>JAIFOV010000472.1:10000000-20000000 GCA_020654155.1 Novius pumilus | reverse complement strand
ATTGAAGTGTTTCTGCAGACGAGAAATTGGATCCTTATACTCGTAACACATTTTACGGTTAAATTTTCTTCTCGGTAATCACTCATTGAAATTAGACAATTCATAAAATTGGAGTTGAAAGAGGTTATATAAAATTTCAAATGTTTTGACCGGTTACCATTGAATACTTTCATGAGTCTCTATCACCTCGGTCGTTTTTATGTGAGAAACAGTTACAATCATTAGTGATCAGCATTAAAAAAACCAATTACTTAGTACATATCATTAAAATCTTTGTAGTAAACGTTATTATTATTAAATATAATAATAACAAATCTGCGTTTATCGTTTTAGACATATAGAAACAAATGTAGTCCAAACGGGAGTTGTAGATCTTTCTGAGTTTATTAGAAATTGCCAGAAATTCAGGCAGGATTTTCGACGAGTTAGAGAATTCTTCGAATTCTCGAAATTTTTAAATTATTCCCGCGCAAAGTGGTCGGTCCATTTTTAAATAACATGTACTGCTTTGAAAATAAGTTTTGTGAAAGATTTGAAGAAATATCCAATTTGTTCCTTTTTTAAAATTTGTGAACTTTTGAACTGTTCATCTAGTTTCAAAATATTCCACATTTCAAAATTTTTCACATTGCAATCCTACAAACCTCAGTTTATAAGAATCTTGAATTTTTACTTATTAGCGTTTGCGGGTTATTCAAATTAAGCATTTTTTTATTTAACTTATTTCTTTCACGATTTTCTACGTAGGAGAGCGTTGCAGAGAAAATCGTTCATGTTAGATTCCACTGTCATTTTTCCATTCGGTTCGGTGAAAACTATTTTCCATGAGAAATGTGAAATGGGAAAATCGATTCTACGAAAAAGATAAAAAATAATAAGTGGCTTCAATATATTCAAGCAAAACAACAAAACCGCTTACCATGTAGCACGAAATAGTTATTATTTGACATCTTATATTACAAAAAGTGAGCAATAAATCATCGGAACAATAAATGTAACAAAACCAATTAAATTCGATTTGGCGAACAGATTGTTCATTATTGAAACAATGCATTAACGATGGATGCGGTTTGTTAAACGAAAATGGAGAGTTAGAAGAAATATAGATCGAATGATTTATCTCGAGGAAGAGTTGGGATGTTTCTTCTGACAAGCAAATCATATCACGCCAATTCTCTGAAAGCGCATCCACCAAAATTGTTTAGTTTTGTTCTTTTTCATTTTGTGCTTGCGGACCCGGAAAATGTTGATATTCATAGATTTAGTGGTAAAGACGTAATAATAATCGACAAATATGGAGTTTCCAAGAAAGACGAGCATTAGTGCGGTGTGAGAACTCGCTTGTTATGCACTTGCACGACGAAGTCCGGTATGAGTGTATGTTTAACCTTTCAGATTTCGGGATAGAAATAGCGCATCCTAAGAGATACTCATTAATTAGAAACCGCTGATTTAATGTGCTGACATGTCTCGCTGTGGTTCTGATATAAACCTCCTGAAGATAAAAAAGACGCTATGGAAATACAAGATTTTTATCGAATTTCTTGGACGCGCGGTAATAAAAATTTATATCAAAACCACAAAGAGGCGCGGGTGAAAGAATTATTATCGTCTAGGTAAAACGTACATATCAATGTTTACCGGATATAGTTTGACCAATTTAACGATTCCATTGCTTTCAAATAGGGCTACAATGGCCTCGACTACTATTCCTGTCGAAAATAAATAGTTTCTGAGAAAAAATTTTTTGAAACCTTGTTTTCGATAAGTAATAATTTGGCTGCTAATAATTCCACCGCTTTAGGTCTTTCAACAAACATTATGTCATAATTTCATAAACAATTGCTTCGCTCATTATTTTCAGCTGCGCCCTACCATTTTCGAGAAAATCAATTAGATACGTAAGAACAGCTCCAAAAAATTTGATACAAAACTTGAATCTTCCTGGGAAATCTATGCATTTTCAGTAAATTTTTATGATGATGAATTTGTTGTCACATTTAGCGATTTCTTTCAGAATATGCGTCTTATATTGATCAGGGAATTCCGCAAAAATCGAATGAAGTGTCCCCAAAAAGTGGGAAAAATGTGTCACATATTGTCAGAAACTCGGAAGAAATTCATTCACTCAAATATATTAATGAAAATATTGTCCAAAAAATTTCGTTGAATCATCCGTAAATTTTATGTACACGTCTTTTTCATTCATAAAACTGAACCGAGGAATCTAGTTTCTCCTCAATTAAATAATCTGGTTCCCTGATAAAATGAAGACAAGTTCATGTTTACCTTGAGTGTCTTAAGTACTTCTTCAGTTACGTACCAACATCTTACAATGAAAGTCATTACAGTGATTATTGTGATACATTTTCTTATTGCAACTTTGGCTCTCGAATTCTCAACAAATACGGAAGACCCTCTAGAGGAACCAACTGAAGAGTAACGAATTTCGTCTAATGTAAAGATCGTTATTTTTTTATTTTTCGCAGATTTCTCGATCTTTCAACAACCGAACAGAATTCAGAAATGCCTGTTCTCATCAACAGATTCTACCAATTCAATCACGGAATAAGTTCGGCAGCTCTTGCATCACTTGGTGGGAAATGAGGGTGAATTCTGTAATCAATAAATATCCTTGACTGAATCCGTTCAAAGAAAAAGTTTTTTTGTCATTTTCGCTCCGAATTCAGGATATTGACCTTAACGACATTCATTAATATTTTTTGTCTTCACCTTGACTTCGAGATTTCTGCAGCGGTCTAGTCCGGTTTAATGAGGGAACAAATGAGCACCTTTATTTCGTCCGCATTCCTGTACTGTTTATTCGAAAATTTGTACTAAAATTATTGAATGGAAAAAATATGCATTGATTGGATGGAGAATTGCAGAAAATGGCGGAAAGTATATTCACTTTCCCTTTGAGATCAGTACTTTGGAGTCATCCATGCTATAACCAAAAACAAATCAGAAGTGTTTCTAAGGTAACATAATTTTTATTCATACCACACTTTTCAATATGTCACATTTTATCCAGAAAGTGAAGCTATAGCTGCCGATGAAATTCTTTTGGCCCCAACTGCAAAACTGGCGCGCTCTGGAAATGCCAAAGGTCTAGCTGTAGTAGATTTATCAATTCTTTGGAATCCATTATCGCCTGCTTCATAATCAACCCGATGAATTTTCCCATTTTCATCTGTATAGGAATAGTAACCGGTTACTTTTAAACTGGGTTCCTTCCCTGAATCAGGTACAACACTTCCCACTTCTTTTCTTGAGATGCCATTACTTGTTATATACCTGAAATTCGTGGTTAATTTAGGAATAAAAGAGAGAGAAAGAACTCTTACTCAAATATATAGCCATCATCGAGCTGTCTGAATTCATAATGAAGAATTTCAGCTTTCGCATCACTTTCCAAGGTGCTTGAAATTGTCACAGCACCCAATACATGTAGAATCACAATATTGATTACCTAGAGGAACAATTGAAAATAATTTTGATAAAAATTCACTTTGTTCCACTCACTTTTTGCATCGCTGGCACCAGAATAACCGAAGAAGAGATATGGATCTTGCACAAGTCTATAGAATCATTATATTTTAAACGTGTATTAGACCTTGATGGATCCCGAATGAGACGAGATTACGTACAAGGCGCCTGTAGAAACGTCTTCAATGTTGTTTCTCTGATTATGTGATATTTTGTCAGATTCAAACTATAAAACATGTTAAATAAATGGAAATGGATAAATTTCTTATTTGATCTTCGGGGATAACGCAATTGATTGGTATGTTAATTGCCGTGAGTGATTAATTCTAAAGAAAAAAACATGTGAAGTTAATTTGGTTTGATGGTTCCTCCTGTCAAAATTATGGTGTCGACAACATCAACTGGAGAGAATCGGTGCCTTTCTCCCTTGAGGTCACAGGAATAGTTTTCTTGGTTATTATTTTTTTTCTTGGAAGAATTCCGTAGTCGAAAAGTTTCGAGAAATGTTCACCAAAAAGTTGGTCAATCTGTAGTTCATCAAACATTTTATCTTCTCTTGCACGAAAATAAGAACAAAAAATTATACATTGAGGACATCGAAGTGAACAATAATTTGGTTTTTATTCTTGGACAATAAAACAATGTACAGGTCATTCTTTTTAATTAAGAAGTTATTGCATTCAGTAAGCTGGCTCCTGTATCCACGCAACATCGTCGCACTGCCAATCCACAGCCATAATCAATAGGGTATATACATGTAATTTAAAATTAAATAAAAAATGATAAGATTAATATTTTTGAATGAAATTGCTTATCAGAAAAAAAAATTATTTTTGAAAAGTGCATAAAAATTGCGGGAAAATCAAATCTTTTAAACCCGACGTGGCGTCAACCACAGATGCTGACTGTTATTTTATTTGTTCTGTGCGTCTGGCAATTGTCAGTGTCAGCTGTGTCGGTCAAAGCAAAGTTAAAGCTGCGGTCAGACGATCTCGTAGTTATGGACTATGACCTCACAGACAGCGCGGTAAAATAACAAGCGTTCAAATTGGGCATGTTGGATAAATATTTTAAACTTTTTTTTCAATGTTTTGTGTTACAGTTTCGAACGTGTATAGTTTTTTTTAAAGTCTACAGCAGTGTGGACTGCCGAATGGGATGTTTTAAAGTTTTTAAGTTAATAAAATACAAGTTTATGACCAATATCGGTCAAAACGTCGTATGAACTTATGAAACGTGTTTGTACTGTTCCTGTTGGCAGAAATTACAGAAATATCACGTCAACTCAATGAGAAACCAATTACAGTGATCCAAAATTTAAAAACTATTGCAAATATGAAATAACATATAGAAACCCAATTTCGTCCAAAAAATAATATAATAAAGATATGAAACAGGAGTGAAAATAATTTGAATATTTGATGCAAATATGAAATTTTAGAATTGAAAAAACATCAGAAAGTTGCATAGCATAAAATTTAATTTTCAAGGCAATTTATAATCTAATGGAAGGAATCACATAAATTGCCATCAAAGAGCATTGAGAAGAGTTATCGTGAAGAAACATCTAACAAAGAACAGGCTCAAAAATTCCTCAGAACATCGTGAATATCAATGAATGTGGATGCATCGTAATTATATATTGAAACACACTAATCATTTTTCCTGACACAGCATTGAGAATTCGTCGTTATTATGTAGATCTCAAGCCTCGATGGATATCCAAATCACTTATAGCTCATTAACATATTCCAATATGAGGATTTGTAAACTAACAGAAATGTCACCATAAAAATGCAGATTACCAGTCGATCCAGATTCGATTTAAGAAGTTTTTGATTCATGAAATATGAGAGCATATGTGGGGAGCAATCAGAATTCACAATATATATAGCTTGTCACTACCAACAACATAATAGTCATCAAGCATATCCTCAACAAGATGAAGTCGGTAAGTGAATATTTTCGATTCGGTACTCCCTTCAATATAATTATCATTGATTGCTTTCGTGTTTTGTAACCACTTTCATTCTCTTTGACCTCAACTAAATGTCTTCCAATCTGCGAATTATATAGTGATCGTCATTTCATTTTCAAACGGATTGAGTTCGTCGAAATTGTTGCCGCTAAGAATATTCTGCGGAAATTGCAGAAATGGGATTCACTATGTCACCGATTCAATTGAATGTTTGATGACCTCATAATTTCAGTCCCTTAATAGACATCCTTAAAGTTATATAATTATAAATCAGACATTGAAATATTTTCCATTTCATGAATTTATGTAATATGTAATAAAATAATTGTTCATAAAGTGGAAGTCATCAGGAATGGAACGACTTAATTAATATATTCACAACACAAGAATTGGTCCGATCTGTATATTCCCCAATCTTAATCAATGTCTTCAGAATCGAGAAACTTCGAAACGTTCGATCTTTCATAACCGGAATCTGGCTCACTTAGCCGAGAAAGTTCGCGCACATCATTATCCATACAAACACCTAAAAATGAAATGTATGGAAGATAAATACTCTTAAGTAATACTAGATTTGACATAATTTTGAGACAGTAAATTATGTGAAGTCTGCGCGTCAAATTGATCGATGTGGAGTTCTCACGCGTCGAGCTTTTTTTAGAAAAATGATTTCATGAATATGCAAACCATATTTATAATGACCCAAAAAGTTGTAGATAAATTGCACAATTTGACCTTCAAAATGGATCTTTCATCCTTATGAATATTAGCCTTCAGCGAAATGCGAGTTTGATTAATTATATCAATATCACAACTTTATTTTCAGGTATTTTTGCTGACAATCTTGTTCGGTATTACTTATTGTAAACCACAAGGTTTCCGAAATCTGGCGAACCCGATTTACATCACCCGTTATATAAGTAATATATTTCCAAATAATAAGCAATACTCTTATGGGTACGTTTAACTATTTTATTTTAATCGTGACATGCAACTAGTTCTTTCGTAGGTACGAACAAAGTGACGGTCAAAGGAAACAAGAAATCGGAGAAATAAGGCAGCAAGGTCCAAGTGAAGACGACGAAGGACCAGCAGTGACTGGAGCCTATTCATATGTTGGCGATGATGGCAAAAATTACGATGTTAAATACACGGCAGGTGTAAACGGTTTTGAACCAGAAGGTGAACACATTCCACCATCAGCTGGTGTCAAAAAACCTAAGCTTGGAATATCATCAGCAGCAATTGCATCTCTTTCCGGCTAATGTTAGATTGTAAATAACTTTATTGTTGCTGTGAACTCATATTTACATTTTCCTCAATCATTTTCATCATTCTAGATAATAAATAATGTATAGATTTGTATTTCATTTGACTTTAGCCAATGAATAATTGTTTAAGCACATATTCCAATTCAATTGGTTGATTCTAAACATTGTGCGATTCAAGAAAAAAAGTTGGAAAAAAGAAATAATAGTCAAGTCGTCATTGAGAAAAATATACTGGACTTTGGCCACTTTGATTCGAAGTTAGCATTTCACTTAAACGACACATGAAACGAAATAAGTGACTAATTTTTGAAGAAAAGTTCATAAAATTTTCCTAAATACCAAAATCTTGAATATTTCTGTATATTGGTAACTTTATATACAAAAAAGTGATTTGCGATTCCCGGTGTTATGGTTATTTACAAAAGTGATCCACAGTGTCGAATTTTTTTCGTTTTGAAATATGGATATTTGGCAAAAAAATCAATAAGAAATGTAGTTATAAGAGGAAATACATTTGAATATTCCGGTTTTTTTTTTGAAGAAAAATGGAATTGAAAGACGAACCTTGTACATTTTAGTTGAAATTCTTTCCCGATGGATAAAAAGAATAAAAACCAAGAAAACCGTTTACCGCATTTTTCTCATCAATGTTGTAGATATAAAACAAAACTACTCCTACATAATACAATTATCGCACCAGCAACAAAATAAATTCGGTGATAATAATTTTATAAAGATTGCTTTTTTTACGGTGATGAAATTGACGAACGCGAAAGTAAATGCATAGATTCTACACGCAACGCACAATACAAAACATGCCTCATAATTTAATAAAATTCACTAGTCCCATAGCTATATATGTGAGTAGAGTTTATCGAAAGCCGGATCTGAGAAAATTCTTGCCACGGTAAGAGTAGTAATAAATAAAAGAAATTTTCAAGATGAGCAATTTAAGCTTGAGGCAAGGCCGTTTTCTTGGAGCCGTAATGTTCTACTAGAGATAGTGTGTCTTAACTCCACATATATTAATACCATTCATAGACAGTCTCGTGGATTTATGTGTAATTTTAATGTTGCATAAAGGATAATGACGGATCGTAGAAAGGTTAAATGAAGGACGGCGATATTCAACTGGAAGCTGATAATGAATATATTTATATCCCTCACGAATATCGCGGAATATCTCTGAACATTCTTCTTTCGTTTAACATACTCCTTCGAAGAATTTCGGCTTTAATCATCCAACCTCATTATGTAAGACATGATTGATCCGAAGTAATTGCAATGAATATAATTTTCAACTAATGACGTGTGGATCGAAATTGGCAGTCTGTTTCACAAACTGAATTAGAATACCCAATGTTTGACATTTGATAATTAAATAGGTACAGGAGGTACACATAAATATTGTGTAACGTTTCAAGAAGCATTGTGCATATCTCAATTCAATTACGTAAACCCATCGAATATGAATTAAATTCGAACTAACCATTTATCGTAGTAGTCTAATCGAAAAAAATTCCGCCAGTTTAATATAGCGAAAACAACTTTGATGATGCTGAGCGCGACTACGGCGAAACGTCAGCGCGCTTTTACTTCTTCTCTGGTTTTTAGTGAGACGTATATTGCGAATAAAGACAATTCAACACAATCCTCAATCAGTGAATGAATTCTGGAACCGTTGTATTTATATTTTGATTGAGGACCCCGTCTTGCCTTCCTTTCCTGTCCTCATCGATAGTTAGTCAAAGCTTCCCAGGATAAAAAGGATAATTAAATATTAGAAATCATTTACATAATTAATGGATAAAAAGTACAAAAGTGACAAGAGAAGGAACATGGAACACACCTGGTAATATGCAAAAATATGTGCAGATATACCATGATATTAAACATAAATGAGAATCGTGAAAAATTTTGCACAAACTTCGTTGTCATGCATAACAAATGCATAATGAAATGTCAACGTGACGCGGCACTTTATGTAAATGACTTCACGTCAATCAATAATAGTTAAATATTTTGGGTTTTTCATACAAATCGCTGATCACTAAAATCGCGATATAAAGAATTTAAAAGTTTTAAACGATAATTCACAAACTTTCATAATAATCAAGGTACTTATGTCTCAAATATTTTAGTTTGACTTCAGAAAAATGTATTGAATTCGATTTTCAGTTTAATATTTGGGTAAAACTGTAAAGGTTTCATCGTAAATTTGATAAATTTTACAATTTTTGCAAGATGTTCGATAAATCCAAAAAGGTAAGAAACAAATGTTTAATATCGGAGTTCATTGAGGTGGTTGACTAATGGCGTGGTTGTTGCGATATATTCGCTTCATGAATGTCGCGTGAATTGGCTTTGAGATGTCTCCTGCTGGGGCCTTCGCAATACTCTGCTTTAAATAGACAGTCGGAGTCCCCCGGTCCATGCCAGTTCTGAAATGATTGTTAAATCAGTGTCGAAGAGACTTACCGGGGTCTCGCAGCTTGATAATGTCATGGGAGGCCGTTGGGAGACCCCTCTCGGCGGGAGTAATAGATATTAAATTTCATAAAAATTTTTTGAATGAAGGATCGTTTTGCGAGCAAAAATACGAATTCTTGATAGAATATAAGTCGATTTCATATAAAAGTTCGAGAAATAGTAAACCAGGTGTTCAAACATATCAAAGCTGAATACACAAAAATCAATTTTTTCATACGTAAATTGTATTTCCAATGCAACTAATTTTTTTGAACAAATACTTCTATACCAAATCCCATCCTTTTAGTGCTAATGGGGATGAAATAATGAGAATTAAGTTTTCATCTGAAAATATTGACTTTTCGACATTTTTATTTGTTGAGCACTAAAATGAACTGAAAATTAATATTTATCACTTGCATCCAAAAGCTATTCAATTTTTTCCGAACTTAAAAGATTCCTTTTTGACCTATTTTTGACAATATCACGAAAACGGTAGAAATAAGACGGTAACAAATAAGACTGCTTAAATTGGCTGAATATTGCAGTTTCGGACAAAGTGCTCCAACCGATTTCCAAGATTTCATGAAAGTTACTTAGATATGGTTTTGGCATATCTGAAAAATGTCGGGGGATACACTAAAAACGATAAATCATCATGCGTTCATCGATTAAACGAAGAAGTAGGTAGATCATAATTTAATGTCAAAATTCCACAAACTAAAACGATATTTTTGTACTGAGTAATTTCAATAAATCGTTATTTTATGACTTTAACGATCCTTCCTTATTATTATGTCACAATGCAGCAACAAATTTATTCTGGGTGAGCGCCTTGTCCGAATCCCTTCGACCTCGTGTTGAAGATGTACCGAATTGTAGCGAAGATGGTTACGCGTAGTAGTGGAAATGTCAGCAAAGATATGCCTCGGGTGATAGTACGTAGAGTCATACTTAAAAATTATAGGTACGACCGCATATAAAAGGATACAATGGTCGATCATCTTCAGTTCACATCAAAACATTCGCTTTTATTCAACCACCATCAAGATGAAAATGGTGAGTTACAGTTCTGTGTGCAGTGGTGTTTACCTTCGTTGGGATTAAGTGTTATGAGAAATTTCTTTCTTTTGCGAGTTAGAACGCAGTTTTCATTTACTTTTCAGATCTTTGTTTTCTGTGCCATATTGGCCATCGCTTGCGCAGCCCCCCAAAACCCTGCCGACAGGGATGCTGTCGTTACCAAATACGAATCAGACAATATCGGTATTGATGGATATAATTTTGCGTAAGTTGAATCTCCGATTCGAACTGCACAGCGGCATACAACAATTGGGACTTTTCAGTTACGAAACCAGTAACGGAATTAATCAGCAAGAACAGGGACAATTGGAAAACGCCGGTACGGAAGATGAATCAATCGTTGTTCGTGGACAATATTCTTTCGTGGGAATTGATGGTCGCACCTACACAGTCATATATATCGCTGATAAAAATGGTTTTCAACCGCAAGGTGAACATATTCCTAAGTGAAGTAATGAAAGTGAAATAAATCAATTCGTTTGATTTTGAATCAAAGTATTTTTCCATCAAACTCATAGAATAATTTATTCTGTAAATATATTGATCAATAAATTATGTTTCAATTAACTGGTTACATTTCTAAGTAAATAAAAAATCATTCTTACGAAATATCTCTCAAACAAATAAAGGTTTATCCGTAGAGGGAAAATGTGGGATTCAAATTTTTTGCATACACATTCTTTCCAGTAAGTGAATAACTGTCGATACACGTCATAAGTGATCTTCGATATAACTGTCTTCCTATAAATTAAGTCAGTGTACTGTGCTCTTCGGAGAATTTCAATCAGAAGGGACGGCGCAAGGACGATAAAAAAAGATCATCTTCCATGTACTTTCTCTCATCATTATACGAAAGATATTCCCATAATGAGCTCTCGATTAGATCGGAGATAACACGAAGTACAATCGATATTGAACAAAAATATCATGATGGTGCTGTACTAACCATTATATCCTGGTCTTCGTGAGAATCCTTGACTTATTACCAGATGATATTTCAACCAAAACGCTAATTACATATCATGACATTGGAGAATGAATCTCCCGACTGTATTTTTCCAATACCGTTTTCGCAATACCTTCGATAACAGATTACCTTTTGTTTAAATGAATCATAACAGGCAGAAATAGTGTCAAATCTCGATACAAACCAAAAGATTGCATCAATGTTACACAACTATTCGGCTGTTCTAATGATCTTACATCATGATATCTTTCAGGCTCTTTGGAACTAATATTTGTTGACTGTTGAAGTCGAAATCTAATCGACGTTATGCGTGTCTTTTGAGACTAAGGCCATTCCACTTTTTTCTAATATTTATAAATATTCTTTGATGGAACGAAATTACTAAAGATAATAATTAATATTAAAAGTATTTCTTACTGACACTTCTTCGTTACGCACAATTTATCATAGTGGGGGTGCTATAAATATGAATGGTGGATGCGCTAGGGAATTTAAAATATCCATAACCAACAGGCAAATTAAATTAAATCAATTTCATCCGCCAACATTTTTAAGTACTTGTATTAACAATGTGCCTAAAATGATAATATAATTTATTCAGTACTTCGAAATCGTTTGTCCCCAATAATGAAGCAATTTTTAGCAAGCAGAAGGAGATGCCTGTTCCAATTCAAATAACGTTTAATTTTAAATAACTTTTAATGTATCTTTTGTTCCTGACAATTTGTGATTCAAAATAAATTTTTACGTCTGTTGTTTTATTACTGATCACGGCCCAGTTAATTGAAAATTATACAGTTTATGATTGGTAAAAAATAAGCTTTTGTTCAAGAGTCGACTGTTCACGTTTTAATATTCCCATTTATTTCACGATTTGCATGATTACTATCAATTATTATTTAAGCATGATCTCATTATTTTGGAACATGAAGACATAAATTTAGTTCATTGAACATGAAGTATATGAGATATATAAGAGATGTTTATTAATTCTGTTGTTAAAATCGTGGGTCAAATATTTTCTTGGAAATTGTAAAAGTGTGGATAATGATGACAAAAACATTATGACTTCGGACTAGAAGTGTTGAGACAGCCGGGTGTCCCACCAGGAATCACTGCGATCGATCTTGTAAAAACTATTACTAGGAAAAATATTACATCATCTGGAAGTACTAGTTTTCACGTTGATGAAGTTTTTTCAATATCTACGAGTAAGGACAAATTTTTAATTTGTACGCTTCAGTTAGTACACAACTTTAATATAATAATATAACATACTCTATGGTACCTAACAAACATTCATAACTAGTCAGTACAATTCACATTCGACATAAAAATACTTTCCCAGCAATTGCAAGCGCCGTTACTTAACATGGGATAAAACAGCTGTAACACTGATCATAATTGAACGATCTTCCAAGCATATTCACTCTAATAAGATATGATAGTCAAGCTTCTTGATATGATTTAGGGATATGTGCGTATCAGCGGTGCTCGTTCGGCGGTGGTGGTTGGCTCACCCTTCCTGGGTTATCTTGGTTTAATTGTGACGCTGTCACGCTCCTGGTTTGGAGAGTGGACGTAGTGGGTTCGTCCAAAAGCTGTCGAAGCCGCTGCAACTGAGCCTCCAGTTGCCTATTGTGGTCTTCCAGGATTTGCATCCGCGCTTCCAATCTGAATGAAAATAAAACATTACCCAAAAAATATTTAACCATTTCAAGTGTACTAACTAACCTTCCTTTATGCTGTCTAAGAAGCCTTGCTTCAGCTAGAACATCATGCTGAGGTTGTTGGGACGGTTGTGGAGTCACGCCTCGCTGTAGTTGTTCGTACTCCTGCAAGAGTGCAACATTTTCTGCCTCCAACTCTCTAATCATATCCTGCAGTTCAGCTCGTTGTTCCTCATCAATAACCATCATTAGCTGTCCAGGACTGGCAGGAGCTCCTTCCAACGATTGACAATAGTCAGCAATCAAACGATGTTCATCTTCAGGAGAATTAGCTCTCAGTTCAACTTCCGCCAGTCTGCTGGCGTATATTTCGAGCCGCGAGTGCATATCGTTGTGTTGCGGCGATGCAATTGGACTTTCTAATTCATCACCTTCCAAAACTGAAAGGACGGGCAGATATCCCACCCGGGGATGTTTAATGAAATAACGTTTGCTTTTGAATTTATTCTTGAGAGCCTTGGTAAAATCGCGCATATCTTCGATCGATGTTGTAGCAGCACAATACTCATGCATCGGATGAGATAGTTTATGGCTTTTTGTCAGTTTGCCAGAAAAGAAACACGTCTGGCACATATCGAAGTTGAAACATTTTAAACACCTAAAAACACAAAGAGCATAATTATTTCATTTCCAATTGGATAACTAATACTAGAGGATTTAAAAAGGCGATAGATTGTAAAAAACCATTCACTGAAGCCAACTTAGTATTATTCACCTGTAACGTAAACCGACGATCGGATACTGCTTACAGGAATTGCACTTGGCCTGGTGTTTTGCAGTTTCAGCGGCAGCAAGCCGGTGTAGTACTGGTAACCATACCAGCGATTGCGGTTCTTGATTTAGCCATGCTAAGAAATGTGTCACTTCTAATTCTTCGCGATCGCCTAAGCAACTTCGTACACTTGGCTCAATATTTGAGCCTCCAAAGGCCGCGACTTCTCCCAACTGTCGAGGGACTTGCAGTACATCGTGCAATAGTAATCCTAATTTACGTTGATCTGCTTTCTGTTGAGGATTAGCGATCAAACGGTACAGGTAACGATATTTTTCTTCCAGATGTCCCTTTGACAGAAGAATGAGTCCTACCTGGACGAAATAAAAATATTGGAGCTTATGAAAGTTGAAAGTAAATCCTAATATATTTAAAATAACCATAATTTTTCTTTTTTATTACAGCGTCCCTGCAAAATTAACTCAACTTAAGGTAAGTAAAATGACCTCATTTTTTTTGAACAAATATTTACATATTCTCAAAAATATGAGTATAAGACGTGTTTTTCTTTTCACAAACTACCGAGAAACTTACAATAAAGACATTTTCATCACTATCCAGTCAGATTAAAGTTGTAAAACTTGTATTTGCTCGAGTAATTATATTTATATCCTCACCTTAAAACTTAGAACCCTAATCTGTCCTGTACGTTGACTGTCGTAAACATTTAATATCCAATTTAGCGCTAAATCCACACACAGTGGCACGTCCACAATGTTTGGATGATTGGTCACTACGCCTTCATATATTGCTCTCAGAATGAGAACCATATCGGCAACATCTAAAATTTTATCGTTTTGCCCTCTCAAACCATGCAAATCAAATGCTTCGGAAGCGGTTGCGAGGGGTACGTGGTCCAGGCAAAGGCGATTCTGCAACGCCCGAAGTTTCAGTGCCGTCCGGTAAGCGGAAAATCTGACTTCATTCAGCTGCAGAAGTCGCGCTGCAAGATCAAGCATCTGCGGATGATCCCAGTGCGTTGTCTCCGTGCTGTGATTTATGTAATATGGCACTTTGTTGGGAGTGGTGGCCCGTTCCCAAGGGGGGTGAACACTTGGAGGTCCAGGGGACACAGCGCCTGTGATTAGGACCAATAATCAATGATGAATTATTTTGAATATTCAAGCACATCTCTTTAAACAGATTTGTAAAAACTCAATTAAACAGAAAAACTACCTCGAGTGCTGTTCGTTAATTGCTCGCGTCGCTCTCTAATCGCATTTTGTAAAGCTCTACATCTAGCGCTGCAATCCTCCAGCTGTGATTCTAAATTATTTGGCAGATCGCCACTGAGGGTAGCTGCTTGAACTTGTGCGTCTTCCAAGGATCTTTGTAGCGGAGGTAACTGCGTTTCCAAAGTTTTGAGACTCTTCAACAATTCCCTGGCTTCCGCCGCGCTCCTTGGGCCGCTCCAGCTTAAAGTTGCTTTTTCAAGTCTGGATACTGCCGTTGAAGCTTCTTCTAGGTTCACAGTCAAGAGTTTGAGTTTCTAAACAGATAATGTCGATTCTTTTATCTTCACGCCAATGTCAATCATCAAATATCTCCGAAAACAATAGCGACTAATAGAAAACAGATTAGTTCTTATCGAACATATCGAATGATTACTTTTGAATACATGCTGTCTAATAGTGATATCTTCTATTTTGCATTGCTTATGCTGTTTACATTTATTCTAAGATTGCATTAAAAGAAGAAATTCAACAAAAACCTACCGCATTATTCTGCTCTAATCTAGAAGCCAGTTTATCCGATTTATCGATCAGGGCGTTCCATTTATCGGAAAGTTTAACCAACTCTCTACGTAGATTTCGGGCCAAATCACTAGAAGGATCTCCAGCGACAAATTGGTGTGCACTGCGCAGACTAGCCTCGACTAGAGGTCGTTTGTCCTCCAATTGTTGCCTGAAAGCTCGATGATCGTCTTGTCGCGACGCCAGACCCAATTCAGTATCTTTTCGGATGACCCACTCGGTCAACTCTCGCAAGGATAAAAGGAGCGCGCCCCAATAGTCGGCGTTATGCTCTAGTCGATTTTTTAAATCCGACATGTGTGTTTTGAGAGCCTAATAAAGAAAGATTGAAATGAATGCTGATCTCTTCACCCCAATTTTGGAACATCAAATTTATTATTTATTATTTTTCTTCTGATTCACATATTTTCGCAGTCGCTACAATCAAAATTACTTACTGATACAATATAGTCAAAATGAAAATTCGTCTCCCTTGGGCATGTCCCTAAGACGTCTCAATTGTGACTCTATCATAATAATCGATATAGGCTTAAATGGCCCAGTGGCGTCAGCTTGGATTGCGCATCGGCAAACCATTATTGGCGTATACTGGTCAATACACTAATAACGGTAGGCCGATTTCTTACTGTAAATTCGTTCCTTGCGCAGATTGTCCCAATGACGTCACGTCACCTATCGATAAAGGCTTTACAAACACAATGACGTCAGCTCCAAGTGCGCATTGACATACCGTTATTAATATGTCGTGGTAAACCATACTTACGCATAACGATAACACATCAAGGAGTAATGAATTAAGACATGATTACGATAAAACGTTGGATTAAACCCGACTTATCATTACTCACCATCTACCTGAGACGCTCGATATCATTCGTTAAATCATATTATAATCGCCACCACAAAATTTCAGAGGATACTCTGTTTCTGTGTCGCGAAAGGGGAACAATGGTTACATTGTTCATTCAGAATCTTAATGACAACTCAATTCAACAGTGCGAGGAATTTTCAAACAATCAGTCCCAGTTGCGTGTGCCAAGCTGACTTCTAAACGATTTGCAAAGCGACTAAAACTAACCTGCCATCTGCGTTCCATCTCATCCCCGCGCAATTGAAGCATGAGAGCATCTTCAGGTGCCAGTGAGCCCAATAGTGTCATGCTAGCGGCGCGGAGGGCGCCATGTGTGGTCCCCTGACGTTCGACGTCAGCCTGCAGCTCTTTAAGCTGCTGACTCGCCCTCCTGGACTCGACCTCGCCCTCTAGAGTTTCCACTACGGACTCAGCTTCGCTCAACCAGGCGAGAAACTTGTCCAAGGAACGGTCCAAATTTTGCAAAGAACTAAGAGCCGAGTGCAGCATTTTGCCCCTATTGATGACGCATGCATCGAGACGATTGTAATGCTGATTAATGTATTCTGCAGACTTGAAAAAGTGAAAGTTAGATCGGTTGTCAGCCTGGAACATACAGTTCAAATACGATCTAGAAACCAAACACAAGAATGCAGATCAGTTCAACTATGTACATGGAAAATATTTTGAGACGCTGCACTGGTTTTTAATTATAAATCTACACAAAATAGCTAATTTTTGATTATAATTGAAGTGTGAAAGATATGGGAAACGTTTCAACATGTTCACTCGTATTCCAAAGGGAACAGCTTTTGCCCTACAAAGATTGTTGGAATATTTTTTCATATATGTATAAAAATACATAGAGGAAACGTTTCATTGAAAACAATTCAGTGAGGAAACATTTCAAATTATTTAAGTCAATTTAAGATTACTCAACATGATCCATGTCCACCTACTGATTATCAAAACAAACGCAATTTGGAACAAACACAATTGTTAGAAAAGCTGTGACAAAAATTAAGACAATTAATCACTAGGCTTTTCTATTAAGCGAGTTCTTTCCCCGATAAGAAATAATTATTCCTATCAGAAATAACAATTACCAGCACAGTGAAACAACAATTAAAAATTTGCTTCTGTCTCCACTGTTTATTTTCTGCCACTTCAACTAAAATATTAAGAAAAAGCACAAACTAAATTTCCTGTGGGTCCTTTTTCACCCATTGTTTCAGACAACATTTAAACAACGTCTCGAACAACTGAAGCGTTAATAAAGCGCAAACAGAATAAAATGCCCTTTTTGGTACCTTTTTGTATCTTGTGGTATCTTCGTGTTGATGGGCAGTTATCAGTCTTTGAGTGAGCAGTTGGAATGCCTCAATTTGTGCTTTAAAATGATGTAGTTCGGCGTGCAACGCTTTTTGTTCCCTCAGTTGTATTTCCAAAACATCCGCCGTGTGGCCCACCGGTGCCATTAGGGCGAGTCTGGATTCCATCCGTTGCAACCATGTCTCAATTTCCACGCGCTTTTTCTCGAAATTATCTTCCTTGTTCTGCATTGTAACCGTTCCCCGGGCTAGCTGCTATTACGGCCCCGTTTCCATTCACATGTTTACCAAATTTTGAATACCTGGCCGCGGCCGCGAATCGATGTTTGATTCAATCTTACGTTCGGGGGTCGATGACCAGAGCGGCCTAGTCCTGTCCCGGCCTTGTCGAGCGGCTCTACAGAATTATTTTCACTTTTGGGAAAACTTTTTTGTTATATTTATGTAATAATAAACAATGTAAATTTGTATTTGTTGAATCAATTTAAATACTTTTTATTCTGATGCAAATCAGAGGATATATTCATAGATTTGAAGTCTAAACCTCGATACGGTTCTGGAATACCCAAAACGGAGGTGGGTGTGGAACCACAGAAAAGAACAACAACCCAGAAAATTTTCTCCGTGAACTGCTGCCACCTGTGGATCTCCTAACGGCTTTCTTCATAACTAATTAAGCTGATCACATAAAAAGAAGAAATCTACACAATCGGAAAAAGAGATGCAGTTTCCGTTATGTCGAAATTTTATAACCGCCGAGTCACTTCAATAATTTGTTCTCAAATTTCCATCAACCCGAACCCACCGTTTTTATAGTAATTGAACCACGATGTGAAATTCATATCTGTAAAACAATGAACTTTGGTGAAGTAAATAAATGACAGGCGTGTAAATTGGCGACCTACCTTATCAACTTTAGTTCGATTAACTGACACGGCGGCGGAAAATGTACAGAAATAATACTACTTACATTCAGTTGATTGTTTTTCTTTGTAATTTGTCTGTGGTCGCAAATGTCAAGTGTGTTAATTTACAGTATCCTCGTGTTATTTTTGGCGATATTAATTTTAATCAATTGAAAATAAACATAAGTAAGGGTGACATCAATTTAGTGTAAATAATAGTTACTATTCTCAAAATATTTCAGGTTATTCCAAATTTAAGGGTTGTTGAACTGGTAGTGTCTCAGTAAAGTGACACTTTGGCAAACCCCGCGCAATCATTACAAATTTGAACGGAAATAACGGACTTGTATATCAAATTATTCAACCAGCAAAAGCCATGAACGATGCGAACGATGTTTCAAATTTACCACCAGTTTTAACCCCAATTCCTTTGGCGAATAGAGTGAGAGGAAGGCATGTGATTACGCCTGCAAGACGAATTTTGGGATCTAGACGGTATGTACCATTTTATTACACTTGTAATGCTCTTTACCAATGACATTCAACTAGATTTGCGTCTAGCATCATCATGAATTGCAAAATCTTCATAATGTTGTGTCATTTGACCCCAATTGCCATTTCAAATTAAGACTCTGCTTAGGACTTGTCTCCTTATGTACAAATATTCAAACTGCATTTTATCCCACTGGGCTAGTTTATGTCAACTGCTCAGGAGTTGGTGCATCATGAGTTAATTTTGTTCGGCCAGTTTCTTTGTTGATTATTTGTTGTTCTTTATCTGTTATGAGAATTCTTAATTTTATCTTCATATAACATTTTTTTCTCGTCTTGCTTTGTGATGATAGAGATTTTTGTAATTTACTAAAAGAAGAGTAAGTTCATTCGACTGTACAGACAATTACATTCAATTTCAAAAAATATTGTTAAGATATTCTGTTGTTTTTTTGTTCATCAAGTCCAAGTTTTAAGTGTAATTCATTTTTTGCAGTTACTCATTATCGAGTAATGGATCCCCAACCCCATTAAATAGCGTACCTAACTCGCCTGGCCCTTTGTTGGCCACAACAAATTACAGTGTAAACTTGAATACTTACATTGACTCGAAAAGTGCTGGTTACACTGGTAGATTGGTTGAATACAGTGAAGAAGGTAACAGTAAAAAGCAGTTTACGCATCAAGAGAAATACAACAGTCCAGGATTCTTCCCTGTCGTTCACATGTTCAAGAAAGATATTCCTGTCGTTTCCCCAAAGCCCAACAAAGTGATGGTACGCTTGTCATCACCAGGTTTGTTTAATGTCACGATACCTAACTCGTTTTTATTTTCGAATTTTTTATTAACAGACACAAGAAATCAGTTTCAGCAGGAACATAACAGATTGTTGCTAGATGGTATTCTGAGGAGCAATAATGTACTTATGAAAAATAATAATGAAGGATCGGGAGAAAATGGTACGCGGAGCGTTTTGGATGTGCTCAAAGAGATATCAAAGAAAAGGCTCCACGCTAATGTGGTAAGCATTATATTGAAGTACTACAAAATATTAAACATTTCGAACACAAAAAACTTGCGATTCAACAAATCTTCCTGCGTGGCGTACTTCGTTACATATTAATTCAGTCACACAATTTTTGTCATTTTGTTACAGGAAAATTTAACCAATAAAAAATTACGTATTGAAGGGGAGGCGGAGGAAGAATCGGCGAAAAGAGGACGAAGTGACTCGCCGCCTAAAACTTCAAGTACAACTTCATTCCAAACACAAGCGAAGAAAAAATTCTGCAGTATCAATCCGATTTATGCGTCTAGAACTTCCAGCATGTATGACGAATACATAGGTAACAAGCGCAAAATTGAAGTTCTTTCAATCGACGACAGAAGCGAAACGCCACCGATAAATAAAAAATTTTTGAATGTGGAAACGCAAACAATTGGCACGAAAGCCAATAAGGATGCTTCCGTTAAAGAGGCGAAAATAAGTAATGTAGAAATCGCCCCACCTGCCGAAAAAAACGTCAAGGACATGAACGAGAAAGAGGAAGGTGACTCTGATGAAGTCAAGGAGACGCCGGTCCTTAAAATTTTCGATGATAAACCCCTGGAAGTGATAAGGAAGAATCGACTTGGAGCTTTACTCAGCGCCCTCACTGGCGAAACTATTCCGCCTATTCCAATGACCGATCGAAAAAAAGAATTGGATAGTCGATGGACAAATTCCGATATTGTCGAAGACAATAGTACCGGAAAAAAAATTGTTTCAATTTTGTCGCACGGGAACGAAGGGAAACTGGAAAAGAAAATTAGCAAACACGTCAGTTTCTCGTCACTTCCAAACGATGACTCGCAAAGTAAAAGTAAAGAAGTATCGAATGAAAAGCCACTTCCATCGATATCAGGAAATGTAGCGCAAAGCGATTTGAAGAACGATTTAAACGTTTGTTCAAATATGTCAAAAGCCAATCTGGAGATTTCCCAAAAATCTACTTTGGAACTCCCCACCTCGTCAGTACTTTCGAAACTAGGCGAGAAAAATATTACAAACCCCTTGGGTCTACCACCACCTTCATCCATTTACGGGAGTGACAAACCAGCTGTTTCCAAGGAAGAATCTTTACTCGGTAACACGTTGAAAATCAATTCAGTTACACCTCCCATGAAGAATTTCACAAAGAGCGCAACAGAAAGGGTCGACAAACCGAAAGATAATTTGGATTTTAAGAAATCGTCAAGCTGCCCTGCCATAACTTCGCAAAAAACAACAATTACAACCAGCTTCTCGTCCTCCACATTAAATCCAATTTCGTCATTACTAACTCCCACCTCGACTTTCGTTGCCACTCCGAAAAATAATACCTTGGGAAAAACAATGACAACTCCTATTTTCACTTCTGCCAACGTAATTGACACGAAATCGTCCAGCTTCGCGATCACTTCGTTACAAACGCAAAAATCCATCTCAGGAGCCGATACTCTTTTGAAAACATCGAGTCATGCGGCTTCACCAACATCGTCAATCTCTGCACTGAACACTACTTCTCCAAAGCCGCTGACGCAGCCGTTTGCCGTCGGTGCACCAATCACGTCAATATTCGGAAACCCGGTTGCAAATAATTCAAAACCTAACACGGTGTTCGGCAATATTGCTGCAGCGTCATCACCACCGAAATCAACGACGAGCTCCACTCTCATTACGTCTTCGCTGAATTCCGCTGCAATGACCTTACCTAGTTACAATTATGCCAGTTCTGGTTTTTCCTTCACCACCAGCTCCTCAACGAATCTTAAAATGACAGCGAGCGTCGCTCCCTCTAATTTCGGATCATCCGTCGTTTCAACGACGAAAACATCGTCACCGATATCATTCACTTTGCCAGCAACCACCTCCGCCCCCATTTTCGGATCAACGGCTGCAGACTCCTCACATTTTGGTAATTCATTAACCACTTTTTCCGCTTTCGGCACACCATTGAACAGCGGAAGCATTTCTCAATTCGGAACGCCAGCTACGAAAGGAACAGGTCAAGCAAGTGGTTCAGAAATCAATTCACTTAATGTTGCTGTTTCAACGCCGGTACCAACTTTTAATACCCTATCAACAAGTGCTCCGTTTTTTGGTGCTCAAACTACTAAAGATACTGTTTCAACAACTAGAAGCTCTACTTTAGCTATAGCAGCAACTAGTGCCCCAGCATTCGGTGTCACATCAAGTGCGCCACCCACTTTTGGTGTCTTAACAACGAGCGTTTCCACGTTCAACGTTGCAACAACTAGCAGTTCTGCTTTCGGTAATACAGCTACAAATAATGTTTTTGGCACCAAAAAACCTGTTGGTAGTGGCGGTTTCAAGTTCGACCTGCCAACCTTCACCTCTCAGTCGAACGCAAATAATTTCCTAGCGACAACAACCGCAAATAATTCTTTCTCTAATATTCAATCTGCAAACAATTCGCCATTCGGCACAACGGCCACTCCAGTCAAGCCCTTTATATTCAGTCAATCTACTAATAATAATGGAAACAACGCTTTTGGCAGCACAGTGACTACTTCGGCTACCATCGGCTCATCTTCATCGCCCATGTTCAACCTGAAAAACAGTCAAAGCGGTATGACAATGGGTACCAACACGACGGCTTCCACTTTTAATAGTGGATCAACTTCGGCGTTCGGAGCAAACGCAAATGTGTTCGGCAACACCAATGTTCCCGCCTTTGGTACAAATAGCAACTTGATATTTGGTTCAAAAACTGCAGTCACAACTCAGACTACATCAATGACCAGTTCCAGTTTTCCTACAAGTTCAACAATGTTCACAGCGCCAAAGACAACCGCTGCAGTTCCCATGTTCGGCGCCCCAAACCCCTTCGGTGCCAATAAATCATTCGGTTCGTTTGGTTCATCTGGCGCCTCCCCCTTCAACACAACAGTTACATCTACGACTACTGGCTTTTCCACCAGTACGAACGCGTCCTCAATTTCCGTATTTGGAAATTCCGGTGCACAAACTGTATCCACCTTCGGTGGCACCCCCCTCCAGGGCACGCCTGGGAATAATCCTTCAGTTAGCAGCAGCACATTTGGTGGATTCACATCAGGTCCGTTCGGCGCCCAACAAAACCAAGTCACCTTTGGAACCCCAGCAAAGCCAGACGCATTCAGAACCTCAACCAACGTTTTCAACACAAACAATAATGTTACCACGTTTGGAACCCAAGCTCAGTCAAATAACACGTCTAATGGCGAATCTAATGGTGTGTTTACATTTGGCGCCCCAACATCGCAGGCGGCGTCCTCAAATGGCGTTTTCGCATTTGGCTCCACAGAAACTCCTAAAACGTTCAGTTTCAATTCACCGAGTTTTACACAAGGCACACCGAGTTTTACACAAGGCAGCGGTAACGTACCAAATATGTTCAATATTGGGTCGGGATCAAACTCAAATAAGGGTAGGCCTTTGGTGAAAGCAAAAAGACGAACGTGAGGAAGGCTTCCTTAATGTCATACGGGAACACACGGAATTGCTGAGTAACGAAACACGAACCATTTTTCAAAACAGATATTGGTGTTACTCTCCTGTCAGTTAATCTTCCCCCGCTTTTAGAACCTGAGAGCCAGTCTACCATACAACCACACACGGATGTACGATTGGGGAGATAATAATGCATGTGTTCAAATTTGAAGAAACATTAGTTCAGATCTGAAAATAATTTTCAGTGTTTTAAAAATTTATTCAAAATCGGTCAGTGCAAAAATATATGTATTGGAAAATCATTCTTGTATTTATTTATTTATGTTTTATAAGTGCCTTTTCCATCATTAAATCCGAGAACCAGTTTACTGTTCATCAGATAAAGATTCTTTTCCTCAGAATCTTGAAGCGCATGTTCCTGAATTAACGTAAACAAACAAAATCACGTATTCGAGATTTTTCTGATATTGTGAGGGCAAAAAACTGTTCAAAAGGTTGATAATCGCAAGAAAAACGGCCCTTTTTGAGTTATACAGTGTCGACTGTACCAGATATGCTCCACTGCCGGGTTAATTAATAAAATAAAATTTTTCACAGAAATATATTGTATAAGCAAGAGTAATATAATTAAAAAGATTAATAAATTCAAGACAAGGAGTAAATCACAAATCCTTATTCTTGACAATCCACGGGTGTGTCATAACTTCTTTAAGAGGTAGTCTGTTTTTGCCATCTTTAACCAACAACTGCAAAAAATAATTAAACTAAACGTGAACACATGAATAATGAACTCACCTTCGATATTAAATCTCTAGCTTCAGCAGGCACTAAATTATCTGGAAATTTGATTTTCACATTTTTTATTTTGTCGTAAGTTTCTTCTGTTGAGCTGCTTTCAAAAGGCGGATGACCGACTAGAAACTCGTAACATAATATGCCTAAACGTTAAAACATTGATAAATGGCAGATAAACAATTCAAAAACTTCACCTAAACACCATAGATCGATCGATTTCTCATAATGTTCTCGATTGACTAGCTCGGGCGCAAGATAATCAAGAGTACCACACATAGTTTTTCGCTTGTTAGAAGGGGCGTGAACTGACCATCCGAAATCTGATAACTTCACACACCCATCTGAATCAAGTAACAAATTTTCGGGCTTGATATCCCTATGGATTACGTCGTTTTCGTGACAATATTGCAACGCATTCGCTACTTGATATGTGTAATTAGCTGCACTGTAACAAGACATTTTGTTAGCTTAAGTATTGACCACCATTTCAAGACTGTCATAGTTCACTGATGATGAAAAAAGGACTAATTCAAAATCTTACGTTTTTTCATCAAATCGTTGATTTTTAGAATTTTGAAGTATTTTGTATAGTTCTCCATGTAGTGCATATTCTAAAACGAAATATATTCGGAACTCATCGTGAAACCAACAGTACATTTGCAAAATATTAGGGTGTCTGAAACGTAAACTAATGTGAAAATTTCCGTTATTATTGGAGACAGTTTCTTACTTCAAATGAGTCTGGATTTCAATTTCACGCATTACTTGCAGTTCCACTTGCCCCTCGTCGATTTCCTTTTTCAATAGCGTTTTTATAGCCACAACGAAACCTGATCTCTTTTCTCTCGCCAGATAAACTCGGCCAAATTTGCCTCGTCCCAATCGGTAGGCCAGTTCAAAATCATCGAGAGACCATTCGTAACTGCAATAAAACAACACAAAACCTGACCAGAATTCTATGTTTAATTAAATTATTTTTAAACTTTACGTTTTGGTTATTTTGATATTTACTGATTTGAAAATCTGTGACTTAATAAATGTTTTCAAACTCTTCACCAACTATTTCGTATTTTTATTAAAGGTTGGATTACGGGACAAGCATAGAAACGTCCTTTAGACGATGAAGAGTGTCTATTGACACGCTTTGTAATTTGTTGTAAGCTGTATGTAACCTCGGTCATGGATTAAGTTACCTAGGGTTTCCATAAGCGGGATGTAAAACCATTTCTCGAGCGGTTTTCGTCATAAGTTTCAACATCTCTTCACCTGCACCTTCGATATCGGCTCCAACCGATTTTAAAAATTCTTCATCAACCTTCGACATGATTATTGTTTTAAAATCACAGTTATTTTTAAAAATGACAAAAACAAACGACGTTAACAACCGTTGACCATTATATAGACGACACTACTATTGTCAAATTAAATGTCAAGATTCTGTGTACGCGCCGGACTTTTGCGCCACTCCAGGCGATAATGTTAACTATAATAGGCCTAGCCGAATATACCAGTGTATAGGCCGACATTGATCGTTACACCTCCCTTAAATTTATTAGATGGAGCCGGTGGGCTTCGCATGTATTGTGAGTTGCCTACTCCATCAACAGAGTGCATATTGCAGAACACCATGGGGTGATATAGAAAAAGGCTGTCAAAAACAGTTTTTTTATTTGCAGAAAATATATGACTAAATGGAAAAAAAGTTTCCTAAAAAAGTTATATAACAATTTTAACGGATCGATTAAAACAAATATTATGTTGGAAAATTGATCGATTTCAAAGAAAACATTTTATGTCGAATTGTCCGTAGCTCTCGAAAAAAAATTTTTTTCAATAGTATTTATTCGTCGTTATAGGCCTTGATGGTTTCATCGTGGCATTTCCAAGATCTTGAAGAATAGTGAAAATAGGTCTTTCTTTGAAAACGCAAGACTCACACATATTGTTTTTTCGGAACAAACATAATCCCAAAATTTAGGCCAAATATTGGTTCATCATATACATCTTCAGGTTGACACCCAAATTTTTTTAAAAACCGTCATTCTTGTTTACATAATTCATTCTCTTGCAAAGCAAGAATTTTTTTACTGAAACTTCAGAAACGATACTAGGTAACTTAGGTCATGTCCGAGAGCTGGAAAATCTATCAAAACTTGACTTTATGACTAGGGCAAACGTACTCGGTATCACTGGACTGGGGAAGACTCGTGCTCAATTATGCTTGTATCATAATATTTTCTTCTGATTCATAATTGATATATTTTCAAAGATAACAGAAATCAAATACAAAACAGAAAAATATAATTCTGTATATTCTATTCAAAATTCTTCAGAAACAATGAATAATAAATAGAGAAAAATTAATCCGAAACGATCGGAACATTATCAAATTAAATCTAACCATACAAACACCCAGGAAATTCTTGATCTGATAGATGATCATCATCTTGTTCTGCTTCAGATTCTGGGTCTTTTCTCTTCCGCCCATAAGCTCTCTTGCTAGTCGTCGGCAACGAATCCGTTTCTCCATGCAACAAAGAATTTCTATATTGTACTAAAGGTTGCCAATCTTCGCCTCTCGAACTCGGCATTCCTAAAACATTTAATTATACTCTTTCATCGAGATTTAGTAGAACTCGTACCAGTATGTATTCTACGATCTAAAAACGCAAGGACCACTTTCTTATCTTGTTTCAGCAATTTGTTCGTGAACTCGGATAAGATTTCGAGGAAAGAAAGATTAGATGGCGGACTGGTTGGATCTTCTGCTGCATCGTTGCCCTGAACGGCGAAAAGAATTCCGGCTCTATGCAAAGCAGTGATGGCCTCGCGATTTTTAACAGCATCCAAACCAAACGAAAGCGCAAATCTCTTCGCCAACTCCTGCAAAATCATTTGATACAATAGAAATGGTCATTTCACCTAATCTTTATTCCAACAATTAAACACACGAAATTCATGGACTCACCTTGAGAGCGAAGAATTCTTCGTTTGACCTATTGCCTTTTCCTGGGGTCTTCTGCAGATCCTGATACATCATATTCATACTAAGGCACATTGTTAGCGCACAATTAACTTTGTTTATCTCTCTAGCCTTGCTCAATGTAGCTTTAATGATATCGCCATATTCGTTGTAATACTTAACATAATGCTGGAAAACATCGGCGGCAGCCTTCGTTGGCATTATATTGTAGACAATTAATTTACAGAAAGCCGCCAGGAAGTTTCTCCTCTTATGCAGTTCTTCAATGCGATGCTCATCATGCTCGGCGATTTGTTCGGGTACAAATACATATGATTGTACAAATTCATTTAGCAACGTCTGTAAGTTGCGACCGGGTGCGTGGACGAGATCAGCAAGGAAAGGCGAGGAGCTAGCCAATTGCTCACTGAAGACAATAAGCAAGTCGCATAAGCTGATGTAGGTTTCTTCCTTGATGAGGGTGTGCGGTGAAAAACGTACGAGATTTTGACACGCCTCAAGAAACTCGTCTAACTGGGATTTCAATTCATGTAGCGCCACTGGCGACAGACCGCCTCCTTCGTGCATCGTCTCTAACGACCTCAAACCCCACATTAGATAGTAGAAACATGCACTAATAGAGTACTTTAAAGCTTCTTCCGGCATAGGACTTTCGGTATCCTGAAATGTTTGCATTTAAATAAATTAAGTTGCTAATACAATTTAATTTTAACATCATATAAATAACGATATTATGACCCTAAAAACATTTACCTTAACATCTTGGAAAAGCGATTGCCACAAATTCCATTGATTCAAATTGTGGCAAGCATAAAAGAGTGATACTTTCTTCAACGAACTTAGTACGTTGAATGTCTCGTCCGCGTTCGGTGTTTCTTCTCCTAACAGAAGATTTCGCCAATCATCTATGGCGTCCTTGTATGAAGTAACAATCATGTCAACGATAGTCGACCTGGCGACGTCGCAACGAGTATAAATCGAATGACCTTCAGTGCATAAAATTTCCAAAGTTTTAGCGAGCGTTTCCAAAACCTATTGTGCGACAATAAAAGAATAAATAATTTTTCTTTGTCAATATCGAAAGTATTCACCTCTGGTTCATGATGAACTTCTACAATATGTTTCAGTTTGGCCAATAGAGCTTGCAGGGAGCCTTCTTGACGGCCCGTCGTGTACAAATCGAGATCGAAGTACTGTGGAATGCTGAGCAAGTTCGCCAATTTCTCTGGATCAGCAGAGTATTTCTCCAACAGCAAAGGCAATGTTTGGATAAAATGTTCCGTCAGTTTTTGCTTGTCTTCACTGGCCTACAACAAAAATGTAACATTCAAAATATTTCCCAAACGTTTTATTTTATTACCTGTTTAATTTCTTTAAGTGAGGAAATTTTTCTAGTAGGACCTCGGCCTACAGGCGCTTCCCCAGTTGCTGCCTGTCTAACGCAACAAACCATTATCTCAATCAAACTGGTTTCCTGCCGATTATCCAGAGCTTCCTCGTGAGGTCCAGCCTCTTCCAACAAAAGATCCGTCATGCATTCCCAATCTTTCATCATGGCATTGGACTCAATCAGTGAGTCGACTAAATAGGCGGCGTGTTCGTGCAATTCTGACTCAATAAAAAACTGAACCAAATCCCTAATAAAGGGCGTGTTTTCCAATCGCCTTTTGCCTCGTTTCGTTTTGCCTGGATCCACGTCGCCCGGTTGAAACAGACGTTCATTCAAGAACTCGCCGGCGGCTTGAGCAACGGCGCGATGTGAAGAATAAACCTAAACTTTTTGACTTAGTGAAAAGTTTCAAATAATCGCGATTATGTTGGTATTCAAATCTCACCAATTCATAAACGTGTTCACAATCTTTATCTGTTAGAATTTCGTGGTGGTGTTTCAAGATGGAGATGACTAAGCGCACAGCTTGAACTGCGACATCGTATTCCTTGTCCAACGTCATCGCTACAATCCGGTCTTTGAATTTGTTCGTGAATAATTCTAACTTCCCTTTCAATTCCTCACTGGCATACAATGGCTGCAATGCTTGTAAACACCTCAGCCTAACTTCCCCAACCTGTAAGTACAAGATATAAAACTGTACTCTAATACAAAATTTGCTTACTTTATCATGTAAAGTCCAACCAATATATTTGAGATAGGAATCGTCTAAAAAGTTTGCATGAAACTTATGCATCCACACACCAATTTCCGTCATTGCAATCGCTCTAATTTCAGGTAAGGTATCTCTGTAACGATGGACAAACACTGATTTGAACATGTAGGTAAGCATATTTTTTATTTCATCCATGTTCTCTTCAAGTTCTTGGCGTTTTTGTAAAAGCGCTTCTAATCGATCACTAGCACGTTTTTCCCTTGTTTTCTGCCTCTCGGCTTCATATTGCCGTTGTGTGTTATCTAGATTTACAGAAACAGTCAATGCAACATCCACCAGTGCAGTCATTAATTTCATTGCTCCCAAGGTAGCAGTATGACGAAAAGCTCTAACTTGGGAGTCAGACAAGCCAGTTAGTAGTGAAATTACATTATCCATAAGAAATTGGTCATAGATAATAGAATATTGGCATTGTTTCACTAGAGTTTGAACAAAATCACAAAAATTCTGTCGAAACTTTTTCCATGTTTGTCCAGTCATAATCAGAGGATACTCTCCAGATTCTTCATCAAATTCCTCTGTCATCTTTCTGATAATAGCTGCATGCTCCATATCAGACTGCATTTGTTGTGTTATTCTACCCTTGCATCCAGCAGCATTTATAAAAAATTGCATAAGGGATATAAGTGCTGCTTCACGATTAACCTTATAGGTTTCGATCCAATCATCAACTATACTAGTCAAAGATGTTTTACTACTTTTAATTATATTGTATAAGGAAGATTCATCATCTGCTTGATGATCGGCATGACTTTTTCTTCCTGACGGTCTTCCTCTGCGTCCTCCTCGAGTAGCTGGAGCAGGAGGTGCTACAGGGGGTGAGTAGTTTGGGGGAGGCAATGGAGGGTTAGTAACTCCTCTCGCTTTGGACCGGGTTACCCGACGCATACCAGGCGTCGGTGGGGATTCAAACATACTGTCAGATGAGCCCCCGGCGTGATCACTGAAAGAAGAGTCTTGCTGATAGATGGCTTGTTGCCCATAACCGTAATTGTCGGTTTCAACTTGAGGCGTCATAGGATTCTCGTATTCTGGAGGAGGCTCATCCATGCGTATACGTTTACCACCACGGCGCTGCATTTTTAATCAGCAGTTTCACTCAAGATTCAAATAATATTCATTGTCAACTATACGCTGACATAAAACGTAAACAAACTGAAAATCTTTTTTCTAACCACTTGACAAGTTTGACAAGTGTTTGTACCGGCTGTCATCTGTCACTTAATTTCGATGGTGTATCTAATCAGAGAATATCAACTACAGCTTTGAAAAGAGAGGTGGGATCGACCGCCATATTGGTATGTGTTCAATTATCGTTAGAACGGGTCTATTTAGTATCAAAACCTCGTTTTTATTGAATAACAAAGTGATATCAAAGCTTCATACTTCTATGAGATATGCTCGAGACAATTGAGAAATAATTTTTCCGACTTGTGGTGCTGTAAAAATAATTCAACTTTAATAAATAAATTTGAAAAATTTTGCGATAACGTGTTTCGAAAGTGAGATCCATGATTGATATATTTTCAATCCATGACTGAAACGAGAAATTTTGTTTGATTTCCGCAAATACCTCAAAACTTTTGGAATTTATCCGAATTTTTTGTAAGATTTTCGAAATTATCGGTTAATTTGAAATTTGGACATACGTAATTTTGAAATTTTTGTAGAATAGGAAACAAAATGTCTCGAAATCCCACGAAATTTATAGCTGACTCCACAAACGCGTTTTTCAATTTGTTGAATGAACTTCAGTATTTTATGTTGATATTTTTTTTGTTTTCATTAATATTTTCAGCTCCCACTTTTCTTCGAGTTTTGTATTTTAACAATTCAATCTCCATTCTTCAATGTTCTATATATTCCTTTTTTTGTAACTAAGATGACCGCCAATAAACCATCAATCTCATACAACGGACAGAAATTTAAGAAACTCAGAATTCAAATAATATTTTTTGTTTATTGCCAACTTTTGACAATATTTCTTGGCGTTCGGTGATTACCGTTGATTGATCTTTCTATAAATTGAAACAAAGGTACAGTCGAGTCGCTAATGACACGGGAATATCGCGCATTCCGGTCTATTAAAAGAAAGATTTACGAGCAAAAAAGTGTGTCTTCCTAAGTGTCTACAAATTGTGGAGGCAGCAAATGAGTCCCATTTATCAACGAACTAATACACGCACAGACTCCGTTTCACATATTATAAGCACCAAGTCGCGTAAGTATAAATTTGTCGGGTTGATGTGTTTATACCTTCGATTTTTTTTAATCGCGACCAAAATAAAAATGGGCCTCCAAAAATGTATCCTAGGCGTACTAAAAACTGCGTTTGGACTTTATTAATTTATTAAGAACCCAAAAATGTCGATTATTTGTAACGCAATGTACACTTGGCAACGTAATGGAAATAATTCGCATTTTCAGGTCTAAATCAGCGGGAGAAATCAAGTTGTTTACCAAACATTTCAAACAATTTCAATCCTGATAAATCAATGTCAACTGCAAACGCATTTTACACGTCATTCGTCAACGATAAATAAAAACGGAGTAACAATTCGATTCAAGAAAAAACTGAAATCAACCAACTTAATTTAAAAACATTCGAAAATGAAATGTAGCGACATTTATTATGTGATTTGTTCGAATTATATGGGCCAATAAACGGGATTATAGAGTTGTTCCGTTAACGGATTAAGCTGGAAAGTAGTTGCTGCAACCATTTCAAAACAAACACCTTCTGAAATGTTTAGTACTTATTTTGAAAAGTGTCATTTGAGAGCTTTATGTTTAGTAAACCCAACCAAACTCAACAACAAATACTCGTCCTCATGTTCAAACATATCATTTTATTATATATTTGTAAATATGTCGCAGACGCAAATTTTTCCACGATTCACAAAGACGTTGTGTTTTCACACTACTATTCATTATACCCACCGATCTGGTTGTATTTCCTTTCAGAAAAAGAATTATGGGTTCAAACCTAGGGGGCAAAACGGGAGTTATTTTAAAACGCTGGCGTTTACACACCGTAAAACTGAAGATGGGCCATTATCAAAACTTATTGGTTCTTTTTGGCCAGACAATGAGATAAACAAGTCGCGTTAAAGGATCCGGATCTCTCGTGCTTAACCTATTTTTAAATTAGGATAATAATTTTCGATTAAATCAAATTTGGAAATATATATGTTGAAAGCTTGATCATTCACGTCTACTCTTATCTGGTCTTTTAGCTGTTGGCACGTTCACACCGATTTTAAAGTACCGAATACTGGACTATTCTTTTTTCTTTTTGGGTATGATAATGCGTGCCGACAATCAGTAAACAGGGTGGCATTAGAAGTTTCACGAAAATAGGGTGAAAATGTTTGCCGATCAGAACGTAGATTCCAAGCCAACTCTGTGAAGAGATTTTCGGCCACCGTTCAACTGTACAGCTGTTGATCGTATGTCTTCGTCGGCTGGATGTGGGAGCTAGCTGCATTTAGAAAAACCCACTCGCATTCCCGCCTAATCCCTCAGGAACCAGCCGTGACGGCAATTTGTTATCGGTGCACTTTCACACTTTCCTGTCGGTGCGTTTCCATTCTTCACCGATTAAGCAGCGACGACGCCATGGGGGGGATCGGAGAGGGACAGTAACGTCAGTAACCCTTTTCTGCATTTTTGGACTTATATGAACTTGACAGAAAGAGACTATTCCATTATTGCAATAAAACAGGGCGTTATGATAACGCTCGCTAATAATACCAACTAATTTGATAACGATATTGATAATAGATGATTCAAATGTCACGTGAAATTTATAAAAGAATCAGAAGAATATCAGTAAATGAGAATGATTGCTATCCGTCCGGTTTTCTCTGGATTATTGGTATGTATATGGTGTACACAGTGGCGGCGCTAGAGTTATAAATATTGACGTCTCTGGGATCATCTTTCTGCTAGAGCTCTCTTCTCCTTTCCGTTGACTAAAATAAGAAGTTGGTCTTCTGTAAAGTCAGTCTACGGGCGACACATTGATGAAAAATTGCTTATTATAACACAATTGAGTAAAGTGGCTACCTCTCTCAATGATTTTTTAGTACAGTTTGTTTATTGCGAGTCCGTGGCACTCGCAGATCGAATATTATTCAATATTTGGCAAAAATGCCAAAGATTCTTAAAATGATCTAATATAACCCTTCTTCTAAAACTACCATCGTTTTTGGTTGTTTACCATTCAGTTGTTATCAAGTAGGGTTACAATCGTTTCGATTACTATTTCTGTCTACAGTAAACCGTTTTTGAGAAAAAAATATTGGAAATATGTTTCAGTTCTTCAAAAAAAAAGGGATTTTTGTAGATTTGTCTGTCTACCGCATTCAGACACCGTACAACATTTTTCCTCTGTATCTTTATTAAATATGGAACTATCATGACACGCACTAAGAAATGAATGATTTCATTCGGTTGGTTCATAAAATGCCCCGCTGCGTTCCTAGTACAAAAAGAAAACAAATACACCAATTATTTCATCTTTCATCTGGGAATATTCAAGGATGCAATAAAGATTAAATTACAAATTCGATTCTATAAAGTATGGTCGAGTAGGTGGTATAAATGAAATTCTTAAAGAATGTTGTCCAAATATCATGAAACGTGATACGATAATTAACAATTCAGATTCAATGTGCAGAAACAAAGGTATGAAAACAAGAAGACAATAAATAAAACGTTATTTTTTATGTACAGTTTCATGTACAGTAATGCTGACTTGCTAAAAGAATTAAATAAAAAAAAAAACGATTTTAAACCTAAACCACCCAAATATGAATGGCGGCATTTCACACAAACTGGTGTTGAATGTCAAAACGAAGTGGAATATCTTGTTTTGTAAATAGTATTTAGTAGTGAGACATCGTTTGGGGTAGTTCCCCATAGTGGAGCGTGATATTAAATAGGGTGGAAACCGAATTACTATATCCGGAACATCGGCTCCCGCTCTCTTCAACAAAATCAGCTGTTGCCTTTATATCTCCCTTTAACAAACCGCTTCCTGCCGAAATGATACTGCCGTCTTCTTCCGAAAGTAGTTCTATAGGATGAACTTTTGACAGTGATTTTCGGGACGAAAAAAACGACTGAGTTGTAAGAATGGCATTTAATACATATAGATGAATACATAAAAACAAGGAATTTGCATTCCTGTCAGTACACAAGGACGGAATAAAATCATAAATGAAAATATAACAAATTATCGTTATCAAAATATAACAAAATAATATATATTTATGTAGTATAGGAAGTTTTCATAATCAATTTCGTTGCGAAATTTCAAGAAAAGATGAAAAATGAAAATTGAAAATAATATTTGCGATTTACTCACAGATCAGATAAAGAAATGGGATTTTGGCGAAATTGAAGAAAACGAGCGCACCACACAATTGTAATATGTCTGCAACATGGCTTTATTATAAAAACACATAAAATTATGGATTGCTATCCCCTGAATGATAGAGAAAAATGAACGGATGTTAAAATAACGGATTTATTGAATTTTGGCTTATGATAAAACGATCTTCGAGAATACGAAATACATTTTAAGGATTTGTTTATTCGGACTGTTTTGTTTATGTTTATTTAATTTCTTAACTCGTTACGAGATCAGTATATTGATGACAAGAGAAACGCTTGTATTGTTTGAACTTCTCTGGATGTATCAATTAACCACTTTGTGAAACGTTATTCCAAATCTGTGTCGCGAAACTCTTATATAAAAACAGTGTCACAACTAAAAAATCCGAAGTCGGCGCCAGGCATTATATAAATAATCTATGAAACCTGATTCAGATTGGGTTATTTATTCAGTCGACTACTATCAAGGAATTGAATAATTAAATGAGATAACGATAAAGAATTTGATCGCAATTATCACATCCTTGAAATCACTAAAGGAATTTGAAACACTGATTCATTATTAGACTTTTTAAAAGTTGTACTACATTCTGTGGAATGTTCCGAATCATTTCCTTCAACAGGACAGAAGTGAAGTTAAGAAAACAATTGGGTATTTAGGGGTGGATTTTGTGTCTCGTACAACATTGTAATACTTGTACTAGAAATATGATGTTGATTCATATGCGCCAAGCAGCTAGACCATGCACCATTTTAAACAAGAAGATGTGATCAATTCATTCAGAAACTCGATTTTGGCGGAAAAACAATGGAAAAACTTGACTAAATAAAACATATATTCTTCATAAATCTGAAAATGTTTCAATATCTCGTGATCCCTGCACGTGGTGCGCAACGAAGTAATTTATACTATAAGTACCTCGGTTGCGCATCACGTGCGAAGTTCAAAAGAGATTAATCGTTTGGTTTATTCCATATCCAGTTGGAAGTTCGGAAGTACACACATCAGTTTGAGATGTTTATATACAATATAGTTAAACTGATTATATCCTGAATACTATCCAGTCAACGGGAAATATAATTATTATTATTATTATTATTACGTAAATGAACACGTTCTACAGATGTTGGTAATAAAACATGGTTTCAATTAAAGTTACCAACAACTGTTTTCGTATTCACAAAATTGTGAGATCTCCAAAATTATCGTGAGATCATTGCCAAAATCGTGAGATCTATTAACGCGGCTATTCGTTAGTGCTTGGTGGAGATACCGGAATAAGTGCAACTCTAAGAATTAACGTGTGACGTAGTATATTTTGACAAACGAAATGAAAAGATTGCAGATAAAAATATCCTTTTTACTTAATTTTCGGACTTTTCTTCATCATCAGGTGCTAGTGAAGAATAATCGAGTTAAAGTTTCACCCAGGCTCAAATCGAATTACCTCGACATCCCTCATTGTTGTCATATTGATAGTTAGTTCCCTTTGACACAATTCTCATATCATAAACGGTGGTGCACACAATTTTCTCGAAAATTTTCGACAAAAACCTTTAAGAACCGCTATTCCTTATCCAAGCAACACTTGACCATTTCTGTTTTCAGAGAACAATTCAAAATTAAGTAAAATAGGTCACTAAAAATTTTCACGTTTCTTAATAACAATAAACAAAAGTTCGTCGGAGTACAGCAAAAACAAAACGACGATAGCATGACAATATATCAAAGTTGTTGTAACTAGGCTTTCATTATGAAATAAAAAAATCTTCCTTTCTCAAAAACTTACGTCCTTTTCCACATTCACAGTTCAATTTTCCTTTATTAACCTAAATTGTAACACTGTAGCAAGAGTTGTCCATCAGTCGATGGCGAACTGTGAGTAGCAGGTTGTGCGTACTCGCTTTCTGGCCAGTAAGTATTGTATCGTGTCGCTGCCTCTTGCCGCACACTGCATTGGCCGAATGCCCCAGGCGATGGATATCCTTGTTGTGGAAAATTTGAGTTGCATCCCGCGTAGCCGGCGGCAGCGAATTGGGCTTGTCCAATCCAAGCGGCTTGTTCGTACCTTGCGTATGGTGGCGGGTAGCCGGGAGAAGAAAATAGATTTCTAGACAAAGGCAATGCGTGTTGTGCCAGGTGTTCGTTGAAGAAAGTTTTGGGATAAGGCTGTGGTGCCGGATAAGACCGTTTCATTCTTCTTCTTCGTCTGAAATTCCCATTTTCAAACATGTCCTCACAATTAGGCGCAATAGTCCAATAATTTCCTTTTTTGTCATTACCTTCTCGAGGAACTTTGATGAAGCATTCGTTCAAACTTAGATTATGCCTTATGGAGTTTTGCCAACCTTTAATATTTCGTTTATAAAACGGAAAATGTGTGATAATGTAGGCATAAATTTCTGATAAGGTGGCACGACGTTGAGGAGACGATTTGATCGCCATCGTTATTAAGGCTACGTAAGAATATGGCGGTTTTCCATGGTTTTTCGAGGATGTCGTTGTTGAAGACGATGGTTGCGGGGAATTACTTGAATTGGTACTGGCAACACGCAAATGTTCATCACTTGAATCAACTGGAGGATGGCTTCCACCGTTGCCACCAACAGCTCTACTGCTCTCAACAGCCGAATTCGGTGATAAAGGCACACATTTATAACCCAGGGTGTTCTCAACAGCACCTGCAACAAGCAACAATAATTGTCAGTTTTTTGACACCCCTTGAAACTGAATGAAAAATATAATGGTTGAGTAATATTGTGGTTAAATATAGCAAATATTGCTCATCAACAACAATGCGAAGACAACAGCTTACAACCTACAACAACCTGAGCCGCATTGGTGTGGGAGTTGTGCTAATTCATCATGAAGGTAGTGTCCTCATATCGAAAACATCATGCAAACAACACTTTTTCTTCGGTTGCACAGGCCGTCGGTGTTAGGGATCTATTCCTGCTGTTTCGTTAACGCGAATGCAGAGCTTCTTCAGAGATATCTTCGATATACTCTCCAAACAACGATTGCCAGTACAACCGAAACAAGAGCGTTTCACTTTAAACGACGACCGCAAAAGCCTAAAACAAGACTCGGGAAGACCCCTAACCAAGAAAGGAGTTATTTGTCTAGAGCAAGAGATAGTTCAAGGCAACACTCCTGCTTCTGTCTCTTCTTGTCTGATTCTTCTTTTACCAGGGTCGACGCTTCCTTTATCCAATGACATTAGCTAGTATATACGGAATCCCGTATTCATGTGGGAAGGTGTAAATAGGAACGACGAAACGGTCAGTAGACACCCAAGTGAAGGAAGCTATCAAGCTTGCTTCACCTAGTATTGCATTTCTATCCTGAGAATAAATATTGACTAATTTGGAGATTTTTGGGGGTTCCTCTTACTAGATAACTAGATAACAAAATAACTGACGCAACTAAAAGGAAGCTTTTCAAATAAAGAATGTCATTCGTGCTCACGTGAAAGTGTCAACATAAGTAAATGTAATATCAAACTGGACGTCTCAATTTCGTCCACGACGCGGCGGACAGATGTTTAAAAAAAATCTTTTCCTTTCGGTCCCTCTCTGCACACGACCTACGTGGCGCCTTGAGGCGTGTTATTGTTTTTAATGTTCAGGACTTGTTTTTAATGTTTGGGACTTGCCTTGATTTAATAGCGTCAGGAACGTGACTAACTGCGAACTACACGAGAGCCGTACTGGATTTCACCCTAGCACAATAGACTGTTCGTTATTACGACATTGGTATGGATTACATTATGATTAAGGCAAAGACGATCGATGAAATTATACGGAACTGGGTTGACGGTACGCATTGTTAATCTTTCAAAATAACCCACAACTCAGACTTAGGTATTGATAGCACCAAACTTGTACCTTGGTATGCAGATTATTTTCATTTGTTTCATTGTGGTGATATATAGAAGAATCCCAAAATGATTCTCAATGCATGAATACTGATATATTTTGGAATATATTTCATTTATAAATTTTATTGCTTCATGTGGACCTTAGTTAGTTAATGATTTTGAGCCAGTTAGAAACTGTAATAACCCAATTTTTCGGTCATTGGCAATTTTGACCGCGTGCTTACAAGGGGGCAGATATGTGTTGCCCAATTCCGTCCTCAAATCGAGTTCATTAATTTAAGGCTCGAGCGCTCTAGCAGTCGGTGTCTAGTTGCGCCTCTAGATAAAAATGAGGAAGCTAATTGCCTGAATGAATGGAATTTGATGCAGGTAATAATCATTGTTTATAATTAATGCATAACACCCAAAGATACGGTGAACATTGTCGATTGTTTGACTGAATTGTATCAATCCCGACAATTAACATATTCTAATGATTAATGATCACTTAGGTGATGTCAGTAATCATTCATTTTCCATTTTATAAGCGATATGGAAGAATACAAAAAATATATATATTTCTAGAAAATTCCTATTATGGCGAAGTTCTAGTCAAACCTTGCTCTTTTTTTGGATCCCCTTTCGTTTTTGCATTTTGATAAAAGAAATTTCGACAAGATTGATTGACATTTTCCATTTTCCTTGGAAAAATGGAATTTTTTTTTAAACTCACTCAACTCCAAAATCGAAATTTGACAAATCATTTCAGATCTTGAGAATCGCACATAGGTATGCTGTCCAGAATGCTGTCCTTAACAGGAAATATTCATTTTGGTACAATTCCCAAATACAAAATATTACGGTTCAGCAAAAAAAGTAACAGAATCACTAGAAATAATGCGGAAAATGTTGATGAAATTTCATTCACAAGAAATTCATAATCATGGTATTATTAAAATTACCCGTTTCATAAAAAGAAAATCCTGATGTGATAAGTAATGTAGTGCATTTTGAATTAATTACACCTTTGAAAAACGGGTAATTTGGAACTACATGTATGGTTTATTTATGATTTACTCCAATTACAGCAGCAGGTGGCTCGGGGCACGAGCTTGGTTGCACTGAATGTAAATCTCATATTTATGAACCATTAAATCGACAGGCGAAACGACGGATTTTCGTGTTTCGTTTTTATCCATGATTGACCCGTCGACCGACGTGTATTCTGAGGGTCAGCGTTTAGGGTCTACTTTTATATCAGTTAGCTCGTTCACTTCGTCCGGAAAAACGGCCGACCGAAGCATGCATGAGGGGGTTGGAACCTCTTTTTTTTAATCGTTTAACCTATTTGACCCAGATTCAAGTGCCAGATGTTTACAGATTGTCCCCGACGTGACCTAACGACTATATATTAAATTTAATTTAAATATACAGTTTTTTTGGGTAGTAAGTCAGAACTTTGCCCATTGGGCTACCAATGCCATCATTAATAAAATGATTCAATTATTGTGGCCATAACTCTGAATGTCTGTAACGTCAGAACAATGTACTAAACATGCAATCGCGATATACTTGAAGAAACAAAACGTTACATTACAAGTTTTTGAAATAAAAATCGGTTTTTAAGTTGACCCGAGTTGCAAAAATGTCAAACATTTTTAAGAATAGCATACTCAACAATATCCTAGTGCGGATTGGTGTAACGAATTATTTTGTTATGCGACATCTATTTCGATTGGACTAGTTCAGGCCGATGGATTTTCAGACTTCAGCGTAGATAAATCCTTCGGCAAGCAGCTACCCAACTTTTTAGTACGCAACCTTTGTTCCAATTCGCGTCACACGTATAAATTACGCTCCAATATGGCACAAAAAGTTCTACATTTTCCAATACGATATATCCAGTTTCCAATCGATGTTTTATTTATGTTCCTGTTAAGGAGTTGCCCAAACAAACGATCGCTGATTCAGAGTGTTCTGAGAAGAAAAGAACGAATCATTGACAGATAAAAAATGGCATAAATCGAACTGATAGACAAGTGTTCGATAAATTTCTCGGAAGCTTCGGGTGGTAACGATCGAATATCTCGATGACCAATTATTGTGAATTGGGCTGATAAAAGAAAACACGCCCCCATTCTTGAACACTCATCACCTGCTAGTGTAAGCAATCTGCAATCGTGAAAAAGATTAGAACCCAATAAAAACAACAGATAGAGAACAAATGAAACAGTCAAGACAATCGAAAGAGTATTTACAAACAGGGCCATGGTTTATACATTCAGAGATAAATATTTATAATACAAACACAAACAGGAAAAATTCTCAGTGCTCGTTAAAAATATGCACCACTTATCTATTGAATAAATTTCACCGCGAACGTCCGAGCGTCATGGCGCTTATAAACGATGACCCCTATAAGCCCCCGACCTCGGCCCCGGATAAAAATTACTATCGGTTTAAAATCCCATTTCCATCTATTCGGATCACGCTTCGGATTCGTTCTCGGTTACTTTTTCTACCTCCCCATTCTACTTCAGGAGGGTTAAATCGAATGGCATGAGGGCGAATTAATTCGGACGGGCTGAAAAAAAGCCCTAATTGGCCATCCCCCTCGGTGCGGTAGGTAACCGAATACCTGGAGCGCCGGGAGGCGAGCCGACTTGCTCCACGCCTCGAGGGTTAATTATCTCTCCTGTTGCAGATACATATCACGCGATTCGCTATTGTATTGATCGAGTGGCGAAAAAAAAGTTTCCAAGGTTTTTCGGCGGATTAATCTGCGCGATGGCACGTAACCCTTGCTTCATTGATAATAGTTCTTCGGGTTATCGAATGTCTAATATCGCCTCGAAACGAGGTTACAAAATTATTAACGACTTGTTTTTTCCTCTATCCGAAATCGGATTTATCAGGACGACATTCATGTATCTCCGCGATTAACCCGGTGATCGTTTTGTTGAAACTTCGAATAGATGGACTTCTGAAGTACAAGTCTATTCTTTTGTAAACGATTTTGCTCTACAGAGTGCATCGAAGATGTCGAGACCTCTGAAGAAGCCAGCCATTCCTGCCAGCGAAACGTCAGGAAGTGATTCCAAAAAACGACGGCCAATACACCCGAAGAAACAGTATTCTACATAGATTTTGCTCTGTTTCTAATATTTTCTGGCGAGGATTGAATATAACAGTTTCTTATGGAACAAATATACTTTACAACTAAAACGAATAATCGAATGATAGTGCCTCAACAATAGTTTACTATATCCGAGTTAACTTCTAAACATAATTGGTGAATTTGCTGCCAATAGGTCGAATATTCCATTGAACCGTAACTTATAAAATGGAAATCGTCAAAATGTATGCACTAAATAATTGCGAGACCTAGAATAAATTTGCTTTTAAGAGAAACAATTTGTAAAATCCCCCACGCAGATGGAATCCACTCGGATCACGTTAAAATAATAAAGCTATGCCGATGCGCAACTCACGCTGACGTCACTGAAAGCGTATATCACTAATTTTTGTATATACATAATTATTAATGTGTGTAACGTAACATCGATGGGACGTTACACCCAACAGAGGAACTCACGACGGGAAATTGACAGTAGGCTTATCGTTTTCGACTGTTTTGTGATAAATTGGTCCTTTAGGTCTTGCCTGCAGCACACGTTTCACATATTTTATTAAAAAACAATGTCGGATTCACCTGCATTTAAATATTTATTTTCATCGAGTACATGTATGAGTTTTTGACAACTTCCATTTCCTTATTCGAACGAGGCTACTCACCATGAGCGTGAATAGATGGCAAATTTGGTATTTCGTAAGTCGGATGAACATCAGGCTCCAATTTGACTTTATGAAGATGAGGATTCGAAATATCCTGAAAAAAAGCCATTGTTAAATACTTCATCATTAAATGTGTGTGTGCGAATTAGCACGATTTTATATTAGAGAATATATGTAGACGAAATTATTTTTGCTGCGTTAACTTCGAAATTATCTAGAAGCAAAATTATTTTTCAGGGAATATCTTTTGATTGGAAGCAACTTCATTTTAGCAGCAACTTCAGATTAGGTACCACAAAAGCAGTAGAAAAATTGTGAAACTTTGCTTTACTCACTAGGGGATGGAAGTTTGTATTAGACTGCCGTAAATTTTGATTTTACAGATCGAAAAATTGACATAAGGGCTCTATAACGGTTAATTCATATTTTTTTTAGCTCGAATACAGAATAACTGATTTCAATGATCATACAGCATTATTCAAGGAAAAAATAATATGACTTTGATCGAAATAGAATTAAAGTCACGGTTCAATTTAAAAAAGATGAGACGACCTTATGCAACCCAGCTGGATGCAAGAAAATAGTAACACAAAAATCTGCACTAGATGGTGCAATTTATTTCGATATTGTTATGAGCAACAAGCATGTATACAGGAATGAAAAAATATTCTACTGAAATAATATTTATAGTCATTTGTTTATAATTATTAATTGTTATCAAAATATTTTGGTTTCTTTAATTACAACATTACGGTCAAATATAGAGAGCAAGTTCGAATGCGGTCGCATCGACATCAAAAATTCAACACTTCTTCTAAAAATTATGTCATAAAACGTGAACGAAAACGATGAATCCGCTGTTATTACATCTTTAATATGGCGGTAATCATAGAGTTTCGAGAAAATTGTTTGGCATCAACCACTGGCTCCGGGGAAAAAAGTTGCGAAGTTTTGTCCACTAATGGTACAAAATATTATAACCACTATTGAAACTTTTGTTATTTGCCTAATTTTTAAATGATATTTCAAAAAAAAAACTCGAAAATGTTACTCGATACTTGCGAAATTCCTATAATAATTAGGAGAACTTGAATAGAAACCTTCGCATTCCTAGTAAATTCGGGTGCTATACTGACTTTCACACAAAGAGTCTTGGTGAAAAATGATTATATATAAATACACAAACGATGCAATATAAGCCTTTTTCCAACCGACCACCGAACCAGTGCTGTCAGACGCTTGCGCTTTAGGATTTTCGGGGCCCTAAACTCGTACTGCGCAAGACTGATCAGTCTGCTAACTGCGCTTACCAAGGTATCAGGGGGAATCTTTTTAGGGAAGAAAAGAATTAACAGTTGATAGAAATGCAAAATAAAGAATTTTCACAAACTTGGGTAGAAAAGAAGAAGAAGTGCTGTTACGATAACCAAATGGCAGCAATATCAAAAACGAACAAATCCATGATTATGGAACGAAATGAGGTGTTGAGTATTCAGTTCACGGAGAAGTATACACTTACAAAAATTGCAGCGTTTTCGATGCAATCAAATGAGTCATCTAAGACATATATAAAAAAAAGCTACGACCAAAATACAAAATTGTAATTGATATTTATTTTATTTACTTGGATATTTGAAATATTCGAAATATTACAACTATTTGTTTGTAATGAAAGCGATTTAAAATTATTATCTGACATTGAATTCAAATGTATCTCAAGAAGGAGGAGCAATTCCAGAGTGTATAATTTGAGAGTGAATTAAAGTTGTAGTCACAAATTTTCGTAAAACGAATGCAAAACTCGGAAATTCCTGATAGGATCACATCCACAGTAATTATTTTGCCAGATAAAGGGATAAAGGGTACATAAAAGACTTTCAATACTATCGAACAAATTCTTAGTAATTACATTAACGAAACGTTGAAGGATCAATTACAATAGAATACACGGCAAATTGCTCAAGTGCCAAGTGTATTTCAGGACTTGAAATAAAAAGTAACATTTCAGCACAGCATCGAATTTCACAAAAAGCCATAATAATAATCATAAACCTTCGAGCCTATCGACTATATCATAAGTTAAATAGTGACAACTTCGGCCAGGATTGATGAATTACGACATCCTGTCGATCATAAACAACCGGGTTTAGGAAATGAAAATGAGAACGGCGATTGTTATGACTGAATGCGTATTTCAGCGGAAATCAAACCAAATCGAATACTAAAAATTGCTAAAGTTTTTTATTTATTAATTCCATCAAAAATTCATCACAATGCACCCCTATCACCTACCATATTACATATTTTCAGGCGTATTTCGCATTGAGAAAATTGTTTGTGATTTGCCTATATGCCCAAAACTTTTGTACGAAGTTCGAAATTATGAGTTCCTTTGAAATTTGGACAAGATCACAATGGAAATTTAACAGGTCATCGTTTTAAAGTTTTGGAAAATAGGAAAGAAAATTTCTCAGAATATTTTACGACAACCTTTCCAACTGATGAATAATTGTTGAAATAGAAATGAAACTTGAATATCAGCAAATTTTTTGAATCGCCAATTGTTAAATGTATACTGGTATGAGTAAAAATATACGCATAGGAAATGAATCGAATATAATAAAAAAGGAGCCACCAAGCCCGATCGATTTTCTCTCAAATTTCTCATTTCGAAGCTTTTAAAAGCAGTGTTCAATAAATTTTTGAAAAACGATCCGACGATCATTTGTCATCGTTTCGTTGAAATTAGAGCAAATCGATCTTTTCTATCTGGGGTCAACGAATTGCGTTTTCGAGAAATGAAAATAGTGTAACGCTAGTCGTTTTCGGGTCGTAAACCTTTCCTCGACGCGCCGGAATATGCTTATGGTTGTCCAGAACGGTGTTTCTGTCGTGACTCTATGTTCCAGGAAAATTAAGATCTTCCACATAATTATATCGACCAGGTGGTTTTATTGAATTCGCTTTCCTTCTGAAATCACATTTCATATCCGTTTTCACGATTTTTTTTACGATGTAATGCAATTCCACCTACTAACCCAACCTGTATTTTGTCTAAATTCAATTCAAAGCAATCATAATTTATTATTTTCTTCAGATTATGTTCCTGAGCAGAAAAATACAATCTGACAGAAAACAACTTCCTTCAAAGTATTTCTCTGGTAAAAGAAAGGAAGCAAATTTGCAAACGATCGCTATGCTATTCTTGGATATGCTAGAATATTTTATTAATTCAATAATTTTTTTCACATGTAATAAGACCTATCCAAATAGGTACATAACACTCTTCCCCTATTCAGGAAATGTTAAGAGGAATTGAGCTTAAAACATCCATCTGTAAAATCGAAATTAATTAAAAAAGTTTTTTCATTCTTTTATCGCAGCAAAATACTTGTCTTTAACCCATACTCATAATTCGAAAGATATGCAAGCTTGAGAATGACCGCTATGTGTCTTTACCTTAGAACGGCAAAATTATAATCGTACGAGCTTTGTTATGACATAGCTAACAAGTGAACCAATCGTTAATATAATAAATCTCCGATATTAGCGAGATGCTCATAATTAATTCCCTTGTTTAACATAATTTATGCATCTCATTAATCAGCTGAAAATGGAGCACATTCACTAGGGTACGATAGAGAAATACAAAATGCTTATTTTTAGTTGCATTTCATCACAATATTCAGCAACAAATAATTTTTTTATTGTTATTCATTTTGTTATTTCTGAATAAAATGGTATTACCAATTATTTTTTTTAGATATTGACGGAATGATGAGATTGAACTGAATTCACCTCCGAAAGTCGATCTTTGCACTCGCTAGACTTTGGACTGATAACGTTTAACTGGATACCTACTACGCTACATCTATGCCTTAACTCATTAAGCCCCCAAATATTGATGTTGCACGTTTCAAAATTTCGCTATTATTAATAAAACAAGAGGAGAGCAGACGTTGGGAGACAATGACCAGAGCGTCGATCTGTATCAGTGAAATTGGACACCTTCACAGTTCGTTGGCACGTATTTTCAATGTGTACCAAGAAAATCGCAAAGAGAGACTCATATTCGCACGACCATCGTAGAAAAATGATGTAAACTTTCCCTCAACGCTGGAAAAGGACAGAAATTGATGTTTCTTATCTAAATAGTGGATGTTAATAAGCCACTCATTAAATTTCAACAGTTCTCTTTAACAATGCGGTATAAACGTGTCGCCGTTATATATCAATCAAACAAATCGTAAACGTTCGAAAACAAACTGCCAACTTGAATATCTGCTAGAGAAATTTTCAAGGCGATAAAATAGTTTTTCTTATTTCAAGATATAGCGGAGCTCCTCCTACTCATGTGCTAAAAACATTTCAAAAGTCCAGAATATCCAATTTAGTCGAAGTATGAATCATAAATTTTCAGGAAACCCTTTTATGAGGAAATAACCAAAATATTTTCACCTCTCCTCATTGTTGATGGTATGGAAATAATGTTATGAATATTTATAAATAGAACACTGTAAGTTTAGTTTCATATGTAATGTATTTTATATGAAAATTTTGTTTAGGCTGGAATTTCCGCTTTTCACAATTCCGACATTTCTAATGACATTTATAAATTCGACGGGCATTGTTCTTGGAAAATGAGAAGAAAATTCCACAAAATCTCCGGAGTCATTCCGAATTGATCATTTCTCAAAAAATTTCTACGGATTTAGAAAAAATTTCGTTTTGTCTTAACTTATTATTAATTATTTTCGAAGTATTAAATTGAAGATTTGATAATTGATGTATTGGTTATTGTTAACAATGAAAACGATGGAAGAAGCGCATGATGTCATCGATTGCCTTGAGGTTCTAATTTTCAACAGATTTTTTTAATTCCAGTTATGATTGAATTAAAAATTGTGAAAAGAGAAGAATGGCTAAAGCAAATAAATAAATAGAGAAAAAACATGCAGACCTTATATACGGTCTAATTGATTTATAGTCGGCATTATAGATATTACAAAATTGCACGGAACTTTCATGTCAACAAAACCTCTTTGCTGACATTTTTTCATCATGAAGCTTGTTGGACAATATTTCTTATTTGTAGGAGCTGAGTGGTTTAAAGTTTGTTTTTTCCGATATCTAAGAAAAAATTTGAATGAATTGACGAAAATGAGAAATATCAAATTTTGATAGTTTGAAAGTTACAAAAATACTCAATCTTCCCCATAGTTGAAGTGAATTGTCCAATGTTCGAAAGTTTTCATGAGATTAGAAGGATTTTTCCGGAAGTGCCAAAGAATAATTTTCTCGAATAATTGAAGACAGTTCGATAGTTTTTAGAATGTGTCGACGGGTCTTCCAGAATGTCTGTCTTGATTTCCATCAGAATTTCGTAATTTTGTGAAGTTCATCACACATTTTCAGTTTATTTGAAGGAATGAACAAGGAAACATTTTCAGGAGGAACCAAACACGGATCAAAAATATCAAATTTTCATAAACTTATTAAAATTGATAAGATATATCTATATGAAGTATTTATTAATCATTTATGCTCAAAAGTTATTCATTTATTATTATTATTATTGATTTTCAGATTTCCTGACATCGGGAGTCTGCAAATATGCCCTCAAGTAACTTTCAAATTTTGAAACAATTTAATACTTCCTCCAAAAAATCAAAAATGTTCGGTATTTCATATACTTTTTTGAATACCTTTCAATACTTACTCACTCAAATTTTTATTCATTTGTTTATGTTTTTTTTTCTGGGAATATAAAAAGGAAATTTTATAAATTGAATTTCTGCAAGATTTTCTACGACTTTATACAATGCAAAGAATTTTACGGAAATTATTCCAGATGATGTGTTTTTACGAAATTTCTGAAATTTTTTCTATTCTCTATCGTATTTCTTTTTATTTCTAGCGTATCGTTCAAAGGATCAACAATTAATCAGAAATTTCTATAAGGATTTCGTTCAGTTCCATCAAGGGAAGTAGCTGATTTTTAAACAACTTATGCGGAAGCCTTGAAGTTTGTGCATAAACAAATTTTTCCCCAAACTTTTGATCTCCCCATTTCGAAGCATTCGACAACATCAATCTTTCAAAAATTTTCGTCTTACTCCCTTTGAAATATATTATATTTTTTCGAATTTAATGAGATATGTAAATACGTATCTTCCAACATTCAAATTAGAAGGGAATAAGTAGATCATAGATCCGTCTTAAAACTGTTCCTAAAATTGAAATAATTTTGATCGAACAAATTTATATCTTCTTCTCGAAAACATTTGTTCTTTTCTTCACTTTCTTTCATAATAAATAGGAAGTTCCTAAAATAAACTTAACTCAGAATGGAAAATTCCGTAAAATTTATGATTATTTACATAACATGTAGTCTATTTGATAAATAGAGAATTAATTATGCATTTCTTACCCAAAAAGATAGATACACGTTTTTGTTGATTTCATCGATATAAAACATTACTATTAATAATGAAAATTTGTTTATTGCTTCGTATTTCCGGAATAATTATTTGAGATGTGTACCTAATATGCCATCGATGATAAGGATGAACTGTAAATAAAATATGACGGAAATAAAAATACCCATTTGATGTAATAATACATCACATTACGTATGAGAGGTCTGAATTTATTCCAATTTCATATCTCCTAATTTTATGATTTCTACATACATACATCTCTTTCCAGTTTTTTCACACTATGGTTTCAAGTGAGCTTTCATTTTATTGGACCATTCGTTTTCAGCTCGAAGTATCTTTTTCAATTATCTATTTCGAACTGAAACATCAACGAACATGGCCACAAATCAATATATTTTATAGCCACCTGCGGCGTTTTAGAACGAAAATGAACGGATCAAAACACCGAAAAAATGCAAAACTTTAGATGAATTTTCCTGAATTCTAATTTTCAAGTTTTCATTATGCCATTTAATTTCTTGAACTTTGAACGATGATAATGTGTAATCGGTTTCATTACCTTCATTATTGTTGATCCGTACGACGTAATAGGATTTTTTGGCTAAATTTTTCTCAAAAATTGCAGCTTATCAGTGACCCGACATTTGATTAAATTTATTATTTGGAACATATTGGATATCAATCGAATATTCAACATCTCTTCAATAGTATAAAAATAATACAAAAATCAAACCTGGGAATAGAAATCATTTCTTGAACTCACATCACTCAATAATTGTGAGTGTACCTCTTGTCGGGGGTGACCCGCATAATTCAAAGCTTCCGGTATATTGTCCATAATGAATCTTGGTGTCCCACTTCCGATTCACAAGTTATTCCCGGAAATAGGTGACCGCATAACCACTTAAAATCTCCAATTTATTATTTCTTGTTATTTGGAAACCGTAACGAACAAACACAAAACATTTGTCAAAAACAAATAATAAGTTTTATGAAATAAGTTCTTTTCACGCGCGCCCGATTTACTACACATATGCTCATTCGCGATTTTAAATCTCGCTTCAAAACGCGTCGCGTCGCGCGTTCATAAACGGATTATGCAAATCTGAAATAGAAACGAATTGCGTTCCCAGAACACCGGTTAATTGGTGGGGAAAGGTCCCGAATTCGGGAACACCCACAACCTATGCCACGCCTCATTCAGTGCTCCTGCTGGGGATAGGGTCCCGGTGTCCTATTTCGCAATCTAGTTTTTCTCGTCATTGCTGCCGTTTCTACCGCTTTTGCGGTAGATTCACCACTTTCCATCCTTTTCACCAGAAATAGTAGAACTGTCAGTCTACTGCACTTTTCTAAGAGCTCTTACCTGCAGAGACGTCTCTCGAACATGTAGCACCCTTGTGCATCAACACCATGGCGCCCTCGAGTAAGGGTGCAATCAAGATCGGATGGGGGCATCTCAATTTCGAATCAGTAGATAAGATCATCACGCGAGTTATCCCAATTTCCAACGGGTGACAAAAAAGTGTAATTATTTGAATTTTCACAAGCGGGGCCCGGCGCCCTCTAGAACCATTCCAATCATGTCTAAAGTACCTACAAACTGCGCGATAGTTGAAGATGCCTCTGTACAGAAATAAAATAAACCCAATATCAAATCTATAATTTTCCAGAAGGGGGGCACCCCTAAGCCGGCTGCGCCCGTGTGCGACGCACACCCTGTGTAGGTCTATGAAATTTGAACAAAAAATTATTCTTATTTACTTCTTATAAAATTTATTTCGATAAAAACTCCTTTGTGTAATTGGAAATTCCAGGTCCAGCCTGGACCTTTAAAAAGTTTTTTTGTCTGTCAAGTCTTTGCAAATTTGTCAAATTGACTTTTTTTTGCTCACGACTTAATTTTATAATAAGATAATAATAATTTTATTATAAGATAATTTTATAACGTTTGCATATTATCTACCGAATTTATTTGATCGAAAAGAGAAAATATGTATGCGAGCGTAAAGTTCCTTATTTCTTTTATTACATAATTTTTCAGGTTCGGTAAATAGCAGAAAAATGTACCGAACACATGAACGAAATTTTTTTGTATACCTAAAAAGGTAATTTAAAGTAAAAATTATATTTCTTACATTCTATAGCTTGCAAACATCCATAAAGATCAAACAAATCCAAAATATACGAAGTGATGAAATAATCATTGTGGGAATCAGGACACATAACTATTTTTTTTATTATTCACGTCTACACTAGCTCATGGCTAATCGCCAACTATTAATTTTTCTAACGAATTAACATTTGTACAAGTGGCCTTGTGTAGTTGTGAATAGGTAGCTGAAAATGCAATGTTTCAAATTGTCTCAGTACTAACACTGATGTGTTTTTTCTGATTTTCTAACGCCTTGTACAAGTATGAACTAGAGAAACAATGCTGAAATGATTTTATACCATATATTTTGTTTCTATAGAAACGGATAAAATTTGCCGTTTGTAGAGACTAGGTATTAGAAATTTCCAAACAAATTTAGAGTTGTATCATTTTCGCCTCTTGCGAAGTGACAGGCAAATTCGCACTTTGACTTTTCAACATTATGTTCCAAATATCGATTTTAATTTCCATATTCGTATTTTCACATTTACATGCAATAAACAAACATAAGGTGCGGATCCTTATATAATTTATCTTTCCTCATTTTTTTAACAGAAGTATTAATATCTTTTTCATGGAATTCTGATAGTAACGACGTATATAGGTACACAGGCACGTATGTTCAAGTAACACCGAGAACTCATAAACACTGTGACGTGATTAAACCATTTCGTAATAAATTATGAATCAGCAACCTAGTGACTCCAAATGTATGAAAACGCTTAACCAGCAATATTTCTAAATAGGTTCGTCGACATACATTATCGTGGTCTTCGTTATTAGTGAATATTTGCTATGTATATTAAATTTATGGTACACCGTCTTTTTGAATATTCCCTAAGAGATATTTAAACAGATTTATGAATGTATATGAAAGTTAGTATAAGTATATTTTGGGCGGGAACCGGAGACTCCTACTAACGCCATTAAAAGCGACGCCATTGGTCGTATACAAGAGCTTCCTCTCTTTGTTGCCAAGCCTCGATAGAAATCGAAAAGAGAATTAACCGTCCTATTATTCAAATAAGGCAGAGAAACTTTAATTTCGCACCAAGGAGCAGGCTTAGAATTTTGGCGCCCCTAAATGCTGTGAAAAATTGCCGCCCTCTTTTGAAACAGGCTCCTTTTTGTCTACAAAAAAATCTTTATTATGGGGCGAAATTAATAACACGACGACAACATATCTTGCGGTGCCAAAGTTTCCTTACGATCTCTCACGCTGTCCATCTGCCTACTACGGTTTCTATGTTCAATCCAGCCCTGATAAACACATCGAAAATTTTCAATTGATTTAGTAACAAAGCAGGAAATTTGAGAAAAAGAGGCGAACATTTTAGCAGGAGCTTTTTCGAAATTTTTGGAAATTTTTCAAATTTTCAAGATATCGAAATCAATTTTTAGGAAAAAGTGAAGAATTTCCTGAAATTTCCAAAATTCCCAGAGATTTCGTGAGAGTTCGATAAGATCTATTAAACAGAAGAATTTTCGTCAGAATCGTTCTATACTTTCTGGAATATATTCTGAAATTGGCCAAATTTCAAAACATTCTGCGGATATCTTTAACAGGTATTTGAAATTTCTGCAAAAGTGCAAAAAAAAAGGTTTTTTCGAAGAATCTTCTTGATCTTTTGAAAACATTCAGCAAATTGCTGTGAAAATCTGTTAATCTTTAAAAAGTTTTTTGTGATGACATGTCGCGATTTTCTATTAGGTATTGTTTTAAATTAAATAATGATGAAAGATCAGACGAAATTGATTAACATTTTGTTTGGAAAGTTTTTGGTTGCCCTAAAAAATACATTTTGCGAAATACTCCAAATGCCGTTCAATTTGTGAAAAAAATCAGTGTAAAAACATTAGGAATCGAACAATTTGAAATATTGAAAAACTCAGGGGAAAAATTTTTGAATTCGATGAATATACCTTCCAAAGATTGAACAATTCACAAGAAAACAAGGAAACCTTGGAAAAAGAAAATTACATTTTATAATTGTGAATGATATTTTTATGTAATTTTCAATCAATTTCATTTTTTGTTCAAGAAATTGCATAGTTTCCCAAAAATTTTTTTTTGGTTCATCAAGGTCCAAAAATCTATTTAAAAAATTTAGAAACAAAAGATTCATCTTGAAATCCAATTTGAGAATGTGATTTTCGAGATTTCTAATATATTTTATTGATATTTTCAACTCAGTTCAATTATATCGAATTATCAATATTCCAGAATATTTTGAAATGGGTCTTGAATATTTCGGAACTTCAAAAATCAATTTCCGATCTTCAATTTTCTCTACATTTCTGAAAATTTTTTGACGAACTTTCTACACTTCAAATGACCACTGAGAAACCAAGAATTCCAAACAACAGACAAAATTGTAAGAAATCCACAATTCAAATAAATGTCGAAACATTATTTTTTGCTTGTTATCGACTTTTATGATTTTCTCGATGAGATTCAAAGAAAATTTCTGACTTATCCACAAAATTAATTCATTTTTCGATTGTCTTATCACTGTATGCTCTTATATGTTTCAGGTATTTTTAATTAATTCTTTGTATGTTTTTTTCTGTGTTTTCCATATTTTTTCCGTTGTTTTCGGGTATCTTCGTAATGCTTCTTCATATTTTGTATTGTTATTCCTTTCTAATTCATTTGAATTCAGGTATTTTGTGTATTTATTTTTATTAATTTCTGTATAGTGGAAACAGTGGATGCGCCAAAATGTTCTCTCGCCGGTTTGGTCTTTTAACATCAATGTTTCAAAATATCGTTTCACCAGTAATACCGGAAAGATCTTTCATTCGATTCTTGTCGGCAGCACTGTCTCACCGATGCCCCTAATCACAGGCGCGAGGCCGTGCCCCTCTATGCTCGTAGCTTTTGTCAAAGAAGAAAATCATTTCAGGGGTCATACGTTCGTATTTTGAAGAAGACTTTCGGAAAAGAAAACCCATTATGAAATGAACAATGTAAAAATGTTTGTGCAAAAATTTATATATTATATAAGTATGATCAAATTTCTGTTCGTTATTCGTTTATTTTAAAAAATGATCGTTGTTGCATGCTTAGGTTGCGCTGTGTAAACAAAATCACAATATGTAAATACTTGACAATAAACTATTTGAATATTGGATTTTTTTGTAAGAAAAAGAGAGAGAGCTGTAAAAGATATTTTTAATACATTTAAAATAATCTAAATTCCACCAAAAAACATTAAGTTTTCTGGATCATATTTACACTTCCTTTAACCTCAGTCTTCAACGGTCATAACATACCAACTTTTTTGGACAGGGATTCTGTTATACTATTCCAGTGTTGTACTAGAAGGACAACTCGTGAAACATTGTATTTTCGCTATATGTATACTATTTCTCCAATCTGCATCGTGAAGCGCATCCACCAAAATGCCAACGGGTTCATGAGAGTAAAGGCAAAGAAGGCAAAATACGAAGTGATATGAATAAGTGTTGTGCCATGTTTATCAATTGGAACAATTGGAAACAAAACTTTGCAGCTACGGTTTGGTGAATGTCCCGAGTTCTGATTCCGTTCAACATAGACACTCAAACATACATGAACAGCCCAGAGGGCTGATTTTCAGATTGATATATTATATAACTTCAAAAGCAATCTTTAATATTATTAGTGGAATTTATAATCATTAAATTCTTGACTAGTATTCAAGTTTTAAGAGTACAAATGACCATTAATCATTAATTTTCACTGCAAGAACATTTATGTTCAGTAAATTTTCTCTTCCATCTTTGTACTTCATTATGAATTCGGGTGACGTCTACCGCATATGTCCTACAGCAACCTCCAACCCAGGTTACACCTAAATCAAGCCATTTTGATATGTAGGTTTCCACCGGTTCACATTTGTCTCTGTCAATCCATCTGAAATGAGAAAAATCATTAATCTAAAAAAAAGAAATGGCTTAATTTTTTGACTATCCGAGGGCTCCTTTCTTCATTACAAGAATGGATTAGTGGAGTAGAAATGTATCAAAAAATCGAACTTCATATGTGAATTTTTGACATGATGGTGAAGAGAAGCACTTTACATTCAAAATCCTTGCAATTGGCTTTTAGAATGCGAAATATTTTTTGGACTTTCGACTAAACAAATTAATTCAACATCGAAAATTATAGATTCACAATCATTGCGTTGTCAATAGTGTAGCGTTCGAATAATTGATTCTTTATGCAAATTACATATCCTTGCCGTTTAAATTAAACTCCTGTGGAAGAATGACTTAGTATCATTCCACACAAAAAAACACAGGCCATGAAAGCGGATTTTTCATTGAAAATAATGATTCTTTCATAACTTCCTATTTATTGTACAATTCTTTATTTTTTGCAAACATAGCCAAAGACTTTCTAGCAGTTTCTTGAGAAAAATTTCAGTAATACGGTGTGTTTAACCATATTAGCATATCATTTGTGGAATTTTCTCTTGTATTCGAATAAAAAATGGAGAAATTACGTAAAAATTTGTGACATTCTCGAAATTCGATGACTCTGCAGAAATTAAAAAAATTACAAAAGAATTCATCATTTTTTATATTTTTTGGGAAAATTCTAATGTTGAGAACTTTCAATTTCGAGTAAAAGAAAAAGTGGTCTCAAGGAGATTAGAAGTTTCCTGAAGATCAGGGAGATTCAAGTCTGCAACATTCTTTGTTATGACGGACTTTTTTCTTTACTTGGCAGCAGATTATGATTTGCTATAGTATGAGAATTAGAAACAAAAGAATGCATCTTACCCCAGTTCAACTTTGTAGTTCTCACCACTATTTGGATACACAATAAGTGGCATTGGATCGCTTTCCCTCCCTCTGTTAATTCCCGAAATTAAACTTTCCACCAGACGCGGAGCCAAACAGTTTACACCAACTGCTACTAGTTGGTTCTTATTCAGATCATAACAATGGCGAGCGGTTTGCTGAAAATTTTCTCCAAAAGCGGTTGATTTACCATCGCTCTACAAAATGGCAAAGCGAAAATAATTTCAAAGAAATCTCACTTAAATACTCACTCTGACACTAAATGCTAGCCAAGCTTTGACTTGAGGAAAATCAGTCTTCAAGAGTTGAACCAACATTTCTGCCTCTGCCCTACACGGTATAGTTTCTATGCCCAGCATGTCTACGCCACCTTCAACTAGAGCTTTTATCCTTGGTATGTGCCATTTTCTCATTACTGATACTGAAGTAGATGCGGCATAAGAACCAGTGTACTCGGAACCATCATGCAAAGACGCGCCATATGGACCAACTGATCCAACAATTAGCGGTTTTTCTGAGAACAAACATGGATATTCTTAACTCATTCTTTGTCAACAAAGTCTGATTTAATTCACCTTGAATGCACCTTAGTGTTACTATGATAATGATGTATGCTGAAATATGTGTTTGTGTAAAAGCGTAGTGACGCAATCATATACAAGGATTTCGTGCATAGGTGAATCTTTGACAGGCTTAATGGAACGGAAAAGGTGATAAGTAGAAAAATCTTTAAAGTACCATATTGAAATGAATTTCATGAAAAAATTAAGTATGAGTATTATTACTACAACTATTAGAAAAGAAAACCTCATTTCGAAAAAAGTATTGCCTGTTCATTGTTGTGCATAATCAACAGAAACAACATGGAATGAACATTAGAACAAGGAACAAAATCTATTTGGAGTAATACATGAAAAGCCAGTGGAAGATAGCTGTTAGTCAGTCGAACAAAAAGAAGTTGTGATTCGAACATGTAATTTCACAGCCTTTCTTTATTTATAGATATTTATCTAAAAAACTGTTCATTAATGTAGAGATGGTCGAAGCGTTATACAGTAAAAGAGATGCTGAAATTTTTAAAGATCAACAATTCACCTACTCACTATCAGTTCGGAATTCCTGTTGGAACCTCTTGACTGCCGCTTTTGCCAGTGCGACCGATTCCACGATTAAATCATAACTAGCCTTTTCTGTCAAACCGAGATGTTCTACAAAACCGCTTATGCTTGCTTGGTAACTGTTCGTGATGATAACGTCGGCTCCAGCTGTAAAACGAAGGAATAAGAAATAATCTTGTGAGAAATGAAATAAAAACCTCTTAAGAAATCGAGATGAGTTTCGATAACGGCCTCTTTGTCCGTTGCCAAGAATCGAGCACTCCACAAGATATCGCCATCAATTGGTTTGTTGACGTGGCAGCTGAGCTGTGTGGCGAAACCTCCGTCCAAAATTTGAATGTCTGGTATCGTATTCTCATCATGCCTGTTACGTTTTTCTATTGTTGAGGTTCCGATACCAGGCGGTGCCATTTCTGAAATAACAAAGGTTCAGTTTTTCTTTATCTGAGTAGCTTGGTTTTTAATATTGCATCATTTCGACCGAGTTCAAGTGCTATCGTTACGACGATAAGATTTATTTGTTTATTCACTAGTTGATCAGCATTGTCTATTAGCTTACGGGAGATATTTGATAATTTTTCATGGAATTATTGACCCATGAGGGTAACGGAATTGGCATTACGACGGGTGTTGGTTATTTTCATTTCCTGGAGCGAATCGACCACTTAAATGGGCCATACTGGTATGAGTTCATTGTTTGCTAATCTATTCGAAAGCTTCGGAGTGGCTTCGATATCGCCGATATGTAATACGTATCGTCAAATATTTGTCTATGGTTCACGATGAATTGAATTTCTGGTAGCATTTCATGTCACGTTACTCAGCGCTCAAGAAGGTATCCTACAATGTGGATAGAAAAAAAATTTGAAATATTCCGGCTGTTCTAAAAGTGAAGGAACGGTCGAATATGTTTAAAACAATGTGTAGTAAAGAGACCGAGAAAATGGTCGTGTTTCAGAAGTGAGGACCATTTTAGGTAACTAGTGATACTTGCGGTGCCCCTCGCAGAAAAAAATCCTGGATCCGCCCTTGCAATGAGAAAGAGAAAAATAGGGCTAAAATATTTTTGAAAACTGTATCAATGTCCTTACCCCCTTGCACATGGGGGTCTTCAAATTGTGCAAAAATTGGGAAAATCTTATTGAATTCAAATTTTCAGAACAGGAGATGTGCCAAAAATAAAAAAAATAAAGGTCGAATATTTTTCAAAAACTACGTATGATCACACTCCCTAGCTTTGTTATATTTCAGCGTTTTAAGAACATTTGTACTTTCAATATAACTTTTGTTAGTGTCAATTTTATTTTTTAATGGATAACATTCTGCATCTGTACCAGTGGCGTCCCTGTATCAAAATTAGTTGGAGGACCCTTTTTGCAATTCCAATGTCTAAAAAATGCCTTCCTCAGGGATTCTGTATGGTTTTCCCGATATTATTACAATGACTTAAAAAAAAGGTTCCACGGGCCCCCTGTAGGCGGGGGACACCGTATCACTGATACGACTGATACGACGGTTGCGGTTGCTACGCTCCTGATCTCGGTCTCCGTCCAGATATAAATATAGGACAAATCTGTCACTGATCCTACGTAATAATAATCAGAGTAGTCGATTTTTTTAATGATTTAGCCAATGATTATTTTGTCTCTTTGCAACACTTGCTTTTGCAAAAATTTTTTGCGTAACTGAAACGTCGCTTAGATAGATAATTCAATATTCGGTGCAATGATGCTTTTTTCAAAAAACAACTTTGATGTAATCAAATGATTGTCCTTTGAACTTTCAATGTTGTATTTTCATGATTAAAAATAGCGCGTGTCCGAAACCGATCCAGGGATAATGGAAAAACAATGCGGAATTCTCATATTAGGCGATGTTATTGTACTTTATCTGGGTCACAAACATAATGCGTTTCGAGATTCATCCGACAGTTTTCCTATCCAATAACGTTGATGTCGAATTAAACTCGACTCCTTTCGAACTTGAGCACGATCAGTCTGCTTACTTTAGGAGATAATTCAATGTACACGATAATAAATAAATGTTATTTGTGCTAACTTTAGTTAAAAACTCGTATTGCTTCAGATGAAGGTCACGGCTACTACTCCCGGTCACTTTTATAGGAAAGAATAAATCGTGTTGCCAAATTTAGGAATAGATATTTCAAATAAAGTGCGCACGTGTTCAGAATTCGTTAGATTTGGGCACGTGTTAGATTTCGGTTAACCGGGAGGCAACGCCGCTCTATTTCGATAGCGAATTCACTTTAATCATACTAAATAGAATGTTTCGTGTTACATACATACCGTTCGCTACTGACAGGAAAGTTTTGTCGATAGATAGAAGTGTGGTGTCGAACAAAAATGCACATATAAAAAAAACTTTCGCGCCTCGATGGTTTCTATCGACTGCGTGAATCTATTTTGACTGCTTTGGGTTGTTGAGTTATCTCCTCAACTTTTCACGATATACTACTTGAAAACTGTTTTGTATCAGTCTAACATGCTACAAGTTTACTTTGCCAATACGCAAGCTTGATAGCGGCCACGTGATGCTATTTTGAATAAAGTTGATATTCCTGTTGTGTTGTATTCATTTTGAATTCTTGATCCTTTGGTGCGTTGGTTAATTTATTTGCATCGTCTGATAATATATTTTCGCCAAGACCGCGGGATGTGGATAAGTAAGGTAAAAGTATCACAGGATTGGGACTCCAAAAGTGGTCTGGCAATAGCGCTGTAGATGACGAAAATTGATTAGCGAATAAAAGGAAACGTAAATGCTTTGGAACACAAAACAACTGTTTTCGTATCGCAGCGATATGATATCGCAGACTGCCGCGACAGACCACGTTCCGTGTGGCAGAGCCTTCAAAGTTAAATCAAATGCAGTTCAAAATTTCCTCCTTCACGGTTTTCATATTCACGAAAAAAATTGTGACCACTTTCTGTATTATTTGTGACATTGGATTCTCCTCATCCTATAGTCTCGCACGCTTTCCTATAGTAAAAAGTGCAGTTACTTACAACTGTGCAGAAATATCTTTCCCGCACGGGTAAAACCGGTTTAATCCTTGCCGGAAAGTGGTGACATCTAAATGAAGCTACTGGAGTTGGGAAGTCTTTTGATTATATCATCTTCAATTAAAATTGTGATGAGAATATAGCGACGTGATGAGAATGGAGTTTTCTGACCATGAGGCTCAGCTATTGGGCATCAACTGCGACTGTCAGTTTGTTGATGTAATTTTTTTCGTTCAGAACCTGAACATACGGTCACCAAAACAGTCTAAAATTTGTAGATTGAATATGTACATGGTTTGGACTAACTACGCCCCAGTTTGTACAGTTTTTAATATCCTCATGGTTATGTCGATGAAGTATGTATATACAGCTCCGACTAGTCGATATTAATCCAAAAAAAACGTCACTTAGCTGCTCTCTAGCTGATATTAATTTATTCAACAAAGCATATGTTACCAATCGTGACAGCGGTGTGATAATATTTTAATGTACTTCAGCAACAAAATGGCTTCGCATTATTTTCGTGAATATCGATTCGTCTGACTTTTCAACACGAAACATACGATGGTTGAAATATCAGTGATAAACCACAATTACCATGGTTGAAAATGATACTTCGACTTATATAAAGAAAAAATACAGTAAATAAATTTTATTAAAAATTTTCAATATATTAACAAAAATAAAACACACGATTATTTTGATCTTAGCGAATAAATCGGCGCAATCGTGGCCAGGAATGTTCAGTTGAAATAAGGAGTGTAGGGAGAGAAACGAAACAATTGTGTTGTTCATGTTAATCCATAAGATGACTGGCGATGTCCTGGTTTTTGACAGGACGAAAACCCACCACTCTGGGTGGTGATATAACGTGCTGCTGCATGGATAAACTGGCCATGGCCGAAACCGTGTCCTTATCTTCTTTTTCGCACCTAATTGCCTCATTGTGCGAACACAATGCGGACTTCCCCGAAGCCTGCAGACAAGGCCAGTTCTTTATCTGCACGGATATGGCCTCCTGAATACTCAGTACGGCATTGTGACATGGTGCCTTAGCTAATTCCGAAGGACACATTGGAGATGGTGCATCGCCCAAAAGAACCCTAACGCACTCCTCCGCCGAATCGCAAATGGACGGTAGATCATAGCCGCCTTCCAGCGCCAACACAACTCTACCATCACAGATCTGCATCAGCTGACGTGTCATGTAACCATAACAACCGGGCGACACCCGATAACCTCCCAACGGAGGTAGATGACCGTCTGTCGCGTCAAAACCAGCAGACACCAAAACAATGTCAGGCGCAAAGTCTCTAGCTATCGGCATGACTACACTTCTAAACGCCGCTAAGTATTCGGCATCTCCTAAAGGCGGATTGAGTCCACCATTCCACCCAATGTTAACATTAAATCCTAAACCTTCCCCTATCCCACAATCTGTAGGACTTCCTGTACCTGGGAAGAAATTTCCATTTTCGTAGCGATGTATGGATATGACTAGCACGCGAGGATCATTATAAAATATGTCTTGAGTTCCGTTACCGTGATGCATGCCCCAATCAACGATTAAGATTTTATGGACGCGATGTTCGCGTTGCAGGATGCGGGCTGCCACTGCTACGGAATTGAAAAAGCAGAAACCCATCGCTTGGTGTGGTTCGGCATGGTGGCCAGGAGGCCTCACAATGGCGAATCCATTTTTGATATCTCCTGCCCAAGTACGAACAGCCAAGTCGACGGTACAACCAACGGCCATCCGAGCGGCAGACGCCGTATAAATATCGTTCCACGTGGTATCGCTGTCTACCCCAATACCACCGCAAGGTAGGCGAACAAATGTTATTTTCCTCGCGTCTAACTTATGTCGATTCACAGAACTGGTACCGTAAAGTAGAGCATGAGCCTCCGTATGACATGTCTGAAGTTCATGTGTCGATGCTTTGCGGGGCCGCAGTCGATCGCAGCGCGACACGAGCCCGGTTTCGAGTAGTCTCGACCAGATGCTCTGGAGTCGGCCGGCATGCTCGGGATGGACGATGTTATTTCCACAGACGCACGCATGTTTCAGCATTTGGTTGTCATATGCGAGTCCCGTGGTTGGTGATGTTGAGGAACGCCTGCGGCAAAGCGAAGGTGCTAACGCTGTTCCTTCCGGTGCGCCGAGATGTACTACTGGACTGCTGACAGCTCGAGACAATGGTCTGATACTGCAATAGTAAAGAAAATTATGAACGATGGATCAAATTATTCTTCAATGAGAGTAACCAAAATTTCACTTATATTTAAGCATAAAACTATAATGCTATTTTGAATAAACAGCCCTCTCAAGAAAACGTAATACCACAAACATTGTTTTCACTTATTTGTCTGATTGTGTGTAACGAAATATGCAGGCCCCTTTACAGAAACTATTTCGTACCGTTTCATGATAATAGATGACTTCCTCATTAAGAGACTATAAATAGAACGCGCAACTGAACAAAGTTGTCCACTTATGGCCGGTTTCGCAATCGAGTTCTCTATAAAACGTTGTCTACGCAAAGAAGCTGATGTAGTGTTTTAACCAAATTAGTTTTTGCTTTTTTTAGTCGCTTATCATTGACTTTATACCTTCTGGATTCGTTGTCCTTAATCTCTACGTCTCTAGTTTCTTCTTCAGGGGGTGGCTGCGGCGGCTGTGGAATAGGTGGGGGCGGTTCATCTAACAGCGGATGTCCTAGTGGTAAAGGTGAAGATTGAGTTCTTCCTAATGGTCTGATCACCCCCCGCTGCTGTGGTTCTTGGAGTTCACTAATTGTATCCAGTGGTGTTTCTTCGTGTTCATTTTCGATGGCTGGCAACGAGGGATAGAATGGTAGGGTACCAGGCAGCATCTGACCGGTAAGAGGCATGCCAAGGCGGGCAGTACACGCCGCTCGAATCGCCGCCTCCGATAGGTCGGGCGAGAGAACGTGATGGGCCGCCAAAGAGATGTTCGGCATCGAGGGACTGCTGAATAATGTGTGACTTTGATACTCGTCCGACTCGCACGGTGGGCTTAATTCCTTTGGTGGTTCTTGCGGAGGTGATTCGCTTGGAGGCAAACACGAACTGAGCAGTTTCTTTTTGAGCGGGGGCGGCAGATGGCGCTTGCTCATCGGGCTGCAGCGTCGCTCCATCACGCGCTGCTTTAACCGCACCTTAAGTAGATTCGGCTCGGATGCTGTAATGAACAAATATACAAAATACAGATTCATTGTTGATATAAATGTGATTTGTTTAAAAATGAGTCGTGTTTCTGTGAAAGCGCCTTAATAGATGACAAGAATGACTGTAATGAAAATAAAAATTTCTTTTATTATTTTAATATTCTGAATGTGAATGAATTAAGAACTCCTTGGTTGATCGCTCTATTTCGTTAACTATGTTCAGTGATTTGCAGGTAGTCCTTTGGAAACGAGAATATTGATTAAAATCGCAGCTAATGTCATTCACCCTGCCAATATGCATCCTGAATTGCGAGATTACTTTTCAAATGGTTAATCGCCACAGGATTCACTCAAATTAAGGATTATAAAACAATGACACCGAGGGGGAGGTTTGATGAAGTTTTTTTTACAAATATAGAGAAAATCAGCGATGAAGGTCCTAGATGGAACAGCGCACTTCAGCGCAGAGAGAGATTCACGAAACTATTCTGGCGAATCAAACACCGTATATTGTACAAATCTATATTCACTCACCCCAAGAACAGAAAAGTGACGATAATCCAAAACATAGGTGACACTTAGTTCATCTTATCCTATTACAAATGGCACTCGGAACAATGAAACGAAACAGCTGGATATAAAAACTAGACAACTTGGAGAAAAAAAAAACCGTCGAAAACGAATTGTAAAACCGGGAATGCTGGCACACAAACCAAACCTGAACACAACTGCTTTCCTTGTCCGAGTTTTCCCTTATCACCTCCTTTCTTTTTCTTCTTCCGAATTGAAGAGTTTTTATAAAACCGATTTTCTAGCTCAGGCTGCGTTGAAAGAATAAACGAATCACAACTATCCTTGACTAACGGATTGAATCAGAAGGAATCGTTCTTTTTTAGATTCTGGTCTTTAAATACTGAACAGATATTTGAAACAACAATCTTTGTATTCTCATGTGTCATGTTGGATATGTCAAAATTCTCGATGAGCGAGGGAAACGATCTCTCTACGATAATATTCATATTGTTACAACTGAACAATTCAAATGTGATGAGATATCTTTTCTGTCAATATGATGATGAGATTTTCTCTGTTTCTTTAGTCTATGGAATCATGTTTTCACGAACGATTAATTACGGTTTTGAAGTGAATATTATATATTATCCTTTTTTTGAACTGTCTTCAATATGGCAAGAGGTTCATTCACAGATTATTCAACTTGCTGCCATATCGCATATGCAGCAACTTGGGTAATCGAAGGTGTGAATGAACTTTTTACCTGGAACAAAAGAAACATAATTAGAATGCTACATACTTATTTCGACAGCAATACCATCTTAAACCTCTATACTAATATACAGTTGAAATTAAGTTTTAAACAAACGACATTTATTGAAAATATGGATTTTTATTAAGTGTAGGCTAATTCGTTAAAAAAAATATTGATTTTATTCATTGAACGTCCACAGTTTGATCTCTGAAAAATGTAATAATAATCCCGTTTTGTTTTTGTACAAATCTATGGTATTTCAGGAAATTTTATGATGAAAAATTTCTATGCCCGGTTAATACCGGTGTTCCTCAGGGATCGCTATTGTTTCCGACGGACTTCTTGATCCACATTAACCATTTGCTCTTCACTTTTGCTAACGACAGCACTCTTGTCGCTTCCACCACCAACAAAATTTGTTATTTTTCGGATACATATTTCAAATCTGTGAAAATGGATTCAGAAATATATTACAAAATGTGTTTTTCGAAGATGATCCATACAAAACCTCACCGCTTCATGCGTTTACCTAATCTATCAGAATTAGCAGAATTCACGATAATCGACGGCATAAATAGGAAACATGTCTCCGTCCTCCTTTCCGACCAAATCGAGTCTAGTATGGACAATCGCGATCGATTATCTCGATTATCGTCCGCTATCGACCTTCACCGCATGCCGTCTAATTATAGAACAAAACACATAGTTCGCGATTGAATATACCAAGAGGAAAAAAATTGAATCGGAACAGGCCGAGGCAGTTCCGAGAATTTTCTTTAATTCATGGGGTACCCCGAGGTACTGAAAACATGGTATGCTATTAAACTGTCACAAAAATTGTTTTTCTCCGCGCATGAGGTCATCACCGAAAAAAACGTTATTTATTTACTTTTTTGCGGAGAACAAATTTATCAAAATATTATATTGTGTTTATTTTTGTTGCACGATAAACGCTTGATGTAATTTAATATCAGAAATCGCATTGTTGAAATTGTGAATAAAGGTCCATTTTCACACATTGGAATAAATCGTAAAGTTTCAACCCTTTCGATAAATTGTTACGATTTATCGAAATACTTGAGAACTGTTTACACGTTCCAATAAATCGTTACAATCCGCACAAATCATGTTGATTCGCATCAAACACATTGCAACGCTGAGCAGCAACGGCAAGTTATTAGGAACAAAATTAATCATCTCCAATATTGAAACCAGAAAAAAAATGGTTGATGATAGAATGATGATGAATATGGTTTCAGATGGATTGATTTACTTCAACGTCAGTATCTGAGATACCATAAATAAAATCGATATTGATAAGAATTATTGTTGTTGATATAATGATAAAAAAGTAATGATTATTATATTTCTATACGCGTATCAAAGATTCGAATGATTCAATATTCATTTAGAATATCTAGATTAATAGAGGTAATGATTAATATATTTCTATACCTGTATCAACTTGCTGATCGTCGTTGTTTGGAATTACTTCCTGTCTGCAGAGTGCATCCAAAATGAGACCTCTGAAGAAGCTCACCACTCGCGACAGCGAAACGTCAGGAGGTAATTCCAAACAATGACGGCTTCTAAACCCGAAAAAGTGTGTTCAAAGACACTCAAAAAGTCTTATCTTATATTTTCACAGCATCAATCCTAAGCAAAGCGTTCAATCTCTCTTTTAATTGTCAAAAAAGGCTTCGCTCCATCTTGACAAACTTCTGAGCATTCGTAACCGCTCGCCCTAGCCAAGTGGTACTGCAGAAAGAACTATTGGGAATCCTCATATCTGCGGATCATAATCTTAGAAATTCAGCAGTACACTAATGAACAAACTGGTTCAAGTGATTGCATTTATGAAATGTTCAAACAGAAAAATAAGAAGACATTTGTTCATTCTCCGAAGATTCATTGCATCATAAGAAGGTATGTCATCTTTTATTGATATGAGTATAACATTCATCAAAGGGAGAAATGATTTCCCAACACAGCTTCAACAATTCGTAAAGCCACTATCCGCCACTGATGTGTGTTTCGATGCGATCTATGCGGACGTTGGCTAAACACCAAGATAATTTGTCGGGACGTGTTTCAATTATTCCACCAACTGTGCTGTATCAATCTAAGTCTTCAGAATTGTGTGTACAAACCTGTTTTTCGTAGGGGAAAGTCATTGCTGGTGGGGACGCCGCCAGATCCCGTTTCCATACCCTCTGACCTAGAAAACGAAAAATGTTTTTCTCAGTTGCCATGTTTACACAAATACCATATAGACGCGAATTAGGACTTATTGGTATGCGCTGATAGAAAACAAAATGAATATTACTAACAAAAGAAGCTCCTAGCAACTCAATTTGTTTTCTTTTGGCAATGACACCTGCCGCGCTGCCGTCTTGGTGGGCGTAATGATTGATTTTCTAAAAATAGTCCCGACCCCATTCAAGCTACATTCTAAATATAAGATTTCAATCACTTATATGAACCGTGGCCGTGAGAAGAACTCCTCAGATATGGACTTAACGAGTGAATGTTGAATAACTTCCCGCTCATATTTTTAGCTTTTAATGAAGATGTCATCTAATCATGATTGATTTTATGTTTTTCCTTTGTCTAATGAGCCACCGATTCCGCCTCGTGCAAAAATAGCGCCAGGTTCCGCAAGTCGTACGGAAAAATTAATAAAGGGATTTTCAGCTTCGTTCCGCAAAACGCTGAAAATTTTCATTGGAATCACCATTCGAGGGGGCTGGGAACGAGGACTGGTCAATGGTGCGAACATTAAAAATGAATAACGCAACGCGATAAGAATAATGACACTTATCGACTATGTATGAATTCGTTAATGAGAGTTAAAAATAAACCAGAACGAAAATACATTGCGGTCAGAACGATAAAACGCGATGAATGCCCAACGTTTCGAGTGAGAACCGATCCACGTTTTTCCGTTTTTTCAAAGACCACAATTCAATGGTTCTTATCAAACAAAGAGGAATTTTTATTATGATTTGAATATAAGGTTTGTAAGTTGAAGAAGGGGAATGTCTTACCACGAATCGATAATTACTGTTACCATATGAATTTACTAAAAAGGTGCAATAAGTGGAAAGAAAATTTGCCGTCCTAGCAGTTGGAATATCAATTATAAAGGTATCTACATAACAGGAAGTTTGCGGGCTTTAATGCATATACCTAATAAAGCGCGAAACATCTATCTCAATTTTTACCATCTACATGGTTTAAAAAGTAAGAACCGAATAGATCACTTCAAACATATATACCTCTATAACAGGTAACCTCAAACCACCAAAACTTGCACCGATGTGTCTGTATTTTTCTGTGACATCGTCAAAGTTCTTTGGAATCATTTGGGAGATATACGCTCGCAATTGAAAAGAGAGAGTAATTTGGCTCTGCTAATACCTTACAAATGGTCAGTGTCATAAATAAGGTGCTTCAGTCAGCCGACCCTGCATATATTCTAGAGGCAGTATAACGTTTAAATAAATAAATAAAAATATTTTTCTACCCACCCGTGTTTAGTATTTCGGTATTAGGATCGATTAATCATATGGAAAAATCGGGTGCATGTTGTCGGTGTACAAGTATAAAAACATCGGAAAGTCCGGTTGCCGAAGGATCAAATTCTTTGTTTTAAACAGCTCAAGTAATCGATACAAGATTAAATCATCATTCCAGGAAAACATTATAAGGTAAAAAAAATAGGAGGGAGTAGTGTTCGACGTCTAGGCCAACCTCTTCGTTTTCAGTGTCAAGTGTGTGAATTGGACATCGTCCGATGATAACCTTGGCAACGTATCATTCCGTTATTTAATAAATCGTACTAATTGGTCTTTGCACGACGAAATAGAACCCTAGGCACGGTTCGAATGTGATTTTGCAAAAATTCTTCAAACGTTATCGTTCGTTGAATTGCCGAGATGTGCTTGATATTTTAATGGAACGACGAGAGATACAAATACAACTAAAAATCTGTGCAAACAAACATGAAATCCGTCATACATGCGATCGCCGCGTGACCTCCACGCCATCGATTAATATGATTTCGTTTGGTTTGTATCCTTTCTTTTTGTTTACGTATTATAAAATCGTCATGCGGAAACGTAGTCGGAAATCGGTGTGACCCGACGGTGCTTTCGTGGCGGTGTTAAAAATAAAAGTAACCGTATAATTTTAGATGTGAATAATCGTAATATCCCAAATTGAGTCAGTTAAGTTCTAAAGTAGTCATTTGTGGGACAGGTTGTTCCATAAATAGTTTCTAGAAGTAGGTCTCGCAATGTAAAATAGAACAACGCACTACACAGAATGATTTCAAACCACAACGACGCGACAACGCCGATGCCGCGTTAACATTGCAAGCATAGACAAACAAATAAAGAAGACTGTTTACTTCATTCTAATTTTATAAACGGACGATTGTGGCGCACCGGCCGTAGTAGTGGGAAAACACAACCAGTGCCTACATGCAAACAAATTGCCGAAAAACCCTACTACAGATTGGCGAACCTGACTATCCGACTGTCGGGCGATCGTGTGATTGGGCACTAACTTCGAAAGTGTGTAGTTGGTCAGACTGCAAAAAAAGACAACTTCCCAACATTTTAACAAATTTTTGATCAGGTTCAAGAGTATGTTATCCATCACTAACGATGGATACGGTTTGGTTAGCAAAACAATAGAAATTGTAAAGTTTGTAGGCATGTCGGATACAATTCTTGTTGTCTTTATGGTTCTCAATCACATATTTATCTCTTTTTCGGCGTCTTACTCTGCATGAATCGGAGATTAACTGAAATGTACTATTAGTTATCAGAAATATTCCGTACATATAACTCTCTCCCCGTCCTTCCGTTTTGTTGGTTCAGATAATTTGACTGCTTTATCAATTAAACCAACATTCTTCTTGAGAGCTTTTGGTAAATCTTCCAGAATATGTTTTTGATGTACAATTTTCTATCTATTTTGTTTTCGTCATTATTATAACAAAGTTATACTATCGTCTCCTTCGTTGATAGACATTGAAATTAATATGTTATCTACAATGTTTGTGAATTGATATGTTATATGAAATAAAAGATAAAAAATATTTTCTTCAACATATTCCATAACCAAATAATAATAAACAGAATGACCCAACTAATAAAATACAAACCAAACTCAAAACAACAATTTTTGATTGGTGTAATATTAACAATACTGGTATTGGAACTAAAAATCTTATTTGTAATAATGGGTCAGCAGCTAAATGTATGGTTTACCAGAGTTACACAAAAAAAAATGGTCGTATGAGACCAATGATGTCTGAACGTTTAGCACAGAGATTTACAAAAATTGTTGGTACGAGGTAACCTTTAATCAGAGATTCTTGGCATGTCAAAAAATAGACCAATAATGTCGGCTGCCAACCATATTCAAAAGCCTGTGTTGAAGTTTTTTTATATGTATTATTAAGTAAAAGTTTATGATCCTTTAATGATCGAAATGTGATATAAAACATTCCAATGTTGTTTTATTCACCTTGTTTGACTACAATTTGAAGAAAAACATCAATTTGATGTTGATGACTCATTATGTGTTTTGTACATAAACATATAGTGATCGGAGCGTCCGCTAGTATCTTATAAATTATTTTCATTCAAGTAATTATGGAAAAAAACCTTCGGCTGAGTTCATTACTAAACGGGGAAATTCAAAGATCCGTCCTGACAAAGATGCATCATTGTTTGCAAATACGAACTCTAAATGGAGCCACGTAATCTAAATGGTTCATATAAGAAAACCGTAAGAGACGATATTGAGTAAATTGATTCCTTAATACATTGGTAATCCGATATCCACTGGACCACTTCTAAAACTCGATTCCATCAATTTTTGCACTTAATTTTCGAACATTGTATTAAAGTTACGATATCGATACTCGGGATGGAAGAATTCTCCAGTTGAAAAAATATCGCCAAAACGAGTTCAACAATCACTTCGATAAAAGCCAATCTTGATTAAAGATATCATTGTAACGTTTCAATAAGTCGCGCAAATACCAGTCGATTCAATCTTGTCTCGGAAACAGAATGGAATAGTTTCGTTTCAGTTAATCGAATCTAATAACGAAAATTATTGAGATTCATAATATTTCAGCGACCTCATTCCTTGATATGAAACTATGGAATATCATGTACATTTCGAATGCCGATAAGTCGCTTTACTTATCGAACAGTTATCAGCCATCCCGTGATGTTTGTAAGTGGATGCTTAAATTTAAAATGCGTCGTAATATAAGAAAAATGATAGTTGAGCATGAGCGTTGTTGAACAATCGATCAATTACCCGAAATAACGAGAAATTTCTTTGTCGTTCGCAATTATAAAATTATGTTTTTAAAATTTTATAGTCATTATTTTTGAATTCCATGTATTAACAAATGGTGATCGAAGTCAACAATGTCGAACGTTGTCATAAAAATAGATACTTTTTGATAATCGCTGTAAAAATTGAAGTGTTATTGGATCTGTCTCATTATTATTAGCTGTCATTAACAAACTTTATAGACAGACAGATGCATGTGCAATCGATGACAATTATTGAATAATCACGTTATTCCATTTTCGGGAAGCAAAACTCATCACCTCCTATACCTAATAAATTACTTCTCCTAAATTACACCTCTCACTAGTTTTCTCCATTCATCTTTGCTGCAAGGGTGGTATGAGCACCCTCGCTTCGCATACAGTCATCGATTGTTTTTCACATGCTCTTCTATTCCTCTTACTCAACAAATTGTCCACGCGAAGGGTTTTTCCAATAATCATCCAGCTTTTTCTTAGTTTTCCTCTTCCTGGATTTTCACTCACCTTCGCATTGTGCAATTTCTTTGTCAACCGATTTTCGTTCCACATGCCCAAACCATTCGAGCACAATCCATTCATACTGCTTTAGGAATGCCATTTTCGTATCACTCCGGACTCCACTCGGGCTTTTCAAGAACCTCATTCGCACTGCATACATGTTCATGTGTTGTGCGTAACATACAAAACTTTCACAACCATAGGCACTTGCTATAATACATTTGTTCTAATTTATACCTCACATCTGACATTCTGCCTAGCTTTTGAGAATTTTCTTCTTAAATTTACAAATTCCTCTACTTGTTCCACAGCATCCACATCTAGCATAAATTGACAATCATCATTCGAAATGTTTCTATCGTTTCGTCCGTACTTCATTCATTCTGTCAGTGTTCGTTGTAACTCATCTGTACTCGATGCCATTAAGACATTTGTTTATTTATTCTTTCGGCTAAATAACAATATAAAACAAGATAATTAATAATTAAGTGTGATTCAATTCCTATTACTTACGTAAGATAATGTGGTTGTTGTTATGGTACCGTCTAACGTGAAAGAGCCCATTGTCGTGTAAAACTGTCTTTACTCTGCCGATAGAAGCATTCTGAGAAAATTGTCAACGGCAATTTACTGCCAATTCTTCTTCTGAGAAGAACGCTCTCGACCAAAAAGAAACTGAATTAATGTTGAGTACCAGGAAATCCCGGTGTCGAAATTATTGGTCTTTCCCGGTGTGAGAACCGAGATTCGAAACTCGGTTGCCCATCGTTTCGATTCTTCGAGATTAAGAAGTTTGGATTGTTTCGGTCCTCTGCTTCTTCTGCGGTAAGATAACATGACACTTCGTGCTCTACCGTTTTGTGAGACCTTGATACATGTAAGGTCGAATAAATTTATTTCACTCAAATCCATAAAGCTTGCGGTACAGTCTTGTGCAGGAAATTTGTGATTTTTTTAACAAAATGCTCCTTGTTTGCATTTTTCAATTTTTAGTAGAGGATTTATGTCGATTAGAAGAAATTCTTTGCTACGCGTCATACCGGCCAGTCTCGTACCATTCTTCTAGACCAAGCTCTGATAGTGAAGAGACGAATTTCTTGGAAACTTTCACATACTTTCCAACATTTTTGAAAAGCGACAAAATCCTGAGAATTTAGGTCAGTTCGACAAATATCGCAACTTCTCAATAATCGATTTGATCTTGCTCAAATATTTGCGCAATTACTTCGAAATTCAAAATGAATCTTGATTTTTTGTGGAAAATGAATGAATTTCCAAGAAATCATCATTTCTAGGAATACTCAAGATAAGATAAAAGGTCAGAATTGATGAAAGTTTTTGAGTTTCTTTGAAAAATGAGAGAATTTGTTCGCCGTTTCCTTTAGTGTCCTAATGTTTGCGAAGATTTTTCCGAAAATCTAAGAATCTCGAGATATTTCTTAAAGATTTCAAAACGTTTGTCGGAAATTTCTGAAAAATGGGCAAAAGATTCCTGGAAGTTTCCAGAACATTCGTACGATTCCCTTGATTTTCCTTGAATATTCAAGGAATCTCTTCAAAATTAGCAATGTTCTAGAAAATTTCTATAATAATATATTTCTGGTTACATTTTACATTTTTACATTTACATTTTTCAAACAATAATAATCTTATATTGATGAAAAGAATTCCCTTGGAAACAATTGAAAAATTTCATCTCGCGTTTCCTCAAATATGTACTTCAACTACTTCAATTGATGGTTTTCTATATGAGAATTTGTGAAATTAACGAGAGTAAACCCAGAGCCCTTCTCCCCTCTGCCTTCAGACATTAATACGGTGGTTCCATTCTCGCAAAATATTTGCAATTTTGCACTTAATATGTACTACGGTTGCACGTTGTTTTGAGGCGCAACTTCGTTAAGATAACGATATGTAATGAGCAGTTTATGGTTTAGATGTCTATATTCCTTAAGGTTATGTGATTTTAACGAAATAACGTCTAACGACACGACAAATGCTTCAGTCGTTTTGCAAAGTTGTCGAACGAAGGAGATTTATGTTGACCGAGCATATGGGAGATAAGTTTCCTATGGTAGTACGGGGTTTCAGTCAAATCGGGCGACAAAATGTTTGATGACACCTAATTTTCGTTCTGATTAATTCGTTTACGTATTGTATCCTTGAATTAAGTTATCACTTGAGCGGTGTATAGATGAATAGAATAACATTTTTCATTGAACAACTCGGTCATAAATGAAAGATTCCGAACTGGTAGTTAGCGGCTGGATCGGGATGCAAAATATTCGCCTCGTTCAATTACTATCGTAGCGGTGCGCTCACGTCAAAATTCAAATGAAGTCGATTAGCCGGTGCTTCAAACAAAAGAACCTGCGAAACGAATATTCGTTGCCTTTGCGTAAAATGTCCATAATTAACATTAATGATTTGTACTCTAATTACGTCGGCAGTGTTGTTGAAAAAAAAAATAATAACGGAAATACGCAACACGAGTTTGTGAGGCGAAGGGGTCTTAACGAAATCCACGTAATCCTGTAGGTAAGTAAAAACTGCGGTGTGAATTTCAATAATCGATCGGTGGTAAGGCATTTTCCCGCGGTAAGAAGAGAAAACATTCATCCACTCACCAGCAATTTTCGGGTCGAGGCGATTTGTTACATCCAGAAGCTCGTTGCCTCAGGAATGCTTGCAATTTGTGTTTGACCTCGGTCGATGCTACAGCACTCTCTTCGTGCTTCTCCTTTTTCCGTAGCGCCTCAAGTTGTTCGCGTTGCTTCAGTTCTTGCAACTGTTTTTGCTTATCCCAGAAGTCTTTGAGGTGCTGCCTGAGCTGGTGCTCGTGCTGTTCCGCAAGGTGTTTCTGCTGCTGCTGGAAATGCTGCAGCAATATTTGGTGCTGCAATTGATGTTGCTTCTTCATTTGTAGTATTTGTTGCTCCAGTTCACGTTCGGGAGCTTCGCGATGCTGTTCAGCCATCATTTAGAGAAAACGGTAATCTACGAATGTCCGTGATCACAATTTACGCATGAGACACATTCCATTAAGGCCGTGGCAGCGGCATTCTTCAGCTTTGAACCGTCTTCTATTACGACGTGTCTTTTCGGTGAGGTCATTTCGGTCGCACTACTGACATGCAACGGGAGCGAACAAAATACACTTTACCTCACTCGCGCGCACACACATACATACAAACACATCGCACGATCGCACGCAACTTCACACACACACATGCTACAGATTCAACGGTTGATCGGCGTTGCCGGTTCCTCCCCTCAGCGCCGATATCGATAAGCAGTTCCCGACGTACTAATCGGACCAAAACTGCGCTACGTTGCGCTGCCACGGCAACCGACCCAACCACTGTCATCCACTCATCGCCGCGCGACCGCGGTTGCCTTGCCACTCTTTTCGTCCGACGTCTAGCTTTCAAACTCAAAACTGAACTCGCTATTCAAATCCTCGCGTCGCATCTACTCGCGTTCTTGATAATTACGTACGACGTCAATCTGGACTGAATCATCATTGGATATTTCAGAAACACTGCAACTCAAAGTCCATTTTTCACGATTAGCAAAAAACTGTTTTCTTGTCTTTTTAATTGTTCGGATCAAACTTCAATATCATTCATTGTATCACTCATAACTGCGATTGTTGCGAATCGTGAAATCTATTAAATTTTTGTATTTTGTACCTGTGCGAATTAACCTATTCGTTAATAAGCAGGAATGGGCCAAACAATGTTCAGCTGACTGGAGTTTGCATATGGCAGAAGGATGTGTCCGGAAATAATGCCATACAATCAAATAACAAAAGTGTATAGATTGCTGTAAATAGAGGAGAAGCTACTGTCCATTGGAGGCGCTAGGCGTCGGCGTCGGTTGCAGGCTAGCAGTGGCGGATCCAAGAATTAATTTCGGCGGGGGGATACCTAAGTAGAGTCAAGATTTAGGGTCAATACGCCTATTCTCGAACATCTATCGGATAGTTCTTACAAAATGTTAAAAATACTTAAGACAATAAGACTATCTGTTTTTGAAATATTGAATGCTTAGCTACCCGCACACAAATTCACAACGCTACTTATAGGCTCATTGGATCATCAACAAAATTAAGTAGGTTGCGATTATTATGTGTATCCCGATTTGAACTAACTTCACAAATTTTGTAATAAAAATATTAAGAATACAACCATATGCACGCATACAGTTTAATGGCCAGTTCTCGTGCATTCTTTTCTTGTTGAATAGAAAGAATAAAGAATGCAAATAGATGGTCGGAAACTGAAAATGGGTAGAGAACATACTATTCCGTTAATAATTTGGAAATGATATGAAATTATTCTTCGTTCTATTGCTTTTATATTTATTTTGAAATATTATCAAATGAGCAACAAGTTTAAAGAAGTGATTGTCGAAAAATCAAATGCATTAAAAATTATGCTAGGTTCCAAAAAAACTTCTAATTGCTCCTAATTTTTGTTCGAAGTTTAGAAATTCAGTATTGAGCAGAAGTGTTCCAGTTTAGACTCTAAGGTGGCCATACAATAAGAGTCACGTGAGATTAACAAACGAGAAAAGATGAATTGGGATCAAAACTATTCCTTTTGGGACGTTTGCGGTCGTATACATAACAAATGCCCATTTTTGTTCGATTTTTCGAATCTTTATAAATGCAAAATTTTGGATATTTATGACTTGGCTTCAAGTTTTACGGCAACTTACAATACGAAGCTTTTAAAAGAATAACACCAAAATTAAGATAAAGTTTCAAGGAATATTTTTGTTCACATCGTGTCTGAAAATATGCATGATTTTTGCAAAAATTGATTAAATCTCTGCAAAGTTTTTTTTTTGAGGACATACATTGAAATGAGAGAATACAATTTCTGCTCTCGACTGTATATCTTGACAATGAAAATCTGGATGTCGCCACAGCTTTATATTTATTTAATGATAATATAGTTGAACTCCAATGATACAAATCAGTTTAGTTTTTTCCGCAAATGAAACTTTTTTCACTTAACCAGTGAGATATATCTAATTATTTGAGTTTGGTTGATACCAAAATAGTTCTGAGAATGACAATTTTTCTATAATGAAAAAAATTTGACTACATCTTGTTAAAGGATCTTCATTCACGACTGATAAAACTATGCTGTATAATTTTCTGTATACCTGTAGGTACTTGGTATTGAATTGAAACGCCTCTTAGCTTCTTCCAGCGTTTTCATGTCACATTTTCTCAACCCAAAACTATAATGGTGTAAATTTTTTCAGGTGTGAAAGGAAGTTTCAAGTCTCTGTCTTGATAAGGATTTTACCTGTGCGATGTAGGATCAATGGTGGATAGTTCCCCTTTTTCATCTATTGCAGAACTTAATGGACAGCATGTCTTCCGGGTGGAAAATATCTATGAGCTTGTAGTAATCTCGTTTGGTTCTTTTCTTGCTCTTCTTGAAACGTTGAGCACAAAAGACTAACTCTTTACAAGTGTAACTGTAGTGAATTCATTTTATTTTGATCATAGCTTCAACTACTCGTTGCACCTGATTTTAAAAAAGATTATAATTTGAGACATATGTAGAATACAGAGGTACTATTTTACCTAATTATAGTTTTAGGGAAACTGAAGAAGGATATTGTCTCATCATTTCCAACTGAACATAGTTCTACCGCACAAAAATTTCCCTCCTTTTTTGTGCCAGACATTACATTTAATTGAGAAAAAAACACTACAAAATCTTTTAAAGTGGACTAGATGAGCCTATTACTGTATTATATTAAGCTTTGTTTATTTAAACAAACTATTGTGATTCTCAATTTAACGAACTTAACTGTCTCGAAAGGCGCATGCTCGACGAGGTTAATTATCTATTCGATCAGCTGATGTTGCACCATAGATAAATACATGTTCTTTTTCGTACCAATAGACCAATAGAATATGTATACAGGGTGTTAAACTAAATGGAATAAATTCATTATTTCTCTTAGTGTACTTATCCATGAAAAAAACCGAAACACGTCAAGTTTAAACTATAAATTGACATTCTGAACGTAAATTTACAATTTCCACCGTCGACCCCCTACGAATGACAGGTGCATCCCCCTTTTTAATATTTTAAATGGGAAGTGGAAGCTTGGGATCTATCGTTTCAAAGGTCTCTTCATTCTCTAGTCGATTGGTTTCCAATTTATCGGATGGTACCAAAAAAAGTTTTGATGATAAAAAAGTAAGCAAAAACCATATCAGAATTCTTTTTAGGTAGCATACATTCAAAAAATATTGAACAGTTCCTGTGTCAAACGCCTTATCACGTCATGTTATAATTTTTGTTTGAATTTCGTTAACTTCAATTCAAAAAAATGGTAATATCAACAGAAATGCATAAAATAATAGTTCTCCAAATTTGAACACAATAGGAAGTAGTATCGATTTAACATAGTTCTCAATCGTCATCTATTTCATAATATATTCAGTGATGTCACAATTATTTGGTTATAAAAATTTTTTGAAGTCTACTCGGAGGGTTCTGAAGATGTGCGATTTGTTGACGCCATTCTGAAACACGAGGTAAAGTGTCAGTCCGATGAGACGCACTATGGCTCGTGATATTCAAGCTGGTGAATTTGGTAAGTTGGCTTTATATCCCCTGAAGAATTGTTGCACATCTGGTTTACGTGAGTAATCATCAGATTCCGAGCTATTTCAGATTTCGCTCGATTGAACTGCAGATGTTTAAAATGATCTCGACGTAAAGCTTGGGAATTTTCGAATAACATCCATAACAACAATTAGAAATCCGTATCAATTTTTTTCACTACTGATCATATGAGTTTCAACATCATAAGATTCAAGAACAAGCGATGAGGATCTTGTATCACCTCTACTTTGATGTTGAGGAAAAAATCTTTTTTTTCTCTAATTTTCACTGAGGTACTGGCGTGTTGTAAAAAAATATTCAACAAATCAACGAACAGGCTTTCCGACTCCGCAAAGAATCAAGTATTCGAGCTGATTCCATTTTTCACAATGAATTCCGAAACGCATATGCGACATATTTAATCTTAGCCAGTCTGTGAACTCCTCCAGGATTTGGACGTGCAAACTCCTGTGCCTCTCCACCATTCGTTCACGTTCTCGTAGTTTCGATAAGTAAGCGGCGCATGCATCATTGCACACAGTCTGCACCAGAAATACGTATTGATGAATTCTCCAGTTCCTTTCCATTTGAAATACGAGTTGTACAAATCGTTATCCCTGTCTAATCTGTGCAAGTATTGTGCTAGCTCTTTGGGGCTATTAAACTCATCAACATGAATGTAAGAGCCTTCTGGAGCGCTTCTTTGGTAGTCTTCCGGCCGAGCACCCATCACTGTGAATTGAAAGTAAAAACGGTTGAAAGTTGGAAAACGAAAAAAAGAACAGTAAGGCCAAGGGGGTAACTAATTCGCTCTCACTTATCATAGTTCGAAATAGTACAAGGTCTCTGGAGTGTTTAAATTTTTTTTTAGAGATAGTCGCAAGGTGAGACTGGAAATCTATTATCAGTTATAATTACACAAGTGTAGAGAAATTACCGATAATTTTGCAAGAAACTGTAGTACCCCAACATAACATTAATTTATTTTCATATTTTGGCAAAAAAGCACTGTTCTGAACGGCGAGCGCTTTTTCACAAAATATGAAAATAAACAATTGCAACGCTTGAATGCAAAATTATCTGAACATTTTCATGCTTGAGTGTAAATCATTAGAATAATTCGCTATACTTCTTTGTTTGTTATTCTGCGTTTACATTGTTCTCTGTGTCAACTGTGAATGGACAGTAACATTTTGTAATGTTACTCAACTTTTAAAACCAGCATCGTTTTCGGTTTTTCACCATTCAATATGATGATGATGATATCGCCTCGATCACTATTTCTATCCAAAATGAACCGTTTCTGAGAAAAAATGTTTGAAACTTTCTGAAAATACCGTTTTTTCGATTATTTATAACTCGGCTGCTACTAATATCGGTATGTATATAGTGATTGTGCCGCGGTCGTTTCACTTACATGACCTACTCACCTATTGGAAGAACGTTATGACCCAGTCCATTCACGTAGAATTTTTCTGTAATATAATCCTGACAGTTCGAATTTTCGAACGCCAAATAAAATTTGTATTCCTTCTCTAAGATTTCGAAGCATTTTTTGTCCGTTCGTGGACATTTGAGTGGACCACAAGTCCCGTAGATGTCAACGGAAATATACTTCGATAATTCCCTAGCGTATGCAAGACGGCCATTCCTAGCACTGCAGTTTGACACAAACCAGGCGACCTTCTTCGTTCTGTTGGCAGCATAATCGTGCGTCTGTATTTTCTGACGTACCTTAAAACAAAAAATGTGCTCAATAGTATACTAGTTACTTGAACCTAGTATACAATGTGGCTTCCGCTAACTATGTAATCGTTATATTTATTAAAATTTTGACACTTTATCGAAGATTAATATTCTCAAATGAGTTTATCGGTTCATTTATAAATTACATTTCTTCGGATGAAAAAGTGATTTTTATTTAATACTCTCAAAATCATCTTGGATGAAAGAGACTTGTGATGCACCAGCAGAGTATTGCATTATAAGCTGAACTTATTTCAATTCCTAAAATAAGAGTTAGAAGTAATTTCTCACTTGAGGGTTGTAATATGTCCACCGCTCGTATGGTGCTACCAAGTCGCTGTCCCTGCGGTAAGTGGAAGTCCAGTTGATCATATTCGCGAAACGAATGCTCTGGGTATGGTAAGGACATTCCAGAAAATATAAGATCCAAATTTGATTTCTGGGTCTCGCGATTCCCGGATGGATGAAGTGATCCTTATACAGAATGGCGTCGGCTTCATGTGCCCTCGTTCTATCCTCAGTCAGAGAGCATCGATTCACCGGACAGCCGTGGAAAGCAATGGTACCAATTTTTTGTCCCCACGTTCCCAGCCCGTTGAATGCCAGTATTAGTTTCTCTCTGGACGCGTAATCTGAATTGAAAATGAAAACTGGTTTAGACAAACGGTCGATTGCTTGGGACCCTCTCTAAAATATGTCGATGAATTGTAATAGGTTTGCGCACCACTGGACTGAATATTCACCAAAGCAAGGATTAATTTAAGGTTTTTCTTGAATTTTAGTCAGTAGGAAGATTAAAACCACGTTTGATGACTTTATACAACGTTTCGACCGATATTCGATCCTCAACTTGTATTTTATTAATTTAAAATCTATAATATAAATAACTGCTTGTGCTTGACCTTTATATCAATTTGTGTTTTTCTAGATAGAAAATACCAAGAAATCACAGCAAAAGATAGAATTTTTCCTTTCGACGTGTCCTGAGAGTTATCTCGAATTGCTGGTAAAGCAGAAAGCAGGCGTCTCTCTCGCTGTTGGACATAGAAGTCGTTGGATGATGGGACAGTTGTCGGAAGGCAGTTGACTAAAGGACGATGGTATGAAATTATCCTCCCAGTGAACTCAATAATCGAAAACGTTTGTATTCGCGCTGTCGTTCCGAAAGGTATTTGAACCTCACACGAGATGTTGAAAGATCTACCGAATTTGCGCCCGGGAATTTTTAAGCTTTTGCTTATAAATAAATCTTGGCGGTATTCTATTTTTTCGCCAATCTCATATTTACATAATTCCTCAATTTTTTGTATACCTCAAGGTTTTCATAGTTATGTGTTTTGAGTTTTCAAACTTCACGCATTATGGAATTTACAATGAAAGCTGCGAAAATTGGGTATAAGATGCATTGAAAGGAATCTTCTGATCAAATGAACTATATTTAGAACACAACATTCATTATATTCGAATTAAATATTGCCGCTTTGACACAAATTTGTCCCAGACTTTTAAGTATGAAAATTCCAATGAAAAAACAATTTATGGCACGAGAAAGTTTATTCTTGTATCCCAAAAATTCTTAGAACGATGTTTCTCAAAACCTGAGATTTTAATTTTTTTTTAATATTTCTTCCTTTTATTGAGATTTATTATAAAAGTATTTCACAAAAAACGTGAAAAACGAATCAAAACTGCATGGTTTAATTTTTCTTTTATATGATGATGAGTACCTTTTCTCAATAAACTGCAAATATAGTACCATCATATATTCATTGTAATAGTATTTCTTCACAGAAATTTCAAGGCTTATTGATTCGATTAGTTTCTTAAATATTTCAGACCTGTGTCGAATTCACTTTTCAACTTTTTGAGTGAACTCTTAAAATTTTGAAAAAATTACTAAACATTCGGAGTATTTTGGAATGTTCAAATAAAGCGACAGAAAACTAGAACAAATCAAACCTAGGAGCCAAGGAGCTTGTAGTGCACCTCAACATTTGAAAAGAAATGCAACAACTCTGTAGAATTTCACAACCATAAATACATCAAATACAGAATCACTCAGTTTTGTAAAGAAAATGTTAATCGATTTTGTCGAAACTTCAACGATTATTCTAAGTAATGAGAGAAAATTGTCAGAAAATCTCATCGTTATACAGGCTGTGGAAAAAGTATGGAATTACCCTAAAAAAAAATTTATGACGATTTTTAAATCCTCATTTTGAAAGAATTTCAAACATCATTGTAAAACTCAAAATTCGATAATTTTTCCGAATCTTTACTTCAAAATAACGAACTATCAGAAAAACCAACTTAATCCTGAAACGGCCCCAATGTCATTTTGAATGTAATCACCTCGTTTTACTGTGAGAAACATCTAACTCCGCTTCCTAAAAGTTCTTCGGTTCGCGCCTTCTATTCTTGAAAAATCAACTATTATGGTAAAAAAGTGTTAAGTCTCTTCAGGTCAAGGACGGGTTTCAAATTCTTCGCAAAATGAGATACAGACTCGTGGAAAGTCTTGATGAGCCGTACATTTGGTGTTCGCCCCTCTTTCCGAATTTATAGATCCGGCTTTGGCAAATGACGGTCTGGAGTCTGCATTTGCTGCTCGCAGTTAGCAAACAATTAAAAAATTATTTCTGTATGTGCAATCTCATCTTCATTCCATTTTCAGAACTTAAATTGATGTAAAAGGTGCAGACTACTGTAGCTAGTTTTACGTCAACAGATCTATTTTCGGTTTCATAATCCAAAAAAACCTCAAAAAAGTGCCCATTTAGTGCTTTATATTTCCTGACTGGACACTTGACAAGTATTTCTATGTATTGATTCTACAAATCGGTGAGCTTAAAAATATTAAATTTTTACCTTGGTATTCATCTGGCACGTACATTAACTGCTCCTCTATTCTATCGCCTTCTTGCTGCTCTGGAAACAGTCGCAGTTTTCCCCTATTATTCTCCGGGTATTCCGTGCCGCCTTTAAAAAACCATGCTTTTCCCTTCGGTGTTATTCTCTGCGTCATCTCTTCCAAGCCTTCGGTAACGGTGAGTTTTTTGGACAGATCTATTTCCAAGATGTTGTTCTGTAGTTCACCTTTGGCGACTTCGTCCCCGATTTGATTACTGGGTTTCCATGAATATTTGGTGGCCGTGTACCATAGAAAACCATCTTGGATAGTGAGTAGCAGCGATATTAATGCGACGAAGAAGATTATCAGACAGAATTTGCGCAGAGACAAACGAGGCGGCATATTTTAAGCGGGCTCCATCCTCATCTGTAAATTCAAAATGTTTGTTCTAATTGAACAAGCTACAATCGGATCCCAAACTAATACCACTTTATCATGGATTACTCTTAACTAAATATTGGAAAAGAGAGCACGGTTACTAACGAAAATTTACGTTCCCCATCAATGCCATCAAACAGTTGAGAAGAAAGTGTTTAAAAGAAAAAAATAGTTCGGTTTACTTACTTATGCAGAATGGTAGAAGAAACGAGCTAGGTAGTTCAGTTTTAATAGAGCACCTCGTTTATTTTATCCGAACCTACACTTATATCAGCGAATCTTATCAAATTTAAAGCGGAAAATTGTAACCTATGGATTTCTACCACATCCCGGTATTACACATTCTCTCGTCCAAAGGAATATAGTGTTTGATTTTCGTAACTATTGTGCGGTGTATTTTTAACTTGAAGTAATATTTTCAGCCACAAGGAAAAAGCAGCCGGAAAATGAATAAACTCTTTTGAAAACGCACGCACACAAAAATGCACCTCAATCCTTTGGCTTGAAATTAAATGACATATATCAAATAACCGAACAAATGCAATACCCGCCTACCAAAAATCTACGAGAATTATTTGCATATCATAAATACGAGGGGTGACTCACCTACTGTTCAAAGGGGTGTTATTCAGCGACATCAATCCAAGCTGCACTACCACCTCCGAGAGCATCTTTTCAATTCGGCCGCTCGCTGGACGGAAAATCCATATACCAAATTCGAGCATGCGTCGAAACGTTTTCAAACATAATCTCGTAACAACGCGATACGATCCCGAGGGGGCGTTACTAATTTTCCTTGGATTACGGAAAAACGTGTACGATTTTACTGTCTCTACTCGTGCCATCAATTTCTTCCTAATTGAGTCTATTGTTTAGAATCGTAGCACCGAAAATTATTACAAAAAAATTATCGAGAATATTTTGAGTGTTTTTTCATGACAAGCGTCAATTACGAAAAAAGTTTTTCAATAACAAACGGTAGCATGAAAAAATTGCTTGTATATAAAATCGGTTTACCGGTATAAAAAAAACATATTTTTATCATTGTTCTGTATAAAACAAAAATTTACTCACACAGTTTCCATTGAATGTTCTTCCTCTTCGTGAGGATACTTCCTAAATTCGGTCAGAAACCAGAGGTATCAATAGCTCGTGAGGAAGAATACGAAGGCACAGGGCATCTTAGTACATGGGCCATAGTTTGAGGTGACTCGTCGTATTGCGGTAGTCTCCATTTAACCATATTTACTTTACCGACCAACTTGAGTTCTAAGCTTATTCAACCCTTCCGAAAAAGGCCATGGTAAGTCGTGATAAGAAGGTAATTTTTATGCAACTTCTACATATATATCAGGAGGCGGATATTGAAGTTTCCATAGAGTAGACGTTCCTTGGAAGGATCATCTTGTAAGGATTTTGAGTTTCTTAACTCACGGCTCTTCAGATGCGTGGAAGGTGACCACATAATGGGTGCCGTGACTCGTACTCCTGTTTTTATTTCAACATTTTCTCTTCTGCGTGACGAATATCGTGGATTGCCGGCAATGATCAGGCGCTTGCGCTCTAGGATTTTCAGGATCTTAAAATCCTAGTGCGCACGCGTCTGACTGAAACTTTGAGCGTTTTCTAGTGAAGTTGAGGTTTTTTTTTTAAATCTACAGTGATGTCAAAAAGTATGCACATTATTATTATTATAATTATTAACGACAAAAGTGAACTCATGACATAGCAGTCACAAGGCTCACTATTCAATACCATGCATTTAACGATCTGAATAGGAATTCACTATTATAAATGTCCTTTTTATAGAAAACGTACAAAAGAATACAATTCCGAAATCTTTCTTCTATTTACAATATCTATTTAAGAGGATACCACACAAATTCATAACTTTGTAATTTGAAATTCTTATCATCTTTTGGAACATCCGGAGAATCAAGACCAAGATTAACAATTTTCACTTTCGGCCTGTAACCAAATTCATCGGCTACATAAGTGACGACTTTACTGATACCATCAGTTCCGGTGACAAAATATCCTCCAATTTTAGCGCCACTTTTGTAACCCGTCTCGTAGTGTCCTTGATATCCTACGGTCCAATTGAATTTGTACAGGATATCATAAATATCCTCTTGATTTATGCGTGGTGGTAAGCCGTCCACCATTCCGGGATATTTATCTTTGATAGGTATATCAGCGTTATTTGGAATTTTTATCACACCTTCTGATACTTTTACTGAAGATTCCAGATTTTTTCTCGTAATTGCTGAGGAGTGCCCAGAGGTATCGCTCTTCGAGACAGTTTCGGGATTACTAAATGCGTCAGAGTATGCAGGGAGTTGAACACCTTTGTTGGGTTCGTTTTCAGATGAGGTCACTATCGTGAGCGGTGGTGTAGTTTTGTCATTAAAATTATTTATCGGAGGTTGGATTTCTTTCGATATTCCTAATGCTTGTTTCGTTTGTAATTGTGGAGAATAATTTTGTGATAATGAACTTTTGGAGTCGCCTTTCCCTTGGAAACTGTTTTGTGAGATCGAATTGTCCGAAAATCCATTGACTGGTTGTTGCGCTCTATTATTTGGAGGTGTTTTGGTGGTTGTAACATAACCACAACCAGCACAAGCTGGCTTGATTGTTGGTCCTATCGTATAGGGTTTGACAGTTGGAGACACGTTTGTTCTTTTCTGTACTTGAACCTGTGAAGACGAGAAATCCATAGAACCATCTAGAGCTGAAACATAAAGAAATGTTAATTTTCAGCCATATCTCATCTCAACTGTTTATGATATTTTTTGTTATGAACAAGAATGAAATTTAATCATAGATTTTGGTAGAAAAAAATCCATATTCTGTAAAAAGCACCAGATCCTTTCAAATAAAAATGTTGTGTTTCATCCAACATGGTTACCAAAGTTTCAGACCATTCTAATCGTTAGAAGTTCAGATAACATTTTTCAAAAAAAGCAACCCTGTTTTTGAGCCTCTTCTACTGCAATTAGACTGTTATATTTTTTTATCGTATACAACAACCGAAAATTTAAACTGTTTGAACTATCTTTGCACTTGAGCTATAAGCCGTTCGAGCCAACCCGAATTTATTTCATATTTGCATAAAAAAAATGTTTTGTGAGTAACTAGAACTTCATACTTACGTGGACTTATTTTTATATTTTTCATACTGATTATTTTGAAATTGCCGTTTTCATCCGTAGCGTAAACTGTGACATGATATACCCCATCAGCTGTTATAAAACCAAATTCTCCCTGTATGATTCCATTTACATCTGAAAAATATTTGATAACAATTATGAAAGTTAAAAATAATATATTTATGGAATATGGATTTTTTTTATTGAGAACAGTGGATTAAATTCGAACAGTACATTACCTTTTTTTTCATGCCGATGTTGCATTCCTTCTATCCTAAAACCGAATTCGTACGCTCTGTCCTCGTCAGAAGTATTAGATTTTCCGTTTATTTGACTCAACAAGAGAAAGGATAGGAACGTTATCGACAATATCTACAAATAGAATATCCTCAGATGTGTTTGGTCAAGAAGGTGAAGGATTAATGTACTAGAAATATCTAATTATGCAACATAAAGCCTGCTACCTGCTGATTTGATTTATACATTGTATTGAATATGAACGGAGAGGATTTGTTGTATAAGGAGAAATTTTTCCCTTTATTGATCAATAATGAATAATTTATGAATTTAAATTTTTGAATAAAAAAAATTGTGTCTAATTAAAATAATATAATTTGATCGTGGAATCTCATTAAATGCAGTGCATTTTTGATTGACGAACAAATTCCGAATATATTAGGAGAACACCAAATTATCAAAAATTTGAAATTTGTACCTCAAGTTTCATTTTAGTTGAAAGCGTCACTTCGATAACCAAATTGCATGAACTGCTAAAACTGAAACAGTGATTCTTTAACTGCCTTCAAACAATAAAAAGTCGCTTGTTCATATTTCCACCACTCCTTCTATTCTTTGAATCTTATTTTGATTATCGATATTTAAGTGGTAAGACTCGCTGTTCTTCGAAGGTTAGACTGCATAATTCCCAATATGCTTCTCACGGAGAAAATGGAGAATTATTATCATCGGGGGCTTCTTTTTTTTGCAATTTTCATTACAGAAAATTGTTTCAGATATTGCCTGTTTGATTGCTGAACAGCAGACGTTCCTATTTATCAATCAAAAAGAGAGGTAATGAGGTTTTATCTGAAACTACAATGGCTCCGGCTATCACGTTCGAGACGCTGAAAACCCCATAAAATTTTGAGAAAATCCTAACATTTTTGGCAGTTTGTTCAATTTCGTATTATTCCCTTGGAATTCAATGTACTTTGTTGGTGTTTCAGCAGGTCCAACGAACTAACGAACATAGAAATAACAATACTAATCACAGAAGCGGATACTTGTATAGACAAACGTTACAATATTCATACAGAATGAAAGTAATAATTCATTTTTTTAATTGGTTCATTGATCATATAATGGCATCGAATACCACTCGCGCAATCGATTACGTGACTCGGAAAAATATTCAGTTATTTTCGATACTTACGGAAGAGAATGGAGTGATCTAACTAATAAAATACAATACAAACTCAAAATGATAATTAATGATTTTTTTAGAAATTCAGTTGCCAATGCATTTCCCGATTCCCTAACGATCAGTTTCAGATTGAATTCAAGAAATTTGAAAATTTTGAATTAGCCTAAAAATGTTTGTTTTCTGTTTAACAGGTACGATAGTTTTTGATGCTGCGGAATTTAGTTTAACTTGTATATCGATTAAATATTCTTGAGCTACTTTATCAAAAGTGTACACGTTTTATATATTTTTATTTCTCATTAAATTAGAAGGGAAGATGCATGACAAAACCGTCTCCACAAAGTAAATCGTAAGGATATTCTAAAGATTATTCCACAGAAAATTTAGATTAAGCAAGAGATAACACGAACTCTTTCTACAATAACAGTGATTCTGCCATTTAATAACAGTTATTTAACCGAAGAAGATTCGCATCTAATAATTAGGTACTAATTCACTGTAATTCGATCTTGCATAATTCATTGTTAACCTTATCAATTCCCATAAAATTCTTTTTATAGTAGTACCCGAAAACAAATATTCCTATTTCATATTGAAACTATTAATATTTGTCGATAAGACAAGTAATAACGTCCTTGTCATCTGAAGCGAAGGTGGATTTTCTAAATAATACCGATACCACAGATAACCTTTAAAATCCACATAACTCGCCTTCCTTCATTCATATTCTATTTTGATCATTTTCTCTTAGATTGTTTCACCTTCGTGATCGTATCCTATGCGTAATCTTTTATTTATTTCATCAAAACAATAATACTTCTTCCCGTTTATAATTAATCTTTATTCATCTTCAAGTCAATTCAGTCAATAAGATTCCTTATAAAATATTCGTCATAGAGATTTTGTTGGAATAACACAGCCTCTGATAACAACGTAAGTATAAAAAATATCCTTTTAAAAAATTGTACAGTAGTCGAATGACTAACGCGCGAAAATGTTTCCTTCAAATCCGGCGTTGATAATTCTGGAAGAACAATAAATAAATAGTGTCCAACTTGACATATGAATTACTCACTTCGAGGGCAATGTTATACAAGTTCTCGGCCATCACTTTTCCGGTCTCTCTGACTAAACTATGAAATATGCCTCGAGAGTTTTGCAGTAAAAGATGAGGATGATCAAATTCCGAAACAGAACCTGCATTCATGACCAAGACTTTATCTGAATCCATGATGGTATGCAGTCGGTGAGCAATCGTCAAAACTGTACAGTTAGCAAAATTTTTTCGTATTGCTGTTTGGATTAGTGCGTCGGTTTTGGGATCAACATTAGCAGTCGCCTCGTCTAACACTAATATTTTATTATTTCTAACAATCGCTCTCGCTAGACAAATGAGTTGTCTTTGACCCACACTGAAGTTACTCCCGCCCTCCGAGATAGTGCTGTTTAAACCATAAGGCAACTCGGAAATTACTCTCTTAAGCTCAACATGGTCTAAAGCATCCCACAGAACTGTATCATCATATTCGTCAAACGGATCCAAATTTTTTCTTAGCGTTCCAGAGAACAGGACAGGCTCCTGCGGTATGATAGAAATCTTCGAACGCATATTTTCCAAATTAATATCGGTTGTATCGATTCCATCTATGAGAATTTTCCCTTCGATTTCTGTTAGGAGGAAAAGTGCTGAAATGAGTGATGATTTTCCCGCACCGGTACGTCCGACGATGCCAATTTTTTCCATTGGTTCGACGACGAAATTCAAATTTTTCAAAACGTAAGGTGCGTTTTGAGAATATTTGAGAAAAACGTCTCGAAACTCGATTTTTCCACGTTCTGGCCAATTTTGAGTAGATTTGTTCGTGTTCGATGGTTCTTTCTTAATTTCTGTGTATTCGACGACACGCTCTACGGACGTCATCTGCGTCTCAAGCTCCGACCATTGGCGCATACCCCATTGGAACATTCCCGTCAAACCTATGGCTTGAGTTATGGCCAAACCAACATTGCCACCATATGTTTCTAGAAATCATTTTAAATTTTTAATGATTGGTGGCAAAATTAGAGTAAGGTTGAAAGTTTTCAAAGTATAGAATGTTAAAAATTAAAGTGAAATGAAAATTAAGATATTTTGAGGAAGATTTAAGTCAAAATAAGACATTTTCTTCTCTTGGTGATGGGAGATTGAAATGGGAAAACTACTCTTCCTTTCCATTTTTGAATTTTTAAAAGTAATAGTAGTATTTTTTTCACAATGAAATATCCTCATTCCCATAACTTTCTCTTACAAATTACTCACCTGAACCAATGAATAAAACGCTGAACGTCACAAAACCAACATAGATGACACATTTTAGATCCAACCAAAATCCAAAAGCTCTAGTGCATCCAAGGAAGAGATAATAAGCGGAACTGTGAAGATTTTGATGATTGTCAAATTCTACAGTAAGAATCTCTTGAGCACCAAAAGCTCTTATCGTTGTTAGTCCTTGTAGAGAAGCAGAAAGATGTGCAAAAACCGGACTTCTTGCTGCAAATAGAAGAAACAGTAATCTGAAGTGAGCCCGTTTTTAGTTGTTTAGTTGTAGAAAAGCCGCGAAAACTCTGGTACAACCCCCCTCCCCCGATTTGAAGATCCTGACTTCGCCACTGCCATTATATTCAAAGAAAGATGACACTTACTTGTTCCCTCCATTCTCTTAATATTTCTACTGCTATTAAGATAGACCACCCGGAAGCAATAAAACCAAGTGAAAATAACAACAGTCGGTACCAAAATCCAAGGATTAACAAAAACGATCACACAGGTTGTTGCCAAAACTCCTAGTCCAACCTTCAGAAACCATATCAGAAAATAACTTTGAGTAATTAATTGCAGCTTACTTGTATTGTGTCGATTATGGCAGTTGGTAATAGTTCATCAATAGCTCCCATATCTTTTGAAAATCTGTTGATTATCCTCCCTGATGAGTTCATATTGAAGAAATACATTGTGGCGTTAATCATTTTGGAGAACATTAGGTTATGTAGGTTTTTAGACGCCTCCATACATAGCCTAAAGAAGGCTAGCGACCTTATTATTGTAACCACAATTATAATAGTAGTTAATGAACCGTAAATTAAAATCGTATCCTTCCTTTCAACAGTAAATCCTATAAATGAGTCATGTTCAAAAATTGTGTCATTGGAAACTTGGTCGTTTTCGTAATTTGCAGTTTCCCTTTCCAGCCGAGTTTGCTCTAAATTAACCCTACAATAAAATGTTAGTTGTTTGTATCATCTTGTTATTGTATTACCAAAAAGTGATGAAATAATCAGCGGTGCTGGCGCTTAATTGAGAAATGATAAAAAATACTATCAGAAACACCCCGATGACGTAACTTCCTCCAGCTTTCAAATATGTTTTATAAACCCTGCTAGAAATTGATCCTTTTTTCAAAGTTTCATTTTCAATCACCGGTTCGTTCTGTATATCATCTACTCCTTCCATGATACTATACTTCTTCTTTCGCTTTTTTATATATTTCTCCTCCTCTTCGTCATCATCTTCTATAGGCGCTTCCGCTTTAAAAAGTTCCGCAAACTCGGTGCCGCTATCAAGTATGTCTTGGAAGTTGCCCTGAGCCACGACTGTACCTTTGTCCATCAGGATAATATGATCTACATTAATTAAATATTGTAATTGATGTGTCACGAGGACTGTGCATTTATATTTCAAATATTGACAAATGCAACTCTCGAAGAGTTTCTTTCCAACATGGGTATCAACGGCTGACAAGGGGTCGTCAAGGATATAGATATCAGCTTCTTTGTAAATCGCTCTGGCTAGATTAATTCTTGCTCTTTGGCCGCCGCTGAGAGTGACGCCGCGGTCTCCGACAATGCTCTTATCACCGTATGGTAACAAACTCAAATCCTTATCCAAAGCGCATACTTTGATTACCTCCTGATATCTAACTGAATCGTATACGTCTCCGAAGAGAATGTTCTGCTGAATACTTCCAGCGAACAGCCAAGGTTCCTGTGACGCATATGATATAGTTCCGGAGACGTCAATCTCTCCAGCTGTAATTGGTAGTTCCCTGAGTATCATTTGTAGGAGACTAGTTTTTCCACTGCCCACAGGTCCTATGATTGCTACTAGTTGATTTGGTACAATATTGACGTTGATGTTTGTTAAAGCATTTTCTTGTGAATTGAATAACCATTTGGCGCAAGCTTTTTCAGTTCGTATACCAATTTCTTTTCTCGACTCGTCTATTATCGTGAATATTTTTTGTTTTTTCTTTTCCAATGGTTTCTTTTTCTTTTTGTTCTTGTTCTTCGATCCTTTTTTCTTCAATAATTTTTCGTTGGTCAAGATCGTTTCATCCTGTGTAAGGAAATTTTCAATGCGACCGATAGATACATTAGCCTCCGCAATAGTTGTTATTCCAAGGGGGAACCAAGTCGTTACAGCCTGTTTCAAAATGCCGTAAAATGATGTTATTACAAAAACATATTCAGCAGTCGGATAATATCCACTTAGAGTGTGCGCTAATACACAAAGAAAAATCGCTGTACGGTTTATGAACATGTTGAACGACATTTGGAGGGCTTTCAGATAAGATGCATTTCGGATGTGGTTAACTTCAGAACTGAAATATTCAATTTGATGTAATTTCCAAAATGGACCTCGAACTTCGATGGAATTTCTTTTCCGCACGGATAAAACTCGAATTCTTTGAAATGAGTTTGCATTTGTAACCGAAAATCAAGTTTTTTCTGTGAGACGAGACTGAGGAGACAAGACGAGAGAAGATAAGAACGCATCGAGAGGAGACGAGGTCAGTTCAAGGCTCGTTTCATCTCATCTCGCGGAAATACTAGTTCTAATCTAGTTGTAGTGCATTACAATCATTACCTTCTTGCAATTTCCACAAGCTTCACAAAAGATTTCTCCCATGCATACATTTTGATCACTTGTATTCCATTTATTATTTCGCTCATTAATCTGACCCTCTCATCTGTCCTTGACGCAGTTTTCAGACGGCAGATCGACGAAATTTTTCCCATATACACTATAATGTATGATTTCAGAAATTTCTCGATAAGATTATAGAAATTCAAGTACTTACTTTGAAGTGGTATGAACGCTAACAAAAAACCAATTCCGACGATGCTCGTAGGACCAAACATGGCATACAATAAATAAGTGATTACCGCAGTTTCGACTGGTGATGACCATAAATTATGAATATACATAACGGCGGTATCGAAGCGATTCACATCATTGGACAGAAGATTCACCATTTGACCAACAGTGGTGTGAACTAGAGCGGTCTTACTCAGTTTCAAAGCTTTGCGATAAATCATGGAGCAACAAGCTACCCGCAATTTCATTCCCAAGTGTTGAAGACCAAATATATAACTATGTCCAGCTAAAACTTGGATGAAAGCGACTAGAACAATAAGTCCAGCATAAAAATAAGCTTCGTTTTTGGTAGTGGTCGTCTGATTCGGAATATAGAAGGCCATTAATTTTCCAAGTGCTAACGGTTGTCCCAGTTTGAGTAATACTTCATAGAAGAAGAGAATGATTCCGTAGCCGAGCAATTCGTTGCCGAAAACTTTCCATAAAGCTTTCCATAATGACGGTTTCGATTTTTTTCCCTGTTCGTCTTGCCAAGCTTCCTCCAATGTATTACCAAGGAAGCTTGAGTCATGTTCGTCAAGCACCTCGTATAAGTCATCTTCATTCAATTGTTTCTTCAGTCCTCTATAGAAAATTGGGAAAGACCAGCTGTAAAATAAGATGACTCGATTATTTTCCGTCGCCATAAATTGACGGTAAAACTTTATAAAATAAGTTCGACTCAAAAGCCTAGATACCTTAGTCGTACTGCTGATGTATCGTACTGATCCTGGTATCACCATGGACCTGAAATTGTACGGGCTACCATGTTCCAAATACAAGATATCAGCAATTTGAAAGAATTTTACGAACGCACTCTAAATTATTAGACAGATACATACCAGAAAAACAATTTAGATAGACCATTCGCAGTATTTCGAGGGTGAATTCTCCTTCTTACATCTTGTTTATATTGATTGTCCATTCCTCATTGAAAATGACGCTGTTTTGTTAACAGAGAAGATATAAATGAGTTCAACGAATCACCTTATTGATATTCTAGGTTCTGCAGATAACATTCAAATCATTAGGAATCGTCAAACTAAAATATCGAACAAAAGACTACTCCCAAAACAACTCACACAAGCTGCGTATCTCGTGAAAAAATCAATCAAATATTTCTTAAAACGTATAGAGATAATTGATTACACTTTGGAGTAAGATGCGTTTATCACGATTGACAGAACCGTTGTGAAAAGCACCTTATGTCCTCGATCCGTTTTATGCTGCTCCACTGTATGCTCAGAAATTATCGTAGGAAAACAATACTTACATTATTTAGAAAGTAGAATTAATGGAGCAAACAGTTTTTGATTTCTCAAACAATCGAAACGGCTCCCGTGGAAAATTTTGAGCCCGAAAGCGTCAATTTGTTTTGATTTGTTTTAATCTGTTTTATCTCATGAAAATTTTGCACTATTGACTGCGTGTATTTTGGGAAATTATCAACGATTGACAATCGGATTATCTGAATTCATGTGTCCAATAGATCATTCAATTTGGATTAATGTTCGAAATGAACTTGATCTATTTCGATTCCAATAAGAAAATACTTGATAGTTTTCAATCGAGTAAATAGTACATGTTTACCTGTAGACATTTCACATAACTTAATGGTTTTATGATGGAAAATACATCGACTTACTTATTTATTTATTATACGATTTGATGAGTATAAAACTAACCGAGAACCTGTTATTACAACCTCAAGCTAATCAGATTGCTTAACTGATCGCGCAATGAATAAATATTGAATGAACATTATTTATTGTGGAAAAATCGTTTTAACAATAATTATTGTTACGCATATAACTCGATTCCTCGCATTGGAAAATATCGCAAACTGTCCTTTATAATTCCTTAGACAATCATTTCGTTATGTAGCAAAAATTCCCTCCAACCACGAATTCATTACATTTAAAATACAACAACAAGATATTTATTACGATTCCGTACACGAGTCAAGGAATTCTTCAGTAAATATACACAAAAGATTTCTCTTAGGAAAACTACCTAGACTAAATAGGAAAAACTACAATTCCCTTTAATAACAACAAAATAATATGGAATAATACTACCGCTTTTGGTTTTTCAACAAACATTTCATCACAGTTGCAATTTGTTGCTACTTTCAGCTACGCCATACCATTTTCGAGACCATCGATGAGATACATAGAACGCGCGGCGACCATAAGAATGCGAATTTCATTCCGTTGCCCTATATCGCAATGTTCTGATATAAAGAAGTTGTTAAAACCTAATAAAGCATAAAGCAATAAAGCTGAATTTTGTCCTATTTGGTCAGGCGACGAGTAGAGTGCATCGAGACCTATCTTCCGAATCAACGCGAGCTTAAAAAGAATTCTAAACTAAACCAATGAGTCAGTGCACCACTGACAGAACAGAATCACTTCAAGGGAGTTAAGAATAGATTGGTTTGAAAGGAGTCAGTGATTCGTCCGTTTTTAATGAAACGAAATGTTGTTGGAAGAAATAAATTAAATTCGCCATGCTTATAAACGTAAAAATTTTCATCACGCTTCCAACAAAATCGTTGCAGTCTTGTTTAGGCTTGACTGAACTAGCAACAGAACCACCCCATTTGTAGTTGTAACACACTTAATTATTTGAATCACCTTCCCCTCAATGATTCACTTAGCCCCGCTCTACTGGTATAGACACCTACCATACAAACAAATACCAAAAATATACTTCCCCTCCATCTCATATTCATTTGTTTGTATCGTGAGATTAGCATCGAAGTAACAAGAAAATAGATACAAAATTGAATTCAAATGAGCGGAGTGGAAAATATGGATCGTTTCCTACAAGATCGATTCATTTCCTCTGAAAAAGCTACTATTGAACTCTGCAACGCTTTCTCTGAATATTCCAAGAAGGTGGCAAAATTAAGAAACGAAGGCGATGTATTATCTGGTGTTGTTCTAAAGTACGCCGAAAATGAAAAACACAATAAATCCATGAGCGCGGGTTTAAAAAGTATTTCTGGAGGATTGGGAACCTTAGGAGATTACGAAGATCTTAGAGTGCAGCTCATAGATGAAAAAGTAGTTAGCGAATTCTCAAAGTATGACAACATCTTCAAAGAGTTAAAAGAAGAATTAAAAGTGATATCGCACGCAGTAGCTAAGGAGACTTCCAAAAAAGTACAACTTGAACAACTGAAGTCAAAAAATATTAAAAATCCACAACAGATTGTAAGTTAATTTCAACTTGGTTATATTTTTTTGTTTCACATAATTTCCAGGTTGAAGCTGAAGCTGAACTAGTGCGATCGACTTCAGAAGCTGCAAAAGCAGTTTGCTACATTGGAGATAAAGTTACAAGATTCGAAAGTCAAAAATTACATGATATCAAGGAGTTATTACTAGATTTTCTGACCATAGAAATTGGTTATCATTCAAAAGCACTGAAAATCTTGACACAAGTTTATCAGCACACTTACGAAATCAACCCACAATCAGACCTCAAAGTAGGTTTGAATTCAAAGGTAATCAAATCTAATTACAATTTTGCAGGACTTGAAATCAACTTTATACACAAAGATTAACATATTAAAAAAGCATCAGAATAAAACTATTGGTGCAGAAATTAATCAACAGTAAAGTGATTATGTGGAATAAAATAAAGCATTGGGGGATTAATATAGAAAGAAATCATGTGACATTTATTGTTAATAGATTGTTTTCACATTGCAATAAATAATAAAGTATTTTTAATTTAATTCTCAGTTTCTTCTACTCCTGCTTGTGTCATAAGATCGCTGATGTTCTTTTCAAGACTGTCAACTCTATTGCCCATTTCATCAATTCTTGTTAGTATTTGATCAGACATATTCTGAAATTTATCTTGAATCGTTTGTAACAAATCTTGAACCTAAAAAAGCTTTGAGAAAACGTGGAAATTTTAAAATTAACCTTACATATTTGGTAAGTTCTTGTACATCCTTGGGATCGTTTGTTAAATACGGATCAGTATCCTTGTTCATATCAACTTTAGCATCAACCATTGCGAAGTGGAACTGAAATGGTATACTGTTTGTTAGTTTGATCAATAACCAACTCGGTTGTTAGGTTTTTCGTGTTGTATTAGAAATTGACATTTCAACAAATATAACAGTGATTTAAGGGCGACACTGGCTGTGGGGGTGTCTCAGACCACCCCCACTGTACTGATTACGGTATGACTGACAATAATTGAACAAAGTACTTACTTGGAGATAACTATTTCTTGAAGAAGTTCCAATGTACTATGTATTAGAAATAAGATCGATACGTTGAATAACAGAATGCGTATTTAGAATTTTATTGTATATCAACAAAATATTATATAACCTGAAATTGTTCGCTGACGTTCGTTTCATAGATACAAAAATAGTTTGTTTTATCTATGGATGCGTTGTTAACTAAGAGTGTGTCAAAATAACATGCAACCCGTAATACATTGTAAAGGCAAAAGTAAAGTCAAAATAGAAGATTAAATTTAAATATATCGGCCGCTTCAGCTCTGCGGGGCCCCTTTTCATAGACTTCACTCGTGTTATTCCAATAACCAAAAAAAGGTCTTCACTCGATTCCTGCTTGTAGCACTGTCCCATGCAAAGCTCCTCGACTCGGAGTTCACTCGAGTTATTCCAATATTTCTAATTTGAATTACTAAAGAAAGTCTTTACTAAATTCGCAGATTTTTACAGATTTTCAAACTCAATGATGAATTTGACGCGATTATATTGAAAATATTATAAGTTAAAACGACGGAATAACTGAATTGTTGCCAAATTTTCTCCGCTTTCTAAAGATTTTCAAATTCAATAACGAATTTTTCCCACAATTCCAGTTCCAGACCTCACCTTAAGCTTCTGACTCCGATGGAAATACCATAACAGGAGTACCGGGAGTTAATTCATCAAATTTCAGGAAGAACACTGAACAAACTTCATATTTATAACAATTCTATATTTAACATTCTTTATCTACAATTTATTATTGTAACATCGAATTTCTCATTAAAACGAAATGATAAATATTAGCTCCCCTCGAATATGGAGTTGTAATAATGCACAAAACTGTCCAGGCGGCTATCTTTCTTAAATTCCGCATTATAAGCAGGATTATTTTTGAAGTGGTACAAAACAGTGTGGAATAAAGGCTCGTCATCAGTATCACGTGCGGCTTGCAGATATTTCCGCAAATTTTTTTTATCAAACGATAATTTCAACGCCGTTAATATCTGACCTTGACTCAAAAGCACTTCTTGAATCTCCTCTTTAGCATCGAGTCTTGACAACATATCCAAAGCTAACTGAGTTATTGCCGGGTAAATATTTCCCAGAGAGAGCAAAGTGCAAGCTAAGGTTATTGAATCCGAGATTACCCCATATTGTAGCAGCTGCTGCAACGTAACAAATTTTTTACGTCGTACCAAAGTTGTAAGGAGAAGTTCATTTATATTTTGCATTGGTTTGATGTCGTATTCCGACAAAGAAGTAAAATACGCGATCATAATCGATTCCAATTTATCAATATCAGAATCAGCATCGAGCTTCATAAAGATTGCATTCAAAATTTCTGTTTGATCTATAATTATAGCGTTATTCGCTGTTATCTTAGTTGGAATAGGTTCGTTAGCAGGTGAAGCGGTTTGATTTTGTAAATCTACTTCTAACTGATCTCGGTATTCTTTGTTAATATTATTGAACGCTTCCCGTATTTTGTGGTAGTTCTCCCGTTTTCTGATACGCTCTAGTAAGAGGTTCAGTAGAATGGGTTTTCCTTGCATTCGGCGTAAGAGCAATCTTGTACACACAGCCACATCATCGATTGATTTACACAGCTCGATCAATCGTACGTTAATTCTCCATAAGCAACCGAGCTTCGCGTCGATAACGATGTCCGGTTGAAAAACAACCCAGTTTGGCGAGTATAACTCACACGGTTGAGTTGATGCTTCTTCAAGACCTGGTACAGTTAAGTTAACTGGGCAGATGGATTTCGCTGCAGTAATTGGTACGTGGTACTTAGCTAGGCCATCACTTTCTCCAGGTAATGCCACATCAAAGATTTGGGAACTGCGAGACGCTTGATGATGGACGATTATCAAGCTATCCACTATGTTGATGGCAAAACGACCAGATAATCCCAATTTTAATACATGCGTTTTAATAGGAGCTTGTCCAGGACCATTTAATTCGTGTACATGTACTTCAGCTGTTTGAGGGCCGCTTTGATGTCGCAATATCAAGATGGCAGGAATTCCGTAAAGTGTAGCTAGAGTGATATCTCTTTCCAAAGTCATTTTGCAAGGGATTGTTTCGATTTTTGGTAATTTCCCGACTGTTCCCGGCTTGAAGGAGATCGGTTGAAGGTGCGAACCATGAGCCGACGATAAAAGGGCGATTTTGTTCGTGGGACACCAGACGAACCATTGAATTGTATGAGAGATCGTTTTTACTTGTTTAAACGTTTTCTTCTCGCTCCTCACGTTGAATAACTCTACGCCATGGTCTGTGATGAATGCGACCTCATTGTCGAAGGTCCAGACGAAACCTGGGGATTGTTTATTTCACATATTGAATAGGTTTGAATGGAATTTTCCTATAGTGCTATTTAAAGAGTTAACAACCCAATTGTGAAATTTTTACATTTAAAAAGTTCTGTTCTCAATAACGAAATATTTAGTTGAGAGTCGACCCTGAATTAATAACATCTTTTTCTCCAGACATATACATATTTGTTAAACAGATATTCAACTATATTGGACTGTATTTTTGAATCTTTCAGAGTTTCATAAAAACAGTTACTTAAATTTCGAAATGTGTCAAAAGTTCCTAATCAATTATGGTTTATAATCACCCAGTATTTTACTGCCTTTTTTGCACGTCTGCGAGTATTCTTCATCCAGAGATGTGCCATTGAAATTCGTAAATTCTACCGAAGATGTTGACCGATGTACAGCAAGAATTTTCAGATCCAAGGAAAATTTTATCGATAGAACGGGTCCCCTGTCTTCCATACGAAAATTTATCGTATTTTCTGAATTCCCTAAGTCCTTAACCACAACACCCATAACGCCCCCGGAACGAACCACGAATACATGTTTATTTGAGTCATCGAAAAACACGTTCGTTAGTTGGTTTCCAGCCTCAAATCTGATCGGTTCCTTCGATAGTTCCAAATAAGAAGTCATTTTAACAATTTCGAATGTATTTAAGGTTATATTTTGATATTTTGGGAACACAGAATATACTAAGAAATTAAAGAATTTTTTGTGACTCAACAGGAGCAACCCGTATTACATGTTAGGAGCTAATGCGCCTGATTACATGGGAGGACGGGGGGTTGTAAATCGTCGATAACTGCGTTACGTAATTTTTGAACGGCCCCATAGATGCAACACCGAATTTTTTCCCAAACATCTCAATCCGATGAAAATTGAAAAATCGATAAATGTTGCGCGTTTTTGCGTGTTTTAGAAAATTAGGAGCGCGATAAAATCTCTTAGGGTGGCCGCACCGTGGTGAAACTTTCACGAAATATTCTCTCATAGATGCGACACCGAATTCTATGCCCAAAAGATCAATCCGATGAAAATTGAAAAATCGATAAATGTTGCGCGTTTTCGCGTGTTTTAGAAAATTAGGAGCGCGATAAAATCTCTTAGGGTGGCCGCACCGTGGTGAAACTTTCACGAAATATTCTCTCGTAGATGCGACACCAAATTCTATGCCCAAAAGATCAATCCGATGAAAATTGAAAAATTGATAAATGTTGCGCTCTTTTTGCGTGTTCTACAAAAATTGGACAGCGATTACAACTCGTCGAGTGGCCGCAGCGTCATGAAATATTCACGCAAAATCCTCTCATAGATGCGACATCGAAATCAAGCCCAAACATGTCAGTCCGATGAGAATGGGGTTGAAAATCGTCGAAAACTGCGTTATTTAATTTTTGAACGGTTCCTTACATAAAGGTCTGGTGAAAATATTCTTTGGAATGGGCAAGTTTCTCTCGAACGTGTTTACACATAATCTGGTTTTGGCATCTAATTTATTACTTTATATGTCTCTGAGAGTTACAAGGAATTGCATATTGAATGAAGCATTTGTATCAACTTCAAATTAAAAATTCATGAAATCCAGTTCCCTCATCATTCTCATAGTGACTGTCAGCTTTTCTTCATCTTTATTCCATTTTGCATTGCCCATCTGCGGATTTACTGGATGAGGTAACGGTATATCCAGAAAATGGACTGGAGATATAAGTTTCATCCGAGATTCTGTAATTTTCAAATCCATATTTTCCTTTTGATCTCCTGGAAGATGAATTTCGATCAGGAGATCTTCACAAGTTGCTGTGGATGTATCTTTTGGCCCCATCTAGAGAAAAAGGGAATTGTTCAGATTCTTGGGTACATAACAATAAGTACTTGTTGATTCTTGCACAAATTCTAAATACATGAAATACGTTCTTATTTTAATTCAACTCTTCAAGAAAAAAAAGAAACCGGAACCTAGTCTCGACTTTCTCTTCTTCAAAGTTTGGAACTGCATAGAATATTCAATAATTAGTGAAAAAATGTCCAAATCAGTAAGTTACAGCAAGCAACGATGGTAAGAAAAATTGAAAATCCTTACTTGGAGGTAAACATCAGAAGCTGTCACAACTTGCTTGTAAGATATATTCCAGTCGGGAGTTTTTTTCCAATCACCACATTGAACATCTTCAGATGAATCATTGAGTTCATAATCAAATTCCTTTGGATTAGGTTCTTCTGTTTTTGATGTGATCGCAGCATATGGGTTATCTCGCTTTTCGACTGGTATCCAACATTAGTTGAGTCAATAAAAATGTCTGAAATCCTTACCAATTTGTTCATCCGATTCTTCTGCTACATCCCCGATAATTTCTTCATCGTTTTTGGGTGCGGAATCAAACAATTTCCTCAAGCCGTCGACTAATTCCCAAGAAGTATCCATTTGGAAGTGTACAGTGCCGAATGATTGATAAAACAGAAACCTAACGCTTTCCTTAGCAACGATTTCAAAGCTATAGAGGAGTGAATAAATTCATAGATATTATGATTTTTTGAGTTCAAGCTTAGGACTCAATAGATACATCAAAGGAATGAATCAGAAAATTCAGCACTGGTTTGAAAAAATTAATTTATATGACAGTATCGCCGTTTTTCTTTGTATTTTTTTGGAAAATAACAGAGTTTTATCAATATCGTCTAACCATGTGTAGAATTACACGAAAATTTTCTCTCCTGTTATTATCTCATTATAAAACCTTAGAAAACGAAATATACTATTACATCCATGATGGATAGGGCGGAATAAACAATAGAATTCTTGGCTTGATGAGCAATAGGAGTTATTTTCGTTAAAGGAGTTGCTTTAAAGAAGGAGAGTTCAGTGTGATTCCAATAATTTTATTGGAAACTTGTTCAATCTATGTGCTAAATTCTAATAGTTTTGTGTTACATGTCTCAATCATGTATTTTATTTTTGCACGTGCACGTAGCTCTGCATCGTTTAAATCTTTCCTTCCCTTTTTTTGTATTCGTGTGGCAAAGCCACTTAGGCCAACGTTTGAAGAGTTGCGCGCAGTTTGACCAATAATCTGCGGAATAGCAGGAATTGACACAAAGCTTTCCTGCCACGCAGTGATTCTTGCAGGATGAACATGGATTTCCAGTTTTGTATGGAACATTTAACTTATCTGGAAGATTTCCACTGAAATTGGATTTGATTCGATGAAATATAAATAGGGTGAAATACTTACATTGGACAGTAATTGCAAATGTAACTGTAATATTTCATAACTGTACCATTCACAACACTCAGACATTTGGAAATGCCGCATCCTACTTCATGTGTAGCTGCCCACACCATTTGCGTATAATGTCCAATTTTTCGAAGATCGTTCGTGCCACCATAAGTAAAATCATCTTTTTCCAAGAACCATGTTTTTATTGCGAAATACCATGGTACTTTTTGAGTGGCCACGAAGATATTCTGACCACAGGGCCCGTAGTTTGGGATGAAGCGACCAACATTGTCGTCGTGTGTTAAAAATTTACAGTGTTTCGTCCATTTCCTGGCTGCCTCGGCAATATTTTCGTTCCACGTCTGAAATAATGTGGTTTCAATTATCTAGTGCTTGCTTCGTCAGTGGAGTGAGGTACCATTTTCAACATATTGGATGCTGCTGGTTTCACTTTCGACCGAAAAGTATTATGTATCTTCAAAATTTTTTTCATTATCCTTGGTCGCTGCGGTAGAAGAATATTCAAAGGTATCTTATCGCCAAGTATTTTCGGCACTAAAACTCTAACCGGTTATCAGTTTTTTTTAACTTTAAGTTGCTGATTTGGAAAAGCACTCGTTTGAAAGAAATAATTTCGAATAATATGAATGAAAACGAAACAACATATTTATGTTATCGCTTGATTTTCCAGGTATACAAATTTATTCCCTTAAGTTTGAAATAGAAAAGAATGTAGCTCGAGCCGAAGGGGTTGATTTTCTTTATTACTCCTAAACACTGCGCTTCTCCTTATTTTTTGTATTTGTTTACTTACTGCGACCTTTTTTGAAGTGCCCTTGTTCGTAACTAGTAATAAACAATGAAAAAAGGAGGATGCCTACAAGATACATGTTGCACATATCGCAGTGATATTCACATTGACGTATTCATTCATGTCGGAGTCGACGAGTCTGGGATTTAATTAATTCCCAATCAAAATCAATTGTAAGTTGCAAAATGTATTAGTATTTGACACGGATATTTCTCATTCGAGATCGACACATGCTCAAGCCATCATAAGACAATGAATTCATTTAGATGGAACAGCGAACTATATTTTCGGATTTTTCTCTCTTTTTTTTTTGAAAACTTCTTGTTTCATTCATTGCGTTCTAAGGTATATAGAAATTCTAATTACTTAAAGAAATTGATTATAATTTTTATAAAACTCCAAATCCATTCATTATTCACAAACCTCGTGGTAAGGCATTCACAATCTACAACATTCACTCATTTCGACCTTTGTCTCATTCTATTGAAATCATCATTATTTTGGAATCCTCTTGGTTCTAGCATTGCAGAATCCTGAACAAAATGGAGAACAACACCGCACAAGAAGTGGACAACCTGCAGCTGTTCGGTGTCAGAATAAACTCCGTTATTACTTTGGAAGACTTCGTAGTGGAATCGCAATATTCGATCTTAAGAATTTAAGAAAGAAAAAATTATTCGCATCATACCAGCTCCTCTTTCTCTATAGGTCCCAGGTATGAACAGCCCTTGAATATAGTTATATAGTCCTCGACACCATACAGAAGAGGTATTCGTACTGATCGACCGCCGAATGGACATCGGAAACCCAGTTGGCAGCACCGAGGAAATACCTCTCATATTGAGGGACATAGTTCGTTTTCCTTCAGTAATAAATCAATCTGTATTTTGTCTTCGACCTAAATCAACATGCCTCCTAATAAATTGAAAAAATATTTTTTACAAACATTCAGGATTCATTAAAAGAACGTAAATGGTGCAGTCGGTAGGATTCCCTATTAAGCTTCGGTTCCACCTTCTCAGAAAAATTCAATGCCTTCTTGCACTTGGAGTTTATCGCAAGGAAAATTGACCAAACTCTCCTATTTTACGTAACTTGCATGTTTCTTTTATCGGAGATTGCATACAACTTGCAACAATTCGAAATTTCAATCTTTCATCGTGTCGAGGTGCAAACAGGAAGTTGTGACGGATAGAATGTGTATGGGGTTGAATTGAAGTCTACCTTATTAAGAATATGTACAAAGTACGACATAATCAGGATACTCGCAGAAACAAATTTGAAAACACAGATAACTAGAAAATAAGATATGCAAGCCTTATTGATGATTTGCTTATAATTACTAAGTCTAGCCTACTACATAATTTGACATTCGATTCTGCGTCTCTTTCAGGAATTTTCTTCTTTTTCTTAAAATGATAAGAAAAATACCGCCAGAATCGAGTGATATTTTCAAGTTACCAAAGCATGAACTCCAAAGAAAATCTCTCTGAACAACAGGATGAACAGATTTGCAAACTTTTCTCTATGCGTTCGGTCCAATTAGTGTCGGACTTATACGAATCAAACGCTGGTTCCATATTGGAGTGGTATCTCTGTTTGCATTTTTTTTATAAAATTATTGTAAAAAACTCGTAATTGCTAACGTTTTCTGTTAAAACTGCTGTATATCGCGCCTATACTAGGTGCTAAGTCCGTTGTACATAAGTTCACTCTATTCTTTGTATCAAAATTGTGAAAAACCTTCCTTTACATCAGGTCTGCTTTGCCTTTCCTTCTTGACATTAGTAAGTCAAACTCGAAGCAGAAGTTTCGTATGTCAAAAATTGCTGCTTTCCCTTCGGTTATCCGTGTAATCTTCTACTTCTCCAATTCGAAGAACTAGTCAATCATGAGTACGTCTACAAATGTTCGTAAACCAAATAACCATAACATATTAAATTATTCAGCAAGAACAAATCGGCAGTCGAGGAGATGTGTTTGCAATTCTCCTGAATTGAAGGAATTCGTATTTCCGAACGTGTGGAGCGAATTGAGGAGCGCACATCAATTATGTGACGGTAGCGTCGTCTCCGCTGAGGCTCGAGAGTTCCCGATTCACAGAGCGATTTTGTGCGCCGTTAGCCCATATTTTAAGGTATCCTCTCAACCGTACACCTTCTATAACTTTTAGATCACTGGTTGTTAATAAGTTGTTTCTTATTTTCTTGCGATCCCATGGAGAAATTTGATCTCAGTATAAATGTATTACAAAGAGACACTTCTTCATTTGTAAGTTGTTTTAACAAATATATTATGCAGTAAAAGGTTGACAACCAGTTATCCAGCTCATCTATAACGACACTGACATAATTTTCCTTAGGCACTTTTCACCAATTCGATTAATATAAACCACGAGGAGCTAAAATCGGCTAATACCGATATTCCAGCGTTGATTCTAGAAACTCTTTTAGATTTTGCTTATACAGGAAAGTGTACGATTAATCGGGATAATGTTCAAAACTTATTGAGATACGCCGATCAATACGATGTGATGGGCGTCGTTAAATTGTGCTGCAACTTTTTGATGGGTGAGGTGTAATCATTAAGAATTCATTTTAATTGAATCATAATCACACGTTCAGACCAATTATGTCCAACTAACTGTTTGAGTATACTCAATTGTGCTGATCAGTTTTTTTGTGCGCAACTAATGGAGAAGGCAAAATTGTATGTTAAACAACATTTTCCGGAAGTGCTTTCGGAGAGTGCTGAGTTTTCCGATATAAAGCTTTCGGAGTTAATTGACATCCTGCGAGACGACGAATTGAATGTGAAAAGCGAAGAGATCGTTTATCAAGCGATCAAAAAATGGATAGGTTTCATCCCGTCTAAGCGCAAAGCGCACCTTGGGTTGCTGTTGAAGTGTATTCGATTATACAACTTGATGCCCCACCAAATCATTAAAATGTCTCGATGGTCCTTGATACAGAAAGATTTGGTACTATATCGAGGTGTGACGTTTTTCAGATTCAAAGTCAAATTTTCGGTTCTAGCAATGCAAGGCGTATATGCATGACATTCAGCGATTGGCGTTCCAATTTCATATCGAAAATTTGGATTATCATTGCCAAGATTATTATTTTCGTCCAAGGATTCCTTACGAAGTATTGTTCGCTGTTGGTGGTTGGAGTGCTGGCTCACCTACCAACTTCATCGAAGTCTACGACAACAGAGCTGACAGGTGGCTGTTATGCACTGATACCGATGCAACACCCAGGGCCTACCACGGTCTGTGCTCTTTGAGGGGGCTCATTTATATGATCGGTGGATTCGACGGTCATGTATATTACAGTGCAGTAAGGTGTTTCAACCCTGTCACCCGTACTTGGAGTGAATGTGCTTGCATGAACTATCAAAGGTGAGGATGTTGCCACTAAGCTTTAATTTAATATCTTTTCAGGAAGTTTTTAAACTCTTGCTGGCGAACCAAAAGTGAATTGCGAAGTCTTGGTGGGGGTCGCCGACTAAACGAAAAAAGTCCAGCGATAATCGTTTTTAAAACTTTTTGAGCAATCACATCATTGAAAGCAATTCATAATGACGCTGATCTTTTTAAAATTCTAAATATCCACATTTACTCTCGGTTCTCTAATTAGCCAATCACTAGTTTCCTCAGCCACGTTGATTGTGGCATCCAGCCTCCAATGTTTGATATTGCAGATTCGTAACTATGTGGTCAATCGAAACGAGACCACTGAAATGAAACTTGGTTTTAATATTACAGAATTTTGATTTTCAGATGCTACGTTAGCGTCGTGGTGCATGATGACAGAATTTACGCTATAGGAGGGTATAACGGAAGAAGACGAATGAATACCGTCGAACGGTACAACCCCGATACCAATCAGTGGCAAGTGATCGCTCCGATGTTGAGACAAAGATCTGACGCTGGAGCCGCTGTTCTGAATTCTAAGGTACATGAAAGAAACAAAACTTCACATTTAAAATTTTTGTATTCAAATCGAATACGTTTAGTACTCATGTCATTAATATTACATTTCCATTATGGATTTTTTCTATTGGAAGAATTAATCGTGATTCATATTCGTCAGATTTACGTTGTTGGAGGATTCAACGGTCAAGAGGTAATGTGCTCGGGAGAAGTCTTCGATATAGCCACCAATCAATGGTCCTTTATCTCATCCATGAACTCACCACGGTCTGGTGTTAGTCTGGTCGCTTACAAGGACACCTTATACGCAATAGCCGGTTTCAATGGCTACGTACGATTGAGGAGCAGCGAGAAAATGTGTCCAGACGTAAGCGACGAATGGACCGGAATCAAAGATATGGTGACACCAAGAAGCAACTTCGCCACTACCGTTCTGGATAACTTGATTTATGTCATCGGAGGGTTTGATGGTGAGGAAAGAAAATTATTTTTACCTCAAATTTTCTCAATTCTCCAACTTTTATAATTAAAAATGTTTCAATCAACGGTAAGCCCTGCATATGGTGCGGAGGATATCGTTTGCACAGCACTCAAATCAAATACCGCAAACTGAGCTGCAACACTCAGTCTACCATTACAATTTTTTTTATTAGTTTCATTGCCGCTTCGATTTCTTGTTTTAGAATATTTGGACAAATTCTTGAGTCTCTATTTTGTATCAATAATACAATATTACCATGTTTGTCTTAGAGGTGATCTTTTCCCCTCAAATCATTCAGACTTCAAGTAGGAGATGCTAGCATACCCAAAAGATCTAAATATGAAACTCGTTGTTGCAGCTATTCGGTTTGATTAAAAAAAAAAAATTAGATGAGGAATAAAAACAACTCATTTCTTTATTGTTTTTCATACATTCTTCAAATTTCTGTTCAATTCTTTTAAATATAAACTATAAACGTCTCTAGATGTCTTGCCGCCAGGTTCGACTACAATAAACCACGTGCAGCATTACAATCCAGAAGCTGATCAGTGGATGAACGCTGCCTCGATGAATCTGAACCGTTCGGCATTGAATGTGACCGTATTGAGAGGATTGCCGAACAACAAAGAATATTCGTATCTGGGACGATTGCTCCGCAACGAGGAAAATGAGGAGACCGGCAAACCCATTGAGAATTACCCATTTGAATCGTTTTAAATTAAACCTTTTTGGTTCACATATTCCGTAGTCACGTGTATTATCTAGTTCCCTCAATATATTGTCGGATTTCTACGTGTATAATATGAATTCATTTTTCCCGATTACAAAATTAGGGTTGTGTTAAAAATTTGAAATTGAAGTTTATTGATGCTCACTTTAGCAACCTTCAAAACACGTGCGATAAATGAACACGCTTCAATATAAATCTCCTAACGAAAAAATATATTTGCAACACGATTTCAAATTGTAATGGTGGATGCGAGTATTATTCCCGATAACACGTCCGCCGCATCCACCATAGAGCAAGAGTACGAAGCAAAAAATTAATTGAGCTGTATTTGATGTTTGGAAAAACACTGACCAAGAAATTACTAGACACCATTATAATCAACGATACTAGGATTAAATCAGTTAAATGAGCCACCAAGTCATTGGAAACAATTACGCGGTAATTTCTAATAATTTTCCTGAAATTCTTACTCTCAGCTTCTCAGGAAGTCGATGAGTAGCCATGAAAGCAATGCTCACATAATGATTAGATTAAATTTCGTCCAGAGTTATCTTGGTGAGGTAAAATTTGAAGAAATCAACCGCGCTATCTCAAGAGGATATTCCTCAATTTGCGGTTAGCTGTGCTTGATAATGAGAAGAAATGAAGACAAGCTAACATAATAATAAATCCAATTATTATTAGAATATTTATGTGACGCATTCGCCGGCGACAGGAAAACCATCTCTCGAATTAAACGCGAAAATATCCTTCAGTTTCGCGAGAAAACTCGTGGACTTTTTACGGGCGGACCTGTTGATTCATCAAGGTACAAGGAGAATCTTAATTAGTGGCAATTTATTCAAATTGAATAGTCGGGCTGAAGTTCAATTCGCACGCGAAGATGCCGTCTGACATTGGAAGAACCATTTGCAGAGACCGCATTATTCCCAATGCTAATTTATTCCGATTCTTTACCTACTTCTTTGGATACGTAAACACATTCGTTGAATCGCGGTTCACGGATTTCTATGTATCCAGGAAAAATCGCATTACATGAAAGAGATCCAAGAAGTTCCAAGGCCGCAATTAGTACGCCGCTTAAAACAATTTTGTTACGGAATATTTGATATACAGAAAAAATTCTATACCTATCCATTCATTAGAAAATATGATTTTTTTTTTGAGAATTTCTGTATTAAATTCATTTTATTTTTGAAATTTCTAAGTAGAATCTATAAAGATTTTCAGAAAAGTTCTGCGACTATCGAATTGACGAAAGTGAATGTCTATGTTTCTGATTCAATAGGGGGTTACATTCCACCAAGTCAGATGATGCTCTATTAAAAGTCGATTTCATCATTGATAACAGGCTTTTAATTTTGATTTCTTATGTATTGGAAAAATGTAGTTATTTTTGGCCTCTTTGGTTGGCGCAATATGCGCTGTTGCGCACTACTAGGTGAGAGGTGGTTCACGGTTTTTTTCACGATGAAACTTTTCATGTTCATGCTATGCAAAAATATATATTTTTGGAATCTACATAACTTGTATACATAACGTTCTCCAGTAACTCATCATCAGTGGCGTTTGTTAAACCTGTTGTTATGACGCCGGAATTTCTGACTACTTGGAAAAAAGAACCCCCCGTAGTTCACAAAAAATTTGGGAACACGATCTTTCCTCAATTCAACTCGAAAGTTGCAATGAATCGTGAGAAAGAGACGTACATTTTGGTACTGAAGAACCACTCTGAAGTACCTATCGGATTCGTTGCCACACATCAACACCACACATCAGCAGAAATCAATTAAACGTTTGGTGGATGCGCCGGGAATCGGTCAAGGTACTCGCGAACTATTAACTACTATGAATGAAAATCTTCAAAAAAACGGAGGCCTCATTTGATCAGCCACTGGATTCTAGAAAACTGTTGATAAATTGTGAAGACTTATCCAAAATTGAGACCGAAAAATCAGAATAAAAAAAACAAAAATTCGGAAAATCAAAATATTTAGAATAAAAAAATATACCCAGAAAATACGAAATACATACTAGATTATGTGTTTTCGATTTTTCGATTTTTTTATCTTGAAATGCTTTTTTGGTTTTGTGAATCATTCGTCTGTATTTTTTGGTTTTGGTTGTTTTCCAAAATGCATCGCTATGAATGTTGCATCTTCGGTTTTCAATATTCCGAACTGTCATTTTTCTGATTTTGCATTTATGGAATTTTTCTGGTATTTCCGTATGATTTTTGAAATTTCAATTCAATTTTTTGAATTACAAGTTTACCTATCTCAGAAGGCTCTAAAACAGTTATTGGCTTTCCTTTTTTTCAATAATTTTCCATAATCTTTGGAATTCGTGAGCAACTATCACGAAATTCCACAAAGATTATTGTTAATTTGAGGAATTCCTTTTAGAATTCGATAATTCCCTAGTTATTCCGAAAGTACTGACAATTTTTAAGATATTTGTATGATGGTAAATTCTTAGCAACATATTATTACTTGTTTTTTGAGGGATTTCGTCAAAATCGATACGAATTTTCGAGCTTTCCTGAAAATGTTCAATGCCCTTCAAACACTTCAAGAAGTTTGGGATATTTTGCTGATCCAAATTCACCTCTTAAACTCTGTTAAATTCGCAATTGGTTCCTCCTTTTTGAATTTATATATGTATCGGTCTCTGGGCACTTAAGGGCGTTGGTCCGGGTTATATAACTTATGTATTATATTTCATATGTCTTTTCTAGAGGCGGATTAGTAGTTTCGGCCGTTCTAGATCTGGTACTAAGTATGAGCCACCCTTTTTTCAGTACCCAAGTCACTATAGGCCGATCTTAATATCTGGCCACCCCTGACTCAGGCCTACTCGGCCTTATGGCAAATCCACCACTGAACATGTCAGAGGCACTAGTGCGATCGAAAAATTATTGCTGCTAATAAATTTGGCAAATGTTTTGTTTATGTGAGAAATTATTGCCGCAATAAACTGTACTACATATTAACATTATTATTATTATTATTATTGATTATGATTATCATAACAACGTGTGGCGGGTCAGCTAGTATAAAAATATTATTTTCGAAACACTCCATTTCAAAAGAACCGATTTGGTCTTGTGTTTACCGAAATCCCTCGATTATGTTCAAAAAGATATTTGCGGAATGTTCTACAGTTCGAAGAGGGCTGCCCGAAGTTGTTAGCGCCGACTCCGATGGTAGCACCGGCAGTGCGCTAGGCCAATTTCAGTATCTTAATTTAAGTTGATGAAAAACCAGCGAAATATTGTTCCGAGAATAATTTACTTCCCAAAAAATCATGTTGCCAAACAAAGAATAAACCAACAGGCATTCCATAAGGAATTCAAAGGAAAAATTTGAAATCTTTGTGTAGTGTATTCTAAAAATGAAGCGCGCGATTTTCTTGTTTAAGCAGAGCTTGTACGGAATTGAGTTCACTTTCATAAGAGTCCATCGAATAACTTGGCAATTGGACGGTGCCGCTTGGCAAAACAAACGGTCGATGTGAAAGACAAGAGCCAAGTCTTCACGAACGTCATCGAAACGAGGATGGCTCGGAATTGGATCGATTCGGGTCCCGTTTTTTGAGGTCTTCTATATTTGATGGAGGCGGCGGCGGCGGCGGCGACGGCTCGCGTCTTCGCGTAAACAGAACAGAAGCCAAGCGCCCTGGATACATTATATTGCGAGTTAGCGACGTTTTTAGTGACGCAACCTCCACAGCTGAACAGAACACAGAACGGTGTGCTGGCTGGTCGGATTCGAAGCACTTTGGTGCTGGTGGGAGTCCCGAGTCAGTCGTCGGCTGCAGAAGCAACGCATTACAAGTGGATGGCGTGTGGATGGTCGTCGTCGAACGGCCGCGATTCGTGACTTATCGTCGTCCCGTTTTCTTTTTTCCTTCCGCCCCGCACGAGCGACGTACGGATGAGCGCCAAAGACGCCCCAATAGGTGAGTGGATTTTTCGTTGACGATCAAGGGCCACCTTGATGCTGAATCTTTTTTTCCTTTCGTCCGCGCGACGAATTCCCGGTCTGCTTTGACATTGAAAAACAATTAATTGTCGCCGATGATCGCGTTACGTAAATCCTTTTTAGCGCACGGGACGCGCTCTCGGTCTTCGTACGCTTTTTCGATACCGATTTGTTTTTCATTCGTCATTTCATTCTTGAAGCACTTCTTGAACGTTGCCGTAGCCTTGTTGCTTTGATAAGGCGTTATCGTTGTCAGTGGCGTCGGCGCGTTAGACGTGCGACCGCGTGGACCCCCCCGAGGAATACTAGAGCGCCGCTGATTCTCGGGATCGCCGCGCCGATCTTCCTCAAGGTTCTCGTGCTCTTCCAATTGCATACATAGTTTTATTTCGTTTCAAAAACGCGATCTGCTCTCCAATGCGGTAATGCGGACTTGCGATGATGCGCCTCCGTTTTTTTTTCATTCGAACATTTTCATGTCGCCCGCGATGCGTAGATCGCGGCCAAGCTTCGACGTCCGAAGGACGCTGGCACGCCGGCGTCCCGGCCGCCCCACTGGCTATTTTGCTACTGACTCGATCTATTCATTCACTTCGGAACGAGGTCTTCATATTCTATTATTTCGTTCGGAAGTGTCTCGAACGAGGGCGTAAATACGTTTTTTCTGATCATATTTCCAAACGAACTTTTTTTGGCGCCACTCGTGATATCTAATAAGAATATCATCAATCACTTACGACACATTCATATCACACCTGAATTTTTTAGTCTAGTCAATGAGGACACTATCAAAAAAAATTAATTGCAGGCGATCTACCTATTGCAAGTGATTAGTGGCAGGGAGTGTAAGTTTTTTGTGGGAACTGCTCGGGGATGGAGGGGTTGTTTCAAAATAACATATTTTGACTTCCAGAACTTTTCATGACGAATGTTTCACGAATGTGTAATTTATTGTAAGAATATTTTTCATCTCCAGATAAAGCCACATGGAGCCAAAGTTGAGTGGATTATATGTAGGTACTGAAAAGAGGATGAAAATTGGTGTTTTACAATTTTTGGCATAAACTATCTTCAAAATTTTTGAAAAAATGGAGATTTTGGGGCCAACTTACTGTTCCTCTTAAGACCTCACTGTTTTCGGATTAAACTTTACTTTAAGAATGTTTGCGTGTACTTTTGTCATAGACGGGGCACTTGCCCCCGTCCCCTTTCTCCGATCGAGGAAATTGCCGTTTCAGAAGTGAGGACATGTGACTGTGAACGTTTTTATCGAAACTTCTCAAATACTGCCAATTTTCCAATTGTTTATGTTCTATAAATTATGAAGAGTACAATGTTCATACCGAACATTATAAACAGTATCCGATTTTTAAAGTCCACCAAGAAACGAAACGCTAATCGATTTTTAAGTATAAAAATTTGCTCCTTCAACTATATTATGCATATTTGAAGTCCTTGATGTTCTAATTTTTTTTTTGCTCATTGCTCCGTTCAAATATTTTAAATCGCCTTTTACATGAGCTACGATAGGAAAAAGCGTTCTGGGTTTCCATGAGTAGTCGACTTCGGAAATAAATATCTGTGATGAAATTTGAAGATCAAAATTACTTCTGCTAGTGGTTTGTGATTCTAATAGAAACAGTCGTACTAAAACATTGAAATGAGAGCATCCTGCTTTTCCATGGTTGTTTAGTCACTATTCAAAGTTGGATGAATCAACAAATAATCAAAGGAAAGCGACGTAGTATCGATAACAGATTCTATCGATTACTTATTCTCTACGTACGATTATCTCTCTGAAACAATTCAGTCTTTCGTTTTTTTTTTCATTTTGTGTTTTGTTAAGGTCAAAACGTGTAGTCCGCAAAACTTGGATTGGCGTTCAAAATAAACAAAGTAACTTATCCAAGATTTTCTTGATATTGATTAGATATTTTCCTGTATAAAAATAAGATTCAACTAATCGCCATCTTCCATTGATACAACTTTTATTGGCAATTCAGAACAATGTGTAGATAAGATTTTCATACAATGCCAGAGTAGTATCGGTATCGAAAATTAAATTCTTTTTTCTCACTCTCAAGACTATGAAATCTTTCGCAAATGTCCTTGATATGTGGATCACTCTCAAATAAACATTGTTAGTATATCTTGGCGGCGAAAATGTGATAATCCTCCAATGTTCGAAGATAAGAGAACAAATATTTTAACGTTCTTGGAAATTTCCTGATAATGAATTTTTTACCATTCTGACTAATGATGGAGGTGGAGCGTCGATGATGTTCATGGATTAGTTTTACTCATCTCACCCGGATCTCTCATTTCGAGAGGTGCAGTCAAAAAACAATAGGTAGCAGCGGATCGTCGGGTATGCACGGAAATCGACTTTCAGTCATAAACAATCGAATTTAGTATTGAATCAGCGTCAAAATTTTCGCAATTATCAATTTCGATGTACTGCTGAAGGTTGTGCGTCCCATCCTCGTCTATGCACATCAACCCATGATATTTTTTTTCAGGCATGCTAAAACATTGGGAAAACGTGTTTTGACTTTCGGTATGAGGTAATGTGAACTGTGAAAATTACTATTTAATTCAATTTCCTATTTCGCCAATTCGAGAAACATTTGAAATGTAATTCCATAACGATGGTTTAAACATTCTCACTTTCCAAAATCGAAAGGGGTGGTGCGCGTTTGAAGAATAGCAAATGAAAAGCAAAAGCAAAATGAACAGAATATCGAAATAATCACGTTGAAACAAACAGAAAAATGAAAAAATTCCTGAATTGTATGTTTTCGCTTTTTAATTTTTGGACTGTTCACTTGGTTGTGTATTTTTCTCAATATCCTGTCTATATTTGTCGACATTCCAAGTACCAAGATATTTTGGGGGAAACACTGCTTCAGTGCCTACTGCCGTTTGGTCGTTCTGGCGTTACAAGCAATCACCACACGCAAACTGACATATAGCTCCAACTTTTTTGCGTGGATGGCCAGATAGAGTTTTGCAGCATACATGATAAGAAAAATTTGCTCTGGAACGGAATGAGTTCTTTCAGCTCAATTTGCCATATAATAAATCTATTGTTGGAAATCAATTTATGTTAATTTCCATGCAGTGTTGGTTTCCTATAATGAAATAACGAAGGAATTTTTTTTTCATCATTGAATCTGATTAAAATAAAACGTCTCTGCTTGACGTGGACAATGTTGAAACCTTCCTGTATAAATCTATATATTTGTAAATTCGATCTTTATATGTCTAGGCAGGTCAATGGCGCACCTTCTGCTCCCGCCTCCACAGTGGTCCATCTGTTCATCGTGAACGATCGCGTAAAAACGTAACTATATGGGACGATCAACGATATATCGCATCGAATGTATGCGCTTAGCTGACGTCAGCCTGTTACAGTTTGCGTTCCATTTCGTAAACGAATGAATCAGCGGGATCGGACAGAAGACGATGAATCGGTCGAACTTAAGGAACACCTATGTGTCGGATCGGAACTGGGCGTTTTCCCTTCTGAGATCACCGTTCAACATGACGTCATCTTGTGAAGGATTATTGCGACCTATTTAGCATCTTAGGACGACACAGATGTAATTTTTTTCATTCCGTTTTTCCCCGAAGGAATGGAAACAACAAATTAGTGATTCACTCGGTCGCGCCAAGAACGACCTTCGCGAAAAAGGCATGATCAGTTTTATGCTTTCCTCCTTGACATTATGCTAATTCGGAGAACTTCTTCAATCGCTTCTAACCCTACGCTAACGATCACCACAAATTTTTCGTCAGGGGAATACATACTGCAAATCCATTTCTCTTTTCTGTAAGAAAGGGATGGATCAAAAAATTATTAGTTTTTTCACATATTTATGAACGAAAAACTAATAACAAAATGCGATTTCTCATCGTTAATCGTCTCCTTTGCGCATCGCCCCAGAGAGGCTGCGTCTCTTATGTGACAACAAAATGCTCCAATGACGTCACGTCGAAGTGCGCATCGGCCTACCGCTATATTTATCATCGTTTCGAAATTTGAACTGTCAAAAGGAGTTCGAACTGTCACTGCTTTCTATTCAAATATTAATAAACATATCTCATTTGCTGAAAACGAAACAGACGTGATTACAATTACTCGATCCTTCGGAACTACCTAATTCATTCCCAGAATATATCTAAACATTTCGAGCTATTTAGTCAACTTTGAATTGAAGTAAACCAAGCACAAATTTTCATGTGAATCGGTGCTGTTTGCAGATACATGAAAAAGTAATTCGGATATATCCACTTGCAGCACGTCGCGAAAAACAAATCCAGTGGAATTTTTCATTTCCTGAACGAACTGAAAATATGTTGCATAACTACCCTAAAGAACATGAAAAACGAAACGAATGAAATATTTCCGTGTGTTTGTGTGTGTAGTAATTCGATAAACAATTTTAATCTTATCAGAGATTGTTCAACGATCTAAAGAATACGAGTGCAAAGTTTTATGATATTCAATAATTGCTTATTCTTTAAAGGCTCATTTCAAAAACACTTTAATGGCGCGGACGCTTTAATTGGTCTAGGTAGATAAAGAAAACAAAAGATCTAATTATAGCAGACCGAAAATTGCGTCAGCCTGATTACTCTTGATCAAAATGATCTTCAGATGAAATCCAGGTAGGTATGTACATTTTTTAAAACTTTCTGTATTTCCATGTGCGTAATACTTATGGACTCTTGGAATATTATCCACGATGATCGAATCCGAATTTCGAAAAAAATATCCTTTCTTGGTCAAAAGGAGAAAACAAGATAAGATTAGATTAATTGATGATTGCATTCGCTTCGGAAAAAAGAACACAATCTCTATTTGCATTCTGCGAAACGATCGACAGATAAAGAACGTTTTGAACATTGACACCTGGTTTTGCCTAAGGGAATTATTTCGATCTATTGAAATTGTTACATTATTTGTGAAGATGTTATCGATTGATCGTTATACTTTTAACTGTTATCACGCGTCGTTGATGTAACAGGATCTACGAAATATGAATTTCTTTCAATAAAATGGTTTTCAGCATTCCCTATTTTTCTTCGAATTTTGTGTTCCGTTCTTAGGTTTTTGGGAATATTTTACGAAACATAGTTGAAATGGCCAACGAAAATTTTTTTGTTTATCAACTTTTCACATTTTTCCATTTTTTTAGTGTTCCGAATTCTTAACTTGGTGACTTTGTGATTATTGGGAAAATAATACACTATCAAGAGAAGCAAGAAATATTTTGCAATGTTTCAAGTATACGAGTTATTTCAGTTTAACGGAAATCATTTTTTTTTCGTGGTGCGAAATGAATTTAGTGCCCACAAGTATTTTTGATCCCTTATTCTTTTTTCCCTTAGTACAGAAAATATTCGATTTAAAGCGTAGAGAAAAAGCGTTCTTTTTCCTGAATAACTTAGATTAGAGGAATTTCCCACTGAATTTCTTCCAGACAGTTCGCAATTCTAATTGAAAATAGTTCTGATGTTTATGCGATCGCGGTTATAATATACAATCTCTCGTCTCCATTGCCAAGTCAGCTTCATGTTTCAGAATGAGTACAAGTAGACTGAAATGAAGCAATTAAGTTACCATCAAACTGAAAAAATAGATGCACTTTAGGGTAAGTAGGCACGAATTAAAAACGCGATTACACATTTGTATGAGGAAGTTCCAAACAAAATTAATCAACCCAATTGTTTGAACAATTATCATGAGAAATTCATGTGCGCGTAAAGACTTGCACAAAATTACATAATGTGACATGAAGCTGAAACATTAATATTGATTTTAGTTGAAATATCACGTTTCTTCGTTCTTTGGGTGTATTTTGTCCTGAGCTTTTAAGGGATATAGAGCGACGTCTCTGGCGGCAGGTGTATCACCCTGGAGTCAAGCGCGCTCAAGACTAATCAATCAATACCTCCACAGTTACCACTCATTCGTTCCAGCCCTTTAAGCAACAGTCACGATAGTGTTGCACACCCCACTGCTCTGATGGAGTTTAACTATTGCATCCTCACTACATTTACGTTTGTAATTGTAACTAACCGTAGCTTAATGAATACTCTTCGCATTTCGTTTCACTCTGAAACAGGAAAACATCAAAGTCGGTGACATGTATTTAAATGCGGTGATAAAATATACTCTTTCAGTTCCAGATTCATAATATCGCTATCAACTAACGATCATCTTTTATTCATAAGTTTATGTTTATTCTGTGCAGCGGCGGACGATGTCGCTGATGATAACATTAAAGATTTGTTTTGTTCAATGGATGAAGTAAATCTAGTGATATTAATGAATTTTATATTTTTTATACTTTTTCGTGTTATCGATCGCACATTTTTTCGCAACGCACCAACCGAAATCGAAGGGCACCATAATATAATGGTTTGACAACCGTATATGTAAAAAGAAAAAAAAACTGGACTGGATTTTAGGTCAACCTCAACGGATTCAAATATTTTTTCTTTGGATTCATGGACATTCATGGCAAATGCGGTTCTAATCAGAAATTGGTGACGCTGCATAGTGCATCCCAGTTGTCCTTTTATACAAATTATCCTTGGTATACGAACTTATTTGCTAAATTGCTCACTTGTCACAAATTTTGCTTTTATTATGTTATTTGCAAAGATTCGTGACAATAAGTGTGGTACCATTATATGAACCTTCAGAAAAGCATTTTCTTCAATTTAAATTCGTGGAGTGGCAAGTTTGAAATCTTGGTACTGCCCAGAAGCTTTGTGCGTTTTGTACCTTCCGGAGAATTTAGAATTTTATTATTTTTTTCAAAATATTTCTTGAGAGATGCGAGTTCTTCACATCTTCATAATTCTTATAGATCATACTATAACCAAAAATCTCCTCAATAAGATTATTAGTTGACAAAATATTTTGCGGCAATTCAATTTCTTTTTCTTTTCGAGATAAAATATGAAGAAATATTCATGCTTCTTCTTTGAATATGGTTGAGGCCATTTGGAGGATTAACGTTGTATGATTGATATACTACCCGCAGTGTTTGTAGTTTTCTGTAGTCTGATACATCATTCAAGAAATATTCATATTTCTTTCTCTGTGTAAATTTGATTAAGGGCACTTATGGAACCAGTGTGACAGTTGTATCATTTATGTACCGTGGTGACTAAAGTTATCTGTATCTCTTCACAACAGAGATAAAGTTGAAGGTGATCGAAGTAGATAAGTGTTTGGTTTGAACAGAGAACTAAAGTAAGTAGCGCAGTAGTCGTATTCCAATCCGTTTCAAAGAAAATGGAATTTTCACGTACTTTTCTTATTAGTATTGTAGGAATTGTAGGAGATGTTCTTTTTTATTTGATGAGATTTCGTTAAGTTAACTGTGCAGCTTGTGGACACATCCATTCAGGAAGGAATTTGGACTACTTAAAGGGGAGAGAATTGCAAATTAGATATCTTCCTGAAATCTTGTACGAATGGCGCAAATATTTTGCCTTTGTATAGGTTAGAAAACCTCCTCAGCGATATGGCAAAAGATTTTTGTTGACATGACATACCGTACCGGTACTGCAAGTACTGCAAGTACCGGTACTGAGGGATACGATACTGCAGAGAACCGGTACAGAAACCTCTGGCCAGAGGAGTAATTTAGGTTCCTGCATAACAAGAGAGGAAACGTTCCAATTCCAAACCCAATTCTGAAGGATGTGCGAAGTTTCCACTATCTGCTTGGAAATAATTGCGTAAGCATTACCATGATAGCATTCAGCCATACAACCCCGATGAATGGTCGTCACATTTCTCGCTCGTTAATAGCGAAGTAGGTCGAGCCATAATAAAACGATGATATAACTGGTCAAAGTAGTTCCGAGTCCGTATTTGAGCCGACGCATATTTCTTGACTCTTCTTATCGATCGCGGATTGTTTATCTTCGAGTTCAATAATCTTCGATGGTTACGTGAAATTCACTTTTATCTAGACGTATTTCTGATCGGTTAGACGGTTACCTTGTGACGTGACGACAAAGTCCCATTTTTTTTTTCTTTGTCCTCGCGTCCCGCCGTTGGGGAGTCCTTGACGCTCGTGCTAGAAACAATAAAACAAACAAACCGAAGGCGAAAGTCGCTTCGTTTTAAGTTAAAAACAATTAGCGTCCGACGATGCGCCGCCGTCTTCTGAATACAAATTCGGCGTGGCACAGTTCTCGATTCGGGCTGATAAAAGCAAGAGAATCGCCTTGGACGTTCGTCTTTTCTGAATATTCACGGACGCGGGATTGTGGATTGTTGGTTGGGGCTCGGGAAAACGCGACCGAAGCAAACAAGTCCATAAATTTCCCGACACGTGCCCACCGAACGAAGACAAAAGGTTTTCGTTTGCGATGCGATAGATTACGGGGCCAATTGCAACGCAACGGCCACGTAACAAAGCAACAATTATCGGCCACTTCTAGTCTGCTTACTGCTTATCGATTGACCCTCTAATCTGTGCCAGTTTCTTCTCTAAACGTTGTTACACATTTCCTCGAAGCATAATTAAACTACACACTTAATATCTGCCTCATTATTCTAGAGGTTCCATTTTATTATTATGGTAAATTATCAACTAAATGTGCATTTCAATGACACCACGAATTATGTACCCTGAATACAGGAGTGGACTGACTCAGCCGTATTTACATAATCTGCCGAACTGTTTAAACGCGCTTAATTTGTGAGGAACAAGAATCTCTGATGAGCTTTTACGTTTTACATTTCGAACGAGAAAGTCGCTCCAATAAGCTATAAACAATACCCAAATTCGTAATTTCAAAAACGAATCGCACATAATTACATTTGATATTAAATAATGATTGATAAATCTAACAGCTGTCAACCAGACCTTGCACGAGTGGCGAGCTTTTTCAGATCTTCGATGCATTCTGCGGACTCCAAGTCTGCAGAGAGCGTCGAAGGTGTCACCAAGTCTGAATTAAGTTTCGTCTAAGCCAGGGGTCGGCAACCTTTTGAGTCGGAAGAGCCAAAAATTACTATTTACAAAATTTCAAGTTTTTAAAGAGCCACAAAAAGTAGCTGAGAGATAGAAATAATGCCTAAACCTCGTTAATCGTTTCAGAACATTTTTTTTATACAATAAATAATATTTCCGAATGGAACTAAAGAGCCGCTGCCTCACATCCAAAGAGCCGCATGTGGCTCGCGAGCCGCAGGTTGCCGACCCCTGGTCTAAGCGAAACGACGACGGCTGAAATACCCGAAGAAAAATTGGTCCTTTTCAAGGAAATCGTAAACTGGACTCGCAATTTTGCAGATTTCTTGGACAATTGCGAAATTTCCGAATGTTTTTTTTGATAACTCAATTTCGATCGCATTTTGGAAAACAGCCAAAAATCAAAAAACAAAAATTGAAAAAATGATTCCAGAATCTAGAAAAACGTCGAAATTCTTGGGAAAAAACTGATACGTTTCCAAAAAAATTTGCGAAAGGAAACGATTGAAAGAATTTCGAATTTTCGTACAATATTCTTTTATGTTAAATATTTCGATTTTCTGAATTCTTAGTCTTTTTTTGGATAACTCGTTAATATTCAACGACAGCGTTCTAGAAATGAATGACAAATCAAAACTATGGATTTTCATTCTTATATTTAATTTTTTTCCAATTTAATACTTTGTTAGCAGTATCGTTGAAAAATTCTTTGGAAACTTATCAAAAATTATAAACAAAACTAAAGAACTAAGAACGAACATCTGAAAATCAAATCTGAAAGCATGAAATGAGGAAGAAAGGGATGCAAATTCTAAAAAAATATCAGAAGCCGTAACAATTGCTTTCAAATTTTCTGCAATTGATTGAAATGCTCGAAAAATCGCAATGGAAAGTCGGATACGAAACGGTGTAATCACAATAACTGAGAAGATAGGAAAACTCAAAATTTAAAGAAAATTAATAGAAAAATTGACAATACTAGAAGGAAAATTATTAATGGAATTAATGGGACCGGAGCATCATGTCAACAAAATAAGTTTTTTGTTGATATCTTCAGAATTTCAGAAAAGGTACAAATTTGAAAAATTTTTCCATAATTTTTGAAGAGTTTAAAAAATCAAAAACCATTAAATTTTCAAAACAACTCAAAACTGTTGACCGATTTTGGTGGAATTAATTTTCATACAAATAATATCATCGCAATTAAGTCATAAAAGTTTTGGAGTTGAAAGCTAGGACCTTCAAACACATCTTTAAACAGCATTCTCCAGCAAATTTAATCCATTTTGATAGCATGGTATTCGATTTAAAAATTTATGGAACGACCATTCTTGAAATAACCTCCAAACAGACATTTCTGTGCAATTCTCCTCAATTAGTTGCGATATCGAAATCATAATAATGATGAAGTTTACGGTTTTCTTATATACGATCAAAGATCGCAGTCGTCGCGCTGGAATCGCATCCGATACCGAACCGATGGAAGATAAATGAGTTGGAAGAGTGCGTGCAGATTCGAAAAAATTGGGAACAACAATGATACAACGAATTCCTCATTTGGTGCAGTTTCAATAAAACTCGATTCCAAAATGCTCTATAAAGGTGTACCGTACAACAAACACTCAGCAGAAATAGAACATTGCACGTAGCAACAAAGTTCTTGTATTTAAGTAGCGATAAGATAATTTTCAAGTTTTAACAAATAACTCTTTGGCAATGTTGATTTTCCTGCACGAATAACAACGATAACGCGGAATTTGGAACACAAATCGTACGATGACGGCGTATGTCTTTAATTTCTTCACTCTACTCACTCGCACCTATCCATATTATCTTATCGACATCTTTTCTAATAAACGTTCAAGGTTCGTTAATTTGTCGAAATGCACCTACGTGACTCTGTTTAATCCGTTAAGATAAGAAAACGATGTTCGATCATGAAATTTTCCCAGAAACACAATTTCGCAACGTTTGTTCTTCCAACCAACGTGCCGGAAAAAATCGCGTTCAAAGGAATCGTACAGAACAGGACTTCAAACAACAATTCGGTATATATGCGTTACATAATTTAGAACAAGTCGTAATTGGCATCATCTAACGCGAATTGAAATTGAGAGTTAAATGCCACCAAATGAAGAAGACCATTTTCTTGTAACGATCGTACAAGGACGAGACAATCGTCCAAAGTTAAACATCAGCGGTCTACTCATTTAATGCCGATTCATTACAAGTGATATTCGACGACGCGACCTTAAAGTTCTAAAGTCGAATTTGTGTAGGTAAAAACTGAAAATACGTACCAGTACTTGTAGTTAGTAAATTGAATCGAATCATACGATGCCAGAAAGAAAAACAGCCATTATTGTTTTAATATCGCCAATTAGCCGACGCAATTAAATCTACGTAAGAATTGTACGATTTGAACGACCATGTCCGTAAACATGCCAGATTTTTGTTGACATGCCTTCGCCTGATGAGCGATGACGGAACTGGAATTATAATAAAAACTCGGTTGACTGTTCCAACTTCTTTCTTCTGTGACAAAAATAATTAAAATATCAGTTTTCTGTTCTATAATTATAATATATATCTAATAACCACGAAATTCTGCAATTTTTTGTGTCTCAAATTAGATGCTTTCAATTCATTCCATCACCTGTAATTTTGAAGTTATCAATAAAAATAATAACTTAATGTGTATAAATGTACTCAGGATCGACATATTGGTTTTATAGATACACTCGGATAATAACATACATATTTATTAATTCCGTTGATGCTCTACGTTTTTAACGAATGTCTTGTTTATACTTTCATTTAAATCGTCTCGAAGTGAAAAGGCTCTAATGACCACTTGACTTGTAAAATGTGCGAATGATTTCTCAATGATTTGTTATTCGTACACTAAGCAGAGCGTTAGACTTGGCTGAGGTCTGGTGGGGCTGCCACCATGGGACCCCACGATAGAGATTTTGTTTTCAAACTTTTATACGAATCACACCTTCTTTGTCTGTTTTATGATGTTTCAGTTAATTATGTACTAAATGAACAGCTAATATTTTTTCTCCAAATAAAGTTTGCTTCTGTAATAAGTAAGTAATAATACTCATTTCTGGATTTTATCATGAATTTTTAGCCGGGCTATACTACGTTTTTGGGAGGATTTATAGAAGTTTTTGAAACTGTTTCCAATTATACCAAAGATCCGGGAGCTCCACAATGAGTCGTATTTTAGAGGCTCTTTAAATCTTGAAGTCATTTAATTCATTTCCAATTTTTTGGAACATCACATTTCGATCGAATCTATTCTTTCGAATAAAGCTGAAAAATTTTCCGTCAGACACACGGAGTTGCGATAAAATTCCATGTGCTATTAAAATCTCTATTTACTCCGAGAAAACTCATATCGACAAAACATTGCTCGAAGTCTGCTGTAAAGGTGAAAGAAAGGAATTCTTAACAAAAGAACGATATTTTTTCTGCGTCAAATGCGAACGCAATCCAATAACATTTGAATACAACATGAAATCGTCGAATATCAAGCATCAATCGGGTTTCGATACGTATTCCCAACATTTTCATCGACCACGCTTCAGCGGGACGGAAAAAGGAGAACAAGCCAAAAGCAAACAAGCAATCGATCAGAAAGCAGAACTCGATGGTGGCAGGAGGAAAACTTCCCCCAGTCATCATCCTTGGACTTTTACGGATTCGACGACGAGCAGAGCCACACAGTTGAATCGATAGGACGTCAAGCCGAAGACGACGACACGGACGGGGCTTCGATAATTTCGTCGTTCTATTTTAAAGAAGACCTGCTGGAAACGGCAAGACCTGCTAAGCTGCCTATTTATCGATTCGACGACGGACTCGTCAGCGATCTCTTTGACGTTTCTGCATCGTCGAAAGAACGAAATTGAATACATGGACTTCCACATTTTTCTGTAAACACAGTTGAAAGGCTCCTTAACTATTTTCGATCGTGTTGTTTTTTCTGTACACATCTACAGAGTAGCAGTTGGTTCACTTGGGTTTTCATATGGAAAATAGAACATTTGGTCAGTCTCATAGGTCAAAACAAAACATCACGAAATATGAGACAAGTGAAATCTGAACTAATTCAAACATGATAACACTTTTTGGATCGCTGCAGTCGTGATGTTCTTTCCAAACGAAAAAAAAGTTTTTTCCCGATTTTTCGATAGCGGTTACCATTATACTTGTATATTCCTTGGTATTATTAACAGTTTCACGCAGTCTAATCAAGGAGTCCAAGGTGATCACGATGCAGTCTTGTCTCTTCATGTCCTTTATTTAGACCTTTGATGGGATGCTGAAGTTGGAAAATCGTCTTCCAGCAAAAGTTTACGTGGCCGAAATCAACTAATTTTCAGGCAATTTGCTCCGTTGAGGCTTCTCTCGGACCCCCGTCATTGTTGTGCTGTCAGGAAGGCAAAATAAACACAAATTATTTCTAAGAGCTAGAGCGTAACCAGGGACGCGAAATTCAGGAAGAAGGTCGTCTTGCTGCCTGTTAGTAATTGTTGCCAGCGACGCCGACTTGCGTTCCATCCCCTATACGGCATCCAAGAAGGGGAGGCCATCGCCGTCCGCGCTTCCATCCGGATCGATTTCTTTCAACGCAACGGATCGACGAGAAGGTTCGTGATGAGGAAGAGGGTGCGGCTGACAGTCGCTCGCTCTTCCGCGCGCTCTTCCCCGTCGTCCCTACTGCTGACGCAGCCGAAGATGGAACATTTTACCTCCACCGCAGTGTTCCTGGGAACTCGCCAGCATAGAGATCCATATACGCCCGGTGCTCTTGTGCCCTTACGCTTTTCACTTTTTGCATGCGATTCGTGCGCCCGACCATCGGCTTCAGCTCAAGCTCGAGCAGTAACAGTTGAACTCAGATCACCGGATTTTCCTTCGTAGCTGGTTTTGTGAATTAATATGAAGATCTTTCATTTTCAATAAGGAATTTTATGTGATTTGTAATCTGCCCAGCTTTCAGGTGAGTTAAGATATTCGGATCAACTTCATGAAGAATTCGGAAACTGATTTTGATTTAGTACATCAGGAATATCAATTCTGATGATTTTCAACTTGTTTGTTATCGAATTGTGAAGCAAGGTTGAATGGTGTCACAAGGTTCAATGGCCTTAAAATTGTGTGAGACGTTGCGGTAGTCTTATCCAGAATTTCTTAAAACTCAATTTTTCTTTGGATGTCTCTTCATCTATTGTTTCTGCGTACTCTGGAAGTTGGCACTATTTCCATTGTTATCGAAGAATAAATGGAGACAAATAAATATGTAATTGAAATCAAAGATGAATGTGTTAATAAGAAAAGAAAATGATCCATAAAATTCGTCTTGTTGCTGCGTTTCAATTTACTGTCAATTGTTCTTCGTCTTCAGACGTGGTGGATTTGAGAAAATTCGTAACTCTGATTTTGTCATCGAAATTTTTTCCTGCAAACTGAAAATTATAGAAAAGTTATCAAAAAAACCACCATTTTCACCTTTTTTTCTTCAAGCGTTCCCATCGCCAATGCATCTCGATCCATTTTTTCGCACGTCAATCGATAGGTTCTTTCGAGAACATTCATGAGTTTTCTTTGAATCTCCTCCGGATTTCGAAAACACCCAGAAGTTTCATAAAACATTCCAAGAACTTTTTAATTGGAAAAATATTTACAAATCGGATGTAGATATAATGGAAAAACTCTTGAGGGGTGGTAAATTCGCGGTTTACCTTCTCATTTGATATTTATAGACCTGACTTTGAAGTCCTCCATTATTCTGATAAAATAGTGCCTTCAACTGATATGACGTGGTGTTTAAAACTTCGCAAGACAAATGACAACAAATAGGTCATTTGATAATGATAAAATAGTAGGTATTGAAAATTTACTTTGCACAGGCAACTAAAATAGAAGAATATTTGATAACCGAGCTGCAGGATAAATCTCACTCATTATATAACCTGCTGCAAAAAAGCAACACCTTTAAAATTTATTGACGGTCTTTATGTGTTTATCCCCCAATCAATTTCGATATTGCGGTTCCTGACGCACTGTTTACCTGTCTTTCATCTGTGCCCAACATACAAACCAATAAGCGTAAAAATCAACTTTGTGCTTGTAATTGATGTGTTTTTCCTCCTCCAGTGTCTCGTGCTCTTGGTTATTGTATATGCTCTTTCATTATGTTTCCAGACTCGTTCTACCTCTCCTTTAATGAAGACAGTCCTGGGAGAGCATGAAAACCCTGACGCATGACAAAACCCATTAATTTTCTTTGCTGAGTCAATTGATAATTCAGAACTTTTCGCGACATATTTGCTGACGATTAAAGATCGTATATTTGTATCGTCTATTCCCAACCCGGCTGTTAGAAAAAATTTTATTTTCAATCAAACCCTATTTTCTTCGTTTATGTGAATTCCGAGTGCTTCAAAAGTGCCTCAAGAAAATATGTTTCATTTTCTGCCTTATTGAAATTTAGTTATTCTTATATATATGTAGTTGGAAAATCTCGAAATTACGAAAGATCCTGTGTATCGAACGGAATATAGGAATGTACTAAAAAATGAGAAAGAATTAAAGTGACATATGAAAATATCTAAATAGCACAAAAGCAATGGAAAAAAGTGAACAATACACAAGAGAAGAAACAATGTAAATTTTTTTTATGAATTTGAGAATAGCTATTCCACACATTTTTCAGAAATTTCAATCATCATTAAATATTTGTAAGTTTCCGATAAATTTCCTCAGAGTTTTTGGATTGTTTTAAAAAATCAGAAACAGTCAATGCTTTAGGAAAACCCGATCTTAATTTCAAGAAATTTTTTACTACTTTTCCAGATTTAAGTTTGATATCTTCGAACCAGTCACAAATTTCCGAGCAAACTCTCATACCTTCGCAAAATCGGATGTAAATAAAAAGGGAAAACCTTTCAGGGGCGATAAATTCTCGATTTTCCCCCTTTTCATATTTATAGATCCGGCTCTGATGTTTGATGTTGCAAATAATCCAAATAGTGATACCTCCTCGAATATCCCTAAGACGTTATTGTAACTTCGTAATTAGAGCTTCCAGTAAAACTGCGGAAACAACTATCATCTCGCGACAAATTGTCTGATTTTCAAGAGCGCGCTCGAATGTGCTATGTTAAATCAATTAACATTTGAAGCATAAAACAGAGACGTTCAAAGGCGAAACAAGGTCGTGTCTTCGCTGAATCGATCTTGTCAGTTATTATGACGAATGCAACGCATCGAGTTTTTATTGTTCACTTTTGAGAGGTCAGCCGGTTATTATTTTTTTTATAATTCGTGCTATATTATACTATTTATGATTATATTATCATTCTTGGTTTTCGCACAGGACATGAGAATTCGCCGTTAAATTTCCGGTCGGATTTCGTGAATAATTCGGATACGTTGCCGAGGCTTCTGAATACGTAATAACGTGTACATGTTTTTATTTATTACTTTATTATATAGGCTAAGCCAGCCTTCAAGGTCGTGTAAATACTCGTATGTACGTAATATATGTACCTACTTATAAGACTCTTCGAGCATGTGTAATTAGCGTTCCTATCCTTACGATGAATTCGAAAAGATCGAATGAATGAGGTGACAGCATTCTTTTTTGGTTAGTTGATCTTGAGCCCCATCTTTCTATTAAATATCTTCTGCTAAGTCATTCTAGGGAAGCGCGCTATTGGACTGTATCACAAAAAAATACACCTGGCAATGGGTTCGACAAAGCCGCGACTTCTTATCTAATACTCTGAAGGTCGATAAAAACAAATTTAAATCTGGCAAAAGTTCAAGCGTCAATTTTAAACAGCGCCAAACGTCCGCTCTTTCAGTGAAGGACTATTTTAATAAACCATCCGGAAAAAATTAGGATTTTCGATACGGCCCTGCCCTTCGGTGTGAACGCAATTCAAAACGCATCGGAAACGAGTAGATAAATGCAAATTCCGCAAGATCGAGAACGATTTCGATATTGTGCAACATAGCCATGTTCCTTTTCCGTTTAGTTGCGAACTCGGCGCTCATCTTGAGACAGTGCGCGCCGTAATGCGAAGATTCTTCAACGCCCACGTCGCTGAACATTTTTAGATATCGCCTAATCGCAGAAGTAGCGACGCTCCAAGACCGATCACTACGTGATAATATTGGGATCGCGTTGCCATCCGGAGCCGCAAAAAAAATAACGAACTTTGGCAAACGCGAAGATTCGTCTTTGATTATCTATTAGTAGAGGCAATTTGGCAAACTTTTCTTGAGTACCGCGAAATTTGTAACACAAGAAAACTTTTTTAGGAATCGAGTTTTCATAGGATTAATTTGCCAGTTGGTCCGAAGTTTAATGAACTTTTCGAAATAATAAAATTGATTTTTATGTGCAATAGGATTGCGTTAAAGCAGCGGCGCCGCAAGACAACCAATTCAATGAAGGCCCGTTTACACGCGACTATAAATCGTTACGAACTGAACCTTTCGATAAATTGTTACGATTTATCGAAATAGTCGAGAGCGTTCACACGTTCCAATATATCGTTACAATCCTCAAAAATAAAACATCGCATTCAAACCGAATTCTATTCTATTTCCACACAACGATAATATTTATAAAAATATGCTGCGATAAATTGTAAGTTATCACGTATCACTCGCCATTGTGGACAGTTATCGATTACAGAAAAGTTCTGACCATGGAGGAAGTAGTGTTATTATGGGTATACATTGGCTGTTTAGCAAGAAATGTACAAAAATAATGTAAACCGAGAACAAAGTGGATTCGGCTCAGGAGGTCGACGGCCTCCTCTGTTGCTCAGAATTTTTTAATGAATTGTTTGAAGTATTGACGCAGCGCCATCCGCGGTTGTTAAACTTGTTGTTATGACGCCTACGGTCACGAAATTTATCCCGGGTCTCGGCACTAATCTCGACTTGTTTTCGAGGTAAAATTTGCTTTGAGCCTTTATTTTTCGTTTTGGTTTCGGTTTTTGATTCGTACGTCTATGTTGAAAGTGCGTTCGTGTCTATTTTCCCTCTATGACGTTTGTATATTTTAAAGATTTGCATGTCTATTTCGCGTTAGTTTTTTATAGAATTTGCATATCTTATTTGGGTTGCTTTCGTTCGTTCATTATGAAATATCTGCACACATTGTTCAAGAATCGAGAAATTCTGTTAACGATGATCCTGAAGATTTCAAATATATCGTGAACCTCTGTTTTTCTGAATTTCAATTACAAACATCACCTTGTCAGATAGGTCAGTTTTTTTAAATATTCCCTTTTTGCATGAAATATTGCATGATCCAGTGCCGGAGATTTTAGAGTATCTGTTTTGTATTCAGAACCCGCTTATCTACATTTTGGAATAATGCATATTTCCGAAAATTCTCCTTTAAATGGAATGTTGTCAGGATGCAACGTGTCTTGCCGATCCTTAGGAATCAACATTTTTTAATATAACTAATGAACGCCTTAAAAGTCATCTCAAGGGTCACTTCCTATTATAGGTGAGCCACATGTTGCAATTATATTAATTATTAATAATTATTTCTGTTCTGTTTACATGGCTTTTAGATAAAATATGGGAATACTCTTATTGATAGTGGGTGTGAGTGCTGTTTGCGTTTCTTTCGCTTAAATAGGTAAATTAATGAATATTCAAAGAGTCTCCTCAAAACTCGATGCTTTCGAATTGTGTGCGGAAACCACGAGTTCTTACGAAATTTCTATGAATACATTTTTGATCACATTTGGCGAGCTTTCAATGATTTCGTTTCATTTTATTATAGTGATGAAAGTCAAATGTGTTCTTCCGAAAAATTTGGACATTATTTCACTGAATATTTTGGAACTCCTCTAAGATTGTGGAGAGATCCACGAGAGAATTCTTCCAAATTTGAACATATATTATAACTCCACAAAGTATCTATGAAAATCTCCTTTGAAAATTACCATTTTGTGGAAAAATATTTCTTTGAATTTTCTAATAATTAGATGAGTAAGGAGAAAATCAAACCTCATTTTTCGATATGAACACATATTTCGTTGCTCTCTAACAGAAAAAATATAAATATTTGTTCCAAAAAGTAATCTGCACGTGAGGTATCCTTGTGAAAAAAAAACCTGAGAATTTAGTCCGGACGTAGAGCGGCACTGACTGGTGACCCACTTTGCCAGATTTCAAATCGAAATATTGATAAACGATCAAATTATGTTCCCCGATTGAATGAAGTAATTTGAGTATTTAACCTGAAACTTTTGATAGTAACCTAACCCAGATGGATGTGCATAAATGTTTATAATTTCTCGTCGGGGTTCCTCAAGTCCGTTGGATTCCAAGAAACATCCGACGCATTTTATTGCTCCCAAACCAGTGAATTTCTGTTTCCACTTTTCCCTATTAAATAGGAGTATTTCAATTCTGAAGTTTAAGGAACATCGTTTTTGTATTTTTAATGTTTCTGCTACATTTATTTCCGTTTTTTCATATCAACATCCATGTTTTGTGTCTAATACCTAGCGTGAATTCCGATCTTTGGTCATTTAAAAAAAATGAACATTGAATATCATAAAATAGATAAGCATGAATTTTCTGTATATTATAATTACTATAATTTTCGAACTGCAAAAAGTATTGGTGGGTATCTATTAACGGATTTTCTTCAATAATCCCTCTTTTCAAAGAATAAAAATTTTTGAACAATAACAACCGCCAACCGAACAGCGAATGAAATTTTCGACTACTCCTTCAGAAATGTGCCGCAAGGATGTTAAGACATTTTTCACCTTATCCTGACGATAATCGAGATATCAGCAAAATCGAACCGGCTGTTACCATTGGAAGTTTCTCGAAAATCGAGCTCAAGACGCCTAAGTTCATGTTTCATATAGTTTTGTGCACATCGAAATTAGCCCACTTGTAAGTTGCAGACACTTTTTAGTTTCATTAAGGTAAGAAAGGGGGCGATCCGATAGATTCGGATAATCCCGTAAATGTTCGGATCGGGTTAAATTAATTCGCACACCGTTGGTGGTAGTTTTGTTCTCTAGTCAGTAGTTTAGCTACTGATTGTGCTACTGGTCTATTCTTCCTTTGTTTCGAAAAGAGAAAATTGGTAAGGTCACATTAAAGTTTCTTGAGATTGTTCTTTTACGTTGGCACTTCAATAGAGCAGCTCTATTTGGCTCAGAGGCGCCGCCTGAACCGTATCATAATAAAAGCGGATCATCTTGCAAATAAATCTAATAGGGGCAGAGCGGGCGCCATATTCGCGCGGCATGATTAAGCACAATTTCGTAACTGATGTCGAATGAAGTCAACGTGAAGATTGTCGTTTAATATTTTCGACTTAAACTATGAAAACGCCGTTTATTCTTCATTGAAATGAGTAGATTTGTCGGATAAGTTTCTGAGCTTTCAAGCTTCGTTCAATTCCCAGGGGAAAGATGAAGTACGAACATATTTTATCATTAAAATGAAAATACTTTTTAAGTATTTATCCGAATTCTCAATCCCAAAATCACGATCCGATAAAATGTGTCAACTCACTCGTTGGCAAATAAGTAAGTACTTTTTGTCTAATATCTAATACCTGTAACGATCAATTGTGGATTGATCCGATGATTTTATCTTAATACTTTCAGAGTGGAGCCACTAGTAATAAAATATCTTTGATTTCAGTATATTTCGATGTTCAATACACAAAATAACTTCGTTCGAAAATAGATCTGGCAATAGCTTTTTTTTTCATATTATAATTTTGGTTTGTCTCTTGATTTTTTTCACAGAATTCACACGAGGAGTCAAAGAAGAACAAAGAAACCGGAGAAATTTTTGGAAGAAGTTCGGAAATTCGGAAATATCAAGTTCAAAAATACAATAGAAAACTCTCCAAAAGGGAAAAGCAAGTCTATGCTTTATTCAAAATTTGAAGTACAATTTGAATTTTTTAATATTTTTGGTTTTTTTGGAAATTCAAAGAGAAGATTTCAACTAACGAGCCAAAATCTGATACATCCCTGTTTTGTATGTTCATTACATTTTTTATGATATTTAACACAAATCGGTTTTTTTTGTGTTATAATTCATTCCGCTTTTAGTTTTTCATTCGTGTTTTTCACGGAATCCTCACGAGGTGTCAGGGAAGAAAACCCGAAAATTCGGAAGTATTAAAAACTTCAAAAATAAAATAGAAAATTCTTCAAAATTCAGTTCAGTTCAGCACAAGTGTTGGCTTTATTCAAAATTTAAAATAGTTTTTACATTTTTCTGCGAGAATCCTTATGATTTACAAGTTTATCAGAACGATTTTTCAATTCGACTTAACTCGGCGCCATGTTGCGATTCTAAGTATTCTTCTAACGAATTATTCAGAAAATGAACTAAAATTATCTCAATCACCCATCCTATATTTATGTAGTCCTGGAATTGAAGGAATTGTAATATTCAACTTCCATTCGCTACATTGTATTTTATCTGCAATAAATCCGTTTATTGAGTTCATGTATGTATAAAGTTATGGAACATTAATATCACCTGAAAATTTCTATTCAAAAGATTTTATGGTAAACGCACCCCCAGTTCTCCATTTTGGGTATGTAGATTCTAAGGATTGGACTGCTGAAAATCACAAACTCAACGGTGAAAAACGAACCAATTTTGAAAGGTGGTGGAACGATGGACGAAATTATGCTTAGTGTCTTCCATTTAGTCCCTTCATAAAAAAAACTGTTCTTGTTACACAACCTGCAAGGTCAATTCATAACTTCCTCCTAGTAGTTGTGCGCCTCCCATGAATCATCAATTCCTCTTTATATAAACCTTGTTTTCGAAGTGGCGTCTCTCGTCCCCAAACGGAAGATAACCGGAATGATGAGTCATAAATTCACACAGGGGTTCTTGCATTATTTCACCGATTCGGCCCTTCGTTTTCTCTCCTCTTCCACGGGCGCGCCCTCTCGACCTCTCATCCCGTTTAGAGATCTGTGCAACACACGATTTGACAGGTAGTTAAATTCAATGCCCTTTTTTCGTTCTTTATGCACTGTTGCAAAAATGTACATAAAAATTTATTTTCTCCTCAAGTGTTGTACAGTGAGAAATTCTGTTCATGATTACCACAAAGGCTCCAAAGGCGTCATATTTTTGAAATTATCGGAAAATCGCGGAAATTCATTCCCAGGTACATTTGTGTCGAATTTAGAGTCGCTAAAAATTTCCGAAAATTCAGCAGTTTTTCTTTTATATCTGGAAAAAGAATTTTCTGATTGCGATCGAATAAGGAATCAGACCCGGAGACCATTGGCTTCCTTCTTCATACGGCTTAATGCCCTCTCATTTCATTCGCTGGGCAAGCGTATACAATAAGTTTTTGATGGGGGAATTTTACGTCTAATTTTCCAAGATTTAATCCCAAAATTGATTTGTATAATAGACGTGTGAAAACCATAACTGTGAGCATTCTCGATCAAAATAATGAAATCCGAAAGTGAAATGGTTTCGCTTTCGACGGAATCTGGTTGTGACCAGACGGAACTCTCAGTTTCGATTTTCCGTTAGAGTAATCGAATGAGGAAGGCTAACTCGGTTGATTCTGATGACATACAATCATGCAGTCGCCAAGGACGTCGAAATTATAATTTTGTAACAAGTATTTGAGGTGAATATTGTGCAAAATAGGTATCTATACGTGTTAGGTTTTTTTTTAGAACGTCAAACTAATGCAAGCTGTTCTAAATTACGTAGTTAAGCTCGTTAACGCGTTCTTGAATACAACGACAGGAAGAAACGGGTCAAGGGGATTCCTTGTTGGGGCCAAAAGTTCGTAGCTTATTCTTAATATTCATTGCAAGAAGTGTTGGCAATTACCATACAATCGCGTCCGTACGAATGCGGATGACGGACCAGGACGAAGAAGTGCGTCGCGTCGTGCCAACGAGGACGGCGGCGGCGGACCGCGGTTAAAATTGGACGTAGGCGCGCGCTATCCCAGCGACCGCTATCGATTCCCTTTTCTTAACCTGGTCGACAACGGCAGTCCGCCGCCTCCGGTGGCCCGCACCGCACTACCATCATATCATTCGTTGTTATACGTTACAAGGTTTCTCTTCGTTCCAGGTTTCTAGCCTAGCATGTCCTTGCCGTCGATGGTGAAACGTTGCGGAAACTTCTTAATGGTGCGCAGCATTTTTCAACGTGACAAGAGCGACTTGATCAAGGAAAAGGTGACATCCAAGACATTTGCGGAAAAACCACTACCGGACCTACCGGACTGCAAAGTGAAACGTAACTATTCTTGCGGCAAGTGCGATTATTTCACCCAAAACCCAAGACACTATTTGTATCATTTGCGGGACGTGCACGTCGAGAAAGTGAACATCTACGAGTGCCCCAACTGCCTTTACGCTTCCAAACATTTTCAAAAATTGCTCCGTCATTCGAAAATGGTGCACGGCGCCGGCAAAAAAGCGGAAATAGAGCAGCGCGTGAAAAAAATTCCAAAATCGCCGACGCTGCCAGTCGCCACCGAAGATTCCAGCGCTGACGAAAACGGCGGTTGCGGCACCTCGGACAATGAAGACGACCAAATTATTTTCTCTTCAAAAATCCTCAAGTGCTCGGTTTGTGCATTCACCGCCAAAAGTCAGGTCATGCTCAGCAGGCACGAAAAAGAGGAACACATCAAGACGAAATTCTTCAGGTGTTCCAAGTGCACCTATGCGACGCATATGAAGGCGCGTTTCACGAAACATGTTAAATATCATTCGATGCCAATGGTCAAGTGCGACACTTGTGACTTTCGTACGCCATACAAATGGAATTTGGATAGGCACTGCAAAAATCACAACGGCAACGGGGCGTTGAAATGTTCTACGTGCAACTTCACGGCGGACATTAAACAGAGTTTGACAGTGCACGAGATGAACCACCACGTGCCGCCGGTTGGACATGCCGCAGGATTCGGCGTCGGCAGACGTCGGAATAAGGTTGGAGCGAGCGACAGCGCGGCCGCCGAGGAAGCAGCGCTCGTGCAACAGGTGAGGGTTAGTCGCTAAAGGGGAGAAATAGCTGATAAAGAGGGTGGGCGATAATTTTTCGACGTGCTTAGTCATGATTTATCGCTCGCGCTTATTTAATTTTGAAACGTTTCTGGAACGAAATATTGAAAGCAGGTGATGAAATATTGGATTAACGGAGTATGCAGAATTTCAATTTAAATACAAATTGTGTTACTACGTTCTCCTTCGGTCTTTATTGGTGATCCAGTTTACATACCTTTTGTGGTTCGGCCAGACAGAAGTTTTGTGGGTGGCAGGGGTTCAAATAAAAAATTGTGCTAAATCTCACAGAATCCAGTGGAATTACATATCTAAAAAATTATGACATTTGACAATTTGTTTGGACCTGGGGCTGATCGTGGTGTTCCAAAAATATTATTACGTTCAGAGCAAAAATCAGTTTTTCAAATGTAGCCCAAAAATTCTGAAAGAACGCAAAAGATATTTGTATTGCGTCTGTGTTTTCGAGGTCAGTTTTCCATCTCAAATCTACAATTTGACTTATCTTATCCGAATATATCGAACATCCAATCATTAGGATTACGCGTCAAATTAAAGTAAGTACTTGAAGCGTATTTTTGAAACTTGTGTGTAATTTGTTAATTGAAGTCTCAAACATTTTTCCATATTTTCAGTCGGTTAATCCACATTATGTATTGGGTGACAGCTAATTTTGAAATAGCAACGTCATCAAGTGATTCTTACCTGTTTGGCGTCATACGCAGTTTTCCAAAATAATTTCTGCACTTCTTTTTCTATCTATAACAACATCACGCCTAACAAAAATGGAAACAAAAATTGGTGAATACTGCAATGCAATCGACAACTTTAAAATTTCCGTCCAACTTCTCGGCATTCATAATATAAATCGGCAATAATCGTAAAAGATTATCGAGGCCCCCATGTCAATTATCCGGTTGCAAAATAAACTGATAAAATTCTTTTGAGCCGGAAATTTCTGCGAATAGAGTATCATTAGTTGATCGATAGTTTGGAACCAGGAAAAGGGATCCTCATCAATATCTTCGGTAATCATTTATTGTGATATCGTCAACATGATGGTAAAAGGAAAAATATTTATCATTTTTCGACGTCTTTTCATTGTTATTTTTACAAATTACTGCCAACAAAATGTACGTTAATATTTTGTTTGTTCTTTCTCCGTATGCAACTAGCATGAAATTGAAATAACAAATTAAATTCAGGTCTTTCAAAATCAGGATCTGTTTGGAATGGTCAATCTTCGATCTAACCGGGATCCGTATTTTGAACGATATAGAAAAAATAACTTTCTTAACTATAACCCATTTTTCGCCGGAGTTAATGCGAGAAAAACAATAATAAACGTCTATTTTTAAACAAAGTTCGGAAAAATCTGTAATTCGTTTCTGTTTTATTGTATCACGGTTGTGATATTCAGTTCGAGTTCATCGAGAGTTTGGAAATTATTCGAATAATCACAGAATAGAATAAGTTGCGGCCGAACCCGTGAAATAGGTGAACGTTTGTACATCCTTGCGTAATATGGATCATCTATCTACTGTGGAATCTTGGGAATTAATTTCGTCTTGCATTGGAATGCTCAGAGCCGTATCAAATATGTTGAAAAGGAAAAACTATGAGCTTGCGATCCCCAACGTCCGGCAATCCAAATATTGGAGATTCGTTGCTGTCGACCAAAAAAAAAGACCCAGAAATAGATTCGGAATAACATTCTACTACATCGGATAATTTTTGATTACCTTCACAGATTTCATCTATTGAATCTAGAATAAGGTGACCATAAGTAGCTGTTTTAGAGCGATTGTTTTTTTTTGGGTCATCCGTTCCGTTCCAGACCGCTAAATTGTCGACCGATTAAACTATTCCTTTGCAAAAAACAATTCCCCTTCTATGTAATAAAAAGCTAAATGAGGAATTCAAGATTTTCAATTGTTTCTGTTTTTACTGCAAATTAAAATGATCGAAAGAATATCAATAAAACAGTTTAAATATGTGAGCAGATCTTTTTTGGAATACACCAATTGTTGTTCCACATTTTTCGTGAGCATCGCATAATTTTATATGATTTCCGATCTTTGTGACAATCGATTTTATCGTTATCGTTATCACAGCTATTTGTAAACGGCAACTTTGCTTTGTTAGAAATGAACGGTCGCATCAAAAATGATTCTTTTTGTTTGTCAATATACCGAAGTGATAACACAACATCGCCGTTTTGAATCAATCAATAACTAAGAAATACTAGAATTAATTCACGCAACAAATAGATACTAAGACAATTACAAGTTAGGGGCTCTATGACGACATAAAGTTCTTTACTCTATTCGCAGTAATCGGAGAAAAATGAACGTGAAATCCAAAAATTCAACGGAAATAAAAAAATTTTTAAAACATCAACACTAGATTGAATTACTAGGAATCGTTAGTTTCCACTCTTTAATTTTGTTTCTTTTTTGTTAAAATTTCAACATTCCACGTTTTTCTGGTTCTTTTCAATTTTCGGAAATTTGAAATTCTTTCATTAGTTTATCGACTTCGTTGTTGTTTTGAATTTTTCATCATCTTTTTTTGGGTTTTGGTACCATTTTTGAAATTTTCATGGTTTTTCTGCATTTCGATTTCAAAATTCTCGTGAAACGTAACAAACTTTTTCCGAGCTCTTCGACTTGACGCAACTAAACGAGAACATCATTTAAATTCGAAATTTCTCAGAAAATTTTTGAAACTTTCCAGTTTTTTTCAGATTATCCGAAGTTTTTCGGGTTTTTTGAATCAATTTTCTTTCGCTTCTCGACTGTTGTCTAAAATGCAATTGACCATTCGATTTCTATTGCTACAAATTTCGGCCTTCTTCGAGCCTGTTTTCGATGTTTCGAATTGTCTTGTCTACCGACAAAGTGTTTCACTGATATTTTCTCAACTTTTCTGGTCTTTCAGCTTTTTTTATGTCAGTTTCGAAAACTTCATAATCTCAGTTGAAAACGAAAAACGTAAAAAGAATAATTGGGGAAACTATTTAAGGTTATGAAAAACAGCCAAAACTCCAAATTTACATGTGTACGCGATAAAAAGTTCTCGGCAATTGGTTCGTGATTTATATTCTTTTTAAATGCTGAAGACATTTTTATTATCTTTGAAATTTCGATCCTCATTTCGACGAATTTTTCGTTTCCTTTTTATTCCTTCAATTTTTCTTTATTTCACATCACAGTTTTCAACAAAACTGTACAAAAATTCGTGTTCAGATTGAAAACAGAAGAAAACAGCATGAAACTATGAAAGCAAAAATCCCCGTTACAATAGGCAATTTTTTGGACAACTTGTTTTATTGTTTTCGAACTTCTTAGCGTTGTTTTGGATTTTGGATTCTCTTTGATGTGTTTCGTTTTTTCATTTGAGTTTCTTATTTTATTTGAGTTGGAAAAACAAACTCGCACAAAGGTGAAAAATTGGTGAAATCACTTTGTGTCGTGAATATTGTTCCTTTTTTTGTCTGATTTTTAATATATGTACTAATCGGAATCATGCCCAATCGAAATAATATTTTTATTTGATTCAGTTGAAGTCTCAAATTTATTCGTTTTTTTCCTTGTATTGTTGCTAAGTTTTCTGTCAAAATTTCTTAGACCGATATTTTTTATTGCTTCCCAAGGCCCAAGCTAACTTTAAAATATCGTCATTTGTTTTTTTTTTGATGGACAGATAATTTGTCAGTAGATTTTTCGCTTTGGCGATCAATATTTCGTTCCGAAACGATCAGTAATTAGTAGAGGAGTGTGCCGCCGTTCCAGATCGAGGTGAATCGCAAACGCGAATCCTTCTCGATTCGGGAAATAATCACATCTAATAAAACGCGCGCACCTACCTGGCGTATGTTAGGCCGAGGACGGCGACGGTGGTGGCGGCGGCGACGACGACGACGAGCAGATCGACATCTACTCGTAGTCGTAGACGTAGTTGGCTGTTGGCAGTCGTTCGGAATCGGTTCGGGTCGAAAAGAAGCGCGCGCTACGTATTTTTAACGCCGTGCCACGTATTCACGTCGCGTGTTTTGGCGTTCGCAGGTAGATCGGAGCGCTGCCGCCGACGACGTTACTGATACGAGCGTCAAGGTCATCGCGAAGGGCGCCGGATCGACGGCGACCGCTTCCTCGAAGGACTCGCAATCGTCGCAGAAACGCCAGTACCAGAAACTAGCGACCGCTCTTTCGGACTACAACAGGAGCCCATTCGGTTCGGACTTTGTCAACCCCGAGGACATCGTGCAATATGACAACGGCAACATATACTTCAAAAACAAGTGTAAATTGTGCAATTACAAATCTGCCTGGGATAGCGAAATGACCAAACATGAGGCGAAGGTGCACAACATCGTCAAGGACCCACCCCAGTCGCAAATACCGCTAAAATCGAAAAAAACCCAAAGACCTATTCCGAATTTAATACCGATAAACCAATTGTTGCGCGAAACGAAAAGTCTTCCGGAACCGGTGATCAGTCAGAAGGATTTTCGAGAAATTTGTGCTAAATCAACCAATAGTGCCCTTAAAGATTTCGCGCCGTTAATGGACGCTGAAAATATGTTCAAACACGTACCGGACCTCATACCCACCTCCCTCTTGGCCGCTTCAGTTAACGATACCAAATATAAGCTACCCCAACATGCTAACGCTACCTTCAAGCAGAAAAATGCCTCGTTTTTCGACCAACTTAAAGAGAAATTAATGATCGGCCGGGGTGCCGATGTCGACCTCACTTGCAAATACTGCAACCACCACAGTAAATGCCTGTCGGAACAAGTGAAACATCAAAAAACATGCACCAGCTCAGTCGAGACGAGCCACGTTATCACGCGGCCAAACGTTTTCATCAGTTCATCCAGATGCCAGTACTGTCGACAAAGATGCAAATCGAGCGTCGACCTCTACAACCACCTGCAAAATTGCACGAAAGCAAACAAAACCATTAATGAACTGGCCCAAAAGGAAACAACCGACACCGACACACCCCCATCGATAGAAAACCAAAACCAAAACCAAAACATGTCGCCAAAAAGCCACCCAATGGAGAACCGTGTATTCGTGTGGAACAACATCGAAGTCCCCATGGACGTGGACGTTGACGACTCGAACTACGAATACACGGAAGACAAAGTCGACGACACGATTTCCTTAGATTTTTCCATAAGAACGCAATCGCCCGAAAGCAGCGAGAACAGTTTCCTGGAAACAGAAACTGTCGCATCCAGCCAAGCTTCCTCAACGTCGACGACGAACCTCCAACAAACGCGTCAAAACACAAATTCCGCAGCTCTAGATAAAATACCGACGCACGGAACGGACATCAGCATCGCTCAACATAAAAAAGTTTTTCAATGTCCGCATTGCACTTTCTGGGCGTCCACCGCCTCACGGTTTCACGTTCATATTGTGGGACACCTGAATAAGAAACCCTTCGAATGTTCGCTCTGTTCGTACCGATCCAATTGGCGTTGGGACATCACGAAACACATAAAGTTGAAATCCGTTCGCGATCCCGCTCATGAAACTGCCAAAGTTCTTATGACGGACGAAACGGGGCGCAGGAATTATACCAAGTACAATAAGTACTTAACGGAAATACACGTGAGCGTCGATCAGTCTTTAGATACGAGCGGCGGTTCCGGAACACGGCATAAAAACCAACAAACGTCCGGCGGAGGCCTTTCCAGGTCCGACAAATCATCTGCCAAAGCACCTCCAATCACGGCCGATTTCAGTAGTGTTATCAAAAATGTTGCGGCGGCCACAAATCAAACCAACATGCTATTCGCGAAACTCACTGGCAAAGGGAAAAAAGAGGGCGAGACCAAACGGACGTTGTTCAAATGCAAAAAATGCAATTATAGGTGAGTGACGTAAATTCCATTCGTTTTCCCCTTTTAGACTTGGGGAAAAATTTTGCTTTCTTCATTCGAATCCGGTTGTTTACGATAATAATATTCAATATTAAGTAGCACATTGTTATCAATTCTTTTGAAACAGTTATTTTGGACATTTGGTATTTATTGATAGTGCCTTTTTAAAAACATTTACCTTGAATTTTATCAGTTCGGAGAATAAAAACGTTTATCGAAAAAAGATAAATGCGATTGTTAAAAAACGGACGTAATAAGAAGAAAAAAAAAGTGAATACTGGACACTCAAAGAGCTGCTTTCTCATTTCGGCACAACTCGAAAGGATTTATTGACGTAAATATATACCTATTAAAGAAAAAAAATTATATTCCGACATTCAATTATCGCGTCTAATTGCTGTAGTAACTTGTTCCTGAACCTTTAATATTAGCTCTGATGAGTGTTTACAAATTGAAAATTTACCTACGGGAAATCTCATCGCGTTGCGCAATTTCAACTGTGTATCCGATTCCTTTTGCAAAATCTCCGGTACCTTTGGCCGCAACATGCGCCCCGACCTCTGTATGCGCCCCGATCACTATTTACACCTCGATCTCAATTCGCGCCTCGGTCACTAGAGGTTTCTATTTTTTTTTTATTTCACAACAATTATCAACGATGTTTATCGAGTTGACTGCGTAGCTCCGCGTAAATCAGATATACGATTGTAACGCGTTATTATCTAAATGGGGTTCACATTGAAAAGTTCAGTTAATATCAAACAATTTTGCCTCGGTGCTCAAATTACCGACAACGAGCGCTCAAATTATTCAGGAGAAAAATTTGACGTATCGTAAGTTTTTATTTGAATCGATATATCTTTAAAATGTCGTCAGGTCAACTCGAGGAAACGATCAATCGAAATATTTTTCTGTCAATGTACTCCGTATCCATAAATTATTCTTGGAAACATCGATTTGACAAAAAATGGACATTTTGCTTCCCACAAATAATATTTGGGTGAATTGAAATTATTTAACACACGCGAATTTAGCGAAATGTGAAGAAAAACCATGAATGCGACTTATTTCCACGTCAATACTCAAACTTACTCAAAAATCTTAATTAAAAATTTTTTCGAATTTTTGATATTATCAGACAATTGGAGTTCCTTTGGAGCACTTAAAATTTTCTTTAAACTCGGGAGAATTCCGAAAATGCAATTTTCTTGAATTTTTTTTAAGTCTAGGAAATTGGAAAATTTCCTTCATACATCTGACTTTTTAGGCCTCTCGATGAATTCCGCAATGTCTGATGGGTAGCAAAACTTTCGTGTTTATTAAATTTTCAATATTTCTCTAGACAGAATTCCGGAAATTCGTGCGACTTGTGTACATTTTTTTTATATTCGTTACGTTAGACAATTTTCTGAAAGTCCTTTTCATTGTCTGCAAGATCAAGTAAATTAAATTTCAGAGATATATTTTCACATTTTAAAAGAAATCGAACACGACAATACGTTGGAACTCTCAAGAATTTATTAATCTCATTGTAGCTTTAAATCGACCATGTAGAGTGATGAAAAACGTGGGTACCAAATTACTGTGAAACTATGAATTTTTATTTATTATTAATGTGACATCAGGTATCCAAAAGCAAGTGCTCGAATCTGAGCAGGTATTCAATTCATTTTGGCGATAATCGAAAACTATTATAACATTCAAATGATACGGATTTATGATAGATTTTCTATTCGACGATATTGAAAAGAATAATAGGATAATTAAAATCAAAATCGTTATGTGGGGAAATTTAATGATATACCTTTTTTTTTAATAGAATGAAACAGTGATATTTCACGAGAACGTTTATTTCATTTTACATACTGAAATCATCAAAAAATTTAATAAGTTTGGCAGATTGTCTTCAAATTCTTCTTCTCAACGGAATTTATAATCGTTGGATCATCCACATATGCAACGCTCAAACAATTCTCATGATTCAAAAGAAATAATATTTCAAGGAATACCAATTTCTAATGAAAAGGACCTAAAGTAGAACCTTGTGTATAACCTTTTTAGAGAGAATGAAGGAATGAAGAACTTTGGTGTATGATAATTTGTTTCAAATAAATAATTTTGGGGTCAATTTAAAAGCAAACAACAATTATCGAAAGCCCCCTCGGTATCTAAATATAAATATTTATTATTCGAATTCAGCTTTTTCATAGCATCCGCCGTTTTTTTCACATGAAGAAGAATAACTTGGATTTAAATAATCATCATTCATTTGTATATAAATTAATTTTCCTAAGATTCTTCCGAAAAAAGAAAGGAAGCTAATAGGTCTATATGGATTTTTTTAAATGATTGATTGAAAATTCCGTCTGCCAGAAATATAAAGCCACAATACGGAGAATTTGTTTCAATCGATGATCAGGATAAGGATGACACAATATCACGTTGTACGGAAATTCTTTTACATTCTACCTCGAATGCAGTAAAATAATTTTAAAGCACTGTTCGAGTTTACTTCATTCGTTGCAGTTTGCTATCATTTTATAAATTCAGGTACACAATTTACCTGTTTCAGAATCAAATATTCCTGTTTCTGACCACCCTTCAATGAATACTCGTTTTTCTCGTTAGAAAAACAGGACCCCTTTTTTTGGTGTTCTCAGACTACCTCTGTCGAAAGGGGTTATTTGCATTGTCAGCTCAAATTCAAGTAAAACAAGTGAAAACTAGCGAAATAAATACTGAAAATTTCGTTGCAATGTGTTTTGATTTAACGTTAATTATTCGTCAATTATTCAGGGAAAAAGAAACTTTGCCGCGTTGGCGGTGCTTGAATCGATATTTTGAAAAAATAACGTCATCTAATGGAAACTCCTAATTGAAATATGTTTTTGAAATTATTTTACCTTTGATTTACTTCAGGAATTATTAATATATCATCCATGAAAAAATTTCTATATCATTATTAGATTTTTCTTAAATTTATATTTCGCTTACTTGATATCTCTCGAATAACTGACGAATAATTCCTTGAGTAATTCAGCCAAAAAATTGAATGAAAAACTATGAAATAATTTACGAATAATTCATAATTCAATAGAAAAAACTGCCAAAAAATTTTTTTTGCACAAACACAAATTTTCTTCTTCCCCGAGTAATTTACAAAAAAATTCCTACAGTAAATTCAACTGGAAAAGCTCACAAAACAATGATTTTCCAATTTGGTATTTTGATGAGTCGACGTCAACGTAGTGAAATCTGTATTTAAAAAAAAACTGCTGAAAAGATGAGATAAATTTAAAACAAAATTTTCCATAGCTTTATCGCTTTTTTAAATATACATGTAAAATTCATAAAGAATTTTTGACCGTTGATCTGAATATGTTTAAACAACCCAAAGTTCGTGTGAGTTTGTTACTGCCCAATAAAAACTTACTTAATCATCTTCTTTTTATATAGTTTACATCGTTTGTTGTATTTTTCAAACTACGAATAAATCATCAAAAATAGACTATAAGATACCCATTATTATTATCTAGGATTTTTTGAAAAATTTTTCCAAAAACCTTTTTGATAAAACAATTGATATCGAAGTAAGGAAAGGAAAATACGAAAAGTATTTTCTTTTCGTGAGGCTGACATTTTTTTCAAGCCTAACAAATTCTCTATCGGATATATATTTTCGTTAATCGCGGCCGACCTCGTTCATTACCCGATATCGAAATTTGGGAAACGGCGGAAACGCGATAAGTTGAATTGGTTTTCTCGCAACGATATTCCCTGTTCAGCAATGGTTTTCTCTGTTCGATTTTTTTCAAACAATTTGCCGTTTTTCATCTCAGGGACGCGTCGAAGGATGTTTTGCTTCAGCATGTAAAAGGGCATTATACGACGACGCCATCACCGTCGGCCTCGGTATCCAGCAACAGCAGCCTCGAAGTTAATTTGGGACGGTCGGATGCTGACAAGGATGAGGCAAGTGTCACTCAAACTACTAACACGGTTAAAGGTACCACTGCTACTTTTCGTTGTGGACATTGCAACCAGGTTTCAAATTGGAAGCATGTCATCCAGGTATACTAACAAAGCATTTACTAACACTTATTACAGTCGAACCAGAATGAATGAGAATAATTTCAGAACGTTTAGCACCAAAATCTCTTTTACGTGACAATTTAACATCTTTCAAATATCGAGAAGTGTTATTGTGAGAATTTTTACGACTCCAACGATAACGTAATACGGTGATAAGAACGATAAAACGCCATTTTCAACAAAAATTTCACATTTCAAATACAATGTGCGAAAATATTTTTCCAAAACACGTCTGTTCATCTTGAAATTTTCACTATGCCTTTATATAACTAATATTATAGAGGATTGTTACATGTCTTGAAGAAATAGTTCAGGAAAATGGTGTATGTGGAGTAATTTTGTTATCAATAAAATGAAATATCTAAATTGTAGGGACGAACTTATCATACGAATGACACAGGGACAAGATTACCAATATTATTTTCGTCATTTTTTAAGTAATCGACATTTCTACAGTGTAATTTTAAAATGAGGAAAATTTTAATCATGAAAAACGACAGTGTCGGCACGAACAATGAAATAAACATTTGGACGAGCTATGAAGGAAACTTGTAAGGTATGGAGTTATTTAACAACATAAAACCAAGAATTGTTAAAAGTCCAACTGAACGTATAACTTTCTGCCTACAGTCTAACATGATCTTCCATGCTCCGTTTATTCCATCGATGGTGTACTGATTATGTCTCTTTCAAGATTTAAGAGCTATAATAAATACACAAAATACATGAATTTTTAAGGAATGACTAAAATATTTAGAGAAAGCTTTTTAAAGATGCACAAGAGAGCAGCCGCAAAATATGGAAACCTACAAAAAATAATAATAAGAAGAATCAATGCGAAATATGTGGAATAAATATCTGATGATTGTAAAACTCAATAAAAAGCGAAAAATGATTCCGAATGCCAAAAAAAATCGAAAAATGTCAAAAAGTGATAAACAAAAAATAATGTGCCTTCAATAAATACAATGTGAAAGAATTAATGCGTACACCTCTTCATTCGTATTGATAGTATTGAACGCAAGCGACCTGAGTCTCGCTTTCTGAGAAGTGAAGTCCAGTTGGAAATTATTTTATAGGAACAGGTAATGTAAACGCTTCTGATAATTAGATGAATTATATTTCGGAATTCCTTTGTGGTATTCGTTTACGTGTTTAATTCCAATACACTAATAGTTCGTAGAACTTTGAATTGTTGTTACTCCTTGTCTTAGCTAGAAAAAACATTCCAATGATTCTTTTCATATCCATACCTTCTTCGTTCAGAGAAATGTCACAATGTTACAATTTTGCTTTGATATTGTTATGTAGGATATAGAGTTGCGAAGGCTTCATGTAAATTTTCCAATTTCATAGAAATTGCTTGTTCAAAATTGGAACACAGGTGAACAAATGATATAAAATTAAGTATTCAAAAGTGTTGGAATAAGAAAAATTCAAACAAGATACTCCTTGTTCTCAGGTGCAAAAAATGTCGAATGTGTAAAATCAATATTTTAATCTCGTTCATCCAGGTTCACCTGTATTGGGTTTTGTTGAAAACGTTAAACGGTGTTTTTTATACGATTGCTGTTAAGTGTTCAATTATCTCAACATCGTATGGATCAAGCGCAAGCCCTACAAAAAAATCGCAATTTCGAAAGGCTAAGAGGCGTCTCTAACCATGTAGCACCCGCGCACAATCTAGGGGTGTTCGGTACTTTCCAAGGTACCGGTATTTCTTTATCGTATCGTATCACAAGCAAAATACCGGTACACTAGCGTTAAAATATTTTTTTAAAGAATAGTTTTGCCTTTTTAGGATTGCAAAAGAAGCGTCGACGAAATATTCATGAAATTTTACACACCGGTCGTGTTAAAACGAAGCGACTAAAAATAAAATAGGATAAAGAAATTCGATACCGCCAAATGACGCCAAATTATAAACAAAACAAAATACTCTTATTTCAAATGTAACTAGCCGCGACCAATTTGCTTATCTGAAGTTGCTGTAGAATGGTGATGGATGAAGTGTGCCGGCGTTTTCGTTCAAAGCACGATGCGAAATTTTCTAAAATATCATCTGAAAAACCTTAGATACGAAGAAAAAAATAAATAGTCGAAGCTTAAGCAATGAGTTTTTAAACTTAATATCCGAAAAAAACAAACTGTCCAATCGGAAGCAATTCAAGCCAGAGCTGTCGCATCTTCTTTCGCTTTCCATTTTCAATTCACGAACAATCATACGATGAGAACTGAATAAATTCTAATCGCGAAATTACGATAAACATATGACAGTACGGCCGTCTCGCGCGAGAAATTGTCGGTTGGCGGTACGGTTGGAAGTGGGAGATGAACATTTGGCAAATATCGAACCGTACCGCACATCCCTAGTGCACTAGTAGAAAGAGTTCGCGAGCGGCGCGCCCAGTCCCGCTGCACACCTTGCACAATAGGTAAAGACGCCTCTGATCAGGTAAAATGGACCTCTTCAACAAACAAATGCGGGATCATAAAGAAAATAATGCAGTAACAACAATTTTCGTAATGAAGGTGACTCATTAGGCTGGGAAATTGACGATCCATCGCATCGTGAGGCAATCGCGGTCGATGTTCGGAATCTCGTCAAGGCCCGCGATTATATAATAATTAGTTTATTGTATTAAATTACTTCTGGTTCGTTTCACGAGTAGACAATTCCTCTGGACCAGTTGCGTTTCCTGTCTTCCGAACGTGTATCAATAGAGTGAGAACAATTTGTACTATTGTGTTTATTTGGGGTAAACCAATTATGAAGGCCTCCCACCTCACGTACATAGGTGCATAATCTCGTATCATTATAAATATGTTATGCATTCGTTCCGTAAAACGTGTGGGCAAAAGCCAATTCCGAATAATTCGCGAATTATCAACGAACGCCAATTGCATTGTTGTCGTTATTAATCTTTCGGGGTCAATAAAACAATAGATGGAAGTTAATCGAAATCGATTTTGCGTCACGATTGTTCTTTTCCCCGCAATGTTTGGTTTATTGCGATCTTGGCGGCAGTAGGGAAAAACACCAGTCTGCATGTACTATTTCGTTTTCAATAAAATACTCGATAACGGAGCGTAACGCGACCTTGGAGAAAAAAATTACCGACTTGGTCAGAACACAAAACGAACACGGTTTCATATGTAACGTTTAGTACCTCTAAAATTTGCATCGTATTTTCAGTAAACCACTTAAAATGACGAACAGGCGGAACTTTTCGACCTTCCAGCCGATGCATTCGGTCATTTTCTCCTTGGTAACAATCGACGCTCTGTTTTCATTCTGTGTTTCATGCTGAGTATTCCAAAGTCGAAATTGAAGAAATCGTAATTGAACATCTATTTTTATTGGTTTGTTAATTTAACTAAGCACTCCATAATTCACGTTAAGTGTGAGAATATATTAGCATACAGAATCACAACGAATTGGATTCATTTCGAATAAGAGTTTTCAAATAATTTTCTTCTATTTTCAAAGTTTCCATCGAATTTTTCATGTGTCTTTTACCGAATATTTTATTGCTTCAAGTAGAACTTATCGTTTTCGTTGTTGTTTTGTCTTGATCTCATTAGGAACGCAACTAACCGAAAGATTTTTTTCATTTCGTCGCCTTCCCATGAAGTGTAATTTTCGCGGTTTTTTTTTTATTTCATTGTTTTTATTATGTGTTTATTCGCACACGCATTCAAACAAATCTATAGTTGATCAAAAACATAAATCGCTCGCATACAACCGGAAATCAAGTTGATCGCAAAGTGCGATTTGCTTCAATAAACAGAACGCCTGCCTTCCATTAAGATTAAACCTCAATTCATCCCATATCGTGATACCATAATTCCATCTCGCTTCTAAGTTTACGATAAACTCCGATGGATCTCGATACATCGCACATTCTTCACTTCAGCGTGATGATTTCGCTCAATAAGGTGATAATCCAAAACAAAGTTACGTTAAAGGGATATCAGTTCCTTTGAGGGGCACTCCCACCGATTGAAGGGATTTTATCGCAAGATAAGGTTTTGAAATAGTTGACCCCTTTTTGAAACATTTGTATACTTTACCCTTCAGTTATTTGTTATCTGTACTGATCCATATTTTTTTTTACGACATCGGTTTGAATCATTCAAATATTTGAACACATCGCTTAAGGACTTGTTAAATGATTTTTTTGTTTTTCGTAAATTGACTTTACGCTGGAATGAATCGTGAAATTCACATATTAATTATAACAATCATTATAGCATCAAGAGAATCTTCAAACAGGTAAAAATTTCATCTGTAACACATGTAATTACGCAACATTCTTATCTTTTCTCACAGTATGTTATCCTTGATTCACGTGAATGTAAAATACGTATATCATCAACATGTTTATCTTACTGAATCAACACGTAGAATGATATTTCTCACTGCTCAATTGGGAAAAATCTCATGTCTTCGAAATTAACTTTGGTCAATGTATTTTGACGTTTCGTCAAAAACAATTTATCTAATTATGTTTATAAGTAATCCCATACATAAATATCCTGTTTGAACAGAGATTAGCGTGGAGAAAATGTCGAACGAAAAGAACCTCCACCAATTTGTCTTCCATTCATAATACGAGAAGAACAGCAAGGACGTAACCAGGGGGGACGTGCGATAATTCTAAACGTGGAGAAATTAACGATGGATCTCAATAAAGAAATGAGGCCTAAAATTATGTTATCAAAATGATGCTGAAAAGGAGATGAATGGAAAGTTATAAATCTTCGGTTTTTTTTTGAATAAATTTTTATTAATTCCTTCACATTCAACAGTACAGTGAAATCAAAGTAGGGTTCTACGTTTATGAAGCTTCCAAACCATATTTCGACGTCAAGACCTCCATATTTCGGTCCGCAAATTAGATAAATTTTTGTCGATGAAACATTTTCGACACTGCGGTTTGTAGTCGAATTTGGAAACCAGTCGTTTCAGGATTGTTTCTAAGCGAGTAAAGTTTTTGATCAACTATGATTTCCTTGAGAAATGTCGCATAATTGTATCATTATATACACCCACCGCACACTGCTTAGAATTTCGTTCATTAAAATCTTTCAGTAGCGATAATTAAAGAAAGACATATTTCTTGATATTTATTCGCCATTCAACGTCTTTGGAATACCAGATACCTAAACTCTGGCAATTGTTACTTTAACCGTTCTTATATTATGTTTTAGCGTCACTGCAGGTTGAAACACGCCGGTGACATACGAGTAGTAAGCAATAAAAATGGTCAGGAAAAGGTCGAGATCGAGGAGCAGACGGACGATCCGGACCATATCGATGTCGTACAAACCGGAACGTTCAAGTGCAAAACGTGTCCTTTCTCAAATGACGATCACCTCACATTTGAACGTCACCTCGAAGGGCACGTGGTTAAGCCCGATGCACAGAAATGTCACTACTGTAGTTTTAATGCGATCCAAAGGGATGACCTGATGGACCATTTAAAATTACATGGCGTCGCCGATCCCGAAGATTTCCTTTCGCGCTTATCGGATCGAGGAGATTCGCCCAAAAAATTTAAATGTTTGGTTTGTCCTTACGTAACGAATTCCAAATCCCAGTATACTTACCATAAGCAGTTCCACAAACCGAGAGGCGGCCAGTACTCGTGCAACCACTGTTCATATAACGTCAGCAAACGCCATCTGTTACATCAACATCTAAAAGTGCACGGTATCAATCTTCTGGTCAATTCCCAAAAGGTTGACGTCGAAGAGGTTACTACCAATGAGGAAGAAATTGAAGAGGTACCTTATTCGCAAGCATTAGAAGGTGCCACCCACGACCTGCAGAATTTCCCCGACATACCCCTGGTTTGGGTGTCCAAACAAGGAAAGTTTTCGAAAATGTTCAAATGTCGGTTCTGCCCGCACGTCAATTTGCGAAAAGTTAATATACAGGAGCACGAGAAGATGCACGGCATCCGCGAGCGCAACCCTAATTCCAAAGGCAGTTTGGAAACGGAACATCATTGTAACGAGTGCAACTACGTATGCAACAACGCTGGCGTTTTGTCATCGCATTCAAAAGTACACCAGGTACTGCTTTTTATTTCACTTGAATTGATCGAATTTATTTCAGAATTTCGATGAGAATATGAATTTGGGCATCGAAATCAAATTTTTTCTCGAATTAATGAGGTTGGCGATAGAAACTCCTCGATTCGGGCTCGAATTTGGCAATTCGAGGCTTTTTTAATCACTATAAAAACCAACGACTCTGTCAAATTTTTTCTTGAGATACTAATCCGGTTTTCAATTGTAAATTAAAACACTGATAACCACTTTTGCATTTTTTGAATGAACCGTTTGACTGTCAAAACTGAATCTAATAACTAATATCTCAAAAAATCAATGGCTTACCGGGAGAAAAACTGCATAAGAACGAAGCAAATCATTTCGATTTGAAATTAATATTCCCATAATAACTTCTCATCGGACATCAACAGCTAATCGAAATAATTTGTATCGGGTCGAAAATATTCTCCATTCTACGCGAATTTTCTGGCAGTTTCGTAAGAAAAGATTATTACTTCATTATTTCATTTATCGATGAGTCACAAAGAATGAATTATACATCATTTAATGATTGACGCTATTTTCATGTATATACGTTATTTGTTTGGTTTACTTTGGAACAGGGTCTTTCATCAAATAGACATTTCCGTTCATCCATTTAAACTTAACGTCTTTCACATTTTATATTTCATATCCATTCCATTACTTACCAAGATTTCGAACTACACCTAATTCCTTATCCGGCATAATTAATTGACGAGATTAAAGTACGAATTGTTATGATTTGAGGAAATTTGAAAAAAGCATTTCATCGATTGAAAAATTTTTTTGCTAATATGTTTCGTATAGTTGTATTAATATAAATACGCTATAAACTTCTATGTGTAATTAATTAATATTGAACATTACAGGGATTATCCGGTACTATCCACTGTCTAGTCGATCCATCGATCACCGACGATGAACAAATAGCAAAACTTTCCCTGATATTCAACACAGCTAACAATTTCAATAACGAAGAGGAGCTAGTTGGTGTCGAAGACGAAGATGCCCCTTTGGAGCTGGACGAAGACGCAACTTCCACAATCACCGATGATGTGTCCCAGGCAGGCGCAGATGCCATTCTATATTTCTGCTCTGAATGTCCAGCACGTTTCCTGAAAGAGAGCGAATATACCATTCATTCGCAGTTCCATGGAGTTAGATTATTTTACAAGTGCGAATATTGCACTTTCACATCACGTCAAAAGCCTTATTTGTTGGCCCACAGTGAAGTACATACCACAGAATACCAAGATCGTAGCAAAAGTCTACAGAATATGTATTCAACTAGTCCACGTCATCCGCAGCCAAGAATCTATCAAATAACACCTAATCGTTCCGAAAGCATCTGGATTGTACAGAACCAGCAACAGCTGCAACATGACGAAGATAAATTCATGATGAGGATGTCGAAAGTGGTTAACGTTATGAACGTGCCATTGTCCGGTACAGATTTGTTCCAGCAAAAGTCGGAGGCCGAAAGAAAATGCGTAGCAGAAAATCTGTCTGTCAGGCAGCAGATGGAACACCCACCCTCAGCCACTAAAGTCGAGCTCCCATTCGGCGAAATGATGCAGGGTAATCCAAACTTTATATATCCGACGACTGTGAAAAATGGTAAAACCAAGGAAAAACGATACAAATGCCCCAAATGTCCTAGCGCATTTGAAAAACGAGAACAATACAAAATACATTTAGGTCTACATGGTTCCAAGCAGCGATACAAGTGTGAAATATGCGATTATTCGGTTAAGTATTACGCTAATTACGTGCAGCACAAGAAAAAGCACGCCATGAATGATAAGGCTTTAGCAGATAAAAATGCCAGTGATGAAGATCTAGATTTGGATGAAAATGAGGAGTTACTGGAAGAAACTTCATCGTGTACGACCATCAAAGAACACTTGGTGGATGAAAAAAAACCGTTCACTTGTTACTTATGTCCCTACGCTAATTATCGCAAAGACGCTGTGGAAAACCACCTGAAGAGACATGTTTGCGTATCAGGCGTAGCTCATGAGCACACCTGTGAATTATGTGATTATTCTGTACCCCAAGAGCATTTCTTGGTGGATCACGTTAAGCTTCACACCATCATGGAACTTGGGGAGGTCAAGACAGACTGTGAACATGAAGAAACGTTAGAGGTGAATAATAATGAGGGTGAGAAAGAGTACCTTAATTGCGGAATTGAGGAGTTTGGTGGTACGGCCAAGTCCAAAAAATAGCCAAAATTTTTCTAGTGATTAGATAGAACTTAGCGTTACCTTAAAAATGGAGTAATTTATTGAATGATCGACAACGCCTTAGTCATAGAGTATTTTTACAGAGTATTTTCACAATGGATGATGAGTACCTATCGTTAACTTGTTCATAATTCGCATTTTGTAAATAACATGTATTTTCTTCAAATAGATTTGTTTTCATGGGTTTAGTTAAAGTCGCAATGCCAAAGCATTTAATGCCAAAATTTGCCATATTGTTGTTTATATATTATTGTTTACAGAGGAAATATAATTATCATTAGTCAAAGTTTTTTTAATGAAATGACAATTATGAAGCAGTGAATATCACAAGAAGCAAGTGATTGCTGTGTCATTTTTGGTATAACTTTCTGTCCTACGGTAAATTACAAAGTTTTTGAACCCAAACGTTTCTCCTACTTTTAATATTTAGCGAAATTCAACTAAATACCCGACTTCTTAGGACGGTGTGCCAGAACTCCAATTACTTGAAAACGGAACTCCGTTCTGTTTCTGAAGAATCATCTTCAATCCTTTCTGTTTGAGACCAAGTTCAATAGTGTTCGGAAAGCATGAATATCAAGACAAGCGGGGCAATTTTTAATCAATAAAAAATTTCACTGCTGAAAAAGAAATAGAACCATGTGGAATTCAATAAAATAATGAATCCAATAAACTTATAAATCGACCTTACTAAATCTCTCCTCATGTATTATCAAATGCTAGCGCTTGATAGACGTATCTATTATTTTCAATTGATAAATCATTCCAATTCATCATGATCAATTGATATTGGACAATAACAATGCACTCGGCCAAGAAACGACAAATCGAGTGGTGTTCGGGTCTTTGATATTTACAAATGGATTGGTTTTGATTGTCAGGTCTTTTATTGTTTCCTTTTAAATGTCTGGTTATCACATTTATAATTTTGAAGCAATATTCAAGAACTCACACCTGCAATCCAGAGTCAATAGTTATTTAATGTTTTGTCTTTGCAATCATTATTTGTGTAAAGAGTTTGCGACAGTTCAAAATTATTTTGAAGATTGCAGTTACAAAATAAATGACGTCCCAATCAGGTAATTTTCGATAAATGAGAAATTTGCATTCACTTTATTTATGTATAAGTTTTTCATTTTCTATAAAATTATCTATGCTAAATAAAATGCACATTCCACATATGAGTACAATATACGTTCGGATCATGAACAGTTTTGTACATAGTACATACGACATCTTAGTCATTGCATACATTGGATCTGTTCTTTCGGAAATGTGCAGCACAAGAAATTTGGAGAAATCGTATCTTTAACATACGAGAATAAATATATCAATTTCAATATACAATAGAAATTTTGTACAACTTTCAAATAAGTTTCATTCAAAAATGGAATCCTATAACCGTCATAGGCTAATAGAAATTTGTATATACAAACACACTCATAGTGAAATTATATGTACATTAATCATAAATTATGATAAATCATGACTATCAATTATGTATTTCACAGGTTCATTGATCGATATATTTCACAAAATTGTCTTTAAATGTGGACGAATTCGTGGCTTTAAATTTTCTATGAATATCAGCACAACTATCAACTAGTTGACTCTTCTCTTTCATTATTGTATATACTAAAATTACGTCGTTTCAGTTTCTTTACACCAGATTCCTTATTTGTATCATTGTTTTTGTCAATCTTAACTATTATGTCTTCATTGCTTCTCCTCTTAAATGTACTTTTTGCATCAAATGAAGGATTTACATCAATAAAAAAAAGTTCTTGTGATTGATTTTTTGGTTCCGGTAAACTCAAAGATTTTTGTATTGATGGACTACTTTCTGTGTTAAAATTATCTGAAAAGAAAGTTGTACTATTTAGAGTGGCATTAAGATAGGTCTCTGTTGATGAATCATTTTGCGAAGTTGTGTAGCTTTCATTGAATGTGTTTCCTTGTTTTTTCAGAAGCAATGCCACTGGATCATCAAGACCCAATAGTTCACATATAGAAACGGTCTGAGGATTTTCATTCGGTCCTAATGGATGACTGTTATTTTGGGAACTATTTGGGTCATAAGAATTTGCAGTTTTCACAAAGTTCTGAGGTATTGTTAAATTATCCTTGAGTTTTCTAGTTACAATTGTTTTTTCATCGTTTGTTGGAGTAAAACGGTATCTATGACAAAAAAAAAAAAATTGAATCATTACTTTGAAAACATCAGTTGCTTTTAGTTACCTTTCATTTCCAAATTGTCCTGGCATGTAATTTGCTGAACGACTTACACTTAAAAGATGGTTAGTTAACATCAAAATCGTTAACCATTCAACATCATATTTTAAACTTAAGTCGTTGGTTTGATTGGGGAAATCAAATACTTGTAAAAATCGCCTTTTTGGTAAACATTTATCTAAAGCTAAAAACTTTGTATAATTATTTTCATCGTGTGGAATTAAAGCTGCAAATTTGCAATGCAAATGTGCGGAAAACCAATATTTTGGTTGTAATTCGTTCAATAATTCTTCACAAGGCTCACTACCCAGTTTTTTAGATTCAATATCATCTCTGTAATAGTGAACATATTTAATTAAGTTGGATTTAATTACAGTTCTTACCTGAAATGTGGTTTAAAACGGATTAGTTGATCCCGATTACCATGATCGGTAACGTTAGTGGGCCAATCATGGGATAGAAATATATCTATTGGTTGCGATAACTGTTTCAGTCTAAAAACTTCCAAATTTCTAACATGATATACACTACGCTTTGTACTTTCGTCATAAGGGAAAATTTCGAAATGGCCTTTTGTGTAATCTGCTCCTTTATAAATTCCCGATATACCTGCTATCCTTAAATCTAAAATAAAGTGACTTACATTTTGAATGCAATGGGAGCATTTTTCTGTTACCTCCGACATTAACAACACCTGCATAACCCAAATAATATATGTTGGGTGCAACCCAGCCACCATAAGGCAGTTCTTGGAGATAATTTGAAGCTTCATGATTACCTCCGATCAAAATGGTAAGAACTGGTGCAACTTTCTCTCCACTATAGTACCTGAATACAACATTCATTGTTAAAAGATAAATAATTCTTCATGCAACAATTTACTTGTAAAACGTGCAGATATCGTAATATTTAGGTGGTATTGCCATACACCGTAAATCGCCCTCATTTCTTGATGTTTGGAAGTCGCCACAACACAGCAGAAGATCAATTTTTATATTTTCTTGTGTTTCCAGTAGAGTTATTGTATCATATATTTTCTCTAGTTCGCCATGAGCACAGCCCTGTACAGCAATTTTCATTGCTGTAAACGGTTTTTGTAATTATTTTGAGATGTATTTTCTAACCTCTCAATGATGTTTCGTGTTTGCATTGACTCTGTTTATACAACACAAGTTACTGAACGCAGAGCGCTGTACAGTGGCGACAAACTTGTGGCCAAAGCGAGAAACACGCAAATGAATGAGTTCTTATGAGCCCTGTTGTCATGTTGACGCAACCTCCGTATAAATCGGACACGCCGTAACTTAAACCGGGTAGTAACTGATAGACATCAAATATATATACCAACTTACGAAAGTGATTCTTAAATATAAGATGTTAATTTTGAAATTACAAAATTACAAACTCACTTTCGTATATTTTCATAATTATTTTTGATGTTATCCATTTCTATTATGTAGTTTCTCCCGATGATGTGGAAAAGCGATATGTCGTAATAAATATCCACGAAAGCTCGAGTAAATTGAAAAAACGAGTATTCTTTTGTATTTGCTTTGTTCCCAAGAAGAAAAACATATTATATAAGAATAATACAGCAAAGAAAACCTCAAATTATCAAATATAAAACACAGTGTTCCGTCGCAAACTGCCTGAAAAATAAAACTCACTTTGGCTCGCATAATTAGTTGACATCATTTTCAAATGAGCATTAAATTCTATCGGATTTAGTAGGGGTGGCATGCGGGGGCATTTGCCCCGGGAGACAAGATATAAGAGGTTTCGGGGTTTCGTGACTAACTATTTAGCCTGTTTATCATGAAGAGACGTAAACATTTTCCGCCGACGCCATTTTTATTCGATTTCGTCATTTTTGTCCGCCATTACTTTCATAACACGTCAACGATAGACGAAGATTTAATAATTCTTGGTTTTATAGAAATTATGGATCCGTAATGTTGTCGGATCACATAGTTCACTATGCGTTTCGACCCGGGCACACGTACTGGACTCATCAGTATGGCTGACGTACGTGTGCCCTGCCATATACGCTATTACAACATACAACCTGAAGATCTAAAATCTCGTTGAAAAAAATTGAAATAAATTCGATATGAATCCGACCGAAAATCGGAAACAATTTAATATATTTGCGTTTTCGGTGATAGCTTTATTTTCTAAGAATGCTAAAATCGAATCAATTTGATTACTCAAATACTTTGTAATTAGAAGGGACATAACACCCTAATTATATATAAAAGCGATCTCAATTAAGTCAATGATCATAATACCGATTTTTCATTTCTATCTAAGACTATTATCGAATTTTATGGGGGCAGATTTATAAGCCGATTCCACTTCTTTTATTTACTCTTTTTCCATCACGATGAAAGGCGAAATGAGAGTCAGTAGCTATGGCAACAAAGTGCTTTTTCCGTCAGCAACAAGTAGCCGGCCCCATTCATTTCATCCATCTATTTCCATACATCTCCCGAAGGATCCGCAATTGTGTGGATTGTGGAATTCGGACGATCCCTTGAAAAATCACTGAGTCACACTCAATGTTGTAATGTATTGCGTTCAAACGGAAAACGGAGGTAGAAATATAAGTCGAAATTCATTTTAAATGGGACATTATTCATTTAACTATTTACGACGGTTGTCACTCTTAGTGCAATGTTAACTTACTTTATAGGCGTTAAAAATGGTTTAATATTACAATAGGTACCGATTCTATTTGCCACCTGTTATTACTATTTTGTTACCTTAACATATTAATTCGGTTCTCGACTTGAGTGAATCACAATGACTTGCAAGGTCGAAAGTTTTAATTTCTGTAACATTTTTTTTTAATTTGTTTTTTCAGATCGACATCTATTTCGAAATATGCTTCGGAACCATGAAAACGGGGAAATTAAATCAATATTCATTTACAATAGGACAGATTTTATCAACGGCGGTGAAAGGAAGTACTAAATGAACTGTAAAATAGTTCAGATATAAGATTGTGTAAATAGATATAAATTAATTTTATGTAATAATTGCATAATACATAAACTTGATTCATTTCCAAATTTATAGAGAATGTCATCTTGAACTACGTTTTTTTTCAGGTATGATAGAAGATACAAAATTTAAGATAATTAATGTATTGTTCATACTTCATGACGATTATGTGAAAAAAAGTTCATTGTGTGTAAGAGGCACAAGAGTCGAAAAAAAAATGTTTTCAATTGTTGAAAATTCCAAAAATATTTTGATGTTGGTTGACACGTATTTCAATTGATTTTTTGGAATTTTGATCATAAATGTGATTGCATTTAAAATAGGTGGAAATTAAATACGTATCTTGCAAACGTATGTAAAATATTAGGATTATTACGCATGTGATTTCGAATGAATTTTTTTTCTGACGAATACTACCGAATTCCACGTCAGAATATAGTCATTATCTACGTTGCTATCTCCAAGTGAATATGGAAGAGTCTGATCAAAATTAGGCCGATATGCACCTTATTGCTGTTTTGGAAATATTGTCTTAACTTTGGCATCTTTTATAAAGCCTTGTGGAATTTGTTGTCAACTATAAGATTTCATTGTTTTTTGGAAAAAATCCTTCCCGCGTGCCTTCTCGCGGTCCATTCCGTGTTATATCGATATTATAATAATCTTTCCACTCCATTGAATACCGCTTTTCTACCCACGTGAATTGTCGAGGAAGTGCTATTTATCCATTCATTTTCAATATGAAAATAGATATATTAAGGAAACAAACACACTCATCAATGTACCTGACTTTTTTTACAACTCATGATTATCAATCTGTTAAGTAGATTCTGAGATATGCGACCTAATTTTCGGATGTACATATCCAATAAATATCATCGACTGGAAAGATTATGAAAATTTGTCAAACGCAATATTTTTATTTGAGATACCGGGAGTAAATCGGCAGCGAAAACGCTGTCACTTTTGGATATGTTAATTGTGGACAGGGTATTGGAAGTCAGTTACAGATGATGGTGGTGGTTTTGATCGGCACTCGACCTGGTTTCATGATGTGTAAAGAATATAATAGACAGAAAATCCAAACGAAAATCCCCATATATTTCATTGATCGATAGCCCCACTTCTCTACTGCCACCGATTTAAACACAGCCGCCTCCGAAGGACCGCTCTTCTCTTCGAACTGCCGCCGACAGTGGAGTCAGTTGCAAGGTCTCGAAAGTTGGATAAACGCGCGTGCTGATTTAATCTAATCTACGAAGTAATAATTTATTTGAATAGTTCAATTGCGAAAATGGATGGTAAGGTGTTGGGTTTGAATAATTTGTGTCGTCGAGTGTAAATGTTCTGTTATTTTCGTTTGGTTTAAAATAATTTTGTGTTCCTATCTGAAGTGAGTAAATTGCATGATACCAAAAAATTCGAGCTGGATGAAATTTGTAACCGCTTCAAATTGCATGAATAATTCGATTTTTTTCAAAATAATACGCTACTCAATAGATATGCTTGAGAGAATAACGCAGAAACTGGGTGAAGGCGACTGAACAATATTGCATTAAAACGTTCAAAACGTAATCAAACACGAACTCTATAATGCAATAACCGAGTTTCCAATTCCGAGGTCTTCCTATGTTGCAGAAATGGAAGCTAACGAATTTAGGAAGTTCGGAAAGGAGATGATTGACTACGTTGCCGACTATCTTACTGATATAAGAAAAAGGTGAGATTGAGAATGGAATTACGTAAGGTTCGCTGAAATTAAATTTGAAATTTCAATGAAATCCGTAGACGGGTTCTTCCAAGCGTTGAACCAGGATATTTGCGACCACTGATTCCGAGTGAGGCTCCGGAAAAACCGGACAAATGGCAAGACGTTTTGGCCGACGTTGAACGTGTCATCATGCCAGGCGTAATTTTTTAAAGGAATATTGACAAGTTCTAAGTAATTGCGAATATTTTTCTACCAGGTGACGCACTGGCATTCTCCAAGATTCCACGCTTATTTTCCCACTGCAAATTCTTATCCGGCTATTGTTGCGGACATTTTAAGCGACGGCATCGCATGCATCGGTTTTTCTTGGGTAAATTACCACTAGTGAATAATTCATATAAAATTCTCGGATGAATTAATACATAATGTTACATAACAGATATGATCGTGATAAGGACATATTGAAACATATTTTTGTTTTGTTTGATGATAGTTATGATGATAGTGTGTCAGTTATCATTATGACAATAATCGAACTGATGACAATCAAAACTCAGATTAACGTTACTTTTTTCTCAATCGAATTTACGACAGTTTTTGAATTAATTTGCTGATCATAAATATGTCATAATATCTATATAAGCTGTCTCATCTGAGTTGAGAAAGTTGGGTTCTGCTGTCCAAGTGGAGCGAGCCCCAGTGCCCTAATTCGTCGTCGACAACCTCCTCAGCCGAATCGATATATGAAGTAGATTTCATAATCAAGATTAACCGTGAAACGTAATACATGTACGAGTTATGTGAACTCCAAGTGCAAACACGTTTTGCTTTTTGAGATTTTTAAAAACCTAAAAATTTTGTATCTTGGTTTGAATGAGCTCCACAGGATAATTTTAACTTCTAGGTGATCTAACACACAAATGTTACTGCTCGTTACTTTGGGCAGAGGGTACAAATATCGCTACGTGATTGCATTTTTTCAAGTTACAATAAGCTAGTTCCAACGCTCTAAGATTTTCGGCGTTTTAAATTTCACCTGAAAATTATTGTATCACCTAAGTGGGATCGTAAAATGAATTCGTTTAACATGAATAATAAAATTGCAGACAATTCCAAAATGTGACCCTGCTAGATGCGGTTTCATTCTGAGAAAGTTACATAAGATACTTGAAGATACGGAGAAATCCGGTAAAACCGACCCTCACCTTATAAACGATTATTCCGTATTGCGGTGTGCGCCTACATGAAACAATGAGTTTTAGTTGAAAATTCCAACTTCAAATCAATTCCACCGCCGCATGTTTTTCTATTCTGTGATAGGCCAATCAGACAACAATATTCTTCAGAGAGCAATGTCTACATGCCAATAATCAGAGTAGATAGTTCATCATTACTTCAGAAATGCAATTCTTGATTTATGCTTTCCTGTACTGTTTATTATTTTTAAATCATTGTTTTTTTATAGATACGAATGTTCATTACAGTCCCAAATATTAATTGCGATCATGATTGTCAGTTGTTGATAATAACAATAAGGTCAGTTAAAATGAGGAACATAGATGAGATAATATTTTGATGCCCAGACTAAAAATATTCAAGTCCTTGAACCCGAAAATTTTGTTGCTAATTATTTGAATATGTATATAGCGATCGCAACAAGTTTGCCCAATATGAATTTTTTTTCATACTCAATGAATGCATTTTTCAACATTTTAATATCTCCACTATGGCACGGGGATTGAAAAATTGTCACAAGAATGAATTTTCAACTAACAAAAAATCATGTCCATTTCCAAGTTCTTTGTCTCCCATTGACAGTAGTTCTCATTTCTTAATTCCAACTGTCGAGCTATAAGCTTCGCAAAAGAACGCTTTTTTTAAGTTGTTATATAGAACTGTTTTCATCAATGACTTATGACGATCAACTTTTTAAATCCTTTAAACTCTGTCAGAGTTAACTTGAAAATAATCCAACTCTACTATTCATGATAAAACAAAGGAGATGAGTGTCTTTGAAGGGCGGAAATGACCCGCAGCATTTCTTGAAAGGAACTCGTCTCAAGTTGATAATGATCCATTTTCTCCGAAGCCGGGAATTTCTAAAGACGTATATTCGCAGATCGCTAGTCCGGCTTGTACAGAATTGGAAGTTGTGATGTTGGACTGGTTGGGAAAGATGTTGGATCTGCCAGCGGATTTCCTGGCGTGTTCGGGTGGCAAAGGGGGTGGCGTGATCCAGGGAACGGCGAGCGAAGCGACTCTAGTTGCCTTGCTTGGCGCTAAAGCACGTGCGATACATCTGGTTAAAAAGGAACATCCCGACTGGAGTGATGCTGATATAACGATGAAACTTGTTGGATACAGTTCTTGTAAGTTCAATTTTCATTCAATCACGTATGAAAGATATTTTGTGCTGGATAGGACAATATAAAATTGATATACCTGCAGATTTGGAAATAATTTTTTGATGGAGCGTGCATGAAAATTTCCGAGGAAATCTATAATTCCCACTTTTTATCTGCTATATTAATATTATAAAACTCATAGAAACTCAATCTAACCATACGTATCCTATTTCATCATATAAAATCCATTCAGATTTTCTTGTATCAATTACAAGTCCTTAAGATAATGCATTATTCTATAATAGTTGATTAACGACTATTTAAATCACTTTTTCTTTCAACTGCACGACTTCAAGGAAAAGTGAATTCCAGTCTGAAATTCTAGATCAATCAATTATGTGATAGAAAACCTTGACCCACAATTCGCGAAATCATTCGAGCGGAAGAAAGTTGCCCAAGTCACGAAATTGATTTTGTTTTATCATATTGAAGGTCAAAGTCACTCCTCGGTGGAACGGGCTGGTCTACTCGGAGGTGTTCAATTGCGTTCACTTCCAACCGACGCCAAAAACTCTCTCAGAGGTGACGCTTTGGCTAAAGCTATCCAAGAAGACCGTGACGCTGGCCTTATTCCATTTTACGTAAGTTTGAATTTTTATACAAAATCGTTTCATTCATGTTTGTTTTTTCTATAATGAAGGCTGTGGGTACGTTGGGAACCACCTCTTGTTGTTCCTTTGACAATATCGAAGAGTTGGGTCCGATCTGCAATGAGAATAACGTTTGGCTGCACATTGATGCGGCATATGCCGGTGCGGCCTTCGTGTGTCCCGAATATCGCTATTTGATGAAAGGTGCTGACAAGGCTGACTCCTTCAACTTCAATCCACACAAATGGATGCTGGTCAACTTTGACTGTTCTACAATGTGGCTAAAAGATCCCAACTGGCTCATCGACGCGTTCAACGTCGACCCACTCTATCTGAAGCACAATCACCAAGGATCAACTCCGGATTACCGACATTGGCAGATTCAGTTAGGTAGACGATTCAGGGCCCTGAAATTGTGGTTCGTTCTGCGATTATATGGAGTCGAAAATATCCAAAACCACATACGGAAACAAATTGGTTTAGCCCATCATTTTGAAAGCCTGGTTAAAACTGACAATCGATTTGAAATAACCCAAGAAGTACTTATGGGATTAGTCTGCTTCCGTTTAAAGCAGAAGAGTAACGAAATCAACGAATCCTTATTGAAGAGGATAAACGCTAGGGGACTAATACATCTGGTGCCCTCAAAAATAAACGACGTTTATTTTTTGCGAATGGCGGTTTGTTCAAGATTGACGGAAGAACAAGACATAGATCTAAGTTGGAACGAGATTAAAGCAGCTGCCGATGAGGTTCTTGATTCCCAAAAATCAAATGGTGTCTAATCAAATCGTCATATAACTAATTTATTCATGTATATATCAATGTATGTATTACGTTAAATGAAAAATGGACAAATATATGATCATCCGAAAGACAATGAGGCTGAATGGAGTATTTGAAGTGAAATCAGAACTTGGTGTTGAAAATTGATACTTACATATATAAAACGGAATCTCTGACTGAAGGTGATTGAGGTTGAATTAATTTTTGACATTTTTGTTGTCTTGATGTGTATGATTTTTTTGATAAGGTTCAATATGTGTCAGTATTCGAATATGTAGGTCATAAACTTGGTCGATTGATCTAATTGAATTTGATAAGCACTTCATGATTTTTGATAATTCTATTTCCTGTTGATCCACATTTGGAATGAAAAAAGTAACATCTCAGTCCTTATCATAATAGATTCAAAGACACAGGAAGAATAAAATAGGAAACATTGATCCTAAGTAATGAAAATAGAGGCCCGTAACTCTAAATCTCATAGAAAAACTTAAAAATTAAATGAGCTCACACAGCCATATTGAGATGATTTATTGAGAGGCTCCACAGAAAATAATTATGAATGGAAATTTATTTTGGTGGTACACCGCCGTATTTATTCGTGAGAGAGATTATTCTCTCCGCTTCTCGAACGCCACTTACACCGGCTCCATATACTGTTGCATGAAGCCCTGGACTCGTTGCTTCTCCGGCAAATAGTAACACCGGAGGTTGAGGACCGTAGGAATCAGGAATGGGCGCAGCAAGTATGCGCTGATCGTCTTCAGTTGAATTTGGATTTAAACAGGTATAGGAGCCACAAAAATAAGGATTGGTAGCCCACTTGGACCTTGAGATGGAACTAGGAGCTGGAATGGTTTGATCGTTCAGCATTTCCCTGAACATTTCGGTGAGAATATTCGAGACTTCTTCATCCGTTGACAGTTCCATCTTCACAGCGTCCTTACCCAGAACATGAACGCAAATTTCCTGTTCACTATCCTCTAGCTGTTCTATCGTGCATATACCCCTCGTCCAATCACTTCTTTTTTGTAATTCTTTTTTACACAACGTGAAACGGTTGGGTGGCCAGAATCGACGTTCGTATTTCAAAAAAATTTTATCGATATTTTCATAATCTGTAAAGGAAATGTCGTTTTTTGTTTATCAAATATTTATGCTTACTGAGTCTTCCAACTGCTTTAATTTTATCGCTTGGTAATTTTGGAGAGAAAAGTTTGTTACCATGCTCTTTCAGCACACCTAATGAAACCGTTATGATGGCATAATCACCAAAGTGTTCTGAAGTATCGTAACACTGTACCATGACCCTTGATTGATTGTCTTTATTATGGACGGTGCCCCATTTGATTTGGGACACAGGTTTATTGAGCAACAACTTATTGTCTGGCATGCCCTTGAGTAACGGAGCCAATATACCCACAGAACCTGGAGGTGTTTTCCGATAACCGCCAGGAGTTTTGCATGAAGTAGTTATTCGATTCAAATCGTCGCCAACTAATAACTTCAATTCGTTCGCTAAGCCAAACATGACTTCTGATGCCTCATGTCTAACATCTTTTGGAAAACATTGTAGCTCAAATAAGATCCGGTCACCAATGAAATTCATTAGAGAACCATGCTGTTTCTTGCACTTCAGTAAAATCGATCGTGCTTCATCCATTATTTTTCGAAATGCGTGAAAAGCCGCATACGATATTGGATTTTCCGCTATTCCTTCTTTATCGTTAGAATGAAAAATGGCTCTCTTAAATTCAGATAGACCTTTTGGTGGTAGCACTCGTCGCTCAAGGCCCGCCAAAATTTCTATTGGTTTACATCTCGTAGAGAGATCAGTGTGCTGAGCACCTAAGTGTGCCATAACATCGCCCAACCAACAAGAGCTAATCCTTCCGCCAGCCCTATAAAAATTTTATATCATGCCAATATTATATCCTTTATCGATATTACCTTTCGGTTGCCTCAAAAATAGTGAAGTTGATACCAGAGTCAGATAGTCTTTTTGCGGCCGACAAACCAGCTACTCCCGCACCGACTATTAGGACTGATGGAACGGATTTCCAAGGTTTCTCTTCTTTGTGTTCAAGTTTCAATAAACCATCCACAGGGTTATTTGTTGTTTGTGAAGACGCAGCTCTAAATTTTGAATGAAAAAAGTGAATAACGAATAGGAACTAAGACATTTATCAAGCAATATTTACGGAAAGACATTCACCTGTGTTTCAATAATATATTACGAGACAACATAATTTCTTTCTTTTTGATCACACGCAATTTGTTCCAAGCGGTCGAAACGTCAAGTTGTTTAATTCATAGCCATCGATGATTTCGTGAAACTTGATCAAAAAACTGAGGACGTAATGTAAACCGCTGTGTCTTTTCATATGACTCGATTGCTAAGTTCGCAGTGCTGAGTATGATGAAAAGCGAGTGACTAAAAGTGAATACAAAAGTTTTTGAGAGCTGTATATTTTTACTGAAATTATGGGCATTTTGATCTAGTGATGTTAACGGTTTAAAAGGACTGCGATATATGTCTGAGCATGTGAACGTGCGGAAGCAGAATTTCTACATTTCAACTGTGGAGTATGGAGGATTTGTGCTCTAATCTCGAAAGTAGGTTAGCAGGATGGTCGCCAATGAGATCTGTGGCATAAATAAATGACCTCTCAAAAACATTGAAATCATGTAAAGTTAATGTTGCTGTTTTTAAATGAATTTCAGAAATGGTTATTTAACTTGAAAGGAATTGAAAACATCTACTCAAAGAAAAATTTACATATGCCATTCCTTCTCGCCAGGGCCACAAGTTGTCTTTTTTTTTGCATATGCTGACAACACAGATTACATCTTAACTGGTTTAATTTCTGTGTGCGAGGTTATTGAGACCTCGGCTACCGCACAGCAGATGGCGCGAGCGATTAAAGCTCTTGTTTCGCATCAGTCCGTCATAGCTTATAGGGTCCCCTGTTCCAAACCACCCTGGGGGCATTCCCTCAGCGTATGTGCTAGAATACAAGTGCATTAGCCATACTGATGAGGCGTAGTACGTATGCCCGAGACGAAACATTGACAGCGAGCTATGTATTCGAAAACATCGCATATGCGTAGTTCATATATACGTAGAGCGCCATCGTTTAGATGTCAATGTTAGCTATAGGAAAGTTACAGCTGCAGAGTTCTAGTTTTGCTAAAAAGAACTTCTGCAAGAGGACGCTAGTTTGCATTAGATTAAGGTGTTCTAATCACCACTAATGTTACAGAAAAAATTAAAGCATATAAAAACGATGCTGAACACAAAATGTGATCGTAAAAATTTTTCGACTACAACAACATTTCAAGTCACATTTATTAGAAATGATAAGTCTGAAATTCAATTGATTTCAATTAATTTGTACGTTGATAATTCCTGAAAATCATTTTTTGAGAATAGAGTGTAGAGTAAGTTTCTTTTTATACGCGATGATATTGTAGTATGAGGTTGTACCTGTATCATCTCGATTAGAAATGTTTAGTTGCCCTACGTGCAGCACAAATAACCATTTGAAAAATTGAAGATGAACTCGATTTAAATATGCTCTATGGATTTGGAGTATTTTGAGCAAAACGTGGAAATATTTGAATATTCTAACACTAGTGGCTGAAATTATTTTTCAAAAATTGTGTCTATGAAGAATTTCATAGAATTTAATTCTAGGAAAAAATATTCATCAAGCTGCGTTTCTAAGTTACTGATGTTTTCAATATAAATTCAAATTCAGAATCCAGATTATCGTAATTGAATTTTAACTCGAGTATGTTATGATTTTATAACAATTTGAAAGCAGAATATATTAAATTTTTATTTATTTTATGATAATTTGGTGTACATGTTATATTCAAATCTGAATTTGTTTTGATTCAAGCCACCTCTCCTCTTCATCTGAAAGTTAAACAGTTTTCAGATTCGTCTTCGATTGTTTTGATTGCCTTGGAACTAAACGGTCTATATGACTACGAATGATAGCAACCGAATTTTCGATGTCTCGTTTTTCGGTGAATTCACCGCAAACCACGAAACGAATCATAAATTTTTGTTGATAATAATACGGTGACAAAAATATCCTTTTATCCTCTCTTATCATCTCAACTAAAGATTTCGTTGTAATATCACCCATTTTCAATCTGAAAGTAACAACGCCGAGACTTCTTGTGCATATTTCGCATCTTTCATCCTTTTCAATCATTTTGGCGAAATATTCCGCTAATTCAACTTGATGTCTCACGTGTTTTTGCAAACCCGAAATACCATTCAGTCGTAAAACGAACCACAATTTCAAAGCCCTAAATCTTCTTCTGTTCGGAATTTGCCACAAGTGAACGTTTGGAACTCTTCCAGGATTTTCCGAACACCGTCCGTTTCTCATTAACTCTTCCACATAAGTCGTATCTCTGAACCACATTGCTGAACAATCGGTATTCACTTTCATCCATTTGTGTGGATTGAAATTGAAAGAGTCTACCAAGTTCAAACCTTTCATTAGAGGACGAAATTCGGGACAGATGAGAGCTGTGCCCGCGTACGCTGCATCCACATGCAGCCATATCGATTCTTCTTGACAAATTTTTCCAATTTCTTCGACGTTATCGAAGGAACAAGTTCCGGTTGTTCCAAACGTTGCGATAACGCAACACGGAATCATGCCTTTCTGTCTATCTTCATCGATTGCTTTCTTCACAGTGTGACCTCGTAGACTGCCATTGGAATCTGAAGGTAGAAGTTTGACGAGTATCGAAGATAACAGTCCTGCTTTTTCCACCGAAGAATTGGATTGGTCGGATGTGTAAGCGACAAATTGTTTTGGAATGTTTTCTTGGTCGGTTTTTGATGAAATTCGGTATTTAGATATTATTAAGGCAAGTAAAGTTGAATCACTAGCAGAGTTCTGAAATTGATGATAACGGACATATAGAATGTAGGAAGCTTTGTGCGAAAAATTTTGTTGGTTTCAACCAAAGTTTTGGGATATCAATTTTCAAATGACTGCGACAAAAGTCAATGCCTCTACGAATATATAATTATGAAAATTCCTTGAAAAATTGTAGGTTTTTGCAAAAAAATTGCAGTTTATATCGTATTTTGTAGGATTTTGATGACTGTTTGTAAAAATCAAGAAGATTATCGAATACTCAAAAGAGTTTTCTAAATGATTCAAAAATTCTCTAAATACCTGCTCAAAAATCCGTTTTAATATTTTTGGTTGAAATCAAGTAATTTTATCGCAAATGGCTTCATAAATTTCTTCTTTGTACCCTTTGTAAATATGAAATATTTACTTGTATCGATCCACCACCTAGGCTGTTTGAAGAATTGAGAAAATATTCTGGTAGTTCCATCATTTTTGCTAACCAATCCATCATCCTAAGTTCTAGCTCGAATGAGGCTGGACAGGAATTCTATTAAAAATCGACGATATTCGTCAAAGGAATGAGGAGATAATCCATATTACCCAAGATGAGGTCGGTCCTCCAATGCTAGATAATAATAATTCTCCGATAATTCCACCGTAAGAGCTGGCAGTCGGAAAATAGGAGTGGAAACCAGGAGATTGCCAGTGAGTTAAACCAGGTATGATATGCGTGTCTATGTCTTTGAAAATTTCTTTCCAGTTCTCACCATATCTTGGAGCTCTATCAGATAATCTATACTGGAGATACCCTGGCACTTCACTTGATAGGACTTTCCTTCAATGAAAAATATGTTTTATTTCCTCGAAATGCAAGTTATTCCACATTTCTCATCCAACTAACTCTTAATAAGTTACAAAAACATTTTTTCAATAGAAATTAATACCATTCTCACTTTTCTCTGATAGTTTCTAAGTAGTTAGCAATGTAGTCCACTGCAAATTTCGCGAATTCTCTGAACTCTTCCGTCTCCATATCCATTCAGCGTACTGACACAGACTGATTCAATACATCATCTTCTAAGATCCAAGTCGACATAGATTACTCGAGAAAGTTGCCATAATCGTCTTCATAGTTATATCAATTGCGTGAAAAGAGATTGAAAACTTTCGCTATCACTTCAACGACCTCCCGATAAGTTTTTGAGGAAAAGGATGGACCTTTCCACGAATTGAATAAGAGTTAAGTGTTTTGAAATACGTTCTACGAGATTGTCTTAATTAGAAAAAAATTCACTATATTTTTTATTTTTGACGAAAATTCAAGAAATCTTTGCAAAATGCCATGAATGGTTGGAATTTTTTGAAAATCTATTAGTTCTAAAAATGAACAACATATAAACGAATATTAGGAGTTTGGGATGATTCCCTTTCATTTCATTCACACCGACTTTAGAGTCATGGAAGGAACATAAATGTTCGTTAGAACTGTCATCTCGCTTCGCTCGATAACAGGGTTCGCCTTCGTCTGAACATGGGGGTTGGTGCCCTCCCCGCCTTTGCAGCAACCCGATCACTATAATCTATAGGTCAATCAGGATTTGGAAAACTGTCATAAGATTTCAACAAATTTCTCTGTAGTTGGTGACCGGAATTAAATTGCGGTAAAATTTCTAAATCTGCAGAAATATTATATAGCTTAAAAAAAGCAAAGAACTCTCTACAATAGTTCTCTATGTATGAGAAGGGACTAGGAAACTATGAATCTTAAACAAAGTTAGAGAATTTCATAATTTTGAGTTAAGCGAAAAGGAACCGGAAGAAATTTCTGATCTGTAACTTTCTCATGTTTAATTTTCTTCGTTTAAGAAATAAATGGAAATCCGATGCATAAATCTATAGCTTTATTGAGGTATTCAATTCTACATTACGTTTAAATCTACATTTTATCATCTACTTGGTTTTCTCTTCACAAGCGGTTATATTAATGGGATTTGACTCACAAATCCCTTTCACATGTTTAATATTTTTTACATTCTCCTGGAACATTTCATCCGCTACTGCTCTGAATTCCCCCCAAGCAAACTCAATATCTTCCCAATTTGTCAATCGGCTACACACTGCAAATCTGATACAGTATTTGTGATTGTAATGACCGGCAATACAAAATATTTTCTTCCTTTTTGCCACTCCCTCTAATAACGTTTTCGATAACTGGTCATCTCCTTTCAATCTGAAACATACTAATCCCATACTACACGAGCATAGTTCGAATCTCTCATCCTGCACGACTAGTCCTTCGAAATATTTGGCCAAAGCAATTTGATGTCTAACGTGCTTTTGTATGCCTTCAACACCGTAGATTCTCAGTACGAACCAAAGTTTCAACGCTCTGAATCGCCTTCCTAAAGCGATTTGCCAATGACGATATTCCGGTGCCATACCTTGATGTTGATCTTTCAAATAAATCCTTTCGACGTTGAACGCTTCTACAAGATATTTCGCATCCCGCAACCACAAAGCCGAACAATCAAAATTGACCAACATCCATTTGTGAGGGTTGAAATTGAACGAATCTGCCATTTCGACACCCTTATTCAAGTATCTGTATTCGGGACAAATGAACGCTGTTCCGGCATAGGCGGCATCCACATGAAACCAAAGTTTCTCCTTCTGACAAATCGGACCTAATTCCTCCAACTTATCGAAGGCGCAAGTTGGAGTAGTTCCTAAGTTAGCGACAACAAAACAAGGGATTAAACCTTGTTCTTTGTCTGCTCTTATCGCTTCCTGTAATACTTCGCTACGGAGAACACCTTCTTTATCGGTGGGTAATAGCCTCATTTTCATAGAGCCCAATAGTCCGGCTTTCTCAACAGAAGAATTCGATTGGTCGGATGAATAAGCTACTAGTTTGCCTTTGATTTCTGATTCTGTTAAAGTAGTGTTTTCGTTTAGGAGATCTTTCACTTTTTTTTCTTTGGCAGCCAGGAGTGTTATAAAAGTAGCTTCACTTGCAGATCCCTGAAGGAAGACAAATAATTTTTTAAATCAACTTCTGATATAGGTTTATGTGTTTACCTGAATGACACCACCGCCGGAACCTTCTGAGGAATTGAGAAAAATTTCTGGAAGATCCAACATTTTTCCAAGCCAATTCATTGTCAGCACTTCTAGTTCGGTACATACTGGACTAGCTATCTGTTAATTAAATTGGAATTATTGATAATTGAAATGCCATTTTAAAGTGATATATGTTAAATAAGTTTATTCGAAAAAGTTCCTATGAAACTTGTTGTTGGACCTATAGTCTATATTATTTTATCCATAGATCTCATATTGGCAACCTCAAAAAACGGCCATTTTTAGTGAGTTTCCCGCCATATTCTCAATTATGTATATTTTTTTTCATTTGGAAAATATCAACTGCTCAGCGATTTAAGAACTTCATTTTGTCGTCAACAGTAACATATACAGCGATATGGATTCGTGGTCTGCTTGCTGTTTAAATGTGAATGTTATCAGTGTTTTTGTCGTACTAAGAAAAGTATGCAATATTCTCTTATAATGTTATCACGTAAAGTTATTGTCAGTAAACTGACTTTACAGACAATCAATTTTTACTGTAAAAATAAATAAATAAATGAAGTAGCGGAGGGGACTTCTATTTCTTGCCTATTTAGATAAATTTCTAGTGACTATAAAACGACAAAAATAGTACCCGGCAATTTCCAATTATTCTTCACTATTTCATTACTTCGATAGTCCAAAAGATTTAGAGCTATTTAAAAACATATTCTTCTTCATTCTCGTTGTCCTGTGTTATCAAAAGAGTAATTTTCAAAGTAATTTCAATTTCCCGACGGATACACCGATTGAATCCTAAACGAAAACAGTTTGCAACTTATTTACTTCGATTTTTGTCAATTTTTTCAAGTTGCGTCTTTATTCCCATTAAATCCTTGCGGGTTTCGAACAATATACAATATGAAATTGGAACAATGTTTGTTAATATTCCAAAATGATTTTTATTCAATCATAAATCACTAGCACTATCTGGCTGTTAAATACGTTTTTAGATAAATATTTTTCTTTATCTTATCAATATTATGATGCACTAGCGGTTGTCTCTTCTACGAATCATAACAGAATTTCCGGTCCTTAATTAAACTGGATATTCTTGTTATAAAACATTCCCGAATGAAATATGTTTTAATTTTTGAATATTCACATTGATATGAACTGATGTGTAGTACACTGTATTGGATTGTTATCAGAGATATTACAAAATATTGTTTTATTTGTCGAATTTTACTAGGATGCCGAGATATCTGGTACTGATATGTTCGTATTCACCGAAAATTCTGTATTTCGTATGTGGGATTTTGATGTAGTTTAATCTAATCTATAATGCGTGAGCAAGAAAAATTTCTTTCGTAGGATTAATTTTTTATACTATTTTCTGTACTCTGCACGGAAAGTTTTGTATTTTATTTGAAAAGTTCAACAAAAAACTATAGAATCGCTTATTTCCTCATTGCATTTCAGTTATATACATGAAGTAATAAGAACTCTTAGAGAGATCATTTTTCATGTTGAAGAACATTCCATTAATCAATTTTTTCCGCGAAATTCATTTTTCAATCCTGTCTTGTACCAACCGAATAGAATATATAGTGTGAAACGTTTGAATTCTTCCATACTGAACTTTTAGATATAAATCCTACAAAAATAGAAAATAGGAAAATCTAATTTTTTCGAAAGTTTTGTGAAAGACATCGAAACTTCACGATTGACAACGATAATTAATCTTAGTTCTTCACAAATGAAAATGGTCAACAAGGTATCTGTGATTTTTATTCATTGAATGATATTATACATTTTCGTCTACCTATCAAACTTAAACTGATAAAATTCAAAAAATTCAATAATAGCTCGAAAAATGTTGTATTCAAGATTTTAACAAATAATTTTATTCCAAAGAATATTCTCAGATCCCAACCAAATGTCAATATATGGAATTCCAAGTATAACTGTGGAAATTTTGTTTTAACAAAAGAATTTCATTGTTTCGTAAAATTTTTAAGTGTCTCTCGGTTTAAAAACACAAATCATTCCTTGCCATAATGAAAAAGTATGAATAAAACACAATAAAGGAGAAAATGTCAGTATGCTTCAAACGACAGAACTTTTTTTTGAGAAAATTTTTTTACTTCTTCACCCTTAATAGTCAAGAAAATTTAGATTATATAAATGAAATAATTGATTTTAATTTTCGTACCCAACTGAGGCCAATGCAACCGAAGCCAGCGCTCATCAACTCGCCGACGATGGCTGGAAAAGAGTTGGCGGTAGGGTAGAAAGCGTGGAAATTTGGCGAGTTCCAGTGGGTTAAACCGGGCATGATAACCCTGTCTACATCTTTCAGAATATCTTGCCACGACTCCCCATTTTCTGGTGCTGAATCGGGAACAAGTTCCTGCAGATATCCGGGTTTGACTTCCGGCAGAACCGGCCTTAGAAAGTGTTCGGTAATTTTTGTCAAATTTTGGGGAAGGAATGAACTTACAGTTCTTTGATGTTTTTGACGTAATCGGCGATATAATCCACGGCAGCCTTGCCGAATTCCCTAAACTCCTCGGCATTCATTTCACTTTCTATTTTCGCGCCACTTTCACACCAACACGTCAAAATTGTATAATTATATTTTAACGACAAAAGTGATGAGAAGATATGTGTTTGATTTCTTTCGTTATGCTTGTATTCAATCGCGTGGATAGTCCAACATTAATCGGAAATCGTTAGCTTCGCTGTCTTTTTATACCAAACCTTCACCTCTCCTTTCTTCACTGTTTACATTGCCCTTCAATTGTCTCGAATTTCCCATCCAAATAAATTTACCAAATCAGGAAACCGCAGAATTCTAATCGATTTTTTAAATTTCATACTTTTTCAAGCAGAGATGGTGTTTCCCATAGAAGACTTCACGTTAGACTGACGCTGATAACGGAACGGATAAAAATCATTGAAAATTTATATTGGCTTTCTTGCCTCTCGATTCACACGTTATGGTAGTAAAATGATATTTATGTGCTTCAGACGTTTTTTCAGATTAACATTATCTTGAAACCTACATTCACTTATCAAACATCTTCCTGGGAAAAAGAACCGTTTCCCTAATCTGTACAGTTTACCATGAAGTGCATAAAACGGACGTAGCTTCAATTCCTCCCTGGGGATACAAAGCAGTTATCCCGTCCCCCGTAAAACCCGAAGTCATTTGAACTTGACATATTGCCAAACTTGCGCTATTCGGGCTGTTTATGACCGAACTAATTGCTCTCTACTTTTATCGATGAACAGATTCAAACTGCCGTATATCCCGAACCCCCATTCAGACCCGATTTTTTCCTAGCACCAATTAATTGTCTTTGTAGGAATATAGAGAAGGGACTTAAAAACCGAGAATTTTTATAATGGGTACTAAATTACGTAGATTTTGAAGAAAAAATGACGGAAGTGTTCTAAATCCAAGGAATGTAAGCTTTAACACACAACATGTTCATTCACAAAGAAACTCATTATTTAGATGATACTTCTGGATAAAAACATGTGGTGTATTCCCAGTGGTAGATTTACCACACCAACAAAATCTCCAAAACATCAGAGATTTGACAGGAATTCACAGAAGAGTCAAATTTTTGAACGCTTTCAGAACATTTGCTTCGATGAAATTTATGTGCAGCTCATGATCGATCAGAAATTGTGGATCTTAAATTCCTGTTCGAATGTGGCGTTGTATGATTCAGGATGAGGGAACCTTGAAAATATAAAACAAGTTTATCAAGATAGTCGTGAAAATATGACATTTTATGAAAGTTAACTGAATCCACATTCAAGGTTCTCCTTAAATTTGTTGTGAATTATAAAGAAAACGAAATTACTTGTTTGGAAAGTCAGTGTGTTCATAACATTGAATTTGTTGCTAGAATAAGATGCCCTGCCTCTGCTCACAATCGCAAGGAAAATGTGCTTCTCTACGTTCTCCCATTAACTTCGGCGCTGATGTAAAACGTGTTCACCGATATTGCTTTCCGCCTTTAATCATATGGGGTGAAGAAAGTTCCATTGCAACTGATGTGACAAATAATGGAAAGACGATTGTTTTGAAGGTACCCAGAGAGGAGAGCCCAATTATAATGGGCGGTGGCTTGAATCACTTACATTTGGTGGTGGATGCTATTCATTTCCATTGGTGCTCGGAACATAGTATTAACAGTAGATCGTTTCCTATGGAAACCCACATAGTAGCGTATTGTATGGAATTTGAAAGTTTTAATGAGGCCTATCAAAGAGGCGGTACAGCAGTCTTTGGAGTTTTCCATGAATACTCGAATACAACCAGTGCAGGCATACTCCGACTTTTACCATTTGTCGACAGAATCAGCAGGAGTGTCAATCAACCGATTTCGAATTGCGTGGTAGCCCTGAGAGATTTCCTTCCGCAAGACAGAGGAAAATTTTTTCGATACAACGGAACTTTCACGTATCCCCCATTCGTTCCCGGCGTTGAATGGACTGTATTCGCAGATACACTACCAATAACAAGGACCGATCTTGCTTCTTTCTCTAATATTTACGATGCAAGACAAAACCCGGTACATTACAATTTTCACGGACAATTTGGTGTTAGAAAGAATTCAAATGTGTTTTTCGTTTCTGACTTGAAATAAATCGAATCTAGTAGGCAGCTGTCCATGACCGATCCTTTTTTGTTATTGCTTAAATTACATTACAATGCAGTCCTCATCTTATTTCGCTCTAATCGATGATCCTGAACTCGATACTTGGGCAAGATCTGAGTACAATCTTCGAACTTGCGTGAATAAGAATGTTATCGAAGATGTAGAAATTATTCCACCCGAAATGAAATTTTTGAACGCGTATGAGGGAAAGGAATTCAGCCAGATGGTGGCGTTGAGAAATGTTGGCCGAAAGTCCGCATTGGTGAGAATAGGAATACCAACTTCAAATGTGAGGCTGTCTATGAACCAACGGATGAAAATTAATCTCGAAATTTTTCAGATGTTTAGAATGCACCCAATGACAAATTATTTTCTGTTAGCACCTGGACTCACATTGTCCAAAACTATCAATTTGAGATATTCCAGACATTTTGGAGTAAACGAGGGAAGCATTCCAATATGTATCAACGGGGAAACGATTCGTTATCGATTGATAATGTAAAGATCAGAATATTCGTATAATTTTTATAACCCCTTTCTGTGCAGCATATCAAACTATGCCAATGTAATTGTTGAAGAAGAAATAGTAGATTTTGGGAAGATCGACATTATTAGCGGCGTTGTCTCCAAACCAGTTAACGTCATTAACATAGGTTCCAAAAATGTGAACTACTGCATAGATTTAGGTAGGAACGAGCCTGAATTGATTGTCGAACCACTCAAAGGAATTTTAGAGGTCTCTGAAATGCTTTTCTCTATTGATACTTATTGCCGTATTATAGGCTGGAAAAGCAACAGTGCTCCATATAGAAATAATAGGTTATTTCGAAGGAGAGTTTCGTAAAGAGTTCTGGATCAAAACAACCCCACCACGACGGGTTGTAGTCATTGGGGAATTTATAAAACCAAAAATCGTACCTACTTATCCTACCTCTCATAATGGTTTCTGTGTAGTAGTTTTCCCAATGATATACGTTGGGCAAAGCGTCACTAAAACGTTGACTATTGAAAATGTGAGCTCTTGTAATGTGATGTTCTGTGTGAAAGCAGGACGAACTAAGAAACTTATGGTGAGTTGTGATGAAGTTACAGGAAATAACATTTATCGAATTCATGACAGCTCTATGACGAAGCGATGAAAATGAACAACAGTTACAAGGACTTTAAGCTGAACCATCTGGAGGGAATGTTAGCTGCGCACCAAGTTGAGTCTTTGGAAATCACGTAAGTTTCAACAGTCAATAGTGGGTTCTATTGGAGTTTCTGCCCAAGTCAGAAAATTTCTTCCATTTTTTTATTCCTTTTGTATCTTTAAGTTTATTCAATTTCCAAAAACCTTTCAGCATATTCTTAGGTTCACCGTTATTTTTATGTCAGTATCGTTCATGCCTTCAAAATAAAAGAATATTGATTTTTGCATAGTGAGCTACAACACAGTGTGCCACAGCACAGTAAGCTATGGCACTAAAACAAGAATGTCTGTGCATCTTTTTAGTACAAAATATCCAGAACACCTGAAACTTTGTGCTCACTTTTTCAGGTACGAACCATTCGAATCTGACGAAGATCATTCAGTTTGCTTCATCACAGTACTGAGAGTAGATTATACAGACATCGATGAATCCACTCGTATCACGAGTGAGTATAACTATCTATTCATTCATTACCAAGTTTCTTCAAACATATTTCAGCGCACCATGAGATCGATTTATCAGAAGTCACTCTTGATCTAAAGTCCCTGACCGTTACTCGTGCAGGAGAGTCAGGAGATTCAGGTATATCGACTCAAAAATCAATCTCACTCTTTCGAATTGCTATTTTGAAGATTCAGATAACGGTGGCCTAGTGATCATTTCAGAGAGCACTCTAACTGATCATCAATCGTTCAATGTTTGCCTGTACGGTGATAAAGAGACGCCTAGAGTACAAGTTCGCCCAACACGAATAATACTGAATAATATATTCATGAACGATATTTATATGAGCGAATTATCTCTGACGAATTTATCGTGCCATCTACCAATAGATGTGGTTTACCAAAAGGCTTGCTTCGTTTCGGTTGAACCCAACACAATTCGTTTGAATCCGCATGAGTGCCAACAGCTGAGTGTCAAAATTCATCCAAAGAATCCTGGATTCAGTCTGATAAATCTGTGTTTCAAATTAGTCGTCGTCAATATCGCTAGAGATGTCAAAAAGAAAATCACTATCGGAATGTTGGAGATACCAATATCTTTTACAAGCATCTTTAAAAAACCAACCGATACTGAATTTGCAACTCAGAATAACCTCAAAGATCTGCGGCCACGTTCTTCACGGTTTAAGGAATCGAGAACAGTCAGCAGGTGTAAGATTATGCAAAGACAGAATACCCTTCTTGTACCTTGGTTAGTTCGAAATTGTGAAACTGCGTGCTCTTAAATGAAACTAAATTCATTGAAGCTTTGGAGACCTTCCTTTCGATTCAATAAGCAAAACTATGTTGGATCAGCAACATTGTCAAGTTTTGGTATGTACGGGAAAGGAGAAGCAGAAAAATTGTTACACGTTTGAGCGAGCGTTGAATAAGATGTTAGCAAAGCAGCGTAGGGCGAAAGAGGAGATAATGGAATGTTTCTTCGTTAAGAATATTGATAAAGGGAAAGATGTTGTTCCCCTCTCGAAATTTATACCACTATCGGCGATGACTTTGCACAGTATCAAAATAGTACCAAAATTCATCAGACTCCAAAGGGTATTTATCTTCTATTGCAAACTTCTAAAGAGATAACTCTCTATTTTTAGGTTGCTCCAGTGAGCAAAGTTGAGCACTATTTTCAAATCACGAATGAAAATCCTTTTCCAATTCATGTGCATGTCACGTCAGTCAAACCCGGTATTTTATTCAAACAGGGTCAATCAAGGATTGTTGAAGCACGATCTAAAAGTAAAGTCCACTTAATATGTCAGGCTGGCCCTGTTGGACGTTACACGAACGTGTTGCAGATCATCATCAATTTCATACATATTCATGCAATCAGCTTCTTGGTAGAGGTCGTAGCAAAAACTATAAATGCTAGTGCAGACACCATTGTGTTTGAATCTGACAGCACCAAGAACATAAAATTCATAACTTTATATAACCGCTTAAATTCTTCGATATCATTTGTCACAGAAATGACGCCATCTAGATTCACTTTTACACCATCCAGTGGCAAGATTCCCCAACAGAAGAATCAGATATGCGCAATACAATATCAGAACACTCCAGGAGCAACCGACTTTTCTGAAGTGATTTTGACTTCTGAAGGAGGACAATCGCAGCTCTTTCATCTCTCCAGACTTAAGCAGAAGCCGAAAGTAGAGATTATTCCCGAAAAACTTGTTATTTCCAATTTACCTCTAAATCTGGAAGTTGAAAAGAGGCTCAAGATAAAGAATAAAATGAACTATGATATATGTTTTGTGATTGAAAATCCAGCGCCTATAGATGGAGTAAGCATATATCCACATGAGGGTATCATACCGAATGTTGCTGAAATTGAATTGGTGATCAAGATGATGATGACGGATCATAAAGGATTTCAAACAGAAATACGGATAACCTTAGATGATAATTACAGCTTTGATTTGCGTATTGAGGGAATGGTCACGCTTCCCGAAATAGAAATCAGCCCTGACAGTATAGTAAACCGAGAATTGATTCCCTGGTCATACAAAAGGAATGTTCTTTATGTCATGAACCGTTCTAACGCTAAATGTCTCGTGAGATTTGGCTTGGATAAGCATGAATCTTTTCGACTAACAGAAAAGGAAGAGGAGTTCGATATCTCAATCCACAACTCTAATTTGACTCTACTTCCAGGGGAAGTGAAAACTTTATATTTGCATTGCAGTCCCATGGATGCACTCAGTGAACATTTCCTGTTGCCGATCATTCTCAATAACTTAGAGAACTTACCATTCACGAGAGATTCGGGTGCAAGTGTTATACAGATCCATGAAGGCGTAGTGGAAGTACCTCGCGTGTTAATCACCGCTGTTTGTAGCGACATATCGATAAAATTCTCAACTTTGAGATTGAAATTTTATTACTCACAATCTGGAAAATCAAAGAAAAATATTCTGCACGAATATCTAACAGTTAAGAACAAAGGTAGGAAAGAAGCAGAATTCTGTATACGTTTGGATAACCTGTCACCTCAGTTTGAACTGAAATATCATAGCGGAAATGCTATGGAATTTTCAGATATATCGATTGTTTGTCGCTTACATCCTGAAGAGTTCACTGTTTTCTCTGTCAATTATTTGCCAAAAACTACTGGGGATGTAGTCAATAACCTACCTATTTATCTGAGGAACTATTTTGATGGTTGTATATTCAACTATCTCAGATTGATTGGTTTTAATGAACCTGCAACTATGAAGACTACTGAAAGCGAACTTTTTCTCAACTGTACTCCAATAGGTTTCAGTAGTATCTTCTTCTTCAATATAGAAACCATCAATCATCGGAGTAACTGTGAGGTATCTTATGCTTCCCTACCGGACTCAATCTGTGTTACATTGAAGAAAATAGATAACTCGGCGGAGGAAAAAGCCATCAACGTGAAAGTGGTGATCTTATTGTACGAACCTGCAAGTATGCTACAAGATATTTTATTCAATTGTACCTGTGGTGCACAATGTACAATTACGTTGGCCTTCTCATACGATAACTGTTATTTGAGCTACTACGCTTTCTCTTGGATTAACAAGTTATTTTTTATGGAAAATATGAGTGCTACTCAAGTGGTAAGTAGCATTCCTCTAGCATAGAAATATTAATTCATTTGGTGCATCACAGCAATATTGATCCTTATTGATTTTATTTAGCTTTGTTTTTCTTCAAACCCATTACATGTCATATTGCATTATCACTTTATAAAAAACGTTTACTTAGCTTTAAAGTGGGTCTGATGAACACTAATCTTTTTCTTTATTAAACAGTGTAACGTAACGCATTGTTGTAATCCCCCTTCCCTCCTTGTAATATATCGTAACGTTTTCCAAGATCCCCTTCCTCCAAACTGCGTTATTTAGTAGTTGAATGACCCCAATGTTAGATATGGTCCTTTTCTGTTCCTTTCTAATTATATGGCCGAACAATGTAAATAAAAGAATTCTGTCAACAGGCAGATCCAGTTCCAGCCAAAGAGAAGGAAGTGCTACTCAAAGCTACATCTAGCACCAAAGCACCGATTTTCATGAACAGAAATGAAGAAGAGGTCGTCAATGAATGGAATAACTCGATTTATCCCTTCTTCATAGTGGATAGTTCTGCGGCGGATAGCGATTATGTTAAAATGATGAAATCCACGTTGAAGGCTGTAGAGAGATGGATAAGCAGTCAGGGTTTCTTCAGAAATCGATTTTTTCACATACCTGAAACCATCGCTTTACCACCGAAGGAAAAAAAGAGGTCTTTAATTGAACCATCAGTTTTGACGTTTCTCATTGAACTTGCTGGAGCTGAAGTACGCGAGGCATCATTAACAAGGTAATTTGTAGAGATAATCAAATTACAAACATTTTTCTAAGCGAATAAGAACAGTTCAACAAAAAATTTCAAAATTTCCTCGACACTGGCTCAAATAATTTTTTTTTTCACGCGTCTATTGAATTAAACATCTTTATTGGTGCCGTAACTAGTTTCACAAATACTTTTGATATTGGATGTTTATATCCATGGGAGGAAAGATGAAATTTCCTCCGTTGCTATACCAATTCTAGATCTCTCCGGCAATTGATCGAAATCATGACAAGAATAACGTGTAATTAATAATGATAACTTCTTCTCATGATTGCCCTACATACTCATCTAAATAACATTTTTCTTTTCAGTAAAGTCGTGAATCATACGAAAACAAACATCGCCTTACACTTCATGATCACATACCAAAATCTCGTGATTTATTTGAAATCACAAGGTGCTATCATGCCTCACGTAATGCCAGAATTTCTATTAACATACGAGGACTATGAAATAATAGAAACCCACCGACCCGATCTTTTGAGTTTCAAGAGAAAATTAGATGAACCAACATTCATTGCATATAGTACCAGATGCTACATAGATCTGGTACTTCAGAGTATTAAAATATTTGTTCTTAATAGAATCGTGCCTTCCGAACAGCAGAATGATGCAAATCCTCAAGATTCCAAAAGGCCATCATCGCCTACTGAGCCTCAGAAAAACGCAAAGACATTTTCTAATGGCGATTATATACTGTTACGGTGGCTCCAATATCATTTCGATAGCCAAAAAAACCAACTATGGGAATTGGAGAATACTCAGGAATTGAAAGCAAAAAAGATAGTGACTTTTGAGGACGGGCTGCAAGATTCATTGGTCTTTGCATGCGTCACTGTAGCTTTTTGTCCTTACATGAAATCGGCCTTGTCAGATATGCACGCTGCGCCTGAGAGCTATGAGCAATTATATCATAACGCATGTTCTGTTATAGAAGCCTGGAATATTCTAAATTTGAGCTTCGTAATTGAACCAGAGGATATTATATATCCTATTGGAATTAATATGATGCTTTTGACGTTGTATCTCTACGAAGTATTACCACCTTTCTTCCCAAACGAAATGATAACCATCGAGGCTGAGTTAACTGAAATATCCACGGCTGAGATGATTATAACGAATGACTCAAACCACAAACTCGAATATGCAGTCTTATTCTTCGATAATGAAATCGGTTCGTTCAGTACAGTGGAAAACATTTTCAACATACCGCCTGAAGGAACTGAAACATTGGTTGTGCATTATCAAGCCAAAAAGGTAAATGATCAGAAAGCAGTTCTCGTGTTGTCCGGAGAAAGAGCTGGACAGAAGTACGGACGGAGCAAAGCGGTTATTCTGGAGGGCATTACCAAATTGAATAATCCTTCGGCCAAATTTCAATATCACTGCGAATGTTACAAAGTTCTTCATTTCGAAATAAGATTATTCAATCCTTACCGAGTACCAGACACGTATGAAATGTATTACATAATAACCAGTGAGACAGGAGGTGTGGAAAATGACGGGGAAGAAATTGAAAAATGGCAACTATTAAGTTGGAAAGATTATGTTCTAGACAAAGTACCCAAACAGATCTACACCAGAGAATATGAATTTTCAATCACGAATGTAAAGCAAGGTTTGATTTTCAAGCCAATCATTTGTTGCCAAGCGATAGCAACGAGGACGTATAAAATGTTCATGGTTGGTAAAAATGGAGATTGGAGCTTCCATCTTAAACTCATTCCGGCAATGTCGAGGCAAATATATTCGGTTATCAACGTTTCGTTACCTCGAGACTTCGACAGCCAAGTGTGCACCTGTACTAGAAAATCCGACGTTCCTCCAATTTGTCCGAAGACAATAAGCATTAAAATCCCTTCAAAGAATAATCTATTTCTCATATCATCTAGAGAAATGTTCATAGCCTGCACGGATGAAACTTTTATGTCATTGTGGATAAAAGATATATGTAAGTATATCTTTATTCTCTTCTACACGAATTGAATTGTACAATTCAAACTTATATTTAAATACTATTCATAAGTTCTTAAACACATAATCTTGAGGTGTCAAATTTTCCATTGCGACGTTGGTTGACATTCGTTGGTTGAGATGGGTACCGTTGGTCTTGTCAAGTTGGTTACTTAGAGCGGTTCCGCCTCTATGTTTCAGGTACGACCCATTTTTGAGTACTGGGGTTTGGGACTGAAATAATTCCTTGTAATTTTTCACGCTATACAAAAAAGCCTTACCCGGCAATCGAACTTTAAACTGTATTATTCAATCCTTATAAAAATGGTATTGTGCACATTGCACAATATCGTTCGTTCGTGATCAATATTGAAATAGTTCCGTATTGATATCGTTCTCAATCTCCTGGTTCTATTTTCAATACACATAAAGTAGGCACGAAATATATTCAATTTTAGTGTTCAAATTTTATGAATTTTCCTATTTCGAAAAAAAATTCTATATTTTTTCAACAAAAATCTGACAGACATTGAATTTGAACTTTCATTAAAAAAAGGCATTTTTATTGCATTTTCAGAAATTGATAAGTTAATTCAAAATAAAAATAGAACCAGTTTCATATTTGATAATTCAGTTTGTCTTCGAAGATGAGGAAAACAATTTCGTTTGATATCGATTTTTTTGCATCTTTGTTGGAGTAATTGAACTATGCTCAACAGACCGTACGCTTTGGCATACACGTGCGATCAATTTTACTTTCCGATGTCGATTTCAAGGATAATCCCATTCGTTCCGAAGTTTGAACTTCGCATTTTTGTTAAACAATGTCTTATTCGCACCTTATACAGAGTTCAGTTTCAAAATATTGAGTTGATTCTAGTTGTAACATCTGATTATTATTTGATAAGGAAGACTTCGTTTAGTTATATTTTTTAGACAGAGTTCAGACATATGGAAAATTGTAATGAAAATAGTCAAATTATACTTCCAACTATTTATTGGCTGTATCACCATCATGAAATTCTATCTAAATTCCAGGAATCTTTGGCCACCATAACTGTAATATGCTAATTCGATTGAATTTTTGAGGATATTTCGGAAAATAAAAACTGTTAGGGCTTTTCGGGAGAACTTTATGCTCTGACGATACTGTTTAGTGGAACTCAATGTTAAATGCCAGAAATAGTACAAATGCATATTATGATTGAAAATTTGGGCCGTTGAGTAATAATCACTAAAAACCATGCATTCAAAATTTCACTATACATTAATACATAATATACATATTATTGGAAATACCTTTGCTAAAAAGTGTGAAACGTGCACTGTTAAATGAATGCGATCTTGAAAATGACGCTCCGAAAAGTCCTAATAGGTTGCTAATAATTACCCCAACTTATTTCATTATTTTATAGCGACACGAGCGGTGTTCAACATACTGGGAGCGCTTTTTCGACAAGGCGAATCGTACACTAAACTCGAAGAATATGAAGAAGTGTTCCAGTTAAGTCATACTTATACTGTTTCATGTGAACCTAGGACAGCTTTGACGACATCCGAACAAGTAACCATAGAAGATGTTACATCAGACGGAAGTACGGAAATTTTGGTGCACGCTAACTTTGATACGGATCACCAACAAGAAAATTTCTTTCTCGAGCTTGAATCGCTATCGAAATTGGAGAAGCGAATTTATAAACTTCATTTTTTCAAATCGTAAAATTTTCGTTGTACGTTGAATTGTTTGATCAGTAAAACAAAATCCTCAATAATCGAAATGATATAGCATAAATCAAACAGAGGGTGGTCCGTAGATACCTCGAATCCCTAGTGTCTGTATTGGGTAGGGGTGTAATTCACCCCCCGCGGAGCCGCATGTACACTCCCTTGATTACAATAAACGTACTGCCATAAATAATAATTATAATTTTTAATTTTCTGTGTTGACGTGTTGAGGGGGTCAATACGTTTAGAATTTTTTATTCATTCGCAGCCTTTTATTTTACATTTGGGAATTTTCGACGAAAACTTTGGAGGAAATGGAAATAAATTGCTGGGTATAGGATGGGTTACTAAATCGTAGGAACCTGTGGAGGAATTTATATTCATTATTCGACTTTATAATCTATAAAGAAAGTTGATATACCAGTTTAATATAATTGCGAAGCCCTTTGTAGTTCTTATGCCTGTATATTGAGAAGAAAATTATTTGTTTAAGATGAATTATGTGTAATATGCTATAATCGTTACGTGGGATCGAAAACTACGTACAAAAATTCCTTTCTATTCATACAGCTATTGAATTCAAATCGGATTCACGCCGATGCAGATGGACGGATAGTTTTACATGCACATTATGCTCAACATTGAACTAAGGATAATCAAGGTTATCGCGAAAGACAGCAAATAATTTCACAAAAATTTCACAAAAAAGTGAAGAAAATATCCGCGAAACAAAAAATATCAAAATATCGAATATGCTCCAAATTCAAATCTTTTTAAAAATTAATTTAAAATTTGGAATGGTGAGGAATATCAACAAGCTATTGTGAAAATTACAGAAAAAAGTAAACAGACAGAAAGTGAGAACTAAAAACCTCTCACAAAGTATCTCCACCTCTTCAGACGTGTTCCGTCAATAATCGTTCTGATCGCATTGTCATGGATAGTGCCGAAACCCGGGAGGAGTTTGGTAATGTGGTACTGGTGGTGAATGACGGAAATCATAATTAATAACCATCTGCATCAAACAAAATTGGTAAACTCTGACTAAGCGGTTGCGATTTAAGCAAACCTCATCATTCGAATCGATATCATCGTCACAGTTGTTCGTAAAGCATAATAGCAGCACGAATTATGTGAGTTCCATATGATATGACTACGACAGTAGATTTTCAAAAGTCGGCAGACGAACGACTCATCACTATTACGAACAATCAAACTCTTCATATGTCTTACATTAAGAAAAGGAGATTCTTGAAGATCTTGAAAAGGAGCTACATGTCTTTTGGGAATTTACTGAAACTTAGAAATAAAATTGAATGATTTTGAAGACGGAACTGAATAACTAGAAAATCAATAAGTTGATTATATCATTCCGGTAAGAATTTATGTTAATCACTGCATCATTATTTACTCGAATAATCAATTCACATTACTTTTTATTCGCATAAAAATTATTTAACCTTCTTTCATAGTATAAACATATAGTAATTCCATTTTTTAAGATAGGTTTTTGTTTTATTGAACTGCTGATTGAATTCGATCTGAGGAATTCTGACTTTGAGCAACTTTCATCAATATCAGAACGGCTTTGAGTTGCGATTTGGATTTTCGTGTGAGGGAAAATGTATTTGATGATATTTATCTAATCTGATTTATTTTCAATCGAAAAAATTCCTTAAAAACATTTCAAACGGTTATTAGCGGTGTACTATAAACCTTGAACATTGAATTGGTCCCACGTGTCGCGTTTATTTGCCGGTTTCAATACTATTGATGACTAATATGAAAGAAAAAAAAATTGCAAATTTGGATTTTTTGTACGCTCATTGAAAACTGCCATTAAGTTCAGATACTCCATGTGGAAAATTTCTTATGAGTCAAATATTCCAATAATTACTATAATCAAGTCAAAAATGTGAATGGATATGTTCTGTCAAAGAATTCGCCAGGCATCACAATATTCGATTTAGAGATTTCAAATGTTTTCTCAATTATCATTTACTTAAATGCAAAAAATCCCGATTACACAGCACGTGATAAAGTTAGATAGTGCGGCGCTTTCACGAGGAAATTAGTGTTATTAGCTCGGCGAAAGTGTGATATCATCACGTGAAACGAAAAGGAATTTCACTATCGTGGCAAAACCTTTTCGGCTATAATCTGAACTTAATATTGACGCGATTCAAAATTCCAGCATCCTTGATTAAAATAAAGAATTCAGGCCTGGAGTCGAGAGTTTTTTTTGAATTATTTAATATCGCGGGTGTTTTCGGGGCCTGTTCTTCGCTAATTCATTTATACAAACACACCCCGCCACCCCATGCGCCGTCGGCGTTTCATTAAATTGAATTAAGGACCCTTTGTGTATTATACCGCAATAAAAACACGAGTGCACATTCTGCGGAACGGAGAATTTTCTACGCGTTGTAATCAGTTGAATAAGTCGCCTTGACAATAACATTGGCATTGAGAGAACGTTCATTAACGATAGGCTAATTAATCCGATTGAAAGGAAAAATCATCCGGACAATTATTAACATAATATTAATTTGACGTATAATCTATTAAATTAGAAAGATAATTGGCGCAACCACACTGTAACCTACTGCGTTTCGACGATTGTTGAGTCATATTAAAATCCGAAGAATAACAGTTTTCAAATTAAAAAATAAATACAAAAAATAACCTTCATGTTTAACATATCAATATTAAAACTGAAACAAATCAAATAAAAAAATCGGAGTTCGATTAGATACTTTCACCGTCGACTACGTCATAAATTGAAGTGATTGTTCAACAATTGTTGTTTTTTTTTTGAATCAAGAAGATCTGGCCTTCGTTTTTTCACCGTCATTATCAACGTGTTGGAATGCTCAACCGCGAAAGGTATTAATATAAATAACTTTCGAATCCGCTCTCCTAAGAATATCGGTTTTTTACCTGGAAAACCGAATCTCGTCGATGCGATTACCGATTCCGCTACTTTCCACGAAGGACAAAATAGCGATCTAAAAACTAACGAAGTGAAAATTTTGACAATCTCCGTCTGCAACGATTTTGGTGCATATATACCGAAAGAAGAATGGGATCCGGCATGTTGCGTATAGTCGTTATCCTTTTCATAACTCTTCCAACGATATCGCTGCAGGTGCAGTTCGTCAGTACACCCCATAACGGCCAATTAATCGCAACTGGTAAGCAAAATTTTGGAACTTTTGATCGAAGATGATATTCTGTGAGAATCATTCTTAGGAAATTCTTCAATTCTTCAACTGATTGCTGTTTTTTTTTTGATTTCCGAAAATGCCCCAAAACGTTTGAAATTCGAACATAATTTTGACACTTCCAAGAAATTGTGTGTAAAATTGTTTCGAGAATTTCAATTCAACCCCTCTTAAATTTGCATTAAATCTAATTTCAGAAGGCCCAAATTTTATAAAGTCTATCTCAACAAATAGGAGATGGTTCTCATAGAAATATATTGAATTAAAATATTTTGCTCAATTCAATATAATGAAGCTATTTTTTGTCGAAAATGTTAATAGTAGAAATCATGTTGAAGAAAAATTGTATTTTATTCAATATATCATTGATATGAACAAGATATTGAAAGAATCCCTCAAGTTCATAGGCATCACGCAGATATCATGTTTCCTCTGTTGAGACATGTACGCAATTTGGTTTTCTTTAATCATCAGTCACTCAATAAAAAATTAATTCTTTTTGATTCAACAGTTGAAAGAATAAGATAAGTGTCTAATAATTCCAATTATGAGATCCAGAAATCAATTTATTTGAATTTTTATGGAAACAAGGAACATCATGTGCTTGACCAACCTATTCGAGCACTTCATTCACAGCTTTTCATTTTCTTTATACGGATCCTTGAATAAGGCGTTCGATGTAATTTTGAAACGAAATCCGCAAAAAAAAATATCGAAAACATGCGCATAAAGGAGTTAGGAATGTCACCAACAATATGTACGTCAGCGTAGAATAAAATATTCCCGGACCGCAAGAACAAGGAAGAATAAGAAGTGAGTAATCTTTTACGTCGAAAAAATTGTCCGGAGGTGGCGATCTGTCGAAGAAACATCCCTTACAAATGGGTCTCCGCAGTTTACAGAAAGTTGAAATGTTTCTCCTTCCCTCGTCTGCTAGCAACCCTCAATATTGGAGGGTGTGGCAACGTTGGTATGGCGTTGCCATAGTTACTCGCCACATCGACAAGCTATGAAAAATCCCCAAGCGCTGAAAAACACAATCGATAGTCATAAAGCAAATGAAAACGAAAGAAAGAAAGAAAGGTTTTTGGGAATGAACCTACAGACTCTCAATCGGCCTTACTCCTCCAACCGCCAGCTCGGGCGATAGTCGTCGCATCGATAATTCAGACTTGTCGCCGATAATGCGGGATAAAAACCCAGTAATAGAGGGTGGAAATTCCTGACTGCGAACGTTTTTCCGGAAAAATTAAATCGCCATCGGTGGATTAGTCGAGAAGCCAAATCCAATTAGCTCTGGACATGGAGTTGCGTTTCCTAGGGGCATACCGTGAGAACCGATTGTTACAACGGGGGTAAATGGTGGCTGCCCCTGGGACCGAACTCTCTGCTCTCTAATAGAATTACAGGATCGCTATCTGGGAGATGTCTCGAATTCACCACCTCTCCAACGCAACCAAATCTAAACTGCGACATATATAACTGGAATCCATTGGGATTTCCAACGTATAACAATTAAATTTATCAATCTGTTATTGGGTGGAACGAAAGTTCTCATAACTAGACACCCCTTGATGTTATGGGCATGATGCTATTAGGGGTGAGTGGAGGGTAAAAATTAGATAATCATAATTTATAAATTTTATTTTGATAATCATTGCTCAACCAATCAGATAAAATATGAAAACAAAAACAAAACAATTGAAAAGTAGATTCTCATTTGATTTCGATTCTCATTTGTTGAATATGAAGAAAAGTGTGTAAGTCACTTTACTTGGATTTTCCTGTGATACCGTCAGAGTTCGTTGAAATCAGATTGAATTGAAGATAAACGCTTGCAATTGAAAAGAGACAGAAACATTAATTTATATTCTTGATATCAGTGCGCAACGCTGTCTGAAGAATTATTCAGTAAGTGTAATCAATAAATTAAAAAAAAAACATTATTCCAGGTTGGAGGGTTTAGATTTTCAGATTCTTTGCGACTTTAAATCGAAATTCTTGAATTTTTCAGTTTGAGTTCCGGATTTTATGTATGAAATTCAGATTTCTAGGGACATATGTCCGAATTTCATGCTTTTAGTTTCGGTTTTGTGGGCTTTTAGAATCGAACCAGAATTTTTGTAATAAATATTCAAGTGAGCAAATAAACATGTTTTCAATAGTCGCCGATGTGATATAATCAACTATCCGGATCGCCAGATTCATGTTGTGGTCATCATTTTGTTCATGGCTCAACAGAAATAATTCAAACTACAATTTGAAGGATGCGCTGTGGTTAAAAATGTTGGCCAAATGCCAGTTTCGGCTCTTGTTAATAGCATTGTTATCCTAGGTTCTTGAAAGTCAATACTGACGACCATAAAACAGATTGCGTTCGAATTCATTGCATTCATTGGAACATTGAGAACAATTTCAAGGGTTGAAATGTGTCAACGAACAGAATCAGCTTACAATTTCAAGGATGAACACCAGCGTTAAAATAGAAATAATCAATCAGAATCGCTCAGAAATGTATTTGTCCAGAAACTTTCCCTTTCAAATTACATAAAATGAACGAGAACTCATTAATTATGAAATGAATTGATTGAGATGTAGACAATAGAAGTTATGAACTGTGCTAATTCAATAAATGATTGACAGTCGTTTCTATTTTACGGTTTTGCATTTGTTACAGCAACATGTTGATCGATCGTTCGCATTTTTGGGGGCATAATTTCGAAAAGAAAAAAGTCGAGTGTGATTTATTTCAGAGAAAGTTCATTGTGGAGGGGCGCGACTGGCTTACACTTAGGGTTTCGGTGGAGAAGCGCGCCGTCCCTGGCAGGCGGCGTTCGGCGCCGGGGGTGGTTCCGAAGACCGCGCCGACGCCCGTGACGTCACAGGGATATTTAGCCAAGACTGATTTCAATAATGGCGTCCTCCGGTGAAAAGGGTGGGGGTTCGAACGGTTATCTTCTCCACAGTGAATCTCGGGGCTCGGGTGGAAACACTTAGTGAAATTAAACGAACAAGACTAAGTTAACGTAAATTGAAAAATATTGTCTACATGAGCCATACGTAACGGGGAAATTAACGGCCGTTACGGCCGGAGTATTGAGTGAAAGTTTTGCCGCATCTACTTGCGATTTCGACTATTTTCATCATCAATTTTTTCGGTACCGATCATGATCAAGTTTCGATATTTCGGCCGACTAGAATGTCATGTTTACAAACACGTCGAAGCAAAAACGCCGACGTCAAGATAACGTAGGTTTCCAGAAAAAATAGGCCTCTCGAAACGGTTTATCGGTGCAACAAGACAGTAGTCGCGAAATTCGAGTTTGCCAAGCGATAAGATTAGCGGGGACTTTGGTAATTACTGTGAGCTTACACGGAAAGTGATTTTTCGATTTTCCCCGTCGCGTCTGAACGTCATGTCGATATTGGACCAAAATCGCGGCCTCGCTCACCTATCCGGAGGACCACCTATGGTGCCTCCTCATACCATGGAGGGACCACCGACCTCCGATGTCCTACTCGCACTACTCGCTCGAAACAAGGCACTTGAAGGTACGTCTTTGATAATCCATCAATTGTCACGAAATATTGATTTGAATGAAACTGATATTGATCATATCTTCAAATAATGTTATTAACTTCACCAGAATATTTTCTCATCTCATGTCCACATACACGAAAAAATTTTTTTTCATTCAGTTGAGTTTCAAAGTCCTATTTTACGAAAAACTTTCACCTCCATGCTTGAATGTTGTGGTAACATCAACGGAACTTTATTGATTTTGAAGGTACATATTAAATACATAGGGTGTCCAAACCAAAACTTTGCGACCGAAGAAAATTATTGTCATCTTCGAAGTTAGAAGAAATACTAAATATTTAAACTGTCAAAGAAAAAAAGGTTGTCGCTACTGCAAGCAATAAGCAGAAAACCACGAAAAAACCTTCCACAAAAAATATCAAAACAAACTTCTATTCATTGGAATTAGGGACGGTGTTAAGCATTCAGAAATTTGCACACCAATGCTGATATGTAATATGGGTTAAGACGTTAGTTATCTCGAAGTTTGAAGCTTACGCTTTGCCCTATTCCGAAGAATCTTTTAACGAAACAACCCATCCAACATCGTGAAATCATAAAAATAACTATCACCTGCAATCTTCAATATTACTCACAGTATTCTATGACAAAAACTTCATTTGACATGTTTCAAAACCACATAGTTTTGCACCTCCGTTTCCTGTGCGCATCCACCCAACATTCAGGTACTGCTTTCAAGAAGCATTGTACACTTGGTTATTCAAACTGTCTATTTCGCTGAATGGATATTGATCACTAACCATTCGTGAGGTGTCTGTTCCACAAAAGTTTCACGAATGTGAAGTCTACCTTTCTGCTTTATTAAAGGGGTTACATTCCACCAAGTCGGACAATCTATTGAAAGTCGACTTCATCATGAATAACAAACCCAGTTTTATGAATTTTCTTCTCAATGCTGCGTCAATTTATTTTTCTGTGATTGTTGGACCTTTTTGGATCTATACAATCGCCGAGCACATACAAATTGAAAATGATCTATATGAAATATTCAATGCATCACGTTTTCCGAACAATCGCGATCTCGAAGTTTACATCATATATCGATTCGGTTGAGGAGGTTGCGGAAGATGGAGTACACACGCCTCCGGCGCCCGTTTGTCTTCATCCGCAGTTTATCGATTCTGTTTGATTAACAGCAGTCGTCGCCAAAGAAGATGCGAGTATTTCACCACTGATGCCGTTGAATCTGTAGTAATGGTTACGAAATTTATCCCGGGTTTAGGCAGTAAAAAAGGAAAAATAAAACTTCGCGTGCGTGAAGTAAAATTTGTTTTAAATGATCGGCGATACCAATATTTACTGGATAAACATTTAGGGAGAACGTCTCCTTCCTGTGAGATATATTTCATTATTGTATACGTTTGCCCTGTGAAACGAAGTGAGCGACTATTTTTGCGTTATTGCTAGATATCTGTACTATGTGTATGTAATGATGATGACTAAACGACCATACGTGATGCGACGATATTTTCAAAGAATATGTCTTTTTATGTAGGAAGATCAAAAATGTAGGTTGCGCACATTTCGAAAAAAATAATCACAATTTCTCATTTTGGGATTGTTTCATCTATCTATTTTTCCTTAAACATATCGCGTATCTATATTGTGTGCTGTTTGTTTATTTTGGACATTTTAGTATCTTATTTGGATCCATTCCTCTCGTTAATTATTTTATTTGGGTTTTCTTTCGTCTGTCTATAATGAAGGTTCATGTGCCTTATTTGAAGTTATTTCACCTCTGTGTCCCAGAAATTTCGCCACACAGTTTGTTTTGTGTTTGTCTCTTTGGCCTATTTTGGCTTTTTGCCTCTCAAATTTGACTTTGGTTCCGTATATTTTGTATATATTGTATATCGCACGTATCACGTGACTTTGTTTCGTTTGAATATTTTGCAGATTTTGCCTGTCTATTTTGTATTTGTTCCATCAATGTATTTCTTAAAGCTATATATATTACCTGTCTTGTTCATCTATGTTCGTCTAAGTTCCAGAACAAAAACAGAGTTTTGGGTTCTCTTACGGAAAATCGCATACCCTATTGAAACATGACCTGAAAAAAAGTTTATTTTCAAAAAAGCGGAATTTTCAATTCCATATATTCTATGATTCTTTTTTTTTTTCGCTACGATTCGATGTCCTTCACTTTGGAAACTAATGCACTTTGGCCCAATACTTTATTGAAGGACAAAATTTCCTTGTATGAACGTGAAAACATTTCCACACTCATTGCAGATTACATTATATCTTGAATTATTTATCAATGGAAAGTTAACTACAATAGATAACAAAAATCCAAATGTTCCCTATTCTTAAGTTATCGATGTCGTCAATTTTTGACGTATTAATTCGCTCGTTTTGAGTGTTGAAAGGCATTTACATGATTGTCAAATGTTTGAATTGAAAGATTATTGAGAAGCCGCGTATCAGCACTCGAAATCCGTGAAAATCAAATGATACTAATATCTATTGTATAAGAAAAACGATTTCCAGGAATCCGTTCTGATGCAATTTTACAAAAACCAGAAGTTTTTGAGCGATTTGCATTGACATGAAAATTCACATCATCGTCAACTTGGTGATACAATATGTTCACATAAATTTTTCATCTATAACTGTAGTCACTCTCAACGGAATATTCACTATACGACCAATCTGGTTTTTTAAATTTTGTTTATCATTCGTTCTTACAATTTTGTAACGTTAACCTATTCAATTTATTGGGTTCTCATTGCGATTCTCGACTTGAGCGTAATTGAAAAGAAACATTTAAAACATGAGGGATTTATTTGCAAATCAATTAGTTACAGATATCGAGAGTGTGTGAGCTATTTTCGTACTTATCACCATCGGCAATATCTAATCAATCACTGCTCTATCCAATGACCACTCTATGAAAGACAAATATCAAATTTTTGGTGTCATCGGATCATTGTGATGAAGCTAAGGATCACATTTTCGCTCTATATTTATAGCAGATTTCTATGTGTATTCCTTTTTACAGTACGTCCCTATCAGACAGGAAAAACGGGTTAATATAATGTGAAGTGTATTTAGAAAGATTTTACTTATATTTCTCATTGAATATGTTGAGTTTTATGGGATCCTTTATATGATTCATAGTAATTTTTTTAGTCAAAATTAAAACGTAACTTATTATTACTGTACCGATGGACTTTGTTTCAATAATAAAAAAATAAATATAAGATTGTGCAACTCGTAAGAAATGGCCAATAGCAATCCAGTATTTTCCTCAGTACTACGTATAGATAAGTCAATATACTCTCAAAGGACGTCAAATAAATACTTTGATGTTTCGGCGGGTCGAATAAACTGAATGAACACAGAAATAACAAAAGATGTAAATAAAAATATTATTCTTTAATGGCCACAAAACCGAATATTTCTTTCTATCAACAAACGTCAAAATATTCATAAACGACGGAGCGCAAGAATTTTTCGCGCATGCTGCTCTTGGCGTCGATTATAAATGGAAACGTGATGTCAAAAAAATTTTCGAAAAGTTGTTTCACGCAACAATCTGCTTCCATCTGGGATACTTTGAACTTACTGCGACTGCTAATGAGATTTGTGAATCCGATTAATTTGCTTTATATTATTATAGATTTTAAAATGCTCTTCTTATAACACTCCCTGAATTAAATATATATAAGCTTCAAAAAGTTTAACACAGAATAATAGAGTTCATGTCATATACAAAAATTAATTCGAAGAATCATTTCAAAGACGCATTCGAAAATTCAAGGTATAGTGAATTTTATATACAGATATATTTATATACATAATTTATATACAAATATACAACACGTACAAAGCATTTTCCATACAGTGCTTCAGTTGTTTTGTCCGATTATAACTAAGGAGGAATCCAAAATATTCGACACTGTTTAAGTGTCACGTCAAATAAAAAAGGAGCTTAAAGTTATAGGAAAGACATTTTAAAACCCATTGACCCAATATCGAATGGATAATTAAACGAATTTCCTTGACCGTGTTTATATTCAAAAAGTACAGCACTTCATAGTGAAATATCAATAACACTGCCACCTTTTAGTGAGGAGGTGCAACGATTTTGTGTACATTAATAAAATGCAACAATTATTTCTTGAATATCATCTGTCTCTTCTTATCGTCCCGGCAATATGATAATTTTCTTTTTAAATACTGCGGTAGTAAACAGCTGGTTAAATGTACAATCACATCACCGAATTAATCTACTTTCGACCTTACCTTATTATTAGATGATCATCCTTGAAAATATCGTTAAAATTTTACCGCTTCAACATGATACAGGTCTACATTTCGAAGGCTTCCCGTTTTGTTGTGTTAACTTCCATGCCATATCGGGCTCATATTCATTACATTTTCTAACATTCGGAGTGTAAATTCAACGTTGGGTTGATTTTGCATTTTGAAAAATACGTTCCATTTTTGCATTTTATTGAGGTCTTTCTTGTCTTTCTTTTTTATTTGGTTTTTTTGAACATTGTTATGTGGGGGAGATATGAAATAATCATTTGTTTCTTTTCATTCGTCAATTCGTTTAACTTTGATATCATCTTGAAACAGTATCATCTACGTATGGATCGATAGGTGTTGTATTTTATGTCAAGGAAAGGTTTTTTTGAAATCAGAGTTGATTATTTCTCGTGTGGAAGATTCACACGGATTATATATAAAACCTTGTAATCCACCGATTTATTTGTTCATTCTCTAAAAAGTGCACAGTATTTGCGTTTGCACTCACTCCTGGATAATCCAAAAGTAAGCTAAAACAACAAACACGAAACGTTTTAGATGTTCTCCGCGTGGGGGTGGTCTCCGAAACGCTTGTAATATGTCACCGCATCTCGATCTCCAATTACACGTACTTAATATGATAAAAAAACAGTGCCCATCATCGGACGGGGGTCGGGCCGGTGGTTGGCGGGTGTTTGTGAGCTTTTTAGGGCACGTGTCGAGGCGCGCGTTCCGAGACTCCGGTTACATGCCGCCGGCGTATTATTCCGTTCACATGGGAAATCTGTTACAAAGGCTTAATCTTCCTGCCTTCGGCATAATTGAGTTAGAATCGATGTGCTTTTTCGGGCAGATTCCGCGTGGTTTTTCCCGCTATGAATTATTAACCAGCCAGGGCGTTTGCCGAAAAAAAGGCAGCAATCGATCTTTGCTTTGGCGTTGAAAGGGATATAATGTACCACTATAATTGAGGCTATCTGGTCCAATTATCTAGCTAATTTGGTGAAGTATCGGCAGCTGAACGCGGCGGGGTTCCGGGGGCACGAAACCCCATCCAGTTTCGCGTATTAGTCAAGAGACGCGCTCGGCTATTTGCCTTTGTTTCATCATCTGTTGTGTCATGATCTCTATAGGGCTCCAGAATGTTACAATACGGCTTCTGAACTACACGACAGTCGACAACCGATGTACAGGGTGAACACGAGACTAAACGGTGAAAGGAATCAATTTCATTTCACTCATTTCCATTCCGGTCCTGGTATCTCGTGATCTATATACAGAAGCTCTACGGTTAGGCTTCTTCCCTTTGAATGTAACACCACTAAACCATCTGCCGTTGAATATGATTCACCCTATACGATGTTATGGTCATTTACCTATCTGACTTCTGATCGGAATTAGTGACTTTACCGAGGGATTTTAATAAAAAATAAGCTCGCTACCATTAGGGCGTCGATACACTTACGTAATTGAAATGACAACTCGAATCCGAACGGCATTACGAGGAAGTTTTGAAGGGGTTTTTCCTGCTGTTTTTTTTCTGTAGGAACAACCTGCTGTCCCTTCGCCATCGAATTCATTTATCACACAACAAAAAGCTCCGTCTAAAAATAATATGCGATTCGTTCGACGATAATAAAGACCATTCATTCATAGAATTTCGTCGAGGCGAGGGTGTAAGCTATACATCTATCGAACGAACGAAACACGAACAAGTCCCGGGATAATGCGCCTGGATCAGTAAGCCGACATTACGGGGCTTCAATCATGCAGTTTCGGGGGCGGAGTGAAACCTTTGTTGTGAAAAGTCAGCGGGTTTTGTTTGATTAGAAAAGCGCAGAACATTTTGTCCCTAATCAAGGCAGATGAATAAGAACGTTCCGGAGGGTTTTCAACCCCGTGCCAGCAGATTGCGAAGCGCGGAAACGAGTTATGTTGCCCATCGAATTGGAACTTACGTCATGCTGTTCGATAAGAGCAGAACGTATCTGGAAAAATTCCTGCCTTCCAGGATGCGATGAGATTATTTTTTTGAAACTCTACTGTTCAACAATTGAAGCGGATAATCTTTATTTTTATATATTTCTTTAGATCTGTTCCAACTGGCGTTGTGAAGGATTAATGGATTATTTCTTTAGCTCTAATGAAAGAAATGTGTGAAATGCATGCTAAAATATTCCACCAAAGAATCTTCTGGATCTCGTTTCAGACGAGTCTCTGTTACTTCGAATGATTATTATGCCTTTACGAAGACTAGAAACTGATGCAAGAAGGAAGAAGTCGCTGAAAGTGTCGTAAGCTGTGAATGGATCTCCAGGATACAGACATGGAGGAGGAAGAGAATGTGCCACAGCTCGTGCTCAAGATCGTCTCATACTTTTGAACTCTCAAAGAAACCCAACTTCTCCTGATTCAAGAGTTAATAGCTCATTCAGGCAAGGTACTGGAATAGCGATTTCTGATCAAACTGTTAGAAGCGCCACGTCCTTTAAGGTGTCGATGGACACGAATTAATGGTAATTGGAATTTTCCAAATTGGAGGTTTTGTCTTTTCACAGATGAACCAAGATGAAAGTTCTTGTATGGAGAGAACGAGGCCAGCTATATAATGAGCATTTAATGTCACAAACCGTTGCTACAATGAGAAAATTCGTCAAAAAATTCGACAAAAAAGGTTTTTTCGTTTCAATTGGTACAGGACGCATTGGTCGGACTCTGTCCGAATTCGATTTCATTTTTTGTCCACAATGTATGACTAAACTTCTAGGATCCAAAACCAAATTGGGTCTATGTGGTGTTTATATTTTCTTCCGGTTTCCACCAGAAAATCGGCAATGATTTGCCGGAATTACCCCTTTTGGTCCGTTTAGTTCCACCGGAAACACAGATTTAGAGCGACAGGAAAGCCATTGTGGAACAGCCGGAAATGCATTGTGGTGAACTCGGTGTCAACAGTTGGCAGTCGAAGGGGATTCCCTGACGATTAACAGTTGCCGCATTCAATTTTGGGGCACGTGATCGACACACGAACGTATTTCCCTTTCGGAAAAAATAGCGCCGGTCGTATAATCAACCGGAACGCACGAGTTAGGGGATGCATTGTGTATTCGCAACTATGCGATATTTTTAATCCACACTGTCTGACAAATCATGGAAAAAATTTGATAGGTAGCTGCTTCTGATAGAATTTTTATTTATAATCATATTACACAGGCTGTCCGTCCCTTTTAAATGATGAAGTGCAAGTATTGTGCTTCAGTATCTTTTGAGAATCACAAAAAAATTTGTTTCTTTTTATTTCTGCTACAACAAATTCATTTTCCGAGCTTCCGAGCTTTTTATTCACCACCAGACCATGTGAATAGAGAGAGACCTTTACGAAAAATTTAAGGAAAGTTCAAATTCTTCAGGATTTTCGAAATTCAATTAAATTCAAGATTTATTTTTTAAAACCGAATATTTATGTGTAAAATAATCAGATTCGTAACGTTAGTAAAAGTTATGAAAAAAGATTTTTCATTTTAAAGTTGTTTAAGTTTAATTAGGATGAATATTTTCATATTTTGACGTCCAGAGAATAAATTAAGGTTCTCCGTATCATGTTGTACTCGAATCTACATCATGAAATAAGAAACTTTTTCGAGATTTCTGTGTTGTAACTAAATCTCTATGATTTGTACTTTCCTTTCTCAGATAATAAGTTTCGGAACATACATGAAAATTTTGAAAATCTGAACCCAATTTGAAGAATTTATGATCAGTAAATATTCCAAAATTAGAGATATTAATCTAAGCAAGTGACTTTGGCCGTTCCTTGGCAAACCTTGAAATTCCACGACACTATCAGTTTACATAAGCGTTAAAAAATGTTACTCAATGAGATACTTCAGTTGAAATCAACAACGAAATGAAATTTGTCTTAAATTATCAATCCTCAGGTAGATGAGCGATAGTTGGAATTAGTTAGCATAAAATTTCGAAAGATCGATAAGATTCATTTGGGGGAAGAGGTTATCAGAAGTTTAAAGTCCTTTTTGCTGTCTAGCATTTCAAGGTGAATTTTGTTCATTGAATTTTATTTTTGATTTGAATTAAATTTCCTACAATCAATGTCGAACAAATTTGTTCATAACAATTTTTCATGTAAAATTGATAATAAATAAAAATTCGTCCCTCCCGCTTTTGGAATATTAGTCAGAAAATAGCAATCATAACGAAATGAAATAAATAATGAATGATTTAAGTTTTTTTTAAACTGATATGAATACTTTTTCTATAAAAAGCGAAACCGATTACGCCCAATATTGTTTACAACAATGTAAAATGTTTTCCCACCCATTTGCGAAAAGCCACTCCAATAATCCGAGTGTATCATTTTGCATCCCCAGCCTGGAGAACTAACGCCCATCTGATAAGAACATGTCAATGGTGTATAGTATTTAAGAACGCGTGACCGGACGACCGTCGTCAAGAGGGCCGTTTTGTTACAATTTCGGATTGAAAAGGGGGATGCGTGACGTCGGATTTTAAGGGCACATTTTCACAAAGCTAACTCTCGTTCACCCCCATCCTCTTTGTTCTTGTGTTGTGTGTACTTTCCGAACGATATGTCCTCTGGACGAATTAGTTCTTATAGAGGCTTATGCAGGAAATAATCATCACTGCTGGACAAATATCCCCTTCTAATCTGGAAATTCGGATCCCGGGCACGACCACATTGGCGGTCGCGTGACTACATCCTGCCGACTGCGCCAGAATCATCGTCGTAAGGTTTCGCTGGCACAGCTGGTTCTGCACGCGCTCTTCGTGAATCTTAATTTACAACACGTTATAATTACCGTATTAGAAAATAGGGAATGGATATTTATGACTGAGACATGTACGATCCTTTTTAGTGCTCTATGATCCCTCGCATTGAACCAAATGTCCGTCTATTAGTTGATAACATTTTACGAAACTAAGCATTATGTGAAAAGTGGAAACAACAAGGGGGTAGCAGATGGCATAAGCTGGTTTTGGACAATTCCACCCCTCAAAGTGGACTCATTGAAATCATCAATGGGTAACAATGGGTAACAGGTAAGTAAAACGCGACAGGTGGCTCGTAACACCCGTACAAAAACAACCCCCATTATCCCAATGGATTTCTATCATTACCAAGCCGAAGCGTCGCGCAATTCCTGTCCCATAGGTGCTCGTTATTTTTCTGCTAATAAACAAATCCTATGAAATCGCCGTTCTGTTATTTGTATAATAGAGCAAACAAAACAAAACGAATTAAAATTAATATAAATAAGGCAAGTGCTATTATGAAATCAAACCACAGGGGTGGATCGTTTAAATAGAGGGTGGGAATGCGGAGACGGTCGGTTCCGTGACGCTTTGATATATAATTTGTATAAACCGATGATGCCCCCTGATGGTTTCTCTCTGGAGAAATCATCCTCTCTGAACGTATATCGATTAGTTCCGGATCCGTTCGTCCAAAAATAATACGAATCAAAATAATAGTGAAGCAATTTTTGATACTTAATATTCGATTCTGCGAATTCAACTTCAGCAGACATATTGTGGAGTAATCTGAAATTTTTGATGCCAATAAAAAACTCTCCTATCCTTAGGAATTTTTTGGTTGAAACATTAATTTAGCCTATTCGTTGTAGAATTATGCAACGGAATTGGAACCCTTGTATTTTCGATGTTTTTTTTTGGTTCAAGTTTTGGCCAGACCCCCTCTAAAATATACAGATATGTTTATGAAAAGGAAAATTCAATCGCATATTACTCGTTTAAATTTGAACCGATTCAGCCTTTGAAGAGTAGTAACTATTTTCCAAAATTTTGCCCATTTTGTCTGAGGTGAAATTTCATCCTAAAACAGTGAGACGCATCCTGAGAAGCCTTGATACTAAGAAGGCGGCGGGACCAGACGGAATACCAACGATTGTCTTGAAAATGTGTTCTCCCGAATTGAGTCCGGTTCTTAGTCGTTTGTTTAAGATCTCTTACCAACAGAAAATCTTTCCTACTTGCTGGAAGACGGCCAGAATCCAGCCTGTTCCTAAAAAAGGCAAGAAGAACTCGCCTGAGAACTATCGTCCCATTGCACTCCTATCGATCATCTCCAAAGTGATGGAAAAAACAATCAACATCGAATTGGTCAAGTATTTGGAAACCAACGGACTCATCAACGATCAACAGTATGGCTTTCGAAGTCGAAGATCGACTGGTGATATGCTCGGCTATTTGACGCACTTGTGGACGACTGCAATGGAGAACCACGGGGAATCTAGAGCGGTTGCTCTGGATATCTCGAAAGCATTCGATCGCGTCTGGCACGACGCGCTGTTGAAAAACCTCATTTTCTTCGGACTGCCAGAGCATCTTTGCTCCTGGATAGAGAATTTTCTTGTTGGCAGATCTCTGCGCGTCGTGGTGGATGGGCTGTGTTCGGCGAAGTATCCGGTTAACGCCGGTGTTCCTCAGGGATCAGTACTTTCTCCGACGCTCTTCCTTATCCACATAAACGATTTGCTGAGCTCAACTGAGAACAAGATCTTCAGTTTTGCCTACGACAGCACCCTCGTTGCCTCCATCATCAACAAAAAGCCAGTTGTAGCAAATGTTTTCCACCAACAACGATGCGACCAAATAAATTCGCTCAATAACGACCTGAGTAAGATTGCACTGTGGGGTAAAGCAAATTTGGTTGAGTTCAACGCGAGGAAAACGCAGTCTATTACCTTCACCAGGAAGACTTCATCCTTAGTGCCTCCCATCCAGATGGAAAATAACATCATGACAAGCGCCGATGACCTACGGCTATTGGGTGTAACGATTAACTCGGCAATCACTTGGGAGGAATACGTTGCTAAAATCGCAGAGTCCGCTTCCAGGAGGCTGAGCTATTTGTTTAGAGCAAAAAGGTGCTTTACATCTTCCCAGCTTCTCCTGCTGTATAAATCCCAGGTGCGACCCGGCCTTGAGTACTGTTCTCATGTCTGGGGGTCGGCCCCAAAACACTATCTCGAGATCCTCGACTCTATCCAGAGGAGAGCCATTCGATTAGTGGACGACCATCGGCTCACTGATCATTTGGAGTCGCTTCACCATCGGCGAAGAGTGGCCGACCTTAGTTTATTTTACCGGTATTACAATGGAGATTGTTCTAACTCTCTTGCGGGGGTTATACCCGAAAACATCGTCGTCAACCGAAAAACAAGACAGACTGATAGATACCATCGTTTCACCGTCCATCTGGCAACTCCTCGAACTGAGTACCATAAGAAATCGTTTTTGTATAGAGCAAGTCAGATGTGGAACTCTCTCCCATCAGACGTTTTTCCCATTACCTACGACTTGCGAGATTTCAAGAGAAAAATCAATTCTTATCTTTCGTCGTCTCGGGGCGTTGCGAACACGCTAAAGGCATTAGCCTCTCCCGAGATGCAACCATAAAAAAAAAGAGATTGATGTAGGACAAAGAAAAACAGTTTGCATTTATAACTTGTATTGTTTCATGTACACTCCAAGCCAGTGGCATTTGGTTAAGTTTATTTCCTGTATAAAATCAAGATTCAAGACATTAAATCGCAAGCAAACTCCATTCTGTATCTTGATGATTATACATGTTATACATGTAAAAACAGAAAGATTCAATTTAACTCAATAAAAAATTACCCGTTTCATCTGAATTTTTCAAAGATAGTAGTTACTAAAAAGTACAAAAAGCTAATAAGTAAGACTGATCTCAGTGTCTTTTTATTGTTAGTACATGAAGCCCAGGAGAAATCAAGTTCGAAAAAAGAACATTCTTACACGTTACACGTTTTTTTATTCTCATGCCGGAAAATTTACGGCTGACTCATAACTCATCCCTTAATAGTTAGCTGAAGAATGTACGAAATTCGTCCTCGTCCGATTCGCGGATTCTATCGTTGACACTAGTTGAATTCTGGGCAAAATGAAGTTGCCACCCCCGACGAGTATCCCGTTGGTGATTAAGTAGGGAAGCACCCCGCTGTAATCAGGGTGAGTGCCGCCAAACCGCCCCCAGCACGCACCATCGACCACCGCCTCATTTGCTTGCCGGATTACCGCTTCTCGCTTGAACCGTCGATACCCGATTCGTCTTTATGAAAAGAATATTGTATGAAAATCGAAAAACAGATTCCTATAGTCTTCTAAATTAGTTTTTTGATCTAGCTAGACAGAAGGATAAGCTACCGTTTCAGTATAGCCAGATATAAAAATTTGGTAATTGTTGTATGAAAAACGCGAACAAAATTGACGCTCGAATGTATTTCCAATTTCGTTAATTTTTCCCGAGATTGATATTATTAGATATTACGCATTGTACGTATTCCCTTTTTCGGAAAGTTGTTTATTTGTTGCAATTCGAAAATATTTGCTCGACTCGCGTGAAAATCGATTTAATCGTTAAAAGATGCTGATAAATTTTTTATCTCTAGTAGTCTCATCAAAAAATCAGTAAAAATACGAACAAAATAACTTCTCTATTCTCAGATATTGAACACTCAAAATTGGGGACAATATTAATTGAAAAGATAAGCATTTAATTAACGAAAAAATGTTTAATGGCGTTATTGAAATAGTAAACGGACGTTTTAACTATCGTTCATTTCACGTGATAAGAAAACATTCATGAGTATTTGCACATTTTTATGAATTGAATAGAAATCTTATTACTTTTTTTATAACAATTAACAATTTACTAACTTTCCATATTATTCATTGAATACTTACTGAATAAAAACAGTTCGAGTTTCTATAGAATCGACTATGTGCTTCATTAGAATTTTTCAGACAAAATTGAAACATAATTTACAATAACTGTACTCGCTGATCGATGCTACTTTGTTGCAATAATGAAAGAACAAATATATGAGATTTGGAAACTCGTAAGGAAACGAGCAATCGATTATTTTCCTTAGTAGATAAGTGAATATCTGGACCTCAGAGCCAAACGGTATTAAGTCAAATTTTTTCGTTTTTGAGGTTTTGTTTGTACCTAAATTTGTATCTAAAAATTCGTTCGAGCTAAACGGAATTAAAAATAAAATAGAGTATTAAGTCAAAATATATTAATTCCATTGCTAGAACCAAACAATATTAAGTCCCTCAATTAATTTAAAATTATTTAATTAAATTAATGTAGGAGGTTGGTTAATATCAGCTTTAGTTAGCTTCCAAAATCATAACTGGGAAAATAAAAAACCCAGGCTCTCCTATTCGGTTCGAAAAATACCATTGTTCAAAATCTCCAAATAGCTGTCCTGTAAAATTTAAAAAATGTTACTTAATATCGTTTGGCTCTGAGGTCCAGATATATTTTCTGACAACGCCATATTATTATTCTAGTTTATTGAAGGGTCAAACGACCTAAACGAGCACAGAAATAACCAGAAGAGAGATAGATGCGTCACAATAACCAAATATGTTTTATTGTTGAATATCTGCCTGTTCCAAAGATACAACAAAAATTTTACTGCAACAACCCCTCGAAAATGCAATAAAAAAGAGGCACACCACAAACAAGGGGTTCGCGTAAACATTAACGCTGATAAGGACAACTGTCGAAAAGTCGTCGTACGTGCGGATAAAGTATTTAAATGGAGCGTGGAATTCGGATGAATGAAACTAAGATCATGGACGATTATCGTCGACGATAAAGGGCTTTAGTGAATTAAAGCTGCTCCCCATAAAAGTTAGTTGACGAACGACACAACTGGCGTCGTCGCGTCACCATCGGCTAGCGACGAGGGGCGCTAATGCTCAAATGGAATAGAAAAACGCACCATCTGCTGACAATCTACTAGAAAATTTTATGTCCGCTCTTTGCATATCGCCTAATGCGATTTTGCGACGTCCGATAAAGCGGAAACGCGATTTATCGACCCTTTATTTCGCGATTCGTTCATTAAAAAATGTCCAAAATTGAAGGTTGGAGACGTTCGTTCTATTTTGTGAATAGGACAACGTGTCATCGACACGGTCACGATTATCGAATAGCTAACCGCATTCGTTTAATTTCCGTTTCCGCAGACAGCGATCGGGAAGTGACAATGAATTTGCAATTTCCGGAATCCAGCAACAGATTTTGAATGAACATTACTTGAACTATATGTTGTAAGTTGTTGCTGTTTTTTATTCGTTACCATTTTTAAATACAATTTTTGTTGACAATAATACAATAACAATAAAGACCTCTCGCATTTTTTCAAAGATTTCATCAGTTTCGTCGCCTTCGAGTGTTTTTTATATATTGTATTTTCATTTTTTTCGATTCTATTAAAATTTTGGTGTCTCATTGATATTGTCTCCGCCAAATTATAATCGACTCGGAAAGTATCTTCTAAAATCGATGATCCTCTTAGTCGTCGCCAATTTAATAACACTTTTAAATTGAATTTTCTGTCAAAATCAATAAATTTAAGGGCGTAAAATATCATGATTACATAATTTGCGAAAGTGACTTAATTGTTCGTCAAACCAGCCGTTTACCGCAACCGTGGATAGCAAAGTCGCCAACCTTCATGAGGAGATGATACGATAAGAAGAAGAAGCAGAAAATCAAGAAATCGTTTATTTTATCAAGCTTCATATAATTGTTGCACCTGTTTACTGGAAGATAGCACTGTTGTTAATATTTCACCATAACGTACTGTATTCGTCGTGTAGAAATAGACTTGAGAAAATTCGTACATGTTATCCATTCGAAATTGGGTCAATGGATTTTAAAATGATTTTCTTGTAACTTGGGGCTCCTTATAATCTGACGAGGTACTTTAAGGTGCTGAGAAACTCTTTCATTGTACGTTAAATACTCTAATTATCAACGATAGGATTGACAATTCAACAGAAGCATATTGTATGGAAAATGCAGTGTAATGTTGTGTATTTTGTACATAAATTAGTTCTAGAATTTAGTCTCTGTATTTATTACGCTATCCTGAAATTTTCGAGTAGATCTTAGAAATGATTCTTCGAATCAATTTTTGGATATGTTGCTCAGTTTTTTTTCTGTTTATTTTTTTTATTATTTTGAGATAAATCACTGGGAGTGTTATAAGAATTTCATTTTAAAATCTACCAAAAATTACTTTTATCGAATAAACGAACAAACGCGGTTTGGTACCGAAATATTGTCAAAATATTTTGTCTTTCTATTAAGCTATAATTTTTTTCACGAAAAAGTCATAATTAAAACAATCACCTACGTACAATGCCATAAATGCAAATTATTTCCTATCCTCCACCATCCCCCAATCTGAAGTCACAGGACCTGTTTTGAACTTAACGGGTCTTGAAACCATCCCCTTTCTAACAGTGATAAAGCTAATCCACCCAATTGACAAAGATTGACTATCCCTCCATTACATCGCATAAATTTTATTGATATTTTATTATGCACCGTTTGTACCGAGTCGGTTTCACTTGCTTCTGGATGCTGCTCTAAGGGTGGTCAACCAGTGGCGGACGCAGATAAACCCTGGGCATATCCGTAATTCTTACGGGAAACCTAGCCGAATTTCCTAAAGTTTAATAAAAACAAAAGCAATGCGAATATCTTAATCGAATCGCCGATATATTAGTTCTAAAGAAAAAAATTGCAGTAATCAGCTTCGTTGCCTCCGCCTCTGTTGCTAAGGGTGCCAAAGACATAATCCCGTCCATTTGGCAAATGTATCCCCGTATATAGTTATTTATTCATGGATGTGGTGGCAGACGCTTTTAACCCCATTTATTCGGAAGTGGCTGGATTATCGCCATACTTTCGGCTAATTAGGCTGTATTAAAAGGGACCCGATCGTAAAGACGCACTCGACGATTTCTCGATGTGTTTTTAAGCGACTCAAGATTAATAAGCGGTATAATTTACGACGCGAACGAAGTGGATTCAGTTTTATCTGGAATACATCGAATATTCATCATTTTTATCACGGACTTTTCATCCAGAAATACATTTTTTTTATCGCGATAACTGTACAATTTTGTTATTAACTAAATTGTCCCCGTTTTATTATCGTTGTTTATTATCTGTTAAAAAATTAACACGCCCACTTAGATGAAATGATGGATAAGTCCGAAATAATGAATTATGAATGGCAATCGATCCTGTCGACGAAATTAGAGCGAGCGTCATCACCGGGAACGCAAATTCCGAAGGCGCGTGTGCTTAGCCCTTTTGGAAAATTACCCTATTCTAACGTACGACGAAAGGCTGATAAGGAAAACGAGGCGGTGAAAGGACGTCTCGTCATTTTCCGCCAAGCGTATTATGAAAAGAAAATGCAACAAAAAACGACTCTTCGAAAGCGCAACTCCCAACAAGATTACGTAACGTGGGTAGAATAGAGAAAAAAAAACGCAGAAATGAAAAAGTGCAAAAGAAAATACAATAGTCGGGAACGCAAGGGCTCTCGTTTAGGGGATGTGTAAATAGGGCGTCGGTATACGGGAGGGGCTGTGATGACGGAACACCAATGAGGCCGCTCCGAGGGTGAGACACTTAAAAAGTACAAGGGGTGCATCTATTGTATTATCGTGGGGCGGGAGTGCAAAGTCGATAATATCAAAATTTGCGACGGCGCATTTCCTGAGTCAACCCTCAGTCGAATGCGGGATTTCGTACGAAAATGATCGGGTATGGCAAAGACGAAACGAACAAGTTCGATGTGGACATGTTTAGAGTGCCGCCGATATCAGTGGACGATATTCCTGAAGTGCTTTTATGTGAGTCCATTACCGAATCGAAATTTTTTCATTTTGGAAAACATTGGATTATGGATGTTTTGCGGGCACGTTTTTCCAGAGCGTAGACATCGAAAACGCCGTTTTAATGATCCAATGTTTATTTGAACTCTTTCGACAATAAACATCCTTTAACTCGTTAGCGAAAATAGATTTCGGTATTTTTATATGGTCTAGTAAATTTGCGGAAAATATTTTCTCTTATTATTGCCCTGAATCAAACTAGACGTTTATTTATTGCGTGACAACGTACGAACACCAAACTGTCTTTGTATACTGGAATTTCAATTCAGGAAACTGCTTGTGGAAATTTTATTTATTGTAAGTTTGTCACCAAAATCACAGCATCTTTCTGGGGCTCCCCAAATCGTTCGTTGATTTCTTAGATATTCTAAAGCCAGCCCAGCTTGAAATTTTCAAAATAACAGTATTACCAGCCGGAATAATGATAAGGATTAATGTCCATTATTCCCGCTCGTCGTCCAATACAAAACTTCTCGGTATAAATCAAGTTAGCCTTGCAACACAAACTGTATGTATCAGCGTGAAATGTATGGCTTTCATTATTTGCATTTTCACACTTTATCACTTTCTCATTTGATGTACAATCATTACTTTGAACAATGGAAAATAGCTTTTAATCAACAAAAATATGAAAATAATCGAACTATCTCCAAAATTGTCCTCAATACGTCCAAAAACATAATTTTATAATCATTTACAGCCACGATACCCAAATGTGGTGGCTGTCACGAGCTGATTCTGGACCGTTTCATCCTGAAAGTAGCGGATCGAACGTGGCATGCCAAATGTCTCCAATGCAGCGAGTGTCGGGTACAGCTGACCGACAAATGTTTCGCCAGAAATGGACAGCTATTCTGCAAGGACGATTTTTTTAAGTAAGTATCATTGTCAGCATCCAAGGCGGGGCTTCTTCAACTGGCCAGTAATTTCCGGTGGCATGTTAATTGGAGAAGCCCCGTATTGCACCCCCGTTGTGGGGGCTTTTTTGACCGTGAAGTAGCATAGATGGGATGTAACAATGAAGCACTATTTGTTCCGTACTGTGGGTGCAGACGTTTCGGCACCAAGTGTGCCAGTTGTGAGCTCGGCATACCGCCAACGCAGGTGGTACGAAGAGCACAGGATAGCGTCTACCACTTGCAGTGTTTCGCCTGCATCATGTGTGCCAGACAGCTCAACACTGGTGACGAATTCTACCTTATGGAAGACAGGAAATTAGTTTGTAAGCCAGATTACGAAGCCGCCAAATCAAAAGGTAATTTTCTAGAGCTGAATCGTTCGATCTGTGTTAATGGGAGTTTTCAGCTGCCGAATGTTTAGATGGAGATCAGCCAAATAAAAGACCAAGAACTACAATTACTGCAAAACAATTAGAGACACTTAAAAATGCCTACAACAACAGTCCGAAACCAGCAAGACACGTCAGGGAACAACTCAGTCAAGATACAGGTTTAGATATGAGAGTGGTCCAAGTCTGGTTCCAAAATAGGTAAAAATATCAATCAACCATTTTCATTTAATTAATGAAGACAATGCAGGAGGGCCAAAGAAAAGAGATTGAAGAAGGACGCTGGTCGGACAAGGTGGAGTCAATATTTCCGATCGATGAAAGGAGGATCGTCACCTAGACACGATAAACTTTTAGATAAGGATGAAATGAAAGTGGATCTTGATAGTTTCAGTCATCACGGTAAGATTCAATTTTTTTATTTTAATAATACTGAAAATTTTGGAGCCACTGACATTAGGATATTCTTGATATAAGATGAAAATTTGATCTACTTTTATTATTGGTATTCGGAAATACTAAACGACATTCTTGTTTCAAAACATTTTTCATTAAGAAAATTAGACTATAGCAAAAACAAAAATAATTATTTCAAGATAATTTGGAAATAACAGGTATCTCGAGTGGGATGATATAATCAGTCAATTACACCTTATTTCGACTGATAATTTAATATAAATGCTAAATTCTACTCCATTTTAGAAAATCCTTGGAACGTGTGAAATATCTGATAATGATTAAGAATTTTGCGCGTTATACTAGCTGACCTTTTTAAAACAGGGTTTACGGTTCGAAGGATAGAAAAAATATTATCCACTTTGAATTCAGGCTTGGCAACCCTCAAAATATTTTCAAATGAAAATAGGTGCTATATAAAATTTTCAATTAGGTTATATATAAATGCCGGAAATTACAATTTCTTTTATTTTTATAACAGATTTGAGCGACGACAGTTATGGAACCGTTGTGAATATGGGCATGGATCAAGATGGTTCTTCGCCTCATAGTGTGATAGGAGGTAGACCATCATTTTTACACGGCAGTTCGTCGCCGTCATATCTACCGGGACACACCCCGCCTCATGGTCATGAACATTTTCCGTACCCAGATCAGCTCTCCGTATACGCTGGCATCGGCCAGGCAGGCCCGCCAGGTGGGATGAATTTGTCCCACAGCCTACCATTGGGAACCGATACTGATATAAGCAACGATAGCAGTCCAAGAGGTTATCCGGATTTCCCCCCAAGTCCAGATTCGTGGTTGGGCGAACCGTCCAGTGCCCATTACTGACCCCATCATCGCGAAAAAATTACCGCCACTCTGACGGTGGTTCTCAAATACTACTCAGATTTGTGTCTCGTTTTTCGTGTTGAATTTTTCGCGACAGTCAATTTCACGTAACTGAGGTCCGGCACAAAAGGTTGCACAACTATATGAGCGTAACGCACATTTTTGCGGTAAATGTGTGAGTGTAGGAGAAACATTGCGATTTCCTTTTGGGGGATATTCATAAATACTCATCGAAAAAGCACAAGGCACATGAAATTGGCTGTGCCGTTCAAAGCTGTGTACAGTACATATTCTAGTCAGAATTAACAGATTATGTGTCCGTTCAAAATAATCTAGTCGTCAATTTATTATCTTTTATGTTGTTTTATTATTTAATAAATTATTATGAATTTTCATAAGTTTATGCAAAAAATCCTATGATCCAACTAATCAAAAACATTCGTTGTGTGCTCATTCACGATTTAAAGGTAATGAGTTCTACAAATTCAAGCTAAGATAACACCAAATAAACGAATTTTATTCATAATATCTTTTCGAGCACTTATAAAAATAAAATATACATCAAATTATATGGAAACACAAAATAGAATTTTATCTAAATTTTTTGATGTCCAACATCTGTAAACCCTGTTCATCATAATTCAGTTGTAGTTACTCCCCAGTATTGCTGCATGCGATCTAGATCTAATGAGTCAGCCAATCCCCTCTCATGCATCACCGCGAAATCATACTCCAAATTATACGGCATCAGCCGCTGCAAACTACCAAAGTACGCCGCGTGTGGTCCACCTAGTATCTTCTTGTCCAGTGCCAGTCTCGATGATGATTTTAAAAGAGGATTAAAAGATCTCGCACTACCAAATTGTCTGGAAAGAAAACTGCTGGTGCAAGTGTTTACCGTCTCAGATAAATGTGGATTGCTTCGGGAGATCTGCGACGACTTTTTTTTATTTAACGTATTCAATTCTTTATCGAACAGTAGTTGAGTGTTCTGTTCAAGCATGTACTCCCAGCATTTGAACTGTTCTTCAGATAAAGCCGAATCACTGTCGTCTTTCTTGTCATCATCTCGTTTGGCTCTCAAAGCTCTGGCTACCCCTCGATAGCTTCTTCGCTCTGGGGATGGTTTCGTTCCGACACTTTCGAACATCGAAGGTGTTGTGCTACGATTTTTATTCAGTTGATGGATGAACAAACGTGCTGAAGAATTACAATCGCTACAATTGTGGTCGCTTTGACCACTTGGCGATGATCGATCTTCGTTCATCAAAATCGGAGATGACAAGCAGTTGGCGCAGTCGTTTTGAAGAAGTTCACCGCAACAGCAGGAGTTGGACGAGAAGCCGCTTTCACAATATTTATTTTTGCGGAAAGTCTGCCGCAGCTCCTTCATTAGCAGATCAACATCTGTGGAGATGAGATTGAATTTGACTACGATGATGCTCAGATTTTCTTCTGCTCCATAACTCTGAGCCAAATCTTGTAGTCTTTTCGCCGCTAAGATCACATTTCTCTGCAGACTTACTTCTTTGATCGCATTTTCCGGACTGATCACTTCCCATAAGGTTTTATTCGCGATTATCATATATTCGTATTCTTCTTCTAAAAATATGTCCATGACATCTGGGTCGGGAACTGTTATTTGGTGCGGGTTGGTTCGAACTTGTCTCTTTCTTTGAACTGGCAATAGTTTGACTGGGTCAGACGCCCTGCCCATTGCTAATTTTATATCACCAATACTAGAAATTCTCATAAGAAATTTCTTATTATTTCCGAATGAATAATCAGGATTCTGCTTTGTTCGAAAAATGTGAACGATAATTGAGTTCAAACCCTGCTTTTCATTCTTTTCTTTGATTTCACGATGTGCTGACAGCAAGGTGAATTTCATATAGTCGCTTGCTGTTTCTTTGACAGTTCGCTCCTCGAGTAGGATCCTGAAAAATTATCAGTTAGATTCGAGAAGGAAGTAAATAGTTCAAAGTACCTCGGAACAATTTTTTCAACACCTTCTGGCGCAACGTTATTCCGTTCGCCATCAAACATTCCAAATAATGCCTCAGTGTTACAGAAAGCAGGTAGACGCAGCTGGGATATGTAGAGTTTAGCTTTAATTCCAGACGTCTCGGAAAATCCTACACTCCAATGATTCTCGGTTAGATTTTTTTCGCAGAACTTGGACGGTGATACGGGAAGACTGGTTCGATTTCTTCCGGAAACATCGACTAAGCTCATCGGCCTTTGAGTTCTGTATTTGTTGAACTGATCGGAATCAACGTGCAATTTTGCATTGCAGGATAAATCCAGAAATTTTAGGTTCGGTGGTATCAAATTCATTAAGTCAACGCGATCGAGTTGATTATGGGCTAAATCGAGGACACGTAGATTCGTCAGATTGGAGAGTCTGGGTATACTTTGAAGAAGATTCGAGTGTATCCTTAATATACTCAAATGGCGAAGTTTCCCAATGCCGGTTGGCAAATTTATAAGTTTATTTCCTGAAAGGACGATCTCTTCTATTTCGGTCCAACATGAAACTAAAGTTTCGGGAAGTGTTGTGAAATTATTATAGGCAGCGTGTAAGATTTTGAGGCGCCTCAAAAATGGGGCTATGTTCTCGATCGATTTATCACTTAAACAGTTGGCTGTTAAAAATAATTTTTCGAGAAATAATGGGGATTCCGGTATCGGTAAATCACATAATCTATTATTCGATAAATTCAGGACTCGTATATCAGGAATGAATTTGAAAAGATTTCGTGGAAGACTTGATAAACTGTTGTTCTGCAAGAAAATTTCTTTGACTGGTAGCTTTCTCTGTATGATTGGCAGGTGTTGCAAGTGGTTGTAAGCTAGTTGCAGGGTATGGAGATATGGCATTTCATTACAGAACAGATGTTCCGGGAGAGAGTTCACATTATTGTTGCTGGCAAAAACGCACTGAATTTCGGAACAACCGCTCAACCAATCCGGAAGACTTTCAAGCTCATTGTAGGAGACGTCCATGTGCCGAAGACCTGTTGGAGCGGAAACGACATCCAGGGTGCGCAATCCTGAAAAAAAATAAAAAAGTGAAATTACCAAACTCTAGTTTACCATCTATTTGTAGTACTTATCAGTACTAACTTGAACGCTGTCACTTCATTTTTTGATTGAAATTGATACTCACTGTTATTCCCAGCAATTAACGAAGTCAGTTGTTTGCCATGAAGCATCAATTCCGTCAGGCTGTTTCTTGAACATTGTAGCATTTGAAGCTGTTCCAAGGCGCTCAAATCAAGATGTTCAATGTTATTTTCGCTCACATCAAGTTCAACCAAATTCTGCAAAAGTGATCAATCGATGTGTATTCATTTATTAATGTTCATTTACTTACGCCGTAATTTCCCAAGATTATGTTCCCTTTCAATCGATTGGATCGTAGATTCAGAGTGGAGATGCAGTCGTTCCTCAAGGAATTGTCTTGTTTGTTTTCATCGTACTACAATAATGAAATGAAAATAAAGTTGAGCTGATTTTGTGCTTAAAACAATGGTTATTATCTTCAAAACTGCTTATTCAGAGGCATTAGCCTCTTTCGAGATGCAACCTCCAAAAAATAAACAAATAAATGAATAGTTGAAATTGCTGTTTCAAAATATTCATAAATAGAGTCGAAATGACGTAGTATACGATTTGTATTGTGATTCATCGCTCTTGACGGACTAATCACCCTAGTTGGTAGAACTATCATATATACATAAAATAACGGTACCAATACCTTGTAAAAATAAATTTAAGAGGTTCGTTGTTTTTCGGAAATATTTAATGGGATACCCTTACATTTTACATTTATGTACTTGGGCCACCCATTTCTCGCATCTAAAAACATAAATTTAGCGCAAGTACTACCAAACTGTAAGTCCCACAATACACGTAGGACATACTTCACCTGTATTACCTTCACCTTCAGTGATTAGCTCAAATTGAAGTTGATTTCAGTTATAAAATCATAAGTGAATTCAAATCATACACGCATTGAAATCGAAACTACTTCAACGTGCAGTCTGATTGACGAACCGCTCATTTTAGTAACGGTGCAAGTGAACGTTACGCACCGTATGTAGAAGTGAATTCACATTATGTGATTACATAAAATGCAAGGCAGCTGACTTCTTTGATATCAAAAGAAAACGATTGCGGATAGAGAAAAGCAGACTTACATTAAAAATTAATGACCTCATGTCTTGATGACCGACGATCCTGTTAGACGCCACTTTCAGGACCTCCAGTTCCCTCAACTTCCATACGTTGATAGGTAATACACTGAGTAAGTTCTGATCGAGCACCAATTCCTTCAAGCTGTCAACAGAAATTGAGAGTGAAACAACAAAAAACGGCACACGGATTCCATTTCGTGTTATTAAACGAAGAAAAAAAAGAAACCGGGCACGAGCACGGACCGCAGGCCAGTCAGTCGATCAATGGATCATTCTTTGTTAATTCAATAGTTCTCGTTGTTTCGCACCACCAAGAAAGCGTGAAGAGTTCTTCGTCTGCGTTCTGGCATATATTAAATGTTTTGTAATTTTCCAAGGCTCGGAAATCGTCTTTTATCAGCTGGATAAATCGAAACATTGAATAGGCAATCACGACGTGGCTTTCTCTTATTCCGACATCCCGACGGTAAAAAAAGTTATCGTTTACGCAACAGAACGAAAAACAACAAACGAGCAATCCGCACCAGGAAATACGGAAATATCCTCTCCTAGAAAAGTGCAGCACTCTTAAGACATTGTGATACGCTATTCAAGTTATGAGTATTTTCAGCTCAAAATTAAATATCTAACAGATGGGCTTTATTATTTTGCTCTAAATATATTTTTTTTATTATTTTATACTTACAACAACTGAAAGTTCGAGAAAAAAGAAAGATTAAAATGACGACTTTGCTGGAAATACTTTTTTATATTAGAAAATTGCGATATTTTCAGGAGAAGTGAATTTTTTTATAATTTGGTTCTTAAAATACGAGATGCGTATATAAATATTAGATATGCGCCGTTTCCTTAACAATTCGAGCGTCATGCCGATGACTATTTGAATAATTTCTTCAGTGCCGTGGCACTCACCGGTAACTTCCGTGCTTTTCGATATAAAATCTTTGTTTACGGTTGTCACGCTCAAGTGAAGATACATAATGTATGTAAATTTTAAACTTATATTGAAGAAGCAGGTACGACGACGTGACATTTTCCTCCCTCTTTTGAGAGTTAGAAAGGAGTGCTGTACCTCCCGAGGGAAACAAAAGTTTTTCCCTTCCCCTTCAATGATGATTTCAACTGAAAAAATGACATTATTATGTCATTATGTGGCATGGAAAATACGTAGTTGATTGTAAACGAAGATTTGAAATTTGAAACGGAAAAAATGTTGTCAGAGATGATAATAACTGTTATGTCGTATGAAAAATCCTATATGTGCCTCTGGAGTAAAGCGCCGTTCCCTCCCTTGGATGATTATTGCCCGGGGCTTGCCAGAACATCAAACTTCATCCGCGGGAGGGACGATGCACTTTCTTCCCTTGGTCAACAAATAACTCGAAGTTATTTATTGATCCCCATTAGGCGTAACGGATATCTACGAATTTCGAGCAAAATTCTACATTTTTGAGCATCATTGCAAACATTGTGTTTCTTAAAAATCGCAATTTTCTTGAAAATTTATAACCTGTCATCAGTTCCTACAACTCAAGTATTTCAAATCATTTTCTAAAATCAATTTCTTAAGTTATAAAAGTATCAAAATTGCGGAGAAATATATAAATAAGAAATTCAGTACTTACTTCACCAGTCGATCAATTTCTGGCGGCAAAGTTAATAATTCGTTATCAGAAACATCAAGGATAATCAACGAAGTCAACTGGAGCACACTGTCTGGAAAATTGTGTATTCCATTCGATCGCAAACTCAACACCTGAACATCGGAAAGCGATTTCACCGTTTCCCCGATAAGAACAAAATCCTCCACGTAACATCCTTCGATCTCCTTCGAACCCCGACAAACGCCATTCAAATTCAAACATTTCGCTTGTCTCCTCTCCTGTAATCCGAATGAAAAATGCCTTCATTCGAACACCGAACAAAACTCACTTGCTGCTCTTTCTCGACCGTCGGCTCTAAAGAATCCAATTCGATGTTGTCCAAGTCCTCCGCGATCGGAATCGTTGTAACATGATGTTTTTTATGCGCGTGTACTAACATGATTTCGCGGAGTCACCCATCGTACTAAACGGGAATCGCAAAATCGACTTGGGTGCTTCGTTATTCTTCGTCGTAAATTACCAAAGACAAAATGTTATTTGTGATTCTGTGTGAGGCAAGACGGCATGACAACACGCTCCGGTGCCTCCAAATTCTTGTCACGTTTCGTGCGGAGAATCCGATGGAAGTACGGTTCGAAAATTCAGCCTTTTGATACGGTACGACAGGGATTACTTAATATTTACTTAATTTGCCGGTTGCTCAATAAATATACTCGTTTAATCGTTCATTTTAAGAAAAACACGCTTTCCATTCGATCTTGCTTTGCAATTGCTTTGGTATCTGTGTCTCATTAGGAGAAAAGTATATTCCGTAAATTGGGAGATCAATTTTTCTGTCCACCTGCAAGAAATCATCGTCAATTCGAATAAATAACCAATTTGTACAAATGGATTCACAGGTGAATCGAGGAAAAAGAAACGGTGTCAGTTATTCAGCAAAACAATTCTAGAAAAATAAATCATACATTTATTCGAGGGCCTATTAATGGCACGATTCTTTGGTCAAAACGTTATTGCTCGTTCAGGAAAAAAAAAATCAATACGTCAAATAAGTAGATATCGAGATTAAATGTATGTTATATTAATGTTAGCTTGTAACGTTTCCAGATATCTGTTTAATTATCCAAGTGATATTTGCTATAATTATTTAGTCAGTTAGTTCAGCGTAGGTTGTGCTAACATAGATTGCAATAAATTTATTTTTTGTTAGCAATATGAAGTTTGATGAATAAAATAACACCCAGAAAAACTAATAGGACAATATTTCGTATAGCTCGCGCCAACGAGAAAGCATTTGTGGGGACTTCGGCAACCGTACAACGGATGGCGCACACGAGTAACGCTCTCGTTTATCGTCGTCCATCGTAGCTTATAACCGTCCCCTGCTGCATTTCATCCTGGGCCTCTCCCTCAGCGGATATGGAAGGATTGGCAGGGCACTAAATTGTTCCAGGTAATGAATAAAAATTTTTGTCAAAAACCAAACGAATACATCGATTCGGTGATTTCATTGTTTCACATTATCTTATTTGGATTTTTTCGACTGAAGGTGTAAAAAAAAATACGAAATGAAATCAATAAGAAAAACGGAACGGTAATTTTCAACGTTTATTGTTAGCATTTTCACAGTCATTTTTTTCCCAACTTGGTAATTCGCGCTCCTTCAAATCGTATGTTTTACCATGTTTTCCTATTCCCAATTCAGTAAATTTCTTTGCACCTTCAATAGATTCCTCATCGAACGCTTTCACTGCAGCATTTTTCTGAGACTTCAACAAATCCTCATAAGACTTATTGAAGGCAGATTCACATAATATTCTCCGATCTTCCAACATACATTTCTGAGGAAATTTTACTAAAGACGCCGCCAGTTGCAACGCTTGACCTAGACCTGCAAAAATATTGATTCAACAATACACGTACAGAGCAAGTTACAGTAAATCTTAAGGAAGTAAAGAACAATAACAAAAATTGAGGTACGAGGGTAATTAATATCCCGACTTGTCAGTGATTTCAATAGGGTTTCGCCATGTTTTAGGGATTTTTTGGGGTATCTCATACCAGTTCCACATGCAACCAAGCGATTTGCTATTCCCCATTGGAAAGCCTCCTGAGCATTCAACGTTCTACCAGTCAGCACAAGGTCTAATGCTCGAGATAATCCGACCAATGCTGATAAACGAACAGTACCTCCATTTACACAAGGAATTCCTGAGGATTTATTAATTTAAAAAATTCTCCAATTTCATGAAAACCTTACCAAATCGTCTATTATAAAATCCCATTTGTGCGTTTTCTTCTACTACTCTCAGATCACACATTAACGCCAATTCAAAACCTCCTGCAACTGCATAACCACTAATGGAAGCAATTAGTGGCTTACTTATCAGCTTTAGTGGTAGTCCCTGTGAAGTTAATTCTATTTACATATAATTTTTTTAATATCTTAATCTTAGTTAAATGAGTAGGGAGAATAAATGTATACTATTAAAATAACTACAAAGATGGATTATGGTTTTATATGATTTTCGCCAGGTTTTTAATTTTTTAAATAGATATATCAACATTAAGGAAAAAGTAAGACTTGAGATTTAAGAATATGGTTGTATGTTATAGGTAACAACAGAAGTTTATGCGACTCATTTCATGACTCAGGCATGAATATTTTCAAATTTTCAATATCATTGAAACATACCATCAACACTCACCAAAGGAGTACAAGAATCGTCAATATCAAAAACAGGACTATTTTGGTGATCTGATACTTCTTTTAAATCTTTTCCAGCACAGAAGTTGCCACCAAGTCCATGAATTATTCCAACAACGCCAGAGTCATCTTTTTCAAAATCTTCCAATGCAGTTTTAAGTAATGCAGCAGTCTTTGAATCTATACAGTTTCTCTTTTCAGGCCTGTTCAGATTGATCGTTGTTATCTGACCAATCTTTTCAACGATGATAGCTATGAAGATACAGACATATAAAAATCATTAAATGAAATGTAAAGATGCATCATTTCCTAGTTTTATCAACCAACAAGTTCGAATGGATATTTAAAAACATCGAGGTTATAGAGTTATGCCTAGTCATAGAAACTTTTTCCTTTACATATATTCACATAAAAAACGTACCTTTTCACTTATACTTTGCTCCATTACCTGCTGCGAAATACCTTTTACGAACAACCTATTAACAGAGTTGCTCATGAATAAAACCTTTTCGGCGGCATACATTTCATAACCTTGACAAAGGTTTCCGGACCTTCAAATATTGAATCAAAAAGCATTTTGTTTTATAGTGCACTGACTTATAAATACATAATATAGACTCTGCGCCTAATCTAAATATATGAGACGTCCCAGAGATGGCCCAATTTCTACAGACACAGAAAGGGCGCATACAAAAGAAACGGCCACTAGATGGGGCCAAGGTACGGATAGTGTGGGGACTTTGGCTACCACACGGCGGATGGCGCGCACGAGTAACGCTCTCGTTTATGAGCCATCCGTCGTAGCTTATTACCGTCCCCTGCTCCATTCCATCCTGGGCTCTCCTCCAGGTATATGGTTAGGCCACAATCACATTAATCACATTGATTGAACCAGTTCGTGATAAAACGCATAGTGATGAACTATGCGATGCAATCGATAGTACCTAATCCGTCGTAAGCGCCCTCTGTGAGACGACGACTATTTACCATGTCCATCTCTGGGCAGTCCATCAAACTTGTCGCAAATTTAGTATGATACAAAATGTCTATTTGTAAATTAGTCAATACTATAATTAGTCGATGACTATTAATGTCTGTGTTCTATGAGTCAACTGACAGACTAATTGTAATTGTCAACAAGTTTGTAAACACACTACAAATTCTAACGTTTCAGCAAAACACAAAATTTAGTTAGTGCCTTTTTTCCATATGTATATACAAATAATTCATCTAAGGTGAGTTCGTTTCAAGGGAAAACATATAATCAAAATTTAAATTTTTCCTATAATTAATGAATCCAGCCACTCCCATCTGAATACCATTATAATTAGTGATTCAAATTTTCGTTTCCAGGAAATGCATTCGTTTTTTATATTTTGGTGCCTTACCGTCAGTTTAACGATAGCCCAGAATAATTTTCCTCCGCCTCAAGAGTATCCTGGTAGAGAGTATATTAGAAACGATATTCTTTATGATTTAAAATGTCCAGAATATTGGAAGAGACATTATGACTCCTGTTACAGATTTGTTAAATCACCTTTACGCAATTATCACGATGCAAGAAGAGTGTGCCAGGTAAGTTGAAAACCACATATACACTGAAATAAATTTTTATGTTGCTCAACTTACTGATTCTTGTGCAATGATTTTACAAGTTTGAAATATCTGAAAAAATTGAAGGTTTCTTGAAGAGTGAGAAAGAAATTGTCATTTCCTCATTAGTTTGAGGAAATCACAAGTCACTACATTCATAATGAGTGAACAATTGCACTGGTTGCCTACCTCATTTTGATTTTTGTATGTGTAGCAATCTAGACGTTAATAGGTCTACTATAATTAACAGTTGTATAAAATTATGATTAGTACAGTAAAACTGTTGTTTGTGGACACCTTCCTATAGTGGACAATTTCCAATTCACAGAAATTTTCAGTATGATTTACCTAATATCAACATCTCTCAATAGCAGACCCTCCATATAGAAGACATGGATAGTCTGTCATTCGTTAAATATGAACGTGGCCTCTGCCTTGTGTTGTCCCTTCAAACATATAATGTAACAAAGTAAAGGAATAATATTTTTTTATGACGATAAGTATGTAACATTACTGAGACTCCAGAGGAAATGGAAAGTGAGAATGAAGAAGGTTTTCAGCTCACAAAATTTTAAAAAATATCAAAGGCTCTCAAAAAAATTAAGAACGTTAAGAACTCTTTTTTCAATATCAATAACTGTTTTCATAAATTTCAGACATACTCAGTAGATGTGGGCGGTTCCGATTTAGTATCAATCAATAGCGAAGATGAGCATAGTTTTCTAGTACATCAGTTGAATACTCTTGATCCACAACATCGAAGATGGTATATAGGGGCCCATCAACAACAACCGAATTATTGGGCGAATCCAGACGGAACTCAGTTCATCAAAATGGATCCCGTTTTATTGCCAGACCCTGAGCCGTATGGCAAAGAATACTTAGCTTACAACTTTACCAGACAGGAAATGCGTTGGAGTTTTCAATTAGTTAAAGGAGATGAGCCGTTACTTTATATATGCGAAGCAAATATTGCAGCTGTTCAAAGACTTGTATCAGATGAAAGGACTTACATTTATGGTGTTGAAATAACTAATCCTAAGAGGATACCAAGGGGACCATATTTTATCAAGCAACCAGGAGATGTTACATTTGATATGTCGACAAGGAAATTATATAACAGCGTCAGCTTAAGGTAAATTTTGATATGATTTATATCATTGTAATAAAAGCATATTTGTTCCAGTTGTTTAGCTGGTGGTTATCCAGAACCATCTTATGAGTGGTTTAGGGAGTTCTATGAGAATGACCGTTTGATAGCTAAAAGAATAGATCCAATCGAAGATTCACGTTACACTGTCAGTGGTGGTATTCTCATGATTTACGATCCACAGCAAAAGCTCGATTACGCTACATATCATTGCAAGGCGTCAAATAAATTTGGCACCATTATATCAGAAAGTGTACAATTGAACTTTGGATTCATACTCGAATTTGTATTGAAACGGTCACCCGAATCAGGTGATCAGAATTGGGGCAAATCCATTTACTGCGATCCGCCCACGCATTTTCCCGCCGTCCGGTATTCGTGGTCTAGGGATTATTTCCCTAATTTTGTGGAGGAAGATAAACGCGTGTTTGTATCTTATGATGGGGCGTTGTATTTTTCCGCTTTAGAAACAATCGATAGAGCCAATTACAGTTGTAGTGTTCGGTCTGAATTCTCTGATTCTGGTAGGAATGGACCTTTCTTTCCTCTGATGGTTAATCCGCACTGTAGGTATAAATCTCGTAAACTACTTTGTAAGACTGCTCGCATTTTATATTGCAGCCAATTATCAGCAGTTGAAATTTCCTATTACCTTCCCCAAAGCGTTCCCAGAAGCGCCCATCGCAGGCAAAGAAGTACGACTGGAATGCATAGCATTCGGATAGTGAGTTTTTATTCTTATTAATAATAACCAGTTCTTTCATTTTCTTTTTAGTCCTGTGCCAAATTATAATTGGACAAGGAAAGGTGCACCCTTACCTAAGCTTGCTCAGTTCACTAGTTTCAACAGAGTTCTTATTATACCCAAAGTGCAAGTTGAAGATCAAGGGGAGTACATTTGCAGAGCTTACAACGACAGAGCAAGCATTATGAATAGTGTCACGCTCAATATACAAGGTACCTCTCATTTGTACCGTCATCTGTTCATGCTACAAAATGTCTGTTCACAGCTGAGCCAAATTTCACAATCCCTCTTAAAGATAAGCACGTTGATAACAGAGGTGAATTAGTGTGGACATGTGAAGCGTTTGGAATTCCAGACGTTAACTACACTTGGTGGAAAGACGGTCGACAGTTAGTTCTCGGTTATTTGAATCCTGAAGATCGGGGTCGCATCAATATACAGGACAATGTTCTGACGATAAGTCCCCTAAACGAAGAACGCGATCCGGGAATGTACCAATGTCGTGCTTCCAACACACTTAAAACGAAATATTCTTCTGCCCAGTTAAGGGTGCTTTGTAAGTCATGATACAATTTCGAGTAGGATAAGTTATAAATTATGCAAAAAACAGCCTTTAGACCAACATTCAAGAAACATCCTGTTGAATCAGAAACATATGCCGCGGAATATGGTAACGTTACAATAAAATGCAATCCTGAGGCTGCTCCAAAACCGGAATTCGTCTGGAAAAAAGAGGGTAATGTTATTGGATCAGGAGGTCATCGGAGAATATTGGAAAACGGTAACTTGATCATCAGTCCTGTGTCAAGGGATGATGAAGGTGTTTACACTTGCATGGCAAGCAATCCGTTGGGCATGGATGAATCGAGAGGAAGACTTATTGTATTGAGTAAGAAATAATTTCTATTTTCATTAGTTTTGGTTACTGTCACATAGTACTTCGTTTCTAGGGGGACCTCAGTTAATGAAAGCATTGCCACCAAAAGTTGTTACCGCCTTCGGTGGTTCCTTCTACTTGAACTGTGAAGCGTATACAGAAGAAATGTTGGATATGGCATATATATGGAACCACAGAGGCATGAGGATCAGGGATATTGATATGAAGAATTCTGGAAATAGAATAGTGAGTTGTTTAAAAAAATCGATTTACTAGTCGTTACTTTGCGATTGATTTCATTTTTAAGCACGAAATCAGTACTACTAACTTAGTATATTATTAGTCTTCTTATTTTTTTTATACTAAAGTAAACTAAACAAATTGGCAACACAATTAGTTCAAGACGTTCATTGCTTTCAGTACGTCGATGGTGGCTATTTGAGCGTTGTAAACGCTACATTCCCAGACGCTGGAGAGTACGAATGCATAGTCAAATCAGCTGTCGGACAGATTACGTCCCGTACATTCGTGACCGTCGAAGGTCCACCGGGTCCACCGGGGGGATTGCAAGTTGTTTCAATCCAAAGGAATTCGGCTACATTGCAATGGACCGATGGTGGTTCTCATGGGGCGCCTATTATTTCCTACACGATTAGCGGCAAAACAAACTGGAATTCCGCCTGGGTGAATATCAGTCACAATATTTATGCTCAAGAGGTTGAACGATACACAGGTACATATTTAATATTTATAATAATGCACAATATTTATTATACGAACTATTTCCTTACAGGACGTAAAGAGGCCACTATTGAAAATGTTCTCACTCCTTGGTCGGTCTACGAATTTCGAGTAGCTGCATGGAATTCAATCGGTCTTGGTACACCTTCGGCACCCAGTCCCAAACACGCTACTCCACCTGATAGACCGTACGTTTATCCAAAGAATATCGCCGGCGGTGGTGGTAAAAGGGGCGATCTGACCATTACCTGGGACCCGTTACCGCCTGAACAACAAAACGGAAAAGGTGAAGTGGAATTATTCCAAAAACAACAACAACTTCAATTCACTTTCTTCAGGCATCCACTATAAGGTGTTCTGGAAAAAAATGTACGCCGATCCGGAATTCCAAAGCTTAGAATTGAAGGAGTTTGGAAATACAGGCACGGCAGTTGTGGGAATTTCAATCAACGATTATTATACGGAGTATATTGTGAAAGTACAAGCAATAAACGCCGTTGGGGAAGGGCCGATTAGCAACGAACACGTCATTTATTCGGCGGAGGATATGCCACACGTTGCACCGCAGCTGATTGTTGCCAAAAGTTTCAATTCGACTGCTTTAAACGTTACTTGGCAGCCAATCGCGCAAGACCGGGAAACTGTGCGAGGAAAACTTATTGGATACAGGGTAAGAACGATGTCATCCGTGATTTGCGACTATCATCTTTTGATTTATTTAAAATTCCCAATCATTTTCACCTAATCGCTCTGTGCGTCGATAACTGTCACGGAATATTAATCGAAAACAATATCAGACATTTCAAAGAAAAACCTTAGAAAAGTATATTTTTATTGTGAATCACTATACCCAATGGGAAAATGAGCGACTCCAAATAATATTGTTAGTTATCAATCAGGCCTGATTTCCAAAACTTTTCTACGCCTTATAAATCGATGGGTTGCACGCGGAAAGTTCCGTGTTCCTTTTAGTTAGTGACGTTATTACAAATTTTAGATAAAATACTGGAAGAAGGATACCGACGAGCAAAACAGCGTCTATTATTTATCGAGAACAAGAAGACCATGGGCACTTATTGTTGGTTTACAACCGGATACATATTATGTTGTAAAATGTATGGCATACAATAGCGCTGGAGAAGGACCTGAAGGAGAGAAATTCATCGGTAAGTCAAACATTGTATTGTATTGTACGCCCCACACACATTCGTGCTTAAATTTATTCTTCAGAACGGACTTACCGAAAAGCACCACAGAAACCTCCGTCATCTGTTCATGTTCATCCCATTGACCCATCAACTATAAGAGTCGTCTGGCGATATGTCCAACCATCTCAAGAAGAGGAACCGCTTCAAGGTTACAAAGTGAGTAATGAGTATTTGGAATACAATATCAAATTTCTTATAATCCCACAAAAAAATTGCTTAAGTCAAAATATTTAACAATCGACTTAAAATATTGTTTATTCTTCTCTTTTTTTATTTTATAATATATAGATAAGAGTTTGGGAGTTCGATCAACCATTGAGTTCTGCAAATGATACAATAATTCCGTTTGGAGGTAATCTAGAAGGCTACGTGATGGGATTATCGCCAGGAAAACGATATAGGATGCGAGTATTGGCCTATTCAAATGGAGGAGATGGAAGAATGAGTTCTCCGGAAATACGTTTCCAGATGGGTAGGTTTCACTGTTCCATTTTCTTTAATAAAGGCTTACATATGATTTTCTATTTGTTTAGGTGATCCGTATGCTTTAGGAATAAGAGACTCTTCCCCGGCAACGACGGTATCACTGTATTTAGTGGTGACATTGCTCTTCCTCTTACATCTCTGAACACACGTATCATGGCAGTTACAAGAGAATGAGCTTAGTTCTTAGTCTGGTTTGAAATATTACAAAACGTCGAATTTAATTATACATCCGGTTCTCGAATTATTTTCGAATGTATATGTTATATTATTTAATGATACAAATTTATATTAGAAACAGCAGTTTCGCTGTTTTCACTGTTTTCCATGATTACCAATTTGTAAGATTTTATACTATATCATAATCTTGCTTTTAGTAAGAGATCTGTAATAATGAATCCGTCCTTTGAAGAGAGTGAATTGATATTATTGTCTAGATGCACAATCTATTTTTAATATGTGAATGTTTTTTTTTTTACTTTTATTATTTTTTCTTCTTTCTGTCTGTTCTTCGGATAAAATGAGGATAGAAGGAAAGCAATCTCATTTTCAATGAACAATTTTAGGGATCTTAGTACGAGTTTTGTTATTACTCAATTGTTTTTAAGTAATCTCTTGCATGTTCTGATTTTATGCGATCAATAACGTAAAACAAAACTCCTACTCTGTATTCGGAGAATTTTTATGAAAATTTTTAATTAAAGAGAAATTTGTATAAAATATTTAATACAGTTTTTGTTTTTTTTTATTGAGAACAAAAAATTAAAATTAACCGATATTCAAATGAATATCATTGAAATCAAACTATACCACTACTATATCAAATCCTACATTGATCCCCTTTTCGCCATTTTCCAGAAAAAACGGATTCTTATTCATTCACTGGTTCTTATAATGGAAAGTTTTATCATCGGTATTTTCCCAAATCCATTCAAATAGAGTTTAAAGACAAAAATAACATATATCAAAACACCTCGTGTGAATACCAGAAATAAATTATTGAATTCAATGGCGGCACGTGTCTAAACCCGCAGGCATGAAAGAGTGTCCTTGGGCAGAAGACTATAAAGTTTGTTAAAAGATGACGTATAGTCAACATGCCAGCTCTGGAAGATCATTTACGACAAAAGCCATGAGGCACTAACCTGGTACTTAAGATGTACGCTGGCAGCACTCTTACTTAGCCAGTGCTCCGAGAGATAAAAAATTTCAGCACCAAACTTATTTTATTATTAAATCTTTTGATTATTTGTTAATATAAAAATTAAATTCTTGTTGTTTTGAATTCCCCCTTGCTGCTCTCTTGCCCTTTTGAGAAGATGTAACTTGTAGTATCGCAACACTCCTTTCACCCACTAAGCGACCAAGCAGAAATACAAAAAATTAAACATAAATGACATTAAAATGCAAGAAATATGATCAGATCCTGAGAAATCCATTATTGTTATACAAACATCCAATTCAATATCATAATATTTATTTTAATCAAAATAATCCTACAAATACATACAAATATACATATTCAAAGACATAGACACTTCTATACAAAGCTTGATCTAAAAATCGAAAGGTATGGCGGGTTTTGGATAAGAATATCCCGGACGTGCAGGAGGCAAGTAGTGTCGATCTTCTTGTGTTGTAATCGGTCTGGATGTCGACGTAACTACGCCGGGAACGAATGGATATTGTGGTTTCGGGCTACTCTTCGTTGTACTGAATGGTTCTTTCGCAGGTATATCATAAGTAATTGGTTTCAGGGTAAAAGGTTCTTCTTTTATGCTCACTGATGTATATACTTTTTCAACTGAGGGTCTATTCGAAAAAGGTTTAAGTGTAGTGCTGAAAGGGACATAAGGTTTTATGGTCGTACTAATGGGAACGTACGGTTTTATTGTAGCGGGCACTTTTGGAGTGGATGGAGAATAAATCGGTGGTTTGTCCGTGCTCACTCCAACAGCTGGCTTATAACTTGATGGCGAATAAACGAATGGGTTAGCCGTAGTACCCACAGGAACAGGCCGTTTAAAAGTGGACGGAGAATAGCTGAACGGTTTAATTGGAGTACTTGCAGGAACAAATGGTTTAAAAGTGGATGGGGAATAAATTAGTGGTTTGACCGTAACGGACGGCCTATAACTTGATGGTGAATAAATAGACGGTTTAGCCGTAATACCCACAGGAACAAATGGTTTAGAAGTAAATGACGAGGAGATGAAAGTTTTACCTGTCGTACTCACAGGAAGCAAGGGATTAAAAGTAGATGGAGAATAAACGAACTGTTTAATTGTAGTACTCACAGGGGCAAATGGTTTCGAAGTAGATGGAGAATAGACAAACGGTTTAACTGTACTACTAACAGGAACAAATGGTTTAGCAGTAGGTGGAGAGTAAACGAAGGGTTTAACCGTACTACTCACAGGAACAAATGGTTTATAAGTAGATGGAGAGTAGACGAACGGTTTAGCTGTAGTACTGACGGAAGCAAATGGTTTAGAAGTGGATGACGAATAAACGAATGGTTTAGTTGTACTACTCACAGGAACAAATGGTTTGTAAGTAGATGGAGAATAAACGAACGGTTTAACTGTGCTACTCACTGGAACAAATGGTTTGTAAGTAGACGGAGAATAGACGAACGGTTTATCTGTAGCACTTACAGGAACAAATGGTTTCGGGGTTGACGAAGGAAAAACGAACGGTTTAACTGTACTACTGAAAGGAACAAATGGTTTAGAAGTTGATGAAGAGTAAGTGAACGGTTTAATGGTTGTACTCACTGGAATGGAAGGTTTAAAAGTAGGCACATACGATGGTGTTGCAACACTAACAGGTTTCGAATAAAAGATTTGTGGTTTTGCAGTTGTCACCAGGCCTAATGGTCTCTTTGGAGGAATATAACCGGGAGCTTCAAAAATGGGCTTTTTTGATGGAATTCCACTGATTGAAGTTGTGGATTGCAATCCCTTTGATTCAGAAATAAATTGTGGCAACCCAGTTTGAATTGGTTGTGGTAATGGGCTATATGGGAAAATAGGTTTTTGACTGATTTGGGGGAAGTTGGGTGAAATTGAAGGGAAAGGTTTTTGCACTTGCTGAGGGATACTTGATGGTACTAGGGGTACTGAAGGATAGTTCGAAATTGGTTTAGATGTATATAATGGTACTGAAGGAAACTGAGAAATTGGTTTCTGAATAGTTTGTGGGATTTGTGGTAGCTCGGATTCAATCGGTTTCACCGATAGTACCGCGGGGTATCGAGAGATTGGTTTTTGAATAATTTGGGGGGTGTAGGTTGGGAATGAGGGAAAAGATGTCGGTAACGGTTTTTGTGGTTGTGTCCCGTAAGTTGGGCGAGTAGGAAAAGGTGGCAGCGGTTTGTTTTTCTTATCATCAAGAATAATTTGAATTTGTGGAGGAGATGGTGTTATTGATGAAGGAATTACAAAAGGTTTTTGAACTGGTACTTTCGAAGTAGGTGTAAATGAAATTGGAAATTGGGGTGCTATAGATACGGAAGATGTAATTTGAGAACCAATGAAAGATTGATTTGGTAATGATGGTACCGAAGGACGGATTTGGGGGAAATTGGGTGAAATTGAAGGGAACGGTTTTTGCACTTGTTTAGGGATACTTGATGGTGCTAAAGGTATTGAAGGATAGTTGGAAATTGGTTTAGGTGTATATAATGGTACTGAAGGAAACTGAGCAATTGGTTTTTGAACGGTTTGTGGGATTTGTGGTAGCTTCGATTTAATTGGAGTGACCGATGATACCGAAGGATATCGAGAGATTGGTCTTTGAATAATTTGTGGTGTGTAGGTTGGGAATGAGGGAAAAGATGTCTGTAACGGTTTTTGCGGTTGTGGTGCGTAAGTTGGGACAGTAGGTAAAGGTGGGAGGGGCTTGTTTTTGTTATCATCACGTATAATATCAATCTGTGGTGAAGCTGGTATTAATGGTGATTGAATTACAAGGGGTTTTTGAAATTGTAATGTTGAAGTAGGTTTGAATGAAACTGGAAATTGGGGTGCTATAGAGACAGAAGAAGTAATTTGAGAACCAATCACAGATTGATTTGGTAATATGAAACTTGGCTGTTTTGATGCAGGTGGTGAGTAACTGGAAATCGGTTTTACTGGTCGTATAACGTTTTGAATCGCCGGACTTTCTACAAAAGGTTTGCTTGGTTTGTCATAAATGTAACCACCAACTTTCGTCACTGGAACTGGCGATTTGGTGAAAGCGACTTTGGGAGTTTGTTCGAATGGTTTGAGAACTGCTGGTTTGGATGTCGGTTTTTGTTGTAAAACTTCGGATCCGAATACTGCGGGTTGTGGGTTAATTAGTCCTTCATTTGGAATGAATGCGCTAGGCGGTGTAGGTTTGTAGATTGAGAACTGTGGTGGTGATGGCTTGAATTTATAGGTCGGAAACTGAACTGCTGTGGTTCCTTGTGGTTTATAATTGGGTTTTTGTGATACGAAAGTATTGGATACTTGATTGAGATTTTTATCTACTGGAAAAGAAGAGGGAGTTGGTTGAAATCCTTGTGTTTGATATACCAACTGTGTGGGTGTGAGTTTTGCCGGCTGTTTACTAAATATCGACGATGTTGGGAGTCTGGATGGCTGATATGATGGAGTTTCTGTAGTTATAAATGGTTTGATACCCGAAGGTGCAGAAGATGTTACAAGTGGTCCATAAATTGGTTTTTTCACTGCTGGAAAAGAAGATGAAGTTGGTAGAAATTCTTGTGGTTTATAGATCAACTGCGTTGGTGTAAGTTTTGGTGACTGTTTAATGAATATCGACGATGTTGGTAGTCTGGATGGCTGATATAAAGGGGTTTCTGTGGTTATGAATGGTTTGTTGTCCGAAGGTGCAGAAGTTTGTCCATAAGTTGGGATTTTTGATGGTCTGTCAATTAGCGTTTGTGTTACAGTAAAACTGGGTTGCTGAGGTGTTAGCTTCGTCTGAGATAGCCCTTGGTTTGTAAATATTTGAGAAGAGGGAAATTGTGGTGACTTTGAAGGTACGAAAGTTGAGATTTTCGGTTGTTGGGTAGGTGTGTATTTGGAAATTAGTATTTGAGGTGTAGGGGTAGTAAATTGTGGAAGTTTCGTGACAGCTTTTTGGGGTGATGGACGTTCTTCAAATGGCTTGCTTGGAATATTATAGACATATCCACTTGGTTTGGGTGTTGAAATAGGCAACCGAGAAATTGATTTTGTTGTTGTTTGACGTTGTTCATAGCCAACAGTAGGTTGATAGGTGGGTATTTTGGCTGGTGGAATATTAGATGAAGGTACTCTTGCAGGAATTGACGGAAAAAATGTTCCTGATGATACAAGATTTGGGAACTGCGTTGGTGGTATTTTTGGTTTCTGATAACTGGGTATTCGTGATACTGTAATAGGTGATTGATATATAGGAGATTGAGTCACAGGAATGTTTACTAATGGTTTCTTCTCTGTGTCAATAGGTTTTTGTTCAATATTAATAAAAGGTCGTTGTGGTGGTTGGTAAGTTGGTTTTTGAATGAATAAGTCTGGAGTTTGGATTGGTTTTGATTCTGACTTTTCTGTTTGCTTGCTAGGTGATGTAAATATAGTTTGGGTGGGTTGCTTAAACGAAAATTGATTTTGAAGTGTATTGTAGTCTGTTCCAACTGGTTTTGCAATGGAAACTGGTTGAACAAATTGTGGACCACTGGGTAGCACAGGTTTCGTTAGAACTACATTTGTAATTAGGGGCTTGTTATATGTAATTTTTTGTTCGGTTTGTACTGGAGATTTTATTCCTGGTGCTATTGTTTGCGGGGTTTGTACTGTGATTGTGGACTTGGTTTATAGCTTGGAAACTGTGATACTGGTCTCCCGCTTGGTACTATAGGAGTTTCTACAGGTACATAAACCTGAGATGGAGTTACCGTTATTTTAGTCTGTTCTAAGGTTTTCGGAGGACCTTCCAAAAAAGGAATTTTAGGCTTGTCATAAATATATCCCTTGTTTGATCCATACAGTTGTTGAGTGGCTCCAGAGTTCCCTCTTATTGAAGTCGCTGTTTTTACGGGTTGCTGCTCTTTTTGATATTTTATATTCTGGTCAATAATTCTCTGTCCAAACACTGGTTTTTGTGAAACGATTGCAGATTTCACATCAAAGGATTGACTTTGAGGTTTCGTTTCAATGTTTTTTTGTGACACTATCAGCTCATCGATATTCGAGTCAGATCCTAATGGAATAACTGGTATTCTATAATCATTAATCTTATTCTGTAGCACTGAATCATTGTCAGAGAGTGTTTGTATTGGACGCTTGTTTAATGGCTTTCTTTTTGTTGTTTCTTGTGTATTTCCTAGAAGACTATTGCCGTCTTCGAATGGAATTCTGGGTCTATCGTAGGGATACCCATCTTGTCTCTTTCTTCTGTTATCATTTTCACCTGTCGTACTGGCTGTTAGAACTGACGTTAATAACAAAGCAAATAGTAGTTGTCGCTGAAATAAAAATTTAAGAATTAATTAAAAATTTAAATGATATAGGCGATTAATCGGATTAATAAAATGACATCTTTATTGAATGAAGTAAGTTTTGCTAATCTCATTGTCAAGCCTGCCGGTTCCTCTCAAATTTTCATTATGTAAAATCTGTCATTATAATTGCGTCATTTGAGTTTTATGGACGACTATTCTAAACTTAATAATATTCGCATTTGTTCTGAATAAAAATGAAGGTCTCTGCTAATCCATACAAGGAAATAGCGACGTATTACATCACACTTGAGTCAGAAGTTTAAAAATTCCTTTATCCGTTTCTGTCATTTGATTTGCTAATAACCAAGCCAATACCAATGAACTCCAATGAATAATTTCCTCTTTCTACTTTCGTTCTCGTGCCATTTCATTGTTTTTCATACTTATTGTGATATTTTTAGTGTACTTTATTTTGTGTACATCATTTCACATATTTATGAGAAATAACCATTATGCAAATTATCAACTACATTGTTACATGCACATTATTTTATTTGAATAGCGAACACAAAATTGTAGAAAGGATGATTATTCGAAATACTTCACCTCATGTTATTCAACAATTTCTATCGAGTGTTCGTTTGTCATTGAGTAATTGGTTCCATATACAATTTTGATATGAGATAGTAAATTCAAATCGATTTATGTCGTAAAATTCCTATTACTCATAGCATAGGTTGATATTAATAGATTATTGAAATATAATCAAGTTCTTTTGGTTAATGCATCTATAAATAATGATTCGCCAATAATAGGATCTTCGGCGAGAGTAATGTTGAAATTTCAACAAGGTCGTCAGACCAATCTTCGAAATTACAAAAAGCAAAAAGTACTTGAAATATTATATCTTTTAACAATAGAAACTGTGCATAAGTACGTACGCGTAATTACAAAACAAGTTTTCAAAAAACTTATTATTACGGATTCATTAGCTCGCTATAGCTACAACTAAATATTAAGATGATGTTACGTAAGAGGCATCCTCTATATTAGGTGGTTTCATGGTCGGTATTTTGCCATCCTGGGCTATAATATTTTTGCCACGGGTGAATTATAAATCATTTTGATTCGCCAAACCTATGTATTTGTCAACCAGCAATTTTTGGATGTAATATTGGGATGTGATTATAGTTCATCTTCACTTTGAGATGAAAAGGCGCTCGAACTGGGATGACAGATAAAAATTTGTCTGTGTTTACTTCAGTTTGAGTGTGTTTAAGCTACTTCTCCCATAACTACCGATTTGTCCCGAAAAAATTAAAAGTGCACATTTTGAGATATGAAATGTGGGCCACTTAGGCGAGTCGAATCATTGGATCCGTATCCGAATCACTTTGCAAAACCGAATCACTGATTCGGATTAACGCGTCACCGGATCCTTGATCGTCAAATCCGTTTGAATAATCAGCAAACATACATACTGAAAGATAGTAAAACAATTTATATGTAATATTAATTTGAATGCTGAGTTGTAAAATGCAATGCCAATAACAACTACTTCTCAATTTAATCCTTAAATACTCAAAAATCAGTTAAACATAAATAGAATTCAGTCAGAATTAAAATATTTATCTTCATCATAATCGGGGTCAAAAAATCCATAGAATCGATTTCAACTTCGGCAATGGAATTTCTTCGTCGTCATTAAAAGAGTTTATTCATAATTTCGGCCTTCACCTTCTACCGCATCTTCGCGTCAAGTGCGACACTCACGGGTCGTTATAATGTGGATGACCCGGGTTTATTAAATTTGCGAGTCGAGCCATTTGTAGCTTTTTAAAGTTTAATGAAGTGGATCGTATTCGATGCTTATGTCTGGGGGTTTAAATGACTCTTTAATTTTTTTTCGCTTAATTCCGGCTTCCTTCAGAATTTTTGGGATGCTTTATTGACTGAAATCATATTCGGGAGAATCTTGTTATTGGATTTTCTTCAAAATGCAACAGTCTTGTAAGTTTTCTTTGTTGATTGTCAAAACCTGTTGATCACCTCGCACGGGCCCTTATTCCTGATATCAAAATTCATTTTTACTGACAATTCAACACATGTATCGAAAAGTCCATATGCCTTAAGAAAATTTCATAAAAACAAAAATTAGCTCCAGTTTCGACAGCGATAATTATAGTAGTACTAAACATTTTTTCATTTATTTATTTTATGACCAATCATATCATAGTGTTTGTGCACACCTCTGCTGGATCCCACAACAGTCGTTTCTCCAGATGGTGAATAGGGGAACTCCTCCTTAAATAGGTGGTACCAAAGAAATAAAATCCTTGCTGCCTGAGCGCAGCCACCATTTCGTTTTAACATTGACGAGAAATTAGCGCATTCACCGTCTACTCCACCGTTGTAAGTCGTAAGTGCGTCGTTGTCTGTTGGTTTATCAAGTACTTTCTTCATTATTCTAAAACCTGCGTCGTAATGTTCCAACCAATTCGTGAAAGCATAATTCATGACAGGTGTCTGACAACAAGAAACTCGACTTGATAATATAAGTACAAACTTTGATAGGAAATTGAGGGGGACTTCCTGTATTTTTCCTGAAGTTATTTAAATCCCTCATAAAAGGTACACTCTGTAAAAGTTGTCGTTTAATAATAACAATTTTTGACCTGATAACGTCTGACAAATCGATTGACATCGGCTGCATACAGAATAAAATGTCAAAAAAAAAGTTAATTAATTATTGAATTTTAAGAAGTTGATTGGCGATATAATCATTAGTAAGATCACAAGAGCATAACCGAATAGATTTTCCAGTCACGATTCGTATGGTGTTTATTCACAAAATTAAAAATTATTAAAAAAGTATTATTATTAACAAATTATTATTAATCATTTAAACGATCCTATTAAACTCCAGAAATTTCATTCAGTGTATATTCAATGAAAAATAAAAAATATAAGTAAATTGCTAATTGTTTTATACAAAATAATGATAACTCAACGAATTCTTTTTAAGATTATCGTCCTAGGGTTTAGTTTTTATGAGACAAGATTAATTAATAATTTTGCTACAAATCCTAAATAATTCTCGAATATGGATTAGTTTCACAGCTTAAATATAAACATCAACCTTCTGCTATGAAGTGTGAAGTATACACTACGTAGAACCTCTTGCGAAGCTTTTGTTCAAATTCATACTGCTTGGCAAAACTATACATTATCACCATATACAAGATGGAATCAATTTTTCAAAAGAACGAAATATTGTCCCATTCTTAAATTTCATGAGAAGGCCAATACAGATCAATCACTTCAATATTATGCAGATTATTCTAATCAAATATGTAAATAAATAATTATGTAAATTTTATCATGCGATACAATTCTGTTACGAAATTCGAAGAAGAAGCGACACATTATACTCCTGCCACTTAGGTGTCACTTCCTTTTTAATAACTTAAGATGACGTTCATCATTGTTTTGAATATTCAAAAAGAGTCAACATAAGGAAATTATGTAATCTGTTCCTCCATCTAAATATTTAGATATGGTGGATACATTGCCATTTCAACGATCTTGATCTGTTGGTTCAAAGCATAAATGATGATCCGTTTTATAGAAAAGTAACATATCAACTTATCTCAGTCAACACACGACACTTTTCATGATTGCACTTGAATGAGCGTTTCTTATGCTCTATTCAACTATCATTCATAATATGTCATTTGTTTGCAATTGTCTTGTTTATCTTCATATTTTCCGTTCATGTTTTAAAATTCGTTTGGTTACATAAAATTACTTAATATTCTAGCCTCATTGTGTATATCTAATGAATCGTTAATCTATCAAACCTATGCCCGTATTGAGTATTCGAATATATACAATGACTTTTATGAATGTACTACGTGTTATGCACGTAATTCTTGTCGACTTGAACAATTATGCAAACTGTGCGTGGGAAAATGAGAGGTTTATGAAAACCGGGAAGTGTTCCATCTATACAACCCGCTTCTGGATATACTGAGGGCCCCATATAAATTACGAAATTTTATAAAATTGTCTCAACAACAGTGATAACAGTCGTTAGTCGCAGAAGATACCAACGATGATCATGCTATTTTCCTTTTTAACCCAGATGTAATTTTTTTATATATTTGTGAGTTATATGTCATAACATGAACGTAAAAAAACAGAAATTACTGCTTTCAAACCGTTTTTTCTCCACTTTCATTAAAATCGTATTCAACGTCCAAAAATTCATATGCAATGATTCAAAATTCCCACAAAAAGTTTGTTTATAGCAAACAATCTCTGTTGAGTATTGATGCAATGGGTATACCAAAAAATGTCTGGCAGTGATCGGTTGTGGTTTTTTTCTTTCTAAAATAAACGTAGATCTCAGATAAATTCCTAATACTCTTTGTCAATAGTAAAAATATTTATGCTCATTTGGATAGTATAAAAATTGCATACGAACAAATAGGTTTCTTCAAAACCCCAAAAGAATTTTCCCCTCATGCGATTGTAAAATTCAGTCGAACGGATTGTAAATTAGAAATAAATCAAAATCTGTAGTTGAACTTTTCGTACGCGAAACGAAGTTCACCGACTCATCTATAATAATTATATAATATTTTAGTAGATGTAAATCTGGGTCATTAACATTATATCGTAGTGTCTGGCGATTCGCTCGATCACCCACGTAATTATCTAGCAACTACGTGACATATTATGGTTAATTAACTATTGCAATATCTAAAATTGAACACCGTATCAATACTACATACCAAAAATTTTTGCTTATAAAAAAAATCTCAACTACCTATATCTTCCAAGATGATTACAAAGAAGTGGAATTTCATATCTTCTTTGAAGGACAATGAATTTTTAATGCAAATCCGAATTAAAAAATTCAATTAAATAACCTTTCATGCATTTTCATTATTTCACTAACGGTAATTCAGAATAAAATCTTCACCTTTTGAATATTTCAATTCATCATCGTCTACTTGAAATTCGAGATCCTGTAAACAATATATCACCTGTTCTTGTGCAAATAAATAATTTAACGATCACCATGAGTATTCAGATGCAATTATTTCTGTTTCTATAAAAAAAATTTATAATCTTCAAAGTAACTCCCCAATTAACAAATTTTCTTATTCAGATCCAATTAAATTCCCCGTTACATTTCTAATTCTTCAAATTTAATAACAATTAAAATTGATATTTGACCCACCATAGTTCATGTCAGTCGGTCTCACTCCACAGCACAGGCACTGAATGAAAGTTCAACTTATACCGAATTCCCATAAGTTCATCTTTTATATGTTATCTTAACGATATGAAGGTAATCAACTTGCAGAATCCTCCTTCCCTGAGATGCTTCTTCAAGGTGTTATTAGAAGCTATCAGAGTTTCGCGCATTAACGATCCCCGAAAATTCCCGGAATTTTTGATAGCTATGACTAAATACAGTTTGTGGTTTATGTCGTCAAATTTAATACGAGTTTTGCAACAAACTCCTCTTGAGGGTATCAAGGTTCTTCGATTAAGTTTTACAAAAAATTTTCCATGTTCTTTGCTGGGGATGTTGAATATTTCCCCACGGCTTCTCACGCTTTCGTGAAAGTTCACTTCTACATGATTTATATTGCGCAATAGAAAAATTTGTTTGTTTGGAATGATGATGAACGAGAAATACGTTCGTCTCGACATGAATGCCAATCTGGGGTTTACTCCTAAAAGCTCCTCTTCAGATGAGAATCTCACATGCTTGTCTGATATCAGAGTATTAGCAGCAACTAGGAGCCCATTTGAAAAATGAGCTGCCAGGAGAGGCCCCATCACCGAGAAAAAAGTTTGGAAAAATACATTTTTTTCTTACAAACAACACCCATTCAACGGGTTCTCTACTTTTCTTTTATGTTGAAGTGGTAATGACTCATTTAGAGGAAAGTTATTGAATTAATAATCCATTATCCTTTAATCGATTTTCTTTTGTACTGTAGTAAAATGTGTTTCATATAAAATGACTCTTGATTTCCAGTACTTGGATTTAGAGTATATGGAACTCGAGAGTAAATACAAGTAGTAAAGTACTCTAGACGTCTCAAAAAATTTTTGCAGCAAAACAACAAATGCTTTTTTAGTGTGAATATCCTATCCATTCTTTAAGCAGAAATGGAGTACCAAAAGGGCGAAAACAATATGTAGAATATCCTGATTGAAACAAAGCCATAGACAATTTTGAAAGTGATATAAAAAATATCAGAAGATTAATCTTATTAAACCGGGTGAGCAAAAGTTTGAATACATCATGTTAACTTCGTAGCGGATCATAGTCGGAAAACCACCTTTGTAGGTTGTGGAAACACACTTTTTGAAGACGTTTGCACCTTTGCCCCTTTTTCCACAATTTGGTTTGTGGAGGGCAACTCAAAAATCTGAAATACAAAGATACGCCAAAAGAATCACATATTTCGTTATGAAATTAAAAAATTCACAGGTTGCTTTTGTAATTATTTATATTTTTTGTGAATTATCGGGTCTGGCACTCCATCTGTAGTTCATCCTTAGCGTTTCTAATAGATAACTGCTCTATCTGATGGTCATCCTAGAATTTTTCTCTCCCATCTATCTCTAGTAGATCTAGCGATCTACTTTCAAAATAATACATTACATATGTTTAGTTGCTGCGAATGCAGACAACTTTTTTAAGTTTTTTTTGTCTGCCTTCTACTAATGTCAATGTTAGTTATTGGCCATATTATCGTCGGTTAAAGATCAACGTTTAATAATTAATGTGAATTATAGAGTAAATTAAACGTTATAAGTATAGTCTACCTTGAATTACAATCTTGATCAGGAAAAACAGTTTTTAGTTGTTGAAACAAAATTTGTCCGGTTCATGTCATCTGTGACTACAAAAGTTGAAAGGTTAGAGATATTACATATTTTGTTGTTTACAATTTTTGTAACTAGGGATTATTTATTAATGGACATAACAATTGAAATTTAGAACCACAATTGTTTTCTTGATCTTTGACAAAGTGCATAAGATCTATTAAAGTATATTTTGCGGTTTTTATATAACGCTGACATAACATCTTATAGCACAATTGGAAAAAAAATTCTGTCCTCGATTTACATTCGTTTATTTAACCAACTGCAGACGTTTTCATACTGATTTTCTATTCGCTACCCAACTATTACAGTCAACTAACTGTAAGTCATGTTGTTTATTTTAATGAAGTCTTGTTCGTTTCTTCTAAATTACTTTAGGAAAAAGTGGCACACTTGTCTTTTTGTGTAGTGAAGTAACGTTTTATAAATTAAATCAGTTTTATAAGAAACTGAAATTTAAGTCGTCAGTGTTTTCATTACATTGAATTTGGTTCATAGGAAATTTTTTGGTAATATTTTCTATTTATAAAAAGGTGGGTTGTTAGGTACCAATTTTATTTTTTGAGCTGGGAGTATTTATTTCGACTTATAAGCCAAAGTGTATTCATATCATAGGTAGTGTTTTATTTTTAAACTTTTTTTTTTCATTTATTGATTAATATATTTGTTTTTAGATAATATGGAGGAAACATCAGAAAAGCCTCAAACAAAATCAAATGCTGCATCAGAAATTAAATTTGTACCACCAGAAGTATGGCCTGAGAAAAATATTAAACCTCGTAAGAAAAAATCGAAGTTCAACATTGCTTCCATACTGAATATTCAGAAATTAACTGTTTTCTTCAAAAAGGTTTGTTTTTCTTTTTTTTGAAACTAATATTTAACATCAATAATAAATGTTTAATTTATTATGCAAATTTTATGGACCTAGCTTAATAATCAAAGTATAACTGTATTCTGTGGACTCTTTTCAAATGTATTGAATGTATAACATTTGAAACAAACTCATGTGGAAGCAGTTATAAAAATTCAAAACGTTGTTTATACTTTTTTGTTTAATAGATGTGCCTTATACTTTGGGGATTTCTTGTTGCTTCCATGAACGACAGTATGCTTCTGTTATTCATCACTGTTGTTACTTTGCTGTGGTACGAAAGTAATAAACGACAGAGTAAAATAAAAGCAAAATCTAAAGCTTTATCTAGTACAAAAGAACAACTATTGGATAAACTAGAGGAACTACCGTCGTGGGTTCTTTTTCCCGATAGAGAACGAGCTGAATGGATAAATGACGTAAATTTCTACTTTTAATAACAGCATATGTAATACACAGCAATTTGCAGGTAGTACTTCAGCTTTGGCCTAACTTGAATTTGTACTTGGCAAAAATTATACGCAGTAAATTAGAAAAAGTAATCAAGAAGAAATACGATTCATTTAAGTTTGAAGAAATCGACTTAGGAAAAACGGTAATAACTGTTTTGTGATATTTTTAACAGTAAGAATTGAAAATTTAAAGGTTTTTTTTTAGCCGCCCAAAATTGATGGCATTAAAGTTTATAATCGGAGCACTACCAGGGATTCTATTATGTTGGACTTTGATATTTTGTAAGTAAACTTGTCAACATTGTATGTTCAAAAAGCTTGATAATGTCTTCACAAACCTCTTTGAAAGCAGTAAGTTGTTTGTTTACTACTACCAAGAGAAGTGGGTATTCGTTGAGTACAAAGACGTTTGGGGGAGAGGAGTATTTATGCTGTTGTTTCAATGTTTTTAAGTGTGTTCTTTTACAGCTACGACGGCGACTGTGAAATTAATTTTTCGATATCTGGCCATCAAGTAGGTCGATTGAAAGATTTCCAATTAAGCGCTGAAGTGAGAATCGTTCTGAAACCATTACTGTTGAAATCACCAGTTGTTGGAGGCATTCAAGTATTCTTTCTCAATATTCCTGAGATTGATTTTGAATTGGAAGGATTGAGCGGAATGCCAGGATTCAGGTAGAACACTCGGACATATATAGTCCTCAAAGGTTACAAACCGATCTTTCAGTTATGTCCTTCGAAAACAAATCGAGGAAAAGTTGAAGAAAAAAATTGTTTTCCCGAATAAAATAACCAAAAGGTTCATTAAGACAGTGGAGGCAACTGAATTGAAGTCTCTTGAACCTGAAGTTAGCATTTTCGTTGTGGAACCGACAAGTCTCTCACACTAAATAATTTGATATGCAGGGCGTACTTCGTATCCACATCGTTGAAGCTAAGGATTTGGAAAAGAGAGATGTCACTGGAAAATCTGACCCTTATGGTGTGTTCACCGTGGGTGCACAAGAATATAAAACGTCCATCGTCAAGCGATCCTTAAATCCGAAATGGGACGAATGGTGTGAGGTATGTTCATTTGTACGCCAAATTCTCAAAGGAATTATATCTGATTTTTCAGTTTGTGATTTTGGATCCTCTGGCCCAACAAGTTAAATTCAAATTATACGATCATGATGATTTGAATGAAGACGACTTTTTAGGAAGGTGAATTTCAAATGAACTTTCACAATACTATTTAACTGAAAGTTTTTGACAGTGGTGCCATTGATATCAAAAGCGTTTATAATGGGGCCAACGATCAATGGACGAATCTGTATGGAGTCAAACATGGTAAAATACATTTGAGGTTTACGTGGATGGCTCTGACTGCAGATTATTCGGCCGTCGATAAGGTATTGTTCAAATACATTTATTTTTTTGTTTCACTTAATTAGAATCACTTTTTTCTAGGTTTTACATGAAACAAAATTGCTGAAAGTCGAGGTAGCTTCAGCGATCCTAACCGTTTTCGTTGATTCCGCTCGAAATTTACCTGTGTGTATGAAATTTCGCTCTCTCCTTTCAAACTTCAGGAAAGCTTGTTTCAGAGGGTGAGAAGTGTTAAAAAACCCGATCCGTACCTACTGCTTCGCGTGGGGAATTCCGATGAGCAAAAAAGCAAAGTAAAAAAACATACAATCGATCCCGTTTTTGAGGAAGGATTTTCTTTTCTGGTAAAAAATCCAGAAAACGATATTTTTTACGTTCACGTTATGGATAAGCAAAGCAACACGCGTATCGATTATTTTCATTACGAAATAAAAAACTTGATTGACGAAGATATGCTCGAATTCAGCATGAAAGAGCTTCCTCTGAAAAGTGGCGGGCATGATTCGGTTATTATCGTTTCGATGCAGTTAAGGGTAAGTTATTTTAACTTGAAAATTGTAACGTTTAGCATATTACATAATTCTGTAATTACATAGTTTTTTTCTGTTTTTGTATATACATAGTAAACATTCGACAATTTTATTGATCGCGATACGCAAAAGACGACGAGTTATTGAAATAAGTCATCAATTGACTGTGTGTGATTTAGCTAATCTTTAAATTATTTCCAGATATTGACCAATGAAACTTTTACAAACGAAGAAGAGTCAAGCGAATCATTTTCTGATTATGAACTTTCTAGAAATGACTCAGTTAAATCACACGTTTCAGGTATCTGTGAGTTGAGCCAGTAGTGAAAATACCAATTTTAAATTATTACAGAAAATCCTCCAACCGTGGAACCAGATATTGAAAGCAAACAGGTAATTCCAAAATTAGCAATGTCACCTTGTAAAAGCCCCACTCTTAAAAAGCTGCATTTTCTAGCAAGTAAATCACAGTAAGTGATGTTTCTGTTGTTATTCCGTTGCAAGCTATTCTATTTGCTTACAGGAGTGTTGAAGACGAGAAAGGTAATATGGGTCGAATTCATGTTGGTTTTCAATACAGTGAACGCAGACAAAAACTTTTGGTTACAATACTGAAGATAATGTAGGTTCTGTTTTACTTTTTGTTTATTATAATTTCATATTTCATTTGAAGCGATTTGCCGACCAAAGATTCCAAAGATATTCATGACTCTTACGTAAAATTGAAATTATTCTCGTCAACGAATGCAGTCAGGAATAAAACAAAGGTGCGTTCATATTTATCATTTTTCATTTAGTATTTATGAAAAATGGATGTCTAATTTTCAGACTGTCCTGGAAAATAATCCAGAATTTATGGAGACATTTGAATACTTACTGTCTTATCCGGAGTTAACAGAACAAAGGTTATTATTAACAGTAAAAACGAAAAAGAAATTATTCTCTAACAACATGATTGGACAGGTACTACATAAAATCGTTCAATATTGAAGTGTTTTGACTCTTTCATACTTTTACTTCCAGGTGCTGATCGAGTTAAACAAAATTCCGTCCAACGAGCATATTTATGAATGGTATGATATTGGACATGAAGTTCTTCCCGAATAAGTACAAAAAATTCTCCAGACAAGTAGAATATATTGAATACATTTATTTTTCTTAGAAGTATTTTGCTTACCACTTCTAGGTATAATAAAAAAATGCTTTCAACTTGAATGAATATTTATTTATGTGAAGTATTAGACATGTTAGAATTTATAGAGAAGTTTAAAGCGTACAGATGTGAAAGATGGAATAATGGACTTATTTTCATACAAACATGTAAATGCTTCTTTTGAACATTAACATAGTCTAATCTTTAATTCCAAAAAAACTTCTAATGTAACTTGGACACTGCACACACACTAGTGAATACATAACAGATTATATACATATATACAATGTGATTCGTTTATTCTTTCACTTTATATGAAGCGACTTGGTTTTTTATTCTCCTCAACCAGGAATTCACACAATCAAATGCATCTACAACAAATCCATTCAGAACGAAATCCGGACATATTAAAGCATTCTGGGTAATTCGATGATAATGAAAATTTTTAGAAAAAATATATCTACAAGAAATCAAACAAATCCCAGAAAATATAAAATCAACTTCTATGACTATGTAATTTTTTCCCAAATTCATTTATGTCCTTGGTTTTTTCAAATAAAACTTAATAAAAAATAGAAAAACCGAAACTTCATCCTAAAAATCCAATCTTTAAACGTTGGGATTTTCAAGCTCACTTTTTTATTTTGAACATTCAGAAATTGACAATACCCATAATAACTTGACTCCCTTGGGTAGGGGAGAAAATACATATATGACGAAAATAAAAAGACAGTTATGTATGACAAAAAAGTGTCGAATCTTTTATCATATAATTTTCTGTAGTTTCATAAATTTGATTCCCATATGGCCCGCACAAATTCTGTGAAAACACTTTGGGCCACAGATATATTCTGTGCTTTTGGCCCTTCAAATACTTAGAATCTGTATTCTCTGGTAAAAGGTGGCGTTGACGGTCGATACAGAAGAATGTTTATTTATCGGTAATGGCTATTTGTAATTGATGGCACCGCCCAAGAGGGCGCAAAGGGGATACGATTGCACAGAAATTTTGCACTAATTTTGGCATGTGAAATATAAATTATCTATGTGTAAACAGAAAATAAATACTAGGGGCAATGGCTATGGTTAAAATACCTGAACAAAAAGTTATATTATGCGGTGAATATGGCGTAGGAAAAAGTTCCATTTTTCGTAGGTTCATGAGCAACACTTTCGTGACAGCAACTGACCGAAAAAGCACTTTAGGATTGGACAATTTTGATAAAATCTATCACATAGGTGACAAGGATATAAAAGTGAACAAAAGAATGTTCGTCGAAATTTTCTTGACTCCTTCTTATTCTAGGTTCAACTTTGGGACACTGGAGGCATGGAAAGAGTTGCTTCTGTTACTTCCAGTTATTACAAGTTTTCAGAGGCAGCGATTCTCGTATTTTCACTTGACAATCCAGCTTCATTTCACATATTATCACAACATTTATTGGACATTGTAACATATGCAGAAACAGCAAAAATTTTTCTTTGCGGAAATAAATCTGATTTAGTGAGTGAGCCTCCACAAATAAGTGACTCTGAAATTGAATCATTCTGGTAAGATTTTGCTTTCTCATTTTACATATTTAATTATTTCTCATTCAGTGAACAATGTCAAAGTTTGATAACTAATAGTTACCGAATCTCTTGCAAGACGAATGAAGGTTTCGAAGAAATGTTTAGCGATATTGCCTATCAGCTGGTTAATAGTAACAGAGCTCGCTTGGAGTTGCAATCTATGGAAAAACATGGATTCAAAATAACTAAGTCTAATGAAGAAATACAAGAAGAAAGCTGTCTCTGTTGATTGTATTAAAATATATAACACAATGAGATATTTCATTGCATCAAACAATCCATCCACAAATTTGGGTCATAGTTGAATCGAAATAGGTGTCAAATGACAAAATAATTCGTTACAACACTCTGCCAAACTCGGAATCATTTTGAGTTTAACTCGGATTTTTGAGACACCCTGTAGGAGAAAAAAGGATACACAAATAATTTTCCAATTTGGTATGTTTATTCCAGAGAAAGAATCTACGTCTGTATCTATTGTATAATTAACACTGACAAAACTACTATGAACGATCCTCGTTTCTTGTGGTCACATTAGCACTTTGGCTCCTCTGTGAAATTGCATGCTTATAAATTTATTCTTCAATCGGCCACTCTATTCGATATTCATCGTATTTTCAATCTTCAGGAAATATCTTCTATTTATTTCAACGAGCTTCAGCTAAGGGTTTTCGCAACTATGAATCGAATACTGTTTGGTGAACCATTTTTGAAGAACTGAAAGGACATCGCATTCCAGTGAAAATTAATACAGTTCTCTCTGTATTATAACTGTTTCTTGTCTCAATGGACTGTCGGGTGACCAACAGTTGTTTTTACAAGTGTAAATTAAAGCCGTGCCGAATTCTAGTCTTGGCGAAAATGTGGAATCAACATTTAAAATAAGCTTTGGTATAATGGTAGATAAAACTTGGAATTCGAAAATTTTCTCGTTCTGGCAATATTGACATTTACTAATGGCTTCCAACTGAGGATAAATTAGTAACGGTCCGTCCGCTTCGCGGGAGTACCTCAAAAGTTGACCGGGATTTCTCTGTAATCTAGACAAGAAATAATGAAACATTTTATCGCCGTGAAAAGGTAAACTAGTTTCGTAATTTTCTTTCACAGCTTCATATCGTCCAGTATTGTCACCGTTCTCGTCTACAGAAGAAGTGAAATGTTCTCTGTTCTGATATTCCTGGAGGAGTTCTTTTACATGTTTGTCGAGTACTTTCGTAGTATTATCCGCCTCTTCCCATACGTTAATAAAGTACGGTCTGAAGTAAAGTGTTGGGCTCCGTTTTAGGTTGCCCTCTTCCCTTGTAATACATATTTCAGGTGGCAAAGGAGTTGCTTCATGGAGAAGGGCTGTTATGTCATTTTGAGGAACTGTCGGACTGTCGATTGTTATTATTTCTCCTTCACCGCCTTCGATTTCCGCCGAAGCCGCTGGCGAGTGTTGACGACCAACCGCTCCACCACCTTTAAAACAAAACAAATTCTAGTTTTATTTCTTATATGGTCAAAGAATCGCAAAATGTTATTGGGAAATCATTATAAAATGATATTTATTTCACGGAATTTCCAAGGAATTTTTCGAACTAAGCAGAGTTGATTGGGAATTTCACTTTTATATATTAAAACTTGGCAAAATATTTCAAAATTTCCAAAACAACTCCGCCAAATCGGATACAGATAAAATGGAAAAACCCTTGAGGAGTTGAAAGTTCGTCACCTTTTTCAAAATCTAAAGATTCCTATCCTGATGATGATGCTATGTACTATCAGCCGAGTACGTGCCTGTCGATTCATGTGTGACGTATTTGTGTATCGCGCGTGTGACAACCGTCACGTAAACTAACCTCACTTAAAAAGATATTTCGAAATACTGGAACATGTTACTTTTCCGGCTAAATGACTTCACAAGAGCAAGTACAAAATAAAACAAGAAAACTGGCCTACAACTCCTCTAATCTTTTCAAATATGAACACTTCATAGCCGGTGTCAGTGGAGGTGTTATTTCCACTGTGACATTACATCCATTAGATCTGTTGAAAATTCGTTTTGAAGTGAACGATGGCGTCAAATACAAAACAAACTATAGCAGTATATGGAATGGATTGACAACTATTTATAAAAGGGAAGGTATCAAAGGATTATATCGAGGATGCTTACCAGGAACAATTGGAGCCGGATCGTCATGGGGGTTCTATTTTTATTTCTACACAAGTCTCAAATATCTCGAACAGCATGGCGATATTGATAAACCATTATCTGCCCACCAACATATGATAGCTGCTTCAGAGGCAGGACTGCTCACACTTATCATCACAAATCCAGTATGGGTATGCAAAACCAGATTATGTTTGCAAAGTGATAGACACACTCCGCTCTACACTGGCATGACTGATGCCTTAGTCAAAATTTATAAACAAGACGGTATTCGGGGATGGTACAAAGGTTTCCTTCCTGGAATCGTGGGAGTATCACACGGCGCGATTCAATTCACGATATATGAGGCAATGAAGAATTTTTACTATGAACGCAAAGATTCCCCCATCACCACAAAGCTTAGCGTTATTGAATATATTACATTTGCAGCAATTTCCAAAATAGTCGCTGCAACAGTAACATACCCTCATCAGGTAATTAGAGCAAGAATGCAGAATCAATTCTACTCATTCAGTGGTGTATGGAACTGCATACATCAAACATGGCATTATGAAGGATGGAGAGGCTTTTATAAAGGCCTAGCCACTACTCTAATCAGAGTTGTTCCGGCAACTATTATCAATTTTGTAGTTTATGAAAATTTATCACATTTTTTAATATCGAGAAAATCGAATAAATAAAGTACATAATATTCCTGAAAGTCATGTGAGCTAGTGAAACTTAAATTATGTTGTTATACTGTTCCTCTTAGATTTACGGACTATAGATTTTATTGATGTTATAAATCGAATTGTTTTTTATCGAATAAAAACATTTTAAAAAGAAATTATTTTAAATGGCACCCCACATGGGGGGTTCTACCGAATTCTTCATTGAAAATATATCAAAGTTCACTCAAAGTAAATTTTGATTTTTTCACGATTGAACAAAAAGAGCATTAACTCAATCGTGCTTCATGAAAAATTTGTTATTCCAATAGCGCTTTCGCCTATTTTTCACCTTTAACAATGCATAAATAATTTTTTTCGTATTTTGAACAAAAGTTTCTAAAATCTTTCGTGGATTCTAAGAAATATTTTCTTTGGACTCACAGTGATGAAACATCGCGAAAATGTAACGAAAATTTTTTCAACATTCGCGCCTTACCTTGCTTTTCTGTGTTGGCATTTTTTTCGCTAACCATAAGGTTGCCCAAGGCGAATGTGACAGATTCATCAAAAGTCATGCTTTCCTCATCGTCATCTGAAATCTGTTCTGAGTTAATGATATTCCCGTTCTCTTCATTTTTGTTGATATTATTATCTTCGTCCCATTCATCAGCTTCTGAACACCAGGTCATCTTATTACCTTTGGTTAACTGTTTGTCTTCCTCTGAAACAGTTTCCTGAATTTGAAGACGTATACAAGTCCAGCTAAAATTAGAATAACAGTTGCTGATACAATAGTAATGAATTTTTCACCTTTCGCTACGGTTCCAGCAATTTGGATTTATACAAGCAAATAAATAAAGTGTTCGATGACATGTCGAGTTTTCCAGGGGAGCGTATATTTGAACAACAAGTGGCTGTTGTAGCTGACACAGTGAGCATTTCGCCACTCTTGGGTCAACTTTAATATTAGTCGGATAATCCTGCAGACAAAAAAAGAAATTAATTAGGAAACTAACCTCAAAGTCTCGATCGATACTTACTGGTTCACCGCCCAATTTATTCGTTTTGAAATTAACGGAATGTTTGTCTTTTTCGGTAATCACCTCGTCTTCGAACGCTAACAGCACCTTCGAATTATTTCTCGCCATTTTTTCAATATTAGAAAATCAATGTGAAATTAAGTTCATTCGTTAACCTTCATCTCTGTTAAGGATATAACATAAGGTTTGCAAGTGTATCATATCATGATTACGTAGGTGTTTTACCAGATTGAAATTCTATTACTATTTGTAATGTTTACAAAACATAATTGATGTAAATACATATGTTTACAGATGGGCCATGGTGTAATAAAACAGAACAATTTGTGCGTGTTTTCTGTGGACGTATCTGTATTCTTTGCCCGCTGTCATTGCTTTTGCATTTAGCAAAGAAGAAGCATTTAGTATAAATATTTTATTGTTGGGACAAGTATGCTTGTTATTATTCGTCACTATGGATTATTCAATAAAAAAATGTTAAGGTGATGAAAAATGTTGGGAATAGTGGCAGTTCATTGTGGTAATTATTATATTGTTGTCTTATTCATTAAAAAATAATAATGTGGTTCTAGGCGCTGGGTACCATAGCGCCCAATATCAAGACGAATACAATAAACTATCTAGGCAAGCAGCATCTAAAGGCATTCAAGTGCTGAAGAACGGTGGCACTGCTGTTGACGCTGTCAAAGATGCTGTGATAGGTATGATTTCAATTGAAATCTTTCAACAACTACAAATACCCCTCGTGCAGTTTTAGAGGATCATCCCAGAACGAATTGTGGATATGGCTCAAATTTGACTTTAGCTGGAGAAGTAGAAAATGATGCTTCGATAATGAATGGGAGCGATTTAATTTATGGCGGCTGTGGTGCTGTCAAAAGACTGAAAAACCCTATAGAATTAGCTTACGAGTTGTGTATGCAACAAACAATCAAACAAAGTTGTGGACTTGTTCCTCCCTCATTATTAGTTGACACTGGGGCAGTAAGTTATGCTAAAGGTATCGGCTTGAAAGTTGTCAGTCAAAAATCTCTTGTGACCCGAAAGTCAGCTGAACAGTATAAAAAATATATGCAGATCTATAAGAAATGTAAAGGTGAAGAGGACGATGAATGTTTGTTACTAGATACTGTAGGTGCTGTTTGTATGGACGAAAATGGCGATATTGCAGCCGCCTGCAGTTCTGGTTTGTATATATTAAGAGATATCAAAATATTCGTTACCATTTGTTATAGGAGGTATTATTCTGAAACGTTCAGGGAGAGTGGGACAAGCTGCTTTGTATGGAAGTGGAACGTGGGCAGATAGTTTGGATAAAAACGAACCTTCAATAGCAGTATCAACCAGTGGGTGTGGGGAATATTTGGTCAAGACTCAATTAGCAAAAGAAATAGCCAGAGACCTCAAGCACTGTCAATGCCCCACAACGGCTTTACACAAATCTATTACAGATAATTTTATTAGTAAGTATATCTTTTTCAATAAATTAAGGAATTGTACTATGATTTTTAGAAAAAACATGAATAATATTGTACAATTTCTTGAGATTACTAATTTTTATAAATTTATTTGATTTCGATAGATTCCGTGTTTCTAAGAAGCGTTGAGCAGAAACTATGTGGGGCACTTGTTTTGCATAAGAGTGGAGACGATTTGTCATTGATGTGGGGACATAGTACAGAAACCATGAGTGTAGGTTACATGTCGACACTAGATAAAAAGCCAGTTGTAAGTAACGTTGCATTTACTCTTTCTTGAATTAATTAATATTGTTCGAAGGGGCTGATATCGAAAATGCCAAGAGGATCGCAAGTTGGCCAAACCATCAACATTGGGGGTTGTCAATACTAAGGCGTCCACAAGAATGGCATGGAAATGGAGAGAATGAGCTTGGAAGAGTATTCGTCCAACATTAAAGTAGAAATTATTATATTGTAGATATGAAATAGCAAAAGGGAATAATTTACGCAGCTCATATATTACGTGAACATGCAGTAGATTTAAAAATCACAAGTACTATGAATTGATTTCTTAAGCTCATTCTCGTCACTTCTTTGCTTTTTCTTTACTGAAAATTAATTGTGAACTGATATTAATCCTTAGAAAATTTTTTTTTTATAGGCGTGAACATATTTATACATATATATTTTGTTTTTTAAAGGTCGGTTTGATTAAAACGAAACAATTTTCCAACAACATTTCTTTCCATACTTGTTTTTTCCATTTATTCCTTCAAACGTTCTCATTTCCTTCGTTCATTCAATGACTAACATCCTGATTATAATACAAAAGAAGTATAAAATGGATTGGAAACATCGTTACATATCATCTATAAATTACTAATGTTGTTAACATTACTATTAGACAAGGCTCAAGTGAAAAACAAAATTTTTTACATAATTCGAACTTGTGTTTTTAACGATGCGTGTTTTGAATAAATGAGGTAGCGCAAATGTCTCAAGTAAAAAATTTCTCAACATTGAAAAGAGGAACACATTTCTTGACATCATTTTGCATCAACTCTAAATGGTGTTTCTTAAACAAAATATGAGAATTACTGTTAAACACAACCATATTCATACCAAATTGCTGTTTCTTTACGATTTACAGATTTTTTTCTGTCTATATTTTCTGTGCTAGGTTCAGATAGACCAGTTTGATTGCCAAGAGTATGTATCGTGTCGCCTATCACTGTTGATATCTTGTTATAAACAACAAGCGCTGGTTTATTAGGATCGCCGTCACGGAGAGGTGCTGACGATGATAATGATGGCGGTGGCATTGGCGAAGGTGCCGACGGTTCATCCTCAGATATGTATACTGTCCTTCTTGAGCCAATCGAACCCAAGCTCAAGGCACTTTGTGAATCTCGTAGAAATAATTGTTCGCCTAAAACAAGATTAATATTAAATTTCATTATTTACAAAAGGTTCTTGATGTCAGACTGGCTATGCTATTTCTGTGCGCCGGCATGTCTCTGTGCGATCTCCTTAGAGCAACTTCATCTCGCGGTCTGTGTCCATGTAAACTACCGCTAAGCGTCCGTTTGAATGTATCAATGCGTAGAATTGAATCATCGTTGCTGTTATCTGATTCATTACCGTTAGAACCATTGTTAGAACTATTGTTCGATTCTTCCGAACCTAAAGGTGGAACTTGCGGCTGAGCTTGTTTTGTAGGCGTGTCTTCTTGCCATGATCTACGATTCTGAAAAACGTTATAAATTAGTTGGAATATATGTATGATCTGTTTATTACTCTATTATTTCTCAAATATTTTCCAGTTTAAAATACATTCCCCCAAAGTTACAGCAAGACTTTCCATTTGACACATGGAATACAATTAAAAGCGTGTTTAGACGCACTTGAAAATGTATCTTGGGAGAGTGAAATAAATGATTAGTAATTGATGATTGTATAAATTTGTTAAAAATTCATAGATTTTTAAAATAAATTCGAAATTTATACAGAATTTGTGATCGTTTTTAATACTTGCAAAAGAAAGATTAAAGAATAGTTCCGACCCTATTGACAGTTTCAAAAATGTTGGAAAATTTTCAGGAATTTGAAAAAATTTGTTATTGAAAATAACACTTTCTTCAACTTACACTTCTAGGTACTTTATTTATGATGTCAGAGCCCGCCTTTCTCACCCTTCGAACTAATGTAGCGAACCCACCTCTGAAAAAAGAAATAAAAATTTAATATTAACTAGCAGTTATTTCGAATAGAAAACATTACTTTTTTGATGTAACATTATCTAAACGTTTATAATGTTCCATGATTTTTTCCTCCAATTTCTCCTTTTGCCTGCAGAGATTGTTGAGCTTGTCCGTGAACATTTTTTCCTCAAGGTGATAATGTTCCTTGTCCTCAAGTGAATGCGTGAGAAGAGAGTGATATTGGGTTAAAAGTTGCGAGACGTGCTCCATTAGAGCTCTACGATCTGAATCGAGTGAGGCATTCATTTCGTAGAGCATCTATGCAAAAAAAAACGCAAATATTTTTTTGATCTGTTTTTGAAACTACTTACATCGCATTTCTGCTGCAACTTCGCGTTCTCTAGTTGACAATTCGTTATCACATCAGATTTCGAATTTAATTCACCTTGTATTTCCGTTTGAAGCAATCTCAGGCTCCTCGATTCCATTCGTGAATTTTTAAGTTCCTGTTGCGTTGCTTTATATTCGACTTTAAGACGTTCACTTGCGGTGAATAAATTCCGAAAATCCTCCTAAAACAACTAATTTTCACGAAAAATTTAATACGTATCACGTTTTTGTCACCTTGAATTTTGAATGTTCGACGCGGAGGTTGTGTAAATTTTTCGAATCGGCTTTCAATAATTCTTTTTCGTTTTCCAACGAATTGACGATACTCTCTAAACTTGCCGCTTTCTCTTTCCACGTTCGAATTTCGATTTTCAAATCTCTTGTTGTTTTCTTCAGAAATTCCTGTTCGTTTTGCATCCGTTCGTATTCCGTTACAAGTTGTTCATGTATAGTCCTTAGAGTTACTTGGTCCAATAGCAACGTATCGTGTTGACTTTTTAGGAGCTTATTCTGATGTGTCAACTGAAGATGGAAATAAAGACGTAAGACATAATTTTCCGAATGATAACTAACTATCTTGAATGATGATGAATTCAAACGAATTCAACTTAAATTGTGTTTTGCGGACCCATTTGGAATGTAATAAATGACAAATGAGAAATATTTTGAAATAGCAAAGTTGTAGTCGATTCTAAACTAAAAATCTGAGAGTAACCTGCAAGAATACCTCATCCCATTTAATAGCCAAATACCTCATTTTAAGCCAGTACAATGTTTGGAAACAAAACGACACTTACATCTTCCTTTTCAGCGACTAACTGACTGTTTGCCAACTGCAACGCCGTTTGTTGTGTTTGCAAACTCAGCAATTGCGATTTCAACGTCGAGATATCTACTTGTAAACCAGCATGTTCCGTCTGCAAACTGTCGTTCAATTGTTGAAGCGACACGACTTCACTTTCCAAGTTTTCGACTTGCTGTCTCCATTCTTCCGTTAATGAGCTTGCCATCTCTTCGAGTTGTTTGTCTACATAGGACAACTGATTATTTTCTTCCTTCTTTTTCAGTATTGTTGATATTCCTTTGAACACATCCGAATTATCCAACATTTTTTCCAAAACGATTTTCACGTCATTTTCGAGGATGTCGAGGTTCAAACCGATTTTCTCTATGTGCGTTTTGAATTTTTCGTTATTAACTTTTTCGACGACGAGGTCTTTTTGCAAGGCGCATATTGTTTCTGAATGTATGGTTGCTTGAGATAACAGTTCGTCCACTTTGGTTTCGCAATGACGTAGTTTATCGAGTTGGTTGCCAATTTCCGAGTTTTCCTTCGTAACCATTTGTAGTTGCTTTTCCAAAGCAGAAATCCGCCCGGTTCGTTCATCCAATTCTATTGTTTTCGCCTCAACGACGTCCTTCAGTTTGGCTATTTCTTTAATGGATGTACTTCGATCTTTTTCCATTTCCGTAATCTTGTCCCTCAATTCGTTGTTCACCTTTTCCAGATCAATTGCCGATTCAAGGCGAGTTTTAGATTCTTCTATGGATTTTAATAGAGCGATATTTGATTTTTCGGCAGTATCCGCCCTAGATTTGATAGTATCGCAAAGCACTAATATTCTCTGTTTTTCTTTTCTTAGTTCATCAATACTTTTTTCTAATTCAGATGTTTTCAACTTTTCATTTTGAAAATCCTGAGATTGTCTACTTGCGGTCATTGTAAAAGAGTCTAGACTGTCTTGTAGTTTACTATTTTCCTGGATAGCATTCTTGAATAGATTCTCAAGTTCCGCATTTTGTGTCGTCAAACGATCGCAATTTATTTCAAGCTGCTCGCATTTTAACATCAACTTTTTTCTGTCTTTTTCAAGTTCCAATAATTTGTTGGCGTTCTCGTGGAACGTTCGTTCCTTCAACGATTCTATAGTGGAAAGTAACTTTTTGTTTTCTAATTCTAATTTTAAAGCTCTAGCTTGAGCATTGTTTGTAAGCTGCTCTGATAAACTATTATCTCCGGAATTGATGTCCTCATGGTCGGACGAGTCGTCTGTTATCGAATTGGTGGTGGTTTCTTGTAACGCCAATTTCGTGACTTGTTGTAATTGGATGTTTTCTTCGATCAACTCTTTTATCTTGTTTTTTGCTGCATCTTTTTCCTATATAAAATTATTTTTTTACGATTAGTTGCATAACATTTTTGATAGTTTCAAATAATGTAGAGTGCATCAATGATATCCTGAATGAGCTGCTAGCGGTTTTTCGAAACATATCTAAGTATCTAAAGAGTTAAAAGCCATACTTAATCTAAAACATCATTGACCACATGTTTGAACATCAACTATCTACGAAAAAATAAAATCAAAATTTACCAATATGATTTCATTAATCGTTTGTTTGGACGCCAACAATTCGGTTTCCAATTCTAATATATGTTCCGCTCTCTGTCTCGCTTTCGCCAATTGCGATTCGAGCATTTCTCGAGTTTCGAATAGGACGCGGTTGTCTTCACGCAACTCGTCGACGCGAATCTTGTAAAATTCAGCATCGGCTAGCCGTTCCCTGTATCGTTGCACTTCCGTTTCCAGCCGATCCGCTTTTTCCGCCTTTTCCCTGAGAGCATCCAGTTCGTCCCGATACGCTTTTGCTCTTCTGGCTTCAACGGCAAGGTCGGCATTCTATAAATTCAAAATTGTACACCAAAAAAAAAGGTATAAAAGTCGTTTACCTCGACTTTTAATTTCATCATTAAAGCGTTGGCGTGTTCTAATTCTTCTTTGCATTCTGTTAGAAGCTCACTCTTTTCATCCCTGAAAATTAAACGGTCATGTTGAAAGGATACATATCTTAAGTAATTAGATGTGAACTAAGCGGTTTTTTAAACTAAATACTGGAAAAAGTTACAAAAGTTCTGAATGAAAAACAAAAACAGTTGTCATAAAAAAGAATAGTTATTCTTACTATATTGCTTAATTTCTACTCATTTCACTTCAAAAAAATCAAGAACCCTAAAATATATGACAACTTTCTAGTTACACAGTCTGTCATAAAATTTTCGTTAAAATGCAAATGTTCAAATTATATGTGCTTATTCTAATTATTAAACTTATTGATACGCAAAAAACTGCAGATGAAGATAAACCTCGTAGGCGACGCAAAAAAGTTAATGAAACCGACGAATACGATGTGGAAATCGAAGAAGAAGGTACGAATTACATATGAAAGTTTCAATAGTTTACCGTAAAAGAAATGGCTTTTCGCAGATCGATATATATCGGATTCCTTTTACGACTCTTCGACACCTTGTCCAATCGAACTGATACCTAAAATCATTATTATAAAAACAGCAAAATTGGAGCCCGAGGTAAATTGCTATCTAAAAAGAAATATTATCTCCTGAATTATAGCATCACGACAGCTTAAAGAAGACATGGACAAATTTCGAATTAACTACGGAGTTATGAGAATAATAAAGAAAAAATTTGAGGAAGACTTAACAAAGGGAATGTCTGACGATCCTCTTAGAGAAGCTGCGACTTTGAAATCAGCAGTCACTTATATACAGCATTTACCAAGAAGGAACGGTACGAAAATTATCATACCTCCTATGCAGCTACGAAGATTTATAAAACGTAACAAACTTTTCTTCCAGAAACTGGATCATTTTTAGCGATCGATTTTTATGAAGACAAAATTCGGTTATTGAGATTGACGATATTTGATACAGGAGAAACGAAAACAACGACAAAATGGTTCGTCGTACCGCCGGAGATGAAGGAGCAAAACGGATATGGTTTTTTATTGTTCGTTGTCGAATGCATCATCTCCTTTACACGCGAGCATAAGATGAGATGTCCCTTGAATATGTTTTATCCGTTAGGCATAATGATTCATTTTCCATTGAAGCGAAAGGATTACAATGTCGTCTACTTAGATCGATGGGCAGAGGGTTACAGTTATGATGATATTTATAATAAGGACTTGGGAAAAATTCTCGACTATATCATGGATGACAAATTGGTAAAAATATACGGCTTGCATGAGCAGAATTTGTTATGGGCGTATTTTTCCAGTATATCGTAGTTCTGGTGAAGGCGATAATTGACCACGGAACGGGCACGTTAATGACGGCAGCATGGAAAGATCCGAGATGTAAAATCGGATTGTTCATGAGTAAGTACTGGTAAATTTACTAACTAAGGACTTTTATTTTTATTGTGATTGGAGACTTTATTATTACTTATATTATTTAGCTATTAGTTTCTGCGGTTTCGTGGTACCGGCTGAAAACGACAGCAGAGACTATTAAAGTATTTCTCATTCGTATAACCCACGTAGAATATTGACTTTTCGTCAAGATTATTGTATCGCACAAGTTGCAATTTAAAACCAGTGAATTGAAACTCAAACCCAACCCAATTTTAGGTGATGAATTATTGCAATTAACGTATCTTGAAGATCAGAAAAATATTAAATATACGAAGCTGGAAAATCGCGGCGACGGAAAAATGATAGTAAATGTCGATTGGGGAACATTCGGAGACGATGGATCGATGGATTTTATCAGAACAGCATACGATAGAGATATCGAGCTCAGCAGCTTAGACTGGGGTCACAACATGTAATACACGTGGCATGTTTGAATAGGGTGATTCTGTAAAATACGTTCCAGCTATAAAAAAATGATTTCGTACAAATACGTTAGCGAAATTATACGCATAATCTTGGCGAAATATATAACAAAAGGCATTTTATTTGATGGCAAGGGTTCGAAGATCCTCATGGAACCCAATCGTTTAACATGGAGCCATATCGCCAGTTTGTACCCTGGGAAACCTGTCAGCACGGATAAATGTCAGAAAACTCTTGGCACACTAGGTAAATTATACGCAATATTATCTCCAGTTGTTGACATCTTATAAATCGCATCCACGAAAAAACATGTACATAATCTGTTTTGTCAATTATTTTTGTCATTTTCAACAACAATTGTAAAACACGTCATAAAAATTTTAAATAAGTCGACAATTTTCACTAACAGGAATTTTCAATATTACCGCATATGACTGCATTAACGTGGATTACATTTGCGAGAGAGTGATCAATCGAACTGCGTATTTGATGGGTATGGGTTTTGCTATCCTAATAGATCGAATAGAGGGTACAAATATCAAGATTGGCGTTGAAAGTAGGATATTTCGAGAATATCCACACTTCAGCAAATTAGTATCGGGTGTTATTTCGGATCTGATATCTCCTAATAAAAGTGTAAGTACAGCAAAGAACGTCGTATCCGTTTTTAAATAAACAATTCTATATTGCAGTTTGGATTTTTATCGGCGGAAGATGGACGGGGCAGAGGGGCTGCCTTAGCTGCAGCGGTCACATACGACTACTACGAAGAGTACGGTTATCGGTACTATTCTTGTGATTGATTTTTTGTGCAGTCTTACGAAAATATATTTAATCGACTACTACTTCATCATTGCAACTAATATTCTTGCAAAAAAACCACGAATGTTAAGAAAATTTCTTTGGAATTTCGCTATAAGGGTTACCCATGAAAGAAATAGGAGACTCCCACTTAGCTTTGCTTTTGTAAATATTGTAAATATTTAAAAACAACATATATCTAGAAGAAGGTAATGAGATTTCATTTTAATATGAGGTTGATTGCAAACGCAAAGTAGAATTTTTTTCAAAAAATTTTTCCTGCAATATTTTTATTCAGTTTTCGCAATTTCAGGAATATTACTCAAAAGACAGCAAGTGCCTCTATCTCATTAATTTTTTTAATGTTCAGAAAATAATCGTGCAGTTAAAAAATTACTCATCGTTTCATATTCATATTGACGAAACGCTATCTATACATTATTTGTTCCAACCGAGCACCGAAACCAGTCAGACGCTTGCGCTCTAGTATCTTCGAGGCCCTAAAATCGTACTGCGCAAGCGTCTGACTGATTCGGAACCGCTTTGGTGGGCGTTTGGAACAAACTCGACATGAGCAACATAACTAAGAAACAAAGTAGGCGCCGGTCCAAATTTTCGTATTTCAAACGTCATTTCAATCGTCTACAAATTTGTAGTGAGAGCAGTTGTTCAAATGGATAAAAAATCGAAAAAAGAAAAAAACATGCACCCGTCGCTTAAAAGAGGCTGTTTTTGCCAACCATACCAAAATCCGCGAAGCAAACCCACGGACGGAGTAAGTCCCATATGTTCTATTTCCATTCACGAAGAACAATTCGCAATTGTTTATTCCAGTTGCAAAAAATGTTACTAAAGGAATACGAATACTCGTACGAGCAATTGCAGAAGTATATGACCATTCTCATGGACAATTTGAAAAGGGGTCTTGCTCGGGAAACACATCCACAGTCCATTGTTAAATGTTATCCAACTTTCATACAGGATTTACCAACAGGAAAAGGTAGATATTGCCCTTTTTTACATACAGGCTAAAATTGATGGGTTCTCAGACGATGTAAGGTGTGGGCATGAAAACTTCCTAACTTTTGCCAGAGTTGTTTTGAATGAATTTAATGAAATAATAGCTTTCATTGTTTGCTCGTTGTCTGATCTGGCGGTTTTGTTATAGAAAAAGGAAAATTCCTTGCCATAGATCTTGGTGGTACCAACTTACGAGTAATTATGGTCAAATTAAACGAGAACCAGTTGGAAACTGTATCCGCATCGTTTGCAGTACCGCAAAAGAAGATGACCGGTTTGGGGATGGCCCTATTCGACTATATGGCCGCGTGCATACACAAATTCCTCATTCGTGAAAAATTACAAAACGAATGTTTACCACTTGGATTTACGTTTAGTTTTCCATTGGCGCAGATTTCACTGGCGAAAGGTATCATACAGAAATGGACAAAAGGTTACAAATGCGACGACGTTATCGGTTTCGATGTGTGTGCAATATTGCAAAGGGCACTGAGACGACGAGGGGTGAGAGAAGAAAACCTGTTTTATTTAGAAGTAAACGTTTTTCAAAATACTTCGTTCTTCTTGGTTTACTTTCATAGATAGATAAAAATGTCCAAATTAAAGCAGTGATCAACGATACCGCGGGGACATTGATGTCTTGCGCCTGGTCAAGCCCCCACTGCAGAGTTGGCTTAATTATCGGTATACAAAAAATAGTGCTATTTAACTGTAAAAAAAGCAATAATTTCAGGTACTGGAACCAACGCTTGCTATGTCGAAAAGCAAAAAGAAGCCGAGATGTTCACGGACGAAGACCGGGGATCCGGTATGGTATTGATTAATTGCGAGTGGGGCGCTTTTGGCGATGATGGTAGTATTGACTTTTTAAGAAGTCCAGAAGATTTCATAGTTGATCAAAATAGCATTAATCCGGGAAAGCAAATGTAGGGTACATGGCAAAATATTATGAAGCTTCTTAATGTGTTAACAAAATTTCAGCCACGAAAAAATGATTTCTGGAATGTATATGGGAGAGCTCGTGAGGCTCATGATATTGCGCTGCGCAAGTGCAGGCGTTCTTTTTGGGAGCAAAACGGTGTCTCGAGAGATGAAACAAAGATATCTCTTTCAGGCGGAATACATATCTGAAATTGAGTCAGATGAGCCCGGCACGTTTGCGAATTGTCATCGAGTTATGACAAAAATGGGTAAGAATGACAACCACTTGATGAAATTTAAAGTGCACGACATCAAGTTATCTTACTATGTTTGAGTACAATTATTTAAGAGCCGTTGAAGAATGTTCTTCGCAGCTCATTGTTCTTTGCTAAGCAAGATATTAAAGGTGGCAATTTATAAAATGAAAGCGCTTTAGGTATGAAGGGTCTCGTCTCGCAAGATTATCAAAACATACGATTCATCTGCGAATGCGTGAGTAGAAGATCAGCACACTTGTGCGCAGCGGGACTATGTACATTGATGCACAAATCTGGCGAAAAACGAATCACCATTGGAATCGATGGTTCCGTGTACCGTTACCACCCACATGTCCATAATTTGATGATGGAAAAAATGTCACAACTAATTAAACCAGGAATATATGTAACTACACAATTACAGTAGTACGAATAATCAATGGGAGATTTTTTTAGTTCGATTTGTTTCTGGCTGAAGATGGAAGCGGACGAGGAGCTGCGTTGACAGCTGCCACAGCTGTGGATCACAGGAAGGAAGATAAAAAATAAGTATCATTATCGAAATAAATTTTCAGGAAAATTATTACCAGTTAATTGAATATTCTCGTAATGGAGGATGTATTTTCGTGAATCCTAATGATTCACCAATCTCTGCAAAATTCAATATTTATGGAAAATTATGCGTATCATGAAATTTCTGTGACGATATATTTCGACTCACATTCACGAGTTTTTTTAGGATTTCATCCAAATTTCTCGTATTGAATTTCGAGTGACTAAAGAATTGGGAGAATTGTTTTTGGTTTCCTGAAACACACCAAATAATTTTCCGAATGGGAAATACCTGAGACATCTTCAGTATATTTTGAAATTTCCAATAAATCTATAAACATATTCCGGAACTGAATTTCGTGGACACCATGAACAAAATTCCCTGAAAGTTCAATTTTGGGAATCCACAAGAAACTATGATGACCCAGACCACTGAGTTATATGAACGAAAAACAAAAATAAAAAAAAGCTTATTTAGGTCCATCAATAGATGATATTAATTGTTGAGTAAATTAAAACGTTTCTTTTTGGTTGCAAGAACAAGATATATCATCAATTTATTGCATATTTATTACAAAAACATTCGAATTAATTTAACGCACTGATTAATATGATAATGACGAATCGCAAGCGGATTCTTGAATTCAACCTACAATTAAAGCATGAAAAATGTGTTCACGTGGTATATGACGCCTTTAAAATAGATTAATACGGTTCTTGAAGCTCGACGGGCCACGAGAACGAGAAGGGTTATTATTGTGTTAACTATCGATACGTGCTGTCGGTGCGGTTTTGAAGGTACGAATCAAAAATTTTGCTCACAGTTCTTGTCGCTGTTTTCTCAATCGTGCCTTCCAGTCCGCTAATTCCACCGCCAGATGATGCGATTCTACTCCTTCCGTTATGAAATTATTTGCACGATGATCGCTGGAACCATTGGCGACGCTTTCCTGTCCGATGTCAAGCACCCATTGTTGCAGCAACTTGTCCCGTTCACCGATAAGGGTTCGAAGATGTGAATAAAGCCTTTGGGGTGTCTGTTCGGTCCAATCTAAGGTTAATACTATACTTTGGTCATCTGTTACCTGCAGAAAATATTTTCGTTACATGCTTCCATCACGAAATACCTTTTTTAAATTTATTTTAATTTAATCGGCCAACGTTTGATTAAAAACCTCAACTGGACAGATCTCGATATATGCAAGTTCCAATAGACCTACGATTCAATTACTGAGAGCATAGGTGAGTTCGTTTTAAAAATTTCATTCCCGAAGTTGAAATTATTTTTATAGATCTGGACGGAGATTACCTAAGCAAAACTTTTTATTTTCTACATTTCTCTCGTAAACGAATCTGAGTACTTGAATGTTAGTCTAGTGCGCCTAAATCGACGAAGTATACACTACAAAGTGCAATTTACTTTTTAGATGTTCAATATGGTCCAAAAAATATGGTTTAATATAGTGGAAAAAACTCGAAAACGAAGCGGTAAACTGAAAAGTTGGTGAGGATCAGAATTCAATAAACCTTGGGACGGAGTTTCAAGATCATTTTAAATACAATGCCTTATTTCAAACCCAAGATTCTTAAAGACTATAGAATACTGGGTGTAAAAACATTATTGATTTTGTCGTTAAATGTTGTAATTCAACTATCTTTATAATAAAGATTTCTTTTCTTTATTGGTTTCAATCATACCTATGATCATGCTCAAATGAGGGACAAAGGTCGGCATGAGGGTGAAAAAACATAGACCATAAAATGTTCCACAATTCGATAATTATTCTTGAGGGAAGAAAAACGTCCTCCTCCCACCCCTTCTATGAGCCACACCATTTCGTTAAATATTCTACCTTCATTGATATACTTTTGCAAGAAATAATGTCATCAGAGATGAAAACCTCCCAAGGAGTTTAAAATCAAAGATCGATAATTTTTCATTGAATTTCAAACAGTGCTTATGAGCCACATAATTATTAATACGATAAAACAATAACTGGCAGAATAACTTACAATTAGTTATGATAAACATGTTGATAAAATATATAGAAATAAACAACTAGTTTTATTTCAATAATTTAAAATGATGCAATGCGAAACACAAACTTACGTGTTTTATACATTCTACAATATCGTGCTGTACTTCTAAAGGTAAAGCTTTGATCCTAGTTATAAAATATTCTTTAGTAGGACCCTGAACGGCGCATCCGAGCATCAGCAGTATAAGCAGCTTGAGGTCATGTAGAGCGGCCTCAGACGCAGGCGCTTTGCCTAAGATCACGCAATCTGGCACCGAAATCACCATTTGACCCAGCTCCTCCTACAAAAAAAATCAGAATATGGGATGAGCTTTTTTCAAACACTTATTTTTCGTTAACGACGCCAAAAAATCACATGATGAAATTTAAAAAAACTAACTACACATATTTCAAGAACAAAGGATTGAACAGGTTATGGATATATCATTAGTATTATGTATATATAGTATTTGTATTATGCAGGAGAAAATGTGTTCGAGATTTTACCTACAATTATATATTTTGTTTTTGGCTTTTTAATTCATATTTTGATAGTTTCTCATAAGATAAGAGCGAATTTTTTGCGACCTTTATTTCACACCTAAGGATTCTAGATGCAGCACAAATGTACCTGGAAATGTATTCTTCGTGCCGAATAAATGGAAGAATCTGCAAACATTTTGAAAATGAAGGTTCAAAACCTTCCGTCACTAGTACCAGAGGTCTGAACGGTTTGAACTTATATCGCGCTGAAGAAGTAGTACCACCTCCGTTGCACTATGTGAACGGCACTTCTAATCATCAACAGTCTATAGAGGCGTGGATGGTTAGAAATGCACCGCATTTTCAATATTTATACTTCCATATGATTCCACTTGTCTGATATTGCCCCCAACTCAGTCTGAATAAAAAGCAACTCCGTCAGATCGCCATCTCCACCAGATACGTGAAAAATTTAGATATTATCTGTAATGATTATTTATAATTAATAGGATGAGGGTTCTACCTTGTACTTTCAACAAATTGTTATTCGATGGGATGAACAGAGGAATTACCAAGACATGTGAAAGAAAGCTTTCCCAAGATGCAATCGATCTTAATTCCATACAAACACAACCGGTTAGAAGTCAGTCATCTGTGATCGATACATTGATATTCAAGTAATTTTGGATGAACGGTATCAAGTATATGTATCTATGAATCGAAACGCATTCACACGGTTATAACCGAGCTCGCTTGAAAAATATGAGGTTTTAATTAATGGAGTAGCATAAAATTCAATGCGTTCGGAGAGTCATTGTATTATACTTTTTTGTCTTAATATAAGAAGTCTGTAAAAATATAAAGCCTCACAAACGTATTTCAATAATTATTACTTCGTTCAAAATCAAATCTTATTTAGTTTTTATAAAGTTATTTCGATTTTTGATCACAAGATTATGGTCAGCATAAATCAGTATTTTGATTTCGGTATGAAATCTGCAAAACTTATTTTACTTCAATTCTGGATTTAAATTAGGCTCTAAGTACTGATTTTTTTTATTCTCTATATTCCGATTTTAAACTGTGTATAACTTTCAGATCAAGTTTATTAGTAAGGCGGAAAAACATTAAGAAAATATCACTAACGGATTCTAGGAGTTCGGAAGATACAGAAGTCATCTACACCGTATGATCACCACGAACAAATGATTCAGAGTATGAGAAACTCGTATTAATTACTACTCGGTGCGTTGTATGGAAAAGAAAGACAGTTAATATGTTAGACGTTCTATTCAATTCAAATTGTTTCCCAATTGGTTCTCGCGACTGATAACCTTGTTTTGTTCTTTCGAATGGCCACATTTCCATCGATCAGAAGTAGTCCGAGCAGAAAAGAGCACCTCGATCGAATGAAAGGATTTTTGTAGGCGACAAATAAAATGAAACGAGCAGAAAATTAGGTTTGTCCATCAAAATGCTAATATATCGCAAATTTAAGTGTTATGACATCAGTCGCACGGATACACGAACTTCACACATCCATAAGCACACATTTAGATATGTACCTAGAGACAGGCATAAGATAAGGTCATGCATTACCGATTACAAGCACCAAGGGATATATGCTCGGCTGAACATCGCAGGTGTACAATAACGACGAAATGAAATCAGAGAACAATTCTAAAATTCGAGGTGGATATGTGCATTTGCTTATTTCATTCAATACTTCGATTCTGAAAATGTATTGGAATACATTTTCCATGAAAAAGATAAAAATCATCACCGGTCGTATTTAACAGTATCGTTCGCAAACAAAGAAAAATAAAAACTTCGGTCTAATCCAACTTCGCCGGTAATAAAATACCGCAAATGAAACAAAAACCATGCGTTCTTTGTAATAGGTATTTATAATACGCGCATCCTGTTAAGATGATATATTTCAATATAAAAGCTAATTGAGGCAACCTGTTTTCAAATAATAAGATGAAATCACAATTAACGAACTGTCCACCAAATTTCCGGTAGAAAAAGCATTATCTGAGATAAATATTTGTCCTATAAGAATTAATTTAAAAGCTCCACCGCTAAAAGTTAGAGGGTCCTACTTCAAAGGTGTTTGTTCACTTTTGAAACTTGAATACAAAGAAAGCTCCTACATGGAAACTGGTTTTGAAAACTATACTTGAATGTTTGAATCAATGATTTTTTTAAAATAATTATCCCATTAATTGCTTACTGTGTTTCAGAAATGTTTAAAATATTACGCACAAAAAATTTACATATTCACCACATTACAGAAAAGTGAGTGGATGGACAGAACCCTAAACAAGTCTTAGAATGTGTGAATAACAAAAAAAAAACAAATAAAAGAGATTATGTTTTCATTTTATTTAAATTTTTTCGCATGTATTCAAATTTGAATTAAGATATTATCTTATGAGTTCTTCGAAGGAAGACAACTTTATCTGTTTTACTTCTCTCAGCCACAGATACTCGCACATGTGCATCGTCAGGTCGTCATCTCGCTCTTCCTAGGTTAGGTTAAGGTAGGTTAGGGTTAGATTATGGTAGGTTTGGTTATTTCTATAAAATGTCACTTCTGGGTCTACCCACCTCCACCTCCACCTACTTCGTTGCTGCTTTTGATTGATACCTCATACCTCCTACAGTTATGAGGACGAGGGTATGTGCAGGAACCAAATATTGAAATGCATTCATTTTTCAATAATAATATGATATTCAAGAAATTTGTGATGGGGATATTTGAATTGCCCACTCTGCACATTTTTCGCATTCACCTTTAAGAAATATGTTTTAAATTTTGATATCCATTTTTTTAAAAACAGATGTTATAGCTCCAGTAATAAAAGAGCAGATGCAATACTTATTGTGTTGTACATATAAAACACATAATTTTCTTTACTTATAACTAAGAGTTTACTTCAACATGGCGTAAAATTTATTCTTTTCTTTTAATCTAATAGTGTGTGATTCCTGTCCAATACTTTGTTCTCTAGAAATATGATTTTAATTCAAAAAATTCATACAATTTATCAAATTCGCTGGTTGTTGAAACTTAAACTGATCAACATCTCCAGTATTATAGACTGCAGAGAAATTTACATGCAATCCACTGATTCTTTTTCACTCAATTTTGCCAGTTAATGCATTTGTTCCCAGCAAGAAAGTGTAAGATTTATATCAGATAAAAAATCAAACCTGATGACGTCAACACTGCAACTTGATCAATATATAACTCATATCTTGAAGATTTTATCACGGTTTGGATTAGCAATGAGAAATTTTGCAAAAAAGAAAGAATTATACTTACTTTGAAAAAAATGTGAAAAATGTTATCAAATCTAACTGACAATGAATTTTTATGTTTGATAATATATTTAATCCATAATTCTGATATATTCATCAATTTCAGGTTACATAGAATATAGTTTACAAGCATAAAAAACGCATATTTAATATATTTCACTAAGAATTTTAGTGATCTATATGTGATCAAGAAAAACAGTGATTTAAATATGTCTTTTAAAATGATTACACGAATATATGAATAATATTGGTGTCTCACCTCATATATGCTCTTGATATTCTTGAGTATACAGTGAAAAATTCTTATCCTGGCAGCTGTGGCACTAAGTCCCACAAAGCTAGAAGAACTGGGAATCGGCTGAGAAGGTTCAGGATCAATTTGCAATAATACTTCGTTAAAAGGACTGCCATCGAAAAAAGTTTCATAAACTTGTAGATTTTCTGGTTTTTTTACACAAGTAGCAAGCTGAAATATTTCATATTTGGCCCAGCAACCAGAAAGAAAATTTACTTACCCAAGTTACTAGAGGTCCAGCCAAAAATTCTTCTATTTCCGTGGCAGACGCTGCCATTCTATCACATATTTCTCAGAAATATCAAATTTCTGATAATTTTCTACACGATTTGTACGTTTTTCAAAATCACACAAACCGCGTCAGGCACTTTCATAGCACTATTTGAACAAAAACTAAGAAACACAATTATAAGTAACCCAAATACAACCGCAAATGAATTTTCGCTGAAAACTCAGAATTTTCCCAGAGTTGTATTTCGAAACAATGTCAAACGGGTCCATTCATAAACAAAGGCAATTTGCAGAAAAATGGAAAGTAAACCGCTGCACCGATAAAACGCTGATCAAAGTTTCTTAATTGATAAACTTAATTTGATGCGAAATATTCACCGTCACATTCACTTATTCAAAAAAAAAACCTAAACACAAACAAATCTTTATAATTTATGTATATTTATTACAGGTCACGGTACGGACCAATGATCTTTCACGGACTGACAATCTCTGTGGTTTTCGCAATGAATGTCACAGAGTAATCATGCCACGAAAACCATAGACTACATTTAAACACTTCATGTGTAGCTCGACTACATAAGTACGCCCGTCGGCCATTTTCGTAAAATTCTATCATTCTATTTAGAAACTACAGATGTTTGCTACGGTTCTACATATAACTGTACCGGTATTCGTAGCAATATTTATTTAAGTATTCAGCGTGAGCGGCTATTTTGAGATTAACGCTTCTTTCAAACGAGAAAAATCGTTCTTTTCTCATTTGCTTCAATAACAATTCTTTTATGCGAATGAAAGATAAAATCTGATACCTGTACTTGGTTTTTACCAATATTTTGCGGTCCTAAAGCACATCTTGCTAACTTGAGCCAAGTTAGCGCAAGCCATTTAACGACTTAAACGTACCCTAATGTAAATAGTAATCATGGCGCACCATAGGGGTTTATTAGGAATGAAAGGAATAAAACCACCTCCTCCAAAATTAAGATTTATTGATGAATTACCTCTGGAACAAAATCTCAAAATAAGCATTAACTAATGAAGTGAATGAATTCCAAAAACGATGACACAAATTTAAATATTGATTGCAAAACTGAATTTTCGTTCATTTTTTAAGTATGACGCATTTGAACTAAAAGTAAGGTAAATAATGCCAATGATTCAAATGAAATTCCTGAATTTGTAAAAAAAAATATGCAGAAAACTTTCAGGAATCGTTCTAATCCGGTTGATCTAAACCTCTTTTATGGGACGACTTCCAGTTGTCAAACTATGTCGTCTATTAACCTTTGAGAAGATTTTTTTTTTCGTGATCAATGGCAGCGGTGAGAATCTTCAAATATCAATACACCCAATATTGTCTCCCACGGTGAAACACGTCCAAGTGTGATTTTGTTTGTATATAGCAGCGTCGTCGAAAATTTTCCGAGAACTGGCGCTAGTCCATTAATTGATGTAAATTACTTCATTTCTTGATTCGATCAATAGAGCTGAGAAAACTGGCTATTGGCTTGATAGAAACCTGTTCTATCTCCCTGTTCAGAAAAAGATGATACAGATTTCTAATGAATGGTGTTTACTAATTACCTGGTAGGTGGAATCCTGTGAAAGTAAACCGTCCATTTGGCTTTGGTAGTCGACCATGTAGGGATCTTGACTCAGTTCCGCCTGACTCAATCCTGGTTGGGACAGACTGAATCCGTGTTGAGACAGGCCGGATTGTGACATGCCCTGAGTTAGTTGAAGACTAAACGATTGGGTGGTGGGATCTTGACTCAATGTTTTATTTGTGTTCTTATGTCGACCTGATAATCCGGATTTTCTACCCGCATTTCTTGGATTTTGCTGTTGTCTCGCCTTTAAATAATTGAAAACGAATTAGCACATTGAAAGATGTTACAAACTTAGCACGCACCTGTAGCGCTTGTTGATGTTGGTTGTAAAACCGTGGAGGTATATGGGCCATGTTCATAAACATTCCAACGGGAACTGGTAAATTCATACTCGCTTGACTGCGATCTTGGCTAATATAACTGATTGGATCGTGGGTTCTACTGAACATATCCATGGGAACAGCGTTTCCGCCACCGCCTCCTCCCCCGCTTCGCGCGAACTGACCGCCGTTCACATTACTTGTTCGATCGTAAACCGAGCCTGGAACAATAGCTTCACGCGCATCAAACATGCAAGTAGTCATAAAATGAGAGCCGGGATTATCAGAGTTCATAAGTTTTTTGGGTTTTGAAAATTGTATTTGAGACTCTTTGAGGTTTGTCAGTGGTCCTTCGACAAGTACTTTTTGTTCCTTGTAAAACGTAAGCAGATGATTCCATAAGGGCTGTTTGGATAATACTTTTGGATTACCAACGATAATGATGCCGTATTTGGCTCTTGTTAGAGCAACATTTAAACGACGGGGATCGTTCAGGAATCCAATGCCTGTAAATAAAAGATGGTCAGTCATAGAAACTATCCGCAACTCCCGTTTGTTGTACCTTGATGTTCGTTTGATCTTACGCAAGACATAATAATGATGTCCTTTTCACGACCCTGGAATGCATCTACACTGGCTATTTCAATCTCCTGATATAATTTGCCGTGCAGCGATCCTTGATATTGCATGTATTGGACGAGGTATGCCCTTTGTCCCTCGTAAGGTGTTATGACGCCAATTTGCTCGGGTTTCACACCACTTTTCAGAAATCTGTCAAAATGTAAATATGACAAATCTACTTCTTTGTTAAATAAGATTGAACCGATTACCTTGTCGCAATTTTTTCCACATTGGCAGCTTCTGTTCTATTCAAGTAGCTCGTACCCGAACCGGCGATTTCTTCTTGGCCTTGGGTTACATGAAATAGCATCGGTCTCTCAATCATCGGCCATGGGAAATCGATTTTGTTCAATTTCCTTTCATCAGCGCACACTCCATTTTGTAAACTACCTTCGTAAAAGAAGTTCGATGGAAATCTGCAACGAATAACAACGTAAAATGACGCGATTCGGACATTTTTCGGCTCACCTAGATAGCTCTGGGTGCATACGATATTGCACTTCTAAACGGAAAGGTCTTATGCCGAGTACGACGAGACGTTCGAACAAACTCTGCGAAAGACCGGCTCTAGCTGCTTTTTTACACATGACAACTGGTCCGAGCTGGCAGTGGTCACCGACCAAAATGAGCTGTTTCACACCGAGAACGACGGGCACCATACATTCGGGTTCGGTCGCCTGAAAAAATATGAGATGGGTAATTTATATTTGTAACTATAAGTGGTTTCGATCACAATATACGAATCATGATAAAATTTATGAATTACATGATAATATGATAACGATTGACCGATTCTGATTGGCCCCTCCACTTCCCAAAATGCCGGTAATGCACGATAAACATAACGAGACTAGATTTCTTCGTCAATATATTTGCGTTTGACATGGTTTAAAATTACGACCGACTGTAAGATAAAATTGAAAATGCGCTACATTCGTACCTGCATGCTTTCATCGATCAAAATGGAATGGAATTTCAACCTCGTCAGTCTCGGATCGCCAGCACCCACGCAGGTGCAACATATCACGTCGGCGGCTTCGAGGAGTTCTTTCTCGGCCAACTTCTTCAGTAACCTATAACGTTTTTCATCGACCGAACTCAGTTCTCCAGTTTCATCTTTCAATTGTTGTAGCTTTTGCTGTTCTGTATTGCCTTCCATTTTTTTAATCTGATTGTGTAACGCCAAAAAACTGACTGGTGAATCGATTGCTTCTCTCGATTTGGCACAAAGTCGAACTACCTGATTAAAATGATGGTCGAATTGTGAGCGGGTCGATGTTAAAGGGGAAACTTACTTTCAAATTTGTTTTATGAATTTTTTCCGTTAGTTGATCCACGGCGGTATTACTAGGCGCGCACACCAGTACAGGGCCGCCGTTTTGCTTCACAAGCTGATACACAATCGTGGCAGAGGTGACGGTTTTGCCAGTCCCGGGTGGTCCCTGAATTAACGACAAAGGCCGTTGCAGTGCGTGCTTTACCGCATAAACTTGCGACCGATTCAAATCCGGTAAATTAGGTGCCGAAAAATGCTTTGGCAAATGACATCTGAATAACACATCTTCAACATCGTGACCCAATAAGCGGTGATAAATGTACGCGGAAACTGAGGCATCGTCAACAGCAAATTTGCGTAGAGCCAGTTGCATTCTGGAACACAAAAAAAAATTAATAGGAATGTTCTATTTTTATCCATAATTATTACCTGTCAAAACTGGTGCTTTTCCATATGAAATCAACAACAAAGTTACTGCTGCAGTCGGTCGGCACGACATTGTTGTTCTTCAATTCTATTCCAATATCTTCACCGAAATTATCAGGCACTTTGATGACGTGACCTACGCCAGCCCAATGTTTGTGCAATTCACCAACGTACCGCAGACGTAATTCGTCGCCATGCATAAGTTTCATATCACCATCAATTTTGGCCAACGTAAAATAGGCTATGGTCTTTTTGTTCAAGCCAATGTCCCATCTGACTTCGATGTTCTCTTGGGTCTGGGACTCTTTCAGACGCTTATCATAATCCGCTTCTAACTTCACCAACGGACCGAATATATTCTGGTATTGATAGCCGTCTTCGTAACGTAACAAAACCTAAGGGAAATCGATAAACATGAATAATTTATAAACGAATTTTTGGTAATGTTATACTTTTATTCTATTCTAGAAAAACAGCAGTGGGTACTTTTGCGTTGGAATTGTGAAAAATAAAGCAACTTGAGATCGAAGTATTTTTCAATAAAATATTAACCACGAATCGAAAAACGAGTTATTATAACAGTCATTCGATTTTTCAATTACCACATAGTCATAATCTCATATTGATACAGTCCAAAAGTAGAAGAATATTGCAAAATATTCTCAATTTTATAAAAATCTAAACGTTCTCAAACACGTCTAATACGTGTCATGCAAAGCGTACAATAAAAAAATGTAATCAGGATATAAAGACGCTAGAGTAACTATACCTGTTGAGGTTCCTCATCCACTCCCGGTTTTTCCAAGTCTTGGAACGTAGCATCGGTATTTTCTTTCCAAAGTTCCTCAAGTTTATTTATCTGTTGCGCAGAGATTTGACGGGCACGAAGTTGTTCGTGTTCTGAAGGGATTTTCACTAGCCAGGTCAGGAAACAGCGATCAGCGATCAAAGGCTTCCATTGTTCTTGATCCCAGTTCATATCCTTAAAGAGCAAAGTTCAATAAGTTCAGAAGATTGTCAGTAACTAAGAGATGTACAGTAAAACCCAGTTTTTGCATTGATTTCCAATAATAATTCCTAAATCTTTAATCAAAAGATTAGAAAATATTTGACAGTCATTTCGCATGGTCGTATTTGATGAGGTTTCATTTATATTCTTCTCTCACCAGAGTAGGAAACATTAGTTCAACTTTTAAGGCCCGATTTAAAAAAATGGTTAAAGTTTCTTTAGTTAAAACGAGTTGTGTAACTAAGCCATCAACCATTCTTGGTTTCAAGGACATCATAACTATTTAGAGAAAAGAAAGATATTCTGACTTGAACCACCGGAATTTTACTGAATGTAAAGATAATCTGCATACTTACTTTCAACGAATTTTGTGCCGCACAAGGTTGTCGGCAAAGTAGTACAACAACTGAATCCGCCTTAGCAGGTATGAAACCGAGGACAAAAACATTTCTAACGCCACAGCTGTAGCATTCCAATATTGTCTCTCCCAAGGGCCCATCTTTATGCAGAGTCACTTCCTTATGCTTTGCTCTTACCTAAAGGCATTAATAACATAACATTGACCTAACAGTATGTTAATCATAGTTGCAAATCATTTATTTGAAGACAGGCGATGGAAAAACCATTGAGTGGACAATAAAAGAATTGTTATACATAAAAACTTTGAGTTTTTATCACATCTGAAGCAAATAAATCCCATCACTCTAATTGCAGTTTAAATATATTTCAAAATTCAAGGTCACCAGATAAGGGACCCTTAAACTGCGACTAATGCCAAGTAAAAATAAGTATGCAAATATTAAATTAACATGTCAAGACATACCAAATGATTGATAATGTGGCTACCCGAAGTGTTTCCACGTCCATTACAGAACCATTTCTTGCAGCAGTTGCACATAACAACACAGTTAGGTTCATGTATACCACAGTATTTGCAAGCGTGGCTTGGTAGTTCTCTACTGTTATAATACTCCTCATCATCTTCCTCAAACTGCAACTCTCTCAAGGCATTCATAGCAGTTGCAATCTTGGTTCCCATGTTGTCCTTATTCACCTATAAAAAAAGTGAAACGTGAGACTCGTCGAAGAGATGAACTTAAAAATGCTTTGTCTAACCTGTAAACTGCTGATTTTTGGCGCTTTCAATCTGGCACTGTCCAGTTGAGACGCCTGAGTTTGCGACGGTATAGTGAAATCCGTAAACTCGCATTCTGAACCTTGGGTATCAGCTCCCATTAATTCAGCATCCTCCGTATCCAAGAATGTGAGCGTTTGGGAACTAGGACCATACGCGTCGACGCTCATCGTTACCGAGTTTATACACAACAAAGTAATAACAATGTACAAGAGAAATATGCGGTATTCGTCTTTCGCCCTTTCAATAACGCTCGTCTTAATGTTTGGATACTAATAAATTTCATAAATTGAAAATTACCGAGACTTGACAAAATGCGCCATGATAAAGTGACATTTGACGTAAGATGTGCACGAGGACTACGATCAAAAAAGGTAGATTGACAAAGACCTTGAAATGTATCGAATCTAGTGGTAGGGCACTGTAGCTCTATGCTACCATTGACTAATAATACTTATAGACATTGCACTAACACGAGGTAGATGGCACTGCGTTGCGGTATATGTGAAATTTTTTTAATTTTAATAAGAAATCTGTAAAAAGTCTTTACAATACATAATTACAAATTATTTGAAAGTTAACTTGTAAAGTTAACTAGGCGGCCTGTAAAAATTAGTTAACATTACAGCCTGAGAAGGCGCTGGAAATATGCGACATCGTTTATAGAGTGGATCATCTGATTATTTCATCTAGTTCCTTGATGTGTGTGACGTGTGACAGATGTATTACATTTGACAGTTTACTCAAGCTCTAGATATTTTGTTTATGAAATTTTCCAGTTTATTTTTTAAAAGAAACATATTATCATGACCTAAAATATTCGTGTTTTATATACCAAAGAATACTGTTTAAAAATTCTAGTGTTAAGTTAATCAGTATGTCGAAAAAAGATGGATCTTACCAGCAAAAAGTGTCCAGAAATGATCGCTTTGCTCAAATGTCTCATCAAGAAAAAATCATCGAACAGAAAAAAAAGGAAATCTTGGCCAAACTTGAAGCAAAAAAACAAAATACAGAGAAAAAAGAAGAAAAGTCAACAAACACAGGGTAGGTACCACATTACAATATTAGGCCGTCCAAATCATTTAATATAACTGTCCTTCGTTTAGCACGGTTCCAGATGAAAAGAAAACATTGAATATATTTAACAATGATGGCTCATTTCTGAGCACATATAAAAGCCTGAATGAAAAAAAAGTTGATTCCAAAGTTAGATATAATAGGTACAAAGAAAGCAAGTGAGTTCAATAAAAAAAAATATTTTCAAAAGGTAAATAACCATTTCCAATATTTTAATTTTTAGTGAAGACAAATTGAACAAATTTTCAAAATGGGGTCAAAAATCAGTGACTACCCCAGTTTCTTCTACATCTGTTAAAGAGAGACCAAAACAGCGTATCAGTCGTTTTTCTGAAAAAAATCTCATGTTTGAACATCAAAAAATAACTATCAATACATCTTTCAATATTGCTTCAAATCAACAGAATTTTGATTTCAACAATTCTCTACAATCAGCAACCACAAAAATGCCAGATATTCCTGATACATTGCCAGAGATGAACCCACTTTCCATGCATCAAACATCAGTTAACCAAACTGATCAAGGACAGTTACAAGTAATTGTATCACAGCCTGTGTTGTTAAGCGTTTCTGGACCACCACAGCACAATTTGATAGTTTCCACTTCATCAGAAAATATCAATCTACAACATATGTCTCTCAATAATTTAACATGCAACATGCCAGGCACTCATCATGTAACATGTATACCAACAGTGGACCTATCTAATATACCGCCACCTAATCCAATTCAAGTACAAAATATACCACCTCCAGAATCTGTCATCTCGAGACCAGCGCCCCAAAGAATGCAGAGCATACCAACGCCATCGTCACAAATGACAGATATTTCGAAAATAGCCCCCATTCCTGATCAAAAAGAACTTTCAACATCAGATCCTGATTTTTTGAAAAACATCCCACCACCAAATAAGTCAATACCGCCCCCATCCTTCGCGGATTCCACAATAAACTGTATGCCTCTTGTAACTGTTCAACCACAGCAGACTGTACCACAATCTTCACCTAACGTATTGGTTCACGCGATTCAACCTATCGCTCAACCTAACGCGGCTCAAATTCAGCAAACCATACAAAATATAGGAGGCACGGCAGAAGGTAGAAGAGTAGGATCGTTGCCGCATAATAGTTTCGCTCCGATATTATCGGTTGCGTTATCATCAGGAATCGTTTCGAACCATCCAATACCAGCATTAATGGCACAGCCAATACTGCCGCCAGCTGGTATAGCTCTTAACTCGATCCAGCCGGTGAATGTTGGCTGTCCTCCTCCACCTCCCCCTCCATCTTTACTGGCACTTAATACTCTCAACACTCTCGGAGGGGTGACGGCCGGTGCTCAATCGGTGCAGTTGCAAACACCGCTGTCGAATTTTGGAACGCCTCCGCCCATGCATAATCAGCAACAAGCTCAAACGCCTTTAATGAATGTGCCGCCACCGGGGATCGTTGGTGTTGGAAATGGTCTTACCGAAGCATCTTCACAAGGTAACTGGTTAATCTATCTTGCTTAATTGAAATTTAACTGAAATGTATATTTTATGTTGCTGTCAAAAAAAATTGTCGTGCGAATTGAATTCCTTTTTTTGGTTCCATTTACTCTAGGTGTGATCTATGAATTTTTTAGTGAGAAAATATAAAAAATTTCAATATATGGAAACATCACAAACATCAGCAAATGATAAGATGCATTTTATGAAAATTTACTACTTTTCTATCGCTTAGTTTATCTTATAATTCGTTGAGTGAATAATGCAAGCTCATTAATATTCTTGTAGGAACTGTAAATTATGAAGCAATGGCTTCTTTAGCTCGAATGGTCGCTCAGTGCGGACCAGGCATAGAAGATGTAGTACAGCAGCGAAAAAAACAAGATCCCAATCTGTGGTAAGGAAAAATAATATAACGAAGTATGCATTGTATTTATATTTATTCAACCGCGCACAGAAGATTTCCACATCTGAAAAATGTTTTTTTCACTGAAAATTATTTTAATATTATTTCGAAACACCTGTAGTTTGTAATCACGTACACTCTTCACTCGTACACCATACCGCAAACAGTCTCTTGATTACTTCTACAAACCTTCATATAAATCGAGATCTCTCTCGAATTTTCAATATGTAGAATTCACTGAAAAATTTACAATAAATTGAGAAACATAGAATAAAATACTGTCAGCCTAATTGGTTTCAGTTGATAAAGTGGGTCGTTTTACAAATATATATTTCGTAGTGTTCATTCTTTTTACATGCCAAAGCCGCATTATGTAAATATATGAGACACCTGTATGTATATGATATTGATTCTTTGAACATTTAATTGTACAGAACCTATTGAGGACAAAATTTATCGTCGAAATGTTTCTGTAGGTTCTTATTTCAAAGAGAGTCTGCAGCTTTCAAGCAGTATCAGACATTAGTTGAGCGATTCAAAAACGAAATGGAGGAAACAGAATCGTCGAAAAAAGACGAAAGTAGATACAGCGATGATCTGTATGAACCCGATAAAGCGGAACTTGATGCAAACCATATAGAAACGAAAGTAAGAATGTGTAATAGAAGATGAAAAAAGAATGGGAGAAAGCGTTCGATATCTTTTTCAGCATGATCACATGAATAGAGAGAATAGAAAACGGAAACGGAGAAGCAGATGGGGAGATAAAGACGAAAGTCAAGTTTCAGTTTTAGGACCGTCATCTCATTTAACAAGTGCCGTTCCAATGGCTGCACCTGAACGGCAACAAACCGGTATGTTGCGTCGTTTTAATTATTAGTCGCTGCACAATGATTGCCGTCCGGTTCTGTAGCTGTGCAGCTATCAAAAATAACAAGGTCGGATCCGGATTTATTGCAATACGTGAGACAAACTTTTGGTACTGTTAACCTGTCCGAAGAAGAATGGAAGAAAGCCGAAGATAATTTCAAAATGAACATTGTTTATTCAGAAATGGTTAAGAAAAAGGAACAAACGGAACGACTAAAATTGGCGGGGAAAAACAAGTATGAATATGACTCAGACGAAGAAACCAACGGGGGTACTTGGGAACATAAACGTAGAGAAAAAGTATTGCCACTCTAATGCAAATACAATGGATAATTTTATTTGCGTGTTTCAGGAAATGATAGCGACGGAGATGTGGGCCTCTGAACTCAACCAACAAGCCGAAGGGAAGCATCATATAGGCGATTTTCTACCTCCCACTGAATTCAAGAAATTCATGGAAAAATGCGCCGCATCTAAAGAAGAGAAACCACTTTCTGATTATAGTGAATTCAAAATTAAGGAAGATAATATTGGATTCAAATTATTGCAAAAATTAGGCTGGACAGAAGGAAAGGGTTTAGGTACAGATGGCAAAGGAATTGTGGAGCCGGTCAACAAGTACATATAGATAGAAAATATATTGTTCGTATTTTGATCACCAACAAACAATATTTTTCAAGGTCAACACATAGAGATATGAACGAGGGCTTAGGTGTGGAAAAAGATGAGGATTTTGCTAGTGAAGATGATAAATATGAAATGTATAGAAAACGAATGATGTTAGCTTATAGATTTCGACCTAATCCATTGGTGAGTTAGGCGATTTATTTTTATTGACATCAAGTTAACTATTTTATTATTTCCAGAATAACCCCAGGAGGCCGTACTACTGAAGATTGAATCTGCAAAATGGGACAGGACAACCGATACCCCTTCACGGCTAATGGGTTGGTGTTATTGCTCTGTCATTATGGACAATACGTGCAGAATTCGTTGACTTTAGGTATAGTCATATTACACCTAACGCCTACTCGTAAATATTTATTACCCTGAACGGAATCTTCATCCCAGTATTAGTGAATGCTAAGGGGTAGTATGACTATAACTGAAAAGTGGGATCTTCCTGAAACCACAGATTGCATTTGCAAATGTTGGAATTCCAAGCATTTCTTTCGCTTTAACAGCTTCAAACGTTCACCTATCCATAAACTATACGAATTATTACTTTATGGTACCCAGTGATGGTCGTTTTTGACAATTTTTGTCGCTTACGCGAATTACGTTTCTTTATGCCTATTTTTGAGGATATTATAAAGACGGCCATCACTTTTTCATGGTATGTTTTTAACATTACTATGAAATTATTTTTCTTTTCACGTTCACACACTTCAATTTACGCACTCATTGTAATCTCGACGCCTTTGGTCGATGATATTATTTATTATTAATCGGTTCTTGTTAATACCAACTTAGTTATTGAAAAGGTTATGAAGTGCTAGTTATGGTATTTTATATTTTATCTATGAAGTATGTAATTTATATTCCACCACTTTCAATTTGCAAAAACATTGTTCGTCAATTGTTTCATGATGAGCAAAATTTCCATTCGTCACATTGTATATATCAATATATGATATTTATCAACTACAAATGTATTTTAAACAACAACCAGCTAGAAGCACGGTAATGAAGAAAAAGTGGATAGTTGAACAGTTTAAGCTGTATAACAAAGAAATGAATGAATGTTTACATAAACTTCAAATCGTACCAAAGAGAAAAATATGCATTCTGGTGTTTTGCAATTGATATGGTTATGATTTACATTTGTCTAAAAGGCGGTAAGTTTATTGATAAAGTGTTTGTCAAATATCGAAATTTTTATTAAACTGATCTATTGCCAAATTGAAGTGGTTTTCTTCATATTGAATAGTACACTCGGGGAGCATAATTAACGGACCAAGGGGTTCCAGGAGGCATTTACTGTGAATGAACTTTTCTTTATGCTGCCTGATGTGCTCCAATGATTACATGCCCTATTTTTCTCCTTCACCTAGTTATGCGTTTAATTAATAAATTTTTGGCTTACACAAATTAATTAAATTGAAATTAATCCAATTTGGAAATATACCGGCAATGTCAAGCGATATTGTTAAAGTATAAAATGAGAAAGATATGTTTTCAATGTATATATTACAGACAACATCGGATAACATAAATATTCGAAACATATCGGGCCTGAAATACAAATAGAATAAAAGAAATATGATCATCTGTGGTGTATACAAAAATCAGTCTGATTTTGATCTTTGGTACATTAAACAATGGTTTCTTAAGACTACATAAAATGACTAAGATTGATTGTAACATTCTTCCAATTTCTTAACATTCATCATTTAGATTCACATTTTTAATCTTGACAATTACAATTACAGGAAAAATTTTCTACAAACAATATTCCTATTTCTATTCTGTATACTATCGAATAGAAAGAACAATATTTAATAACGTGAAGATAAAAATAGTAAACTTTCTATGTTATTTTATTTTTCAACAGCGACCATCAATAAACCTATTCATATTTTCAACGACCAAGAAAAATATATTTGATTTTTACCACAATTTTTCCTCATGGATCAATCTAAGATTAACCCACAATTATAATAATTAATGATCATGTTTGGTATAATTCTCTATCGAAGAAAATAATCACATCCGATTAAGTTCAACTTATGTACTATACTAATTTTAAATGAGATATTACGTTCAGTTTTAAATTTGAAAAACATAGTATGTCGAATGAGCTTAAAAAATTCCTAGCAAAAGTAAAAGTAATAAAAAGAGTACATTATTTCGAATTTATTCATAGTAAGTGAATGAAGTAATGTTCAAGCTCAAGTTTGTTCCTTTTTCAATACTTTCAGCTCAAATTATACGAAGTCAGAAATGGAAGATGGATGAAATGTTTGAGAAGTATTCGGAATTCATTCAAAACACTTAGCGTTTGTCGAAAAGGTTGATAAAAGTAATAATGAATCGTTTGTTTATCAGTGAACTGAAGAATGAATTCTAGATCTGTTCTCAAAATATTGGTGATAAATTTAGAGTCATACTTTGTATCGTCTTATTTCTTATTGCTGAACGGTTCGCTCTTGCTGATTTGATAATTTGCAGCACCATTCTCTTACAATCTTGACAAATAATTAACTGGTTGTTTGATCGTAATCGATCAACCACCCTAACCGCTCTACTGACGGTACTCGCCTTGGCGTGGAACGTCATAGGTCCAGATTCTCCCACCGTTCCCACATCTTTAGTTTTTTGTAATACCTCTGGAGTGGGACTGTTTATTAATGAATTAGGAGACTCATTATTGGGCGTCGCTTCCTGAGCAGAGCTGAAAGAATGAATTGTTAATATAGTAAGCGCTCACGATACAAATAATCACTTTGGCGACAAACTAGGAAAGCAAAGCTAGAAATTTTGAGCCGAAAGCGAAAAGTTTCTACAAGTACGATCCTTAAATCCAAAAAACTACAAATTTATCCTTAAAACCTTTTGGTTTTCAAAAACCGAAATAATTAAAAGTCAAAACACAAAATAAAATAGAAGTTTTTTCTTGTGTTTATTTCGTCCCCAAATTTTAGTTTATAATAATACTGATAATAATCATTCATGGAAGCGAAATAGCATTTCAGTTCTCAAGAATCGAAATTGTTCTGCGTATACTAAGCGATCACATCCAACGCAGTTTACTTACCATTGGTCTTCAGATGTTGCCAGTATACTAGGACTTAAGAAAACAATTGGAATGGTAGAAAAATGATCGAGTGGCATGTTCATTTTAGAGCAGCACTTCGAGCAAATGGTGCGTTTGCAGAGGGCGCATCGTTGCCCCCAAGGACCAAAAATCCCAAACCTCGTTTTGAGACACAAAAAACATACTTTTCGTGCCTCCACGTCCCGTCTGATATGCCCCTCTGACGGCAGAGCGTCCAATTCCGCTTTTGTTAAAATTGACCGGACATGTACAATTTCGGATAATGTCAAAGATAATCGATCCTCCAACGCTATACCATCCTCCCAGGATTTTTCATCTGTTAATTCATCCTGGATACGCTTTGCTATCTGGGGTTCGAGCTGATTTGATTCCGTGTCAGAACTAATACAAGATTGACGAGAATCCGGCCTTGAATGTGGTACAGAATAACAACCGAGATTTGCATCAAATACTCCTGAAGTACGTCTTCGCATATTGGTTCTGGGCTCAAGTTCTTGAACGGCCAAGTCATATGGCTCTAGAGTTACATCAGTTCCCTCACATATATTTGAGTATTCTGGCGCCCATAGTCCGGGTTCAGAAAAATCTGGGGTAGCCATTACATTTTCTTCATCATCTTCCTCATTATCTCCCTCAAACTGACTAAAATCTACTTTAATGAGTTTTCTTGTTTTTGGTTGAGTTTCTTTAAGATCATCAACTGCTGACGATTGGAAGATTGCACGAGATACTCTGCAATAACAAAATATACGATATTCATACAGATGAAGTAAAGTTATAGTCTCACCTAGGTGACGGAGTGGGTCTTAGTGTTCTACCTTTTCTGATGGAATTTAACAAATGTTCTCTTGGCGTCAAATGTAACTGTTTAGCTGGAAGTTCTCGATCCGATGCTTTTTTCAACGGCGGCCTCGACCTGATAAACTCCAGAATTATTGCATGAGCATCTTTTGTCACTTTGCATGGCACATCTCCATTCACCATAATCTTTCGTAAATTGTAGCGACAATTTCTAATATCTTTCATCAGTATTTCGTAAGGTGTCAATTCGTATTCTATTGGAGTTTTGCTGTAAGCATAGTTGACTTTCTTCAATTTCACACCTGTCCGCAGTTCCGCCATAACCTGTAGCCAGAATTTTCCCCAGTCGGAAAAATTAAGTTGCGTCAAATTTGAGTTAATACTATTGGTCGAAATAGCGCCTTGTTCAACTTTCTTGAGAAACATCGACAGCTCAAGTGCTTCTGCAACAAAGGCGCGAACCACTGCTTTATAATGTGCTTCAACTTGATTTTTTGCAAGAGGACCCAAGTGAACCTCGCAACGTCTAATAATATCATCAAGAGTTATTCGATTATTCGTTCTAGAAGTTCCAGCTTCTTCATTTTCTTCTGAGTCACGTTCGATACCTTCATCGTCAGTTTCATGGTGAGACAGATCGTCCGGGATCATGTCGCTTATAAGCGATTCTAGGCTTTCACTAATCACTCTTTCTTCTCCATTTTCTGAAGATTGACAGAGAGTTTCGTAAATAATCACACCTAGTGATCCCATCAATTCAACTTCACTTTGCACTAAGTGTCTTGAATTGTCCGTCGCTTTAATCGTGTTCTCGTGCACCTTTCCATCGGTCTGAAGATAAATTTGATCCACCTTTTTCGGAACATAACAGTTTCTTGGTCTGAGCGAAAGACAACGGCTGAAGTATTTTGCTAACTGAAAACACAAAGCCCAAGCATGTTCTTCACGTATTGGAAAATTGAAAGAGTTCAAAATATCACTTAAACAAACACTATTATCTGGTCTGACTTTGCAGTTTGCTCTATTAGACATTATTTATTATTTTTTCGCCAGATTTTGATACATTTTAACCTAAAATCGATTCAGCGACCTTGAAAATGACAACTGTGTATTATTGATTTTTAAAACGTGAGCAGAGAGTCATGAGATTGGCCTAATAATAATCATAGACTCTGCCAGTAGTGCTGAATGTTAAGCAAGATTGAGGGGCGGAGTAATTAGTTGACGGATCAGAGAGGGCGCCTGCGAGACACAGTTTAATTCATTTATTTTTTCTTTCCATTTTATATTTTTTATCATTTTCGTCAAAAATTCAATTTTATGTTCTTAGTTTTTTTTAATATAAATGAACACAATGCTTTTGATTTTTTTAATAATCTTTTCCCTTGCCAAAATAGGCTCCATAACACTTCTTCATATGTATTAAATAAGCAAGCATGGTTGGTTAGGACACCTACCCCCAATCAAAATTAATTTTCACTATATTTTATAAACGGAAACAATGCTTTTAAATTAATATTCAGTGAATTGTTAAAAAAATTGTTTTAAGTAGACTACTGTAACGCAGTTTAAAAATAATGTAATATTACAGTTCAAATTTCTCACAACTTTCTCTAATATTCTGGTTAATAATAATGAATATAGTACGACCTCAACCTGGCATAAAATGTCGTTAATATCATCTACAGCCAGAAACTTTGGGTCATTTGATCGGTTTGTGTGCATACACCAATATTGGATGCATAAAATCTGGCCAAATTGGGCATCTGTAACTTTAAGCAATTAATTAATTCAACTGAAATCTTTCATGGATTCATATGGTAACATCAAGCCTTCAAGTCAAATCTCATTTCATTAAGTACCTTTGATTTGAACGTTCGTCTGTACTTGTACTTTTCGTATTTATTGTTATTTTACCAAGTTAGTGGTCATCTAAACGCTCATACCATTTCATTGTTAGAGTAGCGCTTGTAAAAAGCTAAAAGCATTTAGTATCATTGCGAGTATTGATGAGAATAATATATTTCTATAGTGCAAATTTGAATCCACATATTCGTCTTTTCCTGTGATTTGAATGATATGTTTTTCAACCAAGAAATAAAACATGGTCAAGGATCAAATATATTCAATAATTTTGCCTTTCAGCATTACTTCTACAATAAGGAAATGTGTACATCCAAAAGAAGTTACTTATGCGTCAGCGCAAAGGGAAATTATGTTCATGGGCGAAATCAATAAATAAGAAATATATTCGACGTTTTCTGATCTACTCATTTCGTTCTGATCAAATTCAGAGTTCTCTATACATCAGTGACTGGAAACGTTGCCATGATCGAATCATCCTCCTTTCAAATTCGAAACTGCCAACTATTCACCACTTGTTCAATACTTATAGTTATGCAGAGTGACAAAAATTCTATTAATAACTAATACAGTTTACCAGCGAAAATAAATAATTATATTAAAAAAAAACAAAATTTTCCGTAGTATGAATGTAGTTTGTAATGCCCTGCAAATATCTGAGCTACTTGAAATAATTGCGATTTTATCAGGTTCTTCCTTAGTTCTCCCACCAGTCGTCACGTACGTGATTGTTGCTTGACGAGTTATGGTTGCCACCGAAATTTCCACCCCTGTCTAAGCCACCACTTGAATAATGTCCACCTGCAATTAAACCACTCACAAAATTTTCTTCACAAATATTTTAAAACTCACCCCCATTACCGTAACCATTATTCCCTCCATATCCGGCACCTCCAGACGATCGATTATTGCGGTTCATACCGCCCGATTGCTGCCTGTAATCACGGCTTCCAAAACTACTACCACCGCCTCCAAAACGTCCCCTGCCCCCTCTACGTCCAGAACTTTGAACCCGCCCATCAGCAGCCACGTTTTCAAGCCATTGCGGGTACTCCTGTTTTGCTTCAACAAGGAGATCCAGCATCCCACTGGCCAGGTTACGATTTCGTTCATTGAAAAACGAAGTGGCCGTTCCAAGGTTACCCATACGACCTTTAACACAAAATTGTTAGATACTCACCAGTTATAAAAATTCATGATTCGTGAACAAAAACAACAAAATCTACTTATTCAAGAATATGTTTGACTATTGGAAATGTTCGCATCAATTACAGCAACAGTAAGAAATATGACGAGGTTGAAAAAGTGCCTATAAAAATGTTGCTAAATACAGACTTGAAAAAAAAAAACAAAAGAAAAACAAACAAACAAACCTGTACGACCGATTCTGTGTACGTATTCTTCAATATCAGATGGCAAATCAAAATTAATAACGTGTTTGACGTGCGGTATGTCGAGACCACGGGCGGCCACCGCTGTCGCCACCAAAATCGGCGTGATTCCCGAACGGAATTGCTTGAGAGCATCCTCCCGTTCACGTTGTGTACGATCGCCGTGTATCGATGTTACCGGGTAGCCCTCATTGTGCAGGAACTCTTCCAGCGAGTCCGCTCCTTTTTTCGTTTCGACAAACACTAATGTTAAATGTTCAGGCGACGGTTGTGTCAGATCAGCTGTGTTGAGAAGGTCTAACAAGAAGGACCTTTTGTCATGCTCTTCCACCCAGTACAACTGAAATAGTAAAATGTTTGATTATTTCAAATAGTGGTGATTTGATTTTCAATTGAAAATACACTTTTATTTTGAATATGAAACTGAATTTAAAAATTGACATCAGAGAACGTTGTTTGTCGATTAATTAATTGTAAATAAATTGCATTAATTATACTCTGGAGATACTAACCTTTTGGGTAATATTTTCGGATGTGGAACCAACTCGTCCCACAGCTAAGAAAATATAATTATCCAGAAAGTCCCTGGCCAATTTCTGGATGGGTGAAGGGAAAGTCGCTGAAAACATGAGCGTTTGCCTCTTGCCAGTGCGTGGCATGTTCTCGTTCTCGACGATCTTTCTAATCTGCACTTCGAAACCCATGTCCAGCATGCGATCTGCTTCGTCAAGCACCAAGTATTGACAGTGGTCAAGTCCAATGCGACCACGTTCGATCATGTCGAGAAGGCGACCGGGCGTGGCTACGAGCAAGTGGCACCCCCTATCCAAATCCATCATTTGTTCTTTGATGAGAGCTCCCCCGTAAACCACGCATGGTCTCACGCGCGATCTGTACGCGAACTTCTTGCTCTCGTCGTAAATCTGAGTGGCCAGCTCACGAGTAGGTGCCAGGACCAGGCCCAACGGGTACTGCTTGCGGCGACTACGGCCGTGCGTTATGTTCGCTGGTCCTCTTTCGTACATCTGATTCAGGATGGGCACCAGGAAGGCGGCTGTCTTACCGGAACCCGTCTGAGCGCAAGCCATCACGTCCCTCTTAGCGATTATAATTGGAATCGCGTATTTTTGGACAGGCGTCGGTGTGTCATATCGTGCCATTGCAATATTGCTTCGAATGATTTCAGTCAGCTGTACTTCTTCAAACTGCAAGTGCAAATTTTTTGATCAAAATTAATGTTGAACAGCAATCATAATAGAGCTTTGTGTTTCAAAAAGATATCTGGTTAATATAATAAATGTTTTCAAGATCTATACAAAAAAACCTCTACTTACAGATGTAATGTGGCTTGGGGCTTTGTCACCAGTCGCCTCCACAGGTATGTCTTCGTATTTGCTGAAATTAATGCCCGTGTTGCCGGTACCGAACAATTCCAATTCGACGCGTTCATCTCTCGGTAAAGGTACGGTCCAATCGGAGCTGTCGCCACCTCGCCGATCGGTGCTGCGCTTATCCGACCATCTGCCGTTGTCTCGACCGCCTTGCGATTCTCTGTCGTCCGACCAACGGCCACCACCTCCTCCGCCGCCGCCGCCGCCACCGCCAATTCGTTCCTGCGGCTCCTGCCAGCGATCGTTGCGCTGGTGCACGTCACGCTCCCTGTCCTGAAAGCGATCACGGCTGCCTCGTGCCCAATCGCCACCATCGCGGTCTTCATCGCGCCTGTTTCTGAAAATTAATTCTGCTGCTCAGCTGTCTCCCTTGATCCCATTTTCGATTCTATCAATCGATCTTAGTTTCATAATGAAGTTTTATTGTGATTCGAATTGAAATACACTGACATACGGTCGGAAAAACTGCAAAAAGCTCATAAAACCAATTTTTTTCCACGTTTTCAATCAATAAGATAATTATGAAAAACTAAAGAAGTTTTTGGAAAACGTGCGTAAAAAACTCCTTCTGTCATCATGCAGGCTTGTTCCAAGCGACCACCAAATCAGTCGACCACTTGCGCTTTAGGATTTCCAGGACTCCAAACTGGAACTGCGCAAGCCCCTGACCAATTTGGAGCTGGTTTTGGTGGTCGGTTGGAACGAACACACTTAGTCTGTGGGGAAGCAGAACGCCTATCTGCAGAAACAGCAAGTGATCTGTGACCCCTGTAGTAACATGGGTGGAAGTACTACTATTTGTGCGTCCAGAATAGGCGAAATGACGTCAATTGTCGATATAGGTTGAATATTCGTTATTTATGGTTTGATATGCACGTTCGATTGTTTTAAAAGTAAAAACTTTATCCCTGGAAATCGAGCAGAAATTGAACAGTACCGTTTTCTGCAAGTCGGCGTAATCAATCTATGGGTGAAATATATCTGTGTAAATAGTGGACACAAAAGCCACATGTTAAATACACTCTCTTCTATATATTTTTTGTTTGTGAGGTTAAGTGAAACATTTCTTTCGTTTTTTTCGATTTGCATTAATAATAAACACAATTTTCCTTTAATTGACAAAGTTTTTATTCAATTCTCATTCAAATCTGTATTAGCTCGAATTGGTTCTGTTGGCTTCATATGCCATTTAGTTGTCATTCCCTTATTTCAACTATGCATATATATCAAGGTACCAAATTAAATATAAAATGGACAGGAATAGTTACAAGTCTAGAAAATTATTGCAGTTCGAGTAATTGAACTATGAAAACTCCTTGAAAAAATGTCAAAGCATGTGTGATTGAATCCATATTGACAGGTCTCAATCAACATTGACATGTGATTAAATAGAGCGAACACTATTGTTAAAATCAAATGAATCGTAATAACAACCCTTTCGACAATAAAATATTAATCCTCCCAAAATTTGCACCGATATTTTGTATTCAAGTTTCAGATTACCTTAACTTCTACTTCAATTAACGAATAAGAAAATCTCTTTACCTTGAGTTGAAATTAGAGAAGTCCCCTCGATTGTCTCGCCCGCCTCGATTGAAGTTGTTCCTGCCTCCTCGGTTATCGTTCCTATCCCTGTCACGATCTGAATGATTCTCAGCACTACTACTTTGTTTATTCCTCAGATGAGGAGGAATATAACGGCCGCTAGATTGGCGGCTCTGCAAGTCCAGACCAGCGAACTAAAACAGAAAAAAAAAACCTGGAATCCAGTTGAATCAAGATGGATTGGAACAAAGAAAAATGGGGAACGTCAATCAATAAAAAAACGAAACTCGCAAATATCGGGAAATCCACACGAAATATCAGCGAATGCCACTTTGGTGCTGATATTCTTTGACGGATCGATATTAGTGGAAATGGAAATGACCTCCATTGTCGGGTGTCTTCCGGCCGAGGAGGAAACGTGTTCTAAAATACAATACTCACTTGCTGCTCTAGACCTGATCCATTTTGGTTGGGTGCATTACTCATATTACTACAAATCAAGGCGGATAGTTGAAGTTTTTAGCGAAAACTCCCGATCCTTTCGTTGGTTTTTACTTAAAGCGTCTTTGGCAGACAGCAATGTGCCCTTCTTACGCGAGTTCGTACGACAGAATGACGACGTGTCAACCGCGCAGGTCTGTAACTTAGAAATCGAAATTGTTAGTTTATTCATCAGTGGACGACAAGGGTGGACGACTTTCGCGGCAAATACGAATCAGCATATTAAAAGACAATCCTGCCAGCCATAAACATGTCTTCAAACATACTTTCTGTAATTTAAAAGTGCTCTCTTGGTGACGTCACATCCTAACTACTCAAGCCCTATTATTAAATCACAGATATTAAATATCCATCACAGAGAAGGAGTGAAAGCAGTGCCAATTTTTTATGATTTATAGTTCCAAACAGATTCACAGATGGTACTTCGAGCATTATTTCATCATGTCACATTTGGCATCGTACCCTACCACCTTATGGCGCGATTAATTAATCGATCACAGGATTAAATCATAGAATGTTAGCCATATTCAAAACCGGTTGTCAAAATAAGTTGAATGATTAAGGATAAAATACAAACGTCCTGACAGCTAATTGCTGTATTTGAGGATTGATTAGGTTATAATTTATAACTGGTAACGACTTCTTTATGACAAGCGTTCTATTGTAGGAGGCCATCCAATGTGAGTGACTGACGAACTCTTTTCATCAAAATTATGTGAAATGTCAATTTATTTCTGCAAAAATTTCGAAAATATTTTCGATATTTTGAACATCGTTCAAATCGTTGAATGAAGGAAAACACCTAAATGATTATTGTAGTTATTTCATAGTTGTTATGAAGTTTTCAGGTGTAGTGATTGTCAGAGAATTTAGACTTTTGGTATATGTACCACCAATGCTTGGTTTTCTCTTATTACGATCAAAATCCAATTCTTTCTTCGTTTAACTGTTCCATAATCCAAAAACGTGTTAAATCCCAAGATGAACAGCAGGGGTGGTAGACCTGGCAACACTGACTTGCGATGTAATGAACGCATCTGTCTTCATGAATTTCGACCAGAGAAACAATAAATAATCTATGACTTTGACAATGAATGAGTGGAAAAGACAGATGGGTGTATTTATGTTTTTCTGATATTAAATTTCACTTTAATATATTTAAATGTTAATAATCAGTGCATCTTATTTCACTTGATCGCAAAACTAGAATAGTTATGATGCATTTTTCAATTCCAGATGTTCAAGAAATCAACGATGGAAATGGGTCAACGTTTATTGTACTTTTTCTTCTATTAACCATTGTTCAATATTACTAACTTAACTTTTAGGCCTATAATATACACATCAATGGAGTTTTTCATTGCACAGTCAGGTATAAACAGTTACATAATTTCCACGAGCAGTTGAAAAAAGAATTTGGCGGTGACAATTTACCAAATTTCCCACCTAAAAGAATTTTACCTTTAACTTGTGGACAAATTGATGAACGACGATCCTTACTGGAAAAATATATACAAATGAGTAAAAAAATTACCTTTCTTATAATTCATTGGACGTTCTCAACTGTATTTGTTTTAGTTGGTCAAGACAATCGGATATTCTCCTCAGACCTAGTTGTGGGATTTTTATTATCTGCACAACAGGAAACATTATGTGAAAAAAATCAGGAAGTGAATTTGGACATTTATATAATGAATAATTATAAAATACCTTTGAGGGTATTAGCCTTTGACAGCACCGAACAAGTGTTAGAGAAAGTCTACAAAAACCTCAACTTGCCACTTGAATATATAAAATATTTTTCATTATATCTGATAAGAGACGACAATGGTGATATGTTCATCCTTAGGAAACTTTTAAACTTGGAATCCCCTTATATGTCCCACAAGATTTTCAAGGAACCAAACAGAATTTACTTAAGGAAGAAGTGAGTTTGACCCATATCTAGAATTAATCCAATGATGCCTCTAATTTGCAGCTACTGGGATAGAAGTTTTGATGTTGAATTAATGAATGATCCTGTCGCTTTAAATTTACTTTATATACAGACTGTGGCAGAAATGGAAAAAGGCTGGATTCTATGTACAAAAGAAACAAGATTGCATCTCACAAAACTACAAGCTAAACTAGCCAAAAGGGAATATGTAAAAAGTGCGTCTACATTGAAATATTATGGATACACACAGTTTTCTCCTTGTTATTGTGATTATCCAAACCCCAAAACTAAAGTTTTAATCGCAATAGGTGATAATGAATTAAACATGAGAATTATAGATTTGGGGCAATTTGTCAAGGAAGGTTCGTTTAAAGTCACTAGAATGAGATGTTGGAGGATAATTGCCACTCATGTGAGTAAATCATTCATTGTGACCTATTCATAAATTACTTTTTATTTTTAGAACAAAGTCGACAACGCTGCTAATAGCAGAATGAGTAGCGCGCCTTCATTGGAATTATCTTTTGAATATTTAATGTCAAGAGATAAACTTCAGTGGGTTACAATAAGAAGTGAACAAGCAATTTTAATGTCAATATGTCTTCAATCCTTGGTAGACGAATTACTTGTTAAGAAAAATGGTTATCAAACAAGTAATCAGAGCTCACGAAAAGGAACTTGGTCATATATGAAACGAGACGGTTCAAGTCAAATTATAACATTAGACAATTTAGACATAACTTCAAATAAAATGGTATGTAAAGGTAACAAAGTATTCGAACTCTTAATTCACTCTTTTATTTCTAGGAATCTGATAAAATTCAAGACTCTTTCTCAATAAAAAAACTTCAAGAAAAGTTTTCGGTCGTTTCGTTCAAATCAGGCAGGGGTATTGTAGAAAATTATGCGTTCGAGGGGATCGGTGATGAAAATTTATAATGTTTTCTTCAATTTAACTTTCATTATTCGAGTATTTTAAAAATATTCAACTTTTTCAACAAAAAAGTCTGAAGTTTCATTAATTCAAGAAGCAATTAAAAAAATTGACGGAAATGATGATCCAGAACTTCCAAATTGCGAAATACTCCATGAACCAGCTATCATACTTTCAAATTCATGTCAAATGAAATCGTGAAATATGTATCCACTTTTTTTTAATGGGAATCATAGATTTTACTAGCCATTTAGTTCATGATGAACTAAAGAATATCTTCAAATTGACACGTGGAACGACTTATCTTCAGTTTACATATTAAATTGTTGCTCAATTTTGAAAAAATTTCAAAATAAAGTATTGTTCAATTGAAGATGTTCTGTTAGTTTTTATGTTGTACCTGAAAAACGATTCTTATTATTTTTGCTTTAATTTGTTAAGTATAGTTGTAAACTATTGAATTTTTCTTTTTAAAGTATGAAAGAAGAACTAATGATGTAAGTTTTGAAGTGACTGATAATTTTACATTTTTTTAGCTGATATGTCCAAATTTTTCACATTTAAAACTTGTAAAATGTATTTTATCAAGGATGTTGTATATTATAATGTAAAGGTTTTAGAAGAAATTTTTTTTATGGCCTGTCCTCAAATAAATCTCAATATTTCTTCCTGCTGCAAATCGATTAGCCAGTAATACATTGGACCGTCAAGTTTTTATTGAAATCAATCATTACAATGTTGAAGTACGTAATTATCAAGTTTGTTATATTATTTAAATTCACTCATTTGTGAGTTGGTCGCTTTCTGGAGTGTCGGGTATCGTTTCTTCATACTCCTCCGTTTCATAGTCTTCGATGTCCTCAATATATTTTGGGTTCCATTTCTTCTGTACTGAGACATACATACTCTTCAAATTCCACAATACGAATTTTGTAAAGCAATAATACGCCAAACATTTTAAAAGCCTTGCAGAAATGTCGACAAACGTTTCAACCGAACTCATTTTCTCGACACAACCAATTTGTGTGTTTTTCTTTGAAAAAAAAACTGATGCTGTCATGTTATGCTGCAGCCTACTATTTGCGTATTATCGAGATTTTAGAAATGAAAAAAAAACTATACAATAGAAATACAAAAATAGTAGGCTGTAGCAAAAAAGTGACAACGTCAATGTAATCGAAAAAAATAAATTACTTTGTAACGATGAAATGAATCCGACTGAAATGTTTGTTGACATCTTTATAAGATTTACGAAATATTTGACATACTACATCTTCGCAAAATTTATATTTTGTTATTTGAGGAATGTATATGTCTCAAAATGGCATCCAAAATATATCAGCGACAGTGAAGAATATGAAACGGAGGAGGATGAGGACACCATACCAGACACTCCAGACGGCGACGAATTTACATACGAGTTTAGTAATTTGCATTTTATTATGTAGGTGTGATAATTTTTTCGTGATATTTGATTAAATTTCATAAAAACATGATTGTCTTTTATATTATATATCGCCGACCTCAATGCAAACAACTAGCAACAAAGGATAACCGTTGATATAAAATCGAGGTTAAAGATTAAAACATTTCAGACCTGTTTTTCTTATCCAATTTATCAGTAATAAATATAACACAAGATATACAATATCAATTTTCTAAAATTAGTTCCAATCGTCCACATCCCAACCGTCTTCAATATCACCTTCATTATTCAAAAGTTGTAATTTATTTCCAGGATACTCCTTTTCTTGGGGTATTACATATTTTGCAGAACTTGCAATTTCAGGTTCCATATCTTGAAAAAAGTTGATATCATTTTCAACAGGCTTATTTTTTTGATACTTGATGTCTAACTCATTAATATCTTGAATAGTTTTCTTTTGATCTTTCTGCTTGGAAAGTGAATTTGTGTTAACCGTTAAACCTGAATCCAAATTATCTTCTACTCCAAATTGTTCGGAATCTGTATGCTGAATGTCGTCTAAGTTCTGATTTTGGGGGTGTTCGTTGAGGTCCCAATCTACCCAATCCAATTCTTCATCAACAGATTGTTCAATTTCTTCAGTTGATGTTTCTACTTCTTCACCGTCAGGTCTTTGACGTTCCGGCAAATTGTTCACTGAATTCGGGACGCTGTAGGAAGAAGAGAGCGCCGTCACTGGTGGGGCCGACTCATTTGAAGTGGATTCCGGTACATTCATAAAATGGACTTTAGAATTCAACCGTGACCTCCTTGTCACTTGACTGATTGGCCTACCATCAGTAAACAATTTGGCTCTTTTACCACCAATTACCACTTTGCCACCAAATATTAAAACCAAACTTGACAAAGCTTCTAATGTTGCTGACACGAGGTGATCGTTGGTGTCCTTGATTCCCACCAAAAGCTGTAAAATTGAAAAACCAAAGATAATTGCGATAGTCGCAGAAAATTTTTGCTAATTGACACGCCTTCGTTTCAAATAAAATCGATAAACTCTGACTGGGAATCCAAAATATGGAGTAAAGTGAACGTTTTAGACTTCGCGCAAGTTAAATTTGTATTTGATGTTCTCCAAGCTCTTAATGAAGATACCTCAGTATTTTAAACGCAGATTATTCAAAACTTGAAATGATTAAACCAACAATGACAATACAAACAGTAACCTGGAATTTAGAATGTCTGAAATGTGTCACATTAAATGGATATAATAGTTATTTATGTATTTAGGACATAAAGATGGTCTTGCTATCTGAATAAAATTATAATCTTCCAATTGATATTACTTTCACCTTCATTATGTTCATATCAGCAATTATAAAATACTTAATGATCGTAAGCGCGTTTGATTTGATATTTGTTTTATGTAATTGAAAGGTAATGATGATTAACGTGATATGTTCACAATACCTCTGGTAAAACTTGAGACTGGAGTTCTTCAAGACTAAATGCATCCATGTAGTGTTTAAAATAATTCAGTAGTAATATTCTTATTTGGGCATCTCTAACGCAGAATATTTCCAATAATTGGGGCACCAAGTATTTTCTAAAAGTTTCCTGTTTAAATAAGGGACCGTCCGAGGTTTCATCATCATCTGAAAATTCCAATGAAAAGATACAAATTCAATAAAAAAATTTCTGTTACCATGTTTAATGCACAATATTTTAGGTAGTAGATTATTTTGAGCAGATGAGTTCAGAAGAACCATTCGTGAGAGTAATAAACTACTCAGTTGACTAGCTACTAGTGTTTCATTGAAGTTCCTCAAATTGGCAGGTAAACTAGAGAAAAATGAATTTTTTTCATCATCTGACTTCAAAGGAAGCTCTAGAAGATATGAATGAATTGCAATAAATTCATGATTGAAAATGGAATGACATAGTAGATCGTTTAATTTGGGCCTTCCTTCAACATTCAGTGTTTTTATTCCACTTTCGCACATCTGTTTGAAGTCATCTAGACCCGGAACTTCACCTAAAAAAAAAATGTCATTTTGGAATTGAATAAAATGGATGTTACTACTTGGCTCTTCAAATTTTAGTAGCTCTGACACTAGAACACAAAAGGCATACGAGTCCACAAATTCCTTCATGATCCCAGGTTTTTGTATATGATCTTCCTCATTGATATCAATTGAGGCACTGTATCTGTTTACTTTTGCTTTGCTTAAGAAATCTTTGGTTAATTCATTGTATTTGCATACAAACTCCATTCCACCTAATTTCCAGTTACCATTATCTGTTACATAAATAGCAGCCATACAGATGTTATTGTGGGAAACAGCTGCTTTTTTATGAAGAAAACAGAGAGCTTTTAATATTGAATGTAATCCAATACATATTTGTAGAGTTTCCAATGACGACACGATGTGGGCGAGTGGTTTCACATGTTCTACCGCCAAATAATATTTTGAACTCTTCGACCATGAAGATATATATTTCAGAATGCAGGGATGTCGATAAATCATCAAATTCTAGGGGATTAAAATATTAATATACTATACTCGAAAAATGTTCTACCAAACTTTGCTGCATTTTTCTAAAGGTGTAAGAATTGTCCATAAAGGACCAGTAATGAACAGTTCACCAATAAAAATAGTCAAATTAGACAACTGCTGTGACTTGGATAAATTGGCGGAATGTTGACTCCAAAAATCAGCTACCTCAACTGCTTTATCTTCAATATCAATCCCTGATAATTGGGATTGATCATTTCCCATTGTAAATATGTATTGCTTTAGAAGAGACGAGCCATTGAGGTTAGTGTATATTTTGAAATGTCACCACACTTCACATTTGAACTATTCATGTGATTCGGTGACAGATCACATCTAGGTTTCAGGTACAATGACGTCACTTTGTGGTTTCTGTACATTAAAATTTGATTAATTCAAGTAAAGGACCGTTCAAAAAATCGTTTTCGACGATATCAAATTTTCAATTTTCATCGGATTGACATTTTTGGCATAGAATTCGATGTCGCATCTATGAGAGAATTTTTCGTGAAAGTTTCATCACGGTGCGGCCACCCTAAGAGATTTTATCGCGCTCCCAATTTTCTAAAACACGCAAAAACGCGCACTTTTTATCAAATTTTCAATTTTCATCGGATTGACATTTTTGGCATAGAATTCGATGTCGCATCTATGAGAGAATTTTTCGTGAAAGTTTCATCACGGTGCGGCCACCCTAAGAGATTTTATCGCGCTCCCAGTTTTCTAAAACACGCAAAAACGCGCACTTTTATCAAATTTTCAATTTTCATCGGATTGACATTTTTGGCATAGAATTCGATGTCGCATCTATGAGAGAATTTTTCGTGAAAGTTTCATCACGGTGCGGCCACCCTAAGAGATTTTATCGCGCTCCCAATTTTCTAAAACACGCAAAAACGCGCACTTTTTATCAAATTTTCAATTTTCATCGGATTGACATTTTTGGCATAGAATTCGATGTCGCATCTATGAGAGAATTTTTCGTGAAAGTTTCATCACGGTGCGGCCACCCTAAGAGATTTTATCGCGCTCCCAGTTTTCTAAAACACGCAAAAACGCGCACTTTTATCAAATTTTCAATTTTCATCGGATTGACATTTTTGGCATAGAATTCGATGTCGCATCTATGAGAGAATTTTTCGTGAAAGTTTCATCACGGTGCGGCCACCCTAAGAGATTTTATCGCGCTCCCAATTTTCTAAAACACGCAAAAACGCGCACTTTTTATCAAATTTTCAATTTTCATCGGATTGACATTTTTGGCATAGAATTCGATGTCGCATCTATGAGAGAATTTTTCGTGAAAGTTTCATCACGGTGCGGCCACCCTAAGAGATTTTATCGCGCTCCCAATTTTCTAAAACACGCAAAAACGCGCACTTTTATCAAATTTTCAATTTTCATCGGATTGACATTTTTGGCATAGAATTCGATGTCGCATCTATGAGAGAATTTTTCGTGAAAGTTTCATCACGGTGCGGCCACCCTAAGAGATTTTATCGCGCTCCCAATTTTCTAAAACACGCAAAAACGCGCACTTTTTATCAAATTTTCAATTTTCATCGGATTGACATTTTTGGCATAGAATTCGATGTCGCATCTATGAGAGAATTTTTCGTGAAAGTTTCATCACGGTGCGGCCACCCTAAGAGATTTTATCGCGCTCCCAATTTTCTAAAACACGCAAAAACGCGCACTTTTTATCAAATTTTCAATTTTCATCGGATTGACATTTTTGGCATAGAATTCGATGTCGCATCTATGAGAGAATTTTTCGTGAAAGTTTCATCACGGTGCGGCCACCCTAAGAGATTTTATCGCGCTCCCAATTTTCTAAAACACGCAAAAACGCGCACTTTTATCAAATTTTCAATTTTCATCGGATTGACATTTTTGGCATAGAATTCGATGTCGCATCTATGAGAGAATTTTTCGTGAAAGTTTCATCACGGTGCGGCCACCCTAAGAGATTTTATCGCGCTCCCAATTTTCTAAAACACGCAAAAACGCGCACTTTTTATCAAATTTTCAATTTTCATCGGATTGACATTTTTGGCATAGAATTCGATGTCGCATCTATGAGAGAATTTTTCGTGAAAGTTTCATCACGGTGCGGCCACCCTAAGAGATTTTATCGCGCTCCCAATTTTCTAAAACACGCAAAAACGCGCACTTTTATCAAATTTTCAATTTTCATCGGATTGACATTTTTGGCATAGAATTCGATGTCGCATCTATGAGAGAATTTTTCGTGAAAGTTTCATCACGGTGCGGCCACCCTAAGAGATTTTATCGCGCTCCCAATTTTCTAAAACACGCAAAAACGCGCACTTTTTATCAAATTTTCAATTTTCATCGGATTGACATTTTTGGCATAGAATTCGATGTCGCATCTATGAGAGAATTTTTCGTGAAAGTTTCATCACGGTGCGGCCACCCTAAGAGATTTTATCGCGCTCCCAATTTTCTAAAACACGCAAAAACGCGCACTTTTATCAAATTTTCAATTTTCATCGGATTGACATTTTTGGCATAGAATTCGATGTCGCATCTATGAGAGAATTTTTCGTGAAAGTTTCATCACGGTGCGGCCACCCTAAGAGATTTTATCGCGCTCCCAATTTTCTAAAACACGCAAAAACGCGCACTTTTTATCAAATTTTCAATTTTCATCGGATTGACATTTTTGGCATAGAATTCGATGTCGCATCTATGAGAGAATTTTTCGTGAAAGTTTCATCACGGTGCGGCCACCCTAAGAGATTTTATCGCGCTCCCAATTTTCTAAAACACGCAAAACGCGCACTTTTATCAAATTTTCAATTTTCATCGGATTGACATTTTTGGCATAGAATTCGATGTCGCATCTATGAGAGAATTTTTCGTGAAAGTTTCATCACGGTGCGGCCACCCTAAGAGATTTTATCGCGCTCCCAATTTTCTAAAACACGCAAAAACGCGCACTTTTTATCAAATTTTCAATTTTCATCGGATTGACATTTTGGCATAGAATTCGATGTCGCATCTATGAGAGAATTTTTCGTGAAAGTTTCATCACGGTGCGGCCACCCTAAGAGATTTTATCGCGCTCCCAATTTTCTAAAACACGCAAAACGCGCACTTTTATCAAATTTTCAATTTTCATCGGATTGACATTTTTGGCATAGAATTCGATGTCGCATCTATGAGAGAATTTTTCGTGAAAGTTTCATCACGGTGCGGCCACCCTAAGAGATTTTATCGCGCTCCCAATTTTCTAAAACACGCAAAAACGCGCACTTTTTATCAAATTTTCAATTTTCATCGGATTGACATTTTTGGCATAGAATTCGATGTCGCATCTATGAGAGAATTTTTCGTGAAAGTTTCATCACGGTGCGGCCACCCTAAGAGATTTTATCGCGCTCCCAATTTTCTAAAACACGCAAAAACGCGCACTTCTTATCAAATTTTCAATTTTCATCGGATTGCCATTTTAGCATAGAATTCGATGTCGCATCTATGAGAGAATTTTTCGTGAAAGTTTCATCACGGTGCGGCCACCCTAAGAGATTTTATCGCGCTCCCAATTTTCTAAAACACGCAAAAACGCGCACTTTTTATCAAATTTTCAATTTTCATCGGATTGACATTTTTGGCATAGAATTCGATGTCGCATCTATGAGAGAATTTTTCGTGAAAGTTTCATCACGGTGCGGCCACCCTAAGAGATTTTATCGCGCTCCCAATTTTCTAAAACACGCAAAACGCGCACTTTTTATCAAATTTTCAATTTTCATCGGATTGACATTTTTGGCATAGAATTCGATGTCGCATCTATGAGAGAATTTTTCGTGAAAGTTTCATCACGGTGCGGCCACCCTAAGAGATTTTATCGCGCTCCCAATTTTCTAAAACACGCAAAAACGCGCACTTTTATCAAATTTTCAATTTTCATCGGATTGACATTTTGGCATAGAATTCGATGTCGCATCTATGAGAGAATTTTTCGTGAAAGTTTCATCACGGTGCGGCCACCCTAAGAGATTTTATAGCGCTCCCAATTTTCTAAAACACGCAAAAACGCGCACTTTTATCAAATTTTCAATTTTCATCGGATTGACATTTTTGGCATAGAATTCGATGTTGCATCTATGAGAGAATTTTTCGTGAAAGTTTCATCACGGTGCGGCCACCCTAAGAGATTTTATCGCGCTCCCAATTTTCTAAAACACGCAAAAACGCGCACTTTTTATCAAATTTTCAATTTTCATCGGATTGACATTTTTGGCATAGAATTCGATGTCGCATCTATGAGAGAATTTTTCGTGAAAGTTTCATCACGGTGCGGCCACCTAAGAGATTTTATCGCGCTCCCAATTTTCTAAAACACGCAAAAACGCGCACTTTTATCAAATTTTCAATTTTCATCGGATTGACATTTTGGCATAGAATTCGATGTCGCATCTATGAGAGAATTTTTCGTGAAAGTTTCATCACGGTGCGGCCACCTAAGAGATTTTATCGCGCTCCCAATTTTCTAAAACACGCAAAAACGCGCACTTTTTATCAAATTTTCAATTTTCATCGGATTGACATTTTTGGCATAGAATTCGATGTCGCATCTATGAGAGAATTTTTCGTGAAAGTTTCATCACGGTGCGGCCACCCTAAGAGATTTTATCGCGCTCCCAATTTTCTAAAACACGCAAAAACGCGCACTTTTTATCAAATTTTCAATTTTCATCGGATTGACATTTTTGGCATAGAATTCGATGTCGCATCTATGAGAGAATTTTTCGTGAAAGTTTCATCACGGTGCGGCCACCCTAAGAGATTTTATCGCGCTCCCAATTTTCTAAAACACGCAAAAACGCGCACTTTTTATCAAATTTTCAATTTTCATCGGATTGACATTTTTGGCATAGAATTCGATGTCGCATCTATGAGAGAATTTTTCGTGAAAGTTTCATCACGGTGCGGCCACCCTAAGAGATTTTATCGCGCTCCCAATTTTCTAAAACACGCAAAAACGCGCACTTTTTATCAAATTTTCAATTTTCATCGGATTGACATTTTTGGCATAGAATTCGATGTCGCATCTATGAGAGAATTTTTCGTGAAAGTTTCATCACGGTGCGGCCACCCTAAGAGATTTTATAGCGCTCCCAATTTTCTAAAACACGCAAAAACGCGCACTTTTTATCAAATTTTCAATTTTCATCGGATTGACATTTTTGGCATAGAATTCGATGTTGCATCTATGAGAGAATTTTTCGTGAAAGTTTCATCACGGTGCGGCCACCCTAAGAGATTTTATCGCGCTCCCAATTTTCTAAAACACGCAAAACGCGCACTTTTTATCAAATTTTCAATTTTCATCGGATTGACATTTTTGGCATAGAATTCGATGTCGCATCTATGAGAGAATTTTTCGTGAAAGTTTCATCACGGTGCGGCCACCCTAAGAGATTTTATCGCGCTCCCAATTTTCTAAAACACGCAAAAACGCGCACTTTTTATCAAATTTTCAATTTTCATCGGATTGACATTTTTGGCATAGAATTCGATGTCGCATCTATGAGAGAATTTTTCGTGAAAGTTTCATCACGGTGCGGCCACCCTAAGAGATTTTATCGCGCTCCCAATTTTCTAAAACACGCAAAAACGCGCACTTTTATCAAATTTTCAATTTTCATCGGATTGACATTTTTGGCATAGAATTCGATGTCGCATCTATGAGAGAATTTTTCGTGAAAGTTTCATCACGGTGCGGCCACCCTAAGAGATTTTATCGCGCTCCCAATTTTCTAAAACACGCAAAAACGCGCACTTTTTATCAAATTTTCAATTTTCATCGGATTGACATTTTTGGCATAGAATTCGATGTCGCATCTATGAGAGAATTTTTCGTGAAAGTTTCATCACGGTGCGGCCACCCTAAGAGATTTTATCGCGCTCCCAATTTTCTAAAACACGCAAAAACGCGCACTTTTTATCAAATTTTCAATTTTCATCGGATTGACATTTTTGGCATAGAATTCGATGTCGCATCTATGAGAGAATTTTTCGTGAAAGTTTCATCACGGTGCGGCCACCCTAAGAGATTTTATCGCGCTCCCAATTTTCTAAAACACGCAAAAACGCGCACTTTTATCAAATTTTCAATTTTCATCGGATTGACATTTTTGGCATAGAATTCGATGTCGCATCTATGAGAGAATTTTTCGTGAAAGTTTCATCACGGTGCGGCCACCTAAGAGATTTTATCGCGCTCCCAATTTTCTAAAACACGCAAAAACGCGCACTTTTATCAAATTTTCAATTTTCATCGGATTGACATTTTTGGCATAGAATTCGATGTCGCATCTATGAGAGAATTTTTCGTGAAAGTTTCATCACGGTGCGGCCACCCTAAGAGATTTTATCGCGCTCCCAATTTTCTAAAACACGCAAAAACGCGCACTTTTATCAAATTTTCAATTTTCATCGGATTGACATTTTTGGCATAGAATTCGATGTCGCATCTATGAGAGAATTTTTCGTGAAAGTTTCATCACGGTGCGGCCACCCTAAGAGATTTTATCGCGCTCCCAATTTTCTAAAACACGCAAAAACGCGCACTTTTTATCAAATTTTCAATTTTCATCGGATTGACATTTTTGGCATAGAATTCGATGTCGCATCTATGAGAGAATTTTTCGTGAAAGTTTCATCACGGTGCGGCCACCTAAGAGATTTTATCGCGCTCCCAATTTTCTAAAACACGCAAAAACGCGCACTTTTATCAAATTTTCAATTTTCATCGGATTGACATTTTTGGCATAGAATTCGATGTCGCATCTATGAGAGAATTTTTCGTGAAAGTTTCATCACGGTGCGGCCACCCTAAGAGATTTTATCGCGCTCCCAATTTTCTAAAACACGCAAAAACGCGCACTTTTATCAAATTTTCAATTTTCATCGGATTGACATTTTTGGCATAGAATTCGATGTCGCATCTATGAGAGAATTTTTCGTGAAAGTTTCATCACGGTGCGGCCACCTAAGAGATTTTATCGCGCTCCCAATTTTCTAAAACACGCAAAAACGCGCACTTTTTATCAAATTTTCAATTTTCATCGGATTGACATTTTTGGCATAGAATTCGATGTCGCATCTATGAGAGAATTTTTCGTGAAAGTTTCATCACGGTGCGGCCACCCTAAGAGATTTTATCGCGCTCCCAATTTTCTAAAACACGCAAAAACGCGCACTTTTATCAAATTTTCAATTTTCATCGGATTGACATTTTTGGCATAGAATTCGATGTCGCATCTATGAGAGAATTTTTCGTGAAAGTTTCATCACGGTGCGGCCACCCTAAGAGATTTTATCGCGCTCCCAATTTTCTAAAACACGCAAAAACGCGCACTTTTTATCAAATTTTCAATTTTCATCGGATTGACATTTTGGCATAGAATTCGATGTCGCATCTATGAGAGAATTTTTCGTGAAAGTTTCATCACGGTGCGGCCACCCTAAGAGATTTTATCGCGCTCCCAATTTTCTAAAACACGCAAAAACGCGCACTTTTTATCAAATTTTCAATTTTCATCGGATTGACATTTTTGGCATAGAATTCGATGTCGCATCTATGAGAGAATTTTTCGTGAAAGTTTCATCACGGTGCGGCCACCCTAAGAGATTTTATCGCGCTCCCAATTTTCTAAAACACGCAAAAACGCGCACTTTTATCAAATTTTCAATTTTCATCGGATTGACATTTTTGGCATAGAATTCGATGTCGCATCTATGAGAGAATTTTTCGTGAAAGTTTCATCACGGTGCGGCCACCCTAAGAGATTTTATCGCGCTCCCAATTTTCTAAAACACGCAAAAACGCGCACTTTTTATCAAATTTTCAATTTTCATCGGATTGACATTTTTGGCATAGAATTCGATGTCGCATCTATGAGAGAATTTTTCGTGAAAGTTTCATCACGGTGCGGCCACCCTAAGAGATTTTATCGCGCTCCCAATTTTCTAAAACACGCAAAAACGCGCACTTTTATCAAATTTTCAATTTTCATCGGATTGACATTTTTGGCATAGAATTCGATGTCGCATCTATGAGAGAATTTTTCGTGAAAGTTTCATCACGGTGCGGCCACCCTAAGAGATTTTATCGCGCTCCCAATTTTCTAAAACACGCAAAAACGCGCACTTTTTATCAAATTTTCAATTTTCATCGGATTGACATTTTTGGCATAGAATTCGATGTCGCATCTATGAGAGAATTTTTCGTGAAAGTTTCATCACGGTGCGGCCACCCTAAGAGATTTTATCGCGCTCCCAATTTTCTAAAACACGCAAAAACGCGCACTTTTATCAAATTTTCAATTTTCATCGGATTGACATTTTTGGCATAGAATTCGATGTCGCATCTATGAGAGAATTTTTCGTGAAAGTTTCATCACGGTGCGGCCACCCTAAGAGATTTTATCGCGCTCCCAATTTTCTAAAACACGCAAAAACGCGCACTTTTTATCAAATTTTCAATTTTCATCGGATTGACATTTTTGGCATAGAATTCGATGTCGCATCTATGAGAGAATTTTTCGTGAAAGTTTCATCACGGTGCGGCCACCCTAAGAGATTTTATCGCGCTCCCAATTTTCTAAAACACGCAAAAACGCGCACTTTTTATCAAATTTTCAATTTTCATCGGATTGACATTTTTGGCATAGAATTCGATGTCGCATCTATGAGAGAATTTTTCGTGAAAGTTTCATCACGGTGCGGCCACCCTAAGAGATTTTATCGCGCTCCCAATTTTCTAAAACACGCAAAAACGCGCACTTTTTATCAAATTTTCAATTTTCATCGGATTGACATTTTTGGCATAGAATTCGATGTCGCATCTATGAGAGAATTTTTCGTGAAAGTTTCATCACGGTGCGGCCACCCTAAGAGATTTTATCGCGCTCCCAGTTTTCTAAAACACGCAAAAACGCGCACTTTTATCAAATTTTCAATTTTCATCGGATTGACATTTTTGGCATAGAATTCGATGTCGCATCTATGAGAGAATTTTTCGTGAAAGTTTCATCACGGTGCGGCCACCCTAAGAGATTTTATCGCGCTCCCAATTTTCTAAAACACGCAAAAACGCGCACTTTTTATCAAATTTTCAATTTTCATCGGATTGACATTTTTGGCATAGAATTCGATGTCGCATCTATGAGAGAATTTTTCGTGAAAGTTTCATCACGGTGCGGCCACCCTAAGAGATTTTATCGCGCTCCCAATTTTCTAAAACACGCAAAAACGCGCACTTTTATCAAATTTTCAATTTTCATCGGATTGACATTTTTGGCATAGAATTCGATGTCGCATCTATGAGAGAATTTTTCGTGAAAGTTTCATCACGGTGCGGCCACCCTAAGAGATTTTATCGCGCTCCCAATTTTCTAAAACACGCAAAAACGCGCACTTTTTATCAAATTTTCAATTTTCATCGGATTGACATTTTTGGCATAGAATTCGATGTCGCATCTATGAGAGAATTTTTCGTGAAAGTTTCATCACGGTGCGGCCACCCTAAGAGATTTTATCGCGCTCCCAATTTTCTAAAACACGCAAAAACGCGCACTTTTATCAAATTTTCAATTTTCATCGGATTGACATTTTTGGCATAGAATTCGATGTCGCATCTATGAGAGAATTTTTCGTGAAAGTTTCATCACGGTGCGGCCACCTAAGAGATTTTATCGCGCTCCCAATTTTCTAAAACACGCAAAAACGCGCACTTTTTATCAAATTTTCAATTTTCATCGGATTGACATTTTTGGCATAGAATTCGATGTCGCATCTATGAGAGAATTTTTCGTGAAAGTTTCATCACGGTGCGGCCACCCTAAGAGATTTTATCGCGCTCCCAATTTTCTAAAACACGCAAAAACGCGCACTTTTATCAAATTTTCAATTTTCATCGGATTGACATTTTTGGCATAGAATTCGATGTCGCATCTATGAGAGAATTTTTCGTGAAAGTTTCATCACGGTGCGGCCACCCTAAGAGATTTTATCGCGCTCCCAATTTTCTAAAACACGCAAAAACGCGCACTTTTTATCAAATTTTCAATTTTCATCGGATTGACATTTTTGGCATAGAATTCGATGTCGCATCTATGAGAGAATTTTTCGTGAAAGTTTCATCACGGTGCGGCCACCCTAAGAGATTTTATCGCGCTCCCAATTTTCTAAAACACGCAAAAACGCGCACTTTTATCAAATTTTCAATTTTCATCGGATTGACATTTTTGGCATAGAATTCGATGTCGCATCTATGAGAGAATTTTTCGTGAAAGTTTCATCACGGTGCGGCCACCCTAAGAGATTTTATCGCGCTCCCAATTTTCTAAAACACGCAAAAACGCGCACTTTTTATCAAATTTTCAATTTTCATCGGATTGACATTTTTGGCATAGAATTCGATGTCGCATCTATGAGAGAATTTTTCGTGAAAGTTTCATCACGGTGCGGCCACCCTAAGAGATTTTATCGCGCTCCCAATTTTCTAAAACACGCAAAAACGCGCACTTTTATCAAATTTTCAATTTTCATCGGATTGACATTTTTGGCATAGAATTCGATGTCGCATCTATGAGAGAATTTTTCGTGAAAGTTTCATCACGGTGCGGCCACCCTAAGAGATTTTATCGCGCTCCCAATTTTCTAAAACACGCAAAAACGCGCACTTTTTATCAAATTTTCAATTTTCATCGGATTGACATTTTTGGCATAGAATTCGATGTCGCATCTATGAGAGAATTTTTCGTGAAAGTTTCATCACGGTGCGGCCACCCTAAGAGATTTTATCGCGCTCCCAATTTTCTAAAACACGCAAAAACGCGCACTTTTATCAAATTTTCAATTTTCATCGGATTGACATTTTTGGCATAGAATTCGATGTCGCATCTATGAGAGAATTTTTCGTGAAAGTTTCATCACGGTGCGGCCACCCTAAGAGATTTTATCGCGCTCCCAATTTTCTAAAACACGCAAAAACGCGCACTTTTTATCAAATTTTCAATTTTCATCGGATTGACATTTTTGGCATAGCATTCGATGTCGCATCTATGAGAGATTTTTTCGTGAAAGTTTCATCACGGTGCGGCCACCCTAAGAGATTTTATCGCGCTCCCAATTTTCTAAAACACGCAAAAACGCGCACTTTTTATCAAATTTTCAATTTTCATCGGATTGACATTTTTGGCATAGAATTCGATGTCGCATCTATGAGAGAATTTTTCGTGAAAGTTTCATCACGGTGCGGCCACCCTAAGAGATTTTATAGCGCTCCTAATTTTTTAAAACAGGCAAAAACGCGGAAAAACGCGCACCTTTCATCAATTTTTCAATTCTCGTCGGATTGACATGTTTGGTATAGATTTTGGTCTCACATTTATAGGACCGTTCAAAAATTACGTAACGCTGTTGTCGACAATTTTCAACCCCCCTTCCCCCATGTAATGCACCGTAACATCTTTGGAGACCCCGTCCCCACCCTATCCCACGTAACGTATTAGCAAGTAAATTTTTGTGAATTCGTACTCTAAATGGGATCGCTTGGCCCCCATACTGTCTCGCGCCGTTTATATATACCTTAATAAATTACAAAAACTGATATCACAAAAAATATATAAAAAAGATGTTCGATATACAAAAACAACAGAGAAGGTTGCCAGGTTGGGAGAATTCATGTATCGTTTTTGTATTTCTTGACTAAGGAAGAAAGTATTACATAACGGACTGTTTGAACCCCTCTCCCGTCCTTATAACGCATCGTCACATTTTACATGACCCCCCGTCCCCCCAAAATGCGTTACTTAATATTTGAACGGCCCCTTATTAAATGACCAAAAAATGTTTTGGGTATTATCTGTGTATTTGGGTTTGGAAAATAGTAACTGATTGAATTAATATAGCAATGAACATATGTGTATTGATTATTCAAATATTCAAATTTTTTTGTATCTCAAACAGACTTTTCTTATGCGTTTCAATTACATAAACTTTGACGAATACAGTGGCAAACATCGAGGAAACTGAAAATATCCAAAATAAAACTTCAATTCCTAATAAATTTCTCAATGAATTATAAAATAGTGTGAGTAGAAAAATACACAATTTCAAATGGATCATTGTTATTGATACATACAGACCTTTTACTTTCGGGAGAAATAATTCCCCAATAACAGTTAAAAGTAGAGCTCCTACACCAAGGTTGAAAAAAATTACATGAAATATAATACAAATGAGAGGTAACCAACTAATTTGATTCACATCGTAATCATTTGATTTGAAGAAAAAATAAAATCCAAACGGTATTTCAACTAAGGCAATACCAACAAATGAAAACATTAATAGAAATTTCCGATTGAAAAAATTCGATGTAACGGATGCTATTAAGGTAGCTAGTACTTGAGTGATACCTATAATGATAGCGCATATCTCTGGTGATATATCACCATCCACTAAACTGAATATGCTTTGACTAAACATTGTTATTATTGTTGTTCCTGTGAGCGTTTTAAAAGTAACCAACCCCATACTTATCATGAAAGCCTTTCTTGTCCCCTTCATTCGGAAAGTTTCTAACAAACTCACATTCTCTGTTGATTCTCGTTGTAATTTTATTTCTTCCAAATCCTTGGTGACTTCTGATTTTCCTCTAAGTTTCCTCAAAACACACTTAGTTTTTTCTGTGTTGTGAAATATTAAGAAATGAGGACTTTCCGATGCTACTATATGGAATAACGGAATGAAAATTATTGGTAATACGCCTATGGCTACATGAAAAGTGAAAAATGAAACGAGGGGACCAACAATATACGGAATTAGTGTTCCTAAATTGAAAAAAACCTGCATAGAAGTACCAAGTATTCCTCGATTTTGGGAGCTAGCTAATTCACACGTGTAAATTGGCAACATAGTATATATACCACCCAGTCCGATACCAGCCAAAAAACGGGCTATAAAAAAAATCCAAATTTCTTTTGCCCATGCCATGCTTAAGAAAGATATCATATGGGGCACCCCCAGTATTGTCAGTAACGTTTTCCTTCCAAATTTCGTTGTTAACGTTCCAAAAATTGGAGAACCCAAACATGCTCCAATAATAATCAGAGCGGCTAACCAGCTGTCTTCCGATGTTGTTATAATTCTTCCCAATGGATTATCATCAATAGCATACAATTTGGGCAAAATTGGAGATGACCAGGTTAAAGAGGTCGCGCCGATGAGAAAAATAAATTGTGCTTAAAATCAGAATAAATTTCAATACTACAATATTAAAAATTATAGTTAATTTACCTGTTAATACAGATACAAAAGTATATGTTTCGTTGCATAACATTTTCGTTAACTTATATCAAACGTATTCACTGTGTCGTATCTATTCAATGATCTTATGATCCGTTATTCCGTCTAGCTTATTTGTCCAGCTAATATTATTGGGAAAAGGCCTTGGTAATGAATGGGATGGTTTATTGGTCTATATGTTCAGAGAACAATGAATTTAGGGTGTGATATCAGTGAATTAAAAGAATTATATCTTTATTGCAACTAACAAAGCGATCAATAAAACGTTTAACGAAAATACATATCATCTTTATTTTTGAAAGGATACTTTTAATAAACATGGAATTGTTGCTATATTAACAGTGCCACAGTTTAGACTATGGAAGTATAATATTGAAGTTTGGATTTACAGTGGAAGTGAAGTTTGAAAGGCTTATTCTCAAAAAAAAGTACAGAAATGGTTTTATTAATATCACATTAAAATTGTACACTGAAACAATGTTGTAACAAAATCACAACGTGTTATACGAAGATACAAAAATGATGAACAAAACTTTTCTGAAAACATGAGATTGGCATTACTTTGATGGTGACTTTAAGAAGTCGGGCAGCTGACGGAACTAACACGGGAGAAGATGAAATGGAAATACACAAAAGTTAACAACACAACTATATAAAATTTGTTATAAATAATGATGATTAACCGGTGGCGAAATTGTATTATATCACAATTGATATTGTTCGACGATTCTGCTGATTTTTTCATGCATTCAAATCCTCTTGAATTTCCAATAACGTTTTGCCCTTTGTTTCAATTATGCAGATTTTCGTAAATAACGCTGCTAAAAGGCTACAAGCAGCAAACGCCCAAAAGAGTACAGCCATACCAACCTCTTTTCTTAAAGCATTATAAAAGAGTGTTAAAAGGAATATACACACTTTCAGGTAAATCATCATAAAGGAAACCGATAGTGCTTTTAATCGTAACGGGAATAATTCCCCAATTAAAGTAAGTAAAAGTGCACCTATCCCAAAATTGAAAAAAATAACGTAAGAAATTATACTAACCAGGGGTAACCATGTAATATTGCTTACATCTTCACCCCTGTCTTTAAGGAAGAAGTATAAACTAAAAAAAAATTCGGAAAAAGCTACACCTAAGAATGATATAATGAGTAAAATTCGTCGGTTAAACATATTTGCTGTGAACGATGAAACCAAGGTGGTAACCAACTGAACAACTCCTTTAATAATAGCACATATTTTTGGAGAAAGACCTCCACCGGCTGCTTGAAAAATACTTTGCATATAAATAGTGATAATAGAAGTACCTGTCAATGTTTTGAAAGTTATCAGTCCTATACCAATAATGAACGCTTTTCTTGTCCCTCTAGTTTTGAAGACATCAAGCAGGGATCCTTTTGAAGATACAGCTATTTGCTTTTTTATATCCTCCAAATCTTTACTAACATCTTCTTTACCCCGTAATTTCTTCAAAACCATTTCTGCTTTTTCCTGATGTTCAGTTATTAAATAATAAGGGCTTTCGGGTGCTATCAACCAGAATAATGGAACGTAGATGACCGGTAATAGTGCCAGAAAAATATGAAACTGTAAAAAATCAACGAACGGTCCGACGACGTACGGAATTAATATGCCCAGGTTGAAAAACACTGCCATCGAAGCGCCAAGAAATCCCCGATTATTGGAATCCGCCAATTCGCAAGTGTACATTGGTATCATTGTATAGATACCACCAAGTCCGATACCTGCCACGCTTCTGCCAATAAAAAATACCCATATGTTGTTCGCAAATGCAATAGAAGAGTAGGCTACGAAGTGCGGAAGTCCGAGGACGATAATTAGAGTTTTCCGTCCAAACTTCGTCGCCAATCCACCGAATAGCAGTGACCCGAAGCAAGCTCCCAATATTGGAAGCGACGCTAACAAACTATTTTCTTTAGTAGTTATCGGTCTTCCCAATGGATTATCTTCAGTACCATTCAATTTTAATAATAGGGGGGACGACCATGTTATAGAGGTCGAACCAATCATGAAAATAACTTGAGCTGAAAAAGATGCAAGTGTTTGCGAGATATGCACCATAAAATGCGAATAAGACGATATCGCTCACCTGCGAAAACGGACGCATATAAATGATGGTTGTTCAATAGAAACATCTCAACAAATTGCACTCGAATTACATCATATCGAATTTTAATAATACAAATTCCCAGCGACCGACGAACTCGCTTGTTGAAAGAGAAATTAGGAAGCGCACAACGATTCAAGGTTTCGCGCACAGCTCGACCAGAAAGTTCTCCAATCGCTACCTACTTGCACATAGAGTTAATATTCTGAAGCAATATGAAATAATAGCGTTAAACTTAGACATTTTAAAAAGTAAAACCAATTTGAATTTGCGACTACAAGAAGATTTGTGGTAGATTATTTCAACTTGTGAAGAGATGTTATTTAATTTTCTAAGCGTTTATATTCACGCAGGCATTCGATATTTAGGTACACCATCTTAAGAAGTAATAATAATTACCTGTTAGTACAGAGATGTATACGTAATGTTCTTTCGGAAGAAACATTTTCACAAGAACTGATTCGAAGTCGACTTCTATTGCGCACAAAGGTATATTACTTAAGCACGCGTATGATTTCTCGAGACTGAGGACCACATTAACTGTTATTTGAGAAATGGTTAGACATTCCGTATAAAAAAGACACATCCGTTAATTATATCGTAATTTATTTTATCCCACCTTTTGCTCAGGATTCAGTTTTCTTGCACGTGACGTAGTTGATTAATCAAATCACATTTTGACGATGATTCAACCGACAAAGCAAAATTATCGGCGCGCAATACAAAACTCTATGAAACCTGTATCAAATCTATTTTATTTGGTGCAGTGGCGATCCGGATTTAGATTCAATTGGGCTATTAAAAGATCGGATATCATTGTAATAAAATTCATAATAGATTGAATAAATTTCAATGAAGATAAAATAGCGGGACATCATTTATCATTTTATCAGCCTTCAAGCAAATTTTTTTTGTATTTCATTTGAAAATTCTAAATATTTAAGTGACAGAAATTCTGCCTACTAGCAAAGAATTTCCAAACCAAGAAGAACCCCGCTTTGTTCGGATTTTAGGGATTTCAAATTAATGCATTTCAAATTAAATGCAAAAAAATTTGTTTCAAGGTGGATAAAATGATTAACATTTAGTTAGGTTATAAAAAGAATATTCCTAATTTATAATTTGTATCTATTTGAAATTTCCAGTTAATTCAGATAATGATGGTTTTTACGGACAATATAAAACAAATGTTAATTTTAACACAATGAGGTTAGAACCATACAAAATATGATAAATATGATTGCTTCTCTCTCCCTCTCTACTTCCCGCTCGCTTAATTCTCTCTTAACTTAAGACCTATGACTTATGATTTTATTTAATGCATAACGTATAGTCGTAATACGTTATGACTTATGCATTAAAACTCATGGTTGCGACTATGACTCAACGTTGTATAAACCTGGCTTGAAAGACTTATGATTTACGGTCGAGTAGGCTTTGAAACAGTAGGAGAAAACTATCATACGTTGGGACTAATCTCAACAGAAGGTTTCTGTGTTAATTTCGCGTCCGAAGATGGACAACACTTGGAGAACTTCCTACAAGATAACTTAGAACTATGAATAATAACCAAAGTGAGGCTACCACAACTCATGGAACAACAATCAATGCAGATTTCTCGAGATATCTTTCTAATTTTCATGCGAAAACATGTATTGTATTTTTCATACTTATTGTCTCGGTCTTGCATTCAAATCGGACTAATTGCTGATGTATCCGGTACTTAACGAAAATAATGAATAAGACTTACCAAAAATATTAGTTATCAATGAAAACCCATGATGAATACCAATAATTGTGAAAAAATAATATATGTCTATACATGTATATATTTCACATATATCAACATATGTATATAAAATACATACATATGAAGCATCCCCCTTTTTTTTAACCTTTCAAAATGCATTTCCTTCAATATTGTGCGCTGGCGACGTGGCCGGTATTTTGGAAATGTCAATATTCTTGAATGGGCAAGCAAGGATACACCCACAGACACGTGCGGACACTGGACTATTCTTTGGTTGTGTCGTTGCAACGAGCAGTCGATGTGTTTGGGCATCAATAAAACTCAGCGATTATCGATTTATTACGTTTTATTCAATTCCACTTAATCGGTAAACTTTTTGCTCACCGGTTTCGCGTGTTAATAATTTCGTGACCAAACAACTTCCTCATATTATAGCGCTCCATGATGATCCACATTAAGCATCATAGGTTTCCCTATTATGGGCCAAAAATGGCTGCACACTTATTACCCCCAATAAAAATATGGTCGGTTTGCGTAGAAATGAAAAGTCGTTTCATAAAATATCGATCACTTTCAATTAACATATCGAACGGATCTGGTAGAACAAAACAACAAACAAAAAATCCACTATCAAGGACGGACAGTAGGAGTGGCCGGTAGATACAAAACTGTATACGGAATAAAGCGTGAGATCCGTTTGGAAATGTCACTACGAAGTAGAGAATTTCGTACCTGCTAAACGTTTTGCAGATTCCAAATCTTTTCCTCCTTTTCAATTTTAATAACATTACGAATGTTGATTTCCTGATTGCAGTAAACATTATACACATCTCTTCGCTGGAAGACAATATAATCCATTGAACGTGAATAGAAGAAATTGAAAGTGGAATTGCAAATGAACACTTGCGTTATAAAGTGAATGCCCGGTAATGAATTATTGTTCCACTGCTCTAAATCGGACTATTATGGACTTCGAAACTCGATTATTTCGTGATTGGAAATTTTGTAGATACAAGTGTAAATAGAGAACCCGATACATTTTTGGTGTTGTCACGCATTCCACTATTCCCAAATATTCATATTCATTTGTAATTGTTGTCCGCAATTAACATTTAAATTATTTGAAACAATTTTTTTTCATTTAATCGACATGACCTAAAAGGATGTGCTTTTTTCCTTTCGACATTATCCATGGATCATTGGTCAACGAAAGTTGCCATTGTAAGAGGTGAACTGCATCTCATATCGAGTGATCAAGTCCTGTAGCTCTGTGCTACATTCGAGTCGCGAACAAATTGGTTATTTCGAAACGTAGGCGTTGTTATACACATTTTAATAGTTAAGGAGTAGGCAACGACAGGTGCGGGTTCTGCACGCGTTAATTTACTGTTTTCATATTCTTTTTGCATCGCTCTTAAAATACGGTATCAATATTTCTATTCAACTGGATTCAAATGTTAGGAATAAGATGTATTTATCACGAACGTCCCAATTAGTCATTCTACGTCGAAACCAATCACGAATGTCTATGAAATTGAGTTAAATGCGTGACGGAGTAGAGATTGTCTGCGAACATTATGCAATGTGACATTGTACGTAGCGAACCCAGTGAATGCACCCAAATACTTTAAAAGACGAGGTCATAAATCTTCACTTTATTGCTTATGTATTTTATACAAGAGGACAAGAACCGTTCATCGAGTTCAAATGTAAGCAATATTAGTAAAATTTATCTACCTTTGGCTGCACGCAATCAGGGTCTTAATAAGGGCGCGAATTCACTGGAGTTAGTTACCCTTCAAGAAAAAAACATTATGGTTTGTACGTTTTTTGGTTTCTTTCTTTAAGGTATCTATATCGTTTGTATATTTTGAAGGTTTGCATGATTTGTCTATTCGTTAAGTCTATATTGTGCTCTGTTCGTTTTTCTTGGAGGTTTTGCCCATCTTATTTGGGTCCGTTCGCCTGCCCGTTATGGAAGTTTCGCTTATTTTATGTAGGTATGGTGTCCCTTAAATGCAAAACTGAGATTTTTTTTTCGAAATATACCTTTTATCTACATTATTTTGGGTTTTCTATAAGAATCCACCAAAAAATCGGATTTCATTTGGAGGACAATGAGCATGTAGAATCATTAGACATCGTAAGATTAGAGGAAACGAAATTTTAGATAAATAATTACTTTAAAAATTAACATGATGCCGCTGCGCGAAATATTTTAAAATCGCTGCAGAAATTCCTTCGAAATGCTGTAAGGTATAATAAAGTTTTATTAACTACCCGAAGACATTATACGTTCAAATATTTATTTGCGGAAAAGTCACAGTGGTTTTTGAACACTGTGCAATTCGTTACCCGTCAGCCTTGACCAGTTTCCGTCGAAAGGAAATTTCTTTGGTAGAAACAGAATATGGGTTGGCAACGCCGGCCCCGAAAGAATATTGTATTTTATACGGTAGTTGATATCCTTGAGAAGGACGCATGTTGCGGGCTGTCGACCTGGGGGAGCCTCTAGTCGAACCGGAGACCCCAGAAATTTATCCATTCTCATTCGATTTCTATTGCTTCAAACCTAACACAACAGACATTCCATATCGTTACGACATCCGCAAAACCACCGAGAGACTATGAAATTACAGTAAAATTTTTGCAATTTTATAGAAATAACTATATTGAAATAATCCATGATTGCACGTATCACTTAGCGAAATACTGTCGCTTTTACTTTCAAATTAACCAGAGCAAACGGAATTAGTGATTCATTCTCTCTAAATCGTTCCGTGATGCCGTTTCTGGTATTAGAAACGGACCCATTTTTATCATTTCCAAAACTTTGAAAATGAATAACAAATATTGTACCTACCTACAAACTTTTGAGGTTCGGATTTAATTTGTACAATCATTCAAGTCGTATGACGAGATTTGAACGTAAATGATGTTATAAGCTATAATAGTTGCAATTTGTATAATATTCGAAAAGATGCATGAACAAGATGACATCGTGTGATATAATTCGATGAATAAATATGAGGAGTTCATATTACTTTACTTTATTCATGAGTTAACACGGAAACTTCAGTTATAATGCTCTCTCGTTTGATGTCCATATTAACCTTATTATGTATTAGAATATAATTTACTCTTACAAATTGTCTACATAATGTGGAGTGGGAAGAGTTTAGAGATGTAGTGTATATCAATTTGAAGATTATCGTTCTAATGGGAATATGCACAAAAAAATGTAACAGCATTTACCTATATCATGAGCAAAATTTTCAAGGTCGTTTTAAATGTATATGTGTGCACCCTCCGAATTTGTCCCCCTTTCAACAGTCGTCTTATTTGCTTATTATAACAGGGTATACAGGGACGATTAGGTGGACGGTTTGCCACCTATCGGCACGATGGACGATTAATCACATTTTGTTTCTGTTTTTCCATTTTTCGCTCTACTCGAAACAGTTATCTTTTTGAACATTCAGTATTTTGGATAATACTGAAAATTTTCTGAGAAATGTCCTGATACACTCACACTCAAACATACACACATCACTGCGGGGACAGGGTACCGTGAATAGACGGTTTGAAAATGTCTACAAGGAATCATCGTTACTTGTTAATTTGTTCTACTAATGAACTAAGAATATCATGGAAGCGACGATAAGAAGATAGGTTACCGTATACCCCCCAAAAAAAAACATGAAAAAGTGAATTTCAATATTTATTTGTACGTATTTTAGCATATATTGAATAAATTTGCATTCGTTCGACCAACGTTTAAGAGATACCATCGGAAAATTTCCAGAAAAGGAAATGAAATAAAGGTCAATACACTTCATTTATGTAACATGTAAATATTATACAAAAACGAGCAGAATTGATGGCAATGCAATCTCGAAAGTATTGCCAAGAGAAGGCAAAACCAACGTAAGTTTTTTTATCGCTGGACATTTCACGTCTTCCCAAATTTATTAAAATTCATGAGCTTTGATACGAATAGACTTTTACCAATTCTGATAGTAATCGGGAAGCATACTTGAATGAATGATTGGCAACAAGTTCCGAATATCGAACATCGATGAAATAAGGAAATGAATCTGAGAATAGACTAATCGAATCTCTATTATTACTTGTTCGAATGCACAACAACGGATAAAGTCGGTAACACATTTTGTGATTGAAATTTTCGTATAATTTAAACTTAAATTCAACAGCCTCAGACCGAATTCAAACCGATAAATCAATTTACTTTCCCCCTTAATCTGCTGCATTGAAATTTTTTGGTTCCAGAAACATGCATCGAGATTTGAATTAGTAAATCAATTACCTCAGCTCATGTTTCTGACACAAGAATATAAAAACAAGAGGGAATTGGCAATATCTCATTTCCGTGCGGGTTTTGTCCGCTGGAAAGGATATTTTGTCTAATTTCAATGAAAAACATTTGCAATCTGAAAGAGTGGCGTTTGGAAACGTTCGTTTGTGTATGAATTTCATCGCATTTATACTTAAAATTATCAGGATTTTATGGAAAATTGATGGAGTACTGAGATTCAATCAAAAGTGTATGTAATATCGTTAAAATTTGGATTTCTAATGAAGTAAAAATGCATTGTTGATGTAGTGTGACCACTCTATATAATAAGAGACCTTCAATTTCGATATTCGTGTCCGGAAAAAGTAAATGTTTGGCTCGGCATTATGAGAGTTTTTTATTGATGGTAAGCTTAATGCTGAGGTGTACCAAGAAACCAAATTTTTTCAGCTACCCCAAGCAGCGACTAATAATTTTGGTGTAGTGTAGTTCCAACTGAATGGAGCCCCTACAGGATATGGTCTTCATATAAGAGAGTATTTAGACACCATTTGCAATATAGAAAAATGTCAAGAGTTTGGTTTTCTTACTATGACTCAGTTTGTATACCATCGTATAAAGTCTTCTGAAATATATGTTGTTTGGCTGAAAGAGTTAGAAATTAAATTTAAAACTTCCAGAATTGTAAAACATATTCTACCAGTTGCTCACCAGTTGGCAGTTCTTCGGGCATATAATAATAGCATTATTAAATGAATAGCCTTTATTTAGAATTATGAAACCTTATGATAAAATTGATGTGATTTGCAACTCTGAACTTCATTCATTCATAGATAAAGTCTATAAAAAGAATAATTGATAAAACATTCGAGGTATTTTTATCGATGAATGATCATGTGTCTGAGTATTTTAAACACATATCAAAAATACCTGCGAATTATATCATCAATTGTTATGGAATATTAGAAAAAAATGAACTGAAATAATGTATTACGGTGATAATTTTTTATCGAATAATCTATTCAAATTTGTTCTAGAAATGATCTCCTGTAATTTGAAAAACAGTTAATCCCTTTTTAATACATTCATTAGTAGAGCGAGCGTTAAAAACTAATGAAGTGAAATGTTTAACTAGGATAATCCGTTCGAACAATTCATTTTCTGCCCGTCAACGTTGGTGTAAATGTCATACCGTTCAGTCAGTAATTATCAGCTGTGTAATGTACGAAGCAGGTTTACGAAAAGGTCAAGACGTTACAAAGGATCCTAGTATATCGGGCAGAATAATCCATTTTCAAGATCTAGATGAGCGATTTCGATGGAAAATATTTGCAGGTTACATACGGATGAAAATTTCTACACATAATAGCATAAAAGTTCAACATAATCAGCATGAAATGGTTGTTGAATAAATGCATACGTACAGAAAATTAATGGGATAGTTTGTTAGGGAATAAATCAGTGAAAATAAAATAAAACGATGTATAGCCCAAATTTTCTCTGTAAAAAAAATTAATTTTTATAAGATTGTTGAATTTGTTTTATCAATCGAGAGTTGGTTGCAAAAAAGCTGACCAATACAAACATCGAATGAAATGGCCCGATCAGTATATTCGTATCGAATTTTCCTTCAATATCTATCAAGTCGGTGCGATAATTTATACTATACGGATGTAATACGTTTTTTGGAACGGCCTGATCACTTCTTTAACTATCACCTTTTATATCAAAACCGGGACCGATGTTTTTGGATTTTCCTGTGATGTCGTCGTAGTACATTGAAATCATATTGAATTTGAAGATCAACGCCTGCAATTGAAAAGAGAGAAAAAGAGTGCAACTATTACAAATTACAATCATGTTTCATATTGTGATTGAAAAAACGGCAAATTGAAATTATAATAAAAATGAAGAAGTTCCATTTGTTGAAATTGCATTTAAACTCATTGTTTAGGGACGATATTCTGAAGAAACGTGTTGCATGTCATGTGCCGAAGATATTACATATAAGGTTCATCTTATTAACGAATCATTTTGGAAAAAAATTTGTCATTAATTCAGTTTTTTCTACGATCAAGCGGATAGTTCTACTTTCGCATCGGAAATACATTGTAGTGAAAGAGATCGAAAGGAATAGAACGACCGGCGATGGCGTTGGGACTCGATGAGTTCATTATTCGATAAGAAGATAGTCTATATGTTAAATGCTTCTAAACCATTATCCTAACTCGGAAAACATGTAAACAATTATTATCAAATATATCGTCAATAAATCTGATTCGGTTTCTTTTTATCACGGAAAACAGGTATAGCGACAGGTTGATTCGCCCAATTTGTTTTCATATTTCATTTCGTTTGGATCATGAAATCCTTGCGATGAAAATTTAATATACACTAGAATATTAATTCGGAACATAATCGTTTTCACGAGAACGATAGAAACGATGTTATGTATTGAATGTATTACTTGCTTGATAAACTAAACGATATATTTCCACCCCGATAAATTTTATTGAAAAACTCGAAGATAAATTCATATTCGAAAAGATATGCGAAATATCAAACTGAAACTGCTCATTTCGAAACCGACCTATCTACTGTCACTAGTAAACTCTCATAACATAACATTCGATTGTAACGTAAGAAGGTCGAATAGAAGGCCGTTGTTGGAAAGGCGGAGAAAACGCGTACATACTATTACATACCTTCTGTCGAATTATAAAATAATCCATATTCACTCATTCGATACTACCTGTGTTTACGAAACTGGGAAAAGTATTCGGTGCATGTTTAATTCCCGTTTTATCGATTTGTATAAAACAAAGTTCAAATCAATTGATCTAGAAATTTCAATTTATTATTGAGGCACAATTCACTTAAAATCCGTTTATAGTTCGAAAAGCTCGCAACGCGATAATTTAATAGTTTCGCGTATTATAAATCAATTATTTCATTTAATAGATGAACAATGATAGTACACATAAATCGATATTTTGTAATAGATATGATACTCACAGTCTGTAAAAACATTACTTTTCAAAAATGACTTCACATATGGAATAGAATTGCTTGCAATATAGTGAAATTGTGAAAAAGGATTTTGTTAGAATCGACCCGGATTCAGTTAACAAAGGACTTTTGAAATTAATAACCAAAAAATACTAAAAATCAAACCAAACTGCCTAAATATCGTGTCTAAATGGATGAAATTCGAACTTGAGTATTTAGGTTTCAAAGCTAAAAATTTTGAGTTTTCAGGTTTGACTTCTAGATTTCGGTTTTCAAATCGGTTTACAAATCAAACCTCATCGTGAAATTTGAGGTAAAAATTCGAAACGACCCTGGAAATCGACATAAGAACCTGAAAGTCGAAATGAAAAACGCAAAATTTTAAGAAAATAATACAACACAAGCCTGTATTACTAAAAAAAAAAATAAATTCTTAAAACAGATTCGTAATTAATTTTACAAGCAATCATGGTTATAACTACAAATAGGACCTTACTAAGATATATGAAGAAATTTTGAAATATTGAAAGTACACAAAGAGAAGAAAGAAGAACTATTAAGCTCAAAAATTATATATGGTTGAGTAAGAGTTGAAAAATATCCAAATAAATAATGGTGTTTTTATTGTCCACTTGATATCATGGTGGTACGTTGATTTGAGACAAGGCAGCGTACAGCTATAAGTGAAAGGATAGAATTCTAATTCTATAATCATTCGTTCATGAAATAAATAACACGTTCGATATTTTATCATATATTAAATGCGATTTTGAGCAAGATATATTGAAATGAAATGGATAAATTCATTCTGCTGGTATTTAATGTGGTATCTGTATATTCTGGAAGGGTCACCTACAATTGCATTATTTCAATAGTTCTAAGAACGCAAATTGGTCTAAATATCAAAAGATCATTCTGTCTAGATGTCGCGAAAACTTATAAATTTTGTTTTTCGATAAACATGACATTTTAGCAGTACCTATTTATCGGCCTTGAAACTGATATCAATCAAAGCTGGTGAGAAAAGAATGAACAAATCGAATTCGTTCGTAGAACGCAGCAACCGAACTTGAATGAAATGTCAAGGCCAAACGTAAAGAAGAAGACAAACCACTTTCAATTCTGCATGCGAGTTATTATAACCATACTTCATATTATATTTATTTTGATCGAGAAATAGATTGTGATTTTTCTTCGAAGAAATTAGGTCGATATGTCACCACGATGTAATAGATTTTGAAATATTATTTTCTATGCGCTAGTTCATATTGAATCTGCAGCTCGGACAGTTGTGATTGATTAAAAATTATTTCAATTCATTGCAATTATTCGATGAGCTTTTGGCGAGATTAAATAGATATTCGCCTCGGTCACGACTTGAAAATTAATGACGATCTCTATAATTAACTGTTAAATGAGTCAGTTATGGTACGAGAGATTGTCCTAATATACTATCAAATTATCTGCTGTAACTTGACGCAGGTAAATTATACACTTTACGCTTGTACCTTACACAATTTTTCGTAATATTCTCAGGAACTCATCACCGAATACCACTGAGTCATTAATTTTGTCAACAGTTTTTTTATTAAAAATCGCAACATTCAATAAAACCAAATCAGTTGAAGAACTATCATTACTTGAATTCCAATTGCATCATTGCGAACACGTGGTGGATGCGCGACGAAAATATATCTAGTGATGGCGAAGGTGAAATTTCGATTTAGAAATTAATATCGAAGTCACATGTCTATGGTCTTAAAATTTCAGCTAACAGTCGACCTTGTGTTATTACCAGAAGAGGTGGGCTTCTTGAAACTCTGATTTATAATCTACGGTTGAACAATCCTTTGATGTATTTTCAAGTAAATGATTAGTCAACGCATGTGGATCTTCTTTTCTTTGGGAAACAACTCAATATATCAATTTATTTTGACATAAATCTCGGCAATAATAACTAGTATTTATTTATATCCTTATATTCTTCCCTTCAGGTAGTTTGCTAGGCAGGATACTCTTCTCGTAACCTTTGGTGCCGCAAAAATCGAAAACTTGACAGCTAGCGTTCTATTTTTCATCCTAAAACGACAATTTTTTCTAATCAGTCCAAAAAAAATTGGACTATACTCATGACATTGATAGCCGAATTGGCACAGTACTGACCTACCACCCAAAAAACCCGAGTTTAAATCCCGGTAAAATCTCAACTTAATTTGAGAATGGCACCCCGCTTCGGAAGGTACTTAAACTCGTTGGTATATATTTAATGTATAGTCCTAAGGTCATGTTAGGTGCACCTGTGCGATCTGAAAATCCTGGTGGCACTTGAGCCCAGGTTACTGGGTAGAACAAGATTACAAAGGAATTACTCCATCGATTTTCAATAAATCAAGCTCTAGATTAGAAATTTGTTCATGAGCGGCAAATCAGCATTTCGGCCCTTTTGTTGAAAATTCTCCATCCGGCACTACTAGATGGTCCTAAACAATTAAAATTGCACAATAATCATTCTCAAAATACTACTGAGATCCTTCGAATCATTGTAGAGAGCATTTGGATCGACAAGTCAGATGTTTTATCAACTTTTGCTTGGGGATCAACTTTTAAATATGAGGAAACTGACTACGATTTGAGACATGCTATTCTTGATTGTGTTCCAATTCAAGCTTTCAAAATCTCATTTTTAGTAAAGTCGGTTGAATTGCAACATAAATTCACGAAGGAATTGTCTGTGATGTAGTAAACAAAAGCATTACATCTTGAATGTCTGTTATGGTAATCGAGGTAGAAGACCTCAACGTAGTAAATATTTACAAACCGTCACCGGTAGCATGTCCCGAAAGTTTCAATATCCTTCTCCCTCATTCGTAGGTCTACGTAGAAGATGTCAAACTTACATTATGGGGCTACGGAGATAACGAGGTGAGTGATTTAAGGTTACACTCGGGGATGGAATTGAATAATATTCGTTGGATCTTTGCACAGAATGATTTTAGAACGCTACTCTTTTATCTTTCCTTGGATTCATTGAATGTAGACAAGATATCTAAAAAAAAATTCCTTAGGATGGATGTAGAAATTTCTATTCTGAGTCCTCTCGTGCAGAACAGTTGATCCGTACTGAGGAACAGACAATTATTCAAGTCGGTTTATCTCCTTCGGCAGTCTTCAACAAACATCGTGAGACCCACCACCAGAGAGAAAGTTTGGGCAATATTGCTGGAATAATGGAGCGATGTGGGCAACTTCCTTCAAAAAAATCTTCATATTTTAGGTGGCAACACAACTTACAGGATAGAACGATCATTTCATATATTGAGCCTCTCAGTCATTGCCAGAGATTTAGACAAAAAGAATTGAGCTTAGACTCCATAATACTGATGAAGTTACCAGTGCTTGAAGTCAAGAGTTAGCTGTTTCATAACAGTTTTTAAGCTTCATTGATCGTTTCGTTGTTTCTAAGTATACCAAGTACGAAATCGATATAGCCAACAGAAACGAAGACGGGACGGACACGGTGGCAAATATCACCTATGTGCGCCCAGCCTGAATTAGGCAAAAACTATTTCATTGACTGATTGAAATTATAAAAAAAAACAATGAAACCCTTGAAGGATTTAGCATAAGCTTGCGCCAAATTTGCAGAAACTAGTTTTCGATAAATAATTCAAATAGAATTGCGGAACAAATTCATTCTTGAGCCCTAAAATCGGAGAAAATTAAGTTTTTTATTATTCCTTTTTTTTGGGGAAATCAGAGTTTCGCGAAAACTCAAACGTGAACATCACTCTCGAGTGAAGGTTCAAGTGAGAGATGGGATTTGCAGAATTTAGCAAAGCTAGTGCAAATGTGCCAGAAGGTCACAGATATTTTGAATTTTTAACTTTTTTCGATGAACCAACATAGAGTATATTTTTCCTCTCAGTGCTCTGGTCGTTCGATTACAATCTTTTGCTTGCTGATACAAAACAAATAGAAGTGTACGGTGACCGAATTGTATTCGCGGTAGATTTTGACAAGTTTAACGAAAATGAACGTGACAGATTTAGTAGATTCGTACACAGAAAAATAGATTGTCACGCTGCGCTAAGTAGGACGCAACGTCCCTATTCATCTTAATATCTTTCCTTTTTTATTTAACTTTATGGTGTTCTAGATTTGGAGAGCCATCTCTTGGTTTGGTATAGAAATTTTTTCCCATATTAATCGTAGTGGCTTTTATTTTTTCACTTTCATTCGTGTGTGCCATATTGATTTTTTGAGGAATGGCAATCGATCGCGATTAGGGTATCGTAACATATCACGAATTGACGGCACGGCGCCAAGGGATCGCATTTTCAGTACAATTATTGCCGTGTAGACTTTTCCAGAACCTGTAGCGTTTGGGACGTCACGATCGTCATGTGCGAGGGCGCTTGCGCCACACCGCTAATTCGCATCGACGGTATCGTGGCAGCAGCGGTTCGAACTGAACGACAGCAATGCCTCTTCCCATTGTGGTGTGTGGTCGTCTGTGAGTAGTTGTGTGGTTCATCTCGTTACTCTCAGTTATCAAAAAAAACGGATCGAAAACTTCATCGGCGGTTTACGTCTGTCATAATAATTATTTGAAACAGTTGTCGAGGCAACGTCGTATTAACGAACGTCAAATCATTGGCGGCAAGTGTGCAAAATTGTGACAGATCTCGATATCCAATTGCGGGATATTCGTAAATATTTTTGATTTTGATCGGTCGGTTAAATTCGCGCCATCGTCAGTGTGAGAACAAGTTTGTGATTATGGGCACGGAATTCAAAGATGTATTATATCATCACGTGAATATGGAGGATTCGGGAAATAGTTGTGGAAGCAGCATTGTATCCGACTTTAGCGGCCCATCTGACCGCCAGGATTTCGATACGGACGGTGTGCAAATATCCGACCTCGATGGGGAAAACGATTCTCAAGGACTTTTATCGCAGGTTGGTGAAACTGATTTTTCGACACATGTGTCAGTTTGTTTTTCAAATAAAAACATTTCTGTTACTTCTCTCTCATCGAATAATCTCGCGATATGCAAAGCGGGTTTAGATGTTCGAAAAAAATTCTAATTTATAACTTGTCGTTAACGTCAACGTACTATCGGTTACGATACGCGAACATCATTCGGTGAAAATATTCGACAAGTCGTTTCTTGTCATCGTTTCGCTACAGTTGTTAACTGTTTGTTGCACTAAACCACTACGATAAAGTGATAACATTTTCATTTCTTTTTTCCAATAAAATAATATACGACCTACAATATTGTGTAATAAATATTAGTTACCATTTTCGTGTATAGTTCGTTTGTCCCGTAGGCGTAGATCGGAAGTTCAAATGTATATCACAGAAAACCAAAATAACTTTAAATATGCCCATTTAACTAATTGATCTTTGTTTCATAAACGAGAGTAGTTCATCTAGTTTTGACTTTACAATTTTATTGAAATGGTGTATTTGAAATGTGAACGTCCTCAACAGTGTGACATCTTTTTTTCAGCGTTTCTACTGCATGCGAATCAGAAATCTACTTAATCTACCACGTTTATTTCCATTAAACTGCCAAAAATCTACCATTTTAGGTTTTCTTGAAATTCCAGTCGCCAGGATGAATGAAATGTAGGGTCAATAGGCCACTTCACCGACCACAGCCTGTTCTCCACTATTTTGTCGGGGTAGTTTTTATAAAGCGTTACAAAATAGTTTTCGCAATGAGACCTCAATTTAGATTTAATTTTGTAGAGATTTTTTTGAAAATTGGGGATGAATGAAAAGGATTGTTCTCAAAAATTTCAAAGATAAGTCATTGAATTCCTGGAAAATCTTCGTAAATTTTTAAGTTTTTATCGAAATTTTAAAAAATTGATCCAATTAATATTGTCTTCATTAAAGTTACCCCTGTCGCCAATTTCACTCAAAGTTTGAAAAAAATAATTGAACTATAGAGCGCGACGAAACGAAATTTTAAAATGCATGTTGCACGTTAACCCAATTTGAAAACGTAAGTAGTTACATATCGATACCCTTGAAATCAATTTTCCTGATGATTTGTGATCAGAACATTTATGTAGATATTTCAAACAATCTCCATTTTTCATATCGTATTTTCAATAAATATTGCCAAATGTGCAGTTGGCTATCGTTAATACTTCAAAAATTTCTAAATGAACGGAACTTGTTTAATGACCGGGAGATAAAGTAATTATTAAACGGATCTTTATAGTTGTGAAATATGCGAAACATCGCAGGTTATGGCGCGATAACCCTTTTATTAATTGTCGATTCGTTCTAATAGCCGTGCAAACAATTTGCAGATTCGCGTGGAAACGTCCGCACTAAGCAAACTTGAATTTCATTCAGCTCTTGTTATCACTAAAAGGTTTTTTTCACATCAAATGCAATGTTTTCCAAAATCTTATCGTTTCCACTTCTATTTTCATATGAATGCAGATACATGTTAAAGCAACGTACTGATAACGGTAAGTTATTTCGATCGCATAGCTCAGGTGACGAAAACAAATGAGGCATTCCACTGACGCCGACGTCTAATTATTGCCCGTATTGTATAAATGCAATCGCGAATTTTATTGTTATCCGTTAATCCTTTGATAATTCATAATACAAAAGCCGATAGGGAATCAATTATTCGATGCTTGTTAAAAAGAATGATTCACCCATCTTTCCTGCGGCTTTCGTGAAATGTTTTTATTCGTTTCTTCAGAAGAAGTAGAAAACAGATTACAAGACGGAATTATGAAACTCTTTAATGAATAGAACTTGTGAAAGTAGGTTTTTGAGCTAGTCCTATCCATCTACAGATTTACATTGTTAATTTCCAGACAATTGAAGGTAGAAAATTGAAAATTTTTTTCTTCCATTTTATTAACGCACCTATCTATGAAACTTATTTGGTGATAAACTATCTTTCGATTGATGGAGTAAAATATCTGGAACGGACTCGGGAAACATTTTTCGCACAAGCGTTTCCACCCTTCTGTGAATCGAATTCGAGAAATCATTTGACAATATCGCATTTCTTTCTTTCCTATAATTTGAAATAATAACAATGTTATCAAGGCAATGGTTATCGTTGACGAATACACGATAAAAGCGTACTAGAACGAACGTCAAAGTAGACCAATGTTAATATCGTGGCAGGTTCTGATTAACATTCAATATCGTTAAAACGCTAATTTTCTTTCATTTTTCCCCACCGGAAATAATTTATATTCCGAAATTTCGACACTGGAAGTTCAGAAACGTTTGCGCAAGATCTTATTGATATTGTAATGAACCATATCGATAATCTGACTAGAACCGACCTTGATTCTTAATTTTTTTTTGCCTTCGTCACAACATTCACATTTTCATATTGCTTTCAAGCAAACAAATTTGTTTTTATTGTTTCACTTTTTTAGTTCGCTCGTGATTATTATTTCCTATATTTCTATAACAACGATTTCATTCATTCCTCTTTAGAAGTATTTGAGGACTTCTCACTGAAATATATAATTCGTCATACCATGACTGTTGCTATATCGGGATGTTGGAAAAAAAAGGCTGTGGATCGATCGACTGGACATTGTTTGATAGTTATTCATATCAAGAACACTTCATTGTAATTTACTTCATGACATTGTCGACCAAAGTCGCTTTGAAAAATTGAAAGGTAACTAAGGTAGGTGTGTTTGCTCATTTCGGTCGTTACTCGAGTTTTTTTCTGATTATGAATTTTGAGCAAAATATGCATTGCAAAACTTTTGTAGAATAGAATACAATCTAACCAGAAAATTTCACACTGATACTCGGCGTTGAGCACGAGGACAAATAAGAATTTCAGAAGAACTGTTTTTTCCGATTAGGTCAAAGTAAGTTTGTAAAACTTTTTGAGATGACGTATTGGTTTTCATAATTTCTTCACTAGAAGCTCTTTTTCATAAAACGCATAATTTTTGGATAACCTTCTGTAGAGGATTTCACCGGATGGATTCAAAAAAATATTCGTCTTTTCCGTAAAAATCTTACTTTTTCCTCTACTTGGCACAAAATTTTCGATAACATCCTCTTCAATTATTTATATTGTATTCAAAAACAGGCCTATTATAGAAACGGAAACAGGTGCGAAAAGAAATCGATGGAATAAGAAATTGGTATCTGTACGTGCTAAAACCTTATACTGTACTGGACAGCAGCTAGCATTTCAGTTTTTAAAGTAGCTAAAAGCTATGCAGCCGTCTAGTTTGCTCTGGTACTAGAGAACCCACTTAAGCAGAGCCGTTATTGCCCTATACTTACAAGATTTACATGAAAATGGTATAGTGAGTGCGGCGGAAATAAAGTTGAAAATTTAGAAATCGCGGCCACATAGTGATCGGGGCGCACGTAGAATTCGCTCGAATCCCATACGGTGATCCCCCGATGGCGGTTACATCACGCCACTTCCGAATTTGGAGTCGCGTTTCGGCATCGCCGCCAGTCCCACGCTTCATTTCGTCACGGCACCCGGACCGAGAAGATTCATTCATCGCACAACGTACAATGATGAGAATTAATCGCTATTCCAGTCGTCATAGATGCGACTACAAATCTAATTTCAATTTCACTCGGTTGTAGCATTCGACCATCAATTCATGCGATGCTAATCGGGCCGAGAAGATATTTATTTTACGGCGCAATCCACGATTTTACTTTCGATGTCACGCAACTTTCCCACTTCGTTTCTTCTTCATTTTTCAACGTTTCAGTGAACATCGAACAGCTGTAAGGTCGATTAAAAATTTTTCGAGATGCGGAGCGATGTACATATATATACATATATAAATGTGGAACCGTTCATCGAGTCCAGTTGAAATGTCACAATTTTTTGACCACTGTTCGTTCCATTGTTATAGTTTAGTGATTACAATAAATGCGATAAAACAAATGATTTTCTTACGTGATCAAATATTGTTAATAACTCAAAATTATTGTTGAGGACGTCATATGAGTTATTGCTTTGGATTATCACCTTATGTATGGAGTTTGAACGTGACCATATAGTAACGTCATTTTGAAGGATGGTGTTATCAACCTATTTCAGGAAAACATAAAGATAATCCAGAAATTAATGTCGATTTTTTTTTTCTTAGATTTCGAAATTACAATCGTGACCAGCGATGAAGCATGCATTTCTACAGAAATACACTTGAATGCAAAATGTATTTGACTTTTCATTCCATTTTTCCAGTCCCAGCATTATATACCGAAACCTTATATGCTGGAGGTAATTAGAGGTAAAAAATCCCATTGCCCAAGTTTGAACCGTTTCATATAAATATTTTCATATTGAATATGATAAAATTAAATGTAATATTTCAGTGAAGGTGTGTGAAAAACAATTGCGTCAATTTTTGTGGCTAACCTACCTCCAATTTCTGTTACCACAGACATTTTTATCAACCTTTTCGAGAATCATCGTCCTCGCAGCCGTAACAGTCGCAGTCCGGCTTGAAATTCATGTTTTCCTTCTGCCTATTGATCGTTGATTATCAACAATAGAGAATAGTTACTACGTCTAGTTGATAATTTAAACTTCACCACATCGATAAAATGCGATTTAAGTGTCATAAACTCTTTGATAGTTATGCAGTAAGTAATAATCATTTCTACAAAGATGAATCCTCAATAACTGTTCCCGTTGTTTAAACAGTGGAATGAAATTCAATGTTACTGTGGTAAACATGAGCAATGCGGTTAGTCTGAATTTGCATTTAAGAAGCATAATTGGTGAACCCATTTATTTTTCCGATAACAAAATAATGAGTTGTAAATATTTGTTATATGTCCGTATGGCAACGTTGCAATTAATAAATTTAACTTAGCGTCATAGGGAGGTGTAAACAGCAACTTAAATGTCAAACTTTATAAATGCCGCCATTTGAACCGCGCCATCTATCATTTGACATGAGTAAGTATCAATGACAGTAGGTGCCATTGTTCTCGATGAGAGAGAACGACCACAAAATTTGAACGTTTACTTGAAAATTAATTTACAAACTAAGCGTAAAAAGGATTTACTTTTCTGCAGAATTTGAAGATTGTCATTGCTTTCGGATATCGAATTCAGCTTCTTTGGACCGTAGATCCAGGTTGAAATTCAAGTTATAGAAAATTGAACCAGACTTTGGGTTAAGTGTCGGTGAGATCGGGCATTAGTGTATACATGTCTACTACATTTCTTACTACCAATGCCTGTTCGAATGTAACCATTCGTAACCTCGAGCCGAAGTAGTAATAGAAGTCGCCCAGTCCAGAATACAACATCCACATTGCAGTGTGACATCATGAAAGTGAATCTGTCCAGAAATAAAACCTACAGACCGCGAAGAATTATCGTCTGAATTTCAATCTCATGATCTGCGAGGTAATCGCTTCATTCTAAAAATTTATTTTTGGATTCGGTATCGCTCCTGACATGGTTATTAACTGCGATTCGAATTTCGAGATAGATGTGATCGAGATGCCTTGGAAGGGGTATCACGTGCATCGAAGCTAACTAAATTGTTATAATTAAATGATCCGTGAAATGCTACAATTCTCGAAATTGTTCGTAGGAACGATTATTATGCAATAATGTATAAGACAAACTGTATGTACGTATATAGAGATCGTACGACATCTCTCGGTTTATTTTCGATCGCGAACTTAGATTAGTTTTACCTGGGAGAGGAATACCGAGTCCGTTGACTGGTGTTGCTAACCGAGTGGTAAGACGGTAGTAATTCCGTTATTATTGGATGAGGAATTTCATCATAGGATGCCGTTCTCTTTTCACTTTCATTTGTCTGCTGACGCGGAAACGAACTGCGGGATCGTTTTGATGCCTCTAGCTTCATTAAAATTGCCTTGCAGTCCAGCGGTCGAGTACTTTTCACTGGACAATATTCGTGATGTGAATTTTAGGTATTATTTTGGAATTCTTAGGAATCGAAAAATTTTTTCAAAACGTTTCAAATCGCATTGTTGTTGGGGATATAACCATCCCATGAGGGAAATTAGTAAGAAATGTTTGTCAAAAAAATTACATTATTAATGGATTCAATTGTTTTGAAGATGTTTTATGGTAAATATATCTCCTTCAGATGTTTTGTAGTCGTCACTTTAAATCAAAGTGATATCAATTTCGAGGAGAAACAATTATTTCAAAATAAATTTTCATTGCGATGCGGTAAGGATCGAAGTAATCGGTTTATGATGAGATGAACGATTCCTTCTAAAAATACGTTAGTTATCTACTCTATAAGAGATGGCGCCTAAAATTGTTGTCAACTATCAAACGATAGTGTCGCACGTGTAGTTGAACAATCGTTTCGTCTTTTTTTTTTGTTAATTTTCTTGTCATATCATATATAAATCTTTCTAGCCAGTCGCTTTATCTGTCGATGCAACTTGCGCGATTATCCGTTCGGTGGTTTTTGGACTTATCGCAATCAGACAAACAGACGCCGCGAACGACTTTGTTTTATCACATGTAGAGATTATGAAAATTGTGTTTCACTCAAATTTCACGAATTTTTTATATGTACATGATTTATTTTGTATTTTTTCATTTGCCTATAATGAAATCTGCGGATAATTGAAACTTGCGGCCGTACTAGAAAATGGATTTATACTAATTATCCTTTCATCTATTATGGGGAGAACAATTAAAAGACCGTTTTTATCACAAGCTTTCAATGTGTACGTTATTACGATCATAAAATTGTTATGGTGCGAAATATATTCTCAAACAACTTCATATCTTTGAATATGAAGTTTTATATGCGACAGGTTGGTTTCTTATTCACTGAATAAGGTCGAGCTACCATATTCCGTTTGCAATTTATGAAGCTTCGAACCTGCTTTTTTAATAACTTCAGCAAATATATATTTCCCGTCGCTTCCAGCTTCCAGCTTGATCAAATCAACATCCCTGACGCGAACACGCTCCATGTCACATATTTAAGCCTCGGGATAGTTAACACATTAAAACGCGTCAAACATTTTGTTTCGTCTTCTCGGTGATATTCCATGTTTTAGCGACGTCTATTGAATGATCTTAAGATCTTAAGTATTTTGTTTTTTCAAGTACGATTAATAAAAAATCCATATTGGATCCTCTGCTGAAATTTCATAATTTGACTGCTAGATGGTGCGATACATTAATAGAACATTATTCTTCTATTGACATTTGTTTCACAAAAAAATTGGTCGACTTCGTCGCAACGTTGATGTGATAATTAAATCGATTATTATTTCATATCAAGGAAAGCGGGAGTTACGATGTTTTTTTAATACATATATTGATACTATACAAAAGGTTCATTTCGCTTTTCAAAGCACTTTACATGAAATATATTCAATTGAATAGGGGTTTAATTAATCGTTTCATTATTTTCTCTACCCGAAACAATCGATTTTTCATTTGTCAATGAAGAGCAAATATACATCAAACACTTTCAACCGATCCAACTTGATCAAACATGTGGACATAATCGATATGTCGAAATGAGTATTATATACAAATGGAAATTAACCAGCCTGACTGACTTTTGGTCAGACAGCTCGAAGTTCGCCACGATCGCTATATGCGCCTGGATCTGTATTTGTATATAGATTATTTTAGGCGTCCAATTTTTGATTTTAATTCAGATATATCTGGAAATAATTTTGAGGATGTTCTAAACTGGAGAATGAATATGGCGCAGGTTCATATTATAAAATGATATAAAATAAATAGCGAAAGAGGTATGAGAATTTTTGCTGAAATGGGTCTCATGATTTGTTGCTTATTTGTAAACAATTCCTGAAAAAATAATGTGATGCTTTAGCACTTTTTCTTTTTGAATCGACGTTTCGCCGAGTGGACGTATACTCCAAATCCCAATCCCATGTATGAGGCGGAATATCGCACCTTTCATCTTCTGATAATAACGAAGGTGGCGGTGATTATAAGGGTGTATCATTAAGTTATTAGTATTTCAAACAGGATGAGTTGAATTACCTCATCAGTTATCGCAACCTATCAAAAGAGCTGGCTTAATTAGTGCCTTCTATATGAAAACACAAAGAAGTATTGAAATACAAGTTAAAATTATATTTCACCATCCTCTTCTGATGTTAATTCATCACTCAAATATGAAAATTAAAATATGTAAGACAAGACTTATTCAAAAAGAAAATGAGAAGAACGTATATGATTACTGTATATTACGTTAACTCATCTATTGAAATAGCATGAACAGTAAACCTGATTTCTGATCGATGTGATTTTGCAAATGAAGTAACTGAAGATTTTCAGAAATACAAATAAAAGATACGAGAAAGCTTTATCAGTCAAAGTAAAGAGGGAGTCAAATATGAGATAAATTTCCCAAGAACATTCTCAAATTTTTTTTAAAAGGGTTGTTCATAAATTTGTTAGATAAAAAATTACAAGCGCTATTCTCTTCTCTACCTTATCCAGGTTGAGGTTTAGACAATTCGATAGCGATGGCCTTTGTTTACGGACATGTTGGAAAAATGACCGAGCGAGTTCAAGCGAAACGCAACAAGTGATGTAGTTGAAAATCGAACGTCCAATTATTATTGTTGAAATCGAAATGGAATGCTGTCGGTTGAAGTCGAAACCTACTATTACTGACGGTTTATCTCTTAATCTTGAAAACTCTCTCGTGATTTGAGTCCGAAATATATATTTTTTTTTATAAGAATGGACTTCTCGGTTCTTTGTGGGGTTCCGTGAGAATCGCGCAATGCGAAAAGAGCAATGGCACATCGATTAGACGCCCCCACGTCGTCTTGTCGAAGAATCGAATATTCATTGCGCACAAACTGTTGAGGCTTGTATTGATGTTAGAAAATATTTGCAACGCCGTTTATCGTACAATGGACTTTTTGTTCATTTGAGTAATTTTATCAATGTCAACATCCAAGATGGTTAACTTGTAATGTAAGAATTACTCCATTCCCATTTTGGTTCATTCAATATAAATTGGACACAAAAATTTTGCCGCATTCAATCAAGTAACGTTTTCCAAATTATCTGAATACCTAATTGAAAATGATTACAGAATTTACCATTTTTCCAGAAAATCGGCCCTTCAAAATGGTGAATGCCTACAGAAGAAAAATGTATTGATTGAAATTATCAGAATACGCTTATCTGTTACTGAGAAAAATTTCTAACGATTGTTTTGCGGGTTTCTTGTTTTTCTTTTCACTTTTTGAAGCAAAAACTTTTGTAGCCATTTGGCGACACTTGCTTACTGCGCATCTGCGTAATGGCGCGGGTGAAGGATATCGGATTCGCATATCTTATTCATGCGTTGGAAGTAACAGTTTACCGTGTCGCCAACGTTTTATATTATATGTATTACGCACCGTCAAATTTCCTTTTCCTTGTCCTATACGTATTTTGAGAGCTACGATTTCAACGGTATCGAATTTATTCTTGTCAACGATCGAATTTTTCATTTTCGTAAACAAATGAAATTTCTCACCTGCCTTTAAGCTATATTCTAATTAAAATTTCCCTTTCGAGATTGCCATAAATTAAAACTCCCCCAAGCGGTACATCGTAAAAGTGTCACAAATCGAACACTTCACGAGTAGGTTTTTATTTATTTGCCATCAAATTTCAGTTTTTGCTGTCGCCGTGATTCTCGCCTATATTTGAGTTTTTGAATTTTCATTAATCTTCCGGTGCACTACTAGGACGCGCATATATTAATCGGCAAACATGTTCTCATTAATAATATCGAAAATAACCGAATATTTTTTCGTGTCACGAAACGCAAACCAAGGGGGCGAAGCCCGAGTGGAGTTTTAATGGATTACATGGAGTGACGAGTGAAAAACATTCTTTATTTTCGACTGCACGAGTGATGTTCGATGAGATCATACAATAAATGAACAATTTTTAATGAATGTTTGTTCTTTTTGTGTTTGAATATTTTGACATTTGTCGATACAAACAAGTATTCACGTTTACTGAATAGTATATTTATATTGTTATTTCTATGTTCGTAGTGCATTTGACCCGCCGCACCGAAACATCAAAGTCCTATATCACTGAGTATAGTAACTATTCTATACGCGGTTGCTAGGGAAAATGATCGATTGCTATCGATCCAGTTTATGATGAGTTGTACAATCACTGTTAATGATCTCGATTGTGGGTGAAGTAATTGATGTTCAGACTAATCGAAAGACTATCTTTCAGATTCATTCACTCCTACTTCCCATGAAATCCATTATGCAGTTTAGAAATCGTGTCTAAAGCCGAAATTGAATAATTCATAACGCACATGTTTGAAGTGGAATACCTCAAATGCTCGGGTTAGGTTGATGAAAACCGCAGATGTAACATTTCGATTTCGAAATGCCGAACTTGTTCTCAAGAAATTAACAGAGACTTCTGAAGATGATTACCGTAAACGTAGTAGAAACGTCACGTGAATTATTAAAATATAGACTGCGGCCCAATAGCCCTTATTTAAAAGGGACCAATGAAAAACCATCAATAAACATGTAAAGACTAAAGAGATGATTAAATGTGTCGATGCTTCCGCGATGCGTATATCACCCACTTCAATAATCATTTCTACTGCCGAGTGAGCGCCTGTGTGGGCGCCCGATCACTATATACATATCGCTCCTACTTAAGGCTCAATAGCAGTAGCATCGCAGAAACGTGCACGTAGAAATAAGTTCTAAATTGCTTATTTTGCGAATTCCCTGAAGATGTCCCAGTCGGCTTTACGCAGATATAACAAGAGTGATTCCAAAATCCCATTTGCAATTTTGTATCTCGATAAATCGAGTTTTGCTTCATGGTTACCTCGTCCAAATGCGACTAAGCTTCAGTCGCAACGAATACTCTTCGTTTTGCGCGCCAATTTATACCAACGAATTTTTCTTTTCGGATCGCTGCCTCCTAATCCATTTTCCCTTCCACCCACCTGGCTGTTAACTCTTCAATGCTGTCGCTCCGATAATGTTTCGTTTTTCACACTATTTCCAATAACAAACAAGCATTGTTTCAAAATACGAACAATTTGGTCGGAAAATATTTGGGTAAAAGGGGTTTTACAGTCACAGCAATATGTCGAATGCGTATAGAAAATAATGAAAATTTGTACTTAAGTCAATGGATGAATTTCAAACTATGTATCTTGAAGTATAAATTTTTTTAGTCCCAAAACAGAGAGAAAATAAAATTGTTCCTTATATGTGTCAAATGAAAACTTTCGTTCATTTGAACTTATCGATTTCGTCCTTCGCTTCATGCGCTATTACTCCACTAGGTTATTTTGTATTGTGGGTGCTTCTCTATTCATATTCATTAGCGGCGAATATTGATTTGTTCATCTTCGCACACAAGAGGATGTCCTTTTCAACGCCGAATTGATGCTACTAGACATTCAATACTTGAATAATAAACAAATACTTCATTAGTCGAATCGACCTTGATGGATCGAAATACAAGTTGCTGGAATTCCCAGTATTCCTTGTGAACAGTACACTTTTGTTTTTGTTCGATCCTCTGATAATTGAAGCGTTAAAGTGTTTTTTTCTTACATAGTTTGATATGAAGCAATAAGATTATATAGAAAGCACACTCGATAATTGGCTTGCCCAAATTAGCAGACTGGTATGTTTCATTGTTATGATTCCCATACTTGTTGCTAAATCAGTGCAACCTTGATGTGATTGTACGGAGAGTATGTTTCATCATTTCCATTTCAAATCATCATTTTTTTTTCCAGTTCATTCATGCAGGCATCGCAATTGAGGTCAGTTTATTAAATCGAATCGGTTATATTAACCCAGAATTCGTTGCGACCATCTTCCTAGTTGAAATTATCACTGCTGGGAACAAATAAATGATTTATGAACATACCTTAATTTGTCACATGTGGAAAATTGGTGAAAACATTGATTCCGGCAACGTATTTCATATTAACATTTAATGATTGAATTTCGATATTCGAGATATCCAGACTACTGTTTTGCTAAATGATTTTGATGACAAAAATTATTTCTGGATTGTTTCGATACCCAATATATTTCTATTTGAGTATAGTAAGACAAATGATCGAATTATTCCACGATTTGAAGCAATTCTGGAAATTTTAATTGATGCTTTCGTCGATTTTATATGGCGGTTATTTTTAATCGTTTACAATCATTCATTTCATACCTTTGTTTCAACTTATCGCAGACGAGAAATCCATATAATCGAAATAATCGGTTACAACATCTCGAAGTTATCAATCATTCAATTATTGTCGTTAAGATAATCGATTCATGAAATTGTTATAGAATAATCGGATGATGCAAAAATTGTCCGAATAGGGAAATCATCCCATTATTCGAAATATGTAATGATCGAAGTAATAATAATAACATAGAATTAATCGAAGTAATCGACTGTAACATTTAGGAATCACCCGTCTATAGATTATTGACAGAAGTGTCATCTAAATGATCGATCAGTGAAGACTATTTCACTCATAGAAGAACGCAATACAATAGAACGAATAACGTCATTTCCTTTTTTCCATTAAACCCTCTTCTGACGTATTATTTTTGGTCCGGACGCAGTAATCATGTTTTTTACGCCGCGTTTCTATTCCGCCCATTCAGAAAATTGTTGACAAAAAGGTTGTTCCCAATAATATTTGTCCACCTTATCTAAGTCTTCCTCTTCATGGTTTGTCGCTTACTTTTCTATTGTGGAGTTTCTTTGCTACTCGGTTTTCGATCACTTTTTCCATTCGGACGGTGAAATCGAGACCAGTTGTTTTGGCGGAAATGTCCACTGACCAAAATGTCAAGATGCATTACCGGGAGAACTGATCAAAATATTGATTGGACGTGATTTTCTATCAAATTTACACGTGCGTTGATTGACAACTTAATTTATTTGTGTAGTGAATTAATTTCAGGAAGAATTTATTAAACGTCTTCCTGCCATGTCCGGGCACTCTACATCATTATCAGAACTAACTTATTCTATCGTTATCCAGCTACTTTGTTGCCTATCAAATCACAATAACAATGAATTTCGAAAAGTTTTCTACATTTGAATTTCTGATATCGTTTAGGGTTTTGTTCGATACATCTACGGTCTTCAAACATGTATCGATAGCACCATGTCTCAAACGCATCTGTGTAGGAGGGTTAAAGAGTACTTAAAATCTCGAGTGAAATCCTCAAGTTTTTGAGGATTTAACCGACTGTTTGTCGGCGTTCTTTTCACTGATGATCATCGTTTGCAATTTTTTTTTTGCAGTCACACCAATATTTGCTGAAAGCTTATGCCGCATGATCTATAACCCTCAGACGTGCTTCTGCATTTTTTATCCGTGTGTTTGTTATAATTATGTCTTCTAATCGGCCGGTGCTTCTTCGAATAATATTGATAAAATTGAATCGCTCGATATCCAATTTCGCGATTATTGAAAATGCCCAAAATACATAAATTGATATATCGACGAGTAGTATCAGATAATTGCTTGTTTCTGTTACTTGTTGAGTAGGAATAATAATTGCAAAACATTATCTCTTCAATATTAAGGAGGAGCTCGTAGCGTGGCTAATTGAAGTTCACTGTTCGATATACCCCGCAAATTATGCGAAGACTGGGTTCTTAGTAGGCAAACTCTTTAATTGGGGGGGAACTTCACAGTTCACAAACTTTGGTCTCGCTCGATTTGAAATTTGTTTTGTAGTATACTCATCCGTAATCTTATTAGGAAACGACAACAAAGTTAATTCGTTTCAGAAAATTTGTATCATGCTGTGGTTCTCATTATGGCTTACCAATTGTACGAGTTCTGTATTCATGTAACTGGTTAGAATATGCCGTAGAGGTAAGTTTCAAGAATTAACTGGCAAAGTATTTTGTATGTTGTTCGTTAATTACCTCAATACTAGTCGAATGGATATGATCAAACTGATGATCGGGCTTGATGAAGCTTTAGTTTAGTACTGCTTGACTTAATGAAGCTTGTAAACGCAATTAAATACCACTCCTAAATTGCAGAAAACGATATTTTCCAGTGATTTACCTGAATTCTTTCAGCATGTCACTATTGCATTAGCACATATGATGTGGTGCACGAAAATTATTTCTTCAATTGACTGCCTCAATATTTTTTATTGCTGACTGTAACAACTTCTGAAACCGAAAATACGTGAAATTTGAACGAACTCTATTCGTAACGATCCGGGTGGTCAATTCCAAATAGAACATCCCACCTTCGTCTTTATCGGTTTCGAGTTCATGTTCTGGAATTCTAACATAAAAATAACTTCCTTCTCACTTCGAATCCGCTTTTCCCAAGTTCGGTAACGTTGAACAAGATGTTTGAAAAAAATCTTGCGGTTGTTCTGAAGAACAGGCATTTCCTAATCGCAGCGCAGATTCAATGTTCTCGAGAGGTCTAATATTTGCATTCTTCTCGAGACTTTGCGCATTGGAAATTTTCCCGTTGTCAAGGCCGCAGGTAATTTTCGCTCGGCTCGATGAAAACATTTTTTTCAAATCTATATTTAATAAACTTTGATCTATCCAACCGTCGCAATATGGTAAACCACACTCTCAAGAATGAACGATTAGTCATGCCCAAATGTCATTACGTTAATTCTGGAACATTCAGAAAGTAATCATCTCGTCTATTAATGGTAGGAAGTGTGCACGGAAAATGTCAATTTGGAAGAATCTGAAAATATCGTTCACTATTGCGTCGGACTTTCGACGAGTTTCATAATTTTCCGAGATGACCGGATACATGGACAATTTTAACTTCCGGTAATAGATGGTGGTTCTTATTATTCCAATGCGTAGTGATAACGTTTTTTAAGAGAATTAACCGTTTCCTAAATCGATGTTTATCGAATCTCTTACCTACCGTAAACAAGGATTCTTTGCGATGCGATGAAATGGCGTGAACCATTGGGAATGGCGGGGCATGAAACGACCACACTAAGAAAATTGCAAATTTTGTTTTGTTCAATCCGATTCGATGTGGAAGAAGTTTCGAGTCGGACTCATATCCGAATGCCTCGAGGGTTTTTTTGTGCAATGAGACATTCGAACATAAAAGTAGCAACTTGAATTCCTTCTTGTCTTAAATTTTCCTTAGCTTAAAGAATATATATATTGCGCGATCCGTTTGTTCATTTCTGAGGTTTTACGTATCCTGCTTGGGTCCATTAAAGTTGCGTGTTTATTTGGGTTCGTTTCGTCTGTTTATTATGGAAGTTTGCTCATTTGAGGTTCTTTTGTCTCATTGTGTAAGAAGTTTCTCCCATTTATTTTGTGTTGGACTCTCTGGTCTAGTTTGGATTTGACTGATTCCGTGGAGACTTCGGCTACCGTCCATCGGATGGCGCGCATGGCAAACGCTCTCGTTATACGTCCGTCCGACTTGACTCGTAAGAGTTCCTGCTCTAGCTTGAAATGCTGAACACTAGTTCATCATCAGTACTGGCGAGTCGTCAGTACAATTCCATTGTCTGTGTTTCTAGTCTTTGAATGTCTATTTCGCATTGTCCTATCATATGTCTATTTTGTGTTAGTTTCGTCTGGATAGTTTGGAGGTTCTGCATGTCTATTATGTATTCATTTTGCCTATGACAGTACTGCCAGGTCTATGGAAATTTTACTCCACTTTGGAGGTTGTCGTTGTTTGTATGGACACTGCAAAATCTGTGACGATACAAATCGTTCTCAAAAATTATTTCACGGAACCTATGCGGTGGTACCTCATCGGATTGGGCGATTCCCAGCTCCACTACATGATTTTGATTGTACATTAATTAGAACAAAGAAGCTCTGAAATTTTCATCGACAATAATCCTCTTAAAAATTATCGAAAGCGCTTCTCAACCGAATGAGAAATACGTTCGCGACATTTCCTGTATCTCGCATACGATCTTTCGTACTGAATTATTTCCAGCACAATTCGCCCCTTCAACGATCGCAATATAATTAGCATGCAGAGATGAAGTCAACGCAGTAATGTTCACGGGACAAAAGAAAGTCAAGCGATGTCGGATCCGCTGATACACCGGTCGTTACGGAAAATTGATCTTTATACTGGCCATTATCAGACTGAATAAGAAGTTCATTGAATGCCAGCGAAGTCGGTACTCAAATCTCAGCGTGGACGAACAATATTGGTAAACGGCTTCATCTTGTTTCGAAAAGCGCTGCTTGAATAGCAACAACGCAATATCCGTGAATAAATGAACAGCATTTGAAAAATCTCATTACAACATATTTTGGTAAATCATTTGTGATAAAACTATCTGTAAGTGGTTTGTGGTGTTGGACCGTGATTTACGTCACCCAACGGACCAGTGAGCGAAAACTTTTCAATTTTTACTAATTAACATTACAATTACTTAAATAATAAATAAAAACGGGATGCGCTCGATCTTCATTTTTTTCATTGACTTCAGATATTTGTTGACTTATACATTCAAACATTTTCTCTGATACTGCATCGTTTTTTACGTGAAGAAGCAATCATTTTCATTTTTATTTCATTCGAACCGTTCAGATGTTTTCATTCGGCTACAACGGCAAAATATCGGATTATTGGATTCACTCATTACATTTTATGTATGTTTATTATTTGACGATTAAGCATGAACTTGGCGGAAACTGGTCGGCCTTGGGCCAGTCGTAATAGGATGAATTTGTAGCGGAAAAATGCGAAATGAAATGAGCAAAAAAACAGAAATGTATTGATGAGATAACAGTCGAATTTGAAAACGTGAGGTGTTTTCAAAATCTAACATATTTCCTGTTATTTAAACTGTTTATATCTACCTGCGAATTTTTTTTATAACATCCAAAACGGATTCGCGACTAACTTATTCAGTCGTCTTTTTTCAATTTTTGAAATACGCTATAGTCGTTCCTTTCTTCTCCTTCCATGGGGAATGAATTTATTGAAGATAATTAGATGTTACTGATAACAGAAACGGTTTTATAATTTTAGAGCTTCTTCGACGTGAGAACGTCTTATAAATCGATGACACCCGCCGCTCGCCCGAAAAAACGTACTCTTACCGTAACGTTCCCTAAGGTGAGTATTCAGTTGAGCACCAATACGCATGGGGCGACTCGAGAAAGTGAATTTTGTCCATGGCCGTTCTTGACGATATCGATGCTGATGTGCCTTTCTTCTTTGTGGTGACTTAAACAAAGACTTGAAATATATCATATTCCTTAAATACAATGTCGAATGCGTATCAGTGCACTCAAAGAAATTTAGCAGTATTTATCGCAGGAATTTGGTACTCATAAACGGAATTTCTAGTAAAAAGAGCGACAAAAGGAATTTCCTGTGGTAAATACAAACCGATTCCACTAACATGAATCCATTAGAAAATAAAGTTTTCAATCCAGTAATGATAAGAGAATAAAAATCTCTTATTAGTGCAGGAATAAAATCCTATACTAAGTACCGGAATCATTTCTGACGTCGGCGGTGCTCCTTTCCAAGAAGTCATAAAAAACGTACAATATTTTCCATCGCTCATTGCAGGAATATCTAGTTACATGAAATTTTAGATTCCTTTGCGTGTTACAGGAATTCTTAGTAGAATATTCATCGTTAATAACTGTTTAATCCATTGAGTATTACCGGAATCGTCAATGGAAAACTCATTGCTTACAAAAGATCGATCCTGTTCGTAATACAGGAATTCTTATTGGAATATGCATGACTAAAAACTAATCAATCCGTTGGTTATTACAGGAAACATTATCGAAAAATTCGTCGTTTATAAATAACCGTTTATGAATTTATGCAACTTCTATTCAAATAAATGAATACTTGATCAGGATATATCTGTACTATGCAACATAATTTAATTGCTAGATCAACTGTACTTACCTTTAAGCACGACATCCTCATAACAATTTTCCCTTACTTTAACAAGGGCTTGACGTCATTGATAGATGCTTAAAGTTGATACATATAAGTCTATTAACCGAATAAATTCAAAGAGAACATTAAAAAATATAATGATCCCATTTGCAGACAAAACATTACAATATACAATTACAATACTACAATATCAATAAAACAGCCCTATCAGAGAAAGAGAAATATTGTTACACGAACAGGTTCTACTCCAAATCTCCAATCAGTATGTTTTCCTTTTTACTTACCTTATAATTTTTCTTCTCCGAGATTTTTGATAACTTTTTGTGAGGAAGTAAAACGGAAACAGAAAAAATTAAAATTTTATTGATCAATAAACAACATTCCTAGTATTTAACATTATTCATAAGTAAAAAAAGAGTACTAAATACAATTATTAATAAGTAAACAACAACAAAAATATCCAAATATTCTTATATCAAATATTTCTCAAGAAAACTGGTTCACAAAATGATACACGAATAATACAGGAAATAAAATTGAACTTACTTCTGAAATTTTCTATATAATTGTCCATCCCCCAGGTACGGAGATAGTTCTCGATTTCCTCACTTTCAACGTCCACCACTTGCGAACTATCCATATCGTGGAATTGCTTGTGAAAACTGAGTTCATCACTTAAATCCTTCATCAACGCGTCAATTCGTGTAACCTCACGTTCTATTATTGCGATATACTTCAAAAATATTAACTAAAGTATAGTTGCACATGAACTCACAAGGAACGATCTTTCACGAATGAGAAAATGTTAAGTGTTGATCAGGCGCTATACTGGAGGGAATGACTAATGTTTGAAATAAATTCCTGTACTAAATAATGTCTTTTCCTGTACCAAGTACTACTTGTATATCATTCGTTAATGGAAATCCTATATTATAGTTATTTCCTGCATTCAATATAGGTCTCGAAATAAAAAATAAAGGATTGTTTAGAACCGTAAAGAGTAAAACATTTTCCTGTAATAACCAACGGAACGATATCCACAATTCCACACGGCTTGGTAAACAACGGCTGCATTTAAAAATATGTCAGCTTGTTTTAGAATGAAATTGTGGAATTTATAGTAATGAGAATCATAACTTATGAGCAAGAATTCAAATATGAACGGAAATCAATAATAAATTTAGTAAATAATTCTTCACAAATTAACTTCGATGTTTTTGTTCGCACTTTAGTATCACAAAAGTCAATGAACGATACAATTCGGTACGTTCCAACTGCTCAAAATTCGGAGGTATTTCTTTTTACAAGCAGTCGATCCATCGAATTGAAGTCTTGATATAAATTTGCCCCCAGTACAAATATTGAATGAGAATTTATGACGTTTAACTTTCGAATGTTTTTTATCGCTTCTCGGTAACTCGCGGTAAATTTGGGTGTTGAGTGCAGGAATATTTTCCTGTGATAAGTACCAGCCGAGTCTGTAACTGACACCAAAAATTACAGTGATGAATATGTTTCTCTGATTTGTATCACTAAGAGTTTTATTCCTGTACTTAGCAAAGCTTATTCTAGTCATAATTATACCACTAATTGTTTTCATCACCGGAATCATTCCGTTCACCATTAAAGTTTTGAATTCCTTTAACTAATATAGCTTTTCCTGCAATGAGAACATATTTCGTTTTTACAGGAATCGTTAACTTCCTATCACTAGAAATTTCCTGTTCTTATTATTATATTGGTGTGATAGAAACAGGAATCCGTTTCACTAGAAATTCCTGTAATCTTCTTTTTTCAGTGTGTTAATGACCCAATCAAACTGACAGGAACGAGTATTTTTCAAGAGACATTTCGTACTTTTCCTATCATCGTCCCATCCTTAGAAAAATAACGCGGATTGTAGCATCTTAAACATATCGCACATTTATGATTATCAATAGCGTATTGCTGCTTGTAATTAATCTGCATAAAATATGTTGATAAATATTTAATTAAACGAGTGCAAATAAATGTTCAATTAACAGCTTCTTCGTGTGATACAGAATAATGATTATTCAATGATAATAATAATGATGAAGTATGCAATTTTTCATCAATGTCTTTCTATGACGTTATCTCGTAAACCGAATCTGGTTGTACGTAACGACCGTCTGCCATCATTCTAATTATCTCCGGTAACAGCAGCATTCTCGTGAACCCCATTATAATATTTGCATAGTTAAATAACGCAAAAAGTAAGTTTCTCAGAAAGTTTATGTAAGTCGCTGTGGAAGCAGAAATCGACGAAATGCTTGCCACGTTGTTGCATGTCTTTTGGAGCGAGGCGACGATTCCCTTCAATTAGTTACAGACCACTTCCCCAAAAGCAACTGTTTGTGCAACTGTGAATGCACCCTTTCTACATTTACCTCGAAACTGTCTGTCTCTTTTAATCCAAGATGGATTGCGGGAAATGTTTTTCGCAACGGATGTGGGCGATTTGAACAACGTTCAGCTTTTCTAGCGTTATCGTAAGCACCGTAAATCAAGTGCGTGTTCACATATTCGTAACGTAAAAACGGTCATTTTTTCGCAAAATTTGCTGCGAAAGAAAGGAATGTGTAGCACTCGATTAGCATCATCACGACTGACTTTTATTGTAGTCCCCCAAACGATCAGACCATACCTCATCCGAGACTTAAATAGAGAAAAATACAACATTGTAAGCACCCCAGCTGACACACAAGCAACAAAATTTTTCCTATTTTCTTGGCCGGGTAGTCGTCATGGGTAGCAGAAGTCGGAACTCCAAAAAACTCACCGAATTTGCAGTATCAACCACAGAGCAATGGTATGGTCTCAACAGTCGAGAAAATCGTTACTAAAAATTATTAACAGCAGTGGGCCCAATACTGAGCCTTGCGGCACTCCGATTTATTTTACTCTTTGAATATTAATATAAAGATCAAGGGGGAAGAACGGTATATTTCCGAGAAAAATGAATTTGAAAAGGAGCAAACTTATGATTACAAAATTTGTTACAAAATACCTTTTTCTAAGTTATAAGAATTAAGTTACGTTAAGAAGGCAACAAATGACGTTCTTGAAGTAATTTATATATATTATCATACCTGGTTGATATTGGAGAAAAGAAAAAGTAATTTCTCCATTGGAATTCGAACTATCGATGTCTAGTTATAATATCAGTAGAATCCACCAAGTTTGCATTACAAAATTCATTGCAATATATATTATATATTATACATGAAATATTTATTCATGAAATATTTTTTTTACGTTTTCGTCAGAAATTTACTGTATAGTACACCTATTAGTCGCACAAACTAAACTGCCATAAAATACGAAATATTTGAAAATAATCCATCATTCGAACGTCGTTTGTAAGTCGACAGCGTCCATGCATAATATAATAAAAATATGTACGTCAATATTTAGGAGACGAACACAATCCTTTGAGAGAGTTGACAGAATGATACATAAATCCTGTTATTTACATTTTTCCCCTTATACTGATACTAAACCTTCTTTTTTGTTTCAGGTAATCATTCGCAAAACTACCTATTGCGGTATGAGTTGTGAGTACAAAATATTATCCGTCGTCGGTTATTTTTCCTTTAACTTGAATATTTGCGGGTTCCCTCAAAAGTAAAATTCTGAGAATCACAACAGTGTTTCAATATATAAAAATTTTGAAGTGGAACATCTCAGAAAATAAAAATCGGAATACAAAATAAATATTCAGAATTGTGTAGTGGAAGAACTACGAAGACGAAAATTGCGCCAGACGGGCCGCAAAACGATTTGGTGGAGCGATTACGATTAGCAATTCGTTTGGAGGAAGAGAGAGAGGAAGCGGAGATAAGCGACGACGATAATAACGACGACAACGACGACGAGGAGAAAGAAGAGAGAAGAAATCGCCATTACGCTGATCATAAGAACGAATGCTGTCAAGGTCAAGAAAAACAACGGACTCTATTGTCTTTTCACGACGTCGAAAATGCAATATCGAAATTCACCGGAGACGATAACATTGATATAAACCAGTGGCTACAAAAATTTGAAGAACAAGCTAATTTGTGTCATTGGAACGACGCACAGAGAATTACTTATTGTAAGCGGTTACTGTCAGGTTCGGCGAAACTATTTGTAGATTACGAGCGATGCGGAACCACATGGAAAAAATTAAAATCTGCTCTGGAAGATGAATTCGGCGAAATCGTTGATAGCAAACAGATACATCGAGAATTAAGTACGCGTAGAAAAATGCACGATGAAACACTTCAAGAGTACGCTTATAAAATGATGGAAATTGCGTCACGCGCGAACGTAGAAATCAGATCGACAATACAATACATCATAGAGGAATTCCAGATAGCGCGGTAAACAAATCCCTCCTTTACAATGCGAAGAATCTTAAAGAATTGAAGGAATGTTTCCGTCTTTATGAGAATATGAAGCAAGAAGCGAAAAGATCTGCTGCACGAGATCAACAACGACCTTCAGGTTCAGGATATCAACGCAACGTACCTGGAACATCGAAGACAATTCCCGGAAAAACATCGAAAAATTGTTGTTACAATTGCGGCGCGAGTGATCACATCAGTGCGAAGTGCCCTGACAAGCAAAAAGGTGTCAAATGTTTTAAGTGTGGTCAGTTCGGTCACATAGCGACGAAGTGTTCGAAGGAAATTCTACACATAAGTAAGAACAAATATTTTAAGCAAATACTTGTACGTAATATTAAGATAGACGCCCTTATAGACACTGGTAGTGATTTAACGTTGATAAGAGAGAACGAATATGTTAAAATAGGTTCACCGACGATGTATTTTTCTCGTGTTAAGTTCGATGGTGTTGGGTCATCAGGGAATAAAACGATCGGACAGTTTAATACTTCAGTTGAAATAGACGATGCTCAATACGAAATTAGATGTCATGTAGTGCCGAATAATATTCTTAAAGTAGGAATGATCATAGGAACCGATTTCCTAAACGATGTTCATTTGAGTATCACAGCCGGAGAAATTAAAATTTCGAAATTATTAAACGATAGTTGCTCAATTGAAAGCGTGCCAGACATATTTCAAATTGATACAATAGAAGAAAAATCGGAAATTAATTTATCGCATATAACGAACGAAGAACATAACAAAAAATTGAAAACTTGATTCAATTATATAATCCGAAGAAAGTGCGCGAAGTCGGAATAAAAATGAAAATAATATTGAAAGATGAAATACCTGTATTTTCAAGACCGCGTAGATTATCTCCCCCAGAACGCGAAGAAGTCGAACAAATAATTAATTCTTGGTTAGACGAAGGAATAATTCGAACGTCCGATTCCGAATATGCGAGCCCTATAGTACTTGTCAAGAAGAAAAACGGTTCGACGCGTGTTTGTGTGGATTTCAGGGCTCTTAACAAGAAAATTGTAAAAGATAGGTATCCATTACCGCTAATAGAGGATCAATTAGATTTGTTACAAGACGCTACAATTTTTTCAACAATAGATCTTAAAAATGGATTTTTTCACGTACCAATTGATGATGAAAGCATTAAGTATACATCTTTTGTAACTCCGAATGGACAGTATGAGTTCCTGAAAGTACCTTTTGGTTTATGTAACTCACCGTCTGTATTTCAGAGATATATCAATGCTGTATTTAAAGAACTTATATCCACCAGAACGATTTTAACCTACATGGATGATTTGATCGTATTAGGAAAAAATTATGACGACGCTTTGGAAAAATTGGAAAGAGTTTTGGTTGTAGCCAGTCAGTTTGGTTTGGTGATAAATTGGGAGAAATGTCAATTTTTAAAGTCGCGTATTGAATATTTAGGGCATATAATAGAAAACGGAACATTGAGACCTTCGTCACATAAAACTAAAGCTGTAGCAAATTTTCCGGAACCAAAATCGATTAAAGACGTTCAAAGTTTTTTAGGCCTCACGGGTTACTTCAGAAAGTTTATTCACAATTATTCAATTATTTCACGGCCGCTTACGAATCTTTTAAAAGCAAATGTAAAATTTGTGTTTGCTCTAGAAGAACGTGAATCTTTTGAATGCTTGAAATCATCGCTTTGTTCTGTCCCCGTTCTGAAATTGTATTCGCCAAATAGAGCAACAGAGTTGCATTGTGATGCCTCTCACTTCGGTTTTGGAGCAATTTTATTGCAAAAAGATTATGACGATAACAAATTTCATCCCGTGTATTTTGCTAGTTCAAAGACGACCGCGGCAGAAGAGAAATATACCAGTTATGAATTAGAAGTACTTGCGGTTGTTAAAGCATTACGAAAGTTTAGAGTTTACTTGCTTGGAATTGAATTTGTAATTGTTACAGACTGTCAAGCATTTGCTATGACGATGAATAAAAAGGATTTGTGTGTAAGAGTTGCCAGATGGGCTCTTTTGTTGGAAGAATTTCAGTATTCAATCGTTCATAGGTCCGGCTCAAAATGGTCCACGTAGATGCACTTAGTCGAAATCCTCCCTTGCGTTATGTCGTCAAATGAGTGTCCGGATACCATTATTACAAAACTAAAAGCAGCTCAGCTTAAGGATGAAAACCTGAAAAATTATTCGATTTGGTGAAAAAAAATAAATGCCGCGATTATTCGATTAAGAACGATCTTTTGTATAAAGAATTCAATGACGATATTTTAATTGTAGTACCAGAAAAAATGCAGACACAGGTTATTAAGAATTGTCATGAAAGAGGTCACTTCGGCATCAATAAAACAGAAGCATTAATTTTGAAAGATTACTGGTTTAAAGGCATGAGGCAAAAAGTTGAAGTTGTAGTTCGAAATTGTATTGATTGTATTTTAGCGGAAAGGAAATACGGCAAACAAGAAGGTTTTTGAATACGTTAGATAAAGGTAACATTCCGTTAGATACTTTTCATATCGATCACCTAGGCCCAATACCGTCAACTAAAAATCATATAAACATATTTTTGTAGTAGTAGATTCATTTTCTAAGTTTGTATGGTTATATCCTACACGTTCGACCGATTCTGAAGCGGTTATAGATAGGTTACGAAAGCAAGCCGACATTTTCGGTAACCCAAGACGTATTATTTCTGATAGGGAACGGCCTTCACTTCTATGGCGTTTGAAGAGTACTGTCAATCAGAGAAAATTGAGCATATCCAAATCACGACGGGAATACCACGCGGAAATGGTCAAGTGGAGCGCGTTAATCGAACACTCATTCCGCTGTTGACGAAATTGTCTGCACCAAAGCTTTTCTCGATTGGTGATAAGTATATAAAAAGGTTATTGAAAATAATCATCAGCCAAAGCAAAAATTAAAGCAGCGTTCCGCAAACAGTGAAATAAACATTCGATTTTGACGCCATTAAAATTGCAGATTGCGACAACAAGAAATAAGGGAATACCTTGTGCAAATTATTCACATCAAACGAAACGCACACGCAATAAACGACAAAATATTTATTGAAAATTTACAGCAAATCTACTGATTACTTGTGGACAAAACAAAAATTATATCAAGGCTCTGTTTCTTAATTCCATTCTTTCAATTGTCATAATCTATCGAATCGTGTCGATAAGATACTGTTTCAAAATTTTGAATTCCAATCAAATTGACATTTTGATATATGAGTAAGGAATATCAACAGTTTCTAGTAAACAATGATCGTTTTAATATTCATCAATTTTGAACGTGAATGCGATTACTCGGTTTGATGTTTTTATACCCACATTTCGGTTCATTTACGGATTGAAGAGGAGAAAAATTGTTGGAATATCAAGTAACGCGCTGAAACGTTACGCAACGAAATTAACCGTCTCGGACATGGAATAATGTTACTAGCACTGAATAAACCAAAAAAAAACAATACTGAATGTGAAATGAATTATATTCATTTCATAGAAGAGACAATATCGCCCGTTAATGAATAATGGATTATTACAATCATACACGTAACGGACGAATTATTCTTTTAACGATAAACTTCAATCCAAGATTACGAGTTGAATTTCATGTCGAATTATCACGGTTTGATATTCAAAATATGCTCTAATGATTGATATCGAAATTTATATTCCTCGGACGGGAATGTAAGAAATTGTAGAACAATTGTGTTTCTTGACAAAAAAATGTTTCAAGGCTGAATTGAAATATTGTTTTAATCGGGAAGAATTCGTGGAAACACGTGGATAATTTAATAAAGTTTCCCAGTAATCATCAACTCGAATCATTATTATTTAACCAGTCGGACGTAGCACAGAAATTATTCTTTTCAGCGGTTAGAATGTTGACTATATTTTTATTACCGATAATTTATCACGGACTGGAGATAGAAATAAATTCGAATTCATTGTTTTTGTTCTTACAGGAATATTAAATACAGGATGTTTCGTTACTAATCTAATTGAATAACGACTAGATAGCTCGCTAATTCCAATTTATGGCAATTCATGGCATGTTATAAGGATTAGCCAGAAATACTATTTTCGTTATATTGAAAGCGAAACCAAACTTCTTCGTGCGAAATGTACATTTTCTTTCGTTTTCTGTGTGCAAAAGTCGAACGCGTTCATATAAAATCAGCTGAGTTACTTTATGTATGAAATGTGATACACCCTGTGTACATATTACGAAGTATGATTATTAAGTATGATTTTATATTCACTGTATGCATCATAATAATTGAGAATTTCGAGCATGGTGACAATTATTCCCATGCCATTATATTGTATGAATGCAGAAAATTCAGTGGTGCGATTATTTATCTTTTAAGGACATTAGAAATGTTGGCAGGTCGGCCCACACAGCTGCCCATGAATCGTTTTGAATTTAATATTCGAAACAATCCGTCATGCTATATCAGCGTCAAAATCCGAAATGGGGTTGATGATTGAAAAATGGTTTCGACGAGGTACGAAGTGAATAAATAGTGCATCCAGCTTCCACTTCGTATGGCATTTCTATATTTTTAAAAAAGTACGATTTGGATTATTTTGATTTGAATTACCCGGAAATAGTTCTTAACACTGCTTAGAAGTTGTCGTTTCTTCGATAGAATATATATAACTACTTCTCAAAAAAAAAAAAAACGACATTCTAATCTAGCTGGAAAATTCTTCCTCGATAATTCTCAAATTCGATAAAACGAGTTAATTGATAGAAGACTGTTTTCAGATAAGTTAATGAAGTCGAGGTGAAAAAACGATGTGTTTATTTTGAGATTATAGTAATTGACACAACTCATCTATTCTTGACAGGCACCAATGATTTGCGTGTTTTATTTGAATTTATTTCATCTCTTTTTTGTCTTTAATTCGTTTGTCTATTTGGGAGATATTTTTTACGAATTCGGTGGAACATGTGTAACTGAGATATCTTCTTACTTTCCTTTGCGAATAATCGAAATCCTCGTCCACGAATGTAAAATGGGTCGCATTTCCTTCATCGCGAATAATCGAAACTCTCGAATGCCAAGGGACAACTACTGTAAATCAATAAGTGAACAGCATAAGTACACGACCAACAATTCTGCAGTTAACATAAACCGAATTTGTTGTTCGTTGCTCAGATTTGACCGACTGTCCACAGGAAACTTTCCACTAACTTGTAGCATGAGCAATAAATTCAAAGTTAGACATCGTCATGTTTCTCTCAATTATGATTCGTTTTTTGACACTTGGGATCTACGTTTGTTGTGTTGCTTGAAAACTGTTTAATTTATGGGAATCGCGGAAGAAGTGTCAAAAATCAAATGAGTAGTGGCGAGACACATGACGAGGTTGACTTTTCTTATTTATCGCTCATGCTATAAGTCATTGAAAACTTTCTCATGAACGGCTGGTCGAATTTGTGCGGTTGTTCGAAAAGCTTCGTACCGAACCGGACAAAAATCATATTTCATTACTCGTGTTACCGAATCGAGGGTCAAACTGACACCCGTCTCAAATTATCGATTCACGACATTCGTTATGAAATATTAATAATCCCATCCGAATTACCCTTGAACGTTGATAAACGGTCAAAAATATTATGATTTGATTATAGAACGTAAAATTTTTCCCAGAATATTGGCTAATAATAATAATTATTTGCTATTATATTCGTGACAATCAGAATGTATCTGTTCTTATGTTCATGGAATCGGCAAATTTCATTCATCATTTACACCGAGAAAAAAATAGAACAGTGAATTTCATTCATTATCAGATTGCTCAATTTTCGTCAAAAAATGGTATTAACCTAAGATATCTACGTTTTTACGAGTTGTATATTAGCATATTATGGACACGAACTCCAGCGCATCCCGATCCATCCAAGAAAACATAAAAACACAATATTGGTGCCTAGTGCTTTGTATGCGTGATAAATATATTTCCTCAATTAAATGCGACAAAGAACATTGCGAATAATTTCTGTTTCTTGTTCACGTCGATTGCGAAGAAATTTAACTGACGCTCTACACTTTTTACTTTCTTTCCGAATGTATTGAACCTCACAGTACACTTTAATTGACGTTCTCATGGTCCCGTAAACGGATCTCGACTAGAATGTCATGGAATTTCATAACTTCGACTGCGCCATCCCACGCCTCGTATATAGTGAAGGACAAAATCTATCCTGCGAACATATTATCTGGTGTGAAAAATTATATGGCCACACAGATTTCACTATTCATAAAAAATATATGCAATGCTGATTCGCGTTAAAGCAGGGAACGCCATATTCAATGTCTATTTATGATTGGAGCACGAGATTGGGATGCAATTTTTCTCGTAGAACTAATGGATCAATTTGAACCGGTTCTTTCGCATTATTTACTATGACACCTGTTATCATCTCACCTCTTTTTTCATTTCAATTGCAAGTCACTCTCTGTACGAGATAGCTAAAATAGGATTTACTAATAGGTTATCGCGACACTCGATATTAAAAAAATTGGACTGTATGTATGTAGGGTAAAAATGAATGTGACGAAAAGTGAAGGGAGTACTGAACAATCGCGATCTCGAAGTCTACATCAGATATCGATTCGGCCGAGGAGGTTGTGGAGGATGGAGTGATGACACTTTCAGTGCCGGAACCGCAACCACCTAATTACTGTTTTACTATTTTGTCATTGATTTCGGCGTTTCACCACCGGTGCCGGTTGTTGAATCTGTTATTATGGCACCGATGATTATCCAGGGTTTCGGCAGTAATAACGACTTGACGGTCATTTGCGAGAATGTGGTTAGATGACGAGAAAAGGTGGAGGGAATTTGCTCGTTCACACCACATCTGCGAAAATAAGATATGTCACTTCAGAAACCATCAGAATAAATTCAAAAATTCCTGAATTTTTAGTTTTATGGAACGTTTTTATTTTTTATTTCTCGACTATTCATTTATTCTTGTGGAATTTGCACCATATATCTTTTTGATATTGATGTCGGTTCTTAAAGTTCATTCAATTTTCGAAGATTAATTTTTAGAAATTCTTGAGTTTGGATCGTTTTCTGTTTTGTTATCATGAAAAACCAATGTGATGTGATGCGATTTAACACGGAATGATACGATTATGAGTGAGCTTTCAAATAAGTCTGAATAATTCTGAATAAATTCGATTTGATAAAGATGGATCGCGTCGTATTTATAACGTTACATCATGGCGATTGAACAATGTGAAGGTCGCTAAGAGTTCGATAGAGTAATATGCATTCTAAATAGAAAAATATTCGATATAGCGTCTGATCAATTAAAATTATGTAGTCGCCTTTCCGGATATGAGCACGATTTTTGTTAGCGAAAATAGCATCTTAAAAGAAGGATCGAGCTACGTGATAAAGAGGAAGCCTGTTGTGAATTATATCAAATTGTAAATGGATATATTCTCTGATGAGGATACTATTAAAGCAACATGTGTGAATTTGTTGAGAATAAGACGGATGGGAATAGGTTTAATTTTACAGCTGTCCGATTGTTTATTCGTAATCTATTTGCTGGCTTTAACCGCGCATTACACTAGAACATTTTCCACGTATGAAAAACAATGTTTTTCCATATTTATGTACCTCATCAATTTTATCGCATCTGCATTGGTTAAGTTTAATCACACGCGTTCAGTTTTAAACTTCTGCCTCGCAATGGCACACGAGCAATTTTTTCATCACAAATCACCGCTCACTAACCTCATTCGAATAGTTTTTACATTGCTTGTTTCCCCGAAGGACCTTGCGGTTCACCCAGTTCCGTCGTTTTGTTAACTAGCGACGATGTCTTTCCGTCCAATCGTAATTATCTATGGTGGCCCATTTCGGATACGAAGTTGAATCTATCCGGCAAAGCAAATTTCTAAGGTTTATCTCTTTACCTAAACCACTTCCAAAACATCCGGTCCGTTCATTATCTGTCCTCTGGCTCCCCCGGTCGCGACTGACGTCCATTATCAATTTCGTAATGCTCATTTGTTTCAACGTTAAAATGTGGGCATTTTTTAGTCCCAATGTCTTAGTTTCAAAAAATTCAAATTTAAATAATATTATTTTGTTACTAAAAAAGGCATGTTTTTGAACGTCGTATTATACAATGTAAACGAACACAACAAAGTTCGAAAGATGAAAAGCTCAGATCGATATGTTTCAATATTAAAAATGAAGCGGAAGTTTTCACGTTTTCCGCAGACGCGCAAGGTGAAGCCGGCGTGGAAAGATGGAACAGGGGAGCGCTTATGTCTTAGGTCGCTTCATTATTAATATATTAAAAGATTGAATTTCGTTTTGATTTTTTCACGTCTTCTGTAGCTGAACCTTTTATCTTTCGAATTGCGTTCGTTTATAAACGCTACAATACGTTTTTTAATAAGATATGTCGTTTGAATAACGAAAGTCATCCCTCGCCAATCGCGATTTCCAATATTCGCAAACGAAAAGTAGGAAAATAACTAAATTACGGGTCTTTGCATTTTTTCGGTAATAATACCGTTCATTATTTGCTCGTGGTAAAGTTCACCACTGTTCATCTTTCAGTGTTATCAAAATTCTACCGATCTATTTGCAGATGTGCGAGGATGAAAATTACTATTCCTTCAAAGAAAGAAGTGAAATTCAGTATTCAACGATGTTTTCTTGCATATGTATGCCTTCCTTCAGTACGACCAACCAACACATAGGTGATGAATTTAATTGCATCCACTCGGTTCATGCGAGAGAGGAGATTATAATTGTGACGAACGTTATCAGCCGTAGAGTTATGCGCGATAAAATACCTCTCGATCTAATCGGGAACAGATCAAATCGATAATTGTATTTTTAGTTTGCAGTCGGTTTTTCCGACAATCTCGGCGAACGATGAATGATGAAATTAGATATGCCGATGTCGATGTGAAAAGCAAAATCGAATCGCTAGTAGGTAAGGTTCGTGTTCATTTGCGGTTTCGTATCGGGGTCACAGCCTTGGTGGCTTGCGGCCAAGTTCATGCACCATATTGATACATCGGACAAACGATTGATCTAAACAGCCACTGCATTTGATCGGCAATTTTCCTTACGTTTTTTTTCAACATGCAAATTTCCATTTTATGTTCTGTTCGATTCCTTTTTCGGATTCATGAATCTACACAAAATGAATTCTGACATGCACTCAAAAAAGTGACTTTAATATGGAATGCATTGATGAGACTATTCAATAATACTTATTCAATACTAATATTATATGGGTTATAATAGACCTTTATTGTTTTGGGATTAGTAGCAGGTACCAGTTGAATCTACAATTTAGAGCTTAGTTTTTAACTTATAACACAGCTCGCACATTATCGCTTAATACTGAATAATGTAGTAACCAAATAAAAATAGAACAAATTAGCGGTATGCACATGCACAGAGACCTGCAGTGACAAATAAAGTCGAGAACAACAATCTGCACGAACCACTGATCCGTTCTCGCTTTATATCTGAATTTCTTCTTCAAAACCTTTGGCGACAGATTGGAAAATTTGGATCCTAAAATAACGTTTAATTCTAAGGATTCTTGTAGTTGAAGTCAGAGTTTGTATCGAAATATTTTCGTAGTGCCTATTCAAATATGCCTGTTAGTGTTGGGTAGCTCTATAACAAGTCGTTCGCTTTGTACGGCACACTTAAGTGAACGGTAACGTGCCGCTCACTCGAGTGAACGGCACACTAGAAAAGAGTGGCTCATTCCGATCAAGCGGCACTTTCAGAATGAACGAATGAACGCTTCAATATGAATTTCAATGTAATGTGATCCTTTTGATTCGAGTTAAATTTGAAAGTGTTCTGCACTTTGAATGAATCGATTAAATTCGATCGATATGAGAAAAACCTTGCGTGAAAAAATCCGAATATTTTGAAGGTAAATCAAACTTCATGAGAGCACTTTTTAAAATTATGTGATTGATACTAATATGGTTATAGCAATAATGGAATACACTATATATTGTTTCATATTTAAATTGTTGTAATAAAATATTTTCCCGACATTATCATCTTGAAATTATTAATTAGTACAAAAAAGTAACACATTTAATAATGAAGCGAACGACTGAATGAGCCGGCACACTTTAACTGAACGAACGACCTAATACTAATGACTATCGATCCTCTGACTATTACGACAGGCATAGAATCGATTAATTGATTATTTTAATTGTTTAGTGTGCACTACTGAAGAATTAATTGTGATTTATTTGATTGCATTTTGCGAGTGATTAATTTCGCTATTAGATTGATTATCTAATCGATTAACATTTTAATCGAATTTTAATCGAGTAGTGCATCACAATGCTCCCAATGATCCGAAATAAGTTTATTCGATATTCTGCAAGAAGATGAAACCTTATTTTTCGGGGACATTTCAATCAAGTTTATTTATTCTAAACGGTCGCCCAGCGAACGGAGGAAGCGGGCATGGAGCCATATACTTCGCCGTCGCTACACGATCGAGGTAGTATGTGTGTGCGTTTATGTTTTTTCTGTTCACGCTATAAAAAGATGGACGTCAATGGGCTCCAGGTCTGATTCCTTGTTGGAATGCAATTGGAAATTTTTTCTCTCCAGATATAAGAGAAAAATCACTGGATTTTCGCGCATTTTTGGCCATCCTACACAATTTGATTTAATTGAAATACCATGCTTTTTAATAAATTCTGAATGTCAAATTCAAGTTATGTTTCAGGATGATTTCTTTTGATAGTTAATAACTCGAACATTACTACGCTTAGGTATAAAGTAAGCTGAACAATGTTATTATCATAACATTGTACTTCATTATTTCTAATGAGGGAAACGAAATTCACAAAAAAATTCTCGTATGGAATTAACGTTTCAAACAGAACGCAGATCCCTATTCATTCGGGAAATTTCGACGTAATGATGCGTCTCTCGTTCTGATCATCGGATCGAGGTTAATTTAACCAATGCTCAGGCTGCGATCGAAGTGAATTCATTCCATTTAACGCGAGAGATTGCTACGAATCCGAACGTACACGACAAAAGGAACTATGAGAAAATGGAATATGTTTCCCGGATTAATGTTTGGGTGCCTCATCAATTAAATCCGTCGCTAACGTTTTTACCTGCCATTAGTTTTGTGAAAGATAAGAAAATGATTGGTGAAGAAGAGTAAATATACTCTCTCGGATATAACGACTTGATCCACGAAATTATAAAATGCATTTCTTCGATTTTCTCGGAAATGGTAAGTTGTAGCTAAACTAAGTTTTTATGAAATTGCAATGCCTCGTTTGTTAAGAGCGAAAGCTGTGAAATTATTAGTACCCGCGTAATAAGTCATCGAAAACACGGTGTTTTCATAAGGATTCAATTTTTTTCTCAGAAACGGCTCATTGTAGACAGAAACAGTAATCGAAACGATTGTATTCCTTTTTGATAGCCGTTGAATGGTAAAAAACCGAAAAATGTTGAGTTATGTTAGATAAGATTTTACGTATCTCATCGATTTTCATCACTAAATAGAATGTGACACATTTCCATTCGACAAGATCTGGTTACGTTATGATAACAATTTTCATTGCAAGTTCACCTTAAATTACAACTTCGAAAAGAACATTTTCACCGATCCGAGGCAAAATGCTCTCCGAATGATAGAGTAATTGATTGAATCGAAATTAAAACTATCGATCACGTAGATGCGATTATTTCGCGGCGCAATACGAATTACCAAGAGTTGTGCGCTGGCTTGAAGACGCCGCATTTCTTGCGCAATCCCATTTACCTCACAAAGTCATATTCTTGCTGAAAGTGTCTGACCTCAAGGTCTGTTACATTTCATCAAATTGCATAATGAATTTAAGAAACGGTGAGAGGATAAATATATTGACGGACAATTGCTAGGTTGTCACAAGTAGAGCATGATGAGGAATCCGATTAATGTATACGTCCAGCAGATATGAAAGAAAAATTTTAAAAGTTCGAGTTACGTAAATTCATCGAACGGTTTCTCAGTTTCAAAACTCAATTCTGTATCCCAATAGTTCATTATGAAACGAAAGATTGGGATTGTTAAATTGTTTTATGGAATAAAAAAAAACGAGTAAAAAAGCAATGTGGAAGTTCAATTATGGTACATAATTACCATTTTCAATATACGCAAGTGATGATGATAAATGCGTTAGGGTTATGTGGTCCGCTTTCTTATAAGGGTTATAAAGTAAAACATCATGTATTCGTCCATCGAGTTCAGAAAACGGACAATAGTCGGATAGAATATTGTTCGAGAAACAAACGAAGTTTTTACGGCTTTTCGACCTTTCCTTTCAGCTGGGATAAAATGTGAAACATCGAAATGTACTTCAAAATACTTGAATTTTGCCGAAGTGAAGTAAAACAACGACTATGTCGAATTGACGTATACACTACGATATTCGGAATTCTTGATAAGGCAACGACCTTAGTTATTATACGGGTTCAGTTCAAATAAACCAATATTGCTCGAACTCTGAAATGGGAAATAGTACATTACATTTCAACATGTCAACTTGAATTCTACGTGTTATTATAAATAAACATTTAAATTTTTATGGTAATCTCAATCAGCCGTGCATTCAACTTGTTTTCACAAATTACTCGAACAATTTAAACGACAGCCTCGGAGAAATTTGCTAACAAAATCTGATGAAAAAGTCATATACCCGCGGAATGTTGTAAACTGCACACGTCATTCGCATCCATATTAATCAATTGCTATTCACTGAAAAATTAGATTACTGAGTTAAGCTATGTGAATGAATAATATTGAATAGCAAATATACGAAAACAGAAGGTAATTGGTTTTTTCAATAATCAAGAGTGTGGATTACATTAAGCAGTACCTGATGTACCTTTATTTACATTCGATCTTCCAAGGATCATATAAATCTGAAACAACTAAATTGAAAGAAAATCCAATTGAGAAGTTTCGACAGGATATCTTCCACAGGTATTTATAAAGGAAATAGAATTCCCGAATTTAGGTCGATTGTCGAAATGAAGTTTTCCTTCAGTGGATTGATAAAATTTCTCTTGTTCCTTGACTAATTGCGTTATCTCGACGTTTCACCGATATCAATTAAGCGAGCTACGCTTCCTAAGAAAATGCTTTCCACGAAATGATGGAGTGGGTATTTTTGACCAAGTGTCCCAATAACTATTTATCGCTTTATAAATAGTTGTTCCTATCGTTAATAGCTTCTATTGTCTTAAAAATAACTTGTTATTTCACGAGAAGTCTTTAATGGAGTCCGAACGCTACTCTCCTTCAGTTCTTTTATCTAGAACAGTATGTATTTTTGCCCCGGCGAGAACCGTTTTTACGTGGCACGAATAGTACACGAGAAATGCGAAAATGGATTCTCGCGAATTTGGTTTTTTTTTGTTCGTCGCACGGGTACGCGCCAAAGACCGAAAAAACGTTTCGTGAATGGGTTGAACAATTGTACATTTTGTTAAAAATCAGTTTCGAAAAATACAACTATCTTCGACTTTTCGACGGAAACTCCAAAGTCGAAATATTTCTCGAGTGCTCAGGAATTTTCTGTATTTTGAAGATTAATAGTAAATACTGGACATGGTTTCGCTTCGCTCGGGAGCTAGGCCTAACCTAGCCCTCTCCCCGAATTCGACCGAACCTAACCTTCAGGTTCGGCCAAAGGCCTATCTATACTCTACTACTATACTATACATTTTTCAAATATCGTTTTGGACTTTTTTGAAAATTCGAGAAAAATTTTTAATTTTCAAACAAATTCAATATATTGGTTCAAGCTTTCGCGGCCCACGTTCACTATAACACTGTTTTTTATCGGGTGCAACGGCCGTCGTCTGTTGGAATTGCTTCCTAACGTTTCGCTTGCACGAGTTCCAACAGACGACGGCCGTTACAACCGATAAAAAACAGTGTTATAAATTCAATATATCACTGTTCTTTTGGCCTACCCCCCTTTATAACAATTCGATCGCTATATCACTATAGATCATTTTATGTACCTTGATATGCATTTCCTATAACTGTTTTCATTTCATTATCAAAACCGCACGAATGTATTTAAATTTCCCTTTGATAGCTACAAAGAAGACGGCAAGATAAGATACGATTGTAATACGTTACCTAATCGTTTTCCCTTTACCTGTTCTCGTAGATTTTTTCAGTGAAGAACGTTCTTCGATCGTATAATTTCTAGTTTGATATTTTTTTATGCCCGGGAGTCACAATTTTCTTCAGTTTCGGCTGTCAAATGTCTTTTTTTTAAAGATGTAATTGTTAATTACACCCGGTCAATTTCAAACGAAGAAGACTATTTCAAATATTGAAAATCTACATTTCTGATCTAAAAACACAACAAATTAGGATCCCGAACCTAAAAACATACTGCTCGAAATTAAAAACCGAAAATAACTAAACATGGAACTTGAATCTGTTTCAGGTTTGAGATGTTAGTATTTTCGATCTCAGTTCGAATTCCAGGTTTTAAAGCACAAAATTTTCAATTTTTATGTTTGAACTTCAGGTTTTGTGTTTGAAAGTCGCATTCGATTTCGGTTTTTGCAATTCGAATCTAAATTCTTTGAAGCCATGAAATTTATTTAAGTTTACAATTTCTTGAAAATAGAGTCTGAAATCCTAAAAGTCACGTAGATTTTTAATATTAAGTCTAGAAAAGCTTATAATTTCGAGCACAGAGACTGAAAAACCGAAAATTCTAACCTGGAAATCGAGAAGAAAAAACTGAAGCCATTAAGTTTCAAAGTTGAAAACCTAAACTTTGAATCTAAGAACCTCAATTCCGAACATAAAAATTTATTATTCAGGAATGGAAATTGGACTCTGCCCATCCCATTTTGACCGAGGGGTATTGATGAGTAAAGGCTACTCAAGTTCTATTGTTCCTATAGTGGTTATTGACAGAAAAGCAGAATTCGTCCGCGTGGAGTTATTGAATGAATATCGAATGACCTGCTGTTTATTTGCGTTTCCAAAACGTAAACATCTATTCAATCTTCTATTCCAGTTTTCTACACTCAACCTACGGGCGACGTTGCAATGGAAGCCACATACAAAAGGAACTTCATTTCCTAAAAAAAATCTGATGTTTTGAAATTTTATGGTTTCATGCCCGAATTTTAGCTTTGTAGCCAAACGGTGGGCATCAAAAGAAGCCTGAGCTCCTTTGGATTATCCTGATGAGCAAATGAAAGTCTTCGCTCTAATGCGAAGATTGCATAAGATTCGGGCGGCCATTAAAAGTGAAACGAAAACGGCGAGACGTATATAACATCCAGACGCTTCGAAAAATGGCTTTTTTTGTGAAATCGGAACAAGCCTCTTCTGATAGCGATAAAAGTAGGTAAAAACGCGTACGAAAAACCATAGAACCGCGTCTCGACCAATGGGGAGCTACGAACGCGATGATGCGATTTTAATGTTATTCATATTATTTCCATGTAACTCATATTTCATGATTGCATTACGTTCCTTCATCCACGTAACATGTAAATATACTCGGCGGGATTTTACACTGCGAATTAACATCATAACATTTTGGAACTGTGTTTCGTGATAAAACCGCATATATCAATTTGGTTATAATTGATTGAAATAGAGGATTTTAAAATAATTGAACTGCCATCGTTATTTGGGGTCAAAAGTCGATACTGTTTTCTTTTATTGGGTGTTTAGTGGAATAGTGGAATGTCATCGACTTTTAAATAAGGGCGAAGAAAATTCTCTCCCCGAGTTCTGTTTCCAACCTGTGGGATATTTATATTTAGAAGTCGAATAAGAAAATGTCGGGGTGTAAGCGATTCAAGTTTCCCCATATCTAACCTGCAATAGCCGCGAAAGCGCATATTCTCCCGTTTGTCGTTTTCTGCGAAATAATCAACGGAGCTCGCATCCAGAAACCAACTATTTGATCGATATTGTTTGGGCCAGGGTGTTTATGGGATGGCACGGCGTAGGCGCGTCACCCATTCACAACGCCCACGCGAACGCTGTGACGTCATTTGGTTTGAAGAACTACGCCACTGCGCTCCAATGCCAGTTTACAGCTAGTCGATCTGTCGAGAGCGTCGCAACGACATTCATAATTGTATCTTCCTTCGGTTTCACGTGAAAAAAAAACCAAATAATCGAGTGCTTGCTTACGTTCGTTCGTGCGATACCATTGCGGAAATCGCGAACGATGGAACCGCGACGTGTTAGAAGATGTAGCAATTTACTTCTTTTCCGCTATTATAATAGTGACAGTGAGCATTCCGACGAGGAGGTTGAATCGGTTAGTGGTTAAATTTTTCTTCTTACTGATTGGTGGGTAGTGGATGCAGGGAAAAATTGTCAATACAAACATAGTACAATATGTTTATGTATGTATTTCAGAAGTTGCACATCACCTACCTACCTACTTATATGGATAGCAGTCAATTGACAAATATAATTCGGGTTATAATACATATACCCGACTCGACGAAAGTTGTCGATTGCCTTATCAAATTTATATTAATTATCTTCAAAATGTTTTCGAATACCGCGATTATGCGGCGAGGTAAATTAATTGACATGATGTTGCATTCGAAGGCATGATGATCCGCGCGTAATTCATAAAAATTCTACTTTCAATTTCTTATCAAACCAATATTTTTCTGTTAACAAGCACACAAACAGTCATAGATAACGTGCGTCGTAAATGAAATCAAACCGTATAATTAAAATTCGATCGGATATCATTTAAATTTTCCTACGTGAAGAATTAATTGTTAAATATCTAATCTACGTCTAGTTTACTCATTTTTTTAGTAAATCATTGGTGGTCTACCATTTGTTTGTTATCAGTCCAACTTGTTACTTATTTTCTTTTTATCGTTTCAGTGTGGATCCTTGGACGATGCAGACGAAGAATCGAGATGCTCCATCGCCACCGAAGATTTGAGCCTCGATGATCTACATCTCGACGATTACCACCATGTCTCGTCAACCACGAACATGACGAACGCTACCTCCGCTAGTACTCCTTCCGTCAGTTCCGATCCAAAAACCGTGGACAGCCAACAACGACTAGCGGTACTCAGTTTCGAACAAGTGTGTCGTTTGAACGATGTGATGGACGAGGTAATTCATATACATGGACGTGGAAATTTCCCCACCCTCGAAGTGCGACTTAGAGACTTGGTGAACGTTGTTAGAAGTAAGCTGGAGGCTGATCCGGCAAACGGGGGTGCCGGTATGAAGGTGCGCGACATAAGGCTGAATGGCGGCGCCGCTTCGCATGTTCTCGCCACCGAATCTCAACCCTACAATGATCTCGACTTGATCTTTGGTGTCGAATTATCTAGTATGAGAAACTTTGACAAAGTGAAATCGGCCGTGCTCGGCTCCCTATATGACATGTTGCCAGATGGTGTGAGCCGCAAGAGGATATCTACATGCAGTCTCAAGGAGGCCTATGTCAGTAAGATGGTGAAAGTAAATAACAATAACGACGGAGACAGGTGGTCCTTAATATCGCTGGGTAATTCGAGAGGACGCGGCGTCGAATTGAAATTTGTGGACACAATGAAGAGACAGTTCGAGTTTTCTGTCGATTCCTTCCAGATCATCCTTGACTCTCTTCTACTCTTTTACGAATGCAGCGAATTGCCTATTGGTGAAAACTTTTATCCGACCGTTGTTGGGGAATCAGTATATGGTAACTTCCAAGAGGCGTTTTACCATCTCCAGAAAAAATTGATCGCAACGCGACACCCAGAGGAGATACGGGGAGGAGGTCTGCTGAAATATTGTAACTTGCTAGTCAAAAACTTCAAACCTGCTAGGCCCGACGTAATCAAAAGCCTACAGCGTTATATGTGCTCCCGTTTCTTCATCGATTTTCCTGATATCAATCAGCAAAAGTCCAAGCTCGAAAACTACCTGTGGAATCATTTCGTCGAGGTAGAAGAAGAAGCCCTCAAACACCAGTACCTGTTGCAACTCCACGACGTCGTCGAGGAATCGACCGTTTGTTTGATGGGACACGAGAGGCGGCAGACGTTGCAGCTCATCAAGGGCCTGGCATGGCAAGTACTTTACCAGGACCAACAGCGTCTCATGACCCAACAACCGCCGCCTCTGGTTTTCGCCAATGGTTTTGTTTACGCACCAATCGCACCTACAACGTGTTACTGTTCGTGCAATTCGCCGTGGATGCAGTGCTGCACGACGTCCTCGTGATCAGTGTTATCCCTTCGTGCTTTCAGGACACGTTCAACAAATCGTTAACAATTACCGTCGCCATCCGAGTCGCTATTACTTTCGTTGATTCATTACTCTTGATGATAACTTGAAGAAAGAATAAATATCTATACTACGAAAAATCCAATGGATACTCTTGTGTGTTATATACATATATATATATATTTTTCGAATTTTTCGAATTTATATATATATATAAAATTAATGATTGAGCGACTGTGAGAATGAGTGTTAGAGTACACATCAATTGCGAAAGCCGATACGACGATGGCTCCCGAGATCTCCTCCATATAAATTTTTATTATCACGTAGCTGTTGTAAAAAATGTTGAGATCAACTCACAGACTTATAACGTCCAGGATGAATTGTCGAAACCGTTTCTCATTTCTTCTGAACGAAATCCGAAGGAACTATATTGTGATGCTGATAATATCTTGAACAATGACGCATTTTAGGTATGTGGCTGTGAATCAAATTTGTTTTTTTTTTGTTTGGTTGTGTACATATATTGACTTGAGAAACGGCGTTCGAGGCGTTTACTGTTTCCTGATGTTACGTTGTCCTCAGTTGCAGCCTGAAGTGGAGATGAAGTTTATGCGAACTATCTAACCGGAATCGAACGCACTAGTGAGAAACAAGTACAAAAATTTTATGCGACAATAGAACGAAGAATATCTCACTGTTTCTTTCTTTTTTTTTGTTTTGCTCGCGTTTCGCATTATTGAAATGTGGTCGAGTCAAGATGGAGTCGAAATGCGTTTTCCTACGTGTTCTGTGTTCGTCCAAATCTTCAGGCTGCTCGAAGTGATTGTGTATGTCCACGATGAGCACAGGAACGAAAGCCCGCTTGACGCAATATCTGTTAAACTTAGTTTCGTTAATTTTTCAAAATATTTATCTTGTCGTTGCTAGTGACGCTCTACGATCAATCAAAGTTTGTTTTCTTTTTTTATTTTTTTTATTTTTGAAACGTTACTCTGAGCTTAGAAACTTCCAAAGATTCCACGGGTTCAGTATTCGTCAGTGCCTATATCTTTATTTCTCTCGATACTCCCTTTTTGACGCACTACTTATTCATCGCATTGTATTCGTTTGTAGAACATTGGTGGTGAAATCTTTGTTTTTTTCAATTGGATGGCGAGCAATAAATGTTTAATAGTTGTTTCAAAAACACTTTAATTAATGATACGTCATTCAATGAACAATCTAATCGAATGATGACGTTTGCTATTCTAAATATTTGCTTTCTGTTTTCGTTGCAATCAAATATGATCTGGCTTGTTTGAATTTATTATTTTCAGTATCCTCAATTTGATGCTTATAATAAATTTAAACTAGAAATATTTCAATTTGTTAGTTGACGAATGTTTCTGAACCTCCTAGAACTTGCTGGACCATTCAGTTACACAGTTCTGCTTGGAAAATGAAATGATCATTAAGTGTTTCTGTTTTATATTTGTGATATTTAAGGATTCTAGTAATATTGTCCCAAAAGGAGCTGGTTTTCCACCGCTAAGTATATCGCGTTTCCATAATTCTTCCGTAATATTGAGTACTAAAGTGCCACTTCGCATTGTTACTTCATATATCTTCCTGATTCCTCATTAAATTCTTCTACTCCCGTTATGATGAAAAAAAAAGGTCCCGTTCGATTCCAGTTGATTAGTGCACAAGTTATCCAAAAATATATCGTGATTCCATTTTTTATCATATTAATTTCTTATCGACGATTATTCCCCTAGTGCCATAGGAACCGTGAATAATGCAGATATTTTGTGAATTTTAAGGAAATTCTTCTAAATCAGAAACTCCATATTTAGAAAATATATTTTCTGAGCTCCAACGAAGTTTTTTATCATAATTTGACGAGTTTTTTGTGATGCGCTGTCTAAAAGAAGAGACTGGCTTGTATTCGTATGACCTCAAATGTTTGCCTATAAGTACTTATATCGTCATTAGAATCATTGACTGAAATACATTACACATATGAGTCGCTGCGAACTGAAACGATTACATAACAAAATGAAAATCATATAACAGTGATAAGAAATTGATAATTTAGAATTCAGTTTGCAAAATCCAAATAAAATATAAATTACGATATATTGTAAAATAATGCTACGCCCTTGTGAGTGGAGCGGGCGAATTTATCTTATATACATAAATAGGTATAGGTGAACAATAAAGCATAATTTAACGAAATGTCTATTTTGATTGAAAATATATGTATGTTACTTATTGGGTCCCGATCTGTATATTTTTATTGTTCAAGCACCCAATGAGTTATAAGTAAATAAATGTTTAAAACTGAATAAAAACCATAAAATATTTCAAAATATTGAAAGAAAACCAACGATGTGTGTTTTTTTCTGTTCCTTTCTCTGTCCCATTCCCTACATTTTCTATGTGAGTTCACAAAAAAATCAATGAAATCCTCAAATCGAATCAATGGGGATATATTCGGACTTATTGGTTCTGAAATCATACCAAGTAAAAAAGAAAAGACAATATCAATATGATTCAGACAAAGAGACAATCCGAAAACGCTTGCAATGAAATCTGCGGTCCAGATACATATTGAGTCCTGGTTCCGCAAGCAAATTCTTGTGGCAGCTGTAGCACTGCATCACTATCCCACACACAATAACTGAAAATGTGTACACCATCCTGATAATTCAATTTGCTGTGGTATCATTGTAGAGCAGGATTAGATAAGGCTCACCTTCATACTGCAGTTGTACTGCTCTACAGAGTCTAGGCATGTTATTTGCAGGATCATCAGATATAGCTTGAAGCTCCAATTGACGTATAAATCAGTTAAGATAGAAAGAGAGAGACCTCTACAGCTGGCGTGGACACTTTTATCGTTAATGTGTTGAACTACTAGAAGTACTTGTGTTTTCAGTATCTCTACATCTATGCAAGATAGCGCCACAATTTTTTTTGGGATAGCTCTTGCGTATAGAGTTTTTTTTCTTGATCTAGAAGTCAAGCTTGAACTGTGTTTCAATGTTTGTGTACGTTTTCATGAAAATACTGTTTGAATTTTTGCCTAATTACCAAAACGGTGTTTCGATAAATAAGTCATCCTATTATATGAATTTCTTAGGAATCTCTTGACGAGCTAACCATACCACTTGTTAAAGTTTTATCATCGTGTTTCTATCGCAGTTAGTTGAATTTCGTCGCAAATCTTCAAGGTCGAGATTGAAGTATTTTCTATTCAGTATACACCTATTGTCTGATCAGATAAACTTGTAAAAGGAAACAAAAGAAGTCTAAAGTTTTCGGACTTCCTCAACATGAACGGGAATTTATACATAAACTTGGAACTTCCTTTCTAATCGTCTGCGTAAGTTTCTTTGCTAATTATAAGTTTCTGTCTGTTTACCTAAAATCTGAGGCAAAAAGTGATATTGGACTATTTATTTAATCGGACAAAGAAGTAAATGAATTTCTCTTCTGCAAGAATATCGGTAAGAGTTCGGGGAACCCAATGAAAGACGTCAAGAAACGCCACAAAGGAGTATCGATAGGAAAAGAAGAAGGGATAAGGTATCGGAAATTTTTCTGGATATTATATTTCATATACATATTCCACTTTGTCTCACAAACTGAGAATGCAGAGAATATCATTTCCGTTCGTCTACAGAGTTTCTCATATACTGGAAATTGTTGCCGAATTAAAAACAATTACGATTTTCAAGGAGGGGCTTAGGGTTAACTGCTTAATTAAAATCATCTTATGGGTTTATAGAACTTTCCTATCGAGGTTCATTCCTCAATCATTTTTTGCTATGCTGTTTGTTGGTTTAATGGAACAATCAAATTGATTATCAATTTTGTCCAGAATTTTTATCCCCGCGCGGTCAGTCAAAAACCAAGGATCTGGAGTGAAGCGGTTCTAGAACCATCAGTTGTCAAAATATCCCCGTGACGGCCTTTGAAGTCCAATTTAATCCCTAGTCTCTACCAGGTTGAGCAAATGCCTGCTGTCACATTAAAATCTGCCGCCGAAGTCTCCAGCCTACTCATTAACCTGCTGGTTAAAGCGCGACAGTGAGACAAAATTGCCAACGAATAAGGAATCCCTAAAATTTAATCATCATATTTCAACAAAAGCATTGTTTTCCGACGAAGCAACACTTCAGAGGGAAAATGAATGTCAGTCATTCACTCAAGCATTGGATGAATTGATTGAACATAAAACAAATAATTTCAATCCTGCGGTGTTTTCTGATGTAACACCAACAATTTCAATTACAAAGCAATTAGCTCTCAGTGATTCCTGTAATTCGAGGAATTGTTTTCGAACGCGTTTTCGTTCATTATTCAAAAGGAATTTGAATAGCAAAAAGCTTCTCGCCGTAATTTCAAGGAAAAATGCGGAAAATCTGGTACGGTTGTTTTAGGATGGAGATACTAATTTTCGCATTTCCTCATCTGTGATAATTCGCGATTCACGTTGACTTGTTGCTATTTTTCTATATCAAAATTTCGATGTTTTTTAACAATTATGAAACGGATATTAACGACAGTTCACTTGAACAGAAATAGCTATATGTGATAACTTCATTACTATAATTGACGTCGTATAAAATATTTTTGTCCGCGAAAGTCATCAACTACTGGTTTCAGTTCAATCGTTAATCTGTCAACGATCAAACGCAGAATTTAATGAGCCTGGAACTGGAAGGTGTAGATTTGTTAGACCGAAGACTGAATAAGGAATTTTTCTAACGGGTTCTAACTTAACTGAGATGACAATATGTCGTGCCTGCTTTTTGGTTTCGGTCGTGTTTTAATTCAATTATACTTACTAAAAATTTGCTAGTAGATCCCGACGTCGATAGAAAAAAATTTTCATCACAGGAACACCTTTTGAAACCCTTTAAAAAAAAGCAAAAAATTTAAATAAATTGAATAGTTTTCCATCAAACTAAAAAGTATAACACCAACATCTAAAATCACTCATAGTGTATATGAAATATCAGGTACAAGGATGTAACAAAGCATACATATAGCAAAGCGAACAATATATAAAGAAAGAATTATTATGAAATGATGAATATAAAATACAATTCTAATGCTTTGAATTATCGAACAGAAGTAGAGAATTTATCATCCGCTTTTGAGGACAAAAAAAGAAATCCAAACATCAATAGTCGCAAAAATTCATTTTTTATTTGCTTATTTTAAACCAAAGGCATTGGACAGTTTGAATACGGCAGAAAATTTTTTTCAACTAAGAAAATGAAACTTGGGGAAATACCTTTAACAATACGGGGACTATAGTTTGGAGGTGTCAAAATGTGTACGCCCCATCCTGGTCGAAACCGTCGAAGTTGCTACTTATTTAACTTATCCGAAGATATGTTTGATTGCTTTAGATAACGGCTAAATAAATTGTAATCAATTTTCAATGAATAAACGATTTGACTATATTTGGAGGCGCTCCAAGTGGGTTAGAGAAAGGAACGTACGCGTCCAGTTCAGAGTAAGGCAAAACCAAAACTAGCTACACTTTGATGGAGGCGTTCAGTTAAGAAAAGTATAGAATATATCGAATAAATGTGATTATGTTTCGTTATATGTATCCAATTTAATTGCCTAGTCATATAAAGAACTTATTATCATTAAGTCATTATTATATTAATTAATGAATTTCTATCGAGGAAAAACATTTATCTTTCCCTCTAATAATAGTACAAAGCGGAGAATAAGTTTCATATTCGAGTACATATTGTAATAACACTACAGCTTGAATAGGAAAGAAAAATTTATTGGATTCTCACCGTTCAACGCTCTCAGTATTCAGGACATTTTTTCTTATATTGATGGAAAAGTTCGATGATTGGTTTTAATATTATTATCACAGAATGTAAACGCTCGGTTGCTAGGTGGCAATGAAACTGCACCTTTCACCAATAATACAAATCGACTATTTCATTGCTACGATGAGCGTTCGATATTTTGAAGCAATCTTTTTGAGTTCATATATATTTTAATATTATTTGGATAATATGCAATATTATTGATGGCAAAAACCAAAATCACAGCTGAACGATATTTATAACTTCTCATTAAAAAATATCTTCTTGTACTCTCTCGCTTCTAATTAGTTCATAGTGGAAAGATCACAATTACATCAATCACCTCATGCCGTAAGCCATAGGATATTCGAGATAAAAAACATCCCCAGGGGGAGGGGGAGGAAGTTGTTATTCTTTTTATACTATACCTGTATTCAAAGAAAATATTTGGAAATACCTTTCATTCAATCGAAAATATAAAATTAGCATAGAATCGTCGTTTTGCCTGACTTTTCGTCTGCATACAAATGTCTGTAAATGAATTTCACTCTCTTCGTGAAAAACGCTAGCTGGCTCAACAATTGGAAATGCTTTTCAATAACCATTGATTTTCGCTGTTAAATACGGCTATGAAATTATGTGACTGGAATCGGCCATATTATTTATTGCCAATTTGTTCTTCTAGTTTTTTAATGAAAAATTCAGTTAATTACTAAATGGACTCCAAATTTGGAAACTATACGCTGGCCTGTTCTTCCCGACCCGTAGTTACGCCACTGGTACGAGTTAGTATTTCTAGCGACCTCTGTTGTCGTATATTTCTATCCTCAGTTGTACTAGAAAACTGTTGCGGTTACGAGATTGTTGTGTAGATGGCCATGTTGTTCAAGATGTAAGTGGAAAATTACCAAAGATCTTAAATTCGTTTAGCTTTACAATAAAACATGTTTGGATCATTACATTTATCTTTTCAGGTTTTCCGACTATTTCAGATAACTACTTCAGGAAAATTGGAATCGCAGTAATGAAACCAATCAAAGAAAATATTATTGTTTATCCATTGATGAATCTTGTGTTCCCCCTATACAGTTTCCGATAGTCAGATGTTGCGCAACGGAGTTCGAGTTCCGTGCGCCGTTTCAGTAACGTCAATCGCGGGTTTTGTGACAAATATCGTTGCCGTAGGTGTGTTTGTGGAGTGTAAGGAAGTTGCAAGTCTTTTTTTCCGATATATTTCTTAACTCGCATAGAGTGTCATTCTCATCAAGTGGGTGAGTGGCATTCATATTTTTTTATGATTTTAATTTTCGAAAATATATTCGAGATCATATTTTCGTTGAAAAATTTGCAGAGATGACCTTGCCCTTGTTTCTCCATAAATTTCGCTTTCGTTCCGGCTGAAACTGTATTTCCTTGTCATCGATTGAAAATCATTACATTCGACATGATCGATATATTTTATTAATTAATTATGCATAAAAGTAAAGCAGCGATTAAATCGATGTTTTCATGATGTGGTATCAACGAAATGAAAAAGTTGTCCCTCGAGTTCTGTATTAACAATTGGAAAACTGATTAGTGCAAGCTATTTAAAGATATCTTTATCAGGGTCATGATATTGTACTATGCGTAACACTTCAATTATTGATAATAACCATCGATCCTTTAAGTCTATGGTTTTTGTTCATATATACCAATGGAATAGCAATCACAGATACCCAGAAAATTAGTTGACTTTTCTTTTTCTTAGAGCTTTATCATTATTTTTGTCATCTCCCACTGATGAATTGTCATTCGCTATTATTGTATCACTTCCTCATTACACGAGTATCATTTTAACATTGATGGTTTGAGAAATAAATACGAATCATACAATGAATTTCATATACTTTTGTTAACTGGAACTGGAACTGAAACAAATTCTGTAACTGAAATAAAACAATCGGGCGCATTTTTGTTTTTGTTGGTCAATGAATTTTGACTACGAATTATTTTTGGATCAAGAACGCGCGAAAAACATCACGCGCTACTAAGTTAAAAACGCGTGAGTGAAGAATTTTTGCAGAAGGCAGAACGATTTCCATTACGGGACAGTTATCTGGTATTCGGCAGTAAACGTCATTTCGCTTATCAATTATCATACACGAACGCATCTTTCATATCCGTGATATTTATCATTCGGAAAAATGTAATGGACTCTATTTTTGAGTCGTCGCTCTATGCAACGACCGCCTTAACATTCGTTACCTACGGACGTACTACGGGTTGCAGGTACTCTAGTGCAATGAGTTGCATTACATATCTCGATATCTATGCACGATAATTTTCCTAGTTGGTTTAATAGTGAATTAAAGGGTTTAATCTTTCAAAAGAAAAATGCACATATTCGATTTAAAAGAGATCGAACTTACGCTAGTTTTGAAAATTTTTCTCAGCTACCGAATCTTTGTAAAATAAAAGCCAAAGGATTGCGTAAAGGGTTTGTACATGATCCTAAATCATCATTTAGTGAAAATTCGAATAACATTTGGAAATTTGTGAATGGCTTAAACAAGTTATACTTAGATTCTGAAATAGCTGATAACTCGTTATTACATGTTGCGGAGATCACTTTTTTTTCAGTCTCCAGAATCAATTGAATCTTATTTTATATATTTATTGAAAGTAAATCTTCATTCAAAACGTTGGTTGAGATTACAACGCAATGAAGAAATGTTTATATTGAATAATTAACGAAATCAAAATATTCAATTTTGTTTTCCAGGAATACTGGATGAGGATTATAATGAATCAGGAGCCCCTAGGGGTCGCCTTGGATCTTGTACTGCCAGACCAGCTGCCAAGATGGAGTGACATCTTACCGAACAATCTTCCAACAGATTATAGCACAACAGGTGAAACGCCAGCACATAGCAAACCTCCTTTCACATACGATGCCGAAATCAATAGCAAAATTATTTTATGGTGAGCATTATCCAGATTAATTTATATTGAACCAAAATTTTCTCTAGTTTGTAAATTTATATTGTACGGGTGCATAAGTATATCTAATTTGGTTCAATGCATTATATTTACATCATTTCAAAATAGCACACCAGAACTACCAAACGGTCGTGGATTCTTTTACCTTATAAATACATAATTTTTATCGGAATCCAAATTTATATAAAAATAAATAAACGAAGATATTTATTGAAAACGATTTTCCACAAATTTTTCCAGATCGCATCGGTTTCTAAATTTCGATCCAAATCGACGTGTACACCTATATTTATGTAATAAATTCTAACTCGATGCTGTCACGGCAATAAACTGAATCCTTCCTCTCTATAACCTAGTTTATTTGTTTACTAATGAGATAAAAATTTAACTCTAGAATAGATGGAACGTATTATAAATTGTCGTCGGAGAGCGAAATAATTGAACTCCCTTCAGATCGTATCACTGCATGGAAAATCGGGTCTGTTGTTAGTATTTTTCCATTTTATTATTGATAATCTACATTGCTGAACAGTTCCTGATCCTAAAATGGGAGAAAGCCTACTATTCACGGCGCTCTAAATAGTTTTTATAAACGTTTTGGTGTCGGTATTTCAACTAGGTTGCGACGAACGTTTTATTCCAATGAATATTTTTTTCTATAGCTTCGTTTTTGAGCTATTGCAAATTTTCGATAAATAAAAAAGACAAACAATCACAGATAACTTAATTTTTCCACCCTGTTTGAATGAAGAACTAATAAATTGATTGCATTATACAGAAGGGGATTCATAAAACCCTGTTATTCATGATGAAATCGATTTTGAATGGGTCATTATCCGACTTGGTGGAACGGAACCGTCGCGAATGTCGATGGACGACTGCAATGATATATATTCACAAAAATGTATTTTCTGAGGGGCTTTTCTGCTTGAGAAGTTCCGATGCTTAATCCATTCAGAAAAAAGGTAAGAGCATCAATTGAATAGAATACCAAAAACAACTTTCGTTTCTTTATTCGAATAAAAGACGTTCGATGAATTAACGTTTTTATCGCCGTTTCATAAATATAGCTGTTTTCGCTTTGAAGATATTCCCGTGGTTCCATACTTCGCTCAAACTCCTTATAGTGTTTCGTCTGGTTAAATCTGTAATCAATATTCCATAGCCCACCAAGGATAACCGTTTCCTACGCTACAGTATCAGAATTTATACTTCCAACTGAATGAGTTTTGTGAAATTCCGGTAACCGAATTTCAGGAATGGCGACATTTCGTCCCTACAAGTGGATGCCATTGTCAATTCCACGAACGAATCCATGACGGACAGCAACCCGACAAGCGATCGTATTTTCCAGCGGGCCGGTTCGGAATTGAAGGAGGAAATCAATCTAGACATTAGGGGTAGGCGGATTTGCTAATCCTGTTTGTTAACCGACACGTTGTCCATATTGCCATTGTTTTTTTCATTGCTGATCGATATTCTCTTCTCCCTGTTGTCTAGAATGCAGGACGGGTGATGTGATTGTTACTCAAGGCTACGCTTTGCCAGCGAGGTACATAATTCACACGGTTGGTCCTAAATATAATATCAGATATCAGTCGGCCTCGGAAAATACATTACACCTCTGTTACAGGTAGGCTATATGGCTAAATTATTCATTTCCGCCCAACTTTTCTTCTTGCGCTCTTTTCCAGAAATGTACTGCAAAAATCGAAAGAATTAGGGATCCATTCGCTGGCGCTCTGCGTGATAAACTCGGTCAAGAGAAATTATCCACCGAACGAAGGAGCCCACATAGCCTTGCGTAAGTTTTTTGAATTAAGCGTTTTCACCATCGGCTCGAATCCGTGAGTATCTTTGTGCGAGAAATGCACTAGTGACGAAATCGGACTATGACGAATGGTGTCGAACGCACTGTCGCTATCTACTCAACTTCCTATTGGCGACACAGTTCGAGTTTACCGTTTTCCTATCAATTATGATTTTACGTATCTAGATATTCGACGAAGGCAATCATAATCCGATGTCGCGACGAGTGAGTGTACCTACGTTAGTGACCCGATATTGAAGAACATCGTTTGATAAGTGGGTATTTATGGACATGTGCATTTGTATTGTTTCATAATGAGGAAATAGGAATTCTACGACCGCTATTGTACTTTCGATTGTCATTAGTTTTTTCGAGTTGCCCGTTTTCAAACTTCGTGTCGAGTTTCCGTTGTTTTACCGCGTACATATTTTTTGCTTTTTTAGATGTGTTCGTTTAATACAATTGCAGAAACCCTCTGTCTCTCTCTGAAACTAGTCGAATTTGAATTGAAAAACCGGTTACTGTGCACATCATATGCGCGACCTGTACAATAAAAACGTAGCTTCAATTTATCTACCTGTTGATATTTTCAGACGCATTTCTCATAATGAATTCCAATGAAACAACGTGGTATAGAGAAAAAGTGTTATCACGAAGCAGATGATAAATTTGAAATTTTATTGTAATAATGTCATCCGCGATGTGGCTGGTTATTGTCCGAGCATAAAAACTGAAACCTTCTGTTTTTCAATACAAGGTCGCTAAATCCAATTAAGCAGATCGCTGTCTGTACCTTCCTCTTTCATTGTCCGTTTAAATGTATGCAGTGTGTTCACGTTTCGACGGCTCCGCTCGTTACGGTGACACGGTAGTGAATCATCAGTGAAGTATTTCTAATAGATTGTGTATATTATCTTAGTGCCCTAAAGATGGTACGATACCTGTTTCTATTTTCTTCTACTAGGAGTAAATAGGTAAGACTACGTTTTCTAGTCGACCACGAATTCGATGAATTTTCTGACACTCTTTTAAAAGCCGCGATCGATTGAATTAATGACATTACAACGATTATGTGATAGATGAAGTTGAAAAATTTAAAGGGAGTTTATTTACAGAGAGACGCATTTTCCATTGTCATTTTTTTAATGATGACTTCCAGTTTTTACATCGGCTTCTCATTGAAACATTCCACATTATGTTTGTTTTAATATTGCATGTGTATTTTCCGGAGTATTTGAATAATTTTTCATCTAGCTTTGTAGTTGAGTTTGTTCATATATTATGAACACATTGTGGATGTTAGATATTGACCTATTTTTCGATACATCGCAGTTTGAATATTGATGTTTTTCTATCCTGCATATATTTATTGGTGTCTATTTCTGATTCTCGCAATATTAAGAGCATTCATTCGTTTGCTAGGCCGATAAATAGTTTTTCCCAGACAAGAGGTTTCGTCGAACGACACTTTGTGGGCGTTCCAATGATTCTACACTTACCACTTGCGGTCACTAGTCGATACTTAATTTATTCTCAGCGTGATTCTAAATATTGGAAGAGGAATTTTATATACACAGGACCGCATCACCCATTAGACCCGCATAAAAGGGAGTCGTTAAAGCTTTTCTATAAATAAAGATCGGATTGTACGAATGCAAATACGTATGTAAAAAATATTAATCCACAGAAACTGGCTGCGAAATTGTCTATCGCACGTCGATTAAATACATCATATTATAGACACCACAGGAAAACATTATTGGCGAATGAAAATTAATACGTAGGTGCGCAGTAATTTTTGCGAAATTAGAAACAAATTTTCGCGAAATTTGGACAATTTTTTCATTGTTTTTCATGATGAATCGATTTTTTTTCTTGAAATGTTTTGAGTTTCGGAGTCAAAAAAAAAATCCTAAAGTGATTGACAATGAGATGCTCAAGTTCATGCTGGCAAAGATTCATATAGCCTTTCCATAGATCAGAATGAATCGTAGTTCCCTCTGCTACATGATTTTTAATGAGAGGAAGCAATATATCTTCGCTTTGGTCATCTCTCATTTGGCATTAAAGGAGTAAGTTTGTAAATATTCCAACGAGAAAACATGGAAACAATTGTAATATATTAAATGCAGTCATATGACAACATGATAAATTTGATGTCACAGGCCAAAGTCAGAAAATTTTTGATACTTATTATTACCCGTTTCAGGTACCGTAAGGAGGTTTTTGGAACGTTATGGCAGCACAATAGACACCTTAATATTTGCTGTTGATAACACAGATTACGGTATATACGAAGTACTTCTTCCTCTCTATTTTCCACGATCAAAAATGGAAGAAGACTCATCTAGATGGCAGCTACCAGACGATGTGGGTGGTGCGGATGGGGAGCCCCTGCTTCCTGATCGGCAGATCAGGATCATAGACAATCCACAACATACTCTCCATCGTAGGTATCGTGAAAGATTAGGAATAGAACTCAGAGTGTCTACGGATTGAAGGCCAAAGATAGCAAATGAAAATGTGTAAAAATCCACAAACTTAGCTTGCCTGAAATGTGTAAAACATCATGAGATGACAATTAGGGAAATAAGCATACCGTAAAGTATTATAAAGCTTTGTGAATGTAAATTATAAATTGAAGCTGAAGTCAAATGTGATTCATAGTCACATAGTGCTTAGTATTGAGTGTAGCAGAAAAACTAGTATGTAAAATAATTATTAATAAGAATATACAGTACCAGGGAACAAAGATATACAGTATAAAAGAGGTGATCGATTATAGTAGTAATTGTTGAAACTTATGCACTAAATATTGATGAAAATATTTCAATTGATATAAAGAGATATTTCAGTAGTAAGTGCGACTCAAATAGTCAGGAATAATATTGAATAATATGAAACAAACAATTGTGGATTTCTTGAATCTACAGAGTTGTTAGTTTACCCAATAATAATAAGGGTTAATATTTGGATTATGAAAGCGCTGTTAAATAGCATTAAAAAAAACGACTAAATGGTGAAAATTTTGATACTGACTGATTCAAAAACGTTAATTATTATAAAAATAGATGAATGAAAGAGGTGTTATTTTAGAACAAATTGTAAACATTCTAACTAGAGTTACCAAATATAATGAAACTTTGGTTGATTTTGTAATGAAAGATAGGGATATGAAATATACTGTCTTAATTTTAACTTAACCAAAAATGTCAGAATACCACGCTATAGAAAGTTAAATTAAAAGGATATTGAAAACGAATGCGGAACTGACATAGGGAGTAACTATTTCAAAAGTAACTGTTACACAAATATGGGAAAACAAACGAAATATGTGATGAAAAAATAGCAGAAATAAGAGAAAAGTTTGTACAAACAGATGAGGCTTGTAATGGATTTTTAAGTTCAATAAAAGAAGTTGGTTTAGAGTAGATTAAGGCTAGAATATATGTCCAAATAATTTTGTTAATTCATGTAGTGAAGCTCAGAGGTAGTATACATTATAAAGAGTTTTGACTGTACTAAACTAAACGACTTAGTCCAAGCGCCAGTAGAGGTTGTTTGAACCGTGTCTTAAGAAGCAAGAATAATTATTTTTTGCCTAAATCTTTCTGAAAAAACCAACCAACATTTTCCAATGAAAATTCATTGTTTCCTTGAAATAATTTAGATATTTACAATATTTGTGGTCTTTCTATTCGTAACAAAGCGAAATCTAAGATTTGATTTTTTTTGCAATTTGCAGGAAACCCTATTGTTTGGAATATTTTTGAATTACATTTCAGTAGGTAAACTTAAAAACTATTGTATATTTTGTCTATGTCCGTGTGAATCGTGAGCCAAGCGAATTGGCACTAAAATGGGAAGTCGCTATTCACTTCCGTACTTTTTTTTGTTCATTTTCCATAATTTTCAAGTATTGAATTCCGAGAAATGTTGATAGATTTCTTGTGAATTTCAGGAATTGCAAATTCCCAAGAAACTACTCGTGGGTTCTCTTCAGAATTCCAGAAAAATTATGACACATCGATAACTTCTCCCACGCTTTCAAAGGTTTTCAAGCGAATCTGGCCAAATGATCCAAAAAAAATTTGTCTAAAATAGATATTATCATAGAAGTTTGGTAAATACTTGAAAGAATTTTCAGTGATAAATATTTTCGAAAGATTAATAGGAGAGAAGAACGAATTTCTATGGAATTCTTTAATAAATCAAAATTTATCGAACTCCTCGAAATTCAAATCGAATCGATATAAATTGATTATAAAAATGATTAAATGAAGTAAGTGTTGAAACTAATTGAAAATACGTTAATCATAATATAAATTTCCCAGAAATGAATTTTCCCATAAAATTCGACATTTATAGTGCACGAAAACAGCCGGCAAACATCCAGATTTTCGTACATTATTTTGATAGAAAGAAAACTTTTCATTTTATTCGTATTAATTTTTTTGTGCAAAATCAATTGTGATCTAATAGAGTTAATATTTCCTTTATTCTTTCATTTTTCAAGCATCTTCGAAAATGTTGCAAAGTTCAATTTATTTTGAGATAATGTGATTCCAAGAATATTTTTTAAACTGTTATCGTCCACTAGATATGTAGGCTCAATGTAGTTTACACTGGCTTACGTTTCTTGAAAACATTGAAGATCCGTGGAAGATCGAACACTTCTATTAAAAAAAAACTTACCGCTTCGGTTTCATCTGCTCATTCAGATCTTTTATATAGATTCCTCCGATCTGGCAAATTTTGTGTGAAATGATGCATCGATTCTTCGATAATTTTCCATTGTATACAACCTTCAGTTGATCACAAACAAGATAAAACATTCAGCGACACCGGTGAACAATCGTTCTCTATTATCATTCACGTACCTTTCATTTTTCTATTTGTACGAGATTATTTTAATATGTAGTAGTGTTGGAGATAGGAAGTTTGTGATGGTGTTAGCTGTCCCTTCACGACGATTTAGTGAATATGATAAACGAATCGTACGAATATTCTTGTAAGGCATTTGCTAAACGGAAAAAAATGTTCTCCCAATACAATAGCCTGACTCAATATCCTATTTAAATTATTTCAGCGGACGAAGAATCGATCGATCTTTCGTCACCATTAGAGACATCGATTAACATCGAACACACGTTTAGTCAAATGCAAGGCGATTTGGACCAACAACGTTTGCTGGGCGAGAGACCCTTTAACGATCCATTAGCAGATATCATGGTTAAGGAGATCCAACACCAAGAACGGTAAGTGGCAGTTTGAAATTTTCCCATCTGAGAAAAAATATTTCCATTGTAATAAGTCAATCTCTGACCACGATTAATTCGCAACAGATCGCGTAAATAAAGCAATTAATAGTGCGTTGGAGTGTGGAATAAAAGCAACGGATAATTTAAAAAATTTTCCATGGATTTTTTTTATTCCATCATGTTTTTCATGAGATCATGGATGAATCCCCTCAATCAAGGACGTCGATGTATTTTTTTTCTTTTTTTTTTGTCATGACCCGCAGGATGGACGCCCATGCACTCAACATATATAGTTACTTCCAGTCGGTGGAGTAAGAAAAAATTTCATCCGTCACTCTGACAAAACATGACGTTATCTTAATCTCGCATCTTTCTAACGTCATTGTTAATACTAACATTGCGATCAACCTAATTATTACAGGGATTTTGAGAAAACATTACTCCGTATATAACTCGAAGTTCCAATATCAAAATTTCGAAAACATGTTCCTCTCAACGCGCAGCCCTGAAGATCGACGCTGTAAAAAGTGAGTTTCTTCGATGTAGTGGTCTTGCCAATATGACGTCGATCGGTTAATATATAATTATTTTTCTATTAATGATTTACTGACCCGCTTCTTCAACCGCTTGCTCTCCTTTCTTATTACTCGACAAGCGAAAATACCGGCGATCTTTGAGTGAAATCAGCCAGTCGGACGTCGCGGACGGTATAAAATTTATAGCGTTACTCGAATCGCCGGTCACACATTTCCATTCTTTACATTTAATCATTCCTGATTTGTTTGCGGTTGGGTTGGTGTTGCGAAGTCGCGGATAATGTTTCAGTGTTGACCTAATTCGTAGTTTCATAACTAGTTTGCAAAGTTTTCGCTAAATAACAATGAACGGTCAGAAATCGGACTATTTAAATATTTTTTCAACAGTTTCTACTTATTTAGGATGGAGCTCGACGGAAACATCGGACGATGTATTAAATTCTGTTAGTTGCGATGAATCAAGGTAATATTTTGGTAACTTGTGACGTTTTTGCGTTTATTTTTGCCCGCTGACGTCTCACGTGAAATGTCTGAAATTCTGAAAGAAGTCGGTATAAAAATAACCGACATTCTTGTCTTGCTTATTATGATCCGAATAAGTTTAACCTTTCCGCAATATTTGATTGTCAAACAATGGACACTTGCTCATGAGAATTTGTTTATTAACAAATTATATTTCACACCGGTACGGTGAAGTATGCTTCGCAATTATGAACGTAGGATTTCGCATTATTCCATGTTATCTTGTTAACACCCCAGAAATTTATATTTTGAAATGTGCATCGTTTCGTCGTTTAATTTACGATCATTCTGAAATGGTCATGAAGAATGTTTAGGTTTTTTTCTTCCGCCCACCGCAACTCTGGTAGGTGAAATATTTTCTAGTTTTCTGCAGATTTAAATTAGTTCGCGGGTAGTCATTTCCGCTAGCTTTTCATTTCATAATAGGAACAATTATAGGAAAACGTCGGAAATCGACACACTTCGAAATGTATGTGTAATTAAAACTGCAAACATTATATTACAATTGTGAATTAATTTCTTCCTCACCCATTGTTATATAATTCACATAGCTAATACGTCGTTAACAGAAAACGATATTATAATTTTTGTTTTTCAGTTATGAGCAATTGTTAAGGAGGGCCAAATCTGAAGATCTAACTGAAGTTTCGGGCATCGGCTGTTTATATCAGAGTGGCGTGGATCGGCTCGGTAGACCCGTAGTTGTCTTTGTCGGAAAATGGTTTCCCTTTAACAGAATCAACTTGGATAAGGTGAGTGAATAAATCTTTGCCCATTCTGGGACATGATAATTTCATAGTAATCCGGTTGAAATAGTAAAAAACAATTCGTTATAGCAAACATTCTATTCGCAAAGTTTCAGATTGTTGCTATGAATTTTTCTGTTGAACAATAGACTTGACTATAGTGAGGGATGTTAATTTGTGCATTAATGTTGAGAAAAACTTGAAAGACTAACATTAATTCTCAGTACTAGAGAGGGAAAAACAATTGTTTTTCAGCGACCGTGCAATAAGTTGCAAAATTATTATTTGTATGCCAGAACGTGAAATTACGTGTTCGCGTTCGAAGGAAAAATACCGAGGCCACTAAGAAGTTTCCCGGCGGTGGTGTAAACATTATTCGTCATGTAGTGGAATCAATGATTATCCGACGATATGTTTTAGAGTTTCATTCTTGTATTTTTAAGCCATCCAAACGTCCAAAACGTGGAATATACGATAAGTGGTTCAATAGTATGAGAGTAAATTTTTGTTTTTTTTTTCTAATGATTTCAAGGATAACTGGAAAAGTTCGGAAAACCATTTTGTATAAATTGGCATTCAATGCCAATGTTATTGCTATATTCTGATAATGAAGACGACATTTAGTCACCACAACACGTTACAAATGTACCGTAGAGATAATATTTTAAGTAGTTACTTATTAGTAATATTCATGTAGTTGAATTAGAGTTAGGCAAAATACTATTTATAACTGGATGACGATACGCAAATTTATGTACTTTCAGAAAAATATGTCGAATATGAGGGAATATACAGAACATCGGTAAATCATTACATAACTTACCAGCAAACTACCAAATAGGTTCAGGGAATACTAACAAAAGCCCGAAAAAAAATTTTATCCGGAAGGTAGTTTTCGGTTTGAATTTTAACATTCTGTGCTAAAGTGAACACAATCAAGGAAAAAAAGTGTTTGTTTATTTACGATTGGCAAAATATGCATCTGGACCGTAGACAGATACGCGTTGATAATATTTAAATCCAATGAATGGTGGGTCTGTTACCGAAATTAGTCGCAAATACGTTCCAAACCAAAGAAGTGTTCTTATTGGAAAGGCCTTCCAGTAGCGCCCAACGACTATCGTTCAGTTCATGGAATGGTTTAATTTTGGTTACCGCACGTTCTTATTTGATTTGCCAAGTTATTTCTTAAATTGCTTTACGAATATCAATTCCAGTGCATATATCATTCAAATCCTGGATGACGTCGTGCGTGTATAAATTACTCTCCTACTGACGTTAGTTGGGGACCAAGGGAGAGAAAGTACTCGCGATCAGCCCGTCTGAGTGACAACGTTGCCAGTCGAGTTCTGCGCGGCGGAGCTTTATCTTCATCAGAATAACAATATTCATTTCAAATCGGTTCTCCAAGTTTCATTTCCTGTTTCAAATGAATATTTGGTTTGTGATTATTGCCATCAAAAAGGAATACACATAACTCTCTGCCGCCGTTTCATTCAACATCGTAAGAACGGAGCGAACTCGACATGCCTTAAGTGCACTTTGCATTATTTACGACAATGTGGCAACATTGATTATGACAATTCATTCCTGCGTAAGCTACCACAGAGAATGTCAACACTAAGTCGATGACATTATAGTTTTGACGTTCCAAAATTTGACGGTGATCAGTTTGATAGTGGTGGTTGCGCAAAAATGTCTACACCGGTCGATGAAACCGCTGATGAAATATTGAACAAAATCAGCAGAGAATTTCATGAACAAATACAAGATAAGGAGTTCCTCAAGACTGCTGCGGAAGAATGTTTGAATACCGTAATCGACGAGATAACCTTGGGTATCATATTTGACAATCATCGTCGAGCGAAGATCGGAGCTTTCGACTTGGAGGACGATGAAAGCGATCTGGAAATTGATAAGGGGGCGGATATCGAGAACTTCTCCGGTAAAACTATAAAGAAACAGGTTGCTAAAGAGAAATGCGTTTGTCCAAACGAAAATTGCAAACGAACAGTGGCGGCAACAATATTCGCAAGGCATTTGGCAACATGTGGAGGGGGTAGGAGAAGGCCAATGTCCGAGGCTGGCCCGTCCACGGAGTCAAACAATTATCAAACTAATTATCGCGAAAGCGACGATGGTGATATTGATAATGATGTACATCCGAAAGCTGGCGATAAAAGGAAGGGAAAAGGAAAGGCTAAGGCAAAAGTTAGTGGTGGCAAAAAGAAAATGAAGAAAGGTACTTGCTTGCAAATAATTTTAATATACCATTGAATATTAATTATATATTTTTAAGCCAAAACAGTCAAGACCGCTAAATCGGTGGAGGCTGCTGATGACATGATGCCTGAAGAACGGGAATTGAGAGATTTGCTGAAAGAACCTGTTTCATATTAGCTTGACCATGTGTTTTTAGTTTGTTTCTATAGTTTCTGAAGCAGAATTGTGATAAAATGTATCTTGTTGTATCTTAGAATTGTAATATAGTGAATTTCTTTGGTTGCAGAACCAAAATTGTGATCAAATGTTCAATAAATTGATGTTTATTCTTTTTTTTTGTTTCTCTAAGCATTTTTAGTGGATTGGACGGCTAAAAAAAATTTGATACTCTTGATTTTGATAGTACATATTTGGTCTTAATAAATACATCCTTGTTTGAGGTAACAAATTTCGAAAATTTACTATTGAAACATTTACTCTTTTATATTTATTACCAATTGATAAAACATTCAAACTTTAAACAAAAACTAGTTCTCAGTTTGCATCGAATTTTTTTAACTCAAAGGATATATTAATTAGCATCTTTTTCTTAGGAACATACAAAACGCGAGACAAATTCTAACACATGGATGTGTGGACGACAAATTGTCGTTTTCTAAAAAAAATTGAAACGAAAAATATCAAAATGTTTGCAAATTAGTAAAATAATTTGTTTTTTTTTTTTCAAAAACTTGAAATGAATTTTTTCGTTTTAGGCACTTCTGTACTTGATCGTACTTCTGGATCCCATCGTTCGAGGCGATTACGTTATCGCATATTTTCACACCTTAACGTCGAGTAATAATTATCCGTCGTTGTCTTGGCTTAAAGAAGTTTACAGTGTTCTACCCTATAAATACAAGAAGAATTTGAAAGCTTTCTACATTGTACATCCCACTTTCTGGACGAAGGTGAGAAATTAGTATTAGTGCAAATTTGATAAAACATTTGATTTTCATAGCCCTGGCAATGAAATGGCAAACAGTATGCCCTTAGCTCGCATTTTAATTAGTTCATAATTTGGAAAAACTTTTATTCATTTCTTTTTTGCTTTCCAGATGATGACTTGGTGGTTCACGACGTTTATGGCTCCAGCGATCAAACAGAAAGTCCACAGTTTGCCGGGAGTAGAATATCTTTATGCCGTGATGTCTCCTGATCAATTGGAAATTCCGGCTTTTATAACAGAATATGATATGACTGTACGTTATCTGATAAGCACTTATTAAAATCGTTTTAACTGTTTTCTGTTTCAGATAAATGGTTTACGTTACTTTCAACCAACGCCGGCGACATAAAGTTAACTTATAGTCAATTAACTAAAGGCATAATCAAGTTTCTCACGATTGTCCCTATCAACTTCGACAGTAGAATAATTCGTTGCAATATTCTAGTTACTATTCTCTGCTGTGCCAAGCAATGAAACGATGGTGATATGCTTCTTGTGAATGATATTTTCAATGTTGTTCATCATTCAGACTAAATAGATATAATGGATTTATTAGGTAAGAATGTGGCTCCTCAGATTTGTAGCCTGTGTACAAGAGATATTTACTATCTGTCAGAGTTTATCGACCTCACTGGTTTCTTATGAGATTTTTCAGTCTTTAGGTAAGAATTAGCATATTTTTTATATAATTCGATGAAATTATCTTTTATTAACAAAGTTTTCTTTTATTTCGCCTAAAATGGTACAAAGTGATTAAGCGGATGATATGCAATTTATCAAGGTCAGAGAGTTGTGGAATTAATCGGAAAAACAGTTAAAATGTAGCCCTTAAAACGTGAAGCAATAGCAATACGTGGTACCTAGCTGAATGAAATTTGAATATTACTTTTCAATTTATATTTATATTACCCCAACTAAACATTTGATTGTTACATAAGATTTGTGTGTTATTTCGTCATTCCAATTTATTAATCGGTGATAATCTATCAGAATTTTCAGTTGACTTGTTCATTGGATCTTCATGAAATGTAGACTTAAGTTAATACTTGAAATACTAACTGTCAATCTATCCTGGCGACTGATAGTGGTCAACATGTTGAGAAACAATTCGAACCTGTAGATTAGTATTAATCTAAACGTATATACTGATAAGTTCATACAATGAAGAATTGTGTTGATGGAGATTCAATGTATGTGTGCTCAATTCAACACCAATCAGTTTAAATGGATATGTTTGAAATTGTTTTCACGTAAAAACGTGAACATTTCTATATGAAATATTCAGGCGTGTCTTGAATAATGAAAAAGTAACATTCTAAATGTGTGAAGTGACGATTTTTTGTATTTTTAATGTTGTTGAAGTTTGTTGAATGAATTATCAAGTTCGTTTATAACTTGTTGACACAAATGTACAATCACTGAGCTTGTAGTAGTACTAATGACAAGAATAAATTTAACAGGAATTGAGATCCCTCCCTACTACAGAAATTATTATATAGTCAAACGCCTTTGAGCATTGAGTAAGAATATACCCGTTGTAGGAGGTTGTTTTTGAAATGTGCAACTATAATGATTATATGATGCGTTGATCAATAAATACGATTTATATAAACCTTTTTTTAATGATTGTTAATAACAAACGACCAAACGCAAGGGACTCCTTTTTGTAAAATTGCTTAAAATATTTAGAAAGACTTTTTCGAAATTCTGCAGATTGAGTACCTGATTTAAAACTCATTTCTTGCAATTTTTATGGAAATTGAAATTGAGAGTTTGTGTCTGCTCTATCTGACCTAAGATTGGAGAAAAACTAGTTTTGCAATTTTGGTGATTTGGTGAGTACTTTTCCGCAGTCAATACGCAAATTGCATTCACAAAAAAGCCATTTCTGTTCGATTCCACTAGATGTATTAGGCAACTACACCATTCCTCTGCGAATGTAGTCGTATGAGGAAATTCCAATTTTCTTGCTCAGAACGGGGTTCTAAATATTAAATACGTAATACAGTCGAAAGAATGATAGTCCCGCTGTCACGGTATGTAATGGGCGATAAAAATGTTTCTTATCCTTTTCTTTTCATCACTTATTTATAATGTACACTCAAATACTGAACGAGACAAATTTCATATACATAACAAAACATTGTGCAATTTGGATTCTCTACAAAAATTACTTTTTGGACAATGTTGCTAATTCTATCATTAAAATAATAAATTAGTAGGAAATTCCCTTCAAATAAAATTGAATGAAAGCCTAACAGAAATAATTTTCCATCGCGAATGAATACCAAAATGTACAATTCCAATTTTTTCTCGAAATCGGGCGGCTTTATGAAATCGAGTCGGATGCAGATGACTTCAGTTTAGATGTACTGATAAAAAAAATGATCTCAACCTTTTTTATGAGTACAACATTTTTATTGAGTGGCCATATAGCTATTTGTCCTATTTTCCCTCTTCCTCTCCCACCGTTCGCGAGATCCGAATGAATAAATTACGCAACCACATCTTTGGTTTATGAAAAATTCAGACGAGAGTGTTACGTAATCTGTGAAGAAACCCAGGAAATCTATAGAGAAGCCGAATACGAAGGGCATATGTAACTGAATATTGCCAAAACCTTTTAGCGGAATACGCAAGGAAAATGAGGATCTCCATAGTATCAACGCACAATTGAAATCGTGAAAAGGCGACTGCTACTTGTTGAAATGAGAAGCTACTTCGGAAATCCTGGAATCTATGGAAACAAACGAGATTCGGATGCGTCATTTGTATCATATTTTCAAATCTGATCTTGCCATTTATAAATGAAATCGATCTGAACCGTATCATTAAATTCATACGTGATCTTTATAAAATTCATACATGACATAGAGAAGTGAATGAGTTATCTCATATGGGTCCACATATTTATATTTCATGAGAAGTGGATAGGTGTCATAAGAATTGTATATGAAACGTCTCGTCGATGTGAAGAGCTTTTTGGAGACAAAGTTGTCTCGTCACAAAAAAAAATATTTGGATGAAAGCCATTCTCTAAGTTTCGAATGCAGTGTTTCAATTAAGAATCTAGTATATTAGTTCTAGCATATTTCATCCACTATGGGATCGATGATATAATTTGAAATTGAATCAGAACCACACGATTCTGTTCATGGTGCTCTCTACGGCTCATTTCTTTCACATATATTCAGATATCTCAGATATATTCTGTATGGAATGAAATGATTTACCTCCAAACCGATGATATAGTTTCCACTGCTCATCGTAGGCCGCAATGCTTCTGAACTACCCATTTTCGGTGTCTTTTGAATCGTGAGAATCGAAATAAAAGACACCGAACTTCAAAGGGAGTCTCGCGAAAATAAGATTATCTACCTTCTTCTGTGAAACATCCTTTAAAGTTTCGATCCGACCTCTCAAGAATGAAATTCCAATGTCATGATTGTTGCGACTTGCGAAGTATCCACGTAAGCAGGTATTACGTGGAAAAGGCTAGGCTGTTTTTTTGTCAATTATTACCGATTTCACCAACTTTTCTTTTAATATGAGAATCCAACTACAAATAAAGATTTAGGTGTTTGAGGGATCTTTTCAGATTTGAATCGTTTGACTGTTTTAAATAGCCCAAGCTGTATAAAGTATTTGGTTCACTTCAAAACGAAGGTACCTAAGCAACATGCGTACAAGTCGAGTGATATCAACCATATCTGGCACGAACATATTTCAATAAATATTTGGTCGATTTAGAATCCCCCGGTGGTCCAACAAATCCTGTTTCAAATTGGGAGATTTGATAACGAATTCTTGCATCCTCAAAACTGCTTTAATATACGTGTGATCTGATAAGGTAAACCCGTAGGATATTATTGGGATTTGCCCCGAAGTAAATTGAAATGATTTGCATCTCGCTTATTTCATTTAAAATCGTATCACATTTGAAATCACTTTGTATTGTTTATAAGGAAAGTGGGATATTTCAATTTTTTTTCCTCCCCAGATTGCGCGTTTAAATTCAACTATTCAAAATCTATTGATATCCTATTCCAGATTAAATCTTCTGAAATGAATTTCCAATTCCTTTATTCCGTGTTTTGTTATTGCTAACTTCTCCAAGTACACGCTTTGATGAAAACATCAATCAAGAGTCTGACAAACGTATGGTAAGCACGAATGTATGCTATTAATTACGTCCATAACTAGACGAGCCCATCCTAAACAACAACAAATCAGTGTTATCGTGGCCACAAAACAATATAAACATGTCTGTTTGCGGCTGTTCGTCTGCAAACTGTGAATCCAGTACGCGTCCACCGAAAATAACGTATTTGAGAGGGTGTCAGTCAAACCTGTCAATCCTTTTCGTGGAACGATTAATCGGAAATAGTCTTCGAACACAATGTTATTATTAAGTAAGAAATGAAGAAAATTTACAACACATGCACACAGAAAAAAGAAAAAAATTGTTCATATCACATTTTGTCCTCCTCTCGCACTCCAAGCACCTTTGCAGTGCGCGTCTATCTCCACAGGAAATCGAAAAAATTTCGGTTTCATTTTAACGTGATATCTTTCTACCTTTCTAATTTCAAGTCTAGATAATTAATTTCAATAAATAACTTTCAATACATTTGAAACAACTTCACATTGCAAATGGCTGATTTATTGGATAAGTCTGTCCAATTCACTCTGAACCAACAATTTTTTACCAAGAAGAAGTAGTTTTTCCTGGCTTCGGCCAAATTAATTCGGGGAATTAAAGCAGAGCAATTCTCTTTAAATATGCTGAAACAATCGGTGCGTCGGGGTTCGTGCGTTATCGAAAGAGATCCCTGCAAGAACCGGAACGGTTTAATTTTCATTAGGACTTCTTTCTCCCGTTTCTTTGTGTTTCAATTCAACAAATATTTGAAGGAGAGATTATAGAAGTTTCAGTTAACGAACTAAGATGGACAGGCTCGCAACGGGAGAGAAGTCCCCGAGCCTGATCGAAATTTACATCACAACGAAAACAGCTCGGCCCACCACGGCGACGGTAGATAGGATATGTATATTTTGGCCTGACTGTATCCGTTGCCGATAACGAATGTGCGGAGATCGCTCGTAATTTTCATTATGAATTCAGATTGCTAATCCGGTTCCGGAGGGGAGCAACTATTGGCCCGCGTGTTTTCCCAAACTCCTCTTTACTTTGTTACTGCTCGATGCCCAGCATTTCGCTGGAAAATAGTTATCCCCTAAAATTTTGACATATCGACGCCCTCCAATAGTTTCCATAACAAACTGAGCTTGTGTTAATAGTTACAACTGTTGCTCTGTCCTATATTAATCATTAATCAGTGTGATTGCGTTTGACCTGTTTCTATTTTATTATTATCCATACCGTTTCGTTTTTATATCGTATACCGCAGAACAAGTGTTCTGCGCTCTCGGTTTTGACGAACGTTACGGTATGCGTCATCATGGCTGTTGCGACGCATCTATCTCTCTTCCACTCAGTCGCCAGCCGATGCATTCGAGACCGACCCCAAGTGGCAGCAATGGTAGACAACACATCTTTAGTTTATGGTTGCTGCCAGTGTACTTTGACAACGACAGAATTATTTTAAAGTGTAAATTTAAAAACTTCATCTAAGACAACCCTTAGGAAGATTACGGCAGCTCCGTTTTCGCCGGGAATTGATGCAAACAGATTTTTTATGAATTTTGGAAAAAAAAATTATCACACTACATGAGTTTTAATCGAATCACACCTTTCAACTTATTATCTAAACTATAATACTACAATATATTCATCACCTAAAAAAATTATACACCCCTTGGTTGTTTTCAATGAATAAAAAAACAATGAACGCTCTTCAGAAAGCGAATAGAGTAATTGTTCACCAATGAGTGAAATTAACAAATTTGATGAGGTCATGTCCGAATGAATTAAGCATCGCGAATGCTTAATTTCGGGTTTCCGAAAAGAATAATAATAAGACAACATTGGATTAACTAGCTGCTACCCTTACAAAATAGTTTAATGAAGTGAAATATTGCGGGCCTATTAACAAGGCATATCGTGTGAAACAAGTCGACGAACCGGTCTGATGAATTAATGGAGGCAACAAAGCCCACGATAATGGGGGCGGTAGAGGGCTTTGTAGGGGTTTCCTGACTGCAACAGACAATGCAGGGGATGTAGTTGCTTCTCAGGTACACCGTGAAAATTTATATTGTTTGAAACATCGCTATGAAGGATTAACAGTTTGGTCTTCCCGGCCGTAATAAAAGGACCGCAGTAGTAGGGAAGTTTCATTTCGTGGTAGGATATTTTCCATGAAACAATAAGCACTTTCTAACCAAATAAAATACGTAAACTATTCAAACGGAGGATGAACGCCAAGGGAAGAAGATTTCCTAAAACAGCCGCACTTAACTCACTTCAATGCATCCGAGTTACCGCTTTTCTCTAAGAATCTAACAAGGAAATTGCGGGAAATTGTGTTTGTTTTGATCAATGACGAAAAAACAAAAGGCTCTTTGTAATCGACCTTATTCTCATCTTATGAATGCAAAATCCAGAAAATCTTCAATAACAATAATAAGACGCGAAACCGCGATTTATTCAAAACGTGAATTCTCCAAGTGTTAATTTATCGTTTTAACATCGACGAAAAACTGCAGGAAATTTGCGTGAACGGAAATACCCTACTATACTATATGAATACATTAACTTCATAAATAACGAAACTTACAGCTTTAGGAGTGGAACGTCATGAATAATCAGTTTATCCATAAATCGCTGCTAAATATCTGAATCAAACTATGCAGAAAATGTTCAACAACAAGGCGGAAGACATCCATGTCTGAAAATATTCAGAAATTGGTAACAATTTACCCAGGATCGAACTTGCTATACAAAGTTCTCGGGTGTCGATGTCGTTTAGGGAAACTTGTGAAGTAGTAATCTTCTTTAGATGCCTATACTCCATGCTCCTAGAGAAAGAGTCATTCGATCAATAGTTGGAATTATTCATGTTCGGTTTTTCACTTCTCTAGAAGCTGTGAGGAAATTCGTTGCCACGAATATTGGAACGACTATATTATTTAACTAAACTGAGTCTATGTCCGTCCGCTGGGAGAGAGTTTGCTGATTGTCATTAGTTTTTTGAAAAATATTGAGACAAATCGATTTTCGTTTGGAATAGCTACTTTTTACTACTCTAATTTCGTTAATGTTTGCGGACTGGCAACATTACTCCACTTCTTCAGCTGAGGAGCAAATCTGAGGAAAAAATGAAGTACTTTACATGGTATTTTCCAAACACAATGAAAGGAGAACCTTTGCTTTCTGGAGATGGTAAACTACTGACCGATGTTTCAAGCATATTCGGCAAAGATGTTGGTGGTGCTGCCTGCACAGGTCTCCGTCACCTACACCAAATAATGACAACCGTCTGCAGTTTGAAGAGCTCTTAATAAGATGCTCATGCTGAAAGAATAATGAACCTTATTTTAAAAAATTAAAGGATCTGAGACCTCTTCGGTATGACTTTGTTCTTGGCACTTATTTCTTCATTGATTGCTACTTGATAAATGTGTAGATATTGCTTGAACCATAAACAATAAGTGTGACACAAAAGCAAAGATTCATCGGAACTAAGACACAAAACAACAAAACATTCACTTTTAAGAAATAACTATTTTGAAATATCCAACTTCTGAAATCCGAAATGCGTTGTGGGATGCTGATCGCTTAATTGACCTCCAACTTGTAGCTTATTTGAATGGTTACAGTTCGAGAGATTTCAATGTGACGAATTTTCCGAAAAGGAAGATGAAAAGCAAGCGCACGCGTGAATTTCCCTTATCAAGTTTTGTCGCTCCTATCCGCTCACTTTTCCTGCGACTCCTGAACCCTCTGCAGGGCTAGCCCTCAGTCTTGTGTTGCGAGTTACGCTACATGAAACGAACCACGTGAATTAATCGGCCAGTTGGAAAGTGTTCCCTTATATTTAGAGGAGTTTAGAGTTCGTTTCGAAAATCCGTACGGTATGTTTATCAGACACTTTGTGGATATAATGGAAAATAAATAAGTTGAGTGAAAAAAATGTGATATAATGTGCAGTGGAAATTATTGCGTTAAGGTGTACTTTTTCTTCGTCATAGGTGAGTATTCATATTATCCAAAGCGGGCAATTAAAAAATTAATCGAAAAGACATCGCTACTTTAATGAAAACTTCAACTCAAGTTCCTTGGAATAGGAAAGAATACTTCATATTTTTAATAGTCTACATAAAGTTTCTTTTTTCTTCTGTTTCAATTCTGTTCTGGTATTGTGAAAGGAACGGTGAACTAGGAAAGTTATTCAATCTGTAGAAGAAAACTTGTATCGCGAGGACTTTTCTCTCAGTCGGGAAAAAAGGAAATTGGATGAAATTAAATTCTTAAAGATATGATGCAAAACAACAAACTAAATATGAATTTCAATCCTCTATTCGATGTATATGGTGAAAGTCTGTTGAAAAATATAAGGGGCTTCCGTATATATTTTTTTGTTTAGGGATTTCTTCCCTGGTCACATGCGTTAAAATAAACAATCTCCAAGTGCCACAAGTAATCGAGCATGGATCTGCGGTAGTTTTGGATTGCGATTTCACCTTGGAGGAAACTGATGAAGATTTAGTGGTCAAATGGTTTCTCAATAAGAATAACAGAACTTTAATCTACCAATGGATACCGTGTAAGTTGTTGGTAAAGATAAATCAGAAAAAATTACCGACAAAAAAAAACGATTTCCAGCATCCAGAAGTCGACCTCAAGTTCTAGATGTTCTCAGGAACCGTTTAAATTTAGAATACGTCGCCAGCATGGACGCAAACAGTGTTCACAGAGCTTTGCACATCCTTCGAGCCGGTCCAGATCTCTCTGGAGAATACACGTGTTCGGTATCAACACTTCAAAGTGAAGACATACAAACCAAAAGCATGCTCGTATTCGGTAAGTCAACCCCAACATAATCCAAGTTTATACGTTCACGAGCCAATTTTTTCACCTTACGTCATGTAACGTACGTTTTTTATGATCTCATAAAAATCACTGGATAAATAATTGCATTACGCGCCACTGAAAATTTCACTCTCCTACTTTCAGTTTCAAAACGGGTCATATTCGTTCGCTTTGTGGATGGTGCATAAATTCTGATATTTTAACTTATTTTTTTAAATAAACTGGAGAGGGAACTCCACAATGAAAATGCTTTTCTCAGAAAATATTGTTGTAGCCGCGAGCTGAAGATCGTATTCGACTGCTTCTGCATTCCACATGGCTGATTAATGCCGACTCGAGTTACAATAATATTAGAATGCGTGAAGGAAACCATATATTAGGATAACGGGGGATGATGAGTTTATAGATGTTTGTAATGTTTGCAATTCAATTTATAAAATCATCATCGTTTTCGGTTTTTCACTGTTCAGTTTCTATCAATCGTTTTGATTACTATTTCTGTCCACAATGAACCGTTTTGGAGAAAACATTTTTTTTAATCTTTCTGAAATGTGTTTTCTGTGAGTTGTAACTCCACGTGTCCCAGTTTCTCAGGCTTGAAAAAGTTATTTTGTATTCAGAATACTCTCAGAAATCCTTGCTATCTCCATTTTCATAACAACTCCAAGGAGTGGTTTTTGGGTTAGTTGTAGGCATTACAACAACATGCCGTTTTTTCTTTTGTATTGACAAGGAAGTTGCCACATCGATATTGAAATCATTCAAATACGTGAAGGTTGTTTTTAAAAAATTTTGTACAAATTGTTATCTGAAAATGCGAAAACAGCATAATACTAACAAATATTTCCTAGGATGATATTATTACTTTTTAATGAATTATTATTATCGATCGTTGTGTTCCTGGACCATAACTTTTCCTAAAACGAGTATTACCGGACTGGCTCATTGGCAAATTTGCATGTTGTCCATTAGCAAATCCAAAGCGGCTACGTGGACCGGCAGGATGGAGTGTCAGTAAAAAAAGTGAATCAAAGATTCAATGTATGCTGCAACACGGGAATTTCTAGAGGCCGCCGAATTCAAATGGGTGAATATTAAGTAGGAACAGCGAAAGTCACTTTTAGCGGCGGGAAAAATTTCAATCTCGGTTTTATGACCATGCTGAAACATTGATAATTTCGGCCATTTCGTTAACTTTTCTGTTCGTAGAAATCGAGCTTCTGAATTCATAAATCGGAATTATAACTGTAGAACATTATTGCGTTTTCTGAAGTTCATTTGAGAGTGTTCACCTAATCAACATTTTCACATTTTCTTCTGAGGACAAGACTGAAATGCATTTTGTATCAAACGTCCCAAACATACAAATATTTTATTTCTACTTGGGAAAACTTGGCATCGTGTTCAAAGAGCATGGAAGTAGGATAACACACATACAAATTGGAAGACCGCGTATACAGGGATGAAGGAGGACTTGGTTCGATTTAATGATTGATGGTTGAATTTTTAGTAGAAATGAGAATCCATTATCGAGAATATTCCGTAGGATTTGCGAGCAAGTACGAATAAACACACAAGGAAACACGCAGTAAAATGTGGAAAAAACGTTGTCGGGGATAATGTTCAGGATTCTTTTATTGCGCTCGGGTACTAGTCCTTCCTTTTCATTTCCTCTTCGCTTGGCCTTATTGAAAAATAAATTATTTCTCGATTCTGTATAACATAGACTCATTTCCATGTTTCATTAATGTAGCAGCATGTCATTGGTAGATAAACTATTTTAATCAATTATTTGTTGGTAATGATTGATGTAACTAATGTCGAGGTATTCCCTTCCAAATATGTATGCTAAACCCTTTTAGACAATCTGTCGTACAGATGTGATGGAGGTCAAGCTGAACACAAATACCTTAGGCCCACCGACAGAAAGGCAGCCTGCTACCGTGACATCTGCCGTGCATTGACTGCCAAATGAAAAATCGGGAGCGAAAAAAACATTGCCAACTTCTCCAGTGATAGAATTGGTATCTGTTTCAGAGAATTGAATATAATGAGGCCAAAGCATCCAGAATGACAAATTATTCTGATATAATATGTCTGTTTCAGTTCAAACATTTTCATAAAATGCTATTCCTGATGGTGCACGGTACTAAAAGTGATCATTGCATATAATCATTTCTGCACCAAACTCCTCATTTTATAAAATGAATATTCTGTTTAATCCTGACGTCGGAACTCAAAAAATCAAATATGAGGATACGTAATCAAGTCTTTTTCTTGTTGAATTGAACAATGAAACAATTGGGTTCAATTTTCTAAGCGTTATGGGATAAATTATTACACGATGGGGAGTGTCATTTAAAATTACAAAGTGCGGGTGATTGAGGGGTGGAAAATAAAATTATTCAAATGCTTTTTTACCCATCGCTCTTGTCTCTTGATGTCTAAATCAACGTATATTTCCGTCGAATCAATTTCTTTGCTTAGAAACAAATTAAGGAGAATTTATCTTGAAATTGCTGCACCTAACATGAAGGGATCGATGAAATGAAGCAACATCTGGAAGGGTGGTTCATTATCTTTTAAATATTGAGTCATTATCAGGAGGATTTTTATAGAGAATAATTTATGTTTCGTCCTTTCAAGATATCTTAAACATGTTAGCTGTGCTGAATTGAATGTTGAAATCTGTTTGATCTTCACTTAAGTGGTATGAAATATTCAAATTATTCGAAGCCCATTCATCATCTTAGGGTGGAACTACCCAGTTTTAATGAATTGGTAACCTAATTTCCTGTTTCACTGATATCTTTTCGGTCCGGATTCTGGTTGTTATTAAAGTATAATCTTGCTTTAAACTATCATCGTTTATTAGATTTCAATTTCAGCATGCTTAAATCGCTTGCTATGTAGAACCCTGAAAGGGGAAGCTTCAATTCGTAAGTGGTGTTTGCATTCCCATTTGTCTATAAAATTACGTTGACATTTTTTATCCTTTCCTCTCACGCGAATACACCTATAAATTTTTTCGCCGCCATATAAATTACAGGAAAGCGTCGCACTAGTTTGAATATATCACCTTGAATTTTTGTAATGAACATGAGTGTCACGTTTTCAATGCTGAAGTTTGTTTCAAGGTGTGTGATGAAAAGTATACTTACATAACTACTAATTATTTCAATGTGATGCATTTAGTGCACGCATTAAAAAAATATTCAACTCATGAATTGTCAAGAATATCTTTTTAGTCGACGGAAAACAGTTTACAGGGATCGCTTAAAGTCTCCGAATAAAAAAAAATTGGAAAATTTTCTATTTTCTCACCTATATATCGTCGTTTATCCAAAGACTTCAAAAATGAAAAAATTACTTTGAGATGAAGCCATAATTGAAAAATATTTCATCCTTATTCACGATGAACAAACGATTCATCGTGGAAAATCAATGAATTATCGAATTTTTACCGATTTTTTAGAATTGAACAATATTTTTACGAATCGCTTAAATTGCATTAACATATTGTGACATTTCCCGGTATTTTTAGCGAATTTTACATAGCAAAAATTTGCTAGTAGAAAGATGTCGGCCCTTCACTAAAAAACTAGTTTTTACCACGAAACCCCATTTTGAGGAATATTTGAAATATTTATATGTACATTTATATAAAATACGCGATTAAAAAAATAAACGATGAAAAATATACTCCACAACCCATTCACTTACCTACCTAACAGAAAGAAAAATTACTAGAATTTATGAATCATCAAGAAGTACAATAAATACTTTTTCACGAGATTTTTATATATTATAAATAAAAATAATGATATCAATATTAATTTCTGAGGTTGGAGATAAATTTTTGTATATTTTTTACTGCAAGCAACCCACTTTATTGTATTACAATGTTGTAACAGGTAAATACACTTTTTAACTTATGCCATTGGTAGCTCAAAAGGCGTAGTACTGAACCGCGTGCGAATCCCGGTAAATTTCAACTTAATTTGAGAATGCCGTCGTGCTTCGGAAAGCACGTAAAGCCGTTGGTCCTGTCTACATATTCAATATATAGTCGTGAGGTCATGCTAGAGGCACTTGTGCGATCTGAAAACTCTGGCACTTGAACCCAGGTCAGTGGGTTATCAAAAAAATCAAATTAATTGGCACATATCTTGTAGTACGGTTTAATCGGTAATTGTCTTCTCATCTTTAAAACACATCTTGTTCTAGTTCCCGAGGAAAGGTTGATTATTCGACGGCTCAACGCTGATATGGGATTCATGAAAGTACAGTGCATAGCAGAAGGAGTTTATCCAATTCCCAACCTGTCCCTTTACTCGAAAATGGGGTGAGTGTTGATTGTAAGGAACTAAGGTGCCTTTCACTTCGAAACGACGAAATACAAGACGCAAAAGTGGAATTCGCTCCTTTACATTGTTATCATCGTTTTCTGAACGTATGAACAGTTTTCAATCAGAGAAAGTGATAAAGCGATATTTTACGGTCAATTTAACACCGCCTTTTCCGGTCTTTTCACAAGTGATTTCTCGATTGTTCTTTCACGAGTTGGACCTACCGAACATCGTATAGTGGCGGAAGAAATTAAGCACTTCCGACCTTGCGGTCGACGATGTAAATATAAAGTTATCTCAGGTGAATTCAGAGATAGGTGTTCAACTATTATTTTTTATACATACGAAAGTCGCCTAACTTAACTAACTTAAAAGTGTTTAATGATCTGAATTAGTCTATTTGAGGAAACATTAATTTTACCCCACACGCCTATCCATCTTCAAAAGTCCAAACATTTTCGCCATTCGCTACGAAAATTTTAAATGCACCACTCAATATATTCGAGAAATTTGCATCAAAGTTGGTATGAATAAAAGACTCCTGATTTATATTAACGATTACCAATGACAGTATCTTCATAAATCTGTTTTCAGTGCATTTCTTCCGGCACTGAATTTCCTGTCGGCTTCGTCTCGGTCCCGCCCCGGTGGGACGAGAGAGTGTTTTCTCCATTTTCCTCAATTAACTGAGCGAACGTGTTCTGTTTACAGCAGCCGTTGCATAAATCTATCAGAAAAAAAGCTACTATTCTTCGAAAAAGAGATTCGAGGTGAAAAGTGTGAGCGAACAAACACGTAGCTCAAAACACCATTAGATTTTATCGTCCGTATTCAAAGTAACACCTTGATTCCCGTGCGAAAGTCATAAAATAATTTGATCCGAGCTTTATGATGACTAGCATGTATATCATTCAATTTAACGTACCTACTTTGTTTGGTGCTGTACAACGTCCCAGAAGGAATTTATACGGAATACGAGAGGGTTCGTTTTGCAGATGTTTCATATATACAACTTTCAGAGAATTGTTGGAGGGCAAGATGACTTCGCGGCAAAGGGGCCACCTGTACGACGTCTCGGTGACAGCGACATTAGAGGTGATCAAAGAACCAGAGGAATTTTCCTGCGTTCTCACGATTCCCGAGGCGAATTACACAGTTAGAAGGGAGACAGTGATTTATCCGGGTGAGTTTGTTAACTAATTTGTATATTGAGATTTTTTTCATCCAACCATGCTGTAGGTAAGTTTCGGAAAAGAATAACTTATAAATGAAACAATTCATATCTTGAAGTTCGATATTCGAAGCGAATCAAAACAGATTGGGCTGGGAATTAAAACACAATTCAAGAAACGATTCCCTCGCATTTTTAGGAAGGGTCATCAATTGTGAATCAGACACCACCTTACTTCCGTATTTATCGCATTCGTGTTAGCGGGAATATAGAAAATTTATCGCAATTGTTAAGAGTATTATATCATCCGAAAGGAAAGTTCGTAGTGAATGCGGGACAACCTTTGGATGGGGATGGGAGATAGGGAGAATCTTAAGAATTGAAATATGCATTGTCTTGAAGCTCGGAACAGTACTGAGTCAATTATTTTCAGGTTGCCTGCTTGAGGCGCTACCTTGATAATACAGTGTGCTTGCACTAAAATTAATACGAAGCAAGTAAGTGCGACCGAATGCATAAAACAAAATTCGTAACTCCACCCATTCAACAAGTGTTAATCTTTTATCTCACTTTCATACATTTCGATATCAAGAGAACTCAACTTTCGTTAAATATTCCAATTATGTAAAAATATCTCAATTCATTAATTTTTTTTCGTTTCTTTTCCTTTTCTATGATATGCCAATGATTTAACATTTCATATCTATTGCAACTGAAACTCTCCAACAAATTTCATTTACTGCATCATCCAGGGTGCCGTTTTTTGTTTTTACCTCGTCGGGCTGTCGCCAGAATTTCAGCTACACTAAAATTTTCATCTTCTTATAACGGAATTTTCCGGGCGTTGCGAGAAAGGAAAACTGATATAATTCAGAATACTGATGTGTCAACATGTCGATAAATGGACGACCCAAACGTTCAGCGAACGATTCTTCCGAAGGGAGCTTCCGAACCATTTGTTCAAAACGAATCACTCGCGACCGAATCCGGAACCAAGGAATTCGTAGAAACGAGTGAACCAAACGAATTAATTCACTTAAAAGTATCGAACTTCCGCTCTCTTGTGATTCGGGTGTAAATAGAAATCGGAACGTCGATATAGCGATCGGGGCGCATATGGTGTGCCGCCCTCCTACAACAAAATCTATACAAATAAATCGCCAGAGCTGAGTTCAGGGTGTAAACAGTATTTATAACATAAATGCAACTGCTCTCAATCGATGAAACTTTAAATATAAAAATAGACCTACACCCATATACAGGGTGTTACATCTCAGACGAACCACCCCGTTTATTTCTTATTCCATAGTGACTGGAAGTTTTTCCCGAAGCACCTCGAACGGTTTTACTTGGGCGACATTTTTTTATGTATTTTTGAGGCTTGAAAGGAACAACTCCCTAAGAGGGGGCCTCATAATTGATTTATTATTGAGTGATACTTCGTTTGGAAGATCTTGAAAGCCTTTTCACAACGATATATAAAAAACGTCGTTTTGATGAACCGTTTTTGACAAAAATTAATTTTCTAGCTCAACTGAGTCACCTTTGATATGTTAGTGATTTTTATCAAACCCTTTTTACAAACTTAAATAATGTTAATATTAAAATTTATTGTTTAATCATTCTGCGTTTGTAAATCAAAGGAAATGATGAATCTAATGTACATACGCTCGTTTTCTATTTAAGCTCTTTTTTCGGCTCGAGGGCTGGCAAATTAAAATCGCATAAAAACTCAATTTCAATCGACATAAAATAATTGCGTGCATCACAAAGATATGTTCCGAGAGTTGATGTGTTATTGGAGCCAATTATCAGAAACAACGATGATTTGTTACATAAAAAAAATTGATAGAAAATTTGTCCAACCATATGTGAAATACCGGCCAGTCGATCGAAATGGAGTATGTTTCAGTTTCGGCTTTGTTTCCAGAATTCCGCTTTTTCCATCTATATCACGTTGACTGAATGAAATATCATTTATTTCAATTCCATAAAAAACGAGGATGATCTGACAAATTCAAATAGTCATTCAAATAACCGAGTTAGTAACATTGTACACATTTTATTGCCGTTTTTGCATGAAGAGACGGCGGAAATGAAAAATCAACAATTCAAAACCGCTAACGAGGTTATCACCAACACCTACTGCACAATTTTTGCAAGCTTTGTCTGAAATGAATGAATTTGAATTATGAAAAGCTCGGTCTTTGTTTTCGGAAGAAAAGTTCAAAGTTTTTCCGACTGAAATTACCTTGCCATCTTTTCGGCCGAATATATTAGCACAGTTTTCCTTATTCAAGTTAAAATTTGAAATTAGAGCAGCTGCTCGGGTATTCAGGAATTGCGAATAGCACTGCGCTGCGCCTGTTCGTTCTGTCAACGATTCTGATAAAAATGAAATTTCACTTACGGGTCACATAGTTGGAAATTATGATTTTAATTCCGGGTAACCCACGATACTATAGAAACAAAGTTGTTTTTAAACAAGTTGGATGGCCAAATTATTCGTCTCCTAATCAAGTAATGATGACTTTAATCATTTGTTTTATGACAGTCAGCATCTAATAACAGTTGGGTAATAGGGAGGGATGAAATGTAGCTTTCTGAAATATAAACCTCGTTCGTTATGATGTGTGACAGAGAATTTATATGGGTTTCTATCTGTTTCAGGTAACAAAGGACCAGTGATTGGCAGTGGCAAGGAGATGATCATCATATCAGCTTGCATACTAATTTTCAGCGAAGCGGTATATCCATTCAGAAGTAAGTGTATGAAACTCGATTCCCGGATATTTCTCGGTTGACATCAAAGTAACGGTTTGACACGTCGACAATTTGACGTTGATTAAGCCAAGAAGTTTTGATGGCCTCATTTGTTTGATACAAGTTTTCCAAACGAATCGCTTTCTTGGAGTGTTGCAAAACTGAATTCTTATATACGGATTCCTTTTGAATTTCGGTTGGTTAACTCACTGTTCAGAAGTTATTCGGTGATCAATACATTATTACCGAAGAATGTCCAAACCAAGTTTGATATATTTTAGGTTGCGCTGAAATATTAATTATAGAAACATTTCACCTGGAAATGGTGACATTGAACTAAGTAAAATTTCATGCAGATAACTAGTAAACACATTAAGTAATTAATGTTATACTTTTCTTTCTTCTTTTACAGGAAATCCACTCAAAGTGTAGGAAGAAGGATGAGGATCATCAACAACTTGTTTGAGTTATAACATTATTTTTGCTCGATTGTAATGAGACGTATTAAATGAGTTTTATAAAAGTGATGTTTTTTATTTACGCGGATGGAATTTCTCCAGCTCGCTTAACAGATGATAATCAGGTTTCCAGTTCTTGCTCATTAGTTGGACCTGCTCGAAGTGAGACAAGTGCTCACGTAGAAGGTAAACGTCAAATGGGGGTCAAGTCGTTTGGAAAACCATGCGATTCCAAGTGAACCGAAAGCGGCGCTCGGTGTGCAATGGTGTGGTATACATCACGACAAGGGTCAAACTGGACCGACGGCATTTTCGACGAAGGAATTAGACACGAGGTTCTTTGTAATTTTTGGCAGGAGTTAACGTTCGTGCGATTAAATCGTTTTGATCCAAATTGAATCGACACAATTATGTTCCAAGGTCTAATTGATTTGACAGGACGAACAATTGGCAAAAGAGCTTCGTTATTTTCAGGTGCTAACAAGTGCATACTCGACAGGAATGATGTCGAATGACCGTTTCGCATTCTGTCTTCCATGGAGATAACTGTTAAATATTGGAACATCCATCATATATTTATATTTTGTCGGAGCGTTTTTTGTTGCTTATTATTTTTCACAAATTGGATACTGGAGCATAGTATAATATACCCAATTAGTATGTTGCTTTTATGCGATTGGCAGGTTATAGCGAAACTCATTTGGTAGAAATATTTGATAAATTTAACGATCGTGTTCCATCCGTCGAAAAAAGAGGAGTATTTTTACTAAAATTTATATAGGTTGAGCTTTTTCGTTATCTACGTCTAACCGATTCCTATCTTCAACTGCTATGATTGTTTTTCTTTATCTTTGTGATAGTTGCAATTTGCCACTCAAAAAATAATTCCATTGAAATTTGTAATAGTTGCAACCATCAGTACGCATCTGATATATTACACTGAACATTTGCGAGTGTATACCTTCCGTTCTGGTATTAGCAGAACTAAATTACCCTTTCTCTCTTTCCAATTGCAAGCATATATCTCCTATGCAGTATGATTTGAACAGACTCTGACGATATCACAGGAAAATCCAAACACCTCGGGGAGGCTTTTAATAAAATGAGTTTCGGTAGTAGAAGTATATTAACTATCCTTTTAGAGTCTGTGGGTATATATTGAACGCGCTCTTATATTATTTTTTTATATTCATCAGTTAATGATTGATACTCAAAATAGAGTTTTCTTCTCGTTTTCTCTTTTATATAGAATAACGAGATCGAAGAATTAAATCATTTATACACTAGTAACATGAGATAGTACGTGATACTTCATTTAATTCAATACCTAGTTAACTACCGAAAATTATTTCGGGAGCGAACTAAGGGTACGCGGTTTTATTTTCACTTTGACGCTCGTGTCAGGCAGTTTTCAACGCCGAAAACTTGCTAATAACTTCTGACATACTGTTTTCTCAGGTGTGCTCACTTCAATAATTGAGAAGCATTTTAGGGCCCCGGGAAGAGAGTGGAGAATGATGTTTCAAGTTTCCTTACAAACTTTTCAATCTGTAGATTAGAGGAGATCAAAATTGGTAGGCAAAAGAAAAAAGTAAAGAACCTTCCCCTGTTTAAATATAATAAGTAGATGTTTATCATTTTGATAGAAATTTCGTAAAATATTCCTAAAGTTTTTGTCCATTGGAAAATATGCCCACACAAAACGGTCCAGCTGGAAACATCCCTTCCTAAAGGAAGTGGGAACTCTGTCAAGAATCGTAACAAATAAAAGTAATCCAGAAATGAATCAAAGAGATCTTGTCATTTTATCTGTAATTGTGCTTAAAATTTTCTATTTGAAAACTCAATGTACGTGATGAGGGAAGTGCAGGTTTCTAGGAATCTTTGTCAAAATTTGAAACACGGTTGATTCAATCCAGGAATCACACTAACGTGAAGTAAAAGTTTCTATGTTTTTGTTACACAATATATATTCGAACACTACTTACATTATCATTCTGTTTTGATCCTAAGGAACAAATGGCTCATAAAATCTTTTATTGGTGCACGAATGTAACAAATGGTGTTTTGTATCTATTTTTTACCTCAGTTAATAACTATTCCGAAGGATCCCGAATCTGTTCGTAGCACTCGTATTGTGTAATGACGAAATTTTATTGAATGAATGAAGGTTGAATAGGATCCAATTAAAACGACTTAACGGCAGTGCCTAATCCTCTATATGTTTGTATTGAACAAATTCTATTTGCATAAGAATTTCAATATGGATAATTTGATTTTACGCATCAGAAAATACCAATGGTCCAATAAAAATGTATGGAAAAGCCGTCTTCGTCTGAATTCGGGCTTTGATACAATGCGGAAGCACTCGGAGGATAAATTGAAATTTTCATTCATGAAGAAGCACAAACATGTCTGAAGGGATAAGGCGAAGATAATGGCTATTCTACAGAAGGGGTATTTGAAATACTTCAGAGGCAATTTTGGCAACAATATATTATCGAGATAGATACACAAACAAAGGTACAAAACCTTTTGGCCAGTCGGAAAAGGAAAGTGTATTGTATTCTTTTCAAATGTTCCACATGTTATCTTACTTTCCGTCACCTGAGAAGTCTCATTGGGTAAATACAATGTATTACCAAAAAGAACAGCTCACGCATAATATTTGACGGATGCTGCTCTGCCCTGCTGCACATAGCTATAATCTTATTCTAATAATAGCTCAATTCTCCCGTTGAGAATAGCTCCTCAGACAATATCCTGGTGACACATATTAGTATTGAAATTTTTCCATTGTTTGATTTTATTCAAGTATCGAGGGTATGAGTTATTATTTCGGACGTATAAGGCGCCATTTTCAGCGATCGGATTTTGTTACCGGTATCATTTACTCTATTAGATTTCGCTGCACATCCCCTCATTTCTGCCAATAGGGATGGTTTCATTCGGAGCACATCTCCCGAACCTATTCGATGAAGATTTTCATCCAAATTGGTTTTGTTAGTAGGCTAAGAGAGAAAATATTCTATTACTTGACTCTAATGAACTCAATCAAACTCTGAGGAGGATAAAGTTCGTTAGGGGCTGTCTAAAATTTGCGTGAACTGATTGAATATCCGCGATAACTGGTCCTTAGTTTCATTTTCGAGCCTTAAATAATTAAATTCAGAGATCGGGTTGATAAACCCGCTGACATATTCAGATTGACATGCTGAATATTAATCTGATTTTTTCCTTAAATACAGAAAGATTATATAATTTATTATTGTTTCTTGTTTCCTTGCTAAGCTCATCGAAGGTGTAGTCTGAAAGCCTATTTTTCTTGTGTGATTGAAAAATATACAACAATAATAAATTCTGTTATACGCTAAGATATTCTTTTAATAAGCCTGCAATCACTTTGATTACTATTCACGTCTAAAATGAACCGTTCTTAATAAAAAAATTTGAAAACACTTGTCTTTAAACAAATATTGCATCGTAACAATTGCTTCTCAAATCACTTTCAGCTACGCCCTACCATCGAATATCTGAAATAATATTGTAATATAAAAAAAGATAATTTATATTAGTGTCAATTGAAATATGTATTTCTGATTTTACAGTGGTTAATATCATAGGTGACTAAGGAAAAACTAATTTATCCTGGTGTTGGAGTAAAAATGAGTCCCAAAAACCATCCCGAACAGATGGATTATAGCCGATAAAATATAATGAGATGCGATCATCAGAAATAAAAATAGAATGCCGGTAGCAAAATTTGATGGAGCATCAGATTCACTTCTGACGGTACATTAATTAAATTCGAGAAGGAAAAGAAGTTAAGGTTTCAAGTTTTAACAACGCCCCAGGTGTTTTCCGTCTTCCAGTTACGCTCTATCAGAATATTGGCAAATTAGGATTATCTGTATTCGACTTCTTTCGGCTGCGCTTCAATTAAAATTCTTCCGTAGGTGACTATTTTTCATACGTTTATATTTGAAATAATATTTTGAAAACGTCATCATTACGAAAACAGCCTTAAGCGCTCTATTATGCAGTCATTGTGCAAAATCACTAGGAAATTGTTTAGTTGAATAGAAAAGGGATTAGTTACGGATTATTACGAAAACAGCAATTATCCCGAACAAATGATCCTTACAAAGCAATGGCATGGTGTGTCCTCCTTTTCCCGGTCCAATAATTCCTGGAATGAAATCAGACTTTCCGCTGATTACTCGATGACATATTTTCATATTTAAGAGTTTCGTTTAGTTATCAGAGAAAAAGAGGCTTTTTTTCTTGTGTTACACCATTAAAACATGTACAATTATTTCGCATTACATGACCTCATAAATAAATATCTCTGGGGGGTCGTTTCAGAACCTAAATAGGCGTAATGAAGAGTTACGTTTGCGGAATCCAACAAACCGTAGAACTTAAAATTTTAGATTTATTTTTCACTTCATCGAGAAAGTCCATACGGTGTTAAATCTCCAATTTAGCCTTATTGGTAAAATCGAATCGAGATTAAGACGCCAGATGAAACTCTTCAAGTTTTCCAATCAACGGAATTCGATAAAAATTTACGCCTGACGGTTATTCGATTTTTTTCTGATATGTAATAAATATATAAGCGGATAGCAAGTGTAAACGAATTTTCCAGCGATATATTCCGAAGATTAACAACCGAAAACTGAATGTTATCACGTTGAATGCAGAAGAAAAGTACAAGTATTTTGTTACACAATATATTTGAATCGTAACACAATTTTATCGTATTTTTTCAGATACCTGAAGGAAATGTAGTTGCCATACTTTCTTTCATATCTACTCACATCTGCCTCGTGCATATAATTCGGCAAAGTTTGGCAATAAATAACAGGGTCCCTCTCGCGAAGACTGGATATCTTCACAAATGATGCTCACTCCTCTGCAAATTATTCAGAACCTTGACGAACCGCGCCACACAGAAATGTATAATCTTAGATGAGGAACCTTTTTGTTTTCATTCTCCCGGAGATAAGACATATTTTCGGGGAAAATTTTCCCCTGAAACGCAACTTCTTAAGAAGTATAATAAGTGACAAAAAGCTTTCTTATCTACATAAATATTGGCGGATTAGCGGAGAAAAATATTGGTGTAAAGTTATAAATATTATTTAAATTGGTAATAAATTTGGATTTTATCCTCAACTTTGCCTTTGTCTTACAAACAAAAAAAATTTAAGTTGAGCGTGGGCCTATATTAATGTTTTTAAATGAATTTAAAAAAAATAAACTCATCTTAATTCACAAGTCTGTCAAACAGCAAAAAACAAGAATTTCAAAATTTCGAAAAATGCTCAAAAATTGAGAGAACCGGCAAAAGCGAACCTTTCCTCACACCGCTTGGCCTCGACGCGGCGCGCCGCGACGGTTTCATATTTCATACCGATCGAGACGATAACTAATTCAGTTGTAATAAAATATTGAAAGGATATATTTCAACACGACTTCTTCTTTTTAACGAATCTATATTACTTTTCGATATATCTGCGAAAATTCGTTATTCATGGCCATATTTGTCCATTTCCGGGAAGTGTTGTACCATTTTGATAGGGTTTTCTTCGGTTTTGTTGGGAAACCATGAAATAAATCCTCAGTTTCGATTAAAAAAACCGTGCAAAAAGAGGTGCCGAAATCTTGCTGTTTCTAAGTCACTAAAGTTTTCTCTGATTGGTTTACTATTTTTGGATTGATGTTTTACAATGGTCCATATTCTTGAGGCAAAATTTTACAAATTAATAACTGAGATTATTCAACAGAAAGACGGGATGATAATCCACTAACACATAGTGAACGAATGGTTGTGGCAAAGCCACAAGAGTTGGAGTTAGAAACCTTAGGTCATCTAGCATATTCACTCGACAATGCACCTACCGACTGCCATTTCATTTGGGATTAAGACAATTCTGAATTTTCTTGTACGAAAAAAGTTTAATCCGGAACAGTTTATCGACTGTCGTGAAACACTGAAGCAGAGGTTTAATGAAATGGAAAAACTGCATAAATAGTATGAGTGCACGCTTCTCATTCCACTTTTCATTTATTCATTTCATGTAACACGACCTGATATTTTAAAACGGAATAATGAACCCAAACTCAAAACAGGAAGCAATCATAAAAGTGCCAAAGCACCTAACATCACATACAAAGAGTTGAGAAAAATGAGAAATTCTTCTAGATTCCAAATTGAATATTAATTCGATCATTTCTCAAATGAATTTACGAATTTTCATATTAAAAACTTCACTATCAGTCTGAGAAATGCTGTTATTAAATCTGAACATGATGCGAATCTAGTGCCCGTAAAGTCATATCCGTGAAAATGATCCGCGGATTGTCCCTTTTCGCGATGCTATTTTCCTGTTTTCTCTTTTGTATCGAACTTCAAAGAGCCGCAGCAAAAACATTCGTCCTAGTTACGGGAAATATAAAAGAGCAAAACGTGGATATGGATTCGGAGAAGCGTTGATTCGTGACTGTTTGAATAAAGACTTTCATTGGGGTGGCAAACAAACGTTCAACATTGCGCCCATATTTCCGAATGGGAGTTTACTTTGCGGTTTGGTGTAACTTAAAACGAAAGTATCGGAGAAATAGAATTTCATTCACATAATGAATTTTTCCACCGCCGCTCATTTCGGTATTTTCGCCAGAATATTCAGATTGAAAGTCGAGGAATACGTTCCCTATGGATGTGGTGTACTCAAAAGGTAATTCAATGAATATTCCGAGTTGATGACTATTTGAACACAGAGGAAATCAGGAAATATCAACGATATTTCAAAAACATGAAATTTTCCCATTTTCCCAGGAACAGTCCTAGTCAGTAAAATATCATTATCCTTTAAACACACTAGGGGAAAATGATAAGCGAAATAAGGGAAGAAAAATAACTTGCATCTCTGAAACCATTTACATATTTTTAGTGTTTGAGTCGAAGAAGCTCACATCCTTATATAGCTACTCTCGTCTTAATATTATGTATATTCTACCGCCGGGTATATTGCAATTTTATTATTCTTTCCTTACACTTTACAAAAATAAAAATATATATATATATATATCTGCTTATCAGAAGTTTCGCCTGAAAGTAATTCATGATCATCAGGATCTGGAAATTGAACCACGAGCAGTTTAGTTTGCGCAAACTACTCGTTACTAATGAGCAAAGTGTTGGGATTATAGAATAGATAAAGAAATAGATGGGACACTAAAACCCTCAGCGCTATCTAATCGACAGTGTTTAGAGGGGTATTTAAAGAAGAGCAGGAATCTGTCGAACTAACAGAATGGTAATGATCATAGATTCAGAATATTAAAATCATAAAAAAACTTATTTGTGTATGATTAAGATCAAATTTATTTTAGGATCATCGTGCCTTATCGCTTGTTCTTATTCAATTGAGTCCAATTCTCATGCGACACGACGCATATCGCGGACGAAATTCGGTTTCTCAATTTGCCTCATGCGTATTGGTACTCAACTAAATACCCACCTCAAGAAACGTTACGGTATGCGTCATATTTTTTCGTGCGTGTAGCCAGTCTCATCGATTTATATGATGCTAACACGTAAAAAATATGACTCGTATACAAACGTTTCCAAATTATTAGCCTTTATCAGAATAGAGACTGAATAGTAAAGTAGTTGCGGTCTTCCAGTAACAAGAGCAATATTAAGCATAATAATGTATCATGTTTTATATAAGCATTAATATTATCCCTATCGTTTCAAGTTAGTTTATGAACCAAATGAAGATGACGAGGATGGCTTTTTTAAGTTCTGCACGGAATTAGGCTAGAGTTTGTATAACACCACAGCCCGAGTAAATAATACTTGTTTTAGTAACGAGTGCACTTTTTTCTAAACAGTGCCGTTGCAAACAGGTCGCGTCTTTTCATTACAAGAACATTTGAATTTTATTCTATTCGCTGCTGGAACTTTAAGGCCAGTCCGACGGAATGAATGTCACCCTCAAGTTGTATAAATTTTTATTTTTATTTTACGGTATACCACTGGAAAGGAAAATAGCGGCGGCCATACATAATTGTTGAATTGAGATATTGCTTCATGTTGGAATGTTTAATTTTTCTTATTTTTAGGTAACTAGTAATAGTTGTACCCCCCACACCGAGGAAATTGTCGTGTTTCAGAAGTGAAGCTTATTTTTTTTACTTCTTTACTTCGTATCAAGAAGTATATCAAAAGTAGTCAAGAGGATTGAAACCTCCGAAGCTGAAAGATTCCATAATTTGAAGGATCACATTTCCTATTAAATCAAGTATGAGAAATGTACGAATTGAGAAACAGAAGCGGAGTTCGTGTTTTGGCATCTCATACTTGCCAAGGGTGTTGAAAAAAGGTTATGAAAAAACAACAAAAATGAAAAAATAACAATATATTAACAATTCATATGAAACGTTAAAAAATGCAACGCGACGTTTACATTATCAGATAATCATAAACGGATCATAAAAAAGAAATGCGGTATGTCAAAGTACTACTACAAAATTCATTTACACTTTCTATCTATTCGTGTAATCTTAATTATCATCCACACGAATATTCACATATTCGCAAACTTAATATAAGTTCAACGATTGACCAAACAATAATGCAACCTTTTGGTCAAGGTCCACAATTCTCTCTCAATAGAGCACAGATTTACAATTCGTTCAATTAGTCTACATCATACCGCCCATGCCTCCCATTCCTCCCATGCCACCCATTCCACCAGGAACGGCTGGTTCTTCCTTCGGTATTTCCGTAATAACTGCCTCGGCCGTCGTCAATAAGGAAGCCACTCCAGATGCGTCGGTTATCGCCGTCCTCACCACTTTCGTTGGATCAATGATACCGCGTTCGTACATGTTGACAAATTCGTTGTTCAACGCGTCATAACCAATGTCCCCACCTTTTTGCTCTACCTCAACCACAATTTGGGTAGCATCCAAACCTGCATTTTTCGCGATAGTCATGCATGGCACACGAACAGCTCTCTTTATGATGGCTACACCTGAAACAGATCGTATTAACACTTGATCAAGAAAATCTATACTATACAACTTACCGTTAGCTTGATCATTATTCAATGGTTTAATCGAGTCCAAACTCTTGGCGCATCTTAGCAAGGCGGTGCCACCTCCAGGTACGATACCTTCTTCAACAGCTGCTCTAGTCGCATTAAGGGCATCGGTGACGCGATCCTTTTTCTCATTTACTTCCACTTCGCTGCTACCACCTACTTTAAGAACGGCTACTCCTGAAGCCAAACGAGCAAGTCGTTCCTGCAACTTCTCTTTTTCATATTCTGAAGTGGTATCTTGGATCTGATCGCGAAGGCTGTCTGCACGTCGATCGATATCTTGTTTCTTGCCTTTGCCCTTGAGAATCAATGTGTCGTCTTTGGTGATCACAATCTCGCCAACCTGTCCTAAATCGTGGAGCTGCACGTCTTCCAATTTGACCACGCTCGCCTCGTCGCCGAACACAATACCGCCGGTCGCGATGGCCATATCTTGGAGGGTCGCTTTACGATTGTCACCAAAGCCGGGAGCTTTGACAGCTGCCACTTGTAGTCCAATGCGGAGCCTGTAAGTGGTTGAATACTTGAAATATTGATATTACGTATTTAATTTTGAAATGTCTACTTATAAAAAGTAACAACTCGTGGCTAGAAAGCACATATTTCAACTCACCTGTTTACAACTAAGGTGGTTAGAGCTTCGCCATCAACATCTTCGGCAATTATAATAAGAGGTTTCCTTTGAGCGTTGGCCAATTCCAAAGCGGGGACGATACTTTGGACTGAAGAGATCTTTTTCTCGCTTAAAAGCAGCAAGGCGTCTTGGTACTCAACTTTGGCACCTACAAGAGAAATATACTCCATTTCATTATCACCCTCAAACTAATCTTCAAAAAACAAAATATGGAACGACCTCGTTTTGAATCATTTTTTTTTCTACAGGACTGACAATGAAAATCAAAGCAACATTTACCTTTAGTGGTGTTAACGAAGTATGGCGAAATGTAACCTCTGTCAAATTTCATTCCCTCAATAACCTCCAGTTCGTCATTGAGCGTTTTTCCATCCTTAACAGTGATGACACCTTCCTTTCCAACCTTATTCATCGCGTCGGAAATCAAAGCACCGATCGAACTGTCGCCATTAGCCGAGATTGTGGCAACTTGGCGGATCTCCTCCGGGGTTGTGACAGGTTTTGACAGTGCCTTCAAGCTTTCGGTGATTTTTTCAACGGCCAACATTATTCCCTTGCGCACTTCGACGGGATTGGCACCACGGCCGATGTTATCGAAACCATCTTTGGCAATGGAACGAGCCAAAACGGTCGCCGTTGTCGTTCCATCGCCGGCCTTCTCGTTCGTGTTGTTCGCAACATCTTGCACGAGCTTGGCACCGATATTTTGAAGTTTATCTTTGAGCTCAACACCCTTCGCGACGGTTACACCGTCTTTAGTTATTTTCGGAGAACCCCACGATTGTTCTATGATTACGTTACGGCCCTAAGAAAAAATACGCATAATTAAAATTGTGCATTTTTTCTGTAATTCAAAAAAATTTCATTTGCTTATATGCAAGAAATTTATGAAATTATATTCTAGAAAATTTTATAAAGTAATTTGACATTCCTACAAAAATTATTTATCAAGAGACATTTTTTTGGAATTGCGTTAATACCTTCAATCAACCCCAAATATGTATGTCAGAAAATTCTTTTAATATGTATCTAACAAAGTCTCACGAGCAAATTAAAAAAAAAGGTCACCAATTCATCTATTTACATATACTGAGGATTAGGGGTTATGATTGATGTAGGGTGACTCCAGGAATTATTTGTAGGCAGCTCAGTTAATCCGGTTACCAGTGTACTATTTGTAATCATGCAAAAGATACAGAAAGACATAACCTAATTCAATAACTGACCTTTGGACCCATGGTAATGGCGACAGCATCAGCTAATACATCAACACCCTGCAGCATCAGAGCCCTAGCTTCAGCTCCAAAACGAACGTCCTTTGCATACCACCTCTGCATAATACCAAGTTTTGTGGCTTTGGTAAGAGCCGAATTCCTCATGGTAGCAGGCAAACGATACATCTATAAGGAATAAAAAGTTTTACAAAACAATTACGAATCATCCTAATATGTATACGGATTGAGTATATCATGCAAAAGAAAACTACATTAAAAGTAGATGAGCCATTATTCGTCAAATTTTGAATCTGAATTGAGCTTGAGGCTCATTTCAAATAATGAGTCTGAACTTTCATAAGCAAATTCCAATTAGAAATTATCGACTTGGATATCTCGTCACGTCATAAAATAGAAGGAAGTGCCGGCTACATGGGCGATTTTCTAACCTCGAACCGGCAACGTAAGTACGAAAGATTCAAAAAAGACATTACGTAACGCAAATAAATATGAAAAAAACATTCAAAATATCATTTAGAAGCACCTGGTCGTTTTTTTTTCAGTAACTACAACCAAAAATTTCTAGAACATGTGCCGGACTACTGCTCAATCTTACATAACCTAAAAACCGATTAATCATCTCTAATAATTAAAAAATAACTTGGAAATTGTTAATTTATAGCACTTCGACGTGTACTTACCTTCAAATAAGGAGAATGACTTTCTTTTATTTAAATTATTTCACTCAATGGAATTACGGAAGATGAAAGAACGAGCAAGATTTATTCCACAGAACTCTTGATATTTTGGATTCGCGTCGACTTGCGCTGTAGGCGATCGAATTCTCTAGAATATTATCTCCGTTCGGTGTTGCCATAGCAATTTCAGATGCAACTCGAATATGAAATTCTTCAATATACAAGAAACTTCAATTTCGTTTAAATCCTATCGCAAAATTTCTAATACGAATTTCCTAATTTGCCAATCGTTTTCGCTGCCAATTGCTGTGCAAAAAAGCACAATTTTAAAATCTTAATTCAGATGGTCTCTTTAAAAAATTAAATTTGACAACATGGCGATCGGAGATCTATTAATCATAGATAAAAAATCATCTTTACTTTGATTGCGTGATTTGATGTAATTCGGATTATCTTTGAGCACCATAGAAATGAGTACGCTGGTCCGACATTGTTGGCTGTTCAATTCAATTATTTGCGTTAATTACTTTTGTTACTACCTTTTTTTAATAAACTTGTAAGATTCAATTCTATTTTTCCAAGACACTCTAGGGCTCAACAACCACATTCAATATTTTTTTGGAGCGATCACTCAAGTGGATCTACGAGGGGGTATTTGTCCCCCGCTGCGAGATATAGGTTTTGCGGCAGTCAGTCACCAATTTTGTACAATAAACAATTAATTTTATTCGTTGGAAATTTCGTAATGTTTCATAAGTTTTTCAATCTGTTCCAATAAAACCCTTTCATTGTTTTCAAGATTCAAATTCTTCACTTCTCCACTTGTATTAGCCTGTTTTTGCATTTTTTTTTTACTGGTTTCGTATTGTTTTCAGAATATGCAGACATAAAAATTTAAATCCTTAATTAAATCAAAAAACTTTTTTTACTTATTTTTGTACAATGTTTTATTAAAATTTGTTTCAAATTCTAAATACAAGCTAATACTTTTTTCTAAAACTATACCACAACAACTTAGGAATCCAGGTAAAAGATTTATATTTTGCATGTGAATTAAAAATATCATATCCAAAATATCTTAGTCTATTCAAATAATCTTCTATTGTAATCGCTGGTAGAAACACCCCCATACCATCGAAAGGAACGTTGCTGGCCAGTTTTCTTGCCTTTTGGAGATGCTGATAAGACCTAGATGCCACTTGATATGAGCAGTCACGCAGTTCCTCAGTCATAAATCCTGTTAATATTTGTTGATCACTAACTGAATATTTGAGAAGTATGTCTTGTGGTATTGGAATAAAGTTTATTTTTTTGGCAATTCCAGCACTCCTAAATATAATTTAGACATCATTATCATCATAAAAATCTGATTATTTAGTACCTTAATGAATTTATGATTCCTTGAGCCTTTCCAAGGTGTGAAGCGACATGGTCTGCATTCACGTTCCTCACACCACAGCCTTCTAACATCAAATAATAAACGTTGGAAACGGTGTCTTCTGAGTATATTTCCATTTCTTGTAGATTTTGGAAGTGTGTCACGGTTAAATTCTCAAATCGGCACTTCACTAAGTTCTTCAAATACCTCTTGCTCAGATTCGATCGATGGATCGCCTAAAACATCTGATGAATATGTCGTAGGGTAATCGAAAAATTTGACCGGTCAAACAGAGTGTCAGCATTTTGCATTGCGTCTGACTAATTATTAAAGGATTGTGCATAACATAACCACCCAAGGTATGTTATAATTTTTTTTATGATTACTCAAAAGAAAAGATGTACCCGCCGAGTTTAACAACGAATTACAATTCAATATTACATGCATTCTGAAAATTTTCATTTTCTTAGGTTACTGTGGAAACTTAGTCTACTCCAAGACTGTCAAAATAAAACCGATCTGAATATTTTAAATAGCTTTTTGAGACGACTGTCGGTATTAAAAATACCGACCGTAGACTTTGTTGGAGTTAAAAGGACGATACAGTTGTAGAATATATCCTAACAAAATGTGACTAGATAATGCTAAATTATGTTGAAATTAGCCAACCACATTGCAGAATGCCGTCGGTTAGTTACATGATTTGAAAACATCTATTATATTCATTATCTACAAAAATCAAAAATGTCCTTCAACTATTGTGAGAACTATAGAAATGAGTATGCTGATCAGACATTGTTGGCTATTTAAGTCAGCTACTTTCGTTAATTACTTCATAAAATCATTTTTAACAATCTTATAAGATTCAATTTTAATTTTCCAAGACACTCTAGGCCTCAACAACAGCCACATTTAGAAATACAAAAATTTATGTGTCTTCCAAAAAAATGAATTTTACATAATGATAATCAGTGGAATTGTAAAATGTTCCCTAAATTCAACTGTAACCAATTATACAGACTAAAACAAATTATTCAACAATTTTTGAGAAAATGGAAAAAATATGCCATAATAGTTTTTGAAAATTCAAATGACATAATAAATGCCCTTTAGCGCTATGTTCATTGTTCAGAATATTTTATTCAAATTAAAAACTCCCATAATTTTTTTTTAATTTGTAGGTTTATTAAATTTATCAATGAAATGAAATTTTATATTATGGGAATGTTATTAGTATCAGTACTGTACTTCACAACTGCCACTCATCTAGCATCGTTTCCATAAAGTAAAAGTAAACTGCCCATCAATTCTTAATATCTTACTTTGTATAGTTCTAACGCAACTGGGTGCTGCTGAACATTTTTGACATCTTTAGTAAAACATTTGTCAATAACATCATTCCAAAAGTGTAAACGGGCCTGTCCAGTATTTTTTTGCGTTATCTGTTCTGCAACTCGAGACAATTCGATGTTGAAACTTCGTACTGCTATCGCTGTTGATCGTGCCGCAGCATCTTTTAATAATAATATCGGTACGAAATTTTCGTAATCGCATTTCCTGAAACAATTTACTTCAGACTTAACCAAAATATAATTATACACACTTGACTAAATCTAAACAATATTTTGCACTATTGCTATTGTAGCGACAATTTTGGCTACAAATAGTAAGTCTGTAATTCAATTTGAACATTTCTGAAGGTTCCAAAGATATAGGTTATGTCATAGAAAATGGTGTACATTAATATTATCATCCGGAATTGATTTTGTTCATAAGTTCTATTAACGAGTAGAGTTTTAAAAGGGGGTTATGCTCGACTGCCATTTTTGAATCAAATTTTCCCGAATTTTCTTACAACGAAAAATATGAATTTTTTTCGTACATATATATGCTTATAAATCGGATCAGCCAAAATATGGAAATATTAGGTTAATTAGTAATTAGTAGGAGAACCAAACTCATGATAACTTTCAAGGTTATAAAAATACACTTTTTTGAAATGTTTCCAACTTTGCCCTTTTTTTTTCAAAATTGGTTTTTTGGGGGGCATCTCAAAAATATTAAATGCAAAGACACATCATTTTAAAGATCTTGACAAAAGAAGAACTACAGTGAAAACTACAGCTGGCGGCTCTGGAAACAAAGGGTTTTTAATCAAGCGTGAAGGCAACATTTTTGAAACGTCTTTACCATACTGGTTAGTGTTACATTAATAAGTTGTTAAAATTGAAAAAAAATTTTCTTCCACGTGTTATAAGTTCAATTACTAACACCCGGTACAAAGTTAACATGATGTATTCATTATACTTTTGCCACCCCTTTTATACCTATGTACATGTATATACATATATGTAATATATGATCTACGATAACTTGATTGACTACAATGAAACTTCTTAGGATCGTAGAACTACGAAACGTTCATTGAATAATGAAATCGGACCAACGGCAGAAATGTCCCTTTTCCAAAATGTCAAACATGCATGCAAGCTGACTCAATGAAAACTTCAGAAAAACGTTATGTTTATCATTAAATTGTGTTTCAGAAAGAAGTGAAATTTTTTTTCGAAACATACCTATTTGTTTATACCTGTACACATCTAAGCTAAGTGGGTAAAACGTGATTGACCTTATTTCTCAAGGGATTCTGAAATTTTTTCAACTTGGAGCCAAGCCTCCATATGATACAATATAAAACAATACAAGTATTATTGTTTCTTTAGAAAAATTATTGAGCATTGAAATTTGAATGTGTCAGCGAATGATTAATTTCGACCTATTTATTATTATACAAACCGCAAAACCTCACAGTAGATAAAATATTCTTCATATGCATTGGCCCTACGGGGCTTGCGTCTACAAGGAAACCGTCACAGAGATTTCCCGGCACGCACCTGCCATGCGTCAATTTTTCCGTGCGAAAGACTCTCGATTCTCATAGTCATATTTGTATATTATGATGGAAAATTGACCATCTCTGCGCGAAAGCGATGCTTTCAGTTTACGGAAATTTTCTCTCGGAAAAATCGGACGTGTCGTAATTGTTGTGATATATGTGATATACAAAATATGATAGGTTAAAATAGGCCGCTCGATTTTCACGTTGTGTACCTGAACGCACTCCAGGAAATTCCCTCCATGGATTGCTGCTGAATAGCAACAACGGTGTACGTGCTTTGGAAACTTGGATTGAGGTAAAAACCAATTTTTAACTATTTTGTTAGAGATAACGTTTTTCATAATCTGTTAATAATGCAACTTTTGCATTAGCAATGCAATGAATTTTATTTGGTGGATGCGCCGGGAAATCGTGGAACGATTTGTTGAAATGAATTTTTTGTGAACTAGTCGATAAAACATACTTGTCACGATGAATTTATTATGAGTTATATGTAAATACATATTGAATAATACCGAATATTGATGGTAATAAATAGCAGTGAAGCTTATTTCAGCTCTTTTTACATGACATGTGTAATATTAGGCTGTCTGTTATAATTTTTCGGTCCTCGTTTGATTTCGAACAATGTGTATATCAAAGGAATACACGTTGTCATAGTAACTCCACCAAATTATGTACTGATGAGTGATGGTGGTGACAACTTCGCGACTGAATAATTATGTTGTAACAGGATGCAAAATAGTTACAGCGTTGAATGTGGCGAAATGATTAGCACCTTTTATTTATTTGTGTATTCAATTTGATGAACTTTTAACCGATGAAATATTGAACAAATTAATCGTCGATTTCTTTTTTAGGAAATAATCCGTTTCTCATCGAAGTTGTTTTCTGATCTAAAATGATTGTTCTTGCTTATTACTTTAACCGACAAATGCTATTATGGAAGCAGTATCAAATGTTCAATATAAAACTAATGTTGAACAAACGCCCAAACTACAAAAATTGAAATATATCGTAGGATGCTTTTAATCTGGAAAACTGAAAAAAATTAATACAAATTGAAGAATTAGGATTAAAACCAATGACATAATGAACGTTTCAATGGTTAATAAGAAATTGCCACGATCCACTCCAGAAAGTAGTGTAAATAATAGTTTTCCTTGGGATGGAGTGTTGGCCCCAGTGACGTTACGGGAGAAAAAATAGGCGTCCTAGTAACTGGGTATCTGGGAATAATTGAATGCGGTGAAATAGAAAGTGAAAGCACGGGGTGACGCGATGCTCGCGACGGTGCCAAACTTAGAAAAACACCGCTTGGAACGCAGCCAAACCGTATCGAATTTTCCCAAACAACTAACAATCAATTTCAACCCTGATCATCTGGGTAGCAAGGTCGTTTGACTGCTCGCCATACTACGTACACCAAATATTTTTAATTCATGAAACCTTTGGTTCAATTCGCTCCATGTTCCTTGATCGTGAACAGAGCGAGCGTTCAGAAGATCTGGAAACATTACAGTGGAAAACTTTTCCTTTCATCGTCATTTCTGGCGTTATTACCCTACATTCGTGGCAGCAGCGCCTGGATGCGGGGCACGCAGTGCGGCGTTGGCGTCGGGAGCTGGGTTGTCATGGCGGCTGCGGGGGCGGACGGGCGGGTGCAAAGCGAGTGCAAGTCGTCTGCGCGACGACTCGACGCCACTGCCCACCCCCCTCTGCCCCGATGTCTATCCACGAGGCAAGGGCCAAGGCTGTTCGTTCCACCTTCCACCCCCACAAGCTTGCTCTGCTAACAACCACCACCATACGTGGGTTAGCGTTTAACAACAAGACCGATGTTCTAAAAGGAAATTCTGCAAAATCTTAACAGTTCACCAGTATTCCGAATACAATATAATATTTTTTTTCATAAACTGCTCAATCCCATGCTTCTTTGTGTTTATGAGCATCGATATTTCGTTGTGTCTATACCTACACAGCCCAACCGTTTAAAAACATTCGCTTCTGATTGTGAATATCGAAAATGAAATTCCACACGACCCTACTTTCTGAGAAGGCTGAGGAGGTGTAACACATTTCAATCCTTCTCAAGCTCTAACTGCTGAGATTCATTCTTCAATGCATTCAACCTATTCAATGCGTTTCACTTGCAAGGAGGGGGAGTAATAATAAGTTGCGAAACTAGGGGATAACCGAATTATTTCTGTCATCTCACTAGATGGTAATTAGGAAACGGAAATTTCGTTTTTCCCTAATTTTCTTCGTTAAATGTTCATTAATTTTTGGGGATGGTTATGTCAACAGACAAATGTATCTAGTGGTGCGATTTAAATTTTAAAATTCTGCGTGGTACTCGAGTTTTTTCGTTGAAGAATGATGCACGTTTTTGTGGACGAAATAATCAATACTGAGGTATTTGTTTTCACCAACGAATCGGAATTAATTAGACGAAACAGGAATTATCCATCTCGAAACAGCATGGAGCTGCTTCTTATATTCACTCTAATTGACTTTTCGAAAACTCCACTCAGGTTTGTTCAAGGGACGGGAACTTGAAAGTCCTCTTCAAGTGGCTCATGCCACCTTTTTCTTAGTTTTTGTAAGTATCGTGTCTACATTCATTTGAATTAAGGTAAAATCTGTACTCCACCAGATTTAAAAGTTTTCACATTCTTCCAATCATAGATCAGATGAATATTAATCAATTCTCTACATGAATATAACGCTGATCCATTCGCATCGTGATCGTTGTGGCCCCATAAATTATGACGACAATCGAAGTCTCCAATGTAAACACCAGGATGAGGGAGAAGAATATTGAAATTTTCAAGCTATATAGCAGTGACGGTTTATAAATATTGACTACGTTGATTGCCAAATCGAACATCTTGCGTTCTACTTCATTATCAAGGGCGTATATTGCGATTTCATGGACTTGAAGTTTTTGACCTTGTTCTTGAAGTATGTTATACAAAGCATAAAAAACACATGTCTTTGAAATTCAGCTTCAGCTGCAACAATAGTGATATGTACTTCTGCTTTCAATCGATGGATTCCAGATTCCCTCTGAAGTTCCAGCAGACTATACATTTGGAGTTTAAGTTAAAAACAAGGTCCTCACGTAACCCAAACGGGCTGAATCCTACTGGCAAAAAAGCTCTTCAAACGCGATTATTTTGCTACTTAAAAAAAGTTCCGCACCTCTCCATCGAGGTTAATTCTATTGATAGAAAAAGTGCCTACCTGACTCACAAATCTTTCTTGATTCTGTTGGAAACCCGTCCCTTATGATAGGTATTAAAAAACTTTGGAAAAACCAATTTGCCGAAAATTTCTTTATCATTGTGAGAAAATTGGAAATATATCATCATATTCAAACATGGTTCTCACAAACTTTCCAATTGAACACTTCGTTTTCGAATTCTCTATAATAAAGAATAATATGCATTGAAAATAGCTTGGAAAATAACGAAACTCTGAGATATGCCACGGCGTGAGTTCAAAATGAAATCAAATCATTTGGGCACAACAGATCTTTACGAGTTTCTTTTTGAAATTTCCAAGTTCAATTCAAATTTTATAATATATCGATATATCGAAATAATAGATGAAACTTATTTTGAATCCGTTTAGGAGTTTTTATTCTTTCGATTTGTTTGCTTTTTCTCAAGTGGAATATTGCGGTCAATCATTGATAATGACCTAATTTTTTTATCGTTGAAGATATACAATTTTTCCGACATACTCGTTCTATTCAAGAATGAAGTTCTGGTCTAAAGTGGACTTTAAACAGTCAGCGATAATGATTTTAAACACTGAGCGAATTGGTATTTTCATTTGTTTTCACAGAAAACTGGAGACTTTATATTGAAATTAGCAGAAATTTCTTGAATATTTAGGAGATATCAAAGGGGCAGTTCAACTTTGAAATAAATTTTCACATCTTCATATTTGTTCGAAATTATAATAATATGTGCAAGTCACCCGACCACACGGTACCGTGACACAACTGTGCTTAGGTGCACATCACCTGGATGTGCCGCCGACCACTGGGGATTTCACTCCCGTCTATACATTTGTCATTCAGGAGGGAGTGATGTAGGGACTTCGGCTACCGTCCGTCGGATGGCGTGCAGGACATATCAAATTGTATAATAAAATTGTTGATTCAGAAATATGTTTCAGTTAGGTCTAAACAAGATGATATCTTAAGAATATCGCACAAATATGTTTGAAACTTGTAAAAAACTTTTTGAATATCATTGAAAATTGATATTTCAAGATGTGGTGATTTTTATGTTCTCTTTGCCAATGACCGAAATGACACCCCTGGAGGTGGGCAGAAGTGGGATTGTAGAAAAATCTACAAAGTCGCAACTTCGATCTTTTAAGGAATTCTATGAATGTTCACTTTTTCTCTGGGTCAACAAGAATGGGTCCATTTGGCCCCCTTTTTTAGACCCGTGTCTGCGAAGTAAAATGCAGTCTGCTGCAAATCTGATTCCTGCTAAAACTGCGTGACATTTTGCTTGGATTATATTAATCTTAAGATAGAGTTCTTGCACAGCTGTGCAAGAATAATTAATACCATTATTCGATTAATTTGAGCACTTACTTAATCCGTTTATCCGTTCGAATTAATATAATTGATACTTTCGATTTGTCATTGTCATTGCAGTAAGGTTTTGAGCAAGAAAATAAAAATGAACCGTTTATCTATTTGTGGTTGGGAAAAATGTGTTTTGTGTTGTACTGATGTTATGATTCCCACAATTTAAATAGGTTTTGTGTTCGTTCGAGGAAAGTCGTTCTCCAAGTTTTTCTATTTTTTCTTGCTACATTGCACGCTATATGGTAATATGAGGAAAGTAAAAATACGGTCACGTTCGAACTAATAGGAATAGATGAATTTCCTGGTCGATAAAAATTGATGCAGATTTGCAAATTTGGAGTCAAAGTAGAAAATCGCACGCGCTTTGGCCCTGAAATGTTTCATGGCCATTGTAGCTGTGGGCGGTGGGGGGTGGCGGAGATCGCGGGCATTAGCCGCTTCTAAGGACGTTTCGAGGAGCAGCGAACAGCGTGGAGCGTGCACGTTGACGAGTGCGTGTTAGGTCGCCCCTCTTTTTTTCTCCTACAGGCGCTTTAGAAATACAGTTTCCAAATCATCGCGAATCGCGTTTCCTCCTATATACTATTTGCTCATACTGCCAAATTCTATTCTGATATTACGTAATGCAGATTTCGATTTCGTATTTTTATTCGCTGCCGAGGTCACTGGATCCACTGGGATATTCAGACGCGAAAACGTTATTACCTCAAATTTATGCAGAAAGTGCGAAGCTTTTTTTTTGAATTATGCGGATGGATGGAAACCTTATTCAATTATTCGTAATGCATTTCGAGAAAATGTTCCTTCTTTAAATGAACGAAAGAAATATTTAGATGATACTTGGTCCAAACAGAAGCAGTCAAGCAGGCACTCGTGGACATCTCTTGGTGACGCAATAAAGAACCAAATCGATTATATCTGTGTGAGTAAATGGTTAAGGAAGTCCGTAATCCATGCCAAAGTAAAACACAGTGCTGACTGTGGCTCGGATCACAACTTTCCAATTCCAGGACTGAAAATACTTGCAAGTAAAATCATTTTGAGACGATGGAATATAGAGAAAATAAAATGTCCTTCCAACAAAAGTTTGCCCAAGGTATTGAGGAATAACTAAACACTCTTCCCAACAACGAAGTAACTGAAGATGTTAACACCAACTGGAACTTCAGAAAATAACCAAAACAGCAGAAGATGTTGGTGGACAAATACAGTTTCAAGCTGAACAGAAATGGATGACACAAGGGACCTTGGAAATTCTGGAAAAAACGAAGAAATTCAAGAACAGAACGGATACTGGGGGCAAAGAACTAAGAAACTTGCTTTGCCTATATATTTGAAAGTCTATTTTGTATGTAGAGGTATCATATGTCTATATTGCGTACTTCGTTTTTTTACTAAGGAGATTTTGTGCGTGTTGGTTTCGGTTGTCGAATTTGGTATCTATTTCGTCTGTATACAGGCGCATCTTTACCTTTTGTGCAGGATAAGCGATGAACACGGGGCAGCCTTGTCTGAAATTGGTAATGGTTTCAAATATTTTTCTCCAAAATTTCGTTATGTATAAGAAGCTGTCAAAGGCATTTTGACAGTAGAGGTACCATTTTACTTCAACGTAACTTTTGAGCAAAAAACTGAATAACGGAACTATAATCTACGCCGAATTTTCAATTTTTTGAAGTTAATAGTGATTGTCATATTGCGAGTGAAGTGTCGTTGATAAAAGGAATACTTTATCAGCACTCAGAAACATATGATATTTTGAACAAATGGTTTCAAATGTTTTTATAAATAGTTATCTTCTGTATTTATTGAATATTTAATTACTACGCATTGAATCATGAAACTTTTAACGCGTAAATTTTAAAGCGTAAATTCGATGTTATTTGCAGGGTGAAATTGTATATTTTTTCCGAATACTCCTCGCCTCGTATATTCCCATTACATTCAAATTGAACCTTAGTCACCCCACCCATTCTCTTTCGGATTTTATAAATTATTACTCGAAAAGTCGATACTGTAACCATCAATTCCGGTTCTAATATTGTTGATGACGATCCGGTGGAAAGTAACAAAGCGTTTCATTTAGCCCGATGAAGTTGAATCCACGCCCAAAACCAGAAAATGAAGGGGTTGAGTGCTGTTTTATTTAGATATTATTGATTGTGGGATTGTTTCTTATCACTTAACATGAAAGTGCAATTACAGTTAAACTCTCATGATGAATTTTTTAAAACCTACTGTTAATCGAATATAACGTATCCTAAATGAAAATTTTTCTGGAACATCGAAAGAATCGAGGATAGAAAAGGATTTTTATTTAGCAAAGCTCATACGAATCGGAACGAGCAAATCACGGTAGGTCAATGGCAAGCTGGAAGGATTCAAAACAGCGTGGGTTGAATTGAAGTATTGCAAATCGATCGAGATGTAATTACCGCTGGAGAAATGGAGTCTGTTATTAATTGGAAGGACACAAGATCACCACCATTCACCGCCGCTGACATTTCTATTAAAACTTCGTCGAATATCGAATTTTCTGATACGGGAGTAGTTAGGAGTGATATCTAATTTACAAGTTGAGAATGAAACTTTCCAACGGAGATTATTATACAGTCCGATCGAGTATCTCCAATAAACACTTGGAAACTTCATCGATATAATGGATATTATACCTGTACCAAATACAAGTTGAAAATTAAAACCCAATTTCAATTTTTAATCAATGATAACTTCTTAATATATTATCGTTCGCATTTTGCGCGAAACCGTTAAATAAAAAGGTTTTGCGATTGTACTCATTGTAAATAATATGATATTATAGACAAAGCGTGAAGAAAGTGGGAGCAAAGCAGCCGAATGAAATGAAACGGTAAAAAATTTACGGATATTTTGGGGAGAAGTTTGGAAAACATATGGTTTGTAACAACTGAGCACAAAACCAGTTCAGTTAGGCGCTTGCGCTTTAGTATTTTCGGTGCCCTAGAATAGTACTGCGCAAGCGTATTTTTTGCTCGAAGGATCGATCATTCTTTTAAATTCAGTCAAGGAATGAAATATGGAATTCGAATTCGCTGTGAAAATATATAATTCAAGAAAAGAATTTGTTTTCTTTTCTAGTCACATTACGATATTTTTGGGATGCAGTTTTCCAGATATAGATAGACGAAGGTCATCGTGTATAAATAACTTAATCGAGGGTAGAATGTTAATTTATTGTTAATTTCTCAATTTATCGTTATTTACGTTTGAGATATAAAAAAGACTGATGTTTTCCTTATTATTTAACATTGAATTTTTTAAGACTCCTTATAAATATTTAAAAGTATCTTTCATGCATATTTGCACGCATATAATCCGGTCTCTATTTTATAGTGTATCTGAACGGGCCCCCTTTCCACTGGCCCTAGGCACGGGTCACGGGTCTAATGGGTGACGCGGCCCCGGTATGGTAATTATCTTCCTCAAAACTGTTTTAATATAGAGTCGTTTTTAACGCCCATGTAAAAAGGGCTAATATTATGCTTCTGTCTAATGCACTAAGAGTGATTACCACCGTAGAAAAAAAAGATTATTAATTCACCCTAGGTGCCACACGATTGATTGCGTGTGTTTCTTAGAATAAAGTGTGCGTATCGATTATAGAACGCATCTTTTGCGATAGCTTATTAGCAGCGGCAACGGAGCCGTAACCTTGTGCGAATGCTACTAGAGATAGAGATACGTGTTCGGCGACGTGCACCGAAGTCAAAGGCTTACGTAATATAGCTCCTCTATGCGAATCTGTTGGTCCGCCTGGCCCCTCTGCCCCCCCTCCAATTATTATTTGGCAACTCGTTGCCGCTGTTCAAACCATTTTTTCCTGGTTGTCGGGAATAGAGATCGCTTATTGCGAGCTAGAATCATTCCAATTACGAACGGGAGTGTTGATATTTCGGTTTAGTCATTTTTTCGATGCACGATTTGATAAAAAGTTTGCCAATCATAAGCTATGAAAGTTTCGTTATATTCGATTTTCTGTAGTGAATAATGGAAATGAGAGGTAAGTTCTCCTCGCCGGCGTTTATTATTTATTTCATGTGACAATGTCAATGTTACACGAAAAATATTTTTATTTGCGCTTTCGATTATAAACAAGGAAATCCTGTTCTGTTTTCTTTATTTTATTGTCGTTGTCGTTTCACTGTAATTTAATGTTATGTTCTCGATCCTCATTAGTTTCTATTTTATATAGGAAAATCTCGAGATTTAAAAGAATTATTCGCTTAAAAATATACATTATTTCGGTTTACAATGTCAACTTCGTTTTTACGTTCATATTTCTTGCATTAAATAAATTGAGGACCAACATGTATGTATGCTGGTGATGAATTTTAAGAGGCTTGTCTACATACCAGCTGATAATTTGCTATTCAAATAGAAATACTCCCACCATAACTGACTCTATTGCCACGAGCGATTCACTATCGCGAATAAAGACTAGGTTTGATATTATTGCAGGACAATGCACTTTAGCTTCAAGGCTAAGCCGAATTCGAAGTTATGTCATTAAGAAAATCGACGATACGCAGTAGATGATGAGGAACAAAGACTTCCTCATACTTTTTAAATTTGATTTGCAATTCCAATCAAACAATAACCCACTTATTATTATGAGCATTTCGAAGCTACAAATAATCATTCAATATTATTGCAGGACAATGCACTTGTAGATCCAAGGTTGAACTAGACTCATAGATTTTTATAATTCTTTCCTCGTGTTATGTTGCCAATGTATAAACAATAATATGTCAATCTTCGATCAAGTGTTTCTGATAGCGATTATTACATATTTTATTTATGTTCATGTCAATTTGACAGACACTTGCCCATTCTCGAAGAAAGGTATTTTACATATTGAGATACAGATCGGCATTAGATTTAATTGAGTCGGGTGCGTTCCAATTTTCGGACGATAATTCCGCTGATTAAAATATTCTAGTTAAATGATAGCCATCAACATATCTACCTGCTTTCGTTGAGAACGCGAAAATTATCGCCGAATTTGCCATCTTCAGGTGAAATACATTTCTGGAATATTTTATGGCTGTGACAATTACATATATTATTTAGTCGAGTCATTATCTTTTTCATAAACGGGCAACTTAGATTCGCTTTTTGACCACATTGAAAATTACAGAAATGCCGTCATTTACATACAGGTGGTCTTACGGTAGGTTAAACTATAGGCGTTTTGTGAAAACGGAACGTACGATCGTTCTGGGAATTTTATTACGTAGAAGGTGTGATCTGGTCTAATGATCTGAAACATATTCAGCAATGTTGCCGGTTATATGAAAAACTGGCAACGCCTTTGGTTTTTCGAACGTTACATTTTTCAAACTGCTGATGTGTTTCACGAAAATGGTCATTGGAAAGGTAATTTTTAAAATTACATTTTCCATTCTGGGAAATTCCTCTAATTTATTCGAGGATTTTTTTTGACCAATCGATAAAGCTCTTGATCTTTTGCAAGAATTCAACGCACTCTCAAAAAACGTTCATGATATTATACAGACCGTGGAAAAAGTATGAAATCACTCAAAGAACTCGAAAACTAAGCACCTGATGGTGACCTTGAAATCGACATTGAGGTGCAGCTCCAAGGTCATTTCAAAGTCAAGTCAATTTTTTTTAAACAAAAATTCGAAAGATCATGAGATTTTGACTTGAGTCGTGTATTACTTTTTACACCTATGAAAATCATTTAAGTTTGGCTTCTCTAAGTTTTTCTAATTGAGCTTTTTGGAAAATTAACAATTATGGTAAAACAATGTTGAGTCTGCCCAAGCCACGGGTGGGTTCCGGAAAAAAATTGAAAAAATCATTTTTGCTTTCAGAATTATATGATCTTTCCGAATTTTGGGTTCAAAATAGGTCATTCTACTCAAAGAAATTGACCTTGAAACTCCTCCTCGATGTCAATTTCAAGGTCAACAACTGATGCATTTTCAATTCTGGTCCTCACAAATTTTTCCACAATGTATAACATATCGCGATTTTTTGGTTATTTTCTCTCATTGTTCTGAAGGTTTTCTCGAAAAGCTGATTAGGAATTTACGCCCAGTGTTCAAGTCTCCTAGAAATCAATCGAAAATATTAGGAGTTGAATGGGAAATATTTGAAACTCCTGTTAAATAAAAATTGAAATCATGGAAATTCCTTGAAATTACACTAGATTCGAGATAATCTTATCATTAGATGCGATAATCTTCTTGATATCCGCAAATATTGAAGAAATAATTCAGAAATTCAGTATTTATTGTTAACATTCTGTGAAAATTCAAGTATTATTAAAATATTTCTAGAATAATCATATTTAATATTTAAATCATATCTTGAAATTTTTTCCAATATTTTTCATTGATTAGATAATTGAGAAAATATGTTTTTGAATCCGGATTCCTTGTAAGGTTTTCCAAATTATGAATTTCGACATAATTTCGAAATTTCCAAGAACTTGATTAAAATTTTTGGGAATTCAAAGAGTCATGCTTGAAATTCTTTGAAATAAAAAAGAAAAAATTTCTAGAAATTTACATTTTGCCATGTTCTTCCAACGAATTTTTTCATTTGCAAATTTTGACTTTTTCATAAATAGTAACACCGAGATTTGCGAAATTGAAAACACTTTCGCGGTCGGCAATGTATCTGATATTCGAATAAACAGTTCATTCCAATAGAAGTAACTTTTGAAGGGTGTTCAAACTCATCAAAAAATTTACTATAAAATTGGACGGTGTTGTAATAATAAACGTTTTCTATAAATGAGATGATATAACAATTGTCAAAAAAGTAACAAAAACCAAAAATTTTAAAATAAAAAAATACGAGAATTGCATCAATTTTTTAACAGGAAAATCGATAAAGAAATGTGAATTTTATCTTCATTTGTTGAAGTCACCTTGATATGACTTCTAAAATAGTTTCACTTTCCTCAGATGTCGACGTGAATTTACAAAGCGACAACTGAAAATACGAAACTTGAAACTTGATTTTGGTCCTAATAATTAATTAAAATTCCTACGATCGCTTTAACGAAAGCTTTTATCGAATAGATGATTTATCGTCATTTTTGTGGTAGATTTTGTGTCCGTGTGGAATATCGCAATGTCAAGTGAATGTTTTCGTGGTTTGCCAGTGCATTTCCGTTCCACAAATTTCGTTTAATCAGCAGTTAGTTTCGTTGGACATTTTTCCGTATCCTCGCCATATGTTATAACTGGTATTCCTACATGCGAAACATCAATTCAATTTGGGTCCCCCATTATATTCGCGAATACTTCATTCACGCCGCGCACTATTCTGGCAGGGCAGTGCACTCGATAGATTCAAGGTTGAAATAGAGCTGCAGGAACGAGTTCTTTATTTGTTTTCCGGCACACAAAACTTAATAGACCTCTTCGGTTGACGGACTACGATGCATATTACATAGATTCCAACAATGGAAACCCCATCATCAAGATTTTGCGGGTCCGTTCAGCACCCGGAAGCGAAAACCTGTATTAAAAGAACGGAGAACTGAATTTCTGCTTGGTTCTAGTAAGAAGAAGAAAGTTGCAACTTTTTTTTCTGACCTTGTGTTTCTGACAGTGCATTGTCCGCCAGTAACATTTCGGCTTATATATTACGAAATAATTCAGTTTTCGAATTGTTCTCACAATAGTTGACGTTCTAGGAAGGAGATTTTAATTGAAAGCATCTACGCTTTATGATCGTTGAGTTAGCGCTTTTATTTTTTGATTTGACCTGTAATCTTACTATGGAATCTGCGGAAGATATCTATAAACGAGCACTTTCAAATTTTGTTTCAGTGCAATTACGGTATTAATTTAGATAAAAGTTCATTCAACTTGAATATACAATTCATTTTGATGCTTGTTGCATTCGCCTTATAAAATTGAAATTATGATTCAGATGTATATACAATTCCGCGATTTTTGTTTACATCTGCTTGAAAAATACTGATAAATATGTTTTCTCAGATTGTTCGATAAATTCATAACGGATCACATATTGCTGTCTAGTCGAATATTCGATAATTTGGATATTTTAGAATTGCTGATGGATTTTTTGCCAAACAATGATTATGTACTCAATTCATGTTTCTATCTGAGACCGTATCTCGGTTATCTTCCATATACATTCTTATGCATATTCATTTTCTAATTTCTTGTTAGATTTTACTTCAATTATGTTTTATTTGCATAATGCGCATTGCAGACGCTGAAGTACCATGTCAAAAATAAATGGAGCCACTTTTTTTGGAAATGCTTACAGTTTGTGCGTTGTTGATGGTATGGAAAACTCCATTGTTAATGAGCCCCACTGCGTGCTTGGATCTATGAAAATGCAAACTTTGCACAAACTGAACCCGAAAGTGTCTCAAAATAGGTAAATATGTCTGAGCAATACTATGAATGAAAAATTGCTTTTTATACACATAATCAATGTATCATCACATGAGTATATTGATCGTTTATTGAAATATAGCCTTCTATACTATTCACCAAATTTTTGGCTACATAATTTTCTAGATCTCTTATGTGTGTTTACTCAGTCGTTTAGAATAAGATCAAAGCTAAAGTTATCTTCTGTTTTAATTAATGATGTAATAGTTTCTCTGCTTACATCCTGTTAACCAAGTGAACCGATTTTCTAGCATCCAAGAAGTTTATTGAAAACTTGTCCCTATCATATAGCACGCCCGTTTTCTTCATTAAGGGAAAGCTTGACGAACTGCAAAATGTCATATATCATACGTGTATTGTTTTATTACTCTCGTATTAGATAAATATTAAATAGCTTACGAAGCTACACCCTTTGAGTATAAATACACAATATGTTTACAAATACAATGCGTTAATAGCTCAAAAGGTTCAAGCGTAATTCTGAACTGGGTTTCCGGAAATTTGGAACATATCATTCACTGAATCGATTCACTGAAATATTTGATGTGCCGCTCTATTGCGAATCGAAAAAAACTCTAAACATTTTGTGACGTCGATAACACCTGCTGCGTGCACAAAAAGGTGTGACTCATAACGTAACGTTCCGCAAAGCGAGAACTCTGAACCAGCGATAGACAGGCACCTCGGATGATCGTGTTTGGCTATTGTGACGCATCTATCTCTCTTCCACTCCATCGCGGGCTGACACAACGGCAGTGCACACGTTCTGTTTTGTCCATTGTTTTTATGTTTTTATTATTTGCAACAACAAGGATTGTGATATGTTCTAGTCTCTTTTTACTATTTTAAAGGTTCACATTTTCAAATTGTTTTAGAAATTTTCAGATGGCCACAATGTTGTGAAAACCGTCATTTTTTTGAACTAATAAACGAAACCCCTTGAACGGAACACTTTGTAGAAAAGTTGTCAATGCTGAAAAAGGATATTTTTCCAAAGATGGTCACACTGTATAGCATCATGTTAACATGAAAAGTATAAGGATAAGCATTCGTCGCAGTTGATTCAATTTAACCATATGAACTTCTTCGATATCAAAAAAATCATTATTTCTCTAAAAATGTCATCAAATATAGATCGTACAATCAATATTGCATGGTCCGTTCAGGATCATAGGAATTCCCTTTTACAAAAGCGTGAAGCATCTGCTTGGGATTAGGGAAAAGTCATTTTTTTCAATGATAATCCATTTAACCAAAGTCAATGCATATCGTAACGTCATTTCAACATAACTTTTCACCTTCAAAATACGAATGACTTCAGGGTAACGTTAATTGCTGCTTTTAATCGTGTCGTAACGTTCGCAGAATTAGATTCAATATTTTAAATATTTTACTATTATTATCAGGTCAAAACCCTTCGCGTTTCCGGTATAGAAAAGATTGTATTGCTGGATCACATTTTTCTTTCGGGACAAACTTGATTTTGTTTGTCATGATTTTCACCAGGTACTTGACTTTTTCGACTTTGTGTTCTCTGGGACGTCGCAATTATTGATAACGCCAGAATAGAACGATCGAATTAGTTTGAGCTGGATTGTTTTTTGGTTATCAAAAATGACAAAAAGAGGCAACATTAAGTAGCAATATGTATCCGCATATTTGTCAGAACATGGCCTAACCTTGGACTTATTTGAATTGCTCTGTTGTAAATAAAATTGTCAAAATAAGACGTAATCGCGACGAGAGCATTTCGGGAAGATTTTTCATCGGCACGTGTACTTAAAAAGTTTTTTGAACTCAGATTGCATCAAGCGCAATTCGCGATTTATCGTTTTATTTTCTCATAGATATGTAAATAAGGATTGGTTGTAGTTACATAAGATAATAAAAAGCGATTAGAACGACTTCGTGACAAATAAATAAAATGCGAGTTATCAAATAATGTCCTCCAAATTTCTATTATTCGATAAGGACAGTGCAGTGATGGGAGGGCGATTAAAACATTTTGAATTGGAACTTATCAGGTTCCAATGAAATTTGAATTTTATAACGACACGTGTACCCAGTACTATTTCAGTCAATCGAAACGGAATTAGCCAAATGAAATAAATTTACTTTTACCTGTAATATTAATATTGTCGCATGGCGTTGGATGAAAATCTTTAATATTCCGAATGTCACTCATTCCATTCAATTTATTTCATAAGCGGTGGAATGAATTTCGAACAAGAATGATTTAACAATCACCTTGAATCGAAATCGAATGCAAATGATAGAGGTTCTAGTATTAATAACAAAAACAAAGTCGTTAGATTTTGAACAGAATCTAAGTGGTTAACCTAACAATGAATTTTGACATGTTTTTTCTTTGCGCCATGTTTCGACTCTGATTTCATGTGAAATTCGAAGAGTGGTTGGGAAGGAGTTAATTTTACTTCATGCAAAATATAATTAATTTGTAACCGGTCCGATTTTGCCAGAAATTAACTCTGGAGGCGTCGCGCTCAAAATTTTGACTCCTTTATCGAATTTCATTGACGAGAAGCCGTCCATGTTCACGATTCATTTTCCGAATAAACTTGACCTCGAAATAAGTCAAAGACGGAGGAGGATTAGGAAACGGCGGTCGATCTCGTGGCGTTACATCAAACTATGCATGGAGCATAATGGAAGAGGCGATTAAACTCGTTTTTTTTTATAATTACCGGGACCATGAACTCTGCTTGCAAAAATGTCATTTCAGTATTCGACGACCATGAAGAGCGCATGCATCGCCTTCGCAATTTCACCAATATCATAATTTGCTCAATAAAAAACGAGAACACGTGTTTGACCCGTTTCCGCTTCGGATACTTTAGAAACAACTCTCATTCTTGTTCTAAAATACATTCATCCAAGTTATAGAAAGGAAACTCCTAATATTAGAGGATAGGATAACTTTTTTTATTCACTTTGAAACTTCAATTCAGTAATATTTCAATTCACTGTAATTATTTCGCACTACATACAAAGATCTTCGGTCATTTCGGCGCGGCCTTCCTGCAGGAGGATCTGCAATAAATTAAGATGAGGCTTTATTTTAGTCGTCAGGATAATCGAATGGAATCAAGGGGGGATCCAGGATCGTTTTCTAGGAAAATGAAGACCTTTCTTCTGGTCATCATGGAACAGGATTGCAAATTTGCGATCCAGGATTTTTGTTTCTGGTATCAGATTTTTTTCGTCCTTTTGACGTGGTCGGATGGGGGCGTTGCTCCTTCTAAATCCGCTTATGAATGGGACAAAGTGTTGCTACGCCCGCTGCCACCAACATTGAAGATAAGAGTTTCCTTGAAAATATTGTGAATCTCGAAGTGAATTCGGTTCAGAATGAAGACAAAACTGCACTGAGCTTTGAATTTCCGAGAATGCCACTAACTATCGAAAATGTTTCCGAATTCGTCATCATTACTTTGATGAAAAATTTAGTAACTTAGTAACAATTGAATTCTTTGGATTGCCAGGAAGAATGAATACTGTATTCTTAGAAGGAATATTTTAAAAATTGAAATTTTGTAAATTTAAAAAGTTTGAAAATGAAAAGAAAAAATTAGATGAGAAAGTCGCAAACCAAACTCTGTCGAGAACTAATATTTTTGTTTGAAGTTGTTCTTTCGTTTTTGAATATATTGAGAAAAAATCATAACTTGCAGAATATGTATTTGTATTTGAATTGCATAATTAAAATTGAAACGAGTTCAATGAATGAATGATCTCATTTCAATCGCATCGTCGTTGGAATATTCGATAACAAAATAAATTGTCTTCAGCTCGAGATCAAAGCCGAATTATCATATGCAACCAGCAATACGTTCGAGCGCTCAACTCCAATCGTTTCCTGCTGTAAGCGCGGCTTTAAGGATCATTGTAAAAACTGGAAATCGATTTTGACGTCTAATGATCCCTCGTAGGTAAATGGTATTAAAAATGCCGGTCGGAGAGGGTAACAATGGCCATGCAAATGGGTCGCATTCGGATGAATGCAAAAGTTGACCCAAATACGCGAAAGAAACTAGGGGAGAATGAGGCTTTCGGAGGAGCACACAAAGGTGATTTATTCTTTCTGCTCCAGTTTTACTCGATAAAATTGGGTCTCATTGCTGTTAGTCGTGTTTAGACGACAGTGAACTTACGTTTTTCCGCAGAAAATTTCTCGTCCCTAAAATGGTTCACTGAAAAAAAATTTCCGTTTCGCGATGGAGTGAACCGATCGACGTCTTAACGTTTTAATAATTGAATATTTATTTGGAACAAATCGTGCATACCTTCCCGACGAAACGATGAGGAAAGACAAGCGTCGAATGTCGCGGTGGGCTGCGATAAATTTTGCTGATAGTACGTTGTTTGCGTTGCGAGAAGAAAGTCTGACACAGATTACAAAATGCATTTCTCACTTTCTTTTCGGTGTCGTTCGTATCTAAAATATCGGAATGTTGTCTCATCTCCGCTTTACACTGTGCAACTCGTCATGATGCGCCTTGACCCAATATTCGGAATTAGAATTAGCTCAAACAAGCTTCGACTGCTACTAACCTACTGGTGTCATAATAGAAAACCTGAAGCTTTCTATTTCGTCGACTTCCCTAATGCAGTTTAACTCGATATCATGTATCCATTATTTCTTCTTCAAAGGACAAAATTTTCAGCAACTATGAGCGTCTATGAAAATCGCAATCGCAATTCCATACATCACTGTTGAATTGTTCCAATTTTTTAGCGGCCTTATTTTTTGAATTGGATTAGCAAAATTTGAAGGAGCGAAATATGATTTCAACAAATAAGTGGAGACAATTCCTTTTCGCACGCAGTTTCTTATCGAATCGTCGCTTGGAATACGAACGGTGCCCAAGTTTTGTTGAAAAATCGAAGCACGAAAATCAGACGATTTTCATTCCTGTTGCTTATGCAACGTGACCCTCAACACAGTTTTCATTAAACGACTGATTCTATTAAGAGAAATTTAGAAAACAAAAAGCTAAAATGGACTGTTTAAGAAAAAAATTCTGGAATCAATTAAATACGCAATTTTTTGATAACTCATAACTCGATTCAAAACCAATACGGCCGTACGACTTACCTGTCTTCCCTTTTATTGATGAACGGCAATAGAGAATCGGATGACTTCCTGAACCAGAACCGGAATGGAATTTCGCTGTTCCGCTATTCAACGTAACGCCGAAGCTCAATCCTTTGTATTAATTGTATGGGCAGGTGCGGTCCATGCCCTTTAAGTTTTTTCGATTCCCCTCGAGCTTCAAGGTCTTCGTTCAACACGTGTGTTCACTAACATATGCACATTTTGAATAATTAAAATTCGGAATAGATAGCGCAGAAACTCAGTGGACGGTAATTAACATATCTCGACTCTCGATTTACCTTTTGATTATCATGGCCGACAATTTCGTTGTGCTCTCCGGACGCTCTGTTTACGCAGAAAAAATTTTTATCGTTTTACTACAACCTCAATTAGAGATAGAACGATTTTTTTTCACTCGTATAGGAATAGCGTGTGATGGGCTGTCAATAAACGAGCGGGATAAAGTAGATCCGTAGAACTATTTGCTTGTATCTAACGTCGTACGTGAAAAAAAATTTAGGGCAAATGACAAGGTGAAATCGCACAATAGTTTCTTGCCATCAAATTGGGCGGGTATTTCATAACTGCAGTGATTATCTTGTTGACGTCATTAAAAGATGTTTCTTTTCACTTTTTATTTCATTTCATTACTACGAAATCAATCTGTATGAAGCTTCAATAGCTGAAATGTTATCCACATATTTGATCAGTTTTTAGCTTCAACAAACCCTAAAATAAACGAACAAAACACACAATATAGACGCTCCATACCCCCAAGAAAAAGTTGAAGCAAATACAGAATAGCCATGTAAAATTAGAGCGCCTAAGTTCTAGAATAGACAGATGATACAAGTACAATACAATACACGCGATAACTCTTACGAACAAACACAAAATAGTCGTGCACAATCTTCAAATAATATCTCCACATGATATAGACACGTCATACCTTTTGAGAATAGACGAAAGAAAATCAAAATAGATATGAAAACCTTCAAAATAGACAGACGACATTAAGCGAAAATCGACATGCGACACCTCTAAAATAGAAGAGTAGGGTAGTAGTAGTAATAAGAGAGGTAAGCTCCACACTGTTCACACTGTTTTCACACTGGTCGTTCTGTATGATAGATTCTTGCAATAGAAGCCGTAGCTTTATGTACTTTTCTCTTTCGCAACAGTCGTAATAAATAGAAAGTAATTTTCAATAGATGATGAAACTGAGTTACGTGGAAACCGTTATTTGAATCGAAAATACGAAATTTGTACGTTTTATATTTTTCTTAGGAACAGCCTATCTCAGATCTAGACCTTAGACCTTAGATATCCCGAAACTAAACATACTAATATCTTTAGCGCTTCAGTAAATCCTGTCTCCTATCGATACTAGAAATGAAGAAAGTTTGTTCAAACGACCGACGCATATTAATATTTATTGTTTCCATTGGCGGCTGGTTAACCAATGTCCAGGTGAATCTGCCAGATAAGCTACCTTACAGATAGCCTCTAACCGTTGGTCAAGTTTCTTCTCCTTTACCGCTTAACCGAATATTCATGAACAAAATAACTGCCAGATGTAGTTTACCTTCCCGACTGATTATTGATAAACAGACCGTAAATAAAAAATGATAATGACTTTATTGTTTTTGTCAGAAACGTAATGTATATTCTAATTCTTTTATAGCTTTTAATTTTTAAGTAACCCAAATAAAAAGCTTTCTCAAAAGCGATAACGACATAACCATAGCGCCCTTCGTTATGGACCCAAGAGAGGTCATAGTCATCGGTATGACCAAAAATTGTAGTCTCCTTATCGATTCATTTGAATGCTTTCGTTCTATTTCAAAATTGAATCAGGTGTAAATAATATTAAAAATTCTCTTCGAGCAGGGTCCAGGCGAATAAGAAGAGAATAAATGTACTCAGATGATCTGGATAGACCATGACATGAGTGCATCCAGACTAACGCGCGACCTTCGCGTCTGAATGACACAAGAGAAGCTGTAAAATCATTTCTATGCAATAAAGAATTATGTTAACATCCAACAAGCAAATACAGATGGACATCATATAGAAATTCTGCTGTATATAGAAATCGAAGCATATACTGAACGGAGCGACCACCGGTTTATTTGTTTTTCAAATTGCATGGCGACGAGAAACGTTAACAGATTACCGCTGTAATCCTGCAAAATTTGCGTTCCTCGTACGAGAACTTTTATCCATGGGAAAATATTCAATGAATCATTTTTCACACCAGAGAAAGGGTGACCCACTCCGGTCCAACAGCAACCTTCGGTACCCTCAACATAAATCAAAATTTTCAGGAAAAATGAGGCTGTTCAGTGGCGACGAAAGCCCTCGGCGTCGACACCTATTATCTAATCATTGAAAGTGATGCCATCAGAAACTGTGAAATACATTCATTCCAATTAGGAATTTGCCGTGTAATTTCAATTGGAACAAACTTCAAATACTCATTAGGCAAATTATTTTTCGACCATTGTTTCAGTTCCCGGCACCATGCTAAAATTTTATTAAGTCAAAGCGTGTAAATGTTTCCCATTTGAAGTGAAAATGAATCAAAATTTCATTCTTATCAAAATCAGATTGATTTTGATCGCTATTTACTCAAAATTGGAATTAACAGTGCGGTTTATGAAGGGTTTTTTTAGTGTACAGAGTGATGAGTTCTTACAGATTCGATTGAACTGAAACACCACTCCTGTTTTTGACCTAATTTTTCGTTCAATATGTCTCGTTGTAATGAACGCGATGCGCCCAATCGACCAACTGTTTGAACCTGAGGCTTTCGCACTAATTAACTTGTTTGAAATTTAGGAATTGATTTGGTAAGAATTATAATTATAATTTACCGCAGCGACTACTTAGTTTTATAAATTTTATTGTTTGGTGGATAAATCGTAACAATTTATCGTTGCGATTTATCGTAGCGTGTAAACGGTGCCTAAATCTGCTTACCAAATGCAGATTTCGGTTTAACTGTTCAGCTGTTTAATGTGATGATTGCTAATCCACAATAGCAGTTGTAAAAACGCACATTGCTATGCAACATCTCATCTGTGGCAACTAAGAACCTAAGCATGGCGGCATGATTCGACAGTATGTTAAGTGGTAGCACCGATCTGAACCCTCTCGACCAATAACACGTGGAGCCACCAAATCGCAATGCTGTCGCCATATCAAGTGTAATGTAAGACGCAAAATATTAAGTGCACCTTTACTATACGAGGTGTCAGCTCCAAAATCTGGAAGGTTTTCACGTATTTATGTCTAATCTCTGATGTTATCTCGCATAATAACGATTGGTTTTGCATGTCGAGATTCGATGTATTGAAGTAAATTCTACCAGAGAGTAATTTTATAATTGAGTTATTAAAGAAATAATGATTGGGAGGAAAACAGTTAACGTAATAATGACGGCGCCTTGGCGAACCCATATACGCTTCAGCTCTGATAAAAAAGAAAATAAACGTTCCTCGGAATAAGGTATAGGTGCGTATATCAATCAACCTGGTCATACGCAATATTCGTGAAATATTGTCCGATTATCAGTGACAAATGATAAAACAAAATAATGAACAGACTGTTGCAAGTTCGCGTTATCTGACGGAGCGTAGCAGCGGCGGCAACGAAAAGAGGCCGCCTCTTGGCCTAAACTCGTGTGTGTGCAACAAATTCGAGCCGCCGCCACCGCCGCGGCCGCCAGAAATTCGCCGTCGTGGCGCGCTGGCAACCGTGCGTGCGTATGCGTATTGCACTGGCATTGAACAAAACGCACAGATAATGAGCGTGTTCGCAGTGTCGAAATCTCGCAAACTAGTCGTGTCTGCGAACGAGGAGTGAGAGCGTGCCGCGTGGTTTCCTCGACGTTTCACGAGCCACGCGAAAAGAAAAAAAATCGTGTCGCGACGTCAACATGTGTCGCCGTCAAAATCTGTGATCGTCTGCGGCTCTGCGAGGATCTTTTTTTAAATTTTAGGAGTTTCTGCGAGGAAGTAAGTGCTTAATGCGGTCACCTACTGTATTTTGTGCGCGTTTCTTTTACGCGGAGTTTCCGCGGCAAGGCTGAGCTATATGCATTAGCGTTTTGATTCGTTTTTGAAGGGAGATCATAGAGATCGACTCATGCGCTCTGCGACCTTGTGTTTTAAGGTCGGCCCGCGGACAGGGTTGGCGTGGCGGGATTTTCGAATTAACTACCGGAAATACTTTTCGAAACAGTTGCGGGACATTCCGCGATTCAATCGACAATGGATATTAAATATTCCACTTGCTTACAACACACGTTGTCGTCGCTTTCTTGCTTAGCGATTCAATGAATGTTATGCATTTATCATTCGTAGCGAAATGTGGATTAGTGAATTGAGTGTATGTATGGCCGATTCAAATCCGATAATATGGGTCGGTGTACCATACTCGCAGTTTTCAGTAAACTTTTACAATATGAGGTAAACGTTGAATTCATAGTATACACTCTTATCATAAATTTCAGTACATTAGTGGTGAATGATTATTTTTAGATTTTCAAGCTTACGTTTGCTTTATTCTGTATGATATTTCGCACGACGGAAATCGAATCGAATTTTGAAAAAAATTGATACTTCAAATATCGGTCCTCAATTTGTGTGGACCATTTGCAGGATCGCTGCAAGGTTCGTCCTACCCCTTCTAGATACGGCCCTGACTCGGAATAGATCGACAAAGAATTTCTTGACGATGTGTACATAATATTCAAATTAGAAGATATCCATGAATCCTTTAAGAAACAAATCCTTGGAATTCACAGAAAATTTTCGTTTTTCGCGAATATCTTTTTACCATTTCACAAATATTCTGGGTATTCCTGCTAAATGCAATATACATCTCGGTTTTCCTGTGGAGAACTGTATTTTTTGGAAATTTCTATGAAGTTAAAATTTGCAATTTTCTCATACTGGTAAAAGGAATTTCACCAAAACTCAGAGCCGTCTTCAAACCATGGGGCTCCCAATGACCTGAAGATCGAACTGTGATGTCGATTTTTCGAGCATATTGGGCGCCAAAAGCACCCCCGGAACCGCCGGCGGCACTGGTGGATGCGCCGGGGACGCCCTACTTCGCCCTCCACGACTTCCTCAGCCAAAAACTCAAAACTGCAATCTTGATATTCACGAAAGAGTTCTCGAACTACACAATTACTATCAGGATAATGAAACGAAAACATAATCTTTCGAATAATGGTATTCAAAAAATTAAATTATGAATAATTTGCTAATTCTTCACGGAAGTAATTATTTTTATGTTTGTTAAAACGTGTTAATAACTCAAAACAAAACATCATCTCGATACAGCTTGTTTTTCATTATTATCTTTTAATGATTACTCCTTTTACTTTTTACAACTGTTGAATGAATGAAAAAGGCAAACGCCGCTCCGAAACGGGATTAAATTCGAAACGAATTTTCACGCGATTCGGTATTGTTTGGCAATATTTTGCGGTAGCCCGAATTTGGCCAACAGTTTAATTCTGGATACTCTGATATGCCTTCTAACCGACCCGAAAATCGGTCTTCGTTCCTTTTAAAATGAAACCAAAATCAACCGTAGTATTGTTGAACCATTTCGAGGTTGCACAACTAGGTCTGAATGAGGAATTAGATATTTATAAACACATATTGATGATAAGATACACGAAATCATTAATATTTAGGTATGTTTCAAATCGAATTGATATCCTTCACCAGAAATTATCAACATTAGTTGATACCAGAACAGAAATAGCGATAAACTTTCAATTTGACAATTTTCGGGAACGAAAACGCGAACTCTAAAATTCGAATCTAGATGTTGCGCTCTATTCCTCACATACTACGTCCAATTTGTAATACCGTTTCTAAAATGCAATAAAACTAGAATTCTGAACGATAAAAAGCTTTAAAACATCGTCGTTGACGCATTGATCTGTTTTCGGCAGGGACTTTTATTTTCGACCTCGGTTTGAATCTATTGCACGAAACGCGGAAAACTATTTGTAGGATCTTATATTTGTTTTCATATTAGCCTATTCGCGAATATTTCGTACTATTGGACGTTTGCCAGGAGGTTATTGCCCGGTTAACTGCACCAAATGATCTAGTATCGAGATTTTCTTATCATTTTCCAGGTTGGAAAGACCGAAAACAACGACGAACGCGTTGTAATGGTAGGGTAGGGAAATTTTCTTTTTCAATTACTGATTAGTGTTTATGCACCGATCGATAAGTTCCGGACGGATTAGATATTCAACCAGAAATAGGTGGTTGAAAGAATTTAATTTATATACATGTTTCCTTTGATTATGGTTGTTGATAGAAGGAAATTGATACTCAATTCCGAAGATAATTTTCAGTTGCATTCTCATTTGTAAACTAAATGGTATTCATAGTGCTTTGTCGTGATCAGTAAGTCAACATGCCAAAAAAGGATTGTAATGAATATATTCCACTTTGATTGAATAAATTTTTTACTCTTCGCATATCTTGTTTAAAATAGGGGAGTTTCTTCATTGCAGTCTCCAATTTATGGAATATTGCACCCAAACTTGAAAAATAAAAGAAATACAATTCGATTTTTGAATTGCTCTATTCACCTCAAATCATCAATCCAAAATTGAAATCAATATTAAAATTACATATCTTTATACCTTTCAATTTATTCATTTTGCTGACTGAGTCGAGAATTGCATATTTCATTTCAAGAACTTTTGATAAAAAATCATCAGAAGATTATCAGAAGAAATAATCAAAAATGTTAATTTGAGATCACTTTTATATTGCCTTATCCCTTGTGAATGAATATTTGATCAAGAAAGGATTCAGTTTTTAGAGGATGCCGAAAATGTTCTAGTTTAAAGATGCTGCTGCACAGCTGAGGGCGGAAATTGTTTTGATAATAGTGATTGTCTATTTGAACAATCAATTTTTTTAGGTTCCTTTCATCGTAAGATCAATAAAAACATGAAAAAAATCTTGAATATTCTTCGAATGGTACATAACATTCATTGAAAAGTGTGACAAGGACAGGTATTTGAAACCTCATTAGGAGCGTTAGGAAATTTGAGATATGTAAATCACTCGGATAGTAGTATTCGATCCAAAAAATAAAAAATGACACATTCTTTGTTTCAATAAGATTTATCGGATTTACTTTCACAGATGAATTAAAAAATTCGGATAATGCTGCAAGAAAGTGCGATATGAAGACAAAAGCAGAAAGCAATAACGGACTACTTTTTCAAAGAGGTGGGAAATTAATCGGCTATTTTCATTAACACGAAGCGATTTATTTATTTATTTAATAGTCCAATTCAATATGCAAGTTCTCAGTTTGATAATGCAGATAATCAAAAGATTAAAGTGATCGAGGATGCGGAATAACTCTGTAGAAAAACCCATTACAACTCTGACATACTTTGTTGCCTTTATATACTTTCCATCCACAGAAATCAAGAATAATTCAACCACATTATCTTCGACTGATTCCGTGAGGTATTGTGAGAGGTTTTCTTACTTTATTATTTGTAGCCCTCGCATCCACCAGAATATACACACCAACCACCTGTGCTGTGTGGTCCACCTGAAAACATGTATATCAATTTAGCGAAAGAATTACAGAAATTATTAAAAAACTTGACCGAAAAATTTATTTTTCTCTTTTTTGTCTTCATCTGGCGAATTCAACTTAGCGAATCATCGGTAAAAAAAAGTCAACTATAATGTACTTATTGATCAATTAGGAAGGATTTTCCAAATTCCTTGAGAAAGAGAACATTATTCTTTCGTTTCTGAATGTGGACAGTTCCTCCGGAAATTGTGTTTAAGAAAGTGAACAAAGAATATAAAAAATACCGAAGATGTGCTCCGGGATCGGATAAAATGCTTCAATGCTTGAAAATTTTTGTTTTTGTAAAACGCTCCTGCGATTGCAGACTTTTCTCGTTAGATTGGTAATTTTTCCATTGTAATCCTCATTGTTTTGGTTGCTTCTAGAGATAGATACTATGAAATTTGTTGCCGTGGTTCACATATTCAATCAAACTATGAATACAGCGAAGGATCTAGCTGATCCATCATATTAATTGAATCAGGATGTATCTGCTCAAATACCACTATATACACACGTAGAATACTAAAGCTAGATTCTGCACTGTTTGATCTATTATCTGTTTTGTGTGCTTCGATTTCTATAGAGAAGATGAGCATTTAGATTCAATTCAATATAAGCGTCAAGGACGCATAAATACTAATTCCCTTATTTGAAATGAATCATCAAACTATCACAAATTGGAATATCATTTTTCCATTCCGATCTATTCCGATTGGAACACGTTGAAATAATTTTTCTAAAATAATGTAGTTTGGGTTGCAAAATGGTGAAGGTGCCTTTAGATATCGAGGAAATATACTAACTGAAAATTTCACTTGAAATAATGCGATAAGTTGAACGAACAATGTTTAATTCAATTGAAAAATTCGAGGCGAATATTCCATTGACGTCGTCGCGATTGGTGAAAGTCGATATTCGTGTATGCCGGCGTACGGTGTTTTGCAGTGCCATAAACTCAAATGTGCAGTCGGTGCTGCTGCTTGCTGCCAGTAAAATCAATAATTCCAACAAAGGATTTGGACGCATGTTAATGAACGTGTCATATATGCCAGCAGGAGAACGACGACATAGAGCGAGAACTATGCCGTCGGCTAACCAAATCGGCAAGAGCGGCGGCGGCGCCGATGCAACCCCTCAAATGCAGGTACGGGAACGCTTTCCCTTTCGCCTAGTGTGACGCAACCAACATTACGGACGGGCTGGCGTCGGGTACGGCACACTGCCGTGCCGCGTTCAAGTCACCATTCTATATGCGGTATATTTGGTGGTGCCTCTTTTCCTCTTTCCGTTCTAAAATTTTTACCGAAGACCTTGAATTAAACTTTGTTCCGACCATGCCCCTCTTTCGTACAATCCGACATGAAATTCTCTAATTGTTATCGCATAGATAACTCGGATTTGCGGTGTTATTTTATTAATATTATTAGAGACTAATCTGATTAGGTTTGACGTATATCGAATATATTCCTCATTTCGAAAAGGAAATTGTTTCATCGAAATGTATACATTGAAAAATTGCGAGAACATCGACCCATATAATCTACGAGACGAAATATCAAACGAAACATTTGTAGAGCATATAATATCAATTAACTCGGAGCAATCCGGTGATTTATTTCTTGCATTTTCAAATATTTATGAAAGAGGTTCCAACATAGTTGACATTTCTAATTTTTCCTGAAGTACATATTGGGAAATTATGTTTTCGATTTTCTTAAATTCACCAAAAACTTTGGAGTTATTTATTTCGAAAACTTTCTTTCACGGCAATTCATGATTTGATTTGTATACCGATTGAAGTTGAAAAAAATCAGTTGATTTGAATTGGAAAGTGAAAAAGAACAATGGAAAAATTTTTAGTTTGGATTTCACTTAATTTGGTTTTTGGGACACTTCAGTAAAACAAGCTGAACACATTCTTCGAAATCGAAAATAGTTAATACAGATATTTGTACCTGCCATGATCATTTATGAGATTTGGTTATTTTATTTATTAAACACAGGATTAACAATCTTTAGAACAGTCGCGACGATTTATTGTTCGCCACGAGTTTTATTTTAGGTCTTCCCGAATTCCCATTTAGATAAGTTTTTAGGATATTTACGCAAGGTTTCACTAATCGATACGTATTATAGTAGAAACTAGATGCTTTCAGTTTATTTTCCAATATGTATATCTAATATTGTATTTGTTTTCAGCTCATAATAACTTCCATTCCGGTGTTGAGATGGAAACTCAGCAGCAACAATTTTGTCTAAAATGGAACAGTTTTGGAACAAATCTTGCCACGTCTTTCAGTAACCTCTTCAAGTCGGAAAGTTTGGCCGACGTGACTCTATTCTGTGATGGTAAGTGATAATGGAACAAAAAAAAAGTGTTTTCTTCCCACCGACAATGCCTAGTTGGTGAAACACTGCATGGTTTCTTATTCCTATCGAAATAATGGACGAAATTCAAGTCAATGTACAGTTAACCATGCAAGAAATGCACCTATGCCTTTGCGTTTCGATAGACGAAAAGAATAGCAATTTCGTAACTGTCTGAAGTCGGTATGTCGGTAACAATCATTCTTAATGGTTACATTAGGTTCGGATTGGTCTGTAATGAACTGGCGTAGCAGCTGTTCAGTGTCGTTTTTCTCTTGTTGATTATTCGTAATGATTCAACGCGATGATTCTACCTTATTCCAAAATTGAAAATAGTGAGGCAATATGTTTGGAACATTCCAATTCCCTATTGCAAGTGAGTACAAAGACTTTGAACCTGCGTACAATTCCGCTCTATCGAATATTTATAAAATTGTTCCTCTCCTCGTTTCGATGTAGCTCTAGATTATCTGCGAACCAAACGTCTTACCCACCTACTAATTATATTTTCACATATTAAGCATCCTCTGTTTGTTCGTCAGCGACGCTAGACGGAACAGCAAACTCAATTCCTATCCGGAACCATTCGCTTTGTATTTGATAATTCAACAATTAGAGGCTTTCCACGTTACGTCGAATCCCCAAAAATATCGAATCGATAGCACGTAGTGGAGAGATCGTGGCGGCGACAGACAAAGCCTCTTATTCACGATCGAAAATTAATGAACAGAGCGGGTTGTATGCTACTTTGATAACGTTCGGAAATAACCGAACAGCGATTTTCCTTTTTCCAGGCATCGTTGCTCTTTTGAATTTTTATTTTTGCTCAATTCGTGCCGTTGCTTTGTGTGCAAAGTTCAAACTAAAACATCGTTCAATACTAGAACCAACCTACGCATTCGCAATGTTATTTGTAAATTTAAAAAGGTTCGGACGAAAAATAGGTCTCCAACAAAACCCATCCAGCAAATCCCTTAATTTTTTCAGGATTGATTAGAAACTTCTTTTTCTAATTACATTTAACCAGTTCGGGAATTCTGGGGAATTTTCTACATATTTTCAACGTTTTAATTAATAAATAATTACAATTTGATCAATATAAATCGACATCTTTGCTATTTTTTTTTTAATCTCCAAAAATCCTTTGGGGAGATACACAGAAAATCCGAAGGAAAATCGTACATATTTCCTCAATATCCAAGAAATTTAAAAGAAATTTGGGTAGGTTCTTAGAAATCGAAAAATCTTATTTATTCCGACAAGTTCCCCGATACTTTTTTCTGATACAATAAAATGTACATTTTTTTCGTTTTCAGGGGTAACCTTCAGAGCGCATAAGCTCATCCTCGCAGCGTGTAGCAAACATCTTGCTGATCTGTTCGAAACAGCGCCACTTCATCAGAACCTTTTGGTTATTTTGGACGGCACGTCGGCTTCGAACATGTCAGCTTTATTGGAATTTATGTACAAAGGAGAAGTCCACGTTTCTCAGGATGCCTTGTCCAGTTTTTTGAAGGCGGCCGAATGTTTGCAAGTGAAAGGCCTGAGCATCGAACATGAAAAATTGGCCGTTGCTCAAGGACATTCGACAATGGAAACCACATTAGACACAACGATACCAAGAAAACGACTGAAATTGCTTAAGGAAGAAATCGAGAATGCCAATAACCACCACCAACAACAACAACCGCAGCAGCACCAGTCCAGTCCGTCCCCGAGTTATTCACCCACCATGTCTCCCTACATGCAACCTCATCATCACTACAGGCAGTATGACCAGAAAATACCATCGAGTAGTTCAGCTTTCGAAAACATGAATAATTTGAAAAGGGCCCAGCGAAGTCCAACAAATGAACAGATCCTGCAAGATCGTGCCTCCGTATTACGAGATGGCAGCAAGACGGGGCGGCCAGGATCACCTGGACCGATGTCCTTATCGTACCGTCCTTCGCCAAGCTCATCCTGCCCTTTTCCCACACAACCAAACCAAGAAGCGGAAGCTCCCAACGAGAACAGGTTTGACCCAGACCCAGCCACAGCGTTGATTTGCCCGGAAAGTGATAGTGCCAATGTCTGCCAGGACCCAGGATGTCCGGAAGGTTAGTCTCATCCTTTAACATCCCCTAAAAATGTACTATAACGAAATTGATAATTATAGATTTGCGGATGAAGATGGAACCGTCAATTAAACAGGAACGCGAAGAGCCTGCGAGCAGTAGCACTGGAAATTGCGGAGGTGGAGGCTGTGCAGTGTCGAACAGCAACACGAACGGATCGTTGGGTAAAAGATCGAGTTATAATCATGAAATCGACAAAAGCGACCTGATACCGACGTCTCTGTGGAATACCGTCCCTGCGAAAATTAATAAGGCGGGTTCAATAAATACACCGGATGGTAAGAAACATTACATTACTCTACATCTAGGTAACTGATTCATGACGGCAGATTATGCGATATTACAACTGAATCGTTGCCTAAAAATGATTAGTTGACAAGGATAACCACGGGCAATCGAAGAATTTGTCATGGCTCGACTGTCGTGCTCTATAGATTCTCTAATAATTTCCATTATTTTATAGAAATCGATTCGTACAATATATACAGTATAAAATAACTAATTTTTTGGGGAAAAGGTGTTGGAAAAAAGGTTAACCAACACGATATTATTCATTTCTTGATCTGCTGATAAAATTGATACTATTGAAATGAAGTTTGCTCGATTATCGTTGATTCGAATCATCGAACATGTGGCTGTTCCCACTTAAATAAAATCCCATTGCATAATTTGTAAATCTTGAATATTGATGTGACTAAATCTTCTGTGCCATGTTTCAGTATCAATGTAGCTAAATTCTGAAACAAAGCAGTAAGTTTATGTTCATGTATGTGGAGACAAAATGAGTCCATGAAAAATTAAGGAAATGTAACACTTCATTACGTGCATTCCATTCAAGAAGGTTACATACAATATGAGGATGCCATTTGGACGTTTACTTAATTTGAAATTATTCCGGAAAATGCATCTACTATTTGAAGGGAGATCTTGTGTTCACATATTCACTGGTGTATAATTATTCGTATGAAGGGGATGGAAACCCTCCCCTAACAATAAGGGTCAATGGACTGAATTTTTCTATGGAAAACCTGGAAATCAGGATAGCCTCACCTCCCAATCAAGCTGATTTATTGGTTCGGGCTATCGCTGCCGTAGTTTGATGTGAATCGTTTTTGTTTGGAATCTCTTCCTGACGTTTCGGTGTCGCGTGCGCCTCGCTTTTCTTCATACATCTAGACATGTTTGATGCACTTTGCATTTGCATTTATGCGGGTTTTCTGGTGATGTGGTTTCTCTACCGGACAATGACGTGGTTCTCGCGTCAGCCTGATATCATTGTTTTACAAAATTGTTCGTTCGTTTGTCAGCACAGAACTCCAAATCTGATTTGGTGCTTGTCGATTTTGATTGCTTCCCAGACCATGCAACTGTGATATTTGGTTGAATGGTAGATTATCCAACATCTAGAATAGAAGCAACTTTTCTGATGCAATCTATTTTCATATACCTTTGATTAATATCGCATATGTCGTGATTGATCGGTTAACCAAGTAATAACCGGCATATTTAATTCATGTATATTTATATCGTAGGAAAAAAGTTGAAGTGCCCTTTTTGCGAACGACTGTACGGTTACGAGACGAACTTGCGCGCTCACATAAGGCAAAGACATCAAGGCATCAGAGTGCCTTGTCCGTTTTGCTCGCGCACGTTCACCCGCAACAACACAGTACGACGACACATAGCGCGTGAACATAAGGCAGAGCTGAGTTTGAAGGCTTTCCAAAATCAACAGCAACAACAGCCACATCCGCAACAGCAGCAAGCACCGCAACAGGTCCACAATCATGTCCCTTAGACAGGTACCTGACGTTTTCGAGCGTAACGGTGCCCGAGAAGGTCTGATGTAAATATGTGATGCATAAGAGATATACATTTCGCGGCACCGTTTCTAACGCTCTCGATTCATAACTCTCGTCTGTGTTGTTATAACTTTAGAACTACGGTATGTGTCATTTTTATACTTTAGTTAGAATGTAAAACGGACTTCAATAGGGTCAACATTACGAGCTGGTCTTGTTCTGTTTATGTCGAAGCTGACATCAAGAAACGCGTAAGGTTTATTTTGTTTATTCAGGTTATTGGTACCTCCACGAACGACTCCGTCTCCATTCGATAGTTGATTGCAATACGTCGCATTCTTGGAGGTGGAGGCCGTTTTTTTATTTCACTGTTTCAGAAGAGTATATTTCGTTATATGTACTTATAAACGAATGTTTCAAGTGAAATTCGTCGTTAACGACGTGCGAATGTGATCGAAGAATCCCAGCAACTACCTCATCTCTTTTACCGGATAACCACTAGTCATTTAGTGCAGCAATTTGAAAATTTACTCGAGTGCTCAGGTGAACATTTTTATTCAAAGACAAACTCAGGAATGATAAATGGTGGCGTTCAGTTTTTTGACTCCACTATTTTACAAGTTTTCAATTATAATTTAACTGTGGATTTTGAGTATGCAAAGATCCACTATAAATACGACTAGCGGAAGTTCGAATAAATTTTTTTTCGAACGATTATATTTGTCTCAGGGTACATGTGATAGCTGTGCAGACTTATCAAGTTGCATCTCAGGTGTCGAAAAATAATTTCCATATAAATAGGAAATGCCATTCATGACAATCTCATTAATTTTTTGCAACCGCTACATTTACCTCAAACATTTTTTGTCAATAGTTCCTACAATTAGTCACACATATTCCAATTGTTTATTTTATGGCAACTTGACAGATGACCACTTCATATGACTTTCTTCGTCGATTTTATAGTGGATCCGCTTGTATACCGGTTGCCCAGCGACCGCGATTTCGCGTTTTCTGCTCAAATACACTTATTGCTGTTAAATAGGGGTTGGTTGATTTAAGCTTAGTTTGATTAATCGTCCCCTCCATAATTTTTAAGAACCCTGGTTGCGTTGATTTTATTATTATTTGTGAACCATACCCTTCGATCTTGAACGCATTACAATAATTTCCGCCGCATAATTTTTAAATACGACATTCCTGATCGAAGGACGGAACCAAACAATTTTAATATTCAATCATTTGAACAAGAACACTGTGATGAGGTTTGGAGCGCCTTGTTAGAACTGACCATTCGTTTTCTCGCCCAGTAACACTTCTTGAATACTATACATATATACTTAATCCAATTTGACAAAATTATCAATTTACAGGTAACATTCAACAATTTAATTTTTATAAAGGATCTCAGTAGTTAAACTTAAGCATTATGATTATGAATGGATTCCTTAAACATATTTTAATGTTTAGGAAAAGTCGCCTTATCACAGGATTCTTGAATTTTAATATAATATAGCTAGTCAAATCTACCTCAGTAATACAGTATTTTTAAGGATGATAATTACGGATCTGCACTATGGTTGCATAATCGTATTTCATTTAATTATTTACTCTACCTCAGTAACATGACAACCAACAGACTAGATTAAGAACAGATTATCAGGTTTACATGAACGAAAGTACAAAATACAATAAAGTCTTTATTACAATAGTTCCGTCGAGTCTACCTCATTTTCAATCATTCTGATTAACGCGAAAAAGATGTTATTCCTTAAACCAGTTTTATATTTATAGTTTTCTTTTTTTATTATTGTATTATATTATTTGTCGATGTTTAATGTATATGAATTTTACTCTGTATAGAACGTTAGAAAACTTATTGTAATTATATTTATTGGAGAAATTTTCTAACGTACTATACACTGTTGTTGAGTGATGCTTTATGTTTTCATTTATTTTCTATTTTCAATATGTGAGTCGAACGCACATCTCAATCTTTAAGATTTAAGCAATAGGATGTGCATCGAGTATTTCGTTGAACGGGTATTTTAACATGTTAGTTTCGTGCTTGTGAATCAGGGTTCCAAAAAAATAGCCTAGAGGCTGAGATTTTACAGGACCAACTTCCTATTTTTTCCTATGAAAATTTAGAAAATATTTCTAGAAATTATGAATTTCTTTTTTGTTGGATCGTTTGCAATGTGATTCCAATTGAATTCCTTTTCGTCATTTTCATTCCAGACTGGGAATTTGTGAAAGCAATGTTGTAAAAGGATCAAATATTTCATTCCGATAAGTATTTTTCAAATTCGCTAAATTTTGGGAGGACTATAAAGAAAAGCATTTCAGAATTCCATGGTCGACGAAGTTCGTTAGGATACAACATGATCTCTGAATGCCTTTCAGCCAGTAGAATCTCGGCTTCGCAAGATTTGATATGTTCATGTTAAGTTTTTAATTAAGATAGTTCTTAAAGTTAAATAGTTCAACATGTTAGGTCCAAGTGGTTACGTTTACTATTTAGGTATTTTTGAGAGATGCAATATTTTCAGTGGGGATACGTTTCAATTTAGGGAATGTTTGGATAACGATCGGATTTACTGGGTGTTTTTAAGATGTTGGTGATATCGCATGTTGATTGGTGGCTTTATACACTTTGAGTGCGACGTCATTTCATCATTAACTATTATAAAAAACCAAATATTTTTATTGTCGGAAAATTGTGGCAATGCAATGTTATTGTATGTTATCGTAATTTCTCAGGAAGAATTCAGGAATTATTCTAATTTATCACACAACAGCCATGCATGATCGTTTGTCTCCGTTTTTTCATAAGATTTTTTCAACCATGTTGGTGTGATGAATCGAAGTGAATGTTCAAGAGAGAAAAAATGAGCACGCAGTGTCATTGATGGATTAATTAATTGATGTATATAAAGGAATAATCTATTATATGTTACCGTTTTGTGACAAACATTTTTCGATGTAACGCTATAACTTATTATACTTATCTACCTCAGAAGTTGGTGTAGCTCACTGCCCTTCTCTAAGAAGTACAAAGGATGTATTCAGAAATGGATTTTATCGTTCATGCTTAAATAGGTGTGTTAACTCAGGATATTCAAGTACAAAAACGAAACAGCTACTTGAAACGAGATAAACGCAGAAAACATTTGACTATTTCGTTTCAAGTAAGCTATTACTATTATGTAATATACAAAAATGTTATTCAGGGAACTACAGAATCTCGTTGAATATTGTAATAATTTAAATAGGTTGTTGCTAATACTTACCATTAGTAAGGAGAGCGTGTCATAGGTTAAAGGAATACTCATTAAACGACCACCATTGCCTTAAGTACCTGGTTTGTTGGTTGTTCGACTCGTGATATTCGCATATTATAGCATCGGAAAATATTCTTCATTTCACCATGGAATTCAAAAACTTAATTAACGAGGTACTATTCGATCAGCAGTTCATTAAATTTCACGTGTCAAACTAACCAGTGTACCATGCGTTCTAAATATTCAGCGAGATCAAAGCGCAATTGTTATTGACAAGGCATCGTGGAATTCGTTAGGGAGGTCAGCCTAAGCAGTTACATGATACATTGTCGTTGAAATCTCTTCAAACTGGGCTTTTCCAAAAATATTCCGCAATAACACTAACCAACACGATATTCAGTTGAGTCGTTTCTTTGACCTAGTTTATAAGAGATTCAAGGAAGATAACTGCTCAGCTTTGGCCACTTTTGAACTTTTTAACGCTTTTATTAAATTCCTTTAAACAATGGCATCTTGTTCGAGTGTTTGCTCGACATATTATTATAACGAACTTTTGAAAAAAAAGCTGTGAGATTCGATATGTATTTCAAAAATCATACGTTCTTTCCACTCAACGGATAACGTTACATTGTCACATTCAAAACAAATGATGCGAATAAAATTCACCTAGCTGAGTTCAGAATCCTCTGAATTTAATGTGTAAATCATCACAAATTTCACTCCCCATGTTTGGAGTATAAAGATTAAATACCTAAATACTTATTGTATATAAGTGAATGCAAATAATTATGTATTCATGTTTCTGTTTTATCTTATTAATTTTAATAAACAATTTGTCGTTTACAACAGATTTTTTATCCCAACCTACATATCTGAACAGAATTCTGACATTGCCAGGGAGTCCCCAGCACTATTTAGACAGAAACTGTAGTTTCACAGGGAAGTATGATAAAAACTAAATAGTACACCCAATTAAATAATAAAAATTATGAAAGAACATAATGAAATTTTGTGAAACCAGAAATTTTCTCACAATCCAATGGTCAGTAGAATAGATCAACCATGCTATGTTCGATATCCTCATTTTGTAATAAAACTGATAATTTGAATAATAATCAAATACCTATCTTGACGAGTTACGCCCTGAAATTTGTTGTAAAACCTCAAAAAAAAAACACCTTCCTGCATTTTATAATTATGGTGGATGCGCTTTTATTCCTTCCCATTTGAGTTTCAGGATTACAGCATGATTCGATATCTGATAAGATATCTTAACGAGATAATAATAAGAACAAGATAATTGAAAAAGTGTACTTAACCTAATATTCTAATGCAAAAAAAGAAAAGGGGACATTCAAATCTGGAAAACCTTAATATATTTTTCACTTTTGTGCGAAACTGTTGTCCGATTGAGAAATAAGCGCCTGATACAGCAAGTTCATTCATGAAACGATGAAACTTATTCACAATGCCCGTTTGCAAATAGGCATGCACATTCCAAATTTTCAGCCTTTTATTCCGCGTGTCGCATCGCATGAAAGCAACTGATCATCCCTGAAATCGGCACAGATGTGATTTTTTTATTTCTTGCGAAAAATGTAAAAAAACGTATCGTTTGGGTCGTAACGTATTCACACCTATACAACAAAACGTAAATGCGATGTTATCTTCCAGTGAGCAACCACCTATGGGAAACACCAAGCATGATGAAACCTTGGCACCTGAACTATTGTCGTGTTTTGTCGCCCGAAATAATCTGGTATTTAGGGGTCGTTTTATGACGCGTGGTATTCTCTTGTCAATCATTCTAGCATTCTACCAAACAGAAAGATAAATCACAATATAAATTGGGTTTCTGCGGAATAATTATCAACCTTTTTATAGATTCAGACAATACAAAATGATTTCAACGTAGGCATATCGATTTATTATTCTTTTTTATAAAACTGTTAGTAATAGTGAGTGATCTTCGAATCCGAGGCGTAAACAATTTCTTATTTGACGAAAATTTCATTTTCGTTATTTTCGATATGAATACTTGATTTCATCTTTCAACCAGTAACTTTATATTTTCGTATGAATATAAAAAAGAACAGATGGTCAGAAAATCGAGTACATAGAATATTTAATTATTCGAAGGGAGCAATAACTACTATTGGTCTCGATGGGGGAATCCTTTGTGACTGGACTAGCGAAAATTGATCCCTATCGGAGGGAGCTGTTAGTGCCACGAAACCGGAGGGGGATTACGGCAACGTCCATACCCATTTGCTCCAGATCAAATACGTACTTGACTAAGATCTCCATGAATAAATAATTAGCGATTTATATTTGTTCAGACTAATTGACAATTTCGTACGGACAACAAAACTATCAATGTTTATTCAGCTTCACAAACTCTTGTGTTTTCTATACGCACAATTCACTTCTTGACCACTTTTGATAGCTAGAATGGAGTTTAAATTGGAAATAACTAATAATGTTATATGAAATAATACTGAATTTAAAGTATTTAAAAAATGTTTCATGTAAGTGCATACATAACATTTAAGAAACATTGTCATACGGTTGTTTCATGTTAGTTTAGAGGTAAGCAGTGACATTCTTGCCAGAACGTCACCTTCTTAAAATTAAACACTGTTTTGAATATTTTCATTATTAAAAATGGCGACTACACTCGAAACTGGTAAACATCGCCTCGCTTTCCTATTATAGAATGTCGGCAATTACATGCAACTGTGCGGGAAAATGTCTTGCCGCACGGGTGAAACGGTTTGATCTGTGCCATTCCAAGTAGATGGAAGTCACCTATGCAAGCTAACCTCACCTCGACAACATAGGTCCAACCACACAAGAATTGTTATGTATGTCTTATCACTTCTAACGGACTATTAATACAATATACTATTTCCGAACCAAAGGGCAAAGTAATTTTTGCATGTGCGGTAAAACAATATTTTGCGTTAGTAAGAGTGTTAGATATGGATGTTTTTTTTTATTTTTTATTTATATTGGAAGAATTATTATCTTTCGTACTTTGGAGATACAGAAAATCTTAATACAAATTCTGAATCCCGTTCGTGAATTAGTCGTTGTTGACTGAGCATACGTATCATGGAATGAATTCCCTTCTCAAAGGAGATTCAACAACAATTTTCAACTTAAAAATTGTCACAATAAAAGATTTATAAAAGTTTATCTTTTATTCTGAGGTTCAATTTAGTATCCAATCGGTCAAAAGACAACGAGTATCCCCTTCGACAATGCGCGTCATCATATTGTCATGGCGTATTATTCCAACTTAAATAGTCGAAAGTACGTTAAGCTATTAATCAGTCCACGCGTACATAAAAAGAAACGCCCGTTGTGCGCCCTAAAGGGTTGTCAAAGTTCTACACCCCTCGAAATCGGGTACGGTCTAACCAGAAAGAACCAGCTCATTGAAAATTGCGATCGTGTTAATCCGGACGAAACAACATGTAAATATTTAAGTGATCCGAACGTGGACGCATTTACATAAACTATCGTGTAGAGTTTTAAGTGTTAAAGAAACTTCCATACGGTGCATCAGTTTTAATTCCCATGGAATTGTTGAAATATGGCATCGCATCGGTTGAATGGTCGTTTTTTTATGTTTCTATGGACGGCTCGGTTTCACACTACTTCATACGGCACGTGCTCCTGGAATATCCTTATTGCGGACACGCGACACAGCGCGTGCTGCGGATGAAAGTCTAAATTGTGTTGTGATTAACGCATTACACCTCCTGATGGAGTACCAATTATGTAAATAACACCACCCCAATTTGTCACACATGGGGCTTATTTTTTCACTAAAACGCGTTATAGTTATTATCAATAGACGTATGTGATACGAACCCTGTAAACTTCTTCTTCGCTTTTTTTCGAAGGAGTGTACTTCAATTGCACTCTATTGAACATAAAAGGATCGCATGGGAAATTGCATTTATTTGAATGTTATGCTAGGACAAATAATATTGATGTGTTAAGTCTCAATGAACATTGGCTAATGAATGATGATATCATGCATATTGTTCTTCAAGATTATGAGCGTGTTGCTTTCTATGGCAAAACTCTCCACGGAGGTTCTTGTATATTAATATAGCATGGTTACTTTAATTGCGTCTATCGCCTATAGACCATGTTCTGGTAATGTTGAAAGTTTTGTGACTATTCCCTGTGCTTCACTTGTTAGTTTTGCACATGGCTACGATTTTATTATTTTGCGGCGGTGATTTTAATAGCGATTCCAAGTCTTCATTCTGTATATAGAAACTTATCCACTTACAATTTAAGGAAAAACATAGTTTTTTTTGTAGTTTGATAAAAAGAAAAATTCGACAATAGCTATAAATCGATGTTATCAATTATAGGAGGGTTAGTTTCCCGTTTATTCCACAGCAATATCCTCCAGGCGAAGCGATAATATTCTGCAAAGCATTGATCCAACTCTTAAGCTCAACCTATCCCAGAGCAAATATAGTGGTGGCGAAGGAAGCGCAAGGGTGCCTGCACCACAAGCCGTCGTAATTCGCCTATTGTTTAGACTCCATAACACAGTATTATGCATGTGGGGGTAGCTAAACATGAATAAAAATCGTTTATCCCCATCCGGTCTAGTGACAACTGAACGTCAGCTTAAGCAATCTATAGAATAAATGTAAATACCTTTTGAATATTTATGTTTATTACCGTTTTCAGGAACGTTATGAAACATGAAAACGGATTGTAGTTTTTATAAAAGAATTATCATTTCCTACTTACTGAAATACTTTTTTTAGTAACCAGAATCGTCCACAGGGATTCTAATCGAAACACCCTAGCATTGATCGACCTACCTGATACGCGGAATATCTGATGCAATATACAGAAGTAATCTCCTGCAATCATAAAACATCTCATACGGACCGTGAAATAATACTTTAATCGCTCTGTAATGGCCGTTATGAAAAAGGTAACAAAAGAGAGGGGAAGTATACTGCGGTGTTAAGTCAATGGCTGTAAACACCCTGTGTTCAAATCCATCTCCACGCGAAATCATTCTTGAGATGAACGCAATATTAAAAACTATGTTTTTTATATGTCAAATGTGTTGTTCTTCAAACGAAAATCAATTTTAGGTGTTATTTATACATATTTGCTTTAAAATATTGTTCTGTCAATATGGGCATGGACAACGTAAAAGTTGGACACGTGTGTATATTTTCAGAAGTTTTACATAGAAGCATTTTTAATAACTATATTTGTTCTGTTTGAAGTAATTATTTACAAATCACTTGTTATAGCAACTTGTCATTTGATAACAATTGATAATAAACGATGATGTTTAATGTGTCGAATTTTAATTAATTTTTGGCTGTTATTTTAGATTCACATTGAGTCATTTATATTTTATTTAGTTTTTGTTAGTGCAAAATACTAAAATTGACATGTAACTGTTTTTGTGACCCCGATCCATAAGTTACATTGGAACTGTACAAACCCTTTGCTTTTTTTTCCAATACAATTCGATCCCTTTACTGAAATTTTTTCCGTAAATAATTCAATTATAAGTTTTACTATGACGAAGCCATGTGTTACTCAATAAAACGTCGATGGCCAATAAATATTTCAAATTTTTCATCACATTACGTTTTTTCGTGTGACAAATTGTATATTCTTTCAATCTTTATCAACCCTTTAGCTGCATGCCGAACATTGATTTATACCATTTTTCATGGTTCGTTTTTATTTTAGGGCCCTGTATTTATGAGAAAAGGGTAAAATTTCAGCCCCCTTCGGTTTGATGAATATACCTACGTTAGGTATGTCGATCTCGACTCATAAATATAAAAAAAAATTTTTGGTTGGGAATGCGAATTAATCACAAATCAATGAGCATAAATTTCAACAATGAAACCTTAATTCATGTCATGCATAGGTATGGAAAACGTGTAACGAGGCTTAGTGAGGTCCATATTATTTTCAAAAATATAGCAGAATAAATTATGGGTTTGCTTTCCTTATTTCTAACAATTTAGGTTTATTTCTTCCTATGTTATGTCAATGGTGAACTTCAATAACTTAACTCCGTCAAATCAGAAATAGTTGTGGTCTAGATTCAAATTGAGAAAATCTTTTCAGTTATTATACTTCCCTTTTAGCTTACAAGTGTTTACTTGGACAAGGCAGCAAAATTGAAACAGAGATCTAGGGATTTCTAGGGTGTTAAAGACCGTACATTAGGATGCGTTCCTAAAATGATTTTCTGCGCACGTATATTGATACATTTTGAAATATATTTCGTATATAAATTGTATTGTTTCATGTGCACTCCAAGCAAGTTAATAGTGTTAAGTTCTTTACAAAATCAAGATTGCATTGCAAGCAAACTTAATTCTGCGCACCATTATGATTTTGAGCCATCTACTCAGCATACACAATCTAAATATGTATATCGAAAAAAGTTGGCAATATTTCTAAACGTTCCAAAAAGAAGTTATGACTAATTTTCCATTGTTTCACCTATTATATCACGACAATGTCTACTGATATCCATATTCCTTATTATTTCCTGTTATTTGCGTTCCGAATTCGTCATGGAAATCGCGGCTGCAATGGGGTGGATTAGAAATAGTTTCGTACGTGATTTATGCCCACCGTCCCCAACTTTTACGGGTGAAAATTGTTTTTGCCGCATAACCAAATTCCAGGCTGCAACAGGCACCCACTACCAGCAAATGTTGCAGCCGGTGGCCAATAACGTACTTCCTTATGCGCCCCGAATAGATGAGTTAAAAGTAGGAGGGGTGGCACCGCTATAAAATCAAACACCCTTTACGCTGATTTAGTTTGTATTTGGGTTTCCGTTCATCATTTTCTTTGCGTGTCATTTAAAAGCTCGGCGGTTTTCTCTCCTGATGGATAATATAGTGATTTTGCGAGAGACAAAGTGAGTTGAATCTCGCAAAGTATGTTTCAATCGACATTCGATCTGAGCGAAAATAGCAGAGATTCGGGCTTCGATTTATCATTTAAATCAGAAACAACTGAATGTTTCGAGGACAAAATTGACTATTTCGACTACGACTACGAATTTCCCACGACTCCTAACAAAAAACAGCACCCCAATCAACATCTCTACGAACATTTCAACAGTGCCTTTCATCGAACTATCGTACAACCAAAGAAAAAATTAATTTTCCCGGAAAACACCGTCCCCTCGGCGCAAACAGTTCTATTAGAAAACACCGAGGAAGCAGAATTTTTCAACCCCCTCTATTCAGGAAATGGTGCAATCACTTCCACACCGACCAAGAAATCCAGGATCAAGAAACGTTACGTAACCGGAAGAAATCGAGTATCACGCGCGAAAAGTCCATCGCAAATTCAAAGGATAAAAAAGGTGCGAAGACTGAAAGCAAACGACAGGGAGAGAAACCGCATGCACATGCTAAACGAAGCTTTGGATAAGCTTCGATGCGTTCTGCCAACTTTCCCCGAGGACACAAAACTGACGAAAATCGAGACGTTGCGATTCGCTCACAATTACATTTTCGCCTTATCCGAAGCACTTAACGACATCGACAAATATAATTCCACATCACAAGACAGCATCGTAATAAATGTGGGCAACGTACAAGTTTCCATTAGCAAATACGGCAATTCCATAACATCCAGGAATTTTCCAATTACAACTTTATCGAATGCAGTAGTTACGAAAGGAAGCATCATGAACGCCAGTTTTATGCAAGATTATAATCGACCGGACCCGTTCAATGAGATAGATTATAAAAAAATAGCTAACAACTCCCCACCCGATACTTCTTACTACTACAACAATAACTACAATTTTAATGATAATACAAGTATGATCTTCGAGTGCCTTTGAAGATGGAGGAGATTGCCAATTTTCGATACTAAGTAAGCACTTCTAGTCAGCAACATTTGTGATTGAATTAATAGAAATTTTATTTTTACACTTTATATATATTGTAATAGGTTGATGTATTTTTTGACGAAACATAATAAAATGTTGAATTGAAATTGTACGCTTCTAATTTTCATCTGTATTAGGTAACTGCATTCGTGAGAACATAATTTGGTATGAATGCTTGCTTCTCAAATTGTCTCCGATTTATTCAACCTCCGCCTCCACAACCAAGAATTTCTTTTATAATTTTTTCTCATTACTCACATGTTTCGATTGATTTTATTATACATGCAAAATATACTATACTTGTAAAATAATATGAATATAATAATTGCTAAATGTCGCAACTTAGATATGAAACGTCTTTTTTTTGATCGGACATCATTAATTACTATATCTAAGAAATAGATGAAACAAATACAAAATAGACATGCAGAATATGCAGACGAAACGAACTTCAAATAGAGAGCCAATGTGTACATAATTTACACATGAATCCAGAATGGCTTTAAGCCATGTGTAAATTTTGCAAAATAGACATGACACATTTCTAAAATAGACATACGAGTTAAAGCCGAAATAAACAAGAGATACCACAAAAATATACAGGTTTAGTCGATTTGTGTCGACGTCATTTTTCCAACATGACATTCTTTGGGTATTTCATAAACCGAGCAACACGAGATGGAACGCTTTCGGGCGTCCTCAATTTTTCTTTTCATTTTTTTTTGCTCGAAATCCAAGGATTATTTGTGTAGCACAAAGAAAGATGAAATATTTTCCGAGTATGTATGTAATTCTTTATAACGTGTGTCCGCGATTATTTTTTCATCGTAGCGTTCACAAAGGAGATAAACGGGAGGAACTGTGGTGTATTCATATAGACTTGTAGCGTCCCGGAATTTTCAGATGAAAGATTTTCCTGGGTTTTCTAAAGATTTCGCCCTGAAATCGTCTTAGGGATCGTTGTCGAATTCGGCTGTAAAAATTGTCATACCCATACGTAGGATTGCAGGGTGAGAGCACTTCTTCGGTTGAATAGCTACATCAACTTGGATACAACACGAAACTATTTCAAGTTTTGCTCTTATCATCCTTTGATCAAGTCCTAAGTTTAAATTCACCGGTAGGATAAGATGCAAAACCATATTAAAATTTGTTATATTAATATTTAAACAAATGAATGAATTATAACAGTTCGGTTAGACAAAAATTTTGTCATTCCACATTATCATGAAATAACCAGTGACTCCTCTACAAAGGGTGTCGAAAATTGGGAAAATCTGCAGATAATGGTGCTTGTCTGGTTTCCAATAAAGGCCATTATATTAAACGAGCGGAACTACGTACACATTCAGACCCGATTTCATGCAGACAAATCAAAACCGAACTGCAAGACAACCTGCGATATAAATCGAAGCGATAGAGAGTAGTCGCCCCCGAGAATCGCGAATGGGACAGCTGCTTACGTTGCCTTGATCAGTCGAGCGAGACAACCCCTAGCTAGTGCACTTCGAAGGGAAGAATGCAGGACTGGATTATCGTTATTGTAGAAAATATAGCCAGAGGCGATTTTCGTGAATCAATTCTATTCGAATTCGGACATAATGAAAGGGACGTTCCTCAGAGTAAATATTGAATATTTTATTTGAGATACAATTGTCCGCTCGGATCTAATTTTAAGCTGGATCCATAAAACATTCGTAAGGGTAGTTCGTGCCAACTCTGTGCAAATTGGAGCTTTCCTGGGGTAACCACCGACAAAGATATGAAAGGAGCACTCGCGAACGTTTGGTACCTACTTCAAATGTTGCCTACTTCGTAGTAGTGGTCCAAGTCAAACTCGGCCACTACTGTTACAAGTTTTTGAGGGGTTCCCGGTTGAATGGCTATTCCGCATGTTTATGTGCGAGGGGTGGGCAACTGTATAACGCACCTGTTAAGTAAATCGTGATTTAACAGTCAGATTTTAACGCTCGTAAAAATCTGTGTACACGTAATACACTTAGGTATTCACGATGGTTGTGTTTGTTTTACGTGATTTCATCGTTCACTGGACACACTCAAGTTGTTATTTTATTTTTATGCAAACTTGAAGTTCAGTATGACATAATTTGAACAAATAAAAATGTTTAAGCAATTATACACACATGAAATGAATAAATGAGAAGTGAAAAATTATTTCAATTCTTGATATAAAAATTATATATGCATTACCATCTTATGGGTTTCTTATTTATCCCTCTGCTGTAGAAGGTTGTTTCATGAAACTTGATAAACTGTTCGAAAGCAGATTCCACAGTCTTTTTATTATTAAATTTTGTTCCTACGAGAAAATTGTTCAAATCCCGAAATTATGCTTTTACAACCCTCCCCTTGCCGAGTGCAGCAGCTTTGACTTCTGCCATTTGAAAATTGGTTTGATATACTCCAAGTGGCAAACTTTTGTATAAGCGAAACGCAAAATGTTTTTTCTGTCCATTTTGGAGATGTATCGCGTGTCTGTATTTGTATGCTCTGTTTGTTTATTTCTGCGTATCTTATTTGGTTTCAACTTTTCAACTCGGCGATATTGACTGAACTAAAAAGATCTTGAACTTCAAAATAAAACCACACATAAATAACTTAACATTTTAATAGAGGCAATGTACAAAAAGATTAAATTATTAGTTAAGGACGTTCTGGTAGTTGCATAAATTGCAACACAAAATAATCTCTAAGAAACACGGGAGACCATTCGAATAATTTATGATATATCATATATCTCCATGTCTCGTTTTTGTAAACAGCTTTCGGATAAACTTTTAGTAAAGCATCTTCAAACAAATCATACATATTTTCATCTTCTATTTTTTTTGGTTTTCCCGAGTTTCTCACAAAGGACAAATAAGCACGCAATACGCAAAAGTAATGCGAATAATACGCTTTCTGCTCGTCAGAGAAATGATTTTGCATTTCATGAAAATATCTGTCTTGATTTGCCATTATTCGACTTTGGGTGACAAATGATCCAGGAATGAAATTAATCACCGTTACACCGTGTGCTCGCATCTCAATTCTTAAGGAATCATTCCATGCTCTCAGACCAGACTTTGTAGCACCGTAGATCGAAAGCGTTGGTAAACTGGCTATTGAACAGTGACTTGTTATATTTATGATTCTACCTTAAAGAGTGAAACAAATTTAATTTAATTATTACTGTCCAAAAATGGTAATTTTACTTTTATATTTCCTTACTATCGGACATAGTTTGTGGGTAATCAGCATTGTTCCAAGTAAATTAACATTCAACTGATCTGCTATCATTGTTGGTGTGAACCATTCAAATTCACCAAAAATCATAACAGCTGCATTGTTGATAACAGCATATAAACCTGAAACAATAATTGTTCAGGTATGAAATTTGATATCAATAATCTATTCAACTGTAAAAATTGTACAGCAAGAAAAATGTCAGATGCTGTGTTGTTATTGCTAGTGTTCGAATGTAGAATAGAAAAATTTCTTTAATGTTCTTACTCATTTCCTTGTCTTCTAATACTAACTGGAGCTTATTAACAACATCTTGAATGCTATTGAGGTCTTTCAGATTCAGTTGTACTTGAATAATTTGACTAGTTCCATATTCTTTCAATTCCAATGCTCCAGGTGAATTAAGATCCAAAAAGCATGCCATCACTGTAAAGCCCGTATCGATAATATGCCGCGCAAGGGAATACCCTAAGCCTGTGTCACAGCCTGTTATAAAGACAACCTTTTTCCTTGAAGGTTCCTCTTGTTCAGAGTACACCATAATACATAATAATGATATGCCAACTAAAGAAGTAATGGTTGTAGCTCTGAGAAAGTATATACGATTAAATGTTTTGTTGAAAAGTAAAGTAAGACCAAGTATGCCAGAACCTAGTCCAACAAATACTTCATTTAAGACTTCAAAAAGGATGACACCATATTTGGATAGCACCCCCATTGGTTACTTGAATATTGAAAACGGATTCACTAATCTTTTAACTCAGGGAACCAGTGATACTGTTCCCAAAACTCAAAATTTTTCTGATACTTTAAATTACTTCATATCTTGACAAATTCTGACATGTTTACATAACCTCCTTGATGAGGGGAGAGAAGGACAAAAATAGATAAACCACGCCCAAGTACATTCTGAAAGACACAAACTCCAACTCCTTCCGTCAGCTAATGGCATCTAGCATTTTGCTAACGGCCATTTCTGGTACTTTCAGTACTCACGGAAGAACTCTACTTTATAATAAAACCATCAGTCCCCTACCTTTCAACTTCATTCCCGTTTAACTTCATAAACCTGGAAATCATAGACAGGAAATATGTCTATGATGAAAATAGTTACTGTTCCAGGAACAGATTCGATATCTTAATAAATAAAACAAAATGTTTCTTAACAAAGCAATTGTCGATTTATTGAGTTTGTTCATCCAAAAACTTTTGTAACAAAACATTCGATATGGGTATAATGAGATATTCAAGACCATCAACAGATCTCTTAAATTTCAACATTTTATGATCTACAAATTCAGTCAATTGGGCTCTTAATGCAAGATCGGAACTGACTAAGAACGCTTCGCGACATGCCGAATACAGATTGCGAAACGGTAAACCTAAAAATAACAATAATTAATTTATGCTTACTATAGAATGAAACAAAAAACCTTGATAATACTGATTTTTCGATTTTTTCAACTGATGTTCCATAATAATCCGGTAGATTCCCTTAGAGTTCGTTGTTAAAGACAGAAAAACGTTGCGCAATGACGAAAGTGTAAATTCGGCGCTTTTTTGGACCATCAACGAGCTCTCAAAAGACGTTTCTTCAATGTACGACTGATAAGACGTCAAATCCCACCAGGTAAAGTTGAATTTGGTTAGCTTCAAGTGATCCCACACTGGTTATATTGAAAAATAAAAAATCGTGAACATATATGGCAAATAGTATCAGATTTTGCTGTACTTACTTGAAGGTGCATTGATGTGATCGATTGAAGCAATCAAGTGGATATTATCGATGGCGGCTAATCTGGCAAGGACGTTTTGTGACTTTTGGTTCCTTAAAACATCTCCATCTATGTTATGGACAATCAGATAAATGTTTACAATATCTCCAAAGTTGGCCAATTCTTGTTTGATCAGTTCACAGCACTCATGTAAATTTGAAGGATGCTTTTTAATTTCTAACAAGTCAAGTATCGCGTCTGTAATATCTTTAACAGATAACGATGGAAAAAAACCATTAACAACGATCACAGGGGCACTTTTCAAATATGTCTTGTGGAATAACTCAAGCGCTTCACGCTTTGAACCAATACCATAAACTAAAATGTTAAAATTTTCATTCAGCAAGTAAAGCCATTTTGAGTAAACTGACTGGTTTGTTTCTTGCAAGTCGGCAATACATTTGCGATGCGATTTCGGAATTTTGTAATTTTTTAACAACTGATAAAGTTGATCTTGACTGAGTCTAGGTGTTTTCAATTTTCCTAATGTATTGTTTGACGTTGGTTTTTTGGTTAATTGATGTGTAAAATAATCATCTACGTTTATGGAGTAATTTTTGAGAGTCTTTTTATATAGTGAGAGGGAATTTTCAATTTTCAATTTATCCATTGAAGAGATTAAGGAAGTTGAGCTGTTTTGACATAGCTCTTCGTCAGAGCCTGAAGAAGATGTGGTATCTGACGAAATAGGATTATAATCACTCTCACTGTCGACATATGGTTCCTCAAAATCCGAGTGAACAGCCTGTTCTGAATAACCTAAAAAAAAGGAAATTCAAAAATTTGATATGAAGTATGCGGCAAATAATTTGATTCTTGTTCCTTTATAGGAGACATTTCTCTATTAGATCCGAGTTTATTATACAGAGTCCTACAATAGTAGTCTTTCAATATCTGCTGAATTGTGGAAATCTTGTTGGCATTCATTTCATTGCAAGTCATAAAATTATTTTTCAGTATACAGATAAACCAAAAAAATATATATTTGCAAAAGAACAAAGTTTTCAAAATATCTGGTTTGTCAGATATGAAGTAAACCAAGTACTATTGCAAATACACGCAAACTACACATTACAACGAAATTAAACAAGTCTTTCCAAGATTTAAAAAGCCAGAATAATTTATACTTTGTTCCCTATAAATAGAAATTATGCCAATAATTTATACCTACTAGAAATCGTAGTAACTTCTTCAGACAAAAACCTTTCTTCGCTACTGCTCGAAACAGTTCGTTGTACAAAACCATGTTGTTCCAAGTTCTGCACAAATTTATTTTCCAAAGCTTTCGTCGTCGGTTTTTTTACTCTCAAACTCCTTCTGGGAGTTTGTGCATTTGAAGCAGACATTGCCTTACAGATTAAATAAAAATTGACAGAAAATGTTTCTTCTGTTATTGTTTGAAACACTTCGACAGACAGATTGTTTTGTGTCTGTGGATATTATCACAGAATGTATTTCCAAATACATGTGGAAACCGTTGACAAACAACAGAACGAATGTAAGCCACTGCCATCTAGTACCTTGCTAACAACTATTTCCGGAACTTATTCATACAGCGCTCTACATGTCGAGTATATTCCAGCTGAATTTGAATATATACTTTTTGTATAATAATATAATGGTCAATTAAAATGTCGGAAGTACCATCTATGAATAAGGTACGAACTATTATTTGTCCAGACTACCAATACCAGAGAATAATATTTAACTCTCTGCTTTCTTGGTTACGTTCTGTGATTGACAAGCATTAGGGTTTTTGGTGTGTCGTCATCGTTCCGTTGGCAGTATTTGGGGACTATCTGCTGTCATCTTGTCATTCCCCTGGTGAAATACAGTCATTGTTTGGGATTTTTTTGATGATCTTTGATTAAAGCATTCTTCAATCTCGAAGTTTTTATGTGGAGTCAAAAAGTAAATCACCTGGCTATAACGTGATATTTTTAGGAACACACATTTCAAAGGTTGGTTCTAAAATTTTTTTTCAACAATGTCGAATGCGTCATAGATTCATATTGATGTTTTACTAGTTTTATCTTAAATTCTCAAGTTCAATCTCTGGCTAACAGTGTGAGTACTTGTCCCAACAACAGCTATTTCCATTTGATGAAATCTATTGCTCTTTTGCGTAGATGTTTTGAGGGTGATCACTAATCGTATCATCCGCCCCCCACTAATGATTCAATTATGAACTTATGCAGTTCTTTTGAAAATCAATTGTGCTCGTGGTTTAATACGGATTCTCTTGTTTAAAGGCAAGCGTTTATGCTTTTCTGTAATGATCGTTAAAAAATTTTCCACGTCAGTGATATTACTTTGAAAAAAAAATGCTCATAAGGAGGTGGCAAATAGCATTCAGTTTGTATTTCAACAGGTTTGTGTATATTTTTATTTGCTTCTACAGATTTGTTTGTTTATCAATAATAAAGCAGCAACTATATATGTACTTGTACATCTTTATAATGTTTTTAGATAACAATTGTTCAAGATATTGAAGGAACGTTTTGTTATTATTTATGATTTTGAACCAACTTTACCGTTTTAATATTGATGTTGATGTCATATCCATTCCACTCAGTGTTCATTAAACTATGTAGGTTATTTTCAGTTTCAAACATGCAATACAGAAGGATGTCGTTGTTTTAGAAATGGCAAATAGATCTGGAGCAGCTCAGAGGCCAAACGGCACACAAGGCAAAATTTGCCAGTTCAAGCTTGTATTGCTTGGGGAATCAGCTGTCGGCAAGTCAAGTTTGGTGCTGCGTTTTGTTAAAGGTCAGTTTCATGAGTATCAGGAAAGCACTATTGGAGCAGCCTTCCTCACCCAAACGGTTTGTTTGGATGACACCACTGTTAAATTTGAAATATGGGACACAGCCGGACAAGAAAGGTACATTTAACTCCATCAGTGGTGAAATATTTTTCCCTTTTTTTTCTTAAAGGTATCACAGTTTAGCTCCTATGTATTATCGAGGGGCGCAGGCAGCTATTGTGGTTTATGATATCACAAATCAAGATACTTTTGGGCGTGCGAAGACATGGGTGAAAGAATTGCAAAGACAAGCTAGTCCAACAATCGTAATTGCTTTGGCGGGGAACAAACAGGATCTGGCCAACAAACGGATGGTCGAATATGAAGAGGCGCAGGCGTACGCTGATGAAAATGGTCTGCTTTTTATGGAAACGTCCGCTAAAACAGCTCTAAATGTCAACGATATTTTCCTGGCGATAGGCGAGTTATTTTATCCCTTTTTATCTATTTCCTGCATGTGTATTGATTGAAATTACGTTATTCAGTGAACATAACTATCTATCTTTTATTTTCAAATTGCTACCGTTGTAGCAAAATTTTTTTAAATGAAATGCCGAAAATGTAATCAACACACTTCTTCTATTGATTCAGTTTTCCAACCGTAAGTAATCAAAAAGAATACAGCATACATGTTAGCTAAATATTTCAATTTATGTTCATTAAGAATGCTCAAAAAGTTATTTTCTGATTCTAAACCTCCTCCTGCTTTTTTTGCGTTTTAATAAAATGTTAATATCGATCGTCTTATAAAATAATGGAATGAAGTGATTATTGAACACAAATAATTATCTCAATAATCTTGAAAGAATTATGGTTGCATGAAAGATTTTGAAATGAATCATGCGTTAACAATTGATAATTCGTTTTTTTTTTTTTTTTCATATAAAATGAAAACGATTTTTCAAGTAGTATTCAGGATAGGAAATCCAACATTCCGTTCTGTAGATTATAACAGAATTTTTATTTTTTCTTCCATGAAGGATATGTAAAACTGATATTCAAAGTTGCATTAGATTCTCGATTTATTCAGGTCAGAGGGCATTGATAATAAATGACAAAAATTTGATTAGATTTTTGGTCTTTGCATTAAACTTGTACTATATATAATCACATTTATTACTGATAATTGTGCGAGATGGTTTTTGAAACAATTTCAATTACCTATTTTGAACAAATCAGTAGCAAAAAATCAAAATTTACTAAACTGTAAAAAAGGAATATTTTATCAGCTAAAAAGGTTTTGACAGAAATTCATGGTTTTAAAGAAACTCGAAAATAAGATTGAATTGGATTTTGTTGCCCATTTTGCCGATATTCAAGAGTTTCTTGGAAATTCAAAAAATATATCGGAACTCCAAAGAAGCATGCTTTTTTGTGTTCAAGGAAATAAGAAACAAAATTTCCACTGTGTGAAGTGAGGTTGAACGGCTGAAAAGTACATGATGGATTAATGAAAGTTTCTCACGAGTGGCGTTTCATTTTTTAGCGAGAAAGCTGCCAAAGTACGATCAGAATCAAGGTCAATCTGCTCAGGGGCAGGGGAGAAGACTGGCAGAAGGTGACCAAGGAGCAAAGGCTGCTGGAAACTGTTGCAAGTGATGACTGGCACGGTTCGATATGCTGTGGTTTTTTGTCTCACGACGGGAAGGAATGGACTGTGCTCCTGCACTTTAGTGATATATAAGTGTAATAAAAATGCCCTTCTATTTACATTATGTATACACTGTCAGGGTTCGTTAAATTTTAAGTGAACTCACCGTGAAAAAACTTTTTTTATACATTTTTTAAAACTCAAAATTTCTTTTAGAGGAATGGCAGTTGTTGCATTTGATGCCTTTTCTTAATTCAATGAGATTTCTATGTAAATTTTTTTAATTTATTTTTTCCATCTATTGATTACATGGCAGTGTATTCATCTTTATAATATTCAGAATCAAATCAAAGATTGTTAAAATATATGCTAGTGCAGTGCATTATTTGGATTGAAAGAAACAGATTTTGCGAAATTTTAACAATCCAACGAAACTATTCAATTTGTCTACTTGGAATTCACACTGTTTAGAGAGATTAACTTTATCGATGTATCAAAATTATGATTTCAAAATTTTTAAGGTTATATTTTTATGAAGTATATTTACATATATGCCTGGGAATGTCGCTCTATGGATATCTAAATTTCTCAACGTTCTAGTTATTCTTTGCCTCCAATATAACTTTCTTTTCCACAACGAGGGGTAACGTCTCTCAAACAGGCACGATTTCTAAATGCTTGAAACAGTCTTCGTTAATTTAATACAAATTTAATTCGTGTAAAAGGTAGGTTGGTGGTTGTACAGATTTTAATGAAATACCAATATTTAAGTATGGATAAAATATAATCCATAATCATTCTTGTATAATATTTTGAATATAATTAGATTTGTTATAATTATTTGCTATCTATTTTATTTGCTTGCTTATATTATTCTGTATGCACAGAAACTGTACAGGAAGGTCATACTCAATAAAATTCAAATTCAGTCCTTCCAAAGATTCTATTACCCCATCATCACATTCTCCATTATTCTTATGTCAAAATATTCTCATAACGTTGGGTTTTTTCTATCTTTTTATAAGCGATTCTATTGCGTGCGAATCAGAAATCTACTAAAATCAACCACATTCTTTGCCATTAAACTATTCAAACTCTATCGCACATATATTTTATTTGCTCCATAAGAAATTTTATTGAAACGAAAAAGCACCAACAGGTAAAAGATAATTTCAAAGTTTATCTCCAACAAAAAATGTTTTTTTTATTGGTTCCTGAAAATTAATTGACTCATGAGGTTTTTAAAATGTATTCAATATTTCATTCTTTTTTTACAGTAATATCATTGAAAACTATTTCTACAAGAAGCGAAGGATTTGTGGTGTTCAAAAGGTCACTTCTGAAAAATCTGTCGTAGACGCTGCATTTGATATCAAGACCAGTTAATACAAATAGAAAAAGAACGAGATTCATTGCTCTTCAATAAAAATTCTATGAATTGGAGGTTACGTTTCATTTTCAATCTTTTTTTAACTTTTCTGTATTAAAATAATTTTTCTACTATTTATTGATTCTTAGCATAAAATGAATATGCACAAACTTTTTAGAATTTCCAAGAATTTGCGTGTAAGAAGTTTCTTCATTTTTCAGCATGGATTTTCAATACTATATTCCAGACCCCTTTCTTGAAGAAATACGATATAATTCGCATAATCAACAAAGGAAATCTACATTCTTGTAAAAAAGCTCTTCCCATGCTCACGACAAGATCGTTGGCATTGTACAAATCGCAAGAGGATAACCTTAGTATCTTTAGTAAATTAGTAAAATCTATCTCAGGTTTAAATATTGTCAAAAAGACGGTAAGTTACAAAAAGTCACATAGTTCATTCTTTATCTATTTTATTTATACTCACAAAGTTGTTTCATGATTGTTATTAAATAAATTACAATCTACATCCTCTGGAATAATATAAGATGGAGTAAAGAGACCTGCATGCATGCTAGAAACATTACATCCTTGATTTGAAACAGAGAATGAATAAATTGTAATAATTTTCGTTATAATAATCATAGACGTGTTAAGTAGAAACTGCTCAATTATGCTCACATTAAATGCAACTTTTCTCAATTCTATGTGAATGTTGCATTTTTTCATGTCTCACTAAAATAGGATTTTCTGCCAAAATTGAATCTTCAGTATCTGTTTCAGTGTTGGCTGTAATCAAATTCAACATTTTTCTGACATGTTAAAACTTTCCAACTATTACAATATGATTTTAATGATAATAGCTTTTTATGATGTGTTAAATATATTTACAGAAAAGGAAGATTCTGGCATTTGACTTTTATGGAGTAGTTGCTAATGATGTAGATTATGTACACATAATGGAAGAGCTAGATCTTCCTGATACCTTTTATTCATGGTTTGTATTAACGGAACTTCATATGTGGATGATATCAGCTAGAGCAATGGCTGAAGGGGATGAAGGACGATTTATTAGAAACAATATGCTTGAGGCACTCTGGGCTGACGTTACACAACGTGTTAGGCAACTGGGGGAGGTGATTATATAATTCAAAATTGAATTAATTTCAACCTTCTCTACTATATAACTAATATTAAAGTAAATTATCCCTTGAGAATGGATTTAAGAATTATATAAAACTGTTTGTCACCAATATAAATAATTTGATTTGTTACTGAAGGTTGAAATTTTTTTAGAGCTTGATCATGTCATAATATTCAGTATTACAGGGAACGACACTCCTTCAGACACAAGATAATATACAAGAATTGTCTGCACAATTGCAAGCTTCCTATATAGCCTATGATGAAGGTTTATTATCAGACGATGTTGTATTAGCAGGTGCACTTTGGAGGAGAATTTTACAACAAAAATCACTGCAACTCACAGAACTAGAATTATTGATCAGATATGTTCGTCAAAACGTAAAATGTTATTTATTGAATTTTTCCAACTTCACAAACAACTCTTTTTTACAGATGACCATGCTACAAAATCTTGAGAGGCATGATTTTTTCAATCCGAAGAAAATAAAATGGCTTAAATTAGTGTGAATATAAATTCATTCACACAGTGATAGTTGAAGATTTCTCAAAGGTCTGTGTTTGAACACTACTAGATAAATAGCGTGGTAAATGAATTATTTTACTATCACTAACATCAAGTTTTTTCCACTCATGCTATAGACCCGTTGGAAATCGTACCGAGACAGTTCAACAAAATCATTGTTACATTCAGAATATGACGAAGACATTTATGCGAAATAAATACTCCAATGTATAGGTTTTCAGTCCAAACGATTGTTTCACCCACCAAACTTTATTACAATATTAAACGTGTTTATTTAAAAAAAAATTGAATTAAATTCAATAATTCAACAGACAAAATAAAAACCAAGACTTGGAAAATGCTTTAATGCTACATACAAAAAAATTATAACGAAAAACAGGTGAATTTAAAAATGCTCAATTAATAAATAATTCACCTGAAAGAATTTCAAGTACCATCTTATTTCTGAGATATGGCATATCATCCTGTTTGAAGGTAAACGGTGCATCTCTGGTATAAAATTCGGCAAAAGTGCACGCAAACATTCCACAATCGCTTCCGTTCATTTGTTGTGGAATGTCGCGGACGCATTCTAATTCAAATTCTGCCGTACTGTAAGGTAAGTTCTTCTTATCTTTGTGCTCATCTTCCAAATATTTTCTTAAAGCCATTAAACATTCCTTGTTTGGCCCACCCATACTGTCGTAATATTTAATGGACAAGTTTCTGAAGTCGATTATGGCCATACACCAGTGCACATTTCTCACATGTATGGGCACGCAAATGATGTCTTTCGAAAATAAATCTACTTTTTTCGTCCATCTTTTCAATGACTTTGAGCCGTCTCGCTTCAGCTTTGTATAAAAAAAGGTGTTGAAACAGTATGCTTTTGGGTAACTCGGGTTTTGAGCGGAACGTTCTATGATTAGATTCATATAGAAATTAATTACTTCATCATTGAGCCAATTTAGGCCGGATAGTGTTTGAATGTCACCTTTCTCGATTTTTAAATTGAACTTCTCTATCAACACCTGCTGCTTATTGCCTTTGAAAGCTCGTTCTATGAGTTCATATTGCTCAGGCGTTAATTCAGGTAACTCAGTCGATTTGTCATCAATTGGCAGCAACGCATTCCTAATCTTCAAGCTCCTTTTCACCTGTTGGGTTAACGAATCTAAACGTATATCCCTATTGATACTATTCAATTCCCGAGCCGTTTCCTCAAGATCTTTTATATCCTTCATGCGTTGATCGATTTTTTCTTTATGGTTTACCATGCTGGAATTTAAGAAAAAACAAGATAATATTCAGTGTCAATTTTGCAAATATTAGCTGGAAATCTTCGAAATAGATCAGAATATATTCTAAAAATTTCAGAAATAATTTACATGAATCTCTTGGAATTACCAGACGTTCCCGAAAGTGGTTCAACGAATTCGGAAACAAACTTACTCAAGACTTACAATAAACTTGAAAATGTTGATCGATTCTCGGAATTCCATTTCATGATTAAAACGGCCGAAGTTTTTCATCAATTCCCACAAAACAATTATAAAATATCCGAAAAAGTTCATAAAATTCCTGAAGTGTTCGAAGAGATCGGAAACAAAATTACCCAATTTGACAGAAACTTCATCTTATGATTATAAAAAATTGAAAACTTTCAAAAATCATCACAGAAATTTACTAAAGATTAATAATATTACGATAACACCGAATATTTTTTAAATAGTCGCAGAAAATTCAACTTATTCTCTTTGAAGGAATTTTTTCAATAAATCGGAATATTTTGGGAATTTTGTGAAATTTCTTAGGCATGTTCTAGAAATTTTAAAGATAAAGCAGTGAACACTAGAATTTCTTTTAAAATTCGTAACTAGATCCGAAACAAAATTACCAATAAAAAAAAAGAAAATGCTGATCCATTCTAGAAAAATTTTGAATATAACAAAATGATAGAAATTCAATCTAATGATATGTTGTAAAAATTAAACTAGAAGGAAATTTGAAGGACAACGCATTACCACAGAACAAATAAAACATCTGTCCTACTTTACAGTAGTTTAATGATTCACCCTGCCCAAAACCTACCAACAGCATAGAAACTGCCTTTGACAACCAAAGCTGGTTCAACTGATACAGAAGATAATAGAACGACAGCATACAGGAAAAATGAACAACGAACGCAAGAAGATTGATGGTACAGCAAATATATACAATTTGAGAAACAGAAATCGACATGGCTTTGAAGAATAGGAAACGTCAGTGGAATTGTATGGCAAAACGTGTGCAATTTGAAAAAATAATTTAATGCAACATACAAAAAAAGTTATAACGCAGAAAAAACTCAGTTGATAAATAATTCTCCGGAAAGAATTTCAAGTACCATCTTATTTCGGAAATAGGACATATCGTCCTGTTTGAAGGTAAACGGCGCATCCCTGGTGTAATATTCAGCAAAGGTGCAAGCAAACATTCCACAGTCGCTGCCGTTCATTTGTTGTGGAATATCTCGGACGGATTCTAATTCAAATTCTTCCGTACTGTAAGGTAAGTTCTTCTTATCTTTGTGTTCGTCTTCCAAATAGTTTCTCAAACGATTCAAACATTTCTCGTTTGGATTACCCATACTGTCGTAATATTTGATCGATAAATTTCTGAAATCGATTATAGCCATACACCAATGTACACCATTCTCGTGAATGGGCACGCAAATGATGTCTTTCGAAAACAAATCTACTTTTTTTGTCCATCTTCTCAATGATTTTGAGCCATCTCTCTTCAACTTCGTATAGAAAAACGTATTGAAACAGTATGCTTTCGGGTAACTCGGATTTTGAGAAGAACGTTCCATGATGAGATTCATATAGAAATTGATTACTTCATCATTGAGCCAATTCAGCCCCGACAGCGTTAAGATGTCACATCTCTTAATATTTAAATTGAACTTCTCTATCAACACCTGCTGTTTATTGCCTCTGAAAGCTTTTTCTATGATTTCGTATTGATCAGGGGTCAATTCGGGTAACTCGGTCAATTGGTCGTCAATTGGTAGGAAGGCATTTCTAATCTGCAAACTCCTTTTCACCTGTTGGGTTAACGAATCTAAACGTATATCCCTATTGATGCTATTCAATTCCCGAGCCGTTGCCTCAAGATCTTTTATATCCTTCATGCGTTGATCGATTTTTTCTTTGTGGTTTACCATGCTGGAATTAAAAAAATGGACTATATACAGTGTAACGTAAGCGAATTTGGACGTTGCCTCTGGATTGACGTTGCACGATATTCTTCCTATTACGAATTTTTCTTAGATGATATAAGGTTTAAAAATGATGAATCTATTGCAACAAGTGAATATATGATTCATTTGATTGATTTGCTGGTTGAGGTATTAGAACCGAATCGGCATCTCGAATCTAGTAGACGAAGCTCGAGACAAAACACTTTGTGACTGCTAAGAAAGCGTCAAAATTCTACTTAAAAAAAAATAAGAGAAATTTGATGAAAAATGTCGAATTCATAACGGTTTAGAAATGTTTGACGTGAATTTTATAATTTCAAGCAGTTCGATGACTTAGAATAGACAAAAAATTCTTGAATTTCCAGGAAAATTAGAGTCAATTCGGGGAATTGTTTCAAAATGAAATATGTTCTTTTTTATTATAGAAACTTCAACATAAATCTTCAATTGCGACGATCCATAAATTTTTAGGTTTCTCTCACATTTTGCTATTGTTTTCACGACCTCTCCGCATTTCCTGATATTGACTAAAAGGAATTCACCATAATTGATAAACATTTTCTAGTTCTTATGCAAAATTGTTCATTCCTTAAAACTGTAAAAAACTTCTCTGAACGTTGTATAAAATAATCGGGTGATTCTTGCCGAACTTTTAACACATTTTCAAAACGTTCAAGAAATTCATGAACATTTTAGGTAGTTCAATGTTTCCCTATTGACATTTGTAGAAAATACGCAAGAATTTTTTTTTAAGTTCCGAGAAATTCTGTTTAAACTTTTGAGTTTTGATTTTATCCTTAATTTTGAGCTGAACATATACAATTTCCATGCTTAAAATGATTATACTTACATTGCAGATAACCATTCTTTCTTACTGGTTGCCGATAAATCCACAATGTCTTTCATCGAGTTAATTGGATCCACCTTGATATCGGGTTTAGGAGATGGCGGGTTTGGGAATATTTCAATGACCTCCGGTTCCGAATCCTGGATCTCAACCAAGTTATCCTGCTTTTCTATAACCCTCATAATGCGGTCCCTGACTCGTAGTTTATTCGAATCCGAAGGACAGTATCTTGAAGACGGTTCATCTTTCGTCAGATCAATCAAGGGCTCCGCATTGTTCGCAAACGCATTATTCAATATTCTGTCTTGTCTGGTAGCAAAATTGTACTTTGATAATCTACTATTGGGCGAGAAGAACTCCGAAAAATTTTGCCCCCCGCCATTTGTTTTCACCGATTTGAGCATATCTTGAAATTCTTTCTTATCTTCCAAATTGATGGGGTAGCCCAACGAGCGTTTCTTTTTCATAATATCAATACCCGGTGTTCTTTTTGTTATGAAGTTGAAAAGAGGTCTTTTCATTTTGGTCACTCTACCGAAATCGTTTCGTTTACGATTAGCTAACGATTCAAAGGGCGGGTATGTCCTGCGCGACGAAAACGGTTCGCGTTCAACATGTTTTCTAACATTGGTTGCTTTAAATTCACCAACGAATTTCACTTCGTCGTCTTGCGACAAACTGTCTCTGAGGGTCGAGTTGTATATTTTACTGCACCCAGGAATTTCGTCTTCTAGTACAATTATGTCCTTCGGAGCCGGAATGTCCCTTTTGTATTGCCTGTCACTCGCCAATAAGTCTGAAAGAAAATTGATAAAATATCTTCTATATTAAAGACCGATTTATTCGACATTAAGAGATTAAGAGTTTTCTCGGAAAGTTGATTGGGACAAGACGATATCGAGCTTAAAGGCTTTTTTTACAACTTTTTGCAAATGTACAAGTTTTCTGGAACATATTGCTTATTTTGAATCAGCAGAAAATATTTTTGTGGGTGTCCACACTTCTCCCCACCCGGTATACACTAAATAAATAAATAAATAAAATACAAAGATTTTGACCGATAAAATCCCAAATTCAAGTAGTTTTGTGTACTAAACATATTATACTTACTCTCCATTTCTCTATATGTACAAGTTTGTAATCGTTGTAATTTGGGACTGCCTATTACGTATTGTAGTTCGCACAGAGGATCTGGGTGCCTGAAATAAAAATGAAATATTGCGGTACTAGCGAATTAAATCTAGAATGTGGCACAAGGAGATATTTTAAAATATTATCATGCAAAGTCCCCTAGAACTAGAATGAAGGGGAATTTTTTAATATATGTGCGTACATATTGACAGTGATTTCGCTCAACTCCAATCATTGCAAAACCGTGTATAGAAAATGGATGTAACTTTAGCGTTTCGGCGGTTTAAACGAACTAACGAACATAAACATAATATGAATCTATAATTCAGAGACTGCGACAGAAATGGATGTTTGTTTATATCAACAAGCGTCAAAAACCAAGGAGTCAAACGGCAGTCTCGCAAGTTTTTGTACAGCCCACTGATATGTATAAGAGAAAAGAATTGCGGTTTTGTCTTTCGATTGGACGTTTGCACACAAATAACTATGAAGGACTAATCGTAGGATGGTCTGTAATGGGTTCTGCTTTATAAAAATTTGTTTTTTTACAACGCCTCATTCTGTAAAACTGAGTAATCCGAGTTGCTAGAACGATTTTGAAAAAGAGAATATTATGCCACAGAATATGTCACTAGTAGTTTTTTAGTACAATCAATCATATGGTGTAATGAGAAAAGGTACTAGAAATCTATGTTTTTTTACACATGTTAAGAAAATATGTTAGAAACATGAAAACAAATTAAAAAGCACGCCTGCTTGTTTTATTGTTGTTTTATTTAACGCATTATCATGGTTTCAATTCTTTCAAGTTTAAATATTCAAAACCAACCAATGATTCTTTCAACTGGAAAGATGTGAAATCCAATAGATGAATCACTGAATACATGAAGCTGATTTCGGTAGATGGAGAGAATAAGTAAGGAAACTCTACAATAAAAAGGTAAACAGAGATTGAAGAAAAAGCTGAATGTACATAAAAAATGGAAAATAAATGCAACAGCATAGCATGTCTTAGAAAACTAAAGACTGTGAAGACCACCTACCTTCGTTTTCTAATTCGTTCAGGTATACTACTATTGAATAAGTTTCGTATGTAATTCAAACAATCCATTATCATCTGACCGAGAAACAATCGCAATTGTTTTCCTTCCTAAATGGATTCCGCTGTTGATAAAAAATGGCCAATCAAAAGCGTAACTAACGAAAACGTTACAAAATTACCGTACTATTTACCTATAACGGCTTAATTAAAATTCCATGAAAACACCTTTGCTAGGAATTGTGATAAATTTCCACAAAAAATTTGCTGGTGGATACATTAACGAAAAGCCGACAAGTCGTTGAAGTTATTCGACAGTTGACACAGTTATGGTCACAGAATTGGATAAAGACATATAAACAGTGTAGGATAGCATTGGCATAATATTCTAAACATGTAAATTATCGAGACGTTAATGATTATAATGGATAAAACATTACCCGCGTAATATTTTATTGTGTTCTTTCAGGTACTAACTTCAGGTGCAAAATTCAAAAAGTGATGTACGATCGTTAGCCATTTTTGAGCGTTCAATACATTGATTGAGTTTATGGTAGCTGCGTGAAGAATCGCTTATTTCCGATTCTTAAAAATTCTTTTGGCGCAATTTCAGAATATCTATATTCGTTGCATGAGGTTTCGACAGGGCCTTGAAAACGGTTCTCGATTCTGACTTCGGATTCAGAAACCACTGCTCCAACCATAGATAAAACAATTTAATATTTTATCTATGGCTCCAACTATCAAGAACATAGAGATGAAATATAAACATAACCTTTTTCTGCAATGAGTAATATTTGATAATAGAATGTTGATAATGATTCATTGAAATTTGATATCAGAAATTACTTAGATTGAATAATGCGATTTTTTATAACGCTTCTCGTTATAAAGAAATTTCTTTTATTCTTCTTGATAACGTACTAAACTATGTGAAGCACTATATTTCAATATGATATATTTTTTGTTTTATTTATTTACAAGCTTGATAACTTTTACCAAATGTGATACCTGTGATTCCGCTTTAAACAATTTTTCGAGTGCGGTGGCCAATTTTTCGCAGTGCGCGATAGCCAGTGCCAGACCCATAACGCTGTGTGAAATGTGTGTAGAAAATTTCATTGAATTACTGGACGGTTATCGAAACTTGTCAGAAGTATAAAAATTAAACGTAATAAACAAACAGTAAACTTGTTAATGTAGTTTTCAGAAAATGGTATCAAATGTATCGATAACTATGTTAATTTGGACAGATTGCAAATACTTGAAACTGTCTACAGGAGCAACTATGATCTTTGGCACCAAGCTAAATGCAATGGTATTTAACACTCTACGTAAAGTTTATCATCAATTAATAGTTTTGTCTCAAATGATTTAAATTGAAACAAAGTTTATTTTTAATATTTTTTAGAATGCTTCAAATTTTCTAATAACAGACTGACTCCTGAACCATCAAATGAAACTCTCAAATTCAATGAGCTTCTGGATGATTGGGAAAATTGCACCTACAAGGTGAATAAAAAGAACCCTAAACTTCTATGTCCAACTTGTATAGAAAAATATACCATTCTCAATGAGTACTATGTCAGTATAAGTGATGAAAATGAGAAAATTGGCGTTTGTATGGATATTGTGGATCAGGTATAGAACTGAATAAATAAACTCCAATTATACATTGAAGTTTTCAGATGAACACCACAAGGAGGTATTGGAGTGCTTACTGTTGTGAATACAGGAAGCATAAAGAATACATATTCTTAGGAACAACTATGGTTATATTTTTCGTCACAATTTTATTTTATTTACTTACAAGAGTTTTTGGCGAAAAGCAAGTGCCCGCAATTTTACAACGTAAGATGCCAACTCGCTTGTATATCAAATTAATTAATATCAATTTTCAGAGAGTCGATTTGCAGAATCTTTGAATCACGTGAATAAAACTCCACACTCTGATTCTGATAGTGATACATAAAGGTACTCAAACAGATTATTATTCATTTTATTATAATAACAAATAGAGATACAAGCAATAAACAATTTTTTCAATTTATAATAGTTTTATATACAAAATAATACTCTGCACCTTTAACTCAATTTTTATAGACTAGAAATAATCCCATTTTAAACCGTTATTAATTGTCCAGAACACCAAGGGCAATGATGAATACCCTCTACGGGTTGTACCAAGTTGCTGGATTTAATCTCTGATAAGAGGCCGATGATTTCTTCTGCAATTTGGGTGTTGGGATCATCTGTAATCGTTGTATTTCTCAAGCCGTCGCTTGTGATTTTATTAATCTCGCGATGGATTTTCTGATGTTCGGCGCAAAGGTCGCCACGCTCTTTGCTGAATTCGTGATGTTCATTCATTAGTTCCTTAGTTATGGCACCCTTTTCTGTTATCAGTTTTTTAATTAGACAATTCAATCTGTCTAAATTAGCTTTAATAGTTTCTCGATCATTTGTTAACTGTTCCAGTTGTTGGTCTTTTTCCAATGTTTTTTGCTTCAATATACTCCTTTGTTGCTGGTATAATGTTACATATTCGCCTATTGTTTCCGTTTCGCCTTGTAGTTGCAGAACGATGTGCTCCAGTCGTTGTTTTTCCTCAGTTAACCTCGCTATTTCCTCCATTGTTTTCAAGAATTTTTTTTCCAAATGTTTCATGGCAGTATCTTTATCCAAATGTTCGTTGCCGTTGGTATCTTTTCCTTTCTGATCAACAGACTTGTGCTGCAAAAGAGTTTCGAGTTCGGTGTTTCTCGTTTGCAAATTATATAATTGCGTTTGTAGTTCCTTTACTGCATCGTTCGATGTATCTTCAGTTATACTTTGGGGATCGTTCACCCTGTTTTGTTTCAATAAATTAATTTCATTCGTTAGATGTTCAATGATTCGTTTAGACTCTTGTAGTTCATTTTGTAGAGATTGGGAACTGTGATCTTGGGCCTCATAGTGCCTCAACCGGTCGCCTAGTTGTTCCAGTTGAATCACTTCTTTGTTGTTTTGTTCCAATTTCTCTCTTAAGTTAACCAATTCCTTATCCTTTATCTCTATTGCGTCAGCTAAACTTTGATATGATATTTCGGTTCTTTGTAATTTATCGAATAAATCTTTATTTGTTTGTCGCTCAAATGATACCGCTTCTGTTAGTTGAACATTATCATTGTTCTAAAACAGAAAATAGATATTTGAGAATATTACTCATAATTTTCAGAGCAAACTCAGATTTTGTTTGATTCACAGTTTTGAATGTATTCAAAAAACAATTATGAAATATTTTCACGTCAAAAAAAAAACTCTCAAAAAGGCAATAAAAAAGTGAATTGTCAATTCCGAAAAATTGCATAAAATCTTAAATAACAAACCAAAAATAAGAACTTTTTCTAAAATGAAATATTTCTAAAAACTCTTTTTTTATTAATTCGGTTTCTCTCAGGAATTTTAGACAAGTTTCAGAAAATTTTCGACAATAAATTGGAATAATCGTATTAAAAATTCTTCCATTGGATACTTTACAGAAAGAAAGCAATATACAGAACAGACTGATTGAAACAAAACTCACCACTTTTAAAAGTACTTCTTGCATCCCATCGAGTTGTTTCTTCAGTTGATCATTCTGCGAAATAGCAAGTGACGCAGCAATTTTATCACTTTCCATGGTAGCTAGAAGCACTGCGTTATCAGGCTGATTTCCCTTCAATTGTTCAATAGTCAATTCTAACTGACCAATGGAGAACTTACACGTTTCAGTTTCCTTTTCAAGCAGTTCTTTTTCTATCATTAATTTTGTGAGATATGTACTCGTTTCTTCTTTTTCTTTTCGTAACAAGTTCACCAAGTCCCTTGCGTCGTCCAATTCTTTTTTGACGGAAATCAAATTTTCTTCCAGTTGTGAGGAGTTATTGTTTAATTGTGAATGTTGTAATTGTTTTTCGATGTCTTGAAGATGTTTTATGCGAGCCTCCTCGCGACTTTTCAACTGTTCATTTTCGTTTTGGATTTGCGACAGTAATATTTGAAGTTCGTTTAATTGGTCTCTTTGCTGTTCCACGTATTGCTGATATTGCTGGTTCGAATCATCAAAAGAATTATTCATTATTTTGATACTTTCATTTAATGATTGAATTCGTTTTTCATATTCCACTTTCTCCATTTTTAATTGTTCCAATTGTTTTTCATATTCCGACGTTTCATTTAGAGTTAGCTGTTGAATTTTGATATTGGCTAAAGATAACTCACTAGTTAATTCTTGCACGTGTTTTTGTAAACTAGCATTAGTTGCCGTAAAATTCTTTAATTTTTCTTTTGATTCCAATAAATCTTGAGTCAGTTCTTCATTTTTTAATATCAACTCTTTTTGATCTTCTTTAATTTTTAAATAAAGCTCGTGTTGTTCTTTTTGCGAGCTATTTTGATTGATGTTAGCAGATTTCATTGATTCCAAATCGCTTTCTAATTTAGAACAATAAGTTTTCAGCTCAGCGACTGTTTTTTGCAAGTCTGTGCAACATGCAGTGGCATTGTGCAGCTCAGTTTTTTTTTCATCCAACAAAGCAGACAGTTCTGTTTTCTCTGATACTAGAACGCTTATAGTTTGTAAATGACAATTCAATTCTTCTCTTAATGTTTCCAGATTTTCATTAGCTGTTATCGATGGTCCATTTTTAGCCACTTGGAGCTTATTGAAATCGGTGATTAAATTTGAATGATTCAGTTCCGAGTTACAGTGCAAGTAATTGGTATTTTCTAAGTTGACATTGGTGTTGATTTCAAAATCTATGGTTTTTCCTTTACCACTGTTGAGATAGTCCTCCATTCTTTTTGAGACAGTTTGTAATTTTTGAATGCTGGCAGGAGTTAGATAATTGTCGATACCAGGAGGTTCCACTGATTGAGCTGCACATATTGGTGATTTATCAAATTCATTTTGGGAATTCATTGTCAATTCCACACTGTTCATAAATTGATCATAATTATTGTGCGAAACCAAATGATTCAATTCATTAATACTACTGGATTGTGTGTCCTTCACTGCATTAGTTTGAAACAGATCATAAGAAAATGTATGGAAATTTTGTGGAATGGACTTAGAAGTATCATCTTGGTACACCGTATCATCAATTAGAATTTGATTTGGTAATTCATTTTTTTCTTCTATAGAGTTAGTTGGGTTGAAAAAACTAGCTAACGGTTGAGCAATATTTTGAATCTTTGCTCCTACAGTGGAAAAATTATCAAAAAACGAAAGGGGATCAGGTAAATTACTTCCCTGATTAGGGTTAATGTAATCCATTGAATATTGTGGCAAGGGCATATTGGATTCATAAATGTCGTTTGTAACCGGTTCATTAGGAGAATTAGTATTTTCACTATTAGATTTTTCTTCCAATTCCCTGTTTAGCTTACTCTTCATTTCCTTTTCTTTCATGTAAGCCTTATGCTAGAAGTATATGTGATAAATTTATAAACAATAAACGTATAACTGATATACCTTTCGCTTGGCAGCTGCTAGTTTCTCGGCAACAGTTCTATCAGACATTTTCAAATGTTACTTAGATTTTTTATCAGTAAAAAAAAAATGTTAGTTTGTTGACAAATTTTGACCACGTCAGAATTGACAAGTGAAATTTTCGACTTTTGTAGTTCTTCTGTACCAACTTTGGTCGTAGTTCGGAGGCAACTCAAAATAGCACAGAATACATCTCACCATTCTGTGAAAAACAGTGTCAAACTTCATCTGTCCTTTCAGTAGTCTCTTTTCCTTGTGTTGTCATAAGTTGACATGGTGAGTTTCAACTGATTTAATTTTTCTTAAAACATCCATCATTTCCATTAATTTTTATTCGAAGTATTGTGCTAAATGGTAATTGTTTGATGTTTCTTTGTACTGTTTTCCAAATATTTTGTTTCTATTTAAAGTGGAATATCGAAAGTTCATCTATTATGGTTCGTAGGTTATGAGTTCTTATTTTGTTGTTTATTTCAGGCTCGAGGACCTAAAAAACATTTGAAGCGTTTAAACGCACCAAAATCATGGATGTTGAACAAGTTGGGTGGTGTGTTCGCACCTCGGCCTTCGACCGGACCTCACAAATTGAGGGAATCGTTGCCTCTCGTGATTTTCTTAAGAAACCGTCTGAAGTATGCTTTGACCAACTGCGAGGTTACAAAAATCGTGAAACAAAGATTGATTAAGGTCGACAACAAAGTGCGAACTGATCCTAATTACCCATCTGGTTTTATGGGTAAGAAAAATTGTTTATTATGTCTCATAATTTGGTCTAGGCAGCATCGGATTTATTATTATATGGAAAACGAATTAATTTCGCTTTAGCGGAAAATCTAAAATGCATATTTTTTGATTAACCTGGAAAATGAAAATATGAGAACAGGTAAATCCTGACAAAAGTAGAATAATGAATATTCTCTCTCTAGCTTTTCTTTATGAATCCATATTGAAAGTTTCAATTTGTGAAATGAGAAAAAACAATTTAATAAGAATTTTTCGAAACATTGATTTATTTACAATTGCACAAAATTATGACTACCCTAGTGGATTGCTTGATTTACAGTTTGAAATGAAGAGCTCAAAGTTTGCCTGATTCATTATATGGCGGCACTTATAAATTGTATCTGTATTGGAACCGTTTCTTTAATCAATTCATGCATTATCAAAATAGTTGAACATTTTACGTTGTTACAGATGTTATCACAATTGAAAAAACCGGCGAGTTTTTCCGCTTGATCTATGACGTTAAAGGACGCTTCGCTATTCACAGAATTACGGCTGAAGAAGCAAAGGTAACAAGTATTAGACAAACGTATAAACTTCCTAATTATTATCATTTTGCAGTATAAACTATGCAAAGTTAAAAGGGTTCAAACTGGACCTAAAGGTATTCCATTTCTGGTAACTCACGATGGCAGGACTATCCGTTATCCAGATCCCTTGATCAAAGTAAATGACACAATCCAACTGGAAATTGCCACATCCAAAATTTTGGATTTCATTAAGTTCGAATCTGGTAATTTGTGCATGATCACTGGAGGTCGTAACTTGGGACGAGTTGGAACCGTAGTAAATCGTGAACGTCATCCTGGTTCCTTTGATATTGTTCACATTAAAGATGCCAATGGTCACACTTTTGCAACTCGGTAAATAATTTTTGTGGTATTGATTACATTTTAAAACTTTGTTGTTACAGTTTGAATAACGTTTTCATCATTGGCAAGGGTAGTAAAGCCTTTGTGTCTCTTCCCAGAGGAAAGGGTATTAAATTATCCATAGCTGAAGAAAGAGACAAGAGGCTCGCAGCAAAAGCCCATTAATTTTATGGATTTGTAAAGTAAAACAAAAACCAGATTATTGTTTCATTTATAAAACCGTTTGAGACCTAAATTTGTGTAGTGAAATGATTTTATTTGTATTGAAAATGGTAAGTATGGAACAGTGATTGATTAAATTACTTAATGCATATTTTGTAAAAATATTTGAGGCACAAAATTGCATTATTTCAAGTATAAAATTTATTGACCAGATATTGTGAGCCTTGGCCTGGTCTACCATTAAATGGTGTCTAAATTGGTATTATTTTATAAAAATAAGGTGATTATTTTTTTTACGGTTACTTGAATAATTTTGATGCAACCTGATTCAATATATGTACAATACTTGATAAAAACTGGAATTGATCAATTGACATTGAAAAGTGAGCGAATTGTGGGAACTTCAAGAAATGCATTCCCGTACAACTTTTTTGGGACCACCTAGAATTACAGGTCGTCCAACAGATTCCCTCGAAACTTGAATAGAACGAAGTAGATTTAGGGCGTCTGACGAAAATTGCTGTTCAAGTGAAATATTTTTTAACAATTGACGAGAAATCTGTCGAGGCTCGGTGACGTATTTTTTAAAATTCATAACAAACTGTAGAAGTCAAACGCTCCGAAATGTGAGACATTTTATTTAAATTCTAGAAACAACGCTATTGACCATCGTGTGTTTTACGGGTTGCATGTTATTTTGATGGAGTACGAATGAATCATTCTGTATTCTCTGGTTTTGTTTACAAATAGGTTATATTTATATTCAAGTTTAAATTTTAACTCTTCAAACCTATTTTAAATGAAAATATGACTGAAAAGATATGGTTCGTTGTTCTTAATATTATTATTGGTTTTTAGAATCATGTCAATTTTTACTAGCATGGTCTCCGATTTCTTCTTTCCCAATATGGGCGGCGTAGAGGAGCATATTTACAACCTATGCCAGTGTTTAATACAGAAAGGCCATAAAGTAGTTGTTCTAACACACAGCTACGAAGATCGGGTGGGTGTACGATACATGACAAATTACCTGAAAGTTTATTATCTACCAATAAGAGTATTTTATAATCAATGTATTTTGCCAACTATGATAGCGAATGTCCCACTCATTCGATACATATTCATTAGAGAAGATATCAAGATCGTCCATGGACATTCAGCGTTCTCAGCACTGGCTCATGAAGCTTTATTGATTGGTAACTTAATGGGATTGAAGGTTTGTATTTGTTTAAACTTGTTCTGCATATGTCGAATTTACGACTTTTAGACTGTATTTACTGATCACAGTTTGTTTGGATTTGCTGATGCTAGTGCGGCAACTACCAACAAACTTCTAGAGTTGTCTTTAGTGAGTTGTAATCATTGTATTTGTGTATCCCACATTGGTAAGGAAAATACTGTACTTCGTGCTAGAGTAGATAAAAGGCGAGTATCAGTGATACCAAATGCAGTGGATACCTATTCTTTCACTCCTGACCCTAGTCAGAGATCAACCAATCAAAGTGAGTGCTGAATTGATCATTTTAAATTTTAAGCCTATAAAATTTGCAGTAACTATTATTGTTGTATCTAGATTGGTATACAGAAAGGGAGTGGATTTAACGGCACAAATAATACCTGAAATGTGCAACCGATACAAGGATGTTAATTTTTTGATAGCTGGAGATGGACCTAAAAGATGGTATAGTTTGTTTTCTGTAGTATAGGAATATCTCAGATTTATTCGATAGGTTATTGGAAGAGGTGAGAGAAAAGAGAGGTTTACAAGATCGGGTAACTCTTCTTGGTGGCCTAGAACATTCTCAAGTTCGGAATGTACTAGTTAAGGGACATATATTTTTGAATACTTCCTTGACTGAGGCGTACTGTATGGCTATTGTTGAAGCTGCTTCTTGTGGGTAATATTGTAGTAGTGAATTTAATTAGCAAATTCGAAAAAATTTAAGAAGCGATTCACGATCATTTTTTTCTGTTAATATCAAATTGAGCATCGCGATTAATAAATTATTTATTAGTATTTTTTGAAATCCGAATACAAAGATTCATTGCCCAATGATACACAGGCTTAAGGTGGTTTCAACAAGAGTAGGTGGAATTCCGGAAGTGCTCCCAGAAGATTTGATTTACCTTGCAGAACCAACCGTTTCTTCAATCCTCGACGGTAATGATAACAATTGATGTTTCGTATTTCTGAAGATGTAGTTGACGATATTCAGCTCTAGAGAAAGCCGTTTCTCACTTGAAGATGGGAAAAACGCTTTGCCCTTACGAATGCAACTTGAGGATAAGGAGTTACTATAATTGGGAAAACGTATCCTCAAGAACTGAAAGAGTCTACAGGAATATATTCCATAAATCCAAACAACATCTAGGAAAAACATTGAGAAAGTTGGTGAAAGCTGGATTTAATTCATTAATTTCATTTTATACTTGCAGTTACCTTGGAAGTGGTGTTTGGCCCTTTTTGCTGGTCGTTTCACTTGTTTATCTGATAATAAAATTTTTGGAGATTGTGGTTCCAAGATGTAATGTAGATTTAGTTAAAAATAAGACTGAAGAATCCAAAGATCGAAAATGATTGTAAATAATTTTATGTTGATTGATCACTAAAATGTTTCACATTCCTGATCGCAATGTAATGAAAATTCTATATGAAAAAATATCCTATCGACATTTATCATAACAGTATTTCGCCTTCCATATTAAAACTACATTACCTACCTTGCAACACCATAGTGATTAGTCTATTAATAAATGCTGTTGCAAGGTGAGACTAGTTGAAATAAAAATTGCAAGCATTATGGCGATGACATATTTTGTACATGAAAAAAAGGAAGTCCGTTTCCACTTCGAGACAAATCAAGAAAAGTCAAAAAAGATTTTGTCATATTCTGCTATTTTTAGATATGGTGATTCTACAAGAGAAACTTGGCGATTAACGTTTTTTGTGTTAACCATGACTAGTACGGTAACTCTAAAATGCAATTCGAAAAGTGGAAATTACACGAATTGTAGATTTAGTAAACAATTTCATATCATTTAATAAATACTGATTGATTAACAAAGATACTTTGTATTCTGAATGAATAATGAAATTAAATAACAACATTCTCTTAACAAAATAAATATGTACCAAAATATAAAATTGTACTATCTTGTTTTAATTTAACTCATGGTTCTCTCTAAATTAAGTATCTTAAATAAACAGTTTCCGATTAGTGAATCGAGAAAAAACCAAAAACGACAAATATTTTTTTTCACGATTCACGAATCTTCCAACATGTTCTTGTACTTTACAAACAGTAGTGATAATAAATATTAATTTAAACATTAGGCCTTGTTTGAGAATTCATTCATTCATTTACAATATTGCTCAACACATTAGTAAGGAATGTAATCGGAATGGCTCTTGAATGATTCCATCTAACATTAGACAATTATTGTTTTGTTTCAAGTATCTACATAGATATTGTGGTAATTGGTCCACATCGTTTTAAGTTCAAACAAAACTCAAGTGGACATCCCAAATCGACTAAACCAAGTAATCTAATATTTCTAGTACCAAACACACTAAAAAGTAGATCACGATCGTGACCACCAAAAATGGGTGGAAAAACGAATGCTATGTGTGGTCCTCGTTGATAGGTCTCTGCTCCGTACTGTTGCAGTTCCACGACAAACGCTTGTGTATACTCGCATCCCTGCTGTGGTCCTTCTGACAATAATACAACTTCATTAATCAATTGGGACGTTCAACTTTTGTATTTTAGCTTTATCAGCGAATACTATCAATATTAATAATAATTTTGGATTATTAATTTTAAAAGATGCAAGTTTCCCAAAATTACACAAAACCTCGGACCTCTGCTTGCAATTTCTTTGTCATTTACCCAATCGCGGGATACACTGTATGTGGATTGTACCATAACAACCGTCGAATGTGGAGGTAACAAATATTTCGCTCGGCGCTATTAAGTAGATTAGGCTAATCCGACTTAAAACAATACAAAACGTTTCTGCTTCGAAGGGAATGTTATTGCAAACTTGTTCGAATCAGTGTTGGAAATGTTTGCGAGAGCATGTCGAATTTTCTGCTCATGCTTCATTCACAATTTTACTCTTTACTCGGTATTACATTATTAGCTCTGAATAAATTGAAAAGTTTATCCGCTTTTTTCATGAAATTTTGATATATTTGATATGGTGGTCGGAAAGTTGCAGTTTTTTATTTCCGTTCTGATGAGATTATTTGTTGCACCAGAAAAAGCGTAAAAATGGAGAATTTCCATGAGTTATAGATAAAATCGCACAAATTCTGCGAAAATTGCAATTGACCAATTTTACAATTATTTACAAAATTTCCATATTACTGTTGGAGCATTATTGGAAGAGTTTCCAAGGAATTGAAGACATGAAGAATGTTTGAAAATTAGAGGAACAAAATACGAAAATTTGACAGGAAATAGCAAGAAATATAGTATACTAGAATGTTTTTGCAAAAAAATTGACATCGAAAGCGTCAGCAGTAATATCGAAAAATGTCCTACGTTCCTTATTTAAAATGTATCATTTTTCAACTAGGCATTTTAGATTCTTAATTCTATTTCAACAATTAATAATTCCACCTACTTTGATATCATCCACCGCTCCAGCTGTATGATACCTTTTGTCGTTTCTGTAAGACCTTTTCATTGCTTGGCGATGCTGACCTCTGCTGAAAGATTCGCAATGATCGTCCTGTTGGGAAGTACCTGCAAAACAGATGAAACAAAATCGATCGTTGCCATTTAGTCTTCTTGATCATATTGATTGGCGAGTGGTACACCAATCACACTTTTTTGCATGATGCAAAAATTCGTTGAAGTTAAGACAACGAACAGATCGAAGCAATATATCGAGTGCAATTGCTAAGCTAAGCTAGTTTCCATTCTAGTGAGGATTGTTTTGAAAATTTGCACGGAATTTGAAAGAGCTTACCCATCTATATTTGGTCGAGTATGACAAAGGTATTTAGGATCAAATATCAATCGCTTGCATAACTGCAAATACTGAATATAAATTGCCATTGAAACTTAAATCATTTTTTATCGAGTTTTTGATATTTTCTATCTTTTTCGCCAAAATTTAATGAATTCATGATTTTGGAACGAAAATTTTTCAATACGATACCTGATTCTTTATTTTTTTATTGATTTACTCAATTATTATAATTAACTAGTATGACCTCAACACTGTAATTAGAAATTAAACAGGTAATGATAAAAAATTAAAAATATCTTTTTTTAAACAACATGTCAATATTCATTTCAAAATATAGATGGATCAAAATGAACTGATTGGGTTATCGTGTAAACTTTCAAAATCCATTTATCACATCTATAGAGTTAACACTCACAAGAAACTGACTTTATGTCGGCTCACAGTGTTCTTCCTCTATACGAGTAAAGGAACGTAGAAAGGAAAAGAGAAAAAATGAGATTGCGCGTACGCCAATTGTTAATTAGCTTACCAGCGATCACTGGAACATCGAAATCGCTGCCGCAACTGCTGCCACATCCCGGATTCTGACCAACGCTTGCCGAAGAACTCAAGTGTCTCGTTTTGATAAGCGGTGGATTCTTGTTTTGACTAATGGCCAAACCTCGTCTCAAGTTCGCTCTGGTAGGCGATGGTGGCGGATATGAGACTCCCCTATGCGTGGGACTTAACAGTTGTCCACCATTCCTGTTATTATTACCCGGGACCGAGAGTGTATGTTGCTGGTTACTTAGACTGAGACTTAGGCTGCCGACATTTGAGGATCCTAGTACCAAGTTCGGAAGGCTTTGACCTAAACTATTAAACGGCTGTACAGATAAGGTATTAGGTGTCTTATGGAATAATCTGTTTTTGAACGAGTTTTTCTGAGAAACGGGGCTCTTATCGTGAGGCAATGGTTGAACACCTTCATCACTCGATATGGATCCGGTGCGCTCTGGGTCTATCGAGGGCGCCTTCGAAGGATCCTTGGTTGATCCTATTGACGACTGATCATTCATTTCCATTGAACCGCTGTGGATTATAAAAAAATCGTCTACAAATATCAATGACTTTTTAACTGTTATCACCTGTGGCTGTGAGCTAAACTGGATACTCTGCTAGCTCTGGAGGAAGTTGCCAAGGGGGATCGTGGTGCTAACTGTAAGTTATGGTAGTCTGCTTCCAGATTCTCCATGCCCAAATCGGCATCCATGCTCTCTTCGTTGTAATTCGTCTGTTTTGCTTGTGAGTACAGTATTTGTGCCTTGGATATACCATCCTTCCAACCCTGTGACATCGCCGTGAAAAACAGTTTATTCCCGGGTATCAAAACTTCTGTAGAGGACGGCACAATTCAGAGGACTAAAGCCAAGATTGGACTATCCGAAACGTTTTTTAGAAACTACAGTTCACTTTTTATTGAATGTTTAGGATAAATATTCGTTAAAAATTCCTTCATTCCTACTTTTCTTCGTAGTTTTCGCAATTGAAAAAAAATTTAAAAAGCATTTTTAATCTGAACTTGATAGGATTATTTAAACCCAGTGCAAAAAAATTATCAAAATCACTTATTTACTGGGTTATAAAAAATTGGTTGTTTATAAAGACGGTTTAGCGATGATAATTTTACGTGATGAGATTGCATATTTTTAGAACTGAATTGAATTATAATAATTCTCTGTAAGAAAGTTAGCAATTTACTCTTACTTCAAATTTCTCATTGAATATGTACTGAATAAAAACAGTTGAGTTTCTATAAGACCGTTGATATGATTGATAATAATTTTCCAGTTAAAAATGCACCTGCATTCGCTGATTGATAATACATCGTTTTAATAATGAAAAAACAAAAATTTTGTTCGAGCTTGATATTTTACTAAGGTTGAAGTTTTGAATCGTATACTTACCTTTATCTTTTTGGCATCATTGTTTTGTAAAATAAAGGCGGCCACGGCTAAATCAACTTCGTTTTTGTAGATGAAACCTAAACTCGGCGTTTCCTTGTTCAATTCCGACACGACCAATCGGTCGACTAGATAGGGCTGTCTGATCACCCTCATGGTCGCGCCACCTTTTTTCGTTGACGGTTTGCAGATCAGCAGCATATCAGTCAGGAGAAAACAGTGCACTTCCATCTGCGAACGGAAAATACATTTAAAGATTATCAAATTGTAAAACGAGGCAATATAATACCTTCGACGCTCCGCTGTCTTTCAATTTAAGGTCGCCTTCGAGTAAGAGATGTCGTTTTCTTTCGGCCGGGCAATTTAACATTGGACGGTTTAGGTCGAATTGCGTTAAGTGACGGTCTTTCTTTAGTAATTTCTCGATATCATCGTCTTTTGAGTCCTGAAAATTGTTAGTTTTATGTTTGGTGCCTGAAACTTAATATTTAGGTACTTTTTTTTGTCTGTTAAATTAGAATTATTATTGTCATAGAGTCGAGGTGGAAATTATTTTCTTTCATTTAAATCTATATCTCATTCTATAGATTTGAAAAATGTAGTCCGTTGTTTATTACTGAAATCAAAAGCTTCTTACATCTAAACGAATGCTAAACAAGTTCCCAAACTGATGTTTCACTCAACCATATTGTCATTTAAGATTCTAGACGGCGTCGCCGTCCCTCTTAGGGAGATGAGTGTATACCAACGACTTTTCAATCACTCTCTAATTGAAAGTTGATCTCTCCGAGCATTTTCCGGGAAATTAATATTTAAGGAAATATTTTATGTGTGCCACCCCGTCTTCCTATCGCAATCTTACTTTTACTTTTAGTGGAAGATGAAAAAAAGCAATGTGCACTTTGAGGAAGTTTATTTAAGGATTGTTGGGAGATCAAAATATGGTAATGGAAGTTCGTGACTTTCTATTTGGCGATCGGATTTATCAATATTTTTTCTGCTCCTTCAATATCTGAGATTTCCAATTATGGTCTCGGAATTATTTCAATATGGAAGAAATATTCGGGTAGATTTGAAATCGAATTAATTTCCTGCTGATTCTAAATTGTTACCACCCGACCTAATTGATTGGAAAGTGACGAACGAATATCGAATGCGATGGAAGCAGCTGTCAATTGAAAACTGCTGAGTTATGATAAGTCATTACTTCGTCGTTTTTTTTTCATTTACGGTACACTAGAAATAACAGAGAATTTAAGATATATTGCCTGAATTACTCTTTAAAGATATAATGATTATTTAAAAGTTGAAATGTATATGAGTCGAAGTGAATATGTAAAAAGCATCATATCTACGCAAAATAGCGCTTTTTTGTAATCCAAAAGATTGCTTATATATTCCGGGAGGCCATCAAGTATCTCCTATAGGAAAAAGTGGCTGTTGTTTAATAAATTTTTGTGAAACCCGCGTGCGATTGCGCTCATTGAAATTCATTACAAGAACAGTTCGAAAGTTCTAAAAGAATTCGTCGTGGTCTCATGAAAAAATAATCAAATCATGGATATTTCAAACATAGGATTGATCAACGCGCTACGACGTCGTTTCGAGGATCATTTCAGAAACGTGTCCCTTTTGCAATACGTACCACAATGTCGTAACTCTCGATCCTCGCAATTATGCCCTTCAGACGCTCCTTGTCCTGCTTGTGTTTCAGGCTCGAATTCACGTTATTGACAAACTCGTCGACCATCTTGATCTGCAAACAAACCGACGACGAAATCAATTTAACCCGGCCGACCGAGTGAATAATCGAAACAACAACCAGCCCCCCCTCCCAACTCCCCGGCTTCTTCGCAGAAAAATTCAACCCCGCCAATTAGTCGAAAAGGAATTCATTATCTGAAACTGGGGTCGGTTCTTGTCGCATCTTCCCATCTATTAATTATTCGGGCATCGCGACGTCGTCGTCGCGCGAGATAACCGTTCGAGATCTTTCGAGTATTTGGAAAGTTCGCGCGCGGAAGAATTAATTTCGATTTAATAGAGTTTTTTCCCCTCTTCCCCTTGTTCCAACCTTGAGGTCAAAAAGGATTCCAACTCCCATTGAAATCGATTCGATAACACTGACGAGGCAATAATCATCTCTATCCTGGAGCATTCGCCATAAGTTACGTAGCGCTACATATGCAAGTGAGGCATATTAAACTAATAAATTATCTACATACTTTCATATCTTCGAATGACCGACTGGTTACAGCAGTTCCATTACTTTAACGCGAAAGAAATATAAAGTGACAGGTTTTGTGAATGAAAATTCGTGGCTTCCGAAAGATTAAACAAACGTTTATCAATTATGTACTCGTCTTATTATTTCCCCTCGAGAAAGTTCGCAGAATTCGCGAAGTTGTCAAAACAAATCGCAAACTACAACAGAAAAAATGTCACTTCAAATATCGCCCACCATCGGTTGTAGCATCGAAACTTTGATAACTAGGAAAATTGAAAAGTATTAAGTTTCACGTATCCTTGTTTCAACAAAGTTCTTTTTGCATCCTCTTTTACATTGGTATTCAGGAAAATGAAAATAAATCACCGGCGTATACTTGTTCCCAACTAAATCTAATTACTAAGCTTCTTTCGCAATATCGACTTTTGATTTGTTCCTTCATTCAATCCAACTACTAATCAATTAAAAATATCCACGGGCGATGTTTCGTATAAAAAGGAGGTGGGCTTCACAGTTACTCAGTTTATTTAGTTTAAATGAAGTTTCGTATACGTCGCTCCCGGAACGGGGATTACTTTTCGTACAAGTTGGGGCAATTATATAAAATTAATTATTTAAAACACGAGTACACTGTCAGACTTGTGTAACACGGATTATATTTTGTCCGTTCTATTTTCTTTGAGAAAAAGATAACAACAAAATGTCATGTCGGGCATCAGAGACTTGAAAATAATGATCGTTAGATCCAGCTGAATGCTTAATAAACGTTAAGTTTGTTAATCGTCAAGTTTTAACATTGTTCCAATGTAATCGTAATATGGCTCGAAATTGAAAGTAGTAGGCTAATATAATTATTTGTCTACAAGAATAAGAAGCGTCGAGACTCGATGAGTTTGCCATCCGAAAGCGAGCCGAGTTATCATGGTGTTTTCACAACACCGTTTTAAATTTTCGTCGCAGAAACGGTTCATTTTAGACAGAAATAGTGATCGAGGCTATTATACCCCTATTTGATAACAATTGAATGGTGAAAAACTGGAAGCGATGGTTTTTAAAAGTTGCGTTATATTAGAAATCAGTGGAAGTTGAATTGAGTTTTGATGAATCTATAGAAATGTCACAAAAAGACATTTATCAAAATAAAAAAAAAACAATCAGCTTGTCGAAAATCCACTCACCATGGCTTGAAGATTCTCCTTTTCCACATCCTCTTCAGTATTTTTCAGCACAGCTTTCAATAAGAGTCCATACTTAGTCAGTCTTTGCATCGGTTGTACAAGTATATCCATTAACCTTAATCTGAAATTAAATCATTCTATTTGTGAGCGGAACATCGAAAATCGAATGTAGCTAGACAATGTATGTATACATAAATTTTCCATATGGCTTTCGCGCGGGCAAATGTAATCACGGACAAATGAGATGTCAAGCGAGCTCGATAAATAGAAATTTATATTTTGTCTGAGGAAAGTGATCGACCTAATATGCGTGAGCGCCCTTCAATTTTTCTTGATTATCCTTTGAAACGAGTTATTCCGAGCGCATTTTCGGGTATCTCTTCGAATATTCGAGGCTACAGACTGGAAAACTCAATAAGCGATTCAGATCGGCAGTAAAATGAGATTTTTCTATTCGTCAAACCATGCGTATTTTCGAGAGGTCTCATTTGAAGAGGCTTAAAAGATTCAGAATACTCGAGGGTCTTTTTGTACCAAGGGTGTTTGTAAAACATTGTGTTGAAATTTAAGTTCCCCTTTAGATTGCCTTTTTGAACAAACACGAATACTGCCGATGGTGGACTTGACTGAATAGCGGACCGTTAGAAATATTCATCGAAACATTTTAATCACTTCATTCCGTACACTCGCACTTTTTAGAAATTGACGATGAGAAATTGCGGCAGGATTTCCAGTGACCGGGGTCATGAATGAATTGAAGTGGCAATCGTATCACGAAACATCAGTAGGAGGTGACAAAATGAGAAATCGTCAATGCGATTTTCGTGTTTCCGCCTTTTGCCCCGATCGGTTTCAAAGGAACTAACGGAATGTTCGCGAAGCCTGTAAAATTACTTCCTGTGTTTGATCCGATTATGAAACAGCCTATACGTATCAGGAGAATTCAATATGAATTTCATGAATGTTCCTTACTTATCAAGGGTATAATTTACTTGAACTTAAAATATGATCAGTGACCTCGTGCAATCGTTATTGATGTTCTGAATGACCTGAGTCTGTTTTACTCGACATGTTATGGACGTCGATGAGTACCTTTGAGGGGAGGGGCAGCAAATGGGGTTGTCTTGCTTCTTAAAGCGAAACAAAATAATTCTAGCAAGAAAGATAAAAGAGACCGTACTTTGGAAAAAACTTAAACTTAGTAAGAACTGTGTGCAGTCTTTCCTTCCAAAATCAAATGCATAGTGAAACGAAAAGAGACCAAAAGTTTCCGATTACGTCGAACATGAAGTTGTTTGCTTTGGTTTCGATGTTTAGTTTAATATTCATAATGACCCTATTATGTGACTAATGGTTATTCTGATGACCGGTGAAATTTATTTATTGGATAAGTTGATACCCCTGGTAATAGTCATACCCCATATTGTCTGGAATCTATAACATTTACGATACGATCAAGAAATGTGAACTTGTAAACTGCTAATTTAACGCCCCTCATTATATCTACAACCAACTTTGCACATATCTAAGAGGATTTATTACTTTATACAGACTAATATAAGAAATATTCCCAAGTCACAGTACTCATACTTATTTAATAGACGCACAGCAAAGTGCCGTTTTTAGGCAAAAATTTCAATCCTTGTATAGCAATTCATCTCAAAATATATGCGAAAAAATTCCTAATTGTGGTGTGGCGTTTAACGCGAACCTCAAGCTCTAGTGGATAACCGCACAAAAACAGTCGCTCATTTTTGGACCCTTCAATTATCGTGGAAACTCACCTATTGCAGTCCTTCTGGCTCTCGCACCACGTCAAGTAGGCGGTGAATACTTCGCTATCCAAGTTTTCGCGGCAATAATGTTGACAGCGGCTTTGTTCCGCGCAATACTTATAATACGGTTGGAAGGTTTCGTGGAGCTGGGAAAAACCCTCAAGCATATGTTCAATACAGGCGGGCCTCCTGAAGCGTCGCATGTCCCGAACCAGCGGAAACAGCGTGCGCTTCCAGAACGTCACGTTAGCGTTCCGTATTTCCGTGATGTTGGAGAACAACTTTTCTGTGTCAATTTCTTTTAGAAGATTTTTCGACTGCAAATCTTGCAGACACGACAGGAACAACTGAAAACGGCGAATACGGGATGTGTAAAACACTCAGTTTTATAAAGTTGATCGACTTACGTCAGTGACAACTTTCAACATTTTTATGTATTGCACTTCCGTTTTTATCAGTTCCCATAAAACGGTTTGCTGTTGCTGCTGTTTTTCCGTTAAATCTGCAAGAAATTTAAATGGGATTATTATAAAAGTTACAAGTTGTCTAAAGGAAAGCCGATGCCAAAGACGATAATCCATGTTTTCGATTACTAAGCTCGATGTTAATTTGTGACTGAGTCATCGTTAATTTGACGCGACCCCTCGGATTCTCTTTCACGAAAAGCACGTGAATCCTTGTCGGATTTTCTCCGGGATGAGTCAATTTATTATCCCGGTTCGGTTATTTTTTGATGAGGGTGCAACGGGATCCCCCGTACTTTCCTTAACGATCGGTACGGCAAAAATGATCGATTCGTTTTATATTAAAAAACGCGGCTTCGGAGGTAGGGCGAAAAAAAAGAGGGGCTATCAATCATTTCGAGATAGTTGGTCAACTCACCTTTATGCTCGACGATGTCCCGCCAATCTTCTTCCAGCTTATGCAGCGCGTCAATCGCATCGCAACTCGTTTGCTGATAATATTGACACCTCGGAATTCCTTGTTTCGAGTATTTGTCCAGTTGATCGATTAATCCCTCATATTTGGAATCCTGATTGGAAAAATTAAATCGATTATTCAAGGGAGGACAATATCACCGACTGAAATTCTTCATATTCAGTAGAAAATATAAGTTGATTTGGAAAGAAAAATTTGGAGGTAGAAAAAATATGTCCACAAAAAATGCTATAAATTTTTTTGATACAGTCACGGCAAATCATTTAAGGTGTATTGCTGTGCTCAATTTTGACAAAATTGAACATGACAAATTATTGGAAACATTGAGAGAATTTGGAATACGAGGCAAGGCTTTATTTAAAAGATAAAGAACAGATAGTTCCAATAAACAGTACGATGAATGGAAGCATAACTGTCCGTCGTTGTGTGCCGCAGGAACGGTATTAGGTCCCGTTGTTTTATTGCGTAAATAAATACTATACTTAGTGTCACCTAAGGTTTTTTGACAATACTGTGATTGTTTATAAAAGTGATTGACAATCTTTTTTTCACAGAGCGATAATGAATTAATTGGTTCGAGTAAACGGCAATGCAACGAAACTTCGCGCCGCAAATCTGACGGAAAATTTCAGCGAGTTTTGCGTGCTAAGTGTGGAGCGCCCAATGTATCAAAGGAAATTTCAATTTAAAATGCGTCAGCGGAGAAGCCGACCCCAATTTTCAGCCGAGATAGCGAAGGCAGATATCGAAATGGGATTTCGAATTGAACCTTGATCATAAACCACTGTTATCTTCATTGAACTTGTTTATTGAATTAATTTGATATCAAGATTTTCTGAGAAAACGTGGAGTGAATTCCAGCTTGCTGCAGCGAAATTCCATGAAAAAGTTTTGCGGACGAAAATTAATAAGTGAACAGCGTATACTTTCAATGATAAAATAGATTCCTTAATGATAACGGAATTTTCATTCCATGGTAACGCATAAGGGAGAACTTCAGTTAGAAGGCTGCTTGCATCTACTTGAAATAACTTTGCGCTCAAACAATTTTAATACACTTGCGAATAGTTTTCCAGACGTCCTCTTTGGCCATTGACCTAATAATGAAATTTCATCGCACTTGGCATGAAGAAATGTTACTGTTAAATTTGCAGACTAAGCGATTTTATGTCAAAAAACAATCATCCGGTGTCATGATAAATTCATCGCCGAATGCAATTTTCATGGGCGGTCCGGAATATTCTCAACCACTTTCGTGCACGGCACCGCATCTCTAGCCGCGCTCCAATTAGCTGATGTGATTAGGGAATAGTCGTTTAGTTGGAGCGATTGAAACGTTAATCAATTCTCCCGAGTCGAATAAACGGTGTATTGATGTTAAATGCGGAGTGATATGTGTCGAAAATGTGTTCGATTTGGCCGAATCGGGAATAATTCCATGACCCACCTTCGCCTGAATGACGCCCGTGCCCCTGCCCCGAGGCAGTAATTTATTCATGCATTTTATGTAACGATACATCAAAGTCCGCAACATTTATCGATTGCCCCTCGTCCGCCCCCATTCATCCATACGATCGTTTATAATCCATTCAAACGGATTTTCGGAATTTTCCATATGTAAATTATTTTGAATGAGGTCGAGAAACTGCCGCCCCCGCGCTATCAAATCGGCTATTTTCGACCGATGATGATTTTCCATCATTACCGAGTGCTATTTAGACAGTCCAAATCTAGATATCCAATTAAGAGAAATCAAAATTCCCGACATCTCTGTCGTTAACGACGTCGCAGGAGACGCCCCATCACCTGGCTAATTACATTTTGGAACGGGAGGCCGGAAAGTGAGCGAATTGTTTCCGTTAAGCCAGAATCCGATTACGGGGATTTCATCCTCGGCGGAGGACATCTTTTAGGTCCGGAAATATCCCGATACGGTCAGGAAAAAGTTCCGGGCCACTTAACAGACGGGAAGGGCATTAATTTTTCTCGCGGCCGCCAACGGAAGCGGAGATTCGATTGTTTACTTGCAGAAAACTCTATAAAAGCCGTTCAAGTTTTTTTTTCCAATTTTTTTCGACTCGATTATCTGTAGGCGACAATTTCACGAAGTTTTAGGTATTTGATCGAAGGACGATTATAGAGTGACGTGGCGCGCTCTATTCTTTATCTTCAAAGATAACTAGGTTACTAACTTTGAGCTGGCTACTATCTGGAAAACAACGACCTCATTTACGACCAACAATAAGACTTCAGAAGTCGAATACCAACTGGTCACATGCTGTGTTATGCATTTGTGGACGAAAGAAGTATGAGGAATCTTGGATATCGGGTATGGTACGTTGCGCTGCTGAAATAGCCCATTTTCTTCCGATCACCTTCTGGATAGACAGTTTTCTTGTGGAAAGACATCTGTGGGTTGTGGTGGATGAGGTATGTTCGGGAAATTAACGCAGGTGTTCCTCATGAATCGCTATTGTCTCCGAGGTTCTTTCTTGTCCTTGCTGAGCTGAATTGAAAACAAAATCTTCAGTTTGACTGAAGACAGCACCCTTGTTTTTTTCTCAACTAACAAACAGCCTGTTACAGCAGATGTCGTTCCCCAACACCGATGCGGACCAATAAACGGTTCGACTAGTGGGCAAAGTATCGTTACCAAAAGCAAAACTAGACAGTTTGTTGTCCATCTGGCAACTGTTCGAAAAGATTTCTTCAAAAAATCCCTTTTGTACAGAGCAAGGCAGAAGTGGGATTCTCCCGTCTGGCGCTTATAACTTGTAGTAATTCAAGAAACAAATGAACCAATATCTTGGAGCATCTTGGAGCGTTATGTCAAAGTCCTCTCATGAACGAACGACCGGATTAAGAACAGTGTTATAGCGAAATTCGAGTCTTTTCAATTATCCAGGACACGCTTCACCCGTCTCTATCTTAGAAAAACCCAAAACTGACCATTGGATGGCGCTCAATATTTTCGTTACACAAAATAGGTATCCGTAAAGTGCGATGATGAGCTTTATAATGGAATAACATGTTCGATCGTTATCCGATATGAGCATTCGCTTCGGATTCATTAATAGGACAAAATTCTCATTAAGGATGATGAGGAGGAAGAAAATTGTGCAACATTATCTAGTATCGTAAAAACAGCAAAAAAAACGCGGTTGTCTTACGATCGAACGTTATTTCAAGCGTGGGCGTCGAGAATGAATCTCAGGATCGTAAAAAATTTCATCGACGACGAACACCACGCAAACGGCATGTTATTAAAACCCCATCTTCCTGTACACTCTGAATTCTAATGAGAAAAGAGGAATTGCTGGCGAAACGCGGCATTCAGAAGTTCCATTCAGTGGCAGCGACGTCGTATACTGATTGTATTACGACCGAAAGCTGAGCGAAAGTGATCGCGACGGAAATTTTAAAAAGCGTAAAACGTGTACTTGCCTTACTGTTCGCGAAAAATGAGGTGAACATCTGCTTGATCTGCTTTTTGTTTTGATCTCCCTCGTGTAGGCTGAAGGTGGAACTTGCCGCAAGAGCAGGTTCTTCCGCGCTTGAACTAAAGAAACTTCCTGTGCGTGGTTTGTAGCTCTGTAAGACATGGAGAAAAAAACGGTGATATCCGAGCGGGATCGCTTTCCTCGAGGGGAAACAACTTAGGGATTACTGGGAGGTTATTCGGGAACTGTATTCTTACCTCCGATTTTTTCCTCGAATGATTGCCATATACCGATCCCGAGAGACGTTTATTGCTTGCTTCCTTAGCTGAAAGAAAATATTCACGAAATTCAGAAGAGAATATAAGAAAATATAAACGACGAATCAATTTCTATTTTTCATTCGAAATAGATAGGATTGTTTGGACATAGTAGTTAGAACAGGATTAACATATTCAATTCGTAATTGACTTGCTAATTTGCAAGATTCTATTGATCCTCGCAGATATCCGAAGCAGTTTATCTTATTGGGAATATTGCCAACTTGAAAGTAGGCCGAAGAATTTAAAATTCCAAATCAATTCGATACTTCGTGAGGCTGAATGAGATGTAATAATTAAGTAGCACGTGAGGAATGTGAAGGAAATTCCAGAGAGTAAGTGTTCGATTTATTTAATTTCCTGAAACGGAGGAAGTACCCTCATATATCGCTATCATTTTCTCCCTCATTCGCATATAGAATGGTCTCCTATTTCCTTTCGTGGCGTTGAGATATCAGGAAGTGGAACACTATCGGAAGGGTAATAAATTTCAGCGTCTTCGACAACTCCTCGAATGGTGTTCGTCGACTGAGATAATCAATTTATATTAGAGGGGCAGTTCTCAATCGCAACTGCATATTCTTCGATTGTGAAGTGGACAAATATCGATTCTGGAAACAGGTATTTGTCTAGAGCGCGGACCTTGACCTCTTTCACGATTACGCGATATCGATATTGCAAGTCACGATGTTTGCCAAAGCACGGCATGTGTGCAGGTTTTAGGAGGGAAATGTCGAAGCTTCAGCTCTGATGAACGATTGCCTTGCATTAAAAAAATACCGTTCGATGGATTTCCTTCATTGTCCGGCTGACGATTGGGGTTATATCGCAATTTTATGATACCACTTGGGAACGGTATAGAATTTTACTTTTTCATTCAGAAAGCTTTCAACTCACAAATTTGCAACTTGTAATGGTGACGGAGATCGAGAGATACCCTTCGAACTTTGCACCATTCTTTCGGATGTATTGATCCTGAACCGTTGATTTGGAAGAATCGAAGAGTATTTTAATCTTTGTCGAAAGTCCTTTTCAACTATCTCAATGTAACAGAGGAGAGAATTGAGAGGAATAGCTCATTATTTCGAATATTTCTGAATAACTTGGCGAGTGTTCGGGTAATATTGATCACTACATTCTTCCAACTCAATTGCCGTTAACGAGAACTATTCTCAACGATGAGACGAAATCAACTACTGCGAACTAGAGCTATACGTTGTGCTTGGATAAATGCGGTCATTCTCTAAGATCCAAATAGAGTATGAGAAAATAAGTTGATCATTTCTCTTAAGAAATATTTGCCACAAATAATCCCTACATCTAGTTGACAATACTTCTGAAAAAGACATGCGATACTTCCACTATAGACAGTGCAAACAAAGTCAAAATAGGCACACAAAAACTCTAATACAGTTAAATATAGTCAAAATTTTGAAATAGACAGACCAAACAAACCTAAACAAGACAGATGAAAGTTCCCTAAAACACGAATACGGACACAAAGACGATAAGACCAACCTTCAAAATAAAGCAGCAGACCACACTATATAGAAACATGATACCTTTTAGAAGGTAATCAAAAGATAAACGGTCGAACATTCTGGGAGACGAAAAACACAAAATAAGACAAATTCATTTGAGAAATGGTTTATTTTAGACAGGAGTAGTGATCAAGGTGATTGTACCCCTAGACTGCAGAGTCTGACTGATTTTTGATTGAGTACGTCGCGTTTCAGAATAGGACATGTATATTCCAGCATGCAAAACAACGAGATACGTATTTATGAAAAATTATTTCAATTCTTTTCTATGATTGGACTCACATCGTTTGTCTGCTTTTCGTCGCTCAGCACCACGTCAAACTAGTCGTTGTACTGAACTAAGATTTGGAACGCGAACGTTTATATCGAATCGCAATTGTGCTTATGATGTTTACGCAAGCAACAGCTTTTATTTGGTATTGAAGGCGTTTTATTCCGAGAATGATTTATTCTGCGTCCTGTAATCTGGGCATTACCGCTCAATATTCTGGTGGTAAGCTTTCTTTTGTGACCCCTTATCCAGTCTGAAAATTGCAATTTGTTGATAACAGGTGAGACGGTATCCCTTAGTGCACTTCGGATTAACGTCTAGGTACTTGTATTTTCGAGACGAAATCGTCTTATACCCACTCTAGGATTATCATCCACTCTCTTGGGGATATTTTCACGAACATGTTCTCCTAAACTGTGATTTCTTTTTCTGTCTATTTTGATACATAGGTCGCGTTGCAGGCGGAACGATCGAGAATTTCATGATATAGAGATTAGGCAATATGGACACTAGCAATTTGAAGAACTGAAGAATTTCCAAAAACAATTCGTCGAATGGGTAGTTTCCGTGGATTTGGCAAGTACTGACGTTATCGAAAAGTTCGAACGAATTAAAAAATCGCGGCAAGGGGATGACTTACCAATTATTCTAATGTGTTTTCCGACGAGGATGGCCGTGTCCTGTGTGAATGACAGGGTAGTTTCCGTGTTGTTCTCTTTGTCATGCAGACGCGCTTCGCAGCTCGATAGGTCGACATTGTGGAGATCGCAAGTTTTCGAAAGTGAATCCCTGAAAATCCAAACATTTTCTTTTACATAACCCCTCTCATCCATCATCCGACACCTTTCTCGACTCCCCAACTTTCGAAAAGTGACGGGAAATGAATTTTCACAGAAAAGAAAATCGACTTTTCCTTATTGCATAAAATCCTCTTTTTTTAATAATGAATCGGTATGAGAAAACATCTGCGGCTAGGGAAATTTTGTCCGTCTGACGAAATAAAAAAAGTTCGGCACTCCTTTGCCAGATGGTTTTTCGTATAACGACTCTGTCACAAAAGTCAAACTTTTGAACGTTCAAAATTAAAACTTAAATGTTTTCATGGCGAAATATATAACTTACTGTAACGTGATTCCCCGTTGAGCTGGGAAAAAGAGTTCGTTCTCCCACATAGATTCATCTCCTACTTCGAAATTTACACTAAAACATTCGCTACTTGATTTCTGCAAGAAAGAACAAACTCACATCAGTAATCCGAGTTCATCGGGATAATCCGCTCCGACATGCAAAATATGAATTACTCCGATGTAATTTTAAGGGTGAATTGCTATCCATTAGGTTTATTGATTCGAAGGTCGACGCTAAGCTCGTTTTATTGAACTAACAATAAATTTTTTAGCTCCTTCCACGATTCCGATAACGTAAAAAGTTACAAAGCATCATAAAGGTGAGCTCTAGATAAAGGACCTCACTCAAACTGCCGAAATGAAACCGTTCACGTAAAGAACAGAGATAATATTTCAGCGGTGACGAAAACACCAAAAAAAAAGACTGGAGATAAGACGAGTTTAATCTTGAGTGTGGTGGTGCGATTTTGGTGTCGGGATCGCGTGCACTTTAACGCCGTCCCCGTCCTATTTTCCCGTGGAAAAACTCGAGCTGCTATCGGCCTTGTTTACACACTATCCGGGGAACGTTTGAATATTAACGTGAGAAAATCCACCGGTTGATAAACTTCTCGAGGAAATGCATTTTACGGATGAAATGCACCGCTAAAACGAGCTGGCAAACGACGGTATATAGTCGACGGGAAATTCATGACATGACGGGAAAATAAAACGGACTTTTCTAACTGAAAGCTTTTATCCTGTTTTTGCAAAATTAAGTGTGATGATCGCGATTCATTCATTTATCTTTTTATTTTTGACGCGATAAATGATTAATACTTAATTCAAAATCCGTTATTAATGATATTTCTTGGGGTTCGTCAAATATTAACTTTCTCTAGTTTTTCGAGCAATTAATTGTTCAAACGTCAATTATGTTAATTCAAATACAATCTGTGATTAACTGCACCGAAACGATTATTTTTACACATGTCATCCATTTTCTCGAAAATTGTAGGGCGAAACTGATAGTAGTAAAAGAAGAAATAACGATGCAATGTTTGTTGAAAATCTAAAACAGTGGAATTATTAACAGCCGAGTTATCTCTTGTCGACAAAAGGCATTTTCAGAAATTCTCTTCTCAGAAACGGTTCATTTTAGACAGGAATAGAAATCGAACCGAATGTAGCCTCATTTGATAGCAATTGCATTGAATTGGAGCAGTTTTTTTCTTATATATTAAATAAGAAAATCTGGCGTTTTCACATGAGAAAATTGACTTTCTATATAGTTTGTGAAACTTATGATAACGGTTCGGCGGAAAATGAATAATTCCATCGGACTGTTTAAACGAATACCGCTTTGAAGTTGAAGAGTTAGTTTTTCAATGTTCGCGAGAATTCGGGTCGCATTTTTCAATTTAAATAATCGTTTCAGAATGTGTACCGAATTTACGCATGTTCCGAATCGATTGCGTCCCAACAATTTTTTTAGCTTGCCTTTAGCCCCAATGTTGTTTACCAATAAAACGGCCACTTCCCCTCAATACTCGTTTCCTGCGTATGAATGATCCCTCCTCTCGTAAGAGACACGTCATTTAATGATTTCCATTAGAGAGGTCCCAATTCCGATCGTGTTTTTATCCCATTTCACCGCTGGCTTCCTGTTTTTTTTTCTTATGGCGGAAATGAAAACACCAAACGTTCTCAATTTTCATATATTAAGTTGTCACGAACATTCAGGGAAAGAACCCGTTTTTGACGAAGATTTGGCATCGAACGATAAGGAAACGTTAGGTTTCCTATCGTTCTACAGAGTGGCGCAACAAAACTTTTGATTTCGATTTTCTTTGTTCCTCATGAAAACTGAAGGTTTTGTTCTAAGCGCGAGCGAATATTCATCGGCTTCTATAAAAAAAGGGTGAAACAAATTTAGTATCAAAACAAAACGGGATAATCACGCGAAATGCTTTAAACTTTATTCCAATAATATTGAATTAATAACTGCGGATGAATTTCAAATAAATTATTCTCTTCAAATATTTTAATAATACTATTGCGAATGAAATGGTTTCAATTATTATATGGATGGCGGTTTTCATTTTTCTCAATAAATCGCACGTAATGTTAATCGGTTTATTTCTCAAATCTGTTTTTCCGGTCACCAATTTTTGTCAATGTTTTCTTTAACCGTTGTAACTAATTGATGAAATAAGTCTTTTTCAAAATCGTTTTTCAATAAAATCCAAAGCTACTGATGATAAAAATTTCTTTCCACTTGAAAATGTATTTTTTTCCTGTGGTTTGTAATTACGTAGGACATGGAAATTTTGAATAGATTTAAAACTCGTATTTTTGCGACAGATCAAAAAATACTATTCCTTCCTTATATTGAAAGTTTGAGCTCTTGAAAGTTCTTTTCAAGGGAGCAAAAAAATTAAAACCAAAAAAATTGGTTTTCCAAACTTTTCTCGGAAAATTTCAAGGTAAGGAGATAAGAGTTGTAAATATTTTTATTGTGTACAACTTTTTCTGATCGAAAACACCTTTTAGCCAGAAATTGCAAGAAACTGTTTACCCACTTCCATTATGAATTGTTATCCAGAGGGTCGGTTTTTCCCCTTTCTTAAGCACAGTGCGTTCAATAACACTTCTGTGTCAGATTGCTGTAACGAATTATTTTGTTGTTCGACAACTATTTCGACTAGACTATTCCTTTGGTTAATCCACAAGATTCAAACATCAGTATAGAGAATTTCGAAAATTTAATTTATAATATCAATCAATAGATATCTTCCTCTTTCATCTTTAATCATTATCACTTAATGGAAATTTCATGTTTTTGCCTCTCGCTATTATATTTATTCCCTTCACAAAGGATATAAAATTTTAGCGCTTCTTTTCATTATCAATTTATTCCAACACGATTTACATCTCACGAGGTGTCATAAAGTCGAAAAATAACCTTCCAGTTATTTTTCCTTCAGTACTTGAGGAACCAGATTATCTGATATCGCGTATGCGGAAAGTTAGAAAAATCCATCATGGTTGTTGTCTCCTTCGTTTGATAACAAGCTGAGAATATGTATTGGTGAAGAGTTATACGAGGACTGTCGTGACATCCAGTTCAGTTCCAATCGCGATGAAAGCTGTTGGCGAAGTAACGATTTCAACAGCTCTATTCCAAGATCGCGCGTCAATGGCTCGGATAAGGGATTTTTCCTTCTTATACTCAACAAAAAAAGGACGGGAGATTCCGTATTTTCGTACGGACGATAAAATCTTCGGGGCCTTGCTTTCGCATCAATCGGCCGCGGAACAAAAATAATTTATCGCTCACCTCATTAATAAACCGTAGTCGGATGAGCACCTGAATTCAAATTATCACACCCCAAGCGTAAAAATGAAAAATTGCGTCGTAGGGGTTAGAAATAAAAGCGGAACGTTGTTGCGGATGAGGCAATTTTAAGCGTGGAACAATATCATCGAGAATTCGAGCCCGGAAATGTCGCAATACGTTGCGAAAATTCGAATCAGTTCAGTTTGGTTCATTAGGAAAACGCAACGGAACTCCACAACCCCCTTCTCGGTGGCTCGAAAAGGAGAATTAACCGCCTCCAAAGCTGCCGGAAACGATTTTCCGTTTGACGCGTGAGGATCCATTAAAATGTGTGGCTTTTGTGTTACGTTAATTGGGAAATTCAGTACGCTGGGATTTGGACACACAAAAACCCTTTTCAGTACCTCGTATCTTCCGTTGTTCAGGGATATTCATTACCCATCGACTATGTTCCAAACTGTCGTCTCGAATTTGCTCACTTCTGATTAGTGTTAGGAATTCTAGTTTGGTCTAGAAACCGTGATCTCTTTTTTGGAAACATGCATCTCAAACAATTTCATATTACTGTTCTCGAAGAATGTCAACTTTAATAAATGATATATTGACATGCTGCGATGTAAAACAGTAATCCTTACCTTCAACCTTTTTCGAATGACAGTTGGAACCCTAAACTTTTTAAATGAGAATAAATATAGGAATAACAAAAAAATACGTTGCAGAATGTCAAAAACTAAACTAGTACAAAAGAAACAAAAAAACGACGATTTTCGCTTTTTTTTCAAGTTTTCTCACCGCCAATGCTGATTATGTTTCAAAATACAACAAAAGCTCTGAAAGGAATTGACAAGAAAATATTCCTTCTCTCTGCTGATTATTATGAGTCTATTTGCAATGTCGAATCGGATTAACAGATTATTCGTTTACTTATATAAAAACTATGATTTACCTGGGATCTACTAAGCACATGCCTTCTGGTTTGCGGTGCATCGCAGCTTTGGGGATTTGGCATCGTCTCAGCTACAGTGGCTACCGATAATTGTACTGGGACAGTTCTTGTACAGTCGGGCTCTGACCGACAATCCTTCAATGCCGGGTCAGCTGCTGGTACGACCGTTTGTCTCATGTCTAATGTGTCTAAGTGGTTCAAACTGCGGGAGCGCACCTGAAACTGAAAAATTTAACATAGTTTCCATTTCATTACATTTCAGGAACGAAATAATATAATAATGATATTGAGATTAGGTAGGTTAGACAGGAATAGCTAAAAATTCGCAAGTTTACAAAGTTAAAGGAACAGTTGAAGGTGTTCGAAGCAAAATTTTGTTATTTAATGTTCACTTGGACATGAACCTCCCGAAGAATTTAGTGGTTTTTGAATTAGAACTGCATTTTCAATATTTCAAAAGAAAAGTGGATGATATGCGTCGCATACAGTGAGTAGTGCTACAGCATAACCTAACTTTGAATAATTTGCAATAGTTGCTTATGGATTTCCTATCGTAATAGTTCTGTTCCAACTGGCGTTCTGAACGATTACTAGACCGTCAAGATTCTGCGCTGTTCATAAAATGAAGCAAATTCTGAGAACAGCGCAGAATCATGGCAGTCTATTGACGATTCACAACGTGGGTTGGAACAGAACTATTATCACCAAATTGAACATTGCGACGAACGTACGTTAGAAACAAGATTTCTCACTTTGATTCTTAATGCTACTTACGATGTTACTAGATTTAATCAAAACATGCTTTCCACGTTGATAACGGCTAAACTTTTTTGATGTTTTAGTCTTCGTCTCTCGCACTTTGGCAACTTGAACAGTCCCCTTGTCTTTGATGTTATAAATTGGCATTTCAACCGAGTCAACCCTTCTCAAACCACCAAGAACACCCATTACAGCTACTAGTTTATTTAGTAGGTAAAGATTGCGCGCAGTCGTTATAAAAATCAAATTTTGTTCCCCTTCTAAAAAAGAATTGAATTTATATTTCTCAAAGGGAAAAGTTTGATACGTTTTGACTAAATAGAATTGGGATATCTTCTTACTTTTCACTTGTCGAATAGTAGGGGAAAAGTATTTTTTGCAACTTTCAGTTCGATCTACCGCAGGAGAAGAACCTAACAGAGACCACTCCGGCCTCTTGATTACTGATACCCATAGACAAATTAAAATAAATTAATGTCTAAAAGCCCAAATGAATCCGAAATTGCATTGCGTAATTAACCATTCGAGCTGTAACCGCATTATACGGCAACATTCATTCGCACTCGGTGGACAATTCACCAACCATATTCTAGTTTATTATATACTAATGATGCCGACGGAGTTGGAGAGATGTGGGTGAAACCTTGTGGTGTTCAGTGGTTACTCTAATTTATTATATTTCCTACCACAATTCTCGATTACGATTTCAACTATTGAACTGCTTCCGTTCATCCCCCATATTCCAGGATGAACGTGTATTAGTCAGCATCAATTTTTTTTTTTTGGCAGAGGTAAAGCGAATCGAATCGACAAATGCTATTCGGAGCTCAATTTTTTGGAAGGAAAGAGAATTTCAACTGATATCCACCGTGAAGTAACGCTTTCTATAAACATTCATTGCGACTCATTCACTCGTTTTACACGTCTGAAGGGTTAAAAAATTGCAGAAAAGTTTTTTCGGAAAAAGAAAACCTAAGCCGTCCCAAGCGTCTTTCTGATTGGTCAAATATCCAAAAAAAGTACGCACTCCAATACAGATTACCAATTAAGATCGCAAAAAATTGCCAAAGAAAACATTTTTCATGATACCGCCCACGAACATTTGCATACGATTCGTTGAAAATCGTTTTGTTATGAGATGAACAGTGCGTGACAAATACGAAAATCAATATTTTGAGAATTTGATATCTTTTGCGAGAGAACTGGAGGTTTTCGTTTCCGACCAAGCAACTAAGCGAAAAAATAACTTTTTTCACATTTTCGATAAGAAATCGAAATTTTTCAGGCGCTCCGAGATATTGGGCTTCAGCCTCGCCTGCAAAGATTGCAGATTCGCCCCAATTCAATTTGAATCGACTACGATAATTTGATATTGGCTTTTGGTATAACCCGAAGCCGGAAATCGCTCTATTATTAAACGAAGATAAACTTACTTGACTCTTGTCTACGTAGCAATATTCCCATAAAATCTTCCTATAAGTCATCAACGGATGAAATTCTAATTTCTGACAAGTTAACGTTTCCGTGTAGCCAAATCTGAATACAGGGAAAATGTGGAGAAACAGAAAATTTTGATATTCAAAGTGAGGGAGCGGTCAAAGCGAACGCTTCGAGAAGTTTGGAATAACGCATCAACTGTCCGAGATAGAGGCTTGGCGGAAAGCTTTTGTCTTGCAGTCGGCAATTTCAAACTCGAAAGGAAAATGCTCGCTTTGGGAATATAATGCACGAAGAATACTTGATTGGAAAAAAACCCGGAAGAGTTGGAAGTAATTCGAACAGGTAATAGACCTTCGTTTTGATTTAATTAGTATGTTAATTAAATCTTGGAAAGTAGCGGAAGGAACTTGATAATTAATTCGTGGTTTTTGATTGTTGAGTGTAATGAGACCAGGAAAACTTACTAATTTTCGCCGCTTCCTCAATCCAAATTGAAATGTATGAAAAATCTTCTCGGCTCAAGTTAATAGAAAACAATTTTAAATGTTTCGTAAAACTGATACAAGAAAATGCGACTTTTCCATGCGGCAAAGATGGAACATCATTTGAGTTACTAGTAATGTACTTTCAACCGACAACAGTATCAATCTTCTCGACTATAATAATTGTTATAATCGATAGTCTGAATATAATTTCAAGCCTGTAGAGCACGCAAACGGCCTAATGCCGTAACCGCAATAACATGCAGTGAAACGGCTAAAGCTCCGACTCGTCAAAGGCAATGAGTCTCCGAGAATGGCGAATAGCATTCCGGATTATTGTGTTTCGTTAGCCGGAAACTCTGCGTGTATCATCGACGTCATCTTCGAAAAGTTCGATTGCGTGGATACGAAATGTTTGCCGTGTTGACGGCATAATGGAAATGTGTTTGTCTTTGCGATATTTAATCTCGGTGGCGATCTTTCATAAATAAAACATGACGAAAACGAAGGGACTGTTCGTAATGATGCGGATATTGTTTTCTTCCATCCCATTATCTCAATTATCGCACCCTTCAGCCCGGAATTCGAATATACCGCTTTGAGAACGAACGATCGGAATGAATTAAATGTTTCACATTGTCGGAGTATTTCAACCCACGTTCGTTTAGGCCCAGCCTCGGTATATTTGCAATTATGAACCTCTCGCGAAAATATCGTCTCAAATTTTTATTTAAACTGCTGTCAGACTAGTTGTTCGATTATAGTGTATTATATCTTTGATGATTGTATTTCAACCACCTTCATTTACAACAGTTTCATATCTCTCATTTATCAAAAATCAATTTTTGATGTTGAACAAATTATGTACAACTATTGCGATACAAGTATCAAACATGTCTTGGCTATAAAAACCTTGACTTCGCTCCGCCTTGTTCGTTCGTCAGACTCACACTGTACGAAATCATGGATCTCTGCCGTTTACTGCTCGATGTACTATTTTTAAGTTGAATATTTATTACACATCCTGCAATATGCAAACAGTGCATACGGCGCATTAAAAAAAATATAAACTTTCCCGGTTTTTGAATCGAAGACTTAGTTCATTGACGTGACGAAATAGTGATATAACAACAATTTTCTGGGTATTCAATTTCCACAAATCGGAGAACAAGTTAATTTTCTGTTTGAAGACGTCTACGAGCAGAAAGCAGGAGCCAAATCTAATCTTTCGATTTTCTCATTTCCTGAGTTTTCCACGGCGAATTGGAATAATTTCCACGCAACGGAAAACCTTTACCGTTTCGAATCATTTCTTCGAGACATTCTATCAGTTTCCAGCAGAAAAAGTCCATTACGTTGATGAATCCAATTCTTCCCGAACCGTGACAATCTTTCACAGTTGAACCTGAAATAAATTACTATTTTCCCTTGGTGCTATGAATATAATGCAGGCTTTGAAATTAAGAGAAAATAGGTTTCAGAGACTGATTGGCTCGTAAATCCGCTCAATGGCCCTTAGATCTTCGTTGAGATTATTCTACGCGAAAAATTCACCTAGAAGATTATATATCAGTAAAATCCTTTGAAAATAACTCAGAATGGACACAAATCGTCATTTTCCACTTTAGTTGCAAACTTCGCTCTGAATTTCATCAAATGACATTTAATTAAAGCGACTTTGATTAATTTTTCGGCACCGCTATCTTTTGAAACTGCTTGAAAATTATAAAAAATAATTTCGTTGATGACCTCACAAATTTTTACATTCAATTTTTCAGGGTTCCTTTTCATCGTTATTTTATCGTGGAAAATTGTTTTCGTCGAACATTATTTTCGACAAAGAAAGAAAAGCTATTTTACATCCCCAACTCACCCTTCCTTCGTCTAAAGGTGGTGAAAGCGGAGCGCAATTAAAATTTTTGTCTCAATAATTATATAATCAATCTTAATCTTAAATTATTTTAGATTTGGAGTATATTTTCTTTGAACGAGTGAGGATACAGAGTAGTGTTGGGCCGCTCAATAACGAATCGTTCACTTTGAACGGCACACTAGACTGAACGGTAACGTGCCGCTCATTTGAGCGAATGAGCGCCTCCTTCGAATTGAGCGGCTCGCATCAGTAAACCGTCCAGCACTCACTGTTACTATTTCTTGGAAGTAAACCAAGTACACATTTTCCATTATCACCTTTCAACGCATCAACGATTTATAGAGCGCAAGGAGGAAAATAAGTATAATTCAATTATTTATGAGCACTGGGGATGTAAGTCCAAATAATTTCTAACTGTCTATCTATCCATCTATTCGGTATAATTTTCCAATTCGGATATGAAAATAGCATACGTCCAAGTTTTCAAATAAACCTCGTTATTACATTATGTGAGTTCAATACGCCATGCCACAGGGAAGGCAAACTTCTCTGCACATCAAAAAACGACGCGGAATTTACATTGGGCCATTATCTGGAAATGATTGCATGCAGTCGCTTGTGAAATTGAGTAGATCCGCACCCCCCTTTTGGAATTGTTGTTAATCTGCGGAATTTTCCGGCGAAACCGAGAAACGATATCTATCGATAACCGGAGTTTAATTCAGCACGTAAACATCCCCGGTGAAATGTGAATCTAATCGAAATCTTGGAACGAATTCGTCGTACCATTAAAAAGTCATTTTTCATTAGAGATAAGTTCATCAGCGCCTATATTCGTTTATTTGTTATCACGTCCGCCATACCCCGATCAACATATATTGTTCGAAAAATCATTCGTCATAACATGACTAATGGAAGCAACATTATTTCGGGGTGGTGTGTGCGTAGCGGGTAAATTGATTTATCGTTTTGGAAACAGACCAGCGACGAGCAAATAAACGTATTTTCGCCGTAGAAAAAAATCAATTTCGTCGGGGTAAACATCACGATTCGTATCAATAGTTATTGGAATGTATCTAAGCTCAACTTTTCGTTTCGGGGATTTACTTTAGACATGGACGATATAATATATTTGCCCTCAGCAGGAAATAGCAAATATTCGTAAATATGTAACAATCTTGGTCGTGATTCTCTCTGTTCCGAATCTTTTTCGGGTCGATTCCATATACTCTGGATTATATGAAACGGGATTAACAGATAAACAGTCCAGAGCTACATGATTTATAATCGTCTTCTGTGTTTTATAGTGTCTAGTGACACTATAAAAATTGATGTTTTTACACTTTTTTGTTTGGAGACACAATCCGCAAAGCTTAAAGTTGTTAAGCGAGCTTGATTCTCAATTTCTGAAGATCCAAAATGAAAATTTTTTTCTACGTGAAGCCCTCAACATCTATCTACTGTTCAAAGAAATTATATCATATAGAAATTGGAATCATCTACATATATGTTCACTTTTGTCGACACTTCCAGAGCGCCTGACTTTTTTTTAACGATGATCACTATTGAAATTCAATATTGTACGATAATAAACAATTTCATAGAGTCATCCACTTTTTATGGATGCTATTTTAAACCGAATCTCCATAGAATAAAAGTCGAAGGGTTATTCCTAGCATTTATGGAACGATGAAATCCAACTCCATATAACAGACTTGATTCAAAAACGTCCTATTCTGAAAGCCGCCACAGAAACTAAACAGTAGAGTGAGCTTGTAATCAAATAATTACTCGGAGATAGGAAATCTGACGAACGATAACGAAAATAAGATAATCCGAGCTTTTGTATCGCAATAACTGAACGGGAAAGTTGTTCTTTTCATTGAAACGATTCGTATGAGCGACCACTCGAACTCCCCCTTTTCATCAATCTATATCATTTCGGGAAATCGCGGACCCACAATTTCCAATAATATCCGAAGTCGTCTTCGGTTCCGCGCATTTCCGACCATTTCGCATCCGCCCGGATAATTCGAAAAATCGGTCCATTTTCTCTCGGAGTCTCTTCCATTTTAACATCCATTTTACTTTCCTGCAGGAATAATTTTCCTTTCACGGTTGCCGAAAATGAATAAAGGTGTCAATGATTTTGTGTCAGTTGGAGGTTTCGAAAATCAATGGAATTATTTGAGGTTTGTGGTTGTATCAGTGAATTTTCTCTGTAATTTTCCCACAGGCCACAATCCAAATTATTTTTCATAAACAAAATATTAAATGAACTTATTTAGCGTTGAAAAATGAAGTTACTGCGACGAAATAATTTGAGCTGCATCAACGAATTAGTACGTTACGAAAGGCCACTGACAATATGACATTATACCTTGATTCTTAGACGATGAATGTGGCGAAATAATTTGACGTGTTTTTGAGCTTAGTTGCTCTGCACGAAGGACCCTTGTTTGAGACGTTGTAAAACGAGATATATTTCAAATTCAAGTATATTAGCAAAACGTGATGCGAAACTGTTACTGACTGTTTTGAAGGTGCAATGTCCATTCCCTTTTAATCTACAATATTGGTAGGGGCAAAGAGGAGTATACGAAAAGACACCCCGTCAACAATTTCAGGGAAACGTCTAAACAGAATCTGCAGAAAGTTTGATGAAACCTGTAATCAATTTCTACGATTATGGAGGAATTTTATTCATCACGATTAAAAGTGGAACGTTCGATACGTCCTTTCACGTGATCAACGTTTTGCTTGATTTTAAAGTTCTCCTTCAGGCCTCAAAAAGTAGCACAGTGAATGATTTAGGAATGAGCCGTAAACTCCAAATTCACGACGCGACGGTACAAGTATTAAACACAGTCGAATCAGAACAGAGTTCCGCGAAACAATTCTAGTTCACACTCAAGAAGATTTCCTGAGAAAACTTATTCCGGCGGACGAAGCTGAATCCCCCAGAGAGGGTAATTTCAATAAAAGAAAAAGACATTTCTGGGCTGATAGGAATCCGAATTTAGTTATGGAAATGGGTTTTCCAGAGAAACTCAGTTACAACGTTTTTTTTGTCTTATGAAAGATGACCAAACAAGATTTTACATTTACGTTGAATGCTGATAAAAATATAAAAACTTCCACATCCATTGCAGGCGACGGAGATGCGTCCCATAACTAAAGGCTTTTAGGAGGATCGTGCCTCATTAATTGTTCCGCACTCTCGCTCAGATATTCTTATTCAATTCAGCTCAACTCGCATGCGGCAAGTCGCATACCGCGGACGATATTCGCTTTCTCGATTCGCTTCATGCGTTTTGGTACTCAACTAAATACCCACCTTGGGGAACGTTACCGTATGACTCATGTTTTTTCGTGTGCCCAGCCGGTCTAATCGATATAAGATGTTATCACCTCAACGCATTCACGAGAGATGAATCGGACAACTTCGAATCATTCTATACACTCGACAAAGTCGTAGGGAGCAGTTTTTCCACCCACATTAAAGGAAAGCTTTCTCTTTTCTCGATCGAAGAAGTATTCAGAAATTGAATAGCTGTTTGTTGGAGGCAAACAGATCCTTCTCATTGAGGGTGATTTATGATCTTTGCTTCATTCAAAAGGAATTATTTCAATGTGGTTGCAATGCGAAGGTGGCCGTTAATTTTCCCCGCATAATAGATCAGGTGAAAGGGGGATGAAAGATTGTGGGTGTGTATTCGGGATAATGTCAAAATTAGCAGCACTTATCAGGTTGAATCGCCCCTCGGAATGGATTCACAGCTACGCGCATTGTTCGATAGGAAAAAGCATTTGATGAGTTCGGGATGGAAGATAGCTTTCCCGTAACTGAAACGTTCATAAGGGAAGAAATGAGCCATAGCAGTAGGAAGGAGCCGATTGTTCGATAAAGAATCCGGACGAAAAAAATTGCGGTCGCACGAACGAGATTGGAAATGATACTTTGATGACATGTTGTGCTCTTGTTCGGTTTATTACGATCGACGATATTGAGTTTGTGACATTTCTAGCACGAGCTGGATGACGAGTCTAGGAACAATGGCCATTAATGGAATTTTTCATATTGTTCATTCATTTCAACTGCGACAGATGAGATGGTTATGACTTTATACATCAAATACAGAACACAGATATTCATAATTGTAGACAGTTTCATATTTATATAAAATTACAATATTCCATATGTATTTGTATAGAAATATGTGGGTAAACTCTGAACTGTATTGATAAATAATTACCCGCCAATCGACACGGGATGATATCGCCGGCTATTAATCAGCTCAGAGAGATGCAGGTATAATTTCCGTATTGAATTTCCCGCATAGCATACTGCCTCCCATTAATAATGGAGCTATTCCTACATTTCTAGAATACGTACTCAGAATGTTGCACTTAGACCATTGAACGGGAAACCAAATACCAGTTCAACTAGTTTATGAACTATGCGACTTTTTGATACATACTAATAAAAAAAAGTTGAAATCATGTATTGATATTTAGCCGAAAACGTTCTATAAAGATACTCAAATTGAATTCACGTTACCTTTCACCACATGCTCGTCAGAAATAAGTTTTTTTAACCTAACTTGATCGTAAAAATTCATTTTTCTATAAGAAGATACATTGCGCATAGTTTTCAATGCGCAAAAGAGCGCTGAGTCGCTCAGTAACGAATCGTTCAATTTGAACGGCACACTTGAGTGAACGGCCGCCCACTACAAAAGAGTGGCGTACTTGGAAAGGGCAGCTCATTCGAAGTGAGCCCCAGGTTACCAACCGTTAGGTTAGTGTTCAACGCATATCTCATTGAATGTTCTTATATTCTACCAAGACTGGAGAATATTTTGGCGGTAACGATGACCGACAAATCGCGAATCATGAACGAGCAACATTGAAAACCCCTCAGATAATATCTGTCAGTTTTAAAATTGTACGAGAAAAATTGTTAATAGTGACATAAGCAATAAGCGAGCGCTTGATAACTGTCTTTCAAATTTAGATAAAAGCTCTGACCTTCTCACATATAGCTTCGTAAATGAATTTTCAGTTCGGAAAAACCTTTCATCCCCCTTTTACCCTTTTATTAATTGGAAATATAATGCCACCTTGTATTCAATGTTAACCATCTCCCTTGACATCGACGTAATAAACGAAATTTGAATCCCATTCTTCGTCCGCTAGGATTTCAACAATCAGCGTTAAAAATCCGAGCCGATGTTAAAAGATTTTAATTCATTCGAATTTTTTTCTTCTATCTGAATAATGAAAATTGGCTTGTTACGGGTGATTGGTGTGGGGGATGAAAGCGTCCCGTTCAACGCAAATAAATAACCTTTATACAAATCCCAACAAAGATTGAGGACGTGTCCATTGTGCCCTCAAGGAGACATTAATCAACCGCAAAATTCGAATTTCCTTTGGGCCGTACTCGTCGGTTTTCAACAGATTCACTCAGATTTCGCTCATTTCTCCGAGGCTCTTAAAGCATTGTGGTATTTCAACGGATATGGTGGAAATTTGCGAGAAAACTTGATGGAAAATCATTAATTAGTCTAACACTATTCTATTAGAATAACATGACGGGGGCAGGTGGAAAGGACATTTTGAATGATTTCATGTTAAATCAAATTAATGTAGTTTTGGAGTTTTTCTCTCTTTACCATCTTATTAAGGTCGAAAATTTCTTTCAAGAATTCATCGGTTAAAAACTAATTGCGATTTCAATTATATTTCTCTTGATATTTATTATCCGTTCTCCTCTGTAAGTTATATCTCATTGACATGTTATTTATGTTATTTATGTTATGTGGAAAACATGATTATGAAATTACTTATCGTGAGAAACGTGTACAGTGAGAAAATTTTGAATGTTTACATGCGTTTATTGAAAACATGATTTAGTTATTTAATTAATGCCGAGGGCATTGATTATCCAGGAGAGGAAACGGTGCTTTACTCCAGGGGGAAAAACAGCACTAATTTCTAACTTTCTGATGGTATTGTACTGAAATAAAATTACTTCTAAAATTTGAAGTCGATTGATCACGAGATCACTGTGAAATCGGTTCATTAAAATGGAGATTATATGCACTACATAATGTTTATAATTTTCAAAAAAATTGAATATCCTGGGATGAAAATGAGTCTTTTGAAAAACTAATTGATGACAATGCGCCTTCAATGTCAAGGGAAGCTGCACTATGATAACATTCATTGGGTCAATTTCAACACACAAATAGGTAAAGGAAAAATCTATTAACAAAATCGCTCAGAGGCAACGGACACGTAAGAAACGGTCGTTTCACTATATCGACTGATTTCATTACACAAGTTTGCTCTCTAGAATCCATTGAATCCTGCCAAATATCAGACCCCAGTTATTGATAGCTGCGAACAATATAATACATTACTTGATGAATGGAATATGTAGGGCATTCTGGCCACGGATTTCGTTCAAAGCGTGAGTAGAAAGCCAGTAGGTATTTTTCTAAAGAAAATCAATCCAATCAACTAACGAAAATTATGAAAAAATTGTTAGCCGAAAACAGAAAATACTTTGAAAAGAATCGTGAGACGTTCCAAGTGAAATTCAGTTTCCGGAAAAGGAAACACGCACTTGCAGAAGAAGTGATAAGTTTAATAGAATCTGATTCGTACGCAGTAGAAACGTCGAAAAGAAAAACGTGTTGGGGAGTGGATGATCACAAAATATTTCCCGGGTTTCGGCACTAATCTCGACCTGAAGCGAGGGAGATGCTTTGATTGGGCACAACAAATCTGAGAGAAGGGAACCAAAAATAGGAAAATTGAACGACAGTCGTGAAAAATCCTTTCATAAACCGGTTAAATTTGAAATAGGTCCAAAGTCCTAATAAGCGCTCGCTTTTCTGTTTATCAAACAGTGTTATGTAACGCACTGTTCTCCAGACCCCGCGTTACGTAATACGTGAACGACCCCAAACAATTGATATTGTTTTTTATGAAAACTCCTCCACTGCTATAAATAAATCCGTCGAGTATTCCCGGAAGAACTTCTACATCTTTCTAATTGCATATCAGTGAAATGGATTTCTCTCGTAAACTACTCTAATTTCCTACGAAGGATCCTATACCTGACAGTTCTACGAAATAATCTAGATCGGTACTTATCTTCATCAATCCGCAAAATCAAACTGATCAACATTAATGAATAGCAAGTTAAGTCTTTACCCAAAGGAAATCTAATCATAAATGACTTTCCTTCGTCCTTCGGAACTGGGAAAACACCGATCGAGATAAATACTCTACGGATACGATCGTATGGGGGATGTTTCATTATGGAGTTATAACCGATACACTTTTTTCATTCAACCAATACTTACTGTCTCGATCGGCTCCTGAAACTTTGCATGGCTTGAGTAACTGATTATAGAAATTTAACAACTGACGGAAAACATCGAAAAGGTCATTTCTGAAAAACACGAACTTTAGGTTTTTCTTAAACGGCAGTCAAACTGGACAAATAAAATTGATTCTACGTGAAGTCGGTTTACGTGCTAAGGTTACAAGAACACATTGATGAAAAACTGCATATATTTATAAATTTTATTGAATTATTGCCTTTAAATTATCATTATTCTTTGAAACAAAATTAGCAATTCATGCTTTTCATTGAATATGCCCCAATCACCATTCACCATTCAGATGATATGAAATGTGGCTAAATTAGCTTCGATTACTGTTGCTGTCTAAAATGAACCGTTTCTGAGAAAAACATTTCTAAAACTTTCTGAATATGAATATGAATCATAAGAATGTCAACATATCTTGAAGAAAAGCGTTTTCATTTTCTGTTACCTGGATGAACGTTTAAAAACTGAACTGGTCCCTGGTGTAAATTGAACTAAAGTGAAGCGATACTCTTATCGCGTTCATCACATCGTGATATTAAACAGACATGAAAAAATGATGATGTTAGTCGGTGCTGTTATGAAGATGATTGAAAGCACTTAGGAGGAGGAGGAAACGAAAATCTAAAAGCATATTTCCAGTCGTTGAAAAGTTGTGTGATGACGTACTCATTAGCGAATGAGCCTGGATATCCCAGAAAGAGAGTTTTATAGGCAATAATATGATGTACGTGGAAAACTAACTAGGTGAAAAAGTTTTAATATAAAATGGTAGGCATTTTCCATATTTGCTTATCACCAATTAACTAGTTGATAATGGATATACTCAAGTTGAAAGCTTTTTGAAAACGTACGTATTAGCCGCGTCGATGAGAGAATTGTCAGTTCTGTGAAAAGAATGTACTAGAAAAATTTGTTTCATAGAAAAAAAATCCTTCACAATGCGTTTCGGAAATGTTTCCATTGGTGAATTTTCGTTTATAACTCAGTGTGTTAATATAATTTTGCGAAACTATACATCACCGAATGATGTGGTACTATTATATCAGGCTGAACGAGTGTATGATTTTCCGGCAATCGCTGTGAATGACGTAAAAGATTTCCCCAGAAAACAAATGGACAGAAAACCACAGGTATTTGTCTTCGAAAACGTGAACCACAATGAGTTGGATTCGATTATCAAGACAATTCGGAGATATTTTTCGGAGTACTTCAATCCTAGTGGTAAATATCTGTTTCTCAACTGGGATTTTACATCGACGAAAACTGTCGAGGTGTTATCTTCATTTTTTATTTTCAACACCATTTTGATAGAAAAAAGTACTGGCAATATTTATACGTACTACCCATATGCTGCTGACCGAAACGTTGACAATGTCAGGCATACAAATAACACTTTGATACAAATTGGTAATTGCGGCGAAAAAAACGTTCTTAAAACTGAAGCATTCCCTAATAAAATCTTGATGAACATGAAAAATACTCATATGAGGGTAGTTTACACATTAGCACCTCCATATACAGGGTATGCATATTGTTCGGATATTAAAGAATGTTTGAAACCTGGGATCGAAATTGAAATTTCCCAAATGGTGGCCGATCATTTGGGCATCCAATTGGATTTGGAACGATATGATGATTACAGTACAGAAAATTTTCTCAATTCAACATATTACGACATGTATTTAGGGGCAAGGCTCCGTATCATGTTTGATGGGATAGATTATTCAATGTCATATATGGATGACCCAATCAGATGGTTTGTACCATCGGGGCAACTTTGGCCAAGGTGGCGATACATTTTGGGTATATTCACCTTGGAGGTGTGGATTAGTTTTGCACTTGCGGGAGTGGTGATTCTTGTGGTTTGGGTCATTGAGCTATGGCTGATTGGACGGGATATTCCTCGTGGATGCACCAGATTGATTTTCGGACTGATTTTTGGGTAAATATTGAAATTTCTAATCTCCACTTACAGTCGTCCCCCGACATTAACGAGGGCTCTGTTCCTGAAAAGTGAATATATTATTCGAGGGGTATTTTTTTGCATTCAGATAACTTGAACTCTTCTCTAAATAGAGACACAAAATTTTTCTTATCTCATAGGAAATATGAATTGACAACTTTTGTGCGAGACCATCCAATGCGCAGGATGCACACATTTCGAGAAGAAAATTCGAAACCTTAAACATTCACGATTTCCTATTCAAGGTTCGTTTTGTTCATCTATTTTGGAATAGCTTCATCTATCTATTTTCGACGCATGCTTGTCTATTTTGTGTGTTCTGTTTGTTTTGTTTATGGCGAGGGACGACTGTAATCGTTCAGTAATTAATAATAATCAATTTTTCATTTCGATTTCTAGGTCAGATATGAAATACCAATCATCAAATATAACTCAGAAGATTTTAATCAATTTCTCAATTTTCCTCGTTACCACAATCAGTATCTGCTTTGGCATAAGGTTGAGTTATTTACTGAACGGTATCAATTTTGAAGAAACCGTCGATTCGCCAGAAGGTTTTTTGAAGGAGAATTTTGTTATCGGTGCCTCATCACCTGCCATTGCCGATTTATTCAAATATACAGACCATGTCCAGGATTATCCCGAAAAACTCACCATCTCATGTCACGTTTTGCTAGACTGCTATAAAGATATCTTCGCTAAGAAAAAGTTAGCTTACTTGGGTCCATCCAAGCAAGCAAATTTTTTTTTTGCCTTCGGCATCGATGACCCGACGGAGCATTTGCATCCGGTCAAGGAATTGAGAAATGATGGTCCCTTGATTGTCAATTTCCTGGCTTGGTTCACCAAGGGTCATCCGTTTTTCACTACTTTTAATAAGTATTTTAAACATATGATGGAAGCTGGGTTGATCAACAAGATTCTTGCATCATACGAAACTTACTCAAGAAATCGCTTTTTTAAAACTATCAACGACTCGCCCCAAGTTTTGACCTTCGATCATTTGGTTGCTCCTCTAGTCATCTTAGCAGTGGGGTTATCCGCGAGTTCGATCTGTTTCTTGTGGGAAATTGGAGCATGGAGGAAACTCAGAGGATTTTTATCGAAATTATTCAGAGGGTAAACAGAATAACATATTTTTGACAATATCCTAAGAACACCTGCACTTTCTCTGGAATGAGAATTGATAATAAGTGAAGAATTCAGTACACTAATGTGGTTTATGCATTTTTACAATAACGGTAATATAGCTCGTTTTATCATAGCTAATTTAGGAACAATGCACTCATTTCAATGTTTCAAAGATTAAAATTAAGTCAAAGTTTGTCGGAATAAGAATCTTTTAAATTCAAACCTAGTCTTTTCAAAATTTACAACTATATTGAAAGTTACCTTCAAAAGTTCTAAAGATTTCCTGAACATTTCTGTATTCCAATTCTTCATTTTTCTTATAGTTCGACATTTACCATTTCACATTATTAATGTTGACTAAAGTTCATATGGTCTGTTTGTGGGTTATACTGTTGACTTGATATTCTTCAGGTAAACCCTTGAAGCCAGATAACGCAATCAAAAATTTCAAATATGAACCATTCTCCTACCATATCAAATAGAAAACCACCATATTGAGCACATGGATTATCATATACAGCCATCCATTTTCATTGCACACACATGAGAGTATAGTCGCACACACACAAACACACACTTTAAACTCTGGTATGTTTGGGGTTTTCGCTGGTTTTTCCCTAAACCTTGAAACGAATGTTTTACCAAGGCCAACCTATCCAGTAGTGCACACGGTTGAGCCAATTCACTTTTCACTAGTCTTCAGACAACAATAAAAATACATATCTTATATACATCTAAGTATATTGACCAAACCTTTTCTTAGATTCCGTCTTTTTCCTAGCGGGACAAATTTTCGGTCATTTTTTAAAATTTGATTCCGATGTTTTTTAGATCATATACTACCTGCGGGACTCTCGAGTGGAATATTTCTGTTTTTTATTAAATGTTAAGACACGAGTTAGTTAGTTTTACAGTAGGATAGAAATATTGTTCTACAGTTGCATGTTTTAAGGTTTGTAGCGAAATACTTTGAATACTTAGACACATGTTATAGACAAATGGTTGTAACTTATCGTGTAAAATTCTTTAAAAAATATATATATTCGACGAATGAAGCTTTATTTAAATCAATCCCATTTACTTAAGGTGACGTAGGCCTATTCCAATAGAACATTCAGCACCACAACACAACTACATTTTTCAGTAAGTCACGACAACTGAACGTATTTTATATCAGTACTCATTGTATCGATATACTGTTGCCATTGGTATTGACATGGACTTCTATTCCTCAGCAATATTCTAAAATTTAATTTCAAACTCCAAAACATAATTATAAAAAAAAATGTATTTTCGCGAGTCCAAACCGCAATGGCATTGGGGGAAATACTGATATCCAAATAGGTTTCGAGTTAATAGTATCAACTAGAAATACCTCGGATACTTAGCGATTTTATCGAATACCGAATATTCGGAGGTTGTTTTACCCGAAGCGCCGAATATTCGGCAACTGTTTTCTCGGATTTAAACCTCATATTACTTCTTCCAAAATTTTTATATTATGCATCCTTTCTTCTCTTGAAATATTTGGTATGGGCCGAGTACCGAATAGTGAAGAAATTAATTGAATACCGAAAGAAAGTAATATATGAGGATAAATAATTGTAGAGCAAAACTCCGATAGAAAATGTAATGCATTCGTCATAATCAACTATGGTTCATAATAGGTACACGTACTCGAGTTGAAAGCTTTCTAAAAACCAACGTTTAAACTTCGTTTATGAAAAAGTTGCGTCTTCTGCGGAATGATCGCACTTAGGGTGGCATTAACAGTCTCACAGTCAGTAGAAAAAGTTAGTCAAAATGCGCTTGGGAAATGTTTCCATTGGTGCGCTTTCCTTTTTAACTCAATGTGTTAATATAATCGTGCAAAATTACATTTCACCGAACGATACAATCATATTATATCAGGTCGACGAAACTCGTGACTATAATTTTCCAGCGATTATAGTGAACAAACAGAACGATTTTATTTGGACACCGTTCGATAGAACTCCAGAAGTGTTCATTTTTGAAAATATGGATCACAATGAGATAGATTCGATTATCAAAGAACTACGACGATCTTATTTCCGCTATTTTAATCCTACTGGAAAATATGTATTCATTAATTCGGAATTTACATCAACAAAAATTGTCGATTTGTTATCATCATTTTTTATTTTCAATGCAATTTTCGTGGAAAAGAATACTGGGAATATTTATACGTACTATCCTTATGCTTCTGAGAAGATCGAAAAAAATGTTAGACATACAAATAACCAGTTGGTAAGAATTGGCAACTGTGTCAAGGAAAACATTTTCAGAAGTGAACCATTTCCGAATAAAATTCCGATCAAAAGAGATAATATCCATTTGAAAGCAGTTTATTACAAATCACTGCCATATACCTCGTACTGGTCCTGCGAAAATCATACTGACTGCGAGAAACCGGGGATTGAAATTGAAATTGCCCAAATGGTATCCGACCATCTGGGCATTCATTTGGATCTGGAAAAAGAAGACCAACTGTCTACAAAAGGTTTCTACGAATCAACGTTTTACGAAATGTACATAGGAACGAGAGTTAGGCTCTTATTTTACGGAATAGATTATACAATATCATATTTGGATGATCCAATAAGATGGTTCGTGCCTTCAGGACAACTTTGGCCTAGGTGGCGTTATATTTTCGCTATATTTAACGTAGAGGTGTGGATTAGCTTTGCAGTGACGGGAATAATTATTCTTATAGTATGGATCATCGAGGGCTGGATAATGGGCAGAGATAATCGTCGTGGGTGCACAAGATTGATTTTGGGCTTGTTATTTGGGTAATTTTTTTACTTTACATTCAATTCGATTATGATTGGTTTTTTTAATTTCCATTTTCAGATCAGATATCCAATATCAATCGTCGAATAAAATACAAAAAACACTGATTAATTGCTCGATATTTCTCATCACTGCGATTAGTATATGCTTTGGCACAAGGTTAAGTTACCTACTAAACGGTATCAATTTTGATGACAGCGTTAGTTCGTCGGGAGATTTCCTGAAAAATGGTTTCCATATTGGCGCCTCATCCTTTTTTGTGAACGATTTATTCGGATATATAAGTCACGTGAAAAATTATCCTCAAGAATTAAAAACCACATGCTACATTCTTATGCGATGTGTGGAGGATATCTATTATAAAAGAAATTGGCCTATTTGGGGCCATCGAAACAGGCAAATTTTTTTTTCACTTATACCGCCGCAAATCCAGGAAAAATTTTCCATCCAGCTAAGGAATTGAAAAACGAAACTCCTTTTACGGGCAATGCTGTGTCCTGGTTCATAAGGGGACATCCGCTGTTTTCAATTTTCAACAAATACTTGGAGTATATGTTCGAAACCGGATTGATAAAAAATATTATTGCATCGTACGAGACTTACAAGGGAAAACTGTATTTTAAAACTATAAATCAGTCGGCGCAGGTATTAACTTTGGAACATTTGGTTGCTCCGATATTTATTCTAACAATAGGGTTATTGTCTGGCTTGATTTGCTTTTTATGGGAAATTGGATTTTGGTCCAAATGCGCCAAATATGTAAAGAAATTATTCAAATTTAGACGCTCTCAATAAAAATACGATTTCAAATTGTCTGCATGATCATCACGAAAGGATACATATGCAACGTTTTTATGCAATGAGCAAACTAGACAATTGAATATTTAACCACTTTTCGTATAGGTACTGAGTATTTTTATTTATGCATCTTAATATTTCATTATGGTTTCTACCATATTCTTCTAATATACAACTGGAATTATATAAACTTCAAAATTTCACACTGTAATTATGCACAACGCATTTTGCAAAAATTGAAACCAATAATATTCTCCTTTGAAATAAACTGAAATTAGGTCACAATTGACATTGAATATTGTACTTGAAAAAATCATATTTCTAGATTTCAATCAAAGTTACAAGTGATGTAGATATTTTACATACAGATTTCAAAAACGGAACAACTTTTGGATTTAATTTACCGTATTTTTAGTATTATCATTTTCCTTGCGATTTCCTAACGCATGCGCGATAGAATATTTATTGTCAATTTTTGCAATTTTCCGGATTTCTGATTCTGTAAGTTTTTCCATTTCATTCATGTTGTTGTCCGATTTTTGTTTCATAGAAATTTTTTGAATTCAAAATGAATTGTGAACATTTCGAGCTATTCAATTGTTTCGAATTCTGACTTATCGCTGTTCGAAATTTACATTTTCTTTTCTATATTAAGGAAAACCTTTCTTTAGAACAGATTTTTGAATATTTTTGTGCCAGTACTACACACACATGTACATATTTTCAACTATGGTTTGTTTAGGGTTTTCGCTGGTTTTTCCCTAAACCTTGAAACGAATGTTTGACCAAGGCCGGCCTATCCAGCATTGCACAAAGTTGAGCCAATACTTTTTTCAGTTGTTATCACATAACATGACATAATAGATACACATAGTATAGTGTAGTATATACGGAATAATGTTTCGGCCATATTTCAAGATTCGATTGATATATTTCGCATCATTAGTGATGGACGATTTGAGGTATTAACAAGCGGAATGAGTTTGTTTCCTTATGTGTCTAGACACGAGCTTTTTAAATTTAGAATATGAAAATAATTGTTCTATTCCTGAGTATTATCAAGTTTGTATTGAAGTATTTTAAATAATAAATAATTTGAAACAAAACCCGACAAAAATTTTGCATCCGGCTGAGGAATCGATCAACGAAACTTCCTCTACGGGAAATGCTGTGATCTGGTTCGCCGTTTTCGGTTTTCGGTATATGCTGGAAACTGAATTGATGAACAATATTATCGTATCGTACGAAACTTATACAAGGAAACTTAATTTCAAAATCATAATTGAATAAGCACAAGTATTAACGTTGGAACATTTTGTCGCTCCCCTGTTTATTTTGACAGTAAGATTGTCATTTAGCTTAATTTGATTCTTATCGGGAATTGGATTTTGGGCTAATTACGGTAAATATTATTCCAAATCAGAGATCCTTAAAGGAAACGCAACTTTTTTATGTAACATACCTGATGATAGAATATTTAACTGCATTTGGAAATTAATTTTTTTATGCACTTTGCACTCGACTCCTTAGATATTCTTAGAATTTACATGTGGAAGTGTTTATGTCTCATGAAGTGACGAAACTTCGTGACCACAAAATTCCGTATCCAATACAAATATTGCTCGCTACTTTAATGAAGTTAAGTGTTAACGAGTTTAAAAAGTCATTCACAAATTGTTGCGTCAATGTTTGCTCATAATTCATTGTGTATGAATTGAAATCAACAATACTCTTCTCTAGAATAACCTGAAGTTTGGGAGAAAAAACATCGAAGAACGAATCATATTTCTATATTGCAAACTGACAATCAACTTATATCGAAGTTTTTAAGGAAGTTGCTGACTTTGTTATTGCTGGAATCAGATTCGAGTATGTTTGGATATTGCAGTAGGGAATTGCATCTCTGAAACTCAATTATTTGGTTTTGATAAATTCCTGGCTGAGTTCGTTGATCAGTTATATTGTAGGTCGCGCATCAACACTATAACGTGTATGAAGACCTTTATAGCTTAGCGTCATATGAATGGACCTCTAACAGAAGTTGTAGAGACTTAGCAATAAATATCAATACAAGAAAACTTTGAAAATGTGTCATACAAAGCAGTTCCTGTGTATAGAGTGGATTCCATACTGCGAAGAAACAAATATAGAAATAACAAAAAATAAATTGACATAACTACAAAATTTTATGTCACCTGTCATAATAAATTGTTCGATTGCACTGTTACCATACTTTGTCGCTATTAAATGAACAATTAGTCAACTGTCCGATTTTTAATTGCTGGGCAACCGGCTGAGAGTATATTGATACCGAAATTTAATCGTGATTAAGTTAAAAATAGTGTACTCCAGTTTATGCAACAACGATTGATGCTACGCTACCAAAGCGCCAGAAATAAATCACATTAACAATAAATTCAATAAAGAGAAACATAATAAATGATTTTATTACCTGCATTTTCCCGGCCGGCGGCGATACAACCAGGAAAATTCTAGTGGCAGATTTGATGAACTCGTCCTGTTTGAATTCGACCGCATCGTCCGTCGATTTCTGACCGCTACAGCTACTTCTACTTCTAATAAAATTGAAACTAGGTTTCTGTATCTTATCACTGTCTTTTTTATCACTCTTTCGAACACCTTTAAACGCGCCGTCCGCCGTTTTGGGGGCGGCTAGCGTGTCAGCCTTAGACGTTTTCGACTTCGAAAGTGACGAAGACGATGGTTCTGGGAAAATATGTACAGGTTCGGAACCTACACTCGACTGTTTCGTGACGGTTCGTTTTTCATGCGAGCGACTTTTTTCCGAGCTCGGATCCTTTTTAAGAAAACCAAGTTTCGGGGCGTGCGTCAAGGAATTTTTACGGCCGATCGGTTCCCTCTCACTTTGGCCGTGATGATGCCTGGATGATCCATCGCCGCTGCCCAACGGCGCATGTCTCTGGACCTTGCGCCTTATGGAACCGACGAATTTTCGCCACTCCTGGTGACCGTCCGGAGCCTGCGCAGATTCCTTGTCGATGGTTAGGCCTTCTCGCGCGATATTAGAAAATTTTGGCGAGAAAAACTTAGCTACGTTGTTCAAAATTTTCGCTGTGTCACTAGTCGATCGGTTGCGTATAAAATCATCTCCATAGGTGACGGACTAGTAACGTTCTAACTACTGCAGTTAAGCGTTTCGTTGCTTTTCGTTGACGGTTGCGTAAATAAATTACATTTAAAAACTTCAATTAAACACCGTATTCGCACTTCGTCTTTTCTCCTATCGAGGTCGGATTCACCACCTAAGTTCCGAAAACGGATCCGTTCGCAAGTTATCCCCTTTTCCGGGCGTAAGTTTGAAATTTCCCGCCGTTTACCTGAGATTTACGGCGGCAATAAATAATGGCGTCATACGCACTTGATTAGGGGGCTCGAAAGGGATTACCATTATAAGTCATTCTGAATAATAGACTAATCGTTCAGCTGTCTTGAAATTCTTCGGAATTTATATGCACCAAATCCTTATGAATTGCGGAAGTTGACGTGGAATTATTTCCCGTCTAGCATTGAGAGTTCGCGAGATAATTATCATTGTCTCTTGGATAGGACACAAATAACCCAAAATATCTCTAAAGGACGATCACATTCAATATTTTTGACGGCTCAATTTTTCTCCGAACTGTCCAATTTTTATGAATCAACAATAATTTTCTTGTGATATGACATTTTTTCCTCACTCCATGTCAAAACAATCATTGAATTCCTAAAAAATTTCATGATTTCTTGGAAATTTCAATATTTTAACATTTCTTGTGGAAAAAAAGTCATCAAAAAGTTTTGTCTGGATGATGTTTCCTCTTTGTAACAAGAAATGAATGGAGATCCTCAGAAAACCAGTAAATTTGACAATAAATTATAGTCTGTTTCAAACTAGAAGGAGTAACTGATAAAGGATAATTTACACCACTAAAGGCCGGATTATTAACGTTCAGGTTAATCTGCCAGGCAGCTACTTCATAGGTAGCCACTAACCGTCGGTCAAGTTTCTTTGAATTTGTCCTGTAACAAATTTTCAGAGAATAGGAAAACTCGAGACTATGGACAAATTATGTGACAATATTTATCATATATAACAGAATATTATCATTAAGTGTAATGGCATTGGTGGCTCAATAGGCAAAGTACTGACTTGCTGCCCCGAAAATCCGAGTTCGAATTCTAACTTCGCCGTCGTGCTTCGGAAAGCCATTAGGTCATTAGGGGCACACTAGTGCTATCTGAAAATGACCTGGCGCTTGAACCTGGGTTAGTAGGTTAAACGAAAAAAAATCGTTTACCAAGGTCGCAGAAACAACATCAGGTAGAAAAAATAAAAAATGGAAGTTACCAAATATGTATCTATAAATATCGATATAGTATCAAAAAACGATGTATGATCTTATCATACAGGAGATCTTACTCGACCTTTGTATACTTTTTCAGATCGATAAAAACTCGCATTCGTTATTATTATCGTTTGGGCAATATAATGTATTCAGTTTCAAAATCTGACTCAACTATCACAGGAAAATCTTTCGTCAGCTTCACAAAAGTAGTGACGAGAAATTTTTGACAGGATATACTGTAAGTTGGCCACGTAATTCTCTTTCTCCGTTTCATGGTCCGTAAATTGAAATATCGTACATGCCATAAATCAGGAAAAGGATTCGGAACTAGAAAGCTTTACACGCGATATTTCACGGCGTATTCGGAAAAGCTGGAAACGGATATGAGCCAGTTGGGTTTGTAATCTAAGTAACAAGAGTATCATCTAATTTTGAACTTCTTGAATTAATCTCTCCACCTGCGCGGCTGGCAGAAATATAGCGAGAAATTCTATTTTCCTCAACAATTATCAAGAGATCTGGCTGATAAACAACCAAAACTTCGCTCGAAGTTTTTCCGGCAAAGTTTCCAAGCGGGCACCCATATTTGCGATTTCTTATAGAAACAACGCCTTTTGAAGGCACAACTCCTCTTACTTATAATCTTCTTTCCGGGAATAGTTTCGTTTCCTTTCATTTGAGAGCCTGATGGGAAATAGATGAGGTAAGAGGAAAGACAATTTTGTCGAGTTATTAACAGACCGTCCTGCACAATGAGAACGATAAAAATCGTAAAGAACAAACTTTAGTATAACGGCGAAGTTGCAACGATAAAATATGGCGTAACGGCATGCGACGCTATCGATAGTAAATTATATTTACTGATGAACAGATGATATGACAAAAATATCTTTACTGCGAAACGGTTGATAATTCCTTCGCGAACAACACATTGAAACTTATCGGAGAAAGAATAATTGAATCTAGCGGTTGCCCTCGAAAAATATTGGCAGGAAAATGGGGGTATGGTAGATGTGAATGAAGTTATGAGATCCCAACAATCCAGAAAATTAAACTCAATGAAGTTTCTCACAAAAACCTAAGCGCCCTAGAAAGAATATCGAGTGGAAGAATATAACTATATGGAATTTATTGCTTTCTTAAACGTGAATGAAATTATTCAATAATCGAAACTGTCACTTTGTAATTGATTTTCAATGGGATAATTTATTCATATATCAAAGACAATAAACGAAGACTACCGCAAAAAGTTATAAAAGGCAGTTTTTCATATTCCTAAATGATTATTTACAGTAACATGAAAGATGAGTTTCCCATCGTATTTAACTATGCTTTTTTACGGATGAAACTGTTTGTGACAATTGTCGCTTGAAATTATATAAAAAGAGAAGAATTGTTTCCGCCGCAGGGGGAATGTATTGTGGTAATGAATCCGAATCTGCAGTCGGTGAAAAAGTGGGAAAAAAAGTTAATTCACTTTGTCATAGACGACACTGTTTCAATTAACTTCGGGGGACAAAATGCTCGAATTCAGTCATTTATCAAACAGAGAATGTATGTTTTAGCGGCCTGGATCACTTAATAATAATATACCCCTTTAGGTTTAATTTCGCGAAAATTGAAAGTAGTTTTGAAAAAATTGAAATCGATTTCGGGAAAAGGTTATTTAATTTCCGGTGAAGAGGAATTGATTACAAGACAAGATTTCGATTCCTTTGAACCGCATGGTTAGAATTTAAAAAAAAAAGTTCTGAAACAGAAGTAGAAGAAAAATGCAAAAATTGTTGTTATTTCTAAACTTGTATCAGCGAAACATTTCTTCAATGAAGATATAGAAGCTTTACATACTGAGAGAAAAATATATGGATTAGATAATACCGAATTTGTAGAAATAAATAAAGGAAAGAACTTAGAGAATTTACGAAGTGGTCACGCAGACGTTAGTCCAAGGCTTCTATTTAACTTTTTCGTAGACAGGTACACGTAACTCGGCCTGGAATAATCTTAAAATGTCTTCTGTTGAGTTTTATTACTTCATAGTAGTCCTTTCTTTCTTTCCCCCCTGAATTTCCTCTTACCGGTATTTATGTTACATGAAACGACGCACTTTCTCTCACAATTTTTGTCTTTCATAAAGAGCTAACATCTCTGAAGTGCAGTCATAATTTTATATATAATGAAAACTTATTCAAAACTGAAACGAGCGGACGAAAATTAGGTTCCATTTAACTGGGAGCATGAAAGTCTAAAATACGACATTTTATAGATTTAATTATAGAGATATAGAAATACAAACCACCAAATGACAAAAAATTATAATAATATCCTATTTACTGGGGAAAATGTTCAAGTTCAAATATTTCGATATAAATAGAAACAGTTAGATAAGGTTGTATGTCAATATTTCGATTTTATACGAAAGTATCCTCTTCTGATGTACTGGTTACAAGAAATTGAATTTATTCCGGAATTCTGGACGAGCCTACGTCTAAATTAACATATTTGCTCCCAAACTCCCTCGGCAAACCATTCATATATATTTATGGAACTTTAAATGTCCTTTTTATTCGAAATGCAATAGTCATTTGAAATGGAACGATTTCCTCGAGGTATAAATACCGTATGAGATAATCGAATTCGTATAACTACCATCTAAACAAATAAAAATTGACGATCGTCGAAATGATCCATAAAATGGTCAAAACTGAGAAGCAACGTTAGCTATATTTACGAATGTATAAATTTGATGGAACGTCAGTTTTATAGTGTTTGAAATCGATGTCTTTCCCCTGAAAAGCATAATTCGAGAAATTCGATGCGTCATTAATGTTACGACCGATTAATAATAGGTTTGTTCCAACCGGCGTTGTGAATCGTCAATATACTGCCATGATTCTGCGCTGTTCTCAAAATTTGCTTCATTTCGTGAAGAGCGCAGAATCTTGACGGTCCAGTAATCGTTCACAACGTTAGTTGGAATAGACCTATTAATAAGCATACACTTGTCACATTTTCGGATACACCATAATAGGAATATTTTTTTGCCAAAACTCATAACAGAATCTTTCAGTTCAATGTTAACTTCAACAAAAAATTCTTAACTTTGGAAGGTATCAAATTAGTCGCAGGGTTTTTTGAACTGATTCAAGTATGCTTCATTTTTTAAGGATTTTTTGAAAAATATAGGAAATGGGACTCATCATGAAAAAGTTGGCAAAAATAAGCTGTTTCAATTCACATCTGTATACTGATACATTTGTCTGAAACACATATAATTCAGGAGATATTGGCCATACACTGACTAAATAACTTCATCGATTAATGAAGACCTTGAAATAGATTTCGTAACACAACTCCACCAGAATTCCGAATTCTTTCATGTCCTTTGATAAATAACAAAACGACACCAAATTATGGGAAATTAGGCGCGTCTGTTGGAACTAATTAGTGGCTAATTATTATTGGCGGAGGAAAATGCGGAATTTTCAAGATAATTGTAGCGTTCCCTCAAACTACGCTCGTTAATATCCCGGAAAACTCAAGTTTAAAGCTCGCTTAATTTCACTGCGAAATATTCTTGTTTTCAGCCGACGCTGCCGTAGAACTTCTAACCCGCGAAAGTACCCATTCATCAAACTTACAATGAGACGCAGAGAGATATGAATATAATTCTTTCGATCCTTGAATTGATAGCTTGATTACTCAAAATGTATGAGTCTCGATGCAGAACGATAAAATTTCACATATTTGAACGTTACGAATTTGATTTGCTTCCCGCGCCCTTGATTCCGGATTGAGAAGTCCACGAGGCACATCGATTCGTTCAGTGAAAAAAAAAACTAGTTTAAGAATGTAAGAAATTCATTTAACACTTTTTGTTAGTTGGCATTTTGGATTGTGATAATTGCACTGTCCATGATGAGCAAATCAACTGTAAACGATCGCAGCATCTTCCCCCAACTGAATGTTTCTAATATACTAAAATTGAAAAAATTACTTTTTTAAGTACGAATTGTTGAATTGAAATCAAATTTTTCAGAAACACTTTAATTTGTACGTGTAGAATGTTCAAAAACTTGTAGGACCTGCCAAATTTATTTCATTTTCTCATCGCGTGATCGATTTTTTCTTTCCCGTAATTTCCATCGGAAGCGCCTTATCATTTCTTTAATGGCGAAAACGTTTCGTTTCTAATAAATTGCCTTTCGTCGTTTCACGAAAACGCGACTTTTGAAACCGAGTCCGAATTACGCAAGTAACGATTACTTTCTGATTCCCGATTCGCCTGCGATTTGTCACGGAATAATCTGAGAAATTAGATACACATTTCGCGGTTCTGGATGAATTGACCAATTATGCGGGGGCCGTAAAATTGTTTGGTTATTTTTAGTGATGCGGTTTCGCTGGGGAAAAGCGTCGCGCGTTCCCGCAAATACATCTTTTCATTTTTATAGTTCCACAGCCGGTCATTAAACAAATCACGTACATACATACACATTATTCGAAACGAATCATTCACTCTTGCCAAAATAACACGGATTGCTGTCGTGTTTTTATAGAATAAAACCAGGGTGTCAAGCGTCAAAATCGGATTGTCGCATGACAATCAAGAACGTGGTTCAGTTTTTCAGGAATTTCGGCGTCGAGTATGCGAAATGAATCAAGAATCACGATGCAATAAATCCTTATGTAATTAGTGTTAAATTTGCCTGCGAGATCGAAATAATTAATTTTCCGAATGTTTAAAGTGGCCAAAAACATGACAGCAAGTGATAATTCGTGGCGTTATTTTTGAATGCACCTGTGCTTTTCAAATAATCTCCGTTTGATTTATTATACACATAAAATCTATCAATTTCAAATGACTCGTTTGAATTCAATAATATTCAGATTCAATTAGGGATAATATATCCTTTGGGGAACACATTATATTACATATCGCTTTTTCGTGACCCTTATTTTCAGCGGTCAAATAAATCTCCATATTCGGCCACCCTTGTTCCAATATGTTAGTTTTCCGATCCTTACAAGCTCGTGTAGACGAATTTACGACCGGAAAAGGTATAAAGACCGAACCCGTAATTAATAGAGGACGTTCCTCATGGAATATCTTCGCGGTGACGATTAGAGCAGTAAAAGTTTAATGAAATTTCCTACGTAAAATCACGCGAAACGGTTTACGGCTGTCGCTTCAGCATCTTTTTATGATCGTACATGGAATTTGGTACCTGATCCGGTTCATCATCGTTAAAATCGCATCACCATTCGAAATAAATGCAAATATTCTCGATGATTTACTCACAGACAAGATTCAATCCTCGAAATTAATCAATTACATTAAAGCCACAGTCACCGACAGACCCTTTCACAGTTAACGTTCTGGAATATTGAGATGCAAATTTAATATCATACCTTGATCGATTCATTTGTGAATTGATATTATTAATCTGATCAATTATTAAGTTGGATGAAATGTTCCATTTAATTTTTTACACTCAACCCAAGAAATTACGACAAAGAAAATTTCTCAACATAAAATGTCAAAAAGTTTCTCTTCAGTTTCACGTGTTTCCTCCGCACTCAATTTGTTTCTATAATATAAATACACAAACTTGAATCAAATGAAAGTTCGAGCTTACAAAAATCAACACCTACAGATGCCCCCACTGCCGCCAAGAATGAGGGAAAAAATATTCACGATATCCAAAATTGCGAAAAATTTCGACTCCGAAAGGATCCGTTTTTGAACTATAATTTTTCTAGTTGAAATTCTTCTTAAATCGACTGCGCGAAATATCGCACAATTGACAATCGAAAAATAATTATAGAAAAATAACGAGCCAGACCGCGGCGGTTTCGCGCTTTTTGGCGCGCTCTTATCGAACTGCGAGTCCCGCGACGGACGCTGCCAAAGTCGGCGAATCTTCGGTTGGAACTGAAAGCGTCGAGGCGCTTGGCGTCGATCGGTTGTACTCGTCCCGGGGGCCGTCCGGCGCGGAGAAGCGCCTTCGACTTTTCAACTCCGACCCCTTCCCCCAAAAGTTTTTTTTTTTTAATATTTTCGGATATCCCCGAGCGTTCAGCGCTTATTGCGTGTGAACTAAAGAGGAAAAGCAATATTGTAACGTATGTAGTAAAGAGGGTGTCTCAAACGTATACTTCACGAAGCGTACTTTGACGAAAGTAGTTGTATACGCTTGCCCAGCGAACGAAGTGAGCGGGCATAGAGCCGTTTACTTTGCGATCGTGTGTCTGTGCGTTAATTATTTGGTGTTGCCGCCACACACTGAAAGGTTGAACGTGAAACGATGAAATTTTTGAAGAAGATGGACTCCAAGCGTGAAAATTCATTCACAACAACAGAGAAAAACTGCTGAATTTTCGAAATTTTTTTCGACCTTATTGTCACAGCTAAGGATTCGAGAAAGGTGTACCCAGGAATGTATTTTTCGGGTAGAATGAATAAAGGGTAACTCTGTACAAATTTTAAGATTTCATCAGAAAGTGAAAAAACATTCAAAATTTTTTTAAAATTCGAATAACTTGAAAACTATTTTTTGACAGCGACACGAAGCTCTTTCATCACCAATACATCCAAAACATGGGATGTAGAAGGAGAGAAATATTTGAAAGCTCAAAAATTCAATTTCCCCGAATATCTCACTATAACACGGCATATAGACATTTAACACTCTAGGATTTTTACTAAACGACTGCTATCTTCTTTCACTATGATGTTTGCCGATAGAGGTGCTACAAATCCCCGCTTTCGAGCAAACACAAACTGTCCGTTTCAAAACGGACAGTTAACTTTGAAAGAGTGGTTGACAGCTTTCCCGAAACGGTTTTTTGAACTGTTGACTGTGGTTTAATAACATCGAAATTATTGGTTAACCAAACACCTTTGTAGTTCAACGACGTAGCTAAAATGAAGTTCACGTTCTAGTGCCCCATGAATGCGCAAAGGATTCGAAAAATTGACTCATCCCCATCGGATTTCGAAGACATATTCTCTATCAAAGCAGCCATATTTCTTGATAACAGCTGCTCATGATTTTAGCCTGTGACATTTTCACGTTTGATGAGAAACTGTCAAAGTCACTTGTTTGAATTCTCGGTAATCACCGCCAACGTGAAAATCTCATTTGTTTCGACGGGAACATCAAGTCTCGACCGCAAGCAGCCTCCGCGATATTACTTCCTCCGGTCGAGAAAATTCATTTCGCAACCTACACATACAAAATAACTATTTTTGCGTTACTAATCAAGAGAAGCGGTAGACGCTTGTTTTTTCCAAACATCAATTTCCACTTTAAAAGTCGAAGCGAATTTTTTGTCATTGCAATTCCGAATAACTCAGTCAGGATTTTTTTCGTTGATTCGAATAATTGATACTAAAAGCTCGAGTTTCCATACAAAAACCCCATAATTGTCACATCTCACATGAGATGAATGTTTCATATAGTAAATGCTATATATGGGATTTATTGTTACTAGTTTAAGCCTATCCAAATTCAATTTGGGTTCCGATTGGAATTTTATGTAAAGCAGCATTCCAGTTATATTCCATGCTGAATATTGAAACTGTTGCAATGGGTCCCTTATTAATTGCATTCGTAGAAACTGACATTATTTTGATGCTTCAGTAATGTAAAGACCAGAAAAAGTGAACGTTCTAGTTAAAAAAAATACGACCCACTTCTGTCTTGACACGAAATTCATCACCAAATGCATGTACAAAGAGCGTTGAAGTATGAACCGTTTCGTCGAATGAAAATTTTATCATTAGAGATTATTTGAGTGCTTATTCAGTAAATGAATATTGGTGGCATAACTAATCGAGCGCAATGAAAATTTCGTTATATTATATACAGTCTTGCAGTAGTAGTTTCCTTGTTACTAGGTGATTGGCAAAAATATTATACCATAATAATCAACCTGCCATATACAGAATGTCCGTTAAACATATTTCTCGATATAGAGGGGCTAAATTTTTTAATTGGACAGACGATAGAAAACCAAATAAGCCACGCTAAATCTTCAAAATGAACAAACACAATAAACAATATCTTTGAGGAGTATACAAAATAGATACTAAAAAGACATGTGAATATAAAAACGAAATAGAGCGAAAACGGGCACCGTGTATATTGGTTGTTCTGTTCGCTTATTTTGGAGGTTTTGCGCGTCTTACTTGGATTTGTGTTTCACTTATTCATATTTCGTTTGTTTTCGAGATTTCTCGACTTGTTTTTGGCTCTGATCCGTTCGTCTATTTTGGAAGCGTTCCGTGTCTATTTTTCGCTTGTCTATCTTGAGTTTGTCTATTTGGAGGAATATGAGTCTCGTTTTAATTCAGCTTAAATTGATTCAGTATTGTGGGTGTCCAATGAATATTTCAAGCTCATTTTGTTTGCATATATTGAAGATTTTGCATGTCTATTTGGTATTCATTTCATCTTTCTCGTATCGGCTTTAATTCACGTAGGTATTGAGTATCTATTTTGAGTTAATTTCGTCTGTATATTTTGAAGATTGAGCATGCCTATTTCGTATTCGTTTCGTTATCGTGTGTCTATATTGTATGTTCGTTTATTTGGCGGTTTTCGCGTGTTCTATTTAGGTTTGTTCTATCTGTCTATTCTAGAAGTCTATTTTGTTTTAAGCTATTTTGGTTACTCTATATTGGAGATTTGCACATGGGCTTTTGGCAACTCTACTTTTATTTCTTTGGGCTTTCTTGAAAAAAATAACCTGTGTCTATATTGTGTTCTCTGTTTATTTCATTCAACTACGTGTATTGAAAATTCTGTATCCTTATTTGGACTTTTTTCCGTGTCTATTTTACAAGCACCACATGTCTATTTCGACTTTAATTCGTTTGTCTATATCGGAGATATTTTTTACGAACTCGTTCGCGAATAATCGAAGTCGTCGTGAAAAACGGTCGCGTTTTCTCCATCACAAATAATCGAGGGACGACTGTATCTATTTCCCGTTTCATTAGTGTGAGCTGCTGAGTTCGCTTTTCATATTTACAACACGACGTTTAATCAATTTTTCCATAGATATTCAGGAAGCAACTATTGAATGCAGCGCAGCTGGCGAACGTTATAAAGTTACTAATATTAGTTCTCCCTTATACTAACGGTTGATCTTGAAGTTGGAATAAACTGTTTCGCGATATTCTTTCCGAATTAGTTTGAATAATTCGCGCTTTAATTTGCGACGTTTGTTTCTTTTAACATCATATAAGCTCGTAATGAAAGTCGCTTTTCAGATGGCAATAATATGAATGGTGTTACAATTTCCTCCGTCCCTACGAGAATTTCAAATGGTTTTTAATTTTATTCCGACGGGAATGAAGAGATTTTTACCTTTTCCCCTCAAATGAGTCCAATTAAACAGTTGCATTTAGCATTCAAATTCCGAGGGTACTCTTGACCTGAAAGTCATCCTGCGGCATTGCGATCGTGACCGCGAGTAGACTTGTTTTCAAATGGATATTTCAGACCGATTTTTTCTCGTTTGAAATTATGCTATTTCTTTCATTCGGTTCTTTCAGATTCAGAATATATGCTCATTTTGCAATTGGATGGATTTCAACGAGTTTTCGTATGAGTTTGTATATCGCTCGAGATTTATTCGATGATTAGAAGACATTTTCCCCTAGAGCATGCTAATCCTACTAAAATCAATGTTATTTCTCATCATCAGCCCCTCTTTCTGGATGAAATTTCTCTGCCTTTACGCTGCGCTTTCTCGACTTCATACTCTTTTATTCGGAGTTTGAAATGATGTTGTGCTTCTTTAGGGAGGGCTTTATAGGTTGTGAGATGAAAGAAAAATCCATTTTCGGATTAAGAGGCCAAAGACATTCCTAGCAAGCAAGCTTGATTCATCCAAGGTAACTGTAATTCCGTAAATTTGATTTTTATCAGGGAAACTTATAGGAACCTTTCGTTTCAAGTAACGATTTGCTTAGGTTTAGGGTTCGGTGTGATAGTAGACAGAATGTTCATTCCCCTTTTTCGGCACGTCCTTTGATAATTCTATCTGGCATTTTCGCCGTTCATCGTGTTAGTGTGCATTGATTTTTCATCGCTAACGAGGGTCGTCTTAATTTCGGTATTGCTGTAAGTAGTCGATGCTTTTCTGGCTGGATTTGTTCGAGCCACCTCAGCTGCGAACGAGAGTAATGTCACAAGAAATCGTTATAGGCCTACGTGTCTCGTGTTTAATGAAGCCGAAACATGTCTTCGCATAAATTATGCCACGTCATACGTTCCGCGGATGAGAAACCCCAGTTAAAGGGGATGTTAAGTACGAGACGTTAGAAGACGGTCTATTAAATTCAACGGATCTTTTGGAATTATATGCAGATGTCAAGACAACTAATAAACCTTGGCGTTGTTTATCACAATGCTGAGTTAATTTATACGACGCTGAGGTTATTTCAAGTTCAAGGGGCATTCTATTGAAATTCACGTCTATGAAAACCATTTAATGGCGCTATTTTTGCAGTAAAACCGAATTTATTTTTTTAGTGAACTTGCGAGTTCTTTGACGAATTTGAAAGTCTTCTACATTCGGCTATTTTCAAAAGTTTAATTTCATTCTTTGGGAACGAATTGAACGCAACTTCAATAGTTGAGAAATTGGTTTTCAGTTTCTGACAGATTTCTGAAAAAATCGTTCAATTTCTCGAAAATCTGGGGATACTCGACAAAAGTACGCAGGACCTTCTGAGCACTTTGAATGATTATAGAACAAAAGGATGTAGTTCTTAATACATATAAATTTTAGATAAAATTTCTTATTTAAATTCACTTGGATTCTATATGAATTCATGTCGATCGTAACAAAGACATAGAGTTTCTTTCCACAAAACGTATTTCCTCAAAACCGATATCAGTCCATCGCCTTGGTTATCATAATAGGAACCAATTATACTTTTAACTTAAGATATTAAAGTCAGTTAACGATAAATTCTTGCGACAATGCAGTGAAAAATCAAGAGAACCGTCATCAATCGTTATAACAGTAAGCTACAATGTGAACCAACATAATCGTTGAACATTTGTCTTTCCTTTGAGTCTTAAATTTAACTACTCACCGATACGTTTCGTCTATTGTCCAGGGAAAGGGTGGCCGATTCCCTGTTTTTCTGGCGACAAGCATTATGCCTCCTCAATTTAGCGCAACCACTGCCCGAAGAGCTAAAGCTTCCGTTTCCCGGAGGTCGGTAACGGCCCCCATCTTCTGAACTGATACTTTGCTGTCGCCTCCGACTGCAACAAAAAATCGCAAATGAAAAAACTTGATTTTATAGATTTTCAACTTGGAATATCGAAGAGTTTTGATTTCTCAAAACAAAAAATGAGACTCGAAAACATCCACAAATTAATCGAAATTTTTTCGTCGATATCTCTGAAACAGTCCGTAAGTCGATAGGACGCTCGTGTTTGGATATTGTGACGCATCTGTCTTTCTCCCACACTAATGTATTCGAATCATTCCCATTAACGATCCTTTACAAACTCATCTGTTTTCATTCAGAACTTATTCAATGAAAAATATGAAATATAAGCGAATTGTTAATTGTGTTGTACAGAATAATAAGAGTGAGTTATAATAAATCAATTCAATTCGTAAAACGTTATCACGTAAAATTATCGTTCGTAAACAGACTTCACAGATGATTTTTTTATAACGTCCGATCTTTGTGCCAGACCCTGTACATACGTAGACATGCCAACGAAAATATGCGATATAAGAGCGTCCATGAAAATGGCATTCGGGAGACATTGAGAACATTCCCTCATTCAATTCCGAAGGAAGCTCATATTATTTTTAATTGACATGTTGTAATATACCCAAATCAAGGTCGAATATTCCTATTTCAATATTTGTCATGTTTGTTGTTCTATTTGAGTTGCTTCCAATTTCGTATTCCAATTATTTAGCTCATCGATTCCTCTTCGTCAAGATTGACATAGTAGAAGTGTAACTGGAGAGAAATCGCTCGAAAAACCTTTTTTCCAACCAAAAGGTGAACGAGGATTTTTCCAGCTCCTATATCGATCAAATATCAAATTCCCGTCGCGTAGCAACATTTTCCATTTAATCAGAATGGATTAACCTTCCTTGCATTATACTCTTCCAAATTACGTGCCGGAAAATTTGAATTTCAAACGCACGGTACGTATTATTCAACCGGCAATTAAGCGTGAAACTGCACAAATTCCGGACGCGTTGAGAACGTTGTCGTCAAGAAAATTTCAAATCGTCTTGTATTCACGTCACGCGTCGACATCTCCGAACGAATTTATCGAAATGGTCGGGAATATTAGCCCAAGGATTGCGGACTAATCTGACAAATGTGTGACAGCCAAAAAGTCAATCCTATCACTCAAACGGCCTTTGTGTTTCCGTATTAACCAAATTCAATACGTGGAACGACAAAGTTGAGTTTTATGACATTCAGTACTGGTTGTATGAAAATTCAACCACGCTGTTGGCAGTTAATCACGACAGATTTCGGCCACGCTGTCGAATTTTAAGATCGATGTCAAAACTTGACAACGACACATATTTCACGCATAGAATAACCCCCTAAACAGTTAACATTTCAGAATTCTCGCTAAACGATTTCCATCTTCTACCGATGAAGGTGCTACAAATCGCAGTTTGGAGCAAAAACACAAAAATGCCAAAGATATTTTAACATTTTCTAACATAACACAACATCTAAAACCACCACCGCTGTCGGTTTTTCACCACTATCAAATAGAGCTACAGTGGCTTCGATTACAATACCTGTCTAAGCGATCTGAACGGTGGGAAAGAGGTCGACCTCTGATCTCGAAAGGCTTAAATATCTGCCGCATTACAAACTTATATTCATAATTTCCGACTTTGGAGATATTGAAGGAAAATTCGATAGATATATAGTGAAGGGGCGCCCACAGAATCGCGACTCATGACTACAACAAGGAAGCAATAATTCCATTGACCAACGAACATTTCAGACATCGTTAATATTATGATCAACCATAGAATCAAAATTAAAACGTTCTGAACCATGACGTTGAATTATTAATTATCAGGTTCCCAAACAAATGAATGAAACCAAATTAGAGTAATCAAAAATATATTACCAATAACGTAATTAGCAATTAGTCGAATAAAAACGTTCAAGTCCAATGCCGTTAATTAATTTTGACGCATCTGACAATTCAATTTCGACCAGATTTTACTTGTTCTATTCCCGTGTGTTAAAATCACGGATCAATTCGACCAATGACAATTGGGCATTCTAATTAGTTAACACTTATTAAAAAGTATTCAGAATGTGATATATTCATTTTGATGTTTCCGTGGCTATTATGCAGGAAGGCTGGGGAAAGTCGATTTTTGTTCTGCGGGGGAAGGTTTTCCGTTATTTGGTGGTGCAAATTCTGACCCCCTAAAAAGAAGAACAAGCCCAAAAAATGCAAGTGCCAAAGTATCGGAAAAACAATAAGCCATCAGTACAGTTTTGGAAATCGAAGGTCGACTGGTCACATGCTCGATTATATGACCCACTTATGGATGACTGCGTGAAAACTTCGAAGAACATATGAGCTCATGAATAGAAAATGTTCTTGTTAGCAGATCCCTGAGAATCGTGGTTACAGCCGGTGTTCCTCAGGGATCAGTATTGTCCCCGATTTTCTTTCTCCTCTTATTGCTTCCTTATTGCTAATCTCAACTGAAAACAGATTCTTTAATTTTGCTGACGACAGCACCCTCGTTTCCTCCACCATCGTTCACGAACCTCGATGCGACCAAATAAATTCGCTCACCAACGACCAGAGCCCGAAACTCTTTTTTTTAGTATCCCGGTCGATTCGAAGAACCTTCTGACTGACACTACTGATAATGTGCCCAGGCCTGGTGATCGAGTTATTTTAAATTTATTGATCAGGCAAGTCTGTTCGGTTCGGAGAACAAACACATTTTGGTTAATTGAAACCCTCCATACCATATTCCATTTTAAAATATCAATTACGAATACATTTTTCCACTTGCGTTTTCATATTGTTCCCGATTATGTACTAGAGTCACTGCTCTGCCAAAGATATGAGAAAATATGGCATTCTAATTTACATCTTTCGATAGCACATTTCCCTAAAAGCGATATTCTAATAAACGTGTACCCGTCAATAACCCGTCTCTTCAACATCTCAAGTTATTGAAGTTTCGGAATTTTAATAGCGATTCCATGGATAGCGAACATTCCATCGGAAACATTTTCTCGCAATATGTAACGTTCGTCGCGTTAGTCAATTCACAGCATTGACATTTTAGTGCTTTTTTTCACAATCCCCAGCAGCATGGCTCAGCATTTTCGAATATATCGGAATTCCCTTTCGCAGTGCAAAAACTTGTTGCATCAATCTCGTAAAGGTATAATAAAGTAATCATTTTGTCGCCGCAAAGCCATTTGCACGTGAACGTCGCTTCATTTCTCAGGATAATAGAGATATCACTACGGATGAAAACCCGAGACATGATTTGGTACGGCCGCTTTGGCGAAAGTTCTATTCGCAGCACGAGGTCAGGGCAGTAAAAGTATCCCAATATTTTAGAACGGCACGTTTCAACCCTCTTAACCGGGGTTAGGATAGTGACCGTAATTCGACTCAATCCGTGATTCAATTCGCATGTTCGCAGTGGACATCATAATCAACCCCTATATAATAAGGATATCACAACGTGGGAGGGTTTATGTGGTTTCAATTTGACTTGCCGAATATATCTACAATGGTGAATAGGCATAAATGAAAATAGACCCACGCAGCATTTGCTTTTGATGTAGTTAGTATGATGCAAAGAACAAATATTTCCATTTTTTAATTGTTATGCAATCTTAGAGGGGAATATTTTCCGAATGTGTTTTTGTTTTTCAAATAAGAAGAACAGTTTGAAGTGCAAGAGCAGCTTCATAACCTCGTGGTAATTTTAGTTCTTCAAATAATTTCTTAATTGTGGTTAAAAAAATCATAATTAAGGTATTTAATGACTGATAAACTCTGTGTAATATTGTTGAAAATCTTGGCTTATATATAACCTACATATATCATACGAAGTGATATTTATGACTTTGACAACACCGGTGTTTTAACTGCCATCTAGGATTTTCATACTAAAGCTATATATCTTTCAACGAAACCAATATGTTGTCATTTTGACATTTGGAACAATTTATACACATATAAAGTAAGGAACAATATTTTTAACCTCGTTATTACATTTTTTACGAAAAATTCGTCTGACCCGTGGGTATCATTTCTTGAAGATCATGGACGTCGAAATAAGGCTTGTATGTTAAAAAGTGTGAAATATCCAATAACGCACTTCTGAATTTGGTTTCTAACTATATCCACCCGCTACGTATAACTCCATCATCTAATCATCAAAATACTTGAAATTCAGTTAACCGCAAACTATCATGTTGAAGGAATTCTATGGATGCAATTCTATCGATGCCTCAAAAACCGATCACAGAACTCAACGCCGTAGATCATATGCCGCAATAATTCTCGATAGTGTGCGTTGAATTTCTAAATAGAACAAATCAACATCGCACGTATAAAAGTCGTGAAATATCGGTGAATTAGAGTAGTCTACGGTATTAAGTGCTTACCAATACAAACATGCAGCGAAAGAAAACGAAAATGCAAAAAACCGACACGAGAACATATACAATATTGCATAAGTCTCATCTCAAAAACCTATTCTCGGGGTTGTCTAATCAAGCAAACAATAACAGCCTGGTAGACTTGGAGTTACATTGCGACAACAAGCAGATTAATGTTCACAAACTCGTAATGGCGGCTGGAAGCATGTACTTCAAAGATGGATTAGAGAGGTATAGTCCTGTGAAAAAGATCATTTTCCCCGGTATGGATTTCTTCGTTCTCAAAAGTATCGTGAAATTCATTTACTACGGCGAAACACAAATTGCTGAAACGAAATTGAATCACTTTCTCCTTGTTGCGAAATTGTTCAAAATCGAAATATTGATGAAGGTGTTCGATAAATTTCCGTTGGATCAGTTTTCGGCTCGCGGTGTATTTATACCTTTCCCGAAATTTGTCAGCACGTCGGACAACGAGACAATCTCGAGGCCTCCAGACGACTCTGATTTCCACGTGTACACCAGTACTACTGAACAGGAACCAACGACTACTAAGAGACGCACGAAGTCTCGATCAACAGAAAACGAAAAAAGTGAACCTGCGTCAGAGACAGTCGCGACACCAACGACCGGTGAGGAACCAGAGCCTACGGTGCAAGCGAATAACACTTCCAGTGATAACGCTTTCACAACTGTTAACAAGCAGACATTCCAATTTACTCAAATTGGCATTCAGCGTCAAAAAACAGATGAATACAACGTTCAACAACATGTCGAAGAATTGAAGGAGTTAACTGCTGCAAGTATCAAATCAACAAGCGATGACACTGGTAGATTGTATGAGCAAGCGATTCAACAATTGGTACATTACTTCGAGAAAGATCAACCGCCGATACCTCAAATAGACACGACACATGTCGGTTTACTCGACGTTCCTGGTAACGAGGTGGTTTTCCCACAATTCGTACCACCCGAAGTTCGTAATCCACAAATGAATGCAGGCGTTTTCGAGGATCTTCAATTATTGGATGAGATGTTACGACCACCCATTCGAGAAAAAGAAAACCAACAGACTGAAAAGGGTCTCGAAGAAGAGCTCGAGGAGAACGAGCCTACAATAAAAATCGAACCAATGGATTATGATGAATATAACTATAACGAATATGAAAATATAGAACATCTGCGAACCGCCCACCAAATTATGGAAGAGCTCATCAGTTCCGAAGGAAACCAAGGAGTGATCCAGTTGCCAGTTCTGACTACTCAAGAAATCGGTAACGAACTGAATCGCGGAGCGACTGCAGGTGAACTGTGGACGAGTCGCACAGAGTTCGATGAAGTCGAGCGTTTCGATGGTTTCGCTTTCTCAGATACGGGAATGGTGAATCCGGCAATGATTGGCACATCGAGTACTATGATTGAAGAATCGACAAGTTACACGCAATTTGATGGATCAATTGATTTCGACTTTGTGGTAGATGGAATGTGAAACTCTTAACTGTTAACTTAGATTTATTTTTAATTTTTGTTATTTTTGGAGTTATTAGAATAAAGTTGCTTTACGATTAAGCGATGTTTTTCCGCAAGCGTTTCGAGCAAAATTAGGGTAAGGTTAGGACTGGACATCGAAGTTAATCAGTTGGATTTTACTGACGAGATGAACCCATTGTTAGTTCAAGCTTTTGCTATTTTCGATATGGTGTTTCAGGAATGAGGCAATACGTAAGCACTATCAGTATTATTAGAACTTTGACCACAACTCCGCTGTAGTGTCCCTAAACGTTACGATTGAAGAACTACCAAATACTCCAAAACGAGCAACTTAGACGTTAAGTTAAGGAAACGCTAAACTGCGTGGTAGACAAGAGTAGGGGATGGGACCAAAGATGGACATCAAAAAGACAAAACATTTGGTGATACAATAATGAAATTTCAATATTAAACACATCTTAAAACGTATTGTCCACTTATTTTTCGATCCCATTTACGTGTTACGGAATTTCCTTTGAAGAAATCAAGTGATTTAGAGTGACGATAGTGAGGAATGCACATGACGTGGTTCTTCCCAGAGGCAATACGTTTTCCAGAAGAGTTTCCTAAGAATATGAAAAAGATGTTTTGTGTGATTCCCATCGAGTTTGATCTTCCTTTCCGAACGTTAAGGCCGCAAAAACTTCTCGAATCAAAGGGTCGTTTTTGTCGATATCTAGCAAATAGCGCTTTCGATTGCCTGTGTCTCCGATATTTGCCGCGATTCCAGAGCAACACTTCAAAAAAACGCCTGAAGAAACTGCGAATCGCCGATTTCTACCAAAACGTTTTCAATTCGAAACATTTCCTCCGGAGTAACGTTACGAAACAATGCGAATCAAGATTAATTTTGTTTTCTAACTCGATAGGCTAGAATACTCCGAGCTTAAAAGGAGATGGACTATTAAAACGGAGCGAGCGTCGGCTCTCACGCAATTCGTTACTTCAATATTTGAATATCTGAATGGTCCCCGATCGCGACCGCAAAATGAAAGGATAATTGATTCGATAACAAAAAGTCACTTACTATTTTTGCGGGAACGCATAGGCAGTCTGTTGATCGGCATTCTCCAGATCCAAATTGGGTAAATAAGGCAGAGACACCCCGCCGAAGCGTTCGTCGTCCACTAGAAAAACCCTTTTTCGAATTTCCATCCAGGAAAGTCGGGCAGGAAACTCACCTAAATCTATTTGGTCGGGGATTTGCTCCGTGTACGACGTTCCTCGATCAAAAACCAGTTTCGTTTGTTTTTGCGTGCCCTGGAAGGAAAATGAAATCGGAAAATCAGATCAGCATTGCGATGGCAGAGACTGCAAATAGAATTTTCCCGAATCAGATATAACAAAATCACGGAGGGATCCATTTCGTTTTCAATTCGCCATCAACATGTGCCTTTCTCTAATGGTGTTATCATGTAATGTAGAATAGCGGGCATAATTCTTGGCTGAAGAGGCACGTCCAAGACCTAACGACGTTCTGTTTGTACACTCGCTCTAATGAATTCTCATTTCGGTCCCGAACGTGCCCCAGTCCAAGGTACTAGATTTTCCACTCGTACACTCCAGGTATTACTCAACACGAAACAATCGATCGAAACGAACGGATCTTGTACAGAAGGTGACAGACAGGTAACCGTGACGCGTTGAACACCCAGTTAGAAGGCCGGACAATTAATTTCCACAAATTGGGGATTCAGCAATTCACGGCTGTGAATTCGGAATGCTGATAAGAGAAGAAATGGCTCCGATCCGTGAAATCTCGGGGAAATCTGTCAACGGACTCGAAACCTTACATGTGAAGGGAGGGCGTCAAGCCGCTAACGATCAATATTTTAATACCCTCTTCTTAACGAGATTTAACCGACACTGTATGCAAGTTCATATTGTAGGAGCATTAAAAAGCGACAATACCAGTTGTATTGTTCACTTGCTCTCATTTCTATACCATTTCGAAACTTATCTCTATACCTACTTGAAAAGTTGGAAAGCCAACAATCACATTCTAGAGAGGACTTGTTATGAATTAATTAGTTATTTCTTACAAGGATGAACTTTCCTTTCAATAGGAGAGTTCCACTACTTATTATTATCAGTTGTTTGTTGTTACGTTCCATTTTATAGATTTGTTGAAGAAAATCGAAAATCGCTTAAGATTTTCATCTAACTAGTTTATGTGAATCAATCAACTTTTATTTGGCCTGTGAGCACTATGTTTTGTCCCAGATCATTTGGTTGGGTGGTTTGTCGGGATATGTTGCATTTGTTTTACTAAGAAAACATACGACAAAAAATTTCTGAAACCAAAACACGATGGCCATTAAAATTCAGTCGGCCAAGTGAGTTTTGAAAAAGTGGGTTAGTTTTTTTTATGTCAACCGGCACAAAAACGTAAGTATTTGGTATGTCGTAGTGCATTAAAGTGAAATATATTCTATTTGAACTATATTTTTCAATGCGCGTACGACCTAATTCAAAATATCATTTCTGCACGATTCCACTATAATATAACACATGTAATGAAGTTTCTATGACTTAAAGATCTCATTATTGTCCGCAACCCTCTTTAAAACCCACGGGCGATAATGAAATGTCAAATATGCGGATGCTATGTTAACATCGCTCTTTTTCTGCAGCTTCTTCAATTTCGTTAATGTTTGCATTTCGAATTTACTAGCGAAATAAATGCATTCACAGTATTTCAGGTGTTTCCATAGCAACACACCAATGCCTACTGGTTATAAATGACAAATAAATTCTTATTGAGAGAAATTAGTGAAGATAGGTCATGTTTGTATGACATCACCATATAGCGGAGGAAACATAAAACAAGCACTTACATAAGTTATTAAAATATCAAATGTGTGAATCGGCCCTTAATACATAAATAACTATTACCTGGTACTTGAATTTGAATTGTTTCGACAACCTCAAAAAGTTTAAAATTTCATTAAGTGGTCATGAAGATCATGTGTTAAATTATTCTTCACGATACAATGTGTCAAAAATTCGTTTAACTGACCTTGACAATGACGCTTTGCGATCTGGATACCGCGACTATTCTCGGAACGTTCCCCCAATTTTCCTCGATATAATTAATATCGTTATGGATGTCGTAATCGACATAACTCAAATCCTGATAACTGACGTTCACATCGCTCTCGGTCAACGATTTGAGTGATTGTTTCCATTCCTCCCACTTGCTCCTGACCAAATCTTCCTTCGATTTATCCCGTCTGCAGATGTCACGAAAGCTCATCGACCGTTTCAATATTGATTTGGAATCCTCTCCGAAACTGATGATTTTTTTGAGCAGGGAAGGGGTGCGATGTAAGTTTGTTTGCTTGCTATGGGATCCAATCTCCAAGGCGGAGTGGAACTTCTGGGACATGCGAAGAGAGTTTCGACGTTCGAAAACATTCTCGGCCGCATCAGATTTTGGATCATTGTCCACGTCGATGGCGGTGTCATCGTGATTCGCTGAATCATGTTTATCCTCGGGGATTCGCGGAACGATTTTCTTTTTGAAGATCGAGGAGAACGATAAGCGACCCTTGCGTTTGAGTTTCGGTTTCGGCGTTTCGGGCACCTTGAAAATCGGATTGAAAGTCTCCGCGAATCCTTCATTCTCCGAGATAACGCACTCGCTCACGCATCTTCTGTGACACTTGTCGGCGATCGGTGTCACGATATTATTATTAAGTCTGTCCGATTTGCGAAGAATTACCGCCACTTCCGTTTCCGTCATCGCGTTTCCGTTCCGATTCACATCACGATTCAATTCATCCCAATTTATGGATGGTTTAGGTAGGTCGGCCCCGCCAAATGTCGACCATATTTCGTTTCTCAATTCGCCACTGTTCAACTTCCCGCCGAATTCGTCGATAACCATTTTTTCGATACCGCTCGCAACTTTTTCAACATCTCGTTAAGACGAACTGCGATCTTGTTTCACCTGAATCGATCAGGGGAACGATGATAGAATGGCTTATCGTACAACAATGATACGAGTACTGGGTAAATAAATGTTTTATTTCAGATAGTGTGTTGTAAAATGCACGTGATATCGTCGTTCGGCAATAGGGAACGAAAATTCGCACGTAGGCAAACGTTTTATCAAGCGATTATATCAAAGGAATGCTGATGGATAACTGGAAATAGACAGTCTGTCTGTGATTTCACTCATTTTGTAGTTAATTAAATTCGTTCATCCTCATCATCATTGTTTTGTTTTGCGACTGCTGATCACACGAATCACTTTAATAACGTTGGGAATTATGTAATTTGAATATTCTAAACATCAGGAACATCTTTCATAGCCGTCATAAATGCCTTGCTGTCGGAATTTAGTTAGACGTTATGAAAAGCTGCCCAATATTCATTTGGTGTCGTTCAAATACCTTAGGCACCAACATATGAACCACCATTTAGAATTCAAAATCAGAATAATCTGACAAACAATTATATCCAAACGTGTACTGACGAACGCAAGAGCAACGATTCCATTTTTATTATGCAGTCACAGTTCATCAGCAGACGCCTTCAATTCATGCATCAGAGCTAGCTAATTTGGTATGAAAAATCCCATGTCCGAAATTTAGTTTAATTATGAATTCATTAATTCTGGATCTTGATATTTCACATATTCAATTATAATATAATAATTTTGAAAAAATCAGCAATTGAATCTTTTTCCAGTTAACTGAAACTTCCTCAATTATTGTCAAGGTGAAAAATTTAGAATCTAATTGGACATCAAAAAGGTTAATATTGAAAGTTATTCGAGATGAACGAAAATCTTCAAAACAAAAATGCATAAAGAACACAGAAACTCTGGTCAACTTTGTTGCTCTTTAATTGATGATAATTTTCAGAATGTGAAGAATTGAGGGTGGAAATTATTTTCAGTCTATACCTATATTAATGATTATCATCCTGAATTCATTAAGGTTATTCTATAGTTCATTCCCTCGATTTAAGTACAGATCCATTTTAGCAATTTTCTCACAATTCGTCGGAACTGTATGTTTTTTTTGTTGTACCTTATTCGCTGATTTTCTTCTTGAAAAAATTTGCCTTTGGAGAAGTCAATGAGAAAGGAAAACTACTCATGTTGGAATATAAGATTTTTATATTACAGCGCATCCGCCAATTTGAATATCATATGCAGAACTCTTGAACTTCAACATATTTTCCCAAAATATATTTGAAACTCGTTAAAGTCATTCACTCTATGAGGTAGTTCATCTCCACATCTTTTCAGCATCCAGATTTTCATCTACCTATTCACATATCCAGGAAAAATGAAAGATTTTGAAAATTTTCTTATCCTGAAATTCTGGCTGAAAATGCCAATGTCGAAAGCTAAACTCTTCATTGGACCGCGTGAACTTCGCGAACCGGGAATGAAGCCCCTGATTTTGAGAATCTGAACAAACAAGAATATTGTTTCTCAAGTAATTTACTAACTCATCGTCCATTTCCCAAGTTGCTAGTTTGACGTCATTTTCACTCTTAATTGACGTCTCTAAAATTAATTTAAAGACGCCTTGGAAAGCTGCGAGCCAGGTCAAGCTTTTCCAAGAAAAATTCCTAGTTTTCACTCATTTCTGAACATTAGGGTGAATCAGTGATCTGATCATTGAACACGTTGAGCGATCAATAGAAATGGAGATGAAAGGCTTTCCTTAACGGTATGGTTAGATTTAAATTCAATTTTTGAGTAAAGAAATCCGTTTCAATGAACTTATCAAAATTTCAATGTTAACTTGGTTATTTTGATAGAATTATTTATTTCAGAACAAAGAATTTTTATGAATTTGTCAATCCTCATTCGGAAGACAAATTCAGTCTAAAAGTTCCGCTTCTTATTCGTATTCTATTTTAATACCAATCATGTTATCACGAAATGATAGCTTTAGTGAATTCACGTATTTACTAAAGCAACTCATTTATTTTGGGATTGGAATTCGGCAGACTAGTCAAAATATTTCCACCTTTGTTCGAAAATGCTGCTAGATAAGTATTTATCAAATTTATTTAATTGGTATCTGTGGCTCACGAAAAAGGAATCTCCGAAATTGGTTTATAAATAACGTTGTATTCAAGATTAATCCGTATCACCTGTAATCGGGATTAGATAATTCTAATTGAAATTATGTAGGAATACAATTTGTCCATTCCATTTATATTCATGCCTTGTGATACGCGTGATTTGGATAATTATTTATGTCACTCGTTATACTTCACGTTAATATTAAAACAAAAAATAATGAAAAATGAAAAATTGATTCATTGTCTCTTGTAAATTGTAAACTGTATTGACTGTTTCTAGGGATTATAAAAGATTTCTGACACCGTTATAAAGGCATGAATAAATAATTATTCACTTTCTAGGAACGCAATTTTATTCATTTACACATGAAATATGATTCCAATAAGATAATACTTTTCATTTATACGGTGTAGAAAAGCCAAATGAAATAAATTCATTATGTCTCTTATTGTAAATATTTATGGAAAAACCGAAACACGTCAAGTTTAAATTATAAATTGACATTCTGCAACGTAAAATTATAATGAATTCCACATTCTGAACTAAAAATTTTAATTAACTCAAAAATTTCAAGCAACTGCTACTATGTGTAATAGAACATTGCAAATAATAATCATTTAAACTTCTCACTTGTGATACGAGAAAACTAGATATGGAAATTGAGCTACATCTTCAAAATCACTATTTCGGTTATATCACCAGGAATGAAATTGAGCATAGCGAAATATTTTCAACGGAAATTTTTAACCACAAAAAAGTGTTTTATATCTGAATCGCAAGTAAATCATGGAATTCCCACAAGGTGGTCTCGATTTAAATGAACGGCAGATAGAATATGATAATTATCGTTGAATACGGTTAAGAGAAAGCATTTCCCGTTGGAACTGTTAATTAATCGTTTTATTACTGGAAGAGGCAGCGACGTCTCAATTATCCACTTCGAGTGTGAGAAAGTTACAAATTTCCATTGTTTTTCATTCATCTACTTTCGTTCATAGTACTCGACGCCTTTTCCAAAATGTTTCAAACAAATTCGTAAAGTGCGAACTATACGTCAGTCAATCACTGATAGCGACACAGAATATACACAGCTTTTTCTGTTACTTACGGAATACCAAGTTTCGTCAAAAACACGTCAACTTTAATTTTCAAAAGTGTTCATTATGATGTTATATTTCAGATGTTTTTATCCTAGCAAGTATGTCACTTTTTTCGAATGGAAGGGTAGGTTGATTTTTCTTCTACTTGAAGCTTCTCTGAATGAGGGAAACAACAACATTTACATCATTTATTCGAAACGTTCCTGCATTATCGAAAATTTTATAGTTTTAAATAATGCAATAATATCACTTGTTTGTATATGCTACTTAAGCCATATTTTTCCGCCAACGCAAATTGCTGATTAATTTTTTAGTATCATTTACATTCAATCGTGTCAGTTGCATCGAAATTTTGCTAATAATTGGGCATGAGACTAGAAATCTAATACACACTGAGGTAGCTCGTTTATTTTCAGAAAATTCCCCAGAACCGCCTTCAATTAATCAACGTATGATTAGCTACGTCGAAACGCGATATCACACGATGGGGCAGGTTAGAGATGTTCATCGATAAAACGTTATTAAAATCCGGCAGGAAATTGAATTAAAAATGTGGCAAGTTCTTGGCAAATTGGTCGTGAATTTGATATCAGTCGTTCGAGATCTGTTAGTATAATTTATAGGAATGTTTTGGTGACCTTAGATTATTTCAGCTTGATATTTGAGTTAGAAAGAAAAAATTTATTAAATTATGGAAAATAATAATTCTAGTTTTCTCATAATGATATTAGTAATTTAAATTTCAATTTCAATATTTCATATTTTTCCGGAGTTCGCTATGAACTTAGCAACAAGTCCTAGTTTTTAGTTCAGCTACTGATGCAATAAGAGTCACGAGAGATTAACAAACGGGCAAAGATGTACAGGAATCAGAAAAATTCCTTTTCGAAGGTTTGCTGCCGTAGCCATAAGCAATGCCCCTTTTTGTTCAGGGGTTACTCTTTGACTATGTACCTACAAATTCATAATTCTGTACGGCAACTTACAATACAGGACGTGCATCATTGGTGGTCTAACGATCACGTGACCGGACGCCAGTCTTGATACTCAAGTCTCTTCCACGTTTGCTTCGAAAGAGTTATTATTTTCTTTATAATTATCACTTTATTTAAAATCTCAATGATTTGATGATTGGGTGGTCAAATAAACTTGAAAAAAAGATGAAAATCTTTCAGGCTTCGCAATCCCCCTAAATTTCTTCAAGTAAAAGGTGTGCGATTCAAGGTGCCAGTGTTGTTGAGTTAAAAACACCGTGGATGAGATAACTCTGTATAAAATTTCGAAAAAAATCGACATTTTTTAAACAATTTCCACCATAAAATAATCACGATAACGTTAAAAACTCATTTCAATACCTCGATAAAAATAATATGACTCGAAACATTTAACGTTCCCTTGTTCAAATCGATAGTTTGTAATATCATCTAGCATTCGTATCCTTGAAAATGAGGTACGAAGAAGTTTCAATAACAGCTAATAATATTTATTACAGATTTACTTTGCGGTTTTCACATTGTCGGATTATGAGAATAGTTGTATGACTCAAGGTAACGTAGATTTCGATCTTTATAAACATTTGTCAATTACGATGACGGGATCGATTACGATACGGAATTAAATGAAATTGGATCGAATTGAAGGAAAGTTTTATCAGTCGCGAAGGCCGTTGATAAGAACCAACTGTTTTAAATTTGGTGAGCTGTTATTTATCGCTCGAAAATGAGACTGAACGAATAAGACGGATTTTCGCCAAAAAAAAAGTCGTGACACTCTCCGGTCATCCATCTTGATTTTTTTACTCACTTAATGAGCGTTTTATAAATAGTCATGTAGATTCCAAAGTCAAATTTTGTAAATTTGGATTGATATCATATCGGACGAATGGGAAGGTTTTCGTTAATTGCGGGCTCGTCGAGATTCACAAATTATCCAAGTCGCGAATTCGTTCGCAACGTACTTTGCTCACTTTTCACTTAACGAAAACTCGCGAGCCCGGACAGAACGATTGCGACGCGATTAAATCGCACTAGGTCGCGGTAACACTACTTGGTACAAACACGATTCGAAACGAAAATTAAATTACAAACGAACGGTTAGCGGCAAGCGTTCGCACATTCGCCATGTGACAGATAAGAAGTCGTACAACATCAACACAAAACCGCCTGGCAATGTGTGCTAAGGTGGGAGATCTATTAATTATATCAGTCGTGAGAGCCGAGCGACGCGTCGCGTCGCGACGTTCTCGCGATTAATAGATTGATCGAACGATAGAAAAAATTGCATCTTTTTCATCATGGCGAATGTAGGAGATTGTTAATTCAATTATTTTTCTAACGATCCCTGGTGGAGAAATGTTCATGCTATTCTCTATTGGCTATTCTCTATTTGACTACTAGTCCAATCCACCTACGACAATGGTGACAAAATTATTATCTGAATGCAAGAAATACGTTGATAAGCAAAATTAAATTTTTAGCGAAAGTATGGCACAGACTTAGGGACAGGTGCGAAATTTTTGTTGTGGTGTCAATAAGAACATCCTGAAATTTCCCCAAACGAAAATTGCCGGGAATATCCTTTTTTAACATTATTTCTGCCAACTAACTTGTACTAAACTGTAACCCTTTCATTGTCGATGTTCAAGGAAATGTTTGATTTGAGTTTTGGCCCGATCAGTTCATCGCCTCTCCTATAGGATATACATACATATATAGACATGAAAACGGAAAAATTCAACCGAATCTAACTCAGTTAAATCTGAATTTTCACACGTAGTAGCCATTATAAAGTGAAGGAAGCGCGTTGAGTTTTGACTGGAAAGTTTGAATCTAGCTTTTAGTCAACTTTTCGCTCATTTTTCAAAATGCTCTCCACTTTGTCCAATGGATCGTAGGAAAAGGATGAGGAACGTTCATATGTATTTTCATGTTAAATAACTCAAATTTCAATATACTTGACTGCGATTTCAAAATTCGCCTTTTATGCAATTCTTCACCCAAATTGGGGCAAACAACCTTTTTTGCGTAAAAAGGGTGTTTCACCTCTCCTTCTCGGGTCAAAAATTATGTATTTGATAAATGAGAAACTTTGATACAGGCAGTTTGACTCTTTAAAAATAACCTTCAAAGAATGGAAAAATGCCATTCTCTGTTTTCTGTTTAAAAATGCCATTAGAAACTATTCCTAAATTTTCAATATCTGTGCTAAAATTGACAGAGTTTGTTTCTTTTTTGATAAATATAATCCCTTTAATCAAAAGTTTCTGATAGTTTGGTTCTTGATCAAGGAATGTTACATTATCAAAATCAGGTTTAGGTCATGTGAATGTTAACTAGGAGTTGTACTTTCATTATCCAATTGTAAAGCGGATTTATGATTTTGTTTGACCAATATATTGCACTGGAAAATTTGTACATGGTATTTTGTTTGTTATCATTTACAGGATAATTGAAAACTGAAAACTTTCGTTGTAGAAAAGGTATTCAGTAACAAACCGTGATAATGTCCTTTGAGTATGTGCCAACGTAGTTCACATGAGTAGGGTTAAGTATATTGAAAAGGTTCGTTCGAAGTTCGAAGCTCCCAAGTAGGATCCATGCACGCCACCAAAGTTAAGTATCGTGTATCGATAATTATGTGGAAAGTTATGAAAATGATGCATGTTGGAGTTTGTAGAATCGACCCGAACAGAGTCGATTTGTATGTTTCGAAGAGGTGGTTTTCAGATCGATCCCGCGGCCTGATATGGCCCGCTAATCGGGTCGTACATCAACAAAACAGGCGCCGCACCATCAAAGTGCGGTTTTATCCAATTCGATCGACACGAAAGATGCTACGGTCGGAGAAATCAATGGTTTCAGCTGCGTGTTAACCTTCGTTCAATCACGAAATCGAAACGTCTAGAAATAGGCTAAATTCGCATCGTTCACGTCGACGACGACCGGACGAAACTAATCCGGCATATGTCGTTTGCCAAAAAATATAAGAAATTATGTGTTGATTTCGCAGAGCCGGGGATCTCGTAACTGTCGTCGTTTCGAGGACTGTTGTAAAGAATGGAAACCACTGAAATAGCAACGGAAAATTCGGAAGAGAGTCGAGTATTGAAATTGAAAAGTTCAGCGAATTTCGCCGGTGGCTGAGATACTGAAATCATTCGCTGCATATTCCAATAAAAAGTTGGTTAGGATTTCTGTCTTTGAAGCTCACTTTTTTTTTCTTCAATTCACATCCCTATGCCTCCACGGGAAATTTAACAACTTTTTGGAAAAAGGTCTGATGATGGAAAAAATTTAATCTATTCCGCCTATAGCATTTTACGTTTATTAATTTTTCAGAGTGAAATCTTAGTTATTCGGATTTTTTCAGATTTACTTGCTTCTCGTAAGATTCCACTTTTTACATAAGTTTGTATTGTTTTTGTTATCACTAGATATTATATCGACAATCAACTTCTTTATGTGCAAAAACTTGTAGCTTTTTCTGCCACAATTTTTGTTGTAAATAGTAAAATGATAAAAACAATGGACAAAACAGAACGTGTACTCTGGTTATGTAATGCCGCTGCTTCTTCGAAGTCGGACTCGAATGCACCGGCCAGCGACGTAGTGGAAGATGCGTCACAATAAACAAACACGATCGACTTCTGGACGATCGTGCCTTTCTATCGCTCATTTCGCGCTCCGCTTACATCATCAATACTTCGTTTAGGATGGCCAGAAAACGCACCAACTTTTCGAACAAGAACGAATTCCTATTGATAACACCTCTGTTATATCAATAATCCACGAGGGCATTCGAATAAAATTGAGAGAAAAAGGGTGGAAAGTGAAACGATGTCACGATCCGAATTCAACATGAATTCCCTCATTCTCTTGTTTATTTAAGTTCGTTACATCCGACAGCTTTTTAAAATTCATGTACGAAATAAGTTTTATTTTACCCTTAACGTTGTTATAAAAGGATTCGTTATCGTCAGGGAAACACAGAGGTTGCAAGAGCATACCTCGTTCTTCTCAATATGGTTCGTTAAATTCGAGACTTTCCCTAGAACATATATCGTATTAGGATTACTACAGTATTCATGTTGGGTTATGCTTCCCCTATACTTACGAATATTGTTTGGAATGAAAAGCGTCATCGAAGAAATAGGGGTCGTTCAAGTATTACGTAACGCAATTTGGAAACAGGGGCCTTGGAAAACGAGAGGGGGAGTTAAGACCCGATATAAATTGTCTTTTCGGATATTTCCATCCTCCACAGCCTCCTCAGCCACATCGATTTGGGATGGAAACATCAAGATTATGATTGATCGGAAAAAGCGTGTACGGGTTATGTCGACATGATCGGCAACGTAGATTTTCAAAAATCTCAAACGAACGAACGACACTGAAGAGTTCGTTTGGGTGAGCGGAGCGAATAGGGCTGAACCCATCTCTACTCCGTAAATGCTGGCGTACAAAGTCGGTATATAGATAGACGATTATTCTACGTCAGCCAGCGACCGAGTAGAAGAGAGATAGATGCCAAACAATAACCACACACTTTTGGGACTATCGCGCCTTATCGCTTGTTCCATACTCTCGCTCATGTATTCTTATTGAATAGAGCCTAACTCGCATTCGACGAAATTCGTTTTCTCGAATCGCCTACTGCGTATTGGTGCTCAACTAAATACCCACTTTAGGGAACGTTACGGTATGAGTGATGTTTTTTGTGCGTGCAGCCGGTTTGATCGAATTATAAGAAGATAACAAAATTTAAGTCAAGTCAACTTTACTTCTGCCACTTTTAATTGAGTTGGATTTTTTCACGATTTATCTTCTCGAAGAGAATTTCGATATTCCGTACTGAGTTTCAATGGTAGATAACGATACAAAAAAATTTCATACAGAAATCATCAAGCGGAAAAGTAGAAAAACCACCGCAAATTTTTTGTTAAAACATAGTTTATACCATCTGCGTATGTTTGAAGTGCTTACCTCTAAAAGTTCTACAGTCGACCTCGGCTCATCGGCATGTTCGTGCGCTTTTATATCTGTAAAATAATAAAACACGTAAATAATTTCCTTTCACAGACAGTTACATATATGCGTTTCATTATAAATGAATGGGTGACCCGCTATCGCCGTTAAAAATTCCCGTATTCACTAGGGGATAGGGTAAGGTCTATTTGAACATCGCCACCCACAATCCCGGTGCGGAAGTTTAATCACGCCATGAGAAATTAAATTGAGGCACTTGGGCCAATTCAATCCCTTTATTAAATTATCCTGACTCTTGAATTTTTTATACGCTAATTAATTCTTTCACGGGACACCCGAAACCCCTTCGTTTCAGTGGAATTTCATTTAGAGGCCGTCGGTAATGTTAACGATTTTGAGATTACAAAACATCTGATACATTCGGAAGAGGGGGCTTCGGAATTTTTCTACACTAATTATGCAACGATCGGTTCACTTAGTAGTGTAGACTACAATGGAATTTTATATGAGCTATTCCACTTTCGCTTTAACTTTTCTATAACAGTTTGGGTAGAGAGCATTCCTCACAAATGTGCGAAGAGTCCGTAATCCACTTGTGACACTTCACCTCAGGAGATACATTGAGATGAGACCATTGAATCCCAAAAATGTTATCGTCTCAAATCCAACGCAACGGAATTCAGGTGATTTCGAGTTAAACAAATTAAACGTCATCCTTCCCACACGGATCAAACCGGTTTTATCCGTGCGGAAAATACAAATTTCATTGCTGCCGTCTACCTTCAATCAGCTCCGTGTCGCTTCAGCTCGTTCGTTAAACGGACGCTTCCATGAAATCGTCTACTTTCGTCACTGTTTATAACATATACTACGTTGATATTATTTACACCTTCAATTTTACTGAAACCTTTTTTTCCTGTACTAAAACCTGATATCCCATCTAAAATTCTGGAATTGAGGTAACGTTTCCATCATTCATTACAACACTTTTAACATGTACTTGAAGTGGACGAACGGCCACACATCATTTTGTAACAAAATTTACATGATCGCTTCGTTTGAAACATATTCGTCGACTTCCATATATTTTTACGGGTTAAATAAAACGCCATAAACGACAAAACGATATGGGTCCCAATGAGCGGAAAAAATATGAGAGCCATTATATATAAAATTGCGTGCATTATAGCCCCCTTCCAGCCGTTTTATTACGACCAATCGAAAAATGATTCATCGATACGCTCTAAAAAGTGTCCCCATTTCAAACGTTGTCGTTTTATACCTGTGCTGTATATGAACGTATCCCGCGAGATAATAAACCTCAATACAATGTGTTCTGTCAGTATTGTGGCATCAGAGATATCGGCAGTAAAAAGGAGAATTCAATCTCAATTCACGACGGAATCATCACACGGCTTTTCTCGTCGAGACGCAAATGAAAAAAAAGTACATTGTTGACATTCATTGAAATATTTCATGCAGGAAGAATGTTTTTTTCTTCGCGGGAAGAGACGATTTACAAAATGAGCAAGAGGAATTGTAACAATCTCGAGATGAACTTGTATGGTGGGAGGACAATTACTTATAGTGAAGAAGTAATTTCTTGTATAGAGCTAACGCAGAGACGGAATCAGAAGAACGTTTGAAATTATTTTGGATTTCAAGAGATGGCTGGTATGGCAGTTGGTGAATGAATATTGTGGTATCGGTATAATTGTTATTTGTACGAAAGAGTTAAAAGGAAAAATATTTTAATATTGAAAGTCAAATTGAGAATCACGAAGGACTTAGAAATAAGGCTTTCAATCAATATCCTGAAAAAGAAAAAAAAAACATTCTTAATAATGTAGAAGGAAATATTGAATAAGAACTTTTTTCTTTCAACCACTCGCGTTGTCATTTTATGTCGAAAAGAAAAGTCGAAAGAATTTTCTGCCCACATCCATAAAAATAAATGCAGGACCTTAAAAATGATTTACGACTCAACTCTCATTACCTTGTGATGTACTCGAGAGTGTTATCATAAAAACTGACCAGCCTTAATGTTCCTCGGAAAAACTCATACTTATAAAAGCGTTCGGTTGGGCCGTTTTATGAGAAACCCTGCATAGATACACTATCAAGCTCGTACAGGATCGCCGTATCACAATTCCCCTGAAACCCATTAAGAAATTGAGTTTTAACATCAGTAATAAATCATCTACCCCTCTAGTGCAAAGTAATTAACAAAATTTCAGTCGACTATCACCTATTTCATAAGGTTCCTCCAGAAAAAGTCTCGAAAAAAAAAAAATTGCGGAGCATTCAAGGAAACTTCCGAGCTTCTGAGAAACCAATTTCGCGAAATGAATGCACACCTTATTCGGCGAGATGAAAATTATGATCTCTGAGGCGCGTATAATTCCAGCTGCCACATAATTTCCAGATGAATTTTCATGTTTCATGATATTGAAAACTTCCCCAACGTGATACGTCACGCATATTCCGCAATAAATTTTTATTATGACTAGAATTTTCGGTGAAGATATACGCATTTCTCTATCTTCAGATTGGAGTGAACAACAAGAACATCTCTCCCCGAATGGGTTGTAACTCACCACTGTGTTTCACGCTGTCTATAGGTGGAACACTGTCGCGAAATCGATGCCACAGAAATAATTTTGCGGAAGATAATCGTCTTGCTTCGGACCGATCGCCCGGAATCCTGCCATCCGATGAAATTCCTCCTGGAATATATCATAACTTCCAGAAAGAACGATAAGATGTGGGATTAGACGCAGTGCCGTGATGAGACTACCGTAAATGTGCTCGATATCGTAAAACAGTTCTCTTGGTTTAGTAGGCCAACACAATATATCCACATTGCTTACGAGGGTTGCTGGCTGCGGATTAACCCACAAATTTCGAAGATCTAAATCCGAATTCAATCAAGCAGCAATTTCTGAAATTACTCAATCCCCCATATCTCCCTGGTTTGATTACGACATCATATATACTTCACTTTTCCTTCCTATTATTAATATCGAGAAACCCCTGTACATATCCGCAACTTGGCAGGGTAAAATTCAAGGAATAACGCGCAAATAATGAACGCCGCGATCAAAGATAATTCTTATCTAAATGTAGTCTAGAGAATTAATGTAGACGATTACGGAGTTCTACTTTGAGGTTCGTGCTAAAAATAGAAGGACCAAATCGAATTCATTATTTTAGGCAAAGCGAAAAAAAGGCGAAACAATCGACTACCGCGCCGCTTCATTATTTTGTCACGTCGAAAAATAATATAGAGCAACGGTTCGTTATGTACGAAATATGTTAAGTAAAAAATTGGAGGATTTGGAAGTTTGTGCGGAAAGGGTTCCGTTACGAAACGCGAATTCATGTATGTTTCTACCCGCAAATGTGATTGTTACGGAAATTATTCATTTTAATAACCCTTTGTGCTCACACATTCAAAATCGGACGTTACTTTGCCGACTCCTGAAACCGGAAGCACCTAGGGTTTACATTCAAATAAGGCGATGAACCACAACTGTATTTTATTCATTGTGGCGAAGGTCAGAAATTCTTGAATTGAGAATGTATCATAAATATTACACCGGAGTCATGTCCAACGAGGAGGCAAGTCTTCATGGACTACGAAATATTGCTAGAGCGCATTGCCTACAAATAAGTCACGAAATGCTCCGGAATGTTTTGTTTCTGAAAATTTGCTTACTACGAATGTGCATAATGGCGGTATTGAAGGATATCGCAATATGAAAATTAAAATATCATCATTCATCATTCATGAATTGATAGTAGGTAGGGACAGCGGGAATAACTTTTTTCACTGTGTCCCTACCTACTATTTTTCATATAACCGAATAGTAGGTAGGGACAGAGTGGAAGAAGTTATTCCCAGTGTCCCTACCTACTATTTTTCATATAATTGATAGTAGGTAGGGACAGCGGGAATAACTTTTTCCACTGTGTCCCTACCTACTATTTTCATATAACCGAATAGTAGGTAGGGACAGAGTGGAAGAAGTTATTCCCAGTGTCCCTACCTACTATTTTTCATATAATTGATAGTAGGTAGGGACAGCGGGAATAACTTTTTCCACTGTGTCCCTACCTACTATTTTTCATATAACCGAATAGTAGGTAGGGACAGAGTGGAAGAAGTTATTCCCACTGTGTCCCTACCTACTATTTTTCATATAATTGATAGTAGGTAGGGACAGCGGGAATAACTTTTTCCACTGTGTCCCTACCTACTATTTTCATATAACCGAATAGTAGGTAGGGACAGAGTGGAAGAAGTTATTCCCAGTGTCCCTACCTACTATTTTTCATATAATTGATAGTAGGTAGGGACAGCGGGAATAACTTTTCCACTGTGTCCCTACCTACTATTTTCATATAACCGAATAGTAGGTAGGGACAGAGTGGAAGAAGTTATTCCCACTGTGTCCCTACCTACTATTTTTCATATAATTGATAGTAGGTAGGGACAGCGGGAATAACTTTTTCCACTGTGTCCCTACCTACTATTTTTCATATAACCGAATAGTAGGTAGGGACAGAGTGGAAGAAGTTATTCCCACTGTGTCCCTACCTACTATTTTTCATATAATTGATAGTAGGTAGGGACAGCGGGAATAACTTTTTCCACTGTGTCCCTACCTACTATTTTTCATATAAGTAGGTAGGGACAGAGTGAAGAAGTTATTCCCAGATAGTAGGTAGGGACAGCGGGAATAACTTTTCCACTGTGTCCCTACCTACTATTTTCATATAACCGAATAGTAGGTAGGGACAGAGTGGAAGAAGTTATTCCCAGTGTCCCTACCTACTATTTTTCATATAATTGATAGTAGGTAGGGACAGCGGGAATAACTTTTTCCACTGTGTCCCTACCTACTATTTTTCATATAACCGAATAGTAGGTAGGGACAGAGTGGAAGAAGTTATTCCCAGTGTCCCTACCTACTATTTTTCATATAATTGATAGTAGGTAGGGACAGCGGGAATAACTTTTCCACTGTGTCCCTACCTACTATTTTCATATAACCGAATAGTAGGTAGGGACAGAGTGGAAGAAGTTATTCCCAGTGTCCCTACCTACTATTTTTCATATAATTGATAGTAGGTAGGGACAGCGGGAATAACTTTTCCACTGTGTCCCTACCTACTATTTTTCATATAACCGAATAGTAGGTAGGGACAGAGTGGAAGAAGTTATTCCCAGTGTCCCTACCTACTATTTTTCATATAATTGATAGTAGGTAGGGACAGCGGGAATAACTTTTCCACTGTGTCCCTACCTACTATTTTTCATATAACCGAATAGTAGGTAGGGACAGAGTGGAAGAAGTTATTCCCAGTGTCCCTACCTACTATTTTTCATATAATTGATAGTAGGTAGGGACAGCGGGAATAACTTTTCCACTGTGTCCCTACCTACTATTTTTCATATAACCGAATAGTAGGTAGGGACAGAGTGGAAGAAGTTATTCCCAGTGTCCCTACCTACTATTTTTCATATATTGATAGTAGGTAGGGACAGCGGGAATAACTTTTTCCACTGTGTCCCTACCTACTATTTTTCATATAACCGAATAGTAGGTAGGGACAGAGTGGAAGAAGTTATTCCCAGTGTCCCTACCTACTATTTTTCACATAATTGATAGTAGGTAGGGACAGCGGGAATAACTTTTTCCACTGTGTCCCTACCTACTATTTTTCATATAACCGAATAGTAGGTAGGGACAGAGTGGAAGAAGTTATTCCCAGTGTCCCTACCTACTATTTTTCCCCACCTAACCTCACCTAACCTCTAGTAGGTAGGGACACCTAACCTCACCTAACCTCACCTAACCTCTCACCTAACCTCACCTAACCTCTCTCCTAACCTCACCTAACCTCACCTAACCTCTCACCTAACCTCACCTAACCTCACCTAACCTCTCACCTAACCTCACCTAACCTCACCTAACCTCACCTAACCTCTCACCTAACCTCACCTAACCTCACCTAACCTCTCACCTAACCTCACCTAACCTCTCTCCTAACCTCACCTAACCTCACCTAACCTCTCACCTAACCTCACCTAACCTCACCTAACCTCTCACCTAACCTCACCTAACCTCACCTAACCTCTCACCTAACCTCACCTAACCTCACCTAACCTCTCACCTAACCTCACCTAACCTCACCTAACCTCTCACCTAACCTCACCTAACCTCACCACCTAACCTCACCTAACCTCTCACCTAACCTCACCTAACCTCACCTAACCTCTCACCTAACCTCACCTAACCTCACCTAACCTCTCACCTAACCTCACCTAACCTCACCTAACCTCTCACCTAAGGGGGACTGTGTCCCTACCTACTATTTTTCATATAACCGAATACTAGGTAGGAACACAGTGGAAAAAGTTATTCCCGCTATCGATTCGCTACTATCGATTAGCCGCACCATGATGAAACTTTCAAGAAAAATTCTCTCATAGATGCGACACCGAATTCTATACCAAAAATGACAATCCGATGAAAATTGAAAAATCGATAAATGCTGCGCGTTTTTGCGTGTTTTAGAAAATTGGGAGCGCGATAAAATCTCTTAGGGTGGCCGCACCGTAATGAAACTTTCACGATAAATTCTCAATCCGATGAAAATTGAAAATTTGATAAAAAGTGCGCGTTTTTGCGTGTTTTAGAAAATTGGGAGCGCGATAAAATCTCTTAGGGTAGGGACACAGTGGGAAAAGTTATTCCCACTGTCCCTACCTACTATCGTTTATATGAAACATAGTAGGTAGGGACACAGTGGAAAAAGTTATTCCCGCTGTCCCTACCTACTATCGTTTATATGAAAAATAGTAGGTAGGGACAGCGGGAATAACTTTTTTCACTGTGTCCCTACCTACTATTTTTCATATAATTGATAGTAGGTAGGGACAGCGGGAATAACTTTTTCCACTGTGTCCCTACCTACTATTTTTCATATAACCGAATAGTAGGTAGGGACAGAGTGGAAGAAGTTATTCCCAGTGTCCCTACCTACTATTTTTCATATAATTGATAGTAGGTAGGGACAGCGGGAATAACTTTTCCACTGTGTCCCTACCTACTATTTTTCATATAATTGATAGTAGGTAGGGACAGCGGGAATAACTTTTTCCACTGTGTCCCTACCTACTATTTTTCATATAATTGATAGTAGGTAGGGACAGAGTGGAAGAAGTTATTCCCAGTGTCCCTACCTACTATTTTTCATATAATTGATAGTAGGTAGGGACAGCGGGAATAACTTTTCCACTGTGTCCCTACCTACTATTTTTCATATAACCGGATAGTAGGTAGGGACAGAGTGGAAGAAGTTATTCCCAGTGTCCCTACCTACTATTTTTCATATAATTGATAGTAGGTAGGGACAGCGGGAATAACTTTTCCACTGTGTCCCTACCTACTATTTTTCATATAATTGATAGTAGGTAGGGACAGAGTGGAAGAAGTTATTCCCAGTGTCCCTACCTACTATTTTTCATATAATTGATAGTAGGTAGGGACAGAGTGGAAGTAACTTTTTCCACTGTGTCCCTACCTACTATTTTTCATATAATTGATAGTAGGTAGGGACAGCGGGAATAACTTTTCCACTGTGTCCCTACCTACTATTTTTCATATAACCGAATAGTAGGTAGGGACAGAGTAGGAACAGAAGTTATTCCCTGTGTCCCTACCTACTATTTTTCATATAATTGATAGTAGGTAGGGACAGGGACAGTGTCCCTACCTACTATTTTTCATATAATTGATAGTAGGTAGGGACAGCGGGAACTTTTCCACTGTGTCCCTACCTACTATTTTTCATATAACCGAATAGTAGGTAGGGACAGAGTGGAAGAAGTTATTCCCACTGTGTCCCTACCTACTATTTTTCATATAATTGATAGTAGGTAGGGACAGCGGGAATAACTTTTTCCACTGTGTCCCTACCTACTATTTTTCATATAACCGAATAGTAGGTAGGGACAGAGTGGAAGAAGTTATTCCCAGTGTCCCTACCTACTATTTTTCATATAATTGATAGTAGGTAGGGACAGCGGGAATAACTTTTCCACTGTGTCCCTACCTACTATTTTTCATATAACCGAATAGTAGGTAGGGACAGAGTGGAAGAAGTTATTCCCAGTGTCCCTACCTACTATTTTTCATATAATTGATAGTAGGTAGGGACAGCGGGAATAACTTTTTCCACTGTGTCCCTACCTACTATTTTTCATATAACCGAATAGTAGGTAGGGACAGAGTGGAAGAAGTTATTCCCACTGTGTCCCTACCTACTATTTTTCATATAATTGATAGTAGGTAGGGACAGCGGGAATAACTTTTTCCACTGTGTCCCTACCTACTATTTTTCATATAACCGAATAGTAGGTAGGGACAGAGTGGAAGAAGTTATTCCCTGTGTCCCTACCTACTATTTTTCATATAATTGATAGTAGGTAGGGACAGCGGGAATAACTTTTTCCACTGTGTCCCTACCTACTATTTTTCATATAACCGAATAGTAGGTAGGGACAGAGTGGAAGAAGTTATTCCCAGTGTCCCTACCTACTATTTTTCATATAATTGATAGTAGGTAGGGACAGCGGGAATAACTTTTCCACTGTGTCCCTACCTACTATTTTTCATATAACCGAATAGTAGGTAGGGACAGAGTGGAAGAAGTTATTCCCAGTGTCCCTACCTACTATTTTTCATATAATTGATAGTAGGTAGGGACAGCGGGAATAACTTTTTCCACTGTGTCCCTACCTACTATTTTTCATATAACCGAATAGTAGGTAGGGACAGAGTGGAAGAAGTTATTCCCAGTGTCCCTACCTACTATTTTTCATATAATTGATAGTAGGTAGGGACAGCGGGAATAACTTTTTCCACTGTGTCCCTACCTACTATTTTTCATATAACCGAATAGTAGGTAGGGACAGAGTGGAAGAAGTTATTCCCAGTGTCCCTACCTACTATTTTTCATATAATTGATAGTAGGTAGGGACAGCGGGAATAACTTTTCCACTGTGTCCCTACCTACTATTTTTCATATAACCGAATAGTAGGTAGGGACAGAGTGGAAGAAGTTATTCCCAGTGTCCCTACCTACTATTTTTCATATAATTGATAGTAGGTAGGGACAGCGGGAATAACTTTTCCACTGTGTCCCTACCTACTATTTTTCATATAACCGAATAGTAGGTAGGGACAGAGTGGAAGAAGTTATTCCCAGTGTCCCTACCTACTATTTTTCATATAATTGATAGTAGGTAGGGACAGCGGGAATAACTTTTCCACTGTGTCCCTACCTACTATTTTTCATATAACCGAATAGTAGGTAGGGACAGAGTGGAAGAAGTTATTCCCAGTGTCCCTACCTACTATTTTTCATATAATTGATAGTACCTAACCTCACCTAACCTCACCCTAACCTCACCTAACCTCACCTAACCTCACCTAACCTCACCTAACCTCTCCTCACCTAACCTCACCTCACCCTAACCTCACCTAACCTCACCTAACCTCTCCTACCTAACCTCACCTAACCTCACCTAACCTCACCTAACCTCTAACCTCACCTAACCTCACCTAACCTCACCTAACCTCACCTAACCTCTCACCTAACCTCACCTAACCTCACCTAACCTCTAACCTCACCTAACCTCACCTAACCTCTCTCCTAACCTCACCTAACCTCACCTAACCTCCTCACCTAACCTCACCTAACCTCACCTAACCTCTCCTAACCTCACCTAACCTCACCTAACCTCTCACCTAACCTCACCTAACCTCACCTAACCTCTCCTAACCTCACCTAACCTCACCTAACCTCTCACCTAACCTCTCTCCTAACCTCACCTAACCTCACCTAACCTCACCTAACCTCACCTAACCTCACCTAACCTCTCACCTAACCTCACCTAACCTCACCTAACCTCTAACCTCACTAACCTCACCTAACCTCACCTAACCTCTCACCTAAGGGGGACTGTGTCCCTACCTACTATTTTTCATATAACCGAATACTAGGTAGGAACACAGTGGAAAAAGTTATTCCCGCTATCGATTCGCTACTATCGATTAGCCGCACCGTGATGAAACTTTCAAGAAAAATTCTCTCATAGATGCGACACCGAATTCTATACCAAAAATGACAATCCGATGAAAGTTGAAAAATCGATAAATGCTGCGCGTTTTTGCGTGCTTTAGAAAATTGAGAGCGCGATAAAATTTCTTAGGGTGGCCGCACCGTAATGAAACTTTCACGATAAATTCTCAATCCGATGAAAATTGAAAATTTGATAAAAAATGCGCGTTTTTGCGTGTTTTAGAAAATTGGGAGCGCGATAAAATCTCTTAGGGTAGGGACACAGTGGGAAAAGTTATTCCCACTGTCCCTACCTACTATCGTTTATATGAAAAATAGTAGGTAGGGACACAGTGATAAAAGTTATTCTCGCTGTCCCTACCTACTATCGTTTATATGAAAAATAGTAGGTAGGGACAGCGGGAATAACTTTTTTCACTGTGTCCCTACCTACTATTTTTCATATAATTGATAGTAGGTAGGGACAGCGGGAATAACTTTTCTCACTGTGTCCCTACCTACTATTTTCATATAACCGAATAGTAGGTAGGGACAGAGTGGAAGAAGTTATTCCCAGTGTCCCTACCTACTATTTTTCATATAATTGATAGTAGGTAGGGACAGCGGGAATAACTTTTCCACTGTGTCCCTACCTACTATTTTTCATATAATTGATAGTAGGTAGGGACAGCGGGAATAACTTTTTCCACTGTGTCCCTACCTACTATTTTTCATATAATTGATAGTAGGTAGGGACAGAGTGGAAGAAGTTATTCCCAGTGTCCCTACCTACTATTTTTCATATAATTGATAGTAGGTAGGGACAGCGGGAATAACTTTTTCCACTGTGTCCCTACCTACTATTTTTCATATAACCGAATAGTAGGTAGGGACAGAGTGGAAGAAGTTATTCCCAGTGTCCCTACCTACTATTTTTCATATAATTGATAGTAGGTAGGGACAGCGGGAATAACTTTTCCACTGTGTCCCTACCTACTATTTTTCATATAATTGATAGTAGGTAGGGACAGCGGGAATAACTTTTTCCACTGTGTCCCTACCTACTATTTTTCATATAATTGATAGTAGGTAGGGACAGAGTGGAAGAAGTTATTCCACTGTGTCCCTACCTACTATTTTTCATATAATTGATAGTAGGTAGGGACAGCGGGAATAACTTTTTCCACTGTGTCCCTACCTACTATTTTTCATATAATTGATAGTAGGTAGGGACAGCGGGAATAACTTTTCCACTGTGTCCCTACCTACTATTTTTCATATAACCGAATAGTAGGTAGGGACAGAGTGGAAGAAGTTATTCCCACTGTGTCCCTACCTACTATTTTTCATATAATTGATAGTAGGTAGGGACAGCGGGAATAACTTTTTCCACTGTGTCCCTACCTACTATTTTTCATATAACCGAATAGTAGGTAGGGACAGAGTGGAAGAAGTTATTCCCAGTGTCCCTACCTACTATTTTTCATATAATTGATAGTAGGTAGGGACAGCGGGAATAACTTTTTCACTGTGTCCCTACCTACTATTTTTCATATAACCGAATAGTAGGTAGGGACAGAGTGGAAGAAGTTATTCCCACTGTGTCCCTACCTACTATTTTTCATATAATTGATAGTAGGTAGGGACAGCGGGAATAACTTTTTCCACTGTGTCCCTACCTACTATTTTTCATATAACCGAATAGTAGGTAGGGACAGAGTGGAAGAAGTTATTCCCACTGTGTCCCTACCTACTATTTTTCATATAATTGATAGTAGGTAGGGACAGCGGGAATAACTTTTTCCACTGTGTCCCTACCTACTATTTTTCATATAACCGAATAGTAGGTAGGGACAGAGTGGAAGAAGTTATTCCCAGTGTCCCTACCTACTATTTTTCATATAATTGATAGTAGGTAGGGACAGCGGGAATAACTTTTTCCACTGTGTCCCTACCTACTATTTTTCATATAACCGAATAGTAGGTAGGGACAGAGTGGAAGAAGTTATTCCCAGTGTCCCTACCTACTATTTTTCATATAATTGATAGTAGGTAGGGACAGCGGGAATAACTTTTTCCACTGTGTCCCTACCTACTATTTTTCATATAATTGATAGTAGGTAGGGACAGCGGGAATAACTTTTTCCACTGTGTCCCTACCTACTAGATAGTAGGTAGGGACAGAGTGGAAGAAGTTATTCCCAGTGTCCCTACCTACTATTTTTCACATAATTGATAGTAGGTAGGGACAGCGGGAATAACTTTTCCACTGTGTCCCTACCTACTATTTTCATATAACCGAATAGTAGGTAGGGACAGAGTGGAAGAAGTTATTCCCAGTGTCCCTACCTACTATTTTTCATATAATTGATAGTAGGTAGGGACAGCGGGAATAACTTTTTCCACTGTGTCCCTACCTACTATTTTTCATATAACCGAATAGTAGGTAGGGACAGAGTGGAAGAAGTTATTCCCAGTGTCCCTACCTACTATTTTTCCCCACCTAACCTCACCTAACCTCTCACCTAACCTCACCTAACCTCACCTAACCTCACCTAACCTCTCACCTAACCTCACCTAACCTCTCCTAACCTCACCTAACCTCCTAACCTCTCACCTACCTCACCTAACCTCACCTAACCTCTAACCTCACCTAACCTCACCTAACCTCACCTAACCTCTCACCTAACCTCACCTAACCTCACCTAACCTCACCTAACCTCACCTAACCTAACCTAACCTCACCTAACCTCACCTAACCTCACCTAACCTCACCTAACCTCACCTAACCTCACCTAACCTCACCTAACCTCACCTAACCTCACCTAACCTCACCTAACCTCACCTAACCTCTCACCTAACCTCACCTAACCTCACCTAACCTCACCTAACCTCACCTAACCTCACCTAACCTCACCTAACCTCACCTAACCTCACCTAACCTCACCTAACCTCACCTAACCTCACCTAACCTCACCTAACCTCTCACCTAACCTCACCTAACCTCACCTAACCTCTCACCTAAGGGGGACTGTGTCCCTACCTACTATTTTTCATATAACCGAATACTAGGTAGGAACACAGTGGAAAAAGTTATTCCCGCTATCGATTCGCTACTATCGATTAGCCGCACCATGATGAAACTTTCAAGAAAAATTCTCTCATAGATGCGACACCGAATTCTATACCAAAAATGACAATCCGATGAAAATTGAAAAATCGATAAATGCTGCGCGTTTTTGCGTGTTTTAGAAAATTGGGAGCGCGATAAAATCTCTTAGGGTGGCCGCACCGTAATGAAACTTTCACGATAAATTCTCAATCCGATGAAAATTGAAAATTTGATAAAAAGTGCGCGTTTTTGCGTGTTTTAGAAAATTGGGAGCGCGATAAAATCTCTTAGGGTAGGGACACAGTGGGAAAAGTTATTCCCACTGTCCCTACCTACTATCGTTTATATGAAACATAGTAGGTAGGGACACAGTGGAAAAGTTATTCCCGCTGTCCCTACCTACTATCGTTTATATGAAAAATAGTAGGTAGGGACAGCGGGAATAACTTTTTCACTGTGTCCCTACCTACTATTTTCATATAATTGATAGTAGGTAGGGACAGCGGGAATAACTTTTCCACTGTGTCCCTACCTACTATTTTCATATAACCGAATAGTAGGTAGGGACAGAGTGGAAGAAGTTATTCCCAGTGTCCCTACCTACTATTTTTCATATAATTGATAGTAGGTAGGGACAGCGGGAATAACTTTTTCCACTGTGTCCCTACCTACTATTTTTCATATAATTGATAGTAGGTAGGGACAGCCCAGTGGAAGTAACTTTTTTCCACTGTGTCCCTACCTACTATTTTTCATATAACCGATAGTAGGTAGGGACAGAGTGGAAGAAGTTATTCCCTGTGTCCCTACCTACTATTTTTCATATAATTGATAGTAGGTAGGGACAGCGGGAATAACTTTTCCACTGTGTCCCTACCTACTATTTTTCATATAATTGATAGTAGGTAGGGACAGCGGGAATTTTCCACTTGTCCCTTACCACTGTGTCCCTACCTACTATTTTTCATATAATTGATAGTAGGTAGGGACAGAGTGGAAGAAGTTATTCCCACTGTGTCCCTACCTACTATTTTTCATATAATTGATAGTAGGTAGGGACAGCGGGAATAACTTTTCCACTGTGTCCCTACCTACTATTTTTCATATAATTGATAGTAGGTAGGGTGTCCCTACAGAATAGTAGGTAGGGACAGGGGAATAACTTATTCCACTGTGTCCCTACCTACTATTTTTCATATAATTGATAGTAGGTAGGGACAGAGGGAATAAGTTATTCCACTGTGTCCCTACCTACTATTTTTCATATAATTGATAGTAGGTAGGGACAGCGGGAATAACTTTTCCACTGTGTCCCTACCTACTATTTTTCATATAATTGATAGTAGGTAGGGACAGCGGGAATAACTTTTCCACTGTGTCCCTACCTACTATTTTTCATATAACCGAATAGTAGGTAGGGACAGAGTGGAAGAAGTTATTCCCAGTGTCCCTACCTACTATTTTTCATATAATTGATAGTAGGTAGGGACAGCGGGAATAACTTTTTCCACTGTGTCCCTACCTACTATTTTTCATATAATTGATAGTAGGTAGGGACAGCGGGAATAACTTTTTCCACTGTGTCCCTACCTACTATTTTTCATATAATTGATAGTAGGTAGGGACAGCGGGAATAACTTTTTCCACTGTGTCCCTACCTACTATTTTTCATATAACCGAATAGTAGGTAGGGACAGAGTGGAAGAAGTTATTCCCAGTGTCCCTACCTACTATTTTTCATATAATTGATAGTAGGTAGGGACAGCGGGAATAACTTTTCCACTGTGTCCCTACCTACTATTTTTCATATAATTGATAGTAGGTAGGGACAGCGGGAATAACTTTTCCACTGTGTCCCTACCTACTATTTTTCATATAATTGAATAGTAGGTAGGGACAGAGTGGAAGAAGTTATTCCCAGTGTCCCTACCTACTATTTTTCATATAATTGATAGTAGGTAGGGACAGCGGGAATAACTTTTTCCACTGTGTCCTTACCTACTATTTTTCATATAATTGGTAGTAGGTAGGGACAGCATGAATAACTTTTTTCACTGTGTCCCTACCTACTATTTTTCATATAACCGAATAGTAGGTAGGGACAGAGTGGAAGAAGTTATTCCCAGTGTCCCTACCTACTATTTTTCATATAATTGATAGTAGGTAGGGACAGCGGGAATAACTTTTTCCACTGTGTCCCTACCTACTATTTTTCATATAATTGATAGTAGGTAGGGACAGCGGGAATAACTTTTCCACTGTGTCCCTACCTACTATTTTTCATATAATTGAATAGTAGGTAGGGACAGAGTGGAAGAAGTTATTCCCAGTGTCCCTACCTACTATTTTTCATATAATTGATAGTAGGTAGGGACAGCGGGAATAACTTTTTCCACTGTGTCCCTACCTACTATTTTTCATATAACCGAATAGTAGGTAGGGACAGAGTGGAAGAAGTTATTCCCAGTGTCCCTACCTACTATTTTTCATATAATTGATAGTAGGTAGGGACAGCGGGAATAACTTTTTCCACTGTGTCCCTACCTACTATTTTTCATATAACCGAATAGTAGGTAGGGACAGAGTGGAAGAAGTTATTCCCAGTGTCCCTACCTACTATTTTTCATATAATTGATAGTAGGTAGGGACAGCGGGAATAACTTTTTCCACTGTGTCCCTACCTACTATTTTTCATATAACCGAATAGTAGGTAGGGACAGAGTGGAAGAAGTTATTCCCACTGTGTCCCTACCTACTATTTTTCATATAATTGATAGTAGGTAGGGACAGCGGGAATAACTTTTTTCACTGTGTCCCTACCTACTATTTTTCATATAACCGAATAGTAGGTAGGGACAGAGTGGAAGAAGTTATTCCCACTGTGTCCCTACCTACTATTTTTCATATAATTGATAGTAGGTAGGGACAGCGGGAATAACTTTTTCCACTGTGTCCCTACCTACTATTTTTCATATAACCGAATAGTAGGTAGGGACAGAGTGGAAGAAGTTATTCCCAGTGTCCCTACCTACTATTTTTCATATAATTGATAGTAGGTAGGGACAGCGGGAATAACTTTTTCCACTGTGTCCCTACCTACTATTTTTCATATAACCGAATAGTAGGTAGGGACAGAGTGGAAGAAGTTATTCCCAGTGTCCCTACCTACTATTTTTCATATAATTGATAGTAGGTAGGGACAGCGGGAATAACTTTTCCACTGTGTCCCTACCTACTATTTTTCATATAACTGAATAGTAGGTAGGGACAGAGTGGAAGAAGTTATTCCCAGTGTCCCTACCTACTATTTTTCACATAATTGATAGTAGGTAGGGACAGCGGGAATAACTTTTTCCACTGTGTCCCTACCTACTATTTTTCATATAACCGAATAGTAGGTAGGGACAGAGTGGAAGAAGTTATTCCCAGTGTCCCTACCTACTATTTTTCACATAATTGATAGTAGGTAGGGACAGCGGGAATAACTTTTTCCACTGTGTCCCTACCTACTATTTTTCATATAACCGAATAGTAGGTAGGGACAGAGTGGAAGAAGTTATTCCCAGTGTCCCTACCTACTATTTTTCCCCACCTAACCTCACCTAACCTCTCACCTAACCTCACCTAACCTCACCTAACCTCTCACCTAACCTCACCTAACCTCTCTCCTAACCTCACCTAACCTCACCTAACCTCTCACCTAACCTCACCTAACCTCACCTAACCTCTCACCTAACCTCACCTAACCTCACCTAACCTCACCTAACCTCTCACCTAACCTCACCTAACCTCACCTAACCTCTCACCTAACCTCACCTAACCTCTCTCCTAACCTCACCTAACCTCACCTAACCTCTCACCTAACCTCACCTAACCTCACCTAACCTCTCACCTAACCTCACCTAACCTCACCTAACCTCTCACCTAACCTCACCTAACCTCACCTAACCTCTCACCTAACCTCACCTAACCTCACCTAACCTCTCACCTAACCTCACCTAACCTCTCACCTAACCTCACCTAACCTCACCTAACCTCTCACCTAACCTCACCTAACCTCACCTAACCTCTCACCTAACCTCACCTAACCTCACCTAACCTCTCACCTAACCTCACCTAACCTCTCACCTAACCTCACCTAACCTCTCACCTAAGGGGGACTGTGTCCCTACCTACTATTTTTCATATAACCGAATACTAGGTAGGAACACAGTGGAAAAAGTTATTCCCGCTATCGATTCGCTACTATCGATTAGCCGCACCATGATGAAACTTTCAAGAAAAATTCTCTCATAGATGCGACACCGAATTCTATACCAAAAATGACAATCCGATGAAAATTGAAAAATCGATAAATGCTGCGCGTTTTTGCGTGTTTTAGAAAATTGGGAGCGCGATAAAATCTCTTAGGGTGGCCGCACCGTAATGAAACTTTCACGATAAATTCTCAATCCGATGAAAATTGAAAATTTGATAAAAAGTGCGCGTTTTTGCGTGTTTTAGAAAATTGGGAGCGCGATAAAATCTCTTAGGGTAGGGACACAGTGGGAAAAGTTATTCCCACTGTCCCTACCTACTATCGTTTATATGAAACATAGTAGGTAGGGACACAGTGGAAAAAGTTATTCCCGCTGTCCCTACCTACTATCGTTTATATGAAAAATAGTAGGTAGGGACAGCGGGAATAACTTTTTTCACTGTGTCCCTACCTACTATTTTTCATATAATTGATAGTAGGTAGGGACAGCGGGAATAACTTTTTCCACTGTGTCCCTACCTACTATTTTTCATATAACCGAATAGTAGGTAGGGACAGAGTGGAAGAAGTTATTCCCAGTGTCCCTACCTACTATTTTTCATATAATTGATAGTAGGTAGGGACAGCGGGAATAACTTTTTCCACTGTGTACCTACCTACTATTTTTCATATAATTGATAGTAGGTAGGGACAGCGGGAATAACTTTTTCCACTGTGTCCCTACCTACTATTTTTCATATAACCGAATAGTAGGTAGGGACAGAGTGGAAGAAGTTATTCCCAGTGTCCCTACCTACTATTTTTCATATAATTGATAGTAGGTAGGGACAGCGGGAATAACTTTTTTCACTGTGTCCCTACCTACTATTTTTCATATAACCGAATAGTAGGTAGGGACAGAGTGGAAGAAGTTATTCCCACTGTGTCCCTACCTACTATTTTTCATATAATTGATAGTAGGTAGGGACAGCGGGAATAACTTTTTCCACTGTGTCCCTACCTACTATTTTTCATATAATTGATAGTAGGTAGGGACAGCGGGAATAACTTTTTCCACTGTGTCCCTACCTACTATTTTTCATATAACCGAATAGTAGGTAGGGACAGAGTGGAAGAAGTTATTCCCAGTGTCCCTACCTACTATTTTTCATATAATTGATAGTAGGTAGGGACAGCGGGAATAACTTTTTCCACTGTGTCCCTACCTACTATTTTTCATATAATTGATAGTAGGTAGGGACAGCGGGAATAACTTTTTCCACTGTGTCCCTACCTACTATTTTTCATATAACCGAATAGTAGGTAGGGACAGAGTGGAAGAAGTTATTCCCAGTGTCCCTACCTACTATTTTTCATATAATTGATAGTAGGTAGGGACAGCGGAAATAACTTTTTCCACTGTGTCCCTACCTACTATTTTTCATATAACCGAATAGTAGATAGGGACAGAGTGGAAGAAGTTATTCCCACTGTGTCCCTACCTACTATTTTTCATATAACCGAATAGTAGGTAGGGACAGAGTGGAAGAAGTTATTCCCAGTGTCCCTACCTACTATTTTTCATTTAATTGATAGTAGGTAGGGACAGCGGGAATAACTTTTTCCACTGTGTCCCTACCTACTATTTTTCATATAATTGATAGTAGGTAGGGACAGCGGGAATAACTTTTTTCACTGTGTCCCTACCTACTATTTTTCATATAACCGAATAGTAGGTAGGAACAGAGTGGAAGAAGTTATTCCCAGTGTCCCTACCTACTATTTTTCATTTAATTGATAGTAGGTAGGGACAGCGGGAATAACTTTTTCCACTGTGTCCCTACCTACTATTTTTCATATAACCGAATAGTAGGTAGGGACAGAGTGGAAGAAGTTATTCCCACTGTGTCCCTACCTACTATTTTTCATATAACCGAATAGTAGGTAGGGACAGAGTGGAAGAAGTTATTCCCAGTGTCCCTACCCACTATTTTTCATATAATTGATAGTAGGTAGGGACAGCGGGAATAACTTTTTCCACTGTGTCCCTACCTACTATTTTTCATATAACCGAATAGTAGGTAGGGACAGAGTGGAAGAAGTTATTCCCACTGTGTCCCTACCTACTATTTTTCATATAACCGAATAGTAGGTAGGGACAGAGTGGAAGAAGTTATTCCCGCTGTCCCTACCTACTATCAATTATATGAAAAATAGTAGGTAGGGACACTGGGAATAACTTCTTCCACTCTGACCCTACCTACTAGTCGGTTATATGAAAAATAGTAGGTAGGGACACAGTGAAAAAAGTTATTCCCGCTGTCCCTACCTACTATCAATTATATGAAAAATAGTAGGTAGTAGCGGGAATAACTTTTTCCACTGTGTCCCTACCTACTATTTTTCATATATATAATCGATAGTAGCGAATCGATAGCGGGAATAACTTTTTTCACTGTGTCCCTACCTACTATTTTTCATATAACCGGATAGTAGGTAGGGACAGAGTGGAAGAAGTTATTCCCAGTGTCCCTACCTACTATTTTTCATATAATTGATAGTAGGTAGGGACAGAGTGGAAAAAGTTATTCCGACTGTGTCCCTACCTCGAAAGACTATGATTTTCGATGCCCTTGTAGTATTTCTAGTGATTAAACCGCAAATCAACTATTTTGCCGCAATTGCTGCTGTAAATAATGAAATGATAATAAAAACAATTTGTTTAGTGTCTATGGCGCTGCGTCACAATAACCAAACGATTTTAGGACGGTCGTACCTTCAGTTGAGTCTAACTCGCGAACGCGGTTCGCTTTCTCGATTCGTCTCATACGTAATGGTACTCAACTGAATACCCATCTTAGGGAACGTTACGCTATGAGTCATGCTTTTTCGTGCGTGCGGTCGAAGTCGATGCAACGTCAAATTGTTGAATAATATTTATAAATGAAATGAGCCTTTATTCAGCTGATTAATATTCAATGGACTAAGTTGCGCATATATCTTAACATATTCCGAAGTAGCTATAAGTATTCTTTATGAGAAAACACTTTCCAGATTTAACCAACAAATAACTAAGGGAAGGAACAAATCCCCAGCTTCTAGACGAGTGATTACTTCACCAAAATGAAACACAAACAATCGTTAGGATAGACGAGAGAGTTCTATATGTTTAATGCGAGTTGAGTCTGTATAGGTCCCGGGGGACTGCTTGCATTTATCACGCTAGTAATCGAACCGTATCCACACTTCTAATAGTTTATAGGGATCGTCTGGAGCTAGTAGAAAAATTAATTTGGGTCGCCATAAATAAAAGATCATCGATGAGGCGTCTGACGATCCCAGGGTGGGTGGATTAGTTCCGTTGGTGAACATTTCGGACCGGGTGGAAAGAACGTTTCGATTTAACCGATTAAAATGAAGAGAAATAGGTGGAGATAAGTCAGAGTAAGAGTGATCACGAGTTTACGTGATGGCCACCCTTATAGCAATAAAGATCGAATTCACTTTTCGTGTCGAAATGACTGCGCGTATTATCCGACGAGGGATCTCGATGAAGCGTGATGGGAATCTTATTCGGTGCCTCGTCATATTGAAATATCAAGTGGATATAAAAATAGGCCCGAGTTTCGTTAACGGAAAGTAAGGGGTGAAATGGAAAAGGTCGATGAGCCACCACCAGATCCATTTTCCGTGGCGTAAACCTTGAACTAAAGGTCAATTATATATTGTTTCATTCATAGTCCGAACAACGGTGGAAAATTTTATTTCCAATCATTCTTACCTACATCCATTATGTACTGCGTAGAAGACACATTTGCAGCAAGTGCACGTCCTATATTTGATTATGCTTTCCAAAAATTAAGGGAATTAAGAGATTTTCCATCAAAACCAAAATATTTTGTTTTTTTTTAATATTGCGAAGATGTCAATTCAAAAATATCTACAATTTTCATCTACAAAAAACAATCAAAATTTATGAATTTCTCAGAGAAACTCGTAAATGGTTTCATAATGGACAATTGAATCAGGCAAAAATCGAGAAATTCATACAATTTCGCTGATAATTAATCATAACAGTTAATTCATATTCTGATTCCTTCAAGTCACCGACACATTTAATATTTTTAATTTTTAATTTTCTGAATATTATTGCTATTTTTGGGGATTGTATTTTGTAAGAATCCCTTTGATGCTCTAACTGAATATAAACGAATAGACCACAGAGAATGAATATGCGTCTCATGTCAGCATTCATTGTATAGCTATTGAAATTAAAAACGACATTGTTACAAACAAATGGACATTTATTGCATTGTTAGAAAAATTCGATTATCGGATCGTCTGTTTCCCATTCGGTAAAATCACAAAAGCTCTCGTTTTGTAGATGGGAAACGAACAAAATCAATCGCGATCTGTGCGAATCAAACCAATTTCGGAATTGGCGTTCCAGAACGGACATCCAATGTAGGGAAAACAGACATCGATCTTTCGCCTCTTCGATGATTGTAACGGATTTATACTGTCAGGAGTCAGTGTTTTATCATTCATGATGTGTTGTTGCAATCGGAGGCGGCAGCGGAGCATCAGTTCCGATGATGGCGGTCGTAACCGGTTACCCGGAAACGAATGTTCCAGCTCTTCGTGCAGCGGTTTTGCTAAATCCAGGAGAAACAATGTGTATAGACCGAAAAACAATCTCTGTTTGCCCGGAAAATAATCGAAACTGATTGAATTTCAAATAGTTTATAATTTTTAGAAAGTTATTTCCCAGTTTTGCCACCATTTTGTACTGGGTCAAGTTTCACTGTTGTTCTTTTATCAAGACCTTCAAAATGATGCGTCACTTGAGGTGTCATTGTATCTTAGATTTTTGAGTTGAACATTTTCGAAGAAGGCCAAAGTTACAAACTAAGTAGGTATCCGCTACAAAGTTAAACTGTTGTATCCACACTTTTTCTTCATCCTGTATATTATGTATTTGCGCCTCGTCACTAGTGTCTGCAACATGCGCCAAAACGATTTCCATCCACGCAGTGCTTCAGTTTGAAGCGTAATGTCTTTGAAAACAATTAATTGGATCAGCTGCTGATTACGGACTCATCATAATTAAATTTTTAATTTCTTTCTACACCTCAATTAGACCGAAGCTGCATTTGGTCGCTAATGGTTTGAATTTATCATTTTTCAACGGAATACTGTTTTAGTCGACAATCCGATTTTTCCATAATGCCAGTGAATTATGTAATCTCCAATGCAAGACGTAATTTCTTCGTTGCTCCATTTCGTACAGGTCGAATAAGAAACCATTTAAATATAAATATGAATATCATAAATCCCAAATTTATTTTTTACGGAAACAAATTAAGAGCCCCAATATTATAAAACTGATAAGAATGAGTCCCTAAAAATGAAGAGAAAATATATTTAAAAAATGTTATTCCTCGGCATTATCTTTGCGAAGTTACGAGTATGTTACATGTGAAAACTATTTAAACACCATGAAACTTGTGGAATCAGCCGTAAAGGGACGGTGAATGTTCTCCTAAGGAAATTCGAAGAATACCAATTGGGGGAGCATCAAAGCGACTAGTAAGTTCGTTAACCACCATTTTCGACAGCTTAGTTGCGTCTGATCTGATTCCCAATTCCCTTAGCCCCTCACAATTAAACAGTCCCTTTATCACATTCAACCGACTATTGCCACCTCACTAAGAAGTTGAGGTTGAAATGGGGAGAAACTCGATTGTATGTTCCGAGCATCACGCCAATGGCATATGAAATCTAACAATCACATCGAATTAATTGCAGCAATAGAGAAATTTTAATTGAAATATCAGTTCGAAAATGACTTCTCACGTTCTTTCTTGGTGATAAAATCCTAACTTTCGAGGTACTGAGAGGACAGTCAAAAAAGATAAATAAAAAAAATTGGTTGTCTGTAAATTCGGTTTGCGGTTGATAATTTGACGCTATAAAAAACATCCATAAAAAATTCGACCAGTATCAATTGAGTATTTTCCGACGTCATCTAATTACTTTGGTATTTCGGCGGCTCGAACGAACTGAAAGAACACAGCAATAACAATGGATTTGAATATATGTGGATGTTATTCAACAAGTTCTCAGTAATATTCTTCCAATGACAGGTTAAATATACTTGAATTTTAATGTGAATCTTTCCGGTCGTGTGTAAGAACTGACACAAAATTTTTTCCATACAAAAACAACAGGAAACAGAGACATGAAATATATCGCGATATTCGAAATAAATGAATATCATCCAAAATTTTGTTCATATTTCATTGGAATACATAACGAATGCAGAGTGAAATGTCAAATTGACACGCTGATTCATATAAACGACTTCACCTGATTGGATGACGATTGAGTTATTTTCATATTTTTCAATTTTTTTTTGTCAATTATATACTCAATCTGTCATTGAAACGGGCATGAAAATCCATTCGTTAGTTTAAAAGTTAACAAACCGACATGGCGACATCATTCAGACATATCAAATAAATTGGCGCGACGTCCAAGAGACAATTTTCCATTTCTCTTCATTCACAGATTAAACTGAAAAAATATTGAACCGTAAAATAGAAACATACATTCAAGTTGCAAACGGAAGTGAGTTGAGATTATAGCAAATATGTGACAGTATTTTTTTGTGGGGATTTTTCGTACGAATAAAAGACCAATTTAAAACTTATTCGTGCGTTTATTAGTTCCATGACCGATTTCCTGAAATTCATCCCGACTTTATGAGGAAGATTCATTCCAGCGGAATGAGTTCATAAATTTCAAATAAGTTAATTCGTTGAAAAGTCCCAAGTCCAAGAATTTGGTCCATTTCACGCATCGCATCAAACGGTCCCGCGTGACGGCTTCGAGGGAAATTATGAAATCCTTTGACATTACAAATTGGCGAAGGCGCCAACTCTACACAGACCCCGATGACATTTCGCTGATCAAGTCATCGGTTTCCCCATTTACATTATCAAGCTGAGGATTTGAGAGATGGGGATTTCAGTCGGGAAATCGGCGGAACCAGAAGATCGATAATGAACACAAACGCAATTTGGCGAAGGAACGCGGGTCCGGATGCGAGAAACTCGTGTGTCGCGCGCGGTACCCTAAATTTATTCATCGTTGTAGGGCCTCCTCAAAATTTGATGCATATGTAGCGTTTCCATTCGCTCACCTTATTTTTGAGCAGTCCGTTGTAAAACGGTTACAAAACAAACCGTCCCATATATCGAGAACCGTTATTTAATCCTCTTAGGAGCTTTTCCAGACAGACATGAAATTAAATCGCTCAGACGAGGTCGCACGGGAAAAAAATATGCTTTCCACAATGACTTCTCATGATTATTACTGGCAATGTACCGTGCAAACGCTATACGTGCGCGTATACCCGTTAAACCATCCCCTTTCACGAAAATCGCGGAGTTGGCGTTCCCAGTTCGGTTCAATTAAATCGCTTGCAGTCGTGTATTCCGCGATTCCCGCTTGTTTCGACATAACGAACAATATGTTACGTCCCTCAGACTACAACGAATGCAAGCTTAGTCATTTGCATGTAGAAATTACATGTTTTCAATTACTTGTTCGAAACAATCTCTGCGCAACTGTTCAATTCACTGGGAAAAAAAGTTAATATCATATTAGTATATGAGTCTAAAGGTCGCCCAACTGATACATACATTAATTTGTATGTCGTGCATTTATGTTAATATGAACAACTTTATTTCCTAACTGCAGCGGGCGAATAATGCTTCGATTCCACTTTTGCCAGCTTTATATTGTTGATTTTTATATACTCCGAGGTAATCACTCATTCAGCACTCCACGCCGAACCGTAGTGTAGTGTGTCAAAGCATAGAACATTTGAACAATTGTTGGCAACCCAATTGCCATTCATCTATTCTGTTTTAGTTCAGAAGGAGTCCGGGCGGGTTTCTAATTGTCGTCCAGATTTAGAATTTTTCGTGATTAACGCAACGGTAACCACGGCATGTCATCGGACTCATTCATAAATCATGTAGGTATAATTACGAAGTATATTTATGATAGATTATAATTTAAAAGCATATGATTAGAGAAATTTTTATAAATTGCTTTCAAGCAGGGATAGAGGTGTTGAAAGCTATTTAAAAAAATGATAAATATCAAATAATTAAAAACATGGAATAAAAAATTAGAAGAATCAAGTAATGTAGGGTGGTTCGAACCGATGAAAATTTTTGTGAGAAAATTGAGTAAGACTATCAAAATTTAATCATGATTAAATTTTGATTTCAATCAGTTCTCTCAAGCGGTTGCACAACTATAAAAATCGGACAACTAACTAACTCTGAATATACATACGAAAACCAAGACAAAGATTGGATTGACATACAAAGACCGCCACAATAACTTTGAATATCCGTAAAACTACCTGCAATTATGAATTGCATTTTGACGAAACTCAAATAATGACAAAAAACCACAGCAGACAATTGATTTTCATAACTAAAATCTGAATACTCAGCAGTATTATGCATTGTGATAAAAGAAAATATTGGGAACTAAAACATTTTTGACTCATTTAATTTTAATAAAAATACCATACATAACGCAACAAGAAGCTGTCAACATCAAAGGCGAAAATTCTGCCTCGTCTCCCCTCTCGCAAATACGTTAGGGGATGAAAATCTACTCCTTATCGTTTGGTTAATTCGCAAAATAATTAATTACAACGTGCTGGAAACGGGGTTGAGAAAATTTTTGCTGAACATCACGGATTCGTGGTGAAGTGCTTTGAGGATAACACAAAAAGTACTTCAAATGTTTTAAAACGGAAAATTTAAGAAAATTACGGAATTATCATGTCAAAAGAATACTTGCGAAAACATCTTGACAGCATGCTATTCATATTGAAATGACCAGTTTGTGTCTGTATTCAAATCTGGAAACAACATTTTGCTAAAACGGGGAAACATTTATATAATTAACATTTCAATTTCATTTTGAATTGCTTTAAACTATGGAAGCACTCTCATTTTATAAAACCCATTTTAATACACAGCCTAACTAGGAGTGAAAAATCTGATATTTCTTATGGAAATTGTGCGTATAGATGACGCAGGAGGTCTAAAAATCGATTTTTGGTTATTAAACCATTCCATTCCCCACGGCAATAATAACGAATTCCTTCCATTCTTTTGTGGTTAATTGTTTGCGGTTTTCCCCGGAAATCCTCATTAATACTAGATGGTTGTTAGTTTATGAATAATTTTGCGCATCCCGGGTTTGAAACGAAAACGTCTTGAATACGCAACTTCATAATCTTATTCATTAATTGTTAAGATTTTACGATCTTCCAAGTATGGGCCAAATTAATTAATCACTAAAATCTCAGTTGTGGTAAAATATTTGCAAATAGGCTCCAACTTTAGAAGACTGTAACTTGAACTCAGACTTATCGTTTGAGCTGTACTGATTCCCAAATATAGTCATATAACTTTCTAAAATTTCAGCGAAATTGTGTTTACGTTGTGATTAAAGATTTTTCGTGAAAGATATTTGAATTATGGGGCACAAAAAATGATTAATCTAATGTACCTAATCATTTAACGAATAGGTTTCGGTTAGAGGCAAACTCCTTTCCAACATCCATTACGATACATTCATAACTTCTTGGTGGAGTTTCGTCGGAGAAATCCTCCAGTAACTCCTACAAGAATTCAAACTTCATACACTCAACATAGCTCCCTAATTCGAGACCGAATCTGAATAGAAAGGTTTCCGTTGCAAGATATATCGTCACTGGATGGTTTTCAGGGATTTCTAAAACGTCTCAAAATGACACGATACAAAACTACACATACACATATGCATTATTCATGAATTCTGAAGCAATGCATCGGGAAATGCGGAGCGAACCTAAGCTGTCCATATCAGACTTTTCTATATGTATATATTGCCGGGAAATATATTTGCGTAAATTCCCACCCCAGGCAAAGCGATGTTGATCCTTACAAAACCGCCCATCTGAAATGAAATTCCTTCTTGATAACGATAATACTCCTTTTATCGTGAAAAATGTGCGACAATGATATTAGTTGTCAGATGATATTTCTCGTTTCAGTAGCGTTACTGGCATAGCGACGCGCAATTTAAAATTGAATCGAGTTATTTTTGTCGGTCGATTTAGTTGTACGTATTCCATAAATTCCTGAGGGAGACGATGAATGGAAAACTTGAATGGTTTGGAAGATGATTTCCATATTAATATTTAAAAGAACCAACAGACTATATTCAGCTTTCTTATTTCTTAAACATCTTAATCTGAGTACAAATTCCAAAAAAAATTGTTAGTCAGAGGGTCCCCTTTTTAAGAATAGAATGCTCAACTATATACCGCTGTCAGATCCGCATTTTCACGCCTATCCCGACGGGACAGCATGGGAAATTATTTGAATGAAGCATTTAATGTTCAAATTATGTATTTTTCAGAGGAATTTCAGTACGACAACTCCTAACCGTATTGTGTGGCTAGATTGTCATATTGTAACGTCATAATTATTATCAATTGGGAATTTCCTTAACGACCACGTTTGAGACCTCTCTACCAAACTAAAACACCATTCGATTGGATGAAATAGTTCCGCTTCTGCCGACTCGAGCTCGGAATCAATTTTCTCGACGTAAATTACCAACCGCTTCAAAACTTCGTTAATTAATCTGGCGTGGCATTAAAGTTACCATCTTCGGGGGGAAAATTCGTTATTTCAGGCCCTTGAGGAAGTAGTAAGTAAATTACCGGAATGACTCGTTACCCGCAATCATTTTGCGGCGCGTTTACGAGTGCGAATTGCGGCGGCACCTGGCGGAATAGCGGGGAAGCGCGCGCGACGTCCCGTTCACACAGCTAAAATACTTACTTACCAGTATCATCGGGCGAATAAAGTAGAGCGTCCAACCTTTGGATGGACAAAGAATGTAAACCACTTTCGAGCTCTTCCGAATGACTAAAGAACGTGCCGGTCCCGATATTCCACACAAGCTCTTTCTCGCATTCCCGCATACTGATCCTGTAATCAATAAATAAATTTTCCTTTAGAATATTACCAACAAGCAATCTGTTTTTCCGCACAATAGAAACATTGATGTGACAAAATTGATTAGATCTCAAAATACACGTCGTGTTCGGCTAGTTGTTAAAGTAGCCAAGCGTCGCATAGCCGAAGGGCTGGTGATGACCTCTTCGTAAGATCTGTTGGCCTCCTTTGCGACCAGCTGATCGGTCTGCCGCCGCGAGATTTGCTTATAGCTTCTTTTTATGCGCCTACTACATAACCCGTTACGTGTCTCAGGTAACTCGACATTCATCGACCATCTATGGAGGTGGAGAAATGGAACCGCGCTTGTAAATCCAAGATTTCTCTCGGGAAAGTCCGATTTTCGCAGACGCAACGGCGCGACCATCTCAAAAAATATGATTAATTTGTTTATTTGTAGAATCTTGAAATTAGAACACGCCTTTTTTTGTCTAGAGAAAACTTGACGAAAAAGAGGTATGTGTTGAGTTAGGTATTATCCAATATAGAAATAGTGGTTTAAGCGATACGCTTTGTAAGTTAATCTTTTTTCGATGAAGTAATGGAAGCAGAATGAAAAAAAAACCTCAAACGCGTTTGATAAAAATGGTGCTTGTGAACTTGTAAAGTAATCGAATATCTGCACCTAGTATTTTGCAATTCACACCATTCAACTCCTCTTGACCCATTCAGAAAGTATTTTGTTGGAAGCGATTTCGCTACAAAACATTAATTATTTCATTCCCGTGTTTAGATCTTATCGCCATGAACTTGATGTTAGTTAAAACACACATATTAATTTAATAATAAACGTTCAAGACCATTGTTTTCTCTCATATAATAATCACTTTCTTGGCCATGTTTCGCGAACGGAATCTTCCGAAAAGCTTTTCACATATCACGTAGGAAATGAACTTGAAAGTATGATTTGAAACATTGACCTATGATAAACCCATGTGCATTATTTAACCTAAAGAACCACGCGCAATCCACGCCGTTAAAAATGCGGAATCGGTAAACTTGCTTGACCCATAACTTGAGGCGACTTCCAGCCTTCAAAAGGAGAGAGGACATAGCAAACCCATCGCCGCGATGGTTCAAAAAGTGTTCTCTTTTTCGATATAACGAATTTTTTGACTGATCCATTTTAGTTTCACCGACACGAAATAAACATTTGTCGAGATTGAAGTCTCGAAGATTTTATCAACTTTATTCGTGCATCCTGCATAGGAACTTCGTGACTACTTATCCGTCCAATTTGGGGATTTTTGATTACTGTTAGCTTGGGATTGTGAATTGAATCCATGCCTCGCGATATTTACGAGCAACACCGATTACTGAATTGTGTTTATGTATAATTGTAGAAAATTTATGAGAAAATTGAATAACGGTTCTTCGTAGATATACAGTTAATCCGTTCTTATGTCAATGTTACAAAATATTACGTTAAAATAATTTAATTATGCTAGAAAATATCTGCATATTTCCATTCGAAGTATCAACCTTGCCGAGGAAATAGATTTGTTAAAGATTATTATTTCACTTTCACTCGCCATAACTATAGGAGCAAAATGGTAATATCGTTCACTCATTACCATTATTACTGTTCCATAAATGCAAACCTGCAATTTCGCTACCAGCACCATTTGATTTTTTTCTCCACACGTAAGATTGTTTACTACACTCCTAGAAATAATAACAGCTTATTGTTTCTCAAACAATAGTCATGTGTAAACGAGAACGCCACTTCTTTGGAATCATTGCTTCATATTGAATATAAAATCGGTCAATTTTTAGTTTCTTATAAAATTTCTCTCTGCCAAAACACTGATTCTCAGATGGAATGTAGAGCTGAGATCTTCCTATTGGTGTTGAATTCATTAAACGTTCTACCGATTTAAAATATTCTCGAGTTTTTTTCATATATTTATGCAAGCCAGACAAGAAACTGCTATAATGTTTTAAAATCGATAAAGCAAACAACGACAAAATGAGTAGGCCAAACTTCTAGAAAACAGATAAAAAAATCCCAAACAAGACACACGAAACCTCTGAAATATATGGATAGAACACACAAAACGTATCCTACGTTTTGGATGCTCCTGCACAAAAATTGCCAATCAATATGTTTTTTTGAATGAGAAAAATTTCGTGTGGCTGTTTAGAATTTAGATTTTATGTTATTCCAAAAAAAAAGTGCATTTTTTATTCCCAAAAACCACGAGGGCACGCGTTCGAAAACCCCCCGACGGATGGCAACCCTATTTCAAAAGAAACCATCAGGGGCGGCCATATTTCATTTCGCCAATGGTTCTTCTGAGTACCAAGCATTTTTAACCGAAATGAGGGAAGCATATTATTTTTTTTCAGTAATAATACAACAAATACTTGTTGTTAATATACAGATTGTTCCTTAATAGTAGGTACAAACAAAGAGGCGAGATTTCTTGAGTAATTAAAAAAAAGTCCCATATACGTGACACCGCAAATGTTTAGTTTTCGATACAGGGTGTTTGATTTTTTGTCATATTAACTACACTCCATAAGATATACAACTACAATCTGCTATAGATATGTGGCATGTCAATTTTGATTGCAAATCTGCAGGGTGATACTTTTACTGCGTGTACTGATAAAAAGTTTACATTTTTTTTTAATGAAGTGTTTTGAATTTTCTACTAAGTTATTTAAAAATTTCTGTTGTGGTTATAGTGAATAGAAATTGAAACTATGTTACATTGTCAGCTGCAACAACTTCGATGTCTTCGTAGAAAGCAATAAATATCGGCACGTATAAAACCGTTTTGTAGGAGAAACGACCTTAAAACGCATGACGACTTTTATGTTCCATTGCTCTCTCTACGATTCATAAGGGTTGCAGATTGCAGAGGCAGTAATGTGAGTGCCGTCTTGAACCAGCTGCAGAATCAATATGCCTTTATGCAATAATTCCTTTTTTATTAAGTCTAAAACTCAATAAATACTGGATTATGAAGAAAAAAAATGGAAAAAATTATAACAGTGATCTAACTAAGGAATAGGAAAAATTGAATTGAAAATTGTAAATATTATTGATTAAATAACAATCGTTTCTTGTTATCGAAAAAAAAAACAAAACTGACCGTCCGTACTTATTGGTAATGAACACTGCTGCAATCATATTTTCCGATAGAAAGCGATCGCATTTTCTATATCAATTCGAACATAAAACACAGATGGTAAGGGGAAATTGAAAATTATCCAATTACATATTCCACACGAGTACACCTAATTGAAAGTGTTGCCACTGAATAACCATATTTCATAAAGGTACTAACGCACCACCGCAAAGTCACAGACGGAAAATTGCGGAAACTCACCTCCCGATTATTGATCCATACATGGGTCAAGGAAAACGTTAATCACGGTACTGCACCCGATTGAACAGAAACCGACCGGCAAACTGATCGTAACTAATTGACCGAACAGTAATCGAAAAAAAGAACGTCGCCAATAGAGCAGTTCTTTCGCTTCCGCGTCGCGCGGTACGACTAAAAACCATAATCAGGTCTCGATATTGGAACCGCGACCGTCGCCGCCTCACGCATTGCAAAAAGAGAAAGGCGGCAACGGCCAATTCGGAAAATAACAAAATAAAACGGATTATCCGGCTGTTAAAAGATCGAACTGGTTATGCAATACCAGATAGACCAAAGAACAAACATTATTAGTCGAAGTGACACAAATAAGTTATCCGGTGAATGTTGAATATCGAATGAATGCCACCTTTGTCGCCGGAAACAAAGACGGAAATTTGTTTAAAAATCCGCTCTTTTAAATTCGATCGGTTACAAAATTGAAAATACCCAAATATTTAAGCATTGTAACTCGCTCTTCGAACGATGCCGTATTGTTTTAACTACCGTCAAGTAGGTGGCGCCACCATAACGGTGAACGGTATTCAAGAAATGGCCCGTGCAGGAATCTACGATATTTCAAGTGCTGTTCAAAACGAATCGAATACTTAAAAAGCATTTTAATGGCACTTGTAGGTAATTTTTAAATAAATAATTTTTCTAATTTTACATGATAACGTTATGAGAAAACTGCATACTTTTATGAATTGAATTTAATTATTATCAACACAATTTACATTCATTGAATATGTGCTGAATAAAAACGAGTTTTTATAGGATCGTTTATATGATTCATAATAATTTTTCGGTCGAAATTGAAACATAATCTATCATAACTGTACTCGATGATCGCTGATACTCTGTTTTAATTATGAAAGAACAAATGTATAAGATTTGTCAAATAATCAGAAATTGAACCAATAGCAATGGAATATTTTCCTCAGCAACCGCGTCTAGGTGATTTTCAACTTCTAAAACCACCATCGCCTTTGCTTTCTCACCATTCAGTTGCTTTCAAAAAGGGCTACAATCGTTTCGATTACTACTTCTGTCTACAATGACAAAAAATTGAAACCTTCTGAAGATTTTCGATGAGTTATAATTCGGCGAGTAATCGTTCCACCGCTTTCGATTATTTAACAAACAATACATTGTTTCTCATCTCTCACTGTTTTTAGATACGACTCACCATTTCCGAGGAAACGAAAGAGTTGAGCTGGAATAATCGTCAATGGGATAGTAAAATTGTAGAGTTCCGACGCACCACCGCCGGTCGTTCTAATCATTTTGATCTCTTTCAGTAAATTGCATTTTCGATGCGAAATGACCAATTTTGTCCAAAATAATTCGATATTGAGAAAAACCTAATATACAATATCTTCGGCACAAATGTTTTCCAGGTGACGTGCAACGCGTTTCGTAATTTACATATACTAGGAATATCAATTCCTAATCGATTATTTTAAGTACAATTTCAACAAATGAAAAATAGCAATTTGTAAAAAAAAAGCCGAATAAAAAAAATCGAATATTTCAAATAAATACTGTTTCAGGGATGTAATTTTCGGAAATCCCTCAACACAGTACATTGTTTCGAACGACAGCAATGACGTTTTTATGAATCCTAACCGGAAACGTCGGTCATTCGTTCAATGGGAACAAAATTCCAGAAGTTGTCCTATAAATTGTATATATCTTCTCGCGGTAGAGAACAGGCGACAGTTGCACGAGGGTGTTACATTATGTACGTAAATAAACAATTTTTCATTTTATAACGCCCCAGTAATATTCATATAATCGGGAACTTAAAGTAAACACTTTTACGTGCAGACTGTTATTCGATCCTGCTTTCAACAATGAAAATAAACCTGCACAGTGTGGATTACCAGCATTTAATAAAAACGATTTTGAAGGCGCCGGAATCACTCAACCATTCGCAGGATTCTGTCTAAAAATCTTCGACGAAATGTGCTAAACCAGTTAGCATCTCCAGTAATAAGGAAGGAAAATGTGTGAGAATTTAAAACTATTAAAGTGAAATAGATCGACGGTAAACCGTACTGTTACGAATTAAAGTGATTTATGTGGTCAATAAAAATGGTGGAGGACGACAATGTATCCTCAAATTGTGCTTTCCTATATCACGGCGAATTATAACTCAGTATTGCCGGAGATCATCTCACTTTCATGTATTTTATTTTTTCCTAGAACCGCTGAGCTTTGTTTTATCGGCTATATAATGCCATAAGTTATAAACTTGAGATTGTTAAAGTCGCCAGTGGATTTATATCTTCCTTGAGCTCGTTGCTTTCATGGAGCCAGAAAACAACCTATTAACAAGGAATTCGCGAAGAAATTCTAATATAATTGAAGAGAAAATTTTCGGGATCATCTAAGAATAGCTAGGCGATGTTTCAATTTTTGTAAAAATGGAAGCCTCTCTATCAATTTGAAATATACAGCGTTCTTTCTTTTATACGCCCACTTGGTATTTATAGAGGAATCGGACACATTTATTACAACAATTAAGGAATCAACAGTCGCATATAACGTTGGAAAAATGTCCGACACTTGTTTTTACACTTTTCGTCGGACACCTTAATTTATACCAGTTGTTTCTCCATAGTTTTATAACTTCGAAATAGGTTTTTCTATCCCATATACGCGGGACGGACGGTCGAGTGGGTGTCACGTTGAAAACGACGAAAATATCGTCGAAATATCCTCAGGTAGCATGTCAAAGCTGACATGGCAAGTCAGCCGTTCTTTTATACAATCCGACAAATGGAATCATTAATATTCGTTTTGCAACATATAGTTCATTAAAATGCTCATCACATGATAGATTAATGATTGTTTCAGGGGATCAATTATCCCAACAGATTGACGTGTACAAATTTATTTCAGGAAATACATAATAAAAATTATAAAGACAATTTTCGGTAAAACATTTCTTGCCGCGGAAAATTATTTTGTGTGTTTAAATCTCCGGCGAGACGTCTAGGATGATCACCAAAGTTTGATAATTTTAAATTTTCATCCAAACGAATAGGGTCTGTCTAAAATACATAGTAGCCCAAAGTATTCCAAAAGTTCTTTTTCAATAGAATTAAAATTCTTACAGCATAAAGATAAAGTTGCTCTAACATGACTATCAAGTGTAGTGGGAAAAAATTCGTTTTTCGTATAAATATATTGTAGAACTGATTGATTTAATATTCAAAAAATTTAACAAAAGTCAAAAAATTTAACAGTTACATTTTTATTCAATGTAACGCTTATGGGGATTTGCAAGGAAAAAAAATGTTTTGCTACAATCGAATAAGTCCTACTAAATCATCCGAGATTGGTTCACAACATGAAGAGCAACAAGTTTGCTCGAATGCTTGATTCAGTACTTCGATGGAATATTCTCCAACTCGGGTATTGCATGTTCATAAATGTTTATGGTCGCGTATAGTGTCTTTTGATGTATAAAAGATCCATGGATATCTTGATATATTTCAAAGGTTATTCGTTTTCAAACTTTTAGTTAATGCATTGTAAATCACGCGAAAAATACGAGACTTCTTCGACAGAGCGCCTGTTGTTTTGAGTCATTCCACCGGAAATACATTGAGTCGTTGTTTCCGAGAAGAGGCAACGCTTTGTTCTTCCGTGTACATCTTCTTCCAACAAAATGGAATAATATATTCACTTGTCGAATTTCGGTTCGGAAATACAAACGTCAAAGATTTCAATTCATTCATTTGAACTGTTGAATGATTGGGACGTTACTCGCCGTAATTTTAGATATAAAAGATAATCCAACTTTCAGGAGTATGATCATCTACAAATTTCAAGAATTTTTTTTCCGTTTTCCAGAAGTTTCACTGATTCGTTAGAAATTTTCAAATTTGCAAAGGAAATATGCGTGAGAAAGTTCTCAGTTTTTAAAGTATTGAACGAAATCAGAGACGAAATTTTCTGAGAATTTAGAGAATTTTTGCAAAACATTTCAGTCTGATGAATTCAGCAGAAATTTCTTCAATATTTACGAAATTTTAAAGGAAGTTTCGAAGTGAATCTTGTTTTCAATCGATTTCTTAGAATTTTGAAAAATATGTAAAGTTAAGAGAAGTTTCAAAATATTTGGACTATTTTGAAGTTAAGTCTGTAAGTTAAGATTCCTTAAATTATTGGAATTTATTTTGCCGATTTCACAGCGAAAATTTTTTGGAATCAACCAAGTTTTTTTTCTGTTTAAAAAATGCGTCGCTCTCCGTTTAGATAAACTGGGATGTTTTCCGGACGATTCGGCCGAACGAAACATGTTCAATTCAATGTTCGTTCGCGATATATCCGGCATAATTGGACCGATGTCTCTGATTTTCGGTATTCCTCTTAAATCAGAGTGACAGGTATCCGAAGAAACGCGATACATTTATACGAATGTATATAATTAAATCGGACCGGCGTTACGGATTTAGAAACGCATAAAGAGTACATAATTGGGCCGTTTGCGTGTCAAAAACGACAGTTACGGTCTTACTTTGACAATCAGTCCAAAATACACGCGACTCTCATAATTACGATCGAATCCGACGCTAGGAAATTTCGAAACATGCCAATAATTGCCGAAAGGCTGGGGATATAAAAATATTAACAATTCTGAATGGAATCAGACCAGTCCCCATATTTATTCATCAGTCTTTGGGGACAACTGAGTTACATTCTTTCGCAAAATATAAACAAGTATATATTTTTGTTATAAACAACTTTATTCCCCTTGATAACGTATTTGACAGGTTGGCGCCCAAAAGAAATTCCGACGTTGCATTGAATAATTTTTTCTGTTTATTTCACTTTGAAAATTTTCATTGAGGTGTTCAACAAAAAGAATTGATGTAATATTACTTCATTTGTATTGGGTCTACAAACAATTTTTATATTTCTTGCTAGTTGAGAATTTCTGCAAGTTCCCGACGAAATTGAAAAAAATTGAAGCAAATTTTCAAGAATCATCAGAGAAATTCACTGAAAATTCACAGTATTTGACAAAAAAAATTTTTTAGATGTGTTTGAAATATTCCCTAGAAACTAGACGTATTTCAAGGGAATTTTGCAAGATAACTCATTGAACATCCGAAATCTTTGGATTTTTTGGCAAATTCAAAACTAGATACTGATGTGCGTACAATCTTTTGTAAATATCCTGAGAATTCGAAAGAAATCGGAAACACAAATACACAATTTTATAAAACAGTCAAAAACTATCATGGATTCCTTGGAAACTCCAGAAATATACACTGATTTCGGACAAATTCTTAGAGAATCTATCTAAAATTTCAGAAAAATTACAAAATATTTGAAAAAATTCCTGCAACAGTCACGGAGATCGAAAATGGAATTATCTACCGTATTTTCACAAAAAAATAAAAAATTTTGATTCATTTTGACGAATTTTCAATTCAAGGCTACAACAAAATTATTTTATTTTGAAAATAAGGCAGTTCCAGTTGATTCAGATGAAAGACAAACGATGTATAGCAATCGCAAAAGAATCACATTATATTAGTCAAGCCGAAGAGTTTCTGAAATAACACGTGTCGTGGAACGGATGCCACAGTCTTCCAGGGCTTTATTACCTATATAGATTTTTTGGGAGTCCTTGCAACTCCCTGGTCAATGAGATCGGCATTGGCTTCTGTCCAAACGTCGCCTGAAATACTCTTAAGCATTTCCACTAACTCATTCATGAAATTACTCAGAACTGTATTCGATTAATGACAGGAACGAAACTGATAAATTCCGGTTAATGAGTATTCCTGAACGGGGAAAGGGGCACGTGCGATGTTGGGGGTCTCAACCATCTTCAATTATTTCCAAGTGGGTAACGCAAGCCGACAACAGTGCCGACAAAATATCGCCATCTTAATATCTATATTTTGTAACGTCAATTAACATTTGGAAAAATTATTGACTCACAGATTTTTGTTAAAGCGGCAGACAATCCAAAGCAAGGTCCTAGAGGGGCGGTTATAACGGGTGCCAATTACTCGCTATTTTGTTTTATAAAATGTTATTTTGTCTAACAAAATGGCTTTTTGCCCTCTGCTTTTTGCATTGCAAACGTTTCTGAGGAGCTTACTCAAGGTGCATTTCCACGTTAATAATAAACCTTCATATTAGATATATTCAATATCTGGTCAAAATTTGCAATGTTACGATTAATTCCAGTCATTTTGTTTCAGACTTCAAAATTTGAAAAAAAATTGAATTTTGCGAACAAGTTGTAACTTTCCTAAATTTTTTGGATGAGATTCAAAGTTGTTTTCGTAAGAGTTGCATATGTAATTTTGTCAATTCTACCAAAATTCGTTGTTTATTTGCAAAAAGTCTTGCAGAGGTGTTAACGCGCTCAATACTCAATTGTAGAATAAGTGTACACTGTACAGTATTATTTTGATTTGCTTAATTGGTTTGAATCGATTAAAAAATACAAGTTTCTTCAAACAATTAAGAGAATTGTGTTTCTACTTGCTTTAAACAGTTCAAAAAAAAAACAAGAGTTAAGTAAATTTTATGAAATTCTAAGGATCAACATTATCGGATTTCTTTGAAAAATTTGAAATTACTACAGAAACATTAAGAAATATTTGCCGTCTTTTTGGCATAAAACTGCTGCTGCTAGGTTTGTAACCGTTTTTAAAATATTTCCGTCGACCAAAAGTAAACAGGAATGCTGGCGCCACCCTAGCATTTGCCGCCCAAGGCGGCTTTTCTGGCTCCTGCCGTAAGGGCAAGATAACGATTTACTGACTGCTCGTAGTTCAAAGCACATGTTTAGCTGGGATAATCTCCCCACAATCTTTTTTCAATTTCCACTTGTGTCAAATTTTTGCTAAAACATAACGTGAATAATGAAAATTCTGTTTCATCTTCCGTGCCAGTTCGATTATTAACAGAAGATCTATTCGGCGATTCGTTTCAGTGGTCAGAAAAGGAATTAAAACCCAATTATTCATAGAAAAATATTTTATTCGAACGGTAATAAATACAAAACTCGTACAAAATAAACTTGTAATTATTGTAACAAATTCGTTAACCACTAACTTAAATCTTCATTTTTCTTTTTCACATAATTATCAACAAATTGGAATAAGTATTTTAAATTGGACGCATGTGAATCGTATGAAATAAGATATGATAGTCAATGTCATAAGTTTTTGGCCATTAAGAAACTCGTCGACAAATAAAAAAAAATCCAACAGCTGTCGGAATATGAAATTCCCATAGTATCAAATGAACACCGAGACGTCAGTTAAAGCTATGCATTAAATGTCGCGCCGTTAAGGAGATCGGTCAAAACCCCAACCGAGAAAAACGAAAACAGTAACATAAAAAAAGATGCAACAAAAACGGCTCTCACCATACCAGAAAATGAAATAGTTTTTCTGCTCCACAAATAAACTGTTTTCTTCACTGTACACTTAATTGAAAAAATCACAAAATGGTCTCTCCAACAAAAAGGAAACGAGGATGGGTTTTTAGAGTTTGTTATTCCAGTCACCCTCCATTCGCCATAAACTGAAAGCCCGCGAGAGTTTTTCGTGAACAGTGTACGAACACACACCGCCTAGCGTTTCACCGCCAACATTCACCCCATTTTCTGGACTAGATGTGGACAAAACGTGATACAAAAATGCTATGTAGCGTGCTGCAAGCTTCAGCGTTTGAATTTTAGAGAGCTTGTCCGACGGTAATGTGGGGATGCTTTTGCGGAGGCTGGCGAAGGCTTCGTTCAAACTTTGCGTTCTTTGACGCTCACGAATATTTGCCATTATTCTTTGGTGTTGTACGTCCTCGTTGGATAATTGTATTTTCCTGCGCGCCTTCTTGCCGTTGAAGCTGTTTTCGTCGTTGTTTTCTTCCGAACATTTTCTTTTGCGTCCGTAGTTCATGGGTTTCAGAACTGATGGAACGTCATCCTCCAATTCCACTTTGACTACTATGCGTGGGTCACTATAATGTGAAATTGGTCGTTGTGGCGGTGAGGGTGATGGTGATGGTGTTGGACGGTGATAGTAGAATGAATTATCGTAAAATTTCGACACCTCTTGTACGTAGTATTGCTGTTCACGTTGGTGTTGTTGGTAGTACAAGTCCAATTGGTTTGGCAAATTGTTGTCCGAGTCTGACTGAGGTAAAGTGGTTGGCAAAAATTTTTCATTCGGGTTCGTCAAATCGGTTAGCCTTCCTTCGTTTTGGAAGTTCGATGGTGGTTCATTCGACGTGCCGATGTAAGAAGGCGACGGAGAGTCGCTAATTCTATATGACTCGTACATCATTTTTGTTTTCAAAACGAACAATCTGAGATCACACTAACACCTCAAGAGATGAACAGATACTGTTAAGTGAATTTATTTCCGTTTCGAACTAAGAAACGGAGTTGTCTTGGCCAATCACGTTACAGCGCCCCACCAGGCCTGACAGTCGATGCGTCCTCTTCGTGTTCTTTTTGTCAACACCGTCGGCCACCTCGCTACCGTTTCCCGACCGGTACCACTATCTTCACTTTTTTTTTACAATGATATCGTTGGAAAAAAAAACCTTTTTAAACAGCGAGTAAACAATCGATGTTATGGATTTTGGATAAATATCGTTTTGTTGGCGCCTTTGCAGAAATTGGTAAAGTTTTCGTCTTTTTAAAAATGTTATTCAACTATTTCTTACCTATCTGAATACAGATGAGGATTTTTATTCCTTCTAAACAGATGGGTTAATATTTGTACAAGTGGTACACAGGACATTTAACATACGGTTTTTCGCCTCTGAATAAAGCGGCACATTTGCGATGAACTTTTATCTCTAATTGTCTCTGCTACGATTATGATAATTTTACTTAATGATGAAAAATTGTATATTTTTCTGAATTTAATTGAATTATTATCATTGCATTATAACTATTCTGTTGAATACAATTAATAATTTTCAAGTCAAAATTGAAACATAACCTATTGTCACTGTACTGGTTGATCGGTGCTACCGTTTTAATGTTGAAAGAACAAACATAATCAGATTATGCAACTTATAAGAAATTGAACCAATAGCAATCGAGTATTTTTCTCAGTGACCGCGTATAGATAAGTGAATATATTCCTTGAAGGCCTGATATAACCGCTTTGGTGTTTCGACGGGTCGATTGAACTAATCAACATAGAAAAAGTGATATAAATGTAAACATTATTCATAGAAGTGACAAACGTCAAAATATTCGAAAAGAATAAAAATAACAATTCATTATACTTGAATCATTCATTGTATAATCCCATCGAATACCACTGGGCAATCGAAAATAAAGAATACCAAAAACCAAAAAAAAAAATTTACTTTTTCCAGAAATTATAGAACATGTTGGGATACGACCCGCATATTTTCGGATTATTTCAAGGAAAGTTCCAATTTTCATTGAATCTCCAGTTAATAGCCTCAGAATTCTAGAAAAATTACAGAGTTGATGTTTTGATAATGCTTGTTTTTATAAAATTTTATATTCGACTTCTTCGATTGAAAAACATAAAAAAATTCTATTACAATTTGAAACACCATCACGTCTAGCTTTTCTCTTTTCTGATTAACCCTTTTTGATTCCCTTTTATTCACAATTAATTAATAACAAAAATAGAACGTGTTTAAACTACCCGTAATAAAGGTTACAAACATTGTTAATGCTTCGACAGTGGGGAATTCCATAATTTAAAGATTAACTATTGTAAATCCATCCCTTTCTAAAGCAGTAGGTAGTTTAGGGAAAAACCCTACGGATTATTAGAGGTTTTATTGAACTTGGGACTGGAAATACCGATCATTATTTGCCAACGGTTGCCGACAGGTACAGAGGCCTATACAAACAATTTTGAAAAATCCCTGCTATAAAAAACCAACTACTGAATTGATAAAGAAAGCCATTCCAGTTGTAATTAATTAATTAATTTAAAAAATGATATGAACGTTATACACGCTGAAGAATTTGAATATTGTTAATAGAAAACATTATCGTCGTTTTTTTTGTAAGAAACCGTACAAAACACTTGGCATTGCCATCCGTCCAGGTTTTCCCGGATTTAACTCAACTATCGTCACCAGGAGTTGTATTTGGTCTTCATATTTCTTCCGGATATTAATCTTGTATAATAATATTGTTTACAATTTATATCCCCAAGTCTTCAGAATATTTCAAAGTAAGCCTTGACTACTTTGGAAAGTTTTTAGAAGCTCTAGATTTTCAAGAATTTCCCGCGGAACTCTTCACAATTAAAGCGAACAGTGGGGGCACGAAAGTTATTCATTTATTTCTCTAAAGAAAGGTCCCGAAATTCGCATAGTTAATCGAAATAATGAATATACTCCTAATAATAATAATTGAATAAAAAAATGAAATAATAGATAACAATCGTGATAATGGAAACTGGCAGTGACTTAATTGATAATATTACAAAAACCCAATAAAAAATCGGACTAATATAATTCCGCATATAATATTAAAAGCGTATTCTGAACCATCTGCAATGGCGCGGCGGCACAAAATTACTGACGTGTCGCTTTCTTATCACACCCTCTTAAAAATTGTATCTTCAAGAGGGTACTTTTGACACGTCTAGTCCGATAAAAAAAAAGTTGTCTGTTAAAAATATCGCCGCGCGTGTGGCTTCAATCACGATGAAAAATCGAGAATTGGTTCTTCGAGACTGCTACGCCTGAGATATCATAAATGCACGTATTCCACTACCGAAACAAAAATTATATTCGTAAAAACCCCGTTATGATCATATCCTTTAAGGTAATAAAGCATCGGGAATTCCCGTCACTTGTTTCACTTCCGAAACTTGTCGCATCAGGTGGATTATTACTTTCGCACCTGGGCCCCAATTGCGGGCCCTTTAAAAATTAGAATAAGACCGTCGGGAATACCGATCTCGTTTCGAATTCCAGCTTTTGGCCAGTAGACGGTGATGAAACAGGACACTAATTGACTACATGGAACAAATCCAACAGAAAAAGGGAAAATATAAAGCGGCCCATAATCATCAAGCGACTTCGGAACAACTTTATGATTAATTTACTGAAAACTCAAAGATTCGGGTTTCCTTTGATAATTATAAATAAACATATCGGTAAGCCACTTTCCGTTTAAATCGGGCCAGTCTTATAAATGGGATACGTTCGAAGGTGGATCTAAATGACTTTTGACAAATTGCTGATATCAATTATAGAATAAACTTTGCGCCGAAACCACAAATTATGGATTATTTTTAATATTCCTTTTCATAAAAACGTCTTTTATGTCAATGTTGTAATCTCTGTCGTTGTTATCTCCAGCATGGAAAATTGATCATTGAACAATAATTTCCAAAAAAAAACATTGATTAATTTTAAAATATCAATGTTTTTATAAAATAAATGTCTGTTACGTCCTGTCGTTTCAGAATGATAATAATATCTTCAAATATTATTTCAAAGAATTCTAATTGCAAAATTTGTAATCCAAATCCTACAATTTTTTACACGATTGGGAAAATAAGACGAAATTACAGAATCGTCAAAAAAATGTACCTCGAACTTGAATACAAATCAACAGCCAGCAAACAGTCGAAGCATTTAGAAGAAGAAAATGAAAGAATTGAATTGCTATTTAATTGAATTAGAGGTTCTCATATTACATATAATATGGAGATGTATCATATTCACTGATTGCTGCTCTTGATTTATCTGATACATTTATTTCATGTGATTAATTCCGTTTCTTTTTCTCTTCACTAACATGGAAATAGAACGCTACAAAGCTGTCAGTGATTCAGCTCTATTTCCTAAAAAACCGCTGCCTTATATCAATTCCGAATTGCTTTTTGGGTACAAATCAACAAGTTCGGAAAATTTTCAACGAACAAAATTTGTCTCTTTTTGGGGACCAACAAAGATTCCAGCTTGTCTTGACCCCGAGTAGAACAGTCAAAGTATGCTTGGTAAGTTTCACAGGGAACCTTCAATTTGAATTCGACGTCTTGAAACTAGTACCAGATATACCAAATTTCACCAGAATCATATTTGACACTTTCGCGATGACATTTTAAATTTTTCTACACCTGATCATTTTTTAGCACCACGTAAACGCAAAAACCCCAATTTGATCTCGCAGTATTTTTGAATGTAAGAAAGGGGGTATTATTACTATAACAAAAAAAAATTGCATGTTTGTGCATAATTGACTGAAATATCACTCAGTAGTCTATGAAATCAATATCATGTTTCCCCGGCACACTTTTTATGGTACGAAAAGAAAAATTGAAATTTCTCCAATCGAATATGACGTAGGACGGCAACTGCACCACTAATGAATTTCGCGACATAATGGGCGAAACGGTGAGCAGCTGGCCTGTCTCATTATATGAGCGCACATCCTGTGCCATCTCAGTCCGATCGGCCCCCGATCCCTTCGAAACAGCCCCGAACACTTGTTGGTCGTATATCATAACAGAGTCGAGACGCTTTTTTCACTGAAAGGTGTCTCGACGATCATGTCGTTCCTTTCCAATCGCCGATACCCACCCCTGACCAATTGTTAACACATCGGAATGTAAATCAAATGTGTTTCAATTTGCTAAAACAATTTAGGAGCTCAGACTCATTTATTAACTTTTACGAAAAAAATGTAAATGTAAATGTGCTTGGTTGTAGATATTAAAATGAACTTGAATCTAAAATGCATTGAAAGATTTCATAAGTCACGTTCACGTCATGAGACAAAACTGAACCAATCAGAATCGGATTAAACTATTAATTAACGTATGCACTAGAGTAATTGTATTTTAATTAGTTCAATTAAATAAGATTACGTAAACTGTCATAACTAAATGTTATCAATATAAAATTTTTCCTCTTGTTTGTAACTCAAGACCCAATAAAAATAGAAATAAAATTTTCACTTTTTCCGCCGACAATTCTAATAGAACCATTCGTCCTTCAAATTTCGTTGAATTTGTTTAGGCAAAAAATTTTTTAAAAACTTTAGTAACAAATATAACATTTCCGGAACTAATAAACATATGCAGTCAAGCTTTTGCCCATTGGTTCTTGATGTCAAAACACTTTTATTCGTGGCATCAAGAATTTGTATTCATATTTTTCGACAAGTTAACACAAAATATACGCAATCGATTTGAGATTTTAAGGCACAACTTCGTTTTCGGTATCCATTAGTGAGAAATAAAAATCACCTTCTGTTCAACACCTTTTGCGATAACCGTCAAACAGAAATGTCGGAAATTCAAAGCTGATTATTCTTGTAAAAGCACGTCCGGACAGCGGTCCGTAATATACTGGGCAATTGGCGAAAGGTGTCACCGACATCTGGGGTCAAACCTAGAGAATTTCTGGATTTTCGCGTCACCTGGAACTCCCCCAAAATTCACTATTCTTTGGTCTTATCGGTTTATTGTAGGTGCTCGTTTATTATTATTTTTACTACGTTCAAGATAGCAACAGTTGGTGAACACCTGACAAAGTTTGGGAACTTCGTTCACAGGACGTGACATAAAAATCTTCGTACAAAAATTATTTCGGCACGTTGTAACCTGAAAAGTTGAACTACTTAGTATTATTCCCAATAACCCGTTATACTCCTGCACAAAAGAATTTTCAGCACAGTTACACATTGCAAATCAAAATGAATTATGATTTTCTTGCCATATAAAGTAAATTCAAAGTAGCAGGAAATTGCTATTTAAATAGTTACGAGAATAAAAGCTCCGAAAAATGGTGGAAGGGGGTATCAATTTTCGTTTAGAAGTCAAAGCTTAAATATAGGGGATGGTTTTTTATGATTTTCGGACTGAAAAATGAAAATGAAAATGAATGATTCTTATGAAATTTACAATTTTATCTATAGCGTGAGGATGAATTTCGAAATGCATATCTTACTCTTTCCTCGCAATCTTTGGCAGTTGTTATACGAGTTTCCGCCAAACTCCATTGGCCACCCGTATGGTTTGCAAATAAAATTTTGGACTTATCAATAATAGAAAGTAACTGATAGTTAACCACGTGTGTTGTAAACCGCATCACCTACAGACTACCGCCGCCATTCCACACAGAGAACTCATTTTATCCAAGTACAATAGAGTAGAGGCGCTATAAATGATAGCGCCTCTAATCATTTATAGCGCCTGATAATATCACTTTGAAGAGTACGGAAGACAACTCTCCATAAACAATATCGGTTTTCAAATCTATTGAAATGTTAATCCAATGAAACGACTCAAAGATATTCTGGTACCGATTCCTCGAAAATCGATCGACTTTTGATTAACTCGAATTTTTATTACCTCACTCAATATAAATGAATATACAGGATTGACATTCTGCGAAGTAAAATTATTAGCTGTACCTTCAACCCTTTCGAATGACAGGTGGAACACCCAACTTTTTGAATATGGGCTTCCGTTTTAAAGGTCTCTTCATTCTCTATTTAAAAGTGTTATCTTCCAGTTTATCGCAACAATAAACATACAAAAAAATAAAATCGTATGATTAACAAAATGTTTTCAACAATTTATTACAATTACCTACAACTCATCTCCCGCTTAGATCTTGATGATAACAAAGTCAGCAAAAACCATGTCGGAGTATGTACAATGTATTCAAGTTTTTTTTTTGACATTCCTACGTCGGTGTCGACAAGGATAAAAGCCGGTCCAATATAAAATATATATTGTCTTCATTTATATGTCATCGATGATATAATTTCTGTTTATATACTTCCGCGTGTTTTAAAACACGAACTTGTACCTATAGTCTATATAATAGGGTGTGAATTTCATTTAATTCGGATTTATTTCAGGGACAACCAAACAATATACCGAGGAGATATTAGGCGTGCTTATAGAGGGATGCGCTTGGTGTTTTAATGAACTCCTGCAGGAAGTCGATGTTGCTTTTAATTAGGGGCCGCAATCCCACTCCCTGGGAACAGTTTGGGGCATTCGCATACCACCTCATTCCAAATAATTACGTTTCTATATTTAGACGTTTCAATCTCGATTATTTCGATGATAAACGACGGTGCGTTATAAATCTCTTTGTCCCGCTAAAACGGAATATTTTCTATAACGCGATATATATCTAAATTTATGAGCTGCCGTTCTATTTTTATTATTCGACGGTCCGTAAATTCGCCTTCCTGAACCGTATTCCTATGTGTACGGGTATTTCCGTCTTGGTTAAGATAGTCGCCGAAACGCGCAGTTATATAGCCCATATAAGATGTGAAAAAAATAAACTTGTCTTCGTTAACCCTGAATTTATTTCTAAATTTCGACCAGTGAAATGTGCGAAGCGAAAATCTCTTGCTTCATTTCACTTCTTCTTCCGGAGCCCTCACAAAAGCCTTTAAACCTTCGTTTATTCATCCCGTTCGAATACTTTTTACAATCACAGATTGAACATTTTGATCATTGTTTTAGTTATTTTATTAAAGGTACATTGAATCATGAAAAGATCACGGACAACTTCATTGGTGTAATTATTCTTGATACTGATTAAAAAAATCCTAAATAGAAATCGAATTTTTGACTAAAATGAAAATGACTTTCACATGTTTGTTACCCTAGATGGCAATTTGAACAAAAATGAATTCTTCCCTCAATCATATAAGCAAAAAACTTTAATCGGACATATAAACAAAAGTGACATAAATCATCAGGAAAAAAATGTTCGACAGCCGATAGAAAAAAAATTTTAAATATAGATTTCGCCGCAGCGGTGGTCCATGAGAAACGACCGGCGCCGGCTGCTGAAATCTTTGTTCGCCCTTAACGTATAAACAATCCAAACTACTGACCAATAAAAGTAGTCCGTCGAACCGTCCGTCGGAGGGTTAAAATCCTGAGCCCCGTAATTGTTTTTCCATGGACAAACCGAGACATTAAGTATCTGTAGATGTCGTTATTTCGTTTCGTTCGAAAGAAGTTCTATTCATCAAAGGAATCCGTATTCCGAGAAGGGTCCGTCCCGCTGTTCGAACTGACGACCATAACGCACGACCTCCCAAGAATTTGGGCATGCTTGTCAATTCCGCTGCCTATTGCGCTACAGAGGCTCATTCGGCAGACGAGGGTACGTCCGTTATTTATAGGCAGTGAGTACCTGAACGGAACGCCATTTCGACGAAAAAATAGGTGTGCGATTCAACTGGACTCTAAGAGAATGTATTGGTGGATGTGCCACAGGTAAAATTCAAGGTGAGGTAAGGCGGAGCAACGTTCTCCATCTTACCTGTCGAACGATTCTATTTCAAAAGGTGAATAAGAGAAGGTACCACTTACGCAGGGAGAGGGAGATCTCGAGCCACCTATCGCTATAAAAAGTGGACAATGGAAGAGGAAAAAATGTGCGGTTTATATTTATTCTATGGTTGATTTCACAAACAGGTTTATTGAAACATTTACTGATTTATGCAGACGGATTTTTGTTCAGCTTAAAACAAAAGTCAAACCACCGATTTATGAGGTACAATTTAATTTAGATCAATAGAGTAGGTTTTAACTTCAAATGCTAACCTTGGTGAGATCTACCTTAGAATATGCAACAATGATTTGGAATCCATTTACACAAGCGACCAATAATGTTTTGAAATAAACTCAACATAGATTTCTAAGACAACTGGCATATCTTGTAGGTCAGCCTATATCTTTTGAAAATATATAATCAAGGAAAGAACGCATTTCTCTTCATTTTAAGTAGATTCTTGAATCGAGAAATTACATTAGGGAGATAATAGCAATCAAAATATATTCATTTTGTGAGACCAAGAGTAGATATTACATACTCGGAACTCGGACGTATTCCTGCGACTTATCTCAACACTAGTGATGTAACGAATATTCGCATTCGCAAATATTCGCATATTTCTTGACATTCGTATTCGCATTCGCAAAAATTATGCGATTACTTTGCGAATATGTACATCCGATAAGATGTCAATAACAAAAAGGTAAATTAAGCAATACTTACTAATTTCTTGTAAGATCTTATGTATTCATTTCAGATGATTTCTCATAGCTGTTGTAGTTCTTCCTTTTCGAGAATATTCATTCATTGTTGCATCTAGCTCGTTCAGCATCGCATATTTTAATATAGACTGATTTACTAATCTTAAAAAATCATTAAAGTCACTTTAACCTCAAATTTTTCGTATTTCTGTTTCTGTTAACGATCTTCCGACATAACATCAATCGGCCATCATCGGACAGTGCTCGGAAAAACAAATGACAATGACAAATGTGTGCGTGGAACACGCACGCCGAGTAAACTGTCATAATAAAGCCATAGACAAATGGCGCCAAATTCAAAAGTGGATATTCGCAATCGCATTCGCATTCGCGAATGCTTAAAAATTGATATTCGTTACATCACTGCTCGACACTACCCACTATCACATGTTTTCTGTAAAAATGCACTCTTTTAACAACACGTATACCTCAGATATTCAAATAATTTTGCTTGATTTCAGGAAATCTAAATTCAAATGTTACATTTTAAAATGCGGCAATGTTTTTGAAACTGAAACTTTAAAACGGAAACTTATTTTTTTAAACAAAAATTTTATTCCATTACTATAAATGATTTTTGTTCCCTCAAATTTGTGCTAATAACCTGAAGAAAAAATGTCAGTATTTGAAAAAATGTTTCTTTTCGTTTACTGGTTGTTTTGAAAAAACAGTTAGTTAGTATACCCCAACGGTGGTTAAATTGGATTAAGAGTATTCGAGATCCTGGAGAATATCATCTATTCACAATCGGTGCTCCCTGGTCTAGCAAAAATATAATAATGATAATAAACAAACTCGATTGAAGAAGCGATGAGTTCCAATTATATGGTCTTTCGTACTCCATTAAACAGTGTATACAAAGCTAGTAAATGTTTACGATACCGGGCATAAAAGTTCTGTGTCTTCACATAAACATCAACCGAAACGTTAACATGAAACCTTGGGAAAGACCCCCATTTATCACTTTTTCTTCCGTAAAAAAAACGAGTATTCACTGCCGTTGTGCTGGTTTTGACGGTTTTGTTCTGTGAAGATTTGATCTGACAAAAAGAAGTACCACTGTTTGAGGTTTTATATTTTTGTGTTCTTGATTTCTTAATTAAATTTATGATTGTTTGGCCCTTCTCGATCTAGAAAATTGCCAAGCTCATACAAATCGGAATACCAATTCGTTCTTTCCAAATACAATACGAAATGTGTGATGTCGACTTTAATCTTTGACTGAAACGGTAGGTATCACGGCATTATTTCAAAGTCGAAGTTATCTTGATTTAAAATCATCGTTTACTATTAATAAAATGCTCTTCTCCTCTTCATAACTTTACAAATATAAAAATTACAACTGAGTGGTAATGAAGTTTACATATTATGTTTCTATAGTTTTAATGTATACGATTCACTCTTCTTGATCAAGGGATGACCCCAATCTATCCTTCTCGTTGGAAGGGATGATGATGGAGGATTCCTGGAGTGGTTCATCCTCCTTAGTCACTTCATACAACTCGTAACCTGTTCGATATTAAATTGTATATAATGACAGAAGCTATATAAAATGACTTACAAGAAACAGGCGAAGGCCCCATATTCCTATTTTCTTCCGGGCCCTCTCTTTCCATTGTTGGTGCATCTGGTGGAAAATGAATGATCCGATTGAAACACATTCATAGTTGTACATAATTTATTCTTACCATTTACAGGGAAAAGAACTGGTAGACGCTTTTTCTTCATGCGAATTTTCTTTAGTTTCGATTTCACCTTTTTTCTCGGCCGAAGCGCATAACGGGCCACTTTACCGTCTCTTGCGTCGGACATTTTTGTTAATTCAACACCTACTAAAATGTTCTGTTGTATAACTATTTGGTAGAAAAAAACAACCAAATTCATCGCCTACTACAGAAAATTCACTTCTATGTCTACTTGATAAACGTCTATTAAAAATCTATTGTGTAAACTTGCATGCAGATGGTGTTGTAACTTTTGACCATTTCGGAAAACGCTGACGTTACTTTATTCTTCAGATATAAATAAAATGCATACCTTTAGGGAAATTGCATTCCACTTCAGAAAAAATCTTGCCTGCAGTCGACGAATTAAAAAGCTGCTGCTTTAGTAATCTGCCAGGCAATGAATTTATCTACCCTATTATGTACTGTGTTCATATTCGATTCTTTTTATTGATCTCTTAAGTTGGCGATAAAAATCAGTTGGATCTGCTCGTCTAGGCCTCTGCCCAGATGCAATGGTCAAAATTCCTCCGGCGCCACCAAGTAGCAGTTGTGGGTATTGGTGAACTGTTGCCCAAAGTATAAGGTCAAATAAGGCTAAGGACACTTTGACTATTGTTTTTTTTTTGAAGAAATGGAATACGATGCCACCAAAGGGATTTATTTTATTAACACATGAAGAATAAAGTAAAGCCAACTTCTTCCCAAACTAATACAACGCCCCCCTACGTTCAATTGCACACAATTATTCTATCCTGTGTGATCTTCTCTTTCTTTTAATAGTCGTCGACACAGAAGCAAATTTTCTGTAGAAGGCACTGAATTTGATTGTTTCATGTCATCCACCAGTCATTCTATCAAAGTGCGGTACTCGGCGGTGGTAGAAGAAAAATGTCCGACGCTAACGATAGGACAACTCGTTATTCGCTTAGACCTAGGAACAAGATGGAGACGAACACGAAGAAGGTCCCCATGAAGAAGAAGCTACCATCAGCTCTTTTTCCTGTATATGGTAAGAATAACTAAAGTACGACAATGAATATCTTTCAATCGTATCATTCATTTGACAGTCGATACATCAACAATGGCAACAGGGGGCCCGGTAGGCAAAAAGAATATGGGGGCTTCAGCTGTTTCTTGTAAGCATAATAAATCTGTGGGATGTTATTACTTCTATAATCATACCATTCAATATCGGATAGGTAGCGAATTGCATAAGGTGACTACGAAGGAGGCGACCCCTTATGTATTTAGAACAAGGAACAAGACAGAACCGAAAATTAAGCAAGTTCCCTTAAAAAAGAATCCGACATTAGTTGCTGCCTCTTTGTGTGGTAACAATAGGATAGGAACGGAAATGAATATTTTTCAACCGGTTTATTACTGTTTCAGTTGATACACCAACAATGGAAACACAGAAATTCCAAGGAAGAAAGAAAATGGTGGCTTCACCTACTTTTTGTAAGTATTAGGAACGTATGTTATTGTATAGCTTGTAATCATACGACTTGATGTGGAACAGCTGGTGAGTCGAATGATGTGATTACAGAAAAGATTGTTACTCAATCGCACGGGGAACCCTCCACCTCTAACTCTTCTAACAAGAAGGTGGGTAAATCGAGACCATCTAAATCCAGAAGAATGAAATAGAGATACTATTTGTTAGTATTCAGTTGTAATTTTTCGGAATTATATTAATGATGTTATTATATGCATTTTATTAATAAGGCCAAGAAAATTGGAAACAAAATATTGCTCAAAATTTATGAAACACGATTGTAACGGGGACATGCCACGCGTGCTTGCTGCTTTGCCTCGTTCAATAGCTAAAGATATTCTTTGGAAGAAAAATTGTTTGCTACGAAGATCTCCAGATACCTGGATGAGATTTTTTCCTGTAGTATTCAACAAAGCTTCTTCTTTACGGTAGGGACCTAATGTTTCGAAAGCAAGAGCAACGAAAATAAAATTATTCGATTTTATTTGTGAATATTTCCCGTACTTGCGCTTACAAGCTACTTCGGCTGCGGCACCAACTCGTAAACAGGTCTCTGCTTCATATCCGCACCGATAAGAGTGAATTTGAAAGTGACTGATCTCCAGTCGTAAGGCTACACATGATTGAAAATCCTGATTTTCCTTCACTTAGGATTAATTAAACACATTGAGAATTGAAGTATATAAAAAACATGAATTTTAATAATTATATTCATTATATACGAATGCATATAAATCGTTAAGTGTGAAATTTCGAAAACCGTTCGTAGTGTGGCAAATAGTAGAATGGTCGTGTAATCGGTTCGCAATGATCCACTTCGTTGTACTTTATGTGTTTTGGTATTGGTTTTTGTGAAGTGCAGTAATATTCCCTCTTGTAACGGTCAGATGGACAATAACCAGCTTTAATTGTGTCATCAATTTCATATACTTCGACATCGATCAGGTCCTGTTGCAGAACTCCAGAATTAAGCATTCTCTGCAAAACCTTCAAGAAGACAAAAGTTGTCAAATAAGTAATAAATGACTCTCAATGAAACCTTTAGCGATTTTGGTCCAAGTCCATTTCCGAAAAAGAAGAATAATCTCATTTGATTGGGTTTTTTCAGGGTATTCAGAATGTACGCCATACCGTCATCTTCAATTTTATTATTACATATCTTTAAATACTTTACCCTTGAATGGCACAAACCGTAGCTCAGCGCTCTAATTGCACAGTATTTTGCTTATCAGTACTTCGAATTGTACTATACAAGTAGGTATATTACCTGGCACCAGCGTCTCTTATTAAATTGGCACTAACATCCAATCCTAATAGAGGAGGTTTTCTCATTAACCATTTGGATATGCACTCCAATCCATGACAGCCAATTTTATTTGCAGCTATATTCAACAACTTGAGGGACTGGTTAAAGTACAATCCATACACAATTTTTTCAATGTCATGTCCATCCATCTGGCACTTTTCCACGTGAATTTCCGCTAGCGTTTTGTTTATCTGCATACAAGAGTTCATGAAGTTATAAATTCAAATTTTATTGGGTTTTTTGAGTGAAATGTTTTGCTCTTGAATTAAACTCATTTATATATTATTACAAAAATGTATCATAAAAAAAATGAAAAAATGCTGGTTGTACGCATTTCAATAGCACGTCGGATCTAAAGAGTAGGTAAAGCATTTGAAACCACTTACTTGAAAGAAAAGACTGAGGTTTTTTGCCAGCCACGATGCGTTGAAACATTGGTACTCTTTCTTCGGAATTATTCTCGATATATCCAAAACTTTTAACCAACTAGTCCTTGTTGCTCCTAATATGGTATCGACGCTTGCCAAAATCTGATCAGTATCGCCAACTTCGATCATTTCCAAAGTGGGTAAGCATTTAATGAATTCTGCTATATATTCACCTCCCTTTTCCAAAAAACAATATAATGAAATATGTTATATTGTTTTATTAACTACATAGAATTTATAATATAAACAAAAATTTAGGTAAGACCAATTTATTTACCTTTGCGCCAAACTTATTTCCAGTTAGACGCAAACTTCTTAATTTCAGATTATCAATGACTGAGTGCAATCTCGCGAGACCAACGTGGGTCAAATCATTACCATTTAAACATAAATCGACAAGATTATTTTCCTCTGAGAAATAGTATTCAACCATGGCATTTACACCGAGATCGCCAAAACTATTATGTGCAAAATTGACACTAGTCACTTCAGGATGCTCTTTCATGAAAATACAAACCATACTCACGTCCACATGGGTTAAACATTTGCTTTAATACAAAAATTTATTGAATGATTTTGTTGAATAATTGTAACACTAACCCTATGTGTTGTCGCATTTCTCCACCAATCAGTCGTAAGTGTTTGGTACCATCAGAGTTTCTTTCACAGAAAAAAAGCAATAATTTTTCGGTAAGGGGAATCATTTTGTAGAAATAAATGTTGTCAAAAATGACACTGAAACCTAAGCCTACTAATATTTTATTCATTAAATAAAATTCTTTCCATTGTACACTTTAGTCTTGTAAAGATGTAAGATTTGTTCCTGTATTTGTCACAGCCTAATATTTTTCCATAATTATTACCTTCTTAATTTCTGCAGTTCCCACAAAGGAATTTAAGTCAATAAAACCTCTAAATTATTATTGTCTTCAATCAATGTATTAAAATTTCCTGCTTTGAATTTTTTTGTACCAACGCGAATAAATTCCTGTCTACAGTTTTAACAAATATAAAACTCTTTTTAAGTTGATACCATCCTAACAAATAGGAAGAAAACGGATTTTTTTATTATGTGACATCCAGACAAAAGAATCCGAAGGCAAGGAATAAAAATGGATATAGTTAAGTTGATCTCAGAAAAACTCAAGTTTATTGACAAGGAAAATTGGTTAATAAAATTGCATAATATAGTGAAACAAATTAGTTATAACAAGATTAAAGGCCCTTTCACCACGTCCAGATAAAGGTCATCTGTCAGATAAACTAAATATTTTCATTTCTGGTTGTCTGACAGAAAACACTTTATAGAAGACGATAATAATATATAATATAAAGATAATAATCAATGACGAATAGATAGCATCTCAAATATATACATTTAACAATTTCATTTTGATTTTTTTAATAAGTTGAACCAAGTCAAAGTACATTGAATATTAATATTCCTCTTCTCTGACATTGTTTCTGATCCATTGCAATGCTCTCATTACTTTACTCGTAGAGACACGACGCAAAAATGTAGAAATCAATAAATATTCCAGATATTTTCGCTTATTTTGTGGTTCGTCCTCATTGTCGTCTAGAACTAATCTTCTTTGGTAAACAATCTTTGTTGTTAAAGCCATAAGCCAGTTTGATACCTGCAACGAAAAATTATTATTACTCACGGTAAAATCTTTGAGATCATTAGTTCTGTTGGAGATGGTAGTTAAACAAACAACTTCGATAGATTAAACGAACAGTTGCGTTTGTTATATTAGTGCTAAAAGTAGGATAAAATTTTTCAAGAAAAATTAAATTAGAATAATTTTATGAAAAGTGATCCTACCTCTGCATAACTGGGGAATTCCCTATCATTACCCTTTATCCATGCTTTGGGCGCCCACATAAACAAATGTAGAACGTTAGCTGCGCTTTCTGCATCAAGTCTCTGAAAAGCGTTCATCAATTTAACGAATACAGAAATTTCCAGTGGTACTTACCTCATCTGGATTTCTACTCAAAATATTTTTTACTAAACATTTCACGACAGCTGGCACATACAACGGTAAATTTGGCAAATCCTCGTCTGTGTAACTTCCGGTTGATAGCTCCTGTCCATTTTTCATTTTGTAGAATGGGTTATCCATTCCAAAAATTTCATAAGCAATGGCCCCTGCCGCCCACAGATCAGACTTGCAATAGTTTAAATGTTTGAAAGAACCGGGTTCCTGCGTGTATATTTCAGGGGCCATAAGTGCGGCGTTACCACCCTTATCAACGTAGTTATTCGGAAAGGGTAGCAACAATCCCACAGATTTATCAGCAAGACAACATCCGAAATCGCTGATAACAAGTACTGGATCGCTATTCTTTAAAGCGATGAGTATATTATCGGATTTCAAATCACGATGCGCTATTCCGTGACGATTCAAGTGGGCCACTCCCTCAAGCAGCTGTGTTAGCAACGCAACACGCGTCCAGCAACATAAATCCGTTTTCAAGTGTTCACGTAAAGTACCATCAAGTCTAAGAATAGTTACAACTATTAAAACTGCTCGATAAAGATATTAGAATTACCGTTTCATCACAAGAAACAGTGACATATTCCTTGCAAATCCTTCTTTGTGTATTCTGCTAGGTAAAGCTGATGGAAACAAACTCTTGCATTCTGGCAATTCCGGAGTGGAATCCGCGAAAACGGAAAAAATTTTGACGATGTGTGGATGTTGGGGTAAATGTGCCTTTGTTTTGACAAAACTAGAAAAATGTCACAGAACTATAATACCGACCAACCACATATAACATAAAAACATGACATATAATTGATTTAACAGAATCCATTGGACCACCATAAAGCATTTCACCTGGAACCTCAGACTTTTCTTGCAATTTAAAACCTTATTCCTTAAAAATTATGCAAAGTTGATAAAAAAAATCTATGATATTTAAGAAAATATTTTTTTGGAGTTTGTAACCAGAGATGATGAGTTACGAATTCTTGTTTTTGGGTGCTTCGAAAGATTTTAATTTCGTTCATCAACAAAAAACGGAGCAGAGAAGAAAAATCACTTACTCTTGTAACCATTTTTTTTCTATGCCAAAATAATTTCGAGCGGGAATAGTTTCATGATACATCGCTCTCAATATCTCAATCGAATTTGATGCGACACTATAATTGAACATCATTTTCAAAGCGAACGGATACTGCGCGCTTTCGTCATCGTTCTGTTTTTTCGATTGTACCGGCTTGGCCGCATAAACGGCGGCGCTCGTTCCTATTGCAATAGGTTTTCCCACCACCAGATTTTTTAATGTAATTGAACCATCCTTTGCTTTCACGTTTTCCAAATTGACATCTTGGTGAGACCATTCAAATTCTGAAACTAAATTCTGAAAGGAGAAATAACTATGATGATGCTGAATTTTGGAATGATTCTCAAGATTAACCTTTATGTCCCAGCAAACTCTTTCCAAGACGTCCTCTTTAGACAGTGGTAGTGTACGATCCACTAATGTGAATCCAACCAGAGCGAAGGAAGCTGCTTTTCCAACGAAATTTCTGTAATCAGAATAAATTAAGGGACTATATTCTCAATTTCAAATTGTTGTGGGAAGGATTTAAATCTCAAAGTGGAATACTAAAAAATGAAGTGCACCATATAAAATGAGGAAATGAAGAATTTATTAAGCTGTTAAGCCATGAAAATCAGGTCTTAAAAAAATATATCTGAGTATTGAATAATCTATTTTTAGTGTGCAATAATAATTCATGTTGTGATTTGAATTTCTAGTCCAAAGGTAGATTGTAAAATTTTTTGTACGTCAAGATAACTTAATTTGATATTGACTTTGCAAAAGGATAAGCAGCCCTGTACACATTCAAAAGGAGTAATTATGGACCATTTAAAATAAGATTACTTCTCCAAATGATAATTTCATATTGAAATCTTGTAACATAAACAAATACAAATAATATATAATCAAAAAATATCACCTATTTGCAAATCCACTACGAGGCATTCCATTCGCGAATCTGTTGATCAATCCTCTTCCGAAGAAAAATTTGCGGAAGTCTCTCCCCACAAATTGGAAAAGGGATACGGGAATTGGAGCTGGGGGATTCGGAGCAACATTAATGATATTAGAGATTTTCGTTGACGGCACATCTCGTTTACAGATATTACGTAGTATGAAGGTACCATGTTTGATCAAACGACTGAACGTTTGAAATGACATTTTGTCGATTGACCCGAAAACGCTTCACAGCACCCCTAAAACACGTTATATAACATACTACATTTGATAAGAATTTAATTTCGCACTATTTACAGCCACTAATAAACAAATGCATCCGTCATAACAATTTACAGCTGTGATATCATTATCACAGAAAAAAGTTTATTTATTTTGGATATCATAGAATACGTGAAGAATGCGTCAGAGTTGTCAAACATGATGTACGGGGGCTTACATTACTGATAGATCATAGTGATTAGTGCAGTCGTATTTAAATTTCGTTGCCCAATTTACGTAGCCAAATAATGTTTTCTTTAAAAACGCATCCGAAATTGGAACAAAATCTTGAAACACATCAATCTGTGTTTTGCAAAACTTTTTGGTCTGTCCCCATAATATTAACCGTGTACAATGGGGTCCGAGAAGGTTCATTCAATGTTATTAATTAAGCAATTTACTAACGTCAAATCGTATTTTCTCACATTTATATTTGTGTAAATAATAGATTTTTTAAACCAAAATGGCCTGGAATAATGATAGTGAATATTATGTTGCATTGGAGGGCAAAGACTTACAAGCAAATGCGATGGCTGTGGATATTACAGGGACTTATGTATTACTAGCAGGGTACTATTCAAATTCAATTTTTTGTTGATTTAATAACATAACGTTAAAGGAGACGGTATATAGCAATTCGTAATTTGGACAACGAATCCGAGATTGTGCAGAAGTTTCCAAGACAAAGTAAATATGATGTTGGTTCCGCGGAATGGAATCCGACAATGCACCACAGGGAATTATGCGTTATATCAGTAATGAACTAGTCATTTACTGTGAAACCATCTAAATGAATACATTTTTAGAGCAATCAAAGACTGGAAGTTCTTACATGGAGAATGGAAGAACTGGCACAAACTCATTCCTTGAAGGCACACACAAGAGTTATAACAGACCTAAATTGGCATCAGTTAGATCCTAATTTATTGGCTTCGTGTTCCGTTGATACTTTCATATATATTTGGGATTTACGGGACCCACGAAGACCATCGCTTTCTCTATCTGCAATTGCTGAAGCATCTCAGGTAATTTTCTTCATGCTCTAAACAAGTTTTATCTGAAGTGATTACTTTCCTTCAGGTGAGGTGGAACCGAATATCGTCAAATTTACTAGCGACAGCCCACGATGGCGACATTAAAATTTGGGATCAAAGAAAAGGAACAGCGCCAGTACAGTATGTAGCAGCACATCTAGCGAAAATCCATGGATTGGACTGGAGCAGAACGTCAGAAACTGAATTTGCCACATGTAGTCAAGATAATACTGTGAAATTCTTTGATACAACCAATCCCAGAAAGGCAGAGTATATGTTGACTACTAATGCTCCGGTCTGGAGAGCAAGGTAAGGAATTGTCAGAATATCGGATAGGTGACCTTCCTAGAATCACTTAGGTATATTCGAAAATGGTTGCTCTCAAAAACTGTGGATATGCCCAACGATGGAGGCACTGACTAAAATAGTTTCAATATTTAATTAAAGTTTGCATTCTCGTCGATTTGCTAATTGTCAGAATAATTTGCATCTAATGATTAGTAATTCAGATTATTCGTTGATGTTATAGGTACGCACCATTCGGAAACGGATTGATAACTGTTGTTGTGCCACAATTGAGAAGAGGCGAAAACAGTTTACTTCTTTGGAATACGACAAGTTGCGGTTCACCGATGCACACGTTTTCCGGACATAAGGACGTCGTCCTGGAGTTCGCTTGGCGGCGAAAACGCACTGCTGATCCATGTTACCAATTGGTCACATGGTCCAAAGACCAGACGTTGTTGGTATGGAAAATCGAACCGTATATTCAAAAACTATGCGGTCACGAACCGGACGACGAAATCGAATCATCTTTGACAACCAAAGAATCGGCGAAGAAACCCGTTCCAAAAGTCGAACCGTTGCAACAAGAATTTTCCTTATTAAACGTCCAAATTCCAAACTTGGAGGTGAAAAGTATGAATCTACCAGATAGAACATGCACGGTCAGAGCAAGTGTCAATCGGATCGTAATAGACTTAGAAGTAACTTTCCCAACATCTTATCCAATAGGAGTTGCTCCAAATTTTACAGTCAAGGAAGAATCGAAAGACGACCGAAAGATAGGAGAGCAACTTTTACAAACACTGAACCACCTTGCCAGACAGAGGGTTTCTAAAAATCGTACCTGTCTCGAATCGTGTCTCAGACAAATGGTAACCAGCTTGGAACAACTGGCTACAGATTGTGAAACAGATCTTATATTCGAAAATGGTTTACTTCCTTCTGTCAATAGTTTCGGTGGCTATAACGACGCTTACATACCATTTCCAAGAACATCTGGTGCGAAATTCTGTTCAGTGGACATTTTGGTGTGCTTTGGTCGTACCGGACATAGTCGGAGGTTATCGTCCAAAATGGATATTGCGACACCGAGGGCTCTATCCGCCCTAGAAAGTCTGTTACCAAAACGGTCCACTCATCAACTGTCAATATCATCTTATTATTATCAAAAACCAAGACGGACAAGAAGCAAAAATTACATATCAAAAACATCCAGAACAGCAGTAGTTCACGTTTATAATGCTTCTCAACTATTCCTAGCTAACAGACAACTTGCAGAAGAGTATATTCTCGTGGGAGATATAGCTACTATTTGTAAACATAACGCTGGAGCAGCAGCACTGGTTGGTAGGTGGGACCTAGTCCAGACGTGGGCTTTAGGTGAACTCGTCTGCCAGCCCCTGCAGGTCAAAGATGGGAACGACACTTGGCTGCACCATCCCTTCAATAATAAACTCCTTCAATCATTGTAAGTTCTCGTCACGACGCTTAACTCAAATCGCTTTACATTGGTTATTATAGGATCTCTCATTATGCATCTATAGACGACATTCAAACAGCCGCCATGCTCACTTGCATATTCAGTAAAGAACAAGAAATGTCGCTAGCGATGCGCAAGTCCAAGAAATACGCGAAAGTAAGTCGTGCGAAATCATCTTGTTCGTGTATTTATTTTTTCCGTTTTTTTTTCTGATAAATTTTCCTTCCAGTTTGAAAAATATCTTAGATTAGTACCGTCGAAGTTCGCCCCCTCCAAAAATTCTAAACGTGCTTTACACAAGGTGGGAGAGCAATTTTTTTCTGTGTTTCGTTCTTGTTTTGTTTTTTTTTGTACCATTCATTACGTTTAGTGTTCGCCCGAGATGAGGTGTTTACTTATTTGTAATCATTATGGATCAATTATTAGAATTTAGTGTAGTCGGGTATTTCCGGAAGTTTAAGTAAACAACAGTATGGGTTAATTTTTATCTTTTACCTGCAGCTTCTTAGTGGACAATTTTGTTGCCGGACGGGTAGTTTTGCCAATTAACTAAATCGAGTTTTGTATTTAATTTTAGCATGCGATATCCCGCTTCCCTTGACTTGAAAATAATACAAATGAAATATGGATTAGTTTAAAGAGGCGTAACACTAAACGTATATGTGTTATATTTTTGAAACGAACTAGTTATTAATCATTGTTGTTCCAGTCGTGTGGTTCTCCATATCACACGTTGCCTCCAGCTGATATGCTGGCCGAAGGTTGGGTTTTCCCTTCCATGGAACCCATGCGGTCATCGTCCTCGTTGGACTGTTTGTGGCCCGATCAACCTTCGGCACTCTCCAAAGCTTCACCAATAACTACAGCGTACGAGTATTACAAATTGGTTTATGCTGAAACATTAGAAAGGTGGGGTTTGCTATACAATAGGACAGAAGTGCTGAAACATCTGAATAGGTCCGAGGAAGTTCATAAAGGAGTAGAGTTTCTGGCGGAGTGCAAGTTTTGCTTGAAACCTTCTCGTAGTTGTAACTGCAGTTCTTGCAAAAGACTAACTCTCAACTGTGTTATTTGTCATTTATCTGTTAAAGGGTCCGCAAATTGCTGTCCAATTTGCGGACATGCAGGCCATACATTGCATCTTATGATGTGGTTTGAAAAGAACGACGTGTGTGCATCAGGATGCGGCTGCAAATGTCTAGTCGAGATGGCAAATTTTTTTTGAACACGCTCTATTGTGGAATATGACAAAATTAATTTATTTATATATTGCGGGCACTCCAAATTAAGATAGAGGTATCGCCTCCCAATTATGACACGGCTCGACTTATGGCAAATATTGTACAAAAGTAGAAATAAATATCTCAAACACGAAAGGGATTCTGTGATATTCAAAAGAAGAGGATGTAAATATCTCTAGCAAGGCACCAATTTTGTGACTAATGGGGGAAAATTCATGTTACAGAGAAACTGAATAAATCTGTCAATTTTTTAATCTGTAGTAAAATTTTATATGGAAACGAAACACTAAACAACTCAGTAAAAATAATTTCCGAACGTATGTTGAAGGAAATACACTGGACAGAAGAAATCGCATCGATTTATTAAAACATAGAAAATATTTATAACTTGCAATTGAACAATAGATAAAAATAAATAATTAGCCATGCGCATGTAGAACTCATTCCGCTCTCTCACGATTGTAATGCCTTAGTGAAGTTCAATGAAGCAGAATTAATACAAAAGCGTTTCCTGGTTGGCGGCGGTCCATCCTCAAACACGTGACCCAAATGTGAGTTACATTGTGAACAGGTGACTTCCGTGCGAATGCGTCCTGGTTGGGAGATGAGGAGTAAAAGGTTTGAACCAACTGAATACGAAAGGGTTATCCAAAATGGATGGGGAAATGAAGGTCCATACACCAATGAGATTTGTGGGAAACCGTTGTGTCGCAGAAGGTATTTAGGGAGAGTGAAGAAAGAAAAGAGAATTAGAACGGCGAATAACGTTCGTCACACAAAGATAAGGAGGGATTAATATGATTTGTAATGGTTATGAGTAAAACGGATTGACATGGGAACGTTGGAGAAGATTAGAAGGTACACAAATACCACGTTAAACAAACTAAACGGAAAATGAGGTCTTTTCACAGAAAATCTCCTATAAATGGTATGTTTATAATCTTGGAAGAAATTTCTATTTTAAATTTCTGAATCAATTCCTACTATATCAAATCTTCCCTTCCTGAAGAAATATCCAAAAAAGTATCTAGAAAACCTACAATGACACACCACAACTGAACGAAAATCTTGGATTGGTTGATCATTTTTATAGGGAAGTAGTTTTACTGCTTTCTCCTCCTTCAAGTAAAATCAGTAAAAAATTTGTCTGATCTCCCCTCTCACTCTCTTTTCTCTCAAGGAGGTCAAACATATATCAGTATCGTGTTCAGCGACCCAAAAAACATGTTCACTGATCAAATACCTAAGTTCTTGGTGTACATTCGATGTTGACTTCCGCAACAGTTGATTGAAATAATTAAATTCAGCTTGCTAGCTCAAGTACTTCAAAAGTTATTGAGTTTTGAGCGCCGTTTGACGATCATGAAGCAAGGTTACCACGTTACATTTGGAATCATTGATATTCAGAAGCGAATCACAAATAGAAACTCGATCACATTAATTTTGACCAAGTTTTCGTGGGTCTGCATTGCCTATAGTGGATGATATTTGAAGTATTACGAAAATGATGACGTAGTTCTTTGATAAATAATAACTTTCTTGATGTCGCTAATAAATCATACGTTCAAATATTAATTAATAACCACAGTAATAGAACGTTATCAATGTCAAAAATATGAAAACCTGTGAAAAGATCCCATTATGTGCAAACCCCAGGATAATTAGTTGATTAAAAAAATGCAAATATATTGTCAGATATTCTTTAACTTCTATTAAATATTCTATCAGATATTGAACTTCAATAAATGAGCGCTCCTACAAGAAGTTTTAGAAATATAATTAAGTTACTGATACTACACAATGTTAGGCGCAAAAATAGTCAAGTGATTTTCATTGATAGCCGCTTTACTGTTCACTCGAGGAGTATTTCGAAATCTCCTTATAAGAACAACCTTTGAATTTCTGAAGTAAATCACGACTGTCATATGACTCCATTTTCTGTATTTCGCTCAAATATTGGATCACGTATCTGAAAAGTCACTCTGATAAGACTTTGATGCTCAATTTATCATATTGATTTAGAATTCCAATTGTTTGGATTATCCTAAATGTTTCAGATATCCAAAGTCAAAATAATCCATTTTGAAAATTATGGTACAGTCATTCAATTATTTTTTTAAACCGAATTGATTCGCATTATCAATGAAATAGACTATTTGAATCCAAATGTGCATAATCATAACAATATATGAATATCTCAAAAAAATCTTGCAATCGCCCATCTATTATTATATACTTCATACAAATTTCGCAATCTGACAAGATATCTATAAACCATTCTGTCAAGGTGTTAGGTTTCACGTTTGAATCAACTTGAGTTGTCAACATACCTCCACTCGTGTCCGGACTCAGTTTCACTTTTCCCTGATCCAAAACATCATTAAAAGCCGGCCAACCACAGCCACTATCAAATTTCGTCTTCGAACTAAACAGAGGTTGCTCACAGATGATGCAGCTGTACACACCTTCTTCAAAAGTTTTATCGTAACAACCTGCATAACACAGTGTTAGTCACTTAGTTTAGGGAACTGACAGACTCACCTGTGAAGGGCCTTTCAGTACCCTTCTCTTGAGTGACGTTGTACTGAATAGGTGTTAATCTTTTCTTCAATTCCGCCTTATCCCACTTGTCCACCATTTTCGATACTACGTGTTAAGCAAATGAAAAGTAGGTCGTAATTTCAAGGCGTCAGAGAAGGGAGATACGCTACGCTACGCAATGAATGACAAATCAATTTCCATACCTGCGGTCGTTCTAACTTGAAGAAGTCCCTCCTGTCTTGTCGACTTTTGTAATAACAGCAAGGGATTTGTGAGCCTACGAAGCCATCTAAAGTTAGCGGTCATCAGTAAAAATATAACGAAATTTACAAATAGTTCCAAAAATAATCAGCTGATGGGTATCCCACTTACGTAACAAAATGCCGGTGAAAACATAAATAACCAACGTTCGCACAGAATATTTCTCGTATGATCTTCTGTGAATATAGGAGAGCTCTATGATACGCTGTCAGAACAAACGTATATAAAGATGAAGTAACGTAACGATTATTATTTGATATGCAAAAACTTTTCGTTGTTCCAATTATGCGTCAGTTAACTATGTTAATTGTTAAATTTGAATCTATCGACATAACCACATATCGTTACTGATGGTTGAAAAAAAGAATTCGTAGAATCGTAGGCGATTTCGATTAGATATCTAATTCTAGATAAACCAGAAATAGGTGTGGATCGGCGGTCGTTTGGAACGAATAACATCCACTGTCCGTGTATCAATTCGTCGGCAAAAAGGAGTTCATTTGTCTGGTTCCGAAGGAAATCTGAATCGAAATCGGCAGTTGATTCGGGAAATAAAAGAAACCCTCACTTTGCGGTCCTATAAATTTAATCTTTCCCATGTCCCGCCTCGCAGCAAGATTCGATCATCGGCAATCCTTGCGGAATCCCGCGCTTCTGTATTATCGGAGATTTCGTCAGCCTCGTGCTGAACAAAGCGTTTAATAACGACCATCGGATATCAGATCCGGATCTTTCTAGGATGGCGTGAAAGAGGTCGTTATATTCCTTTTTTTTGCAGGGAAAATCCCGATTCAGTAGAGTAATTCCCTGTCTTGGAAAGGGTCCTCAGACACCGATCACATGTCTTCTTTTATCAGCACCGATTATAGTGTCGAAGATCCGAAAATTAGGTGCCGAAGTCTCGTAGCTGGATTAAACGATTGAACCAACATTAGGGCGAGTGGTATAACGAGCTTTTCTCGGTGGTTCTTTTTTCGTCGCCGCAATCGGGATCTATCGGCTCCATGATACAGTGAACTTGGATAAGAAGAGACAAGGGACTCTATTTATTTTTTTCTCATTTTTGATTACACAAAGTGGTGATCAAATTTCAGACTTTCATGATTATTTTGTTTTTTTTTTTAATCTTTTCATCTCGTTCCGTTTCATCTGTCAATTAGTTGATTAATTTTGCATTGTCAATTTTGTCACTGATCGTGGTGACAATTCGAAGCGGAATTCGTAAGATCAACGACATCGGCTTCTTGAGCTCTACTTCCGAAGCTACAAAGCTTACACGTCTACTCTTCTACCCAATACGGACAACAAAGTTTGTTTGCGCTTAGAGAAAGAACCCATCGACGCGTGGACTATCACAAACACTGAAATCCCTTCTTTGCCTTCAATCTAACATTGCTGGCACGAGATCAACGATGAAGAACGTGGAAATGACAAACAAAAACTCATTAATCAAAGCCAGAACTTTAGGCGTAGTCTCTCCGATTTCCAGCACTTGGCTGAACGTCATCCTGTCTCCAAATATTGGAACTCTAATGGACAGTCGCAACTTCCAAACATGCTTAGCTTTAAGATTGGGTTTCTAGCAATACCAACCACATGAATGTAACTGTAGAAGCCTTGTAGGTGCAGATGGGCTCCACGGTTTGAGTTGAGTTAGAAGTCAGGGACGATTATCACATAATTCTGAACTAAACCAAATAATTCAGAAGGTATTATCAACCGTAAAAATTACATCGTTGTGAGAATCCTCAGGACTACTTCGCGACGATGGCAAACGCCCCGATGGAGTAACACTAGCCCCATGGATGAAAGGCAAACGTCTTCTTTGGGATGTAATGACACCTTCATATTCGTGGCTTCGGCTTTTGCAACCTTAGGACCTTGGAGCTCGGAGATGTGAACGCACCCAATTCTATACTGTTTTACAGAAACTGCTGAGTACCAACCATCAATTATAATTTAGTGAGTTGATACATAAGTTTGGTAGTTTTAATGATCCCCGTTGCGTCGCTCTAGAGAATCTACCGGACCGCAAGGTACAATATCGGATTTTAGATTTCTGGCGAGCGATGGTTGCTGTGATCGCTTCAGAATGAACATGCGTGGCACTAACAGGTTCAATCAGGTCAAGGGTCGGTCCATCCGGCGGAGCCCTTAAATGGCCATTTTGAGATTTTGAGACGATATTATGATCTTCCACTTGACGTGTTCGGCTCGTTATTTTGTGTCGGGGCAGTCGCGACCCGTATTTTAATGAGAGGATTGAAGCACGCGGAACGAAGCGAATATTGTCGAGTTTGGATCGGCGATTTGAGGACCAATTATCGAATTATACAAACGGGCATTTCCGGAAAATAAATAAGGAGAAGCGAACTACCCCGCTCGTTACTAATTGGGGACGAGGAAATAGCGAAATAATCCGGCGCTATCTCATATTGTTCCAGTTTTTCTAATTACATTCAGACATGTTTGGCACGAGCGAAGCGGAGCGGTCTTTACTAATTAACTGGTAAACTTCCAGTGCTCCCTCCCACTCGAGTACTAATTAATGTTGACGATCCTTCAGGCATTTAACATCGGTCCGCGATAAGCAGAATTCCCTTTTGCTTCGTTCGTTCGTTCGAGAGAGTTCCCCCAGGAATTGATTCCGCTAAACGGGGTCATTAATTACGAGAACGGGTAGTAATTTGAATTCGGCTCCTAATGAACTTCAAACACACGATTTTTCACAGGATCTCGTGTTAATCTTTCCAATCCTCGACCGAAGAAAGACTTTCATTATTCATCTGCAAGAAGCGTTCGAACGGTTTTTTTTTTGTAATATTTCAACCATCAGGTGAAAATTAATAAAAATTATCATCACCAAATTATTGTTAGGTTTTATGAAATCAATTAATCATATTTATTTCATCTGAAAAAGTAGGTGCTGAAAGCAAGCAATACCTCTGGGTTGATCCAAGTTGCAACTAATATAGAGAAGTACAACCCTTAGTTTTCATGCCTGGAAAGATAGGAACAAGGAAAATCCCTTAACAATTTGTATTTCATTCACTAAAGCATCGAATGGTTGCCATTCGACGTTCGAGGTGTTTTGGTTGCCATGAATTTTTCATATTCTGTTGTACGAAGAAAAATGCAAAACACTTTTTCACACATCAGTTGTTGGAAACAATGGGTTCTGCACTGAAGATGTTGGTTTCGTTGAATCATGGCTTTGATGTTTTCTCAAAATGGATATATAAAGTAAGACAAAATTGAGATAATTATTATGTACGCAAGATCAGATTTAGAAATTTGGCGCCCCTAAGCAGTTTGCCACTCTCTATTAGTGGTGGATCGATACTGTCAATAAAAAAGGTCTTTACTAGAGGAATTAAACTAGTAGGCAAGTTTCTCATTCAATTTGCACCCCTCTACTTCCTGACGCCCTTAGGCACTTGCCTAGTCTGCCTCTACGGCAAATCCGAGTCTGTATGTACAGCGAATACAGACGGAGTCTCCTTTCGCTGATATACATGGTGAATGGGGAGGAACTGATTCTCATGTGTTTTCAAGTTATTGTAATTAAAAAGTTTATCTAGCTTTCCATTTCTGCATGAATTTTGTCTTAATCAAAGTATGCCATATTCGGGGCCCAAAGACATTTGATCAAGTGTCAGTAATTGAAAATTTATTATCGAGTATTTGTGATTATTAAGGCCTACAGCTCCTGCTGAGGAATATCATTCTGGTTAGAGTTTTCAACAAATTGTGCGACTGGTCAACTCCTCAGTGCTAACATAATATCTGAACATGCTACTTGATCAGATTTAGAAGTAGAATTTATAATGGATCTGATAGGACAGCCAACTCACGAAGCATTGGTACAGAGAGTACAGCATCTACAACCAGATATTTGATAAAGTAACTACGTTATAACCTACATACTTTGTAGGTTTTACTGAGTCTCGAAAACTTCGACTTGAACTCTTGCAAATAAAACTCAATTTTTTGTGTCTGTCAAACGCTGATGGGACTTTGATCATGACCGTACTTCACTCAGGATCAACTGATGTTGTATCAGAAAACTGAACATGCACAGAAAGGTGTGCTTAAATTGACAAAATGAGATCCTCATGTGACATAAACTCACACATTAGTATTCTATAAGACCCTGCATGGACCTAGCTGCTAATGTTTGGTCACATAATCTGACAAGTGTTCAAAAGCAGTAGAAGTATTATTGAGTCGACACACACTTGATTTAGCATGCGATGAGACACACAATGTGGTTATTGCATTCAAGCATTATATTTTGAAGAAAAATTGCGTCGAAAATCGGATAGTTAGGTTCAATACATAATAAGTAAACATCGTGCTGAACAATTATCGTATCATACATTATGTTTTATACAATAATTTTAATAACAAGTAAGTGGTTCGATCCGTCATCAAAATTGAAATCGGGGAAGCTTCATACTGACAGGAATTAAGATGCTGCAGGTACATTTCGAGTTGGATTAAGGAGTTAATTGGCGCATTCGATGTGCTTATTGGAATTATGTAATAACGTTTATTCAAACATAACATTTGTACAGTTCCAATGAACAGAATATTTGTTACAGTTTATCGTGTCCGAACGTCACACTCCGTCACTCCGATTATCATCACTTGAATAAACTCAAAAGTTCGTTGTCCTTGTCGAAACCTTGATGTCTCGATGTTTTTTTTTTATAATTAATTACACTGAAAGGTGAACGTGTCCGTAGATCGTGATGGATCGCATCATCCTGAAAATAAAAGAAAAACTGTTATATTTATGACGTCATTTGACGTTAACTTGAAGATGGCGTCTCGTTTTTGCCGGAGATGACGCAAAGCGGAATGATTCGCGAAACCGGGGGCAGAATTCGGGCTTGTTTACCTGTATTAAACGTCGAATTGAAACATCAGGTTGTTTTTGTCGTCGCCGGGAGGATTCATTAGCGAATTGCGAAAAGTCAGTTGGAAATTGAATAATATATTTCGTACTTGTTTGAGAGACCGGATAATTAATTGCGATCCTAGCCATTCTCTAATGGGATCCAAATGTTCGTTTTACCTAATGTTCAATTAACTTAATGTACATTTGCATCTTCCTTCGCCTTTGTCCTCCTGCTTACTCAACCTAATTGCCTTCCCTCCTCGCCCCTCCACACAACCTCCCGACTTCTTTTCTCTTCCTCATCCCGAACCACCCGCTGGCGGCAGCAGCGACGTCAACGACGCCGGCACCCCTTTCATACTTTTTCTTCGCGCGAATATTTAGAACGCAGAAGGCGTCTTACCAATCGCGGTAAAAGGAACTCACCTCAGTCGCGGCTCCGTCGCGGACGGCCAACTTTGCCCTTGCGGACGGCGGGTGCAACGGCGGAACTTTTGAGCAGCTTGGTCCAATCCTGCTCGCAGACAAGGCTACCGGCAAGGAGGTAGTAGCGGTCTCCGGGTACGAGCGGCGCGCCGCACTTGCTGCACGAGAAACACTTCAGGTGGAAAACTTGGGGGGCGGATGCGGGCTGCTGGGGCGTCGAACTGGCGCACCGCATCACGAACTCGCTCGGCGGTATCGTTTGGTGGCAGGCCGAACATGCCCCCGTGCTGCCAAATATCCTACAAAAAAAAAAACGGCGAGAAATTAGAGTGTGCGGAATTCGGCCACGTTTACAGAGGGGTTTTTTGTACGGGGGGAAAAGGAGGGGGTGCGCCCCGGGAACCGACGACTGCATAACTCGATTTCGAGCCCGTGTTGAAGGTCTCAATCAATAGACGTGACGCGGCCGGGACCAATTACATGCTCACTTTCCTCCTAACATCGTTTGCATATATTTTCCTAGTGGAACAAGGAGCGCCGCCAACCCTTTCGCTCTTTTTAACCACCGCCGGGTGCATTTGGTTCGAGCGCCCTTTCGAATTATCGCTCGTTTCATCTCGCGCTGATTGCAGCGATCGAATTTTTCGCCCCCTTTCATTTTTTTTTTAATCGACGAGGAACAACGATGTGACAGTTCTGTGAACTATCACTGCGTTAGAGTGGATTGACGATCGAAATTGTATGTACAAGGTATAGATTTTCTTTTTCTGTCGCGTTCGGTGTATCGATCGTCCGTTGCATTCACACTGCCAGTCACGAAACAGTTTTTCGATCGAAAATTCCTCTGAGGAATATTATGTGGCTTATATGTTTGAATGATTTTAAGGAATACAGAGCAATACTTGATAGAAAACCGGGCAGTAGACATTAATTTACAACAAGCTGCCTTCAAACTGAGCGTGCAATATGATGATTGAACTATTGCAAACATATAGTCGCAATCGGAAAAATCATTCTCCAGATACAAGAGTAAAACTACTGGATTTTTGGGAAACCTTCTGAAAACATCGTTTTTTGCTAATAAATCCACCGCTTTCGGTCTTTCAACAATCACTGCATCGTAATTTCATAAACAATTGGTTCTTTTACTACTTTCAAGTAGGTATTTAGGAAAAAATCGATGAGATACGAACATACATTCAAAGGAAAAAATGTGAGTACCAAGAACAAGTACTTCAATTTATACGATGATGAATTTTCAGGTTTTAAAAATCAGAAATCTCTAACGGTGGCCATCATGAAACTTACCGTTTTGTTGAAAACCCACGTTTTTGACTGGAATGATGAGGAGTGTTTTAAACAATTTTGCTCATTTGCATCTTGTAAATTTATGTATTTTGAAGTGTCTAGACCGACATATAGTCCATATGAGCTGGTACTGAGATACCAGAGATCATGATTTTTCCTGCGGAACATCTAATTTCGCTGAGTGGCGACGGGAGCATTTGCGTCCCGCCCTCGCCCCCGGGCGGCGCGTTTTATTGTCGGATTATTGAATAATTGAGATGTGACGTGGGGGCAAGGGAAAATCGGCTTTTTACGGGCGGACCAAATTGATACGCTGAATAATTCAGGGGAATCACATTATTAGCTGTCTCGATACTTCTGTCGAGCCGGTGGGAATTGCGCACCTGTTCGCGACATTCATAATCGCGTTTACGCGATATTAATCGCGATAAAGGGCGTCGTAAACGACGAATGTTTTCTTTGGTCGTTTCTCCATCTATATTCTATAGGAAGGTGCGAACGCCCCCAAATCCGGACCGACATGTTGTGTCAAAATTCGCGCGGTGCCGCGCGCGTGTTCTTCGAGGCTAATTGCTATTGATTAATTATCCTGCATGGGAATTTCAATTAATGGATTGTTCACGAGTCACCTCCATTAGCGTGAATATGTACTCGGAAAACGGGACTCGCAAAATTCAGCTACGTATTCTATGAAAATACCTCCCCTTTCAGCGAACTTGGAAACCCGAATATCAGATGTACAACCATATCGATCCATTTGCAATTACGCTTTCGAAACGGTTCCATTATATCCGTCCCATTTATTAATTCGTTTCTCGCGGCGATTTGCACTGAAATCCGTACGGTTTTTTTTTCTTCTTTTCATTTTTCGGTCACGTGCGCGACGGCGGCGGCGTTCCCTGGCCGTCGCCGTGTCGTCGTGGCGTATGAAATACCGGTTTGCATGTTGGAAAACGTTAATTCCATCGATTATTCCATCCGGCTGCCTCATTTAAAATTAAACAATCCGCCGTAGCTACGATAAAAATCCCATGAAATCATTAATGCATCGAGTTGGAAGACCAGGGGGAATTGCGACATATGGAGTAAAGAGGGGTTTAAAAATGCAACAGCATTCTTCGATCACCCTGTGTCTATAATGGTTCAATTCATATACGTGTTGTTTCGTTGGCAATGCATTCTCTTTATGACTTGAAACGTTTATTTTAAATTTAGGGGTTTCTTCAATTTCAATTATGCTGAATTCAAAATTATGAGACATTAATCGAATCACTTTTTCAATTTATTGTTACCGACATTTTCTTGGGATTGTAATGCTTTTGTGCTTCTTTGGGTTTTGTGTTCATTGGGTTGGATCTTTATTAATTTTGTCATAAGTTCGTCTATCATTAAGGTGTTCTTCCATTTTGTCTTCGTATGTTCGTTTATCGATTATAATTGTTTCATTCCTTTTTTCTGCATTAATTTTATTTATTTGGGGATTATGTTTCATATCATTTGATTTCATGTCAAGCCTTTATTTCTGATTTTGAATGGTGTGACATATTTCACATCGCAAATTAATTTTAGAAATTAACTTGTACGAAACATATGAAGTGTAGAAATTAACGATTCGAGTAAAAAACGAATAAAATGCGTCTGTACCACGTTGATGGCAAGATATTAATTTGGATTTTTACGACGGAACGAAAACAAACATGAGGTGGCTGTGAAGAGCCAAAAACCGTAGAAATGCATTCATCCCCTCATACGGCTGATAATCCAGTTCTTATTGGTGTCTTGTCTTTTAATCAAGAAGTTACGAGTTTCAGTAAATGGAAATTGTTCGTCTATTCGTAAATAGTTTCGACTGTCTGAAAGCTTTTGAAAGAGTTCTATTATAAGATAGTATGGATGAACTAGTTCCTATTCTGGTGAATGGTCCAGGCTTTTGTTCATTCATTCTTTCTGCCTTTCCGAAAAACGAGCAATATGGCTACCACGAAAAGCTCTTCTTCATTCATCACGAAATAAACATATCTCGAAGTAAGAGGGAGACTGGCTGAGAATTGCTTTAAAAGACCATTCCTGTCCAACCCTTTCTGTATACACAGCGCTTGCTTATTAGTCAGATTATTCCGAATAAAAATTTACACAAATTGAAGACCGAATCAAACGAGTTATGCATGTATTCAATATTTTACGGATTTCAAAGGTAATTCTGTTTCGACGACTTCGTAAAGGGCGGCTCTTTTTCATGGGATTTATTTTTTCTGATTTCAATTACTAAAAAAAAATTTCACTCGTCCCTTGCTTGACAAAGTTTTCCTCCCTTTATGTATTAAATGAGAGATTTTTCGTGAAAGTTTCATCACGGTGCGGCCACTCTACGAGTTGTAATCGCTGTCCAATTTTTCTAAAACACGCAACAAGAGCGCAAGATTTATCAATTTTTCAATTTTCATCGGATTGACATGTTTGGGATAGATTTCGGTGTCGCATCTATGAGTGGATTTTTCGTGAAAGTTTCATCACGGTGCGACCACCCTAACAGTTTTAATTGCGGTCCAATTTTTTTAAAATACGCAAAAAAGAGTGCAAAAATTTGAGATTTTTCAATTTTCACCGGATTGACATGTTTGGTATAGATTTTGGTGTCTCATCTATAAGACAATTTTTCGTAGAAGTTTCATCACGGTGCGGCCACCTTAAGAAATTTTATCGCGCTCCTAATTTTCTAAAACACGCAAAAATAGCGCAACATTTATCAATTTCTCAATTTTCATTGGATTGACATGTTTAGGAAAGATTTCGGTGTCGCATCTATGAGTGGATTTTTCGTGAAAGTTTCATCACGGTGCGGCCACCCTAACAGTTTTTATCGCGGTCCAACTTTTCGAAAACACGCAAAAAAGAGCGCAAAAATTTGAGATTTTTTAATTTTCACCGGATTGACATGTTTGGGGTAGATTTCGGGGTCGCATCTATGAGAAAATTTTTCGTGAAAGTTTCATCACGGTGCGGCCACCCTAAGAGATTTTATCGAGCTCCTAATTTTCTAAAACACGCAAAAACGCGCAACATTTATCAATTTTTCAATTTTCATCGGATTGACATCTTTGGTATAGAATTCGGTGTTGCATCTATGAGAGAATTTTTCGTGAAAGTTTCATCACGGTGCGGCCACCCTAAGAGATTTTATCGCGCTCCCAATTTTCTAAAACACGCAAAAACGCGCACTTTTTATCAAATTTTCAATTTTTATCGGATTGACATTTTTGGCATAGAATTCGACGTCGCATCTATGAGAGAATTTTTCGTGAAAGTTTCATCACGGTGCGGCCACCCTAAGAGATTTTATCGCGCTCCCAATTTTCTAAAACACGCAAAAACGCGCAACATTTATCAATTTTTCAATTTTCATCGGATTGACATGTTTAGGATAGATTTCAGTGTCGCACCTATGAGTGGATTTTTTGTGAAAGTTTCATCACGGTGCGGCCACCCTAACAGTTTTCATCGCGGTCTAACTTTTCGAAAACACGCAAAAAAGAGCGCAAAAATTTGAGATTTTTTAATTTTCACTGGATTGACATGTTTAGGATAGATTTCGGTGTCGCATCTATGAGTGGATTTTTCGTGAAAGTTTCATCACGGTGCGGCCACCCTAACAGTTTTTATCGCGGTCCAACTTTTCGAAAACAAGCAAAAAAGAGCGCAAAAATTTGAGATTTTTTAATTTTCACCGGATTGACATGTTTGGGGTAGATTTCGGGGTCGCATCTATGAGAAAATTTTTCGTGAAAGTTTCATCACGGTGCGGCCACCCTAAGAGATTTTATCGAGCTGCTAATTTTCTAAAACACGCAAAAACGCGCAACATTTATCAATTTTTCAATTTTCATCGGATTGACATCTTTGGTATAGAATTCGATGTCGCATCTATGAGAGAATTTTTCGTGAAAGTTTCATCACGGCGCGGCGACCCTAAGAGATTTTATCGAGCTCCTAATTTTCTAAAACACGCAAAAACACGCAACATTTATCAATTTTTCAATTTTCATCGGATTGACATCTTTGGTATAGAATTCGGTTTCGCATCTATGAGAGAATTTTTCGTGAAAGTTTCATCACGGTGCGGCGACCCTAAGAGATTTTATCGAGCTCCTAATTTTCTAAAACACGCAGAAACGCGCAACATTTATCAATTTTTCAATTTTCATCGGATTGACCTGTTTGGGATAGATTTCGGTGCCGCATCTACTACATACTCCAAAAATTCTGGAAAAATTTTCCTAATTACCTTGTCGATGTTACATAAACAACAGCTACATCTATCACATTTCCGAAGCGAAAGCAGAACTGTTCGTTTGCCTGACGGAAACATTAATTATTATGAATTTTTATACGAGATAATTCGATATTGTTTTCCAGATGACGAAATTTCTCACTCTCTTTTCAATTGCAAGCGTATATCTCCAATTCGATATGATTTCAACGTACTCCGACGTATCACAACAGTATATTCTTAATTTCCTTGCCGCCTTCGGAGATATCGGAGGAAAATTCGATTGGCTCTCTGTTCCACGGAATCTGTACCACCTAGTCTATGAGGAGATCCAATAATCAGGCGTTTGTTCACGCTTGCCCTTACCGTTCGAAGGTAGGCGAATTTTTCAACCCTACTCGCGGTCGTTACTGCGTCATATGCACGACCTAACGAGAATATATGATGATGTTTATTTGGGGGGACGCGTTCCGTCTCGTCAGAACATCCGTATTCATTAGATCCCGGCCCGGATGTAATACTTGTTGTTCCGTTCTAATTTCGCTGTGCAAAACCGCGATTGTTTTTTTCGTCTTCCTAATTGCGGCCGTCATACACGTCGGCCGTACGATGTGTTACAAACGAGGCAAAGGCCAAAGTGCGTATTTCGATTTGTCCCTTCTTCTAAAATGAAGAAAAACCTTTGCCAATCTCGGCTGCCGTTTATTCAGCGCGTTCGTATTAATATCCGAGTAGTATTGGCGAGGTTGCAATTTCCCCGCAGATTGGCAGGAAAGAAAAACCTAATTAATTATCTGGAAGCGGCTCCAATTAATTTGCGGGTATCTGCTGAAATGAGATAAGGTTGGCCTGGGAAAATGGAAGATATTTCGAGTACACACACAAACTCTGTCAAACATCTATCCAATTAGCGAAGTTGAGGATTTATAATATTCGCATGTTGAAAGCAACTCCACTGTTTACTTTATTAGCGGTGTTTATTATATAAGATTTGCGTTCGGAGATAATTGCTTGCACCGCAGCCAATTAAGTACGCCTCGCGTATTATTAAAAATTCGGCTCCGCTGCTTTTGATATTTCATTTCGCGTTCTAACGATTGCCCGCGAAAAAATCGAAAACACTTTTTTCGGGAGCCCCGGGGCAACGGTGCCCCCGGTATGCGATTACGGGGAGATAAAAGGGTTGGGCGGACGTGGTAATTGAACGGATTTGTCTCGACCGGCCTACTGCAATTTTCTCATTTTCTCAATGAACCGACGCGCTTACTATCGATCCCATCCCGATTAACGTGCCACACTGTCGCGAGATTATTATATTTCAGTCGACTTTTCCTCGGAAATGTTTTCCAAATTCAACTGATAGTGGTTACTAGTCGAAACAGTTCGAGCTCCGTGGCGTAGTGTGGTTTATATACCAGGTCACTATGTTTCTGAGTTAGTAATCGATTATAATGAAATACGGTTCATTTTTCGATAAAATCTCCCCTCGCATAAATACGATTAAAAAGTTTTCTTTATATATTTTTATCGGGTAAAGGGGTCTACAAAAGAACTGTACTACATTTCGAAGCATGCTTTTCAGTGGGTGTATTATCACGTGATAACCTTATAAGAAAACATCAATAAAAAAGTCCATATTTTTACTAATTTAATTTTTGGACCTGACACTTATTTTTCGAAAAAAAAAAGTTATTCCACTTCTATAAATAATTTTGAACTGCAACGTCGGTTTTATGTTAATCTAAAGAATATTTGTAAAAATAACAACAGATGATTCCCACGGAGTATCATTGAAATGTGTATGAAAAATGAGCTTTGGACGTATAGGTCATACGAGAAAGGGACAAATGCTTTTGCTACACAGTTTAGGAATTACGGTAGAGCCCTTGATCTCATCTTGGAAAATCGATTTCCAACCCCGCCGTTATGGAACAGTGAAGAGTGTTGCACTCAGTCGTCAAGGAGTTTCGTACTTTTGAATTAAGAAGGCCGTATCTTTAGGTGGCATTACATTTCAATGCAACTTTTATCGAAACTATGACCGAAACTGATTTTAAACACTCTCCACCACTTCGAAAAAAACGTTGAGAATTCTACAGGTGAAAACATATTTAGCTCAGTTTTGGAACCGATGTTGGAGTCTGTAAAATGACCGAATGATTTGAATATTTTTGAACACTCATCGTCCTAAGAAACTTGGATAATAAATTATTCCACACAATTCTCAATCGTTCAATATATACACACTCTGGGAGTTCTAAAAAAGTGAAAACTTGAACATTTATGTATATACACATTTTTTTGAACGCAATTTTGAATATCCGTTGACTTTTGTTGAAAAAGTTATGAAATTCTGAAAATCGTTTCATTAATCAAGCACAATTGATCCTATTCAACCAAGTCAGTTTATGCATTCATTCAAATTTTAATTAAACATGCTCGTTTTCGAAAGTGTGGTCCTCTAGTAGCTTTGGAAATTGTTTTAGTTATAAATTTGCAAACTCTATCTTATCGTATTGATAATTAAAAGTAATAGAAGAAAAAATGTATTTATTTGACTTTTGATCGATCTTTTTTAAATAAAACGAAATAGGAAGCAGAATAACGTTCCAACGAATAAATACCGTCGACGACAAGTCGATGACGACTGATGTTAGGTTAATTCTCCGCCTCTGATATCCTTCACTCCCGGCACTACGCTTATGCGCAGTAAGCAAGTGCCGATGACGATTTCGGGGTGTCGACGAGTCGATCGTTTTTACTCATGCTGAAGTTTTCACTTCAACAAAAATAAAAATCATATCGCTGGTTGACATTCCAACACCCAGATAATACATATAATGAAATGCTGTTAATTCCTTCGAAGGTATCCACTTACTGAAAGAGCGTTTTCCAATTGATGAAATATTCAATGCCGAGGATCGTCATAGAATTACCTACCGTAGAAACCCTGCCGAATATTCTAAGGGGATACGGGCACACGTGATCGAAGATTGAAACACTTGAATGATGGGACGCGTCAAACCGAAATGACGTTGCGAAAAATCCCTTACCTCATATAGTCTTGTTTGCACAGGATCATTCCCGACCTGGTGAAGCAAGAAGTCCCGAGATCGGCCAGCATAGCCGCACAACACGAGCACTTTAGACACCCGTTGTGCCAATAACGGTCGAGCGCGAGCAGCAAAAAACGTTCGACGATTTTCCCACCACAACCCGCACAAATACGCACCGTATTGTTATTATTGTTCGTATTGCTGATTGTCGGGTTGTGCATTTGCATGTGCTGCTCCTCTTGGTTACTGCTGCCGAAGCCAGAATGCGGATGGTGTGGGTGCTGGTGCTGCTCGTGCATCGGATTTACCCCTGAAATTCGCCAAAATTAAGCTGTAATACCATCAGCATTCTGTCGTATCACAATCGACTAATAGAATATCGCGGGGATCTTTGTTCGACGCGGACGAAACAGTATTCAGACGGAATGTCTTTCGTTCCGATCGGGCACAAATAGGTCCATTGAATTCCGTCAATACCCTACCTAAAGACTCGGTTAATTCAATAATGCAATATAATGAATCGTCAGCGCCACGTTTCCCAAAACGGTCCCGAGACGTCGGCCAAACTTCACCCTTGCACGGACGTTGGGGGGCGCATCCGATACACGTCTTTGTCTACCCCCGCCGTCGTTCCTCCACCGTTTCACCCGCCGGCCTCGTTTATTTATTCGGATCGCGTAGCTATCGGGCTGGCCGCTGATCACCGACCCATTACACATCGAAAACGTTAACAAGCTTCGCGGACCAAATAACGACGGCAATTTGTTGATTGGCCGGAGGAAATCTACTTTTTTTTCCGTCCCGCATTACTCGGGGTCTACGCGTCACTCGGCCCGATGATCTGTTCATTAACAGGACATGACGTCACATTTTTCGGATACAACAAATTTACAGTTACATTTTTCTACTATTTACTATAAGCATTTTTCCGACTTCTGACCATCGAGTATAGTCAATAATTAGCGCGATCTAAGTAAAATTACAATTCATGATTTGGAAAAAAAAAGTTGTGGTTTTGTCTCTTTCTCGAAGCATAAATGCCGCGAATTTCGATGAAACTTCGAGAAAATATTGGTTTTGATTCATCCTCGGCCGAGTTCAATCCGAAGAGTGTCGAGTGTTCGCAGTAAATATCACTTTACGAAAATTTGTGAAAATACACGAGTTTTTTCCTAAAATTTGTCACTTCTTGTAAAATTCGCTACGATAGAGCAGTAGAAAGCTCGTCCAAAATTCTTGTTCCCTAGCTGACCGAAACTAGATACATAAAAATGTCTAGTAACAAAAATGTCTAAGAATAGCCGATTTAACCCCCCATAACAAATTCAAAGATGAACAACGCGAGCAAAGATGATTCATCAGATAAGCCAGTGATTGAATCATAATAAAACCTCATTATTTCAATTATGAACAAAACTCGAATCAATTTATTAGTCAACAGGTTAGTAATCTCGGAATGCTAATAACACGTTAATGGTACATATTTAGCTATGATAACAAACTAGTTATGTTTATGGAAATTCGATGTTAAAAATGAAGGAAGTAGATGATTGCGTAAAAAAAGACTTCCTGGTGTTATGCATATCAGTGCATTGCATATTTAGATGGATCATACCCTAAATTTCGAATTGGATCGTGGATGTAATTCGCTTTACCGTTAAAAACGGACGACCAATTTTTCTCTTTTTGAATTTTATCCCATAATTTGCCGTTAATTATTCGTGGAAACAAAATTACAAATAAAAATCAAGACGCTGGCCATTATACATAATCTCGGCGTTCTTGACAACGCAGCCTTCTCTCACAGACCGCTTCCACAGAAAGAATCATAAACATCCACCAAGAACCACTGCTATGTCAGAATGCATAGAGAAGAACAGAACAGAGAGCAGATGCCTCTTCTGACTCAACAACCTATAGGAGGAATCAGGAAAGCCATTTCAAAGGGGCACACAGTGACTTAGGTAGTTGAGCTTATAGAGCCGAGCAAGACGGAACACCGAACAGGAAGAATCCACAATAATGGGAAATAATAGGAAACCTAGCAAGGACGATTATCACCTCTACCGAATAGTGGAAAAGAAAGAAGGCATTTAAAGACTGAAATTCGAAAACCCACTCGGCAAGCGATATTTTCAATACGACCAGTGATCAAGGCACTATGGACCCAATGGGACTCCACTGTGCTAGAAAATGGGTTAGTCAAGAGGAAACAGGATAGCCCTGATGGAAAAGAAGTCTTCTTATCGTACCTAAGGAGAGGGTGAATGACTTATTGAACAAGTTCTACGGAGGAACTTTACGAGCCCATTGTGGTGTGGGTAAGACGATATCAAGGGAAGGATTGAAATGGACATACTGTCGGGAAGACATAGAAGTGTGATGTCTATAGTGCAGTATATGTGAAGCTATGAGGGGGCTGTTCAGGAATACCCATGGACAAATAGGCAATTCCAAAGAATTGCCATTGATGTAGCTCGCCTGTTCTCTACAACTGACAACGTAAACGTCTTAGCTGCAGAGGATTACTTCAATAAATGGCCAGAATCTTATGTCTTGTCTAACCAGGACGCGAAGACGATACTCGGTATCGAGCACTTTAGTAGACCTGTTCGTGAGATATATCCAATTCCGAACCACCGAAAGTAAAGCTTGGGAAAATAATAAGAAATCAAAGAGAAGAATCAGAAGTGTCTTATATACATATTGACATCAACGCATCGAACGTTCACGTTGAAGACACACAATGCAATATTAACATAGAATTATATTTCCTGGAATTCAATTTAATTAATGCGGATCAGGATTTTGTTCTCGTTCAATTTGACCGCATTCATTAGCTTATCGAGTCTTGAATCGTCCATAATCTCTAATAAAATTGGTGCGAAGCTTAGTAATGAAACTCTAATTCAATTAATTTCATAAATTAAGTTTCTTATGTCGCGAGGCTTTTTCAATCATGTTTTTAATTTGCCGTTAACCCCGTTCCATTCACTTTGTTCTACAGGGCGTTTGGAAGATGAAGGGTCGGATGTTCAAAATTTGACAACCTCAAATTCAATTTTCAAGGAAAGTAGTGTAGAGCGTATCCATACTTGAAGGGAACTAAATTCAATCTCGTACGATTAAATAACAATAAAAATAAAAAGCGTTCAATGTTGTGTCATATCATCTGATTCAGTTATAGATTTAGATTTAAGTGTGGTATACCATATCAGAATAAAAAGTTACTTATTACTTCTGCTCTAAACATGATTTAAAAAGTTGTCATAAAAGTGGTGTAGATGCATTAAAAAACCATTCACTGTTCGTCGACTACTTGTAGTAATTAAAAGCGGAGTTCATTCATGTTTTCAACATTTCCAATATAAACAACACCAAATCGGACGATCGTATTTTCGTTAAATTTACCGTCGAAAATTTAACATTAATTTCCCATTTAGAGATCGAAATTTCAGCCAGACGGTAGTATTAAATTTCAAACAACGTTGCTGTAATCATCAATTAATTGTGCGATCCAGGATTTAGATTGATATTGTATGTCCACGCAGGCCGTTCTACACTTAAACCGAGAATTTTTTTTTTTGAAGTTTCGGCTTCGATATCGATATAAGTGCGAGTTCATCAAGGAAATTAGGATAACGAATTAAATTCACACAGCGAAAGCTGCCCGGCCGGCCGTCGGGCAAATTAGTGTTTTATATTCCTTCATCAACCCCCATTAACCCGCTGGCCGAGGATGCAGAGGGGGCGTTCGGCTAACGATCGCGTTTGTCGTAAGCGTTTGAATGAAAATTTTTAGCGATTTTTCGAAAATGACAGACATAGGGGTTGACATAGTGGGTACGGTGATGTTGTACGTACCTAGTGTGTTTATGGCGTGGCCGTTGGTTGGGTGCATGCGGTTGTGGTGCGGGCCTCCTTGACCCTGATGGAAGTTATTGTTGTCCGGTGACGGCGGATGGGGAGGAGATGTGAGCTCCGTACCTCCATACGAATGGTAGTGGGGGTTCATGGGGGCGATCAGGGCGCCGGTGGCCAGCTTGACGAAGATGGCAGCGCCGCTGGACGGACGCTGATCAGATGGCGAGTTGTTCCGGTTAAAGTTGCAGGTTTGAGGGTTCTTCTAGCGATGAGTGTTCTGTTGGGGATTAATAAAGGATATTTTATTGAATTAATCGTCATTTGGATTGAATAGTCATAGTCATAGTAGGAAAACCAAACTCATGGCACTTTTCTAGGTCGTTTTTGAGCGACAAATCAAAAATCTTAAATGCAAAGACACCCCAAGTCAGTCATCATATTGAAGGTCTTGACAAAAGAAGTGAAAACTACAGCACAGTATTTCAAACCAGTGCAGAATAAAGTGTGAAGGTTACATTTTTTAAATGTCTTTATGATCATCCGAATAGCGTTTTCATGTTCGATTGATGTTAACATTATAAAATTGAACCGGCGCGTCCGCCATTTGAAACTAATCGATAATCGATGGATTTTTATCCGAATAAGAAGCGGATTGAAATCGTTTTATTGTATCGACGTTTATGATTTTTATGGTTGAAGTATACCAAGCCTTAACGATAGTTCCGTAAGGGGGCGTACCCAACCTCGGGCCACGTACAAACCTGCGACCTATCGATTCGGTCATTCTTTCAACGGTGCCGACAATTTTAAATTCCACGGCCATTGTGTCGGAATTTTATGGATAGGTGATGGTCCGTAGCGTGGGAGGATCGTCGGATGATTAACATATTAAGTGCCGGTTCAAGTTCGATCCTACAAGTGATAAACCGATCGAACCGAAAAGATCTCTAGATCGATCTGTCTCGAAAACTTCGACTAACAAGATAACGAATCAACCCCGTACGAACTATAATGGGCAGAAGTGATCTACCACTAGCGTTATTTATAGGCGTAAATCGAGAGCCCCGACTACATTGAAAACCAATTTGCGAATTGCGTTACTTAGGGTCGAAAATTCAAACGGAGGGTGATAGGGGTCGGCCGCCCCACACGCGAAACGATACGAAGGGGAGAATCATCCCCACGAATTGTACGATGGCTAGATGTGAAGAACCCCATAAAGTAAACTTACATATATACCGTATTAATTAAAAATAATTGCCGGATTTATGAATGCAGCCCAGTTGTTGCTGATTTATGTTTGACGTATTCGGCTCGAAAAGGAAAACTAGATTTCCGCCAGTTCGGTTTTCGGATGTTCGAAATTCGCCTATTGTCCCCCGACCCTCCTCATTTAATGAACTCGCTTTTGGGCCTTTTAGACCACTGCTGGATCCGTCGAATGAATTACATTTAGCCAGCGCGCAATTTAGCCCACCATAAATTGTTTTTAATTCCGTCTCATCAAAACGACATTCAAACGCCCCGACGCGGCCGGAGGATTGGCGCGTTTGTCAAGCCGGAAACTAATCGGGCGAGATCCGAAATTGGTGTCGATCGGCCAACCCCGCATGCAAAACCACAGCCAACATACGAAACAACATCATCTATCGAATTAACGAACAACTTCTCGAACTAATTTCATCGATTTCAGGATGCTGAATCCAGAAATACTTACAGATCCGAGTATAAACTTCCGGAAACGAGCGGTCGGTTAATTTTTTCCATCGACGTTATGCAAATGTTACATTAGCATCGTCAATGTTTTATGGACGACCGTATAAGTGTGATCGTAAAATACAATCAGACAAAATAATGATCAACTGTTTATACTCATCAACTTTCAATTTATGTAAATCAACAATAGAGGATAGTGAAATTGGGAAACGAAAAAACTTTCTTCGACTTCGCATTAATGGCTGCCACGTCCGAAATATGATGAGCTCAAAATTATTTTTAGGGAGAAAGCGATCAATACCGTTTTGGAGACAAGACGATCTGTCCAGCTTCCCATTTTTTGTTTGAAATTTTAAAATTAAACTATGAAATTAGGGAAGAAAGATAAGTGTCGAAAAATGCCAGAAACAACTCTGAAAACAGTAATTAACTTCAAGCGTTCCTTTAATATAATCACATTGTGATTGCTGTTCTCTTGATGCATTTGTTAATGTATTGCTATCATAAACAGATATCAGTGTTAAAACCTTTGTTTCAGACCGACAGTCGCTTCTATATGAACGTATAAAGCTGCCCTTTTCGGGTTTACTGAAGCGTCAAAGAATCTGCTTATACGAAGGGTAATATTTTCTGCTTTAAATCATTTCCCTAAAAGGTAATAACGTTTATTCGGACGTTATAATCCAAAGGTCTCGTGGCACCTAGCGGTTTGATCAATGTTAAATATAATTTTTAAAATGGTGGGCGAAAAGCGACTGGTGCCAGTTGGCTTCACATTTTTGGCAAAAATTTACAGAGAAATTATTCAGCATCTCTTAATAATCAATAATTGAAAGGTTAAGGATTGCAGTAACGGTAGTGAAAAACTGATACAGGGCGCAATTTTCACAATTAAACAATGATCTCACATCGTCTATTATATTTGGATTCCAAAATATTGTGTAATCGAACATCGAGTTCTAGAAAACGTAGATTTGATTATTTTGATTGGATTCCCATCAGTATACGGTGAAAACAATTCGTAGTAAATAGATTGCCATTCGCATTAAATATAATCAGATTCGGTATTTGGATGACGATACACTGATAAAAATTAGTTTGTTTTTCATCCTATTCGGAAAGATTCTCTTGAAAAATAGCTCGCAAATGACAAACAACGTAGGTCAAGGTTATATTAAAAGTCGAAATATGGAAATAGATAAACTGGAACTAGACGACCAGAATAACTTAATATTTTATTGACTTTTGAAAAAATGAGTACAGTCGTTCCTATACATTCGAGATGAAATAATGCGACCGATTTTCATAATCGACGACGAAAAACAACAAAGTATCAAAATTAGACATGTTCTGTCGAATGCGAAAAAAACCTTCTAAACTAGACATACGAATTAAAGCTGAAATAGACATGCGATACATCCAAAATAGACACTTGAAAAAGAGTCAAAATAAGGACGAAAAGTCCTTTATATCGCTAAATGAAACACGCCCAAATACGAGCGGCATTTCCATAATACAGACAAGATACGTAAATCCTCCAAAATAATAAAGAAAAGAATACACAATCAATCCCCAAATTGCTATATATCAAAACAATGTAGTAAAAGCAAAATCAAAATAGAGACCGAAAATCACCAGAATACATAAACCGAACACAGTCAAAATGGACAAGCAAAACTTTTATAAAAAATAGACAGACAAACAATTCTAAAATGAGGTTTTTTTTCTCGAAACACAAAAGTTGCCGTCGAAATGGACACAAATAAACGTCGTCAAGATTATTTAGCCTAAATAAGTAACATTTTAAATACATTGTAAAAATTGTAAACAATTAAATATTTAATAGACGTCGATGGTTTTATCTCCTCAATTGCGGATCCGTTTGTGCCAATAATTGCTGTACAAATATCACCGAGATATTGTGCCATCTTTCGAGGTTGTTTTCTTAAATTATCAAGTAGTGAAAGGAAAGATACCGTTAATCATCATTCCCCAGTGCCATCTAACATCAATATTCCACGAATCTTCGTGAAGTAAAAGACGTAGTGAAGGGAGCAAAAATCCGGGGGATTTCCGAGGCCGACATCCGGCAACGCCGCCGGTCGGAATCCACCGCAGAAGTTCCGCTAATAGAGGACATTCAAGTCCTCGAATTTATACGGCGGCAGTTAATAAGAGGGTGGAATTAATTGGAAGAATACAGAATGCTCGTAACGATATGGGGGTAACAGGCACGAATTAATTCCGTAGGAAATTCTCTCCCGGGCGTTGCCTAAATACATCCAATTAAACGATTTTTAGTGTATTATTTCGGAATGCTTTCCGGGCATGGCCTTCAAAAAGTTTATCCCTCGAATATTTTTTCGGCGCGCCCGTTTTCTGAATAGCAGGTTAGATGATTTCAGATTCCGCTTCAGCGATCCTAAATTAATTTCAAGGGATTCCATGAAAAATTGGGCGCTTATCAATTACTTCTTGAAATTTGAGGGAACTCCCGGGAAAGTTGTAACCGCCAAATGGTATTGTCTCAATAGGTTTAGTAATCAACCAAGAGGTAGGTTCGTTTAAATCCAATCATCGATTTATTATTGCATTCGAATAAACCAAATTGAGTATGCGTCCTTTATCTCTATTCGCGCCTCAATCCTTACTGTAAATTTTTTTTTGAAAAAACTCTAAAAGTTCTTATAATTCCCAGACTTTAACATTTTGGAGTTTGCGATTTTTACTTATGGTTAATCAGAATAGTTGGAGCTGCTTCCGAGACTACAAAAATAGATATTGCTCGTTTAAATGTACATATTAGATGTGATTTCAATAAGTTGATGGTTGCGGTCGTTGAATGACACTCGGATCAACGTCATTCATGCGTTCAAACAAAAAATCATTTAGCGTGGTGCGAATTGATTTCAAAATGAATCAAGATAATCTGGTAGCGCTAGTCAAGCGTTAATCTATTCACGATGATCTGCCAGAATATAATGACGGTAACTGTCAAAAAATGAATACAAATATGACAGTTGGTTTTACAGTTAATCCTTCCGCAACCCCTTCTGGTAATCGAGGCGTGAATAGAGATTCGGTCGTTATCCGAAATTCGCCATAAAAAAGAAAATACAACTAAAAAACAAGCAAAAAAAAAGAACGTTCAGCTGTCAGAAATACAAGCAATCGCCGCATCGAGAGGAAAAATTCGTGTATTCATCCGCGAATAGGAAACTAATTGCGCGAAGAATGGGATTTTCGTAAATTGTCGGCGGTGCTCGGAACTTTAGCATACAAGTTAATGAAATACCCTACACATAAAAGATTAAGTTTCGTGATTCGTTCCGTTTCAGTCCTCGCGCCAAGCACACAACTATTATCGATTCGAGTTGGTACAGTTCCTCCATAATTAGGTTTCAGACTCGGAACGAAACGTTCGCCCGTTCCTACCCCGCGGATTAAAATTCTCCCCCGTTCCAACCCTTTTCCTATTTCCACCTCTCCACTACCCCGCACAGATCTCTCGCACGTTTAATTAGAAGTCTAAGAGTCGTAATTTGATGATTGGGATCGTAGGTTGTCTCCCGATTCGCAGGGAAGAAAAAAAAACCGAAATATAAAGCGTTTTTGTCCAGTGAATCGAGGGAGAATCGGCTCCCGTCCTCTTTGTCCGACTCGCGTTAATCGCGGCTTGTTGCTCGTTCGCGTTCCAGTCGAGTTCAGATCGGTCGGTCGGTCGGCCGTTCGTATCGGGTGGGGGTGGAGGGAGTTTCAGCGGGGGTCTGGGAGGAAATATATAGCCAGAAAATTACTGACGATTCCGATGGCGACCGACTGATTATATTCAAATACACGACTTTTTCGGGAACCGAAGCAGTTTTATCGCGCGAAAATCGACGTCAACGGAACGAGACCGACCCGGCCGACCGGCCAGTTTAACGTCAAGAACAACGTACTCGGCCTTGAGTTTTTCCACGCGTAAGAGGAAACTTGCTCGTCAATTTGTCAAATTGAGGCTGCTACTACAGCTTACGGCACAACTGAACCTTGGAGTCATGTAATCGATGTCATCTTCACATGGAGGTGTTTCAATTTTTAATTGTATTAACCAGTTTTGCGTTTGTTACTTTTTATCAATGCACAAAATTTTAAGTTTTGAGAAAATCTATCAATTACCTTTGGGTGTTAAGTTGTGCAGTTTTTGAGAAACTTACTTAATCTGGACTATGGAGTTCATGTGACAATGAAATAGCTTCGATTTTGGAGAATTTTTCTATGGATTCGAGCTTGTACATATCTCGATAATCGTTATTATTGTATTCGAAATGACCGGGTCCGGGCTACCTGGGTTTCTTGTTGAGTATACAATTCTTAAACGCCCATATCCACACATATTTGAGGCAAATGAACGTGATCAGTCAGACGTGTCTGGAGGTGGTCATGGGACTGTTGGTCATCGCGTTCTTATTCCAATCCTAATTGTGCTCGATGTAAGTCGAAAAAACACGTTCCCCGAACTGAGACAATGAACTAATTACCCGAATTGAATTATGCATAGCCTTTTTTTGTTTCATCAAAAATATTATTTCGCTAATTGGGTGAGTCTTCGACTGTTGCATTGCATTCAGCGGACGATCGACTCGCGTCACGTCCGCGGCGCAGGGCGATAATCTCCAGAAATTCCCGAGTCTCGCTCGGGATACCTGAACGATGAGTCGTTCATACTTTTCGCGTGATTGGGAAATCTGGAATGCTCCCGTAACCGTCTTCTCTCGTCCGTGTTCCAATTAAAAGTCGTCGTTTGATTGAGATTTAATGGCTTCACGGTTGAGACAACCGGTACGCGTGAAACGCTAAGAAAAAACATCGCGGAATATTGAATAAACTCTTTCATTTGTTATGTCCGATAGTTTTTCGGTCCCGGTTCAATTATGTGATTTCATGGTCAGGTGCCGCATTCCCACGATTCCTCCGACACCGTGCGGCATCTCGTAACTTCGTGGAAAAAGTGTAAAAGATACAAAGCGATATGAGTATATTTACAGTTTCCGAATTCACCTGAAACGTACACACAAATGTACACAGAAATATTTCGTTGCCGTGAGGCTGAAAGGAATAGTCGAGGCGACGGAGTTTTGGTCAGAGGTAAAATGAAGTTTTAAAGAAAACCGGTCTGGTTGTAAAGGTCGTCGGAACGGTGCAACAGCCATAATACCTCTCCTTGCCTATTATTGTGGGGGAAGGAAAAAGCGCTATAAGGTAGTCTTTATTGAAGAATGTGGCCGGTTTCACTTAAAACTTGCAAATCGAACAAGAGATCGGCCGTTTCGTCTGTATAATAAGGACCAGAAGAAGGTCTTTCAATTTTACTCCGGTAAACGTACCGATGGACTAGATACCGTTTCTCCATTGAAAAAAAATTTCTCATGTTTCATGTGCGATTAAGTGATGGAATTTTCATTTACACTCCGAAGGACAAAATTAGGTAATTCCTCGTGCTAGCTACGTCTTGTCAAGAATGAAGAAATCATTTTTTCTTTGACGGCATTAATGTTATAACAAACATTGAAAATAATTTTAAATTTAAATCTCACAGTTTTTTCAATGTGGTCTTAAGAAATACCAGAGCTATAAATTCTGGAAACTTTGTTGAAACACCAACAAGATTCTATGACAGCCCGTTGCATATCCTTGCTGACAACTTCATAAAACAGGAGCGGCTTCAGATTACAACCTAAATGCCTGAGCAAACATTACCAGTCTTGTACAATAAAAATTGTAATTCAATTTCAAATCGAAGCGACAGCGACTAATAGCAAGTAAAAGTGAATAACACTGTTACACTGACGGTTACATATAAATTCTGCAATAGAAAAGCAGTGAAATGCATACACTGTGCTAAAATATTTCACCACTAAGGATTCTAAATTGGGCACAAATGTATTCTTCGGACGACTCTAAAAATTTTGATATTTGATCAAAAGTCACTTTACTCCAAAATCAAGACGATTTTATGAATATATTCAAATCAAAATCGACGAATGCTATCTTCAAACGTTGGCCAGCACAGACGACAAACCAGATCTTCATCTTCATCCAGAATATCCAATGTTTCTTCGATATCACTAAGGATGACTTCCATCTTCAAAATCACATCAGTAGCTTTTTTCAAAACTCGATAATTTATTGATTCAAATTGGACGAATGTGAATGAATGAAAATTTGATGAATTCCGATTGCGTATTTCCAAAACAACAATGCACAACTTTATTCATAAAAGTCAGAAGTGAAAAAATTTTGTATAAGTGATAAAATTGTGAGGACAAGGAAAAGCAGCGGACGTCGTTTCCTTACCTTTTTGGACGTGATAGCGCCTTATTTTATTTGACTCATACCGTAGCGTTCGCTAAGGTGGGTATTCAGTTGAGTACCAATACGCATGAGGCAAATCGAGAATTTGACATGGCTTGCCTTATGCGAATTGGGCTCAACTGATTGAGAACTTCGTTCTGACCGACAAATCGTGGGAAGACGGCATCGGAAACAGTCAATTGAACATTTTGTTGAAGAATGCCGCGTCTCGCAGAAGATTCCGGATGAGCGAGAAATGTTATTCCTTCAATTTCACGATAACCGGCCGCGAAACGGCAAAATTGGCTTTCTTATCAAAGTGCAGTAAGGGCCTCGTTTGCTTATAGCTTTCAATTCTTATGAATAATTCTAATTAAAAATTAGCATAAACATTAATGTTGCTGTAAGTTATTCAGCAATGCATAAAAATTTAGTGAATCCGAAAAAAAGGCCCGCGAAAAAACCAGATCGTTGTTGGGTTGATGATTAACATCGCGACCACATCCGCAATCTATTAGTTTTGGTAATAATTGTTAATTTAGTCAATTTTAATTTTGCTGTTAATTATCAATTCTAACAGAACATAAATAATACATTAATTCTTTTGAGAACTGCATGCACGTGAAGCCAATTTCATAACCACAATGGATTTTTTTATTATTTGTGTCATAAAAACATTGGATTTGTATTATAGCGGATTTTTGTGTAAATGTGACCCAATGAATAAATAAATACATAAATAAACAATTAAATGAGTTCCACTTCCGCTCTCTCTCCAGATGTTCGTCCAGGTACAACATACTTCGACGAAAAATGTTTGAAGTATTATTAATTGTTTCGTTAATGACATTGTCTGAAAGTTTTCGAACGCGCCATTGCCGTTACAGAGTTTTCTTCTTTTGGTAATCCTAACTATGCGATAATAATAATGACCGAGGATCATTTTGCAAGTAGTTAATCGAATTGTGTACAACTATAAGAAGTGATTTGTCAACAACATTTCAAACCACAATGATGGGATCACCCAAAGAACATAAAATAAATAGAAACAAATAACAAATCCACGAGATAATCAACGGTACAAGCTAGCCGACATCCGTTCCGAACTTCGATCAATGTTTGTTTTATATCGAAACGATGACTGAATATTTCTTTTACGGTGACGTATACGACGCGGAGACAAGGGAAAATTCAACAAAATCCAGATTGTCGCTTGGGTTTAATAAGAGAACGAAACTAAAATTATTATTATCTAAACCAAAAGACGGGAATTAATGTCTTGGCAAGCGTCTGGATAGATGCGTGTTTTTTCGAGTCGCAAATAAATCGTCCGTCTGGTGTAATTCTAGATTTTCATTTGGATTTTTTCATTTCGGTATCAGTTCCAACGCGAACGTTTAGAAGGGGAAAAGACTGAACGGAATGATTTTTCGACTGTTTTCCTTTCTAGGAAACTGTTGAGAAGAAAACTTTTCCGTTCGAAAATATGCTCAGCTGAGCGAATGGAAAATTAACAATTTAAAAGGAAACTTTCGGAGTTGACAACATGGACGTGTTTGATTACGGAAACGGGCGCATCAAATATACGACTAACCTAATGTTTTCAACCTGGCTGTCGAAATCAACGAAAGATAAAAAAGAAATAAAATGAATATTCGATATTTTCGAGAGAAGAAAGATTGGATGAAAACAAATCTGGCTTATAAAGAGTGAACATGAAAATCTAATAAATCACTTATTTACTTATATGTGATTATTTGGCCTCTTTCTATTTGGGCAATTGCCAAACACATACAAATTGGAAAGTATCGTCCGTTCGTTCAAAGAACGATAAGTAAGAATATATATTTTGAAATTCACATAACTCGTACCGAACAATCGTGAACTTCTGTTATGGTGTCGTTGGTTACGAAGATCATCCCGGGTTTCGGCATTACTCGACTTGGAAAAAAAACGGCAACTGAGGTAAAATTTTTTTTGATAAACAAATCAGGAAGATCCACCTACCTTCACGTGTTATACCTTTTATTACTGTATACGCTTACCCAGCATCGAGATAAGCGTGCAAACGCGTGTCCTTAGTTGACGCTGAACTTCCGGTGCGGTTGTTCACGATTTCACGTTTTTATAATAGCTTTGGATTGTATTCGTACGACGATATATATGAAAGAAAATATTTGCCCGAAATTCGACAGGATCAAAGTGAAATTAAACACAGCACTTTCGAAAATTTGCTAGACCTAATCAAACTTTTGATATTTGATTTTTACTTTTCCAAGAGTTCGAACAGATCAACCCAAACTAGACGATATCTATACGAAAAGTATTTTGCGGATTATTAAATATTTCTTATAATCTGCGTTGTCATTTTTGTAATCTTTGAGAGATACTTTCGTCTAAACGTTCGTATAAAGATAGTGAAAATTATTCTTTATATGTACTAAGTACTAGCATATCTAATTTCAATTATGATTCAATCGACTTCAGCCCGAGTGAACTAATCGAAATAGACCGGATATCGGAAAAATACGCTGTCAAGTCTATCTTTATTTGGAAGAGGTCATATTCTGCGTTTGAATTGCTGAAAAAAAGTGCCCAAGCTAATAATTCATCAAAAAAAAATAAAAAAACATGTTGTCCGAAGAGGATAATAATAAATATCACGTCGTCATCATAAATAACTGTTACAAACAATCAGATTACAAAATTGAACGAAATTTTTTGTTCCGACAGGCAAATCAGGCCATGAAAAACTTTGATGACGACAAATTTTTTTGGTATATCCCTGAGAAGATTTTCTCATCATGAACCCTTTTAACAATTCTTATTACATGCAAAAAAGTGGTTTAAGTTCACTACCTAAGAAAAAAATTATGTAGACTGATGAAAATAAGAAACCATTCTACCAAAAAGTGTTGAAATATTGTTGTTTCTAATTCTTTTCAAAAATCCCGGATTTGACTTTCTGGATCCAGAGGATTCTTCGTATCTTTCAGTCTTAGAACGAGCAAAAATTTCTTCAAAAATTTTATGAAAAACGTGTGTTGAAATCAGGTATCGGCGATTGATACTTTTTGTATCAATTAGGAGTAAAATTAAAAATTAATACAGTAATCAAATTTTCCAATCTGTCAAATGAACTTGAAATCAGATATGGTGGAATTTCTCTTACCACAATGAATAAATGAGGAGAAATCCTAAAAACCGTGAAATATCTTGTACCACTGTTTGGCGGATTGGAAGAATGGCTCTTGCCCTTTATATCTTTTTTGATAATACAGTAAATATTATTATTATTATTATGGCGTTGAAACTCCAATCAAGGAAGACCCTAAACAACGTTGACTCGTCATCATTCTTGGTTCCTCTTCCTTTTTCTTTCCTCCCAACGTTGCTTCATCAGGAGGCCGAACGCTCGTTTCCTCTCATCTGACCATTTGGGTCTGCATTGTTTTGGTTCATCCGGTCCTGGTTCAATTTTCCACTTGTGTATCTTGTTTCTGAATGTGTTTCTGTCCAGGATTTCTTTTTGAGTTATGTTTGCTTTCTGAATGTCTTTTCGCGTTTGTATCACGCAGTGCCTTTTAGTGCTATTGTAATGTCGTGTATCTGTTTCGTTAGTCTTGTTTCTGGCATTCTTTGTTGTACCCATAGAATTGTATTCTTCTCTTCCTTATGTGTGTTTCAATGTTCGAGTACTTTTCTGTTCTCTTTTTTGTTTGCAGTCTGTATCCATGTTCTATCTTTCCCGGGCCAAGCACTCTTCGAATGATTTTCCTTTCTTCCCTCTTCAAGTCTTCCAGCTGTCCCTTCACATTGAGGGCTAATGTTTCACTTGCATATAATGCCATTGGTTCAATTACTGTCTTGAAGTGTCGGATTTTTGTATTGATTGATATTGATTTCTTAATGTAGATGTTCTGTGTTATTGCCATTGCTCTCTTGACTTTTTGTATTTTTGCATTTTGAGCTTGTTTTTCCAATCCAGTTAAGATATTTGAAATTGTCCACTCTATTTATCCTTCCATATTTTGTTTTCAATACTTTTGTGTCTGTTTTTGTTGCAATGAACTTTGTTTTTTCAAAGGAAATCTGCAGTCCTACTTTCTCTGCACATTCCTTCAGTGTTTCGATCTGATTGATTGCTTCATTTGGGCTTATTACTATAATTGCTAGGTCGTCTGCAAAGGCCTGGTAGGATATGTCAACTGCTCTGTTTCTTCTTCCTCCCAGGTTTATTGGACTCCATTTTGCTTTCCTCTTCAGTGCTTTCTGTTCTTTTTTATTATTAAGAATATGCATAAACGCTGACTGCGCAAGCGCGTAATAATGTTACCAAGGCTACCATTTAGTGTGGTTATAAACCAAAAAATCCTGAAATACAATTTGAATCTATTTGAAGTGTCGAGTTATTTTGGATAATAAAGGTTTGTTGCTTATAACGCAATGAGGTTAGAACCACAGAAAACATGATAAATTTTTCTTTTCTTTGATGTGAAACGTTGCTTCTCCCTCCCTCTGTAACCCCCTCACGCTTCTCTTTTATGACTTAAGACTTATGATCACGCATAGTCGTTATTGCTTATGACTTATGCATTAAGGCATTATTTTAGGATTACATTCTGTCGATCAATATGTATCATAAGAGAACAGAATTACGTTATCCTCTTTCGAATCGACATTTTGACACGTACAAGTATGAAGTTATGTGTAGAACTATTTTGTGAAAATTACATTGCATTTTCATTTAATGTTTTTGTTAACAACTTTTAATCAGTTTATAGAGCTGATACCACAAGGGTAGTTGAAATTTTTGCAGGAATCCTAACAATTCGTCGAATTCTTTTATGTATCTAACTCGTAAATTTTCCACACAGTCCCGAACTCCGTTCGTAATTTCACATATTCTAGGTGAATTATTGGAAGCTATTATCTAATAGTACAAAAATAAACTTTCAGATTAGAACTTATACGACAGCGTTGTCATGAATGTACTTGAATTGCTTATGTTGAATACGATTTGTATATAACAATTCTTCCGTTAATTACAACTTCTGTGTCAATTAAAACGAAAATGTGCTAAAGCGATTTGTAGATGTAGCGACGAAAAAATTAGGTGTTACCATTATGAATGAGTTGAAAAAGATAAATTGGTTTTTTTCATAATAGAATTAGTTTTGCGTAATTAAGAGAAAAGGATGATCGTTTTGTTGGTAATTAAGAACGAAAAGAGATTTTCGACGTTGAAGTTGAGTTTTAATTGAATCGCATAGTCGTTTATCAGAATTTTCGGTTTGCTTAAAGTAAATTCGATGTGGAACGAGCGGAGCACGATGATAACGTTGAAATTCGTCATGGAATTATGTTTTATCAGATCGAGTTTTCTAACCTCAATCGTTGTTTGTTTACAATCGTAAAATAGGCTTTTACTAGGTAAGAAATGTAAAAAGGTGCGATTAAACAAACGTTCGATTTGACGGCGACCGTAAATGAGGAAATATTGTGGCGATAGCCGACAGGAAAATCAAAAAATGAAATAGTTACGATCGAAAATAGATGGTACTTACCGAACGGAACATATCGAAGAAAGGAGTGATGAATGTAATGTTCGGGAGAGAAGAACGGGCCCCGATAGTTCGAATTTGGCGAGCACCTCTGGACCGAAAAATACGTAATGAACTAATCCGGCAACAGCACTGTTGTTGTTGTTCGCCTTGGACGGTGCCGCTCAACACGTTTCACGGATCCGTTTCATTCGTACAAAAAGAATTTTGGACCGTATTTCGATCGTATGCTGGGTGATAAACACGATCGAACACGTTCTTATTCAAAAATCAAGCCGATCGCTTGTTTATGTCTAGACATAAACACTTTTCATCACAGAGACCAGACACGCATTGCGCACGCACTAACCTAACATTCCCCTTCGCACGCTCGGAATGAACTGAACTGGCGGCCAACTGCAAAGCGGAAAGTAAGATTAACCCAACACGACTAAGTATCGTGTAGACTCGTTGTTTTTCGGTACGGCTCGATACTCATTTACCTCCGAGAGGTTAAAATTCTTTCTTTACTGCTTCTACTATCCAAACCTACTGCTATAATCAGTTATTCATATTTTTCGGGAATAATTATTTCTTCAGAATTTTTCAAATCAGCTGACGCGGCACGCGGACGCGCTTCCAACCGTCAACCAACTTCGTCTCGATCTCGATTTCCGCGTGCGAACGCCGATCGCTCAAGAGCTTCGTAGCTCGGTGCCGATCGAGAAAATCTAAAGAGCGGGAATTTGTTTGACTACTTTCAAGCTATTTCTTCAGACAACAATAGAAATAGTGCAGCTGTACCGCGGTGATGGCGTTCCTTCGCAAGAACGCCGCTGAATAAACCACAGAAGAAACTCTACGTGCAGATTATCTCGGTTATTCTACGTTTCCATAAAAGATATCTCTGGAGATGAAATACAAACGAAACTTTTCGCTACTAGGCCTATTCTCGACCATTTGTCGGATAGTTCTTACAATTTTTTAAAGAATAATGAAACTGATAGGATTAAGAAAATAAGACTGTCCGTTTTTGAAACATTGAATTCTATAATTGTGTCCTTAGTTTTTTCTGGGGGGAGCTAGTTAACTAAAAATAAGGTCCTCACTTCTGAAACACGACAATTTTCTCAGTCTGAGAGGGGGTGGGCACAACTATTACTAGTTATCTAAAAATAAGAAAAAAGGGGGTCCCTCACTTCTGATACTGGAAAATTTCCTCGGGAGGGGGCACGTCACCCGTCTATGCGACTGACTGTAGACGAGTGAATAATACACACAGTAAATATTTCATCATTTTTCTTACATTTATTTGTTCTTTATAAAGGTTGTTTGGAATCTATAGAATGTAAAAAACATAATTTTCACCTCAAATTACCTTATTATACAAAAAAAATTGGATGGTCACGAACTAAATTACGAAGTTTTTAAAACTTTCAGTTTTCGACCAATGTTCGACAAATTACAAATACGAAGTCCCAAGGATAATTCTTTGAAAACAAAAAAGGTTTCAAACTGCCATAAATTTTTTTGTTGATCTCATTAACATTTTTGAGGAGAATATTTTTTGAATTATCAAGGAAAAAAACTCAAAAATATTTGCATATTCTAGAGAAATATCTATTTCAATAAGTATCTAGTTGCTGAGCCGATGGTTACGAAATTCATCCCTGGTTTCGGCAGTAACCACGTCTTGGCAAACAACAATTTCTCGCAGGTGAGATAAAACTTGTTCTAACTGAACCGCGATATGTAAATTTTTATTCGAAAAAAAATTCGGAAGGTGTCGGAAAACAAAGTCGGTCACTTGAAATCTATTCTAGATAGCAACACGGAATTTTTCTTATCCCAAAGAAAACATCAATAAACAACTTTTGTGTTGTGTAGAAACATCGACACCGCAGGATGCACCCCTTTTGAGAAAAAAATTTGGAAACTCAAAACTTTACGATTTCTTATTTTAATATTATTTTGTCTGTCCATCTTAAAGAATACCATGTCTATTCTTTCATTTTTTTAGGTATCCTTTGTTTATATTGTAGACTCCGTTCATTTTGGAGGTTTTACGTATTTTATTTGGGTGTTTCGTGTGTACATTGTGGAAGTTTACGTGTCTTATTAGGGGTTGTTTCGTTCAAGGGCGGATCCAGGATTTCTTATGAATTTGGCAGAATTGTTTCAATTTTTAGTTAAACTACTGACTCTTAGGTGGCGATGCAATAAGAGTCACGTGAAGTTTATTAGTGAGAAAAGATGTACATGAATCGAAAATATTCCTTTTTGGACGTTTGCCGGCGTAGACATAACAAACGCTTATTTTTTGTTCAGGGATTATTCTTTGGCTATCTACAAATTCATAATTTTGAATATTTATGACTTGGTTTCGAGTTGTACGGCAGCTTCCAGTACCAGACGTGTATCATTGATAACCTAACGATCACGTAATCGGACGCCAGCCTTACTACCCGTTGGAGGAAAAACCTAATAAAACGTAACCTCTGTGGAGGGCAAAATAAAGGAGGGGAGAAAAAGAGAAGGTCGAGAATAAGAGTGATAAAACATATTCATTGGTGATTAGTGATGTCAAATGCATTAAAATTTCCCCTATTTCCAAAATTTCCCGAAATCATTCCCTGATCCTGTAAGCCGATACTTGAACATCCTTTACATATCTCATAATAAAAACCTAACGATTCGATACGAATCCTCAGATTGAGGATACGTAGATATTCGTAGAAATAAAATACAAGAAAAAATATCCTTTTATCAAATAAAATTTATACATCTTATAAATGTTTTGACACAATATGCGCTACTTTTGGACGGTATTATAAAATTTATCTTCGAGACTTTCAATCTCTCTGGTACGCTAGATTGAAATATCTTTAGTATACCGGGCCCTCTTTCGAACACCTATGCAGTTCAACTTCGAATAATATTATTACTTAGTTACTGAAGATTCTGTAGCTTCTATTAACAATCCAAAATCTAAATCTATTAAACTAGCTTTGGCTGTTAGTAAATCTAAAAATGAATCAAGAGCTGGAAATCGTTCTGCGGAAGGTGCGGCACTTAAAATGGTATATTGCTTGATTGGTAGCAATCCTCCTCTACCATTACCAGATTCAACTCCTGATAAAATGTTTAGAGAATGTTCCCTTGCTCGCAACATCAGACTGACAGGATGCTGCCACTGGTTGAGCAGTCTTCTTGCTCTTGAACGTGGAAGCATGGATAGAAGTTTCAATTTCTGAGCAATTCCTGATTTATCGTTGGTGATGTCTGGAAATACAATTATAAAAAATAAATTAATTAAAGTCATAGTTAAAAGCGATGAAAAAAGAAATATTGACATTGCTATGCATTATTTGTTAAACCATTATTATTAAGCAGAGATTTTAGCCCAATTCAACAGAAATTGACTGCTGAAAGAACGACAGCGTTGATAGTTTTAGAGATCAAGTTATATATAATAGGTAATATTTGAAAATCTATGACCAGGACCTGCAAAACCGAAAAACGACGCTGCGTGGATATAGGCGTGAAAATCTGTAAACTGAACCAAAATACACACAAAAAAAAAAACAATTCATATCCTGATAATATCATGAGGTTATGTTTTTACCTGATAATATAGCTTTCATTACGTCCACTTGTAATTCAAAAACGTTTCGATTAACATATTGAAGAAATATTTCGGACTTGAGAGTTTTATATCCCAGATATGTGAAGAACGAGGTAAAACCCTGTGGTTGTGGATACGCTATCGATTCAATAGCTAGATAATATCGTTCTAATATCGTAAATAACAATAATCGATCATTATCACTTAGTTGATTTCTGAAAAACGAAAAAAAAATCAAAATCAGAAATAAGACAAGATTTTGAACTTACATGTAGAGAAAACCTTTCTCTAGTTGATGTCGAGGCGCTGTTGATATTGTTCTAGTACAGAGTGCCTGACACAGTCTCCTTGATTGCTCTAGTTGTGCCGAAACATATCGTGTTGCAACAGCGTGGACGTGCATCGGACTCTGATTTTGTTTTTGAAATCGGCTTAAATTGTTTTCGGTACTTTGCTTCAGTAAATGCATACTCAGTTCTCTTAAATTCTAAAAACACGAAAATCATAAAAGTGACATTGTTTTTCAACTTTGTTAATTAGTTCAATTTGAATGAATCTGAACGGAACTGCATTAGAAGCAACAATTGGGAATACAATCTGTGAGGGTGGATCACAGCGGAGACAATTCTAAAGTATGATTTACCACTGATATTATGTGCTCTTGACGGCTAGCTGAACAGCTTTCAGTTTCCAGAAATGGTAATTCTTCATTTTCTTTTCTTGAACCTGTAAATATAGAAATCTCGTTCAACAACGAACTTTTAACTGGTTCAGCTGGTGACATAGGTGTGCTAGTTCTTGACAAAGTTTCTGTCTGAAAATCAATAATTTTTGGATCGAACTAAATTTTTTGAATGATTTACTTGGTAACAAATCAGTGATACTCGAAGTTTGTCAACGACTTGGGTTGGTCGGAATCTCTGTTTTCCTTTAAGAACAATGGACAATTGTTCCCATAATTTAATCCATATATCACTTCGGTAAGGTATGATGCGCTGCTGAGGCGATAAAAGCATCATTGATGTATTCCATAACATATCTTGAGATAAACAGATGATTTTGTCGTCAATTTTCACTTCTAAATCGATACCCATATGTTGGGTTGTTAGGGGAAGTAAATGCATCAGATGAATAGCTTCTGGTGGTAGATTCCTTTGTAGTGTAGAAAATGAGCAACCGATTAAATACTCCTTGAGTAAGATCGGCCAGTCAAGATTCAAGGCAAACTTCGCATGATTCACTATTAGCTAAAATTCTTTTTCTTTCAGCACTAACATTTTCTTAAATAAACTCTGTACCTGTAATGCGAAATCGATATTTTCTGAATGTAACATCAGATAATGTAAAATCGCAATTCTGTTGTCTAAACTTTCATTATTTTTAAAACTTTCAGATAGGGCTTCATTGGTTATATTGAATTCAATTATATCCAATGTTGCGATATTGACAAAGCAATCTTGGGAGTAAAGAGGGGCCAGACAGAGCAAGTGTGACTCGATTTCCTCCAAGAATGGTTTCAGTGTTACGTGGCAACATGGTTCATGGTTGATTCCGATATCAAGCAACTGGGTACAGACCTCAGGAATGAACACCAATAGGTGATTTTCTGAAACAAGAATATTTTAAAAGTGATTTTGTATTTATTATGACATACCCAATTTTTTGAAAACAGGTCTTATAGTTTTCGCTTTTTTGAAGGGCAATCCTGGTACGACACATTGCAAAACGCAACTCTGATGCAACACGGTGACCGAATAAGCAAAATGAACAAGAGTATTCTCATCATTGACAGAATCACTGGTTGGTTGTATTGGCTAAAAAAATATACTATTAATTAACGATCGAAAAATTAGAGCTGCTTAAGATTTCACCTGATACAAATAATGATGACAAATACAAACGAAACCATCCTCATTGGTGATCACAATTAGATCCAATGAACAATCATGTATCCTCAAGGGAACAGCATCATCCTCATACAAATTGCAGGAATCATTCATTGTACTTGCATATGGTAGATTTAGTGGTATATTGAGCTGGAAGAGTGCGATTAAAAATTTCTTCATTATAAACAAATAATTTTAACCAACAACACTCTCATGAGGTAACTCATCGTGAAACTGCAAGCCAGATAGGGTCGGCGACAACTTTGTTGTTGCTATAGAGGGCAAATCATCTCCTTCCACAAACGATCTAGTGGGATTTTTGTTATGAATATAATACAATATCTGATTGATTGGATCCCACTGAGCCCATGTGAATACTCTAACGATAGACTCGTAGTTGAAGTTGTCAATTGAAAATTCGGAACTTTCTCTGATTTGGTACTGGAGTATACCTTGAAAAATTATTTAGTTAGTCGGTTTGATTATTACTTTGTTTAAGCAGCGGCTTATAAGCAACATAAAAAACTTCAACATGCACAAAAAGTGTCAAAATTTAGAAATAAGCAATTTGACAATCGTTTTGTGAAAACGACAGCGTGTCTCTTAGTATATACTCACATTCTTCGTGTATCAATATAAGGAACTTTGTAGTAATATTCTCTGATAAGACTGAAGTTTTTGGGTATAAGAACTGAACCATTATTTGCTTCGACCTTTCTATTTTCAAATCGATATTCGATTCCGGTTCTTTTATTTTTACTATCGTGGGTTTGTAAACAGGAATATTATTTTTCACCTCTTTAATAACGAAAGCAAGATAAGTTTTCATTTGATCAATGGAAGCTTGAATACAGTTTGTCACTTCCGAAAAATTATGTAAAACTTCCAATTTATTCTCTTTCGTATTGTAGCAACCAATTTGTGTTATGCTTGTTCCTCTACTAACTTTCGTCCAGTTGAAGAGGAGTTCTCCATTTTGCTCTTGACCTAATAGTCGCCAATTGGTTATTGTCACATCTGAAAAAAAGCAGTCTTTTTCTATAAATATATTAAATCTGGACTTCTAGGGGGCCAAGCCATTGCTGCTTAATTAAAGGTGGAGAGGGGATAGGTACCAGTATCTTCAAGATTTTCTTGCAAATTGAAGTCAACAGAATGAATAAAAGATCGTTTGAATATCTTATATGACGTTTTGATCCATATACGATCATGTGTTTAATAAATGAAATGTTTGGATCGGCAGTTTGATGTTGTTGATAATGTTACTTAGATACAAGACACAGCCTACTGTTTAACAATAACTTTTAAAAAATAAAAACTATCATTCTCTCAATTTGAATATCTGTTCTAACATTTATAATTTTTTCTATGAAATGAAATCATTTTCCCGCCTTCTACCGTCATTTCAGTATATGTTTGATTTGTATAAATATTTTTCGGTCTGGCCAAGATGTACCAATATTATAATTTCCCTTATTTTGTGGTTCGTATCTTTCCAATGATATCAATTTTATTTGTTTAAGTTTATCTGATATAACATTATTCAAATAGAAATCAATACTTGTATATCTCGTATGCGTGCGCATTTTAACATTTCACGTACAGAATTTCCGCTCAACATAATTTTTTGAATGATTATCAATAATATAATTTGTTATTATTTACCTGCATCCGTGACAAGGGGGTATAATTTAGATAAAAAATTATCCACGATCACCATACTTGCCGCAAAATATCAACCAAAATTTAGGTTTTAATTTACACAGTCGCGTTTCTTTTATCGTTTCTTGAACTCGAGCAAATCGTTGCACGGGAGATTCTTGTTTAAATTTTGATTTTTCTATTTTTTCTTAAAGTTCCTTTTGAAAATCAATGTATTGCAAAAAGGGATATTGTAATGTTGAATCTGTGGTGCACCCGAATTTTTAAACTGAATCCTAATTGCTAGATGGCGGCACTCTGCTTTGATCAATAAAGGAAGGAATCTCTAACGGAAAATCAAGATTACATTTGTCAACAAGAGAGGAGTGAAAATTCTTAACTCCTACCATCAAATTGACAATCTCCAATGTTTTTATAGCTCTATGATCAAAAATATGAGGTAAGATGACAGATGTCAACCTGTGAAACTTCAGTGTTAAAAATATATGGTGATTGGCGAAATCAAGTGGATTGTTTTTTATAAAATAAATTGTTTATTCTTTGAAATATATTATATATAAGGGAAGTATCTGGTAAATCGAGAGTAATGCAGCCTTTGACAGATCAATTTACGAATGTCCCAGCGTTTTTAACAAAGCTGTGGAAGATGGTATCCGATCCGAAAACAGATCATCTTATATGTTGGAGCCCCGTGAGTAGTTTGATACTTAAAGTTATCTTATTTAGAAGTGTTCGACACCCTTTTTGGAATTGCGCCCTAAATATGTGTCCTGAAGTCGTCAAAATATTCCATGACATTTCCATATGAAAAGTCACTCAAGTAACTCGATTTAATTGTTGTTATGCTATAACATATTATACAACATGCTAATTTATAATCATTATTTGTTATTTTGTGTAATTCTGATATAATTTTTTTTCTTATTTCAGACTGGAAATAGCTTCATAATTCTTAACCAAGTCCAGTTTTGGTATGATCTTTTACCTCTATATTATAAACACAACAACATGAGCAGTTTCGTCAGACAACTTAATATGTGTAAGTATGAAGTTTGTATCATTTTGTTGGATTCTCATTAACAATTTTGTATGCACAGATGGATTTCATAAGGTGTCATCTGTTGAAAATGGTTCTGGTGGGGATGGTGAGAAGGATGAAGTGCAGTTTTTTCATCCTTACTTTCAAAAAGATAATGCTGAGCTCTTGAAACTGATCAAAAGAAAGGTGAGTTGTAATGAAAAGAAATTTGTTTCGATTCTAATTAGAATGAAGGACTACTAATTAGTAGATAACGCCGGTCAACACAAAATTTCTTCTGGATTTTCAAGTATCGATCTTCCTTAGTTCAGATCATGGGGAAACGGAAAAACAATATAGGTTGGTTCTAATTGAACGTTTTGTATCACAATGTGACTCATGTTACAGTGAGTGACCACACCGCCATCTACTGGAGCATTTTTTGTGGTCCTTCTTTATTGCTTTCTATTCTCTGATAAGGAGCGCATTTGCGCATGATCTTACAATTATCATCACAATAATTTGTGCATTAAACTTCGTTACTATTTGTGATGTTTATTTCAAGTTATTTTGTCAAATTTCGATATATTAGAATAATTTAATCTTCAAAAATAATTCACCAATCAGTTCTCAGTTAATTTCCTGAAGATTACCGTATTTGATTGCATCATTTTCCACAGGTGACTGTTGCTAAGAATACTGTAAGCAGTAACCAAATCTCCAAAAACGAAGATTTAACAAAAGTTTTATTGGATGTTAAACAATTACGAGGAAGACAGAACAGTGTAGACAGTCAATTAGCAGCAATGAAACAGGAAAATGCCGTTTTATGGCGCGAGTTAGCAGTACTCAGACAAAAACACAGCAAACAACAACAAATAGTTAATAAGGTACGCGTCTATATGCTTTACTCTTGTCCATTTTCATAAATAATTTTTTTTGTGCAGCTTATCCAATTTTTGGTTTCAATGGTGCATCCAACAACTAACAGAATGGGAGTTGGAGTGAAACGACATTACCCTCTAATGTTGAGGGCCACCCCTTCAAAGAAATCGAAAATCTCCAAGGATGGCCAGTCTAGTAAACCAAAAAATGACGGTCCAACGATACACGAGCTGGATAATGAATTAGAATTTGATAATGAAATTGAGCCTGAAGTGGTACTTTCAACTACGGAAGACGATAAAGATTTTCCTTTGGTAAGTTGTGATTACAGTTATCTTTGTAATATTTTTTTCCAGATTTACAGCCCCCTTACACCTTTGAGTGGTACACATTCGTTAGGTGTTCTTTCACCTGACTCGCAAGCTGATTCGGCTAATGAAATAGTAAATGGAGGACAAAATGAACAATTTGACAGGGAGAATGAAGTCGATGATAATAACGAACTGATTACGGCCTGGGAAAAACCATCTTTTGTGGTATGTTGCATGATGTACCTCGACAATAATGTGTACGTCGATTTAAGGAAGAATGACAATTATTTGATACACTGTAAAGATTTGTTTTTTGTCAACATCTCTGTTCACAAAAATTTAAGGAGAAAGTGCGAATGTGAAAAAATGATATTTTTGCATGCATAGGTCAAGACTGTTTGTTGTTATCGCTTTCTGCGTTATTTTTTCTTATCATTAAGAAACTTTATAAATCACCAAAGTTTAAACGCTTTTGAAATGAGATGAATGAAACCTTCTATTTCTGAATTAAGTCATTTCATTTTTGCTCCACGAATTTAAGACTAATATGCTCATCAGCATTAAGACATTAGCGCTAAACAGAGTAAGATTTCATCAATTTTTCCATTACCCGTGCCTAACGAGTTTTTTTCCATATATCATGCTTATGCTGCAGAAAATCTAAATACGTCTATCGTATTGCGTCATTCTTTAAGCAAACTCATCAATGTTATCAAAGATTGACGTTCACTGAACTGAGAGACAAAAAATGCTTCCGAGAAAATTCCGAATGAAACAAGTAATACTTGATTTTAATTTTCCAGAAAAACTATTTTAATTGTTTCAAGGACTAAGTTTCTCATTTTAATATGTGGTTTTTTTTCATACACAGTTTGCTGAAAATAATACGGTAACAGAAAACTCGACGAATGATTCGTTAACGAACGCCGATGTGACCGATTATCCAATATTAAATATTATAAAAAATGATGTAGTACCACAGAATGGAAATCTGCCGCTTGGTGAAAATAGGGTCTTCATCAGTCCTTCTTCACAGGACACTTTGCTTAGTAATTTGACCAATGGTAGTTACAATACAAAAATTGTTAACGATATGAAAAATAATAAAACTAAACCGTCGAAAGAAAAAAGCCAGGTAGAAACATCTGGAGATAATGAAGAGGCGACCGTCAATACAGATTTAACTGTAGCTACCAGAAATTCAGACGAAAATAGAATTACCAGGTAAGTCCAAATTGGTGGTTTGTCATAACTCAAACGGTTAGTTGTGCATTTTCGTTTAAATTTCATATCCAGTCGTGCACAAATGTACAGCTAGCTTAAAATAAAGTAATCCGTTGTTACAGCTTTTCTTATTCTTGTTCATTTTTTTTATTTGCCGAAAGTATTATAAAAATTCGGCGGTCAGAAATTAAGGCAAAACTTGATTTTTAAATACATCGGTCAATTTCTTATATTTTTCTTGTAGATTTCATTTCCCATTGTAAAACCAGAAAGTGGTACGTTTCTGTATTTATTGACAACTTTTAAAAGTCGAATAGAGAAAATAATTTGATTGGAAATGAGCTTCAGTAACTCATAGTCTGGTTTGATATTTCCAGGTGGGGAATGGGAATGATTGATTGGTTGCCAATGGAACAAAAACCTGCTAAATCTTCGTTAACCCAAAAAGTTATTCATATCGTTTTCAATATTTTTTCGTCATACGAAAGTCGCCTGAGCAATTCTTTAATTCATTTCAATAATACGGATAATACTCGAAACTGTTTAAAAATCAATTTTTGCTCAAAGCCGAGTTTTTGAAAGGTTCGTATTTGACTACTTTTTAAGTATTTTTTTGGCGTTTCGGACGTAATTTCTCAGATAACATGAGAGATTTTGAGAGGACAATCAGCATGGTGACGCATTTGGAAATATTTTCATTTTGTGTCCGTAATCAACCATTATCATATGGTACATTTATAACCAAAACAGGCGTTTTTAGTTTAACTTTCCAAACACGGAGAAAATTTTCAATTCAACAACTCTACAAAGACAAATTTATTCTTTATCATGAGAATCATTTTGGGGTTACGAATTGAACACAACTAATTAAGAAGAGTGCTTTGTATTGTACATATTTATGTTTTCTTTAATAGTAGCAATTTTATTCACTTCAACGTTCAGATTTATTTATTTTTAACATTGTGTCACCATCCTTAATGTGCTGCTCGTTCAGAAAATTTATTATAGTTGTTGAAACTGAAAAGTTCCGTCCGACATCAACCGGTGAACTATTCACGAACGCTAAGACTAGTAGACTCCTCCGCTATGAATTAGAATCATCTTCAAAAAGGCATTTTATTGGTGTAGTCCAATCGCAGCTTGCTTAGGAGCAAAAAAGTCCGGCGTTCGTAAAATTTCAAATGTTAAGTATACAACTTTTTTTTTCCTTCATGAATGTGACCACACCCAAAACTTCTCAAACGACATACAGGGGTTGGAAACATTTCTTTTGTTGTGGTTAGGAGAAATAATTATTCGATTAATATGGTTTTTGACATTGGTACAATTAGTACTGATGATTGTTTCAGTGATGAACTAGGAATGATTATAGAAAATAACCAATCAGAACTTGATTTGTACAAGGATTTGTTGAGAGGATGCGGGAGTCTGGACACGAATGCTCTTATGGGGGTAAGTATTCTTTAACGCATTTTACGCAGAAGAAATGGAATTACATATTAAGTGAGTTGAAATTATGCATGATCGATTTTGTTAATATGATGTTCATGTCTTTTCTGAAATGCGATTATTTATCCGATAAGTAACTGGATACTTTTTTAAGGGGATGAACAGGATGTCCTTTTATCAGCCCGATTATAGAGTAAGCTTATTCAATACATAAACGAAAGTGTTGTTTTTGATATAACTTCGCTCAAAATTATATTTTCATTAAGCGATATTCTTGCTTAACATTTGTTAACATCTCCATTTCCCCCCTATCTGGCAATCTGTTTATTTCTTCATTAATAAATCACCACCAAAATTATTCCTTCTCGAAGTTTTCTCAATAATACATACTTCTTGGAGTTGTTACTTCCTTTCAAATATGTAATATTAATTTCGTTGCAGCTATTCAACGATGGATCTTTAGAATATGGATTGTCATTCTCTAATGAAGGCGAAATTCACAATAATTCGGGTAAGTGTTTCATATTTAGTGTACAAATATTCCTTGAAACCATATGTGTCATATTGTGCTTCAAATTCTTGTTTTATTTCTTTTAAAAGTTTCGACAATTAGTTAGTTTCTGACTCTATGGACTAGGAGTCACAAACGGGTAAAGATGTACAGGAATAAAAGCTACACCTTTTGCCACGTTTGCTTAGTTTTAACAAACAAGACTATTTCCACAAAGTTTAGTGTGAAAGGTCATTTGTTACGAAATATATTCAGATGATCCTATTGAGAAATTCAATTTTTTCTCCCAATTAAAATCCGGTCGTCATCGTGTAAACGTACTCTTCCGATTAATATTAAATTGATTATATAAAAAGGAAGAAATGCTCGTCCGTAGTTTTTTACCCGTCTATCGTCGAAAATTTTCATTTTTCGCAGACATTTTTTGTCAACCTATTTTATTGCAAAATTTTCTAAAATTTTGTAATAATTTCAGCGGACCCGATGATTTCATCACAAGAAATTTCAACGTATCCAATTTTACCGTTAGAAGATCTTCTTGATGACACTCTGAATGATACGGAAATAACTGAAGATCTTTTGGAGGACAATTTGTCTCAATTAAATACGCCACAGCATATTTTATTAGAACCCGAATTTCCAGTTACAAAGTCGAAAAAACAATAAGTTTAACAAAAATATTTTTATTTTAACCGATTATCAAAATAGAAAACGCTCATGTAAAAAAATATGTTTTTACATGTTGATTATTCAGTCATAATTGTTTTACGATTATAAAATTATTTTGTTCCCATATTTGATGGAATACAAAACAGAAAAGTGAACGATTCGCAGCAGAATTTTGTTATTCATAATAACTTATTTAGTGGTGAGAGAATCCAGAATATAAATCTCGTGGTGCTAGTCAAAAAGCTTAATGTGAGTTTTACCAAAAATTGGTTTGGAAGAAAAAATTTTTTCGAAGCAAATATACAAAAATCTGAGTGGGGTCAGAAATTCCATCGAAATATTTTTATATTCTATATTTTTATAGATTATTACATATTCAAATAGTAACTGATCGATTTGTTAGGACAAACAAATGTTTGGTAACCAAACGAAAATTGTTGGGCATTTTATTTGCCTCATTATTTTGCTTACATGATAATCTGTTGAACGAGTTTTTGTGAATAATTAAATAATTTGAGTATAGAGCCCATAGTTTCACGTATTCCATCAAATAACATTCTTATACCAATTCCTTCAATCTTCCAATCAAAAATAACAGTGAATGCAAACGGTTAGTTTTAGAATATAATTATCGCTTTTTTAACATAGATTAAAAGGTTGGGTAGAGTAGAATTTGTACGAATTTTGACACCTTCTATTTGGATGTTTTCCTGTCCTAGAAATACACTTCGTTTCCAAAATGTTTGTACATAAGGGTAGTCGAAAATATTTTTGATAATGGAAGAGGAATGGTTCTGCATTTAGAGATGTTAAGTTCCGCTCGTTTATTTGATCATTTTCTAACAGTTTCTATAATTACCAAATAAATGTCGATTCCTTAAATTTAGACCATTTAGTTTTCACATCACAAATATTCACGTTAAAAACGCTAGTTTCGATAATACAGTATTAAAATGTACGAGTCCTATTTCACATGTGCGCAAATGTTTTTTCATTCCTAATGTAAGCGCTGTGAAATTGGAACTAAACCAACAATTTCATGTAACCCCATCTAGTTAGATCAAGTATATTTCTTGTTATTGGAATTTAGTTAAATGTTAAATGATGAGTATGCATCAAAATCACTCAGGAAATTGAAATTATAAATACCAATTGTTTTAACTAACTCATATAACGACACACTATCTGTTCAGTGAAGGCTTTTGATCTGTCAAATAAATGAACAATGTACCGTTAACGAACAAATATTGTAGAAAACTAAGAATCTCCAACTTTGAATTCCCCAAAACACATTCGTACACCTATTAAATCTATTCGAGTTCCAATTTAACAACTTTTTTTGGCAAAAAATTTAACTAAGACGAGATATCGCTAGTATAGCGTGCATCGGACAGTCTGTAATTGGCGTGATTCCTTTGTGGCAGCGTTGGAGCATGCAAATGTGGGATAGCTGCGAATCTGTGACCAGCTATGTCGATTTCATATTGCGCTTCTCTGTCGAGTATGTAGTCGGTGGATAGGGCTACTTGTTCGCCATCTCCTCGTCTTGTAAATCCAAGGCAGATTAAATTATCAGTTGAAAATGCGTATCTGAAAAAAAATGTTGGGGTCTAATAATTTCGAATATTACCAAGTCCAAACAAATTTTGGTTTATCCTTTAGATCTTCCCAAATATTTTAAAAAATTTGTCATAGTTCAGTTAAATTTGTGGAACATTGCCAAAAACTTTTTAGTTCCATTCATGAATATGAAAAAATTATACCCAGCGGACGTGACAGTCCCCACAAATTTTCCATTCCTATAAATTGGTTCGCCACCCCAAGGCCAAATATCAATGTCTGGATCCAAATTTTTCAAATGGAACATAACCAGTTGCTTGAAAACTCCGTCCTCCTTTTGTTTTAATAATGCTTGTTTTCCAATAAAATTTTCTTTCTAAAAAATGTTGATTTGTGATGTTGATTGATTATTAGCATCAGATTTACCTTATCTAAACGAACAGTGTAGCCATTACCAGCTTCAAATGGTGTCGTACAGCTGGACAATTCCTCCGCCCAAAACGGTATAAACCTTTCAATTCTCATAAATCTCTGCGTTATAGTTCCGACATCTTTCATTCCGTAATCTAGCCCAACCTAGAATATTAATAGATAAAAAGTTATGTTTGCGTAACTCTGAATACTAACATCAATAAGCTGGAAGTAGACATGCAGTGCATATTCAGAAGGCACATATAAGCAATATCCAGGTTCTCCTGTATGGGTGAACGTCATCACCATCACATCAGATGCATAGCCGACGTTCACCTTTTTATAAGAAAAGGGAGGCAACCTCAAATCACTATTAGATAATTCCTTCATTAGGTCTGGCGATTTTGGTCCAACAACGTTTATAACTGTGTACATTGAAGTAACATCATTTAAAACTATTGTAGATTTTGTAGGGAGGTGTCGGATCAACCAATCATAGACTCTCGTTTGTTGACTAGTTGGAGAAACCATGAAGTAACTAGAAATAATGATGAGTTTTGAAACACGCATTTTGTAAAAATTTCGCAAAAATTATTACTAGGTGAAAAGTATATTTTCTTACTTATTCTCCGTTTGTCTGACGACCATACAATCGTTTTCATATCCTCCCCTTTCGTTCAACATGCCACTCCTAACAATAGTACCAATTGGAATATCCATGTCATTCGAACAGAGCATTTGAAGATAATCCAAAGCTTCTGTGCCACTTCCCTGCAACGTTCCACTTTGTATGGGTTCATTTAAAAACCTTAAAATACCTTGATTTCTATTTTGGAGAAAGACGACATATCGATAATACCAACACCCTCTCGGCAGGCATTGTACTCGTCCCTCATAAATTCAAAAAACTTCGGCTTATAAAAAGTTCCAGGTGGCATCTGAGGTTTTCGATCACCCTCTAAAGAATAATACTATTCGGCAATTACTCATTCATGGAGTACCCTCACTTTTGTACGTTGTATCGAAGTATAAAGCCCTTTCGTATGCCATTTTGATGCCAAATACAGCACCCCGATCTTCCAGGACACTGTACAGTGGTGAACATCTTATATTTCTTGAATATTTGTATTCGCATTGATGCGGATATAACACTGCAAAATGTCTGAATCGACAGACTATGAATATTGCGGACGATGTTTAGAAAATTACCTTCCAACCACTTCCTTAATTCTCTGCTTCAAATACGGCCGACTGTTGTGAATACTCAGAAACCTTTGTGTATTAAAGGGAAGAAGATCCTGCGTTGGTTGTCCTTCAATTATCCATTCAGCTACCGCTTTTCCAATTCCCCCAGCACCTTGCAACGAATTTCCGTTCATTCCACAGGCAACAAAATATTTTGCTACCTCCGCCGCTTCTCCCATGATCCACCTTCCATCCGGTGTAAAGTTATCCGGAGAATTCACGTACATGGGATCGTAACATTGAGAAAGTAATGGTAACCGGGAAACTGCACAATTCCACAAGGGTGCTAAAAGAATTGCATAAGATTATTTACGGTCATATCGAGTTTATTATTTGATCGATGACATTTAATATTTTTTTCAGTAGCAATAATTTTAATATGCATTTATGGTATTGGTATTTAAAAATAAATTTCATTCCTACAAAAAAATTTTTTTCTTGTATTCTCTTTCTCAATCCCTCACTTATCTGAAGATTACTTTGTATTTTATTATTTTTTATTGATATATGTTTTCTATAATTCGAAGTCCATAAATGCTATTTCATCAAATGTTGAAATACACGATTTCATGAAGATCAATACAAACTACAATTTTTTTCCATTTGACAACTACGATTCAAAAACTCTCTAACCGTGAATAAGAAAAATGAGAATCATTTTTTGACATAATCTCGGAAATTCGCATACCTAAATGATCTGTGTCATGTTCAAGATGTTTCATCCAATTAGCTGGAATACTCTTAATATTTTCAAAAGCAGGTTTTGCTTCATTTTCGAACCATCCAACTAAGAAAGCACCATCATATTCTCTTATATACGTATTTGAATCAAAGTCGTATGCTATTGGTGTATCTTCTCGAATCAATTCATTCATTGGGCCTGTTGTGGCATGAAAATGAGCAGCCGGATATGCCGGTATCGGAACCTTTGGGCTACTTTTAAGTCCCAAACTTCTAGCCCACATACCTGCACAATTGACAAAAAATTCACATTTTATGATACCTTTGTTTGTCACTACTTGATCAACAGTTCGATTTTTAGTAAGAACAGTTTCAATAGTAGTATTTTCCATATATTTCACACCAGCTTGTTCTGCTAGAAGCGCAAGCACATTACAAACAGATTTTAAATCAGCCATGGCATCTTGAGGTATCCAAACAGCACCTTCCAAATCGCCAGTTTCTAAATATGGATGTAATTCATTCACATCTCTTTTATTTAAGACATAACATTCTAAACCAGTTGGTTTATTATATGCAACTCGTCTTCTAAGTGCCAACATTCTATCTTTCGTCTGTGCCAAGTATACACTACCACATTGTTTCAAACCTATGTCATAGCCCATTTCTTGTAACTTCTTGTACAGTTTAATACTGTACCATATAATATTTCTATGAGAGATCGGTTTGAACAAGCCCAGGGTTCCTGAACCAAACCGAGACGTACCACTACCGATTTTATTCTGTTCCACAACTACTACATCCGTCCAACCATTTTGGGCTAAATGATAAGCAACGGAATTTGCGACAGCACCAGCTCCAGCTATGACAACTCTTGCCTGAGTCGGAAACGTTGAATAAAGATGTGAATGATTTTTGAGAATAACAGATCTCGTTTGAATTAATATTTTAGATCTGTACATTGTTGTTTATGTGCGTATCAATGTATATTGAAATGAATTAGTGTTTTTAATTTAGAAATCAGATTATTTACATTCTACAACATAACCTCTACAAATCATAGAATAAAAATTTTGCCAGCAATTATGTAGTTCCAATGGAAATGACGCTAAGGCCGTCTTTCACGAGAAGTCGGTTAATGTACCTGACAGTTAAAACCAGTTTTTGCATTGAAATATTTCGACAATCGGAACGATAAACTCTAACCGAGCGGTATCAGTGTTGGTGAAAGACGCCCTAAATCGCCAATCTCAGAACTGGAACAATAGAGACGCTAACACATGGATTAGCAACCCACTCCAAAGTAGCAAGTCTATTGTAATCGGCTGTCGGTAAGCATGCGGGATCTACTATATCAGTACCGGTGCTTCCAAGCCACCAGCAGAACGAATGTCGCGTCATCTATCCTTTGCTACTTTCACTTTTAAAATGTCACATCTACACTGAAAACGAAGCCTGTCGATCACAAAGATAGTCTCTTATTCTATGAATAGATGTCACAACTGACAAGAGAAAATGCTCATAACATTCGAAAAAATGTAAACAGTTTTTGTTTTCAGTTTTAACCGACAGCAAATCTTAATAGCGTTCGGTTATCCATATTTAATAGGATTAATAAGATGTGTGTATCTAGGTCGTTGACTTGAGTCATGCCCGCATATTTTTCTGATTCGTTATTCGTATTACATCCAATTCAAGTGAAATCTATTATTCTTAATTTGAAAGCGTGTTAATGATGATATAAACGAAGGGGTTACATTTCTGAATTCGAATTATGCATAGAGGACTTCAGCTTACGCTCGATTATTTCAACAAATAGATACTAAAAGACTCTGTACATAGTCATCAAAGGACTACGCGGTTAATTAATTATGAGTTGGCCAAGCACCACTTTTGACTCATCACAGCGCCGATATTAGCTGCTTTTAAAATCTGAATAAATAATGAAGTTTTGAGTAGAATTAGATGATAAGCTGTTAGGAGAATTATTACGATCCCTCTTTCAGCTGCACACCCAAATATTACACTTACGAACTTTGCCTAAAGTAATTTTTGCAGAAAGCGTATCATTAGTGATAAAGCTAATTTTCACCTTCTTCCTTTTTTCACCCATTACGTTAGTGCGACGTTAAACTTTGGTAGGTATCGTTAAACGTGCACTTTTTTCGTTTCATTGATAAAAAATGCGGACTTCAAACCGTTTGATTCGATTTCTAATTCGGTTTCCCTTCCGTTGCGGATTCCCTCGGGTACTTGGGAGCTACACACTTCTTCAATTCCATAAATTGATGAGACCGGAAGATTTTCTGTTTGCGACTGTTGACATATGACAATTTGTGGAGCGCCTACTCTTTAAGTGTCTGTCAGAGTTGATTTTCCGACCGTAAAAAAAGTGTCACTTTTCCGGTCGTAGAACGGATGAAAGATCCTGACCGCTTTTTCTTTCTGATTTACTTTCGTTTCTTTTCTTTGTTTTTCAGGTATGATTCTTGGTGAGAAAAAAATATCAAGATAAAAATTATGTTATACTAAAAGTATTTAGTCTAAAGGAGGTAGTGAATATTCGCATTAGCTGATTTTATGCGAATGAACTTCCATTATAAAACCACTACCGTTTTAAGAAAAACAGTCTTTGAAAACGCTGATCTATCGCCGCCTTTAGATACAAATTTATACAATTTTCATATTACAATCAATGGTTTCATGTATGAGTCAACGATGATAAAAAAATTTATTATAGTTTTCCAGAAATTTAAAAGAATTTGAAATACCCATAAATCCCGCGGAGATTGGAAAAGCTGAAAATTTCAACAAAATATACCAAACATATCCAATTGTTGAAGATATTTTGAAAAATTTTACTAAGTTAAGCGAATTTCCTCAATTGCAAGCGTATATCTTTCGTTCTGGTATTAGCAGAGCCCAATTACTCTATTCTTCTCTTCTTTCAATTGCAAGCGTATATCTCCATTTCAATGTGATATCGAAGGAAAATTCGATACACATATAGTGATCGAGTCGCCCGCACAGGCGCTAATCTCCTCAAAAATTCAGAAAACCTTGAGGAATTCAAATTCAAATTTTCTCCATATTTGGAATGGTAAACTAAAGTTAACAATACCATATATAAAGTGAATACCATAAGCGATTGTATGATGGGTTTCCCGCGATTGGAGCATTGCAAACAATTTTAAATGAAACAGATCTGAATATCATGAATAATCCGTGAGACAATGATATTCATTTGAAAATATATTAATATTTGTGATATTAAAATAATGTAATTGAAAAATTTCTTTTCAGCTTTTTTAATCTTCGCCAAATTATCCGAAAAAATAGTTCGATCCTGCACTGACAAAAGCTTCGATCCAATGATTTATAGTTCTAATCATAGAGATGCATTCCTTTCATCTGAAACCTCAATAACCGCTTGGGGATCGATCCGGCGCGGCGTTTGGCAGTCATCGATGGGGGTTGAACTTTTCTGTACGCCTTCCGCTAATCCTAATCAAGATCAGTGGATCCGGTCACATTATTTGGATGTTCGGTTCCGTTTTAGAACAATCTGGATTTTGGCATTTGTATGCTTAGGAGCTTGAGAACAAAGTCGGTAACGTTGGTAACCGTTGACCCGCTGTGATTGGCTACTTGAAAAGTGTCAATAGATACGCCCATAATATCCAACCCCCATATGCATCGTCTTTTTAACTCCCTCATTACCTGCAACAGGTGAAACGGATTACAGTTCACGAACTTACCTTATCTCCCAGAGACCATCTAGATTGACAACAACAACAACAACAACCCTAGTGTGTCGTCGTGGCTCCGATTTATGTTATCAAAAATTTCCAATAGCCTATTGTCCAAAAAATGGAATTTTGCATACTAATTATATGAGGATGAATAAAAAGAATGATACGTTTCCGTCCGAGCATAGAACATTTCCATTGAATAATAACGATGTATATTTATGAAAGGAAATGAACTTTTTCATCGCGTAACCTTCGACCTATGTGCACAAAGAATAGACGGGTTCGAGTGACAGTTTTCATTTTTCCAGTTTCGAATTCTGAAAGATATCTCGGAACGAAATGCCACATGGAACATTTCAAACGAGAAATATACTCCTTTGTCAGAGATTGACTGATAACATTGAAGGGCCTGTTCCAGTTGGCATTTTTTAACTTTATTTCCGAATCATCCGCGACATGAAATTGAATTTCAAAAGGGAAACTGAACAGGCAGTCGATCTTATCGCACCTCATCGAATATTCTTTTGAAATTTCCTCCGATATTCTCACAATCAGTGTAGAATAGTTTTCACGTTGTCGAACGATTAATTTTACAATGTCCATTGAGAATTCTTCAACTATCGTCCGTTTGAATCATTAATCACCTCTGGATCGTTGACAAATTTGCTCAAGACGAATATAAAAGAACCACCATTAACAAGAACGATTAGGATCTAAAAGGTACCATGTGTTACATATTTTTCCCATTTCATTCATCACTTTCTTCTGGCCAATTGTACGGTGAAGCATTGGCCGGCTGAGACGCAGTAAACTGTTTTATTAGACAAATCTGACTTATCTTTTCTCGAATGACGCAATTCTAGCTTCGTTGTAGTCCCAATCTTTAATAGCACGAATTGACCTTTAATTGACATCAATAAAATTCTTAAAACAGAGCAATATAATCCAGCATCAAATGACCTGGCGCTGAGATCACACATCACACTAATATTTCGATATACCGAGTGTGAAATTAAAAGAAAAACACTATTTTATAAATACAGTCATTTTTATTAACATTCTAGATATGTACAATCTTCACACTTATTTCCTCGTTTCTAAGTAGTATTCGTTGGCCTTGGATTTTCACAAATAACTTAAAGTGATAGAACAAACAGATAATCGACTATACATAGGTATATTGATTGCACTATACAAAACTAAAAATAATTAAATAGTTCACTGGTCATTAAGTGCTTTCAACGACTGAAATCATATTTCTAAAAAAAAGTATTCTCCAGGTACTTTCCAATAAATAAAAACGAAAATCAAAAATGACAACTCACGAAAGGTTTCTTAGTAGATAAATAATAATTCAACTGGCCACTTTTTCGCCGGAAAAAGGCTAATTCGCAATCGTAACAACATCATAACAACTTATAACAATCAATCACAAAACAAATCAACTACAATACGTAAATATTGAATATAAGCAAACAAAAGTTGGAATCACGATTCAACTCCATATATTAATAATTCGATGAAGAAATTGAAATACAAGTCCTCGAACAAACAGAATGTGAAGTTGGCCCAATAAATAAATATTCCGGGCAATTTCTTGGATGGTAAAAGATAAATTCTATGACTAGAGGAGGGTTCCCAAGAATTTATCATATCTATGTCTTCGTCTAAAAATTTCTTTGTCTTTATTCACAAAATACAATATATGCAGCCCAGTCACGTTAGGGGTGTTACTGCGGAATTGAGGATAATAAGTCGAAGCGTTAAAATTGTCTTGAAATTATCATGAAATCGTGTATTCGCGTCAGCAGTGAACAGTTCGTGAAATTGTCACCAAAAAACGCAAAAATTCATCCAAAAAAATAAACGAGATCAAATAAATAATAAATGTGATGTTTGAAAAGACGTCTCTTTATTTTAATTTTTGAATTGCTAATATGAATATCCAAAACTGAGATTGCTCATAAAGTAGATGAAAACTTGAATACGAAAATTGCTATTAATTGGAATCTGATTATTTTTTTTGGTTACAATTTATCCCTTAATTTTTCATTCCTCAATATTTTATTAAGAACAATTAAAATTGTAAAATTGTTGTTGCTTATTTTTCAGACTGAGACTCACTCTTTTTTATCGAATTTTTTCAACCGAGTTTTCATATGTTTCGAGTGCATATTTTGATTCGAAACATCACTTGCTAACTAAAAAATTATAAAGTCTATTTCAGGTAAATCTGTAAAACGTTTTATTTCATGGGCGTTCAAACTGGAGCAAAAAGCACAGTCCAATCATTTATCGAATCTTTATGTTAAGGTGAGTTTGAACGACGGGGTTATCACGAGACTTTAACGAATTTATACCATTTGCCCCGAGTTTGACTGAAAAATATCTAAGACCCCATGTGTTAGATAAGAGATTTCTTTGGTTCGTGCTGCAAAACTGACAACCGATGGATCGTCCAATTTCATCCAGGCCACGACAAGATTGTGGCTGTTCGAATGGCGCGAGACTCGTCAAATCATTGCAATTTATTCGTTCGGCTACTAACTTTTGTGAAATTATTTTGCCCAGATTTTAATAACATAAAGAGATTTTTTTTCTTAACGGAACTTTTAATTGAGAATGAATTCAATCTACAATAAAATAATGAAAATTGTATTTTAGATAAGTATATTCATATACTGACAAACATTTGAAATTGCTCCTTTATACTAAATAATCGTGAAGCGTTGATTGTGCCGAAAAAATATTCGCAAGAAAAGTTTTTATAGAAACAAGATACTTTCGAGACAATTTTAAGAATTCCTACATGAAGTTTTACGTAAGATGACATTTTATTAACCGTCACTCCGAGCTTGACCTTTTTTTTGGCTTCAGTGATTGGGCTAATATGGCAAGATCTCCGTTTATGAACGCGAACTCCAAATTTGATTCGGTTGGAAATAAACGGTATTATATACACGTGTTTATTACAGATGAATAAAATGTCAAGGGGTCATTTCCAAGGAACACCGTTTTAATATTAAAAGGAATATTGAGCATAATCCTGACACCTTTTTAGGTTTTTTTCTTTAATCGATTTTGAATATAGACATTTCATTTGGTTCCTTGAAAACCCCACTTTGTCTGCCTAATACACACCGCTAAACGCTAAAAGTATAACCATTCTAGTTTGATTTCAACTTTTTATAAAAAGGAACATTTTCCGTAGCTGCGCTGTGCTCATTACGTTTTAAAAAAAACGTTTTCCATCATTTGCTCATCGGTTTGAAATATGATCAGAACGTTGAATGGTTCTTCGTTTTTTTACGTTCTTAGAAGGCTAGAAATAATAATTTGATATGTTACTCCAGCGTCAATCACTGAGCAAGATTTTTGGCACTTGTTCACGTGAGAGTATCACCATTATTTAGAAGAGTAACGATGACTAGTGCGCCTAGTATAGCTTCAAGTATCACATGTACGGCCACGAAAAACTGCTGCCGGATAGAAGCATGTCTCTAATGAGGGTCTCGATTGGCGTTTTACCCACAAGTCTCACGAAAAATAATTGTTCGATCACAGCGGAACTAACTGTCCGGAGACTTGGCAGTCTCAAAAGTAATTTACCAAATCTGGTCGGTTGGTTGGGATATTGCGAACGACAGTATTCCTCTAAAGCGCACTGGGACTTCTCTTGGATGGATTCGATGTGCGCAACGTCACTCAAACCACACGCATCTGAAATCAAATGGAAATATTAGAATTAAGGAAATTCATTACCAATATAAAAAATAAATATCAGATATAAAACCGAATTTTTTTTTCATTCAAAGCGAACTTAATGAGAGTTCGCCTCATAGTAACAAGAAAAACAAATTTCATGTTGTATAATGACAAATTAAAACAAAATATATATTTCTAGAGGTAGAAGACTTTCATCCGGAACTGTTTGGCGCATTGAGGTGGTTGAGTAATTAAAACTCGAAAAATTAGAAACGATTGGACAGCATTGTTGCATCATTGATTTGATCAATTCGTTTTGAACACAAAATTATGAAACTATTCTCCTAATCTTTGTGGCGGGTTAAGAGGGCATCGCTCGAATTCCTTATCTACAGACTAACACATACTCTTTTCTTCCAGTAACCGCTACGAAAGACGAAATTTTATCTTTGGACGCATTTAATCTTGAGGCAAAAACATAAATTTGGTGCCGATAATCTTATCTGAAAAGAAACGGTTGGATGTCATCAAAATTCATGTATTGGTGTTTATCGAAGAAATTGAACGACGCGACAGTCGTCGTGCCCAAATTGGGATGAATTATCTGACGAACTTCGTCAGAATTTGAACCTTTTCAAATCTCAAATTTTTCACCAAAAATTTTTAGATTTGTCTCATACTTTTATCTCTTCGTTTTAACTTTAGTTAGCTGATTGATTTTTTTTAGAATGTCTAATCCGTTTTATTCATCTGTTTTAATTTTTGAAATCTTGTTGCCGTATGACATCCGTTGGTATCGGCAACCAAAAATAATAAACGATGATACAGATTTCCATGGTGCAAACCATTCCTGGTCATGGCTTTCAGCGGCTCGAACCCAATGACCTGGGCTCTATATCTTCTGCAGGTCTGAATCCCGAGTAATACTTGATTGATTCCGACTACTTTTTTCGATTCTTCTACCGAAGTGCAGATAAATCACAATGAAATAGTGCTCGGGGTGGCCTGGGGTGCATAACAAAGTAGCTCCCGACTTCAACGATCCGATATCTGGCCGGCGGTAAGTCACTTTTTGTTCGGTCGCAAATTATATTTGATATCGCTTTCGAATTCTCACTCCATTAAAAGGCACTTATTTTGAATTGTAAAGTATTATTTAAATATTAATCAATCCCGTAGAAGTTGAACTGCACACAACAAACTTCTGGATTTGCATATCCGCGCGCATCCGAATACGTGACCGACAAAAACTTTCCCGTTTCTTCAATTGAGCCGCAGAATTGCCTCCGATTCGAAAATCATATTTTAATCCCGCATCCCCTTTCTCCAGTTTCAGGAAGCGGTTAGGATATTTCAAATAAATATCACATATAGATAACAAGATAATCGCTTTATTACCTCCGATACGGTCGTGAATAGAAAGTATTGTTCGAATGTAAAAATCAATTTCGCTTCAAATAACTGAAAGGAATTCACTGAACTAATTAATGAAACCATATTTTGATGTACATTTTATATACGTCTCATTATTGCCATTAATATAAAGACGGGGAAATGAACCGCAATTTCGGAGTATTCCTTGTGAAGGGTAGGTAACTTCCGGATGTTGCACCATGAATTAGCAATGGAATTAGTATTTGATGTGGCAATCTTTAAAACGGAGACGCGCCAAAGTTGCCGAAGAACAATTGAAAGTATTAATCTGAAACCCGGAATCCTTTCATCAAGTTGCTGCCTGGGATATAAAACGCTTTATATAAGGAAGTTTTAATTGTCTCGATTGCCATTAAAAATTGATGAGACGGAATTAGCATATCTTGTCGAAATGAGAACGCGACGACAAACTATTGAATTTATAAAGATTGCCCTATTAAAATACGATACGAAATTTGATAAGTTGATTTCGAAGTACAAATAAACCTTGTGCAATAATTGTTGTGTCAAGATATGGAACGAAATAAAAAAAACCGATATCTGCTTGAAAAAATGGGCATAAAGAACGTGTGGAAACATTTTTAAATTAAGCGGCTAATTTATCCAGTTCAATATTAAATGATTATGTTTGCAGTTGCATTTTCAATAAAGAAAACGAGTAGAGTACAATTTCTCATAACGTAGGTACATCCTAGTACGATCTTAAAAATGGGATATTCTCCACATGACGGAGAGTTACAAATTCATCGCAGGTTGTGGTTGTTGAGAGGATTCACTTCAAGTAAAAAGAAGTTGAAGGTTAAAAAACTAAAGAACGCCATCAATGACAATTCAGACTGAAAAGCAGAAAATAATTGTTCAGGCGACCACGTACGAAAGTAATACATATCGTCACGCTTGCCTATTGTAGAAAGTTATCAATTGCATGCAACTCTGCGGGAATGTCTCTCCCGCACGGGTAAAACCGATTTGATCCGTGCGGGAAAGTGGTGACATCGAAATGAAACCTATGCCAAGTAAATAGAAATAGATGAGAAGTGTAGTTCGTATATCTCATTGAATATTAATGACGCGAATAAGGCACCAGGACTTAAAAGAAAATGTCGTACCATTAACGAAAAGCATAAGTTGATTCAAATCGCCAATTTTTCAATTCTGGATTCATGAATAAATTAGGTTAGGTTTACGTGTGTCCTTATAGTCAAAGATATCCTGAGTAGAATAAACGTCAAGACACAGATGGGATATTTAGTTCATATATCTAACATTGAATATTACCTGCAACAATGACATTAAAGAAAAGAGTTGATTTGGACTACTTCATTCAGCTTGCTTCAATTTGCTGTCATAGACAAATTTGGTTTTCAGTTGTCACCACAGATGACAAATATATTTTGAGGTTATCATTCCTCAATAAAACGTCGTTCGTGTTGTTCGTTGTTCGAAGTGGTTAAGTATTATCGAATATTCATTCACCTGAACCCAAAAAACAGATGTGGACAGACTGAGTGTGGCAGATAATATAATTTGAAATTTTTCATATGGTTCAGTTTTCGGTACATTTGGGCATCGGAACCCGAACGTATGTGGTTCTTGTAAGGGCAGGCAGCACGTGTAATTTGCGTCAAGTCAGGCACAATGAAAGCTTTGCATAATTGACGGTTGTAGTGTTGCGTTCTACGGGCGAGTGCGGACGAAGAGATGGCATGCCGGGCCGTTGACCATCCCGGATGGTATATACGGTCAGGCTCAACACACGAGGTCAAAGGTAATCTACTTTTAGATCAGGTGTACGAGGAATTTAGCGTGCCACAAACGTAAGAAAACGGAAGATATCCGAATCGTGGGTGAAAATAACACACTTACGTGAATTATGATTATTATGAATACCGAAGCTCTATCAGGGTCACCGTTCTTGGCGTATTCGTGTACGACCGGCCGCAGGGGTTTTACGTCTTCGGATTAAGGTCGATTGAAAAATTCACCGAGATTTGTGGCAATCGTACGACACACTCTTTTCTGTGACTTTCGTTTATCTTGCGTAAACATCGAAGATGGATGGGTTCTCAATTTTTTTTTTCTACATTGATCAGGATGTAACTGTATGCAGACTGTCCTAGATAAAATGATAGAACCTAAATAAAATGCATTAGTTTAACAGATGTCATTATCAAACTTTAGGAGAAAATGCACACTTTTTTCGATGCCAAATTTTGGCATTGCAAATTGAAAGATCACTTTGCAATGACGAAGGGATCTAGCTCCAAAATATGATCGTACCATAACTTATTTGACCAAGAGGAACTTTTTGGAAAAAAATTGGCTGTGGTTTTAAAATTAATGAAAAAAAGTTATTAACAAATTATAAAACAGTAAAATAATTTTACTTCAATTTCGACAAGTAAATTTAAAGTACTTAAAAATTTGTCAAAAATCCATTTATTCTTTGATTCAATGGAGTAGACACGTAATTTAAATGACTGCAATTGGATCTTTTTATTTCAAGATTAACCTTTCACCAAAACATCCGAACACTCGAATCTTTCCGTTAGATTTCTTATAATAGACGTAATCACCATCCGTGGAATTGGATGTATTGCAAAAAATAACCTATTAGCATAGCTCTTCGTCCGTTAATTACTCTCCGTATTCGAAAATAGAATTGAAATCTCCGTTGTTCGTTTTAATACGACTGTTATTTTTAAATAGCACGAATTTATACTCGTTAATTGTCTCAGTTTCGTTATAAACTGAAATCGGAGATTGTGAATCGTTTTTTTTCTTCGTAAACCGCAACGCCTTTGGTTGTTTTGTTGGGAAAATGGGTGAAAACAGCTGTCCCGTTAAATGCCTTCTACCCCACGCTAGAACCTAAACTAATTTATCGGATATTTCATCGTTTCCTTTTCTTTAATTCAAAATCTTATGCCCCATGTCGGTTGTGAGAATGACCGTCTCGAATTATACCGACACCCGAAACGTTTCTTAACAAGCGTCTCTTTTTCCTTCTATTCTTCGGGTATATTGCATCTGGCTCACCGCGTTTTACAAATAAATCGTTCGTATCAATGATGACGTCTTCATTCACAACTTGTCGATTTGAGTATTGAGCAAAGAAGGCAAGGAATGTTGTATTCAAATTTCTTCTCGTGTCACGGTTACGAATGTACCAAACGGCAGACGTTAGACTCTTAATTGAATCGAGGACAAATTTTTGCCAATAATACTGTCATCGGAGGATTACAATATGTTGTCTAAAGTTATGACTAATCCTGCTTTTTAAGGGGGGATTTCCTAGGGATGTACAGGCTGTAAAAATGACGAGGGGTGTGCCGCAATAATGGGTAATGCAACTATTGTACGCTGGTGATATTCTGCGGATTGAATAAATGCTGTGCCTGGTTCGAGAGACGCCTTTTACTTCTGAGCTGAAAGGCCACTGGGAATTAATTGTCGAAATTTATCGGCGAAGTGGGACAGCTTATTCCGTAATACACTGAAATGTAACCTTTCCATAGGTCAAACGCCACTTCGCTCTTACGGTTCAATTCGTTCACGAAGACCCCGACAAACAGGATATGTCACCGGCCCGCACCCCTAAAAACCTATTAACATAATACTACTGGAATGACTACCGCTAGGTTGTTTTTGTGCTTTTTGAGGAAATGCCCCGGGCGGCGAATTCAAAGGGCGAAGCACAGTGAAGTAATTTGCGAAAAAATGTTTTAGGAAAAATTATTGGAGATCTACAACTACTTCATTCAACAAAAACCGTTTTTTCGACTGTTCCAAATTTTTTAGCTTAACGTCGACATCGATTTGGCAGATATTTCTTGAATTTTTTCTTATAAATCAGCGTAGTTTTTGTTTTTCGATAACAACTTTGTCATATTTTTTGCAGATTCATTGAACTAGAAATCATTTGCGAAATTTTCTCATTTTTTCGCGAATATCACAGATTAGTCACATATTGAAATTGAACAAAATCGTCAAAAAAATTGGAAATTTCATAGATTTTCACAGAAAATTCAACATAGTCATTCAATTGTGCAGAAGACAGACAGGAATATCGAACTTTGAAGACACTATCCAAGTTGACCTTAATTTTGGAGGTGTTTCATGAAAGTTTTTGTCTATTTTCTATCAGTTGCAAGTACCTATTCCTACAGAAAATTTTGAGTAAATGTCACGGAATTCCACGAAGATTATTATTAACAGAAATTTACAAACTTTTGAGGGATGGTGATAAATTTTTGACCACATTTGTATTAGTGAATGAAAATTTTTCTTGTTTTTATCACATTAATTGATGCTTGATCAAGACAATAAAAAAACGGTTACCTAATAATGATTTACAACGAATTTGAAGTGTTGGTAGAGTGACCAAGAGAATGCAAAATGAGTAGACTTTTTTCGTCGCTAAGCGAACGCACAAATAAAATGAAAACAATCGTGACAGGATAAACTGGAGGAAAACGATCGTATATGCGGTGGCGGGTGTTCCAAGGAATTTCGTCCGAGAAGGGCATAAATACACAAACACAGATATGGTGTACGTAAAGGCAACACAGTGCTCCGTTATCCGTAAGATCTGACCTCTTCGTCTAAGCGTAGCGGCGAAGTGGCTCAGCTGCTGGCGTAGACAAGGGGGCAGGGGCCTCTTATTCGCCCCCCGCATCCTTGGTGGCCGCAGGCGTACCGCAAAGTCACGACCTTTCGTAACCTAACCTGCCTACCGACAAAAGCCACTCTACTCTGGACTTATGTGCATACCGATCTTCAATTTAAACCTCAACAACCTCGCCCGACGCAAGGTACCAAAATCACCGTCCGCTCTGCCGGTTACGTACTTTGTCCAACTACGTATGAAAAACTAGTATTAAACGCGTATGTTTTTGAAAAATAATGAAAACCTGCAATTAAAATAAATCAAAATTGGGAAGTAAACTTTCTCCTAAAAATATATCGCATAGAAATTAAATTTCATGTGAGAGTCGTAGTATTATCACTCACAATTTTGCCCCTCAAGGAACAAAATGAAAGATCTTGGACACATCCGTTTTCCTTTGAAGGGGAGCAAAATTTGTGAGATCGTACTTTCTAAGATATAAGAAATATGAAGAAAGAAGTGTTACTCTTGAAATTCGCAGAATTTCCCATTCAAGGTTTTTGTTTTTTATTGTCATCATTATTGACTTTTCAAGAGTAAGAAATACAATTTTTTCCCAAATTTCGAATATATCTCAAGAGAATTCGACAAAATCAAGCATTCTGGGAGTGCATAGAGAAAGTGAAACTATTCGACACGAAGGAATATAAAAATGCCTGATCGGAAGCAACCACAACTTCTGATTCGTCTATTTTTGAAGTCTTGCAGTTTTTCAAGGATTTCCTTTGATTTCCTCTTGAAAATCGATTTCTTGAGATCGAATAAATTACAAAATCTGTAAAATTTTGATGCTAATTTAATTTTACTTTTCGAAAATATCGAAATTTCGTTCAGCAGATCTACTAGTTTCTTAGAATGTGCATATTTTTTTGGAATTGGCAATAATCTGTAAACATGTCCTGGAGCCCAATAAGTTATGTATGAACAATTTTGGCAATTTTGAGTCAAACATTTTTGCGTGGTGTTTGTCACCATTCTGAATCTGGGTCAAAAGCTGCTTTTGGTCAATTTCGCTGCAAGATATTTTCTCATTGAAAAGAACATTCAAAATTGCCACATTTCATATTGCTACAAATTTTCGTGGAATCTCCGTAATAGCTCCAGGTTCACGTTCAGTCCCCTTCACAGAAAAAAAAGCAAACCGACTTCCGAGTGGTATATCGAAAGAATGTTTCACTATGTGACAATTTCCAATTCAAATCTGGGGAACGAAAAATGTCGGTTTGATATTCAATCATTGCCAGACTGTGCAATGCACAACACGTGCCGATCATGTACATTTAGGGCGACGCATCTAGAAAATATATGGAAAGGGGCTTTCTATCGATTTCTTAGTTTTTCGCGGGTCCGTAACGAAACTAGAACTTGCGGAGGGTGGGTGCACCCTCGTTATGGCATAGTGCAAATCTGCGGCTTTTAATTTTTAGGGATGTCGCCCCAGGAGAACGAGGGTGAATAATCTGTTGTTTTGCGGACAGGCGCGCCCGCAGGCCCGCTTCATTCTGGCCACCTTCCACCCGTGGAGTATGACACTGGGCCAATGTCCAATATGCAATCATAAGTTGTGCTCGCTCCGAATCGAAGTCAAACTATGACAGACAAAACGCGCTCTCTTTATTCTTCTTTCAACATGTCAAACTTACCCTCGCTGTTCATTCAGAACGTCGAGTCCCACGTTAACGTTGCGACTAAAATGAGAACATGCGACTTTTCGAATTATGGGAACTCGGATTTATAGGCGATAAAGAGTTTATCTTTCAGTTTAATCGCAAAAATTTCACTTCGCAATAACGTTCAGTTACATACCTACGAATATAATCGGTTTTTCATATCTAGTTTTGCAGCAGTAGAATAAGAAGCACATTTTATTTTTCACTGAACACAGGTTTTTAGAAAGTAACAACTGATAGTACAGAGATTGATCTGTGTATGAAAATTCAAAACCTGAGATTCTTTTTCCAATTTATTGGATGCATATTTCCTTTTTTCAATCAAATCAGAAATTCAAATATTTTCCGTCCAATTCGATAGACATATCGTTTTTAACAAAACCATCCGAAAGTGATTGAGAACAATCGGAGAATCTTCCAGAGTCCCGTGAAATTATGGAAATCAAGTCCCCGCACGCCCATGAATTAGTGAAAACAATCTCATAAATTATCTATGATCCATCGTCAATAATAGTTATAGCCAATTAATCGTGAACGCGTGGGAGTGATTATTTCGTTTCATCTTCGAAAAAGAATGTTGATATATGGTAAAGTAATTTTGCGGTTATATTTATTGTTATTTGTCACGCAGCTGGTGTTTTTCAACAATTAAACTTCGCTACATCTGTAATTAGCCGGGAAGAGTTGTAAGTAACACTTGTCCTTAATTGTTTCTGACGATGAGCATTTTATCTCTTTAATCGTCGCTGCTTTTCGTAATTGACTAATTACGGCATCCCGAGCAATCACAATCGAGGAATTCCACTTTCATTAGGTATTTGCCGGGTGTGTAGGAAAAAAATGTGAATCAACTAACAAGCTGATCATCTTGTTCGTTAGGACCTACCCCAATTCTGTCGACTCTTCAAAGTAAATTACCATCGGCCCGAAAGATTAGAATTTGCAGCACTTTTTAGGCTCCCCTAAGGCGATATTGTAAATCGTATTTGGAATGCTGCGAAAGAAATAAAGCAGTCTATGAAATAGTCGACAGTTCTGGATTGAAGGGGGATTGAAGGGGGGGATCTTTTTTTAATTCCGAACATAAACCTACGAAAAATAGTTCAAATATATCCTTCTAACGCGATCGAAAACTTGAAACAAAGTGACCTTTGAGAATTAGTAAAATTTCTACAAATGCGGAACCTTCCTCAACAATTTTTAACTTGCTTGCCTTTTCTACCTCTCCAATATTCTTTTTTGATAATTTTCAACTGTTTCTTCCTGACTCCATTCAGATTTCGAAATGGCTGACAAGTTTTCGATATTTTCGCCCCAAATGTCATAGCAGTCCTCAAAAAGACCAAAGAAAGTCCTCAAATTTCCATGGAAAAAAATTGTTGAGAAGTTATTTCAAATATCCGTTTCTTTTGTTGGTTTTTAGAATTGTCATGGGAATTTCGATGTCTTCCTACGTGACATGAATTATTTTTACTTAGCTTTTGTTTTGTTTTTTTTAATAATTTTCAAATTTTACAATCTCGTTGCAACGTTCTCATGAGAACGTGCCTTGCCAAAACCAAAAATATTCAGACCTAAGACAAATGTTCTCTAAATTCTCTAAATTGATGTAGCAACATAGTAAGAAAAATATTCATTTGTTCTACAAATTCAATTATCATTTTTTCAATAGGATATAACAGTAGAAAGCAAAATGATCGACCCTAGTTAGGGTTGCGAGTGCGAATAGGGACCAACGGATGATTACTCGGTAATTTTATTAGCAAAACCCCGTGACACGAAGATGTGACCATAAGATAACGCTGTCCTGCTATATCGCATCCATTGTTCGAAAGTAAGGTATGCTGCTGCGAGAGAAATGAGACGACTACACGTTGCTTGGCCTCTTCACATCCAACTATAATTACCTCATAACGCCCTCTTTGTAATAAATGCCGCATCGAAGCGAACTCATTCATTTCGGGTTGCGACCCATTTGTTCGCTTTTAAAATTCAACCTAAACCTAAACCGACCGGTCTTTTCTTTCTCACCTTCAATTGTCGACTTTTTCCGTGCCCACCTGACTGGTAGTAACGCCTTTCGAAGGCCGATTCGACTTTAATAAATTCGGGTGGTTTTTAATCATTCATGGGGAATGTGAAAAGTTGGAAGTTGGAAATAATAGTTCGATTGAATGTGAGCGAATCCTCCCACGAGATCCTGCAACGTGGCCCGGTCGAATGCAGCGGCTATATTTCGATAAATGATGATCTCGGAGCATTGTTAGATGTTCAGAATGAGCTCAAACAGCCAGAATCGGAAAATCGGAAGATGCAATTTGTCTGAAGTTTCCGAGACATCTCTAGTCGATGGTCTAGTCCTATATGTAACGTGGCTACGGACCAGGATGTTACGATTGCTATAAATCGTTGCTAATAGCTGCGAGTACAATGGCAGCTCCAGTCTCGTGAATCTGCCGATACGCCTTTTCTGTGTTGCAAGCAAACTGGGACACCTCGCTCTACAAGCCTCCACTCATTAGAAATTCATCGATAGCCGTGGCTTATCTTTCATTCAAGATCACTTCTGCTCATTTGTTTGTTTATTAATCACATTACCATCCCAGGAATGCTTGTTCCCAACGATACAACGAACAGATGTTCTCACCTCGATTGACCTGTTACGCCTCTAGTAGTTACTTCCGATAATTGCTATGATTGAAGTAGGGCGCGTGCTATCTACTAACAAATCTTTTCTATTTATTTTTTCTTTGCGCTCAGACACTTGCTATGGTTTTGCGTCAGCCAAATCTTGCAAGGTTCAAAATTATTTCACATCCATTTCAAGTATCTGATTTCACTCTTTATTTCGGGGACGAAAGCAATGTAGTGAATATTTCGTGATCTTAATTTGAGATTCCTAATAATGTAATTAATTTCTCATTCAAACAAGATCAAAAAATTTTATTATCTGTGATTGTTTGTTTTGAAAATTTTGAAAATCGCGATCGCAAAGTCCACATCGGATGTCGACTTGGCTGAGAATGTTGTAGAGCAAGGTTTCTTAAAGTGGGGTCCGTGGCATCTATATCGGGGGATCGCAGTTGAAGAAATTTGAACAATCTCACGACACAACATGAATGAGGCTTCTTTTTCATTCCCAATGGAGTTGTTCAAATTGTAAAAATGGTCCGTAACTGCGCCCTGTTGTGGAGGATGGAATAGCAACGGCGTTGGCGCTCGCTTTGCTTAGTTAGGGCTTATTCTTTAGGAGCATTTTGGCATGGACAAAAACCAATTACTCCACGGAATCGTAATCAACGTTTAGTAACTGCGCATGTGTAGAGTGACGGGAGTGAAGGATATCGGAGTGGGAACATTGGCGTTACATTATTCATTGAAATGGTAGCGTGAACATGCTTACTTGACGTCGACCGTTGGAATAACAGCAATCATTCACAAATCATCAAATCGCTCCGGAATTTCTTCTCAAAGTGAAATGAAAGTGAATGAATACAATAGCTATCTTTTGTTTTCACTTTTCTGAGAATTCATTGAACTAAAACCGCACTAATTCGTTTTAATCCGTATAGAAAAATATGTATTTCAGCATACGATTAAAAAAAGAAGAATTCTCTATTAGAATAAAAAATCGATATCTCCCGATGAAGTCTTTTGTTACAATGGCTGCCTCTCGAGCACGATGTCGCTCCTGTATGCCGGAGCGGGGACTAACAAAAACGCTCACGAAACATCTCGAAATTCGAGCACAAGATTTCCGTTTCAAATAGGGAGATTACAGGTGTAATGAAATCGTCGACTGGTAACTCACCTGTCGTGAAGAGAACAATCGCTTTCAGGCAGGAATATTCAGCGGAGTCGACGTGGAGCGCTTTTAACTTCTCAACTTGCTCCTGCAACCAACAAGGGATGCATTTAAAATTTCCATCATTATATCGATTAGAGTAGGATCTCACCTGGAATATTCGAATATGATCCATAAATTGCACTACCCTGTCAGCACACATTGGCGATGCGTGAAGTCCAGCGGCGGCGATCAGTGGCGCAACATGAAGGGGCATCGAACACTGGCTCGCGTTTAACACGAACAACTCCGACCAAACTAATCTCAACAGCGCCACTTGGTCCGTAACTTGTAAGTCCGGAAAAAACGGTATATTACGAGCCCATTCGACCGCGGAAAAAAGAAGTCTAGCTGCTAATTCACAAATATTGTCAATGCCCATTATGTTATTCGCCTGAATACATTGTCCATAACGGCTAGTCGGGTAAGGTTCTGCACGAAGTAACAACGAAATATAGCTGCTGAGATACGAGTGGTTGCTCAGAGACGACGTCACAGAATCGGTTGAATTAAGGAATTGGTTGGGCAGTCCTGGAAGGTTTGGTTGCGACGGTGGTACTCTTCCTCTTTGGACGGCTAGAAGCATAAAATTCCTGTCGCAGTATACCTTGCATTCATAACAAAGAACATGTGAATCAAATATGTACAATCAAAAAATTGCTAATCGTTAAATCAAGTTCTTTATTTGAAAATCAAATGGTCAAATTTTTTTTCATCTGAAAAGTTCATTTAGGAATAGACATGAACTATGAAATCTATTTATTTGACATACTTCATAATCAATATCAATGAAACTTATAAATTTTCATTCACAATTTCACCAGTTTCTCCATCTATTCGATTCTCGATTCATTCGACATGTTATTTGAATGAAGTTGACAGAAAATAATGAGCAATATAAAAAAAGATAGGATGCCTGATCGCAAGCAACCCCAACTTCGGAGCTGCCACCTTCAAGCAGGTTTTTTCTCAATTCCAGTGGTTATTTATATGTCTAATAAATGAAATTCAATACAGACGAAGAAAAGACCTGACTGATTTCCAAAAAATAGCACGAATTAGATCAATCACCTATACAAATATCCATCATTTTTCGATGAAAAGATATTGAATTTCTGAGAATAGATTCACTTTTCAAACACAGTCAAACAATGTCAAACATGAGATTACCCAAATCTGCGTGAAACAACTTTGTGAATGTGAAACATAGTTGTTACTATTTTGAAATAGATCTCGCAATCGAAATTGTGGTAGATTTTTCGTGATATTCTTTTTCGAAATTTTTTTTCGTTTTAATAAACGTAAAGAAAAAGACATGTCATTTCCATAATACATAAAACCTAGATTTTTTATTATTTAATGAAAGAATATCACAATGGGGATTACATTTTGTATAGGTAGACCGAGCATAGAAATGAAGAATAGAAAAAAACCTGTCGATTCGTGGGTTTTCAAACAGGTAGGTATCATTCCCCTCACCCTTTTGTTGGTGTACAACGGATGCACTTGATAAAACGTATCTCACGCATGCGAGCTGCAATTCAACACCTCGCTGAGGTATTTGAGATTCGTGCGTTACTGCATGCTCATAACGTGGAAACATATTACTGAAGAACTGGTTCTTAACTGCAAATTATCTACGAGCTTTAACCGGAGGAATGCAGTTTTTTGTTTGACACATTTCAAATTGCATTAGGACGAGATTCTTGGCCATAAAAACTTTGTGGGTTAAAATTACAACAACGTTAATTATATTATGCAAAATATATGAAGTCATTTTTGCAACTTTAGTTTGTATTCGGTTTGTTATAGCAGGTAAGTGAGGGTCTAGATTTATAGAATGTTTATTGTGTGTCCATGTCATTTCGGAATCTTGAAGTTTCGATAAGGGCGTAGCGTTCCCAAAAGTTCCATTAATGAATGCAACGCAACCCTAAACTCGTTATCTGAAATAACATCATACCCACATAATTGAGGGGAGGTGTTGAAGGGCATTGTTGCAGGTATTTAATCCCGACTAATATTCGAACCGGAGCGAATATCCAAGTGACCGTGTGAGACCACTACGCAAACTGAAAGGGGTAACTTCAATCCCCCTTTAAAAAAGGGATATAAACATTCTTGGAAATAGAATATGCAAAAAAGCGTCTTCGATTTTTTTCAACAGTGAGGCAAGTTTGTGTTGACAGAAAAATGACAAGTTTTCACTCTTGTGGGTGATCAAAACGACTGTACGTTAGTGATATCGTAAAATCTGGACGATGTTCTTCTGTTGAAATCATCTTATCTCATGGTGAGGGTCACGTCTTCGCTGGTTCTTTGATGGCGGCTTTGACCGCGCCAGCTTATTGTATGGTTTAAGGGTCAGGGCCACAAAAGGTCATTTCTCACGATACGCTCTCTACGTAGCAGCGGAAGGCTATTTTCGGATTTATAACATTCTCTAGCAACTAGCAGGACAACGATCGCTTAACAGAGATTTCACATTTTACTTGAAATAGGTAGGTACCCACGAACAAAATCTATTTAATCAAAATAACAATAATCGAAGAGAACATATTTCATTCATGTCAAAACAATCATTCATAGCTCCCACAACCGTAGGTCACTTCGATTTAATTCTTCCACAAGACAACTCGTCAGTCATTAGAATCTACAGAAGAACCGAAAGAATTCAAAAGTCATAGCTCATATTAATGACACATGACAGACGCCAGATGTGATTAATGATTATCCCACTTTTCTGAAACGATTGACCTTATATCTGCTCAAAAAAATTCTATTCGAAAATCTCGCAAGTCTTTCTTATCCGCAAAAAAGTTTCCTCCTCTTCGTTTAACAAACTAACGAAATAAATGGTGTCTTTTAATCAATTTCATTCATAACGGACATCAACACATCCTGTAAAAGATCGAGAAAAATTGTCGTTTCGTATTCTACACGGTACATCATTAATTAGGATGACTACAAATTTTTAACCAACGGTGATTTAAATGGAAGAATAAGGCATGAACTCTGTACGAGTATTGGCGGCGGCGTCGGCTCGAAATTATTTACGTTCACTAATGCGGTGTTTGAAACATTGGTATAAAAAAGTGTCACATGACTTCAAGAGAATTACAATATTTCACTAGATAAATATAATTTTCTTTTAGGATTGAAATATTTACACATTATTTTTTATATTAAAATTTGAAAGTTAAGTATCGAAAAAATCGATAGACGAGATAGACAGGGAAGAAAAATCCCTGATATTCAAATGCGAAATTATGGAAATTTGAGTTTTGACATTGAATCCCAGCTTGGTCAAAATAGGACGAATATCCAATTACAAAATTCAAAGCGAACGATTTCGAAAAGTGATATCCATAGATAAATTCGGTGGAGTGAAGATAAACAAAGGTCCAAAAGAAAGGGGGGATTATGGTGTGTCCATTTAACAAGAGTAAAGATTACGTATACATACTCTCACATATGGCACAGGCAGGTAGTAAAAGAACAAGTTTTAGGGGTTCACGATGCAAAATCAGGGGTAACGAATAGGTGACCAATGTCCAGTAGAATTTTATGCTAATGCGATCACGTTCGAGGGACGAATATTCAAATGGGCCTTTCTTCTTCCGTGGGAACGAAAATATTGCAACCTGTATAGCTTGGCCGTTACGTTATGCTTATTTGTGTCTTGCTATGCGATACCCAAATTTTGACCATTAGTTCCAACTGATATCCAAAAGTCTGAATTTATAGGTACGCTGTTACAGAGTGAAGCGTGAAAACCTTTTTTCGATTCACGGTAATCCGATTATGTTCAAAGCAATCCATGCAAAATGTATGATTTAGTTTGGGAATACTGTTTTCGTAACTTGATGAAAAGTGTAAAACAGTAGTTTTAGATCTTTAGTTTTATTTAAATAGAGGTGGAGCTAAAACACAGAAATTATTCGTACACTGAAATGTTCTATTTTCTACTGCTAAAAATCACTCGCTAAGGGAGGGGTGCAAAAAAATGGTAAATTGTTAAAATTCTGACTTTTATTTCGTTTTCTCAGTCTTTGGAAATCAAACATTCCTTTAATAAATTGTAAAGGAAAAGGGATTCATTCGTTACTTACACTTATGGTAGTCATACGATTTTAATTCTAAATCACTGAAATTCTGTTTCAACAATTGTCACTACTGTATGAAATAATCGGTGAAGCTGCACAAACCTTGAAATATTCGTACGCCTTCTTTAGCTGCACCACTGCAGTATGTGCAGTGTGCTTTCAAATAATCAACGTATACCGTAGTGGTGCGGTTGAAGCCGCACAAATCGTTTTGATAGTTGTGCGACTTCAATCGCATCACTAATTGTAATCGCGGTTTTTTCTTCGAAATCACTTACAACAGAATATCTGTTTCAACAATATTCTTATTGTGGTATGAAATAATGAGTGAAGCCGCACGAACTTTCAAATAAACCGTGCGGCTTTTCAACGCACTGTTTCAACTGTGCGGGCTATCAAGTAATCAATCTGCGGCTAAAGCAGCACAAACCGTTTGACAGAATTACGCACCTCCAACCACAATCACTGTTCTTTTAAAACACTTTATCTACAGCTAGTGGCGGTGCTGTTGATCATTCGGAGGACGTCCACATTTAATCAAGTGCTGGTACTATTTAAAAAACCATTTGAAACGTCAATCAGTGGTTTGTTTTGAAGATCATCTGTAGCTGTCAAAGTAATAACAGTCTACCAGTTCAAAATGCACTTAAAAATTCGAATTGAGTGCAGTAAAATCCAAATTGAATTTGTGAGATAAAAGGAGATAACGAATTATTATTTTTTCATTTCATCGTTAAAGTGGAAGCATATACATTGTTAGTATTACTTTGAAATTTAGCTCGTTATAAATTTTATGTTATTTATCACATACTTATCATAAAAATCCAGTTGAGATGGACGGAAACATGAAGAGAAAAAAAGTAATCCGCTGTACCAATTTAATATTCGAAATGGAGCTTTGTACGGACAGTTTTTCGCAATTTGTCTAAATAGTGCCTTATTCTAGTAAATATTGTCTTTATTTCAAAATTTTCCGAGAAAAACGGACCTTTTCAAGGGGTTTCCTATTGTTTGTCACATTATATACTGATTCTAGGGGTTTTTGGACGAAATGGTTTAAAATCCGTCCAGTTGCCTATTGTATCTCGTTTCCATTCAATCTTTAGGCTCGCTGTTGTCCCTCCACTTCAGTTTCTAGTTTCGAAACAATCTATAGATAAACGAGATTCACCCTTGAAACCAACGAACATGACAGTGGAAATGGAATTGTTATTAGTGAACTCGCAATTTAAAAATAACACTTCGTTCGCTGTTTATTGGTAATAAATAATAATGACTAATCAAATTTTTCCTGCCAATAAAAGATAGTTGAGAATTGTAATCAGGGAGGAACTTTTTTTGTTCAATTTTCTAACAGAATTCATATTCGAAACGAGAAATTCTATTTTTGAATGTGTCGCAAAATGCCTAATGGAAAGAAGCTTTTTCCATACGGCGATATCAAAAAAGGTTTCTTAAACTTCGGGTAAATGATTGTGTGACATCAAAAATTTTGAAAAGAGTCAATCTAATAATTTTTTTTTTTAATCGATTATGAATTTTCACGATAATTGTAATTGAATAAAAAAATAGTGCCGATCGAAAAATGTTAAGCTCCTACTGTTATTAAATCAGGGCAGATACCAATCTTCGAATAAAGTTTTGCCTGTTTAAACCACTTGAAATTGAAAATTTAATTTGAAATGACATGAAAATAATTGACAAAAAGATTTCAATTTGTTTCATTGTTTACACAACTTGATTTTGAATTTGGCATTATGTCGACTGTCTGATATACTTTTGTTTCCTATTAATATTAGGTTTTTGAATATCTATAAATGCATAAAATAATTTTTTCACCTTCGTCAACCATGTAATGAAACAATAAGCAGGTTTTTTTTAACACGAAAATCAGGAATAGAAAACAAAACAATACTTGTTTCTTGATTACAGCGTAAAATTATTTCAATGAAAGAAATCTTTAAGCATTAAGTGTCAATAAACCGCACGGTCTTCCTTCACCTTTCATCGATAAAAAGCTCCTTCAACCTTGCGTACCGAAAATGAAACGCGGAAAACCGGTCCTAATAAGCGATGTTACGAATACCGACAAATAATTAAATTAACATGACAAAAAGATGAGACGGTCCTTGTTTCCATTGTTGCATAATCCAGCGTCCGATCCTTTTAACTGTACCAAGGACCTGTTTCGTCAATTAGGAGACAAAAGGTGAGATAGTTTTTTAGTAGGTGCGTGTGCCCATTGTGTTGACAATAGAAGATGCATCGCTACCTCCAGTCGTGTCTAATAGAAGCAAAAGATATGATGATGAGTGGTGGATCTACCATCCCCTTAACTCCTCTCGACCTTTCCACCTGCTGGAAATCGTCTTAGAGCAATTTTTTGTTCTATTTTTCCATGTGAACGCATCATTGTAATAACATCTAAGTCATGGTAACTTGCAAGGTTTTCCCCTTTTAGAATGAATTTTGCTTATATTCAGCAATTTTTCATTCTCATAAATCGGGTCTTGGCGATAGCTCTTGCGGTCAGCCGATAGTATGATTTCCATGAGAATGAGGTGTCTCGATTCGTTAGTGTTTGCGAAGGGCTCCTTCTTTCCCGTATGAAAATATTTAAAATCATGTATGTATAAGCGAGCGTGGAACGGCCACAGCCCTATTCTTACGAATGATTGATCGGTTTAATATACAAATACTTGACCGTAAGGTCCAACAAAGCCGAACCCGTACCTAAAAGATCGTTTACCGCTTGCATATATTAACGACGACTTGAGATTAATGGTGCATCCGATATGGGAAAGTACCCTGACTCGGTCGACCGTGCAATTCGCCCCATTGTGGCACTGGATATTTAACAAAACATTACTATCTGTCCTCTGGTACACTTGCGCCAACCGTATCGGACTCTCGATTCTCACTATTCAATTTTACTAACAAAACGAGGAAGTTCAGTTACATTTCGGGCCAAAAATCATATCCGAAACGTTTTTCAAATAATTCTACTTGAATAATTTGAGACGAATTTACTCACCTTCTCTTCTCATTCCCATTTTCATACATTTTTTGAGTCGACAGTATTGGCATTGATTTCGATGGTGCTGATCTATCGGACAGTTCCTACTACCCCTACAAGAGTAGGTCAGATTTCGGCGAACGCTCCGTTTGAAAAACGACTTGCAACCTGAAAGAAAAACAAACACAAAAATATTCATAATTCGATCTGGGTCACAAAACGGGTTTTGTGGGATTAGTAACAAAACTCAGGGGTGAGCCCGGGGTTTTAAAATCACACGAAGATGCTCTGGAAGCAATAAAACGCAATAACATATAAAAATCAAGGTTGAAAAAAATGCGAATGAAAACTTGGTTTTTTTATAATTTAATATTTTCTTTATTTAAAATTATAGTTGCCCATATAAATTTTATTTCGCAACTTGTTTTCACGGCAATTTATAATCACTATAAAAATAAATACAATAAGTTAATTGAAATAGCTGCAATCCCTGGATGACATTCCAATCGGTAATAATAATTCACCCCTTTTTATGTGTTGGCATATGCAGGGGTACGACGATAATACCGGTCGGTCGCCAAAAATTAGGACAAAATTCATTTCATTAAGACCTCGAATCTCGACCATGTTAAATTGATTTGGTTTGAAAAAATTATCCTTATCAGGAGATCCAAAAAAAATGTTGAAATATACACTTAAATATGACCTCAATAACAAAATAAAAGATAAAAAAATTAACCAAATATGTGTATGTAATTGTTATTTGTATATTGAGGGAAAGTGCACCGCTTCCTCCCGCGGATGAAATTTTTTTTAATGTTATTTCGTATCTTCCTCTTGAAATTGTTAGCAATAATTCTCACGAGTTTTATATAGCTCCCACTATTTGTGGAGGAATATTTCCGTTTTTGCACGTTATAAACGTTTTTTCGGGCCAAGTGAACGAATACTCGATAATACTTCAACCACCTCAAAAAATATTAACGACGTTTTATTGAGAAATGATAACCACCGAATATATTTCTCATCTGTGGTGACAACTTAAAATCCAATTTGTCTATGACAGTAGTCCAAATCAACTATTTTCTTTAATGTCATTCTTGCAAGTATTATTCAGTGAGATATATGAACTAAATTTCCCATCTATGTCTGGTCTTGACTTTTGTTCTATATGTATAATATCTTTGTCTATAAGGATGATACTCCGCGACACAGAAAAACTTATTACCTAATTTATTCATGAATCTAGAATTAAAAAATTAGCGAATTGAATCAAGTTATGCTTTTTGTTAATTGTACGTTGTCGCCTGAAAAAATTTTAACCTTGCAATTTTACTTTACCTCCTTGAGGGAAACAGCACTCCTTTCTTTCCACAAAAGAGGGAGGAAAGTGTCACTTTCCGATGTTGTATGAAAAATTGATTTATTCACTTCTAGCAATTTTATAGCAGTGTATGACTGCATGGCATGTTGACAATCTCAATCAACTACTTCATCCAAGATTTCGTTGAAGCATTCTTCATTCGATGAAATCTAGTCAATTCCAACAATTTATTTCACTTTGTTGATAAAAACTTTGATTTCTTAAAATGAAGCAAATTACTGAATTGGTAACATTTTATATAAGAAAAATGAAAATAAATAGTTTCAGAGTATAATACAGATAATTTTAAGAGTGTGAAAACAGCATAATGAATGCCACCTTCTAATTATGATCTGATGAAAATTTTTGATAGGCAATATATTCTTGTTCACGTCAAGGAGGAAGTATTCACCACTTATCACGAGAAAGCAAGTTGTATTCATCAGGAAGTCTGGCATTTTAAACAAATGATTATAGTTCGAATTAAGCAAGCCTTTCTTTTCTACATGTGAAACAATCAACAAGTTTTATTTTTCAAAAACAAATAGTGAAGAATCGATAGGAATGATGGTCCCACGATGATATCCCAGTCTCAAAAACTATAACAAAGATAATTCCAGCAAGCGATCAAATTTCTAGGGCCCGTGTTGCCAGTCGAAAAGGTATTTCCATCAAAGTCGACTCTTCTACTTTTTTTTGTTCAGAAACTTGTTTTAATTCCATATAGCACATATTCAATATAAAAAAGGTGTTTTATTTGAATTGTACTAGCTAAGCGAGTTTCTATGAAATTGTACAATTCGTCCCTCGCAATTATCACTGCGAAATCGAGAATATTTATGAGTACAGGCAGAGGTACTAAAGGGGTTCTCTTTAATTTCATAGGACAATGCAACACTTTAAATGATGTAACGTATAAATCTTCGGCTGTAAATGGACACACAAGAGGAAATTCAAAAAGGTTAAACCAGGCCAATCGATGATACCTTTGCAGCCCATTCATTGTTTAGAAATATGAGCGTTTAAAAAACTTTTTTCACGTTCTTTCAAAAGAAAATTACATTTTAATTAACTAACGTAACCATTGAATTTTCTTCGAAAAAACTTTTTGACCCTTTTACCTTTCCCAAGTTTCTGGGAAATTGAAATATTCTCAAGAAAACTATAAAGCTGAAGCATATTTAATTCAAATCTGGAAATCGTGAAGTTTGAATAGAATGCTAAATAAAGGTGGTCGTACATAAATCTTCATTTTAAACGCCAGTAAATGAGCTACTCGTATTCCAGAAATATTACTTAGCACTCTTTAGGAGATTTTGACAAAGTATCGACGTCTTCTCAATGTCTGTCTTGATAAACGTTCACATTTAAAAAAGTTGCATGTTGCAAAACAAGTTTCCAAGAACGGCTCAATTACGCATAAGTTATTGTTGGCCGTTTTCGTGTTACAATAGGATTGAGTCGTATTCATAAAACCTGATATCACTACCCCAGTTTGATCTATTTGAAATTGACAATAAAATTTTTTTTCATCATGGTTTTATCTAACATATGAAATATGTGAATAGGTGTACTGAAAATTGTTTCAAAATAGTTAGATTAGGAAACTTCAATGGCTATTCGACTAGAATGGATAGTGCTCAGTCGCTCGGAAAGTTCGAGATAGGGATAATAGTCATACTCGTACACCAAATAGGTTGACATCTGAAAAATCACGACCGTTATAAATATTGTTATGATTGAGAGAATATTGATAAATTGTTAAATGATGATAGGTGATTTTAAACGACGGAAATAGATTGAAATCAATGGTGAAAATCATCATACTTTGACAGGGACGATATTGAAATAATACCCCACGAAAATTTTTTGTCACTTATTAAAATTTGTGTGTCCAGAAAAACGTGCAAATTGGTGTTCGGGTTTGTTTTTATTGAATTCATTATCACAATCTTCAAAAGGGATGATCGGTTGCTCTTGAAAAATTAATCAAACGCCGTTGTCTTGGAAATAATGAATATTTTAATTCAAATTGTTTCTTTTTGTATCAATCAAAACATTGTTTTGAGATCTTATTTTTTTAAAATTGTTTTACATTTGTTTACAACAAAAATTGAAACAGGAATCACCCTGCTGAAGTTGAACCATCTTTTCATTGTTTTCTAATCGAATTAACTCGCGAATTTGATTGATAACATATGAAATACTATTCAAAATGTGGATGCAAACTATCACGCTTCTTTTATTTGGAATGAAACTTAACATTTCATTATTTAAACCGATAGTAATCTACTATATTCCATAGGTATTTGATTTATGAGGACTGTTAAAGCTAGTATCCCCAAGTAGGACCCGTAATTGCTTTGTTGAAATGATTAATCATAGATGATGCTCAATTTTCTATACATGCGGGTGAATAACCAATGAGGCCGATAAAAACGAAAACAAAACCTCACTATTTTAAATGGAATACAATTAGTTGAACATTGAGTGTTTACAACTATTCCGTTTTATATCAGAAAACATCCAATACCTAAAAGTAACTGAGGTGCAGATTAACACTGCCCCAATCTCATTAATTTCCCATGTCAGAGTTAAAAATACAACTGAATCATAGATAATCTAAGGAAAAGACGTGAAAGAACAATTTACGTGGTTCTCTACAAAATAAGTTATTCCCGGTCTAAGTTTTTTTGGACGCGTCCCCAACTTAAAAACGACAAATTGTCGATCTCCTAGATTATAAGGGGAAACGAACGAGAAATCTTCCTTCTGCTGTAATAAAGTTCGGTGCAGTTTGAGCAGCAAAAAATTCTCAGAACCCGGTATGCATATTACTATTTTAGTAATGTTGAATTTCCAGAATAACAGAATGGGGGGATGATCGCCTTCTGTGAAATAGGAAGGCGGAAATGGCCTTTAACCTTGCCTTTATAATGGGGGATTTTTTAATGACTTTTTCGAATGGAAGAAGTCAACTGTTGTTCGGTATGAAAAAAATGCTTCCTGTTCCCTCCTTCTACAAACCGACTGCACAGATTTTTATTTTTGGAAAATTTTAGCACATGTTCAATTGTAAATTCCAAAATTCATCATTTTCATGGATTTCATTACAGAAAATTGAAATAAATCATTCCGAACTTCAGAGAACATATAGAAGAAGTTAATGAGAATATAAAATGATTTATAATTTGAGAGAACCATTAGGTAATATTTGCAGGTTTTGCAAGTTCGTTCATCAGCTGAATGTGATGGCATTGTTCAGACTGGTTATGTTCGAACGATTCGTTATGAAAAATTGTCTGAAAAAAAGGAATAAGTAGGAAATCAAATCAATTTGTTTTTGTTATTAGTTTTTCAATTTCATTTTTTATTTAAATATTCCTTAGTTTCTCTCCATGATTCTTTGGACTTGAAGATTGTAAGAATTCTAATGTGAAAGTTAAGTTTTTCGAGAATGACCGAATATTTTTTTCATTCAGATTTAGATACCTTAACAATAATTTTTGAAATAAATCTTAGAGCTGCTGTTTCCTTATCGTTTTATCTTCCTAGGAAGTTACCCCAGGCGGTGAAAGCAAGGGGTGCACAATAATAACCCCTTTAAGCCATCCTATACAGATAGCCTTGCAAATTCAGTAATGAAGTTTTTTGGTCGATAAGAATGCGTCATCAATAATTTGAGGACAGAAACAAACATCATTGGCATCATAGTCGTACCCTGTTATCAAAATTGCTCTACTTATAGTTTCAGAAATGCTGCAAAATATTCGAAAAAGTTATGTGATTCAAACGAAAATTTTCTTATCGCTATCAGAAAATGGAAGGAAAAGATCAAAAAATCATAAAAACAATTATCTATAGACTGTAATTTCCGAAGAAAAATTCGCGTTTTATTTTTCGTCCAAAGTTTCGAAATTGTATGAATTTCAAAATAACCGCCGCTAATTGCTCAAGTATGAATACATGTCAACATTGGAATACGTTGATTTAGAAATATACATCATTTATCTCCATGTTTGACGTCTATGGAAATTTCGTGTCAATTTGCAATGTCTCGCGATCGTTATAATGGAATGTAGAACGAACCCGGTGAATGATCAATAAAAATTAAATTCCCAAGCAACAGTTGTGTGCATGTTAATAATTTCGCCGGTTTGCATCGTCTTCTGTGTGACAGTCGGTCATTGTGCAATAAATAAATTGAATGGTTGACGTTCAATTCCAAAGTAGGTACTATGTAACGCGATACGAGAAATCGTATTTCGTCCAAGAAACCTTTCTTTCCCAATACGCGTACTAAAATATGTTTACCCCGTAATTCTTAAGGATCTCTAAGGTCTCAGCCCATTTTAAGGTTTCTAATAACGGACGAAAGAAGTCCCTTGCTGTCAGCCAATGCATTTCCCTCCTTCATTTCCAGGATAAATCGACAAAAATCTGGGGGAGGTCACGACGATTTCACAACCCATCGGGGAGTTGATAAGAAAAATGACGCTTCATAAAAAGATTTCTGGTGGCTGTAAAACTATCGCGATTTCATCGTGGATTATCTGCATAATTTTTTGTTGAGGACGTTAGCTCTAGTTCATTCATCACGAATGCCCGCCGGGGTTGGGGGATATTTATTTAATCACCGCTAAGAAAACGAGTCATTTCGAAGTATCGCCGGCTTTCGGATAGTCATGATCACGTGGATTAATCCATACATAGGTACTTGGTTCTTGGATCATTTCACGATGACCGATCTGTCGGGTCACGATCGACCCACTCTCTCTCTCCGAATTCCATCGATTGTTGCAACTGTATATTTCGTTCCACGATTTCCTTATAATAAACAATTTCAGGTCTTTGATGCATACGAAAACTTTACTCGAATTCATTTTACCGCACTCTACTTCATGGTAATCCTTTAAAAATAAACAGAAAGCCGAGGAATGCGGTTTTTATGATCACCTAATTGATTTGAATATTTTATGAGCGCGAAGAAAGGAGAATCGAGTTGCGGAAAAAATGAAATAAAATTAGTATAGGTACCTTCGCAAGTAAACTGTCCGTAGTGTTTGCCGGAACTTTTGTCTCCACATACGACGCACTCAATGTTCTGATTTTTAATATCCGCACTAGCAACGCTTGTCTGTGAATTTTGCGAGGGTGTTTGACGATTAACGAGTCCCAGATCAGAGGTATCGAGACCTATGGGGTTGAGGCCGGGTCCTTGAGCTGTTGGCGGCGGCGGTAGCGAGTTCAAATTGGTCGCCGTTGGGGGCAGCGGGTTCAGTCCGTTCGGTATCGAGTTCAAGCCTGTCTGGATAGGATTGACCAGGGATGATTCGCGCCACGAGCTGGCCACCAAAGCCATGTTTCGGCACTCACGCACTACACATCACCACCGGTTAAAGATAGGTCACCTGGGGCTCAGCAGTCAACGTCTTCAGCAAGTGGCACGTAGACACAGACACGAAGGTTACAGGTCAAACCTTGGGCACACTCTGGTCTCTACTGGTGACCTTTAGGCTCGATCCCGACACGATTTGGCCTGGGCGGTCCGGGGAGGGTCCCGCTTAGCAGCCGGGTCACGATAGGCCATGAGGCGTGTCACGGTGGAGGGGCAGAAGGGGGTTGGCGGTCGGAGGGAGGGGAGAGCGACGCCACGTGCTCCTTGGAGGTTCACGTGGAGTATGGACCGAATGAGCCGCGTCGAAAGTTGTGGCTCGCGCTCGTGCCTTCGCCTCCGCCGCCGCCGGCGCCGTCACCGCATCCAAACGCCGATCGAGATTCCGAGACTGCTCTCTGTGCATTCATTGTTCGAAATCCGGATTCGCACCTCAATATGCATTCTTCCTCTTTTTCCGCGTGCCTACTTTTCTAATTGTGTCAGTTGGCGTTTCAAATCATTTTTTTCGTCCCCATCAATGATCTGTCAAACCGTTTTCGGAATATGTGTTGGATTATTTTTTTGTGATCGTGCCATAACAAACTCATAGTTTCATTCAATATTCAGTTCGCTGTTTAAATTCGGCCGTATACTCTAGTACAAAAGCACGGTCTGTTATTATTTTCAGATGATCGCCGAGGAAAACATCGCTCTTTTCGGACTGTCATTTCAAACCCTCCATGTCAGTGGAATTCGTATTGAACCTACAATAACGTCAACGTTACAACAAAGTGAATATTCAAATTATGTACGAATCGTTCTCGAATCAAAACTTTTCGAAAAGCTATTAGTTAGTAAAAATTCAATTGAGAGAAATAAAAGTGAGTTTTGAATCGTAGACACATGACAAGAGTTTGGGTACCTATCACCTCCACCATAATGCACAACAATACTGTAACACGTTACATTAAGATATTTAACAAAGACCTAAAGGGGGCAGTTATTGAAAGAGCGCGAAGCCCAGAGAAGTAATTTGGGAAATTCCTTCAGAGCTCTATAGTCTTCCCATTCTTCCGCAATCCCGGTGATTAGTCACTTACCTGTACTCGCATAGTAAAAAAATGCGTACAATCGATTAGCAGTTCTAACTTGCTGGGATTTATTTCTCTTCAAAAACTTTGATACTTTTCTGAAATTCAGAACTTATGGATAAGTGGCACATTTGTTGATATAAAATTTATATCCAAATTCCACCAATGCTACGTAAAAGAGAAGAAATCAAGTGTTGCATATATTTTTTCAGTTGTGTCTGACTCCAAACTTACGTTGACGGTGTGCTCAATCTAAATTACTATTTTCTTTACTTTTCTCCGAATCAATTGGACTTTGCAATTTATTTATGTTTTTCCTTCTTCGCATATAGCAAATGTTTCCATCCTCGAGATTTTTTTTTATATTATATGTCTTTCGAATTCTTCTGAATTTTGTGTTTTCGTATCTTTTCAGTTAATGTGATTACAGCGTTCTGTAGGTATCCGATTTTCAAATTTCTTTTGATTTTCTGGAGGTTTCAATCTATTGAAGAAGATTTGGAAGCGATTTTTGTGATTTTCGATGCTTTTTCAGAATTTTTCATCATTTTTTATTAGTTCTTGTTTCAGATTTGATTTCCGGATATTCCTGCCCAGCTGTACGGTTTGGAAAGTTTTAGGGAAATTTTTCAAAAAAAAAAAATGAATAAATAAAATTAAACAGAAATAAAAAAATCTTTGAAAATCGACGTCAGATTTGAATTTTCATTGTATTCTAGGAAACTATTAATGAATTTTAATGAGTTATTATAAATAGTTTATTCGTTGTATTATTCCATGGAATACCACTCGAGCTCGAGCATTTTTATTCAGTCGAGCGCAACCCGAATGCGGCAAAGCTGCATACCGACGACGAAATTCGCCTCATGCGTATTGGTACTCAACTGATTATCCACCTTAGGCAACGTTACGACATGAGTCATATTTTTTGTGCGCGCAGCTCCTCTCATCTATTTACAAGACGTTATGAATTGTGCATCTGCGAGTATGTTTTCGATATTTCGAATCATCACTTCTGATAATACTACAGTCTTATCTTTTTGTTCTGTTCTTTCATTTCTGAGAATTCCATTCGGTTTTTCAATCGATTATTGTGCCGATTATTGGTTTTCCCCTCTTTCACAATATTCATCTTTATTTAGAAAACCTGGAGCAAATGTTACAAAATTCAACAAATATTGTTGTTAACTTAAGAAACTTCCTTGAAAGTTCATTAATCCCCTACTGATGAAATTTGTGTTGAATAGATTTCGAAATTTTCAAATAATTTGCGTGGTAAGTATGCATGAGCCAACATAGATAAAAATTTTTGAGTCTCCTTTAAAAATTGGAAAGTTTCCCGAACACTCTAAAATGACATTTTCAAATATTTCCAATATTCGACGGAGTTCTGCGGGGGGATTTCTGGGAATTTAGAACATATTTCCAAAATTTCCAACGAATCCAATGAAAACATTCAAGGGATTTCCGGAAAATTAAGGAAAGTTTGTTTTTTAATGTGTGAATTTGTGTCTAATGCGAGCAATTTTGCAGTCGAAAATACATTAATTCTAAATAGTACAAGAATTGAATAAAACGGTTTTTTAATATCGCTATTGAATATTATAATTTGGAGCGAAATAAATTGCTTAACCAAATCTTTGGAACATATTTCTCCCTCGGGCGTTTTCGGCGGACATTCAAGGCGGAGGGTTCCAACGCAATAAATCGCAATTCGAAATCCGATTTGTTCATATCAGAATACTTCGGTGGTTATGCTTTATTGAGTTTCTATGGCGATACTTGAAGAATGCACTATGAAGCGCATAGGGGATTTCTAAGTACGCTGAACGCACTTGTTTGGAACACATGTAGCGGATGAAATGGATTCACGCCTCTCAACTACTACCACCCTTTTGTCCCTTAGAATTATATTGGAATTATGTCTCTTTCATAGTCAATTGGATAGTGGAATATGAACTGGAGAGGCAATCAGAGTATATGGGGAGTTTCGAGAACTTGAACAGAAAAAAAAAGGATTCAATGATCGACGATTCAAAAAGTGTCATTCGTTTAAATGCATCCGTTTTAAATGTTCTTATGGTTTTGCGGATGCGATGGTATCTACAATATTATTTGATAATAAAAAAAGACAAAATTGGTGAAGATTTTATGTATAGGAATAACTGTGTAGGACCTGAGCATATTTAGGGGATTTAAAGGGTCCGAATCCCCTCTTATTATAAGCGGAAAAAAAATTCCATTATTTACGATGAAATTCGATTTTCATATCCTTCAAGGTGTTGAAAAATCTAAATTCTTTTTATTCCTAAATATAATTTCATTGACTATAAAAAGATACATCGTATACTGGGTGATACAACTAGGACAAACTAGTAGGGGTGTTTACAATATTTTTTGAGGATCGCGATAGATTTAAAAGTTAGGTAATTACGGCCACAATACGAAAAATCTCGAAAATGGAGATCCAGAAAAAAATCATTAGAATTATAAAAAATGTGAATTAATTAGCAGATGATCTAACAAAAAATGAAAAATACTGTAACAGAGAATTTTTAATAGATTATCGAAACTATAAGAAGTGGATAAAGCTATGATAATCGACGACATCCACTTCAATTCTTGCGATTTCCATAGAACCAACCGAATACTTAGTCATAAAAACAGCAAGAAAAATTATATATTCTGACAATTAACATGTTGTAAACGCCAAACAGTTACAACGTGAATGATCCGAGGAGGGTAAAATCGTAAATTCGAGGATATCCCTACGTAATTTAATAGTTCGAGATGTAGATGTGTATATATATATAGTACACTTATGAAATGGAGTGTGTGGAGTGGAAACGACGAACAAGAAGTTTGCTTGTAAATGTCGGATTAGCGCATTAACATTTATGCTCAACAGAGTCTGAATGAGTGCGTGTGGACGAGATGAGCGTCGAGAGCTTGCGTATCTGATGCGTATCCATCTTCGCATAGTATGCAGGCGCGTCATAGCGTGACAATTACCCATACGCTCGGCTAAATGCATTCAGAGGTTTCAAACAACCTCGCTGTCAACCCTTGCGATCTTTTCATCTCGTCCGTTATTGCTCTTCCTTTTGTGAGCCGCGTTTCAGAGGATGGATACGACAGAAAGAGGGTGAAAGAGAGAGAGAGAGGAGTTTATTAATTGGAAATTGAAAAATACGATCCTCGTTTCTGGCTGCTCTCGTCGGCTTCATTATTACCGTTCCATATTATTCCCGTATGCTGCCTTCATCACAATAGGCTCCCAAATTATCCGGCAGAATTCGATTTTTTCGAATTTCAGCCTCGTCTTATTCTTGTATCACTTTTTATTTGATATGGATGACTGGAAATTTCTTTTCACATTCGTGGAACTTTTCTGGAACGCATCCTACGCGAATAACGAGGGACGACTCTATTAAAACACATTTAAAATTTGGTTATAAATTCTTTAGTTTTTCAACATGCCTTTTCGTATCCTCCGCTACAGGCCGCAGTTGTTTGAATTTTGTATCGTATAAAGTTTGATTAGTTTCCACAAAACAATCATTGAGTTCAAAACAAATTGGTTCGTCACGAAATGCCACTGATTAAAACCGGAGCCATAGATCCTGGAACATTGTTCAAAAATTGATCGAAATTCCAAATTTGGTTTGTTGTTTTCTTTTTTTCAACTACAAAATTTGTATATCTCAAAAATGTCCCTTTCCAACGGAACCGCAACGAAGTAAATCTGTTGAAAATTCAATAACCTCGAAAAATGGGTGATTTTTCAGAAATTCATTAAAAACCAAATCGTGAATTTGTCGACGAGAAATTGTTCTTCTTTTGTTTCAACAATTTAAATTTTATCAATGGAATCTAGTTTTTTTTTCATTTGAAAATAATTGAACCCAGGCGCATTCCAGATGAAGATTTTTTTCAGTTAATGGAATTTGAAATTGTTCTTCAGGTTTTTTAGGCTTCGAATTTTTAATCGATTGACTTGGTTCCGGTGAATTTCGAAATTTACTGATCCGTCGATTAAAAACCAGAAAAAGCAGAATTTTGAACAATTATGACTATAAATTTATACATGATTTGAACTAAGCTTTAATATTTTTTTCTTACTGTCGTCCTAAAACCGATAGAATTCTGAAATTCAAATTTGGAGTTGTCTGAAATTTCCATATTTTGTAGAATTTTTTATTACAACCCCATCGTTATGAATATTTTCTTTCCACCTGATTTACTTACATTTGGATTCGATATTTCAACAGATTATTTCAGTACGTTATCTACATGTTTTTAAAATGAACTCTTTCTGAATACTTCTCCTCACGTTTTGCTGATTTCGATACATTTTCTTCTTAACATGTTTCGTGCATTCATTACTTCAGATTTGTTATTCGCAAAAAAAGGATGACCTGAACAGTTCTCTGATTAAGATAAATTTTTTTCCATTTATTTCTAAACTGAATTACCCACCTGAACGATTCGGGGTTGTAATACCATTTCCTTATTTACCCAAAGGCTTCTGTGTTTACGTAGGCGGCCGAGGACTTGTCAGTAGCTTGTTTTAATCAACTTTCTCCTTTAGACAACAAACTTTGTATCGACGCTTGAAAGATAAATGTTCCTGGTACGCTTTTACATAATACAATTATCATTTTTATAGCAAAACTTTTTTGACATGTGAACCATTTCGAACTTTATTTCGTTTTGTTTCCTGTTTGTTTTCTACTAGTAATTATTAATATTTAATATGGAAGAAATGGTTTTATATAAAATATAAAATGTGAATATCGTTTCCGCAAAATATAATACATTTGATGATTAGTGTAATGGTTGGTTGTATGTAGTCTACGAAGGGAAAATCTATTGTCGCAATCAGAAGGGTTGTTTCTGTAGAGCAGGTGGCTTTTCGGCGTAATCAAACGACTGGCTTTATTTTAATAACCATAAAATATGTACTGTCGGCATAATGGTCACCAGTCCGGGATCGGCGAAAACGTGGGGCGTCACGGCGCCTTTTAGACCGGATTGGAAACTTTTTCGTCTGCTTCATTAAATATTATGGTTTTCTTTTGGGTACTTTTCATTTCCTTTGGTATTTTCATTGTTAACGTTGGCTTTGATATATCGACCTACTCGTTGTCTCGATTTGTAACGAACATATCCACCCTTAAAACTACTGCAGCGATGAAACGTATTTGCGGATAGCCCATGAAAGTGAATAATTGCACCAATAGCTTCTGATTTCCAATGAGGCTAATAGAAATGCAAATCTAATTATTCTAATATTCGTGGAAAATTGAAGAGGGAGTGAAGAATGTGGAATATTGTAACTTATTAAAAGAGAACCGATATAACTTCTCTTTTTGGACTGCAAATTCAATTAGGAACTAGTTAGATACGAGAGGCGCAAAAATGAAAAGGACATACAATGGAGCCTCATTTTGCCGGATTTCTTAATAACTCGCACAGGTCCGAAAAAAGGAAGAACGCGAAAAGGCATTGTGGACCGATGAGCTATTGTGACTACCGCCAATGACGGTCGGCCAAAGACTCGACAAGAAGCTCGAGATAAACTCGACGAAGAACGGAATAAGAAAAGGCGAGACGCGGATCATATTCGCGTTGAATGCGAAATTAACTTCCACTCGTTCCATTTTAATTCATTTTGACTGGTAACAAGATTTAATGCGTCTTCGCTCAGATAACATTACTTGCAATATAAATAATTGCACAAAATCTGCTTTTCTGTTTTAATCGCGGCACGCACCAGCGATTTGCGGCACCGCCGCCGCCGCCAACTTCTAACCGGATCATTCCGTTCTGATTTTCGTAGAAACAGTTGCAAGAATGTCTCTGCTTATAGCACGATAACTCAAGATCAGATTAGAAGCAACATGGGAAACCGGAAATCTTTACATTTCGTTCATACGAAGTTCAATTCTTAAAAACTTCATTAATTTCTTGAAAACTACAGAACTAGCTTCATGCAACTGAAAAACTGCGAATTTTTCGAATTTTTTAATTTGTTGAAGATTTTCTTATATTTTTTGAGATCAAAACATGGAATTCAGTCGTCATTGTGTTAACGATTTTTGAGTGACGAAACCAGAACAAATTTTCACGCGCAAAGAACATACGGCCGGTGGACAGGATGCATAAATTTCAAAGTCAGAAGCCCAATGTATTGCATTTTGATTCGGGTTTTATAGCATGTGCTATTTGGAATGGCTGCGAGATCTTACCTCTGATATCGCAGATATCCAGATAAGACAGTGAAATTCCAAGTGGTATTATAAAAGCCTTCATATATATTTTTACCTAACAATGAGACCCGCTGCCGACGTTCTTCCTTTGTTAGTATAACTTCGATGTATGTAGTTGCACAGTCAATATATCCACTGTGAATATGATCCGATCAAAGTTGCACTAGAAATTTGTCCATGTCTCAAATTGATTATCATTTCAAAATGTCTCTAGCTAGATACTGAAATTTCTTAAAACTTAGCAGATGACCGCAAAAATTTTTTTGCATTAATTTGTTGAATGTTGTCAAAAAAATTATGGTCTTTTCAAAAGAATGAAAATAATTCTGGACATTTCCAAAAAGAATTGTCTTGAAAATTGAAGCATATTGATAATACTTTTGGAGGAGTGAACTCAAGTGAATTGATAATTGTTTCACAAACTGAATGAATTACATTACAAGATACGCACGTACGTCCTGTAGTTTAGAAAAATGATTTAAGCCTTTTAAGATTATTCGATGTAACAAAAGCCTTCCATCCGAAATAATTGCATATCGTCTCATTAATTTTCAGTTACTAGATACCAGCGTTGATTAGTGTTATAACTAATGAGCCACGTGACACCGTCTGCGCCTTGCATGTCTTTGTCTTGCCCGTTTTTCTACTCAAGTATATTGCTTTCATTAATCGTGGACCCGCTCCCTTTTCATAAACTGATTTTCCGTCCAGGGAATTTTCAGACGAAGCGTTAAAACTAATCCAGATGATTTTCCATCCATGCCCCGCGTGAATCGAATAATTGACATGTATATGTATGAGCCGCTGGACTCCGGTGGCCAAATTACCATCTTTAATTGAATAAGAGAACGGACTGAGAGAATCTAACCCGTGTTACATAAAATGATTGATTGGATTCATTGAAAAAAATCAAACGTTCGTCCGGGACTTCGTATGAGCAAACGACGAGATATTTTTCGTTGAAAATCGAAGTAAACACTCATTAAGTCGTGAAATTCATGGAACACGCAGTCATGTTTATTTTCAATATCCTCATTGATAACCTATTGATCTGAAGATTAAAGCAAAACCTTTGATCTGTCTGTAGACCATGTGTATAATTACCATATTATCAGTAAACTTTTCGAGGTTGAACGCTCCACCACTGTTTTTAAAAGCATCGAACAGGACTTCCATCCGGGTGAAACAAAAAACGAAATCGGAATAGGGCACACTGAGAATAGTTAAACTGATATGTTACGATGTTATCGAAGTTAGTGATTTGCTAGGGTGGATACCCTTATTGCATTGTTCTCACTTTTGAAATTGGGGTGGTCTGCCGCAGATAACAGAAACTCAGTATTACATTTCGAATGGGAAATCCCTTACCCCCTGATTTACATATGTCCCCGCTTCTTCACATTTTATTTTCGCAATGTTTCAATACCCTCCTCAAACCAATGTTTGTCAAATCGAACCGTTGCTTTATTGTTTCCAGAAAGGACACCGTCAATGCCATATTTTTATTGCGATTTTTTTTCAATATTCAGTATTATTCAATACTTCGCGTTACAAATGAAAGATTCATCCATTGTTTTGAGAAATTCTTCGAGTATTTGATAATTTTTGCAATAATAATCATTTTCATTTTTTTCTATAAATTTAAATTCATTCCGGTTGATTCGGAAATATCGTGGGACTAAAGTGAGATTTTTACTATAAATTTAAATTCATTCCGGTTGATTCGGAAATATCGTGGGACTAAAGTGAGATTTTTACGTTCAAAATTGTAAAATGGTCAAATGTTTTCCACAGGTCGAAAAGAATTAAAAATTTCATCGAAAACTTGTAAAATTTGACTTCACGATATCTAGCGTTCTTTGTGAATATTTCAAAGCTTATTTTGACAGTTCTTTTCGGAATTTTTAATTTTCTGTTATTTCCTTCGAATATTATGTTTTCATATGTAATGTATGGTTGATTCATTTTTTGACGTGACAACGACGAGAAAATATGACTCATACCGTAACGTTCCCTAGGGTGGGTATTTAGTTGAGTACCAATACGCATGAAGCAATTCGAGAAGGCGCATTTGGTGCGTGGTACTCGGCTCGCAGTATGCGACTTGAGCTCAAATAAGTAAGAATACGTGAGCGATAAGGCACAATCATCCTAAAAGCGTTTAGTTTTTGTGACGCATCCAGTCCGTCGCCAACGCCAGCTACTCATGCGTTTCGAGACGCAGCGGCGTACGCATTCCGTTTTGTTGTTTGTTTTTATTATCATTTTTTATTTACAATAACAATTGTGGCGATTCGTATAGCTTATGCCGAGTGGTGAGTGAAACCCGGAAATATAATAAAAAGGAGGAAAGGAGAAGGATTTCAATTAGTTACATCGGTTTTGGAGAACGTTTTATTAATTTACAACTAATATGCAATTAATAAATTACAAAGAAAATCTAAATAACTTGAAACGTCAAAAAATTGGAAATTGTAAATTTTTGCGCGTTTTTCCTTTGTTAACTTCTTTATTTTTTGACTTTTTAAATTTTCTGGTTCTCGAAGAGTTGTTAAATAATGTCGCCTGAAAAAATTGAGTAATAGTGGGTAAAAAAAGCTTCGGAAAGGGAAAACGGTACATTGTTAAGTAAGGGAGCGAAAGGTGTAATCCAGTTTATGATGAAATGTGCGGAATCAACTTCATTTCAATTTTGTGAAAGGGAAGACAGGAGGAAAATGATGTAGACAAATGCGCATATCAGGGCTGGTAAACGCTGAGGCATCCGTGTCGAATATGGTGGCCGTTCGTGATTGCGAAACGATTGTAAATAGCTGAATTGTGATGTATTATGTATTTAGTAGCGAATATAAATGACCATTGTCCGTGGAATTTCAACTATTTGCTTAATTAAATTTGGGGTATAAATGTTAACTGAAGTTCGGACGAGAACGACCCTTCAACAATATAGTCCCCAACGGCGCAGCGTAGGGGAACGGACAGAGAAATACGAATCCGTGTAGATTCTGGAAATTAGATTGATTATTTACAAATTTGTACATCGCACTGCGTTTCCCTCTACCCTTCTGTTGTCTTTCCGTAAAATCTATTTGCTAACTGTGGAGTTGTGAAAAGCCACGATTGTGTTCAATCTAAATTTTAGATTTTAGATTTTTTTCAAGTTATATTGTTATAATAAAATCTTTTTCAAGTTTCCAAAGAATCGAATGTAATGACCAATCGGTTACGTTTGAATATATGAAATCGTTCAAATTAACGCATATACAGGCTCTCCAATTTAAACGGAACGAATTCGAAAATTTGGGTTAGATATGTTGGTTTTTATTTTCGCAATTTGGGATTTGCAGGTTTGAAATATTATTTTTTCATGTTCGAAAGTTTGTTTCTTTTGGTCTTTCGGTGTGAAATTTTATTTCATTCGTTTCTACGGTTTTCGGTTCAAGTTTTAGATTTTTCCGGTTTTGGACATCAGATTTTTAAATTTTTCAATTCTTGTTGTAGATTTTCAAGTTTTTAAGTCCGATTTCTAGGATCTTTTTAAATTCAAATTTCATGTTCAAGATTCAGTTTCGCAGGCTTTTACAATTTTAAAAACCGAAATTTCGAATTTAAACACGAATCTGAATTTCAAACTAAAACCTATAATTTAAACCTAAAAACCAACATTTTGTACATATTTGAAATAAAACCAAAAAAAACTAAAATCGCAGATCTGAAAAATAGTCATATTTGAATTCATTACACTTCATCCCTTAACAAGTAATATCTTGAACATAACCGAATGTATAAGGGGTAGCAACGAAGTGGCATTACATGACACTCTCTCAGAAGCACTTAATGACTTACGGATGCTCGCAATTTTCGACGCAAAACTGGAAACACGATACGATCAAATGAATCAATTGGGGCGTGTCATTCGTATCCTTCTATTCGAGGAGTTCTCCAACTATTGCAACATTCAGAAGAAGGATTTTGATTAAAACCTGAGAGGCAATCTTTCGGCCTTGACTCAGCGGCGATATTCCGGAGGAGAGCTGGAACAGAGAATGAATACACATACGATTTGACAGACGTAATGACTCGGGGAAGTGAATTGGTGCAGCGCACATAATTACATCTGGGTTTCATGACAAATCACCGGATCAGAGTCCCGTTCTCCCTCGAGATCCAACCCTCGATTGCTTTTTAATACCGACCGCCCTGACCGCCGTGACGCTCCACCTAACCATGTAGCCGCAGGTGAGACCTGAGGCGGAAAGACTAATGCTGTGAAATGCTGAAAAAGAGCTACCTCATTGCCAACTGAATTTCTTTCCCGTCGAACTTGAAGAAGTATCAAAAAGTGATTAGAGACAAAAAATATCTGCTGCATTATTAAAAAACAATGCCACCAAAGTATCACAGCTGAAATGGCATAGTCAGAAAATTGATTCGGTAGGGATTTAAAAGAGTGAAAGCTTTTTCACGAGTGGTATATGTCATATCACAATTGTTTCATGGAATGGAATAATTTTGACGAAACTATAAATCGTGATCAAAGCAAAAACTCTTTTATGATTAAGTCGACGCTTCTTTGGTATATTCCAATTTTGTAAGACTGAAATATGAGGACAATTAGAAATCAATACATAATATAACAATCAGCAGAAAACTATTCCAAAACCACTAAGAAAATTCGAGAATCGTGGGGAAAAATGCTGAACAAAACTACGATAAAAGTTTGATTGCTTTTGCAAACTTTTTCGGGAATGAGTCTTCTGAGTAGTGATTTGCAATGTTTTGTGAGAAGTTGATTACATTTATCGAATAAAACGCGATGAAAGTTACTAAGCATGAAATTCATCATAACATCTAATCAGATTTGAATTGATATTCTCAGTCGGTGCAATTAAATAGATGCAAAAATCTATTGAACAAATAGGCTTGGGGAATATTTTCCGGGGGCCTCAAATAAAACAATAATTGCGGACGCAGATGCTCGCTTGTCGCTGGTAAGAGACTCTCATTGGTCATCCGGACAAATGACATCGGCTCGGCAATCCCGGTAATTAGCCTCGACGACCCTAATTTGATTAACGCACGGTTTTTAATGTTACCGATAATTGCCTTATGCATAAACGCGGATCATTGTCGCCTGCCACTTTCCATGAATCTAAATTTCAACCCCGTTTGCAGAGCGACGCGCGGGGCAATGGTCTCGACGAGCTCGCATTCATTCTATTAAATATCTATCTATTTCACTCTGAATATGCACATATTACGTTTGAAGGGAAAGCAAAATAGAAATAGGATTGAATCTTTAATTTTTTGAATCTAATTAATTCGTAGAGGATTTGATCAATCACAAATAAATAGAAATCATATAATCCATTACCAAATACTCAAAACATCATCAAAGAACAAAATTTTTATTCGTATCATCAGTTCGATGTTCCTCTCCGCTCCAAGTCCACATACAAATCGAGCATGCAGTCTGAAAGGGCTGTGGGAGTAAACTTAATCAAATTTCAAGCTCTATTGACGTATTAGAGGAGATTCTCAGATAATCCGTCTGGCTTTTAGTTTATTATGTGGAGCCCTTTTCCAGAGGGCTAAATACTCTCATTCAGGCTCTTCTGTATTACCTCTAATTAATTTCTTTTTGTTTAACCCGCGGGAAATTCTTCAACAGCCCCATGCCGCATCAATGAATAAATGAATCTAATACCGATTTTACAATGATTGTAATATTTTTTATCTATGAATCTGTATGAATTACAATGCATATAAAAAGCTGTATTAGAATTGCGTTAAAACAACGTTTGTAATGGATTGCAGAATATTTTACACAAATCATACATTAATGTTTAAAGATTGTTTTAACTCGAACCAACTCGATTTTTCGCAAAAATGGTGGCCCATTCCAGTTGACCATGAAGATATTTGCAAAATTCAATTTTGATTTCGAAATGCTTGGTGATAAATGTATAAAGGAGCTGAGAACATTTCTAGGTGCCTCACCAGTTAAAAATTACGATTGTAATTTTTCGAGTTGCCTAGTGATCAGTGAAGAGAAAAGCAAAGAATTAAACTTGAGATCCACTCAAAAAATTTTGAAAATGACTTTTAAACTCCATTGAACTTTTTTCCATATTCAGCCCAATCAAATATTTGTAAGAAAATGGACATGAGTTTTTCAGAAAATTTGGTTGTATTGCAAACACAATAAGAATGCTTTGATTTTTTTAACAGTTCATAGAGGACGCGTAATTATAATGAAATCAAATTTTAAGACGATTTCGAAGTTTTGCAAACATGAATTTTTCAAATTTCAAATTTCAATTGTGCCGGAAATGGCCCCCTTGTAGAAAATTCTCGAAAATGTTATAATTATTGATGAAAAATTCCTGTGATCCCAAAAAATAAAAGAAACTTTGCAGATCATTTAAAAAATGTCTGAGAATTCAGTTTTCTGCTAATATTTCGAATCAGAAAGGTATTTCCCGAAATTTTTTCAAACTCGCCTAAAACTTCGACAACATTTAAAATTTCCAGGCGCAAAAAGAAGTTGAGTATAATGCTACTGAAACTTTTTTTTGTCACGTTGAGAATGAAAACATTTTCCAACTTTTTCATTATCAGAAAAACAAATTGGAAAATTGGTGACTTTTCTTGAAAGTTGAAGAGCTTTCCAGAATTTTTTTCCATAGTAAGGATATTTTTTCAAACAAAAGTTTGTTACAAACAATTTCAAGAAATTTACGAATTTTCTTCGATGTTTCCACCAAATTATACGAGAATCGGAATAAATCCCAAATTTTTCAAGAAAATGGAGCAGAAACAAAAACGTTGAATTTGATACATGATAAAGTTATAGAATTTCAAGGCGGATTCAAAATTTTATAATAAGTTCAATGAATTTTCCAAATGGCGCAAGAACTTAAGAAAGAGAGGAATGTTTTTTATTTATGCTATTCTATTTATGTAATAAATTTCCTATCAACTTATTGACTCTCATACAAAATTGAGGAATTTTGCAGCAAATTTTTTGGTTTTGGGGATGTTTGGCACCATAATGAGATTTTTAGCAATGATCATAAATATTGAAATTTCTGAAAATCAAACTTTTGAAGAAGTTTTAAAGGAGCATCGTTTGATTCATGGATTAAAACTTTAGGGAAATTTTTGTGCTTCGGAAAATTTTTATGAAATTCCGAATCATTCTTAGAGTTTCTGGAAAGAAAATAATTGAATGTTTATAAAGTGTGAAAATAGATACACTGAGAGAAAAGTTGTAAAATATCAAATCGAATCAAATCCCATTATAAATGTTGTACCGCACTTTTTTCCATTTCATATCTAAATAGAAAAATGTTGTTATATAAATATCAATTCCCGTCAGAGTCCAGAAGATCTACAAGGACATTATATGGCTAACAGCGATCGTCAGTAATTCCCTTGATTCCATGCGAACTGCGAACGATATTTCCACCATGAAATTTTACGTATTGTGAATGAAACAGTATAGAATGTTTATAGGAAGGCATATACAAGTTTAAGATAAGATGCCATTGTAGTCCTATCTGAGGGCAATATGTCTTGTGTCGCTGATACTATCTCGAGAACTGAAACTGAAACATAAGCTCGTCTTTCCACATCTTTGCTTCTCCTTTCTTGTTCCAGGTTATTGCCTTGCATATCATTCCCGAAGCAACTTAATGATTTCTTACCATCCGTCGACTCCTTGGGGATTCATTGAAACAAGGACCGTTTTACTATCTTTCCGCGTTGTATCTTTGGCTTTGTTAATTAGATTCGTGAGGCACTCAAGAAAATCTGACGAAATTATCATTTCGAAGGGTGCTTTCGCTTAAATTAGTATCATATTTGTTGCTTGTAATAATTCAATCGTTGATTTCCTTCATATAAACTTGAATAGGCAATTCAAATCTTAACTAACTTTTGAATCACTTCTCAAAAAACTCAGTTCGTATAGGTGATATGAATGTAAGAGAAAATCGAAAGGAAGTTGTAATGATTTGAGAATGAAAGTACAAGTTTTAGTAAACATGACCTAAACCATGATTTTGATTTCAATAGCCTAAAGAACCAAACTACGAAAACGTTTGGTCAAAGAGATGATACTCAAATTTTGGGACACATATTGAAAATATAATTTGTAATGACATTTTTAGAAAGAAAATCACAATTGGGAGAATATCTAATTTTTTTAAAGAAATTCGAATCGACTGTCTTACAGTTTACTGTTCGTTAGATATCTAGTAAATTTTTCATACTGGCATATGTCGAAAATTTACCTAGATATTTGAGAATGTTCCCCGTCGCTTATGAATAAATGCATGAGCATAACGTCCGTTTCAGTTGAATAAAAAATCTATGATAAAACGATTGTGGAATATGTTTTATAAATGAAACATTTTTGAGGGATTTCGAATAAAATTCGTATTTACATAATTTTATTGCGGTGGGAAATTATTTCCATCCGCTCTTCTTCCTCCGTTTCACCCGACTGATTTTCAGTTTGATCTGTCGGTTTTTCAGTCGTAAAAATTTAGGACCGTTTCACCGAGTTGGATATTGGAGTCTCCATTGACTCAATCTGTTAGTACATAAGAAAATTTCGGCGTGTCATTAACACGGATAGGCAGAACCGTATTCGATGTCGAAACAAGAAGAGGGACCACATGGGCGAGGCAGGGGGTGAGAGATGCCTTATGTAATTAATCACCGAACTCACCAGTGTTTGCCGTGGTAAGCGAGCCGTCTTAATTTCTAAGATAAATACCTACATTAATTAGATTGCGTCAACAGGAGAAGTATAATTACTTAGTGCAGAGACACCGTTCGTTCCTAATACTTTATCGTTGCATTGCAGGGAGACTGATTTGCATAAGTAACATCGGAAGTGGATCCGAATTCGAAGCCACCCGCATTGCATCGGGAGCTTTGATTTTTCATTTTATAACCACTGTTCGGAATAATTTCCACCGAACATACGGATAGGAATATCGATCGTTTATACATATTCCGGAATACATTAACTTATTCCTGCTTTTAGCCCTTCGGCCACAATTCCGACGTCCGGATCTTTTCTAAATCCAGTATTGTACGTTATGTAGAGCAAGTCAAAGCCAGTCCTATAAAAAATGATTCTTTTATGCGGACTATAAACCTTACCCCGATTATGACCGGACCGTATTCGCTCTTTTCTCGCTGAACCTCTCTGCTGTCTTCCCCATTATTTATTCGTCAAGAAAATGATCTACGATGTTGTTATTTCTCCATTGACTTCTTATTGCCATAAAAGGGATGCCAACATTTTTTTGATACACTTACCCAAACTTCTCAATTTTCAGGATTACTTATTTAACGTTCATCTCAATTTATTGAATGCAGCAAGTTTTAGTGATTATGGAAACAGTGCCTGGGCTATTGAAGTAATTTGAAAAATTGAACCCACTACTCGAAAATTGGTTTCGATAATCGAAATGATTTGGCGTCCATGTGGGGCCATGTGTTATCAAAACTAGAATCACACAGTTAATATAAAAAATTTATTCAAATTCAATAAATGTTACACGAAAGACAAGAAATCACTGTGTGTCGCATATATTTTTTTTTGTCTGATGCTGTCATAACCGAAGTCATGCCCAATCCGAGTTACTATATTTCCTTGTACTTTGTAATTTTTATTGCATTTTGCATAAAATTGTGTACTGAAATCTCAGAATTTCATGCCAAAACTACTGAAAAAGTCGATTTCTCTCATCATCCGTTAACGGGATAATAAATTAAAGTGGACTAGTTTCACCCGAAAAACTTCAATAAAATTTGTTTACACAGGATAATTATGAGCAGGCGGCTTTAACGGATGTTTTTTTTCATTGAAATGAATCTTCCGCGGCACACGAATTGAAAGTGATCCGTTTAGGCGCCCGAGGAAATGACGTTGTCGAGGTCGGATTGAATGCATTGTACGGATAAGTTGTTTTGATCAGGTGCAAGTTGGCCTTTGGGTGCCCTTGGTTCTTCCTTCCGGGAAGAGAGAGAGTTCACACGTGCAAGAAAATGAGCGCGGCCCTCCGACACGCCACGTGTGGAATTCCGGAAAGAACCAAGAACCAGACCTGTCTGAGCCGTTTCCTAGATCGTTTCCCACGATAAGGGGTCTTATGCAAAAAATCAAAACATCGCGGACGGTTTCCTGGAATTACTTCCTCCTTCCCACGCTCGGATTTATAGCATATTGGTACTGGGTTGTCATAATATGCTGAAATTAATTTTAACTCCCTGGTTCCGGTTTCTGGGCATATTTCACATAACGACGAAGATCTATCGCGTCGTGTTGGGGGAATGCCATGTAAAAGGAAACAATTCCCGACGACTTGGTTAATTCAATATTACTGGGTGAAACCTCACGAACTTGAAATTGATTTCTCAATTAATCATTCGATTCGTGTCTTTATTTCTGTGTTCGTTTCATTACCTGGTAACACCTGGTATTTCAGGAAAACCAGCGCAAATATTTTTGATGATTAAAAATGATGTCAACTCAGGAATCGATGGTAAAAAAAAATTTGCGCATTGGGTTTCCTCTTTTACATTCTATATTTATGTTCTCAAAGTACCTATCGTATAATTCCATTTTTGTGGTCGCTCATTGCTCGTGTCTAACCTCACTAGGCTCCGCTTCGCTTCGCCTCGTTCGTCAAACTGACACTCGCATGAAATCATCGACTTTCTGCACTCGTAATCTCGTAACAGGGAGGTGAATATCTATTAGCAATAAATCTATTATTATCAATATTAATGTTTTCCAAGTAACGTTATTCTATTAAAAAACTCGTCACTAGTTATAAAATAATAAAAATTGGATCCAAAAATCCATTGATGATAGATGTAACGAACAATCTTACAAATAAGAAAACGTGTCACTAATTGCGTTATCAGAAGGGCCACCATTGAGAAGCGCAAATCGATGGGATAGAAGCGATCGTCACAGAGGTAATTTAGTGAAAACAATCGAACGACAGATCGGCAAGGGGATGCGATCTCATTAAGGGGGTGAGCGGAGATCACGTAATTATATGTGGCAAACCAAGGTTACTTAATTTCAAAGGCCTCTCGGGAAACTGGTTGATTGAATGCTACCCCACTTCTCCGCCGCCAACTATACAGATCAGAACCGAAGTCGCCCCTCGTCAGATGGGAACGTATTAATCTCACAATAGTTCATTGAAAAAGAGACCTTCAGCGAAATACACCAAAAGTATAAAATGCACCGCGTTCGGCGATTCGAAATAAATTTCACAGTTACTGGTAATCAAATGATGGAGTGAACACGATCTGCGACATATCGTTGACAAACTGCATTATGCCCTTCTCGGTTCATTGGATAGAGTGCTTCAACTTTTACTGGGGTCCCTTGCCTTATTCTCATACTTTTTTCTGGGCACGCACTGCATATGTGGAAATTTTTAGGTGCAATTTTATTTATTTGAACGACGGATACGGCATACGGCCATCAACCACACAAACACATCTAGCTTTCATTTAAGTCTTCACTCCACCTTGGGAATTGCCTTCATTCGTTATGGCTTTCCTTTATCGATTTAGTAGCGTTTTAACAGATTTACGCGATTGTAGACAAACCGCGAATATTCAAAAATTCGTAGCACGCGGAAATACTAGAACGTAGCAGTGTATGACTCCCTTTATCGGGGGTGGTTTAGCTCAATTCAGTTTGTGTTACATAAAATTCGATTTAGTTTGAAAGTTCCCAACTTATAACTCGGTCCCAAAATTTCAATGATTTCAAGGAATTCAACAATGAAATCCTCATAAGCAAGGTATCCGAAGGCTTTTTCGGTAACTTCCCTTTGATGAGCTCTTTTCTATAATATCTGCATAGATATGTTACACCCCCGGATAGTTACATATCTGAAGATTGTCCGAAAAATGTCAGCTCCTCCCCCTTCGCATCGGATCATTAGTAGCGGCATTCGCAATAAATCTGTCAGTGGGATAAGATATCCTTTTGCTGTTTGTATTTTCGACGGAGGAATGGTGGCCAGCTTGTCTTTGAGAATTGCGACCAGCGCCCCGAATGCCTGTTTTTCTTCAGCGCCGTAATAAAACTGACAAGAGAAAATGTATTTTGCCAGCAGACTAACCAGATTACGAGTCCACGTGCTCGGCTATCTTCACAGATGCATGAAGCTCTTTTCTTTGTTAAGAAAAATGATACACGGTTGAGACCTGTCGATGGATTTTTTAGATATATGTGTTGTTTCTATTGCAATCGCATCAACAGTTATAATATGCAAGCTCAACGAACTGCATAATTTACTTCTTTTTTCAATTTTCTCTTGGTCTTGGAAGTGTGAAAACTCCTGATTTTAGAGCTCTCACCGCTTTTTTTTCTCGTATTTCTTTTTAGACAGCCTGACCTAAGAAATTCAGGCTTGCCACCACCTAGACATAGTCTCAAATTTAGATGCAAATCTAGACCATGTAATAAAGTCACCACCTGTTCATGCATGTTCGTTCATAACTTTCTTTCCAGTCGATCGAGTGCAGAAAGTCGTTTGTCTAAATGAATTGGAATTAAGAAATGCTGGAGAAAGAACGAGACGGGGGTGTTGGTATAACAATCAATTACATGCATACGCATATGGACAGGAAATGATAATTGGGATGTGGGGAAACATTACTTATAGTCTCATTGAAATTAATTAAGAAGATTATTTCGAATTGTACTTTCAATTCAAATTCATGTTTCACAACGAAAAAGAGAATCGTTTCGAATCCTAAAAAAATAATGTCGTAAAACGGATGTTGTAGACTACTTGCGTTATGCTCCTGCAGAGAGCGTAATTACGGGGTAAAAAGCGAATGCAAATTTGGCGAGAAAATCGCTTTCAAACTGTGGCCGTATACTTCATGAGCTTCCTTATCTAAATCCGTCATGTCGCGAGTACTGCCGCCTTTACTCACACCCTACTCAATCGATATTTGCTGTCCTCGGTTGGATTTACTGGGCTGAAAACATTATCATGCTAATAAAAAAGCCCGATTGTAATTTAGTAATTAAAATGGAAATTCGGTCGTGATAAGAAACATACCACACTGAGCGGCAATTTTTTTTATTACTTTGTAATTGTTTTAATATCCCAAAGCGACAACGAAAGAATTCATTTGGACTCTAATAATAATGAAGAAAATATACACCTCAGATTTGAAGTTCCAATTATAAATTTTCCGCTCCTAAATTTTTTCCACGGCATATTTGATTTCGATTCTGTGAAACGCTTCACTGTTACACACTAACATCGCCGCGAATTATTAACTTTTTTTATTCAGACCCCTAGTTGAATTCACTTATTCATTTCTCATGGAATATTTTATATACTCCTCCTTGAACGTTCCTTCTTCGTTATTCGTACATGACTGCTCCAGATATGACAAGTTCAAAGGACTATGTGCACGGGGATTTTTTTTCTCTAGTTCATCGGAATTACGGTCATACGTAAGATTGAAGGGTTAGCTCCGCCTGCGAACCACACCCCTAAGACCCGAGTCATCGCAGGGCAGTCTGCCGCCCCCAACTCCACTTCACATCAATTCGGTGTGTTGCCTCATACCAGTGGTGTTACCTGTCAAAGGTGCTAAACGCTTGTTACCCTCAATGTTTCTGTATTATAAATAGAATTGAAGAAAAAAATTTGGTATGAAATTAACATTCCGTTTCAATTCCATATTTGATGTATCTCGATATGATGAAAATAAAGATTTATGATGAAAAAATTTCCCTACCGTCACTGTTCGCACATCGTTATCTTATACTGGACTCGTCATCAGTCCATTAGCAACGCATCAACACCAGAGTACTTAACAGAAAGAGTTGCTAGAGTCCTCCAATATATATTGCAGATGTAGCGGAGCGATACATTCCGCTATTAAGCATGAAATGAGTCTTGATGTATCATATCGGAGCAGTATCTTGAAAATGCCCGTTTTGCAAGATATGTGCGGAGCTTAAACCTGATCTATTCGCTATCAGCTACTGCAACGATTTCGTTGAATGAGCAACAAAAATTGTAATTCGCATTTTAATTGCTCCTCTCAAGAAATCCTTGCGGATTCACTGTTGATGAGTTCATATCTCAAAATGAAATGTTTTGATTATTTTTCATTCGTGCCCATGGCATACAAATTGTTGAATAATTAATACTGGTCGACCAAAAATATATTCTTTTGGGTTGTGAAGGCCCTTTTACTCTTTACGATAAATCGTAGCGATAAAGGGTTAAGATTTATCGAAAGACTCAGGAGATGTTTACACTCGATGTCACTCATATATTCATTTTCACGAAACTAAAAATTCAGGAATTTTTATTTCAATTTTGTGCTTTCTATTCCATTTTTGCATTTTTAGCTATTTTTTCTCAGATTGGTAACAATGTTGTTAAAAAAGTGACTGAGTATTTTGGCGAACTCATACTTGCTTTAGAGTCTAACTCCTATTTTGAAAAAGTTTTGAATTGAAAAACAAAACTTAAAGTGAAATAAACTTTCTGTTTGCCTATTTTATTCCGAATGGGTTTCAAAGTTTGTTATGCGCTAACTTTTCTACCAGCAACTAATTTTTGAAGTGGAAAATTCTTTAGGACCGTTTTGACATAGCTAAAAGTCATTGACTCGTCGGCACCAGGAAATCGTCATCGACACTTGCTTACTGCGCATGTGTGTAGTGGTGGAAGTGAAGGATATCGGAATCGGAAAATGTTTCGCATTTATATTTCAAGAACAAATCTCGAAATTGAAAGCGAAAAAATTCGATATGAATGTTTTAAAAGCACCACTCTGTATAAAAACGAATCAATAATAATCTTATAGCTGTGGTAACAAGATTCATGGACCTTTACAATCCCAAAATTAGGACACTGTTTTCCATATCTTCGCACATAATCAAAAGTATCGTTCTCGAATATAAACCCTATCGTATTTCTTCGAGGGTGTGTTTTAATGAAATCCGTGTGGCAGACCTGCGGTTTCGTCGCAAAGATAATCCGGGCAGGTGGCGTAGCGGCACTTGCGGTCCTCCTGCATATTCTAATTACTCGGATGCGTAATTGATTCCATCATTTCCCACGAGGCCGATCCATCCTGGCCACCCTTGAAAGATCAGCATCGCTGTTGTTTTGTTACCGCGAGATATACTCATTCGTTCATTTCGTTCTTGATAAATACGAGCTCGTCTCGCATTATTTCGAGACCGCTGAACCAAGAACATCATCGGCCGAACCATTCGAATATGAACCATACGCATTTCAATATTATTTTTATATTGGCGATGATATGTGTCGATCATTTTTCCAAGGCAGGAAATGAATTTCCGCAGTCTCCGGAATCGTAATAGTCGAATAGCATAGGGAAAATCCCTTCAGTCCCAAACGAATAGCTTCGTCAAACAGTCGTATACTTGACAACTCGAGAGTAATCTTTGCGAATCAGACGGTGCGAGTTAATCGTATGGAAATTAAATATCTAAGCCATATCCGACCGGTCGGAATGGAGAGGAGATAAAAATATCATCATTCTGTTTCCATTCTATTTCTACTCGCTAGTGGTTCGTATATATCGTGTTAGATTTTCCTTTTCAGTAAACATGACTGACGGTACGTGTTACATGGGAAAATCACTTTTAAATTTCTCAGCAGATCGACAGACGCGAACCCTATTTTGAATTGTTATTTTACCACAGCAAACAAATGGAGAATAGACGTATTTTATTTTTTTCTAAGATACGCAACATGTTAAATTATCTGCACTTAATTGTTTTCATCAAATCAATAGAATATGAATTGTAATTTTAGCCAAAAATTCCCGAAAATCCAATTTTGCTGTTATATCTGAAGAATAACGTAGACTTGCAACCGTTCAAAATAACCAAATCAAACAATCTCAAAATGGTCTTCGTATATATCCAAAATAGATAAACGAATCAAAGCCGAAGAAGATACCAAAAATCTCCAAAATAGATGAACCAAACAGACAAAATGAACTATCGAAATAAAATATTGAAACTTTGATTATAAAACGTTTCAGGACCCGAAATCCATATACTCGATACTGGTTGTGCTCAGATGGAATTGTGAATTCTAAATGGAGTGATCATGTCCCTGAAGATATTCGTACTCGTCCCGTACGCGCACTAATTGAAGGATGACTTGAAGGGATGAAAACAAACATAACCCTTGTAAATGCAAAGTTGGAGGAGTCCCCTGAAGTGAACTGTAAACTGTCGTAATATGCACATGGTGTCGTTATATTACGGGCAATTAGCAGTCAACGGCAAGTCGAACGTGTGCCATATTTCCTCTTTCTAGGGATGCATTTAAGAATTATAGAAATTTGTTGATTAATGATTGCTTGCGATCAATACTGCTTTTTAATGTTTACTACCGGATAAACACTACATTGGACTAAATTCATTCGATGAAATTTTTTCAATTGCAGAAATTACTTATTAATTTCCCTATTTCCCTAGTTAATTCGTGCTAAAGCCTGTTGATGGTCGTTTTCCATAGATATTTTTGTCAAAATATTTGTATAGAATCGAATTAAAATTATTTGTTTCCTATTTTAGTTACGATAGATGTATAGTTTGAGTTTTGGCATATAATGATTTTGGTATATAATGGTTAATTACGATGGAAGCATGATGAAGATACGCGAGTTTTATCGTTGCTGCTCTCATTGAATATCAAGTAATCAATTTTCGTCTCTCAGGTATTTGTAAATTCACTTTGAAGCAATTGATTTCAATTTTTTATGTACCAAAATGTTCATCATTTTTCATATACAATCGTTGATTAAATGAGAGCTATGCTTAAACCACAGCGGATGATATATGGTATTAAAGTGCAGATATGTGTTTCTATTTTTCGGACGGTTTATTTATTGGAATTCTTCAAAGCGATATAAAATAACCTGTTTTCAAAAAGGGTTTCCCAATTTGTGATTGATAAGAATGAAATAAGATGGCTGCGGTATTCAGCAGGAACTTTTTGAAAAAGTTTTGATTTAACCGAACTTCCATGAGACGTTGAAAGTTGTTTCACATCCTTGCAAATGTGCATCAAATTTTGATATTTAGGACTGAAAGTCTTAGTTTACATCAATTCTGATTAGTGCATCACTTTAACAATCTTGGAAATCTGAGATATAATTCTAGAGATAATAAAATGTAAATAGGGAAAAACAGTAATTCAGTCTGAATGAGGAATCACATCTGAACATACATACATAGAAAACGTGAAAGGAGATGTATGCCGAAAACATTAATTCCATTAAAACACGATGTTCGGAATGATTACACTAGATAAACTCAAACCGACTCCGGATCGAACTCTTCTGACCACATGTGCCACAAGTAAGGGATGTCGAGTAAATTTATAGGTTCTATATATCATAGGTGTCGCGAATAAATCAAATGTGTGAATTAATATGGTCTTTCGAGAGGCTTACCAACATGAAATAAGCTTTGTCACAGAGTTCAACAAAACTTGGATCCAGTTCCGTCATGATTATACTACGAGAAATATGGAGACAAGCCGTAGTATCAAATTTGCTCGTTGTCGTTTTGTTTTACTGGATAATGTAGAGGATATATTAAGTTTTTTTCGTATCCGATTGACTGCATTTTTCAATAATAAAAAAGATTATACTGTACAATCTTTCACCTGCAATGTGAGTGAATTTAGAATTTTTTCATATTTCAGATTTTATTTCATTTTTATGACACTGATTTTGAACCCGAATTACAATATTTCAGATATTTTCATGAAAAGCAGTTCGTTTTATTAGGACGTTTTATTAGAATTTCCAACTTATATTATTTTATTTCGTTACGGGTCGAAAAATCCCCAATATCCCTTGAAAAACTGCAGATTGAAACATAATGTAAAACAGCTGCAAATTCCGGAAATAAGTGGATATAACCGAAAAGATCGAATGCATACGTATCCTTAAAAAATGTATGTAGTTTTCGGGGAAAGACGAGGGGATATATGTTTTAGGGTCGAAACAAGGAAATCTCGGTGCATAGGTTCGAGGTCCCGAGTGGATATTTATGCTGAAGTCGGTTTCCCTTTCGCAGACACATGTTTAAAGCTACTTAGGGCCGGTTATAAAAAGACCGAAATCTCATTTTTTGAAGCTATTTCATAAAATAAATGAGGCGAAACGAATGCAGTTATAGTGAATGTATTTTTGTGTTTTAGGATCCGGGACGAAGATTTCCTATCCAACATTGTGAAAAGTGTACGTAAACCGCCACATTCCCTCAGCCCTAATGTTTTTTAAATCTTTCCGCGCTATTTCGTCGACGGAAATCGCGAATGTTGTTTATCATAGAAAATAATCCGCATTCATCGGCAACGGAATGAATGGAACGCAACCTGCATTATCTGAATATACATAGAGAAAATTGGCGCAAAATTGCACTCGGGCAGATATATAACACCACTATAGCGTAAATAATATTTTTTCGGAATTTTGCTGAAAATTAAGCTATTTATAATTTCCGAACGATTTCATTTTACCATTTAGTTCACAATTCAGCACATTCATAGGGTGTGGAGTGAATGGTTCGAAATCGATACCCCACGTATAATAAACAGAGCGAAATAACAAGTTCACAGCAGAAAATTGTAAAGATTTTTGATAAAATCATTTCAAATTCAGTTGATAGATATTAATTCATATTTACTCACTGTGAATATCTTCTTTTGTATTGTAGAAGAATTCTTCAGAGACAAGAAATACTGGAAGCGCTTTTTCGTTGAGGAAACGCAAAAGAGTTTAATGAAAATGTTGCAGATATTGAACGTGGCTTCATATATTTAGTAATTATCGATATTATGACTCAAAATCATCAAACTGCAGAATTGCTCTTCAATGTAAGATTAGTTGCAATTTTTTTTGACATAACAACCTTGGTGATTTTGAGTCTCATAACTATCAAAATTCATTTTTTCACACGATACTATTTCTTGTTTGTGCCTTTTATCACATAAAAATTAATATTCTGTACAAAGCAAATGTTGATTAGTACCTAACAATGACATCTGATTCCCAGAATCGAGTTGTTACCAAAGATTGACAAATCAATGATTATGCAGTTAAAAAATCAAGAATTTTCTAGCTCCGATGAAGCTTCATATTCACGAGGGAGCATAATTCCCCCTGCACGTGACCACAGACAAACCGCCGTCTCCACACATGGGACCACCACCCCTACCCTGTTCCGCTGGATAAAAACCGCAACCCTACACATTTACAGGTCCGGGTGAAACACCGTCTTCATCGGATTAAAGGCAGATCATGACAATAGAAATTTCATTACCTTCCAAAACAAGGAAATCTAATAAAACTCTACTGCTGGACTTCTAGAGCTTTACAATGTATCCGGGATCAAATGTTTTTCCTTGGAACGAATTTTTCGTCGGCCTATCCTGTTTAACCCTCACCCCATTCAAAATTCATTCCAATTTCTTAATCAACACGACCGAGCTATTCAATTTATATCTAGTGCGGTGACTGAAAGGTCGAGGACCACATGGCTCGAAATTACTCCTATAATCCCTCAAATGTCATCGCGCAATTATGTGCATAGTGTGTCCCCACTAATTTTCCTCATATCGCCTAGTAAAAAATCTTTTGTTTCAACACACAATTTTCGTTTCGAATGGAAATACTAATTCGCATTGATGCCGCTCCATAAAAACAAGTGCCGATCTGATATTATATTTCGTTGGAGCCACCCCAGAGCATTTGGTGCGATGCTGGACACGATCGTGTTTTTAGTTTGTCCGATTTAATTTCGGAAATGGACTAGCAAGTGACAATCCTTAAAAGACACAGTAGACGATCTTTGACGTGACACTTGTTTCGTCTAAAAGCTTTTCGCACCAGCCAATCTTACTAAAACCTTTTTTAGATATAACTGTAGGGCTGTCATCAGAAAGGGATCGACCAAATTTTCGATACATTATTTCTTTTTCAATTCTAGCGCGCCTCTTTAGGGTATGTTGACACCTGATGTATCCACAAGTTGACACTTGCACATATGTATGATATTCGACTTCCAAATATCTCTCCACTAGTTCGTATTCGCATTTTTCTTTCAGATTGCAATTCGGTTATCAAAAATCAGAAAAATGTTGTGAAAAATGAATCCTTGAAAGTGGGAAGCATTTTGAAATGTACAATTTTATCAAAAATTGAAGGTTAGGGAAATACAATTTTCACATGCAATGAAACTGTGGCCCATCTTAGAACCGGTTATAAGTATTTTAAACTATATAAAAAATTCAATTCACTCGGCACCACGAAGTCGCTTGCTTATTGCGCATGTGTGTAGTTGAGGGAGTGAAGCATCGGATGGTATCGTGAACGGTGTGACTTGACGTCGACGATATTTATTCGTTGGAAATAACGCGACGACGGTTTCGATTGCAAGAATCGCGAAATAATTCAGCATAAAGGAGCTATACTGACAGCTTTTCAAATATAACCACTTAGATCGTAGGTAAGAGATGAACATAAAAATTAAATGAAACACTCACCTTATCAAAATCGATAGATCATTTGTAAAATAGTTTCAAACTTGTTTCGCGTTTAATAAGTGTTTTATTTTTTAGTTAATTGTATATTTTGACCAACTAATATTTGAGCACGTTTCAAGAATCGCGCATGGTGCATACTTTATATCCTTGGTTTATGTTTTATGGAAATTCAAGTTACATCTTGATACACAGATAACGGTAGCAAATACGTGTTATATTGAGTAATGCATTCTTAGTCGATGGATCGCCTTTTTTAGACGGCACGGAGAAAACTGTTTTTGCCGTGTTAAAACCTGCTCTCTGTAAATTAGTAGGGATTTAGTTATCGTCTACTTATCAGGCATGCAGATTTAGCCTTTATCGTTCCGGAGGAATAAATGGTCCACTATCCCGGGATTCGCTATCGCGTTTTCCTATCGCAAAGTTAGGCTTAGACTCGATTCGAATACTAAGAGGAGAATCCCGATCGACCATGCATCCTCGGTAGTTTAAGTTGAAGGGAAATAGCTCAACACCCCGCCAATACCATTAAAATACCTTGTAAAATAAGAGTGAATGCGAATTTCAACCTTAGGTCATACAGGGTGTTGCAAACCGATTGGTCATATATAAGAGAATATTTATCAGATTTCTCTGGGAGCTACATAACTGATAAATGTTTCTTACTTTCGATCGTTTCCGGTTTTGAATCTAAGATCTGGATAAACTAATATAAAATTTGAAGAGTATGGCTCGCTGCTTAACACTGTTGACTTTTTGATGAGATCATAGAGATTGGAATGATTGGAAGATATTTCTCGAATATTCAAGAAAGATCAATCGAACTTTCAAGGAGTTTCTGTTCAAGAAATTTCAAAAATCCTTTTCCTTGACCATGCCTTAATGAATATCATTATGGATTATTAAATTTTAAGGAGCTTTCTTAGCATGATTGAAATGACCATAAGAATAGTGTCCGCTTATTTTTGTAGTTAAAAATAAGAAAGTAGCTTCAGCAGCTCATCCAAGAAATCGTCATACTTTAATCGATGCGTGTTGGGGTTGTGTACACTATAGAATTCAAATCATTTGTGACTGTTGTAGAGTAGGGGAGTTCTGAATCACTCAGCATCAAAGAGTTGATTAGCCGCACGCGCTCCGACAACATAGGAACTTTTTCTTGTCTTTTGATATTTATTCCTCCACGCGAACAGAACAAATAAACACGTAAATCGCTTCAGAGTTGCATGAACAAATAATAAATACACACTCGGCGAGAGATGATGAACATTTAAAGCAAGAACGCCCGGACTTGGAATTACCTCGTCTCGGCATTTTTCCGCACGAATAGCAAAAGTAGACGGGATGAAAAGAGCCAGCGAGTCGCCGCCGTGATGGATGAGACCCTCTTAAAAGGCAAATAGGAACGGGGAACGAGCTTTTATCTGAGCGATTGTGTCACATATTAAGATCAAACGAGCTTTGCATGAAAGCGAGCTTCTGAGACGATACGGTTTCCATTGAAAACATGTCGATCCGCTTGTGCCGTCGCGGTCTCATTAACTTTTCGGCCCTGATTCGTTTGCTCGCAGCAATCCTCTAACCCCGTACTTGGGTCGCGTTCGCCACATCCACTTTTACATTCTGAAGGAAAACTCAAAGACGAACGAACATCCCGCCGGGAACGCCCACACTATCAATCCCTCCATCCTTCATCTGCTTTTCAATAATCCATTCATAAAGTATTTCGAAGTTATGTACTACTTCAAAAGACGCAATCTCGTGTGGGTCTGCCTCCCCTGATGGAGATAATCTAGTACATGGAGACAAAAAATGTAGAAAAACATCTTGGAACAATGCAATTTAATTTGAATCAACCCTTCAACCAGGTGTCTTGGTTCATCATATGCATGCTATAGGGTTCCAGCTCGTTGGTCTCCAGAAACTGTTCAATTAACGTTATCCACCCCTTGGTGTTATGGAAGAGTGATCATCTTTGTCCCGTTTCCGCCGTAGACGGAAATCAGAACTCCGCAATCTGCGCGATTTGTTTTAAAACGCCCCATAAAGACCTGTCATTATCGTGGAAGCTTATTGTTTACCTCAATTCGTTATCAACGGGGTACGCAACTCCCACGGCCCAGAAGGACCGCGTCGTCCGCCCTTTTGTCCGAAAACCGACAACCGCACTGTCCGACGACTGCATCTGCCATCGATTGCTCAATCACGCTACGGACGCAGTATACACCTGGGGGACGTTTGCAACAGGGTTGCGTGATTCCTGGTGACGCTACAGGTGAGTGATTTCCATAAAACGGTAATTGATAATTGCCGACACGCATTAACAGTTTTATGAAAAACGGAATCCGACTGTGATTTCGTTAGTCTCATATTAAATCAGAATCGTTTAGAGAACGTCACCGTTTGGAGACACGTACTGCATATATGTATGGTGATAGATTGGAACACAATCTATTATTTCGTTATTTTGTCAGTGGGTGAAAAATATTTTTTTTTCTTTTATAAGTGATTATGACTTTTAAATGTATTTGTTGAATTTCCGCCTTTATCAAACAGAATCAATATATTCAGACCTTCAGAACTCTGTCAATGTATAAATGTTTATATTTCTCCAGTAATTTTGGGATGTGAAAAAATTTTATGTTTATCCTGTTTTCGTGAGTAGCATAACTCATGTATACTATAGCAGGCTTCGCTCAAAACCTCAGTTCGGCCTTTGGCCGAAAGTGGGGAAAACCTAGCCATAACTCTGTTGGAGAGTTAGCTTCCTTAACTCCTCAATGTACAAAAATGAAATTTTATATATTATGACAAATTGCAAAAGTAACCTCAATTTCTATTCAGTTCATAGATTATACTCAGATCTACGTAACAACGAAAGAATCAGCAAAATTAACACAACGATATAAAAACAAATATCTTAAGTCGGTCGTTCTGAGAAAATTTTTATGATAGATTCTTGAGAATTTGTAATGAATGGTTTAGGGTTATAAGAACAGAAAGAATTTTGCCGCTCCATTGCAATTGCAAAAATCAATGAAAATGAGAAGATTAAGAATTGATGTCAATTTGATTATCATCAGCAATAAGGTTCATCAAAAAATGTGATCCGTTTTAACACTGGGAATTGGTAATTGCTATCTTTCAACTTCATTCCATCCTACAATCGAGATTTTGCTGCGCTAATGATGCCTAATTAGCCAGAAACACGTGCCGCGTTAACGTCCTTGCGGTCATCGTTGGCATCAATCGATTATTTTTATTGAAACTTTAAGCAATTAATCAATGAATTCAATCAATTAAGTTAATCTTGGGTTTAATTATCCAAACTTAAATGACTAGGTAAGTTTATCCATGATTGATCTATGTAACCATTAATCATTTATCGTTACTTTAATTAACTATGACATAATGATTTTTCATATTGGTTCAATTCAATTTGAACTACTTCAAGCAAGTTGTATGATAAAATCGCTGTGTATTGATAATAGCATATAGATTGAATGCAGGAAAAAACTAATAGGTAGAATAACATGATCCTTGGTCCATATCTAAATGTAATAGCTCAACAATATTTACTGTAAAAACGGTATGAACTACCATCGAGGTTCCTCGATTTATTGACTTTGAACCATGATGATGATCAAATTAGTTGAAGAGTTTTCAAGAACATAAATGAATCCTAAAGTGCATGAAATGAAAAAAAGTTAATAAAGAAGCATAAACTTAAATTTAATTAACCATTACATCCATATGTTAAAAATAGGGCATGAAATATTTCTCTTTTCTAAATAAACAGATAAATCGGTACCACTGATAAGAAATTACTGAATAACAATAAATCGGTCTGAGAATGTCACTTGATTAATGAAATACCATAAAATCAATCTACTGTATCCGCAATGAATAAGTAACGCATTGGGTGGACGAAACTCTATTTCAAGAATCACGGGGTGCTCTGAGTTTATCATTGCGAGGATCAGAAAAACCCTAACTAATAGCTGTTTATTAAAAAGATAGTAGTGAATAAAAACCGCTTTTCCCTGCAATCCACAGTCATCCGTCACTAGAATATTTTTATCTGCTGTCAGTTGGGACATAAAACGCAGGGAGATAAAGTGCGCCGGTTCTCTCTGGAGACCTCTAGTGGCCGGCGCGGGCAACAATATAGATGGACTTTCGAGTCACTATACATCAAAACTTACACGGAATGACCGGTCTGCTAATGACACTATCCGATTCCGATACCTCACGTCTTATCGTTCGAAATTGCTTCTTCGGGCTTTATCTTTCGCTCTTCCTTTCCGTTTTCGTCAATCCATTTTTCTAAAGACAAGTTAAGTGAAGTACGTTTAACAGTTTGACAAACACTTGCTCTCGAATCTTCGGTAATTTGAAAGCTTTCCTCTGGGAACAATCAATAAATTATTTGTTGTACGCTTATGGGCAAAATGAGTATTTTTTTCGTGTATATTTGTAATATCAGGAAATGGTAGCTTCTTTCCCATTTTATCAAGTGGCGCCTCAATTTTTGACCTTGCATTCTATTTGACGCATTTAATCATGAAATAAATACCGTTATTAAAATTTAATCATTGAATAAGAATTAATTTCACTTATACTTATAAGACGTGACTTTTCACTTAGGCCGAGACCAGGGCTCGGCCGATTGTGTGAAGGCTGCTGTAGCTCATCCTGCTTCCCACCATTTGGAGCGGCCCGATCATTGTATAGTGTATACTATTATTTCGCATACCTTGATATATATTCGCTATATTTGTTTTCATTTCATTATCAAAGCCCGACCAATGTGCCTTCATGGTCATATTGGTAAGAAAGACAGAGGTCAACTAGTCTTCAGCTATGGTATAAAGCGACGACAGGTGAGCTGCCGGTCGACCACCAGTCGGATTAGTCTTCTTTTTAGTAATCTTGAAATTTGCAACCTTGGTGATTGAGTCATAAAAATATTGAATTGTAGTGTAAGTACTCTTCATATCAAGTGGATATATTTTGTGCACGAGGTATATATCTCTGACAATGCCGCAATCACAGATGTCGGTTTCATTTCATATAAGTAAGATTTATTCATTATTAATATTTATGTGCTATGTTTTCTCACTTTGTATGGTTGGCTAACTCAAGCGGTTTCCTGTTTTGGGGTGTAAAAGCAATCACTCGAGAAGGGATTTGCTTCACATACCATATCCGGCTGAGATTTTTATTGATATTTTCATTATCATGTTTATTATTAAATAAATTGTTTAAATGACGCCTTTATTTCAAAGGAAATATCCGGCGCAACATGTAAGTAGAAGTGTTTACAATTAATGTTGTTTTTGTAAAAAGTTTTTATAAAAAAACTATGCTAATAATCATTCATACTATTACTTCAATAAAGATAGAACTTTCACATCTTAAACACCTTCGTCTTTCTCAAACGGATAATTTTTCTTAAGTCGACATCTTTCTTTTGATTAATGAACACTCTGAGCTTTTCTACAGAGACCTGTTATCTTAAATCAGCTCTCCATTCTCTTTACAAATTAACCAAAGATGTCACCACTGCAGAATATCACGACTACAAACGTTTACAGGAAGCTACTATTTTATACTGTCCGGATTTTGAGTTTGTATTTCAACAGCAGATGGCGTTAATTGATTACATTTGAGGCAGTAAAACTTCACGCAGTACACACACTGTTTTGTGGACTGCCTACCGACGACTCATTTGTGATTCCACCAAAAAGGATTCGCAATTCGTAACCCAATGGAAATCCGTTTGAAATAAACTTAATGAGGGTAAACGCGAAATGCGGGTGAATTAAAACGTTGACGTTTCTTGGAAATTCTTAGAAATATTTCTGTTGAAGTATCCGCCAGGTATATGAAGTTCATATTACATTCATATAGAGCTGCACAAATTTTCATTTGAATTGAACAGAAATGAAAAGAAATAAAAGTTTTTCAATGCCTGTGTTTGAGAGACAAAATAAATGTCCTACTTCAAGGTAAAATAAACAAATTTTGAAATATACTGTAAAACTGTGAAATCAAAAATTGCCGTGTCCCCACCTATCAATTCTATTTTTTAAGGTAAGTATGTATAATAAAAACTCTCCGAAAATGGAACTTAAAAGGAATTCCGGAACTTCCATTGAGTGATGAGGAAATAAAGTGCCATCACAGAGTAAGTTGTATACACTCGAATACAACCACTGAATAAATCTGTAGACATTCTAGTGGTTACTTCAAAGAACGTTTCATAGAGGGCGGTCGCGACACCTCAGCCGGTAGTGTTTGCGTTTGATATCCACCAATAGAATTTCGTATCGCAGAAAACGTTGCAAGGCGGCTAACATAATTAATCAGGTTTTTCTATCGATTGACAAATATATGGCCGGATTTTTTCACAACACGAATATAAATAATAGGTTATGATGCCTGACAACTATTCAACTTGACTATGAAGAATACATGAGTCACGGGATGAGTCACTGAAACTACAGATAAGTTGTATCTTCAGTTGATCGAGGTTTCCGATTTAAGGAAATGCTCAATTGGCTCGGCACGAGGTCTATGGGTAATTACTCGTAATTCAGTAGTTTCTACGTTTACGTTCCTGAATTAGATCGAAAATAATTGTTAAAAGAATCATAGAGCCGATCCGAGAGTTCAACTGAAATTTCGCGGTACCGTTTTAAGGATCATTGCCGTTGTCATGGCAACGACAACATATGAATCACCACTCCTTCTTTTGTTATATTCACGAAGGGTATCGATGGTCTGGAATTTACAGGTAGATTTATTTGCGATTATTAAATAAATTGAGGATTAGATTGAATTGCGATGATGAATTGGAAAATGAATTGTTTAATCAGCGATAGAAAATGACATCCGAAAGTGGCGGCGGTAGCGCATGAGCAGAGGCACTAAACGAGAATGACCCGAAGTTAATGGTTCTGTAAATGTTGGTACACTCTTCCTGTAAAGGAGCGAGTGAAAATGATTGAATTTAGGGCTTAGGAAGCCTATTTTCCGTGCGAAAATACAGTTTGTGGTCACTGCTATTAGTCGGTTGAGTTTCCGTGGCAGTGTACCGTCATAAACGTGATGAACGAGGTCCTGATCTGAGATGACCGGGTGTCTTATGTAGGTATAATGGCGCTCAGTTCTGGTTCACAAACCTAACCACAAGTGCGGGTCGCAATGAATATTTCTCGGTGAATATCGGCGATAATTAACAAAACCTGTGCGGCTCGTCATTATTATTTTATTTTGGCCGATTAATGAATTTGATGCATAAAATCGGCCTACAAGTTTCAATTCAAGTACTGTGATAAAGTTGGAAATATGTGATATATGATGAACTGTTGATCCAGTTTATCGCCGTCTTCAGCCCCGAATTTGCTTCATGTGTTTCTGGGGAGGATTATTATTTTTTCTATTAGAAAAACCATATTTATAACGGTAAGTTCCTCTGAGAAATAGGGGAAAGTTCTAAAGTTTACAGGACATGCCTGTTATTGAGATTACGATTTTTGGGCTTCGATTGCCATTTTCGAATACTATTTGAATATCTATCTCATTCGTTATCAGTTACCTTTGCTGGGATTGCCAAGCATACTATAATTTCATGAAGTAGGGTTAGGTTTTGTGTCTCGATTTGGAGAAGTTGCATCACATTAACTGCACAGTGCACAGACAATGTGTTATAAAGTTGACTAATAAACGATTTTTTATGTCCACGTTTCACAGACGTACGACATTGTTGTACAAGTTCTTTGTTTGAAAGGTTAAAGAAATCCATACATTTTCTATTTCTAAAGCTATGTGTACAATAGATTTATATGTTATGCACTTTGGAGATCTAGTTGTTAAAATGTAATGTTAGTTTGTGACATACAGAAATATCTGATTGATTTTCCTTTGTACTACTTTATCATCACATTAGCTCTATTGCACCGCTGTACTTCCTTATCCTAAAGTTTATTGTTAGTTAATTATGCACCAAAATGAACAGCAAAATACTTTTTTGAATTAAAGTTTGCTTTTGTGATAGTTATAGCAATGATAATCGTTTTAATTTTTTTTATCAATTGATACTGATACAATCAGATATACTGTAAGGTCAAAGTGGGGTTACTATGCTTATGCCTTGTAATGGCACTTGATTGTCGAAAAACCATATAAACAAATTTAAAATGTCAATGAGATAAAATTTCATATATCTGTGATTAATTTATTGAAGTTGGAGATGTACAATTCAAATTGAAGGTGAAGCTTACAAAGCATATTTTGACTCAAGACAAACCATGTGCTCTATATTTTAATAAAAGCTTTGTTGTCCATAGATTGGACAAATTAATGTTATTTCTTTTTGATATTTTCTGCAATACATCTGAATTATTTGACAAAAGGAACTAATTATTAATATATGTTGGGTTAATCTGTAACCAGCAAGGTGAGGTGCACAAACTCCAGGCCGAAGTTAAAATTTGTAACACAGCACTATTGACATGGTGTGCAGTGATGAGACCATGAGAGTTTTTGTTTGTGAAGTGGTCACAATTGTTTCAGGAAAAATATTCACTTTTTTTTATTGCTTCAGCTGTTATAGACATACTTACAATGTTTATAAGAGACCCGTTTATATACAATTGCCTGTTTAATCCATGCTTATCAGTATTTGCATATTTTTATTTCAAAATTTTTATCACCCATATTCAAGTTAGGTATGGATTAGTTTTTGGTAAGGTAGTCATGAATAAATCTTTCTTCTTGTAGGAATATTCATTCGCAAGTAATTTGGAAAATCCCTTGAAATTCGAAGAACGAACAAATGTCAGGAAACTTTCATGATGATACAAAGTTCCATTTTTTTGAATCTTGTATTTTCTTATACATAATGATAAGAATAGTTTCGTCAGAATCAATAAACATTCTCGATTTTGGTTTTTAGAGGAGTTTTTTCATTGTTTTAACCAGTTCAAATATATTATAACTTCCCTGAAGTTACACAAAATAGTGACGGAAAATAATTCGAAATTTGTTCATATTTTCAACTTACATCACCATGCACGTAATACTTTTATCCATACATGGAACAATGGAATTTTCAAAATGCAACCTATCACATTCTATTCGCGTCTTCAATTTTATTTCTATTCACGCATGAGAAAAGAAATGACTTCGTGTTTATAATTTTGGATTTATATTTGCATAAAAATAACGATGTGAATATGTATATTCCCTATTGTCAATAAAAATGTGTCGAATCAATCGACTGAAGGAATCTCTTTTCTTGATTAAGATTTGTAAGCACCTTAGAGTCATATAAAAACCACGCCTCCAAATAAATTTTTTGGTGCTTTTTATGTTTGCGATAAAATGTGTTGTTACTCCTAGTTGCGTGTATATTTCGGATTCTCGCTGAATTCAGTCGTTATTTCAGTCGACTTCATTATGAGGAGATTTACCCCAATCTAATATATCCGTGAAGAAAAAAGTTCCACCCTACTGGATGGTTATTTATAAGGTACTGCATAATTATTCACAGATAAACATCAGTTCGCCGTTTTTCTTTTGTTGTAACAAAACCGTAAACTTCGCTTCAATATCTTTAGGGAAATTATTTACCTCCTTCCTCACAATTTAGATATAATGGGTTGCAAAACGAAAAGTATCGCGTGCAACTTTTCTCCGGAAAACCGGAAAATGTGGTTTCGTTATTTACGCTAATTCATCTATTCATTCATTCGATTATCAATGTCCACCGGATTGAATTTTGCTTTGATATATTATTACATGGTTTCTTATCCTTTCTACAATATTATCTCTTACTCATTTGTTAATGGGCATGATAATCGACTTTAGTTTTCTTCCATCATTTATTTTATTTCCTGATATAAATCTGAAAAACTTCCGCAAAAGGCTTGGCGTGTTTTTCTGATAAATTGGGTTAATCCATCTGTTTTTAAAGAAAAATCTATTGGCGTTATCGATATCTGATCATTGTTCGTGCAATTGATAACTGGTACGACAAAATTGAACTAAAATAAAAATATGAGTTATTAGATTTAACAGTTTTATAAGTTGCTTTACACTATTTCATTTTCCTCAAGCAGGGAAGAAAAATCATGTTTGGCGAAAAATTCGATATGAATATGGATATTCGTTCAGAAAGATTCATCTAAGTTGATGCGAAATCAAATGAAGGCACGTTACACTTAACGAGACAGAAAATATTGAACATGCATCAATCACGCGTGCATAACAACCACTTGAAATAGGGTTGTCCAAACATTTTCACTTGGCGGCTCCCTTTGTTCGAGCGAAAATTCACCGTGGACCAATTACTTCATCCAAGCGCGCACAATTAGTTCTCTTGACACTCCCCTCAAAGTCTGTGAAAATTGAAAAAAAACATTTCAGATGGGAGCAGCTGCAAACATTGTCTTAGAAGTTATTAGAATCCTTAGAAAAGTTTTTTTTTTAATTTACGTACATCATATCTTGAATTTACAATCACTTTTGTACTTGGATAGATTTCTTCATCTTTCTGTGTGATGAAATTTCTCTGCTATTATCTTTTTGGTCAGTTTTCCGTAATTGGGAGTTTCGAAATATTTATTCCTTGCATGTAACAGATTTTGAAACCAATTTTGATTATTGCTCCAAATGAAAATATGTACACATTATTGATTCCTAATTATGGCATCATTTGAATCCTTCGATTTTCGTATGGGAAATCCGATTGGCTCCAATCATTATCACAAATGGTTTGGTTTCAAGATGATAATGATTAGATAGTTACTTACACCATTTGGGGCAATAGTGCGCGGATGGAATATTTGGAGAATTTCGTTAGAACGATTTAGATTTTGTTGCAAAATCAAGATATGGTCACTACATACGCGAACGTCATTGGGAATATCAATTTTTCGAGGAAATTACGAAATCTTTTCAAGCCAAAAGCGAATCAGTACAGAAATAAAATATAAAACACACTGCGATGTATTAGATGATAGAAAATTTGGTCCTATTTCTTGCATATCTGAAGTAAAACAACAAGTGGATTTTAAAGATCGATCAATGTGGTCGTGGTATGCGAGACGTCAATATTAGTCAATTTATATTCTCTATGCGTGGCTCCCAAAATATGCGACAAAATCCATTGAAAAACTAAACAATAAAACTGGAAATTCATTGAATTACTACCAAGGAAATACATATTTTAATTCACTATTAGTGCTAATAGTTTTAATGAGACCATTGTTATTATACTTTAATTCTTGACTTGTTTTCAGGTGGTGCCATGGAAAAAACCGATCAAAATAAGAAAAATTCCAAGCGTCAGGGTAAGTAAAGGCTGCCGCCTATATTTTTCTAAGAAAGATCCTTCAAGAAATACATATGTTAAATTTTTGAATCGAAAAATAAACAATGATGCATGTTTTCTCACAATTAACAGTCGAAGGACTATATGCGCCTATACGCAATTTCGTAGGAGTGTCATCATCCCAAAACGCAACTATTAGTTTCATCCTTAAAACTATGTGTTGCTCATCGAAGCATCAGTTGAAAAAAACGACAAATTTTCTTTTCCCACGAGTAATAAATTTGATTGTTAACCTAACTAAAAAATCCGCTTCGAATATTCATTAAATTGAACCCCTACTTCTTTTTCTGCTTTATTGGGCTTGCCTTACGGATGGTGTAAAAAATTTCTTTGATAAAGTAACACGTCTACTTTGGGGTATAAAAATGAGATTTTCGTAGAAGAAAATAATTATTCAACCCAAAAAACGAACAAAATTTAGTGCAGACTTGGCAATTTAGAAGAGTTACGGCAAAGAATTCGCGCCGAAGTGGAACTAATTATTCCTGAAATCCTTGAGCGAAGTGCACAAAGTGTTTACACTCGTATCGGTCAGTACCAGATGGTAAACGTAGCACAATTTAAACATTTGTGATAAGTTTATCCATACATTGTATGTGATAGAATTTTTTCTGATGAGCAACTAAAAGTTATTCGTCAAATGATTGAATTTTCTTCAAATTCAATAACTTCATGATGTGAACTCTTCTTGACAATTTTTTAAAACAAATGTCAGGAAAATGTTTGTGAAATAAAAGATGTGGGAGCGTTCATGGACAACTAATTTTAAAAATGCTATTTCGCCCGTTACCAATGTTTTCTGCATTTTTCAAATACTGGTTGCCCATTTCTGTTAATCAAACAAACAGGTTTTCAAAATGGAAAAGCGTACTAATCAGCTGCCAAAATGTCAAAACGAATAAAAAACATTAAGTTTTATAGACATAGAGTTCTAGTTGCTCATTGTTATTTTTTGAGAACTTTCTTTCATCCCCTCATTATGATAAAAGGAAGTCTTTTAAATTCAAGTTTCTTAGAAACTTTATTTCCGACTTCGGTGTTCATTTATCAAAGTTTTTTTGAACCTTTCTTTCCTGGAATAATAGACTAAATATATAAATATGAAATGAATATGATGAATACAGCCGGAAAAGATTTTGGAGTTGGAGTTTCGCTAAGTCGACGTCAACTCAACGAAACATCGATTAAAAAAACTAATGACACCGGAAATTTTCTTGTTTTCCGAATAATTTACGAATCCAGTAGATGAAGCCGGAAAAGCTGACCAAAAAAAAGGGTTTTCAATTTGCTGTTTCGCTAAGTCTACACGTTTTTTTAACGACAATCGGTTTGGTTTTATCAGACATGTTGACCGTATCACAACTTCGGAGCCACTTGATGTTAAATATAAGATATACAAACGCAACTTCGGCGCCATCACTTTCCCGCACGAATCGAACCAGTTTTATTCGTGCGAGAAAGACATTCCCACACAGTTGCACGCAATTGGTTAGCGGGGTGTTATATGCCAGGTTTTTTAAATCTTCGCCTGAAAAGTATTTGCACACAATTAAAGAGTGTGATAATAACGCAATTAAACCCTAAAACGTTTCAAATCTGACAAGTGGTGTGAGATTATTGGGGTCATGTCACACGATAAACTAAAGTTAATATATTCATAGTCGATTTGTACTTATAGAATATGAAATTTGGTAAAAACGTTGTTACTATGGTGTTGCTGTTTTGCTAACGACGTATCCATTTCTGTCACATTCATTGCACAACATGAATCAGTACGGTGTTACTTTAAGTATCCGAAGAAGCAGCAATTGCGGTTCATGCTGCTTATTTTCTGCATTATATCGATCGAGTAAGAATATTTGTATTTGGGTTTCTTAGCACCTTATGCAATGGCCATTAAGCATTGAGGTTCCATTGACAACAGCAAAATATTTTTTCCATTTATGGACTTCAGACACGTATACGGAAATGGTTTACAGGCCTGCTGGCCCTCGTTTGCAGATCCCAGTATTCTGTTGGTATTTGTAAGCGATAGTCGTTATGAATGAGGAGACGGTGAAAAAGAATCTAAACGAATGGCGACAGAGCCGGATTATTTTCGAATTATATAAAGCCTATTACTCACATTAAAACGCCCACAAATAATTCATTAACCGTTTTACCCTCGTTTTTGAGGAATCCGGGCAACGTCCAACTTGGAACGTAATCATAATAGCCGCAGCTTTGAAGCAAACTGGATAAAATACGTTTCTACTGATTTTGATCAGGTAGACATAGAGAATCGATCGTCTCCTTGGACAGGAATAGTGCTTCATTGTGTAATGAAACTGTGAAAATTTCCACAAAGAAGCAGTGTGACTGCGTAGTCAGAGAATCTAATTTCTGCGATTTCCGCCGACAAAAATGACGCGCCAGTTAATCCGGGAATCAATTGATGGGAGGAGGTTTGTTGGTTGTAATCTCGTAATGTACTCCAACCACACGGTAACAACTATTCGCTGTTCTATTCGATAACGGCAAAATGTGAAGGTATATCATTTTGCTTAAAAGTATCGATAATTTGCGAAAACAAACAAATTAGGTCTAGAACGATTTGATTTGCTTCGTATTCTAGTTGCATTTTATCAGATTGTCGCAACTGCTATCTGTTTTTTTTTTTGCGAAGGAAACAGATTTATATTGAGGTTAAATTGACTAAATTCCCAAAGTGGCACATTGCGTGTCCAAACTTGTGTCTATTTTCGTTCATATCGAGACCCATCTTCATAAATTGCCGAGTTGGACCTTGCGGCACCCCAGTTACCAATTTGTTTGCATATGCAAACAATATTTAGGTACGAAGGAAAAAACATAACACGATACCCCTATGAGAAAACCAAGCGGGTGTCTATTCAATTGAAAATGCCACCTTTTGTATCAGCATATGATACGTATTTTCGAGGAAAGGAAAATGATAAACACCAGTTGATAAGTCGGTAGATACAAACTTATTAGCGTTTATCGGATAAAATTAATTCAAGGATGGATTATTAGTGGATTTTGGAGTCGCTTTCCACCCAATTTGACCATGCGGGGAAAATTGAACTTTTTCGCGCCTAATGAAATGATAATACAACGAAAAAACGAAGATGTAAAAACTTATAATTGTATTTTTTCAGGTCTAAACGAGTCGCATCATCAACGATACACGATGAATTCGTCTGGTTCCGGAGTGGTGATGGTCGGTCCGAATTTTCGGGTCGGCAAAAAGATTGGTTGTGGCAATTTTGGCGAACTGCGTTTAGGAAAAAACTTGTATAATAACGAACATGTAGCTATAAAACTGGAACAAATGAAATCGAAAGCGCCTCAGCTACATTTAGAATATAGGTTCTACAAACTATTGGGCAGCCACGGTGAGTTTTTGCCCATTCGCCAACTGATCGATCCCGTCCTATTTTTCCGATTTGTTTACAGAGGGTATTCCGGACGTTTATTATTTCGGACCTTGCGGCAAGAATAACGCCCTCGTTATGGAACTGTTAGGTCCTAGTTTGGAGGATCTTTTTGATCTCTGCGACCGTAAATTCTCCTTGAAGACTGTTTTAATGATAGCGATCCAATTGGTGAGTGTCACGGCTATAAAAGCAATGGCGATTCGTTCATTATTCAACGAGACACGGAAAAGTATCTGGGGAACGTATATTAATGAAACGAAATCTTTATGCGGTTTTCGTAATATTTTCTTTTTCCTCTGGTTAATCGATCCGGTATAATGGATTGAGATGAATGGGAAAATAGCTTCCACTTTCATCACGAATTAATTTAAGAAACACGACCAGAAAACTGTACTATTAGTGGAATTGTTTTTATGTAAGACATCGCACATCAATAAAAAGTCATCTAGTTACCAGGGTTTGTAGAAATGCAAAGTAACTGTTATTGACAAAATCTTTAGTTTTTCAGAATTTTTCCATAACGATCAGAGTTATGCGAGTAATCGTTTGTGAATTCAGTTAATTTTCGCTGCTTGAATTTTGGACTTCTCTATTGTTGGTCTGAAATCTAAATGAAAAAAAAGGTTTTCGATATTTTCCACGTATTTAAATTTTATAATCTTATCTATGAAGCAAAATAAAGATAACGTACTAAAGTCGCACAAGACTGTAGTTATGACACACCGAATTTGAGATTTTAGCAAGCTATTCATTTCATACTGTGCATCCGTGAAAATAGAATAAGCGATTTTGTTATGATTACGATGATGGAACTAGAATATTTGTTTACTGATTTACATAAATGATATCACTATCACAATTTTCGAAGAAAATGAGAAATGACACTTGCGAAGTAGGCTCCTCTACAAGACTGTATCACTGTTTTCAATTACCGATCTGTATGATAATATTCGAGAGTTGGTATACGATTAAAACCTGCTTTAAGGGTAGAAGGAATAAGACGCTTCCAAAATCATCACAATTTCCTTCATCATTTTTGTGCTATCATTCTAGCTGCGTGAATCATGCTATTCGGCTGCTTTTCCCATTCAATTACTACTATTTAAGGATGTAGCCATATAACGGCGAATCCATTTGCAAACTACATTTTAAAAGTGACCATCAAGCGATTATGAACAGAAAATAAACACATACTTCGATAATTAGTACACAACTATCACTAGGCCTTATCTTAGAGGAATACCACAAATTGGCGACGAGGTAAAAATTGAATCGATTCCTCAAAAATCCACCACAGGAATCAGCTAATCTCAGCTATATGTAATAACAAAACATATTTAAGCGGAAGTTAACGAACAACGCGGATGATATTCAATTCCAATTATTTTTGCCAATAGAAAACGTAACACTTTTAATCAACAAAAACAATAAGAATTGGGGAGTATTTTAGATAATTTTTTAAAATCATCATAACATCAAATTATTCACACCAAATATTGATACCTCATTCGATTTTTAATAATCGTTTTTGATCTTCAAACGCCTTTTGCTTTTCGGTCGTTCGAGGTGAGGACTTGGCGATGTAGGGTGACGGAATGGAACTCGTAATCGCTCTCTTCAATCGCTGGGCAAGCGTATACTATAAAGTAAAACCATCGAACAATTATTTAAATTTAATGAATAATAAAATGAATTGTCTAGGAATATTTTCGTTTCAAATATCGTTTCCTACTTTTCTGTGCAAAGGTTTAATCGAAAGCTTGTCATCAATTTAGTCAATTGTAAATTTATTGTTATTTATTCCTACAAATTCATATATTACATACCAGATATGAGCATTCCTCTTATATGAACCTTTTCCTCAGATGTCGGAACAAAAACAAATTTTAAGTGAGAATAGACTTTAGTGACCTGTACTAACTCACCAATAAAAGCAGAAAATTGTTGTGTAGATGGCGATCGAAAACAATCTGATGTCATAAAATTTGAATTTGCATACTTGAAATGGGATTTTTATCCCTTTTCGTAAACTAATTGCAACTGACAATATTGGTTGTAATTCTGAGGGTACTAAAAAATACAAAGTAGTCGAAAAAACGATCATTACCATTTTTTTGCCAAAGTGAAATTTCTTATCAAGTTTCCACATGATTACAATAACAATGTGCGATAGTTACGTATTAGGAGACATACGAGATGGCTTTTACGATATGAAAACGTATTCTATTCTTAGCGAATGCTAGGTCAAGGAAAATTAGTCATACTCAAAAAAAAAAAGAATGATTATTGTTGATAAGATAGCCTTTCATGGAAACGCGTAAATCCATTTATCGTCCCGGTAACAACTTTGAAAAATGGAATGGATGAAACTTATTTTAAATCATGAAATTGAAGAAACGTGATGTTAAAATCGATTCGCCTAATTTATGAATTCTATAGATTCATTCGAACCAGGAGTTAATTAATTAAGGTAATTGTATACTTCATATTCGTTGTTCCTTTGATATTAATCCGTGTCTTGGTCTTAGGTTAACTATAATCATAGTGTTAAACTCGCTCTTATTTTTCAGCTCCATCGTATAGAATATGTTCATAGTCGACATTTGATATATAGGGATGTGAAGCCAGAAAATTTTCTGATCGGTAGGACTAGTACTAAAAGAGAAAAAATTATTCATATAATAGATTTTGGACTAGCTAAAGAATATATTGAACTCGAAACCAATAAACACATTCCCTATAGAGAACACAAATCTCTGACTGGCACCGCACGTTACATGTCCATCAACACGCATTTAGGAAAAGAACAGTCCCGAAGGTGAGATAGTGTTAATTGTCAGTAAGTACAACGAAAAAAATGTAACAATCCAATTTTAGTGGAAGTGCCTCAAAAAAGGGGCGAAAATATGCGTTACATGATTTTTTTCGTTCTTTTAGTGAACTCAGAAAAGTTTTTCAAAAACAGACACTATCTGCGTTATAAAAAGAAACAGAATGTGCCCTTTTGGAGCCTTTCAGTTTAAAAAAATATCGGATTTTGAAGTTTTTTCAATATTGTAATCTCGACTCGTTATCTAGTTTAAAACTTTAATTGACCTTGGTATATGGGTTGAAACATGTCTAAACAGCCAGCAGAGTATTAGGAAGTTTTTGCAAAAAAATTTTTTTCGAATCGTCATATTAACAATGTGTGACGCAAAATAAATACAAACTTTGCATGTACTATTGCGTGACAATATTTTGTTTGATGTATAAAGTTTGTAGTTAATTTGATGATTTGTTGATTTCAGAGACGATTTAGAGGCGCTTGGGCATATGTTTATGTATTTTTTACGGGGATCACTTCCTTGGCAGGGTCTCAAGGCGAACACACTGAAGGAGAGATACCAGAAAATAGGCGACACCAAACGTTCCACCACCGTTGAACAACTTTGCGAAGGGCATCCGGAAGAGATGGCCACATACTTACGATACGTGCGCCGTTTAGACTTTTTCGAAACGCCCGATTATGAATACCTAAGAAACCTCTTCCAAAATTTGATGAATAGGAAGGGTTACGCTGATGATGGCGAATTTGACTGGTCAGATAAAACGACGGTAAGTGGCGAATGTTTTCGAATTTCTCCCTTCAAAAAAAAAAAAAAAGTTGAATGAAACGCGGTTTTACATGCAGCCGCCGAATTTGTACGTGCTCCAGCAGCTGAGACACGCGCCTCCATCTGACAAAATTAAAACTAAGTCTGATAAGGTATTTTTTGGATTGCTTCTATGTTAGGTTGCTTGCTTTAATGTAAAAGTTACCACCCTATCAGCTGTGGATATTCGTATCGTGATTATGATTTCTGTCTCGTACATAATTTCAATATTGTACAATCCTGCTAATTCGATATATAGGATTGCCTGAGTATGTGGTTACAATATATGTTCGTAGGTAATTATTTAAATTGAAGAAGTATAGCTTGGCAATTTGTCTTTTGAGCATTTCCAGGAATATTAATTCGAAATTAAGTGGGGTAAACTGTAACGTTTCAAATGTAAACGTGTTGTTGATTCGGTCTCTAATATGCGGTAGAAGCTCCTATCCACATACGTAATCCGTAATATGTAATAGCGCGAATATTGCAGAATACTAGCAAGAATTGTACAAAGCAAAGTGACTTGTCGACATAAGGGGACCGTTGGAAAACAAATAGGACTTGATTTTATTATTTTAGTAATGAGAATCTCGACGAATTACAACATTAAGTGACACCTTTTTACAAGGAAAGTGAAAAGTGAAAGTGAAACCCTCCTCAAAGTAACGATGAATATTCAAGTAAGTGTATCCGACTTTGAGATTTTAAAATTTGGAAAGTCATCACACTAAAGAAGATCGCTTTTTTTCCCTAATTTGGAAGTGACGACATTATGGAAAATATCTAATGTTATATCTAAGAAAAACGACTCATCGGGATACCGAACGCGCAAATAAACCTATTCGTTAACTATATGAGAAATAAAAAATCCAATATTCTGTTATTTCTTGAACAAATCGCATTCGTTAGTTTATCTGGGGAATGAAAACTCGGACCTTAGTATTATAGAGTAAAGTGGACATGATAACCTTAATCTTAGCTCCTGGATAACGTCGTAACTATAGCTATCGAATTATCTCATTAGATTGATTAGAATATTTAATTAAAACTGCATGGTATTTGCATACCCACACTCAAACTTTATAAATAGTTTGTCCCTTGTTTTACCCGTATTATCAGGTTTTTCATAATACCTTTAATAAGACCGCAAAACATTTCCAATAGATAATTTCGAATATTTCTTAAAGCCGTAAGAATATGGATCTAATCTAATCTAATGGACCATTCTGATGTTTTGACATACAGTTGCGAGAACTGAAATATATCAGTCAAGTGACATAGGTGAATACATCATATATTATTATTACTCTTAAATCCTGGAAGAGTTCATATAATGTCCTTACAACAATCACCATCTGAACATATTCGAATGTCAACAAAAAAGCACCCTTTTTTTCTTCTTTGTAGAGTACTCCAGTAGGATCGATGCAAACTCACGATATGGTCGTTTCGCCCAACAGGGAAAGACACGGCGGAAAGGTAAGCCAACGCAATTTAATAACTGTCTAGGCTGAAACAGAAACATGTTCAGATAACCTGGAAGAGCGGAGCGTGTCCCGAAACGTCAAAACCAAGTACATTGGGCAATTTGACACCAGCAGATCGGCACGGTTCAGTACAAGTTGTTAGTTCCACGAATGGCGAATTGAATACCGACGATCCCACAGCGGGACATAGTAATACACCTATTACCCAGCCTCAAGAGGTTGAATTAACGGACGAGACTAAGTATGTTTTTTTTATTTATGTCACAATACTCTTTTTTAAAATTCTATATTTCTATATATTTGAATTTTAGAAAAAGTAAAATTAATTTCGTACAATTATGTTTCAATTAAGTTCATTTAGTACATTTTTTCATGGAATTATCGATTAATATCCGGATGCGGTTACCGTATATACAAGTTTTGTTCCGAAGTAATACGAATTGCATTCATTAACTATTTCATTTTGCTTCAAAAATAATACAAAATAATTGAAATACGAATGTATTAGTTACACAAAAAATTGTTTTAGGTGTTGCTGCTTCTTCAAAAGAAAGAAGAAGAAAGGAGTACGCAGTAAATGACTACAGTACAGTGAAACTGACCAACATGTTACTCTGCTGCCATGTGGGCACAGTGGGGGCACCCTGAACTAATTGCTCGGCAGCACACATACTATTATAGCTAATATAGATTAGCCTTAACTATTTTAAGTATGTTTAAGTCATACCATATCTGTACAGAACGATTACCAGAAAGCCTTACTCGTTGGTCAGTTCTGTATTAGGTTGTTATTTATAATATGTCTAAGCTCGAACTTTTGCACAAATAAGTTGTATGTTTTCAACATTTAAAAAAGAGATTGTGGAAAAAATTGTCACTAGTCACTTTTCGGTTATTACAATTTGAATTCACGGAACGATTACCTTTTGATCTGAGTTTTGACACGTCATAAATAAGTAACCTATATCCCCCGCCCCTATTTTTTATCACCCAGATGCTTTTCATTACTATTTATTATTTTATTTCGCCAAATATTGATATGACCTAGAGTAGAGAGTGTTTTTCTAGTAATTTTGTGTTAGAAGTTTGGTTGTCGAGTAAGGCATTAACAATATTCCCATATAAAAACTGGCATGGATTTTGTTCACTGTCCAATGATTAAATTATTGGAATAGGTAAGAAAGTTGGATTCAGTGTGCCTCCATCGTTTGTCAAGTTGATATTTCCCTGACAGCTTTCCAAATGTTCGTCAGTCCACGTGAAAGTAGGGGCTTGGTTTCGTGTTTTGTCGCGGGGCTTTGTTGGAGGCGATATTTTATGCGCCACCTCTCCACTTGTCGTAATTTTGTGATTAAATATTTGTATAAATTTTGCTTTGTTGTTGATCTCAATTTCAAATTGATCGACTGCTCTGTTGTTAAGCCGCATCTGAAAAGAATGGCGTCAATTTTACCGTCAATTCTATACTCCATTACATCAATTTTTGCGTTGTTTTTCATGAGCTTTTGTCTTTCCTTTTTGAATATGCACAAAATCTTATTTAAAAATTGTTTTACGTTCCGTTAGAATTGCGAACGTGAACGCTTCCCCAGCGTTCACATGTGGCATGAAGTTGTGCGCTTTTTTTTCGATTTTCAATTTATTTGAGCAGTTTGTACAGGTTGTTAGAATTACGTTGCACCACCTGACCAAACTTGATAACCTGCCTGAGAACCGTTGAATTAATTTTATTCCTTTTAATTTTGCTATTATGAAATACATATTGTTAGAACCTGGATGTTTCTCATTTCTCGGTACACCCATCTTTTTGTAATTTTAGCAAACTCGATATGGCTTCCTCCTCTGTAAATATAGTATTGAATTAAAGCGCGGCAATATTTATATGCGTCATTCTCTTTTAGATGTAAATATAAACACTTCCTTCTAGAAAATTTCTATCTTCCTACGATATGCGATTCAGTTTTATTGTAACATTGTAAAAATTGTTGAACCTGAAATTAATATAATAAAATCTAGTATTAAACATATTTATTTATTTGAAATCTATTTCAGTTCATATAAGAAAATTATCAGGTTATATCAGTATATGTTTCATCACTTTTGTTGTCAGATATTTAGAGATCGTGCTAAAACATGTAAAAGTAAGAGCCGCTTTTGAAAGAACAATATATTGAAGTTGTAATCTCCCACGTTTAATTATAATAATTAACGAATTATTTGGCATTAAACAGAGGTGTAGCCAAAACTTCTAGCAAAAACGATCATACTATTGTGAAATAAAAGTTAGTAGGAAAATTCAGTGAATTTTCCTCGTATTATTTTGTGTTAATCTCTTGAGCTTACTTTGGTGATTTTATAGCTCTGTTTTGACTTTGATTCTACTATCTGTTGTGGAAGTACCTTCTTCTTTTTTAGGCAGCATCTCCGAGTATCCAAGCGTACCGTTAGTAGAAGTACCGATACCGAGGGATGGGATATTCTAGAGAACTGGGTATTCTGATACGATACAGAAACAGCGGTACCTTGGAAAATACCGAAAATTCCTAAACTCATCGTACTTGATCGAGTGTTATTTTCTTTAAACTCCTACCATCAAGTTATGCCATGCTTTTGTTCTCATTTAATAATTGATCAAGACGTATATGAGCGCGATGCATACACGTTTGAAATATTTTATTGTAATCGGTGTTTCCTTGAATTCTTTTTTTGCGGGCCGTCACATTATTTTTTTACTGTTTTCGAGTCAAAATGTTCATTATTCATTTGGAAGACCACGAAGAAAACATTTATAGTATCGGATCGAAACCGGCGGGAAAACCGAAAGATGCAGCAAAATATCGATCTCAATACGCTGATCACGTTAGAAAACCTAACGTATATTCGAAAGACTCGAAGCACTCCCACCTGACAATGGGGAAAGCCGCGGAATGTTTACCAAATCCGAAAGAATTTTTGCGAAAAGGTGACGGGATACAATCGTATATAAGATGCCCACCGCGTGAACAGGAGAAGGGTCCACGTGAAAAAAAGGAGAAAGAGTTTCCAAACAAGGAAGAAGTAAGAAAACAATCAATAATTATGTACAATCATTTTCAACTCTCTCATTTTAAGGTGAAAGAGTTCGACGACTTGATGAAGAAGAAGGCGGACACCCGTAATTCGCGAAATTTCGTTCAGGAAAACATCAAGCACGTTTTAGAATTGGAACCTAAAGTTCCAGAGAAAAAGGTCATTGTCGATAATAAAGGTTTAAGTAGACCTACAATCCGAGAGGGTGAACCAGTTTACGTTCATTCCAAAAACTATGGGAAAACACCACCATACCTCCGTAGTGTTATACAGGCACAGCAAAGAATAAAATCGATTTCGAAAGATCAAGAGGTTTCAGATCAACCCAAGTGCAAATATCTCAACCAAGAAGAGAGGGAAACGTTATTGTCTGTAAGATTTAGTTCCTTAAACAAGCAATTCTTCTGCCAACACTTTTTTCGTTTTTTTGTGTTTCGATTTTTGTCTTCATAGAGTTTTTGTCTAACTTTGCAAAACGATATTTCTCGTTCTTGCTCTCTGTTTCAAACTGAGAATAATTCAATTCTCATTTCCAATGATAATAATTAATGCGAGTGAATTATTTTAGGGGTTGAAGCAGAACCGCGAAGAATTGCAAAAACAATTCCAGTTGCTTCCGATGCTAACTGACACGATTCCAAAGGTATTGAAAAAGTCGAAACTGGAAAAGGAATTGGATGCTTTGGAGAAAGATATTAGGTTGCTCGAGAGTCATCCATATATTTATGTGTACGATGAAGAGAATGGTTCGTCGTCATCTCAATAAAACAGTCCCCGGGTAGCATTTTTATTTTTCGGAATATTTGCAAAATTTTTGAGTAATTGAAGTATCAGAAAGCTTGAACGAATTGCACAGTTCAGAATTATTAATATGGAGAAATTTCGAAAAGAACGTTTTTCATATCAGGTCATTAAAATTTTTAAATTTCACGAAAATCATTGTATTTTATATTTTCTAAAAAAATGAAGCCAAAATCCTATAACATCGTAAGAATTTTTGAAGATTAAAGTTGTAATTCTTTGACTTTTCAGCAACGACTTTCACGATCATTTTCTAAAAAATTAAAAATTATTTATATTGACATTAATTTCAGGGAGATACTCTAAAATATTCCATTCAAGTCGATGTTTCCATCCGGTCACCTGGATTAAATTGGAATATATAAAATTCATAACCGCAACTGTTTTTTTTACATTGCCCTAAAATGTAAGAAAAACACCCGCCAGTTTTTTTCGTGGGAAATATTTCTTTATCGAATTTCATAATTACTACGTTTAGATTACATCTCGCAATGTTTCTAATAAATTAAAGTTGTTAACTGTTGCATAACTTCTTGAACCCCTTTTTGATAGTTATCTGCCGAGATTGCTGAAACATAAAACAAAGCACTTGTTGACAAATTTAAGTTGCATTAATATTGAATTCACAGAAAGATTTATATTATATTGTCGTTCACATACAAAATACTCACATACTTACAAAACATTTATTTTCTCTACATTTACCTTTCACGAATGACTTTATCAATTAAAATTAATTAATGTGCTAAAAGTTCATCGATTTACGTTATCAGTGAACTATTTCATCAATTTTCAGTATTGTCTTTTTCATCATATACGTAGACATATGGGTGGTTCTCAATTTTTCTTATAGCGCTTTCCAAACCATCCAGCTCTTTTTCTAATGCACTTTTTCTCAAAATTTTGGGAATCGTGTCTGTTAGTATTGGAAGCAACTGGAACTGTTTTTGAAGCTCATCGCGGTTCTTCTGCAGTCCCTAAAAATTATTTTTCTTATATAATAACATACTCTTTCGTTTATAACGCAATTGTCTAGTAAGATGCGTAGCTTAAAAATGTTCAAACAATTTAGTTTTTTAAAGTTACTTTGTGCGCCATCCGGCGTGCGGTAGCCGAGATCCCCTTTATAAATGTGAACTTACTTCTAATATCGATTCTCGCTCCTCTCGATTAATATACTGACACTTTGGTTGGTCCAATATATCAAACTTCTCGACCCATTTTTTTTCTTCATGACTCTGTGCAACAGAACCAAGATATGATGGTACTTTCCCAAAATTTTTATAATGAATATATATTGGTTCGCCTTCTCGAATTGTCGATCGACATTCTCCTCTTTCATCAACGACAACCTTTTTTTCTGGATTTTTCGTTTCCAGCTTTAAGACGTATTGGATATTCTCTTGAGGAAAATTTCGTGAATGTCGTTCACCAATTTGCTTTTTTAAATTTTCGTTGAATTGTTTTACCTCAAAATTCGAATTTGAATTGTGATTGTTATGAGTATAACAGAGGTTTGCTTACTTCTTCTCTATTAGGATAACCTTTTTCTTTTTTTTTAAATTGAATTTTTTCCTCTTCGCGCTGTTGGCGTGCAACCATATACGACTGTCTTCCCTCGCCCTTCTTCAAAAATTCTTTTGGATTTGGTAAACACTTTTTCAATCTTCGTTCCAGCGTACGGGGTTGTTCGCTTTTTTTCGAGAACTCGCAAGGCTTTGCAACAAATTCCTTGAACTTCAGCGATTTCTCTTCTTTTTGAGGAAATCTTGATTTAAGATCGTAAATACTTTCATCGTGGTTTTTCAGATGAATAATAGACATTTTGATTCAAAAATGCTACAAACAATATGCGACAGTTCGTTATTCAAAAATTCAAGGTATGATGGATTATCGCTAACAATAAAACGTTTGCATCATGCTTGATTGTCACTTATAGTGGAAACATCTGCATAATATTTTTTTCAGAAGTGTTCATTGACTATTTCAACATAAATAAATACATACAATGAAACGGGAATGAAGGTAAAAATAAATTCAAGACAAAAATTTCATATACAAATATATTCATAACAAACTACCATTAGAATAGGTACATATCATAGAGTTCGAACCTTTACATATCAAGAGCTTTTGTCTGATCAGAACATGTAAACAAACCTGTTCAAATCGATCAACCAATTCTCACAGAGAACATCGAAAAAAAAGTTACACTGGAATTTAGTTCTCTAATTTAGCTAAAATGTCAGATTCTCTAAACAGATGGTATTCACTATTTTCTTCCAGTTCAACTTTAGTACCTCCATATTCTGGCAAAAGTACGTTGTCTCCTACCTTCACGGTCAAAGGAATATGTTCTCCATTCTGTAAAGGAATCACGTCTTTTTTTCTTACATGTTATTGATTACAACAGAAACAAACCTTGTTTCGTACTCCTGGCCCAACTGCAACTACCTCAGCTTGAAGTACTTTTGCAGCCGCTTTCTCAGGAATAACAATTCCTCCCTTGGTTTTAGTTATTGCTTCAGCTCGTTTCACGAGGACGCGGTCCAACAATGGAATTAGTTTTTTAGCAGCGCTCGCCTGTAAATGCCGGAAAGTGAGGTTAGGATAAAAAACGTTTTCGGACTTTACACCCTGACAACATTATTTATCCTCAACTAAATAATTATCAAGTGTAGAAATAGCATTCAGGAAGCCAGTATTTGTATCAAAATCACGAAAGCCAATGAAATTATTACACGTGACAGTAAGAACAGAAAAATTTGAATTGATGTAATTGATATTCAAGTGAAATAAACAATTTCAATCAATAATTAACTTACCATTTTCTTTTTTGAGGAATATAACCACCGTTCTCAATTCAACAAATTTTGTATCTCCTGGAGAGATTGAATTTCTGGAACTTTCTAGATTTAACTCCCGGCACTCCCGATAGAGAAACCAAAGTTGAACTTTGACCTTGGAAAATTTGAGATCTACTGCATATTAAGTCTACTATGATGCAATAAATATTGAGACCCAGAGAAATGGAAGCACAGTAACCACAGCCGTATTTAAGGGGCGAATACAATTAGTCACTATTTTCTATTGTAAAATAAACAATTTATTTCATTCATCGTAAATTTTTGTCTCAAGGGGCGAAAAATTAACACTTTTTCCCCCTGTTACAAATTATCTGCAGTTTGTCCATACGGCTATATCTGAACATTGTAACATTGACATGTATTTTGAGCCCACTTTTCCATATTTGAACCTGCCTACCTAAATTATGGAAAAAATGGCCTCCACCGATATCGTTTTTAGAAAATCGTACACGTAGTCGGCGAATTTCACCTTTTTTGTCAATCGATCCATGGACGTAAAATTCTGTAACGTCGTATAATATTTCTGTATTTGGGCTCTTCACGTAACTCCCTTTTACCCCAACGTTGGAATTCATCTCCCCCGATGGAAACTGAACCATTTCTGCTACAACACAAGAGAGGTGAGAGTTATTATTTTAGTCAATACTAGAGCCAGCTTCGATATTATAATATTCCTGTATATCTTTAGACGAAACGTTCAAATTTCTGAATCAAAGAAACATACTACTCGGATGCGCCAAACTTCTCTGATTTCGCTCTATGATCAGATGAAATAATGTTCTGTGTTTCCGAGCTTTCAAAACGTGTTGTCAATCGAACAAATATAGAAAATGGCTCCAAGGCGAGGGAGAATCGTTAAAGTTGATAATATTTTAGACTACGAAAATTTAACAGTTAAGGAAGTACTTTGTCCAATATGTCGAAGCATTTTAATCGAACCAGTAACGCTGCCTTGCAATCATGTGTTCTGTTCGTCTTGTTTTGCAAGCACTATGGAGAATTCGAACCTAGTTTGCCCCCTTTGCAGGGTTCGCATCGGCTCCTGGTTACGGTCGTCGAAAAAAGGAAACAATTTGATTAATGTTAAATACTGGAACGCTATAAAGAGGTTATTCCCGGAACAGATTAAGAATAAACTTGATGGTGTCGAAGAGAATTTTGATTACGGTGAGCTTGAAATCTTTTTGTTTACACTTGGAATTGATAGGTATTCTTTCTATGTGTGATGTCTATTTTTTTATGTGCGTTTAAACCGGGCGATGATCTAGTTCATTACATGTTTTAAAAAACATTGATTGTAAAGTTATTTTGAATCTTTGAAGTTGAAGTCTAAGTCACATTAAATCTTATGTTGACCTTGACGATTGGAAGTCTTCAGTCGTTCAGTGTTTGTGAGGTTCTTGTTTCTGTGTTCTATATTATTTTAGAAAAAATAATATATTATTTTATCTATGATGATAATTATGATGTTTGATGTTTGCTGAAATTTAGGGTTTGAAATATCACATCTTGGTAGATTAAAGAATTTTATCTAACTATAGACAGATTTAAACTTGACTTGAAGCATGAGTCAACAAGGCGCCATGGGTGGTTTTTGATTCATTCATGGTTTACATTATTTTATTTCTTACACTTTGCCACGATGATAGTTTTCAAAATAGAACATGGAAAAAAACATGCACTTTTTATATAACGCTTTGTTCACGACATTTCCAAGTTTATCAGTGGATTTCTTTCAGGCGAGTCTCCCGAATTCCTGTGTCCTTCCGTCTTATTTCCTTCCTTGATCCTTGTCGTCGGTGCGATTTGAGTACTATTGCAGCAGCGACTCCTGTTCTTGGTTCTAGATGAAAATTTCCTTAACAGTAAATAAATTGAGTTAGATGAAAATATGAATGATTTTATAATTGTTCTTTAACCATGAACAATGATATTTTATACAGTTGCAAAGTGTTAGTCAACCAACTGCGAACAGGTGTACTAGGAATACATAAGATCCGGTGTATACTGTTAGGTATGGGAAAACACAGGTAAACAACCCATACAGATCTTTATTTTGCTAAAACAATTTGTACTTATATTTCATATATTTTGCCATTTCTTAAAAATAAATATTTCATATCATGATGTACATCTGAAACTGTCTAATTAAGTCAAATATAGTAAAAATTCATCAATTTGCTTTATTTATATTTAATGCACTGTTTTAAAAAATCTAAAAATTCGGACACAAATATCTCGTTCAATGATATATTCTACATGAAAATTGAGGCCAGCACCCCCCTTTGTGTGCGACGAATTACCAATATAAAATTTTCTGCATTTTTTAGTTTACATCGACATCCAAAAATTTTTAAAACAAAAAAAAACGAAAATGCTCAAAGCTTATAAAACAAATCGGTGAAAAGAGTTTCTGCAAATATAGAATTCGTAAAATCATCACGAGAAAGTGAAAGGCAATTTTAAAAAATTCTGAAATATTCGCAGATTTTCATGAAATGTCTCTGAAAAATTACAATTTTCAAGGAGTTAGAAAAAAATTAATTTAAAGATTTATTCATCAAAAGATTTAGATTCGAATTCGATTTTCAAACATGTGTTTCACTTTTAGATGCCCCATTGATAAGATTATCAAATCCTGGTGAATTGAGAGCGGAATATGAGAAAGAGGCTGAAAAAATGAGGAAAGAATTAGAGATAGAAGATAAGGCTAGTGAAGAATTGGCGAGGAAGCTGTGCGAAGAAGAAGAACGATTGAAAATCGAGGAGGAAGAGAAGTTGAAACTGGACGAGGAAATAGCGAAGAATTTAGCTTTAGCCCTCGGGATGGAAAAGAATTTGAAACGCGGTCCCTTGGACAAATATTTCACGTTGAAAGGTTCCTCCAGCGACTTGAGCAAATGCAGTGTAGATAAAGAATATAGTAATCGAATACTCTGCCTGGATTCAGGGAAGAAACAAATCAAGTCAAATGAAGTGAGTGCAGCATTGGCCGACGTTCGTGACTCAAACTTCTACAGCGTCGACAGCAGCGATTCCATCGATTCGGAATTCCGATACTTCAAGCCGATCGATTACAAAAAGAATCTTCCTTGTGAAAAGTGGTCGCCCGTGAAAGTTCCTGCCGTTACCATTGGACCAAGAAATTCTGCTATCAGGTTGGGCAATTAAGAGTTTATTTACCACGAATGGTTTTTATACCAAAAACAATGTTTGCATAAAATTCCACAGATTTCTAACGAAATTAGAAAACGCAAACAAAATCATTTTGAGAATTTGAAAGATATGAAGTAGTTGTTTCCTTGAGAAAACTCGGAATGTCTGTTTGAATTCAAGATTTTTTGGTTATTTTCCTTATGTTTGGTGTTTCAAAGAAGAAACGTGAAACAACGCCTTCGTGGATGTTTTCAGAATTTCATAAAAAAACTTTGAAATATTTCAAGTATTCGTTACAAAATTCTTCACCTTCCCTAATACTTAATTTTCCTGGTAAACTTAACGATATTAATTTGTATTCTTGATTTCAGAGCACCAAAAGGAAGCGCCCGTTTGATATTGTCGACAGGCTTGTCAGCTTTCGCTCCATATACGTTTTCAAAAAAGCTGAAGGGCGATCCTTGTGATTCGCGACAAAAATCGCCGCGACGCAAAAGCCGAAGTCCGGAAAAGAAACAAAACCAAATACAATCACAATTAAAGGAAAAATACGGAAAACACTCAACTTTCAAACGAAAATTACTAAGTCCCAGTTCGCCGTTTAGAGGTTTCGGAGATGAAAAGGAAATGCTATTCTTCAAAAGGAGTAGGAAATCGAATATTGAACACCAGAAGAATAGAGAAAGTCAGGAGAAATCGGACTTCGAATTAGCCAAAAAGTTACAAGAGCACTATAACGCTGTGGACTATCAGAATAGACGTTCCTTTATGAAGAGGTTAGTCAACAAACAAACCACGTTGGATAATTTGGTAACACGGAGAAGTTACAAAGTCTGATTGTTATCAAGCTATTGGTGAATTGTTTTTTTTTATTTTGAATCGGTTATTTTATTTGATTATTTTTTATTTTTATTTTTTTTTTTGGGTGATAATTATTTGTGATCATTGAATTTTCAAGATAAAGTTTTCCTTCATATCGATCTAGATATATTAAAGCGGGCCATAATGCTGTAGACCATATAACCAATAAGTTGTGATTTATTTTTCTACTACTTTGCTGCCTGTTGCATCGAAAATTCTATGTACTATTTAAGAAGAAACGTTAAAAAATATGTTACAGCATAATGTGATTGAGTTTATCCAGTTACTCTAGTGTTAAATAATTTTCAAATAAAAATTTTCAGCAGCTCTTCTATAGCCGAACTAACAACTAATTGCCGTATCTTTTTTTTATCACTGCTGTTACTTAAAACTACTAAAATCCTTTGTTTGTTTTCCCTTGTCGAGGGAAAATGAATCTTTTTTTTTCGCCCTTCATTTTGAAATTTTTGTTCTTTGGGAACATTGAATAGGGTCATCGTTGACTGATTCTTAGCAATATTTTATTATACGATTACTTCGGTTTTCATATTTTGAAGAAGCAATATTGAATTATGAATTAGAAGACACACTTAAATAATTAATAATTCTTGGCCACTTGTTGAGAACCCAAACTTTTGTCTTATTGGAGAACTCTGAATTGTCTCCTCAGATAATGGATTCGTGGACTTGTAGATTTATCGTCATTGGGGCTTTGGAACACATGGTAGATTGAATGAAATGAGATTCTTATTTGAAATATCTTCGTTCGAAAGGTTTCAATGTGCCGATTATTTTCAAGTCAACAATATTGTTGCTTGTGTCGGAATCTAAATAATTCTATTCCGCGTATGATGAAGTAATTAACAAACTGTTAACTACCTTAAATAGAAGAGAAAGCCAACGTAAGAAATAAAGGTTCAGTTTCTTCGTAGATTGTGAATTTTAAACGCGAGCTGAATTTTCTCTTTACTGTAAATTGAAAAAAAGAATTAATTTTGTGTAACTGAGTAGGGGTAGAAAGTAAAAGTTGCATCCTCGTGCCGATTTGTTTTTCATTTACACGTTTTCCATTTCATTGTAAGAGACAAATTATAATGCTTGCGGCATGTGATAGAATAAAGATGAATTGTTTATTAAATTGAAGGTAAGTTTCAAATTTAGTAAACACCATAAATGTGTCTACACGATATATAGGCTGAGGCAAAAGAGTGAATTTACCAGATTAACTTTGTAGCTGGTCATAGTAGGAAAACCAGAGTCACGATACCTTTCTAGGTTGTAAAAACACTTTTTGCCCTTTTTTACCTTTAAAATGATGTGCCACTTGAGTTGTCTTTGCATTTAAGATTTTTGATTTGGAAAAAAGGCAAAGTTGCAAACATTTCCAAAATTTGAAGTCATGAGTTTGGGTGGTCCTACTGTGAACCGCTACAAACTTAACCTGTTTGGAATCTCGGAAACCGATCCAACGGTTTTTATTAAATTGAGCATGGCAATGTTTTAGACAGTAAAAAATCGATCTAGCTGGGTGCCATACTTTCTGAAACTGTCAATACCTCCATTGGACGTAAAACGGCTGCGCCTTCCCATGAATTTTTCGCAATGCACTTTATAAAGTAGATTTCTGTGATCAGAATACGACAAAGTACTCATTCACTGAAATTTTTGAAAATGCTCTCTAAGTTTATGAAGGTAATAAAATCTCCCAATTTTTAGAGAACTAGTTTTGAAATTGTACACCTAATATCTATAGTTTTTCTGTTGAAATGAAAATATTAATTCATTCGATTTTTTCAGGGCACCAAAAGAAAATTCAAGTTTGTTGTCGACGACAGGATGGTCAGCTTTTGCTTCATACACTTTTTCAAAAAGCTCGGACAGAGAACCTTGTGATTCACAACGAAAATTGCAGCGACGTAAAAGCCAAAGTCTTGAAAAGACACAAAACCAAATAGGATCACATCATGAAATATATAGAAAACACCCAACTTTTGAAAGAAAATTGTTAAGTCCTGGTTCACCATTTAGAGGCTTTGGAGATGAAAAGTGAATGCTATTCTTCAAACCGAACATCAGAAACAAAGAAATTCAGGACAAAGCAGCTTTCGAATTAACCAAAAAGTTATAACATGGACTATCAGACTAGACGTTCCGTTATGGAGACTAGTCAACAAACAAAACACGTTGCATCATTTCATAACATGAAGAAGGCCACAACGGCTGATTTTTTTCAAGAGACTTCTTTTTTAAAATCGATATTATGTTCGATTATTTTTTTATTATTTGGTGATAATTTTTTGTGATCATGGAATAATCAATATTTTCGTTTATATCAATTTAAATAATTAAAGCGCGCCATATAAGTGTTTATTTTTCTACTATTTCGATGCCTGTTCCATCGAAAATTCTATCTATTTAAGAAGAAATGTTGAGAATATGTTACAGCATAATGTGATTTATTTTATCCAGTTACTATAGTGTTAAAGAAGTTTCAAATAAAAACCTTCACAGCATTGTTTTTAGTCCAATAAACTGATAAGCGGTCTATTGACAAGTAATTTAACTTCTATTACCGAAAAAAAAAAATTCTGAACACTGGGAATACTTTGAATGAGTTGGTGGTTGGGTTAGGCGCCCAACTTCATGACCACCTTCTTTTCTGATATCTCTATGTTCCACGGGTGTATGTAGAAAATGAAAGAGGCGACAATATTATTAAAATGTCCTTGTTAGCTCAAGAAATGAACTTCATAAATTACAATTCAACAGTAACAAAATTTAAAACTACTTCATTTCATAATTTAAATCAAAATTATGATTCATTCTTCTGGATTAGGGGATCGCCCAGAGTCATCCAGGATCTCCTTGTTGGACGGGTTGGATGGTTCTCCGCAGAATTCAACTGTAATCTTCTCCTTAGTAGGCTCAAGCACCTCCTCATCTGTCGAAAATTAAATTGTATGATTCTATACAATAGATTCCTTATACTTACCAGAAACAGGTGAAGTTGGTATTTTCATCCTTCCTTCCGAGTCCTCTGTTTCCATTGTTGAAGTATGTGAAATAGAGGCCAGTATCATTTTCCTAATTTGTTCCTGTGTTTCCAAATCTGTATCAGCTTGCAAAGCGACGTTCTAGTTGAAGTATATTCATGATCTTGTTATGTATTTTATTCTTACCACAAATAGGAAAAGGAACTGGCGGCATCTTCTGTTTAATCGAAACTTTCTTCATTTTTGTTTTTGTCTTTTTCCTCGGTCTAAGTGCATAACGGGGCGCGTTAATGTCTTTTGCGTCAGCCATTTATAAGTAAGTAAGTAAGTAAGCAGTTCTAATTTCACTACCAACTGAAGTACTTTGTTTGTATGGTGAAACAACGAAATTCACCACCTACTACAGAAAATTTGGTTCTATGCCTACTTGAAAAGCGCGTTTCAAAAAACAAAACACAGAACACAAAAAGGCTATTGTGTGTAGGGGGCGGTGTGAAAATTTTGGACGAAGTTAATGTTACTTTACTCTTTATATGTAAAAAAAATTCTAGGCTATTTCCGGCTATTCTCGGGTATTCCCGGTCATTTTCAATTGTTTCCGGCTATTTCCGGTTATTTTCAACTGTTTCCGGCTATTTCCGGCTGTTGCCGGATATTTACGGCAATTTCCGGCTGTTTTCGGCTATTTTCGGGTATTTCCGCCTATTTTCGGCCATTTTCGGGTATTTCCGGCTATTTTCGGATATTTCCGGCTATTTTCGGGTATTTCCGGTTATTTTCGGCTGTTTCCGGCTATTTTCGGATATTTCCGGCTATTTTCGGATATTTCCGGCTATTTTCGGGTATTTCCGGCTATTTTCGGGTATTTCCGTCTATTTCCGGAAATAGCCGGAAACAGCCGAAGATAGCCGGAAATAGCCGAAAACACCCGAAAATGGCCGAAAATAGCCGGAAATAGCCGTAAATATCCGGCAACCCTCGGAGGTGGTGGCGGCACACGACGGGGGGCACACTGGGGGCGGCACCTACGGGGGTGTGGCACGCTAGGGGCGGCACACTGGGGGCTGCGCCCGGGGTTGTGGCACGATATAGGCGGCACACTGGGGGCGGTGCAATAGGGGGCGGCGCAATAGGAGCGACACACAGGGGCGGCACCTCGGGGCTGTGGCACGCTAGGGGCGGCACCCTCGGGGGGTGGGGGCGGCACGCTAGGAGCGGCGCAATAGGAGCGGCACCTTCGCGGGTGTGGCACGCTAAGGGCGGCGCAATAGGGGCGGCCGGAACACGGGGCGGGGTGCAATAGGAGCGGCACACTGGGGGCGGCACCTCGGGGCTGTGGCACGCTAGGGGCGACACCCCCGGGGGTGGGGGCGGCACGCTAGGGGCGGCGCAATAGGTGCGGCTTTCTAGGGGCGGCCCCCTCGCGGGTGTGGCACGCTAAGGACGGCACACTGGGGGCGACACCTCGAGGCTATGGCACTCTGTAGGCCAGTCAAAATCTTCCTGAAATAGACATTCGTCCGGAAGTACTGATTTTTTGGTATATGATTGAAATAGCCTTTTTCGAACATACTGTGAAATATAAAGTTCCTGCCCCCCCGGGAAGGGTGGAAAATGCTAATTTTTCGTTGTCATTTCCTCCTAACTCGAAAACGGTTGGGTTTTAAAAAAAAAGTTTCAGACAAAAAATATTGCCGAAATTATTTGCAAGAAAAGTCTCCCTTGGAAAAATCTCCGAAAATTGATATTTTCCTTTCTAGATTGGCTCAAATATTTTCTCACTGTAAAATTGTCGGGTTTATACTGCGTACTGACCTGATACGATCGCCAAGGGTGGTCGTGGGATTCCCGGACGTTTTCGGCGACATATGACGATAAGATTCAACCTGTCTACATTTGAGATTAATAAGCACCGAACAGTTGCGAATATTTGCATTCTTTCTTTTCAGTTCATCTTTATAATTGACGAGCGTTACACCAAACATTTTTATTACGATTATTTTTCTACAGTATTATACTGTAAAACTATTAACATGAGTGGCTGGTAAGTTTTGTGTTTTAGATAGCATTCTTGTAGTTTAATAACTTTTGAGATAATTCTCGATTTCTGAGGAGATAATAAAGAAGATTAAATTACGAAGAGATTGATAGTCGAATGATTTTTCCTTTCTCAAGAATAAATGTAATTCACAAATTTTCGCGGTCGAGTTTCATATTATGGATCACAAATATTTTCTATTCTTACCTTTTTACACTCAGTTTTATGAACTTTTTTATTATATATTGCCACTTCTAAAGTTAATGAATAAGTATTCTGCAAAAATTGAATTCAACAAAATAACACTGAAAGTTTTAAATATCTCCCAGTCATTTGTTCATATCAAATTGACATCTTTTCCTTTTTTCAACAGTAATTCACAAAATATGGATGCCATCTGCACGTTGTGCGATGAGCCATTGGATAATGCAATCCATAAAATTGTGACTGTACGTGAAAAAGCTTTACTTACGTTGACAAAAAGAAGTAGAGAAAAAAAAGATAATAAATGGCAGCAATGGGAAGGAAAGTTGAGTTACCATTTTCACGAACTTTGTCGGAAAAGATATTCGGTTTCTACTAAGTCTTCTGCATCTTCAAATGCTCTCACCTAACCTCACCTAACCTCTCACCTAACCTCACCTAACCTCTCACCTAACCTCACCTAACCTCTCACCTAACCTCTCACCTAACCTCACCTAACCTCTCACCTAACCTCACCTAACCTCTCACCTAACCTCACCTAACCTCACCTAACCTCTCACCTAACCTCACCTAACCTCACCTAACCTCTCACCTAACCTCACCTAACCTCACCTAACCTCTCACCTAACCTCACCTAACCTCACCTAACCTCACCTAACCTCTCACCTAACCTCACCTCACCTAACCTCACCTAACCTCACCTAACCTCTCACCTAACCTCACCTAACCTCTCACCTAACCTCACCTAACCTCTCACCTAACCTCACCTAACCTCTCACCTAACCTCACCTAACCTCTCACCTAACCTCACCTAACCTCTCACCTAACCTCACCTAACCTCTCACCTAACCTCACCTAACCTCTCACCTAACCTCACCTAACCTCTCACCTAACCTCACCTAACCTCTCACCTAATTATTGTGCCGCCCTAAAAATGTGCCGCTCTTAGTGTGCCGCCCCGCCCCGAAAATGTTCCGCTCTTAGTGTGCCGTCCCCAAAAATGTGCCGCTCCTAGTGTGCCCCCTTGCACCGTCCCCAGTACGCCCCCAAAAAATGTGTACCCCCCCCAAATCCGCCTTCCAGTGTGTCGCCGCCGCCTAACCTCACCTAACCTCTCACCTAACCTCACCTAACCTCTCACCTAACCTCACCAAACCTCTCACCTAACCTCACCTAACCTCTCACCTAACCTCTCACCTAACCTCACCTAACCTCTCACCTAACCTCACCTAACCTCTCACCTAACCTCACCTAACCTCTCACCTAACCTCACCTAACCTCACCTAACCTCTCACCTAACCTCTCACCTAACCTCACCTAACCTCTCACCTAACCTCACCTAATTATTGTGCCGCCCTAAAAATGTGCCGCTCTTAGTGTGCCGCCCCGCCCCCCGAAGATGTTCCGCTCTTAGTGTGCCGTCCCCAAAAATGTGCCGCTCCTAGTGTGCCGCCCCCTTGCACCGTCCCCATTACGCCCCCAAAAACCTGTGTACCGCCCCCAAATCCGCCTTCCAGTGTGTCGCCGCCAAATGTGCCGCCTTGGGAGCACCGCCCAGTGTGCCGTCGCCGCGCAGGCCGGGGTCTTCACGGGGAACTTCGCGGGGACTTCGCATGGGCTGACTTCGCAGGGGACTTCGCGGGGTGGGTGACTTCGCGGGGTGGGGACTTCATGGGGGAACTTCGCGGGGTGAGGACTTCGCAGGGGACTTCGCAGGGGATTTCGCGGGGAGGGACTTCATGGTGGGGCTTCGCGGTGGGGGCCTCGCGGGGAATTCGCGTGGGGACTTCGCGCGGAGATCTTCGCGGGGGAACGTTGACAAAAAGAAGTAGAGAAAAAAAAGATAATAAATGGCAGCAATGGGAAGGAAAGTTGAGTTACCATTTTCACGAACTTTGTCGGAAAAGATATTCGGTTTCTACTAAGTCTTCTGCATCTTCAAATGCTCTCACCTAACCTCACCTAACCTCTCACCTAACCTCACCTAACCTCTCACCTAACCTCTCACCTAACCTCACCTAACCTCTCACCTAACCTCACCTAACCTCACCTAACCTCTCACCTAACCTCACCTAACCTCTCACCTAACCTCACCTAACCTCTCACCTAACCTCACCTAACCTCTCACCTAACCTCACCTAACCTCACCTAACCTCTCACCTAACCTCTCACCTAACCTCACCTAACCTCTCACCTAACCTCACCTAACCTCTCACCTAACCTCACCTAACCTCTCACCTAACCTCATCTAACCTCTCACCTAACCTCACCTAACCTCACCTAACCTCTCACCTAACCTCACCTAACCTCTCACCTAACCTCACCTAACCTCACCTAACCTCTCACCTAACCTCACCTAACCTCACCTAACCTCTCACCTAACCTCACCTAACCTCTCACCTAACCTCTCACCTAACCTCACCTAACCTCTCACCTAACCTCACCTAACCTCTCACCTAACCTCACCTAACCTCACCTAACCTCTCACCTAACCTCACCTAACCTCTCACCTAACCTCACCTAACCTCTCACCTAACCTCTCACCTAACCTCACCTAACCTCACCTAACCTCTCACCTAATTATTGTGCCGCCCTAAAAATGTGCCGCTCTTAGTGTGCCGCCCCGCCCCCCGAAGATGTTCCGCTCTTAGTGTGCCGTCCCCAAAAATGTGCCGCTCCTAGTGTGCCGCCCCCCCCTTGCACCGTCCCCAGTACGCCCCCAAAAAATGTGTACCCTCCCAAATCCGCCTTCCAGTGTGTCGCCGCCGCCTAACCTCACCTAACCTCTCACTCACTTCGCGCGGGGGGTCTTCGCGGGGTGAACTTCGCGGGGGGGGACTTCGCGGGTGGATGAACTTCGCGGGGGTGACTTCGCGGGGTGGGGAACTTCGCGGGGATGGGGACTTCGCGGGGGCTTTCGAGGGTGGAATTCGCGGGGACGGACTTCGCGGGGACTTCGCGGGTGGATGAACTTCGCGGGGTGGGGAAATTCGCGCGGGGGATTTCGCGGGGAACTTCGCGGGGATTTCGCGGGGGATTTCGCGGGGATTTCATGGGGGGTGACTTCATGGGGTGAGGGGACTTCGCGGGGTGAGGGGACTTCGCGCGGGGACTTCGCGGGGGTGGGGACTTCGCGGGTGGGGTTTCGCGGGAACAGGGGACTTCGCGGGTGGGGGGGCTTCACGGTGGTGGCCTCGCGGGGAATTCGCGGGGGGACTTCGCGCGGGGGGTCTTCGCGGGGTGAACTTCGCGGGTTCAGGTTTGTTCAAACCTAATATAATTAAATTCATATTCGATTTGTTTTCACCCAGAGATCAAATCTAGGAGGTGAATTAAAAACAGAACAATTACAAACATTTATTCTCTCGAACCCACGAGGCATAAGGACAACATTAAATCCCTGAATGTTATCAGTTCCACAGCCGATGCATGGACCGCTGGCCGTATCAGGTCAGTACTCAGCGAAGTGTGCGCTAGGAATTTGTGCTGCAAAAATATTTGCGGCCGTCTAGAATAAAATCTATCACTATTTCGAGATTTTATCAAGAGAAACTTATTTTTTAAAATTATTTCCACTACATTTTTTGCCTGAAACTTTTTTTCTAAAACCCAACCGTTTTCGAGTTAGGAGGAAATGACAACGAAAAATTGGCATTTTCCACCCTTCCCGGGGGGGCAGGAACTTTATATTTCACAGTATGTTCGAAAAAGGCTATTTCAATCATATACCAAAAAATCAGTACTTCCGGACGAATGTCTATTTCAGGAAGATTTTGACTGGCCTATCTGGGGGAGGCACTTTGGAGCTGTGGAACATTAGGGGCGCACACTGGGGGCGGCACACTCGGGGGTGGGGGCGGCACGCTAGGGGCGGCGCAGGAGGTGCGGCACACTAGGGGCGGCACCCTCTTGGGTGTGGCACGCTGGGGGCGGCACACTGGGGGCGGTACCCTCGGAGGCACGCTAGGGGCGACACAATAGGGGCGGCACACTGGTGGCGGTACCCTAGGGGGTGAGGCGGCACACTAGAGGCGGCGCACTAGGATCGGCCTAGTCTTAGTTATATGATTATTTGCATATAACTAATACTACTATAATTCTAATAGCATACACCGAATGGACGCAAACACTGGGAGACGGCTATATCATGCAATGTATATGTTATGCAATGATAATATGAAAATCCGAGCGGAAAGAAGAACATAGTTTTCTATCGGGATTCGCCTATCGGAATAAAATTGCGTAGGTTTTGATTAAGAGACGTCTCTAGCCCATGTAGAACTTGCAAACGTGAAAAATTATGGTAAATGCTCAGCCCAATAACTAAAAAAAAGGTTCCTCGCTATATTTCAATTGTTGATGACTAAAAAAGAGAAGGTCGGTTTATTCCACATTTCGATTACTAGAAAAAGGTATTCACCCGGGTTTTTTCAATTTTTAATAATTGAGAACTCCGTAGCGAGAGGTGCTCAGGGCTCCCTACGACCTTTTCACCTGTATGCACCGCACACCCTACATAATAAGTGAAGACGCCGCTGGAATGTCGGTACTCTTCGGTAAAAATTCTATAATAAAATTTTGCTCAATTTTTATAGTTAATAAAACCTACAACGAAATACATATTTCTTTGGAAAATCATCCGAAGTTGTCGGTCCGTCAAATATTTTCATAGCGATTCCTAAACAATGTCAACCTGTCAAGAAAGTATATTTTTCTGTTCATGTTTAGGGGACTTTGAATTCCTCAATCAATATAACTTTTGAATAACATGTTATAAAAGGAGTAGAACCCCAAAAAAGCTCAATAAATGAGAAAAGTGTTTCCTAACCTATCCATCCTTTCGCTTGTTCTTTCTAGATTATGGAGAAAATTCCTGTTTCAAAGAAATGGACAATCAAGATTAATAATCAAACATATACAGAGCAGATCCTTGGAGAAGGGGATGCGACAAAAATATCCCACCCCTGAATACGCCTAACATAATTTGTGATTCAATCTTTTCGTCTCAGTTATTTTGCGAAAGGACCAAGTTCGTATTCCACCTGAAATTAATATTAAGATGAACTTTAAACAACCGGCAACAACTGTTTGGTTCCGAAACGCACTGAAAGAGAACTTTACGGAACTATTAATAGTTGCGGTGATACCGCCCCGGGTGAGCAATCAACAACTCTACCACCTAAGCGCGTTTTTCGGAATCAATGTTCCTTTCGATCAATCATTATTATTATTACTTTATTGAAAAAAGAATTCGACATTTCACAGCAGAGTGCTGGAAATTCACCTATCCCAGAAATGAAGTTTCATTGGGATTAGGCTCATACGACTAAAGTTATGATTATTAATTTTAAAACCGTAAGTTCATTTTCGTAACGCCGCCCCGGAAATCCGAATTCGAGATTGTTTGTTTTTGTGTTCAATCTGAAATTAGTATTTGTATGAAGATTAATCAACCGGCAACAACTGCTTGGTTCCGAAACGCACTGAAAAAGAACTTTACGGAACCATCAACAGTTGCGGTGGTACCGCCCCGGGCGAGCAATCAACAACTCTACCACCTAAGCGCGTTTTTCGGAAACAATGTTTCTTTCGATCAATCATTATTATTATTAATTTATTGAAAAACGAATTCGACATTTCACAGCAGAGTGCTGGAAATTCACCTATCCCAGAAATGAAGTTTCATTGGGATTAGGCTCATACGACTAAAATTATGATTATTAGTTTTAAAACCGTAAGTTCATTTTCGTAACGCCGCCCCGGAAATCCGAATTCGAAATTATTTTGTGTGCTTACGGATTTCGATTGAAACACGTATTCGAGTCCGAAATTTTTCAACCATTCAAAGACGTCGCATACCTATTGTACCAATTCAAGGATGTAGTTCATCATGGTAGTGAACGTACAGCGACGGGCCTGTGTTGAAAACAAGACTAACGCGCTTCACTCGAAAGGGTACAGGTATCGACATTGCCAATGAGGGTTTTGAAATTAACAGACCCAAACGTTGTGCTTCAAAAGATTCCTTTCATCACACGAAACAGTTTCGACATACCTAAAATGAATATTAATATGAACTCTAAACAACCGGCAACAACTGCCTGGTTCCGAAACGCACTGAAAAAGAACTTTACGGAACCATCAACAGTTGCGGTGGTACCGCCCCGGGCGAGCAATCAACAACTCTACCACCTAAGCGCGTTTTTCGGAATCAATGTTCCTTTCGATCAATCATTATTATTATTAATTTATTGAAAAACGAATTCGACATTTCACAGCAGAGTGCTGGAAATTCACCTATCCCAGAAATGAAGTTTCATTGGGATTAGGCTCATACGACTAAAATTATGATTATTAATTTTGAAACCGTAAGTTCATTTTCGTAACGCCGCGTCGGAAATCCGAATTCGAGATTGTTTGTTTTTGTGTTCAATCTGAAATTAGTATTTGTATGAAGTTGAATCAACCGGCAACAACTGCTTGGTTCCGAAACGCACTGAAAAAGAACTTTACGGAACCATCAACAGTTGCGGTGGTACCGCCCCGGGCGAGCAATCAACAACTCTACCACCTAAGCGCGTTTTTCGCAATCAATGTTCCTTTCGATCAGTCATTATTATTATTAATTTATTGAAAAACGAATTCGACATTTCACAGCAGAGTGCTGGAAATTCACCTATCCCAGAAATGAAGTTTCATTGGGATTAGGCTCATACGACTAAAATTATGATTATTAATTTTAAAACCGTAAGTTCGTTTTCGTAACGCCGCCCCGGAAATCCGAATTCGAAATTGCTTTGTGTGCTTACGGATTTCGATTGAAACACGTATTCGAGTCCAAATTTGTCAACCATTCAAAGACGTCGCATACCTATTGTACCAATTCAAGGATGTAGTTCATCATGGTAGTGAACGTACAGCGACGGGCCCGTGTTGAAAACGAGACTAACGCGCTTCACTCGAAAGGGTACAGGCATCGACATTGTCAATGAAGATTTTGAAATTAACAGACCCAAACGTTGTGCTTCAAAAGATTCCTTTCATCACACGAAACAGTTTCGACATACCTAAAATGAATATTAATATGAACTCTAAACAACCGGCAACAACTGCCTGGTTCCGAAACGCACTGAAAAAGAACTTTACGGAACCATCAACAGTTGCGGTGGTACCGCCCCGGACGAGCAATCAACAACTCTACCACCTAAGCGCGTTTTTCGCAATCAATGTTCCTTTCGATCAGTCATTATTATTATTAATTTATTGAAAAACGAATTCGACATTTCACAGCAGAGTGCTGGAAATTCACCTATCCCAGAAATGAAGTTTCATTGGGATTAGGCTCGTACTACTAAAATTATGATTATTGATTTTAAAACCGTAATTTCGTTTTCGTAACGCCGCCCCGGAAATCCGAATTCGAAATTGCTTTGTGTGCTTACGGATTTCGATTGAAACACGTATTCGAGTCCAAATTTGTCAACCATTCAAAGACGTCGCATACCTATTGTACCAATTCAAGGATGTAGTTCATCATGGTAGTGAACGTACAGCGACGGGCCCGTGTTGAAAACGAGACTAACGCGCTTCACTCGAAAGGGTACAGGCATCGACATTGTCAATGAAGATTTTGAAATTAACAGACCCAAACGTTGTGCTTCAAAAGATTCCTTTCATCACACGAAACAGTTTCGACACACCTAAAATGAATATTAATATGAACTTTAAACAACCGGCAACAACTGCTTGGTTCCGAAACGCACTGAAAAAGAACTTTACGGAACCATCAACAGTTGCGGTGGTACCGCCCCGGGCGAGCAATCAACAACTCTACCACCTAAGCGCGTTTTTCGGAATCAATGTTCCTTTCGATCAATCATTATTATTATTAATTTATTGAAAAAAGAATTCGACATTTCGCAGCAGAGTGCTGGAAATTCACCTATCCCAGAAATGAAGTTTCATTGGGATTAGGCTCGTACTACTAAAATTATGATTATTGATTTTAAAACCGTAATTTCGTTTTCGTAACGCCGCCCCGGAAATCCGAATTCGAAATTGCTTTGTGTGCTTACGGATTTCGATTGAAACACGTATTCGAGTCCAAATTTGTCAACCATTCAAAGACGTCGCATACCTATTGTACCAATTCAAGGATGTAGTTCATCATGGTAGTGAACGTACAGCGACGGGCCCGTGTTGAAAACGAGACTAACGCGCTTCACTCGAAAGGGTACAGGCATCGACATTGTCAATGAAGATTTTGAAATTAACAGACCCAAACGTTGTGCTTCAAAAGATTCCTTTCATCACACGAAACAGTTTCGACACACCTAAAATGAATATTAATATGAACTTTAAACAACCGGCAACAACTGCCTGGTTCCGAAACGCACTGAAAAAGAACTTTACGGAACCATCAACAGTTGCGGTGGTACCGCCCCGGACGAGCAATCAACAACTCTACCACCTAAGCGCGTTTTTCGAAATCAATGTTTCTTTCCATCATTATTATTATTATTCTATTGAAAACGAATTCGACATTTCGCAGCAGAGTGCTGGAAATTCACCTATCCCAGAAATGAAGTTTCATTGGGATTAGGCTCGTACTACTAAAATTATGATTATTGATTTTAAAACCGTAATTTCGTTTTCGTAACGCCGCCCGGAAATCCGAATTCGAAATTGCTTTGTGTGCTTACGGATTTCGATTGAAACACGTATTCGAGTCCAAATTTGTCAACCATTCAAAGACGTCGCATACCTATTGTACCAATTCAAGGATGTAGTTCATCATGGTAGTGAACGTACAGCGACGGGCCCGTGTTGAAAACGAGACTAACGCGCTTCACTCGAAAGGGTACAGGCATCGACATTGTCAATGAAGATTTTGAAATTAACAGACCCAAACGTTGTGCTTCAAAAGATTCCTTTCATCACACGAAACAGTTTCGACACACCTAAAATGAATATTAATATGAACTTTAAACAACCGGCAACAACTGCTTGGTTCCGAAACGCACTGAAAAAGAACTTTACGGAACCATCAACAGTTGCGGTGGTACCGCCCCGGGCGAGCAATCAACAACTCTACCACCTAAGCGCGTTTTTCGGAATCAATGTTCCTTTCGATCAGTCATTATTATTATTAATTTATTGAAAAAAGAATTCGACATTTCTCAGCAGAGTGCTGGAAATTCACCTATCCCAGAAATGAAGTTTCATTGGGATTAGGCTCGTACTACTAAAATTATGATTATTAATTTTAAAACCGTAAGTTCATTTTCGTAACGCCGCCCCGGAAATCCGAATTCGAAATTATTTTGTGTGCTTACGGATTTCGATTGAAACACGTATTCGAGTCCGAAATTTTTCAACCATTCAAAGACGTCGCATACCTATTGTACCAATTCAAGGATGTAGTTCATCATGGTAGTGAACGTACAGCGACGAACCTGTGTTGAAAACAGGACTAACCCGCTTTATTTCAAAGAACTGTTTCGTCAGCGATTTTAACAGCTCGCAGAATAGGCGAATTGAAATCATATTTTGCAGTTGAAACCGCTTCATTTATCAAGCAAATGAATACCTTATTCGACTTTTTAAATGTGAACCACTTACCTTGCAATGCTGTGGGCAAGAATCTTCCGAGTCCAGATACGGAATTTGAAACTCCATCAAAAGGTTGAAGAAGTTGCGATTTAAATCTTCTCTCAGTCCCCTTGTTCTTTTGGAATATAACAAACGATTAGAGGAACGCTTGTAATTTGGGAAATATTTAAGAATGATTCATTGATTCATTTCAGATCGAACCGCGGAACGAACGAAATAAGAATCAAACTCACTTGTTAAATAAAAGTCCTAAAATGAATTTTATTCTCGCCACTAGATGGATAGGTCTATACACATTGACCGCTTTTGAACGACTGAAATATTATTCATTTATTATGAAAGTAATGGCGGATTCGATTCATTTCAGATCGAACCACGAAATATTTATTCATTTCAGGAACGAACGAAATAAGATCAAACTCACTTGTTAATTCACAATCCTAAAATAAATTTTATTCACGCACACATATTGCAACACGTCTTCTCTCTTCGACCGCACGCGAACTACTAAATATTTATGTCTATCTATCGCTGACGTGTTATGAAAGTAATGGCGGACAAGGATGACGAAATCGAATGAAAACTTTTCCGTCTCTTTATGATAACCGACTAAATAATTTCAACACGTCTACTCTCTTCGAACGACTGAATATTTATGTCTATCTATCGCTGACGTGTTATGAAAATAATGGCGGACAAGGATGACGAAATCGAATAAAAATGGCGTCCACGGAAAACTTTTCCATCTCTTTATGATGAAGCGGCTAAATAATTCGTCACGACATATTTATTCATTTCAGATCGAACCGCGGAACGAATAAAATAAAGATCAAACTCACTTGTTAATTCACAATCCTAAAATAAATTTTATTCACGCACACATATTGCAACACGTCTTCTCTCTTCGACCGCACGCGAACTACTAAATATTTATGTCTATCTATCGCTGACGTGTTATGAAAGTAATGGCGGACAAGGATGACGAAATCGAATGAAAACTTTTCCGTCTCTTTATGATAACCGACTAAATAATTTCAACACGTCTACTCTCTTCGACCGCGCGCGAACGACTGAATATTTATGTCTATCTATCGCTGACGTGTTATGAAAATAATGGCGGACAAGGATGACGAAATCGAATAAAAATGGCGTCCACGGAAAACTTTTCCGTCTCTTTATGATAACCGACTAAATAATTTCAACACGTCTACTCTCTTCGACCGCGCGCGAACGACTGAATATTTATGTCTATCTATCGCTGATGTGTTAAGAAAGTAATGGCGGACAAGGATGACGAAATCGAATAAAAATGGCGTCCACGGAAAACTTTTCCATCTCTTTATGATGAAGCGGCTAAATAATTCGTCACGACATATTTATTCATTTCAGATCGAACCGCGGAACGAATAAAATAAAGATCAAACTCACTTGTTAATTCACAATCCTAAAATAAATTTTATTCACGCACACATATTGCAACACGTCTTCTCTCTTCGACCGCACGCGAACTACTAAATATTTATGTCTATCTATCGCTGACGTGTTATGAAAATAATGGCGGACAAGGATGACGAAATCGAATAAAAATGGCGTCCACGGAAAACTTTTCCGTCTCTTTATGATAACCGACTAAATAATTTCAACACGTCTACTCTCTTCGACCGCGCGCGAACGACTGAATATTTATGTCTATCTATCGCTGATGTGTTAAGAAAGTAATGGCGGACAAGGATGACGAAATCGAATAAAAATGGCGTCCACGGAAAACTTTTCCATCTCTTTATGATGAAGCGGCTAAATAATTCGTCACGACATATTTATTCATTTCAGATCGAACCGCGGAACGAATAAAATAAAGATCAAACTCACTTGTTAATTCACAATCCTAAAATAAATTTTATTCACGCACACATATTGCAACACGTCTTCTCTCTTCGACCGCACGCGAACTACTAAATATTTATGTCTATCTATCGCTGACGTGTTATGAAAATAATGGCGGACAAGGATGACGAAATCGAATAAAAATGGCGTCCACGGAAAACTTTTCCGTCTCTTTATGATAACCGACTAAATAATTTCAACACGTCTACTCTCTTCGACCGCGCGCGAACGACTGAATATTTATGTCTATCTATCGCTGATGTGTTAAGAAAGTAATGGCGGACAAGGATGACGAAATCGAATAAAAATGGCGTCCACGGAAAACTTTTCCATCTCTTTATGATGAAGCGGCTAAATAATTCGTCACGACATATTTATTCATTTCAGATCGAACCGCGGAACGAATAAAATAAAGATCAAACTCACTTGTTAATTCACAATCCTAAAATAAATTTTATTCACGCACACATATTGCAACACGTCTTCTCTCTTCGACCGCACGCGAACTACTAAATATTTATGTCTATCTATCGCTGACGTGTTATGAAAGTAATGGCGGACAAGGATGACGAAATCGAATAAAAATGGCGTCCACGGAAAACTTTTCCGTCTCTTTATGATAACCGACTAAATAATTTCAACACGTCTACTCTCTTCGACCGCGCGCGAACGACTGAATATTTATGTCTATCTATCGCTGATGTGTTAAGAAAGTAATGGCGGACAAGGATGACGAAATCGAATAAAAATGGCGTCCACGGAAAACTTTTCCATCTCTTTATGATGAAGCGGCTAAATAATTCGTCACGACATATTTATTCATTTCAGATCGAACCGCGGAACGAATAAAATAAAGATCAAACTCACTTGTTAATTCACAATCCTAAAATAAATTTTATTCACGCACACATATTGCAACACGTCTTCTCTCTTCGACCGCACGCGAACTACTAAATATTTATGTCTATCTATCGCTGACGTGTTATGAAAATAATGGCGGACAAGGATGACGAAATCGAATAAAAATGGCGTCCACGGAAAACTTTTCCGTCTCTTTATGATAACCGACTAAATAATTTCAACACGTCTACTCTCTTCGACCGCGCGCGAACGACTGAATATTTATGTCTATCTATCGCTGATGTGTTAAGAAAGTAATGGCGGACAAGGATGACGAAATCGAATAAAAATGGCGTCCACGGAAAACTTTTCCATCTCTTTATGATGAAGCGGCTAAATAATTCGTCACGACATATTTATTCATTTCAGATCGAACCGCGGAACGAATAAAATAAAGATCAAACTCACTTGTTAATTCACAATCCTAAAATAAATTTTATTCACGCACACATATTGCAACACGTCTTCTCTCTTCGACCGCACGCGAACTACTAAATATTTATGTCTATCTATCGCTGACGTGTTATGAAAGTAATGGCGGACAAGGATGACGAAATCGAATAAAAATGGCGTCGACGGAAAACTATTCCGTCTCTTTATGATAACCGGCTAAATAATTTCAACACTTTTTATTTATTTATTCATTTCAGATCGAACCGTGGAACGAATGAAATAAAAATCAAACTCACTTGTTAATTCACAACCCTAAACAAATTCATTCTCGCACACACATTTTAATACGTACACCATCTTCGACCGCGCGCGAACTACTAAATGTTTTTCTCTACTCCGACACTAGAATTGTTTCATTATCGTTCTAAAATTAGAACGATAATAACTTCATTATCGTTCTATCGCAGTGATTTTTTCTGTTTTGAGGTTGGCGCCCTGTGCAGTGCCGACTCTGTGTTCGACAAAAATGCTAGTATTTATGGTTGCCTCGTCCATACAAAAACTCGCTACTTTGTGGCTCGTTTTTGTATTTTGGACTCGTGTAAGAATGTCTGGGCCTTCTGTTACTTGTATTAGAATATACTATACTGGAGCAGGAAACCTTATAAACTACAAGGAATGACGCATAACGAGAGCGTTACTTGCTCGCGCCATCTGCCGTGCGGTAGCCAAGTTCCCCACATTGATGTTGTTGTACGCGCCATCTGTTGGCCGCTCATCCAATCTCTTCTGCGAACGCCCTCTCTTCGACCGCCCGTGAACTACTGAATATTTATGTCTATCTATCGCTGACGCGTTATGAAAGTAATGGCGGACAAGGATGACGAAATCGAATAAAAATGGCGTCCACGGAAAACTTTTCCGTCTCTTTATGATAACCGGCTGAATTATTTCAACATGTCTACTCTCTTCGACCGCTTTTGAACGACTGAAATATTATTCATTCTCATCGCTAACTTCTTATGAAAGTAATGGCGGACAAGGATGACGATATCGAGTAAAAATGGCGTCGACGGAAAACCTTTCCGTCTCTTTATGATAAACACGCTGAATAATTCGTCAGGAAATATTTATTCATTTCAGATCGAACCGCGTAACGAATGAAATGAAAATCAGACTCACCTGTTGATTCACAATCCTAAACAAATTCATTCTCGCACACACATTGCAATACGTATGCGCTCTTCGACCGCGCGAACTACTAAATGTTTGACTGGAGCAGGAGACCTTATAACCTACAAGGAATGGCGCATAACGAGAGCGTGTAGGAACTATGCATCCGCGATTCAATCGGAAAACATAGCTCACTACCTGCGTTTCGTCCCGGGCACACGTACTAAGGACTCATCAGTATGGCTGATGTACGTGTGCCCTGCCATATACGCTGGGGAAGAGAGCCCCCGGGATGGACTGGAGCAGGAGACCTTATAAGCCACGACGGAATGGCGTATAACGAGATCGTTACTCGCTCGCGCCATCCGCCGACCGGTGGCCAAGGTCCCCACAAGCGTTAGTTGCTCGCGCCATCTGCCGTGCGGTAGCCAAGATCCCCACATTGATGTGTTGTACGCGCCATCTGTTGGCCGCTCATCCAATCTCCTCTGCGAACGCCCTCTCTTCGACCGGGCGCGAAATACTGAATATTTATGCCTATCTATTGCTAACGTGTTATGAAGGTAATGGCGGACAGTGATGACGAAATCGAATGAAAATGGCGTCGACGGAAACTTTTCCGTCCCTTCATCATAAACCGGCTAAATAATTTCAACACGTCTGCTCTCTTCGACCGCGCGCAAACTACTGAATGTTTGTCTATCTATCGCTGACGTGTTATGAAAGTAATGGCGGACAAGGATGACGAAATCGAATGAAAATGGCGTCGACGGAAATCTTTTCTGTCTATTTATGTTAAAGACGATGAATACTTCGCCACGAAATATTTATTCATTTCAGATCAAACTCACTTGTTAATTCAAAATCCTAAAATAAATTATATTCTGGCACACACATATCAACGTATCTTCGCTCTTCGACCGCGCGCGAACTACTGAATATTTGACTGGACCAGGAGATTTTATAAGGTATGACGGAACGGCGCATAACGAGAGTGTTACGCGCTCGCGCCATCTGCCGTGGGGTAGCCAAGATCCCCACATTGATGTGTTGTACGCGCCATCTGGTAACCGTTCATTCATTATTTTTTCCCTGCGAACGCATTCTCTGTTTCGTCCACCAATTACTCGTGGCCATCTATCGGCCGTCCACCAAGCTTGTTACAAATCTTGGAACTATGTGTACAGTCTATTTGTATTATTAGTCAATGATAAAACTTATTGCAATAAAAACAAGAAAATACACATTGTATTATACAGCTGGACATATAATAAAAGAAATAATTTAAGATTAATTAAACTCTCCTGAGAAATTCGTGTCGCGCCCAGAACTCTCGATCTTCCGAAGATCCACGAGGAGTTTTTTGGTAACTTTTAAATATTTTTTTTTCTATCTCGAAATCAATTCTGGAAAAGAATTAAAAATTACCAGATTTCGAGAAAATTTAGTAATCATATTTTTGTCAGAATCAATTCATACTTTTGATTTTCTTTGAATATTGGATAAAACAATTGAAAAACTTTTCAATTCATAAGGAGCATTTAAAGCATCATAGCTTGGATATTCACAGAGTGAAATAAAAATTTAAACTTCATAGTTATATTTTCTATAAAATATCTTTTCCAGCACAACAAACTGCTTTCATATAATTTTTAAATATAATCTACACACCATCATATTCAGATACTTCAGCAAATATAAAACACCTATTCAATCTTACATTGTGCATTCATCAATATCACAGAGACAAATAATTGTTTCGACAGAGAAGATTTTCTTGTATGATTTTAAAGTACATTCACAATTATTTTTGAGGTTTCAACTAATATCTGCGTAGTCTAAACATTCAAAGTTTCCAGATTCAATTAACATGTTTCATTGTCGTAACCAGTTAGTTTTTTTCCGTAATCGTACCTAATCCAAATTTTGGGCCAGTTCTATTCTCCGTAGGAAGAAAACTTAACGGATTGACAATAATGTTTGGATCTTCTTTCCTACGTGTACCCTCCAAGAAATACGTTTCCATTGTTCCTTTTCCTTTCACTTCAATTGTACCCCTACAACTTAATGGGTAACCTTTTGATTGTAATATGTGATAAACTTCTTTGGTCACCTGAAATCATAAAGGTTTATTGGTAATTCCACAAGGAAAATATTTTACTTGTATTTTATCTAAAACTCCTGTGCTATCCATTCTGCTTGCCACATTGACAGCATTGCCCCATATATCGTATTGAGGTTTGCGTACTCCGATTACTCCAGCAACTACTGGACCCACATTAATCCCGATCCGAATTCGGAAATGATTGAAGGAGTGCTCGTTTACCTCCTCTAACTGCTCTTTTAATCTTAGAGCGTAGTCTGCCATTGCAGTCACGTGTTTGAAATCGTGCATATCACAGGTATTTTGAGTGAGGCCCGATGCTGCCATGTACGTTGCACCCGTGGATTTGATTTTTTCTATATACTTGAATTGATCTTCCGAAAGAAGTTCATCGAAATCCGCTATTATCTCATTCAATAGTCGGAGACATTCCACTCCCTCGTTGTTACCTTCTAATTCGACGTAAAATTCACTGAAATTCGGTATTGATGCGAATAGAACGCAAACGAAGTCGCACTGCTCGTGATACAATTCGTCATTGTTTTTTTCGCTGTTCAAGAAATGTTCAGCAACATGAACTGGCAAAATATTGTCGAGCAGTTTTCTGTTGTAGGCTTCTAAGTGTTCCATGTCTTCTTTTTCCTCTGAAAAAATTCGTTTCGATGTTATGTGATTAAAATGATTGGAATGGGTGATTTACAAGAAGGGACAATACTCTGTTCTAACAGAAGTTGATTATTGTAACTAATGACCTAATAGTACCTGGTTCCTTTTTTTCAGGGTACTTAGTACTTGGGGAATTGGTTTGATATCGAACTAAACTAGTTTGCAACCAGTTCTCGAATATTTCGAAAACAACTGTTTTTTTATTATAGTTATAAGTAATAAAGTTAAGTGTCCGTAAAGTAGAAAACTAAAATCTTTTATGATTTTCCAGCTGCTTCTTCACATTATTCGATAGGAGCGTTGAGTGTGAATATCTTCGACAACTGATTACGAAGTTGGCCAAAACTTCTCATCTATTGAAGGCATTGTTACAGGATGTCGTGAATTACATTAGAAATTGTCCAACAAAACTTGCACTGATGTAGAGGGGGTTAAATTGCAGTCACTAATTGGATATATTGATCAAATTACACGACAATGGAAGCGGAAGTGAAACGCGGCATTAGGTTGAAATCGGGATCACGCGGCGGCATGCGACAAGTTCGTATTACGTAGCGTTAATTGGGACAAATGGAGTGTATGGAGGTTTCGTCGCCAAAATTGAAAAAGCCTACCTGTGGCCTGCAATTTCCACACGAAATCCAATCGGTACGTTGCTTCGATCTGTTGGCCATGTATGATTAGTGCAACCACGAAAGCGACTAAAATCACCACGTTCAGATATTGTTGCGTCAATGTGGTTTCGCCGCTAGAAATCAAAATGCAATATTCCTGGAATCGCGATCGAATCTCCAATGATTAATTCACCTTTCCGTCGGGCAAACGGAACGATTAAATTCCTTCGTAAATGAAGTATCGATGACCAAAAAAACTATCATCCCAACGACTAATAAAATTGTTTTGGATATCGATGTCAGAACTTGATAAACTGCACAGGCTATCATCGAGATGAGTACTAAAAGAAGGGTATACTACAAATTAAAAATTATTAGTGTGTTATACTTAATACTTTTTACTTACGTCAAACAAAAGATGGAAATCGCAGTCTCCATCAGAAATAACTAAAAAATCGGTTGCATTCCCGCAATCTACATTTACAGACTTTCTATCTTTGGCACAATCACGGAGAGACATCTAAAAACAGTGTCAACAGTTATTCAATCCATATGCCGATAATAATTCTCACGAAGTTCATAATTGCTAAAATGTAGATGCAGATTGACATTAAAATTGCCAAAACTTGCGCCAAATTCCGGTTCCGATGGATATTCAGAGAAAAATTCCTCAGCCATCTATACTTTTCCTGTGTTGGAATAGTTAGTTGTGTATCAAACTGATTAAACGATAACTCACCATAAATTCGAAATTTTTCAAATAAACAGTTAATGGAATTGAGACGAGTAAAACAGCGACAGGTAGGTAGCTCGAAGTTATTGAAACATTCCTGCAAACGATATATTATCATTGTCTCCTGGTAACCCCAGGATTACGTACCGAATTATGAATGACTGCACGGAAAATATTGTCAGGAAACAGAGGACGGAGCAGAAGAAATACAAACTCAACATTCTATCTTTTTCGCGGATGTACTAAAAGAGAACAGTTTAATTTCCCATTTAACTCCCCGCCAACAATATTACCTTGGCTTCTTTCGTGGGATCTTTGAAGCATAAAAGCAAACTTCTGCAATGCTCCGTTCTCAATCTATCAATACTCCTGGCGTCTATTGCTCTCATAAGGTATTCATTCACTTCATCTTCCGTATTCTTGCTTCTTTCCGTCGTTTCGGTGAATCCCATCCTGTGAATCGGATATGATTGGAAAGATGAAAACATATCCTCTTTAGGTATATCAATTATGGAGGATGTTCTAAGCGTATGGACCCGCATTCTTAAAATATACTGCTCAAAAAATTGTAGTATGAAGCCGTATTTTTGACTGAAACGTGCATTGCAAATATTGAAACATAAAACCGTAATTTTTACATTTACACTAACATTGAGATCATAATCAAGGCAATGGTAGAGTCAAATTTTTCACATCAATCTATATTTTTTTCTATCACCATCATGTCTGCTCACCGCAGACATAGCAACTGCCCATTTTTATTCAGGGATTATTTTTCGACTCCCTATGAATTCATAATTTCAAATATTTATTACGAGGCTTCGGCAACTTACAATACAGGACGTGTATGATTGTTAGTCTAACGGTTACGTGATCAGACGTCATGCTTAAGGCGCATGTCCCTCGAAATAATGTATTTCATAAAACAGTTGATCGGCAACCAATCAACGGAAACCTACAGATGCAGCGCTTTCAAATATTTAAATTGCGATCCGTTGATTGGCTGTCGATCAGCTGTTTTATGAAATCCCTTATTCCGGGGGAGACGCGCCTTAAGAAATCCCAAATTTGCAAAGTTCTTAGTACTGAAATGTGGTTCACACTGCAAACAGCAAGAAATATTCACGGAATCATGCCACAAACGGAGAAATATGAAATACCTCTCTTTTTTGTTTTTGCTGCAATAATTATCTCCGGATAAACTCATGTTTATGGAAATATTCGACTGTATGCAGTCCATCCTCAATATTATGATACGTCTCCCCTTGTTATTGTTGTTGGCGTTTGTTGGGACAGTATTTGATGCGTTGCTTACACGTGTACTCGGTATGTAAATGTTCATGAGTAAAACGATATTTAAATCGATGACCACCCTCTTTAACGGTTGACCGTGTCATGTATACAATTTCATTACAAGCTATCATTAAAAGGAAATTCGATAACCTTATGGAGACTTAAGGGAATAAGCTTCACTATAACCAGTTACGTTGACAATTTTCTGAAGGACTGAAAAGTTGTTTCGGAAGAAATAGCAAAGGAGTTTCCGCCCTTAGAATTTATTGACGAAGTTTAATTGCATGTTTGTACGACCAATACTCTTTTTAAACCATAATATATTCTGCATTATGCCCAATTTGTAATAAACAACCGAATAACGAAGGGATTTATAATGAGGAAAACTTTCTCGATACAACTAACTGCGTTACGTTGGCTCGAAAAATTCGGGAAAATATTACATTATCATAAGTTGCAGATTTTGTTCGTGAAAGTACCCGTTATGAGATGGGGGCAAAAAAGTAGAGGACGGAAATTGTGACTAAATTCATCCAAAGGCCATGGTGAAGAAAGTTTAGTATTAGGTTGCCTGCAGACATGTATCTCGATAACAATTCAGGACTGCCAGTAGCATTAGATGTTTTTGCGACTTTTAAACAACGAAAAAGTTTATTGGACGAAGTCCGTTTTTCGAGGGAGTTTCCGAGTTAATTTTAACTACATAAGAGGGGGCGACAGTTTGTTTCAGACGAGAAGGGTACAATGTTAGTGTTTTGATCCGGGAGGAACTTTTGTCCTTTATGTATGATGGATAGTTTAGCTGATAATGAAGGCAATTGAGTATCAATTCTTTGGACAAATTGTCAAAAATGCATTATCTCAGTGAAAATGTTTTTTGTATCTTCAAACTATAATTTCAAAAGAACTGAAATAAAGTTGCAACGAAAGATGAATTATATACATATATATGTATTGTATTATATTTCTTTATACACCACGATTAATATCGTAACGCTTGATTAACCAAAATGAAATTTTTTACTATCATAAAGCTCGAATGAGTTCGTTGTGCAGTGAAATGGGACAAACGGTTTCAACACAATCGTCACTTTTCCAAAATTTCAAAAATTCATTATCTCAAAATCTATGCACGATAGGTCACTGAAACATTCAGAAAAACGCCTTTCTCTATTTCAGAATTAACGAAAGAATTTCAAACGTCTTTTGGAAAATCAAATTTGATCAACGTGTTTCCAAAATGTCAAAAATGCATTCTCAAGATATATGCAAGATCGGTCACTGAAAACTTCAACCAACACGTTAAGTCAAGTTTATCAAACATATTACTCCGGTAACTGCATAATTTCACGAGAAATGAGTTCGGTGAAAACTTTATATAACGAAAGAATAATAGGACCTCATCTAAACACAAAGTGCTACCTTACTCAAATATTGTTTAGCTCGATCCAAACGGTAGTTCACCTGAACAAACTTAATTTCCTTGGGACACTGAATGCAAAAAAGTTTTCAGACATCAGTTCGTCGCAATGCTCTTTAAGTTCATATCCGAGTAATAACTTTCGGAGCGGCGATTTGATATGCGAATAGCAAGTTTGAAACTGTAGAAATCATATTCAACGACTCATTTGCAAGATTTCCTTGTTATAAAATTTTCGGGACGATTTGTGCATTTCGCGAATATTTTGTAGAATGCACTTACTTTGAATGTTTGCCATGTTGCGATCCATGTCCCATCATTCTCATTTCCTTCGAAACGTTTCCATTCATCGAGTGCGGGTGAGATGCTGAAGTACCCTACGGAAATAAGGTTGAGAAAAAAAATGGAAATTAATTTTTTGGGTTTCTTACCCCTCTGTAAGATGGTGCAATTATCAAATAAGTATCGATGTTGTGGTCTTTCAGATAGGAATTCCTATCGCCCCCTTTCCCTGGCTCTACTACGTAGTCATTTCCTAAACATTTCAATGTCTCCTTCGTTATATGAACCCGACTGAAATTATACATTAAACGTAAAGGGAATATCTGTAGACGTTTGTTTACCCGGGTATTCCTCCACTTTCCATATGGTTGGCAAGGGTTACATCGTTAGACCACACGTCAAATTGCCATTTCCTAAGCCCCAAAACACCGCAATGGACACGTCCGGTATGAATGCCAACCCTCATATTTACGTTGACTGCCATTACTTCTCGTACTAAACTAAAAACATATTCGACGATATGGGGATAATACTGGCGTAAAGTACAAAGTACAAGAATAAAAATTTAAACATGCCTGAAATTAGAAACTCATTTTCCTTCGAGCGATAGCTCATAAAATGATACAAAGTGTTGAAACGTGAAGGCCCGTGACCGTCAGCTGCGAGCTGCGATCTCGTGGGTGGTTTAAGCACACGTCAAACAAAAAAGATGAATTATAATCATTTCTCTCTGGTTTAGAATTTGCCACATGGCAGCTCACCCCCGATATCTTGAGAGAAAAAAGTCTGCTGGTAATTCTTTATATCTATTTTCTAATTCAGAGAAGAAATTCGTGGATAAGCCATTTCACTGGCACCAAAAATGGAAAAATGTTGCCTTAATAAATACAAGCAGTATAATATTTATTAGTTCCATAAGAATAAAAATATTATGACGGCATGAGTGGAAATTTTGGAAACGCGCAAGTTTCGGAAAATGTCAACAAGAAACGACGATAACTGAAATGTATTCTTCTCGTCGTCTGAAATTGAGTATAATTGCACTGTAATGAACATTCAATCAACCGATAGATTGAAATCATTTCGTACTCACGCGAATACCACGATTGATTTTCTTAGACAAAGAAGAGAACGTTATTCAGGAAAACACCCCTGAGGGTTTATTTCATGCGAACCGTAAATCGGTCTGAGATTGCTGCACAAATCAACCTATCGGATATTGGTGTGTTATCAAATCTTCCCCCTCTCCTCTGCATATTTAGATCACGATTACTATTTCTACTGAAAAGATCACATTGCATAATTCGCGTGTTTACTCATATTCAGAATTTAGATATACAACCTCCCTCATAACGCGACAGTCTTTGCGGTCGTAATCAAAGAAATTACAAGCCAGGAACATTGACAAGGGTTTATTTTCATTTCAAAGAGAACTAACTATAGAGAAGCCCGGTTTACAAAGCTGGTGAAGTTTCTTTGTGTGATAACCGATCCAGATCTATGCAAAACTAAGAGGCATATAATTAACGGGACTTAAGTTAATTTTGATATACGTACACAATTAAAAGTTTTAATTACTGGTGGACTCGATTTTTAACGATCTATTTGATACCAAACGTTCCAAATTAACGAGAGTACGAAATATCGGAAGCCGAAATTGACTGCTTCAATTTTGCTAATGCAAAATTAAAGATCAAAAGCCTTGCGGATTTTCAATCATAACAAAATTGAAAACACGCAGAGAATTTGAAGTGTTGAATTCGGCGTTACCTCAGATCAAAAACTTAAGGAAGGAAGAATTGTTACTTACGCTATGGCATCAATCATGTCGAGGCCCATTTCAACAGTGCATTGAGCGTGATCCGGTCTGGCTTCCGGCAGCCCGGAAACGCAGTAGTAACAGTCACCCAGTAGCTTTATACGTAAACAGTGATGTTCAGCGGCCAGACGATCGAATCTGGAAAAAAAATTCCCGTTCAGAGCCGGGTTGAATTTTTAGAAACGACATTAACTCCTTATTTCGTTGCCGGTCGTGCTCTCAAAAGAGGGATGAAAGGATTTAACAGGGCAATCGTCGCGTAATTGGAGGGGATATGAAACTGGCGAATCCAATCCTTCTTTGAACATCGTCTTTTTTCCGTGGATAATATTAATTCCCGGCTGCAATTGAACATCGATCTATCCATGTTCTACGTTTTTGATAGTTTGATAGTGTGCGAGAAGCTGTTACGTCTTGGTCTACCAATCACCTTTCAATTGGGTGTACGAAAGTGTTATCAGCCTTAAAATATGTGAATAAGATGAGTGCATTCCAATAGAAACTAGCTAGGAACAGACACTGCACAGGTGCACTCTGCAGACTATCACAGTCAGATGATCCAGGAGACAATTGAAATACACCAATTTTGGGAGATTGGGATTAAAATTAATAAAATAACACAATTTCCCTTTCCGCTTAGTAACCGCATCCGGGGGCAGACTGGGTATTCTTCCACATGATATCAATCAATTATTAATCGATGCGAATCCCAAGAGACCATTTCAAAGAGAAAACACTCCAGGAGGACGCAGAGCTTTTCCCATTTCAAAATCAGATACATCAAGCTCATGAAATCATATGAAAAATAATTGATTAATGACTCACCTTGCGAATAATTCATTCAGTATTCTGACGAGTTCCTCAGCTGTACATTGATCTGAAAGTGTAGTGAATCCACATATGTCGGCGAAGAGGATGCTACGAACAGTAAGTCGATGTCATGTTTTAGTAAAACAAAAGATGTTGCATTTCCATACCTAACATTTTCATGTCGCTGTATATAAATTTTGTGAAACTGTTCCTCTTTGGGTTGTCCAGCGATGTCGGCTTTCATTTCCATGGCTACATGACGAGGTAACACCGACAGCAACAGTCGTTCCTAACGAAGAGGAAAAGAAAAATGTAAAATCAGGAACGAGAAAAACGCTGATTCACTCACCTGCTGCTGATTTTCACGCTGAATTTTCAGTCGGGCCTCGATACATTGTCTGGTCTCTAAAAACGCTTTCCTTTGCGCTACTTCTCTCGGGTAATGAGTACAGATTCCGGCAAGGTTGCCGCAAAGAAGAACAACCAGACAGCAACTAATCTGCAAGCGAGATGTAGAGCTTTTATCACGAAAAAACATTCCACTTCTCATTCAACATTCATCAATTTCATACCCGAGGAAAAAACGAACGTCTCATTCAAGCCGAATCTTGGAAATTAATTGATTCTCTTTCTATAGCTTCGTTAATTAAAAATTCAAGGGATAAGTATAGCATGAAACCCTTTTTGGCTTTCAAGTGGCTCCTTCTTAATCCCGCTCACCTGTGGAAATGTTTCCAAATATCCAGAACAGTATGTTGAAACGATCTGGCAAAACCCGAGGGTAAATCCAACAAGCAAAGCGTCCTTCAATCTTATCGGCATTAGAGCGTACGTAAGATACGTAAAGACAAGAGAAAACGTTGTTCCCAATAAGGGGCGTTTAGCTCCACAAAAGAATATGATGCAGACCTAAAAAAATAATATTATTTATCATACCGCAAAAATAACAAGAAACATCAGGCTGGAATCCACAAGCATCAAATATGTTTTATTAGAAAAATATATTGATTTCGCCTTTGATATTTGTGAGCATTATTATCTGAAGTATTCTGACGTGCTCCCATTGAACAGACAATAGGAGCTTTCCCAGTTTTTTGATGAGCAAATAAACCACGAAAACAATTCTGCTCATACCTATATGTCATCGATAAGTGACCCATACTTCACCTTATATAAATAACACAGCGATGTGTGTTTCACATCACTGACAATTTGTCTGTTATTATAACAGCCTAAAGCAGAGCCAGATAAACAGCGTGACAAATTGGATATTGAATTATTTCTGACATTTTAGAATGAGAATTATAAAGTGGAGATGAACGGCAGAAATATTGACGAAGAACACGGTTTTGTCACGACCAATCAATATTCTCCGATTCTGTTTGCGTAATATTTTATTCAATTCTTCAATGGAATATCTGAAATTATCAGGCGTGACATTTTTTTATCGAATATAATAAATTCCATAAAAAATATGTTATAGATACAGTCGCCCGTCGATGTTCGCGAGAGTTCCGTTCCAGGAAAAGTTCCGCGAATGTTGAATTATTTTGTATTTGTCTATTTTGCTTCTCTATTTCTACATTGATTCCACTGTCTAATGTGTGGTGACATAAAATTCATAAAGATGTATGTATACGCCAACGTGTACAGAGAACAATCGAAACTGGTCGTGACTCCAACTTTACACTGTGGCCGAAAAATGCTATTCATGTCTTTTTTGAAGGTGTTACATGTCTATTTTGAGTATGTTTTGTCTGAATATTTTGGAGGCTTTGCATGTCTATAATGTTTTTTTTTTGTGTCTATGTATGTCGTGTCTATATTGTATTTTGGAGGTTATGGTTGTATCATTTGGGTTTGTTTCACTTGTCCATTCTAGAAGTTGTGCTCGCCTATTTTGCGTTTTTTTCGTCCCAGTTTTGCCCCTCATTCGTCAGTCGTTGTATTTCTTCTGTTTATTCCTTAAAAAGTATGGCGTGTCTATATTGTGTGTTCGGTTTCTCATTTGAGTTTGTTCCGTCTGCCTAATTAAGATATTTCACCCGTTTATTTTGAGTTTGTCTATTTGGGGAATTTGAGACTCTATTTCGGCTTTAATGTATGTGTCGGTTGTCTATTTAAAGTTCGTTTCTTCTGTATATTTTGCGGATTCTGTATGTCTATTTGGTATCTGATTTATCTATTTCTGAAAGGTATTGCGGGTGTACATTGTGTATTGCATTCGTTCATTTTGAAGGTTTCGCCTGTTCATTTTGTCTTTGTTTGATTTATCTATTTTGGACATTTTCAGGCTCTATTTCGGCTAATGCATTTGAGGATTGTTTTGTCTGTCTATTTTGGACGTTTACAAGTGACGGTATCACGTGTCTATATTGTGTACATATTGTTTATTTTGAGGGTTTTGTGTACATAATTTTATGCTTTAGTAGGCTCGCTGAAAATGACACAAAGATCCAGCTCGCCCGTAAAGATCAATTCACAATGCTTAACAGATAAATTCTTCTCAGTAGTCAGAAACCAAATTTCTTACATGCCACTGGTTATTAAACAAAATAAAATGTTTTTACTATTAATTAAAGTTCATCATGCTTGTACTCACCTCTAAAGCGACGAACGTAAGAAAAATAAAATAGGAGATTATTATAAGGTGCACCTCGTTCATAGCTGGCTTCGAAAGCACAACCAACAGCACTGAAAGAAGGAAATAAATGTAAGAACCCCAAGATAATAATAAATTTGAAAGAAAAAAATTCACTCATGTATTTTTGGGTATTCAATGTATTCCTCACGTTTCAATAATAAAGATAAACTACTTCATTTGATGAAATTTCTTCAAAAATTCACAGAAAAGTCTGGTGATTTCGACGATTTTCTCGAACCTTCCAAATATCGTAAATTTTTGAGAATTTCAATATTAATATCAAATGGAAATAAATTTCTGATTTTTTTCGTAGCGTTTCATTTATTTTCTTATTATAATAAGAAGGTTCCGCGTCATGCTCAAAAAATTGGGAAAATTCCTGCAACTATTTTGAGAAGTTTGGGAAATTTTAGAAAGAATTCCAGGGAGTTAACGATTTACTTTTGAATTTCTAGAACATGGATAAGAAAGATCTATCTTTGAAAATTATGGAGCCTGGACAAAAAGTTCTTGAAACTCCAACGAGTTGCCTCTAAATTCAGAAACGCCTTGAAAGGTCGACTTTTCAATTCAACTTACTCAAATATTCAACATTTCCCTGCAAAATTGTATGAGAATATTTTTTTTAAACTTGTACAGTAATATATTTTTTTACATTTTGCACTTATCTTTGATGATTTGTCCCATTATAATAGCAGGAAGTCCGCCATAACCGTTTAACATATTCATATTCACAGTATTCATTATTCTACAGCAAAGAAGTTAATCAAATTTCAAAGATGAGTTCAAGGGCTCCTAAGTTTTTTTCTGCCGAGTTCGAGGTCTCTAGCGACTTTTTACTAAGTAGAGTTCAATAAAAACGAACAAATCATCAAATATTCACAACTGAGTGAGGTGTGAATATATTTCGTATACAAAATAATTGTAATGAATAGAATTTAGACCAATTATGGTTATTGAGCTACAACAGAGTTTACAAAGCTCTGTGGTAACAAGTTAATGGAGTTATCGGGTTGGAAGTACTTATCTTCGTTTTAACTAATCTTCCTCATTGTCTATTCAATATAATGTAATGAATTCCATATTACGAAATGGTAATTTTGAATGCGAATGTTTGGAAAATATTCGGATTACGAAACACAAGGGGTGCGTAATATTTATGCCCGGGTTTCAAAGGAGATAAATTTCATTCAGTTGAACTCAAGGACAATACCTGTGAAAAAAGAAAGGCATCAAGACGTTTCTCGCACGTTCGCATCATATTGAGCCTGAGTCGCACCATCACTAATCAGATTCCTCGATAAAAAGCTGAACTTCGTTTGAAATGTTCAGAAGAATTTAGTATATTCAATATAAAGTCAATTATTTCATTCCAAACGAGTGACTTTTGGAGCCACTTAATAAATAATTGATTGAACTCTAATATTCTGATCCAATAAGTCTACGAAAATTATGACAAAAGTTATCAGAGAAATAAAATACTCTGATTTAAAAGAGAACAGTCCGATCAATTTCCAATTCACCTTTTTTTCGATAAACAAAGTTGATTTCGAATAATCAAAAGTTGAATTGATGGCGTGTAATAAAGAGAAAACTTGAAAAAATTCATCAAAAATATTTGATGATGAAAAGATGAATTTTTCGTGGTGAAAAAATTATTAACGTTGCCCGTTTCACTTGGAATTCAGGAATCATTTCTGAGCCATATTTCATAACCACCATTATCGCCCCATTCACTTTTCTTCCTCAGACGAAACAAATGATTGCTGATTACGAACACTTGATAAGAGATTCGTAGATTCGTCAAAATTTAGTTACAGGGAAATTAAAATTCTTGTCGATTCTTTGCTTGGAAGTCTGATGAGATAAGAACAGGTTTCGTTGTACGAAAATGTCATCTGCTTTTGAAAAGTCCACCCTAAAGGCAATGGAGAATGAATTCCTGGAAAATATCGCGAGAAGCATTTGATTGTGCTGTTGTTTTGTGCGTACATTTGGAATATAAATGTTGGACTGAAATCAGTTTGTAAAACAAGACTGCTGCGCGATAATGACGTTTTAAACGACTGACACGAATATTCAATCCCACTTACGAGTTACAATTATCAAAATCAAGTAATATTTGAAGAAAATGTAACCATTCGCTCATTACGATTGTTCCGGGAACAATTCGAAAAATGATTGGGACTCGTTTCGTGACACTTTCAACAACTTCGCACAGACAAACTTCGAAACTTTTCGCGGAAATGAATTTTAGAACCAGTACGCTACGAAAGTCGCTTCATTCAATCTTGTAACTTGATGGAAATTGAATAGGTATTTTCTTTCGACTCCAGATAATAGCTTGCTTTCTTGAATGAAGCGTGAATATTTTCGATCGAAAGCAAAGCAGACGCATTCGGTAAACATCGAGGTTTTCCCAGCGAGTTCGTTTCGATTTTCCGACGTTTCAATACTCAAAAAAAGGCATCCCGCTCAGTTTCAACTCCTCGCGCCTTTCAAAGAATAGACGAAGAATTCTATAAGAACGTGCAATAATATTGATTGAATTAATGTTGGAAAAATTCAATCATCGTATAATGCAAACGACGGAGGATTATTAACTTCGTCGCTGAAATGGAATAATTTTTCGGAGTCTTCCACTGCAACCTTGAAACTCGCGAAATAAATTGCGATAAACGACGACGACGAAGCGGGAAACCGTCTAATTTCAGTTTGACACACAACAAAGGGAATTCTTTTGCGATGGATTCGCTTTCTAAAGCACTTCATAAATGTCTTCGCGATGGATATATTAAGGTGGAATAGGTATCCTCTCTTGGAATAGATCAAACACCCCCTTCGGATTTTTTTAAGCAAGTTTAAATGGATTTCTCGAGTCAGAGGGTGTTTACTTGTCGAGTCTCTTCCCAAAAATGGCTTTTTTATTGTTTTTTTCGGGAATTTGAATAAACCCGGAGCTCAAATTGGTTTCAGATTGGAAATGTGAACGAGTATAGACTACAGGTAAAAAAATTTTATTACAAAATCGATTGAATTTTTCGTTCCGACCGCCACAAAACTTTTTTGTATATTCCGGAGGAGATTTTTTCATTATAAACCGCGTTAACAATTATATCTTATTCGATGGATTTAGGTTGTTAAAAAAATATGATGAAAAATTTCGGATTTCTTTTTGTTTTGATTCCTAAGTCAAATTTTTGGAGTTTTATTGGAACTGCACTTTTGAATAAAGAAAAAATCACGAAAATGTTATGAATGTCAGAAAAATCGATAGGGCCTTAAAAATCGAAAAACGGAAATTTTTCATATTGTACATTTGTTATAATTTCTAGGAATTTTCAAACTGATTTTGGCTATTTCTATTTTGAACATCATGTCGTTTTCTTCATGTTTTCATCCTGAACTCAAATTTTTGGGGAGTTTTGTTGTAAATCAAATTGTGAAATTGAGGAAACAATGAAAAGTCTCAGAAAGAAGCCGAATTTCGTCAGAATTTCAAAAATTAAAAAAGAGGGAATTTTTTTATTTTGTACAAAACATATTTTGTCAATAAAAATCGAAAATTTTTCATTTCTTACGTTTTTTACAATTGTTTTTTTTTTGTGTTTTGGTTTTTAATTCACCGTTAATTCTATTTTTTTGGGAATGTATGGTGTAATTTGAAGTTCTAGGAACAATCGTTGGCTATGCATACTCATCAAAAACATTGTCAACGAATTGAAAATGAAATTGACATCAGTGTATGAAAAATCAAAGATTTACAGACATCATTTGCAATATCAAATCTAATAGTTGAAGCTTCGATATTCGAGCTGACCATTGTAACGTGAAATTTTCCGCTTGATCGAATAATCAATTTACGTTGACGCGAGCGGTGTGAAATGGCTCAAAACAGCAAAAAATCGAATTCTTAACACATTCCACCAACCGAAGAATTTAGATCAAAATCGAGCAGTATGGATCGGATTATTGAGAAAACATGTATCGATAAAAAATTTCTCAGAAAATCCTAGCGAAAAGCTTTCAATGAACTGTGACATCTGAGCTAATCTCAGTCGAGTACCTTGGATACCCCCTTCTCGTGTGAAAGTGCAAAATCCGAAAGCGATTAAAATTAACGTCTAGCCTCGGATCGATCACCTGTCGACAAGTTCGTTTTCGAACGAATTTCCTTTAGCATATGAAAGGCATTACGGAAATTACGGTTTTCACGCGACTCATTCTATTAACTTTACCCAACCAATGTGACGCCCCACGGTGCGACAAATCGACCAGATAATTATGAAATAACTTTTCACTCACCGCCGTAGATGATAACGCAGGATCCAGTCGTCGATATAACCAGGAGTGATTCCCGTGCGGGATTGATACTGATTTTGGAGGCAGCAGGTGGTGGAGCGTGATGCATCACAATCAAATCGGCGACACCGAACAGCAATAGCACTACGCAAAGTAATAGAAGAAGCGACAGCAAGTTCGTCATATTACTCTGGTTCATCTTGAGAAAATATCTCTGATACAACATTTCCACCTGAAACATGAAACGTATCGGATTGCATATTGTTAAAATTGAAATTCTCAACTCAATTACTGCTTCTTTTCGTACGGAAACTTGATATGTGGAAAGGCGTATTTAAAACTTTCGTCTCCAGTTCTCACGTTTCTAATTACTGAACGGGGAGACTGATCGATTTCAGCAACATTTTAATTCACCATCTTTCATTCTTGAAAAAATTAGGAATTTGAAACATGAAATAGATGATGGTCCACTCTATCGCTTGTTTCGCGCTTGCGCTTTGCGGAACGTTACGGTATGAGTCATGTTTTTTCGTGCATACAATCGGTGTTATCGATTTATAAAACACTAGGCAATAGGATGACATTCACCTTAGGAACATAGAACAAATAGAAATAAAAATAAAAATCATGCAAGAAAATTGGGGCACATGAGAAGATTATCTAATTTTTCTGGAAATCAGGAGAATTTGTAACTACACCAATATTCATGATCATAATTAGATGGAAACACTGCTGCAAATAATTTGACAGTGGTGATTGAAATTCAAGGGGAAGAAAAACCGAATAAACATTGAAAGATTGCTGTTTAGATAACTGCAACCTATTTTTCCTATTCACGTTTCGGAAATAGAAAGGACCTTCCCTAGAAGCTGTAGGCGATTGAATTAAAATGTTCACGAAAAGTTGTCTCCGTTCGTAAAAAAGATGTGACCTACCTGAATATATTCGCCATTCTCCAAACAGAAGCGAGGAAAATCGAGACGAAAATTTCAAATGCGCCACTCTGTTTTACATCAGGGAATTGTGTTTCGTAACGGATTCAATATAAATAAAAAATTAGCTGACATACATACACTAAACGTTCGCACGGAAAGGATGTATCACAATTTCCTGGATTCACAGCTACGCTACTACCGTTATCTTGCTGATTTACATAATTCATCGGAAACCATTTCTAGGTATGAACTCCATAAAGTGAAATATTTAAAAAGAGTTCCAGAAAATCACTACCATCCAATCAGGGAAGTTACATACGAGGTGTCTTCAGGGAGTAAACCCCTCATTAAAAACAAAAATTTATGCTTGAATAAGAGCGCATTTCGGTAACATAGTAACCGCAATTCTGACAAACTTGTTAATACCCTCAAAGAAAGATGCTGTCTTTGAAGGTATTTTTGAAACGCCGTCCTATTCAACATATATATAAAAATATTATCACTTTCTAACCTGTACATTCTTAAACTGCAAGTTATCACAGAACTTCTGAAGGAATTTCTTCAAGTTTATGTATAATCCGGACGATTGGTCCTGTCTATTGTGCGTGACTAGCAGATCGGCTTCCACATCTCTCCCATTATGCTCCGGACTTGAGTTCGGCACGGAATCCGAATCTCTCACAACCGATGATTTCGAAATACTTCCCACCTGGAAATCTGAAAGTTTTTCTCGATATTGTTTCCCTGAGAAAACACACCGCGATCAGACTGGAAGAAAAGCTGGATTTATCCTTCGATCCGAAGTGTTCAATGACCTGCCAGTTGCTTTTCCGCTGACTTTCCGTCATCGCTTGCGGCTGAGGATTGGTGTTTATCATCGAGGGGGTGGATTGATAGCTGGTGCTAGATCCGAAACCCTCTAAAACGATACCACCTCGGGGATGCTGTTTTAGGCTCGTCCATTTTCGAGAACATCCCTGCAAGAAAAAAACAAGTTTCAAGTTTTGAACTCAATCAAAATTCAAGTTCGTGAAGCGGTTTGACATTGAAGGATGAGTGTCCAAAATGTTTGGTTTTGGGACACAACTACTCAAGACGTAGTTTCGTTTAAATATGGTTTCAAAGTCAGCAGTGTTGTGATAATAAAAACATTCAGCAAGTTTTTTTTTGTTTTAAGATGTAAATGTCTTTGTTTTGGCACGAAAATAAGTTGTCCCATTCTACAGTTTTTCCCCCTTTAAAACACATTTTTCATTTCATATAAGCAAGATGTCATGAATGGAAGCATTCAAAGACCATGAATTCCTCATTCTCAGAATTTCCTTGATTTTCTCAGCTTTTTGAAAATTTCCTGAAATTCTCTATTTCTAACCACACTTGGCAATTTGTCGACTTTCCTCTTTTCGGTTGAAAAATATAAAAGTCCCGACTTTCTCAGAAACTGTCGAGTTCATCCAAATTTTTCAAAAATTCAAATAATTTCTCTGAAATAGAACATTTATTCGAATAAAAATAAACATGAAAAATTTTCGGTATTTTGAAACGGCCTGGCGTACTATGAATTTTAACCAATAAAAAATCATTCGATTTTGTAACGGTTGCGAATTATTCCAATATAATATAATAGAACTGAACTTCAACACCATTTTTTTGCAAAATTTATGGGCAACCTGCCCATTGGATTTTAAAAATTTCTGCTGGTATTAACCAGACGTGAAAAAAAATTTCAACCTGACCTTTTAACAACAAAAAAAATCGTGTTAAATATTCGACGAAAGTAAATTGAAAAACCTGTATAATCATGGAAATTAATAATCAGCTACGCACAAAACTGAATTTATTGTGAAAAATTCCAAAGGAAAAAAATGGTTCATGAATATTCCATTCAGAATGAATTTTTTGAATGTGATAAACCTCGCATTAACATGAACGTTAATTAATAAAGGTTTTTTGAAAACGTTCTACAAGGAATGCACCCGACTTCGTAATTTGTGCTGTTTATGCGTTAAGAAAAAAGTTACATGCAGTCGTATCACATAATTTGTTTATTTTCAATGTATTCTCTGACTGGTTAACAGGTCTCAATCATCATGTAACTGAACAAATATAACTCACTTTGCTTCAAGATAAATTAGATTCCGTGTCAGTGGTTTCATTCCCCAATTATTTGTATCCCTCTTTAATTAATCAACAACTGTGGTTTCAACAAGATGGACAACTTGGCCAGTGTTGTACAAACTTCCCGAAACTTTCTCAACTGACAATAGTAACAGAACATGTTTCGATTGGGAATTCATTTTTCTCCGAAATCAGTGGTGAGATCAGAAGCGAAATTAATTTGGAACATCTCTGATGGAATTTCTTTTTTTACGTTCATTATGGACAGATTGTTCAAAGAATGCGTTTCTGATTGAGCAAAGTCCGGAAATTGAATTTTGACTTCAGGGGATCACCTCCATTTTTAGAAGCTTCAGTTTTCTTTTTACGAATATGATAAAAAACGTATTGACTATCAGAAGTATTTTCATGATTGAATGCTCGATAGGGTTTATGTCGGGGACTAAAAATCGGAGTTAAAAATTCATTGTGAGGAATCGATTTTTTTTGATATTTTCAAATCACTAAACAATGAAAGTTTTGTTGTCACGTTATTAGGAAAATGTATAAGTGAAAGAGACACATTTTCAATTGGACATTTGTAACAAAAAATTTATGAAAATGCAGTTTTCAAATATTTAAAATTGTTTTTTAAAATTTAATGAAATAGAATTTTCCACGTTCAAAGTTTTACAAAATGTCGGATTTAGTTGTTCAAACGCAGAAACGAGGGAATATCAGACTCATCAGCGTAATAGAAAACTATGATTGAGTTGAATGAAAACAGTTTTATATATAGGATAGAATTGCTTGAAATTGAATTTCGAATTGTATTGTCTGAATAAATCAATCAACTGCCAATATATCCCCTGAACGCTACGTCTTTCACTACCTGACCGAAACTGCAGATTTATGTTATCCAATACGACGGTGCAATCTGTTTGTTGAAAAATGTTACTTCACTGACAACTAGTATAAGCAGAGAATATGTTCACCGCGCATGTAGTTACTGAAAATAAATTAAGCATTCATTAATCAACGCGAAAATTTCTCTATTCTGGAATGGGAAAACGTGGAAAACGCAGAGCAACATCTAGGGAAAGCAACAATTAGTGACCATTCTGTATTATAAAATGAATGAATCAAAAAAATTGTTTTATGTTCATTGAAAATTATTGAAGTTCTTGGCACTTTGGACAATATTTAGAAATCTCCTGGATATAAAAAAAAATTATGCATCGAAAAAAAAAAGAACCGATAATAATTACTGCTTTGCATAAGAGTGAGGAGGAAAAACAAACCGTGAAATGTTTCGAATAAAAGAAATGCGAATATTGAACTATGGATTCAGAGTGTTTCGTGTTTGTTACAGATTTTCCAGCAACTGCTCTTAGCTCAAACGTCCCTTTGAATTTTTACGGTTGAACGAAGTTGAGTGTATTAAGGTTTTCCAAGTGTACTACTCGCCCAACAGCGAGCAATTATGTCGCAAGTGTAGCAAATATCTCTAATTGGTTTAACAAAGGTTTGTGTTCGAGATGCCTACACTCTGTATACGTTCTTGTTGATTACAAATTTTCTATTTCGGACAAGATTTCAGTTAACAAACAATGGGGACACGACACACAGTCTGCAAACGTTTACGAGTGATTGACATTACACTTCCTGCTGATAGGTACATGAAAATTCATTACGTAATGCATTCAATGTCGCCGGGAAAATTAATTTACCCGTTGGAAACTATTAAGCGAAGGTTGAATATAATTATCCATGAAATGATTTTAAATTTTAATTTAATTTCTAAGTTGGTTCCAATATTTGCACAAATTCTACCGAAAATATAAAAGTCCAATGCGAATTAAAAATTAGTAGTCGTTCGCTTAAATGTTTTAAACGCCAATCTGTTCATCAAAAGCGGACGCTAATTTATATTTCATTTCGAGTCGTATTTTTTCGTGTCTAATAAAGAGCTCTCAGACATTGTCAGACTTTCCTCGTTTTTCTCATTCTTCTCTATCGCTGCCCTTGCGGAACAGTAGAAACTCGTGGAATCTTTCCAGTGTTTTTTTTAAATACACCTGAAATTCGCGATCCCCGCCCGTGAATTTTGCGCCGTTCCAAAAATGATTATTCTAATTACCAGAAAAAGTGGATTCAATTCGTCCGCTATGCTGATGAAAATGGGGATTTGCGAACCTTTTGTCGGGATCTTTACGCTATTCCCCAATTTACGGGGTCACTTAGCCGTTATTTTTCAATTTTTAAAGATTAAAAGTGGATCACGAACAAAATTCTACATACATACCCTTTCCTTCCTTTGAGAATCTCTGAGACTTAGTCTTTGTTTCCAATCTCTTTTTTGGCTCGAATTGGTGCTGAACGATCTCGATATAGGGGTTGTGGCCATAATCTAGAACGAGATAACGGACATTGAAGTTATTGTTGGTTTGACAATGATTGAATATGCCATTTAGATTTCATCGTTATCGATTGGGTGAGATGAAATGAAGGAAACGGTAATCCACGACCAATTTAATGGAATTATTATTGAATAGAGATTTGTTTTCACGTAATTACATACTTGCTGTTCTGTTCAAGAATATTTCAAAATCCACTTCGATATTGTTACCGACTTATGTTTGCGAACGTTAAAACATTGGACGGAGAAGGTAATAATTTAGATATTTTATGTGCAAGATATGAAGTTATTAAGTGAATAGCATTTCGAGTTATCTACGAGGATAATGGTTCGATGTCAATTTTAATTCTGTTTTTTTTAATGGTCATAAATGGGGTACACACAATGTTGGTTGAAGTCGACATTCAAAATGTTTAGGTTTAACTCGATTATGGACCAAAGTTTTTTTTGAGATTTGCAGTGGGTATTTAGCAACAACTTGGTATGACTAGCATCGTGTTTGGGTCTTGTGACGCATCTATCTCTTTTCCACTCCATCGCCAGCCAATGCAGCGGCAGTACCCAACCGTAGTAGTTCTGTTTTGTCCATTGTTTCTGTCATTTTATTATTTACAACAACCATTGGGCCACAAAAGGTAATTCTTGTATTTTTGTGACAGTTATAGAATAATATATATATTTACATCTATTGTTATTTCTGTGTTCATTTAGTTCGTTCGACTCGCCAAAATATTAAAGTAATTATATAAGATTGTTGCATAATCTCATATAGTTGCGTGTAATAAATTTTACTAAAAAATTATTATGAATCATATAAACTATCCTATAAAAACTCAACTCTTTTTATTCAACTGTATTTCATCACAAACGTAGGGATGAAAATGTGATTCGATAAGTGGCCTCCAATAAGTTGGAATTCATTAACTCAAATAATATCAAAGAAGTCAAGAAATTTTATTGGATTTATTAGTCATGACCCAAATGTTTATCTGTACCACTAAATCTGTAAAACTTTTTTCAGTTCGTCACATGGAAAATATATTCACATCCTGTCTGTCTGAAGTCGACTGATATACGTTCAGGATAAGCTTTCGATCGATGAAAATGGTCCCTTTTCACGAATTCACTTCATCAGTCAGTTTGTCCATTTCCGGATTCTTATGGCCAGAAGGGGAAATGTTTACGAAAGAAAGTTTTAATGCATCGGAAATATTTGGAATGACATCACGTCAAGAGAACATTTCCACCGAAATAATCGGATTCCTTTTACATAAATAATTCAGATTCCATTATTGAAAACAATTTCTACGCAATCCTGTTATCAAGAAATAGAAAATTGATTGTCTGTAAAGTCAGTGTACGGACGCAAACTTGACGTAGTATTTTTATGAGAAAACATTGCATATTTTTATAAATTGAATTGAATAATTATCATCATTCTGTATAATATACATAACAATTTACTGACGTTTTATATTGTTACTTGAATATGTATTCAAAAAAAAATTGTTGAGTTTTTATAGGATCATTTATATGATTCATAATAAATTTTTAGCCGAAATTATTACGCTGATTGATGCTACTTTGTTTCAATAATAAAATAATACATGAAGTTATGCAACTCATAAGAAGTTGCACCAATACCAATCGAGTATTTTCCTCAGTAACAACGTATAAATAAATGATTATATCATAATTCTTAAAATGCAATAACTATCTACATTTTTTGTCATAATTGTTATTTTAAATAATAAACTGATGATAGCAAAAAATAACAAAATAGAACGTGTACTACGATTGTTTGCAACCGTTGCTTCTCGGAAAGTAGACTCGAATGCAGCGTACAGCGATGGAGTGGAAGAGAGATAGATGCGTTACATTAGCCAAACACGATCCTCCTAAAGCAGCACATTGAATATCACTTTTTTCATTGATTATGTAAGACGAATCCGACGTAATTTTGTCATCAGTTCATCTTTTTATTTTGCTTTGAACCGATATTTTTATAACTTTCATCAAAGCGTCAAAACTGTTTATTATACGCATGAAAACCTCGCTTACGTTGCAGTAATTCTCAAAAAAAGATAAATGATGCGGCAATTTGGAATAGGTGATTGTCCAGATGAAAATATGAAAAAACCTTCCTTCTGAGCAGAAGGATGTCAAAGTTTCATAATTTTCTCACTTTTTTATTTTGCATTGCCGATCAATCTTGCGACAGTAGAAATAATTTCACCTGCCTGAAATATTCCGAAAATAAAACGAAACAAAAGATTATCTAACCGGACATTATTTCCGCAACCGCGTGTAAGTGATTGTCCACAATTAAAACTCGACAGTCTTGATTTAAAATCAACGGTCTAGCCCACCTCGACGAAATAACTGTTATCAGAGTAGAACATTCCCGTGAAACAAAAGGTATTGTTTCAAATCAACGACTAAACCTGCTTCCCTTATAGATAATTTGCGAATTCAAGATTAGCTACCCGGATGCCTTTCCGAATTGCTGTTTCCTTTCATCGTTCAATGATTTTACATGTCATCCCCTTTTATCGTTATCATTATCGCTGACATTTTTCCCGCTGAAAAACGAGATGGCTTCGGCAAAAAAGTAGGCAAATTGTTAGCGGTCGCTCATTTTATGTATTAGAAATTTTCGGAATCCACTTAGTGTTAAAGACGCAAAGTTCTTCTCGATGCAGTCGTTCCAAAAATATCGACGAAATACTTTTAACGACTTTCGCGTTTTTTTGTCTTATTTTCCGGATTGGAGGAGCGGAATTCGGCGAACAGGTACTTTGGAACTTTTTTGCCGCGAGGGAGTAGTCAAAACTCTTGCGGTCCATTTTTTCAATGTTTTGTAATCGATCGTCTCGGAACGTTGCGATTTTCGTAATCGATTGTTCATTACTCTGATTTAGAGAAGAAAAAAAATCAAGTTTTTTCGATGAGGCCAGGTGATGTTATTGCGCTTTTATGTGCCGAATACTTGAAGGGTTTCATGGGGAAAACGCGAAGAGAAAGAGATAAAATTGTCATTGTGTCGAAGACAGAGATAGTGTGATATGTATGCCATAAACATAGCTTCATATTAACTCCACTTCAGTCCCAGAATATGATGATACACCGATTTTACATCACAAAGCTGAGAAATTCTGAAGAAGAACAATCGATTTGTTGGTGGACTCAAACAATGCATTATATTACTCCCCATTAGAGATCAAGGTGGGAGTGAACCTTTTCTAATTTAGAGAGTGGCTCTGTAAAACGAGTTTAGGAGTGTATAGCAATTTTTTTCTCAAAACCCCATCTTCCTATTGGTTTATGGGTCCATATTAGAGGGACATATTTAGCGAGGCGATTGTAGTCCTATTCAACAACAATTGAAAAGTGGAAGGCCGGAAGCGATGGTCGTTATCGCTATAAGATCGGATCATCTTTCAAAATCTCGGATATTTTTGTGATTTTATTTAGTTTTTCTCAAAAACTGCGATTCGTGGCACCTCCGTCGGTAATGATTTTTCCAATAAAACTAATAATCGCTAACTGGAAAGAGAATTTCATTCGGCGTACACGAACAATATTCAAATCCTATCTAACCTCTTCAGGTTTACGAAATTTCTTCATCAGATTCATCTCTGCAAACTCAATTACACGTGTGAAAATATCGTCCCCGACATCGACGTGCAGAAGCAAATTGGTGAATGAGCATACCAAAATCATTATGCGCTTCGAACTGAATATGCATTGAATATTTTTACCACTTCTATGTAACAAGCCTCTGAAATTCATGAGAGAAGTACTTTTGGTTTCGGAAACTTGAATAATTTGAATATATCTCAGAGGATGAAATTAGTTTATCAAGTCATCAAAATTCATATTTCCGAAAGATATAAAAAAGTTGAACGAACACTCGCGGAAATATATTTATCAACAGGATTATTGTCGTGACCATTCCGTGGAACGATTCTTTTTAAGCAGTTGAAAGAAGTTTCTTTAGCGTTCATCGTTCATTTTTCAGCGAGTATATCGAAATTACGTATCATTGTATCGTATTTGGAGCATGTATATATTGATCACTCAATACATAAGCGTTTCACCCCAAATTTGAAGCACTCGTCTTTTTCCTTCTAATGCCACAAAACATCAAACGAGGAATCCTTTAACCTCCCTACATATTTCATAAAGTTGTGAGTGGAGAGATGGAGAAGGAAAGCGGAAAAATCAGCGAGTTTCAACGCTTCCAGCAACAAACTCCGATGTTCATGAAAAATTGAGGCGCAATACCAATTTGAACATTTGTCAATAAACAGGAAAACCCACGGACCGCTAGGGAAATAAACCACTTTCACCAGCAATCTTCCATGAATACAACCAATATTTCAGGTGAAATTTGGCCCTACAGTTCGTTTTTTGCTCATTCACGTTACGATTAACAATTCTGCTGAATTAAGTGGAATTCAAGTAGAACGAACGGAAACTAATTGGTTCTGGTGATTTATGTTTTGAGAACGCTTTTTTTGCAACCGAAAAAACAAATAACCAAATTGTTCTATAGTTGGAAGTTGTGCCAATATTGAAATTCAAGTGCGGCTCGTATTGTCTCACAATTACACATTTTTTCATTGGATGTCGTAATTAATGAATTAATGAACCCATGTGGTCTGAAAATATTCAGGTGGAAATGAAATGAAATTCAGTGACAAAAGGAAAATCTGTTCATACACATGCTGCTTATAAAAATATTTCTCGAATATTCCAAGAAACCCGGAGATATTATCGAATTTCATACAATTTTTTTCTATCCACTTCCTACAAATTTCGAAGGTAACTCTCCAAAATTCCATGAAATTTTAGAATTTTTTCAAGAATTTACTAGAAAGATTTTTTCGATCGCCTCTTTTGTGTTTGTATTACAAGTTTTTTACTCTCGGTTTTGGTTTCGATTCATCCATCTATTTCGGAGGTGATCCGTGTCTATTTTTGCTTTATCTCGTCTGTATGTTCTGAAAGTTTTCATGCTATTTTATATTGATTTCGTCGTTTTCAAAATGTAGTGTCTATATTATGTGTTGTATTTGCTTATTTTCGAAGTTTTAAGTGGGTTTGTTTCATCTATCCAATTTAGACGTTTGGGTCGTTTATTTTGTGTTTGTATATTGTTAATTTTATATTAAGTGTCTATTTAAAGTAATTTTTGTCTGTATACTTTGAGATTATGCTTGTCTATTTTGTGTTTATATCTTCTATTTCTTAGAAGTAGGGTGTATCTATATTGTGAGATAATTTTCTGCTTTTCCGTTCGCGAATAATCGAAGTCGTTCTGCGCAAATATGACAATCGATCGCATTTCCTCCACCGTGAATAATTAAAATTAAAACTAGCGAATGTCGAATTCGCAAATGTCGAGGGACGACAGATTGATTATGTAGGGTCGTGAATAAAGGAATAATTTCAAATGAATTTTTGAATCTCTACTTATAAGATACCCACTTTATTTGCCACTAAAAAAAATTTCATGGAACTACTATTTTCATTATTAATAAGCAATTTCTAGCAAATGCGACATGAAATATGATTCTTATCAAACAGACAACGAACTCTTCAGTAATTCTACTCATCGCTGCAAAATAATAGAAACGTTCATGAATAATTTACAGACACAACAATAATTTCCCAGAAGCGATTCAAGAATAAATCTACGAGTGGAACGGTTCTTCTTAATTATTCCTTTAACGCCAGGGGTGAAAATTAAGAACGGATTAAGATTTTTTTAAACTCGTTTTAATATCACGAAGTAAACAAACTCTTCGGTTGACAGATAATATAAATCGAAAGGGGATCGAAAACTGACACGAAACGATTTGATGAATATCTGTATAATATGATACGTCTTGAGTGTTCCCTAAAATTAATTAATTATATTTCTATGTGAAATTAATTTTATCAGTGGCGTCGATCCACCGTAACCTTTCCGTGAAAGCACCCTTTTTGATTACGATATCAAAGATCTAGTTGGAATGAGGCGGGGGAGATGGATCCAATCTAAATCAAAACAATGAAAACTGTTGTCGGACTAAGAATAATCTGAGATCGAGAGGATTGAAAGCAAACAGATACTAAGATAAACAAAGTTACCTTTAGCAAAACACCTTGGTATTCGCAGTAAACAAGAAATAGAGCATTAATAATTTACAACAAACGAATAGCAGTTACTCTAGCTGAGTGCTAGGTAATGAACTTATTCAAGGATCAACTTGAAACTTTGGAATTGAAATTTGACCATGAGTATCGTGTGTTATGTAGTCTAGTAGATTCGGTATCTTTTACCCACCTTACGAAACCCCTCGTTGTATATCTATTTATAAAACAAAGTATCCGTGATCGTTTTTTTGTGAGAAATTCGATAAACCGCTATCGGAAAATATAATCCACGGTTCACTATTATTATCGACAAGAATTAACAGAACACGAACACGAATATTCCGTTTTCAACTCTCATCCGGCTGTTGGTAAATACCCGCTCAATTCACAGTCGAACAACTTCTAATATTGATTTAATCAGTTATTTGTTCCTATTTTTGCATGTTAACAGCGAATTAGTCGATTCATCGCATTCTAATGAGGTACATTACGATCATCACTAATCCCTATAATTAATGGAATATTTTCAGAACGATTTTCTTAAAGGGAAAATCTAAAGCTTCAATTTTATTCAATCTGGGGGCATATATTTTTTGGAGTGTGACAAATCCCTCGCTTCCAAACTGTTTCAGATAATAGTTATGATGACTAAGTAAGCGTAATTTGAAAGAGGTATTTTCCAGGCGGCCCCTTTCCATTTCCAGTTTCGCTCGATGCCTCGTTTTCCATTTAATAATAACCTTTAAATGTTTCGTGAATATAGCATCGAGAAAATCCGCCTATCTACCTTACCGCTCCTTTGAATTTTCTAGTCGATTACTTCCATTTTCTTAGGGGTGATTGTCTTTTCCTCACTACCTTCGTGACGATGCCCAAGATGTTGAATTTATCTTTCAGATACGAAATATGTCAAAGTAGTTGCTGAAGTTGAACTCACTCTCACTTAAGTAATAATTGAATGAACTGAGAGTTGTGGTAAGAAAATTACTTCCGTAATTAAGAACATCAATTATTTATTAACCAAGCGCGATAATGAGAAAATGGAGTGAGTCAAAACTTTTTCTTCAAGAAAATATTCGAACGCTAACTCTCCTCAAATATCGCTTATTCAAATGCTGTTGCCGTTTATGAACGTTTTCTCCCCGAAATACCAATTTTTCTCCCTCTATGCCCACTTATTCTAATAAACAATTTTCTCATGCTTAAATTTTTCTGGACCACGCAGAAGACATTTTCCAAGTTGAGCCGAATTTTGGGAGAATTTTACGAAAATTCACAAACTATCAATTTGAAGATAATCGAAAATAATAAAAAAAAATTTAATTTGGAGAAATACACCCTTACCTCAAAAATATAAAAACCAAAATAAATAACTAAAAAATTTTTCGACCATTAGAAGATTAAGAAAACCAAAAAGACGAATTAGCAAAGTCGAGTCTTTATTTATTGTCAAATTTTTTTATCATCCAAATTTTTGGCTTTTGTCCGGCTGAAATGGGTTTTCGATTGGGGTTTTTGAAAAGCTCCTTTATGGAAAGTTCTCCACATTCCTTGTGAAATATCAATGATCAATAAAAACTTTTGATAATTATTTGCATGTTCAAATGTTTCAGAATTTCTAATTATGTCGTTGAAAAGTTTTGAAAAAAATGTCCACAAACGCGGAAAATAATTAGTCAACCAACCAGAAAACACATAATTTAGAGGAAATAACAGGAAATTCTGAAAACTATCGAAAATCTCAAAACTAGCTTCGAACCATTCAGAAATGAATTCGAAATCCAAAGAATGGAATTTTGAAACTACAAAAATTGGTAAAGACAATTTTCCCAAAATTCTCTCAGACCTGTCATTAAATGATCCAAAAAACAAAAAGAAATATGGAACTTTGAAGGCATTTTGTAAGTTAAGCCGAATTTTGGAGAGATTTCATGCAACTGTATCACTGATCTGTGGGAATGAGTGTAATAGGTGACGAACCCTTCTTGGAGGCACCATATTGTGAAGAGAATTCAGTACTAAAAACTGTTAATATACCTATGATCATCCTGTATAAGGCGAATGACATGATATCATCAGCAGTTAGTTACAGTTCAAGTAGTACAACAATAGCGATAGGACAGTAAGTGCGGCAACGGTAAGGGCGAGTAGTTCATAGACAACGTAAAGCAATTGGCGAATAGTGGAGTTGACGAACTACACTTGGAATTAAATTCGTTTACGTCATCGTACTATTCTGTAGTAACTCAACCAGAAATGGACTGGGGTTAGTTCAAAACTAATTCGGCGCGGCACTTTTGTACAGCGGTCACCGTTCTACTTCGGCGATGTTGGTTTCTAATAGCCCGCCAATCTAAGAACGGAAGTAGACTATAAGTTATTCATTCAAAACTAACTCGGCACACGCTTTTAGGGCCGATGATATTCTACACCGGCCCGTTCTCTTCGATAAGGCGGAAGGCGCTATTAATTCCAAAGTAACCGCCTGCCTTTCTATGTGAACAAATATTAGGACCGCGGAAGCGAAAAATGAATATAGAACGTTTTACCCGGAACGCAAACACCCTGAGCGATGCACTGACTCTTTGCTAATTCCATACGACGACAATTAGGATTAAGAAGAAGCGAACGGAAATAAGTTGAAAAACTAGATTCATAATGTTCACATAGATAAGTGCTTCGAAGATAGTTGAGCTTTCTCTATGTCTCCTCAAAGTGGAGCTTTTTTCTTTCCCCGCAGAAGCAGGCCTGTTTGGTACTTAATTGTACGACCACTACGTTTCCTTTTGGAAAGCTCCTTCGCATTACCCCTCTCTCTCCGAAGATCGATTCTTCCAGCAGTTATTTGAAGCCAGTAGCTTTTACACTGAGCATATTTAAAATGTAGTCTCTTGGTGGGTTTCACATTCTCGTATGGACATCTCCTCAAATGCAGAGCCTGTAAAACCAGCGTTGCATAGGTGGTGGAAATGAATGGAAGCAATGGGTTTCTAACAGCCCATTATTATCGTCATGTTGCCTGCTGTGACATGCGGTTTGAACACACAATTTTGGCAAGACTCAATTCTTCTGGCAATCAACAGATATTTTTAAGACATTCTCGTCGAAGTCCCGCAGACTGTGTAAAAGTTGTTCGCTCTCGTCTTGTAAACTCTCAATTTCATGATCAGATCTTGCTTTCGAGAAAGACTCTTGATTACAGCAATTTGATTGTTGACCCGTGCTGGGTTGAGGTACCCAGCTGTAGTTTTCACTTTTGATTTTATTTTGTCAAGACCTTTAAAACGATGTGTCACTTAGAGTATCTTTGCACTTGATATTTTTGAGTTCCTCCAAAAACCTCATTTTGCAAACGGTATGTTTTTACAACCCAGAAAGGTGTCAAGAGTTTGGTTTACCTAATATGAACTGTTACAAAGCCAACCTGCTGTAGCCATACTGTATATATACTTATGCAGCATGTTGGCATTTGCTCAAGTGTGCCGCTCAAATAGAACGACCTGTAATCTTTTTCACTCGACTCGTAGTTGAAAACAAACTCGTTAACCACAGTTTTTTTTGTGCGGAGACGAACCAATGAAAAACTCAACAAAAAGAGGAATCAATCAAACCGGTATTTCATATGTGCGGAAATGTATTTTATTGATGCAGATTTAATGACAGCCGCGCGGCGGCGGTGAACCACCACCCCCGCGCTCGCATGGGGGCTTACGAAACGGAATGCTTCGAAAAGATTTTTCCCGAAACCGAACGCTGATAGCACGAACTGAAACGAACATTGCGAAAAAAAATTAGAAATATGGTTCTACAGAGTATATATAGATTTAAGGTTAGTTATCGAAGTACATATTTAAAGGAATCGTTTTATGTCATACCGTTACGGCGTTTAGTGGATGCGAGCCAATCGAACATTCAATATTGCCGCACCACGCGAAATGAAATACGGGAATTCTCATTCAATTCTTAATAGTGAGGTATCCTTCGTGATTTTATGTGGAAAATCTTCGGCCGACTATTCAAATGCATTTTTGGACGGATAAATGTATTGCGATTGGAAATTTCATTCGAAATTTTACAAACAAAAAGGATTATCGGACCACCGATACGGAAATAAAAGAAGAAAATAATAGAAAAAAACGCAGTTATGTAGAAGGAGCCGGAAAATTCGGTCATTAAAACGAGATTTTAGTTCAACATCAATCAGTCTGAAACTTCTTATCCCACCATGGTTCGAATCCCAATGGACCTTCCATACTCGGCAAAACCATTAATCCGTCAGCGCCTCGACGAGACGAACTATCAACTAATCGATGAAAATTTCGCTGTTTTTTACGTTAAGACATTGTGCAATCACTGAGAGCACTATTTGAGAACAATATTCAATGAGAAATGATACATTTTATACAGATCATGTCTATATTTTCATGAAAAACTTATGAGTAACTCGAAAATTGGTTTGGATTGAACGGTAGAAACCCAATATAAGATACTTCAACGTTCTTTTCTTATCCTGTTTGACTGCAATATAGAAAAAAAACTCATAATAAACACGAAAATTCGCCATCATATCTGTTGAATCTATTCAAATCCTTACTGATCCAGTTTTTTCTCACTCGTACCGAAATTTTTCCCTAATTGGATTCTTATGAAACGTTCTAACCACGCATTATTCCCGCTTGAGGTGACAACAGAATTTTGCTCCGTTCCGTTCTTCGCTTTAAAACAAAGGCCTGTTTTCCTCGCCCCCTAAGCAAGAGAATTGGCCTCCCTATCTTGTTCTTTCTTTTTTCATCCTGTTCATTTCGGCCATGTTGTCCCGAGATTGTCTCAGAATTGCCGACTTTCGTAAATAAGTGGAAAATCATATTTGAACAACAACACGATCCAGTCCGCTTTCTGCTTCACTTCCGATCGCGCCTCAAATTGGAGTATGGAATCACGCCGAGCTGAGATCGGTTTTGTCAATAGAGCTGCTATAAACGTATTCGTTACTTATTTGAGTTGTTGCTGAGAATAAATGTGGAAACTTGCATCTTTCGCCTCCTTCATATGTTTCGATTTTTTTTGAGAGCAACTTCAATGATTGTCCATCATAAATAAAGCATAAAATATAATGCGAAATGTCTCGAAAAAAGGTATCGGAACAAATACGAAGCAACTAGCAACAGAATTTGTTTTTCGAGTAAACAGAATTCAGGAGATTTGAAACGCCTCAAATTACATTCATACCTAATTCGTCTTATATAAATCAAGATAATTTGGAACGCTGGCGCCGCGCAGTCCGGAATTTCGTCAAGTGATAATTGAATGAGGGGCATATCACTCAAATTTCTGATTTAAAATATGCTTTTCGAATGAATGGTCACAATTGTCACACAACACCAAGAAAAAACTGAATGTTTTTTTATAATTAATTTTCCTTGCTAACAAACAAGCTCAATTTTTCTAGTCACTTTTACAACAAAATTCGAAACACTTCGAATGCAGTATCAGAATTTGAAAATTTAGGCACCGATTGTTCGTATGCCGGATTTAATTGAGATTCACAAGCATTTTCAATTTTTTTTGTTTGTAATGAATTTCTCTGGTGGTTTTTCTCAGAATTTTTTCATGGATTTTAAATTTTTTTTGGCGTAAATTTTTCATCATACATTCGCTGCAAATTTTTCTGTTCGTTTAGTATATAAAACACAAAAATGTACTCACATTTTGTTTGCTACTTGTTTAAGAATTTTAAAATCTTTTTCCGCCACTTTTTCAGTTTTTCTGTAATTCTTTCAGCGCTGCTCTTGTTGAATTATCCAAATTTTCTTCTTCATTCTTCACTTCGGTTTTTTTTTGGTGGAATATTCGAAAATACATACTGATTCGACCCAAAAAAGAAGCGACAAGAAGGTGTTTTTGAATATTTCTTTAAAAACCAATTGAGGGTTTATAGAGAGAGGTTCTATGAAGAAATTAATTCGAGCACGATTAAGATTTGAAAAATCGATTGATTTAATCCACGAAAACTCGTAAGCAACAAATTTCATTCCAAATTTTGATTGAATCTTGCAGTCGAGACGAGACCGGTTTTGAGTCTCGTCTCGAAGTTTTGAAACAAGACGAGACGAGACGAGTGTAAATCATCAATTTTTTTCGAAAACATCACCGTGTAACATATCGAACTACGGAACTATTAAAAATGAAGCGTCATTTGACACATACGTATCGAAAAATTGTCATTATGCTACGTTAAACAACAGAATTCAAACATTTGATACCCCGAAATTGACAAAATCAAATTGAATTCGAAACTCAAATTGGCTACAATTCGGCATGAATTTCAAACGGAAATTGCGTCCGCGTCCCTCGGAAAGAATGGCCTTTTCGCTACATGTTCATCAAAACCAACCAGCGGAATAATCCGGTACGTGTTCGCCAGTCAACATTTTTTCCTAATCGCGCATTGCATCTACTTCTATCGAAACGGATCCAAATTCAAGTCAGCGTATCCAATTTTTCGAATGAGGCCCACCCAAAGCAGATCTCTCGTCGCGATCTAAATCCTATTTGGGTGTTCCAGTTTTGATTTCGACGACAAAATCGATATCGCTAGAGGGGAACAAAGAGTCGCTTTGTTGGCAGCCGACCAAACAAATTGGTTTAATATACAGATTCCAGTCGTAAGAATATGTATGTTATCGAAAATCCAGCAAAAAATTCGAGGTACAAGATTATCTCGAATAGTCCGGAGACTCCAACTCGAGCCCGCTCCACATCCATAACGACCAACTGGCGTCAATTGAGCTGCGAAGCATCTCATTGAATACCAAATCCATCATTAAATTCTAATAGGCTTAATAATTGTAACAAACAAAATTTTCATTACTCACTTCATGTTTCGAATGTTCCCAATTTAGTCGAATAATTTTTTAAATCTACCTCTCAAGATAGATATATAATGTGCTTCACGAAATAACTTGTGTCATAATATAGACTTCAGAAATAGACATGTAAGTAAATTGAAAAATCGCGGACTAGACGCGCAAAACTTTTAGAATGAAGAGACAAAACTAATCCAAATGAGACAGGCGAAGCTTCCATAATACACATAATAAAATACGCAAAATCTCCAAAATACGATGATATTTTCTCAGTAAAATTTTCATCAGGTAACCGACAAACCTCAAACCCAAGAAAAGTTCACCTTGTGATTCAATGCCACGTAGGTCATTGTATCTCGTGATCCACTTTCGTCAAATATTTTTCAAAGTAAAAATGTTTGCAAAACGGCGGAAAAATAGTAAAACCAGTTCGTTCCGCCCATGTCCATCCAGTTTTACTTCGTTAATCGTTCATGCCATAATGCAAATATGTAAATGGATTTAACGCAGGTTAATTCGTTGAGGGGTAACTAGTAATAAATGTGTATTTCCGAATCCAAATGCTATATGGACAAATCAATTATCAATTAGCTTATTGATACGCGAACTGTATAAACCAATTTTATACGACATTTAGCGATTCAGTATAAAACAAGCATATTTTACATATTTTCACTCAGAATCATCAATACATAGAATTTTTTGTTAAACAGTGACGTCGAATACATTTTTATATTGAAAAGAGACGTTCGTCGGGGAGCAGATGTATTGTGTTTCAGGAATGTATTCATTAAAATCTGTTTTCTCGAGGATGTCACATCGTCAATAGTATTGGTTTACTTCTCCTCCACCAACTTTTATTTCATCGTCAACCATACGTGTCATCTTTCTCCATCATTCTCATTTTGAAATATCATATTTGCTTCGCACACATTCAGCATTTGTTACATACATGTGCCGACCTTAAAATTATACAATTACCTTTTCACTCACTTTTAACAAAAAAATTGAAATAATATTTCCAAAATTTCAAAACAAAAACTGTTTGCAAATTTGATTACAAATTATATTCAATAGCCACAAGGGGAAGAATATTGCAGAAATGCATTAGACAACAATGCAATGATTACAGACAAAACAAACAGAACATACATTATCCAGATAAACACAATGTTATTTGAGAATAGAATACAAAAAATCACGATATAAAATGAAACGATCCTAAAATTTTAAATGTAGGAAAACATTGGTACAGAAGAGATGTTTCAGAAATTTTACATATAAAAAGATCAAAAAGCACCTCAAATCTTCATAGAGGCACAGAAAAACTAAGCGACATTACCAACATTACATTTTTTGTTTGACTTGTAAATTGATTTGTAAATGTCAATGTCAATCAAATACCCGTTAATCGCAATTAAATACCCTTGAAAAAACTAATTTTCGTAAGTGCAACCGGTCATTAGTCGAATATTCACTAATTTTTCAAAATTCAGTTTGTCCGCAGCAAAAAAATTTTTGTAGACATTTTACTCTGAACTGCTGGAATGAAATAAACTTTTCATGATAAATGAGATAACCCATTGATCTTTGTCATTACTAGTCCTGGACGCAGGACTAGTAATGCTTTATCCCCATCACGCCAGCCTGTCCAGGTGAACTTATTTGGCGTTTTAATTGAATACACGTCTAAAACGAAAGTGTTTCAAATTTATGCTTCAATTCCACCGGTGTCTAAGATATATTGGTTGAAAGTAAACTCCAAGAATTTTTTAAACATCTATCACTCGATTCGTGGATCCCCCTTGTAGGTGGTTTCGTTCTTGAGACAGGTTAAGGTCAGGAAATTTCAATAAACAAATAATTATTGGTCATTGTTCGACTTCTCGAAAAGCGGAAGCAAAAGTTATCAAGTGAGAGTGGGTGCACACTCGGAAATCATCAAGTAACATCAAAGCCTTAGAGGATGAATATCAAATTCAGAAATATAATGGAAATCTCCTTTTCATGTCTTGAATTGAGCCAAAAGCACGTCTCTTGTAATTAATTTCGAGGGTTCCCTATGTTAATATACTTGACGGAGACTGTCTTCTCTGTAGCTTGCCTTGAACGTAACTTTGCAGAAAATTTTTAGTTGATCGGTTGTTAATGTGATGCAAGATGAATTGCAATACGTTCGCATCCCATTTTTTCAACAAATATTCATATCTTCTTCTCACACCCGCTTCTGCTCATATTTTCACAGTGAATGAATTTGTTAATTTTCTTCACAAAATTAGAAAATTTTTAGTTGATCGGTTGTTAATGTGATGCAAGATGAATTGCAATACGTTCGCATCCCATTTTTTCAACAAATATTCATATCTTCTTCTCACACCCGCTTCTGCTCATATTTTCACAGTGAATGAATTTGTTAATTTTCTTCACAAAATTTTGAAATATCTTTCATGCCATTTTATAATGCTTTTCATGATTTTGCACGAAGTCTCTTAATTAGTGTTTGTGAAAGAAACAAGAAAGTAATTTATAATTTTTGTTTCTTTATTGTGGTAAGTTGGGACATCAAGGGGTGGGGAGGGGGAAATTCTTTCTGAATTCCTATTTCGGTCTCACCTAACAGAAAATCTAAAAATTTGTTGAATAAAAATGAGGGCATTTCACTTACCTTAACGTGGGATCCCCTCTGAAATCCATAAAGTATTAATTCCCGTCTGATTCAATTTGATGGAATTGAATTTTTCTCATCGCGGACAGGAATAAACTTATGAGATACAAAATAAGTTTCAGTCTTGCAGTTTCCGTAAATAATGTTATTGGAAATGGAGTTTACTGCTTATTGCAGAGTATACACATTGATATTGCTTTGTCGGTTTCATTAAAGACTGTGTGAAGAAAAGAAAATCAGGATACAGGACTAGGTGGTATTGAATTAGGAGTCCGTCCGCAAGCAGAGGCGGACAATAAGAAGAGATGATTTGAGCGAGTTAAATGAGTATTCCATTTCATGAGGCCGTATTGTCAGGTACGAATTTGCAGGATTGATGAAGCACAGATTTTCATTTGAGATTCACCGGATCGATATTCCTTGAAGTTTTCAAAGGATTCCCTAATAATAGAATAAGTATCAATATAATTTGGGGGAATCGTTAAGCCGTTCAAAAATCGAACAAAGCTTCTATGTTACCAAAAAGTTGGAATGTGAATGGATTTACACGAGATATGTTTCCAGTTCATTTTACAGATTGTTTTATCCTGCGACATAGACGGAAACTCAATTTATACGATCGTTGAGAGACAATCAATTCAATGGAATGTGTGCGAACTAGTTACAATGTCTCCACGATGTTCTCGCGGCAAGCACTACACTATGTCATAATAATAACTACAGATAATCTTTTTCAATTGCTTGTCACTCGCGTATCATCTCGTACTAAAATTGTCCCAAGTCCTGACAATTTCAAGTCGATCCACTTCCATCGTGAGATGAACATTAGGAAAATGGAACGGCCCAACAATTGCAGGAATTCTCCGAGTTAATCATTCTATTTATGCGAATAAAATACTCTTCCCAAGGAATAAGTAATTTATCTACATCCAAAGCTATCTCGACATCGTATTTCTCTCTCATTCCTTAATGAAAAAGAAATATTCAGGTTGGGCGGCGGACTTCCCAATAGGAAGGGAATGGACTGTCGCGTCGCGCCGACAGGAGTAGATGTATTCAAATTATTCTTATTCCTGCGTTCCAGACACAAAAAAACGGAATATAATTCCACTTGAAACTACATTTTCAACCGATGACGACGCGGGAGGTGCACATTGGCGAAAAATTGCATTTTAGGTTGGCCATATTCAAAGTGAATCGAAACAACGAACAACAAAAAGATTCGTTCCAACAAGGAGAAAAATCGAAACGAAAATTGCTATCCGAAATGAGATTCGGTGGCGTTTCAGGGGTTGAAAAAACGTTTGGAAAATTTCCAAGCGAAATTGAAAAACCAATTTCACAATAAAAAATCTGTGAAGCTCAAATTTCGCCTGAAGGTATGATATCGTCGTTACAACTGAATTTTCTCTTAAGACTACCCGCTTTCTATAAAGACCACTTACTCTTGTTAACATTAAGAAATATTGGAAAAAAATTGGTTGTTTGTAAAGTCGTTTAATAATAATTATTTTCCTCAGTAACCGCATATATTCTCTGACGAGGTCATTTGGCGTTTCGGCGGATCGAACCAACTAAATGAACACAGAAATAACAATAGATGTAATTATAAATATTACTCAAAAACTGTGACGAAAGTGAATATTTATTTTCATCAAAAAGCGTCAAAATATCCATAAATTCATTAAAATTGTTTCATTCGTGGTATAATCGCATCGAATTCCACTGAAAATTGGTCTCGTCTGGGGTTGTAGTGGGATTGAAGCAGCCCGGCGGATAGGTTTCATTCTCGTGATTAAGAAACGCAAAAAAGGGGTGGCTTTTTTTCATTGGGCGAACAAGCAATGTCTTTTTCAGCAATAGCAAAGTTGGAAAAATTAAATTGCCAGTTGACTTAGTATCCACCGTATTCACCAAAACAATATCAGGAAATTATAATAGGCAGTAAATCATAGTTCAAGCCAGGAATAATTACATGTCTCTGTTAACGCGAACACTTTTCAGGCTGTCTTGTTATATCCTCCAGTTAATTAGACGCGTCAAACTCAAATTATGTTCAACAATTTCCAATGAAACACGTAGAAAATATAAAAAGAAATTAAGCCTCGTTTCGTTTGATGAATAACCTCAATAAAGAGTTTTATATCACGGGGATAACGACGATTCATATAAGCGACAGCGTCTGAAAGGAAAGTCCTATAGAGAGTTCTTTTACTAAAACCGTACATCCTTCAAGAAGAGCACTAATTAGTTGAAAGGTAAATTTTTCTATTCACCCGCGAGAATTCCAACTTCAAATTGCTTCCTCAAACGGGTGAGATCAAATGTCGTCGTCTCCATCAACATGAAGTTATTATACAGCCGGTTCGGGAGGCTGTGCTCGCATTAAATTTGACTTTTCTACAAGACGTGCAAATATTTTTTTCTTTAATGCAATATCCATTCGAGTATGAGGTAAAAGTTCATTATCACATTCTCCTCTACTATATTATATAATCATCTAGTCTGTTTAAAAATAGAAGGAACAATTCAATTATAACCAGTTTTTTTGAGTAATAATTCAGTTGAGCAGTTATGATCATAGTGAATATGTATATTAAGTCACATTCGCATTAAAAACCCATTGCGTTCTCATGATGAAAAAATCTATCCTTGTAATGCTTATACTCGAAGCATGTAGGTGTTGAAAATTGGATATGTTATGAACATCCAGATTGAATGATTTGACGCTCATTACACTTGAGACTTTTTTACTTTTCACCACGATAGGTTTTGTTTTCTGGAAAACTCCTGCACTTTTGGGTGTATTCGACAGCTTCATGTAAATATTTTCAACACTCCTCAAAATTTTGGTCCTCAACCCCTCAAGAGATCATCAAAGTAAATTTTTAGATACAGAACTCGCTTGTCCACAACGAAAACAAAAGTTTTGCAGTAAAGTAACGATGACAAAGACATCGGAGTATTCTAAATTTTAGAACTTCAAATGCAAAAAGTGACTAATTACACCTTCATTCTGAGGTACAGATACGCAATCCCTTTGATCATTAACTTAACGTCCTATTTCTCCGACCGATCAATACATGTTTCGGGTAAAGAATAAAATGGAGTCTCATCTTTTTTTGTCCCCTGGACCTTCAACAGCCCCATCCCAAATCGCAGATATCATTTATTTTCTCTAAATACTTATAAAACATTTATTACTTTACCTTCTGACAATACTTTTATTAAATCACCCTTTTTCTCACATTTCCAATCTCATTTCCGTCAAAGTGGAACGCAAAATGCAATATTTCGAACATTGAACGATTTTTTTCTGCGCCCAGTAATTCATATAGCTGCATCAAACAGCGAAATATTCCGCTGCTTGAATATTTCGTTGTTACATTTTATAAAGACTGAATTCGTTTACGATATGTTGAAAAGACTGTTCCAGTATTTCCATTTTCGAGCTTCAACAAGTTCACAGTAACTTCGTCACGTTGAATCGTTCTTTCGGAAATCATCTACACGCATAAAGTGTTACATCTTGGTTCTGTTTAGGACTGCTATATTTGACAAGCCTCCGATCGGGATGCAGTGTATTAAGCGTAGCTTAATATGAATGTATTCCTCAGGGTTCAAATTTTGTGATTAAGTTTCCTCTGCCATTTATATGTTCACAGAACTCCGCGAAAGCCGTATCGAAATTAATCCCATATCCTAGTATACAGTGGGTTTCACTTTATGTGGCGACGAAACATTCTGTTCATGAGTAAACTTTCACATGAAATTTGTGACCTGCCATGCATACTTAATATCAAAGAATGATAAATTTTAATCTCAATGTTTTTTATATTTCGTAATTACATGAAATTAAAACTATACGAATAAATAGTCAATATTATATTTTATTTATTTATAGCTTTCCCAATATATGACAAGACTTTAACAGCTTTGAACAAAATTTAAAACAATTATAATTTGAGAAATTATTTCAAAATCGGAAAAAGATGCTTTCCCGTTCATAGAAAGTACGTAAGTACTTTTCAAATTGATATTTCTGATATCAGAATTGTTTGGATTTTTTGCAACTTAATATTATTGACACAAGCCAAGAAGCACATTGAGCATCCGGTATTTTAGCCAAATTGAATCAATTATGCAAAGAGGCAGAGGGTTGCTTTCGGTGTTACTCTTCACGAATGCTTAATGCGTTAAAACTTGTCTTCCTATAACAAAAGATGGAGATGTTTTTACGTTTCAGACAAACGTTTTCACTTTGCTCATAAATAGCTCAATTTCGTTTTCAAACAGCCACCTTGATAATAAACAAGATTTAGATTCATTCCAGTAAGTACGAAGTAAAGTTCAAATCTATCTTGAATACGAGATACCAGGTTATCGTGCTTGGATATATTATGCATCTTGCGATTATTTATTTGCATCCTAATAACATAAAAAATATATATTAGTGAGGTTATGTCTTGACAAGTTAATAATCTGGTCCGGTTGGTTATATTTAGATTTTATGATGTCCAAAGTATCATCAAATGGTAGTAACATTCCGAAATAACTAATTAAATTGCATTAATTTGGGTTTAGAGCGCTATTATAAAAATACGCGATGTCATAGATCGATCGAGACTTTAGGACCAGTCAACAAGTTCTTTTTTATACAATTTTTTTCAGCAGTCGCGAGAAATTATGACCAAGGTGTCATTTATTTCGGAAAAACGTATGGATAAAGTTAGATTTGTTTTCAGCATGTGGGGAGTGCAAGAGTTAAAAGAAGCACATCGTTTTGAAATGACGCATGAAAGTTTTTAAAAAATGCAAGAAATTTGTTCTCACAAAGGAAAAAACTGTCAACTGGTTATGTTTCATTAAATAAAAACTGATGAACTGAGAATCTAGACTTTGTTTTTAATTCCAGTAAATTATTTGTACCACATTTTTGTAGCCCGCCTTCAAATTTTATTAGCTACATGCAAAATTCTTGAATGAAATAATAATAAAAATAAACAATAGCTTCAACCTTCGCTTCTGTTAACTACGGAAAAATATGTATTTTCAGGAAGTTCAAATATGCTTTGCACGTTTTAGAAAAAAAAACGGAAAATCCGACCTTAAAAACTAAAAAACTAACTTACAACAGTTTTTCTCTTATACCTGAAGAATGACTATTCCGATTGCAATCAACAGCTGATTCTTTTCACTTAGAGCTTAGAGCAAAATTTTCATTTGAGAATGATACTAAAACCGAATGAATGAGAAGAAAAGGCGAGTCACGCATACAAAAATAAAAAAAAACGTCGTTTCAGCGCGTCTGTTGGAACGTGTCCCTAGTTGCACTTCTTCAGAGCTGTTTTCAGCTTTGATGACCGATATAACTGTCATCAGAGACAAAAACATCCGCTTTTTCTTCCGGAGGGCGACCGCGAAAGCTTCGATAAAACCGTGTTGGAAGCTTGTTGATGCGAAGCAGATTTCAAAATGAAATGTTATTGCTGAGTTAATCTTGTATTAGCGCTGCAAAGCTGCAAAATCAACACCTGTTTTCAGCTTATTAACTTCATGAATGCGGTAAAATTCAGATTACAGTAACGAGGAAACTTCAATTTTCACGTGTTCAGTAGGAAGATCAATGCAATTATAGCACGGACTGAAATGATGTTTTTCTACGCAGAAACCTCGTCTCCCTCCGTTTGCCTCGGTTTGTTTGAACTTGAACGACAAAACCCTTCGCCTCTTTAACGCTTAAATGACTCTCAAAAGTATGTTACCTAATTTGAGAACAACCCCAAACAAGAGAATTTATTAATGAGAGAAATGAATTTCTTGAATCTTGTAATTACGAAAGCCTTGATAAATTCATGTCAAGTATACACATTGTTCGCCAACTCGAAGGAAAAGTTCTCTTCATCTCTACTATATATATTATTCAACCACAGAAGTCTTTCGTCAAATTAAAGAAATCTTTCATTTAATTTGGTTGTGAGAAAAATTGAATCTTCGTTCACTCAGATATCATATACGAAGAAACTTATTGATTTTATAATTATTTAGAAGTTTTCCATATCAGGAAAATATGTTTCTTGAATGAACTCTCCAAACTTAATCTTTCTCGAGAAGATGGAAGTTTTGGAGCACAAACGACAATTATGATTGAACTCAATCAAGTAACCTTTCCCTCCCTTGTTTATCTCGGAAACTTCCACGAACGAACGTGCGAGATACTTCAAATATGATTCTCATTAAATAAACATAGGATAGATCACAAGTTAAAATACGATTTAATGAACGGATTTCAACTCTTTATTTTTTCGTCACTAGAAAGTTTCCGCCTAATCTCTGAAATCCAAATTAATTCAACCCTTCGAGGCGAAAGTATGCAACGAATCTACTTAGATTTTCCACTCTGATTTCAATCTCCCGGATTGAGGTTTGAAAAGCTGAAATCCCATTGGAACTGCTCGACGGTGATGTTCATTTCATTTACTCTTTCATTTATCATTTCCCAAACGTTCGCACTGATATCAGCATTCAAAAAATCAGAATTGAAAGAATATTTTGGCAAACGACAACGGAAAATGCCGAGACTCGACTGAAGAGAGTTCCGTTTTTCCTTGATTTTAGATCCTGAGAATTCATATCAGATAATACAACAGGTTGTCCATTATTTTTATGCCTTTAGAAGATATCAGATATCTGCGAAAAAATAGTTGTTTCCTGTTAAATCAAAGATGTAGCACAGTTGGTAAAGCCGCTATAAGATCTCAGTTCCAGAGGTGGGAGCATCATTTCAGTCATTGCCAAGGTGGATGACATTCGGGAAGCAAATATTTACAAAAAAAGATAAGAAATTCTGAATAATTCGAGAAATTGTCAATTTACCGCTAATCCTCAAGAAATCCTGGCAAAATTCAATATCAAAAAAAAATCTGTATGAAAATATTCTTCCATTCTCTTACATTGATGAAAGAAACTTCTCCAGAATGGATCGAAATTTTTTTAAATATCTTGTTTCTGATTTTCTTGAACACTTGAATATTTTTCCGAATATTCCTTTCTTTTTTTTCGATTTTAAGAGAATCCAAGAGAAGTTTCCAGGAAATTATCAATATAATCTGAATTTTCCAATAGTTCTATAAAGACTTTCTGTATATTTTTATTGAAAATTTTGTGAAAATGCTAAAATTCCTTCGGAATTGCTTGAATGTTGGATATTAGCACCGATTTTCTACGAATTTGCAAACAAATCTGTGCAAATTTTTTTTTCATTCTCTTATATTCATAAGATCGCCAGAATAGATTGAAATTTTTCAAAAATTCTGGAAAATTGGCATATTCTGTTTCTTGTGGAAATTTACGTTTCTTAATGACTCCCTTCCATCTCCTTATTAAGAAGAATTTCGTCAAAATGTCATTCAGTTTCTCAAAAAAAAAAGGAAAATTTCGTTTCCAATTCCTTCAGACACTTCAAAAACTTAAGAAAATTTTCAAAAATTTCAGAAATTCCGAATAGATGAGCGGAGAATTTCTTGGAACTTTCTACGATACGGCAGTTCAATGAAATATTTGAGGAAGAAATAGAAGAATTTTGTTTCTGATTCCTTCGTTTTCGAATCTTTCTTTTCAGAAATTACGAACAGATCCACAATAAAATTTCTCACGTTATTGAAATATCAAAGGATTCCTTGAAAATTTCTGGGAGTTCAACGACTCATCTTTGAATTTTCCGAGATTCCTTGAATTTCCCGGAAAATTCAATGATATTTTCGACCTCCAAAATTCAGTATCAATCTTGAATTTCCTGTGAAAATCTACGACTTTTCAGGAAATTTTAATAATAATATATTTGATTGCATTTTACGAATTTTTGGGGATTTCCTCTCCTTACCTTATTACGATAATGAACTTCCGTCATATTGGATTAACACTTTCAATTCAGGTTCATTTAAACGATTGGGAAAAAGTTTTGTAACTTTTTTATATTCAGACCAATTCCACGACATTTTTTCTCAGATTCTCACAATTTCTGGCGAATGCGCACATACATATTTCCGGATATTTCCAAGCAATCAATGAAAATTTCGAGTCTTTTGATTGAATGCTTGGAAAATGGGTACAAAAATTCTTTCAAATTTTGATTTCCATCAAATATTGAAATCATAAGCATTTCTACGCTGAAATCATATTCTCGATATCGACAATAATAGTTTTCAAATGGAATGAAATAATTTAATAAGAAGTACACTCAGAGTTGTTATTAAATTAAGTATGTAGTAGGAAATGTGAAGTACCGAATTGATTATATTTCGTGTTCATATATTTCCAAAATCGATAAATGTACGAGATTTTCAAACAAATTTATATCGCCATTCGATATCGCTGCGGTTATCAAAGGGAAATTGTTCAATAACGGATAGAGGGATATTTTTAATAGAACGACAACACACTATTACTACTTGCAAATTTATCTTCAGTAAAGTATACCCATTAGAATAAATGAATTCGGAATATTCATTTGCATCAAAGCAAATCTGTTCGCACAAGAATAGAATTCTCTCTCATCCCGACCAATAAATTTCAGCCAATTTAGAACTGTTGATATCGAAACGACGAACTTTGCAAAAACAATAACAATCGAGAATTAAAAAAAAAATTGCGAAATTCTTTAGCGATCGAATATACCTAAAAATAACTTGAAGGCTTTAGAGGAACTAGAATTGAAAATTCCGAGTTCATTTGTTACATGTTTGTTTTCATGTTATCACACTACTGATAAATATTACAGGCGTTCCTTCTCGAATTATACACTAAGTTTCAATTAAATCTATAGAGCCGTTTTTTTGTTCACATACGTCCGAATGATTGAAAACAATTAAGGGATCACATGATTATGACTTTAAATGATCATAATCTTTAAAAATTCCGACAAAAAATTAGCTTTCCAGTTTTTATGCATTTTTAACAATGCTGTTGATTAAATTCACCAAAAAAATTAGGAAAAATTTTTTGCAAACTTTTGAGTTTTTTCAATTATTTCAAAAAGTTTAAACATAAACTACCGCCGGCATCAGCATTATCCAAAGCGTACCACGTGGAGGTTGCGCGGCACACAGTGTGTGTGTGTGTGTAATAGCGTGTAGTGTGGTGTGCGCGCGCGTGTTTCTTCAGGAGAAATGACACCCGGAGGCTCGTCAGCTCCGCAGTTAATGACTCCAAACTCATTCTCCAAAGAATGTGTGTGTGTGTGATGGAAAGAAAATTGCAAAAAAGTTTCAGTTCTCTCAATATCGGGTACTGCCACCACTGTTCTCAATAACGGCCGCCATGCGTTCAGCCATATTAATGCAGCGGACGGTTTGAGGTTGTGGAACGGAATTCCAAATTTGCAGAAGATAACGCACGCCCGCGCACAGCCAACATGACCAGAAGTTTTTTCGAACGGCATGACATCACGTTGCTGCAACACCCACCAATGAGTCCAGACCTCAACCCCATCGAGCATGTTTGGGACATAATGGGTCGTCGTTTGCGCATATGGCTGAACGCTTGGCGGCCGTTATTGAGAACAGTGGTGGCAATACCCGATATTGAAAGAACTGAAACTTTTTTTGCAATTTTCTTTCTATCACACACACACACACACACACACACACACACACACACACACACACACACACACACACACACACACACACACACACACACACACACACACACACACACACACACACACACACACATTTCTTGGAGAATGAGTTTGGAGTCATTAACTACGGAGGCTCGTCAGTTCCTCCACTCATTCTTTGAGAATGAGTTTGGTGTAACCTGTTCATTAAATATTTAAAGGTTTGAAATTAAGCGAAACCATTCGATCGCTGATTTAAAATATTCATATCCAGGTGATGAGTCAGTAGAGTAGCGGCCCTTAATATTAATGACTAAAACAAATCTTCAATCTGATTTTCGGCACCTTCGTCACCGCAACTGCTTCTTCGTTCTTTATACAAAAATTAAAAGTTCCCGTCGTGTGTGCGACCAAGTATAAATCACATAATTACTGAACAACTTAACAACAGTTGAAATGGCTGAAATATACGTAGGAACGAACAAAATCCAAGGGTGAAACAATTCGTCAGAGACAGTGGCTACCCTTCGGGGGTGCGAGCAGGGCGACCGCCTAGGGCTCCACGCAACCTGTCGGCCACACGTCAACTCTAACGGGAAAAAGTTGGCCAGAAAAAGATAAAAGGGCTTAGCAACGCTTTGGCGCCCAAGCCCTAGCCACAGCTAGGTCAGAGATGCAAGCCCCAAAGCGAAAAGGAACAAAATGAAATGAAAAAAGGAAAAGGATCCATGAAGAGAAAATGTGGAAGATAAAATCTTGAAAAGAACAAGAGAAGGTAGGCATATTCGCACGTAATAAAATGACTGTAATCTCTTTTGACATAAACTACGTTGACAAATGTAATTTTGTGAATTAACTCTTCACTCACAAGACAGTTGTTGAACATGTTGTTCAATCAGCGCCAGATTAAAGTTTTCGTTAGTACGGGCATAAACCTTTGATCAGTTTTTTTATTGCGCTAAACACACAACGGAGTATCGAGTAACACGTGAATGTTTTATGTTACGGTATTCACGATGCCGAACTAAAATTATCGCCGTTTAATTTTCGATATAAACAATTGGGGTATAATTTTTTCGCATAATTTAAACATGTCGGATTTGTTGTTACAATGTGTACTAACATCGTAAAATGTCGTGCGCACATTGCTTAATTGAACGCTTTATCGGGAATAAATTATGTGCGATATAAATTAACAAAATCAGAATAAACACCACTAAAAAATACAATCGCTCGCACACTGATTGTCGCATCAATAGTTGACATTACATTTCAGGAAATTCGCTAATTTGAAAATACCGGTTGTGTCACTTATTGTTGATATGTTGAAATAAACGAAACTCGTACCTTCTAAATAACGACAACGTTACAAGATCCAAGGCTAGAAGTGACGACTCCGACAAACGTCTTCTTCCGCAATTTGACGCACTGTTAACGAACGCCTCATGAAACCGGGAAAATTCGGAGAAAGCGATTTCAACGCTCGTCGTTTGGCGTTTCGCCCGAAACTGAATCAACGAGTAAACGACTCCCTTTGGCACGGTGCGAATCGCGTCTGAAACGCAACGGGTAGGTGCACATTGGAAATGATAATGTGAAACTCACGCGCATCCGCCAAAAAGATTCTTAGATATGCCTAAACCGATTATGCTTTAAACTTTCCTCACCAATTTTCTCGCTGCTGATTGATCAGTGCCAAAAATGAAGTTTGCTTCAACAACAATCTGATTCACTGTTCGGTTTTACTAATATAACTCAACTTCCAGCACCATCATCAGTTTCAAGTTTTCACCGTTAAATTTCTATTGAATGCCCTATTTACAATGAACGGTTTCTGAGAAGAACATTCTTGAAACCTAAAAATATCGTATTTTCGATGAGTTATAACTCGGCTACTGATAATACCACAGCTTTCAGTCTTTTAACAAACAAAGCATCGCAATTTTATAAACAATGGCTTTTCTCACTGTTTTTAGTTATGATTTACCATTTCAATCATTATGCATCTGATATATGACACTGGCCATTCGAAAGCGTATACCTCCCATTTCAATTGCTAGCGTATATCTCCAATTCAATATAATTTCAACGGACTCTGACAAGATCGCAGGAAAATCCGATTAGTAATATCTTAATCTTCAATGAAGATGTAAGATGTAACGTCATGACAAATTGACTTATAGGAATAGAGTTTTTCTTATTCCGCTACACATGCTGTTTCTGCGTGTTGTCTTTAATAGGTTAGCCCAATTAATTCAGTTGGGATCTGTTTATCAATTAGATTAATTGTTGCTTGCGTCGCTACTCGAAATCATGATTTTCGCGGTTGCAGAGAGGGTGGAATTGATTTTACTTTTTTATGCAAACATTAAATGTGCTAACGGAACAGCCGAATTATTTAACCAGCCCCCAGCGGCATGTGTATGTGAAGTATTTACTGAAATTCTACGACACCAAGGGTTTGTAATAGAACGAGAAACGAGGGTTGACGTGGCAGTTCTTGGTGCAAAAGAATCTGGTTTTAAGCGAAGTATATTCCAATCATTTTGAGTTCACTCAAAAACTATTGATTTTGACCGTTTAGAAGTTTGTGAATGAATGAGCCACGAGTGGCCAATGATTCGAATTTCCTCTTTTATATTTGCTTTATGGATGGATGTGCGTTTTTCCTCAACGGTACCATGAATCGTCAAAATTGTTATTGGAGCGAATTGAATCTCTGTATCCCATATCACGAAATTCACACCCAACTTCTAAAACTTTTTTCTGTTACATATTTTATTTATCAAAACGGTTGTAAATTTAGGTATTTGAATATTTCATAATATTCCTAAAATTGTTGTAAAAGGTTGAATAATTATTGAATCATTGAATAATTACAAAGGCCGAAATGACCCCCTTTTCATATTGTTACCAATAAATCTTGAAATGCACATACAAAATGGTATGAAATGTAATATTTAAAACACATTTCCAGAACAAAAATTTATTCCTCCTTGTTTGAATACAATACTTTGAATCAATTGTAGAATATAAGCAAGAAGATTTATTCACAATCATTGACTAGTTAATACCCAGAACAAGTTGTCAAAAAAAACGCATTCAATTTCAATGATAAACTTGATCAACACTTTATCAAATCCCTACACATAAATCCCAGAAAATAATTGTTGCAACCAATAAATAAATAGTTATCAAAGAGAAATAAACCGTCCACCTTTTAAAGTTTTTCGAATTTTTTTGCAATTTTCTCAAAAAACATGATGGTTTGTCCATAGTTGTTAAACACAACAGAAATTTGCAAGTTAGGCTGTTCTTTTCAGAATTTTTTTGGCACAACATTTCCCAATGGCAAATGTTGAATTTTCAGCGATTTTTTCCACATTTCGTGGCATACTTTTCGTGTTACGAGGACAAATCACTTGCAGTCAGACATAAGGTCTTTCAAAAAGACATTTCAAGAGCAAACATTAGAAAGGTTTGTCACTCCGTCAACTTTCAGCAATATCGCACTGGCACTTCCCTGGCTTACGATATAAACTTTATATAAATTAACTTTTATCAATTTTCCATATAAAAGGGTAATGGGAAATATATAAAAAGTATCAAAAATTTTTTTTCACAAAATTGCCAGGTTGCTTCGGCACGACCGAGAGACAAACCATTTAGATATGATTCATAATTAATATCGAATTACTTGCATGACGCGGACTGATGGGGAAAATACACGTCCATCAAAATATTGAACGCAACTGAAATGTCTTTGTCTCTGCTTTATAGAAATCACGCTCTAATAAGTTGTTAACCATAGTATAGTTATAATAAGTTTTTTTGATGTTGTTGTCTTGTTACTGTTGTTACATGAAGACTCTGCACCGCTTAAGCCGTGCTTTCTGTTGTGGTATTCTGCACTGGCTGAGATTCCTAGAAACAAAACTCAACAGTTATATCGATTTCAATTTTTTGCAGATACTACACCTTCGTCGTTATAGATTGAAATTAAATTACGAACGCAAGCTTTCTCTTATTCAATTTGAAACAACTTTTAAGTCATTAAATCTTCCTTCATTTCTCAGTACTACAAAAGTCTTTAGTGACCCAAGTACTCAATCATTTTGAAACTTTTCGCCAAACTTAATTTATAATAATTATTCAAAAATTTAATATATTTGTCATTGTTTTGAGAAAATCAGATATATGAGAAAAAATTACACTTACTTCAGTTTTCACTGGTGCAGGTTGTTGATCAGCCTGAAAAGACGAAACAAAAACGAGATAAATACCTCAAGTAGTCATCAGTGAACACAGTCTTTTAATAATTGATGAGACATTTTGAAACTATTGAAAAACAAAGTTCAAGAGCGTAATGATTAATAGCTAAATACTAATATTTAATGTTCCCCGAAATTGACTCTAAAGTAGAACATTAAAAACTAACAAATTCAACTAAACGAATCAATATCGGAGGTACTCTTATGTAGCACACCTTTGACTCAAGCATTTCCTAGAATTATCAGAAATGGATCTAAGGGGCGTGCGATAAGTTTTTGATAATCTACATGTGCAAATATCCCAAATCAACTAAAGCAACATGTTTCTGTTGGAGAGGTTTTTAGAAAGATATGACAACGCCCCAAGGATAGTTGTGTAATTTTATAATTCTCTGTAATAAGTGTTGAAAATGCTATTGAACTATGATAATGATCGTACCAGTTTGCTATTCGGCTCAGATTGAGAGTTTTCCCCACGTGGACGGGGTGGTCCTCGCCTGCGGAAGCGCGGACGCGGAGGACCACGCGGACCACCATCCAGACCTCCCTGTTCAGCGCCGCCACCTTGGCCACCTCCCTGGCTATCCTGCGACAATGCACGTCTGCCGCCGCCGCCTCCTCTGCCGCCGCGATAATTTCTACGGAAGAATCGTCTTGGGGGGCCGGTGCTGCGGCCGCGAGAACCGTCACCGTTCTCATCACCGCCACCTCCGCCGGCCATCATCCCCATTCCGCGGTACGGCTGTCTGTAATAGCCAGAGAATCCGCCTCGGCCCCTTCGCAATCTGTATCGGCGCGGTTGACCTTGACCGTTACCGTTGGGAGGAGCCGATCCTTCACCACCCGACAGTGCGCCATCCTTTTCGCCCTCGCTTTGACTTTCGCGCGGCAACCTCGGCCTAGGAGGACCGCCACCCCTTGGACCGCCTCCTCTACCGCCCCTCGGATAGAACCACTGACGATATCCACGTCGTTTGTCAGCAGCGTAAGGGGAACCTCGTACCGCCTCGCCATTCGGTCCAGTTACGTTGGCTGCTTCGTTACCTTTTTCACCGACAACAACGCTAAACTCCACGATCTCGCCGTCACCAACCGACCGGACGACTTTTCTTGGGTTGTTTTTCAAGATCGCCGACTGAAACCAAACAAATGTTCCTCATCTTCTGAATATCAGCACGTTTATTAAAATTTTTGTGAAATAGCGTAATTCAGCTTAAAGCACGTTACTTGATTCACAAGTTATATTCAAGTACATAAATGTGGTCAGATTTGAACCCTTCATGTTTCAAGTGTTAACGGTGAAAATTTTCGTATTCGATATATTAGATGATTTTGTTGAAAAATGTTCAGAAGAAATGGGTTAACAAAAATATCGAAATGAATATTTTCATGTTCCCCGAAATTGACTCTAAAGTAGAACATCAATGACCAACAAGTCCAACTCAACGAATCAATATCGGAGGTACTCTTATTTAGCACGCCTATGACTCAAGCATTTCTTAGAATTATCAGAAATGGATCTAAGGGGCGTGCGTACGGGTAGAACAAATTCGTGTGGAAAAAAATCAATACCTGGTGCACGAAAACGTCCTCCTTCGTATCATTTCGATTGATGAAACCGTAACCGCTTTTAACGTTGAACCATTTCACTGTTCCGGTAACTTTGGTCGCTGAAAAAGGAAAAAGAATTAGTTGAGAAGTTAAATGCGAACAAAATTTTAATTGTGGAAAATACAATAACAGAAGCCGATATCAGCGAATGACATTTTAAAATTAATTACCATAAGTGCACAATAAATGATTGAAATAATGAGCAATTTTAAAATACTACATGGCTGCGTGAAATCGAAAAAGTTTTGTTGCAAATTTACTTCGTTTCAGGGGTCCCCATGTGTTCAAAATAATTGCAAGTGATCTTTTTTTTTATTGAAACTCATAATGCCAATCGATTTTCGATTCCGTCAACCACAAATTCCCATTACAATTTGGCTTTATATAACGTCTAGTTAATGCAACTTATCAAAAATAAGATGACAGAGGCCATAAAGCGTGAAATTGATGGCAATAACATTTCTAGATGTTCAATCGACTACGTTATGGTTTGTCACATTATGGTTTCCCTCGTCGAAAATATAGTTTTACGAAACCATTGTTCACATAAAATTAGTCTCGTCTGTTTCAACATATCGAATTTGTGTATTATGTATTTTAATATATTCGAATATTAAATTTGATATTTAGTGTTTGATTTGAAGCTCTTGTAGGAAATAATTGTTGTCTATGGTTGAAGTGCGAAGTTTTTTTCAAGTATTTACACAAAAATTTCGCGTTGTTGATCGACCAAATTTTCACTCCCTTTTTTGGTGTTAAATTGAAACTAAAACTGGGCGAGAAACTCAATTTTGAGAAATTTTATACAAAACTCCCCTTGTAATTACTATTTTTTGTGTAAGTGCTAATCATTTTTCGAATTTTCTTTTAATAAAAGTTTTTTTTATTTCTTACATTAAATGAGCTATTTTCTCGCCACATGTGTTGTTCGTCGTCGGAGTACATAGAGATATCAAACGTTATTTTATAGTACCGGATTCATTAAATGTATCTACGAATGTTTGTAAATAAATTTTTATTTAATAAACAAATTATTTAAAACAAACATTTTATAAAGATAAATATACAAAGTACATCTGACATTAATATATCAGCATCAATCAGAGCACGGGGTAAATTCAAACAAGTTCGATGAATTTTTTCTTAAATTCGTGTGAACAATTTAATTTTTGGTAAATAATTATAAATTTCTAATGACAATTTGAGATTATCTGAATGGTTCACGAGGAATTTTACCAAAATCGATTATATATATTTAGTTTTTTCGAAAAATTTGGAAGTGCAATGATTAGACCTGAAGGATCTTGAAAAATATTTCACAATGCTAAATTTATGTTTATTAGTGCCCATAAATAACACTTGTGATCCCTTTTTCTATGATTGTTTCATCAACAATAGTTTCACAGACAACGGCGAAGCTTACAAACACAAATACAAGTATCTAATAACCACAAAATATACTTTCTTAATAATCGTATATAACACAGAGTGAAAATCTTCTGTGTTTGCAGAAGTTTCAATAACGAACGTCAGATTGACACATATCAGAATATTTCCACCTGACAACATCCATGAAGCACCGAACCCATAAAATATTCCGGCTTCACTGCGGCAAAAAAATTTTCAGAGCACGCTGTAGTGCACGTGTACAAAAATTGCTGTTTTAATAAGCCACGCTTTCGGTAAACGACGCGAAAAAATGGGATAAATTTACTCATCCATCATACCTTAATGCTCCAAGTCAATAAGGGATTAACAGTGAAGAAAATTCGTGAAAAACAATGAACACCTTATATAATAACCTTCTAAAAATAAATCCACGTTTACTTAACCGGATTTTTATACTTTAATCTACATACATTCATCTTTATCAGCAGTGCCAACTTCTAAAAACGCCAACCGATAACAAAAAAAAAAAAAGAAAATCGAAACCGGCAGCGCACAAATGATAACAATTTTCCTCGTTAATGAATTTGAAATGTTAAACGAACAATGCAAGCGATTAAACCACCTTAGAAATATGAAATTGACGACACAAACATCGTCGTCAGGCGTATAGATGGACAAACGGAACAATGGCGTCTACAATCAGTGATGCGAAAAACAAAAAGCTACGGAAAACGTTCGCACAAGCAATATTAACGGAACTAACCGAAACCGAAATCAGATACTTATGAATTATTCAAATATGCATGCGAAATTTGAACGTAAATATACAAATCGCGACCATGTGCTTCTGAAGATGGATGCCGACACGCGGCAACTCACGCGTCGTCGCGAGCGTAAACGCAAATACACAAATTATTACTCACCGATCACTTCCTTCTTCGCTGCCGCCTTCGGTTGCTCGACAGGCTGTGATTCTGCCGTTTCAGCCATTTTCTTGATGTTAGAGGGCCGGTGGAAGATGTTGTACTCCGCGCTGCCTCACCGAGATGTTCCTTAGTTTCCTGCTTACACGGTTGTTGAAGATCTTGTCGATCATTGGGGTTATTTGGAGTTAAATAACTTTCGATTAGCTAAAGCTACGACATCGTATCGGAATCTATTTCCTTTCTCGTGGACGTGTCGTTGAAATAGAATGACGGACGTTTGTCGATTCCGGCAGCATAATTATTGCGTGCGCATGCCTCAAACGTTCGTTTTTACCCGAACGCTTCCGATGCTGAAATGACAGCTTGATTGAAAAGGCATGGACCGCACGATCGGATTTCTCGTCTAAAGGAAACGTAACGTCCTCGTCCAGCTACATTTGATATAGAAGTGATAACCTATTTGTCACGAAAAATTTGATAATTTTACGTTGCAGAATGACCGAGTTTTAGCCATGATTACGATTTTAGCTCATTACAGGTTGTCTCGGAACAACAGTTTGCTGTTTTCCACTATTGTTGTCAAGGCTTGTTGCTTGCAGAATAATCACGTTGAGATGTGTGGCACGGTTGTGGAGCAAGTATGGGAGATTAGGAAAGCTGAAATATTTTCGTGAATTTAAATGTGTTACTTACAACTATGTACATTCTTATTGCTTTTTCAATTTACTACTGTTGTCAGATATTTTTTTGTACTCTTAGTGAGCAATTTAAAAACAAAGACCTAGAGCTACGAAATTCTTTTGTGCGGTTTTCATTCAGTACGGAGTATATTGAGAAGTGTTTTTCCTGCAATTTCCTGTTAAAGAATATAAAATAATACTGTCAACTAGATTTTCTTTTATCGTAGTAGGCGCGGGGATTTTTGCTCAGGGTAGCGCAATTCGTTGACGATGCTCGTCGAGTAAACGCAAACATGTGCGGATACAAAAGATATATTGACTCACCCCAAATACAAAAAGAGTAATCGAAACGCTCCCAACACCGGAACGTGCACACACTAATATCGCAACGAGATTTTGAGATATAAAATACGAAAAAATCACTAATAACGCGCTTGTCCTTACTTGGAATATTTTCCAAGTATTACGAATACTGGCGGTACGCACAAATAGAGACTGGGGAGTGAAACCTATTTTGTACCGAGGAAACTTCGGTTCCCTTCCCAAGATTTTCCGGTCGGCTGACAGCATCATTTCAAGAAATTCTGTTTACATTGTATAAGAGCCGCGTATAACGATGATTCATGTCCGTTCAGAATTCCTGGCATCCGCAGGACGTTTCTTATTTCGCTGAACAAGGTGGAACGAGATGCTTCTTTGGTGGCCTACCATTCGGCGCACAATTTCACCATTACTAAGAGAACCGATTCTTGTGTGACAATACGTGATAAGGAACCAGAATATTTGTATAATCTGTTTCTAAAACCGTAGCATTAATATTCCATATAAACGGTTAAAAGTATCTATAATAACACTATTTGCACTTTTCAAATTTATTACAAAAATTAAAATTTTGTTGAATATTTGAATCAAGGATCCGAAGCGCAACATCTTTATGCAGATCGTTGGAAATTTTTATTTTAAGAAGAATATTTTGGATTCATTCAACGTAAGAGGGTAATTTTTCTCCACCACCCCCAGCAAGATTTGTATTTTTCTTTTCAATTAGCAAGTTTTCATTGTGCCTCAAATACTTACTCAAAAATAACGCTATGAAGTGGCAAGAATCATCTTCAAAAATTTACTCTTTCGCAATGTACCATTTAAACCAACCTGAGGGGGTGAAAGCTAGGTAGAATTTAAAGAGTAAGTATAACACTTACCTCTTGATGGTGGGATATTACGAAGCAAAACCTCAAAGGAAAATGTAGAACGGGTTCAAGATTGAAGTCGTTAATGACCATTGGCTTGATTGCTGAATAATGTCATTTCCATATTTCGAAACAGGAATTTTAATCACCATAACAGTAACCTCATTCATTTAATGTCTACAAGTTGTAATAATATTATAAAATAAAAGACCACAATTTGCGCTGTTTTCCAATAGACTGAAACGGTACTATTTCATTTATTATCTATAAATCATGGTGTGTGCGGTCTTCGGTATGTTCAATGTCAACGAAAGAAGGAATTTTTGCCTGTCCCGGACAGGATTTACCTGAAGTGGCGCGGAGCCACTTTCTTTCGCTAAGTGATTTTTGAATTATATTTTACGCACTATCCCCTACTTCGACGCCATATTGTGAGTATTGTATACATTAACTGCGAATCCTAAACTCCTCTTTCCCATTCACAGTCGTTGTTCGAAGTTCGGCGTGGGAGCACGAAAGTTGTGTCGCGAATTATTCAAGAAATGTGACTCGACGAATCGACCATGAATCGCGGAACGTTTATAACGATAATTTTGTTTTCGGTGCATTTGATAAGGGGACAAGAATTCGAACAGAAATGTTGCGACCGGGACCGCGTTTTTGTACAAAAAAAATATACGTTTGTTTGCGAATTGAATCCAAATCCAAGAAAACAGTCCACTTTTGGAACAGTTGGATTTGCGAACGAAAATCTACCGGGTGATTGCATCGAGTTATTGGAAGAAAAGCCAACAGTTTTTACGATAAAAAAATCTCTAAAAATCGTCAAAAAACAACCCGCTAACCTGGAATTTTTTCCGAAATGTTGTCCTGTAGGACAATTGTATAACAGTGTTTTTCATTCATGTGTGGAAAATGATAACGTCTCCCCTTTGCCGTTTTTGACAAACAATTCGTTCGTGTCGGTCGGTTTGCCACACTGCGAAATCATTTCCGATAAGATTTTGGATTCGGTGGAGAGTCTGCAACGAACCGAGGAAAGCATCAGTTTTTCAACGACGTCGTCGACGAACCGAAGGATATCGACTGGGAAATATTGTCTAGATGCGACTTTAAAGGGAAAAATCGTAGTGAAAATTTGCGAAAATGACCTACAAATATGTAGCCAAATTCGATGTATAAGGAAATGCTGTCCAGACGGTCAAAGTTTCGTGAATGGGTCGAACTGCGTCGACACTTTCAAGTACGGACTCGATTTGAACGCTACAACGAAGATACATCAACCTAATGGTAAAATTAATTTTTAATTTTCTACCAAAAAAATCTCAACAGATAATGCAATCATTTATTTTGTATATGTTTTTAGCCAGATATTTCTTCACTTCTCCACTTGCTTTGTTTCTTCAACATTTCGTATTGTCTCAGGTCTTCAAGTCTTCTGTCCTCGATCCTTGGTCGAAATTATATTCCGACCAAAAGATTCTTTAGTAAAGAAGAGTAAAAGCTTTGTTACAACCAACGATCATTAGACTGTAAAAGATTTTCTTCAATGAAACTCAAATAATGACAAAATCGCTACTTTTTGTTTCTGTAGAATCTTGAAACGGATGTTCACTTTTACTCCGCAGTTTATCAGTAAAATTGCAGAGATAGTGCTGGCGCCTTTCTGGCCTTAGCCGCCAGGGGCACAAGCTTCAAAGTGTCCACATCCTGAGCCAACCGCATTGAAAGTACATGTCTCTCAAATCTCCAAAAAATGTTGAAGATATTCGTTGAAATTCGCAAAAACTTATCCGTCAAAGTCATTATAAATCCTAAATTTAAAATGTTAAGGGCACTAGAAACGTTTTAATCATTTGTAGCATGATGAATTAGAAATGTGTCACTTTGCATACGTTGTCAAAATTAAAAAAAATAAACAATAAATACTGTGTCGCGTATCGATTGAAATAAATAAAAGCAAATAGAAATTGGAAAATATTTTTCAGTTGTTGAGAATTCGCCAGGGAGCGAATTTCGTTAGTAACCACTCACCATTAATTCGTTCTTTGTTATAAATTCGCAAACTCGCGTAAAGAGATTAAATGACGTAAGAAAATAAATAGAAGCTATAATTAGCAACTAAATGTTGCGTTTACGAAAAAGTAACGAACTTTTGTCTGAATAGTAAAATCCAGACCCATTCATGTGTGGCAATGCCACCAAGTTATATTTTAACGTAGGCGGTTATAAAATTTTTGGACAATTGATAGGATTTAAAGCGCCGACAGGAAGGTTTCCCTGAAGCAAATTCCGCGTAACGTGAAAAATTAGAATTCATTGCTAAATTTTTTCAAATTTATCTTATCTGAAATAAAATTTTATTATAATAACACTTTTTAACGCTTATCATTTATTTAGCAATTTCGCCTCTCCCACCTGCGTAGTTGTTGGGAACTTACTCAGAACAAGGATGTTAAAAGATATCACAGAGTTGCGAAAATAGACGTGACTGATATGATTCAAATAAAATTTAACACAGTTGAATGTTACTCAATATCTATACCACACTTCTGGTCAAATAGAAATAATTAATAAACAATTCTGTCTAGATGCATCGTAACAAAGATAGTCTCTTATATCTAAGACAATTATTAATAGAAACCTTGATAAATCATACTAAGATGTTGCAAAACCTTCCAATGATTCAGTCGTGAGAGACTCATTACAATTCGGCGACACCACAATAATAACAATTTACCGGTACACCATCCTGGTGCGTACCTTACCGGGTTTTTCCGATTTGGTAACATAAAATGATTTCAATTCCCCAACCTTGCTATCGAATCTTTAATGTACTCAAAAAATCCGACATTTTAGTGTACTTCCCAAAAAACCATCTGCGGGAAAAGCAAACAGGAAAAGACGTCGAAAAATCTAAATACAGACGTTATAAATTACCTTTAACCAAATAAAAGTGTTCTTTATAGATATCTATTTACGCAAATAACGGATTCTATGGCAAATCTTTTCGCGCTTTGATGTATTAGAACATTAAAACTGTTCAAACTTGATTGTTGGTTTGGGAAGTGGCTAAATTTAAATCCGCAAATTGATACGCAAGTGTGAAATACTCGATTAAGTGCTTACTCGTCTGATAAAAGTTTTGTAATTGAGTGAGAATGGACATGGCGGGGTTATCGATACATTCGGTGTTATCACTTATCATCACATCTGCACTCAACAGAATGTGTTATTAGTATTGTAATACCATCAGCAATAGGTGTCTGAAGTTTAAATCACGTTTAACAACTGATTTGTTTCGGTACCTTGGTGAAATCCCGCTTACCGGAAACAATTATGAATGATATTCTCATTTAGGTGCCTCATTCATTCATAGTTTGGAAATTTCCCAAATACATACTACCGAGATTTTTGGGACGTCATGGTTTCAACTATTTTTTGTGATTTAAAATTTGTGTGTGTATGTAGGATATTGAATGTCAGTGATGACAATTTTTATAGCTAGCGTCACCATCTTTTGTTTCTACTGCGAGACAGCAAATATTACACTGTATACTGCCGCTGTCTCTCAAAGCAATGGAAAAGAGATAGATGCGTCACAATCGCTTTGCGGAACGTCAAGTTTTTCATGCATGCAGATGTGACGCCAAAACGAGAAACAATTAAGAGTGAATGAAATGATTACACACAAACTAAAGAAATATAAAATTATTTTAGCGGTTCTAATTCTCAGGTAGTTTTGTGACACTTCACGGCATCGAACGACCAATATATCGTCTGTTGGCGCACAAATACAATTATTGGGTCGACTGGACAGGAGGCTTCCACAGCTACTTGAACCAATCGAATACTTTCGAATATTACGGCGTTTCGAACCAGAGCTATTGCTTCGAACATGCTTATAAGAAAGGAGTTTTGAACGGTTACGAGATGTTCTCCAAACAAGTGAAACCGCCGCTGGAGATGAAATTCGCCGTAACGCGATGGCTGAAGTTAATCTCCTGCATTTTTCTCTTGTTGACGATGCTGGTTTATCTGTGTTTGCCGAGGATGAGGAATATGTTCGGGAAAATCTTGTTGAGCTATTGCGTCTCGACTTTTATATTTTTGGCATTGCTTACCTATTCCCAGTTCTCCGAGGATTTTAACGATGATTTATGCCGACTTATTGGTACCTACCTATTTGGGGTATTTCTTTTTTTCTATTTTCATTTTTTCAGGATTTGCTAGTGTTTTAGCTAGTATTTGGAGTTTCACTTGGTTAAACATCATGTGTATCGATATCTGGACTTCTTTTGGGTAAGTATTTATTCCTGAATAAGTTATTTAAGTGACACAATTATCAGAAAAATTCACCTGCCTAAAAGCGAAAACGAACTATCTATGTGCTACAAAAGATCAGAAATTTAATTTGGGGTAGATTAGATTTAAAATCACTTTTATGTCCTAGTCTTCATGAACCGATCTCAAGTGCTTCTGAAACTAAAAGCCTAGCAATACCGTTTCTATATATAATGTTATTCAATGCATATTCAGCCGTATCGGCTTTCAATGCAAGTATAGTAGAACATAGAGCTTAGCGACGCGGTGCATAATATTCGTTTTGGTATCAATAAAAACATTTTGAGTTTTTCCACAAGCAAAGTTGAAAGAAGATTCAACTTTTTTGGTAATAGTTTTCCAGGTGCAATTGAAGAACCAATACGAAATCGTTTGATAGTAAATAAACAAAAATTATGTTGGTGGCTTCTTTCGTGCCACACAATTGTTCCACAATTTTAAAGGCGTGTATTACGTTCATGTCGCCAGACTGATGATATCGGGCACTACTCGCCAACCCAGTTCATATCGACCACATGATAATTAGCGAAATGCATTTTTAAGACGGATATTGACTGTAAACTGTTGAGCATCAATCAACCCGCAACGACAAACCATCAAGATTTGTTTCGAAACTCAAACCTTAATTGTAAAAATTTGTTGTACATTTAATTTCGGAAATATTGACCCGTTGATAGCCACTACTTTTCCATCTTTCTGGCAATTCACGCATCCCTTCTTGAAAAAAGTCCGTCTTTCAGGCCAGCCAAGCTATTTCGCATAGAAGATATAGTAGCCGGAAGCAGCAATGTCTGGGCTGCATAGGGGTGGGGTAGAACTCCCCATTTGAACGCTTCTAATTATGTTGTAATAGGAGCTGTTATAAGTGGTCGAGCATGTGGCAAATTAACTTCGTTGTCTCCTTGTATGAAAACGAAGTCAAGTTTTCATGATTGTATTCAAATCAATGTTTTTGCCCCGACTCATATTCCTATTCGTTTTTACATCACAAAAAAATTTGAATTGCGATCTGAAACATTTGTTTGTAATCATCGATATTCATCAATTTTTTGTATTTTTCTGGTAAATTTTGCGGTATTTAATTTATTATTAGTGATTCCAAAGAGGCACTCTAATATATATTGTTCGAATGCTTTAATAGAATAATTGAAAGAATTTTTTAGGACTCCAAGGACCCTAGCTGGTCCACTGCAGAAAAATGAATTGAAGCGGTTATTACAGTACAGCTTATACGGTTGGGGATTCCCTCTGGTGTGGATTCTTATAATTGCTTTTTTCTACTCCAATTCTATACTACCTTACGAGATTCAACCGTATGTTGGACAAGATAAATGTTATATGGAAAATACAGACACAAGTAAGATATTAATTAGCAAACTTCACTTTTAATTACCTTTTCTTTCAGAACCTGGCAATTATGCTTACCTGTTATTTGTCGTTTTCATTTTATTAATTCAACAAGCGGTCAACACTGTGCTTTTCACAAAAACAATCCTATACTGTTTGAAAATAAAAGCAGAAATAAAAAGGATGAATGACGCAAAAAAGCAGACTGATTTCAACGCAAGCAAAGAAAAGTACGTATAGACTATAAAAGGAAGCTTTCTCACAATAACACATTATTTTGCAGGTTGGGTTTAATAATGAAACTGGCTGTGATCATGGGCGTCTCGTTCCTCTTCGAAATCGTATCCTCAATAGTCAGTTTCCGCAGAAACTCCATTATGCAAGACATCGAAGTATTTTGGGACTCAATAAATTGTTTGCAAGGTAACATCAAACAATGCCTAAAATCAGAAAGTATTCATTTTGCTTTCAGGCGTATTTATTTTCATCATTTTTGTGTGCAAGAAAAAAATTTTCCAACAATTATGCGAAAAATTACCTTTTTTGAGGAAAAGAAAAACGTCTCTCTCTTCAACGACAACAACACAAATTAGTCTGCAACAAATTAGTGCACCAAAACTGGATAAGGTACCATGAATCTATTCGAGCGAACTATACGTACCGACTTGGAAAAAGTCATATCCAAAGTGTATATTTTTGTATTTTGTCACTTCTTGATGATTGTGTACTCCTCCTTCTACGATAAAATAGGATTATTTGACTAAAGTTTTCTTCAACTCCATAAACTCCCATACAAATTGAATACTTTAATAAGCAAACAGTAAAAAACGTGAACAACTAAACCTAAATTGAAACAAAAAAAAACAAAACAAATAAACTACAAAAATAAATGAAAAAAACACAAAACCAAAGAACAATTCGAATTTGAATGAATACAAAACTAAAGCTAATGGAACAACTATCTTGGCATTATAGCTTCTGCCAAGAGAGTGTTAAAGAATAAAGAACATATCTTATAACTAATACAACGGAAATATCTAATTCAAATTGAAAATTTAAAATTGAGTTGGATGTCTAGAACGAATAGAAGGTACAAAGAATAATTTTTCATAGACTATACAAACAAACTAACACTTTTATTTTAATGAACGAGTTTCCATTTATAAACCTAATTTACTTTTGGGATATCCTGATGTGAAATTAAAAACTGAAGCAAAAAACGCTAAGAAAGACATCCAACTACCTCAACATTGTCACCAATGAAAAACGGGTCCCATAAAACTAATAATCTCAAACATCTTAATACTCTTTAAACTTTTTTTTTACCAACAGTGAATATTTCAAAATATTTTATTACAAAACAATTCATATATAAAATATGATATTAGTTTCTGGGATATTCCTCCAATAAGCCAAACCTCCAGTAACTTTCAATTTCTCATTTCATTGCACTTTTGGTAACTTTCAAAATCAGTCTCTCGTTTAGTTTGTGAGTAAACGACTTGCCAATATGAGTAGATGGCGCACAAGTATCAAAAAACCCCCCCTCTCCCACGAGATAACGAGTCGGAAAATATCTAAATTTTTCATAATTGCCGAATTATTAGCTATTGTCACAATTCAAAAAAATATATATCAATCTTTGCGGATGAAATCATCTGCAGTAAGACCAGCGTTTGGTTTATCGCCTATCGCGTTTTTAATCCTTTGGCGATCTCTCAAATACTGGTTGGCGTTGAAAAATTCGATCCGTGGTCTCACCAGGCAAGAATAATCGACAGCGATTTTTTCCCAATTCTTTGGTGGTTGAACGCACATTGGCGACAATGCCATTTTGGCAAGATACTCAATTGAATATCTGACAGCGGGAATTTTTCCATACATCTTAAGCTGTTCAGTGGACAAGCGGGGCCTCCTCATAGTCAGAATTGCTTCTAGGACAAAAGGTTCACCAATAACGATGTAAACAACGTTCAGATATGGACCTTTTACATATAAAGAATTGCGGGATTGCAGCGGGTAGATAAGGACGTTGTGTCGTTGATCATTAGAAACTTCTGCTTGTTTTTAAAAATAACTTCTATCAATTCTGCTAGGAATGTTTTTTTACATATTTTTTTAGTTGATATGAATTCAGGTAAAAAGTTAATGGATTAATTTGAATGAAGGAATGAATAAATAAAAATAATGGATTACAAATATTATCAAACTTATGAGACTGAAAATGGGGCGCAATCTTGAAGTCCTTATTTTATCTGTGTTAATTTACCGAAATATCGTTTGTGTCACTGCCATTTAGGAAATTTTATCAGTAATTTATCACAGTAATTTAGTGGTAGATTAAAATGAATGAACATTTTTCATTTCGAAGGATCAACTGCAAGAGGTCCTATTAATGTTAATTCGCGTTAATTTCAAGCAGAAATCGAAACAAAAAATTATCCACTCCAATTCCACAAATCTTTATTGTTTTCGGACACTTTATCTACTGATCAAGGCATAACAATGTCATATTTTACCTTTCTCCTCTGATTCCTGAGATTCAGTCTGGTCCCCGGCTGCTGATGTAGATGGTACTGCTGGCGGTGGTGGTGATACAGTCAGATCATTTGTTGAAGCACCACTTTGCGGCAAAGAATCGAAAGTGCAGAATTGAGCAATATCGTTGATTGGCTCGCCGGAAAAGTATTCATCCAGAACGATCTTGCTCATCTTCAGATAAAGCAGAAAAATTGAAAATTAAAAAGAGGGAACAATAAGAAAAGTTGTCATATAGGTTATTACCCTGACGAGTTCCAAATTATCACCAGTTAGTTTGATCGTGTGACCCCCGACAACCACTGTATGTTTGTACTCTACAGTGTAGGCATCGTTGACGCTCAAACTGTGTGTCAAAGCCCTTGAAGCTCTGGCAGTAGGAGGTAGAGCGCTGTCATCGGACGCGGATGAATTGATGCTGGAACTCGAGCACGTCAACGCTCCGGCTGCGGTCATTCCAGGCTCCCTCACTGGAGAAGCGTTTCGTCGGATCGTGTCTTCAATTAACTGCTTGGCGTGACTAAAAATGATTTTTACTGAAGGAACGAGTAATCGTACAATTGAACTTTTTACTTGATGCTTTCCTCGGTGGCTCCGGTAATCTGAACGAGACGCTCTTTCGCCCCCGTGTTCACTGGTTGAATAAAATACAAAAGTTGCTGTTTAGGGGATCACCTCAACTATGTCACGATTATCAAGAGATTGATAAATTAGCACTGTGAAATGATTCCGCAAATTGACTTGTTGAATTTTGCAAGGGTTACTTCACACTGCGCAACATTCAAGTCAAGCTCCAAGAAGCAAACCATTTCGTTTTGAAACTAGTTAATATTCTTACATGAATGAATTTAGGTACTTGTTTGATTGCAACTTAGAAATGGGTTTTTCCAGATAACACGTCTTTGTTATATTAGTACCTGTTCACACATTAATTTTCGTTAATTTGAAGGTGTTTCAGCGATCTATTACATGTTTTTATTTCTGTTGAGTGTTGTATAATGGAAACTTCTGTTTTGAATACTGAATAGACGAAAAATAATTGTACGAAAGAGTATAAGTACCATGGAAAATCTCAGAGCGAGGAACTTGTTTGCCAAATGAAGGAAACAAAAAGATAAAATTTCTTATTTGTTTTTGGTCAACAGAACACCGAAACACCCTTGGTTCATATTTTTAAAATGTCTCAGATGATTAAGATAAAAAAGCAATTGTTACATTTGAGGAAGAGATCAAAATTAGAGCATGTCTGGCAATATAATTTAAAGGCAAACTTCATAAAAAAGATCATTTAGTTTTGGCAGGTAGTTAATAAGGAAGCAAACACACAGAAGATCCATTGCACGGATTCATTTTACCTCTCTGAAACGATATAATCGTTTCGCTCAGTTCCTCAATCATATGTACCCTCCTTCCTTTGATACCCATCACTACAAAACGAAATAACACACAGATGTACGTGCGAACGAAGAAAAAGGAATATGCAATCACTATAACTATCGACTATCGAGATTTCATAAAACACGTGGACAAAACAAAAAGAATCGGACGATTTACCTTTTCCGGAATCGGCATTTCTAATTACCACCTCGTCCTTGCAATATTTCTTCCCGGGAATACGGGCTGGCTTAGCGAACTTTCCAGACGATTTAAGGACTTCTCCGGGCGCAAGCACCGTGGAAGTGGATGGGGTGGCGGAATCAACCGAGTCGGTGGTAGTGCTGTTAGTCGGCTCAGCGACTTCATTCTGAAGTTAAATGCAATCCACCATACATCAAACAATAAAGTACACTATAAATTTTTAAGGTTAAAAGTGTACTTCAACGTAAAAGTAATCTCCTTTTTATAACTTTTAGACCACATTATTCAATTATCGAAAACTAGTACATTTATGACCACCAGATTATTTGCCAACTCTATTCAACCTCCCCGTTGCAATCCTTTTTTCATTACATTGGATGTCGAACATAAGGAATTACTACTCGGTGTCATCTACTTACTACTTCATGACAAATGTAACTTACAAATCCAATTTTGGTATGACTCCATAACATTGTAGGTCATTAAAATTAAAACGGTTGTAGAAATTATAATCAATATGCATGAAAGGTGGAAGGGAGTATAAACTAAGCGAAGTATCATGTTGTATATCTGATAGGAACTACCTTACATAGCCTGACGTTCCAGATGTTGAAGTCGTTTCTTGTGGAGTTTTTGACGCGATTTTAATGGAAGTGTACGTTTATCTTGCGAACTATGAAAAATTGCCATTATCTACGCTGCAAGACCAACACAACAACCATTCTTTGCAACATAAATGTTAAATTTAGATATTTTTTCAAATTTCCAAAATATCCAAAAAAGTTCTCGAGAAGAAGCAAAAAAGTGTGATTTTCTCAGCGAACCCAAAGTTTCGTGATAATTCCATAACGCTGATGGTTTTCGTAACACACCGAAGATAGATAATAAACCTGTTTTGACTTTGATAACGTAAAAAATCACACACCGCTGTAATAAACAAATCGAACAAATTGGAAACAATTAAACGACCCAAACTCAAGGAACCAAATATTTGATTCGAAACTGGTTCTAGCTGCTTTGGGGATTCCTGGTGTAGTTAACGTAGCAAACGAGCGACTCTAATCTTATTGGAGTGAAAAAATTAAAAAATTTTCATGTAACCAATTGCAGGGATAAAACTGTCCCACATGTTGACCCTCCAAAGGTTTTGGGCGCAGCCAGTGGCAAATATAAATTGAAGACCCGTTTGTTGGAATGTGAGAAATTTGTTCAGTTTTCCCTAAAAAATGTACAAGTTATCAACAAATAAGTATGTTTCGTCAAAATTTTCAATTTTGTTGAAAAATTGGAAACATTTTTTTCTGATATCCTTGAGCACTCGAAAAAATTCGAATTTTTTGTAACTTAAATTCCGATTAGAGCCAGATCTACAGTTTTGAAAACTGTTTCAAATTCTTATGTATTTTTGAGTCATCAGAAAAATAATGCGACTAGATTTTACAAGAATCATTAAGGGCCAGGTTGTAAAAATTATTAAAAATCACTGATGGACATTAAAATTTTTTTACTGGGACGGCTAAGTTTTTCACATGCATGAAGAAATCTTCAACGTCCTGTATTTATTGAAAATTAAAAAATACAAATCTGCACAGCTTGAACCTTATGACTTAAAAAAAGGGCCCGCTTGTTCAATATCGATAAAAAGAACAGTTTTCGAGGAAATGGACAATTGATACCGTGCAAACATAGAGAATATAAACTGGAAACACGCAACTACTCGAAAACGGATCATTTTATTAACATTGAACGAGAACCCTTGTCAACTTATTCATATCTATATTCAAGTCATCCAAAATTTCGATAAGACTTCAAAATATGAAGACTAAAAAAATCACGAGACAATTGGTACCTTCTGTAAAAAGTACTACCAACCTCAGCTGTGAAATGGATTCCCACTGGTGGCAGTTTGTCAAGAGAAGTCCATATATGGAAGTTTGCTTGAAAACAAACCAAGCATTGCCGCTGTGTAACAATATCATTGTTATGTACACGATTTGCCAACAGTACGATCGCGAAAACAATTTTTCTGTGAATATAAAATAGTTAAACTGAAAAGAGATTTTGAAAATGAAAGAATTGTAATAACTCCCTATTCCCAAAGATATTAAATAGTCTACGAAATAGGAGAACGTTTTCTGTCGCAACCAATACCCAGTAACACAACTTTCCACCATTATGTGACTGATGATCCTTGAAGCCCTTGTTTTCAAAAACCATATGCAATACCTAATTACGGTTTTGTCTATATTGTAATTACTAATAGAAGTAGCAATCCGCGACTTACAATTCAGCCCTCATGGAACAGAATTAAATAATATTTTCTCCAAGGTACGCAACACACGTTTAAATCGCTACTTCCAATTATCCACTCAATACCGACTGAAGAAGTTGCTATTCGAGTTTCCCAGAGAAATAGATGATGCATGCACAAATTGCCCGACCTTCTCAAAATTTCACTCCCGAAGGAGGTCACCACCTTACCATTGCAATGATAAAAAGCTGGATATGATGATTGAAAATGCATTAGTCGCTCAGCAGTGAAAATGTCGATCACAGTATACGATGAAATGTCCGATGAAACCACAGCGTCAACGAAACTGTCAGCCATGACACGTTAGTCAATTACAAATTTATTATTGAAATATCCAAAAATCAATTTGCCTCCGGTCATACTTGTATAACAAAACTGTCCCAGATTGAAATAACATAGTGTAACATAGTGATATCGCACACTTAATACGCCGAAACGCTTACAAAAAATTTCGTTTATTGCTCATCGAAAGTGATATATAATTAAATGTAACGTAGCTTAAGACACTTCTTATCACAAACAGCTACGTTATAAAAGTATGGCCAGATATCAGAAAAATTCCTCAATAGAGATGTGAATTTTTTAGCGAGATTATTTTCAAATATATTAAATCTGATTTTTTTTTATCACTCATCTCTAACATCATTATTTACCTGCGTGATCTGATTAACCCTTTTCCTATAGTATTGGCCCATGGCGTCGGAACCATTCCATCCCTTGGCACGTAACTCGATTAATTCGAGCAGATAGACTCGAGACAGTTCGTCGAGTTTTCCATCTTCTTGTGCTCTATCTCTGAAGATGTTGAATGCATGATTCAACTGATCTTTGTAGAGTACATCCAGGAAACAGCCGTACACCTGAAATAAGGGGCAACGTAAATTTGGGGAACACGAAATTGCTGAAACATACTTTTAGGTGTTGACACAGTCCAAATATATTTTCTGAGATCGGAATGCTGTTGTTGTTGATGTTCGAAGATAGCATCGCTGTAGCCTGATCCACCATTTGCATGACGCACTCAACTGGAAGGAATGTTACCAACATAATTGGTGGAGAAGCGTTAAACATGTTGAAAATTATTGGAAGATGAAACTCTTCGTAAAATTACTACGTTGAAATATTTGACAGGAATGAATTAGTTAAAATGAAGGTTGACACTTGATATTCCAACTTTTTTCATATGTTAATAATAAATGATGCGAAGGTACCGAAAATTAAACGCTGCTCGAAATTAAAAAATTATTGGATGTTTATGTCAGTAATTCAAGAAAATTTTTTTTTAAATAATAGGTACCGTGAAGTTATGAATAATAAATAGTTGCCAATCTTACGTACAGGGAATTCCATAGAAGACTTGACACGGGATTCGATGCATCTAAACTGCAGATGACGGAAAATTCCCAACACGACGTTCAACTTTTCACGTAAAACTTAGAAAGTTTGACACACTACCGGTAACCGTAACAATATATAAATAACAAATAATGTCGAGAGTCCTCTCTCAATTTTAGGAGATAGTCCAGGCCTTCTATTACATATTTTATCTACGAGTGGTATATGTTTCAGTTGTGTTTGTGTTTTTTGTATAATATTTCTGGATATTATTTCCGCTCGTTTTTCAATCATAAAATTTCAATCTCGCTTCTTCTCCAATCACAAAATTTGTCGACAAAAATCAAATTGGTCTTGGAATACAAACTTAAAAGTGTCAGTGTCAAGTGCGTGTCAGTGTCATGGGGGCTGGAAGTAACTACCCGGATCGTATTTTGACTATTTCTCGGTAATAATATCTTTAATTATTTGTTCGTGGTATAATCTATTTTTTTCGTGATAGACAGAATTGTAACTGTGTTATTTTTTATTTCACATTTTTCGTTGTTCTGAATTCATGGGATTTTTTTGTCTTCACAAAATACGATACTTTATATAATATGGACAACATGCGACATAGACAAATGGAATCTAATTTTTTTCGTGAATCGATGATTGAAAGAATAGCGAACTGAACCATGTTACATCGATTATGCCGTTTCGCCTTTTTTGGCGATTTTGTTAGCTTTCCTCTAAAATTGGATTGATTAGGGGAGGGGCACTGAGCACGAAAAACCGTTTTCAAAAAGCCTTGAGCCACAACACTCACTCTTCTTCCATAAAATTCGATACATCTCGAATTTTCTGTGAAAATTGTAAAAAGTTCAAAGAAGCCTACCAACCTTCAAGGCGAACGTTCGTTTTAAATTTTATGAAGTTGTAATACATTTTCACTGCTTCGTCCCTCAAGTGCATGCAGAGGAGATTTGATATTTAAATTGGATTTTCATTTCTAACGTCTGATGCACTTCTCATCGAAAGTGTTTTATATTTTTTCCTATTTAATTAATTCTCACGAGCATTGAGAGTTATTTGTGTTCCTATCCAGGAGAGTAACAGATAAGGAAAAAAATGATAGCTTTTGGAGTGTACTGCATTTAAATCAGATGTAGGAAAGTGGGGCAAAGTAAACACTTTGCCCCACTTGACTGTTGCTAAACTGCAACAATCATAAAATGGCGACATTTCGCGCGCTGTTAGTCAAGCCCCAGGCCTTCAAAAATATATATTTAAACAAGGACAAAATGTATGAAAGATAATTTGTATCGAAAGAAAATTCATTAAACAGTTTGATATTATTTTCTTTATCATGCAATAGATAAACCTAATTTTTGCATGATGACTCAGAAATTGTAAAAAAATTCCATCGGATTTCTAAATCAGCTGCTAGATCCCCAAAAATTTCGATATTACTAAACTTACCTGCAGTCATTACTCCATCATTTCTCAGTCGACTTGCTAACACTTGAGCTTGGCTTTGCGATTTCGCCAATTCAATATATTTTGGAATTTTCAAACGTGCTGACACGCTGTTCAACGACATTGTAGACAATGGGAACACCGGCTTTATTCCTGAAAAAGCATATTGTCCCAATGTGGTCACGAAACGCGAAAACTCGAACGCAACAATTACTAACAAGCAAACTTGACTAAAACGAAACGTAATTGAACGAACTTCACGTAAAATAATAGTTGGTATTGAAACATTTATAATTACCTGACTTTCTTTCGAGTAACCGATGTAAAGTGACTACAAAAGTTTTAAGAAGTGACAGAATGTGGAGCACAGAAAATATAGACATTCGAATTTCAAGGTTAGGTTCGCCGTTTTGGCAAACTCTGTGTTAGACACAGAGCCGGATCTCAGAACAGCCGTATGGGGACATTTGCCCTGGTTAGCACTTCTAATGAACTATTCATACAACAAACACAGCACTACAGTAATTATCAGTGACAATCTCACTCAATTATTTTTTATACGGCCACAAATTCATATGTAGATGCGCGCACTTTACATATGTGGACCGGACAATAGTGACGAATGAGCTGTCACGGTGACAAGTCATATTTGCGCGCCTAGCCTAAAATTTTTTTAAAATGATTACCCACTTCTACATTATAATGCGACCATTTCTGTAAAAGTGCCTCACGTTAAATAATAGTAATGCGTTAAATAACTATGACAAACATAACAGGAGCATCCCGTTTATTGTATATAACGAACACTTACCGCAAACCCTAGAGCATTGTATTTTTTGGTTCTACAAATGTTGTATAAACGTTTTTAATTCCCATGTTTATATAATTTGAATTCTATACGACTATTATAAAATTTATTTATCTGGTAGGGTCTTAATGGCGAATTAACACTTCAATTTCATGATTTTAGCATGCCGGTTAAGGCATAACCTTCGACATGATCTTTGACCGAAATGAAAACGATATTAATGGAAAATCGACTCACATGTTATTATTTCCATATTGTTGTTAGGTGGTAGTGGCCGATATCTGATAATGGCTCCGTTGATCACCTCGTTTTGGCTCATTCTCCACGTCACGACACAACTTATGACTGCGATGACTGGCGGCAATTACCACTGTGATAATCTATTCGGCCTATGGACCATGTGCACATATTTAATTCAACGTCTCGAAGCTTCTCGATCTTGCGCCCACCCCTTTCTTCGCGATAACTCTTCGAGGGGAGCATGACCTGCGCACTCTCGCATCGTTTCTTCAAATTTATAGATCGGGCTCTGAGATGTATTTAAATTTGTCCTTTTATTCAGAGAAAAAATGTGCTAATTCAAATGTATAGATCCGGTTCTGAACAGAAGTAAAAAATCTGCTTTAATTTTCTGGTGACAGAGTACTAGCAGAAACGATCTTCGTTGTAGTTCAATCGCCATCGTCGTAGGTTAAATTTAATTTTTCTCTTACAAGTCTCCGTCAAATATTGAAATAAATACAAATGCGTAGGAAGTGAAAAAGTGTTGATATTAGATATCCCACAGCTATCTAAATCCGTCAATCCCTGTGCTTTTCGTGTCTATTGAAAGTGTTATGTTTACAGTACGATAAACTGCCGTATCTCTTTGATTTTACGACAAAAACAATAATAAGTGCTGTAGAAATGTATATATTTATGATATCGTTGCCGTTCAACGCATTGGAGTTTCATATATGTGGCTTAAAAACAATGTTCCCGGCCTGTAATAAAAGAACTATTCCCGAAATAAACTATCAGTGATATTAGTTGACTTTTTCGGATCTTGTTTTAAGTGGCTTATAGTGAATCAATGGCTAATTCTTTCAAACGAAACCCTTCACGACGTAGAATTGCTGCGGTTTCATTTTTGTCCAATATATCTCTAGATGGTAAGCACAATTTCCAGAATTACTTTTTAGAATACTTTTTTTTAATCCATATAAGTTGAGGTTATGTAATCAATATTATAGGTTAGTTTAAAGTCTTTATAGGTTAGTTTTGGGAAATCAATTTCCAGGTACTTACAAGGATACTAAATTCAGGAACTTGAGTCATAACAAATTTACAGAAAGAGTAAATGAACAATTAATCATTGGGGAGCAAGAAGAACTAAGCACAGTACAAATTGTTGAAAGTACGAACTTGAACATATTATCGAAAAATAAGTTGAAGAAGTCTAGAAATATTGATACGCATTCTCTAAGTTCCGATTCCGATTGCGTTGTTACTCCAACAAAATTTAGTGGCGAAGACAGTTATTCAGGAGGACGTAGTTTTTTTCGAAAACGCACCACTCAGATTGATCAAGATCGTTGTCAAGCAAGTAGCACGGAAAGTATATCCAGAATCAAATCCAGTCCGGTACCTCTTATACCAGAGAATTATCAGAGAGTGAGGGTATTAAAGACGGCCAAGGGTTACAAGTTTCGAAACAATGAACGGCTCATGTTGGTATCACAAGACTGTATTCCTTTCACGGTCTGTTCGATTATTCCCTACATCAAATGCACTAGGTTGGCGTGAAATCTTTGGCAGCATGGCATTTTAATGGTATTTTTCTTTAGAACTGAGGCTAAAAGAGATGCACATCGGAAACGGACGACTTCCGTTAATAGACCGTTATCTTCCATAGGCGACGGTTTGGATCCATTTGATTCGTTAGGCATTGAAAGACGGACAGATGGACAGGTGAGATATTTCTAACACGTTTGATGTTTACAGATTATGTGGCTCTGTCAGAGAAATATCGCATTTAATCTTGAAGGTGAAGTTAACCTGCAGGATTAAAAATGCTTCCCAAGAAGTGCAGGAGTTATTTCCTTTTGCTGGAATTAGACATTTGGATATTATAAAATTTCAATTCTTAGTTTTTCGGTTCGAAATTAATACACCCTGAAATCGTTTCAATGTCCTTAATCAGTAAGTGTTAATCTAAAAAAACAGGGCACAAAACCCTGTACAAAGAGATAATAATCGAAGCAATTAGTAAAATATTTATAATCTTTATTTTCGCTTACATCATTATATTTAATTTCTAACTGCTTCAAGGAAACTTCCTACAGCCATCTTTTGGTACCAACAAAACATCCAAAGGAGTTTCGCGAAAGACGAATGTACACAATCGACGATCCATCAGAAGTGAGCCATCCCGTTAAGAAACACGTTTTCGCCAGGTGAGTACGGACCCGATTGCGAGTAGCTGTTGTGAAGTTACTTAAAAATAAATGGGTGTCGCAGTTCATATCGTATACTTCATTTTGCAGGACAAAAATAATAACGTGGCAGCCTGATATCAAATGGTAATTCCCTTATTGATCAGCTAAGTTTGTATTTAGCACTTGAATTTGCTTTCGAATGAAATAAATTCGTGAACCTTTTCAAAAGAGTATTATGTAGCACATTATAATTTCAGTTTCATTTTCAACGTATCAGTTGGAAATATTCATTCTCGAATTATTCTGTATCCTGTAGATCAACTTATTTTGAGTAGTTAGTACTGCACGGTTTTCGGTATGTTGAAGTAAACTTAGAGTGATTTTCATTGATAGAAACGACAAGATGAATTACATAATTTATAAAAAAAAGTTAATCAATTCTATCATATGTTTGAAATTATTTACTATCCGTTGTTATATTTTTTTCAAACTATAAATCGGTCTGTTAACGTACAAATTGTATGCGTCGAGTTGATAGCTTTTTTTCAGTAGCTTGGAAAAAAAAAAGATTATTTTTTTGAAGTTATTTTGGTAAAGTTGTAGGGTTATATGGTAGTCGATTTTTATTGTTATCTACAAATTTGGGTTACTTTTTTTTTCCATTGAAATACTAAACAATATGACCAAAAATGTATGCGTCAATAATGAACCTTATCAGTGGCGAGCACTTACTCCAAGCAGTATACTCAAAGTTTCTAGGTATCATTCCAATCAACTATTCATAATGGAATGATTCCTATATATAGAGAGTACTGATAAAGAATGCTTTGTTTTGACTATTGACCCATTTAGTTATCAAGTAAGTCGATAAAATTATCAATAAAGATAATTCATTTCATGAGGCATCTATTTGGAAGGACAGGTGCATTGAGATAAAACAAAATTTTTCATTTTGGTTTTTTGATCATCTACACAGCTCTGCAACAGAGATTTCGTTTACCCTGGAGATGGTTGCCATATTGTCGAGGGCTGAAAAATATTTGTGATTACGAGTTTATGGATTAAGGCTTTCATGACATTAGCAACTTTCATTTGTCCAACGTTAACATCGTTATTGAGTTTTCAAAAACTAGAAACTTCCAACTCAAAAACAAAAAGAGTCAATGATCTGTAGCCACAAAAATGGTGTGGTAGAAGGTTTCGGTGTATGCGTACGATTGAATTTGTTTGCTCCTAGTTTAAGAATCCGCACCGTTAATTAATATTACTATTTTATTTTTGAGGTGTTACTCTTACGATCAGCCTTCTCAGCGATCCAACGTTACCGTGTCATCCACTTCAGACCAGAAGGATGATAACGTATTCAGTCCGGCGCCGTACCATCCGAATTGGCTGGACGACCCCGAGCTGATCGCTGGTAAACATCGAACCCTCTTGACTTTTTCCTCTTACATGGCCTCCGTTATTGATTACGTAAAACCGTCGGATTTGAAGAAGGAAATAAACGACAAATTTCGGGAAAAATTTCCCCATATTCAACTTACTCTTACTAAATTAAGAAGGTAAGGATCAGGACCGCATGTCGGGTGTTGCCAATGGGAAGTAGCGAAGCTTATTCCTCTTTTTGAGTGGAAATTTCAGTCACCATGAATATTTGCACAGAACTCCTTTTTTTTGGTATCTGAATACAAAGATAGAAATCGAGTTCAAAATATATTCTTGCAACCGTTGCTTTCAATTAATTCAGTCGCTTTTTTTTTATTCAGAAATGTTGTCACGAATCTTCTTTCTTAAAATTGGCACCCTGTATGGAATATTATACAGAAGTAATTCATAACATTTCCATTCTAATGTCAGATTATCGCTGGTTTTTAGTTTGAAACGAGAAATGCGTAAAATTGCAAAAATGGAGAACAACATGGACCTGATCACCGTCGCACAAGCCTACGTCTATTTCGAAAAACTAATATTGAAGGGTTTAATCAACAAACAGAATCGAAAATTGTGCGCGGCTTCGAGCTTGATTTTATCGGCGAAATTGAACGACGTCAAGGGAGACTCTTTGAAGGCTTTTTTAGAGCGTACAGAGAATACTTTCCGTTTGAACCGAAAAGAAATGATCATGTCCGAATTCGCCGTTCTCGTCGCTCTCGAATTTGGATTACATGTACCTTATTCAGAAGTTGCGCCCCATTATCACAGATTATTACACGAATCTTGACGTTTGTTTTTTATCTAATCCATGATTTTATTTTCTTTTTTCAGACTAGTCTCTATTGTGATAAATTTATAAGGGTTTCCTTGTAGTTTGGGTGGATAATGATACTTATTTACAATTCTATGCTCCTTTAACGGTAACTTTATTATTATTATTTTTAACTATTAGTGAAAATTGTGATTATTTAGACAAAATATAAAAATAAATGTTTTAACTAAGATGTGTTTCATTTTTGAGTTCCCCTTCTCATGTTGAAATACAGAATACAGCTTTTCGGGATTTAAATAAAAAATAGGCTTTTTTTTATAATTAGGTATTATTGAGCGTGTTTTGGTGATTTCGATTTACGCGACTTTGGGGCTTTCGAGTGAGAATTCTTCTTTTTCTCATCTTTCTTCACTGGAATCGCTTCTTCTTTTTTCCTTCGATGCGTTATCATTCTGAATGCACAAGCGACTAGAGCCTCGTAAAATTCCAAGAAATTCATCTGGTAACTCATTCGGCTGTAAAGTTTCCCCTCCAAAATCATAGGACATACTTGTGTTAAGATTTTCAACACATTTTTAGGTTGTAGTTTGCGGAATTTACATAAATCTTGAAAGAATGGGTTCTTTGTGCTTTCCACAAAATGTTCAATATTAAATGTATCACCTGCGTGAAAAATTATTATGAAAATTTTTTTTCTGGTGTCCCTTACTTGATTGGATGTAATGAATATTGCGTCCTGCAATAGTCACGTTTTTCCCAGTATTCACCTTTATTCTAGGCGTGGAGGAAAACTTGTAACAAGGAGGTATCTCCTCGGTTTTTGTACAGCATTTTCTTAGAAAATCCAAAGCTGAGTGATGTTCTCCAACTTTTATATAAAGATCATAAACTTGGCGAATTGGTAATAAATCCTTGCATACGAACAGACATTTACCTGAAATTGAAGTATTTTCTAAAACATATTTTAGAAAAATCTGATTTACCTTGATTTTTTTTAGCGTGTACGAACAAGGTTTCCAGCAACAAACTTTCAAATACTCTTGTCAGTAAACCTTCAAAAACTTTCATCTCCTCCTGTTTTTTGTAATATAATAAAAGTGCCGTTCCTACCAGGGATTGTAAAAATTGAAAAAAATAGATCGGTTCGAATGGATCGTTCCTGAATTCGACGTAACTTTCTGGATTCGCAAACAGGAAATCGTCTATCTCCACTAGAGAAACGCCATTCTTTGTCAAACCGATATCTAAATATAATTGCCATAAAAATAATCGGATCATGCTTTGATTACAAGAAACCTGAAAGTCATAATGAATTTTTTTCAAGTCGATCGAAATTTTTATCAATAAAACGATATGATTTTTAAAAAATTAAAAATTGTATTAATAATTTCTACAAACCTTATTTTCACATCCGATTGTGGCATAGTGGTTGTAAATATCCTCTAATTTCGGTAAATGGCATAAAATAAGGTATCGAAGACTCTCTTTTTCACGAGAAATAAGCAGTGGAATAATACTGTCTTTAGAGCTATCACTATTTGCCGAGTAGGTTTTGTTTTGGTGCACCAACAGCTCCAAATTATGAAGTAAGTCCGAATTGAAAGCGTCTTTCTGGAACATTTTTGGCAAGGAACTGTGGAACGAAAATATTTTAAAAAAAACTTCAACGCGGCGTATTAACGTATTTTGACCGATGAAATTGAAAAAATGAACGAAAATATCACCTTGAATCGTTCATATTATTTTTATCGAACCGGAAAGGGTGTAAACTGTGAATATACATAATAAGTGCTTTTTTTACATAAAACTCCAAATTTACATCTTCAGGTGAAGAATAAACCGTTATTGCTGAAAATAATTCGTTATTTTTTTGATTCATAATTTTTCTTTTGCCTTACGAATCGGGTTTTCATCGATATCTATTTCCTGTTCGTTGTATCTTGAGCCCTGCCGATTAATTCTATTGAGCGAATTTCTTTTATCGGGTTCCAAGTCTGGGAACCATTTTTCCTTGGTTTCCATGTTTGTGGATGAAGAATCACCTGACAACATATCATCAATAGCAGTTGCGTTCAATTCGTCTGCTTCAAACAATGGGTCTCCTTTAATAGACCGACCATCGCCGCATGAAATCAACCCTTTGCCATGCTTGAAATTTTTTCGAAACTTTCCAATCATTTTTACACCGCTTTCCAAACCAAAAAACATCACACCTTGAAAATTCATATGATTAATTCCGAATAAGTTCTGCAACACTCAGATCGCTTATTCGTGATCCGTCAAAAGCTGCTTAAATCAATATCAAAATTTGTTTGTTGACATATTCAAGCAAGCTTAAGCGATTAACAAATTAGTATGTCACGAAATGCCACTAATCGCAAGGAGGGAGCCAGTCGGGGGCAAAAGGTGCTCTGTTTCTAACGACCCCCTACAACTACAAGGCCAGACACACAAATTGACAATGAAACAAAGTCGTAATTGTAGAATCAAGATACCAAAACATCAGGAAAAACTTAAAAAATCACATACCTTTTCCTGATCGTTTTCCTTTTTTCCAATCACCAGAATAATAAGGTTGTAAAGAAAAACAAAATGTTTTTTTGAATTTTGGTCCCCAATAATATTCTCCGGTACCGTCCATAAGATCATCTTTCCAATATCCCATGTAAATCTATAATGCTTAGATGTGCTTAGTTAATTTTTCATTTTTTTTCCTTGATTACATCATTATTTGGCCACTTAGCGATACCTCTTCCATTTCTTTTATTATTTACATAACTTCCTTGATATAAACTTCCGTTTCCCATCTGTGAGAAGCCTCTTCCGTGTCTCATGTCTGCCATAAATTCTCCTTCATAAGTTGAATTTCCATTGCATACGAGCCAACCCTTTCCATTCTTTTTTCCCCATTTCCATGTACCTCTAAATATTATATCCGTACTCCTTACGTTATAATTTCCTTCTCCGTGAAAGAAACCGTTATAAACTTCTCCGTCATATTCTGATAGGTCTTGGAGCTGCATTTTCCCTTTGCCAAAGGGAACACCGCCTTTAAATGTACCCTAAAAGATCGTTCATTATTAACTAGAACGATTTAATGAAACGTACCTTGTATACAGAACCATCGGACCAACGGAAGGTACCGGGACCATCAGGTACTCTATCTAAAACGACCCCTTCGTAGGTATTACCGTTTCTAAAAATTATCGAAGCGACTGCTTTGCCGCTTCTAATCGAGAAATATTTCTGTTTAGTCTGTGTCGAAGTACTTTCTGTGCTTGTTAAACTAGTGGGAACTGGAACACATAAAATCGAAAACAATATCAGAATCAAAGCAAACATCCAAATTTTAATATTAATTGTGCCAATGCCGATCCGAAGGCGGCGGTCAACTAAAACTGGACACCACTGGGAGGAAGAACTGATGTGGAAGGCAAGTGGAAACCACCACCATACAACTGACCTTTATCAATCTTTTTCGTTTTTGAAGTGGATCTTGCAGAAAGAGATCCTCTCTTTGATCGTCTGGATCGCTTCAATTTAGTATGTTTCGCCGGTTTTTTCTCTTGTTCTTGCTGCTCCTCCCGTTGCTTTTTGCTGTTCGAACTTTGTCGGCTCAGAGTGAGGGAACTTTTTCTCGAGTTTCTGCTAATCGAACTCCTTTTGCTTCTTGACCTTTAGCGAAAATTAAAGCAGTCCTAATTTATATAACCGATGAGTTACCTCTCCAAACTTTTGATAGACGCATTCTCTTGTTCTTCTAGCGCGCTGCTCAACACATATAACCGATATTCCGAAAAATTGTCTCCTGCCTCTGGTAATTCATAACGTTGAATTAAAAAGCACTCGGATAATTGAAGGAGGTAAAAAAGTGTTGCATCGTACTCAAGATTGGAAATCATCTTGGATTGCGCCATTTTTTCTCTATATTTGATTTGAATATGACAGCAATAATGTCACATCATTTTCATGGAAACGTGATTTATTTCACCCTATAACTACAGCGCTCAAGTATTACGTAATGCATTTTTTGAACATTTATACTAGTGATTACATAGCTAATCAACTTCTTTCAGTTCCTTTGTTTTTATTAGAAATTTTGAAGAGCATTATCAAAACCTTCTGCCTCAAATCGAAGCGCAGAGAAAAGCCTAAATCTGTCAAAATCACGCTGTACACTAAAAAAAATGGAAGAAAAAACTCTTCAATATTGGAGAAAAATTTAAATAATAAACCGAAAACTCTTCCTTCAGTACGTTTGCCTAACGTCGATTTCGTTTTTTTTTATTGTTTCGAGTGATTTATTAAATTTCTCATCATTTCACTTATTTTTTGTTGGAATCAAAAAAAAAAAACAATCGAACTCATTAATCCAATTTATTTTTGCGCCTAATTAGTTTGCAATCATTTTAAAATGGATCTTATTTAATCGACAACAACGTTCGTTCCAAAAACTACTTTTTTTTCCCAGTGGAAAGGGGAAATATTGAATAGTCAATAAACCGTTATATAAAATCACCACTGTTACAACAGACAGGAATGTTTTATTAATACGAACGAAATTTGGCATGGTGTCAAAGAAACCGACGAGAAACTAATATTAGAAGCTTGAAGAGATGGGGCACTTTATGCCGCAGTCCTGAGCATCTTCTGTCGTCTCGTGTGCCATAATAATGTGAACGGCTGTTTCCCACAGATAACTGAAGCATGAATGTAAGTTTTCTTTGGGGAAAGTGGGCGTGGTTATGCGTTCATACGAAAAAATATCTGCTAGCTTTTTGCTTTTTCGTTTGGTTGCCCCTGTAAATTTACGGCATTATTCCGATTGAAATTTGACGCTTCAATAGTTTGACTAATAAATGTTAAATACTTCCTTGATAGCTCGGATTAGCGAATATATTTTTTGGATTGAATTCAGAATTCGCATCAAGCTTTGCAACTGTATGAAACGAAAATATTTGTTTTAGTTGCTTCAAATACATAGAAAATTTTATATAGCGAATGATATTCCTTGATTTCCTGCGATTGGTTTTTCATGTTTAGCGAAAAATTTATTTTTAGTAACAGGAAATCGTAACTTTCTCCATAATATTTATATCTATGGAATCTGTGACCAATAACCCTATGGGAATACTAAAACCCAATGATTTAAACACTTGCTATCGTTAAAAATAAATCGGCTTACTTACAGAAATAGGTTTGCAATATTATAAATCGGTACTTGATACTAAATCACGATCATCTTTCCAATCTGTACATTAACTGGCATGGTGGTTTATTTACAACGGAACAATTTTCAGGACAATAATGGAACAAAGTGGCGCCCGATCACCTTTTCCAGTCCATCGAATCGTTTGCGAATCCCGCGGAACATGCCTCAATGGGTGGTAAGTATTCATTACGAGCGACGTAATGTTAAAATGAAACAACCAGTTTTTAGAAAGAATTTATTAAAGCTTTATCATTTTAATTACAGTGAAATGTGATTTATTTGGTATAACTTTTCAACTTGTTGAAAAATTTGACAAACGAAGCCAAGAATAAATAACGACAAAAAAATTCGAGCCAGAAAATGATAAGCCACCAAAAACTAATTGCAACTCGAAAATCCGCAGTAAAATATATACTTAAAACAACAAATTTATATACAATTACGAGGATATAAAAAATAACATCGTGATAGAAAAAGGAAATCGTTGCTTATCAATGACAGAAATTGCATTTTGATTGGGAAGTTTCCACTTAGGAATAATGAAACAAGCATTCATATAATTCAAATTTATTGAATGTTTTGTATACTTAAAAAATATAAATTGTATGTTTGTTCAATAGAATGCAATTTCTAATTAAAACATAATACTTTCGCGGGCGGTACCTTAAATGGATATGAATAAAATAGAATGTTTACAAGAGCAGATACGAAACTACAAATCGTTCACTCAGTCACAAATTTCTTATATACAATTCAAATATCTGCGACAGATTCCAGTTAATTCACGAGTTGAAACGCCACGTGCAGGATTCATGGTGGAAGCGAACGAAAATATTAATATGTTTATCACAATCATTGGGGAATCAGAATAAATCATTATTTAACCTTAATAACCTGAACGGGATTCAAATGTTAATTGATAATTAGAATTCTGCACTTCAATTCGTTAACACAACTTCCACATACAATTTTATGGTTTTATTCCGATACAACTGTTTGGATCTCCTGCACTAACGCTTTTTCTTTTGAGAAAGGTTATTTTGGAATATTCAAGATTTGTTCTGAACCTGTTCAGAAGCAATAAAAATCTCATTAAGGTTCGTAGTTTTTAAATTATATTCATTCGGTTAAATATTTTAAAAATCAAATATTATATCTATATATTTGCTCTTAAGATGAGTATTCTTCCAATAACAAGAATTTTGTGTTTTTATATCCAACAATCCTTAGGATTAAATGTAAAAAACTACAATTTCAATTGAGTCTTTTAGAATTATAACCTCATTTGCTTGTAGTGAGAAAGGAACATACAATAATGATTCTATTATAGTATTTGTAACTTTAAATCAATAAAATATAGTATATATTTGAAATGAAAATTGTATAAATATATTGAAAATGATCAATTGTGTGATTTGGCACAATTAAATATTTCATTCTTAAATGGAATCAATAAAAAAGATTCCAGAATATAAAAATAAAATATAATTTCACAATATAGTGTTTCTTTTAAAAAGAATGAATGTTAACGAATTGAAACGTTTCATGGATATCAAGAAACAATGATTCTTCCATTTCGAAAAAAAAATTTCCGATTGTATCGAATTGTAAATGTCTAATGTGTAGAATTTAAATAATATAAACAATATTTGTTATCTTGAAATTGTTTGGCGGGAACCTTAAAAATCCTATTCCCATTTGACTTAACTGAACCATACATCCATGCACGTTTGCGCTTAGTAATTGATTTCCAAAACAAAATCAAATTCTACAATTTTCACTAATATTTCTCCACATAGGCACTAAGGTTAAATCGAGTAAACTGCAGTAATTAACTGGCTGTTTCTTCCCTATCCAATGAATTATCGTCAATATCCATGTGCAAACGATTATCATCGCTATCTTCTTCTTTATCCTCTAACTTCGTTATCTTTTTAGCCGCCACTTCCTCTTTCGATTTTTCAATATTATCACTGCTATCATCAATTTTCGATTTTGCGCTATCTGGTTCACTGTCCTCGTCCATCTCGGGATCCAAGTTAGTCGTTGAAGAGTCCGCAGTCTGTTCCTCTTTAGCAGAGCTAGATGTTCCTACGTCGTCTTTCGGATACTTACTTTTACCAAAAACTTTATATTTATAACCGACATCGTCACGCATGTGGAGTTTCCTGTGTAAATGCATGTAGGATTGTGTTGAAAACTCTCGATTGCAAATATCACATTTTGCATTTTTCATTCCTTTGATAAAGTATTTCTTCTTGTTTTTCTGATGATGTTTTCGCACCTTGTGACGTAAGAGACCTGTTGAACTGTTAAATTGTCGCTTGCAAAGCTCACAGGAAATCATGCTTTCTTCGCCCGCCATAGGCGCCTCTCCATCTGAAGCAGACAAATTCAACCCAGACGGTAACGAAAGTTGCACGAAATCTTTCAACGTCAACGAATCGTCCATGTGTTTAACTTGTTTACTCTGATGCGACTTCACGCACATCTCGTAATCAACCCGAGTAACATATTCTGAAGCACACGATTCGCATTTGAAAGGATATTTACCCATGTGGAACATTTTGATATGATGCTTGAGAAGTTTCACATTCGGAAAGTTTCTTTGACAGCTTTCACAGCCAAACTCACCGTCTCCTGTTAACTCTGATTCCATGTCGAACATAACGTCAGACGACAAAAAATGCTGTCCCGAGTTTAGGAAATCGGCCGCATGCTTCGGAAGAATAGGCACGTAGCTGGCACCACCTCCAGTAACAGCACCACCAACGGAAGTCACGATTTTTTTTAACGATTTCCCCTTGTTATCACCATTTAATTTCGTCTTCACTTCCTTCGATTTGATTTGATTTTGCGAGATCACCTCGTCCCAATCGTTCACGTCGTCCTCGTGCACCGAACTCTCGGTGTCGGACAGGCCGAAAACGTTGGGATCGATCTCGACGCTCAGTTCTTCGGTTTTCGTGTCTGTTAACAACAATTGATTGGGCGTAGACGTAACGGCATTGTTGTTCGGCGCGATCGGTATATACTTTTGCATGGTGTTGTTCAGATTAAGGAAAACGTTCTGGTTCGAGTCTTTGGTGTCTTTATTGACGGCGCTCACGGTGACCGGAGCCAGCGCTGGTGGATTCAGGCTAGCGGGCGTCGGTATTAGGTTGAGAAAAACATTCTGAAATGAGAATATCGTTTAGTACAAAGACGTAATAAGGAATCGATACTTTTATTGCTTAATCTTCGGGTTTCTACATAAAATAAATGAAAACAAAAAAGATTCTGATTAATATAATTGATGATATTTAACTCATGTGGCAGGAAAATTAGAACAAATTCTGCTCACCCCTTCATCCTTAGTATGCTTTGCAATGTCTATTTTTATTTTTCATTGCAAATTCGATATTTTTGGCTCGGTAGTACGGCCAACTCATTCGAATACACAAAAAAGCAGCATAAAACCCAAAACCATCTAGGTGGAAACTTTTCAAATGGACCAAGGATTTGGGTTTAGTTCAGGTTTAAAAAAAATGCCACGCGTTAGCTAGCGATTTCCGTCAACAATTTTATAACCACCGTCGTAGATTGAAAAACCGCTTATATTGATCATCCAGTTCAGATTTTTTGCGTTATTATGATTTAATAATGAATAATTTAATTTTTATTTGTCACAATCCTAAGTGATGCTTAAATATTTAATTAGAAGACCAAAATCTTATGTCATCGACAAATTTTCTTACCACCTTTTTTTTGATATTTCTTCGAATTTCACGTTTTTTTCGGCGAGTACTCTAAAGTTGCAGATCAGATGGAACGCAGCCGGGACCGAAAACGACCAAACCCGTGTGTGTTGTCGAAGGCCGCAAATAGATTTTCGAGTTCCGTTTTCCTAATACATCGAAAAAACGATATTCAGCTAGCCGGTTCGCAATTCTTTTTTCGTATCTCATCGATTTTCTCGGAAATAAGCGGTCGCAGCTAAAAGTAGTAAAAGTAAATGAAACGATTTTTGAAAATAAAACTTTTTTCTCGAAAACCGTTATTTTATACACCAATTAGTGAATAGGGTGATGTCCTTTCTAGAAGTGACAAAAAATATTCGAAAGTTTCATTTATTCGCATGAAAAACCGAATTTTAGCTACATTATCTCGAAAAGAAAAAAAAATTGGCCCTTTTTCATTCTTTATATGAAAATTGAAAATTTTAACGAAACCGTCGCCTTTTCTTTCGCTCATCTACCTCAAAGAAGATATTTAAATGTAAGCGAAATTTTGCACTTCCACATTGCAAAGAAGGATGGCATCCAAATGGTATGATTAATTCAATTTTTAACATTAAAAAAAGATTGATCTAACACAGTGAAGTGTGTCACTTCTCTTCGCTGGTTGAATGTAAAGATATGAGAGAAGTGTGAGAAAAATCATTGCAATTAGAATAAAACTATATAAAATATATCGAAAAAAAATGTAATCCCGCGCATACAGGCAATGGTGGGGTGAGCTGGTTTATACAATTCAAAAAATATTTAAACTTTATTTTTGTTTCATGATACGATTCGTGATTTCCGAGATATTGAACCGTTTCGAGACTTTTAGGGCACTCGGTATCATTAATGTACAAGGCCACAAATGACACAACATTTACATGAAGAACCAATATATCTTTAAAAGTCAGGAAGTTATACAGAAATTTTTCACTCCCTTTTGTTTCAGAAATAATTTTTCGCATGACTGATTTCGTTGTAATGGAATTCTACTCCCAACGCCCAAAGTGATACACCCTTCATATTATTTTGAAAAAAATCTTATTACAGCCACAAAAAGAGAAGACAAATATATTTTGACGTTGAGGATGAAATCCCCTCAAACTCCTAAAAAAAGATCCCATCTGGATTTATTCCGAAATAATACAACTAAAATTAATGTTAATAAAGGAAAAACATAGTTTCTCCATATGAAACCCAATACAGAATATTTTCGAGCTGTCAATTGGGTTTACTAAGAAATTTCTGTAGAGATGTTGATATCTCCGTAGCTTAATTTGACCTACTAGATTCAATGTCGAAACACCTACTAAAATGACACTGAGTCTACTGAGTTTAACGTAGTAGTTCAATCATCCATCTCAGAAGAGAAATTTATCACTACACCCAATTCCGTTACAACAATATCATCATTCATGTGGAAAATCAAAGGAATTAGACTAGCACTTTCAAAGTTTCAATTCGAGTTTCAATTGAACAAAAGGGAATAAAAAATTTAATACCATTTCCCGGCTCTTGGCAGTGTCTACTGTCTTCACGTAAGTACCACCCCACCTGTAACCAGACAACGTATATAATTAACAAATTCAAAATAATTACAAATACCTACACTTGTTTCTCATATTGGTCATGAATCGACACTTTAATGAAAACTTCAATTAACCATTTGCAACACAATGTCTATTAAATTGTTCAAAAATGAATAATGACAGAACTTCTCTTGATGTATTCTGAATATAAAGTTACTTTCTCGAAAGCTTTAAATTTTTTTATTGATTCTTAAAAATTCGATAAAAGTGGTAAGTAATTCATATGAACAACATAAAAACTTGGACAAATTTTTGATTTGATAAACCATCAAAAAAATCAGCATAGTTTTAAGAACTAATAATCTGGGGAGTAAATCGCAAACAAGAAGACAAATTGATAGCAAAAAATGCGATTGAGTTAATTTTTCAGAAAAACTTATGTGCGAATGAATATTAAAACCTGCTATTCTAGTGGCTAATGGCCCCAACAGGCATCTATTCAAAGTTTGCTACTGAAAAACCACGGAAAAATTGGCAAAAACAATTTTGAATCAAGATAGCTGGTCTAGGATCACCTATAATACAAACCTAACCAATGTTTATTTACAAATTTTTAGGTTACCTTGCATCAAAACAAAACGCCATCGATTTCCTTTCGTATTATATAATCTTAATGATCAATTAATTCTTATCAAATACCTTCGATTCAAAGATCTCCACAGCAAATGATCCACAATGCATTGTTACTGTTTGGAATTCTTTCAAGTTTAAAAATGCAAAACCAAACACATTTAATTATCTAGGAATGATTTTTTTTAGCTGATACGTTATCTCTTTAGCAAAATATGAAATTCAATACATTTTCTTTTCGCAATAACGAAGTGATAAAAACTTGTATCGAATTGAATTCTTTACCTAATTTCACCAATAACTTTGGCTAATATGTCATCTATGTATTGATTTGGAAAGAACCGTTTACCAACATCTCAATTTATGCTATCACTTGGGAGCTCAGAAGTACGATTACCCACCTGAAACGATTTTTGTTTTTGTGGTCCTACGACGATTTTCACGAGTTTTTGATTGGGCAGGACCATCAGTGGTTGGGAAGTGATCGTGTCTACACATGCCGTGTTTTGAGATTCAGTTTTTTTCTGAGTTTCCTTAACCAATTCCAAGTAACTTTTGAGAACACTGGCTGATTGTACACATTGCTTCCGAAAACCGAAAGCGACATTTAACCTCTTGATGCAGGGATGACAGAGTAGCGGCTTGTAGGCGGACCAGTCCTAAAACCGCGTTGTCGTTAACTTTTGCAAAATTTATACACGAAAATAACATGCATACCACTTCCGAGACACATTGTTCAAGTTTGCTCATCAACGTTTCGCTAGGTTCATTTTCGATGTGCGCCAAGTCGATGAGGTTTTTATCGTATTTCAGACACACGCGACAAAAATTTGGCAAGGAATACATTGTCATCGATCACGAAAAATTCCAATAACTATTATATTAGAATGGTTTTTATCGTCACTTTGTCAAGTTGTGCGCCATCTTCGTACACCTTGCTTTACAAAAAATAAGCTTCACTGCCAACCAAACCAAACTAAATTTTACCAGGCTAAATTTAAAGTTGAAACGACTGCGCGATAGTGATTCACTCTAAATTTAGAACTTCCGAGAATTCGCACTTTTCCGATATGAAATTCATTAATACGGTGTTTCCGCAACTATTTTCGATCAATTACAAATATTCTAATAAATTCTTTTTAAGATTTTTGACGTTTGTTTTGATAATGTTTGAACTACCGAAAACATAAAACATAGAATTGTCAGGTTAGTGGATGCGTTATTCCACTTAAAGAGGCACATACATGTTTCTTGGTCATGTTTGTATAGAAAAATTTTATTATATGGAGATATAACGTTAGTTCACGACATTTATAATTAATGGCTTTTTTGTGTATTATCTCTTTTGGTAAGGAGTAAAAACTGATTTTTTCAAGTTTTTGGACGTTGAAAAAGATAAAAAATAACTCACATAAATATAAAAAAAGAATCAAAATTAATATTTTCGGTGTGCTCTGCAACCAGCAGACCCGTGGCGAATTGCAACAATCCATAGAATTTGCATTTTTTTTTTGAAGTTATGAAGCGTTTGTCAATTTTTTTGCCTTCGTTGCGGTGCCTCGTACTCTATCGAACCCAAATCTTTAAATGGTTCGATTCATTACAATTTGAACTACATCTTGATTTTTCAGAAATATTCCAATTGTTTCAGGCATCTTTCGAGATGAATTAACCCGAAGGAATCATTTTGCTTAACGGATTTGAAACTACTAAACGTCAATTTTCAGGCTGAAATTTCCGGTTTTCAAATTCATATTACACTATTTTCGTTTTAATTTTTTCGAATGTACGTGTTTTTCAAAATTTTTTAGATCTTTAAGTAGGGTTTAAAGTTTTTTCGGCGTTCAGGTACTATGGCTCGAAATTACATTTGCAGTTGATAATTTTTAGAAATAAAAAAATAAATTATCTTAAAAAAGATGCATCGTCGAATATTAATCGGTGTTTATTTTATAACGCACTGTATTCCATTTTTTAATCATCAACAGAACAAAAGTGGGACGGGCGGTCCACCTCCACCACCGATTCCCCATGAAGAAGTGAAGGTGAAAAATTCCAAATCGGGGAAATTTCAGGAGCCGGAATACGAAATCATCGAATTCGGTCAATATTGTAATTCCTCAATGATTGGTAAAAACGAAAAAGGTATATTGTATGAAATTAGACATCCTGGTCTAAAAAAATTTGTGGAATGAACTTTATTGTGTTCACCATAGGAAATGGAAGTGGTCCACTTTGTCAGCTATGTGGCTCAATGTCGACAGCTCTCCATTGTGAGGAATGCGATCAAATGTTCTGCCGATCTTGCGATGACATGTTTCACAGACATCCGAAACGCCAAACTCACATTCGTAAAGTAATTTACCAATTTTTCACTTATTATTTATGATTAATATAAACTAATCATATCTCTAGACGATTGATGTTCGTCATTCAAAACCCTTACGGCCCCCGTTACCCCCCAAGGGAGAGATGTCGATGCCCCCTATACCACCCCCTCGTCGACGAAGAGCAGGATCCGTTGGTCCTTCCCCTTGTCCCAGTCCGACGCCTTCTAAATCTAACCAGGTAAGCAGGATTTGCTTTCACTTCACTCATTTTCTCATAAATCAAAGCCTTCACTGTTTGGTAAGTTAATTAACAGAACAAAATTAACCCGCTCCGCATTTTAAGGTAACGAAAATACATAGAGCTTTCATGTTTACTCCGATAGAGCCTCAAAAAGTGAAGCGATAATTCGGATAATTTCTAGGGTTCGAATAAAGAGGGTTTCTTCTACCGGAAAGACAAATTAAATAGCTTGAAGAAGATGATTGGTGGTAGACCTCTTCCACCAACTCCGACTACTCCTAGTTATCCTTGTAAGTTTTTATTCTTAAATAATATACTTTTCCTGATTTGAGCTTTAAAGCAAAAATATTTATATCATTCACCTTTTCAGCACCACGTTCAGAAGACAGCTTCAATAATACGAATTTTGGTAACCCCTGTCCAAGTCCTTCACTACAGCAAAGATATAGACAGCACCAGATGATCATGAGAGGAACAACATCCAATTTACCTTCAACTTGTTCAGATTTCGATCAGGTAGTTAGCGCAATAAATAAAATTCTTTTATGATTATTTTCAATTTAGATTGATCAAAACAATGGCCATCCACATTGGGAGAGGGAGCGATGGAGTCCAAGTCCAAGCAGAGTTTCGTCACAAAGAAAGTTCAGCACTGCTTCTTGTCCAATTTCGCGACATCACAGTACTTCTGCTTTTGATCTACATAGCATACCTTATCAACAGCAACATCACGGATTTGTACCCGCACAACCGGTAAAAATTGATTAGACACAGAATCTTTGTCACTTAATCGAAAAGAAGTAACAAAACTTAATCATGATTAGTTGATCTCAATTAAATATGTACCAACAGCCGCCCTGTAGCGAATTAATTCTTTCTTCCATTAGGCACTGTCAACTGTATGCATGAACTGCTCACAGTGCTGTCACGACCAATGTGGTCAACCAGATCCACGTCGATCAGGAAGCAACATGAGCCTTAACATGGTAGCACCTCCGGGTCCATATCCGGGAATGAATCCCATGTGGATGGGAACCTGGCATGGAGCTCCTCCGTCCAACATGTACCCATACCCAATGTCCATGCAAGGGCAGTCACCAGATTTCTTCTGTAGAAGCAGATCAAGACCTCCATCTCCTCCCCAAAGTGTCAAGTCTAGAAAATCGACAATGAGTAAAAAGAATCGCAAAAAATACACCGACAGCGATTCGGAAGACGATCGCCGATCCACTTTCAGTTGCACCGACAGAAAATCCACGGGAAATAGATCAGCAAGATTGTCTTCAATGCCCAGGGAGCAACGTCGTCGACATATAAACGACGCACCTATCGATCGGGTGTCCACTGCCTCAAGAAGTCGCCGAAGCATAGTAGAATCAAGTGATGATAACGAATATCGCAGCGAAAGTCAACTTTCTAAAGAGGACGATATGATAGAAGAAGAAGATCCATCTTCAATGGACGACACTGCTTTAGCCAAAAAAAGTATCAAGAACACTCCCACAGTGTCGGTACCTTCTTGGGAATGCGAACATTGTACATTTGTTAATCAAGCAACAGAGAAAATTTGTTCCATATGTTGCAAGACAAGAAATCAGGACACGAAGACGATTGAACCAAAAGCTGAAAGTCCACCAAAAACAAACACTTTATTGCCGAAAAAAAAAACTTCTCAATTACAAAGGAGTGGATCATCGGACAACTATAGTCGCGATTGCAGTGAAACGGAATCGGTGATGAACAAATTAGGACTGTTGCAAATGAAGAAAGAGCAGGACCAGAAGAAAGGTAGGACAAGTAGAAAGATTTCATTCTGGCCTGGTACGAAATTTTCCACGCTCCATACGAATTAAACAAGCGCACTACCTAAAACTCATTAGTCGATATTGTTGTGCTGTGTTCGTGTTGTTGTGTAGTGTAGTTGTGTGCTATTTCGATTAAGTAACGCCGTTTTTCCTGTTTTTAGAAGAAGATGCTATAGAAACTGACGAAAATAATAAAAAAGCGGGTGTTAGTGTTGGTGCTATTCCTTCAACTGAGAAACAAAACGTGACTGAACAAACGGGTTTTAGTGCAAATGTGGCGAAAGTTAGCACTTCAACTGGAACTTCACCACCACCGCAATCCACTTCCACTCAGGTGAGATGATCACTTTTGGTTTTTGAGCAATTTTTCCGAAGGAAATATGAAGGTTTTGGTATTTATAAATATAATTGTTTCAGACTTACGAGGATGTTCCTTTAGATGGTTTAAAGAGGGGACGGTCAACTAGTAGAAATCAAAGACGCAACCTTCCGAGGTCGCTCTCGATGTACGATTCATCTAATAAAGATTCGCAGTGGTCTCTGAGAAGATCTGCGAGCAGACACTCCTTCACTACTGACTCCCAGGTACTGGTAAACTAGGAAGTTGATACTTATTGAAACGCTCATTTATTCTAGAGTATCCCAGATAGCAGAGAACCAAGTCCGTCACCATACGATGATTCCAACTACCCCAAGAGACATTCATCAAGAGATCGAAAATCCAACGACATTAGAAGGGCCTCATTTTCAGACGTCCGACGACCTGAACTAAACAGAAAATTGTTAAGAAATTGGCATACGGTGCGCATATCATCTTGATTTCGTGAAAGGCTTTGATTTTGAGAAATATTTTGCCATAAATATCAACGCAATTCATTGTCAATTAAAATGTGTTTTTTTATTTTAGGATAGCCCAAATGAACTTAATATCGAGAGCGAATCGGAAAGAAGAGATACATTAAAATCTCAAGGGATGGGACTCGTGAAACTACTAAGGGTGAGTTTTCTATCGGATTGTCTCTTCGTTGAGTTAAGTAGTGATTAACACTTAAGTTAATGTGATCTTGCGTTAAGTGTGAAGTTGAATATGAGTCAACACTCGATCGTCTCAGGAAGTAGTCTTACATATTTTGTATTGGTGCTCGATGTCTCTATCTAGCACATAGTCAAACATATCTATATTATGAATTGAACGGTATCTGTATTGTAAGAGTGCTCGCAACCCCGCGCAAGAATTTTCAAACTTCATTCGCTGATATGTCAAAGGCAAGTGTTCCTGTATTCTTGCGTTTTATTTTCTTGCCACAAAAGGGTATCAGGAGGGGTGATAGAATGAGCAATGCTTCTGGATGAGTCGACAGAACTTTCTATTCCTTGTCACGACTTACCTCCAAGGTCTCCAGAAGATTGATGGGTCACTTTGAGCAAATTATGCCATCACACATGCATTGCTCAAAATCGCAACTAGTTCAGAAATCCGTTAACTCAAACAAATATAGTATCAGTTTCAGTATTCTTGTTTCTATTGAAATAATCTCTAACTGAAGAAACATCTGAAGCAAAAATATGATATTTAATCATTTCAGGAAGCTGAACAGTTCAAATATTCAGCCGATGAAATCCAAATAGCATTGTTAAAATGTGAAAACGACAATCCAATCGAGTGGCTGAAAAACAACTGGCAAAAAACAATAACCAATGTACTCACATTGGCAACCCAAATGGGCCGTGAAATGCCAATGAACATTGTTGGAACAATTTCTGAAAGAGAAGCTCGATCAGCTCTCATCGCGAATAAAGGAGATCTTTGGGCGGCCGTCAAGGAATGTGTCGAAGAAAGGCAAAGAAAAGTAAGATATGAGTTGGTATCATTCAACGATACTCATTCAGTATTTCTTATAGTACGCAGAAATTGCCTCAAAAGGTGACTATAACCGTGAGGATATAGTCACAGTTCTGACGGCTAATCATGGAGATTTAGAAGCTGCTTACACCGAACTGAATAAATCGCAGTTAAAACCGTTTTTAATGAGGATTTGGGGACCTCCAGTAGGTAACGAGAATAATTCGGGCAACGAGGGGGTGCTACTAGACAGGATAAGAGCAGAAGGTAATTTCTCTGGCTTAACGAACAGTTTTTACTTTTTTCTCGTACAGGAACTCAAAATCAAATAGCAGATATACCGGTGAGTCCTCAATCTTGTTCTCTAGGTTTCAATGGTGTAGCCCCCTCGAAGAAAGATGCTGTTACGAGTAACCAACCGGACTCCTCGCCGAACATCGCTGAGGAGATTGCCATCTTGGAGAACGAAATTACACGCAATCTATTGGAACTGGATGGATTCAACAACGGTGTAGAGAGGGAACTGGAAAATCCTCAATTATCAGAAAATAACCAAAAACGTCGAGTTCATGTTGAAAAAAGTAGCACAGTCCTTCAAGTTCTGGAGGATGGCACCGTGAATGCGATTGCTAAGCGACCTTCCGAAAGCGAAAGTGACAATGGCTCTAGCGAAGATGAGAATATGATTGAAGAATTTTCGGATGCAGTTGAAGATATCATTCAATGGGAGAATGTACCAGAAAAACCAAGCGGAAAAAATATTAGTACGATAAATATTACTTTGAGTAATAATGCAGTAATACCCCTCAGCTTACATGACAAAAATGAAACACCACAAAAGCCAGAAATTAGGACCAACAAAATTGAGAGCGGTGATAATGTAGAAGAACCGGTTGACAATAAACCAATAAACAACGATTTTTTTGAAATCGAAACAACTTTAGTCGAAGGACCTCAAGTTTCAACCTCATCAGATACATTTCAAGAAATAGCAATTGAGAAGCCGGAGAAAATAATTACTACGTTTATCGAAGAGCTGCAATTACCTTTGCCAACTACTTCCCACCAAATTGAAATTACAAATAACATTACTGATTTAGTGGAACAAAACATGGACAAAGTGGAAGTTCAACCAAAAACAGCAGCAGAATCTATCGCTGGTGATAATGTTGCAGAAAATCAAGCCACAATTGAAGTAAAAAAGAAAAGTAAAGGCTATTTGGGACCAAGACTACAAACAGTAAAACCCAAACTTCATTTCAGAAGCCATCGTAAAAAAACTGTCAAAAAGTCACCCAAGAAAAGATTATCTTTGGATAACAATAATTTAGAAAACGGTGCACAACTCCCAACGGAAACTACTGAAGACGTAGATAGTTTAAAAAAAACTTCAGAAGTGAACATCGATGAAGAAATTATTTCTCCAATTGAGCAAGTTCAAGACAACGAAGTTTTAGATAACGACTCTCCATCCAGCGCTAAATCTCAAGACAATCAGTCTCATGAAATGATCGAGGAACCCGAAGAAGCAGAACATAATTCTCAGAAGAAAGTGACTGGACTCAAAAGGGGCCAAGTGTTCCGTAAAAAGAATAAGGATTTAATAATTAAAATTGACACCTCAAGAATCCCTAAGATAGAAGCTGGGGATACTCCTGATATTAACCACGAAACTCCTAGTCATGAAGAATCACCAATAAAAAGCTCAACCACGGTTCAGCTACCACAAAACAATCAAACAGTAGTTATTCCAAAACAATCAAAAATTCCTATTCCAAAACGGGAAAATTCTGTCGGAAATAGTCCATCGAGGTCTCCAGAGGTCCAAAGTGGCAGCAAAATCCCTGTAAAAATACCAAGGGAAAAGGTCGCCCTTAACGGAAACACTGCATCTGAAACTCCTACCTGTAGTGAACGAAAAGAAGAAACAACTATAGAGGAACTAACTACTCAAACACCACCAAGACACCACAGTTTATCACCAGATACAGAAAAACTAAAAAACACCAGAGGAAAATTTGCGTCCTCAAAAGTAAATTCCTTCGAATCCACAAGTTCCAAACAGTGGTCCTACACGAGATCAATAGATAACGACAGCGAATCGTCCGTTTCGGATAATAACATCGAAGATCTTCTTGATTACTCCGACGAAGCAGAGAGTTACGAAAACTTTGAGGAAAATTATGAAGATATTGAGGAAACAAACTGCGACGAAAATAATACAAACCTGATCGAAAATTTAAATAACATATCTCCAGTAAACGTAAAAGAAGCACGTCAAACAAACAACATTGAAAATAAGCAAAGCAAATTCGATTATTTGAACGAAACATGTGAGGATAGCTATAGTTCGGAAGAGTCCGAAGAAATCGATAACGGTTTGAATTCAACTGAGATATTAACAACAGATATAAAAGTTGAGTTTAAGCAACCCTCAGAAACTGAAGAAAACGAGGTAAGCTTTGACAGGGATTTAAAACATGGAACGTGTATTAAAAATTGGTTTAACGAATTTAATTTTTTTTTGTAGAGACAAACCAGAAGGTTGCTCGCTGAAGGTTTGGTAACAACATACGAAGAAGCCGAGTTAGCTGTGAATCTTGTGGGATTGAAATTTCCGTTGGACGAGGCGTTAGAGGCAGTCAAAGAATGCAGCACGTTGGATTCGGCTGTAGCTTTTTTACAGCAGGAATGCGAATTATGTGCCGGAAAATATCCAATGTCTAAGGTGTTGTCAATTTTTATTCTTTGATTATTTTTGTTGTAATATTTTCATAATACCAGATGGTCTCGTTGTTAAAATGTCTCCATAAGTGCTGTTTCGATTGTGCGAAAAATTATTTTACGATCCAAGTAACTGATCGATGTATAATGGATTGTACCTGTCCATTTTGCAAACATCCTGACTTGAGTGGGAACGAATTACAGGAAGATGAAATATCGGAATATTTCTCAAATTTAGATATTCTACTCAAAGGAATTTTGGATGTTCAAGTGCACGAGTTGTTTCTGCAGAAATTGAGAGATCGGACGCTTATGCAAGATCCTAACTTCAAGTGGTGCGCTCAGGTAAGAATTTTTGATGAAATCCTTGTTTTCGAGTAAAAAATGAGTCCACGTCTTAACATAACTTTAATAATACTTTGATACCTACAAATGTCTCTTCATAACTGGATAACCATCTCATATTGCAGTGTTCATCTGGGTTTTTCGCGAATCCAAGACAGAAGAGACTGGTTTGTCCAGATTGTAAATCAATTACTTGCGCCAGCTGTCGACGTGTGGTAAATTCTTCGGAGAAAATTTTATTTATCATTAATATGTTGGTTTTAAAGTGGGAGAAGCAGCATGAAGGTATCACATGTGAAAAATTCGCAGAATGGAAAGAAGCTAATGATCCAGAAAATCAGCAATCCGCAGTTAATAAACATCTGCAGGAAAACGGGATCGATTGTCCGAAATGCAAATTTAAATATTCTTTGGCAAAAGGTGGTTGTATGCATTTTACTTGTACTCAATGTAAATACGAATTCTGCTATGGCTGTGGAAAACCCTTCATGATGGGAGCAAAATGTGGATTGAGTACATACTGTGGGAAATTAGGTCTGCATGCACATCATCCAAGAAATTGTCTATTTTATCTGAGAGACAAGGAACCAAATGAACTGCAAAAACTTTTAAAGGTGAGGAAGATCATCAGCACTCTCTTCATTTTTTAAAATGATTCTTTTCAGGATCATAAGATATCCTTCAACACCAAACAAACCAACACCTCCATATCAAAATGTTCCATACCACTGCAGCGCGAAACGCAAAATGGTTTAATCGATACTGTTTGCAACAACGAAGTACCACCGGACCAAGCTGGCATGTGCAAGTAAGTAACTCATCAAAAAAATATTTCTCAAAAATCAAACGTGGGGTGGACAATCACAGGCAACATTACATCGAATATTTATGCTATCTGATACGTAAAAACAAAATTGATCCAATTACACTACTGGACGCTGACGATCTAGAAACGATTGTTCGAAGGGCCGCCAAAAAACTACCACCGAACGCTTATGGCACCCCTAAAGACATGTATAGATATCGACTAGCCCAGGTATTGATAAAAACACACCGTTTCCTAAGAAATGCTTGTTTTAACCTTTAAATATTACAATTGATTCAAACGATTAATAAATTGATTATTACTGAACGAATCGATGTTTTGTTTCTGAATCTGTTCATATTGCTTTTATTTCATATAAAAATAAGGTAAAATATTCAATGGAGAAATTCGGTAAATTTCTTCCAAGCTAAATGTGTTGTTGATTACTTATGACCCAATCTTAAAAATCCGCAAACGGATTGAAAAAAAATTGATTCTCAACACTCAATTTATTTATGAAACTTAAACAGTTTATGTAATATTTATCGTGTTGAAACCCTTTCAAAATTCGCAAACGGCGTGTTTTATTTAAGTTTCTGGTTTTAATTCAGTTTATTTTTTTTGTGTGCCAGAGTTCACTACATCGAATATTTGGTGGGGCTCATTGGCAAGCACAAATTGGATCCCGTCGCGATAATGGATTTGGCCGAGATCGGCCAAGAGTTGAAACGCAGAGGGAAGGATTTACCAGATCGACTAACTTCCTGCACGGATCAGGAATACAGGGAAATTTGTATAAAGGTAGGTCGTAGACGGGGTCCGAATGTGCGCTGATGGGCCTTTTTAAGGCATGGCTAAATGTTAAACAAATTATTTTAATGGTAGCATATCGCTTACAGATCGTTCCGTTTCATTTAAATTGTTATAAATTTCGAATTTGTTTACAGATTGTAATGGAGCAGATACCATTGGACTGATTGTACCAGTTTAAAATCATTTTTTGTGTGTATGTTATTGGATTATATTTTATAACAATAAAACAATTTTCGTCAAAATAGTTTATTTTACAAGTCTTGTAGAAAAGTTTTCAATCTGTCTTTCGTTTTATTGGGAGTTTTTAATAAACTGGTTAGGTTTTTTGTTGCTTTCTTCTTCTGTTTCTTGTTTCTTTTGTTGATAATTTTCGCCATAGCTGTAGGTGGTTTTCCAACGCTATTGTTATTTATATTTTTAGTATTGCTATCAGGTAGTTTCGATTGTTCTGTCTTTGTTTTCAATTTATTTTTCTTTCTAGTTGGTGATTTTGTTTTGCTAATTTCAGATAAGTCAATAACTGGTGTTATTTTGTTTTCAGTTTTATCAAGCATGTTGGATACTTGTTTCTTCTTTGCCGGACTACACAAATCTATTACTATGTTTGATTCATTTATAGTATTGATTTTCGTCAATACTTTCTCAGTTTTCTTCTTTTTCTTTTTCTTGTTAAGAAGACCTGGTAATTGAATACCAGTGGAGTTCGTCTCAGATTTAGTTTTATTATTTTCTTCATGTGCTTTAGTAGACGATGAGATTTCAGGTATATTCTTCTGTTTCTTTAATTTATCAGTCAATAGTGTTTTGGACGTTTTTACATCTACTTCACGAGACTGGCTCTTCATGTTTATGATAATGTTACATTCATTTCCACACTTCTGGCATATTTTGCACTTGAAAAAAAAAATGATAATAAAGTTTAATTACTTGAGTGGCTCTTACCATTATTCTGCTATCCACACTCATTTTCTTTGATGATCTGTTCATCCTTTTAGGTTTTAAAACAATTCTCGGAGGGTAATCCAAAAAACTCAAACAACATCTAGGACAACGAACTGTAGTTTTAGTTACTTTGGAAGGGAGGTATAGATCACCCCTGGTCTCCAAAATTCTGCTTTTTGATCTATAAAGAAACGAGATGAATTCAAAATAACAAAGGGATTTTTCACATACGCAAAATAGGATTTTGCTGTTGGATGGTCAATATCCATGTGGGTGGAGATATTGTGTAAATACTTTATAGTATTTTCCAACACTCCGGCTCCAATATTCATTTTAATGTGTTCTTCTAAATGCTATATAAACTATATAATGAATCCATATAACAATTGCCTGGTAAATTGAAGGAATAAATCTGCGGCTCCTCCAAGTATCAAGGTTAAATAAAAGTATAAATATATAACTCAACTTTAAAATTCTGAAAAAAAAACAATATTAATCACAGGGATAGTAGTGAAGAACCCGATAAAGTTGAACAGAAATTTCATTGAAAAATTTATGTTTACACAGTTTAAACAGGTTATGTGCTCACTTTATATAGTCCAATCAATTTATGGAATTAGTTATAACTCATCATCATATGTGAATCGAGTTTCAAAGTCAGATTGTCTTCGAAACGAAATGATAATTTGAAGGTTATATCAGAGAAAAAATTGAATGACTTTAACGAATCATATGAAACCATTGACTAATAACACAAATAGACTGAGCACGTTGATGAAAGTATTGGCACAGGCTTGGTCGACGGCCCAGAGAGGGCGCCTTAACTAAAGTTGAGTATGCAACCCGAAATACAGATAATCCGTCTGGAAGAACAAATTTTTTGGAAACTTGTTCATAGTTTTCAAATTTCCAGGATATACAACAAAATTCTCCAAAAAGGGCATTTTTTTTAAATTTCCAGGAATATTGTAAGAGATCCATTTCATATTATCCAAATATCACATAAATTGCTGCAAAATTTGGTTAGCACTTTATAACAAATTCTGGTTATTGAAATTGATTTCTGATCAAAATTTTCATACCTCATTGGGCCCAATAAAATGAAAAGTTCAAAACGCAGCAGTGTTGGTTGGAAATCGTATATTAATGAAAAATTCGGTTTATTAGTCCATGCATTCACTATTGTCTGGTATCTTCGTCAAAGGTGAGTGATGTTTCTTCAGTATTTCGTTGAATGTTTCCACACAGACACCTCCATTCCTATCTTTCTCCAACGCAATTTCATACAAAGCATCGAAAGCGCCTTCCTCGAATTCGTATCCACAATTCTTGAATAATAAAGCAATGAAGTCTTTTGATCTTTTCTGGAAGATGATCATTCATATTAAGACGATGACGCATTAATAATTATCGTTTACCTGATGCATCTCGTGATAAGAAAGGCCGTACTGTTGTAAAATACTTCTATGTACAAAAGATTTCACGCTGTCTGTAGATCTTTCTATAGAGTAACCCGCAGCGGGATAAACTAAATATAATCTTTTAAAAATATGTTTAACAATGAAATAGAAATAGTTACCCGAATTATCAATAAAGCATTTGTCTAGATTTGAAGCCTGCATTTGTGAAAGGTAATACAACTTGTCTGACGGTAAAGCTGGAAGATGACTTAATCAGAATATTTTCAATTATGATTTTCTAGAATCTCTTACGATCTAACTGTTTACCCAATTCCATATCAAATTCCAAACTCTTTATAAATGCACGATAATTTATCATATCCGATGTGATGATGTTGAAATCCCTGAAGAGCATTTCCAAGTTTTCTCGATTCATGTTAATTTTCAAACATCCAATTACGTAGTAAAATTTTTCTAATGGTATGTAGCCAGTCTCATCCTTAAATACATAGTAATAATATGTGACTTTCTTACATTCATATTTTTGGGCGGATAAAAAATGATTTCGATGGAGAACGGTTAAGCAATGCGATTTTTTTACAAAATCCATTTTTGATTCAAAAAAAAAAATTAAAAAGATATAGAAGTGACATATTTAAAATTGAATTGAATTTTAGTCGTTTGTACATTATAACATTAGATTGTTATAAACATTTCTTTACAGGATTACCTTATCGTGAAACGCAAATCTGTGTTCTAAGCTCAATAAATTGAAGGTTGACGAAAACTTTGATTTTATAGTACGCCTTAACGTGTTCAGGGAAGCCATTCCTTTTGCCGTGTGTCTTTTGAACTCCGATGGTTCACAACCTGGTTTTAGGAGTTCTGCCATGCCATGAATATCTCTAGGGTATAGACGACCAAAAGTATGTCCCTTTGGTACGCATTTTTCATTTCCTATGCTAAAAATTGCATTAATTGTAACATTCATATTGTGTACAATACATTCTTACGGAGCTAATACTTTCTCTAATTTTGGTTTGTATCTGTTTATAAAATCTGCTTGACGACGAGAAACTATACTGAATGGTTGTTGATTGAACCACTGTGTACCACGAGCTCCCTTTCTACCCCTATTGTCGGCAATAGTTTGGTAGCCAGCGCAAGCAGTCGGATCGTACGGCGGTTTAAAATAACTGAAAAATATTAGCGGATATAGGGTTATACATTTTTCATGAATACAAATGTATACAAACTTTCTGTCAATTTTTTCTCCGGCATTGTAGTCTTTAAAGATTTTTTTATAATTGTCATGATTTATTTGACTTTCTACCAATACTTGATATCGTGAAATATTTGGCATAATCACTTCATAAAGCGGAATATCTAAACGTTTTCTGTTTGTATTTACGAATATGTTTTTTATACTTATTTACGGTCATATGGTTTATGTCCAAAGGTGGTGGTTAGAACATCCACCTCTTTCGGTAATCCACCAATAACATCAGGCGTTTTCCCCAAATTGGTTTTCCAGAAGGAGCGATATGATGTTTCCTTCAAATCGGTTATTAATTGTTGGTACCTTGTTTTCGGTGGCATTTTGATGTCATTGATAATCTATGAGGAGAAAAATACATCATCGCTTATAAGTGAAAATGGAAGGCTCACATCATCATAAAGTCCTCGGTGTTGTGTGTTTAGGGTCGGAGGAAACTTAACACGCTTTTCGGGCAATTTCTCATTGAACAGCTTGATGTCATGCTTTATGGCTTCTATCTGGTCTACCAATGGGTATTCTTGGAGCACGTCCCCGAGACCCATATTTGGTTGATTCGGTTTTCCAGCCTTCGGTAACTCATATTAGTTATAACAACAATTAACTTAGATCGTGCTTACCGCACATATTATTGGGCACCTATCTTTAAATTTACCGATATACGCCATTTTTTTTAGCTGGATTGAAATTGCAAAAAGTGACAAGAGTTCGGGAAAAATTGGATAATCATTTCATACTTTTCAAGCTTACTTGATCTAGATGCGAGTTCACAGACAACTAATTATTTTTCTGAATATTGACTCTACAAACTAGATGAAGGTAAAGAATTGCTTCGTTACATTCAGTGCAAAATATTCTACACAATTATTTGAAATTTTTTAGATATTGATGAGAAGGTATGTAATCCCAATATTTTATATTACGCTGCTTTGGTAGAAGACTTCATTATGCTTGAAGCAATAAGTTGGCTTGGACTCAGTGTTGACGGTCAAGTCACGCTGGGAAATATGGCATGATTCAACTTTCATCAAATGTATGACAGTTCATTAAGTTTCACTCCAGCCAAAGAATGGCTGATACCAATGAGTTGACAACAAATTTTCCACATTTAAATGCGGTAAGTTGAATTGATTTGGTTTACCGATGAAATAACTTTTATGAGCAGCCCAAAACTGATCAGCTCAACACACCAGAGGTGTCCAAACATGTTATCCCACAACGTTCAATGGAACATAAGGCAGGAGTTCTGAAACACGGTTTATCGGTTACCACTGAGAAAAAGTCTTTTGAATCCGTTGAGGAACGTCTTAGAGGGAGTGTGCGGTCTAAGGGAAAAATCAATAACGTGAGTCATTCCATTTTTTATTCTTGATATGGGAATTCATGATAGTTTGAAAGGAATTTTGTGTTCCTATTCTATAGTCAATTCATCAGCATGATGATGTTTTATCTGCGATCTGTGAACAAGAATGGGTTTTAGTAAGAAAAGCTTTCTTCGGTTGCGGACGACATATTTCACCACATCTTCAGCTGATGAGGTGGTGTGAGAGAATAATTAAAGATCTTTATGAAATCAAAACTTGATTTAATTCAAAAAAAAGTTTTAAATAAAATGAATGTTCGATTCAATCTTGATCTTACGTAGAAGTTGCGACTATGAGAGTTACAAGGAAAAGAAAAGTAATGCTAAAGAGTGAAATAAAGGAAAGAATAATAAAAATGAAAGTACGTTACCAATACAATGTTGAATTGGAAGGAAAAAAGTACTACCGAATTAGATAGTAGGTTTTGAAATGAAAGTGTGCAACTAAACCCAGCCTACTCTCAGTAATCGGAAATGCATCCAGTAAGTGGCTATGCTATTTTCATCCAGTAAAAATAAATCTGAATATATCCCAGTAAGCGGTGAGCGTCCTGCCGTCAAACACTTCTTGCGGGACGTCGGATTGTTTGTAGTTTTTTTTGGGTTGTAATTATTGGATATACTGTTGAAATAACGTGTATATTACAAAATGAGTGGAGTTCAGAAGGAAACGTGTCCCGTTAATGCCGAAGGTGTGGAATGTAACGAGACACAAGGCCTTGATATTCTGTCGGATTTCCGGAAAATATACGAAGCGAAAATGCAAGAAATAAATCTCAAGTATGGGGATTTAATGACAAAGGTAAAATTCAAATTTTCCACCAGTAATATTGTGATGATTAATTTCAATGTCAGGAGAAATTTGAATTGCAAGATCGATGGATACATGATCTTAGAGTACAAAATGAAATGCTTGCTGAAGTTATTTCACATTTGGAGACTGAAACTATTAATAAATTGTGGCAATTGGAAGGAAATATGCCAAATGCTGCCGTGCCGCCCCTTCAGGTAATTCTTTTGGTTTCGAATTGGCATTAGTTGAAAAAGCAGAACATTCAACAGTGTGATTAGTTTTTTTTTGTTATGGGCACCGATTCAACTTTTTTAAGAAATATTATTTTATGATTTCTATTCATTTAGCAATTTCGAATTGGTGACAATGAAGTCATATTTCTCTTTATCATAAACATGTAATGTTTTCCAATTTTTCATATATCTGATATAAGGATTTTGAGAAATAAGTTTTCGTCATGCCCCAATCTGATTACTGATATTGAACAACTTATAATACATAAAATAAAAAGAGTATTGAGATTGCTTTTATGCAAGAAGCGATGAAGAAAATTCATGCCCTGGGTACTCCTGACTATAGATTTGACATTTGACACCTGTGTTTTTGTTATCGCTCAGTGAAATAAGTAAGTTCGTATTGCTAACTGGTCATCTCCTTTTCTATTGTCGAAGGGACGATATAAAAACATGCAGTATCAGTTCTAGAAATAAATGAAATAAATCATCATCGGATATAAGTAATTTCCTTCTGTTAACATTGTCTATTCTACACAATGTTGTACAACATATGGGACAACTAACAAGTGAAGAACTCTTTTTTCTTTAAACAGTTGGTTGTAATAATTATTATGTATATATTACACATTCAGAAAATATATCTTCTACAATTCCCTCAGAAACTCTTTTTTTAATAACTTGCACAATTTGTGAAGATAAATTGACAAAATGAACACCGTATCTAATTGACGAATTGATAGTACTTAAATTTGGCCAATGTCGAAATTATATTTTGCTAAAATAATCAAGAATGTATGTTCTTCATTAGACCAAAATTATTAACAATAGATCAGGGTGTGCGTTAGAGCATTTGAATGTCAAATATTTTTCACTGTTGAATGTACAGATATCCAAAGTTATTTTAAAATATTCATCGAAAATACAAAAAATTCCATGAAAATGAAGAAAGCTGAACACCACTGTTGTCGTGCTATCGAAGGAGGAAAAGAGTGTGGCCAGACGAAAGGTCTTGAAATTTTAGACGAATGCCAGAAGTTATATGAGAGCAAGATGCATGAAATTGAGATGGCATACGGAGATGTCTCGGAGGTAAAATCAATTTATTGGTATTGAGATTCCAAAAAAAATATTTTCATGACAGGCGAAATTGGCATTTCAAGCCCAATGGATTGAAGATCTCACAGAACAAAATAAGACATTATCTGAAGTTATTAAAAGATTGGATTTGGCAGCTCGTAACATGATAAAGAAAAAGGAAGAACAATTGGAGCAAATGAAGAAGCGTTATGGCGAGGTAAAGTCTCCAATACCATAACAACCCATCAAAAAAAAAACCTTTAGTTCTTCGTGGCTTATATGGGCGTCAACCGGTGGCGCAGCTAAATTATTTGATGAAAAAGCAAAATAATTACATGTAAAAAATTATCAGTGATTATAAAACTAGAATCTGATCGAGCAGCTCTCTTTAATTCAAACCAAACTCGTAAAAATAATTATCGTATTGCACGATCGTACCAAAAGTATAATCGTATTGCATCCTTGCTTTCCAATGTTTGATAATTAACATTCGTGAATCGGTAAAACATACAATACGATAAGTAGACGAGTGTAACGGGAGGTGTATTAATCTGTTTTGTGTTCAAATGTCATCAGAATAAAAATTGGGTTAACGTTAAAATTTGATGACAAATGGCAACTGCAAGCTGGAAAAGTGGAGAAGGGTTGAGAAGGAGCATCTTTACTCGCGTTAAACGATGTATTGGAGGTTACAAAAGGTGCTTATGTCCTATTGATATAGGAAATTGCTCCTCAAATCATTACTCCAGCTGAAGATCCAGTGGCAGTAACTTACTTATACAATGCTCGACCTTAAGCAGCTAAAAAGCTACTTCTGGTGTGCATAGAGTCGATTATTACTCAAATATGTTTTCGTTCAACATCGGTGAACGATTTCTTCCTCTTCTCAAAGAATTCTCAAAGAATTGATTTCAATGCAATAAGCCTCTTGAAGACAAATACTGTATTTCAAAGAAATTTGGAAATTCTTAGTTGCGTCCAATTATCAACTTGTAATGAAAAAAATTATCCAACTTCTAAAACGCGAGCGTTCAAGCCAGCCAGCACAGTAATCTCGCGCGAAAAATCGTCGGTCGGCGGGACCGTTGGAACTTGTAAATAAAAAGTTGTAAACTCTGACCAATTTTGAAGGGTTGGGTTGGCCGTCGGTATTCTCTTTTTCTCACACCAACACATAATCTCAGCACATTTAATTTTTGTTTAGCTTTTCTATAGGTTCGCTCGATTAATATACATTTATCTACTTCTCCCAGCTCTCTATTCAATTATGTCTTGACGCTAATCTCACATTTAATGTTTCTTTCTAAAGTCGACACAGTATTGCCACAAGAGTAATGTGATCAACAATAATCGATGCAAGCAATTATTTCAAAAACATGCTTGGTACAATCTACTAAAATTATACAACAGTCGAGTATTTTCTCTTTCCAGGATACAATTGGACCTCCACTTTCTGTAAGGAAGGAAAAGTAAGTTTATATAACAAAAATGAATTATATTAAACGAATGTGCCTTACAGAATAGCTGTAGAATGTGATTTGGCAAAGGATGATGACCGAGTAGTACATGAAGTACGGTTAACAAAGGTAAGTTAAGAAACTGAATAATTGTTACCTGTAAAACTCCGACGAGTGTTTGGTAAAAGTAATTACAGATAAGTAACATTCAGTTTAAATTGTAGGAATTAGAAGAAATGTACAATACATTGGCAAGTGAAATTTTGAATAGGCAAGGCACAACATCATCACTCAGAAAGACGATAACTGATCTAAAAGAAAAAAATCTTGAACACCTAAAAGAAATAACTTTAAAGGATGACCTTATAAAAGAACTAAGAAGAGACTTACGGAACACTCACAACAAGGTAAAAGAAATTTTGTGCAACAATTATTGACATTCCATTCTTAAATTTGAAGAAAAAAATTCCGGAAACTGGTAGGAATAGGAATTTTTTATCGATTAACCACTGTCGAGATCCCGAAAAAGCTAAAAACTCGGCGATTATCTTTCTTCATAGGAGAAAGGAACATGCGATCGAAGAGAGCGATAGCTCATGGGAAAGCGAATTCTGCCACGATCTTGTTCGCTGGGCGGTATTAGAAAATAATAAAGATAAAAAGAAATAGAAACCGAACGAAAAGTAAATTTTTGAGAATACAAATTAACAAAAAATAATTAGCTCTAAACTTCCATTATAATAAGTTATCAATGACTCTAAATACATCTATCATGAATTTTATGTTCTCCTTTTTTCCTAATTTGTGACAGACTTTCTTTCAGGTGAATATGTCCCAAGGAAGATTGAATACAAACAACAACCAGGTAATTTTGATTTTTTCAATCGCCGTTTCATTATCCCAATTCTTTTAGAATTCGGGATTTTCACAGAGTGCCTCTATGCAAACAGATTCCTCTCACATCGAAAATAGAAATTTTCGAAATTGCAAAGATTACTGTTATTTAAGTGAACTTCTTATCGAAATAGATGATTTGAATCAACAAATCAGGATAAAAGATGAACTTCTATTAGAATACATGAAAATTGTGAACGTTCTTGTTACGAAATTGTTTGTTGTTGATAAATATATAAGAAGACTCGAGGAATCAGAAGAACTAAATATCTGACACTCAATAAATCATTAAAAGTGATTGTATATTGTTTCACTAACATATTGTTGCAAATAAAATCTGATTAATTATTACGTGGCTTTGAAATGTTTGAATTGTTTGCTGCAGGAAGAAAAGTTAGCGGGAAATGGTAAAAAGAAAGCGTCATCAACTGATTCGTTACGAAGTTCGCAATCATTCGATGTTAGTTTTCCCCAATCAATAAGTTCAGTGGAAGAAAACGTTGTCTCTTTGGTACCATCAAATGAACAGGAATCATATTTTTCCGCATCGGAAAAAGATATGTCGCTGGAGTACTCTTTATTTTCACATCTAGAAGCAATTTTCTTGCTTGGCAGTCAGAACGTAAACAACTTCCAACAAGATGCAAGAAAGAAACGTCACTTTCATACCGGGAAGGATATTTTGTGTAATGTATGTTTTTTAAAATTAAGTTTCAACGCAATTTAAATGATTTTATGAACACAGGATTTCAAGCGGTTGCCAGATGAGGTAGCTTACTGATTTATTTGAGCATTAGACGCTGTTTTCATATTTTTATATTTCAGAAAGGTGATATTTTGCATAATCATGTGAAAGAAAATTTTCTGAACCCAAACAAAATTGGAGATAAGGTGCTATAATATTGCTTGATTTTATTAATTTTTTCCTTTAATCACACAACATTTCTCAGAATTTACATTTATCTATGATGGAAAAAGAAGACTACAAGTACTTGAAGAACAAAGTGATAATGCTTGAGGAACACAGAGATAATATTATTTCAAATTTACGGACAGCTGTAAGTGATAATGATGAGGCTTTAAATCTCTTCTTTTATTTTCCTACTCCTTTCCACTTGTTAGTATTTATTAACTCGTATATAGGTGGATTTATACCTGAATACAATCGAAATACTGGATGCTTCAGTGAGGGATTTGGAGAGTAAAGTGAGTTTATATCGTTAAATGAAAATTATAAATTATTTCCTACCTGGCAGGTTGATCAACATAAAATGGCAAATAAAGAGTTGAGAGGCATAATAGACAGCTTGAAGAATGAGAATGAGGCATTGGGAGAGCTTTACAGGAGTAATGTCAGTATCGTGCATACAAATCTGTTCTTATATACTTTGGGGTGTTTCTTTCACTCTCTCAAATGCGGTTTCTCAACCAGAATTAAAAAATCGTTTCACTATTAATTTTTACAGGTTCAAGAAGAGAGATGGACGAATTTTTTATTGCAAATCAAGAATGAGGTATCGAAGAATAATGAGAACATATTAGAGGGACAGGTAAATTATGTTTCTGTTTTAATATATAGCAATATGAATGCCTAGCAACAAGAAAAATCTCTTTTGCACTTCGGTTGATTTTTGATGAGCATACCGTCTTTAAATGAGTGAGAAGATTTTTTTCTTCATTACATTTTTATTATCTCTAGACAATAATCTATGTCAACCTTTTTCTTTGGTTTGTTAAGTTGTAATAAATCAACGATACTTATTTTTTCCATAGACTCTTCATATGTTCGCGTTTTATTTTTTCAATCTTCTTAGATATATAACTACCAAGCACTTTCCGAGGAATTGATGGATCTAAACTATAAACTGGAGGTTGATTTCGTAAACTGTTTCCAAGATATGTCAATGCTGGAAGCACAGCTCTTCAAATATCGACATTTATTAAAACAGACTAAGGTGAAATATTCACTTTTTATTAGTCCAGAATGCTATCCATATCATAATCACAATTCCTAATAACTCATATAATATGTCTTATTTTTTCCTTCATCAGGAAATGAAAGAAAAAGTTGATCAAGAACTAAAATCGTTATCAAGGAAGAACAAATGTTACGAGGCAGTGGTATTATTCTTCAAAAACGAAATGGGATCGATGTCAGAGGAACTTCAAAATTTGGAGGAATTTAATGTAAGATCCACGTTGATGAAAACAAGATAACTCATTAATTTCTTGTATTTCAGAATAACCCCATCACGGAACCTGTTGAGCATCTTGGTCAAAGTATTCAATTCTTAAATACGATTAAGCAACTACGCGGCATCAACAGTCGTCTCATGGGATACATTTACGATGCAGAAAAAAATATTGATTCGGAAAATGAGATCAGAATACTAAATGTAGCAAAAATAAATGAATTACAAGAAGTTATTAAAGTGAAAAATAAAACCTTAAAAATGAGATCGGAGGTTATTGACGGAATGGAAAAAAAATTGAATGAGAACGCGATTGAAAAGGCTGATTTATTGAAAACGATTAAAAACTTAACTGACGGCCTAGTGGAAATTCGAAAAAGTTTAGACATCTCACATGACAAAAAAACAAAGAGCAATAACATTCAAGATGAAATACAGAAAATAAAACATGGAATTATAATAAAAACGGAAAAAATAAAAAAATTAGAAGCGGAAGTTGAAATGAAGAATATTGAATTGGAAGTTCGCGATGAAGAAATTGCAAAAGTGCATGCAAACTATGAAAATTTGGTAAGAAAACTGGCCTTAAAAAATACAATAATACATCAAAAATATTCAGATACATAGCTTGAGATATGACCTATGGATCGATATGGAAAAGAAAATAACACATAACTATGAAGAAGTGTCCAAGATGATTCAGGAGTTCACAAAAAATAATGATATGATACAAGAAGAAATCAGTAACTATTTGTCGTCGATTGATGACATGCAAGAAGAAGTGAGTAGAATATGGAATAGGGAATAAACTGGTTTCTAAAGAAATTTAGCGATCCGTTATGGGAAAAAAATTTCATGTAAAAAAAATTAAAAATCAATATTTGGTGGATTTAATGATTCATTTCTTTATCATATCAAGCGAGATGTTAATTTGAATTCATCACGAATGGCCTTTTTTCTTATATATCGCATCTTTGTAACTGAGATTGATGTTCTTCAAAATTCGGCCCAAATTGGAAAATTTCTTCACTCGAAGTGCAATATTCCTCTTGATCTTCTGGAAATTTATTGACAATCTTGAATTTTCTGTTAAAATCTATGATGAAATTTGAAATTTTTTTTTTCTAATTTTTTCATAATTTTAAAAGGGATTCCGCAAAGCAAGGATTGCTTTTCAGGGCGATTTATATTTATAGCTGTTATCCCTCATTTTGTTCTTAGATAGCAGAAATTCAATTGAGATATTCAGATAACAACTTTTACCCGCTGAAGTTTTTGTACTCGGGTGAAGAATTGTTAACGCTTCGAAAAAGAAGGGAACTGAAAATAGAACGAGAAAGAATGGAAATTGAACAACTTCGAGTGGAACTGGAGGAAGCCAAACTTTGCTCAACAAAATATCAGGAGAGAATAGAAGAATTCAAGAAGTCATTGATAGAGCGCGATGAAAAAATGGAGGAGGTAAACTTTCTTAGTTACAAGTAGCTCAATCAACCAATAACATAAAGCAAAATTTTCTGCTCGTGAAAGACTTTTCGAAAACTGACTGCTTTATTCTTCATCTGTTGTTTTTTTTCTTAGAGCGAAAAAATCTGCAAATTAATGGTTAATCTACAGGAAGAATTATCGAAATCAGATCGCTCTTATGAATCTGTCAATAAACGATTGAAAGACAGTGAAGCAATATTAGAAAGAGTAATCACGGAGAAAACGTCGCTGGAGGAGGAACACGAAAAATTGGTGCTATTTGTGAAACGATTGGACGAAACGAACATGCAACTACAGGAACAGAAAAGGTATACAACGCATAAAATACAAAATCTCGAATTCGAATTGTCTGAAACGAGAAAAGAAAAGGAAACCATTTCGTATGAAGCTCGAAATCTGACTATGATTGTAAGATTGTGGTTGGAGGAACAACGCAATATCAATAAAAGATTCATCATTCCAACTGAGTATGTAGAATATATTTGGCATGATTGCATGATTTCTATATATAAAAAAAACTCAATAGCACTCTTGAACGTATTTAACCATATTAGCAAGTTTGGTGTTTTCCTAATAAGAACTATAAGTTTTTGAAAAAAATGCAATTTGTAAGCTACAATATCCAAAATACATAAAAATAATCTCAGACCACCATTTAAGATATGCTTCTAAATAAATATAACCAATCTTAAAGTTTGTCTAACTATATTTATCAGTAAAGATTGAGTAATACTCAATTATTTCATATTTAAAGGCACAACGAAAAAGAAAAAACTAAGGAATTGGTGGAATTCGAAGATGTTCTGCTATTTATAGATCATCTTTCTAACACTGAACCCAAAAACGATATCAATCAGGCCAGAATCACTACCATAAACGCTGAAACAAACACCAAACAAGACGATTGGTTCTTCAAGGTTTGTTGAATGTCCAAACCAGCTTCATTCTTTTGATCGAAAATATTTGTAGAATATCGGTGGAGTGGAAGACAACGATTCGCTGCAGGACGATGAGGAAATACTGACTTCCCAGGTAGATGACGTACCCAGCAAGTGGGGATGGGAAATGAACGTGAACAATTTCTTGAATTTTACTCGCAAGCAAACGGAAAATCCGATTGAATGATAATCGTTCATATAAGACTTTAATTTAATTGCCTATTAACCACGAGTCAATTGCTATTATAGGTCATATAGAAGATTGATTGAGAGTTGAAAATTTTTTGTAAATGAAGATGTATAAAATGCATATAACCATAAATCAATAACATAATGAAGCAAATGTATATTAATGCAATAAATTCATACTTCTGACGCAATTGAAATTGACTAAAAATTCTGGTTTATTTAAGTAACTTTAAGGATCGATTATTCATGGTTCATTGAGCTAAAAACATTTTTTGAATCACTTTTTAATTACATCATTTTAGATACATTTTTATAAATGGATACAGAAAATGCTCTTTGATTCCATAGGAGTTGACATATACAAGATAAGATGGGCTCAGTTTTACGTTCATTAAATTCATACAAACTAGTTTTATTTGGAAATGAAGAACTAAATCATATTTGGAGATTTTTTTAAACCAATCAATAGTTATTATAGTGATTGAGCCTGTATAACGATACCGTCGATTTTTTATTGCCTAAAGACACGAATCCGCTGCTTGGTGAAAAACTGATGCTGTTAACATGTCCTAATTTCGTCTCAAACGATGGAAAATTTTTGAAAACAGAATTGGAATTCACATGATAAAACTTAATCGAAGTCAAAACGTCGACTGATGCAAAGGCCAACAATTCTGAGGTGGGGTTAAATTCCAACGATGTTATTGCTGTCGTCAAATTCATTAGCGCTTTGCGTGGCTTGGGAGTATGCGATTCATACAAACTTTTCATATCGTAAACGTTAACAACGCCCTGTGCAGAGCCCGCGGCTAAGAATTGATTTGAAGGGGCAAGAGCCAACGTACTACCATTCAAACAACCTTCATCCACGAATTTGTGAGAAGCCCTCCTTGCTGTTAGATTGAAAATCGTAATCTCGCCGGAATCGCTGTGGGAAAATAAAGTTCCGTCTTTATGGGAAAACGCTAGAGATGTCACATCGCCATTTTGTTTCAACGTTCCAATTCGTTCTTTCGACTGGCTGGCAAGTAAATGGATTTCACCCCATTTTCCCGCGACGGCTATGGTTTTCCTATCGGCAGAAACGACGAATTTCTTGCACGTCGTCATTTCTGGAGGAAGATTAATTCGAGTAGATTTCGCCGTTACCAGATCATAACTGTAGATGTACGGTTGGCGCGAACCAAGAATTGCTTCATTGTTTGACTCTATCACTTTGGCACAAAGAATTGGAAAACGTTCAAAACCAATGCTGTGTAATTTCTGGTTTTTCTTGCCGTCCACCTGATAATGAAATTAAATAATTTAAAAAATAAAAGAAAAGCATCAATATATAGATCAATATTTAAACCTGAATATTTATAAAGCTAACTCAATTGAAATGAATTATGACGGTAATTTAGTACTAACCGCATAAAGACTGACGACTCCACTTTGACCTGCTACCAATGCAGCACTTGCATTCTTGAAAAAGTCCACACAATTTATACAGGGACCCTCTAAGTACGTTTCAGCATTCAAATCCTTCATTTTCTTATATTCTAATGACACTCCTGGCAGATCAGGTCCTTTTGAATTTTTAATGAAACCACATGTTCTGAGCGTGTCATCATCATCTTTCTTTTTTTTGTCACTCAGCGAAGCCCAAGCAGGTGTGCCATTAATGGCTTGGAATTTGTGCCTCAATAAGTCGCTATATTTGTTGGAACGGTCGTTAATGCCACCCGCTGGCAATTTTCGGTTTTGGGCGTCCAGAGCCTGACCAACGTCAACGCCTTCATCTTCGTCAGTCCACGCGGGTTTATACAACATTTCACTGTCTTCGCTATCATCTTCTCCCAAACCTGAGTCCGGTGTTGATTTGAAATCTTCCTGTTCGGCTTCTTCTAAACTCTTGAGGAAAGTTGTTGTGTCACCAAACAGGATTTTGGTCAACTGTGCATCTTCCGCGCGAGATTTTGCATCGTATGGCTTAAACTTTGGTTTTGGTGCTTCATTGTGGTGCGAACTTTTCCGTTTTCTCGTAATTTTAGACATTTTTAGAACGAATACACAAAATACAAACTCAGAAATGATAACAGTAAGCCTTTTTCTCTTAGATAATATACCTAACCTTAAAAACTAGTGCATGTAAAACGTCACATTGAAAAATAATGTGTTCAAACTACTTTCTATAGATCTACGAGCTAAAATGGAGGAACACATTTCTATGGGCTTGGGTTATGTTATTTGTTGGTTATGAAAATAAAAACATCCGATGTACTATTGCAAAAATGAAGCAATTTTTTGTAATTCCAGAGTTTGATGAGTTACTGTACGTAAAGGCAACCCCAGAAAATTTGTTTCCTAAATACCCCTTTCTTTATAGAGACAATATTTGTGAAGACGAGAGAATTGTTGTCATTTCAATAATTGGAAAGTCTCCACTCAGTAGAGATGGTTTAAAAGTGAAGTCCATTGGACAAATATTCAATTCCAAGGAGAGACGCGATGAATTGGATACCGAGGTAAACAGTTTCAAGTAAAACAAATTATGTTTCTTAGATTGAATATTGTAGCATGCAATAGAGGGTTACTACGATGAAAAAAACCAAGTCGTGTATCTACATGCATATACTTTATTTGATACAAGTTGTCTGTTGCAAAAATATGAGAGCCTTTGCAAAAAAATCAGTGATGAAAAACAAAATTTCTTAGCAATTAACGAAGAAATTAGGAATAATTTTGCTAAAGTGTTACTTTTTCTCTTTCAAGTTAGTCATATTGTTATATTATCACATCCTGGAAGTACCTTTGACGTCAGCTATATCCAGTACTTTAAAGCACTGACCGTTTCCAGGTAAGAACCCTTAATGGATGTATAGTTTATTATAAATATATCATCTTGGCTTTTACATTGGTGGCCATATTCACATTGAACCCTTTTACCGATTTTTGTTTTTAATAATTTCATAGTCAGGTAGCATTTCTCATAAAAAAGTAGAAGCCGGGTCAATATATTAAAAAGAAAAAATTATTTTATCACTAAATACATATATTACTTCCAAAGACAGAAGCTTTGCAATAAGGCTTCGAGATACTTGGATAAAGTCAAGGACATCAGTAGGGATTTATTAAGTTATGGCCGCTTCTGCACTCCCAGATTATTGTTTTACTTTGAAAAAGCACCCAGAGGGATTACAAATATCAAAAAATTGGAACACAAAATGGAAGACCAAATTTACCACATACTCAAAAAATGTCGCGTGATAACTTCAACTCAGTAAGTTTATTCGGATTCAAATGACTGATAAATAATTACAAATTATTTCAGTCCATTGTTTGCACTTCCCTTAAATCAGGAATTTGTCTACATGTCCACCACACCTGAGATTGACATTCTTGGTGATGAAGTTAAAAGTTTAATTAAGTATTGTCAACCGGGAGGAGCCGCGAAAATTACACCACCGTTTTCCAGTGATGTTGATTCCGTGAGGAGTTTCCAAAAAATGTTAAATGATCATATTTATGAGGCCAGAGCAAATGGTTTCAATGATCCAGTCATGCCCAGATCGATGTGTTTCACACGTAGTTACTTTGAGGTATCTAATATGATCAATTTTAATAATTCTATTATGGTTATGATTCAATTTCAGTTACCTGCCATCGGAACTTGGATTAACTTTGCTGAAGCAGTTTACGAAGCCGTTATTAATAGAACAAAAACGCTGACCCACTTAAATACTGATTTGAATTTCTCTGAACAACGATGTTTGAAGGTGCTACCACTAGCATTTGCTCAGTACCAAGAAGGTTTACCATCTCACTATAGCAAAGCCGAGCATGAACTTCGACTGTCTTTCGCTTTGAATTTGTTTAAAGCTCAAGCTAGAGGCCCGCTTTATCGGAAATATGAAAAGCAATTACGCAACGACTGTTGTACGTACTGGGAGAAAGGTCGACAGCAGTGCGAGGTTGCATCAATGACTGGTAATCCTTGTCAACTTGCAAAACATGGTCCAGAGCAAAACCACATTAGCAGATTTATATATAAATGTGAGCATCGACCAGTCAATAACTTTATTTACTTATTTAAAGAAAAATACAATTAATATCGATTTTTAGCCGCCTGTGACTGCGGAAGGAAAGTCAGTCCGCGAGACGATCCGTGCACTCCCAAAGAAGCAAATTATACCTTTTATGTAAATTTGAGTAAGGAATGCAAATGTTCGAGGTTGGAAAGAATCACTTTTCCAATTTTTGAACCGTCGACGACGGAATTAGATAGTAGTAATTCGGACGATCAGACTGAGGATCTTGATACAGAACGATCTACAGATGACAACAAATCCGTTCCAGAATTTCTACGCGACTCCGTCGTAGATCAAAAAGAAAGCAACCCTCCATATCTTCGAGGAATGTTGACGTTGTCGTCCCCGCCTGGCTTTCTTCCCACTTACCCCAGCTGGTCTTTAGTTTGTTTAGGGCTCTCATCACTCTATAGTCACAATTTCGGTTTGCATGAGTCATATCAACCAGGTTTCCTGCCAAACACGAACTACTTGCTGCCGTTGGACGTGGCGGTATCTTCCAGCGCTAAAATCAATTGGCCGCAGTTGTCCAAAACTGTATCTACTAGAGGAAATAAACGAGGACGAACTTTAGGGTGTTTACAACCTTTCACAGTAAAGATCTTCATTGGCATGGAGTATGAATGTCACGCAGGCCACCGGTTTATGCTTTCAGCACCTGATAAAGTACTGAAAGCTACATCTGCCAATGTTATGAAAGAAACAGCACAGAGGATCATCAATTCAGATATGCCGCTTTATTATACGTGCAGTTGTCGTTCTGGGAAAATTGCTCAGCTGATGCGCATCCACATCGTCACACCAAAAGCACCTGTCTATTGCACATTAGACCCGAGGGTAATATTACTTACTTGAAACACTGACAGGAACATTTTTTTACGACATATTCAAATTACTCTGTTCAAAAATAAAATCGAGAATCAGTGTGGATTCGTCGATTTTCTTTTGAAATTAGTGTAACAATTTATTTTCTGTGTTGTAGGTACAACCTGCAGCAAACGCACCGATTTTCGTGCCGTCCTTGGACGATCCGCCAAAACTGTCGCAATCGTCTTACTGGATTCTCCGGTTGCCATTTATATATGTTGGAGAAAAGGAACCTTTCCAACAGAACAGTTATGGTAGACTATTGAAAGGTATTTTGAATGTCACAGAAATCGAATAAAAAAATCGTTTCTTATCAAATGTGATTTTTATTAAAAAATCTAGTTGACACAACGATTAGGTTAAGAAAAATTTATTGACAATAATTCTAGCGCCAGAGGTAGTACGAAGTAAAAATTCCATTGTTGGCGTTGGAAGTTGTTTCTTGTAGTCTTCGACCCGCCCAAATACTAAATCGTTTAAATCATGTTGTCAAGGGATATATTCACTTGTCTTGTTTTATAATGGATTACGTCGAGGAACGGGTTAAAAATATTCATATCATATCTTTCGAACTTTGGAAAATATTGGGTCTATTCCGAATAACGCTCAATAACGTTTACGGATATTGTATAAAAATTAGTTATAGAAAACATCTTTATTAAACTCTTTAAATTTTAACAACAAAAAATACAACTGTCTACTCATTACAAAACATGAAAGAATGTTAAATAATACAATAAAGTATGTTTTCAACTCAAATCATCACAACCCATCGTCATCACGAAAGCCATCACCGGTATTTTTGATTTAACGTTTGAAAGATTCAGTACTATACTTGGATACCCAATATTTCGTCAATATCACTGAAATCTGAGTCATCTAATACAGGTTTAGGCCATTTAGGACTATAGCGATTGTTGACTACGTCGTCGTCATCGCTAAGTTCATATCTCGTGCATTTTGTCTCAATTTTTTTATCGTTTTTTATTCCTGTACGGATATCAGATATCTTACCTTCTTCCTTTAGTATTGGAGATTTTAATAAATATTTAGACGGTTCAGCGGAACTGGACATATTAAAGTCATCGTCATCACTAAGTTCATATTTCCCGCTTTTTGTTTCAGTTTTCTTATCAATTTTTACTCCTGTACGGATATTATATATCTTATCTTCTTCACTTAGTGTTAGAGACTTGAATAAATGTTTAGGCGGTTCAGTTGAACTGGGCATATTGACGTCATCGTCATCACTAAGCTCGTATTTCGTGTTTTCCGTTTGATTTGTTTTATCAATTTTTATTCCTATACCGATATTAAATAACTCGTCTTCTTCACTTAGTGTTGGAGATTTAAATAAATGTTTAAAGGGTTCAGCGGAACCGGGCATGTTGACATCATCGTCATCACTAAGTTCATATCTCGTGCTTTTTGTTTCAATCTTAAACGATGCAGTACTTTTTGGATCATTGGGAGCATTGCATTTGTTATCGAGATTTATTCCCGTTTGGGTACTCAATATCTCGTCAACATCGCTAAAATCTAATACACGTTTAGGCAATTCAGGAGAATCCTCATCACCTAATTCATCTCTGGTATTTTTAAGTTTATTTTTGGATGATTGAGCACTCTGTGAATGACTATCCGATTCGTCATCGGTTATTTCATTCCTTCTGCGTTTCATCTTATTTTCAGAAGATTCTCTACTCAGGGGATTGAAAAATTTGGATGTATTATCATCTTCACCAATTTCATATATTGTACATTTAATTTCATATTTGGACGGTTTGGTACTGTGCGGAGGATTGAAATAATTCATTCCGATATTCTCGATACTCAGTATTTCAATTATCCTTCCGTTAATGTCCAATGGTGGGATGACTGGATCATCAGATACATAAAAAGTAGAGATGCTCGCACCATGCACGTATTCATCACATTTTTTTATATCTGAATCGCTTATTTCGAAATCAGAGTGGGCGTCTGGGCAGCCTATTGACATTTCGTCATCAGACACGCTTGTTGGAGACGAATACATTTCAATTTTATTATCAGCTGTACAATTAATTTTCTCATAAGATCGAGTGTTATCCAACGATTGTACACTTGAAACAATAGAGGCGATTGCTTCATCTTTCTTATCCGAAGAAATTTTTCTGGGTACGATTTTCTCACGAGATTCAGATTGAGTATATCGTCGCTTTGGGAGAACGTCCACATCGAGCGAAACTTTTTTGGGGCTTGCAACCCTGTTCTTTGAAAGTGATTTTCTTTTTGGAGCAGATTTTTTTCCCGATTTCTGTGCGTTACTATTGGAACTGCTCCAAGTTACCGTTTGTTCTTTAGCGGTAGATATTGATTCAATGGGTGTGGATTCATTGGTAATTGAAGATTTGGAAGGGACGCCCATTTCAAAATTTTCATCGAAAAGCCACGCCCTTGCGGGATTCACGACGATTTTTTTACAAAACTCAGATTGTGTAAACTGTGGCTTCGGAAGAACATGTCCAATTTTGTTAGTTTCCACATTCAAAGCAACTTTTTTGGGACCCGCAACCCCTTCCTTTGATTGCGATTTTCTTTTTGGAGCAGATTTTTTTTTCGGTTTCTCATTATTATTATTGGAGCTACTCCAAACTACCGTTTGTTCTTTCTCGGTAGATGTCGATTCGACAATTGTATATCCATAGGTAATTGAAAATTTGGAAGGGACGCCCATTTCAAATTTTTCATTGAAAAGCCACGACTTTGCAGCATTCACGATTTTCTGACAAGACTCGGATTGTGTGAATTGTGGCTTTGGAAGAATGTGGACAATTTTTTGAGTTTTCAGATCCAAAGAAACTTTTTTGGGACCCGCAACCGCTCTCTTTGGAACGAATTTTCTCCTTGGAGCAGATTTTTTCTCCGGTTGCACAACATTATTATTGGAGCAGCTCCAAGTTATCGTTTGTTCTTTGTCGGTAGATGTCGATTCGACAATTGTGGATTCGTTGGTACTTGTAGATTTGTCAAATTTTTCATTGAAAAGCCACGACCTTGGAGCATTTACGACGATTTTCTTACGACACTCAGGTTGAGTAACATCCAAAAGTTGTGCCTCTGGAATAACAGCACCCCTTTTTGATGGCGCTGTTTTTTTTGGTGTAGATCGTTTCTTAGATGATTTCACATTATATTTAGCGCCGTTCAAATTGGCGTTCTGTTCTGTATTGATAGGTGCCGAATCGTCGGTAATTGGAAAGGTTTCAAATTGATTACCGGGAAACAAAGAAGCAGAATTCTCGATGTTTTGACAAGACTCAATAAAAAATTCAACACTTGGACCAACATAGTCAATGTCTTTCTGACCCAAGGCACTTTTTCTGGGAGTGATATCATTTATCTGTGATCCCGATTTTCGTTTTGGGGTAGATGTTTTTCCTAATTTCTTCAAATTACTATCATTGAAGCCGTTCCAATCCACGCTTTGTTCCAAATCGTTAGGTTCGTTGCTCGTTGCAGATGTAGAAAGGCCCCAGATTTCAACTTGGTCATCAAAGCGAATGGGAGATAAATCCTCAATCTTCTCAGGAAGCTCTGGAACATCCAAGATTTGGATATCGGTTGTACAAAAAGTACCGGGACGGGTGTCTTTCAGGGTTAAATTAATTTTTTAGTTTGGTTTAACATATATTTCACTTCAGAAATCGAAAGAGCGGAAAAAATTAGGTTCGAGTATGATCTTGAAAATTACAATGTCAAATCACTCGCACAACTCGGGTTTCATGGTTGTGGTGATCGACCTCAAATTTATGTTTTTCAAGGTGATTTTGTTTCTCGTCTCTTTTGGTAGAAGGGGACAAAAATATGAATTCCTATTTGAAAAAGTAAACTTTATCTCGATTTGAGCTTCAAGGCCCGCACAAGGTCACCAAAGGATTTTCTATATCAATGTACGTTAAACCAAGCTCGAAAATTAATTTAACCCTGAAACACGGTACTTTTTGAAGAGCCTGCATAAAGAAATACGTGATGCATTTTTTACCGGTGGAACTTGTTATGGTAGCTGTTGCTGTTTTCTTTGGAGCAGGTTGATTGGTCATTCCAGATGTAGAAGGGCCGTAGATGTCAATTTGATTGTCAAATTGACACGGAGGTATATTCTCGATATTCTCTCGGAACTCCGCGATATCTAAATCTTGAACATTACAAAATACAAAGAGAACTTTTTTACCTTTCTTACCAAAAGATGTTTTTTTAGGAGCCGCTGCTGCTTTCTTTGATCGCGCTTTTCCCTTTGGGGCAGATTTTTCAAGATTATTCTTGGAACAACTGCAAACGACTTTCCGTTTCGTGTCCGTAAATGTTTCGTTATTAAGAAGGACAAGAGGTAAATTCTCGATATTTTCACGAGGGTCTAATTGGGCAACACCCATGAATTGTATACTTGGAACGGCGAAGACAGTTTCTTCGTTTTTCTTTTCGTCTTTGGAAGCTCTTTTCCTTGCTCTTGCTTTCCTCGTTTGGGTAGTTTTCTCGACATTATTCTTGGGAGTGATACTACCGGCGTTACGTTCCTCATCACCGGATGCTAAATGAGTCATCGAATGATCGATGGCCCTGATTTCTGGGCGTACGGTTTCAAAAAATGGACTTTCGGCGATATTTTTTTCTAAAGATTCAATTTGGAAATATTTGGCAGCGGCCAGAAGGTATTCGATATTCTCCTTCAGGATTGTGATCTGACCGCTATACATAAATGTTATAAGCGATTTCAAAAGAGCAATATCCAACCCTTTAATGACGATCTCTTTCACGGTTGGGTACTTCTCAAATTCGTTTCTGAAGTATTTGCTGTGTGCCGCCATTATGAACTTGTGCGCACAAACAGTCTTATTTCCAGAGCGTACCTTTATGTCCGTGAGTCTTGGATTGGACAATTGGGAACAAATGGAATTCATCACTTCTTGGGAATGATTCTTCCACTTTATACTCAATATAGCGTCTTCATTTTGCTCTTCCATTTTCGATCAAAAATGGACCGTCGTTTAAAACGAGAATTCTCTTGCTGTCAATTAATAATATCTGTGATTGACGTTGTAGGTAATATTTGCGATCTTAGAACACAGAAAAGGATAATAAACGGATGAAACTGTAGAGACAACTACAGAGTAGGGCGATTTACTTTTTAGTGGGATCACAACGAACCATGAGGATTTTTAAACATCTGAATGTATTTCCGTTCATTAAAAATGAACTTACAAATATTATTTTTATATATTTTTTCTACATCATATACGTATTGATAATTCATAGCAACGTCCAAAAAAAATCAACATTCATATTTGTACGAATTGTTACATTGCAGCACGATTGTAGGAAATGTTGTGTAATGACGAGATGCTTTCACTAATACTCTTTATATTTTATTAAAGATTATCAAAAAACAAAATTCATTAACATTTTCAAACAATAAACATATTACAGTAAAAAACTGTTTATATCACCACTGTTTCCTAAAAATGGGATGTTTCAACCACCCTCAAGATACTTTTGGAGCGGTCCTAGGTTACAGATATCATTTGCAACTGTAATTATTGAATATAATTCACAATATTAATAAACAATTAAGAAAATTTATTAAAGTGCAAAATACAATAGCATTCGAATCGATAAATCTATTTAATCATTGATTTTCTTGTGAATTTTTATATACAACCTCCAAGGCGTTTGTCACGACTTTTATTTCATTCTCAATAGTTTTTGCCCAATTCTCGACATCACCAAGTTCTTTTAACGCGCCATTGAAATTTTCAACTAAATGAAGCCACTGTTGCGTCTGCTTCGAAAAATTTACAGCACTCGTATGTAATTGCTTAGCTTCTGCATCCAACTTTTTTTGGTTTAGATAAGCTTGCGCCACGCTAAAAAAATATTAAGTTAAAGTTTGAATTCATTTACTATTGTTGAAGTCATACCCAACGTTTAAATGATCCACTAAAGCTTGCGTTAGCTGATTAGCGGCAGCGCAAGCTTCTTTCCGCTTAATTTCTAAAATTGGGGAAAGGCTTTTTGATTAAATACATTACGTGTCTTTGAGTAACGAATGATGATAAAATAATGATGATAATTATTAACGATTTCTTACCTTGAATTTCTTTTTTCAGCGCTTGTTTTTGCTGGTGATCCTTAACAAGCGAAAGCAACATTATTAGACAACAATTTGTAATTGCTCAGACAGACAAATAATAATATCAACAAAACCTCAAAAAGCTTGATATTCATAGAATATACGTTTATTTGTTCTGTGACTCATCTGTTTTAACCACAGATTTTGTTATTTTGGGGGTCAGTTTTGTGGTTAACCTTTACGAATTTGAAAGTTGAACAAATATTTTTGAAATGGAGCCAGCTAGTATAAAAGTAATTTATTTTAACTGGAACTGGATTTTCAACTACAACAATGCTTTTCAGGTCCTATCATTTTATAGAGAATCCATTCTGGAATCGCGAATGATTTTAGATGAAGATTTAATTTTGCTCCAAACAGCCGATATATGGAAAGCCAAGGACAAGCGGTTTTTCAGGAAATTTGTGAATATACGCAATATTGCGCTAGCATTTTCTACTACTGTTTTGATTACTAAAAAGCAGAACAAAGTAGCACAAACAATGTTTGCAGCTTCATGCATTTCCATTTGCTTTTCAAAATATGTCACTATCAGGAATTCAAATGCGTTGAACAACATTCTAGTTGACCTGTTGCAGTCGTTCAATTTGATAAGAACATTTCATTCAGATTTTCGAATATTTATTAACACGTTTCGTTCAAGGTGTGTTAAACTTTTGAATACCTTTCAACTTTCATATTATTTTTGTTTCAGGTCGTTCAAGACTTTTGAAAGGGGACCTTTGGAGTCAATCTTGGCTTTGTTACGTGATTTTGGGGAATTTCTGTCACAACTTAATGGGAAAATGTTGTATGTTGTTCCACTTCTGATTGATGAAGTAGAAGACACCAGTTTTAATGCTGATTTGCTAGAAAACAGATCTCAGTTTGATTATTCAACATTGGATAAAAGTCTTGATACTTTACTTGTAAGTGTTTTTTTGAGTGTGGGTATAATAAAAAATGAATGGGTCTATACTAAACTGGATAATGAATTTAGAAATTCAAATTACAAAATTAATAAAAAAATTGAATTCCGAATTGCAAAACCCAAGTAAAGGTCGAGGGGAATAACAAACGCCAAATGGAAAAAACAAAAATTTTGGTTAAAAATAAAGACACCCATCAAAAATGAAAAATCAAAATTCTTTCCTGAGACGCTCCAAATTCAAACATTTCTCGAGATTATCCTTCAACACTGGAAAAAAACTTTTCATTTGCATTGTTGACATCAACAAGAAATTTTTGAATTCATTTTATACCGTAGGTAGTGGAAGCGGAATTTCTGTTAGTTAGATCACACTTACTAACCAGTATTTATTTAATGTGCTCCGAATGTGGCAATCCCCTCAAATTAACGAAAATCATGAAGACTAATATTCCTTCGATAATCACATATGTACAAAATAGAATAACAAACCTAAGAAAACAATTCGAAGAATTGAGATTTTCCAAAACTCCTGACGTCAATCTGGAAAAATTTCGACCAAGAACTCCCAAATCCGTATCGCTGGTGCCAAAAATGAAAAAAATTGTGTCTTCGATGGGTGAGAGAGTTTCTTGCACGATGGTGGATTTGAAATCACTGCTTTTATATCTGAACGAGGTAATGAAGTACTTATGAGCACGTTCCTTTGATTTATTTTATTCTATTAGGTAAAAAACGAAGATGACTTAGCTTTATTGGCAGCACCTATGACAAATTTATCAAAAGATCTGGCTCGTTGCCATTTAGCTCTACTGGATACAGCAAAAATTGTGAACTGTTTGAGTCCTCAGAAAAAAGAGGACAATCAAGCGCCATTAGAAGTGTCTGCTAACAAAGACGACGTATCTTCTGTTGAAACACAAAGGGAACTTGAAGAAGACATAGAAGATAACAATACCCCTTATGAAATGTTTCTTTCTAATATAGACGGTATAAAAGGGTTTTTATGTTTAATAACTATTCATTCCTAATCTTCAGAGGAACTGAATAGCACCTCAGAGATCTTACCTGCATTGCCATCCACCATAATGGATCATGACGGTCTGCTTACAGAACTTTATCAATGTGACGAATTTAAGAAGCGACAAATTATGTTTCATACGGTGAGCCGTATAAGTTCATGTACTTTATAATATTTAATTGTGTTTCAGTTTCCATTGGCAGTTGAAGAACATGAGAAAACGGAGTGTCTAGAAACAGTTCAGGATACGGAACTGCCTCAAGCACTTGTGGTTCCTGATTCTATTCCAGTAAGGAAACTAAGTGACAAGGAGAAATTATTTGTTTTTTCTTTGTAGGTACCACCACCTCTTCCATTTTTACGACACGATGATAACCATGTTAATGTGAGTCAGTGGCGTTTTTCATTTTGGATTTTATTCAATGATTCGAATTTTTGACATAGGTGGGGATTCGGCTTCCGCCTCCTCCTATGAGACCTCAATTAAATGAAGAATATTACGAGTGAGGACATCATAGAATCTTCGTTGATGTCTTTTTTATATATCAGCGGGTGATCTTCAATTTCGTTTGTTTCGATGTTAATTGAAAGTGTTTCTGAAAATAATATGATAAAATATATCGTTTTAATAATGAATAACACTTTATTACAACCTTTCGAGACCATTTAAATGATCGATTTGATTTCAAATTCGAGTTTGGGGGCGTTTTTTTGGATTCAAAATATAGTCAATCGGTTAATAAAAAAAATGTCTATTGCGATTCATTTTACAAACAAACTATACATATAATCACATTCTTTACATTTTCATACAGAAAAACGCCAATGTCGATGTGAATACAATTCAAATTAAACATTTACATTGACAAAACTAGGACCAATATTCTCAATAGCCATCGATAAAATTCTTGCACTACTTTTTTGCGCATAGGGCGGATTAGAAGCAATGAAGGCTTTCAACTGAACAGTCAATTCTCTTAAAATCTTGGAAGCAAAACGTTTAGTATCTTTGTCGTTGTGATCCAGTCCTAATATAGCTGCATGTATATATCTGAAAAAGAATTAAATGAAAATCAAGATGTTTCGTTATTTAAACAAACCCCAATTTCACGTCCGTATTCTGTGCTAAATCAACTCCTAACTGTTGGATCAGAGACAGCAGGCAGCTTTGTGGCAACGTAATCGAACTTTCAAAAATGGTATGAACGTCGACTTTATCACACACATAAACGACGTACTGCAGATTCTCCGCCGACAAAGCTAGTTTGAGTGCTTCTTCCACTTGTCCCAATGAGAGGCAATGTTGGATTTTGTTGAATATCACCTAATTATGAAAAAAAAAAAATTTAATTGCAACAACGACATAATAGTCAGGCAAACACGAGGAAAGAGAACTATAAAAAAGCGCAAGCGGATTGAAAAATTTATTCCAACGAAAAACAAGCATAAATTTTGTAGAGAATTGATATTTAGAAAGGAAAAAGCCCAAGAAGCAAAGCCATCATAAATAATGAAAATAAGCATGCTTTCCACATTGTTTATTAGAACGTACGTGCGAATCCACATGAGACGCGGGGGTGACAGATCGGGACCTGACAGCGTTCATCAGACTATCTTCTATCACAGATGCTTGAAGCTTGAAGCCCATCCGCACTTCCTCGCAAATAATCTCTTTTACGTTCGCTACCATTTTATCCTGCATACTAAACGAAGAAAACAGTCAATATCGCCGCTTCGACGTCTTATAGAAACGACTTACCTCTTTAAAATTAAATTCATGCTAGATCTAATTTCCGCCCCAACAGAGTTAATAAGCTGATCTGACGACTTCGATAAATTTTCCGTCGCCGAATTTATTTGAACTAGCAAATCTTTACCTTTTTCTTGCGACATTTTTTGATTTTCGAGGTAGTTCTCAACCCATGAAGTATCTGAAGTGTGAAGTTTCGATAAAAATCTAACCGTATGATTATTTGAACAATTTACATTCTTTCGTTCCCTGGGTGAAGGCGTGATTAATTTGCTGAAACATGTTTGCACATATTTTCTCCCAAGAAGGTATGAGAGAATGTGTTATCATTTCTCGATAAGATTTTTCCAACGTCGGTGCTATAGCCTTGGATACAAACTGACCAATCGATTCAGTCAGCGCCTAAAAACATGGAGACGGGTTTACTAGCAAATCAAAGATTTTAGGAGGTTATTTCACGACTCCCATTTTTTAGTACTTAATATGATTGCAATGTAACAAAGGTTACATTTAAGTCATGAATGTTTTTTTACCATTCCAATCTGGGAATTGTTAAACCTACAGTAAGATGAATTCGAGTGACAATCGCAGAGTATAATTGTCGATTTCTCAATTATCAAAATGATAATCCATAAAAATAAATTGTAACTCACTTTACTCTTCACGATATCCGATATGTGATCCTTCAGAAGTGAATCCACCTGATTGCTTTTCTGATTAAACTGGTACTCCAGTTGATGTTTCATATTTTCCATTAAGTTTTTCGTGCTTGGTAGAATAGCGTGTTTCAATTCATGTGAAATGATCTGTTGTATTTTATCGGATAAGGACTTGTTAACGAACTGGGACATGTTATTCATGAAATCTTCTTGCATCTGTCTATTTCTTTCGTTTTGCACACTGAGCATATTTTCCAACAGTTTGATTATTTGCACGTGGTGTTTCGACATCGTCGCATCAATACCTTTCGATACTTCGTTTAAATTTTCTGTCAACTTTCGTTCGCTATCGGAAATATCTAGCCTTAGCTTTTCTATTTGCAGAGTTTGTGCGCGGATTGCCTTCTGCATTTCGACTAATCGATAATCAACATCATTATGCACTTGGGATTTGGTGGAAATCACTTCTTCATTATCAGTCACAGCCGCTGGAACTTCATCTCGAAGCACCGGAATTTTCGGCCATATCGTTTCCTTAGTCGAGGAGGAATCCGACGGTTCCTAAACAGAAATTAATGAAATCTATAACGCTTGAACACAATTAGTAAAACCACTATACTTACTGGTAAATTCGATAACGTCTCGTAATACTCGGTATTGCTGTACGTAGAATTGTTCAATGACAAAATCTCCTGAACCTCCCGGCTGGGGCTCGATCCGCCACTGGCAAAGTTTCCACCCTTCGCAGGTTCATCGAATTCCAAAAGATCGTCCACGGAGTTTTTCGCCAGGTCTTGTTGGACCGTCGCAGCTTCCATTGAGTTACGAACGCTGTTGGATCGCGACTTTGCAATTGGCGCGAAATCGTCCGGCGACAAAAGGTTCAATTGAGATTTATGTTGCTTGATCAGTAAAGAGACTGACGACTGGAGATCATCTAACTTCATTAGGTTCTCCTCGGACAGCGCTTTTTCCAACGATGTTTTATTGGCGCCATCGTTAAACTTCGATGCGTTGACTCTTGATGGAGCAAACATAATATTGCATTCTTGAAATTTTTTCGGTTGGATAACCATTAGATTAATATTGACACTGTTTAAATCCGTTTCCTCCTCTTCGTCATCATAGTCCGGCACGTCATATAAATCCTCTATGCTCCCCGTGTCCAAACACGTTTTTTTCAATTCCGCTTTGGTGATGTGAAAACTCAAAAACGGCGCTGGTAGAAGAAACTGCGAAATATTTTTTACCATCACCAATTTCTCGGCATCGTTGCGTTCGATTTTCAACACGTATAATACTTTATTTGTGATATCCGACATAACAACATATTGCCCCGAATGGTCAATTCCTATCTTGAAGACCAAGTTTTCGATAGTTGGATCAATCTTGAAATGGATTGTTTGAAGACAAGTCCACGTTTCACACGACCACAATTTCAGTTCCGAATTATGAAAAGCACCTGTTATTGCGAATTTCCAAAATCTGGAGCTAAAAACCAATTGTATTGTATACATTTTAAATATAATTGAAATGAGGTTACTAACTCAGAACTGTATTCCAGAATGTTATCGATGAATATAAGACATGACAAAGGTTTCCCTTCGTGGGGCACCCACTCATGAAGCTGCTTTTGTTTTTCATTATCTGCCAAATATATTTGATAAAATTTGACACAACCATCTAAACATGCTGTTGCGATAGCTGTACCGTCCGATGAAAACGATACGTCCACCAAATTTTGCGAATGATTTATTTCTACATATCCTTCATTATCTTCATCCGGTTGAACCACATCACTTTGGTATTTCGCGATGGTTGTACAAACATCCCATACTTCAGCTGGAATTTAAAAATAGAGAACATTTGCTCAAATTGGACGTATTGTCAGTGAGATTACCAGTTCCGGTGTGCTTTCTTGGACGAAAACGATTAATAGTCCAGTTAAATAACCAATGGAGGTACACATAAGTAATTAATTAATTTAATATGTATTCAAATCAAAGCTCAGGTAGTACCTTTTTGGAAAGGTCTTTTGACGTTATTTTTAGAAGTATTTGATTTTTTTAATTAGAAACCACAAATTTGCCAAAATTTAAAAATGGGCCACCTAATTTTCGTAAAAAAATGCACATAACGGAATTCGCAATCTCACCCATGATGTACTAAAATATACCCTTAGATCCATTTAAGAAAACAAACATTTTGGCAGTCTCGTCAGTGGTGTCTGTATCATCGTCAATGCTCGGTAAATATGGACACCAAATCATTCGGTAATTTGTGAGATTCGCTTCTATTGAACCCGGATGTTGTATTTTCAGTAACATTTGATACCTGCATATTAAGGAAATATTTTTGAAATACACATTCCACACTTATGTAAAATTGAGAAAATGCTCTAATATATGCATTTACATTTTCTTTTCTTGATAAGAACTAGGTGATGTAACTGGTAAACAATTCACTTTGAGTAGCACAAAATATTCAAATGTGCTCAAATCTGAGCCTTACTGACAATTATCTGCTATATGTTCATTATATTTGACACTTGCAGTGCATTCATAACACAAAGGATACTTGATATGATGTGGAGAGTCTTCAATTTCATAGATGAAAACATTTGCTGTGTCATCGACGCAACCCAAAATTAGTTCATTCCTCAAGAAGGCGAAAGACACATCTCTAACATCAGTTTTGAGGTTTTTGATGAGGGCTCTCTGATTCGTTTCTTGATTAACTAATCGGACCATCCCGCCATCCTTACCTTATAATAAGAGATATGAATTGAATTCAACGTCATTTCGAACACAAAAGCTAACCTTTCATGGCGTAAGCTAAAAGTTTACCCCCTATATGAACAGAAACCAGTTGACCATGATAATGCTTCATTTCCCAATTGTAATCAATACGGTTTATTAACTTAACGTTTGAACAGCCATGGTTGTGAATGCCAGCCTTACAATTTATAATAACTTCCTTCGAGCAGATTGGCACTGTGTAATCAGCACCAAAGTTTCTACAAAAAAAAAAGGTATTATACTACGCAGAAAATAAGCCCAGCTCAGATGACTCACATCATTTGCGGTTTTTCGTTATTGGTAGCAATCGCCGTAGAATTCATGTTGATTTTTATCAACGGAGTAAAACAACTCTAAAAATAAAAAAAATGAATGGGTGGACTTTATATATTATAACATATATTTCAATTAAAAGTTTCTATATAATAAAATATTACCGAATAAGAACAATTTGCAGATCTTTTGTTGAATTTCAAGAATTCTTACAAGAAAAATAATATTTGTGCCTCTCAGCAAACATTAAAACACCGGCTTCTTTGAAATCTGTGAACGTCAGCGAAACGTCAACGTCAACTCCCTGGGATGGAATTCACAGAAAATATTACCATTGACTAATAATTTTCTGCTTTTATCAGAGAATATAGTGAGTAATATCATTGATAATAATACTAATAGACATTGCACGTAATAGAAAAGTATCAAAACGGTAAATGTTCTCCGTGAGAACATATTCACTACATTCTATGATGAAAGCAGAGAACATAGATAAAACACGCTTGACTCGATCATTGACTAATAATAGAGAGATATCACAAGTGTCAACAATTGATAACCATGTTGTTCACTTTAATTCGCATTTAGTAAGACCAACCAGAAGAGATTCATCTTTGTTTGTCTATTATGAGTTAGTCAACCATGATTAGTACCGTTAAGTGATTGTTAGATGGCGCGTTAGGTGAAATGTGCTCATTCATAAATTTTTACTACGCGTAGTAAAAGTTTTCGCCCTGTTGCCGCATCGATTAAAACTAAACTAAAAATGAAGGATGATTGTTGATGACTAAAAAAAAAAAGTTCTTCAATCGGTTTATTCCACTTTTCGATTACTAAAAGAATTCACCCGGGTTTTTCAAGTTTTAATAATTGAGACCTCCGCCCAGGGCTCCCTAGGACCTCTGTACCTGGAATTAATGAGATCATTTATAACAACCTATTATTGTTAAATATATACTTACATAATGTTTTATACAGATTTGGAAATAAACTCTGAATTCAAAAATGAACAAACTTCTAAAATTGAATCTATTCATATCATATTCATATTTTCTTACACAAATCAAAATTAAAATATTTTCCCTTTCATTAGTATGAAAATTAAAGTGTAAACGGCGTTTCGAAATCAAGTATCTCATTTCTGATTCGCGACGCAAAGTGGCTATCACTCTCAGTGATTTTTCTGCACGGTTTGTTTATTGTCAATTCCTCTTATGATACTTCCATGTTTAAAACTTCATTAACGGATCAGTTATTAACTTTTTTTTTGATTGTTTAACCTACTGACTTGGGTGCAAGTGCCAGGCGTTTCCAGATTACAGCGAAATATTAGCATACAATGCTAATCCTGAACACAAAGGCCTATGGCTGACCTAGCGCCTCCACTATTTCGTAGAGGTCTTATTCGCTGGATGTAGTTTTAAAATTGGCACACTCTAAGCAAAGATTGCAGAGGGCGTAGTTTGAGCAAAATGATCACCTTTATTGCCAGATGCCGCTAGTGGCTCGGTTCGATAGCATTCTTTCAAAGATTAAAAAGAAACCAGACCGTGATCCGCCGTTAATGTAGCTGAACCCGCGCAAATAATACGAAACGCGCTGTTGTTCAGCAATCCAATAGGAACAGGTACTTATTCTTAACAGGTTGACAAAAAAAGTCGTGGTATCCTATCATTAAGGAATCTTACGGTGAATATGGTCGTAGATACCTAATGCTGGACTGGCGATATTAAGAAGATAGGGGGCGTATATAAAAACAAGAAGGTGCGAGCGGCTTGTTATAATTACAGGGACGGTCGGAATATGATGAATTAGTGTTTTCTCGTGGCTTTCAAATCACGACGCATTGAGAGATCGGCACCGAACTTAACGTACCAACATAATTGAACGGCGCTTTCCACAACCATACCGAAAACTATTGAAAACTTTTATTCGAAATGTCTGCAATAATTACTAGTTCTTAAATTTTATCATTAGGTATAAATCAAGACTGTTATTGTTAAAAGGTAATCGAAAATGACTTTTTTTACACAAACAAACAGTGTTATAATCTTTTTGAAAAAATTTCTGTTGAAATCGTCATCACCTAATACGGACGATGATTCGGAATTTCCGGATGTCGTTTTCGTTTTCGGAAATCGCATCGATTTCGATTTTGCCGGTCGCAATTAAGGCAGAATATAGAGTGTGAAATCGGTAAGAGGACCGACCGCGGCTCTGAATGGATATTAGTTGATACGTTGATACAATTAGTGGGGTAGAGAAGCGGCAAAACGCTCCCATCAGGCGAGATGAGCCGCGCCGATCCTTGCCCGAGGCAGAACGCGGTTTCTTTGTTTCACACCTCGGAGCCCAAACAGGCTCGCCCCAACGGCAGTTAATTAGTTTCAGCATCTAATTATCATCGCATTCGGTTTTCGTGTTCACATTATAAATAACATACGGGACCGACGCGGCCATTACGTCGGAACCGAGAGAAGAGCGGTCCCTTTCAACGTTTAGTGTCGAAATCATTACTTAAGTGTAAACTAAAGGAAGGCAATTACTCGAATGTATAATTCATTTTTTTATTTTTCGTTTCTCTCCATGGCCATTGAACGGAATACATTAAAAAGGCGAAATTTGACCTTTACTCTTTTTCTTCTCCTTTTAATATAACACGTCCACGGAATATTTACTAGGATTATGAATCTACTTACAATCGTGTCATAATACTAATCACTTTTGATAGTCGTTAATCAAGCAACATACTTTTTTGACACAATGAATTGTTTAATAGACGACAATAGAATGCTTAATAATTTATTTGGATGGCTTCAGAAATAATTATACATCTTCTATTCGAAAATTCAAGTATCAATACTTTAAAATTTATTTATTTTGATTATTTCCAAACAATCTTCACAAATTCCTTCAAAATTTATTTTTCAGATGCACTTTAATATTTAATATGATCATAAATACTTTAATTAAAAAACAAACAAATTCTATGCAAAACGTTTCTGTGCGAACCGATAAGGCACCACCGTCCTAGAAACGTTGGGTTAATATAACGCATCTAAATGTTTGAACAGTTAATATAATTTCACAAAACTTCAATATCTGATTGAAAAGTTGTGTCAAAAATTTGTAGACAAATTGATAATTCACCAAAAACATTTGTTAAAAACATGAAACCCCATTAAATTTACTGAAATTATCGGTCCAATTTAGAATTTGAAATTTTCAACAAACTTTCAAAGAAACGTAAAAAATTTCAATATCAGTTGTTTATGGGAGTTTAAAAAAACCAAAAACGCTTCTTCATCAACTTTCCTGTTTATTAGTAACCTGATATACAAAAATTGGGATATAAAATTTTATATGCGGCCCGCGGTGTTATGATAAATTGCAAGGTAATTTAAATCGACCATCCCTGTTCTAAAGTGTTTTGTGCGTTTTAGACGTTTTTATAATCAATCATGCTTGAATAACGACAATTAAGGTGTATTAAACGAATCAATCAAAGATCCATTTAAGGAAATTCGAATCACCTGACAAGAAAATATAGTACGCGGTAGTCAGTCATCGACCCATGTATCATGAAAAGGAATAAACGCCGTGCGAAAATGAATACCTAAAATCCGTAGTTACGACGATTCGCGCCGGACTACTGACTATTATCGTTTCCCGAGAACGTTAAAGTAAGTCATGGCAATACTTTGACAAATTAGATGGTTTCCGTTGGACGACGGCTTTCTTTTGATCTAGAGAAACGAGTAAAATTGTTTCGTTGTGTAATAAACGATACCGTACGAAATGTAGGGAACGAGTCAATGATTCATCTACAATCGTAGTCGGTGTTGTATGAAAGCTACAGAAATGCAAACGGGAAGCGACAACACCGTCAAGGGTTTTCATTTTCTTACATGACTTATACTTTCATGTTAATTCAATTATACAAGCTTGAAATTTTTGATTTTCATATTTTCACGAATTATCCGCCGATTTTTTTTTGTTATATCCAAAAATTCAAGTGAGAATCTTAAAATACAAAACGTGAACGGCGATGTCTTTTTTCGTTTTTGAGTGTATTTTTTTCCTCTTTCATATTTTTTCAGTTTTTCTGTAACAAAGATTTTCGAACGTTGAGACAAGAGGAGGTAACCTGGTGATTTAAATAATTATTTTTTAGGAAAACATTTACAGTTTACCGACTTCTAGAGCAGCTGCCATTACAGATCCTTATACAACAACAATAAAATGAAATAAAAATGATACTATTCATCAAATATTTTGAAGAGTCATATCATTATCACTGTGGGAATTGCATTGCATTGTTGCAAGTTATACTTATCTTAAGAATAATGTTTTCCACTGTGGTTAAAATTGACGAACAGAAACAAAAGATGGGATGGGTGATAGGGTAACGATTAATAAAAGTGCCACATGTCCAAACAAACTCATTCGGAAGATTGCCCCTCGTCGATTTATTATGACTAGCATTAAACAGATCGCTTATTTACACAGCGAAACAACGCTGTGACAGAAACTGCACTTGTACTAGGAAGGGTGAGCGCCCCTATCGATCATATCTGACGCGCGCTTCAATCCGCTCTAGATAACCGATTATAAAGCGCGTATCGAACAAGATTTACCCGTTACGAATCTCTGAATTGTTCCACAGGATGAGCGCGGAAATCGAGTTACGAAATTTGCGCTCCAGTCCGTTCTTGCCCGTTTTCCGAATACAGACGGAAATCTGGGGGTTGGAGCGGCTTTCGTTAGAGCATCCGGCAGACAAGGATTAGCGGTATTATGTGATGCAGACGCCGCTTATTAAATGTTGATCTCCGGACCTAATCGCCCTAATTTGAGGGGTGTTCTAAACCCCCGGATTAGCTACTTTATAACACCCTTTCCGGGGGATGGAATCGTTGTTTGACTCAATGATTGTGAATGGAATACAGTCATTTCATGAGGAACACTTCCCCAGTGTTTAAGTGATTTACTATGATGTTGCTTTTACGTAACTAAGGAAAAGATTTGGTGCTTTATCCGAAGTAGATTGGTACTTCCGTTCTCTAAAAATTTAGAAGTCTCCAGGAGTTTTTAGGGGTAAAAATAGAGAACCATCTCGTAGAGAGTAGCACAACTCATATTTGATAAGAGGTTTCTAATATTCTGAAAGTATTATGAAAATTAGAATTAATACTTCCCCTGATACCTGAATGCCCGGTCTACCTTTTGATACAGTTAACAGTAGACGCCATGGTACCAATACAATAAAACTGTCACATTGATTCCATAAATGGTCTCAATATTAGTGAATATAGAATACAGAAAATTAAAGACGTCACGGTATGAATATCAATTATACAACAAAAGGATATATACCTACGGAACAAGAAGCATTAGTGTTACCCCAAGGCGCATGTCACCAGAAGTAATGGATTCCATCAAATAACTGATCGGCAACCAATCACAGAAACGTACAAAAGTGGCGCCTTCAAATATTTAAATCGCGATCCGTTCATTGGTTGTCGATCAGCTGTTTTAGAGAATCCATTATTTCGAATGACATGCGCTTGATGCAATCCCGAGAATGTTGCCATTTGAAAAACAAAAATACAATAAGGGTACAGATTAAGAGCTGAAAAAAAGTATCATTTTATAGCCACAAATAAGGCAGTTTGAAGGAAGTTTCAGCATTTCTTTCTTAAATGATTTGCAGAAGAAAAATTGGTTTTATTTCAGACTTTTGTCCCAACCTGTATCACGAAGAAGTGACAAAAAAATGGAGGTGAACAACGAATCTTGTATATTTTTGTTCGACAAAAATACTTTGAAAGATTTCTCTAAGCGAAATTGGGGCTCTTGAGATTTTTTTTCGATGGCGAAAACAAAAATGAATGATTAAAAACCGGTTTTTCGCAAACTCCTTGGAAAATTCCAAAGAACGTTTAAAAATGGTGGATACAAAAGTGGCAGATCTTTGTATTCAGTACAACTTTCTTCTTCAACTTTTTTGCGCTATTTCCATTAGTCATCTTAAGAATATCACCAGTCAGATTAGTGCAACGGAATATTTTGTTGTTGGAGTAGGTATTTTACATCTGAAATCGCATAATTTTGCAAAATGGTGAAAGCGCCGTAACCGGTCTTCTTCTCCAATTCTTTGTCTTTATGTTTAGTAGAAATTTTTCACATCGAATCTTATTCTTTCACATTTTATGCCCCAAATCGAAAAGTGAGCAAAGCTCGCGGGAGGAGCAATAGGTCAAAGAAATGATGTTTCTTCACATATTTATATCAGGATATGAGAATTTTTCACTTAGCATGTCTAATTTTTTGAATTCCTTCTGTATTTCCGTGAACTTTTCCGAACAACATGTCACAACATTAATCACTTTGATTTATAATGTTGTTATTCGGGACAAATCGAAATTTATGTCCGAAAAAACGAGAATCTAAGCTTGAATCATTCTTATTTCGGATCTGGCGTTATAAATCGAAAATAAGGTTAGAAGCACCTTATTGAAACGATGCGAAAAGCTCGAAGACAAGGCATGAAATGAAAGTTGTAACGTTCTACATTAGAATAATAAAGTGGAAATGCTGACGAAATGAGGATGGTCATCTAGTGCTACTGGAGTCAATTGTGTATAATCTGAGTCACTTTTTTAACTACTACCTACGTTGGAACGACTCATCAACCTTAACGCCATATTCTTTTTTATGGCATTGAGAACATTTCCTTTTTGCTACCATTCTCAGAGTTACTTAAACTAATAGTCTCGAAGCATTTCTGTTCCGGAAAAATCGATTTCCTTTATGTCCACTACAGCTTAGTGCGGCCGAGAACGATTGGCTAAGCGTAGCGCAATGGTTCACTTTAACGTAAACGGCTGCTATTCGCAATCCTTCAACAACGAATTTGACATAAGTTCATGGTTATAGTAATCTATAGAAATTAAAACGTATATAGTTTGTTATCACAACAGCTCATAAGTTTTAAGAGAAATGTTTATATCTCTATGCATATGTGTAAGCATTCTCAACTGGTATGGAGCTTGATTACCCCCTCAATTAAGTCAGATATAGAAAATGTGATTAAGCTGGTAATCTAAGAGGTAAAAGTATAGTCGCCTTGGTTAGGTGAGTCGATTTAAGTTAGAAAAAAAGTGACGCGCGGAGAAATATATGCCCTTATGATCATTTGAAATATTGAGTGCGTTATTGGTATTTGCGTAAGCCTAGTGAGTTGCTTTACGGCCGCGCTAAGCTCATCCAGGGGGCGAGACCGCGATGGTTTTTTGCGGATGGTAACTGTCTTAAACGTCGTCGTTGATGTACGGCCGACTAATATATTAATTTTATGGGCGGCGGCGCGCTATGCCGCTAATTTGTTTTGAAAAATTATAGCCATTTCGCCACTGAAAGTCGTTTCGCCAATGACTCACAAAAAAGTCCTCTCGGAATATTGACTTTTTGCGATGTCTCGCACGAAACAAGCATTGTTCTTCGTTAACGTGCAACGAATGCACACGTTTTTTAAAGGCGTCTTGTCGGTCTTGTGTTGATCGTCAGATTTTTTCAGTAGAACCACCGTCACAACCGACTTCTACTTTTGAATCGACCAATCGGAACGAATCGTTTCGCGGCAATGCTCAAATGACCTACTACCTAATATTTATTGATTACAATTTTTTCCCTTAAGAACACAGCATTAGATATGGAAGCTCGAACATCTTTTTGGTCTTCAAAAATTGGAGGGATTCCGGGAATTGAAAGCGCCTACTTCGTTACACCTGTGCGACGTCCGTATAATCACAATCCCTAGAATATATTATATTATTCCGTCCAATATCGCCATCGTACATGTGAGGCTCCGGCTGAAATTGAAATTTTCTCGATCCTATACTTCCTTGCGACCGAGAAAATTAAAGAGGAGGAAAAACAACAAATAAAAATATAAAACGGGAAGTTTCTCGCCTTCGCGATCCACCCTTCGCAATATCGACGGTTCGGGCGTCGAAGTAACTGACTATTTCCTCTGGTTTGTTTGTGTAAACAGAGGCTTAAACAAAAGGGTCGCGTAACCGACATCTGTGCTCTATTGCACCCGAATACGAAGCTCTGAAAAGTGCGCATATTAATGACGCGATTTGCATGTAACATGTTATGCTGCGACATTGTATGTGTGTGTTGACACAGCCGTTAGATTGACTTTCTGTCAATCATAACGTAATATCTTCTGTTTGTTTGCCATTATTGTTACATTGTCAACGTTTATTGTATTTTTACACCACTAACGTAGGTACAAAAGGTTTGGGAGTAAATGTTTCTAAGTAGTATTTTTTTAAATAAATTGGAATAAAAATTGTCTTAAATGATATTGATAAATAAAGTAAGCCAAAAGGGGCAAAAGGGGGTTCGACTGAAGTAGATCCTTCCAAATTATGACGATTGAAATTTTTAGATTTAGGTAAGAACATGAAAACACGATCGAACGAGAATAAATTTAAACCAAGAACCTCCACCATTTGATCATGAACAGAGCTTTATCCTCAATATTAATGTCAAAGTAACTCTTTTTTTCTTAATCGAAAACTGCTTGAACTGGATTTTTTTCTACAGATGGAATAGGATTTCAAACTTATTTTTAGTTTGAGATCTAGATCGTGAAACCAAAAAACACGACATGCAAAGTAGAAAAATATATATAAAAACGCTAGTTTTTGCACAATATATAAACCATAGTGAAGAAGAAGGTGAAAAAATTAGATAATCTGTCGCATATCAAAGTACACAAGACCAAATCTATGAGGGGCACGTGTCCAGGGCGACAAACGCTAGAGGGGTGTCAGTATAATCTCTCGCATTGATCTTATCATCTCACAAATTCGCGCAGATAAATTTTTCTACAATATTTAAGCAATCGTTTGTTCTTGTTCCAGAAATATCAAAAATATCGCAAAATTTTCATTGATTTCATGAAAATGTCTAACATATGGACAAAATCCCTAGCATTATTCTGTAAATCTCGTCAGAATGTCAGGAAAGTCAGTAATATATGCAGAAAAATAATTCAAAAATTAAAAAAATTTTGAAAATTTTATTTAGAAACGCTATCTGAATAGTTTGGTTTTTCTCATTCCTCGGTTTACCACATGGATTTTGAAAACAAAGTCGTATAACATAGACAAAAAACGAAAACACGAAAGAAAATCAATAATCCTAGATGATTCATGTTTCTCTTCTGTTTTTGACATTTTTTATGTTATTTAGGACATCCAAGTCTCAAATATTTGAAATCAAAAATTCAATTTTCCGATTTAAAAAAACTTGAGAATGTGGATCGATTCTAGCAAAAATCAAAGCAATGCTTTGAGAAGTTGCAGAATTTAATCAGAATCATATTGTTTTCTAAAAGTTTCCAAAATCTTTTTCATAAGAATTTCGGGCAACCCTCAGATCGATCAGAATTTTCTAGGAAATCGTCTGCATATTTTCCAGAAAATGTTTACGAATCATTCGAAATTTCGGGCACGAAAACAAATTTCCAAACAATTCCACAAAGTTTCTAAAAAGTTATAAGCACAATTTTTGAAATGGAAGAAATAAAATTTTCCAAACAAATTGAAGATGTTGCTCGTTTTTGGTGGATTTTTTTTGTCTTCAGGAATTATCAGGAATTAATGCTAGTGGTAACCCCAGTTTTTGGGGTATGTGCTCGAAGTTCCTGAAGTTTTTAAAGAAATTAAAAACCAATTTTCCTGATTTTTCAAAAATATAAGTATCATATTGTTGAGAAAAAATGAATCATGCATTCCACAGATAGAACCCGATTCATATTGAATTTGGGAGCAACTTTACAAATATTTGAGCAATACGAACGTGATTATCATACATGTCAAGCTGCCTGTTATGTCACTATCAATTTTCGATTAAAAATTGCTAGAGAACAAATATAAAATTATTGTGAAATATTAAATAGAAATCTGATTTCAGGGTTGGTTCCATGAGTTTGCCATGATTCGTGTAATAAAATTTGTCAACACGTTGAGTATATGCGTACGCCACCTTGCGGAATGCGTCAAGTAACTATTCAAACGTTGCATATAAATAAATAGTAATAGATCGCAACCGCCGAGATAAGATTATTCGAAATGGAGGGCGGTTGGTACAAGTTTTATGACAATATTATGCGATGGAAACCCGAGCCAAATGATACTATCCCTTGGTATCAATCTGCATAATACACGAAACAAAACGCGATCGCCATTACTCAATTTGGTTTTTAGTGGGTCCGCACAAATACGTTTTACGATCGGCGTCTTCTCGAATGTAGATTGCCGGAGGCCAAGCGTGTTTTTGACAGCGGAGTCACGGCAATAACAGTTACATAAACTGAAGTTTCCAATTCGGAAATCACACAAGAATATGGTCAACTCATTTGCATCGACTGCAGTGAGTCAAGTAAGCTGTAGTGCAGTAGGGGTGTGCATATGTTTCTAATAGGCATCCCGCGAATATTTTCGATCTTCTGGCTAGATTAAAGTCGTGAAAAAAAGTTGTGGACAAAATTTGAATACATATTTCACATGTCTTCATTTCATATCAAGTATGTCGCCATTTTCTTTCCAACCCTCCATTCGAAATTATTATTGAAGAATCAACCCCTCCGTTTGAGGAACAGATACACAATTGGATGCTGCAGTCGATCTGAAGAGAAGGATGTTTTGCGCTAATAGATGAATAAAGAGATATAAGGGGGTAGGATGAGCAGATGACGTCCTTTTAGGATGATATCCACGTACGCGGTCAAACTGGACCGTTATCTGGCTTGACGTACGGTCTGATCCGTGCACCGGGCACGTTCAGCACTTTTCCCGTAGATCGCCCTCTCATTCGCCCTCACCCTCTGCCCGAGGAACGCCGGGGGGACTTTATTGTTTCTGCACTGATTGACCGGCTCACGATCCTAATCCGCACGACTGGTGCCTAATTCAAAACAATGTCATGCTTTTTTCTTTTCTTTTTTTCTTTTATTTGTATTCTTTTCGGGTTATCAAAGCAATCATTTGAAATATTATGAACTGGGCAACAAATGACTTTTAATTGTTAGGTTTGAAAGGTATCCAAACCAAAAATGAAAAATTCTTTTCAGTTTCGAATCATATATTAATTAAATTAGCACAATCATTATCCAGCAGCCTCTTTTAAGTTGTTTTTTTAAATTGTTATTCAATAATGATAAATGAAAAAAAGAGAAAAAACATTGCTTAGTTCTTGAACATCGATTTTCACATGAAGATTTCAGAAATATCCGAAGTAAATGTTGTCTTTAGTTGTTTATCTATTGGAAAATCTGAAAGAAAAGAAATATAAAATTTTAATATTTTATAAATGCCCCTACAAAATAGCTGTCCGAATCTTCATCAATGTCAACTGTTAGCCAGTTTTTAATCGTTTTCTCCCTATCACTTTTTATTTGACTGAATGAATCCGAGTCTGGACAGTAAATTTTTAGCCGTCTTTTTATTTGTGGCTGTAAGAATTCATATTCATTGTATGGCGACCGAGCCATTAATCATATACATTGTATAATGGAATATAAACAAGTCCTTTTATGTCATCGGATACCTGACATATTCGAATAATGCCGTGTTTATCATTGCCATCATCACCGGAGAGGGGTCCGGCTACGGATAGCCGGAATGCACCTTTTATTCATCAACAGAGAAATCCCCTTGTGGGTGGCCTTCTTACTCTAGATAAGCCGTTTCCCCCATTATTCACGTGTAAGCCGTGATATTACGAAGAGAACATCTTGAAACATACCATCTCAGCAAGTTTCACGATTTTTTTTTCGTGTCGAGGGATTCAGATATGATACAATGATTACAAAATAGTACCCGCTGACGTCAGTGAGACAGTAATTGCCGTCTATTCGTATGCTATTCGCACGGGAATTGAATTGATTTTACAAATTGTCTATCTAGAAAATTCTTATTCGTATCCTTATCAGCAAACGCAATGCAAATTTAAAAAATCCAATTTATTAATCATAATCCAGGCAAAATATCGGCAACGATTAAAATCAAAATCTGTAAAATAAGAACAAAAAAAAAACTCGAAACTACAATTTTTTTCTTGTCAGATATAGAAAAAGGAGGAACCATATTTATTTTACAAACTATTTCGAATATTTATTTTAAGGTCCTATATTTCAAATTGTTGATTTTATTCATTTCAAGAAAAGATTATAAGAAAAAACAGTAAATATTTAGGTACACATGGTACAGGTACAGAGATTATCGATGACTCCCATCAATTAATTACCATGGCACTCGAACCGATGAAAGTAATTAATTCGAATGATATTTCGAGAGTTGTAATATAGAGTATGTGGTCCTTTCGTGAGTCCAAGGCAGCGACGTGTCCTCCGAGGGTCACATCTGTTTTGGCTTGTCCATTAATTACCGTCGAGACCGAGTGAACGCTAATTAATGCTGCTATTTTCGCCGTGCGAGCGGCTTACGGCTTGGCATACTAATTTCCGAATTTTACGATACTTATTCTTGTGTCAATTAAACTTGATGTATTTTCTATCGCAGAAGAAAATTCCGTCATTCCGTAAAATAAAGTTGCATCAGGATGGTCAAAAAAATGGAAATACCGCGGAGCACTTTCGATAATTACTTAGTAAAAACGAGTCGGAAATGATCAATTGCTCAATTATGTAACTACCTAGTATGTTGGTTATTAAAAGTATTCGTATTAACTAATTAAAACGTATAATAATCGTATAATTCAAATCCCTTTTGATATGTCCGCACAAGGCGGATACATAAATAATTAATATGGTTTCCGGATATTTAAAAGTACAAACTTACAAATTCCAAATTTATATTCAAACCGTCTTCTAACGATTAAAATTCAGTTCCACATTTACTTACGTATGTTCTCATTTAAATTTAGTTATTGGCGAAACTCGGCAAGAATTTATCATAATTCACAATTTAAAAAATTGCTCTAAAATAATTGTATCTAAAAAGATAACACTCTTGTTAGAAAAAAAAACTAAAATTTCGCTTAAATTTGTTGAAAAAAATTTTTTGTGAATGTCAGGTTTCTTTACATCGCTTCATGATTCCCCAATTTTTTCAGAAAAATTTGTGACTGCAATATCTGACAATACCTGAAATGAGTCATCCTCAATTAAATTCTACATTTCAGTCCACTTCTGTCAGATTAATCTTTTTTTAGATCATCTTGTACGAACCCTTCATAATATCAAAAAACCCTCAATCATCATTAGGCATCATCGTCAGTACTATCGGCTCAAAAACAGGCACGAGGACCGTGTGAAATGATTTCGCTCCGGATCCAGGTGGGTCATGATCTGATGATCGTCCGGAAGAACTTTCGTCAACTAACCCATAGTTAAGTTTCAAGTCTTCTACCGGTCCACTCTGTGGCTTCCATTCTACAATACCACATTTCATGTTCCCCGTTATAATTCTGAAAACAACCCGAAGCTACAGAAAGAGAAACCCATAAATCCCGACGTTGTTACTGTTGGTGACATCTATTAAGGGCCAACCTCGAAGAAGAGGGTCGGTCGTCGCCCTTTTTCTTCATTTTACAATAGTACGCCTTTCATCTAGCTGAGGCTCGCTTGTTGACTTTTTCCGAAAGATCGTAACAAATATATTGTATATCAACCACGGTATGAATGAATCCTTAATTGACCGTTAAGGGTGCCTGGTGCACCCTTCGACCGATATATCGTGTCCGCGCGTCGTTCCATCCCTGAAAGACGTTTAAATAGTGCTACAACGAATGAGATTCGTATGCGATTATCATATTTAAAAAGTACCGTTTTCCGTCTCGTGAGCGAAATTCCAACTCAAATCGCAATAACATTTCTTCTCAAAAGATTTTAGGTATGAGAATTGGAAAAGAAACTATTTGAAATTCCTTTCATTATCATGACAAAATTTAATACTATCCTCAAAAGAGCGCAAAAATTAATCACCAGAACAGATATTCGAAATTTACATCGATTGAATAAACATAATTCGCAGGTATCCAACATAAATATTTGTAACTCATTTTTAAATTATCAGTTTTTGAAAAAAAATTATGTCCAATTTCAAATAACCAAACGAAGAATGTATTGATCTAGAGTTCTTAGATACAAACTAATTATCTAATGATTCATTTGCGTCCATATAAATTTTTTTGTAAATAATCATATATGTATATCTTAAATTTTCTGTGGTTAGGTAAATGAATAATTTCGAAGAATATTTTTTGAACATGTATTTTTATTCTTCGATAAAATATCAAAGTGAACTGAGAAATAAAACAAAAACGAAAAAATTCCCTCATTTTATTTCTCACAGATATTCTGTGTGACAAGAGAATAAAGGAAGCGTTGCAAAAATTTTTATCACGAAATGAACTTTTTATTCATTTACCATCAGATTTCAAACAACAGAAGGTAAGTTGAATTTTGTACTAATATAGTTTAAGAGGGTAGCAGAGTAGATACTTAGTGCGTTTAACAAGTCTTAACATATGTATGGCTTGCTATACCTATTGAACTTTGATAACCTCTCCTATTTTTGCCATTACAACTTCTGCATAAGTCAATAAACAATTCATTCAAAACAAAGTAGATATTAAATTTAAATTTGACTTTAAATAAAATTGGTTGACAAAAGTCTACTATTTCATTAGTTTATTCGTAATTGGTGGCAATTTGAGTCCGGTGGCGTCGTGTGCCATACGACCTTGCACTTATTCGAGCCGCAGGCCCGATTGTTGATACTTCTAAAGATCTTGAGAAATGTGTCCTATAGGTTATTCGGTAAGATATAAATGAGTCCTTAATTGACCGTTAACGGTTCCCTTCTTTTTCTATCTCTGTTAGAAAGGGCATTTTCTCCGTCATTGGACCACCAAACGAATCAGCCTCTGTTGTTCATTTCCGGACGGAAAAATCTCTACGCGTGTTGCGTTCCTGGTAGCAGCTTAAAAAGGCGTGGTGGTCGATAGTGAGGCGGAGTTGACGTGTGTGGTCCCTCTAGCCTAAGCGAGGCCATCAATCAGTGCCGTGGCAACGGTGGCGACACTGACTGCAGACAAGCTACTTGATATCACTACAACAAGTTTATCCCCCCCTCCCGCGCCCGACAGCGTACTTGATGATTGTCACCGTGGCCGGTGAGCCCCGATGAATGCCATCCTTCGACCATTGCTGAATATCACCTAGCCAACGGCATTACGGTTGGGACGAGTGAATATAATTTTTTGCGCTTGTCGTCTGTAAGCATCTACCGATTCTATGGCTGATTTTTTTATATAAATTCAGTGTGTTGCATTCTGAAACACAGTTTTCAACTTCTATCCGCTCCCCTTTCATGTTGTTATTATTCAGACAAATCCACCGTGACGGCATCCCAAACGATACTGGAAGCCAGACAATTTGTTATTGCTCACCCCCACTCCGACAAAAGGCGGATCATCGAAAATCCGGCCTTCCCACCATAAGAACCGCCCCCTTCGGAAACAGTTCAGTCTGTGGTGTTCAACAGACAGCAATACTAAACTTCTCAGTCGTACAGTGAACTTCTCAAAAAGTGGACACGCTAGTATTGTATTTTTAAATATACGGTTCAAGGGCGATTTTTGTGAATTCTGATCGTTTCGTTAACGATACCGATTCGTGGTGGTTTGCGCGACGCGTTCGTGATGTTACTTGGAACAATGCCTGCTGAAGAAAGTATATCGGGTGGTTTGCTTGTACCGGCGGCAAAGTCTAGGGCAACCGATTTTTCGATCGCGGCGATCATGTCCAAAGGGCTAATGGATGGTGATGAAGAGGGCAAATCCGATCGTCCAGGTGGTAAGTCCAATAAGATAGAACGTTAGCTAATACGCAAATAGGTCCTGCCTATCACGGCATGGAATGACTGTTACCTAATACAACTACGAGTGTTAAACTACACACTTCTAAAATACGTAGATACATATGAAAACCTCGTCCAATGACGAAAGGAGAGGTAATTTGCTATCACTTAATTTACGAAAACCCCACTTTGTCGCAGTATTTACGGACGGCATAAGTGAACTAAATATGAAACAGCATCAGTACATACCTAGGTATAGAGAGTGATCATTAGGGTGGTTTCTGTTAACCGTCGTAGCGTTGCTCTTATGGGCACAATAATGTATTGTGCGACGAGGTACCATGCACCTCGTCCAATGACGACAATACTTTATTTAAATACAATTTTCTGTAGGGATGGGCAGAAATATTTAATCGGATTCACTAATTGCTAACCTTTTTGCTGTTATCAATCACCTCAGGAATTGTCAAAAGCAAATAAGTATAGACCAAATGAAATTTTTACTCAAAACGTAATTTGCTATCACTTAATTTACGAAAACCCCACTTTGTCGCAGTATTTACGGACGGCATATCCTACCTAATTACTACCAGCGCCCTGCGCGTGAAAAAAGCCGCACTCTTGACAGGTTTATGCCGCCCGCCTCCAGTATTTTTTATTAGTGGTCCGTTCGGATCGACCCAAAAAAAGTTTCCACTACACGAATCTGCGAAATAGGCTATCTCGTGGGAGAAATAACCATTGGCGCCCTTGCATTTCAATCTACGGCTCTTCTTTATATCCGATACCCCATACGAGCGGTCGTCTAATCGCGACCTATCTTAACGCCATTATTGGAGAGGAATGGAACAACGCTAAACCCTCAATGACAATTTGACGAATCTTTTATAGTTGTCAACAATTTAAAATATAATAAAAGCAGATACTAAAATTAAAATTAATTATTTCACATCCGTATCAAAATATAAATACCTACCTAAACATGAAATTATATAGAAAAAGTGAAGAGTTGCTATTTTTTTAACAAAATTGTCTGTCACATAATCGATACATTTGATTATGTTTATCGATCATTCAATGAAATATTACTGCATTAGGTAATACCCATTGAAACGTTTGCGTTTTTTCTGACGATAAAAAAACAGATTGCAACAATTTGTGGTCATTTGTTGTTTATTGTTGTTGCTATATAAATTAGACTATCAAGTATGAATTATTTATTTTTAAAAGTGATCAATATAACAAATATTTCGAATATCACAAAGAATCATACGTCAAAATATAATTTTCGAGTTCCTGGTTACCTACTAATTCAACTACGAGGATAGTAAAATTCGATTATATTTCATCATAAATTATTTTCGCTTCAATTGGATGTTATTCAAGGATAAAATATTTTTGTTTCAAATATCGAGCTTCATCCTCCGTCTATTTAATAGCTGAATTCTTATACATTGTCCCATTCTCGTGGCGTGATGAAATGGCACCCTGCGGCGATTCTTCATTCTCACAAAAATACATTCAAAAGGTTAATTTGAGCGACGAGCGACCTAACTGGCCGTTGGATGGTTCAAAACGACCATCTAAGAAACTATGGAAGTAAATAATGCAAGTTATGTTGTTGGTTCGTTTTAACTCTGATTATTATTCCGGTAAATCTAATATTCTTATGTCACAGTTTACTTTTATTCATGTACCATTCTATGATGGAGAATTAAGGTAAGAAAAAAGTTTTTGTAGTAAAATGCTTTGTGTATTACATTACTCAGTAAGCTGCCATTAGGTATTGGGAGGCAATTTTCAACAGTATTCTTACATGAATCTCAACTTTTTTCAGGTTTTTATACACATAATAGGAAAAATTATTATATTTTTTCACATTAAAACTGTAACTTATTTTAGGCATTCCTTTTCCAAAATTGATAATAAACCCCCACTCATTTTTTATCTCAAGATTATATCAGGTCATGCATATTTTCTTTCCTCCTTGGAGAACATAATTCTTTAGAAGTATGGGCAGTTCTCAGTATATTGAGAAGAAAAAAATTGAAGATTTCGAAGCACGATTTGAAATATGTTGTAATTTTTTTATAAACATTCATTATCAATTTATAATTGGCAAATTCATTTTCATCTGAATTTATTTAAGAAATTTCCGCATGTCGTATTTGAATTCTCTCATAATTGAGACTGATAATCGAACAAATTCATCCAATTTTTTCATTTTTTGAAGATCTTTCAGAATATTTCAGAATTTAGGAATTCCTTCAAATTTTTTTGATTTTGCTTCGCGTTTTCGGAAATTCCTAATTGATTGTTTAAGATACAAATTGAGCATTCTAATTTAAAAATGACGGATTGTTACAAACTGTTGATACTGTGAATGTCGAATCTGGTTCCATTAGGTAATGCAAATATTTTGGTACTTTTGTCATTCGATTTCGATCCAGTTTACTTCAAACTTTTGCATCAGTTGCCGTAACAAAACTTTTAATCTACTTTATGATGTTCATTAGTTCTTTCGTTTTGTTGCCATCTTCATATTATTCCTAATAGGGTTTTTAATTGTTTCCGAATAAGTTTGTGAATTCCCTTGGACTTTTCTGCAAATTTTGTAATAAACTCTTCAAGCCACAATCTTCTGTGAGTTTTTGATTCCATTGTTTATTCTTTTCGTAAACTGAAAAAACAATGTACTTATATTACGTTTTATGATAATTTTTCAATTTCGTCAGTCTCCTTAGCTTCCAATTCTTGCTGTTATACTTGTTTGAAAAAAAATGAAAATTTCGTAGTTTTGTGCCATTTTAATGAGTCTGTCAGCCGCAGACTAAGTGAAAACAATCAGCCATTTCCACTGAAATTGTAATATATTTTTTTCTTGTATCCAGCGTCAAAATATCTGGAAGTAATGTTTCAAACAATTACCTTTGATGCTTGGACTAGTTGGAGAGTCGAACACAAAAAATCATTTCACACTTTGATTTCTCGATGACACCTCAATTATTTATGTAGTTTTGCAGTAATACGTTATTTAAATAAATTATCCGTAGGTACTGTTTTCAATAGGTACTCCCCTCTTATCTTCATTTTATGTTGAAGTACGTCACCTACGATCTCGAGACAACTGAATTTCAAATATTTAATGCGTCGATGAGAAGCGAAATTTCGAAACAGTGAACTGAGCAGTTTGCAATCGTCAGACGCTTGCGCTTTAAGATTTTCGGGGCCCTAATATCCCAATGCGCACGCGTTTGACGATTGGAAACTGATTTGCTGGCCGATTGGAACAAACCTATAGCCACTAGGTAAAGAAAAATTTCTCAAAATAGTTACATCAAATCTTCGATTTCTTTTCATTCTTTCTATTTTTCTTGAAGGTAATCTCTCTCGAGTAAGTTCGCCCGATCTCGAGGAAACCATCGATGACGATGAAGAAGAAGTCGAGGTGGACGTCGAAGAGTGTTCCGATTCGGAATCATCTCGGTTTATTAAACCAAAAATGGGACGTTCGCGGCAACGCTCTCCCGATGATGTGTCTTCTGATTGTGGTTCTGAGATAGATCGCGAATCGCCCGACATTGTGGCGGCCTCCGAGAAGACACCGACCTCCAAAAAGATCCAATGCAACTGCGACGAACTACTTACCGTGGATTGTCACCTCGAAACCAAAGATTTGTGGGATAAATTTCATGACCTGGGGACCGAAATGATCATCACGAAGACCGGCAGGTATGTCATAAAGTTTTGCATCCGTTTCTTCTATGATCAGAGCAAACGTGTTAGTACAATGTCCCTGGTTCATTTTTCAACATAAAAATTATAATAGGCAGTTATAAAACAAGAAGACTCATATTGAGTTCGGTTTTCAATAGATGATTTTTATTGAGAATATAAAATATTTTACAGTTGAAGGGTTCCATGTCTTCAGCACGTTGAGAAATTTTATATCTTAAATTCCTTGGAACAATAAATTTCGTCTATGAAATAAAATAAATAATAATAATAAAATTAATAGAAATATACGACCATGATGCCTCGTGATCGCAGAGAGCTGAAGAAAGAGGACCAGAATGCAAGATAGATGCACACGGTTTGAAATGGATTTTTACACAGAGAGAGGAGATTCTTTTGTACTACCCGCTGGGCTACTTATACGGAATGTCATATATGTCAGTTTTCGAGAAAGGAGGTAGACGGGCTAACGACATGTCTTTCGATCCGAGCCCAGGCGGGACAGGCGTTGAATATATAAATAGGAATTTAATGAGTTCGAAAGCTTCCATCGACGATTGACAAACATTCATTTCCGCGTCTTATCTTACGACGGCAACAGGAAAAACGGTCGTCGTTTTCGATCACGCGGTTGAGAGAAAAGTTGGTGTAATGCACTTTCCAACCAGTACGATCACGCCCTGATCACTGTGGATATAAATCTATGCAAACCACCAATTTCAACACTATACGTATCTCTTTCTCATTGCGATATTTCTTGAACCCTTCAAAACAAGAAAGTAGCATTAAAATAAATCATTTATTTCTTTTTTCATATCTCAGCGGTTTTCTCAGAAATGTCACCACAGCGAACTGCAAACAGTTAAAATTTACTTCACTTCCCAAATACAGCAGTAAAAATTCAAAATTAAGGTGCCGCTTCAGCTGAAATTAATTCAAAACTCGTTGGGACCCAACAACGGGATTCAATGGAAATTAAATAACCATCATGGTCAGATTCTAGGTAGGGTATCCGCACCAGTGAAAACTTATGTTCACGGTCATAAAAACAATATAGATACGTAATTGAATAATTATTTTAATTGTTCGCATGAATTCATTCGAAATTTTTGTTTCGACTCAAGAAATTTAACATGTAACCGTTTTTCACAAGTTCCTTGTTAAAGCCTGATAACTTAGCATTCCGCCTACTGATATATTCACGAGCGGTAGCGACAGGAGCGCGTAGGTCTGATTGCGCTTGAAATGTGGCCGAAAACACGTGTTGTAAAAATTATAACGAAGGTACCGACACTGTGTTTGGGAGGACAGATGTGAACGTAAAGCACAATGGCGGTAACGAGGTGTCTTCTGTCATTCACTGGAAATACAATGCTCGTTTTGGTCGTACGCCCTAACCAAAAATGGAATGTATTGTCCTGTTGACGAATGCGGGAAGCTACTTTCAATTTTATTTCGGAAAATTGAAAACTTCTAAATAGTCATATTTGTATCAATATCATATGACCGACATACGATTTGTGACGGAAAACATATGCAGGTTCATTAGCCTTATATTATTCATAATTGAATAATTGCAATAAGGGGTCTACTGACGAACTGCGACAGCAACGATTTCGTTGGAAGAGCAATAAAAAAATTTAACGTTCGTCGGTATGTCGGATCCATTTTTATTGCCCTCGACCGCCGGTGGGACAGGTGTGTCACAGGTTTATCCTAATTTGTTAAATTGAACCACAGTTATTCAAAAATAATAAATAAGTCCGGAAAACGAGAAATTGTCGCCAACAAAGCGCGATTCGTCCAAAGATTTATGCATTTTTAACCAAGGGCATCAATAATTTTTTTTCTTTGTTGATTGTTTATATGTAGGTAAAAAACCTTTAGTTAATTATATCGATTAACAAATTCGTTAGAGAATATTAGGAGAAAATGTTTCGATACCTTAACGTTTGCAATAATCATTCAAGCAATTGAAGTTAAAAACTTAGGAAAAATATATCCTCACAGTTTTTGATGAAAAAGAAGGAATGTCGCTCAAAATTGAATCTGTGCTACAGGTCAGAGAGATTATCGATTATTCTAACGAATTTCTCAACTAAATCGACATTATTCTTCCCAATTTCTGAGAAGTTTTTTGCACGTTTTAAAACATGTGTAAGTTTATTCTGAATATCCTCAGAAGGTTTTTGAATAATTTCAGAGAATAGAATTTCAGAAAAACTCAAAACTATTGGCGTCTAAGCAAAGCGAGACAATCATCCTAAACCCTTCCCAAGAAATTGATAGTGAATTTTAAAATTTCAAAAAAAAATACAAGGGCGGAACGGTAAGAGGAAACTAATAAAAAAATTAATATTTGTAAAATTTTGCAAAAAATTGTGCATTACCGGAAAGTTTGCAACAGTTCAGAAAAATTATCGATTTTTCAAACGAATTTTTTTTGTGTACATCGAGAAATTTTTTGCACGTTTTGAAACATGTGTAAGTTTATTCTGAATATCCTCAGTAGGTTTTTGAATATTTTCAGAAAATAGAATTTCAGAAAAACTCAAAACTATTGGCTGATTGTTTTTGGAGCGTCTAAGGAAAGCGAGAGAATCATCCCAAAGCCTTCCCAAGAAACTGATAGTGAATTTTAAAATTAAAAAAAAAATACAAGGGCGGAACAGTAAGAGGAAACCAATAAAAAAATTAATATTTGTGAAATTTCGCAAAAAATTGTGAATTACCTGAATGTTTGCAACAGGTCAACAAAATTATCGATTTTTCAAACGAATTTTTTTTGTGAATATCGAGAAATTTTTTGCACGTTTTGAAACATGTGTAAGTTTATTCTGAATATCCTCAGAAGGTGTTTAAGAATATTTTCAGAGAATAGAATTTCAGAAAAACTCAAAACTATTGACTGATTGTTTTTGGAGCGTCGAAGGAAAGCGAGAGAATCATCCCAAAGCCTTCACAAGAAACTGATAGTCAATTTTAAAATTAAAAAAAAAAAAAATACAAGGGCGGAACAGTAATAGGAAACTAATAAAAAAAATTAATATTTGTGAAATTTCGCAAAAAATTGTGAATTGCCGGAATGTTTGAAACAGGTTAAAAGTTATCGATTTTTCAAACGAATTTTTTGAATAAATTGAAATTGATCTTGTAAATTTCAAGAAATTTTTTGCACATTTTGAAACTTGTTTATATTTAATCTGAATTTTCTGAGAAAATTTGTAGAGTTTTTTAGAGAATCAGAATTGCAGAAAAACTCAAAAAAAAAGGATTGATTGTTTCTGGAGTGTTTAAGGAAAGTGCCGAAATCTGCTCAAAATCGATTTTTGGGAAATCCCACTCAAGGAACTGGTCGTGAATTTCCAAATTTCGAAAGAGATATAACGACGGGAAAGCTACTAAAAAAATGAAAAAATTCTGGGATTTCGCAAAAAGTTTTGAATTGCAGGAATTTGTCGAATAATTCGAAGTTCTTCTTGGGAATTTCGGAGAAATTTTCTGCATGTTTTGAAACATGAATCTCATCAGGAAGCTGATTTCAGAGAACTAGAAACTCGAAAGAACTGCACGATTTTTGGAAGATTCATATCAAGGAACTGGTCGTGTATTTCAGAGGAAATACAACGGCGGAACAGTACGAGGAAACTATCAGAAAAAATGAAAATTTGTGGGATCAAGATTCTCTTAGGTTTGTTGGAGATTATCGAAAAATGCAGAAATTTCGGTTGACTTTCATATCACGGAACTGTGAAAAAGATCTTCAAATTTCCAGAAGAGGAGCGGTAAATTGGTAGATTGTTTTTTGTTGGAATTATCAATTTTTGAACATCAATTCACTGAGTTGAAGGGATGATGAGATTTTAAATAGGTCCCCTTCCAAACTTGTAATACGTACAAGTGATTTCACTTATTACAACGTAAATTACTTCAAAAACAATAACGCGATAATTTTTTTCATCAGCACCGTTTCAGAGCAGAAGAGAAAAAGTCGAAAAAGACGTCGTGCTTTTATAACCGGTTATTTAAAATACGCGTCTCGTAGTGGTTAATGGGCATAAGATATATACGACATATGTCAGATCGGAGCGCCGATAAAAATTGTACAGGTGCTCTCCGGTACGTACTGAAGTCGTAGTCATCGTGGGTTGTATAGGTATTTGCGCGAATCTAGATCCATATCAGGCAATTAGGCTCGATTCACCAGAAAAGAATGATGAAGGGTATTAGGAAACAATGTAGGGAACGTCTGTTCGGATTTCTTTTCCCTTTGTCATTCCACGGTTGACAGTTCCGCTCCAAACTCTACGGGGATTTCGATCAGGTTTATCTGGAATCCAGATCGATGACGAATTACCGCGAACACGGAACATATGTCAAATGTCAAAATGTATATTTTGGTTGATATAACGGTTATCGATATGTCGATGTCATTCAACCAAATACTTTAGATGTGATCGTCTTCAATTCTGGGTACGTTCGTTGATAATTTTCTTGAAAATTTAATCATCCCGAATTCTTGATAATAGTGGTAGTCGTTACGAAGCGGCAATCGTGTCTCAAATTACCTGTAGCTTTTTTGGTGCCGAACCGTCGTCCGGAAGCCATATTGTAGGTGTGAAAAATGTTTTCAGCGCCGATCTAATGCCGTCAGTGGTATCAATTACCGGCAACTGGTGTAAATGAAAAAGTCGGTAGGGCACAAATGTTGCACTGTTGATGATCAGATCGCGTGCACGACAACGAAACGCACCTACAAACAGATATATGACGAGACGGTCAATAGCTGTGACATCCTTTTTTTTTTCTTCAATACGTTTCAGCCACTCGACTTGAATAGGATCGTTTCATGATTGTATACCTACAAAACAGAACACAGAATGTGCTTCTTCCTACTCAGTTTGAAAATTTCTGATTTGTGTAAATCAGTGCAATGTTAAGTCTAGACATAAATTGTCTCTAGCTTTTTCAGCGTTTCCTGTGACATGTAATTAACTTTTCTGCGAAATTGTACGTTATTCATTTAACAAGATAATTGCATTAATAAATTGTCATGGGGGTTATCATTATTTTGATTACAACAACGATGTGCATAGTCAAACTAAAAATTTTATATAGTTTTCTGAAATTGAGGAACTTTTTAATTGCAGCTACATAGCTAGTGGCAACAGGCAAATCTAAGCCTACCCATTGTTCACAATTATTCGAGACGACGCGATTCTGTATGAAACATCTACGATCTATTGTGAAACAACGATTTTATTCGTCGGCGTGTTAATAAAAGAAAATGTTTCAAGGTTGTCTCCTCTTCGCCTTTAAACGTACAGGTAACGCCTTTGTGGACCTCGAACGAAAACAGAGCCTGTTAATCGGCTCTATCAAAAGTCTTAATACAGTCGCACAAGTGGAATGAAAGGAGTTGTATTTTTTCAATTTGTCATTCGAACCATTTCATCTTAGTTAATTAGGGAGATCGTCAGTTGGGGCTCTGTGATTCGTAGATTCCTAATCAGAGAAGCTAAATTTTGGGGCTGCCGGGAGGCACGCGATTTGATTTAGAGGAAATCGGCCCGTAATTAAGTGCTCGGATAGCATTCGGAGGCATTAAGTGACTTCCCCGTCGCATTTTCCGAGAGAGACTATCTGATACGGATCAGGCTCCCCCTTCCGTGCTCCGCTGTTGGCGACGGCAGAGGCTGCGTATCGCTTCTTCATTGATTCAGTGGGGCGAACTAAACCCCTGAAATTGCCTTTCACTCCGGGGAGTTTACCGATTTATTATCATCCACCCTTGCACATACTTTGTATGTTTAAATTTACATTCGAAAAATAAGTACAGATAGTTGGCGAGCCACGGTCAAGTGGAACGGAACAAGATCAATTTTATTAGCGTATTTCGTTATATTATCGCAACCGTCGTTTACGAGCAACACCTACAACGCGGAACAAAGCGAAAAAATGAAATCATTGTTTGCAATTTTAACGACTCCAAAACAATGGCATTGAACGGAATCGTATAATAATAATTGTCATAAACGATAAATCCTGAACAATGTATATGGGACTTTTTAATACGAATAATTTCCAACCTTTGCTTGTGACTGATAAACGTCAACGAGGAATTTTTGGGATATTTTGCTGCTGCGATCACTTTTTCGCCTCTACTCTCCATTACGTGCATCTCCTCAATGAATTGAACTACTCGTTCCAAAAAGGGAAACCAGGGAGAACGAGGGCAGTTCTCAGGTACCACCAACGCTAACGTTTCCTTCAATCTACATACTTACAATGTAAATTTCCAGACAATTAAAAAACTATGAGCGCGTAGAAGAAAAAAGCGTCTTTTTTCCAGGGTTTCAATGACGAAATTAACCACAAACCACCGCATAAGTCAAAAAAACACTTTGCGCATACTTTGTTATGCGCAAAGTAGCACTTTTCCGCACTAGTGCGGAAAATACTTTTCTCCGTACGCCGCGCCGAATAAATTGGGATAATATGACCATGTGTACATTTAACAATAATAAAAAGTTCATTTGGGTATATCAAAATATGTACAAGTACTTGAATTGCTTTGACATTTCACTACTTTTTTCCATACGATTGTCGGAAACGACCATCGCAATGTATCAATGCCATATATTTGTTCGAACACTCAACACACGTCCGATCCGATTGTCTGATTGTCGATCCGAGTCGCAACGTAAGCAGAGCCGGTTTTATTAACATTCCGTTTGTTTGACAGCGCAATTAGTGGACATTTGGATTTGGATATGCACTTGCCGTTTGTGCATTTCGATTTTGCCTAAACAACAACGGGGTTGATTTATAAGAAACATTCCGAGCTCAGAAGCCCTAGCAGTCCCGGAACACCCACCGCGGTCTTCATTGAATAGGTTTGACCAGTGATTTTGGGTGTTCAAGTCATCATTTTACCAGGTGCCCGAAAATTATAGCACTTGCTCCTATGAACATATGGCGTTATTTATGAACTTGTAGCTCGTGACCAAATATGTAGTTCAAAAACTATTTGGGCTTTCGAACAAATGGGACACGTTGCCGTACGATTGATTTGAAAAAATCAATGGTTGGAAACCAATAGAGACTTATGGCCGTTTAGAGCACAACAATAGGCTAAAGTCTAAAAAGCGTTTTAAAGTTGGGTAGGCGATATCTGCGGCGTAACTTTAAGTGGAGCTTCAAGCCTGCGTATAACATCTTGGTATTAAGATTGGAAAACGAATAGAAAAAATCCAATGTTGCCAAAATTATTAACGCTGATAATAAGTAATAAACGGTGCAAAAAGGAATGTCGAAATAGAATAGGAGAATCAGAAAGAATTGTTGAAAATCTTGAATAAATCCATGTATTAAAGTATTTTCTGCGACAAAACCGAGTGAACTAAATACCTATAGGTAGACAAACAGTAAAAGCGCGTGGGCCAAGGGTGGCAGTCGGCGGGAGGTCGAAAATCGAAATCTGAAATTTAGAAAGCGAAGAACCCCCATCCTGTCACAACAGTAATTTCAAGGTGAAATTTCACGGTCGCCCGTCATTAGCACGAACACGAACAATGTTCCGGGTTTAGTTGGACGAAAAGCCACAGGGAAGAATGGACCCAACCGGGAGACAAGGCGAAGGGCTAATTGTTGGTGGATCAGCGGGTGGGGCACCGTAAATATTGTGCCTCAACGCTGTCTAAGTGGGTGGCTCTCTTCAGACTCGTTTTCAGCGAACATCGCCGTCCAGTCCCCGTTTACAATCTTATGTCCCACTTTATTGCGCCACATAAATAACGCTTTTTGTGCGATTCGATTCGGATGTTTTGGAACGCGGCGATGACGATTTCGAAGAAGACGTACTCGTTTTCCACCTTTGCTAATTTTTGCGCATCCCTCTCAATCGTTCTGGCTGGCTGGTGGCTGGTGGCTGGTGGCTTTCGTTATCGATCGGCGCGGCGCGTTGCGTCTGTGCCGTGTCCGTGCCCGCCACCTTTCACCGGAAATCGATTCGACTGTTTTTCGTTTCTATATGGCTAACTTTCGATAACCCATTAGGTGCACCGAGAACACCGAGCCGTCTATGCTATCGACGCATAGATTTTTTAATCATACTTTAATAGCGCCTATCCGATTTCAACAAGTGACATGCAACATATGCCAATGTTCAATACTCAGTAAGGATCTTTAGATTACTCGAGTTGACTTTTTATTTTCATATAAAATAAAATGTAACGAAACAGAGAATAGCTTCTTGTTATTGAACCTATGAACCAGCCCAATTCAAATTCTTTAATCAACATTGGATTATCCGTGGATTATTAATTTCGCTTTTAATTAATTTAAAGAGACGGGTTATCTCCACTTCGCCGATAAGGCTAGCAGGCGGAAAAGCTCTAGTGGGGCGGCGGAATTCGGACGCGTTTTCCCTCTCACCACGCCCCCGTATACCGAAACTCCACCACCGCTACCTATTTGCTATCTGTCACCAATTCGCCGCGACAATTAATGGCTTGGCGGTTGAAACTGAAACGATAATGCCACAATAATGGAAGCGAGCGTGACTTCGCCTCAATTACCTCGCGAACACCGAGGCACATTTCACCTATAGGGCCGTCACATTCAAAATTTCCGCCATGTGTCATGCGGAAAGTTCTTTTTTTTTTGAGACTCGGATGTTCGTTGTGCACATTTAATTGAGATGAAATGATTGTAATTAGGTTTTGATTTTAGTTAATTCATTTCCGTAATAAAAATATCAAAAGCAAAATTTGTAGATGAATTGCAACTAATTGTTATTATATTCAATGGACGTTTGAACAACTACAGTGCAGTTAACTAATTAGCATCTATCCTTCTGACTAGAAACCTCTGCACCGTGATTCATGTCTCACGCCTCGTTTTAGTCTCGCAATGGAAAACTTAACGAATTTTAATATTATAAATTTGAATGTTCTAATTCCTTTAAAAAAGAAATTGGCCAATGAGGAAAAGATAAAAAACAACGTGCATTTCGAAAATTGATAACAAATATGAAAATGTTGTTAGAGTGGCATTTCATAGAAAAAGCTCTTGAGCAAGTGTTATATCTTCCAATTCCATCGAACTTTTGTAATTTTTACTAGACAATAACAAAATTTTAATCTGCATAAATGTAATTCTTTGAATTAACTTGATATGATATTTTTAAAAAACTGCCAATTTTAATGACTTAAAATACTGTCAAAAATGTGGAGAAGAAATTCTATATCAGACGGAAGAAGAAAAGGAAAAATGAAAGCGATGGTTATCCTTCATCATTACCGTATAAAGATGTTACTCGTATATCGGTTATCTTCCGGTTTACCGGGCGATTTCCGTCTCAACGACGCTTGGACGTTATCCGGTCATAATCGATGGTCGTTCGTCCGATAATAAAATAACGTTGGGTTATCGGCATTCAGATCGTACGACCGTCTTAAATCTTGGCTTCATCGCTCAACCAATCCCATCTAAAATAATCGCAGTTAAGTCATTACGTACTTACATAACGAATTTCTGGTAACACGAGCGGCGGGAGGAATGCCCTGTTAGATTGAGAAATCGATTTCGCTCATGTGAATTCATTAGCAAGTGATATTGTCAATACAGGAATCATTCCTGTGCGTAAGCGCACTACTTCGAACAGGAATATACCCCCTCCACAGGAGATTCACGTGTGCGCACGCGTGAGCGTATACGGCGTTCGAGAGATGTCGACGAAAATCAGTCAACAATTTCAGGAATTTTATGCCGTCTTATTTTTCAGTTTGGGCAGCTCCGACCGCATAGAAATATTGAGTTTTAATCGAAAAATTGAATTTGCTTTCGTCGCGAATTTGTTCAATCTACAATTACCACTCGCGATATTCTTCCGGTTGAAACGAAGCGATGTATTGTTAACAAATTAGTCATAATTACCCGATGATAAAAATCCCGAATCAATTTGAATTCCAGCGACCTGATGCCGTTTCATAGATTGTGTCCCTAGTATTAATACGAACCACCGATTAAAGAATAATTTGAAAAATTAATAAAGCGCAGCCAGGTCTGTTGAAAACGGGAATCTTTTCCATAAATTTCATCAATTTGAAATATTTATCACCGTGTGTTGGTTATTTGTTATTCAATTTGCTGTCAGCATGATAATACGACCACGGGCTCGAATAACTGAGTATATTTATATTTTTACTGTAATTTTTCGAATCTACTCTCTTCTTGCGTGATCGAGTTTTGGCATCTGTTATTTTGCTCATTTAGATGCCTTTTCGTTCAAAGCTGAAGTCGCCGCCCTGTTATCAAATGTGTAAATGTGGGAAAAATTGGCACTGCCGGGCCGATAAGTTTCGTTATTTATTTATTTAAAAGAATGTCGGGTGAAACTGTTGGGAAAGTACGACGTGGATGGAGCCTATTAAGTTGGAGTAACGCCACAAGCTGCGGTCTCGGAATCTGATATGAAACAGCGATTTCAAGTGTCGGTTATCATGCTCTTTATACATACATAGAAGGTTCAGTGAGTGGCTCGAGAAGTAGAGAGACAGTGGCTAATTACTAAATGATCATTTATACATTATGTGGTCTCACAGCTGACACGCAGCTGCCTGTCAAGTCCACCACCCTTCCAAAACAAAGAAAGGAAATTATGATAAATATCTACTTATGATATTATTTATATTTACATTTACTGTCCGGGTTGCTTCGCATGCGGATATTAAAACGAATGTTTAAGGGTGGGAAAATCGTAAATCTAAGACGCCATCATCGCACGTATCCGATGCCTACCTATATGCAGTATTACTGACGGCTTCAACTTCCTCGGCTAATTAAAAATTCAAATGAAAATTTCATCAAGCTTAATCGATGGTATTTATTGCTGAGTCGGACAAATAACTACCGCTGGACGAGCTCTTAATCATTTTAATCATACCCTAATTAACTCCGCACGAAGTTTTATCGACCGCCAATTTGCGACCAGCCTTTCAAACTGACCGGTATACAGTAATATAAATAAAATTATACCTGTATGATATTTATCAGATAGTGTTCGCAACTGACTTCATCGAACTCATTCGTCTTTTTGGAAGCGCGACTCATAGTTTTCATCGATCTATTTCTTTCACCTGTGCCGACAATAAGGCCATTTTTATTTGAAACGCGCTCTGGAAACGAGCGCTTAACTTGAAACGTGGTGGCCGAATTATCGGGTCAAAAAAAACGAAGGGTTCCAGTTATCTAAGGATAATAAAGATTACGAGACGTCCAATTAGGAAAACAACCTTTTAAGGTAAACTAACACATGTTGGGATGGTGATTTCGAGTCCCCCCCCGACTATCCTCCTCATCATCTGCTGGCAACGACGACGTGACGATCAGGTGCCTCCACGAAATTGCTTTTTGGAATTTACGATTCTCAAATATGTTAATCGTTAAATGGGGTTAATTTGGGGAAAGGTGCTTCTGAATTGATTCCACAATACGACTTCTTCGAACTAACAAAGTAGTAATTTGGTTAGACTTCTGTTAGAGCTAATTACCTCATTTCATTGATTTCAAAAACGTCTGTCTATAATTGCAAATTCATATTACAAATATTACATTTAATGCGTTGCACGTAGAAACGTCCAAATTGGGGGACCCCCATTTCAAGCATCGATTCAAATTTTAACGAAACCGATACGAATATGAATTCCTCATTAAAAAATAATCGCCCGATGAAAATACAGACACTTTTTCGCCTGGAAACACATCCAAAATTTGAGACATTTTGTTTCTGATCTCAAACATAACTAAACTTCAAAAAATTCTTCGAACTTTTGCCAGGTTCTGAAGGCATGAACGAAAAGTTCATTTAATTCAAGAAATCCTTGGTTTTCCGCAAAATGCAATATAACTTTGGAGATATCTGTAAGAAGTGAAATTCTAGGGTATTCCTATGACGTTTAGTCAAAGTTTGGGATTTTTTAAGAAACCATTTGCTCATTACGAAAAGAAAAATTCCTTCAAATCGTCATCGAGTTCAAGGTTTTCTTAAACACTGAAAACTTTATTTTCTGAAATTTTAGACAGAAAAACAATAAATTTGCAACTATCCATAGAATCACTGAGGGGGATAATTTTGGCGCCTATCTAATCTTCAATCTTCACCGTCTGGCACAAATGCCACCTGTACAATCGGCCCCACTAGCCCCTACCTGAAAAGAAATATTCAACTTTTAGTCCTTTTAGTCGACAAAAGGAGTTCTATAGCATATTGACCGGATAAAACACGGAATTTCAATAATTCTCAATCTCGCAAAATTAAAGTTGCATCGTGTGAGAATCAGTGGCGGAACCAGAAATGGTTTGTTGGGGGGCACATATTTTCTTTTGTGGTTGTACAAAAATGATCATAATTGATCAGTTTTATCCACACCTTGTGTATTTTTTTGTTCTTGACATTTACATGCTGTGGCAACTAAAACTGTCAGTCGGACAACGGTCGCTTCGCGTCTATTTTGAATCGTCGCCTTGTTGATTGACCTGTCACGAAGCGACAAATGATTCGTGTTATTACAATGACTTGAAAAATATCGATTTTTACCTTGAATTTGACGGGTTAATTATTTGACATCCATAATACTTTCTAAAATTATTTGTATCGAAACTTTATGGATCCATAAAATTTAATGGTTTCAATGAGAAATGGCTCAGTTTATTGGTGATAAGTGATAAAATATTTGCAATTTTATATGTTACCACTAGTGGAATGCAAATGTTACTACGGGAATGCCGTTCTATTGTCATCTGTTTCTTGCAAGGTTAAAAGCAAAAGAAGTTTCAAAATCAATGTGAATAAATATTGGCATTAAGGCGGTGTCACATTCAAATTTGATTTGAATATTTAATTTTCATACGAAGTGTCAACACATTATTCAATCTGGAATAATTTATTCGATCGATTTTCCAACTGGTTTTCTTAATCCTGTCATTGGCACCAAGGGATCAGCCAGTTGTTATCTGATTATAAGATAACTTCAACGCGGAAAGTTCAAAATTTGTATTTTAAATCAAAATTCATTCAACACGAATAACCTTCGATGAGTAACAATAAATTGTATTACATCACAATGTTATCCTTATTTTTGTACTAAAGTATCGTGCTCCATGTTGTGATTGTTGAAATTTGTTCTTTTCCTCTGGAGGTGACACAGAAACACTTGAGCATTAATAATATTCATTGTTCATATTCCAGTAACATTACGAATATAATGGAGAGTGAGAAATACAGAAAAAAAAAATAAATAAAATTATTCGAAAATCTTGTGTAAATATTTAATGATTTAAAAAAATCGTACCATCTTAGATGGAAAACAGTTGGTACTATGTTCCATCAAAATTATAACAAAACTTTAATTTGATATGTAATGAAACTCTGATGAGCCAAATAGAAAAATTTCCATAAATATAGCACAATAACAGCATAATTCACGAGTTTTTATTGATTTCGATAAAATGCAATAGTATTGTAATTCCTTAGTGAAGTCTCCAAAATGGGACAGATCTATTGCAATTGTATTAACTGTTCCAAACCTTTCGTTTGGTTTCGAAAAGAAAGTTCAAGAAAATAGCAATTCCGGGAAAAACTAATAATCAATATCCACATCCCCAATGGGTTAAAAACGATATATTTAAAATCCTATTGAAGCTCGATTCCATTAGACCGGGCGCATATTGCGGCACAGTTGCGTGTTTACACGCGGTACGTCCGAGTATGCGCTGTTTCATCGAATTTACATATGCCACTGTATCTCAATATGTGCCCGCGTTAAGGTATGCGTTGACTGGGAATCTCATCCACTTATGTAACTCACGCTTCATGTATTTATATGAAAGCACGTCGGTTGGGGCAAAAACGAACCTGGCAGACAGCAGATTTCGTAAATCGTTCCAAATGTAAGTGCTGGAATCGTGGCAGCTCTAAAGCAGGTGTGACACCTTCGAAACGAAATATTAAATTGGGAACACGGGTTTGCATAATTCAAACAAAAACGACGTCGGTTTCGACTACGAAGGAATTGTACAAAGAAAATGATTACACCAAAATAAAATATGTATTACTATTGCTAGCTGCTACTGCTACTGAAGAACCCTCTCAAGTACCCTATGGAATCGAATTTCTTTTGGTGGAAGTGGCAGAATCGCAGCAATTGTATAGCCAGCTGACTGGACCAAGCGACTTCTTGAAAAAAATGTTGTCTCATTAATTTAATTACCACTTGGCTCAGGCACAGGGTCAGCAGTTCTGGAGATAAAGGAACTCACCCCCTGTCTTTCAATTCAATTCGAAGATCTGGGCATAAGCAATTGTTGATATTGAAGAAGACAAGAAGTAAAGAGAGTATTCGAAGAGGACTTGCTTCCTTGCATCAATTTCAATGATCCAATTTATAATCTTCGAGCAAATGAGTTTATCCAATGACGATTTAGACCCTTTTAATCACGTCTAAATAGTGTAGCGTAATAATATTCGGAAGGGTTAATGGTTCGTAGCTTGAGAGGGGGATGACGTGTCGTTGATTGATGACCAAGACATCCTTTAACACCACCCTCTACAATCAGCCAAACTTTGTACGAAATGGACGTTAAGGTTATCGAACGACTTGTTTTACGACTGCTCGGATCCTGTGGTTGTTGACTTTCAGCTTTAAAAAAAACGGCTGGCTGCGAGTTTTACGGCTCTCGACGTCATTTCCACTTATGAAAAATATTAAATGTCATGACAAATGTGGAGTCTGAGAGAGGTCCTTCCAACCCGAAAGAGAACAAAAAGCTTGACTGGTCGTTAAAACAAGCGCGAATATTCGAAATTTATAGCGACGGTTTTAATCCGAAATATAATTTGTCAACAACTACCATAATATGGTGACTGTTGAATAATATAAACATTTTTAGCGCCAATCCGAGCGACATACCGGGGGCATAAATTTTAGGTACCGAGGAGCTGGACCTCTGTGAGCGAATAAAACCCAAAATAAAGGTCGTAATATTTTGGTGGGCTCTAGGTATAAAACCGAGGTGTATCCCGTCGTGAGCGTTCGTTCTTCTTTTACCTTTTCCTTTTTGGCCAGGGTCAACGAGGATCTCCGCTAATTAATACCACAAAAATACGACGATCGAAATCGAAATTTTGGTCAATATTCAATTACGTGTAGATTACCGATAGTTTTATTATTGTCGGTCGGGTGAAATTTTTGAGATTCCACGTATTGGAAATATTGGAAATGAAATTACATGTCTTGCCAAACGTGAGCTTCTCTTATTCAGCCATGATTTACGTTCCGTAACGGAGAACAATTTCAGTATCTTTAATTGGCGAGTGAGAGAAACGTTGTTTTACGGGGAAATACGCGATCGTGTTCCTTTGTTCCGTAAAGCTCCCTTTCCTAATTAAATAATTACATTTCGGGAGAATTTCGGCGATTAAACAACTACTTCGTACCGGTTGACTTCTAATTAGATATTTAAGACCTTGAAAACTGGAAGAAATAACAAAACTCGCATCTTAATAATTCTACTTCATTGAAAGAAAATTCATTCAATTAATGATATAATTCTGAAGACGGGCTTGATGGAAATTGTTTCGAGCTCAAAACGAGGCCGTAGAAAATACTTTGAAACAACGATGTTGAACGAATACGAACGCGACTATAAAATTATTCATGTTGTTATGACCAAAGCCGAATTAACGAAACAAAATCGTGACTCAAGCCGTGATAAAAAATAAATGATCATGAAAGTTATAATTCGAGAGAAAATAAGCTGGTTCTCGTTTCGAATGTCTTTTGTAATTTAGCGGTCGAAAAATTGTACACGGCTAATTACCGTGAAGAAAGCAGACGAAATTCGTCCTTCCCGCCACATTCTTCGTAATGCTTCCAATTCGCAATTGCTTATTTTAATAATCCGTTATGCTATCATTTTTACGATGGTCGAATAAACGGAATGGGTTTATACGAAATATTGTAACTTCGGTCAAAACGCGCTCAGAATGGAGTATGAATGAAAAAGCAAAATCGGGAAAAGCAATGGACTGGTTGACAAGACTACTTTCATGGACACTTCGAGCGGTGGATGGCTAGTGGTGTAGATTGTTCGTATGTTACGTACTGAAATGCATGGCTGCGTTGGTGGAATAGAATGTTCGTGGCCACCGATTTGCTTAGCTTGTTCTTCAGCTCGATCAGTTTGTTCATCAGTTCATATCGATCACCTCCTCTGAGGATTATTTTGATTTTTATTACCATCTTATCACTTATTCATTACGTTTCAATGTGTCCCTTTTAAATAGGTTCTTATCCATATTCCATCGGATTCAAATCGGTTCATTTTGATATCCGGTTTGTGAACCCTCTTTTATCGGTTTTGTCAGCATTCCATTATCAAGTTTCATTAGTAATCATCAAATTGACTGAAAATCCGACGACTAAAATAAATTATAGTTTGAAAAACTGAAGTAAGAATAATTACACTATGTTTCACTTGTTCTTATTAATCCGAAAATAAAATTAAAATGACGAAAAGAAGATTATTTCATCTTTGAAAAAGCGTGAGGTGCTTGATTTTAACTGTTGTAAATAAATCTTGTAATTCCATTTTTTGTTGTTAATTCTTGTTGGAAAATATATCGTAGCATTAGTATGACCTTACCACATTTTTTGGTCTCGCAGGAAACGATTTTCAGCTAGATTCATTTAATTATCTGGCAGTTTTATCTATTTTATAGAACCAGTTTATAACAAATCAAATTCTGTCGTCACTGCGAGAAGCAATTCGAATATTTTATTCATTTCTCCTCTACTTAATCCCCGATTTGGTATTGCATTGATAAATCTGAGACACGGTGAGATCTAAATCATCTTATAAATACCGTCGTATTTATCAATCCTATTTTATTATGCGCATCATTTCATCGAAAATGTCTATACCCAGTTTTTCTTTACGCAAATGATGTCAAAACATGTTTTCTGTATCTATATAAACATTTCAGAATTCACGATTAATACTCCATATTAATCCCAAATCCCATAATTGATTACAAATTTGGCTAGATCATGATTCAGCTTGTACTCATTGGTTATTGTCATTATCTTAAGCAACCCAGCTTAAAAATTATCCCGAAAAAAAAAACAGTTAAAACTTGAGTTCTTTTAATACCTGCCGTTATTCAGATTGAATAAATTGATGGTTTCAAGCTTTCTTTAGACTATCCGTTTAATGTCAAAAAAAAAATCACCGAATTGATTCCAAGAATCGATTATACTACGATCAATCATCAAGTTGATGAAATTATCTACGCACGTCAATTGCTATTACTGCCTTGAATTAGTGGTCGCACACAACATGTAATTAAAAATAATAAAACTATTATTCCGGGAGGCAGATAAATTCGAAGAAGAATTTAGCGATCCTTCCTAACTACAAGATCGAATCAGTCATTAGAACCTTAGCTCTTTCGTATTATTACTACAAAACGAAGCCGAACGTTCCTACATCTAAAACCTGTTAAAATGTGTTTAAAAGTAAGTGGTGTTAAAATTCCTAAATTACCTTCATTCTCTACCGACAACCTGTAATTTCGGGCTTCCTACAAGGCATCGCAATTCGTGACGTGAATGGACAAACCCAGGACCTTACTTCAACCAAATCTTCTTGAAAACTGATCGAGTTGTTTCATTCAGATTACATTGAACTACAATCGAATCAATTTTACGGTAATTATATTTTTATGAATTTGCAACTAAGCCGAAATTTCGTTCTTTGAATGTTAATCAATTCAGACTCCAAAAGGAACTAATAAATAACAATCCGTCTCTGTCCAAGAGTTGGGTGAGTCGTTCAAGGCGTTTGCATCTTGAAAAACATGTAAAAATTACGGTTTACGATGACAAAAAATGATTTACGGTTTTTTGATTTCAAAAATTCGGTGTAAAGAAGAACATTGGGCGGCTTCTTTACTTCAACGAACGATAGCATGATAATGAGTATTAGATTTAGATATTACTTTTCGTTTGGCAATTTCATCAAGTGTGCAAGTTCCATGAGGCATATTACGAAACTGCAACGCGGGAATGTTTCCGGTTTCTTTCATTAACTTTCCTTAATAACAACGGAACCGGTAATTAAAAATTGTCCGTACCAGACCGCCAGAAAATCGTGTTCAATTAAAGAAGGTCATTAATCATCGTCATTTGAAACGCGCGCGTCGGACGTGAAACTTTTAAAAGTTCTTCGTCGGTGATTTTCAAACGTTAACGAAAAAAATTACCGCACGCGGTATTCAATTCCGAAATTATGAGAGAACGTTCGAAACTTGATACCCAAACGATTCGGCCATTTAGTTTCAAATATCAGAATACTCTTATGGACACGATTCTGCGCTGTTCACAAAATGTGCTCAGTTTTATAAACAGCGCAGAATCGTGCCGCGGTACAGCGAACAGACTTAGATCACCTCATCCACATAATGCAAGATATTCATTATGCGTTATCTGTTATAGACGAATGTTCCCTACCCTTCGAGTGTCATTCACTGGAATCAGGCCGGACCAACGATACGCAGTGCTCTTGGACATCGTACCTGTCGATAACAAACGATACCGTTACGCATACCATAGGTCTTCGTGGCTCGTTGCAGGAAAAGCGGACCCACCGGCCCCATGCAGGATATACGCCCATCCCGATTCCCCCTATACCGGCGAACAATTACGCAAGCAAGTGGTTTCGTTCGAAAAAGTCAAGTTAACCAATAACGAAATGGACAAGAACGGACAAGTAAGTGATATTTTCAGCGAAGAAACTGTTTTCTGATCGGACACAATAATGTGCGTCAGTTTTTTTTTTCGTTTGACACGTTTCTTCCTCCTTAACTCTATCGAACAGTGTGTGGTCGAAACAGCGGGACGTCGAGAAGGACAACAAATTTCTCACCTAGACACTAACAAGGCGTTCGGTTTAAAATTTAGTGAAATATGAATAACTGCACGCAGAGCGGGCTTCAATTTCGTTACCATCTTTCAATTATTATAGCGACGACGATTTATAATTCAGAATGTAGTTGAGATAATTGTCACGCATCTAAATGTGTAAATCAAATTTCGTAAAAATATGCAAATCAACGCAAACAGTGATAGCGGTAATGGTATGAAAACGACTCCTGTATAGAAGTTACATATCACAGTATCCGTGAAAATATTCTTATAAGTTGTTCTAAGAGAATGAGTATTTTTATTTCGTCTGATGTTAGCGCCCCCCGCAGGTTCTTCCATTCAATTTACGAGGAATGTTTTATTGTTTCTTCCACAGCGACATTAAATTTCGTCGTTTCTCAACTACTATACAAGTATCACCTGTTTAGTTCCTGATCTCAGGGTTCTTTATAATGCTTATAATCTGCGGGTCGTCTTTCTTTCACCTGACAAAAATTGTTTGCCACCAAGGAAACCACTTCTTCATAGTCAACGACTACAGATGAATAAATAACGCCTTTGAATGGACTTGTAAAATATCCTCCTAGTAATCCTATTAACAAAGATGCTTTCTGAATAGTGTGGATGAGATTAAAGTCCGCTGATTTACTGGTATTACACCAACAACGATAGTCTGGCAGAAAATATCGACGTTGTTGGGTTAGCTCGCTTTCGGCACGACCCAACCCCTTTTCTTTTATGGAGAACCAACCCCCCTCAAAGTGGAAATAATTTTATTAGCCCACTTGGGGATGCGTGAACATTCGTTTCACGCGAATAATGCTTATCGTCAAAATAAGAATAAAACCACATTTTTTTAAAGGAAACTCGAGAGCAGTTGCGAATACGCGACAAGTTTCCCTTGAGAAAACGCGAAGGAAATGAAACGAATGTCAGTTACGTTTACATGCCTTTTATGTCGCTTATCATATGAATACTGTTGTGTAGCGAAAATTATAACAGAGATTTTCATTTAATTCAATGAATGTTTTTACAGATATAAATTAGGAAAAATCGTGGGTAGTCAGAAATGACAAATTTTACAAAACAGTATAAAGAATCAAACTTACAATGCTGGATAAGACAAATCAAACAGCGAATGCTGAATTTTAGTGAAATAATTCTTATTTCTCTCACTACTTACCAGTAAATTGCACTCCCACATTAGTATCTGATTAAAATAATAACTTTCACAATACATATTTACAAAAATAAAATATTGGACCGAACTTCGATGTTTCATTATGCGGCCAAACGATATAAGAATGTAACTGTAGAGGTACTCTAGGTAATCGATGATAAGGCGATTTTATACGAAAATAATTAACGATAAAATTTTACCCGCGTAAAAACGATCGAATTGCTTTATTTATGGAATTTTCTTCTTTCCCACGCACGGGGTTTTCTTGGAAATTTAGCAGAAAATTATGGTCTCAACCTTCGAAAACACGTCACGTTTCAAAGTTTTACGAATTTCTAGAAACAATCAAATTTTTGCGTATAAACCATAACTTTGTCGATTATTACTCGCCAAAAATTATGATCCAGAAATTAATCGTTTTTATGATATTGAGAAATTTTCTTAAAAATACCCGAGGCTGGTTTGCAGTGCAAATAATCTACTAAAAACTGTACAAAATCTATTTTTCCAAAAACTAGTCGGTTCATTATTATTCCTACGAAAGAATGAGAATTGTCTCCATGAGATATTTTCACTGAAATCTAACACCACAACACAATTGGATACAAGATGCTATTATTAATGCATCAAAAAAGGGAGACGGAATTACTACGACATGTGAAATTTTTTTCTAGAACTGCATTCAGATGCTTTTTTTCTGCATAATTAGAATCATCATATCTATCATAATATCATTAAAATGTATTAAGATAATAAGAAAAACCCTTATTTCCTTGCTAACTGAATGCCATTAAGTTCTTGCAGATATGACGTAGTATCTGCAACGGAAAAGCTGCACTGATGAAGTATATAGTCTGATTACCGCGTAATACTTCACAGAAATTCCGATCGATTTCCATTTTCAAGGAAAAAGGGTTAAATGCATCACTATGTAGGAAACAAACACTTTAACCCAAATGATTTCGAAAATTTCAGGGGAAAAACTTGTGATTCAAGTATAGGATTCAACTGGTTTATGATGAAAAGAGCGATTCTGGTGATAAAATTGTTTTCAACTGTCAATCGATGGGTTGTGCCCTTGGTTTGAAATTTTTGGATTTTTTCCGAAACCGCTCTAAGGAAATCTACTGACGACCCCTTTACATACAACTTCTACCAAACAGTTCAGCTATTTATTATTATTTATATTGATCTACTTACTGCCAACTTATAATCTCCAACCTTTAACCGTCCCGCTGACCGATAATTCGTCGCGCGAGACGGTTGTGATGCCACATGCTTACCGTAATTTTGGAATTAGTATTTAATCATTTCTCTTATAACTTATAACTAATTTAAACTTTCTTTGGAGCAGTTCCTCACATAAACCGGATTTTTTGTTTATTCCAATAATTTTTTATATTTTCTCAAATATTTTGAAGCTGTTATCTGTTATCTGGAAAAAAATGTTATCGACCTCCCCAGACTATCGGAAAAGTTACATTTATCAAAGTCTCATATAAAAAGAGAAAGCATAGGTAGATGAAATTTATTAATGGAAGTGTATGTACAGGTTGACAATAATGGCTATAGACATCTGTTTCAGACAGAATTTAAGCCTTATTTGTTAAGGTTCTTTAAATTTTCGAAATTCAATTATTACAGAATTTTTGATTTATTTGCAGAGTCGGTATAATAGGTGAATCGATTGAAAATTTTCGAAATAGTTTTATGCTTATTTCTTTGAACATTTGTTGTATATGGTATTACATACCTAGCAGAAGAAGTGACACTCCATATTTTAGCCCTTCTTCTACAATTGATCGAATTCAGTTCCAATCCTGGAGGGGAGTTCAGTATGAGTTTCAGGATTGTCGAGACAGGGAATAAGAATAACCTCAACTGATTCAACAAAGATGAAACATTACGTTTGTTCCAATTCGCATTGGACGCGTCAATATACTGTCAGGATTCTGCGCTGTTCATGAAATCAAGCATATTGCATGAACAGCGCAGAATCATAATGGTACAATGATCGTTCACAATTCGTATTGAAACAGACCCATTATAACATAAACTTTGTTTGTGGAGCTGCGTTATTGTTGCCAAAAATCCTACTTGAATCTCTGCCACATGGTGTCAAGAGTATTGATTCTTTTGCATACACCATTAGTTAGTAAAATTGCAATATAGAAATCAAGCATCCATTATTTCGCTATACAACATAACATTACGCCCTTTCTTCAGAGCTACCAGCTAGATTTGATGACAAAGTGATTCGATTTGACACCGAAAACGGATCGGGCCGACCCCACGACACGCAATCACGCCGCAATCGACAATGTTCACGCACAATATAGAATTCCTCCCGTGCGTTAATAATCGTATATCTTAATACATCCATCACAGACCAATTCTGTCTAGATACCAAGCGAGTGCACTTGAAATAAATGTATAATCTTTTCTATTTGAACAAAAAAAAATAATTAATTAATGATCCACGTACTCTAAAATAGTTACTTCGAAATGAAATTGTATTTCAAATTTGGGTAGGTCCGTCGCTTCGGTTCAGAATTAACTCATCTACTCGTCCGTCGAAGTGCGATATACGATCATCAAATCCACCGAGTGATTTATTTGAATCAATTAATTTGGTAACATTTCGATAACCACCGATCACGACGGATTATAAGGAAACTCAATTGAGTTTTATTGTTCATAAATTTGATGCGGGCGAAATCCGTTCGAACCGAATTAGCGCGATTATTACGTATTAGGAGGGCGGATTAGCGAAGAGCAGCATTTTCAGGAAAGCCAATTTCATTATTGCTTCAACATTGGAAATATGCGCGCATACACCACGCGAATCGACGACCGATGTCGAATCGAAATCGTCGTTTAATCTACCGGTTTTACGATGCCGTTCATGAACGCTCACCCTGACAATACGGAGTTCGTTAAGCGGGCGCGCCTGAGTAAAATCGAATTATGGCAGGTCGATGTGAAAAAAACCGCGTAAATCGCTAAGAATTTACTGTTGTATACTCATATACCGAGGGACCACCGCAACGACGGTCGACCGTTTATCGCCCACCTTCAAAATGTTGTCTACGACTTTTCAGAACAGCGAGTTCTCGAAGAACCGATTGTGGTTTTTAGGTGCCAAATAACTTATCGCCTTCGTAACGGAAAGGTTATAAGCGGTAAGCGATTATTTCCTCTTAACCGTTTCCAATTGATCGAAAGCGAAGAAACGTTTCTAAAACGGCTCTTCGTCATCGCTAACAAGAAATCAATTCTGCCGACTCACATTAACTATACTTTACCACTCATAATATTCCGCATATTATGAACTGTAATGAAATTTAGGTTAATACTTAATATGCGCCAGTTGATATTATTCCTCTCACGCATAGATTATCTCTTTAGGACAAGCGCATATGGGACACAAGGTACACGTGAGACACGGCCAACACCTACTGCTGGATAGGTCGACAAATTTAGGATGAGCTATGGCCTGCCTAAACGTGCAAGTGAGTTAACCCATGCGGAACTTTCCACCACGAAACTTTCAGATACACACTACGCCACTCCGAGCACGCAATACGATTTTCTCCAATTTACTTTCAAAACGACATCGTACACTCAATTAGCCAGGCTGTACACCCTCAACCTAAACACGTAAACAACGTAAAATAGACAACCGAAAGAACGGATGCGCATTCTAAATTTGTCGACCTATAGATATTTCGAAGACTGACGTGACAGCATCATGTTAGATCATTCGATACGCCTTTTCCGAATCGTCAACTATCCATCAGGACATTCGAAAATACTTATAATTAGTGTTTACAACAGCACGGCAAGGGGTCGGTCAATATAAGGCAGGGGGCTTGCGATATGTTACAAGGAAGTTTAAGTACAAGTTTAACAAAAGGAATTTCTTAGTTTTTCCTAGGATTGTTCCAACTCACGCTAGGAACAGTCATGTATTATCACGATTCTGCGCTGTTCACAAAATGCGCTTCATGCTATCAATAGCGCAGAATCGTGACCGCACAGTGATCGTTAACAACGCCAGTTGGAACAGACGTGTTATAATTCCAATTTGCCAATTTTATGAATCACGATTGAAATTCATTATACAACTGATATATTACTCTGACCATTTGCAAGCGTATACCTTCGGATCTGGTATCAACAGAGCCAATGTACTCAAGTAACTAATTTACCATGAATTCTCATGGTCTCTTGGGTTACGGCCCTCTAAAGTCAGCCTATGCCTTTGATTTTATAGATAACAACTATTTGCGTGCAAATATCGGCACTCAGATCAAAAAATCTTTCTTTCAAAAGACGACCGCATTGATGACAAGCATGAATCTCCTCAAACATAATCATCTTCTTTAATTTCCTTAATTACGAAAAGTACTTTTCAAAGCACAAAGTTAACCTTGTTAAGCGAATCCATGTAATGACCGCTGTTTGCAACAACAGTTTTATGCGATTTAATGGCACCTAGACGCTAAGCGAAAACGTACCATGAAGCATATAGGAGCTCCTGAAGGAAACCCGACGACAAAGTAAGACTGCATTGTAACAATGGAAGGGAAAATAACTTATTTTATCAATTTATGGAATTTCTATCGAAACCAAAAAGACAATCCCTGAATATCAGACGATATTCTTTTCGAGGATGAGAAAACCTAGAAACGTGCGTGGAAATGCAAATTAAAAAATTTATTAGTACTGATCAGAGATCATTAGGAGTGTGCGGATCGAATTCGTTATCCTCCGAATAATTAGGCATTGTTCAAATAGCTTTGGATTATGAACGAAATTTTCTTCAAATAGTCAATCTAGTAAAAGAGCGTTCATTTTGCCATGTGGCGATATTTGCTCATAAATGTAGTCCCTCGACTTCGTCGAGTTTCTATTCTCTTGCTTATTAGGCTCATAAACGAGCTATTGTTGTCCTAACACTTCATTACTGATATTTCAATAGATTCTGCTTCTTGGAAATCTGATCCGTATTCTTAACAATGGTTGAACATTGTTTCAATTATTCGCAGTGAATATTTCCCTAAGACAATGTTTTCTTCGATTCTTTGTACGTCGACATAATGATAATTCCAACAAAAATATTGTTGAATCGAATCTGAATAGGAAATACAGCTGAAGGATGGTTTTTTGATTTTGAGAAAAGTAACATTGACGTTATATCTAAATGTTTACACTTCGCTCCTTATTTGATAAAAACTAATATTTTTAACAACACTAATTGTTTGCAGCTTATCACAATTAAATTCTACTAATAGTTTGTTGAACAAATGTTTTTAAAAAATGATAACCGACCCGTGATAATGACTTCTGAACCATCAATAACGCTTTAACTGACATGGAGACAATTAATATTTTTTTCAAGTTGTTCAATGCGGACGCAGCGATAGCGAGCCGAATGGAAAGAGCGAACGCGATAGTCGATCGATAAGATTTTCCCTGGGTGGAAATTTCATGAAATGCTTATCGGTTCGAGTTAGTTTCAATATAGGGAGTTTGTTGCACCGTAAGGTCAAGGCCTGATCGATCTACAATGTGTGAACGAATCTGATAAGAAAAGCGAGCCGCGGCAGTAAAATGGGATATAAAAATGTGAACACGCAACTAACCGGCAGCACCAACCATTGAAATAGTGTCGTTATTTTACCACAATTAAAACTACTGCCGCGTTCGAATATTATATGGTTGTAATGGGTCGAAACGCTTCGGTCGCTGCGCCGCGATAATTACAAACTACAACATAATCCTTTCCGTTTCTCTTTTCCTGAGACTTAATGAAGACAAATTTTAATTGATAAGTCATTTGGCGATCGGTAGATAAAGCGCCATTCTTTGAAATATTACGGTTGCGTTTTGGAAGGGCAGGTGGACGTCCTAAAATCATTCAGGATATGCGAATAAATTCGGCTGTTTTTTTAACGTCAACGTTAAATAAGAATAATGATTAGTCGGAAACTTAAATTTCTCTAACAATAATCGCCTTACTAATTATGCTAAGTATGAATTACAAATATGTGACGCATTAGGTATATGAATCGACTCTAAAACGAGAAATAGCATTTTATTGAATAGATTATATGTTGAAATTGTTAAGCCTTTTTTTATGCCGTCATGGTCAGTAGCGTCGGTTTGGGGGGATGATTTTAATTACTAGTAGTCGTATATCTCATTACTCCCTCCCACCTGCGTGGTAGAGGGAAATCTCCCAATGGCGACTATTTTGCGTGGTTGTCGAAGAGAGGTGATGGAAAAGAAAATTAGAATCCCCTCTTCTTCAACTTGATGGTTTGATTCATCTGAGCCGACACTAGTGATTAAAGAGGTGAAGCAGTATATCACATGGATTCTAAGATCAAAATAATGATTTCTATGGAACAAAGCAGCTTAGAAAGAAGAGTAAATATGATTCTTTCTATTGACGAAAAAAATGTCTTGTCATTTTTCTGACTCACATTGGTGAACTCAAGGAAGTGAAAAGCAATTTTCACCACTAGGTTGATAAAAACTCAGACCCAGAAAATACACTTGGGAACACCCTGGAGGCTCCAAAATTAAGGATTGAAGTTTCAAACATTGGCTAATGCCAATTGCTGCTGAAAATATTGTTGAGGTGCAACTAATCGTTTCACACCAAATCATTCAGACGGGAGAACAGAAAGAAAGGAGAGAAATGACATTACTGTTGAAGACTAAAATTTGTTCATGGGCCGTTCCATTTTGAACAATACCAATTGTGGCATTTTTTTACGACCGAAATATATTACAATAATAATAAATCACGGTAGATGATGGAATAGTCCTACCGATGGCACCGCGTTAAAAAAATCGCTCAGCACTAAACACCTCGTATGAGGGTATAGCTATAAAATGGAATTAACGCGGGAGCATGTTCGTGTGATGATTTTCGACAGAGATTATCAAGTGACGAGTGCTTTTGTCCACTAGTTCGCGTTTTGTCATTGAACGTCTATCCTTTGCCACTTATCAAACGCTGATTTAATTGAAGACCGCATTTCCACATCTCCATAGTTATTTGAAGCGATTATAAAGCGAAAACTTTAATTTTGGATAGTTTTTTCAGAAAGATTCGATTTTTCTTAATTCAACGAAATCCTTGAACGAATTTCAATCATTATTTATTTATTTATTATCTTCAACACGGTTGTGAAGAAACTGGAAAATTAGTGCTGTGTTTGACAGAGTCATTGGGGTTCAGTGCACTCCATATTCATAAGCTAAAACGCCATACTAGATGAATTGATAAGATGATTGAATAAAAGGCCAGAAATTTGAAATTTTGCGAACTTTTGCCACGAGGTGCAGATATAAAAATTTTAAAAGCGAACTTTTTTTTCAATTCAATTTTCTTTCTTCAATCAGATGCAAGCAACACGCATTTTCTTGAAACCTGTCGTAGACCACGTTGATGAAATCGAAGGGGCGCAACAATCGTTACCAGCTGATCAGACCGTCGGACTCCCGACGGATTGATTTTATTGTGGCATAGAATTCTATATAATGTCACAATATTTTTATAACGAAAAGTCGCTATTGACTTGCTTGACTTGTCGTCTATCTGAATTTTCGTTTTATTATCACCGACTTTCCTGTGAAATAAAACATAAGTTTGTCATGCGTTTGTACAAATTTTTTGGTCATAATACATTCCTAAACCTAAACAGTAGTAGTGTAGATTCCTATTTTTCGTACAAGTAGGAGCATGGTGTGAAGACTAATAGAAATGTTATTTTTAATGCCCGGGTGATAAAAATTACAACAGGGCAAAGTCAGCTCCAATCATAAATCGGCAAGTTTCTCTATAGGGATGGGCTTTGGAAACTTAAATTTGGTACTGTTTTAAATTAAAAGACTTCTCATATTGTACAAATCACAATCGACAGTTGTCATATGGCGCAGGAGCAGGTACTCAATATAGTTGTTTGCGTTACTGCTGCATTTATTCACTCTATTATAAAGACAGTTATGACTTGAGCTCCCAATTCTCTGGAGAATGTGTCAATGTCACTATATCACCTATAGTTTTAACATGAGAACTCAAATTTGTCACCCATCTATTGAAGTATTCAGATAACACGAAGACCCAGAGGGAACAAAGCATCGCTTGAATGAAAGGGAAATAGGTCACATCAATCGTCTAAACAGAGAGCTCAATAGTTAGAATTGGTCCAATCAAAACGTTTCAATTGAAACATATTGACGTATTTTCCATATTCTCACTTGCTAGAAATTAAGCGATCTTCCAGACGTACTTACGGATGCGGAACATGTGTCTCACCATATTGCTGCACCGGAATTTGAATACGAAAATACTATCGCAAACGGAAACGGAACCCGTGGGGTGGTTGGTTGGCGGTTGCGCCCCAAACATGTTCACTCACCGGTGTGACGACGTTGCCCGGCAACGCGCCCCCAACTTCTCGCCACGACAATGATTGGAAGCGATCGCGCCAACAATGGCCGCCTTCTTCACCAGATTAAAACTCTGTTTATGGCACTACGCGCACCGACTGTATAATAAGCGTCAATTTCGACACGTCGCGTCGGCGCCGACGTCATAGTCGACGATATAGATTATGTGGCAACGCCTTCTGCTTCACTGCCATAACTTCAGACCGATTCACACAAAATTCGCTCAAAATCGTTCCGTTATCGCTCTGTACCTACCTTATATTTAACTTCAACCGTGCCATAGTTCTCTAACCATCGAGACTGTGAAAAACGACTTTTTGCATTTTTTATTACTTCTATCGTGCGACTGCTATTTCATATATGTATGTATTTACAAGCGATCGCAATCGACATTTATTTGTCGATTGGCATCATTTTCTGATAGGTGTCATTGATATCTATCTGCAATCATTTCAGTTTAATCATTTTTTGCGCATTTACAGAAGATGCATCTAGAACTGAAAAGCTGAAAAAATGTAAATTAAGCAAAGTCATTTCAATGCTAAATGATTCATGGCGTCCCAGACGAAGGTCATCCGGAGTTTTCATTAATTGGGATAATCAATTCAATTGATGACCCATCATCCCATATATGTTCCATCGGTGACAATTCCGCGAAGCGAGGAGGCCGTGGAAGTTGGGAGACATTATTTTCTTGTTATGAATACGTGCTTTAACTTGTTGAAATATGGGTTGAATTAAAGTGCGTAGGCGGAGAATTGCAACGGGCTGTCCTCAAGTAACCATCTGTATTCAAATCAGTATGGATCCGAACAGCATGACCTGCTGATGTCAGAGGGTTGCATAAAATCGTACATAAAATCGTATTCTAGGATTTGCCATTGCTCTAGAGACTATCCGTTATTAAACACCATATTGTAGAGATGTTTGCCAAGTTCTCAAACCAACTGGACTTCATTTCGTAGTTCTAAGTTTATTATAGGAACTAACATATTCTTAGGTCTTCTCAATTTTTATGATGTTCATTACAAAGTCAACATGTCTTTAGTATCATTCGTTCGTTCAAAGAAACAAATAATGGATTACCGCACTGTGAGCTGCGGCACAGTGAGCCACGGCACAGTGAGTTCATACTATAAAACGAACGACACAGCAATCCGTCGCGCACAATTCAGAAGTGACATTTCGAAGGACCGCTCACTTTGAATGAGCTGCTACTTCGGAAGAGTTGTTCTTTTCAAGTGAGCCGCTCTTGTCAAGTGGAGCGGTCATTCGCTACACTGTACTCGTTACTGAGCCATTCGTATAGACAATATTTCGGTGAAGGCATACTGTTTATCCTTCGATGATCTGCGCTAGAAAACGGAGAAAATAGGAAATAGGAAGAGTAACAGTGCACTGCACGATGATGGCGACAATTTAGTTGCGCTAGCTTCGTAAACAAAAACGTGCCAAAATGCTGCCAAGATGCAAGGCTGCTTCATTCCTGAAAGACAACTACCTTACTACAGAAAATTTGTATGATAACGGCAATCTATTAATCTGTTGATATATCTAATGTCACGTTCATTAAATGAATCAGAGTGAAACCTTACAGAGATGTTCCACACTCAAATGAAGGTGATGTGCGAACTTTCTTGCAAAAAGCAATATCAGACATTTCCTTTGTTGTTATATTAAGTTATTTTTTACGACTATGGAGCGTATAAGCTTCCCGAGCGAAACAAATTGAGGCGGACTTAAAAGCGTGCCGTTCTTATATGTGACATTGTATGTATGTATGTTTATGTATGTAGATCATCCGGAGGACGGCGGTGTGGAAAAAAAACAACGTTTTCCAAAATCGTGAACTCGATCTTGCAGATATTCGCAACAAACTATTAAATTCCTGGAATCATTTTTACAATGTTATTATTTTTCGAAATGAAATAACGAAATGTAAATGTTCTATTTGATAGAAATGGAAGGCGCCTTCTGTTTTCTCTCTTGCTTTATAAAAAAATTGGTTCGTTCTAATCTCAGAGACTATTGAACGGATTGCCGTACGAGATTCATGAAGAAGGTTAAGGTGAATAGATAAGTTGCCAAGAAAATTGCGCAAAAATTTGCCAAACAAACAGATCGGAATGATTGTCTAAACTTCGCGCGTGTGGTTGCACGTGTCGCGCTGTCGTTTGACAGTTGAAAACAACTATCTCTAATATTTAGTATCATTAGTAGAAATTACACATTTTATCAAAATACTTTGATACTTACTTAAGATTGTTTTTTTTTTGAAATTTCTTTGTTATCTTATCTACTAAGCGCACTGGGTGCCGCTAGTTATATAATAGTAATCTTTAATCAAAATGCTTCATTAAAACCAATCAACAATGCATCCATACGTATAGGTATTCACGTGAACAATTAACTGTAAAATATTGGTAATTTTGTATCACAATGGCCTCATTTGTACTATTAGATATGGTAGCTGGAGAAAATCTGTCGCATCAATCCTCATCGTCTTTACCGTTTGTGAATAATCCTCTCATTATAAAACAATTCTGACAGTGAATTTGTTTTTAAAACGGTCCTACCGTTATGTAAAATTTTCATTTTCGTTCAATAAGTAGGTTTCATGATTTTCAAGAGAGCTCACATAATTTTCTTGTCGATTGCATAAACTTAAACGAAACTTTTTGTCATCGCCGAGAACACCCACAGTTTTTTCGCGAAAGATTCAACAAATTTTAGGAATTTAACTGTGTGAAATAATGATTGCAATCTTAAATCTCAGGGATTTTGATGCAATCAAACCGTCTTCCAGTGGATCGTTTTGCTTTGGAGACTGTGCCATTCAGAATTTTTATAATAGGTAAAAGAAATTCTTCTCTGTTTCATATTAGCTGTCAATTTTTAATTTTTGATATGAATTAATAAGTGTAGTGTAATTTGTGTTGTGTTGAAAATACTGAAAAGGTGTTTATCCTACCCTTCGGTGTAAGCGGAGCTGAATCAACCGTCACCGCTAACACGTTGACGGCGATTGTTAAAAAAATCGATAAAACATTGAACCCACCCAATTTATGTTCTGGTGTTTCTCCGAGAGGAATTGACACTTTAACGACACAAATGCCGCATATAAAAATCGAGGCGCATAAAGGGATTGGAATTGCAATGACGTACGATTCGAAATTAAAATAAAATATCCACAACTTCTCACATAATTGATATGAAACAATGAATATTTCATATTTCAGATCGTTTTGAATTCAATGCACCGTTACCAACCAAGAATACATATCGTGAAGTGGCGAGAGCACTCGAGACCAATCACGGACCTGGAGCAGGAACATTATAGAACGTACGTTTTTTCCGAAACGGTCTTCACGGCGGTGACTGCCTACCAAAATCAGCTGATAACGAAGCTGAAAATCGATTCGAACCCTTTTGCGAAAGGTTTCCGGGATTCTTCGAGATTGACAGATTTTGATAGGTGAGTTGATTATTTTCGTACATCACAACTTCTATCTAGTACGAATTGTATGATATAAATTCATAGAAAAGTCTTTCAACAAGAGAAAAAGCCAAAAACGTTGTCAAAACTCTGATGTTCCAAAAATCCACATCAAATCCTCCGCCAATTTACATCTGTGCTACGCCCAAATTAAGAAACATTATGACAGCAATAGTTTAATGGGCAACTGTGACACAGGTTGCACAACTGTGACACGGTAGCATATTCATTCACATACACGCGGTGTTCACTGACATGTACATTCATGTTGCTACTTAAGGTGCTACTGGAATTTCGTGTTTTTTGGAAGGACAACAATATTTTTCATACCAAATAAAAATTAATAATTATGGAATATATCTTCGAAGCGAACGCTTTCTTTTTGTGTTCTTTGTTAAACGTTGATTTAATTGAGAACTATTGATTTGAAAACAACAAAAAGTTGGATACAGAGTAGAAAAAAAATTGCTTTACTCAACTATTTAATTTATCGAGACGAAGATTCTAGTGAAAATTTTAAATAACAAACAAAGTGCTAAGACGAGAAAAGCTTTGGAACTTCATTGTCAAGCTTTTCAAGAGCTTCTAAGTTATTACAATTACAATATTTAAAAAACAGATAGAATTAACGAATGTAGTGATACAAAATAACTGTGCAGAAGCGGAAGTAATAATTTCTAGGATGGAAATTTATTAGAAATCCAAGGTTTACCAGTGAGTGTGAGGCTACAGTCGCGAATAAGAACCGACAATTCAGACAATGGCATCTGACTCGAATGAAAAGTCCTACGTTCACTGTAAAAATGGTTGGACTGAGTAAAGTGCATTCCCTATTAAAAAATTGAAGAAATAACTGAGGGGTCTAAAACACGTCGAAACTGTTAAAATATTAAATCAAAGTGAAAATCGACACGACAAGTCAAAAAAAATCACTCTGTAGCGAAATATCAACCGTTATCGCACCTATAATATATGGCCTTACAGGAATATTGCTGATTGTGAAACATAGTGCATCAATATGCATGCAGGATTTTATCATCTATCAGTTGTTCAAACGGTAAATAATATGAAAGCCTTGATTTTCAATTCGAAACATTTCTCACATTTAATTGTGCCGATCTGCGGTTTCAACACGCGTAAATGCAATAATTCGAGATTATATTCCGAACCCTATACTTTATGGCTCATCAGCCAGACAATTATTATTCAGGACGGACGTATATCGATTAACGGCTACCAAATTGCGTCGGACTGACGCGAAAAATGTTCTATGACCGCTCGGAAATTTCTTGGATAGTGAAAGCGTTGCGAGACGCGATAATTATTTCGTCTCCTCCTGAGGGGGTCGTCGAATGATTGTAAAGTGCGCACGGGGGGCTAATTGAAGACAACAACCGGGAAAACGCGCGCGGCACCTCTACCTGAGGTGTGAGAAAATGCCCGACCTTCATTATATCATCACGTGAAGACAACGATTGTCGAAAATTACAGGGCGGCGGCACGGGCACGCCCTATGGCGGTCGGCTCTTGGTATCGAAACAACGTAAATTAAATTCTATCATAACAACGCGGATGGGATACTGCTCGCAAGCGAGACTTTGGGTTTCTGGTTTTCCAGCTCCCTCCGGCCGTCGAAAACCGTGAACTATAGCTTATCACTTTTACTTCACGTGTGTTTACTCGAAGACATATCGAGATTTGGATCATCAAAATGCTTCCTCCTGGAAAAAGAGATTTGTATTCGAATTTTCCTGACTCCATCGACTAATCTTGTTCAGAATGGAATATTGACCAGAAAAAGTTCGTGCATACGATTTTGCAAGACGGTCTTCGCTTCGCGCAAGTAACCTGGTCACGTTTTGCAGCATTCAGTACCATATTAGAGGACGTGGGCGTGTCCCGGCAATTAACATCAGAAGTATCGAGTCGTGTTAATATTAAATAATTTGAACGACATACTTTCGAACGTTAAGATACCACCATTTATAAAAACATACATATCATAAATTATGATTATTAATTGTCCTTATAATACAATCTTCCTTCGTATTTGAAATTTGATGATGACCATAGGCGAATAGGGTAAAAAGACCAACTGTTATTCCGGTACAGTTTCCGCCATTGCGCTCAGTTTACTGTATCTAAGTCATTAACGGGTCATACAAATATCAAACGCGATATTGTTTAGTCAAAAACACTCCTCAAATTCAGTCACGCATTTAGAGGACATTTGCCATCTCATCATAAAAATAGATATGAAAATGTTTGGCTTTTTTATCAGAATAAAAACGTTGTTTAAAATATAATAATTGGAATAATTGTAATATGAAAACCTAAACTAGAAAAAAGCATTAATATTTCCATTACAGTGCCTCTGATTAAATTGGCACTCCAAAAATTTTGCGGTACTGTCTGGTGATATGTAGGCATTACTGGTAGTAACCATACTCTAACAAAAAGTTGGCCACTGGATTTTCAATACATTCCACGAATAAAACGAAGAAAAATGCACAACTTAGTTGTGCAATTTTCAAGAGTGATGCGACGCGCACGATGTGACCATCCGAAAAAAAAAAGAGAAGCGATGTGGTAATTCGAGCGTCACGACGCGACGCGTCGTCATGAGCCAAATTCGCGCCGTCATAGCATCGCTGGCATTAATTTATTCCGCGTCCGACATCTCATGTATAATGCAGCAAGTAAATCATTTAGGTGCTCGCGGCTGAGTCTCATTTCCATAATGCACACATGAAACGCCATTACGCGATCTAAATGCTTGGAAATTCATCGGCACGAAGAATCACGCGAACAATTAATAAACCGTGACCGACCGGAAAACCTCGATGCTATTTCACTTCATCCCAAATGAAAAGAATTAATTCTGTCAAAAATCGGTTGTTAGTTGAGTTCGATTTCTGATATTTGCTTTTTCATTTACAGGGAACCGATCGATTGCTTTATGGATCAGCATTTTTTAAGATCGTCATTGAGATTATATTCGGGTGATCACTTGGACACAGAGAATAACAATGCGGCGGGCTCAATATTTTCGGCGGCAATGATGGAGAAAGCACGCGCGCACATTCAGATGTGGAGCAGAACTGCAGGGGGTGTCCCTTACAACCCGGCAGATCTACATGCGTTCTTTCTGAGCGCGGCGCCCAGTCAACAAGTCTACCTTAGCCAACGGCAGCCGGTTCCACTCGGTCTCTCACAATTTTGGAGTCAAAGTGCGACCGGGTGGCAGGCCCCGGTCCATGGAGGTCTGCCGCCCGGTCTATTGGGGCCACCTGCTCCGCATCGATCTCAGGTCACACCGCCACCTTCCTCCACGCCAAGTTCTTCCGGCTCGCCCAGCCCTACGTCTTTAGGAACATCTTCAGACCTCAGACTGCCAAAGCCGGCATTTCCCGGCATGCATCGATTTAATCCTTACGCGTCGCCTATTTCACGACCCAATACGTCGTCATCCGTGAGTCCTTCGACGAGAGGTAGTCAGTGATGAGCGTAGTGACTTGGCGATTTGTCATCAACCAAAGAGATTTTAAATATGTAAATAGTGTTAACTTATTGTTGTAAAATATTCTTACGTGGTTTTCTAATGGAAATGATTGTTTACGTTGTGTGCCGAAAAGTTTGTTTCTTCTTTTGGTACATATCGAGGTAATATTTTGTACAAGAACTGTAATCAGTATTATTGTAAATAGATTTGTGTAGTTGATTGTTCGTATATCATGTGCAATAATATGTAAGATTCCGAAGTAACGAAAGAATAAAGAGTATTGTTAGAAAGAAACGAATTAGTCGTTTTGGTGACTGTGCGGATTTTGCTTTCGTTCAATGTGTTAATAGGAACTACCGTTGTTTATAATAATTGGAAGTTGAAAGTGAAACAAATAAAAATTAATTAACGGAAATAGTGGTGTTTAATTACTAGCCGTCAGATTACCTATTGTTCAACAAACTGAGAACAAAGTCGTTATCTCGTGTGAAACAAAATTCATGCTTCTCTGGTTACGAATTGGAAATTAACTAGAATATTAATTTTGATTCAACCAAAATCATAAATAAAATGAAATCGTAAAATTTCGAATAGAACATTTGGTGAACGGATCCCAAATGTAGAAATGAATACTTTTCTCTTGAGTAACTAATTTTTTTTTATTCTCAATTTTTATGAAATCCAAAAAAATCTTAGATACAGATAGATTTTTGGGTTGGGTAGAATGAAGAGGAAAAATGCAAAAATAATATTATTTGCCAGTAGTGGCTTTATAATCTACTTTAATAAATCGTTACTATAGTCGACAGGAAAGTGCCGCTATGTCGGCAAAAATCCACCGGAAACGTTTTGGGTGTGAACGGAGTTAATACGGTAGACTTCCCTCACCATAGCGGCACTTTCTCCTCGACTCGCTAGGAACGTGTTTTCCACCTATTTAATAATTGGCAGCAACTCATCAGCGAACATTATGTTGTAAAGCTACTTTTTACTTTTTTTCGTGGATTGCGCTTTGCATTTTCTGTGTATTGTGCGAAAACGATGTTGAAAATTCATTGCACATTTTCAAAATTTGGTCATCAGTTTTCATATGTTTCCGAGAAAAAATGTTTTTGTCATAGTAACAACTAGAAAATGATTTGATTCGTCTGGACTATTGGAATGTAGAAACTGAACGAATAAATACAATAAACATGATACACAATTATAAAAGAAGCTTGTTCTATTCAATGTTTCAAGAATACGTTGAGGCAAGCATGACATTTCCGGAAATGGTTAAAATCAAGCAACTGTTTGTTCAATGGGAGAAAAATTGAATGATGGAGGTGCTTTTAAACGAGCCAGACCATCCGTGGAAATACGACGCGAGTAAGTAGACACGAGCCTATTGATAGATTGCGGTGCAATAATGAACGAATTTCTTCGTTTGCGTCAGGTTGTTATATAGCAAACGGCTATTGCAAAATAGCAATCATCGAGAAAAAAGCAGATCAAACAGTAATTAAATAACAATTGAACCGAAATCTGCGTGACATGCCGCTATGAAGTTGAAATAAAAGTTTTAACTGGAATGCTGAAACGTTAACTTTGTTTAAAATGTTAAATTATCACTTACAATTTTTAACATTCACCTGTGCGTGTTTTCGCTATTTCTCAAAGCAATGCGGATTTCATCGAGATTATATCGATACATATACTTCCTTCTGGACCGCTCCGCAATCAAGGATCATTCATCTTTCTCTCAAAGAAAAGAAGCGATATAAAACATCGGTCCGCGCGTACAAATGACTGGATCAGTTTACAATATCTACACGACGACGTATAATTTAACATCGAACAACATCCTGAGTCATGTGGGTTGATGTCGAACAGAAACGAAACTACAAGAAACGATAATTGTCGGGACAGGTGGTCCTCATCGATCACGGTTGCTACTAATTGAACGGAAGACGTTCTCAAAACTTTCTTTTGAAGGATGCATTTGTATCGATGACATTTCTTATCGAATATGAATCCCGATTTATCATACGGATCAATCGGCGAATTCTAAAAATTAAAGTAAGCAACTTGAACATGGTACATTTTATGTCATTAAATTCTTATTTCAATTGGACATTGTTTTTCAAAAGTGAACTCAACAGAAACTCAAACAAAAAAATACACATTCGACACATCTGAACAATTTGCCAAAATTTTTGCATCGCTAGAGAAAACAAGAGACAAAATTGTCCAATTTTTCAAACAGATGTTAATAGAAACTGACGTATCTATAATATTCAAGAGATTGGAAAGACATTCTCAAAATATCGAGAAAAATGACTGGAAATATAACCAAAAAGCTTAAGTACTATTAAGCAAAGAAAACTTAAGAGTTGTTTTGGGGATTTTCTAAAAACAGTTGGTAATTTAAAAATAAAATAAGGAAAATTCAGAACTTGTAATGAAAGATCAAAATTTGAACAAAATCGGATGAATGTATGAAAGCAACTTGAATTTCAATGTAACACCAAAAATAATACGAACAATGAATTCAAGAATGCAGAACAAAATATAAAAACACTAACTAACTAATGTTATAGTAGTTTACTGAATTAAAAATAAAATAATGAATTTCAATTTTTTCATGATAAATGTGTTAAAGTTATCATACAAAATGTACATCACTGTGTTCAAAAAAAAAACATGGTTGCCATTTGAAAATAGAACATAACTTGTTTTCTTCTTTCAGACAATCAAATTAAAAAAATTTGTTCTGTATCAGAATTTGTTGTTTTAAGGATAAAAGTTTGAATTCAATTATATGTCGTCTTGTCTTTGTTACACAATAGCTTCCGTATCCTTAATTCCAGCAATCGAGAGATAAGACGTTTGCTATAAAAAATCGCATCGTTACCGGTAGACCGAAAGAGGGTCCCGCCGTCATAAAGTAATGCGCGCCGACTTATCCCAGCCCTAACACAGAAATATTCCGAGGGAATAGAAGTTCCGATAAAGAAGGCGGCAATAATGTAGAGAGTGTGTGTGCATGTGTAGTCGAGTCCGCACCTCTTCTGGTCTGGCAATCTTTAGATGGTGTGCTCTTGCCGGATGCATTATAGATACGGCAGCCCGAAATACGGCGGCAATTTCGACGGTGCGTGATAAGACGTTAATGGCTTCAACTTTACACTCTATCGCCCGGACGGAAGCAGAGGCGCCGGCGCCGTTCTTGCAGCCTCACACATTTTCGTGAGGACTAGCCGAAACAGAGCGACGGGCGTCACTGGCGCGTCGGCAAGCTGCACTGCAGTTCGTGACGACGAGCCGTCAAAAAGCTCACACGTTCCCCTCCAGGCAAAACGCCGGCGCTCCAAAACCCTTGGGAAATCTATCACCCTTTCGAAATATCCATCACTTATCTAATATTAATCTACCGTGAAATGAAATGTTCCGCCGGCCACTCCAATAAAAGCTCTGTGCCGTAATTGAGCCGTTGCTTTTTATGCCTTCATCTTATCTTCAAACTAATTTGATAAACGCTCCCGCTAGTAGCTACGTATTTTCGGATTACAAGATGGTTACCAAATAATACCCACTCTTATAACTTCTATGCTACGTTAAATGTCGTATCTGTACAAAATTTCCATCGTTTCCTGCGATATTCGGTCGATATCATTTTCTTCTTTCTCGGTGAAAGCGTTTTCATGTAGTTCGATTGCTCCGTCACTATGTGCAATGTAGGTAATTGTAGCAGGCGGGGCGCGACCAGCGGCGTTTTAGCAAAGTCATTGCAACTCTAACTAGATTATTCGATGTGAAGAAAACTTATACGTAACCGTTCTATTACATGGCTTGCATAGATTACAGGTTACCCGGTTGCCAACATTGAGCTGCACCCAAAAATCGCCGTTTTGGAGCGAACATAAATAGAGACATATCTAATGTAAAGAATTTCTCTCAATGTGTGAAAGCACTGTCGTTGTCAGTCTTTCGCCCTTCTTTGCTATTGATCAGTGAACAATCGCCTTGGTTACTGTTTCCGTCTAAAATGTAGCGTTCGCAACTTTTTTTGTCATTGTTTTTAGCTGCAACGAAAAAATATGCATCATAATTGAGATTTGTAATAGTTGAAACCTTCATTACGCATCTGACATATTATAGTGACTCTTTGCAAGCGTTGGCATAAGTAGAGCCAATTCACTCTTTTTCTCTTTGTTTACAATTTCAGGAATATATCTCCAATTCATAATCACTGCAACGGACTTTGATGATATTACAGAAAAATCCAAACCAATCGGTGCTATTTTTGGTAAAAAGGATTATAGTTATAAATATAAGAATATGCATGAAGTGATCTATCCTTTTAGAGCGATCTGTTAGCGACACAGGGGTGGGAAGAGAGCCGGTGGCCCCCGTGCGTTCACTTCAAAAGAGCTGTTCATTGCGAATGAGTTGCTCTTTTCAAGTGAGCCGCTCTTTTCTAGCGCATTCGCTACACTGTGCAACAACTTAACCCGTTCAGTCAAGTGTGCCGTTCAAATTGAGCGACTCGTTACCGAGCGACCTAATGTGGAATTATCGATTGTTTTGCGATATGAATTATTTTCGTAACATTTTTTCAATGAATCATATGTTTGATCTCCTTCGATTTATATGGAGCAAACCATATAAATTCGCCATTTATATCAACAAATATTTGGGTACCTAAAAAGCTTGTGACAGTTTGAAATTATTTTGACAATTCAATTCTCATGATAACCGACGAGCAGGCCAAAACGTAGTCGCTTTTTGTTACATCCATTTGATATGTGGAAAAACAGAGAAGGTAAATGGACTTGGGACTACAACATTTTGTCGACAACAGTGCGCTCTATAATATGTAACGTGTCGTATATTTACAAAGTATTTGTTGGTAATGTGTGAAAAAAAACAGGCTAGCCACCTGTTTTCCATTCCAATTGGAAATATTGATGCGTTGGAGCAATAAAAAACATCAATTCCAGATTAGAAGATAGTGGGGCTTGGAAAATCTTAGTTCCGAAATTAAACGTTTTTCCGGTTCCTCCACCAGTATGTAGGAACCAGAATTCAAAATTTGGTTCCCGCTTCGTCCGTTATTTCCGAGAATCAAAATTTGAGTCGTCTTATAACTCAACTTCACAAAGCTGCTTTGCTTTAATAAAAAAAGAACAAATTATGTAAACTCATAAGAAACAACACAGCCACCCAAAAAATTTCGGCCCAGTGACCAGAGCATGGTTAATAAATAAAAAAATATCAAAGTATCGACAAAAATTCAAACTAAATTTCTAGAAAATTAATATATGTACATATTATACATATAGAAAAATATAAAATATGTATATACGGAAATTATCTCTTTCTCTATTCTTTCTATTTATATAATAATGACTGAAATAAAATATATAGTTAATGTCAGGGGCGCCGACCTTATGAGGTCTGGGGGTTCCAAACCACCCCCCCTCCCCTCCAGTCCAATAATTAAGGCATTTATTAGTTATATCACCCTTTTTTATTATCTCGTGACAGGATCCGGTATTATGATAGTTTATAAAAGTCGGCGCTACTGGTTACTGTAAGATACAATATTGCTTTTCAAAATAATTCTTTCCAATCCTAGTTCAAATTTGATAACTCAATATTCGATAATTGTATTTAAAAGAATGACCAGTCCTCGGAGAATAGTGCGACGATCCGCAAAATGGTCCAATAATCAAGATAAATGTTTCCCAGCTTCCTTCGACAAAAGATTACATAACAATTCCGGTCATTGGCAGCATTACGCTTATTATTACGGGGGTTGCCGCAAAACTGAAAGCCGGACTGATTGAATTGAGGTATAAATAAAATTGCAGCTGGGGGAGAATTCTCTTGAGGGCGATGGCCCAGTTCGGGTGTACGACAAATCTATACGAATAAAAGGTACATTCAACGTAAGTGGAGCGCGCGTGGACATGGTAAACGGGGCGCCCTCTTGAGATCAGTTGGGAAACTGATTTATCGGAGGAACGAGCTAATTGGCTTGAGGGCAGTCGAAATGTGTTTCCTGTGTGCAGGCCGGCCAGAGTACGGACGCGTAGGGAATTGAGGATCCGTTCACCCATTCGACCATGTTATTAAAATTCGATCAACGAACATTTTGAATTCCACGATTTACTTCTCGCCAATTGTCGCAGCCGAACAGTCCGAGTGGTATGTCGGTCAACAGTTCCTCCGTATATCAATTATCGTCAGATTTCATCCCGAAAGCAGGTTTTTTTCGAGAAGGCTGCCATCGCGATAATTTTCATCTTCAATCGCAAAAAAAGGTGAAGGAACACGAAAAAATCTTCATCATAAGCATAAGAGGATTCCATTCCTTGAATCAAAGCGTCTACCGAAACTCAACAGGTACGTACTAGAGGTGGGCGCATGAGTGATTCCTAATACTCGCTCACAATCTATCAAGTCACTCTATTTGTGTGTTACTCCTACGGAGCCTCATAGCGAAAATACCAAAAACAAAAGCTGTTCACCTCTGACTCCGTTATCTTCTACCGCAAAAATTCGTTTAGGGCGTATCACAAATCTCTTCTACAATTTTCTGACGAATGCACTTTTTCACTTCATGGAAGGTTGACACTCAACATCCGGAAATGCTAAACGTTTGGTAAGGATTTTTGGGACATCACCAAGTTGGACCTCGTTTATTCCGGGTAATTTAAATTGAGAAATTTATCTTAAAACGCTGGATCCGTTAGTAACAGAAAAATCACAAAACGAGCTATTAATACTTGAACAAAAATTGCTTTGCCAACAAGACGGAGCTCCTCTTCACTATGCTGAACCAGTTCGCCAATACCTCAATTTCAATATCCTGGTCGTTGGAATGTAAGAAGAGGTCCTATGGAGTGACCTGCCTGATCTCCTGACCTGAACCCTCTGGGTTTCTTCTTGTGGGGACATCTAAAGTCCAAGATTTTTGTGACTCAGCCTGAAACTAAGAGACATAATGAATTTATTCTATTTGAATTGTCCACACTATGTACTATATACTATACACTCATAATAGCTAATAGACTGAGGTCGCCCATAACTTCATCGTTTCCAAGTGACCATACTGTATAAATATACGTTCGCATATTCGTGCGAGGAAAAATCGACGAAACGTAAAAAATAATTAGGTGTAAAGAAGTTGATTTTTCAAGCGGAACGTAGACAGAATGCTCAATTTCCGATCACATTATTCATTATCTTCTTAATTACTTATCGCAAATTGAAAGTCTGAGCAAGTTTTCTTTTAATGTCAAAATGCAAACATAACATTTACTCGTCCATATGGTTTTGTTATTAAATGAAGTTTTAGAAAATCATTCCTCCTTAAAGTTAAGGTACGTTAATGCATGTCGTGGAACCAATAAATAATATGCATAAGAAGCGATTCTTCGCATTGCTTCCATATTTCAGATCAGTTCATATCAGTTGGATCAATTGTCAGTCTTTTTGCGAAATTTGTTATCGTTCGTCTGCTATGTCGCGCATCGTCTCGATTGAGGAAACAAGTGATCGTACCAAACAAATAGCCGGAGGCGTGAGATCGAGGGGTGGCGGCAAGCTGAAGGCCCAACAACCCCACAACGAGGGGGTGTTACAGTGATTTATTGTAATAGCCGTTCCGCTTCAGTTTAAATTGAGATTAAAATTAGCAACGCGCGATATGTTAAAGCTCACCGCGCACCCGTTTCATGGTAACAAGGATCCAATAACCGTAAAATTAAATTCGAAGACGCGAACGCATCTCCCATAGGGTGCGAAGTCTATGAATCAATTCTTACTTGATTTTCACGTTCAAACTCATTTCAATACGCATCTAGATGAAACAAATTAGGAATTGAATGGGTTAATTATTTAACTACCAACTGACCTAACCCATTGCCTTGCCAGTTGAGTAAAACTTCCGTTGAAAGCTGACAACTATTTCCTCCTCGGAATTGCCACTCCTTTGCATCTATTTACAACAACCGATTGTTTTCAATCACTGGTGAAAACTTTTCGCCGGCTGATACCATTGTTGTTTGTCTTCGCAAAAAAAATGACTTCATTTCCTATTGCCGCGTTGGAGCGTTCATATATTTCTCTTCCATTCGTGTTCTGTGGCTTACACATTTCAATTAGTTTTTTTTTGACGCGACGTCGATGATATATGCACGAAAAACATGACTCATAGCGTAACGCAAAACGAGAACCCGAAACAAGCGATAGAGCGTCCTATGGAAGATCGTGTTTGACTATTGTTACGCATCTATCTCTCTTCCACTCCGTCGCCGCCCATCCAGCGCACAACCGTAGTAGACCTTCTATTTTATCCATTGTTTTCATAATTACTTACAAGAATTGCTGCAAAAAGTGGTTAGTTCTCGCATTTTAAGAAGTTGATTAGTGATATAATTTGACCATCTCACCTTTCGTTGTGGCCCTAGGTCAACCACTGCCAGTTGACAACCCATGTTTACTCTTGCCAAGACGATCTCGTCGACCCAAATCTCGATGAGGTTTTTGGACAAGACCAGGAATGCGGGTTAGTTATGAACGATAATAAGTTACAACAGTTGCCTTTCTCCGCCAGTGAGTACTTACTCAGAACCAAGGAGCCGCCACATGGTCTTCTTCAACATCGATTCTTTTAAAGCCTAGTCTCCAACTGCAGCTTTTGCTTCAGAGGTTTAGAGGATCCGAGTCAGTCGAAGTTTGGGAAATTGCAATGTGGTGTTTGATATGGGGGAACATGAGAAAATTCAATTGCTTATGATGCTACCTATAAAAATTGCTCCTCCAATAGTTCCATTCCCCTTCTTATGTTTATTTTCCCTTAGGTATCCAGCTTTGCCCCGTTTGGTCTCCCCTATGTACTCTGGCTGCATAGTTTTTGACAAAATTCTAATAATTTTTAATGTTAGATCAGAATTTCGTTGTATATGTTTCATTAGAATCGGACATTCCATTTGGGGTGCGTCTTTTTTTTTTGTTATAGAGTCATAAGGTTGGTGGAAGTAAAGTATATTATCAGCTTTTTGTCGGTTTGGTTATTTTTTCGATATGCGTCGATGCGATAACAAGAAGGAAAGTCGTAGGACGTTGATGTATTCGTTCGATGGACGTAATTTACTTTATTTTCCATTTCATGGATAATTTGGGGGGGTCGCTGCGGCTCGAATTCCCACACCGGCGGCCTCGCTTTCGCACATTCGGCTGATTTACGACCCCCCAGGTTTCGAATAAATACGTATATACGCCCCGAAATTCACCCAATATGACGAACGAACAGTATTATGAGGCGGACGCGAGTACTTTTTTTATTGTAGCAACCACAACCCCGTCTAAACGCCACGTGTTGGACGGCGCGAAACATTTATATTTATGGAAAAAAGATACGCGATCGCCTACACCCCCTTTTCCTCTCCGCCGTGCACGGTGCGGAAATTCAATTTCGATTGGCGACGTTCCTATTGCGCCCTTTTATTGGGAAAATACCCGTAATTTGTTTTATCCTTCAATTTTTTTTATTGAAAATTCGGTGAGATGTTTCAGGCAACAACGTGCTGACATGAAAACTTTTATACATATTTACAGAAATATGAAATTTACTTATTTTTGAAATCTTTCTTTCTATAAAATGAAACCTCATTAACGTCCCACCTACTTCAATTACATATCATCACTTTCATTTTGAGGGGGACAACTTCGTTGGCAAACTTATCTTCAGTAGCACGGGTCAAGCTAGAGATTGTGGTCAAAATAGTTTCATTCTAGAAATATCTTCAGCAGCGGGGGGGTCCCCCTGCGGAGCCTTCGGTCGCTTTTTTCTTTCTCTCTGTTCATCAAAACCCACACCGATGTGTTTAGATTCTCCAGTGACATCGTCAGAGTTTGTCGAAATCATATAGTGAATTGCAGATATACGCTTGCAATTGAAAAGAGAAAGAAAGGAGGCACGTGCCTGTGTCCACCTACGGTAGGAATATCAAACTCGTGACAACTTTCTAGTTGTCAAACATTTTTTGGAAATATTTGTCTGTTTTAAAAAATGGGTTTGTAGAGAGCAACTCAAAAATCTTGAATGCAAAGATAACCTAAGTCACACATCATTTTGAAGGTCTTAACAAAAGAAGAACGACAGTGAAAATGACAGCCAACCCAGTAAAAAATGGCGTCTCATGAAATAACAAAATGTTGAGGCATAACATGCATATGGGAAATAAGAAACATAGTTTCTAGTCTCAAACCAGCACATGAAAATCACGAAAATGAACGAATGGTATCATTGACCGTCTGAACTGTCAAAATATCATCCTTTGCCGGTGTTTGGTGTTGCAATCAGATCGCGATAAGCAAGACAGCGTAAGGACAGCGGCATCGCATAATTTTGTTCCGAACGTAACGAATTTTGAGCAACGACCGATTCGAATCAATGTTACGACCAGCGCGGCATTCTTTTTCAGCTTTATTCACGCTAATATCGTAGGGTTCTCCCCTACACATATACATATCGTGTTGGATTTTGACTTTCTTTGAAATATTGTATGTAAGACATAGTTATGATGAAAAAAAAAGAGATCAACATTAAAATGTAAAAAAGATTACACGGGATCATGGAAGATTTTGACGAAGTCCAAAACTGAATAACTTTTCGAAATCAAATGGTGATCAGGTTCTCATCGTTTTTCACTGAATAACATGATTGAATATTAGAAACCAACTCATACACAGTTTTTAACAGTCAATTTCTCACTAAAAAAAGGAAAAGTAAACGACCTGGGAGGGATGTAGTTATTAAATCACGATTTTATGAATTCAATAAAAGATAAATCATAGCGATAAATAGTACAAAACACAACGAAGGAAATTTATTTTATTATTTCTGACGGCGTCACTTGCGTCAAAATGATTTGAACTTTGAAGACGCTTTGTAAAGAAAAAATTCTCAGTTTTGCATACAAGATATTCATTCCTAACAGGTTTCCGTGGTGCACGAAATTGTCAAACGCTTTTCGTTGATTCGACTGATTTATAAAAACCGTATTATATATTTTTTATTATTTTATTATTTGTATAACGTGTATACAAAAGTTTTGTACATTTGTACGACCATGTCTAAGATTTAGTAGACAACAGTTGTTATAGATTTTTCCTCCAGTTTTAAGCCGAAATTGTTTCTTCCATCAGTAATCGACACTGTTACGTCCTCTTGACGCCTGTGGTAGTGGAGTAGTGGTTTAGTTTTACTTAAGAATTATTTTACCTGTTAAGCAATACTATCACTGTGTTGTTTGTTGGTGTCAGGAAAGCTGTCATTTTAATATCTAAGACCGTTGAATGATGAATGCGGACCGATCCTTCTGGAAGAAATTTAGAGAAATGTCCGATGGCGTAGTACATGGGTTGTTTGTAAAATTCGTCGGACGTCGCGTTTACCAGGATGGGTGAGTCGACGTTATTTTTTATATAAGTCGGTCCACCGTCCAAGTCTAAAGCCAGATTCCAATCAATCCAAGCGCTCAAAAAACCGTTGATGTCCTGTGTACATAAAAGAATAAATCAACATATTTAAAAAATTGATAATTCACATTAATAATATCCACTGCATATTTTTCTCCTCGTTCCCACGATCCGAAATCAACCGATTTTGCTTCTGAAGAATTAATACCGAAACCTGCAATGTTTGGCCACCAAATATTGGATAACGATGCCTTTTATTAGTTACATACCATTACAAGCTTCTCCACTAATTATTAATTTCTCCGGATACTTTCCATTGACTCTTCTTAGTAAGAAACCGATATTGAAAACATTGCCATACCAATGTAACGAAAAACCATCGACATAACTTCTCGTAAGATTATCGTTCATTAACTGAAAATTATTTCAAATAAATATTATATATTCGGTTTGATAATAACCATACTTTGTCAAGAAAGCCAGGGAGAAAAAAAAATATTTGATCATCTATAGTCAGAATTTTCGTCTTTGAAAATTTCGATTCTTTTATTGTAGGCCCCAAATGTTGTCGTATGTATAAACTCTAAAAAAACGGAAAATTGAGTAACTATTCAAGTCAGTGCCTTGCTTACAAGTTCGTCAAAAGTCCAACCAACGGAATTGATTAGATTTTTTTCAAGCAAAGCAAGAGACGGTTCGTTTCCCGTGGATATACCCCAAAAATCGATATCACGTTCGTGGTACGCCTCCAAAAATTTCAAATGGTAGTTTGCCCACGCCTGATAGAGTTCCGGTTTTATTTTTCCACCTACGTACGCTCCGTTAGTTTTCATCCACGTGGGCGCCGTCCAAGTGGATGCGAAAAATTTGAATTCCCGAGGACGCTCGCTTAGATTCCTCGCTTTTTTAAGCAATGCGACCTAATTTTTGTTATCAGTTATTCGATATTACACTCAAAATGTTTACCTTGTCATCGTCTTCGGAAACTAATTTGAAATTGTTCAGTTCGAGGTCTTGGGGACCATCGTTGTACGAGTAACCGTGCGTCGAGAAATCGGTACCACCGACGGGTACGCGACAAAAAGTGTACGCGGAACCGTTGGTGGTAAAGTAAGATCTGCAATTACCAATATGAAATTTAAAAATAGATCAAATTTAGCTAAAGTGTCCATAAACTGATAATTCTACAAATAAACAATTCATCGTTTTCGCTCACCTCATCAGGTTATCAGCTGTTTTTGTCGACAAAGAATTTATATTGATAACAGTAGCGTCGGTCATTGCGCCACCAAAACCGTAAATTTTTTGGTACTTCAAATTAGGATTAATTTTGATATGAGGGACGTTAACCGCTGGTCCAAATTCCAGTACTTTGAACGAGTACCGTTTACCTGATTTCGATGATGTAATAACGTTGACTTTTCCTTTAATCAGTTCCGGGTCGAAATAATCGCAGTGAGTCGCGTTACACACGCAAACTATTTTTCCTTTTTCTGGCTCAAATTTCAGACATTCCAAATTTTTGGCCAAAACCGTTGCTAGACGGGAAAAATAATAAATTTTGATTCTGATCTGTTGAAAATATAGTAACTTACATGTCCATAGGGAACATATGAAAAAACTAACTATGAACATTTTCACGACAATTGTATCAAGTACTGATGGGTGATTGTTTATATACTCGGATGGAAGCTATCGAAAAAAGATAGTACGGCTTCAAATACTTACGGATTCATATTGACGAAACAGTTATTAGTAGGTATATCTATGATAGCTAACAAATTTGATTTATCGAAAATGGTCAGTCAAAATAGGTATCGAACAACGACATAATTGATTACAGCAAACTTTCTATTTCTCTCTCCTAAATTCCTTCAATCTATTGTCAAACTTTTTAAAATTTCATTGTTTTCTTCAAAAACTAAATTTGAATCTATGAAATTTTAGTCTCCGTCAGTTCGAAATACTAAAAATTTTGATGTGGTTATGATAATCCACAAAAATTTTTAATGATGAGGTGATTTCAAAAGTTGACTCAAAAATGATTCATTGAACAAAATTTTCTCTCCAACAAGTATCAGTTTCAATGTATTTGAAAGAGAAGTTTTATTCATAAATTTTTGTTCTCACAAACGGTTCATTTTGGACAGGAATAGTTATGAAGGCGATGCTAGTTCTATTTGATAAACATTTAATGGTGGAAACCTGATAAGCAATGGTTTCTTTCATTCATTTGACACGCAGGCAAACAATAAATAATTACGACTCAAAGAATTAAGAAATAAATTCGCATCAGTTGTTTACTTAAGATATTAAAATAATTTTTCAGAGGCATCAAGGTCGGTATTTAATTCATCCTTGACGCACATTTTTTTTTGGCAACCGAAACAAAATGCAGATATTTTTCGGATAACTAAGAAAACATTTTCCTGGGGACCCCCCACGAAGCACAGCAGCCTCGTTTCAGAATGTTTCAGGATGTGTCAGAAAGAGACGGTCCGTTGAAAAGGAGCTGGCGAGGGAGTGAGATGACTAAATGGAAATACGAGCAAGCCCATCACGGATAGTTGATGATGTATCTCGTGACATATGATCTGTGAATCCCGTTGCAGTAAATCATTATGCACTCTGACACCGTTTTCGGGATACAAGTCGTTAGCCGGGAACGCACCGAATTCTTGCTCTAATCCCTTCCTTATGTCATAAATCACACCTAGAATTGGAGCGAACACCGAGCTGTCGCACTACTCGAATTTTCGACAATTTCCTACGCTTGCGATTTCTTATGTCGTCCCCATGACGGACAAACGCTCCGTTGATTTACGACCAATAAATAGAAATGAAAGGACGAAACCGCAAGACGAAACTTTTGTGAAATATTTGTAAATATCCTTTTAAGTCATTGTGAGTTTAACATGCATTTTTAAATGCTTTCGGGTCTCGAGAGGAAGGAATTCTTTCGCGTACCCGGAAATTGGCAATAAATTATAAACGACCAGCTCAACAAAAGCAGTTAACCAGATTTTGTCTAAATTGTCACTCACCTTTTATATTTACCTTCTGCACGTTCTAAAAAATGTCAATCACTAGGTCATTCGTTGAAACGTGTCTTTTCATCTCGTTGTTCACAGCTGAAATGTAAAAATATAGGTGCGGAATTCCTGTTAAACTATTCCACAAGATTTTGTTTGACTGTGCGCCAATTTTTTTAAAACCATTTTTATAACAAAAAACAAAGCAACATCTTTCTATTTCTGTTATTAGTAAAGTGACAAAACGTAATTTATATTCTGTGAACATTTTAATCAATTCTGTACATAATAATAATAATGAATTTTCCAAAATATTATACGAAATGCGACGGATGACATTCCTCAAAAACGAGCGAACGTGAGGAAGCCCGTCGGGAATTACAAACATTACGTTCCGGTCTCTACAAATCGAAATGATCATCGAAATTTCCTGAAAATTCATCATTTTCCATTGAAACATGATTACACGAGTAATATTGTATTTTGCGGAAAGTTTTTGAATATTTGCAAATGTTTATACGTATAAATAGGTACATATTATTGAAACTTTTGAAGAGTTACTCAATTTTTTAATCAAATACGGCAAAAAGTTTATCATTAGAGAAATATGTATTTAAAAAATATTTTTTAGAACAAATTCGAGGTATTCATTGAATTTTAAGACAATTTTTTGACTATTTTCGAACGAACAATGAAAGTATCACAACCGAAAAAAATGTTTTGAACTTAACTCGAACTTTTTTCTTGTTAGTATTTTCCTCAGATTTAGCGTAAACAAACTGTTTCGCGAACAAAACATCTTCGCCCCTTCAAGTACTTTAATCTAATCTCTGTTCTAAAGACCGACTCATCAATAATTGATTTAAAAGCATTCTCGAGCACAGGCGTCAAGTCACTCTTAGTGCCGAAACTCTGGATGAATTCCGAAATAATCGGTGCTATAACAACAGGTCATTTGCGATCGAATGTCATGAGAAAAAATATTTAGATCAGGGAAAAAAACGAAAGACAATTTCATAGAATGAAAATAAATAAGAATAAAAAATATATTTCAGTTTTCATTTTTTTACTTACCTTTGTGGTTGATTTTTGTCGTTTCAGACAAAATAGGTGAATATTTAGTGATGTAATAAAGAATACCCTTGCACATTTAAAACAGGCATTTATTGAAAGATTCATTACGAGTTACAAAAGCTCGACTTTGTCGTTTTTGTTATTGCAAGCAAATCAGTAACCAATTGAAATATTCCATTTTGTTCGTAATATTTTTCGTTTTGTTTGGAGGTTTCAGTGGTGTAAATGAAAATGTTTAGTAAAAAAAATCGAAGGGGATTACCCAGTTGAAACAATTTCATCCATGATCGATTATGCCGTCATTTTTTCCAATAGGTAGATGATGATAACTAATGAATTACAATAATATAATTATTTACAAATATTTCCAAATAATGTGAATCAGTTCATAGTTTGTAGCAAATGGAAAACTATAGGATCATGATACTTCGATTTGAATCATTAAACTGAAATTAAATAAAGAAGTTTTCGAAGAATAATTCGTAATAATAATTTTTTGCGATATTTTTCACTTTTTTGATAAACCCATAGAAATCATTTGCAGAAGGTTGTGAAAAAACATCCTTGAAATAAATTTCGCTATGAAAATATTTTTACCGATTAATAGCGTTTGAAAATTTTCGATTAATTAATTGGTTTAAATATTTATGAACATTAGGCAAATTGTTTGGTGGTGAAAAATTTTTAAAACACGCTTTGTCCGATTTTTCCTCTGTGAGTTTGTTTCCTCATTCAATTTATAAGTAATAAATGTCTATTTAAAAAATAAAAACCTAAAGTCTGTAATCAAAGTATCTCTGAAAAGATCTATTATTGAGATACATAATTAAAAAGTGAAAAGAAAATACTTATTTTGATTTGAGTTTAAGAGTTTGTTAATCAATCCATGAACGAACTTTTCTTTTAATTTCATTAAAATTGGTTCTTTTTGGAGAAAATCATTTTTGAGTTAACTTTGGAAATCCCCCATCAACACTTTTTGGAAATTATCATAACCACATCAAAATTCATTTGATTTCTGAACTTTTCGCAGTTTCGAAGAGAATTTATTTTCATTTTCCGAGAAAAATGCTAGGTTGAACGTTGAGGGGGGGGCGAAGGGGGGGGGGTTTACCTGAATTTCTTCCATAAAAATAAATCGTTCTCTGCTCCGAGCTCTCAACGGAAACAGAAATCCTCTTATAAATAAGTTGATAAATTCTCAAGTACCAAATAGTAGTTAAGTCGAAATCAAAACCAGATTTCTGTCGACTTAAAAAATCTATTAGAACTTAACAAATATAACAAATTTTTCATTTCAAATGTTCAATCATTATGGGAATATGATATTTTTTTGTTGAAATAATTAAGAACAGAAAAAGTAAAGAAATCCCTGAGTTTTATATCACATATTCGAAAATGAATATTTAACAATATATCCATAAGTAATTTGGGAAAATCTTGTGAAAGAACTCAAAAGAAGGGCTGCTTTTAGTAATGGCGAAAATTGGGGGTGTCAGAATTCAAGGTCGAATTATCTCCCCCAGCGATCCCTACAGATAAAGGGATAAACTTTTATAGATTCACCGACTGTTGATATTATTCTAACGAAACAAACACTAGGGGTAGCAATCAGCTGTACCAAGAACAAATAAAAATTTACATTTTGCCCTTGGCAGTGGTATAGAAAAACCCTAAGCGGCAAGTGGATTAAAGCCGCTGATATGGATAACCAATTGACTTTCTCAAAAACAAGGAACCCATAAAAATGCCTCCTGAGATAGATAGGTTTGTTAAAAATCATTGAAATGTGTTTTTTGAAGTAGTTTTTATTTTTCCAACCGTTAGCAAATGAATTTCCATTTATTTGAAACTTTTCAACGGAATAACGATTTCGATTTGTCAGAGGTTCACAACCTCGACTTATATAAAATAAATAATACAGTTGATTAATTCAACGCAAAACGAAGAAAAATCACTCACGTGCACGCTCGAAGCATTCGCAGCATAGTTTTCCATTTGGTACATACCGCATCTTCGAATCGATCATCGCTATCGATTCCACCGATATACAAAGTGATTTTATACTATGTACATATTTTTGTCATCGTTCCTTCAATATAATCACATCAAAAAAATAAATAAAGGGAACGGAGTGTCTACACTTTAAAATTCGGGAAACAATTTCCCGAAATATCACAACAAAAATAGTTATATCGCCGGATCACCTAAGAGGGACTGCTGGGAGAATCACGATCATCCCTCAAACTGGTGTCGGGAGACGGTCGCGGCGGTTGCACGTAGGGGGAATACCGATGCTGGGCGAGGGGTCGAGCTATGGGTGAAACGGGTGAATTCATTCCAGAACTACTCGCCGCCGCCAATATGTTAAGCTGATTCTGCTGAGCTGCCAGAAACGAAGGTCCGATACATGCCCACTGATTCCAAAGGACACCGGCGGGCGAAACTGGCGCAGACTGTGCTCCAGCCGCCCCATAAAGGCCTCCCATAAGTGAACCATAAGGGGAGGAAGCGGCAGCCGCGGCCGCACGAAGGAACAGTTGGGATCGAGCCGCCAACAACGTTTTTTCTTCATACGATAAGTTGTTGTTGTTATGGGCGTCCAAATCTCCGAACGGCCTCAACGGTGAACGGATGTAGTGCTGTTCGGCCAACATCGATTCCATAGTCTCTCTAGAAACGAAGCTGATGAAAAAAAAGGGGGAGTTGAGGAATTTCGGGCGACGCCGCCGAGATTTACCTTTCGAATTCGGTGAGGCGTGATGAGTCGCGGAAACCTTTGGCGAAGGGATTGCTATCGATCTTCAACTTCGTTATCTGCAATAGAAGTATGAATTGAAGAAATATGCAGATATTATACAATTTTATATCTCGAACAAATAATTTCATTTTTTTACACCTAAGATAACCAAGTTTAAAAGCGTATCTGCAAGTATAAAAAATTGAGATAATAAGTGAAAGTTCAAAATGGTGTAATAGAATTCCTCTCATGGTGATAAGAAAATGGAAGGAAATTATTGCAAAATCCTAAAATCTCACTTGAAATTCCTGCAGAGATTTTATGAACCGAAAAGTTTTGAATACAAAATATTTATGAATGGTTGCAAATATCTGAAAACTTTTTATAAACGTTTGCTAACTGCTAAAATGGAAAATTGATAAATGTTGCGCTTTTTTTGCGTGTTTCAGAAAAATTGGACAGCGATTACATCTCGTAGAGTGGCCGCACCGTGATGAAACTTTCACGAAAAATTCTCTCATATATGTGACACTGAATTCTATGCCAAAAATCTCAATCCGATGAAAATTGAAAAATTGATAAATGGTGCGCGTTTTCCGCATTTTTGCGTGTTTTAGAAAATTAGGAGTGCGATAAAATCTCTTAGGGTGGCCGTACCGTGATGAAACTTTCACCAAAATTCCTCTCATAGATGCGACACCGAATTCTATGCCAAAAAAGTCAATCCGAAGAAAATTGAAAAATTGATAAAAAGTGCGCGTTTTTGCGTGTTTTAGAAAATTGGGAGCGCGATAAAATCTCTTAGGGTGGCCGTACCGTGATGAAACTTTCACCAAAATTACTCTCATAGATGCGACACCGAATTCTATGCCAAAAAAGTCAATCCGAAGAAAATTGAAAAATTGATAAAAAGTGCGCGTTTTTGCGTGTTTTAGAAAATTGGGAGCGCGATAAAATCTCTTAGGGTGGCCGCACCGTGATGAAACTTTCACGAAAAATTCTCCAATAGATGCGAAACAGAATTCTATTCCAAAAATGTCAATTCGATGAAAATTGAAAAATTGATAAAAGTGCGCGTTTTGCGTGTTTTAGAAAATTGGGAGCGCGATAAAATCTCTTAGGGTGGCCGCACCGTGATGAAACTTTCACGAAAAATTCTCCAATAGATGCGAAACAGAATTCTATTCCAAAAATGTCAATTCGATGAAAATTGAAAAATTGATAAAAAGTGCGCGTTTTTGCGTGTTTTAGAAAATTGGGAGCGCGATAAAATCTCTTAGGGTGGCCGCACCGTGATGAAACTTTCACGAAAAATTCTCCAATAGATGCGAAACAGAATTCTATTCCAAAAATGTCAATTCGATGAAAATTGAAAAATTGATAAAAAGTGCGCGTTTTTGCGTGTTTTAGAAAATTGGGAGCGCGATAAAATCTCTTAGGGTGGCCGCACCGTGATGAAACTTTCACGAAAAATTCTCCAATAGATGCGAAACAGAATTCTATTCCAAAAATGTCAATTCGATGAAAATTGAAAAATTGATAAAAAGTGCGCGTTTTTGCGTGTTTTAGAAAATTGGGAGCGCGATAAAATCTCTTAGGGTGGCCGCACCGTGATGAAACTTTCACGAAAAATTCTCCAATAGATGCGAAACAGAATTCTATTCCAAAATGTCAATTCGATGAAAATTGAAAAATTGATAAAAAGTGCGCGTTTTTGCGTGTTTTAGAAAATTGGGAGCGCGATAAAATCTCTTAGGTGGCCGCACCGTGATGAAACTTTCACGAAAAATTCTCCAATAGATGCGAAACAGAATTCTATTCCAAAAATGTCAATTCGATGAAAATTGAAAAATTGATAAAAAGTGCGCGTTTTTGCGTGTTTTAGAAAATTGGGAGCGCGATAAAATCTCTTAGGGTGGCCGCACCGTGATGAAACTTTCACGAAAAATTCTCCAATAGATGCGAAACAGAATTCTATTCCAAAAATGTCAATTCGATGAAAATTGAAAAATTGATAAAAAGTGCGCGTTTTTGCGTGTTTTAGAAAATTGGGAGCGCGATAAAATCTCTTAGGGTGGCCGCACCGTGATGAAACTTTCACGAAAAATTCTCCAATAGATGCTACACCGAATTCTATACCAAAAATGTCAATTCGATGAAAATTGAAAAATTGATAAAAAGTGCGCGTTTTTGCGTGTTTTGGAAAATTAGGAGTGCGATAAAATCTCTTGAGGTGGCCGCACCGTGATGAAACTTTCACGAAAAATCCTCCAATAGATGCGACACAGAATTCTATTCCAAAAATGTCAATTCGATGAAAATTGAAAAATTGATAAAAAGTGCGCGTTTTTGCGTGTTTTAGAAAATTGGGAGCGCGATAAAATCTCTTAGGGTGGCCGCACCGTGATGAAACTTTCACGAAAAATTCTCCAATAGATGCTACACCGAATTCTATTCCAAAAATATCAATTCGATGAAAATTGAAAAATTGATAAAAAGTGCGCGTTTTTGCGTGTTTTAGAAAATTGGGAGCGCGATAAAATCTCTTAGGTGGCACCGTGATGAAACTTTCACGAAAAATTCTCCAATAGATGCGACACCGAATTCTATTCCAAAATGTCAATTCGATGAAAATTGAAAAATTGATAAAAAGTGCGCGTTTTTGCGTGTTTTAGAAAATTGGGAGCGCGATAAAATCTCTTAGGGTGGCCGCACCGTGATGAAACTTTCACGAAAAATTCTCCAATAGATGCTACACCGAATTCTATTCCAAAAATGTCAATTCGATGAAAATTGAAAAATTGATAAAAGTGCGCGTTTTTGCGTGTTTTAGAAAATTGGGAGCGCGATAAAATCTCTTAGGTGGCCGCACCGTGATGAAACTTTCACGAAAAATCCTCCAATAGATGCTACACCGAATTCTATTCCAAAAATGTCAATTCGATGAAAATTGAAAAATTGATAAAAAGTGCGCGTTTTTGCGTGTTTTAGAAAATTGGGAGCGCGATAAAATCTCTTAGGGTGGCCGCACCGTGATGAAACTTTCACGAAAAATTCTCCAATAGATGCGAAACAGAATTCTATTCCAAAATGTCAATTCGATGAAAATTGAAAAATTGATAAAAGTGCGCGTTTTTGCGTGTTTTAGAAAATTGGGAGCGCGATAAAATCTCTTAGGTGGCCGCACCGTGATGAAACTTTCACGAAAAATTCTCCAATAGATGCTACACCGAATTCTATACCAAAAATGTCAATTCGATGAAAATTGAAAAATTGATAAAAAGTGCGCGTTTTTGCGTGTTTTGGAAAATTAGGAGTGCGATAAAATCTCTTGAGGTGGCCGCACCGTGATGAAACTTTCACGAAAAATCCTCCAATAGATGCGAAACAGAATTCTATTCCAAAATGTCAATTCGATGAAAATTGAAAAATTGATAAAAGTGCGCGTTTTTGCGTGTTTTAGAAAATTGGGAGCGCGATAAAATCTCTTAGGGTGGCCGCACCGTGATGAAACTTTCACGAAAAATTCTCCAATAGATGCGAAACAGAATTCTATTCCAAAAATGTCAATTCGATGAAAATTGAAAAATTGATAAAAGTGCGCGTTTTTGCGTGTTTTAGAAAATTGGGAGCGCGATAAAATCTCTTAGGTGGCCGCACCGTGATGAAACTTTCACGAAAAATTCTCCAATAGATGCGAAACAGAATTCTATTCCAAAAATGTCAATTCGATGAAAATTGAAAAATTGATAAAAGTGCGCGTTTTGCGTGTTTTAGAAAATTGGGAGCGCGATAAAATCTCTTAGGTGGCCGCGTGATGAAACTTTCACGAAAAATTCTCCAATAGATGCGACACACGAATTCTATTCCAAAAATGTCAATTCGATGAAAATTGAAAAATTGATAAAAAGTGCGCGTTTTGCGTGTTTTAGAAAATTGGGAGCGCGATAAAATCTCTTAGGTGGCCGCACCGTGATGAAACTTTCACGAAAAATTCTCCAATAGATGCTACACCGAATTCTATTCCAAAAATGTCAATTCGATGAAAATTGAAAAATTGATAAAAAGTGCGCGTTTTTGCGTGTTTTAGAAAATTGGGAGCGCGATAAAATCTCTTAGGGTGGCCGCACCGTGATGAAACTTTCACGAAAAATTCTCCAATAGATGCTACACCGAATTCTATTCCAAAATGTCAATTCGATGAAAATTGAAAAATTGATAAAAAGTGCGCGTTTTTGCGTGTTTTAGAAAATTGGGAGCGCGATAAAATCTCTTGAGGTGGCCGCACCGTGATGAAACTTTCACGAAAAATTCTCCAATAGATGCGACACAGAATTCTATTCCAAAAATGTCAATTCGATGAAAATTGAAAAATTGATAAAAAGTGCGCGTTTTTGCGTGTTTTAGAAAATTGGGAGCGCGATAAAATCTCTTAGGTGGCCGCACCGTGATGAAACTTTCACGAAAAATTCTCCAATAGATGCTACACAGAATTCTATTCCAAAAATGTCAATTCGATGAAAATTGAAAAATTGATAAAAAGTGCGCGTTTTTGCGTGTTTTAGAAAATTGGGAGCGCGATAAAATCTCTTAGGGTGGCCGCACCGTGATGAAACTTTCACGAAAAATTCTCCAATAGATGCTACACAGAATTCTATTCCAAAATGTCAATTCGATGAAAATTGAAAAATTGATAAAAAGTGCGCGTTTTTGCGTGTTTTAGAAAATTGGGAGCGCGATAAAATCTCTTAGGTGGCCGCACCGTGATGAAACTTTCACGAAAAATTCTCCAATAGATGCTACACAAGTCAATTCGATGAAAATTGAAAAATTGATAAAAAGTGCGCGTTTTTGCGTGTTTTAGAAAATTGGGAGCGCGATAAAATCTCTTAGGGTGGCCGCACCGTGATGAAACTTTCACGAAAAATTCTCCAATAGATGCTACACCGAATTCTATTCCAAAAATGTCAATTCGATGAAAATTGAAAAATTGATAAAAAGTGCGCGTTTTTGCGTGTTTTGGAAAATTAGGAGTGCGATAAAATCTCTTGAGGTGGCCGCACCGTGATGAAACTTTCACGAAAAATCCTCCAATAGATGCTACACCGAATTCTATTCCAAAAATGTCAATTCGATGAAAATTGAAAAATTGATAAAAAGTGCGCGTTTTTGCGTGTTTTGGAAAATTGGGAGTGCGATAAAATCTCTTGAGGTGGCCGCACCGTGATGAAACTTTCTCAAAAATTCCTCTCATAGATGCGACACCGAAATCTAGCCCAAACATGTCAATCCGATGAAAACTGAAAAATTGATAATTGTTGCGCTCTTTTTGCGTGTTTTAGAAACACTGGACAACTCGTAAAGTGATCGCACCGTGATGAAACTTTCGCTAAAAAAGTACAATAGAATTATGAATATGTAAGAAAAAGAAATAATTCCTAATTGAGTTTAGTTGCAGGCGATGTCATCAAGAGCGCGTTTCCAAGGATCTCAGCCTCTGCGGACCGTGGACCAGTCCTGGTCCGGAACGATTTAAACAAACAGGACGTCAGTGATCGCGGGGACTCCCGGGGTGGGCCAATTATCTGTTCACGGGGAGCGACAGCATCCGATAGAGAGAATGGCCGGAATACCTGCTCGACGGGAGCTCGTTTCGTGCGCTGTGAGGCATGAGACAGCGAGCGCCTCTCGAGGATGACATCGGATATTTTACGGTGTAAAGCGGCCACCCGCCCACGCGACATATTTAACGCATATAATGTACACGGCGCTGAGCTTTTGGAAGGCTATGGGACGATCGGAAAACCGCTAGTAGCTGGTGGAGTTTAGAGCCTCCAGCGTCTAGAAGTAAATCCTTTCATTTCATTCCTTCCTTTGTGTATGTGTTTATTGCCACCGTCAGGTCGTAACCCGAGAGGATTACTGCAAATCACCAATGAGCCATTCATTTGAAAAACTTAATGGGAGATATGTTTTCATGTAATTCATAATCGGAGGCGTTCATTTGCGGCGCGAGTTTCGCGACAAGCGACAACGCGGCGCGACAGAAGGCGCGAAATTCTTCTAGGTCCGAAGTCGAACAGACATCGCCGACATTAGCGTGCGCACACCGCTATACATTAACATAATATAGAGATGTTATCTAATTAAATGATTGTGCTTTAAGCCGAAGTTTAATTCTTGTCGCGCGTTGCGAATTTATGTACGTATCGAGTCAAAGGGATTTGAAGCTAATATAAATTACATGTTAGCGGGCATTAATTGCGAACGACTTCGCGCGATACCAAATTGTTTATTAGGAAACCGGGTGTTCCGGGCGGAAAACCGTTATAATTATCATAAACTTCATATCTTACTTTTGAAGTTATTTTCAGAAACCGCGTCGGAATCGTAAAACTATAAACGGGGACTGTTCTCGTTGCCATCTAATTATCGAGGACCAAATAAATCTGCTCCCCAGTTTCATTCTTTTAACTAACCGATGCATTTTTTTTCTCGGTTTTGCGCGGCTCCATTCACACAAATAAATAACGGCGAGGAAGGTCGAGCGCCGTCGATGGCGGTAAAAAGGTTATCACTTCGTAAATTTGACACATAGCAACGCTCTGGAGCTGGCGGAACATACAATAAACAACAAAGGAAAGCTATAGTTAGCATCTTGGGGTGACAGAAACGCCATCATATCGTCAACATCTCTGGTTAATTTCCTATTTTCGGAACCAGTACTCGTTAATGTGTGGTCGACGATTACGCGCCACATCTATCGGTCCCCGGGACGAGAAAAAATCCCTATCAACATTCCGATCTGACGGAAAGATCAGAATGAATCTTTACGTATATTTGCCGGCAGGATGTCTAATTATATATAATAGATAATTAGCGGCGTATATTTAGAGCAACAATATAACAAAACATAATCGTTACGTTGCGCAGACTGCGCTAGCTCTCTCGTGAACGTTCATTAAGACCGGCGTCCGATCACGTGATCGTTAGACTACTGATGATACGCGTTCTGTATTGTAAGTTGCCGTACAAGTCATGAATATGCATACAAAATTATGAATTTATAGCTGCTTAAAACAAGAGCGCCTGTGTGGGCGGCCCGGTCACTATATACCTATCGAGTTTTCCTTCGATATCTATAAAAGATAGAAGACTTCATGCACACAATATGCAGTATCTTCGGCATACATGTTTTTCAAATGATGAGCGACACATTTCGTAGTTTTGTTTATTGTGCATATAAACCCCAAACCGATCAATTAGAATTTCAATTTGTAATCGCAATATTCAACATTTATGTCGTCAAGTCATGATTAGTGCCGAAACCTGGGATGATTTTTGAAATCATTGGCACCGGTGATGAATCATTGACGTCTGTCTTTCAAACAAAATCGGTTAACTCTAACGAAACCCCCCAAAAAATATGCTATTGCCAGCGTATTTTTCATTTTACCAAGCTCAGAAAAACGTTCTCAAAATGATGATTTTTTTTACAGTAACAAATAAAGATCAATATAAGAAAATAACTACAGAAATAGAGTGCGCTGCTCAAGTAAAGTTGATTGCTATATGTACTGATTTTCGAACCGTATAAACCTGGAATTTTTTTTGTCATAGTAACAATCTTGAAATTTGCAAGCTTGGTCATTTTGAGCCCCATAATGTTGCGTTTTAAAAAACCTTAAAATTAAAGACGCAAATAAAACATTAAGACCCAACCCTTGTTACGAGCTAATCTGCAATCTGCAAGTGCGCAGGAACGCTCGTGTATGGGAGGTATAACGTATTCACCATTTTTTTTTTTTAACCGCTAGTTTTAGTTATTTTTATTAATAGAAACCGCGCCGCAACTTCCATCGAAACTTCAAAAACAGAAACTCCAGTTGGCGTTGATATCACCACGTTCCGCCAATAAAATTTTCCATTCTATTAAAACGAAGTTGAGTTCAGATAAGTCGGCTATCATAGTAATATTATCACTTTTATAGGTTCCATGATCAAAAGGCAAGGCTCGTCGGTTGGGTGGGCTTCTGGACGCGTTCCAGCATAAAGACAAGGTGCTAGCCCGTTAATTGAGAGATAGTCGTTCGGTCAACAACATTTTGTCCTCGATCCTAGTAATACTTTATCCGATGATGTATATAAATATTATCGCGTCTGCAACGCGTGATTAACCGCCTAGCCATCTGTGCTTCGTTTGTTTTTTCCTTTGACAGTTTGACGGGACGATATTTTGGTACGTCAAAATTCACAGCGTGGAAATTTCGTTAATTATCGATTTAATAATAATGCAGATTTACGAGTTTGACGCACTTAGCGATAGCGTTTCTTGGCGAATAGAGACCAGGGTCATCGTGACGCGACCGCCGTGCTGCTTCCGATTTGAAGCGCCTGCAAGCGATTAATAACGCCGTCTCCAAAACCATCCCCGGAATGCGTATTATGGTCTCGTTAGTGCTTCAGCTCTAACACATCGTTGTTGTGAAACATGTCATGTAAATGCGCTCCAGCCCCATCTAAACGATATGTCACTCTGCACTATCGAGGATGAGCAAGAAACACGATCCCCGTCATCTTGCCACACACCAACACTTCCATAATAAATTAAGCAGAATTATTTTTTTTTCAAATTCGCAATACGTAACGATGTCTGTTTCGGAATATCCCCATTAATAAAATTTGGATTTGTTGTTCGATTTCAATGAAATAACTAAGAAAATATGCTTTTTCCTTTTGATATTTATATGCACCCCGATTTGTTGTGCTGCAATCTCTATATAAGCGCCCCGATCTCTGTTTGTGCCTCGATCACGATAAGAGTCCAATTATTTACTTTAATATTAATTATGTATGCGTTTTGTTAGTCTTGTAATTGTCGCTGTATTAAAGAGATGCATTTGCCAGTTTGTCATACTACCTACTGTAAGGTTGGGTGATTCATCAAATGTTGACAAAAATATTTTTTGGAGAGGATGGAAATTTGGTTGCTAATATTCAAATAAATTTCTACTTTCCTATCAATATTTCGTGCATCGAAATGCCGAATGCCCAAGTGAAAAAAGACGTTTCGTTAATAGTCTACTAGGTACGTTCAATTTTCCCCAATTCAAAAACAATCTTCAATTAATTTCTCTACAGCTATATGTGAACGCAAAATAACCAATGGAATAAAGAATTCATTGGATAACAGCTTTCGTGAACGTACGGTTTACTCATTTCAAGCAAAAAATAAAAATTGGAAAGTGTAATAAACGATGACCAAAAGCATTCATTCGATTTCAAATTTCCGGAGAGTTATGATAGCTGTTAAATAATAGTGCGACTGAATAATGTGAAACGCTCGATTAGCGTCTCAACAAAAATTGTGGAAACGTAAAATCAAATTGTGTGTATGAAATTATATCACGTAATCCATGAGTATATGCGTAAGATGAACGAAAATGAAAATAATCAGTTGTTGCACAATTATATTAAAAATTTTAATCGACCATAATTTGGTCGAACTTTTTTTTGGAAAAACATCATCAATATGGAAAAGAAATGAAAATGAAAATTTTCATAAAGTAACGTTGTGTAAAAGCAACGTTCGCAAACGTTACCCACGCTTAACAATACTCAGAAAAAAGCCCTTCATTGAGTCAATAATTCGTGTCACCAGGCAAACGTCCTCATAATGGCGCGGCTAGACAGAAACCTACGCGAGCTATGCTACGTACGCTAAGTTTTGGGATGTCCGCTACGCGCCTGGCCAAACTGAAAGCTACGATTGCACTCATTATTTCAATTGTTATAACAAGGGGGGCATAAATTGCGTTACCATTTTGCAACAGCCTTTGACATTCTTTGTTCTCGCGCGCAACGATTTTTAAATATGGCCGTGTATCGCGACGTACGAATCGGAGCCACTTCAATTTAAAATATAGGTGGCGAACATCCGTAGCGTAGCTTTCTGCCTGGTCGCACCTTCAGAGGTTTGTATACCCACACATTTCAATGTGAAAATTAAAAAAAATCAATTCGTTTTTGTATAGAAAAGAAAGTCTGGTTTTGTCTCCTTAACTCTATGTGAATTCGACCGACAAATAGATAAAAGCATATATAATATGAAATTGAAACCCACCAGTTGGTTTTGGTAAGCTGTCACGGCGGTGAAAACAGTCTCCGGGAAAATAAAAGTCTTATAGAATTCATTATCCAAATCCATCACATTGGCGGAAGAACCTTCGGGCCGGAGCACCAGGTGAACTCTCGGCTGATATTTGTGCATCGAATTGAGCACCAGCTGAAACATGTCATTTTGAACTGAGTACGAGACAGTTTTTTCGAAAAAGATCAACTTACGTGACCGTGCTTGTCCATCTCGTTATTGGTTAGCTTGACTTTTTCGAAGGAAACAACTTGCTTTCGCAATTGCTCGCCGGTGTAAGGGGAGTCGGGGTGCGCGTACCTCCTGCACGGCGCCGGTGGATCAGCTTTGCCAGCGACAAGCCAAGAAGATCGGTGGTACGCATAGCGATAGCGCTTGTTGTCGACCGGAACGATATCTAACAACACCGCGTACCTCAGGTCTGGCCTAATCCCCGTGAAGGATACTCGAACTGTAGGGAACATCCTTCTGTAAACAAATAGATTGTTGAATATTTTTTTATATTTCTTAGCTTTTTGATGTTATAAATTCTGGGAAATTGGTGACAACGGCTGCGTGCACGAAAAAACATGACTCATACCGTAGCGTTGCGCAAAGCGATAAAAAGGCGTGCGTTTGGGCACTATGACGCATCTATCTCTCTTCCATCCCGTCACCGGCCGATGCATTCGGGTTTGACTTCCGAGAGACAGAGGCAGTACACGACAATGGCTGTTTTGAGCCACCGAATGCAATTTGACCACATTGTTAAATTCAACAAGTTGTTAGTTGACAACAGGTTAAAACGAATTTTGTGAGTCGAAATTTTGTTTTCATGGAACCAAACTTTTTTATGCAACTATATTCCCCTGCTCTCATCGACAAAGTAAAGCAACAGAAAATGTGAAAAACGTTCTCAAGACGTCGAGCAAAACGTTCAGTTTGCGATATTTCGTCGATTTAGAAGTGAGCAATATATTTTGTATGTTGCGAGTTAAAACGCGATGATTGATGAGGATCCGGGAAAAGAGCAGCTACGCCGTGAATAAAGCCGAGTCGGCTCGTCGTATATTTTAATTAGACGAAACTAACATTAAAGAGGTCGACGGAGGTAACGGCGCGTTCGACGTTTCGCAAATCGTCCGTGATTCGTCGTATTCCGACCGCCAAAGAACCGATTAGTCAAAACGCAGGAACGTACCGATAGTTCTTTGAAATTCGATCCGATTATCAATTAGTGCAGCGCGATTTTCGTTCGTTTTAATGACGTGGAAGACGGAAAACGAAAAAAATGCAAGAGCCACTGCCACCACCACGGACAACAGCGCTTCTGGCGCTTTGATGCTTTGAAGAAGCGGCTGTAAAAACGGCATCGGAAAATCGCCATTGCTTACGGATTCCGCAAAACGAAACACTAATAACTGAATGTCGGAGACCGTTATTATGGAAAAGCAATTAAAATTTATGATTCGGTAGCCAACATAAAATGAATTCAAAAAAACAACATCGCAATATACAGTGACAAATGTTGAGAAATACATTGAGTTTTTTCTTTTGAAAACTAAGTTTTCGGTTTAATGCCTCAATTACTGACTGCTAATACTTCAACGAAAAGTAATTATAGATAATTATAGTGATACAATAATTTGATCGCACTTTAGTTCTAGTATTGTAATATTGAACGTAACGTGCGAAGGAAAGTTTATGAAAGATTTAACATTTCCATAGACCGTAGGTATGGTTGAAATTCGTTACAGCTGCCTACTGACGAATAATTTCATGTTCAATTCACAATAAGCAATGAAAATTTATCCGGAAATCAACAGGGTTCGATACCGGATATAAGAGTGACGTCTGTTCTAATGTCTCGTTTCGCATCTCCCTGTTGAAGAAATTTTGATTGGTTTTGTATCCCTCTGTCTGCGACTAAAGACAAACTTTCTTCACTTTCATTAAGCGGGGCAAAAATTAGACATTGAGAACGTCCAATTCTCAAATTTGTCCCTTCGCCAGAATAGTTTTATTACCAACGATTTGACTGGAATATTCAACAAAAGAGTACCTACTTATTATTTCCGTTAATATATTGCCGCAAAACATTATTCGTACAAATTGATAAGTGTGTTAATCGCTGATTTCTGAGATATGACAATTCAAATTTATTCACCGAAAAGTTCATTAACATATTTAATAATACAATGAGAATTAAGTTGAAACGTTTCGACATCTTTATAGGTGCCTGAATAAATTAAAAACAAAAAGGAAATTATTTCGTGGTTTTGAATTTTACTGTGACGCTTTTAATAAATAAATAATCCGGAACGGTGTCGCGACGACAGTAACCTTGGAATTAATTAAACTGCCTTTAATGGAATATTGTCGATGATTAGCGGCTTCCGAGACGATAATGGAAACGGAGGTAGCTGAAAAACGTCGAAATATATAAAATTACGGCGGCGGTTCTCATAAATATCAACCCCTGAATTCATGATTAAGGGTTTCATTTGGGATCTCGCACCCGCAACCTGTTCGAATATTTCATTTTAACATCGGCCTCGCCAAGTTGCCGCACAGATGGCTTGCGATATACCTACTATTCGACAATACTGGAACTTCTTCGACTATTAGCATCACGATCTATGGATAAAAATATGACAACAGAGACATCCGAACGGAGAGAGTGGACGAACGGCGTTAAAATAAATGTAAAACATCCCTTATCAGATCTTGGGAATTCATTCAGAACAACCAGCGGGCAGTCCATTCAGAGCGACTCGATCTTTATCGGAATATGTTAAAATGACACTGCACGATCGAACGTTAGGCATGAAAAAAAAATTTTAAATATGAAAGCTATTCATTTTAAGGAACTGCCTTTAAGACGTTCATGGATTCTTGGAGAAATGCCTGCGCGTATCCACTATGCCTGATTCCATTTAACAACGTTACTACTCCTCTTGAAATAATAACAATCAATTCAACTTTTAGCAATTTGGTGAAGACAAGGAGCATTAGCAATACTAATTCGAAACATTAAATGTTTCAGGTAGAAAAGTTCCGTAGATGATGACCGTGCCCACTGACGCTGTAATTCCTCGAGAAAACTTGCATAATTACTCAATCAATTTCGTGGACCGGTATTTTACATTAAAATGTTCACCGGATATTGCGAAAATGATCGCGCTTCAAGGTGTCGGCAATTTGCCGGATAACGCTTGCACCGTTCAGGGAATGCGCCCTCGCCTGTTGTCTTCTGTGTAATTGTCGACCGCGAACTAAAACATCAATCATAAACCCATTCCCCGTCACAAAAGAACCACTTCGGAACGACCGTTTTTATGCGGAAACAATGGCTATATATTTTAAATAGATTAGTACGTGACGACTGATGAGAAAATGTTTCTTTTGGGTTTCTATGAACATATTACTATATTATACTTTTTCTTAATGTGAATTGTTTTTTTTTTTTGGTACGAGTTGTTCTAGAAAACGATACTTGACCGTTTCGCCTAAAAGGTATTCTTTTACTTTTTTATTTGTTTTTTTTTCGGAAGGGTCAACGAAAGTGAATTGCTGTATATAGTTATTGAATAACGGTTATTTGCATGAATTTTTCAAATTGTACATCGAGCGTCGGCAGTTTGGAACTAATTTATACGGTAAACAAACTGGATAAAGACACCGTAGAACAAAATTGACTACATTTCACGCCCAAGCTCGCGGTTTACTGAACTATTCTACACCGACTTGAGCTGTGAAAGTAACGAGAAATCGAAGTATTATATTCAGATTTGTACAAATGAAACAAATATCCGAAATTATTACCAATTAATAAGACTGAAGGATTGCTTAAGGATAGATAATCACTGAAAATGAATCTATGAACTGTTGACAATATTAAAGGATTGTTTGTTCGTTTTAAGATTGCCAAAAACGTGTCGATACGGTGACACACTGGCCGCGATCAAACGAAGCGTTATGAACCGCCAATATACTACGACGATTCTGCGCTGTTCATAAAATGCGTTTAAATTTGCAAACAGCGCAGAATCATGACGCGAGTTGGCCTCAAACAAAATTGACGCTGTACCGCCAAATGATACCAAAGTATAAAATAAAAAGACAAAATATTCTCGATTCAAATGTAAATCTTGATCAATTCCCTTTATTCGTGTTGACATGTATTCAAAACAGAATATTTTCCTGAAAACAAACTGTGGAATAGTGACGTTCTCGGAAGTTGCATTCGGAATTTCTGGACAGACTATAAAACTTTCAGATTGAAAATCTCTCAATCGTGAAGGAGCTTTGGACAAAATAGAAAATCGATCGAATGAGGTTAAGTTATGGGAGAAAACTCCATTTTTTATTATACGTAGTGGACGAGTATGGAACATTCTACCCATTCTGAAGGATTAAGAAACTCATAAACTAATAGTTATTGAAGAAAAATACCCTTGAATTCATACTGATGGAAAGGCGAATCATGAAAATCATTGCTGATCCTTTGGTGGAGTGCAAGATACTGAAGCATCATTCTCATTACAGGCGTTCAAGTTTTGACAACTATGAGACTGCCATAGTCACTTTTTTGTTAATGACTTCACATTTTTGTCGACGAAAACATCAATAATATAATAAACAATTAGTCCTGAATGATTATTCTAGCGTATCTCTTTGATTTTCTCGGAAACGGTAACTAAACAGTAGTTGTTAGAAGAGCGAAATTGAAAGAACTATAAGTATAACTATAAGTTATAACTCATCGAAAACACGGTGTTTTCAGAAAGAATGTAAATTAAAAAAGGAAACTTCTGGATTTTTAAATTGCTTTTCAATATCGAGCGTTCATAATTTCTTATTCATATTCAATTTTGTATTCAATGAATCACTGTTGTATTGATGTAATGATACTTGATTGTATCAGGCAAGAAAAAGCACTTGAATTAGTGCAACAAAATAAACGTTCCGCAAATCGAAGAAAATAGGTAAATTAATAGAACCGAACGAACTGTATATAATACCTGCTGCATATGTATGCGACATCGCATGCCATTTCTTCACTCGCGTTTCAGTATGACCGAGCACGAAATTAGTTTTTTTGTTTCGTTTCAAATAATATTTCGAGTCACTGAAAGCTTACTAAAAGCTCGTATCAGCTATCGTTTATATACCTGAAAACGATTAGTCTGAATAATATGCTTTTGAAAAAGAAATTCCTAATTTCTTTCGTATTCTACAAATTCCTCAGATTCTGATGTAAACTCATACTTTTCCTCCAATTTATTGTTCTACGCTGGTTTCCCTTATCCGAATCGTTTTTTTCATAGTCTTTTATTGAAATGAGATCGGTGGCGGCCCTCAGCAATCCCTTTTTCTAAATGGGGTGGGCGCAGCGCCGAAAACCGAGACGGCTGCGCGTTATAATTAGATTCCAGGCGGCAAAAAAGCGAACATAATTTTTCGTCTCTGTAGTTAGAGAATTGCCGAACTGTGAATAATTCTATTTCCGGTCTTAAATCTTGTATATTGCATTCACGTTTCTTTCTACAGCTTGAGGAAGGATATCGCATATAATCGTAAATGAGGTAGGTACTTTGACTTCTTCCATGTGCAAATAGGAACTCCCCGCCGTTCGACTATGAAGAATTAGTTAACTACCTATAGGTATATCAAATTTAATCCGTAGTTATCACATCAATATTGAATTATTTCTATTTTAATCGCGCTTTTGTCGGACTATAATTAGGTATGTCTTCTGTTTTTCCTTCAATAATGATTTGTAGTAATATAACGGTTATCAGAATGCGAATAGCATGAGAAATGAAAATTGTTTTATATTCATGAGTGAAACTGAACATCACGACTTGATTTGAATTCAAGTTTAATAAATAGTTCAAATATGACTAAATATCTGAGACAAAAAGACTTCTCGTTTTCTCTGCCTTCGATGTTGTTGGTAGACCATTTTGTATTAAACGTTTCTTCTTCGTTGACTGGTATCGAAAGTATTTTGTGTTGAATATTTTGAAATATTGTGACGTGGACTATCAATTGAACATTTTGTTTATGTAGCTTGCGTAATTTATACATTTTAGCTGCTGTTCCATTATTACAAATGAGATGGTTTTAAGTTTCAATACTGATATTGTTATTATCATACCGATCATTTATTATATTCGTGATTTTAATTTGTGTTTGATTAGTTTGATCACTTTGTTCTTTTAGTGGGAGTATTTTTGTCTCGAGATAAAGTTTCCATTTCTTTAGTATATTCTTGTTTGTACATCAGAACAGTGTTGTTACATTTATTAACATTAGTGACAAAAATCTCAGAAAGGTTTTTCATAAATTGTTGTAATTCAAATAATGTTGCATAAGTTTATCAAATGTCATACAATTTCTTAATGTTTACTTCACCTCGAACATTATTTTTTTGTTATTAGATTGGTTTCTTATTCGAACTTTTAAACTAGCAATTATATACTTGAAAGGAGCACCTCTAGAAGAATGGAACGTTCCAACAAACGACGGCCTTTATATCGGGCCCTGACCGTGAAAACGTAATTGGGAAGATGAAAAGCAGACATCGATATATAAACTGTCGATTGGATTATTGCTGGCGCAGTTTGGGATCCGGAAAATATAAAAGAAGAACCGGAGACTTCCCAAAACATCTTGAAATATGTAAATTAGCTGGAAGAAGATTTAGTACCTGTTCGAAAGCGTCCCGTCGAAGTGAATTTCAAGGTGAAGCAAGAGCCATTTCATTCATAAGATATTTGGAGCCAGTTTACGTATGTGGGTACGTAGAATAGGTACGTGCGAATGGAATCTCCAGATCGAATAGCAATCCCGATCGCGATTATAAAAAAAGGGGTTAATTCGCCGCCCTAAAATTATGATGCGACCAAAGCAATACACGGTAAAGTGGAACGTTTTGAATTATGGCACCTTCGAGTTCGAGAGAACACGACCATCTGGCAGAAGGATTCTTATCGCGCGGGTTCGAAGGCAACGTAATAATCGATTGGACCCGAGGCCGGCGAAGATAGCGGCTTCTAAAAGCCTATAATTTCGACGCTAATTCGCTCCGATATCGGCTTCGATCTTAATCCCGCCGCCACCGCTATGCTCTCCACTCTCTAGCACATCGCCCATTGACAACGACAATATAAACGGAAAACTATACTAGATTAGAGCATTTCGAAAGGAGCGAACTTTTATTCTATTGGATTCGGAGAGGCGAAAGATTGGCATAGGCACGGAATGTTGGACGCGGACGAGTTCTCCTACACCCGACACCATGTTGCACCGGTCACCGTCAAACGTTCTACGAATGGTGTTAAATGTTTACACGTCATAACGTTGCCGTGGAAATATTTATGTTTTCTGTGTTCGCATAGCGCAAACATTTACCCTTATGAATCAGCATGCGCGGGTGATTATGACAGAACGTGCCGGTTATTCACATCTGGTTTTCGTGAAGAATTTTCCGCCCGCGCCGTCTATCAGAAAATTTATTACTGTTAACTGACATAACACAAAAATTGATTATAATAAATAACGATCTGTTTGTGTAAACCGACCTGATATAGATGAAATAATAATTCGCTAACGTTGATTAAATAAACTCGACGTTGCGAAATGAGAAATTGATCATGTAAAGTGGCGAGGGAAAGCGAAAACTGGAATGACGGCGTCGGCGACGGCGACGCGACGGTGACAGACCCTCTGACGCTCCGACACTCGGCCGACGTTAAGCTGACGCCCGATACGCATTTTATGCCAAATTACAGTAAGACAGTACGTGGCTAATGAATGGAGTATCCCCTGAGAGAAAATTTGAAACCGGGGCGCAGCTTTCAATCGGATTAATCGCGAAATATCACATACAACACCGCGTCCTTATATTAAAACAACCACTTTACTGCCAGCCATCCAATTGATGATTTCCTAATTATTCAACCTTAATCACTCACTTAAAATTATAAATGAGCACCGACATCGATCTGGAATGTTAATTCGCATGCGAATCAAGCATCTGCTTTTTCCCTATCTATCGACCACACATCAATTTTTACGACAGCATCTCTTCACCGGTTACGATTTCGCGCGAAAAAAACCTGATATTTCGGAAAAGCAGCTGACTACCAAGCCATAAAGCAGATAAAGCAAATTGGAGAAATTTCATGATCATCAAGCGATTAGGCCACATTTCATTGAAATATTAATATTTTTCTGAAGGATCTGCGTTTCTCATACCTTTTTTGAGCATTGATCGAACTTGCGGATAGCTCCGATCACTTTATATTCCTTGCAAACATCCTTTTTTCACTTTTTCGGGAAAAAGTCTCCTTATTTGAATCGCAAAGACCCCGAAAAAATACCCATAATAAACTACCGTCCTTTACGGACCGATTCATTCCCTTTTCGACTACCTAGCTTTTCGACTAAAGTCAGAAAAAAATTCCGAAATAAAACGCAATATAGTCAATATCTCGCAAAGCGCTCGTCCGTTCACAGCGCTTTTCGAACTTGGCAAGAAAGATCGCCCGACCTGGCGATTCCGCCAAAAAACGCTTCAACAATTTTATTCGTTTCTGAGAATGTATATATCAAAATTTTCGTGGTTTGGATTGCTTTTCTTCAAAAACTGTTAAAAACAGGGAAAAATCCTTCTGGAATTCTTAGCGAATGTTGTTTGTTCGAGAAATTTCTTGAAAAATTCTGTTTAAATAAGCGAATATTTGAAACATTTCTGGGAAATTCAATTAAAATCTTGAAATCGCTGTAGCATTTTCAAAAATTCCCATTAAATTAAATTGCTTTCATTGAATTAAGCTATGGTATATACTTTTATCTAAAAATCTAAGTGAAATTTAATGGAAATTCACGAGAAAGCCACGGAAATTTTTGGTGATATTTTCGAAAGAATGGGAAAGAACATTCGTTAAAGAAACTTCTTGAATGTTCGATTGGTGTTGTGCAATTCGTCAAGGAATTTCTAGAAAATTTAATATTGACTTCGATGCTTTTTCATGTTAATGAATTGAGAACCTTGTTTCTGATAACTATCAACACCATAAAAACTGTGACGAAGCCTCTATGAATTATAAGGGACACCATGGAAATTTAAATTTCCTGTAGATTTATTTTCGAAAGATTATTGAAAAAAAAGATATCTAGATTCTCTACGAATGTTCTTTAACTTTTCTGAAAGCGGACATATTTTTGAGATTCCCAAGAAATCACTCAAAAGTTGAAGGATTCAAAAACATTATCAGTAAATTTATTGAAAAGATATCAAATGAAAGTTGAACTTGAACACGTAATAGTCAAAAAATTCAAACTAGTTGAAAATCATTCGATAGTGTTGAATACGAATGAAACAGGATTCAGATCGCTAACAATTTTATAGATGACATCATTATTAGCATCGATAAATCCTTATTTCTTATATCTAGATATACAGCAGCTGGAATGTCATCAACTAATGAATCCCATAACAAATTCATCAGGTGACAGACCGAGGTACCAGATAACACCTACCTCAAAAATCCACGAGTGAAAATTTGAATTCGGTGCTCCACCTGTTTACTTACTGCTGTGGCTGCACCTTGACTGCACATCTGTGACTTGTGCTAATTTTATTCAATATATACAACGAACTTGATGTGATTATTTTTACACTTCAGTAAAAAATCAAATCGGCATTGGATTTTTACTCTGTAGTCGCGAAAATGAAGCTACTTATACTGCAAATCAAATTACGAAACACGTCTTCTATAATTTCGGTGTTGAATGTCTGTCAAATTTAAAACTTTTGCACCTGTCATTCAGACTCGATTATAATGTTTAATAATATATTCTTCTTTGATTTCAGCAAATGAAGATTTAGGAAAAACGTTTGTGATAGTTCAATAATACTTTGACAATTCAAATGTACTCAATACTAATCTGCAACATGTTAAATTCTAATCAATTTTGGTCATCCATTTGATATGTGAATACAGAAGGAATTTTTTTAATTGTTTTTAAAATATCAACTGTATCAAATTTTGGTATTGTTGATATTGTAGTAGGTATGTTCATCAGTATTAGAAAACTCTCATGCCGTATACACACTTTCAGTACATCATCCACTTTCTGATGCAAGGTTCTCCTTTATTCAAATTTTCATTAAAAAAAACTGAAACAGATACAAAACTTATGTTTATTTCAATGGCAATTGACTCAATCCTAGCTTTAATCTCCAATGTTACTTGCTTGATTTTTGATTAATATCTGGCGAAGCTTGATGAAAAGATCAAAACAATATTTTCCAGGTATGACCGGAACTGCATGGAAGCAGTTGGGGAGCAGCTACGAATATAAGTTTTAGAGGGTTGGTGCATTCGATTGCGGTATCTACTAGATAAAATCTAACTGCCTTGTGGTTTAGCTCCTTCGCCAATCTGCAGAAGAAACCCTTGAATCGGGAACGAAATAAATTTCAGATAATTCGGAATAGCCTCGTTTCTGTGATCCCTTTTTGGTTTACTATACATAATTTTAAACTACATATTAATGACTATCCATCATTTATCCAGCACTGAACATTTTTAAAGCACCAGTTTCACACACTATTTTACAAAATATCAAATATTTTAATTGAAATTGTTGTTTAGTCATAAGAATAAATAAATGAGGAAATAGATAACTATATTATACTGATTGAAAAGCAAGTCAATGGGAACTCCGTTAACCAGGCGAAAGGCAAAAAAAACGGGAAATCATTGGGAAATTAAAACTGAAACCAGAAATTCGAAAAATAATGAAAATTTTCAGAAACCAGCTAAAATAATGAATAGGACTTAAAAGTTGCTCCAAAGTCATCTCAAAATCGAAAAAAATCATAAACAATGGAAAACATTTATATTTGAAAAAAAGAGAGAAATTAGAAAAACACAGAATGATAAACCAAAATATTCTTCAAGTGAACAACTGAACCATTCTACAGAACGTTCGAAATTCATGCTGCATCTCAAGATAAAGAACAGATTTTCGGAAATTGAAAAACTTCAAGAATCCAAATATTGTATATTAAAAACAAGAAGTAAAAATCAGAAAGTGAAATTACTTACAACTTCCAAAATTTGAAATTCAATAAACATTTTTTGAAATCCTACCCTGATTTGGCAAAGTTTCAGTTCTGGGTTGATTGGATAAAGTTTACATACAGTAGAACACTATGAGGAATGCAACACTGTTAAGAAGAACCAAGAAATTCTGATGATAAATATCACTTTTGATTAAATGCAAACTATTTGAAGGAAAAACCCAGATGTAAATGACCGTTTTTCATCTAAAAGCCATCCTTTTGCGAAAGATAACATTTCTTAAAATTTTCATCTTCAATTTTTTCTACGATAAGAAAAGTGGATCGATGCCATTTTTTCCCTGTTAAATTGTGATTTAATCACGAAATTACCCTCTAATGCTACGAAAAACCGTGCGATTACGCAAGCAAACCAGTTTCTGCAGCTTTTCGAAGAGGTAACTCGATATGAGGACTTCGTAAATCATCCGTTGTGAATTTCTCGTTTTGGAATGTCGTTTACACAGATACGAAAGCGAAGCTTTGTTTGATGTGCGAGAAGATGCGCGAAATTGTTACACTCATGTGTTAAGTCATGTGTGGTCTTCTCGCCGGAATGATATGTTATTCGTGGCGCTCATCATAACGTATCGAATTTAGAATACGCTAACGACTCTCCATATTCTTTCCAATAGAATGTGTACACTATAATAATAGAGCAATAGGGAATCTCTATGTCAGAAAATATTAATGCATTCGGCTTTGTATTGTGAACTTACTCATCAGATCGTTCATCTCTGGAGTATATTTACTTAAACGTGAATGTGAAGAAGAGAAACAGATGAAAATTCCTTTATCCGTATTGTATACATGAATGCATTCTTACATCATTCCAAATATCATTTTTCATGGATCATCATTAAGTACTGTATTACTCTAATACTTGAAATTTTATCCCGATTGATGGACAAGTATATATATTTGGCTATTAGTGATAAAAAATTCACAATTTCACTGTTTACTCAACCAAACGCTCCAGATGAAATCCTTAAATCAAGAGATTCATCGGAATTAAAAAAAAATCAATCCTACCAAGTTGAAAATAGAGGTTAGTGGTATAAATAAGTCGAAGGACGACTCTATTGTTAATTGTTCTCGCGAGGAATCTTCCGACATTCCAACACCGAATCAGCATCCCATGCCATAGGGAAACAATATCCCGTCGATGGTGTCATTTAATGGCATGTTTTCTGGTGTCCCTCTCTAATCATAATTGCCCCATCGAACACTTTTAAAATCGATTATATCGGTTTTTCTACCTGAGCCGCCGCCCGCTAATACACGGCACCACCTTCTGTCTTACGTTCGCAATACGAGATAGACAACTTAATTGGAATGCGTTGCACGTTGACGATTAAACCTACGCCACTGTACAAAAATGGCGTGCGTCATCGGTGTCGATCCGATTGATTACGGTTCTGATTGATTAGGTTCGAATGGTGTCCCTAATTACACGTCGAGAACTGAATGAAATCACGTTTTGGCTAAAAACCCATTTAAAATTAACGCGGTTCTGTGCCTGCGTTAATAAAAAAAAATCAATGCAATGATTACAGGTCCGGTGGCAGGCTGTGTATTGAATATTTAAATTTTGACGGTTTCCACTCTTTGATGATAAATTATTCTTACTTTCGACCTACAATGCATGTTTTCAAAATATAATTATCAATTGAACTCATGCAAAATGAAAGTTGGACGTTTGGATTGTATCTAAAAATATTTTTACACATGTCGATCCGTTGAAACTTTTATAAATACGTTTATAAATTCTTTGGATATTTGAATAATTGAATAACATATCCTCATGGTTCATACGTATCATGATAAAATCGGTAGAAAGAATTGCACGAACCTTAAGTTGTTTGAAACATCGGTGACCTGTCGTGTCAAATGTGATAAATCTGAACTATTTTGAATATGTGATGTGTGAATAGATAAAGTAATTTATGAAACGAAATGGATACGATTTTTTCGAAAATAAAATAGTTGATCATTATTCTATTTCACAAAACTAAAAATTTACGTACATTTTATATATACACTTTTATAAAGAAATCTCTGAAACAAATTATATAGAAATCATGAATATTCTGAATTTTTGAGAAATCGACGTCCGTCAAGGTTATTGATTCATATCTACTGAGTAACGATTTCTGATACAACAGGTTATCCATCAACAACAGTGGATCAGAACGAAATGAGTCAAATATCTTCTCGTAAAACAGATATCGTACTTCACGCATTTGAAAATTGAAGAATTCACTCAGAAATAAATTTGGTCACAGAACTCGTGTCGATGGAAGGCTAGTTTCCGGATTATTTATAAAAAACTGAAAAAAAAACTCTTTAAAATTTTATTTTGTGAAGAATTTCTCAAAGTCAAGAATTAAGGCTATATTTGTACCCACTTTTGAGCTCAAATACAAAATCGTCTTAATTCAAACATTTTTCCGGAAAAACGAAAATGTAGGTACAAATAACTGGAATCGGTGCGGTTTAACAAAGTTGATTTGAGGTAAGACGAATTTGAAACGAATAGAACCCTTCGTGCGAATGGATTTCCCCACCATACTATGTGATACATCGATCAATTTATTGTGGATAAAGTCTAGGTGTTTGGAAACAATTCTATTCTATTCGTTGAAATTTATGTTCATACGTATATAAAGATATTGCAATCGGTTGTGAAATATTCATGCCACACCTCACATTCGTAATACACCTAATATAGGTAATATGAGGTTCTAATTTCAAATTGAATTAATTCCGCCAATAGTTTGTCCTTATTTAATATACTTATTGGTGTTGAAATACAAATCAGAGCATGAAACTTAACAAGTGGGTACTTTTAAATTTTAACGGATTTTTCCACAAAATACGCTCAATTATCGCCGTTCCTTTTCTATACAAAGGATGGCGGTGCCTCACTTACGTTTATTAATGAAAATTCGCGCCCGTATCCCTATTTAGGCGCCTATTACTCAAGGTAGAAAGAAAGTCTTCACTTTTTTCAAAAAGTGCGATTAATGAGCGATAAATGACCCGCACATTGATATAATGCGAGAACATCCGCACGCAGTTATTAACATAAGCGGTAAACGAAGAGAAGTTGTTTCTAATTAATAACGGATCCAGGTGAATGCGTAATTTAAAGTAAAGATCAAAACTTACCTTCCCGTTTTTGTGATAATCATCTCGGTACCCAACTCGTTGAACTTATCCCACAAATCTTTAGTTTCTAAATGACACGTAACATTCTTTAGATCGTCGCTCGTGCAGATTTCCTGCAATTGAGGATTTTTGGCGATGGCCGACGAGGAGCGCGTCTCGCTCGGATGAGGACTACCGACGCCATTTTCCGACGTCGACGACACGTCTACAGGGGAGTCACGACCGCTTCCCGTGTCCGCGGGGCTCACCACGGTACAGTCGAGGTTCACAACGGGTTCAGGTGTCGAAGACACCGACGTGGCCGAGGATTCGACAAATTTTTCTGAAAACGAAAGCAGTTACATCCATGAATAATGAATTGTGAAAGAATCGTATCGATTTTTTGGAATGTTGATCTGACAGATCATCGACGTTCGTTCAGGTAGTCACAATGAAACTATTAGGATTGGTGGATGAGTTGTCTGCTGATCGATACTAGGAAATGACGGGGATTGTTCAAAACACTTTTATCTATCCGGTTTTTTTTTAATCTCTTAAATGCTTTCGTTGCTCAACGAACAACGTCTACATGCCTCATTTTTTTTCAATAAGAAAATCAAAGCATACGTATTCATTATTCATTGAGTTATAGGAAAGTTAGATTCAGTTTCGGATCGGACTATACATGTTTTTGGTGAGTTCACTCTATTTTCTTTCGAATTTTTCATTCATCGTGAAGCCAACGATCGAATCAACTCAGAAAAGAGACCAACGCAGAAACATTTTCGAAAAGCAATGTTTCTCCAGAAACATTCAGAGGGAGAGAATATAAGTCTGAATTTTTTTGCGTTATCCGCCATCGTGAATTTAAGGGGGAAATTTTATTTTTAATTTCACACAAAAAACAATGATCAGTAAAGCTGTTCATAATCAAATTTTCGGTAGGGTCGATATTTTCCGAGAATCGTGACTCGGAAAAATTTCGTTTATTTTCGGTGCTCTTGTAACAGTACTAGTGATTAGATCGCTAATCAGCTTCTTAACAGAACGTGTACTACGGTTGTGTACTGCTGCTGCCTCTCGAAAGTCGAACTCGAATGCATTGGATGGCGACTGAGTGGAAGAGAGATAGACGCGTCACAACAGCCAAACACGAACCCAACTCGTATACCGCGGACTGACTTCGCCTCATGCGTATTGGTACTCAACTAAATGCCCACCTTAAGGAACGTTACGGTGTGAGTCATGTTTTTTCGTGCATGTAGCCGGTGTCATTGATCTATCTATAAAACGTCATCACGATGAAAATTGGTACAGACTACATTTTTAGGAAATTCAACTTCGAAAACATTTGTTCAAAACGATTTTTCGTTTAAAATTGCAAATAAACGAATAACCCCTTTTACTGCGTGTGATTTCATTCGCTGTAAACTATTCTTGACTGAGAATTAGTAGGAAAACAGCCAATATCGTTGACGTGTTTCCAACAACAATTTAGTTGTAGCATTCAAAACTTCTGGTATGATAATTATCTGCAATAGAACGATCGTTACCTGATTCCAAATTTGCTATAATTTCAACTCTTCTAAATTTAGTTCATGATTATGATGAACCGATTACATTGAGAATAATGTTGATGATGAAAGCGATAGGAATGAGTTTACAAATTCTCAACAATACAAAATTATCATATCCACGTTGAATCGAATAATCCAACTTTATATCATCGCAACAGTACGCAAATCAGCGCTGGGAATCGTCGAATTATATTCCGATTCTCTATTCACTACAACAAATTTTACTGTAATTTGAAAGATAAAGATTCACTACGAAATTGTCCTTTTTTTTCAGTAATTCGTCGTTAAATAGCTAGTTCTGTTGGTGAATCTTCGAACATCGTAATATTCCTGTCAACTAAACGAAAACAAACAGTGATTTAATGCCGAGTTTCGTCCATCTGTTTATACGACGAGGAATTAAGCGTGTCGCAATGGACACTGCTAATGTCTATATAACAATGAGTTGTAACGATCTCGACAGATACGAGTGTCGATAAGAGAATCGTGTACGTAATGATACGGTAAATTACTCTAGTTCTACCAATGAAAAAGTTGATTATTTTTCCGTCACCTCTAACTATGGTCATTTGGTCAATAATTGATATTCGTCTGGGTTGCTGAGTATAGGATTCGTGAAGCGAATTTTAATGGGACTTACCTACAAATGATTTATGAAAAATTGGATAAACCTCAATAATTATTGTGCAATATTATAGACACTATAGATCTATATCACTTTCATAAAGGTCATAATCGTGTTTATTTCTAAATGTTTGAGATTTCAACTTTCCTTTACTGGTACAAAGTTTACAACATTTTGAAATATAACATATGATACAAAACAACAGAAATGTCAAACTTTTTATGAAACACTCAATATTACCGTTCTGCAAACCTCATTCAAAAAATACAAAATGAAGTAGAAATTTCAATGATCGTTTGTAACCCAATTCCAACTCCTGCGTGTATGATTAAGGTCACAAAAACTTTCTTATCGATTCAAAAGCGAACCCCAGTACGCCAGGCCATCAGGAGATACGTTTACGTTTTAAATTTTGACATTCTGGTACACAAAACTGAAAATATTTCATCCGATAATTTATTTCCAAACTTTTTTTTTCACATTCACATCGACGAACGTAGTTGGAAAAATCCATTACCTTACGAATACGCTACTAATTTCATTACCGGTTTGAAGTTAGAATATTTCTTTCCTTGAGTGTTGAAATAAGGCAATCATAAAAACTCCTATGAAAATATTTTTATAGGATTACGGGCTATTTTATTGTACACTGTGTAAAACTCGTTCAGATAGATTGTAATTATTGAGCTCCATCAACTTCCAGTTTTATTCGAGTATTTAGACATTTTATGAACTTTCCTTCGAATAAAACGATTGGTTTCATTTGCGGAAACGAGCGGTAAGTCTTTGGAAATCATATTTTATGAGGTAAAATATTCTAACAAATCCATTGGCATGCCTACAATTATATCGACCATAGACAAATAACTTATTTATCTAGGACTTACTAATTTGAGATATTAGCAAGCTCACTTCGTTCATCGATGAAAGCAGTTCGAACAACCAGAGACTATTTGTGATTGATTAACGCCAAACTATTTCAGATTTTCAAGTCATCGTTACGCCTCTTTTGACTCAAAAAACGTCAGAGTGCCGACAGAAGTGAAAACTTGAACATTTATGTATATATTTTTTTAATCGTCAGGAAATATTAGTAATTCTTTCATTTGTTATTATAAACAACCACTTTTTATCTAATCTATTCACATTTTTCATTGAGTCAACGGTTGTGTAAGAAAAACAGTGCATATTTTCCTAAATAAAATTGCCAAATACACGAAATATAAAATTTAATTACTCGATATTAATTAAAATGAACCCCAATGAAGTTGCAAATTTTCATTCAGAATTTCAACAATCCTTCCATAATTATAACTATGATTATAATACATAATAACCCAAATTATACATATTTCATTCTGATTAAAGAAGGAAATTTGAAAATCAAGATTCCAAAATGAAAAAACTTTGTCGGAGACAAGAATAACTGTTATGTATGCCTCTGGAGTAAAGCGCTTTTTCCTCCCTCAGATGGTTAATGCCCTTGGCAAGTCTCGGGCATCTTCATCCGCGAGAAGCAACAAACATATGTACTTTTCTCCTTTGGTGTAGGAATAACTATTGAACATCCTACGAAGGAAAGCAATTTTTTCATATATTATTGATTTGTGGAAGTATTTTTTGCAATTTCTTTATATTATAAAAAATATCTAATGGGAATTATCCCAAAAAACATGAATATGTAAGAAATATTGAGCGCTACATCACCATCCGTGGGCGGTAGATTACATGAATAAAAAATGATATTTCGATGGTCTTCGGAAATATTATGTATTCCGGCTTCGCACACTGAAATTCGCCAACATTAAAATGAATTATTGCGTTCGATTTAACAGTGCAACAAAGTTACAACGCGAAATTCAACCAACTAGTGCATTGTATACATTATAAGCGGGGGATGTTCGTGCGTATCGAGAGCCTCGTTGACACCCCGAAGTGACATCGTGGCCCGCTAATCTAACGATCGCATGTCCGCCTGACCAATCGTCCCAACGTATATAATGAAATTCGATTACAATTCACGGTTCCATTAAACGAGGTATATCGCTACAACACCGTTCGATTTATCGAAAAATCAATTAGCTCGAATCGATGACTGTCGGTGGGTAATTATCGTAACGTGTCGGAAATAACGACGACGCCGCTATCAGGGAAAAGAATGGAGCGGGATCATACAATTTATATTATGCTCCTTTTTCCAAACAAGTTAATGTAAGATAGTACATGCGGAATGAAAAAAATTCCATCCTCATTGAGTGGTCGTAGTTTATTCTGGCTAACTCAATTATTATCAAGAAGAAAAATCGATTCTGAGTTAGATCGAAGATCACCCAATTTTGTCCACTGTGGTTCAAAAAAGCACTCCACCACCGTCACTAAAGGAACTATGGAAAATGACACAATAAAGAGAGCTTCGCAAAATGGTAAGGTGTCACAATTCATTTGGCAGCTACTTGGAAGTATTACGTAGTCAACCTTGCAAACACAGTTTGTTGAGAGCAGAAAAATAATCTTTTATACAATAGATTTATGCTATCTACATATCTTTGAATACATCTTTTCTCACAAATCAGGGCTAAAGATCTTAATCATCTAATCGTTCTGAACAGTACCAAATGCTATGAAGTGAACTTCGCGGCAACTTTCATTTACAATTTCCAAAAAGTTACAAAATAAAAAAGAAAGCCAAATTACAAACGTTTTAAAGAACAAATTCGGAATTAATTCGTAGTTTCAAACCAACACCTAACATTCCAGTCGAATTGAATCATAACACCTTGTCGACATAATTGAAATCTGGTTCTAGAATACTTTTTTTGGAAGTCAGACACACAGGAATGGATATAGTGAACTTCTACATTTTTTCAGGTTTTTTGTTGCAGCTCGTTGAAAACTGAAAAATCAAAATTTTCGTGAATATCCCGAAAGGAATTGAGATTAAAGAAAAACCATAAGTAAATATGAAATTTTGATTTTGATTAGTAGATTAATTTGAATCTAAAAGTGGATTGGATAAATTTTGCGTTAACACTAAAAATCCCAAAAAATGGGTGTTTTTTCTAATATCAATAACGTAGGGACGAAAGTGACAACTTTCTGATATAAAGAATGAAAAGCCGTAAAGTCAAATTGATAAGTCAACTTGTTTCAGAGAGATTGCAATTGTTATTAAAATATAAATCATATTCTAGCTTATTAACTAATATCTACAAATTCAACACAGTTTGAAAGACAATTAATTTAACTAGAAGATACGAAAAAATCCAATCGAAATTCCTCCTTTTTCTATATTAAAACTGAAACCGAAATCTTCTCGATTTCCGCGGACAACAGACACTCTCTACAAAGATGACACAGCATGCAGGAAGAGGGGGAAAGAACCACCAATTTTTGACGGTTTTTTGCAGTTCAGGCGAAATCTCTCTGGATTTCTGAGGAAATTATTTATCAATTTTTTTCTTAATTTACAAGCAATCAGTAGAACTTTTGATGCGTTCAACTACAAATACTAAATTTCTCCGAAAAGCCAAAAGTTGTATAATTTTTTCAAGAAATTTTCGCACAAATGAAGATCATTCCCCATTTTTTTAAATTATTAATTTCCAAATCAAGTAGGTATATGAAGTAAGAGACAAAACATTGCACAATCAACAAATCTGCCAAAATATTTAAAGGATGAAAACATGCTGAAGATATTTTTGGTCATATAATTAAAAGAGAGCAAGTGGCAATTAAAGTTTGTTTACAAAGTTTGGAAACATATGAATTGAATACACTTTTAAATAATCCGAAATTAAAAGAGAATGCCGGCTAAAATCAAGACAACTGTGAATTGAATATTTACCCACAATTAGCTTTCATAATAGCAATAATCTGCCAATTTAAATTTTCAAATGTTAATTGACTCATATCAATCACGATTATCATCGAATGCGTCATTAACCATAGTTTCTAATTTCCATATTTTAAACAGTTATTTAAGTAATTGGAAAAATAAACAAAAACAAAATTTAATCATTATACAGAACGTATTATATCCATGCATCATATCAAAAACATTAAATATGCATGAAAAATACTACATAACATAAAACGATCGCATTATACTGAAAAACTACTACTTTTCATACGAGTTTCACCAATAGAGTAATTCAACACGATTCTTGGTTTCTGATCCTTTAGTGAATCAAATATGCCAACCTGGACAATTGTAAAACTGAAAGATTTTCACGTGTGGTGGGGTTGTCTGTATTCACGTTAATCACCATCAACTTGAAAATATTATTTAGTTTGACGAAACCTACATAAGTGGACGACTAAACAAAAAATGCATAATGACAAGTGAATATTACTTTGGAAAAATAAGTTAGGTACAAAATTATCAGAATTCCAACTCCAAACGAAGGAATGTTTTTCTGAAATTATAACAATTGTACCTACTGTCTGGTAACGTATGTGTAGGTGAGCTTCATAAAAATTATTGAGAGTCGACAAACGAGCAGTTGGAATTTATTTGTCATCAATTTATACGGCGTTACATTAGCTTTACTGAAATTGGATTTACTTTTTTCGGAATGTGTTCCACTTTTGAACCATAAGGTAGGTAGTTTGCCGAAAAATTCACTTTGTGATTTAGAAGTGATGAAGTGAAATTTTTATATTAGACAACAAATAGTGATCGAAAATGAGGAGAGTGTAAAACAATGTTGGTTAAATGAAGGTATGTAGGTGGATTGTTTAGATAAAATGAAAAGGGGAGCTTAATACCGATGTCCCAAATGCGAGATGATATTGTACTTGGGACTATCAGTTTCAGTCCGAGTTAGATAGTTGAGATGACGTGCCAGATCAAGAATAGGTTTTTGCGGTTTTCGGGACGATAGCCTTACCGAGTGGCGCTAAGTTGTCGGGAGGATCTCGCTCCCTGCACCGTGTCCTAGAACCCCTTCCGTGACGTGACATAATTGCTGCGATGCTAAAGTCCGTGGCGCATGGCCTCAAAGTGCAGTTCTCTTCCATCACCTAACGATCAACCGACAACACGTTAGCATAATCGAACTTTCAACACCTCCGTTGTCACCGCGAACATAATCATCACCAGTAAAAAAATTTGGAGGAACACGGGAGTCCGGTAGTTCGTAAACGGTTATGTTATTGTCACATGAAAGATCGGTGAAATCGCGTCGCGGGGCCCGGACCCAAGCGACTTAACTTTACACGGTAGCACTCGGTTTTGTTTTGACTTCGTCGTTGGGGAATTTTAATTCAAGCGACCATCTGAGAGAGAGTTCCTCGGGGACGGCGGCGGAGATTGGTCGGTGTGCCGAAAGAGGCGGTACTTTTAATTTCCATGTATGTATGCGTGCAGGTATCAATGCCCTGCGATCAGTGGTCTCTAGTGGGCCGCTTGCGGAGCCGATCCGAACCCAACTGACCGGTCCGTCGAGACGTTCTACTGACGTTATCAAAAGGAATGTGCCATTTTTTCGGCAATTCTCCCCTCTGTCGCGCGCGATGACAACGTGCTGCCTTTTGTTTTCCCCTTCAAATCATTCCCTTCCCCTTCCAACCACACCCCTCCAACGTCGTTCCGTACACCTGGGCGGTTATATCCAGAAAGATGCCAGGATTATTTCTTCTTTTTCCTATTATTCTCTTTCGCCGGTGGTGGGGAGAGGAAGCGGCACGCCTCTAGGTGGAACCGCGCTAAGAGCCGCCCCTCGAACGATCGTCGCCTCTTGCTGCTTTCCATACCTGATCGCTGCTGGAAAGGCCGTCTTTCCGAACATGGAAAAATCGAACTTATGCCACATCGCTTCCCTTCCTATCGACGATCAGCATGCTGGAACGAACAGGACCGCTCGCGAACTGTCAAAACGTTTCATCTTATGCGGACTGGTTCTGAATTGATGACGCGCCCTCGCCTTTCGAATCAAACAAGCGAGATATCCTGGAACGCGGTCGAAACTTCCAATTCGCGGGGTTGGATAATTTCACTCAGCTCCCCGCCAACCCTAATAACTGCCCGTTACGGGAATTCCATGACCAACATACCATTATTGTACTGATAGATAGTATACTCCACTCTACATACATCTCAAATATTTTGGTACATAATAGGTACTTACCACCTCCAACTATCTATTTAAGTAGATATTAAAAAGCTCTTAATAAATTTAGTTTTTTTGAATTGAAACTAAGGACTTTTCACGCTTTCGAGAGCAAAAATGAACAAGATTATTAAAAAAGTGACCAATGTCGGCGTAACTTTTTTTCACCCTTGCAGTATTATCGATTCGATGATAGCGTTCATTATTTGAATAATTTCGTTTATTAATAAGTATATGAACATGAACACTGTCGATATTAAGAAATGGCACAGATTCATTGATAGTCGTGCTGCGGGACTCGATATTGGTCTCATCTCGTCTCAGTCTCGTCGAGACCGTAATACAACAAACAATAATTTAAATTAGAATGCCTTTTCAGTGTAATAATCGTTCCATCATTCTAGTGCTTGGTCGCTCAATCACGAGTCGTTTACTTTGAACGGCACACTTGAGTGAACGTTAATGTGCCGCTCACTCGAGCGAATGAGCAGCTCGCTCGAATTGAGCGGCAGTTTCGGAACGAAATTTGAGGAAAACTTTGAGTGAAAAAATCCGAAAATTTGGGAGTAATTCAAATTTTAGGAGGGTACTTTTCAAGATTACGTCATTTCTTCTTCCAACCAAAATTGATACTAATATGGTTATTGCGAATGGAAAAGGATCTAGGTACATTATATTTCAAATTTTAAACTCACTTCATATACCTATAGGTATATATATCTACTTTAGTTGTTATTTTTATCGGATATTCGAGCAAGCAATACAATTTTTGTTCCAAAAACGTATCTATGTGTTCAAAGCATCGTCGAGATAATTTGACAATTGAATAAATCAATGGAAACGAAAAAATGAAATATTTTTCAAAATAAAATATTAATACCTAATTTATTTTTTCGTTACCATTGAGATATTCAATTGTCAACTAATTGTCAAATTATCCCAACGATGCTTTGAACACAAGCGAAATATAGATACATTTTTCGAACAAAAATTGTATTACTTGGTCGAATACCCGATAAAAATAACAACTATATATTAACGACTGATAAAAAATACTATACATATATCTACTTTATATACCTATAGGTATAGAGTATAAGATGGATATTGGGTAACAGTCAGTTGGGGTGAATGAAGTTTACTCTTTCCGATTCGTTCTAGCTTTCGCCAATCAAGAATACCAACAGTTATAGGTATAGGTATAGGTTTCATCTTTTTTAAGATATTTTGAAAAATATATTAAAAAAGTATTTTTAGGTATTGAATGATAAAATATTTTTCCGATATATTACCATCGAGAATAGATTAGTGCAAAACAGTAGCACATTTGATAATAAAGTGATCGAGTATGGAGCCCCCGGCGATGCATTTGCAGTATCGTTCGTTCTATCGTTCGTTTTGTATGAGCTGAGTATGTCATAATACTCGCAGCATCGTTCGTAGGTTCATAGTAACGAACGATGGACGGCACAGTTTGGCGTAGCTCACTGAAGGTTCATTACTTTGAACGAAACGGAGCGACAAGAGCCGAACGACCCATCACTGCTCCATAAATTTTTGGCACTACCAATTATTTAGAAGGAACACCAAAATTACACAATCCAGAAAGTCTAAAGATTTTTGCGGTGGAGTGGAAATGGAAGTAAAAAAAATCGTTCGAACAATCTGAAATCGAATACCTTTTGTTTTCCTTTTTCTTTTCATTTGTCAAGGCGACTTTTAGCACCAAAAGTCGCATTTTTTTCTACTCTTGAATCTGCGGTACGTTAATCAACGATATTTTGAATGCTGAACGAAGCGATTAAAATCGCCGAATTCTCAATTGAGAAAAAAATTGAATAATCCAAAAAGGTCAAAATAAACACGAATTGACTCTCAAATAAATAATTTTCAAAAATGTAAAAAAAAAAGTTTAAAAATCACGCGACCAATTTATTGTAAAACTGATTGATTGAATTTAACTGTGTTGTTGTAGGTACGCTTCAACTTAATATTAGAAGAAAGTATGCTCGCGAAATTAGGTATAATACGAAACAACGGTTGCGATGATTCAGATGGAATGATTTGGGCCATGATTTAAATCAACAGTTTTTTTCAATTTTAATCGTGATTTAGATCTCAATATAAGTTTAGTGTACCGAAACTCTATAGGGTCAATACGCCAGTTCGCCGACCACAGCCTATTACCGACTATTTGTCGGATCGTTCTTACAGAGCGTTAAAAAAGTAGGTAATAGTGATAACATTATTTGTTTTTGGAAGATTGAATTCTTAGCTACCTATACACAAGTAATAAGGCCATTAGCACACTCATTGATTCATGAATGAAATTGAGTAATTTGCTATTAGTGAGGACGTAGTGCGATAGTGAACTCGCAAAATAATTTGTCCTGGGTAGGACCGATTTTTTCCTGAATTTATCTTTTGTAGTAAATATAATAGAATCACCCAATGCACGCCTAAGCTGGAAAAAAGACAATTCAAGCCGCACGATACGCGAAATTAATTTGTTTATTCCAGGCGGAACACTCAAATGGAATTAATTCGGCTGCTGCTTTATCATGCATTTAGGAAAAAGGTGTAAATTCAACTCTTTTCAGGTGATAAATCATAAATTTCTAAATTAAAGGTATGGAAACGAATTTTCATTCTTTGTTGGAAAGGGTTATGGATTTCAGTGCCAGTGCACAGAAAAATAATAAAGATTCTTATTTCCGTATTTGGACCTCTGATGACTGATGCTCTGCTGCCCCCCTCCATGTATTGATTAATGTTACCTTTTTGGGTTTGAAGTTGTAATGTCAAGAGTTTTGGTCTCGCAGGTATTGTCGTATTGAGGAGACATAGGTGATCGAAAAACAGCAAACGTTAATCAATGTTAGTGAAACAAATTGTAATGTGCTGGAAAACAAAAGAAAAGAATCGGCATGAAGGGAAACAAATAAATCCTTCAAAGTTCGTCTGGTTGGCGTGGGCGCATAAGAGAGAAAAACAGGAGGGTCGGGACATTGATTGCACCGAACGGGGACAATAAGTCTCTCGACCGCGGCGTGATTCGTTCGCTAATCGCGGTGACCTGGGGTCGCAGTAACGGAGGACACCCGTCCATAGGGATGCTGCGCCTCCCCTCGCGACCCTCACGAATCCATAAGTGGCAGGGGATTACTCTTATCTCGCGTGCGTTGTGTCCGAACGCGACACGAAGGGATTCTTTAACTAATTGACGACGGATTTATTGGCACGTCCGTCGCAATTTTTTCCCTCTTTCGTGTCGAAAATGATCCGCTAAAGAAGATTTATCGTCGCCCCGAAAGTCGATAGTTCCGCGCGGAAAAAAGTCTACCCTCTCCGGTTACCTACCGTGTAGTAGGTACTGGTGCTGCAACGTGTTAATGAGGGTGTAGAAGTGACCCTATCCGTCACAGGCCTGACAGCTGAGATAAGCCACCCACGTTGAACCAAATGCGTCGACGACCGAATTTCTTGGATTCGACCGGCGAACGGTGAATCGGATGTCGATGTATTCACCAACTGTGCAAAGCGTTCGGTCTCGCTGAAAATCGGAAAACTCGACTTAATCCAAGTAGAAAAATTAATTGGATAAATGAAACGATCTCAAAAAAAGACACGAAAACCTCTAAAATAGAAAAACATAACACAATATAGACACGCCATACCTTCAACGAATAGACGAAATAAATACAAAACAGTCATGCGAGCCTAAGAAAAACGACTTAAATCGAAAATAGACACGCCACACGATCAAAATAGTCAAAAGAATCGATCCCAAAACCGAGACGACAAATCTCCACAACAAACAAATGAAATCTGAAATAGGTGGGTGGAATTTATAGAATGGCGGAGCCTCCAAAATATTCAGGCGAAACAAACCGGGACACCTCTGAAATAGACATTCAAATTACGACAATATGAAATATATGTCCACAATCAAAGTCAAAATACAAACTCAAAAGTCCCCAAATAAAGGCATAGTAAACGAGCAAAACTGCAGGGACAGACAGATGAAACAAAACTCAAGTAAGACACGTCAGACCTTCATAATACACTAATGAAACAAACAATAATAATAAGTAAAATAAAATAATTGATATTATTAACAACAAAACACGTGAAACCTCCGAAACAGACAGACAAAACGGACCTAAATAGAATACACAGAACCTCCAAAATGAACAAAGACAACACACAATATAGACACGCCATACCTTTAAGAAAGAGACCTACAAAAAATGCCCTTAGACATGTAAATCCTCAAAATAGACAGACATCCTAAAATAAGAAATCGCGATTTTTGAAATCAGTTGATTTAACCGCATTCTCGCGCACAGTAATTATGTCGCGATTAGTGCCGAAACCTGGGATCAATTTCGTAATCGGCCTTCTTCGACTAGGGAGTAAATTCTGACTTAAGCGGCTACCATAAAAGCGTAGTATACTCTGTATATTGTTGTAATGAGCTAAATTTCACTAACTGATGCTATGAAAAATCCGTTCTGCATATGCATAATAGACAGAGAAATGGTTTTATCATTCTTCTGAACGAATTAAAACAAGAATATCTTCAATCAACCTTTTCTACATTTTATATCGTTTTTTCGAGGCGAATTATATTTGTTAATTCGTTGAGGTGTAACAAAAAAGTCGTTGATACTCATTCAGAAAATCCTAAGATAGGAAGTGGCAAGAGCACTCCATCAGAATCGAAAAGAGTGTCGTTTTTTTACCTTGGGAATTAACATTAGCAGTGAAGCAATGAGGCAGTATTCGGTGGGTAATAAATTTCCTGAACGTTTGAAAGGGTTGAAAGTGTTCCTTTCGCAGGACTAGGCCCCTTCAAGACACAGAGGGCGTTTTACCTTAAACAGTTCACATCAGGGCGCAATACTTGAGTTGACAAATTGCTTGATTATCCCTTGTAAGCAGTACCAGACCTGGCTCTGTATCCCTTTTAATCTTCCCTAACAGGGCTAAATATAAACATATACATCTCGAAAGAGGCCAGTAAATCTTGTTGCCCGATTATCTCTTGAACAGATGCTAGTTGCTATCAGTCGGCGATTTTTCTTTTCGTTTACGTCCTCCACAAATCGAAATCAGTAGCAAATGCCGCGCGGATACGTCACTTTTTCTTGGTATTAAAATAAACTCGCACCACGTGGTCGAAATTAACATAATAAAAGAATCCAATCGAAGAGTCGACAGGACAAGTGGAAATCGGTAAATTTCGAAGAACCTGTTTTAATTTCGTGGGGCCGCAAGTCTGGCTCACTGAAAGTAAATTTATATATCCTGCAATAAAAAAAATGAAGAAGGAAAAATTAAATAAATCTTCTAATTTGTCAGTGTTGGATTCCTGTAGTGGGCGTATTTATGTTGGAAATATGATAATCTGAGGCTTCTGCACTTTTATTGACTCTGGCTTTTTGGCTGAATTTATTAATTGTTAATTTTTATCTCAATGAATAGACGTCGACGTAAATATCTCCGAATGTTGTTGGAAATAATTTTTACTTTTCATTCACAACCGACTGTTTCACGTGGCGCCATCGAAGATATTATTCGTCGTCGTCGTTCAGTCTGCTAGATACGCAATGAGATTAGCAGGTCAAGCCAAGTTGAAATAACAATTGGAAATATTTATGTACATTCCTTCGGAAATAAGTAATATGGTTTATCATAGCATAATAGCGGAAATCTGCCTATTAGCCTATTTACAGAATGGATCAATATTATTTGAAATTTCGTCAAATATGTAATCGCAGGACAACGACACAATACTTTAATTACAATAATGGTACTTAATTTACTGTGTACATTGCTTTATAACTTTTTATCACACAAAACGGTTTTTAGACATATTTCGGACACCAAAAATAATTTTCGATAAACGCGCGTAACTATCAATTTGTTAGAAAGCAATTTATTGTTCGTCGCGATGAAGGTATGTAAGTCCGAAATAAAATTAGTGATAAATGTTTTGACGTAAAATTAACGAAGGATTCAGGTGACTACTATTATTGTTCTTCTTCCACTCCGTCACCGGCCTATGCATTCACACCCGTAGAACATGTGAAGCTTAAATTGTTCAATTCTTAAAAGTGTATGAAATAGATTTGGAATAAGTACCTACTTTCAAGATAGAGAATTATTAATTTTAATATGAAAATGAAATTATTTCTTCATAGTTCATTAGAAAGAAGGATGTAAGTCATGATTTAGTTGCAGAGAACGATTGTTAATTAAGTTACATAACGCATTCGTATTTAAACGATGAATGCATTTTTCAAAGAATGAATTTGTCTTTACATATGTAATTTCTACCCACGGGTAGGTTCTCAAAGAGAACTTTTCAATACCCCATTTAAAATGCATTTTTCATCACAATGATCAAAGCATAAATTTCGCAAAAAAAATGGAATAAGTCTTTGAGAGGAAACATTATAACTTCCTTAATCATAGAAACTCGTCGATGTTTTTCATTTAAATGGAAAATTGGGTACAAGTGACAAAAAAGTTATACCAGCAACGACGGGTTACAAGTTGGTAACATTATGTTACCAGGTATACTCCATGGAAAATCCATTTGTGCGTAAAAATGAAAAAAGTTCAAATTTAGAAAAAAATGTGTACTTGTTCTTTGAGAAAAAACCTTACAACTTCTCATGTCATTGAAACCCGTCAACGTTTTCCACATAAATGGAAAACCGGGAAGTAACAAACAAGTAATACGATCTATGTATCTGGCAACGACGGGTTACAAGTTTTTTTTTTTATATGTGCTCAGCAACTAAAGGCCATGTACACAGTTTCCGTTATATATCTTGGTCAAATTTCTATAAATATCCCCCACCACCGTAGACACACACAAATATCCAAACCCGAAGCGGGATTCGAACCCCCAACCTGGTGGTTGAAGGTAGACTCAGTGTACCTCCCGATCACCAGGCCGGCCTAGGTTACAAGTTGATAACAGAATGTTGCAAGAAGGTATAGAAAATCCATTTGTCCGTAACAATGAAGAAAGCACAATGTGTACTTACTTAGTCTTTGAAAAAAAACCTTGCAACTTTTCTTATCACTGAAACTCGTTGAAACCAGAATACAAGCAACAAGCAAGTTGGTAACAGAATGTTGATCCCTTTGTAACAATGAAAAAAGCACCAATCTCGAAAAAAAAGTGAGACAAAAGCTTACAACTTCCCTTGAAACTCGCCGATGTTCTCCATTTGAATGGAAAACCGGGATACAAGCAAGAACAATTAGTATCATCTATGTATCCAGCAACGACGGGTAACATCGTTCGGATGATTATTGCAACTCTGTCAACGCCTCATCCAAAAATTGATAATTTAGCAGCAACGATAATACAATTAATTTTTTAGGAAGTAATTTTGTCGATCAGTGTATGCGGCAGTTGCCGGCCGTCGTTGGCTACAACCCTTTCGAATCGAAAAAAAAAAGATTCAAGTGACTGTTCTAAAAGGGGAGACAAATGTCTGGGTTATGACAGGCAGACATCAGGCCCAGTTAACGACACACAATCATAATTGCCACTATCAATCCGATGGAGCGGCCGACGCGGCTGCAAGCCGCACGGATATATTAAAGTGATTAATTCCACTTGTTTTTCCAGCCAGACAGGACTACCTAAACGCAACTTCAATATGTCATTAAAAAATATTGTTTCCCTTTTAAATCTCGTTACTGGTTAATGCATTCAGGCAAAATACTTTCATCAATCACTCCCATCATAACTCGTGCAAAACAAAAATTATCAACCCATTTTATTGTGCTCCTGCTGTCGCTTCTTCGGTTACATTTTACCTAGGAGGATTGATGTATTTTAACAGAAAAATCATTCGGAGCGGATGATCATAATCGCGATGCCGAGGGAATTTTTTAAAACGACACTAGATATCTGTTTGGCGATTATACGGTACACGATTCAATTATAATCATTATTACAAAACGGCATCATAAACTTGATGAAATTCGAGATAAGCTACGCACAGAGGCACGGACATAGCGACCGCTATTTAGATATGGCAAATCATTATACGAAATACTAACCGAACAAAACGGTGACATTAATTTCATCCAAATTGTGTTTCATAATAACAGCCAGTCCCCTGTATTATCAAGTTCATAATGAGCTATGAAACAATTTGAGGACAGCCCACTGAACATCGTAATTGATGCTCACTTGGACTGTACGAGTGATACATTTTATTTGGCATAATTCTCAAAAGAAATTCATAACTAAATAACCCATACTTATCTCTGGCAATAAATCATATTAAATAACCGATATACAACGTATTTAATTCCATTTTTATGGACAACCATTAAAGTTTTCCGACGTTTTATACTAAAAATATGGGGAATTATGAAAATTGCCTTATTAAAATAGGAGCTACGCGTGAAGTTAACTAATTAAAAAAGGCACGGGGATGGTTCTGTGCGATCCCATTTAAGTGACATCGACCGATGAAAATCTCCGGACCCTAAATTGGATTAAAAAATTAACGGAATTAATCTTAATTGCGCGACCGCTGAACGATGGGACTCTAATTACAGGTTATTTGATTTATAGTGACCGCAGTGTTAATAATTGATTCAATATTAATTGGGTTAGATGTAGGTTTTTTCGCGTTGAAATTCAATTCCGTTACGATGGAAATCCGGCAATTAAGGGAAGAAAGTAACTATTTTATGGGTCACATCCGCACATTTTCCAAAAACGTGCTGCAGTAAATGCAAGTAGGGTTCACTAGAAAGAATGATCTATTTTATTTGCCACGATAGTTTTACTTTAAACGACATTATATTCGCTAGTTGAGAATTGAGAAAAAGTTGAGGTATCGTTCAGTGGGGATTCGTTTCGGTGATGGAAACGAAATGCTTTTTTTAACCACGTCGCGTCAGGTCGATTCAGAATATTCGCGAACTTGAAAAATGAAAGGCTCGTTTTAGCGTTACACGTAGGTATCGCATTTTCCGACGGGGTAAATATGCGAATCTCCATTATTCTTAGATTATCGTGGATTTGTCTGGGTAATAAGATGTCGCTCCCGCAGGAACGACGCTCCTAACAATTTAAGTGAATTGTGGGATGTCTCCAGACGCAGGTGCTACTGCAATGATCTTAATCTCATTTTTTAGACTTGCGACAGAAAAATTCCTCGTTACATATAATCTCCTAAGGAAGAAAAAAAACAGGAAGCGAGAATAAGGAAATCCTTATTTCCGACCGTTCCATCTCTTTCGTAAAACGAGTGTGAGGAAAATTCGAATTGCCACAAAACTGACTGGCTGACCAGTTAAAATTTTTTAATTATATCCTCGACGCTTTTCGAAGAGTACCGGATATTTATGGATTTGACCCGGGGTCGCAGCGCCCTTTAACAATCCATTAAGAGAATTTATGAGCCAACGAATATTCTGGTAGCGAGAAATGTAAGCCGGGTTCTGGTTTTCAGCAGTTTTATGAGGGTAATTACAGACAGCAGACATCTGTTAAAGGGTGTTGTTATCGTGCGATGTGCTGCTTTCATGGACTTGATGCAGAATACACATACACAAGTCACTGAACTAGTGGGTTGAAGATTAAGATTGGATGATGTATGTTTATTAAAAATTTTCATGTTTATTCGTTTCTCTTGGGAATAGAATTTTTTTAGATGGAACAGTTGCCAACTGGAATATGCTCTGTTCAATTAATATTGATCAATTTTTATGATGATATATGCAGATTTCTTTCGCTGTTTCGTTTATCCGCGATGAAGAAAATGTTACCAATTTTCACATTAGCGGACGACGACTTCGATCATTCCGAAAGAAAAGTAGAACAGAGAGACGAAGCAAGTAAGACAGGTGAAACTTCCTTAATACACAGGAAGAAACGAACACAAATAAGACACGCAAAACTTCCAAAATGCACAGAGCATACAACCGTTCCAACCAACCACCGAACCAGTTAGACGCTTGCGCTTTAATATTTTCAGGGTCCTAAAATCGTACTACGCATGCGTCTGACTGATTAAGAACAGGTTCAGTGGACCATTGGAATAAACCGTACAGGACTCAAAATCGCCCAGAATGCAAATTTCAAGATTGATAATATGACGAAACAAATATATACAGTTCGAAAGTTTGTATATCAATCAATGCACACAAGTCTATGCTTATTTTGTAATATTTTGTTCTCACCAAATCGAACAAAGGATCAAAAAGACGAAAATGGAACGGCAGTAAAAAACAAATCACTTTAGAAACCACAAAAATCAATTTGAAAATTTGAGAATTTTTAGTTTTCTGATATATTTTTAGTTTTTTCTTTATTCACTTGTTTATGTAATTTTCACAATGTTTTGATGATAATTTTTGACATTCCAAATTTGGAAGTTTTCCGGTAGATTTTTAAGAACTCAAACTCAAGTTTTTCTTCATTTTTGATGAATATTTCTTCTTGAATCGAAATTTGAAATACATGGACGCACCTTTCCCAGGTATTCATATTTAATTTCCTTGTTTTTCACTTGGTTTCCGGAATGATTGGGAGCACTTATCTTCGAAATATTTATTCAATTATAGAAAGAAATTAAACAAAAATAATGGGAATCTATTTTCATTTGTCCAAATAATTCTCTCTTAATGTATTTTTTTTCCTTTTCAAGTTGTTTTCCACTTCAAAGGAGATTATCCGTGAATTAACGTGAATCGAATTTGAATAATGAAAGTATCAATCATAACTCCGTTGTCATGAGACTGAATATAAATAAATAAACGTAGCGGAAGTATTTTCCACCCCGTATACTGTAATCGCACATAATATTATCTATGTTCCGCATCGGCCAAGTAATAAATCTCCATGAATGACACGATTCCACAGAATTTCTATCCAACTTTTCTGATGATTCGCGAGCTTTTCGAACGATCACATCTCACGACACAACTCAAGAAAAATCGTCTCCACGATATATCGCCCTCATTTTTCTCACTTTATGAGCACGCTGTGAAGTTTTTACTGGTCTGAAAAACTTGACATTTGTTATCATCTGAAAAACCGATTTGATCAAATTCTAAAGACAAACAACAATCATTGCATCATTATACTCTATGGCGAAAATTTTCTCAATATTTTCTGTTTTGAGTTCAATGGTATACGAAACCATTTTGAATATGCAATACGATTCGATTTGTCAATTTTAATGCTGACTGCTAAAACAACGAGACTTCACTTGAGCTAAATGGAGAGGAACAATCTAAATCTGAATTAAGAAACGAATGTTTTGTCAATTTCTCATTTTTGGAACTGGAATTTTTCCCTTTGTGTAAAATGAAAATTACTTTATTACTCTATATTCAGAAAATTTTAGGAAATTCATTTTCACTTCAATATTTGTCGCAAAATAAATTCACTGGAATATTCAGCCATTAGTATTAATTTCCCATTTGCCACTTTTTTTCCCTACAATTCAGGTGCAATCCAATTTTTCTCTAAGCGTCTGGACTCCACTCATTTATCTTATTTATTTTTTGAGATATTCTTTAATATTTTATCTTTCTGAAATTCGATATGGTGATCATATACAGGGGAACGATTTTCTTTAAGTTTTCTGACATTCTGAGAAGAGTAACAAAAAACTCATTGAAAATTGACACATATTGCCGTAATTTCCTTGAAATGACCCGAATATAAGGCAGTTTAATCCACGCGGGTTCCCTAAATATTCTATAATTTTGAAATTTCGAAAAAATGGGGATTATGGAAATTCTTAACCGACGCTATTTCTGAATAATTCCATAGTTCTCTTGTATTTCAGCAATTATTGAAGAAATTTGTTCAAAATGCAAAGGAATCTCGAATTTGTCGTTAAAATGTATGATTTTTCGGAAAAAATCTTGTTCCGATGATCGAAATATTTCGGCGCTAAACGTGGGGTCTGAAATCATAAAATTAAAAAAAAAATTATTCAAATTCTGTCAAAAATACATACAAGACAAGAAATTACATTCCTTTTTTTTCTGACTTCAACCTCTAATATGTTGACAGTGTAATAACCGAAGTCATGCCCAATCCTTCACTTTTTTTCTGATTTGACTGAACTCTGCAATTTATTCGTTTTTATCTGTTTGTATTGATAATTTTTCCGTCCTCGAAATTTTTTTATATTACGAATTGTCATTCTACCTCTGGTAGATTTCGAGTAATAATATGATGACTTGGCTATTTTTATTTTACCTCAATCGAATGTTGAAAGACCTCTGTTGATGACCATTTGTAAAGTGCTTATTCTAATGGTGCATCCATACGTAGATAAACATTCGTCTCCTTAAAATTAACCATTCTGGGACATTTACTTTTTTTCATCGACTTAAGGCGTCACTCATATCTTAAAACTAGAATGATTGATGACGCGAATGTTCATGTAAGTGTGGATGCACCATTGAAATCATTGTATTATGCATTGTTTCCTCTCGTGGAATACTATTCGGTAATCGAAGGGGTAAAGGTGGATATTGAATTACGTCATATTTGATCGTTCCCTGTGACGCTGGACCAAAATCTTAGAAAACCAATTTCTTATGTGCTACAAAACTTTCAATCTTCATTACAGAGGAGTGGGAAGTTTGGACGGTTTCAACTTTTAAACCTACGCTAATATGATCCCAATCTCATCGACATTTCCTTCTTTCCGGGGACATCCGTCATTCCATTCGTGAGGGATTCAGAGTCATGACGCTGCTGCGAGTCAAATCGAAGATTGTTCAACATATACCTCGTGAAAAACGCAAAGCCGCAGGTTATACTACCCAATATTTTCGTGACATTGCTGCTGAGGTGTAAAATAATGATTTCAATCATGGAGTAGACACTTCGAGTTCTCTTTCTGTGGAGAGATAGCATTGAGACGTACCTACAACGTAAATGATTACTTTTTTAGAGCAGGGATACAGAATGACTATAAAAGCGTCACATTTATTTCATTTTTTTCTCTCTCTATCCCCACACCTTATTTTCCGAACATAACCGTTTGATATATAATTTCATACCGGATGCGTTCCATAACAATCATTGGGTTTGATCCGAAGGCCGTCTTTGATTTCTGCGAAGATAAATTAACAGGTGATTCGGAAAGAACCTTATGTTTAGCATTCACCAGTATTAATTCCACTTTTTATAGAGAAAATGGAGTCGCCACAAAAAGTCGAGATAAATGCTAATGCATGCAAATTGCACAAGTAATACAGGAGCTCCTTCAATTTAAAACTACAAGTACTAATAGAAGACGACTACCTTAATTCCGTATAAGTATTGTTATTAAATTCGTCAAGTCGAACGTTCCTTGTAATTGAAGACAAATTATTGAGTCAATAGCTAATTAAGGCTTAATATATTTCGAACTGAATGATAATTAACATCATAAATAAAAGATTATGCATATATTCAAGTTCCACCAAATGCAGATGTACCTAGTACTCTATCAAGGTTAATCATAAAGTGTTCAAGCAATTAAGAAGAAAAAGGGTTGGTTGTTCTAATCTCGATCCCCATTACTACCCTTATTAGTGATATTTAACCGAATCCACTTATACGTATAACGAATATTCTTTGGCGTTAAGAGTGATAAGTTGAAATATTCGACGTGCAAGCTGCTAGTTTAAGATAACCATACAATGGTCCATTATACCCTCAATTGCCAATGTGTCACTGGAAGTATTCACACAGTGGGTGGTAAAACGAACCAGGGGGCGTTTTGTTTTCAACACAAATCACTTACTACGAGGACCATCCGGTGGATTAACATCCATAAACGATAGAAGTATTACACAATTCCTCGGCTATCGGGACAATTTGAATACCGGTTTTCTATATTCGAAAGTGTCACAAGCTTTTACCACCAGTGCCGTAGTGAGAATGCAATATGTTTCGCCAGAAAGGGCGGCAATGAACGGAAAGCTGGCCCCGTGTCGCACCAGATGCGGAGTAAGGTCATAGAGATCGATCACGGTGACCGCAGGACGTCTTTCAGAGTGACCACTGGCCATTTAGAGCTTTGTCTAGCGGTTATCTCGTTGACTCATCAACGGAATCAGCTGCTGTTGTTGCTGCTTGCTGCTTACGCTCATTGGCATCGCCCTGACCGGACCACATCGCTCTGTACCTCCACGATAATATATTCGACATAATTTATTATGTCGGCATTGTGTTCGACACAATCACCCCCCGATAAATACCCCATTGAACAACTCAATTATAAGACGAGAGGAATTGACCGGATTATTTCACTCAAGTCGAGTGGGATTTCAATTCGATTTATGTCTCTAGCTTTTGTGATGTGTCACGAATTTTCTGAAAATTCAGTATTAGTCCAGTCGAATTTGACTTTCAAAACAAATTAATTTTTTTTATTTCTGTATGTTAATCCAGTAGGGATGAGCTTCGAAAATTTGATCTTAATGGAGGTAATAAGAATAAAATAAAATACGAATTTGACTTTTCGCAAATAAAACGGAATAGAAAATAGAATAGCGTTGACGCACGTTTACTATACCATTGCATCAATGACTGATGACCGGTGTAATGTTAATTTTTCGATTCTAACAAAGAACGAAATTCATCACCCCGTCACTACCCACATGCGCAGTAAGCAAGCGTCGATGAGTTTTCACTTAAAAAACCTCAAGCTGAGAGCACATGGAGACAACTTCAAACCCTTGAAATTCTACTTTTGCCATTTTCTTGAAAATTAAACGTCAAAAGTGTTATTCAGAATTTATTAACCGCACCCTTAGTAGATTCGTTTTTTTTGTTGCACTGTGTAATGCTTTAATCAAATAACCGATATTGTGATGATATTGAGTTTTTGAAGTCTTCTCGACGATGTTACTCGGGTGAAATGTCAAAAGCAGCATCGACAAAACCTGGATGGAATTCTTAACACGCACACCCTTATTTCCATCTCTTAAATTGCTAACAACCTGTAATTTGGACGTTGGTTCGTTGCTGCCATTCAATAATAGTGATTTTTTTCTAGCTGCACGTCATACCAATGATAACAAAGAAAGTATGCTGGCCGTCGTTTATCGGATAGATCGTTCTATCATGACGAGTTCGTTCGGCGAAACTGCAGCTCAATTTGTCGCTGGTGGGTAGTGATTGACAAAAATCAGAGTAAAGTGATGGCGGACGGACACGCAGCGGTCCCATAGGTTTAATAGAATTAAAGCGGCATCGAGATTGCGCTCTAGCATGTAATTCCCTCAATTACAATCCATCCCAGTCGACCCCCACACTCATTCCTATAAAAACCACTGGAACGGCAGAGTAGAGAGTGGCGCGCCGCGACGACCCTTCCTGCCGCCACTTGCGACGAGCGAAAAAATCACCGTAACGAGCCACCCATGATGACGATCCCCTTGCGTTCGTATGAGCGCGATATTAGCCTTTACACGGCCAACGATAATGGATATCGAAAACGTTGCGATTCTGATTTATGACGCGGAAACAAATCTTGGGGTTGGCGGGCAAATTGAATCAGGTCATCTGTCGCTTACACTTTCCTGCGATGTTGTAATTTTTTTGACAGAACCGCCGCCAACGATGCGGCGGCGGTGACGTCACAGCCACGAGTCCGACAACTGCCGTAATCGCTCTAATGTTTGCGGCAACCGCTTCAGAACGTTACAAAAATCATATGAAATTTTTTATTCGCCCTGCTAGAGAGATATATCACTTTTGAAGGCTGACTCGTGGAGATTCAATTCCTTCCATGTTTTACATTGTTATTTTTTATGCTTGTGATTGAGCAGTCTTTTCTGATTGGCGTTTTGGGCGCGCCTACTAATATTGGAGATAGCTTTCTAACAGAAAATCTATTCCGGCTAACCGATCGGTATTTAGTTGATTGGAGTTCTAATACATATCTCCAAAAGTAGTGTCAATGGAATGAACGATTGGAATAAACCAAAAATTTGAGAGGTTATCACACCCCCGCATTCCGACACAATTTTCAAATCAGTTATAATCATTTCTCGAATGTCGATCAATTTTACAACATCCGAAATACCGAGAAAATCTACTTTTCAATCAGCTAAATGTAATTCCAATCCAATTTCCAATCTTTCAAATGTGTTTCCGCGCCGGTTCAATTCATTCAAAACGAACCAGCAATCTTTCTTTTCCCTTGTATAGTTATAATGTCATTCGAATAAAGATGGTATATTACTGAAATATAATCACGAAAAGGGACTTGAGTGTACGATTCGTGAATGGTAAGTGGTCAGGAATGGGCACTCATAAACCTCTGAAATATGTTTAGATAATATCTGAAAGATCCCCTGAGTGGTTCCAATGACCATTTCCTATACACAAATTGTTATAACTCTCTTCTCCTTTAGTATAAAAGCCCCAGGGATGTTCGAGGGGAAATCGAAACGAAAATCTAGAAACCGGGAACTTGGAATATTTAGAGAATGGACTGCGAGGTGACTAAAAACATCCCTTCGACGTCGGCAGCGGCGGCACTGTAAAAGAAGGGTGGGGAATAAGAAACGATTCGCGTGTCAATACATAGACGCTGCTATCCAATTACACGCTCCAACAGCTAAAGGCCGCGACAGTTTCACGCCAACAAGGGGCAAGAGATTGCCACGTCACTCCTTCACTTATTGCCTGGAATTTATCGCATCCCAAGATTTAACTGATGCCATACGAAAATATCAAATGGAAATTCACGTCATTTCGGTTTATCGGTCGATGGTTTCTGTGCAATTTGTTTCATAGTTGAAGTTTTTCACAAACGAGTCCTGTTGGACTTATTCTTGCACATTAACATAGATATCAAAAGTCTTTCCATTTCATCTATATCCAATTTTGCAAACATTCAAGAAAATTTTGAATTCAATGATTTTCAAGCAAAACCAGGAAAATAAAAAATTGAATTTTATGATTGTTCTGCATATTTTATGAATTTTTTTATGGATGTCCTGATTAGTGCCGAAACTCGGGATAAATTTCGTAACTATCGGCGCCATAATAATGAATTCCAGAAATATATATTTTTACAAAAAAATATTACTCCAAAATTTACAAAAATTTTATCGTATTCTTATTTTCGGAGTTCGTACTCAGAAAAAAATGACGAATGCTACAAGTCTTACAACAGAAGGGCAAGAATCCTCTACTGAAACAGCTGAGAACATCCGACATTTCCAATTAGAAGGAAAGATGACTAAATTTTTTCACCTTTTAAATGAGATATGAATAAATTGATTGCATTATTACGAAGATTCGTATAACCCTGTTATTGATGATAAAATCGACTTTTAATAGGTCATTATGGGACTTGGTGGAACGTAACCCCCTTATTAAGACAAGAATATAGACTTCACATTAGCGAATTTGACATTGGCAGAACTTTTGTGAAACGGATTTCACGCGAATGTGGACTCTAGGACTCTAGTCCTCGCCACCAACAGCTTCTAATCTGTAATTAATTTGTCTGGATTTATCATGTGGCCTTCGTTAACATAAAGAATGTGATATGGACCAATTTACGCAGCTCAAATTTAGGAAATCGCCCTAATGTTTTTGATACTAACTAAGAATTTCGGAGTTGATGTATCATATCGTTTTTAAAAAAATAAAGAACTTTTTGCTTAAAAACTATGCAATGAAGTGAAGGAATTATTGAAACTCGTGGCAAATTCACTGGAAATCCGAAGAAGAAGTTTTCGATAGCGAATAGCGAAGCAGATAATGGAATCAAAGATATTTCAATCTGGCGAGTAGATCCCAACAGCAAATTAAAATATTTATCGAGTTCCCGAACTTAGGGGGTCATAAAAAACCCGTACCTTGTCAAGTGGCAGAGATATCATCTCATGTAAATCATCCTAATACTTCTCAATCGATCACTGTTATGGTCGCCGTGATGGCTTTAATTTATCTGTGGAGACGTTACGAATAAAAGGGCGATTTTAAAGGTGACAGACGGCGAGGTAGAGAGAGAAAGCAAGCGTGAAGGGGACCACTTTAACGTTCACATGATCCCCCGTCGGAGGTCTCGCTGCGATGACCGATCACTCTGACAGATGGCAGAACCGAACAATGCCAACTCGTACTCGAAGTCGTCCGTTCTACACGTGTAACTTGACGACGCCGACCTATGAGCATTTCGTACGCACCCTGTATGTGCGAACGCCATTTTCGCGTAATAACCGTGAAAAACACCACCACAAAACTCAAGGTGCTTTCATTATTCCCGTCCCAAAACAGACAGCGAACCGATGAATCCTCCGACATTGTGACAGGCAAACGATCAGTCATACAATTATGACAGCTGTCATTGTGCTTCGGGCTTATGTAATGCGCTCATTGACGCCGGCTTGTTAGGATGAGGGTTTTGTTGACGGAGACGGGACAAAAGTGTCAGCAAAGGAATTGGCGGGACGAAAAGAATTCCGAATCATTTGAAACGGATGACTTTTTGATACCGCCAGCATACATTGCCAAAGTGAACTGAAAATGAATAGCTTGATTACAAACAAATACAAATCATTTGAGAAAACCAATGCGAAATCGATTAGCTGTCCATGCGGATAATTTCAAAGATTATTTTCATTTCATATAGCTGATGTGTTTATCTCAAGCTTTTTTTGAGACATTTCTTGGTTTTTTAATGCTTCTCAGCGATTTTTGAAGTATTTCAAGTATTGAATAAAAAGCATTAACGCCATCGTGTTCTACTTGAAATTTGCGATCTGTTCGACTTCTTTTCATGTTGAGCGATACTTTTTTTATTGAATTTAAATCAATTCTTCCTTCGATTTCTGACCTGACGACGAAAATGGGCCAGAGGTCTCTATCAAACGCAAATTTTCCATAGAGCACAAAAACCGTAAAGCTTTTTCGATCTATTGCTTAACAAACTTGAAAAATCGCCCAAAATTGTGAAAAGCCCCACAAAATAAGCAAGGGCTCTAAATGTTGATTGCAGATTTTCTGTAGAACACTGCAGCATTATTACTTTTTTCTGTTCAATCATGAAAAGCACCAGAAAACAAAAATAGTAAAAAGTTTTTTTTTTGCTATTTTCCTAGAAAAGTAAATGTAGAGCGACTAAAATAACTGTGTACTTAAAATTTTAACAAAACATGTAGACATGGAGACACGGGCATCGGTAGAATTATTTTCACACATATTTTTATTAATTATCATAATATAAAATAGAGAAATATGTTTTATTTTTCATATAATGTCCACGTATTTCCAACTGAAGATCTTTTTTAAGATTGAAACAACGACAGCGCAACGAATAGGCAAGACTTTTCCGTAAACAGAGAATAACAATAAGCGTAGTAATATGGTGCAGTCGCCGGTAGAGTATGCAGTTGAAATTTGACTTTTCCAACTTTGTAGTCAAATTTATGGTCGATATTCTGTAACTTCCAGAAAAGTGTTATAAGCGTTTGCAAAGAAACACAAAAAATTTATAAAATTCGATGAAATACGACAATTATAAAGAAAGTAAGAAAAATCCGCTACACATTGTGCAATAAAACTACTAAGTTATCTGTCATCCTGAAAGTTTCCTGCAAATTGGTTGATTCACACACATTCACATTCATTGAGTTTGTCGGAGATCTGTTCAATATTTCGGGAAAATTAAAAATATTATCCAACTTTCAAGTTTAAATACTCAAATAAATTATGACAAGTCGATCAACTCCGCAATGTTCTCATTGATCTCTTAGGAATATTTTGGAAAATTCGGTAGCAACTGCACGTTATCTCTAGAAAATGTCAGGAAATAACAAAATTTTGGATAAATTAAAGTGTTTCAATAAATCAAACACAGAATTTTTCAATTCTTTCGATTTATATCAAAATTGTGTATCCATTCTTATGAAATTCTTCATATTATTTATCGAAACGAAAGGAAATTAAAAAAATCTCAAAATGAGATGAATCGGCATGAAAATTTTCCAAAATTAGAAATGATCCAGTCGAAAATGGGCATCCATTCCAATGAAATTCTCCTTATTATTTATTGAAATGAAATTCAGATTGAAAAATTCTCAGAAGGCGACGAATCGTCATGAAAATTCTCTAAAAAATTACAGATTTCCACATGGAAATTCTTATCTTTGTTGGATTTTGAAAAGATTCTTTTGGAGTTTGGTATAACACAAAGTCATTATCAATTTTTCAAATGAAATTCTCGAATTAATTCAGAGTCTTTCATTTTTCTTTCCGTTTTACAGAAATGTCTTCAAATTGCTATATTTAGACCTTCTTCTATGGAGCTGTTTCGAACAGCCTTTAAAACTGCCTTTCAAAATTAAATTCACTTATTAGAATCATTTCGATAATCTTTGAAATCGCGTTTTATTTTAATATCTTTTGTCTACACGACTAATGAAAAATTCCGGTTACGTTGCCCGATTAAAATGGGGCTTATTCCATGCCCGACCGGATATGAGATTTGAAAAATACGTAAATAAAGTTGATTTTATAAAAAAAAAATTTTATTTTCGCATAATAATCTATACTAATTTTTTGCTAATCCGTAACAAAACAAACTATTGCATATGAAAATTGATATTTTTTTTATGAAATTTAACAATTGAACCGCGAATAAATTGAAATGAAAGCTGTACGAGCGCAAGTTTTCTGTTGATAAATCTCAATATTTTCGCATTGTTAAGTCTTGAATGAGGTGAGTAGCCAGCGGCATTCCGCAACTCGCCGTCCGGCCACCGCACGCATATGGTAATTGGTTGCTGATGGTAATTTTATTCGTGGCAACACAACTACTCCTTATATTTCGAATACCGCCCTGTAATCTTCGAGCCGCATCTACTTTGCTCTTCTAATAACTTCCCCTCGACACGTTCTCGGACACTCATTCTAACGTGTCCGCCTGAATAAATGTCTTTGGATGACTTTTGAACAGACGGTGCACTTTCACTAGAACTTATTCGCCTGATAGAGTTTCAAGATTGTGGCTATTACAAAATGTCGCCAATCCTCAGCTATTATTTCCTAATATCCGCAACCAAAAATTTTTAGAAGTCGAACCATCTCTTTCATTGGTTGGGTTTAATAATGCTTGCGTGCGAAATTTCACAAAATTATAGTTGTTTGCCTCATAGGACCGTCGGAATTATGACTCGTATTAGTAAAGAATTTAAGGGCTGTTGGAATCGCTCTAGGCTCCGAAGGATCCGATGTACCAAAAACTTCGGTCGGAGATTGATAATATTTAGTCGTGGAGAGTATTGCATAAAAAATAAACCGCCAAACAGACCGGACGTATAGAGAATTGCCGTAAAATCCGCGGCGGCACGGAAGAGAGTTAATTTAGAAGCGACAAAAGATATTAAGTTCGACCCCTTTTCACAGATAAGGTGGCGTCTGTTTGAAGTGGTTTCCGTGGAAGTTTAATTTGTTATCTCGAGAACGACCATTAAAACGTTGCCAGTGACTCTGTTGAACATTTCAAAGAACCTGTTTATCGTGTGCTATTAACTGCCACCGCACCTACACGTGTTCAGATTAAATTCTCCCGTTCGGAAGCAATGCAGACGCAGAAAAAAAAAACATTATATTCAGTATTAGAACCGTTTAGTGAATGGACGTTTGCGTCACAAGTGCGGATCATAACAGAGCAAATTGTGTCCGATTTTACATAGAATTCAACGATATGGATAGGAGTTTTAGTTCTTTCTTAATCAAATTGACTGTCATTTGCCATTTGCTTATGACCTTGTGTTGAAGCCTTGGAATGTTTCATATTCCACATTTTCAAGCAATTTCGATTATTTTGAAGACATCAACCATCATAAATTTCTTTAACCTCGTTTTGGAGTGTGTGTAGTTTGAGTTACAAGTTGAATCCTTGGGTATTGTAGGTTGCTGGTAGCTGGCAAAGGACACGACTCAGCTAAGTCGAGGAACAATCTGAAGGCAGATTCTCGGTGTGGATGTAGGAATACCAGAGGGCTCAAGTCTGGGACCTGGATTGTTTCTGTTGCATGTCAATGCTCTGGTAGAATACACTAATCGAGCCAACACAATATTGACAGTGCGTCTTTGCTCTTGACTAGTAAAACTATTGTCCACTATGTACTCGTATCTAACTTTCTTGGATATGTACTTCACCTTCTTTAAATTTTCTGAGTCTTTTTATGATGTGGAATGGTTTGCTGCTGCCTTAATGTTGGGGACAGTTCAGTTCAAGTATTACGAAGCGCAGTTTTTGGACATTTTTTATATCCCTATGTACATATGCTGGCACCATTGTTCGATGCACTGGAGCTCCCAACATGAAGAGAAACTGTACAACATTTCATTGGAATCGAAGATCGTTTTCTTTTAAATACACAGGACGAAGCAAAAATATGGATGCGCCGGGTTAACTTTCCAGCGGGTCATAGTTTTAGAGCCGACATTTTGTCCTGGGTTGAGCTCTAGTTTTCTCTGTTGTTTATATTTTGCGAAGACCTTTAAAATGATGTCACTTGGGGTGTCCTTGCATATAAAATTTTTGAGCTGAAAAAAGGGAAAGTTGCAAAAATTTCCAAAAAGAGTATTTTCACAAGCTAGAAAGCTATGATGAATTTTGTTTTCCTGCTATGACCCGCTACAAAGTTAACCACTGTGCCTCGCCCTGTATAAGCAGTATACGATTTCTTCGGAATACCGGAGGAGATGTGATGTTTTCAATTTCGGTTGGAAGCTCCGATGTTGATTTACAATCGAAAGTTTACGCCTCCCTCGTTAGAAGCTAGCACGTGTCATAGATTTGTTTCTATACAGTGACGCTACTCCCCTGGATCATCAAATTACACCCCTCTCACAGATTGAACTGCCTCTCGCCCTTTCCATTGTAGTTCGTCATCAGTGCGGTCGATTTAAATGATAATCTCCGTCCGGGTGGTGAACGATTAGCATAACTTTGACATTTTTCTTTGATCCGGATGATCTTCAGCGTTAAACCGTGAAATTTGTGTTTGATACGTAAATGAATTATGGATAAAATCCGTGGGAATTCCCGAATCAAGCCTAATGCGACTATTATTAAATTCAAACTCGATTTTCAATATTCGTGATTTTTACACATTTGAATTAATAATAATGATAATTCGGAAAATTTTGCACGAACGCTATTAAATATGAGTTTCCATCTTGAAAAATAGGGTAACGAGAATATTGATATTGCTAAATTATAAACTGATTGAAAACCGTCGTGAATTAAATATGTAATCAAAATCACCGTAAATAAATTCATTAGACTATGGTATATTTAATGACCGTAATTGAACCGCTATAAATTTAGTAAGTGATCCTTTCATTAACAAAATTATCGATTCTGACGCATTCGTAACGAAGTACGAAATAAAATTTAGTATTGTTTGGCAAACACGTTTTTGGGGACTTCGTGGTGATGAATAAATCGGAACCTGAATCGAATTGAGCGACTGCGACGGAACGTATGGACGTCCTTAAAGTGCCTGCTTGGATATGTCCGTGTTTGGACGATCTATTCATTCTCATCACTGTCAGGATAAAGTAGATTGTGCGGTAGTGACGCGTGAAACCGTTACTAATCCGTACTGACGAACGAAACTTTCGATTCGAACGATCGATCTGACGGCACACGCGGCTATTTTATCTGGGGATTACAAACAAATTTAATCATTCCTGTTAGATTCACAGAGCAGGAATAGAAACTGCTTTTATTTGATCTGATCGAACAATCATAATCAGGAAGTGACACTTTGCGCTCCTATTTTGTGCATTTTTATGTAACTTGGGATCCCGTTATGTACATTGAAAAAAGATTACAGGAATTTCGAGTTAAACGGATTCCTGTTGTTATTACATCGATATAATAATAGGAACAGGAAAAATTTAGTCATAGCTACTTTCCGATTCCTGTAAACTCGAAAAACATGTGCTCAGGACTGGAAAAGCTGTGCTTATTAAAGGAATTCAAAACTTTGAACCCAAATGCAATGATTTTGGTGATCAAAATGCTTTGTGGTATATTTATAACAAGAATGAACTTTCTTAAGTACAGGAATAAAACTCTTATTGATACGAGTCAGTGTATTGTAAACGTGATTATAATTTATGGTGTTAACTAACGGACTTAAGTTATACTCAGCACAGAAACAGAGAATAGGAAATATTCCTGTACCAATAATGGAATGACCATAAAGTTAAAAACGATAAACGACACAATAATAAATACCATAATATTCGATTTCCATTGATCAATGATATCCGAATATTACTTTTTACAGGAATCAGTTCAACTTCCATATTTTTCAATTTTCGTTTTAACTGCCTTTAAAAAATTTTTTCAAAAAGTATAAGTGATAAAAATAGGAAGTAAGAAACAAACACGTGAGTATAGGATTATGGTTTTAGCCACGATTGCGCACGAATCACGTGCTATTTGGAACGATAATGATTTGATTTCGAAGAATAATAAACCAATCAGGAGTGAAAGATGAAGGTCGAAAATAATGCTGAAAAGTAGTCATAAGGTATGAAAGAACATTTTAATTTATCTGGTAATGCCATAATAAATCAAACGTCTTAATTCGAATAGTGTTTAATATGTTTAAATTGCAGGTTCCTCTCTAAATCGATCCTACTTATTGGTTACGTACGCGTCAGAGTAGTCGTGGCATAGATTATGCAATATCTTCATAATTGAATAAATTTTCGTTGCGAAAAAACCAGCGTTTTCATTAGAGCTAGTAGATCGCTGAAACATGATATTATTTTAATTTCAGGATGCATACAGTGTTGAATTTTTATTATATCCAGTTTTAACTTATTCCGACTTATCCGCGGAAGAGAAAAATGCGAGAGATAATAGTTATGTTGGTTAGACGGGAAACTCGAATAAAAGCAATTTGGAATATCCTGATGTATTAATTACATGAATTAAGCCCAAAGTTATGCTTATTTTTATCGAATACTACTGCAGGCCGAATTTATTCAAATGCGGCCAGACTGGGAGGAATTCATTTTCTTTTTTATTCCCAATTTTTTTCCTCACATTGTTGATATCGTTTGAGCTATAGCACCTACGGAAATCGATCATTATATTTCATATCTATATGGGGTCGATATGAATTCGCCAAACCTGTTTCGCTGTGAAAATTTTTCTCACTTCCGGCACTCAATTTTTTTTGGAAAAAATGCAAAAAATTATTTTTTCCTACTGCAACCTTCGATATGATGACGAAACATAGGCGAGAGCATGACTGCGTTTTTTATCTATTCTAATGCTAACAAAAATTTCCTACACCATTATGTCGATTGTAAATTTCTGTAGAACACGATGACGTTTTCAATTTTTTTAAAATTCACTCAAGAAAACTTGAGTTTTTTTAAAACACAAATATGTTTCGTGTTTCCATGAGTTTCAAGAAAAATAATTGTGTCCAATCAAAATATTAATATTAATGTTATACATCATATGCGACCATTCTTAGACTATAGTTTAATTTTTTAGTAACAGTGAAAAAAGATTATCTCTGGCAGGTGTTATCCCTCAAATTTCAACTAACAACTGCAGCACTTTCTTCCATTTATTGAAGATGGTACGACGAAACTTCTGGTCGTTTTTACAAAGCGAATCAATTAATTAACGCGGTTGACCTCCACAGTTACATCCACTAAATGATCAACCCTTCGGTGAATTCGATACTCGTAAATATATACAACATAATTACAACCCTCGGGACCTGCGAATTGAGTTCGTGTCCTTTTCGATATCGTAGTTGTAAAAGAAGATGGAAGCTTGTTACTTAAAAAGAATTAAAGCAAATTGGACCTAGGTTTCGTGCAGTCCCTTCGCTCGTTTTGAAAATGACAAACACGGACGACTGTCACACCATATGTTAAGTAATTGCGTGTCTCGGTAACATAACCATGGAACACAAGCAGTAAAAATTACGATTCACTCGATGGGACGATTCACCTTCCGCTGGATACAAGCGTGTGGACAAAACTGGGAAAAATTTGTGACACCTTTTTATGAAGAAAAATTATTGAAGGAGAAAGATATGATCTCATTCACTTCTTAGAAGAGAACTCCAGCTATTGAATGACTTATTGAAATCTTTCTCCATGTCGACAATGTAGATAAATTGTGTTCAATATTTCAACCTGACAAATCAAACAAGAGTCACACAATTTTATATTCATCTTAAAAAATTTGAAGCAAATTTCATTCCTGACACCAAACAACCAATAAAAAGCTCGAAGATGAAAATTCAATTAATGAACCACTAGGTTTCAACTAGTGGTAGGTAAAACACATTCATTATTTTAAAATTCCTGATCCTGGTTGAACCGTCGGTTTTGTCAACTACAACTTAAACGATGAGTTCTTCTTTATATCGATGAGCGCGTTATGACTGAAAAACCTTTTCTGATCAAAATTGGAAAATCTTAATCAAAACATACGAGTTTCGCCAACTCGAGTGCCTCATGAGAGAGATTAAGTTGAAAGAATTTCCAGCAATGTATTAACCACAAATACATATTCCAGAAATTCTCCAGAAAATATATCAATACGAAAAATTGTGATTTTTTTTCCTATTAGTCGGAAATGCATGTAACCTAAAAATGAGCAGGATCGTCTTTAAACTATCATTATCGATACCTTGAAGATTTGAAGTACCTGGACACTCAGACACCTGGAGTGCCCAGAGCGCCAATGGGAAAGAGAATCTTGGAAATCAGTGATGGTTATTCTGTTATTGGGTTTATTTTGACATAAAAACGAATTAATGCACTTCATTTCCGGTATTCGTTACATTGACACAACAAAAATAGGTTAGGATTTTTCTTTCCTATTAATCGAAAATGCAGGTAACATAGAAATGAGCAGGATCGTCTTTAAACTATTCGTTTCCCTGTGCATATTAGAAAATCGACCTGAAAAACCTGAAAATCTTCATTGATGCCTTGAAGTACCTGAGCATTTAAAAAGAAACGAAAATAGAAATTGGGGACTATTGCCCAGAGGGGTAATGGGAAAGAGTATCCTGGAAATCAGTTAAGGTTATTCTGTTGTTGGGCTTAGTTTACCATAAAAACGAATGGGCGCACTTTATTTCAGATATTCATTGCATTGACGGCTCAAAAATAGAAAAACCAATAGGAGATTTTTTAATGAGCGAGTATAAATTGCATCTTCTACTAATAAGAATGGTGGGTACATAATATACGATGAAAACTTTAACACATTTTCACCAACCGTACGTATATGGGCAATCTGTAATGAGTCCATTGTGGGTGGAGAAAGAACCGGGCACCGATCTCGAGGAATCGAGTCCTGAGAGAAAACAGTTATTGAAGACGAAGCAAGTGAGTGAGCGGCGTGATGATTAGAGCTTCCATTCCCTGTCAATTAGCCCGCCTTGTCATTATTGATGCTGCCGGTGACGGCTGCGAGACACTGACTGGACTTCCGAGTCTATTGACTCGCAAATGACATTGTCAAATCGTAGTTGACTGAACGGGAAACCTATTGATCGAAGGAATCCATATTTGTCGAATAGGCAATTTGAATATCAATCAATGTAGTAGGCAGATAGACAATTGTGCCATTTGTTCGGAAACAGTAAGATTGCACTACATTAAAGCTATTCAACATTCCACCAGCTTTTTATGGTTGATTGTTTTTGCTTTTCCTTCATATCATATATTTGTATACTGTTTCAGATTAGATTTTTTCAACGAATTTGTTGAATTAATTTCATAATACCCTGTGGTGAAATTCTTATATCAGCTTTACTTTGACCCCTCTCTCCCCACAATTTGAAAGAGTTGATGCTTCCTCCCTCTTGTATCCCAGAATATGTGGTTTTCATTGAATGTGCATCACTATGTAAATAATATTCGGCGTGAATCTCCTTTATTGGTAAACCTCTCGTTAGATTGAAACCTGTTTTCTGAATATATTGGAAATAATAATCGTTTCCAACTAATTATGCTACCGATAATTAGAGCTTCAATGAAAAAGAAATCTCTGAAAGAAAGAGGTTTAGAGGAAGAGATATTTTAAAATCAACGAATTTCGCACAGTCGCAGGAACGTGAAAAAGTTTAGAAAAAAAGTATTAATGTTGGTTGTGGTTTGAAATTCGCGAGACACAATCAAGATTTAAAAATAGTAAATTAACGGGAAGAAAACTGATCCAGACCTCCTCTCTAGCTAATTACCAACGAAACAAATATTAGTTCCGTAACGTTAGGTTCGGCGAACGGAAGTCGGGTTTTTATAGCGCTTTGAAAACGGCTCCCAAAGTCACCCTTAATGTTAATTCGATTTTTTCCTTATTTCAGAGAATCAAGAAGTGTGTTGCAAGCTTACTAGTTATAAAGGACCGCACTCCTGTTGAGTGGGTAGTAAACTTAATGAAATGTAGACGAACGCGATCTCTTCGAATTGAGGAAGAGGAGGACATTTAATTGTGAGTTAAATTTGCGCAATTATGTTCTTTTATTGGAGGAGAAGGGAGTTTTCAGTGAGAAATTGCGAATTCTCGGAGCTCCAAACTCACTCGACTATGGAAGATAAATTCGGCTTCTTTTTTCCGATTATTCAGACAATATACGAAATAGAAGTTGGAAAAAGACAAGAAACAGAAAAGACAAAACGGTTATGCCGCTCCTGTCATTGTCGCATAAAAGTGCGCCCCAGGGCTTAGTACGTCACATTTTTATAACGAGACATAAAGCTGCGATTAATTTGTTTGCTCCTGGTTAATTCCCGCGCAATTAGTGAGTTTAAATAACGACCCCCTGGAGCGGAGCATTCTCCCCTCTGCAAAGGGACGCGATCTCCTAATCGACTTTTTCAATGTGGGAAAACGCCTTGTGAGGTATTTTCTTCTATCTCGGAAAAACATTAGGAAAGTAATTACTGTTATTTGTCGAAACTGTATTTCAGATGGAATAAATTAATAACAACTTAAATAGAAGGCATCGACGCGAAGAAAGAATTAAAGGTACTAATCAATATTGAAACTTGTACGTCACGATCACTATAATTAAACGATATCGACGATATAGAATATAAAAAAAATTCACGCCAGTTTCACATCCTGCATTGGCAGTTGTTTAGAAGAAGATTTGAGCCGCATCACGAAATTATATTCTCTCTCTATTGAAACCTACAACACCTGTCGTCTAGAACTATCATTAATTTTTCCACAACGTACCATTAAAGTTGAATTATCATAAACTGTGTTACCGAATTTTTCATACACTTTTATATTTGGTGCCAAAAATCGATCCACCTTGTGTCATCCCTCGGCCGCCTTCTCGTTGGTGGTCTGTATTTTTTTTCTTTTTTTCTCAACACAATCAATTTTGTAATTAAGCAATTTCTCATTCAAGGGCGGTTCACCTATCATTAGTCGAAATAGACGAGAAGATTCGTTTTAATTACAATATTCATCAAGTAAATGACTGTTATGTGACTGAGTCAAAAGCGAATGGAGCACCAAATCCGTTTGATTTGTTTGACGGATTTTTATACATTTTGAAATTAAAAACGAGTTTTTTTCAGCCGTGAACATTTTCTTTATTTTTACTAACGTTTGTCAAATCCAATTCTCAATTCATATATTCAAGAAGAAAGAAGAATTTTACTAATACCATTTGTAAATAATTATGCCACATGTTCTGGACTTTGGGTCAATCTTATATGGAAGCCACAAGTTCCAAAATTAGAGAAAGCAACTGTGGTGAACCCATGAAAATAGGAATCGATCGATAAAATGAAAAAAATAATTGCACTGATGAAGAAAACCACAAAACCACTAAGTCAGGGAGGCATAGCCACACTAAGATAAAGAGGAGCAAAATTTCATGTAAATTGTTGGGAAAGTTTCATGATGATTCGATATTTCTAATCACATTTCACTATTTTGAATAATTTCTCTCATTTTTTTAAAGAAAATTTTCGGCTTCTTCGGAAACTAGAAATTTTGTTCCAGCTTTCCTCAGACATGTTAAAAACTTGACTGAATTTTTAGTCAAAATATAGTTCAGTTGATGTTAAGAGCTGTCTGAAAACTTCTGGCACTTGAACCTAGGTCAGTAGATTAAAGGATAAAAAAACAGGAGGTCATAAAAAATGTAGAAATTGATGTGAAAAAGCTACCAAAACTCAATTTTTTCGAATGATTTCATTTCCGTCGCTTTAGGTGCTTTTACTGATCAAGACTGGTGCCGAAACCCGGGATGAATTTCGTAAGTTTAACAACCGACAGTGTGACCATCCTTTTTTCAGTGTACGAATCAGAAATCTTTCTGAATTTTTTGAAAAGCATGCAATATTTTCTGCTTATCTATTGGATGATATCAACGCAAAACCTTTAGCTCCATCTTACACTTTAAACTCCTTCTATCGCACCCAAAAATATTGTAAAAAAATGAAAATATGCATGGCTACAAGGTAGCAAGAAAATAAGGAACTTGCGATGGAAATTAAGCACATTTGAACAGTTGATTTTCATTTAATCAGAAGAACTTTCACCCAGTAGAATAGTAAGTCAAAAACTCAATAGGAGAAATATGTAGATTGTATTCATTCAACGCTGTTAGTTTTTTGAAGTATAAAAAAAATGGAAGAGCGCACTCGCGTTCTATGTATATATCAGGGTAGGAATACAAATGGGAAAGTTTTTTCTTTTTTGGAGTGAATGGCGCGTTCCGGTCCTGTGATTTTTCGGCGGCTGAAATGTTTCCTCGGGGGTCAATATATAGTGGAATATAGCGCGAGGAACCGCGCTCTGATATAATCCTGGCCCAGATGGCGAACAAGCCGCACTTTTAAATCGTTTAAAAAGTTATTCAATATAAAAAGAAGTTCGCCGCCTCTCCCCTTCAAAAGATTTAATACGGAATTGTTCATCAATTCGCGTAGTCGGCCCTAATACGAGCCCCCTTTCGACTCCATTTTTATTGGTTCGCCTCGAGATGGGATAGGCTAAGAGGAGATTGGAAAAATATTGCAGGAATATTAGAAAGTTACCGATCTTACGAGGGCCTGGCTGTTCCTTCGCCCGAGTTACTTTGTTCATCTTTAAGATGTAATCGTATTTTGTTCGACGGTTATTACCGCCGAGATTTTCATATAATTTGCTGTTTCACGATAATTGGGCCTCTCGTGTCTCATCCAACGAAAATGTTCATCTGAGACTTTGGAAACGTATCAAGTTATCGCGACTGGCAATCAAGTAAATGTGTAATACATTTTAGTGAAATTCATGTAATGACGACTCGAATGAGCGGTTTAATGAAAGGGCACAATCATGCAAACACGAGCATTTGGATAATATCTATTATTGTCCAAAACACCAGGGACTTTGGAATTATATATCAATTATGTGTATATTCCCCCTAACAGATAGATATAATTATCTCCACCGTCAACCCCAAGGACTGAAATTGCTTAAGCAGGTGGTCGGTCGCCCTTTATCGATTAAGTGGATGTTTATGACTGACTTTGACTCTGACTGACTCCCCGGTACGAGTACATACTCGTACATCAAAAAGAATCGAGACCAAACTGAGCGTCTATTTAAGTTTCCACGTGGACGCCGCGCCGAATAATTGAAAGTCCATGATTCGATTAAAGTGGATATTGGTGAATTTGCGTTTAATGTATGAAAATTGCATGTGATTACCTGATTTTATAGCGATAATCTGTTTCACCGACTAACAAAAAGGTTAATCGACCATTCCTAACGGATTGCATACTCAATCGAAGAATAACTAATAACAGACGCGAATTGATGTTTTAAGCCGAGATATAATTTCACTTAAATTCTGCAAAATTAATCGATTAATTCAGCTATCGTATAGATGGCTGAAGGGAAAGTTGTGATTACTATAAAAACTTGGGGACTGTAATTTGTTTCGAAGGGGAAAACTTTCGGATAACACATTGATATACTGATCTTAAAAGAAACCGATATATCATTTCAATATTACCTATGAGTTTTCCACTTTTTTCAATCACTTATTCATGACAGCCTCAGCTTAACAAAGGGAACACGAAATACTCTTAGTCACGTGGGGTCGATAACCTGGATATTTATCACGAATGCTACAAATTTTATAGAATACGTAATGAAGACATCAAATCAAACTTATAATTAAATTTAAAAAATGATATTCTCTATAATATAACAGAGAGGTTTGTTATTTTGAGGAAACATACTTCCCTAAATTATAAAAACAGTAAGGTTGTCCGTGTGGGGCGTGAGAAAAAAGCAATTGTTCACGAAATTACGATGCAATGTTTGTTGAAAGACCGAAAGTGGTGGAATTATTAGCAGCCGAGTTATCACTTATCGAAAAAACGATATTTTCATGAGGTTTCACGGATTGTTTCACAGAAACGGTTCATTTTAGACAGGAATAGTAATCGAGGCGATTGTAGCGATTTGTGAGATTTTTAACTTAGGAAGTTATTATCATGAGAATAATCGTGATTTTGACTCAAACATTGAATAAAAGCTGACATAAAAATGGGAATTCATATGAAATAATCTCGAGCCTTCTGAGACATCTCTTCGGAAATTATGAAAAAATTTAATGAAGTCCTCAAAAAAATTACAGAAATCCCTTGAAATTCATAGATTTTTACGAAAAATTCAAAATTGTCAATTAATTTTGCAGAATAACAACAGGAATATCGATTTTTGAAGACATGTTCCATGTTGATCCTAGTTTTGGAACCCATAATTTATTAGTTACAAAGTGTCCTATTTAATCCAGAAAACTATTAAGGAATGAAAACTGAAGAATCGTTTCAAAATCCTTCTCGACCAGGTTGATAACACTACAGAATCGAATTGAATTTCAGCACCACAACAAAAAATGTAAAATCAAAAAAATTCGATTGGAAGAAATGACAACGCAAAATATAAAAAAACCATGGAAGATGGAGAAATTGATATTGTTGGAAATAAAATAACTAAAAACAGACACCCTAAGTCTACAAATTATGCAAACAATCAATTAAAAAAATAGAATTAAAAATTCGTTGTACATGTTGAAAATTCTAACATAACTAAAAAAAGTCTACCACAAATAGAAAATTCAAAAAAGCAAAATATAATTAGAATTTCCAATTTGGTTAATGTCAATTTTTTTGATTTTTGATTCCGAAAATTTGTTTTTCATATTTCCAAAAATGTCGATGTGATATTAAACTTTTTTTTTCGAAAAAAATTCATTTAACACTTATCACTTGTGACATGATTCTCTCATTTATTTCACATCGCTAACGATATTTCCAATCTAATTTCTGTGAAACAGAAGGAATGATAATGTTTTGACAAAATTGTTTTATTCCATCAGTTACATAAATTTCTATACCGTGGAAATATAAATTTGTCTCGGTCGAAATATACGGATGTTCGAGGTGCTGTGAAAGCATTATGATTAAAATATCATTAATAATCGACGTAATCAGATATAAACAGATACGCACGTAATTGTGTGCTATGTTTCATATCGTGTTATCTTTGGGGACAACAGTGGCACTTCATAATTGCGCTTGGTGTAACTTTTGTTGTTCGTTTGAATAATACAAAGGAATTAAGATTGGTAGATGATAACGCAAATTGTCTCTTCTGGTATCCGGTTTGACGCTTTTTGTCGTTTCGTTCAAATTATTCTTACAGATTTCTGATATATTCGCTGATTACGTACCTGCTAATGCAGTTGTTGGAATCAGGCGCGGATTTAGACACTTGCTGCCCCTAGAAAGTGGCGAAAAAGGAGATCGATGAGGAATTTCCGACAAGTTCTTAAATGTTTCAACTCCCCAAAAACTCTGAGAATTTTTAGTAATGAAATTAAACTTTTTGGAAAATGGGCGAAAACTTTGCTTAATTTCTGACTTCTCCTGGCAACATATCAAGCTTTAGTGAATATCGATTAATGAACTGGAAATTCCTATGACTATTAATTTATTAAGTATTCCCTTTCATTTTCTTTATATGATGATAAAAACCATGAATATTTTCTTTTCGTGTCACTCCACGTAGCACAACTTATTGGGTGAAGTAGAAACCCTATCGATATCTATTGGTCTGTCCAGCAATACGAAAACTTAATTTATGAATTTTATGAAAATTTATTGTTTATTTGCGATTTACTTTGATTTTCTCTTCCTCGAAAGAAAGAAATTCAGGTTTTCAGTTTTTTTTAATCCAGGTGAACCATTTTTTATTAAATAATGGTAAAAAAACTATGACCACCTTAATTTCATGAATATTTTAGGTTGGAAGAATATAACTGAAAAAACTGAAAAAATGTTCTTTGAAGTTCTGTGGCAAACAATTCATATATTACTTTTGGTTGGGTCAACGGAGTAATGATTATACTTTACATTCATAATAATTAAAACTAGTTCATAAGATCATCACAAATTTCATTTTAGATACTGTTAATTGAATAAAATTAAAAAATACAAAAAATTATTATTTTTCTCTATCTCTACATTTTAGTACAAATCTCTTATCGTAAAGAAATAGAAAAAAATAAATGGAATGATATGTACCATCTATCTTGACGGCTATAAACTATTGTCTCCGAACGGTCTCACGGAATATCTAAAAAGGATTCCTAGTTGATGAATGCCTTCCACTTCGAATTGGATAGTGGCATTGCCCAACAGATAGAGCTGGTGTACTCAACAATATGAAAAGGTGAATCGTACGAACAGTGAACAGCTTACCTATTTTACTCAGCAAACAATATGCTTTTTGAGAGGTAGGATTCCCAACATTTTGAATAGTCCAGCAACATTTTGAAAATTTCCATAAAATCTCTATATTCAAAATTTGACTTTGTACTAAAAGTTATTATCCTTACGCAAATAAATTAAAAAATTATAAACTAATTGTGTCCCATGATGTTCTTTATAGCTATCAGAAGGATAAATGGAAGTATACATTTTTTCTGTGTTTTTGAAGGTTTTTTATAAACAAATACTCGAAGAAAAAAAAATATATTGCATGTTGATCCAACTCAATTCAAACTACAACATAGTTCTTAGTGCCGGAACTAGAATTTCAAAGAGGGACGTAATGCGCTAAATTTCCACCCCCTTTATATACAAAAGTTGCCGACCCCTTTGGGCAAGAAACCACTACAATGACTAAAAGAAGTTTTTACTTACTCATTACTTCATTAAAGTTTTAATTGTTGAAACATGTTTTCATTGAAATAATTGTTCTCTCTACAAAACAATCCTTAGCTTGAATAACATTGTAGATGGCAGTAATCAGCGGTGGGTGATTTCCAACATAAGCATGAATTTCTGCCCTTTTGCTTGAACTTCTGCTATACTAACCCAAAGTAGATACATAAATGGACACAGTAAGCGCGTTTTTGTTCGTACACACATTTTAATATGATTTTTTCGAGCTATTTTTTCGAAACAAAAAATTGAGTAAGGTAATTGAAAATCAGAAATCGAAAACAAACATATATTCTCACATTTAAAAAAATAATGTTTTTTTTAAGTAACACATAAAAAACTTTCAAAACAGTAAATTTAAAATTAACAATTCTAATTAAGAATACTGGTAAAGTTATAATGATAGTGTAACTATATCATAAATATTCAAAACCGCAATTCGATATGCCAAAATTTGATATTGCTTTCAGCATCAACAAAAGATATTTAAGTAGATTTCATTTCATTTTAAGCAAGTCAGAATTTCTGACAATAATAACATTGTTTATGTACTTAAACAATGAAGCTTCTGAAATTTTTACAAGAAAACTAAATCTACTCCTGAATACTGATAAACTAACATATGTTTAAATTAGATTTGGCTGGTTTCTTGTTTTCAATGTGGTCGTTTGTGCATATGGTCACCAGCAATTATTTTGCTGCAGCCCGTTTCAACAAAACCTTGTCGAGTAGTTTTGTCCACGGTCGATTTCGCTCCAGATGTCAAAATTTCGCGAATATGCTGAACAATCAGATCGATAGCCACTGTAACAACATATTTTCGTCACAACGTCATATGCAAACACGGAATAATGGAGGATGAAGGAGATGGAAATATTATTCAAACGATATCCATCAATATTTTTCAGTATATTCCGTCTGAAACATTATGAAAATACATAAAACTACATTTAAAAAACCCTTTGGGGGGAAAATTCGAAATGATATGAAATTCTTGAAGAACCATATGGAGATAGAGAAAGACATTTACGAGTTACATTCATAACAAACTGAAGTCGTTCAGATCAAATTTATACATAAATCGTTAATGGGGTATGTGAATTAAAATAAAAATAGCAAATCCCGTCTTTATGTAACCTGCCGTTAAGTTCTTTGGATGATCAGGTCAAATGTCGTAATGATGACTAACTTTTCTCGGTTCTTTCCTCGTTTGACCCCTAACAATGTCCAAGATGTGGTTTACAATCAGGTCAATAGCCACTACAAAACACCAAATAATTTTGGTATATGTTAGCTTTGCAAAACAATTTGCATTGAATTCAAAAATATTCCTTTGTATAGTGGTTAGTATTACAGTGGCCATACTAGGTGTAACCTTTACAGATACTCACCAAAATTATCTGCCCCTCTCGGTATGATGACATCAGCGAATTTTTTCGTCTGAAAATCCAGAACACCCCTTTATTCACTTTTTAGAAAAAAAAATCTACTAATATCAGAGCAAACGATATGCAAAAAAAATCTAATTTGGAACAGCAATAAAATAGCTTGTACTCCTACAAAATATGCTTCCCACTTACAGGCGAACAAAACTCCTCGAAGGCAGGTTTAACGAAATGCGTGTACTGGTTCAAAACTTGCTCTAGATCTCTACCCCTTTCATTTATATCTCTGGGAACTTAACCAAGTAACAAATGTGGATGAAAAAAAATTGGAGCTTCGAATCAATTTGCCACTTACCCCGTCTCGCTAATCGTGTGTCGGAATCTGTATCGACAAACAACTTCATGTGAAATAGATTTCTTACTTCCGGAAAGTAAAAGACTAGAATGCCCTCAAAGAGTACTACGTCTGCCGGATAGATTGATATCGTCTCGTCTTTTTTCCTACAGAAGAAGTGGTTATCTTTAACTGGAACTAGTGTATGCGGATTTTAAAAGTTACATTTCTTTGACACAATAGTTAATTGTTTGCTTTTTTAAAACAGTTTTCGGAATGTCGAATGTTAACTCACTTAACAAGTCAGGGGAAACCCGGACAAATGGCAACCCTAATTGAACAAGTCAATACGAAAAATTTTCCTGAACTAGCGATAAGTTTGTGCGAATATCTCGGGCAAACAGAGAAATTGAGTTCCTTCCAAGAACTCATATAAAATCCAAATTCAAACATAATACATTTGATTATGTTAAGAAAATGAAAAAATCATTTTTTCAAAATTTTTCTCTTTGACATTTACGGGTCCACCCCCAGAACTGTATAACCAATTACAGCTTCTAGTCATAATTTTTATACAGCGCTGACTTATTTTTTAAAATTTTGTAGGTTAAGATTTGCTGACAACCATTTTTGAAAGTAGAGGCTACAGCACCCGGTTAACTACCGTACAGTCAGTGTTGTAGTTGTACTATAAGATTATCAATCCCCTTTCACATGTGCTTCTCAGTAACAGCAAATATACAGATGCTGACATAAATATTGTTGTGTATGTCTGCCAGAAGCACAACCAACTATTCCACCTTGCAGTTGCTCATAGTCGAGCATTAGTACTTAGCATTCCCTGAGTACTTGAATGTTATATTTATTTAATTATAAAAATAACAAATTGAACTCATGCTATTTAGAAAAAGATATGAATATGTAATATAAGAAGGCTCAATTAAAATCACTCCATTCAAGATAGGTACCTCCTAATAATTTGATTCAGAACTTGAGCATTGAAAACTTGTGTATGAGGAAAAAAAATTTCCATGATCTCTAGTTCTCTTATAAATTATTATTATTAAGTTACTGTAATAATTATTACCATAAGAATTAAAAGATTGAATTATCAAAAAAAAATATTTCACTATACATACAGTGTATTGTTTTTGTAGTCATAAGTGGGTATGCCAACAATTTTTCCAGCCAATATATCCAGCAGTGTTTCTTTCATATAAACCTCATTAAACGCATCGGGATGATCGAAATTAAAAAGACCTTTTTCAGCTCTTGCTCTTTCCATGTGGGTCAAGTCACGATAAAAACTGTCTTGGGATATGCACACAACTTGTCTTTCTGAATGATCCATATTTACTTGTCCCAATTTTTCCATTATACGTTTGCATACTGTACTCTGAAAATAATATATTTATCAATTAAGGCGTGAATTTGAAAAAAAAAATTATCTCACCTTTCCGCTGGCTGTTCCGCCAGATACCCCAATTAAAAAAGGTGTCTTTTCAATCGATCCGTTGATTTTACAATTGGTCTGCCACGAATCGGACATTTTAATCTGGTTATTTAATGCGGGTTTAACGGGTAGAAAACAGGAGATGTTATTCAATAAATTCTCGCTGCGTTTACAGTTTGCTGACTGTGGGCATCATAAAACGCATAAAATGCGCATTCGCACATCTTTTCAGTTTAAACCTTGCAACTATTTTAATCTTCGCGGTTTATATGTAGATACCTGCATGGATAGAGTGGTATCAATAAAAAAATTGTATTGACTTTACAGTATTGAGAAATAGGTGGCGCCTGTTTATCTTCTAAGTGTTTGCACTCATGCAACGTTGCATGGGAAGTTACTATCACTCCAGAATTCTGCTAGCTGAAAACGGCAAATCGAAGTTTGCTGCGTTTTTTAAGATTTATATCTTCGACATTGCCAAAGGATGTTAATTTGTTTGTCCATTTGGCCAAAATATTAGAGCAAGCTCTTTGGCTCTTAAGTTGTATTACGGGTTGCCTGCTATTTTACTCTCCAAAAGAGTGGCTGTCTGCGCCTCCTTTGTGCGCCCTCTCTGGGCTGCTCACCAAGTTAATTTAAAATTTCAGCACTATATGCACAAGCACAGTCTATCTTTGTGATTATTCTATGTCGTCATAACGATTAGAAATTTGGGAGTGTATAACAAAATTTCAAAGGAATTGCTGCTTAAAATTTCTGCTCGCCCTATACATTTCCAGAAAACGTTGCCTTTCATGTTCCACCAGACGCTCCTAGTCAGCACAGAAAAAGTAAAATATCTATCAGATTCAAACGGCGGCCATTTTGTTTATCCGATTGCGACCGATGCACCAGTGCGCAACCGACGACGCATGTCGAACTGTCGCTTGTCGTCCCTCAAGGACATGAAGGTTGACAAGTTGTGTGTCGGTTCCGTTGTCTCGTCTCCCACTTCCCTTAATTTCTTGACATTTTTTGTGTTTTTCAAAATGTTTACATTAGAGAAATAATTCATATATCACGATGAGAAGACTGCAGTAAGTAACTGGGAATAAAATAATTGTTGCAGGTCTTATACAAAGGATATGTAGTTCGCAAATCAGTTTCGGCTTGGCATTATTTGAAGTTTATAAATACAGATATGGCGCTTGAATTACTACGAAGAATATCTTTAGTTAAATTCCAAATGGATTAGTTTTGATAGGAAGATAAGTGAAAAGGCAATTATAATATAATGCAAACATACGTGAGTAAATATCAAATTTCTGGCTTGCCTTTTTCGTCTTTGGTCTGAGGTAATTAACCTTTATTCCATACACTTTCTGTGTGGAACGGATATTTTGACTATTGAATAATTCATTTTCCGTTGAAATAATTAAAGGAAATTATATTATTTGTCAATAACAAAAGGCATGTCTTAAAAGTAAATTTTAATTTAGTTGGAATTTCAGACAGAAATTAGCTTAATACATATGTAGTAGAATTGTTGTTATGTACTCCAATGAACGTAGATTTTAGGTGTATTTAACAAAAAACAACTGTTGTTTTAGTCGAACATAAGGGGTATTTGTCTATGAGTAAATTTAGCAGATTAAAAGCCAAATTCTCTGATTAATAGAAAAAACTGCAAAATACTATAATTTTGAATATTAAATCTCAGGAGGTAAATCATGGACAAAGTCAACCCTGGGTTGGATTCAAACATACTGATGGAGTTAGATGACCAGGAAGGCTCCGATTTAGATGATGATGAAGACTTTATAGATGAACCTCTTCCGTCTCCTTTGCCACATCCCTCGTCTGGTGCTGGATCGACAGCAATTTCGATTACATCATCGCCGCCTAATGAAGATTTCTTGCCGCCGTTCAACTTTGGTGGCAAACCGCTCAGTTCTATTAAACGTGGAAGGGGTAGGCCTAAGCGTGATGGTGGTGGAAAATTAATATCCAAAAAGGCACCAACAGTGGGCAATCGAGTGAAAAAGCAAAAACCTGCACAAGGAACAACTAGAGGAGTTGGAGGTGTTAGACGCTTGAAGAGTATCGATCCCGATTACGATATCGGGATTAGCCTTCAAAACGACGATATGGCCATGTTAGATCCAGAAACTGGCGCACTGATATTCAGTGAAAAACCCTCCATTCCGTCAATAGATGACATGCCATACTCTCCAGAACTTTGGCCCGGCAAAGTTTGTGCTTTTTGTAATTTAGGTGAACGCAGCCAGCTCGGACAAGGCGAATTTCTGCGGTTGAATTGCCCAGAAGGATTTACGCCTCAAAGGACGATTGTGAATTCTCCCAGCACCAGCGTTACCACGCCCGAGAGGGAGACGGACGACAAAAGTCCCAGGGGGCCGGTTACTTGTCGTCGCCAGAAAAGTTTCAACAAATGCAGGCATCCGTCCTTGACCAGCGAGTATGTGGATGAGCTCACGATCATTGGTTTCACCGAAGAGCCCGACGTTTCAATTTTGTTTGAACAATCGGGTCATTTTTATGTACACAGAAGTTGCGCATTATGGTCTGATGGAGTTGTACGAACGGGTGAGCTTTTTAATGCTGTGTTAAATTTTCAAATGTTTTAATTATATGAAGAATATTCTCCAAAGCAATAAGCTGTTCTGTTTGATGATTTTATTAAAGTGTCTGGAGGGATTGACACAATAACAATATGCATATAAAACAGCTGAAAATCTAATTAATTCTCATACAAAGGAACCCGATTCAAAGCTTCATTATAATCGCAAATTACATTGAATGATAGAAATAGTAAATCAATGTAACAATAGAAGTATCCTAAAGTAAAGTTGCAAGTCTTTTCATGGATTTCATTCGGTTTACTCCGCGTGGATGGAAAATTTTAGCCTATGAGGAGTAATGCCATGCGTTACAAATCGACATTATTTTATACAAAACCTTAAAATAATAACTCAACCAGAGAAATAATATCATGATGTGTTGAAAAAAAGAATGATTACGAAAAAATCTACAGTGACGCAGCTTTTTCGCTCCCCATAGAGGGCGAAAAGTAAAAGCAGATTTTATACAAATTGTTGTAGCTGAAAATGTGAGAGCAATCTCGTGAAGATTATAACCTCCTCTTAATTTCTCATAACATGAAAGCGGCATCCCACTATCGTTTTTTTTTTCAGAACAATGCGCCTTAGAAAACGTTGGGGTGGTTGTCCTACAAAGTTCTACCAGAAAGTGTTCCTTTTGCAATCATTTTGGCGCAAGTTTGCCGTGCAAATCAGATGGTTGCAATAAAATTTATCATTTCCCGTGTGCCACTGCTGCAGGTGCCTTTCAAGAGTTGCCTACTTTAACTGCATATTGTTGTAACCATATCGGCCAAGCGTCTCTTGGCGAATGTGAGTGTTTAGGGTACCATTTGCATGGATAACTTTTTCAATGTATACATTTTCAGCTTCCGCGTGCTATACGTGTAAATCACTGGGTGATGTAGCAAATCTGATGTACTGCTGCTCGTGCGGCGAACATTATCACGGCACTTGCGTCGGTCTCGCTCAGTTGCCCGGCGTTCGTGCCGGATGGCAATGTCGCAAATGTCGCAGTTGTCAAGTGTGCAGAAGTACGGGGGACGAATCCAAACTGATGACGTGCGAACAGTGCGACAAAGTGTACCATGCCGGTTGTCAGCGACCAGTTGTGACCAGCATCCCAAAATACGGATGGAAGTGCAGGGTGAGTTGAGTTAGTTTTTTCAATCGCCTTTAGTCGATCAAATATCACATTTAACAAATAATGAAAAAATATTGTTGTTTTTTTTTAATATGAAACAGTAGTACAACCAGTTTCGGGCTTCCTTGTAAATCGTCAACGCAAGGTTTGTTTACAGTGTTGTCGCGTGTGTGGAGATTGCGGGTCCAGGACGCCGGGAGCAGGACTTTCGTCGCGATGGCACGCGCATTACACAGTATGCGATTCCTGTTATCAGCAAAGAAATAAGGGTTTTTGTTGCCCCATATGTCGAAGAGCCTACCGAGCCCACGCGCATAGGGAAATGGTGCAATGCACTTCTTGTAACAAGTAAGTTCTCGACGTTCGACGTGTTTCATGACACTGAAATTAAAAAAAAATCATCAAAGCATAAACATAAACATTCGATAAATCTGTCATGTGGGTCTACTACAATGACATGAAAGCACTTTAAACTATTGGAATATAAACTTATATTTGATATAGAATTTAAACATTTGCTCCCATGAAGTCTGTGAATGCATTCGTTCCTTCATATAATTTAACAGATGCCTTTATAAGTGCGATAAGCGCCAGGTTTTTTTCATTGCCATTTATCAGTTGATTTTACGTTTTTCGAATGTTACACGAGTTAATATTTCGTTTTAGATTTGTTCACGGTACCTGCGATCCGGAAGCGGAACTTATTACGTATCATCAGAAAAAAGAAACGAATCCAGATTACGAATACGTTTGCTCTTGGTGTAAGAACGTAAACCGAACAAATCAGCCGGTGCTTTCGAAACGACGAAACAGTGAGTAAATGATTTCCTGTCGACGATGAGAAACTAATATGAACTTTAGGTGCCGAGGATGGTGCGGAATCTTTGTCGGCTTCCCAAGAATCCCTCTTCGATGATTTATACGATTTCGATGCGAATACGAGCGATAGTTTTTCGATACGAAATTTGGGATTAGGGAAAGGAAAGCCGTATACCGCTTTGAAATTGTCCAATAATAAGAAACGCCTTAGTTATCCAATTTTGAATGGTTTATCGGGCAGGCCCAAAGGTTTCGGCAAAGCGCCTCCCGGCAAGATCGGTTTTATGAAACGTCAGCGTTTAAACGAATTCGGCAGAAAGCGAGGTCCCAAATCGAAAATGCGCGGTATGTTCGGATTTCCGGGGGTAGGTTTGCAAAGACCCACGTCGGATGGTAAAACGGAAGAGGAACCGGGCGTTGAAAATCGTCTCGTTCTTGTGTCGGCCAAGGATAAGTTCGTATTATCTCAGGATGTTTGTGTTATGTGCGGTGCCATTGGTACCGATCAGGAAGGATGTCTAATAGGCTGCGTTCAATGTGGACAATGCTATCATCCTTACTGTATAAATGTTAAAGTTACCAAAGTAATTTTACAGAAGGGATGGAGGTTAGTGTCACCGCTTTTTTCGAAAGTTGATGATTACACATTCATTTAATTTCATCAGGTGTCTCGATTGTACCGTTTGTGAGGGATGCGGGGAGCGAAATGATGAGCCCAGGTTGATATTGTGCGATGATTGTGACATTTCCTATCATACCTACTGCATGGATCCGCCGCTGGATTATGTTCCTCAAGGCACGTGGAAATGTAAATGGTGTACAGTGTGCCAGACATGTGGATCCACTGATCCAGGTTTCAATTGTACCTGGATGAATGGCTTCAACGAGTGCGGTCCTTGCGCTTCCCATATGGCCTGCGCCAGGTAAGCAGCTTTTTCCTCTTATTAAAATTGTCAACTTGTTTTTGCTAGTTATAAATTAAATTTTTTATTGCAGTTGCCTGGAACCGTACAGTGAGGGAGATCTTATCATTCAATGCGTACAATGTGAACGTTGGCTTCATGGTGCATGTGATTCTGTGAAAACCGAAGAAGATGCCGAGAAATGCGGAGAAGAAGGTTATAATTGCATATTGTGCAGACCGAGAGACGTTCCCCCTCCCCACATGATCCCGTTGGCGAACGTAAAACCGCCGACGCCCACCAAAAGTCCCGAAGTCAAATCAAATACTCACTATTTCATCGACGGCATCTATCTAAGCGAATCGGGTCATAACCTCATAAAATCGTTAACTTCTGAACATCATACGACTAGGAAGAAACGTAAAAAACTACCGACCGTCCAAGATAAAGAAGCCGGTATTATGGCCACAATCGAATCCGTAGTAGCCGGCGGCAATTCCGGTAAGTCTATTAATAATTTAGTATGTGCATGTTTTTTTATTTATTATTCAAGTTCGAAACACTAACATGAAGTTTATTATATTATAATATTTAACCAACATAAACAATTTGAACGCTTGCTATTTTACCGCGCTTTCTGTGTCGTCATAGGCCATAACAAAGAGATCGTTAGGCTACAGCCAGATAGGCGGCGGTTTTCACATAACGAACATCGTCTTCTGTCTGGCCGCACCTTTAACCGACACACTTGACAGAACAAATAAACTAATTGTCCGCATCTGTAGTTGCGAATTTTGACGTCATGCCGCGTTTAAAAGATTTGAATTTCCCGCAATTTTTATGAACTTTTCAAAAATTAATTTTTTTCATGAGAAGCATTCAAAAAATACTGTGGGGTTTTTCAAGAGTATTAAAGTTTATTGAAAAAAATATTTAACTCTTATTTGAATTACATTGTTTTTCCGAACTTCAAAATCTTCGAGAAATTTTCCTCTTGCTCCAGCAAATTGCTGCCCGTTTATTTTGGTGCAAAATTAACTTAAAACATTACATGTACATGCATAGACCCTATTGCTATGAAAGTTCAATAGAACTAATAAATTTTAAGAAGGAGGTACCCTTGACGAAAATGCAAAAATTGAAATGATGGACGTGAAAGACGAACCCCAAGAAATCTACAAGGAAGGCATGTTATGGACAAAGGAGGACGGTACGCCACCCGAGGGTTTTACAATTTTCACAATGGACAACGGAATCAGCGTGCTGAGACGCAAGCGACAACGCAACCTCCAAAAAATGGGTATCGGTGGTTTCTTGGTGCGAGTCAGGGGCAACCGAGGCGGCCAAGAGAATGACGACATCGACGTTTTACCGGGGCAATCGGGAATCGAAACGGGCTCGGTCAACGTTACACAAGATGGCGAGAAACCCAAGCGAAAACCCATTCGCAGAAAACAGAAAAGCAAATTATCGGAGACTTTTCCTCCATATCTACAAGAAGCGTTCTTTGGAAAAGATCTACTGGATAGCACCAAAGAACTTGCCAGTTCGAGTAGCGATGAAGAAAAATCGACTGATATTGACAAGACGATCACATTATCACACGTGAGTATTAAAAAAAGCTGGACATTTTGATCGTAAATCTACAATAACTTAAAAAAAAAATTTAGAAATTGACAAATGGCGAAAAACATTGATTCAAATATTTTAGTTCGATTAGGAGTATTATTTTTATGTACACCGCGTTTGCAATGTGATAAAGTGAGATAATAATTTATATTGATAACGAGATACGAAGTTTTTCTGTGACCAACGAGTTGCTTTTCAATTTGTTCTGTGATTCATCGGTAGTGTCTCGTTTTCGATGACATACCTGAGAAGCCATTTCCCCATTAAAACTTTGTTTATATAAGTCGTTTGTGAAAGCGAAATTTGATTTTATAGTATTTAAATATATTATGATTGTTATTTCCCGAAACGAGAATATCCTATTTCCAGGAGGAAATGAAAGCCGTTGCCGCCATTTCTACGAAAAAAGAAGAAAAGCCTCAGTCCAGTGCGGATTTCCGCGATAATTCGATGAGAGATCAAATAAGTTCGAAAATGATGCCCATAATGAAAGTTGAAGAGGAAGATAATAACGAAGAATTGATTAAAGACGTTTTAACGTTACCCGGAGATTTAATTGACAATGTTTTAGTGAATACGATTATGAACGAAGATAGTGAGGATTTGTCCAAAACTACCGAATCGTTGGACGTTTTAAACAGAGGTAATAAAAGTAGCATTTATTCGCGAATTCCTAAATTGTTGTTTCAGATGAAGCAGTCATCGCGGAATCGTTGGGCACCTCAGGAGGTTCCAAAGATACCAAAGATGAATTAAGTGATATATTAGGATCTCATTTTAATTTAGAGGCCATTTCAAACATAAACAGTAAAGATGTGGAAGATATATTCAAGGTAATCTGTTATTGATCATCAATGCAAAAGTGTTTATTCATTTTTATAGGGCGTATTGACTGACGAATCGCAGGAGTCCCAGGAAAGCAACGCATTTCCCATGCAAAGCGGCAACATGTTTCCAAACAACGGTCCTACCTCGTCCGTGCTTCAACAGCACCAAAATAATCCGACACCTGTCAGGCCAAATACTTTGCCAACTGTACAGAACAATTTAAATTCTCCAATAGGTTTTCCTGCGCAATCTCCATATCATTCGGAATACAGCAAGTAAGTGAAAGGGCAAATTTTATTTGTCGCTTTTTTTACATCGACGTTTTTCTTACAGCAGCCCTCAATTTAGCCCAGCATTCTCCGATCCGAGCAATAACTGGATCTCTACGCTCAATGACGGAGCTGACTTGGATAACGCGGCGGCTTCAAACGTGTCCACGTACAACCAGCGGTCGTCGGAAAAAATGAAAGCCGACGAAGGCCTCGGTAATGGTGCCACCATATCAGCTGTACTGTACGCGAACATAAACCATCCCGAGTGGAAAACGGAATTCCCCAATTGGAGCGATCGCAATAAACAGATGATTAAAAAATGGCGAACGCTGAGCACGGATCAAAAAGCCCCTTATTTGCAACAGGCGCGGGACAATCGATCGGCACTCAGAATGAAAAAACAACAACAGGTAAGAGTGATGGAATTATTCTATGTTCGAAATTGTGGTGTGAAAACAAATGAGCAGATGCGCACCACTCGACAAATAATAATTAACACGTGAGACGTCAGTCTTCGCTTCGATTCTGAATAAAACAAATTTGACTAAGAATAGTAATGTCAGAAAGAATTCAGTTCGCTTAATGGATTGCTGAACATTGCATTCCAAATTTGGAGAGAATACTACAACCGAGCTTACAAAAGATGTTATAGCAGTGAGAGTCAAGCAGAAAATTCTTGGTGGTAATTTTCTTAAAATAGTTACGAAAAAATCTAGAAAGTAGGTATATAACTGCAGAACACGTTTGGCACATTTGCTAATACACGAATATTCAACTTGTACGATATTGTTTATTTTTTTTAAAATTGCGTTATTTTATAAATTAAATTGAATTATGATCAGTACTCTTTAATAAAATTAACAATTTACTTGCTTAATTCAAACGGAGCAAGATGACATTAATTTGGAAGATAGATTATAAGTATTATTAATATATTCGCATCTCACGTGTTATTTATTATTTGTTCCACCGTGAATTGTTATCGACAAAAATAATACTCGAGAAATATTTGATCAAGGTTTCAAGCATATCATATTACGATTGATTCATCTAATCGTCATGAATAAGAAACTGATTCTGATAGTTCAATGATGCTTTTGATTTCATTCAGTGTCTCCTTAATTAGTTCTTCAACAATAAATATCTTTCGTTAGTTTTTAATTTTTTTCTTCAGAAATCATAAATAAATAAATGAACAATTCTATATTTCGGTTATGTTTGCGATTTCTATATTAGTTCGCCGATCCCATGAAAAGGATTTGATTTCTTGCTTTTTTTATTGCCGAGAATTTTTGTCTAATTATGCCTAATTTAGCGAGATTTAAAATAGCACGCTTTGAACGCATAAAACCACCCATTTGTATCTTTATTAGCAGTCGTTTTTTTTTTTTGAAATTGGTGCCGCCAAATATGACGTATTTTTTTCGCCCATCAAGTGGCAGTGAATCCGCCAAAATGACCATTTCTTGATATCTTTCACGTTTGAATGTTTTTCTATTGATAGAATTATCAAATTCACTTTTTTATTCGTGTCCGATTCGATTGTTCGATCTTAAGGTGAATGCGCTGACAATATGCTTGTTACGTAGGAATTCAGCTTGATTCTTGTTTACTTGGATGAACCCCCCTGGAAGAGGTGTCGTTCATTTATGTGACTAACAAACCACGCGTCAGATAACTAGTTATTATGTGTTTGAATGTCGTCGGCTTCCTTTTTTTTTATATTTTACTGCATTCATCTGTCGATCGGTCCGATTCTATGTGTGTTATTACCGTTTAGTCACAGAGCAGCAAGGAAACAACGCCATCGAGTGCGTCTACAACACCGGCGGTGTCAAAAGCGACCGCCGTCAATCAGTATACATCCGCGCCGACGAATGGCGCTAGCGCAACGGGCGGAAGTCAGTTATCAACATCGACAGTAGCTGTGTCAGAGGTGTGCACTCAACAGACGCGCCCAACCGCGTCGCCTGCCTTTTCACTAACAACAACCACCACCATTGCTTCCACTAGCTCTGTAACGTTACCATCCCAAACGCCAGTAGCGCAACCACGTCCCGCCCTTCCCGTTCCTCTTCCCGAATCAGTCGCAGTTTCGTCTGTAAACGCGGGTACGACAACGAGCGGAGTTAACAGTGGCGGCGCAGTTGCGTGCGCCGCCGTTCTCTCAACGTCCACTCACCAGCAGTTCACACTCCACGGCCCGATTTTGGGCCCAGGTGATCACGGTCCTGCGCCTAACGTAACGGTCAACCCTCATTACCAACCTAGTCCAAATGAAATCCCACCGCCCCCGTCACGGCTCCAAGGCGCTGTAGCGCCACCGCCTGCCGCTACCGACCAACAGATTCGCGTTCTGACTCCCTCGGAAATTATGCGCACTCTTCCCTCCCTCTGTCAGGAAAATTACGAGACTCCTCAATTGGTGAGAACCTGTTCGGTGTGCCGAAAAACTCATTACTTGATTGATTGATCGCTGCTGCGCTTTGTCGTACATTTCTTTTCACGTTATTTGTTTTCACAAATTTTTCTTTTTCATTCGATTTTGATGAGTGTTGTTTTATTTTAGATAATTTTACAATACTGGTGGTCTCTCCTACAACAAAGTCACAGTATATTAAAATTTTTCTTTTTCAATCGCAGGAATACCACCAGTACATTCGTGTTTACTTTATGGGCATGGTGATGTTTTTTCTTTAGCAGTTTGTATCAAAGATAAAATGATATCCGAATTTTTCGTTCTAAACTTGATATTCAGAGTTCGTAGCTTGAATGCAAACTGAAGTAATTTCTTCAATCAATCCCGCACAACCTATCCCAAATATGATCGTTCATCCTTCCCCAAACAGAGCTTCAACAAAATTATCTTTGAAATATTAACATTAATGGTGTTGCAGTGTATATATTATAAATTTGTTGATCAGTTAACAATCAATTAACATTTCTATTTGATTATTTATTTTCTATGATCTTGTAGGTGAGAAACGAGGGCTTAAATGGATGGATTTGAAACGAATTGCTTTCAATGTAGTTTTGTATATTTGCGGAAAAGTTTCAACTCCATAACTGTATTAAGGGTGCTAAAGAAAATTTGATATTCAAATATCTAACTAATAATTTGTTGAATCTTGTTTAAAGCCGTAATTTCAGTTTTGTTTTTGTAGTTAGAAGTATAAACGCCTCAGCATGTGTTGGCGGTCGATCGAAATGATTTCAAAATCTTCTTACTGTTTTTAATTTTCGCCTAACTTGCAGATGTGGTGATCGGTAGTTATAGAAATTTCATTTTCGTTATGGGCGTTTCTTCAATAATGTATCTTTTCGCACAATTGAAACGTTTTTTGACCCTTCTAGGACCAGGAGAAACTTAGTAATCAGCAAAAGTCCGCGCGGGAGGCCGAACAGGAAAGACAATGGAAGCAATTACAAGCCATGCGTCACCAGCAGGCTCAAGGTATTACACTGATTAGAAGTTCTGTTTTGGTACTTGAACGATTAATTTCAGCCATCGCCCGCGTACAAAGGAATATTGGTGATGTGAATCAGCCATTTATTCCTGACCTTCAAGTCAATACTAGCCATCAGCCGGAATTGGGCTCAATTCCATCGCCATCTCCGTCGACTCGTCAATTCCAGTCGCTCGGAATGAAATCACTTTCGTTTTCACATAATGCGAATTCGACATTGAGACCTACGACGCCTAGTTCGAGTCACGAATTTTCACCTGGTACCCCGGAAAGTGCCGATCCGTATGCTCAACAACCAGCTATCCCCAAGCCTCAAACTGCTATTTTCCCGTCGCGCACGACCGGCAACGATCATTTCCTCCAGCAACCTCAGCGATCGCAATTTTCGCTACCCCGTTCCACCACTCCCGTTTTGCCAACGAGACAAGAAGGTGGACCGGAAATTAACAACCATCTAAGAGATTTGTTGCAACGGCATCAATTTAAAAAGTTGGACGAGCAACTGCTCGCCGGAAAAGGGCAACAAAGATTATGGCCGCCGTCGGACGGGCAGCAAGAAGGTATAGAAGTTTCGCCGACGACCACATCGGCCGACGGAACGTTCCGACAACCTCTACCGCCTCCGGGAATCGGAATTAACAGGCCCCGATTACCGGCCGCTCAAGTGCCCAATTTACCGCGACAAGCGTTGATCAACTTGCGACTGCAACAACCGGGACAGAACAACGATGCCCGAATGCGTATGTTGATGCATCAACAACAGCAGCAGCAACAGGCTAAAGTAAGTTGATTGCGAATGCGTATTAACGATTTGCCGATTCAATTGAATTCAGCACGCTTTCTTTACTCTAATTTTCAAAAAGGAAAGGGTGCATAGCACAAATGTGGTCTTTCGCTTTGAATTGCAATGTAAAACTAACGGTAGAATCAATGATAATTTTTTTTTAGCAACGATTATCCCTTCCAAATACCAACATGCCACAACAACAATTTCAACAAAACGTTGGCGGTCCACCGATTCGCTTTGTACCAGGCGCATCTGGTAGACCGTCGACCATCGATCAGTACGAACAGATCATCCTTCAACGTCAGCAAGCGTTGCAGAACAAAGCTGTGGGACAGTCGCAAGCGTTGCATCAACCTGTTATTCCAACATCCCATCAGCAACCACAAAATTCCCAAGAGGTTATTACCAAACAAGCGTCCGGTACTCAAGCGGTATCCATCTCCGCACCTCCACTCCTCGTCGCTAGTTCGAACACGACTAGAGATCAAGAAATTCCTGATAACGTAACGGCCGAATTGGAAAAACTGGAACAAGAAACGGGTACCATGGTGGAATTGCAAGGTGTTAGCGACATTCTCGGTGGTCTTGGAGAAGACGACGATGAATTATTAGGTAGGTATTTTTGTTATATTCACTTTTGGCACTCGCATAAATATGGCAGCGACCTCTCGGACGATCAAACTTTACCTAATTCGCTAATCCGAAATGATTTTGTATTTCAGCGGAAATGGGAGCCGACTTCAATATACTTGAATACGCCGACCCTGAACTGGAAACATTGGCCGGTGAAAAAACGAACATCCTCGATCTTGAGCTGGAGGAGGAGCCGATGAAAAAGGAAAAAGCCGTCGCGGCCGCCAATGCCCATCGTCAATCAATCGGACAAAAACAAGCGTCATCGGCGTCTGCTGTCCAACAATCGGCGGCATCGATTAACCAAGATGTTAAAAAGAAGGAAAGTTTGTCCGCCATCCCAAACAACAATGTACAACAGATGGCATCACAGCAGCAGCAGCAGCAACAGCAAACCGTAATCGGGAATAATAGTACGCAGCCGCCGCCCTTAGCTCTTCCTCAACAAACACCGAACTCGTTAAATCCAGTGCAGCCAAACGCCGCTCCCTTATTACAGCAAATTCATCATCACATGATGCAACAAGTGAGTACTCGTACCGTTTAACTATTTTCGCGAAGCTGTCACCACGATATGTGTAAAGGTGCAACAAGCGGCAGCACAGAATCGACCGATGGCCCCCGGTTCTCGGCTACAAACTCCCGATGGAGTCACAGGCGTTGTTACTCCGAATAATAACGTTCAACTCCACGTACCACCCGATTATCAAAGATTACTAATATCTCAACGTAAGTATAATCTGATTGAAAGCTTGAAGAACGACGTTAATATATTCCTACAATAGTACAAAATCACAAAGTCCAAATGAGAATGGGCCAAGCGTTACCTCGCATGGTAAGTCCGGTCACTACGCCAGCCCTGCATCAGAGTGGACTGACGATCAATACGCCGAGGATGGGAGTGCCGCCGCCCCCTCCACCGCCGTACCCCGGTCCTCCGCCGCCTTATCCCGGTTCGCCACAAGTACAACAACAAACCCAGCAGGTAGAGTCAATTTAGAACGTTTCATCACAGGTTCATGCATGATTTTCTTTTGGAAGTTTATAATGATGTCGGTGTTTGTGGTATTAACATATTTCGTTCCTTACCATCTCTTTAATCTTCTGTAGTTTTGATATTTTGCTAATGTATCTCCTTGAGCGTTCCAAATGTTCCTTTTGAAACCCGACCACTTTTCGCTAACTTGTAAATCATTTATGAACATCGTTAAAAATTCAATTGGAGTTTGGGGTTCATGAAGTTTAAAAATGAATTCATTCGGGAGGGTTAGTGGGATTATGCCTATGCTAACTTTAGTTGAGGTATGGTGTTTGTTACTTGCATGTGTGTGGTTAGATGGGATTGAGAATGGGGCCGTTCGCGCTTCATCACGGCGGAGACATGCCTCACATTCCTGCGCCGCTCCCCAGTTTTCCGCCGCTTAGGAGACCGCTGCTGCTGGAGGTGAGACTACACGTTTTTTTCGTCCTCACACAAAGCGCACAATACACCAAAAAAAAGCACAACGTGACCGACATTAGTCCCGTCACTGTTTTGTTACATTGCACAAGCCGAATTGGACTTTCTTCCGTAGAATTTTGTTCTTTTCTTTTTGGTTTGTTTCTAGTGTTATCTAGACATGTCGCGCTGCTTAGAAATCCAAACAATGAATTCCCTCATTCTCAAATCTTTTTTGCATGAGACCATCCTTGTGAACGTAGCCAATTGTACGGTTTTGTCGTATATATTGAACTTTTTGTCATTCCTTTTTGAACGGCTTCTAGGAACAACCGTTACTTCTCGAGGATCTTCTGGAGCAGGAAAAACGAGAACAGGAAAAGCAAAATCAGTCGAATAACGTCGCGAATCAGCAAAACATCACGATGGCGAATTCCGAGCCGGCATTGCTGAGCGACCATGATTTTGAACGACTTAAGGCCGACGTGTTTGAAAATAACATGGGAATGTCGCAATCAGTACAAGGTTTGTTACATTCATCTCATTCATAAAAAATATTGAAACGCGAGATTCATCTGCTAAAATTCCATTTTTGCAGCTAATTCGGCCGTATCAGGAAACCAGTGGCAGCAACAGCAACAGAGACCCGTTCCTAGTTCGTCTCCAGCCAACCGCCCCGCCGTTGAAGTTCAACCTAGAGTTCAACTTTTCAATATCAACTTGCTGGCGGCGCCGCCCCTCCCACCCGAAAATATCACCACGGAACAGGATAAACAAACGCAATTGGTTTACGAAAATTGGCTCAGTCATCAAAATAATATTCTTACTCAACAATTGAGGTACTACGAAACTGAGGTCCAGAAGCTTCGTAAATTACGCAAGGTTTGTATTGAATTATAAATCGCATTAGTTGAAATCACGAAATCGCTTTTTAGTCCCTGAATAGCAAACAAAGACAATTGAAAAAATCCGGCAACTCCTTAACCGAGACCGATGCGAATGAATTGCAACGAATATCGGCCGAACAGTCGATATTGCAGAAGCACCTGGAGTCGAGCAGGAAGCAAACTCGTCAGCACGGAATGCTTATACAGGTATCTATTCTTTTTTTAGTAGTATATAGGCACTGCTCCCTTTTAGATCCGAAGCACTTTAAACAATTTAATGTACCTGCAATAAAATTTAATTAATTCACACAGGTTTCTTAAATTGCTCATTTCTACGATAGATTGTTATCTTGATGAAAATATTTGTTTGTACAAACAAAATTGCATGCTTTTTTACCGCACTGTTTTTTACAGGGCGGAACAGAAGATATAAATTTTTTTCTCTCTCTTTGTCGCGCGATAAATGCCGCGGAGGTAAATTATTTCGATAAAACTTCATGAAGTTGTTGGTTTTGATCATAGGAGTATCAATTGCGATCGTCGAATGTTTATTGTAGAAATGAGCATCTTTCTAAAAGAGAAGTCAAATTTTAGGGAATAGTTTCTGTGAAGCAGATGTTATTATTTGCTTGATGAATGTATCAGTATTCCGTTAAACCTAGTCGTCCAATTATTGTTTATCTTCCGTACACTTGCCGTATCCATAAACGTAGCAATGTCTATATAACATACAAATTTTATGTAATCTTTTATTACTCTTACTGGTCTATATGAAGGAATATCGCAACAAACAAGCCAAGCAGCATCCAGGCCAGGTACCGTCGCCCCATATGCTCAATCAACAAGGGCAGTCGCCGCTTGGGCCGCCCGCCTCTTCTCCCATTCATCATCCAAATACGTCGCAATCGCCAATGATGTCGCCGTCTGCGTCAATGTCTCCAATGACGCAACACAACTCGCCGCTACATAGCCCCGCTAATATGCTTAGCCACTCGCCCGGTCCAAGTTCTGTTCCTAATTTATTGCAAAGTCCCAGTGGCATGTCGCCGATGCAACCGTCACCGCGTATCAGCACTCCCCAATCTCAAAACGACAGTCCGGTGCATTCGCCGTCTCAAATTTGTTTGCCCCCTCCCCCAACGCCACGGATGACTTCGCCACAACATCGACGTGTAGTCACTAGTCCAGTTGCATATTCGAACGATATCAGGCCTAACGTATCAGCGCAAATGCGTTTTGTCAGGGCGCCAATGAACGATCACACGGGGATGCAACAGCGGATTGTGCGCATGGCATCGCTCCCTTCGTCTAATTTCCAACAAAAACCAGGAACTCCGTCTCCTCTAAATAGTCCACCGCCGTCTCTACAACAAATCAACATCACGCATCATATATTGCAGAAGCAATTGCATCAACATCCACTAATGCAACAAGGGGATGCAATCGGAAACGACAACACCGTCGCTCAGTTTCAGCGTGTTGCTCAGTTGATGAAACAAAGAAACCTTCTGCGACAAAACTTACAGCAGCAGCAACAGCAGCAACAACAACAACAACAGCAGCAGCAGCAGCAAGTTGTGCTCGGCCAGCCGCAACCTCTTACGCCCCAACAACATCAAATGATGATACAGCAACAACAGCAATTAGCGAAGCAACAACAGCAGCACATCGCCGCTCAAGCTGCACAAGCTCGTATGAATCAACAGAACAACCAACCGCCCAAGTCGCCAATGCCACCGAAAAGTCCCCTCGTACAACAGCAAATGATGTCCCCGCATTCGATGCCGCCATCCCCAATGCCACCTCGTAGTCCAATGATGACTTCATACGTTGGCCAACAACCGCCGCAATCACCAAGCTTCCACCAAGGCAATAGCCCAATGCAACATCAATCTTCAAGTCCAGTACCACGAAGCCCAATGATGAATCATCAAATGATGTCGCCGATGAGTATGCGACGGCCGCCTAGTACACCCGACATGCCCGACAGGCCAGTGAGCGTCGAAAATCCAGGAACACCAAGAACATCTTACCACAATGATAATCAAGTCGGAGGCGGCAACCCCAATAATCCTCTGAACCCAATCCCCGCACCGCCTCTCTATGAAGGCATACGATATGTCAAGCTTGGTCTCCGGGGAGGTACGCCTATGTGGAATTTTGGCAGAGGTGCGAAACGGGTTCCAACACCGCCGTCGGGAGCCCCGGTTGACAAGATGAAAGTGGAAGCGAGATCGGGCCGCAAAGATTCTCATTTGAAATCGGCGTTATTCAAGAAAAAATCGCTGGTCAAGGTGCAATCTGGCGGTGTTGAGAAGATGAGCTCGTTGGTCAGTAGCGATTATAATGATCTCGACGACAGTTCAAGTACTCCTCCCGTCACACCTCCGCCTTCCGGCAGTCGCGGTGTCGGCCATAAAAAGATAATCGAAACGCGTCGCGATTTCAAAGACGAACAACTCGTCATGGAATCTACAACGACCGAAGATATAATCGATTACGACGAGGAGGAAGACGATAACAGTACCGTTTTGTCAAACGAAGTGTCCTTGAATTCGGCGGCACAAAACGACGGAGAAGACATAGCCGTGATGGAGACTTTGTCTCAAAGCGATATAACGGAAGTGATGTCCAGCCCGTTGGATTCGGTGCAGATATCGGACGAGTTTTTATTGTTTCACGATAACGTCGTCACGGAAGAGTACGTCGACGAGGAGGACATGCACTTTGTGATTCGGAGTCCGACAACGAGCGACGACGAATATATAATGCACGAGAAGAAGAAGTTCGAAATGCGATCGCCGTCGCAGATGTTATCGTTGACGGAAACGCCCGAATCGCCCGATCAGCAAGAGCTCAACGTCGATCCATCTTCCGAACCCGAAGATGAGTCGAACGTTGTTTGTGTGGATCAGTCGTTGAAGATTTCGGAGGAACAGATATCGACGAAAGAGGATTTCGAAGAACTAATCGACGAGGGATCGAGGAAACAGAACCTTTTGAAATCGGCGATCATTAACGAATTCCATAACAGTTATAAAACGGGGATTCATGTGGTACAAAATTCTGGGTCGGCGAATTCCAGGACGATAAAACAGCTGCCACAAGAATTATCGATCATCACCACACCGGTTATTCATAACGTGTCGAAGAATTCATCGGCCGATTCGAAGATACAGCACAATCGATCGAACGTACTCATCCCAAAGATTGTATCGAGCGACCCGCCGGTCATAACGTTATTAAGCGCCACCTCTTCACAAATGAGCACAATTTTACCGCCCGGCTTCACTGTACCGGTTATAAGCGCCAGCGCTGTCAGGCAGCTGACAAAGGTTAAAGTTATCGACAAACCATCGTCTTCTTTGTCCTTGAGTCATTATAAATCTTTGCCGAAAAAGATATTTGACGATGATTCCGTATCTCCGGACAGCTCGAATTCTGAAGACAAAAAAGATTCGTCCGATGAAAAATCGAAGAACGATGATTCGCCGAATGCGGATGTTGTTAAATCGAATATTTTCGCACGGACAGGAGACGGTGCCGAACAATTAGAGAAAAACAAAGAAGTTTGTAGCAGCCCGACGACATCGCCCAAGGAAAATTCCGTTAAAACTGTCGATAGCGTTTTCGATAAAAGCAAAAAATCGCCGAGTCCCGTTATTTCGAAAACGCTTTCGCCGGTGATCATTCACACAACGCCCGAATTGAAAATGACCGCGCAGATCATTCAGGAATCGCAGACGATGACAACGCGAACGTCGGGCGATAATTTCGAAATGAACTCCCTATCGGACGACACCAAATCCGTCGTTATCTCAATACCGTCTCCGACTCCTTCGCAGGAACAGATGCTTGACAATATCACGCTGCAGGCGATCGAAAAGCGACGTCGAGATGGCAAAAGCATACCGAGCGAATTTGAATCGTTCGAAGATGTTCTGGATATGATCGAAAACATCACCGGCGAGCCGCCGACTGTGCTCGAAGATAACATCAAAGATAAAATAATGCAGGACGAGCAGAGGGATAATAAGATCATACCCACCACAATTAACAATAATATTTCGGCGAAACATTCAACGGTCCCGCAATTATCTCCGCTGTCTCAACCGACTGATCTCACGACGAACATGGCGAACGCATCTCAGCAACTAAGAACTTTGTTGTCGCTTCACACAAGCAGTGCATCGACCAGCACGGAGAGTTTGGTTAAAAGTGAAGCGGCATACAAGTCGACGTCGTCGGTTATCATATCCGCTTCGCCCGTCGTTACCTCACGAATAATTCAACACATTGGTCAAACGACATCCTCGAACACAGTAATCGTTCCCAATCTGAAAACTTCAACAACGATCAATACAACGGTCAACACCACGGCGCCCAAAACTGTAACGACCACATCAATGTATGCGATGATAGCCGGCCAACCGAGGTTTCACTTCACATCTGAACAATCAAAAACCTCGCCGGCTATCGTCACATTGACCACGGCTACGACGTCCGGACAGCCAGCCAATGTTACCGAACAAAAAACGAACTTGATACATCAAACGGCACCCAATAATCAATCAGATGTCAAAAAGACGACCACGTCGTTGTCGTTGACGGCTATGCTTCAATCGCACCCGGCCGCAAGTCCAACAGCAAGTTCATCAGCAGAAAATTTCACGGCCGCAAGCTTGCTCGGCACCGCGATAAGTTTGTCCAAATCCAACTTTAACACGTCCCTCGTTCAGGCCCAACCCAACGTTCTATTGGCCAACGCCGTCGCCAGCACTAATCGAACGTCAGCACCACCCCTCATACCCGCCATCCGAACGTCATCCATGACGTCAGCTTCTCCCACGTCGACCACCAACTTATTGCACACGCATCTGACGAAAGTTTTAAAAAAACCCGACCCGGAAAGCGATGACGTTAAAGTGGAGAAAAAAGAGGAAGCCATCCCCGAAATCAAACAAGAGCTGTCTCTGGGATGTCGCAATACGAATATATCCCATGTCAATCGTAACGAAGAATCTCAAAACGTCCTCTTGAAGAAATTACTCCAAAACACGGGATGCGCGAGCACTCAAACGATTATCACATCGTCCTCGTCATCACCGCCCTCAATCACAACGCCCGCGCCTCTTTGCAGCACCGGCAACAATTTAAATTTAGATTCTCACGTTACAAAAACGACGCCCACTTTATCGTCGCTTCTGCCGGTGGTTAAAGAGGAGCCCGGTTCAACGCCGCCCCCGCCCTCGCGATTACTTACTTCGCAAAAGCAAACTGTCTTAACACGCGAAACATCCTTCGTTTCGAACCCCGCCCATCAGTCGCCAATAACTTCTTCGTCCGGCTCGGTTACCTCCCAGCCATTGCACATCGACATCAGAAAATGCCTACCGCCAAGTCGGACCCCCAGCCGAGACGATTTATTATCGCCTCAAACGCCGAGGTCGTCTTGCAGTCAGGATTCGAGTTTGCAAACACCGCCGCTCGTCGTCAAAAAGGAAAATCAATCCATACCTCAAAGCCCCGTCTTGACGTCTCACGAGGTTAAACGTGAATTCCTGGACGAAACCTCACAACATTCCGAAGTTTCAGATCACAGTCGATCCGACATACCGGTCAGAGAGGAAGTTGACGACCTTATGACTGAAAAAATGCTCATCGATCAAAAAGAAGAATTGAAAAAGCAGAAGAGGCGACTCTACCAACAGAAACGGCGACAGAATCAATTGCAAAGTAAGGAAGCGCAAAACCAGCTGAAGAAGCGACCGAGAAAAAGCTCGAAAGCCGACGAGGATTATAACGTGTTCATCGACGGTTTGACGGCGCAGTTGCGCGCCCTCCCGGCGATGAACGTAGCTGAACCGATGCTGAATCGCAATTTCGCAGTGGTACCCATTTGGGGTTCCGGCGATTTGGCAAAACTTGGAACGAAGGAGTTCAACTCTCGTTGCGGCGATCTTACCGGCACCTACGGCGACGCCGTTCTACCCGAATACTTGGATTATTATTCGACGGAACCGTTCGCCGATCAATCGCCGCTGCCGGAAAAGCCACCGGTGTCCACTCAGCGAGGATTCTACGACAAGGAATTCCCGCCGATATGTTTCGACAATGACGATACGAAACGATTCGATCTGTTTTGTCGCGAAGATACGCCCGACCTTATCGATCCGGCGTCGCCGTTAGATCTATCCGACGGTGAAGATTTAAACATAAGGTACTCAGGTTTAGAACTAATTATTTGCGGCGACGACGACGAAATTTCACATACTAAAAATACGGAAAACGCTACGAAAACATTAACGGCTATAGTCAAAACACCGAAATCTATGAAATTGAAGTCGGCGTGTTTGTCGCCCGCCAAAGATTCGTCCGAAATCGATAAAGAAAATATCTTTGGAATGGAATTGTGCACACGACCGGGACAAGGGAATAACCAACAGATGACTCCATTGAACGATTCCGGGAACATAACCGTTACACTGACGCTAACTTCATCTGCGGCCGAAAATATCATGGGAGTACTGCGGGATCTGGCGAATATTTTACACATTCCGGCACCGACCAGTTATCAGATCGTCGAACGAACGTCGTCGCCGACCAATCAGAAATTGGGCTTGTACAGGACTAGGGGCAAAGATGGAAAGGAAGGAGGTAAGATTACTTTTTTTTCTTTATATATCATTGGTTTATCGATCAAATTTTTTTTTGTCGTTATTTTTAATTATAATTTTTAATAATTCAAAGAATATTTTACAAAACTGTTTTTGTCTCGTAGCACCGATTGATATTCAAAGCATCTTGAATGGGGCCGCAAAATTCTGCAAACACTGCGACGTTGTTATATTAAGCAACATGATAAAGAAAAAGGTCTCGGAACTACCTTTCTTGTATAAAGATTCTGAATTATTGGGAGACGGCGACGATTTGTACTTCTGCAGTACAACGTGTTACATGCAGTTTGCGTTAATGCACAGATCGCCCCAAATGGCCGAAGACAAGGTAAATTTCGTACATCATCAACGTTTGTTCCTACACGCTGTTGTTTTCCATTCGCAGGCCGCCGCAATCATCGATCACTTGTGCCTTCAGAAAGGTATGGTCGATTCGAAAGCTCGAAACGCTCCATTCGATCCGAAAAATCTGGTGATCGAAAAGATCGATTTCAACCGTCATGACGAAAGAACGTTTTTCGCCAGATCGCATTTTGATTCCATCAAAAATCGCGGTACATACCCATTTGATACGTCTTTGCAACCTACAAAAATTTGGCGCGGCATCCGTTATAAATCCTATACGCCCGGTTGTTTGCAACCTCGTACAAGATATAAAAAGCCGACTGATAAAGAAACCATGGAATTGCTCTATAAATTAGGAATCACGATAACACCTCCGAAAGGTATTGACGACACTAGGCGGTGCATGTTGTGTCAATCTATTGGAGATGGTGTCGCCGATGGGCCTGGTCGTTTGCTGAATTATGATGTCGATAAATGGGTACATCTAAACTGCGCCCTGTGGTCCGAGGGTGTTTACGAAACTGTAAACGGGGCACTGATGAATCTGGAGAACGCTCTTAGGCAAAGCTTAGGATCAACTTGTGTCCATTGTCGCAATCACGGCGCCACAGTGCGTTGCTTCAAAACACGTTGCAGCAATATTTACCATCTTAATTGTGCGGTTAAAGACAACTGCGTTTTCTACAAAAACAAAACCACTTTCTGTACGCCGCATATACCAAAGAATGAAAAAGACAATGAATTAACGACGCTTGCCGTTTCGCGTCGTGTTTATATCAACAGGGACGAGAATAGACAAGTTGCGGCAGTGATGCATCATTCCGATACAAGTAATTTACTCCGAGTAGGCAGTTTGATATTCCTGAACGTTGGTCAAATTTTGCCACACCAACTGCAAAACTTTCATACGCCAAATTTCATTTACCCTATTGGTTACAAAATCGTTCGGTTCTATTGGAGTATGCGTCATTTAAACAAGCGTTGTCGATACGTGTGTTCTATTCAGGAGTTGTTAGGAAGGCCGGAATTTAAAGTAGTCATTCAAGAACCCCCTGGAGAGGATATTGAGTTCAAAGGGCCAACTCCAAAGGCCATATGGGCCCGAATTCTGGATCAATTATCTCAATTGAGAAGAGAGCATCAGTGTATTAAAATGTTTCCAAAATTCGTCAACGGTGAGGATCTCTTTGGACTCACAGAACCCGCTGTTGTGAGGGTGCTCGAAAGTTTGCCAGGTAACGACTAAAAGATAACTCGATGTCGCGGTTCCTTTAATAAGTTTCATTTTTAGGTATTGATACGCTCACGGATTACAAGTTCAAGTACGGTCGTAATCCGTTGCTGGAACTGCCGTTAGCCATAAATCCATCTGGATCTGCCAGAACGGAGCCGCGTTTGAAGAATCAACAACATTGGAAGAGGCACCATACGCACAGGTCCGCAGGTTCAACACTAAGACCACTCTTTGGACCGACCACAGCAGTACAAGCATCTAGTCCTTTCAGCGAAGCAGCATGCCCTTACAGCAAGCAGTTTGTGCATTCAAAGAGTTCTCAGTATAAAAAAATGAAGCAGGAGTGGAGGAACAACGTTTATCTTGCAAGGTTACGATTTGCATTAAAATATTTGGTGTTCGAAAAATTTGTTTTCAGGTCGAAAATTCAGGGTTTGGGTTTGTATTCCGCAAGGGATTTGGAGAAGCACACAATGGTTATAGAATATATTGGAGAATTGATTCGAACTGAAGTTGCGGAAACAAGAGAGAAAAAATACGAAGCAAGGGTTATTATTTTTTAAATATGTTATGATTTTAAAAAATCGCCAATATTTATTTCCTTGCAGAATCGTGGGATATATATGTTCCGCCTGGATGAAGAGCGTGTTGTTGATGCAACTTTGTCAGGCGGTTTGGCGAGGTACATCAATCATTCTTGTAATCCGAATTGTGTAGCAGAAACTGTTGAAGTTGATAGAGATTTAAAAATCATAATATTTGCGAAGAGGCGCATTCAACGTGGCGAAGAGGTGAGTTCCGCGTGAAATAATATTTTTGTTAATTAATTAATACTTTTTTTCAGTTGTCGTACGACTACAAATTCGACATTGAAGACGATCAACACAAAATTTCGTGCATGTGTGGAGCGCCAAATTGTAGGAAATGGATGAACTAAAATCGATAATTAGTGTCATCTAGTTGTACTGGACATTGTTTGGAAAAGCTTACATTCCAAAAATAAGTGAGTCGCCAAAAGCTATTCTATGATCAAGTATATATTTTCTTATGCTAAAGAGAGTTAAATCTTGTGATTAGGTTAGGGACCAATAACCCCAACCACCCTTTAATTTTTAGAAATCCGAAACTCGAAATGAATGTGTTGCATATTTATTAATCGAAAATCGTTTTTACAGTGTATATAATCTCAAAATATCGATAATTTTGTAATACTTTATTTAATGCTTTGATCGTATCTTCATTGAAATTACCTGCCAGATTACTGTGCAATAAATTTTACATAGACAGTACGTAATAAACGTAAAACGGTAATTGAATATACACTATTAAGTTTTTGTTATTATTGAAAGTTTATAATTTTAAAGGACTCGGGTCCAATTGTTACTTGGAAATTGATCCTTTAATCTATTGTATATTGTTTTTAATCACTCCTTAAACGTCGAATTATTTCTCATCGAATTTTTTTAAGATTTACTATCGTATTTATTTATTGTTGAAAGAACTCTTGTCTGTTGTGTGACAGAACGACAATCACGTGTAAATATTATTCTCTTATTTGAAACAAGTCACCCATACCTGATAGTTGCATTATATTTCAGTACAAATGAAATTGTAAAAAGCATATTAAGTGTATATAAGAATAAAATAATGTGCTGATGGAGATTTATTTTTCGAACATTTTTATCGTGTGCCCTTGTTTTAATAGACATTGAAACTGCCTCCTCTTAATATGTAAGTCGCCTGTCAATAGATTCGTTCCAACCGAGCAGCAAACTAGTGTGCAATCGTTAGACGCTTGCGCTCTAACATTTTCGATGCCTTAAAATAGTAGTGCGCATGACAATTGTAAATTGATTTGCTGATCGATTGGAACAAGCCAAATACACTGGGGGAAGTAAAATTCAAAAAAGGTCCCTCTGATTTCCGGTCGGCTTCAATTTGCGCGAGCTCTTATAGTTGCAGTGTCCCTACGACGACATGAAAATTTAGTTTCGACTTTAGGGAACTTTATTGGATGTCAGTTTGGGTACTCGCATAACTACAATCAGGTAACGTAATTCAATACTTGTTGAGCTTTAATCACTAATAAGTCTTAACATTACACAGAGGATGTCCTCCTCTGAAAATCGAATACTACATTTTATTATGAAATATCACAAAAATTTAATATCAATAGGATTCTCGTGCTTGAATGAATGTAAAACAGTGGAATTTCTTGTACATAATCTTTAGTATGAACCAATTGAAAATTAATATCAACCGTCGTCCAATGCATATCACATAACCCACTAAACATTTCATTTAAGAACTGTTTCGGGAGTACCAATTAACTAAATGCTAAAAAACAAATATCATAGCATGCCGGCAAGTCACCCTTTCTCATTTGTCGACAACAAAATTGTGACAGACTTTCTTGGACCTGACCGTTCAACAGGCACAGATACCATTTGTGAATCCACTAAGACATCCCCGTCCGGTACTTGAACAATGTTGCTGTTGGACGCATAACTGCAAGAAAATAATTTTCATAAAAGTAGAAGTTGATGATTTAAATTAATTTACCTTTCGATTGTAGGTGGCGGTGTAGGTGTTCTTGATAAAGGGAAACTGGCCACTTCTCTTTGTTCTAAAGACATGAGGGAACCAAACTGGGGATCTGGCGACAGTTGCGCTGATGGAATGATTAAACCACTGCAAAAAAGTGATTGATTAATTTCATCAATACTAACAAAAGTGAATCAAAACAATTTTTTTGGGCTTTAGGAAAACTTAATACTTAAAACGTTTTCTGATTGTGTCTACAAAGAAAAGTATGCATTTCAAAGTTTCCACGCGTTAGTGTCTACGTTCTTATCTTATTAGTAAGAAAAACACTTAAGTTTGCGCAATTAAACATTCGGTTTTTTTTTCGAAACGAGAGATCAAAATTATTTTCAGAATTACATTAGTAAACTGAAAAGATTGGCTGAGACTTACCTAACAGATCCCGACTTGACTAGAAATGGCAGAGGTGTAGGACACTGACTGTGAGGAGAGCTCGCCACTGAGCTTCTTTTACTTGAAATCTGGCTGTGCGGACATTGCGGAGGACCGACTGCTATTGCGCCAGTGCCCTTTCTTCTGGGCCAGCATAGCCATTTACGATCAGTTTTGAAAGTTTCTATAAAATGCAGAAATTGATCATGAATCAATTTTTTAAATGGCATTTTTATTATAATCACCGAGCGTTTTTGAGCTAACTCCTTTACTCAAGGGGTAGAAATCACCGTGTACAGGACAGTGAAAACCGACAGTCTGTTGTTTCCTTCTGGCACGTTTCGTTAAAATACATAAGAACAATCCAGCCAATAGCATCAGAATACCAACGACTATACAGCTTGGTCCCAGTTTTCGAGCATTTTCGGTAAATTGTAATCTGTCTGCATAACTTTCTGGCGGCTCATCTTCGGCAGGACCTCTATAAGCCGCCACTGAAATTATTGAATTGTTAGATTTAAACAGTACCTATTTTATTTTTTATATTCAACTTTTCTAATGTTGCTAATGTTTTTGTAGTTATCTTCTTGCTAATAAAGTGGATTATCGGATCATTTTATTCTTAAAATCATAAATCTAATTGGAGGAGAGGGTGATCGTACTTTTACGCGTGGATCGCATTATCGATAATAGCACCGAAGAAAGTAACCACGACTGGTTAGAAGTAAGAATCGATTTCCTGTAGAAGAGATCAATTTTGAAGGTAACAGTAAATTGTTTTCGAAGTGATCAAAAATGCAAAACACAACGAATGAAGGCGATATTAAATTCAGGAAATGGCTGGATTAAGCCGCCAGTCGTCAAAATTCAATTTTAGGTACATTAAAACTTCATTCAGTACGCAGTTAGAAAATTGGAAAGAACTTGCTTAGAAGATAGTAGGACTGTGGTAAGTTAGTTAAGTTGTAAGTCTTCAATGTTACTTGGCTTATTTCAAATACTCCCAAAGAAAAAAATCAAAGATTTTGGAGTAAGCGGGATTCTGCAACATGTTGTTTCTGATTGAACATTGTTTCCCAATTTCATCTTATCTTTAAACTCAAATCCTTAAAATTTACATTAATTAATTTAATTTTAATAGCTGAAATTCTCATTATGTAGAGGGTTTTTTAGCATATACGAATGAAGGAGAAGTTGAGACGTCGTGCACCACATTGTATTAAATGTTTGAATAAATACTCTGTTAATATGTAATTTCTCACCGGTTAAAACTAATCCAATTAAGAGAAATAAGAAACCAAAAACAGGTAAAATCATTTGACAATTATTCGCCACGACTACGCCTGCCACGATAAGACCTCCTTCGATTTTTTCTACTTTCAAACGGGAAATTGATGTGGCGCATGGTAGTTTTCCGATTTCAATATCTCCGGTTGGACGATTATGCCTGTAATGAGAATAAATAAATCATTAGAAAAATGTGTTTTTTTTAGATGTACTCAAAACTAGTACACATCACTTTTTTTGATACAAACTAGAAATTATCGAAGTACCAATGGAAATTTTCGGAATTTCATGAATTATGGGTTTCTTCCCTACGTAAATTCGATATTTTCTTTGAGCTTACCCAAATATTCAAATTACATTTTTGTGAAAATCTGAATATTCAGGAATCCTTCATGATGCCATAGTGGCATTCAGGAATTGTGATCTGGATGAAATTCGAAATCATAAGAATTATTGTTTTGGAAAGAATATTCAAATTAAAACGAAGGTCATATTGAACATCTCTTATAAAATTTTAGAAATTTACATTTACGATAAAAATTCTGTTTGTTAGACACATTTGTATTTAGCTGAAAATCTTTTTGAATCAAAAACAAGAAAAGAGTATTCAAGAAGACCCTGTATAACCTACTTCCGAATATCTATAATTCAGGTTTACTATATTCGGACCTACGTCACTTAGAAGTTCTTCGAATATCATCGATTCTTTGATTAATAATAAATAGGAGAAACGACCCGAGACTGTTTACATTGATCTGCGTTGTTCCCTTTCCCTGGAATATTGAAAATGAAATATTTATTGAACACGCAATATTCTTCAGATGTGTATTTACGGAAAGAATCGATTTTGTGTCACGAATTATTTCTGAGATATTTCTAAAAGCGGCTATTTACATTATTCCGACTGCAACGACTTGGGGCATTCGCAGGAAGTATAATAAAATTCCTCACGTCGTATGTGAAGATTTTTGTTATTCTTTCTGCGAATCCTGCGAAGCATTCATATTACATTGCAATCTCCTCAGGGGTCAAGTAGCCACCCAGTAGGCTAATCAGCGATTGTTTGAAGATATATTATTTGACCATGTAGAAGATGTTCTAAAGGTTGAATTGTTTTATGATAAAACGACAAATAAGTGCGTATTAGATTTTGATTTATCAATTTAATTTTGGCCTCGCGCAAAACCAGTTCAAAAATGACGCATAGCGTCGTGATGCCGAGCGAGTGCCGCTTTACAGACGTTTCCAAAATAACACGGATGAGTAGTCCACATAATCTATGACAATTATTCTAAGAATGATGAATCTTACAATAACTCTGGTAATAAATATGGTGATTCATTTACTAATTGGAAGATTTTCACTCGAACTTTCACGTTCTCGATTTGAATGTACGCATAAAAGTAATAATATTTTTATTTCGAAATAAAATAGTTTATATCTAGTTAATAGAAATTGGCTCATAATAACGGACATTTTATTAAGCTAGACGATCGCTGTCAATTAATACCGGATTTTTGGTACTTGAACTGAAAATAAACATAAAAATTTCTTTGAATTTATTTCAAAACCTAATTGATAAATATAGAATCCTCTTGCAGGTGGTTGCGGACTGAAATTTTTTTCTACGGACCATAATGTCAAATTCAACAAAAATTATAACTGGAGCATTATTGCCAAGATTTGATTAGAGCGGCAAATGAAAATATTTTATATCGATATAACATATCGCATTATCCACGAAAACCCTATTTTCTGATCAGTCGTATCTTCCGTTTCCCTAAAAACATTTAATAGGTCATCTACTACACCCGTAAATCACATTATATTCTATTGATTTTCTTGGACTGTGCATGCTGTTCTCTTATTCGATCGTTAAAAACAACACAATATTGCAAAGCTGTTAATAAAAAAGCTGATAAAACGTTTGATTTTTTCAAGACACAAAATTTTTAATTAAAATTTGTATAGGTACGTACATATCACTATTCCATGCTTCTTTTGTGGAGTGAACACTGTCGATATCAGGCTCTGTTGTATGACCTCGGCATTCTTGTGTGTTAAAAGTCATCGTAACAATAGAAGCAGTCGCATTGTCAATGGGTTTTAAGACATTGCAACTATCATGTCACGGCGCCCGGAATGAAACGTACACAAACGCGATGAACCTTGCGAAGAGCGAAATGAACTGATATCGGAAACGCTGTGGAAGTGGATGTTGTTAGGTAGCCTTCAACAGTTCTCGACTGACAGATTTATTTTGGTCAAGATCGCGCATTTACGTCACGGAGTCACCGCACAATGAATATTTTGAGATTTTTAGCACATATAATATCAGTCTTAAGACGATATGAAAATCATCTTTACCTGGCTTCCTGTAAAATATATTTGGTAATTGTCCGCTAGCCTTTTGTAACAATTACAGAACATAATGAACAACATGTGGTCGTGACGGACGGAGCAGTGACGACATAGTGACGTTATAGCTGGTCATGAACCAGTAGGAGAAGAAAGGGGTGCTCTGCGCTTCAGCAAAGCATCATATCTGTAAAATGGGTGTAGCAGAATACGCTTAGTGAAAAGGTCATCGTCCACTGCAGCGGATGCCTCGTCCCGTAGAACCGTTTATCTATTCTATTGTCGCAGAGATTTTATGCTTGAAAGAGCGTTGTTAACATCGAAACATCGAGTTAACGTCCGTTCTGGAACATCAAAATTAAAAAAATAAAATGTTGAGCATATCAAGAAAAAAACTCTCGATCAAGGAAAAATACAAATGAAAATTCACCAGTATGAGGCTCCCTTCATTATCTCGTCTTATACAAATCTATCAAGACTGCACCAAAATTTTTATACTCTCAGGAAGTGGGAAAATTTTATGTATTTAGCTCCTCCTCATCAAATTGATAGTTCGCTCCTCCACTTTTATCCTCGACCAAATTTAGTACTTCTTGTAATAATTAAGCAGTGGGGTTCGATGTTTTTGACTAATATAATAATAATATAACTCTACTATATACGCATATATATATATATATAGTACAATCGAGTGATGCACGGGGATGCCGAAAGCCTAAAAATTCATAAGCAACGAACAACATTGTCGAAACAAAATTTATAATGATAAAAAACATTAAGCAATTGCTATTATAATTAAAATATATTTTCCGAATGGAAAAACGCAATAAAATCGTTTATTCTATCGAATACGTAACAATTGAGTAAACTCAAAAAATTTGATTTTATTCACCTTGAAATTTGGCGTAGAGCGAGCCAATGAGTGGAAAACCGTTTTTAACTTTTTATCACTCACACACAATTTTATCCAACACTGTCCCTTCGAATTATTGAGAGTCTAAAGAGTAATTTGCGTAAATTAACTTTCTCGGAAATGGTGGATCCGTTTCGAACAAATGGAACCCAGAAAAAAAATCATTTTTTGAGGAGACCTGAATATAATCTTAATTACCCTCGAATTTTAAATGACTCCATCCAGCAAGTAATGAATGAAGCTAACCTAATTTACAACCTCTTTATTCGCGGGGTATACGTTTCATAAATATGCCGCGATTGTAGAAACCGTGAATACGGAATGGCAATTTATGTGGGATACGTTCCGCATTTTTTTAATCCGCCAATAATGAAAAAGCGAATAAAGAAAGCATACTGTAATCATATCATTTTTGTACTAAAGAGGATTTTCATTAAAAGATCGATGGAATTCTCCCCCCATAGCTCATGCCTATTTATTCAAGACAGTTCTAAAAAATATTTTCCTACAATTTGAGACGATTGGGTATTAAAAATATCACAAATATTATATAAATAAGAATCAATGGTTTGTTATATAAATAAGAATCAATGGTTGAAATAAATATAACAGTTTGAGACCGGAAAAGTAAATCCACCTAATAAATTCCTAGCTGATCAGAAAGCCTTGATCATTCCATCTTTAACCCAAACAGGCGTTTCATTTAAAGCGCGATTAAATTCTCTTCCGATAGCACATGCAAGTGGAGGTGGAACCGCATTTCCCACCTGTCTATATTTATCCAATACAGTTCCAAAAAATTTAAAACTATCAGGGAACCCTTGGGATCGCGCGCATTCTCTTACGCTCACAACCCTATTTTGTTCAGGGTGTAGTACTTTTCCTTGCTTTCCCATAGGCTCCGGATTCGTTGTTGTTGTCCTAAAAAACCCGTCGTATTCCAAACGTCCATAAAGACCACTCCAATTGTTGTGCCTGTCAGCAGTGTGAGGTAAACACCATGGTATAAGTGTGTTCATTTGTCGATCAGATGGGTTGCACGTAGCACCCGTAGCACACCGGCAAACACCCCTAGGGGGATCCTTTTTGTCCTGTCGTTTAGATCTAAAAAAATATCAATATTATTTGTTTCTTTAATTAAAGGACAATCACCGGTATAAATATGCTAATGTTTGCGTTTTAACTCCGTTTCTCAATGTTACTTCGATGTTAGGCAAATCCCTCCAATCCGCGCCTGGGTAAGTAGGGATTTCCCGGATGCGTGCCTCCACCAAAGGCGCCATTTCTTTGCATACATGATCGCGTACTATATCGGAATCATATCCAGCACGCATTAATCTTTGGTAGTGCGTAATCCCCCCGGAGTTGTAATGAAGTTCAGACTCACTACAGGCGTAATCGATATCAGGTAAATCAGACAAGGCATCCCTCACTGTAACTGCTCGTAACGGTGCGGCCTCGGCGCGGCTTTCCTTTGTTGCGAACTTCACTCCATCCACAACGAAATCCAACTGGCACCCTCTTCGATGGAACGAGTGCATAGGTTCCGGGAACTTGGGAAGAACATAACCCGGAGCCGCCGCCATGATAATAACACGTCGCCGAGTTTGGGGAACACCGTAATGCCCAGCTTGGACCACGCCGAACGTCACTTGGTAGCCCATAGCCAGTAGACATCGTAGCGTCAGCTTCAAAACGACGCTGTATTTGAACGTTACAAAGTTCCTCACGTTTTCGAACAAAAAATATTTCGGTCTGTAATCGATCGTTGGTTGAAATGGCGGTTTGAAAAATGCGAGTAATAAATTCACCTGTAATATTCGCAGAAGCTCAAGTACGTGGCGATTAGGGAGTTTTTGAAAAGGGAGTATTCTCTGGCGTTGAAACGGTTCATCCCGGAGAAACCTTGGCATGGGGGACCCCCGACCAACATTTCCACGTCGCCCTTATTGGGTAAGTCCATTTTTATAGCTTTCATTCGATCGTGCATGACCGTGTGTAAGAAGTCGTTACAGTCGTCGGTGTACACTTTGCACTTGGGATAGTTTAGTTGGAATGCTTTGGCGGCCTGTTCCTCTTTCTCAATCTGTAATAAAGTTTTAGTTTAGGCTTCATTATTTAATAAACAACAATTTTTGTTTATATTTGTGATTTTTATTAGAATTACGATTAATATATTTCATTTTTTGAAAATGAAGTAACTTACTGCCCATTTGGTATTGCAGATGCCGGCTTGATGGAGACCAGCAGTCAGTCCTCCGCAACCTGCAAATACGTCCATTGTTCTAAATGGGGTGGGTACTTGGGGCCAGTTCACGGGAGCGTCTGTCACTTTCGTATCCATTTCTTCTGTAATTCACCAACATTATTATTATAACAATTAATGAACAGCAACATGTACCTTTTCTAAACGAACCCATTTTCATCGCAAAATTTGGTACTTTGTCCATGGTGAATGTTACGGCGTTATAATATTCTTCAAAGTAAAATCGGTGAGGTCCTTTCTTCGACCATTCAAATGGATCTTTGAAATTTTTTCCAAAGACAACATGGCACTTTCCGGTAACGTATTTAAACGAAACAGTTATTACTGAAAATTAAATGATTGAACTTGAAAATCATCAGCAACATATGTACTAAAAGTAATAATTTTTAATCCATCTGAACATTGTTTCTGTTGGAGTTAGTGGAATGCGCGGCAAAATAACCAACGAGAGCGATTAGAAAAAACACGAAAGAAAACTATATTTAGTTCGAAATACAAAACACAAAGCATGTTGATGTGTGCGGTAGCGTTGTTCGTCTTAAACTGCGCTGCACTCCCGCTGAGTACATACACTCAGGAGTGGGGATCGCCTCAGGAGTATATGTACTGCGTAGCTGATGAATTTGCAACACGTCATGCGCCGTCACGCGATTTTCAGTCTGTCACTGATCTGTGTCCTATGTGTTTATACGAGAGCTGCCGATGCGGATGTTTTACGGTTCGCGTCGTGTTCTTCGGTAATTTTTACTCTCAAAATTTAGTAATCGGGGACTCGATCGCAACTCGAACATTTTCGTAGCTTGGTGGCAAGCTGTCTAGGAGTAATATAACCAAAATTACCGAATTTACTTCTACCTCTAGATCACTAAGTTTATCGACAGTGTCGAAGAATTCTGCTATGTGTTCGCGGACGTCGCCTTCGTCCAACATTTTATATTGTGTCAAGCGCATTAGTAATGCTTTTCTGGCTGATCCTTTGGATTGATCAATTGATTCCAGTTTAAGTAACGCAACCTTTGACTTTTTTTATGTACTAATAGATAGTATTATATCTGACTTTTCGTCCATGAGTCGATGTCTGCTTGGGTCGATGCGTCATGGGTTTGGATGGGTTTCTTCTTCGATCCTGATACGTATTCCCAGGCGTCATTTTTTATTAAAAGAGCTTCCACGTATGATAACTCATGATAACGTAATTTAAGTTCGAACGGAAGAAAAATCACTGATCACTCACTAACGATAGTTTTTCTTTGTTGATTGTCCACGCTTCACTGTGTATGTCCTGGGCCCATAACCTTTTGGAGTCAGTGGAATACGCGGAAAAATAACGAAGTAAAATAACCAACGAGAGCGATTAGAGAAAATACGAAAGAAAACTATATTTAGTCCGAAATACAAAACATAAAGTATATTGATGTTTGCATTAACGTTGTTCGTCTTAAACTGCCGCTGATTACGTACACCCAGGAGTGGGGATTGCCTCATGAGTACACGGCGTAGCTGATGAATTTCCAACAGTTTTTATACAAGTTTCAGAACTACATTTGGCGAACACAGCTTGTATAAAATTGGTGTTGCAGAATTTGACTTCATTGTAATGAAGTTTATGGAACAATCATACAATTAAATACTTACTTTCATCTGTCCAATAAACATAAGTCAAAGGTTTCACATATCGTTCTTCTTTCGACATCTTAACATGATCCGGTCTGTAAAAAATTCTCGCCTTAATTTTCGGAGGATCACCAGCTTTCTTGCTGATGATTTCCTCGATTCGCGCCACAATCAGAGGTGCCTGCACATCTAATCCGATACTGCGTCCGTTATCGGTCATTTTTCGATAGAATTCTGGGTAGATTTCTTCAAGTTGCCCGACAGTCTGCAACGCGAAAATAAGTATCTTGTATTTTTTTTTTCGAGACAAATTATTTTACCACTGCATCTCTCCTGGTTTCCACGATGTCTTCTTTGAATTGGTGGACTTCTGGTTTCAAGTATACACAAGTACCGACAGAATAAGTTCCGTTATTCCATGTGATTGAACCGTTTTCCACGACGATTCTCGCGCGGTTTTCCTTGATTTCGCGTCGTCTGAAATGTGATACGAATGCAACCAATCAAGCACACGGTACGCTTCAATGATGAAAGTGGCGTTTAAAATTATTTCAAGAAAGAAACTTAAAAAGTAGAAAGATTATCATTTCTATAAAGGTACAAATATACATTTGACCAAATTCTAATCAAGGTAGACAAATTTTGGATGAGATTAGAATTGGGAACGATAATATACTTGCAAGACTCGCATTTTTTCAGACAATTTTTATCGAAATTGATGCTGTTGTAGTTGACGAAACGGCTTAGTTCCCTCTCGTACCGGTGGCTGAAATAGAAATTGTAGCCATCGTCGTCTTCGTCGTCTAGTCTGTCTATCCCCCCACTCATTGACCAATCGGAATTGACAGTTTTGTGTTGCACCTGAAAACCAATTAAACCCTCAATGGAAGCTCATTGAATTTTGAGTCATTATTACCGCAGCGAGTTTTAGGATACTCCCCACGGGGACATCTTCACAACGATCGATGATATAGAGCTCACGCGGAGCAGCAGTCGTGCCCAAAATAGTATCTGATCCGCGAACGAACATCTGAAGATGACAGAATTTCCCGCCTATTTTATTTTCCCACATAAGAGTAATTTTTCCAATCTGTGATGGTCTCCTCGGATTTCTGGAGTTAAGCATAACGTAACTCCCCAAAAAGACTGAAAACTTACCTGAAGAATAAATAAAATTTTATGCGCCATCATCTAGCATATCATACAATACCTACCAACTTCAGCGAATGTGTGATATTTTCGGTTGTTCCGTTCCATGATGGGTTTATTCGGAAACACAACATCATGAAGTATTTCAGAGGAACAATGATCTATTATTTCGCTTTCACATTCGCTTACATCATCTTTGGACTCGTCGTCATCACTATCGTCGCTTTCCTCTTTAATATCGACTTTCATATTTTTACATGTCCTCTGTTTGCATGTTTGTTGACTCTTTCCAGAACCGTGGAATTTTTTCATGTTTCGACAGTTAGTACACTTACCGCATTCCACACTAAGACAACCGTCACACACGCCACAACGAACTCTACGCATATGTCCCGAGGATTTTAAGTTTGCGTCTGAAATTTGACCCTTGAAGTATTGTTCAAAAAAGTCCCGTATTAGTTGGGTGGTTGTGGCTTTCGTCCAATTCAGTTTACGTGGCTTTTCGTTCGATTTTTTGGTAATTTGTTTTTTCTTTGTTACAATTGGTCCAGTTCGTTTGATCAGAGTACGCATGCAAGAAATCGACATCAGAGGCAAACTGTCAATTCCATGTTCAAAACCAAATGTATCGAAACTTGTTACTTGATCACACAGAAACTGTCCATGTTTATGCAATAGCTCCTCTGCATTTGGACTAAAGGTGCGTATGAAACATAAGAGATCTTCGTATTCTGGATCCTGCCAACCTTCGTCAAGAAGAAACTCAATTGCTTTTTTGGAAAGGTAGATTTTCTCCTGAACTGTATCCCATAAAGGTATGTATTCGGAGGAGGGATCCACTAGGTAATAATCAGCATATTCCGTGGAGAAACAGACTAGGGCTTTATCACCACCATCGAAACCAGTTATCCACCTAATGAACAGTTTTTTGATGGTGGAATACTAATTAACTAGTTACTACTGATCTTACCACTCTATTATTGGTCCCATATCAAACGAAGGAATTCCATCCATGGCCAAAGGATTTTCTAAATAAATGGGGTTGATATAACCAGAAAAGTATAATTTTGCATCTTGTTCCAGTAGACCTGTATCAAATGGACATAAGTGTTTCTTTTTGCAGTAAACGGTAAATGAAGTAATCTGAAAAAATATTTAAAAACTAATTTTTATTAAAACCACTTAACCCATGCTCACGCTGTAAACAGGGCGGTCTGCTTCTGAAACTAGATCAGAACTATTATTTTCTTCTGAAAACAGCATCAATTTCGGATTGGTTAAAGCAATCGATTCTTCAACGGCCGACTGAGGATGTCCATTATAATTCAGAATGTCGTCAAGACGCTGAGTGCAAACGTTACATCGGTTAGAGAACTTTTTAGTTTTTGAAATACTGTTGGAATTTGATTTCCGTTTCGACACTGTTTTACCATCATCATTGAATTTGAACCTTTTGGCGCTTCTAGCTTCCAGATCGTGAGTTTCACTCATAATCGTTTAACAAGTAATTAGCCAATAATATTGATTATAAGATCTTAGCACTTCGTTATAAACTTTAAAATACACTTAATACTTAATTACAGGAGTGAGGTATCAACACCAGCAATGGTGAATACTATTTGACGGGTGTCGGGTTTTTAAGTTGAGTTCCCGCGCTTTTTGCTTCGTTTGACCTTTTGCTCAAATTCGTTGACGTCACAGAACGGAATGCGGCGTTAACAGTTCTCACGATTCGTTGTGATGTCTAATGCAACCTGTACAGACAACAATGCACCATCCGATACAATTCAGTGTGACAACGCTGTAAAAAACTGTTTTTGAACGGATGTACAACACACATAGAAGGACGACGTGTGACCTTCCCCTTGGGTGACAAACAAACAAGTTATGTTACCCACGCGTTAGAGGCGCCCTTTGTCATCAACATGTATTCTAACACTGTTGTCAGATCTGCTGAAATTGTCTATGTCCACCAGCGAATATACATTTGTATTGTTGATCCTACCGCTTAGGATTTTTCTGTAACAACATTTTCCTAATTATAGTGGACAATAAGTAATCGACTTGGCATCACTGTCGATGTTCAGGGTAGTAAGTGACACCCAAACGATCGAAAAGCCATGCGTAACCGTCTAAATTGGACAAAGACAGAAAGAAAACATTTCCCCCTGCACCCCTAAAGTTTGGAAAATATCGTGTTGTATATTTGTTGTTTGAACTATGGAATTTAGTGAATGTGTGACGTCAATTCGATGAAATAATTAGACAAGGAGCAACAAGATTATGACAGCAGACCTGCGTGTGCACACACCTTTCTTCCTTACGCCATGCCTCTACGATCTATTCAATATGTTCTGTGACTAAAAAAGAAGATTCTTAACCACAACAGAACAGTCCATAATAAATAAATATAGAATATGGTGTCTTTAGTTTGGAAGAAATCTGATAAATTTCAAGCAAAACCGAGTAGAAACGTTATCATTAATTTATAACATAAATAATGAATTAGTGTACATGTGGGATATAAATGATTATCGAGCCAAGATAAGTGATTGTGCAAATTGTAAGTCGATTTGTCCAAAGGTAGCTGGCGTACTTGAATTTATTTTTTTCAGTAATTTAAAGATTTATCAAAAGTGCCTTGCTACAAAATGATCCAATTATCAGGGAAAAATACAAATCAGTTGCTGAAACAATGCCTTAATCAGCAAATGAGAACTATGTCACAGATCAAAGATCAACAATATCTTCCAAAATGTCAAATTCCAACATTGCATTTTCAAAAATCATTGCCACGACTACCAATTCCCAAATTAGAAGATACCTGTAACAGATACTTAGCAGCACAACGGCCCTTGTTGATCGATGAAGCATACAGGAAAACAGAGTTCAATGTTAAAAGATTTTGCAAAACAAAAGGCGCACTTCTGCAAGATTACCTCATAAAATACGATAAAAGTCATCCCCAGACCAGTTACATTTCCGAAATGTGGTTTAATATGTATCTGAAAGACAGGCAACCATTACCTCTTAATTATAATCCAATTGTTGTAATGCATAATAGTGAAAGGAAAGAACTTAATGACCAAGCAGTCAAAGTGACTAATCTCATCATTAGTTCACTACGTTTTTATAATTCGCTTAAAACCAATATCTTGAAACCTGATGTCTTCCATTTGAACCCTAAGAAAAGTGATACCAAATTGTTTTACAACATATGTAGCAAAGTACCAGAAAAGTTCGCCTGGTATGCTGCTTATATGTTTAACGCTTACCCTCTCGATATGAGTCAATATCCAGCTCTTTTTGAATCGACTAGAATTCCACAGATTGATAAAGATCGAATATTAACTTGTAATAAAAGAAGTAAACATGTAACTGTTCAGCACAAGGGTCATTTTTACAAAGTTAATGTTCTGAATTCTTCTTTTGATATTCTACCTGGAGAAGAAATTTTATCTTCGTTCAAGGCGATTTTAAATAATAATGAAAAAATAAACGAATATCCGATAGGACCATTAACGACATTGGGTAGAAATGAATGGGCTACCCTTCGTTATCAATTGTTGGATGCTGGAAATAGGTCTAATGTTGATGTAATAGATTCGGCAATTTTTAATATCTGTCTGGATGATGTAAATGTTGATGGAGACCGGGTTAAGATAACAAGGCAATTTCTACATTCTGATGCTATTAACAGGTAAGTCATCACATCGGTATTAGTTTTTTCGATTCCATTATTTTTATCTTGTAGATGGTTTGATAAATCATTTTCATTGATTGTTACTAAGGATGGTTATGCTGGAGTGAATTTTGAACACTCTTGGGGTGACGGTATTGCTATCTTAAGATACATGGAAGAAATTCACAAAGATTTGACAGAAAATCCAGTAATCACTTCTGCTGCTGTTCCAAATGTTGATGTTCAACCAGAAAGAATTGGTTAGTATTAAGCAATTCATTTGAATTTAGAATGTGGATTATAATTTCAACGTCACCAGATTTCAATTTGACTGATCATTTGAAAAATGAAATTAATGAAGCAAAGAAAAATTTCTCCAAGTTAACGTCCAGTCTTGATGTCAATTTTCTTATATTCCATGGGATTGGAAAGACAATATGTAAGCGTGAAGGCGTTAGTCCGGATGCTGTGATGCAATTGGCGTTTCAGGTAATTAATAATTATTTATACAAGTTCCTAAACATCGTTTTCCTTAAAATTTTCTAATCCTTCCTATATCCATTTTCCAGTATGCATATGATCCTGCGAAGAAATGAACCAAGATCGATTTTTCGTTCTGAATTTTCCCGAAATGGTATCGGAAAAATTAAAATTTTAGGTCGCATATCATAAACTGACTGGCAAGTGCGTACCGACATACGAATCCTGCAGCACGGCAGCCTTCAAGCATGGTAGAACGGAAACGATCAGGCCGTGTACAGTGGCTACTAAAGTAGGAATCGGTATCATTGAAATAAAAACATTAATACATTTTTCGTTGTTGTTGATAGGATATGTCGCTGGTCTTAAACCAGAAACAATCGACAGTTAGTGAGAAGGATTTGAAGGGAAAGCTGAACGAGTGTTCACAACTCCATGGCCAACTGACAAAGGACGCAGCTATGGGCCAAGGGTTTGACAGGCATTTATTCGCTTTGAAACATTTTGCTTTGCAAAATAACGAGACGTGCAATATTTTTCACGACCCCGAGTATGCGATGATTAATCACAACATTTTGTCTACCAGCACGTTGAATTCTGCCGCCATTTTGGCCGGAGCGTTTGCTCCGGTTGTTCCAGACGGATTAGGCGTCGCGTATGTTATTAAAAAATAGTTCAAATAGATGATGAGTTTTTATATTTTCAGTTACATGATTCAAGATGATGCATGTGGTGCTATTGTTACTAATTATCTACCAGCTACAGACGGCAAAGGGTTTCTAGATGCACTGCAGAGGTCATTCGAAGATATATCGAAGGTTCTGAATTATAAGTAGGTGATTGTAATATGTCAAATTGCATTTTTTAAGTTTGTCAAGTTTATACAGAGTTTGCAATATTTTATTAAATCTTTATATATGTATATATAAATTATAATCTTAATTTAGAAAATCGTGTTTTTACAAGCAATTTATTGAGCAATAGTGAAATCGAAATGAACTATGCAAAAGTTTTTCGCTTTCAGATTAATTGTTCTCCAAGTGCATTGCTACATCTGTCTAATATACATTAACGAATGATTCCAAGGTTATGTGTATATTTAATTTGATAAAAACAAAAAAACTGGCAAATAAAATAAAAGTGGAATACATTAAAAAATTATACTATTATATATTTTTTTACTGCTAAAACAATCCAAGTAAACGGCCACCCACTTTTGGTACTTCAGCTCATTTAATATTTACAATATGTACATTATTAATAAAATATTTTCATAATTATTAATTGTATTATATTTCTTGCTGCATTCCTAATGTGTTTCTGAGCGTCTCCAAAATTCTTAATAGTTTCATGTCATAATTAGTTTGTTTGCCTTATATATCGACAAAAGTCTAGAATGTGTGAATTTTTGCATCGCAATTAGTCATTGGGGAATTGTCAATTTTTGCAAATGTCTGCGAACTTTTCGACAGTAAAAATTTCAATTCGGCATCGCAAATCGCCTTCTACAACGAAACATGTCCGTATTTGTATGCCATTTATTGAGGAGAATCTTGTTTGAAAGGACTATCAATATAGAAGTCTATAATCATTATATAAAAAATAAAATATATTATTTTTATATTCGCCACAGATGAAGTTTCACCGGGACAAAAGAGACTGATATTCATGACGTAATACGGTTTTATTTCGATGAAAAAATATAACAACGCACTTAAGTAACAATACTTTCTCAAGTTTTCTGTTTTCCTCTAGCTCTACCCCCTCTAGAACCCCTGCCCCGCCCCCTGGTAGTTGTTTTACTTTTACTAGTGGATGCCTGCTCGGCGCTAAAGTCATCCTCGTCGTCGTTTGACGAGGCTGTATTCGATTGAGTCGTTGGAGTTCTTTTATTCAATAAAGCGGTCAATTCTTGCTCCTCATTCTCTGTTAGTCGAGATTTCAGTAGTCGATTTAAACAAGCATCGGTTTCGTCGTCCTCTGGACTCAACTCCTTCACCTTATTCAAAATATTTTGGAACTGAAAACTGCGTTCAAATTTTCGTTAAAACGAACAAAATACCTTGTTAACTTACTCTAAAGCCACTTCCAAACAATCGAAATCATTAGTATCGATGCACTTAGTTATGGCCGTTGTTATTGCATTTGAAGAGTACAATTGCAACTTATATTTACTCTTTTCGAAATATTCTACCATTATCGTTTCCACTCTGCTTGATTGGGGCTAAAAAATAAGTTACGTTAATGGTGATTAAAAGAAGCTCGCCGATTATTCTACAATGTCCCTCCCGATATCGTCGTCGTTGATTCTGGGTCCTGAACGTCTAGCGCCGGGGATTCTGACAAACTTTATCATGTCCACAGGATTGGTAACTTTTCCTATGTAGCGTTGTCCCAATTTTATAGAATTGGGCAGCTGGGCGTCAGTAAAGTAGTGGACTCTCAGCCTTATTAACGGTAACAATTCGTCACCACCTGAATAATAATAATAACTTGTAACTTCGAATAATAACTTCTGATAGTGATAATGATTTCTATCTCGGTGGTCATATTTAAAAATTTGAGGTGGGGCAATTATTATAAATAAATACATTCTTGTTCACGATAATCAATAAGTTCACGTGACTTTTTACCTTCTTGCTTTGCTTCCTCAATCATAAGTTCTATCTTATTTTTGATGGCCTTTTCCGTTTCTTCCAACACTTTATCAATGCTTGTGTAATTGACATCAAGAATGAGATCATCAAATTTGAATGGTCTAACAGTGCGCAGTAAAATTTCTTCCATCTCCATTTTGTTGTCTCTACTAATATGCAGAAGACCAATTTTCTTTGGAAGGGCTTCGCCCGCTGTTAGAGAAGTCGCCACAGTACTACCTGATGGGAAAATACGCAAATGTAAAACTTAAACGTCATAAATTCACTTTTACCCGGTTGTGAAATATAAACTTCAGATTCTTTTACAGGCGTGATGTGACAGTCATGTTCATGTCCCCATATCACAAGTTGAAAATCTGATGGGATTACGTCAGCGGGCACAAAATTTTTAGGTCCTCGCGCTACACGATTTTGATGAAGGACCAGCAAGTTGAAGTTGTTGCCCTCGATGTCATCGTACTTGGTCCATTTTACCTTTTGGTCGCGTATCAATCGACCCAGTCGTTCATCAGATATGTGAGATAAACCATAAAGAGAAAGCACGTTTTTGCCTTTTTTGAAAACAATTGGACTGATTGTTACTGATGAAAGGTCTATCCATTTTCCAAAGTAATTAATTAAACCCATAGATGAGAGCAAATTCAAACATGAAGTTTGATTTTTACCAGTAGGATCGTCATGGTTTCCATGAATTGAAAACACGGGTATCGATACATTCAAATTTGGATTTTCGTAGTTCGCTTCATAATCTGATAGGATTTCAAACTGGATGGGCTTCGATCCAAAACAATACCTACAAATCATTTTTAACAAGGGTGATTCAAGGAAATATTGACAAGCTCACTGTTTCAATAGATCCACACACTTTGTTAAACAATAATTAGATGGTTTAGTTTCGTGGAACAAATCACCACCTAGTAGAATAAAATCTACGTCGAGTTCAACGGCGTATTTTAGGATTTCCTCGAAGGTATTGAAAGTGTCATTACCTGAAAATATACTACAAAAATTGAACACAATTCATATGTTGAATACTATTTAGGTTCCACAGAAAACGATATAAAAAATTTCAGGGGGACAAACTTTCAGAAGCACATTTTTATTATATTTCAATGATTATGATGACAACGTTAGCAATTTTTCAAAAGTTCAATTTTTTTTAATGGAATTCATAACTTGAAAAAATTCTTGAGCTACAGCTATTTTTTTCTTCTCAAAAATGAAGTTTTTGGAACTTTGTAGTTCCTCAAATAAAATGCGAAATTTATCATCGTAAAAATTCCCTTAGAATTTCACAGAAAAACATTTTCCAACTTGATCCTAATTTTGGAGGACATGAAACATTTTTGTCCATTTTCTATTAACAACAAAGAATAGAAATGATAAGAAATCCCGAAAACTATTTAGGGAAGAACACTTTAGAATCTTTCAGAATTTTCTGGAGTTTGGTTTAGAATTATAAAATATTGAATAGAATTTGAAAAATGTAAAAAAAACTGAAAAACCCGAAAATTGATAGAATGACAATGAGCAAAGTTGAAAGAAATGACAATGTCTCATGAATAGGTTGAAATATGTAACAACAAACGTATAATTATTATTTTGAGATACTAATGGGTAATATACTCCAAAGGTACACATTTTTAATTGTTGCAACATGTATCAGATGTTTAAAGTATAATCAAAAAATGTGCATGAAAATGAGAATAGAAACAATTAGGAAAGGTACATAATTGGAACAAGCACTGAAAACGATTGTAATCTATTTGAAATCACAATTAGAAATTGAAATTCTAACCTCTGATTGGATCTTCTTCCTTATATCCTAAGTGAATGTCTGTTGCCACCAAGATGTTGAATGTGTCATCGAAGTTTGCATTTTCTATTTTAACGTCGTCAATAGAAAGTTCATCATCCATTGTTTATCAGGTTGAACGAATTATCTTTTTTCTTGATATCTTTCTCAACGTTTTTAATAACACAGAAAATAGTAAGATATAAGACGTATTCTATGCTTCATTCAACACTAGATCACAGAACAAATAGAAAGACGCTAGATCATCAAGCGCAATATCTTAGTTGCGTTTTGCGCCCTCGCTTGCAGTTGATTGAACCATTGTACCTCGACGAAAGAGCAAGATTTTCATGAAGAAGAGTTCGTTTGGCGGACACCAAAATATTGGCAGGTAATTCGTATTTACACTAGTACATTAACTGTAAAGTTATTCATATTTTCGATGAGTTCAATATAAAAGCGAGAAAAAAAAACGAGGGGAAAATAAAGAAAAAGTTGAAAACAGACGAGGAATTTATCGATGAAGAAAACAAGTATACATTATTACAAATTTGTTAACAACTGGATCAAGGAAATTGGTTTCAATAGAAATTATTTTATAAATAAAACACTATCAAAACATGCTACAGCGATCAATTGCACCCCAGGTTTAAAAGAACCCTCAATTATCCGAAAAGTTATGAAACTGGCCCGAATTGAAAAAAGCAATCAATTCACAAAAAATAATTTCACGGTATAAAAATACGATAAATATCAAAACTCTTTACTCTCCACATATTGATTTTTTTAGTCGTCTTCAGGAATATCGTCGTCCGTTGTGTATTCCGACTCGTGGGCGTCGTTTTCCGCCACGCCTTCGTCGGCAGAATCTTCAAATTCCCATTGCGGATGATCAACGATCTCCTTGTAAGCCTCTTTAACATCCAGCTTGATATCTTTTTGCTGATCAAAACCTATATAAGAATCAGATCGAAGACATACAGTGAAATTGTATACACCCGGCCAATTTGGCGCTGTGAACTAAAAATTTTCAGTTAGAATCAGTAGAAACAATTACGATCATTCTTACTTTTAGATGCACGGTTTCTTGTTCTACCAAACTAGTAACGAAGTATGGGGATGTAAGCAAAGTTCTTGATTTTCTATCACAGATGTAAGTCCACCAGTATTCCTGTTTTTCGGCAGGAAAATACGGACAGTGTACTGCATGCGACGTTTTCGATTTGCCTTCAAGAGATCGCTCACGGTCACGGATTTTCTTAAATTTCTCCCATTCCTATAACGATTGTACGATTTATATTAAATTGCACCAATAGCAATAACAATTTTTTTCTTTTGAACTTATAATTACATTTCGATTTTGAAAATGTGGCACATTCGATTTTAAACTTTATCGCACATTGACAGTTTAGACAGATAAAAAAATGAACAATATGTATTTGAGTTTACCTGATCATCATCATCAACGTTGTCGCTTCTTCGATTATTTTCATCGTCCTCCTCAGACGATTTATCGTTTGTTTCAACCGTTTCCTCGGCCTCGCTGTCTTCCGATTCTTCCTCTGATTTATCCTTTTTTTCCCTTGATGCAACGGGTGAAGAATCTTCTAATTTAGCAGTATGCTTTAGAGTTGTTTTGTTTTGTTTCGGAGGCTTTTTACCCTTCTTACCACCTCCTTAGCAACATTTAGAATCATTGAAGAAAATTGATTAATCATTTTTATTTTGTTACCTCTTTTCTGTTTCATCCAGGCCGGCCGTTTGGCGGCTGCCGCTTCCGCATCACCTCCCTCTTGCGTTTGGGGTTGCGCTGTATTATCGTTCTCAATGACAGCTTCCGATATAAGACTGTTATCTTTTGCAGTTTCATCTCCAAATAAGGTACTCATATTGCGTCTTTTCAGTGTGACGGTGACGGTTACGATTGCTCCTGCTGTTACTTCAGTCGGATTTTCATCGTCGATAACTGCAAACATATTTAATTTTTAGTTAAAATGTATTTCAGCGATATTTGAAAATGAGACTTTAGTCATAGGAATGAAATTGCTGAATGTATTTTTCAACTCTACCTTCACATTTTACTTGAAAGTCGACATACGGCATATTGCCCAACACTTTCATCACATCATCATATTGTACATCTGAGAGCGTTCTGAGTAGAGAGCGACGTTCCTCGCTTTTTAGTTGCGCATATTGCTGCAACGATTTCACGTGTCGCTTCTTGGACATAAAGTGCTTCAGATTATCTTCAGTGATGTGAGGCAATTGCAACAAAGACGATTTATGTTCCCACATAGCTTGTACTATCATCGGGCTGAGACGCATGCAGTTCTCTATCGTTTCGATACTGGGAACATGTTGAACTAGAAAGTACGACAAAGTGTTATGATGTTGAAATGTAATGTGAATTACACTGTATGAATGAATGGTAAATAAATTAACAACTCACTTCGCCTGGCGTAACCCAAGAGTATCAACTGATTGACGCAGCTGACCTGCTCGATTATCAGATAAGGACATTTTGCGATTATATACCGTCTGTCAACTTCCAAAGTCAACGGGTTTAGGGGTATTCTGGTGAGATGAGCGTGAATGATAGAACGCGCTTTAATGCTGTACATTCGACACATTGGTTGCTCCTTATTCTTCTCTTGCAGATGCGGCAACTTTTTGAACAGCTGCGGCACCTCATCGTTGTCGGATTGACGTTCAACAATTTCGGAATTGTGACGTCGATCGAACTCAAAACTGGCAGCCAGAATCATGATTACTCGTTTCAGTATCATGTTTGGTATCCGATGGAAGAAATAGTAGTACATCTGTGTTGTGTCCAGTAGCACTTGATCGCCTGTGAATTTAATACTGCGATACCACCACGTCCCAACGACGATCGGCAATGCGATCATAAATACCAGAGCATAGAGGCCTAACACCCAAATACTGTTCTCCTTTTCTACTATCCACGAGGGTAGTGCAATGCCGAAACTCATCGCACCCGGCCCATCTGGATTGCCGTATTTTTCCCAGTTTTTTCGCGCCGCCTCGTTCGTCAAGGCCTGAATATGAATACATCGACTTAATATTTATGTAGAACCGAAAAAACTAAAATCAGTTTATTTTTACGAAAAATTACGCCCGAAAAAAACCTGTTTTTTTTTGTAGTAAAAAAGTTTATACAAAATGCAGAAGAGTGAAAGGAGAGACTTGTATAGAATGAATTTGAGTGGGGGTGAGTAGTTTAATGTGTAGATTTTTAAAATTAATAAAACAAATTGCTTAATTGGAAGACTCACCTGATAAGCTTTAGTCAGTTTCATGAACTCCTTTGCATTTCCTGTATCTTTATCAGGATGTAAAATTAAAGACAACTTCCTGTAAGATTTTTTAATTTCTGAGTCAGAAGCACCCAAAGGAATGCCGAGGATTTCGTATGGGTCGAAATTAGCCATCTCGTAATCGAATTGGGAAACTTTGTAGGCCAGCAAAAAGAGAATCACCCAGCCACCAATGATTAGAGATTTGATAAGGAAGTTTTTTGGACCCTTCCACGGTTCGGCATTTTTCAGATATTCTCGTTTTTGAATGCATGGTGGACAGTGACAACGTTTAACGTTTTCTTCTGGATCTAAAATATGTTTCTTAGTTTAAACGTTATTCTACAGCATATTTCAAATTCTAACCTCGTTTTTTCTTCTTTGGCCAATAGTACACAGTTGCCGGTATTAATATTAGAGCCAAAAATGATAGAAGGAAGTAGAAAAATGTTCCACCGTTTTCATCATAGTGAAACTTTTGACCCATTATCAGAAAAGCCACAAGACATATATTATGGATATATAATAACTACGTGTCTAGAAACCACAACTTTGATGACATTCTTAAAACACATAGAAAAAATACTGTTTATATCAGATGCCAAATGGGTTCCTGAAACTCTATGCACTCTTTTGATTTTTGCGCCCCCGGGCGGTACCACAGCTATAACAGGCACCGTCGGTAAATGAGGTATTCTAATGTATCGATCGTCGTTGAATAGAGCGTCACCACCGGTGGTAACCTAAGTTAATGTATCAGCGTAGGTTATGTTAGATTATTGATTAGTAAAGCTAGCGTACTCTACACTGTAAGCGAAGCAGCGACACAGTTAACCTCATGGCAGTTTTCTTTCTTATAGATTCTGGTAATAATAGGTCTGACTTCTAATTAGATGGTGGTAGTATACATCGATGTTAACATCTACAGTTGGTACTTGGTGATGATGTAGTGAAAACATTGGTTACAAAACATCGACATTTTTCAACATCGATCTTTATTAGGTATCATTGTAAATATAAGAAAAATATTAAAAAAATATAATAAAAATGATGAAGTACTTATTGTTGAAATCAGTATACACCACTATTTTTTTTTGTATTATTCACTCGTCTACACTATGTCGTAACTAATAGCAATATTCTTAATTTTTTTACGAATCAATGCGTGTACAAGTGGCATTGTACGCTCGTGTGTGGCAATATTTCAAAAACAGATAGTCTTATTGTCTTAGTCCTATCAGTTTCACTATATTTTTACGCTGTGGTCGACGAACTGGCGTATTGACCCTATGCAAGTCGCTGATAACAGGCAAGCCAACATTTTTTTTACAGACTGTCGAAACCAGACAAATTTGCTTGGACCCCGATTTGTGAACCCCATTTTATGTCTCACTTTATGGCTCACTTTAGGTATCAGGGATGTAAAAAAAATCACAGTCGATTTTATGCACATATTTGTAATCATGAGCCATTTCCAAGAAAAATTGACCTTAATGAATGAATGATGTTTCGGTTTACCAATTATAGTTCCAAAATTTCTAACAGGTTGATGAGATTGAAATGATGAAGGAAATGAAATAATTTTACAACAAAAAATGTTTTATTGATCACAACAATTTTATTGTACCAAGACAATAACACACAGGTCATCGTTCTTCTCTCCTGAAAACAAAAGTCGCTTGTTTTTGTAATATTCGGCACCGAATTTGAACTTACTAATTTAATATTTACAGATCCTCACTTATATTGTGATATGGCAATAACGTTTTTAACTGCATTCAAATAACAAAAGATCAAAGGTGGTGGTATCGGGCACATGTTACTTCTTTTTTTTTATTACACGTATCACATCTTATCAACTATATATACAACAACAACAAAGAAGACAGTTGCATTGATCAAATTAAAAAGAAGTAAGGGACCTTTCACGTATTACGTAACGGAATTTTTGAAGCGATTTTTTCGAAGGAGCCGCTCACTGTGAATGAGTCGTTCTGTTCCAAGTGAGTCGCTCACTGTGCGGCAGGCCGCACCCGTTACTAATAGCGACCCAACACTAATGCTGAGCAAAGTTTCTAAAAATTGGGTGAGGTAATACTTGAACGATCCCTAATGAGCAATTGAGTGTCGACATGCCACGCACAACGTGCGTACAGTGCGTAAAACTGTCAATCGAAACTGGGTTTTCTATGCGAAATATCGAATTAATCAGAGTGGAAATTAATGTTTCTTTCAAATTTTACTGTAGGACTATAGGAATAACATACCACGAATGAATTATATTAAAAACTAACAAGAAACATCACATTTTTAATAGTTCTCGTTCGGTAGAGAAATTTGTGTAGTGTAAGCACTCACTTCTTTGGAGATTCTGTTGGCGGGGTAATAAACGCACGGTCCGGGGCTCGGTGCTCGTACTCTGTTGCTTCTTTTCTCTTTGGAAGATCCGTTGATTCTCCCCGAATTTCCATTTCGACTGATGGTCGTAAATTGCCGATGCAATCTTATACTCGTCCTTTCTCCGTTCGAGATGAAACTGTCGTCGTGCGTACCGTCAGGGGATTCTCGTCCTGTACCGATGCCGAACAAGGAGTTATGGCAAAATAAAACTAGGAAAAGTCTCTTGAATTTTTCTCCAAATATGACGTATATGATAAAGTTAACGCTTGAATTGATTGTAACTAAGAGATTACTTGTATTAATGATTATCGAGAGATCGTAGTCGAGTCCGAATGTTTCGATTATATTGATCACCATCGGTGGCATATTGCATATGAAGAATACCACAACGACACATAGCAACATTGTAGCCAAACCGATTTCACGTTTTTGGAGTCTTGATAATCGTTGTCTTTCCATATTGGCCTTACGAACCTGAAATTAAGGAGTACGATCAATAGTTGAAGATCTATTTTCCACTCTATTATTCTAATAAATATTATATTACTTTTGCAAGTAATATTCACAAATCACGAAATTAATTTATTTTCCTGGAAACAGCCCGTGTACGAAATTTATTTGAAGACGAAGACGAAGAGGGTGAATAGCATTCATTAATTTATTTCTAATTCTTTTCTGTATCATCGAATATTCAATTTTGTGATGAAGATATCGCCCTTAACACAGGAATATTGTAAATATGCGACAGAGCATTCTGGACGACGGAATTAGTTTCCAGGATTATGTAAATTAAAAGCGAATTTGCAATTTAATCTAGTAAAAATCGACTTTCCGAACGAAAGTTTTATTTCCTGCCCCAACAATGCAAATCGTGGATTGTATGTTTGAGAGATCCTAACAAATTTTTTGAGAACGGTATGCTAACGAATATTTGTCCTAATTCCTTATTGCGACCGAGAAAGGCACGAAGTGGAGACGAGTCGTTTTTCATCCACTCTTGAAATAGCTTCGCGTCAGTTACATCGTGGTTTCATCCCCTGACGATAAACTCCCTTGAAAGGAAGAGTTTATGTTGAAGATTACCAGCCGAAAAAAGATAACAGTTTTCCTCTGTACAGAATAAAGTGAGGTAGTTATTTTCTGTTAACTACTTTCTCTCTTTTACTGGATAAATATGAATTCTGACTAAATACGAAGGGAAAACGTGATATTATTTTTCTGTTTTTCGTAACTGAAAATTTGTAATAAGGGAGCCCAGTTGAATTTTTCCTTTTGAGTGAAGTGTCACCCATCAAAGACAAATTTTAAACTAAATACTGTCGCGCGTAAGTAAACAAGAAACACGAATATAAGGGAAATTTAACATAAAAATTGAAATAACTTAGACAAATTGAGTGGACAAACTTTCATATCTTCAATGAAAAACAAAATTCTTCTGTTGCGATGGATGGAAATCAAATTGTGCAAGTTTAACAGCTGATATCAAAATTCTGAAATCGAAAACAATGAGAGGGGACTTCTCAAAATTCATTCTGGACTGGTCTTATTCAAGAAAAGCAGCATGATATAATTTTCCTTGCCTTACAATTAAACCATAAAAGCTCCATAACTGTCGTCAGTATTCTAAAACAAATGAAGATATTCAGAGAAATGTAAATCCCGCCAAGGACGGCATGTCTAAAAATATGAGAGAAGGTCTCCCTGGACGACACAACTGTGAGACTGAAAGTTCAGAATAATTAGTTGAAAGAGAGTTTTAATTCGAATCCGATAGCTGCAGTCCGCGTCAAAGATGTCAAATGCGAATTTATAAAGAAACGGGAGTTGAAATAACTTTTCAGGAATTATTTATTTTTTTACGGAGCTCATTCGTTAAAATTTGCGAGAATCCATGGTAAACCAGCGGCCGTGGAAGATTTCATTTTTAGCCCACCAGAATTTTCCGAAAAATATAAAATGTTTTGAAAAAAATGGAAATAGAGTACAATCTGCATGATTTCGAGAGAAATTTGTATCCTTTAAATTATTTGCGAATCTGATGTTTCGTACTACACAGAAAATGACAAAATATTAAGTTTTTTGAAATTCCATGCTTAACGTACTCGAACACATAAAGTTCAGAAAAGTAAGTGTTTTAATGAACTAAGAATATTCTTTATTGGATTGTTTTCCATTTTAGACAAATATGGAAACTTCCTTTTAAATATGCAGTGATGAAATTGGAGTATAATTAATTTTGATTCCCAAAATAATTCCGATTACCTATTTCATTCTGATGGAAACATACATCAAGTTGAGAAATCTTATGATTATGAAACACTTTCGGGAATGAAATGAATCGAAATATTTTTATTGGATTCAACAAAATTCGGAGCAATTTATTTTGAACATTTGCTAATGAAATTTATTTGTGAAAAGTCACAATGATTCATTCGTTCGTTAAAAAATTGTACAATAAAACGAAATGCTGAAAACTTTAAGGCGAAAGAAATCGAATCAGCATCTAAACTGCATAAAATCATTTGGAATCTCGCCGAAACCGCTTGGCCCGTTGAGACCGATAACGTGGCGAAAAAGAAGGAACTTGATGAAAAATTCAATAAGCTCGCCCCGCACAAAAATGACTGCCCATCTTTCTTGTTGGATTTCAAGAGAATAGTCTACAGCATGTTGAATCATATAGTTTCAACCCCTGAGAAGAACGTCTCAAGTCTGGGATTTAACTTCGCTGTAACACCTTAAGTGATTCCTACAGAAGAAATAATATTATAGTTTGGCACGAAACTCGTGCAGAGGCAAGAAATCTCGATTTTTCAGAACGGTAAAACCACCCGTTCCAACATAAGAGTCGACAAAGGGCTTTGTCGCAAAGAACAGCGATATTGTAATTCTTGAAGTCGATAAGGGGAATGAACGGGAACGAACATGATCGTGTCTACAGAAAAATTTAGAAAACATATGTAGCAAAAAAAGAAAAAATAAAATCATAGATATTCATTTTATCCTTATCAACTGAGAGTATTGAGGGAGCTGTAGCATCACTCAAAGCAATCATTAGGCATTGACCAATTTGCAAATACCAAATGAGAATTCATTTATATTGATGTTTTCAGTAATTACTGTCATATGAAACAATTTTTAAAACTAAATTTACCTGTCTGTATATCGCAGCGTTCAGAACAGCAATGCCCATGAATGGTAGAAGATAAATAAAAAGAAAATAGCACCAGTGGATGTAGATAGTCCTGTAAGTTTCATTGCTGCGCAGCCATGAAGCAGTCGGGCAGTACACTGTCACATTCATTTCGGGCCACCATTCCGACTGCAGTGTCGATTCCCAAAATCTGGATATGTTATAGAGAACAGAAATACATAGAATGGAGATGACGTAAAGTCTGGCACGTCCGTAGGTGCACAACGAACGTACTTTTAACGGGTGGCATACAGCGACGAAACGTTCTAGAGATACGCAAAACGTTAAATATGCCGACGCAGCTTGCACGATTAATGCCAAAGGGTATATTATAGGTACCAAGTGCGGGTACACTATGTAGTAGTAGTTGAATAACAAGCCACTGTAGGGGTAGATTCCAGGCAGCCCAAACAGGAGGATGCTGGTGACTATTAACACGGTGTCGATCCTGGCAAGACCGATCAACAAATAATTTATACTTGATCGCATCTGCGGCCTCGAGAGTATTATCATGGATATGACGTTGCCGAAGATGCCTAGGATTCCAATAATATTCAGGAAGAGCCCGTTTGTGACAAATCGGAAGAATTGCAAATATTCAGGTTCTTCCTTTAGACACGAGTCAAAGTCATTATCCGATGTGTAGATATTAGGCGATGAAATATTGTAGTATGATTCGTTGGTTGTGTAAAGATCCACATCAGTCCTATTCAGCATTTTCAATCCATTTAACAGTGGCGAACTAACAGCCGAATTTCGATTTTTCTTCCTGTCACCATATTAGTGGAAGATGTAGGGTACGGCTCCTCCATTGTGTTATGAAATCTGCAAAAAAATTTATGATTTAAAGATTTTTCTGCTTGACACACAAGGAATTTCGTGGATTTTTATCTAAACCCGTAGTCGCACATCTTTTTTTGCGGATATTTCGTGTTACCTTTAATTACCCGCGCGTCCTAATTCCTGAGATATCCGCGACGGACGCTTTTCGCAGGACACCAAATATGGTCACATTAACGCCCTACTCGAAGGGGATATTCCGATTCTTCTTTAACCCAAACAAACATGTCTTTTCGGATGACCTACAGTCTACGAGATATTTGTGAAAAACGAAGAATGTGGGGTTTTCAAACTTTTTACTCCATGAAGGGTTGTTGCTTTGGATTCGAGGAGTAGACTGAAATACAATGCTATCCCTGCCCTTTTCAAGTTTTGAAAAATTGACGTCTGTGACGGTGTCACACAGGTGATTCGTTTAAGGCCAATTCACTTGATACTTCATCACATTCTACATGAATAATGAATAATTTGTAAGCGTTCAGAGTTTAAAGAAGCTGTTTTGTAATCGGTTACAAATTGTTTCACTATTAACTGAAATTTCATAATTTCTTGCAGTTTATTCTAGTCACATTTACGTTTCAAATCTGATTATCTACCAAGAACGAATCATTTATTTAAAACCGATGACAGCATTGTCACCTAACTTTGTTTGCTTTGCCTTAGAAAGTGTGTGATTACGGCTCTAAAAACGGACCGTTCTTAACGAAGAATAAACGAATTAACGCCGCTGGAGTAGAACGAACCGCGTAATCACACACCCTTCTGCAGCTGTATATACTAATTTGAATAAAAATAAGATATATCGTGTTTAAAATTTACTGATTGTCTTATCAGTCTCATCAAATTCCACATGATAATTTAAGTATCACTGAGACAATACAAACGCTTGACAGCGTTCTTCTGAGAACCCAGCAAAAACATAGGCAGACAAAAAAAATTATCATCGAATCTCATACATTTCGATACTATTAAAAATTTCATTTTCAACTGACACTGTTAAATTAAATCAGACATTTCGCACGGTGGAAAAAAATATGTTGCGGGTCCTTGTTTGAAATATATTTCCCTGGTTTTACCTCTGAACTTTCGGGACTCACGAATTCGCCGTTTTGCTAGTAACGGGCGGCTGTCATCTAAACATCCAGGTGACAGGAAGGAAAAAATACATGCGATATTTCAGTAGGAAGTGATGTTCTCTGATTTCTCCTGAACTCTTTTCCACCCCTTCGAGCATCAGATTATTAATGGATTGCACCAATGTCTCTTTCAATGTGTCACACGGCAACAAAATGGGGAAATGACGTTATTAGATGCGTCACTGAAATCTATTCCAAACATGTCAATCCGATGAAAATTGAAAAATCGATAAATGTTGCGCTCTTTTTGCGTGTTTTAGAAAAATTAGACAGCGATTACAACTCGTACAGTGGCCGAAAATTCCTCTTATAGATGCGATAATGAAATTTATCATTACATGGGGGGTGGGGTTTGAAAATCGTCGAAAATTGCGTTACGTAATTTTTGAGCGGTCCCTTAGTTAAGTGTTTTTCTGAGCAAGCAACATGACATTACTATAACTGTATCATTATTCTGAAGTATATGTAGTGTAAATAAAAGTTGATTCGATTAAATTGATCAGAGCTTTTGGAAAAAGAACTTTCCTTTCATACACTGCAATATAGGTAAACTCAATATCCAGTCTATGAAAATTCATACGGTACTTAGGGTGAGCAATACATTTACGGAAATACAAACGGCAATAACCTCAGCATAAACTTTTAAATCAGTTCAAGAAAAGCTAATAGAAGATATGAATCATATGCAGAGGAATAACACTATTTTGTTGAGTATTTGCGTAAACGGAGAACTATGTAATCAAATGGGGTTGAAATGTAGATGTGTCCTTATTGCTGTCATTTTGATTTGACGAGTTTTCAATTCAGTAAAGTGCTCCCATCTTTCTTTTTCCATACGAAAACCAATAAGACAAAATATGCAAGTGCTACTAGATTATATGCCCATTTTTTAATGCTGACTGAAATTCTCCCGAACGATTTTTCGTATTTAGAATAGCGCTTCTGGAAGCACGACTCGAAGTTTTCCACTGAAAACGATATCCCGCACGATTGAAAATTACTTTCGACATTCTTCGGGTACAGACGACATTCGTATCTAGGTACATATAAGAAGGAAGTCTTGACAAACAAAAACATACAACAGAACTTATAACAGAGGGGCGTTGAGCGTTAGGAAGCAATAAAGAGCCTTCCGAACTTGACAAAAGAAAAGATCGAGAGACTACCATTCCGCCTTGTACGTAAATAATTACTGACGATTTTCATGGATCAATAAAATCCCTACAACAGTATGGAATGCAATGATCTTAAACGGAGAGCGGATTTCGCATCAAGTCCGAAAATGCAAATTTATGAAATATGTTCTGCCAAAATTAATCTCTTGAATTGGTTACAATTTAGAAAATTTCTCGCATGATGTTGAGAGCATCTTTTAATAATGTGACGTTTTATGCAGCATTTTTTAACACTCCGTCCTCCTCCATGTAACATCAAGCGTATTTTTAGTACCTACAAAGAATCTCAAAAATTTTTGATTATCTTTAAATACAGTTATAATGGATTGGAGGAACATAATAAAAAAATGAAACCCTCTCCCCCTTTTTTGTCAATCTCCCTCAGGTGACTAATGGACGGCCGCTTACAATCATTTTGTTGATCCACATTTTTTTGCAATATCCTTGACAAAACAATAACTGAACGGAAAAATTCGAACTTTTCTCACAATATTCAACACAGTTCACCCTTGTTTAGGAACGATTATCAACTTTTTCAGCAGACCTTGATAGAACCCTTGTAAAAGGCGTGAGTTTAATTTTCGGAGTTGTGTGATAAAGTTTGTCTAACGAGGTTGAGAAAGCATAACGTGAACACCCTTCTAGATGTATTGATATTTTATCATAGTGAGTTTCATTCTGGGAAAGTTTTCGTCTCGAAACTTCAATGAAATCACTTAGCACATAATTGTTTTCCTTTCACCCAAAGAGCAGAAAAGTTTGATATCTGCGGCCATGCAGCAAATTTATAACTTGCAGTCATGAAATTATATCCAATCCTTATAATCCAGTAAACATAGGCGTAGAAAGCAACTAAATAATTCGTTACAGCAATCGGATACTGGAAAATTGTTAAAAGATCCTTCCTTACCTTTGAAGTAGATACGGAAATTAAGAAAATACGATTGTCGTCGAATATTTACATCGGTCAAGGTCTGCTTTTCCCCTTGAGATATACGATTTCTCGAAAACGGTAAGTCGTAACTAAAATAAACCATTATTAATTCACGTTCTGTATTTGTGTTGTTTAATTCGTGTTTCTAGTGAATGTTTTGTTTGGTCATTGTAATTAGCGTCACAATCATTGCATTCTACTTGATAAATAATATGATGTTGTCTAGTGCGTGGTAAAGTATCCTTTTTGGCTATTAAATCTAATTTGTTATTAATTTTGCAAACAGTTTTTAGATTAGAATTTTGGAAAAATTGTTTCATTTTTTTGTTAAAATTCTATTCCATACTTCATTGGTTTCATCTGTCCAATTAAGATGTTCGCTCGTCTATTTTGAGTTTTTCCAATTGGGGAAATTTGAGAATCTATTTCAGTTCGAATTTTTGTATTCATTTTGTATTTTAAGTTCGTTTCAGCTGGATATATTAAAATTTCCACCTAATATCAAGAAGATAAACTCGGGAAACAGTTTTAGCAAACAATCTTCGCCACATAAATTGATTTTAAGAAGCAATGTTCTAAAAGTCAAAGCTATTTCTGAGTGAAGAACTCAAATTTTGAGTAATAACGTAAGTGATTTCAAAATTTGTTGAGAGAAACACGTATACACAAAATTTTACAGCGTAATTTAAACGTATACAAAAATATTGCGGTCACATCTGTGATATCGATGAAAAGTAGGATTGAACATGGTCGTCAATGTGCTTTAATATGGCATGCAATAGCCGTTAAAGACACATTAGAATTCAATATGACGATATTTCGTATGCAATTACGTCGATTTAAGTGCCATTTTTTCTATTTATAACTGCTAACATAATTTCGTTTTTTTTAAATGATTTTTGCGAGGGATAAATGGGAAAAGGGGAAAATATTGGAAGGCCTATCCCAATAATATTTTATGACGAATTTACTGCAAATGCTTCCCGTTGGAAGAAGAATTATATTCATATTCCGTAATCATGTTGATTGCATTTGCTGTTCCTGTCCATTAATTAACGTGAAAAGACACTTTTTACGACAACATCCCCTCTCGCAGCTCTAACGAGGTCTTATAGAAGGTTTCAGAGGCACGTGTCATCCGAGTTCGTAGCTAGCATTCATCCAAGGGCGAATCCTTACATTTTTCAAACTATGCGCTACTCTAAATAATGAATGAATTTATCACCCTTTATGGTGCCCTTAATCGAATGATTTGAATTACAAAAGTTTTATTTACGACTATATTACCCCTAACTTTAATTCACAGAAACATGATTTCAGTTATTGAATGTCAAGAATTACTTAATAATACAATTGAAAAAACATAATTTCAATGTGACTATGTTCACTTTTTTCTGTTCACTCATTTGTTGATCTGTTTCTTATTCTGATTCACGACAGGCCTGAAAGTGAAGAGAATTGTTATTTTAAAAAATGATACTATGACAAATACGTTACGTGTATTAACCATTGCATAAGTCTAGAAATGAAGGCATGCTATTTTGTGCAACAAAAAATGTATTTTTTTATGTTAAAAATACAAAATATACACTCAAACCTTAAAATATACAGACGAAATAAAGCAAAAATAGGTAGACGACAACTCCAAAATAACAGACGAATCAAAGTCAATTTTGCAATTGGTTTGTTACATTTTGTGTCTGCGTTAAAACTTCAATTGTATACCCTTAAATTCTTTTCATGTCTTCGACCTGAGGTCAATAAAATGGCCAAAACCCAGTTAATTTGCATATAAATTAAAATTCGAGTACACCGTTTGACATACAGTTGAATTCCCCTTCTAATAGATTGCCCGACCTTCCCGATAATTCCCCTCAAAAGACGTCAATATGACAGAACATTTGCTCACTCTCAAATCCCACTCTCGAAGGAATAACGAAAAGCAGCTAAAAATGTAATGTGTGTAATCCACGATGGGCCTTCAGCGGAAAACTCCTGCGCTGCTGTCGCAGCAATCTCCCGATACGAATCCATAGCAAATGGATGAGTGATATCACGAGCGGATGAAGTAAGCTATATGAATCAAGACGGAGATATGCATTGACGGTCTTACAAATATACGAAACATAAAAGTTGTGCAAAGAATAAATCCGACATCAAGTAGTGAATGGCTTGAACTTTGTGTATGTTTGTTCCGAAGTTATGCTTCAAACTCATGACACTCAAAGAATTACCTCACATCGGCACCAACAGAAATTTTTTGAAAACGACGATCAATTAACGTTCAACAATAATCACGGGAGATCATTTCAAATATTCGCACAGTCTGTCGATTGAAACATCGATTCAACTCAGCATTTGAATACGGAAAAGGAGTTTTAACAAGGGTGAAGAGAGTTCAGCCTTTTCCTGTATTTCACCAATTGGATGTATTAGGTCAGCTGTGTGAAGAGATCAAAAGATTAGGTTTTTTAAATGCCTAAGCCCCGAAAAGCATTCGAAGGAAGGATTATCGCCGAGGCAGCTAGCAGACGGGGCAGAATAATCCTAAATGCGCTAAAAAGTTTCGCGGCCGCGATGTTCACATCGTCGAACTTATTGAACCAGATAATTATAATTGATAACTTTTCATTACATAGCGTCATTACTGGATATCTGTAGAATGTGTGTGTAGTGATTTTCTGTGCATCTTAATCGATAGCGGAAATCCTCTTAGTGTGCAAATCTGGTTGAACTAAGTTTTCAGGCTCGAAAGTGGAAAATAAGGCATCGGACTCAATTAGCAGACACATAAATGGAGAACATTTTTCCAATTTAAAATAAGAAAATATAACAATATATTTCGGTTTTGATGGAGCAAAAGCAGATTTCCGTTCATTTGAATCAACTGAATTTTTCAATTTCAACCGTGATTCAATCTTAATATCATTCCAATTATATGAAAAATGCTCTAAAAGCCGGGGCCGGAAATTGAAAAAATCGTACGGGGCCGATCACAAGTTAAAAAATAATTTATCTCGCCTCAACTGCGCGTTATGCAAACGAAGGAGTTTTCACGTCAACAACTTTGGATTCGATTGGTGTTAACGAGATGAATAGTCGAGGTTTACGTAGTAGTCAAACAATTACGCCGAAAAGAAAATTGGTCTCATTTGGAACCCACATTTTTTCAACAGTCAAAACAAAAACTGAGCAGGAAAATTCGAAGTTTTCTGAATATATTTCACGAAGCTCACCCTCATTTAAGAGTCTGTACGAATATTAACTTTATTAGAAGACCTTGTTTGAACCCTTGTAATAGGCGTGAGTTTAATTATCGGAGTTATGTGGTAGAGTTTGTCTAACGAGGTCAGACTCATGCGGTTATTGAGGAAAATTGAGAAAGCATAAGGTAAGCACCCTGCTAGACATATCGTTATTTTATCACAGTGAATTTTCGTCTGGAGAGTTTAATGAAATAACTAAGCACATTTTTTTATAATGTTTTCTCTGTACTTCACAGACGAAAACTGATGTGAATTTGAGTCGTGGATTACAGTTTGTCTGGATTATTAAGATATCTCTAGTGGAATCTTGTTGGTTAAGATGGATGGTGTTGAGTGCTTCATCTTCTGATGATGAAATTCTTTACAGTGGAAAATTGATTCCATTCATGTTCCTTCAAATTGAGAAGTGAATAAACCTCAATACTTGCTATAAATTTTTTTTTTTTCATAATTTCACAAATCAACCGAGGATAACATTCAATTCATACATTCATCAATGTTTCTGAAAGTTTGACTCTTGTAATAATGGGTCATTTCCAACATCATTTTTTATTAATTAGGCGTTTTGAAAAAAATTGAATCCTGAGCGGAACCTAAAAGTTATACCATAGTATAAAATTTTTTCACACAGTTAATAGTTGACTCGGAATCAATAAAATAATTATTTCCCAAATTTCAAAGAGCGAACATCAAACATATCATAATTTCGCTAACGAACCTACTAGAAATGATCAACAATTTCGCAGAGAACCTACTCAATTTACGGCAAACCCTAATCCACCTGCTCAACATTTTCCGACTAATTACGAAAGTAAACGGAAAGAGCAATATGGACCAACGCCGATGAGAATTCCGACAAAAAACGCGACACCCAATCAAAGGAAGCCGTGTAATTATGTCCGCGACAATAGTAAAAACCGAATCTCATATCGAGGAAATATTCCCCACAGAAAGCTCCGCAAATAACCCAGAAAATATTGAAGAAGATCAATTTCATTATAATCGGGCGTGGGTGTGTAAATACGCAGCGAAAATTCCAATATTTTCAGAATTCAAGAAAGAATGTAATTTGAAATTCTATCTTTTACGATTTCATCTTATGTTTTACGGATAAATAAGAAGAGATAATTTGAAATCCCTAAACGTGAAATTAGATTTCCCAACTCCAAATTTTGTACAACTGAATGTAAATTACTAATTTGTTAGCACCCGCCGGAAATTAAAAACGAACTTTCAATGACTCTCGGGATTGAAGAGGTAGCTGTAAAACAGAAAACTAATGTTTTAATTCTAAATCATATTTTCCAAGATGTCAACTCTCTACAAATATGTATATTGTATATGCTTCAATGAAGAGGCGAATGAATTAGGCAAAAAAGATATCTCGTTTATAAAAGTGACTTTTATTTCATCATATAGAAACCGGAAGTCTACAACAGCATATGTGGCCGGTCCGATCACTATACATATACGTATCAAATCCTTTTCGACATGTCCAACGTCGATACGAAAATTATGAATAGTATATTTCATAACGAGTGCAGAAAGTCGATGATTTCATGCGAGTGTCAGTTTGACGAACCGGGCGAAGCGAAACGGAGCCAAGTGAGGCTAGACACGAGCAAAAGACAATTAAACTCGGAAGTGCAATTTTTTGGATGGCAACATCACTCAACAAGTTGACGAATCCCGATATATCATTCCTGCACCAAATCAAATCAAAATCGGGGCAGATTGCAGCCGAACTGCAAACGATGGAATGTTCCAATATTTTCAATTTTCTCCCCTATCGTTCGTCGGACGGAAATGTGACCCCAGAATCAAATCTAGGAAAATCTTTCGATCTAAGATCGCTGATCAGTACGTCGTATTTGAGATATCCTAAAAATTCTTCAATTCCGTCGATTTATCCCCGCCTATGTAAACCCTAACAAAATCCTAGGGATCCAGAATTAATTGGAAAACATCTTTCCTAGTGATGAATGTACAACGCCTGGATTTTCAGTAGAAAACTCGAAGAAAAAAAATTGACAATGACCGAAAGCGTTTAATTCCGTGTTTCTTCCTAGTTACGATCAGGGGCGACGTTTCCCCTGCAGCATTATGTGTTGAAGAATTGAAAAGCTGAATCAGGAGAATTCGGAATGATACAGAAACTCTGTGTAGGAAATTGTTTGTTCTAAAAAGGAACCCTTCCGTATCATTCCGTTGCATGTTGAAACAATTATAAAGGGAGAAATATTTATAGTAAAATAAAAAAAATAGAAATATGTTTGGGGATTATGCAAACAACAATTTTGTCATCAAATTTCCTTATCAAACTGAAGTAATGTTATATACTCGAAAAATTTTGTTTGGATTTCAACTTTAGAATTTAGCACTTCTTTGATATTGAACTGAAATTCATGATAACCTTTAGTGCTACATTTTCATCTATCAAAGGCCATGAATTTTTGCAGAAAACCTATTTGTTGTTCCTATTTACAGACTGACATATTTTTCGTCGCTTGTCCACTTTTATTTCGTTGGCACCGTTGCAAAGTGCTGGATTCTGTACCATTTCTTTGCAACTGGAAACTGAATGGCAAGAAGTATTAACTCCTTTGCAGTCTTTTGACAACATGAAACTTTTCCGGTTAGAGTTTGGAGTGTGTGAAGTAATATGGAAAAATGTGACTAGGTCCACTGACGACAATTGAAAATAAATATAATATGATTCGCTCAATAAACGCTGAATTGTAGTTGTAAACAAGATTTTATTTTATTGCTCAATTTTTGGTGCTCCATATGAATTCATTTGGATTAGATATGGGCGAAATAGGATTCTCAGGGAATTATTAATGGGAAAAATGTTCGAGCCAAAGGAAGTGGAAGTTCCACCTAATAACCGTTATCTCAAAATTCCGAATCTATGCCACAGTCGCAGATGCTTCGTTTCCATTTAAAACTTTTAAAATCCTATAGCTGAGCGAAACTCCAGAACAATAATGCGAAAAAAATATTCAATTATAGCTTATCACGTGGGAGGTGGACCGTAAGAAATGCTTTCGGGATTTTAAGAGCACGATTTAGGAGTTTTCAAGTAACCATGCAAGAACAACCGGACAAAATTTATATTCGTCATTGAATATGAACTGAATAAAAACGTTTTTATCCGATAGTTTTTTATTGAAAATCGAAATATAACCTAGTATTGTATACGCTTGCCCAGTGAACGAAGTGAGTGAGTATAAAGCCGTATACTTTGCCGTCGGTACGGGATCAAGGTAGTTTGTGTGTGTGGGTGTGTCTGCGTTAATGATTTTCTTTTCATGTTATAGGCTAAACAGCGGCAAGTATAGCAACGAAATTTTAGCATTTGGAAAATTCATTCTCCAGATACAAGAGAAAAACTGCTGAATTTTCGAGAAATTTTTGGGACCCCATTTTTAGGAAAGGGCAGCCTACATCGCCACGTCGTGATCTCAAACAACCGAAAGGCGGAAGTGATTTGGAGACTAAAAAGAAATATTAAAAATCGAATAAAATATCAATTTTTAGCAGGAAAATTTTCATGCTATGATGAAAGTTAGATTTCAGTTATTTGAAATAAAAATCGTGTTTTGAGTTGACACGGGTTGCAAAAATGTCAAAAAACATTATCTAATTTCTAAAGTTTTAAATTTATGGTGAATTAGATGTGAAGGTATGATTATTCAATGAGAAGCCTGCCCCTCATCGTTAATAATTCTGGATGGTTTATACGATGATAATAAGTCAAATTAACGAATAGACAGATAAAATTTCATCGAAATAAATCTGCGTATTGATCACAGATACACGAACTGGTTTCATCGCTTTTCAGCTAAAACTAATATTTCAGTGATTGATTGCTAGTTTGATTTGTTGTTGATTTGCCTCTCACAACTGCTGCCAGTATCGTGACATTCATAATTTGTTTTTTCGTATCCAATATCAATTTGATATCGAGAACGAAATTTGTTCGAAAAGTTTACGCGATATTATTGAAGAAATCCAAGTTTCACCGTTTGCGGCGAGACATCTTTTCCAAGAAATTTCTGCTGAACGTTAAGTTATTTCGAATGTAACCCCGCCGCGCCGTGCCTTTCTACTATACGTTTGAAACTCGCTCTCGCTTATTCAACTTTTCCTAATTTGCCAGATATCATTCCGTCGGATTGGTTTTAATGAATGAGAGTTTGCGATTAGTCCGAATGCTGTCTAATATCTGGCACTTTATCTATCCGCACAATATTCCGGAATCCAATGACTTGAAAGTCGAATTTCGTCGAGTTCATGAACTGTAATTTGGAAGCCACGCCAGAGCGGGCGTGCCATTTTCTACTCGCCGAATGTCACTGTCTTCAAAGTGAATCGCTTAAATTAAACGATCGAGATAGAAAAAAACTACGTCTGTAGTGTTGAATTGTTGGCTTGACTTGTTTGTTTCGCCATGCAACTGTCGGATTATGTATTTAGGGATGGAAAGCCAGAATCGGAATTCGAGCTGTTCACCGCAAGCAAAGTGGCGACGTCTGGAACGGGGTCAATTTTATAACAGCCCAAGATTACGGAAAACTTGTGAACTTTCTGCCGTTATGCGGATTGAATTTCTGCAATTTCCTGATGATAAATTCAAGTAATAGGGGACAAAACGAAGAATTCGCGATTGGGGACGTTCAAGTATTAGTTAACGTAATTTGGGGGATGAGGGGCCAGGAAAACGTTACGATATATATAAATAAATTTTTTCATTATTATTATAGTTTCATTTAACATTATGAAAACCGCGTCATCTTATTGATACTGATACTGAGCGGATCGAAAAAGCACACTTCAAATGAACGAGCGACCCACCACTACTGATTTTCTTGCTTATTTATTCTATCTATACACTTCAAGAAACGATAGATGAATTCAGGGTTGCTAAGAAATTATTGTTCATTTAAAAAATTTTCAGTATAATGACATATTTATGTAAGAAGCTATAAACCCGCCTGGTGGTTTGGAGGTACAAGGTCGCGGGTTCGAACCCCGCATCGGGTATGGATGTTTGCATATATTAATTGACGGAGATTGGGTGCCTTAATCGCAAAGCCCATATTGAAGATAGAAAAAGGAATCATAAATAGAGAGGACAATTTCACCCTTGAGTTAAGCAACACCTTCTGTTAATACTGAAATATCACGGAAACGTTCTTTGTGGACCATTCGAATGAAGAATGACCCAACTAAATTTCCGAACGATTCGAAACGCCGACGATATACCCTCATAATAAATGACCTTAACAATGGTTAAGCACGATACAACGCTAACAGAACTAATAAATTCACCAAAGCGGACTTGAACCGCAATCGATATACTCATCCTAATTACCTGAATGATGTACAATCGGCTACTGAACATCGAATTCGGTTTATTATCATGGGGTAATCGGTGGAAAGATATGATTGAAATACATGTTGTTCCTCGTTTTGAATTGGAAATACATATTTCTGTCTCTGAAAATAATATAACATAATATCCATATGGTTACAATAAATAAAATGCGACTGTTACAAAATTTGTATTCTAAATTGATAAAGAAGTACATAGTTTCTGCTTCTCTTCGATTTATGAACGCAGCCCTCACAAATCGATGTAATGTATGCATCTAATACCAGATCTAATCGTACAGTATGGTACAATAAGAATAGCTCAGCATACATTACAAATCAAGATTCACCTGAAGTTCTGCAATAAGGATTCGACTTGCTTTGAACTGAAACTTCTCGAAATGTGCGTGAATCTGTATAAATGATGTACATTGTCAAGACTGAACAAAACGAAATCTCATCAATCCCTAAAAGGAATTTAAGTAAATATAATCCCTCAATTTACGAAAGAAAAAAATGGATGGAATCTCACTGCATTCATTTATCACTTCGGATGGCATGAATGCTACTATATTTTCAGTTGTTGAGTTATGGGGACGATATACTTTTTTTTGATATAATGGAAATATTTCGCCTAGAATGGAAAATTTTGGGTTGTTCATAGTGTTCCTTAGGATATTAGGGTTTAATTGTTCGAATAAAATAAACATCTACCTCTCTTCCACTCCGTCGCCGGGCGATGCATTCGAGTCCGACAACACTAATTGTGGAGAAATATAAAATATTCATCCCTCAACCGATTAAATAGAAACCCAATATATTTTTTTTTCTGATTCTGATTTGAAGCTCATCAAATTGTTTTTCAATCGTTCATTTGTAACTTTTCAATTTGTAAGAGAGTAAACAGAAATTGGTTTTCCATTTAAGAAATGACGAAAGTGATGAAACTGAGGAGTTGCGTTAACCTATTTCATGGATTCGCAAAAAAAGTAATGGAAAAATTAACGGCGCATAAGATTCTGCCAAGCTTCTTAGAAGCGAGCCGACAAAGTGAAAATGTACGTTCTTTAAAGCATACGTTCAGGTCAGATTTGTCACATATTCGGAATTCTTCTTCGGAATTCGAAACGTGCCCGCTGAATCTCCTACAAGCATTGACTAAACAAATTAATAAATTCTATTTGTTTGCTGAAGCCTATGAAAACTTTCCGTTTTCCATTCGCATGTTATCGAACTTTTTTCGTACAATTGAAACGGAGGCATCAACCTTTCCGATACAAACGTAGCGCGGCACGAGTTCAAATGTTCCTCTCCACGCATTTCCCTGTTAAAATAATTTCCATTTTTTTCTGCCACGTGTGGGGTCGTTCTCTATATGTTTCAATTACCTACCTATTTGGGACAAAATTTCGCGCTCCTTTGAAGAACCTTTTCCGTTTCCTATTCTTCTTATTCCCGATGTCTCACCTCCTGAAGAAATTTTACGATTACATCTGCGTTCCATATGGCAACACGGATATGTCACGGGGACAAGAATTGTTTGACTTAATTATTCGTTGCCTAACATATGCTCTTGCGGTGCAACGAAACTGAGACTCATCTTAGGACCGATAACAAGTAAACGGTGCGAAGGGACATAAGAGACAGAATAGTGGCGGAAATGCATAAAGTCCTTCCAATGCACCACGAGCGGACCGAAAAGCCATGTTAAGTCAATCATAGAATCCGTTCGCTGTCAACGATATAATCTTTTTAGTAAAGTCTCTCATTGCAAAAATGCATTAATGCATTCATAAAAACTTGTTTGTTACAAAGGATACATATCAGAAGCACGACGGTCGATTCTTTCAACAATTTTGTTCTTACCTTGGTAACAGTTCTTCGTCCGAGAATCCTTGAGGCGCATGATGGGTTAACACCTGAAAAGAAATATGCCCATTAGATGCCTGAAATGAAGAACAATTCCATAATGCCTTGAGCTATAATAGAATTGAACGTCATCAGAGGAATTGCAGTGCAGCCGATCTTCACATTTGGTTCTTCCTTTTGAAGTTTAGTTTTGTACAATTCTGTTATTTTGCTTTTGTTTCGTTTGTTTGTTTTGGAGATTCCTCATCTCTGTTTTGGCTTCGTTTCGTATGACCATTTTGGAGGTGTCGTTTGTCAAATTCTGTTCATCATCGCCTGCATATTTTGGATGTTTGATGTCTATTTTGTATTTATTTTGTCTATTTCTTAAAGGATGGCGTGTCTATATTGTGTTGCACGGCTGCCCTATGAACATGAAAAGCAACAGAATTTGCTATACAACCATGTCGAAGGCCAAATAATATGGCACTTCAGATTGAGAAAAAATGGTCTATCGTAGTTTTTCCAGTATTTCGAGAATAATATATCTATTTCGAAGTGGGGGAACTATTCCGAACAGACTATAAATCTCTTCTCATCTTTGCCAACTGACGGGCTCCAATCGCCAGAAATATGTAACCGCATTTCTAACATCGCTCGCCCTGATGCGCCAAGCAAATGTTACCAATTTAATAACAGCGATTTGGATAATTTTAATGCACTGGCAATCGAATATTAACGAAACGCAAATTAATCAATCAATATGTAACACTCGTATCGCGACGGTGTCAAGTCGTCACAAATGCGGTTACATTTGATTGACTTGCAGTTGTTATTGAAAAGTTAAACCGACACGATGAAGTTTTCCTTCCGATCAACGTCTATCGATTAAAATGAGATGTTTACATTATTTTAATAATTTACAAAAATTTTCACGTTCCTGAAATCTGGATCATCGTCCGGTGGAGGTCATGAAAATTCGCCCCTTGGTCTGTTAAACTATAAGGAATACGAATTATTTGTATGGGCTATTTAACGTCCGACCGAAAAGTTATCTGCAGGGTTATCCGCAGAAGATATATGATGCCAATTCGAATTTGCTGTTGACTCTTTGATTTCAGATATGCGCTTCGAAACAATTGGCCTGAGTTCAGACTGCTCTCGCATAATAATAATAAAGAGGTGAAAAAGAAAATAGAGAAAGGCACAGTTACTCTCATCCAAATAATTATTTTGAAGTTGGGCGTTCTACAAAATTCTCCAATTTTTCCCAAAAAGGGGAATTCGTTGATTTTCTGTGATATTTCCAAATTTTCTAATTTATTCAAGAAACTTTCCGGCATTCCATTGGAGTTATTTATTGGTTAAAATCACTCCAAGACTTATGTTTAAGTTGATTCATTTAGGCAGAACTCCTTCCCGCTTTGCCCCTCGGGCGCGAGGCTGTTTGTGGTCGCAGACGCCTAGCGTTCCGCTGAAGGTGTATAAATCATCAGAACCATACATATTCGCATAAACTTTGACAAGAAAATTGTGATTTATGTCTCATTTTGTAGAAGTGTCTTAAAAATTTGGTTGAATCAAAAAGAGTATCGAACTTTCCGAGAATGCCTCGAATTAATCTGAAAGAACAATCGATAATTATTGAATGCCAGACAAATCTGATATTTTTAGGCAAATACGGAAATTTGTATTAGTGATATCGGATATCTGTATCCGTATGCGCAGCCGGAGATATCCGAGGGAGAAGAAACATCACCAAAGCTGTAGACACTCCTTGTTAGATATTTGGAATTCCACTCGACAAAGCAACGTCATTATCGCAAACAAATCTGTTACCATTATATCCGAATAATTGGGAAAATAATCAATTATATAAAGTGAAAAGCATTTTTAATCTCATTCAATCAACCGAAATGCTGCGATGATTTAGAGGTATCTTGTAGGGGGTTCTCATGAAACGGTCAGAAACTTCGGAATGGATTTTCCAGATGATTGCTAATTCGTATTCATTGGTTTTTCTGAGAAATATTGTAAGCCATTCCACTTGTCAGCGCTGCCATGAGATATATGAAAATTAAAGGAAGAATGAAAGCAACCGAATTCTCAGGATTCAATTTTCCAGGGATTAATTCGTTGTTTGTTCAATTTGGGAGTCCCATTCTTCGTTTTTTCCGAATATTTTCACAGATATTTGAGGGAGCACTACTAACTGGATTATTTCCCGCAATTTCCGTCCTTTTTAACAGATTAGAAAAATCGATAGCATGAATTTTTCTTGCTTCTTGAAACGTTGGAGTTCACGATGTGTAAAAGGGTGAACAGAAGTCATTAAGGACAGCAGCAATTTAGTTCAGGACGTACACGATTCGAGTCAGATTACTATTTCGAGTAGTTACTCACACTAATAGGTTTTTACTTATCCAACTGGATTTTTCTAGACTACGATTATTCAACTGTATATTCCAATGACGATTTTAATCACAAATCTGTATAAGATATTTCATGATCAAATATTCCACCCGAATCTCATCAATAATTCAATCTTTCAATCTAGATATACAGAATTCTCATTCTTAGATGTAACACGAAATACCGGCTGGGGAAATTGATGAGCAACTTCTGATCCAACTTCGTAATGGGAGCTTCGCAATTGATATGCCTCATATATTTACTCCTAATTTTTTCAAGTAGCTGTATGTACATTCAAAAGTTTGTTAAATAATGTTTCCTACGTACTTTGTTATGGTAATCTGTTCATGTTTCACCCTTTGTGTTCATTGTCAAATGATTTACGCGTAGAATACATACTGAGGTAAAATATTCTCGACACATGTCACTTCCTATACGGCGGATCATCTTGCATCGTTGAAAGTAAAATTTTTTGCCTCTTTCGTTGAAGGGAAAATTCAATTCTCGAATTTTTCCATACCCGCCTCTGAGGATTGCTGAGCGGAGGAACGATTTATTCAAGTGGTTTGAGGATATTCATATTACAATGCATTCGCGAAAGTTTGCCGCTTATTAAATGGATTTGCTCATTTTTCATTTTTTTTAGCGAAAAAATATTGATATGTGATCGCCTTTCCTGCGTACAATTGATTTGAATCGATAAACTGATAGGATTCCGCTGAAATAACAGGAAAATTAAGTAAATTACAGTAACACATCCACCCCAATGGAAGTGGTAGGAAATGAAGTTTCAAATTAAATTGATGGTTGTTCCTGTCACAATCAATGTTATTGATAAGTATTCGAGATACGTATTGGTGCTCAACTGAACACCCACCTTAGGGAACGTTACGTTATGTCATGCTTTTTCGTGCGGGCAGCCGGTTTCATCGATTTGTAAAACTTTATCACGTCAAAATGAGAATAATTAATTATTATGTGTTTAGCAGTGAAAATGATTAACGAATTTTTTAAGGCGTGTTTTTCGTCATAACTACCAGCTGGTCTTAAATAATGCGGTAACTCCTTCCCCAAAGCGATTCAACGTATCGAAATTTTTTGAGAGAAGAGTTGTAGGGACTTCAATTCTTTATGCTGATAATAATTTCAAATAGCAAAACACCCATAGCAGTGAAGATATTGGCAAGAAATATAGTGAAACATCGATTTTTGCAGCAACTCATCATATGTGTGTTTGCGATGTCAAAACACAAGTTTATCTCAAATAATTAATTATGTATATAATTTTGCTTTGGTACATATTATGTGCTTTTGAAATCTAATTCTACTTTTGAGTACAACCATTCCCTTTCTTATATCCACCTTTTTTTGCCAAGGCCTCAACTTAAAATTAGGTTCATCCATGCATATATAAGAATGTTTTCAAATTGAAATTCCAAAAGTCACTGAACATAATCACGCCGCTTATTTTTATTATTCACCCCGATGCACTTCATCATGAACGCGCGGTGTTCAGCAAATATTTTCTCGCGCCTTTTTCCACCGCGTTGTAATTGATTACCCTGTGAGTTAACCCACTGATAAGCAGTGGATTTTTTAACCCCTACCATATCTGTGGAAGCGCTCCAATTTCCATTATTATCGAACAAGGAAAAAATTTGCATTCTGATGTTATCGGCTTACATTTTTATGTATGCCATTGTTATAACAATTACATAAATCAACAGTTTGACTCTCGACCAATGTAGTGAAAATTTTGAACATAAAGCAAACAGGAAAAAAAGCAATTAATTCAAAATTATACGCGTTTTGTACCTGAAGATTAATTAATTCGTTATTCCCATTTTGCAATTGTTAATCATCATCTTGAAAATGGTTATTTTTATCCTAAAATTATTCATTCCCAATTTGAATTCGACATATCCCAATTTGAAGTTGAAAAGGAAGTTTTCCTCAACGATAGGAAGGCCGAACTTTTTTGTAGAACAATAATTTAATGATGAAAGTTTACCTCTAGTTTCATGAAATAACGTTGAGTGAATTCACTTTCAGGCAGATCTTAAACTCAAGAAATTAAATTCAATACAAAATTACCAAATTTTCTATTTGCTGAAGTCATTGGATCGAACGTAACAAATATTTCATCATGTCCATGTTTTCTAAAGGAATGCAAAAGTTCACGAAAAAAATTGCCTTGGGTAAAATGGCGACTAGGACATGGAGTTCAATATACAATTCGCTACATGCTTTGAATAATTTTGCTCCATACGTTTTCATTGCTTTGAAACTTTTGCTTATGGAACAAGCCAAGTTCTCCTGAGAATGGCAATCTTTACGCTTATCTAGGTACACGTGGAAGTCTCATCTACTGAATACGCATATTGAACGATATTCATTCTGTTTGCATCTTTGATTGACATTCCCACATTATTCTAAGATTATCATAATTTTCTCCATGAGAAAATTCATCATAATATTTAGTGATGAATAAATTTATGTGATGCAATTCTGTGTATGCAATATAAAATTCTATTTCTTTATTACTCCGCTGGGCAGAACGAATAGAACGACGATGAAATATATGCACCCGGCTAGGATTCTTAGACGTATTTTTTGCTCGACCGGAATTCTTCAGACATGATAACATTTCATCAAGTTTGTATGAAGGTGCCAGAGCTGAGCGAACGGCAGAAAACACTACCGAATATGTGAATAATAAAGCGTCTCTTGAGAATTTGTGATATGTTCACTCTGAAAAATAGTACAATCTGCCGATATCCGTTATATTACAACTTCTTTGTCGTTTGCAAATTTACAGAAATGTTATACCCCATGTAAAAGTGTATGAGTGCACAGAAATTTTTGTGTACAAAAACTTATATTCCATAAATCTTAAAAACAGGTTATGCTAGCAGATAAGCACTTAATGCATTTCAATTTTCAACATTCATTGGCTCTTCAAAATGTTATATAACGAAACAGGTATTCGGATTACTCCAAATATTTATCCATTTCAGTTTGACTCTGCAAGCGCCCATGCAACCATCCATCAAAATCACTTCGTGGACGTGACCTCTATCGGGCGGTCGAGTTGGAAATTCGATTGGAATAAACTCACTCTAACTTGAAATTAGGTAAAAAATATATCCAATTCCGCTTTCAGTTTTGCCGCCCAGAAGGTTATTTTTGTAAAGTTGATTTTTTTAAGTTACAAACATCTGGAAACTAATCCTCCCATCCACATGAATCGTGGAACAAAATTTATTCCTGAGCGAATCTCCATGCGAATAGTTTGTTCCAGAAGTCCTCACGATTCGCTGAATTAAAATAAATTAAATTTCCTCTCTGAAGCCAAGCAGTTTCCGATATAATCCATCGAAATTTTTCTGTACAAAAACGGGATTCCAGAATTCTATATGTATACTAATTGTTTAATTCCAAAGTTAGAATTGTCCCCTCATTCCTCTAATCAATGGATCCAAATGAAATTAGAAGTGGTTACTTTTTTCTCTTTAACACTCAACAATTTTTTATTAAACGAAATTCAATTCTAATTAATGTGATAGATATTTGGAAAAAATTTGAGTAGACCAATAAAAAGACAAATTGTGAACCGTTAACACAAATGGAAAATAAAGTCCCCCCAACGTTCCTGCAATTTGGATCAGAATTAATATAGTTAAACGTAAATAAAAAGTTACTAAGTAATGAGAAAGCCAAAATTCTTCAAATTAATAATACAATACCTTCCGTATCTGAGATCGTGACCCCAATATGAAAGAATTATAGCTCCCCTGCTTTCGCTTATTAATTTACTTTGAAAGTTCTGTAAGTTTATCATCAATTTAGTCCCTATAGTGACTATTCCTTATTCTTAATAACGTTCATTTTCGACGCTTCTTCCTCCCGATTTCATTGACTAAAAACTGCGTATAATCTGTGAAAAAAAGGTCGGAATCAAGACATGAGCAGACTGTTTGAGGCGTTTGATCATTAGCGCGGAAACATAGTCGATGAAAAATGAATTGAGGAATGATGCGAGCGATTTCGTAATTGTTCCTCGCGATTGGAAACCGTATCTGATGTAGCCTTCAGGAGTTGGAACGTAAATCGAATACTAATGACGATTTTGGGCGATAATAAATAACTCTGGTGTCGCGTAGTCAGATGCTTCTAGTAGAGGAGCAGTGTACCTATATAAAAAATAATCTGCAACTCTGATTCCATTCTGGAAGATTTCGTTTTTGATATGTTGATTTGTGGTTCTGGATGACAACTTCTCATCCTCAAATACTTTTGTAATCTAATTTTTATTTGATTATAGTTCGGGACCCTCCATTCTTCAGGTAATTTAGACAATTTTAAGACGGTATTTGTGCTGTCACAAGTTTTCAGGCGATGGCTTAACAGACTTAAGTTTTCTTTCCGAATAAATTTGCTTTCTTTCGTTTGTTTTTTTTTTTGGAGCTTTATCCTTTTTTCCTGAGAGACGGTTCATTTCAGACAGAAATATTAATCGAGACATTTGTAGCCCTAGCAGTTGGATAGTGAAACACCGAAAACGGTTGTGGTTATAGAGGTTGAGTTATGTTTGAAAATATTTTTGTGTTTTGATTTGTTTGGTGATTGATAGCACCTCTATCTGCAAAAACAATTGAAGTGAACGAAGTGAAAATAAGGGCGCAAAAAATCCTCGAAAATGCAGCACTTTTTCTCTTATATATGGAAAATGAGTTTCATTGCCACCGATTAAGGAATCAGAGACCATTGATGTTTTCCGAAAGTGCCGCCGTTTAGCCTGTAGCGTGAATATTAACTCAAACAAACAAACACATACACATACAACATCAATCGCGTAACGACGGCAAAGCATACGGCTTTATGCGTGCTCACTTCGTTCGCTGAGCAAGCGTATACAATGAGTAATCCTCTAGAATACCTTAGAGATCATTAACAAATTAACAATCAGTTCCTCCTGGTTTTTGAGTTCATATATTTTGCGTTTGTTATGAGTTCAACGCACAGTGCGAAAGTAATGTATCATCCATTCTATTAAAAGGAAATTTGTCGCTATTTCGGAACCTAGTGTGACCTGCAGCGAAAATTCAGCCGTGTTTAATTTGAAAAATATAGATGAGTCACGGTTTCAGCAAAGATTTATGGATAAACTAAAAATAAAAGCGTTTCCACGAGTATTAACAAGTGTCGCGTTGTTTTCTGTAAGGGAGAATTCGAGACCTATTCAGTTAATTGGATGATGACCACTTATATATCTTGAGTTCAATAAAAGTCAATTTAGTTTCATTGCCATTGCTCATACGTTTCATACGTTATTGCTTCCGATAACGATAAAAGATCGAGATAGAAGCCTTACTTATGGAAATGCCCAAAATAAAGGCATTGAATATTCGGAAGCTATTCCATAGGAAAACAATGAATTCTCATCTGAAATAGAAGTGTCGAATACCCAAACGTCAAATATCTCATGCGAATGCAATAACGGGTTCGTTGCATTCTGAATATTGGTGAGAATGTTGTATCATCAGGAGGAACTTGAACTTCAATAATTTAGATAAGGGATGCCTATTTAGAATTTCGTGGAAAGTGAATTTGTCACATAAAATAAATAGAACTTGGGGTTGGCTGCCTGATTTACAAGACTGATATTCCCAATCAGTTGATTATCAACATTACATAATTTCAACTGGAATAACCGGAAGGGAATTCCTATCGATGCCTGGTATTAGAAATCTGTCAAATATAGTGGCAAGTATACTCGCAGAAAATTCGAGGAAAATTTCCGGCTTTTATCCGCATGCTCATCCCTGGAGTATGTGAGCTATAGGGCCAATAAATTACTGCCGACAATTTTTTTTGATATATTGTACGTGTTCAGTGAGACAGTTCGGCTATATTTATGGAAGGCGGTTTAATCAATTTTTTGTGTCGATACTAAATGAGACGATTCGCGTTGAAAACTTCTGGTATCGATATTAGCTAACCCGTTGATGAAAATCCAGCGGATTACATTCTGGAAATAATAGTGCAGCTGGCGAGGAAAATTCATGAGACAAAATAATCACATTCACCTTTTGTTTCGTAATCCTATATTTCCGCCTGTAGAAGCCGATCAACAGCCAAACCGCCTATTCACGGTGGGCAGTTCGTTTAACGGCTTTGAGAGTTTTTTCTTCTTATTTGTTAGGTCGAAAAATCGAGAATTTAATTTGAATATTTTGTTAGTTTAGGAATTTTTGGTGCATCTTCTGATGCACAATGCATGATTTGAGTAAAAGTTTCTTGGCCAAAAGTAAAATCGGATGATTGTAGTCAAAACTGATGTTCAAAATATGTGAGACAGTTTAAAAATTCATAGAAGTGTCTCTTGTTGATGATAACAATAGCTTCCATGTTTGCAGGAATGACTTTGATGAATTTACCTTTTCAGAGGCAAATTTTCTGTTTACAATAGATTATGCCATCAAAGTCTTACGGTGATAGAAGAATGGCTTTCTTTGTTATGTCGTTAGACAAAAAGGTTTCTGAACACGTTGAAAACAGACAGGAGATCTTTTTGATAAACATAAACTGGTCGAATATATCGAATCAGCTTTTGCAATTAGTCTTTTACTAGGTCACTTTCGCAAGGACGCACCTAGGTTTAATTTCGTTAAGCCGAATGTGCCAACGTTAAAGCTCTTTGCCCATTAGTCCGTATCATACCTTGACTGTAATCAAGCACGAAAAAGTCATTCCAAACGCTTCTGTACCCTCTCCAGCGTATGTAAAATGTTTTCCTACCGTTCGGCTCTAGTCCAGATGTTCGTAATTTTTTGTCTTTCATATCCCACCTCCAAAATTCTGTAAATTCGGGTGGATCCCCTTCAGTAACTTCCTACTACCAACGACATTCCATCAGCTACATCGGCTTGTTAGAATTGAATCTGCAAGCGAAACAAGCTGAATTATCTTGAAAATGGCAACGTTAACCGATAGCTTCCCTCGTATTGCTGGAGCACTAATAAGCGTGGTGAGAGACGTCTCACCTACCGGACGGTTTTCGGTAACCGCCAACATTATCCGACAGCCGGCTAACCAGCGAGTATCGGGATTCTGGGATTCTGGTGAACGTTTGTTTTACGTTGAAAGTGTGCTTTATGAAAATGCAATTGTGGAGACCATGGAAAAGTATTGCGGAAGCTTATTATATAGTGGATAACATTGATACAGGCCAAGGAATAATTGCTCATAAAGAGAATATCATTGCGGATTGCTCATGAGAACAATATCGGGCACCCAGGCGAGAATTTCATTGTGAATGGTTGCGAAACTTCGCATGATTAGCCGCCGAAACGGTCAAAATCGTTTTTGTCGGATAATGAGAAGAAATGAATCATCTGATTGATGAACTTATTGAAGCCTATGGGGAAGGATGGCAATAGAAATCATTTGTTTATGTTTATTAAATTTAAGAAACTTCAAAGAACAAATTTTTATTGATGAAAGAAACAAGCTCAATAAATGATTCACAAGAATTGAATCTTATTTAACTTAACTTCTACAACAAAAGTCGATCCACTATTTGATAGCCCCTGAACAGAGCTGCAATCGCCTCACTCATTCTTCCTGTCTAAAATGAACTCATTTTCAGAAAAAAAATGTGCAACGTTTCACAAACACCGCGTCTTCGATAATTTATAACCTGGACGTTAAAAGCTCTTTTATAAAACAATGCATCATATAAACCATTGCTTTCCTTGCGGTTTTTACCTACATCTCATTCCCCAGAGAATCGATAAGATGCGTAAGAATAATTGATTAGAAATGGAGGTCTACTCGAACTGCGCTTCATTCGATCTCTTTATGTGCCGAAATGCGAAAGGCAGTAAACAGAAACGTTCGTTCCTTTTGATGGGTAATCGAATTGATTATCAATTTTTGCTGGAATAAACTATACATATGGATTATTTGGGATAAACGTTACTAAAATTGAGAGGGAAGGTTGAAATCAAATTTATCATATTCGGTTAGTTCGGTACTTTACAAAAAAAATAATTGTCCGCCGAATTCCAATTTTTGTCGACGATATTTGTAACTCCTATTCGTGCATCCATATGTCCTAACTAATTTATTTTGCGGATATTTCGTGTGAACCTCAATTTCCCGCGCGTCCTAATTCTTGAGATATTAGCTGGATACGATTTCGGTTTCGGAATATTTTTGTAGGAAATTGATAGCCGCGCTACTCTTTAAAGAAATAGCGTAGAGGTACTCCAAGCACCGGTACTGAGAAAATCCATATTTTCAATCGTCAGGAAAACGGGAAAGATTCGCTAATTTGGACAAGGTGTTTAGGGGGAAAAAGGAAATAGTTTCGAAGGTTTCAGTATATTATTAGGCGAAAAAACTTATGTTTGAGTTACAACATAAATTCCCCCGTGACATTAGCTTTCCATAAAGGTAAGATGTCATCAGTTTGTGCACGTGCACGGAACAGAAAAACAATAAACCGAGTAAATCCCTATTCAAAGAAACATGACTACCTACGCGTGCGAAACCTCCGCACGGTGTCATAATAGCGTTTGTACAACCATATAAAACAGGAAACAAGATTTGCATGTCAATATTCAGAAAGAAGATCAGAAAACAAAATGATGAATCATTAAATAACCGATTAAACGTTTACATAAACGTTTCCAATAAGGCCGCCTTCAGCTTCCTAACGAGAAAAATCTCATAAATTATATATCGTTAGAAAATCTATAAAGGGAATTTGTGATTGCTTGAACGTTCGTACGGATTCCATCGGTCTTGCAGAACAGCGTAGGCTGACGTTCATCGGTTTGTCGAATGTTTGTTATTCTGAATTGTGTATCACATCCCCCTTTTGGGGTCGACTCACTTCGTAACCAAAGAATTAACTAACCGCTTTATAATTATTCCCTCTCACTTAATTGAAAGGAATTTTTCCACTCGAAATATTCTTCCATTAAAACAGGGATTCAAGCGGTACATCATTCTAATGGTATTACAAACAGAAAAGAATTTTCAATCTGTTGTAATTATTGAATTAATTTTTGTTCTCCTCAATATTTTTATAACAAGTGGTACGATTCATTTTCTATGAATTCGGAAACAGTATACTAATGTTTGATGTCACAAGTCTGACTCTGTAATAAGATTCACAATGAGATTCAATTGAAAATAGAAAACGACACAAATTCAAATCGGAGATTAAGGAAATTGGAAAGCTTACGAGTTTCGTCTTCGTGGAAACCATGATATATCGATCAAAAGTTCATCGAGACGGAAGATGGGTGTAATATGTAAGATTCCCAATAAAAAAGGCAGCGGGAAAATATTAGGTTCAAATCGGGTAACCGAGTCAAATATTCTCTCATATGGGCTTTTAAATATAAAAACAGCTCCTCTTCAAAATTCGTTGGTGATAACTCAATTTGTTCTTGTCGGGTGAGTACTTATACGAAATATTCCATTTTTGGAACCACATCAACGTACCATCTTATTTAAGTGATTGTTTCATTTTCAGGTGGCGGGATAACGCTCCTACTTCGTTGAAGGAATGTTTCCGTTAGCATGACTTTTCATCAAAATCTAATATGACATAATCAAATGTCCTTATAAAGGATGTCAGAAACAATTTTCATTCCCACTCCGCAAGGAAATTTCATCCCTTGTTGGGCCACATGATAACGGTTCAAAGAGCAGAATGCGTTGAGTTATTTATCTCACTCTGAACAATTGTTTCTATGAATTAACATGCTTCACTAAAATGACATTTCTTAATTAATTTTTTAAATTTTTTATACAATATTCTTATCTTAAGTCAGCTTATTATCAAACTGAAACATTGAACTTCAACAGGGGCGTATCTAGGAATGAGGATTAAGTCGATCACTCAAACATTATTCCAGGTAATGACACGAAATTCTTTTTGTCTGAAAGAAAATATTGATTACTTTTTGCAGAACAGTTTGGAATGCATGATGTAAACATTGTGCGAAAACAATTCGAACCTCAAAATGATTTCCATAATTATTTCTCGCATAGTTTCAATTTTCACTGAACGACCCTCGTTTTCCGCTACTCATTGGAAGGGTACTCAGAAAGAACGCATGTTTTCCTCGATTTCTAGAGCCCTAAATTCCTGCTCAAAATGAATGGTTTATTAGATGAAAAAATTCTGGAGAATTGAAAACATTCTGATTCGATAATAACAAATTGAACAATATGTGAAGACTTTTTTCTTAAATCACTTTTTACCAACAATACTTAATTAAAAAGATCTTATTTCGGTATTTCTTATTGAAACTCGTATTGGAAAAAAGTTATAGAAAATGTTTATAAGGGTGAATGTAGCGTTTTGGCCTTTTAAAGTGGTCTATAGATATATAACGATCGGGCCGCTACAAGGGAGGGGGGATTTGAAGCCATAAGCTCCCCCGTCTAGTTTACTCGTTGCTTGTTATTTGACGCAACATGACGTGATGTGTTGGGTCGGTCTAGTGAGTGACAACCTTAATCTGCAATTTGATAATAAAGGGAATGTGTCGCCTTGTATTAATAATGGAAATTCAATAGATTATACAGCATAAGCATTGTTCACGTTCAAACTTAACGCAAGGATACTTCGTCCATTGAAGGGTATTAATAGCTTTTGAAAATGATTTCTACCAACTTATAAAATAGTTCCAACCAGCATTTTCTTGTTATAAGCCATGAAATACCATCCGATGGTTTGTTTATAATAAACATTTGAAATGTTGTTCCTACCTTCAGAGATTCAAAAGTTGAGATTAAAAGAGCTCAAAATTGAGGTTCAAGGTCAAATCATTGTTGGTTTTCTGGGTTCAAGTTACTTTTTTATTCGTTCATCGACAAACTTACGAGGTTTTTGGGGGTTTCCATACTTCATAAATCATTTATACTCAGAAACGCTTCACGGGCTTTCTGAAACGCCATAAAATTCTTAGTCAAGTTTGTATTTACTGGGATTCGAACCCGGATTTTCTGGATGTTGTCCTGAAGACCCACGACGCTATGGATGGCAAATAGATATCACAATCAGCTGCGATATGACAACTTGTTTCACCACGTAGTATATTCAAGTTTAATCTTTAAATGAGTAAATATGATGACCTCCGTCTCAGACTGCGAATCATCGTCGTCTCCGAGGAGGTAAATGTGTGACCTCCAATTCCGAGTCCGAATCCGATGAAATTATCCCTGCGACATCCCTAGTGTATAACGGTTACGTTCGAAATTCGTTTGCCCATTCGGGTTGTGTTTATTGCATGGCTTTTATTTCGATTCCAGAGTGAATATATCGAACCTAGATATTCGTCGTTACTGCCTTCATAGAAATGAAATATGTTAACACAATATGTTGGAAAATGATTTACGTCGCTGCCTCTAACAAAAAAGAGGCCATTCTATTATATATATCGAACGCGGAAAAAACCAGATAAAGGAAAGTTCACATTTTCGTTTGCTAGCCGGATAATTTTCGATGGCAACAGACGGATTACATGATCGTTTTGTGAAGATGTAAGCTCTAAGAACTTGTAAATGAAAAATCAATACCCATACGATTTTTATATTACCACGAAAACACAATAATTCGCCACATTTGTTGAAGGGAAAAGATCACAATGAAAATATTTCTGCTGCAAGGTTCATTTCTGACTGAATTCAAGCATGAATTCAGTTTAATTCCGCAGTGAAATTACGGAGCTAAGTAAATTCCGTTGTACGGCAGGACTCTAAATCTCCTTTCATTATGTGTCTTCGTCATCACGTTCTAGAATCGTTTGGACGAAAAGATTTCAATTCAACAGGTGAATATCGTTCTCACACATCATAATGTTGAATGCAGAATCAAATATTCGACGACTTTTCGATAACGTTCTATATCAGATATGCAGATGACACGAATAAAGCTAAATCTATCTCTGCGTCGGTTTGCGAACTGAATCCCCCATTTGCTGATGTCGTTTCATTTGGGGAATTGTACTCAATTCGAACTTGGAGTCTTACTAGTTCTGGTCCACTAATCGTCTCAATTTTGCTTCTATTTTGCAGAATCGGTTCTGGTCATGTAAAACGATTAGGTAGACTGGAAGGAATTCGGAAAGTGTTAATTAAGTGAGAGACTCAGAATACGGTCTTGAATTATAAAGCTGCTAATTTCAGTACGGCTGACAAAAGGACGGGGGAGTCACGTTGCGTAAAGAAGGGAAATTTATTCGTTGATGGAATGAACCGTGCTTTCATATGAAATTGGTTTTTTTCGATTTCGATCGATATTTTTTTCGTATCGGCTTTGTTCGTTATCGAGATTGCCGTTCGCGTTACAATCATTAACTGAATAGAGAATATTACTTCAAATATTTCTTGAAAAACGGGTTTTTTTAAAACACAATTCTTATGTTGACTTGTATGTTTCGGCTCCTTGGTTTTGGACCCCTCTTCAGAACTACAATACGTAAAATCAAGAAAGCTCAAAGTATGATCAACCTCTTTTTAATTTAATTATGAAATGTTTTCGTTAAATTAATGGTCTACAGGTGTTTTTCAACTTATTTTTGTAATTGTGTTAAATATGCTTGTTTTCGATCAACGAAATTAGGTTATTGTGTGGTAACTTTGAAATGAAATCGGTGAGCAATTGTCGAATTAGTGCGCCGGGTAACAAAATCGACGGCACGAAACGCCACTGAATGAGAGAAGCTGCCAGCGATGACACTCGTTAGCCAGATGCCCAGGAACAAAATCGAATGCGGATTTGCGAACTTCTTTTTACTTTGGGTCGGTTCCAATTCCAATAATGACGTTTCAATTCATATGAAACGAATTCACGAACTTCCTTTTGGTTCCCACTTATGAGTTACCATAAAGTTATTTGCATTGTGATCAAAAACAATTTTTTTTAGAAAGGTGAAATGATAATTCTTCAAACCAATGACCATTAACCAATACGAAACCAATCCTTATAACAAAAGAAATGAATCGAATGATTTATGTTGTATAAATGAGAATAAAACAACCCACTTTTTTCTTCCATCGTATAACTTCATAATCTGAGTTCAAATAAGATATGCGTTTGAGCAATATTTTCCTCACTACATAGCGACAGTTTTGGAAAAAATGGTGCAATACACGAAATCTATTCAGGCAATTCACATTCGCGGCGAGAGTTTATCGCTGAATTTTTTCGTCGTAAAAAATGGGGCCTCTTGTCATTCAATAGTTCCGCTTCTCTCAGTATCATCATTTTCTGATTCTCCCCCCGTTTGACAGTCGTCGTCACTGACATCACCACACAGGAACATATCGAAAATCCATCACAATCGCATCAATCTCGAACTCTCAGCCGCTAATAAGAATTCAATTCGTGATAGCGAACCAAGGGCTTAATCTGACAAGGGTCTGTTTGCTTTGAATTTATGCATAATTTTGTACTTGAACAGGGGCTCTTACTGATCTGTAAACCCTCCTCTAAGGAATATTTCGCAGGATGATGTTTACTTGAGGGGCGATGTGGGATCAAATTCAATCAAACCGATTTGATGGATAATTGGCAAAATTTGTTGAAATACGAAATTTAATGGATTGAATGACTGGGAATGGATCTTTTCTCTGCGTCATAGCGGGGAAGCATTTTCCTCCAACTCAACATTCCAAATACTCCCAAATGCTCCATATTTATTACGATGAGTGTTTTTGACAAATTTCGTCACGATCGTTTTTTTCGCACGAGCATTTCTTTTATAAATGCCGACTTCATGGTTTTGCAAATGAACGTCAAAATTTGTGATGCCGAATTGAAAATTTTGTCCCTGTGTCTTGCTTATTGCTGATTGGGTAATTTGTATTAGTTGGATTTGCCACTTTGAGGAAACAAACAGAGATAACAGGAAAAAATTCAATATAACCATAAATTTTTCGATTTTAGTGTTGCCACACTTTGCTGCGAATAAAATCATATTGAGTTAATTGTCATATTTTTATAGTTGTGCAATCGGTTTGATTGAAATCAAAATTCTGTCATGATTAGGTAATCTCAATTAAATACTTAAATGTTCTTCATTATTTTTCTCTTACGTATGCCTGATCATCCCCTACATCATGTCCAAATTGATGCAATTTGAGTTTTTTGTGAAAGAAATCATATGTTGAGGATTAATTAACCTATTTGCAGGAATTATTCGTACAAGAAGTTTTACATAGTAACATAGTCACTAAATGAAGAGGAAGCACTTCTGATATTTCCTATATTATATTTAGCGAAACTCAGTCGGATGCGTTCAATGATATTCAGCAGGGGATACACTTAACGAACACTTGACTCCGGAAAACGCAAACCCTTAGGGAAGGCGCTACAACCCCAAGAATTTGAATAGGAAACAGGAATCGAGAGGAACTTAATTTTCGAAATTTTAAAATTCTGTCTTCGATAACGGTGTGCATTTTTTCTTGCTCAGGAACGTAATCTTGACAAAAAATAATAATTTTTTTTGGCGTATTGTATGGAAGCTCGTACAAAATAAATTTATGTGATATGAATCACTTTTGATATTTTTTCACACATTGAAAATGAGAATATCGGAGATGAAATGCGTTCTTATCAACAGTTGTTAACAAGATCAAAAAAAAAAAAAAAATGAATTATCACTCAACTCTGTAGGGGTGGCGTTTTTCAGAGTCAAGTATACGTTAAAATGTATCCCCTGAACATTGTGGACCGCATTAGTCTGAATTTCGCTAAATGTTATATTATGAGAAATATCAGCAGTGGTTTCTTTTCATTCAGTGGTTTCAAAAGAATTAATTCTCCCCCGTTTATACTTCAAACAAGTGGCATACGGACGGGAGATAAGAATTTATTAATTACCACATTGAATTAAGCGAAATAACAGAGCTGGTTTAAGACACGGAAGATGATTAAAGGCAAGAATAAAGTTTTCGGAGAAATGGAATGGATTAGGTGGAAGATTGAAAAGGAAAATATAGCTACGCATTTGTACTATCAGCTTTTACGCAGCAAGAAGTTTATTGACGTATATTTGTATACGCTTGCACAGCGAATTAAGTGAGCGGGCCTAAAGGCATATACCTTGTCGTCGTTACGCGATAGAGGTTGATGTGTGTGTGTTTGTGCGTTGATGACATTCTGTTCACGCTACAGGCTGACGGTGGCACGGAAAACGACTCCTTATTGGTCGGAACTTTTCACTTATTTGAAATAAAAGTCGTCTTTTATATTAACATAGGGGAACATAGATTTTCAAAAATTGTCTAATATAACTCAACTTCTAAAACTACCATCGCTTTCGGTTTTTCACCAGCCAATTGCTATCAAATAGGGCTACAATCGTGCCGATTACTATTCTTCCCTAAAATGAACCGTTTCTGATAAAAAATTTGGAAACAGGCCGCGCTAGTTTGTAGTGCCTACGTCAGTAACAAGACAGGGAAACAATGCATTGCTATATATGATGCTAAATCATATAAAACGCGTTTTGTTATTGTCCATTTTTACGTCAGAAAAAATTATATGCGACCCCTGTTTTTGCGGTTTTATCGTTTTTATCAGTCCATGTAGAGCGGTATACAATTCACACAAATTTCATTATTTCGCGCGGGAACATTAAATGGTCCATCGATTCAGATATGTATTTCCAAAACGGTGTTAAACAATTTGAATGCACGTTCTGAATTGTAGCATTTTCCCCTAGGTTTCAATCCAATAATTCATGCTTTCTTCCTTATCACATTCTGGTGTTCACGGTTTCGTTTCGTTTTCATTCCATATATGTATTGACATTTGCTCATCTGAATTCGTCCGACCGAAAAACCGATTTAGTTACGATTCGTTGTTGATTTGATATTTGGAAATATTGATGCGATTTCGATTACTTTTGTGCTTACAAATTACTTTAACTGGGCTAACCGGAAAGTGGCCACAGTTCATTTAGTTAAACGGGATCTGAATTTTAAAAAATTCGGATATTATCTGCACAACGGGGTATGAAGGTTTGCAAGTCAGCAATAAAAGTTTCCGAGCAGAAAACTATCGACAATAACGAAATTTATTATATGAAATTTCGGTGTTCGGTCGATTTAGTTAATGTCACAATGATTGTTGCCTTTGGTCATACGGATTTAAAATTGAGCATAAAATTCGACGAGGTATGGTATGAACTTATTTTATTACCAAGCTGAAATGCTTTATAATTTGATTTGTAAGCCTTTATGAAGCACTTCGAATGGTCGTTTAAACGACATTGATTCACAGAAACATAGCAGGTTTCAGGCGTTCAGTATTCAATTCGTAAAAATTTCAGGCTATTTTTGAAAGGATTCACATTTCACGCGCGTTGTCCGAATGTTCTAAATTTATGGCGAAAGCTCTAATTGAGCTAAATAACTTCGTTACATAAACATTGTCAAAATTGATTCCATCACAGTCATGTGACGCTAGCTGGTAAATCATGCACACGTTTATCAAAATTGAATAGTTGGCAAAGTTTTGTTGAAGAAAATTTTGTTGTGGCGACTTGTATAAATTTTCAGGAATAGTATGCCCCTTTCTGTTGGTCATGGTGTATTAGTAGTTTTGAACAGACTGAAAATTTTATCCCATTTGTATGAAACAATTTGATGTGATGCTAAACCTAGATTCTATTTCGTTTTGTCGTTTTCAAGTTTCAAGGTTCTTGTAAAGTTTAATTTTTACTAAAAGTCTAATTTTACTTAAAACCAGTATTCGTATTTAGATGTTAATTAATTTCACTCTATACTATTAAACAATTTCCTGTTGAAAAGACTATTTTTTTGAAAGGTCCCTTAAATATTGATCGTTAGCCTCCAATTTTTGTTTCTTACTATAATGAAATATATAAAGGAAAATAAATATTTGAAAGTTAACAATTAATATCTCTTATGGGGTGAGTGGAGGTAGGAACACATTTCTTCACATCAATATTTAAGGGTCGTTACCCCCAGAGTGCCACTTTCAAAACAAATCAAGTTGAATAAATTAATTTTCCTTTTTTCAAAGGCCTATCAGTTAAACTGGAAATTTTCCATTAACTTGTATAATAATCCATCAGTTGATATCCAGCCTCCATGATGTTCAGGGATGGAAAATGAAGCTTACAGATATGAATATTCATCAAGCGCAAAGAGGAAACACTTCTGTTTTCCTTGAACAAGCCTTAACGGCACCTATTCAAGCTCAACGGGATTCCATCTTCCAATGTTTTGTGTAAGAAAGACAGGAATCATCGATTTACAGAATGGAAAATCAGCGTGAAACAAATTTCGCAAGTTTCATCATATTGCTGCCTTACTCTTAGTATATTCTATTCGAGTTACCGATTCTAGTGCGAACTATTGGAAATTTAATTAATAAACTTAGTTCCAGACATATGAACAGTGTATATCAATGTGCAAACGTTATATCAATGTTTTCCGAGCGATGAATTTTACCCATACTCAACTCCTACTCGTCTCTGTAATTCGAAATAGAAATAGGATCAAAGTGATATTTTGTTGCGGGATGTAGACGATAAGTTGGCGGAAAATTCTCTCCGTAATCTATTGGGGAATATGATTCGCGACCTGTCGAACATTCTTGTCCCAGAGCGAAATAATATTTTTCTCCAGGTCTTCACACTTTATTTCGAAGACATCCGTGGCAAGCAAACTTTTGAAGTCTATTTAATTAAATAGAGGAAAAACCACTAAATGTCATACTGTTAGAAAAGTTTTAAGCTCGGATTGAAATTCTATTTTTCATCATCATCAGCATCAGTTTTCCAAATGTGTTGTTGAATTACTTGGAAACTCGTATATATGTTCAGAAAATCTATGAAATCTTTACAGAATGCACACAAAATTTTTTTCAGATACTCTGAAGAGTCTATTTGACTCAGAAGGTTTCTTGAAAATTCGTTCACGCTTGCCATTTTCCTCAGTACAGTTCAATATGAATATCGCATTTCCTGTGAAAATCTATGAGTTTTTGAGAGATTTCTGTCACATCCCATTCTGTTTGAGATGATATCAAGATGTAGTACGACGTAAGTAACTAATGAAGCTCGAAATAGGTATCGTAATTCATTTCCGAATTATGAATGTACATGGAAATGGTTTCAAACGTGCTTAGAAATGGCGGATAGATGTTAACTCGATTTGCCAAATCGGGTTAACGACTCGAGCTGAAATTATTCCAACTTGAGTTGTGCCTAAACGAGGTGTGTCGCAATTTTCAGTCGACTCGAGTTAAAATCATTCTATACGAATTGTGCTTGATACATCCGCTTTTCCAGAAATATGTTGTAATAAGGGATCTATTGACGGCCAACCAAGCCGCCAACTTCTTCACAAATTGATGAGGTGCCAACAGTTGACTGCCAACTTTTTATCTCCAACTTTCGACCGTCTCTCTTGCGACTGTGGTGCCCGACCCAAAAATGCACAAAAAAGCTGATATTGAAACTCATTGTAGTTACTATGTTAACAGTGTTAAATTGAAGAGCCTGATTTAGGGGGTCATGCTACTAATCGCTGCTGGATTTATTCGACGAATCGAATGTCGATATTAACATTATGAATTATCATTTTCAATTCGAATATTGCTATAAATCATCGACATAAATAAGCTCTCACGATCGAAATTAAATTCACCAATATGCATCAATTAACTTGATGTGACCACTACACATTTTGAATTAATCATAGATTAACGGCTAATTGCAAATTAATTTTATTGTGATTATATATCTGAGTCGAATTAAGCTAATTAAAGGTTTAACAACTCAAATTCGAAGTTAATTGCAATTAGGGGAGTTAATTGTGATAAAATACATTTATAATTTTCGTTTGTGCACACTCCCCGGTATACTAGCGGCCAATCCGGTGAATATATCGATGGTTCCAATTGACCATCAAACTAGTTCCAAGACAGTTAAACGCGTGCGCATTATGATTTTCGGGGCCTTAAAATTGTACCACGCAAGCGCCTGATTCATTTAGAACAGGTTGGGTGTTCGGTTGGAACAAACCAATTATTAACTTGGTCGGTATAAGGAAACATAAAAGATTGATACAAACATGACTCATATCTAGCAATTGGTTTCCCTGCATTTTTAAATTATGGCCTGTTATGTAATAAAAAGTGGTAGGTAATAATTATCATCTCCAAATATCAATTGAATAATTGCATAAAAAACCGATACAGCAGTGCTCAACGGAAATGTGACGACACTTAACGCTCATAACTATTATTATTTGAATTTTAAAACACCAACCCTTTGGCAGAGTTTTAACAAAAAACATTGTATCTCGAGTGTAATTCAAGGATTCCCTAATAAATTCCCTAATAAAACGATTTATAGATGTTCTCTGATTCTAAATTGCTATTTGTAACCTCATCTTACGTAATTCAGACAAAAACAACTATTCGACTGAGACAAGTTGTCCTCGTTCTCGAGTTTCAATTAATTTCAATCAACTAGATTCTGCGAACGAAGAAGGGTCAGAAAATCTGACAAAATTGATCTACATGTTCATTATGGAAATTTTGAACTCAGTCGACAATAAATCGTGGCAGAGAACACTGCACATTTGTTCTCAGGCTCTTTTATCTTCAATACAAAGCACATGTCGCCCTTTATCTGTACGTAATTTGACGGGCATTGCATTCATAATTTCCAGTGAATCCTTGAACAATGTAATCGTTAATGGAAAATTCTGCTTGACGAGAAGACTAATCCAGCACTTCAATATTGAAATCTGTGGAGTAGCAATTTTTTGTCATCAACAAATAATGAAAACGATTGTTTTTTCATTGAAATTCTTCATTAATGTAATTAGAAAACGAATCGAGCCGATTGATTGTGAAGCTCCAAATCTATATTTGTAATGAAATTTCTTTTCATAATTCATTTGATAATTGATACTATTTGTAGATATAATATATCGAAGTAAAAAAATATCCACAAAATTGGAAGGAAAATTTAAATATAACATACCAGTGATCTTCTGAACCAATGGGACATGGCAGCTATTCTCTTCTTGAAATGAACAAGTTTTAGCTCTTACTTGGTCATGGAATCATTTCCTCATCTTCACATAGGTCCGAAGTGTCTGAAAATTCAAAAAATGACTTTATCACTTCACGTAACTTTATCATAAATTATTCTATGTTTGTTTCATTGAATTATATTAGAGAATTTGACTCCACTGTCTGTCTATTTTGGAAGTATTTTTGATGAATTCGATAGAAGATATGCAATTTAGATACATTTCTGCTTTTCGTTCGCAAATGATCAAAACCCGCGAATGTCGAGGGACGACTTTGTATCGTAGACGTAGATAAATTCGTTATAGAGATTATTCCAAGTTTATTTCAATCTCCTTAAGCTCTCTTCTTGAAAGTGAGATATTTCGCGTCATCAAGGAAGATTACAAGACATTTTTCCAGTAAGGACTGGTTTATTATGTGCCATATTTTGAACTTGTTCTCTTTTTGGAATGTGATAGATGTTTGTGCCCCCGTCACCTCAACGGCTTCATTATAAAACCGCCTGCTATAATGTAAACCGATGCTACAATTCAGTGTTCAGAATTAAATCAATAAAATTCCTGTCTCTCGAATATGTGAATTTATTAATTTTTTGCTTCATTTGGCAAGTCATGATTAATCTGAATTTCATGTTCCTCCTCTTTGAACAAGTTGAAAATCTTGTATTCGTCTTTGCATGTATATGAAAGCAACCAAGCGAATTCCATAATCAAAAACATAAACACGCCATTCCCGTTCCCAAATATGCGAGAGGGCTGAATACGCTTAACTATTGTAGCTTCCGACGGATTTGTCTCTGAACCGGAAAATTTGTTTTACTCGTAAGAATATTTAACTCTTTGTAAACTTAAATATGCCTATTCCTACTTGCTGGAAGAACCCCGAGAGTAATCTCAGCAGCCTCCCTTGAATTCTGTATGCAAATTGAAAGTGTTGGAATGAACATCGAGTCGAAACGAAACTCGGAAGTTTCATGATTTTCTAGGCCTGGGAAAATGTAATTATATGAGGGGAAGTATTTTTCATAGTATTGATTAACAATTATTCGAACGTAGTTAGTGTTTCAATCTCAATTTGGTTTACAATGTTATTTTTATTTTTAATACAAAATCATTGATCAAAGTTTTCATAATTAAAAAGCTCGTATAAAAAGCTTAAATAAACTGTATCAAGGTACATTGCAATACATTTAGTTAAGGGATTACAACTGATGCTGCACGCAAATCACATTAAAGCCACTATTGTTGAATTATCAACACAGTTGGATAATTTACCTTGCGAAATGCCTCGCACGTTTACAATTACGGATTTCATTGCTGTTCTTCCATCCTGATTACGTTTCTTTTATCAGGAACTTTTATACTTTCGAAACCATCTGCTTAGCTCTCTATGTTTTTCAATTAACCTTCCATTACAATATTTTATACTAGTTATTCCTTCGTCCTCATGATTTATATTTATGTTTGTACTTTCACCTATACTAAGCTAAAATAAGACACTATAAATTTCAACAATTGAATTTACGTTTCACCTATTTTATGTAAATGTATGTACGCCCAACCTCCGGATTTGTCGTCTGTCTGACGCTCACGCTCTTAATAAGGGTTGTATTCCAAGAATTCTTCAAATGGATGGAGGTTTGGAAAACGCACGCTGGCTTCGTGCAATATTGTCGAAGATTCCTTTTTTCGGTTCTAATTGTTTACCGAGGGGCCCACTTGCATTCAGATAGAAGTTTTTGTTAAATGGAAACTGCAACTCCAATTGTTTTGGTTGCAAAACCGAAAATTGAATATTTAATCACAATAAAGTTTGAATTTAAGTTGTTCAAACGTCAATTATTTTAATTCAAATCAAATATTTAACCACAATCAAAGTAATTCCAAATGAATACTTAATCTATGATTAACTCCAAATTTGGATCGCTCAAATTGCAATTAGTGTGTATTTGATTGACATCCAATAAATGGAAGCCTAGTTATAATAAAATGGTTGATTGCTATTTTGCCACACTGCCGCTAGTAAATTAATTTATTATCTGATTTTTTATAGTTATGCAACCACTTGAGAGAAGTGATTGAAATCAAAATTTAATCATGATTTAACCTCAATTAACTCCTGCGTACAAACAAGCGGTGATTAGTCCAGTGTCTTGAAGATTGAATTTTGTTGATTCATCAAAATATTCTTCAGGTGATTTCAATTATCTTTTTCGAGCATGAAAATCGAAAGATAAAACGCATCAAATTGAAAACGTTTCTTGGTACCAAAAATTCGAGACTCAACTCTCACCTAATGCCTCAAGGACTGCAAAAACTGTTTCCACCTCATTGAGGTTTCAGAACCGTTTGGGTTACAACGACTTATAAAATTATATGTAAAGTATAGTGATCGGGCTGCCAACGCAGAGTGGAAACTGAGGACGCTGGTTCAATTAAGACTAGCAAACTAGTAATGATAAAGAAGCAATTAAATTAATCCTCCGGCTCCGGTGGACGACCGGCTAGTTTGAGAATTCTACGCTCGTAAGTGAATCTAACACAAGTTTTAGTTGACATTTGAAAACGATAATATTAGATTAGTTTCAAACTGTCACAGAGCATTTAAGGAGGTTCAGGGAAGAACAGCTCCCCCTCCCGTGCAACGATGATTTCTAACGGTTACTTAGTATTCGTGTAGCATTTTGTGATGGTAAACGTAAAATACGATAATTACTTTTGACAACACCAAATGAACATTTTACCTAAGGGAAAATAGAAGAGCACTTGCGTAGGCGAACCGATCACTATATATGTATCGAATTTTCTTTCGATATCACCAAAGTCGGTTTGTAATGCAGCATAAATAAATCTGTTCAATTTGCAAGGATGGTGCACATGTCGCGTCTCAAAATCATTTCCAATCACATGATTATCGATATTCTGCAAACAGTTTGAAATACAAGCAAGTAGTTGAACTTTTTCGCGAACGTATAAAAAAAGTGCTACGTCGAATGGCGAAAAGGACGTCGCTGCGAAAGGTCAAAATGCAGAATAAGGTCCAGTCAAGATAAATTGATATTTATTGCCATTAGGTTTTCATTAGGAAGGACGTTTTCCAAGGTCTTTCCAGGTCCGTAGTCCAGGCCTCGTAGGGCAGATGAGTTTCCAGAAAATCTTAAGTTTCTGAGATTTATCTTATAATTAAAATAGTTACTTTTTATTTGACACGTTTGTTCGGACACAAAAGCGTTGCGTGTCCGTTATTAGATTACACCGTGACAAAATAAAGAGTTGCAAAACCTCCTTGAGCTTTACATAAGTGAATTTTCCAGCTTTCTTCGCTTTCGTTATGACGTGGAAATTTCAATAGAACACGAAACAGCACTAAACTAGGTTAAGATTTAGGTAGCTTATTTGCATGGCGTCGATAAAAGTATTGCATTGGGTCCGCGTTCCCCACATTGGTCTGACGAATATATATTTCGTTTTAAGACGAACGCAAACAGAACCTTATCGGTTTCACCAACCAAATCCTTTTCTATTTCAATTCAAATACCACTGAAATTCGAGGCTTAGCATTTTCATTATATTTCAATTCCATTTCGATTACAAATAAAATATGTAAAACATACTGCCACTGGCCCTCAAGTTGATTACCTTTGAACCTGCTTGAATAAAAAATCGCTGAGAGAACTTCAAAATCCACATTTATTCATGTGAGGGTTCAGTTGAATATCAAATAATCAGTGCTAGGGGCAGGCATCCCTCAGTGATCGCCAATTTCGCTTTCGCGCCGGAAAGAAGGAATTGTGTTCTTGACTTCTCGCTCGATCAACCAGCGGGCTATTCCAGAAAATCAGCGATTCAGAAAGCGACATCGTTAAACTTCGGGACGAAAAAGACATTTTCCTATTACTCGATAATGTGCATACCAGAAATGATATTGGTCGGTAGAATTCCACTGTATTGCAAATTCTTTGTTTGGAATAAAGTTGAGAGTCGCCTTCGAGGTCGCGTTGAAACAAGTTTTTATTGGAATTTTATTCAGAATATTTTGATATAATAATAATAAACTGGATCATCGGTTGAAAAATCGATCATCTCAAATGTTATTTTGGTGGATTCTCACAAAAAAATTTTATATTACAACCATGTTTCTCCACCAACTGTCCTCCACATGGTATATTGTTGATTGTAATTATTCAACTTTCTGGTTACCATACACATTTTCTCAAAAATATTCGATTTCATGATGCTTGATTTTCTAAATATTTCAGTATCCGCTGTTGAAAGTGCTGAATACGGTCGGAAGCACTTGAATATAAAGTGCTGTGTGGGAAATCCATTACCAATGGTCATTTCTTTCGGTGAAAATTCCCCTGGCACAACGAGGACTTGGATACATACTAAGACAAACTTCACGCCAATTTATTATTACCGGAAGATCGTTAACTTGGAAATCGATTGATTAAGACAGTGTTTATCTGTTATTTGAGTTCTACCCCACTGATCCAAGAATTTCACCATCACACTAAGCGAAAAATTTTCCAATATTCTATCATGAATGGTAATAAAATAAGCACGCGTGTTCCCCGGAAAGAGTTTTCGCGATTCAATTCAAGCTTTACATCGACCACCGACGACTTGAACGATTCATCGTAAATCGAACAATCAATCACAAAGAGAGATCGCTTCCAGAAAGAACTGTAGTCGACATTGGGTACCCTCTTCTGTTCGTTTCCATAAATTGAACATAAATGTGATAAGCTTGAACGTAATCGTTTGTACTGAAACTCAAACGCGCCCGTTTTTGTGGATACAATTCCCCGTTCAATAATGAAGTACATCTGAAATGTCTGTAATCGAAATGATTGGAATACATAATACGTTTCCAGGCAGTTTGGAAAACAACAAGTGACAAATCGGGGTCACTCGACACTTCTTTTGTTGCATTCTTCGCTATAGCATAGTTTCCATTCTGGTGAAGGAATCAATAACGCTTCATACGCTTTAATCGCTCCCAACAAGCCAACCTTCATAAGATTATTCGGGAAAATCTGTTTAACCTTCAATTTCAAAATAGTTATGCTTATCTCGGCGGTATCAGGCTTAATAGGTTTTCCAGGTAAAGGAGAAATTTTGATTGCGTTATTATCATTTCTAACCAATCTAATTAACTCTTCTCCACTAACAGCTAATTTGTAATCGTTGAAAATTTTCATCAACTGACGAACAAAACTTTCATCAAGTTGAACTAACGGATTTTCAGGGAAATTCCGTTCGTCCATCGAAAATTCTCTCCTGTCAGATTTGTCATATATTAAAAATTCCGGCACAGTGCTTGTAATTCCTGGGTCGCAAATGCTTCTATACCATACCCGCTTATCTTAATCTGCAGCTGTACCGACTTTGTTTAGAAAATAGACGTCTTTCAATTTTAACCTCACATTTGAGTAAACTGTAACGCGCCGCACAGTGTAGTAAATCAGCAAATCACCGGAAAATAGCGACTCACTTGAAAAGAGCGGCTCACTTGAGAAGAGCGGCCACTTCCGAAGAGCGGCTCGCTTGAAAAGAGCAGATCATCCGTAGTGAGCGGCACTTTTGAACTCGGCGACCCTTTCGAGATAAACGATTCTTTCCAATTCCCACTCTGCTTTTTTACTTCGAACTAGTGATGGGTCGCCCGTTCATTCGAAGTGTGCCGCTCCGCTCACCTAAAACGTGCCGTCCAGTCTCATTCGTTGGTTAAAAGCGGGAATGCTGAAAATCCATTATGGCTATCATGTTCTTCGACATCGTAACAACATGTGTAACAACGGGGACTGAATTTCTCCGGCGATTTCGTCTCTATTTCGAACAAAATCGGTAAACTCTGACTAAACGACTGTGCTTCAAGCAGGGCGGGCGCCACAGGCGCCCCCGGGGCCGCCGCCGGCCCCGGTAAAGGCAGCATTTTTTCGATAATTTATTTTAAAGGTTCAGCGATAAATTTCAACACGTCGTAGAGTGGGAATTAATAAGAAGAGGATAAAAAGGATATTAGCCTTGTGCACCTTTCAGAAACCACAGATGCATGGATTGTGAGCTGCTTTTATATCAAAATAACGAAAATAGTGCAAATAGAGATCAGGGTGCACATATAAATCGTTGCGTATTTAGAATTTAGATTCGCAGCGGCCGGCGGGCCTTGTTTCAATACCCGATTTGTTGTCTTAGAACTGAATTTTTTCTACGTATGAACAACAATACAATAGTGTATTTCATAACGAGTGGAAAAAGTCGATGATTTCATGCGAATGTCACTTTGACGAACGAGGCGAAGCGAAGCGGAGCCGAGTGAGGCTGGAATTCATTTTGGGCCTAATGAATAGAGACACGATTTACACTAGCTTTAGCAATGAGTGTTTCAAGCATTTCAAGACCATAAAAAAGGAGATTACATTACATCGAGTTAATCTCATTCATAATTGAATAGGCTCAATCGGTTACCTGAACTTCTCAGTAGCAGTTCGTGTTAATTTGTCGTGTGCATAAATCACACTGCTGGGAATGCATTCGGCTAATTTATATTCATTCCAAAACTTCAATCTTTGTAGGTTCGCTGCTGTAGCCTGCTAAATTGCATTGGCTTAATTCAACCGAATCTTTAATTAGATAGTTCTCCAGCGGCAGTTATTCCCTAAGTTGTAAGAATATTCTCATGATAGTTTAATTAGATGGGGACATTCAGATCCCTCCCGCCGGAACTAATACGGAGCAATGAACGGAAATATTTTCCATGATTTGAAATTTCCGGATCTCGTCTGGAACGAGAAGGCTCCACTTTTTTTTGAAAATGTAAAAAATTTTAAAAACGAGCGTCCTCAGTCACTATTTACGCTTATTTGCACGTCAAAATCCAAATTTATAAATAACAACAGAACATTTGGCACGTCGACGTCAAATTGACGGTAAACTTGTTGAATAACAAACTTACATCATTCTTTTTTCGAGCAAAATAAGATCGTTGCTATCACGGTGTCACTTTATCGTTCTTAATAACGCTCTCACCCTCCCGATGTTCTTCAGGTATTCCTCCGCAACATGTTTCGATCACCGCACTGATTGTCAAATTCCATCAATTTTTATCAATCAGTTCACAAGGGCGACGAAATTTAATTTATGTGAAAAAGATGCGGGGACAAGAAATAGGTCTCCGTTATAATATGAGGTATTTCAATACACGGTTCGTGGGAATGTTATTGTGGCGCCGCGCATCTAGATATTACGGATATGTTGGTGTCGTCGCGACGGGAGATGGGGGCGCACTGACTGCGTCGCTACTCGTGATCGCCACTCCACTTGCACATCTTTGGGATCCAGACGCCGGCGACGTTGATGGGTTCATCGAAATTAACGTCCACCAATTCAAAATCCCATGGCTAGAAGGTGCTTCAATAAACAAGAAGGCAAGCAGTGGAAGGTTTCTTCCAACCAGCACTTCAAATAAGATACATCTGCGCTTGGACTACTCATGTACTAGTTGGCAACTCTTTTGCTTCATATTTCATATCAGATTTTACAGAATGAAACCAAAACAACTTTCCGTCGAAACCAAGGGGACAACATGCTCTTGGGTGTTACCAGCATATTCCTGGGCACAAGTGCACGGATGCACAGATACATTGTCTATCTCCTTTGGCGTTCAAATCGAAGTTCTTTTCGTTATGATAATGGACTCCTGCTGGCGTTAGTGCCACTTTTATAATAATAGCTTCCGGTGTTCTGACACGTGAAAGACGTTGGTGACAGCGAACGTTCTTGCGAAATGGGACGTGAAATGTGAAATCATTAAAAATAAAACGTTGAATATACTGCGAAATTGAATATTTTGCTAAGTGCCAAAGGGAATCCAACGACAAGTACACGTCAAATTATCCGTGAAAGTAGGATGACTTCACAATGAATAATTTCATGCAGGAGCTAAAATATATGTAGAGTTAATATATGTGACGTAAGAACGAAAAAACTGAGCAGAAACGGAATAGAAGCTACACAACCGGAACATCAACTGATGCGCTCCTTGAGGTTGCCAGCTGCTTTCGCCTTTTTGCTTCCAATATTCTCCACGTTTTTAAAACTGATAATGAGGACGATCATCCTATCTCCAATGCAAAATACAGACAGACCAGACTGAAGTTATGAGTGGAAGACTGAATTTTGTTAAAAACGTTGGTTTATTTCTCAACGTGCAGCTTTTTAGCGCCAGGAAGCCAATCCCCTCTCTTGTAACGCCACTGCACATAACAGTGGCATGAAAGCCACGATGACATGCCTTTGCAACACGAATTTTCATAATTACTACATTGTCCACTTAATTACATACTTCGATCTATCATTCAGGGAAAACCATAATTTGACATTAAACTAGTAGACAGCGTTGCTGTTGATTCCATTCAAATGTAATCGAAACCACAGGATAACAAAGTGACAGCATCCTAACCGAATTACGAAATGAAATCGAAATTGTTTGAAGTCGCCCGACCTGAAATGGAACAATGTAATTGGAAATCCATTCGGAACTGAACAAAAAAGCGCGGGGGCAGTTTCGCCCTAATAAGATAAACAGTAATGAAACGGTATAAATTCAATCATCGTTTTGCCAAAATATCAGCTGCACACCTTATCAAATAACTGGAAGCCCGAAGTATTACTTTCCGTCGTTCAGGGAGAAACGGATGAACGAATAGTGTTGGCCGTACATTTTACTTTTTGGCAAACTTCTAGTCACTTTCCGGGACAGCGAATATTCATGATCCAACTAATTTCCTTCTATTTGCGATTCAAATTAGACTTTTCTCGGTTAACATCGTATACAATTACAAAATTCGTATGAAGAAACTTATTGAAGTTTTCTAATGGGTTTTATCTGGTTTGCGAATCTGACTCCTATTATGTGTTAATTCAGTTTCCTGAGTTAGGTTTAATTTTGTCTGGATTACAATGTATCGCATTTTTTTGTATTTTAAACCCCTTGGAATGATAGTCCTGGAAAACGTGAGTTTTGAGGTTTCGGAGTTTTTCTCGAAACTATATTCAAGTTCAACTGAGATTTAGATGCTGCGGGGGTTTCTTTTAGGGTTACTCTACTCGCAGCAATATTGTTCGGCGAATCCATCATTTGACATATGTATTGACTCACAGCAAATAAATAAACCTCCCCATAATCCAAATAAATACGGAAATACGGAAAGATATGGAATTCTGCAGTTTATACAACAAGATGGAATACCAGATGAAAGAAATATTAACCGAAGAAGAATTTCTTTGTTAGGGTTCAATTGATCAACTATGGGTTTGTTTCGGGCAGCTGTGGGTGTGGGCCATCACCTAGGCCCACATCTGCAACAGAGGAACACCAGAGAAAGAGTGATAAATCTTTTGCTTTCTTTCTAATTTTTTAATTCTTAGTGAAAAGTTCACAAATACAAAAAGATTTTTTTACACCAACGCCAACAGTTGATGAAGTTGTTTTACTTCACTAAGGAAAAAAAGTTGGTTTGTAGGCTGATCTCTCTTGACACAATAATAACGAAAATAAAATACTTATTAAATCTTAATGTTCAATTTTTTCTTTCGTCGGTGATAGCATTTTTTAGTATTCATAACTCCAGTTCGATATTCTAGTATTTCACCCCTCATGCCGTATTTCATTCCTCTGGATACTAACTTGATCACCTTCGTGTGCTTTTTGCATTTTTTCTTCCCATTTGATGTTTTGACATCAAAGCGAGATCTTCTGAAAAACCACGAATTAGATTTTCTTTGAAACTACATGATTTGTACATTACCTTTTCAAAGTGCGACAGTAACCAGTAAGTTCGAGATACGAACATGGTCTCTTGCAGCACCTTTCAATGATTCCTTGGTCTTTCATATTACTTGTAGCTTAAAATTATTGGTTATTGTTACACGCCATGATCGGTGTACTCACCATCGGTAGGGCTGTTATATTTTCTACAAATGAGACTGAGAGTTTGAACCAGCCTATTACCGCAAAAAAACTGTCGATTCGGGTCAAAAACAGATACCTCCTGGGTACTAAAAGCAAAAAATATATTTTAATTTCAATTCATTCGCCGCCCTCTTTCACACTTCTCAGTGATTATAACACAAGCTACAATAAAAGTGCAACCTCATCTATCTACTTTAAATTATTTCAGGTATAATATGACATTGATATGTGGATGAATAATGAATTGTTCCCCTATTAAGGGAGCATACATATAACGTGAAATTAATTAGAAAATGCTTAAATAATTAAGTCGTGATGAATGTAAGTTTTTTTACACTGTGAAAACTTAGTTTCGCAGCTTTTAATCAAAAACTTTTTCTAGTCTAAGCAAAAAGCGGTAATTTCCATTAAGCCCAATTAAAGTGAACTGCTCGAGCTTAACGAAATTTCGTGACATCGTTTTTTGAAAATACGCACTTATTGTGGATTTATTTCACCATCACTATGTTCTTGAGTTTTAGAACAGTGCTCAACTTGGTCTCGATTTTAATTATGTTCATGAGCTGTAACGGGGACAAAAAAAATTTAACCGAAACCTACTTCTTTAACGTGCTTCAAGCAACATAATATTTATGTTACGACATTGATTGCCATAAAGTTGAAGTGAAATAGACTCAACGATTGTGATTCTATGAAGCGCGTCATAGTCTGTACCTTTCATTAAAAAAAAACAATAAGAAGCGTACCGTCTAAACTGCATTGCAATGAACATTATTAAAATTAAAATCAACTTCGACATTTTTTTGTCACTAAGATTCACTATTACACACGAACATTAACAGACTTCGCAACAAAATTCATCGTTTTATCAGGTACCCAATGTCCGTGGAAAACAAGTTAAAAGCATGTTTTAGCAACTGAAAGAGGTGGTGCGACGATTCCTATTGGAAACAAGGTTTCCGTAACGACCATTTTATAAGGAGGTGGAAAGTGTATCACCTGGGGAAATTTTATCACCTCCGCCTGGATTCAATTCATCCATCTAGCACAAAATAAGGGTGCTACGAAACTACACAAATCACCGAATGCGTACGCTGTAATAAATTCATAATCCGATTGATCTAGTAGCTTTTTCGTGATAACCGATTGCAATCGGCCTCTCTAAAAGGTGAAGATCAAAGCAGCGTTGATGATTGAAAGTGCAGTGCACCGCTTCAATTTGCAAAATCTCTTCATCGAACTCGTTGAGCTCTCCCTCGTGGCGAATTGTGTTTAGACGTTACGTAAGAAAAACACCTGCAGCTGGGTTTTCTTCGAGAGTACATTTTTCCAATTAAGAATGCTTTCAACGACTAGATTCACAAGTAAATTTTTTACATGCCTTCACAAAAACTTGATTCCTGTCGGAACGCAATTAACTGTAGCTGATTTGCGTATTTACTTCCTGATGATGCAGATGCAAAATAGATCGGAAATAACTTGGGGAGAAGTCGAATCATGACGCCTAACTACATATAAAACGCTCTATAAATTTTAATACATTACTTCTCAGTGAAGAGAAAAAAATGATTTCTTTTCGTTTGCTTGGTATTAAAGATTTAATATAGATACAAATATTCCTTGAAATTTTATCAGTTTTACAGGGCATCTAATTTTCATTTTATTTGTTTTAAAAGTTCCGAAAATTTGTTCTACACATAGCAGAAATATTTAAAACTTAATACTTCGATACTCCTTAAACGCTCAACCGCCTGTAAACGTAACATTAGTACACGCGATTTTATGAAGAGTACAAAAAAGAGTATTTTTCTTCTAAGAGTTAATCGTTTTGAAACACGCATTAAAGCAGTTCTCAATTATTACTTGAGCTACTAAGTTTAAGATGGCGGTGCAACTCATTACATGAGGTTAACAAGTGGACAGAGGAGGCCCAGGAATCAGGATTATACCGCCGTTGACTTACTCATCTTGATTTTGATGTAATGGAACGATTAAATTTACCAAACTAATATTCCGAGGACTATTTCGTTTAATTACGTAATCATTTCTTATGATAACGCATATTAAAAAATTCAATTAACACAGTTGACTGAGTAAAAAGAATTATTTATTACTACGAGAAAAATAATTTACAAATGTACAAATTCGAAGAATAATATAACGGGTGTATGTATTTAACAGAAAATAAATATTACACTTATTTTATGAAAATGAATCCATTAAAAAAACAGCCTTCCTATAATTTTCAATCAGCTTGAAAAATGTTCTTTCATTAAATAATTAGTAGACGTAAAATTATATTTCACATTTTCTCAGGTAATAAATATTAATAAATAATTTAATCTTACTTATCCGCCATAAACTCAACCCACGCTTGTTGTTCACCATTATCATTGGCGATACTGATTTTCACTAACTGAAGCGAGGGAAGTAAAGAATTGTTGGAATTGGCTGAAATTGATTTTTCATCAACCTGCTTACTGGCTTCATCCTCAATTCCAACTTCTTCGTCAGCAACGTTATTTTCCTCGCCAACTATCATTTTGTCGTAGTCAGCTGTGACGATTTCTGCTTCTCCATGCTCATTGAACGTTATCTGTCTTCCATCTATGATTATATGATTTTCATCTATGAACTCCTCTTCGGTTAATTCAGCTATATAAAGTTTGGAATCGTCAATAAGCGTGGATGCGGCATTCGTTTCTTTCAAATTGTCGTTTTCGTCATTTAGCTGATCTGATGACGCTAGTCTAGGCTGATTCACGACAATCGTGTCATTTAAATGTCCTTGCATCTGCATGTGCTGATACAGTAAAGGTTTACGCATAAAGCCGGCGCCACATACCAAACACTCGTAAGGTTTCTTGTCAGAATGAATAAAACGGTGAGCATTACGGTTATCTCGACTGCTGAACGCTTTGCCACATACTTCACATTGAAACGGTTTTTCACCTACAACAGATAGAATTCAATAAGTTTTCAAACGAATTTTATTATATAACCTGTATGAATCCTACGATGCTTCTTAAAATGTTCAGGATAGACGAATGTTGCCTCGCAAATATTACATTTATAGGGTCTTTCACCTGTGTGCGCCGCTTTTAGATGATAATCCAGTAAACGCCTACGTTTAAACGCCTTGTTACATTGATCGCACTTGAATTTTTTTTCGTTGAAGTGAGTGGCACGTTTATGCGTTTGTAAATTTGACCTCTGACTGAAAGTACTGCCGCACAGTTCGCATTGGTACGGACGTTCACCAGTGTGCGTCCTTTCGTGATCCCTTATTTCCGCTTTTCGCGCAAACGCCTTTCCACATTCACCACATGTAAACGGCTTGACACCAGTGTGGACGACTGCGTGCATATCTAGATTATGAGCAGAACTAAATAATTTGCCGCAAAAATGACAAGAGAATTCCTTGATGGCCAAATGTGTACGTTGGTGCTGCGCCAAATTCGTTTGACTCATAAAGGATTTTGAGCATTGACTGCAATGGTAAGGACGAGCGCGAATTTCGTGCGTCTTTTCGTGAGCCTGTAAAACAAAATACCTTGAATTCAAAACCATTTGTTTAATAATTTTTCTTTGAAAATACATTTTTGGGAATTTTTTCAGACGATATATTTTTAGTCGTATTTCACGGTTTTGTGGGAGAATTGACTTAAATTTTCAAGTGGTTTTCAGCAAAAACGACCGACGTGGAATTTCTTGAGAATTTGCAAAGATTCTTGAAATTTTCGGGGATCTTTGGAATTTCCCAAAATGCAAGTTGAGAAATTTCGACATTTTTGATCCTCCATAAATAGTGAAGGAATCCCTGCAAATATCTGCACAGCTAATAATCATAACAATTACGAAAAAACAAAAGAATTAAAAGAATCATACCTTGAAAGTATATTTTGAAGCGAAATCTTTGCCACACACGGCGCAAACATAAGGCCTTAAACCAGTATGCATGTTCATGTGTTCATCAAGTAAATTTTTGGAGTTAAATTTCTTCTCGCACGTTTGACAAGACCAAGATTTAGTTTGTGGAGCATGCATACGTTTATGTATTCTATATAAACGCAAGTTGCCGAAAATTCTGTTACACGTCTCACATTGATAATCCCCTGAAATATTATTATTTTTATATTGTCCATTTTTTCCTCATTTCACATAAATATTAAATGATATTAACCTCCTTCAGCAGCAACGTGATTGTCTACATGGGCCGATAAATCGGTCCTCTTTTTAAAATCTTTACCACAAACGTCGCATATATATAACTTCATATTGTGAACGAGTTGCAAATGGTCAACTACCGCCTTCGAATCGCCCACAAACGATTCTTCCGATGCTTCACAAATCAAACAACTGTAAATATCACCTGTAATAATACGATTTCAAATCAATGAATTACATTTCCGAATTAGAAACTCGGCTTCACTTACCGTTTTTCGATACGACCATATCGTATTCCTCTTTAACTATCGTTTCATCAAACGGTATTTTTTTCTTCAGAATATTCGGCATCTCATTTTCATATGGTCGTTCGATCATTGAATTGATTGGTTTCCGATCTACTATTTCCTCATCGCACAAACTTCCATTCTCTTTTTGATTATTATCGATCATTCCATTATCGGGAATGACAAGAAAATTTGTCTTTGGCACTTTGTTTTCATTCATACTTTCTATTTGAAAAACATTATTACCACTCCAAGACTTGAGAATGTTGAACGATCCATTCTTTTCTGTTTCCTCTGATTGCTAAAATATTGAAATAGTACATTTTTTTTTGATACATCGAAAACTTCTCCTAGATGATGTTGACATGATGTTAATGAGCAATTAAAAAATGTTTAATGTCGCTTACTTGTACAACATCCATCGTAATTGGTACAAGATCCTTTTTTGACACCCTGATCAGATTAACCTTTTCCTTGAGGACAATGCGACCATTCGTAAATTCCCATGATGCCAAGTCTTTAAGAGAGCAACCTGTGCTTGCTTTATGAAGGGACGAGTTATAATTGAGAAGTAGATCATTCCTAATATCGTTACATCTTCCTTCTAGTTCTTCCAGCTCATTCAATGATTTAAAACATTTTTTACACAAACAATTCGAGTGAATTGACTCTTCATTAATTTTCGTTTCTAAGAGAGATGACAAAAATTCCACTAAAGATTTTCCAGAAGAAGTGAGTGTCTGTAAAGAAATTTTTCCTAAAGATATATTGGCACAAAAATTTTATATATGATAATAAAAGTTTTCATTCAAAAACTTTAATGTACAATTATTTTAGACATTATTAAATTCAAATGAAAACATAATTTTGATGGATTTGATGTCACTGAACCAGTCTTGAGTTTGTTGTCTGTGAACTTTAGTGAGTCAATTATGTTCAACTGTTGTTTTATTGCTAACAAAAGAACGATTTTTAAGCAGAACATAGAATATTCATTTCTTGGACACTTTGAATAGCTGGTGGAAAAAGTGAGTTGAGTTCTTTTCATGTTAAAACGCATCTAATTTGAGACAGATATTCAGAGTGCTGTTTCTTATAGAAATTACAGATAACAAGTAAATGGATGAGAAAAATACAAGTGTATAGATATTAGAGATGGGAAAAATTGCGGGGAGATGTAGCTTTAATTTGCAAAGATTTTTAGTGTAGTCGAACTATAATTTTCATTGGCGCCAACATGACCGTAATTTTCTTCGAAATCCTTAAAATTTAAAAAAAAACACTGACCTGCTCATTGAAAATTGAAACTGACGTCCTAGAACTCGAACAGCTTCCGTTGCATATTAAACACACAGACGGATTAGTTGTTTGGTTCATGGTCAAGCTACCCAACCTCAAAATACCTACTAATCCAAAGAGGTCAATTAGCTAAAAATCGATCATTTCACTAGCTAATCAACTAGTTTTGATAATTTAAAAACGAATAAAACTAACCACGCTAGCCAACTAAAATGACAAATCCATAGAACATATAACGCTAATCTATTAAGTTGCTGACAAAAGGAGTGACAAACTGAAGTAGCGATGTCACATGTCAAAGTGTAGTGCATTGTTATGTGCCTAGTTTCCTGGAAGCGCCAGAGATGGCCACAGAACAGATAGTATTCGCTGGTAGCAATAACAAAAATACAGATGGAGCGGCATACACTTCAAAATGAAGAAGTACACTTCACCTACCGCGCCATCTAACAATTACGTAGCAGTACTAGCCATGGTAAATGTATAGGCAAAAGTCTATGATTATCAAATCGACTAAATTTCTAGTTTAATGCTAATCGGGAGGGCGCCAACTTCGTTCCATAGAGTTGAGTATCTGATTATTAAATTATTTTATCTGTGATGATTCTTTATTGTTGGTGCAATTGTATGTAATGTAAACAAAAACACCTACTTTCAACGGGAACATTATTGAAATTCTGTATAGATCTAATATTGCTTTATTCATAATTACTTAAGTTATATCACAAAGTTATGTATGAAAGTAAGTGATAAATAATAATGTTGGCGCCCGAAGTAGGATCAACAAACGGTGAAACATCCGAAGTGCCTTTAGTTCGTGAGACAATGATAAGAAAAATCTCGGGAATTTTTGGTACTCAAAGAAGAGGAATGTTGGTTAGTGATGAGGGGCCTTCTTATGTGGAATTTGGATCATTTTCAGAGCAATCAGAAACTAGAACTTTGGGTACATTCGCTGGTGTTTTCAGTCCTGTCACTTTGTCAATGTTCTCGGCTTTAATTTTTCTTAGGATGGGTAAGAGACAACCGCTTTTTGTTTATTATAAGTTTCCAAAAATTAAGGAAGCAATCATTAATCTACCCCACTATTATTATATTATTTTTAATTTCGATGTTGTACTATACTGAAATATGATATCGCATCTCCATATATTAACTAATATTCAGAAGATGATTGGAATTGCAAAATATTCATCACAAATGTCATCAACCTGTAACATGTACAAAATAATCTATTATTTTGCAATGTATTTACAAAGTAAAAAAGTTTTTATAAAATCTCTTTTGATATAATTCAATTCGTTTAATTTAAGGTTACATTGTCGGAAATGCGGGATTAATAACAACACTAGTGCAATTTGTTATTGCCTATATAATATTAGTATCGACAGTAACCTCTGTTTGTGCTATCTCAACCAATGGTGCAGTAGAAGGCGGTGGAGCTTATTGTATCCTTTTTTATTTTTCATTATGATTTGTTTACATCTTTAGCTTCTGTACCTTAACATAATTCAGTTATGATCAGCAGAACATTGGGGCCCGAGTTTGGCGGTTCCATTGGAACGTTATTTTTTTTTGCAAATGTGGTTAGCAGTGCTCTCTGTATATCCGGTTGCATCGAAGGTCTGGTGGAAAATTTCGGACCTTCCGGTTACCTGATGAAAGGCGTAATACCGGACGGTGTCTGGTGGAAATTTCTTTATTGCTCTAGTTTAAATACGTTGAACTTGATTGTTTGCCTGATCGGTGCCGGCATGTTCGCTAAAACCACAGTATTCATTTTAACATTGGTTTGTGCGTGTCTTGGTACCACGATATTCAGTTTCTTTTACCAGGGGGCCATGAAGGTGAGTTATGGAAGTATTTATGAAAGTCAGATACCAAGAATCATATGTAGAAAACTTTAACTCATAAATTTTTTATTTTAATTTCGTAGGTTGAAATCCCCGAGTCGAATACACTTGTGAAAAACATTACGCAAACCGCCGATTACACTGGTTTGAACATGGATACATTAAGCAGTAACTTGTATCCGCATTATGGAAAAGATTACACTTCAAATGGCGACATTGTTACATTCGCTACAGTCTTTGGCGTTTTATTTTCGGGCGTTACTGGTATAATGGCTGGTGCGAACATGAGCGGTAAACACTGTTACGACTTCTAGAAATTGAATTTTTCTCTTTTTTTAATTTCAGGCGAACTCAAATCGCCAAGTAATTCGATACCATTTGGAACACTTTCCGCCGTTACTTTCACGTTAATAGTGTACTTAATCGTCTCAGTGCTTACAGCCGGAACTTGTAGTACTTTTTTGATGCAAAATAATTATCTTTTTATGGCGGGTGTGAGTTTGGTACCAAGTACTGTCGCCGTTGGTCTGCTGACTGCTACGTGGTCTGCCAGTTTGAGTAATGTCATTGGCGGTTCCAGAGTATTAGAAGCGGTCAGCAAAGACAATGTTTATGGTAGGAATTGAAAAACTCCCGAAATTTCAATAAAATGAAGCGTATTTCCAATTACAGGACCTCTGCTATCATTTGTTCCCAAAGGTACATGGAAGGGTAATCCAATAGTAGCAGTTTTAATATCTTGGCTTCTGGTGCAACAGGTTCTTCTGATCGGCTCGTTAAATCTCATTGCTCAACTAAATTCCGTTTTATTTCTCCTGAGTTATTTCGCGACAAATCTCGCTTGTTTGGGTCTAGAGTTGGCGAGCGCTCCAAATTTCCGTCCATCCTTTAAGTATTTCACTTGGCATACAGCATTCATTGGACTTATTGGTACTTTCATTATGATGTTTGTAATCAGCCCGATTTACGCCACATCTAGCATTTTAATCTGTACTCTACTTGTCACCTTATTACATCTGTTTTCACCATCGAAGGAGGCGCAGTGGGGCAGCATATCGCAGGCGTTGATTTTTCATCAGGTAAGAGTCAGTCTAAAAGTGGAACTCGTATCGGAAGCCGTAGTTCCCAAAACTTAAGTTAAAAAAAATTTGATTCTTTCAATATTTTCAATGTGGCTTTTATTATAGGTCCGAAAATATTTACTGCTCTTAGATTCACGTAAGGATCACGTAAAGTTCTGGCGCCCACAAGTTCTTCTTCTGGTCAACAATCCCCGTACATCTTGTCCGTTGATTGATTTTGTAAATGTTTTGAAAAAAGGGGGACTGTACGTGTTGGGGCATGTGATAAAGGGGGATCCGAATGCTCCGGGACCGGATCCAAGCCTAGAAACGAACTCGCATTGGTTAAATCTCATTGATCATTTGAAAGTGAAAGCATTCGTTGAACTGACTATTGCTACAACGGTTAGAGATGGCGCAAGGCATCTCATGCGAATCGCAGGTATGGGTGCCATGAAACCAAACACCGTCATTCTGGGATTTTTGGGTGATGAACAGAAAGAGGATTTTTTGAGAAGGTAATGTTTGCGATTTGCAATGTTTGTCGTTCAACCAAGCTATTGCAGCAACGACTCTTTTTATCAAAACCACGATTTCGGGAATGAAATATTCCCGTTGGAAGGGGAATCGACTATGAAATCATTTGAATATATCCAAATTCTAGGCGACGTTTTGAAACTGAACAAAAATTTGTGTATTTGTCGAAACTTTCATAAATTAAAAAAGGATCCAACGAAGTGAGTATATTTCCATTTAGGGACATGTGAAACTACTTCGTGCCCTAATGAATATGTTTTTTGCTCGTATTTACCAATATGTTAAAGATGAAAAATTTTCAGATTCGGCCCGCATTATATTGACGTTTGGCCAGTGAACTTCTTGAGCCCAACAGAAGGTGATGCATTCGATATAACATCACTTTTTATGATGCAACTGGCGTGCATTGTGAATATGGTTAACGTGTGGAGCAAATTGAAATTACGAATATGTGTATGCGACGAAGCGCGTCAGACATCATTCAGTTTGAACAGTACTACGCAATCTCAATTCAATCGGTTGTCCGCTATGTTGAAAAATTTGAGAATAGGGGCGGAGATTTACCATGTGGAGCGTTGGAAGACAGTAATCGAAGGTCATTATCAGAACATGGATGATTACTACATTAGGTGAGTTCGAACGGTGACTAAAAAATTTATTTTGTACTTGTTATTTCAGGATAAATGAATTGATTATTGAGAATAGCAAAGAAACAGCAGTTACATTCATTTATCTCCCGACACCGCCCGTAGACGAAAGAACGTCTGAAACGTTTTTCACCAATTTGAAAATGATTTCAGATAATTTGCCGCCAACAATTTTCGTGCATGGCGTAAGCATGGTTACATCGACTACGCTTTAATTTTACATTACACGACAGTTTTATTAATTGAATATGTCAATAGGGTTGCCTTAATGGTACCCTCAGTATCAAATGTTAAGCCTTAGAAATACTGTGATGCAATTAAATCTGAAAAATATGTAAATAAATTATACTTTTTTAAATCAATGTTTTCTGATGATCTATACAATTTTTCATAATATATTCCAAGAACAAAAAGTTACGTGTATTGATATAGCCTTGTGCAAAATAGTACATAATTTTCATGAAAAATTTAGGAATTAGTTATTCAAAACTCGGAATATATATTTTCGTTTAATTATATATTTTGGATACAATATACAAATGTTGTTTCGAATATATATTTTCATTAAAATTGAGCCTTATATAATAGAAATGCAGTAAAATTCAACAAAAATGGCAAGTAACACAATAAAAAAATGGTGTAAAATGGAAATAACAATAGAAAAATATGTTCAACGGAAACTCACACACAAACATGTCAATTTGATCAATCATCAATGCAATAATCAGTTGTACAGATTAATCTGAAACTGAAATTTAATATTGAGGCGGAAAATTCAAGGTAAGGACAGCATATCTCGTTCTTCAAATATTTTGTGCACCTTGTTGTAGATCACGCTAATGACTTCTAACGTTTCCGGCAAGATTTCTTCCGCCTTTTTGATGTTTTCTTCCGTTCCACATACCTAAATAAAAAGATTAGATTATCAAAATTACATTCTCACAACAAAATTCAGCACCATGTTGTTCTCTATTGCAATTTAATCAATCGATGCACTTAATCTCGTTATAATTATTATTATTCGTTGTAATAATACTAGTTCAATTTGTAAAAGAAAATGTGTTTGTTTTAATTTGTAGTATCCAAACGCAACCTAATCGTAATTTTTTTTCCTGAAACGAATTTTATAGTGGGCATGAAATTTCTCTCCTAGTAAAATATAATCGCTCAGAAATTAAAATTTTCATTTTTAAAATGTATGCGCTTGTCAGATTAAAAAGTTGACCCTTCATCTTAAGCTCACATAATTAATGGATCACGCTTTGAAGTTATATTTAGAATTACTAAAATGATGATGTGATACAAAGGGCAATTAAAGCGTTTCGAAAAAGTATTTTGTGTTAAGCTCATTTCTTTTATTTTCTGTTCTATATAATGTTGGTCTTCCCCCACCCTTTTTTGTATGTATACAGATTGGTCACGTGTATACGTGAGTCGAGAAATTTTTCCCATACATTGTGAAAGCAACCAAATTTTTCTGAGGAAATAAAGCTTTTTTTATTCAACTACAGATGACCACTCGATTTTGGGCTTACAATCCGAAAAATAATGAAATTCGAGTGAGGTATCTTAATTGAATCGATATCAACGTCCTTCCAGTTTATCTCTTGAGTCGAATTTTACCGTTCACGGGTCCCACAGGCTGCTTGTTCAAATTTGATTGATGCAAATTGAACCCAATCAATAAAAAAAAACATATAAAATTGAAGCCATAAGATAAGTTTTTCCTTTAATGGTTTTGGTAACTACACAGTCGTCTTTAATATGATAAAAATGCAACACCCTCCTATATGAAAGGTAAAATCATTTCATTAATGTTTTAGAAAATTAAAACAATAATACTTTAATCCATCAGACAAATAGCGTCACAAGAGGTTATTGTTGTAACACTAAGTATACATTTGATTTTGTCTAATAGAATGAAGAACAAAAACTCAAATCTATGATTGAAACAAGAAAAGCATAAACAAAAATTATATTTTATGTTCAATCAAAATTCTTCCCTTAAAAAGACAGCAAACAAAAATTAAAAACTCAAGTATACAACATTCCCAAACAAAACATAACAAAGAAAGAGTATCAGTCCAAAAAATTAGAGGGAACACATTACATACAAAAGGAAATGACAAAATACAGAAATACATGAACTTGAACAACACATTCTCATCTTATTAAGTTATATCTAATACAATCAAATTACAAACTAGAAAATGTCTCACCTTTTTGAGTAGTTCATGTTTAGCAGGTAAAGTATACATAGCAACTTTTGCTCCTGTTTTTATTAAAAAAGAATGATGTTTTCCCAGAGTGTTGTTGTATGCTTCAATGCAAGACCCAGATGTGCTATCTTCCAGGTTGAGTTTATTGACGTTTGTTAAGAAAGCCTGAATAAATTCCAATCCTCTGTGCAGCCTGAGCAATGTTCTTGAGCCAGATATGTAACCGCTTTTATTGAGCAAACCATGTCCTTTCTCATAATCAACCATACTTAAGACTGTTGAAAAGTGATGGGCCTCATCTGGCTTACTTAGAAAATCTCGAAGTATAGTCATTTTTCCATCTAGTTCAGAACTTACGAAGCTGAATATGGTGCCCAGCAGACAAAAGAATCTGTTGAATTTAACGTTTCGAAATTGTTTTGTATAACATCAATTCCTCTACTAGTTACTTGTTCAATTCATCGAAACTCTTCAAGTAGTACTCCAAATTTACATCATCTTCGTTGACTTCGGATAATCTGAAATTATCCCGTACGACTTCAAGGTCGAAGTACGATGCCTCCATTATCTAAATTTGAATTAATACAACAACAAGTAACGATTAAAACGGTTCCTATAAATAATGAATTAGTGAATTGATTGGTTAGAGACATAGAAATGTATACTTTTTTTCCTAAACTGGCTCTAATAGTCTTTGCGTCACTTCTTTGGATCTACGTCATTTAACCACAGATCTGAATTTACCTTCTGCCCTAGCTTGCTCTAAAATTTTAGAGCCATATATAGGAAACAAAACCTTTAAATTTATCTTGAACACTTAAAAAGAACTTTCGAGAAAATATTTACTCAAGCAATTTATAAACAGCTAAAGTGTTGAGAATTATAAAAACATGTTAATATTAAAGGAAGAAAACATTTGCTCCAATCAACGTTTCTCAAGATTCTTGAATTTGGCTTCTAGACGTTTTGAATAGGCATCTAATTTATAAGCTGCTTGCTCTAATTTTGTCACATTGTCTTCTAGTTGATCAATCTGTTCAAGCAAGGGTGCTATTGATTCATCTACAAACCATGTTTTTTAAATAATGAACACCACAATACACATATACAGTACATTTTGCGTTCAACTCGATTAAGTTTTTAGAAACATTTGTAGCTATGTGTTTCATATCATTGAATTTAGAGGTAGTCACTTGATTCATTTCTTCAATCAATTTGTAATCGTCCAAACTCGAAGTCAGTTCACCATATAAATAATCTGCTGTTTTTGTAAACATTGATGTTGCCAACCGACTCAAATTTGGATCATGTGGATCGAGGGCTTCAAAACTAGATGTAGAGGTTGACAGCGTAGGACCTACAAGTTTTATTAATTTTTTATGATTTTTGGGGTAATAATTTTATTTACCTCTAAGGGGGGAATCAGCAGCCCCTGCCTCACTGTCTGACATAACTTTACTTTAATGACTGAAGGTTGAATTCAACTTAAAATCAATAATGCGAAAAAAAATTGAAGTTTCAAAATTAAAACACTAATACAAGAAATTTAATATTCGGTTAATTTGTGTTTTGAATATTTTTATTTATTGTCATTGACTAAATAATACCAATAGACTGACGGGCCAACGAAATCACTTTGAGTCAAGTTTGTTGGATGGGCCAGAGGGCGCATAAAGATGACCACCAGATAGAGCGCAAGCGGGGAACATATTCTGTGGTCAGCATCACAGAAAATATAATTGAAGTTAGCACCTGACAATCCAGGTGAATAGAAACAAATTTGAAATTGCAGGGAGATAAGTGACGAAACACAAATATTAGAAGAACGTTTCAATTCGAAAGTGCGATTTGAAATTCCGAGGAGATAACACGTATCATTTTCAAGGTATGTGATAGACCAATTCAGTCGTCAAAGTACGATTTCACCTTTAATTATGAGTAATTTTAGTGACTGCCTCCGTAACCATGCCCCCGAAACCCACTGGTCAGATATTGAAACAACTTCGTGATCTTATGATTAATCCCGCGTATGTAAAAGAACCACTATCAGCATATATTGTCCCTTCTAATGATGCTCACTTCACCGAGTATGTGGCCGAATGTGACCAATTCAGGGGTTTTGTTTCGGGTTTTGATGGATCTGCGGGTACCGCCGTGATTACCCAAAGCAATGCTTGCCTTTGGACTGATGGCAGGTACTTTCTGCAAGCATCTCAACAGATAGATGATAACTGGACGTTAATGAAGGAGGGCGTTCCTTCCACTCCTACTATAGGTGAGATAATTGAATTTGAAAAATTTTTCTATTTACAATTTTTTTCAATTTTTTTAGCTGCATGGTTAGATAAGGTTTTGCCTGCTAATGCGAATGTTGGTGTGGATCCGAAGTTATTCACTCTGGACATGTGGGACAATTTAAACAATTTCTTGGAATCAACAAATCACAAACTTGTCCCTGTCGCTGAAAACTTAATTTCTGTTTTATGGCAGGACCGTCCAAAGCGTCCAACAAATTTGATAAAACCTTTACCTCTAAAGTACAGTGGTCAAACAGTCGGAAGTAAGATAAGTTTCATCCTTAAACAACTCAAAGATAGAAATTGTTCAGCTTTGATTATTTCCACGTTGGATGACGTGGCATGGACTTTGAATTTAAGAGGATCGGATATCGAGTATAATCCATTGTTTTTTTCTTACTTAATCATTCAAGAAAATCTCATTTCCATCTTTGTCAATGTCGAACAAATAGACGAAAAAGTTCGACACCATCTAAAAGAAGAACTAAATGACATAAATTTTGTTATACATCCCTATGAACATATCGAAGAATACCTGAAATCTTTAGAAGCACAAAAAATATGGATTCCTGATAATGTCAATTATGCGCTCGCTGGCTTATTTCCACAAAGCAAACAGCATAATGAAATCAACCCAACAATTTTGATGAAGGCTGTGAAAAATGAAACGGAAATAAATGGTATGCGTAACGCGCATGTGAAAGACGCGGCAGCTTTATGCTGTTACTTCGCTTGGCTCGAAGAAAACGTGCCGAACGGGGGGGTGACCGAGGTCTCGGGTGCTTCAAAGCTGGAAGAGTTCCGGAAACTCCAAGAAGATTTCGTTGGACCCAGTTTTGCGACAATCAGCAGCAGCGGACCGAATGGGGCCATCATCCATTACCATCCTACAGAAGGAACAGATAGGTAAAAAAACATAGTACAATTGAGTCCAAAAAAATTCTCATAACGGAACATACGTTTCTTTTATTTCAAGGTTGATTACAACATCGGAATTGTATCTATGCGACTCGGGTGCCCAGTTCTTGGATGGAACAACAGACGTAACGAGAACGATGCATTTTGGTGAACCTACTGATCACGAGAAAGAATGCTATACGCGGGTACTCAAAGGTCAGTTGAAGCTTGGTAACGCAGTGTTTCCGTCGAAAATAAAAGGCAATTATTTGGATTCGTTCGCTCGTGAGTTTCTTTGGGAGGTTGGACTTGATTATAGTCATGGAACGAGTCACGGAATTGGGTCGTACTTGAACGTACACGAGGGACCAATGGGTATTTCTTGGAGGCCATATCCGGAAGATCCCGGTTTAGAAGCAAATATGTTTTTATCAAATGAACCTGGTTATTATGAGGATGGTAAGTTTGGGATTCGAATTGAAGATATTGTACAAATTGTGCCAATTGATTTACCCAACAATTTCAACAACAGAGGTTTTTTAACATTTGATACTATTACATTGTGCCCAAAACAGACAAAGTTGATTAAAGTCGAGATGTTGACTGATAAGGAGATCGAATTATTGAATAATTACCATAAAAAATGTAGGAGTATTGTTGGACCCTTATTAGAGAAACAAGGACATATTAAGGCTAGAGATTGGTTGTTCAATGAAACTGAAGAATTGAGGAGAAACTAACGTTCTTGTTAACTGTTATAACTGGTGGCCTTTTGAGAATTATTTGTTCATAATAAAATTGAAAACACTATGTGAACTATTTGTTGTATTTTAATATATCGTTGTATTTTGCAATTGGTTTATCTTATCAAGTCCGATTCAGTTGTCCGTTATTACTCCTCTTATGATTTTGTTCATTTTTTTTTAAACCAGCCTTCACGTTTTAGCTCATCCATGTCTCACCGAGATAGTTTGCAATTTCCATGATCGAAATAAAAAGTTCTTTTTAGAAGTACATTGCGACATATTTATTATGTTTAATACTTTGGTTCTTCTTTGTACAATTCAATTTGATGAAATTTAAAAAAAAATCATCAAGAGCTGCATTGTAGATTTTTATAAAGATACAAGTTCACAGTATATTAAGGCGAAAAGTCACAGACCCAATGAAACAACCAGTTCCTTTGTACATATCAAAGAAATGAATGAGTAAGAAATGAGCTAATAAAACACAAGAAAAACGGAACTGTATGGGCTTTTACTTTTCACCTACACAAATATAAACAAAATATCCTTCAATTTATTAAAAGCTTGAATATATATTGAATAACTTAATAAGCACAGCACATTTATTCACTTAATATACGTCTAGAAGTAATATATTCCAAACCGTTTCCATAAACAAACAAATCAAGTCTGCCATTATTAAAGCATTCCATCCCTTGAACATCCGCAATGGCAGTATGAAACATGGAAACACACCTGCATTTCAGTTTATCGTCAATTATTTCCCAACCAAAAAGTAGAACTCTCTGATCGATCGATGTTGTAACAAAGAATTTATCACAGATAAAGGCACCGCTTATAAGGGCGCAATGCACTCCCACATCTTTGAAAGAATCTATAAGGCGACATTTCAATGTATCGGCAGATGTAAATTCAATTAAATTTAAAACAACAGCATTGTCATCACCACCTGTCAAAATTAAAATTCGAGTGTCGCTTATCGTTTTGATGGAATAGCTGTTCAGTCCCGACTGGTGAGCAGGTATTGCATCAAAGTAGTTGGGATTGTCATTGTTCAATATTTCAGAAAAATTCCAGAAGACCAATAGTCCGTCAGTAGCCATAGTTAACAAAATCTTTATATTACTCGAAACTAAGCTAGTAATTTTAAGCAAACATCGAAGTTTATATTTGACGGTTTTCATAAACTTCAAGACATAATCATCTAAACTATCACCTTTGACAACTTTAAACACGAGTATATTACCGTTGGAACAAGCGGCGAATAACATTATCCTTTTATTATATTCAACAATATCCATATCCATTATTCTTGTTTCTGCATCATTTGTTTTTTTATTATAGTAACTATCTTGCTCAATACATGTTACATCAAGATTTGAGTTTACGACACCTATATTTAATTTGTACATTAATATTTGTTCCCTACCGCCTCCATAGAACATCAAATAAACCACTTTGTCACCACCCTCGTCAACCTTGTGAAAAGCGATCGTTTTAATAGTAGACAGATGAGACTTGAACTTTTTAATGCTACACAGTTGGACACGTTCCTGCGTCAGGTCCATCTTTTTTAAACGCAGAACAGTATCTTCCCCACCCGACGCTAAGATGTAATATCCACCAATTCGTAACGCTTTCAAACAATTAATTTCCTTTACATGATAACCGGAAATGAAATCAAGCGGCAAAATAGCCTGGAGATCGAAATTTTTTATATATATTCCCTTGCTTTTCACATAAATGAAGCAATTTTCATTGAAGTCCCAAGAACGGTGACCGCCCCCGCATGGCGATTTAATGAGCGTTCTTCGAGCCTTAATGTCCCACATAACCAAACTGTCGCTCGAGAATCCAATCAGATAATTCTTATACAAAGATCCTAACCAAGTAAAGGGCAGTTTATCGGCAGATATGGCCGTCAAACGCAAATCCTTCTCAAGCCTATGCATTTTAAGCAACGCATCTCTTCCAAGCGACACGACGACATTGGAAATGCTATACAATTTCGACACACCTTGACTAGAATGAACCTTCATCATACTTCTTATTGGGAACTCTTTTTTGTTATAAACGTGCAAATGTCCCTTGCGGTCCCCAATCACCAAACAGTCCTTGTGCAGACATGCGGCAGTAAGACGTCGTTCTCCATTCCACGGCAACATGTACTGATATTTCATTTCAATCGAATTCTTTTGCACGTCCCAACTAAACACTCTTCCTTCGTTTTCGTAAGTGATGAAGTTTTTGCAATTCAGCCAGTACGCGCCAGCTATCTTTGACTGTGTCTCCAGTTTAAAGGTGCATTTTTTCACTACCGTTCCTTTAATTTCCTTATAAAAGTACATTTCACCGTGAAATCCTGAAATGAAAAAAAAAAAATCAGTATTACATATTAATTTACTTGATCTATTAGTGATTATTATCAATTCACAAACCCTATAAGTGTTAGAACAATAAGAGGGAAATAAGCAATTACCTACAAGGGCCAAGCACTTTCTACAAGGTGATACCTCTAACAGGGAGCACTGGTCAAGTTCCTTGTAATGATCGACGCATATCCATTTGTTAAGAGTGACGTTGTAACAAAACAAGTAGCCATTTTCCGATATAGCCAGAACATTTCCTGTGGCCAACAAAACAATATGTCTCGGTGCTTCCAATCGCGGCATATCAATCTTCTTTGATTCGACAGTAGTAAAAGCACTGAAAGAAGTCAAGGAACCATCTTCGCCACCTAAAGCATAAACATTAAAATTCATAAAATAATCGTCTCGTTTTTTACCAGATAAAACGTAATTTCTGTCGGCATGATATCCTAGCGATCGTATAGCGCCTCCTTGATGTGGCTCAACCATTCTTAATAAGGTGCCGTCTAAGTTCCATATATTCAAAACAGAATCTTCCCCAGCTGTCATGAAAAAATTACTCAAAACCTTACAGCAGAAAACCCTCGCTTGATGACCATATACTCTACACTTCTTTTCAAATTTCTTATGCTTCAGCCCTTCTTGTGCCCATAAAATAGACGACCGATCATCTGATGTCGTGCAAACCATTTTCATGTCTTCATTGAAATCAACAGACAGAATGACTCCCTTGAAAAGTACATTATTTTTCATCAAAAAATCACTAATTTATAAATACCTTATGACCTTTCAACGTTTCTTGAACGTGGCATTTTTTATTGTCGTTAATCAATGGTTTCCATACTAGCAAATTTCCAAAAGCTGTACCCGCAAACACCAATAAATCATCAAATACATTAAATCCTATAGTTGCGCTATACAAAATAGATCTTTCGGTGCAAGAATACTCTTCAGTCACTTCTAGCGACAAGTTCCTTGTCTGCAGTATGTTATTCATTGTGACAGTGACAATTCGGGAATTGTTGTCGATGAATTTGGCAGCTAAAATCCAGTCTTGTGAGAGTGAGGAAGGCTCCCTTGAGAATTTCTCAAAATCGCCTTGGTAGCGTACGAGCTTCATTTTCAAACCGCTATATATGAAAATTTGTTTGTCCACTAAGTTGATTTCGATGCCATGGATTTTGCTTCCCTCAAATATCTTGAAACGTCTCAGGAATACGGCATTGTTTACGTTGTAGATATTTATGTTACCTCCTATTCCTGTTAAAAAAAGGTATTTACAAGAACTAATATTGAGTGGAAAGACAAATTTTTTTCTGTGAAACAGCTGTTTTGAATTGAAACCTACTTCCTAATAACTCAAAGATAGCTTACTTTGATATCTGTTTGATGGACTATGATGTGATTTTTTTAAATGAACATTTAAATCACATAACATAGAGGGTTGATCGTTATTGATTTTGAATGGGTTGATTACACAGAAATTTGAATTACCTGCTAAGACGTAGTTATCCACAATATTTATTCGTGTGATGCAAGCTTGTATCAATTTGGACATGAAAATCGGCTCCATATCATTCATCATTTTGAAAATTTTCTGGTGTGATATTTTCTTGACAACGAATTATAACATTCAGTTACCTCTCTTTTTTAATGCCCCTTTGTTTTTAAAAAGTCGTTTTTTCGGAGCACTTCTTGTAGTAGGTACTGAAAAATAAGATTTTTGAAGCGAATCAGTAAAAAGGTTTTCAAATAAATACTCAGTCAATACATGGATATTAACATTGATTAATATCAATAGATATTGCGCCCAATAAATTTTAGCCCGCCAAGTTATCTCTGTGTAAGGCCGCATTCTATGAACCTTTATTAGAGCCGTCCACTGTAAAAAGGAGAATTCTATTCCGTTGACAAAAATTGCAGTTTTCTTTATGTGGGGCTGGTTGGCGACGGAGGCGTTTTATGCTCCATCTGGTTGTATTCTCCATTTATGCGCCCTCTCTGGGGACATTTATCGAGCTTAGCTCAATAATAGTTCTACGAGTACATTTCAATGCTACACACAATAATATTCTCTGTTCCGAGAATAAACTGTCATTTGTCACAAAGGCTGTCCTTGTCAAAGAATTGGCGTGGTGTTTATTAGGGCAGTGTTAAGCCATAATCGAATATTATGCTATTTTTTCGAAGTTCCTATTGAAAAAAAACTTTTGAAACTGAAGTATAAAAATATTCTTTATTATTTTACGAAAGAAACGTATACAAAATTATTCTCGTCACTTCCGTATACAGATTCCAAAATACCAGTGATGCACGTTGTGTATAAAATCGATAAACAAGAAGTGCGATTTAGTGTAGCGCTACGTGTCTTTTTCTGCCAAACTGGATCAAAGACACAAGATTAACAATTTTAGGTATATAAACGTTTATTGACTGTGATTCTCGATGGTGTACGATAAATATTTGTTTGCTTTTTTTGAATGTCACCTTTGAAATTTGTTTATTAGCTTGAAGACATGTTTCCGAGACATTTAAATGATCGTATTGTAGGAAAATGAACGATGGCGAATAGCATCGTAAAAGTGTCAGACATTCTACCAAAAAGAGACGGTGTTGTTGTATTTGTTGGATTAGATGGTGAAGTGATACCTTCTAAACATACCATTGAATCTTCTTTAAGTAAACAAATATTAATCTTTCGTACACGTCCCTTTCATTTCGTACCTTTTAGATTATAAAAAAGGTAAAACCAACATTCGTTTAATGCAAATGGACAAGGGAGATAAGGACAGTATTGACTTGGTATTCGACAATTTGACTTATGTTCCTGATATGACTGAAGAAGGTATGATTCTATGATTAGTTATTGTAGTTTCAATAGACGAACTGTTGTAGCAAGTTTGGTTTGCATGAGGTGTAGTAGTAATTCAAAATTCCCTATGACCTAAATTTTTGATTGATTAATTATTATTGAAATTATTTTATATTTGAATAGTTTTTTGCTGATAAAAAGTTTTTGTGAGGTGACCATAATTAATTTTTTAATTTTTTTTCCATTTTTGAAACGTGTATATATACGCAGTTATTCATATTTTTGTTATGGCTCAATCAATGAAGATCATCTGAGTGTTTTTTTTTTCAAAATCAAAATTCAAAATAGTATAATTTTCAGTTTCTGGGCTTAGTTTTTTAGATAAAGAAAGTTATTTATATTGTACAATCAGCAATGTTTACTTATGACTTCAGTAATAAAACCACATATTTCAAAAAATAAGTCACATTATCGAAATTGTTTATGAATTTTGAATCATCTATTTCAATTTTTCATCAAGCAAAAATTTGGTTAAAATACTGATTCCTACTCCCTTATGTCCTGATGTCAGTAATGAATTATTTACCCACAAAAATAATTTTTTTATCCTACAATTGTTTTTCCTACGCCCTCATCCTTATTATTTTGTGACCAGTGCTTATGTAATTGTTTGTATTTCTAATTGAATTTTATAGGATATAAATATTTGTAAAATATAAGTTCACGCTGACTATACAATAAGTAGTTTTCTCCACTTCTAAATTTTGACAAATAAACTTTATTTGAACACCGAATTTATTAGTATCTATATGTTTTGTTTAACTGATCGTGTTCATTGTCTGTGGAGTAGTTTATAAATTGCAGTTGAATCTTTAATAAATTTGAAAAAATTAGTAGATTTAAATCGTATTTCATATTCTCAAATATAATTCAGTCACTCTATTGTTTTGTATACATAGGTTGGCTAATTAAAATTTTTTTTAGTGATGTAAGATTACAATCCTTCTGTCTCCCCAATTTGATATTTTTAACCTACAACTATGAATTTTTTGGATAAAAAAATGAAGACATGTAATATAACGTTGAACATAGAATCTGAATCTGCAATAAAAAGTTGAATTCGTTAAGCTTTCAAAATTCACAGTCTCAACAAAAGGAATTCTCAAATGAATAAACAATTCCAAGTTGAAATAATCAACCGGTTCAAAGAAGTTTATCACTTTGGTTGATATCAAATTAATGCCTTCATTAATAATTATTTTTTCTGAATAACACTGTAGCTAAAATAGGTTATATGTGACTGAATGAAAGCAATTTGATTTACTAATTTTTTGACTCGGACAGTTTTTCTTTATCAATCTTCTGCGCAATTTGAATTAAATCTTGAATTTTCCGTGAAAATGTATGAGTTTGTAAAGATTTATTATTATGAAAATTTTATAGTCACAATTTGCAATTTTCTTTCACGAACGTCCTTTCAGTTTTTCATGAAGATGAGAGATATTTCATCAGAATGTATTGTATATTTGGATTGAAAAATTGAGGAGTTTCTGATAAAAATTACGTTGAACACGAAAGGGTTTAACAACTTTTGAAAAAAATTTGAATAATTTTTAGAATCTCAATAAGCCCCTCTGCAGCAAAAAGTGAGATCAGAAAATTGTTCAGATAAAATATATTCACTTTTTCAAAATTACAAGAATATTTACTAAAAGAGTATGGGGTTGAAAAACAAGTTGCCATTGAAATGACGTTTTCGCCTCATAATTTTCTTTTTTTCTATGATAAAACATTTTAGAGTCCTAATGTTGAAATTTATTATCTAAAAATAACATTTTTTTTTCAGTGATACAATTTCTAATGTTCAAAAAAAGAAGTTAACCAACTGATCAGTATAAGTATTCTAAACAGCATTTTCGTAAATTGTATGATTTAGGGAGAACCACGATTCGAAACAATTTGATAGGAGAAAATACGACTGACTGAAAACAAAATTGTGTTTCTTTCACATGAACAATATTTTTCCCCGCGAAGAACATATTCAAATATTTAATACGACTGTCCTTTCTCCAATTTTCATTTACTAAGAATGATTAAGTGATTACGTTTCGAAAAACTTAAAATAAATAAACCCCCAGTCTTCAAAATTATTTCCATTTCCTACTACCAAATGTTTGAATTTGTCATTTTTCCTTCAGATAACGCGCGTATTTCAATCAGTGCATTTGAAGCCATGGATGAACTAGCGTACATTATACGTGTCATTGACATGGACCATGATTACTCCAAATCGCCTAAAAGTCAAAAAACAAAAGTCGATGACATTACTGTATGTCAATTGAACGACGAACTCACAACTGTCACAGTAAAAACACCTGAACAGTCACTGAAATCAAAAGAAAAACCGCTTGTTGTTCAACAAATACTTGACGAATTTGACGATAAAATTGGAGAAGGTGATGAAGCGAGCGCGGAACGCGAAAAGGATGACGACAGCAGTCTCAATTCTTCCTCAGATAGTATCACAAAACGCATGAAACGTAGAAGAAAATCGTCCGTCAAAAATGATGAGAAAAAACAGAAGTTGGATGCGTCAAAAATTAAGGAATCAAAAACGAAAACCCAGGCGGAATCGGATCAGCAAGTTAGAGAAATAGAAAAAGAAAAAGCGTTGTTGGAGAAGAAATCGGTAAAGAAAGAGAAAAAATCGCCGAAGCCGATGCCCAACGATTTCGCCTTATTCTCTACTCCCGATATTATCAGACGAGTAGAAAAGGACACACCTACGACACCTGACGGTTCTTCGGTTGAAAGGTCCGACCAAACTTCTCCGAAATCGAAACCGGATAGGGAAAGAAAGTTGACGGTTGAAAGCGATCCAAAATCGGTTGTTGATGAAAGAATGAAACCTATTATTTTACAAAACATCCAACTGAAAGAAGGAAATTCCGATTTTCTGTTCATGGATCGCCTGCCAACTCCTTCGGATGTCCGTTCTATTATAATGACTGAAGACGTGAAATCATATACAACATGTACCTTGCCCCAAATTCAAACTAGTGAAGTGAGCTCGTCAGAAGCATCAACAGCACCAGAAATAACGAATCCATTGTTGTCAATGACAATGGAACATACACCTGCCACAATCCCAGCATCGTCAGCAACAGTGCCGAAAACTGTCACAACTCCACCAGTTACATTACCATTGACACAAACCATAGTTCCAACAGCACAAGTGTCTGTACCATCGGCTGGATCGTCCATAGTAAATCACACATCCACCGGCATCGGTCTTGATCTAGATCAGAGTATTCTCGATAATATAACCACCGACGAGATATCTGAAGATATTTTGTACAAAGTGGCGCAATCGTTGGTCAGCAACACGGATCTTCAGAAAGCAATTGATACCACTCTCATTGAGGGCAGTCTTGTATTAGATACCCCCGTGCAAGGGAGTAATGCGGCGCAACCTGTTCAAGAAATTCAAACCCAGATCGATCCGAAAACAGTCGGGAAGCAGATTGTTCGACCGGGCGGACGGATCGTTGTTTTGCCACCGATTGAACGCCCGAGCACTCGAAGCAGCAATCGCCAAAGGAATGAAGAAGTCCGGAAGTGAGTATCAGGAATATTTTTAGCTTTGGTGCCTTTTATTCTTCCTTCATCCACTGCATCGGTTTGGACAAATCCAACCTCCAAAAATCTTTTCAGCTCTCCATTCGTTGCTGGTCCTTCATGTAAAATTTCTTTAATTATTTGCAAGTCCAATTCGACGTACTAATTTTCAACATTTCTCACATTTTCTTCGGTCGCTTGGTGATCTTCACAGGTTTCTCTGTTTAGTTCAAACGGGCGGGCTCATTGTTGTTTTTAATTTTGGATCACACCTAATCCTTTCAAACTTCTCTGGTGCGCTGGAATGTTCTCTTCGTCCTGCTCGAAATAATTATTTTTGACGCGTCAAAACCAATCTTGTTTCCAGTAGAGCACTCTGGTTGTAAATATCTACGAAAATCATGTGCTTCAGCTGCAGACTTCGTTTGAGTAAAATAGTACCATACAATTTTAGATTGTGGCTTCTTAGCGGAAGTGTAACCATTTTCTGTTAAACAGCGAGAACTTATTTAAGTATTCAATATTTTCGGCCAAAAATTCACATATCAATAATTACAATCAAACAGATTCCTCGTTAAGTCGCGATTACTTGGTATTGGAGTTATTAACATTTGAGCGATCCAAAGTTGTAGGTCAATCGCTATTATCGACTGTGTTAAATTTATTGAATCAAAACAGAACTAAGGTATAAATAGGTGTGACTTATATTAATAATTCTTAATTACAGTATACATCTGTATATATAAAAATGAATTGTTTGAGATATACTTAGAAATCCAGGGAAGGTTTCAACCATTTGACAAATAGTGTCAAACATTCGATTTTCGATCGGTCGCTGTTTCGATGAAGTCGGTATGATGAGTTGGATTGGCGCATATTTGAATTTAAAAAATTGAAAATAGTGCTACTTGGTTAAATTTTAAAAAACGGCAAATCCAAATGGGACATACTGTAACTAAATGACTTATAATAATAGAACGCGATGATGGGAAACCTATTTATTCCTTGGGAAACTTATTGTAGAAAGTGTTTCATACTTTTTTCTGAAACGAAGCAATTTCCAGAAATATATAGATATCTATGATTTCCAGCCACCCGAACACCGGCTTGAGGACCAGCCATTTACACCAGAAGTCCGGTCACTGTTTCCACCAGAACTCCAACCACCATTTCCACCAGAACTCCAAGTACTGGGTTTCCACTTCTTCAAGACATCCATGGACCAATTCCTCCTTTTATTCCGTTATTTGCGACTGTAATTTTGACAGTTTATCCTCCTGATTTAAAAGTCCAATACATAACTGTCCCTTCCTTAACGCCTTCCGCTGGATTTCTGTTCAATTGCATACAATACAAAAGAAAAAAAAATTAGATTTCCAAACACGTATTACGTATCAAGTTAGAAAAAAGTTGAAATCATATAAGACTATGCATTTTATTCATGTTCAATAACAGGAATATAAAGAGTTTGAAGTCATTCTTTCATTGATCTATAAGGCAGACGAATGGAAACAAAAATGTGATGTGTATTATTATCAGTATGATAATATCATTCTCGAGATTCATGAAACATATGTATTTGAAAAAATTCTGCTATATTTTTAATAATTAATTGGGGTTACATAAAGAATTCCTAAACTTGGCAACGAATTTATATTTTTGAGGGCTAAACTTTCTTTCGTTTTTTTGTTCCTTCAAAATTATGCTAACATAGCCCAGACAAAATACTAGATTTTGTGCAGAATGAGAATACTCATTGTAAGGGAATGTTGCAGTTGACATTGGAATAAATCTCACAAAAAACATGGTGTACAAAAATGTTCTTCGAGCTTCTAAATAAATGGGGAGTGAAAAAATAGAAGAAAGACATTTTCATCGTTAATAATCCGCCTGCATTTTCAAAATGAATAATAATGTCAATATTTTGGATAGGGTCCTATACCTCGGGATATGAGATAATGTTGTCACTTAGTAACGAGTCGTTACTACATTGAGTGAGGGGCTCACTTGCAAAGAACTGAACGCTTCCTTCGAACTGGACGGATTTTTCAAAATCCACGCTATCTTAAAAATGATCCGTTGATTCATTCTATGTAATGGCTTCAATAAAAACATTTCGATTCGAGTTATTTTTTTTGTTTAACTGTTACATAAAAGCATGTGCTTACAAATATGCAGTAGGATGGATGAAGCGACTATGGTAGATACGACTACATATTTGCATGTCACTATAAAATTTTGTTTATCTAGAATATGTTTACAATTCGTTATTGAATGAATTATTCGTGTTCAGAATCAAGTTTGTTTTTAGAAGCGACCGATTTCAATGTGCTCACACAGCGCACAGTATCGTATCGGTTTACTGTGCGGTAATTTATTGTTTGTCACGAACGCACTTCACTGAGCGGGCCGAATAGAGCAGCCATAGTTCAAATAAACAAACGATCTATCACTGGAACTGCAAACGTTCTGATTTCTGATATCGAGATTTTCGTTCAGCTATCAAGTGTCTTTGGAACATTTGTGCGTGACTGACATTTTTCGGTTTAATTCTCACTGAACGACGAAGCGATCACTCGAGTAAAGTAGGCATAGCTACGACTGTTTTAATGTAATAGAAACCGCACAAAAGGATCTAATCAAAAACATGTATACCATACGAATGGTCTCATCCGAGAGATCGGCATACTCATGGAAGATTTCTTGAAACCCATCACATAAAATTAGTTTGGTTAATACAGGATCCTCCGTAAGTATTTTAATTTCCGAAAAGATTGAAATTGTACTTGTTTTATGGACATAAAAAGATTCTTAAATCGATTTCGTCTTTTTTTCTTGAAACATTCATATTTCTGGAAATTCTGGATGTAACAAATGCAGTACTCTTGGTTTTAATGTAGAAATTTCATCAATCAAACTTACCCAAAAAGTGAGGTATTACTAAGTTGTCCCAATAAGCTGGTTTTGCACATGTTCAGTTACACTATCAGTTCGAAGGGCAGCTGTATCCAAATATAATTTATAAAATCTCACTAGACGCTGGTAAAATAGTTTGAGGTTTCTTGCTTCGACTGCCTGATATGAAATTTTTATTTATAAATCAGTTACTTACATCTTCGGTTTATGAATTACATGAATTTGACTAAATATTCGCAATATTTTTCATGTGTTGTTTATTATCAGACCTCCTGTCAAACCTTTGGATGAAGAGCACGTATCGGGTAACGAACTGGATGAATTGGATGAAGATGGTGCAAATACGACTGTTGCACAGGAAGACGATGACGATGAGGATTATGAGGAAGAAGAGGAAGACGAGTCAGAGGATGACCCGAACAAGTTATGGTGCCTCTGCAGCCGACCTCACAATAATCGTTTCATGATATGTTGCGACACTTGCGAGGAGTGGTATCACGGCAAATGCGTCAATATCACGAAAGCAATGGGTCAGCAAATGGAAGATGAGGGACGAGAATGGATATGTATGTTCTGCAAAGATCCGTCTTTAAAACGACCTCAAGCGGCAGCAAGGCGGGTTCGCAAAGCGTTACGAGCATCGACTGACAGCAGAGCTAGCAGTACCCAAAAGTCAACGACATCCTCTACTTCTACCCCAAAAGTAGCTGCGGCTACCCCACCCTCTTCGAAAGTTAATGCGAAGGTATCCAATAGTGCGACAGCTGGCACGCCTACTTCTGCTGGTCGCGTTTCATGCGTTGTTTGTCGGAAACCTTCGAGGGAAAATTCTATTTATTGCAGCCAAAAATGTATATTGGCCCATGCATCTGGTGTAGATCGGGTAATATGATGAACCTATATTGTATAGTTTTCTTATTCTACTCTCATCTTGTTTATTTTGAATCAGATTGTCGTTTTCGAACGTTCGACGGGGCGTATGCTGAGCGGTAACAAAGCTCCCAGCTCTGCAAATCTAGAAGAATGGTTGAAATCGCATCCTACTTTTGAAGTATACCGATCTGGCGGAAAAATTGTGACTTCTAAAGTAAGTATTTTTTCAATAAACAAACAGTTTTAATGCAACGAATTTTTAAGGTACAACAGAGACAGCCGTCATCAACAAATTACACACAGTCAAAGCTGAAAATCGTAAAAAATGTTGAAGATCGCGGCGTATCACTGGAAATTCGCAAGAAAGGCATTAAGGTTGGTTTATTGAAACATAAACCGAAATTGAACACTTCGATGGAGGATGAAGTGAAAGCATCAAAATCCGTAAGTAAAAACTAATGAAGATTGACAATATTTGTGAAGAAAGTTCCTAAAATAAAAGTTTCCGTATTGAAAGTCTTTCTAAAAAATTTGAAAAATACCTATCGATCTAGAGCTGATTAATTCAAAACCAATAAAAAATTCTCTTCATAGTAAAATAAAATAAATTTATTTCTTGCCACTTTTTGCAATTAAAAATAAGATAATGATAGGTTCAAATTATGCTATTTTGGATGTGATCCGAATCTACTAACTGATAATGTGGATTCAAACCGCAATTGAGTGAATTATTTCAAGTTATTTAGCCACATGTGATTTGGATACTTACGATCAGAATGATTCACTCAAATTTGTGTGACTTCTAGTCTTATTTGTTTGAAACATCAAAACACCCAGACTTTTTCAACATTATTTTATTGACGTTAAATCGCTTATAGACTAAAGTATGTTGAAAATAATTAAACTTACAGCCACAGCCGAAAAATTCTATAAGGCAATTTTCTTCCCCACCGATGAAAACGGGCGAACTGACGTCCCCGAAAGCCAAGGTTCCACCCACAACTCCAACAACAAGCAAGCCGAAATTAATCCAAACCAAAATCAAAACGCAGCCTGCAGAGAAACCGCAACCCGTGAAAACCCCTAAAGCGCGAGCAGTTGAGCAGCAACAGCCAACGGCATCGAAACACCCAGAAATTATACGAGAAAACGTCCAAAAAACTTTATTCGAGCAACTCAGCAACCGGTTGAAGTCGGATAACACCATAAAATTGTCTGAAGACGAAGTCAAGGAGGTGTCGAAAGAGATCGAGTTGCAGTTGTATCAATGTTTCGGCGGTATTGGACAGAAATATCGCAATAAATATCGCAGCCTCATCTTCAATATAAAGGATACTAAGAATCAAACGTTGTGGAAGAGAATATGTGAGAAAAAGATCAACGCTTATCAATTGGTAGGTTTTCTTAAAAAAATGGTATAAAATATAATTGGAACGTTTTAAGGTTCGTTTATCTCCCGACGATCTGGCCAGTCAAGAATTGGCGCTATGGCGCGAGAGGGAGGCAAAACATACATTGGATATGATTAAAAAATCGGAATTGGAACTACTTAATCTATCAAGGCAATATCTACTCAAAACGCACAAAGGTAATTGAAATAATTTTTATTTATCCTGTAGACACTAACTAAGTTACTGAAGTTCTAATTCTTATCGTTTTTGCCCTCAGGCGAACAAGTGGTGGACGCGGAAGATCGCGACAGCGAGAAGATCGATAATAGCGAGGTGATACGTACCCTGACGGAAGACAAAATCGATGATAACAACCCCAAAGAGAAAGACAATTTGAAAAAATCGTCGTCAAAATCGTCGAGACGCGATAGAAATAAGAAGTCCGGCAAACGGTCGAACAAGGAGAAAAAACGTCACCGGTCGAGCAGCAAGGATCGTTCGTCGGACAAAAAACGTTCTCGCAGCCGGGACCGAAATAAAAAATCGACGTCGTCGTCGTCCTCGTCACACAAAAGTTCGCGTTACAAAAAAGACGAGACGTTGTCGCATATTTCCTCTACCGAGAAATTGGACAAGAAATCGAAGGAAATTCTTGAGCAACTTGTCGATAACAAAATCGTACCACCACTAGAGGATCGTCTTTGGAGACATGTTGGACAAGATGATATTATTCCTAATCGTGGTAATGAATGTTTTTTTTTTTCGTTACAAACTTTAATCGATGAAACGTTTTTATAGCGGAAAGCGATAGCGATCATGAACCTTCTTCAACTGTCACCATCCCCACGCCCCCACCTACCGTGGAGGCTGAAGATCAAACGTCGCAACAGGCCGATAACAAATGTGCAAAAGAGGATCTGTCACTCCCAAGAAGTGCATCGCCGGTAACACCCCCTAAAAAAGGAACTCACCAAATTTGGAGTGGTACAATCAACATGATCGATGTTGCTAATCTATCTGTTACTGCTCATGAAGTTTCCGGTAAGGATAAAAGAGTTTTTTAGCTTTAGCTTTTTGTATCCCCTAACACCAACCCAAAATAAACACAAATACTTTTTTTTTCAGGCGATTGTACCGATTTGGACGAGCAATTGCCTAAGAATCTAGAAATCGTAGGACGCATCCCCTTCGAAACAGTATGGGATTATATTGGCAAAATGAAGTGTTCAAACAGCAAAACCATCTCTTTGGTTCGTTTGAACGCAATGGACGTCGTCGAAAAAATGCCATATATAGCGCTTTATAGCTATTTATCGAGCAGAAAACGGTTAGGTGTTGTGAAAAGCAACAGCAAAGCGATTAAGGACTTTTACATACTACCCTTGGCAGCCCAGAAGCCGATACCGCAGGCTCTGCTTCCCATCAACGGTCCAGGCTTCGAGGAGTCGCGACCGGCTCTCTTGTTGGGAATCGTGGTGCGCGACAAGAGAAAGCGAAGCATTATGGAGTCGTCAATTTTGACTCAGGCAAAGAAGCCGCGGATCATGTCCCCGTTTCCGCAGACTCCGACCAACCCTCCCCGTTCTTATACGCCACCCACTATACTAACTCCACCTGGTTCTGCTGTTATGGATCTGAAAGTTGATTCTGCGAAATCTAAAGAAATAGATGACGGGGGTGAGAACTATTTATTTTTCTCTCAAGTGTAACGCCTATGCGAAAATGATATGATATATTTTTCCAATATCTGCCATTTATTCTACAAGGTCTTATCTTTACAGACGAACCATACAGTCCAGAGGACTCCGATCCGGATAACTCAACAACTTTGCCAACACCTCCCGCCTTTCTTGACGTAACATCTGTACCTGCCCCTCTTGGATTGTCATCATACCCATATACTAATGTTATACCCGGACTGGATGTCGCTCCTTCCCTGCCATCAGATTCTCAAGAGTTACAAAAGCAGATGGACGAATTGAATAAGAAAATTGAGGCTCAGAAATCTGAAATCAGTCATATATCGAAAAATATTGTTTCAACTTCAGCGGAAATCGGTCAGTCTGCTTTGGCCAACATCGCATTACCCAGCAATCTGCAACAAATACTTGATAGCATCAAGACAATTTCGGCGGACAACTCGACTCCTGGGGTAAGTAAGGAAGATAAGAATAAATTGGGAAATTATTTTCAATCAGTTCCTGATAATTACTTAATTTCGTGATATTTGATTACAGGAGGTTCCAGTTGTAGAGAAACCCACCGACCCAAACCTGACGATTCCATTGATGCTGCCCAAGAAATTCACGCGCCCGCCGTCGGTGACGGACATGGACTTTCAGTCGAATACGATTCCTTTAAATCTGCCAGTAAAAGGAAAAGTAAAAACAGTAGATACCCACGCCTTGCCAGGTATCTTCACTCCGGAAGATCATGTCTTTGGAGAAGGCGAGTTGAAACAAGACGTCGCAATCACGGATAATAGTTTGCCGATGCAGCAAAAAAAATCGCGATTCGAGGAAGAAATGTTTGACATTGGTCCTCCAATCCCTGGTATAGATAATTGAAGTAGAGGATTTCTGTTAGAAATAATTTTGTGTTTTTTAGTTTTGAACTCGGCTTATTAGTTTAGTTGTACATCAAATGATTATACTGTTTTAAAGGTAGAGTTATATACCACAACGGAAATTTTGAATCACTCATTTGTATATACCTTTTTTCTGTGCAAGAAATTTTTAAAAAATCATTATAATTTAATAAACTCTTTATAAATTTGTTTAATGCTTTTCATCCAATACGATTTTCCTTATTAGAATTATCCATACGACTCGCCCAACTTTTGCAATTCCCATCTGAATGTTGAAGACAGAACTGGACTTCCAATTAAATCAAAGCATTTCATTTTATGGATCAGCAGTGAGTGACTGTTTGCAGTCGTTTTTAATGAAATAAGGATGAATAATCTGTGTAGGGCACACCAAACTGTTACTGGCGTTACCGCGTTTAATGCTCAAAGTTCATCCTTTTCAAATTGAAATAAAATTTTCGAATTGAACAGATCAAAAAAATATTAAAAATTCCTTCGATTAAGTAGAAGTTAAGTTTGACCAACGTTCACTGTTAGGAATGAGAAAATAATCGTACTCAATTGAAAACGTATTTATTGAACATGTAGATAGAGAAATCGAAAAAGAATTTTGAAAGCGTTTAATTCGTAAATTGTGCTGCATAGAATTTAGTTTGGCTTAAAGGGCAGTATTTAGAATTTAGAAGGATAAAATTATTGATAATCTGTGAATTTCGTAATATCACGATGGAGGTAGCCACATTTCAGTTGTAAGATTGATCAGCCTTTTCATTTCGTTGCTGAGTTGCGTATCACTAGCGAATGGATTTTCGGTTTGGAGCCGTCTTGCAATTTTATTGTATTTTACGATCTGAAAACATACAATTTTTCTCTTTTCTGGTATAATAGTATGCAATACCTCAATAACCATATTTTTCACTTCTTTAAAAGGTTCTATGAATACTTTTTCTTGGCTAACTGGTTTCATTGGCCATATCCTCATCCAGTCTCCGTCACGAATTTCTGGAAGATTCCAATTTCTTCCATTACCCCAGCTTCGCGTTTTGCTTGCTCTCACTTCCACATTTGACTGAAAATGAAATTAATTAAAAATGGTAAATAGGCAACTCAAGAACATTTTATGAAAGTTGACGGGAGTTGAAATTCAAAATAAAATTAGCCCGACGTATATGTTGTAAAATTTGTATTGGTTATCAAGGTTTCAATGCCTTAACTAGATTCGCTTATTTAGATAAACCGTTCACCCTGTTGAAACGGAACGGAAGTAGATAGTGAATTAATTCAAGTGATTGAATTTGGAATAATAAAAATGTTTTCGTAATTATTGATTAATCGACTTCCCTCAGGAATATGTGATTTTGAAATATGAAAAATAACATACTTATGTTTTATTTTTGATCTTTTGTATTGCATATTTTGGCACTTGAATATTGGTCACATTAGAATTACGAGGGTGCTGTGATCATTTATGACGACTCATGTCATTTGTGTCCACATCAAACCAACTTTGATATGTTTAATTTTTTTTAATTCCAAATCAATAAGCAAATTTCACTGACCCAGAATGAAGTTTTTCAAAAATCTTGGTATCAAACTCGGAATTAAAGAGGAATCGAAAAAAAAAGTGTATTTAAAAATGTTTATTTTTATCCAAAGAACCGAAATGTAACCGATTTTGGAGGAAATGTGTTTAGTCACCTGTGTCCTTTCCGTTCTTGCATTTCTGTGATTGGGAAACCTAAAGTTATGTTTGGCAACTTTCATTGGGTTCTTCAATCTCTTCGTTGAGCCTAGAAGATACATCTAATCGACATATTTATATAAATATTTAACAGTCGAACCGCTCGCTTTTGCGCTATCTGTTTGCGACGTTTCGTTTCTACGGTCATCGTAAAGAGCTGTTTGAGACACTGCTTTATAATCCGGCGGCCTGGTCGTGTGCAGAGTGTACGGCCTTCAAGATAAAGTTGTAAAGCGGATAAGGGGAAAATTGCGTTGTTACTTTTGAGAAAGATCCACATAAACTTTTGGTCTGTAGATATTGAATGATCCTAAACCAGTATTGTGTATAGGCAAACCGATCAAATCGAACAAATCGTGCAGCATGGGTTTTTTCACTAATCTGTCAATTTCACAATCGTTGGTCAAAGCAGGATTGGTATTCACTTCGAGTAGCCATGGTTTCAAGTCCTCGTCTATCAAAACGTCGAAACCGAGAAGATCAAAGCAGTTCACTGCGTAGGGAACCTGAGAAGAGTAACTAAACATTGTGAGAACAACTAAGCTAGAAATTCGCTGCCATAAAAACCAATCTGGAAGTCCAATTTGCTCAAAATATTGTCGGAGACGTTTCAAAGTCCACTTGCACCCTTGAAGAAATTAGTTTTAAAATTGTAATATACGAGCCCAAATACACCATACCCGATCCAATACGTTCTTTCATGTCAGTGTAATGTGGACCATTCTTGTTTATTGATGAATTCGTTAAGTGCCGGTAGCGATTCGATAAATCCCTTAGACTGAATTTGTCTGTTCCAAATCTAGTCAGTCCTTCTCTATACAAGTATATTGTTAGTGGATGATAACATGTGATGCATACGTATAAACGCAAATCAAATTTATATCCCCCAATCAGGAGCGGTCTTTCGATATATTTCTGAACGATAGTAGTGGTATCATAATTTAGATCACTCAATTTCTGAAACGATGCCCGTAAGATAGTAATTATTGTTATTGCGATTCTCACCCTGAAGAGATGGATCCCTTTACCTTGACTTCTAGATGCCGGTTTTGAAATCCACACCGGTCTGTCATCAATTTGCTTGGTTATTGATCGCTCGTTCACTGGTGGTTTACTTTTATTGCATTCTTCGGCTAATTTTGTATATTCCACGGGTAATGTGTATGCTTGTGGTCTAGAAATTACTATTTAATTGATCATTCAATTTTTATCGGCAGGCCAATTACGTAAAATCGTAAATGCTGCCGTAGATACTTTTCATGCATCGCAAGTATCTAGCCAGATTGTCTTTTCTACCAATTGTTGAAGATTTGGGAACATGATTCGTATACTGAAATAATTTTAATGTGTAGCACAAAGTATATTTTTTCTCTTATCCGTAATCATTTACCTGCCATGGGTTAAGTGGCCTCGTATATCCTCCATTAGCACCCGTTTTCCACCATAAATTCCAGTTGTCTTCTCCACCAGAAGCGTTATATTCCTTCCACCCGCGTTCTAGACATACCTGATAAAGCAAAACGTCGAATGAATCGCGATAAGAGAAATTGCACGACGCGACGTCGTAAAGCAACAATAATAGATCGGAGCCGAAAGCCCCGCCGAGGAAATGTATTGCTGAAAGCTGAATTATATATTAAATAGTTGAATGTTGAATCATTTCTGAACTAGTAATATCAGCAAATTATCCATTTGATGAGCATTTAACCCGACATCTTCGCATACCAATGAATATTCATAATCATACAAACCGTAACTTCATTTCACTTGGCCCATTCATTCATTCACAATGATTTCAATAATACCGGGTGCGCCAACTAAAACGAAACAGGCTTTTTTGGTAAGTGGTAAGTTTTTTTTGTCAAAAATGCAAAGGGTTTCGGGTGATACATTAAATTGAAGATTTTTGAAAGTGTTTTCACCTTAAAGGTACCAACAGGGTATTATACTGGGTGCGCCAACTAAAGCGTTACAGAGCTATTAACTTTATGCGGAAACGTTCGGACATGCGAAGTTTTCTAACAAAAATGTGTCGTGTTTCCTTCTAAGAAGGAAAAGAGCTACAAAAAACGATATACATCAAGTTGAAGGTTTTTGCAAGGGCTTAGGTGATGTAAGAATTGTTGGAAGACTTGGCAGATGTTATATTATTCAATAACTGCCACCGAAGCGATTATTTGTTTTTATCGACAAACGTTAAAATATTCATACAAAATAAAAATAGCATTACGGAGTGGAAGAGAGATCGAACCGCTTTTAGGATGATCCCAACTAGCATGCGGTATACTGCGGACGAAATGCGTCTCATGCGTATTGGTATTCAACTGAATACTCGCCTTAGGGAACGTTACGGTATGAGTCATGTTTTTTCGTGTGTGCACCCGATCCCAGCGATTTCTAGGGCGTCATCACGTCCTACCTTATTACTTTTCCCTAAATGTGAATTTTCACCAAAGTTTCCTAATATGGAATGATTTATTCAAACGAAAAGTTCGGAATTCGAACGAAATTTAATTGCTGATAAAGGAATTCAGTATGGATTTTTCAGAAGGAAGGATGGTAACGATTAGTCAGGAACATTAATTTTTTGTTCATAAAAAGGAGCTGATTTTTTTCATCGTTATCTAACAATTTTTCAATTATCGTCGTGCAAATTGACGGTTTGATTATGCGGCATGCAAATATCGAATTCATTAAACGAAACCATAAACAACGGATTAAGATCGTTATGGTTCCGGTTTGATAGCTGGGGCTAGCGTGTTCATCGTCTGTTCGGTGGTTAATCGAAACCTAAATTGAACGAATTACCGTCCGTCTTTTACTTGGTTTAGCTCGGTAGCATGGCGTGAGGGGGATTGTTATTTAGGATATGGAAAGACAATTTCTCGAGGAAGTCGTTGAAAATATTATACTCACTTCATTGTTCCTTGATGTGACATACATTTGAATTGGAAGCGAAATGATTGATTTTTACTGGCTGTCAGAATGAAAACGTTACTTTTACGTTTACTGTATGGCCGATTTCACTGACACACCTTAAAGTGATACTTAACTAACCGCCGCTTATTTTTAAGTAAAGCTTAATGAACATTCCCGTCTCACCGAATAATTTTAGCCCAGGTTGGAACCACAATTTTTATGAAATTCTGAGATCAATGTCATCCAATGATCAAAAACATAATCGAGTACTCCTTGAATTATTGAGCATGTATTGGAATTCTGATGTGCTTGTATATTGCTCACGAACGAGAATATTCTTAACATCGGAAAATTTATTCAACTCGGTCTTCAGCAAAAAAAGAAAAACACTGCGTCAATAAAATTGAAAAAAATTCCTGTGTTCCATCGAGTTGAAATGGTTTTTTCGAATGTAAGCCTTGGAATACCAGAATACTAGTCTGCAGTATTCCTAGAATAATTAAATTCAAAAACCACTCTTTGACTTATGAAGGAAGATCCATCGTGTCCTTATTTTGGCAAAGTCAAAGTTTGATACTTTGGAGTGCTTGTTTTAGATATTGTTTTTTTGAAGCCGGACTTAGCCGTAAATCATGACGTCTTAAATTTAAACCAGACTTATTTTTTAAACCGCACCGGTGAGAAGGTTCATCGTCATTGAATTCGTGAAATTATTTACTGTTCCAATCGGTTTATTATTAAAATCTTCCACCTATTATCATGAAAATATGAAAATGGTACCATTTAATAATAATTGAAAATTGTATAACATCAAACACAATATGTACATGTGGAGAGCTGCAAATATGCCCAAAAGCTCATGTACTTCACGAGTTCAATCCAACCCATTTCTTTTCATAAAATTTCTTTTGGGATACCCTGTATAGAGATGTAGGGAAATCCTAATGGAAACTTTCGTTCGTGCAGTAACAAGCAATATATTCGATGTCGCGTTTCCACCTTCCTCGTATCTCATCTTTATGTGTCCCTATTGACACGCCGACTGATTGCAGCAAATCACGAGTCGGAGAAGTTCGCACGACTTGCGCCGCGCATGGGGGTGTTATAACTTCCGGATAGTTTATCCGCAGAATTAGTTTACCCTTCTATTTCGTTGTCGTTCGATTACGTCAGAAATTGGGGCAACTGCTGCCTGCATTCGGTTTTAATTTTTCCCCGTTGACGACATTATGTTATTATTAGTAAGGAGTTGATATTGTGTTTTGTCACGCAACCCTTCGGCAATGCCGGAAAAATTCAATTTGGCGGCCAACTTGCATAAAATACGCACGCAGGACGCAGAATAGATATGCGGTTAAGATATGCTCAAAATTTACTTACCTGGGTTAACAAACCCTGTCTGGATAAGCTGTCATTTATTCTGAAGATGATTTGCTTATTCGCCAAGTCCTCCATGTTGTGAAATACTGAACCCACGATGTCTTTTAATCGTAATGTAACGGAAATTACTGCCCTATGAACGGAATATCGTTTCAGCTCCCGGCACAATACGGAACTGATGCGAGAGAAGTCGTGACTGGAAAGTTGACTGACGTTTAACGCAAATGACAAGCGTTTAGCCATTCATAACTTTCAGGTACCAGTCTCCAGATATGGTTGGGGCGATACGGGGCGCACTCGAACCGACGGGAAATTAAGCTCATTACGACGCCTAGGTTCCCTCTAATAATTGTTCCAGAACCTATTCATCCCAGAAGCGATGATACACAACTCGTATCAAATAAACTTGATCCCACTGTCAAGTTCAAGTTTTTGAATTAATTTTTCTCGCTCACCTTCTTTTGGACCTCCGTAATATGAAGCAAAACTACTGATTGCACGGCAAGCTATTGGAAAAAATTCTTCTATCTAATATTGACTTCTAACTAATAGTGTCACAACTGTGTCTAAGTAGGCAGACGATGCTGCTTGGATACCAGTTGCGCTTCATATATTATGAAGCGCAACTTCACATACAAAGCCTACATAGAAGAGTATAAGAGAACACTTTTGTTAGTATGAAATGTTTTTTTGGACTATAGCTCTTTCAGCAAGATTTCAAAAACTGGCGTAAAAATGAGACGAAAACGTCCAAATCTCTCGGCACCCTTATGTATTCAGTATCGACTCTCTAGTACGTGGTACCCATCAATCCCTACGGAATTGGCTCAAATGCGCGTCATTTCGTACAGAATTTTGACTATTGAACATTCTTAATTTTGCGCAGAACTTAAGTTTATCAATTTTTTCAAGCTCAATGAAAAGTGGATGGTCGTTGCTGTGACGGATTGTTGTTTTTGACTTCTCATGTCGAATAAATATTAAAGATGAAAAATCCCAGGAAAAAAAATCACTCAATTATTTATTTTACTAAACAGAAAACAAAAAATTCAATATTTATTCAATTATCTCCTGGTGTGTAATAATCCTCTTCGGCTAATACTTTCCCTGATCTCAGACTGATTCCCTTCACTGGAGGTTCCATCCCGTGGATCAAACGATACACATCCGACCGTTGCAAATAATCCAAATTCTTTGGAGGCGTCGTATACTTCAGAAAGTTGATCCTGAAAAGAAACCGCCATAAATTTGTGCCCACAACATTTAAATGGTTAATAGAATGGTAATATCGTCCGCCGCGTCCGAAACCTACTTGTAAACATGTTTCGACGTGTCGGACCACGGCCATTTCCGGTTCCATTCGTCCACCTGTAAAGAGCAGATATGCAAATTAGAACCGTTCCAAGATGCCTACCCTTTAGTTTTTCCAACGATCACTTCGGAGAAATTTTCCAGTGTGCTGCATATTTTTTCGTCGCTCATTTTCGGATTTTTCACACTCGTCACCGCGTCGTCGGGATCAACCCATTTTCGACCACCTGGCAAAATGATGGGTCGGACGGTGCTTTTTTTCGTTTTAACATCGTCCTCGTCCAGGATACCCTATGACGATTGTATTATTGAAAATTCGATGCCGAAATGAAAAATCGGAAAATGTCATGATCGTGTGCGGGATGATAAAAATGAAATTTCTTAGGCTTTTTTTTGTTACCAGTTGTTGTTTTGCTGCGATCTCTTCTTGAAGACGGATTTTTTCTTCGTCTTCTTCTTCGTCAGCGGTGGACTCCTGTGGTTCCTCTTCAGCAATGTCAGGAATTTCCTGTTCTTCGCATATGTCGGAAAGTATTTCCGATTGAGGGCCTTCCATTTCTGCTGTCTCGCTCATATACTCTGCTACATCTAACCAGAAATTAATGTTGTTTGTTTATGTGTCTTGTTTTCTACGGGGAAGATTATGGGCTATTTAAAAGTTTCGATATTACCTTCTTCCTCCTCAGCACACTCCACCTTGTTTTCATCACTTTGATCACCAATTGGTTTATCGTCTTGTTTATCAACCTCTTCGTGTGACTCCTTCCGTTCTCCTACTAAAGTGGCAAGTTTTTGTGTGACTACAGCTAACGTTTCTTGAATCGTAGAAGGTAATTGAGCAAGTTCCTCAAGTTGCTTCTGAACTGCTGCCAGTTGCTTCTCAAGAGATGGAGGTTCTTCTAACACAACTTCAGGTTCGGCTACTTCTTCATCTGTTTGTAACACTTGTTCACACACTTCATCAGGTACAATCTCGATATTTTCAATTGTTTCAATTTCTTCCTCTCCCACAACTTCTTCATTTTCATGTTCTTCAACTTCTTCCGTTATTTCTTGTTGATCTTCGACCTCATATTCATTTGGTTCCTGAATGATTTCTTCTTGCTCAATATGTTCTTGTTGATTGTTCATATTTGTAGTGTCTCGCTCTTCCAGTTTCTTTTCTTTTTTAGGTTGTTTCTTGATTATTACTCTATATCGATCTTGCTGAAAAATATGCATAGAGTTATATAAAATCTGGAAAGCCCTTTACCTTAGGAATTGACGTTTCATTTTTGGGTTTGGGTTTTGGATTACTGGGTTTTTGAAGAAAAGTGGACCATTTTTTCTCTCCTTTAGGCTTATCTGACGATATATGACTTTGATTGGAAGTATTAATTTCCTCTGTTGGTCTATTTATAATTGTCATGTTCTGTTGTATGTCCTGAACAAACTCACATTCAGAATTAGCGAGAACAGCTCCTCGCAAAATATCATTTATTTCTGAATTATTGTTATCACCGTTCTGGAACATCATTCAGTACTGACAATATGTTAGTAAAAGGAAGTGAACTTACATTTAGAGAAGCTAGAATGAGGTTTTCGAGATTCTCCCTAAAACAGTATTCCATTTAATAAAAAAATCGATATTTTATTGCACATTTACCTTCGGATGGAAAATAAAAGCTGACAATCAGCGGATAAGATTATTTCGTTCACTTCCGAATGTGTTAACCCATATGTGGGAATATCATTTATTCTCTCAATTAACACATCCTCTTCTAGTCCTCCCTTTTCCGCTATACTGTTCTCCAAAACCTAAAGAAATATTCGAATTAACATCTGACGTTCGGCCAACAAAACGCCCTTGATCCCTGCATCGCGTCAAATATCAGAAATTCTTTGCGCTCACCTTGGAAACGATAATAGGGAGATGCGAATCGGATCCGCCAATGATTCTAAACCCCCAAGGGACCCCGATATGGGGCCTCTCGAGTAATACTTCACTGATCATACGGTTAAGATTCTCCCGCACACCGTCATCATAATAGCACGGTCGCTAATTGTTATGCGGAGCGTCTAAGAGCCGATCAATCTAGCTGAAGCATATTGACATCATTTCAATGTTTATTTTAATCTTGATAGACCTAATTACTTGGCTCAATTTCAACCCGAATCGGAATGAACTTTGATGATGGGAATTTGAAGTAATTTTTATTGATTTTTTTACACCACAAATACATTTTAATTGAACGAACATGACACGTATTAGGTGGAATTTCAACTTTATAAAAGTTAGGCGATGAAAACAGAATAAATTATTACAAACGAAATCTTAAATAAAATGGAGTTTTTTTAATACTTCTCATTCACTATGGACTTTTTTCTTTCGGAACTACTTTGTTGTCGCTGATGGGTTTTCCGCTTCCTTTTAGAGGTATTGTCAGAGTAAAATTATGCAATTCTTGCTTTTCGTTCGGAATTTCACCTACCACAAACACGGGTAAGTCGTTGTATGGTTTGTTCGTTGTCGGTTTTTCTGAACCGAATTGTTGTTGTTGAGTCTGAATGAGTAAAACATTTCCGGTGGTGTTATTGGCATTTACCAAGGTTTGCTGATATTGATTGTCCGAACTCTGAGTTTTGTTTACGATGGTGACCAGGTTTCCTTCTGGTTGAGCGATACTGTCGCTAAAATTAGTTGGAATACCTAACTGCTGAACAGCTGATTGAATTTGGTTTATCCCGATATTGCTGTTTCCGTTATTACCCAATAGCTGATTTTGGGCGTTTTGAATCTGGCTGATTCCGAAATTGCTGTTTGAACTGTTTCCGAGAATTTGCTGTTGAGCGTTTTGGAACTGTTGTACTACAACGTTGCCCGATTGTCCAGATCCCAAAATCTGTTGTTGAGCGTTTTGAATTTGTTGGATGCCGAGATTGGCGCCTCCACTGTTGTTTGCTATTAGTTGTTGGCCGGCATTTTGTAATTGATTTATTTGGCTCTGACCGCTGCCGACGAATTGTTGTTGAGCGTTTTGTATTTGGTTGATTCCAATATTGTTAATTCCACCTTGACCACTGCTGAGCAGTTGTTGTTGGGCATTTTGTAACTCTGTTAAAGCGTTCGAATCTGCGTTTCCCAACAACTGCTGACCAGCATTTTGAATTTGTCCGATTCCTAAGTTAGTTCCACCGCTACCATTTTGTCCACCTAAAAGTTGTTGTTGCGCATTTTGTAGTTGCCCAATTCCTACTGAACCAAGGTTTCCATTTTGTCCACCCAAAAGTTGTTGCTGCGCATTTTGTAATTGCCCAATTCCCACTGAACCAAGGTTGCCATTTTGTAGTAGTTGCTGACCTGCGTTTTGTAGTTGATTTATCCCTATATTAGTTCCACTGTTTTGCCCACATCCTTCCTTGTTTTTATCGTCTCCCAACTGTTGCGACCCTACGTTTTATATTAGAAAAATTCTTAAATTAGAAGAAGATTGAATATTACCTGGGGGAGTTGTTTGTTGATTGTTTCCGATGTTCAAATTCTGAATGGCGTTTTGTATTTGGCCGCTAAATGGAAATTTGTCTGCCGAGGCATTGTTACTTGGTTTCGACGATCCTTGATTGAAGGCGTTCTGAATAGCCCCAACAGCATTGCTAAAGAACGAAGGGTTTTTTGTCGTTGTTTCTCCCGTAGCTGGGGGAGGTTTGTTGTTTTGTTGCAAAAATTGGTTAACCGTATTTCCAACATTTTGGAAGAATTGACTTGCTGGCGAAGGGGTAGTCACTCCAGTGTCGCTCAGGGATGCTGCAGATGCTGCAAAAGGATTGCTGACACCAGTTCCGAAGTTACTGAAGAAATTCGATATGACTTCGCCAAAGTTGTTAGTATTATTTGAGAAAGTATTGAAGAAACTCCCAAGCGGATTTGAAGGTGACTGAGTAGTTGATCCGGAGTCTCCTAATATAGTACTGGATGGGGAGCTGTTCTGTCCATTGTTGAATAAATCTGAAATTGTCGAGAGAAATTCATGAGCTGACTTATTGGAGTTTCATCAAATCGAAAACGAAATTATTTCGAAATTTGAAAAATATTCCTCTAAGGAGATGGTTCACCGTTACCCGAATATTTCGTCACATCTGTTATTCGTATAACTGTTAATGAACGGTACATATTCGTTTACGATTGTGGAATATGACTGGTTGATTAGCATACAGGTTAACCCACGCCAAAAATAAATCGGACGATTGAAACCGGTCAGAATGAAGAACTCACTGTCGAATGCTGAGAAGAATCCAGTCCCTTGGTTGCTATCAGAAGGTCCGTTGCCGAAGGATTGGAAAAAGTTAGAAAATGCCGATTGAATTTCAGAAAAGAAGGTTGGTCCTTGCTGCTGATTGTCCTTAAGGTTTATACCTTCGTACTTTTTGAAAATGCCTTCGAGTTTTTCGTCAAATTTCGTCCATTCTTCTGGGGTTGGTTTCCTGAGCCCCGATTTCAAATCGAGTGTGTCGATTCGTTTTTTCAAGTTGGATAAATTCTCGATGAAAACTAATTTAGCTTTCTTGAATATATCATTATCCTTTTCTTCTCCTTTCTTCACGAGGGGGAGATGATCATTGGCTTCTTCCAGTTCTACACTAGATAATTGGACCTTTTCGTCGAGATTTCTGTTTTGAAGGAACCTAACGTGACTTTTACCGGTATTGGATCTATGTTCCAAATATACAACATTCACTGGTATTTGTTTTCGTGGCAAACTGGCAGTTTGCACGACGATGATAGCACCGAGAACTAGAAGTGAATTTAGCTTCATGGTAAAGCAAAGGAACTGGATGATCAGGGACCGATCGCATCGTTTTATAGTCGGTGGCGATTATCTTATTCGATTCTCTCTATATTTACCGTAAACGTAGATTTTCTTCAACCGGTCCAGAATACTTACGGACAAGAATCTCGCATGTACTCGACGAGGAGGAACTGCAACCGGCAGCGGTCAAGGACTTCGATAACTTCTCACACACCTCATCTCTCAAATATTATTCCGATTCCAACGGAATCTCATTAGGTGGCATCGTAAAAAATTGTTTAGGTTTTTGCGAGATCGTTGACCCATCGCTGGGGACATATTCGTTTCCTGTGTAATCGACTTTTGATTGTCCCCAATTTTCGACCAGTTTATATCGCATCATAATTAAATGAAGAGTATTTCAATTTCACAAGTACCAAAAGGCTTTATTCTGATACTGATGTAACTTACTGCGAAAAGTCAAAATTTTCGTAACTTGTGCGGAAGGTAACATTCAACCACAGCATTTTGGAACTGAATAAATTCTTCTTTATGTAGAAAATAGTGATTTTTAGCAGGTTTCGTAGAAAACATTTCCCTTTAAAAAAAATGATATGTTTTACATTAAACATAATTATGTATTAAAGTGAGAAAAAAATAGTGTTGAATACTCTTTTTCGAAACTCATCTTATTTTGTCGCAAAAAAAGTTAATTGAGAATTCAAAGAAATTTTCCGAAATTCAATAACCTGCGTTTCATTGGATGGGGAAATCTTAAGAACTGTAATAAAGAATGAAAATCTGCAATTTTAAATTTTAAAAGCAATTGGAAAAGAGTTTTTCCGGATGGAAAATCGAAAAGTCAGACATCCTGAAAATTCAAAAATAGTTTTACATGACGTTTGAGAGTACTCTGAAATATTGAAGAAAAATGGGATGAATTTTCAATCAATTTCAAGCAACTTCTCTTAAGTATCTTAAAAAAAGTTGGAAAATATGCCGAGATCCGCAAGTTTTTTAATCGATAAACTAAATTAGTAAACAAATTTTGATCAAGGTCATCATGACTTTTGAGAATTTGAGAAAAATTTCGCATAGTTTTCCGAAATTTAGAAGAACATATTTCATATATTCTCCGAAATATCAATCTCCACTTCTCGCTACAAAACTCTACCATCCAGAAAAGTGATCCGCAATGTTTGAAAATTCGAAAACGTTTGTCGATTTTGCATTTACTTTCAAAGATTTCATCGAATACACCCAAATCTTCTGGGAATTTCGAAAATTTTCTTACCCATTTTTCAGATTGAATGCTGGAAAGGAATTCTGGTAACTTCCCTGGAATTTTATAAAAGTTACAAAATTTTTGGAAAGTTATATTCAAATTTTGAATCAGTGCGAGCTATGTCATTTAACTCTTACAGCTCCGTTAGTCTTTTCACCAAAACGTTTTTTCAAAATAAGGCAGATCAGAAATATTAACGTGTTGAAGCTATTTGACTGTCCAGTTTATTTCTTACCCGTGAACGTGTTTTATGCTCCATCTAGAGGTCGTCTAGACGGTTTTTTCCGTAAGGCATACCGACAACGAAGAATTCTGCAATGTTGAAGAAAACGGAAGACCACAGACATAGAGAGTTGTCCAAGTTTCTACTAGAGATCAGCATCAATATCTTATTAACTCAAGAACAAAGACTTTACATTCGCGAACTTGACATTCGCGGAACATTTCTGGTACGAAATTCCATTACAACAAGAGGAGATAAATTGAAACCATTATATTGAAAATAAATAGAAAATTATTATTTCACATTTTACAAAGTTGCTCATAAATTTTTTTTTTATTTACATCGATGACAGTAGGTTGGCAATGTTCTCCACATTTTTTAATCCCATCCACCACCTGAAATGAATAATTTTCATTGAAAATCAATAATGTTGTAGTGTTTAAATACCACTGCTCCATCCACTGCCACTAGAAGGCCAGCCTCCTCCTCCAGAGCTCCAGCCGCTGCCGCCAGATTGCCAACCGCTTCCTGCGAAATATTGAAGGTAATCAATTTGAGATTTCAATTATATCTGTGTTTCACCTCCTCCAGATTTCCATCCGCCACCGCCATAGCCTCCACTGGAACTCCATCCAGAGCTGCTACTAGAGGGCCAACCGCTACCTCCAGAGCTCCATCCGCTACCTCCTGCAGAAGACTTTTGCTTAAAAGATCATACCGATGAATAGTAAATTACCTCCGCTTGATTTCCAACCACTGCTACCGCCTGAGGGCCATCCACCACCGCCGGAGCTCCATCCACCACTTCCACCCGAACTCCAACCGCTACCTCCACTGGATTTCCAGCCTCCCCCGTAGCCACCGCCTCCTCCAGACTTCCATGGACCACTTCCACCGCTACTGGGTACAATGATTTTGATAATTTTCACAGTTTGTCCTCCTCCGCCGGAACTCCAACCGCCGCCTCCTCCGTAACTTCCACCGCTGGATTTCCATCCACCACCACCTCCTCCAGAGCTCCATCCGCCGCTTGGCTTCCAGCCTCCGCCACCACCTCCATATCCACCGCCTCCACTTAGAAATCCAGCTATATAAGAGGGAGAAAAAAATCGATTTCACAACACGCTTCAAGATGATTAATGATAAAAAATAGGAGCTACAAAATCGAATTTCCTTTCATATTGAATAATCTGACTGAATCCAAGTGGAATCCTAGATTTTGCATTAGGTCGAAACTATTACTTGCAAGTAATATATAATTTTTGTATTGCGTTCGTTGTTTTTGCGGTATATCACGTTCTTAGAATACAATCACAAGTAACTAATAATCATCGCGCACAAGGCATATCAGTCATGAAATGAACATCGTTCTAATTCACTAGTAAAAGTAATAACGTGGGAAGCCAGAAAGAAAGTCATTGTCGAGGGCGCATTCAACAATTTAAAATCCAATAATTAATCGTAGACAGTATAAAAATCCGTTATTCGCAAGAAATCAACTTTCTCGCAGTTGATGCGCCTGATTCTCCTCATTTTTTCACGAAAAATTCCTTATGTAATAAATTGAAGCGCTTCCACTATGAAAATAATATAAAAATTTTTTTTAATGCAAATAATTGTTGAATAAATATCACAACTTATTATTTACTCTCAAAGAAAATTAGAATATTTTTATGTCAACGTACCTTGTCCGAAATGAGCACAAGCCACCACGAGAAGACAAACAAACACCTAAATGACAAAAGAATCGTTAAGTTTGAAAATTCTTTGGCGTGTTGCATATGTTTATTGTTAAAAGTGAGAATCTCTTCAATCCGAAAGTTGTCGAAATATCTAATTATTTATTGCACACCACAAAATGGTAAATGTTCTTTACCTTCATGATTATCTAATACAAAAACGTGACTGGCTTACCTACGTACAAATATATGTTTTTATACCATCGGATGAAGCCTTGGTTCCCCTTTCTTTCTTTAATTTTCTCCCGAAAGATACAGGCTGTGGAACAATCCTTCAAAGTGTTCATTCAGCTTCCGTTCTTTTATTGTTACGATTCCACTCTCTAATATTATCGTGGATCGATCGAATTAAACAGATAATTCAGTCGCACATTCACCCAAAATTATTTTTCATTTGTTTTGAAAAGGAAGAAGACAATTGGTGATTATGAATCGAGATAATTAACTGAAGAATCAACATGGAATTATTTTCACCCGGTAGTTTGAGTTACGACGTGCAATTAATACGATTCATTATTGCTGCTACAATTCTTGACATTATGCTTTTTCCCTTGTTGATTCGCTTTCATCTTTATATTAGCAAACGAAGCTTATACTGTGGAGTTATTTTTGTATTTCAAGTAAATATTCATGGAATTAATGTGCATTTCCATTTTCAGTAATTTTTCCCAAGCTACACAATTTACAGAAATCACTCTAAAATAGGAAGACCAAAATCACCTGCATTTCCAATATAACACTTTAATTCGCCCAACACGGTTTATGGATACATTCACTTTCATTCAGTGAAGGGAACGGTTGAGGATGTCGAATCTTGAACATAAAAGTTAAGAAGCTGCATTATATTGCTTATCTAGAGATAGTTCGAAAGTACACAAATCAGATAAACTGATTATATGATTTAAATGTATTTCTTTTATGATATGAAGACAGAAGTTTATCCAACGAGTTCGCTTTAATAAACGAAAATTAAAGTTTTTTGATACCGATTCTTCGGAAACATCTCCTACTTTCATCCCATGAAATAATTGCTGGTTTCCTCCAGCACTGACACGATTTCACGTTAACTCAGCTGCAATTAATAATGATGTAAGGCATAATTAAACAGCTAAGATTTCAATGTTAGACGATAAAGGATCTCTTCTGTAATTTTTATATAAAATTAAAACCCCGCTCAGCGGCCGGTTTAAGTACATCACATAGCAGAACTAAACGGGGTCATCTTGTTGAGTGAATATCGGGGTTGGTTGAAAAGGTATTTGTTTGTCATTCCAGTGCTTTCAATTTTGTATTCCGAACAAAAAAGAAGTTAAGGGGCCTTCTAAGATTTTTTTGAAAGTAACTGACTATTCAATAAAGTGGAAAATGTCTGATACTGAACTTTATTTGGTGATTGCATCGGCCTCATCTGCCAACGGATGATAAATCACACGAAACAAATAATACAGGGACGGCTTAAGTAGGCCGCTCATTGAGCAATACAAATCTCAAAGACTCGCATGATTCATAGACTGTACATTTTGGTTCCAAACTCACAGTCAACGGTGGTGATGGAGCTTGGCTCCCTCAGACTGAGTCTGGAGGCAAAGAGAAGCATGTGAAGTTGAACTTGATCGAAGGGTTATTCATGGTTGAATTAGTTGTTGTCTTGAGGACAAAAATTTCGAGTACGTTCCTATTCAATGTGATTCCTTCATTCGTTATTTGTTCGGAAACGAAAACAATGTAGGTGACTGGAATTCCACTGAACAGGGACAAGAAACCTCAACTCGAACTCGAAACGCATTTTGTCTGACGCTTTGCGCAAAATTGACCTAATTGTTGGACCTGAGATTTTTGCGCTAATTAATTTATTTGAACTTTAAAAACTTATTCTTCCTTGCAACCTTATCTGTTATATTCTACTCCAAATTTTTGTTTGAGTTCTTTTGATGCATTCTTTTGCCAACACCTTTAAAATGATGTGTCATTTGGGGGGTGTCTTTACATTTAAGATTTTTGAGTCGGTCCCAAAAAGTCAATTTTAGAAAAGTAAAGTTGCAAATATTTCCAAAAACTGTGTTTTCACAATACAGAAAACAATTAACAAATTAACAAATTAAACCTGTTGTATCCATTTTGCCACATCCTATATAGTATACTTAATTTCTGTATGCCAAAAACGTGTTTATAAATTCAAATTAGCTGCAATGCTCACGGTCACTAGAAAAGAATGCTGCAACGGACTATTCATTATCCTCTATTTCTTAACATTCAACAAAAAAAACAAAAAATCATTGTAGATTGTAGCAAAATTTTCGGGAGAATTATTTCCTCGACTTTTACCAATAAAATATCGCTCGATATTAACATAAATCACCGAATATTCGAAACTAATAAGCTACATTCTCTAACAAATTAGGTAATAACCTGTGGCATAGAAGTCGGTGCACCAACCTGAGAAGAAATGTTCATTATAAACTCGAGAATTAACATATTTTTTATAAAATGTAAATTGGTTTTTACACAATTCGTCCTCAGAATCCCAAATTCATCTTGACACTCGTGAATTATGTTCATATTGTAATCCACCCTACTTTTTGTTTGTTTATTATTTAATCTGATTTAAATAATCAATTTTTAAGAGAGGCAAAAATGAGCGAGTGGGGACAAAAATCAGTCAGAATAAAAAGAGCACGAACTGAGGGTTTGTATCATTCGAAAATATTTAGTGCACACATCTGGAAATGAAGGTGAATATTTATATTCATTTTATATTACGTTTTAATTGCGCACATTTCTGAGATTGAACCCGCACTAAATTATCGTCCCTTATAATCGCAAATTGATCGTAACATTTGTTTCAACATTCTGAATCTAGTTCATTACACAATAATATTAATAATCGTAAAATTTCAGGCTTTTATTGCTCTCGTGGTTCTTGCTGTCGCGTTATGCGCTGCTGAAGGTACGTTAATCTCGGTCAACACATTGAAATTTTGATAAATTTTTGTGAAATCAATTGCAGGTGGCTACATTAGTAGCGGATGGGGAAGCGGTTGGAATAATGGGGGTTGGGGTAGGAGTAGCGGTTGGTGGCCGTCTGGTTGGAGAAGCGGTTACGGGGGTGGTTACGGTGGAGGCTATGGAGGTGTTAAAGTTATCAAAGTGATATCTTCCCCAAGTTATAGCAGCGGTTGGAACTACGGTTTGTTATCATCGTGGAAAACATTTGAAAAGACTCAAACATTATATTTTAGGCGGTTATGGAGGTGGTTGGAGATCCGGTGGATGGAAATCTAGTGGTTGGTGGTGACCTGATTGATGAATTGACAAAAAAATACAAACTTAGTCGTACGTTGTATATAAACGTTTTCCTTCTGAATATCAAATAAATTTATTATGTTGGCATTTGTTTTCGCATCCATTACCACATTAAAAGATCACACTGTTTATCTCCAAAAATTGTTTCAGCAAAAAATTAGAAACATAGAAAGTGTCGATTTAAAACTAATTATAATCAGAGTCTCCTTGCAAATCTGTTGACAAAAGTTTTTATTAATAAAATCAAGGTAGCCTTGCATTTCAGAACAAAAAAAATCGATCATTAGTTGCAGCGATGATTTACCAATGGTTAGCTGTCCTATACACGAAGTGTCGAGACTGGCTTTTGGGTGGTGAAGAAGACGATGAGCATAAACGAGGTTTTCGTAACAGATTTCGCTTTTTTATATGGAGACCTATATATTATCATTATGGCCGTAAGTATTGTAGTAGACATTTAAACATCCAAATTCATGACCGAATAATTTTCAGTTGATCGCCCGGACCCACTCGTCCTCTTCCTGAGGTTTCTGCTATTTATTTCGCGCATGTGAATCGCTTGTTTAGTTGTATAAAACTTTTGATAACTATTGTTCGTATTGTTAATAAACTTCAATTTTAGAGCTGTGTTTTCTTTGAAATCTGCTATGGTTTAATGCATTGTTCGGTTAAAAAATTTTGTAGCCTTATGCTAAATTTTTGCAAGTTTCTGTGCTGGAGCATCAACCCCCAATGGAGGGGTTCGATCTTGCTGAAACCTAACCTCACTAGAATTATTAGTTGCTGCTCAGATAGCTGGACAAATTTGATGTTCATAGATTTCCTGGTTCACCTGGGGATTGAAATTTCCATCAATCAAAAATGGCACAATGAACTGATCTCTCACAAAGCCGAGCCAAACATTCAGTTTTTCTGGGTGAGAATTATTACAACCTTCTATGTTTTATTTGTTCGGACTAAAGTTTCGCACAAGTAATTACGTGATTAGCCTTGACTTCCTAGTAAAAATTTGTTGAACATTTTGCAAGGAAACAATTATAATGTGAAATGCAATCTGGTGTGAATAGCAATAAACATGTCTAGATGATATATCAGATATATGGTTAGATGGGTATTTTAATTGGAACCCTACAAAACGGTTAATTAATTATTTACTTTTGAATTTCTATTCATAATAGATCACATTTACCAGATAATACAAGATCATACCAGATGAGAAAAATGAAAATGAACACGGCCATCAGTTTATGGACCGATTACTGAAGAAATCTGACCGAGGAACCAGGACAATGGAAGGAATTTTTAATCTCGTTTAGATCAAAACAAATATTGTCATTAACCCAAAGAACGTGAATAATTATTACCTACATTCTGAAAAAAAAAAGATAAAAATGCAATGAGTGTCCTTGACTAAAATATTAATTCAATTGAACAAGTCATCATCAAATAATGTATTTTGATATATCTCTGACATCGATAGCATAATTCGTGTACAATATGAAAATATAGAGACAAATGATATCACATCTGAATTCATAAACTATTTCCATAACGATGTAGCAAAGTAGAAGCACTAAACAGAACTGCATTTGAAATTAATTACAACCAAGATATTTCCATTAAAGTTCAATTCAATTAAGTACACCTCATATTTTTGAATCTGCTCACTTTGTTCATTTGATCTTCATTGAATACGAAATAAATTGAATTTTCTTTTCAATTCTTTCATCATCAAGCAACGTATGGATTCTGTAAAAAAGGAACGCACTTTAACAAATCAACTCTTTCGGTTTCATCATCGGACAATAATATTATTAAAATCGTACTTGACCCGAGATATGAGTCATCGCTCACCTATAAATCCTTTCTACATGAAATGGATTATTTATTTCTTTACCACAGATTGGTCAGCGTTCAAATCATTGAACTAAATGCCAAAGATCTCCGCTCTGAAAAATAACGATGCATCTCGGTAATTTAACGTTTTTCTCTTACCTTGAACGGAGCCCATGAATATTTTAATACATCACACCAGCTGGAAATTTTAAGTTTCGTAATAATCGCGACAATAAATACGGAGATCGCGAGAAATGTTAGCTATAGCTGAGTCTCTTTTGAAATGAGACTATTCACATGGTTAACTTCATTCAACGAGTGTTATTGATGCAAGTTTTCAACGAACCTTGCGAAATCCCACTTTTTCGAACACCTTCGAATTTCAAGGGTTCTTCGATATAAAACAATACTGCGTCTGCGATCGTTTATTTATGAAATATAAATCGTTAAATAAATAAAAGGAAAAAATCGAGGGATCTTCTTTAGTGATAGCTGGCACTGTAGGATCCGGAACTTGATGAAGAACCTGAAAACAAAAAAAATTAGAACGGTTTTTATTATATTTGGCGAAGGCTTACTAGAACTTGAACTAGAGCTAGAGAAGGATTTCGAATAGGATCCGGAGCTTGAGTAGCTTCCAGATTTCGAGTACGATCCCCCTCCTGCTATACTTCCTACTGCGGTACCACCATTCGAAATGGCGGAGGAAGCGTAACCGTTTTGGAGACCACTTCCGCTAGAACTGACAGCCTGATTGAAATCAAGAACCCCTGGGATGGTACCGAAATCGATAGCGTGATGACCGTCTCCTTTGGACGATATGCCAGAAAAGTGGATTATTCCACATTTTCGACATGGGGAAATAGGGGCATCTGTTGACGCATGAGCGGATGTCGCGGCTACATTTCTATTATTGTCGAAAAACTGTATTTTCACTATTTCAGGTTTTGAAACAATGGTTTTTTCTGGAATAGTGTAGAAGACACCTTTATGCTTTCCATATCCAGTCGTTCCTTCGTCGATGAACATGATCTTTTCCTCACTGTGAATCACAGATGACGGTGTTGTCGAATAGAAAGTTTCAGTAGGTTTTAATAAAGGTGATCCTCTGGGGCCTTCCTTGATACCACCAGCACCGACTATCGTTTGGCCTCCAGAGTAACTGCCGGAATATATCGAACTTCCTATGGGGTTGCTAACGTACACAACTCGGTCCTCATCATCTGGTTTTGGATTAGCAGTAGGTACTATATAATGCGATTTGGTAACAGATATCACATCTAATTTACTGCCACTTTCTTGATCCCCATGTTGAATGTTGATCAGGTTTCCCGTTGACGGTTTAAAATATTCAGTCGTTTGATAGGAAGACTCGCCTTGGTTTGGTTTTGACTGATTTGGAGAACATCCATTTCCACTACAGACTATTGGAATGATATTCGACACATGGTTGGATTCATAGGAATTTGAAGATGCGGTACCCGATGATTGGGAGTTACCTGCAAAACTGACTCCAGCGGTTGTCGGTTTTAAGCACGAGCTCGCCCCACAAGGCGCGTCGATAATAACAGGGTTATGAATCGCAGAACCATCCAAGTTTTTATGTTGATTGAGAGAAGAAGAATCGCTTTTTCCATTCTCCGAAGAGATAACTGTTAATACACCTGGATTTGTGGACTGCTTCACTCCACATTGTCCACTTGAACACTTCTTACTTTGTTCGTATTGCGTTTGGTAGATTCCAGAACTCGTACCTTGGTTGTGAACTGCATATTTATGAGCTGATTGTCCTTGGTAACTGCTTTGATCCGCAGGTTCTTTCGTATAAACATTTCCAGAAGGACTAGAAGTAGGAAGACCTGAGACGCTATTTTCGTTATCAAATTTGTGTGATTCTGATTTGATTTGCGTTTGATCAGTCAAAACAGGTTTGGCACCATAATAACCTGAACTAGAACCGAACTGCGTGTTATGTTCTTTATGCTGAGCTTGCTGATTTGTTGTAGTACCAACTTCAGCTGGTCTATGCAATTCTATCGTCTCTAGTTTTCCAGGGGACGCAGTAACGGGAACTACAATTACTGTTGGAACCTTATGTGTTTCTCCGACAAATTGCGTCTGATGATTAGAATTTCCGAATTCCGCGTGTGTTGTTTGCTTGTGGGTATTGAACTGCGTCTGATCTTGCTTATGTAAATTATCACTGTGCTGGTCCTCGAATATTGGTTTGCTCGAATGAATATTCTCTAAGGATCCTGGAAAGAACGCAAATTGTATTTGATGACTATAATAATGAGGATAAGTACCAGTTGAACCATCGTAGCTAGTTGATGCAGTGATTTCGTTTTTGATACCTTGAGTGCCAAAATGTGATGATTGCGCATAATCACCAGATGCAATTCCGGAAGAATCCTTATGTCCTACAATCACAGGTTGAACATTTCCTGCAGATCCAGGGAATACATTCACAGGTACAATAACAGACGGAACGGTAGGTGTTTTATGTGGTTCAATACCATACTGTGTGTTGGGGTGCGAATGAATACCAGTAATAGGAACTGAAGCACTTGGTTTACTATTAGTATTGACTATCGTAGGTTTGCTCGAGTGGATGCTTCCTGGTGATCCAGGAAAAACGTTTATGGGTATATGGCCTTGCGAAAACTTTTGAGTTTCCGTACCGAATTGCGTTTGATGACCGTATTGATGATGATGCGTATTATGAACGTTCTGGTCTCCCGTTAATACAGGTTTGCTTGAATGAATGCTCCCAGGCGACCCTGGAAAAGCCGCGGTAGGAAAAGCAGATTCGATTGTAACCTTTTGAGGTTGCGGTGATTCTGAGTGGCCACTGGGAAACTTATTATATTCCGGTGATACTGGTTTGCTTGAGTGTATACTTCCAGACGACCCAGGAAAAGAAGCAATAATATTGGTCGTACCTGGTAGCTTGTGCACTTCGGTACTGAATTGATTCTGCTGAGAATGGTGATGAGATTGGGTGTTGGTGGAGCCATGATATCCATTTGTTTCATGTTGAGGTTTTTTATTTAACGCCGATACGGGCTTACTGTCGTAAATACTTCCATTCGGTCCAGGAAAAGGTCCTTTGCAGCAAGTTGCCCGATTAACATATCCGTCTGTGCCCACAGGTTGCTGGATAGGTTTAATGAAAATTGGAGCTCCTTGTGGAATAGCTTGGTGATTGGCTGGTTTTGAAGGATAAGTATTTTCCTTGTGATTGAGATGGGATTCCGATTGCTTATCTGTAGTTATCTGAGAAGGAAGACTGTCCCCGTAGCCGTTATTGAATTGTTTTTTTTCTTGATCTGATTGATGGTAATATTTTTTCTCAAATGAACCGTCAGTATTTTCCACACCGGCCAAATTAATTGGATTATTGTCAACAAATGAACCGGAAACAGCTTGCGCCTCGCCTATAAATTTGCCTTTTACATAGATGTGCAAGAAGCAAGTCACAACTTACTTTTTGATGCAGAATTTGCGTAAGTACCCTTTGTTAATATGTTTTTATTGACACTATCGCCACCGGATGTTGCAACATTTATAAGAGGATGTTCCCCATTACCTAGAGCTACGTCACCTCCAGCACTGGCTGAAACAGCTCCAGCCGATGCAGAAGCGGTTGCTGTAGCCTTAGCAAGTTTAGGAAGTTCAGCCCCAGTTCCATAGGAGAATGAGCTACTGAAAGCTGTATGGAATACTTAGATCATTTCAAAACGGCAATGACAAAGGATACTTACAGGAAGCTTGAGCCGAAGCTGAGGAACTGCCTAAAAATATAAAATACTGAGTAGATCCCTTAAATTTATAGAATTACTTACTATAACTTTGTTGGAAGCTTTGCTGACCAGTTTTCGTATTATGTCCAGTCGCTAAATGAAATAAAATACAAATAAATTGATCACTAATGATGGGTTGAGCGTATCACAAAAATATGCACTTTAAAAAAATCTTCAGTTGCTACTTATTCACATATTTCTAGATATTAACTTACATAGATCGATGGCACTCGCAAAAATAGAGAGTAATAAAATCAGGAACTCGTTCTTCATAATGGTCAATGTGATAAAGTGAGTCGCATGGGATCTGGGCAACTAATGGGATGCGACGACCAACGGACTATTTATATATTTAGTGCGAAGACTCGTTTGTGTAGGCAAAACCGCAAGGAAGACGCCAGAAAATTCCGAGTATCAGAAGACGCGGATTAATTTTCGACCTCCGTCGTTTTTATGAACGCTGATTATTCAATTCCGATTTTCATCAATTCCAAAAATCGATGGAATTTTAATGAATAAGAAGAAATTTAACCGGCTAAGACAATTATAGAACGTTACGATAAAATTGTCCTCGACTTTGAATGCGATTAAAACTCCATAATATAATATGATGATAAATTCAAACATACAGCATTGATACCTTACATCCGCTTCTTGATGACTCGACGTGTGAAAATTTTAAAATCGGATATGGGAAATCCAAAAGACGCAAAATAAATATATGATGCGAATAATTGAATACCAACTAAAGTTGATTTTCAACATTTTAATGTTTTTATGGTTCGGTAAAAATCCGAAATTCCAATTTGAACCAAACGGACTTATATAACCGTGGTTATTTACCATAATCAACAAGGCATAAGTTTTCCTTTTTCCACTTCCAACCTTGAATATTGTGTGATGTCAATGTGAACTTGTACAACGATAAAGGTTTATGTAGGTGTCATAAGAATCTGATGTTAATGATAAGCAACCTTATGCGAGAATAAAAGTACTTCTATTCTTGGAGCGCATGACTAACCAATACGGATCTGGATGTCTGGAATCTTGGGCGTTTTCGATCAAACAAAAATTGCCTCAAAAACGAAAGAGTGTTAATATAAAGATCCAGATGGTTCGTTGATTTTCTACCTGTTGTTCGTCGACTTCTTTCATCCTAATTTTTATGTAAAACGACTATATCCAATTTATCAACAAGTTATTACTTGGGAGCCTATTAAGAAGTTTTTTCTTTTCAGTACATATTACTGATTCAATCATTTTTTTATTCAACGAAAATTCGCCTCCTCTAACGCTGTTGATGAAGTGAGCGTACTCTTTCTCAATCTTTTTACATTTGAAAACAGCCGAATTGTTTTTACATCATATGAAAAAGTCAATTTAACTGTAAATTCAGTTTAGATTGTATTCAATATTTTTTGGGGATTTGTTTCCATTACCAAACACATTATTAATTTGCATGATAAGTTGGGTGAAAAGTAGAAACCAATCTTCATTTTAAGTGACCACTCAATGTGCAGTACTTCATGTTGAAGCCTTTGGAATAATAATAAAAAAAATCCAACTCAGTTGAAGTTGAAGAAAAAAAAAAAGAATTATAATAACAGTATCGTCAATTCGTCCTTACGTGATACTGCAATATTAAAAATTACAACAATGTCTAATATCTTCAAAAAAAAAAGGAAATAAATGAAATCATTAGGATCACGGATGCGGGCGCGGTTGAGTTCTTGCTGCGTGCAAACTACGTTCACGGATCAACGGCGTTCAGTTTATTATACAGTAGAATTTACGCATCTCATGTGCGTAGTGTTTTTTTTAATATTTATTTCATATTATTCGTTAATTATTGATTATTCAACTCATATCGTTATTTTACTGGTTTTCCGTTTTCATAGTCATTTCCAATTATTATTGGCTTGAAAATTAATCTCAGTAAAACCAAAATAATGATATGCATCTACCATATTTACATATAGTGGAAAATATTGAGTACTGAGCACGAGATGAACCTGAATCATAACATCCAACTGGAACCGCATGGATTTTACAGAGATTGTTCAGATGACACGTCGATTATATTCTTATATAGTTTGAAAATTTTAAAAATATGTATTATCCAAAAAATTCCTCTTATTATTATCAGGATATACATAAAATCGCAAAAGACTTGTGAGGTGGCAAATTGAAGTTAACCAATTGTTTCCAAATTTATAAATCCGGCATGCCATTGTATTTTAATTTGTTTTCTTATTCTGGCAAAATATTCGAAAGAGTCATATATTCATTTATAATTCAGAACGATTTTGCTCTTAATCGGTATTACGGGTTGCATGTCACCCCCTAGGTGAGATTAAACATTGAAACTTTCTTATTCATCTGCTTTTGTCATTGATTACATTAATGTATCAATCAGAAGCTAAAACATTCTTGCTTACTTGATTAAAATTTTTGTTTCATCCAACGTGGCTCATTTCGAAATAGTGGCTTTGACTTGCCATTATTTGACGTCACCATTTGTATGGTCATATTAATTAATCTCTGGTTGGTTTTGTTTCTGTGCTTTTACTGTACAGACTTGCGCATTGTTAAATGTCATTTGGAACGTTTCCTAAATTTAAAAAGGTTGTTTCATAAATAATATTGATAAGTTCGTACATTTTGATTGTACGAGCATTGTCAGTCCCTTTTACACTAATATAGGTGATGCACAACATCATCCTGGGGCCAATTAGTGTAGATCAGATCGAACCCAACCTATATTTAGGTGGTTTAGCTGCTGCCAAAGACGTAGTTACTCTAAGTAAGTTAAAAATAAGCCATATTTTAACGATTGATACATGCCCGCTTCCGAGACAAATAATAGAGTTGAAGGGCATTAATACAAATTTCATTGCATTGTCTGATCAACCCAAAGAAGATCTCCTCAGCTTCTTCGATGATACCTTCAATTTCATTGAGGATGGCATTGAGAAAGGTAACGTGCTTGTCCACTGTTATTTTGGAGTATCGAGGAGTGCTACAGTGGTCATAGCTTATGTAATGAGAAAGTACCATTTGAGTTACATTGATGCCTTCCAAAGAGTTAAATTAAAAAGAAGTATTGTTTATCCGAACCATGGTTTTGTTTTGCAACTCAACCTTTACTATGAGATGGGTTACACTATTGATAAAAACAATATGAAATATAAAACATTTCGACTCGAATTAGCAGCTGACCGTTTCAAGAAAATCAAAATCCTTCCCCAAAACTTTCATGATTGCATTAAACCAGATCCAGGATTAATTCAGACTCAACCAGAGTCCAACGTGTATAGGTGCAAGAAATGTAGGAGAATAGTTGCTTCCGAATCCAACCTTCTGACCCACAAGGACAAGGATGAAATTTGCAGGAAAACCTATTTTATAGAACCAATGCAGTGGATGAATGTGGCTAACACTGATCAAGGAAAAGTGTATTGCCCAAAATGCTCGAATAAATTGGGTTCATTCAGTTGGGTTATGGGATGCCAGTGCCCTTGCGGAGTTCAAGTCGCTCCTGCTTTTTATATTAAACCATCTAAAATTGACTTTTCCAATGTAGTCAAAAATGTAGAGATAACTTTTTAAGTCATTTAGATGATGGAAAAATATAAACAATTAGGAGGTGACTATCATGATGACAATTTTTTGTAGTAGTACAATTTTTGTTCAATAATATCTGAAAACATATGACAGTTTATAGAAAGCAAATTTTAATATACCAGTGTTGAAGATTTGGTATCATAATCTATGTGATGTCTGATCGAGTTTTTGTATTCAAATTTCGCCTTTAAGAAACAGGTAGAGCACTGTATTTAAATATGAAATTTGAACGAGAGAAGACAGCATTTTTCGTTCTTAATGCTGCTGGTGCTTGTTATGGACTGATTAAATGATAAATGAGCAATATAATGTTCCATAAGTATTTTATTTTGAACAGTCTTCGCTCAGTTTTCTTTCACTGCCTTCGAGACATTGTTCTGATAATGATTTAAGCAATGCGATATTGGACACTCGCTTTAATTTCTCTAGAAGATAGATTCCCCTTGGGACTGATACCTCAGGTGAAATATATGTGCACCGAGTAAATTATATTCGTGTCTAACATATCAATGTGTTTAAAATGACTTTTTGTTCTTAATGTCACTGTTATCATGATAGCGCAAAAGTTTCATTTTGTGCAAGTTTCTCAATAAGACTTATAAAAGACAGTAAAAATTGTATTATATTTTCATACAAATAAGTAGATATTTGTAATAATTTCTGATGCTGTTTTTTAGTGATAGTACATATATATTTTGTTATTCTATTTATGTAGTTGAGAAATATATCTTGAAAACTGCTGTCAATCTCGATAAATCGCGATCGTTCTTGAAAGAGTTCCGTTAACCACGTTTTAGCAAATCGATTTTTTTCAAACAATTATTATAACATTGATTATTCCTTTTTTTAATTTTATTTCAAATCTTACAAAATCATCAAAAATCAATTAGAACTTGAATTTCATTCTAAATAGCGATATAATTTTTTTTTATTCCGGAGAAAATATTAATTGGCAAAACCCGAAGCACAAGATGCACACATTTTGAGACAACAATTTGAAACCTCAAGTTCTAAAAGTTTCACACATCTATGTTGTGTTTGTCCTTTTTTTGGTTTTGATTTTTGAAGCGACATTTTTTGACCGTCGCCACTCATATCTACACGTATCTAGCCAATTGGCGCCAGAAAGAGAACCTTAGACCTGATTCGCCAAATTTAATCGCAGAGTAATGTTTCTATCGTAAATAGTTTATTATTACATATCGATTAGAACTGCTACCAATTTCCTGTTTATCATTGATTTTTTCACGTTCTTAACTGAGTTATCTACAATTCTATTTCAAGATCAGCGAAATTATATGCACACGTGTATTTATGTCTATATTTACGGAAAATTACCAGATTTTTCTGGAAATTATTTGATTGTAATCATGTCTGCAATTTATTAATTTTGTATTTTCAGTATTACGTCTGACGAAACAAACATTTTGTCAAACATATTCACCAGATTCGTCTATCGCATTACTTTATTATCAACTAAAAATGAAACTCAGTTTTGTGAAAAAAGCTTTCATCAAGATACTAATTTTGAGTGGATGAAAAGTTCTTTGGGCGCTTTGGTGTTTTTCACATCTTCGCCATTCGTTTTTTGTACAAATTGGTCCCGAATAAATCTTATCGGTTTTCATTTTATCACCTTTTATTGATTTACGTAACAAATAGAACGTAATAAGTGACATCCCACGCGTTGTTATGGATACGGCGAGAATCTTCGGACAAACGGAGTTCAATCTCAATCCAATCTTCGAGCAACAGGCTAATTCCAGACTTCAACTCGGTCGCGTCGAAATTGATGTCAGAGGTCGTGATCAAAATAACTCTTTCATATTCATTTGTGCAACTGGTCTACCATGAATCGATTTACCAGTATTTTTAATTTTGAACGTGTTGTTAATTATTTCTATGCGCCGAAAGATCCCTCGAGCTTGGGTGTAATAAGATTTTTTTTTGGTAAGTTTAGTTTTTTCTAAATCGGAAATTTATTCTTTTTCTTTCAGGTCTTTTAATGTTACTGGATCTTCCCGAAGAAAGAGGTGGTTCAGAAATTTTTTCACGATATGGGAATCCCCAAACATGCCACTTTCCCCTAATTGACATCATTAAACCCTTATCATATGAGATGATGTCTTTGTTGTATGGGTTAATGTTCCTTGGTGAGTTGAGTTATGGGAATACCATTTACGATGAATTCAGCGAAAAAGTTAAATTTATATCTATATTCATAATTTCCCTAATTTTTCCCTTTTTCTTTTCATGTTTGCTTCTAAACTGAAGTCTTAAAATTGCGCAAGAATTTCTATACGATTTTCCCAACTAATACACATTTCGATCATCTATACAACTATACAGAGGAAATATAAAAATTGAAATAATTCCTGAAGATGTATTATCAATAGTGTTCTTGTAAAAATCGAGTCATTGCCTACCGCCGGAAGGTAGAGCATCAAATGAACAAAGAGTATAAGTAATGACAGAGCTCTGTACTTATTCTCAAATTAATGTGTTTTAATTTTTTTATTATAATAATAATTGCGCTTTAATAGCATTGGCGGCTCTAGGTCAAATGTTAATGTCGGCGATGTTAATTTTGAGATGTATCTAAATTTTTTTTTGCGGAAAGGAAACAAGAAAATGCACTTGCAGATGACTGAATACCAATCGCGAATTTCTTTTGAATACGTCTTCAGTACAAGCGCCAGAGGTCATAGGTTGTCAAAATCCCATTGCGGATGTTGAAGTTGTTTCTTGTATACGCTTTTTTGTACTGAATGTGAGAAAACAACCGACGAACTTTAGAGGAAGTGTTCCAAAACGAACGCTTATCTTGTCGATTGTAGCTCAGAAAAATCCTGGAGAGATAGGCATTATCCGCGCTACGAGAATAAATAGAATGACCCTTTTTTTGCGCCTTCCTATGAGAGAAGACTCGTTGAAAATGGCAAAAATGTTAAATTTTTGTTTTTTTCTGAAATTTACTGCTCGATTTGTGATATAAGTTTAAATAATTCTAGTATGTAGTTTGAGTGTATTCTCTCTTTTGTTTTTTCTGACTGTAATGGTATTCCCTTTCTAGACAATCAAATTTTTAGCATATAAATTTTCACAGGTGCTTTAGGTATTATGTTAGGATTATGGTTCCGAATAGCAACATTATTTTTTGCTGTACCATATTGGTACTTATTTCTTTTGGATAAATCATTCTGGAACAACCACAGTTATCTATACGGTATAGTAGCAGTTCTTCTACTCGGAACATCGGCCAATCATTACTGGTACTAATTTTTATCATTTCGTATGTGTTTATTAACATTTTTCTTTAACCAATCGATTATCATTCAATATTGCAGCTCTTTAGACAGTTTGTTAGACAGGAATATAAAAAACACCCCAGTACCTTATTGGAATTACTGGATACTGAAGTTCCAATTTTTCCTTCTATATTTCCTGGCGGGCATAAAAAAACTCGATTGGGAATGGTTGGAAGGCTACTCAATGACGGAAATGGGAAATCATTGGATTTTCTCACCATTTAGGTGAAATATGTTTTCACTTAATTTTTTTGTGGAATTTAATTTTCTAGGGTGCTGCTCACTTCAGACCAGATCGATTACCTGATCATTCATTGGTGTGGTTTTCTCTTAGATCTCACCATTGGTTTTTGGATGATCATCGACTTCACTCGACCGGTGGCGATGTTTTTCTGTGCTATGTTTCATCTCATGAATTCGCGAATGTTCAGCATCGGTAAGATGAAATTTGTCTTTTTGAACTGATATCATGAATCGTCTTCGAAAATCAGGAATGTTTCCATACGTGTGTTTGGCAACGATGCCCTTGTTTTGCAAAGAAAATTGGCCTAGGAAGCTGCAAAATATTCCCCAGTTCAACTGTACGCCGACAATTTTTCCGTCTAACAAAGTTTCTCGCGCAACCTGGAAGCAGAAGATGGTTTTATTGCTCCTTTTTGCGCATTGCGGAGTTCAACTGGTGTTACCCTTTTCACATTCTGTTACTGAAGGATTCAACAACTGGACGAAGGGTTTATACGGATATTCTTGGGATATGATGATCCATGGTTGGGATACCGTTTTGGTGGTGATCAAAGTAGTCGATGATTCCGGGAAAGAGCATTTTTTAGATTCCACGGCATGGACTTTGAACGATAGATGGACTAAACATGCTGATATGTGTTTGCAATACGCACATTGCGTTAACAAAAATTTGCAGCTCAATAACATTTCTATTTACGTCGATGTTTGGTGCTCGATGAATGGGCGAATTAAACAGAGGATGTTTGATCCTAATTATGACTTACTTAAGGCCAATTGGTCATTTTCAAATAAGGTTGAATGGCTTTTACCTCTTATAGCAGAGTATAAAGACCTTAGAATGAAAATGAGAGATATTTCGGATGAAGTTCGTCGTTGGTCTAATTCAACAGAGGTTCTGTTTATTGGTGACTTCCCAGGTAAGTTCTCCAAATGATGACCTCAATAACTTATAAAAATGTAACTTCCAGGATTATCTTTCGACAATTTCGTGAGCGAGGATTTACGAAATGTAACTTTGACTGTAATTGACGGCACAATACTTTACGAAAGCGAACAAGTTTTGAAATTGATTCAAGCAACGAGCGTATCGATTAGAAGTGGAGAATTTCATAGGATTCATACGATAGGTGAAAAACCGTCGTTTTTCATGTATACCTACATGAATTCAACATCTGAAACAAACGGTACGGGTCAACCAAGAAAGACGTATTCACCGTTTCCTTTAATAGAAGATGTTGGCATCCAAATCGAATCTTTCAAAAAGATGTTTCATCACATTTATTTTAGTCTCATGACTTTATTGATCTCATCGAAATAAAATAGTGCTATGGTATTGTAAAGGATTTCAATAAATTACTGATCAAGTATTCTGTTTTTCAATATTTAAACACTGTCCTCGCTCAGTTCGTTTGCTGGGCAAACGTATACGTTAATCTTCCGGATGAGTTTAAAACGTTTGTAACCTTAATATTCATTTAATAAAAGGGCCGTGCGATAACGACCTACCAAAAACTGTCCCAACTACAAAACACTTACATGCGACGGACATGCATTGCCACTTATTGGGGAGGGTACGGTAAAGCATACTAATAATCCTCAAATAAATATGTCCAGTAATACAGCATCTACGAACAGTATATTACACAGGTTTGTCTCATTAATTAATCCTTCATATGTTTTCTTCAAAACTTGAAATATTCTTATCAAACCACATACTAGGTTTGCACAAAATATGATTTTTTGTCACAAATTTTTAATAATTATATTCAAGCATCTCATTTTCAAAAATAAATTGTTTCCGCACGCCGTCTATGTTTCAAAGTATAACTTCCTGACCTTTGAAATCAAAGATGTCCTCGGAATGAAAGAGAATATCCATATTGAATACATATTTTTCGTGATTAGCAACTGAAGTGCAAACATTAACGACTGATTAATTTGCAAAGGAAAATATAGATGGGTCACAAGTATTAGCGATATCTATTATATTCAAGCCTGTTGCTGATGTTATTTTCATTTTGTGAATACGATTAGAGGAATTTAGAATACTGAAAAAATAAAAAAGTTTCGCTTTTATACGAACGCCCTGCTCAATAGTTTTCCAAGTTCATTAGTGCTTGAAACTAGATGAAAATTTTCTATGAATTGAGTCGGGTGAACAGGCGAATATTAAAAAAAAAGAAAAGACTCGACTCTTGCATTCCGCGGTGCAAATAATACCAGAAGATAAAATTTGATTCCAAAGATCAGGAAGTCAGACTTCTGAAACATAGGCGGCGCATGGAAACGATTCATTTTTAAAAATGCGATATTTGAATATATTTATTAAAAATTTATAATAAAGAAATCATATATTGTGCAAACCTAGTATGTGGTTTGATAAGAATATGTCAAATTTTGAAGATAACATACGATAGATTAATTAATGTTACAAATCTGTAGAATGTACTGTTAGTAAATGCTGTCATACTATAAATATTTACACGAGATGTTGAGACATCAAATCCCGCATGTTCGTCGCATGAGTAGTTAGAGAGACTCAAATCAGGATCAGTTTTTGAAAGGTCGGCTTTTAGAGACGGCCAATTATGAAATTAATATAAAAGGGGGGTTCACTTTTTCGTTTTCAAATATCGTGGTGTTTAATATTTGTGTTTTTAAGCTTATTCATTTCAATATAGCTCAAAATCTACTGAGTTTGACGTCTCTTGGGCATCAATTACCGATATGTTTGGTTCACATGGTACAATAGAAGTTAGAAGTGAATTAGTTCTGATGGTGTTCTTTTCACACACATATGTTCTTCAGATGACGTGCGCCACATTTCGTAATTTTATATATAGTAGAAATATCAGTTCTCATCAGATGAATTTCTGTAGAATTTTTTCTATGAATAATGATTAAAATTTGTAATATGTTGTTGCAACCTTCATCTATAATTCCGTGTCAAAATTAACCAATTGTCGATGTTTTTATTACAATTACCAATCAACGAAAATACTCGAATCTTTCATTCCGTGAACACTTAGTCGGTGCAAATAATACCAGAAGACAAAATTTGATTTCAAAGATCACGAAGTTAGACTTCTGAAACATAGGCGGCGCATGAAAACGATTTATTTTTGAAAATGCACTATTTGAATACATTTATTGAAAATTTATGATAACAAAGTCATATTTCGTGCAAATCTATTATATGGTTTGATAAGAATATTTCAAGTTTTGAAGATAACGCCCGAAGGATTAATTGATGTTACAAATATGTATAATGTATTGTTAGTAAATGCTGTCCTATTACAAATATTTGCACGAGATGTTGATAATTCTACACCCGCATGTTATTTGCACGTTTATTTTAGGAGTCGTCGCCTCGAGTTGGTTCAGTTTTTGAAAAGTCGTTTTAGGCGGCCCATTTAATAATTCAAAATTAAGAAGTTTCGTTTACATGGTTTCAAACTCACGTCATTCAGGCAAGTTTTTTTTATATAGTTCAAAATACTACGGAGGTTGATGTCTTCTCTTGAGCAGCAATTAACGATGTGTGTTTGAATGGTACGCATTTGATATATTACATTGACTATTTACAAGTGTATTAGCCGAGCCAAATTATTCTCTTTCTCTCTTTTCATTTGCAAGCGTATATCTACAATTCAATATGATTTCGACGATATCACAGGAAAATCGAACTTCATCGTGCAGGTAGGTTTTGATAAAATTCTCAAGATACATAACCTCCGAAGTATTTTTCAAACTCTGTCGAACAGAATGTTTCTCCCTGAAGAACGCAAATATCAATTTCTACGAGTTGGAAACGATATGAACGAATAATTAATATTGATTTAAAAGAAATCGGCCGCCCAAAGGACGACCTTCCAAAAACTATTTAGTGTCAGGTCGCATCTCAAGGTACAAGAGAGATGCTACGGTTTATGTTACAACATTTTGTGTAATTATTTTCAGTATGACAGCATCTACTAGCAGTACATTATACACATTTGTAACATTAACTAACCCTTCATATGTTATCTTCAAAATTTGAAATATTCTTATCAAACCACTTACCAGGTTTGCAAGAATTATGATTTTTCTATCAAAAATGATTAATAAATATATTCAAATATCGCATTTTCAAAAATGAATCGTTTCCGTGCGCCGTCTATATTTCCAGAAGTGCAACTTCCAGCTTTTTGAAATCAAATTTTGTGTTCTGGTATTTATTGCACGGATTCATGTTGTCCATTTGACTAGGCCAGGGGTCGGCAACCTTTTGAGTCGGAAGAGCCAAAAATTACTATTTACAAAATTTCAAGTTTTTAAAGAGCCACAAAAAGTAGCTGAGAGATAGAAATAATGCCTAAACCTCGTTAATCGTTTCAGAACATTTTTTTTATACAATAAATAATATTTCCGAATGGAACTAAAGAGCCGCAGCCTCACATCCAAAGAGCCGCATGTGGCTCGCGAGCCGCAGGTTGCCGACCCCTGGACTAGGCGGATTCCCAATGATAGCAATTAGTTTTCGATTTTTTTAAATTTTGAATACCTTTCTTGTGCTATATTCCGAAGCAAAAATACGAATTTCGATTTTCGGCCGCTCAGCTCGAGAGTTTTCCGAGTTCATTCTTGCTTGGTGCAAGATGGACATCTTCTAACATGAAATGAACTGAGTCAGGTGAAAATACGAGTATAATTTTCATATGCTTGATGTGTAGACTATGAATGAAGCGATGTCATAAAATTTCAAAATTATAATCGGCCAACTGCCTAGAGGCCTACTGGAATGTGAAGTGATCATATTCGATTTGTCTTTGACCCAATGTCATCAAGGTCAATGTTGGCCGATGATAAATTATGTTAAGAAAGTTATACATAACATTATTTAGATAGATATTCTATAACCAGTGGTAATATTGTTATTCCATATCTGGTACTATGTTCTTTTCGATTGTTGTTAATCGCTAGTAAAATCTTTTTGGATTGAAACAATTGATGTATAGGTTAACAATTTGCAGAATTTGTAGCAAAAGTCGATGGTAGTTTGAATCTATTGGTTTTGAAATTTATCTAATCCTTGTGTTGCTACAGAAATAATATTCCATATAAAAAAATGTAATCATAATTAATTTACTTTTATCTTTTAGTATACTATGTGAACGACACATCGTTAATTGATGTTCAAGATACATCTACCTCCGAAGTCTTTGAACTATGTTGACCTAAATATTATTTCCTGAAGGACGCAAATATCAATTTATACAAGTTAAAAACCATACGAACGACGCTCTTTATATTGATTTAAATAAATCGGCCGCCCAAAGGACGACCTTCCAAAAACTATTTAGTGTCAGGTCGCATCTCAAGGTACAAGAGAGATGCTACAACTTATGCATCAACATTTTGTGTAATTATTTTCAGTATGACAGCATCTACTAGCAGTACATTATACACATTTGTAACATTAATTAACCCTTAATATGTTATCTTCAAAACTTAAAATATTCTTAACAAACCACTTACCAGGTTTGCACGATATATGATTTCTCTATCATAAGTTTTTAATAAACATATTCAAATATCGGATTTTCAAAAATGAATCGTTTCCGTGCGCCGTCTATATTTCAGAAGTGCAACTTCCAGATCTTTGAAACCAAATTTTGGTTCTGGTGTTTATTGCTCGGAATCATTTTGTCCATTCGGCTAGACGGATTCAAAATGATTAGCAATTTGTTTTCGGATTTTTTTAAATTTTGAAAGCCTTTTTTGTAGAATATTACCAAGCAAAACTACACCTATTGATATAATTGGAATTGAAACAAAAATTCATTTTCTACGTATATTGCCATAGCAGCGTTAAAATATCGCATCGAATATCGAATCTATATCGAATAGTTCTATTGGATTTGCCCTTTGGCCCTGTGACAGTTGGCCGATGGCAAAATATATTATTAAATAATATTATTTAGATATTCAAAAAAAGTTGGGAATAACATAATTAAGATCTTCTATAACCACTGGATATATTGTTATTCCATATCTGGTAGTAGGTTCTTTTGGATTGTTGTTAATTTGCAATTGAAATTCTTCTTGGACCAAATTAATTAATAGCATAAATTAATATTTGCAGAATTTTAATTAGAATATCCAACAAAAATCGAGAGTAATTTAAATTTATTGGTTTCAAAATTCATCGAACCCCACTTGGTTTGCCCTGTTAAATAGTTGTATATACTTTGTTGAATTGAATAATTTCTGTGGATAAATCTGATTAAAGTTTTAATAGTAACAATCTGAGATGATAACTTACGGAGAAAGAAATTTGTATAGTTAACAAACAGAGCTTAAAACATACGAAAACGATTTTTAATTTTAATTTCAATTAACGGGCCGTCTACGACAACGACCTTACAAAAACTGTTCTCACTAGGGAACCATTGACATGTATAGACCGACATGCAATGGTTTGAGAATGTGACTGTAAAATTTCTAAAATTTCTCGAGTGAATATTTGTATTATTACAGCATCTACTAACAATGTATTACACATATAATTAACGGTACTAACTTCTACCTATGTTGTCTTCAAGACTTGAAAAATTCTTATCAAGCCACTTACTAGCTGAGCACGAATTATGATTTGTTTATCATTAATTTTTAACATATGTATTAAGATATCGCATTTTTAAAACTAATCGTTTCTGCGCGCCGTCTATGTTTCAAAAGTGCAACTTCCTGATTTTTTAAATCAAATTTTGTCTTCTGGTATTTATTGTAACCACTCATTTTGTCTATCCGACTAGACGGATTCAGAACAAGCGCAATTTGTATCCAAAATTTAATTTAATTTTGAAATTTTTACTTAATTGGGATTGAAACAAAAATTCATGTTCTAAGCGTAAAAGTATTTTCACAAAACATTTAAGACCGGTATCGGCGCTTGTACGACCGAATGCAAATAAAAAAAGTTTACCAATTTTCGATTTTATACGGCCGCCCAGCTCGAGGGTTTTCCGAGTTCATTCGTGTTTGATTCTAGATGAAAATTTTCTAACAATTAATGAATTGAGTCAGATGAATATATAAATATAATATTCATCTGCTTGGTATGTTGGCCATGGATAATGCGATTTCAAAATTGTGATCGGCCAACTGCGAAGAGGGCTTCTAGAATGTAAAGTGGTCGAATACTTCTGTTCGATTTGTCCTTTGACCCACTGTGACAATTGGCCGATGACAAAGTATGTATCCAAATAATGTTATTTAGATATTTCAAGAAAGTTGGACATAAGATTATTAAAATATTCTATAAACACTGGATGTATTGTTATTCCATATCTGGTAGGAGGATCTCTTGGATTGTTGGTAATTCCCAATTGAAATTCTACTTGGACCAAATTAATTAATAGCATAAGTTAATATTTGCAGAATTCAAATTAGAATTTCCAACAAAAATCGAGGGTAATTTAAGTTTATTAGTTTTAAAATTCATCGAACCCCACTTGGTTTGCTCTTTCAAGTTGGATTGAATAATTTCTGTGAATCCCGCGATCATCAAACTGATTAAAGTTATAATAGTAACAATCTGATATGATAACTTACGGAGAAAGAAAATTGTAAATTTAACAACCAGAGATTAAAATATACGAACATGATTTTTAATTCAATTAAGAGGCCGTCTACGACAACGACCATACAAAAACTGTTCTCACTATGGAACCATTGACATGTATAGACCGACATGCAATGGTTTGAGATAGTGACTGTAAAATCTCTAAAATTTCTCGAGTGAATATTTGTATTATTACAGCATCTGCTAACAATGAATTACACATATAACTAACGGTAATAAATTCTACCTATGTTGTCTTCAAGACTTGAAAAATTCTTATCAAGCCACTTATTAACTGAGCACGAAATATGATTTGTTTATCATTAATTACATATGTATTAAGATATCGCATTTTTAAAACTAATCGTTTCTGCGCGCCGTTTATGTTTCAAAAGTGCAACTTCCTGATTTTTTAAATCAAATTTTGTCTTCTGGTATTTATTGTAACCACTCATTTTGTCTATCCGACTAGACGGATTCAGAACAAGCACAATTTGTATCCAAATTTTAATTTAATTTTGAAATTTTGACTTAATTGGGATATGATATGAAAACTTACGGAGAAATAAAATTTCAAATTTGACAACAAGAGTTTAAAAGATGCGAACGTAATTTTGTGATTTTTAATTTTCAATTCAATTAACGGGCCGTCTACGGACGACGACCTTACAAAAACTGTCCTCTCACTAGGGAACCATTAACATGTAAAGAACGACATGCAATGATTAGAGGCTATGACTGTGAAGTGCCTAAACTTTCTCGAGTGAATATTTGTATTATTACAGCATCTACTAACAATATATTACACATATTACTAACGTTAATAAATTCTTCCTATGTTGTCTTCAAGACTTGAAAAATTCTTATCAAGCCACTTACTAACTGAGCACGAAATATGATTTGTTCATCATTCATTTTTAATATACGTATTAAAATATCGCATTTTCAAAACTAATCGTTTCTGCGCGCTGTCTATGTTTCAAAAGTGCAACTTCCTGACTTTTCAAACCAAATTTTGTCGTCTCGAATTTCTTGCACCAAGATGTCCACGGACTGAACGTTCCGGTACGTGGGAATTCCAAAAATTTTGTACTACAACTTGGTTTCTAAGAAAAAAAGATTATCAGTCACGGGACTTCTTTTATATCCCATGTCGTCCTTGAACTTGCTGTAACAATACCCATTCGGAACTCTTGTTTGAAATTTCTGTTTTCCTCTGAGATAGCTTTGAGGGGACTTCGGCTACCCCACGGCGGATGAGTAACGCTCTCGTTTATCAGCCGTCCGTCGTAGCTTATAACTGTCCCCTGCTCTTCGAGGATTGAGTCTCGCTTCCCTTGAGGGTAGAATTGCGATTCCTCAAGTAAACTACAAAAGTAAAGATAATGAATGTATTGAAGTCAATGTTGCCATATTACAATACTTTTTGGGAACATACAACGAAATTGTAATTATAATAATTTGTAATTGGAAAAGGGGATCCAATTGAACAAAAAGAATTCATCTGTAATAGTAATCAATCTCACAATCTTATCATTGAAACTGTATTATGCCTAAAGTTATAGTATCATTATATTGTGAAGATATTGACTAGATATGCATGTCGGAGTTATAATTCATATTTTGTTCATTTGATGAGAGCATCGAGAGGTTTGATTGATTCAATAGTACATTCGTTTTATCATTATCCAATTCCAAAGAAAGTTACCTAATCTGAATGGGTAACATCGAAATGGTTCAGACTTCAAACTGACTGGGTGGATAGAGCAATGGAATATATTCTACAGATAATTACTAATAATGCAACAAATAAAGAATAAGAAAAAATATTGCGTAGTTAAAACCCTCATTTCTACAATTTCTTTTGGGGTGAATTTTCAGAACCATGGAATTGTTTTAGTTTTTTCGTGACTGTTCAACGAAGAATCCATTTCAAACTCAGTTCAGAATAGAATGGGATGGTTTAATTAAATCATGATTCATAAAGAAAAATTAGAATTTGGGATGATGGCGGAAACCAATCGAAAAAGTCATACATGGAAGACGATTGGCGCTTATTCGACTTAATGAATCGATTATCGACCGACAATTCACTATAGATACTCATCAATCAATCGTGGAACGTTATTGTCAAATTGAGCCACTGGTGTTGCGAAACCAAAGAAATACCATTCATTTCTTGAATAACACCGTTTTCTATTTCAAGTCTTCTTTTTTTTTCATTGTATACAGTTGAAAACGACCAATTGCTTCATTTAAAAGTGGCTTGTTTTCTTTAGTGACCATCGGAACTAGTTTCATCGACATTATTTCAAACTACTTGATACAAGCTACCCCAAATTTCACTGTAATAAATTTACGTATGTTTATTTGCTCTTAGCTGATGTATTTTCGCTTGAAAATTATAACGGCGAAAAATATGTTTCCCCATCTTGTCGATTAATAATTGTCCACTACTTATTCAATGGTAGAAAATACAAATGCTAACTTCAATCCATGCAAAGTTAATCTAAAAATGTATTCTTATTTAAATGACAGTCTTGTTTGGATACGGTAAATTTTGAATTCACAAGATATATAGTATCACAGACATTTTTAATACAATACAATCAATCTCAACCCATTCGATACCGGAGAATACAAAACACCTATGTACTAAGAACTATTCCAAAATAAATGGAAGGCACTACATGGTTTGTACACGTTAAACAATAAAACAAAATAGGGTAACATTCGAATTTCAAGGTTCCTATTCGATTAATAGCAATACAGCTGTTATGATTTATCGATTTTGTCGTTTTGAAAATTTTACAACGCTGTTCGTTCGTCATATACGATGACTGCTTCGTTATCGACTAATGAGTCGGTGTCTTTGTAGAAAAACTGACTTCGCGACTTGCTCAGAGCGATAATAGCCGCTTCATCGTTCCTCATTCGATTTTTTCGTTTCTTGCTGAAATTCACTTTTGCGTACAGGTCATTTAGATCGTCCTCCGTGGATAGTGGTCTGGATTTTGATCTAACCCAAGCTGGAAGACTACGTGTTTTTAGTGTCGGCTCCGAGGTTTGCTCGTCATCTCGTTGGTTCACATCAGTCAATACTGAAGCTGAAAAATATTGTGAAAATGTAATCGATTCATTGAAATTATTATGAACATACCACTACTAGATGCGTATTGGGCACCGTACGGCGAATATTCGCATATTTCTGGTATAGCCAGCTGTTTGGGAGCCATTTTGCTTTCGTTTGTTATCAAATTGGAAGCTCCTAGTTGAATGGGTTGACTAACTGACTGCTTTTTCCTTGAGCTCTCAGAGGATTGCTTCTAAAATAATGATTATTGCATTCTTCACTGAACGTCTTCGTTTACTCACTTGACCAGGCCTCACATCTGTTTCAGGATTACTGGTACTCCTGGGCACTGGACATAAACCGGAGCAATCAGTGCACTGTGCATCCCTATTCCTTGGAATACACCAAGGTCCTCCCGGAAATGGATTCACTAAGCGATTATTGTAACCCCAACTGCTGGCTTTTTGTTCGGCGTAAATGGCAGTTTGCGTTGGCACTTGCAATTTCGGATGGGCGAGCGGACCAGGGGAGTTCTGATCCAATTTTCGCACGCCTACATCGGATATCTGATGTTAATTAAATGTTGTCGTTTCACGCCTGCTAAGGAAATTGTCAATTTCGTTTCTGATTAACGATGCAATCTGACGAACTAATTTCGGAGTGAACGGAATATATTTCCTTCTAATCAAACAGACTGTATGACGGAAGGAGCTATTTGCGACAATTTGACTGCAATTTTATTGCGGGCAGTTAGAAAATACTTCAGTTTAATTGAATAAGCAACAATTTGCGTTTGTTGCAAGTTTTAGGTAATTTTTTTCACGTTATAACTTTTACGGTCAATAATATTAGATGAGTGGATGGCCTTAGCTTGACAAAACAACAAATCGAAAAATTGTATTCCTGTTGGGTTTTTTCCGTATCCAACAAATGAAGAACTCTTTTCTATATAAGGAAAACCTCCGTGCAGAGATGTTCCTTTATTCTATGAAAATTCCAGTTAATTCCAATTAACATGAATGAATAAACTGGTTCTGTTGATAAGCAACGTTCTGCAACAAAAATATAGATGACGCGGGGACACGATTTGTTTTTCGACATTCAATATCTGCAAAAAATTATTACAAATTGCCAGCAAATCAATAAATTCAGTTATATATTCAGTATGTTTTTTGATTTAACAACAATAATTTTGGCAGACAATATTGGAATGAGTTACAAAAGCGAAATAATATATAAACTATCAGCAGCAGGAGCACTCGTCGTCCGAATAAATCGGTCTGAAAGTATAAATCCGATGTGCAAGTCCCGAACACGCTATATTGCGGACAACTTTTTGGAAGGTCATCAGCATAGCATATGGATCTTCAATCCATATGCTGTGATATATCTTACTGTCTCATGATATAATGATGACCAATTTATCTAATGAAAATCAAAATTTTCGTTTCTTACCAAAATGCTTACGCTGCATTATGCAGCACCTGTACAGTACGAACGCGCAAACCAGACAAACGACCAGCGCTGCACCGCAAAAGACGGCTGCAAGAAGTGGTAGACGATCAGAAGACACTTTCCAGCCTCTAGGAGAGGCTGTCGGCTCTGGCCACATGCTAGCAGTCAACGTGACCCACTGCTGTTGCAGCACTTTCCCCTTGAAGGAGAGCTTCGCCACTTCTTTGACGGTGAATCCTTCATCATCTGAAAGACGTGAACATTGTAAATGTTTTCTGTAGAGTATAGAAATCAAACACAAACTAGGAGAGTTTTATTACTCGAGTATATTTGTAATAAAACCGACAAAATATTTTCTTTCATTGGTTCGCTGACTCATAAGGATTGCCTTTCTCGAGGGATTATCTTTTGTTCCACTACACCCGAGAGGGTAACAGATACCCATCAATGACGATAATGTAAAAGGGGGTGGATAATGGAAAAAAAAGAATAGCTGGGGGATGGAAATTTATGACAACTTGCGGAGATGCATAAAACTCACTTTTTCCCTTGTTATTAGCATTAAATTTTGAAACTGGAACACAAAAGAGGATTGTGTGCTCTGAGATATTTCATGAGAATAACTGGAAGTTTTGGATATTCAGAAACAACGTTAATACATCATAACACAAAAGAATCGGAACTTCAGAAGAATTTTTGACTCAGATGTCATTTGGAGTGCTGGATTTTTAGATTCATGGGAGTCGCTAGGAAAGAAAGAAAACAACGGACGCGCTAGTCAATGCGATTTAACTTTACATTCACCCATCACATTGTTGGTTTTCCATTATGATCACAAATATTTTCATTTTTATAGATGAGTCGATGAGTCAATACTTCGGTCTGTAGTGGATAACGAAATAAAAATTTAAATTGAGCAGATTGATTCGTCTTCTATAATTAAATCTCCGATTGCATTAACATAAATCACTTAGTATTTTGATGTTAACATCGAAAGATGAAATATTTATTTGTTCCGACGATATGCGTCTGAATGCTGAAAATAATCGGATTTTCAAATAAGTATCGCTCGCAGTTTCATATTGAAAAATCTTCCTTTGAAAACTTTCTAGTCGTGTTTCCCATAAAACGAGCGTTTGGAGATAATTTCTGACCTTTGATAAAACAACAACGTTTAAACATTGTCCTTGGATAATGAACGAAAAACTATTTGTATCTTCGCGCGGACTTACCGTCGAAATGAAACGCGTTGGGCTCGAAAACGCCGCCGTTATCTGCGTTTCCGAGGGACATTTATTTTTGTGGAAGTAGTGGAAGACTAAAATACATATTTGACCCACTGCGAAGCTACATTCTTGTTCATATCACACACTGGCATCAATTTTTATAACCTTCAAATCGACTCTATTTCGCGAAATTACTATTCGGAAAGCATCGGCGACGTTTTACAACTGCGACAGTGACTGCTGTACAACTGCTATTATGTTGTGGGAAAACGAGCAGCGTCGGAACGCGCAACGTCATTGAGTTATTCTACCCGACGCGACGCGCCGTGATTAATACTTTCGGTTCATTTGCAGTCACCACCTTACGGGGAGAATATTTTGAATGATCCACTGAATTGACTTTTTTTTCGCTTTCACATCATAAGAGTTGTAAGTCTATGAACGCTCAAAAGGAACTCAGTCTTGCAGATTCACGTGGGTTGTAAACTTTGCATTATTTTACATCAAAACCACACCGGATCAGCTTATGAATTTGGAAATTGCATCACGTTCTTGCTATAACTTTACAAACCTTCGCGGCCCAATAATACGAAGAGCCTAGTTACGTACACCGAATAAGTTATTTGACGTTGCGATATTTCAACGAAATCAGTTTCTCGCACGGACCTAACCGGTTTTATTCGTAACAGAAAGTCTTTTCCACACAGAGGGAGGAATGGCGTACTTCTGTATCAAGTAAGCGTCAAGTATGTCGTCGTAAATCAAGGTTGCATTATTGAAGAGTCAAACAGGAAGGGTGTTCCACACATGGTGGAAGAGATTTCCACTATGTTATTCATAGGGGTTTCAAGTACAAAATACAAAGGCGAAAAATTCTTTTTGAAAGTAGATGCACGGATATAAGTGATCAATCTGGTAACGTTTAATGATATTTCTGCTGGTTTGTTTTAATCATTAATCATAATTATTGCATGGGTTGGCTGAGTGGACGGTTCAGGTATTTCAATGTTGGTCACATGAGAATCGTGAAGAGAAGGCTTGAAGCGGAATAAGAATCAATTTGTATATTAGTCATTTGTAGAGCAGCCATAATCGAATTAGAAGTGACATAATAAAAATAATTTTAGGTATCGAAGTCACATTTTTTTGTAGTTTACAATAATTAATGCTGATAAGTGAGTCCCGGTAGTGGAATTCACCATGCAAATCTCGTACTACTACGTGTTGGATTTTATAACTGAGTAAATTGACATTCTTATCCTATTTGGCTCTAGCGCATGAACGATCGTTCAAATTCAGTGAGCGCTCTTTATAATAGTCTTCGAATTGTCAAAGATATTCTTGGTTTATTTCAAGTCCATGGGTAGAGTTTCGAACATAAATGTCAACACCATAGGTGGCATTTTTCTGAAGTGCGACGGCACTTAACTTAAGCAGAAAGCTCGTAACTGCAAAGATCTGATATATTAACTAATGGTCACTGTGAAAACTATTCGATTTCTAACGCTCCAATTCACTATGAATAGAATTATAGCTAAAAATTTCTTGGTTCTACAAATCCGCGGTGGAAAATGAAGTTTTGTTTCAGATTGCTAGTATATAATTTATTGATGTGCTTTATGAGAGTCAACAGGTGCGATGGCACCAGTCAGCGAATATTGGAACACCAATATTTCAAGCAAAACTTCTGCACAACAATGCAATCCAAAACTTGATATGAAATGTTATACAATAGGAATAGAAATTAGTCATGAGAATGAACGTGACGAATTATTTTCTCACGCAATCTCCGTTCCGAAAGTTTCGCTCACAAATCAATAACTGAAGTGAGAGAAATCTTGGAGCTAGTAAAACAGAGGGAAAATCAATATTTTGGGGTAGGTCACCGAACTCTACTCTCTATTTCAAAATAATTGAATTAACTGAATTAAAATACTACTTTTGGGGGTAAAAAAAGATTGTTGGCTATGAGTGTGAAATAAATGTGTAATGAAACAGAGAAACAATTAAACAGAATTTACCTTATCTTATTATGAGCAATGGCGTATTAGATTTTTTCTACTTACACACGCACTTTTTATATGAAATTAAATTTTGAGGGAGTTACTAATTGACTCATTCAAAACTTCAAATGTGCGTTTAAAGTGTAATATTGCCGTTTTCACATAGTAGCGGGGCTGACAAAATACGTTCGAACTACAATTGATGGTTTAACACTGCGACCTTTTCGCTACACAAATCAATGATGTACAGAGGCGAGCCACAAAATTCGCACACACTATATCCGAACTTTTTTTGAAACGCACCAATCTATTTCGAAGGATTTAAAATAAACTATACTTGTTATAGTCGGACACATCTATACAGGCTGTCTAAACTGCGATCGCAATTGTGTAAAACGAAAATAAAATTAAGAAATTTGTGGAATTACTGTGCCAGAAAACAAAAGTTTTTAACATCGCGGTTGCGCTTTAATTATGCAAAAAATTATTTAAACTTCTTGATCAAATCTTTGATTGAGTAGTCCACCGCTCACGTCGCTTTGGTCATTAATATTTGCTTGAAGGGTTCCTAGGGGCTTTATGTCGACGTTTTTGCTTATTATACGCGCCTACAAAACCTGGAGGGAATTATAGGGTTACAAAAAGCAACTCCACGGGAGATTGTTGAGGGATTTTTTGTTGTATGGCGTTTAGAGTGCCTTCAGAATAGTTTCGTCTTTCAATAAACATGACAGCATTCCGAGGGTTCCTTGAAAACAAAAACGACGAGTTTAAAATGTCTCGATGCTGGAGCTGGTCGTATGCGTGACTTAAGTTGTCGCAAACTTTAAAGAAGGCGGGGTTTTCGGCATTAAAAGTGAGTAATTCAAAAGATAAACGAAGAGTTTCTCCATCAACCTAAAGATGAAGCAGGTTTTGTATTTTCTGAGAAAGCACATCGAATAGGGAGGCGTACAAGAGGCAAAGCTTGAACCCAAGTGAATACGATATCAATTTATTTTACATCTTGAAATGTTCCTTGTTACGGATTGACATTAGAAAATTCCAGGATAATTTACAACTTTTCTTTATGAAACAGCTTATTAACTAATACTGCTCATTATACAAACTGAGAACGTAGCTCAGTATAATCGAAAATGAAACACATAATAATATTAAAAATAAGAAATTAAAATTTATCTACTAAATTCAGTATATGTTGTTGTTCTTGATTTTTCCATTCAACATTTCCATCGTCTCCCAAATTTCCCGCATATTCTCTCATAATATGCCGTATGGCTTTCAAAGATTCACCACGAAGATCCAAAATTTTCATTGCTCGTTGTTTAATACTCGGAGGACCGGCAGCACACACTTCTACTATCACATAATCGATAAGTTGCAGGGTGAACAATCCGCCATCTAATCGCGTTAAATAGTTTGAATCTTCATCTTCTTTCTCATCAAGAACATCATCCAATGCTTTCACCTTCTCTAAATATTTGAAATGCAACTCCATCAAACGATCAACTTTCTCATGATCATTCTCGATAAATTTATTGATTAAGCGTTGACGTTGAGCCGGTTTACAATTCTTCAACATGGATGAAATAATTGAAATAACGTGTTCTTCATGTTCCTCTGTGGTTAACACTTTCTTCCGATTCTTTTTTGGCGTTTTCATAAATAACGGAAATATAGTGCGCAATCCCAGAATATCTACGAATTTGTTGCAATTATCTTTTCCATGCGGACCAGACATTGAATAATCCAAAACCTTCAGCGAACCATTGCGCGAAGTTTTCTTCTCTCTCAGCATCAAATTCATAAGCTGTAAACCTTCACCCTTCAGAAATCTATCTCTATTGGGAACGTACATCAAAGCGCTGCAAAGTGAATCGAACAAATTCTCCATCAACTCGTGTTCTTCAGCATTTGATGGATCGTGTCTTTTATAAAACGCCAATTGCTGTAAAAGCGTATCAATTCCATCCAATTCACCGAGTAGAGCGCGGTTTTTTTCATTATTCTGTAGTAGAATCGACAACAGCTCACTGGCGTATAATTTGTTCTCGTGGAAAGGAGCTTTTAATCGTAACCGTTTTAGTAACCATTGAAGCAAACCTTGTTTTGCGACTTCGGTTGTAATTTCTGGTTTCAACTCTGTTAAATTCTCTATTATGGATAAAGTGTGATGAACACCGTCAGCTTCTTCTTTGATGTTTTCATCAAGTCTGTCTAAATTTTGGATTAACAAGGGGAGAACTTGGTGATCCAGTAAACAATCTATAATGACATCAGCTTCGTCTTCTTCGCATAATTCTTGTAACAGCTCCACAGTTGCTACCTATACAAAAAACACATGGTGTTAAGTTTTCAAAAAAGGTGGCTAAATTGTTGTGATTTTCAATGCAACCGTCGCCTTTAGGCTAGAAATCCGTTTGATACTTACTGATATATCAGAATTGTCGTGTGACAACAACTCCAATAAACTAGGTAGAACATGCAGTTGGACCAGAAGATGGTAAAAGTCAGGAGCTGTTGCAAGTACTCTCATCTCCTGGAGTATTTCATGGAGTTCCACCTCACTTTCCATGAATTTGTCGGGAGCATCAGCAAATTTTATTCTCATTTCCCTGTTCTTCAGACTTCGCTTTTCAAAATTCAATATGATCTTCTTGACTGCAGCCTCGTCGATAATTTCACCCTTAAAGTAAATTACAGAAATGAGTGCAAGTTTTTTTTATCTGCTAAAATGTTTTGTTTCTTCAACAGTTTTTTTTATGTGTAACATCTTCTCTTTAACTTTTCTGAAGTTTGTGGAAATAATTTCACCAGAAGAATTACTTCAACATTAATTAAAATAAAGTGCAAATAATTCTTAACATAAGCCACTAACATTCAAATGTCATACCGAAGAGCATAAACAAATGACAGTTACTGAAAAATAAATACTCATTTTGTTATAATTGATTTATGATTTATGTCATATTGGGGGCGACATTTTACTAGAGACATTTGAAGACCTACTTGAGCCTGCTCCGTTTCGACGAATTTTATTATTTCTTGTCTTTCTTCTTCTGTTATTTCTTCCAGCGTTTGAGCTAATGACGGTGTAGGTGAAATTGGTCGAGACATTTTGCTGGCTTTTGCTCTAGCCAGACGTCTCATTTTCCTCTGTTTTTCAGCTTTGGTCTCTTCCTCCTCATCAACAGGCCTTTTGACTCCTTGAGGAGGCTAAAATATGAAATGAGGTGAAAATGTTGAGAATTTTATTCATACTTTACCTTATAGTGTAATAGTTCCCCAATTTCCATTGCAATTGATAATAAAAAAATTAATGTTATGAACTAGAAAATTTGGGAGATTTGTGGTTAGGTATCATAGACATAGAACATATAATCTGTGATCATAGATATTTAAAATACGTCGTTTCAGGTAGAAGACTGTAGGGATAAGTGAGCTCGTTCGCCATATATACGTCCAATTGCTATTTAAATATATCGGAGGCGCCAAATAAAAAATATCTTGACATTACGCAGAAATGCTTGGATACGTCAAATTTTGATTTGAGGGCGAAAGTTTTTTATTGTAAATTTGTAGCAGAACGTCATAAGGACAAAATGGATTTTTTTTTGGTGGACAAAGATAAGGGCACAAACATACAAAACATAAAAAGCGTACTGTCAATTGTTTTTTATCGATTTGTGTTGCATAATCGAAAATAATATAATTAGAAACACTTTGTGATTTTCCAAACTCTTTTTGAAAACTCAAAAATCTTCGATGTTCTGAAAATTTTATAGAAAGCTGTCAATTTTTTTTAAATTAATTAGTATCTGAAAAATTTTATAAATCTTTTAGGAAAATGGGAATTAATTCTACAGAAAAACGATACAAACTGTACATCGAACGCAATACCTATGAAAAAAGAGATATTCACTATGTCGAATGGTTAAGAACACCTTTTCTTAATGTAGTTCCACGGATCAAACCAAACGAAGTGCATCCGCAATTTGACCTTCTGATTCTGAATTGAACAGATCGATTATTTGCACGTTTATCGGGTGTTTGTTTTAATTTCAACGTATCTGTTCCGGAACGAATAACCTACTATCGATTTCGCCTGCTAAACAGGTCCATTCATTCGATCCTAATAGTACTTCTTTATTTCGCATTCCATTTTATATGTACGATGTGGCGCAAAAGTTTCGCATAAAATTCATATTTTCTTTTAACTTTTTTATTTTCGATTTTACTTCAGGAAGGTTTTTTTCATATCGCATCTTTGAGCTGTATCACTTTTCCTGTCTGAAACAGATTCTTCTTTTCTTAAAAAAAAAAACGATACCACCCCACATGAACCCTTTAACACTAACCGCCAGTCCGCTAAAAAGATTATAGAATGTGTCAGGTGAAAAAACATCAATTACATTAACGTTAATAAACGAGGATGTTAATAATGGATTGTTTGCAGATTTAGGGAGAAAATTGATTCGCCATATGCGGGTTATTGAAATTTTGAATATTTTATAGACAAATAGAAATTTAGTTCAAGAGATTTCTCTTTGTAACCCCATCCTGACACATACATCAGAACATCCCTTACAACTGCAATAAGGTGTAAATATTTCAAGATATAAGCACTTACAAAATGTTCATTAGGAAAAAAATTGTCCCTCGATTATTTCATTTTGTACTTCGGAAGCGTCCGGTAACAATAAATTTGTCTGAAATTTATTGCGAAATAAGACAACGACTGTATCATAATCAAAGGTGGCAACATATTTTTGCATGCCAATATAATTGATCAATTTCAGAAGAATGGTATAGTATCATTTCTCATGCAAAAAATTGTTTATATATCGCCCGCCTCTTGGACCAATTTCGATCATTATTGCTCTAGGCATATCAAATCAAAACTTTTACATAATAATGAAACAATTTTTATTAGCACGTCTAGTTTGGAATAAATTATTTGCAGGAAATATTACACAGTAACAATCATAATGGGCCCCTCCCCGGGTCGTTGATAACGAAGTTGTCCGACGGCAGCAGCATGAAAACGGACTGATTGTGAAAGTGTTCGACAAATTTGTGAAGTAGAGGATATACATATAGTCATATGATCATATCGGGTTTCGAGGGATACTGTATCGAAAAATGTTACCACTCCATCTTCATCTATATAAGAATGATTTTCGACGATTTCAGTTCAGTCACGCTACGTATCTTGGTTTCCGATTTTCGAGTGCGGTCCATAAAAAATGGTGAGCATCGGATTTTCGGATGACATGACTTGAAAATTGAAAATTTTTCTATTACAGATGAAAAATTTCTATTGGATTTTGAGTGCTGTAGTTTGTTTTACAGAGGCTGCAGTGAATATTCTGCCTTTGTGTCAGGTAAGAGAAATGAAGCTTCATGCTGAATTAATAATGCAATCTTGATATAAAATCAAAGACAAGATTAATCAGTTAATTAACGGATTTCCACCCAAAATCTGCCTCTCCTTTAAATTCTTTTTCATTATTTTCAGGGTCAAGATGGAGAACAAGTTGTACATAGTGGGTATCAACCTAGATGTAGATTTGTCCGATCTTACCCATTGCACCACATTGACAACATACCGCAACAACATCATGTATATCAACAACATATAATTCCGCAACAAACTCCCGTCAGCAGTTGTCCGCATTTGTCGCACCACTTATTGATGTCATACGCTCCACAAATTCAAACTATCCACGATTACCCCACTCAACAACTTCATACTTCTGTCGATTATCAAGCTCAAAACCAACATACTTATAGTACCAAAACTTTCGTTCCTTCTGTCCAATCTTTACCTCAACCAATTCACGTACCGCAAAAAGTTTATCTCCATCAATATGATCACACCAATTATCAAGTTCAACAGTCCAATGAAGCATTAACAACAAATCAACATGAAAAATTGAAGCAAACGGTTAAATACGAAGTTAGTCATCAGTCACCGCATGACCATCACGGCTTCGGTCATAACCAAGAAGCAAAATCATCTACAACCATCGAACAACACCACAACCTCAACCACCATGAAGAGCAGGAAGAACACGACCATCACCACGACGAAAAACACGGAAAACATCATGATGCTTACTATAAATTCGATTACTCGGTGAATGATCATCATACTGGCGACATAAAAAGCCACAAAGAAGAAAAAAAAGGTGACGAAGTGCATGGGGAATACTCTATCAGAGAGGCAGATGGAAACGTCAGAACGGTCAAATATTTTGCAGACTGGAAAACGGGATTCCACGCCACCGTGCACAATTCCAAGACTAGTTAGTCTCATTTCGTATTTTGTTTTGTTTATCGACGAAACGAATGATGATTTTTTTGTGATATGCATGCAGGATTTAAGTTGTTCAAATAAATCGTTATTTTGTTTAATGCTGCCTCATTATAAAAAGCATGGAATGTGACCTATTTCCTAGGATAGTCGTCCTCGACGTTGTTAGTTTTGTAGACCGAGAACATCTGCCAGGTTCCGACATGTGCTCAAACAGAACTTCACGGAACCTATAGCAACTGCGGTGGTACCTCCCCGAGGTGATCGATCTCTAGCTCGACCGCCTAACTTTTCAGTGAATACTGGAGAGAATGTTTCAATCTTGAACCAAATGCAAGATATATAGCTAAAATCCTTGCGGTATTCTCTACAAACTTTGAAAAAATAGAAGATAAGACATTATATTTTGGTTACCATCAAATGTATAATTTTTTAAGGTTAGTGTTAAACGCGTTGTTCTAGTTTCACATAATCGATGAAACGTATTAATAAATAATAAGTCGGACATGAAATAAATTATACTACCTACTAATAATAATTCGTTTCTGGGGAAAAAATTATTGAATCGTTGATAATGAGACTCGATTAGTTAACTTTGTTTTTTAGGAAGCCGCAGAGATTGTTCGGTATAAAATATTCCATTGATAATGTTTGAATCGTTTGTTAACGATTTTTCAAAGTGGAACATCATAAAAATCGGTATAACATTCCTGATTTAAAGGAAGTGGCTTTCAGGTTTTATAAGTTTATCTTGTGCAGTATCCGCAAGAAAAGATTGAAAAAAAGACCTTATCTAGAACGGGGAAAAGAAAACGATGATTATCTTTAGTATCCGTTGCGAACAATCGCAAAAATCCATCAAGTTTACGATTTTTCCAGGAATTTATGTCTCGCCTTGTTACGATAAAAAAGATATATTGTGCAATTTTCAACCCCACTTACGGGAACCATACATCATAAAAAAGTTAGATGGTCAACAATTTTTGACCCCTATAGAAGCGGTTATTCCATTCAAAATTTTGGAGATGCTTCAGTCGGAGAGCTTACAAAATTCAATACAAATGATTTCATCATCACAAAGAATACTCTGATGAAAACAACAACAAATTTTCGTTCATTATTAAACTCAATACATATTTATTATTATTTTTAATGGAAATCTGAAAGGCAAGGAGCAATAGGGAAATAGATCTGTATTGTATCTAACCGAACAAATGAAATAGTAACAACTAGTCACCTTCTCAGCTTTATTCGCGACTCGGACGAACGATCAAACAATCAGATTGGCTTGTTGAGTCTGGGACATAGTTTTTATAGCCTCAACACCTTTCTGTAGTTGGTTCGTACAATCGGATCTGATAATCTACTGAAGAAGCCGGATGTAGGTTATCATCAAAGTTATCATAAGCATAAACATATGAAACATGGGAAAATGGGGAATTTGCCTAATTCCAACGTTTCTTAATTCAAAATACTCAAAATGTTAATTATCCGGAAGAAGCGAAAGTCTTTTATTGATTTCAACTTTCAAACACAGGATCGATCAATTAAACGGTGTTACGCTTAATTAAAATTTACCGGTCCATAATCAGCGTAGATGGAATGCGCCACTGTTAATCCAGTTCTCTCTAGGTGGATTAATTTATCGATCAACCCGCAATTAAGCGGGCACGGGTACTACCGGTCCAAAAGGAGTAACGTTAACTCTAATCTTGCACAAAATATTTTATATTGCGATATTTTGTCCCACACGGAGAAAGTACCGGCCGGTTATCAGGGAACTAACGACACGCAACAAATAGAAAGCATTCCATCAATCAAAGGAAAAAAATCGTTACGAATTTTCTGAATAGCAATGAGGAAACTTTTCGCCCGCTCAAAATATGGGCTCGATAGAAATAGTATATGGACGTGATTGCGTCATTTCGATTGAATCATGGAAACTAGTTCGCGGAAGAAATCTTCAAACACTTTCAGTATGCCAAAATACCAGTTCATTGGAAGAACGAAAATGTACCTAACTGGGCATTGGTGGAACATATTCCTTTTAATGAGGCAATAACCCACATGGGTACCAATCAAATAAAATGGGTATCGATGAAAAAATGAGGAAGCACGCCTAATGCTTCCGAGCGTAATCATTTTTCCTTTTTTGTGAATGCTTTACATGTTTCCTCTACGAGAACAAAGGAGGCTGTTTAGAAAATTCATATGGGAAATAGGAGAATGAGCGGTAAAAAAGATTCCTAAAGTTTAAATAAGCTGTGTTATCAAACTACGAATCATGTCTGTTGTTCCCCAGAGGAGTATCCTGGCCCCATTGTTTTCCTATTTTCTCTTTTAGTATTCATCCACCGATAGGCTTCGATGAATTCGGTGGGGCATATGTACTTCGAATACTTTTCTGCTTTTTTTTCGGAATAAAAATTGGTCACATTTTCTTCGTAGCAAATAATCGAAATTCGTTAACGTCGAGGAACGAAGGAAAGAATTATCATTAAATGTATTTATAAATAAAAAAATGAAGACTATGAACAAAAAATTTTCGACCAAAGTACTTGATGTTGCGTGATTCAAATGGACCTCCTATATATGAATGAATGTCCTTGCGGTTGGATGGTAGGGATTTGCTTATCTGCGGATTTTCATTGTGGGAGGTCTTCGTTCACGTCATCATACGTGTAGCACCTCAAGAATTATTCAATTTTCGCAGTGTGCGTGCTTAGTGAAGTTCGTTAAACTCTCTGCCATTCGCGAAGCGTCGTTTGTTACGTTTTTTAATGTTTTTTTTTTAGATTTCATTAATGGGACTACTAATGAACATTCATCGTTACTTATAGTCAAAGTGGGTTTGTCTATGTTATTACCTCAAAACTAATTTATTCGTCAATTTCATATTACGTATGGGATTAACGTGCGTATCTCCCACTTCCCAATTATGTCAGAGATAACCTCCCAATAGAATATTCATTCGAATTCCATTATGGAATCGGCATCATTACATTCATTACATAATCACGTGTCTAGACAGCATTAATTCTTATCACAAGTGAAAACGTTCAAATTCGCGCCGAAAATTCAAAACGTAGAATCAGTAAACCTAGGACCACAGAAATATCTTCAGATCGCTAGTAGCTCGGATTGAATTGACAAAATAGTTACAATACCGCGATCTAGTTACCATTCCTGAAACGTTGAACGAAGAAAATTATCAGTGTCAAATTATTCAAAATTTTCTTTGAATCAATGAGAAACGTGTAAGCACGTTACGGATTAAACACGTTGCTTCTAATCGTCGTGGAAGTGGATGTGGTCAGGGTCATGTGCCATCATTTGCGTGCTTTTCTTGAGTAATAACGTAATTTCAAACTATACTTTCATTTATCTAATCAGTTCCAGTTTGGTGCTAGCGAGTTTGTAATACGATTACTTCTAAGACGTAAAAACCTGGCATTCCATTGATCGGCATCGGCGTTAATTAACACATTCGAATCGAATTCATTGATGTCTGAAGTTTTTGCTTGATAAGTCTCAAGTGTAAATAGTCAACTAGTAATTGTTCAGTTAATTTGTGAAGAATCAATAATAATGGGCCTGTTGAGTGAAGGGAGTCCACTGACATGGGAGGAAACTAAGAAACTCAGTCAGCATGTTCGGGAACACGGAATCATCCAGTTCATAAATTTATACAAAAAATTGAGAGATCGAGAGGGTGACATATTGAAATGGGGCGATGAAGTTGAATATATTATTGTCAAGTTCGATGACAAGGAGCAGAAGGCTCGTGTTAGTCTACGGGGCCAAGAACTTTTAACCATTCTAAATGAAAAAGAACAAAAAGATCCAGAAAACTGCAAGTCATTGTGGAGACCTGAATATGGATCTTATATGATTGAGGGAACACCCGGAAAACCTTATGGAGGTTTACTTGCTCATTTCAACATTGTTGAAGCCAACATGCGTTTAAGGAGAGAAGAAGCCTCAAGACTGTTAGAAAAAAATGAAAGGTTGATGTCTTTAACAAGTTTCCCAAGGTAAGATTTTTTTATGTTACTGGTATTTTGACTTCCTGTGACTATTTAAGATTGGGCTGTGAAGGCTTTACAGATCCTGCAACGTCTCCTACTCCCGAAGAGGGCTATACAAGATCATTTTTCTTTCCTGACGCTGCAATTTTCCAGGGTCATCCACGGTTCAAAACTTTGTCACAAAATATCCGTTTACGGAGAGGTGAAAAGGTTGCAATTAATATTCCCAGTAAGTTTATGTGTTAATTATAGTAACGTTCGTTAAAAAAATTACATCTTCGTTATATAAGAGTTATCACTTATATATCAATTATAGTGATCACTGCATCTGTGAAGGTACTGGGTTCAAGTTGCATAATGTAATGTTACTTGAATGTGGTGATTTAAAAATGATAATGAATAAAAATTAATATGTTCTCATACGTTAGTTAATACATATTCACTTTTTCATTTCATGAATCAGCATGTAATTTAATTCGATGAGATATTGGAGAAATATCTCAAATTGACCACATTTAAGCAGTTACTGAAATTACTTTATCTGAAATCTGAAGTCAAGTTAACTTCATTAATGAACTGAGATAATGAATTTTTCTTCAATAATAAACAATTGGATGATTAATTATGTTGAAGGAATTAGTGGAGAATTTATTCATAATTGTAATTACAACAAAAAATCTTTAAAAAAATTGCACAATCATTTGCAGTTTTCAAAGATGAAAAAACAAAGATTCCCGTGGATAATTACCACAAGTTAACGAAAGCAGCGCTACCCGATCATGTTTATATGGACGCCATGGGCTTCGGAATGGGATGTTGCTGCCTTCAACTGACCTTCCAGGCGTGTAACATAAGGGAAGCTCGGACATTGTACGACCAACTCACACCACTTTGTCCAATAATGGTGAGATATTTTTTTCATGACGTAATTTACTAATATTAGCCAAGGACAAAAGAAATCAGAATTGATTACGAAAGTACGATTTCCTTCTGCATTTTACAAAGGATCTTATTATCAATTACAATGTTTATTTAAAAACACGATAAGATTAGAACCACTGGAATTCCTGTACTCTAATCGCCTTGTGTTACTTATTGAATTTGGAGTTACCTTTCGCTTATGCTGTGTTTCAAGATTATGATATAAATCTGTGAGATGTTCATGAACGTTATTTACTTAAAATAAATATTTTATAGCATTTACATGAATTTCTATTCGAGATAGTTGAAGATGTTATTTAATTGAGTTTCCAGTGAATCTGGGAGACTTTTTGCTCACTCCTGTAGCAAGTTTAACAATCTTATGCATAAGTAATGTAAATTTCTTTTCGTTAAAGTTAGTCAGCATCAGTCATCTTTGCCAGATCCAGAAATATCTTCTTTTTCTAGGGATTTTTAAACCCCCAGGACTACTTTGAAATCTTCAGTGACAGATTTCATCATATTCGTAATCTTTTTAATTTTTCGTACAATTATATCTATTACCTAGAACATGAAAAAACGTTCGTTGTATTTTTTCAATGTTTTTATTTAGATTTTTAGCATCATTGGGACCGTTTCAGTATTTGATGCTACATCAGCAAAAAATTAATAACTAAGTTCGCTGTTTCTATTGGAGCAGTTTCTTTCGTTTTCTTTAACTGTAAGCATTTATTTCTAATTAAATCCTTGATTACTTTCCACACCATCTTCGATTTATTTTCGGCGGTTTGAATTTTATCTCCATTCCGTTCTCTGCCTTTTGCCGAATTTCTTTCTTTTCCGACGATTATCAGGATTTTTCCATAATTTTTCAGCTGGCCTTCACTGCCGCATCACCAGTTCACCGTGGTTTTTTGACCGACGTTGATTGCCGTTGGAGCATAATTGCAGCATCCGTGGATTGTCGAACCGAAGAAGAACGAGGATTAAAGCCGCTACGTGAAAATAAATTCGTTATTAAAAAATCAAGGTACGACTCGATTGATTCGTATTTGTCACCGCAAGGAGAAAACTTCAACGACATCCCACTGATCTATGATAAAGATGTTTACCAAAAACTGCGAGACAGTGACATCGATCATCTCCTAGCTCAGCATATTGCCCATTTGTTTATTAGGGATTCAGTGTCATTATTTTCCGAAAAAGTTTATCAAAACGATGAGGAGGACACGGATCACTTTGAGGTGTGTTACGATAATTTTCATTGAAACTCCTCAATAATCAGTTTTTCAGAACATCCAGTCGACGAATTGGCAAACTATGCGTTTCAAACCCCCACCTCCTAACTCGACCATTGGCTGGCGAGTTGAATTCAGACCCTGTGAAGTTCAAGTAACCGATTTCGAAAATGCTGCAATTGTTTGTTTTGTTGTTCTGCTGACTAGGGTTATTCTTTCGTATCAATTAGATTTTTTGATACCCATCAGCAAGGTTGATGAAAATATGGTAAATGCACAAAGGCGGAACGCATGTATAGAAGAGAAATTCTGGTTCCGGAAGGATATAACCAAGCAAACTAAAGAAACATTCAATAGTAAGAATATAGGAGAAAACGGCGATTCTTTTTCGTTAATGACGATCAACGAAATTATTAATGGCAAAGTAAGTATAAGTTATTTCTTCACTATATTGACTTCTGTAAAATCAAGATAAGATCAAGCAGCATATACTTACGGAAATGTAAATTGTTGAAATACTTTTCAGGATGGTGAATTTCCTGGTTTGATTCCCCTAATCAACAATTATCTGGGTAGTATGGACGTTGACGCAGATACCCATTGCACAATACAACAATATCTTAAATTTATACAAAGAAGGGCGTCAGGGGAGATACTCACCACCGCTTCTTGGATAAGAAAATTTGTTACGACGCATTCCGACTATAAGTACGTATTCTTGTTTAATTTCCAAAAAGGTCCAATTATAATTTCAACAAATTTCAAGGCAAGACTCTGTGGTTTCAAACAAAATAAATTACGATTTGTTGAAGACACTTGATGAAATCCAGTCTGGACAATTGGAATGTTCGGAATTGCTTGGTGCCAGTACTATTTCTAAAACTCGTGAAACTATACCAGATGCTTTAAGAGAATCTTGCGTTTGACGAATTGATAATTCGTTTCAACAAAATGGACTTGGTTGTTATATTTGTTAGAGAACCTTTCATATTATATAGAAATGTAATTTAATATTGTAATTTATTGTAGATATTTTCTTATCGGGAATTATTACTCATTGCTGATATTTTTTAGAGATATTTTATGCAAAACATGGATTTTAATATATTGAGAGATTGCTATTTCTTTATGCCAATATTTATTTGAAAAAAACCAATACAATGGTTCAGTCTTCCAAACTGATGTAGATGTTATGTGCAAAAGGGTCTTTCAAGGGGGAACCTCTTGGAGCAATATCATTGTCGCCGGATTTCGGTTCGACGCATCGACTAGCGAATAAAATGGTCGATCGAACTTTCAGATAAACTATAAACGGATGATCGGCTAAAAAGTATTCGTTCTTTTGTGCTGATAATGTATGTATTCCAATTGCTGAAAATAAAAAAAAAATAAGTGCAAATTTTTCCAAAAAAAAGCAATGCCATCGCATCCCTGTGATGTTTCGAATATATTATGCGAAAAATGAAATAATTTCAAGTTAGTCGCACCACCCCAACTTTTTATGAGCGATATTTCCCATGAGAAATGTGTATCCATGTAGATATATTGGTAATCCTTTTCAGAATTCAATTTTATTGCACTGACTAGTTATAACAATATATTGTGAACAAACGAATAAAAAGAAAAAAGTGACATATTATAGAATTGCAAGCGTTAAGTTCTTATTTTTGTTCATAATTCCATTAAACACTTGAGTCGAGTCCTGGTTTCTCAATTTTTCCAAAAAACAGCTGTTTTTTTACGTTGGAATCTCCATGCGCAATAATAACTATGAAAGGATGATCAGCTGTGAATTCAATTGGAATCTCCAGAGAGTATGTCATAAAAACCATACCTACAAAGGAATTTATACAGAAACATTTTTCATGCAAATTCTTGTTTATTCAAAAATAAGTATAATTACAATGAACTTGGGTTTACAAAATACTTGTTAGTTTTATGGTAAATGCAGAAATGAATCTGTTACCGAAGTTTGTATTGTCGCTATTTCGCTTATATTTTCAAATTGCGTCCAAAGAATACCACCTTATCTAAATATTTAAGAATGACCAAAAAGGGATGATCAACAATAAATTCTTTGGGTTCCTGCCGAAAAAACGAATTGGCCATCATCATACCTAACAAAAAACAATTTTAAATTTGAAAATCATTAACAAAATTTCATCTTTTAAAGCACAATAAATATTTTCAACTGGTGACGTGACTAGAATTATGATAATAAACACTGACAATTTCAGCTGCATGCAAAGCTTTGTTCTATACTATTTCATTAATTTTGCCAAAGAACAGCGCATTTTTTGAGCCACCACCAGTCTTGTCGTTGTGCACAAGTAAAACAATGAAAGGATGATCGACTATGAAATCTTCTGGTTCATCTGGCAATATCAAGCAACGAGCCATCATCACCATACCTGACAAATACAAGAAATTCATTAGTATGCTGATTTCTTGAATGCAACACATCAGTAACACGTTGAGAACGATGTAAATTATATCTAAAGTTCGTCGTGAACAAAACGACCTGGCAAGTTGTACCGTCCAATGAATAAAACGGACTTTGCGTCATGGATGCTGCTAGTTGAGCATAGTATTACCACATATGGATGATCGCAAATAAAAGGCGTGACGACTTTCGGTGTCAGGCAACGTTTCTTTCTAATTAGCATTCCTAGAGGAGAAACGACACATATTGGAAAAAAAGGAAATGCTCGAAATTGAAGGAAGCAAAATTATAAAACATTTGGAGCAGTCAAATAAGCAGAGTGGTCGTGTTAGATTTTTTTTTTAATATCTACAAGGTAATAGAGGATATTAATTAATTCCAGTGACGTAGGACGGAATATTGACATATTTTCAAAGACAACACAACAAGATGAACTACCAGCCGTGCTCAATGTCAAAGAAGGTACAAATCACCACTTATTATGAAAATTACGAAAATCTATATTAAAAACGGTTAATCGAGACGGTTCAACTATGCTTTTTTAATCAAAAGTGAACTTGGTGAAATAAGTACAACAAATTGAAATGTTTTTCATGCTCATTAATTATTCTAGAAAAAAAGTGTCTGTGTGGTTTCCAAAAGTTTTTTCAGGTGAATTTCTGTTCATCTCATTTATTTATAATTTTACACAAAAAGTTGCATCTTTAAAAGCATTCAACTCTGGTTCTTAGAAACGTTTGGTTTTTAAGTTTTTTGGTTGATTCTATACTTTTCCCACACCCTGTATGTTGAAACAGAATATTATAAAAAATTGTGTTTGATATGAAGGTGGCTCAGTTAGAGAAATATAGTTTATTGATTCAATAAACTCGGGCCAGAGAATTGGAAAGCAAGCAGAGAACTGAACATTTTACTTGACATAGCACATACAACATTACAGGCGGATTATTTTGCAAGAATGAGTTTTCCCGTAAACGCTGATGCCAATCTGTCAATGGGTGGTCAATTTTTTCAGTTCAATTTGTATTGAGGCCTAGACCACAATGACAATGGCCTCATTCTCTAGTATATGAAGCTGATACATGCAGTGGTAGTAGTAGTGTAGTGTCATACAGAAAACGAAGCTTCGCTTCGATTTCATAGTAATCTCTGTGGCGATTTACTCCGCTTGAAGTTGTCAGTAGTGGGTCACAGCGCGATACAAAATTATAATGTTCGTTTTATGCTATAGTAATACCTACTCCGTGTAGCCAAAATTTTGGCTAAAGGGATTTACAATCCCACTATAATGCCATTGGAATTGTCTTAACGTATTCTGGGAAAACTCATACTAACGCAAGTATACAGGCGAAGTAACATGCACCAACATGCGAGCATATATATAGTGTCTCAAAAGAAAAGTTATTGTATAAACTGAAGAATTAAAGAGTAAGTTTGCGATGCTGCTCTAACCTGACTACTGTAAAAAGTCTTTCCGTCACTACAATATTTTCACTTTATTTCGTTATTTTTATTCTCACATTTTAATCTGACAAAATTTGTTTATTCATGATATTAATGCGTCGTAATAGTTGCTACAAGCTAATATTAAATATCCCAAAGAGCTTTTATCATGAAAAATATTTTCTCGCTCAATAAATCATAATTATAAACTTTCTTTTGAGACTTACCTTTGGTTTAACGAGTGAAAGCGAACGACATTGAAGATAATGTGGCATGCAAATGAATATGCGTAAAAAAATCAATGACGTAATAGGAAATGCAAAGAAATAACTCACCGCTGGCGGCGGCTGCCTCAGCTCCTTCTTCATTAACTTCAAGAAACGCTTTCTGAATCACTTTGCTCACGTACAGTTGTTCATCGCTCTCGATTAAATTTGAGAAATTCGCTTTGCCGGCATCGAATATTTCACCAAGACCAATCTGAAAAATGATCAAATTTCAGACACGATACGAAACGGTGAGTCATAAACTTTTGTATGCACCACGAGCAGAATTTGATGATTTCAAGTCAATTTGCAATATTAACTCCGTGGAACATTAGTCATCATATAAGACCCTTGGTACATAAATTATGGTTCACATTTTGGACGTGGTCGTGAACTCACCTTGCCAAGCGGTTCTTCGAAACTGATTTCGGTCTCAATCTTAAATTTAGGTAACGCCAATTCCACGTCCGTATTCCACATGCCTTCAGTAATTTTAGTCAGATCGGTATTTTCCAACTTGGCCTCCACCTCTTTAATGCCCAATGTTTCATCGGGAAGTATTATAATCATACTAACATCAGGATTGGTGTAAGGCAGTTCGAGGATTTTTGCGCCGAGTTGTTCATCGTGATTGTATTTCAATTTTTTATGCAGATGCATCATCTGGACATCAATTGTTTTGTTGGCGATCGTGCGAAATGGCTCGGTTTTTGTATTAGATTTGTCGAACTTATGCTGCCAATTACCTTTGAAATAAATTGCGCTTACCAGCACCAAACGTGTAAGGCTGTTCAAAGCACTGGAAGGTATTAGGTTTTTGATTTTTTGTTTTGTTTTTTCTTCAACCCATGAATTGATTGCTGATGCAGCAGCAGCACTTTGCCCGAAATCCACCGAATCGACTTCCGATTTAAACTTTCCAACAACTGCGGCCTTGAATTTCTCTTGCACCTTGTAGCCGTTCATTACGTATACCTTGTTTGCGGTTAAAAGGGTGACATTCGGCAATCCATTTAGTTTATTAATTATTTTCTCATAACCTTCGGCTGTTGATTCTAAACCAGGTAAACCGAGCGCTGTGTTATAAGCTTGAAGAGTGGAGCCAGCGCTACCAAAGTAAGACATTGACAGCACCATGTGCAAATTGATTGGCGAAAATAATACATTATCGTCGTTGTCTGATAATATTTTGTACACTTTGTTCGTGAATTGTCCGTTTGATTGCACTAATTGTAATTCAGAGTTTTCTGCCATAGCTGCCAAGACGAGCGTCGAAAAAATGAGACAAATATCTGTAAAAAAAGTGAAGAAAGCTTGAATTATTTCTAAAGACAAAATGAATTAAAAATATAAAACGAATCTATAGGTCAATTAAAGGGCCAGTCATACTCTATAATGTATTGAAAAATATGCTTTTTTTGCTAATATCAACGTATGCAGTGAAATTGGATCAACGGTTTTCGCGAAAATGTCTATTTTCCGGAATGTCATAATGCAAGATAAATCAATGAAAACTTCAGAAACAAAAATATTCAAGGGCAGTAAATGACCTTGAAATAACCCTCCAACTCGAACTTTTTCAGCGACACAATTAGCGGAACGTAAAATTTTGTGCTATATTAATTGGTGATGTCAAAAATAGGGAGTCCAATTGAAGAAAAAGCTGACCGAAATGACCTTCACAGTGAAGTCTAAGGTCAAATTGAAGATCGCCTTTAGAAACCATTTTCAAAACTACTAAAAGAGTGACCTCGGCATTTTTCGGAAACAAAATATTTGTACCGCAATAAATGTTGTGGAAGTGGATTGATTTCGATGAAACTTCGTGAAACTGTTGCTTTTGATAAAGCTTCCGCGTCGTTGATCAATTGACTCACTTTTCGTGAGCTTCGTTACGATGAATGAGGTCGTGCATTTAAAGTTTTTATTAGTCAATCGTGAAAAAACCAAAGTGTTTTTTAAGAAAGGACCACGTAAGCCGATTTGAATTTTGCTTTAATATAATAAGGGAACCCCAAAGAATGCCTGCAAAAAGAATCTTTCATCCGAGGCAAAATTCGCTTTAAATGAACACTGAATATAGAGGTCTATACTACTTCGTTATAGTATATTGCGTCTTATTTTTAAAATAAATACTGATAACCTTTTTTTTAACCTCATCGTTCACATTAATAATGAATGTAATCGCTAGATAATCTGATGAAATAAAAATTCATTTTTTGAAAATTTCTTTGAGTGGGCAGTATGGATGGATATATCTGATACCTTCAAAAGATAATTAAGATATCCTTCTGGGGTTAAATCCCTGTACATATGGTCTTATACCTTTTCTCAGTAATTTTATTATTTCATAGATAGAAACAAAAACACGAGTTTCATATTCAATGACATGTACCAAAAACATTTTGCAAATTGTGTTTTTAAAATTTTTTTTTTGAAAATCACTGTACTATAGAATTTTGAGTAAGCAAAAAGACTTATCTTTATATAAGATGGAAAATTTTTGGACACTGAGATAAAGTTAATCAATAATAAGTTTGTGTAATTCAAATTTTCTCCGTGAATTTATAATTTCACAGATAAAAACAAAAAACAAGAGTTTCATATTCAATGATGTATACCACATATATTTTGCAAATTGCATCTTAATTAATTTTCTAATTCTGATAATCAGTGTCTCATAGAATTTTGATTCCAAAAAATCATACTTACCTATTTGAACGGCAAAATTTCAGATAGAAAATAAATTGCGTCTATAACCATTCTAAAAAACAGATCACGTTCATACCCGTAATCGCTTATCTTATTCCCAGATTTGTTTGTTCTACATAAAACAAGTAAACGTTATATGGACCTTGAATAAATCAATTGGGTCCAAAATAAGTTCAATAATGTAATCGTTAAATATAATCTAACAAACATCTGATATGACGTACCTTCTTGGTTTCTCCAAGATACAATGTGGTATCTGTCAATAACACAAATTGAATTTTAATGATTTCAAATATTATTCTTGATAGGTAAGAAATGTTTACTTGATTAGAAATACTGTAATAGGTCCTTATACAATTTAGAATAAAAAATCAGGACAAAACAGCGTTTCAATTCATCTTGCACAAAATATACATATGTTCAATATCTTTTATCCATTGTGATTAGATGAACAAAAAGCTGTGGGTGGCAGGACTACACCTCACTTCAGTTACTTAATTCGTCGGTCATTTCGGCAGTAATTTGGAATGACACAGTCGGCATAATTAAAATAAAGAAACGTTCATACCTATTAACAGCAAAATCTCGAGATTTCTTAGATTTTTTGAGTAAACGACTGCAATTATCACCGGTTCATGAAAACAGTTGACATAAACCAGCTGATGCGCAATTGCCAGGGCGCAAGGACTTACATCTCCTGTTGTTTTGACACACATGCCACACAGAAATTTCTAAAGCCACACACGAACTCATCGATCACATGTACGGCGTGGACATTCAAACGAGTACTTACATTTCAAATCCATCATGTGCGATGTTCTCACTACTAATACTACACGCTCACTAAAACTGACTGACCAAAACAAAATCGTATATGTAAAGATAATTCAATGTCAGTGCCAGGAACGGATTCAAGAAACATTTGAGTAAACAAAAAATTATGTTTTCCAAATCAGAATGATGTTATTCGACAATTCCTAAGGGTTATCAAAATGTCATGATGTTAGTATTCATTTTACGTTTCACTATTACCCCGTTTTCGGTACGGTACTGTTTTCATCTGAATTACTGATAATATTCGCCATAAAATTTTAATGAAATATTAACGATCCAAGTATTTATTGTCCAAACCTCAGAAATAACCTGTTGGGAAAATCCGTTTATCGGGTTTTTCTAAATTCACCGAATGATCGGATTCGATTACAAATTTCAATAAAATATGACATAAATCAAATCGTGAACTGATGCAATTATTTGGCTGGTTCGTCATCGCTACTTGATTCATCTTCCGACTCTGGATGCTCTTTTTCTTGCATTAACGACCATCTAATGTGAACACCATGCTTAGCAGGATCTTCAGTGATGCATTCCTCCGTGAAGAATCTGAAATAATCAGCTTCGTCGTTCGTCAGACCACGAGTCGGTATCACGATTGGTTTAGGTGGCTTTGGTGGTGGTGTTCTAAATCTCAACTCTCGCGCTTGAGGTTTCACATACGGAGGTTCGAATGCTCTCAATAACCTATAAAGCATTCGTTCCAATTCTAAAAGCTTTCTCGACGCTCTCTTAGCTATTTTCAGTGCTTGCACTTCTTTCTTGTAGCACATTCTTTCTGTCCTAGCCACTTGTTCAGTTGGCAGTCGATCCAACTGCAACAGTTCGTTGCGATATCGCATCTCGACAATCTTCATCATCTCGGCTGCCGTCATGTGTGAGTCGTTTGGTCCGATTCGTGCTTCGTAAACATCTTCCACCAAAACGTGCAATATAAGCAAATCCCTATTGGTGATGAGATGCTTGAAATCGGTCATGACCATTTCGTTAGCTAATTCTTTCAAAAAAATCGATCGTTGTTCCTGCCATTCAATTCCTTCAACAAGTCTGTCTATAGTGCGTTGCAAGTCGTTTATGTCGGCCTCCAATACCTCGCGAGCAGAATCTATGCTACGTTGAATGGCTTCCATTGATTGGACCAATTCTTCCGAACTAAGTAATGAGTTCAGATTCTGCATTTCCAAGTAACTGAATACTTCGAGGAGCTCGTCGCCGCTTTCGAAGTATAGTCTCGGTTCTTCAGGAATCCGAGTGTCCTCGAGAAAAAAGTTAATCAGATCCTCGAGTGACATTTCGGCCTCCCTTCCATCTAATCGGTATTTAGCAAACAATATTGTTTCATCTCCAAACATTAATCTAGGATCGGTCGGAAGATCTTTATCATATTGTCGTCGCCACGATAACGGGCTAGCTAAGTAGAGAAATTTTTGATACACCTTAAATATTCTCCACCTTTCTTCGGCAATATAGAGAAGGGACCTGAGCGCACCATACTCCTTACTCACTTCTTTATGTTCCTCGTATCTTTGATAAGCGATTGCCTCTTCATCTTCACATTTATAAAGAATCCTCATAGACAACACATGATCCTCATGCAGAAATTGCTCGAACGCGTCAACGTAGACTTGTAAGTTTTTCTCCACTTCTTCGATTATCTCCTGCTCGTAGTTCAACTTTTTCTCAATCGCAAGGATTTCGTCCTTACGATAGCCTCTGATAATTTTTGTGCGAAGAATATCTCGAACCGTTTCTACATACTCCCTGTGATTCAACGTATCTACAATGGGGCGGCCAGCTACTAACGAGAAGTATTCAGGATCAATATCCTTCACGAAAAGCATCTTATCCATTTTTGGATCTTCTACGTATAACCTTTTCAAAAGATCGGCTTGTCGGCGCGTTTTGTAATTCTCGCGCTCGTAAAATTTTGTTGCCAGTTTACTAGTCTTGAGATTGATCCGCCATTCCTTATTCATAACATGCTGTGAGAAGATATCCAAGTCATCAGGGTACTTGAATAAACACCTTTCGTTGTAAAGATCTCTTGCATTGCTGGAATCTACTCCAGGAGCTTTCGATAAATACTTGGTTTTGGCTACTACCGGTTGTTCGACTATAGATTTCGATGGCATTTCTTTCGGCAGTTCCTTTCTTGATGTAATTCTTTTTTCATGCTTCTTCGGTTGGGCCTTTTTTCTGGACCGTTTGTCAAACACAGGAAGGTTGGATGGAAAATCTTTACCGTTGTCGTCTTTTTTCTTCATTAGTACAGTTATGGTTTTGTCATCCATATTTGTGGAAGCAACGGTATTTGACATTGTGTCGGAATTACTGTAAGTTTTTAACAATAATGATAGCTTGATTACCAGAATGTTTATTCTTATTGAACCAAACTTCTTGATCATAACTAACAATGTAATGTTTTTATTTCATTGTTCATCGGGAAGGTTAAAAAGATTCCTACTGCTTTGCATTGCCCAACGAGCTCCAAGAGCCATGGCTATTCCAGGTGTTGAGTAGTGAATATGGAACTCAACCGAGTATCTCGAAACAACTCACCAAGGTGATCAAAACGTTAATATCAATTAAGAGCAACAGATCGTAAAAGAAATTTATTAATATTATAACTCAATTTGTATCTGTATATTCAATACTGTAGATTCTGTTTGTCGTTGTTGCGGAATTATAATAAGTATAGCATAAGGGAAACTCAATTTGGTCAAATTCCCTCACCCGATAGACCTCTTTAATTATTAAAAATTAGTACAACAGTATAGAAAAAATTATTCATTCCAGACTAAAATTTATCTTTGACTTACATAAATTTATGTATTTGATTCCCAATCATTAAGTATAATTAAGTTTGCATCTTGTGAAATTGAATATGAGCATTGAAGTATGCTATTACTTAATATTCTGTTCGAAATATCTTCATTAAATATTAACACCAACTTCATTGAGCCATTTAAAAGAGCTAATTCATAGCTATAAAATAAGGAAGATTCCATCATTTGAAATCATTCGAACTTCCCAAGTGACATGAAAATATTCACTGTTAAATTGATCCTTATAAAGGTTCAATTTTAAGTAAAACTATTTCCAATCGAAGAATAGAAATTATCTGTATAAAATATTTTATATGAAATTGAGTATTCTGGAAGACGTCATTCTAAAACACCATCATCAATATCATTGTTTTTCATATCCTATCAATTCTTGGAATAAATTTCCACTAATCTCTCGTCCGTGCAAAATTTGATTTGAATATTTCAGCATCGCTTGCGCTAAATCCTTAACGCACCATTTCCGATCTACCAAGATTCGGCACACCGTATCCAATTTTGCCATTTGCTGATGTCCGCATGTGTAATAAATCATTGATGGTACACCAGCAACGCTAGCAGCTAACCACTGGATAATCACTTTAATTTGGACATCACCCTTTTTAGATGACCCACACCCCCAATTCCCAGTCGCAATAGTTTGAAGACCACTCTTGGAATCACCCGCAATCTGCGAAATCTGCAAAAAAAAGTCATCATAACAACGAATACAAGGAAGATTCAACATACCAATTGAGCAGCCAACCGATGTCTATGCCTTTCCAACTCCAAACTCAAAGATTTCGCGTTAAAAACCAACTTATTCCTGTTTGATGATTTCTTCTCGTGAATCGCTGTTGAAATGAAATCTTCAGTCAATGGAACCGGAATTCCAGCAAACGATTCGCTTAGAGTCCGTTTCAGTAAGGTACCAGCAAACTTCACCACAGCCAGTTCTCTGCTGTCCAACTCTCGTTTCGCCCCTTTCTCTGTTTCGATAATAGGATCTTCAAGCCACCTTGATAGCTGTTCATAGAGTTCCTCTTTTTCTGAACTAAGTACAGATGTGCCATTAAAATTGCTACATAAAATCTATTGTTTACCTGTATTCGCTACTACAGCTATTATCCGAAATCCTACCAGAGTCTTGTTTATTAATCGGTGAATGTTTATTCTTGAAATTATCGATCCATTTCTTCTCTTGATTTAAGGAATCGTTCAGAAATTCTTCGTCTAAGGAATCTTCGCGTAAGGCAAATCCAGTTGAACATTCTCTCTTCACGCTGTACCCGAGGAGTTAGTAAGTGGCATAATCAACATCGATATTGTAACATACCTAAAATTTCTATCTTCAACTTCTGCTCCAGTAATAGATATTCCCACAGCGAAAGAATCTGAACTTGAAGATTCAGTGCTCATCGATGCTTCGTATTTTAAGGCCACCTTCAGCTGTTTAGCAAATATTTTTCGTCTTTCTGATGTTTCTAAATCGATACTGTATTTCCTCCCGCAGTTTTCCTCTTCACTTTCTTGATCATCATTTTCCAAACTAGTTCTTGCGCTATGAAATTCTTCTTCACTTGAGGTGCAACTGGAGTATATTGTTTTCATTGTTTCTAGAGGCCTTCGATTCACTGGTAAACATTCGCCCGAACTTCCTAATACTATAAAAGCACCACGTCGGTTGTTTACCAGTTCCATATTTAGATTTTTCCTAACTTGCAGTCGATTCGTGTTGTTGTTGGCTTCTACGTTGGTAAAGGAGTTGCTTCTGGTACTACAAGAGTCTTGAGTGATGGTTGGGATGTGTTTGTGATGATTTTGTAAATCGTTGTTATTTTTGGTGAAATTATTATGGCGCTGTTGAAACGCTAGAAGGCATTTATTCAGTTCCCTGAGTACATTATCTTCTTCGTATTGACTGATTGGTAATTTTGTGTAGTTGTCAGGATCCATGCAGCAGATAGAAGTCTGGAATTGAATGAAATGCGTAAGTGCGTTTATAATGTCAAACTCTGTAATGTTCATGTTGTACTATGTCAATTTTCTTTATATTTTTTTGAATACTTATGACTTTGTTGTGTTTGCAAGTATAAACTCGTAAAGTAAGACTTCGGTTGTGGACTTCTGGCTAACGCCAAGATTTAGTCAACAGATTTGTCTTTCTAAGAAATAAATTCCTATAATTGTTTGGTATAGTGAATCCGGAAATTTCAAGAATATGCGTTTTCTGAAATTTTAAAGATAAGTCATTGCGCTTTTTCAAAGAATTTTCATTAAAAACGATAAACAAGTTTACATGAACCTCAGAAAATATTCCAAATTTGTTTCAAAATTGCATCATCATAGAAAATTCGAAATTTATATTGAATTTACAAAGTTTGCTTGAATATGTGTGGAATATTAAAGAAATCATCAAATTTCAAACGATCTCTCCAAGTTTTCTACTTATTTTCCAGAAATAACTAAGTCATTACAGATTTCTCAAAATTTCCTAGAAAATTCTTGATGCAACTTTTTACAGTTTCAGAGAAGTTAGAACGCTTGACTTCAAGTTTGGTATTCGTGCTACGATATTTTTCATTATATTTTACAGAAAGTTAATTTAACTCAATTTGACGAATATGAAAGTAATAATAAATGTATTATTGATAAAGAAACATCTCCCTATGAAAATAAAAAAATGTCCATGTACCCCTAAACTAAGTGGAGAACAAACCGGTCATTCTGTAATATTTCCTGTACCATATATGGATATTCCAATGTCTCCAACGTTGCCTTATTTTTGGGGTCGTTTATTCTTGTGATATGCCTCACGTTTTCAATTGTTAAAACCTCATTGTCTTCTAAAGCTTCGACGTTTAGTAGCGTAGATAATAATTCCGGAAAAGTACACAAATTAATGCTTTCCTGGAACATAACTTATCTTGTTTCCATGTGAGAAATTTTTTCCCAATATTCACCTGGGATATACCATCAGTGAGCACCGATTCACCAATTTTTGACTTTGAAAAACAAATTTTCAAAGAATTTGCCTCCGCTCGTTCCAATTTACCCTCGTGTTTTATTTGAATAGGACACAATGGAAGGCTGCACTCCAACCAATCTTCGATTGTTAACCATTCTCTTCCACTCATTACCTATCCAGAAATTATAATGCACAATAATTATTCATTATTAGCTGCATATTTACCCACCTGTCGCATTACCCTGAGTTTCCCAATGCAATTTTCCTTTTTCTCAAGCCAGTTGAAATAATGTAAGACACTCTTCAACTTAGACTTTTGACAAGGTAAATCCAAGCTTTGAAAAAAATTGGAAAAATTGAAATTACGTAAAGTTGGATGGCTTTTGTCAGTTCTACGGGGGAAAGTAGAAAAAAAGGCATTCGCTATCAAAGAAGCGATAAATTCGTATTCGTATTCCTTTTGATCAGCTGAAAAAATGAATTAATTTAGAGAATATATCAAAATCTGATTAAGGAAGACTTATGATTTCTAATTAGTGCGCAAATTTCGATAATCTTCCTTGATTCAATAATATAAATTAGGATTTACTGATACTTTAATCGGAAAAAGTTTTATTGATGGAGTGAGTATTTGACGGTATATAATACCTTTTACAATTTCAAAATTTGCAAAAAAAGTTAACGCGGGGGTAGTGAGTTCGAAGGCACAACATTTTTATAGAGAAATAAGTAGTTATCGGAATAGGAAAGTACGAGTAACTTACGTTGTTGTTGCAAACTAAAGTATAATCCCCCTTTTGGTTTCAGTTCTTTCAATTTAATCGCCTTTTTGGCAATATTTGGCAATGTAATATGAAAAAAATAATCTCTCTCTTCTTTAGTTAAATCTTGGTCAAGAAATATCCGCAATTTTGAGAACAAATCAGGCTCCATACTATCATCATCAGGATCCAGACTTATACTAGAAATAAATTGGATTATATTTTTCTAGCTGTTTTTCGCATTTCCTGCTCACTTGCACAGCTCAAAAATTCTCTCCATTTCATCAGTTAATTCCTCACAGTTGTTCATACTAGAAATTCGTATTAGGTGATTTTTCACATTTTCCCACCAGGGCAAATCGCAAGGGAGCATCACCAAAGCCATTCTGCATCTATCAGGCGAAAAAACAAGATAAAAAAACATGCAAGTGAGAACTGTGGAAGAAATGATTAAGTTTGATTGGAAAGAAAGGAATGGCGAACCATTCTGCTAATTTTTATCAGGCATTCGATACTTACCCGAAAGAAAAATTGTCAAAGAGTAATAGTGAGAATAGAATACTGTAAAATTGATAGCAGTCTTGGTGCTATTATTAGTAAATTTCCTACTAACGCAAAATGATCCAACAATCCGGGATTTTTTGGTCGGTTAACTTGATAATTCATGTATTTTCTAATACAGATACAAAAACAACTATTTAGAGTCGATCATGAAAAATAATCTACTAACTAAACCTAAATGATAATCGTCATACACGGGGAACGGGCAGGGCTAAAAATACATGCGCCGAATCGCGGCGTCGGCATCGTGACGCGTTTGGGGACTGCTCGGTGCTCGATGAAAATACATGCGAGAATTCAATACCGTGACATCGCTGAATTTTCATCAGGCTCGTTCTATTTTTTCCTGCGTTATAGAGACATCTTTTGTTCTCGTTTTAACAAGCATAAAATAATTTGAAAATTTTTTCTGTCAAAGAAAAATTACTTCTGGGTGAGTATTACTACCTGAAAATTATGAAAAGTATGTAAAAAAAGTTTTGAGATCATTCGAAGATTCAATCTTCTCTTCACAAATCTGTAAATCTGCAAATCAATACAGCTTGTGAAATCTAACAGATCACTATGTTAACTATAGACCTGAATTTGTAAATAACAGTTGGGTTTTAGATTTTGTGTCGTTTACCGACCAGAAATGCTAGATTTAGTTTCCCATCGAGAGCAAACTCAATAACCGTCAGTCTTGAAATAGCCTTCCAGTAGTAAATTCGAATATTTTTAAAGTTTAAAATGAAAAACAACGAAGGCAAAACATCATTTATTTAACTCAATTGATAAAAAACAAATTCATTGAAAAATATCGAATATATAAAAAATCATCGCTTCTCTATCTTGGTACAATCGATGCAAGAACCAAAATAAGCAGGAATGGACTCATTATCAATTTAGCACCAAAATTACACACTTTCTTAATATTATTCGTATCCAGTCCTTTTCTGTGAAGAAGCCCATGCACACCGCTGATGTCGTAATGATTGAGAGTTGGAGACCGTGATAAAATTACAGTGAAGTAACGTTTATCCGGTTGGAGATGGCAGAAATTTAGGACTAGATGATTACCGACGACTTTCAAAACTTGAATCGTGCCGGCGAAATGACCAACTTGAGGATCCAGCGACGATCCTGAAACAAAGATGTTTAATATGTCTTCCAAACAGCAACTTTGGAACTTGGCACGTACCGTTCTCAGGTCCTGAACTGATCCAGAATCCTGGCATTGAATTATTCAATCGGATTCCGTACTCCGTGCTGACGCCATTTTCATCCCACAGTAAACGTAAATGTTTCACTTCATCGTAAAACTTTCGGCCATAACCCACCGGTGGGTATCTGTCTGGACGATATTGTCTGTGTATGTCGTAATTCGGAATGTGATGCTGAGTGAATGGATTGATGTTACCTCTGTTTCCAAATCTTTCTCTATTGTATCGTTCCTTGTTGAGTTGTAATTGCATGTACGGATCTCTGAAAATATTTAGTCACAATTATTATGTGAAATATTTTTACTAATCATAATTATCCTAACATTTGGTCATAAGCTCATTCAACATACTAAGGTAACGTTCCAATCTAGATTGTCAAAAGGCCAAAGAACCAAATGCATACCATTGTTGTAAAAATGTTCCCTTGTTGATTTGAAAACTCACTGAAGGGAACTTACTTGGGAGCAGGACATTGACGAAAAATTTGAGTGAAATAAAAAGGAACAACCATATTTACATGGGAAAAAAGAAGTTTTCTGTGACGAATTACTCCAAATTGAAGGATGAAGAAAGCAGTTAGTTAGTTGGATTTTATACGCACCTATTATATTGTTCTCGATTATACGGGTCCCTGTCTCTTCCATATGGGGGTGTCCTTCGGTAAGGATCACGTTGATTGTCTCTGTAAACACCCTGCTCGAATCCTTCTTGTCCATACGAAGGGTAGGTTCTTCCATATTCAGTGGTAGCGTCGTAGCTATCATAAGATCGACTGCCATAGTTGTAATTATAATTGTTGTAGTCCTTGTACAAGGTATTGTAAGAACGGTCTTCAGAAATGTGGATGATCGGACAAGAAGGTGTATGTCTTACGTAGTGCCTTTCATTGTCGTGACTAATTATTTCGATTCCATACCATATTCCCATTAGCTACATGGAAAAATTTGTGGGTAAAAAATAAAAAATTGTAATGCGAATTACCTGGTCGATTAATATTGACGGTTGCGGCACCAAATTTCTGCAGAAATAATCCGTTTGGCTGTGTACATAATTATACAGGCTGAATAAAAAAATAAACACAAGTTTGTAAACGAACATATCGAACCATTACTCGCACGGAACTAATATGATAATGTGGATGTCTCCAATCATTAGGACAATTCAAGAATTAAGTTTTCAGTTCATAATTCGTGTAGGTGGAATTACGTGGCCTGACTTTTCTTCGTTTAAATCAATTAAGTATGTTCTGTTTGGTCCTTGTAATATTACTTCATTTTGATTGTTTACGCTTCTAAGCTCTAATTGAAATTATACCTACCTTCGAAATTTGTCATTCGTCCCCAATTTTAAATATCTAATGAATGCGAATTATATGCAAGAATTCAAAGATAGTAACGACCATTTCAAATTATTAAAATTGACGGTTAATCAGGTTTGAAGAAATCCTGCAAGTTTTTTTTTTCGCCAAAATGATTTAACTGACCACGGTTTCTTCTCAACGGCGAAGTTTGAATTTAGATTTAAATTAAAATCACATAGGTAAAAGCTATATGAAACATCAAAATTCTGAAATTATTTATAATGTAATATAAATAATTTTTTCTCAAGTAGTTACGGTAATCTGAAAAAATATTTACTTAGAATTTTTACATATTTTGATACGTTTTTAGTAGCTACCTTACGTTAAAATCTATTGCAAAATTCTCTCGCTTCACTACTTGGTTAGGACCAAGTTGCAAGAATTTATATAACCGCGACCCAAAAAATTTTTTCTTTTGTCCTCTCTAATGGAGAAAAACTTTTTTGCACTAAATGTGAAATTTTTGCTCATCTTTCGAACTTTTATGGTATTTTATTCTAATATTAATATGAAAACAAATGAGAATTTAAAAATACATGTGCACAGGCTTAGGCAGTGAAAATTATTTAAGTGTTTTACAATTCGACTATGTTCTATATCGTTTTTAGTCATTCTTGACAAAAGTATAAAAATTAAATATCTTCATAACTCGTGGTGGTTCCAACACATTTGAGACACGAAATCGTTACCATGGTAATGATGTGAAGTCATTTTTTAGTATAATCAAAAGGGACAAGAGGCAGCCTTAACGCTTGAAGGTTTCATTTCAAATTAAGGAGATGACGTCGCCGAGTGTGATATCAGGATTATTTAGGACCAAACAGAGGTTTAAGATTCTGCACTACCACCATAGATGGGAGAAGGTTTAGAATAATTCTCGACTTATGCACAGTTTAACTTATTCGTAGTTTATTAATCACGATTCTCTCATTGTAACTTTTACACCTTTTTCTTTATTAAAGCGGTAGTAGTTGTTTTTTTTACAGTTATAGTAATTTATTTCTGCAACTTTTCATGAGATCAAGTAAACACTATTTACAGTAAAACATTCTTTTACTTACTTGAAAATGTGAAAATACTAACTAGAAATAAACAAACCAAATAAAATTCTATTGAAAAAAAAACTGCAAACGCTGGACAAGTACAATATCACCTAACAATTGTGTTAGAGCAGATTGATGAATAGAAAAAAAGATCAAATTCTCTTAAAATATCCAAAACTGCAAATTGAGCTGTAATTACTCTTAAAAATAATACAAATACAAGTCGTATTCCGAAAAAAAATATTTATATTTAAAATCAGAAAAAAATTCCCCTCATCCTCCGTCCCAATCCTTGTCTGTCATAGAGCATGTTGAATTTATTCACACACTGGTTCAAATCGTTGCAGCCTTTTGTTAATATTCCTAGGTACGTCATTAAACTGACGTCATTACATTGCTGAAAATCAATGGTAAAGTGGAAATAGTTGGGAATCACCTTAATACCCACATTATAGAAATCTTGACGAAATCTTTCACTTTGCATCACAGGCAGCCGATGGCAGAGGGAATATGCTTCTCGAAGAATTTCATGATTTTTTGGCAGTTGTCCATTTTCCACTGCTTTTAAATATTCTAATAAGAGCTTGACTCTTGAATATAACATTTTGATGGCGCTGTGTTGAGCTAATAAGTGTTCTGCAACCTGGGAACTTTCTCCACCATCAGAAGCAGACATTCTAGCTACATGATCTACACCTATTCTTTCTGCTTCTTCGGTGGCCAAGGTATAATTCAGAGGTACAAAAAGCATTGTAGCTTCACCGCTTACCAGATCTATTACTGATTCATAGATAGCAACAGGTAAATGCTGAAAAATGATACTCAGATCAAATATGTTTGAAAATAAAAAATAACACATACATCAATATTATTATCATAAGGATTCAATTTTAACATAATAGGAGATTCGTTTATATCACATATTTGTTTATGAACTTTGATATCACCCATAGTTGGTGCTTCTCCTGTTGTATACCATCCAATAAAATCCATATCGCTAAACACTTGTTTGACTGAAAAAAATTAAACTATTGGCCGCCAACCTATGGAATTTTTTCTTGAAGTTTCGCTTGCGCCAGTGGCAAGCCTCTTGTTTAGACTGCAGTTTTTTTACTTGCACAAGCGAACTATCATTTGAGCTCCAATTTCACATGAAATATTGAAATAAAAAAAATCTTGGTTTTTAGTTATAAAAAAAATTCAATTATGCCAAATATGAAAATCTTACATTGTTCCTCCTTCATGTTGTAATAATCCTTATCAATAATTACGTCATCGCCCAGTATGCTGAAAACCAATTCAAAACTATTCATCACTTCAATATTCCTTCCCTTTTGTTTGCCGATGAGCGCTCCAAAAACTTCAAGTAATTAGGAATTATAAAGATGGTAACTATTTCCACATTACCTGATATACCTTGTTGTACAAAGCCTTCTTGAGCCCTTTCTCTAGTCCAATGCTCGGATACATTCATTATAACAAGGGGATGAAGAGAACAGGTAACAGAGCTTACGGCTCCCAAAGCCATCACACTTCTCTCTTCATCATTGGATGACGTCTCGGGTGTATCTTTTTTAGAGCACTCTCCAGCTGTTTCCACATTTACTTCCATATTGATTATTGTAATGCTTTTTTCAATTTGGCGATATTTAATCAAAAAATTAAATTCCCTTCACTCGATACAAAATCAGTGGTAAACGTAACCTAAAAGTTAAAGGAATCAAAGAATTTTATATTTCCTTTTTTTTATTTCACGAATGAGTGATCGATGTTTCATTAGTGACTAGTGACATCTTGTCAAAAAAACGTAGGCGACCCGTAAAATGAATTCGTGCCTTTAAATTACAAAAGTTGTGACAGTCAATTTCTTTATACGAACATAAAAAGATTTATAATTTTTAATCTGAAACAAGTTCTTCATTACAAGCAAAATTGCAAAATAAAAACTGACGTGGATACTATGGTTAATACGTCTTCCTCTATGGTTTTCACCTAACCTCAAAATTTTCCTCTGTCACTTTCAGTAATGTCAACACTTTGCCCCAACAGTGACCCATTATAGGGACAACATTTAAATTTCGTGCTAATCGAGTATCGCGACTAACTAGTGATGTAAAGACGTTGAGCTTTTGAATTTCAACATGAAATTCGCAATCCATTTCAACTGTAAATTCATATTTTGTGTCAACGAAGAATCACGGACGTTTTATAAAGAAATGTAGCAGCAAATATCAAAAGATGCAAGCCAAGAAGAGGTATCTCTTGTTGGTGTTTGTATCGTGTGCATTTCTCGCGTATTGCTATTTCGGTGGTTACAGATTAAAAAGCGACAGTGTGAAGTTCGATGAAGAACTCAGTTCTTTTGTCAATTTAAATAGTTTGCAAGGTCTTACTGGCAGTGTCGGTGCAGCTAGGTTGAAGGGACGGATTAATTTGAACGGTGCAGAAATGTGCAGAATGGAAACTTGTTTTGACTTTGCACGATGTCAAAAATCATTCAAAGTGTATATTTATCCGGTAGAAGAGAAACTCCACTTGAGCAGCTCTTATCAGAAACTATTAAACGTGATTACAGAATCACGTTATTATACCGCCGATCCAAAAGAAGCGTGCTTGTTTGTTTTGGGTATTGATACATTAGATCGTGACAGGCTGAGCCCAGATTATGCTAGAAATCTCCAAACTATGCTACATAGACTGCCATATTGGAACAACGGTCTTAACCACGTTATTTTTAATTTATACTCAGGGACCTGGCCTAATTACACAGAAAACAATTTGGATTTTGATTATGGACTTGCCATATTGGCAAAAGCTAGTATGTCGCAGAGTAATGTTAGGAGTGGTTTCGATGTGAGTTTTCCATTGTTTCACAAGGGCCATCCTGAGAAAGGTGGTGAAGCTGGTGCTGTTGTTTCCAACACATTTCCACTTCAGAAAAAATATCTATTAGCTTTCAAAGGGAAAAGATATGTACATGGCATAGGTTCTGACACTCGCAATTCTCTACATCATCTCCACAACGGTCACGATATGATTATGGTGACAACTTGTCGCCATGGTAAAAGTTGGCGTGATATGCAGGATGAGAGATGCGACCAAGATAACAAGGATTATGACAAATATGATTATAAAACCCTTTTGTATAATTCAAGTTTCTGTTTGGTGCCCAGAGGTAGACGTTTGGGTTCATATCGCTTCCTAGAAGCTCTACAAGCCGGCTGCATTCCTGTCTTATTGTCCAATGGATGGGCCTTGCCATTTGCTCAAGTTATCGATTGGAATCAAGCTGTCATATGGGCGGATGAACGAGTTCTCCTTCAAGTTCCTTCCATTATTCGATCTGTCACGCCCGATCGAATATTGAAACTAAGACAACAGAGTCAAATGATTTGGGAGAGATATTTTTCCTCAATAGAAAAAATCGTTTATACTACTCTAGAGGTGAGTATATTAGACCTGGGTGTTATTCACAATATTCGTCGCTTTTGAGTGGGTGTTGACTGGAATATAGTTTACTGTTGTTTCTATGAGTTACAGTAATATGACACCATTTTAATGATTTCAAAAACTAGTGTTAGATAAAAACTTTGAATACGTGATTTATTTTTGAGGTAGAAAATCTCTTATGATTTGATGATTATCAAATTTTTATTACAATTTCAAAAGGTATGGTGTCTTTTCCAGGTTAGAATTGACATCAAATATTTTCAGAATCAGATTCACGAATAAATCCTACTCTATTAAATCATATTTTTGGCAAAAAGAAAAATTTTATATCGTTACATATTCAATTTCAGATAATCAGGGAGCGTCTGCCAGCGCAAGCAATCCGAGACGGTACAGTTTGGAATAATTTGCCAGGTGCTCTCCTCACCGTACCTACCTTCTCCGACGTTCAAGAAGATTTCCCTTCCTCGATGTCAAGTGAGAATGTGTTCACAGCCGTTATATATTGTCAGATGGGTTCTGTGCCGACGCCATCGACTTCTCTTCATCGTTTGGTGGCGAACGTAGCGAAAAGTCGCTACGTGTCTGGGATTGTTATCGTATGGGCTAGTGAAAAACGGACTCCAAATCGTTCTCGTTGGCCAAGTTTATCATTTAATGTTTCGTTTCATTTGGTGCAAACTTCTTCGGACGAGAGAATTTCGTTACGTTTCCGGCCTTTGCCTGAAATAAAGACTGCCGCAGTATTGTCTCTCGATGAAGATTCTGTACTTACAACAGACGAAATTGATTTTGCTTTTGTGGTGTGGCGGCGATTTCCGGATCGCATCGTTGGTTATCCAGCCAGATCGCATTATTGGGACGATTCAAAAGCAACGTGGGGTTATACGTCGAAGTGGACGAACGATTATTCAATTGTGTTGACTGGTGCAGCATTTTATCATAGATATTATAATGTTCTTTATACAGAATGGCTGAGTCCTTTGCTTCATAAGACAGTTGAGCAAAGCCAAAATTGCGAAGATATTTTAATGAACTTCTTGATCAGTCATATTACGCGACGCCCTCCAATTAAAGTCACTCAACGTAAGCAATATAAAGAACAGCCAATATCTGGAAGTCGTTCGCCATGGAACGATCCAGATCATTTTGTGCAAAGGCAAACTTGTCTGAATACATTTGCTGCGGTGTTTGGTTACATGCCTTTACTACGTTCAAACCTTAGATTGGATCCGGTTCTTTTCAAAGACCCAGTATCAAATAAGAGAAAAAAGTATAGACGAATCGAGTTAGTTGGGAGTTGAATCAATTGATGAATTTTTATACTGTTTGTACTTTTCATATCATACTGTTGAGTTATTGTCTATTTATTGCGTATAATATAAATGTCATTTTTGTTTTTACTTTATATATGATTGTTTTATTTTTTACATCTGGCAATAAGGTCTTATGAATTGTGAAATCATATTGATACAATTGAGTCATTTTATGAAATAGTCAATGTGAGAAGTCTGATGTGAATCGTTATATTTATTATATATCTATATATGCTATACAGATATTGAAGTCAATATAAATTACATCACCAAAAATTAATAATTTATGTACTGATTTTTATTGAAACAAATTTTTAATTAAACATCAATTTTGAATTTTCGTCTATTTTGCTCAAAATTAATGTTTCGCAAAATTTTTTCAGGATAGCACATGTTGTGGATGATATTGTAACCTTTATAAATTTTTGACTTGCGCGTGATTGACGACAGAGTAGCCTGAACAAAAACGAAGGGGAGAAAAAGAAATCCATACTCTGAGTGTTGATCAAAACTGCAGCTTTTTTATTTCTAACTCTAAAACAAAGTTCATTTGAATTCTCTCAAATATTCAAGAAATCGATCTAAAATTCAATCTCCATTTTTCAATTTTTAGTGACATTCAATACACTTTGAGAACAAGATGAATATGATAAATTTGTAATCACTTTTTGTGATTTGATGAAACTTTTGTATAATAGAAAACAACAGTGAACAATTTTCCACCTTTACTAATGTGTAAAGTTTGTGAAGTAAATGACTGCTTGTAGAGTCTTGGCAGTGCAAGCCATGTCTCATTTCACTAAAAAATGTTTCGGTTGGATTTCTTTTCCAGGAATTGATCCCCCTATTTGTGTTCAACCACCGCCCGATGGGTGGAAGCACCTATTCAATAAATATGAACTCGGAAGTGCACAATTGAGACCATCGTGAGTTAGATCTACAATTGTATAAAGGGAAAGAAAACTTCGAATCCTTCCTCACTTAATACTTTTATTGCTCCAAATAATGAAGAGCATTCGACATTCGTTAAAAAATTTCAAATTTCAAACACTTAAAGACTTTGGGAAATATTCGGCGGGGGACTTGATTACTCGTCATCTTGGTTTTAATAATGCTAATGCATAAATACCGCAATAATATTTAACCTCCATTGATTTTCTCTCGGTTAATAAAAACGTTTGTCCATCCACGATGGTAACGGATCCAATAATATAAACGCAGATAAAGACAGTGAGCTAGTTCTGCCACTTTTAACAGGCTGTAAATTTCTATAGAGAAAACGATTCATCAATGATCCAATTTGAAGACCCCGATAGCGTAAATTTGATTTTAAATTCGTTCGTAGATGAATATCTATTAAATCGAGTCATAAACCGAAATAAGTTAAATTGCAGGGTATAAAATGCCTGGAGCCCTTTAAACTCGGGTCAGAGTGGCTCGCGAACAAAGCGCTTGAAATCTGCCTTCTGTGTCAATGCAAGTTTTCCGGCCATCAAACAAAGGGCATTAATTTATTTAATGCGAAGTCCAGTTGAAATTACGGGATTTATTGCTCTCTATCATCATAAAATCAGGTGGCGCAGTAAAAGGACTTGATATCCCTTGCCTTCAGCTCCTGTGCTCATGCTTCAGAATAATTACTTATCCGTTAAATCGGGTCATCTAATTCTAGTTCTAACCAATTGTTGATTACGTCAAGAATCATTTTACAGACACTTTGATCATAAACGTGTTCTAATACGGCAAGATTATTAGAAAGTCCAAGTTTTGGTATGCATTACCTCTGAATTTGCATCTAGCTGGCCTCTTCAAAAACATCTAAAAGATATTCGTTTATGAAAAAATCTCATAAAATATTTATGTTTAATTAATTAATTTAATTATGTTTGAAAGTAACTTCTCCGTATCACCTACAGACAAACCATATCTTTGTTCTCTTAAGTCTTAAAAAAAAACACGACAGCCACCCGTAATTGACTGTTAAAAATTTCCGACCACGTATACACAGATGTTTCAAAATCTTCAGAAGATAAATTTGAGGCTTCATTTTTTAGCTGGAATGCAGGATGTCGGGGGCTAAAAGTGATCGGAGCACTTATAGTTTTTAGGAGTTGTTAGAGTACAAATTTTGATGAAAACAGTTAGAGTAAATGTATAGCGATCGGGCCGCTCCAAAGGAAGGTCATAGGCCGAATCTTGGTCCGAGCGGCATTATTTATGTGAAATGGTAATTCAATTCAGAATATTCTTCACCCAAACGAATGAATTGTCCTAATTAGTTGCCGAAATTCAATTCCTATTAATTGTACGATCTTTTCTTGTTCTCCTTTCAATTGACGAAATTGTGATGCTCGTTGTGTGCTACCAATTTTGGTGAGAAATGTCCCAGATTTGTTCTTATAAATTATGTTAGCTTACATGAATAATTCATCAATAATTTGTTGTAACTTCGCTAATGAACTAAATGGGAAAACTGAATTGCCTCAATCTAGAAATCCTACCTGCTTCTTCGAGGATTCCGTATCTAGAAATCCCCCTCATCGATTCTCGTAATGACATTTTCGGCCAAACATTTGAGGCATTGTTATACCCACTTCTAGGGGGTTGAACAGCCTATTAACTATTCCCATAACAACCGCGGGATATCTTGAGAAAGTCGAATCATATAAAAATCACGTTCCGATTTAATTGGAGAGGTCATATTTCTGAATTCTGAGACATATTCGTTCTGGATAGGTATTTACAATAATTATCTGATCATGAAATTTCCGAGATCGAGTTCGTTCCTAATGACGTAACTGATATTTATTTATGCCTTAATGGATGGAGTATTGAGAGTAGAGAAAATCCACATACACTCAAAGAAATTTAACTGTAATAATCACAGGAATTTAGAACTCACAAAGGGAATTTGTAGTGAAAAGGGCGGCAAAAAAAAGTAAAAACTGATTCCACTAACATGAAACCACTAGAAACTAAAGTTTTCAATCCAGTAATCATAACAGAATCGAAAACTTTTATTAGTGCAGGAATAAAATCTCATACTAAGTATCGGAATTATTCCTGTACTTCGGAAGTGCGCCTTTGATAGCTGTACCTCTGAACGCCTGACTGCATGCATAAAATAGAAATTCTCAATTATTCAGAAATATTTTCTTCTTAGTGTTTAGTGATTAGAGAAGACACTTAGTTACTTCTTCTCTCAAGATGGTTTTTTCTCTTGTTTCATTCAGTGTCGCCGCTCGTAGGTTCTCTCTTTCCGTACCATTAGAGACTGGACTAAGAAAAGTTTCAGGATTCTGAAACTTCCTTAAAATTATGTATCGCCTTAGTAAGCGATGAAGACAGTTAAATTGGTTGAAATAGGTGTCGGATGTTATAATTCATATCATTTTTCGCAAATAGGAGTAATCTTTCTTTGTTTCACGTCTGACACAATAATCAACAGAACACACACGCAAAATTCTTTGCTTTCAATTTATATTCATGATCGCCAACCCCAAAAATTATGATATCCATCTCCAATGGCATAATATTTCCATATTTTCATCAAGGCTTAGCAGCTCCTGGGAGACGCGCAGAAATTAAAAAAAATAAAATGAGGATATAAAGAGTGCGAAAATGGAAATGAAGACTTTTGAAGTGTTCATTAATCACTATTAACTTGCAGGTAGTAGTGGCACGGTAATAACAGGAAGGCAGGCGGAGGTTGGTAGCAGCAACACATAATTAGGGTTATAGGTTATGCAACTGTTATATGCGAGTCCGACAGATGTACTATTCCCTTACATCTGTTCACCCCCTCCTATGTTAATGCGACAGCGAATGCGCCGATGTTACACCGCGAACCGTAAAATATTATCTATTATGAATCACAGGTAAATAATTCTCACTAGAACACCTGTTTGTTAATCGGACTGCACTGCACTTGTTAGGGTGCATATAAACTACCTCTATTGCGGCATCGAAAAGATTTCGCCCTCTACTCACTTTTCAGAAAGTAGAATCCTCCCGTTGTCGCACAAAAGACGCACATCAAAACAGATAGTTCCTTTCAGTTACCAAGCCGCCAAGCTATGAGCGCAAAATGCGGATGAAAAGAATCAATCAATCACGTACGTGTTCGGCGGCTTGTCAATGCAAAACCTAAGGGTAAGCTATAGGCGTAATGCATGTGCCACCATCCGATTAGAATCCCCCGGGACTGTCACGTACCAAACATAAATTCATTGACCAATCTCCAAATTGAAACACAATTAAAATAGAATGCCTCGGATGCAAATTTTCACTTTAATGTAGAAATTCTTTTTAGTTAATTGGATTACCTCTGTCCATCTCTTCTTTTTTCCTGTGCTGATAGAAAATGCCGAATGGTTTTATATGCCAGTATTTACGAACTACAAATCGAATCGGATTTAATCCCTATGCGCGCGTGCTCAAAATACTTATTACGAATTTTCTCACTTCTGTTTAGTAAATGAAAGGAAACAGTTCATTTCTTTTTGTGTCCATAGCGCCGTGACGTTTACTTTCTTTTACGTTTAAACAAAATATTAGTACAGGATGTTTCGATCCTTCTTTCTGTACTGATGTTTCTCATGGTCAATAATGTAGAGAGGGGAATATATATTTGACTCTATAAAACGCAACCCTTTCAGCGGGGGAGCTACAACCCCAAGAATTCGAGGGGGTCGAGTGACACTTCGTTTTAAAGGTTTTAAACTTTTCTTTTCAATGACGTTCATTTGGATCTGCGATTTTTCTCTTTTTGATTCTGTATAAAGTATTGAAAAGTTCTTAGATCAAATATTCCCGGAGCATAAACGACCTAAGAAACAGAGTAGTGGTTAAAATTCAAAAAGTCCCACAAAGGCCCCTCCAACGTTTTTATTGATGCCCCTGTGCAGCAGCGATTTTTCACATCGCTGGAGAATGCAGTTCGTTACAAAATAAAACTTCGAACTGGACATGCACTGATATAATTCAGAACTAACTGTGTGTACAGATGAAAGCACAATTTCAACTCGAATTCAAGCCGTATATAATATATCACAGGTTTGAATGTGAGGATTAAATGGGTTGCAATAAATAATTTCAGTAATGAAACCACTAGGTTTAGCGGTACAATAATAACGTGTTGTATTGATGGGAAAATCTATCTAGCATTAGTAATTCATCAGTCAAAATAGTATTATTGGATTAAGAGGTAGTGCGTGTGCAGATAATTCAGATAATATTGATTTTGGATTTCTGTCGTATAGGGTCAAGGGAATGTTCAATCCTGTAGTGCAAGATTTATGAGACCCATTACGGTAACAACGGGTTTTAAACGTGATCATGACCTTCAATTCTCAACATTTCGCACTCAGTTATAAAATTAGGGTCCCGTGTTCCTGGAAATGAATTCCCGACTTCCATAATCCATTTCGCGTAGAGTAAATAAGAGAGGGAAAAGTTCGAGCAGCATTATTAGCCCACCTCCGACATTTCATACGAAAGAAAAAAGCGAAAGCGTCAAATTGAGATTGGCGTGATATATGTGAACTCGTTTTTGAGTAAAACCTTGACAATAACATTCGGCACACAAGAAAATTGCCTCATTCATCCGAATTCCTGCTTCGTTTGGATCGTCAACTGTCAAATGAGGCCCCTTGTGATCTAAAATCGAGTAGGCTTTTAGTGCGAGCTATAAGAATCCGTCCCCGAATGCATCTCCAGATAACTCTACAAAACGCCCCGTAAATTTTACTGTATTGATTTTATTGCAAATAAGCTTTACACTCTAAGTGATCTGTCTTGAAATCACCTTTCTTTATTATGCTATTTTGTTCTGAGCGGCACCATAAAGCAGAATACATCTGTGACTTTTCAATGCCATTTCGGACATGTTATTTCATATACTCGTTTCACTCTTCACGCTTGACACTCAGAATGTACGACTTTTGAAAGTGCTTCAGAACGATGCCTTGATTCATCTGGTGATTCACTAGATTTTGTATTGTTCGAATTTTGATGTTATTCATATCACACAGATATATTTGTTAATATATCTTTTGGGGTAAGTAAAACTTACCAAATGAACCGACCTCTGGAATTTTTTCGGTTATAGATTTCTTGTTTTTTTTATGCCGAGATCGATATAAATTTTGTATGAAAAAGCGATTGTAGATTCTAGATTAAAGTTTATTCTTAGTACGACCCAAAAATTTCTACTGTATTCTTGGTTAATCAATTATATGATGAAAAATTGCATCGTTTGATGGATTACGACGTCATTACATTCATTTCATAGCTTTCACCTACCATCGCTTGGCAAATATTTCCACTTTTTTCTTGATAGGAATTTTCTTTATTCCTTATGTTCAAACTTTCGTCTTGAATTAAATACGACTTTTGTATGGAGTCGACAGTTGTCACATGTTCCATAATTCTTTGTTGTTTGCATTTGAAAAATTTGTAATTTATTAATGAGATGTTCGATCCTGAATCATATAGTATCAATACTTCTTACAATATTCACATTCTTGAAAGAAAAATTTGCCTTTTTTAAGCATCGACAATCTGAAACTTCTGTCAACACGTTTGATAAAAATGAAAAAACAATAATATAATATTATGAAATATTCCGATTTCATATTATCATAAGCTGAAAAAATGATAACAAATGTACTTGCAGACGGCAATGAATCGTATGCAGACTTTTTCCGTAATCTTAATTATATTACTGTTTCAACAGATTGCTAATATTATCAATTAAATATTTAAATCTAAGAATGTAAATCAATTAGAGGTTTTTCTTTAATTTCCGATTACGGTACAAATGATGTCTTTTCATGATAAAGTAAAATGACAGTTGGGAGAGCGGAAAACATGTATCAACACTACCCTAATTGAATTCTGAAAGAACTCCCGACAGTGACACCTGACACAGCTCTGCACTCGATATCAGTCAATTTCGACGTTTGTAAATTTATTAGTTCTATTTGTAGAATTATAGAGGATGGAATAATTCGATAAAGAATCCACCGGTAAACGACCTGACAAATACGATTATCCTTAATTCGGTAGATAAAACTCTTTCAGATCAATCACCATTGATTTCGTTAGATTTTTTTTGCCGCTATCATTGAGAACGTAAACCATTCAAGATAAGCAATTATGTTTAGACAGACGAAAAAACTTCTGACGGCTTAAAACGCATCGGGAGGGAAATTAATTATTACCCTCGTGTTTTTTTATCCAGTAATTTATTTAATTCATAAGACGGAATTGCTATTCCTGAAGTTCGTTAATGACCAGAGAAATTTTGAGCAAGATAATGTGTATAATCCTTGTTAATTTCAACTGAGATACAACTAGCAATCATAATCAGCCCCTCCATAGGATGAAACTGAAAAAATACTTCCCATAAAGTATTATTCGCGAAGTCGTAACTTTTCTCCTCATTTTCGCGCAAGTATCTTCCGCCCTTTTATTAGGAAGGATAATTAGTGCTAATCCTTTTGCCAACATAAAGAATTCCGGTGAGATGGCTCTCAAGACGAAATCTCCTTTCCCTCGGAAAGCCTGAATATTGCTTACCTTCAGATATTACGATTCTGTATTTAATTATTCATCAAAGCTTAATTTAACGAAAAAAATAGTTCAATTTTTGAATAAGCCGGTCTCCGGACGTTTTTTTAGCATGAATTAAAAAACAGATTCACCCTTCAGGAAGGGAGATGGATAACTTACGATAGGGTGTGGTATAGGTGGCGACTGACGAGAGGTTTCTGTAATCCGAACGTTTTTGTAAATCAGCTGTTGAATAGCGACGGACAAAGAGCGGAGGGCACAAGGCGAAACGAATGATGGCGCCCAGGCGGCGTCGCGACGTAATATACAGGATACACCGCCGAGAAAGTCCATAAGCGGTACCAGAATAAATGTTATTTTGACTGGAATTTATTTTTATTCATTATTCACTTATTTATAGATGACATTGTCCGAACTTACAATGTGGCATATACGAATTTATTTCAACAAATTAACGTGCTAACCCGCTGGCCTAGATTATTTATGTATTCATATTCTGACCAGAAATCTCCAAATTGTTAGCAATTGAATATTACTTCACATTAAACACCTACCACTTTTGAGAAGTCCAATTTCGCTGGTGCCACAATTGAGCACATATTAGTATTCCTTATTTGCGGTAAAATTTTCGAGACATTTCATCAAGGTTTTGAATATTTTTCCGAAATTGTGAGCTCAACTTCGTCAGCCTTATATAAAACATGAAATAAAGAGAGAATTGAAATTGAATATATTTTAAATAAATGAACACGAATAATTATTTATTGAATGTTTCCTGAAACTTGTAAAGTTTATATTCCTTTCTAAGCTTATAAAAATATGATTCAATAAGTACAAATCCGAAAATTTGTTTCCAATATAACTGGAATAAACGAAGAAATAGCTCTTTTAAAATGCTCACTCTCATCTCAATGGAGGAAATATTCATTCAACGAGGCGAAATACTTTCATCCGAATTCCTCTATTATTATTTTGGTTTGAGTTCAATCATTCCGAATACGAATATTCTTGATTTGTTTCTCGAGTGTCGTTGAAATTATTTTCATAAATATTTAGATGGAAATCAAGATAATTGGTGCACTTCAATTTGTAGGTGTGCCCTGAAGTATATTTTTCAGCCATCCACCTTTTCGAAGGGCGAAAACCTCAACTGAATCAATTTATGGCTTCCGTGCAGTTACTGGCCGCATTTAACCGTATAGAAAGCCATTAATTTTTATTTCAGTGTCATTCAATGGAAAATTGCAACCAGTTATTTATGGACTTTATCCGAAAGCATTCATCTAATTTCAGTTTTGAAATGTAACATTAATTAAACGAACAGCGAGCAACGTGATATTATCTCGAATTAACAAATTGTTGCTCTTGATGTCGACATAGAAATTCATATCCAATCCAACTGATTACTAGAAATAGAATTCACTTTTTTTTTCAATCGCAGACACGACGTTTTGAATAAAAAGTCAATACACAATATGTTACGTGTCAATGTCCAATAGGAGGCAACCAATCTCTTGGATAAAAGTTTCCCTATTTTCGTTGGAGCATAAAAGGAAATGATGGCATAAGCAGTTGTCAGGGAATTATTAACTATGACTTTTATTTCCTTTTGCTAAGGATTACAAAGACCCTAATAGCATACTAGCTTTTTAAAGAGTGTCGTAATTTGTAGGGGAATGTAATTTTTGTTTGTGAGACTAATAGAGAATAATCTCTCCTTTTATACCTGTAAGGGGATTACTATGTATCCCACAGTCACAGTATTTGTTATTTTGATAAATGAATCTTGAGCCAAACAGATACGTATGTGTTGCTAGATAGGTGAGAATGTTTTAGAGATAAATCGCAATTTCTATGCATATCAAAAATTTTCTTTACCAGCAACAATTCGAAACACATTTAACTAAAATTTACGACGAATTTCTGAACTATTCAAAATTCTGCGGAAAAACATATTGAATAAACTCAGAATCATCAAAGGAGTACCTCAAGGCTCCATATTGGGACTTTCGAAGTAGTCTCCATCAAATAGTTGTAGTTGCAATACAAGTACGAGAATTCCTCTGGATAAATGGAGGAAAGTCGAGAGATGAAAATTAAATTTACTCGAACACCCGAAATGAAAACACCACGTCACATGACCATGACGTCAACCTAACCATGAAGTGTGACGTGCGAATCTTATGGACACATCATCATTACCAAGTGGTCGCATCTGATAGGTCCAAGTGGAATCGCAACGATGACGTTACCTCAACCCCAAGCAATCAACAATCGCGATGTGGCTTTCGCTACCATGGGGGTGTATATAAACCCCAGATTCAACCCCATCCGACAAGTTCTGAGTTTAATCAGTGAGTGTTCACAATGAAGTACCAAGTGTTTCCGTTCGCGCTCATCAGCCAAGTGACGTTCAACGTTCTACCAGTCGAGATGGTCTGCATGATCTTCAGGTAAGTTTTCATTTTATTTTTATTTTTATTTGGTAGATTTTCCTTGATTGAGACTAATGTGTTTTCTTTTCAGGTCCCTCGATCTGGATTCACTGCTGAATGTCTTTTTGACGTGCAAACAGTGGGCTGAGATGTGCCGACACGATCCGATACTCAGGGAAAGAGTGAGACGAAGCTTGGTGGAGCGAGAGAGGAAGAGGAGACTAGCCATCTTGGAGCCGAAGCACGGAGTCACCGTGAAGAAAGTGCGAGGTGCAGGAATGACGAGCAACAACAAGCCCAAAGTGGTGACTGTTGAATGGGACACGGTTCCTCGAGTAGACAAAGCCGACAAACGACTGATCTACAAATCAGGAGGACCGATCCGTACCAAGACGAGGGTCAGAACTACCCCTTACCGACAGATTCGTGTTTAGATGTAAACTTTCATTTTATTTGACGATTTATGTATATAATATGTAATATATAATAGAATATTGTTATAACCTTTGACTAGCCAAATATGTTTTGTTTCTTACTAAATGACAAATATTTTCATAAAATAAAATTGATTTCGGTTTTTATTTAATTTTATTTTATTTAAAATTTTATTTTCCTTCTTTTTTTTTCAGTCTAAATTTCATCAACAGAAATATGTTTCAAATAATTTAACGAATTTATCAAATTTATAGCTGTTTTATAAATTCCATTTAAATGTGAAATATTTTGAAACATTCTTTGTCGAAGTGGAATAAAATCACTCTTGAAAGTCAAATAAGTATCAAATTCCATTCAATGTTATATTGGCTGCATTTGTTGTAGATGCGAAGTATTGAAAGTCTCATTTTCGCAAAAACTGATCGAATTTGTTTTCAGTGTTGGTAGTGACAGTGCTCTGTGCATCGGACATTTATTATGCTATTACTACCAATAAATTAGGTTTTATTAAAACGATGTTATTAGCGGACGGCTTACGTCGAGTTTTATTTACGATTTCCACAGCTTCACCACATCCCTCATTAATTGGTCATCGGTTCTGCCTGCAATGGGATCTTATAATTAATGTCAATTAATTCTAGTAATTAGCTACAACATTGTACAACTGTTAAATTGGTATTGCAACATGTTTTGGACGAACGCAAATGGGAAACGGGCGGAGTTTGGAGCTACGACTCTGTTGGTGACAGGTATTCATCTTTTGATTGATTGCCGTTATCTCAAAGGTAAAACCTTATCCTAGAACCCAAGTATATATTAACATCACAGCAATCCGAGCGTTGAACTCATTAGACTACCTAATTACTCTGTCACAATCACAGATAATTCAATCCTGTAATCGCATCTCTCTAGTGGTCATTGGAATTGGTCAATAATCGATACAATTATTGGGAATGCGAATATTCTCTCGCCATTAACGGAACCCAGGGAACGATAGAACATTTATGGTTGTCTTTTGTTGGGAGTCGTTCATTTCCATATTCAAAACACGCTAACCGCCGTTAGAAAAAATATGACACACAATTGTGTTTAATACCATTACCTGATGCAATCCTCATGAAATTTTATTCCAAATATCGTTCCACTAAAAATAAGCTACAAGTTATGAGTCTCTGTTTTCATTTTGGCAGAAAATCAAAGTATCTTATCCACCAATAGGAACCGTTCGGTAACACTATAAGTGAATTATATGACATTAACAAAGCCTACTTTGTATGAAATAATGAATATGAAATTCATGTCTGCCAATACAAAAAACCAAAATAGGTATAAATCGAACAGTAAACCGATACGGAAATACTTCAGGGACATCCCTCGAGTTGAATGCGTTATGTGCAATAAAATTGTTACGAGCTTCCTTTGAATAAGACCGTGTAAATCTCGCCAGATTTTTACTACCTACCCAAGTTTTACTATCCCGAGGGCAGTTTCACTATAATCCTAATCTATTCACACGAATGCTTACACCAAAACAATTTAAAACCAATCCTCTCGCTGACGTCTAAATTCAACGGCGCGCCGAATGGAATTGGGGAACCACTCAGATTATATTACACCTATTTCTTGGAGAATTTTATCTGATATTACTGCAAATATATTACCCAATTTGGAAACTTATTAAAATTAATCAATTCAAATCATGACGAGCAATTGTTGGGGAAGCTTGCCTTCTGATGCGAGATATTCGGAGAGCGACGCGACTCGAATGATTCGGTTATTCTGCTAAAGTAATAAAAAGGGCATATCTATCACAGCTTATAAAAGGACAAAAATGACATTCAGGAAGGCGTAAGCGGCGAAAATTCAAAGATAAGTATTTATTTAGATCCATTTCGCCTCCGAGATATGCAAATATAAGGGTATAATATAGATTGCGCGAATATTCTGCACTGAATTCCCCGAGGACAACGGCACAATTCCTAATCTGAAAAGGCTGATCGTAAAAATGTAATAAGTAACGTTTCCTGCCCTTCTAGGGACCGAAACTTCAACACCAAATCAAACGATCTTTTCTCACAGTACAGCTGGATATTTATACCTACTCGTATAGTGAGGAATAAAATCCTTTTAGAAATTTATTGATTTTCGGTTACTTGTTCATTCAAAATGTACCCTGTGTTTGTATATCACTCTGATATTTTTTCTTTGTTTCTTTTGGAAATTTTTAAGCTTCATTAGAAGTTTCAATATTTTTTGGAACTTTTCGTTGGCAAAAGATTTCGAATTCACACCAAAACTTCTGCTGTTTTGCAAAAACTTTTATTGTTTTTTCAAATTTTGGGTTGTAAATCAACTCTTTTCTTTAATGCCATTGTTGCAAGTATTATTCAATGTTTATTATTTATATGTTTGAAGCTTTTTGCTAGTATCTAATCCGGTCTCTACTTAACTTGCATTTTGTTCTAAATCCTACATGAAATGTTTTTTATATTGAAAATATTTTGTTGTTGAAGAGTACCAAAACTACCAAAACTTCGGGTTGTCAATTCTATTGTTAAGCATTCGTTGCTACCAAGTTTCCGTTTGGGAACAAAGTAATTTCCGTAACAACTTTCGGAATCTAACACTCCTTTTATTCCGTCTAAAATCATGAAGAGTAATTGTACCACTGGCGTTGAATATTTTAAGCTTCCGTTAACATTATTTGCCATAAAATTGATCACTGAATTATTAATGTCGTAATGAAGAGCGTTGCGATTGCGAATTTCGATGTCATCCAGTCGCATAAGAAATTTAATTACAGAATTATTTGTACTTCGAGGTCAGGAAATATGAATTTCTTAACGGGGAATATGGAGTGAAGGGGTTATTTTGATAGATTTACGAGTTATATTTCCATTCTAAAGCAATCTTATTCCGAGTTTCATAGTCGGATGAATATTTAATCTCTTCCTTCGCTCTGTGTTATAAAACAAGAATTTTTAGATGCTTATTTAATTTTGGTTAGCAACTGTTCTCTCTTATGTAGTGCGAAAATCATTTTCTCTCTGTCTTCGTCAATTTATGGTGGAATAATATTCCGATGTAAACCTACGAAAATAACCGAATTACTTCATAGTTGGGTGAATCGAATAGTGAACCCAAAAGAGTCCTCGTTTATAAACGTTTTAACACGTCTCGTTTTCAGGACAAAAAGAAATTTAGAATTTACAGCTTGTTCGTTCGAGCAATCTTCCATAAATCTTTCCCGCCAATATTCAATATCTTAATGCAGCAAAATTCCGGAAGCTGGCGTTTTTTGCAACAAGTTTCCCAACATAAATCCTTTGGTGTCAGAATCCTGAGAACGTGAATTGAGTGTTTTTCCTTGGATATTTGAAAAAAATGATTAATATTTTTGCATTCTACTCAAACGTTTCCTATTCCACTAATTCAACTGGCGACTACCTAAAAATAATTGATAATAGCACTTATAGAATGAGATTATATTAAATTCGATCGACGGGTTCCATCGCCAACTTCTTAATCCCTCCACCCTATGAAACCACTAACAAATCGAGACAAATGGAAATGTTAATCTTTTAGAAAAACATCCTGCTTTGAAGACTTGAGGGGTCATTGTCAAATATCACAAAGAAGATTTAAAATGAAAAAAGGCATCTCCAAGTGAGATTTATTTTTATTAAGCTGAATAGGGTCCGCTATGTCGAATACGGACTATAAAATATAAATATTTTTTGGTATACATCATATCAATATCATATTATGTGAAGATCTATCACCGAGAGAAATTGAATTGTCGAGTGAAGTATCCCCCTTTTATTATTCCTTGATGCTGCTGACCATTCACTCCACGACCACCATTATAATGACATTTGAAGGGTGACAAAGATATCGGTCTGGTCGAGTCATCAATGGCACTTTATTTCGAACCAATTTTATACGCTTCATATGTTCTAGGTCTGTGGAAAGAAGCGTCGGATCGAAGTTTAGAATACGGTCGGAGATTTCAATAGATTTTCATATCAAAGGAAAGGTATTGTGTTCTGACTTCACTGAAAACTAAAGGAATTTAATTATAGTTATACATCATTATTTTGAGACTAATTTCCAAGAGTGACATAATTCGAGTTGAACCGTTTCCTCCATGCCTATTGATGATATATTGTTATTTCTACTAATTCCACATTTAGTCGTAAATATAACGCATAAAAAGTGCAATTCTTTTCCGTTATAAGGAATAAGTTTATCTAACAAATGGACAGGTTGGCCTTGCGTCAATTGCGTTGTGTGCATTTTTACCACTAACAAAAAATTGTTAATTTGAGGTTTAAACTACTCTGAACTGCTTTTGACAATACCTTGTGGTAATTTGGGGACAAAAACCAAATCAATGACAGTACCAGAATTGATTTATTTATAACTGAGTATTCAGACACCATCAAAATTTACCGTCGTATATGATATTTTACATAGCTAACAAACACATTGAAGTGAGTCCGACCTGTAAATAAAAAAGCTAATCAATCAGCGTAATATTTCACTGGATTAATTAATAAGCACATCCAATATTCCGATATAGAAAGGTTTCCGAATACCTGATATTATTGACCCAGCTCTTAAATGGCTTCTGCGTTAATTGCTATGAAAGTTTGGATAGGAATATAATTTACTTAGAACTGTAATTGACCAACGAGGAGTGGTGAATTAACTATTCAAAATGCGAATTAATAATTCGTTTCTAGAAGTGATAACCAATTGTGAAAAATAATTCTGAAGGGGTTATTCTCAACATTTCATTTTTCATTGAAAATCAACAGGCTTAGTAGCGTTCACGTATTTTAAATCTCCCGAAAAGGGTCGAACTCAGTTAATCTTTCTGCTGTCTCATTGCCCTCCCCAGCAGACAAGTATTTTCTCTACCCTAAAAGAGGATTCGGTTATCAGTTCGCTTTCTTCTTTATTCGAATCAAAACAAAATCGCGTGTTGTTCGAGTCTGACGTCGACAGTTTCAGATGCAGCTTTTCATCAATTAAATCCTTACCGGCAGCGTCGAAGCAAGCGTCCTATGTTTTACCCTCGTAATACTATACCCCCAATAATTCCGTTTGTTCTTTAAGTGAGGCGTGAAGGCAACATTTATCTATTTGTCCTCGATCATTTTATTCGTTCCATCAAAAATTTATCCAATCCGCGAATCGTGAAATCTTTATTCGCTTCCTTTGAATAATTCATAAAAAAAAGCGATGAAAGATGCCTCGTAGGAGAAATGATTCGGCGTACGAAAACTGAGTTATTTCAAATATAAAAATGCTCATCACTCCCTTTCTGTTTTATGTAAATTTGAATGCGTTTAGCCGATAGGGTAATTTCATTTCCATCTTTAAATAAATCGAGCTCGTTTTTTACCGAAACGTTCACATCATCAGACGATTGATTGAACCTGCCATAAAAAAAATACACGTATTATCACCACCACCGCTTGTGTGAAAACCAATCGCTGAATTATATTTCGAAATTTTTCTACCTAAATTTCTAATGAAGTTCATTCAATTATCGCATTAGTTCGAAATTATATTCGAGAATGCTTGACATAGCCGAGCTAGTACTGACTGATACTTGTTCGCCCTATCCGGCAGCCACGCAAAACGACAATCACCTATTGTTTCCCCCGATGACAATTTGGATTTATCAATATTTAATGTTGTCCCTTTCGAATTGTGGGGGTGAAGCGGCACCTAATGCCCATGATTTTTCACTGTTTGCCCTTACTTAGTCGTAACGCCAACGCAACTTTAATAAATTCGTTCGGACACTATTGTTTACCTACTTTATAGCTGTTTTCAGTAAGTATCAGAGTATGCCTCAATTTCGAATGAATTAATGGGTTAGAGATGTTTTCCGGATATTACTGTCATTTTTTATATTCATTAACACGTCGTGTCGGAACGGCCAGAACATTACGTACTTATACGTCTGTAATGGAGATATGGATTTTCCTAAATACAGACATCAATTTATTTTCATGCTTTCATTGCATGAATAGGCGATTTTCAGTGAAATTGTCCTGCGTTACTGTCGTCCTTTTCAACTAATCGCTATAAAGAAAATGCCGGCAATTTTCACATTTCACAATTACATATGTTCCACCTAATCCGTAGAAAGTACTTCCACAATGGATTGAAGCCGAAATAGACACTGAAGACGAAGTCAAAATAAAGAAGCAAAATTTTTAATACAGTTAAATAAAACAAAGAGACCAATAAAAATGAGTTGATATATGCATCTCCAGAATGAATAGACGATTCAAAGCTAAAATAGAAACTGAAAATTTCCAAAATAGACGGGCGAAACTTCTAGAATTGAGGGGTGAAACAAACTCAAATGACACACGAAATCTCCAAAATAAACAAACTCAACACACAATATAGACACGCAATTTCTCTGAGAAATAAACGGCAAAAATACAAAATACGCATGCAATCCTTCAAAATATACACGGTTCCTCCAAAATAGACTAGTTAAAGGACGTAATATTTTTATCTGAGTTTACAAGAAAAAATTTCAGGGGAAGTCAAGTTTGATCCAGCAGAAAAGTCAACCTTCTTTCAGTAAATAAGAAACGGCTTGATAAATAACAGGCGAAAAATAAATTTATGTTCAACGAAATAAAAATGCGCTTTGAAACCAGAGAGAAGGACAACAGGAGAAAAAAAGTAAGATTAAAGTTTTTTTTTCATATTTTTTATAGTGGTAAATTCTTTGAACTGCGTCTGTAGTCCAAAACCGCAGGGAAATAACCCTTCAATTAAAATGAAATATCATATCCATTCCAATCTGAAAAGGATCATTATCTCCGTAACTGAACTGATGTGGTAACTAAACGACTATCTTTCATTTCCATTGTTAATATGCCGAAGTCACTCGTGCGTTGAATTTTTAATTCTGTCGAACAGATAGAACTAGATTGCAATTGCCATCACTATTTGAACAGGCATATTGCTTTGGGCGCCGTATACTGATGTTTACAGTATGTAGCGAATCTCCGGCAAATATTGACGAACAACAGTTGAAACGTCGAATCAGACCTAATGCCGTATTAATAATCTAAACTAATTGATTATCATCTATTAAATTATTGCATACATCCTTCGGGCGATTTATCATGCACACCATGCAGATTTCAACAAAAAGGCGAATTTTGGTCGAATAAAATTATTTGTCCATAAAAACACGACGGGAATACAAATAGGGAGGATAATTTGTTCCACAACAATAACAGCATTTTATTCTCTTTGTATTTATACTGATAATAATTAATATAGTAATTAATAGGTAACCGACCCGTTATTGTTATAAAATAAAAACAATTTTGAAAATATTGTAGGAAATTTGAAATAATAATTTTTTGTTGTTGACCCCGATTGTATTCATTGTAATTGCTTGATCTACAGGGTGTTCAAACGAATCTTTTGTACGAGCCTTAACATTCATTAAACAGAGAAGATAAAATTCGTGGCGCATCCGCCAAAGTATTTCGAATCTCGCACACTAAACATACAATGAGATCTTATAATTCCGCTTTTTTCCACCATTAGCCCTCCATACTAACATTTGTAAGAGTCGTTTCGCTAAAACCACACACTCAATTCAAAAGTTTGTCTCGTTTCTTAGTCTCTGGGGAAGGAAGATCTTAGGTGGGCACGTGCCACGGAAAAATAGTAATCGATATAATACTCGTACGAAGATAAACAGATCAAGCGGGTTTCAATATTTACAGTGGAGTGGGCATAAGGTGGGCTGAACGTGATATGAATCTGTGGCTCCGATCGCCTTAATCTCCGGGTCGAACCTTTTCCTCCTTAACACAAACACGAGAGGATTCCTCGACAACCAGCCATATTGCGAATTCCGGTAATCCTATATTGGAACCGATTGAGTTACGTTGCAGGCGCGAATCGCACTGATGGACACCAAATAAACGAAAAATGTCATTAGGCCGATGGCCATCAATTAAGGTGGGGATCGCCGCTGCAGACGCTTTTCCTCGCTGCGTTTTTACTGTTCGTTTTCCCCATTCCACTTGAAATTAGACACTGCAGAAATCAATTTTCGATTTGACGCTATACTAACAAACCGGAGTTCTTTTACTTGGGAAACGGATTTTCGTTAAGTCTATGTTGTCTGAAGTTTCTTCTCTACAATTTCTTGTATGTGGTGGCATCATTTGAAAAAACATGACCTATTCGCCGCAAAACATTGTTTTCTGTAATAACATATGAAGTAAAAAGAAAATCGCTATTATCAAAACGAAAGACATTCACTTGAAGAAAATTTCAAGCAATATTCTCAGTTGAATCAATTTCAGTTTTCTGTTTCAGAGTGATATTTCTTCTGATATTACGCTCATATCGGCTATTCAAAGATTATGAAATTTTTAGTTGTTTTAGTTGTCAAAAGTTATGTATATTACGATTGTTTAAATGGTGATAAAATATTGTTTTATTAGAAAATTATGAATTTTTTATCAGATACGAAAGTCATTATATAACTTTTGCTATCGAACAAACTGTTGTTAAAAGCAACAAGCAATTAATTTTTTTGACACCCTGAAACGGAGTATCTGCAACTTGTTGCATATCAAAGAGCTATACGTTAGGTACTTTTTTCAACAAATGGTTTCAAAGTGTAGACGTCAGTATCAGCAAGATATATTTTGGTTTTTATGCAGTTGTCAATCAAATATAGACTCGAACACAAGGCGAAATTTCTCATTTTGATTTCTACAATTTAGTCGCAGTTGCCGTTTATGCACCGAAGCGCGGTTAAGAGAATCGAAACTCAATATTGGGAGTTACGCAATGTGGAGAATGCTCCCTGACAAAGGCCTTTGAAAATTAACCGAATAACCCGTTCGAACATATTGAGCACATATTTCAGCTGGACAAATAACTCGCCTTCATAGTAGCAATCAGTGAAGCTTCAAAAATAGTCAAATAGGACTGTTGTCGATACAAAATTTCAATGGAGTTTATAGAAATGTTCGTTTATAGCAGATTAAAATATATGAATGAAATATTGGTTTTGTTGTTATGAATAAGTTTTTACAATTAATAATGTAGATGGAAATGTTACTCTTTTTCATAATTAAGAGAGGAATTAAAAAGTAAAATTTTCGATCAAATTATTGATATTCATCAAGAGAAATCCCAAACAGAAGATCAACTCTAAATCTAACTTGTCGTGTGTACATTTTTGACGAAACAAATTATTCAAGAAACATAAAAGCTAAGATTTCTAACTAAGTTGCACTATAGGACATCTCATGTAGGAAGCAAACGAATTATCGCAATGACAAGTGCAACGTATATGTGAATATCGCATGCATGTTGAAGTTGTGGAACATGCCAGTTATGAAAACCTAATTGAATATGTGCCGGCGCTCAGTTTGCACAGGTAATCTACATGAAATCTCTTGTAGACACAAACAAAATATATTTGTTGACACGTTCGTACAAAACGTTATTCACCCCTACGTCTCTGCATTCTATACAAACGGCTAATTCGAAATGAATTGTCCATTATAAAATTCGATAATCGTACTCGTTGATAATCATTGTCAAATCATAATTAATACATCCGGCCAACGGAAACATGCCATTCTTAGGGGACTATATTTACATGATCCTTTGTTCAGAATAGAAAACGACTAATAGAAACCCGCGATTGCTCCAAAAACGATAATGTGATAACTTATTACGACAATAATATATTCATTAATTGAAATGTTTCCAAACTACGTATTTCATACGAAGAGTTTGTTCCACGAATCCTTCGAAGGATTCTAAAAACTAAATAAAACCACTCAAAAATCGCAAACAAAGAGCAATAAAAAGTCTCAAGGGCGAAATACAGTCGGTTATTAAAAATCATGTTCGACAAGGTCAGATGGCTGCAGATATAGAGTGGAAATTGAAGTCCTTCAAACATAACTGCATCGTCGTCCCTGGTAAACTTTCAGCTCCATCCTGAGAAGTGCCGACATAACACTCGATAAAGCTGGATTGAACTTGTAACTAAATGTACCCTGAACTAACAATATTATGCAATTCTCCTAATGCAATGCAACTCTAGGAAGTCCACACTCGTATTGCACCTTGAAATAATTCATAAAACAGCCAGACAAAATGACCTATATATCCGAAACAAAGTAAAATCGATACTAGAATTGGTGCCCCGCTAGGGAACAAAGTCACGATTCCATTTGCAGATATCCTTGGCAGTGTCGCCTTCTTTCTTTTTCGCTGCCAATAAACAAAATTTTAATTCATAGGAAGGATTTTTATCAATAATAATTTATTCTTAACCTTCCTCAATTATTATCAGCCAGTTCAGTGACTCTTAAAGACCACACGAAATCTCACGCTAAAACGATTTAATAACAATTTGACCGGAAAAAAATGGATTTTTTGTGACATCATCAGAACTCCTGTTTATGACTGTGGATAGATAAATGAAAATCGAACTGATTAACGGAAAAACGATTCCAAAAGTGCGCTTCGTTTGAACTGATAGAATTATGTTACGGTCTGGAGGCTTCGATTTACTGAAAATGGAAGGGGTGTCAGCAAGTCCGAATACTTCGTAAATTTCAATTTCCGGTGCGGATTAATGCGATGCCTAAAAACTAATGACATATGAAATTGGTGAGCGTTTGTTGTTGAAATGTTCAATTAAAAATCATACTCTCTGAAGTATGCTTGAAAAAACTAAAATCAGCGGCTTTTGAGTTTTGTACTTTTTTAGTATAAGGTTTTGAGATAATATTGAAATAAAATATATGAGATAATTTGAAATCAGCAATTGTGTCCTTAACTTCCCCCATAAATTTCGATCTTGGCGAAATACTGACAAAGAAATTGGTGTGAAATTCATTTGTCCCTTGGCGACCTTAATCAATCTTCATAACACAAAGATAAAGTGTTCGTAATCTCGAAGAGTTATTGTCGAGTCCGAACAAAAGTCGGACATTGAAAACTGATTGGGCCTGAAAGAATACTCCACTTTATAAAGAAGGTGAACCGAGATGACAAATAGGGCAGATTACGCCATAGAGTGTCCGACAACGACGCCGAACTCCCTTACCTACATCGATCGATCACTTTCACCAACCTATATGCCGATTTCGCATATCGCACCATCCAACATTCTCATCTAGTATGGATCCGGTGACACATCTAGCAACCTTGAATCCGAGCAATTCACCTTGTGGAAACTTGGAAACTCGCACGATAAACTGGAAAACCTCGCAAACTGTGCAAATTTGATAAATCCCTGCTCTGATATCCACGTTCAAGGATTCCTAAACGAACACTGATGCAAATCCGTGGAATATGTATGAGTCGAGTAATCTTCTGTTAAACTCATCTGATAACGCTACTGCATTTGCAGCGGCGATATTGTCACTATTACAGTGGCGGAAAATGGCGATTGTGGTACGTCATCTGAAAGCTCGAAACTGCTGTGGTTTTAAATTCCTTTTCAGGGGCAAACGATATGAATCCGATGGCATTTCTTCATGCATTTTTTTGATGAATTTATATTGGATATTATTTTTCATCTAGTACCATAACCGTTCCACAGCCGTTGATCATGTTGACTTTACCATATTAGTTATCATTGTTTTATTGAAGGCCGTTCAGAAAAATTAGACGCTTTTGCCCGAAAAGGTTATTAAACCTCTTGTTATGGTGTCGATTGCTTAGAAACTCATCCCGGGTTTGGGCACAAATCACGAATTGATGACTGTGCTCGAGAATGCAGTTACATATAATGCGTTTTAGTCAGCTTCGAAACGTTAGATTGCACCTTTGAGACATAAAAAATAATGTATGTTGAAAGTCGTTGGATAAGAAATTTTTGAAGATACCAATTTTTATTTCAGCAAGGGTTTTTAAATTGAATGTATCTTCACATGTTTGATGAATACTATCAGTTCATTGTGCAGGAGAGCTAGCCTTTAGATATAAAATCATGAAACACAACTGATTTCACAATAATATGGATTTTACTATAAAATTGCATAAAATATTTATGACCTCGATTATAGTTCATTATTGATGTAATGCCCTAGGGCATTAAGACGTCAAAAGGTCAGCATTAATCGCATTACAGAAATAACAATATTTCAATGAATTCGACCCAGATATTTTAATTCATTCGAAAAATGAAATTAATTGCACCTGTCCTCGGTATTCTCAAATTAATTATGTTTTTTGATGTTTTGGCATAAAATAATTTTTTTTCTACCTTATGCAAAGTGTTTACGCCTCTGGTCAACTGTCGACGAAATTTTCTCGTTCGCTAGACATAAACATCCTAATAATATCCTTGACCGATAACTGTGTTTTATGTTTATAGAAATGCAGCTGCACGAATTCATGACTGAAAATGAAAGCATTGGTTTTTGATCCCTATGCTATATACAGGGTGAGGCAGAAGTATGGATACACTAGGTTAACTTTGCAGCCGGTCATAGTCACACACCTTTCTAGCTTGTAAAACGCACTTCGCAGACATGTTTGCAGTTATCTTTTTTCCAAAATTGGATATTTGGGGGAAACTTTTTTTTTCATGTTTTGCATTGATAATTTTGTTACTATCAGAGCCGCTGTGTCGTACTGGGTTTTAGATAAAGAGCTGTGGTTTCCAATCTTGATCTTTTCTTTTCAAGACCTTTAAAATGATGTGTCACTATGGTGAATTTGCATTTAAGATTTTCAAGTTGCTCCCCATAAACCTAATTTTGGAAAAAAGGGCAAAGTTGCAAAAACATTTTTAAAAAGTGTAATGATTTGGATTATTTCAATACAAAGTGAATTTTTTTTTACATAAACAAGAAACTCTTGAATTTTCAAATACTTGAACTTCTGTAGAATTCCTCACAAACGAGAGATTTTCTTGAATTTCTTCAAACAATTTAAATTTCTCATGACAAAAAATTTGACGGCAAACTTTTTTAATTATTTTGGAGAAATGATAGCTTCTATAGTAACGTTTTTTAAATCATGAATCATTTTCAGACTACTAGAAAGGGGGCATTCGCCCCATCTTAATTTCTTCGGCTTCTTCATGGCGGCCCGCCCGGTGCTCGTCGTGCCCATGGGCCGCAAATGTTCACCTCATGAATTCTGTTTACGAAATGATTGATAAAGGCAAATTTTGTTGTTGCTGTTCATTTGTCTGTGTAGAAAAATGTGGAAATATGACCACCTTTTATTTCAAGTTGATTTAACTTTTCGTCAATAGAACAACAATCGTATACAGTCACGTGTGAGCTTTTTAAACTTGTTCAATGTATTCAAAGTACCTTTTTTCAATTTGACCTACCTGAGAATCAAAAGAATTTGATGCGAGGTCATAAAATTATAACTTGACCGTTGGCTTGGAAATTATTGACAACGGACATCTGAGTTTTTATGTCCAAGTCAGTTTTCATTTGGTTGCAACAATGTATTTATATTGTACTATGTTAAAAATTCTAACGACTCCTCTCGCATTGTTACAGGAGAACGTAATTTACGAAATACACGTGCAAGATATACATCAGGACGACAAAGCGTCCGTATCAAAATTAAATAGGTACGCACTGGTGAAAATCAGGTACAGGAATCACTTCCAGCACGTTAATCACAAGAATAATCGGCGTTTTCATGACTATTTCTCAAGGGACAGTTTCGAATGGACGATAATTCTGAGCGTTTTATGAACACATGGAAAATTTCCGTTCAGTGTTCACAGCGAATTTAAATCCGGTTAATAATAGATATCAGTGTGTGTTATTGGAAATTCTGATTACCTCTATCTCGCGTAACAAAGACTCGGCGATCGCATTCTATTTCAGGACGGCTATATTATGATATTGCACCTGCATATCGTTACAAACGTATATATGCGATGGCATTCGCAGAACAAACGAATCATTTTGACCTAACACAGCATAGATTTCGGAAAATATCAAATAACTCATGTTTTATGTTTGACTGTCGACAACAATCCACGTGTTTGAATTATTATCGTTACACGGATAGTAGCGCAAAATATTTTTCTCAGGTAATGTTTGTAAATTTCAGATGAAAAATTATTTTTCAAACAAATGAGGCCAAGAAAAAGATCTAAAAGGTATTTTCGGTTGGTATTATGAAAAAGTGTCATCCAAACATGGAAAATCATTGAAGCTTTTAGTACTTCAAAACCACACAGTTACAGTTGAAGGCAGTTGAATATCACACTTCAAGATTTTTAAATCACTTATTGTGATGATTATCAATTTAAGCAATTGAATTATATTCCATTTCAGACTAATTTATTCCTCTCTTGTTTCAATTCGAAATTTCGGAAATTATTCAATTAAATCTCGAACGAGGTTTCACATCTGTGGCTATTTAATTAACATACAAATCCGAATCACTGCCATAATTGATATACATAGTAAGTAGATTAATTTCAATTATTGAATTTTGCTTGCCCGGTCGCAACACAGCCCTTGTGTCTTATTTAGCATTCAAATGGGTCACCCAGATTGGAAACCGGTAAACCATTGTTATAACATTGAATTCATGTACATAGTCGGAATGAGCGGGAATTAAGCGCTGCCACTGGCAGACAACTAACGGCCGTTCCAGGGAATCTTTTTGATAATAGTGTGCCGTAAGAGTCGCAACTGCGTCCATTTGTTCCATTTCGTCGCCTGCTTAACTGGATAGAACAAATAACTAACAACTCTGTGCACATACACTTTGGCCATTAGTAGGTGATACACTGTTTCCACCGCACCCTCCATAAACGATCTCAAACTTTATCGGAAATTACTCTCATTGAAAGAGCAGGGAGCGCAGGTATGAGTAATTTTCACGAGAATCGCGTACTCGAATCGAACGAACTGCCATCCAGAATAAAATGTCGACGAGTGGATGAGTTTGGTTTAAAATAAAAATACGGTTCTGTGAATCCAACGTAAACCATAAAAATGGAAATTTCCTCAGAATATTCGAGTCTTACGTCGATATGTATTGTTGCTTTCTTTGCAACAATGGTTTTCTGCATAAAAGTCCAGAATTCGTTTGATAGTCAGATGCAACAACAAAAGGTTCACTCTTATTCTTATTTTCGGGTTGTTGATACCGACATCAAAGAATTCCTCGCGGATCAACAGAACTCATCTCTTTGGGAATATATTGTTATTACTGTCAATCCACATGTAAAATTTAATCCCCGGAGAAGTATTTTCCCCGGCCGGAAAAGACTTTCAATCATCCAACGTTGTTTAGATTGGAACAAATGAGGAAGGACTCAAAGCCAAATGCAACCATGCTAAATAGGAGCTGATGTAATGAACTGAGGAGAAGTTGTGCGGATATGCTTTTCATTGAAGATCACAAAGTTCTGCGGCGGAGTTAATGGAATGATATTTTTATTCAGTTTCACTTTGACAAATTATTTTCCTTTCGAAGACGTACATATTTTCAATATTATTCCTTGCAGATGCTTTGAATTGAAATCGAATGAGCCGCAGTCAACGTACGTTAAGAATTCTCAACATATACGTATTCACGAAAATGAATTCAATATAAAATACGAAAATGTGAGCTGCAACCATTGGAAGTAACGTCGGCTTTCTGTTCAATTTGTGAACTTTGTGTATGTACAAATTAAGATATTTTCCATTTCTAGACTATAAGAAAAAAATCAAATCATCGACGTTTTCGGTTGAATTAGGTTCGTGAAGGATTTCGAGCTGATTTTCCCCTGACGCTCACTATTCAAAGAATCTGAAGAACTCACTATTCCCGATCTCCTATGTTAATGAACATAAATTACATTTCCCTAATGTCTGTTCAGTAGAAAAACTATCGAAGCTGTACTACCACTTAAACGCGGCACTAAATCGTTCCAAAAATTGGCGTGAACACACATACGCACAACCGGCGCGAAATCGTCGCGCCGCCCCGTAATAAACCGTGCTAAACTGTAATAAACACGATAAAAACTTCCTTGGGAATCAGTTGAGTGAATGAAATCGGCTGATAATTGATGATGTTTTAAGTGACTGGATTTTAGCATCAGAATACCATCGGCAGTGAATTGAATCGAGTACGCGAATAATTTATTTTTTCGACAAAACGGTGAAAATATTCGTAGACATTCCCGTTTTTCCGTATGTTTTTTTATAACTCGCATACATGAACCCCACACCAATATGAAAGATATGGTTCTTCATTGCCAAAACGATCGCTTTATTGAAGCGTCTTCTCGATAAAAAAGCGAACGAATCTTTCCAACGTATAAACTTCTGCTTAAATAGATTTCAATAATCGTTATTCAAGAATTTATGAGAAGTTGGAGGATTCAGCATCTGCAAGTCGTTTCTAGGGGACGTTCCATTAATTCCGAATTGTCGCATAACAGCTCTCGTAATAACAATAAGAAAACTAGCAAGAATGCCTTCGACTTAATATTAAGAATTCAAGAGCATTACTTGCAGTAGTGTTTGCCATTCTGGCACCCACATAAACCATGCGGGTTCCCCTTCCGAATTCTGCAAAGCAGTGGTGGAGATTATGTATCACCCTTGGCTTCTTGTCTTTTTAGCACTTGTCCTTTCCGCGAATTTAAGATAACGCTCGAACAACTTTATGTTTTGGAGAATAACTGTCATTACACGTTATATAGGAAATTTGAAATATGTTAATTCGGAAAATTTCGCATATTTTCTTTTGGAAGTATTGAAGTGAACCTCATTCGTATTCCTTTCAATCTAAATATGTTATTCGAATTCGAATTTGGAATTATATTTTGTAAATAATATATTTCTGATTTGGTTTTCCTAATTATGAGGTAGACATACTAAGAAAAACCTGAACTTCTCGTAGATTTCTTGAAATTTTCAGAATCTTCGATAAATAAAATCATGAAAAATTATTGGATCCTACAAAGAAATGAAAAAAGTAGATCAATTGTAACGGAATTCCTTTTGTGATAATGAAAAAATCGGAGGAAATGCTCACAAAACCTTGAAAGGAATTTTTCATGAATGTAAACAAGACCAACTAAAAATGTCTAATGAAACTCTGAAAATATTGCTTCCGTTCGAGAAGAACTGAGCAAGAACAATTCACAATACAAAAAAATATTTGAAATTTCTGACAGAAAGATTCAAGTTACATAGAAAAAAGAAATAAAGAATCAAAATATTTGTTATGGAGGCTGATTCCAATGAAATACATATTCAGATTCTTTCTTCATTCCAGAAGTATATTTACCGAATTCAACTAATAACCGTTTTGACACGCCTTGTAATGAAATCTTGATCTTTTCAAAAATTTTAAATTACATTAGTTACTCGATTTTAACTTGTGATAAATGGGAAAACGTACATAATCAGGCGATAAAAAGCATCGCGCCGACAGAAATTAACGGTAGTCGGTGAAGACAATATAATTAATGGACAGTTTGTAACTCTGCAACAATTGTCTGATAACGCCCTTTCTTATCACGAAATAAATGGCAAAAGAGATTGAGATACGGTTACAAAGCTTCTCTATGTCTGCTTTGACGCGTGCGATTAATTTGTCGACGTTGAAAGTGTCGATTCCTCCACTTTCATTCCCAAACTCTCGGTGTGATTGAAATGTTTTCAGAGTAGAAATCGATAAGTCCTTCGTGTAGAGATGAAAAGAATTCATTTCACGGCAATGCTGTTTTGGACCTTAAGAAATAATTTTTAGTATATAAAAGGTTCGCTAACCCTTCGCAGAAATCCCTTGCTGCCATTTAAATTTAATGCGAAAAAACGACTTTTTAATGGTTTTTCCGATAAAATTTCGTACCGCAATCGTTGCTGTAGAGGATTCATGCATCAGTTGTTTTGAGTGAACAATTAATATTTAAAAATTGCATAAATTCAACTTTTTTGACCGCGGCACAACGCGTAGCAACAATAAGTTTAAGAACAAATGTCAGTCATGCATGCTTGTCATATAAATGAAAACGATAGTATGTTGAAATTGCTCATTTTTTTCCCATTTATATATGATAATTAATTATTATAATATATTTATTATTATATAATTTTTAGTAATATAGATTTCTCGTGGAGTGAATTTAGATTTGAAAATAGAGCAAGCGACCCCTATTTTAATTTTCCACTAATTGTGCTAATTCAAGGGTGAAATTCGCGAAACGGATGTACATTATCGATAGACGAACGGTCCGCGAGGAGGCCCATAAATAAATCCCTGAGCGCATTATTGCATGCAATAAAGGAGTGAATATCGTTCGCGGTCGAGTATGCTTCACGGTCTAAAATGAATAAGTGATACCATCATGTTGGGGAGTTTAAACTACATGACAGTTGATGCTTTGCGTCCAAATCAAAATTAAACCATTAATTAAATTGAAAAGAAGCGAGTCGTTGGATTTCCTGGCAGATGTCATGACAATCTCAACAATACGCATCAAATGACATTTCCTTGAAAACGAGTTTAAAATTGAATCGGAAAGCCTGTTACCCCTACCGACCGGGTATCGGGAAATTGAAAGTATTTCAATGCAATTTGTTTACAGTGGAGCAGACTGACAAGCGCGGGCGGAATTCGGTTACGTCTTCCTAACAATGCCACCCCATTACAAAGGAGGCAGCCATCGCTAATGCATTGATAACCTTTCTGGTGACTCGTCGGTGTGACATCGGCTCTTCATCAATTATGCCTTCTTTTCTAATTCATACAATATTTTTATCGTACAATTGTTAATTGTAAATTTTGAAATATTACATGAAATCTCCTTTTTTGTTAAATGGTGTTTCAAACTGGGACTTTGCCGATCGCCAACCTTTTTTTGATTTTCCACATATCGGTACTCTATTCCTATTGGAAATAATGAAAGAGTCTGCGAAATTGAATATAAGTAGAAAGTTATTTATAAGATATTTTTTCTATAATTCTGAGGAAACAATTTTCATTACAACTTCAGTAAGAGAATTTAGATATTGCAAGTGATAAGATTATCGTGTTAAGCAATTTCTGGTACACGTCTTTTGGCATTTATATCATATGGCCGTTGCTGGCGTACATTCACAATACAATTAAAACGCATCGAAAACTTAATCCTTCCCAACGCGTTCAATCTATTTATTCAGAGTTTATCCACTGGAATGCTTTCGTACAAATAAAGGCTCTCATCCCTTGAAAATTGAATATACCCTAGAATCTTGGTTTGATTTCGGGCACAATCGAATGTTAGCACTTAGGGGTGACACTTGTGATAAAAAGTGGCAGTTGGGGAACAGAGGATGGTTAGTCAACCCTTATGTTACACACAGTCGTTCACTTACGATATTGTATTTCACACAATTAAATTTTATGTTAAATGAAATCACCGCATCCTCACCGTCCTCGCATTATAAAAGAAGCGACAACTGGTACCAAATTTTTCAATCCACGATCGGTTACAAATCGCTCCTTTGAATAATGAAAGACACTCGGAAATGTTTGAAATATCTGAGAATTAATTTTGATGTGGGTATCAAAACAAAGCACGGATTCACTTTTACCGTCTATAAGCTATCTTTTTCCACCCAATAAATCTAGAATCATTTAAAATTGGTTTGATCATGCTTCATTGATTATATTACAATTTTAAAACGTCCTTATGTGCGAGAGGGTGAAATCTAATGTATCGAATCAACAAATCGCGTTCACCATTTCATACGCTTCTCTCGTCATGAATAAAATATTCTCGGCAGAACAAACGAATATTGACTTTTGCGAGCGTAATGATTTGAATTCTGCGATTTACTATGAAAGCTTCGGCCGCACCTTGTGTGGGCGCCTCGATTTTTCTATGAAGCCTGATCACTATAGACATCATTCTATACGAGAAAAATAAAATTATAAGCACAGGATTGTTTTCCACTTTTTTGTTAGTTATCTTCATAGCAAAATTTGATGATGGGAATCATAGGATGCTCTGATTTCATCTTCAACCAAGAATTGAAATCACATATTTTGAAACGTATTCTGAAAACGTATCCATCTCATATATTTTTCCATTTAATTATGATTTTAACTGTAGCAACTTCATACTTAGAAGTCAAAGACAAATTTTTTGTTGACGCCTGTAATCATGGATTCACTGATAAGATGTGTATAAACCATCATTTTTCTTAACAAATCATCACAGATAACCAACCAATATGTTTGTTTTAATCGTCAGACGCTTGCGCACTGCGATTTCAAGGTTCCGAAAATACTAGAGCGCAAGCGTCTGACGATTGCAAACTGATTTGATGGTCATTTGGAACGAACCATAAATTTTCTATCAGATCGCACTGATATTAAAGAGGAACTTTATTTCTATCATGATGGAGAGCAAAAATGTCTAATATTTCCGAGTTGACAAATATGAATATATCTTTTCTTCCAAAAAACCAAAACTGTTTTGTAGTTCACATACTGTGTTGTGATATTGATAAACGAGATGATATCGTGAATTTTGTAAATAATCGTTCTGCCATCAGAATGGCCAAGCTACAAAAATCTGAATTTTTGACTGTCGAATATTTGTTTCATAATCGTGTTTTCACTTCAAAAATTCATTTTACTGTATAGAGAATCTAAATTTCGAATACAGTTATCAGAGGACCTTTTCTATAAATTTGATGCTTTCTACTTAGTCGTAAAATCGGGATTTTGAAATACGTCTTGAAGAATTTATCATAAGCTAGGGGTGGTATTTGAAATTACAAAATGAAGGTGAGTGACGCTTCCGGGTAGGAAAGTAAGTACGGCCCCGACGGCTTATTGACTTAAGAAGACATCAAGAGGGTTTTTTCAAAATGGCGGCATTATATATTCCATTCAATTAAACTCCTGATATTATTCCGCACCTTTCGTTAAAGTCCCCTTCAACACTTTCCTAAAACACAAGAAATAATAACACTGTCTCTTAATTATAGAAATATTGGGACTTCTCTAATACCGTTCGGAATACTGAATCATATCATGAACAATAGATTCTCCTCACGTTTAAAGAAAAAGAATTAAACGAAGTAGTGCTATAAAGTTTATGTCACAGATAAAATGTTTATTGATGTAATCAAAGAGCATAATATATTGACCAACCGAAAGAAATATAAAGAATTCTGCATCAAAAACTGTATTATGTCTTCATCTGGAGCGTTATAACACGATCCACACCTATCAAACCCCGACTCAATTATGACGAAGGATATTAATAATTTTATGGCGCGAAGATAAGAAATTATAACTTACTTTCAGTATGACATTTTCGGGGATGAGAGTCCTTTCTTTCTTTTGCCGATGCGAATATTTTTCATTATTTTCGTTTCTTTATATCGGATATAATAATGGAATAACCTTTTCGGGGCACTCATTAAGGGGTGCGAATTCATTATCTACTTCATTTATTTGGGTTGCGCGTGATGTTTCAGTTAAATAGATGCACCCAGGTTACATAAATCTCGTTGCAGGAAGCGCGACAATTCGAATGTTCCATTTCGACGACCGGTTGATTATAACGCTATGATGATTCACACTCTGTAATTGACCACTTCCGCTTGCTTTCACCTGGTTTCCTGGTTGTGTAGATTCTCCATATATTCAACAGATGCACCACGAATTCCTTGAGGTGTCTTAAGACTTAATGACATCATTTAGGATTTGTTCGAAGGGAATCTTTTGACAAATTAAGTTCTCTTGAAATATTTCAGTTTTTTCGACACTCAATTTTTTATCGGAAGCCCTGATCGCCATTGGGGTAAAGTGAAAAATTCTATTAATAGGAGGGTGACTTTGGAGAGTGAACGTGGGAAACTTTAATTTTCGTGTTTAATCAGATACGCATTTCGTGACATTTTAGCTACCCATCCAAACGTTAGAATTATTGATCAATTCTGACTGGACATCAGCATATATGTTATGGGAAGGCTGTTTTATACGTGAGGGGGCATTATTGGAACGTTTTTCTCATTTCAATACGTACACGACATACTATTTCGATAAAAGTGGCAACATTTCTTTCAGTAAATGTCAACCACAATATTTTATGGAACATCCTTCACGTCACGATTTTAGATTAATTCGAATCAACTGAACACAAATTTGTCAGTTTTATGTCAAATTTTGGACACTTATTTTATAAACAAGATCAAACTTTCAAGAGATTCTTTTGAACCTTTGTACGAATTCTCATGGATATTTTGGAAATTTGAGATCATAATACCACAACAAATGTTTTCATCAATTCGAGAAGAAAAAAATTTTCTTTTTGAAAAAATCTAGCATCATTTGGAGAAAATGCTCATGGGGAATCATATTCGATTTTTTTTTCATCTGAATGTGTTTCTACAATAGAATATATCAAATGATAATTTCCGTTGATACCATTAAAATATCATATTTGAAAAAACATTGCATTCGTGTTTTCTAATTTGGGAATATTATCTATATTTGCCGTACTAAAAGGGAGACTGGAGAATGTAACCTATAGGCATTAATGTTGTGTCTGCAATAAAAGGGGTTTATTTCATAAACTACGTAGTGACGTGTATTATACGTTGCTATAACCGGATGTATGAGTGTAGTTAACACCATCCTGACATACAGAAACAAATTAAATGCTTCTTTAAGGGGATTTTAATTAGGGCGTTTTATAACCTGGTTCAAAATAAATCTGACAGAAAAAACCTGCCAAAATTTTCTTGACACATCGATAGATGTTTTGGCCATTTAGTAGATTCAATAAAATTCAAAATATCTTTACCACAATCAATCAACAACCAATAAAATCAGTTAGTTTGATAGACAGAAGCAAACAGTCATCCAGTTTTGCGAAGTCGTTGAAAATTTTAAACTTATTTGCGAAGAAAAACCGGATAACACTCATTACAAAATCTATAAAATTTTCGATTCGTTAGGCAGAAATGCATGTTCAAATAAATCCATCCATTCCCATTACTTTTCTGTTAATTGTAGACAGAAATGAACCATTGGTAATAAGATACCGTTTATCTTCATCATTTTAATGTGATTGCTACTAATCAGAATCGAGTTTGCACTTTCCATCGTAATAACTTCGTCCTTTACCGTTCGGGTATTAACTGACACAGTGTAATGGCAGAGAATCTCAACCAATAGAACGCCGCAGTATATTTAATCAATTTGTCGAATCCTATTAACGTCTCCCGATGGTTTATTGAGGCATTATATTAAATAAACGATTCTCGTCCAGAAGTGAGGAGCTCTATCTAATGAAAGAATTGCCACGAACGTACTTAATCCTTCGAGCGGAAAACAACTAAGAATTTTTCCTCGGATAACTTGGGTTTAGGCACTGATTAATTCCCTACATTCTATTTTTATTAAATTTTTGATTGACCGATGGCTCAATTCACACTCGATTTTGCGAAGATCCAAAAGGATTTCTTTTCAGTGTTTTCAAATATTTTTTAAAGTTTCAAGATATCGAAGTCAATTCTGTCAAAGAATGAATATTTTCTTAAAAGTTTTATAATTTCCAGTAAGCTTTAATTTCTTTAAAATTATTAAATGAATTCGTTTAATTCAAATAATTCAGAAACTTTCTGAGGTTAATACTGTTTAGTTTCTATGGTTTTACAGTCGATATTCACAATTGTATCCAATTTTATTGAATTTTGAATCTATTCAAGAATATTTCAAATTGAACATTTCGAAAAATTTTTGAAATCTCATTTTTCTCCCAATTTTGTTTTGAAATTTTATTTTCGTTTTTCTGTTCCGTCAGATTCCTGGAAATTTTTGCGATTTCAAGTTTTACAATTAAAACAACCATACAAAAACCATTAATTAAACAAAAGACAAAAAATTAAGTAATCCGCAGATTGTTGTCGTTTTCACTGCGAAATTATTCTTTATGATTATCGCAATGCAGTAAAATTTCAATTGCTACAAATATTTCAGCCTTAAATATTTGAATCAAAACATCCCAGATTTGACTGAAACTGTAAAAAAGCTGTATTTTTTAAGTGGGTCCTTTTCCACAAACACCGTACATTGATTTCTAATAAGATAGTTACTATGGCAGTCGAGGTGTCGGCCTCGATATTCAGAAAGTCTAATTAAAAAAGTAGAACCCTGCATTGTGAAGAAATCCCATTAGCAAAATTAATAAATATTATTCGAGTCAATAACAATTCTAAGTAGTTTAAAGTAATTCGATCATGACAAAATATTCGTTAACTGCTACGATACATCATCTGACAAAGTGTTGTTTATTTTGGAGAATAGAACCGAAACCATGTTGGGGAACAGAGAATGAAATGAACAGCATGTTGACATATATTTATCACAGGTTGAGCCGGGAGTGTTTTTGTATCATCCTAGCATATTTCAAAGCTAGTCCTTGATTCTAAGCCTTAAATATGGACCCGAGCTTTCCTAAATTCCTCCTCTTGTCGAAAGATTCAAGATACGACACGCATTATTTCAATTTAATTCAGTTCTCACCCTATCTTACCATCTTCAGATTTCGACGCCTTTCCGCTTACTCTTATGAAATATAGACATATTGTTCGACCAGGGTTGTTTACCTTGCCTCTCCGTCGATCGCCTACCTGTTGTCAAAGGAATTAGAACAGAAAGAATAGGAGCAATGATTTCTCATAAACAAAACACTTTTCGACCCGGACTTTCAGCGGCTTAATACGCATACTTTTTTCAGCGAATATCTGTTAAAGCGAGAAAAGTAAAACAATAGAAAATCTGGTACATCATTAACTTGCAGGTGAACCGTATCCTACTTTTCTTCTTGAAGAATGTTCAAGTGAAAAGCCACATCTTGAACTGGAAGATGAAAAAAAGAATTCATGTCCCGCAGTACAAAAATGTCGGACTGCTTGGTCAGTCTAGTTGATGCACTTAAACTCTAGACCACTAGAGAATGAACCTGAAAGCATATTTTGAAGGACCTCCACTTAAAGTTGCGACTTTGTTCTGAATAAAACAGTCTATATCAGAATTATGCCATCAGCAAGTGAAATGGGAGTTATAATGAGACTCTTTCATTCCACCGCTCTCGCGAAGTGTTTGATTTAACGGAAATCAACCCAGTATTTTCTCTTTTCGAGCGCGGTGCGATATTATACAAAATACAATATCAATATCCAAAAATATGAATCGCTCTATTTCCATTTTTCCTTTCAGCTAGCCAGCCGTGTCTTCGAGAAAGCGATCTCAAGAAACTCCAATTACCTTTTTGTCTCGTTCCCCCGATCGTTGGAGAGGCCACTTCATGGGAACTAGGACGCATTTAATTTTTTCCTTTTTTCTTACTTGTATCGGAACGAGGAAGGCATCTAGTGTTCGCTCTTCCGACAACCCCAAAAAATGGTCTTTGAGGATATAGAATTAGGAGAAAATTACGGGGATTGCAGTATTACGAGTATTGTGGAAGCACTTGTCCTATCCTTTCAAGCTGATCGACGCAAAAAGTATATAAGAAACTTCCATTCCACGAAGGTTATTAAATCGGCTTTCGGAAGTATATCGTTTCATTATACGAAAGCTAGCATATTATTTTTTTGTCTTTTCGGATAAGTAAAGCATAGAACACATCGAATTCAATCAAATTCCATCACTAACTGCATCGTTGCATTTTCAAGAGTAAAATTCCGTTCGGAGTAGTTATTCATTGAGACATCGTAAACATGCTCGCTTCCTTCCAACTAAATGACCCACAGATTCCTTTCGGAAAGACACCTAAAATTGAACGCTATGTCAAACGAGAGCCATAACTATATATAATCATTAAGGAAAATAGAAGCCGTGACGTCATTTCCAACGACCATAAATACTGTTGACAGATTCCGAAAGTTCCTAGTGCATATATTGTGGTGAAGCTTATCCAAGCGCTCAGAAGTAGAAACTATTCTGATCACCAATTTACCCCAGAGATGGCTGTTACGTGTGTAGCTATAAATTTTGTGAACTCCAATAAGAGATGCCGTTAAATACTTTGAGTGTTTTCCAACCCTGTTGCGACGTTCATTAACTAATGTTAGGAATTCTTGATGTCGCGGAATTAAATATAAACTGATTTTCATTCGAAGAGAACCAGAATATCCAAACTTGTGTTGAATAATAATTACAATTAGGGGTATAATGGATTCACGTTCTATTCTCTTTTACATTTGAATAACCGCAAAATACTCGATCTATAATTCATACCGAAAAAGAGTTCACGGTCCATATTTCACGTTTTTGAAATAGTTCTCGATGAAAATCTGTAGAAGTAATCGTATCGCCTGTAGGATTCGGATCCCTTTTTCACGAGGTTTTTGTTAAATAATTCATTACTCCTAAAAGCAACTTCAGTACCTAAAATACAGGCAATAAAATTCTACCCTTCGGAGATAATTAAGTGTATCTCGTACCCATCCACCGTTTTTGAAATGACTGATGTGAAAACTGCGCGACTTATCCATTTCTTGGAAGTTGCGGGTTATCAGACTAATTGGATTCAATTTTATGATCGTCGCATTTACTTATTCCGGTTTTGAATAGGGTTTCTACGCCTTGGAACGAGAAATAATTTGACAACGGGAAATTGGATGCCTGTGCTGCAAAAGACGCTGCAAAAAATTTTGCGACTGTGGGGTACATTGAAGCATTGAAACAGTTTAATGAGAAAATTACAATATTAATATAAATATTTGTCAACTTTTGTAATTCAATTTTGCACCGTTTTCTGATCAACGAAATGTTTCACTTTAAAAAACGCCAGTTCGGTCGATTGAAAATGTATTACCTTTAGCTAAAATTTCACGGTGTTATTCAGTCGAGAATTGACTGTTAAATCTAAAGGTATCAGCAATGAAGGGTTGGTTTACTATGGGAAGACTCAACCCCTAAGTGATTGTTAATATTCCGCTGATCGCATCTGTTGAATTTAGCGTCTAAAATAGTTCGATTATCTCGCATGAGTAGACAGTACTATGTTTATTGATGACGCAAGTCGACAAAAGCCTCCTCGCCAAATTTGTCCATTACATTACATCCATTTGATGATGACTATTGATTTTGTGAATCTTTCGATTTTAAAATTGATGTGCATTCAAAAATAACAAAACACCTTATCTTAACGTTTACAGTATTAAATCCCGTCGATGTATATGCGCCCAAATAAATATAAAAGCTAGCATCGCTACTTCTTTCAATGGTGCACGTGTATTTTGGGATACCCTTTATTTCGCACAATTGAACCCAGTTGGATCCCCTTATGAGCTGAGAAATCAATTAATCATAAGCATCGAAGTTATTTCTTCCCGTTTTTTTTTCATAAAAGAGATTAATTGTGCTTAGTCATCTACGTAAATATAAGAGTTGTTAATCAATAAATTATTTGAGGTAAAATCTTTTTATATTCTGTAGAATATATTTATATTTTAAATTATTTTATAACTCGCGATTTCTATCTGTGACTGTCGTAAGTAATTGAATTCTACACAAAATGTTAAATGAACTGATATGAAATAATTTCATTGTAACAAGAAAAAAACAAATTAAAGTAATGAGATTGAAAAGTACATTAATTTAAAAAAATTAAAAACGAATACAGTGAAAATTGACATTAAAATTATTTCCTAATAATTCTATTTTCCAAAAATAAATTTTTTTTTCTTTCTTTCATAACCATTTTAAATGAATGTCATATTTCAGCAACTTGATAGTAAGCGTATTGAACTGTTGAATATGACATTCCAATCACCGAATTGAAGTGAAAACTTCCGGATAAACCTATATGAAAGTTCACCGTCAAGGATTAATTCAGATAATGTACACAAAACCCTCAGTTATTTGACGTCAAGTCTTTCAGAATATTAAAATATGCTATTGTTTAGTTCCAGTTCCATACAATCTCCGAAGAATATCGTTTTCGCATCTTTTGATATCCATTCATTCCGCCGTGTTTTCAAATAGATATTTCAAACCCCGAATTCTGGTTGAACTTTCCTTCTGAAGTTGGCATATTCATCGAAAAAATACGAAGAACGTGTTTACCGTAAAACGTCGACGGATTCAAAAGAAAATACGGAACAGAAAACGATATTCTTGTCGAGAGACGTGAAAAGCTCTCTCAGTTATTGCCTCGAAAATGTATTTAACTTTGAGAAATTAGAATTGCGAAAAGTACAGGGGGATCTTTCATCTTAAAGAATTCAGCTTATTTTAACGGTTCCACATTTTGAAAGCATTAATTGCCTATTCGGGAGATCTGATGGAAAAATTATTACTTTATTTTTCCTAATTCCAGCTGGAGATAATTATATTGTGAAAGGGTTTATTCCGGGAATAATAATGTACAGCGTCGTATAGATTATCAAACCAAAACGTTTTTGGAATGATATTAAGGAAGAACTAGTTTTGATACGATTTAATCTTCTTTTTCTTTACAAGAGAATGAAAACGGAAAGTGTTACGACCCCCGAAAGTTTATACGAATGAAAAATTATTCTTATAGTCATTGATTTGGGAAGTTGTTATTCCGGTTTATATCTAACGAATTCCTTTAATTGGTTACGATTCCCACAAGAGAGTTGCTCAGGGTTACTAAGCGAGTGACCTTTTCGAGGGTGATACCATTATTTACTCCATTATTTGAAGTCGCTCAGATGATAGATTCAGAACCGTTACGACTATCTGAACTAGAATTTTTAGGGACTAGTGACTTGAATTAGCGACATCGTGTCTTGGGAACAATAATCATTTGTTTCCAATTTCTTGTTTGAAAGTCCTTGTGGTTTCACAAATCTGGGAGGGGAGGAAGTCAGAACAAGGCGTTATGAGATATGTTGAAGAAATATAAAAATGAATACTCATTATAAAAAATTAAAATATGTTTGTTCCAACAGAGTAGCGAGTCCGTTTAGAATCGTCACACGCTTGCGCCTTAGGATTTACAAGGTCTTAAAACCGTAATGCGCAAGCGTCTGACGATTTGAAACTGCTTTTCTTGTCTGTTGGAACAAGCCCAATATGAAATTTATAAAATAAGCAATGCATATTTTGAGCGGTGGAAATTTCCTGATTCAGTCATTATTATCGCAAACGCGATTTAAACCATAACAAAACTTTTCCAATCACACGTATCAATTCAACAACTGCTAATTTGTACCTAACGTAGCATTTGATTTTTAAATTATTTCAAAATCTTTGTATTCGTATCCAATCCTGACAGATGCATAAATCGAAAACCTAATCACGACAGAAGCGAGGTAATAAATTTGAAGTTCGTTACGAAAATGAGAAGAAAAGTACACATCTTCAATTCATATTTTATTTACTATGTACAATGCCGAAACGAAATTTTTCCAAAGGTAATTGAGTCATTTAAAGACCAGCAAATTTAAAACGTAAACGAATGTTTCTCATATATGTTTAAGTACCGATAAATCGCAAGCTGAGACCAATATTTCATACAATATTGCTAACAATATGCTGTTAAATCCAGTCTCAAAGGTCTTCAATGTCCATTATAGACTTGCCATTATCTTGTTACCAGCGAGACTTATTTCTTTTGTGTCTTACAATGTTTAAATAGGAATTGAATTATGGCATTAAATTTTGTGGGTAACAAAGGTGTGAAAATAACTTGTACCCCAGTTCGGAAAGTAATATCAACACGGACTTTCGGCAAATACTAGCTTCGGGTAATAAGGGGACATAAAGAACATGCCAGTAATCAAAATTTAGACGAGCAATTAAAGCGAGATGACATGATAGCCATTAAGTAACTTGCATCGTCATAGGTTAACTGTGGGTTACTTTTTGGTATCTTCTGCAAGATCGTATGAATATCCCACTTTATTCTCCATTTTATTACAGATAACCTGAACGAAGTTCTCTCGCGATGCAGCAAAACTCGTAGAAAATGTTCAATTATTCACTGATTTCATTCATTTTATACACACATAGAAACACATTATCATCATCATTATCTTTATTGAGAGATTTACTTCGAATTTATCAATCGATTTCTGAAACGTTCGGCAATAGATGATAAAATATTTAATCTCGCTTCCCACTCCCGGAGAAATGCCACGCAGATTTATTTCCAGTAAATTCGTTCTATCATCAATAAAATAGTGATTCAATCTAATATTCTCTTTACATTCAACAATTCTTTATCTATTCAAAATTCCTCTTTATGACTGCGCCGTATTTATTTCCCTAGTACTAAAATCTACGAGATTTATTTGAAACAGGCAGATTGAGGAGGCTTCAAACTTTAACGACATCACTACGATTTTATTTTCCGCAAACACTAAATGCTTCACATTATGAATGACATTTCGATTCTATTGAATTCTTCATTTTTGTGCAATTCTTCGTTTCATTTCAACGATTCTCGATATTCTGATTTGTCATGATCATTTGATCTGATTAGTCATTTCATTCTGAACAATTCGCCAGAGTTGATTGAGTTTCATTGAAAAATTGAGAAATTTTAAGTCAATGCTCGTAGGAATTCTCAAACATTCAAGAAATTTACAAAATGTTCTCAGATGTTTTGTGAATTCGATATGAATTTCGATTATTTAGTAAGCTAGTACATTTTTAGATACCAGTTGAGCGTATTACGAGAAGAGTGGTGCACCCTTTTAACCCTAAATAAGGGTTAACGCAAGTTTCGGCACCTAGCTCTGAAACTCCGGCATATTGTATTTAATCCAAATTGGTGAAGCATTTTCCTTGTTTAATTATTTCCCACGTTCAAAACGCAGATTTCACTTTCATAGAATAAATAAAGGTTTATTGGAAAAACGAATTAAAAATTTATATAGTTGACATCCTTTATATCATTTTTACAAATATTATGTGATTATGAAATAGCCTTTGAATACAGAGTACCAAAATGTACATGCATAAAACAAACCTAAAAATTATAGTTGATTTTCCGTTATTGCTGTATTTCAAAGCTCATTCATTAATAGAATATTCAGCTAAATTGAAGTTGTCATAATTTTTGTATAACATTGACATTCAAAGAAAACTGCCACAGACACTCAGCCTAAATCTGGAGATCTTAGTAATATTGATCTTCTATGTATACAATTCTGTTGTAGTCCCGAGCATCGACCTGAGGTCCTGGTTGTGACGATTTTCCTCTATAATACATTACATATTGAATTTCTCATTAAATTTAATGTTTGCTTACCCGAATGACGGTAAGAGGGAAACGATTGCAAGCCCAACACAACAGATGAAAAACACTAGCATCGCTATGAGTGTTTTTGTAAATGGCGCTGTAAGAACAGTTGATATTATTATCATAGAAAATAATTTTATCATTTTACACACGTTTCCTTTGTACTTGCGGATTCGCGAATTGGTTGATGTGCATCTGACTACGCATTGGTGCTCTACATCTCCTATTCGCTACGAAATAATCTAAGCCTTGATTTGGAATTGGTGGAGGACTTGGTTCAGACGTAGATGAGACTTGTGGACATTGAATTGGGAATAATGTAAAATGTTTTTGCACTCGATACGGAATCATTTGCCTGTGTATGATGGGGAATCAGTTGTTTTCAAAAATAATTGTCACTTACCTTGAGAAATCGATGACGACGAGCACAGGTCAACGTTAGAATATATGACGTCCACGCTACACAATTGCATTAATTTCATTTTAGTATCCACAGCTAGCTAGATTTCCAGTTAATTTTATATTGAAAATCAACATACATATGAATTCATTTTGTGACTTAATGGTTATGGGAGGCTGTGGTAATTTTAATTTCTATCATTTTTTCGCAAAAATACAAATAAGTTCTGACAGGATGAAAATGGACGTCAGCGGTGATGTCACATTATTAATTATATTTCCATCTTACGATGGAATATGTTCTTACGAACATATAAACAAAAATTCGTTATGTCAAATTTTTTGTTTTCTTAGTGTCAAGACAATTAAATAAAATTGACACTTGACCTAGTGCCACCACTCGTTTTTAACGTAGTTTACCAAAGCTTTATGAAAATGAAATCATTATTAAGAAAAGTAAGAAAAGTAGGAGAAACCCATAATGTAAGCACCATTTTCAGCACAAAGTTAGGTGCTCCCCGAATAAATTATAACCAGGGTTAGATAAAAGCTCGTTTATCCCCAGTTATAGAATTAACTATATCGAAGATAGTGCTTTATTTTCATATGTATATGAATTCAAAATGAATTGCTTTTTTAATTTTTCTCAGTGCAATACAACAACAATGCTCATAACTTTGAAATAGTAAAGAAACGAATATCTTTTGTTATTTCGATACTTTTGTTCTGCGAACCTTCGGTAGTGAAGTGAAACATTAATCATTTTGAGACTGGCAGATAATAAAGCTCGCCCTGAGGATTTTCAAGCAACAATCAATCTATATAATGTAACAATGCAATTCGAAGAACATATCCATCCAGAGAATAAACCCATAAAACGCGAAAACGGGTGCAATCGTTAAAATTATTATTGCCAAACCCGCATCTGTAGTATGTAAATGACGTAAAAAAGTATAGCAATCATAAAAAAGTTATTATTTTCCTTGCCTAAGAAGGTAGAAAAGTATTAAATGTTAATGTCGGTTACTATAAACAATATTACGACGTCTCAGATGAATTGATTTAGTGCTCGTTACCCCAATTGGATTGACCTCACCCTCCGTGGTGAATAAATAATGGGAAACTTCTCCCATTGTAATTGTAGGCTCCAGAAAATTCTCAGGGATACCTATGTGCGTAAAACGACACATTCACAGTATATCGGTTTCGTTCGATGGCCCTAAACGATCTGGAAATATGTTACCAACGGAATGCAAATTGAAATCCGAGTCGTAAATTTAGACTCCGATGGATAATTACCTGAATGTGACAAATTGACACTTTCAATTTTTATTTGTCAGCCGACAGTGATTAGTGTTTCAATATCCTGTGAAATTCAACCCCCAAACAGGATATTCTGGAAGAATTGCGCTCATTACTGTTCCTAAAAATACATATGCACCCCTTCATTTCAATTTCGCCTTTCGGCAGTACTAATATGTTATCCTGGAGATTTCTATACGCGTGGATGTCGTGCGTTTTATTTTTTACTTTGACGTCCGAATATACCCCATTTGTTACTTCCATTCTGTCCGAGCAAAAACTCCAACGACTATAACAGACCACTGAATATTTATGTAGACACAATACCAGTCCATTTGTAACGCAAAATAAACCATTTATCCTGTCATAGGAGCAATATGAGGCAGGAAAAGGCATTTGCAGTATTAGCTTGCTACCTATTCACTGATTTGAATAGCTGATATTGACATTACGAATTACTTCAATAAAATATACATAATTCGATATCAATCCTGGTCAATCTTGAGAATAAATGGTAAATTCTAGGGTAGTTAATTTGCCTATTCAGTTCAGTCGGCGATCAGGAAGATTATTATTCCTAATGGAACTGGGAATACAGGCATAGAACAAGAAGAAGATAATGATTTTAATGGCTTGGTTTAATTTACGCCGAGATTGAATTGGATAATATCTGTCCGGTTGAAATCCAACATCAGCAGCGATCATAATTTACTCTGTCCAAAGTTAATCCTTGAAGAGAGCAATTTTAATTACATGTATTCTCCGTGGAGATTTAAAATGCTTGAGGTAAACCCTCATTATAAATACGTACAGGACCGCACTTAATAACAATATACCGAACCGTCAGAGAAATAATACATCTAAAACTACAATTCGCATCGCCGAACGATTACTTCATCTTATTTACTTGATCGAATAAAAAAGAAGCGCTCTATGTGAATGAGTCTATATATTTATTCAAATATTTAAGATACTGAGCCGGAACCGTACATCATTCTGTTAAATTGAGTTCTACCCTAATATAAGCCACCAGGGATAGTAGAATTGGGGATGGGACATCGAAGGCTTGACGTTAGTGTTAACATCGATGTCGAGGCAACTTTATCGTTTGAATGTAACGTTGACTTTGGGAAAATTAATGCTTCAAGATTGAGATATATAAGAACGTTCACAATCTAGTTTTAATTCACTAGTAACGTAACTTTCGCAAGGTACTTTAACTCTTAATATAAACGAAAAATTGTTCATCATATAATTTTCGTTTATACAGGGTGAGATAACGTTGTAGTGGATATATTCCTGAGACAACGTTAATAAACTGCGTCCACAATTTAGCATTTTCGTTTCGACATTCCCGTTTTGACATAAGCATGTGGCAAAAATTATTTTCTGCACGCGCGTGCAATAAAACATATTTTTTGTACGAGTGAACGGAAAGAAGAAATGTTGAGTACTTTTTGATACGCAAAGTAACACTTTTCCGCACGCCACGCATGCGCCTTGACGAGAAAAATCTCCTCGCACGCTTATGTCGAAAAAAAATATCAAAGCAAAAATGTGGAACTAGGAAATGCGTACATCACATTTTTACCTCCGGTGGCTCGTAATGCCAACGCTAGCTCAGTGTATTATTTCAAATCTACTATGTGTGGTCAAGAGGCTCTTCATTAATTTTAGACGCTTCTATCGTTAATAATTTCAAAAATAAAGACTGGAGAGCTTCAAAGATTTCATAGATTTCATTTATTGCTTCCGGTATGTTATACAAATCTTATTTTTTTTACGTTATGTACTACTCATTTGCAATAGAGATGTTACGTTACACGAAATCAAAAAGTCATTTCGGGGGGCGTGCGGAAAAGAAATTTGCATAATCCAATTCCAAAGACCACCCTGTCGTATCTGGAAGTTGGCGGGATGTGATGTGTCCTCTCCTGCCTAAGGTAGCCGCAATCTCTGAACTGTCGTGTGGTTAATGTTTCAATTATCTTTAATTGCAAAATAGGCAGTCAGATAACTGCGTCTCTATCGAGTCTATTTATCATACGATCCTTTATACCCTTGCATAGAGGCTTTGACGATTTTTCGGTTGGATGGATAGGTAACTAGGACATAACTGAATTATGTACTATGTAACCGTCCAGTGTCCAGTACCGACAATTAGGAAATGATAAAGTTTGGGACCGTTCAAATTTCATTATATACTAGAAAAATATTATTATATCCCCTTATTTTCGAAAATGTTGATTATTTTAGCTGGTCGTTCCTATTATTACCAAAATCTATCCCAAACATGTCTATCTGGTGAAAATTGAAAAATCGATAAATGTTGCGCTCTTGTTGCGTGTTTTAGAAAATTAGGAACGCGATAAAATTTCCGCCGCATCTCCAATAGATGCTACACCGAATTCTATTCCAAAAATGTCAATTCGATGAAAATTGAAAAATTGATAAAAAGTGCGCGTTTTTGCGTGTTTTGGAAAATTAGGAGTGCGATAAAATCTCTTGAGGTGGCCGCACCGTAATGAAACTTTCACGAAAAATCCTCCAATAGATGCGAAACAGAATTCTATTCCAAAAATGTCAATTCGATGAAAATTGAAAAATCGATAAAAAGTGCGCGTTTTTGCGTGTATTGGAAAATTAGGAGTGCGATAAAATCTCTTGAGGTGGCCGCACCGTGATGAAACTTTCACGAAAAATCCTCCAATAGATGCTACACCGAATTCTATTCCAAAACTGTCAATTCGATGAAAATTGAAAAATTGATAAAAAGTGCGCGTTTTTGCGTGTTTTGGAAAATTAGGAGTGCGATAAAATCTCTTGAGGTGGCCGCACCGTGATGAAACTTTCACGAAAAATCCTCCAGTAGATGCGAAACAGAATTCTATTCCAAAATGTCAATTCGATGAAAATTGAAAAATTGATAAAAGTGCGCGTTTTTGCGTGTTTTGGAAAATTAGGAGTGCGATAAAATCTCTTGAGGTGGCCGCACCGTGATGAAACTTTCACGAAAAATCCTCCAATAGATGCTACACCGAATTCTATTCCAAAAATGTCAATTCGATGAAAATTGAAAAATTGATAAAAAGTGCGCGTTTTTGCGTGTTTTGGAAAATTAGGAGTGCGATAAAATCTCTTGAGGTGGCCGCACCGTGATGAAACTTTCACGAAAAATCCTCCAATAGATGCTACACCGAATTCTATTCCAAAACTGTCAATTCGATGAAAATTGAAAAATTGATAAAAGTGCGCGTTTTTGCGTGTTTTGGAAAATTAGGAGTGCGATAAAATCTCTTGAGGTGGCCGCACCGTGATGAAACTTTCACGAAAAATCCTCCAGTAGATGCGAAACAGAATTCTATTCCAAAAATGTCAATTCGATGAAAATTGAAAAATTGATAAAAAGTGCGCGTTTTTGCGTGTTTTGAAAAATTAGGAGTGCGATAAAATCTCTTGAGGTGGCCGCACCGTGATGAAACTTTCAAGAAAAATCCTCCAATAGATGCTACACCGAATTCTATTCCAAAATGTCAATTCTATGAAAATTGAGAAATTGATAAAAAGTGCGCGTTTTTGCGTGTTTTGAAAAATTAGGAGTGCGATAAAATCTCTTGAGGTGGCCGCACCGTGATGAAACTTTCAAGAAAAATCCTCCAATAGATGCTACACCGAATTCTATTCCAAAATGTCAATTCTATGAAAATTGAGAAATTGATAAAAAGTGCGCGTTTTTGCGTGTTTTGAAAAATTGGGAGTGCGATAAAATCTCTTGAGGTGGCCGCACCGTAATGAAACTTTCACGAAAAATCCTCCAATAGATGCTACACCGAATTCTATTCCAAAAATGTCAATTCGATGAAAATTGAAAAATTGATAAAAAGTGCGCGTTTTTGCGTGTTTTGGAAAATTAGGAGTGCGATAAAATCTCTTGAGGTGGCCGCACCGTGATGAAACTTTCACGAAAAATCCTCCAATAGATGCCACACCGAATTCTATTCCAAAATGTCAATTCGATGAAAATTGAAAAATTGATAAAAAGTGCGCGTTTTTGCGTGTTTTGGAAAATTAGGAGTGCGATAAAATCTCTTGAGGTGGCCGCACCGTGATGAAACTTTCACGAAAAATCCTCCAATAGATGCTACACCGAATTCTATTCCAAAAATGTCAATTCGATGAAAATTGAAAAATTGATAAAAAGTGCGCGTTTTTGCGTGTTTTGAAAAATTAGGAGTGCGATAAAATCTCTTGAGGTGGCCGCACCGTGATGAAACTTTCACGAAAAATCCTCCAATAGATGCTACACCGAATTCTATTCCAAAATGTCAATTCTATGAAAATTGAAAAATTGATAAAAAGTGCGCGTTTTTGCGTGTTTTGAAAAATTGGGAGTGCGATAAAATCTCTTGAGGTGGCCGCACCGTGATGAAACTTTCACGAAAAATCCTCCAATAGATGCTACACCGAATTCTATTCCAAAATGTCAATTCGATGAAAATTGAAAAATTGATAAAAGTGCGCGTTTTTGCGTGTTTTGGAAAATTAGGAGTGCGATAAAATCTCTTGAGGTGGCCGCACCGTGATGAAACTTTCACGAAAAATCCTCCAATAGATGCTACACCGAATTCTATTCCAAAATGTCAATTCGATGAAAATTGAAAAATTGATAAAAAGTGCGCGTTTTTGCGTGTTTTGAAAAATTAGGAGTGCGATAAAATCTCTTGAGGTGGCCGCACCGTGATGAAACTTTCACGAAAAATCCTCCAATAGATGCTACACCGAATTCTATTCCAAAAATGTCAATTCGATGAAAATTGAGAAATTGATAAAAAGTGCGCGTTTTTGCGTGTTTTGAAAAATTGGGAGTGCGATAAAATCTCTTGAGGTGGCCGCACCGTGATGAAACTTTCACGAAAAATCCTCCAATAGATGCTACACCGAATTCTATTCCAAAAATGTCAATTCGATGAAAATTGAAAAATTGATAAAAAGTGCGCGTTTTTGCGTGTTTTGGAAAATTAGGAGTGCGATAAAATCTCTTGAGGTGGCCGCACCGTGATGAAACTTTCACGAAAAATCCTCCAATAGATGCTACACCGAATTCTATTCCAAAAATGTCAATTCGATGAAAATTGAAAAATTGATAAAAAGTGCGCGTTTTTGCGTGTTTTGGAAAATTAGGAGTGCGATAAAATCTCTTGAGGTGGCCGCACCGTGATGAAACTTTCACGAAAAATCCTCCAATAGATGCGAAACAGAATTCTATTCCAAAAATGTCAATTCGATGAAAATTGAAAAATTGATAAAAAGTGCGCGTTTTTGCGTGTTTTGGAAAATTAGGAGTGCGATAAAATCTCTTGAGGTGGCCGCACCGTGATGAAACTTTCACGAAAAATCCTCCAATAGATGCTACACCGAATTCTATTCCAAAAATGTCAATTCGATGAAAATTGAAAAATTGATAAAAGTGCGCGTTTTTGCGTGTTTTGGAAAATTAGGAGTGCGATAAAATCTCTTGAGGTGGCCGCACCGTGATGAAACTTTCACGAAAAATCCTCCAATAGATGCTAAACAGAATTCTATTCCAAAAATGTCAATTCGATGAAAATTGAAAAATTGATAAAAAGTGCGCGTTTTTGCGTGTTTTGGAAAATTAGGAGTGCGATAAAATCTCTTGAGGTGGCCGCACCGTGATGAAACTTTCACGAAAAATCCTCCAGTAGATGCGAAACAGAATTCTATTCCAAAAATGTCAATTCGATGAAAATTGAAAAATTGATAAAAAGTGCGCGTTTTTGCGTGTTTTGGAAAATTAGGAGTGCGATAAAATCTCTTGAGGTGGCCGCACCGTGATGAAACTTTCACGAAAAATCCTCCAATAGATGCTACACCGAATTCTATTCCAAAAATGTCAATTCGATGAAAATTGAAAAATTGATAAAAAGTGCGCGTTTTTGCGTGTTTTGGAAAATTAGGAGTGCGATAAAATCTCTTGAGGTGGCCGCACCGTGATGAAACTTTCACGAAAAATCCTCCAGTAGATGCGAAACAGAATTCTATTCCAAAATGTCAATTCGATGAAAATTGAAAAATTGATAAAAAGTGCGCGTTTTTGCGTGTTTTGAAAAATTAGGAGTGCGATAAAATCTCTTGAGGTGGCCGCACCGTGATGAAACTTTCAAGAAAAATCCTCCAATAGATGCTACACCGAATTCTATTCCAAAATGTCAATTCTATGAAAATTGAGAAATTGATAAAAAGTGCGCGTTTTTGCGTGTTTTGAAAAATTAGGAGTGCGATAAAATCTCTTGAGGTGGCCGCACCGTGATGAAACTTTCAAGAAAAATCCTCCAATAGATGCTACACCGAATTCTATTCCAAAAATGTCAATTCTATGAAAATTGAGAAATTGATAAAAGTGCGCGTTTTTGCGTGTTTTGAAAAATTGGGAGTGCGATAAAATCTCTTGAGGTGGCCGCACCGTAATGAAACTTTCACGGAAAATCCTCCAATAGATGCTACACCGAATTCTATTCCAAAAATGTCAATTCGATGAAAATTGAAAAATTGATAAAAAGTGCGCGTTTTTGCGTGTTTTGGAAAATTAGGAGTGCGATAAAATCTCTTGAGGTGGCCGCACCGTGATGAAACTTTCACGAAAAATCCTCCAATAGATGCCACACCGAATTCTATTCCAAAAATGTCAATTCGATGAAAATTGAAAAATTGATAAAAAGTGCGCGTTTTTGCGTGTTTTGGAAAATTAGGAGTGCGATAAAATCTCTTGAGGTGGCCGCACCGTGATGAAACTTTCACGAAAAATCCTCCAATAGATGCTACACCGAATTCTATTCCAAAAATGTCAATTCGATGAAAATTGAAAAATTGATAAAAAGTGCGCGTTTTTGCGTGTTTTGAAAAATTAGGAGTGCGATAAAATCTCTTGAGGTGGCCGCACCGTGATGAAACTTTCACGAAAAATCCTCCAATAGATGCTACACCGAATTCTATTCCAAAAATGTCAATTCTATGAAAATTGAGAAATTGATAAAAAGTGCGCGTTTTTGCGTGTTTTGAAAAATTGGGAGTGCGATAAAATCTCTTGAGGTGGCCGCACCGTGATGAAACTTTCACGAAAAATCCTCCAATAGATGCTACACCGAATTCTATTCCAAAAATGTCAATTCGATGAAAATTGAAAAATTGATAAAAAGTGCGCGTTTTTGCGTGTTTTGGAAAATTAGGAGTGCGATAAAATCTCTTGAGGTGGCCGCACCGTGATGAAACTTTCACGAAAAATCCTCCAATAGATGCTACACCGAATTCTATTCCAAAAATGTCAATTCGATGAAAATTGAAAAATTGATAAAAGTGCGCGTTTTTGCGTGTTTTGAAAAATTAGGAGTGCGATAAAATCTCTTGAGGTGGCCGCACCGTGATGAAACTTTCACGAAAAATCCTCCAATAGATGCTACACCGAATTCTATTCCAAAAATGTCAATTCTATGAAAATTGAAAAATTGATAAAAAGTGCGCGTTTTTGCGTGTTTTGAAAAATTGGGAGTGCGATAAAATCTCTTGAGGTGGCCGCACCGTGATGAAACTTTCACGAAAAATCCTCCAATAGATGCTACACCGAATTCTATTCCAAAAATGTCAATTCGATGAAAATTGAAAAATTGATAAAAAGTGCGCGTTTTTGCGTGTTTTGGAAAATTAGGAGTGCGATAAAATCTCTTGAGGTGGCCGCACCGTGATGAAACTTTCACGAAAAATCCTCCAATAGATGCTACACCGAATTCTATTCCAAAATGTCAATTCGATGAAAATTGAAAAATTGATAAAAGTGCGCGTTTTTGCGTGTTTTGGAAAATTAGGAGTGCGATAAAATCTCTTGAGGTGGCCGCACCGTGATGAAACTTTCACGAAAAATCCTCCAATAGATGCTACACCGAATTCTATTCCAAAATGTCAATTCGATGAAAATTGAAAAATTGATAAAAGTGCGCGTTTTTGCGTGTTTTGGAAAATTAGGAGTGCGATAAAATCTCTTGAGGTGGCCGCACCGTGATGAAACTTTCACGAAAAATCCTCCAATAGATGCTACACCGAATTCTATTCCAAAACTGTCAATTCGATGAAAATTGAAAAATTGATAAAAAGTGCGCGTTTTTGCGTGTTTTGGAAAATTAGGAGTGCGATAAAATCTCTTGAGGTGGCCGCACCGTGATGAAACTTTCACGAAAAATCCTCCAGTAGATGCGAAACAGAATTCTATTCCAAAAATGTCAATTCGATGAAAATTGAAAAATTGATAAAAAGTGCGCGTTTTTGCGTGTTTTGAAAAATTAGGAGTGCGATAAAATCTCTTGAGGTGGCCGCACCGTGATGAAACTTTCAAGAAAAATCCTCCAATAGATGCTACACCGAATTCTATTCCAAAAATGTCAATTCTATGAAAATTGAGAAATTGATAAAAGTGCGCGTTTTTGCGTGTTTTGAAAAATTAGGAGTGCGATAAAATCTCTTGAGGTGGCCGCACCGTGATGAAACTTTCAAGAAAAATCCTCCAATAGATGCTACACCGAATTCTATTCCAAAAATGTCAATTCTATGAAAATTGAGAAATTGATAAAAGTGCGCGTTTTTGCGTGTTTTGAAAAATTAGGAGTGCGATAAAATCTCTTGAGGTGGCCGCACCGTGATGAAACTTTCAAGAAAAATCCTCCAATAGATGCTACACCGAATTCTATTCCAAAAATGTCAATTCTATGAAAATTGAGAAATTGATAAAAGTGCGCGTTTTTGCGTGTTTTGAAAAATTGGGAGTGCGATAAAATCTCTTGAGGTGGCCGCACCGTAATGAAACTTTCACGGAAAATCCTCCAATAGATGCTACACCGAATTCTATTCCAAAAATGTCAATTCGATGAAAATTGAAAAATTGATAAAAAGTGCGCGTTTTTGCGTGTTTTGAAAAATTAGGAGTGCGATAAAATCTCTTGAGGTGGCCGCACCGTGATGAAACTTTCAAGAAAAATCCTCCAATAGATGCTACACCGAATTCTATTCCAAAATGTCAATTCTATGAAAACTGAGAAATTGATAAAAGTGCGCGTTTTTGCGTGTTTTGGAAAATTAGGAGTGCGATAAAATCTCTTGAGGTGGCCGCACCGTGATGAAACTTTCACGAAAAATCCTCCAATAGATGCGAAACAGAATTCTATTCCAAAATGTCAATTCTATGAAAATTGAGAAATTGATAAAAAGTGCGCGTTTTTGCGTGTTTTGGAAAATTAGGAGTGCGATAAAATCTCTTGAGGTGGCCGCACCGTGATGAAACTTTCACGAAAAATCCTCCAATAGATGCTACACCGAATTCTATTCCAAAAATGTCAATTCGATGAAAATTGAAAAATTGATAAAAAGTGCGCGTTTTGCGTGTTTTGAAAAATTGGGAGTGCGATAAAATCTCTTGAGGTGGCCGCACCGTAATGAAACTTTCACGGAAAATCCTCCAATAGATGCTACACCGAATTCTATTCCAAAAATGTCAATTCGATGAAAATTGAAAAATTGATAAAAAGTGCGCGTTTTTGCGTGTTTTGAAAAATTGGGAGTGCGATAAAATCTCTTGAGGTGGCCGCACCGTAATGAAACTTTCACGAAAAATCCTCCAATAGATGCTACACCGAATTCTATTCCAAAATGTCAATTCGATGAAAATTGAAAAATTGATAAAAAGTGCGCGTTTTTGCGTGTTTTGGAAAATTAGGAGTGCGATAAAATCTCTTGAGGTTGCCGCACCGTGATGAAACTTTCACGAAAAATCCTCCAATAGATGCTACACCGAATTCTATTCCAAAATGTCAATTCGATGAAAATTGAAAAAGTGATAAAAAGTGCGCGTTTTTGCGTGTTTTGAAAAATTGGGAGTGCGATAAAATCTCTTGAGGTGGCCGCACCGTAATGAAACTTTCACGAAAAATCCTCCAATAGATGCTACACCGAATTCTATTCCAAAAATGTCAATTCGATGAAAATTGAAAAAGTGATAAAAAGTGCGCGTTTTTGCGTGTTTTGAAAAATTGGGAGTGCGATAAAATCTCTTGAGGTGGCCGCACCGTAATGAAACTTTCACGGAAAATCCTCCAATAGATGCTACACCGAATTCTATTCCAAAAATGTCAATTCGATGAAAATTGAAAAATTGATAAAAGTGCGCGTTTTTGCGTGTTTTGAAAAATTGGGAGTGCGATAAAATCTCTTGAGGTGGCCGCACCGTAATGAAACTTTCACGAAAAATCCTCCAATAGATGCTACACCGAATTCTTTTCCAAAAATGTCAATTCGATGAAAATTGAAAAATTGATAAAAAGTGCGCGTTTTTGCGTGTTTTGAAAAATTGGGAGTGCGATAAAATCTCTTGAGGTGGCCGCACCGTAATGAAACTTTCAAGAAAAATCCTCCAATAGATGCTACACCGAATTCTATTCCAAAAATGTCAATTCGATGAAAATTGAAAAATTGATAAAAAGTGCGCGTTTTTGCGTGTTTTGAAAAATTGGGAGTGCGATAAAATCTCTTGAGGTGGCCGCACCGTAATGAAACTTTCACGGAAAATCCTCCAGTAGATGCTACACCGAATTCTATTCCAAAATGTCAATTCGATGAAAATTGAAAAATTGATAAAAAGTGCGCGTTTTTGCGTGTTTTGGAAAATTAGGAGTGCGATAAAATCTCTTGAGGTGGCCGCACCGTGATGAAACTTTCACGAAAAATCCTCCAATAGATGCTACACCGAATTCTATTCCAAAATGTCAATTCGATGAAAATTGAAAAATTGATAAAAAGTGCGCGTTTTGGCGTGTTTTGAAAAATTAGGAGTGCGATAAAATCTCTTGAGGTGGCCGCACCGTGATGAAACTTTCAAGAAAAATCCTCCAATAGATGCTACACCGAATTCTATTCCAAAAATGTCAATTCTATGAAAATTGAAAAATTGATAAAAAGTGCGCGTTTTTGCGTGTTTTGAAAAATTAGGAGTGCGATAAAATCTCTTGAGGTGGCCGCACCGTGATGAAACTTTCACGAAAAATCCTCCAATAGATGCTACACCGAATTCTATTCCAAAAATGTCAATTCGATGAAAATTGAAAAATTGATAAAAAGTGCGCGTTTTTGCGTGTTTTGGAAAATTAGGAGTGCGATAAAATCTCTTGAGGTGGCCGCACCGTGATGAAACTTTCACGAAAAATCCTCCAATAGATGCTACACTGAATTCTATTCCAAAAATGTCAATTCGATGGAAATTGAAAAATTGATAAAAAGTGCGCGTTTTTGCGTGTTTTGAAAAATTGGGAGTGCGATAAAATCTCTTGAGGTGGCCGCACCGTAATGAAACTTTCACGGAAAATCCTCCAATAGATGCTACACCGAATTCTATTCCAAAATGTCAATTCGATGAAAATTGAAAAATTGATAAAAAGTGCGCGTTTTTGCGTGTTTTGAAAAATTGGGAGTGCGATAAAATCTCTTGAGGTGGCCGCACCGTAATGAAACTTTCACGGAAAATCCTCCAATAGATGCTACACCGAATTCTATTCCAAAAATGTCAATTCGATGAAAATTGAAAAATTGATAAAAAGTGCGCGTTTTTGCGTGTTTTGAAAAATTGGGAGTGCGATAAAATCTCTTGAGGTGGCCGCACCGTAATGAAACTTTCACGGAAAATCCTCCAGTAGATGCTACACCGAATTCTATTCCAAAAATGTCAATTCGATGAAAATTGAAAAATTGATAAAAGTGCGCGTTTTTGCGTGTTTTGGAAAATTAGGAGTGCGATAAAATCTCTTGAGGTGGCCGCACCGTGATGAAACTTTCACGAAAAATCCTCCAATAGATGCTACACCGAATTCTATTCCAAAATGTCAATTCGATGAAAATTGAAAAATTGATAAAAGTGCGCGTTTTGGCGTGTTTTGAAAAATTAGGAGTGCGATAAAATCTCTTGAGGTGGCCGCACCGTGATGAAACTTTCAAGAAAAATCCTCCAATAGATGCTACACCGAATTCTATTCCAAAATGTCAATTCTATGAAAATTGAAAAATTGATAAAAGTGCGCGTTTTTGCGTGTTTTGGAAAATTAGGAGTGCGATAAAATCTCTTGAGGTTGCCGCACCGTGATGAAACTTTCACGAAAAATCCTCCAATAGATGCTACACCGAATTCTATTCCAAAAATGTCAATTCGATGAAAATTGAAAAAGTGATAAAAAGTGCGCGTTTTTGCGTGTTTTGAAAAATTGGGAGTGCGATAAAATCTCTTGAGGTGGCCGCACCGTAATGAAACTTTCACGAAAAATCCTCCAATAGATGCTACACCGAATTCTATTCCAAAAATGTCAATTCGATGAAAATTGAAAAAGTGATAAAAAGTGCGCGTTTTTGCGTGTTTTGAAAAATTGGGAGTGCGATAAAATCTCTTGAGGTGGCCGCACCGTAATGAAACTTTCACGGAAAATCCTCCAATAGATGCTACACCGAATTCTATTCCAAAAATGTCAATTCGATGAAAATTGAAAAATTGATAAAAGTGCGCGTTTTTGCGTGTTTTGAAAAATTGGGAGTGCGATAAAATCTCTTGAGGTGGCCGCACCGTAATGAAACTTTCACGAAAAATCCTCCAATAGATGCTACACCGAATTCTTTTCCAAAAATGTCAATTCGATGAAAATTGAAAAATTGATAAAAAGTGCGCGTTTTTGCGTGTTTTGAAAAATTGGGAGTGCGATAAAATCTCTTGAGGTGGCCGCACCGTAATGAAACTTTCAAGAAAAATCCTCCAATAGATGCTACACCGAATTCTATTCCAAAAATGTCAATTCGATGAAAATTGAAAAATTGATAAAAAGTGCGCGTTTTGCGTGTTTTGAAAAATTGGGAGTGCGATAAAATCTCTTGAGGTGGCCGCACCGTAATGAAACTTTCACGGAAAATCCTCCAGTAGATGCTACACCGAATTCTATTCCAAAATGTCAATTCGATGAAAATTGAAAAATTGATAAAAAGTGCGCGTTTTTGCGTGTTTTGGAAAATTAGGAGTGCGATAAAATCTCTTGAGGTGGCCGCACCGTGATGAAACTTTCACGAAAAATCCTCCAATAGATGCTACACCGAATTCTATTCCAAAAATGTCAATTCGATGAAAATTGAAAAATTGATAAAAGTGCGCGTTTTGGCGTGTTTTGAAAAATTAGGAGTGCGATAAAATCTCTTGAGGTGGCCGCACCGTGATGAAACTTTCAAGAAAAATCCTCCAATAGATGCTACACCGAATTCTATTCCAAAATGTCAATTCTATGAAAATTGAAAAATTGATAAAAAGTGCGCGTTTTTGCGTGTTTTGAAAAATTAGGAGTGCGATAAAATCTCTTGAGGTGGCCGCACCGTGATGAAACTTTCACGAAAAATCCTCCAATAGATGCTACACCGAATTCTATTCCAAAATGTCAATTCGATGAAAATTGAAAAATTGATAAAAGTGCGCGTTTTTGCGTGTTTTGGAAAATTAGGAGTGCGATAAAATCTCTTGAGGTGGCCGCACCGTGATGAAACTTTCACGAAAAATCCTCCAATAGATGCTACACTGAATTCTATTCCAAAAATGTCAATTCGATGGAAATTGAAAAATTGATAAAAGTGCGCGTTTTGCGTGTTTTGAAAAATTGGGAGTGCGATAAAATCTCTTGAGGTGGCCGCACCGTAATGAAACTTTCACGGAAAATCCTCCAATAGATGCTACACCGAATTCTATTCCAAAAATGTCAATTCGATGAAAATTGAAAAATTGATAAAAAGTGCGCGTTTTGCGTGTTTTGAAAAATTGGGAGTGCGATAAAATCTCTTGAGGTGGCCGCACCGTAATGAAACTTTCACGGAAAATCCTCCAATAGATGCTACACCGAATTCTATTCCAAAAATGTCAATTCGATGAAAATTGAAAAATTGATAAAAAGTGCGCGTTTTTGCGTGTTTTGAAAAATTGGGAGTGCGATAAAATCTCTTGAGGTGGCCGCACCGTAATGAAACTTTCACGGAAAATCCTCCAGTAGATGCTACACCGAATTCTATTCCAAAATGTCAATTCGATGAAAATTGAAAAATTGATAAAAAGTGCGCGTTTTTGCGTGTTTTGGAAAATTAGGAGTGCGATAAAATCTCTTGAGGTGGCCGCACCGTGATGAAACTTTCACGAAAAATCCTCCAATAGATGCTACACCGAATTCTATTCCAAAAATGTCAATTCGATGAAAATTGAAAAATTGATAAAAAGTGCGCGTTTTGGCGTGTTTTGAAAAATTAGGAGTGCGATAAAATCTCTTGAGGTGGCCGCACCGTGATGAAACTTTCAAGAAAAATCCTCCAATAGATGCTACACCGAATTCTATTCCAAAATGTCAATTCTATGAAAATTGAAAAATTGATAAAAAGTGCGCGTTTTTGCGTGTTTTGAAAAATTAGGAGTGCGATAAAATCTCTTGAGGTGGCCGCACCGTGATGAAACTTTCACGAAAAATCCTCCAATAGATGCTACACCGAATTCTATTCCAAAAATGTCAATTCGATGAAAATTGAAAAATTGATAAAAGTGCGCGTTTTTGCGTGTTTTGGAAAATTAGGAGTGCGATAAAATCTCTTGAGGTGGCCGCACCGTGATGAAACTTTCACGAAAAATCCTCCAATAGATGCTACACTGAATTCTATTCCAAAATGTCAATTCGATGGAAATTGAAAAATTGATAAAAAGTGCGCGTTTTTGCGTGTTTTGAAAAATTGGGAGTGCGATAAAATCTCTTGAGGTGGCCGCACCGTGATGAAACTTTCACGAAAAATCCTCCAATAGATGCTACACCGAATTCTATTCCAAAATGTCAATTCGATGAAAATTGAAAAATTGATAAAAAGTGCGCGTTTTTGCGTGTTTTGAAAAATTGGGAGTGCGATAAAATCTCTTGAGGTGGCCGCACCGTAATGAAACTTTCACGAAAAATCCTCCAATAGATGCTACACCGAATTCTATTCCAAAATGTCAATTCGATGAAAATTGAAAAATTGATAAAAGTGCGCGTTTTTGCGTGTTTTGAAAAATTGGGAGTGCGATAAAATCTCTTGAGGTGGCCGCACCGTAATGAAACTTTCACGAAAAATCCTCCAATAGATGCTACACCGAATTCTATTCCAAAAATGTCAATTCGATGAAAATTGAAAAATTGATAAAAGTGCGCGTTTTTGCGTGTTTTGAAAAATTAGGAGTGCGATAAAATCTCTTGAGGTGGCCGCACCGTGATGAAACTTTCAAGAAAAATCCTCCAATAGATGCTACACCGAATTCTATTCCAAAAATGTCAATTCGATGAAAACTGAGAAATTGATAAAAAGTGCGCGTTTTTGCGTGTTTTGGAAAATTAGGAGTGCGATAAAATCTCTTGAGGTGGCCGCACCGTGATGAAACTTTCACGAAAAATCCTCCAATAGATGCGAAACAGAATTCTATTCCAAAAATGTCAATTCTATGAAAATTGAAAAATTGATAAAAAGTGCGCGTTTTTGCGTGTTTTGGAAAATTAGGAGTGCGATAAAATCTCTTGAGGTGGCCGCACCGTGATGAAACTTTCACGAAAAATCCTCCAATAGATGCTACACCGAATTCTATTCCAAAATGTCAATTCGATGAAAATTGAAAAATTGATAAAAAGTGCGCGTTTTTGCGTGTTTTGAAAAATTGGGAGTGCGATAAAATCTCTTGAGGTGGCCGCACCGTGATGAAACTTTCACGAAAAATCCTCCAATAGATGCTACACCGAATTCTATTCCAAAATGTCAATTCGATGAAAATTGAAAAATTGATAAAAAGTGCGCGTTTTTGCGTGTTTTGAAAAATTGGGAGTGCGATAAAATCTCTTGAGGTGGCCGCACCGTAATGAAACTTTCACGAAAAATCCTCCAATAGATGCTACACCGAATTCTATTCCAAAAATGTCAATTCGATGAAAATTGAAAAATTGATAAAAAGTGCGCGTTTTTGCGTGTTTTGGAAAATTAGGAGTGCGATAAAATCTCTTGAGGTTGCCGCACCGTGATGAAACTTTCACGAAAAATCCTCCAATAGATGCTACACCGAATTCTATTCCAAAAATGTCAATTCGATGAAAATTGAAAAATTGATAAAAAGTGCGCGTTTTTGCGTGTTTTGAAAAATTGGGAGTGCGATAAAATCTCTTGAGGTGGCCGCACCGTGATGAAACTTTCACGAAAAATCCTCCAATAGATGCTACACCGAATTCTATTCCAAAAATGTCAATTCGATGAAAATTGAAAAATTGATAAAAAGTGCGCGTTTTTGCGTGTTTTGAAAAATTGGGAGTGCGATAAAATCTCTTGAGGTGGCCGCACCGTAATGAAACTTTCACGGAAAATCCTCCAATAGATGCTACACCGAATTCTATTCCAAAAATGTCAATTCGATGAAAATTGAAAAATTGATAAAAAGTGCGCGTTTTTGCGTGTTTTGAAAAATTGGGAGTGCGATAAAATCTCTTGAGGTGGCCGCACCGTAATGAAACTTTCACGAAAAATCCTCCAATAGATGCTACACCGAATTCTTTTCCAAAAATGTCAATTCGATGAAAATTGAAAAATTGATAAAAAGTGCGCGTTTTTGCGTGTTTTGAAAAATTGGGAGTGCGATAAAATCTCTTGAGGTGGCCGCACCGTAATGAAACTTTCAAGAAAAATCCTCCAATAGATGCTACACCGAATTCTATTCCAAAAATGTCAATTCGATGAAAATTGAAAAATTGATAAAAAGTGCGCGTTTTTGCGTGTTTTGAAAAATTGGGAGTGCGATAAAATCTCTTGAGGTGGCCGCACCGTAATGAAACTTTCACGGAAAATCCTCCAGTAGATGCTACACCGAATTCTATTCCAAAATGTCAATTCGATGAAAATTGAAAAATTGATAAAAAGTGCGCGTTTTTGCGTGTTTTGGAAAATTAGGAGTGCGATAAAATCTCTTGAGGTGGCCGCACCGTGATGAAACTTTCACGAAAAATCCTCCAATAGATGCTACACCGAATTCTATTCCAAAAATGTCAATTCGATGAAAATTGAAAAATTGATAAAAAGTGCGCGTTTTGGCGTGTTTTGAAAAATTAGGAGTGCGATAAAATCTCTTGAGGTGGCCGCACCGTGATGAAACTTTCAAGAAAAATCCTCCAATAGATGCTACACCGAATTCTATTCCAAAATGTCAATTCTATGAAAATTGAAAAATTGATAAAAGTGCGCGTTTTTGCGTGTTTTGAAAAATTAGGAGTGCGATAAAATCTCTTGAGGTGGCCGCACCGTGATGAAACTTTCACGAAAAATCCTCCAATAGATGCTACACCGAATTCTATTCCAAAAATGTCAATTCGATGAAAATTGAAAAATTGATAAAAGTGCGCGTTTTTGCGTGTTTTGGAAAATTAGGAGTGCGATAAAATCTCTTGAGGTGGCCGCACCGTGATGAAACTTTCACGAAAAATCCTCCAATAGATGCTACACTGAATTCTATTCCAAAAATGTCAATTCGATGAAAATTGAAAAATTGATAAAAAGTGCGCGTTTTTGCGTGTTTTGAAAAATTGGGAGTGCGATAAAATCTCTTGAGGTGGCCGCACCGTAATGAAACTTTCACGAAAAATCCTCCAATAGATGCTACACCGAATTCTATTCCAAAAATGTCAATTCGATGAAAATTGAAAAATTGATAAAAAGTGCGCGTTTTTGCGTGTTTTGAAAAATTGGGAGTGCGATAAAATCTCTTGAGGTGGCCGCACCGTAATGAAACTTTCACGAAAAATCCTCCAATAGATGCTACACCGAATTCTATTCCAAAAATGTCAATTCGATGAAAATTGAAAAATTGATAAAAAGTGCGCGTTTTTGCGTGTTTTGAAAAATTGGGAGTGCGATAAAATCTCTTGAGGTGGCCGCACCGTAATGAAACTTTCACGGAAAATCCTCCAGTAGATGCTACACCGAATTCTATTCCAAAAATGTCAATTCGATGAAAATTGAAAAATTGATAAAAAGTGCGCGTTTTTGCGTGTTTTGGAAAATTAGGAGTGCGATAAAATCTCTTGAGGTGGCCGCACCGTGATGAAACTTTCACGAAAAATCCTCCAATAGATGCTACACCGAATTCTATTCCAAAATGTCAATTCGATGAAAATTGAAAAATTGATAAAAAGTGCGCGTTTTGGCGTGTTTTGAAAAATTAGGAGTGCGATAAAATCTCTTGAGGTGGCCGCACCGTGATGAAACTTTCAAGAAAAATCCTCCAATAGATGCTACACCGAATTCTATTCCAAAAATGTCAATTCTATGAAAATTGAAAAATTGATAAAAAGTGCGCGTTTTTGCGTGTTTTGGAAAATTAGGAGTGCGATAAAATCTCTTGAGGTTGCCGCACCGTGATGAAACTTTCACGAAAAATCCTCCAATAGATGCTACACCGAATTCTATTCCAAAAATGTCAATTCGATGAAAATTGAAAAAGTGATAAAAAGTGCGCGTTTTTGCGTGTTTTGAAAAATTGGGAGTGCGATAAAATCTCTTGAGGTGGCCGCACCGTAATGAAACTTTCACGAAAAATCCTCCAATAGATGCTACACCGAATTCTATTCCAAAAATGTCAATTCGATGAAAATTGAAAAATTGATAAAAAGTGCGCGTTTTTGCGTGTTTTGAAAAATTGGGAGTGCGATAAAATCTCTTGAGGTGGCCGCACCGTAATGAAACTTTCACGGAAAATCCTCCAATAGATGCTACACCGAATTCTATTCCAAAAATGTCAATTCGATGAAAATTGAAAAATTGATAAAAAGTGCGCGTTTTTGCGTGTTTTGAAAAATTGGGAGTGCGATAAAATCTCTTGAGGTGGCCGCACCGTAATGAAACTTTCACGAAAAATCCTCCAATAGATGCTACACCGAATTCTTTTCCAAAAATGTCAATTCGATGAAAATTGAAAAATTGATAAAAAGTGCGCGTTTTTGCGTGTTTTGAAAAATTGGGAGTGCGATAAAATCTCTTGAGGTGGCCGCACCGTAATGAAACTTTCAAGAAAAATCCTCCAATAGATGCTACACCGAATTCTATTCCAAAAATGTCAATTCGATGAAAATTGAAAAATTGATAAAAAGTGCGCGTTTTGCGTGTTTTGAAAAATTGGGAGTGCGATAAAATCTCTTGAGGTGGCCGCACCGTAATGAAACTTTCACGAAAAATCCTCCAGTAGATGCTACACCGAATTCTATTCCAAAAATGTCAATTCGATGAAAATTGAAAAATTGATAAAAGTGCGCGTTTTTGCGTGTTTTGGAAAATTAGGAGTGCGATAAAATCTCTTGAGGTGGCCGCACCGTGATGAAACTTTCACGAAAAATCCTCCAATAGATGCTACACCGAATTCTATTCCAAAATGTCAATTCGATGAAAATTGAAAAATTGATAAAAAGTGCGCGTTTTGGCGTGTTTTGAAAAATTAGGAGTGCGATAAAATCTCTTGAGGTGGCCGCACCGTGATGAAACTTTCAAGAAAAATCCTCCAATAGATGCTACACCGAATTCTATTCCAAAATGTCAATTCGATGAAAATTGAAAAATTGATAAAAAGTGCGCGTTTTGCGTGTTTTGAAAAATTAGGAGTGCGATAAAATCTCTTGAGGTGGCCGCACCGTGATGAAACTTTCACGAAAAATCCTCCAATAGATGCTACACCGAATTCTATTCCAAAATGTCAATTCGATGAAAATTGAAAAATTGATAAAAAGTGCGCGTTTTTGCGTGTTTTGGAAAATTAGGAGTGCGATAAAATCTCTTGAGGTGGCCGCACCGTGATGAAACTTTCACGAAAAATCCTCCAATAGATGCTACACTGAATTCTATTCCAAAATGTCAATTCGATGGAAATTGAAAAATTGATAAAAAGTGCGCGTTTTTGCGTGTTTTGAAAAATTGGGAGTGCGATAAAATCTCTTGAGGTGGCCGCACCGTAATGAAACTTTCACGAAAAATCCTCCAATAGATGCTACACCGAATTCTATTCCAAAAATGTCAATTCGATGAAAATTGAAAAATTGATAAAAGTGCGCGTTTTTGCGTGTTTTGAAAAATTGGGAGTGCGATAAAATCTCTTGAGGTGGCCGCACCGTAATGAAACTTTCACGAAAAATCCTCCAATAGATGCTACACCGAATTCTATTCCAAAAATGTCAATTCGATGAAAATTGAAAAATTGATAAAAAGTGCGCGTTTTTGCGTGTTTTGAAAAATTGGGAGTGCGATAAAATCTCTTGAGGTGGCCGCACCGTGATGAAACTTTCACGAAAAATCCTCCAATAGATGCTACACCGAATTCTATTCCAAAAATGTCAATTCGATGAAAATTGAAAAATTGATAAAAGTGCGCGTTTTTGCGTGTTTTGGAAAATTAGGAGTGCGATAAAATCTCTTGAGGTGGCCGCACCGTGATGAAACTTTCACGAAAAATCCTCCAATAGATGCTACACCGAATTCTATTCCAAAAATGTCAATTCGATGAAAATTGAAAAATTGATAAAAAGTGCGCGTTTTGGCGTGTTTTGAAAAATTAGGAGTGCGATAAAATCTCTTGAGGTGGCCGCACCGTGATGAAACTTTCACGAAAAATCCTCCAATAGATGCTAAACAGAATTCTATTCCAAAAATGTCAATTCGATGAAAATTGAAAAATTGATAAAAAGTGCGCGTTTTTGCGTGTTTTGGAAAATTAGGAGTGCGATAAAATCTCTTGAGGTGGCCGCACCGTGATGAAACTTTCACGAAAAATCCTCCAATAGATGCTACACCGAATTCTATTCCAAAAATGTCAATTCGATGAAAATTGAAAAATTGATAAAAAGTGCGCGTTTTTGCGTGTTTTGGAAAATTAGGAGTGCGATAAAATCTCTTGAGGTGGCCGCACCGTGATGAAACTTTCACGAAAAATCCTCCAATAGATGCTAAACAGAATTCTATTCCTAAAATGTCAATTCGATGAAAATTGAAAAATTGATAAAAAGTGCGCGTTTTTGCGTGTTTTGAAAAATTGGGAGTGCGATAAAATCTCTTGAGGTGGCCGCACCGTGATGAAACTTTCACGAAAAATCCTCCAATAGATGCTACACCGAATTCTATTCCAAAAATGTCAATTCGATGAAAATTGAAAAATTGATAAAAAGTGCGCGTTTTTGCGTGTTTTGAAAAATTGGGAGTGCGATAAAATCTCTTGAGGTGGCCGCACCGTAATGAAACTTTCACGAAAAATCCTCCAATAGATGCTAAACAGAATTCTATTCCAAAAATGTCAATTCGATGAAAATTGAAAAATTGATAAAAAGTGCGCCTTTTTGCGTGTTTTGGAAAATTAGGAGTGCGATAAAATCTCTTGAGGTGGCCGCACCGTGATGAAACTTTCACGAAAAATCCTCCAATAGATGCGAAACAGAATTCTATTCCAAAAATGTCAATTCTATGAAAATTGAGAAATTGATAAAAGTGCGCGTTTTTGCGTGTTTTGGAAAATTAGGAGTGCGATAAAATCTCTTGAGGTGGCCGCACCGTGATGAAACTTTCACGAAAAATCCTCCAATAGATGCGAAACAGAATTCTATTCCAAAAATGTCAATTCGATGAAAATTGAAAAATTGATAAAAAGTGCGCGTTTTTGCGTGTTTCAGAAAATTAGGAGTGCGATAAAATCTCTTGAGGTGGCCGCACCGTGATGAAACTTTCACGAAAAATCCTCCAATAGATGCGAAACATAATTCTATTCCAAAAATGTCAATTTGATGAAAATTGAAAAATTGATAAAAAGTGCGCGTTTTTGCGTGTTTTGGAAAATTAGGACTGCGATAAAATAGTACTTACTACGTCCGCAATGGATGTACTATGTACGTACATTGTAGTACTTGTGCTATCTGTGTATACCTCCTATTTTTGCACACGTTAAATTAAAACTTATCTTATGTAGTGTGAGTATGTTATTTGTTGAAAATCTGAATAAGAATACCGCAATTCCTGATGGAATGGAAATCGAATGAAAAATCTCATATGAAAACATAGGAAGAGAAACGAGTAATCTGCATCGCGGTATAATATCGCGGATTTGCAACCGATGTCGGTTGTAACATTAATCTGCATTGTGAACAGGATTTCGATCGCTCATTGTGACAGTTCGTCGCTACTCCCGTCAAATGCGTAAAGCTTACTTGATCGGGGTTGCCGGACTTCATATCAACTTTCAAATACCCCGAACAAAACAGTTATATGAAGAAGGATGAAATTGAGTGTAAGAATTCGCATTAATCAGAATTGTACCGGAAAAATATTTTTTTGCGGGATTGCTACAGATATTATATATGAGAATCGTGTAGGAAACGTGGTTGCGGCAACAATGCAACAATATTTCACGTTCCAATTTCCATGCCAGCTACCCCTTGTCAATCATATTCCACCCGTGATAGCAACGCTTTTAAATATGTTTGCCTGAAATTGTTTTTATTTCGAATTTGAAGTGGATGCTTCGAGGGACATGATCGATGCATGTTCGTGAACTTCGTTTTCTTGTTATTCAGGTCGAATATCAGAACATCCCTTTATTTAAAATTGTATATTATCGGTTACCCCAACCGTGAAAACGTGTGGTTATTTCGTAACAATTTCAGTGAGAATGTAATGGCAGATCGATTTTTTCTATCACCTACCTAGATTCAATGCAACGATTTTACGATCCGATTACCGTAAAAGTTTAATGAGACATAGGCGCTGATTATAAGAGATAAACATGATTGGCTACGTTAATGGAACATAATTATTCGGTGAAACGTACCGTTTTCCATACCCATCCATGTGATGGAAAATTGGAAAAAGTGTTCACGCCAGTTCATTCGGAAACATTTTGAATGTTTGTCGAAAGAAACGGATTCTCCAATTCGGAGTCCGCTTGATAAATGACTACAAATGTTACTGTCGTATATTCGTATTTGCGGCAATTTCTCTGAATGCGCATCATTTAGCTCCTTTCGGTCAGTTAGTTGGTAGATAGGTTAACTTGACAAATGTATTCGAAAAGATTCACTTTTCTGCTCAAATGTGCTCTATTTTGTTTTTTTCAGCAGGATTCCATTGATAACCTCCTGTCGGAAGGGACTCACTGATCAACCCCACACTTTCTTTGAATTTCGTCACGATATGAACATCCAAAGTTATCAAACATACTTTGAATATTTGAGAGGACAGCTTTATGATGAATGAGTTAGAGATCGTGGACGGAAAAAATCCCTTTTCCCTCGTGTGTGTGTGTTGATGTGTGTACAATGAAAGACTGCTGGTTTTAGGGCTACCTTCAGTTTATGAGATCAAAGCGTTCTTTCAATTGCTTCATCGCGCTCGGGAATAACAAAGATACCCCAGCTTTGAATGAAAGTTTACATTTCTATATAAGAAATTTCCACAGATTGCGAGTGAGCAAACAATATCGCACGAATAAATATTCGAAATGGCTCTTGCCGGAAAAATCTCGCAAATACACAACTGGCGCATTTTCGGATAGGTGGAATTTCAATGGAGAAAACCAATAGAGACCGAATAAAAACATTATAAAAAATGGAAATAAAACCTTGGATCTTTAAGTGCCAACATACGAGTCCCGGTATATCGCCATAGAGCGGCGAAGCGACCATCACGAGCTCCTCAATTATATATGATATTTATTTTTATCCTCCTCGAAAAGATCACAAAGTAATTGGATAAATACGTTCGATAGCAGGGGAGGAATAATGATGGAAAACAAGTTAACAAATGATTTTTTTATATCGGTTACTTTCCGCAGGCTTGATATCAAAACTGCTTCAAACGCACAATAGCAGTGTATTCAACCCCCTTATGTGTTCGTATCTGATTGATGCCTCAGGTAAGGAACGGTGAGCATTTTGCCACATCTCCACTCGTTGGCTTTTCCAACAGAATAGTCTCGTTACTGAGAAAATGACCTCTCTTCAGATTCGATTCGTTAGCAAAATTGCCCAACTTGTCATTGATTGCGCTTAGATACACCACAGATATAGTTAATCCCCGAAAATCAACCTCCCTGTCTACCCACGAAGTAAATACGCATTCGAGTTCAATCAACCCTAGTCCAGGAATTTTTCACTTTGAATTATTGAGAAAAAAGAATTGATATGGGGTCGTATGATATTTTATATGCCAATAATTAAATGAATTAAACTGGAATTTAAATTCCCTCAGTATACGATGAAAGGAATATCATGCTTTATTAATAACTGATAAATAGACTGAGGGCAGATACCCAACGATGCCAGTCTTTAACTCCACTGCTATTTGATGAATTATTTATATTATCTTCATCCCAATTCACTTTGAAAATATTTGCTGCTGTTGATATTCGAGCATGAATGTGTGTACGGTTGACATCCTCGCCTAAGGACTGACCAGTTAATGTTTCGGAGTTCAAACATATAAGGTGCAATTATTAACTAGATGAAGACGAAATTTGAATCAACATCCCAAGGGGAAGTTCATTCCAGAATATCATAAATATGTGCATTTTCGGACCTCACTGGAGTTGATATTTATTGAAAATATGATTTATAAAATGTTATTGTTATTATTAATATCATTATGATCTCATTTTCTGACGTAGAATATTAATGCACATTAACGTTATATAAATATTTTTCAATTTTTGTGTATCAAAAGCTCAAAAACAAATAACAAAAAAATAAAGTCTTTAACCCAACAATCCTAAAATCGGAAATTAAGAACTTTCAAAGTTTCAAACATTATGAAATATGTATCAAAATGGAAACGTTTCTTTTTTAACATAACCTACTGAAAGTTGCCACTTACTTCAGCAGTGTTCATAGTTTGGGTAGGTATAATAGAATTTTGTATAATACGCGATGTCTGAAATCGGATTTAAAGTTTAACGGTAGTAAAATCCACCCTCGTAATCACGTCAAACGCGCCAACAGTTTTTTCGGCCGTTTTGGAGAAATACAGATGAAACTTCAAGAAATCCCCGCATTTGAATAGACGATCGCGATGCGAGATATGAAAATTCGGCTAGCCGAAGAAGTCGGCGAAATGAGCAATGCTTTGCGATCAATCAAGTTCGGCGATAATAAAGGGAAGACGTCGTTAACGAAATCCGCATTCCCGTGGTAGAAATGCAAATGACGTCCGTTGTAAACAGGGTTTACTAGATTTGAACAAATCCCACGACTAAAGCGTAAATTATGTCAGGGAACAATCATGCGGTGCTTGGGATATTTTGTCAAATTAACATGCAGAAAGCGACCGTAGCTTCGACAATGGAAACTTAACTTTAGTACCTATCTCTCGAAATACGTTTACTACAACACTTGTCTTAATTCGGGGATTCAACTGAACTGAATCACATGAAACCGGCTATAAACACAAAGCATATACATTTGTTTAACATCTTACCCATCCTATCTTTGTCGTAGTATGACCCATAAACCTATTACTCTTATTGATACCATCTCCTCCATTCCAATTTAGAATTTCATATCAGAATATGAAATTTATTTATAAGCAAAATGGTATTTGTAATTCCCTCTAAAAGCAAACGGTGCAATGTTCTCTTTTACGATAAAGGTATTGCTCTTTGTTCGACGTACCTATTGATTTGCAAATCCGAACACATCGTACGGTTATTTCCTAATATACGGAAGGAATCCGGAGGACATCGCGGAGAATAAATAGAAATGCGATTGAACTAGCTTGACATGGAAATCTCCAAACCTGCATTCACTCCCCTATTTCTTTACAGCAGACGGACGTGTCTTTTTATTTGTTTTCCGTTACTGCTCCCACTATTCCGATTACGTGGGTTCAAGGCATTTCGCGTCGGGTTCATTGATTCCACAATATTCCATAATATTGGAGGAGGATTTAATCTCTACCTCCCGCATCCCCAAAAATTTCCTTCTTTATTGCACCCACCTTTTTCAAACAAAAAGGGAACAATTTTGAATTCAAGATTATCGATTAATTTAAGAAACTTCAAGATTTCCTCGCATAATAAATAATATACATATAAGATGTTCTTTCTTGCGAATACATTTAAAATGTTTCTCCTATAATCAGAATGCTTCATTAACGGATCTGTGTTATGCATAATAAATATATTTTTATTTGGAATATTAACTAAAACATAACATTCAGAAATAGTCTCCACATCGTAGCAGACATCAAATCGAAATGAATGCTCCACCTTATCAGAGATTCAGCTGAAACGACCGTCATTAACATTTCGGAAAGCAAATGGAATCAAATAATTTAATAAAGAGATGCGTTTGAACGAGCCGTCGTAATTGAAAGACCACCAAATGAGACGGTGGTTTATCGTTAATGAACTTTTCCTAATTTCGGATTTTCCTAAGTGCTCCATCCATGTACACTGAACGACAGTGGGTAGCTTTCGACTAGGCCAGATATTGCCTTACAGATAGCAATTTCGTTCATTCCCTCACCGCTTCTGGGTGAATTTCAGTCGCCTAATTTAAAATGAGACTTAACAACTACTATGCTAAATTGCAGAGATGCCATGGCAATCAGCTTGAGAAATTTCGTAGCTTTCGTCACCGATACTTTTTATTTACTGAATGTTTATTTTAATTATCTGTGCAATCATTCGTATCTCTTTAATATATTCGGTAATTTTAATCTAGAATATTGAATTTGTGCTACTCATTTATTTTTATCGTGACGAAATTATAATTTAATTAAATAAATGTCCAGGGAATCTGCCAGACAGCTACCTTTCAGATAACCACTAACTGTCGGTTAAGTTCGTTCTTTATCACTTAACAGAATAACAATAAACGAAAATCGGATGATTAATGAAATGATATAAGCAAACCTCAGGGCTTGTTTGAAGGGGGCCCTTGGTTCTAGCGGTCAAGGCTAAAGGGAACATCGCAGGTAGTCTTGCATATTTGCAAAACAATGAATTTTTTTCAACTGAAAGGAGAAGGTCATTAATATTTCTACAACAGCTAAAACGTGGGACCGTTAAAGAGGTGCTAAGTAAACTGCCAACTCACGATGCCTTACCCAAATTGTTCAATTAAATATGGTTCTACTGAAAATTCCGAAGAAAAATTCACCAAATCGTCCAAAATTTTTGAATTTGAACCCACAAATAAAATTACACAATTTGCTTATGTCAATAAGGTACACTTTTAAACGTACCAAAAATAAACGATAAACCCTATCTGATCATACAGACATCTTGAGAACCAACAAATTTTGTCAGAATTCAAACTCGACTATGATTTCACGTCGTTTTCTTGCATTCTGGAGAACTCTGAAAAGTTGAATTTTCTTAAACAGACAAAATGGAAAATGTCCAAAAAATTTTAGAATTCTGTAATCATTCGTTGATTTACCCAAAAAATTAGTAATTTAAGCTAAAATTGAGCATCTAAGAAACTTCTCCAATAAACAAGAATTTTTCCGCATGTCGAAGATATTTTGCCTATTTTCCAGTGATGAATAATTGAAAATTTCCATTGAATTTTTTAATTTTGAGGAAATATTTTCATTTCTAAGAATTTGCGAAAATGTTTCAACGAAACTGAATGAACTATGGTCGATCGTGGCAAAATTTGTCTAATTATAATTAGAAAGCGAAAATATCAAAATATTAAAAATTTTAATGGAAAATTCTTATGTTCCAAGAAAATTAGGAAACTTAGGCGTTTTCTACTTTCAAGCTGTTCAATATTTCAAATCTGCTTTTTTAAAGTCATCGTAAATTTTCCATGTTAACTGGAATTTTCCTCACAACAATCCATGGGGTAATTCTAATTTTTCATTTTCCTTGTGGTGTACTAAAAACGATTTCTTTGCGATTCATCTCCAAGTTCTCATTCCACTCATTCAGACTTAAGCCATTTTCCATAAAAATAATGCATAGTTGAATAGTATTTCTTCTGTACTTCGTTTACAACAGCAGGAAATTATTCCACGGACTTTTATATCAATATGAATAGTGTGAATTATTTTAAAAAATAAAAATCATTCCATAAAATATTTTTGTTCATTTTTGAAAATACCTATAGCATTGAAGTAAAGTTCAAAAATTCATTAAATATATCGAACGAAAAACAGTTAAGAGCTTTCTCGAGACTCCATAAAAGTTATATATAAAATGGCGAATGCGACGGTTTATAACTAATACAAAATCTAGTATTTCTTGATAAAGTAATTGATGTGAAATTTCTTATTATTCGATTGTTGGAAGGAGAATGTTCCCCGAAATTTCATTTTATAAGGGTGGCCAATGCGAAAACTCATGGAGGTATCTTGAATCAACAAAATAAATCAAAGATTTTGAGACAAAGTTCTCTCACGTGGATTTACTGAGAATTTTAGATGAACATTCACGGAATTTCCAAGTTCTTGAAGTTTTCAGGAAAAATAGAAATTTCTCAACTTTTCCCGAATATTCTCATCACTTTGAAAAAATTTAGATTCTCTTAGGTTTGTCCAGAATTTTAGGAACTGTTTCGACTCTCCTGAGTTTTTCAAAGTACTCAAGTGAACCAGGAAGTAAATTTTCTGTTTCATCGTATTAATACGATGCGATGAATATGACAGTTTAAAAATATTAACGAATGTCTAGAAAATTATCGATCGATCACCACAGAAATTAAGAAAATGTTTGTGTTATTCAAACAATTTCTTCAAAAAAGAAGAAAACCCAATTCTAAATTTTGTGAGTGGCAATTTTTTAATATAAAGAAAGATTGGACAAAAACCCGAACTGATACAACGATTAGATTCGGAGATGTTAATTAAAAGATTAATTCACTTCGCCCATCGTATTAAGCGCGTGTTCACCCAACTCGCCCGCGACGATATTAGTTTCTAGTAATAAGTTGTTATGACTTTTCCTAACAAGAGAAAGTGATGGTGGGTCATAATGACCGAATCTAACATCGGGCTAATGGACCGGTTTCAGCAACAGTTATAGATAGTATGCTCGCTGCCGTCATCACTGTTAAAAATTAGCTGCGTTCACGCTGAATTATGCATTGACACTTAACAAATACCTCACTATTACGCTCATAAATTCTGACGCAAATATTGTTGGTCCTTTTGATATAATCAAATCAAGTTGCAAACGGCTAATGACTCGATTAACTTCCACAGAATGTTCTGGCGCGCCAATTTAATATTCATGTTATCAATCAGTGAATTTTGTCGCCGGAGTTATTTATCAATGTGCGAAACTGAAGATGAGATTGCCAGATCATTATAATGGAGCAAGGGGCATGACGAGGGCCTTTCGCAATTGCTTCCATTCATATCTTTTGACTGGAGGAATGAAACTGGTATTATGTCGACGTTTCAATTATCTATTGAATTCCTCGGTTTCGAAAGAATCCATCTAAAATGTGACTGAAGAAAATCAAATGGAAAATGTATTACATCCTTTTCTGGAAGAATTATGGGATCACGTGCAGCCTACGTTATTTCTTAGCTATTTGTTAGCAGTTATCTGAAAATGGTCTCTGGAGAGGAGGTTTAAAACGCCGGTTAACATCTTAAACATCAGACATTACATAGTCCATCAGCCGGTCCCCTGTGTCCTGATGTCCAGTGATTGATCACCAAAGCGAGCTGACCTTTTTCGATGCCCAACCCGCGCACCCTAATAAAACACGACACAACTTATCATTCTCCCCTTCCCGTTTTATAAATTCTCTTCATTCGGAGAAAACAAATCGCGAGAACCTTTCCTGAATACTCGATAAGATAGATATCCTAGATATGAAATAATTTCATAATTCACACCATTTATTGTATTTTCGAATTTTCCGGAGGTACTATTATTCAGTTTCATCACGATTACTTTCCGACCAGCTTATTATCACACCCCGTGAAATGAGATAAAGAACGATTCATCACAATCGCTCTTGCCAACAGCTTGCCAACGCTATTTGCATACTCCAATCGGCAGAAAGTGACTCAACACCGGAAACCCTTCCGCAAACGGCCGCCCCTGAATTGTTGGATCGATCTTGTCGACGGCCTTGCTACATTTGCAATTGAATAGCTGATTAGGAACTGGATGAGAAAAATTCCTTGTCACTTGTGATGGATGATCTGGAACAGATTCCTATCACTTTATGTGAATGTATGTCTTTTATGTTAATCTTCGCAGAGGATAACGCGTATCGATTTTTCTTCAGTTTTTAGTTTTGAGGACATTCGCAGTTCCTGCACAATTACTTAGACAAAGTTATAGTTTGAAGTTTTTTTGGTCGTCGCGTGGAATTTTATTGGCTCAATATTGATATTAACTCTAAGTACGCTTTCAACAGGTGTTACGCTACTTTCATATTCGTCGGACGATTTATGGTCCGTTTACCTGGTTTTAATTGATGCTCGAAAATTTCCAAACTTCAAGTGACCAGTCGCATTGCTAAAAATACAAATGAAACATTGAAAGGGATACACGATTAAGATTGCGTGCTTCATACATTTTGAACAGGTGCTTTCGTTGACACATTCTTTACGATTATGACTATGCATGTCAGAATTAGAAAGGGGTTTTACGTTAGGGTCATCGAAAGCTTTGCGGGTGTGGAGTCACGAGTACACTTTTTCATTTTCAGATTTTGTTACTTTTTGACGTGGGGCGCGAGTTTTCCTCATTCTACGTTTTTCATTTAATTTTATTCATTATGGTGTTGATCAAACAAGTGCAAAATGAGCCTTTTTGGCATCTCAATTTCATTCCTTTTTTTCCTCTTTTATTTCATGATATTCTTATGTGTCAAATTTAATTTCATACTATTGGATCAACAAACACATTAACATCTCCTCGTTTCAGTAAACTACTGAAAGTGTATTTTGGTTCCCTGTGGGGTTCCCCAAGGCAGTATTTTAGGTCCTCTGCTTTTTGCCTTCTACTCGCTAGATATTTCTAACATTTTCACTATTAGCAATATCCATGTATGCTGTTCATCTCCGGGTCTATGAATCTTGTAAAGTTTCCAATTTATCTTTCTCGTATTTTAGAAATAGCCTTAAGCTCGAGGCCTTAAAATCGAACGCACTCCTTATAGGAGATAATCTCTTTTGCTAAAATCTAATCTGTCTTGCAATGTGTTAGTGGAGGGTGTAGGGTTGGCATGGAAGTCTTGTGCTAAAAACAATAAAAATAATTATATTTTCATTCGAACACAAAAAACTAATGATGTTTGTTGAATAAGAGGAGAAAAAAGAAAAATAATCATTTCTTAAACTTAACTCCCCTGCCCGAAAAGTGTACAAGACATAATAGTGATTTTGTCGACGATATATCAATTTTGTTAGATTGCCGATAATATATTTCTATAACTGCGTATTATTTTTAATCAAGATATCAGACACTCCCTATAATAGTTTACCTTCTTCTGCAATACGGTTATTTACGACTATCCTACCGAATAGGTCATTTAGTCACGGCAAATAAATGCAGTGATATATTAATTGATTCCATTTCTTGAAGTTTTACCCTTACAACAGTATGATTGATTGGACGTTTCGAACGATTTTTCTAACAGAAAGAGACATCCACTAATGAATTGGACTCTTATCAAAAAGTAATCAATCTTGACGCTGTTATTGAACGGAAAGCACTGCTCTCTCTTATCACATATTGAATGCAACATATGAAATCGCCCAAACTGCTGGCAATTCCCCCATCCATAAAAATTTCACCATCAAATCGATATATGGATGTTTTATACGAAGGATCGCAAAACCGTTGAATATAAGGAAAAAAAATCAAAACTAAGCCGATAAAATTTATTATCGCGCAAGAAAAAAATACGAGGATATAAAAGTTTTCCCTCTCTTTGCGAAACTAAGACGACAGTCATTCAACAGAGGTAGCATATGTTAAATATATGAAGATTCAATATCTGGGAAAGGAAAAAATGGAAAGAAACTGAACTGGCGCGTTTCAAAGAATTAATATGGATTTGAATAAAATCTACGATTTGTTGTTGCTGCTATAAACTAACAAATTTAAGAGGCTAAAGGGTCGTCGGAACCCGCGGAAAAGGGGAAAGTAAGGCGCCTAAATGACACTTGCTGGGTTTTATGTTGTCTGGAGCGAAGCCCAGGTGTACCAGCTCCCAAGCAGGCGATAATAGGGATAAGCGGCCTTTCTACCACACCAAGGGTTTGGCCTAATCTGCGTTGTAGTTCATTGCAACCTGCAATTTATTGTAAAATATCATATCCCACTGTCAAACCCAATGGTAATGATTGACATAAATTTTGCATAATGAAAGCAGTTTGTATACGCGCAAATTCCACCGCTCACGCTTTAGCTCGAATGATATTGAACAGTCGAAATTAAGGCTTTTGTTCAAATATTGCCGCGTTGGATAAGCTTCGAAAAGTAATAAACCGACATCCATACATTGATTGACACATAAATCAATCAGATTTCTCGATGACTTCTTCTGTTCTCGATTTTTAAATGAAATTTCAAATTTCTTCATACCCTACATCAAATAACGAAATGGAACTTAAATGAGAGGACGTTGTCTACAAATGTTTTTAAACAATATTGGATACTGAATAGAAATGACACAAAGCGTAGTAAAGTCCATCTTTTGTAATCTGAATTTAAGGGGTGGTTTGCGAACAAAAGACACCGTTGCGACGGTCATTACAGTCATTTGATCTCTTTGTGAAAATAATTGTTGCATTCATCATTTATAAGCCGTCCGTTTTCCCTAAAACTGTAAGCGAATAGGCTACGCGAATGAAAATATTACGAATGAAATTCCTCGTGAAATGAGAAATTTGATATAGTTTGAATAACTGGATGAACATGTAAAGGGACATCCAATTTATAATACTTCTGTATGAAGTAATGAAAAAGGGGGACGGCTACCTTGGAACCAGCCAAGGGACGGGTTTTTGGAAGAGGGTTTATGAACTCCACGTTTACGACTGTGGACGACTGTGAAAAAATATGCAATAGTCATTGAAAATGAATTATTTTAGCAATAACGTAGGCATTGGTTTTCGAAATGAGGAAATATCAGCCTCGGTCAACATAATTAAGATACGACATCTGTGAGGAGATATTTTTTTAAATAGTCCATTGAACGAAAAATTTTCAATGAGGAGATACGCTGAAAGAGCAATTGTTATATGCCAGGTAAAATTTTGTTATAATGAAGCCAATAACTATTGGTTCAGGATCTGAGACGGGGCATTATTTTGTATCGCATAATAAACAATTCATTACATTCATTGAAAATTTTTGTCTAATGGATAATTGAATATGCTAAAAAATATTAATTTGACGAATAAATATAGAACAAAAAAATATAGAAGAAACATTCCGTTAGTTTTTTTTAACATCCAAAAAAATATTGCTATTCAGGAATTGTAAACTTTTCTTTATCAAGTTCCTCGATGAATTTCTGCATACGACTTCAACAGTGATTTTCATTTAAAAATGACTGACTTTAATTACAATTATTTGTGCTTGCAATTTACAAAAAAAAATCACACGGGTTATTTAAATTGAAATGGAATATTCAATTACATATTTCTCTTTAGTTAACGGGCACCTACACATGGCGGACAGTTTCAAATTTCCCACAGGTGTCCGTTGTTAAATGTAAACATTTAAGACGTCGACCCCCCAACCTTTTCTCATTGAAGTACGTACAGTACTACATTGCATTTCCTTTCATTTTTGGACAGATGTGAACTAACGGACTATTCAGTTTTAATACGCTATCAACAAAGATGAACAATTGATCTTAATATTACAAATCGCTAAGAAAAGCTGTGAAAATCTGCCGCATTCCAAATATAAATCAAATAAATTTAGCGAAGAAACCCAACGTCGGGAACAAATTCTATCGGGATATATATCGGTGTAGTTATGTGACTGTGGCAGTTTCCACGTAAGATAAGTGGATTTCTTAAAATAATATATCTCCCACCGTGTTCCGAACAAACGGAATTTCGTTTCGACCGTAAAATTCCCTAAAAAAAGCACGTGTGTTTGTTTTGACATATTTCCTCACAAATGTTCTAATTAGGCGAAGGGAGCAAAAGAACGAGACATACGATTAGTGTTCGTGTCTTACATTTGACACGTTGCGAAAGATATCCCTTATTTATTTAGCGTTAAGAGGTCTAGGGGCAAATTGAGTTATTATGGTGAAAACCTATTTTTAAGAAGGCGACCATAACGTTTTGTTTTCGCCGGTTTCCTATTCAATGATCGACTCCCCCTTTTTCCCATTTATTTCGACAGATTACCCAAAAATCACGCGGTTAAAATTCCGTTTAATTGAACTGGACGGAACAACAATTGTTTTCTGGGTGACAAAATTGTTTCTATTCATAGAGGCACTGATTAGTTTGTTCAGAAATTTGAACGTGTCCGAGCGTTGGAAGCAAACAAAAGTTTCGACTCTTTATCAAATGAATCGTACGTACAAACTGCGTCCGCTGCTATATTGGAAACCTTTCAAAATGAAATTTCAGGACAAACTGCTGCTATGTGTTGTGTATATAACAGGGGATGTGCGAACCGGAGTGCGCTATTCTGAAAACGAATGAATAATAGGAAGAGGTTTGGACGTTTTATACGCGCAGAGTGCTTGGTCACTTTGTTTCATCTAAAAGCAATTCACTTATTGATACTCATTGTGTAGAATTTGAAGCGAAAATTAACATCAGATCTGCATAATTAAAAAGATTATCCTAAATGATTTATTTCATTCTTATGACAAAAAAAACTTCATTTTAATTAAATCCGCAATATGTAATTCTAATAAATGATTCAAATATGTGTTGGTTTAACATTGGAATCATTCACATATGACGTGATGATTGTACTTTTGTTCATTAAACCAAATCAACAGATTCGGTATGGAGTTCGAAATCAAATAAATTGGTGGCACGATTTATAATTATCCGCATGTAATGGCAAAACAATAAACAAATATGAAATGATAAATTTACAACATAAATATTTTATACTGGTTCGATGCGCTCCACTGCAAATCTGAATATAAAAACGTTTTCGCAGAAAATTCGATTGATTTTAGCAAAGATTTTCCAAATATTTGAACATTATTACTAGATTTCCTGAAAACCACAAAAGTAGATGTGAATATATTTCTCTAGATTCCAATAAATTCTTGAACTTATTTTAGCAATTTCCGTTGTTGAGATGAGTCTCCTAATCATTTCAGAAAGTCAAAAGCAAAATTTTTCAAAGAAATTGTAAAATATAAAAATGTTTTCAATTAAATAAATATGAGAAAACGAAAAAAAATCTTGAAGAATCGCAAAGTATTATAGAAAAAGTTTTCATCAGAGAAATGTGTTAAAACACTTGGAAAACCTAAAAACAAAAAGTAGTAATAATCCGGCTTTTGATTTCTTGATATTATTACTTACAAGTCGATTAAAAAAAAAAGAAAAAATCCGATTCGAAGCTAGCAAATCTACTTTTGTTCAAGAGACAATAACAGCGATGAGGTGCTCCTTATCGCAACCGAATCGGTTCATTATAAATCTCCCCTATTTTAAAACACATTTAACCGTTTCGGTTTTCCGTTGAGAATAAATTGATTTTATGGTTTAGGTCAACAGGTGTGCGCGAACTTTTCTATTCGGAAGGATTTTTATTTTATAACGGATTACTCAATTTGCACACCAATTAATCCGGTCAACATTTAAATCACATTGTAACGGTTCAGATGACTTTTTATCTCTTCACCTAATCATGGGCAGTAAATTATCAAAAACTGGTTTTGGAAGGTAATTCACTCGACGCAAACCTGTATTGTTGGACAATTATTCAAATTTCTGTTATTATGAGTGATTCGTATTACTTTTCACCTCCTTAAATACCATATTTCAACAACGATATCATAAATAAAGCGATTCTGTGTGCAAGTTTGTTTCACTTCGGCCATCCTCAGAGCCGGATTTATAAAGTTGAAAAGAGAGTTTAAACACCCTCAAAGGTTTTCCATTTTATCTACATGCACTTTTGCGAGGATCTAAGAGTTTATTTGGAAATTTTCAAATAGTCTCCAATTGAATTACACAAAATTATAAAAGACAACAGCTTCATAATAAATAAGTAAAACTCATGAAAAATTAATTATAATATCATTATAACTTCGTCAGCATGAGTTTTTGCACACATATATTTATATAACTCTAAAATTATTCTTACATACGAATCAAAAATGTTTCTGAAAATTTTTGTGGAATTCAATGATAACTGAAATTCTAAAAATCTTGTTTGAAATTTGGCACAAAATTTTGATTTATTCCAAATTCAATGATATTTTTGATTACTCGTAATCCGAGCATAAAAAGTGCTAATCTGCTGCCGTTAAGACAAAAATTTCCATGAAATGAAATAAATTGTCTTTTTTTACAATACACGGATGCCCCCCTGTAGATACGGCTCTGGTCATCCTTTTGGAAACTTTGATATGGGTCTCCGAAGCTTGTTAGTTCTAATATGACATGAAACTACCCCGAAGGTATGTGTGTGGGTGTGTGCGGGATGACCATTCGATAAATACGATATAAGCTTTCCTTCGGGAGAAATATCGGAGGAGGAGGTCGGTGGTTGAAAATAGAGAATACTGTACGTGATAGCGGCCACTGCTTCACGTAGCATTATTGAGGGATGTCAGAAGTCAACATGGTTACATAATACGGTATCAGAACACGATATTCTTTGACCGTCAGATCTTGGTATCGTATTTCAATATGTCACAGGCATCATTAAAAATAAAAACCCCGAAGACAAGGGAAAAGTAGGAAGACATATTTGAAACATGTCCACTTCAAAAGAGTTCCTGAACAACCCGGAGCTACATTGTTAGAGAGAAACTGAGAAATACTCAATTTATTCGAAAACACGTTTTCTTTTGCCCTTTTTCAATGTCGGGATGATTAATTTTCGTATTTTGTTCCGTTTTCGCGTCAGGGGATGATAAATTGAGTGACTGTTCGTCCAAATCAGTTCAATGAAATTTATTATCTGTCACTTCATTTTTGACAATATCCATATACGTATGGGTCAGCGTGAACGAAGTTTACTTCATTCATCCACCGATTTATGGTATCAACCCTTTCGCTTCCGATGGCCGATGAAAATTGCGCACAACCCCTGAATAATTAAATCTTCTAATCAACATCTCTATTCATTGTGATACGGCCAGTGTCCGGTTATTTCGTTAACAGTACATCTAGAGCCCTCACAATTCCCACGTGTGCTATTTATGTGGAATTAAGACGAATCAGTGAAAGCCTATGGTGAACGAGGGTTTCCTTATTATACATGCAAACAGAGTTGCCGGAGTCGTTGTCCACAGTGGACATCGGCTCGAGTAATATCAATGATTAAAGAGATAAATACTGGCTACCAGAACTTTTAAAGGATTAGGGACATCGTATTCAAATATTTATCACCGCGCTTGATTAAATTTGATTGTAAAGATTATCCATTTAGTTAACGCCTCGCTACGGGAGACATAATTGAATGACTTACAATTTTATTGCCAACACCGTTTTGCCATTAAGACACTTTTTGTTATGCGTTATTTTTAAACATTTACAAAATGAAATTATGACGTTGTTTTCCTCAAATGACACATTCCAAATAACTTTTAAAATAGAGGATGATAAAATGAGTCTTTGTTCGTCATTCAAATTATAATTAATCTGTTCCAAATCCGATGTAGAAGATGAAGTTGCGCCAGCTACTTAGGGGTGGCTTTTGATTTATAACCTTCGACGCGAAGAAACTGGCTGCAGCATGCTCACTCAATTCCGCCTACAATCATTTGCAAGGAGGCTGGAATTAAATATGTGATTCTAATTCCAAAGCTTAATGCTCTTAATCAATCATGTAGCGGTCGAAGATCTGAGGCAGTTTGTTGCCCCTTATCTACTCGAGAGAAACAGATAATGTACACGAAAAGGATACGCGGAAAGATGAACAATACGTCACTATATACGCTGATAACGTTCAGGCAATTAATCATTGCTCGACCTACTGCTGCTTGATCGAGCCGTCATTTCAGATGAGCGATTCAAACTTTCTAATCGAGGGGTTGATTTCCGACCGAAAAATTTCCCTCACGCATTGAGAACTTCAAACAATGCGCACTCACGATTACGTTCTTTTCCGGGGCACACAGGAAACGTGCTGCTTTCTCGAAAAATTAATTAACAACATTTATTCTCAAACGAACCGAAAAAAAGATCGTGAGGAAATCGTGGAAATCTGTTCGCATTCGCCTGGCTTATTTATACGAATAAATTAATGAGCAGTCATGCAATCAGAAGGGTAATTTGTCATGAGTTCGGAGTGTCGCCCTCTTGTTGGGAGGCGTGTAAAATGTCGTTCAAAACAAACCCGTATAATTGGAATTTGTGGCTAATGCAAAGCGTTTGAAAGAGCCGCATATCACATTTAATTAAATTTTCCAGTCCAAAATCGGGCAAAACGCGCATAACTCATTTCTTCAACTTAACAATCGGACCAAAGGGAATAAATGGATCTCATTAAGGATTCTCATGTAGATGTAACTGGATTTTTGCATCGCAAGTACAGGAGTTCTTTTGTCCATTCTTTCATCGAGTAACTTAACAGGAGGTTTGTATTTGTTTTATTTAAATTAACTCGAAAAACTGTTAATCTGTCGACCAAATTTTTATTGTAGAATATAAGATTCATAGTCAAAATACGAACATCGTGTTGTATTATAAGTATTCTCTCATAGATGAGACACCGAATTCCGTGCCAAAAATGTCAATCTGATGAAAATTGAAAAATCGATAAATGGTGCGCGTTTTTGCGTGTTTTAGAGAGTGTTTTAGAGCGCGATAAAATCTCTTACGGTGGCCGCAGAGTGATGAAACTTTCACGAAAAATTCTCTCACAGATGCGACACCGAATTCCATGCCAAAAATGTTAATCCTATGAAAGTTGAAAAATTGATGAACGGTGCGCGTTTTTCCGCGTTTTTGCGTGTTTTTGAAAATTTGGAGCGCGATAAAATCTCTTAGGGTGGCCGCACCGTGATGAAACTTTCACGAAAAATCCTCCAATAGATGCTACACCGAATTCTATTCCAAAAATGTCAATTCGGTGAAAATTGAAAAATAGATAAAAAGTGCGCGTTTTTGCGTGTTTTGGAAAATTGGGAGTGCGATAAAATCTCTTGAGGTGGCCGCACCGTGATGAAACTTTCACGAAAAATCCTCCAATAGATGCCACACCGAATTCTATTCCAAAAATGTCAATTCGGTGAAAATTGAAAAATAGATAAAAAGTGCGCGTTTTTGCGTGTTTTGGAAAATTGGGAGTGCGATAAAATCTCTTGAGGTGGCCGCACCGTGATGAAACTTTCACGAAAATTCCTCCAATGGATGCTACACTGAATTCTATTCCAAAAATGTCAATTCGATGAAAATTGAAAAATTGATAAAAAGTGCGCGTTTTTGCGTGTTTTGGAAAATTGGGTGTGCGATAAAATCTCTTGAGGTGGCCGCACCGTGATGAAACTTTCACGAAAAATCCTCCAATAGATGCCACACCGAATTCTATTCCAAAAATGTCAATTCGGTGAAAATTGAAAAATAGATAAAAAGTGCGCGTTTTTGCGTGTTTTGGAAAATTGGGAGTGCGATAAAATCTCTTAAGGTGGCCGCACCGTGATGAAACTTTCACGAAAATTCCTCCAATAGATGCGAAACAGAATTCTATTCCAAAAATGTCAATTCGATGAAAATTGAAAAATTGATAAAAAGTGCGCGTTTTTGCGTGTTTTGGAAAATTGGGAGTGCGATAAAATCTCTTGAGGTAGCCGCACCCTGATGAAACTTTCACGAAAAATCCTCCAATGGATGCGAAACAGAATTCTATTCCAAAAATGTCAATTCGGTGAAAATTGAAAAATTGATAAAAAGTGCGCGTTTTTGCGTGTTTTGGAAAATTGGGAGTGCGATAAAATCTCTTGAGGTGGCCGCACCGTGATGAAACATTCACGAAAATTCCTCCAATAGATGCGAAACAGAATTCTATTCCAAAAATGTCAATTCGATGAAAATTGAAAAATTGATAAAAAGTGCGCGTTTTTGCGTGTTTGGGAAAATTGGGAGTGCGATAAAATCTCTTGAGGTGGCCGCACCGTGATGAAACTTTCACGAAAAATTCTCTCACAGATGCGACACCGAATTCCATGCCAAAAATGTTAATCCTATGAAAGTTGAAAAATTGATGAACGGTGCGCGTTTTTCCGCGTTTTTGCGTGTTTTTGAAAATTTGGAGCGCAATAAAATCTCTTAGGGTGGCCGCACCGTGATGAAACTTTCACAAAAAATCCTCCAATAGATGCTACACCGAATTCTATTCCAAAAATGTCAATTCGGTGAAAATTGAAAAACAGATAAAAAGTGCGCGTTTTTGCGTGTTTTGGAAAATTGGGAGTGCGATAAAATCTCTTGAGGTGGTCGCACCGTGATGAAACTTTCACGAAAATTCCTCCAATGAATGCTACACTGAATTCTATTCCAAAAATGTCAATTCGATGAAAATTGAAAAATTGATAAAAAGTGCGCGTTTTTGCGTGTTTTGGAAAATTGGGAGTGCGATAAAATCTCTTGAGGTGGTCGCACCGTGATGAAACTTTCACGAAAATTCCTCCAATGAATGCTACACTGAATTCTATTCCAAAAATGTCAATTCGATGAAAATTGAAAAATTGATAAAAAGTGCGTGTTTTTGCGTGTTTTGGAAAATTGGGAGTGCGATAAAATCTCTTGAGGTGGCCGCACCGTGATGAAACTTTCACGAAAAATCCTCCAATAGATGCGAAACAGAATTCTATTCCAAAAATGTTAATCCGATGAAAGTTGAAGAATTGATAAACGGTGCGCGTTTTTCCGCGTTTTTGCGTGTTTTTGAAAATTTGGAGCGCGATAAAATCTCTTAGGGTGGCCGCACCGTGATGAAACTTTCACGAAAAATCCGTCAATAGATACGCCACTAAATTCTATGCCAAAAATGTTAATCCGATGAAAGTTGAAAAATTGATAAACGGTGCGCGTTTTTCCGCGTTTTTGCGTGTTTTAGAAAATTAGGAGCGCGATAAAATCCCTTACGGTGGCCGCAGCGTGATGAAACTTTTACGAAAAATTCTCGCACAGATGCGACACCGAACTCCATGCCAAAAATGTCAATCCGATGAAAATTGAAAAATCGATAAATGGTGCGCGTTTTTGCGTGTTTAAAAAATTAGGAGTGCTATAAAATCTCTTAGGGTGGCCACACCGTGATGAAACTTTCACGAAAAATCAGTCAATAGATACGCCACTGAATTCTATGCCAAAAATGTTAATCCGATGAAAGTTGAAAAATTGATAAACGGTGCGCGTTTTTCCGCGTTTTTGCGTGTTTTAGAAAATTAATAGGCGCGATAGAACCCCTCACGGTGGCCGCAGCGTGATAAAACTTTCACGAAAAATTCTCTCACAGATGCGACACCGAACTCCATGCCAAAAATGTTAATCCGATGAAAATTGAAAAATCGATAAATGGTGCGCGTTTTTACGTGTTTTAGAAAATTAGGAGTGCGATAAAATCTCTTAGCGCGGCTGCACCGTGATGAAACTTTCATGAAAAATTCTCTCACAGATGCGACACAGAATTACATGCCAAAAATGTCAATCCGATGAAAATTGAAAAATCAATAAATCTAAATTTCATCTTGAAGAATCGGTAGTTCAGTTCCAGTAATAACTTGTAAATCTAATATTCATTATGAACCATTAGTCCGTCCGGTCGAACAAACGAATTTCTGTTTCTTGAAGAGGAACCATGGATCCGCGGTGCTGTCGGATCACATAGTTCACTATGCGTTTCGTCCCAGGCACACCTACTGGACTCATCAGTACGGCTGATGTACGTGTGAGAGCCCAGGATGGAATGGAGCAGAAGACGATTATAAGCTACGATGGACGGCAGATAAATGAGAGCGTTACTCGCGCGCGCCATCCGCCGGGCGGTAGCCGAACTCCCCACAATTGTTTGAGACGTGTATTTTGCCGATCGGCATTCGATTTCAATGTCACTTGCTTAGAAAAGGGTGCTCCAAAAGGACAATCCACCTAATCGTGGATACCTAGCATTAGTAATCGATCTATGCACGCCCAGTCGAAATTAATTAATTGACAGCTCGGAATTCGTAGTGAATATTAAATTGCATGTAGGGACACCGAATCGAAAAACGTCCCGACGCCACGTTGAAATACAATACTAATTATACTGTATGGAAAAATGTCAATAACGATGGGAACTGTCATCTGAATATCCGTAGGATTTCGGGGTGAGTGAAGGTTCGTTTGACGATTCCTTTTAGCACATACGCACCGAAATAGTAATATGTCGTAAAAGCACATTTGTGCCTGTTCAACTGTCGACAAGTTCATGACATTGACAAGGAATAATCTGTCTTTTGACACTAGATCGTTAATAAGTTTGTCACTTTGGTCTTTAAGAAATACCCCTACTTTTAGATACCGGCTTCTTCTTTTCCATTGTGATATAATGAACAGCAAGGCCTGTCGTGTCAGATGTAACATGATAATTGCGAGGTGGAGTAGTGAGATAATGCGATTGACGGTGGCACAGAACGATAAATTAGAGTATGTGAATATTGAAGGATCTGGAAGAATGGATGGATGTGGTATTACGGAAGGAGCAAACTTTATTTGACACTGAGTAATAGCTTCTAGTTTCGGCGCCCATCGATACCACATATCCCTTATCCAATTGACTCTAAGAATAAAACGTAAAATTGGATTTCCCCTTAACTTCCTTCCTGGGGATTCATAAATCAAACCCCATATTCTGATGGATAATAAAAAAGCGACCGAATATCGGTATATCTGATTATGAAATATGACAAAACATTATTTCGATCTCAAATTGGTTGAATACATAAACTACCCAAATTTCGCTGACACAATATATACGACTTTCGACGATGAAAAATTATTCTGAATATTGCTCTTCCGACAGCATCCTGATATGTGAATGTGCTCTATTTATTTCAATCTCCAACAACTCTCCCATGTGAGGGACGCCGCTTTCACCGTAACACTATTCGTATCTAAAGTTTAACGATGAACATTTTCGAATGCGTATATGTTTTATGCTCTTGCGGAGACGAATCGATACGGTCAATCTGAAACAATGCTAGTCGACTTCTATTCGTATTCGACGAATACGGGAGGAGCGTTTCATAATTAATTTAACGCTAGTTAAGTGCCTCAGTCAACTACAAGACCTCCTATTCGAGTGACAACATTTGAATGGTTATTGTTCTGCAGACTGATTATGCTGAAGGTGTCGCCCTTAGCTCAGTCCGTATAAATCACGGAACCCTCTGCTTTGTTGAACCTGTGGCTTCCCGAATAAATCGTTCTCGGTTTATCCACGTCTACCGCACATTATGCGAAATACCACATAACAAGTACCGAACTTGCTATTCAAAAAGGGTTATCAGAGAATTTTCGTTTAGAGTGAAATAATTCCATTCCGAATTTGATTAAGATTCACAAAATTAGTATGTCGAATGTATCCGAAGTACAGGTGTTTAGTAATCATGTTTTTACTGACAGAAGAGATGTATAGTGAATAAAACAAACCGTGCTCTGCGTTATAATGTAATTTCGGATTCAGAAGTCACTGGATATTTCATTTCTCTTTTTTGATTTAACGATGAGAGGTTTTTCAATCCAACTGTAAGCATCACCAAAATATTCGAATGACTTGATGGCATTCTAAATTCAACGCACTTTATGTGACGATTGGATCAGAATGGATAAACTACGAAACATTTGACATTTATCACTTACGCGTTCTGATGAAAATCCGATAGAGAAAGAAGAAATCTTTGGTGAGCAAGTAGACGAAATTTCTTCAAGTTGGCAATTCCTTTCAGGAAAATTTTCTGCCCATTTTCCAGAAACTTGAATTTTGAACTTTTCATTGCTTTCGCGGAAGTTTAGAAACGTGTACACCATACCAAGAATGCATCGTGTATCTCTTCAGAATCCCAGAAAAGCGTAGGGTCGCTCAGTGACGAGTCGTTCAATTCGGGCGGCACACTTGAGTGCACGGCTACTGAAACTGTGCGGCTCCTTCGAAATGAACGACTGTTGTCAATTCCAACGAAATGATGATTTTCGAGTGAAAATAACACGTTTAGTGAATGAAAGAGCTGCGAAGGATTTCTGGCGTAATTTTTACCAAAAACCTATATTTTCCATTTTCTACAGAAATTTTCCGCATTTGGATGTGGAGTTCATGAAATAATTGAAATTGAGAAAATCTAGTTGCCGGTTATGAAATTAGCAAAAAATGGCACATTCGGTTGTCTTTGATCAATGTAAAAAGATTCATTACAATCTGGGCTTGAAAACAAATCTACGTGGTACCTAAAACGCAAAATCGGTTTTTCGGTTGTTGATTTTATTGTCCCTTAGAACCTTAGAACGACATCCCGCAAAATAATTTCATTGAAAGCACCAAAAAGGGGCAGTGAAAGTATAAAATAACGAACAAGCAATAACGAGTTGGAAGACATCAATAACGTTCAGAAGATCGCAATGGTAAATTGCCATAAAATGAGAAACCTGATCCGTCCATAAAACCCCAATTAAAATTTCGATAAGATCGTTATCAGTATTTTTCACCCTTCCAACGTTAATTCAGTGATGCTATTAATATGAACTCCTAACGGTCATTTTTGGTGAGCAATTCCCTGCCTACTGGTCTACCGAAGAGGGCACGGAATCCGGGCGGCGTCCACGTGCACGTGATGTCCATCATAGACCCGTGCAAGACGCCGGTCAAACGGCACTACTTATGCTGGTCATCGTCGTTGCCAATTGTAATTTCAATGTGAACATGCGGGTCTTGTATTCTTTATTACGCGGGACGTACTTGCATTGAAATGAATCATGTAATGTCAAAAGATCGAAGTACAGTTGTTATCCCCAGAAATGAGTATTAAACAATTTGTTTATTGTCTAATCAAGTGAGAACCGATTTTTTTATGTTTGCTTGAAAACTTTTAATACCCAAAAAGCGAATTTAACCAACCATTCAACTTCTTTCAAGCCATCAGAAAATTTCAAAGCCTGAAAGATATAAATACACTAATATTCTTTTGATGTTTAGTGCAGTAATTTGTGAAAATAGTGATTGGCATCAGTGTGAAAAAATGTCTACATTTTTATTTATATTTTTTAAATGGAGAATATTCATTTTTGCTAACAAATTTGCGGCTTCGGTATTTAATTTTGATGTCAATATTGATAGCCAACAATCAGTATTAGAAACATAACTAGGAAAATACAATTTTCACGCCTTTATTTCATCTAAGGACACAACTGTAACTTAAAAACCTAACCAGACCTAAACGAACAATTGCGAAAATCCGTCGACGCTTATATTAATTATTGCTCTCAATTTTCTCCATTGAATAAAATCGGAATCCCCGCTTTGCCGACGCGAGGTCAACTGTATAAAAACCGACGAGGGTTCTGAACTCAAATGACATAAATCGAAAAGATATTTCCCTGCTGGAATAGAAAAACGTTTGTCACTAACCTTATTGATTAGTCTCGATGGGGCATCACCGGATCGGACGCCGTTATGACACGTGGGCACCTTATACCCTGCTGACTTCCCAACTGCCGCAATTGCACCTCTTTTTCTAGCAGTTGCTGGAATAAAAATGTGGGGTACATAAATAATAGAACCTGTCAAATCTAATAGGGATGAAATGAAAGTTACCTGTTGTTTGAATGTACTTTCAATGCAAATCCGGTTTCGGGGAATATATTGGAAAAACACAACATTTAAAAGTGAAACAAAATATTCAGTGAGGGATCTTTCAATGAATTCAATAGAGAAAGGTAAAACATGTGTTATGAAACCGATGATGAGTTTCAACATCGTAATAATTAGTTGGCGATGCTCCAGTCATATCTCACCACAATTTTTTTCATTGGAGTTGTAATTCATTCTGAAACTCGAACGAACAACAAAAATAGAAGCATTTTAAAAACTGAAAGGAAAAGTGGCATTTGAACCTAAAAATTTGAAATTCATTTAAAATCTTGAAATCGATACTCCAAAAGTTCGGTCCTAAAAAAACTAAAATTCATATCGAAAGAACAAAATAATTAAATAATCGAACCTGAAAGCATAAAACGCAGGTTTGAAAAAATAAAAATTTATAAATCAAACCCACAAACCTAAAGATTCAAAATATGAAATTTTTTTAGTAGATGAAGTTTCTTTTTGTGTGGCCCTTCCAATGCATGATTAAACCTGCTATTTTAGAAATGATATAAAACTGATTTATAGCTGCTCAATTTTTTACCAGAAATAATTAAAGGGGATATTACTTGGTTTCAATATGAATTTCCTCTTTTCTTTTTTATCGAATTAAAATACATCTACATGATATTAATATATCGTTTTCATATAAATATGAGTTTTGTGAGTCAGAATTATCGCAGAAGTATTCAGTCTTGCGTCTGAATAAGAATTCGTATTTTCTCCAGCAATTCTTCAAATGTAGACTGCGTCATGCGGAAGTAATTAAAAAATTTCGTCGAGTCGTTCGCTAGCTCTTTGAACAACAAAGAGATTGCACCTTTTTTATCACGTTCTTGATTAATTTTGTGTACCCAAATTTCTTATTTCTCTTTCTGTTTTTCTTGAATAAATACCACAGACCCATCACTTCTGATTCATCCATGTTGCTCTTTTTGAACACGAATATGGGTAAATAGTTAAATAAGAGCAGAGCGCGTTAAGTGGAAAAAGAATAAAAATAGAGAGGGGTAGCGCCGCGATTGAACCGGTTCAAACGTCAATCGTTCGAGATTCAGAATTTGTTGAGTGAAACGCACCAAATTCGTTTGTTATTTATGGGAATGAAATTCCAAGAATCCAAATATGAAAGGGCCTCAAACGGCCAAAATATGTCGATCACAAATCAAAACTTTGGTATCGAATAATTCCAGAACGAACAAATCGATTAATCACTTATTATAATCGTTACACATAAATATTACATAGCACGAAACATGTTGAATTTTTAGTATCGAATGACTTGTTTTTACTAATGTCGAATTATTAACAGAGTGAAATATTTTCGATAGTTTATCATTCTTTAAGTTTCAATCATACGAGATATTTAAAAATATTTATTTATAGTGTCATATAAAAAGTGAGAAATCAAAATAATTTGGCGGTACGTATTAAGGAAGTAAGATATCATTTCCAGATCATTGCAATAAAATTTCATTTCCGCAAAAAAAAGAAATGATAAAATTTTACTGAGTACGCGCCTATCAAATCCAGTTGAATTCGGATGATTTGAAATGAGAAGTGTTAACAGCGTTGACAGCTGCAACCTATTTTAAAGCAGAAATGAATGTTCATTTCGCCCCACGCGGCAGTCGAAGGCAAATGCATGTCCCTTCCAAATCCTCCAATATTTCAGATATTTTTATGTAAACAGTGGTAGTGACAGTAATGTCTAAGTATATCCCTGAAAGGGTAACCGCTGTATTCAGGGGAATGCGAATTGTCGCTAACTATACCATTTGGAACCGAGGCTCCAGTTACGCGTTTCCACCTAATCCCTTATATTACTGTCGGGTCTGACGTTCTGCGCTGCTCATTTTGTGAGCCTGTATAGGGAAATCATATTAGCGATATACTCGCAGCAATTTAAAACGATTTTGTCTTCGAAGGGCTCATGAGGGTATAGGGACGCTCTTGATCACTGTTAAAATGCGTGCGTAGCTGCGAATGAACGGTTGGTCGTTATGCGGCATTTTATACGATGATAAAAGTTCTCTCTGTTGCTCGTAAATTTTTTGGATCAAATCCAAATCTCATTTCCTGAATGAAAACTCTTTTGGCATTTTTTGTCAACAGTTAACATTGAAGCGGTCAAATTAGTTTCAAACGTCGCCAATTTTTTCCACGCGTTCGGATTATTATTCGAAATATTTTCTTCACGTCATATAAATAAGGATGTGGTAACTACTACAGGGCAACCACTCGGAAGTACATTTTAAAATTTACCAAGGTTTTTGGACTTGAGATTTGTGAACGACAACTTACTTTTTGAAACAAATGTTTTATTACATTTCTATAGTTTATTCGAAAATTGACTATAGGAGTCATGTGAGGTTAACAAGCGGAAAAAGATGTACTGGAACCAAAAGTACCATTTGAGACGTTTGCCGCTGTAGACATAATGAATGTCTATTTTTTTTCTTTTTTTGACTGCCTATAGTTTCATAATTTTGAATATTTATGACTAGGCTTTGAGTTTTACGGCAACTTACGATACAAGACATGTATGATTGGTAATCTAACAATTAGGTGATTGGACGCCAGCCTTCATATCTCATATATATATGGAAAACAATGCATTCAGTCGATACTTATAGTCAACAGATGAACCAATGCTCGTCAAAAGTTAATTAGTCGAAAAAAAGTGTCACTTCAGACGGTTCGTGTCATTTTGGGCCTAGTTATTGACCGTATTTAATATTTGCGACAATGAATCCTCGACAAATATTCACTGCGGGATTTCTTATAACAGCAAGCGACAATTCAGCTAACTCGAGGGTGTACACGTGGCAAACGTCGATGTACAATTGTTAATTTTCCATCGACAATAAAAGCATAAAGGGGCGAAAGGAAATTTTTAAATTGTAAAGAATCTGCAGGGAAGGCGAGCAAACATTGCTGCGGCGAAAAAGAAAATTCGACGATGCGGTTATCTTCGACTATGTTCTAACATATTTGTAGTATGTATAATGTCAATGAAAAAGGTTATTTTACCGCAGAAATGAAATGCATCAATGAATGAATATGTAAAGGTTGCGAACTGCTGACATTTCTATAGGTCATGTAGCGAGGGAACTTGCAACTGTTTATGAACAAATACCGATACCGATACCCGATAACTCCTTAGTCCAGAATATTATTCAAACGCGATCATCTAACGACATCCTCGCATAGAAGGTAATAAATTTTCCAAATAAAACAAAAGAGTGTATATGCATAACTTATCTAGCTATAAATGAGTTTTGAAAGGATGGAGGGTGTAAATGAGTGAATAAGAGCATATGAATTTGCATATTGAGGATTATTTCCGCTTCCGCCCCTATGCTGTTCATCATTTAACCCTTTAGGATCGGTCATTTTGGAATATATCTCCTCGGGGCGAGCGATGAAGTCTCGAGTGCTCAGACCGGCCGACGCCAATTCTGATTCATGCGAGTCACTCATGCGTAAGAACACCTCTTTCTGGTTGATCTGTGTGGAACGGGGGTTCTCAAGCTTCGAATTTCAAAAGACTATTTAATCTCCTGAACGAATGAAAACGTGTGCGATCTTTTACACTGTTTAGTCTCAATAATTGGCACGAGCGATTCGCAGTTCTAATATGGACCAAATTGAAAGACTAGTCTTGTGTGCATAGTGAATGGATTTGAGATTATAGATTATATCGCCATAGAGGAACGTTACTGTGTAAAAGATTAAGGGAGTTACAAAATTTCAAAATTGGAAAATTTTTGTGAGAACTGTTTTTTCATTTTTAATTATTTCGAATTATCTTCATTTCATGTTAAAGCAAAATTTATAGAATATTTTTCTTCGAATATAAAACGAATTTTATAATCTCGACAAACGTTGTTGTCGATATGACATCGCCGTCAATCGGTATAAGGATCTCCCAGATTAAGGTAAAACCAATATTTTTCCGAAATAAATGAAATGTCTTGCTCAAGCAGTGTATCCGATTTCGTTTACCTGTTGTTCCCCGGGGAATACCGACGATTTTACCTCTCCGAAAGAAGACCCATGAGTTCCAATAGTAAAAACAAGGGAGCAGGGTTGTTCAAACCACGTCATAACGCCGTATAAGCCAGCAAAATACCTGACATCGGTCCGGTTTCGGCAATCAGAAAGTAATACGATCTGACGGAAAGCAATCGGCCACATCAAAAATAATGATCCACTGTACGGATTCTCCTTGGGAATGAAGCAAACAAGTGGGGCATGGAATCGGACGTCGGAGGCGACTTCCAGATAGATGGAAAGGGGCCTTTGTGTCGCTAATAACCAACAAATTGACACAAATACGCGCGGTGACCGGCAATGGTGAAGCCATGTGGTCAGCGAGGTCGGTTAACCCCAAAAGGGGTGACCCGTGGCCAGGATGACCGTGACAAGTACACTCTTGAGGGATGTTCCGTTCTCTACTCGTTCGTGTATAATTGTTTGTTTTCTCACGGTTGGTCTCATACTCTAATTGATGTGCTGTATTAAAGCGCACTCGGGTGCGTTTACTTTCCTGCCCTCAACTCTTCATTACTCGAAAATATACGGAATTGTCCGGAGCGGCAATTTGCCTCGAACGATATGATTTTCGCTAATAAGGCCGTATAGAGTGAAGCGCTTGCAGTATAAAGTTCAATAATTGATCGGTTCCATTAGGGGGATGGTGCATATATTGAACCTCACATTGTCTTGATGCAGTGCGCTTTCACATTCATCAATGACCCATGATAATCGCCAACTTCATCGAAAAATTCAACATCGAGCTTTTATCATAAAAATCGATTGCAAGAGAATTTGGACCGATGAATTTGGGGTCGACCACCCGACCCCGTTTCATTACGTCGGACTAGAATATTCAATGCAAATCCGCGCTATTCAAAGTGAAGAGGTGTAACAAACGAGGGGTCGAAAAAAATAAATAAAACGAAAGCGTTTATTTTTACATATTTATATGTTACCTATCACAAGTGTTTTGCCAATCTATATTTGATAACTATATCACAACAAAGATGATCTATTAGTAATCAAATAATGGGAAATTTACTGACACCCTCTTGATCAAATAGTGATGATTGTTTTCTGTTATTTACGAATAACGATATTTCGATTTTGAATTTGAGTCAAGTATTTTTAACTCAAGTGACATTCAGGTGTTCCGCGTAGGGAATTGTTATTATCGCCAAATAAATCGAAGAAAATTCTTTCGTGCTATGAGAATATGAGTTGCGCGTCTGTCCACCTTTTCGAGAACACCAATTTGTGCATATTTTATCAATCGATTTAATCAACTGAACCGTCGAGTCGTGTTTATTATTTGAACGACGATTACACAAATTTATATTCTATTGATCTCGATGAATATCGAATGCAGTTTAGTCCAGTAATTTGAGGTGAAATAGAGCGACGGTGTTGTTTTAAAAGCAACATCAAAAATTAGATATAGAGATTTGTTCAAAGTTGACCTTTTAACGCGGCTAACTTTTGAATACGTAGATGTGGAAGTGAAAGAGTTGAAAAACTCTTGAACAAAAAAAAGCAAAACTGAGTTGATTTCTCCCTGCCAAGCTATCTAACGATTCACAGTACAAAGTATGTGGTTATGAATTTTTAATTTATTCTACTTCCTAAATAACAATAAAAAAAGAAGTCATCAATTACACGACCATAAAAGACAAATATATTCTGTGGTTCTCATTTCTCAATAAAACGTCGTTGATATTGTTCGAAGTGGTTGAAGTATTATCGAGTACTCATTCACCTGAGCCAAAACAAAGGTTTTTGAGAAAGTTTCACTACATTACGTCCAGTCTGAAGATTTGAATCCATAAACAAAATTTTCTCCAAACGCGATGAAATATCACAAACATTGAAAAATTTTTACTTCCGTCCGAATAATATCTTTGGAGCAGATTTCGGAATAGGTTTTATAACAGAATGTTCAACCTAAACGTTTTTCATAAAATTCCTCTACTCAATGTAAAGCGATAAAACATAAGAATTTCCTTATAGTTTATAAATTTTCATAGGAAATTCATGAGTTTGCGTTTTGTGAATTGCAGCGATTACTGGCTTATCTGGTGAAGAAGGAAATTATTATCAAAACATTTAAGAAATCACTAAGTTGGATTTTAAGTAATTTGTTTACATTCGATGCAGAGATTGAATTGCTTTCAAATGAGTTCTTCAAAAGTCTTCCTACCAAATATGCTATGCAATAGTCTTAAATTTTCCTCAACCTCTGCTTAACCACTGTCCATACTGAGTCTAGTTCATTCGTCACATTTTTCAAATGAATATGCGAAAGAACCTTTGTTACTACAAAAATAGTTCTGTAATGCACACAGTAATCTGACCATAACGATTGAGGTGCTATTTGTTCCATACCCCCAATATATTTAGACCTTTAGAATGAAATAAACGAACCTCGGATCAGATTCGTAAATAACATCGTTACTAAAACGGACATTTCTCAACCGGGAGAAAACAAAGAAGAAGTCTATCCCCTTGAGCCATTTTAATAAATCGGGTGAGAATGATTATGAATTTAGAACAACCCCATTTACACGAAGTTGACGTCAACGGATAGAAATGGGTAATTGTGGCACCCCTTGGCCGTTACAGGACACTAATTGGTGCGGAATCTAGAAAACCGTATCGTAACTCAGATCTTAATTTCTATTAATTTTTTTCAGGCGACTGCTGGAAAAATCCCCTTCCATTGAAATATTATAAATTCATGCCATTGAATAGCGAACAAAGCAAAGACATAACCATTAGATTATACTTCGGGGGAACCCTTTCTCACTAAACCGTACCAATAGATCCCATAACTTGATTGAAAATAACCTCAGGTGGTTGCCTGCACAACTGTCGTTCTTGTTTGAACTGAATTGTTTCCATTAAAACGAAGTGCGTCTAAAAGCTGAAAATATACGCTATCAGTTGTACGATCTGTTGCTGCAGATATAGAGAAGGGTTGGGTCAGGAATTTATTCTTTTTAATGTCTTAATTACGATAGATAACGCGAAAAACTGTCGAAAAATAGAGTCGAATAGTTTACGAATCAGAATTCTATAATAAAGAGTCGTTGCTGTTGAACTACAGGTTCCCAATTTATCAAAACTGATGAATTTATTATTAAGAATGAAGTTAATCGAAACTCATAAAACACTTCATAGTCACGGTATATATTTAATACGAATTCTTTCCTATTTTAGGTCAACTTATTTCAATCAAGGAAGTAAATTGCAAACAATAACTAGTAGATACATGACATGCCCAATTTTCAAACTTGGATTTATCGTTCTGCGATCTGTGACTTTTCGACAAAAACGGGATAAACAACTCGTAAAACTTCTCACTTATAACTATGTTGGCACGTACTCATTTTACGATTATTGCTTGTATTAACGTTTCAGTCAAGTGATCCTACCATTTGTCCAGTATTGTTGCCTGGGAAATAAATTATTGTGTTGCTAGTCAATGAAAAAATTAGAGATCAATAAACCCATTCGAGATTTCTATACTTGGTATTCTTTCGAACTTGAAATGTTCAATTTTTCCCGTCGAAACCTTTGAAATATTGAGCGTCGCAATAAGGCAACGAGCATTTGAAAGAAATCTGCATATGAAACGCTCGACTCGTACATTTAGGATCTCGGAATAATCGCATTAGGATTTAATTTGGCAGGCTTACGAAAGTAATAATATGTATCAATGGCGTCGAACAGAACGGTGGTAACATTGATTTTTTGACGTGAATATTTTGCATAGGGATCTCGTTTAGAAGCATTAACCGACGAAGGCAATTAACTGGGGATCCAAACTTGATGGTTTTAAACAGACAATGTGACAGCTCGAAGGTGACTTTTGCCACGCTAGATCATTAATTTATTTTTCAAATCAGCTTACGCAAACCCTCAAAGCGATTCTACATTTTTCTACTACACCAATACGGAGGGAGCCGTCGTGTGAATGAGGAGTTCTGACTTTAATCCTCTGAATTTAGCTACCCCGTTACTAATTACCGATGGCTTGCAAGGATTCCAACCCTTTCCATGCTTCACTTGGCCGGCTTCTGTTCCCATTCCGAAAACTCGTCATCCCTTCTTTATAATTAGGAGCCGAAAAGACAAATAGGAGGTTGAATAATTTTTCCATCTCGCTCAGAGTGATTTGATATTTTATCGTAAATTATCGAACGAAATGGGGATTGCCGTTTAAGTAGTTTCTATTATAAAAGGGCGTGTATTAAAGCTACTTCAATCGAAACCCGGTTAAATCATAGGTGGAGTGGCTGAAATGGATAACCGTAGACGTAATTTACCTATTGCGATGATTGCATATAGATCACCATCAGGTCAGTAACCTGCATAATGGTTCACTTCACTATGTGCAAACCCTCTTTGATGTTAATCTTCAATTGACGTCAGTTATAGCCCTTTCTGCGGGCGATATCCAAATTTTCAACGATTATGTCTGTGATTCTATAGAAAGGATCATTTAGTGAATATTGTGTGAAGTTATTTCGATATACCGCATGCTATTTGATCATGGTATTTTATATGTGAATTAATGAAAGCTGATAGGGGATGCATCACTCATATCTCGGGGAATTAAAATCAGTTTGAAACTACACAAATTATAGAACAAAAATATGTGTTAGATATGAGACATTTCCAATTCTGAAGATGTTCTTTGGATGCTGAAGTTCATCAACATATTTTAGTTTATAAATTCTGTTATCTATTTCCGTGTTTCACGGAAATTTTGTATACGAGATTTTGAGATATTTTTTGGATATTTATACAAAGCAATTTACAAAAAGCAAAAATTTATAAAAAATTAGTTGTTGTCCATTTTCATTCAGATGGTAGTTCTTAATAATTGGTCAATATGTTTTGTAATGTACAAATATTTTTGAACGCACCTTGAGAGGAAAAAAGTTTATTTAAACCCTTAAAATAGTAAAAGAGGATTGAAAATAAAATACATGCAAAATTTCTTTTCAATATTGGATGATTTTCATCAACTGAAACCGCTAAATGAATTTAGGCCACGAGATGACTGTACGTATACAGAATTATTGGACTGGAATCGAATATGTCCGAGCGGTCCCCCGATTTGTGGAAAATAATTATTAGGTCATAATAATTGGATCAGAAAGAAAACGAAAAGATTTCTATAAAGGATTGGGACGGGCACACGAAGGAGCGTGGTTTTCGATTGTACATCAGTCAAGCGTATTGAAAATCGCTTATTGCCTTCTCTATACTCAAAAGGTTTTGGTGCATATTCTTTTATACTTATTTATGTTGGCGTGCGCGTGTCGTTAATACTCTCCAGTTATTTGCTTTTCACGAAACGATTATGGCAGTTGTTGTTAAATCATCCACCCCGATTCTGACTCACTAGCTGAAAGAATTTGTGCGGAAGATCGAGTGGCCGATCAATTAAAACCCATGGGTTTCATGCGATCCTTGATGGAAGTTTCGGTTCATATAATCCGCATATGAAAGAGGTGACAATAATCGTAAAAAATTATATCTTCCTGCCAGAATCGTTCTTGTCTCATGCATCAGCTCTTACTGGAGTTACTAATGTTGTTTCAACCGAGGGGGAGAGAGGTATAAACTCTGGAGGTACACGAAACACTCTCCGGATACGCCTAATAATCGTTTGTTTGGCTTCCCATAATATATTTGATTTTTACTTGTAGTTCATACGTTCAATAAATTGCTTTCCCATCTCTCATCTGTGTGTAATAACACGGGTCAGCACAAATTTTCTCTTTTCATTGTGTTCATTATAAAAATTGCTTACAAAAAATTGAAAAACAAATCAAAAGCGCAAGTTTTTTCTTTTTCTTTTATGATGAGTACTATATTCAAATAAAGGCATATGAACAGTGTTCACTCTTGGAAATCGTTAAGCACAACTTTGTCTGATTGGTGGAGGCATTCCATTCATGACCATTCAATCATTTAAATCATAAACAATATGACATAAATAATGCAATGATCCACCAGACCCCAATTTAATTCCATAAGTTAAAGATATAAAACTACATAAACCGTTCGGACACATCTGTTCGTTTCGAAGTTCAATAAGGAAGCAAACATAAAATCGCATTATTCGTTTCATTCGGGGTATTAGTGCGCGCATTTTTGGGCATTACAATTCCGACCGCCATTCACTTGTTTTTTCCGATTTAAATCTTCTCGTTTAAAGGAGACATATGTGATGTACATCAGTGAAAACACGAGGGTGTCGGCTGTGCTATTAATTACTAATCTTACGTATTATCAAGAGCGGAAGGGTAGCTTTAGTATAGCGTTCTACCTTCGAACGTAATAACTCTTGTTGTCCCGCAACGCTATAATAGCTTTCCTTTATTGCCAACAAGAGATTCTAGAGTAATTATCAAGTATTAAGGAGTAATAATGACATCGGCTGTGAAATGGGCGAGTGATATTTTTAAAAGGATACGAATTACCGAGATAATTAATTACTTTCATGGTTACGATAGGTTCGTCGGATTATTGTTAGTGCATAAAAATATGACTCAACACATTATCAAACTCATAAAGGATTTTTACATTCCAGTCGATTCTTAAAGTTTTAAAAAGCCAGGATGAGCTGGCAATTGAATTGGCACTGTAGCAATTAGATTTGAACCTGAATTAATGGTTTTGTTAAATAATTTTATGAAATCGCTAGGGCGCGGGGTCCGCGCAATTTACCACTTTCGGCATTGTTTGATGAGAATGTGGGAGGGAATAAATGCCGTTCGGATGCTCACCTGCATAACTGCATTGGCTAATAACAGTGAGTCATTATCGGTCATTTATCACCATCGAAGCTTCATTCCACGTTAATCAAGCTGCAACCTCACAATCCATAGATGCGTCGCCGATGTATCGTCTGTCAGGACGTCGACACGTTGTTGCATCGATGTAGATTGATGGCAAGGTTATCGTTCCCAATTCCAGCCACTGCCTCCACAAACAATGCTTAATATCTGCTCAATTCAAAGGATTAAACTAAATTTGCGATAAATCCACTCTTTCTACCAATGCTCATCGTGAGGAAAATAATGGATCAGGTGGAAGCTATCCAGAAGGGCGGGTGGATTTGCTGGTTTCATTATCTATATTGCAATTGAATTATCAACTGTTAATTTAATTTGCATACATATGGTTGCTATTGAATGCCGGCTTCTTGTTAACAAAAGCAGGATGAGCATACTTGATATAAAGAAAGGTGCTAGAGACCTTTAGCAGTTTAAAGCGACTTTCTCGCTTTTTGAAGATTCTCTTTGATAATCTGGAAGTCTGAATTTGACGAAAAACTAGTCATTGACCGCCTCAGAATCTGAACGCTTCACATTGAGGAGGGTCAAATTTACAAAACTCAAACTGTTTATCTTTTCATCCTCAATTTGATATTGATTTCACGTACGTGAACAAAACTGAAACAGACCTGAACATTCCGAACTCAATTTCCGGAACGTATACGTGCGATTTTCATCACTTTTCATTTTTATTATAACGAAGATTCTCCGGAGCAGAGCGAACAATAAAATTTTTATCACGTTTACAGCCTAAGTTTCCACAAAATGGGGAGCAATCGCTATAGAGGGAAGGTTGTTCGCTTTGTATTCACGGAATGCGATAACAATCGCCTTAAAAATTTTCCACCCTGCTTCGATATCATATTATTTCGCTGCCGAGCGTGAAGAATAACGGGGAGATCAGGAAACTTATTATTTTCATTTGACGATTAGAATCGCTCCCAATTCCCGATGGAATATAATTTGCTCTAAGTTGATGTGTACTTCAAGAAGTAAATTTCAGATAAATTTTGTCTTCTGTTTTAACATCATCCTATACGTATTCAGAAGTATCAAATCTATAATCATACCAAGTTAAAACAACATGAAATTGCATCTTTTAACACACCAAAAAGGATAAGTAAAATGAACTTAGAGCATGTTTAGATTCAGCTAGGGCTTATGCTATAATTTTTAGATATTTTCAAAATTTCACGAACATTCAAGAAATTTTTCGCATTCCATTTTATAAAAATCGGAATATATATCAAATTTGCTGAGGCTTACACACTTTAAAACAAATTTTTGGATTCTATTGACAGTTCATTTTTGAATTCCAAGAAAATCCAAAATTTTGAAAAGTTCATAATAAAAATGAATTCTTCAAATTTTCCAGGAATGAACGTGTTTTTTAAATTACCGCTGAGAATGAAATTTTTCAGATAAATTTCCTTGAGAGAACGTTCTATTGAATAGCATCTTGAATTCGGGAGTTCTATAGAAAATCAATTAGTTTTGTGACTGACTTGAAGCATACGAATTTTGTAGCGAGAAATTTAAATGTGAAAAATGTTGGGTATTGAAATTTTTGAATTCAAAATGTTCGAACATTGTACTCGCGAAAAATGGTCGAACAAATTAAAATGATTAACATTTCATTACCTTTGAAATGGCAGTCGAAAAAATGTCACCCCCGATTAGTTTATTCCCAGCACAGCACAAATTCTTTGTTGAGTAGTGAGGGCATGAATGTATAAACAAAGACATTGAAATAGCCAGTACGGTCATGCTGTACAGATAAAAAGCCGTCACCGTTCTGGCGGCACCCATAAGTGCTCACTTTTGGCGGCTGCCGACTTGATGGCGCTCTTTAAGACTATTGACGCTGTCGAACCGTACAGTAATATTGTTACAAAAGCTTGCCTTACCCCAACGAAGTGATGAAAACGAGCGTGCAAACCATCGATGTTCCATAGTCACGACCCTAAATCGCCCGTCTCGACAGTTACCACCCTCTCATAATCAATATGTCCCTTCTTTCTATTGTTTTCCTGGAGCCCCATAAATGTCCGATGAAACCTATACGGTTATCGGTGGTTTCTCGAAAAGAATAATTATCGTGGACATTATTTTTAGGCGGTGCTCAGAAAAATTATACAAGAAAGGAAAAACAACCGCAAAGTCAGAAGAAAGAATGGCTTGACTATTTTCCAAATTACGTAGTATATCAACCGAAATAAGGGCCGTGATACAGAATCGACCATCGTTATCGTTTGAAAACAAGTACATTCACTAAATACAACGGCTCATCAACCCGCCTGTCGATTTGCTGCAAATAATTTAAAATTCGTGATAAATGAACTGCGATGCGATTTTATGGACCAGAATTTGACTCAAAAACCCAGATCGCTGTACATAAATATCAAAACTCTTGTTCGCCAGTAGAGAACAGTTCGTCAAATGATACGAAAAAGTGCAACTGGCGGGGCGAAAAGGACGAAGTTTAACATAAATTGTAAAAATAAAAGTCTCAAGCATCATTACCCGGAAAGAATAGGAACACAAAACAGAAGAAGAGAACGAAACTTATTGCCCCGACAGAACTCAACGAGAGTGCCGGAAATTATATGATCAACATAATCAGAAGTCATTTCTTAGATGGGAAGAAAACGGCAATGAAAAATTAGAAACGATTTCATCTCCCAAGGAAAGATGTTGTCGTCAGTCAAGTGGTCGTAAGGTGCTAAGGTTCTTTTCAAGAGACAACGCCGCAGAATAAATTGGGGGAGAAATTGATATTTCGGGACCATTCATGTGTAAACTGTCTTTTCGCGATATAAAACAAAAAGTTATATATCACACTGAACTATGCATTTTCAAGAATGCTGAATTATATTACAATGAATGAATATTTCATATTCTACCTAGAAATGACCTAGAGAAGAAATCGATGGCTGTCGATGAAGGTACATCTGCGTATAGAGGACATTATTTTCGCAATAATAGGATATTTAATGCCATTATATAAACATTAGATGCAAATGACAATTTTCAATTCGATTTGTACGATTAAAAGAATCAAACGATTCGGAATATTGTGTTCAGGTAAGCACAATATTCCAACAGTGACAATTCTGTCAGCTGAAAAATATTTTTACCAGCGAATCATATTTTCTAGACCGTCCATTGCGGCACTGCACTGAGAAGTACCACCATTTCCTACTCGTTTCGATATTTTCGTCATTTTCGTTTGTTCGCTTCTTCAAAGAAACTTCGAATTAGCGAAAATGAATTTTGTGAAAATTCCAGAATATTCTCGAAAAAAAGAGTTTTCAAAAATGTTTATATTTCCACAAAAAATCATTCAAAGCATATGGAAGTTCATATATTTTCATTATTCCAGCTATCTGAATTTGGTAAATGAAAATTGTTCTCAAAAAATATCGAAACAATACTTCATTCACAAATGTGAAACTACTTTCGATATCAAATTACTTATCAGCGAGATATAAAAGAAGTCAAATGTTTGGAAGATTTCGACTATTTGAAGTAAACTTGGCATCATTAAACTCATTGAACCATGATATTGAATAAAGGATTAAAAATTGAAACCTGACGGTTTTCCAGAACTGAACTATGAACTATGCAGATGTAGTTGGCTATCCTAAAGAACGACAGTCGATTGAAAATCTTGTGAGGAAGAAATTATTCAGTGGATTAATTTCAGATTACTTGATGTTGAATTTAAGCGCACGGCTGTATCTGATTTACAGTCTGGTGCAGGCGCGAGTTTAGGTAATCGAAATTTTTTGATACGTATTCAAAGCGAAAGCGTTGTACCAATATTAGATTAGATTCAATTCGGTCCAATAAAATTAAATTAAACGATTGTTAACTAATAGTCTAATTACTGATTACGAATTTTTTAGCAATAATTATTATATAAAGCAGGCTTGAACGAATGCATTTTTCTTAATATGTAATATCTACGCACATCCAACGGGAATAGATATTAAATTCTCCCATTTGAAACCAAGCGTACGAAGTTTTTTTTTTCAAACTAAAAATAGATAATGTGATTAAAAAAATGAAATATCTCAATGGAAAATGTCATTCGATTCAGTATAAGCATCTGCTGCGCTGTGTTATTGGCTCTACATTATTAAAGTGACAGAACGGCCGGAAAATATGGTAAAAGCCCGAACGCAGTTTTATTGAAATTCACAAAGGTAATGGTCATCCCCGGAATCTCGTATGAATATGCATCAACAACTGGAACACTGTGAGTGTTATTGGCCAGATTCAGTTTCTAGTATGCAACAGTGATGAATGGCCATAGAGGCGAACTCTTTGGGGAAACTCTCGCGTTCTGATCGGATTTCCCATTCCATCGTATAGATCCACAAACTACCCTATCCGAAATGCACAATCAGTTACCAACATATTCACCGCCTAAATCGCAACGCATACGGCTCTACTAGTTCTGCATTCAGAGGGAATAGGTGTATCATAATGCTGTTTAAATGGAAAACAGTTTCGGATCGTTAGAGGCCTAACTGTCAATATGCCATATTTCGTGGAACAGTTTTAATCCATGAAAGTAATGTTGATTATACAACTCATAGCTAATTTCGCTAATAGAAATTGCAAATTTTCCATCGTTGCTGTGTGCAGATAATTAATATATCCACTATCTCTTGGCATCGTTCTTCATTCAATTCCATCCAAATTTCAGTTACATTTAAAACGATCTAATGCCTATTTCACGTTATTTCGTTGTTCGAAGAAGGTTTTAAATTAAAATGTTCCACAATGAAACATTTTATAAAGTGGTGAAATAACATTTTGTCACCAGAGGAAACAATTTTTTAATAACATTATGGTTTTTATGGGAAATTTCTTGCAGAGTATTCGAAATTTATGAAAAAAGATGATTTGTCGAAACATTATTCAAAAAACAAAATTGTAGTTATGATAGCAAAAATAAATAATTGAAGATCTCTAATAAGTTGAGAAGAGCGTGCTCTGAAATCGCAGAATATCAAGAATTTCATAAAAAAAGAATTTGAAAGACGAATGAATTCCCCTGTCGTCGTACTGACTGACAGTTGGAGCCCTTGAATATGAATGCAATTTTCACATAGAACAGAATCATGATTGAAACGAGAGAATTATATTATTCGAGATATGTGTCTATTTGTTTATGATCGGTAAGAAAACTAAAATGAAAATCTATTGATTCTGTTATTATAAATAAATATTTCATGATCTCATATATATTTAATAATATTTTCATTAGTACATCCAGAGTGGTTCATGTAATTCAGTGTTCCATACTTTTATCAGCGACGGGACATGAAGATAATGACAAACTAATTGCATCTAAGTGATTTATACGGCGAAATATGAATATTTAACCACTATTTTACGAATAATTCCCATCAGTATGTATATTGGTGATGAATGCGTCAACAAATTCCAGTAACTACCTCTCTAATTCCTTTAATCTCCATTCCCTCAAGTGAAACACATATTTTTTGAGTGAGTTCGCATGCACAGCAGAGGCGGCGTCAGGTTAGGATTCAGATCTTGTCATTATTTTGATTTGATTACAGACAGCCAATTTCTCCAATTGTTTTTTTGAAAAACACAAGAAACATATAAAAATTTAGAAAATTTCTTTTGAATTTTTACGGAAATTGGATAAAATAACTTTCTTTAAAAGTTTCCAACTATGAAGCTTAAGGATTGTTCAAGTATTACCTAGCGCAATTCTTGGACAATTTTGTGAACATATTATTGATCTTAGATTAAAACATGAAAAATGAATTTCCCTTCGCGTATTTTTTCCGAGTCAAAATTTTGCACAAATCAAGACTATTGAAGGTTTTAAAATGAAAATGCGATCAAATGATAATTTTTGTTTCAAGAAAGTACGAATGCACGCTGCAAGACTATCCTGGGGTTATTTATCATACAAGGAAATCATGGAGGCTGTTTTACGATAACGGTATTATTTCTCATGCGAACGTACCAATTATCAGTAGTTCAGGGATAATTGTGTATCGACGCATCAACTATATGCAAGACGGAACAATTCGATCCCAGTAACTTAAACGAATTCCTTTATGTCTCGGATAGAAAGACATGACAGACAGAATCCCATTATTGTTAATATTGTTGAGACCGAAATATCAATATAAATATCCCACAATTATTACCGTTCAAAAATCGGGATTAAGATTAATTACTCCCATCAAAATATGATTCTTGAGCGTAGGAATCGTAGATTTATTATATATTTGGGTTTAGTCATTCGCTCATTTTTTTCGATACCTTATTGTTATTTGACGAACGAAACTCCAGTAATGGATATCAAAACTCCCATTCCCCGTCTGTCAATTTGAAACGTGCTTTCCCTAATGATAATCCCCTCATAAGTTTATCATCAGATGAACTATCCATCAAACTTAATCTTTGAGACACTATCTTGTCTACCTGTGGATGTCATTCCATGCAGTGAGGCATATTCAATAAAGTGACGCTATTCAACGACGGTAAATCTCGCGTTGAAAATTATTTCCATTATGGGGTGATTAGGTATATCGGAGGAATTGGAATATTCATGCTACACTTCAATACCATGAATTTGAAACCTGACCACAATATCATTCTGATTGATTTTTGCGAGAAATTGAAATATTCCTGAAACGTTGTTATATTTCGTAATTGTGATTACGTGGGTGCATAATTATTTTTCAAGCGACCACGCACGAAAGTGATACATGTCACGCTTGCCTATTGTAGAAAGTTACCAATTCCATGCAACTGCACGGGTAAAACCGGTTTGATCCGTGCGGGAAAGTGGTTGGTTCAACTATTCATTCACCTCAGCCGAAAAACATTTATAAGAAGCAAAGTGACGAAAATATCCGTCCAGAAATAGTGGGGGCTTCTATATAAAACTCGTGAGAATTCCAAAAGGAATTTTTTGAATTTCATAAATATTAACTGAGGAAGTGAGTATATTCGTTACAAATAACTCAAAAGGCTGTTCAAAGAAGATTCACTTCGAATCGTTATATTAATTACCTAATTAATGAGTAGAATCTAATTAATTTTCAATTCAAACGACTTTCGTATTTTGGTTTTTAAGAAATGTAAATTTTCCTTTTCAGCCACGGGTTTCAGACGTGTAACACTGGTAGTTCGAATGTAGATGGGTGAGAGATAGAATTGATATACCGAAATGATTTATGACAATCGCCGAATGTTTATGGTACGCATAAAACTATGAACATAAATATATATCGTGATGATTGCGGAGAAATTGAGCTTTAGGAATAAGAATTTTTCGCAGTCACATCAGTAGCATTTTTATTGCTCTTTTCGGAATGCCGGTTCATAAATGAAAGGCTAATCTCATTTCCAGTCAGCGATACAAAGGAAATGAATCATAGCAGAATATGGTATTTCAAGTAGCCGTGGTCATAATATACGTATAATACAGGAGTTCAGTCTTCCTCAGGAGTAACGGAATTTGGTCAGACTGCTCTTCGTTATGGCAATTATTCATACCGTACAAGAAAAAAAAATTTAACAGTCCTTCGGTATATAGAGTGTTATTCTCATTTCTCATTAGGTATGCCATTCAGATCATTTATAACAAGGGGCACGCAAAACTGATCCTTCTATTACAAATGCTCGTGCTATAAAGATATAAGTGCACTTGAACAGTTAGCAAATCTGAGAAATTATAGCCGGATCATAATTTCAAATCTGATGGTATGTTTCCAACTGTTGCTAACTAGTGATTGACTTCTGTCAATTAGAATTTAATCGAAAGTTGAATTCATATCTGTAGGATTTTTTTCACACAAATTTTGATAAATGTTTCGCATAAATAAACAAATAACGTACATGTTGAAAAATGTGAAATTCGATTTACGACAACGTCTGTTTATATATTTGCTTTCCACAACCATCACAAACACAGATCTCTAGATCATCGTAGACGATGAAAGGAATATTATACATGCCGTAAAATAACGGAGAGCTGTTTTTGGCAGACGAATAGGAGGAAGGAAGTGAATCGAATGGACCCGGACATATTTTGGCGGGTTTTGAATTGAAAAGGGTGGACCCAAAAAGGTCGGAAGTCGAGTATAAGAATGCATTGTGTTTCCTAGATCTATTCCGGATTGACCACTAGAGCAAACCCCTCCGATATTGTATATTTCAAGACGATAGTGAGTTTGACAGTAAGTAGCCTCGTGAATAAACTCTATTCACGAATCGTTTAACGTGATTTATTCGGTCAATTTATATCTTACGCATGTATATTGATACGAATATTACGAAGAACGACTACTTGGAGGGTGTATTCGACTATTTATAAAGAATTTTTTACTGTTCACGAAGTTATGCCGTGTGAATAGATGTACCCAGATTTTTTATTCATTATTTAAATTCGTATGTGACTTCTTTCATCCAACAAATTTTTTATCTGTTTCCCATTTGAAAATACCATTCAAAGCTCGAGTTGATGAGGAGCGTAAATCTGTGAGAAAAAATAATTGGCATTCTTCGTCTTCCCCTGATTAGTAGTGAAAAATAGGAAGCGACCCTCTTTAATCCTATGCCCTTATTCTCACTCGAACGCTCTTGAGCGTTGTGTCGAGCGACTCAACGGAGCCACGCCGGAAAATGTTAATGCAGTTTCCTCCAGTTCCCTTCATTGGATACATATCTTCATTAACGATATTCGATCCCCAATGGTTTTTCTATATATGCCATTTTATGTTTACGTATTCAGGGACGTGTATCACTATCGCGAAAGGGGCCATAAAATCGTTAACGGAATAAAGTCCGGATGATAGTCATTTTCAGTATCGGCTTCACCGTATCGGGGTACTCGGTATAAAATGTTTATTTCTCACTTAATATTCAACTTGTTCTTTCTCTGCGCAAGCATTGACTATACTAAAATCGTCGTAAAAATGTAACTGCTTTATGTACTATTCGTACCTACATATATTAGATAATACTTCATTGTCTACATCAAGTTATTTTCCATATACAGGGTGCAAACTTAAGATCGGATCAGCAACTCTGCTTTTTCTACTTTCAAATTTTATTCCGTATTCCGGTTCAAAAAGAAATCGGGGCATACCATTAAAAATGATGCAAAGTGAATGTTTCTCAAAGGAGGTAAAATCGACCCAAGCGCAAAATTTTGTTAGCTCATCTTTCCAGGAGTGTATTCAACTTTTAAATTGTTTATATCAACAGAAAAAGCGCTTCCCCGATTGTAATAACCTGAAATTTCTATCGAAATCATAATTTCATAACTTTTCATGACTTTGGGGTTGAGTAGAGTTAGGGGTGAGTTTTGACGTGATTTTTCTCACTCAATAGAATAGTGATACTTACTCTAATAGTAAGGGAATAATGAGGTACAAACGAATGTAGATCACTTAGATCGAAAAACCCTCAAACCGTTAAGGTTCATTGAATCTCCACGCAGCGAGATTCTCATTTCAAATCTCCAGTTAACCTCTAGAAAAAGAGGTCTTATGTAATTATAAGTGAGTTAATTTTGTAACGAATGCTGTAAGTGTTGTGATCATAAAATTATTTCCATACATCACGGCGCAACATTACTGTTTAACTTTATTCATAGTCAACTACGGAGTACTTCGTTACAAACAGGTAAATGTTCATATCATATTATGATTTCTCAGGAAGTAATCACCATAATCCTATTCTTGCGCAAAATCATCCAGCACCTGTTGTCAGATTTCATTATAAGATAACCATTATTTGGAGACGGGAGTAAAAAAAGACGATCGCGGCTATAAATACTAAAGAGGTTCAATAGAAAAAAATAATGGAAATGGTATTGTCGAAGCAAAATGGTAATATCTTGACCTACATTACTGCAGTGGATTGCAGATATAATCAATAAGAGCGATACTACGGGTTTACGACACCAAAGTGTCGCGTGTATGACAAATACGCAGATGCAACGCACTCTTTTGAGTCATAGGCGTACAGTGCCTAGTTCTATCATATAATCGTTTAGGGTTGTTCAAAACGATAAGACCTCTCATAATAATATTGAAAAAAGTAATTGAGATATGAGTTATTATCTGAGCGAGTCCGTTTTTTTGGTTTAATGTTCTAAATTAAATCGGTCGGAGTTTTATTTTAATAGCGTTCAATCATTAAAATTTCCTACGGCTGTGCAATCTGGACGTTTGTGTAGACCCGGTAACACTGCTTCTATACTCCAGCTAGCGAGAGCAATAGCCTGAGAGGCAGTGTTGTTTTAGGGCTGACTCATTTTATTGGGAACCATTGAATTTCACATTCGTTTTTCTTGTCAAGTTTGTACGGATAAAGTTGACAAAACGAATCGTTCGAGATAAGAAAGCGTTACGTCTTTTCACTGTGTTATAATCCCATCATCCATTTGACGGAGTTCGTTTTAAATAGATTTTCATCGATACGACCCTGTTTAGCTCTGGGTTGCCTTAACTTCCATCTCGCTTCCTGATGACAATGAGTGTACTCTTTCTTGAAGCCACCTGGCTACTTGCACTTCAGCTCAAATTTCTCTGCTTGTATAATGTCTCGAATCATTAATTGCTCTTTTAATCTCTGTTGTAACGGTTTTCTAGGTGAACGATGTCATCATTCGCACCCTTACAATATTAGGGAGGACAAATTTATATGCCAAAAATCTTGCAAGAGAAGAAGAAAACAAGTGAAAACTCATAACACTGGACGAAAACATAAATTTCCGAATTGGATGTGCTTGATTAGTGTCTATTTCGAAAGGGACCACACAATCAAATATAACGAGATTTCTTAACTCTGTCTGAATAATTGATAAATTGATTGCATTATTAACAAGAGGATCCATAAAACTCTGTTATTGATGACGAAATCGACTCGGTGAAACGTAGTTTCCTTGCGAATTTCGAGGCTATTTCATGAAGTAATTAACCGTTTTTTTAATTCTACTCCCTTGTTTATAATAATTTCGAGCGACGATCTATTTTGAATATGAGAAAACTAACATTTACCAGAACAACAACATTTTCGACAGGCTCAGCTGGGAGTACGAAAAATGGGTGATTTATTTTGGGTTAAATATACAAAATGAGGAGGTATATGGATGAGCTGAAAGCAACAGGTGTGCGATAGCTGCTACCTGCTTCGCAGACAGGCTAATTCACATGTCGATTTATAAAGCGTCTTGAGTTGCACCCTTCAAGTCGCTAGGTCATTCTATAGACTGCTCCATGTGGTAGTTTCACTTAGACAATTCCTCCCGTTCTAGGGCGCCCAACGTTAATCTTTCATTTGGTTGCATGCCTGCTCTCCGATGTCGAACAAAAAGGGACTGTTTAGCAGGACGAAAAACTGAATCTCTATATTATATCGCAGGTGTCTCTTTTGTATTCCACCCCAGGGAAAAACAAATTTCGTATTAGGTAATCCACAAAGCGTCCCCATACAACAACAGCGGGATACTTTGCTAATCTAAGAATTAGCGAATACAAGCGTTGACGATTTTTTTTCAGAATTCAAAAGATCGTAATTTCGAGGTATGATATAATTATCTAAAGATTTACACGAGAAGTTAAATTTTTCCATTAAAAACAAAAACTCATAGTTATCATAACTCATAGTTAGAAAACTCCTCCGTAACAATTTAAATTTTTTCTCATAAATTTGATTTATATGAGTAATCGTGGAATATGGATTTTTAATATAGAATAAACTCAGGAGGGTAATAGAAATCCCCTTATCAAATAAACTTCTATTGTTAACCATAAAGGTTATCGTTGTCTTGTGTTTCTTTTTAAGCTTTCTTTCTGTGGCGCAACTAGGTTGCAGCAAAATTTTAAAAGCCGGATGACAGTCAGGTACCCGACTAGGCGGCCCCAGACCCAAACAAATGGCAACACAACTTGACATGTAGCGTTCATATTTTTTTTTCTCAAGAATTTGGAAGAAGTTTGAAGGTTGCAGTCTACAGTTTTTACAAAAATATAAAGTTGTTCTCCAAAATGAAAATGTCCTCTGCCTATTCAAATCAATCCAAACACAATGTGAAAAAATATTCAGTAGAGCAAATATACAAGAAGAAATTTCTTTCAAATACAAATGTGCCAATCTACATCACCAAGTACGTGGTACTCATATGAGAAATAGATAGTAGTTCTCGATGCTGAAATTTTAAATGTGTGTCCAATACCGCAAATAGTGTGCGGAAAAGAGGTTCATGATCTTAAAAAAACAACCACCGACACCGAGAAAACCTTGAAATAGAGTTTACTAAATCAAAATTTTTACAAAAATCCGCGGTGCCTATCAGAATCACATGAGAAATTCCCCAGTCGATGGACTAAATAATTTACGGCTCCGATCTGACAATGTTTTAAATCTTAATAGTAGCATCAAGTCGAATCATGTGTAAACAAGAACAGAGTTGGCAATAGAGCATCGCTTTCCTCAGCTGACACCTGCAGCGTGTATCTTGCGGGGGCGGAGAGGGGGCTGCACATCGAACCATGTACTCGCCACGCTCGCTGCCACCCCTTCCCCTCGGATCCACACAAATGCCTTAAGACACGACCGAGATATACACACTGTAATCATCTCTCGCTAGATGTACTCTCGACGTTGTCGGATTTTTAAGGTAACAACGATGAACAGCAACGGATTCCCAATTCACATCCCCATCGCAACGAAATTAGTTGACAATCACAATTAATTCTACATTACGATTGTTCTTCAAATGAGATAATTGTATAGGAAAAAAATGATGAGTCAAATTCTTACAGCCACATATATATCTGCACAAGAGTTATTACTCTACGAGAAGGTAATGAGATAAAATTGTAATAGAACCTTGACAAGCTAAATGACTGCATAAAGAACCATCAGGTAGATGGATAGTAAAAGAAACCGTCTCGTAGCCGTTGACCGATAGTATAGATATGACAACGGTGCGTTCGTCGGAACTCGGTCGTGTTGCAGGGACTATCTGCGCATTTAATCAGAGCTGGATGCATCGGCAGGACGCGGGGGTGCTGTGTGGAGTGACGTCGTGACGTCACAACAGCGGGTAAAGAAGAAAGGGGGCCCGGCTCGCCACGTGTTTCTTCGACTACGACCGGCTGTGTTGCCTGTTACTTTATAGGCTGGGATGCACGTGAGGGCATTGCAATACTGCCTTTCACAGCTTCAAATATTTAGTCAAATTTTTTTCAACTTTCACGGTTTATTTCTATAGACTGAATATTTGTTTGGTATTTGATAATAATCGAATAATAACTTTAGTACACCGACTGTTTTGATTCTGATTTTAACCCTTGATGTCATTCCAAAACAACGATTTGGAAGTTTCTCTATCAAAACTGTCATACAAAATGATCATCGATTTTGTCAAGCGAATTAGAGAATCCGTTGTGCGAGAGCTACCTTTAGACCTGTACTACGCGACCCACAGATCAAGGACAGTTTTACGAGCTCCTGCATACTGCATAGTACTTGTCTTATTGTATCTTAAAGTACGTTGTATTTAATGCGCAGAACGGGTTGAGCGTTAGATTAACAACCGTGCAGTCAAGGTTATCAAAGCGATGACGATATTGTTGGATTATTTTAATATTACCGTAAAACAATAATTATGAATTAACTCGTCATGTATTTACAGTAAGGAATACTATTTTACGATATATAAATGCGCGGGATTTTTTCAATCGTGACTTCGCTAACTTCGATAAACCGATTTCGACGTCCGAGTGATAATTATCTCAAAACAATGCTTTATTTGTTCCTGAAAAAGTTTGTTTTCATGTAGCTTTCGTCGGAAGATAAAAAATATTAGTGCCGCCATCAAATAATGATCATAATTTTTTACGATGCCTCATTGAACGAATGTTATTCACTTTGATTTGCTCAATTAATTTCTAATCCGGAAATGAACCCTGTGTCCCAAATTTGTTATTTAATACGTTTTGAATAAACGAGGTGGATAATCTGATTTATTTTAACTCAAATTATCAACCTATGTTATTAGTGCGCGGTCCAATAATACAATTTTTGAAAAATAGTCGTACTCGTTTTTCACGAATCGGTACTAAAATTTGGAAGAATCTAAAATGAAGGTTTCATGTTTTGCAAAAACCTTCAATTGAAATTTCAGCAACCAATACTACATACATTTATAATTTTTTTAGCGAACATTTGTCAACCTTTGCAGAGAAAAAAACTCATCGTGGTACCACGTTTTGGGGCCCTTTAAATTTATTTTAAGGGGTATTTGAAATTTGATATTGATTTTAACGAAATTTCGTAGGATCATAGAACATTGGATCAACGGTTTCGGTGGAAAAGTCAATTCTCGAAAATGTCAAAAATGCATTATTTCGAGATCTGTGCAAGATGGCTTAATGAAAACTTCAAGAAAACGCTTTTTGTACTATAAAATAGACTTTACACAAGTCGGAAAAAAATGAATTTTTTTCTCTGTTGTTGCCGCGGAAGTCGATTAATTTCGATAAAACTGCGTGAAAACGTTGGTTTTGACGATGTCTCGGCTGGGTTCGTTGATCAGTTAATTCCAAAAAGTATTTCTAGAGTTATATTGTAAGATCGCGCATCAACGCTATAACGTGTATGGATACCTTTATAACTATTGTTTAACCGAACTATGTTAGCACTAAATTACAACTCACGAAAATTTGTAAAATGCATTATCTATACAAATTTTTTCTAAGAATTTTCCACTTTTCGTGAAATTCGTCTACTGCTTGAAATTCTATTCTCTGAATTGTTGATTTAATATTTTTGTTAATATTTCACATAAGTCAACTTTTTTACAATGTAAAATATTTGTCAAGAATCGCAGTGCTATTAAATCGAGAAGGATAACAATCGCTTATAGGTTGTACCTGTATCGTATAATAATAAAGAATCAGATGTGAAAGTTGATGGAGTTGGTTCTATTGTCAGTTGGTTCATGTGCAAGGTGAACTGCAACGATGATTTCATTTCTGGAAAGTGCTCGGTGAAATAGTAATTACTCGCAATTACCACTGGAGTGACATTTCTCCGAAATACAATACTATCAATAAGAAGAGGATTTTGTTAATAGGGCTTCGATTTGAAATGTTTGAAAAACAGAGTTTTTCATCACAAAAAACTTATTTCAAACACTGCTTATAAATTCATAATTTACGAAAACTATGCATATAAGAGCCAGATAAGTTGTTTGATCATACTTTAAGTTTTTTTTATCTGTTGGTATAATTATTCAATGCCTAATTATTAATTCCGGCATTTATAACGATTTTCTCAATTCCATGCTTGATTTCGTTTCGATACGTCTCTAATTCAGAACTAAAAATGGAACTGACTGACTTGGATGCCATTATTATTATTACATAATCATAAGGGCAGAAGGATAAGTTCATGGTATGCGGAAAAAAACCTAAAAATTACAGAGTAATTAATCTACCAGTATTATACCAAAATGAAAATAAAACAACACCGCAACATATCTATTTCAACCGTGTAGGGACTGTAGATTTGATTAGTTTCTTTTTGTTTTTTACTAATTTTCAAAAATTATATGACCGCGTGTACATTTAATATACCATCGTTCATAGTAATAAACAGTTCATTTTAGTATATCAAATATCTACTTATGATTATACGTTTTCGAATACTATAAAAATTGAAGCTGCGTCGCAATATAAACCTTTGTCAGGAACGCGTAAAAACATTCAATGACTCTAACATATCGACTTTTCAGATTTCGATTTCTTCAAATTTGAACTGAGATCAGTTGAAAACAATTGATTAAAAATGCATCAAATTAATTACGATCCTGCTCTTCTCGTTGACATGGATGCAGACATCTCACACATTCAGTGAACGACATTGTCACCGACAAGCACACCTAGCGACCTAGAAAGCAAAGTAGTGGTTTCTAACAACACTCACTTTCTTAGTTAACAAAATTGTTTATGGACACTCAATTACGGGGTTTTTCAGGTCTTTCAAAAAATTTCCCGCATAATTGCCATCCAGATGATATTACCCGTTCAAACGAACCTAAATCACGATGCGAAGCCTAAATACATATTTTGTTTCGAAATGTATCCATAACACGGAGATATAAAATATAATCGAAGGTACGGTCCTGTGTGGTTGTTTTTTTTTATTTCTTGCAGCTCCCGGTGTTAGCTTGGTTGACTGTGATAGCCTGAGGGCAAGTGGGAACAGCCATCATTTATAAGTGTAGCGATACGAAGAACTTGATTCTGAGTTGGCTTTGCTTAAGATGTTGATGACCTTACACACGAACCCCGTTCCGTTGGTATCCGTTGGTACACCGTTCGAGGTATCATGCCCCTTATGGATATATTTGACGGAAACTTAAATCATCTTTTCTGCATACCTTTTTCGTAACGCTATTAAATTCAAGATATATGCTTGCTTTAGTTTATTGAGCATATTACCGGTGAAATGACTAACGATATTTCGTTATATCGAACTACGAATTGTAAGAGAATATCGACCATTATGATGAAAAAGTAGGATCATTTTCAATAGGTTTTTTTTTTGAAAACCCGAACAATGGTTGGTGACAAAGTTGCAGGAAGATGCATTAAAAGAAATTTATTTGAGCTCTTGCTTTCAGCATAAATAGATGTGGACATCCTATTCGATGACATTAATTCCGATGTCTTCATGCCGTGTAGGCGGACCTACACAAATAACTCCAGAATTTGCAAAGGAGGTTTTCTGGTGAACGCAGTAGACATGCCAAATATGGATTTCATTTTTCATGGGAAAAAAGCGCAATGGATCAACATCCCCACTTTAAAACTGTTATTCATTCCATGAAACTTAACCATGGCATTCAAATTGAACTGATAAACAATTGAACTATTTTTCACAAAAAAATTAACTTCTTGTTTGCATTCAATTCAAATGCAGAAATTTATTTCGTATAATTTACGATCATCAACGCTTGTGTCGGAAGAAAAACAGATCATCTCCAAAACTGATATTTTTGTTCTGCCACACGTATCTTGATAATAAAACACTCGCAACTCAAGTATCTTGTCGACGCGTACCTGAATCATCTGGATGTCTAATTTTTGTTTTCGGTAAGATTTATGTTTGTTTACCTTCGATAGGTCTCACTTTCTTTTTTTTTGTGCGCTGTTCTAGGTCTTTTGATTTTCTGTCTTGGAGCATATTGAATAGAAAAAAAATTATTGGTGGAATAATTCAATGAGAATGAAAAACATTAGATGTATAGATAATCGTCAACTATTCGAAGAAATATTGTTTTCAATCAAAATTTTTCATTTATTACTTACATCGAATGCACTTCTTCTTTTTGCTTGTATGTATTCAGAGTAGAAAAAGAAAACAAATCCATCGTGCTTATCCTTTTTCTTGCGCGAAAATTTGTTCGTGTTGCACCGGTCTTGATTTATCATTTTCCCTTTCGCCGATTTACCCATGATCATATAAAATGACATATCTTTTATGTCACTTAAATCGATGATCATTGAGGGAATTGAATCAAATATACGCCATTACGAAATTGAAGAGCAAAACATTAAACGAATAATGATTCGAACGTATCTAATATTCTTCATACATCAAAAGTTGTATCAATTACCCTTCCGTTCATCTTAGATTATTCCACATGTACGAAGTGGGCAAGCACCAATAAAAAATAACAAGCCATCGAAATAAGAAGCACATCAGCTGGAAATCCCAACCGGTTTGTTGTTTTTCCTTCCTTGTCTACGCCTTTGGCTGTACTACTACTGCTACTACGTTGTACACGTTTGATTTGTGGTTGCTGGTGCCCTTGGCTCATTTGTTTTTCCGCGTATCCAATTTCAAGTCAGCGACTAAAGAACTAGAATTTGAACATATTTGAAGATTGAAAAATGTTGTGATTATTGCAATCTGCAAAATATAACCTTGAAGAAATTTAACCGATTTTTATTGTTCCAGAAGATCTGAATTTTATAACATATTCTTTATGTTCTAACAAATCCAAATGATGAATTTTTTAGACATAATAATTTCATAGGTATCCTTAAAGTGATCTCTGTAATTGAATATGGACGAAATTCATATATACATGACGTAATTATGTACTGCGCGCTTTTTACAACGAATAATGATGTTAGTGGTAAAGATGCAGGTGTTTGTCATTACTAACAAGTGCACTTGTATTGAATCTTCGACATCTCTTGCAGTGGACGACGTAATTACGTCCTTGATACTCGGTAAAATACGATTTATTACTCTACTCCGCATTTACATTTAAAAGTTTTCAGGAATCATTATTTTATAACATCATTCGACGTCACTTAGATGAAGATCACCGTATATTACATAGAAGATATTTTCATTTCAGTTCCTTCAATACATTAAATCTGTTATTCGAAAAGTTAACATGCCTCACAAAGTTTCAATAGAATTATCCATCGACATCCACGATTATTAGTGAGGGAAATGCGATCGATTTTCACATTCGCGAACGATTATTCACGAACGACAAGTTGACCTTCATATGACCCCTAAAGTCAACCTGTATTCGCACTTATTTGAAGTTCTCCCGACTTCCATCGACTCCTATGTCGAAAATAAGGGTTTTCACTTTAAAAAAATCAAGTTGACCTTGAAATGACCTCTTCAATTTCGGTTTTGAAGTTACCAGGGATTTGATCTTCTTCTCGTTCTACCATCCAACTCACGAGATTCTTGGAGATTTCTATACTCTTTAATCACCCTATAACACGATTTTAAAAAAAATTAATTCATAAAATAAGGATTTTAAAATTTTCGTGGACGACCGAGAAGTCGTATCGAATTTTAGAATATTATTACATATATGTTTAGTGTAATCAAATAGAAATAATAATAATAATTATGGAGCTGATGTGATACATATTCCAATGAGTTGTTGCAGCACGAAACTTGGACAGTGTAAATATTCTGAGGTGTTGTTTGCAAAATCCACATTCCCTATGGATTTTTGAGGCTGAAAACTAGCCGTCTTAGGATATGGAGGTAAGTGAATTGAAACGTTCTGCGATACAATTTTTGTCATTCGCTAATGAGAATTTGAGCACACTTGAGAGAAGAATGATGAATTTTTCCATCCGATTCGATTCGATTGCATAGTTCTTAAATTAGTACTTGAGGTGATCACATCACCCGGAGCTAATTGAAAGTCCGGGCCTGACAAAAAAGTCAAAATGGTCCACTGCTAGTTGGCTACTGTACTACGTCATCTACGCAAAACACGAACCAGTTTGAGCCTCCGGGTTTAATCAGTGGGTAATGACAACGGGACGGTGTACTCGTTGCTTATGCGAGAGGTGAAACTTCTTTCCGGGGCCGGTAGTAATAATTTGTATATCATCGGTCATAAATATCCCTTGACAATACGTATCCAGTTATTCCAGAGATTCAAAAACTAAAAGCACCGAGGGAATATTAACATCGTAGATCAATTCAGTCTCTTCGAAGATGTAACCCCTCACGTATATCAACAATACCAGTTTTAGAAGAGTAGAATGACATTCAGCAAAATAAAAGAAAATGAACGAAAATTATAAATAAAGCTTAAGTAGAGAGAGAGAAAGAGACCAGGTCACAGTGACCTGGGGTCAACAACTTTTGTTGTCTCCGCCTACTCGATGTCTGCCGTAGCAGTCAGTGCAGTGCACCAGCAGCGAGGGTCATGGTACCGAGCTCAACGGCTTTCTACTGCGACTGCGAGTCCGAGTGCGATCCTGTGGAGGCAGTGCTGGCTCAGTGGCTGTCGAGTGTCGAGTGCCGACCCGCTCGATGTGCAGGAAAGTGCAAGTGGCGTTCCGATAGTACGTGTGATCGTTCAAGGCCGTCGAGTGCAATGTTAGCCTTGGCCGCCGCCGCGCGCGCGTTCGGCTCGCGACGCTCTAGCTTTGCCCCGCTCCTTCTTGCTTTAACACGCTTCTAACCTTTCCAGCTACTGCTTCCTGCTCGTGCCCTCTATGTCATATGATATCGGACTCGTATCGCCTAAAATAATGGCAACCAAAAACCAGACCTACTTAATATTAATTCTTGGAACACCAATCCACATCTACATAATAAATAAAAAGGAAGATTTACTGAATTTTCCTTTTATGGTAACTGGTTTTCACGTGTATACAACATACATATGGCGCATATGATTGACAAGTTATTTTGCTCATTTCTTATTAGTTTATTATACAATATTATGAATAAATCGAAATACTCAAATTTGAGATTTTTTAATGACTTCTAGGTACGAAAAGATTGACCCCTATATCGAGTGACGGTTACATCATTTTGGCAATAAATCGTGAAATATCATTATGAGGAGGGGCGAAGTGTATTTATTCCTTCCTTTAAACGGCGTCTCAGATTACCTAAACAAAGTGACGCATTTAAGACTTTTGTTTCGAAATTTCTAGCCTATTATTACTGAATTGGTCCTCGGACCTGTTTCTGAAGAGGGTTGTCTTCTCTTGGACATTCTAGTTTAGTCGTTTCGGAAATGGATACTCTGCACCCTTGGGTAGTCAATTTGTTTTAGTTTTGACACATTTCACCCCCCTGATGATGCTTCGAAACCTCTCACGAGTTTTCGTCTTTAATTATCGCACAAAATATAGAAGAAAATGTTTTTTAATTAACCTATGCAATTCGAAACTACTAACTAGCAACGGAGTAGAAGCCAAGTTTTCCACATACCGAAGCTTTTCAGAGCAAAATTACCCCACAAGGCTTTCGCGATTTTCAACAATGAGTAATTAAATCGGACACGTTCTCGCAGAGCAAGTTCCACAACCTACGTCCAAATTCAAAGGCCGTGAACGAGCATCGGTTAATTTATGAGGTAGAACCGTTGTCATAAAAACTTATCTTTAATCGATTTTCGTGAACTTCATCAGAAAGTTATTCTGAAAATATTTTTCCATGTAACTTCTAAGAAGTTTCACTTTCAGAGAGTGTTGTTTTTTTGACGAACGCCACTGAATGATGCTTATGTTTTGCAACCAGATGACCACCTGTGGAAGCGCGTGACCGTCTTCAGATTGTAATCTACTTCGACCCAACTGACCCCAAAGAAATATTTCCTCCTACACTGTAACTGGTTTCGATTCATCTTGTTTTGTAATATATGCACATTTATCGTAGTTTTCGTATCGCGGCTCACATACTATTCGCTAACGTATAAAGAGAAAATTGAAAGGAAAAATTAAAATTTGACCATGATCTGATAAAAACCCTATTATACCAGGTGCATTGTACTGCGTAATAGTACGTTCAGTGTAAACAAAATCGTTACCTCATATGGTCAATATTCACAAATTCACAAAGCTATAATTAATTTACGACAGGTGATTACTGTTTCCTCATATGTAGTAGCTATTTAACTGCACATAATAGATAAAAAAGTCGTCAAGCTATCACCTATTCAGAAATTCACATATCGGGCATTTAGAGACGTTTTTTTTCACGTGCGATGAGTAGCTGGGGTGATTTTTGAAGCGATTTTCATGGCTTGCATTGGGGCGGTTAACTGATCATCGCTCTATTGGAGTGTCTATTGTGTATGTATTTGAATGAAGCTTTTGATTATCTGATCGCCATTGTGATTGGCGTATGATTTATTATTACTTCAAATTATAACAACGTTTGTGCATGTGGAACACCTGGACATACGTCGTTGCCTATTGTGTAAAATAATTATACGATGTGTTCAGTTGATGACAGGAATTACTTCACTGCATTTAATTGGTCTGAAAGAATACATAACATCCTTATTTTTAGTCCGTATTAGTATTGTTCGCACCATTTTACAGAAACAAATGTTTCAATTTAGTTTTATTTTATAAATCTTCACAATATCCCATCACCTATTATGAAGTTTAGTTTAATTAGGATGATATCATTAAATCGGAGAAAACCATTCCGCTCATATAGACTTTCCATCCGAAAATTTGCAAATTTCTCTTTTTTTTTGCTAACTCAATACTAAAATGTAAAGCGGGCTGGACTGGACGGTGGCAGAGGAAAATCGATTTGCGTTTCAGTTATGAAATTATATTTCTAATAACAGATATTTTCCCTGAGCTGTATAGAGTGCATATTTTTACTGATGGGGTAGAGAAAAGTTTCGCATGATCTAAGGGTTTAGTGTTTTAACCGATCGTTCTATTTAATGTCGGTAATGAAATTATAGTGTAACACATGTCATCAGTGGAGTTGAGCCATTAATTCGGTACGTCTCTCAGTATTGCATGGTCTGAGACTGATCAATATGTCATGTTGCCATCCGCGAAATGACTAATTGCAGAGCGATTAGTTATCCATTGGCATATGGCGATGTAAAATCAAAAAGTGATTTGGATATCTCATTTATTTTCGCAACGAAAATACTTAGTATCGGTGACCAATTTAGAATACACTTCGTTTCATTTTAATGATACTACGTGGAAGAAGAAATCAAAAAGTCCAATCTAATGAAACATGAAATGAAGTTGAAAATCAGAGGTAAGATATTAACAGCAGCGATTTTAGCAAAGTTAGACTGGGTCCCATTGAATCAGATTTATTGCTTGCCTCACAGATTAATGGGACATTCAAAGTTTTTGTAAGAATTGGAAACAAAATTTCTTGATTCTTTGAAGAAAGTTTGAAATTATTAAAAAATGTCACTTGATCAAAACATTTGATTTATTCGTCATAAAAATGAGTACGATGTAATTTTATACTTTCAAACTTGTACACAAAATATTTCAAAATACATTTTTTACTACCCCATTTCTCACGTACAATTATGGATTACATTGTTGAAGTTTTTCTCACGTTCATTCGTACATAAAATATTAGCCCTACTTTCAACAAAACGAATACGCCTAATCCATATGTAAACATAGTGGCCGTAAAAAAAACACGTTGCTTAATTTGTGTCTATTGTAAGGTAACTTTTATTATTTTCGGCATGTCATCGTTCAACCCTATTCATAGGGAGTTATCCGTTGATGTTTGCAAAAAATGTCGAAACCCGTCTTCTTTTTTCACGGTAAATCTTTTAGAACAAGTGACGCGCCACGAAACGTTCAACCTGCTCATTTTTATAATAGGAACACCTGAGGACGCTCGCAACCTTACCTGAAATGAGCGAACCCTTCTTTGCATACAATAAATACATCGATGTAAAAACTTTCTTACCAAGCAGACTTTTTGCTTATCAACAAAAAATTGTATGAGATATTTGGCACTTTTTTTTATCTTTTTTTCAATAATCCTTTTCAGGTGCGTGCTCAACTGTCGCGAAGATAATTAGCACTGCTCAAAGATTATAACGATTGAAGGTTGTTAGTTTTGATTATCTGTAACTAAAAACTTATATTGTACCGACATGATATATTATATCCGTATATAATGAAGTCACTGTGTTCTTTATTTATTTTGTATATTTGTATATTGTATTTTTTTAGGTACGTGCACCCCAAAAAGGCAAGGAAAGCGCTAAGGGGTTGGCAACTTTGGCGCCCCGCAAAGCGTCAAACGTGCTTCCATGCTTTGTTTCAAAATCATTGATTTCGTTCAGAAAAAAGGTTTTTGGATTTTCAGGAAAATAAAGCTGAGAACCACAAAAAGTTAGCTGAAGACGTGTTGAAAAAATTTTAGGCAACATGTCATTAAAAGTACATATCGATAGTAAAAGTGTAAAAATTCGTAAGTTTGAAAATCATCGGTTCCATTATGTGTACAAGATTCTACTTAACCCGAAAAGCTCACAAAATCTCATATAGTATGGACGATGGAAATTTCATATTCAAATTTCATGTTATCCATGTATGTAATTAATAATGTATAGCGCTTCAAAAGTGAAAATATTACTCAAATAAACTTTTCATTAGAAAATTTTTGAGGAAAACAAAAATTTGGCTTTTACATCAAATATCCTACATGGAAAATTTAGGAAATTTACATTAATATGTAGCTGCATTGAACGTCAAAACGCAAACAGGAAATTATACTAACAAAGTATTGTTGCGACCAGTTGAATGACTCAAAAGAGAGATATAAAATTCATTTTGCCCATTACTATAATCTTTCTTTCGCATATTCATGCAATTATAATTTACCAACTGTTGAAAGCCTTTTAGTCCCTTGTTCGGTGAACCATGAAATATGTAATTCTTCGCAATGAATTTGTGGATTGGTTCATGCACATATACCCTGCGTGTTCTATAAAACCAATTGCTTCTTGTATAATTACAGTAATCGGAATACTAATAATGAGATGTTTCAATTAACTATTTGGTAACATATTTCCGACTTTTCAATAAAGATAATAAATTGGCATTTACTCATTTCATAATACGAAATTTTCCATTGATTCAGCTTAAATAAAACATTCGTGTTTTTGAAGAGACCATGTGCCCCTTTCAATACGTAAATATTCATTTTAATCAGAAAAATCCAAGCCACGGTCGGTGAACACACGTGTGTGGTGAACATCATGGCGCTCCGCCACTACTGTTATATATTTATTTAAATGATTCGTTCAGTTCATTTACATTTTGCATGTATCTCCGATATATATCTCCACATATGGCACCTTGGAGTTTACAAACAGCATTCCCCTCTTGTTGAACGAAAGTCGAAAAAGTTTCGTGTTTGAATGGAAGCTACTTCTTTCAATTATAATGTATTTCAATAACCGTAATATGAATTATCGAATGTAACCTATTTTTGTGTAACAACTTGTCTAATCGTTTATGTATCATACGTTTTGTTGAAATATTCATATTTGTACAAGGGGTGCATCCAGAACGAATATACTGGCTTCCTTTTATTGAATGTCGAAAATGCTCGAACAGATCAATTTTTTCTCTAAAAGAAAAACGAAATCTCCACGCCATGGTAACTGGAAAGATCTAAAGAAAATAAATTGTCGAAAATAATTATTTATTGCATTGAATATAAAGAGAAAACTGTAGAAGAATAAAGATCATATGGAAATAGTAATAATCATGATAATAAAAATCATGATCATACGCCATGTTGAAGGTTAGTCCGATTATTGTAATTTTTTGTCTGCGAGATTTCGGGTCGGTTGTTTGTACGTTAGTTCATTCAAATCAACTGATCATGAATGTCATCGACAATTAGTACTACAGATCTCGAACTAGAGAGAACATCAGTGATTTTGAGAACTAAAACTCAGTGGCGCAACAGAAGGTTGGGACTCGGACACATCCATATGATACTTTGGTTGTCAAAAATTTAAGAAATAAACAAAAATTTGCTAAAATTTTTTCAAAGAAGCACAAGAATTGTGAATAATTCTGGAGGTATTCTGCTCAGGATACCAAATAAAACTCTCACAACATCCCATATTGTGATCAGAAATAGATGTATCATCATAGAAATTTCCTCAGAATTTATGGATTATCGATGACTAATTTGCTGATGATTTTAATCGATGATCAAAATTTAGTTGTAAGAAAATAAAACCTTTTTTTAATTTCACATACATGAGGTACTGCTCGCAAACAATTCTGCTATAATATATCATCAAGTGTAACTGGCATATACATCTCATAATATCAAAGAAAAGTTTCTTAAAGAATTTTTTCAATTCAGCTGGGGCAGTTAAATTGATTTTCGCTATTCTCATCCAATAACCAATTAGACATATGGTTCTGAATGAATACTTTTAAACTTTCTGTCAGACCTCATGCCGTAATTCATATATGAATAAAAAAGATACAACCACTTCGCCACACTCGAGTGATAGGCATATTGTAGTCATCAGTTTTGAGATGAAGCTAATGGCGTAAATGAGGAAACAAAGCAAAGGGCTCCGCAGTAGAGGAATACGAGACTATTCTCAGAATGATAATAAAAAGGGTGAACGTGGATAGTAAATACAGAGATGAAATCATAAAAGGCATCAACCTTTAAATCCCTCATATATTTGAGTCTGGCACGATATCATAGAATTTCTAATCAAGGAAATCAGCACCCCAAGTGATTTGGACCCGCTGCGCACTAATTGCAAATGACAAATTGGCTTAACGGTGGACCATAACCTCTAACGTGTGTTTCAGTGAGTGGTACTCATAATAAAGCTGGTTTTATTTCGTGATTCTGTATGCTATATTGACCACTGCTGAATGACGACGGCATAACAGCGTACGTCACCACGAATCCTACCATGTTTATAGAGTGATAAAGCTTCCCGATGCCTCATTATGTTCGCTGCCAACTTATTTTACGACCGAGAAGGGCCTACGTTCCCTATATATGTAACGGCCGCATTGCTGGATCTACGTTTTTCATTATTCGCAATTACTTCATTGACATATCATTTAAATACTGACAATCACGAATTATATAGACGTTTTATACCTTTATTTAAAATTGGAGCAGCTATTCTTAAAACTTCGAAGGGGAGAATTTATTACCAGCGAAATTAAATCGACTGAATTGCTGCTTTTTTATAGATGCTTCGTCTAAAGCACTCCACGGTTTACAAAGTTAATTTTCTCGATTTATTGCTTGGTATAACCTTTTACATTTGCTTAAAAAAGCGTTCTATTTTCTCAATCTGGATGCGCCCTGAAATGGCCCGATTAATTTTCATGCATTCGAAAGAATGAGATTTCAATTCAAATCGAGTGTGACGGCAGTTAGCGTTTTGTGTCGATATCGTACGGCGATGGGGGAAAGAATGAAGATTAAATAATTTCGATCAGATTGATTTAATCAACATGTAATCAAGACCGGATCCGTAGGTGTGGGCGCCCTGGGGTAACCATGACGGGGATGCCCTTATTAATAAAAATACAGAATCAAAATACCTATTGTAGCCTCTTGTGCCCTCTCCCAACTCCGGCGCTAAGCTATCTTTTAACAATTGGTTCAGCTAATGGTTTCAAAAAACGCATAATAGGTGTTGGTTTTCTTGAACCTATGTGGATCTTGTTTAGTTCATCGCTAATGCAATAAACTCCGTTTAATATTCATCGAACAAATCTATGTAAATCGAAACAATTAGCAATGTAATTCGTAGGATGAATCACCACAAAACTATAACAGTTGCTTGAAATCAAACGTTCCAATCCTTGTAGGTAAATGGGTCCACCTGGTCTCTGATACTCGACATCTGTTGTATAAATTTGGCTTCGGCAAAATGATTTTGGGTTTAAGTCTCCTGGGCAATAATACATTATATTAATTTATGTCATGTTTTATCGGCATTAAGATTGGTGAAGTAGTTCAGTAATTGAAGGTCGGGTACGGCCAGAAAGATCGATTGACACGAAAATTTCAACGTCGGAATTACAGGGTAAGGATTTCCTTTATTTTTTTAGGGGTGAAAGTTCCCGAATAATTCTCGGCCGTTTAATCGACTTATTTAACAGTTTCGACCCCTAAAATCCATTCTCCCTCATGACAATATAATCGTCAAAATTAATATTGAAAAATGTTAGCCCGCAACGTAGAATTATTTCACCATATACTGATAATTAATCTGCTTCCAGTCTAATTATAATTTTGAAGAATTTGTTAGACCAGGGGGACCCGCCATGAAAACGAAAATTATTTATATGAAAATTGATTTTATGAAAAAAAGGGAATACAGCACAATGAAATTTCTCAAAAATTAACTTACCGTGTCTTAAAGTAACAACAAAATTAAATGAGAACAATTTTTTTTCGTAAAATATTTTCCTAATCAATTTTTAAATCTTGCAATGCACAAAAGAAAAAATTTCAAAAAATTTAATAAAATCCTTGAAAAATAGGCAAAATATTTTTTTCAATATTCAAATCGAGAAGATCGATAATCCTTCTAATCTCTCGTAAATATTCAAAGTTTCCTTCAACATTTCACATTTCTTCGTAAAATCAATGAATTTTTAGGGATTGAAATGAAACAATTGATAAGAAATATCGAATATCATTGATATGATATCGATAAGTTATCTCATTCTAGGAATAAAATCAAAATTTTGCAATATAGAAATCTGTCCATTGAAAAACTGGACCGACACCAACATTAAGTTTCGACTTCACAAGTGAGTCATATCAGATTATAAAAGAAGATTACATGTTCGCTAAAAGAAGAACACGGAACAGTTTGGGTTATCTCTTCTCTTAATTTGTAGAAGGTGATCAGTGTTGTAGATGTAATAACTCTTGGGAGCAAACATATTGAATTGATAAGCATGTGAGAACGTGTTCATTCAAAAAAAAAATCGAGAGGCTCTAATCAATCAACTGGAACGTATACAGTTTAGCGTACAAATGTTTGGGGATGGGTCTATTATAAAGCGAGTTATGATGGTACCAGTACATTGCAATGTAAAGAGTGTCTCATTTGTCGAATACAGGTATAAGTGTATCGGAAGATGAGATTTGATAATACGAAGGAAAGATCTCCCACTAAATAAGCAGATGTATACAATTCAATTAAATTTCCCCTATTCTTTCTCACACAACCGCACTTTAAACATCCTATTCAATTTCATATTAATATCAGTTAAAACGATCCTTTCTATTAAATAACAAGATTACTTGTACCGCTCACATTTTTGTTTATATGTTCGTTGTAGCTATCCAAAATAATGGAATAAAGTATGTACAGGGAACCTTTGTTTCCTATCTATTTAGCTGTAAATCACGTAGCGTATAAAAATAAACGTTCAAATTAGAAGGGGGTTCCCTCGTAAAATTTAAGAATTACGGTTTCTGAATAATAGCTCTCCCTGCGATCAATAAAGATGGATATGCTGCGAGTTTTCCGTTCGGTATTAAACAGACAGGATTAAAACATTGCCCATTCGCTCCCTAACATTTTTATTCAAGAGATGTTAAAATAAGTGTTCCGTAAAGTAATTGAATTTTTAATACAATAGGCCAACATATGCTGAATTGAGTGTTTAACGCCTGTCTAAGGTCGAATTACTGTCATTTTTGCCAAATAGTTGGAACCGGACCATATGGACAAGGGGACATGAGTAGTTTTTTCTTTATGGCGTACTTGATATCTGTTTACAAATCCAATCGGAAATTCGAGTTTTAGGTAATCCGCTATTGCCTGTTTTTTTTTGTTCGGGGTGTTTCACCGTTGATTTTGGTAGAAATCGTTTGGCAAAGCATCTTCCCTATTTCAGTTTTATGATCCCCTTAGCCTATTCGTTATTCAGTCCATCCTAATTGCTAATGAAGTACTTCCGGAATTCTGTTAATTTCTACCATATGGGCGGAAAGAATCACCGTGTCAGTCCATAACGACCGCAGGATAATTTGTTTTTTATTCGAGGTATGATAGCCCTTGTATACGGTTGGGTGACATATCGAATTTCGAGTTCCGATAACAACGGCAGTTATAGAAGAAAAAAATACCTGTTGAAAGAGACGATGCAAACATCGATAATACACCTGTGGGTAATGATCCATGGTGTGTATCTAGGAAAGTTCCAGGGGTTCACCATACGATTTCAATCCCTCCAAACCTAACTCGTGCATTAATGCTATTATTAAATGGGTTCATCATTGTCAACAATTTCGACAATGATGTAATTATCCAATGTTTAGCATATATATTTCGCATGACCGTAAGGGCAATTCTCCTTATTATCACTGCTCTATAACTGTGTTAGTCACGGTTCCTGAAATTGTTGTATAGTGGTGAAAGTGGACATTCTGTGTAACTAACTGTGCCCATTTATCGTCTAAATAGAGCAAAACCTAATTGTCTCATTGTTGCGATTCCTCTTGAGGGGTCAACGAAAAGAAAAGGGGTGATCTTATGAATAATGGGATTTATATTTAAAGTAAATAAATCGGTCAAGTGATATTTTATTGTAAAGCAAATCTCTTCCTTTTCTGAATATAATAAGTCAACGAATTTTGAGCTTAACGAATCCGCATTGGAGATTACGAAGAACTGAACGAAATTCATTGTTCTATTGCAATATCAACGTGAAATCATAGACAGATGGAAATTTTCTGTCAATGCTCGAGTTGAACACGATTTTAAGAAATGTTAATTGGTGAAGAGAGACTAGAGTCTCACAAATTGAAAAAAATACGAAGTTATATTTTCAGTTTTGTATTTTTTTGCGAGCGATAGGACGTCACCTAGTGGAGATCGTGGTGAACTATTAGAGAAAACTTTTTATCATAATCACATGGTCCAAAGATTATTTCAGCGTTTGAAAGTTCGCCATTTTAAACATTCAAGTTAATTAACGTGTTCGTATTAAAAAAATGTTGTTGAAAAAACTTCTTTTGAGATTATATTTTCACGTTTACCATTCGCGATAACTAGCAAAGTGCACTTGAGACTGCTTATTTGCATTGCTCCAATTCTAAAAATTGCTTGTCATTTATTTTATATCATGTTACTGTTTTTAATTACTTCATACGACTTTTCTTGCATGAAGAACAAATATTATCTACTCGATTATAAGCTCAAATCGAAGAGTCATTCCTGTGATGTATTAGCCAGATCATCATTTATCTAAATTGGAGATACATATCAAACTGTATTGAGGTAGCTTTTCAATTAAGGATTGTTAATAACGCTAACTTCAAACCCTGTCTCCCTAAAATATCACAATTTTTGTCACACCTGCATCGTGAACGTGAACACTACTGTTAACGTTTGGATGTTGAATTCTGTTTGTAGGTAAAGAAGGGTCAGCCTTTGCGTGACACAATTGTCCCCATAATGGACTCCCCGATCCACCTGCACCATGCACGTGGTGGTTTATACAAATCGAATAGGATTGCCCATCACGTGATACAGGATGATGGCTATTTGATTTAACTTGACACTTATTTCTGGCAAAGTTTTCTGTAAAACTAAAAAAGAAATAGGATGAAATCGTTGGTTCCTGAAAGGGATTCTAGAATGTGATTTAACGGTTGGAGCGAAGAATTCCATTGTAATTAGTGACATAGATTAGCAAGACCACTGCTGATGTAATACCCGTGCCATTCAGCGTTTAGATTAACATATGCAAATGAGGGTAAATCTCCAGATTAATAGGTAGAGGTTTGTCAGGATTTAACGGGATGTATCACTATCAAACAGCGCATTTTGTCGTGGAAGTTAACTTGATAAATTCGCCGAAAAAACGGCAAATCAACTTCCGAATCAAATGTTTGAGACAAAAAGTGCGAAAACACACAAAACGCGAAATTTGGGAAGCCATCCATCATGATCTTCCGCTAAAAGCTTTCAAAACATAGTCGCGCTCAAATTGGTTGTAATCACGCTATTAACCGTTGAGGCCGTATTCAAAATATTCACACTTAGAGAGGAACGTTTTCATTTTGAAGTAATTTAGGCGTGCGAGTGATTATCCATGCGAGATGGGAAAGTGAAATGTCATATAAAGCCCCATCTCTCATTAATCAGTATATGTGACGCACTATCCGAACACTTTGGCCTGTTCCAAAGCGCAAGTGCATAATGTCATGTCATGGCTGGTTTTGTCGACTTCACGCTTCATTCCGAGGGTTCACGCCGGTTTCCCGCGGGTTGATATTGGAAATGGTTTCAATACATTGATGTTCTTCACTTTAACCGAAGGTTGTAATTAATTGAAATCGTATCTGTATTTATATATTGTACTATGTTAACAGCTCCTAAGTTATTAGCGCGACAAGTTTTCTTATATTGAAGGTGAAGCAAACAAAACTTTGGATTTGAACTATACTTACTGACAACTTCAAAATTGGTTCCTCACCGAAATGAATTTTCTATTTCATAAGCTTGAGAGTTGACCTCTTTCATTACGCTGTAGTACTTGTAATATAAAATACTACTAAAAGACAAAACTCTGGTTTCTTTATGAGATATCTTACTCAAAAGGATTTTAATCATAAACAAAAATGCATGAACTCGAGGTTCTAGGTAAAATACACTTTGTTGCCAATTCCCCCTTTTAGATAATGATGTTGCGTGAGTAAGTCGAAGTCACATTTTGTTTTCTGAAATCGTACGTTAACCCACTCTCAATTAATACGATTGTCGTTCGATTTTATTATAGCTTTTTCAGTGTCGATTTGTAACAGTGTATTATTAAAACAGTATTAGACTAATTCATTCATTTATCATAATAAATTGACTCCATACCTAACAACGTTTCAATCGAATCTAACATTTTGACAAGCGTCAGCCGGTATGTTACTCCTTAATTACTACTATCAATTTTCATGATTCCTAGTTATAAGGAAAATTCGACTTATCATTAAACTAATCACGCATGAGGGTTTGTTTCGATGAAAATGACAAACGACTCTTCATTTTCAACTTACTTTGCGTGCCAACATAAATAATAACGTATGTGTGTACAATAATTTTGATCTAATGCACAATTCATTTAATTTATCAAATCGACCGTTTTACGACCGCTGATCGAGAAGGCGAATTCACGATGTGAGAACTCAACAACCCTGTTTGATGATTCATTGTTGTGGCATGTCCGGACCGCAGAGTTCACAAAACTGTAACAGATATTCACTTTGGTTGTAAACAACGAATCAGGTGATGAGGCAGATGATGCATTTTTAACTTTCATCCATGCCAATATATCTTTCACCTTCTATAATCATGTAAAAGCTGATGAATATATTATATCTATTATATATCATTCTATAATTCCCAAAACAATAAATTCCTATTGATATGAAATTTTAATTTTTTCGAGGAATTTAGCGCGATTACCGATTAACTCATGTTTCCTTTCCAGTTATTCGGTCATGCCAAACGTTTCCTCGAAGGAATGTATTGATTTCTCTTGTTAATGTTTTCACATGGAATGTAATGATTTTTCGAATATCACATCGGATCACGCGAATTACAGGATCGATAAATTCCTAACTTGACACGATGTTAGCATTCCTTTCTCTTGATTCGGACAATAAACCGCTTACGATTTTTTTCCCTTTCCTAATTTCAGTTTGAGAAATGCAATGTCTGGAAGAAAAATTTGTTGATCTCATCATTCAATCGAGTTTTTGTCTGATTGGATATTAAATAGTGATAGTTATCCAAAGGTTTTTGTTATTAATCATAAATCGTTCGCTGTAAGTAGCATTTTACTGATAAAGTTGTCAGTAACCGATTTCAGCGGCGTAAGTAAGGTCGAGCTTTGAGCCAGCCCGCCTTGAAAACACGCACTTTTGACCAAATTATTCGATGCCTAACTTACGCTCTTGCGGTGCAACGAAATTATTATTGAATTACACAAAACTTGGTCAGAATTAAAAGCGGCCTTCTTGAGCGAATACGGTTCTGACAATGCCCTTACAGCGTTAGAAGACAAATTGTACCAACGTCGCCAACGACCGGGAAACGGTTACATCTTTCTACTACGACCTCCAATACTTATACGGCAGCTTTGACCCCACTTTTGACGTAAAATCATTTTTGAAATTTTCGGTCGCGGTATCCGGGACGATTTGTTACAAACATACACCATACTGACCACAAAAATCCGTCGTGGAATGAATTACGCGAAACGGTAGAAAAGCTCGAGCGGGTACGAGAGATCAATGACCTCGCAGCGACACTACAGAACACGACAGTACAAACGACTACCGACATTAGCGATACCCAAAATTCCCATACCAATCGACAGACCCCACAACAGTACGCCCAACACGCACAACCACCATTCAACAGCCAACCACCCAGACAAAACGTTCATCCAAACATACAATCGATACCAAACCAACGTTACTACAGTGACAACCGCCGACCTAGGAAAACCGGCCAAATTACACAAGTCCACAAAACACACAACTCGGAGACAATACGACGGCAGGCCTAGATGTGAAAGTGCAACAGGATAGGCCACCATACATCTTCGTGTTTTTCCAATAGGCCACAGGAAACGAAGCCGGGCGAAGCCATTAGGGTCGAACTTAGCCCTCTCCTTAATCGACCCACCCACGCAAACGACATTTCCAACCAAATCTCGACTGTCACCGTTGCTATAGACAATCACCCAACACTGCCATTTTGGACACCGGGTCACAGGAAAACTTGATCGCGTTGCCTGTGGTAGGAGGACACTTCAACCGTTCTACAACTTTTTCCCTACTCTCCGCAGGAGGAGTAAAGGTTAACACCCTCGGAACAGCAACAAAAGGATAAAAATCGGAGGACTATCGGTCGACATAACAGCCATCGTCGTCACAAAGTTGCCGGCTCCACTACTAGGCGTTATTAATTTTCTTGGGAACATCGAGCAAGCATCGACTTTCCGACAGGTATGGTTCACATAGGCGATTCCACACACAGAACTTCAATACGGATCCATAACACCCCTGACACATTTTGTAGACGTCAGCCCACGGCAATTTCCGACACACGCACAAAATTCGTTACCAACCTATAATGCACCTACAACCCCACGAATTCGACAATCCCAACCAATTTTACAAAGTTACAACCAAGATTGACGCCATTTTACCGTGGCACAAGAAACAAAAATACAGATCGATTTTCATGACAACGCGAAAACCAACAAACAGACATTTGTCAATAATTCACCATTCTTCATGAAAAACGGTCTCTACGTCACAGACATGGACCGCGATCTAAGAATCGCAACAGTTAAAAATGTCGGTTTCCAACCAGTAAAAATCATGAAGCACACGTCACTGGGTTACTTACATAACGAAACAAAACAACGCCCCCAAATACCTTCCTTAGGACTGACAGCATACCCAGAACAAATTTCCAACGACGACTTCGACTTACAACACATAACGGACAACACTTTCAAAGACAAACTCCACGCTCTCATAAAAAAGTACTCCTCCACCTTTTCGAAATCTTACGCAACGATGGGACGTACGCACCTCATGGAACACAAAATAGAAGTTGGCGACGCAAACCCCGTCAAAAGTAGACCATATCGAGTATCCCAGAAAGAAAGAGAAACAATAAATGTACAAATTGACGAGATGCTAGAAAATGGAATCATTTCACCTTGCCAATCGCCCTGGGCGAGCCCGATCGTTCTGGTGAAAAAGAAGAATGGTGAAACAAGATTCTGCGTCGACTACAGGAAATTGAACGCCGTGACGAAGAAAACGACATACAATACCGAACATCGACGACATACTCACCTTCCTCAATGGCGCAAAATTTTTCACGACCCTGGACCTTTTAAAGGCTACATGCAGATGCCCTCGCAGAAGATTCCAAACCCATGAGTGCATTCATCGCTCCGGGTCACGGATCATACCAATTTAACGTCCTTAGCTTTGGACTATGTAACGCCCCCGGATCATTCCAGGAACTGATCAATCTGACCTTCCACAACATGATCTGGAAAGACGTACTCGTCTATTTAGACGACATCCTGGTATTTTCTAAAACGGAAGAGGAACACTTACAAAAATTGGAACGAGTTTTCCAGAGACTCGCAGAAGCGAACCTGACCCTCCGACCGGACAAATGCGTATTCGGAAAGAAAGAAGTAAAATCCTGGGACACGTTGTCAACGAAAGAGGAGTCGCACCAGACGAAGACAAACTACGCGCAATAAAAGATTTCCCAAGGCCGAAATCAGTCAAGAACATACAAAGTTTTGTTGGTCTCTGCAATTCTTACCTCAAATTCATAAAAGATTTCGCTAACATCGCCAGACCATTACACGAAGCAACAAAGAAAAATAACTACTGTTGGGAAGAAGAACAAAGAGAACGCTTTTAACACTAAAGGAAAAGCTAACATCAGCTCCGGTCCTGAGCCATTTCAACCCCAGCTAGGATGCGAACTACGAACAGACGCTTCACTCATCGGCATCGGTTGTGTATTATTACAAAAGGGAGACGACGAATTTCACCCCGTTGCCTACGCCAGCCGCAGTTTATCAAAGGCTGAAAGAGAACTACACCGCTACTGGATTAGAAGCTTTGGCCGCCATATGGTCCCTAGGTACTTACGTCACCTCGTCTATGGAAGGCCCGTTAGAATCGTGACAGATCACCACGCGCTGTGCTATATAAAAAATTTTAAAGACGCGACAGGTCGAGTAGCGAGATGGAGCCTAAAACTGAACGAATTCGACTACGAAATCGTGCACAAAAGTGGCGCTAGACACCGGGACGCGGACTGTCTGTCCAGAAACCCCGTATTACTACCAGACCCAAAAACAGACGAAGACATCCTCGACGACATTCCAACATTCGTACTGACCCACGTTGACATTGTTCAAGCACAGAACAATGACAACGAAATAAATGACATAAAACCGCTATCCTCCAACCGTCGGACACGAACATACAAAGAAACGTCGCACGTAGAGCAAATCTTTTCGCATAATTAATGGGGCCGTCTACAAAGCTAACACCGCTCCTTCCGGCTCAGATAATCTCCTATTTATTCCGCGTGATCTAGTTACAGAGATACTTCAGAGCCACCATTCGGACCCTCTTTCGGGACACTTAGGGTTGTCCAAAACACTAGACAAAATCAAAACGCGATATTATTGGACAAATCTAGTAAAAGACACGGAAAAATTCGACTCAGCGCAAATCCGGGTTGTTACAACCAATCCCAGTCGGACAACCTTTTGACAAAGTCGGTATCGATCTCTTGGGACCGTTTCGAAGGAGTAGGTTAGGGAACACGATGATTGTAGTCGCGACAGATTACGCCACGCGATACGTCGAAACTGCCGCATTGAAATCTGGAAAGGCGGAACCCGTAGCCGACTTTATCGTAAAAAACATTATAACACGCCACGGTAGCCCCAGACACATTCTCAGCGATAGAGGACAAACCTTCCGGTCCGAACTAGTTAGGGAACTTCTGAACAAAATGGGAGTACATAGTCAGTTCGACAGCTTACCACCCAGCTTGTAACGGTTTGACTGAGAGAATGAACAAAACCCTTGCAGATTGTTTATCCATTTTCACCAATACGGCACAAACGGATTGGGATCATTTTTTACCGCACGTAACGTTCGCCTACAATACTAGCAAACAAGATACCACAAAATTCTCCCCATTCAACCTAACTTTCGGGCGGGAACCAGTACTACCAACAGAAGCCACACTCATTAACCTAATCGGCGACTCAGATTCCCATTCGATCCGTAATAATGCACTCAATATTAGAGCCCTAGCGATCGATAATATACAAAAACGACAACTGACCGACAAACTCAGGTTCGACGGACACCATAGACACGTAGAATACAATCCGGGCGATAAAGTAAAGTTTTTACACCTAAGCGTATAAAGGGTAGGAGCGAAAAACTACTGCTACGTTGGTTTGGACCGTATACAATTTCGAGAAAATTAGCGATGTCGACTACGAAGTTATCTTACATAACAAAAGAAAGACGTAGTTCACGTCAGCCGCATACTCCCCTATAACGACCCTTGACAGCACCCCCACTTAACACACAACTTTCCGTTCCGCAAGGAGAGAGGCAGATTACCGCTGAACATCTGCCTCTTGGTGAGTAGCGCCACCACGGACCTTAGCGTAGAGGCGGTAAACCTCGATAAAAACCAACCTCCTATTTTTTCTTTTCCTCCTCAAAAAAAACTCTTCAAAAACGTTGTTCATAAAAATTTTACAAACAACCTTGCAATGGACCTCCGTTGTCCACCATCTTCTTTATGTGGTGCAGCCTTTCTTTCACCCCAACACTCACCGCGCAAGGAGAGGCAGATTACCGCTGAACATCTGCCTCTTGGTGAGTAAGCGCCACCACGGACCTTAGCGTAGAGGCGGTAAACCTCGATAAAAACCAACCTCCTATTTTTCTCTTCCTCCTCAAAAAAAAAAACTCTTCAAAACGTTGTTCATAAATTTTACCAACAACCTTGCAATGGACCTCCGTTGTCACCATCTTCTTTATGGTGCAGCCTTTCTTTTCACCCCCAACACTCGCCGCGCAAGGAGAGCAGATTACCGCTGAACATCTGCCTCTTGGTGAGTAGCGCCACCACGGGTCTTAGCGTAGAGGCGGAAAACCTCGATAAAAACCATCCTCTCTTTCACCCCCAACACTCGCCCGCAAAGAGAGAGCAGGTTACTGCCGAACACCTGCCTCTTGGTGAGTAGCGCCACCACGGGTCTCAGCGTAGAGGCGGAAAACCTCGATAAAAACCATCCCCTTTTTTCCTCCCAACTCCTACTTTTCTTACCACTCACAACAATTAAGCTTGTTGAAGGCCACTTTTCTGATGTTCCTTTCGACGGATGATAGGCACCAACCCCAATAATCATCCACTTCTTGAATGGAAGTCGCAACCCTCTGTTTACTACTCTGAACACCCCCGCGTTTGAACACATACCTCCTGATGAGCCTCTGGTGGGAAAACATACTAATCCCACCATCATCCAGCTCTTCAGCGGAAATAACACTCCCTGCTTCTCTTACCCCGCACAGCACTTTAACGTGCTAAACCTGCACTCCATAATCTCTCTCATGAACTTCGTTTAGAAGACATACAATATTTTCAACCCCGTTCACTCTGGGAGCAATAGTCCACCTCTCGTTGTCACGCCCCGACCTGGAGGCGCTCTGAGACGAGGGACCACCCATTAAAAAAAAAAAAAAAAAACCATTTATTTTTTTCAAGAGGAGGAAAGAAACGTTTAAATAAGGGACAAATTAGATAATAATAATTTTTAGGTCATACGATAAAGTAATATTACGTCAGGTTAAGGTAAGTCACCTACTAACACGCGGAACTACGTTTGCACCTCAATTCATTGAAACCCCTGGCCGCCGGCTCGTCGATCACCTGAAAGCTCGGACTACGCTCCTCCAATGTCCGTGTTCGAGATAACGGCGACATACTCGTAGCTAGGATAAGACTACGAGAATATTTTGTTTTATTTTTTACGCGAGACAGTACACGCGCAAGACGCGATTTTTGTTTTCGTCTCTATAAAGAGACTATGTTTCGTACAGGACGATCGGGAATACGCCGATTTTATTATTTTTTTCTCTTTCTTGCTTTGCGCAATGGAGAAATATTTCACACGGGACGATAATTACGTGTCACTTCGCATACAATGCGCCGGGTTCTGTTTTTTCTTTTCCTCGTTCTCTGCGCGACAGAGATTATTTTTACACGGGACGACAGTTAAAACAAGTGTAATTGACGATTGTTTAGTTTTTCTCTCCTCCATGAAGAGGATCATTTTTCCGCGCACGGACGAGGAGCCATAAAGGGTGCTTCGAGATCAACAAGCCAGGGTAGAATGAACTGAGGGAATAAAGCTAGCCACTTTGCAAGGGGTACCCCGCTTTTCATGCCACTTATCATGCTTACCTCGGTTACTAACCATACCCATACATTATAGATATTCAATTATCGTAAGGTAGTTAGATGGGTAATTTTAATTTAATTTAAGATAAATTCTTAAGATTAAGTTTTAAAATTAGGCAGACTCACCCCAGGACACCAACAAGACAAGGAGCGACTGGACGCCGTACACTTTCCAATCAACTGGATAATTATTTTCCCACTTTCATTTTTTTTTTTTTTTTGGGTTTTGTTTCTTACTATTACTCGAAAGCGGTACAATTAATCCCAGTCGCTATGTGTACTTATTTTTTTTGTTTTTGTTTTATTTTACTACGAGCACCACGCCACCGCACGCCATGTACCTACTACACGGGCTACCAACTTCAAGGACAACCATTCGCATCATTGGGCACATCCAGCCTCAGCAACACCACCACTGCTACCACTGGCCACATACATGCTCAAAGAACTTCCTCTGGCGCCAATATTCCGACGTCGAGCCTCGAACGTCATCATCCTCATAGTTCGACTTAGCAGGCCGCCACGTAAAGGCCTGCACATATACGAATACATTTACGAAACACAAACCTGACACATCAAATGGACGATCTACGCCGACCAGTCCAGTCAAGCGATACTAATGGATCGCCTGAACCTCGTATTCCATTCTACCATGCAATCAAGCTTCCATGCAGTCTATACATCAATAAAGTGACGACATGTCTGACCTCACAACGTGTTACTACATGGCGTCGAACCCAACCTCCGCAGCTAACGAGCCAAAACATCAGACATAGCTACAACCCTGGTTGTAGCCAGCGGCTGTATCAACTCCGTCACCATGCGGCCGCGGCATTCGACCAACCAGTTGCCAGGGCTCATCTACAGTGGCAGTAGTGGAAGTGCGTGTCCAGAGAACGACATAGTGCAACGGTCCGCCCGTGTGTGTAGAATGTTCGAAAACAAAGTGCTAGTTTGTGCGTTCTTTGAGACTCCAATTATTTCGTTCCGTTTGATTTTGTTTTGTCTTGACAATTTCCGCCATTTTTCATATTATTTTTTCTTTTCGTTGTTTTGTTCATTTTAACAGTTTATTCCACTTGTAATTTGTTCAGTCTTCGGGGCGAAGCCTTCTTGGACGGAGGGCACATGTCACATAGAAATCGGTTCCCTTAGTAATGGTGAAATGGTGCGCCGAATGCTAGGCCACCAAGTTACATCTCGCGTCCCACCTTGGGAAAATTCATTCACCTTACCCTACGTGACTTGAAGACGTCCAGTGGATACCAGGAGTTCTGTTACGGATTGAAGCGTACTCTTACGCGGCTCATGTGCCGAAAACTGCAATGTAAACAGAATTCCTGGAAATGTGCGATCACGCCACCGGAAAATCAGGGAAGGGAGACCGAACTTTCCTCGGTACCAAAGAGGTTTCGCTCCAGAGTCCTGTGGTAGATCGTCCTGTATAAACGATCTCCCTTTACGCGTACCGCCGGTATTTGTAACACTTCAGAAATATTCTTAAGTGTCAGAAGGCGCGTTATAAGCGATATTTACTTTGTGCTTTATATTTTAATTCTCGTTTCGTTGTGTTTGTGAAAGTTCCATCGTTGGGAGCTATTGGATTAGCAGTTGCATTTCTTTTTTGATTCGACAATATACCACTAAAACGATTTATTCCTTTCTTACTCGACGAGCAATGTCTGGAAGAAAAATTTACGCTACCCTCATTCAAAAGTTTTGTCTGATTGGATATTAAATAGATAGTTATCCAAAGGTTTTGTTAGTTAATCATAAATCGTTCGCTGTAAGTAGCATTTTACTGATAAAGTTGTCATTCAAATTCATGATTCAAGTTATTCGCAAATAGTGTTGAAGTGAGACATGAGAGCTGCTCTCATCTTGTTTCAGCGTCCATCTCGAATATGCATATTTTTCCTTGATTACAAATGTTACATAATTATATCATTGTAGAATATATTATGAATTATGGAGAAAAACGTCCAAAAAATTGCGCTCTATCGTTGCATCATGCCGTTCGGCTCCAACCCTGAACATGAAAGTCCATAAATTTCCTCAAGGTCCCTCCCTTATATTCGCAACTGGATTGAAGTACATTTTGTGACCAATATTTATTGCTTTTAGTATCGAGTATAGCGGATACGTTTACCTAAGTATTTTTAACACCATAAGTTTAAACGTTTTTTTTTCAGACCATTTTCGCAAAGTGATATCAGTACTGGTCAATGAATTTATCAGGTGGAAATACTTGACAGTGGTTGTCAGATCATTGTCGATCCAAGCGGGCGAGGATACAGATCATGGGGAGGGTTGAGTTATAGTTATGGTTATAGCTCGACCAAAAGCAACCGCATTCTGGAGATTGCTTTATTATATCACCGTAGACTGTTCTTACCTCGCCGATATGTGAAATGATGGCTCTTAACAGCCCCCACTGACAGTTTCTTTCATGTTACGGCAGTTGATTTAAGCAATATAGTTCGGCCACCCTCCTGATTACTATTTCTTTTCGTTTCGTTAGCTTCTGTTTCGAGAAATAGAATATCGAGATACTCCATCTCGAACGACGCACTTTCATCGCGAGTCCGAATTGATCACCGGTCCACTTCCTGAAACTTTCATTATCTTTTTATCAGTATCGAGAATGGTGGTTATTCTATAATATGATAAGATCCACAATTTTCTGTTCTATGAAAGATATAAAGAAATGCGTGATGGAAAATGGAAACGAAACGGTGAATTACGAAATGGATTATGAATTATATAATATGGTTTTTGAAATGAATTTTCAAAATTAATAATTTCAACCAACACTAGATGTTAAAATTATTTGAATTTACAATAAAATTGCGCAATAAGGCGTAAAATGTTTCTTTTGCAAAATAGTGATAAACGTCTACTTATAATCAATTCGTTTCTGTACAGTAATCACGTTACTACGCTTTATCATTCGATATGAATATTTTCACAAAAGAGGTCATTTGTTTATCTAAACAATAACTGATCCACGATAAAAACAATCATAAATCAGGTAACGTAATATCATGCAATTCTTTTTTATTGTATCCATACCACTTTTTCAATTAATATACGTAGTCATCATAATTTTTCGTTGCTGGAACCACTTCGAACAATATTAACGACGTTTTATTAAGGAATGATAACCACAGAATATATTTGTCATCTGTTTTGACAACTTAAAATCCAATTTGTCTATGACAGCAAATTAAACCAACCTGAACGAAGTAGTTCAAATGAACTCTTTTCTTTAATGTCATTGTTGCAATTAATATTCAATGTTGGGTATATGAACTAAATATCCCATCTATGTGTGGTCTTGACATTTGTTCTACTGACGATATTTTTGACTATAAACCTAACCTAATTTATTCATTAATCTAGAATTGAAAAATTGGCGAATTGAATCAACTTATGCTTTCTCGACTTTTACAATTACAAATCATGATCTTTTTGGATATGAAATTTTTTCCTTGATAATTTTTCATGCTAATCGCTGTTATTTACAATTACGTCAGGTAAATGAATATTTCTACTATCGGCTTTAAAGTATTAATAATTGGTGTACTACCACCACTGATAGTAAAAACATCCGATCACAATTTATTGATCATGACTCTGTAAAAGACATAAGAAATTGTATTAAAACAAGATTTTATGAGAATTTGCTTGATATTAATATTCCTTAAACGCGAATATAATTCAACATGAAATAATTTCCACTCCCTCTCATTTAGGATTATTTAAGTTATTTGTTTGTGGGCATATTCTTCCATACTAAAAACACCGAATATATGGTGCAGTCTGAAGTCGAGAGTAAGTAGTTTCTAAATCGTTCGGCTGAATTATTCGAGAAAATGGCCATTGACTGGACTATATTGTTAAGAAGTCGGAACAAACAGCTTTTAAATACAACATGCAAGAGAATACTGTAGGTAGGAAGATAATATATAAATTGAATGGTTGTTCGAAACCAGCTCCACGGGTAAGACAAGTAGCAGGTATGGAATGAGTTCTTCAAAAACAGTAGGCGATCCAGGGTTTTTAATAACAACCTTTCCATCTATAAGATCGCCTACTGGTTATTAGCTCACTATGTAATTCTGAAACAACCGTTTGTTATCTAAATCATATCTGTACTGGCAGCCCTTCATTTTCCCATTTCTACGTTGTCAAGTTTCGGTAAGCAATTTATTTCAGCTCCCGTTACAACAAAACGAGTACTTGTATACCGGTAAAATATCACATGTTTATAATTGAAAATCTCTGCACGTAATCGCCCATCTCCATATTTCTCGAAGCAATCAATGGAATTGTTGAAAATTCTCACTGAATTAATCACCTCAAAAAGTTTCTTGTTCGTCGAATTATTTCGCCAACAAATCTATTTGATGCATTGTACCCCCGGCGCGAATTTCATCTTCCCTTGAAACATTAATCAGTTTGGCGTTTCTATTCCAGATACGATCAAAGTGAGTAGTAAAAAACGGTATCAACGGGAAAGAAGTATCAGGGTTGAAAACACGATTCACGCTCAGAAAATACACGGCTTTCTCCAAATGTAGAAAATATGTTCCTGAAAGACGCAAGTCATTTTACTGATGGACGACAATCACAATGTATTGTGACTTTTGCCTAATTGGACTTGAACACTAGTCAACTTGCTCCCTGCAAAATGAATTAGCAGAGTTCGTGAAGCGAGACACAAAGAGAATTAGGGACGCGACCATCAAAATTGCCGCGGAACATCATTAATTATTTTCATACCACCGAATCGGACAATCTCAATTCCTCTGCATCTCTATTGATATCAAATTTGATGGGATTGATAATGATTCCATTAACGCAATTTTCTTGCTTTTATCTTGATTTAGTTGTTTTTGTACAAATTAAATTAAACGAACACCGACACTTTTGAAGCTCTCTTTATCAGAAAAATGAGTCGATTCACAAATTAAAAGATTTCCAATTTTTAGGGAATTTTCTTTGATATGTTGAGACTTTTGAAAAATGAAAATGAAGGTCGTGTTAACCCGTGAATAGACACACAACTTCATTAGGACAAGAGTAAAAAGAGCGAAGCGCCTAACCGACATTCATTTGAATCCTTGAGAAAGTCAGTTTAAAAATTCGTTATGTAATATGCGTGCCAACCTCACTTCAAGAAAGGGTGTCAACATTAACGAGTACGGAACAAGTATAAAACAAAGAAACAGTCCCTACGTCTCTTGTGAAACAAGCAACTTTCATAACTGATACAGCTTCATAATCTGATTACTTTCTGTATTAAAATTTGAAATGCCCTTTTTACAGCATTATTTTATAAACATTATTCCCACAGCTATTAAACAAAGAGTTTAGAAATGTCATATACTTTTATGGTTATTGAACGGCAAATCCAATTTTTGGAGCTATTTGGAACATTCGAAGGCTTTCCGAAGAATATGCAGTGACATTTATAACCTGGAAAATCCTCAACGTTTTATGACCGATATCCTATAGAGAATTTAATATTCAAATTATGATGGGCCGTTAAAACTTGGCCAATATGCTCCAACAAACCTCTGCGCCGAAGATCCCGCAATCTTTACTTCAAATACACGCTGCGTTGCTACGAACAGTTTTGAGACGCACTCCACCGACATGAAAAGTATAACGGCGAGCAGTTTGATGAATGATATTCAGTTTTATTTCCCGAAGAAAATACATGCATTTCCATAATTTCCATATTTTGCACATTTTGAAACCCGGATAATTTGCATCTAGTAAAACAACCAATTTTTCAACATTCCTGGATCTAGATTGCACAGCCACATTCATAAAGGCTCATCTATAAGCAAATCATACTATTGAAAGTAGAGCAGTACGATACTAAAATGCTTCTTTGTCAATGCCGCTGAATAATGGTTGATATTCATAACTTTATATTAAGGGTGCATACTCCAGGTTCATACTGCAGATCGTAATTGAATGAATAAATATTCAAATTGATCAATTCATTCCTATCTTACATTAAGATAGTTCTCATGCAAGGTTATCGACGGGTATTAAACCAAATACTCAAGAGTTCTGGAAGTGATGTTCTCTTTCTTATAGTGAGGGCGTCAAGTGGTCACATCTATTTATAAGGGCGCAATCTTCATGAAAGAGAATTGCGACATGCGAAATATGTCCCCAGAGTGGGGGCTTACCGTTTCATCATACTTTTATCTGCCATATAGAGGCCACTTTTATTATTTACACACTCATCATCGGCTGGCTTAAGGGGAGGCTACAAATTGAAACGATTTGTGGACGAATTTCGGGGACCACGTTTCATTATGTTCCTACAGTCGAAGAGCTACTTCAGAAAATTGTTAATTATTCGGCGCAGCAAGTTTTTTAATTGGCGCTTAATTTTCCCCTCGGAAAAATAATTCATCGAAAATGGGATACGCGAAACCTTATCCGACATAAAGCATCGGAGATTTCATTTCGGATACAATCAAATATAATGCATAATGATTTTGTTCTCATTATGTATATCAATTAGTACAACGCCCAAAAAGTGGGATAATTTATTCAGCGTCAAAAAATTTATTAGAAAACGATTCAAATTTCGACATCAGATCAATAGACGAATTTAGGGTTTCGAAAGTTCTAAGCATATTGACATTTGTTTCCAAACTCATACTCTCATTAACATAAAAATGTCGAAATGTTTCTAAAGTGATCGAAGGATCGGGAACCCGAATCCAAAAATTTTGAGGGAGCAACATCTGAGGTATTAAATGACCATTTTCGTTGATTCCATTTTTCTCATGCAAAATTTAATACAAATTTCTAAATCTACAGAAAAAAAACATGACAAATTTCGGGAGTTTAATTCAGATTTTTGATTTTTTTTTTAAATTCTTGTAGTAGTTAAGTAGTAGTAGTAGTTAACAGGAAATCTCTTGGGAAATTGTAAATGTTTTTGAATTCTCAAGACAATTAGGTATGAGAAATTTCGACTGTTCAATGGCATCTTTGAAATATTCAAGAAAGGCAGAAAAAATTGTGATTTTAATTAAGCGTCTGAATCGTTTGTAACATGGCATAAGACGCCATATATACTAAAGATATGTTCTTTTGACAATGTTTTGCATCGTGGTAGAAGGCTCATGAAGTAATGAATTTTTTTTAAGGATATTATATATCTGGACCGCTTCCTCAGATTAGATGGGATTATTGTTATTATTATTAAATTTTTTCGGCTTCCGTTTTTCCAACGACAACGAAAATGGAGACATTGATTCACCTTTGTTGAATACAAGTCCCCTTGCTTGTCATCCCACGTTAATTACATGGCAATCAAATTCGGCTATCTTTGTTGGGCAAGTTGTAAAAAAAATTAAAATAGAAGCAAGGGGCGAAAAAGCCGGAGGGAATCAGAATGAGAGCGATTCTTTCAACGTCACGGCATTCACATCTCGACGAAGCGTTTAATTCGGCCCGGTATTTGTAGATGATGTAATAAAAAAGCACACGCGACAATTCAGCAGCAATGGTCGAAAGCAGTTCTGTCCACCATAGATTGACCGTGTACCCTTATGGCCACTGTTGGCAGGAAGGAACAATGCCATCTCATAATGGACTATTTGCATTTTGATTTATACGAAAAACGGGGTGACTTCTGTTTCGTTGAAGGGTTACGCGTGCCGGAATTCTTCGAGTCGAGTTGGAATGTTTGCGAATCATAAACCCGTAGATCACACGATTTTTATCTATAGAGACGGTTTCATTCTCTCCCTGTGAAGATTATTCCTAATTGAAAAATTTTTTCTGCGCGACGGATAAAGCTGAGTCATGCGTCGTATATGAAAAATCAAAATGAGACTTGTGCGTGTGTTTTCACACAATAGAGAGATATTATACTTTCACTCCGTTGCTGTCAAGTGTCCTGTGCTTTGAAGGCAAGGGGCGTTTTCTCAGTTCTCGTATATCCATATTCTAACGAAGAGATTTTGACAAATCGTTCGAACGTCACGAAAGTACTTTTCTACATCATTATATATCCAAGAGGGTGACCGTAAGACTGAGACAAATGTTATTATAGATGCATTAGGTGGTCGAAGGCCTATATGTTAGTAAATAATATCCAAAAATAGCAAACCAATATAAATGATCCGAGTTAGTGAATCGTGAACGCCTGCTCATCGTCAAATTTTGACAGCGAAATTTTTTTCTCCACACACGGAAATGATATGCACCACCGACCACCCCCCTTACAAAATGTAACAGAACTAGAATACAGTCGGCGATACGACAACAATTCCTTGCAGATAACAGTTTGTCCGCTAAGTTTAAAACGTTAAATAATATTTAAGCTGCACCTCCACTTATAAAAAATAAATTATTCAAAGAATTGAATTTAAATTCATTTTTAATTTTAGTGTATGCAACTATTTATGTAAATAGGTTTAGTGCGGCGCTAAAACCTGGACTTACAACTTTAAGAAATACTCCTCTTTGTAAAACTGTTGTATATTGAGAAAATGAAGTCATTACTATTCTCAAATTGGCTTGGAAGATTGGAAGATGTTTTCTGAATTTCGTAGCCACTTCAGGAAAATGTTTAGTAACTTTTCAATAAGGTTAGTGAATTCATTTGATGATTTTATCGTATATAAGTTATTTATTGTCCTTATGAATAGACACATGAAAAATCAAGTGAAGGAAAACTAGAAAGATTCTAAATATATTGAGCGATGTTTTCGATGTTCAGTTATGAGATTAGCATTAAGCACGAGTCATAAAAAATTTTTTAGTAACAAAATGAGTAAAACTTGTTTGCGGCGTGTTCATCCCAATTTAATAGGCAGGACTGCGAATTAGGTGTGGATTTTGGAAAGAACAATAGGAGTATAGGGGTGGATGATAACTATTCCATAGACAATCACCGCTTCAGAATTGATTGGAACAGCTTAATGGATTTTAACCTACTATTGAAACGTGCGGATGGAAAAATAGGCGTATTGATTTCCCATAATTGGACGCTGTGAGTTCATACGGAAGTTCTTTCTCACACGCTTTATCCTCTGATCATTTTCTATTCGACATTTGAATACATAGTGTTTGAACATTATTTTTGACGATATTTATTCACAATCCGATAAGGGCGTGTGCACTGAATAGATGATGTTCGCGCATAAATCACATTCGATACACGTCAAAACATCGTATTTTTAATTGCTTAATCGCATTATAAGACGCGTACTCGTTAGTTATGCCTAGCCATTCTTCGCTGGGAAAGATTATTGTGCAATGGTTTTTTGGTTGTGAGAATCCCGAAACGGATTAAATATGTGGATGAGTTTTTCTTTTAATGGAAAACTTGCATAAATGAAGTTTACTCAGAAATCACGAAATATTTATATTTCAGTTAATCTAACTCCTTCAAAATTATAAGAAAATTATTCAGATAAAAGCTTTGTTGCACAACTCATAAAACGTAATAGAATAGACAGAACACTGATCACTCTAAAACATTGGCGACCCTCGTGATTTTCGAGAGAATATGAGTGATAAACAAATACTAATATAATTTTTGTCGTATTATTAAACAGCCCGGCAGATTATTCAGAAGATCGCAATGAAGAAGCAACGTCTCCAAGGATTATCAATTGCCCCAAAATCTGTATAAAAAACATAAATAAGATGAGACAGTATTATGTTCCACGTTCGATTTATGATTCCATTTCAGTATTACCGAATAACAAAAAAACCCTGGTCTAAAATTGAGTGTATTACATTTTTTTGAGTGAAATATTAATTAAAGGTAAGTACATCATCCCCAGAGTCCCGTTTTGGTTCATGTACATCAAGACTTGGGAATGACAAGTTTCCCCCGGGACTCAAACTCCCTTCCCGTTAACATAATCAGTGTAATCCGATTCCACGTCGAATCCTCTCAGCCACAGTTTTTTAACTTAATTTCGCAGAAATTAGATGCCTTTTTACGACTACCTGCCTGCTGCTACACCTGCATTATCCGGGGATGAAAAATTATCCGACCTATTACTCTAATGAATAATCGAGTATGTGCATCATAGTTAATACAGAAAATGTAGCACAATGGCTCACATATAGGGGAACGTCGAGTTTGGTTTCATGTCTATTAAAAAAAAAGATAAAATTTTTCTATCACAATTTTGCAAATATTTTTCTGCCAATCTTTAAATTGGCTTTTGACCTTTCCCGACGACAAGACCAGATGAGTATTGTTTCGAAAATTTATATTAATTTTTTTCAACTTTAAGGTCAATATTTTTACGTAATCGAAATTGAATATATTTTCGTCATTGCTAATGGAACTAATAATTCACCACTCACGAACGCAAACAATGTGTATCAGAATAATAATTGACCTCCATTCAATAATTATTCACAATTATCTCAAAAACAGCACTATTTAGAAATAAAGGACCTCCGAAAGGCTCCACTTATTATTGTTGTTCTGAACGAAGGTGAACAATATTAACTGTTTAAGATTTATTTAAAAAAGTGACCGAATCGTCATACCTAAAGTCCAATTTTGAACAAAACTTAACGATCCCTTGTGAATTACAATGAGTAACGTCACGAGTGCGGTGAAACGGTCAATATATACATACCTAGAATGTTCAAAAGAGACATTTACGAAATTGAGTTACATTACAAAGACGTTAATCGTAGCATTAAACCGAAATTCTTAGAACATGTTTTAAATTATGTGAAACGAATTTTATGAGATGACGTTTAAGTGTCCATTAAAATATTCATTATCAGAAGTTACGCCTGCCTTCTTAGTCATTTTTGTCGATTCCAGTGAGATTAGTGCAAATGCAGCCGAATTGTCTTTCATGCTAATCCATTTGCACTCAAGACTGTTTCGATACTGTGATATCGGCTGTTCGTTGTTTTGTTCGTTTTTGTCTTTCATTCGAAATGAAACGTTTGGACATTAAAGAAAAATGAATGATCTCATACAATAGTGTTGTCATAAGATATGATATTTTTTCGACTTTACCGATATTTTTTTAATCAGAAATTCAAGAAAACAGATAAATATGGTGCCCACATACTTCCAATAGTTTGTTGTGATGATTTTCTCTCATTTTGTCAAATTCCACTGGATTCGAATATCATTTTCTAGGGAAGTAAATTGGGATTTTTTACTAAAATTTTCGGTCCACGACTTAATAGTTATTAAGAAAATCCCAAATATAGTGGAGTCGTCAACGAAATTTCCCAATTTTTCAGAGTAAATATAGAATGACCTCCAATTTTTTTCTTCCAAAGACAAAAGGTGAATGAAAATCCTTATAATCGTAAATTTCTACTTTTATTCATAATTATTTTCATTTTCTTTTAAGTTGAGTAAAAGAAACTTTAAAGCAAGCAAGTTTAACATGAGGACGTCGCAAAGTTTTCTTTATGGTCATCAGGATTGAATGTGATCAAGCGAATCACCCAAACATTTTTCAAGGCCACCGCCTGTGTATTACCTACTAGTTTTTAGAAATACCTGTCCTTTCTTTAACATTGAATATCCGAGAAATGTAATTCGGTATATTCTTTTATAAAAACTATCGTTTCAAGGACGTTGCTTCAACTTCTGAATAAAAAAAAATTTCAAAACTTATTCAACTGAATGATTTGATCTCAAAAATTCATTCTATTTGGTTCCGTTTCGATAACAATGAATGAAGGGTAAAAGGATGCGGATGGTTAATTGAAGGGCGCAATCGGACGGAATTATTTCCTTAACATCGGAACTGAAGATCAACGTACCTGCCTCAAGGCAGTTTTGATTACCTTACCGTCTTAAGTAATTAACGTTTGGCAAAAATAAAGCAGATGTAGGTGACTTCTAATTTAGCACCTGAGCGAATAACTTTTTGATCAACGAGCGGCTTATTTAAGGCTAATTATTGTGTGCGGAGTGTTAATAATTCGATTTTGCCGCTACTTGAAGACTTGCGGCAATGCGAATCCAATGAGTTAATCACAAATTAATGGAAATCCATTTACTTCCATATCGTTCCTTTTTTTATTGATGAAGCCAATTGAAACCTGTGGCTAGCACGCATAAACGCATTGAGATTGAAAAGATCGCTAATTTTTTTTCATGTTCTTTTGGGCAGAATAAATATTAGAAGTCGGTTGTTGGCCTTGACCAGTAACTGGTTGACTCATCGGAGTCTCTAACGCTTCGTCTGCTGGCGGTCTGCAAAGCGGTGACTCACCTCACCCTATGTACGATCAGGTACTGGCTGATCTGCACACCTGATCTCCATTATACATCATGATAAAAGCTTCAACTCTCGACACAAAAAGGGAGTCGAAGCTCCCTTGTATTTTTACAACCTATTCAATGCTAGAAAAAGTCCCCACAAAACGATTTTCAGGTAAACCGAAATGGTACAAAGTAAAAGTTGTGACTAATATTTCAGTCCAAATGAGAAACCGGAACAATCGGAAATAATATGCCTGTTTAAGTTGTCTTCTTCGTTTACCCGTTTTGTGAGAATAATACTGAACATCTGGTTTCATTTAAATCGCATGGAAAAGCATCAACCTTACAAAAAGAGGAACGTAAACCAGAATTTTTGTAGAAAATGAACAGTTCACAACATCGAGTATTGTACACTAAGAAAAATATAAGCATAGAGCTACAAAAAGTACTCGTTTATATCTATCGAATTTCAGGGAAAAAATTCGCAAAATTTTTGAAAACCCCAAGGAAATATCTCTTCTGACTAAAATTGTTCTCATCAATAAATGAAAATGAATTTGAAGAAATGATATTCAATTTCGCAAACTTTGAGAGAAAAGTCGTTTCACTTTCTAAGTCTATATATCTCATTGATATCTTGGAAAATTCAGATATTTTTGAAAAAATTTAAAGATGTCTTCATTATATAAGAAAATGAAAGAAAATCCTCAAAAGCTCAATTTCCTGAATTTCCTGAAAATACAATCATTTTGTGAGCAAAATCAGGGATTATATTTAATTTGTGCGAGCTTACATATAAATTTACAGAAGATGAAAAATTTTCCGTGGTTAAAAGAAATAAATTGAATTTTTTTAACATTTAAAACAATTTCGATTTTTATGGATTTCTTAATAATTTTAAGAACATTACAAACTACAAATTTGGTTCCTTTTGGGATTGTGAAAAATTGGGAATTTTTAACAAAAGTTTGATAATTAAAAAAATTTTCCCCACGAAAATTTTCATTGAATACAACAAACACGTTATACATATGTTTATTCTATTTCTTAGTGAACAAAAATGTAAGAAAAAGTCGCAATATGATATTGCATTGTAAAACAAAGTATCAGAACAAGTTTCATAGAGTTCAAGTTGCGAGCCATTCATCTTCAAGGAATAATAAAATCTGTAACTACTCGGTAGTTTGAAACATTTCAGTTATTAGATAATTCCTAAAATGGCTAAAAAGCCAAATGCTAGAATTATTGAGTGTCAGAAATAAATCTTGATGTCTATTTCGTTTTTTTAATTGTACATAGTTCTATAAAAAAAATTACGTCTTCCTCATTGCTGATTTCATCGATCGTCAGATACAGGCATGAATAGCACGAATCTTGAGTGTCACTTACAGAATATTTGATAACAGGTTTACGCACTTTTTAATCGTACATCGGCGTCCTACGATAACCAAGGTGATTAGTAAATTTTAAGTCGTAATAGATGTGAACTATTTTTACTCTCTCCGACAATTTATCAACTTCCGCGAGCTCAAGGCATAAATAACCCCTCTATGACTATTATTGTTTGCTTTCATATTCGAGACGTTATTAATTTGAGCCACTTCAAAAATCGTTGTTTAAAAATTTTAGAGTGATGACTGTAGACTGTTTTTCGCGTGAGAAAAAAAAAAACATTTGCGATAAATTTCGAGAAGTTATTAGTAATCATTACGTGTATGACATCTTGGAATTGATAGGTTTTTCAACCAAAAATATGATTCAGCCTCTTTTCAATTTTGAATTGTTTTATTGTTAATACAAATATGTGTATTCATTTCACGACAATCGTGTTTTATTGGATGTATTTTTTATTCCTGACATTTTGATTGTGCTTAAACCACAGGGGATGATATGCAAAAACGAAAGAGTTGCTATGTCCATAGACATACCTTAAATAGTTATTTTGCAAAAATTAAAGTGTGTCCAAATTTATTTATTCTGTAGGTGCAGTAGTTTGAATGAAATTAGTACGAGACTTTAAACAGACATTCGTCCCGCAATAATATATTCCGAAATCAGGTTCATTTCATTAGGGGTCATCAATCTAATTCGTTCGAATTTGCATTTCATATAGACGTTCTATATGGAGGTGCCGAAATGCAGCTAACGACGTTTTCGCTTTTACATGAATTAGATTGGCTACGCGCTAACGCAAACTTTTATCCTGATGATTGATCATTCTAAACGACGCTGCGCGCTGAGAAAGATCAATGAATTTGTTCGAGAAAAATGATTATTTCATGTTAATTTAGTAGAATATCATTTGAGAATCACTTTAGAAAAAAGAGACATCGTCAATGCGCAACAGTTATGAAATTGCAACCCCTCTATCCCTTTATCGATTATGGTTTATTCATTGTACACTTTCCGGCTGAATGGAAGTTTGCGCATCTGAAAAATAGGCAACGCTTACGATAGAACAATTTTCAATTAACCGTTTCTACTAATCTTCTATCTTTGAACTTAATTACGATGCACGAATGAGCTTAAATTGGCTCGTGGATTTCCTTCCCTCAATTTAAATGGGAGAGGCAGATTTCTGTCAGCTCAATACGCCCATAGAAATTAGGCGTCGCGGGAGATGATCCGATCTAAATTAGCGTGAAATAAAAAAAATGGAAAATTTCGGGCGAAAAAATGGAAAACTTTCATACAAGTTTAGTACTGAATGAGAAAATTAGAATCTCAATAAAACGCTGCGAAATTCAATATAAATGACTTTTTTTTCTGTGAAATTTGATGTATTTTCAAAAAATTCTTTTGACGATGAATTTCTAATTTCATTTTTTTTGTAATCATAAGATGAAATTTCGCCAGAGTCGATCATTTTCCAGCTTCTTGTAAAAATTGGGTAATTTTGTTTCTATATTTTTTTGAGCAAGAATTCTCGAATAATTTGTTACTTGTCCCGAATTCCATAACGAAAGTGACGAAAAGACTTCCAAGATATCCAAAACTTATCTTTGAAATTTCTAGAAAATAGTCAAAATACGCTGACTATTCTGGTTTACTGAAAATATTTCTTCATCATTCTATAATTGCAAAATCAACTGAAATAGTATATTTCTACCAACGATGGTTACAATATCTGTGGTTATTTTTTCATGAAATGAGGCTATGTCTCTGAACAGAAATAGTTTTAACACCTCAAAAGTATAAAAAGCTGCTTACTGCACAGAAATGTTACTTAAATCTGCTTTTATGATCAAACTTGTCAAATACAATACGAGATCATAGCTAAAACACATATTCATGTACCCGTTTTATAAAATAAACGCGAAATACGTCATAACTGCTACCGTGGTACGATACAATGGGTACTGATGATGTTCCACACAAACATAATGCAATCTATAATTTGATAGCTTCCAGTAGTGGTTGTGATTCACAAAGAGATGATTCAGATGTTCTGTAATTTATATACATACCTTCGATATGGTTGCGCTCATTCTCATTGACACATCTGCAAACGTTTTATTGCATTTTCTCTGTTACGTAGATTCAATATAAAGTACAAATGGGAAAAAAACGAGTCCTTGAAATTTGGAGAGTCCCGGAATTATTGAAAAGTTAATTAACATGTGAATTATTAGTCATCGGTGATTTTTTCCAACATTTATGCTAATCAGAAACCAGTTTTCAACACAATTGAATCATTTATGCGTATACGCATTTCGTACTCAAATCGAATTTAAGGCGAGAAAAATTAGTCATCAAGTTAACAGTTCTTATTATTTTCATTTCTTTGACATAGGTGTCTCGGAGGGTGAAGTGATTTATTTTTTGTTCGAGATAATCATTTACTTTCGTAGCCATGACCTCCGATTACTACAGACTGTACGTCGAGCGATTTATCTTATCGTTATTTGCGATGAAAGTAATAAAAGTATCGTTTATTATTCTGTGGCTTGTGCGGGACAATTTATTTATGGAATAATTCGTAGAAAAATTGGAACTCAACATTATAATGAAACAAAAGGTTGTAGCAAATATTGAACCGAAAAAAGTACCGATATGAAGATGAAACGATTTTGATAACTGTTTCGAAAATGCCATATTTCATAATAAAATAATCACTCAAATATCAACGGCATCGTGTAGATAGCGTTAAAATGTTCCCATTTCAACAGTCCGCTCAACTTAATGGCTATTTTCCATCCATTTTATCTTAAACAACTCAGTCAAAATTATGCAATCATTGGGGTTATCACCGAATGTTAGGAACGTATTAATAGCACCTGAAAATAGTGCAATATAAACGTCTCCCGCGGTAGGAGAAGGATAATATACTTCTCGAAGATCGATATAACAAAAACTCGTTATTCATTATGAGCAACGACATATACGAGAAAAAGTTCGAAATTGATAGTTTATCAGTTCGATAAATAGTGCAACTTTCAAAAGTACTTGAATAAATCTCCTTAAACACAGCCTGAATGTAATAAAGGGGTATTTATTATTTTCAGATGTTTCTCAACTTTCGAGATTCATTAAAAGTATCGTCTTCCTGTCGCCAAACTTTAATGACAGGAAGGGAAACGTGATTTCTTATCAACGAAAAATTAGCTTAGACGAATTAAAACCTTATACAATAGCTATTTTGATTCAGTTGAATTTCTGGAATTCCCCAAGCGCAACTTCGGGTAATTCACAATTATACCCGTGCATTTTTTCGATGATCAATTAAATTTTCGATGATTTGCATTGAATTTGAAATTAAGGCAGATTCATGTTACTGATACATTTCATTATCCAAATTGCTCATAATGGTGGTGTTCACAAATGAACTCTTTCTGACGAAATCAAGATGAGTTCATCGATAAACAGTACAGATGCAAAAATGTTTAAGAAAAATTGCCGTCAAAAGGAATAATTGATATAATGATAATATCGATATATGTACCAAGATAATTTTGGAAAAAATATTAGCATAATTAGAATTTTTAACAAAACTTTTCATTACTAACTATTTAGAATTAGGGATTTAACGTGAGGAGATCGGTGGAATTGGGCATGTTACAAGGATGAGAGGGAGAAAAAAATAATGTTTCCTAACACTTTTTGATAAATAAAAAAATTACTACTTATTAGGACAAATTTATTTTATTTTAAAAGTAAGCATATGTCGATTGTAATTTGCATGATCATATATTCAATAATAATACGCGAATAAGATTGCAAATTACCAATCGATTAAATCAAATTTCCGATGCAACGGTTTCAATATTTTCCAAATTGAAACCGGATTACAAAAAAATAAATAAATTCACCTGATATCTAATCATAACTGCTGTCCCTTCTGATATTTCCCGATTGTCTCTCGAACGCCTCCCCCATTTCGAGCCTCACATGATTAATGAATAGTTCCTAAATAACTTGGATCTTCTTCGTTGAGTGCAATAAAATAAAGTCAAAAATTGTTAGTCCAAACTGTATGGTTTTCCCAGTGATAAGCTCTCCCATCGAGAGTTATTTCACAATGTTACATATTCAATTCGTTTATTGCCCACTGTCTATTTCAATACATAAAAACTATATAAGTACCGTTATCCGTTTCCACCAAATCTGTCGATAATCAAACGGTATATTTAAAATGCCTGTAGAAGATTTTAGATATTTTCGTAAGGATGAAATGTGAACAACAGTCAAATTCAAGGAATAGGTGGGTTTTTGTTATTTACATGTGTTACTAGAAATATAAGCTCCCAAAACAAATATATAATTATGAAAAATAATGACGAAATTTTCCAATTCAAATTTATTGCAGAGTTTATTGCCTCCTCTAGAGGCCAAAGGCCTGAATCATACCATAATATATGCATAAAGTCTAGACGTTTCTCTTTTTACTTGATGAAGCTATTCCTAAATTTGTCCTTCAGTTACCTGCTCGAAAATGTACCTACTAATTATTGGTTTTTCGAGTATTTTTTTTATTCAAATATACGCGATGATTTCCCTGAATATTTACGCGCAGCGGAATATTGTTTTAGTCCACGACGCGGTCTTTTGTTCTCAAATTTTCAATTTATCGGTTACTCATATTCTAGATAATTGACGGTGAAGTCCCCATTGCCACACGTAGTAGCCTTCGGTGATCTTATCGATAGAAATCTGAAAATTATTAATAAATCCAGTTCATTATTGATATGATATAGATATTTCAATACGGATTTAAACTAGAGCGATTAAAAAATCGACTTGTTTACATAGCAATGAAAATGCGTTTGTATATTATTCGCAACGAATGCTTATTATTTATTGACAACTTCATACATTCTAGAATTTCAAAATTCATTCAACAGGAATCTCTTTCCTAAAATATTGTTTTATCGCATTGAAGATCATCGGGGTTGAAGTATGTGATAGAAAAATGTTGTTTTTGTTAAATAATTATCATCATTGAGGAAAGTGTTTTTATACTTTTTCAATGGAAAAACGTTTTGAAAACCAGTACCATTTTTCGCAAACACTGTTTTCTCTTGTTTCTCTCTAAAATAAAATCATATCGACGCAAAACCATTGTCACTGTTATCAGAACGTTAATGCGATTACACAAAAACATGCGGGCCTAGCATCCCCTTTTCAAGGATAGAAGTTAGATCTTAGAAATGTAATCAGTAGGGATCCAATTATACCTCATTGTATATTTGCATATGCATTTGCATATTTAAGCTTCTTTTATGGTTGTTGCATATTTTACGAAAAGTCTTGCGACTACTATTTAGGTTATATTTGCTTAGTAGGCAATTGCTTGATTTATATTTTTTCATGTGTCTTTCAATAATAATTGAAATTCCTTGCATTCAATGAAACAATTTTGTTCCTTCAAATTTTCTTGATATAGTGTTGAATCTGAGACTTATTTTTAAAGATCCGTCGGAGTATTCCAAAACTTGGCAAATCATTCATATTTTCTATTTCCTTAGTTATTTTCAAGATCTAAATCTCTTCAATAGGAAAAATTGATAAACTGGTATTTAGATTGAAAATTTTTTGATGCTCCTGTAATACTTGTAATATCTACTAGTTGTTGAATTTTTGCCGAAGTGAAGATATTTCGTTCAACAACTTGTAAAGTGATATTTTTATTCAATTTGTCTCGTTTGTTTACCTTGAAAATTTCTACGAATTTTTCAATGAAGTCCCATGCAATTTTGTTCAACAAACTTTTCAGTTCGTATATAACTTCCGCAGTTATTCTTCTGACAAGAGTAAGTGACTCATCCCGTATATTAAACTCAAAATTCAAACTTCATAATTGAGGTCAAATTTTCAAAATAACAATCCATTCTCTGACGGATCAAAAATATTTTTGATATTGTCATGAATATAATAAACAAGTTCGAGACGGTAAATTTCTAGAATCCAACCTATTTGTCATTGATATATTTGCTGTTCACAATCGCATTGAAAATTCAAACATATTTTCGAATCCAGGTCACACATACAAACAACAGTTAATCTTTGAGTAATATTTTGATGAATCATTTTGAATGATACCTTAATAGCCTATTCGAGTATTCGACAGTCGATGTGTTCTGATTTGGCAATTAATTAAAAGTACAATGGGGAAAAGATAAAAATTCGAATATTCATAAGTTCGTTATTTCAAGATCAAAATTTCAAGTAGACTAAAAAAATTAAAGCTCGAATCGTTTCGCGTGTTGTTGACTATTATTTATCCACCGAAGAGATTGTACGGTATAGATCGAGAGTCGGAGGAGGTGCAACACCTGCAACTTGGTTAAGACAATCACGCAGTTAGGGACTGGACAAGTTTTGACCTGTCTTTCAGTACGGCCGGCTCATCGACTTATCAGTCGGGTCGCCTCTAGAACGGGATGCGTAGCTACATTGATTTTTTCAAGCCGTCTGAAGAACCTTCTTCGTATATTGTCGCGCATTTAAAACTTTTTTCTTTCGAATCATCTCGATTCTGATATCCTGAATCATAATTTATTCACATAAAGAAATAACAGGATTCACAGTTATCTGCAATGAACATTCAATTTTTTTTTTTTTGATTTTTGGTACACTTGTTTCTCTTAGTTGCGGAAGAAAATTTTTCCCATTTTTAAACAGACTTTTTTCCGTTTATCTTACGACGTTGTGCTGAAGCACCTTTTTACCCTACATTTGTGATATGCGACAGTCTAGAAAATCATAAGCCAAGGTGATCTTTTTATCGTGAATACCTTCTAAAATAAATAAATAAAATAAATTTGCCCAAAACCTACAGTTATTAATTTGAAATACAGGTAGATAAATTATAATTTTTGCAAAATTTATTTTCTTTAAAATTTAGAAACAGAAACGGAATGGACTCCCTTCACTATTTGTTGATATAGTGAACTTAATTTCGATAGGTAATGGTTGAAATGGTTTATTCGTATACAAAAATTTGTGGTTACATGGACAGATTGCTAACTTGGGTTTTGCGCTTATTCTTGACCACTTCGTGAAATAATGAAGTTTGGAGAAATAAAAAAATATTGATCTTTACAATTTGTACAAAAAAAAGTTACATTTTTGCTGTAAATTGAATGGAACAAAGCTTGAAAAAAGTAAATTGGTATTCACCATATTCATATTTTACCTAAATAAAAAATGTTTTCATTGTTGGAGCGGACGTTTAAAACTAATATTAAGGGCAATAACTTATTTTACAATATCCTACGAAATTTCATGTGGTGACCCAAACGTAAAAAAAGCGACTCAACAAAAAATAACACTATTCCATAAAATATCACGTAAATAAAATGTAGTGTAAAAACAAAGTTTGTGGGCGAATCTCCGTCAAACAGGTACAAAAATCACCCAACCGTAAACCTAAAAAGCACTTTTTTATCTTTGTTGCGAGAAAGGTGAACCTATGATTTTACCAAGAGCGGTTTAATGGACCGTGACACTGTTTAAGTTTTACCAATTATGAAATGATGTTTAATTTTGATTTTTATGCAACTGTTATTTATAATGTGAGAGTTTTCAGATGCGTTTCTCATAAAAATTAAGATTATTTAATAAAATCTTTCACATAAATACAATGTTGTCTCTGGGACAATGAATACCGACGCAAACAAAACAAACAATAAGGGCATAAGGTGCGTTGTAGCGGAGAGGGATCGTGACGTTTACCTTGCGAACGTTAGGACAATGCGGTAGGAAGTGCAAAAAAAATCGTTTTAGCACCACATGACCAATATATTTTTGTTATTTGGGCAACGCATTGAAAGCGTGCACCTATTTCCGTTAGGTCTTCTAGGGGATTCGGTGGGTCCACGCCCATATTGACAAAGTCATCCACGGATTGGCGGACGATAAAAAGGTGCTTTTCACCCTTGTGAACAGTGTCGAGAGAAATGTAGATCGTGTGTTTGTGCCGAAGGGTGGGGGATTGTAGTCTGTAAACTTGATACACGGAACGCGTACACTGTGACTGTGTGACTGTTGTTTGGTGTATGAAACCGCGTCGTTAGCTGCACTCCAGCTTATTCCTCGTCAAGCTTTCGAAGGTAGTAGACGTGCTGTCGGAAAGCGCGCGAATACGTGTGTGATTTCGACGTTCTGGAAGTTAGTTCGTTTTTTTTTTCACTATTATTCTCCCAATACGAGTGTTGTGATTTTTCTGAATTCACGAGCGTTCGATTATTTTGTGTCATCATGGCGGTACCATTCGCTTTTCCCGACGAAAATAATGACGTCGAAGTTATTATAAGACAACTTAGTCTTCTTCTCAACAAACTCGCTTTGGAGTTCAATAAACAACGCAACGAAAACCTGCAGCTTCGTGTTAGCAACAAAAAACGTGAGTAACAAAAGTTAATTTATCCGTTGTGATTCGAGTCGAAAAAAAAACTTGCTTCTATGTATGTAATTAAAAGAGTCGGGTCGCGGAGTTCTGTGTTTAAATGGGGAAGTTTGCCAAGAGAAAGCTTGGTAAACTAGTTTCGGATTTTGGGCGCCACTCTTGGTGTACCTGTTGCACAAGTTGTCTCTAGTGTATAGTGGTCGACATCGGTTCAGGGTCACCTTCGTATCGTAACGTATTCAATTTTACTGGAAGAGCTCCACATCAATTTTTTTCTTCTTCTAATCCAGCGATAATAAATACTAATGTAGCGCGACCTTTGCCGCAAAACAATGAGATCCCATATAATGACATATGTACGTATTGAGTTTCTTGTTGCGTTTGGTAAAACGTCAATGACTTCCACCGCGATAATGTTGCTAATTAATTAAATGGGATGTGGTTTCCTTGACACTACGGATATCAATGTCGGAGACTGTGTGTCGAAAATTTTTTCTTGCAGGTTCGTACACGTTCGGGCGTCTCGCGCCATTCCACCAAACACGATGTAAATATATTATTCATTCGCTAATTGGTATTTCGTTGTTTTAACGATCGTTGGATGCATTCGATTTTTCCGGATTATCAAGTCGCTTTTAATGCGCTCGCCAGTTTTATTAGTTTTATCACATAACTAGTCTTTGTCTTGAAGTTAATACGTCCAGAGGTAGATATCTGTTGCGAAACGATACTTTTACCAGTGTCCTTGCATTTGCCATTAGCAGATTGCAGATTGCATATACAATCGATACGTAGTGGCAGTAGTTCAATCGAACAGCTGTGTTTACGATATTCACGCCAATCCTTTTGTTGAACAATATTGCGCGTTGTCGTTCTTTTTTCTAACGGCATCAAGAATTGCATTGCTGATTAATTTGTTTTTTCAATTCGATTTCAGTACAATCCGGCATCGCCAAGCGAGCGTGTCAAAACGGCCCGAATCACAACAGCAATATAAACGTTGGCGATCCGTCGCTTCACACCATTGCCATAACCAAACGTTTCGCCAACCCCCATAGTCGACTCGTTGCGATACCCGGAACGATTTTGGACGATGACAAAGACGACTCGGCCGATCAAATTTTCTGCAAAACCAGAGAAAGCGATCACGAGCTATTTGAGGTAGGATTTGTTCTTAAATAACGTGTCATTTCGAGAAATAGTGTTTTAGCCTTGAATTGACACAAATTGTAAATCAAACTTATTTTGTAATGTTATTGATAAAAGAGATGCTAGTAGTGGAGAGCGACTCGCCAAGCTTTGTTTGAGCAACCCAACATACGTCGACGTGAAACAAGAGTCGCGTTCATTTTGAACTAAATGAAAGCGTCGGCGTCGGTTGCGCTGAAAATTTGGTGGATTCACGACTTGAATAGTGCCAAAATTTACATTACAACGAAACGTAAATCATTAACACATTTTATTTTACCCGACTTGAATAATTGAAAAGTGACTATTCAGTCGATTTTTAGTCGGTGTCGAAAAATGCAAAATGCGAAACTATTCCGTTACACTAAACCTATCTATTCGTTATAACGGGATTTGACTTGTAGTGACAAGACGCGGAATTAGATTCGAAACGCATCTATCGCGTTGTATACTGATAAGTGAGACCTTGGGCCACGTCGAGATAATTATAACGTAATTATATTTTGTTGAGTGTTCCTCGTTTTCTACATTACTATTCATACGATTACTCGAATTATTGTTGCACTTTTATTGTTTCTTTCCGCGGAGTGAAAAAAAAGCTGTTTCATCATCCTTTTTATCTATTAACCGTTTATTACGACGAAGAACTCGTCGTATGTATATCGTCGGAGAGATTGCAAAAGCGCATATCTACTTTTCTGTATGTGACAGACAGAAGATAAAATTAATTGTCGCCGTTCTTTGGGAACATTTATCTGATTAAACTTGTTCGTTATCGCCCTGATATTCATTTTCTATAGATTCTGATGGTCTTTTTATCCATAAAGTATAAATATTGTTTAGTTATATTTTTTATTATTGTTATGAGAAAAATTAAAACTGATAAATCGACGACTACAAAAAAAATTTTAACTGACATTACCACTTCTATAATTTGAGTAATGAGTTAATTTGACGACTCTTCATTTTGTCATAAGCAAAAATTACCATTTTCAAATCTATTTACTATTTTAAATTTCCAAACGAATTCAGTGAAGGAACAAACTGAAAAATGGCACTTAAGAGTAAGTTTTTGGAGTTCTATTGAAATAAGGAATATTTAAAAAAGGTTGTTGTATGCTAATATTTCGAAATAATTACGAAATTAACTAACTACATATTCGAAAAAAAATTTGAATTAAAAAAGTTACTAAAAAAAAAAATTTGAAATTTATTCACACTTCAAACATCATATCCCGTTGTTATGAATTTATGGCACATTTTAAAAATCTCATAAATTTTTCAAGAATTTCAGGAACAGTGCAATGCAAAGCTTTAGATACTTTTCAGAAAAATATAAAAAAATTCATCGAGCCAGATTTGAAAATTTTCCCAACAATTTAATAGCCAACAGATTTTCTTGTATACTGAGGACATTTATGGAGCTACTGACTTTTTGGGCTGTAAGGAAAACCGAAAAATTTTTTTTCCCTCGTTTGGTACAACTAAAAATTTTTCTCAGACTTTTCTAATTCACGGAGTTTGGGATAATGCCCAGAATGCTCAGAAGTTTCTAACAGGCTGATCATATAATCAATTCTCTGAGATAAGAATATAATTTAAACTAGATTAAACAAAATTTATTGGATTCATAGATAGCAGTTCAGAAAAATTCCTATTTTCAAGTGCGGCATTTCGAAATCGTTTTAATTGGACACAAAGGTATAAGTTAAACAGTCTCAAATTAAATTAGTTGTTAAAAAAAGGCGACGTAACACTTGCCGACGGAAAAAAGTCCCATAAAATAGAATGAAAAATATTGACGTTAGCAGAAATTTTATTATCTTCTCTTTTAAATGTGAGCGGCATTTTATCAAACCAATGGCATTTTCAGAACGACAACTCAAATCTTCTTTTTAAATTTCTGTAAATTGGTTTGGGAAAACTTTTGAAAACAACAAGCACATTGTGATATTCAAAGTCTACATCATTCAATATGTGAACTTTGAACACAAAATTATCGCAATATTGGGTAAAAAAATCCAGCAGACACAAATATAGATTTAAGTGAATCGACATGTTCCAATAAAGAACTTACTCCAACTTGTTTCCCATTTTCTTGACCAATTTCCATCAGAAAACAAGTGAACGATTTTCTTCGAAGGAATGGAACTTGAAACTTCGATGAGTTCTTGAATTTATTAAGGGTGTTATTCTCAGCATTTTTCTCTTTTTGATTGAATCAACCACCAACAACGTATTTGAACAAAAGATAGAATCGCATCTTGACGCAGTATATCATTACATCCAGCAGGAAGCAATTCATTCAAACAAGTTTGTTCCGCTAATTGTTCGGACAGTTTGTTAACAATATTGACTAATTTTGCAATGTGGCGATGCAACGAAACGGCTTATTGTTCTTTGTTATTAGCCATCACAAATCGTTCATCTTTAGCGGATTCTTCTTATAAGAGTAAATCATTTGCTAAACATTATATGTCTACGATTTGAATTAATAAAATCATGCCAGTACTTCCTCCGCTGAATTATAAACTTGTTGTCAAACAATATTTGTTGCTATCAATATCAGTCACAGAACATCTCTTTAGGTAATTGAGACCCTCAGCACTAACTGAACTATATCGCTTCAACGGCGACTACAAATCACGTCAGGATCTTGTAATCTCATCCACGATAATCTGTTTTATTTCGATTTTGGTGAAACTTAATTTTTATTTATCTTTTGCAGGAGGAGGAAGACGATTTACCCCTTTCGTTTCTAAGAAGCCGACTGCAAGCCCATGGATTGTGGTGGTCGTGGCTAACTCCCCCTAGTATAACTTTAACACGTAATCGATTCTGGACGACCGCGATGATATGCGTAGTTGGGTGGCATTTGCTCCGGTAACTGCAAGTAAAAATTCTCGACACCTCTTCCAAAGACACAGTGATTAATGTAGATTATGCGGAATAAATTTTGATTTTAAATTCGATTATTTTTTGGCGTGTTTTGTTGTTAAACTGTTCATTTATTGATTAAGTTGGGACTATTGAGCTTGACGGCACCACTGTATGTGATATAGGAGTGTTCGTTGAGTGGGTGGCGTCTTTTCCAAAGAGAGAAATAATTAATTATCAAAGCATCATGATCTCATTCAGTATATCGACGAGAGGGAATCGGTTATCGTCGAGATACTCTCAGGAATTTTATATGGTTAGAGTATTCAGTTAAGTTGTTTTGGAAGTGTTCGATTACTGAAGTTGTAAGATAAAAATCTGTAAATAGCTTGAGTTGGATTCATTCAGTATAGCCAAAGATTGATTGGAACGCAATTGCCAGATTGGTAGAACTAAAAAAGATGTACGGCAGCCGAACAGAACAGAACTAGACGATACAAAAGTTGAAAATATAGAGATTAGACGAAACCAAACTAAATCACCTTACTGAAAGTCAGTTTTTGATCTCTCTTTGTTTCGTCGGTCTGTTCAATTTCGCTACCACGAGTCTAATTGTAGAAATAAGGTAGGCGCAGCTCGCAGTTCTGCGCTAGCAGATCAGTCGCTGCTCCAAGGTTTTCAAATGATCTCTATAGAAAAGGTGCGGCTATTGCTGGACGCCAAGAGCCGATCACGTCGCACCCGATTTTGTACATATACTTTTTTATGGAGTGACTACTGGCCAATCTCGGTTCGGCCGCCCGAAATTATAGGCATATATACATAAACTTTAACAAACGAGTTAATATTTTCGAAATTTAAAGCAATTTATATGTAGATTAGGTTAGGAGTAAATAGATTTAATGCTTTTCGTGTAGTTAGTAGCTCTTCAAAGCGTTTCTGTGATTAGAAGAGTGTAAATTCACTTGTGATGTTATTCAAACTGTAAATCCATTTCCCTCGGGAGGTGTGCTTTTACAACCACTCCTAATCATTGATCTCGATACAAAATATGTATTTATATATTGAGAAATATTGAGAAAGTGTTTTTGTTTGTAGTTGATTATTCCCTAGTCAGTTTAGTCGATTGTTGTAGCATCGGCTAGGACTTCCTTTTTTTTTGTTCGTAAATTTTATGTATTAGTTGTTTATTGTGTTTACTTATTTTATCATCTAGAATGAAACTGTTTTGCCATAAAAATAGGTAGGGTCTCAATCTTCTCACGCTTGTTTTATATCGCAAAAATAACAGGCGGCAATTTTCATGTTTCCTCTCTCACTTTCTGTTGCTGTCTACATTCGAAAACTCGTGATATATTAAGCGAACGTTAACTGAGAAATTATCGAAATATTTTTTGCATAGAGATGTATTTTTTTACGAGCCGGTTCATCCGCGTAGAGTACAATCGGAAAAACTGTTATTTTTGTCAACTATAAAACGACAACGATTTTGTTCGCGTTTTATATTGAAATTACCTGAGCTGGACCAATCCGGCCTGAAAACGGCCCCTTCGTGATATTGAACCCTGGGGGTGACCAATAAAAATTTCATTTTAGAATTGCTTGTAGAACACAATTATTTCAGATGTATATGTTGCTAAGTTTTATACATGTTTATAAACATATATCTCTAGAGTATTCTATTTTTTGTGATGTATGGAAAGAGTTCTATTTTGCTGCTTTTTTGCAGGAATTTCATTTAACCATACATACGTCTACTACCGAGTTCTTTCTCTTATTATAAAGTTTTACACTTTTATATAGATACGAATAAAATAGATGTAAACATACCGAAAGCAAGTCATCTGTCTGATTTTAAGCCGCCCCTTTGTTTCCTCAATTCCTCTGAATTACTAACTTAAACATTTGATTTTTTTATATTACTATTATAAAACATTTTCATTCAAAACTGTTGGTGCCCTGTCAAATCCGGACCTGACTGAAAGGACCAACTACCGCCTCTAAATGCGTATCAATTGATGGCAAAGAAAAAAATCCATTACAAGAAAAGGACATTGATACAGAGAGACCGATTTATACCATAATATATCTGACGTCCCACATGTTTCCATGTCTTTTACACTGGGATGATAACCTTGAGTCCCAGACAGCTTGACGCCCAGGCGGCGGTATAAAAATGCGTTTATTCGGTGATGAATAGAGAACAGATGGGACAACAATGGGGCGAAATTCGATAATTTCGGACGAGGCACTACCTGAAAGGGAAACAGATTTAGACCTGTTTAATAAACAAACTGTATAAGCCTGTCATAAGATGTCCACTTGTCGAATATCGCTGGAGATATGAGCTCTTCACCCCATCTAAAATATCGGTGGACAGTTTTGCCTTTCAGATTTAGTGTTTCACTTGTCGCGTCAATTCACTTAGATTGGGTTAGCACCTGCAGTTCGTGATGAAGACTTGTACTTTTAAACCCAAAATCACCAGACTAAGATGATATAATATTTTTAGGTATTTAAATAGTATACAAAATAGTGTCAGTGATGATGGTCCAGGCGGTAGGTACGTGTGTTTTAATTTTTTTTATCCCGAATGGTTTGCGCTCTACGCCATGCAGTGGCAGATATGTTTAAAATAACGGACTATGGAGTGCCACGGCACAGTATGGCGTAGCTCACTGTACGGTTCGTTACAACCGAAACAACGTTTGGGTGAGAGGAGCGGCACACTTAAAATGAACGAACGACCCACCGCTAACTTAGCAACCTTATCTCTTGAGAGGAGTATGTTGAAAACTCAATCGAAAACATAATATAAAGCAAATCATACCAAAAATGAAAGAAAAAATGGAGCAAATGGAACTCAGGCAAATTTGATTGATATATAAATTTCCAAACTGTATAAACTAAGATGCATCATTAAAGTTTGAATTTTTTTTTTGTCATAATACCAATCTCGAAGTTTGCACCTTTGGTGATTTTGGGCCTAATATGCTCAAAAAGATCAATAACAAATGTAACTTCCACATGAAAATATCTGATTTCCTATTGAGATTTCAAGAAAGGCGATGGAAACTAAGGGATGGTTCAAATTAATGAAAAATAATCGAAAAATAAAAAATATGATTATTATTAAAAATTAAGCTTCAAGTACTATTTATGAAGTTATTGACTTCGTTAATATTTTTGCAGATAAAATTTCTTGTTAGAGCAATCGTTTTTTTCGAATATTTCTGTAAATTCGACACCAGTTTTTCAGGACGGTTCTCTTTTTACCACACTCTGCACGTGAATCCTCATTTTTAACTACCTTCCCGCAACCTCCAGTCAGGTCTGCGTATTTATATCCAGGTAGTATAAAAGAAGTATTGTGCGTGTTTTTATAATGGTCCAACTACCTTCTGAAGAGTGGCTACCTTTCTATAAATAATTCACGCTGACTTCCTTGCAGGTGAAATCGTTGTGATTTTTGTCACCTTCGAAGAGCCCCAGACAGAATTATCAAAAAAGTTTATTTCGAATCTGGTATCCAATATTTCGTAACGTTCACACAAAATATGCCCTGCAGTATAACCTTTTATCAAATGAGAAAAGAATAAGTCCATCCGATTAAACGAGTTCCAATTACGCTTTCTCCCAATTTTTCGTATTACTCCGCCGAAATAAACGTATTAGCTCCCCAACGACAAGCAATTTGGAAAGGACGAAGTGGTTAGCCAGAAGTTACAATTTAATAATGTCTAGGGAAGTTTACAATCATTGGAAATATTGGTGGCTACTCCACTTCCGTTAAATTGAATTTTATGCTTGGAATGAAAGGTTGGACCTTGGCGAAATGAAATTTTATATGTAGAGGTAATATTGGAGTACATTGTCTTGGAAACAAAGACGAGGTATAATCTAGATCACCAGTTTTTTGAACCCTCAACCTTCTCTATATATGAATTCCGAACCTGTTTCATACATGAAAGTACCCCAATACTCAAATCAATTTAAAGATATAAAATACTTTTTGTATGAGAATTGACTATAATCCATTTTTTATTAATATTCGTGTAAATTATCATCATTAAGTAAATCTGCTGCGAATAAGAAAAAACAATTTTTTGGGTTCGGGTAAATAAATTGAATCAATCGAAGTTTTATAACTTCCGACTTCGCAAATTAGAGAGCCGAATTTAGACGTAACAATAATATGACCTACTGATATGAAGTAATTGGAAGATGTAATTTTTAATACTCCACTGCCGCACAATTATTGAATCAAAAATTTCCTTTTTTTTTACTAATTGGGTGTTGTAATCAACAGCTCAATGATCATTGCGTTTCAAGAAATTACAGTTGCACACTTACTCAGAGGCGAAACTGATATTCTACAGTTGTCACGAAACAAATGAATAAAACTGTTTTCGTCATCATTTTCAAGAAGGTGGATTTGCACAAAAATTCTGAATGAATTTTCAATTACCGCTCAAGTGGGTTTCATAAATTGAAACCCGCAATCGTCGCATTAAGTTAATGTGCAAATGAATTCAAATTATCCGAGTGAATTGAGGACATTTCGAAACAAATGTATTCAAATAGTATATAGATTAGAGATTGAAATTCGTCGCGGACGTTTTATCGTCATAAAAGCATTTCTTATTCACTTTCGATTTCGTTCAACACGTAGGCAACAGGAACATAACTATACGTTGTGCAGACACTATTGGGAGTGGTGGCCACTTTCACTGAACTAATGTCTTAACCCATGCTAAACTTCATTAGTTGCTCTGCCTGTGGTTCGGTTGGCAATGAATTACAATATACCCATCTTTTGGTTGATCTTCGTGATCCACGTGAACCTTTTTTTCAATGAGAAACTTTTACATGTGAATGGCCAGGAGCCAGCTTTCGAGTTGCCAGTTGAATTGGTCGGTTTTCCATTCATCATACTAGCAGTGCGAATTTCGAATTTTGTGAAAAAATTTGCATATACCGTGAATCCAAGTGAGTATACACATTTTATTTAACTGAATTATATTCATTACCTACTGTAAAATATTATCATATTTTGAACTGAATGATTAAAACAAGTTTGCTTTTGGAGTTTCTCAACAGATAATTGAAAATGAAATTCCTTGAATTTCGTTGATCATTGCAACAGTCGAGTGACTCTTTGATCGTTAAACATATTCTCATTAGCACCGATATTATAAGTTTGCCCCTCTTCTCTATTCGACATTAAACGCAGCTAGAATGCATGAGCATGACATCAATGCCGGGTCAAAAAGGCTTTCAACGCCTTCTATACACCGAATAGTATACTTTGAGGAAAGTTTCTTTTATAAAACTGACTGAACGAAATTACATCCTGTACGAAAATGGTTAAATGCAGCGAAGACTTCATCGCATTTATACATAATAATCTTAATTTCAAAACCTAAAAATATTTGAAGAAACCCATTTCGAAGGAGTTATATTTAAGACATGCCTCACGTTTCTGAAATTTTTGAGGAAACTAAATTTTCCAATTTTTCAAAGAAACCAATTTTATTGATTGATTTTGGTCTCATTTCTTTGATCAATATGACGATAAATCACAAATAGCGACTGGACATTTATCTAGAAATAAATGAATTTTTACAACTCGAGACTCATATTGTATTTTGTAAACATTTGGTCGATCTTGGCGAAGTACCAACTTCCGAAGAATTACTTAAGTTGATAAGAATTCTCTGGAAATTTCCAGAAAATATGCTTTTCCTAGAAAAAGTTGTTGAAACGAAGTTCTCTAGTATATCAAAAAAACTGTAAATGCCATATTGCTTCCTTATACACAGCCAAAAAACATTTTGCACAACTTAACTTTAGTTTCCTTTCTAATTAAATTTCACGATGTAAACAATCAATTTGGAGTGGTTTATAGAAACGCAAATTTAATATGGTGAAATGGAATTTTCGGAATCCTCAATGTCGAACTTGTCGAACAACTTTCTCACACTTATTATTATATCAGATGAAAACGGAAACCTAAAACTTGCATTTCACGAAATCGATGAATTATTCAAAGGTGCAAAACTATTTATATCGCTCTTTGTATACTTCGATAAAATTTTCGTTACAAATTTGCGACGACAAAAAAACATAGGAAATGTTCGTGATTATTAATTGGAGTTCGATTAGTGCGACCTGAATTTGCGTCGTCAAAAATTGCGACGGTTACGTTATGATTACATTTTCCATAGTTAAACGGTACTTCAGATAATTACTCTGCTACTAGCTTATTCGAAGAGGTATTTTTGCTGCAATTTGTTATTTTTTCATACAACGTGTGCTGTTAACTGGTCTAGGAAATTACCCAATAGAAATAAACCCAGAAATGTGTCACATTTGATTGAAAACGTTCGTATTATAACTGTGAATTGAATAAATGAACAACTTCTGATTAAACAGGAAATGTTATCTTCGAAAAGAAGCATTGCATATTTCTGTAAATCTCAATTAAATTGGCCATTTGTTTCGGCGCACGGTCCAAAAAAACCGGGTTCGAATCCCGGTAAAATTTCAACTTAGTTTGGGAATGTCATCGTGCTTCGGAAGGCACGTAAAGCCGTTGGTTGTTAGCTCATGCCAGAGGCACTTATGCGATCTGAAAACTGTGGCACTATGCCCAGGTTATACGATAAAAAAAATCCAAAAAAGAATTTCTGACAATAAAGGTCCTCAGCAAATTATAAAGAGTCCAAATGATAATTATCATACATACACTTGTTCATTTTTTGTTTCTTCGAAATATGAGTATAAATTAAAAACCACTTTATACCGTATGTAAATGTCATATGTTGAAAATCACGAAAACTGACACTGTGATTCGACACGTTGGGAAGTAAAATGAACTGATTAGTTCCATTTGATCGAGCATAAAAATATTTACGTGTGTTTTGGAACGCCACTTTCAGTCTCATTAATATTAATTTCATAATCGTTAAAGCTAATTAATTAGGATTTTTCGAAGCGAATCCGGCTACAAAGTGGATATTTTAATTCATCTAATTTTTTTCAGGAACATACATCAATCGTCCAAAGCGGTCACTTCTGGAACAGAATGATATGATTGATATGATCGAAGCGGAAAAACGTCTAATTTCGGAGCTAGGCGAGAATGTTTGTATTTACTCAAGAGTGTGTCTACAGCATGCCGAAAAAGCGAGAAAAACAAGAGGAAACGGAGAATTGGTCATTGATTGGGACGAAATTTTCAGGTAAAGTAAACTAAAAGAGCAGAAACTTCATTTCCCGCACTGCACGTCAGTTCAATTCAATATCTGGTCCAGCAGACTGGCGCAAAAACGCCTCAACACCAATAAATATCAGAAAACGTTCGTTCGAAAAGCAAAGCTCGGAGTATCTACGATTTCGATATCAGATGGCCTCATTTTATATCCCAGGTTTGATATCGGAATATAAGAATACAAGCGCATTCTATTACTGCTATATAATATTCTATTTTATGTCCAGTTCTTCTTATAAACTGTTATTCGGCGTAGAGAGTGCTCCGAAATTGGTCGGCACGCTGCCAAATAACACTGGGAGATCATATTTTGCAGCTAACTTGCTTGCTCTAAACTCAAGTGAATACAAACTGCAATTCGGATCATGTTCACCGAATGATATCTTGAAAAACTGGCACGAATAAATACCGAGTTGGTTTAGCCGAAGAAGTGGCAATCTAATCTTTATGGTCCAGTTGAATATTGTGTTTTTCAGGAAAACATCTTCAGAGGGTCAACTATTTACTGTTAATTTTGATTGAGGAAAAGATTTTCAGGTATATTTTGGTTTTTAGGGTTTGTTGCACGTATTTCCCTGTTGTATAGATTTTTCTTCTGGGTATTTGACAGAATAGTAAGTTTGTTCTACTTTTTGAGTGTATTACGTGTTTTTTTTTTCGTTATTAGACACAATTTTTTAATTTTTGTGTTCCTTTTGTCCGAATTTAAGATTTTGCGAGGATTTTCAACTAGTTTTGTTTTTACTCTCACAATTTTTCTCTATTTTTAGATTTGGATTTTAGGTCCAATTTTTTCCGTTTAAGAGTTTCTGAGATTTTTTGTGTTCGATTTTCAGCTTCTTGGACTTTTTTTTCTTTCTTAAGAAGTCCAAATTTTCGATTTCTAAAATTTTTCATCAATTTTTCGATGTTCCTTCTGTTTTTGGAGTTCATCTCGTTGTTTTCGGTCATTATGCCCTAGTTTTCCAGATTTGTTATTCATTGTCCTAGTTTTAGTTTCTTTTCTATTTTTTGACCCTTTTTGGTGTTTGAGCACCCTATATTCTAGTTTGCTCTTCTTTCGGTCCAATTTAGCTGTTTTCTGGTTCTAAGGATCTGATTTTATGCTGTTACCAATTTTCTGTATAGATTCTGCTGTTTTTCAATTTCTCCTATTCAAATTTCTCTGCTTTTTTCTTTCTCTTTTTTTGGGTGTCAGTTGCTGTTCTTAAGCTATGGTCTTTCTCAATTTTTTCAAGTTCTTAGTTCTTTGTAGGCTACTTTAACGCTTTTTAAAATTATTGTAATCCAATTTTCTGTTCTCTGGGTTTTTGTGGTAGATTTCTGTTTTTTCTTAACAGAATCAAATTTTCGATTTCTAAGAGTTTTGTTGGGTCAAATTTTCAATTTTCTCTTTGTTTTTCAGCTTGATTTAGTGTTTTCCTGTTATTATTCCGAGTTTTTCATTCTTGTGTTTTCTTTGTCCAAATTTTAGTTCGGTAGTCTTTCGAAGTCAAAATTCGGATTTCTTTTGCCGGTTTCTTGATTTTCTCAACTTTTTTGCTCAAAAAATTGCTGTAGATATAATAATTATAATCAACGCACATCCACGAGGCAAACCATTACGAACCTCTGAAAATTTCCCATTAATTTCCATAGCGTTTAAAAATGTATCAATAAAATTAAATTGAATGTATGTGCAAATTTTAGGCACATGCCATTTCATCAGGAATGTTACGTGAAATTGTAGGGTGCTCAAGCTCTATGCGTTTCAAAATGAGTCTCATTTACAGATTTGCACTATGAAATTTTAATCAGTCATCTGGCTCGTCGAGCAGGGGCACTATTCGGAATGTTCCTGCAATTTTGTGGTTCATCTGTTATTCGATTAAAAGCGCAAAAATGAATAAATGAATACGCTGAAAGCCTTTTCCTGCTTTCGGATCAATTAATTATAATTTAAGTTTCGGTAGTTTTATGATTTTTAATGACTGACATCGTTGTTCGCTAATGTTTCGGTAATATTTCATTCATTGTTTTAAACTTCGACGGAACTGGACGAACCTGAACATCTAATATTTTTGTAATATGGTTGTATCCATTTAGCAATTTAGTTATAAAATCTTCGTTTTTTTTCAGAAATTACAAACAGTCTAACGAGCGGCACAAGGAGTTCTACCTTTTGAGCGTTTTTCTTGGAGATTTCATCGCTTCGCCGAGATTCTGCAAACAACTAGCTAAAAGAGGGCGGGCTTGCAACGATTAACTACCCATAAAATTTTTTTACACTTTGCGTATGGAATAACGTGTAGAAGTTTACAACCATATTCGATAACGTGTGCCAGTTAAGATTTACTAACCAATAACCATCGAAACGATACGATTCTTTTCGATTGTATGTATTTAGTTTTAGAGTAGATGAACGACCGCACTTTTTATTGATTCATGTGATGTTATTTTCGACAGTTTATATTATTTAGTTTGTTGTAAAGCTCAAATAAATTATATTAAATAATGTTTTTCCTCGTTGTTCACATTTCGGTTGGGAGGAAGATTTTCCCCATCGCAGTATGTATTAAATTATTAATTTTTGCTAATGAGAATCGTTTAAGGTTTTCAATGCAATGTCCTGCTTGAACTGGAACTTGAATACAGTAGGGATTGCACTCGTCAATGACGATAAATAAATGAGGAGTTGCTGGAAAATATGGGAATACCGCATAGTAACTCTGCTCATATGCATCTCGAAAGGAAAAAAATGGGGGAAGAATCTAGGTCAGAAACGGGGTGAGAATATCAGCGTGCATTTACTTCGCTCTTTAACATTCCGTTATATGCTGCTTCATGAACCTCTTTAATCCCCTCAGTTGAGATGTATTTCAATGCCACCTACTTAATTGGAAGAGTTGATCCTCGATAATGGGGAAGAAGGGGTCCCTTTCAATCTTCGTTCGATCATTGTTACACAGGAAAATATGCGGACTGCTTGACATATAATCAGAACACATAGGATACCTACGATTTTATAATTGCACGAGAATCGATGCGATATGCACTTGCATAAGAGCGAGGGGGACGTTGGAGCAAAACTCGAACACGCAGTTTGCTGCGAAAGCAGAGAATCCCTCTGTGATATATGAATATCATAGTTTTACATGAGCGTTTGAAATCTGGTCATGACCAGGTACAATTTTGTTGTAGTTTTTTGTCCGTTTCATTACTTGGAGCTACTTTTCTGTTACCAGAATCGTCAGACTCTGCTCTGTTTCAAGAAAATATTTAGTGAAATGAATATGAACTGAAAAAAATTTTTAACTCTCCAAAAAACAGAATAACGGTCGAAAAAAACTGGCGACTATGTTAGCGATAGAAATTCGATTAATGGTCATTTGATAACGAAAAAACTGAAGTTTAGGTGTTTAGCTCAACTGCTTTTAATGCAAATTCAAGATTGATAAATTTAAAAAATAACCTATAATGCGAAATACAAAGAAAATACTCGTGAAAATCATGATCTAAATCTTCGATTGTTAGCATTGTTCACGGAATATTTAGTCGATTTGTCACAAAGACGGTGTTTCTATCGATAATTGCTTGAAGATCAGCGGCTCCGTTGTATTTGATCGGATGATGTCATCATATTGTGAAAACTTGCGAAGTATGTACCATCATCGTAGGTTTTGCATTTTGGAGATACCAGTCGCCCACAGTCACTTTCATTCCGAGAGAAATTCAAACAGAACAAAAAACCATACCTACCTTTTGATATTTTCAGTCATTCATTCTAATCCATTCGAAGTGTAACAATAATGAAATTTATTGTGTCTCTCAGTTTTTTCACTGTTATTTCTTGCATAGAAAATAATTCACTAGGTGAAACTTTATGGTGAGTTAAATCCTATTAAATCGATTTACTTTGTGATCCGAATGGAATTGCGTTATAGGAATTTTACCGGATATGCCTTACATTCGAGGACGAGCACAGGAAATTCTTTTAGACAGCTAAAACATGAATTATATTACGATTCAGCGAAGTATCAAAACCACAATCAACGTTTTCGACCACTTTGCCCTCAGACAAACCATTTGCTTATTACATCGAATTATCATCATCCTTGTGGCACTTTGGGACCTCTAATAGGGCACCCTTCGAGGCCACATGAATCATATGGATTAAACGGCGGCTTTCTCTCCCAACCCATTCAGAAATCCTTTGTGGAAGCATTGGATTCCATTGCTAGGAATGACGAGTTACATTGCGTTCCTAGAATACTGTGTGAATTCACTTCAGAGATGTTGAACGGCAGGCAAAGCAACTTCAAATTGCCATTTAACATAAATATGCAATCGATATTTGGGTGAGTGGCTGAAAAAGTTTATATTTAACACAGCATTGTCCGATGTGTAATGAAAGTTACTCAATAATTAACTGATGTTCTGATAATGGAATGATTCATGCGTTTACGTAAATTGAAACCTTCTAAGTAGCATTCATTGGAATTACGAAATGGTAAATGGGTTTTCAGTTTTCACTGTTAGAAATAATTGAATCATTTTTGTCAAATCTTTTACAAAAAAATTGCCATTTCTGTCTGGACAATTTTCAAAAATTTTTGGTCTTACGCAAGGAACCAGGAACAGAATCCTTTTTAGAGAAAATGTTCCATAGTTATTCAAAAAATGAGGAAAATAAGAGAAAAAATCGCTATTTATACATTATCATCAAAATTACCTGAAGATTTTCGCAGAAAGTTCGCTATTTCTATCGTATTTTGCAGGAATTTGCTCAATGTTTGCAAAAGTTCAAAAGAATATCGAATTTTGAAAATAGTTTTTCGAATAGCTCAAAATTTTTTGTTGGATTTCACAGAAATTTTTTTGCGTGTTTTTTTATGTTTAAAGTAATAAAGGGTGGAAATTATAATGAAAAGAACTACTGCAAAATGATCGGAAAAATAAATTCCGATCATGGTATTCTAAATATGCACATTCACTTATATTCTAATTTTTCTGTATTTTTCTGAAGAGTGATTATTGCTTGCTTTCGTTGGATCTCGTTTATTCAATTAAATGACAAAAACTAACAATTATGACAATTTTTGTTAATTATTAAAATTTTGATAATCTTTTCATGTAAAATGCAGTACCAAATGCGAGTCTGAATGCATTCACTAAGTAAAATGAACATTAATCTCAGAAACAGGTAAAGAAGTGAGAAATACAACAAAATGTTTTCTTTTATTAATGTTGTGTATAAAAACTATTGCGATGAATTTTATAGTAAGGATTTTATTTTAAATTATGTTTCCATCTTCATCAGTCTATTGGATGGTATCAACGGCTTCGATGACAATCCACTGGTGTTATTTGGTAGAGCAACTCTGCTAGGATATTCATCGACAGGAAGTGCTGACAGATGTATTCGGGCATATCCTCAATGTCCAAAACATCCCGATGATTTGGTTAATTATCTCAATAACCACAATGGAGGTTTCTTCAGATTTTTCAATGGTTTAAATAATCAAAATCAAGGAAATGGATTCAATTCGCTTCCAAATCAACACCCGACTTCCAACGACAACCGTCTCGTTCTCGGCTTCAATCCAGGTGCGATATCATAAAATAAAACATTGTTTAACAAAATGTTTCCAATTCAAATGCAATTTTTGATTACATAAATAATTTGGAAGATAATTATTATACATACAGGATGAAATATGAAGAAAAATTGTGAAGGGATTCAGAATTCAGAGTTTCCTATAACATCAGCTTACGTTTTACTAGAAAAATAATTAGTTTTCGTGGTTTTTTGTGGAGTCAAAAATGTTATATCAATTATGACTTTATTAAACACTCGTACAGATTTCGAATTTAAAAACAATTGACGAATTTTCAGGAGGCGGAAAGTATGGCTTATTGAAAACAAATAAAGTATATGGTTACAAAGGAAGCAGAGCGGAAAAACGGATACTCACGAATCCTTCGAAATTCGATTACGACAGCACGAGATTTCCGGACAATCGCCAGCCAAAGGGAATCAGATTTCCGAACGATATCCACGGATACTACAATAGAATAAATCTTCTTCATGATGGTGCGCCCTCGAGAACCCTCAAATTTCCAATTAGCGACGAAGACAGTTACAAGAGTCCACTCAGAAAACCAAAACATCTACCCGCCTTCTTCGAGGACGAGACGGATCTCCAGCGGCCTTCGCCATATCACAGACCGACGCCGATGATATTTCCCGACCGAACGGGAACGGGGGAATTGAGATTTTCGCCCGAGGAGCTGACTGATCATTACGGACGTCCTTTCACAGCACAAAGCAATAGTATAGTGACTTTCGGTGAGGAGAATAGTGCGTTTTTCCGACAAACACCGTTCGACGATTATTAAATGTCACAGCAAGTAATCATATATTTTTCTGTTGACTAGACAAGTGAAATAGTCAATATGTTTGTGAATCTTCAATAAACTGTTTCCAAAAATGCGAGTTTAATGATGCGGCCAGACAGAAACCCACGCTACGTACGCTATGTTCGTGATGTATGCGCCTGGCCACATTGAAAGTTACGTTTTAAACACCATCGTGGGACAGCATATATTGCTTATAATTCTTAAATTTCACTACAGGCCAACTTGCTGAAACTTGCCTCGTTCTGGTGCGCAACGATTTCTAAATATAGCCAAGACGGTTCGCAGCGCATAGCGAACGCCGCGTCGGTCTTGGTGTGGCCACTTCAATGCAAAATGCAGGTGGCGCATAACGAACATCGCGAACGTACGAAGCGTAGCTGTCTTGCTGGCCGCACTTTAAATGATGTAAATGTTAACGCCATTTTCCAATAATTTCGGATCGTTTTAAATTTTTTCATCCGACTGATCGTCCGCAAAAATTTCAGATGAGTGATAAACTCATGCAGATGCTTCAATTTGGCTTCACTTGGAATATTAAATTGAACTACTAAAATTGCAAACAATATGTGTTGCTGGGCTCCATCCAATCCAATAACCGCGATGTTAATTGAAAGAAAGAGATATGTTATTGGTAAGAGAACTCGTATTCTTTCCAGTGCCACTGCACTGACAGGATTACGGTCTTTCCTAGTAATCAATTGGTCGCTGACAACGGAGAGATTATACGACTTGGTTAGATATCAAACCGAGACGATTACTGAAATCAATACACATGCTGCTGCTCCGAATAGATTAAAAACAGGGACACACTTATGGCGTGAAGTTTCAAACGATCTTGATTCATTTGAAGTCATATAGGGATTTGGCCACGTGTCGCTGACACTGTCATTATTATGCTTTAAACGGGGTAAATAAAACTATCGATTTAAATCTTTGGTGGATGGAGTGGACAAATTGGATACTTTTAAACGAAAAGTTTTCTTTCGGAACTCCCTCTTTTGTTTTTCAGAGTTTTTTAACATGTCAGCATACTTCGGTAATGAAGAAACTCAAAAATCATTAAGAAACTGAGTCGCAGTGTGTTCAGCTTTATTGCAAAAGCAAATTGTTGTTTCTGTGAATATTACAATATTTAAAAATTGAAACAAAATGAAACAAATCGGCGAACATTCCTACGAATTAAATAATGATCGTCAATACTTCTAAATAATGGCAACCCCCAAATTAAACATTCATGATCAAAAATCCATTCCAAAAAAAAGGGGAGGCGATGTGCGTTCGTAACGCTTGAAGAAAGCGGAAACTGAATGTTGAATCAATCACGTCACTTTCGACAAATTCCCTCTTTAAGTATTGAACACCAACTGAAGGGTGCAAAAAATGTGTGTAATACATGAAGCAAACAAAATCTGGACAGCACACATACAGATAGACACACGCATTGAACTCCATACCATATTATCTCGACTCCGTTTATGGCACGTGGCCATCGGAGGGGAAACAAAAGCGTTACCATCGAATAATTTCATCTTACTCACACTCTAATCTTTTATTTTCTCTTCGATCCGTATGTCATGTTTTTTAGGGGTGGACAAGATTTAATTCAGTGAACTGATGTGGATTTTTCGCTTTCCGGAAATAACGAAAGCCAAAAGTAATTCGATTTGGTCTCAGCCACCCTCGACGGTGCTAAATGCTCCAACATTATCATTTTTTTATTCGCCCGCGTCATAAATGAATTTACGGACTGACCATCATTTCCTGAATCTGTCATATAAATAAGACCGTTTTTCAAATCAAGATCCATCCAGCGGATAACTCTATTCGAATATTAAAATATCCTCGACAAATGGTTCCCATTAGGAATTCGAAGGGATACTTTACGGAAGGGCGGGGATATGTCGCATATATTTGCATATCACCCAACCAAATATGTATTTCTAATGTTTCCGCAATAAATCAATGGATATCATAATTTGGTTTATTGATGACTACCTGTAAAAAGGAACTAAGAGGATAGATAAAAAAGAGTCAATTTCGATCATGAATTTGTATACCATATTCATCGTTTTTTTTTTGTTCTTATTTTCATACAGAACAAATCAAAGAATCGTGCCTTCAAACTTACTGGAAATAGTCGTGATTGAATCTATGAATGTTTGATTAAACGATGTAATTAGAGTGAATTTGCTACTTGCATTATTAATTCCTCTGACTAACCGAAATAAACCGCCCAAAAATCGGAAATACCATTTTTTTATTAATATTCATTCGTCCGAGATCCCGGAAACTTAATGGAAACATATATTTAATGTGAACATAAAAAAATATTTTTGTCTATATATTGTCCTTTTTTATAAATTACTTACTGAATAGTTAAGATTTTAACCTGGCGGTCATCTTTTATTACTTTTTCAGTAATTTTCGCAATGAAATTCAGAAATTTTAGTGCATAAAACATTGGTGGTAGTTTTGAATAGAATTCGTTATCATTTAGAGAATGCAGAAGCTTAGGTCATAAGAAAATTCAAATAGTTCCAAGAACATAATCATTTCCAGTAAAACGAAAGAAGAATACCATGGCTAGCAAAATACCACTCGATTTCGCCTTTTAATATTTGAAAATATCAATTGTGAAACCATCAAATATTAACATAAGAGATTAAAATTCGAGGGACATAGGAAGACAAAAATCTAATAATCATAATGAATTCTGTAGAAAACTAAAATTATTACAAATTATTCGCAAATTCTCCTCAAGTTTCCAAAGTGATCAAAGAAATACAGAAACAATATTACCCTATCTCTATAAGAAACTGGAAAATATTCATCAACTCACGATATGTCATCTGATAATTAGGAAAAAATAAAACTAAATCCTGGAGAAAATGCGCTCCTTAATTTTCTTAAAAGTCACAATATTTCACAGAAAAAAGAAAACTGTTGAAAAATAAGTGGAATGTAGTGCAAGGACGGAAAATTTTGGAAACAGATGGATTCTATCACATGTATCTATTTCAAATTCCGATTAAACTATAGCGATTATCAATTTTCCTGGATAGTTAGGAAGCAATTGGATATTTATAGGTCAATTTATAGCTTATCCACAGCAGTTTGTGGTCAAGCAGAGCGCTATGTGTCGCCAGTAATAATTTAACCCTCTGAATAATATTTAATATATCGCACAAACAAGGGGAAAATCGAACTCTCGTCATTTACTCGAAAGCGATTCAAATATCGAGTATATAAATGAAAGCATGTCACGACGCGTTGGTGGTATTGAAGGAAGTAAATCGCATCGTGGCGATAATAGAAGCCTGGAAAAATTTACCAGAATCGAAATTGAACTCAAGGAACATAGCAATAAACGCTTTCGACAATGGAGCGCGTATCGAATTGATCACAGGCCTTTCAGATTTTAAAGATGGAAATCTGCGATCCACATAATACAAATGGAATTGAAACCAGTGTCAATCTGAAACATTATCTCACTTCACTCGCTCCCCCTTTTGTTGCAGTCGAAAAAAATATATGGCGTTATGCCATGACGGATTACTTGTGCAGGGCTTAGTGTCAACATCATGATTCAAATTACGAGGCGTCTCAACCACGCTTACATCCCTTATCTCTACGTTGGCGAATCAAATCGACACCCACCGTTATTATTTTTCAATTTAAAAGTGGAAATTGTTGTGCGCGAAGACAATTTGTCTGATTAAACATGTCTGAGCGTTTCCATTGTTCCATCGCGTCACGACGAAATTAATTCGCTTTTGATTCAACTTTATTTCAACCTTGCAACCGAAATGGTATAATGGAGGTGTTGTTCTGCAATACTGTAGTTAATGATTGACAAAGCACAAACAGTGTGCGGCTGACTATTACAAAATGCCCAATTCAATCATCTAATCATTCTTGCCTAGTTTGATAACCCTTTGAGGCATTCTGCATTTGATGGGCATGTAAATAGCGAGCCATACACTAATATGGCCACCAATTAGAAACAGAACCGTAAAACACTCGAGATGTTTGAATAAGGGCCCGTTAAAATATGCTTTAAGGTCTGTTGAAATATATGCTCAGCTCACCCCTTTAACATCAATTAATGATGATAGCTGACAGAATGGTTAGCATTGTCTGACTTTCTACGTCTATTCGCACGTTTCGAATCAAGGGAAAGAGTTGCTTTATCATCAGAGCGTCTTAAAATTGAATGAAAACATGCTGATAAATATGTAAAATTACAATAGCGTCGCTATTGTAAAATTAGATTAAACTATTTCAAATATTAGACGCAAAGACCTCATGCTCAGGGTGATGATTTGACGATAGTGCTTACCGCTTACGCGATGAATATTATCCGGAATTTGCTTCTCAGTATCAGTTTTCAAATCTTATTCAACCAACAAGGCTCTTCCCTGCTTTTGAAATTCGCCGGGTGTTTCTATATACTAATGATTTCCCAAAAGATTATATCTTAATATCCGGTGTATAATATTATCAGATGGTTCGAGGAATCAGACAAAATGCGATATCTCTCGCTCATTTCATATTCTGCCATAGTAGACTTTATCCTCGACGACAAGTAAATTTATGCTTCTCTATCCTCGTAGTTACATATTATTTCGTGGAATGACATAAATAATTCCTCCAGAACATGATTTTCTTTAGGCTTGTGCAGTGTTTGTTCATTTCATTGTCAAGGAGGGCTGGATAAATCCAGGAAAGCCGAGTCGCTAGTTAGGGTTTTTTTGCCAGCAAGTAATTTCTGAAATTGAGTACTAAGATCGTTTCATAATTAAAAATGTGTCAGACTGCGAGTAGTTTGGTTCTGCTTATAACAGAACGGGAGGTATACGCTTGAAAATGGTCAGTGTAGTATGTCAGAAGAATAACTTTTTATTCTTGTAACTTTAGATTTGTCAAATATATTTAATATTTTCAACCGATTCGAATTATGTTGTGGCGTCTAATATTTACAAAGGAAATGAGGTAACAAAGCTGAAACGCAATAGTAATTTCGAGTATAATCCCTTGTTAAATTGAAAATTATGCTCCCCTCACTATAACACATGATAAGATTCCATGTTTACCTGACAAAGTGACTAAAGGTGAAGCTCTAGCCACACTACTCTCCTTATTCGACGTCCAATGCATTATTCGTCTTATAATCACGACTAAAATTGTAATAAATCATGAAGATAAAATTTTTAAAGTACATTCCATCAACACTGTAGATAATACAATTTAATCCGAATCGTGATATTCATTGGGAGCGATAAGATCGTGCGAGCAATAATAAGGGTGAGTAGTGTATCGAGTCATGGAAGCGTTTAAGCACGTCGTTCGAATCCCTGTTGCTCACCCTATCTGAATTTCTTTTAAATCTGCGAAAAGAACAATGTCAGATGCATGACAAATTCGCGGTAAGCCTCTATTCTGTTATACGCCGGCACGGATTTGAGGGGCATTGAGGGATAAACTAAAAAAGGGCCCGCATCTTTAAATTCTACGTGTTGCAATACACTTTGAAGTCGCATTTGTCAGATGATCTTTTGTTATCCATTATTATTATTACGTTCATTTTCTGTCTTTATGTCAGCCGGAGCGACAATGAGTTACGATTTCCCGCGTTTTAATTATCAGAAACCTTTGAACATGTTCAGTTGTGGCATTGAAATCTCATGTTCAAAGCTCCGTCGCCTCCTTCTAGTTACGCGGAAAAATGCCTTCCAATTGGACCTCTAATTGTCAGATATGAAATTTAATAACACAGTCAGGGGGAACGCTAGTCGGCAGGGTTAGAGCTTATTTCAATCGTCACAAAAATTAATGCAACAGCGTTTCGTCTCTCTCTGTGGAGCTTTTAGCGTCGCAAAAATTACAACACGCAATCTAATACGACGAATTTTCTGACACGAAATGTAATTTGTGCCGAAGAATATTCATCGCGGCTACCTCATCGTTGTTCGTGAATTGTAAATTAATTTTCATCTGTCAAATGAATTCATTCCAGGTCCTCACTCGGCTTTAATCAATTTAAACTCTTTGATATCTTGTGAGAATTTCCTTTGAACGATCGCTGATATGAAAATTTTGAGGCGATTGATTTTCCCTTGGAAATAACGTTTTTCATTTATGGTTTTGTAAATTTTATATTACGGGTATACGTACGTCACCCCCTATTTTTAATGGATAATATTTTTTGAAATAATATGTCTTGAACAAAAAATTCTAACTTATTTATCAATATTTCTGAATTTCATTGGCAAATATACATTATTTAGATTTCTACCAAAGCTTCAAATGCTGCTTTCCTTACTTTTTACGATAAAGATATTGACTACAAAAAATATGCAAAAATTTCAATTCCTAAAAACCCACCCAATTTCTTTATGGCAGAAGTCAGTTTGATATTTTCCTGAATTTTTAATTTCCACAAGCGACGACACGGTGGAAATTTTTTTAAATGCATTGTACATGACAAGCTTTGAAATCTGTCTTTCTAATAAAAACTGTTACAAATCGGAGGTTACCCGTCCGAAAACCACGCCTTCGTCGCCTAACAGAAAACCCTCGAATTGACAGTTCATTTCTCCACTAATTATCCACAATTTTCCGCTTCTGTCACTTCCAACCGAACATGTATGGTTTTGAATTGTAGTCCCGTATCTAGTTCATTCACATTTTGACGTCATTCCTACCCATCCACGGAGTACAATGCGGATATTCTTTCAATATGTACCCTATAATAAGAGACTCTTACCGGAAAGGGTACTTCTAACAATATTATAGACGAGCAGTTTCAGAGGACGCTTTGTGATGCAAAATATGCAAATGTGCACTTATCGTAGACAGAACGGAAGATGAACAGGCACTATTCCACACTGAAAATATCATTTAGGAATGAAGTTTTTGTGAACTATATGGTAAAAACACGCCTTTGAATGGAACATTTGCAATCTTTCAATTTTTAAAAATAAGTGATACTATCCGATGGCACCTACATTTCTAAATTTTTCTGCTGTTCGACCTGTGGAGTTGGATTTCGCTTCAACTTTATTCACTCTTTTTTTCTTGTACTCCTTCCAGTCATTAATTTTTAGATAATTATCAAATTTTCTTACTTTCTAAATGAGTTCTTTCCCAGAATTGTTAATGTAGGAACTATGGGATCCGCGCAGTTGTCGGATCACATAGGTCACTGTGCGTTACTGGACTCATCAGTATGGCTGATGTACCTGTGCCTTGCCATATACGCTGGAGGAGAGCGTTACTCGTGCGCGCCATCCGCCGTGCGGTAGCCGAACATTCGAATTTGTCCCAGAGAATATCTACACATTATTAAAAATATTTATTCGAACAAAATTTTCGACGAAAAAGTCGCAACGTTTCAACCATATCTTCCAAGTTTCTAAAAATTCAATAAAGGCTACATCTCCAAAATCTATTTGCAGAAAAATTGTATTTTCAATGCCTCCTGGAATCTCTGTGCAGATATCCGTCTCTTTTTTCTGAATATTCTAAATATATGTGGTATTTCAACCAAACGTAAACGTTGTTCAAAAATCATATAATTGCGGGAACTGCAAAACTTCACCTCATATTTCGTATTGATACGATTGCAATTAAACTATTCATCAAATAGAAATCGAACAGTTTGACGAAATGAAATTTCGGTACAACACTTTGTATACAAAATTCAGATATGTTACAACTAGATCATATACAGCCAATGAACATTTCGGATGATTCAATTTTCCCCAGTGTGGGTTATGCATTATTTTAATTGAAATAATTGATCACACATGGGCTTTGAGTGGTCCCGTTACTATTTCTAATTTCAATCTGCATAACGAATGATGACTGCAAATTAAAGTGGTTTCATTTTATCGCACCAACTCTATGGATCCAGTTGGTGATAAACAAAATAATTTCCTCGCTGATGCAGGTGCAGCTTTGGCGGGGGCATCGGGCGATCAAGAGCGGACAGATTTATGCAATTATGTTGGTTATTATGTTGACCAAATTGAATTTGTGCACACGACACGATCTTATCAGTCTACTTTTCATTTATAAATATTTTATCGATCTTTATTTTCATGACAGTATTCGTTGAGGTACAATATTATCTAATATCACATAAGTTGAATGGCTATCAAAAGGTGAAAAGAATTCTGAATTATGCAGCGATATAGAAATGATTGATAAAGAAATCCATATTTTAATAAGTACAGATAGGAAGAAAAAGGTCGAGTTTTCAGAGTGCGGTTCCTGTAATTCAGAATTTTCATTTGGTATTCGCTTCAGACGTTTTTAATCCTCTTTCATTATTCGCCATTTCGAAAATGAATGGTGTCAGATAATTAAAATAGAACCGTCGTTTGTTTGTAGCAATTCTTCGTATACGAATCGTCATATAAGGAATTGGTGCTCTGTAATTTCGGTTGACTGCATTAAGATATCCTGGAAATGCGAATGTATTGAAAAATGCGGTCACATAGAAGTTTAGTTTACAAACCTCATGCGTACTTTTTTCATCATATATAAAACTTGCACACCAGGGAAAGGGCATGTTGGATAAAAATTGTGGCAACCATTACCGTCAACCCCTGCTATAAGTTGTCCCATATGAGCAGCAAAGTGGTACCTTGATGTGAGTTCCGCGGTGGTGCTTATAGATGTATCTCTGCAATTAAACAATTGTAATTTTCATTTACGTATGTAGGAAATAAATTCCTGTGCCCTAATGAAACCACATTCATTCCAATGGGATCTATGTTAATTGATGAGTTACATAAGCGTTGAAGCATAATAGTCGGTGAAAGTAATGTTACGACTTGACGTACCACTTTCATTTTCTGAAGATGAACTGTTAATCCGGTATACGCTCAGGCAGTTATGTAATTTCCGCGAACGGTGAATGAAGAAACTGTCTACGGAGACATATTGACTTACTTCAAAAGGATAAGTAGAGATTTTTCCGCATCTGTTAGCTTTTCTTTTTGGGGCGTTGCGTTCAACTCGCAAATTAACTTTGGTAAACAAGCATTCTTGATTGTTTGTAGTATTTGCGGTTTCGATGCTGGAGTACCTGAAAGAAAGCAAACCAAATCGATATTAGTGTTGCTGCATTCGAGATAAGAGACCGAGACCAAATCCCATTTTCGTTGTATCAGTCTCGCTCCGAATCATATTTTGGACAAAAAATGTGAACAAAAAACGCAGAATTTAATATTAACACTGATACGATGAGTTGATGAATTATGAATTGCTCCAATTCCAATGAATTCATTAATTCTCTCTCATCATCAGAAGTGGAACTACGTATAGAAATAAACATGTTTTGAAACCTTAATCATAACAATTCAAAATCCCCAACAGCACAATCAACTGACAAATTTCATATCTCTTTTTTTTTCTGAGAACTTTATTAATTCGTTCAAGGAATACCAAAAATTTAATGTGTGGTTTCTCACTAACTAAACGGAAATTTATCCATTTTTGTCTCAATAGAAACCCAAAGACTGTGTCTGCCGATGTAGAAACGTTCAAATCTTTCCCATTTTTCTTCAAACTGCTGATTAATAAATAATAGTATAATAGTTTATGGTACCCTTAGAAAGCGATTTGAACGCCCTTCGAAATGATGGGTGTCTCGAACATAAGTTAGTTGAAGCGTGATAAGCAATGAAAGTATTGACGTGATTTTATGATTTCTTAAATCTTTCATGCGGAGACACAATAAAAAAGCCTAAGTTTTCAAATTGTTAGTACGAAAAATATCACTTTATTTTTCCGGAAGCGAAATTTCATTTGCGGCCACCAGTTTTTCTGTATTTAAACTGAAATTAACAAAAAGGTTCGTAGATGCTTCCGAATCATTAATCAGCTTTCTCGTAAAAATGACTAAGCTAACTTGACACGAAGAGTGAAATGCAATGGGAAAATATCTCATTAACATGACTATAATGCTTTTTTCTTTCTCCAAATTATTCACGCAAAGAAATAAGTCACACTTATCGGAGCAAAAATTTATAAGTACCTCCCATTGAATATCGAGGTTACACCTACAAATAGAACATAAACAAGGTTTAGCAATTTTATCGAATATTAACCAATATATAACTACTGCAAATTATTTTAGAGTCCCTGACTCTAAAAGACAACAGTTGTGCTTCAAAATAATACTTATGGATACAAATTCACATTTAAATACGAATATGTGCCATATGGAGATCATACACATCCATGTAAAAAACAATTAATTCGTCATCATTTTGGCATAATTAAAATTAATTTGAATTAATAGATAACGTATTAACAGTCGGTAAGCAGTTATATGAATGCCATAGGAGAGCCACATCACATTCGACCTTGATACCAACTTTCCCTGTTAACAATATAAATTTGAATTAATGAATATGTTTCAATGTCAACGCTGCGAAACAAAGATGTTTTCAAAAAGTTTTATATAGATTGAGCATTTTTCTTCCATCTGCCTTTTTGTGTATTACCTATGTGTTGTTTAAAGGTATCATCTTCTATATCAGCATCAATATCTATATCAGTCTTCCTTTCTCCATAACCAGGGTTGTAGGGCTTAGGCCTTCCAGCTGTTTCTTCTGTTCTATTACCCTTGATCAATTTATGAATAATCGAATAATCACTGAGGAAAACTACTAGAATACACGCAACAAACACTACCCGCACTAGAACTTTACTCGTGGTAGTCATTTCAGATTACTTCCGACCTGTTAACGTCAGCGATTGATTCATAGACATTGTTGGACTGGAAGTTGGTTCGTTAGCTCACTACGTTATTGGAGGTTGCCCCGCTTAGCATTTGCAAGCTTCATAAAAGTGAAAGTATTCAAAAAAGAAGCAGGTCGAGGTATAAGATTTTTCGGCAATGGGGACTAAGCATCAACTTAATTTCCATGCATAGGAACTGAAACCGCTTAAGAAGAAAATGGGGGGGAAATTTGTTTTCAAGGGATGTTCATTTTGAGACACCTCCATAAATATGAGAAAAAAATCCCGGAATAATATTTTTTTTTGGAGTGTAGTATTTAGATCAGTAAGATAAAGATGTAATTTTCTATAAAGTTAAAATTTAGTTGGTGATGTGCTAATTGCAAAGAGAACGGAAATAAATGAAATAGAAACATCCTCGAGGCTGCTGTTATATAAGGTCGTTGTTAGTTGCTTGTTGACATACTTTGAGAATAACGTAACATTTCACTCTCGTAACAAACGATGTCGGAAATTTAATGCAACTAGATAACTGCATTGTTCGATGCTTTCGCTCTTGCTCGGTTTTTTTATGCATTCTTTCGGTTGATCGTTTTCCTGGTGAAATGTAAATGGTGTTTTGCGTACGGCAGCTCTTGAAAAACCCGTTTTACCCGTGCGGGAAAGACATTCCCGCACAGTTGCATGCAAATATGTAATATGTTTGTAATCCCCGGAAGAATTGTCAAAAAAATTTTAAATGGTTTGTATTTAATTCTATATAATTCATTATGACAGAACGAAATATTTTATATCATTTGTAAGACTTGCAAGACTTTCTTATTGTTATACAGAAATCTTCAAACGATTGCATGTATTCAAGTGAAATATTATCGACGCATGTTGTTTTATAGGAATTCGTGTCAATGATATAATGACTTGCACATTACCTCAATATCATCGTTGTCCCCCACAAATACCTATTCACCCAAATCTGCTACTTTTCGATAATAACTTCGTTCCCCTAATGCAGAAGATTATTCAATTCCAATAAAGGAATTATCTCGGATGATTGATGATAATTTCGACTTAACTTTCCTGCCTTTGCTGTAAAACTTGTAAATATCCCATCTTTAGGATGACACCCGATACATCTCAGATGATGATAGCTAATGGATGGAGTAATGGATGGTTTCGATTAGTTTCTCTTCCAACTGAACTATTTTTCATTCATTGTTAAGGGTGACGTCCAGAAATGATTTAAAACGCATCCAAGTTTTTACAAAAAATTAGTGATTAAAATTGATTAATGACCCATTTTGCATATAATATCAATTCGTTTATTTGTTCGAGTAATTATGGATCAATTGGTGAGTAAAGTGTGATTGGATCAATATCCGTTCATTAACTCGATTGAATAGGCTTGAACGGTTTCGGGAAAGCTGCAGCCCTTCATTAAATTTAAGTACGGTCGAATAGCCACTGAAAGGAATAGAATAAAAAACAGAGTCGAACTCTTTGGCTAATCCAAACATACCTATCGGAGAAGGGTCCACTATATAACTCCCTGATTTATTGCTCCACTCTGATGAGGTTACAAGGATTGGGCGTTTTCTGGGGATACCGCACACCATCTTGAGTGACATTTCATTTAACTCCTGCACTGGTTGTCACTCAGAATTTGCTGGTGCAAAAGGAAGCGTGCTATAGTCAACGCAGAATCAACCATGTGTGATACTGCTAAATTACCTCCGGAGATTACTCTTATTGATTAAAAAGAGTGGCCTTTTGTACGTATGAATTCGAATGATTAATTGAATTTTATATATTGAACACAATATACCCGCGCAATATTCCTAGTCTCAAATGATCAGAAATCAACGAGAAAAAAAACCTGTGACACCATAATATTTTCTTCCGGTATCCGATTATGCGAATAGCCATCCGTAATTAACATACCGCCCTCGATTCAGTAGGGTGAAGCGTTCAATAATTCATCATCAGGTGTCGAGTTCGGTGCCAAATATTTAATTGGTTAACTTCCGGCCGTGAGAAATATAGATCGTATTTCCATTATTAACGGAACAATTCCACTTGACGGTATTACTGCGACCTTTCAAAAAGAAGGAAGCCAAAGGGGAGCATCGAAGCATCGAACTGTATTAATATAATAGATTTGAGACCCTTGACGTTCGAGATTAATTAGAAGCTCACATGCTTCCATTCAAACCTGAATGTAACGATTTCAGGAAACATTTTTATGATGCACCCCCATCATTATTCGTATGAACGTTCTCAACGCATTATAATTTGCAACGCTTCATGTCGTTAGATTCCGTTACAATCTTTCAAAACGTTCATCTTGACAGATGTCGAATACATCGTACAAATAAAACAAGAACAGTGATATGGATATGAATACAATAAACACAACCCTTCGAAAATTTGATTCGGGTATAAGTGTCTGTTTGAAGAGATTCGTATTCTACTCAAGAGATCAAAAAAAAAAGACATTTCAGATCTGGGTTCGGAGCGGAGATTCGATATGGTATGTAGTAAAAATCTAAGTACCTACTTTATGAAAGGGTTCCAGTAACAAAGATAAAAGGGGTGAAATAACGCTGGGAATGGGTCGCTTCTCTTACAACAAACTACTCAAATTGTGTCTGGACAATTATGGAGGAAATTCATTTTCGACGCAAAAAAAGATTTAAATTTGCGTTTAAAGATAACCAAATTTAAGTATAGTGCTGAAAGCTGTATGTTCCACCTCGCACATTTTCTGAATAAGAAAAGGGGATTATGTGGTACCACTATGTCTTAATGATACCACCATTTTAAACATTAATCTTGTTTTTAAACACTTTTCGTTTCTGAACACGCAAGTATCGGTACGCATATTCTCCAATGAATAATGTGTACCTCATTCAACGGCGTAATAGAATTTCGGAAATAGATGGAAACGCGTAACATCACAGGTGACTGATTAGTATTTGCAGACAACAAAATGGGCGCAGTAATGCATTAGGTTTCAACTAGACACATCTGTGAAAGAAACATGTAGAATATTAATAGAGGCCTGAATGGACTGGGTGTGACCTGTGTTAAGTTCAACACAATAGGCTCAACTGATTTAGCTTGCCAACGGATTGTCTTGTTCAATTCGATTATTTGCCTGCGACCTGCGACAAATTGGTTTCCATCATATTTGACAATGCTGAGAATGATCGAATCGAAATGCATCGCTTGTTTCTAGTTATTTGCCAATTAGTCGGAATTGAAGTTGTTGGCGCGTTTAACACTTTCCTGGCGAATTGTCTCGTTTTTGGTTAATGAATGATGATGATAATCCGACAGTTCGATTTTTTTTCAGAAAGGACTGCTTTTATATTGGACATTTTATTTGGCCATCATCATCGACTCTGAGAGGCTGCAAATAAATGTGACGCAGGATACCACAATCATGCAAATATAGAAGGCACAACAGTAGATATTTGCCGCGATAGTAATTTTATTCTGATCAAAATTGGCGCATTAGATTTTTTTCATTCAAAAGTTTAGTTGATGTTCACGGAAATACTTGCTAATGTCTCGTGTTTTTATTCAATAACATTGTAACTTAAACTACCCTACCACCCAAACGCTGTCTCTATTTGATGAACAAGTGCACCAGAATAAAAGTTTTTTTGCAAAAAAAATTTCAATTTGCAAAAACAAATAAAATCAAGTAAAATTCAAATTACATACTCATCAATATCTGAGATCATTCTAGTAGAAAGTGCAAATTTGATGATCTTGAAACGAACAAATTTGTTGGTTGCAGAGTAGAATGAAAAAAATATTTCTGTTTTCTTCCTCATTAACTAAACCTTCTGAGGATAATCGTAAGAACCGGAAATCAATCATTGTGGAATTTTTACTGATCGTTTTCACAAAAACTGGAATAAAACAATCATTGTTATCATGTTCAAAGTCCATAATCTATAAAAAACGATTTCAACTTCGACAATGGAATTTTTTACACCAAAATGCGAAGAACATGGATTTTGAACAGAGTTCAGTAATTTAATGATAATTTTGGATGTATCGAATGAGTAAGCAGGATGAAACATATGATAAATTATATGAAATTCACAAAAAAAATATGCAAAAATTTTTAATCAAAGCCTAAATTCTAAACAGCTCAGGAAATTTTTAACGAAAATGCAGTCACTTCAACCGACTAACTCAAGGCGGCAGTCGGATGTCTTTTTAATGTGAACAACTTCCCAATCCAACTTTTTCCGATAAAATGCACAGTTAAGTGAAAAATTGGAAAAAATTATTTACAACTTTTAAAAAAACTCAATCCCAACTGCAGGTTAGAGCGTAGATTTTTTTCGCCTCAAGGACAGCTTGGCCACCAACATTTCGATGTCAGATTGCATTAACGAATGCGGAATATCCTTTACGAAGTTGTTGGATCCTTTGGTATTCAGTCCTATTTTTCAATGCCCATAACACATCTCTGAAGTGATGAAGAACTTTTTGTTCAATTTTACCCTATTTTTGCATTCGTTCCGCTTTTAGTTATGACAAATCTATTGTTTCTGTTGGTTCCCGAATAGCTTTTGCTGTGAGGCTCGTAATAAAAACAAAACACATTGAGTAGGTGTATGCGTTTTATAGCTTTCACGAATATGCAAGCAATGCACACTCGGATTGTAAACCACCATTGAAGTCCATTTATTAACGCTTCGGCTGAATTTTCATACAATACCGCTGGGAAATTCTCTGTTAAAACCAATCGGCCGCGGTTGAAATTATATCATAATGTCGGATCAGTTGATCAACTGGTTTATGATGTGGTTCGAATAATAGAAATGGTTTAATGTCGACAGGATAGTTCCGACAACAGTTGTCAGTTCTCACCATCAATTTGTGGTCAGTGGGGTAAAAACAAAAATTAGTCTGCTTTTGATGAGACTGATGGCGACAGATACGATCAGTTAAAATGAACGCTCTTATTTCCCAACACACGAAATGAAATATGTATAGACACGTAGTATCGGGGGAAGGATAAAATAATCGGTGTCCCTTGAATCTTTCGGATGGATATCAAACACGATGCCAATAAAAACAAAATGTATGTTTCCCAACAGAATCTGTGTTCATCAAAACGTGGAGGATTCGGTCGATAAATGGACGGGGTTGAAAAAAGAAAACTGAAAGGGTGATTGTATCTGGCAATGAAATGATAATTATTTAATTGGTGTGTTTATCTGGAAAACACATGTTTCTTTTTCGGCAATTTGAGGGATAATGGAGGAAAGTGTGATCGATTCCGAGATACAGACTTACATTTTTTGTATTCGGACATTGATACATTTTCTGATAGGGATTTGTTATAATTAACCTACCGCCGAGTTGATTTTTCCTCATGATTGAAAACTGATAATCACGCAGTTAATTTTGAATCCCTTGTCACGTTCGATAACACGTGGAAAGCAACCTCATCTATTTGATGTAACAGCTTTTATTGTTTTACGTATCTGAAGTTCAATATTGTTGTTCAACTCACCTTTAAATGATAATTCGTTCCTTGAAACCATGACTATATTTGTTGAACAGTATGTTAATCAACGTCATGATAATAAAAATAATGATAATACAGATAAAAATAGAGCTTCACAGTTGTTACATACGACTTGTACCTAATAAAAATTTTTATTGACTACAAACATTTCTCAGTTATTCTGGAGAGAGTAAAAATAATTATACCGCAAAATTAAATAGAATATTTGGCAGAATTATAAAAATATCGTGATCATAAATAGAAGGTCAGGTTTTAAATTATGATGAAAGAGATGTTCATTCAACAAATGCCATAGAAAGACTAAGTAGATTGTATTTTCTAGCTTGAGAGCGAAATTGAATAACACAATGTAAAGTCCTCGATCTCTAATGGTACCACCTAATTTGGGCCCCTGTTTCAATTCCAGCATTTCAGTCGAAATTAATCAGCCTCACAACACATTATTATCCACTTTGTCATGATTTTTTTCCACGACGAAATTAAGGCCCTATTACCGAATTTAGATCTCATTGATTAATTGATCATGGTAACATTATAACAGCCATCAGCCGATTGGGTATTATGAAACCTATTCCCTGTAATCGATGGTTGCATTCAGATAATTGAATACAATTCGAACTGATCTTCGTATTAAATCATTCGATTTGTCGCTTCAGAAACAATTACAAATGGTGCATGCGCGGCAATAGTAGAACGATCCTTGACTTTTACCTAGAACTACTTTTCTGTTCAAATAGAATAAACGAACGAATTTGCATTTTATTGACTCTGTAGGTGACGAAATATGCTGAGGAGCCTATATGAAATTAAAATGAACGGAATATATAGTACGTTCATTATTATAATCGTCGAATTAAAGTGATGATGATAATTTGTCATTTTATTAATTCGAGGGAGTATGTTAATATCAATTCACGAAATTATTCATTTGCATCGGAGATAACCAACATCACGCATTTTTTCGAAGTGTATTCATTAAAATATGACCGTGCCATTCCACTTGGTTACCTGTTAGCATATGCAAAAACATGTTGTGGACGTTTGAGATTATCTCCGAGTTAATATTCATGTTCGTGCATATCCCTTTCAAATCGTAATCGCGAATTATCTTCCGATTACGTTCTTCCGAATAATCTAGATTCGGTCGGAGGTATTCTTTCAAGCTGCAAAATATAAGTAAATAATTAGTCAATTTTCATTGCAGATAATCGAAAAGTAGACTAATTCCGTCGACCGATAATTCGATTATAAGTGGCGCTGCGTGTTAGTAGGATTGCGGTGAACTATGGAAAAAACACGAAAAATGAAAGGGGAAAAACACCGCTTCAGGAAGTAGGAAAATGGGAACTTCCACCAGCGATAACCAGGAATGTTTTTCACCACCCATCAAACGTTATTTGTTGGGGTCCACATGTCTACTGGTGAATACAGTAATCTGGCTCTCTCATGTGACGTTATATGAATGTGTATGCATTGCATGCGAGGAAATTGTACGTATCATTAGGCCCGCCCTAATCAAATACGTCTATCATCAAATACATGCCAATCATGAATGGCAATTTACTGGCATGGTTATACGCTATGGCCAGGGATGTAGGTATGTACGTATACGTTCGCATCTGTTCGAAATGCCCCAATATAGCTTAACGACGACGAACCCGAATTACACTCTATTATTTATGGTGTTTTATGGTGTTTCATTCTGACTTTTTTTCACACCACTTGTTTTAACGAGGCTAGTCTTGTATTTATGGATATACATTTCTATATGTTGTTTTGTTTTTGTGGTGCCTCAAATCTCATTTCAATTCAAAATTCGTGAACTGGTTTCTATGTAGCTGACTTCCTCAAAAATGTCTCAGATTTTCGATGAGTTGTTTTCAATCTTACAAAATCTATCACAACTGTAAACATAATTTTAAGAAATTCAAAATCACCAGGGTTGAAAATTTCGGGATTCGTATTATAACAAAAAACATACAACCTATAATAATAAATATAAGTTTATACAGTTCAAAATTTGTATGTCAATCAACTTTGCCAGGGCAGCATACACAATTTCATTCTTGGCGAATTCATTAAGGCTTTTTATTCTTATTTAGTCATATTGATTTTTAGTGGCTAATCTGAAGAGACTCATCATTTAGTTCGATAAAATGAATAAAAGTAGAGCATATATAATTCAAGGTTTGTTTAGCAACATGGGTATTGTCATATTGTCACATAAAAATCGGTTCCCTTAGTAATTGTGAAATGGTGCGCTGAATGCTAGGCCACCAAAGAATCATCTCGTTACATCTTGAGAAAGTTCATTCACTAGTCGATCGAAATAAGAAACGTCCGGCGGATGCCAGAAATTCTGGGCGAACATGAAGCATGGTTATACGCGGCTGATGTACCGAACACTGCAATGTAAACATAATTCCTGGAAATGTGCCGTCAGCTCGCCGGAAAACCATCAGAAGGAAATAGGTTTCGCACCCCGGTCCTGTAGGAGATCGTTTTGAGAAATCTCTGCAAAATTTTGAATCAAGAATCTGTTTATATTTATTTTCACATTATTATTTTACTTAACTAATTAATATTATTCAATATTTTTTATTATAAGGGAAGAAAAGTTGAGGCAATATTGATCTGCATTATGATGGCAAATTGTGGCGAAATCGATCAAAATATTCCAATTAATTTGAAATAATCAAAAATAATGTGCTTCACTCCAAAATCGCTTAGAAGTTTCGAAACTTTCTTCAGATTTTAGGACATCCACACATAAATTTTAATAGGGTTGAACGTAGATTACTCAAAATCACCAAGATTGCAAATTTGAAGATTGGTATTATAACGAAAGAAATTGCAAGCTTCAATGATGAATTTTAGTTTACACCACAACCGAGGAATGGTCTTGATTCTTCTTACGATAAAAAAATCTCAAGGATTAAAATAATTTTGATTACCTATTCACTCGAGGACAAAAGTCAATGAGTATTCCACGGTAAAAAAGTTATAGAGCATTTGAAATCGAAATGTTCATTCAAAAGCTACAATGTATATTCACATGAAGACATACAATAACAAAAGGTCGCGCGAAGTGAGTATTTTACGATGATTAAACCTGAAGAATCGATAAGCTTTTTAGCATGCAGGGACGATTTTGCGATTTACTTTAACTGCGTGATCCATACAACAATATACGGAAGATATTTAAATGAAGCCGTATACTTCTGCTATAAATCGAGAAAGGCGGCAGCTGGAAATGTCGGAAAATATGCCCGCATATTTCTTATCCCAGCAAATCGGACTGAAATGTTCGAAAAGTGTTAGGTCGAGCCGTCATGTCAGTCGTTTCTTCGAACATTTGATGAGAGAAATGAAGCCCTCCAATGTAACACTTTACTGCTAACAACCCCCATAAACACCGATCCACCCCTGTTATCCACGTGCAATATCAATATATGAACGTAAAACCCTGATACTGAACCTCATCTTATTGCATCCTGGATTAAATTGTCTTCTTCGTTCTGAATAGACACGTCGTGCTAGACGTCGTTCTTTGTCGAATAAAAACTCGACAAGTATGTGGAAATCCCTTTCAATAAGGCCACCCTTCGGAATTTCGCAATATAAATTTACAGCGGAGTACATATCGGCAAAAATTGATTCTTCGTCTACTACATCGTTCCAACCACGAATGCCGTCAAATTGGATCACCGAAAGTATCCGCACAGTTCGAATTGAAACAGAGAGGTCTGAAAGTTCGGGGTGTGATTCGAATTGTTATTGTTTACTTTTCGGATTATATTCGGAATTTCGCCAAACGCACGCTCTGTCACATTTCAAGAGACAGTTTGATCCACAATTATCACTCTCTCAGAAAATATCAAAATATTGACTCGGCAGTCATAAGCGATCCGTTTATTTGTCCTTCTTGCACAGAACAACAATCCATAAATTATCTCATTAGAAGTTTCAATGTACTATCTAGCGATTGTATAATGCTGTTTGGACAAAGGGGTTCTGATAGCTTTCATCCCGAATTTACATAATACTCGTACTACGGCACTTAGTGACTGCTATTATAAATACAAACACGTTCTAATGCACCATTGTCCTTTGATGTTTTTGCGACCGCTAATCGCTTCCTTTCTCCAACTGTCCTACCCTCGTCTCAGCACCTATTTGATACTGAAAACTTGTATCTTGAGAGAAATTTTTTTGAACAACTTCAAATCCGATAATTATTGAAGCATCGAATTTTCCATAAATATAACTGAATGATATTTTATGTTTACAAGATTCATACTCGTCGAAAATTCGTAAACATTTCTGTGATTGCTCAGAAACTAAGAAGCTTACCAAGTTTTGAATCAGTTTCTTCAAAATTTTTGTAGGTATTGAAGAAGATCTGGAAAATTATTAAAAATAAATAATAAGATTTTAAACCACCCTGTTCAGAATATTTCATTTTTCCACATAGCTATCATTTAAATTCAATTGAAACCTCTCGATCGCAACAAAGCATTTTCGTATACTATTGTGTAATACCGTTCGAATCAAATTCTTGAAATAGGTTGCGCCCCTCGAACGAAACCTCAATGAGAAATTATCGATTTTCCATTTTTGCGATTCCAGAATACCGAGCCGGAAATTTGATAATGAAAAGCGACACTTCTATGGCCACGAAAGTTATTATGCGAAAGTAATAATCGTAAATACTTACCGGGTCTGTGCGTTTGAAGGGTCATCCTCATCCCACATAGTTCACACATGGCTTAACATTCCGTTGTAGGTGACTTCATCATAACGAAGGTCTTTTAATATTGCGGGGAAGAGCGCCGTTCACTGTTTAATCCTTTTTGCATTTCGCGAAGCGAATTTTAAATTAAATATAGAGGGTGGTGATGCATATGTGCTCATCGTTCGTGATGTAATGGCATTCCTGAAACTAATAATGAGATGGTCATTGTCTCACGCGAACGAGGGAACGTTAATTGTTTGTATATTGTCAATTTGCATTTGATGAATTTCATTCACTGTGCATATATCCAATCAAAAATTTCCATGTCCGAAATTTTCTATGGGAATTACCCTTTTCTGCATGTAAATGGTTACATAAATATTCATAACTGATAATCGATTCGTTTATAAATTTATTCGAGCTAAGTGAATATCATTGAAAATTAGTGGAATCGTGGGGGGTAGACAGATTTTTCAAGCCTTTTATGTCCTTCGAGGGCATAATACGGAGAAGTCTTTATACAGAAATGACTATTTATCTTTGCGTCTGCACAGAAAATCGCTGCGAGTTCAAGAGAAAATCTTAAACGCCCAGGACGTTTATTATTACTTTCGTCCAACAATGGAACGAATGGCGACAGTGATTATTTTCAAAGTCCGAAATTCCCGCTGCTCCGGAAACTGGAGGAATTCAAAGTACATGAACCCTGTAGTAGTCATCCTGAATGAATTGTTGATTTAGAAGGGGCAACGGAAAGAAACACTGCTGACCGGTGGTCGTCTTCATTGCGGCCGGTTAGATCCAAAGGGTATTGAATTATTGATGTGCATTTGGCTTTCCTGGACAATTTGATATATGTTACCAATTGGGAACAGAAGCTTGTAAATAAACCCGGCTTCGTCACGAAGAGAAAGAAAAATCGCTGCCTAGGGACCGGCGATATTCTTAAAAGTACGTTTAAAATTGTTACAGAAATCCCGAGGGGGTGATTTCGTATTTAATCGAATATTTACTTCCGAGGAATATGCCGTGAATTTTGACCATCAAAAAAATTTCAATCTGTCATAGGCTATCGTGATTTCTCTGTCACAAATATCGTGGAAGCACTTTGTGATATGGCATCAAGCCATTACTTTAATGTATCTAAATAATAGGTAACAATCGACCCGATTCGAAGATAAATGATTCTTTTCCTATATGATGGGGTAGAACAATTTGTATGATATACAGCGTGGAGCTTTCAGAATTTACGCGTTTCACTTCATGACATAACTAAATTACTTGTTATAAGATATCGTCTCAGAAAGTTTTAAAACCATTACCGAAATTTCTGTTGGATATACATACATTCAGCAGTTTTTCAGCATCGTCCATTTTTTAACATTTATTTAGCCATACCTCACAATCGTCATCGACACTTGCTTACTGCGCATGTGCGTTGTGGCGGGACTGAAGAATTTCGTACCTTGTCGGAATCGAAGAATTAACATCAGTCAGTAGAGACGACCCAGCGACAGCTTTTTAAATATAAACACTTATATCGTAGATAGTAAGATGCATAAAAATTAGAAAGCACTCCCCTATAAAAATCAATAGATCATTTGCACAATAGTTTCACACGTGTTTCACATTTACTTTCTTTCTGGAGATTTGAGTAATGTCATCGATTGTAAACTCTAAAACGAGCATGTGTAATTGAAATTTGAATGAATGCATGAACTGGTTTAGATAGTGAAACGATTTTCAGAGATTCATTTTTTTTTTCACTAGAAGAGAAAGGATATTGCACGTGAACCCCCTGTATACTCTGTATGCTGTATGCTGTTATGGGATCATCGACTTCTATGTCAATTTGTATTAATTTTGATGATATTTCTTGGAACGAAAAATTATTCTCAGAAATCATATAGAAAATTTTGATTATTAATACATAACAGATTTTTCAGTGAGTCCACATATTAATAATTCATAAATTAACTTATTTGAAATAAAAGAGAATTATTTTTTTCTGCCTCACGATGTCAAAGTACGAAAAATAATTATTTCAAATCAATTCTGCTACTTTGGGCATCAGTTCATAAGGAGCCCCCCCCCCAGATTGCTTTAGCCATACCCCTGAGGAGGGGAGAAAAATTCTAAATTTGGCGGGTCATAAAATGATGAAGTGGAATTGAACCTTAATCCACCTCTGAAAGGAATCGATCATAATTTTCGTACGGATCGAAATGATCCATAAATTCTGTCACAACTGACTCCCATTTACGATGAAGTTCGAAAGTTAACCATCTTTCCTTTTCATGGAAGTTTTTTCAGCGGCGAGGAAACTGATTGGTGAAAGAATCTGGGTGAGTTATGTGTTCCAATTTGTCATTTAGCAGCATTTTGTCAAAAAAATATTCTAAATTCGCCTTCCTTATTGCTTCAACTCGACCTCTAAATGATTAAGAAAGTCAACCGTCCAACCACCGATTTCAGTAAATTTGAACATGTAGAGAAGACTAAAATAAAGTCGCTTGGTCAAGAAACGTTACAAAGAGAACAAAACTTTTGTATTATTTAGGGTTTTACAACATGTTACAGAAGACTTCAGCGTGATGTCCCGAGGGAGTGCAGCATGGTGATTTACGGGGGTGAAGAACAGTCAACGCCGTTTTAATTGCAAACCGGAGCAATAGATTCAATACAATCTCCATGAGCGGCTATTGCTGAAAATCGACGAGGGCTCAATTGTTTTGTTCCTCCATTTAACCGTGCACTGACCTAGCGGCTCGGGGGATGAACAGATATAGCGTTTCTGAACGGATTGTAAACAAGGTTATTCATAGTGACTTGATTTTTAGTTACACGGCGTTAATTCAAAACTGCAATATGCGTTTATGATCACCATCCAATTGTTGCAGTTATTCAAAAAAAGGCATTATAAAAACACGCTCGAACAAATTGATATTGATTCCTCAACTTCTGTCGGTCGGTATTATTTTTTTCCCCTTCGGCCAAAGATATATCATATATAATCTGGTACCTATAAACAGGATCATCATATATTCGCCAGTAAATCATATTTAGGTATTTCCGATGGCCCCAGGTTCTTCCTCGAAATAACTTTCGGGAAAACAAGGGGCTGTATTATCGGGGTTGCATATCCAAGATTCGCGCAGAATAAATTGCCTTTAGGTCTCGGATTGTCCAGTGAACCGGGACAGTTTTCGCCTATTTTGTTACGGAATAAGATGAATAACAAATAAGAAACTGATTGCTCTGGCGCGTGTAAAAAAATTTCCATAACAGAAACTCTTCGTAGCATTATCTGGAATAATTATGTGGGTCACGTTAACTACGAAACCAAATAGATTTTGAGTTCATCGTGGTTTTTAATTAGTAGTTTTCAATGTATACGCTTGCTCAGCGAACGAAGTGAGCGCGCATAGAGCCATATACTTTGCCACCATTACGTGATCGATGTAATATGTGTGTGCATGTGCGTTAACGTCTTTCTCTTCACGCTACAGGCTAAACGGCTGCACGTTGAATGGCGAGGTTCTCAGAAAATTCAGCCTAGAGATATAAAAGAAAAACTGCTGGATATTCGGGGACTTTTGACGACCTTATTTTCACAGTTAAGAATTTGGATCCGTCACAAATGTACTTAGGAATATATCCTTCATCTTGAATGAGACAAGGAAAGTGCGACTCCACAATAATTTTGAGATTTCATCCAAAAAAGAAAAAAAAATTAATATTTTTCTTGGTGTTGTTGAACTCGTAGAAAGCTCGTGTTTCTCCGTAGTTCGTCAAAATGATACTCGTTATAAAATATAGCACCATCCAATCATTATGTAAGGAAATATGAAACTAGAAGGAAATTCTGTGAAGCAATATTTGCAAACTGAAATTTTCATGGTGATAATTTTATCGTAAAAAGGTGCTTCGGTATATTCTTATAAACGCAATAAAATCGAAATTGACGTTTTATTTGAAATTATAAATTGTTTTAGTATCAGTTTTTAATACCGATGTTCCGTTTTATTTGGGGTATGTAACGCCATAATTTTTATTTCCCAAATGAATGCCGAAATTTTAGGGAGGATGCTAGTGCTAGCCAATAAACTGTATCGGAACAAGTCGCAAATTGAAGATTACAGTGCAGTATACGACTGACTGTTTACTACACCATCAATACGAATTTCATTTGAAGGAAAAATCTCATTAAATGTCTAGCGCTGCCGGTGAAAACATTTGGCAACATTTCCTTTACAAGCACTTATAGCGATTGTAAATATTCCAGAATAATCATTTCGTTCGCGTTTGTTCTAATATGGCGGAAATTCCTTACACCCTTACTTCACTGTCAGACTATAATTTCAACGACAAACATATCGGACAGTTCGATTTGGACTCAGCTGAGTCTCCGAGAAATCTTATTTTATGGATAATTTCCACGGAATGTTCATAGTTTCCCTCAGAACTGTCGTAAATGTATGAGCGTTTGTGAATCTCGAACGAAAGCCAATAAAAGTGCTTCCTCCAATATGCGAATCGGGCGAGTACTCAAACTAACGACCCAATCTTTTTCATTCAACCCGTTAAATCCGTATTTGGTTCACTTACTTAAGCAATCAATCATACCCATAAAATTTTTGTTTCTTCCCCGTTCTGGAAGTGGGTGGCGAAACCAAAATGATATACATCTAGTCTAATAATAAAGTTGTATGCGCCATAAAATCCACTATAAAATTATTATGAGTTCAAATGGAAAGGACAATTCGGACCTAGAATATCTCGACCAATTAATAATGAACAACGATGAAACTGTTCAGAATCAGACTTATTCCTGAAATGTCGATGAACTGTTCGCTATTCCAAAAACTGATAATAACTTGTGTCATATCGATTACAAATTTGAACATTTTATTGTTCCGCTTTTATCGATGTCATTTTAACGATGACATGTGAAGCGGTTTCGCCTCGCAAAGAATGTCGTAAAATTAATCATTCGGATTTTCAGTCGGCCATGAGTATCGATACAGAGGAATTCGTCATTCGTTCGTTACAAGAGCACATTTACCGCAACGTGAAAATCAACCGGATGCATTAGTGAATAAAGCGGAGCAATTAATCTTACTTAAAAAGTGCCGAACAATGATGAAAATTGGACACTTCATTCAACCACCAATACTAATCAATCTAACGAAAACAGTTTCACCGTGTGGATGGGTGAACAGAATTTTTACGAAATATTGACTTTTGGACAGCGGAATTTGAGCTTAGGGCAGAAATAAATTTTTCTACAATTCGAATTTGATGCGGGAAACGTGCAAACAAATCGAGTTTTATTTTCCTTCAATTTTTGTTAGTTACTTTTTGTTTCATGAGAGCATAGTAATACTTTTTGAACAAATAATCCTCGACGAAACAGGTTTAACTGTACCAAAATAAAATAAAAAAGTTAATTTCCGTTTTGAAGAATAACGGGTTAACAATTAATCGGTTTGTAGTGAAAAGCTAGACGTCCCTACTGTCTACGTAACACGAAACTGTCATTTCGACAAATCTGTTTGTACCCGTAGGATATTTCACTGAAATTACATTTGTCAGGTGGAATTTAATACCTATAACCGACAATGGGATGACCGGTGCATTCGCTACGGCTCGTTCCGATTACAGTGATTAGTGACTAATGCTATTGCTTTTGTTTTGATACATGACGAATCCGGGTTGGAATAATGATGGTACCGATTTAGAATACTCCATTTGGATTCGAATTTCTCCTGGTGTTCATCAATGATTCGAAAAGCAATAACGACGACGTGAATAACGAGTTGAATTGCCGACATTCAATCAGCGCTTCAACATTGGCGACGCCTCGAACAATCGTTCTTTCCGGAGCGAGTCTTTTTGTTGACTATTGTCTGTCAGCTCTCAATCAGAAAAAGGAATTCCATGTGTTCGGAGTAGAGGAGATTCCAGTTTGGCTTAATGAATTTCCTAGATGTTGAAGAGGCGATTCCGAAGTATCGCCGGTGGAATTGCCTTCACTTTTCCACAACTTAGGATGATCCTAGTTCGTTGATTGGGCAAATGTCACGTTTATTGTTGCTTCGCTAAATTATCCCATCTTGTCGTAGCAATTACAGCGGAGGAAGATCTATTCGTAGATAGGACCCCCACAACTCGATTACCGAAACCTTAGTTAACCTTAATAGCTTTAGTGTTGATGAGCGGCGAATAGTATTTGACCGTTTACCAGTTAACGTGCATTATGCTAAACAGTGTAAAGCATCTCAGTTTATGTGACATTTGCTAATCAATGACGTTGCCGTAAATCACGTTCCCGGTGGACTGAACATGTCTAAATCTGACCAACGCATTCATCAAATCGCACCTAATTAGTAACTATTCGATCTCACATATCATATTTCGGTCGAAAGGCCACATTTTCTTCACAATTTCATTCCAAATTGCGTTCGGTCTACATGCATGGATAACATCTGCTTTCACGATTGGAAAAATTGTCAAATGAGACCATAATTTTTCCCCAATTATAAATCTATCGGTTGAAACTGATCAAAAAATTATCGTTTCCAATAAATCAGCATGTCATCTAACCCTAAAATCAGTGGAAATCAATTGATCCGTCCGGACTGGAAATAAATCAAAGCCTGCCTGATATACTGACTAGCAGATTTGGTAATGATTTATCACTCGCGGCTTATTATTAAAAATGATAAACAAATATTGACGAATTTATAACTCGAATATGTGAAAAATTGGATCTGGCTACTTTGAGTCATATTTCACCTTTGGAAATTAGATTAAAATCTTTAGGCTGGACTTCCATCAAGAAACACGTTTGAAACTTCTCTTATTTATTTTTCGCACTAAACTATGGTCAGTGGCGCAACTCATTTTTTGCGCATACGCTAGTGTTTAGTTTTTTTCCTTGGCCACTGACATTGTGTTTTAATAATAAAATTAATTCAAATTAGCTGAAATAGTGAAATCTTGCCAAGGAGTGGGCCATTGATCAGGGCTTGGTAAAGAGGCAACAATGGTGCGATAAGCACAACATGCCACAATATGGATCGATGGTCCTTTTTTTGTAATAAATAAATATTCTTTGTAATGGTATTTAATTAATTCAATAAAAATTGAACAAAAATTATGATGTTGCTATATCCATAGTTTAGAGTAGCTTAATTTAGGTTAGGGCAGATCAGATTAGTTAGGGTAAGGATAGGTAAGGTACTAATTCCAATCTAAAAAAATTCTTTTTTTAGTCATCTTACGCCTTGAGGAACATCCTGAATAAGTTTCAAACCTTTCTGTTAACGGACGTTTTTCGGAAGTCCTTCAAAATCTCGACTTAAGTATTCTAAAAATAGTAATAATTCTTAATTCAAATGTAAGTTTTAAACGAAAAAACGAATAAGTGAAAATTATTGAAAAACAATAAAATCCACGATTGCTTCAACTCTTCCAATTTTCGTGAATTTTTCATTTTCGGCCTCTTGAGTATGATTTTCTCGCACTTCAATATTTTCGTTGGTTGTAGCAGACTTTTTTATGGTTGCACGTGTGCTACGTTTCTTCTAGATATTTTCGCCTCCCGATTTGTATTCACATCCCTTCAGGGGATGATATGCAATTTCAGTAGTATTACAAACCGTAGAGTAATTCCCGATTGCGTTCCTGGTGCAGTTTGAACACAATTTGTCGTTTCATTATCAAATCGGCTACGAGTAATGATGTCGTAAACGTACGTTATAAAAAAATTAGACGTGAATAACGAGTTGAATTGCCGACATTCAATCAGCGCTTCAACATTGGCGACGCCTCGAACAATCGTTCTTTCCGGAGCGAGTCTTTTTGTTGACTATTGTCTGTCAGCTCTCAATCAGAAAAAGGAATTCCATGTGTTCGGAGTAGAGGAGATTCCAGTTTGGCTTAATGAATTTCCTAGATGTTGAAGAGGCGATTCCGAAGTATCGCCGGTGGAATTGCCTTCACTTTTCCACAACTTAGGATGATCCTAGTTCGTTGATTGGGCAAATGTCACGTTTATTGTTGCTTCGCTAAATTATCCCATCTTGTCGTAGCAATTACAGCGGAGGAAGATCTATTCGTAGATAGGACCCCCACAACTCGATTACCGAAACCTTAGTTAACCTTAATAGCTTTAGTGTTGATGAGCGGCGAATAGTATTTGACCGTTTACCAGTTAACGTGCATTATGCTAAACAGTGTAAAGCATCTCAGTTTATGTGACATTTGCTAATCAATGACGTTGCCGTAAATCACGTTCCCGGTGGACTGAACATGTCTAAATCTGACCAACGCATTCATCAAATCGCACCTAATTAGTAACTATTCGATCTCACATATCATATTTCGGTCGAAAGGCCACATTTTCTTCACAATTTCATTCCAAATTGCGTTCGGTCTACATGCATGGATAACATCTGCTTTCACGATTGGAAAAATTGTCAAATGAGACCATAATTTTTCCCCAATTATAAATCTATCGGTTGAAACTGATCAAAAAATTATCGTTTCCAATAAATCAGCATGTCATCTAACCCTAAAATCAGTGGAAATCAATTGATCCGTCCGGACTGGAAATAAATCAAAGCCTGCCTGATATACTGACTAGCAGATTTGGTAATGATTTATCACTCGCGGCTTATTATTAAAAATGATAAACAAATATTGACGAATTTATAACTCGAATATGTGAAAAATTGGATCTGGCTACTTTGAGTCATATTTCACCTTTGGAAATTAGATTAAAATCTTTAGGCTGGACTTCCATCAAGAAACACGTTTGAAACTTCTCTTATTTATTTTTCGCACTAAACTATGGTCAGTGGCGCAACTCATTTTTTGCGCATACGCTAGTGTTTAGTTTTTTTCCTTGGCCACTGACATTGTGTTTTAATAATAAAATTAATTCAAATTAGCTGAAATAGTGAAATCTTGCCAAGGATGGGCCATTGATCAGGGCTTGGTAAAGAGGCAACAATGGTGCGATAAGCACAACATGCCACAATATGGATCGATGGTCCTTTTTGTAATAAATAAATATTCTTTGTAATGGTATTTAATTAATTCAATAAAAATTGAACAAAAATTATGATGTTGCTATATCCATAGTTTAGAGTAGCTTAATTTAGGTTAGGGCAGATCAGATTAGTTAGGGTAAGGATAGGTAAGGTACTAATTCCAATCTAAAAATTCTTTTTAGTCATCTTACGCCTTGAGGAACATCCTGAATAAGTTTCAAACCTTTCTGTTAACGGACGTTTTTCGGAAGTCCTTCAAAATCTCGACTTAAGTATTCTAAAAATAGTAATAATTCTTAATTCAAATGTAAGTTTTAAACGAAAAAACGAATAAGTGAAAATTATTGAAAAACAATAAAATCCACGATTGCTTCAACTCTTCCAATTTTCGTGAATTTTTCATTTTCGGCCTCTTGAGTATGATTTTCTCGCACTTCAATATTTTCGTTGGTTGTAGCAGACTTTTTTATGGTTGCACGTGTGCTACGTTTCTTCTAGATATTTTCGCCTCCCGATTTGTATTCACATCCCTTCAGGGGATGATATGCAATTTCAGTAGTATTACAAACCGTAGAGTAATTCCCGATTGCGTTCCTGGTGCAGTTTGAACACAATTTGTCGTTTCATTATCAAATCGGCTACGAGTAATGATGTCGTAAACGTACGTTATAAAAAAATTAAGGTCCGCACATTTTATTCCTGTCACTAATTGCTTCTATCCGAACCCTATTCCAATTAAACTCCCAATCGTGAAACTGATATCCCAATGACGTATCCAATGAGGCTTTGATTCGATGGAGCGGAACAAACAGAACCGGTAAATAATTCCTTTAGACCACATTGCAGTCCATTTGACTGTCGTGAAATTAATCCCAAATTGAAACGGACTTACCTACTATTCTAGTTTTCAGATACTCATGCCTCTATAATCTGACGTGAATTTCTATTATATGCTTGGTTTGGATTCACAAATTCCCAAATTGATCAGTTGCGATTGCCTCGTCCGATGTGAACTATTCTTCCTTTTTTTAGAATAATCCGACACGAGATGAATAGAACTATTGTATACCTTGATTTATGAAAACCATCGTTGTGATAAATGCACGCCGATTCATTGCATGTCATTAAAACATCCCTTTTAGTGTTGACACGTTATGAAATATAAAGCGTAAAACTCGTTTGAAGGGAAAATTGGTCGTGCCATTCTGCATCTCTGCGTTCGAGGATGGTGTGTGTAAATGCACGTTCATTTATAATACCTAGTATTAGAATATCAAATTCGGAATGGTCATTAAATTAATAGTTTTGCTGATAGTTTGAAATCTGACCTGTTTTCTCTGCGAGGTCAACGAATATTTTTCACCTATTGTGCTGGCATGAATAGTTTTTGGTGCAACTGTATTCTTTGTTGTGAGTGAGGACCAACACTTTAAATAAACGATCACTGTCATATGCGAACGCATATCGTTATAGCGATAACTGAAAATTTTAATAACCTTATTCAAGCGGGTCAATAATTTCGCGATTAATCATGGGTCGTATAAGAATAATATTCAAAACGCAGTATAAAAAAGTTAATATTTGTTTGTACGTTCGTGTTGAGTGACTGGTCAAATCATCCATCCCATTCTGCTGACACTTTGACGGCTTGCGATGCTGGGGAGGTTATTCAAGAAAAATCAGTTCCACCGTTTTCACTGTAACTTTATTGTTTTGGGCCGGGTTGTGTCATTAGTTCTCACCAATATTTGACATCTTAACCTGCTATACATCCTACATTACTAAGTTTTTATACTACACATCTTAACAACGTCCTATTTTGCAATGCTACATATACGATATGAGATTTCTTGAAATATCCAACAAAAATTTCAATAAATAAACCATACGAAACGTTGAACAGATTTTTGACGAAAAAACACAACTCATTCCGTGAACTTTCCAATGGTGGGTATACAGTAGAGTACCAATACGCATGATGCGAATCGAGGAAGCGAACGCCATCCACGGTATGGGGTTTGCCGTATGCGAATCGTGCTCAATTGAATAAGAATATCCTAGCGACAGTACAGAACAAGCGGCAAGTGAAAAATAATCGTTATGTTCGATTGCCCTCATAGTATTCGATGGGATTATACAACGAATGCACCAATTTCACCTCCAAGCAATCATAAGATTATATATTTTTAAGGCCTCATTTTTTTCATCAATTCCGTCACCAATAGCAATGGAATAATCAATCCGATTGAAATGAATATGCCCGCTTCCCGATCGAGAAAAACGCGATAAAAGCGTGTACTTTCACGCTCGACTGATAACTGATAATTACACGCAAGCAATGTCGATCCGAACTGGCGCGTAGGGTTCCTTCCCTAAAACTTCTAACCCCATTTGAAATAAAACTGCCGTGCGCCCGCAACGCCAACGTTTCCGGTGAGGCAGATCTCCAAACGACAAATAAACTTTATACTTCGCTGCGTTCAAATGTTGTCAAGCACTTACTTTAAAAGCGCCAGTCAAGTCCCAGGCGTACGGGATCGCTCGCCAATCGCAAATTTATGATAGTTTATACACTAATGGCACGATGTGAGATTTTTTAAAGTCGTTGAATTTCAGATTTATGGTGGCATGCAAAGTCCTGGCGGACGCGTTATGCCATTTTTGAGTTCACTTTATTTTATTAAATGTTTCGACTGTTATTTATGTGGGCTCAAGAAGGGAGTCGACGTTTTGGGTTGATATGGGCCGGTGCAAGTGTACAAATTTTCGAACCAAGCCTTTGTTGACCGCAATTAGGAACGTGTTGGAACGAACAGAATCGTTCGCCGATAAGTGATAAGCGATGAACTCGAACATATCCTGATATAATAAGATATATCATACCTGCCAAATGTATTCATGAGATGCATTATAGTAGGCGAATTCAATAACAACTAATTGACACACGTATTGGGACAGCCATTGTTTCTCCTCCATAGCAGGGCTATTCAACTGTATCAGTAGCATGTCTTGTTATAGCTTGTAAGTGCTCCTGTCAATACGATGTCGATGTGGAGGTATTGACGTAGACTGCGATAAGTTCAGAGATAAACCATTTCAGCTGAATTGCCTTTGTGTGTAGAGAAAATTCAGGGACAAGGGATTATCGCATGTTACCTAATTTTAGATAATTTCATGAACGGTTTGAATAATTGTCAATTCCATATTTAGATAAAACGTAGTCGACAAAGACTAATTGCATTGACAAATAGAATACCTGACTTTGAATGATTTCATCGCGATTCAACTAATTTTGACACTCAATATAATATTACATCTAAAAAATGTAAATTTCATTATTTCATCAAAGTTAAAATTAACGTCAGTTTATATGAAAAAATGTGAAATTGGCCATAGGTGAATTAGGGTTTTGTACAGGTGGCAAAGTTTCAATAACCTACCGTCAATAATCCACGATTCAATTTGAATCTGTTGAATGAAAACATTTTCGTAAATATTTCCATATTGTATCGCTGTGGACTAAAAGTGCTCTTACATATTTGCTATAAAAATATTTCACGCTTGTAACATAAAAGCGTAAGTCGAATTTTTTCGGGATGAACGAATTTTTCGTTTCAATTTTCCCGGCTACGGCTCATAAATATTTTATTACCTCATACACAAGTAAAGAAAAAGAAGCAACTGAATCTCGGAACGAGTTTATTGAAAATGGAGTGCATTCAGTAAATCTGCGACACGACCGGCTCGTAAGATAGATTATGTATTCAGAACGTCAGTTTGAACACAATTTGTCGTTTCATTATCAAATCGGCTACGAGTAATGATGTCGTAAACGTACGTTATAAAAAAATTAAGGTCCGCACATTTTATTCCTGTCACTAATTGCTTCTATCCGAACCCTATTCCAATTAAACTCCCAATCGTGAAACTGATATCCCAATGACGTATCCAATGAGGCTTTGATTCGATGGAGCGGAACAAACAGAACCGGTAAATAATTCCTTTAGACCACATTGCAGTCCATTTGACTGTCGTGAAATTAATCCCAAATTGAAACGGACTTACCTACTATTCTAGTTTTCAGATACTCATGCCTCTATAATCTGACGTGAATTTCTATTATATGCTTGGTTTGGATTCACAAATTCCCAAATTGATCAGTTGCGATTGCCTCGTCCGATGTGAACTATTCTTCCTTTTTTTAGAATAATCCGACACGAGATGAATAGAACTATTGTATACCTTGATTTATGAAAACCATCGTTGTGATAAATGCACGCCGATTCATTGCATGTCATTAAAACATCCCTTTTAGTGTTGACACGTTATGAAATATAAAGCGTAAAACTCGTTTGAAGGGAAAATTGGTCGTGCCATTCTGCATCTCTGCGTTCGAGGATGGTGTGTGTAAATGCACGTTCATTTATAATACCTAGTATTAGAATATCAAATTCGGAATGGTCATTAAATTAATAGTTTTGCTGATAGTTTGAAATCTGACCTGTTTTCTCTGCGAGGTCAACGAATATTTTTCACCTATTGTGCTGGCATGAATAGTTTTTGGTGCAACTGTATTCTTTGTTGTGAGTGAGGACCAACACTTTAAATAAACGATCACTGTCATATGCGAACGCATATCGTTATAGCGATAACTGAAAATTTTAATAACCTTATTCAAGCGGGTCAATAATTTCGCGATTAATCATGGGTCGTATAAGAATAATATTCAAAACGCAGTATAAAAAAGTTAATATTTGTTTGTACGTTCGTGTTGAGTGACTGGTCAAATCATCCATCCCATTCTGCTGACACTTTGACGGCTTGCGATGCTGGGGAGGTTATTCAAGAAAAATCAGTTCCACCGTTTTCACTGTAACTTTATTGTTTTGGGCCGGGTTGTGTCATTAGTTCTCACCAATATTTGACATCTTAACCTGCTATACATCCTACATTACTAAGTTTTTATACTACACATCTTAACAACGTCCTATTTTGCAATGCTACATATACGATATGAGATTTCTTGAAATATCCAACAAAAATTTCAATAAATAAACCATACGAAACGTTGAACAGATTTTTGACGAAAAAACACAACTCATTCCGTGAACTTTCCAATGGTGGGTATACAGTAGAGTACCAATACGCATGATGCGAATCGAGGAAGCGAACGCCATCCACGGTATGGGGTTTGCCGTATGCGAATCGTGCTCAATTGAATAAGAATATCCTAGCGACAGTACAGAACAAGCGGCAAGTGAAAAATAATCGTTATGTTCGATTGCCCTCATAGTATTCGATGGGATTATACAACGAATGCACCAATTTCACCTCCAAGCAATCATAAGATTATATATTTTTAAGGCCTCATTTTTTTCATCAATTCCGTCACCAATAGCAATGGAATAATCAATCCGATTGAAATGAATATGCCCGCTTCCCGATCGAGAAAAACGCGATAAAAAGCGTGTACTTTCACGCTCGACTGATAACTGATAATTACACGCAAGCAATGTCGATCCGAACTGGCGCGTAGGGTTCCTTCCCTAAAACTTCTAACCCCATTTGAAATAAAACTGCCGTGCGCCCGCAACGCCAACGTTTCCGGTGAGGCAGATCTCCAAACGACAAATAAACTTTATACTTCGCTGCGTTCAAATGTTGTCAAGCACTTACTTTAAAAGCGCCAGTCAAGTCCCAGGCGTACGGGATCGCTCGCCAATCGCAAATTTATGATAGTTTATACACTAATGGCACGATGTGAGATTTTTTAAAGTCGTTGAATTTCAGATTTATGGTGGCATGCAAAGTCCTGGCGGACGCGTTATGCCATTTTTGAGTTCACTTTATTTTATTAAATGTTTCGACTGTTATTTATGTGGGCTCAAGAAGGGAGTCGACGTTTTGGGTTGATATGGGCCGGTGCAAGTGTACAAATTTTCGAACCAAGCCTTTGTTGACCGCAATTAGGAACGTGTTGGAACGAACAGAATCGTTCGCCGATAAGTGATAAGCGATGAACTCGAACATATCCTGATATAATAAGATATATCATACCTGCCAAATGTATTCATGAGATGCATTATAGTAGGCGAATTCAATAACAACTAATTGACACACGTATTGGGACAGCCATTGTTTCTCCTCCATAGCAGGGCTATTCAACTGTATCAGTAGCATGTCTTGTTATAGCTTGTAAGTGCTCCTGTCAATACGATGTCGATGTGGAGGTATTGACGTAGACTGCGATAAGTTCAGAGATAAACCATTTCAGCTGAATTGCCTTTGTGTGTAGAGAAAATTCAGGGACAAGGGATTATCGCATGTTACCTAATTTTAGATAATTTCATGAACGGTTTGAATAATTGTCAATTCCATATTTAGATAAAACGTAGTCGACAAAGACTAATTGCATTGACAAATAGAATACCTGACTTTGAATGATTTCATCGCGATTCAACTAATTTTGACACTCAATATAATATTACATCTAAAAAATGTAAATTTCATTATTTCATCAAAGTTAAAATTAACGTCAGTTTATATGAAAAAATGTGAAATTGGCCATAGGTGAATTAGGGTTTTGTACAGGTGGCAAAGTTTCAATAACCTACCGTCAATAATCCACGATTCAATTTGAATCTGTTGAATGAAAACATTTTCGTAAATATTTCCATATTGTATCGCTGTGGACTAAAAGTGCTCTTACATATTTGCTATAAAAATATTTCACGCTTGTAACATAAAAGCGTAAGTCGAATTTTTTCGGGATGAACGAATTTTTCGTTTCAATTTTCCCGGCTACGGCTCATAAATATTTTATTACCTCATACACAAGTAAAGAAAAAGAAGCAACTGAATCTCGGAACGAGTTTATTGAAAATGGAGTGCATTCAGTAAATCTGCGACACGACCGGCTCGTAAGATAGATTATGTATTCAGAACGTCAGACCGTCAGGTAATCATAAAAACCATGATGGCAAAGTTCGTAACCCTCCTGATGCTCATAAAGGACTTATTGAATATTTAATACCTTTCCAAGAATTGAATCCAAGTATTTAGAGTTTCCCTAATATACATGCATATATCCTTATTCGATAAATTTTTAATACGCAACGAAAGAATTGGACGTGGAAGCGTCTCCGCTTGTAATATTTCCATCTCACAGTCGACAGGACAAAAAGAATGGGCTCAGAAGATTGATAACTTGACGAATTCTATCGAAAACATTAATCGAAAAACGCTACCCCGTCCAGGATTGCATAAAGCGGACACAATTTGATGTGTAGTCGCATTAATGATAAAGTAATCCATCATTTTGACTGTTCGGTGAAGAAACGCTCTAGAGTTTCTTTTGAATCCGTCAAGCCATAAAAAATCCTATTGACTTCTGTGCTGCTTAATTCAATTTATTGATATCGTATTCAATTTATAACCAGAGCCGGTTTCTGACTGGAGGCGTAGCATGCAGTCCAGGGGATCTTGAAAACCAATAATACCCCTCTAATAGATTGCGAAGTATAATATTTCAAAAATATCAGAGGCTTGACTACTTACCAATAAGAGAACCTTTCTTAGTTGAAACTGAATTGAATAAAAATTAACGAGTAGTTACTTAATCACGAGTCGCCGATTATGGCACGAGAATATATGAGAGTTTCCTCTCTACAATTGCTCAAATATTTCAATTGAATTCAATAGAAAAATTAACACTTGATGCTAAAATGTTCCGATTTCTTAAAATCGAATAGAATTCGGGAAAAAAATTGCACTCCTGATAGGACAACAAAAATTGTCCACAAATTAAAAAAAAAACATTGTTCTCGTTTTTTGAATTCGGAATGTCAGAAATAAGTTAATAAATCCTCTCGGGTTTGCACTGATTTACTAAAAACTTCAAAAACTTCTAAGCAATAAATTTTTTTTTTGATCGTTTAACCCACTGACCTGGATTCCGAAGCATGATTGCATTTTCAAATTAAGTTAGAATTAACCGGGATTCGAACCCGGTTTTTTTGGGCAGTAGGTCAGTATTGTGTCAGTTCTCTGACACAACTCTGATATAATTTGCTACATGGTAATGAGAAAACGAGGGGAAAATCTTGAAAAATCGTGAAAAAATATTTCATGAGGGAATTATTCGAAATTCAAGTGAATTTTTAAATTAATCAAAATTTTACGCAAAGTTTGAATTTCCAAATCGTCAAATTCATCCGAAAATCCAAAGATGTGTATAATTTTGAAAGTATTTGCCGATGATCTCTGCAGAATTTCAGAAAACTTACAGAAGATTAAGAACGTACACACGTATATACATATTTAACTATCAAGAGATCAGTATGATCGGTGAAAAATGGCCGTTATACCGTAAACAGGAGGCGATAGAAAAGTAACGAGTTGCAATTAAACATTTTGACATCAAAATTCCTGTCATTGTTTTGGTAACATACAAATTCATTTCAATGAAAAAGAAAAATTGTTCCGCCGCTGTGAGTGCAGGTGCTTTCATTAAATCTCGCCGCTGATCGATGTATGGCATTTAGAGGTAATTTATCTCTTTCAATCCCATACTATGAAATCGCTATTCACTAATTCCGATGGAAATTTTAGCCGATTTACCATTTATTCATTATCGGATTATATTGATTCTCATCTCGATAATTACGGTTATATCATGTTGGTGCAGAACTATCCCTGGTCACTTCTATATATTCATCACTTTTTCATACAGTCTATTGATTTCGTTTATCACTTTTGATGTATTTGTATGTATTAATATTAATGCAGTTTTATGTTTTCTATTAATATTATTTGGTTTTAAAGAGTTTGCATAGCCTTTTTCTGAGTGGATGTGTAGTATTGAAATATAATCATTAGTTAGTTTCATTATTATTCTTGAATTTTGACTAATCGGTATAGAACCTAAGTTTTTCTTATGATTTGCTGTATCAACTTTTCTATGGGTATAAATTTTCTCAAACATCTTCCTCATTATCAAGACTCAATTTATGTTCATACGCGCATCACTCATACAATATTTGTAACTTTTCATCGCAAATAAACCACTCTTATTCCATTCTATTTATTTATTTCATAGAAAACTTCGAGGAATCAGTTTTTTCTCAACTTTTTTCTGAGAAATTGCAATTGCGTTCGTGAAAATTTACTCGAATTAACGTGTAGAAGATTGAGTGAAATAACATAATTCCTTTTTAAATTTAATCCATGAAATTGTTGTCGCATACCACTCAATTTAATGATGCCTCACGATCCACCGATGAAGTCGAGGAAATTGGCAATTCGCTGAATATACATCACAATTAATGAGATTGCTTGTTTCAATGCGGACGATTTAGTGAAGGGCAGCCATCCCGGAACAATTCGGATACAATAAGTGAATAAAACCGCGGGCTGTTGACGTCTTAGATGTTTCATTGGGAGACGTCGTCGTGCTTTGCATCTTTGATTTAGGAATACATTAATTAGACAATCGCAGAATGCCCTTCGAGGTTCCATTACCTTGATGACAAAGCGATCTCGAGCCACGCCGAGAAAACGCCCCCAAGCTCGAAGCTGTAATTGTTATCATTTACGTTGAACTCGATTTGGAGGCCTCGCCTGAAGGGTTGACTCGAAAGCCATAAGCTACTTTAATATTTACAGATCTATAACGTTGTGTTTAAGTGCTATAACGTTTCTCGTTGCAAAACCGAGATCCAGTAGCTAATTGCTCTATAAAGTCGAATTATCTATTCTTTTGACTTTATGACACGTAGTGTAAGACGGCCATTCCTTTCACCACCATTACTATATTTCGATAGCGAACCCTTTTCGTTGATAACTCCTTGTTCACGGTAATAGAACATTTAATTTCGTCATAAAAGTTCTGTGTTTCGTAGCACTGCGGTTCGTAATTATTCACCAATGAAACGATTATTAAGCGTATATTTATAACTGCATAAGACACTTGCTTAATTGAATTACTTTTCAAGCTATATTCTCGTATCGCTCCCTATAGGGTGAAAGATAAAGCAGCGTTCGAGTCGAGCGCATCTTTCATCCGTTGAAACATAATAGAGTGGCCGTATGATCGACGGGGAATATTTCAGATATAAATTCTTGAAGTACTACATTGATTGATTACATAACAAAAGCTCACTCGAAATAAGTTACCAAATGTTTCATGATAACTACATAGAAGATCAATCGGGCCCCTAGTGTAGCTCAAAATTTTTCCTAACGTCGGTAGTTTTGGGTATACACATACTCCTAGCACTTATAATTATGAAAACGCTTGACCCAAACCACTCAGCGCCAGCAGTACGTTAGTAAACGAAAGCGAAATGTATAAGTGATCTTCACCCTCTTTAATATCAATAGGCAATTCAATACGCTTTACTATAAAACAAGGCTAATGAATGAATTGAAAACATTCATTACGACCCGAACATATTGCCATTCCTAACCCATTTACAATAAGAACAACTGGAATAGAATAGAGCTATCGCAACAAATTGTAAATAAAGCCCCTCCAATATGAGAATATGTTGTAATATTGTCTAATCTATATAACAAAAATCAATTGTACATATATATTCAAGTTTCAAATAGTCCGTATCCATAATTATCGTTATATATCCATAGACGTGCAAACAATACCCTCGTCGCTTTATATGTGGGAGCAAGTCATCCGAGAATCACAAGTTCATTGAAATTCCGGGAAGGGACAAGACTCTTTCGTCCTAGTGGTTAATTTCGCCTCACATCATGGGATAAAATCTTTTTTGTTTCGTATTTTCAATTTTTTAACCCACTGACCTGGATTTCGAAGCATGATTGCATTCTCAAATTAAGTTAGAATTAACCGGGATTTGAACCCGGTTTTTCTGGGTAGTAGGTCAGTATTGTGTCAGTTGATTAACTCTGACATAATTTGCTACATAGTAATGAGGAAACGACGAGAAAATCTTGAAAAATCGTAAAAAAATATATCATCTTGGAAATTTTCTAAAAATTAATAGATGCCCGTAATGAAAAATTCAAATGAATTTTTGAATTAATCAAAATTCTACGCACAGTTTGAACTTCCAAATCGTCAAATTCGTCCGAAAATCCGAAGATGTGTATAATGTTGAAAGTATTTGCCGATGATCTCTGCAGAAGTTCAGAAAAGTTACAGAAGATAAGGAACGTACACACGTATATACATAATTTTTAACTATGAAGAGATCAGTATGATCGATGAAAAATGACCATTATACCGTAAATAGTAGGCGATAGAAAAGTAACGAGTTGCAATTAAACATTTTGACATCAAAATTCCTGTCATTGTTTTGGTAACATACAAATTCATTTCAATGAAAAAGAAAAATTGTTCCGCCGCTGTGAGTGCAGGTGCTTTCATTAAATCTCGCCGCTGATCGATGTATGGCATTTAGAGGTAATTTATCTCTTTCAATCCCATACTATGAAATCGCTATTCACTAATTCCGATGGAAATTTTAGCCGATTTACCATTTATTCATTATCGGATTATATTGATTCTCATCTCGATAATTACGGTTATATCATGTTGGTGCAGAACTATGCCTGGTCACTTCTATATATTCATCACTTTTTCATACAGTCTATTGATTTCGTTTATCACTTTTGATGTATTTGTATGTATTAATATTATTTCAGTTTTATGTTTTCTATTAATATTATTTAGTTTCAAAGAGTTTGCATAGCTTTTTTCTGAGTGGATGTATAGTATTGAAATATAATCATCAGTTAGTTTCAAAAATGTAAATATGATATTCTTGAATTTCGAGTAATCGGAATATAGCCTGAGTTTTTCTTATGATTTGCTGTATCAACTTTTCTCAAACACCTTCCTCATTATCATGAATCAATTTATGTTCATACGGATATCACTCATACAATATTTGTAACTTTTCATCGCAAATAAACCACTCTTATTCCATTCTATTTAATTATTTTGTAGAGAACTTCGAGGAATCCGTTTTTTCGCAACTTTATTCTGAGAAATTACAATTGCGTTCATGAAAATTTACTCGAATTAACGTGTAGAAGATTGAGTGAAATAACATAATTCCTTTTTAAATTTAATCCATGAAATTGTTGTCGCATACCACTCAATTTAATGATGCCTCACGATCCACCGATGAAGTCGAGGAAATTGGCAATTCGCTGAATATACATCACAATTAATGAGATTGCTTGTTTCAATGCGGACGATTTAGTGAAGGGCAGCCATCTCGGAACAATTCGGATACAATAAGTGAATAAAACCGCGGGCTGTTGACGTCTTAGATGTTTCATTGGGAGACGTCGTCGTGCTTTGCATCTTTGATTTAGGAATACATTAATTAGACAATCGCAGAATGCCCTTCGAGGTTCCATTACCTTGATGACAAAGCGATCTCGAGCCACGCCGAGAAAACGCCCCCAAGCTCGAAGCTGTAATTGTTATCATTTACGTTGAACTCGATTTGGAGGCCTCGCCTGAAGGGTTGACTCGAAAGCCATAAGCTACTTTAATATTTACAGATCTATAACGTTGTGTTTAAGTGCTATAACGTTTCTCGTTGCAAAACCGAGATCCAGTAGCTAATTGCTCTATAAAGTCGAATTATCTATTCTTTTGACTTTATGACACGTAGTGTAAGACGGCCATTCCTTTCACCACCATTACTATATTTCGATAGCGAACCCTTTTCGTTGATAACTCCTTGTTCACGGTAATAGAACATTTAATTTCGTCATAAAAGTTCTGTGTTTCGTAGCACTGCGGTTCGTAATTATTCACCAATGAAACGATTATTAAGCGTATATTTATAACTGCATAAGACACTTGCTTAATTGAATTACTTTTCAAGCTATATTCTCGTATCGCTCCCTATAGGGTGAAAGATAAAGCAGCGTTCGAGTCGAGCGCATCTTTCATCCGTTGAAACATAATAGAGTGGCCGTATGATCGACGGGGAATATTTCAGATATAAATTCTTGAAGTACTACATTGATTGATTACATAACAAAAGCTCACTCGAAATAAGTTACCAAATGTTTCATGATAATTACATAGAAGATCAATCGGGCCCCTAGTGTAGCTCAAAATTTTTCCTAACGTCGGTAGTTTTGGGTATACACATACTCCTAGCACTTATAATTATGAAAACGCTTGACCCAAACCACTCAGCGCCAGCAGTACGTTAGTAAACGAAAGCGAAATGTATAAGTGATCTTCACCCTCTTTAATATCAATAGGCAATTCAATACGCTTTACTATAAAACAAGGCTAATGAATGAATTGAAAACATTCATTACGACCCGAACATATTGCCATTCCTAACCCATTTACAATAAGAACAACTGGAATAGAATAGAGGTATCGCAATAAATTGTAAATAAAGCCCCTCCAATATGAGAATATGTTGTAATATTGTCTAATCTATATAACAAAAATCAATTCTACATATATATTCAAGTTTCAAATAGTCCGTATCCATAACTATCGTTATATATCCATAGACGTGCAAACAATACCCTCGTCGCTTTATATGTGGGAGTAAGTCATCCGAGAATCACAAGTTCATTGAAATTCCGGGAAGGGACAAGACTCTTTCGTCCTAGTGGTTAATTTCGCCTCACATCATGGGTAATTTATTCCAAACGGAAAATTGTGGTCACGACACAAAAAACTTTAGAAGCATATCCAGTAGCCCTTGTCCATTCGCAACATTGTTGCAGCATCATTTAGCCCTTTGACGTCCCTCCATAACTCTTGATTTATGGGTGTAATCCCACGTTTTAAAAATTCCATTTGAATAGAATGAACATCTAAACCCGGGTTCTAACATACGTTCACACTTCCGATATAGGAGATCGTCGCAAAATTTCCGCTGACTGAATGCCTAACGACTTCAACCTTTGTCGGCACTTACAAATATCAGAAACATCTGTACGATTTATACAAATTTCGGAAAAAGAATCATGTCATTCGTTGCAACGCATAAAAATATAGTTTTTATGAAGTTTTCATTGAGTTATTATGTATAGATGCATTTTTGACATTTTAAAAAATTTACATTTCTGTCGAAACGTTGGTCCAATTTTGCTGTCCAAGAAACGTTTTCAATATATTCAATGATATTTCTGAAAACCTACGTACTTTCATTGAAATCAAGCAAGCTTCACGCCTGTTATCATATATCATAGTCCACATATATACATATAACAAATTTGAAAAAAACATTATGTTCCGTTGGGACGTATGGAAAATTATTATTCATTTTCAAATCGCGATTTTATCACATAAAAATATTTTTCTGGAGTTTCAGTGAGCTATTTTCCATAGATCTCGAGATAACGCGGTTTTGACATTTTGGACAAATTTCCCGGAAACCGTTGGTCCGGCTTCGGTCTCTCGTAGTTTTGGAATATATTCTCCTTCCTGAAGGAGAATAATGAAACGGAAAAGAGAAACACGTTCCGTTCGAATGTACCAGCTGAACTCATCGGTACATCGACGGATAGCTTTCGAAGTAGACATGTAGCTCAACCGATACCATCTGCCTTGCCAATTTTCGGGATATTATATTTGGCCAATCACTGGTATGAGTTGAAAAGAGTCGGTGCCAAAACTGAGCCCTGTGTTAATCCCTTATATAGTCTTTTTCTCGAATTTTCGAGGGCTCCTAATATTTCTCATTTAAAAAATTGTATAAAGTCAGATATTTGATGGAATCCTTCTTTCCATACGGTGTTATATACAGCTGTCAAATCTATAAAGACAATTTTTGATCCAATCAAATAATAAGACGAAATAGAAGTAACGATAAAATTAATTACAATATAATCCTGTCACGTTTTAAGACATGATGAAGTGACTATAAAATATGTGTTTCGCCTAACATCGCTAAATTATACGATCCTTTGAGATTACTAAGTCCGGCGATCAGAATTGCGGAACTATAAATGCAAAACCGTTGGAAATTTAATGTGGGTTGGGACGAATATTTGCCTCTTGATTTACACAATTCCCGGCTCAGGGAGTTATTTGGCGTGACCTATTTGGGTTTTTACAAGGCCGAATAGTTTCAAACTTTCACCGAAATAAAGTATTTCTAAAATATAACTACAATCTTCTTCGAAGCTTCACGATTTAGTATATTTATGTATGCCTTGGAAATTTGTCCTAACAGCTCGGTTACTTTGTTAAATTGAAAAATGATTCCAAAAACCAAAAATATTTTCCCAAGTTAGTCAGATACGTGTACGGAAATAGGAAATTTTCTTCTTCCAATCGTTACGTGTCGAGAATCAAGTTTCAGTTAGAAACGTCGAAAAGAAGAGCAGATAAAGTGACAGCCAAATAAAACTTGAAATGAATTCCCAAACAGGAGTTTTAAAATGACATTAAATCAATATGTCTCCTGACAGTAAATAAGCTATTTTGACATCAATTATCAAAATGCGACTCAAATCAACCCAGCGCCTCCACCATTAAAAATTTTTTTGTATTGTATTACATTATTAAATTATGAAATTCCTGAGGGACGTGTTACATACGCTGAACATATAAAAGAAAATTTGAATCTGAATCAAAATCGGCCCCTTAGTACCTCTCAGTAAATTTCCTCTTTCCACTCCCGTCTTTACAAGTATCCGTTTTTCCTGTAGATTCCGAAGTGATATCTACTTTTCTGTAAGTGTCATTGAACCGCAGCCATAAAGATGATGCTTCCAGATCTGGCAACGCCGTTTGTAACGACAGTAACGCAGCCCTATCTGCCTCGATAACACGGGTTAGTTATTGGACTGTTATTGGAGACTATAAAGCCCCGATTACTGGGATGCCCCGACATCTGTATCTAATCCACACAACAACGGTGTGATGAAACAGTGGACGCAGTTCCTTTTGTTGCTCCGATTTCCCCCTTACGGCATCAGATCAATTACTTCGGATGGAAGTGTAATGCTAGTCGGATGTCTCGATTGCGACAATACATTCCTTCTGAATTATTCCGATTTCCTGTATGTCCAAGTTCAACGACGACGTATATCTCCTTGCCGCTGAAATTTTCAATAAACGACGAATGAATCCGTACTTAATGTCACATTGATTCAAAAGTAGATAAATGTTCTACTCGTTCCCAGCGTTTCCATTAATAATTTCTGAATATTGTCGCAAAAACGAAAAAATTTTATTGCTTGTCATTTCCATAACTATCGGAGTAGAAGGTCAATCTGGTCCAACAAGCGTAAATGCTATCTGTTGTCGAAATGTACCGTTTCCTTTAGGAAATTGACAGAAGGAAGTAAGCAGAACAGAAGGGTGAAAAGTTAGGTAAAGTTAGGAATGAGAATGTGTATCAGTGCAGAATATTTGGTCTGGCAGAAGTGTCGCGCCCCCGAGGGATCCTGACTTATTTTGATTTAGAAGATACGGAAACGTCGGAGCAAAGGATTTATGTTTTGTCTCGTACAACTATCACGGTCGAATGCTTCTAAGGCCAAGGTTTCCAAAACGTCTTGGGGGATCTGAAGCAAATTGCAGTCCATTGACTAATAATCAGACTATAAATATTACAGTTAAAGCTATTAAGACACTTTCCTTTGCACGCAATGACTTGGGGATGAGTAATAGGGTGAATCGTTTCATTCGCATTTCGTTTCGGGTTTTCGCGAGCGGAAACAACACCGAGGTAACAATTGTGACTATTGTTCGAACACGAAGGTCCATTATGAAATTCATTACGAACAGCGATTCGCATCATTTAACGTCGTCCAAATATCCTACAAATTGGTGAAGGTTCCAGTCGAGCTTTTCTTAGATGAGCATTTTTTCTTGAGAAATATGAAATACAGTTGCAGAAAAGAGTAAATTAATAAAGTCAATAAAGCTCTAATAATTTTTTCTTCTTCAAAATTCAAAAAATTCTTAAGACTAGACTTTGCAAATCTTGGTGATGGATGTGCAAAAGGGCAAGGGGTTGCGACTTTTAAAACAAAAATTCATCCGGTCTTGTATAACGCGGAGCTGGGGGCACAAACAAATATTACACAAGTCCACCTATAAAAGATATATTTTTCATGCCTCCCCCCAACAGCAGTCCCCTGATCATAATTACATTAATTGCAATGAGCGAAAATGACACTGGAGCAATACATGAGATCAATCAATACGCGTTACACGAGCCGATAAGATACTCTATACTCTAACGTTATGGGTTATATGTCAGCACCCCACCAAAATAATAATCGAGCAATTAATTTCGAACACCAGTTTGCTCTTATTATTGACATAATTTAATTGAAAACGTATGCAACGGCCCGAAACCTCAATAAACGTGCAAATAAAAACCCGGCATTCGGATCGGCACAAAAGAAATCGCTAAGGGGCTTAAAGTGCTGACTTGATATATTAAACTATAAAACTTCGCAGCATCAATAGCGGCTCCTGTAACTGAAGCAATATTTTCTAGAGTATGCATCAAATATGTGACACACTTAACTGAAATCCAGCGCGGCCGTTCAACATAAATATTTTCCTGGAACATTTCGGCGGGCAAATGGAATGCGTGTGCACTTTTTCTTCGACAATACACGCCTCATAAATATGACGAAAGAATGTGGTTATTTTCTTTTACGTATGCATCGGCCATAGGGTGACAAGCATTGGTGTGGTTGTGACTCCATTACCGACGATAGGGTTCGCGAAATTCAATATGTTGACGCGAAAATTGCCGCATATATGAGAGGAAGAGCAATTCGTAATAATTCGATCACGCTGCTGCTACGCTGCCTACTCCGCAGATATCCCCCATTCTACTATTTCATTTCCCCCAAAATTGTCGCGCGTTCAACTAATGAAAATTTCACGCGAGTTGAGTGAACGATTTTTAAAAAATTTTACCCACTTCGATTTGGTAACGAGCAGGCTCATCTGGTTTTCAACTCTATCGATCGGGTTTAAACGTATTTTTCAAAAATAAATTAGAAAAGACAAGGACCGTCCTTAAAAAAAGTGCGGCTGCTCCTGTCTAGACGGCCCGATCCCTATATACGTATCGAATTTTTCTTCGATATCTCCACAATTAGTACATAAATTAAGAAGTCGGATATTTTCGTCCGTTTGGGGAGCCTCTTAGTAACCTGCTAATTAATTCAATTTGTCTGTGGAGCAAATGCATTGTTTGTGAAAAGCCCGAAAGTGGTGGAATCCTAATCATTAAAAACACAGTATTTTCAAACATTTTTGACAATGCCAATATTCATACTGATTCACTTGTTCCGCATTATCCTTTAGGAGATTTGAAATGATTCATCATGAAAATGGTTTGAGATTTCAATATTTCATAATCTATAACCATAAATTATTTCAAAACGTTTTTTTCACACGTCTTATACTTGCGCAAATATACCAATAGCAATCCTGTATATGATAAAGTCATACCAATACACATCCTTGGTGGAATTTCTGCTATACGACGACGATTTAGAATGATACGGAAATAACCACTTTATCCTAAATCGAAATAAGAAGATATGAAGTAATAAAAATATGAAAATATATAAACATATTAATGGAAAACGTGACGTAATTATGAACGATGGCTCGGCCATATAGATTAATATATCCTAGCATGTGCAGAGGTATATATTACGCGTAATTTTATTCGTTTTGCTATCGGGTCTCCACACTTAATGGACGTGAACATAGTAGCAGTTAACTGTGCAATTAAATTTTCAAATTGTAATGCACGCCAAGATAACCTACAGAATGATCCAATTCGAACATTTCAGTTTATGATCAAATGCGGAGCTAGATTTATGGCAATGGACACTCGCAAAACGAGCATTACACACTGATTTATTCATTGGATTATGGCTTTCTGACCTAACCAAAAACTACATTGGGGTGGTGATGCCAGGATAACGTAAACGAACTCGAAAGCAGAAAAATTCATTCTAGTTCAAGAAAAGTTGTTGAGATATTGTTATTAAAAATAATCCCTGAAATTTGAGCAATTCGAAATAAGCTTCAATTAGCAGGAATCGGCGTCGTTGCAATCAGAGTCTCAGGTGCAACAGAAATTCAGTTATACACTAACTAGGACGTTAATTATATCACGAGCTCCTATAAGTCGGGGGGGAAGTTGATAATGAAGCGTCAATTAATTGTTCAGAATGACATAATCCCCTTTTTTCTTTGACTTGTTTTGCAATTTCCCTCATCAGTTAATGAACGTCATTGTCACATTTTTTCCACCTGATATTCATAATTTGAGCGAGTTGGAACTTTTTAGTTACTTTATGAATACACTGATGAATTTGAAAGCCATAATTTTCATTTCATTTTATCCAAAATGGTCTTTGGATTAGACCATTTATTTAAAAAAAATGAAATATTTTGGTTCACCTCTCTTTTTAATTGGAGATTCTGGAAAAGAAAAATAATCTAAGAATAAAATAGAAAAAACACTCTTGTAGGACCGGCTACATTCAAGATCTCATGTATTTTAGCATCAGTTTTTATTCATCAACTGACACGATACGAGATAAAAAGTTAAAAGGTTTATTAAATTAAATCGCGCAGCTCACCGTACTCGAGCCAGCGCCAAAACGAAACGCCCCCATTAAACAACTTTTATGGACTACCTTCTATATTAAAAACGAAAATAATTTTTCTTCGTGCACTTCAATGCATTGAAAATGTGTCTGCGCAAAATTTTCTTCTAGCAGTATTCTCGCAGTATTCTCGGTAGTGTGCGCATAATTATTCAAAACCCCTTACGACAACCAATTAAGTCCCTTTAATATCACTCTAATTGGCAAAAAGTGCACTTTATCAATATTTCCAGTTTATATTCTATTAATTTATTTGGATAGAAATAATCCAAAATGCTTAAAATTTCATTCCATTCTATTCCGCGTATGGTATGGAATTGCATTCATTCGAAAAAAGCCGGAGCTTTGTTCGTTATTATCTTGTATTTAATTTTCGAAATAATCATTAGGACGCGGCTTTTTAGAGGCCGGATAATTCCGCTCGCTTTATTTTAACTTAATCGACCACGCTGCAGGCGAAAGGGATAATGCTTTTAATCCCGTCAAATGGCATTCATATAAAAGTGGTTTTCCGGGGTATACATCGGGAAAATGGCTTCAATTGAACTAAATACTTTTATCTACCTCGCCTACTCGCCCTATTTGAACGTATAGTAACGTATATTACGGTTAATATTGGATATGAGGAGAAGAGGACTTCATATTGGTATATCAATGATTATAATCTGTCTGAAAATTTGAAAAGCTGGATGAGTTTTGCGTTTAATGCCTGTATCCAGATAAGTTAAATCGAAATATTAATCGAAAGATCCTTGATTACGCAGTAAAATCTTTCATGCGCTAATCGAGCAAAAACTGAACGAGCCTCTTCTGAACCTGAAGATCCACAACAGTTGTTCAATCAAAATTTTCGTCAACGCAGGTCTTTAATACAAAGACGCCGTCAACAATTGAAGGGAATATTGCTTGTTGTCTAATTAATTGCTTTAATGAAGCCGAAACTGATGAGAGATCGGCTAAGTGAATCTGTGGCCACGTGTGGGGGAGAAACTTGAAAGCAGAACATATGTATAGCGGACTTTTCTTTCGGAACAGTTTGCTGATACTTGAAATGACACGTGTTCTGTCTAGAATACCATGAATCATAAATGCCCTCAATCACATCGTTATTTAGTTGTTTTTTTCAATATTATCTTTTCTAATATAGTTATCATATAATTGATAGAGATACCAAATTATCGCTTCACTCATTCAGATTTAATTATATTAAGAAAATATTTGCTGTATTATGTCATTGCTAAAAGTAAAAAGTGGCGATTTTCATTCGGATTTTCAATCTGAACTACAGCTATCCAGTTTGTGAATGGAAAAAAAGATTCATAAATACGTTATTGAATCTTTTTTTGAACAAATATCTATTTTAAATAAAAACACTTTCCTACTTCTAATCCATATTTCTTACTCAATATTAATAATATTCGTCAAACAATCCACGCGTTACACAGTATTTAATCGACCGCCCACTTCCCTGCATAGAAATATTCTATCGGTTATCAGAATATTTTTTTCTACATAATATCGTACTTGTGGGCAATAATAATCCCGACACCATTTAGGTGATTTTGGTCATTTCCCTTGACTTTTATAATGTGCAATGTTCGTGTTGACAACTGGCCAAACCCAGTTATCACATCTCACTCATACCCAATGTGTTCAATTTAAGTGTTTTGATTTCCGGACAGAGGAAAGGCCGCATTACTCATTGAAAATAACGGAAACAAAACCCCTTTCAAATACAACATAAATCATTGATATAGGTGCGTTTCCAAAACTTTTTTGACAGCGGTTCAGAAGAGATTTTGTAATTTTTCGCGACCAACATTTATTTACAAAACAAATATTATTTTTTGTTGTCTGTTCTTTGATACACTTCCAAAAATTGCGAACAAAATTTCGCAGTTTTTTAAAATCACGTTGAACTCCATGTATTCGAAAGTTTTCCAAGTTAAATGGAGCTTTTATTTCATTTTGCATTGTTTCAACTCTTTTTTTGAAAAAATTTCTCGAGACTATTCATGATATTGCCAAAAAAAATCCGAAAATATTGGCGAATTTCTGCCAAATTCTCCAAATTTCTGTCTGTTGTCTGCTTTTTGTTTTGATTCGGTTTGTGGGAGATGTTGACAAAAATTTCAGTAGAATATCTCCGAAAATAAAGCACAATTTAATGAATACCGATGAAATCTGAAAATCACGTTCAAAACGTTAGAAATCGTCTGAAGTTTAAAGGAATAGAAAATTATCCTTAAATGTTTGGTGTTTTCTATTATTCCCTTGGAATTATTTAGTACTTTTCAAGAAAGTTCTACGTTTATTATACAAAATATCTAAAAAAAAACAAGGAAAAATGTAAAAATATTAAAGAATACAATATAATCTTAAATAACGAATCAAGAACAGGAAATTTCGCATGCGATATTTGTGCTCCGTCCAATTACGTCCAATCGTTGAATCGCTGATTTAGAATGCGATATTTCTTCGAACATACGGGTACTGATTTCCTCCAGTGAAAAACTTACTGCATGGAGAACAGTTGAAGTGACATCTTCATCCTAATTCCATTCTTTGCGGTAAATTGAAAGCGAGAGCGATAGTAATTGAAAACAGTGTCACAATCCATCAGAAGAATTTTATTGACAATTAGCGGAAGGAAATTGGTGAATATCAAAGAAGCGGCAGTTCTTAATTCGATGTTTATTAGGTTCAATTGCTTCTTTGATTAAAGGGATCGCTACGTTTTATATTCCTCGAAAGTAACAAGAAACAAGTTGAACTGATTGGGGAAGCGGGATATTGATTTCCGTCCAGAGGTTGATCACGCCTATCTCGACCTTTTAAATTCGTTTTCCTTGTGCAATGAATTTACTCAATGAAATTAGAGCGGGTTCTTCCTGACAAATTCTTTTTTTATTCGTGTTCATTTTTGAAATCGAACTGACGGGCGACGGCAAAGAGAAACCTAATCTAATAATGAAGAGAACGCTCGTTTAAAAAATAAAACATTACGAATAAAAGTGACAGCCTTTATTTGGGCATTCTTTTGAACTGCGCTGGAAACATTTGGTTACACTTCATATACATTAGGGACCCGATAAACATTTTCGGAAGTAATTAGAATTTTAAGGTAGCAACAGTTTTACTGCGTATACAGCGAATTTGTTACAGTGTTTCATTAAACTTAACGATTGCGTCCCAGTGCATTTCATACAAGATTACTTTGTACGGTTCAACAATTAAAAATTTTATTGTATCATACAAATTGGGTATAAAGATTGGCTAATTATGAATTTGTTACTTTGTTTGTTCGATTTGACGGATTGTGTTCTCGATTGATCAACAGCGTATTTGAACTTATCATGTTGTCTTTGGGCAATCATTTCGCAATTCTCGAGGATTTTCTTACATTACTTCATGATCATTAAAAAAATGTCGTCATAAAATTTTCAAAACTGCACGATCAAACTAGACGCTACCAGATCGGCTCTCAAATCAAACTTTTTCTGCAAATCAATATTGTTTGTGAAATTTATGCGGCAAACTGGCCAATGACTGGACGATAAGGGGATATTGATATTAATTACTACTAATGGACAACATTGAATGTGAATGAATAATATATTCAGATGTTCAATCTCGTTAAATATACTAACTTCGTATATTGCATTTTAGCAATTAAAGGGCAAGTTGGGATCCCGAAGATTGGTGTGAAATATGCGGGAGTATTTGAGTGACAGAGTAATCTTTCAATGACATGGGGCCAAGTTCGTTTATAAATGACCAACGATTACCACATGCAAATAGATGTAAATTCGACCGGGCGAATAAAAGAGAAGCCCTCATGTCCACTTGACAAAGACACTTATATGGGGCTGTCGAATGGACCTTTTCAGGGATGACTCAGTTGCTGCAATACTATTCAGGTATCAAGGATTATATCAAAAATTCTAACATCTCACTCGATTTTACGTTGAATATACGAAACTTATGTCATTTGAACGTGTAGCATAGAATAATCAATGGAATCATTTCTAAATTTACTGAATGAGGACCTGTAAACGGCTATCAGTCAGCGTGCCTGAGTTGGTCAACCCTTTCGATCTGCATTCCGCACTGAATAATTATTATTCAGTGTTCAAATGTTTCCAATATATTTCCATTTTATATCTATCATTCAGTCCGAAAGCGGGCTTCTCTATCGTTAATGAAATTGCAAGAATGAAATTCAACTGCCATAAATCCAACTTATTCAATTATTTTTAACATAATATCGGCCGTTTGCAGACTTCCAACCAATTTAATTCAAAGAAGTCAAAAAAGTTATATATCATCAAAAATGAAAAAAGATGCTTAAACTTCATCGACTGAAAATATTGAGAAACAATAAATTTATAAGCAAAAAACTATAACATACAGGAAAGCAAAATGAAATCTTTAATGTAAGCTAAAATTTTATTTATTCATTTATTATTTTTTGTTGGAAAAAGTAACACTTAACTTAGAAATGATTTTGGATTTTTTCGACTATTATTTTTATCCGAAAAAACATCGCCACACTCTGTTACCATCTCTTGTGATTTCTTCGTTTGTCGAACCCCAACAAACAATGGGTGAACGGCAATCGACCCTTCTTACTCTACTTTATCTAAAAAATTCTCCTGTTTTTGTAAATATAATTCAAAATCTTACCACTTATCACCGTAGGGGAATATCCAGAAATTTGCAAAAAAACCGAGACGTGATTAATGGACTATCCCTGATTTGTCACAGAAGTACGTTAGAGAAGATATCATGAATCAACTTAATGAACATTACACCCGTCAAATCCCACTTAGAAGATGTGCAATTTTTCAATATCACACAAGGAGTGAACGGAAATTGTTGCGCCACGCGATTTCCTGACGGACACACGCAATGGATTGTTTGAAGTGCATTTATATGTAGGAAACCCTACGGCCAAACACTTTCTGAAACAATTAATAAAAGTTGGATGGGAAAATATTTCCAAATAATTTATTTCATATTTCCTCTCTACTGTGTGTTCGTTTTCATAGTGCATAGTTTCTGTCTCCCGAAAAAAGATTTTTGTTTTTATATTGTTTTTCAATTATACTATAATATATACTGATTTGTAAATTCTAGTGGTAGTTTTTTTAAATGATTACCGAAAGTTTAAAAAACTTCGATTCACAAAAAATTGAAATATAAATAGTAGTGCAACATTACTTTTGACTCAACATTGTGAAAAACTTACTTCTGTTAGAATATTCTGATCTAAGAAATTATTAATTACCAATGAGGTTTCACATAAAATACCCCGAAATTCGTAAATTAATTAACACAACAATAAAATTGAATTGATGATAACAAATCAATACTTGTAGACATATGGAATACAGGTGATGGTCATACCTATACGTTGATTAATGGATAACATTTCTCCTCTAGTCGCTTGTTGAAACGTTTTCTTGTTCGTTCCAATAGTTGGACAAAATGATTCGTATGAAATTTTATTTCTGGGTGAGTAATTTTTTAAGCATCATGTTGAGTTAAATAAAATTTTGCAGTATATTATTCTGATGTTCTGTCATGAAACGCTGTCATCGCGGACCGAAAAATCCTACTTAGATGAAAAATTATCTTTATTGCCAGTTCAGCAGGAAATCAAATACAACGGAGGTATTTGGATGTATTTATAACGAAAAAATATATATTTGCAAATTGTCGTCATTCTAGGTACGGGACAATATGATATTGAATTTATTGATCGGAAAGAAATGAACAAATCTTGGAATATCATCGATTTGATCGAATTATTCGATGATCATTATGGGTTGGGAGATTTGTCATCGACGTTTGAAAACTTTAACGAATATAAAGGACGAACGATTTCTAAGTTTGATGTATATATAAGGTAATCAATTTGGAGAACGCAGTTCACACTTTTTTTATAGGTGATCCAATTGGATGAAAATAATGCACTTATGCTTGTCGTACTGGACAAAGTTATTATCAAGATCCTGAAATTTGAAGCAAATTTGAAGCATTTCAGAAATATTCAAACAATGAAAGCTGCAAATCTTTCGGATGCTTCGTTCTTTAAAAATGAAGGCGAGATCAATCTATTAATAGCCAACGACCAATCAGATAATTTTGTTCCCTTGATGTAAGATTGGTGATTAAAAAAAAACATGAATGAATTTCATAAATTACAGTTTATTCATTTGGAAAAATGGTCAATTCAATGAACAACAACGTTTTTACGAAAAAGGAGTGACAGCGGTCAAAACTTTTACAGACGGATCCATCGCAATAGTACTCATATTCCAAAGAGTGAATGAAATGGTAAGTACCAAAAAAGTGTGGGTTCAAAATATATTTTATTTGCGATATTATAGTTTCTCTGTAATATATACGAATTGGAAAATCAAAAACTAACGAGGAAACAAGTGATTAGAGTTGATGAACCAATATTTGTTATGCAGTACACAGTAAAAAATGAAACATATATTTCGATGCTCAGTAGTCAAATGCGAACCATTTACAAGTGGACAGGTAAAATATCTTTTTTGATATATTCAGACAGTTTTCAATTTGAAAAGAATGAATACTTTTTTACGTCAAAATAGTTCATGATATAACAGAATGAACCAATTATATATTTGACGAAACTGAAAAATTCATATTTTCGTCATATAGCATAAAATTGTACATTTCATTTCAAATGAATTTGCAACAAAACACTCATCAGAGTTTTATTACACTTTAAGGCTATGGATTATCAAAGATTTCAACTAAACAGCAAGTCTCTTCTCCAAAATCTGCAGCAATATTTCATTCTCATGGTATTCCTCTCATCATAGCTTCGACTTTGGTGATTATTTATTTCAATCCATTAAGATAACGCATGAATTTCATTTTCCAGAATTCTCTTGTTGTTTATGAAGTGAACTCCGAATCTATTGATGCAGTAGCTCTTTCTGAATACAAAGAACCCTACAATGAAGTTTTAAGTGTGAAATACGTCCAACAAAACGAAACAAACGTAATAAACATTTTGGGAAATCGTGATGGCAAAGGAGTAATCGAAAGTTATAAACTCAAGTATGAACCAAAGCAGAAAGGTAACTGTTTGAGAATTGAAATTTAAAATTAATGACACAAAACAACAGGATCACCGAGCGTCAATTCACACCCCCTTCATGATTGTTTAACCAGTTTAAGTCAACGCGTTGATACAAATCCCAAAAGTTTTCCATTCAAACAGCTACAGAGCAATGTTGTTGATGGTGACTCTATGAGAACTCCGGCGCCTGCTATGAGGGCTAGACAACAAGAAATTAAGGTAAAATATTTTATTCCGAATTTCAGACTATAACTTTTTCAAAATAATGAAGCTGGACGTATTATAAGTTATTTTATACACTTACACAGAAACGTGTTGAATAAAATGAAAAACAATAAGTAAATTAGGTGCAAAATGTGTTCATATCTTTCGATACCACTTCTATAAGATAATCAAACATTAATAAACATCGCAGCGTTTTTTGAAACAAAAAATTTGTCAGCAATCAACACTTGACAAAAGTGACAAAACAGAACACTGTTCTGTCGCTGCGTCTCGAGAGTCCGACTTGAATGCATCAGCCTCCCACGGAGTGAAAAGAGATAGATGCGTCACAAATAACCAAACACTTTTAAGACGATCATGCTTTACCGCTTTTCTCACTCGAGTAATCGAGTAATCGAGTGTCACTAACATGCACCATTTTCCAGGATATTGAAATTAACGATAAATTTGATGAGATTAATACTACGTGGTCACTGTTAAAGACATCCCTCGTAGATAATTACAAAACATCTGAAACGGTAAATTTTTGTAGTATTTACAATTTTCTTTATTCTCAGTAATGTCATTTTATTTTTCAGTTCATTAAAGGTCAGGTAGATATAACTGGCACCGTCAATTGCAGCGAATATTCCTCAGGAGATATAATAATGAAATTTATTAATAATCAGGAATGGTTACCTAATCAGTGGTTGTCGAACACAAAAAATGAAACAGTTCTGGGGAAGAAGAGAGCAGGCAGTTGTCATATTTCCAGATTAGAAACAATAGGTGAAATGTCCGTATTTAAAGGTATGATTAGTCACGATTGAGGTTTGTTCTTTTTTTATATTTTAATCAATATCCTTTCGTTTTAATTGTTCCATTGCAAGAGCTTTCCCTTCATCTTGTCGCTTGTGAATTTTTTTGTCAGTTGAATATATATTCCTCTTCTCTATTTCCATAGTAAAATTCTGCACTCTTTCTTTTTAGGCTCTCTATTTATTTTTGAAACTTTCACACCATTTCATCTCAGAGCGTTTCTCGTCTATTTTATTTTTTCCTTTTGCCATTCATCTTCACCATTATTTTTCAGAATTTCATTGCGAATATTTTGAACCTTCATTTTCTTGAGAACTTCTTCTGCTTCATTTATGCCCCTACCCTCCTTTCCAAACTCCTAGTATATCCCTGAAATGGTAAGATTAATAAAAAGATGAATAATGGGAATTCCAAATTGAATTAGTGATTTTTTCCAGACCTGATTTTGAATGACACAAAGTTAAAAACATATGAAAGAATCGAAGTTGAAACACTAAATGCAAAAAGTGTATATGTAATGAAAATAAATGATATCGACATGGAAAACGCTCTTCTGACTAACAGAACATTAACTTTAGTTGGTGAGAAGACTGCGAAACATTTGAGTGCTGGATCACTACAAGTTACAAATATCAACGAGGTAACATTTAATATTTCTCATTTCATAAGCGTAATAAATGATTTGATAATAAAATATGATATATCATCATTATATTATTCTTATTTTATATAGTAGTCATAGGTAAAAAGTCATCTTGATGTTTACTTTGTCTTCGAAATTATCCCCAAGCAATTATCTTCTTGCAGAAAGACAGTGAAAGTTTCATCGAAATTTGGTCTGATCGAAATCATGATCCTGTGGAATATGCTTCAAATGTTTTCGTGGATGACATTTTCGTCGAAAGTATCGACGACGTCCACTGGAATACTTTCAAAGATTCTGTATTCCGTTATGGAATCACTGAAGCGATATCAGGTAAACAAACGTTGAATAAACTTCGATTTCAAAGTATTTTCGCAGGAAATATTATCATCAAATCATTTGAAGCAAATCAATTGGATGTACTTTCCTTGAATGGTGTGAACATGACGAACTTCATGACAGTTTCCACCAACCAAACCATCAATTCATCCATCCACTTTAATAACATATACTTATTGAATGCAACTACAAATACAATAAATGGTATTCCTCCCGAATCAATAGTTACATTCGGCGAAGGAATTATCAAAGGACCAGTCTCCATGGAAGATATTAAAATCAATGGAAATCTTATTCTCAATAGTTCCTTGAACAAATTCCTTATAAATGATATAACAGGGTCAAAGGAAACAGATCTGTTTCAAAACTACGAAGAGAGAATCAGAATCGAAGGTAATTTGATTTTGAACAATCTCATTACCAGAGATGCATGCCACATCACTATTGATGAGAATGAAGTGTTCGAAAGGAACTTAAGAGACAAATACTGGATGAAAAATGAGAAGCAAACAATTCCTCAACACGTGGAGTTTCACGAAGGATTGATGACACCTCACTTAGAGTCAAAAGCGTTGAATAACATGAAAATAGATAATTATTTGTTGACATCCACAGAAATAGAGTCGATTGCAGAAACCAATTTCTCGTTTGAAAACGTCAGTTTCTTAGGAAACGTTTTCTTGGACAATAAAAAAAGACATATTCCTAACTTCCGCAAAATAGACTCCGAAAGCGTTAAATATGACGGCACCCACGTTATAAAAGGAAAGAAATTTTTCAGGATTTCTTGAAAGTCAAAGTTTTGAACGCACATAAGTTGAATAATTTAACACAAGAAGAAATGGTGACATCGAAAGAACCCATTAACATAACTGGTAGTAAACGTAACGAAATCATATTTTTTCTAAATTGATGGGTTTCAGGAAAAAAGATACTTGAAAATATGATCATCAGCAGTGATTTGAACTCTGACGAATTGTCAACGGAAATTATCAATAACGAAAATATAACTTCACTCATGGAACAGTCATTTGATATCAACGAACCCCAACGTTTCGACAGTCTCGATTTCGAATTGCTGCAAGGTGAGTTCCTAAATTTGTCCTGATGTAAAAAACATTGTCCGTTCAATCAATCAACAGCTAAAAATATGAAGAGTGAACGGTTAAATGGCAGATCAATCGATGAATACCTTAGTGAAATAAATATGTTTGAGGTGGATGCTATTGACAGCTTCATTATAAACGGAAAACTCACCATAGAAAACGCGTTCAACCTGTCGAAAATAAACGGGAAATCGTCCGAAGCTATGCTCGCCAATGTGAGTAATTAAGTTCACCAACAACTGCAGATTATTACTTTTTCCAGAAAATCAATTACGATGTCCTAAATGCCAATGTCAAATTTAACAGGACCATGACAATTGATAATCTGTCAGCAACAATTATAAACGAGATTGATTTTCGTGATCTTACCGAGCGCTTGTTGTACAAGGAATCAAATCAAAATATTACTGGTTCATTTACATTCAACAAATTGATCAGCAGTGAGTTATTTATTTATTTTAACATAGTTCAGTTAACGCAGCCGAGGTTTTATCACTTCTAGATGTAGAAAATTAGTAAATGTGTATCATTTTTTTTTCTGATACAAATAGCAAAAATCAGGTCATTGGGTCACTAGGAACAGAGGTTTTCTCGAAATTCTTCTTCATGCTCTTCTAATTTCACAGAGGTTGAGTGGGGTACTTTCAAGACCATTTTAACTCTTTCTCGCTTGGTATCAACGAATAGAGCAGCTCTGAGAAGTCAATGGTCACTTCCTGCTTCTACTGGGTTAAGCACAAAAATGTCTTCTTGCTTTTCTTTGTTCTGCCGTCCAAACTCTTTCACATGGAGTTCCAGGGGTTGCGTTTACCAATAAAATAGTTTCTCCTTCTGGAACTCCAACCTTAACTATCCTCTTTCATTTTGTCACTCCAGACCAAATTTTCCTATGAGGACGGTATTGTCATCAACTTTTGACGCTGCCACATCTTCATACATTTGCTCAACTGTCTGATCATCGGCAATACTGGTTCATTATCTGCACCTTGTACTAGAAATTAAGTTGCAGAATGTTATAAATGCTTCTGCCTCAGTAACATTGAAAGTATTTACAATTAAAAAGCAATAATATTGAAAATAACCAATCAGACATACATGTTTCCTTGAATTTCTCAACAGTTTGAACACTCATATTAATACAAAAACTGATAAAACAAATCCCAGTGACTCAGCGACCTGAATTTTTTATAATATAAAAACTTTCCTCGTTAAATTCAATCTTTGAATTAATGAATTAAATTCAATAATGGTAGCAAGATCTCAGCATACCCACCGTTTTGAACAAACATTCATTCGTTAATGTTGTAGACAATCTGACATCTCCAGGGATAAACAATTTTTCCCTCCAGTATTTGATTGATGTGGACAGTGAAACACCTCAAACGTTACTCGCCACAAATGGAATTGAATTCAATTCGGCAATCTTAAAAAGTATTCACAGCAACAATACAATCCCTTGTGACATCGTCACCTCCATAACAAATATGAAGAACCCTCAGACGCAAGCTTGGATAGAGGTGAAAGTGAGGGGTAATGTAACAATTCTCGATGAACAGAATCGTTTGCTTGATGTTTTCGAAAATGTCGTTTTGATAAACCAGCCAAACTCGATTCAAGCACCAGTAAGTAAAATTATAATACGGATAAGAAAAATAACATAACAGTGTATGTACATAGGTGAATTTCCTGAAAGTTTCATCGGAGAATGTTTTTACTACGAAACCAATCAATAATGTGGAGATCGATGAAATATTAGCCGATTCTCTTTTGAAAGATTCCGATGGAGAACAGGTAAGAAAAATTTACTTTTTCTAAGTAAATAATCATGTGTTTTATTAGCTTGTCAGTGGATCTAAAGTATTCGATGATTTGATTGTAAAAACAGCTAAAGTAGTGAATAACACCGAAGTTTTAATAGCCGATGATATACAAATTAAAAAGTTCTTCGATGGAATAATTTTCGCATACGCTGTTAACACGACTCGCATTAAGGGTAGGAAGACTTTCTTCAACGGTCTGCAAGTGAATAAATTACAAGTAAATATTTAATGTTGAATAATAATGTGAGTTAAATGGATAACAGTCTAGGGTAATTTCGAATGTGTTGCCAGAAAATATCTACACGACACAGAATCCGCAACGTATTCCATCTGCAATCTTCGTCAATATAACAGTCGGAGATCTATCCATTGATCAAATCAATACTTTCGATTTTCAGTTCTTCTTGAAAGAAAGATTGCTTCTTTCTGGTAAACCGTTTCAAGAAAGCGAAGCAATTTGTTTGTTCAACACCATCGACGTTCCAGGTGAAGTTGGCACATATTTTGACATTTGGCTAAAATGAGAATTTGATTTCTAATTCTTAATTATTTTCAGCGAATGTTGTGACACTGTCCATTAATGGTATACCGTTGAGCGATGTCATTTTCGATATTGATAATGTAAAGGTAACGAGCAAGAAACAATTCGCTAATGCTATCGACATCAACGGAAATGTACTTATTGAAAATTTGAATAGCAATGTGCTCTCAAATATATACAAAGAAGCTTTACAGAAAACATTTGATAACGTTATTCATAGCAATGTGGTAAGTAATGACAATAAAAAACTTCATGTCGATATTGACTTAATTATTAAGGAAATAATGAAACCCAGTGTTGTGGATGGAATTATCCGAACAGACAGCATAAACGGATACAACATAACGCAAATTAAGGACATACTCACTGCAGACTCCAACAGGCGAAATATTATGAAAATGCATAGTTTTAATAAAATCATTGAAATTAATTCTTCGAAGAATTTTGAAATAGTTAAAAGTGAGACTAGGTCGATAACTATAAGTTTGAATACGTTTTTCCTTTGTAGAAATGCCGTCGGAGATATTATATTTGGAAAAATCTACATTCATTCTAGATATGAGCCACACGCAAAGTGTTAGAACACGAAATTCCGTTTTGTTAAATATAGAAGAAGACGAAGAAGGCATGTTTTGTGGATTACCGAAACAATGCAAATGTCCCATTCAATACAATATCAGAATTTCTGCTCAGCGAATTTTTCCTTTGAAGAATAAAGGATCGCAAAGAGTGTTTAATTACTACGATGATTCCTTATCCATACATTTCATCACTAATGGTGTGAGCACGAGTGCGACATGTAGGTGAGATAAATTAAAAGTTCAACGTCGTTCTAATTTTTCCTAATCTTAATAACATTTTCCTTGTAGAAAAAGTATAATGGGAAATGAAAATGAAATGGTGTGGAGTGTAAAAGGCGTTTCAACGAAAAAAATTTACAAACCGCAAAAATTCACGGGTTACATTAGTAATGTCGAATATTTTTCCTGGAAGAACGTCACCTATGCCATCGTTGGAAAATACTACGATTCTCGTGAAGATTCCTATGAACTGGATTGCGATGTTTACAAATTTGATAAAGAAACAGTAAGTGAAGAGAAATTTGATTAATTTTATTTATTTGAAAAATAATTTTAAATAGCACTAGTTTTTTAAATGGTTGCTCTTTTAAATTGAAATAGATTTCTCGATCATCACTGAAAATGGAAGTCGATAAGTAATTACGCGTTTTTCATTTGATGAAAAGGTGGAACGAATTCGTCGACTGACGACGCAGTGGCATTACGTCAACGATGATGTTACGTCGTTTATTATTCTTTTTCGTACGAAACTACGTTCATTATGTGCCGCGTTAGTGTTGCCACGGTAAATTTTATTACAGGTAATAGAAATTTTTATTCCGTTTCGTCTTAGCTTCGCTCGCTCCATCTAAAAACAATCCATCATTCATCTTGATATCAACGCCACTACAATCAGATTCAAGTTGAAATTGTAATAATTCATGATCACATTTGAAAAAAGCATTAAGTGACAACACTCTTTTTTTTCATCCAAAATTGATATAATGAAATATCAGGCATTAAAATTAGTTTCTAATTGTCAATTACATGAACGGATTTAATTCCAAAATATTTATCGTTACAGGGGCATCGCACTAAAATTGATCAAATAAGAACACATGGCGCTTGGAGTTTGAAAACCTTTGTAACATCTAAGGGTGTTATTTTAATAATCGGAACTTTGAGAAATAATAACGCGAATATCGAAAAAACTCTGTTTTTGCTGTTCGATGAAAACCTACTGAAGGTACTCTTTTCTAAAATGTTTTTTACGCTTACCAAACATGACTCTTTCAGTTTGTTTTGTTGCGAGAAGTTTTAGAATACGGTTGTTCATCTGCAGTTGGTGTCACCTACGGAGAAGATAATTTTATAGCCTTGGCTCATGAAAGGAATCCTGCTCTAATATTCAAATACGATCATGAGATTGACAACTATGTCTACTACCAACATCTTCCGGCTCCATCGCCCAGTAGGAGAATATCCTTATTTTATGATGGAGGTAAGACAGTAATCTACCGCCGTTGACTTACTTTAATAACCGTTCTTTTCAGATTATGGTGGTGGCGAGCCTTACTTATGCTTGGTTTCTGAGCGTGGAGGAATCTACTTATACACATTCTCCTACATGAACAACTGGAAACCGAAATTCCACGGTCAAATAAATGGATTACGAAATTTAACACCGTTCAAATTGAATGGTGATTTATATTTCTTCGCAGCGTCACGCAATATAAGTTCTGTTTTATCAGTTGTTCGATATGGTTAAAAAAGTATTTTAAAAAATTCCATCATAATTGTTGTCACAGAGAGTATCTATATAATATTTGTTTACATACATGTATTGTTTTGTTAGTTTTGATCAGTTTGTTACAAATGCATTTGACGCCACCTGCAACCTTCCTCCATGAACCCTGAAAATATTTTATATATTGTTTCTTTCGAAACGATGTTTCCCTCAGTAATCGAACTTACAATGTATGGTGGAATGAGTTAAAGGGTTCCAATATCTACCGTGGGGCCCTAGGATCGCTTAGTGCCCCTACAAGGTAATATTTTGGAATTTCTCATTCGCATCAGAGGTAAGAGCCTCCTAATATCGCACAATCAAAACATTTCGTTCCTACGTACTCGGATATCACCTCAGGATGACAAAGGTCATGTTTTGGAAATCAAGTAGATGATATATTGGTGAATAAATAAACAGATCTAATGAAGTCAATGGTGGCAGAAACTCTGATGTTGCTTCATTTATGCATACCGATTTCTTTTTCCACTTAGTTTTCATTTCCTTATCTTTATTATATTTACAAAAAAAATCGCCTCCTGCTCAAGATTGCAACTGTACATTAGCTACGTATCATAACTACTTAAAAGAACAGAAGCAAAATTAACAGTACATTTAGCATTTCGTAATTTTCCAAACTATTTGAGATTTCTGCAACGGTAAATGTTAAAACTGAGCATGCGGCCTAGAGACTCCATACAGAAAGTATTAATCTGGACAATGTAGTCAAAAAATGCATGTTTCAACGTGCGTTTAACTTTACTGAAAAAATAAAACAATGAATTCTACTGGATACTACCTAGTTTCATTTCAATCGTTAATTCAAAACTCAAAAAATCTATGATATCAAATAATGTAAAGCAAATTTTATTCTCATGAAGAAGCTTGGAATATCAAGCGAAATAAACAATCAATTGCCATTATTGATCCAACAATACACCAACCCGATTGTAACAACCGATAAAAAGCATATTACGTTCGAACACACAACAAATAAATGACTAGAAAACAATCCTAAATAAAATCTTCAAAATTTATTTTGATAATAAAATTAAAAATGGGTGTTGGCACACGTGTCAAGATATGTACGTCAAATCGGCCATAGCCCAAATACATTTTCACATTAAAGTATATAATTTCAGATTAAAAACGTCGTTGAACTTTAGGCTTGTTTTAAAAAATATTTCCCTTATCCATACACATTTGTTGTTTATAAAAACGAAAAAGAAAATCTTGTCTAAAATGTCTAGATTCCGTTACTAATACATTTAACATCTTTGGTGAGAATAAACTCAACTATAAGGAACGTATTATACATTTGGTGTTAGTACTTGATCGATTATCATCGTATCAACCCGGTTGTTGCAAACTGGAGCAATAGTGTAGCATAAGCACAGATAAACCGTGTACTTTGGCGTCCGCCTTTCCCAATAGAAAGGCGATTTTGGTTTTCTCGTTTACAGAATCCTCGCTGTTCAACCTCTTTGTCAACTCCATGTGTTCGTTTGTAATGTGGTCTAGGCTCTTCTTTAGTTCAGCCATCTAAAAAAAAAATTTTAAAACTGAACCGTCGCCAACGAAACATTAGCTTGGGAAAACTCACCATAATATTAATTTTTTCAGTTCTTTCGTTGTACGTAAAATGGTTATACAGTTGTTGGCCGGTTTCCTTGGCTGCATCCATCAAGTATTCATCCTGAGGACAAAGCAAAACCTGTTCCAAAAGACGATTGATCGCCTCAATTGACTCTTCGGGTTGTTTTTGGATCTCGTCCAGGACATCGGGGCACATTACAAAAGGATTAACGACAGCCAAAGATTCTTTTCGACTTGGAGTACGCTGCGGAGACGGCGGTAAGCTTCTTGTCGAACATGACGACGAACTAAGGCTATCTGTAGATTTGTGAAAATTATTAATACGATATGTATTATTAAAATATTCACCTCCTATTGACAAGTTATTAACGCTGTTGACACGTTTCAGTATTCCTGACTGATTTATTAACTTAACATTGATTTCATCTTCTGGTTCTGTCATGGTGATTTCCGGCTGATTCGATGTGGTATCAGGAGGACGACAATTGGACGCTAATTGACATTTCACAATACATTTCTTATGACAACACATACCACAACACTTGCACTGTACAGCATCCTTAAGCCAGATCTACGAATGATCTTTCAGAAATGCGCACTCAAAATAAATACGATTACCTTTTTCGTGCAAAAATCACATTGCGTAGTTCTGTGAAACTGCCGCCTCATGAAATCATGTTTATTGCTGGCAGCTGGTGGTTCCGTTGATGGTTTTTCTTCTTGTTGCGATGAATCGACCAGACCGACTACTGACGAGTGCCGTTTCAATTCAACATCGTCCTCGTGACTCCACACAAAGGAAAGAAGAATGTCACCATAACAGAACACATGTTCAAATCCGGAATGTGAGAGTAGGGGATGGGTTTGGCTGAAGAATTTAAAATAGTCCTTATAAAAAAAAATAACACTGAATAGATAACTCACCTATTCGGAGGAGCGACGGTAGGTGGCAAGAAAGAATACCTCCTAACGTAATGTCCTAAAACGCTGTTGAAACACTCGTTCAAAATATGGTTCAGAGGTATATTCGCATAACCCAACAGTGTATCGTTTCCTTCCGGACGACACGCCCACACGTTCACGTTTAAATATTTCGAATCTTCCTTCAACTCGAATTGGCAATCGTCGTTTCGTTCTCGCGAGGAGACAATATTGGCGGCCGTATAATTCAAGTTACTGCTGCGGAAAATCTTTTTCGAATCTAGATCGGCGTTCGTCTTTTCCGTGTCAGATTTGCTATTGTTCTTTATCGGTTTCTTAATCGCAGGTTTTTGAGCGACATTTTCGAAAACAGAAGCTTTACGTTTTCTCAAACTGAAACTACCTATAGTCTGTGCGAATTTCGAAACATTGTCACTGCTCGAAAATTTCCCCAATCTTTCTGAATTTTTAGTACTTGAACCTGAAAATAGTTTTCTTATATATCGACAACAAATGGCGGGGAAAAACTAGAAAATCTCGTGACCTTTGATTTGACTTTGAACTTCAATTTCAAAGTCATTCCAAGATTAAATCTTTTTTTTTAATATGACCTTTCATTGTTGACGTCGGAATCGGAGAGAGCGGGAAATTTTACGAATGATTGCGTACTCAGATTTGAATTCAACGTGACTCTGTGGATCAAATAAAGGTCCTTTTCAATTTCATTCCCATTCTAAATAAAAATCTCGACTTTTCATCGAGGAATAGGAATGAGTAAAAGATTTTACACTAGATGCAATTATTTTGTTTTATACAAAAATATGCCCAAAATTTATAATAGAGCTTCTTAAATAAAGTCTATCCAGTATGGGTTTCGAAAAAACAAACTTTTTCCATAATGTTCCATAGAAATTTGCTACGATTACTCTGCGCTCACCTTTCTCCTCATTTTTGTCACCCCGTTCTATAAGGGATGCCTCTAATGCTTCCATCTCGTTGTCGCTTTTCTCGTCATTTTCTTGTTGCTCTGAACATTTAAAGATGTAATTATCCACAGGACGATCGATTCGTATTGTGACGTTAGTACCAGATGATGAAGATTTAATGGCTTTTGCCACCTGAGATTTAAGACATTGCAATATAACTTAAATTGAACCTTGTCCGATTTAGGGGCGGTTTTTCGTACACATTTAATTTTTTTTCAGTTTACCGCTCTCGGTTGCTGTTAAAAACTGAGAAGTAAGGACTTAGTCATAATTCAAGAAACGACTTCAACATCCGTAATGGATTTTTAAACGGCGCTTTTTTCAGATACGACCACAATTTTTTGAACATCTGAGATCCATTTATTAAGAAAATTTTATTTATATAAAATCATAGTACAGATTGCACAGAATTCGCAGGTCCAGTTTGTTGATTTTACACTTCACATCAAATGTTCCCCTCAGAGATAGAATTCACATTTTAAAATATAATTAATCCAATTCATAAAAATAGGCCAAAACGTTGAAACACCTTTCTACTGTCATACCAAATTTTTCGCATTGTAATAAAATAAATCATTTATTGAATTCAAATAAAATAAATCTTTTGAAGCGATGCTCACCTGTGGTACAGTGATCACATTTTTTCCATCGATCGAAATAATTATGTCGCCCACTTTAAGGCCCGCGTTGGCAGCTAAACAATTCGAAGAAATACCATCAATCACTACTTGACCTTGTTCTTGTTTGAAAACTACTCCAGCTGTAGCATGTCTATGCTTTGCAAGTATCAATTCTAGCGTCATAAGGCTCTCATCATCTTTACGTTGTATACAAATCCAAGGAATGCTGTCTATTTAAAAACAAGGTGAAATTAGTATAAAACAACTAATACGATACCGAAATTAAAAAATTATATAAAAAATTACCTATAGCAAATGTGTAATAAATTTGTGAAGCGTTAGCTGTCACAGCAAGTCTACTTATTTCGACACAATTCACATCTAATTGACCCTGAGGCACTATTTCGCCATCTTCCATCTCTAACTGACTTGGATCCGTTTTCACAAAGAACGGTTTATACCTGAAACAAAGAAGTTCCTTGTTTTCTTTCATATTTTGCAGTACAAAATTTCTGAAATTCATTTGAAAACTGAATGATGATGAACTTTAAATAAAAATGAAGACACAGTTTGTGGACTTTGAAAGATGAGTGTAAATTGAATTAACTAAATTTAGATTAAAATTAAATAACATCTACACAAAAAAACACATAATCAATTTACCTAATTTTATAATTAGGCCACACATGGTTACCCTTAATGGCTTTCTTGATTTGGTAGACAATTAAATTCGTGATATTCGACTGCAACTGTCTACCTTGGAAATGGGATTCCACTGCAAGATCGATTAGTGGATCACTATAGAAACTAAAGAACCAATGTGTGTATGGAATCCTAGTGAACTGCAGTCTGATAGAGCCACAGATTTTTTTGACTGAAACATATTTAATTTCAATAATACATAAATATAATTTGAGTATTGACCTTTTATAGATAGATTAGCATTCGCTTTGCCAAACTTCATTTTTCCATCTATGCACAAAATAAAGTTTCCAGCATAATCGACATTCAAACAAAGACTGAGTGTCTCAATATGCCTTTCCTTTTTATCCAGTCTTACTTCCTCTACACTTATGTCCCTAATGTCTGGAAATTGCTCTCCTAAATGCATGTCTTTTATCTTGAAATGAAACAGACAATTCGGATGTAGTACAATTACCCTTCGTACTCACAGTAATACTGTCAAAAAATTTTCCCACTGTTGTCTTTGTCAACAATTCCTCAAACTCCAGACTTAATTTTTTATAAAGCCAGCATTTTATGCTTTCCAAATGTCGAACTTCATGAAATAAAAACTGAAGAATTAAACTAATTGGAAGACTACAGTGTTTTCCTTTTGTTTCATCACAAGTCAGGGAGTCTATGTGCCGTTTCAATGCCTGAAAATAGATTCATTACTAATTGTAATTATGTAGCAATAAGGAAAACAAAGCTCATATAATTAATGAATCATTTAATCAAAATGGTTATGACACAAGAATTCTTACCTCTGGCAAAGTGTAATCGACAGTGGTGTTGTGCTTCTCAGGGGATTTCACAGCTGGACTCTTTTTAAAATAAGCGTATAAAACATAATATTGGATTGACAAAGTAGTGACGATTCCAACCAGAATTGATATAAACGATAGTATAAATAAACCGAAAATATCCATTTAGGCAATATTTTATCAAAACACAACAAACATCATTTCGTACTTAGTTCAGCAATTGTTGTTATGCACATCTCCATTCGTACAATCAAAGAACCGTTATGTAGTGTTATCATGATATTTCGATAGTATTCATAATTTCAATGAGATTCGTACCTCGTTTGAGAATAAGAATAAAGGGTTGACAGTCGAAGGAACTCTAGAAAATCAGAATAAAATAGATTTAAATGAGTGAAAACTAGTCGTTTATTTTACCCTTCACCCTTCACTAATAAGTACTTCACCGTGTTATGACAGCGGTCTTCTATGCATTGACAGATATTTGCAGATGTAATTAGTGATGCAAATTAGTATAGGTGATCGACTTTTGCGCCATCTCTACAATATTCGTTTAACAATGAACGACTGGTCGTCGATAAACGGATTACCTTCTGTATGAAACGTCAGACGCGAATGTACGAAACATGGGCGTACGTAGCTACAAGAAAAAGAAGTGTTGAAAACAAATGGAATAATTTCCTTATTTCGGCTACTCTACATAGGTATTTATGGAAAATCTTCAGATATGTTAAATGCAAATTACAAATCGACATATTTTGACGTTAAAAATATTCGTAAACAATTGAGACAATTTTTTCAAATCGAAGATTGAGCTTAAGGTATATCGGTTAAAATGCTCTTTAATTTCACTTCGATAAGATAATTTTTGTTAACCACCCAAATTCTTGTTGTTACGCATATGGCGATACGCGACGCGACCTTAGCTGTCGTGCAGAAGCGGAAACGCACGAAGATTGTCGATCTCGCGGAATCTTTCAAGATTAGTTTTGATCACCACCAAGCGAGGGCAGTCGAATCTTACAATCAAGAAGATCTTGTAAAATACAACAGTCAACAGTACACCTCATCCTGTCTTATTTAATCTGTGACTTCGTTGTAAGAGAATGCAGTTGACTTGACTGTGTGTAAGTGTGTATGTGTACAACAACAGTTGTAAAATAAATAAAGCGAAACGGATTACGGCGAAGTTTGTGCTCCTGGGATGAAACAACAGTGACATCGTCGAAAATACCATCGATGAAAGTTTCCAATAAGCATTACAGCCTTTATTAACTTCAGGATTAATATAAATTGGTTTGAAGGTAAATAAACGGTAGAATAGACAAAAGATTATTGACAATAGATAGGTTAACATTTCATGATTTAATTGAAATAGACTCTACACTTTGAACTCAAAATAATTTTCGAATTATTTTTTATTTCGATCTTTTCAAATTTTATCACAGCGGAATGTAACCTACATTGTATTCGTATTGTGGAACAGGTTTTGCTTTTGTCAATACATAAAAATAAGATAGGGGGGATCTTGAGAAATGTTGCGTATAATGTCGTTGTGCATAAGAAAAATATGGTATTTCAACGAAATTGTATCAACTGTGTTCTAGGAAGTAGTTACGCGAGAAAAGCGGCTTTAAAAAAATAGATTAATTCCGGCGCGTAGGTAATTTATACGTATTATAATGTTGTGAAATGCAAGGTCAGGACAACGAGAACTAAAATCCGATTGGCCGATATTTTTCTTGCATTAACAACATTAAAGGAAACAAAAGCACTTTTATCCTGATTGATTTTTCGTCGAGACAACGCGAGCAACATGCATCCACGCTGTAAATTCTGAATAATTATTTGAGGCTTCGACCTACACAGGAAACGGTTAACTAGCGCACTTATTTCGTCGTTTTCGTTCCTCAGTATTAACAGCATATGTACCCGTATCATCTACCTAGTGTACTGAACAAATTTTATTTATATGCATCAACCCCCAATTAAATCAATGACCTCTGTAAACGGTTTTTATTTCAACCACAAGGTATTTTCGTTCTAAAATATTATTACCATCATGAGTTGTTGGAAAAACCGCAATTGAAAGTTGTAGGGAATTTTAGAGCAACATCGTCGTTACGAGTTTCTTTTCATTATAAAGTCTGTTAAATTATGATCTTAATATGGAACATCGATATGACCTCATTACGCATTCGGCACTGCGGAGTTTGCAGGAACCGGCTGACGGAACAAATTTAATACGTTCCAATGTACTTACACGAAAAGTAACTTTTCGACAATGTACTTTCCCCTAGCTGTATTGTTACACGTTTTTATTATTTAAACGTGGTCGATTCATATAAACAAATCATTTCAATGAATCACGAAAATTATAGACGTCAGCTTGATTTCCTGTCTTTTCTTGAGATTAGTTTCGATCGTGCGTCATTCGCGTGATAGAATTTGGTTAGATCGCCTAGAAATCAACATCTCCTGATCTATTTACTTATTGCAAACTTTTTTTTCATAACATAGGGCGACGACCGATAAATGCGTCGCTTCTTTCAGATATGCAATGTCAATCGGAAACCTTCGGTTCGACCTCGGTTTTTCATGTTCTATTTTATCCCAGTCGCGGGAGAATTTTTTTGAGAGCGTCCGATGGATTTTTGGTCGCTGAAAACGATGGCCGAAAACAGCTTTTTTAATTGGAGGAATTTTTGACTTTGCGGGAAGGCTCTAATGTCCACGAATGTTGCATTAAATTCTGACCAATTTCGCCAAGAGAAAAAATTTTGGTGCCGTTTTTTTCCTCGGAAAATGCAAAAATTGATTAGGTTAAAAAACCCAAAGAGGTGTCTCGATTTTTGAGATTAGCACAGTCCTCGAAAACATCTGAAAAATCGTGAGACAAAATTTGACGAACCTGTATTGAATCATTCATTCTTCATGTAATAACTAAAGTGAGTGTTTCAAAGAACAATGAACTCGTATAAGTGGATCAGTTTATGACAGGTGAAAATATTCATCGATGATAAATTAATTATGACCATAAATCTTAGTAATTTTAGGGAAATTACTCACATCCAATCGTTATCAAATTTTTCGATCATTATATTATGAAATATTGAAATTTCAAGTATTTGATGAATAACAAATTACCTATTTTTCTTATTCATGCCACGAACGTCACAGTAATAAAGATTTATTTATGCATCTGGTGCGAAAGCATCAGTCAGTCGAAACCGTTGCCAGAGGAAGCCCAAATGTACTTTACGAGGTTAAATTAATCAATTGTATTCACATTCATTTTGGCGATCCGTCTCAATTTTAGATAGAAGCTTAAAATTATAATTTTGATTTGTTAATGTTCGTTAATTATGTAACGAATTCCAAGATGATGTTAGCTAACCTAAATACCTTTTCCCGCACTGATTCTCTATGAGAGAAATTCGGCTCAGAAACTTTTGTACCATATTCGCGTACCTCTTAAGATTGATAATTTAACTTTTGTACAAAAAATTTCATATGCTAAAATGAAATTCTCTCTCAAATTAGAGTAGTCCATTCTATTTTCGAATGAAGAAATCGTTTAAAATATCACTTCACGTGTACCTGGTAATAGTTGCCAGAAAAATGTAAAATTGACGACAATTTTGTGAATGAAAACTTGAGCGCGTTACATCAACAGATTGGATGTGATAATACAGGACGTTCTCTAGTTGCAAGATTTGTATTTTTCAGGGAAAATATTTGGTATTTAAATTCAATTGCGTTTCCGGTAGCCGTTTTAAATTTTCGATCGACGTAGCAGTAGAAAAAAATGTTCGGTCAACTTGTTGAAACGTCGATTTTAAAGCAAAACCACTCACTACAAAATTTTCTTTTTCGAAGAATCATTTACGGATAATTAACAGCAATTCCAACAAAATTGGCTATAGTTAATACAAATCCACTTAACGCATAATTATGCAAAACGATCCGTTGCAATTTTTCCACTATCTACGAATGTCATGTATGAAATTCTATGAATCACTACACTTAATTGAACCATTATGGTATATTTGGTTCACAAGGAATTGTTAAAATAATGTATCAGATTTGGAATATATGTTATTCCAGTCCGTTTGAAATGGCAAATGCCAAAGTTCATAAGGATGGACACCAGCAATCCCGACATGAATTATTTGAATCATTAGAAAATATAATTTCAATCCAGAAACTTCATGAACAACAAACAACACATTCTAGAAGCGCAAGAGAAACGTTTTTTTCTTCCAAATGATTGAAAGTTTGAAAAACCGATTTTTTTTCGCTTTCACAAATTTCACCGTATCAAGTTTTCATTATTTTCCTTTATTCGATGAGAAAATCTATATAACTATAGACGAAAAACTATTCAACCTACATCTTTGGGAAACAGAACAAATTAATAAGATATTGGGAGATTTACACAATCTTTGAAATAAGATAAGGTGACGACCGAAACAGGAAATACGATAAACCTGAAAATCAGCGGGAACTTAGATGATACTGAGAACAAATATTTCGATAATTTGAAATTAATAAGTTTTCTGACAAACCATTGACACCGACTCCGTTATGTGCTTCCCGTTTTGACAATGACGTCGCAAGAAAACCTGTAATTTCGTGAAATAATCTTTGCGTTAATGTCCAGCTCCCTAATGATCATACTCGGAATTAATAATTATTATCGAAAAGGAACCATTCATCACGATTCCATTGTTGTTAAACATTCGTTCATGCTGCATTAATACCCTTATCGACATTTAGTTCCGTTTGATTACATTCGTCCAGTATTCATCTTTTTTTTTATCAAATTATTTAATGACTCATGTTGATCTGGGTAACAAAGAAGTTAACGAACGATTGTAAATTCTGGACGAAAGTGCGACGTTTTTGTTCCGAGAAAAACCGGAAGTTAGTCATTAAAATTTCAGTCTTTTAAATTTCGTTATAAACAAAAAGTGATTATTTTTAAATGAAGACGGAAATTGCTTTTGATTCTCCCGTTTGACATTTATTTGCAGAAATTATCTTGTTAGTATCGTAATAGAGTTGTCGCGTAATAAACGCTCGTATCCTAATTGATTCCTTTCAGTTTATTTACGTTATTAAAAAAATGTGGTGGCATCTGTGTTTTGAATTGCGGTATTTACGATTCGCTTCCGGTCGGAATAGGCATCAAATTAAAACTTAACTTGTGATAATTCGCATAGCGTAGAAATTCTATCCAGCGCTTAAATTATCTACAAAAAATTAAAATTTTTATGAAAGTGAAAATTTCATCGCAAAATTAATCACATTTTTGGGAAGCTGTTGATGGTGAGTAATTTTGCTTCTTGAAGTTTGAATATTGTGGTGGGAATATAATCTCGTCCGAAATACTTCATATAAAAAGCCTTGGATATGGTTGAATGTTGAAATAGAACAAAACACTCGTGGGGAACTGAAATTCCGTGTATTTTTTTTCACTGAATTAATAGTTTCACGTATAATTCCAATAAATGTTGAAACAGTCACCGGAAAATTAAGCGATTACGAAAAATTTATATTTTTTCGTGGTAATTGCATACTTCAGTCGAAATAATCATTGTCAATTGATTTTGTTGTACTTTAGTGAACAACGATAATTTAAAAACGAATTACTGATTAATTGCGTGCTTTTGTTCGATTTTCTTTCCTGTCTATATACATAAAAATTAATGGCTATTTGTACGTGTTGAGTGCTTGGTCAAAGCAACCACCCAACTGTACGAAAAATTTTAACAGCTCATTACCTAATACTCGGAAGGTTATAGCCTGTCCAAAATGAAAATCGTTTGGGGCATTTTTGCTGTACACTTATTTTTTGCACAAACAAACGTACCGATCGGATCGAAAGTTGCATTTTCGAAAAAGGTCAGTTTGCAATTCATCTTAAAAGTTAACCGATATAGATTTATTGTTATTTTTATGCAATAGGTCATCTAATCTGATTTTTTTTCTATAAATGTTGAAAAATGTAACTTGACGTGCAGAAGACAAGAAAAAATAAATAAAGACCACCGCAAGATGGAATTTCTGATGAATTATGTGCTGGATCCCACTGTGGGGCTTTCTAAATGACAACAAAAACAGACTTCGAAACATATTTTTTCCTAGAAATCATTTTGGCTGACGTGACTCATAAAGTATAAAGTGTCTATGTTGTGATCAGGGCCCTTGCACATTGCACCGTTTATCTACAAGTTCGTTGTTTATAAACTATTTTTGGATTTAGGATGTGAACATTTCATGGACATGATAAACTTGAGTTCATTTTGGGAGAATCTAAGCGGATTTTAATCTCAAGGAGTAATATATTATTTTATCAACATTTTCTCCTATCTCTTCAAGGATCAGAACAATGCACCGAATGTCGTCTCTCAAAAAATCCAGATAATCCAGGTATTCGATGGAAACCATGGCAAATATCCGATGGATTTTGTGGATCTGCTTGGTGGTGCAGGTGGCAGCTGTTCTGGAAGGCCCAAATGTTTGTACCAGGCAGGAAACGTGAGTTAAAAAGGATCACAACAAATTCATGTCGACCACATAATTGTTGATTGAGTTGAATGATATCTGCAATGTGCAAATTAACATTCAGCAACTTTCGAACATCATTTGAAGGAAAAATGCTATTTTAGTTAAAAAACATAGAATATTAAAAAAACTTGCAGACTTTGGTTATACATTGACAACTTTTTTAATATCCCGGAAATGGTAAAGCATAAGAGAGCACGTTTGCAAACTACTAGAGATTTAGATCCTGTTTTCAGAATAAATTCGCCACATTCGAAAATTTCTTATCTCTTCCTTCAACTGCATTCATTTTTAGGTACACCACGACGGTGAGAGTATCCGAGCAGCAGCCGTATCAGAAAAGAGAATTCACTTGGTGTTTGAACTTCCCACCAAGATGTTCAAAATACAAGATTATGTACAAAACCGTGTACAAAATGCAGAATTTGGTTAAAACGCGACCGGTCGCGGATTGTTGCAAGGGTTACGCCAAGGATATAACCGAAACGCGTTGTCAGCCCGTTTGTTCCAATAACTGTCTTCACGGCACGTGCGTCGCTCCGGAGAAATGCGTTTGCGAAAGTGGTTACGGCGGGCCCTATTGCGATATATGTAATTATTTTTCGTACATGCGATTTTCGTTTTTGAAGGTGTTTTTTCAGCTTGTCCACAAGGTTTATGGGGCAGGGAATGTCAGGATCGATGCCTGTGCAAAAATAATTCGACATGCGATCCGTTTGACGGCAACTGCTTATGCATGAGGGGATGGACTGGGGAGTATTGTGAGAAAAAATGTGACAACGGCACCTACGGTTTGGATTGCCAAGAACATTGTAAATGTGAAAATGGCCAATGCGATCATATATCGGGCGAGTGTCATTGTCTTTCTGGTTGGATGGGTCCCCTGTACGTTTTGCGATATCAGGAGTTTCGCTCGTAAAATTACTGTTTTATATTCTTTTAGCTGCGAGGATATCTGTCCGGTCGGAAAACATGGTCCTGAGTGCAAGTCAGAATGCAACTGTCAAAACGCAGGTATTTGCGATCCAGAAACGGGTGAATGTTTTTGCAAGGCCGGATGGACCGGCGCCGTCTGCGCTAATCGTTGCCCCTTTGGCTATTTTGGTGATAATTGCGCGCAAGTCTGTGATTGCAACAATGGTGCATCGTGTCATCACGTGACTGGCGTATGCGAATGCGCTCCTGGTTTTATAGGAGAGAGGGTAAGTTTGAATTTTTTTTTCAAAGAGTTCCGTATAATAATCGTTTTTCCAGTGCTTGGACATGTGCCCACCAAACATGTTCGGACTGAACTGCACGCAAACGTGCAATTGTTTAAACGGTGCCACTTGCTCAAATACAAATGGCGAATGTATTTGCGCGCCAGGCTGGAAGGGCCCAACTTGTAGCCAGCGTCACTGTCCTGATGATTTGTGGGGCGAAAAGTGCGAGCACTCCTGCGAGTGTCTGAAGGAAAATACGGAAATGTGTCACCCTTGGACCGGCGAGTGTCAATGCAAAGCTGGATGGAACAGCAAAGACTGTTCTAGACCATGTCCCTTACTTACATACGGTAAAGGATGCAAAGAAAATTGTTTATGCAAGAACAACGGACAATGTTCCTCCATAAATGGTACTTGTATTTGCGCGCCCGGTTTTACGGGGATCAGTTGTGAGCAGAGTTGTCCAGAGGGCAGTTTTGGAGAAGACTGTCGCCAGAAATGTGATTGTAAGAAAAATATTTTACTATTTTAATTGTCCGATTTCTTAGTTTTTTGATTGCTAAGTTTTGAGTACACTCAAATAACCATAAGTAGAAATAACTCCATCAAATTTCGTTTCTAGGTAAAAATGGGGCGACATGTTCTACAGAAACCGGACAATGTATATGCAAGGACGGATGGCAAGGGCAGCAGTGCGATAGGCCGTGCAGCAACGATTCATATGGTACACAGTGTAGTAGGAAATGCGTTTGTAAAAATGAAGCATCCTGTAACCCCCAGAATGGTTAGCTTTTTAATATTCTTACAATTCCTCCCACACAGAGTAATATTAACAAATAACAGTCAATGCGACCAAATCTTGTTTGAAAATCTTCGGTCGCCTTTGAATAAGCTTTAGTTTGATTTTTGTTTTGATTCGTTTTTTTTTTCTGTGGGAATGTTCAGGTAACTGTACGTGTAGTGCTGGTTTTACCGGCGAGTTTTGCGAGCTGAAATGTCAAGCTGGCTATTTTGGACACAATTGCGATCAGATATGCCGTTGCGATCTAGAGCACAGTACAGGATGCGATCCCATCACTGGGAACTGCATTTGTAAACCTGAATGGAGAGGTAGTTATTGTTTGATATTCCTTGGGGAAAGATTTCGCTTTCTGTAACGAAAACTACATACTAACAAAACACATGATGATAGGTTCTAACATTGGATGTTGCTGGTAGTGGCTTGATGAAATAACATTTTTTTTCTTTTCATCCTTATAAGGTTGTAATAAACAACATGTTTCAGGTGTAACTTGTGAAAGTCAATGTCCGCCCGGGAAGTATGGATCCGATTGCGAACACGACTGTAATTGCAAAAATAATAGTTCGTGCGATCCGTCTGGAGAGTGCATCTGCGCAGCTGGTTGGCAAGGGGCGGATTGCGATCGTCCCTGTAACGAAGGTTTTTACGGTCCCGGTTGTCGTCAACGTTGTCCCGATGTCGAAGCGTCCAGATGGCGCAATAAAACATGCGATCACGTGAGCGGAGAGTTCGTGTGTCCCGCCGGTTTCGTTGGTTTAACGTGCGAGCATCCGTGCCCAGTTAATACTTACGGCAAGAATTGTCTGAGTAGATGCTCGTGTCGCAACGGTGCCGACTGTCATCATGTTACTGGCTATTGTCAGTGCCTTCCCGGTTGGATGGGCGTTAATTGCACTATCCCGTGCGAATCGGGAAGGTTTGGGATGAATTGCAGTCAGCATTGTAAATGTTTGAATGGAGGAGAGTGTCGTAGGAATGATGGTGTTTGCCGATGTAAACCTGGATGGACTGGTACTCAGTGCACTGAAAGTAAGTACGATTTAGACTTGAACTTCAAACACGTCATACTTGAAATTGTGACACTGATGCCGGCTTAATAGTTTGTTTGAAATTTGCATTTGGTTTTAAAACATCGACTGGTTTTCCAAATTCTTGATTAACAATAGAATATTTTCTACTGAAAATTTTAATTCAAAATGAAGAAATAATTTCGTTGATGTCTTTCCAGTTTGTCCAGAGGGATACTACGGTGACCATTGCATGGCTCCATGCGAATGTAAAAGTGACAGGTTCATTTGTCATGCAGCAAAAGGATGTGTTTGCCGACATGGTTTCATCGGTGAAAATTGTGATCAGAGTATTGTTTTGGGTAGAACGACGATACGCGAAGACGCCACATCCGCTGGCTATGGCAGTGTTGTAGGCGGATTCGCCGTTGCCGTTATACTTGTAGCAATAATTGTTTTGGTCATTTTATACTATAAACGACGAGTGGAAAATCTGAAAACAGAAATCGCTCACGTGCAGTATATAGCCGATCCACAAGAGCGCAATAATTTCGACAATCCAGCTTACGGTCTTAACGGTGGTTTAGGAAAAAAAGACAATGAACAATTACTGAACAATACAAACTGCATGATTCGGAATAATCTGCATAGGACGTCGAACGCTGCATTGGAAAGGGCGCGCCTAGGAGGAGCATCATGCTCTAACTCTGGTTAGTATCGTTTTCAAGACTATTACTCAAAACGTAATCAGAAGATTAATTTCTTTTATTTATCCTCAGTAGCCTACTCCACTGAAGATGAACTCCGGTCTCTTAAGAATAAAGATGCGGACGCGACGAATCCCAATTTATATCATAGTATCGATAAGATTGACCACGTGTATGACGAAATAAAGCAGAAGGACGTCAAAGATATAGGTACGTATTGAAAGTTTTTCGAGAAACGGATTGATTCCTCAATACGTATGTATTTGTTTTTTATGCACATAATTCAGGATATTATGGTGATTGGAAATGAAAAGAACGTGAGTAAGTTAGTTGCTCGTTTTATTTTATGTACGCTGTGTAGATTAGGTCATAAACCTTTCGTGATCATACATTTAACGTTATTAATTTGTGCTTTCATGACCATTAATATTCGTTACGATTTTTATTCGTCCAATAGAGGCCTCCAAAAGTACATTCATTTCAATGTCATTTATTTGATTCTGAGAATAAGATCGGATTCAAGACGACACATTTTAACTTTTTTAATCGATTTTAGGTTTGAAATAGCGAACCTGGTCCATCCCGAAATCTGCTGTTGCTTCCGGATTATTTCACTTCGTTCCGAATTATTTGAATTTGGTTCATTCATTTAGCTCGTTTCAAGTCGCAATACACAATAATTAGAAAATTTATGAATTACATTGAAATTTGAAGAATGAATCCTTCAATTTTTAAGAAAGTTCTACAAGTCACGCAGCAAGTTTATTTTATTTATGCATTTTTCTTCATTTTCCATATCCCCAATATTCAAAAACTTCGAAAATAAATGATAAGATTGTTCCGTTTTCATTTTTAAAGAGTTATTAATGCAATGCTTCCTCAGTGCAGGTTTAATTTACGTTAATATGTGCATATTTGAATACAATTCGTCGTTTCAGTTGTTCGTTTTTTCAATTATAGAGTTGGAGTATGATCACCTGGATTACACTAGACCTGTAACCACCCTGAAGACCCATTACCAGAAGATGCAGAGCCCCTTCGGATCGAAGGACCTATTGAAAGATGCTAAGTCCGAGAAAGAGTAATGCTGACCAATTTTTTGACTTCCATTTGTGCTTTATTGCGATCTCAATTCACGAGGAAGCTCAATGTTTATTCAGTAGTTTAATTTTACAAAAGTACCGAATATTGTGTGGGTGTGTTTTAATTAGAATATGTAAGTACGAAAATGCAATGAATCTATTATTACTCATTAGTGGCAGACTTTTTATAGAATTTTATTTATATATGTACCTATATTTAATTTATGATGCCAAATTTTTTCAATGTTTAAATCTATTTTGTGGTGTAATGTCATTGAGTAGGTCGATTTTAATGCATACACTTGATATTGAAAGGAATATTGTAATGGTCTGTGATAAGAAAGTGTCAATAAAATCAACATTTGTCCGAAATGCGAATTTTAATTTTATACCTGATGCTCTCGTTTGAGGTAAGAAAATTGACGAAGGTTGAATAATTGTTGGGAAGTGAGTATTCGATATCTATAAATCATTTATATTCTACAACTAGTTATAAAATAACGTTCATCTCCTTGTTTTCTGTTCAAACAATCAATTTATCATAGACACATAAAAAAAATCTAAGGGTAACAATTTATTTTGAATATAGACCGCCTAATACATAAATATATAATATTTAGAGAAGAGTAACAAGAAACTTCGCACATAAAATCTAGGCAATCACAACGTAATCAACGAGATGTCTTATTTGCGTCTTGCGCTAGTATGGACTACTGTAGTACCATATGGCACTTGTGCAAATCATAAAGATTGCGTTTCTTATTTCTCTTGCGTGGACTATGCTTTTCTGAGACGATACTGTACGATACAATACAAACATGAAGCTCCTAACAATAATTATTACTAGTAATGTTAAAAAAAAATCCTGAGGAGTTTGACGATTGAATGGAAAAAGCAATCGTTGAATAATTCACTGTTAGAAATGCCGATGCTTCGTTACTAAAACATTCAAAAGTCGTTTCACAGAAACATCGAAATTTTGCTACTGTTTTAGAGTTAAATTATATTTACAAAAATAAACTCTACGAAACTTAACTCAAAAAACAGTCAATATGTCTACATAAATAATAGCTTAATACATTATGTCTCATATAGGGAATTGCCATTATGAATAATACGGATAATCGACCACTAGTGAGATTATACATAAATGAATTATTATAAAGCATGTTATAATAGTGCGAATCCATCCAGGCGACCCGAACATAGTTCGCGACCTCCGTCATGTTTAAAAATCGCTAATGGACTCGCTTTATAATACAACACGATATTGCCTACTACACATTTGACCCACCTGCCCCCGGCAAGCAGCTTACACTTGAAAACAACAAACGAAACACGATCAAAAAACAAACTGACGTGTAATACGAAATAACTGATTATGTCCATCAGAAATTCGGTATATGAAATGTGGTTCGAAAGATAAGTGTGCTTCAAGGAATTTCATATATCCCTTTGTTCACTCAAACAAGAGACATTAATAGAGAATATAGGGTAGGTAACAGGCAATAAGAGTGTGTGTGTATAGGATGGCGCGCGAAATTCAAGCATCTAGTCAATCGGCAGCTAATCGATTAATAATCCTGTGGACGGTCTGCGCTACCTTCTACCTGATCACCACCGTCCGCGTCATCCTCGCCATCCTCGTCATCTGATCCATCAACTGAATTAGTACCCAGTTTTGAAGGTGCGCCCACCGTTTTTCGAATGGTCATTGTTAATATATCTGCAACTTTATTAATCATCCACTTATATTTATACAACTAAAAACCACATACCACAATTCGGTTTTGAGCGCGTACGAGTATTCGCGTATTCGACCCCATGCTTGTCAACGCACCAACACATTCCTATCGTGCTGTGGCATTGAGTAGGCTTGTAGTAGCCCTGACTGTCACATTCGGGCACATACACGTCTAAAAATTGAATTTAAATATCATACGATCTTCATTTCTTTTCGGACACTCACCAATCAGATCAAGCGTAAGTTTGCGCTTGACAGCCGCGCACGGGCGCTCGGTTCGTTGGAAACACCTGCACCACTCAAAGGGCGAGACAATTGTATCACCGTCTGTGTCGCACTGTTGCAGGAATGGTCGCAAACAAGTTTCGCTTTGGTCATGTTCCAAATCGTACAACTCCTGAAGGGACAGTTTCGAATCGCCATTCGTATCCAGATGTTGGAACATCCATCTTACTTCGCTCTTGCACGCGGATGGAAAATGTGCTGAATCAAAGAAGGATTTTCAATAATTTTTTTTCATTTAAAATACTTTAAATTGAAGAGTAATATACTGCTTTTAGCCTGTACTAAAAAAGTCTAAGTAAAGGGACTTTTGGGGAAAATTACAATCAAAATATTGACCTCCTTGTTGTCAACTCCTGTAAACGACTTCTTACTGTCTTTCGCGAAATTTGATGCATCGAAACAAAACTCGACGTGCGTGACTTGTTTATCCGAAGATAAACGCTTTTTTTGACGCTTCAATTATCGAGTTCATGTGCCAGAATAAACAAGTAAAATTTTCAGAAAATGAACTTGTCAATCGGAATATTCTTACCTTTTTTAGTATTGGTTCTGCTGGGTCTTCTTCTCTTCGAGGAGTCGGCCATCACGACGGAAAACCAGTCCAACATTCGGTTTCCCATGGCTTGCAGAGCAGCAGGTGAACATTGTTTCGGTACGGCGATCGAATTTACGTAGTTACTTCTGATTTTATTATCCAAAACTTCGTTGTAACCCCTCAATCTTTCTTTGTTATCAGTTACAAACGGTACATCGTTAATCTCGTTATTGTATTTGGTATACTTGATGTACTTGTAATGTTTATTTTCGTATTTAAAGTCTTGAGGTGTAAAGGTGTAGACAACGTTGGTTTTGGGCAGTCCTGTTTTTGGATTTCCATCTGCATTGCGTCCATTTATACCAATTGCGCCACCTGCGATGCCGCTTTTGTTTAAGGTTGCTTTGTATTTGCTCATAAACGAATTCAGCCTATCCGATTGGCGTTGTTTTTTTCGTATGTGTATGTCATCATCTGTTGGCAATAATTTGAATTAAATTCATTTCCGAGTAAAATAAATTGATCATTTGATGTTATAATCATATTCAGAGAACTCTTTTTTCAAAGAAAACATTCAGTCAGAAGCTTCAATGCGATGCGATAGGCAAAAAGAAGAGAAGTTAAAAAGTTGATAAAACCGATGATGATGTGGGAAAAAGTGATTTGATATCTCCACGTATATATCCATTGTAAATATGAAAATTGGCTTGCGTAAAATTATAGTGATTAGATGTAACGCTGCGCGACTTCAGTAAATGGGAAAAAGGAATTTTAACAGCTTTAAGATGATTTGAAGTGCGACAGATGTGATATTAATGAAAAAGTCACTCTGCTAGGTGATGGGATGATTCGGTTGAGGTGAGATAAGAATCGGCATGCATCCATCAGCAAGAACGGATGGAGTTTGCGGAATATAATGGGTCGAATTAATAGGAGATTTTATGTACCGCGAGACTGAAGTAGTGCAAACATTCGGATGATGAAGTTTATATCCTCTACCGTATCTGAAGGATTTGAAGGTATTTGAAGGGTTTCAAAATGGTTAACTGTGGCAGCGATACATATTTCACAACTAAGTTAGGAATTATGTTTCAATCGTCGAAATTTTCCCTCTCGGAGCATATTCCGGCTTTTGCACTGGAAGAGATTTGGCCTGACATTTATTGAATATATCAAAACACACAAATTATTAATAGTCGAATCATTTAGCATCTTTGAAAAAACTTGTTACTTCTATGACATGATTTGTCAAAAATAAAATATCCTAAAACTTCTTGTTTGAGCAAAAAAAGATTGTTTTCTTTTGGTGGGTTAAAAAGAATTGGTATAGATCGGGCGTTGGTTTAGTAGAATTTTCCATAGTTCAGTTAGATGTAGCAAATCAGGGTTGAAACCAAGGCAAAGGCTGCTTTATTGCGAAGTTCCTGAGAAGTCCAAGAAATACTTAAACGCACAATAACATTTGTTTATTCCTCCATGTTGGTCGTACTCAAGTCAATAAATGTGTAAGTATGTAACGTTACAAAGACTAACCTGTTTTACAGGGGCAGAATCCTTTGCATCCAAGCTTGATGACGGTTCGGTGTATGCAATTATGGTAATCCAATCTGCACAAGGAGCTGTAAGTCCTATTATCGGAGCCGCATAGAAAACTGGGTTTCACTACCGGGCAAGATTTACATCTGAAACAAAAATTTTCCTTATTTACTGGTTTTGATTTCATCGCTTCAAAACTGCCTAAAAAGTTCAATTTTTCCGCACTGTATTGTCTTGGTGTTAAAAAAAAACGCATAAAATTTACTCTGAACATGTTTCTCATTCCCGTTTTCTTTCTTCGTTACCCGAAATTTTCTTCCTGATTGCATATTGGACGGTTTAAACCCCATAAAATTCACTTACGTGGTTGAATCGCCGAGCTCATCACCGTCTAACCCCAAATCTTCATCATTGTCGTAGAAAACGTCATCCTCTTCGTCGTCATCTTCATCGTCGTCGTCGTCGTCTTCGTCGTCACTCTTGTTCTTCATTTCTTCCGTTTTCGCTTTAGGCACGACAATGTCGCTGAAAGGATACACTAGAATCTCGTTGTGAGGAGAATATTCTTTTTTACCCATTCTTTTTCAGTTCCTTTCTAGAAACACAGATTGCTGTGAACGAATCCTCTAGAAGGCATATCTCTTTCTTTTTACAATTCAGTGGACGACAGAGATCATCTGTGGGAGCAAAAAATGAAAAATAGTCGAGGAAAATAAATTACTTCTTACTAGACGGATCGTGTATCCACCTTTTCTTCTCTATACTTTTCGATGTCTTCGCCTCCTCCTGTAAATAAAATTGCTTATACAGAGTGACAAAAGACCCCTTGGGGTACAAATATTTTAGAATTTTGGTATGTTGGATAGATGGTAGGTGAAATCTCCTCGGGTACCTCATGACATGAATAGGAAAATCTAAAATTTCCCTGGAGACATCAGGAATTAACTTTTTATTTTAAATGAAAGCCTTCAGGAATTCAGGAATAGTTTTGCTTCAATGAAAGAAAATTGGCGCATCCGCCAATTTTTACAGTTGAAAATAATTTGTTTCGTATCCGGTAATACTTTCAAGATTACCAGTACAGTCTTCTGATATTTGCAAAAATATGTCATTGGTTTCTGCTCCCACAGTCTGAAGTTCTCCACACAACAACTGGTATGTATAAAACTAAACTTCTTGTCCCATTTTTGAAAGGATTTGATGAGAATTTTCAAACAGATGGAACAAAAACAGTCAGAAACATGTAGCTTTCACTACTCATCTATAAATAAATAATTAGGTTTTACACAGTTTTATAATCTGCTTTCAACCTTATTCCGCACATATTTGAGTGTCTGGCAGTAATTTTGCGGCCGGCCTCTGTAATCTCTACTCTACAGTTCCATGGCCAGTCAGCTAATCCAATGGGGGAGCCGCACCATTTTATTAAAATGCAACTTGATTTTCAGTTATCTACTTGATTCTCAATTCCTCCCAAAATTAAGGATTCAATGTCTTCCGGAATTTATTGGTGAGCATCATCATTCAAATTACCTTCAGGATATAAGGGACCGATAATTTTATTACCGAATATTGCCGCCTAAACGTTTATGCTATAAGGGTCCTCCGTATTTTCTGCCCGGAAAATATGCGGGTTCTCATCGCTTCAGTAACGGCAATTGTGTTTGTTCACATTGCCATTCAAATAAGAATTACATTCATCTGTAAAGCAAATATTGATGATGAGGTTCGAATGAGAGGCGAACATATATGTGCTTATTTCACAGTATGTACTGAATTCGGCCCACTTATTTCCTGTAAAATTTGCATTTCGTACGTATGCAGTTTTTTCAAATTGAGAATTAAAAGATAGGACGGTCATAGTGCTCGCTTTTTTAGTTGACATGGCTTGGATCCATTGTGAAGTGTACTTCAACATGAGTAGCTTCATTAAGCAATCTTGGTTTCTTTTTTTGTTGGCGGCGGACCCCGTTTCTCGAAATGCGGAAATCGATTGCTGTACATACAACACGACTCACATTTTTTTCTCCGGATATTTTTCATTCAATGGTAAGGATGAGACAGAAATTATCGCTGTGCACAACTTCAATATTTCGAATATTATCAGATAGTATACAACTAAAGAAAAATCAATCCGCCATTATTTGGTAAGGGGATCCGGATTCAAATCCTCTATCCGCAGACCCAATTGGGTCCGGTTCCAAGTCTGGATCTCCTATCCAAACTGCTCCGAGTTAAGAACTAATGCAGAACAAAAATCGTTATGCAATAATATTGCATAAGCTTGCTCGGCGAACGAAGTGAGCGGACAAAACGCCGTATACTTTGCCGTCGTTGTGCGACCGAGGTTGTATGTGCGTGTGTGTTAATGATTTTCTTTTCATACTACAGGCTAAACGGTGACACGTAGAACGACGAAATTTTCGGACGTCAATGGTTCATCCTTACAGAATCGGCTTTTAAATTTCAAATAAATCAATTAGCGCAAAAGTCTCAGGTTGGAAAAGTTGATCGGTTTTGCACGCCCCTCTTAATACATATAATGAATGTTTTATTTGAATTTAATTATTTATTTTTGAAGTGGATATATATCTAAATACTCTGTTGCCGTTAACGATATCGAGCAAAAAACTTCAAAAGTTCACGTTTGTTGTGTGGGATCTTCCCCTTATATATTGATTTTATTCTATTTTTAGTATTTGTTGTTATAGCGGCTACAGAAATATAGGAAGTGTGAAATTTTCAATCATTAGACACAGGTGACAGCCGGACCGACAGACGGACAGCGGACTAGCGATGTACAGAGTCAATACGCCAGTTCTCTGATCACAGCCTATTCTCTGCCATTTGTCGGATAGTAGTGTTAAAAATAGTGCAACTATTTTTTGTCGAAATATTGAATTCTTAGCTACCTAGACACAAGAGCACAATGTCACTTGCGCAAGTATTGATTCGTAAAAAAAAGCAGATTGCGATTAGTAACAACCTAGTGTAGACAAGCGAATAATACAAAAAAAAAATAAATAAAACATCAAATATTTGTAACGTGTCATGCTGAAGGGGCCATTGAGCGAATCGAATGCGATAAGAAATGAACAATCGCAAGTGTTCGTCGCAGTGATTCGACCGAGAGAGAAAGAGCAACCTAACAATGCCCAAAAAGAGATAATCACCAAAAGAGCTTAAAGGTTACTGTTTGGTGGTCGCGCCGGTGACAAAGATTTATGAAATCGCGACGAATATGTATTTCAATCCAGAACTCTTCTCTTAAATTATTTTACGTCATTTGCTTATTTGACATTTTTTAGTATGAAATATACGAACTATACTTGTCAGGCGAACATATACGAAGTTGTATCTTTGGCCCCGCTATTGTGAGAAGTTGCCAATTGCGTATAACCGTATGGGAATGTCTTTCCCGCACGGATAAAACTGGTTTGAACTGTGCAGGACAGTGATGACATCGAAATAGAATTTGCGTCACGTAGCTGAAGAGCAATATTTTATTGTCACAACAATGCAAACCCAACGATATGAGCCATATACCAACATATAAAAAAAATCGGTGATAATTAGGTACTCTCGCCCTGTATGTTTACTATTATGAAAAGGTTAAATCGTAGGTAAAAATATCACGTATAAGGTTTGAACCACGTTGTTGGAAAGAACTTAGGGTCAATCCAATTTCTCTTAATGGGATTTCCATTATTATTCCATCGGTCACGAAGGAGAGCTCTTGGATCGAATTTTTTTTCATTTTCTTTAGTATTTTGGCCCAATAGCAATAGGATTATCGATTTTGAATGGTTACCAAAAAAAGGTGATATCGTAAAAATCATGATTAGGTCAATCGCTGACAGGTGACCATTCCAGTAGATGCGCACGATCTATGATTTTTACGAGAGGAATTCTTCGTATTGGGTTGGAATACCGAAACTCACATAATAAAAAAACGCATATTGTATATAGGTGGTCGTAATGTGTGTAGCTCAATGAACTTGAGGTACAGTAGGTACAGGTAGGTTTGTTGTCACATGTAGGTGAATGAAAAAGGATCTCACCTCGTCGGCGAATTCAAAATCCCCATCAAATTTCCTCTTCCTTTTGCCATCGATGGTGGTCAGAGATACAATGAGCACAGTGAATAAGAGTGCAAACTTCATTATTAATTATATATAAAATACGTTTGAAGGGCCGAAAACTGAGGACGTTCAATTTCGATAAGACCGAATTGAATCTGGCACACGATACCTACGGAGCTGCGGTGGACCAATTAACGGCAAAGAAAACAATTTCCCGACCGGTCGCGACCGTACACGACCACGACCGTTTCGCTTTTTGATTATTCGATTCGATTGTCTTCTCTCGAACGTTGTGGCCCTCGCCGTTGCCACGTTGAGTTTGTCCCGTCGAATGCGACCCAATATACCCAAAATAGGGCTCCCCACAACCACCCCTCGCGACGATGTTTCACGTTTCGTAATTTCAATTTTCCGCACTGATTAAGTCATGAAGCGGCTGCGATTTTCGTTACGTTCGTCCGGGGTCAATGTGGTGTGGACGGGAGACGGGCGAATTTCGTGAATTGTCGATACAGAAAACGATCGCTATGGCGCAACGCTGTCGGCCGCGTTCGAGAGTGCGCGCCGCACCGTCACACTCGCCAAGCCAGCCAAGCCAACCAAGGGCTGCTGTCGTAAATTCAAGATTGGGGCGTGAGAGGGAAGAAGACGATTTCGAATATCAAATCGATGCGCCAGACGTGCGACTTTCTCTAATCTTCGATTTGTCCTATTCTAAAGCCAAATACGCTAATTTCACATTTCAACTAATTCAAATATCTATCGTTTCGTGCGCTTGACAGAAAACTTGTTCACGGTCGAGGGCCACTATTTGTACCGGGGCCAAAAATTCTTCGCACTATAGACACATGAGAAAAACTTGTCACAAATGTTACTCAATATAGACATGGATGTGCATTAAATCGACTTGTGATTTTTTCTCTTTTTCCTCAAGCAAAACCTGTTCCTTTTATGTTAGTGTTTCAAACATTTGAAACAATTTCTCGGAATTGATATTCTATTGCCAGATATACAGGATACATCATGTTGACTTTGTTGCGGGTCATAGGGGGATGTTTTCTCAACATTTCATTCACATTCTTCAGAGATTTCTTGAGGATTTGCGAAAGATGGAAAAGCTTATCGAAAATATTTTTTTCTGTGTGCTTCTTGATGTCTCGACTTTCCTTTTCTAAATATTTCACCATTTTTCTGACATTCTCAACAGTGGATATTGGTGAAGGATCTGGGACGGAAAAAAAGGCGGATGCGCTAGGGATAATAATGAAATTTAACAAATTCGCAGCTATGAAAAGTGATTTATGTCTATGTCGTACAAAAACGTTCAGTACTGGACAATTGAAATGTTTTTTCCTTATAGTTGCTGACAGATTGATTCAACTAAACAATCGGATTTTGTAAGTTAAACAGCCAAACTTAAATTCATAAGTTCACGCAGGTGTGTATGTATGTTCACATACACTGTATACTATAAATATTCACAGATATTTTGGATTTTCAACCTTTTTTCGGTAAATGACCGAAATCGCGGGAAACTTTTTCATTAAGTTCGAAAATCTATAAATTTTATGGAGAAACCACAAGTTGCTTTATTATTTCCCCCTTTTTGGAAATATTGAACTTCAATATGATTTTTTAACTTACTTATAGATGATCTATGAGATCGAACTAAATTCAACAAAGTAAATCAAGAATACTCTGCAAAGTTTAGCAAATATTTCACCAAAAATCCTTTAAAAAATGAACAAGTTTTCCCATTATTTCTCCGTGTTTTTAAACAGTTTGGGGAAAATATTGAAGGCAGAATTCTTTCCTTCAATAATTCGGGACTTCTCGAAATACAATGTTTTTACCGAGAATTTCAAAATTAACTTAAATTCATCAGTTTTATTTTTTTGAGCACATTTATACCACCATGTGTGTGTACAATTTGGAAAGAATGTTGAAAGCAGAATACAAATCTGAAATTTGTTTGATCAATAATTCAGGACTTTCTGAAATAGAACGTTTTTACTGAAAATTTTAAAATCGACGGAGATTCTTAAGATGTTTTTGCGACCGCGTTCTTTATTAGTTTGGAAAAAATATTAAAAGCCGTTACAAATCTGAAATTTTTATAATTCTTAGTGATTTACTATTCACAATATTAATAATGCAACGTCAATTCCAAATTATTCCAACTATTTCGAAGACATTACGGAAATTTTAAGCGTCCTCGACAATAAACCTTCCTTGAGACGCGAAAAAATTATTTAGTGATCTAGGCACACAAATAACTTTTTAACTAGACGATTGTCAACTGAAGTAATAATTTGCAAAACTCCGGAAACAATTCAACTTTTGCGTTTCGTTTTAAGGTAAACCCTTTATCGGTTAAACCTTAAAATTTCAGTTATTCTGCTATTCCTTGTCACATCTGTCATACACTATCCGTAATCTAAAAATGCTCATCAGACCAGTTCGTGTGAATCCTCTTGGTAACATTATTAACGACATTAAACTGCAACTTTTTGCAGTTGCTATATATGTGACTGGATTTTCTAACTAATCGCATTTTCAAACCAAACCAGATTGCGATTCTTCTCCTTTCTTGTCGGCATGTGCGCAAAGCGATTTAAAAAACCTGAAACAGAGCAAATTCGCAATTATTCCGCAAAATTGTCGTTGGAAAAACTCGTAGTGATAACTTGTACGTGTCCTTTTAGTTAAACGAGCGGTTTTATTTGGGCGATCTTCCTAATTGTATCATATTTTTATGCAACGTTATACCTGGTTTTCGGGTTTGAGGGCAATTAAGTGCATCTTGTCTCCAGAAATAATCTATTCTGTTTCCCAATGGATGGGATCAAGAAAGCGTTCAGTGATGAATAAAAAAGCATAAATGGGGGAAAACTAAAACCCATTGAATGTGGAGATATTTATAAGTGCGCTCGTTCGGGATAGGTTGGGATATTTCTCCCTGGAAGATGATAAAAACGAGACGGCATGGACGTGTATACAGAGTACCTACATACGTACGACCTAGGTACGGTAATTACGATAAACTAGTCTCGCGAAGCGCGGAAACCGGTTAAATTCGTAACAGGGACAGATTCAGTCCCGGAACCGTGAAAAACCGTGTGCAAGTACCAAATTGCTTGGAAGGACTTTTCCTGAAGCTTCGATCGGAAAACGCGAGGAAAACGGAAGTGGTCGTTGATACGAAGTGAACTCGACTGTGGAGAAGCGTGACGGCTTTTTCTAATAGGTTTGCTAAGCAGCTACGGTCCTGTACTTCGGCCGACTGTGACTTTTTACCACGAGCTTCTTTTATTTCATTCTTGTTGTAGTTCTCGTAGTTCTTGCGGTCTTGAATAGTCGACGGCCGCCGCCACCGCCCCCCGCTGCCAACTAACCGGTCGCGTACCTGTCCGCTTGAACTCCGGTTTCTTACCTTGACTCTGGCAGTCTTTAAGGTGAAAGTGAACGCGCCGGATTACTGGCAGAAAAATTCCAGGTAATAATATTATTTTTCTCTTAGAGAAACTCTATCAGTTTCTATTATTGCTTAGTTTTATCAATAATGCTAAAGAAATTTTGACGAGGTTATTTTAGTGAATTTTAGAGATATTAACGGTACCACCCATTTTAATTTAGACGAATTGCTTTTAACCACCTTTGGACATTTACTCTGGGAATAGAATATTAGACCCCATTCCATTCCAAAGAAAAAATTTTACCTTTTTTTGGTTTGTTGCGTCGATCGGTAACAGCAAAGTAAGTATAATTTGAACGTACAAAATTTTGAATTTTGCAATCTTGGCACGTTCAACTAATTTATTTACATTTATTTCTTTTGCGTTGGTTTTACCCTTGATTCACTTACTTCTGAACTTATTTTCCATTCAAAAAGCAATTCGACAGGTGGATGTCCCTCTTCAAAATCGAATTTTAATTGATAAATTATAAATTTCGATTATAAATCGCGAGATATTTATTCATCTATTTTTCTAGGGTTGCAATCAAACTATTTTCGAAGGGTCGTGAAAAATGGTAACTCCACCACCGTTGGCGTACATCTGTCTTGCCTGCGGCGGAGGAGTTCCCTAATTTCGCCACCGTCTCCACGCTCGGTTGTAGAAACTGGAAGAAAAACCTGGACCATTAGTGTTAAGTTTGAGGTGGTGTGTTTTGTTTGTATTTTTTTATTGTCTTTTTTTCATTTTATTCGTCGTTATGAAAATAAATTTTTTTCCAGAAAAAGGTATAAGAAGACTATCAATGACCACTTATATCAGGTTTTTGAATTACGTTTGGTGAGTGTTTAAGCACGAAATATTTCATACTCATATTCATTTTGCTACAATATTTGAAGGAAGAGTAATGATAAGAGCCGCAGGAAATTTTATTTCGTTTAACTGATATTTTTCACTTCATTGTATTACAGTACTGATAAATAAGATACAGTGTTTGCATATGTGTGCGCCTCCTTCAAATTCATCACGTCTCAGGCGGTCCCAGTTTTGTAAATGTCGCTCAAGGGTATTATTTAGCAAGTTGAAGAACGCAGACCGAATGCGTTGACGTAGATTGAACCTCTTTTATTTGAGTATATTTTGCCACTTTAATTGCCGACAGTGGGTATCAGAATTCAATTTTGAACGTTTGCTGAAATGTTCTCTTCCTGTCGGGTTAGTTTCTTTTTAATTAATTCTCTCGAGGAGTAGGGGAATTGAAATATTGTGGTTTTGGGCGAGCGGTATTTGAACAAGAAACATATCTTCACCATCTTGGGTAAAAGCAATGCGAATACAAAAATTATTTTCTTACTTATCCATCTCTTCATTTTTCATCGAATTCAATTTTTTGAAGCCGTCTTAAAGCGGACTCGAATAGCAACACGTAGAGCGGCGAAATTGATGATTCTCGAATTTTCACTTTTCTTTTCATTTTCCAGCCCCCCTGTTTTTTTAATGGACTTATAATCGCTTCGCTTAGTTTTGATTTTAAAATGAGGGGTAATCGAATTTTTCCATAATTAATAATTCAGCTACAAAATCTCGCAGCGGTTTCAAGATTTCATCAAAAACTGCATTTATTAATGCTAAACGCGTTCACTCTTCCGAGATAATCGGCGAGATACCCAAACAAAAAGTGCGACCAATGCGTAAATATCGCGATTGCACTGCGAGTTCCAATGAATTGAGAAAATTATTGATAATTTTTCAAAATATGTAATAAAAAACCAGTTTTGATCTCAGCCAAGCAATTTGGAGAGAAAGATAAATTCTGTCTTTACTTCAGCTGAAATATTACCTCTTTTTTTTCATTGCCTTGAAGTTTTTAATAAATTCTCTTTTCAAAATTAGATCCATACCCACATCTTGTAATATATAGCAGAACAGGGCAAAATGAGGTTCCAGGCAAGACAGGTGTACATTAGTTATGCACATCAGTTGAGATTCTGCAGCAGCATTTGTAAAAACTTCACTTGTGTTTTGTCAGTTACTGGAAAAATTGTCTTTGTGCTATTTTGTTCTTCTCTGCATGAAAAAAAATGTAATTTTTCAATAATATTACGAAAGTTTACGACAAACATGTGTTGCAAATGTTTTCTCAATATTCTTGAGCTTAACACCGCAAAGAAAAACGAAATTTTTATATTAGGCCTTGTTTACAACCTTCATAACTCCAGATTAGGAATACTGGGGATCATTACAAAAAAAATTCCTTTGAGGCAAAATGGTCAGGGGACGCTTTGCCCTGTTGCAAATATTTTGCTCCCCCGCAGTGTTCTCTCTAATATCTATTCCTGTTAAAACTTATCCATTCCAATTTTCCATCTCTAGTTCCCCCTTCAGAATTTTAGAGGAGCCAGAACTTGATGAAATATTGAATCAAGGAACTTAAAATTCAGCATCTACTCAAATGATATCTCCCTACAAATCCTCAACTTCGATTGATGTTCCTGTGGCCGTCACAACATTGAATCAATACAATAACTTCCAATTCAACGTATAAAAATTAACTTGTAACCAATCTCAACAAAACAAATGAAAAGATTAGAAAAGAGAAAAATTGGGGTTTATGAAAAAAATGGAAAGATTGAAAGTAAGGAGCATAAGAAAAGAATGGAATCGCCTTTAACTTCTGGCACGGCTATCCACATTCAGTGCAGCACATCATTAGACTACTTTATAATTTATAATTGAATTTGAGTTATATGTATGTACTCTGTTACCATAAAACAAAATAAATAAATAAAACCGTTAACCATTAATATCAACTTCCGCTTGCGGAACATCAAAAACAATAAAAATCGTAATAATTATAACAATCAGAGTGCATCCGACACTGCTGAAACCAAGACGAAAACCAATTCTTAGAAGCAACTATATAGTAATGATTATAATAATAGAAGCAGAGCAAAAAACACGAACCCTACCTAAACCATGTGAATGAGAAATAAATACATACGTAAAATAATATAGAAACAATAAATTAGAAGCGCCGGATGAAACAGGCGTAAACGATTGTCAGTGCCTAATAAACTTGTTTTAACCGACCAGCAAATTAGTTTGCAATCGTTAGAAGCTTGCGCTCTAAGGTTTTCGGAGCCTTAAAATCGTCTGATGAAATCCACTCAAAAACGTGGGAAAAACATAATTTTTCCTCTTGAAAATGACTCAGAAATTTTTCTTGTGTAACTCATGTCCAGCGAGTCAAAAATTAACAATCAGAGTATTAGGGTTTGCAAAGAATGTTCGAATGCCAAGATTTATTCACGTCAGCAACATTATGCGGTGTGGTTGCAGCGCACCCAATGTACCCAATGTAAACGGGGCATTAGCCGTTGGAATGACGCTTAGGAAGCTAGAAGCGTTCCCGATACTTCGAATATTCCATCATAGATGGCACAACGTAGTTGACGCAGGAAGCTATAATTTTATGGGTTACGCGTTCCGCGTGTTGTCGCATTGCGGACTTCTTATTGGACCAATGGAAATGTGCGGACTGTAAGCGAACACCTCATGAATTAATGCGTGATGACAAGTAGATTCCAGAATTTATACAATATTACAATTGATAATCAAATTTGTAATTCCAACGATGTATTTGGCAATGGAATCGGTCGTTTCAGTTTATTATGGGATGATATCGAAAACAAAATATTGTAACGATTATAAAATACATTCATTTAGCGGTTTATGTATCTATATTAATAAACGTTCAGAATATTTGAACCAATGGAATTATCGACGTTGTTTTTTGTGTCAAAATCACTGAGATAAAAGTTTTTACTGGATAAGATGACGAGATCCCCTCTATTTACATCAAAATTTGGAAAATATAAAATTTAAATTTAAAATAACTTCGCGTAGGAATAATGGTGCATATTGCGGAAACTGCAACGCGTCTACTTTGCAGGGTTCCGCCTGTCTAGAGCCGAAGACATTTGATCCTAAACACAGACCATCATTCTGGGACGAATAAAAAGAAATAACTCCCTTTAAACTTTTGTTGAATTATTGAAAATCGTATTTTATGGCAGTTGATTACAAATCTATGACTAATATATATACCATATCAACAAATTTAAATTCGTGTACTTTGCTCGCAATCGAACGATTAACAGTTGACGTTTATAGTAATACTATCCGCAGCGCCGTTGAGATCATGGGATACAAACGGTTTCCGCGAGAAACGCAGTTCAGTGAGAGATAGAGATAGAGTTGTCAGTTAATGGCTTGAGGTTCTAGTGCGAACGTTGGTTGTTGATTGGCTTAGAACGGTTATTATTTTATTATCTGAAATTATTAAGATGGTGAGTCAATATTATCAATGATCCTATGTACATTTCGTAAAGGTTCATTGGTAGTTTTCTATTGGAACCGATAGTTTCTATAATTCCATCGAAATTTTAATGAATTTATTATATTGATAGGCCGACCAATTGACTGAAGAGCAAATCGCCGAATTCAAAGAGGCGTTTTCTCTATTTGATAAAGACGGAGATGGGACAATCACAACTAAAGAATTAGGAACGGTGATGCGATCACTTGGACAAAATCCCACTGAAGCTGAACTTCAGGATATGATCAATGAAGTTGACGCAGACGGTAAGATGAGCCGTTCTGAAAAGGAAAAACAAATTTGTTGTTGTTTCGTTGTTTGTATTCCATAACCTCAATTTACGTTTTCTAATTGTCGGTGTTTGAAATAATTAAAATTCCTAATTACCCAGTTGATTAGCATGAGATGAATAAATTGCCCTGCGTCGACAATTAACAATTTTGTGTCGTTTTAGCAGATGGAATTTCAACCAGCAAAATAAAATACTGGGAAAAAAATTCAAAACTAGAAACATGTTTGATATTATTATGATTTGAGTATTTCTTTCTTGTTTACGTTATTTAAAGTTTGAATCATTCATTCTTCAAATAGATGATTTCAGTTTGATTATGTACAACTTAAATCATGCAAAAGCTACTTAAACGACTTGAGAGTCAAATCTTCCTCAAAAAATATCAATGTGATGAAAACTCAATGAAGAATATAAATCTTTTTATTAGAGGTCGACTTTTTTACTTCACAATACGATTTTTAACAAAACTTCAAAATGAGTTCAAAATGAAAACATAAAGAAAATCTTAAAAAATTCAAGAAGCCTCGAGAAATTTTGAAAGAACCAAAATCCGCACCCTAGAAACTGTAGCAAACATACAAATTGAGCAATTTTCGAATATTGGAGAATTTTCTCTTTTGTTTTTGAAGTTTTCAATTTTATTTTGCTTCTCTTTGTGGTTCTCTTTTTTTGTTTCAACCACAATTTTTTGACAAAGTTATACAAAATTCGATTGAGAAAACAACAACCCTAATAAGAGATCAGCATGCGTAAATTACTCATCAGTATCAAAATTTTGAAGTTGACAACGTGATTTTCTTACTTTTCTTTGAAAAAATGCATTCATATACGTGATATAGATTACATGGGCGATAAAATTTATCGTATGGGTCTGAAATGGTCGTGGGGATTTTTATGGATAAATGAAATGCTATATTTTTCAGGAAACGGCACCATCGATTTTCCCGAATTTCTCACAATGATGGCACGAAAAATGAAGGACACTGACAGCGAAGAGGAAATTCGTGAAGCTTTCAGGGTTTTCGATAAAGATGGAAATGGCTTTATTTCAGCAGCGGAATTACGTCACGTTATGACTAATCTGGGTGAGAAATTGACTGACGAAGAAGTTGACGAAATGATAAGGGAAGCGGACATAGATGGAGATGGCCAGGTGAACTACGAAGGTAAGATAATCTTTTCTTCTTGCTATGTAATTATATTTTTTTACAAAATTGTCTCTAGAAAGACAGGCCGTTTTTCCAAGTTGGATCAGGATGTTCATAATCTGAGGATTTTATTAATATTAATTATTTACTCAAATGAGATGAATAGAAAGATTCATTGATTGAATATTTTTCATTTACATTAATAAACTTTAGTAATTTTTATCAAGCGCAAAAATCAAACATTCGATTTGACGTCAAATACAAAGAGAATCTAAAGATAACTTTATTATCACGTCCAAAATATTAATTTAGATGTTCAAAATGTGTTGATTATTGATTCATAAAATCTTAATTTGCAGAGTTTGTTACTATGATGACGTCTAAGTGAAATATAAGTGAGCGGCGACGGTCCACCTTCATTCTTCAACGTGCTGGATTCCCAGTTGTATCAGCAGTTGTTATCATTATCATCGTCGTCACTTCTTCAACCACACATCTTGAGAACTATTTCGCTTGGAGATAAAGTGATTTGTATTTTGATTGATCGTCGAGTTAACCACAGTAAATTAAAATATTTATGAAGGTTGTACTATTAGTTGTCAGTTTTTTATGTACAGATTTGTTTTTTTGTTCATATAATTGGAATTCTTAAAGAAACAATTTACTTTTACTAGTTTGGATTTGTGCTGTTACTCCCTTACGTAGTTTTGACTACTGAACAAGTGGATATTGATTTCTAAAAAAATTTATGATCATTTGGAATTAATAATAGTGTTCAGTTGAAAAAGTTTTAAATAAATGTGGATTCAGACTTTTTTCATTCAAGTCGAAAATCATTTCCCAAAGAGGTAGTAGCAGAGAGTAGATATATTTAGGTAAATGTTGATCTGGGCGGCATCAGCGTTGCGAAGCCTTTTTTCACCGTGTATTTCAATATTTTCGGTTACCACAAACTAGTCTTCACTTGATTTTTGCTTGACAACATTGCCTTGTTCGAGGCCGCGGGTTTCACTTGGATTATCCCAACATTGCCATTTGGCAAAATACCCCTCAAGATTACATAAATACTTTGTCCATAGTATGCCAAATAGTGTGAGAGCACAGCGAAGAGCTATATTTTGGAAGTTTTTTAATTATTCTACGAAATTATTATTTTATTTAAATAAACTTAAAGGAACAATTTGATATCAAAAATTTTTTGAATGTCTATAAGAGCGCGAATTTTCTTGGATTTTTTCAAAAATGTGCACAAAACAGGGCTTTTGTCTATGGATTATGTTTATTACAATAATTTTCTATGGATAACCTCAATCTTTATGTTATAGTTTTGCCGCAAATTGTAAAGTTTAATTGTGTATAAATCTTACAACCATACTTTTACAGTAGTCTCATTGCGGTAATATAATGACCGACTTAAATCCAAACCCTTTGGTGACAATTGATTGTGAACAAGGTGCAGTAAGAGCCGTTAGATTCAATGGTAAGTATTCATCTAATTCCAAACTAGAATAAAAAATTTTTTTTCAGTCGATGGATCGTACTGTTTAACTTGTGGTTCAGATCGTAAAATAAAATTATGGAATCCTTATCGAAGCCTTCACTTAAAAACCTACGGTGGGCATGGCAATGAAGTATTGGATGCTTGTGGATCCTGTGATAGCTCGCAAATTGCTTCCTCTTCTTCTGATAAATCTATCATAATTTGGGACGTTTCAACAGCACAACCCTTAAGGCGTTTCAGAGGACACTCATCATCAGTAACTTGTGTTAGATATAATGAGGAATCTACGGTTGCAGTTTCTGGTAGTTTGGACAATTGTGTTATGTGTTGGGATGTTAGGTCAAGAAATACAGATCCCATACAAATTATGAAGGACGCCAAAGATTGCATTAGTTGTTTGAAAGTCAATGATCATGAAATAATTGCAGGTTCATTTGATGGTACTATAAGGAGATATGATCTTAGGAATGGAAATTGTCATATGGATTTCTTGGGAGGTAAGGTTTTTAACATGGTGAATGGCTCAGTAATAATACAAACATCTGGTTTCAAATTTTAAAATTATTTTTCATAAAATTAAGCTAATGGAAAAAACGGTAATTCTTCCTATAAGACATTTAGTTCAGTTGGAAAATTTTGTTTCAGCACCAGTAATTTCAGTTGATTTTACCCATGATGGTCAATGTATTTTGGCTGGAACTGCAGACAATACTGTTCGTTTAATAGATAAAAAATCTGGTGAAATGTTGGGGGAGTAAGTATTGGAATTATTGTTACAGCTACATCCTGTAATTAATTACTCTCAGGTACGTTGGACACAAAACAGATGACATGAAAATAGAAAGTAGCCTTATAGCTAGTGATGATTGTGTACTTTCTGGTTCCATAACTGGTCATCTGTTCATCTGGGACTTGATAAATGCTACAATTGTAAAGAAATTAACACACACGACAGGCAAAGTATTAAATTCTTTGTGTGTTCATCCAAAGAATAATGTTTTATTGACATCTTCTTTGAACACCATAAAGTTATGGGGCCCCAACGATCTTGTTTTGGAAAGTCCTATCTAAAATTGTTGTCTGCTAATTTTATTGGTTATCTGTAAATTGTACAATTACTTTCATGAAAATTTCCTTGGCTGTATGAGTATGTATATGGAAATACGAATTGTGAATGGTATTTTTTAAGCTCCAAATATATTTTTACGTTATGTACTTTTTTACCAATTTTACGAATTATATATAATAATATCCATGAGGCCGTCACAAATGAGCACTAAATATAAATATTTAAAATTCTCAAACTCGATACCCGAGTCTATCAGTCTGATTTCGGGAAGACCCTAAAACATAGGAACGCCCTGTGACAATGAGAACGTGTATTACTCTACTCTATTACATTGTTGCAAGTTGTACGTATAGTACGCTTGTACTATATAGAAACATTATTTCCATAGCGTTTATCTCTACAATTGTGTTATTTATATCGTCGAAATAAATCAATGTAGAAATGTGTGGTTTACGTTAGGTTAAAAATAAATCAAATTATAGAAATTTCCTAAATTTTTTTATGATGCGGTTTCGCGTACCCAGTATTGAAGCGAGTACCAGTTAATCAGATTGAATTTATTTGTTTTAGATAGAGTTGTTTTTCGCTTCATGAAACAATTTTGCCTAACTCTATTTTCGCAGAAGGGTTTTATCCTGCCGATATTTGCAATGATTAATACACATTCAATAATATTGCACAATAGGTAGGATTGCGCAATGTGATTCATCCTGTAGGGGTAGTATTGAAATATTGCACAATGATTGGGCACAAGTATTTGAGTTAGAGTAAATATTATTTCGTAATATTTTTTTTCTTGCGCCTCATAGGCTTAAATACAATTTCAACAAATAAATCTTCTCAATTTTTATTAGAATTCCAATTTGTCAATATTTTCAATTACAACATTCAACATTTACGACAAAATATTCATCATGTTTGAAATTTGTAATAGTTGGAAGTTTCATGAGATCTGATATGTAACACTGACCATTTGCAAGCGTATATCTTGAAGGGATTAAACTAAATTGCAAATGGAAAAATGGGTGAAAGTTTGGGACTGGTCATAAACTTAATCTACCTATCGTACTACTCTGTACATTCTCGACCAAATATTTACAACGGTTTATACATTCCTAGAAATGAATTCCTAAATCTATTCACACTGTCACAAGGGGGACTAACCACTTTCTACACAACTAAAAATTTCCAAGAAATGAAGTGCACCAAGCACTGTGCGCCGTTGCATCGCAACAGTTCCGATACACCCAACAAAAGAGGCCAAAGAGTCACAGATAACTAAATTTTTTCACTCTATTGGAATGAGAAACTAATGAATTTATTGCATTATTACGAAGAAGATTCATAAAAGCCTGATATTGATGATGAAATTGACTTTTAATAGGCCATTATCCGACTTGGTAGAACGTAACCCTCTTATGAATACAGACTTCACAGTACACATTCACGGAACTTTTTTGGAACGGAACCGTCGACAATGTTGATTTTTGATGGGGGTCTACTTGCGCTCTGACATTTGTTGCGCTAAAACAAAAAAAAAAAGGTCTTCATTCTCTGGTTGTGGTCGCGTGTCGCCTGGTAAGGGTTTCGAAAAAAGGTCTTTATTCGATTTGTAGCGTTTTTGATTCGATTATTCGTACTGAAGGAAACGATGACTTCGATTATTCAAGAACGAGAAGCAGAAAAAAGGATTTCTTCGGGATGAAAAAAAGAGTTGATTTCTAATCCAAAAAATTTGAATTATGAAGTTGGAGTTCTTGAAAAAAACCTGTCTATTGGCATGAGGGGAGTTGGATTAAGATTATAGAAGAAAACAGCGAAAATCGTCGTTTTTTAATTCTTTATAAACTTTTTTTCAATCGCAATCTACTCAATTTTTTACGAATTAATGCGTGTACAAGTGGCATTGTGCACTTGTGTGTGGGTAGTTGAAAATTCAATCTTTCAAAAACCGATGGTCTAATTGTCTTAATACTGTCGGTTTCACTATTTTTTAACGCTTTGTAAGAACTATCCGCCAAATGGTCGAGAATAGGCGGTGGGCGGCGAACTGACGTATTGGCCCTACTTTTTATTTTCCTATAACAGTATTGTCGCGAGTTGACTGCACTGTATATCGAAAGAGATTAAGCAATGATTGATAACTAAATTAATTAATTAATAAATTGATTGCATTATCAAGAAAATTCACAACACCCTGTTATCCATGTTTGGTGGAACGTAACCCCCTTATTAAGATAGGAACGTAAATGTTGAGGTACGGTTGTAATTGTAAAATTGATTAAAAAATAATTCGCTTGAGTTTCGTGTTGGTCTTTAGGCTTTACTTTTAATCGTAATTTTCTTACGAGAATCTTGGTTGCGAGGTATCCGACGTCGTCGACCTGATTTCCGGTAAAAGCGGAAGTAAATTAAAAACAAAAAATGTATGATCAGATTCATTCTGCGTAATTGAACTCATAAATGTTCATTGTTTTAAATATATTCACGGAATTCCATAGTTTTGTAATTTTTTCCTAATGAACAAAATGATTCGAATAAGTGGTATTTTATTAAAAAGAATTATATTAGCAATAAATAGTGAAAGAGTGATCGTGTAGTCTCCCCACTCCTTCGCAATAGCGTTTTCGGTCAGTGTTATCCGTCTGCTGTAATAACCACTCATCGGCAGATCGGTGATCGGCTCGTTCGTTTTAGTTTAGTGTGTCGGTGTACGTGGAACGTGGAGCGAGTATGCGTTCAGAACGCCGCCTACAACTCGTAGTACGTAATCACAGTTTCGTTTAAATCATTTCGTCATTTTTCCGAATACATCAACTTGCTTACTTACGGAATACAATTCAAAGTGAGTATAAGTATTTAGACTGATTCATTGCGAATTCTATGTGCGGATTATTTTGATATTGGTACTTTGCTCAAGTCCATGTAAAATATTTGCAAATTTCAGATTCGTCCTCGGAACAAACTTGGTCGTCACTTGTCATCTTTAGCTATTTAGTGTTTGTGAAAATCAAATCGTCTATAATGCAGAGTGTGGTACGGGGTGTTGTTTGTAACTCGGTCGAGAAATCGGTCGTGAAAAGTGTGTCGGGTAGTGATATCGTGAAAAACATTAGTGTATCGGAGAAGGATAACGAGTGTCGTGTCCCCAAGGTTACAAATAGCAGGTACACAAATGCGGTACCTGTTGAAACGCAGGGCGAAGCGCATTTTCCAGAAAAAATTGGGGGCAAATATCTGATCTTGGGACAGGTGGAAGGTAGTTCACTCTACATGTGCGTAAACATTGCCACTAAGGACGAATTGGTTTGCAAGGTGAGATTTTGTCATATCTATATTCAAGAATTCGATTTATTTTCAAACATACCGGTATATGTATCCTATCACGGACACTACCATGCTGTATTTATTCAATGTTTCGTTTAATTAAGTCAACAGGGAAAGCTATTAATAGCGGACATACAGTTATTCGATTCTGTTAATTGAATGCGTGTTATACTTTTCTATTTATTTTCGGCAATTTTTTTTCACGTGGCGCTTAGATTCAATGTACAATATTCAGTTTTCTATAAATCGTGAACCATTCACAATGTTTTCCTTTATTTGAATGAAAACATTTCAGGATTCATATTGATTATCCGATTTGTCTATATTTGGAAAAGACGAGTTCGTTGTTGTTTTGCATCAAGGCGACTGATCTAGGTTTGGGTGATGATCGATACACCAATTGTACAGTGAATATAGAGCACGTGTATATATCGTGCAATCATTTATGTCAAAAATCAAAATAACCTTGCATGTGCAAATTGATTATGGCAAGTTTTAACCTGCTTTCGGTACGGCCTCAAGCGCTTTGCTACTATAGTTGTGCTGGTTTTCGGGGACCAGGGATGACGAGCATTTGACGCGATGCGCAAATTCGACCTGAGACTTTTGCACCAATTACATTATTTAAAATTTAAAAATCGATTCCGTATATCCATATAACTCAGATTTTCAAAAATTCTTCCAGATTTTACAGAACCCATTGGAACGACATGCAGAATTTTGAACTGAGACTTTTGAACGGAATCTGACTTTTTGATAGTAAAGTTCTATTCTGTGTCTATAAACAATTTGCCAATCACTCGGCAGAAGTTATTCGTTCAGCTATTGCCTCTAAGGTGGCAGTGCAACAAGAGGCACGTGGGGTTAACAGGTGGGAGATGATGTACGGGAATCAAAACTATTTCTTTTCAGACGTTTACCGCCGTAGAAATAATAAAATTGTTTTGCATTCCTAAAGTATAAAGTTGCATAGACAATATATTCTCACGAACAGTATCGTTCAGAAAAAAAATTGAGACATGGATGATTATTCTTTTCAATCTAAATCAGTTTTTAGACATCAATTTAAAGAACAAACCAACGACACCAAAACTTTTTCCCGATGTATACATTACGAGTAAAGGTAGACGCAAAAAAAGTTTAAAAAACTTTTCGGTTTCGGGACAGATTGTTTCTTCAACGAAATGTCAGATCTAATTTTCGTTAAGTAGATTGTGCATTGAGAATTTAAAACAAAAAGTCGGCAAAATATTTGAATCAGAACGGTTTTTTCCGCACAAAATATGTTTGCCGTCTTCTGGTTATTATAACATCTGATTTATATTTGTAACTTTTTGTCAGTCAAAATTCTCGAATGAAGTTGATAACTCACACACAGCTGAATATAGATTTAGGGAATAGTCTATGAGAAAATCTAATCACCGGACGTACCCCATTAACTAAAAGTTCCATTAAAAACAAGGAAGTTTAGTTCCGCTTCTGGTACAACGGAAGTAGCAGAAAGTTATATTTTACCTACAGCCCTTCCGAAGATTTAGTACAATGCCAACAGTTGGAATCGGCCAGAAGTAGGCATGAGGACATCGTGGTACAGCTGACGTTGCATCCGGGATGGTGGGCAGGGGTTGCGTGAGTGTCGTCATTAAAAAAAACTCGATTTTTCCCCTTGTCTAGATCCTCCCGAAATTTCAAATTGATCGGAGTAAAATTCGAAGAGATAGCGCATTCCGAAGTACCACCCATCGCATCAGCCAGGTGCGGCACAATCGCAGGTATATTGAGGCAGCTGCTCTCTGCTCAACCATTGTTCGTCGGTCTTTCTGACTTGCTTTCACATTTTAAAGAAAATTAGTCTCAAATATTTTAGTCAACGTAGAGCCACGGTAAATTTTCCTTGCTCTGTTTACCAAACGTAATAATTCAGAAATTTGTGCTTTTTAATGAATTAAATTTTTTTCTGCGACTCTAGAAACAAACGATTTTTCAAAAACGCACAAACAATAAATGAGGTTATCATAAGTACATTCTCTAGAAAAAAAATCACAATTTCTTAAAAGCTTTTATCTGTTACTTTCTTGAAAAATCTGTGACTCGTGAACCGCTTAAGATAGGCATGAAGAATACTACACAAAACGGAAATGGTATCTGATAAGGCATTAGAAAACAGGACATACAGAATGTCTATTTGAGAACTTCCGACCCTTATAATCTCCTTTGCCATGGTTCATTAAGGACTGATATTTTTGTAAATGGCATCATTAGAAAACCAGGCTTTCTTCATGTGTCATTTTCCTTGTTCTCTCTTACTCAAACTTAGGATTCCATCGCTCCGAATCATAAGATGGAAGGTTTTAATAAATTATCCATATTTTTAATACATGTTTCTCGATGAAAAATGAAGTGAACTTTATAAAAAAAAAGTATTTGCTCAGTATTGAAATTTCTTTCAATATTATATTCTCACAAAAAATTCGATTGTCACATACATTTCTCAAATATTCAAATCAACAATTTTTAGAGGAGTATTTCAACGAATATTTTAAAGTGTTTTGAGTGTTTGACGCAATCAGAAACAAAATTATCTAATTTTTTAATGAAACGCAAAAAATCGAGATTTGTATTGAGCTTTTTAGAGATCATAATTGCTTAGAGATGATTAGGTAATAACATACTTTATTTATCGAACCAAATCGAATTCTTTGGGTGTTTCAAGAAATAAGCAAATGGACCGTCGAAAGTTTAGAAGATTGTCCCTCAATCATTTGGTAATTTTTCTAGATAAAATAGTTATATATTTCGCATCAGAAATTCATAAATTTCAAGAAACTCGAAAATTTCAATTAATTTTTGCGAAATTCTTATCGATATGAGAAAATTAAAATAAATCCTCCTCTTCGAAATATGACATCAAGTGTATTATCTTAGAAATTTTCTGAAAATGAGTAATTTTTCTCAAAGTATTTAAGATTATTATTAAATTCCGCGAAGATTTCTCCATCATTTACGGAAAATCAAGAAGATAATCAAAATTTCACGGAATTTCAAGACGATTATTTCACGGAGATTTCGAAGATAAGTCATTGATTTCTTCACAATCTCGATTGATTTGCTGGGAAGTTTCAGTATTGAATACGAAATGTTCAGCAATTTTCGCCACGTTTTTGAAGCGTTCAAAGAAGTTTCTCAAATTTTCAAAGAAAGTTCGTTTCCACAAAATTTCATTTCCTTAAGTTTTTGAAACCAAACTCCTGAATTTTTCGAAGAAAATCTTTAATGACACAATTATATTCAAGTGGATGAAAGAAACTTCTCGAAGAAAAGTGAAATGTTACAAGGAATACATTAGAGCGAAAATTTTCGGAAAATTCGTAGATTTTTGAAGAAAATTCAGAATTTTTTGAATACCTGCTATAAAGATCAAGAAGAATAAATTGCAATTTTCTAGGAATTCATTGAATTCCTCCCACTATTTCCTTTTAATTTTGTAGAATTTCTTCAATTATTTGAGAAATTCTTTCTTGTAACATCGTTACGACCCCCTCTCTACAATTTGCAATACGTAATACTTGAGATCTTTGAACCTCTAAAAGTGTCATTAAATTATTACTAAAAAAGAACATATTGACCAGGTTTATTGGTCAGTCGTGTCAATAGTTGTCGTCCCAACCCAGCCAGAAAATGTTTTAAATAATTTTTAACCTGTGTAAGTTTCTCGCTTCAGAATGATGAAAAACTAGTGCGGATGTGCGTGTAGTCAAAATTCCTAACTGTGCCTAAAATTGAGGCATCCTCGACATTTTTCGTTTGCACGCTGGTCTACTTTTATCGGGGACACATCGTATGTCCCAACCGTCAACGGATACATATCAGTACGACATTGTTCCAAACTTGTACAAAGTTGAAAACGTACTGCGATGGCGAACTCAAATAAATTATGCATTTTACAATCAGTCGCCGAACCCAATTGGAATTTATAAGTCGAAATATTCGCCAGATTATGCCCCCCTCCTCCGAACGAATTGCGAAAAGTCCACTGAACTTGAAGATTTTGGCGTGATTCGATAATAAAGGACGAAAGGGAGAACAACGAGGATAAAAGTTCGTTTTCATTGAAAGAGACTTTTTTTCCGATCGAAACGTTTCATGGCTTTTCGTTTCGAAATAACACTCGCGAACCGGTTATTTTCGTCCGGTGCTTTGTCATCAATGACAGAGGCCGACGCGTTGCGCCATATCGCGATCATCAAACGCAATTTTATCAAAATTATTTATGAGCTATTGCCACACTTGACCTTAGCATCGCGAGGCCGCTCAAATTTCAAGTTTAGTACAAACCGGACGCCAATAATAACAATTATCATTTCAACGAAACAAATTCGAAATTCGCATCGTATATTTCCTTGGACAAACATTCTTTTATGGCGACAATTTTTATGTCTCACTATCAGGAAACGTGCGATTAATCTTCATTTCGAAGAATATTCGGACAGATTGCGTTTATCGGTTCGGTTCATTCTACTACTGACGAAAAAATAATGAATCAATTATTTCAGACCATCATTTATTTGAAATTTGAGCCAAAAAATGTTACTCTGCTTATTCCTAAGATTAACAATGTACCCCATCCCCCTTGCCACGGCCGATTAATCTTTGAATAGTGATCACGAATCTTTTCTTCGAGATAACATAAATGTGTCTGCGTTTGACGTTGTGAATGTTATCGTCAAGTGCGTCAAGTGCGTGATAACCATTCGGAGTCGTCTGGAACACTTCCAAATGTCAACATTTTTCACACTTCTCCATCGAGGGGGCTGGTGATCAGTCAGGCGTTTACCGAGGACGATAGCCTCGCTCGTGATGGGTCCCGCGGGACGATTATACAATAAAGATAAAATACAACAGGACCCAATTTTACAATTTCTACAATGAATAGAAAGGATATTTACCAAATCTCTGCAAAAAAGTTAAATGTTTTTGTAAAAATAATTCATATTTTCGTGTAATGGTATTTCTTCACGATCGGTTCAAATGGTAAAACATGTTCAACTTTCTTTAAAAAATTACCAATTTTTATTTTTGATTGCCTTAAACAAATAGAAAACTGAATATTTTGTACTTTTTCTCAAAAATTTTTCTGGTAATTCAATGAGTTTTCTTTGCGATTTCTGTTGAATTCTTTTTTTGAATTCATACGGAATTCTAGTTAATTCGGGCAATTCCTCGAATGTTTAATAATTGCTTTCATTTTTCACAAATATTGATTCACTTTTCCCTTTGTGTCCACATATTTCCGTTTATTTTCCTGATAGTAATAAGAATTATTTCGCCAGTTTCGATAATTTGCTTTCGATTACCACATCGAGAAGTTTGCAAAACTGCAATTTCAGAACAATCAATCCAAAAAAATGTTATCCTCTGGAATCTCTGGAAAATGTGCAAAAAAGAATTCCATTCTCCCTAAACATTTATAAATTTCTATTTTGCGATTTTCCGAGGATTTATTCTCATTTTCCTATAATGACATTTGGTATGTTCTATTGACTTACATATTTCTTCAAATTTCAAAGGAATTCTGGTTCGTTGTACAATTTTCTTTGAAAGTTCAATAATTCGTCCTGTTCTTCGCAATGTTCAATATAATCGATGTTCCCGTGGAAACCTATGAAGTTTTAATGAAGTTACGGTTCTAGTTAAGAGAGTAATGTCGCCAGAATTGATTAACATGTTCGAGTTTTCCTAGAATGTGAAGAAAATTTGTTTCTTGCTCGAACACTTACCATAACTTTAGGAAATTCTCGTGAATAAGTTACATATTGTGCAACTCTGTGAAAATCCCCAACAATGGAATTTCTAAAGAATCAATAAATGTTAGGGAGTTCCTTTCTTTAAAATTCTCGAAATTCCTGAAAAATCTGATTTATTTGAAAGTTTGATCTCTGTTAAAATATTCGGTGAAATTCGATCAGGGAACGTCGAAAAAAGCATGAAAAAAATAATCTCTCATGCCGAACAAGGTTGAGGTAAAAATTGCTTCACGCGAACCGTCATGTGTGTTTCCACCAAGAATTCGTACGCTTTTGAGGCAGAAAAGGAAACAAATCGTTTTTCCATGATTGCTGAATCATGCGTGCAGAATCAGAATAGAGAGAAATATCGAATGAAAGAGGAAGTCTGTTTTGCGGAATGAACATTTTTATAGTAGACCTCAGTTGCCGTTACTACAAGAGACCGGATTTTATGCAATTCCATATTTGCATTTGCAGATTCAGACCATTCTTATCGGCCGTTGTTTATTTTGCATAAAATAATGGGATAATGAACAATTCCGGATAGTAAGTGAAAAAAAAATGGTATCTAACTGTAGTGTAAATTTTTTGAGTCGTTTCTGACGAAAGCTATGGAGAATGAGAAAAATGTTACGTAGGAGAGTTTTAAAAAAATAATATTTTTATTTATAGAAGTGCATTTGTGTCTTTCGAAGGAATTTATTCTGTTATTTAACTATTTGAAGCGAACGACAAACAATACATCTGCACGAGGATGCAGCTTCAGCTGATCATATTTCGTCCAGAGGAATCACCTGCCGTCAGTCACTCTGGCGCGAGGGCGTCTTTGATTCCATATAAAAACTTTTTACCTTGCATGTAACATCTGCTGTTTGAAAAAAGGGGATGTCTATTATATGAAAAAAGAAGGGACTTCTATTATAAAGACGCACAGGCCAGGATATACCTGCGTTGTTCGCAGCGACGACATATGCTCCTATTTCAAAATAAGACTTCCGTTGTAGAATACTCAAAAAATAAAACGATTGAATTTAAGAAAAAAACTAAAAATAATCAGTACCAACGTTTTGTTTCGAAAAGTGCAACATATAGCTTATTAAAAAAGCTCTCCGATAATGTAAAACGATTCGGGGTCTAAATAAGATAGTTCAAATAGATATTTTATAGAGCCCTAGGGTGATCCACAGGTACCTAGCAGATGTTGTTAATGTCTGTCCTCCCTCTACTTGCATTGGCCCTGGGCGATTGTAAAATCTATATATCGATCGAATTTCGAACGGCTGCAGCTGGAATTATGTTATTGGATGCTACTATAATTTTGTTCTTCAACTCTTTTACTACCAGCAGGGTGCTGTCGGATGCAGGAAATCACAAAAAAGCAACATTTCTATTTTTAATAGTATCTGACATTTCACAGTAATTCTATAAACATTTTTCAGAATGTACGTGAACATCGAAAAATTTTGTGAATTCAGTTGAATCTACACTAGGAATTATTCCTGAAAAAAAATGTTGTATGGGTAGTGATAAGAGAAAGTGTTTTGCAAAGTTAAACGAAGTTTGACTGATTACTATTAACATGGTATACCTTCTTGACAAAAGCCCGAACACTCCATTTTTTTCATTTAACTCGTGGTGCTCTGAAAATGCAAAAAAATGAAAAATGCACTAAACCAATGTTGCTGACTTGATTTTCTTTACAGATCGTGTCCCGCGACTGCCATTCCCTAGTATCAGCCCACTACCGTCTGGATTCCCATCCCCGTATTGCGTCTCTTCACGAGGTGCTCGTAGGAAATCAACATCTGTATTTGGTTTTCCCAAGATCTCACGGTGATCTCCATTCGTACGTAAGAAGTCGGAAGCGATTAAGAGAATCGGAGGCGAAAAAGTTGTTTAGACAAATTGCCGAGACTGTTCAGATGTGCCATCGGAACGGCATCGTGCTGCGTGACCTCAAACTCAGGAAGTTCGTGTTCGCGGATGTCCAAAGGTAAGTGACGAAATCGTTGAATATTTGTAAAATTTCATATTTTTGAAAAATACAATGTCACTGTAACTTACCCGTAGATGTATCCTCCAATATTTTCAATATAATCATCTGAAAATGTGCCAAAAAAAAAAATGGTAAATGTAGTCAATTTCGATTTTTTTTTTTCAAATTAGTTTATTTGATGTTACTCAAAGTTTTAATTGTCTGTAGTTACAGCTATAGTATACGTGATTTAGGGATTAAAAATTAGAAAAATACGATAATCGGTTCGAATTTTAGAGAATTAGTTCGGCTACTGACTCTAAAATGGCGGTGCACGTGAGGTTAACAACCGGGAAAAGAAGGTAAAGGAACCAAAACGTTTATCAGTTGACGTCATAAGGATTACAATTGCTCATTTTTGGTCACAATTTTTTTTTCAACAACTCAATTTTGAATATTTATGATTGGCATGGCAACACTTAATACAGGACGTGTATCAGTCTGTCGATCACGTGATCGAATCTTGTAAGTAATATAATTAATTTGACCAAATTTTGTTTGGCAATAAAATGAGTTACATGAGTTTATTCAATGGTGGATTCAATGGGGATTTGTGAACTTTCCATGTTTGAAACCCGTATTTTGTATAAACGCCGAAAAGATTTTCCCACCACTGCACATTTTACTTAATGAAAGAATTCATAAAAGCTTTGCCAAATAGTGGTGATCATTTTGTCTCGGAAGTCACCTCATTTTAAATCCATGCAAAGACAAGCCATCATTCGTGAAATTATGTCTGAACGTTGAAGCAACGTTGGTTACAAAAGATTATTATTGACTATATCCGGAAAATTTTACCTTATACATTGGAACTGTTAAACTACCATTACTACTTTTAGGAACCATTAAATTTAAGTAGGATGTAAGTAGTTCTGTTAAGCCTGTTATTATCGACACCACCATTTAAAAGGAGGATAACGCAGGTAGGTATCGTTTATCAGATCGTAAGTTAGTTTTCAAGCATTTACAAGAGCGATTGTCTTGTGCTTAAGTTCGCGCAAGACGAAGTCTTGAACAGCCAAATGGAACGAAATCAGTGGCTCCCTAATTATAAATCTTTAAGAAAGTTCTGTAAATACGTCAGTATACCGAAATCTTCGTCCAGAAGAATCAAAGGTTTTATCGCAGACATCTATTCAGTCGTCACCATGACCCTGACAATAGAATAGGTAAGGAGCAATATTGCACAATGACTATGACTCCTGATACTTATCTAGTGCGTAGTTCGTGGCGACAAATGGGTGTTTTCAGGAACACATGCATATTGACAAAAAGAAATTCGAGCTTGATCTTCGAACTGCCAAAATGCGATTAGCGTTTGGCGGAATGGAACTTCTGAACAGCTGGACCTTTTGAGTTGATTTCTATTACTTTTGCCGGACATTTGTTTTATTTCATCATACTTTGTCATCATCGCGCGCTAATTAGTAACCTATCGGTGACGGTCCGCCTGATTCATGTTTAGTAATGTTTAAACTGTCGATTCATAAAAACTTTTGGCATTAAGAAATTAGGATTGCAATTGCAACGAAAACTACATCTCGGGCTATTAATATTAATGATCCGAAAATTGTTCTTCTGGATTTTATTTTTTGTAGCAGTTCACGCAAAATCGGCGCTCCGACCTAAACGGTGCTTGTTCGATCTCAAAGAACTAACGCATCGTAAATCACCGAAGGAAATAATATCTGTGCGAGCCGATATAGTTTCGCAGTTTCAGAGCCAATCCCGGATTTTGTAACGGAGTTGTTGCGACAAGGCGTATAAATACCCCTTGCACTTGCTCAATTCCGTGTACAATCACACATAATAGCGAGCAAGAATTGGACGCGTTGTTAGCACACACACCGAACGCCGCGCCGGTTTCTATGGCGCGCGGCGTGCAATTTACGACATACTTGCTCGACCCGATTCCCCGACGTTATTTTCGTTCTTGCTCTCCGATTGAGAACGTATGCGACAAGAGAGCTCTTTTTTTTTGTTGATATTGTACATGACCTACACTCAGAATATGTCTTCATCAATAAACGAAACGTCCAAGGATTCAAAAGTGTTCCTCCTAACGTCGCACAACTTTCTTTCTATGCGAACTGGTCGAAAATACGATCGAGGTTTCTTTATCAGTCTCTCTGAGCTTCATTCGACTATTTGCTGAAATAATTGCTTCACTATACCCCTTACTATATGACTGAATTTTAAAATGAAACTTAATTGTTCCAGTTCAGCGCAACAAAATTAATCATATTGCCTCTAAAATTAGATGGTCAACTGCTGAAAGTTTTTTTTCCGCAATCATTGGCTTCCAAGGTAGCTATGGGATGAATTTTACACAAGAAGTTGCGTCTAAAATCAAAATTTGGCATAGCTTGGTATTTTTCAACCTTTACAATTGTTTTTCTTGACAAAATTCGTAAGAATTTGATGCAAAAGATGTGCACTTATCAAACAGAATTTTGTTTCATGTCATGATGGGCTAGCTGAAATCGCGAAAGCGAAAGCATGTGCGTGCTTCTCTCAATTATAGAGGTCTTTCAGTTTAAGCAATAGTGTAAACGACGTTAAAAAAAAATTGTTCATCAAGGAGAAAGCATGATTGTTAATGTTATCCAATGTATAACGTGAATTACATTTAATTATCGTACATATTATTAAAACTAAATGCACAATTACTGAACCCACACTGTTTATTCTATTACAAAATTTAGGACCTTTTTCGATAGAAAATAATTCACTGAACCTCCAAATGGAAGATCAGTAAATAACGTTTATATCAGAAAGAGATGGAAGAACGAAAAGTGATGTGCATCCCCATGTTAAAAAGTTCCTTTTTTCGTTTTAAGTAGATCTGTCTACTTCTGCTCTGCTGATGAAATCGTTCGGTACGCAATAGAGCAGTGGAAAATAGAGAAACGCTGCCACTCGGAAGTCTTATTTAAATGGATGCGAAACATGTTATCTCTGGTGTTGTTTGGCGGAAGTGAAATCATTATAAGTACTATCACTTTAACAGTACAATCAATTCTCCATTGTCTACCACCACTTCTTATCCGAATTCAGCGAAAGATTAAGGGAAATAATTGGAATTTTAAACATTGTTTGATTGATGGATATATGTTTAAGGAATGTCCACTACATCAATTTCGGTCACTGAAGAACCTTTCGCATCCACGCAATTCATTATACGACTCTACAGAGAGAATTTTGGTTCCTTATCATCATCAAAGTGGGTGCCTCAAAATAGTATTCTGTTGACAAAAAACAATCAGATGGTCTGTGATTTAAAATGTCATCGTGTTCCTGAAAAAAAAAATTTATTGCAAAACTTCGAAAAATATAAGTTACATTTTTTCTTTGAAAAAAAAATGGTTTAGAATTTACAACTCAAAATTCGTAAACATTTTTCATTCATTTTCAATAAAAACTGAAATCTCATTTTGGGTCGATATTTTATAATGTCTGAATTTCGCGACGTAATATTTTATATTGGTGGGCAAAATCTTAATCAGGAATTAGATTCAGATTTTTAATCATTGGACAATTCTTTTATGAGGAAGGAAAAATCGAAATAATTTTCGGTTGTTGTCCGAAATAATTCGATATTGAGATAAATCTTATATTTTCAATTACAATATTAATCATGATTGATATTTGTAACAGCAATCGCAACGCATCTCCCTCTTTTCAACTGCAAGCATATATCTCCAATTCAGTATGATTTCAACGGGCTCTGACGATAAACACTTGAATTAATGATATTAATGATTAAATGATTATTATTTTGCCCATTCCTTTTTATGTTTCGATTATCCCTATTTCGTTCGCTCTCATTTGTTACGACCGATTTGCCGCTACCTTTCTTCATCGCTTTCTTCTCTATGTACAATAGAATAAAAGAATTATTGGGAACGTGTATGTGGTTCTTTGTGAGCATTCGAAAAGAGAAAAGAATACTCGTAAAACGTACACAGAAACAATGTTGTCCGAAATTCCGCAATTTGTCGAATGGGTGAAATTCATTACGCCGCGGGGGTAAACGCACAACGTTGCTATTTTTGAGACAAGGGTTTGAAAGAACAAATTCAGTCTTGAAAAGCCAATTTGTATTCAATTCACGTTGCCGTTTGACATTGTATTCCGGAATGAGAAATGGGAAACCGAGGAAATAAAGATGCCGAACATTTGCGAGCCAGAGGCTGTTGGGATAAATTCTTTTTGAGGATGCAATGTGTAAATAATTTTCCGGGCTAAAATCGTAAAAATGTTTGTACAAATCCGATATGAGCTCAGTTTGCGTCACTGGTTCTTCCAATGGATGCGCAATTCAATTCCGTCATTCGTCAAATTGAAATTCAGTTAATCGTAAATTATCGTGACGAGTCGATTTCGAGAATGGAAATCGCGAAATCGTCGTCAAGGGATTATCGACCTCTGGAGGAACCAAGCCCACATGAGGGGTTTGGTGAAGAAATGATGTAACCCACGAGTTTCCTGTTGAACTGCTAAAAAAAATTGCTCTTTGTGCTTGGAGCGATATTTTTAAATTGTAATATTTGTTTTGTAATGTAATGAAGTAACATATGCGGAATAAAAAAACTGAAAGTATTTCAGTCCAGATGTGTCAAAACCCCTTTTTTTCGCGAGTTCCCTTGAAGTTTGTTCATCTTTTTCACATCTTCACTACTTATGAAATCACTTTGAATTTGTAACCATTTTTCCAGATCGCATACCTTCAGCAACTGAAATCTAACTGTAAAGGTTGCTTCATCAAATCTGTTTCTTAATCAAACAATGTTCTTGTTTACGAATTCCAGTTATTTCACTTAATTATTCGACTGAATTCTGATAAGAGGTGGTGGTAGACAATTGAATTGATTGTTTTGCTAGACTGATAGGACTGATTAGTAATGACTCCAATTCCGCTAATGCAGGCGATTATATTTTCGCGTTTCTTATCAATTTCCACTGATTGGATGTTCGTATGAACTTCCATGAAGTTTTTTCTTCACTAGTTTGTTGCTAATAATAAGGCCACTTTCACATACAACGTTGTTTTTTCGTACTTTCGACTTTAGTATTTTGGTACGAAAAACATCCAAATTACTTAACAGTCGTTGACATTTAATTCTGCACTCGATGTCGCGTGCTTTAATTGAATTTTAATACCCCGTTGATATTTTTCTTCTTGGTTTGTTTATACGATCAGTTTGAGTTGTTTGAATAGTTCACAGAACGTTATTGAGTGGACTCTGACATTACGACACAGTGCTTGTAAAATTTTTCACGATTTCCATTTATCTCGACTAGAATGGCATATCTCCACCGATTTTAGCATATCTCCATGTGTGTTCTCTGTTTTTCCAAGTTATCTCTGTAGAAATGGTTTCAAATTTTCTATTATCTGTTGTCACGTTAAAAGTTTCCAGTAAGTATATATGTCATCTCATGCAAATATTTTGATGTTGCCCTAATCGAAATGATTTCAACCAACCAGTTTTGCCTCATTTAGCAGTGGGCAAGTATGCTCACTTAATTAACTTGCTTTTATGGTGGATGCGAAAAATGTTCACGATCGATGTTATAAGGCATCCACCATAAAAAGTGAATTTTAGCCACACTATACCTTGACTCAATTTGATATAGCACACGTGTTTTTATCATAACCATTTTTTCTTTATCAGTAGGAGTTTCTATGGTTCTTTAACCCACTCAAAATAATAATAAAATAAAAATCGGGAGAATGAAACATTGACATTTAAAAAGAAAGAAAATTGGTTTTTGCCGGTGTTGAAATCGGAAATGCTTTCAACACTTGTCAATCACGATGTGTGTCATGATTCCAAAATGTACGATTTTTTTTTACACTTTGGCCCCAATTTACAAATATCGTTGATTATTATCAAATATCGATGATGCTTTTAATTATATACATTTTTTGTTTATGACTTTTTACGAGCACAACAGATTTCCAATTTTACTTCATTGTTGCTTGTTTTTCTCTAAATTTCACGTTGTGTTCAAGATAATCTATAAAACTCTCGGACTCAAGATCATCGAACTTCATTTTGAAGCGTTATATAAAAGGGATCCTCCCCGTTTATGAAAAATTATTCTTGCATGAGGGCAATGCCATATAATGTGAACAATATGAACACATAATTTAATACAAAATGTTTTACCTAACGGTGGTTAATGCGTTCAACTGGAACGTTAATGAGAGAGGTCTCCTCCGCATTCTCACAAAGCGTAAAAAGAATGCAGTGGCGGCGCTAGGTCAAATGATATTATCTTGACAGACACTTTCGTTTCAAAGAGAATGAGAAGCGCTTTATGGCTATTAATGAGTTTTATTCGACTATTTCCTATTTTTCCGACCGAACATAAAATTTTGTTGGACATGTCGAACAATAAATTCCTTTTAATAGCATTTAATTTCGGACGTGAACCAATTTTATTCATTCGAAAATTTATAATTCAGTCGCATTTCAGAAATTAAAACGACTTATGAAACTGTTCTTCGCAGCGAAAGTGTAATTTTCTGGCAATTTAGTACATGAAAGTTGATTTCTGCTGTCACCTCGGAAATTATAAATTTCGACGAATTTATAGAAGTTTTATTGAAAATGGAATTTTCCACGAAAATCGTACTCTCTAGATTAAACCTATTAGTACAAATTTACCGATGCGCAAATTGGTAGGAACGTAAATAAAAGTTGGAGCACCTCGGTTTTTCAGATTACGATTATTTTTAGAGCGATTATTTCTTATAGAAATTTCTCAATTTCGTTATCGGTGAAACCTTTATTAGCACTTTCGCTAGTATCATAAATATTGACCAATTAGAACGTTACGGATCCATAGAAATATTTCAGATACGTTCATTCGCGGGAATTTCGTTCCCTATCTAAAATTTCACAAGGAAGATTGGGTGTGAAAACAAATAGTGATAAAGATTTTGAAATTCACGAAATCCGCCGGGCTTTCTTTCTGATAACAAGTCGAGGAGACAAAAGTTCCAATCGATAAAATAAACGTGTTTCATACATTTCAATGAGTTTAACTTTATTATTTTCAGAAATATTGAACATAATCAGGACCGAAGAATTTTGTTTTAATATGTTAAATTTTTTTTACACGACGTCATTAGAAAGTGACGCTTACATCCTTTTTCTGTGGCAAGAACACCCACCTCCCCCTCTCAAGAGAGGTCGGAAATAAAAGTTTTTTCCTCCCGCACCAAAAAGAAGACAGAAGGAAGAAAACCGTTTCAAACGCTTTGAAAGCTTTTACACTACGAGCTGCAAATTTAGAAGAGTATGTTTTTCGATACATCAAAGAAAATTTAACGTTTCATGTAGTGACTGAAAAAACAAATCAACCTAATGAGTGAGTGAAATTCGTTCCAATTGAAACGTATAGTTATTTTCACAAAAAATTCCGCCTGTGCCATCAATTTCCATGATGATGATGATGATGATGAGGCGGCCGACGTTGAGCGTCGCCGCCGGAACGGCGGAAGACGTTTTATCGAAAGACATAATGATCCGCCCGAATATGAAATTCTTCTATCTGCGACATTTGGCGTGTCGCCATTTTTACCGATCCACGATACGAAACTTGAGAAATGGCCATAATAACGGAACGATGTACTCTGATATATCTGTGGGTGGAATTTTTTTACGACTTTCATTCTCCATAAAGGGCGCGAACCGGTTCCATATTTTCCGTGACGTGATCGTCCATTTTCGATTCGCCTATTCCTGAAGGAGAAACTCATTTCCTACTGAATGTTCTCAATTTTTTTTATCAGCAATTTCCCAGTTCTGAAATAGTATCTGTGTTCATCTACTAATAGTGAAAACCGATGTTATTAGTGATTTTTACCATATTTTGAATGATTTAAGCCGAATACCAAACGAAGTTTATATCCAGCGTGGCATGCTTTTACCAAAAAAATTTGAGGCCTTTAATCAAGAACATTGCACATTCGCAAATGCCAAAGGTGGTAAACGATGTTCAAATCCGATAATTTTGATCTTTCCGACTCACAGCGCCCAGGACGATCATCGGCCGTCGACAATGACGTGAAGTGGAGGCAAATTCTCTGTGTCAACATCTCTGTGTGAATCATCCAAAGGTAGTTGCACTAAATTGTAAAGGTGAACATGGTGTTCCACATCATCGTTAAACAAGACATCGCAAAAAGCAGTGGATTTTTGATTGTCCAAAGGCGCCAGATGAACAGCCACGAGAAACATCCAAACCAGATCTTCATTCCAGAGCAGTACTTGTGGTGTACTCGAAGTATTGTTCATTTTGAATTGGTTCAGTTGTGACAAACTGTGACAACTGAAACAAAGGAATTAGTCTTTGATGGAAAAGTGATCAGCAATGATCGTCAACTGGAGAACATGGTTACTCTCAAATAATTCTTGACCAGTTGTCTAGTAACCCATTCCAAAGGCTTCGGTCCCATGTTTTGTGGTACATGTCTAGCAGACGTTGAGCATTCTTTATAAAAACATACGGTGTCGGATCGCAATTCCTATAAATTACAGAATTTTTTTTAGATCGTTTCAGCCATTGCGAATTCTGGTTTCAAACTTGGATTCACAGACAAAACATAAACATGTCATATGTTCCATCACCGCATATCGAATTTGAAAAGCGTTTCACGTCGGATTGTTTCAGTTTCTCGTGTAGTTTCTGTTTGTTCGATAACAATTTGCATGCGACTCCGTTGGTCGTTCGCTGCGGAATTTCCGGGCGTAAACCTATCTGCGTTTCCAGCGTGCGATTTCTGATGAAAAAATTTACATTGGCTTGTGTGGCATTTGAATTAAATCCGAATCGAGGCTCGAAATATGCGTCCCACGAATTCGGGCGTATGTGCCGGGCATACAACATCCAACCTCGAGTTTTTTGCACAGCAATTTTGATCGTTCACGGACCGTGCAATATTGCCGTAATGCAGCAAAACAATTTCATTTCAACGAGGTTTGTTTCCTCTGTTTGAAGTTGTTTGTGTTCTATTTCTACTCATGTGTTCACTTTGTCGAAAGATCAAACGTTCTTTTGAAATCATCAGAACTATCCCAACCAAAGGACTGAGTACATCCTGAAAATTAATTGTGGAAAGACATATAAAAAGCCTTGATTCATTTTTTTTTGTCTGCTGTCGCAGTCTAGTGGAATGTCGCAGGGTAGAAAGGAAACTCCGCGAAATTTGAAGAAATAGACCACCCAGTGCGGGTACCCCGATCACTATATAAATACAAGACACTTTATGAGTCACTTCAACCCAAAACGATATTGGAATGGTATAAATATAGAACGAGTTTACATTGATGAGGATTTGAAATTGTTCTTCATGGTCTTCATTTCTTTCTTCATAATCGAAAATTTCCCGCGCTGTTTCATTGTAAATATTATTCGACAAAAGATCTTCGAAAAAAGTAGATTTTTGGAAAAAAATTATACAGTTTTTTTTTCTGCGTGGCATTTTTCATTATTATCAATAATCTTCATACTGCGTAAATCCCTGAGTTGAATTGATATGAGATTTACCTATCACATTGTCAATAGACGAAACCGGATCACCGATGTTTTCACTCAAATTTCTTTGGTTGGCCTTAACTTAAATGCCCTCTCGTAAATCAAGTACCACTTAAGTACCAATCATTAATTGAATGTTGGTATTACTCACAAGAATTTACCATTCATCAATGCAAATATACAACACTAAGGACAAACAAAATTTGTCTTCTCACCTTTAAATTGAAATTTCAAACCCCAAAAATACTTTCCAATCTCAACAATTCATTTCGCATCGTAATCGTTAATGTTGATTTCCCGGAATTATGATTTTCAATTCGAGTCGATAGGATTCAAGAATATTTCATCTCACTTCATTTCAAGTAATTTTTATCACATCACTTGTAGAAATCACCAGATTTGTGCTATTATCAATCAAATAGACTGAACATTATCGTACGATATTGATTGTATCTATGACAAAATTTGATGCCGGATCCATACGATTGCTTTTACGCAACATATCGCAATTCCGTGCTTTATTTTGTTGCATCTTCTGTCTACGTTATCTAAAAACTTATTTCGGCAACATTCCACCGATCCAGATCAGACTGGTTTTGTCCTCATTCGAATAATAGAATCGTTTCAATCGTTGAGATTATTCGAAAAACATTAAAAAATATGATTGATTGAAGAAAAAAAATTGAATTTTGGAATATGGAATTGAAACATCACTCCTGTCGTTAGCATATTTTGATTAATCGTATTGTCAGTAAATTATTCGTGGACTACGAAAATCTAAACTTTCCTATATTTTCAAATAACAGTAAGTGCAAACAATATGAAATTGGACTTCGTTCTTTTGAATGCTGTTTCACGTTCAATTTATTTGCATTTCTGTGCACTCTCGCTATGATACAGAGTTTCTTTTAGTATTGTAGGATAACAAAGAAATGTAATTTAAATTACTAGAATATTCACTTTTCAGAACGGATAGGCAGTAAACGGAAGACATGAATAATAAAATCCAACGTCAGGGTAGGTCATAAACTTAGTACTAATCTGTCTATTCTGCTAGTCTAGCCTAAACCAATGTTATTTACAAAGTGGGTAATGACACCAACAAATATTTACAATGGGACAGCTTCTTGGAAATACCTTTGGACGCAAAATATTGGAAACCTTTTCATTCTGTTCGATGGCAAACTAATTGCTATTCAGATCTTCGACCTGTTCCATGAATGTGGAGGTGGTGGAAAAATTAAGCGAATAGAGCATCTTTATCATCATGAAAATATTATACAAAATGAATTTTTGGTATAGTCTTTTCAAAAAATCAGACGCCGAAATCGCATTCCTAAATCTACTTCGTATGAAAAACAAAAATGATAAAAATTGTGGTTGGCACTATTCAGTTATTCATGCACCAACGATAACAAAATGATATAGATTATTTAAATGGCTTATCGTTGAAAATATGTCGTACTTCGATCGGTTTGTGGAACAGCCTGCTTCGTTACAAATATGCGATAAAATCGTGTATTTGCATTTTCGCATAGAACGAAATAGTTGCCCAATTACGAAGTTCTGTGGGATATCCCCTAAAAATATTTTCCTTGCAATAAAAATATGATGTTATTTGATTCACGATGTTTATCTTTTTATTAGTGTAACGATGATGTAAGGATTTGTGCTGAAATGTGTTTTTGTGTAAAAATGTAATGGCGCAAGGCTAGAAAGGTCGATTTTGATAAAGTATTTGTTTTAAGATTTGGAAAAAAAATCCGGCAATAACCCTAAACATGCCAATCTAGAACTGTTTGTCATAAATGTGACGTTCAAAAGGAAGGCTATCAAAAAAGTCAAAAGAATGATTACAAATAGGAGTTGATAGGAAGCAGACGACGAAGTGGAAAACTGAAGAACAATGGTAAAATGTTGACACTGTATCCAAATTTCCTATCGAAATGAATATTTCAAAACCGAAACCCAGTTGTTCTTCGAAGATCATTTGAATGATCATGTTTTCATTCAGCTCTGTCATCACAGCTCTCGATGAATCAATTCGATTTGATCGTACATTTTGAACCATGATACTATACTACCAACGTTTGATAAAGCTTCATGAACCAACGTGAAGCTTTGTTGCTGCGTTTATTCGATTCTATCGCTCAAATTTACAAAGTTACAGTAAAAATTAAAAACCGTGCAAAATTGCAAAACGACAAACTTTATTATGAAAATTCTGTAGGTTATCGAGATTTAAGACGTAACGGGGCAACCCCCGTCAATTTCCTGACTTTTGGGCTGAATTGCAATTAATATCCGGTGCTCATACCGTCAAGTAAAATATACATATCGCGTCTGTTGCTGAATTCGGTGGCTTCTATTAAAATAATTGCGGAACCAGATGCAGAAGCGGATGTAAAATTACGTGTGGAACATCCGCGGATGTGGAAGCAGATTCAGAGGTCTACCCGCCGCAATACTAATTTATGTACATCGGGGTTTAACTGTTATTAAAATTTTTTTACCTGGGTAGTCAACTGTTTTACTGGGCGAATAAATAGCGATCGTTTATTAATACATAATTTGTAATATGCGCACAACCGTTTCGTTGATTTTGTTTGAAGATTGTTAACAAAGCTATTAGCATTCAGCTAACTAAAGGGTCGGTTAACTTTTCACAACATCCATCTAATTGATTTAAACATTTCTAATATCCGTAATTCCATCTCAATAATGAAATGCCATAGAGGAAAAAATTAGGAATTCAAGCTTCAATGTTGTTCGTTAAAAAATGTTGGTGGATGCTAATGTTTCTAATGGACATTCTATAAAAGTATATCAGTTCAGTTTTTCGTGTAAATATTTTAATCTCCCAATTGCAAGTTATATCCACCGGTTCCGTTGTTAAGAAAACAAAAGAAGATGGATAGCATCGTGAGCGTCCGTTTTCTGCTTGTTCAGGTGTTGATTTAGGTAACTCAAAAGCCGACTGAATTCTCCTAAGAAAATATGATTTGGTATGATTCCGGAGCGAAATAATTCGATCCGAAGAAAAAGGTTCTCTTTCTAAAGAAAAACCCTTGCGAAAGTGCTGCACCGCCGCACCATTCAATAGCAGGATTTCGAAACTTACTGCTCTTTCCCACAGTTATCGATGTAATCGTAAACGATATTATAATATTCCAAATGATATCGCGCCTCAATTATTTCGAAGGATGACGCAGTCGACGTCAACGTTAACTAATGTAAAGGGCTTCATTTAAGACACCAATAATTAGGTCAGTTTAATCGAAAAAGGTGTTGTTCGTCGGATGACATCGATTGAGTCACCACCACCGGCCTGAAAGTGCGAACAATCCATTTGAAGGAAGGCCAAGACTACGAAATGCAAGTCACAAGTTTCTCAGGGAACTGGGTTAAGGACCGAGCCACAAAACGCAGATCAGACATGACGCCGATCGATTCGATTATTTATTTCTGGCTGTACGATCGCGAGGTTCGTGTTGTTTGTCAATTATATTCAACAAAAAACATGCGTTTATCTTGAATCGCAGACAAAATGATACAAATATGTACTTGAAGTATTTATGTAGTTCAAAAAGTCTGTAAATAATTTCTTTGGACTTCCTCAAAACTTTTTGGTCCTGAGATTTTTGCACTAATTCACTTAGTTTGAATGAACTTTTTTTAACAACTTTAAAAAAAAATCAAAATCTCAATATTTGATGAAATGGTTTCTTTTCGTTAACTTAATATTTTGGAATCAATACATACCTTCATAACTGATGTACGCAAGAAAATTTTCATTTTATTTAATTTAAAAAGAGTTTCATTGCTCAGAATAAATAATATGTTTAATAGTATGCCGAATTTAAAGATTTTTTATCTTAGCGCAAACCACTGCTTTGTAGGCTTAGGATTATCCGAAAAAACCTATTCTTCATCTGTACTGATTTAGCAGTTGGTATTGTTTTGCATTTGAAGCAGCAAATTGCAAATGGTTGAACGGTTCGCCATCAGAGGAACTCATAGTGCCCTTCTGTTCATCTTCTCAATCTGCTCCAAATGGTTGACCAAGGTTACTCTTGTTAACACAGAGTATTTGAGAGTTCGTCAATCGTTTGGTATGGATTTGCTTCCACTTCTCCCCTTAACACCTCGTTGTTTATGGTGGATAACATTCCTGAGTGCTGTCAATCCGAGATATCAAAGTTTAGCATTTGCACCAAGATAAGTGCCACAAGTGTTCGTAATAGCAACCGTCGGGTTATTGTTCTTGCGAAACTGCATGCAATGCAGGATATGATCTACATCTGCTATTTGACCGGCCGTTTTATCATTAACAACATAAACCACTACAAATATGGTATTGAATTCAAGTAAACAAATCATTCTAATCGCAAAACCACAAATCAGGTGGCAAATAAGTGAACAAACAGCAGATAATGATGACTGAATGATGCCAAGCGAAACGTACGATATTACTTTTGGGTACCCCTATTGTATTGTTTAATTTATGTGAATGAGAATGAAAAATTAATTTCAATTAACTGAATGTCATTGTTATGGAACTAGGAATTCTAATTCTTTTTATTCTTAATCGTCAAATTATCAATGCATTAAAATGTTTTTAACGATAACCTTTGCTTTCTCAGGTTGGGAAAAGTTGAAAAAGATGAAAATTTTGGACACAGCACAATGTTTCCGGAATAATGTATATTTTTAGTTGGTTTTGGTAAAAAATTAATTAATACTTAACGTAGTGAACAAAACGTTTCTCAACCCCCGCCTAAGCCAAATCAGTCAACGAAAGGAAGAAAACAACAACAACAAAAAAAATGGCAGACAAGTTCCGATCAAAATTATGTATGTACATTCATCGGCATCGTTTCGTAACCGGTTTCTTCGCGGTTAACAGATCGTTGAACTCGAAGGATTCGCAATTATCCGCCATCATCGGCAGAGGCAACTCTGGTCGCGAACTTGAATCCAACCCCTCTTTTATAACGAGCGTAGTCGGTGGTGGCGTCCCGTCGTCTTCCATCTCCATAGGAACAAGGACACTGACACGATTGTCTAGACGACGCAAAGCTCTAGGTCTAGGTCTAGGCCATTGATAGTCAAGCGTTTTCGTGAGGCTTCCGATTGAGCGGGTCATCGAGGTGCATTATGAAAATTGTTGACAGTCAAAAGTGGAGGATGAAAAATTCGCATCCATCACTTCGTTTGTCCGCGATTTAATTTCGCATACACAATGCATTCCACTCTTTCGTTTATCCACATTCCACTATATACAAGCAGTTTTATTGTATCTAATTATCGGCACAGTAAATTTATAATCGAGTAGTGCCACAGATTCATGATTAGAAATCATTGGACGAAACGAAAGTTCAATATTTTTTCGATCATTCTCCTTAGCAAATCATTTCTAATTTCTTGCGAACAGCGTTCTGTGCTTACGTACTTTGGTGAGATTATTGTATTAGATCAATCTTTCTCCTTTATTTATTCGCTCAGAAATCACTTTAAAATAAACAAAAAATCGTAAATAGCAAATAAATTTCTATTTCAGTATGCTAGTGATACATTCACGTTTTATTGCTATTAGGAGGTAGTTTGATCGGTTCCTTTTCTAATTACGTCAGATGACAATTTTTCAATAACTTTTTGAAAAAATTTCCTTCAGTGTGGCTCATAGGAATTTTTTGGTTTCAGAACCGAGTTGAAATTGGAGTCGCTCGAGGATGCTGTTATTCTCAAGGAACCGGAAAGTGACTGGTTACATGACAAGCGCGGATGTCCAGCCTACGTTAGCCCCGAAATTCTAATAGCGGGCTCGACGTATTCTGGAAAAGCGGCCGACATGTGGTCTTTGGGTGTCATACTATACACGATGCTGGCTGGAAGGTAAATTTCTGAGATTATTAGAACTGCGCGCTGGATTTATAGAAAAAATAATCGGATAATAAGCTTCTAAATTACACCTTTCACTTTTCTCCATTCACTACTATTTTGCTTCGCATACACTCATCTGTTGTTTCTGACATACTCTTCAACACCACTTACTAAACACACTCCTTTAATAACCTTCCTGCATTTCCTCACCTTCGCATTTCTTCTCACTTCTCACGTTTTGAAATTTTTATGCAAATCCGAAGCTTGGAAATCTATAAATCAAACTTGTTATTACCGGTGTTTGAAGGACTAAACTTAAGATAAGTTTAGAATCAAAGTTCATGCGATTGCAATAACGATAAAGTTGTTTTTCTTTATTTTCAGGTATCCCTTCAGTGATTTGGAACATGCCTTACTCTTCGCTAAGATTTCCAGGGGTCACTTTGTTATTCCCGAGTGTTTATCGTCCAAAGCACGGTGTCTCATCTATTCGTTACTTCGAAGGGATCCGTCGGAACGTATAACGTCTGACGATATCCTCTATCACCCCTGGTTGGCCAAAGATGACAAAGATTGGACGCCAAGTGCCCGTGATCAGTTAGTTCCGGAATGTAATTTATATGACGATTAAGAAGGGAATGATCCCTTGCAAAATTCGTGCTGTGTCTATAGATTATAAGCAATTTGTTGATCGACTCAACTTGTTTTATTTCTGTTTGAATATTGATCTTTTTTTTTAAGTTTTCATTCAATGTGGTTCAATTGGGAACCGATGCATCACGATATTTTCAGAAGATCCAAAGTTAACCAAATTAATAAATTAACCAAATTATATAATTTAATAATTTCGTTTGAGAGTTGGATTATGTTACTTCCTCAATGGAACCACAATAAACTTTCAGTTATATCTTGTTATTTGATATTGTGATGCGGGGTCTGATTTATTTTGCTTTGTGATCTGGGTCAACTAAAAATTTGTTAGACCATTTGATATTAGAATGAGAGAGTAACGAACTGAATTTATGTAAATAACATTGTTTTAATTTGTCCCTTAGTTTTTAATAACATACCTCTCCTGAGGGTTTATGTGAAAATGTGGATACGTTGCTTCGCATTTTTTCATTCATGTCGTTGGTCTTTGCTGTTAATAAAAACAGAATACTTTGTCTGTATTGCTTCATTTTATCCCAGCCTGATTGTACGTTTTAACATCCTACTCGGTATAAACAAACGAACTGATTGGAAGGAATCGATGAGATGAAATTTAATCACACAGAACTATTGATTCATTGTATGACGATTGCGTTCCGCTTGAACAATTCTCGTGGGAAGCAAAGATATGTGTGGTACTACATTTTAATCGGAGATATTCTCTCATTTTTTGAAATTTTAATATATTTATTATTTTAAGGTTGTTATCAATCTTAGATAGTTCTTGAAAACCAGGAGAACCAAAATCTTAACTTTCGCCTCAAAAAAATTTAAGAAATCATATTTCTAGAATTGAATATTTCTGTGAAACTATTCCAAAGCCGGATATAAGGGGTGAATGCGAGGGCGGCAATTAGTGACTATTTTCTATTACAAACAGAGCCGGATCTGGGGGAGGAGAAGCATTTACCCCGGGCGCCAAGATATAGGGGGCGGCAATGAGCAATGAGCCAAATGTGCGTTTCGATCTCTGCTCAAGCTAAACAGAGAGGTCAGAATATTTCTTGTTTTTGTATACGTAGCCTACAGTGTGACAGTATATACAACCGTAGCATTGAAATTAGCTGCGCCATCCATTAGCTACAACTCAAACTAAAAAATTGGTTCAAAGCGACTCTTGAGGATTGCCCCTCTAACTATTCTCTACTCGCTGACTCTAGTCAAAGAGAACAAAGATATTCATGATATTTTCTGTGACTACCTCTGAGGTTAATAAATCTGTGAAACAAATATTTTATCTCGAAATTATTATAATTATGAGAATAATTGCGATTTTCAACCGAAATGGCAAGATTTCGAAGATTTCGTAGTGTGATGATTGCACTTGTCGTTATTTTATTAGCGACATTTGGCATTATTTTATCCTGGGCTTCCAAAAAACCCTGTGACCTGAATCCATCGTTTTCTGCTCTCTCTGAAAATGATTATAATGTTTGGTTGATATTTACAAAAGTTTACGAAGGATCTCCACTGAAAATTAAGTTCAAAAACCTTCTAGGCAATCTCTTAAATATTACCTCTGTGCCTTTAACTTTCAGTATTGTTGTGGATAACACATCCAAAACAATCGCAAAGAAAATAATTAATGAAAGTGTAAAAAGCTTTAATAAGAGTATTGTACATACTTTTTACGATGTGAACAGTTGTGCTAAACTAATTGAAGATATTGTTAGCGTTATGTCCTTATTTTTTAGTATACCTGGTGAGTGTTGAATAATTTCAATTGTATTCATCTCAACTGTCTCTTTAAGGGAGTTATTATAGCGACGTATTATTTTATATCTCTTTGGGTTTACACAGAATTGCCCCCGGGAACCAGAAACGTGCTATACTGTTAGACTGTGATACCCTTTTTAAAAAGATATCATTCGATTATTCAATGAGTTCCACAGGTAGATATTTATTGGATTGTAATTCATAGAGAATTGAATGTTTTTTCAGATTCAAAAAAACTGCTTTATTTGGCCTGGCTCCTGAATTAAGCCCTGTTTACAGACATGTTCTCCGTGTATATCGTTCTAAACACAACTCGACTAGATGCGGGGATTATTATCAGTGGAACAAAACATCGCTCTCTAATCATTCCAATGGCTTCCAGGGTTACAACTCAGGAGTACTTCTATTTGATTTTGAATCAATTAGAACCTCAAAGGAGTATAAATTAATTCTCACGAAAGAATACCTGCAGAATCTTACAAAAAAGTATGACTTTAAAGGACATCTTGGTGACCAGGATTTTTATACTTTAATTGGATGCGAGCATCCACATCTTATACAAACTATTAATTGTGGGTTGAACCGACAATTGTGTACTTGGTGGAGGGATAATGGTTATAAGGATGTATTTGATGATTATGCCAGATGTGATCATGAAACAGTTGTTTTACATGGGAATTGTAACTCTGAAATGAACATAAATTGAACTACGGAAAATTCTTTTATTTAGGTACATGCAAAATGTAAGATTCCTACATAGCCCGGACATTTACCTCATAATGTAAACATTTCATTTCATTTGATGAAAATTTGTATGTAAAGAGCGGCAAATTTTCAAGGGAACTGAAACGGTGGGGACAAAAGTTATAGATGAAAAAAAGTCTTTCCAACTCGTAAAAACCCATGCAATTCTATTCTGGATTAAATTCTTTCAATTTCCAACAAAATTTCAGTTAGTTCAAGCTTGAATGGTTAATGATACTGACATGCCTCAGGCCGTTAAAGTCGTGAGAAGTCAGAAGATATGTAATTTGAAAACGTAGATTAATCGATTAAGTGCAGCCCATCTTATTTTGACAATGACCATACATTTCAATGACCAATGTCTTTAGTGTTGACACGGAAATGGCGCTCGACAGCACCTCCTCCTGTAGAGCACATTACGAGCAGATTATTGTGACATTTGTGTCAGTTTCGAGCACATGCGTATTGCTCATGAACCAGTTGAGTTATTTCGTTTCTGGAAATTGGAAGTCAATCATCTCTGGCAAGTGAAATTTAAATGCTCGTGCCAAAGTTTATTTGTACGTTGTGACTGGAGATATCGAATTTATAGTAATAAGTGTATGACAACGTGAAAATGTCGTCCCCAAGTGCCGGAAAGAGACGTATGGACACAGATGTTATCAAACTGTATCCTTTCTTTGTGTTGATTGTAAATGTAAACAAGGATTTTTGCTATCAGCTGATCGTGAAAACGAATTGAAGCACATTCATGACGATCTTTCATGGCCTTCTACTAAATTTGAACTGCTGTTAATAATCAGGACGTTTTTAAACTGTGACCCGATTTTCGATGTAAAAGGTAATTGCGAATTTTATTGTTGTTTTGTTACTACTTGTCATTTATAATTCGGGACGTCTCGGGTATCCATTCGTTCGATAAGTTAGCGAAAAAGTTTCGACACTCGAATAATTTATGCATGTATGATTCAACAACGTTTGTTTAATTGATTTCACATTATTGCTTATAGAAAACTCTTTTCCTTAAGATTTTCTGCAGCATTGAAAGTAAGCATGAAGTTACCATTCTAGGTGGATTGAATGAGTTTTGTGTAAAATTTTATGGACCAAGAGGAAGTAAGTTATTTTTATTCAATTATTTCCAAAAAAATACAACTTGTCATTTTTAGCGCCATATGAAGGGGGTGTGTGGAAAGTCAGAGTCCATTTACCTGAACATTATCCGTTTAAATCACCAAGTATTGGTTTCATGAATCGTGTATATCATCCTAATATCGATGAAGTTTCCGGCACTGTGTGCCTTGATGTTATTAACCAAGCCTGGACGGCTCTTTATGGTAAGGTACATTAAATTCGACAAATTCCAGCACTATCAATTTCATATTTTTAGATCTTTCTAATATATTTGAATCGTTTCTTCCACAATTGTTAACTTATCCAAATCCAATTGATCCACTAAATGGAGACGCAGCTGCCATGTACCTTCACAAACCAGAGGATTATAAAAAAAAAGTATCTGGTAAGCTGTTAATAAATGAATTTTGACGAAGATAAATCTTTTAAATTAGCAAATTTTAACTTAGTAGAACGTCTGCATTGAAAAGGAAACACCACTAACAAAAAATGTAGTTCCTTTCTTTCAATTTCTTCACATTCTCCTACTGTACCCATTTATTAATATAGTTATTTATTTATTTAATTGCATGAAACCATATAAGATCACGTTCCTCGTCTTGATAAACATCGGTATTCAGGATATGGTTAAGTTGATTGTATCGGGTTCCTGGTTGGTCAAAGACAAGAAATAATCCAAAGAATAATGGGGAATGTCGGGCCCACCGCTCAATAGGCAAGATGTGTAGAATAAAACTTTATGTTACGATAAAGGTCAAATGTTTTTTTGCTTCATACATTTGCGTCCATTATTCTTTGGTGCTTCTGATTTGTTTACATCCGCTGCGAGATGTCCAAGGTGGGACAACTCCCCTCTCCTGTCACCCTGGGTACGCCCATTGTAATGATACAACCCAACACTCACCTGAACAAAAAACGTTCCACTTTAGTTGTACATGTAAACTACAAATAATATGGTCGTCTATGGAGCACTGTAGCATTTCCTTAATCCTGCTGCTAATCTATTCAAGTCCAGCGATCAAAAAGTTTCTACGCACTGATTCTCATTTTCTGCCTAATGTGAGAGGCGATTTCAATAATGTGTGATGGGTCGAAAGTTGGAAACGAAACCCTTTTTCGCTTTTGAAAAAAAAAGAACGGTTTCAGTTGGGAACGTTTCATTGTTTAGATTGTTTCATCTATACTTGGAAGTAGAGTTACCTATTACAACGAAAATTGTTTTAGAAACGTCGTAAAAATGAGCGAAGTCCAAAACGGTTCGTTTTTGTAACGCCCATCACGATTAGAACTGTTTCAATAAAATAAATATTTACACCGCTTTCGGTAGATTTTCGAATTGAAAGGGATCGTCCGCTAATCACGTAAGAATCGAAATTTGTAGAAATGATACACCTGATTATTGGACAATCCCGTATTTATTGTTCTTCGATAAAAAATTTTTTAGATTTTATTATCTTATTATATTCTTAGTTCATGCAACAATAAACTGTGTTAATTCAAATTTTCTTATTGTAATTGAATGATATAAACTATTCTTTTTAGTGTTTTCAAAGAGAATGGAGTTTCCTTAGAATGTGGGGGACATTTTTTGATTTCGCTGGTATTTATTTTTGCTTGATTTTTTTGCAGATGACGTTTAGATGAAATTATGATATATGATGGTTTTAGAGTATGTGAGGAAGTATGCGACAGAAGAAGCATTGCGAGGCCAAGAAAACCTGAGTTCTGATAGTGAATCGAGCATGTCGGACTTTTCCGAAAATGAAGCCGAAGGTATGGAATTATAACGTAGGTTGTTTGGGAGGGGACAGCTCGCTCAATGTGTCCTCATTTTTCTTCATTAATAAGTGTTAATTGTGATGTGTTAGAAAGGGTGTTTTCGTATGTCGGTTTTGTTTGGCATTAGTAGTTTTTTCGATCTAAACTGACAGTTGTTTTATTTTCTTTTAAACACAATAATGTTCATTTTAATCTACATAATGGAGATCAACAAATTGTAGAAAGCAAAATTGTTTTTAAAATTCTACAAATGTTCTTACTTTTTTTTATAAGCGAACGAAATGTTTTGTTATCATTTGTTAATACACTGTTAGTTGTTTTCCACTGATGTCTGGTTACTAGTGATTCGTTTTGTTATTGTATATTATTCCCGCATCATCCTTCGTTTGAAAGGAGATTCTCTTTCCATAGTTTTTATTTGGTCTTAGATATTAACGATCGCTTATACATATTCGCGATTCTTGTTCAAATTTTTTTTTATTATCAATACTGTTATATGTACACATTAGATATAAGAAAAGAGCGCTTTTTTGAAATTTAACATATGATTAATAGGACGGAATTCCTTCTGAATTGTAATCGATATTTGATGATAGTAGTTTACTTCACCTATATTGGGAAAACTACAAAAACGAGCTTGTTTTTAATGAGCTAGTAAGTATTTTTATCCAACACCTTCACAAGACAATGGTGAAGTATATACTAGTCAAATAATAACATTGTGACTAGATGGTCAACATTTTGTGATATCTATTAAACCATACTTAATTACTGTAAAAAAATAGTAAAAGATTTAAACGATTCCAAATTTTTGACAAAAATAAAAAAGTTAGTTGATTCTGTGGATCAAGCTGCTAAGACTTATCTTCCTCGCCGTATAGGCAACACGATGGATTAAAATCCTTTAATTGACAGAATCCAAACAAGTAAGTGAGTTGTAATCGCGATATATTTTAATTCCAATCATGGTCATCCTCATATCATAAAATTAAAACGTAACATTCCAAATTTAGTGACAGTGAAAGTTAGGGATTTATATTTTTTACTTTTATCTTGGGAAGTATATGTAATAAATAGCTCTAACTATCATCCAATTTTGGAAAAGAAACAAAATGAAACAAAAACATCTTAATTTGTTTCGATAAGAAAAATATAAAACATTGGCATTATGTAGTTTGAATCACCTTGCAGGCACGAAATAATTTTCATTGGAAAATAAATTGTCACGCGTAAAAAACCTTTTTCAGGCCTTCCACTAAAAATGGAATATTAGTTATTTTTATAGTATCCAGCGTCCAAAAATTCTGTAATGGGACATTTTACACCGAACTACCTCTGGTGTTTGAAAGAACACAATGACAAAAATATTTTATTCTTTCTCGTTTGATGCGGATAGTATACAAAAGTTTTAGTACTAATATTAGTTGACGTTCAACCATTTTTTAAAACTGTTTTGAAGTTTCAATATTTGACGCACATTGCAGACGTGTTTTTCGGCACGAAGAGCTTTTTGTAATTATGGAACGAGCACCGCCTCAATCCTAAAAGAAGCACAGGGTGGGGCATAAAGAACTGCCCATTTTAAATTTACATTTTAAAGGAATCGTATTTTGTCATTAATTAATTTTCACATATTGTAACAATTTTTGTTGTTAATTCATTTCGAGAAATTTTTGCACCTAACGTCGACCGTTATTTTCGTAGATTGAAATTAATTAATAGCAAAAATTGCAAGCGTTAACTGATGGCACATATTCTTCTTTGTAAATGTAAACAAAATAGTGGTCAATTTTTATTGGCCTTTTACATAAAAACTTTTATGTCCCACCTTGATAACTTCTAATCATGCCAAAAAAAAATTTCAAAAATTTGGAAATCAATTTTTGTTTTAAATAGAAAACTACAATGTTGAATTCAATTTATCTTACCCAAACGGACAACCACTTATACTTGGATTTTTGAATCTGAAGTAGTCTCCTAGAATACTGTGTAATATAAAATTCACATTATTTTTATATTGCTCGTGAGCAACATTGCTCAAATAATCACAAAAACAAAAAAAATTTTGAAATATTTTAATACAAAAATATGCACACAAACAAAAGAGCTAGAAATAAAAATCTTATTTGGCCTCCAAAATGATGTGTCATGTCTATTTTTATTTCTTGAAGAATATCTTGTCGAGGGTGCCCTTTCTACACACAAATCATTACTAACTAGTCAAAAACAAATGAATCCGATATTATTGTAATTTATTGACAAAAGATAATCTTATTATTGCTTAGTTTTATGGTTTAAGCGGAATAAATTTCAATTTAATAACATGTGGCCATCGCTGCATTTTTTATTATTCTTATGACATACCAAAATTTTCTTTTACTCTGTATTGGATGTTCCCGTCTCTAGTCGTCAAAAATGATTTTAGTTTTGGAGTGAAATTTACATGTTATGTATTCTCTACATACTTTGTATGTCATTATTCTTCTGTCAGAAGCGTTTTGTAAATATTTATTATTTAGAAGTCGTGCAGTCGGTAAATAATTGAAATATTCTTTCGAAACAGCCGTTATGTGATACCTTTTCAACAATAAAAAGTATCTCAGGAAGAATCAATAACTTACTCAAAGTTGTTACTTTCAAATTTCTAAGTCATTATGGTTATATAAAAATTCGACAAACCCTTATTTCCTTGATTAACATAACTCGAGTTAGAAAGGAGGTGTTGGATAAATTTTTTATTAGTCTTATGCATAATCAGTTGGACAAACAGCATCCTGACGAAACGACACCCGCACGAAAAAGCATCACACCCATGTTCTAGTTTTGTTTTCTAAACCTCTGTAAAAGGTTCACTTCAAAACAATTTATGAACGTGTAATTTTTAGACAATCATATAACACATACCATTGCGGATACCTCAATATTATTTATTCATTTTGCAGACAGTCGGTAACTTTGAAAAATATTCGATGTTAATTATTTTATGGATGTATTTACAAGTCTACCTCAGCTTTATTTTTCCAAGTTTTTTCTACTTATAATCAAAAAAGTGGCAATATCAGATGTAGTTGTAGAAGTTTAATTCAAGCCATTTAAAATACTTGTTGGAAAGAGGTACTAATTTTGGTTCGAAAATAATATCAAATACACTCATATATTTGTTTTTGTATATAATATATTGACAACTTTAATTCAAAATCTTAGTTACTTAATTATTTCAGTTCTACTGTAATTTATCGTTTGTACTTTTCAATTTAATCTTAAGTGAATTGAGCGATATATTAACAAAAAGAGATCATTTGAAGTAGGGTTGAAATACACTTTATGTATATGTTAAGCACTTAACACCATAAGTTTTATCTCCATTGATACTTGTTTTTGCATCACTTCAAGATAGTTTGTTCATAATCAAGAAAAACAAATGACCCCGACTGTAGTTCTAGTAATGATTCTCACATATATAGATATTTGTACAGAGTAATTGATAGTTTATATAATTGGGTTACCTAGCATATATTATATTCTCTACATTGTTTCGATACTTACAATTCATAAAAACAAAAAAAAAAATGCGTAAGGACTTTCGATTAAGAAGAAACAATGGAAAAATATGCATGTAATTTATTATAACAGATTTGAAATATAGATTGTAAAACATGACGTGAAAGAATACTATGTGCACAATCCAAAGAAAATATAAGTTTTTCGTAAATATACGTTGAAGATTTTTTTTTCATGCCACAAGAACTGTCTAATTTGATTAGCGACAGTGATTGCAATAAAAAATTTGTACAATTAAGTTTCGGAAACTTTATAAGATTTATAAATTTCGTTAATGTGTTGTAACTGTGAAATAGACATTTGAGCAGAAAAACTTTAATAAAGACTAGAAGATTGTCAAACTTATTGCAAATTGGTAATGTTTAAATGAGCAACTGAGGCAGAATTGAGCAGCTCCAATCTTTGCTTCTGTTTACGCTGTTCCGCCATTTGATCCTTCAAATCCATGAGCTGTTGCGAGAGATTGGTGACTAGTACTTGCGTATTCTCTAGTTGCGCTTGTAAGCTTCGCAGTTCAATTTGCTCTCCGTCGCCTTCAACGGCCGCCAAAGACATAGCTCGTAGCCTTGGGAACCAATCGAGATTCGAATTCTTAACCAATGAATAAACATAACTTTCCGGCCCCGTGAATTCTGTCGGATCCTTCACTTTTATAAGAACAATGAAGTACAAATAATGCCACATATTGTGTTCATGCTTGATGTGCTCTTCAAAGCTAACGGTTTTATTATCAAAGGCGGATCTGTTCAAACCTGAAAGGAAATTAATCGGCTTGGTTTTCTCTCATAATTTATACATACCGCAAATAAAGCACGTATTTTTCAGGATCAATTCTTTCTGCTGCTTTTCAGATCTCAGATCCGCAAACGTGTCAATGATGACACCGAATATCAGATTAAGTACTATAATTATCACAACAAAGAAGAACAGAAGATCGTAAACGACTCTTGCCACAAATAATGATTCCTGAAAACACCAAAAATTAGCTTGGTGATGCCAAAATAAGATTTCAGGCAGTTGCAGGAGATTGGTTATGAAAAGCACTTTTGATGTGATGCTGGAAAAGCTTCAAGAAAAGTAATATTTATTTAATGGGAAAGCAAGTGTGATTTAGCTAAAATTTTTACCTCGCTACTCGGCGCTCTTAGTATATCCCCAATACCCCCACCATTTCTTAATCCTTGATTAAGCGTTGTGACAATACACATTATAAGTGAATCACAAGCGCGTTCTTTCTTCTCTTCTCCGTCATCAACTTGTTTGCAAAAATCACCATCTTCTACGAACTGACGACCAAACTGCTGAGATATTGTTCCACAGTCTTCATCTGTAACATAATCGAAGCTAATTACGAATGCATCGATAATATTACCGTTTACCGGATTTTTTCTTCACGCTGACGATAAAGTCTTCTTTGAAGAACATGTACCCAATGATTGAAAACATGTATACAAGTATCATCGCCAGCACGGCTGTTAGAATAATCGATCTACCATTTCGTGTAACTGATCTTATGACATTCAGTAAAGTCTCTTCTCTATAAACCACATCAAATAGCTGCAATTTTAAAATTATTTATTCCATTATGTTAAATCCTACACATACCAAAACGGAATAGAAGAAGGGATGCATCACAAGTCCCAACATACAAAAAACCAGATAAGCCAAATGATAAACAAGCTCCGCATCAGTTAGTATTTGTTGATAAGTTTTAGTTAATGTGCCGTGGTTACCCATGATACTGACTAGATGAACACCTTTAAGTAGAATCGTGACGGCTCCGAGGAGCCAAAGAGTGGGTTCGGTACCAAGGGAAAAAATTAATCGCAAAATCGTCGATGCAACTAAAGTCCTGATGCCCATCTCCCTTGGCAATGTTATAACAATAGTGGACGAGGCGAGCATAGCCAGCCAAATTAAAATCGAAATACTTGAGCTGATATCTGTAAAATAATCGATGAAAAAAAAATGGTCGGAAGCTCGTCGACACTTACTTGGCAATCTATCCTCAAATGGATAGAAAAATGCAACAATTAAATTAATTAGTACGGCACTGCTGAACAATATTTTACTCCACAACGACATGTAACTGCTGACCCAAAACAAAACAGGTTGAGCTAGAAAAAATTGAAGATTTTAGTCATAACATCCATACTCGAGGCTATTTACAATTTTATGGAAATTACAATTTTGAGACACACCATACTCTGAAGCGTTTGGTGAATTAGGAGAAATTTAAGAATTGGGAAAAACAAATGGTTTGTTCAATTTGGATTGATCATTATTGAGAAAATTTGCTCATTTTTCATGAATTACAAATATTCCAAGAAAACTGTTTGATTATTTTATATTCGAAAAAATGTTGAGAACATCGATAATTGCTGATTTTCAGTTCGTTATTTGAACAATCAGTGAAAAACAAGGCTGAAACTGAAATTCCAAACCCAAATAATGAAAGGAAGTTGAAACTAAATCTAGAACAAGATAGTGCCACCCCCTAAAATTAAAAAACATTCAAATTGCTTTACGAAACAAAACATACTGAAGAAGGAAAAAGACAGTGCAGTGGGAATAAAAATTTGAAAAATTTAAAAATACTTCGGAACAACGGAAAAGTTAACTAATTTTCAAGTGAATAAAGAGATCCAATTATCCCAGCGAACACAAGATGCGCATAATTGTTATTAACCTTCCATAGTAAAAATTCACTTACCGCGCTTTCACCCAAGAACGAACATTTTCAGAAGAAATTATATTAAATACACGTCTTTCACTTTATTTACAAAAAGTGTAATCAAATCTTTTCACTCCTCGGTATAAAAATACTCACCTCTTAATTTCTTCTGCCACTTCATCTCATTGAACATAGCATCAGTTCGATCAAAAAAATCCGCCACTTTAGATCCCTGGTCATCGCGTTCCGCGGTATTTAATACTTTGATTTTTGTATCGGTGGTTATGTACTCGCAAATTTCCGGTATTTGAAAAACAATTGGCTCCAACGTCCGATCATGCCGAACGATTTCAATCTGTGCTGTATGTGTAGTATAATAGGTAAGTGCCTTTTGCGTTTTGAGGTCAACCGTGAAATCCGTCGGCTTCAAGAGAGCGGCCAGTTCTTTGTTGTGCTGCGCGAGCTGATGGCAGAGGATATAAATATTATGTCCAACTTCCTTTGGTGTAACAGGATCGTCGATGCCGCTATCGTCCACGTCATCGTCTTCTGACGATTCCTGATGGAAAGCGCGACAAGCGACGTCGACGAGTTGCTTCGGATTCATGTTATACAAAATCCTCTCGGCATTCTCGCTGTCACCTCTGCTCTCCATTATCGCCAACAATAATTTCGAGGCGTTATTTTTCAATCCCAATACTAGATCCATCCTTGTTTTGCCTAATGGATTGATGTCGTTCAAAATGAGCGCCGTAATGATATCCAAACCGTTCGATTCATGAGTCGCAATGCAATTCTGATTGTCGTGACAAGGACCTTGACAATATTCGGTAAGAGTTTCCAATGTTTGATTTATCAAGCCAACATTGTTCTCGTTTATGTATAAGCCCAGCAATCCTAACCCACCCGTTGTTGAACCACATATACAATCAAGGAACATCAGCGTCTCCGAGACCAGATTATAATTTGTTTTGTTGTTCTGATTGCGGAGCAGATTTTGCAATGAGGGGTTGTGGTTTTCGCAAAGAAGTTGGAGGAATCGTAGGATCGGTTGCATGATGATTATTTTGTTAGAGAGCAAATTTTGTTCTTCGCGTTCTTTGTTTCGCTCCAATTTTTCAGCAAGAAGTTCTTCGATAGCAGACGACGATCCGGGTGTCATCGCGCATACATCGTCTCCACTGGACGAACTCATGCTGCGTATTTGAGCGTACGCCTGAAACGTAGTCTCGGCCGCACGATTCAATTCCTCTCGCAATTCATCACTTAATTGGATACCGTTCAATTTACTGTTTTGTTTTTTCGATATTTTATCGATATCTTTGATATCTTGCTTGTCTTCATGAGCCTTCGCAGCGATGTCTGATGTATTCACTGTTACGGTGGATTTAATTTCTTGTTGTGCGTCCTTCATTTTATCGTAGAAAACCTAAACAAAGATGATCGTGAATAATACTTTAACCAATATGATGTTTCTACCTTGAAGAAAGGCAAACTCAAGTCGCCGGCTACCAATTTGTTGAAGATGCTCCTCTGTATGATTGAGTTGCCACCTTCTAAAAGTGCTATTCCAAGCTCTATTGCTTCCCCGAATATCATTGGCGAAGTTATTGAGTTGATCACCAACTCAACCACCAGGTCGGATGCACCTTCTCGGTCTAGATGAGTTTGGACTTCATGTAATGTGCGTCCAGCCCTACTTAAGATTTTGGCTGGAAAATTACGGATGTATCTAAGTTATTAAAAAAAAAGTTGTAGAAAGTTACCTCCGGGACCGTGGGTGACTGCTGAGACTTGATAGTTTCCAAGAGCGACTGTATCGTGTTTTTGAACGAAGGCTTTTCCGAAATATCTAGCCAGAAGGCTATTTCTGAGAACATCGCCCTGCAAAATTATTGAAACGTTGAATAAACATTGGGTACATTTTTAGGATGGGGGCATTAGCCTACCATTTCTTGTTCCGTTTCATTGTCCATCTTAGCAGCATGAAGAGAAATGTATAAGGACAGTTTGAACGCGCCTCCCGAGCTATTAACCGTCACGCTTCTGCGCTGTTCATAAAATGAAGCACTTTTTGTGAACAGCGCAGAATCGCGACGGTAAATTGATCGTTCAGAACGCGAATTGAAACAAATGTATAATTTGCAATAATTGAAATGCAACTTTTGTAGGAATTCATCAAATGAAATAACTTACTTTTTCTCCGTATTCTGGATCTATTGCCATCATTTCCCTTAAAGTTCGTAATACTTTGACACATAGCTTCTCTTCTTTTTCTTCTAGTAGTTTTTCAGTATGTTTTATGAGCCTTCAAGCCGACAGTTTAGATACGCAATTCCTATCGATGTTCACTTACTCACCTTCTGATGAAACCACCGCTTTCGCATTTCTTTCTCGAATTTGAACCTTCCGGAAATAGTAATTCTGGTCGATATAGAACATCAACCAAGAGCGAGAGCTCCGACTGTACAAGCGGTTTCAATTGATCCTCCAAAAGAGAAACGATATCTTGAAGACCTTCGATAATACTTCTGTCCAATTTCATTAACTAAAAAGAAAATTGATTTCATCCCGGAAAAACTTGCGACCTGTTTACCTGGGATTGGGATCTTTCAATTTTAGATGTTTTAGACGCTTGCAACCACTTACTAGTTTGTCGTGTCAGAATTGTTGCCTTATTGAACATGGAAGCAACTTGACTCTCTAAGTCAAGCGGAATGGCTATTCCCCTGTTTTTAGCTGCAATGAGATGTGAAGAGCGCGAAGCAGCAATGAGACAATACTAACCAACATCAGACAAAGTTCTTATGCAATTTTCAACATTGAACCTCTGAGCTGGAGATAACCATGAACACTGCGACACTCTAAATGCCGACTGTAGCAATTGAACGAAAATTGGCTGTCTCGTCTAGAACCAGAATGCAATCATCAATCAACAGTCCTGCTGATCTCATTCCTGTTCGATTGAACGAACAACGATAAATATTCGTAAGTTCATAGAGAAAATCGTCATCCCTAATGAATGAAAATCATTCCTGTCGAGTGAAATCTATGAACGGTATCTTTTTAATGTGAATAATAAAGTTAGAAGCAGCAACAAAAGAACCGATTGCCACATGTTTAACTTACATAGAGAAAACAAATTATGTCGAATCCTTACAAAGCATCAAGCGGGGGATATTGCATTATATAAATTGAGATTTTTATAAAACATTTTTATATAATACAACTTTCCCGAAAAGATGATGTTTCGGAACGAGAAAGTAACGAAGGCGGCGTTAGAACAACAAGAATTTTCCCCGCTATCAACCGTAAGCGTTAACACTTTTCGAAACATCGCCTAATGAATGTTAATATTGTGTTTCAGTACTCACATCAGCTGTTACCGGTGGTGATTGTCTTAGAGGTACTACAACTGTAAATGGGTCAAAATCTTCTATGCTTTCTATGGTCGAGTCACTCCAATAAGCCTTTGCCTCATGCAGGTATTTCTATGTTACCAACATGATTAGTCGCGATGATCATATTGATAGTTTTATCAAACAGCAATATTTGAATTATATCAACCGGAATATTTTAAAGTGTCGTCTGATTTTAAGCCTAATATGCAAAGCCTGCTTATTAACGTCAAACATTGTTCAAGTCACTGGAAGGTTGCGAAAATTCAGACGTGTAAACGATAGAGTACCAATATACACAAAAAGCAAATTTTTACATGCCACCAAAGTAATGTTGCCAGAGCCCGGATGATTTGTGTTTTTTTTACAAAAGTTTGTGAATGAAAAAGAAAAACGCGTGAACTTTTATTCTTTTGTAAAATGATATTAATCTCTGAATGCTCATCATCCGTTTGATATGAATAAATTTTGCATTCTGGAAACGCTTCATCATCAGGAATAACGTCAACTTAACGAAACATTGATTTAAGAAAAACTACCGAAGTAACAAATTTTCTTTTTTCACGAATAATCCCCCCCAAGAAAAAGTTATCAATATACTCTTCATGGGCTGGATAATACAATAATAATAAAGCAATAGTAAAAATAACTAGATATCAAATTACAAATAGAAATCCCCAACCAATTTCAAGCCACATTTTTTCAAATTAATAATGAATGATATGAATGACACGTTTCAATTTTCGCTTTAACAGAGACATGCAAAAACTATCAATATTGAAATGTTAGAAATGTAACATCAGAAGCTGCCATGCCAAAAAAAGTTTTTCACTTCAATAAACTTACCTGAACGGTTGTACTTTGATCTGAGAATGGAGAACTGAAAAATGTTGATATTATATTCATTACGCAATTCGTCACGTAATTCTCGAGAGCTTTGTCGGGATGTTTTCTGTCAGCAGGCGCTGTTGCGATATCGGCCATGTCCACCAGAAACGATTTTTCAAATAACGTCCACATGTGATTCGATGTGTAAATTTCTTTCATTTCCACCTCCGTGTCGATGTAGCAATGATTCAAAAAGCCCACATAAGCCTCTTTGACTTCGGGTATGCAGTACGGATGAATGACAACTGAGACAATATCATCCAATGGCAATAAACTATGGCACTTGATTTCGGTATAAACGTTTTTTCCCATAGTGCAACAGGCGAGTAGTTTAACGAGTTCGACATGATATTTCAAGGGACTACCTTCATCCATGCTATGTCGTTCCGAACGCATCATCTCGATGAAATGATTGAAGGATGCTTTGTCGTTGTAAAAAACCAAAACGTCCTCCCCAGCATTCACCAACTTGAAAAATAATGTGAACCATCCAATCAGTTTTATCAGATTTATACTCACTTCTTGCATCACCATGTCCTGGCACTTTCTGATGAATTGATTTTCAGCTTTGACAACTGTCTGCAGGAACTTCAAATATTGTACATGTTTTTCATGGGTTTCAATACAATGGACGAAATGTTGTATCACTTTTTCGTTAACCTCATTACATAAAGTCGAATTGTCTTGAAATATTGCGCATATCGTTTGAGCCTCTCTTACCTGATAAATACAAAAGTAACTTTTCAGAAGTATCGTTCTTTGAATGATTTTTTCTTACCCCGGGATTCAAAAATAAATCTAAATGTTTGTATAAGAGAACCTGATTTTGTTGATTGCCAAGGCAGAAGTTCTGCAAAAACTCGTGAGCCAACCTCATCAGTTCGTTCATTCGCACATCTTCCTTCTCGTCATAAGGGATCTGTAGTAAATCTAATACAACGGTGTGAACTCCAACGTTTCGTAGGAGTCGCTGTTCATGCTTGCGTGGCTTTATGATCGATCCAGGAGTCGTCTGAATGCATAGTTTATTCATTCTAATCAGTATCTGTTGGATTTTTTTATATTCGTCCGCTTGTTCTGGATGCAGTGGAGGACCGACGTCGAGATTTATTGCAGATCCTTTTTTTTCTAAAATAGAACGACTAGATGGTGATTTCATAGGAGCTTCTTCTTCTTCTTCTTTAGGTTTTTTAAGTACTGGGGGATGATCGTCAAGACTTTTCGATTTATACACCCACAGTTCAGATTTTTCAACGGACTGCCTCAAAAGATCCAAATCTAATTTGATTTGTTTGTACGATTCTACATCACTGTCGGACACTAATAATTGTACCTGAAATTATTTGATTTGATGTTATGAACGGGGTGGGTAATAAATACGAAAATTTACTTGTCTAAATGCTTGTAGTACTTCTTGCCTTTGACTAAAATGTCGAAAAAGCAAATGTAGAGCACCCGATACGAGAGCGGGATAGTCATGCATCGTTAGATGGAGAAGAACTCTTAAAAAGGTGCGACCACCATGACCGTCTAGGTCTAATACTGCGCATTCTTCGCTGCTACCAAATATACCTTCAGCTTGACTCCCGATAGCCTCCAGATCTATATTTTTGTTCATGTTCAAGGAATCCCCAACATTGTTCCGTTCGCTTTCGTCGAATTCTTGTTTGAAGATACTCAGTAAACAACTGATTCGATAATCTAAACGGACATCCAATATGAACTGCAGAAAGAATTTACAGAAAAAATCGTAAGTAATAGAAGATTCTTACTTCCAATATTTCGATTATTTTCAATTTCGTATCCATAACTAAAGGGTACTCCTTATGCGATGCTTTATTTTGCACTGAATTTGTACTAACAACGGACCTACCAACTGGTCCTAAAGCGAGCGAAGTCATAACGGCCCCCATATCACCGATCGTGCGTAGCACTCCACCTTCGGCTGCAGAAACGTACTCAATTTGAGTGCAAATTCATAGTATGCAATAAAATCCACAAAAACACGTAAAAAAGCGGAATATAAAACGAAACCACCACAAAAAAAATGATTTTCAAAACATGCAAAAATAATTCACATGTATTAAATCATCTACTCACAGAAGAAGTGGTAACCATGTTGGCTAAAGGAAATTTACAGACAACATTTATATTACATAGGTACAATTTTACTTTAAACAAAATTATAGCAACTAGAATTGCAAAGTATAATAATTATAGTATTTCTCTTAATAGGTGAATTATTATGGCGCATCAGATTTTAATAGCTGTTAAAATTGTTGTTGAGGCAGTTCTAGCAAGCGAAACTTTCAGTTTTTAGTTATTGAAGGGAGATTTTTCTTATTACTTCAATTAGACATGGAACATCGACATTAACTATAGGATTCTTGGAATTAATACAAAAAAATTTCTTCCGTAAACAGATCAAAACAGAAAAACTCAGAGCCCGATCTTATTAAATTGAAAAGTGGGGGCAAACTGCGAATTTTTCATTGTGAGACATTTAAGATGGAAAGGGACTTGTTTATAATAATTGGAAATTCTATTTGAAAAGAGAAAAACAACTTTTATATTAATATAAAAGTCGATTTATACTTCAAGCTCAATAATACTTCTAATAGCACAAATAGTTCATTAATTTCAAGACCTAGATTCATGCAAAATAGTAACGACAAGAAGAGATATGCAGACAGATTCATGACCGAGATCGAGGAGGTTAAAATAACAACAGTTTCGACATATTTTAATATACCTCGTTCCTCAACAGCTTGGTAATCAGCCGCTATTTGAATGTAAATTCCATATAAATTATGTTTTTCATTATATATCATCTACTTACATTCAATGTCGCTTCGTGGTAATCTCCCATCGCTGAAATCATTTTCTGACACGCAATCCAAAATACTCAGCAAAGTCTTTGTTAATCTAAGTAAGTCAGAAAAACTATAGAAACCAAAATATATTAATTCTCTAGCCAATTTTACTACCTGAAATTCTTCTGATAAAACAAACCACACCAAACAAAAGCAAAACAAAAACTTACCTCAAAGGTCAGTTTATTTTGTTCCTGATCCGAGAACGACCACATTTTAGCCACAACATTACATAAATAATCTTCGACAAATGATATGGTGCCATCGAATCGGGATCTGACCGCCTCCTTGTTTGGATCCGGAGTCTTATTCCTATCAAAACTGGAATAAACAGCAATGACACAAAGCTCAATACTTTCTCTTAGAGTACCTACTCGTGTATGGACATTTTTGCTGGAATTTCTGACCACAGTCGAGCGTATTTCACTGGAGTCACGGGTTCTTGAGGATCTCTATCTACATGTAAATGAAGCATTAATCGACAGAAGGATGCCCTCAAATCAAACGTAACAGTGTGGTCGGCCATACATTTCAGTATGAGATCAATATCCAAATGCGGTGAAAGATTGTTCAACGCTAAATACTGCCTATTCAAACACATATTCGAGAAGAGGTCTAGTTGATGTCTATAATAATCTATAATAGCTTGGTCGTCTCTAACATTTCTCGCGTTGCGACACATTTCAACCAAAGTCATGGACTTTTGTCTGTTATTCCACAATAATACAACCTGACACTCCTCAATAACAGTTTTTGATTCCTCCGATTTATCCTCCTTTTTTTCCAGAATATTTTCTTCCAATACGTCATGAATTTCCATTTGAGTTTTCATTATTCGAGTTTCTATGAGTATATCAGTATTTTTTTGACTCAAAACACTTTTGCATATCAACTCTTGAGTTACAGGTATTGCTTTTTTATTCGATATACAGAGATCAGAAAGATAATCAAGAAATCGTGATTCCCAATTGCTCATATTCTTACGAACTAAACCGACAAATGTTTCAATTTCGGCGGGAGTTATGTGTTTCTCTAATAATTTACGATTATTGTGTAATAAGGCGGTGATCGTATCTTCCGCTAATATGTCGTAACCTATCTGTTTTTGCATAAATCCGAAGTGCTTGGCAATATATTCTTGATTTTTTCTATAATCTTGTTGGCTCAGACGCAAAATTCTGTAACAAAGTCTGAATATATGCTTATAAGCCGCGTGACGCGGATCATTCAATTCTTCGATCTTCAATAGGGGACCATCTCCAAGTGGACTGTCTAAAAATGGACCCTAAAAGTATTAACGTAGCAATGATAAAGAGTTTTCAAGACAACATAAACAACGCGTACTTGCAATATTTTGAAGAGCTGTTTTAATATTGCCTGTTCCCTCAGTAATTTCTGTCGATCTCTATTAGGGTTCGTAACGACCAGTTCGAGAGCCTCACTTTTATTTTGTTCATTTTCTAATTCAGCCACAAAGTAAACTATATCCTGAAGGAGATTATTCAAAGATCTAGAAAAAATAACATTTCGGTGCGTCTATTCTTTTTAAATGGATTTATTTAAAACAATTTTAAATGAAATTTGACTAAGAAATGAGTCTCAGAAATACAACATACCTTCTCTCGTTAATCGAGATTGTACCATTTTCCAGTTTCACCGACAATGCTGATAATAATTTACAGGCATCGTTGGCAAAATCCAAATCTCTCACTTCAATAGGAGACACAGAGATCAAAGCAAATGCTTCTTTATCTTCCTTCATCACTGCGCATCCTACTTTCGACATAACAGGTTTATCTTCTTCCTTGTCAATGGGAAGGGACGTAGAATGAACCCAACTATTCGTATAAAGGTGGTGCAAACGAACGTAACTCGATTGTGGTACTAACGAGTCGCCTCTTGTCAAGCTCGTTGGATCCAATTCGAATAACGAAGCGATTTCGGTTGGATACGGAACTGGCACTAGGTGATAAGCCGGCACATCGTTAACGTCTACTCTAAATTTCGTTTTCATCTGTTGAGTAATTTGTTCGTTGTTCACGTCCGCAGCAAGATATTGGCCAGTGGCAAGATGCTTGAATCTAAATAGCGAGTCCCAATGGCCCGCGCCACCTCTGCACGGATCGTGCTGCACAACTTCGATTTCCCACAGAGCTTTGCTACTAGTAGCCGAAGTGGCGCTTGCTCTGCTGGTCGTTCTCAGAAATACATGTTGCTGCTTTTTGTATTCATCCATTGTAAGGAATTTTTCTTGCTCCGCATGAAACAATCGAACCACATCGCCACCTTTCAGAATCTCGTCGGAATTTTCTTTGTGTTCCATGAAAAGTGTGACTTTCCACGAGGTGTTCCCGTTCACGATGTTTACTTCTTTGCAACCGGGATTGTCTTGCAACTCGTGATTGGCTGAAACGTGCAGCACTTGCTGTCCGGTATTGACGGGGTTCAAAATTACTTTATCACCGAGAACTATATTGTCACCAGTTGATCTCAATTTGTAGAAGGGCAAGATATAGAACCATGAACCTTCGTTACCGTTGCCGTCTAAGTACACCCTCATCGCGTTTCGTTCAAGTTGTGCCGGTAAACGTTTATTTACTGTTAGATACTTGTTGGATTTTAAATGCAGCAGCTGGACGACACTACCATATTGAACGTTGGTACCCATTAATTTCTTGTTCTCGCTTTCGTTCTGCTTTTTTTCAATTTCCGCTGCATGCTTGAATGAGAGATATAATTTTAGTGAGTGCGAGTCGGGATGTACTGGGTTCCAAAATCTCCTCAGCCTAGTCGATATCTGACGTTGACTTTGAGGTAGAAATTGTTTGGAAAATGAAATGCGCGTAAGAGTTATGTAACACTACATTTTTAGCATTCATGAAATGGTAAAATAATTCTTGAAAAAAATTTTGCTTCTGGTACAATAATGCGATTCAGAAATAGTGGTACCTAGGAAAGTAACTAACATCCCATGCGTGAGCATTGTTTGCTATGTACCTGATTTACAAAGTAAGCAAACTTCTGTAACACTTACATGAAGCCTTTTCAGCAAGTTTGTATCTGTATTGGACGTCATACTTTGTTTTGCAGCTTTCCAGAATTGTTTTTGAGCAGAATATCGATTCATGGGACATATCTTGAATAAACAATCTAAAAACAGATTTCAGATGGCATATTTGTAATGTGACACTATTTTGTAATACCTCTGAACTTCTTTGGAGGGTTTAATAAATCTCCTGCTTCAGGACAGACAACACAGCGATCATCAACAAGACTGAAAAAAGCGTGGACAATCTAAATTTTATGAATTAAATGAAAATTTACCCCAGTGTGCTCAAAAAGCCACTTGCAGCACTCGTACCTTCTGCATATAAGGAGACGATGTCTCCTAAATGCAGAAGACTGGATAAACCTATTTCCACCATGATTCCTTACTTTCTATCAAAGATCTTCCATCATTCTGCAAATGTATCAATAAATAAAAGTTCAGTGGCAATATAATATTGAATTAAAGCGATTTTTACACATGACCGTATGTGTCTCATAAAAACGCATAAATTTGTAATTATTAAACGTCACTCACAAAATTTTCATGCTACCTTTCGTAAATAGCACAACAATAAACTGATTAGTTTCGTATAAGCAATACTGATACCATTATATTAACAAACAAAATTTTCGCATTAAAGTAAATATCCAACACAACTTAATTGAAGCATTGACTAATATTACAAATAGATTGTTTACGTAGTGTTACAATTAAAATCAGTTTAGTGGATGGCTCAGAGAGGGCGCATACGACGGGAACAAGAAACACGTTGAAGTCCTATTCGTTCTCAAAAAAGCCGTTGGGGCTTTCGCAGATGGCAGCATCTCACTGTGAAAACTAATTGCGCGCAATCTTCATTTATTAGAGAACGTCAATATATTCTGTGAATGGTCTCTTTTTCACAGAATATGTGATCAAGTTAAATATTTAATGTGATAAGGAGTTTGTGATCATTTCTTACAATTACAATAAATGTGAAATCAGTTGCGACATTTCGACCGATTGTCATCCTGAGAAATGTCAGCTGCATCTGATATAAACCTCAAGCAAGTTTTAAGAAAATTGGAGTACCCGTTATGTGCAAAAGAAGCGCTTAACAAAATAGGTTTGTTTGACTCAGTACCTGCTTTAACATCCATAATGTAAATTGTTTATTTCAGCGGAACTGATATGTGGAAGAATCACTAATATCAAATACATGGATTTAGCATTAGATCTCATGTCAGAATTTATATTCTGTGAAGTAGATCGAAGAGGTAATAAGAAAACTAACGCCCTGTCTCCACTGCTCGAGCTACAGCTGCTTGACATATTATTTGACTATTTTAATAGAATCCAAAATGAAGCTGCCAAAAATACAGTGTTTTTATCATTATTTAGTGGTACCACTGCTACATTAAGGGCTGGCGTGTTGAGCAAACTGGTTTCATTAGCTGCTGGCATTCCTTCAAGAAGCATCCTGATTTCAGCAAGCACATGGATGCAACAATTAGGAAACACATCTCCTTACAGTTGCAAATTGGCTGAATCTTTAGTAACAGATTATTTTGAATTAGTTCCTGGTAATGCAAGATTAAAGGAACTGCCATATATTGCACCTCAGTTCGTAGCTAATTTTCTCACTGCCATTGCAGAAATCTATTTCATGGATAGTAAGAAAGAACCATCATTTCCCCCTCAGAATCTACTGGAAGCAATAACATATTTTGTTTGTATTTTCACTTTATTCTCATACAATCCTAAAATCCTAATTTTCAGATTTCAAATAATAGTTCACTGTGTATAGCAGCTCAGCAAACACAAATAGTACTGCCACCAGGAGCGATTGCTATGGAGGCCACAACACCAATAGCCGGACTTTTGAGATGGTGCATTTTAGCACCAATTTATAATCAAAACTCGGAACTTTATAGTCAGTTGCATCTTGCGCTACTAGTAAGCATTTTGGAGATACCATTCACAAACCCTCCAAAAGCCATTTGTGCACAACACCTAGCCGCGCCAGTATGGTCTATTTTAAATTATGTCTCAAAATTGAAAAACCAACATAATATGTGTATGAATGACATAGTTGAGGACCCACCTCTTCAAAGAGCTTTAGATAGACAAGCTCAAGCGATTCAAGTTGCACTGTCTGTAAAATGCGTTTATGGAAAAATTGATGATTTACTAAGTAAAATCCAAATGTTGCCTTACAACCAGTTGATGAAAATTGTGATTAATAGACATAAACAGATAAAATAAATTGATTTGTTACAAATATTGTTTGTTCATCTGGTGAAGCGTTGTTATCTAAAAAGACTGATTTAAATATATGATTTTAAAGTGATGAAAATTTGTGAAGTAGAAATTATTTCCCGTTGGCTTATTTTAATTCCCATAGCAAGAAGCTGCTGTTACGATTGAGGATCAAATAACGTTTATGGAGTTCGGAAATTAAACGAAATATTTTTCGGGGATTTATTTCCAACAAATGCAATTTATAGGAATGTGTGTATCATTCTATAATTGACAATGAAACCAATCGTGTATTCAACTACATATTTTCATTTTTCACCCTGCACAATACACAGGAATATTGAGAAAAATATCTGTTACTTAATTTCATTCGTATATGCAGAAAATTTTCCTGAAAATGAAAATATATAGTTCCAAGAATTTATCCAGTCATTATCTCTTCTACATTTACATAAGTACAAATATATTAATATATCTATTCAATGGAAAATTCGTGGTAGCTGTCATTGCACTTGTATTCAGTTGAACCATTACACTGTGGGTACAGAACTATTACGATTTCTATAAAATGAACTTCAAGGAAGTTAGATAATATGAAAGCTTTACTCTGAAAAATAGAACAATCTGTTGAAGTTTTCAAATCACTGTAGCGCCCAGATATAGGTATCTAAGTTTCTTAAAATCGCAAACGTCTTCATCCTCATTGTTGAATCAGATCCAAGAACAGATTCAAAATATTGCAAGAATGGATTGAACGAAGGTCTAATAGTTCGCAATGTAACGATAAACATCACAGTTAATTGGAGATTAGGTCGAAACGAACTGACTTATCACCCAGTCTTAAATTAGACAAGGCGGTTTTTTTCTACAGCATAAGTAGAACATAAACGTGCGTCAAATTGCTACATACAATGTTGGTGATTCTTCAAGATACTTTATCTAAAAATGAACATTTCTTTTCAAGAAATATAACAAACAGTCTTGATGAAAAGTAGAAAATATAAAAAAAGGTTTTGTGGGTTTGCTTCGGCATTTGATGACGATGAAATTGTTGGAGCTGGCGATGTGGGGTATCTTGCTCGTATTACTTGTGATTTCCATTTGACCTTGAATTGTGGTAACGTTCTACTGATAGTAAATAGCCTACGAACAAAAAAAAGATTCTTGTAATGAAAATGAAAGACTTCCAATCATTTGTTAATGGGCACTTTCAGGACTATCTTGAACCTTTCGAAAGTTTTTTGTCCAAGATTTTGTGATTTTCCAAAGTTCTCTGAAATCATTTAATTTTTTTTTGGGATTTTATAAAGTCAATGTTTCAAGATTGTGCTTGAATCTGATGAGCACTACTTAAGTGACAATAATAAAGTATTGTCTAACGAAATGAATCAATTGGAAAACAACTTCTGCATTTGTCATCAGGTATCAGTTAGGACGCAATACCTTTATTGATATTCGAATTATTTTTCAATCAACTTGGATCACCAAGAAAAATGTATTTCTTCGTTTTTTGATACTTTTTTCCTCACCTAACAACAACGGTGTTTAATTTCCAAGGTAACATCAGAAGCTTGCTATTATCTCTTGAGCAAAATGTATACAACGTGCTTCCTAAATGGTTTTTTTGCGCGTCGGGATCGTAGTCGTGAACAGTTATATTCCAGGCAGTACAAGGACCTAGAATTTTTTTAAATAAAAAAAAAACGATCTGGATACCAACTTACGGTTTTGTGTTGAAGAAATATCTAACTCTAACTGACGTTCAACGTTCGAATGTAAAATCCATGTGCACATTTGAAAATTAAAATTGTTCAGGTTTTCTGCTGGATTCGAATATTTCATCGTTATTTCACCTGAGAACCGAATTCGAGATTAAATTTTCTAGTTGGTTTTTTGGAAACTCACCAGAATGTACAGTGTAGACGTATTCTCCGCAAATACCATCGGTGTTGAAAGAGTATGAAGCTGAAAAGCTCAAACCTCTATTATTCCAGCTATACTTCGCAACTGAATATAAGATGGTCAAAGAACCCCAAGTTCTGACACTAACTGGTAGCCAGTCAGTTAAGGAAGTACCACAAAGACACGCTATATTAAATTCATTCTCCCCAAGCAATATCAGGTGATCAATATTTTTTAAGGCAGTTCTAGAAACACATCTACAGCCATGATCTCCACACTGGGTGGTACAAGCGGGTTCTCTCGATGGATTTTCAACTGTTTGAATTTTAATACTTATACTCTGATTAGCAGCCGGAAAAAATTGCTGTCTACAGGCCTAAAAAAGAAACATCATTTAATGTTTAACGGACATGTGCACTTACAAGTGCCCCATCTAAATTTTTGAATAAATATTGATTTCCAGAATTATCGATCATTCCTGCCAGGGGGCTACTGGCACCGTTATATCTAACATCACATAAAGTTTTGGGTAGCATCGTTCCACTTAGCTGCTCTGTAATTTGCATCACATATTTCGAATCGTTGAAATTCTGATGAATTCCGAACTTACCGTCGTGGAAGTAATAGGCACCTGAAAGAAATTCAGCATCTTTCGTTCCGGCTGTATTCGGGAACCTTCGAAATATGATGATCATAGAGCTTCCACTGGATAATATCGTTTTTTGCGCGTTGTTCTCATCAGCGAATCCTTTGATCTGTTTAATCGTCGGACTGCATATTCGTTCCACTATACTTTTCTTGTCTTCAACGTTATTATCAATTACTTCGATGACCGATTTGCATGAAGGACTTCTACGGAAAAAATAGATCAAAATAGAAACATTTCAACTCTTCATCAACTATTTCAAAACTGATAACTAAACAATTGAATGTTTTCCCATTCTACACTTTTCCTTTTGATATTAAGTTTTTATCCAATTAGAATTTGCAGTATTATTGGAGAACAATCTTTTTGATTTCTGATAAAATTTCCGAATGAATCAAAATTCTCTAGGAACAAAATTTTTTTTTCTGAAATTGTATAGCAATATTAAAGGTATGCAAATTTTCGTCTTACACGAACTCTCGAATGATTTTGAAGGGTTTCATAGAACAAGAACAGGGAACTGACGTTACCGCAATAAAAATACGAATTGCTAAATCCGCGCCTGGTTGGAAATGAAATCCATTTTAGCACAAACACAAGGTTGAGTGAAGTTTCATGTTGATAATAATGAAAACAACGAAATATATGTACTATAGAATTTGCGTACATGAGGGGGCCTCAGTTGTTTCATCTGATGAGCCTGCCATTGCTTATTTTGGCAATGTGGAATGTAGAGGTTTCTGTATTTAAAATTGAGATGATTGAGATGATATTCGGTGACACAAAGTACCAGTAATAAAAAATTGAAGAACTTTTTTGGAGCTTTTTAGTTTCGACGTGAAATGATTAGATAATACTCATGGCCTACTTTGTGCTATTCGGATTACCATTCGGTTCTTATATTGAGTATTTTCATACTCTCCGAGTACGAAAATAATATCTTTCATCTAGATATTAGGTCCATCACTATTATATGGGCCAATAAAACGTCGGTTCGTATAATGCGATCGCAGAGCGATTGGCTGCAGGAGAATCTAGTTATTTATTGATTTGCAAATACAGAAGGTATTCATTTTCCTTTGGAAACATTTTGTTTTTAAGCGAGGGTAATATACCTTTTCCAAAGATCGGATCGATACATTTTTGTATCATACGAATGATTATTTCATTTTATATTAAATATTTACCTTAATCGATAATTGAATAAAGAAATGTGAACAACGTCGGTTGAACGTCCATGAAATGTTAAACGGCATATTGGAGACCATTCGTGTTCCCTGCTATCGAAATATCCATGTCTACTGTTATTGCCGGAAATGAAAATATTGCAGCCAGACGGGACTATTGTGGCAGCTATTCGCGTAGCGCTGGCTACAATAATAATAAAACGCTATCAAATGAATATATTTTTGAATTCTTATGGAAAGCAATTTACCTTGAGTTGGAGTATTTGCTGTTGTTGTGAAAGGAGCAACTTCAGTGATTTCCATCAAGTTCGGTGGTGGCGACATCAATGCTTCTTCATTTGTTGAATTTTTCCAACTGAACGTAATATTCGCAACAAAGCCATTGAAATTAAAAGGAGCTCCCTGCGACCCTGTGCTGAAATAATTTATTTCAATGATAAAAATCTCTCTGATACAATATTTTTTATCGATTTAAATCACGTGGCGGAGGTTGAAAGCGCAGGAGAGAAAGGTTTCCTTTCACGGACCTGATGTATTGAATCAAGTCGTTTGAACTTCGTATTCCGATTCGGAGTAATTTCTAATTTTCGAGTAAACCAATTTTCTGAACGACACGACGTATTGGGTGGAGAAGAAACGTGCCGGAAAAAAAAACTCGATTACTTGTTTCGCCTGCGTCCAACAGTATGCGGAAGAAATGAAACGAATTTGTCTCCCCCACAGCTTACCTCATCAATGATTATCGATTCCGTAATAGCAACGAAGCGGAAAATTTGAGAACATTTTCGCGAGATTATAAAATGCTACATTTCATTCGAGCCCAGGCGCTTAAGCTTGTATAAAAGCACGTTGATAATAGAGAAAATAATTGGTATGAATTAAAAATGTGAGAAAATGGTGAAAGTTGCTGATAACGAAAAATAATTTAATTGAATTATGAATTTGCTGTCTATTATTCAAAATTTTTCATCATTTTTATTCGCAAAGAACTGAAGAACGGAAATTAAATTTTAAAATACAAATGTCACAGAAAAGAAAAATATTCAAGACACATCAAAATATGCTGAAAAAGTTTGAAAATTCAAAATATTGAACAGACCTGAACAAACCAATTATTCAACTATAACGATTAAGAAAAGATAAACAAAAAAGACATATTAAATGAGTTAAGTAAACCAAAACATTAAAAAACCAGCTTGAAAATGAACAAAAATTACATTCATCAGGTTTTAAGATTGGATTTCAGGATAAATTTTTTGTTTTCCAATTTTTTGATAACAGTTTTTGGATTTATGTGAGTCAGCTAAAAAAGTGTTGACTCTTGGAAAAAAAGAAAAATTATTGAAGAAATACTAAAAAAATCTACTTTTATATTTTCTAGGGTTTGTTTTCGAACCATTCTTTCAGCAAGAAATTGACAATCAACATTTCCATTCAGAGGGCACGTTCGCTTTGTTGATCAGCTTCACGCGTTGAGGGTCCGCTAAAAAAGCTGTAACGTCAAGTTTTTATGCGTAGCTATTTATTCGCCTTTTCTTTTAGGGCATCGAATAAAACTCGCACTTAGCCCACTGGGGTACTCCGATGTTGATGGACGCTTCGAACCCACAATTTTCCAAATTGAACACGATGTACGAATAATGATCGGAAAAAAGCAACGAAAAAGAATCAGTAAATCAATATCGACGTGTCGCGCTGAAACCCAAAACCTAATTAAAACTTCAAGTGGCATGTCTGTTGAAAATCGACGATAAAAACATCAGGTGATCAATTTGAAATAAAACGTGTACCAAAAATATATCAAAATATTGAGATATAATGAACTTTGTTTTGGGAAAATACATAATTCGCCCTTGTTTTCCTCAATTATAATTTTGTATTAGTAAAGTGCTACCACATTTTTATCAAAAAAAAAAAAAAAAATATTCGGAGTCGATCAGGAATCATAGATTTCGACGTTCAATAATTTACGCTTTCTAATAACTTTCGCTACGTCTGTAAGCAGTTTAATATTCATCAGTTGGGAAGAGATAAATTTCCGCCTATTTTCGCGTTTAATTCCGACGGAATCTACACGTAGCAGATAAATGAATTATATTCCAAACGCGATAAGCACCAAATTTTATGACACCACATCTTCTTACCTGAATTCTAATAACAAGTTGGATCCTGAATATTCCACGGTTTTCCTTTGGTTGCCACATATTTTTGTTAGAAGGGGACTGCTCCTCGTTGAACCTTGGTAAATGGATATGTAATCATTTTTGCAAGACCTAAAGAAAGATAAATATATCTTTACAATGTAAAAAATTCGTTCTTCTACCAATATGCCTAATTGAAATATTTATTTAAACCCATTTTGGTGTCCTTGTGATTATGATAGACAACTTATACAAGTTTCTATTATTGCTATATTTTTTGACGTCTCAAAATAATTTCTAGGTGTTCCACTCTTATTCGTTATAAATGCTGCATTCCAAAAAAGTTATACGAAAGAAATTCATAACCACCATATCATTTTCAAAAATATTTTTCAACTTTTTATAAACTGAGGAAAATTTAGTTTCTTATGGAGTTTTCAATCACCAATAAAATAAACATTAAAACTCATGTAGGGACAAAAACAAAATCAGCGGGCACAAAGAGTGACAATTCAATATCTCCCGTCGCTAAACTCAATCGCTCGAAAAGTTCAAACGGCTTGAACTTATCTGGCGCCACCTGGGCGCTATTCATTCCCAAATTGAGCTCGGGGTTACAAATATTGCTTCAATCAATGAAACTCTGATAACCATGTGCTAGAATACAATGATTCTATCGTCACTCGTAATTATTTGTAGTAATCGAATCAACAATTTTCCGAAAAGGTTATTTCATTCATCCATGACATCATAAAATCGCCCAAATACCCGCACGAATTCAGATTCAACATTCCCATCCTATTGGCCTAACAAACTAGCCGTCAGAAAGCCGCTGTCAGAAAGTTGTTTCTTTCAATTAAGGATGGTTTGGAACTGAATTTATATAATACCATAATTTGTCAGAACAAACAAGCAACAGAACGGACAGGACTCGTCAAGTTTCAAAATTAGCTTCGAACTCACGTCGGTAGAGACAGTGCGGTGAAGCTGATCTTCACTAGGACGTTCTCGTTGCTCGTAGTGATGTGATATTTACACTGTCTTTGGGGTGGATATACTCCAGGGTATCCAGGACTCGCCAGGACGCATGAAATTCCGGAGAGAGACGATTTGTTGCATGCGAAGTCTTGATAAAGCCAATCGCAATCTGTAAATAGAGTTAGACCTAATCAATATTGGGTCCGAAGTCGGAAAAATTTCGGGACCGACACGTCTGCCACTGAATTAGATATAGTGAATTCTATTAACCTAGTTTGGAAGAAAATAGTCCATTTGTAAATTATATTACCCGTATTTTGAAGTCTCATTCCACCCTTAGGCCGAAAAGCCAAACCTTCAGTATTATTCAGGGCCGTGAAGCTGAAGTAAGCTAGAAATTGAGATCTGCTCGTCTTGTCAATTATCCTGCAACGACGAAACGTAATTGAATGGATTTTCTAGGATAACTCAGATTACGTCGTGAATATTCCGTTATTTACGGTTGATAGTGTTGTGGTATTTAAAGCTCTTTCTCTAAGAGATGAATTCTAGAAATTCAAGAAGAGGAACTATTTCGGTTTATTGAAGGGGAATGAGTAAGCAAGAAAAAACTTGGGGAATATTATTCGATTATTTTTATATTCGTCGCGGAAATTAGATGCTATAGAACTGTATTAATTTTATTTCATTTTTCATTGAATTTACTTTTACAAACTCAACGCATTAAAAGATGAAAATCTCAACCCGAAGATGTGAAAAAATTCTTTCTTTTCCCTTATTAAAAATGAAACCGAAATCTCCTTTTCCTCGAACAGCAAACGCGGCCTTCGAAGACGTGGAATTGGAGAAGAGGGGAACAACGCTGCGACTCTGACGTCGATTCTTTACTAGCTGCGCGCTGCAGGAATAACAAGAGGATTATCCAGGCGAGATCGACGAACTATAACGATTAAAAAAAATTGTGGCAATCAGGTAATTAGCAGCCGAGATGTCGCTTTTATTTATCGCGGGAAACGAAGAAATAGTTTTTCATGCAGCGCTCAGCAAGGACCGCCGCCAAAGCTGCCGTGTCGTGTCAATCTGCTCCCACTCCATGTCACCTTTTGCAGTGCGCGTCTGTTGCCCGCGGAAATCGGGAAGATTTCGGTTTCATTTTTAATGTAGAAAAGAGGGAATCTCGATTTAATTTGTTCACATTATATAGTTGAACTGTTTAGTTTTTAAACTACGTTGCGTTTGTAGATGTAATTTTAGTTGATAAACTAGAATAAGCTCTTAAATAAGATATCTATTTTAATAACAAATAAACGTATCAATTTGACCTTTTGCCTAATTGTTTTTATATCATAAATATCTGACAAAAATTGGAGTTGATATTTAATTTTAATTTTGATAATTTCGATGCTTTCCCAGTTTTCAGCACGCTGTAATAAAGAAAAACTGAAAAAATCTAGAGGTTTACTTTAGATGATAGATTCCTATAGGCCTACCTCGTTGTTAAATTGGGTACTAATTTTTTTTTCTGACGTTGTTTGGTTTTTAATATTTTCATGAATCAAGAAATTCGAAATTGAACGCTTTCGGTTCGGGCAGACTTCATTTTATTTTTCGTTCGTTTCAACTAATATCGATCATTCAATCACCCACGACGAGCGGAAATGAAATATTTTCCAATTCATTCTCTATATTACTGGAATACTTTGATGCCCGCTGTATAGATGACGATGATGAATGTATTTTATTAGTGAGCGGTATCTTGAATACAAACCGATTTTTCTATATTTCTATATAGATAAAATTTTACCTTACGACGAGCGGTGTGCAAGAAAATTGAAACTAATCGAATATTTGGTCACCCCCTGAGGCCACTACGTGTCGTACTATTTTGAAACAACACACGAAATTCCAATGAACATCCCCAATGCAATTTCTAACGATTAAGCCCGATGGAAATCATGGAACAAAAGGATATCTCGATATCTCGTTAGATGTTTATTCGGCAAGCAATTTCTAATTGATTTTAGAGGCTCAAAAAGCGCTACCCCCTTTAGCGTTGCTGTCAGCAATTGAACAATCGCATAGAGAGGGGGAGGACGTCGAACATACATACATACATACAACGCGATCTCGCTGATTACCGCCGTAATATAGTGGTTATACAACCGTATATCCCTAATAATAATTAAAGTTTAGAAACACAATAATTGCAGCAGCGCTCTCGTAATCTTTTGTATTAGCATCCACCAATTTGCACAATGTGCATCAGTGGAAGTGCAGGTAGATGGATAAACTATAGCATTTTGAATACAACTACGGGAATATCCAATTAGCTCGTTCAGACAAAATAAACCAACCGCGAGCGTTTTATATCTATACAGGAAAATGGCACAATTCTACAAATGCCCATTGGCAGTTCGAAATGTGTTGGCCAGTGTAATCGTGTTGCTTTGCGACATTTCATTTTAAAAGATGGCATCAGCTTCCACAAGAACAAGTAGGTATTCATGTTCCCTTTGGCTTCAAAGAATTTACCCCGCATCTATTTCATCTCATTTTGTTCGCCACTTATTCCCCAGAAAGTTTTCATTTTCAAGTTCACATAGAACAGTTCGCCTTGAGTGAAAGCGTTTCTGGAATAGTATTTTCAGCATAACATTCTTCGCTGAGACCCGAAAATGTTACTCCTACCTCTCACATCAAAGCTCATTACTAGATACGGTAGGGAGCCCTAGTTAGGGAACAGTCGGCCCCTCACAAAATGTTTGAGAAGATTGGACTTCCAGTGTGAAAGGATGTCACGCAGCTGAAGAGGTGTGAAACGCATTTTAAAGCCTTTGTGTATTGTATTCGAAACAGAACAGGGGAAAAAATTTGAAATCACGAAATGCGAGCTTTTTGTTTAATACCCTTTAAATATATTTCCTGCAACATCCAAGTAATTAGAGCTCTTAAGTAGACCGAATTTTCCGGACTGATAATAATTCGTCTTTGTTAACTGGATGATTCCGATGTTTCCTCGTAAAATCTACTTAGAAATAGTGTCAAGTGTAACTCGTCGCACTCGCCTTTGTCGCGTTCTCATTTTCGGTCAATGTGAAAGGCTAAATTTACTTCTAGAAGAGCTTCAAGACGAAACATCTCAAATTGTAGGGCGAAAGCCGTTGAACGGATAAGTCGTGAAACCACAAGAACGAAGTGAGAATGCAATCCCCTTGAAATTCATTTTCCAGTAAAGCTTCAGCGCTTTCGATCAAAAGATGGTAAATCGGTTCAATCCTGTTCCTTAGAAAGAATTTATGAATGTAATGTTATTATATCTATCGATTGGATCATTTTTAGTGGAAACAAAAGAGAATTAATTAACTCCAACTCTTTCTCGTCAGAATTTTTCAACTGACCAACGTTATACAGGTTGTTCCAATTAGGATGCGATAAATGAATAAGCATTTAAATACATTCCTTAAATTCAATCGAATATTTTTTTTTCTGGAGCGTCCTTCACGATTTGCTCAGGAAAGTAGCATACCATCTAATCGTCTGAGAGTAACTACATAAATTTTGTAGAGAATTTTATAAATGTCATAATTCACGAGATAAACATGCTTAAACTTTTTAATCAGCTGCTGTTGTTTTTATTTTTTTGAAATTGCGATAGCAATATGACTTTCTAAATCGCGATAGAGTAGTATAATGACGACCATTACACTGCTCGATAGCTTTGAGATTTAAGCAATTACGGTAAAAATATATCGAGCCCCAGAAGAAAAAAATTCAGTTTAATATTATGGATTTGTCGCATTTTAATTGACACAAATAATGATGAATTACAAAATAACGTCAGAAGCGTCAGAAGATATAAATGTTTTAAACGTTGCACAATTATCTGATTTTGAATCACCACAATTGAAAAGCGAATAAAGATGGTGTTTCTCATGTTGACTCATTAAAAATTTTTTATTTTATATTGTATTCAAGTCATTACTCACTGAAGTAATAAAGTTGCTACTCCATCATCCTCGAAGAATACTACTGGTGGTGTATATCTTTCGTTTACTCCACAGACTTGGTGATCACTAACACTATACATCGGTTCAGTACCTGTGACGAGCTGTAGAAAGCCTCCAACGCAACTGTAACAGATACATTGATCAGATCTGGTTTAACAAAACTATTTTATATTCGTAAATATTGAAGCATTGAATCATTTCTCATAATAAACTACGAATCATTTTAACTCATCTACACAACACAAATATCTTATTTATTTTTATTATTCTGCTCACCTTGTTCCGTTATACCTTCCTACGTTCAAGAGCCTATATATTTGTATTTCAACTCGTTCATTTTGTCCTGCTATGAAGGTGTAAGTACAAGCATCAGGACCTTGGAGCGAAGGTGATTTTATTTGGCCAAATGATTTTCCGGATTTTTCTCTGAGGTCTGATGATATGATGGTGACATTGCACACTGAAATGCATCTACATGATTTTTAGTTGGAAATGGCGCAAAAGAAAGTTTTCCCGATTTGGTGTTTTTATATTAATAGTGCAATGAGTAAGGGTACCTGCATGAGGTGAGATATTACACATCATAAGGTTCGTTCGAACTCGCGTTGTGAACCGTCAATGTACTGTCACGATTCTGCGCTGTTCCCAAAACTTGCTTCATTTTATGCACAGCGCAGAATCGTGACGGTCCAGTAATCGTTCACATCGCCGGTTGGAACAGACCTATAGATGATGAATCTTTCTAAGCTGTGGTGTGTCAAAAAATATGAAAATACGTGAGGTTCTCCTAACTTCACAGAGAAAGCTCAGGATGACATTGTATATGAATGGTTAACTTTTTAGGTGAAAATGGTTCTGTCTGACTCATTACAATCGTTATTTTCATCGCACCGGATGACAATTTTTTCCCGTGTATTCTTTTATTTCAAAGCGATTGTAATGGTGCCAATAATTGGCGCCCCTTTGGCGCTTTCGCTGCCAATTAATCCACCACTTTCAGACCAGCTGGCATGATCAATATTCATTATGCGTTGTTATCTTTCACACCCTTTCTTGATGATTAAAATGATTTTATTTATTTTTGCAACCCCACAACGATTTTATCTTCAGCTTTCGAATCAGTTGATAACTCAATCTTCCTTAAGTCTTATGTATACAATCGATTCTAGATAGAAATGAGCTGATTGAAAACTTCAAATGAAATGTAAATCGCCCCCTCGACTATTTATGAAAGGATGAGAAACGAACAGCGGCGCAACAGCTTCAGAAAGGCGAGAAATCGAGAGCGCAGCAATTTCGGATCGCAAATAGGTGCCACATCAAGAGACTGTTATAACTTGATATTTTTCTGTTATAGTCCTTCGATCTAAAAAGAACATCACCAAGTTTCATTCAAATCAATCGAGATGATTTTGACAAATAAATTATCTTCTAATTTTCAGTTCTTTTTCAATTCCACGAAATCGATAACGGTTAAAAATCTGAAACTTGCAGATCCAGATGTGTCATCGGTTCTGATAAAAAATTTGTAGACACATTACCTCCGTTCACTTTTAGTTGTATAAAGTAATAGATTTCTGATTTGTTAACCCCAAAGAAACTCCGGATGGAACCTTATAAATTTACAATTTTGAAGATGGCACATTAATATATGGAAAAATTGCCATGCTAACACTGACATGAAATATACATGAAAAATTCCTCACTGTGATCGCAATGATATTCCAAGCCGCACTGCGCGCAACGATTTGGGAATCGTTTTCCGCATGAACACCCTCCTTCCTCGACACAACAGGCACAGTCGTAGTTATTCTTGTCCCAGAAGCATTGACAACCTTTGTCCTTTTGGGTCCATAAGTCAATTTGATCTGAAAATAGAGTCGAAAACTAGGACACTCTTATATTCATTTGATATGGCAGGAAAGACGAGCTTCGCTAGCATTCAGATAATATTTTTGAAATAGTCATCTTACTACTGCCATCAACGTATATCGTTGTCCACATAAGTTGCTGTGCATCCAACATTCCCGGTAGTAGGACCCATAATGCCCAAAACGACGACCTACACAGTAGCAAGTCACAAATTGCCATCTTGATTTCCATTGCCTTAAAAGAACACATTCACCGATCTGGAGGCTGAATCGTCCTGTTCCTCATCGTACGTATATTGTGACTGCTCACATTTTTGGGTCATCTTGCTGAGAACTCCATGACGAATCTTTTGTTTTTCTCCGGATACGAGCTGGAAGTAATCGATTATTTCGATTATACAGTGTGGAACAGCCAAATGGAATGGGCGTGTTGGAGCAACGCTTGGACACGTTGATTTATATTTCGAACTGCTTCTTCTTTTAGTAGAAGATACGTAAGGGACGTTGTACAAAAATTATGTCCAGAACTTTTGAAGAATCCAAAAAAGTAATAGTATGCATTTCAAATAAGAAAGTTGGTACTGGTCAGAGCCACATGACGCGTGAAAAAAATTTTGTAGTTGAAAATACAAATCTGTGTCCAAGCGTTTTTCCCAACATCCTATTCATCCCATTTGGCTGTTCCACACTGTATGTGAATCTACCAGCAGAAAAGTTTTAGAGAAGAAATTGTCTAGAACACAATTTAAAGCATTTTAGATCAGTGTATCAGGTATGATTCTGCAGAAATTTTTAAACAATGTTGACCTCTTTAAACAGAGACGGCGCGCGAAAACGATTTATTTTTAAAATTGTGATATTTCAATATATTTATTGAAGATGTTTGTTTAAGAAATAACCCTTTGTGTAAACGTAGTATGTGGTTTCATAACTATATTTCAAGTTTCGGATATAACATAATAGAAATTCGTCAAAGCCACGATTTTGTATTATATTTTGTTGTTGGATGCTGTATTCTTTGAATATATGTAATTCGACGGGCCTTAGTTGATCAGGCTTGATAGTGTCGAACATAGTTCCACCAGAACAAACAAGATCCTGTTCTTGTATCATGCCACAATTACTGCGTACGACAATCATGACAATAAACTACTCTTGCCGTTAACGGTTTTTTGTCCTTGAGACATAATGAACCCCACTTTTTGGAAGGCCATTAGCATTAATGGCCTAATTATAGAATTAAATTTAAAAAACTGGAGACGGAATCTCTAGTCATTGTTCAAATACTATTAACGACCGTTTTTTTTTAAAAGCACATGAGTGTTTAAACTTTTATTTTGACTTGCACCTTTCGGCTCTTTGGTTTTGGACATTTTGCTGATCTACATGAACCAGTCAGTTGAAAACAGTTTCGTATGATTTGAACTGACATATTTCGTATGTCATTTCACACAGTTTTTCTTTGGAATCAAAAGATTAAAATTGCATATTAATGATTAAATGGAACAACAAAATATATTGCAATGACAATGACAAAAAAACAATCATTTTAAATCTATAAATCCACCAATTTAAAATTCCATTTACGAATGAATTTACAATTCAATCAAAAATTAAATTACGAAAGGAATGATATAAATATAAATGGGAAATACTGATTTTGGAACATAGACGGCGCGCGAAAACGATTTATTTTTGGAAATGTGTTAATTGAATAAACTTATTACCAATATCTGACGACACAAAAGTATTTTGTGTACATGCAATATGTGCTTTGACTAGAATATTTTAAGTTTTGAAGGTAACATCAGAGAATGTCACTAAAGCTACAATTTTGTATAATGTTCTTTTGGTAGGTGCTGTAATATTACAATATATCTTCCAGAGAAATATTTGGTAAAACTTACGGGGAACCAAGTTCCCACGTGTTGGCTGTTAAAAAAATGGCACCGGTTTTAACATCCACCGGTCCAGATCCAACAATATACCCGGATTCGAAAAACACCGATAATCCAGTACGATAGGAATAAGTAATTAGGTTAAGAAATAGATCATACAAAAATATCAGAAACGATATATTTTGAAAGGCCATGAAATGTTGATGGCCGATTTATTAAATGAAAATTAACAGACTGAGAATTCAACACAATTTGCTCCACACTTCGTCAAACATAATTTGGCGGGTCAGTCCGGTGGACATGTGCGCGAACCGATATAGAGAGGCAGCATTCGGAAGGAAAAAGATGTTTTAACTGCGAAATTGAACGGTAAAAAAATATATCTCTGGTAATAAGTTGAGATTGATGATTATTTTGTTCGTTATATTTTATATAAACTTTTGACTCAACTTCAGAGAATCGGAATCGAAGATCTCATTGTAACTGAAGAGTTAATTAGTTGAGACTTTCGAGCCGCCAATTTATATCTGACAAGTGCCCAAACAAAATGGTGTTCAAATTCTTATAAATGAAATTTTGATTCTTTTATAATTTAAACTTCTATATTCTTTAACGAAAGGTAGTGTGAAATCACTTTCCGTCTCAATTAATGTTTTCTGAAATCAAAACAGAAACAGTCAAAGAATGGAAATTCACTTGTAAAACGCAATAAAAGTTACAACATTTTTCTTGATACTTGCGGCAGCCTTTCTCTTTCCATAGGACAAAGTTTTATGTTTTTAACACAATGTTGCTGCATCTTGTGAAATCGTTTTTAGTTTATTTTTAGTATATTGAATAAATGAAGGTCACTAGAGTGGTCAAACCTTCAACTTGAACTTCCGAATTGATATCACCGATTTATTGATTGAAATTCACAAATTTTCGTTTGACCTTACTTCAAAGGATAGTAAATGATTAAAGCAATGCATTTTCATATCCAATGGGTAATGTGAGCTATATGAGGAAGAAAGGGGGTTCGGATAAATTAAAAATTGAACGATGCTTACTTTTCCACTCCAATTGTAATAAATTATTTCTAGCTGTAAATTGTTAAGTTTAGACCGTTCCGTACCGTATTTCCGATTAAAATTTTGCCGGATCTCATGGAATAAAATTGGCCGTATCCAGGTTATTATAAACCTCCAGGTCTCGGGGTCCTGAAAATATTCGTTTAATAACCCATCAGGGACGGGAAGTATAAGGAAGTTACGAAAGTCTTATGGGGGCTTCTCACTTTTCGTACTATCCATGTACCTATATTACTGAATCGCTGTTTCTACATAATGCAACATAGGCTTTTTGGATGAATAGCTTCCAATGACTGTTCAACAAACTGTAATGGGTCTCCTTATATTACGCGAAATTCAATTTACGGTTTCCATGCATTATATCTCACTTGCTTGTGTTCATAAAGGAGAATTTGGGAATTAATTTTGTTCAGTTACCTTTTGTTGTAAGTTGGCAAGAATGTTATCGAATTCTTTTCATTACTATTCATTATTATTCACCATGCATATGCTACTTTTTTCTGTTCAATTTTCGTAGTATAAGTATCAATGCTGTGTTTGTAAAAATTTTCACGCTGCGACGACGATTTGTAGGAGGTTCATCGATCCGGATTGAGTGAAAAATTGTTAATGAGAGGTGCAGTTTTGATTCGCAATATTTAAACGAAGAGGGCTCCAAAACTAAAGAAATAATCGAAGACAAATTGCTCGAATTCTCAATCTCTCTTTATACGAAGATAAGTCATCTATTCTTCCGTTTCAAAAGTAAACAATTTTTGATATTCCCATCCGATCAAAGGACATCCTCGAAATAAATATTTTTTTTCATTCTGGATTTTATAGATCCGCAACGTACCGCTCGTGAAACAGAGATGACGCTCGAAAACGATTCACTATTCAAAATGCGATATTTGAATATATTTATTAAAAATTTATGATAAAACAATAACTTGTCGTGTGAATTCAGTATATGGTTTGGAAAGAATATTTCAAGTTTTAAAAATGGCATACAAAGAATTTGTAAACGTTACTTGTTTTGTTTAATAATCGGTTAGTAGAGACTGTATTACTACCAACATTTATTCCAAAAGATGTACATGCGTTACCTTCCGGCTCTCTTATTAGTGTTTTGTGTTTAGATTGTAAGATCGCGCAAACTATCTATTATTGTGAGCAGTTTTTGGAAGGTCGTCTTTGACGGCCCATTTATACAATTGAAAATAAGAAGTAACGACGGGTGTTTTATTTGAAACAAGATGCTGAAGAGTGTCTCTTGATTTTACCCTTTAGTGGCACTGATAGACTATTAATTCGATTTAAATTATCACGTCGTTCACGAAGGTTATTATTTAGACCGACTAATCATCATTTGAGATCTGAGGTATGAAAATCTGTCATTGCGATTAAGACGTGAATATACCACGACTACCACGTCGATCTATATATAGAAAAATGTGCATCCAAAAAATTTCAACTTTCACATATTTATTATATCTTATAGGGGCAACTCAGGCACGAGAGTATAAATATCAAATTATGATTTTATTTATTATATTTATTTCATAGGTCAGGAACCGTGTTTGAGTTCACTCGACAAAAAATCGCATGCGATATCTGTACTGGGCTTCATACAATGCGATTATTTGCCACATTGATTTCGACTGCGATATTTCGTTGATGAAACGCAACGTTGCGCTTTAAAAACATAGACGGCGTGCGAAAACGATTTATTCCCGAAAACGCAATATTTGAATATATTTATTGATAATTTACGATTGAAGTTAATATTTCGTGTGAAATGACTATGTGGCTTGATGAGAAAATTAAACGTTTTGAAGATAACATAGTAAGAATTCATTAACGTTACAAATACGTGTAATGTACTGTTGGTGAATGGTGCAGTATTACAAATATTTACTCGAGAAATTTTTGAAATAATTTGTCTTCCAGAGACTTACTCTTAACGGAGCTTCCTATGAAGTCTTCCAATTTTTATATTTTTATATATAGTTGTATTTAGTGAACCTTCACTTTTTTGAAAGGTCGTCTTGGACGGCCTATTTATTAAATGAAAATTAAAAGCTGACATAGGTCGCGGAGTTTTTCCTTTAAGTATCTTTGTGCATATGTTACTGATAGAAGATTCAAGAATTTGAGACATTCGCCCGAGATAAATCGACGAATAAATGTTTCAGAACTAGTGCCGAGAAGCCAATAAGTGGCACTAATACAAATTGCCCTCATTCTGAATCTCTCTGAACAAATAGAACAAACAGCAGCAAATTTGAATATAATAGAATTCATAAAAAATAGTTTATAAGCCATCCATATTTCCGTTTCGGAACTAAATAATTTTCGATAGTTTCATTCCAATTGTTGATAAGAGGGAATCATCGAAATAAATATTTTCTTCCATTCTGTAGAGACCATAGTTATATATGAATAAGAGTAGGTGAATATTGATTCTAAAGATCAGCAACGTTGCGCTTTTGAAATATAGAAGGCGCGCGGAAACGATTCATTTTTGAAAATTCGATGTTTGAATATATTTATTGAAAAATTATGATAAAAACTAATATTTCGTGTACATTCAATATGCGGTTTGATAAGAATATTTTACGCTTTCATGATGACATAAGAGGAGTTCAATTAGGTTACAGATTTATATAATGTACCGCTAGTAGGTGCTGTAATGGTATAAATATTCTCTCGAGAAACTCGTGAATCTGTCTATATTTTCTCTATAGGTGTATTTATTTGTCCGTCATAGAAAATAGTTTTTGGTAGGTCGTTCTCTTCACGACCCATTTATCGAATGAAAATTAAGAAGTCATGAAATGGTTTTTTGTATAGCACACAATCGTGAAACATTATACTCCAGTGGAACAAATTTTGAACCCACTATTTCCGAGTTTTCAGGAACACATGCAAAAAATGACTATAAATTCATCTCATCCGAATTATCTTATTGTTCGTAGATTCTTACAGAAAATTAAAGTTTTACGTTGAAATTTCAGAGATATAATTTTTCATATTGAAAAGAATTTTTGGGGTGTTTGAAGAACAATTTCATGGCTATTTTTCTAAAACTGTCATAAAGAGAAATTTCAGGAAAATTTCACATAAAACTTGGAATGATTTACAAATTTTTCTCATAAGAATGAAAAATTTTTCAAAAAAGAAACAAATTTTAAATTGCGAATTCGCTATTTATGAATATGCAGCGGCAATAGATACGAAAGAAGTTATTTATCGATCGTTATTAGGTGAATACTCGAAAAATGATATTGGAGGCGTAGTTTTGCAAGAAACATTCAACAAAATAGGGCTTCAAAGTGATGGGAAAATCAAAAACAGATGTAGATGAATCTAATAAATCGGATGTATAAAATGGAAATGACAGCAGCAAGTTTAAGTATGAGATGATTTATAAAAATAATATCAGTCATCTATATTTGAGTTTGTAAAATAACCAATTTTCGATTTTTTCAGTTCAAATGGCCAATCAATGGAAATAATCAGCGCGCCTATTTTCTTTCATTCATTTCATTTAGGTGAAATAAAAACGAGAAGGTAAATAACGACCTTATAGATCCGCAACGTATCGCTCGTGAAACAGAGATGACGCTCGAAAACAATTCACTATTCAAAATGTGATATTTGAATATATCTATTGAAAATTTATGATAAAACAATAACTTGTCGTGTGAATTCAGTATATGGTTTGGAAAGAATATTTCAAGTTTGAAAGAAAGCATACAAAGAACTCATAAACGTTACTTGTCTTGTTTAATAATCGGTTAGTAGAGACTGTATTACTACAAATATTCACTCCAAAAGATGTTGATGAGGCACCTTCCGGCTATCTTATTAGTGTTTTGTGTTTAGATTGTAAGATCGCGCAAACTATCTATTATTGTGTGCAGTTTTTGAAAGGTCGTCTTTGACGGCCCATTTATATAATTAAATATAAGATGTAACAACTGAATTAAAAATAAGATGTAACAACTGAAACGATCTGAAAGAAGATGGGTATTTCTTCATTTTACTCTTTAGTGTCATTGATAGATTAATAATTCAATCAAACTTTTACGTCGTTCAGGAAGCTTATTATTTAAACCGACTAATCATCATTGGTTGTCTCTGCCGTGGATTTGAGATCTGAGATACGAAAATCTGTAAATGCGATCATGACAATTATTTGTGACTATACAGGCGGTACCACAACAACCATCGACGACTTATACATAGAACAATGTGCATCCAAAAAATTTAAACTTTTGTATATTAATTACATCTATTATGAACAAACACGCAAAATATCAATTCTGTGTTTATTTCCTGTATACCCGAAACATAAACTATCTTTATTTCATTATAGACATTTTCTCTCATTCCGTAAACATTTTACATGGATTAAATGAATACGAGAATATAAATATCAAATCTTGATTTCATAGATCAGGAAACGTATGTTTTGATTTCACTCGACCAAGAATCGCATGCGATATCTGGGCTTCATACAATGCGATTATTTGGCACATTGATTTCGTTGATGAAGCGCAACGTTGCGCTTTAAAAACATAGACGGCGCGCGAAAACGATTTACTCTCGAAAACGCAATATTTGAATATATTTATTGATAATTTATGATTGAAGTTAATATTTCGTATGAAATGATTATGTGGCTTGATGAGAACATTTAACGTTTTGAAGATAACATAGTAAGAATTCATTAACGTTACAAATACTTGTAATGTACTGTTGGCGAATGGTGCAGTATTACAAATATTTACTCGAGAAATTTTTGAAATAATTTGTCTTCCAGAGACTTACTCTTAACGGAGCTTCCTATGAAGTCTTCCAATTTTTATATTTTTATATATAATAGTATTTAGTGAACCTTCACTTTTTTGAAAGGTCGTCTTGGACGGCCTATTTATTAAATGAAAATTAAAAGCTGACATAGGTCGCGGAGTTTTTCCTTTAAGTATCTTTGTGCATATGTTGCTGATAGAAGATTTTTTTATATCGAACTGATTTAAGAATGTCATGAAAGAAGATGGAGAACGGTTTATAGTTGGAATTTGTAAGATCATCTTTACAGACGTGAATCGAAGGAGGCCATTAAAAGTCATCTATATTTTCGTTTGAAAAGTAACCAAGTTTCCATTTTTTCATTTCAATTACCAATCAAAAGTATCGATATGTAAATTTCCTTTCAATCCGCAAAAAATTGATATGAGAAAAATTAATAATACTTTCATACGTTGCGTTTTGGAAACATAGACGGCGTGCGGAAACGATTTATATTCGAAAATTCGATATTTGAATATATATATTAAAATTTATTAATAAAAAATAATTTTTCGTGTAAAATCAGTATGTGGATTGATAAGAATATTTCAAGTGTTGAACCCGACAAAGGATGAATTCTTTAACGTTACAAATCTTTATATTATATATTTTGGTCAATGCTGTTATACTTCAAATATTTACCGGAGAATTATTTAGTTCAGATATGCTTTAATCTCAATTGCATGTGCATGCCCTACGCGCTTTTTGTGGTGGGTTTTTGGGGATCGTGAGTTTGAGTAACAAGTTTTTGGAAGGTTGTCGTCAGACAGCCAATTTATTAAAATAAAATCATACAGAGGAAGGATTGTTCGCATGGCTAAGGTGAAAAAATTTATAACCAGTCCTTTCTAATGGAGCTAAATCGGATATCGAGTGAAGAAAATTATGACCTTTTACGGCACTAATTCTGCGAGGAATTCCTTGGTTCAATTCCTGGTTTAAACAAAATACCAATATTTGTGGTGAATTTGTAGGATGGAGTCTTACTTTTCCTACACTGCAGTCGAGAATAATAACCGACAGTTCAAACAAAAGCTGTCAAATCCACCAGAACCTAATAAAAGACTCAAATCTAGAAATGCGTGTACTTTGATTATTCCTTTGTCAAAACCAAAGTTCAACGAAGTTGTAAAGGGCAAACTCTTCGGATGGTTCGAGGCTCTCATTCCGCCTAGTTAATGTCAAATACTATTAGACACAATTTTTATCATTAATTCGTTTTTCTGCTGGCGAGCTATGCGATATGTTCGCAAGAACTCGATCTTGGTTGCAGTGATTGCCGAACCATACCATAAATCCAGGAAATCAGTCTGAAGTGAAGTTTCATCTTGAGGCTAGTTTTCCCTCACATCTTTGTCATCAGAAACTCTTGCCGACAAAAAAACGAGCAGAATCCAACCCATCCTGTGAAAGGGAAAGAAGTACTCGTCTGAAAATAAGCATCCAATTGCACATCATCACAAAAGTGATGGAAAGAACAATCATTATTGAATTGGTCAATAATGTGATAATCGGACTCATGAGCGGTTAACAGTAGTTTTAGAAATCTGAGATCGATTGGTGATATGCTCGATCAAGTGAACGAGTGCAATGAAGACACATCCCGAAAGCGGTTGCGAGAGTTGCGCTGTTGGAAAAACTCATCTCCTTCGAACTACCAGAACATCTTGGTTGGTTTTACCAGCTTCACCATGAACACTTCATCCATTGTGCCTTCCGTCTAAACGGGAAATAAGCATAAAAGAAAGGGAAGTGCTATACTAGAAATCTAAGTGAATTGTTAAGAGCAAAGAGCTTCTCCTACTCGGCTAGTTTGCTCCTAGTCTTGAATGATGTCCTCATGACTGAAGATTGGTCCCAAAGCACTCCTTCAATATCATATATCGATTTTATATAGAGTAGAGCGGTTCTCCTAGTGAAAGACATCGGCTCACAGATCATCTGCACTCGCTTGACAGGATTTACAAAATAAGTTGTGAGCCATCTGTATTTCCATTTTGGAGTACAATTCCTTGAACATCTTGGTTGATATTAGCGACGCTGAGTTTTTGAAACATAGACGGCGCGCGAAAACGATTTGTTCTTATATATTCGATATTTGAATATATTTATTGAAAATTTGTGATAAAGAACTAATATTCCGTGTAAAATTATTATGTAATTTGATCAGAGTGTTTTACGTTTTGACGATAACATAAAAAGGATTCATTAACGTTACGAATCGACGTACTATACTTTTAGTCGATACTGTTTTAATACAAATATCTACTCGAAAAAACAGTCGATCGTTACGAAGGTTTCTCTATCTGTTGCATGGAACGCATGTTCTATGTGCAGTTTCGCCGTTGAGAAATACTTTTTGTAAGGTCGTCTTTGGACGACCGATTTATACAATTTAAAATAAAGACGTCGAACGGGATTTGTTCAAATCTTCCTAAATTAATTTCCGTGTTCACTGCTCAGCAACTTTCCAACTTCACGAACTCTAACTTTGGACATGGTGAACTGGCTAGGACCGGCATGTAGGAGTTGGAGAAGGTCCTCCAAATATGTTTTGATTGTGGTTAAAAATTCTGGTTTGCCAAAAGTGCCTGATGAAGCCACATATTACAGCAGACAACTGTACCAGTTGATTTTATTCAAGAGGCCAACAATCGAACGAAAATTTACACCTAATCAGAGAACGAGTATCCCAAAAATGAGAGCGCGATTCCTTCTATCGTTTTCCGCCACTTGATTAACGCTGATCTGACAGGTTACGAGCGCCTTGGGATATTTACTGATGAACACGGTGGCCAAAAAAAGAACATTATTTGGTTGTTCATGCTCACCAAATGGCTAGCTGCTCCAAGATCAATAACTTTGATCACCATCTTTTACCGCGTTGTTGGTCATTCATTCTCACCATCTGGTCGAAGAAAATGCCTGACGAAAACAGAGCGATATTTGCTTTGCGTGGCACTGTACAAGATCTGTACAGAATATACCTTGGGAACTTTGATTTTTCTATTGCGTTCCTTTGCATATAACCGATCCACCTACGGATGTTTAATAGATTTTGACGATTCTGTGTTAAATATGATATGAAATCGCATAACTAATAATTTTCAAATACATACTCTGTGTGTAGCTAATTATCATGCATTTTCAATTAATGAAACCCCAATTATTTTCAACAAGTATTTTTCTTCAATTTTTCAATATCGTTTTGATTTGTACCAGGAAAGTAATTCGGGACCGATTAAAAAGGTCCTCTTTTTCCTTAGAAAACATTGAAAGTTAATTGGCAATCACCGGCGATATATGCCTAATGGCTGTTTTCCCAGATATCAAAGACAATTGGAGTTGAATATTATTATGCAGTGCCATGTTGGACTGATTGATACCTATACCAGTGGCAGAGTGAAATGGAGCCTCAATATTATAAACTGACCTTTTTTAGATGACAATTTTTAGATTTGTTCATATGTTTTCTGACGAACTTAACGAAAAGGAGTTGTTTACCCCTAACACAAATTGACGGCTCAATTATGAGAAAAATTATTACACACAAAGTTCTTGAAAAAATACCGGAGGTAGTATTCATATCCAATTTACTATGAAGGTTCAGGTGGAGATAATTTCTGGAACTATATCCTCAATCCTTGCCCAATAGAGAATCCTTTTATAAAAAATGATGAATATAAATAATAGATAACACTAAAGGTATCTAATTTTGTTGTTGTATGAACATACCTTAAGGGAGGAAGAATTGTAGCGTATCCTACAACTTTCGCCTCACAAACATATTTTCCAACCACGCATATCAGCGTGCCAAACCCATTGGCTTTTCCACGAGAACTGACTCGCCCGCAATTTCCAGAGGGAGCATGCGTTGATATGATCGTTTCTACGGAATCCAGCGCAATGGCTAGAAATTCGATAATTTTTTTCACTGAAGACGGGAAAAACATGAAGTGATAAATGTTTCTACTAAACAGTTATTTTTTCCTACTGCCACTTTTAATATCTCAATATTACATTTTCATAAAAAAGTACTCCCTCACATCGTTCGGTGTACAACTTTTTCCAACTATGGCCCATTTTTTTGAAAACATGATGAATGAATGGCCCAACAAGGGATGAAGGAATATATTGGGACAAAATTCCACCGGGTAATTATTTTGAAGCATATAATAACTCGATCAAAATTAAGAGTTTATCATTTCCCGGGGGTGGAGCGGATAAGTTTATTCTCTGAAGGAGAGTTCCATCTGTGGTGCTGATTCAAATCATTATCGTGTCCTAGTCTTCGTCAGATATTCAGATACAAAGTGCGGGATGCTGCCGATAGGTTCCGCCATTGACCGCTCTGTTAAGAAAAATGCGATGGCAACGGTATATCGAAGGGGACCCTTTCCTAAGCAACTAGTTTCGATACGATGTCTAATCGACGACATAAAAAATAAGTTCAATTACACTGTGTCCCCAGAAAGAATCTGGATCTACCCTTGTCGATATGTTCAAAATTGGTACAAATTTCCAAAACATTCTTCGTGGAAGTTTCAGTAAACTCACAAAACATTTCATTGTTTTCCGAAAACTCTAGAAGTTTTTGAAAAACCCAAATTCCTTATGCAAAGGAAAAGATCCGTCAAGAAATTGTAGAGTTTGACCAGGAATCTGCAGTAATCAGAATTGCAATCTAATCTTGAAGCTATGTCGAAAAAGTTATGAAGTTGCAGAATACAATTTATAAATGAAACATATTTCAAAATATATCAATATGCATGCATAGAACGACAAAAAATCCAAACTTTTTAATGAATAATTCATGATATTCATCACTGGCATTAGACAATTGTTTATATAGAATGTAATTTTAGGAAAAAAAAAAACTGAAAAAAAAATGTCTGTATTTTCCTTTTGAAAGCGAAACAGAAATTCCTCTTGCGGATCAAGTCGAAAATTCGTAGAGAAAATGACATAAGGAAAACCGTAGGAAATCACATAACATAACTCTTGTTCGATTTCTTCAATAATAGTTATGACAGAAAAACGTTTGCCCGATCTGGTAGTTAGTTTCTAAATTTCAGATAATCTCGGAAACTAATCAAGCATGCACGAAAACAGTTGACGAGGTAATGAAAAAGTTAAAATTGACTGATACGGGATAAGCGAGTGAGAAGCTGCCGAGCCGAGCAATATAATTCGAAACTCATAATTCTAATTGCACAATCTACGACGGCAGCGAGTTATATTTGTGTGAGGACAATTCAGAAGTTCCTTAGTTTCCAAGATGATAATCATTTTGTACGAATTGGAATTTTCGGAACAGGTTTCGGTAGACTTCGTTCTCACCTTGTTGGGTGAAGATAAGAAAGCACATGCCCTTGATGTAAGAGTCCGAGAGAAGAGAAAGTAATGTCAAGATCAAGAATTTACTAATGAAGGAGAACGCTACAAAAGGTGAATGAAACCACAGTCCACCGGAGTTTTCTATGTAATTATTCCGTTCAGAATATTAGGAAATATGTACCTAGAACTGTAAGCCGTGTCTCAAAAAATTTCTGTGATTTCATCTAGCTATATTCGATGATTAATTTTCGCTCTGTGAAATGGTTTAATTTTTGCGTTATTTAAGTAACGACGATGAAATAAATATTGCCGCAAATACAGGTTGATTCTACAAATTACTGTTTCACTCATCTTTTCTGCGGATTGAGTCGATTGACTTCGATAGACACACCCTGACCATAAGAAGCGATAATTGGCTGACCAAATTCTAATGGATCTGAAATTTAAATCGCGTACTACGTCTTCTCATAGATCCGGATTCTTTCGGAACGAATGAAAGTGAATGTGTCATCGCATGACTCTTTCAGATGCGGATCTTATATCTTGTTCACAGATGTTCTGAATGTAAAAGAGGGAAAGACCGCAAGGACTGTTACAAAATGCTATTAGTAGTAAATTGGTGATACATATATTGGGATTTACGTCATTTCCTGTAACGAAGAAAGTGCAAAAACTTTCACATATCAATTAGCAGATCAAGAGATCCCCCTCAATTTCATATGAGCTTAATCTACCTAAATCTGTATGAAGGAAGTCATATTATTTGAGAACATCGGATACTTCATAAATAAACTTGAAATTTCTATTACTTTTTCAGAAAAATATTTCGAACCTATTGCAGTTTTGAACTGCAGATAGGGTTAAGTAAACAGGAAAAATTCAAAGTGAATAGCGTTGAAATGGGGAAATTATTCATGTATAAAAATCCAAAACTGCCTTAGTATGGGTAATTTGTTTTCGCACTCAAAAGCAATAGAATGAAAAATGACCTGCCAACACTGGCAATTTTATTTATTTGTAATGATATTCAACAAAAAATGCCATCTGTTATCAGTATTAATTTCAGTCATTTTCTTTGTTTTATTCAAGATTTCATAATAAATACAAGGCGGTCAAATTTAAATTCAATAGGTTTCTATCGGTCGATTCGATACTTGTATCTTCCTCCGTTAGAAGAAAGAAAATTTGAAAACATCGAAATACTCGATAAATTGCTTTGGATGAAAAAGGTTCTTGATTTGGAGACATTTTAGGAGAAATTTTGACAGTTGAATGCCTCAAATGAAGCAAGAGTCCGTAATGAAATGCAAGTGATGAAATGGTAATCCATAGCATCGATTGTGAAGTAAAATTTCCTAAAAGTTATGAAAATTTTGCGAAGGGTACTGCGAGGACATAAAAACCATCAGACAAACGTGCGAAAATCGCAATTTATTGATTTGTTATTCAAATAAGACTACATGAAAGTAAATTAAAGAACCTTATAATCAGCAGCCGTATGAATTAAGATGTGGAGAAATTTGAAAGTTTGATGAGATTAGATTCGCAAAATGAATTCAAACAATGAATCAATTACCATCAAAAAAGTATTTAACGAACTTTCCGGTAGAGGAAATCAAGGGGACTGATGAAATTAAAAGATCATTTGACTATAAATGTTGACACATAATTCAAATTAAAGTGGGATTTTTTTCATTCGAATCCAATGATTTAGGGCAAATTGTTGTGGTCAAGAAATTGTTAAAGAAAATTTCAAAGCGCAAAAGCGAAATTTGCAACGAATTGAAAATCTTGATATGAAGCAATAAATTCATACTTCATAAAAGAAGTACAGGAATTGTAATATTGATCCAAAAGAGGATAGGGAAAAATTAGAAAATGGTAAAAGTTCAACAACATTTTGGGGAAAACATTGTAAATTTGTAAATATACAATTTTCAATGCACCCCAATTCTTCTCTTTGAAATTTTTGCAGTATCTGTTGATTTCGAAAATTTTTAGGAAAATTGCAGGAAGAGTTAATATAATTTCGAATAAATTGCAAATAATAAATCAAAAGTTATTATTCCTCCGAAGCCATCTCAGCCGAATTGATATTTGACGAGATCGCGATTGTTCGGATAAACGTTGGTCTGAACGAAGGATGCCGAAGGATACGTTTAGGTGAAAAGAGCGAAAAGAAAGAACCATCACCTATCCACAGTGATTTCAGATAAGCATTCTGTTTTAACTTCATGTAAACAGTAATAAAGGAATTGATCAGGCAGCTAGTAATATTTAAAATGAGATTATTTTATTTTTTTATGTTTGTTTTGGTACATTTGGCAGAGCGTACCGGTAGGATGTTGCATTATTCGGCTTCCGATAAAAAAAAGCGAATATCGCTATTGGGAAGTACTAAAACTTCGCAAACCATCAATCTGTAAAACAATAGAACATCTTCCAATGTGTGTAGTGTGCAGTTCAATAAAGGAACTTCTAACCACCTACTTCGTCAATTTTCCACTTGAAACTGTACAAATAATCTTCTCCTCACATTCATTATCAGCAATCATCTTTTATGATGATGAATGTTATTCATAAAGATATAGCACATTATTTAAAGGAAATGAATAGCATAGAAATGCATTTTTCTCCACACGATGGTCTTCCGCTTTAAAATTTAATTCATTAACCCAAGTCATCTTTTATGACTGTTTACTATTCAGGAGTCTTGAATTCCAGCAACATAATACCAAATATTTTGGAATCATAGGGTTTGACTACAATAAGAATTCGAGATGAGATATTGCTGCATGCCTTGGGTATGATTGTAGATGATCAGCCGCCAGCTTTGATACTTTCGTTTCCTACTTTCTCTTCAAACAGAGTTCCGAAGATATGGGGAATGAGTTCCCACTTCTTTTCGAACCTTACCTTGAAACAGTGGGGAAATATCAGCTACTTTTCGACCGTCGTATATAACAAGAATGGAACCGAAAAACAAAATCATTACCGTTTAATTTTTGGGGTAGCCCCGTATGCGATGTATAGGTGTTGTAGGTGATTTTTGCGAGTGTTAAATATCGTTTACCCATATTACAAGTGTGCACCGTTTATGAATTTTGGATTAATCTAAAGCCATGTGGATACGTCAGGTTTGTACTCATCTATTTTTTGGTGCGAATAGGTAGTTGAAGCAAATCATATCAGTGAATTATTTGAATTTGAATTGTTGAAATCCTCGTGGGAGATGAAAAGGACGATCATGAAAGGAAAAGAAAAATCGGCCCTTGTATTATGATCACTTGCTAGATCATTTCCCTCTTCATTCTTTAAAGTAAAACGAGTCTTTATTCTTATCAATTCCAACAATCCGTTGAAAAAGATATGTGTACTATTTTGTTTCTCAGAATTAAAATTCATCCCAAAACGTTTCTGGTATTTAACGAATATTTTCAAATAGCATATTTCGCAAATAATAACTACCATATCTGTATAATTCGTTCATTTTTCTGTAACTTGAACTTAAATCAAATGTTACATTAAAACACAGAAAACGAATAAAACTAAATCAAAAAATCCGGTTTATGGCATAGTGTTTTTCAGTCCATTCTTTTTTTTTCTGTGTTAGTATAATGAATATAGTAATACAGATGAAAGTGATACAATTGGTTCGCGAAACAGCGAAGGATTAGTCTTGTACATGAAGAGAAGTAGCAAGTTCAAGGTAGACAGCAGGTTTTATAGGAATATCATGGTCGAGGACTTGGGGTCTAGACGAACGAAGTCAATACCTCCGATGGGTGTGTTCGAACCTTTCACCTCGCACATCTTTTCTCTTCCACATACAACTCGATGATGACATCAGCTGCGACCTAGTATTTAAACTCGTTTGCAGTGAGAGTTTTTACAAACGACTAGAAACTAAATAGGTTTGTCAATTTGGAATATGTCCGATTTGGATAACAGAATCGATTCCAGTTTCACATATACCACTACCTGATACATCAAACCATGTTCTGCAATATGGAATGCAAATGAAAAAGGTCACTGAATTAATTTGTCTATTGATAGTTCGAAAGAATATATGAAAAACGCGCAATTTTAAAATCAGTTCCGATTATCTGAACGCAAAAGGCATGATGTCGTTTTCGCTAAAAACGTTTCATCTAATTACCTATTATCAAATTTCGCCCCAGTTATCGTTAAACAATTCAATTCGATATTAATTATCTGAGTTGATATTCATTATGAGAATCGAATAACAATGCCTCTGCATAATACTTTCATTCAATTGTTTGATAAAATCTGCGGTCTCTTATAATGGTTTTCAATTCTTATAATTCAAATATTTTACTTTTACTCTTGAGTTGCCTACTTAAAATGTGACTGGAATTTTAATCCATGTTTTGATTAATTTCTTATTGATTAGGGACTTTTGTCAATCAATCTAATCGATTCAAAAATTGAGAAAATATAATCATGGGCGTTATTCGTTTGATTCGAAAGGAAATTTATCCTTCAATCACAACTTAATATTCGCCATTGATTGTTGTGATTGATCAGTAATCGCTCATTAGTTTCAGCATAAAACCATTATATAACGTGGCTTGAGACAAAAAAGGGGACGATTTAAATAGAATTTGTGACAATTTTATGGTGGTATCTATATTATTTTTATATTGAAAAGAGGGAAAATTGCGAACTTGCTGCCTGCTTGTCATCCGACTGATTGATAAGATTATTTATCGAGTTATATTGATGGCCTACCTTTAACAACTGAAAAAAAATAGTCTCCACTACGGAAATTTGTGGAACTAGCAGCAGGATCACAAAAAAAAATATTGCCGGAATATTTCTGATACCTGAAAAAAAAAACACTTTGATACTACAAAATATATATGTAATGTATCATACAACGAAAGTTAACTTATAATTTACGGAAGGAACTCCACATAAAAATCTGTTCTAAAGAACAGAACATATCCAATTTCCCGATCGATCTTTAGTCTGTACTTAGTTCGATCAATATATAAAAATTTATCATAATGCAAGACCGATTTGTTACAGATACTCGTCACAGTATTGTGTATATCCAGCACATGGAAAACCGATGCCGTTGTCAATAAAGCGAACACGGATGACCTAAGTGGCAGCGGCGTGAAGACCACAAATAAAGACGTTCCGAATGAAGAAAACACGAAAAAAACCGACGATTCAAAGGTGGAAGCAAATCGAAGAGAAGGAGGTCTTCTATCAGATACTTATGGAGCTCCGTTAGCGGTAAATGGACTCGAGACATACGGAGCCCCCGCCCTTCCAATACCAGTCTACGGAGCACCTGATCACCCCTCGAATAACATAGTATATCCATTACCTCCGCCAGATATACCACCTCCAATATCCGCTAGCATAAGTGACAGCAACTTAGACTTGCCATCCCCAAGTTACGGCATTCCTAATGCAGGAGTAGGGATTCCCTTCGATACTTACGGAGTGCCACATCCTCAAGAGATTGGACTAGCCATAAAATATAAGCTTCCGAAACCATTCATTTCGAAACCTTTCAAGTCTAGACCACACAACTTTGCGAAGGTGCCCTTCGCAATAAAACCCCAAAAACCCTTCAAATTTTACCGCAAACCAAAACCCATTTATGGGCCACCGAAACTCACCTATGGCCCTCCTGGTATTTACCTTGGACAAAGCAACATCAATTCACTCAAGAATGTGTACGGTCCACCGAACTACGTGATATCTTCACCTCATAATCATTACGGTCCTCCAGATCCTGTTCCCCATCCTCCACCACCAGGAGTTCCGGCACCACCAACTCCGCCAGAAATAAAATACGACGGCTGGAAACCAATTATCGGACTTGTATCTCATCCGCCATCAGACGATTATGCCGTACCGCATGATGAAAATCGTGGCAACGGAGATTTACTTTTGAATGCTGACTTCACTCCACCACCAGCTGATAGTCATGGTGGCGTCAACCAAGTGGTGATAGAATCCCATTCGAATGTGAAAAATCAGGACTCTTATTCCACAAGTGGGGGTTTGAGTGATTCGTACGGCGCTCCATTAAACGCTGTTACAGGATCTGGCCAAATAGTGACATCAGCAGTAAACACAAATGATTATGCACCAGAAATCAAAGTCGGATTATCTGCAGTAGGAGTGAATGCGGGTCATGGAGACAACCTTTCAGTGACGAAGAGCATTGGTTATGAAATATTACAACAATCTAACGGTCAGTATTACGTGCAAAATAATGATGGAGCCCACACTTCGCAAGCAGAAATTTCTACAGGTAACGGTGGAGATAGCTATAACGTTGGATTATCTATCTCACATAACAAAGAAACGCATTCACTACCCTTAACAGACGACATGAGCGTGGATTCATATATTGCTCCACCTAGTAACTCATATTCCGTAACAGGACCTTACGCAGCAGCTCATTCATATAACACGAATAGCCTTTCCTCATCGAAAATAAATTTTTTCAAACACGGAAAAAAATACCCACAGTATAGACCCGAAGGTGGGTTATCCGGAGCAGCAACACATGATAGCTTCCACCCTCCAAGCGGTTTATTTTCTGCTAACCATCATTTGAACGCGTTGGATATAAATCCACCGAAGAAACCAGTAATATTTAGAGCACCGGTACCTCAAGGGATTATAAATTCATTGGAACATCACCCCCATCACCAAAAGGACGCCAAAACTCTCATTCATAATATACATTCGGCACATTTCTCCCACAGTCACCCACTACTGACTTATTTACCTCCGCCTGCTCAAGACGTTACAGCGGTGCAAAGTGACAATCTTCATAATATAGCAACACAACAGTTGCCGCATCTTCATACCACAACCAGTTTCAGAGCAGAACATTCCCCTGATTCTTTAAATTCGCATGGAGGTCAGTTTCTTAATCAAGCAACTTTTGGTGCTCTAGATAATTCATATGCACTTTCACAAAGCTCAGGAATTTCAATTGGTTTGGATAATCTTCATTCTGGTTCGCAAAATTACCAAGCAATCAATCCCTTCGGTTATACTGGCGTTCCGCATGATTGTAGCGCATACAAATCGCAACCATTACCTTCTCAATCGTATGGTGTACCGTCATTCAATTCTTTAACAGCAGCTTCATCATCAGCTTTTGAAGAAAACCATAAAACTATTCAGCCGATTTCGGTGAACTATGGAACACCGGATCTTCAGTCAGCCTACACTCAATTGATTAGTAACAGCCAATCAATCAGCACTCAAAATTCTAACCAGAATGGAATAGCGAAAAACGTAGTATCAGGAGCCGAAGTTATACCTTCTCAGAGTATCGATTTCCACAGCATACCAGTGAACGTTCCGAAAACTTTTGCTGTTCAGATAGAACCAAGTAGCAATCAACAATTACCACAAAATGCAGCATCATTCACCAATACACAACAGCTGAACGATGCTTTACTACAAAGCGTTTTAAATGTAGCTAACGAAGCACAACACGCAACACATGAAAGTAAAATTTCCAACGAACTTCAGCTACCTCTTGATTTGGATACTCAGTATTCCTTCAAACATAACATTTACAATAAGGCCAACTCGCTCAACGATACCACCTCGGAAATTTCTGCAAGATCACAGAGTAGAAACCCGATGTCATTGATTGAGAACAATGAAATTGCGCTATATTTCAATAAAAACCTTGGACAGACAAAAGAGCAAGTTGATGGAGAAAAAGTCACGAATACCCCTTCAGATGTGCCAGAAAATTGAATCACATTGGGGATGAATAAAAAAAAAATCGACTGACTCCTTGAAATTCGAATGATGCACTCAATTTTTTTCAGTGTATCAGCCAACACAAAGTGCTCATATTATTTAAATGTTCTTAATTTATTTTAATTTCGTATTATAAGTCGTGAGAATGTACAAAGCTTTGCACAATGAATAAACTTCTTGGAATGAATTTTTTTTCAATTACTCGGCTCTCGTGAAAGTGAAGTGAGAATATAATCAATTTAGCCTAATTAGATCCATGAAGCGTTTTCAAGTTGGAGATCAAATGGATTCACATTTAATATCCGACTTATATCTGTTACGAAGGAAGTTTTTTTTTTGAATTTATGAAAATCTAGCTGATCAACTTTTCGATTGTGCACTTGCGAAGATTGTGATAAACGAGATGTGTAAAATTTAATTACACATTGGTTTTGACAAGTGTTGGATCATTTCTTCGCTTTTCCTCCAAACCATATCAACGAAAAAGCCTTTTAAAAGGTAGATTATGATAAAAAACTCAGCGCTCTTTATTAATGACATGTTAATATATCAATTAGATTAGAAATTAGAAAAAACGTGTAGCACGTGGAGTCATTCACACTCACGACGTTTGGATAATTAGTCAAGTTTGTCTACTTTTTTTCCATTTTCTGCTCAATTTCCTTCCTAGATCGTTCACCCAAATCTTATCTTTCAAATGCATTATCAAAAGTCACGTGAATACAGAGCAGACATTTCTTGAAATGTTGATATTATAAACTGAATATTTTTCAAATGTGTGGCTTTCTATTTTCTGTTAATATTTGTCGTCTAGGTGTAGATTCCTCGTTCGCGAGAGTTAATTGGGATTAACTAATCATGATTACAATTTGATTTCAATCTATTCTCTCAATCTGGTGCACAACTATATACTAACTGTGAATTAACTAGCGGCAACGTGTGGCAATATTACAATCGACCAATTTATTGTGACAGATTGATATTTTTGTCGATTGATCTACCTCTATTTCGAATATTACAGCAAATTATAGACGAAAAATGTCTATTGAATAACATCAAAATTAAATTAAATTTAAAAAATGACCGCTAATCGCAATTAAATACCTTTGAGCAATCCAAATTTGAAGTTATACATAGTTAATTGCGAATTAATTTGATTGTGATTAAATATTTTATTCGAATTAAGATAATTGAAGTTTGAAGCACTCAAATTCAAAGCAAACTGCAATTATGTAACTTAATTGTGATTAAATATTCAATTTTCGTTTGTGCAACCGTTGAGTTGTTTCTACGACAAGTTTGCATAAGAAGATCATTTCCGATTGCAAATGAATGCAATGAAGGATGGAATAATATTAATTGTTGGAAATGTTCACAACACGCAAGGCAAATCCAATTTGGTTGTTATTTTTCACTCGACTCGAAGGCAAGTCATGAAAATTCTTGTGGCTAAAAAAAGGTCCACGATTTGTTCATTTTCGAAATATAGGCTGAGCTAATAACGTAGAATTCAGTTTGTTTGAATCTTTAAAATCTATTATTGTAATTTTTGTTACCTACTCCATGAAAATTTTGGAAGATACACCCAAGAAGATGTTGCGAGTTAATTCAAATTTCAGCGACAAGTTCGCGAGATTGCTTCTAAGTTTCCAACAAATTTTCGAAACTTTAAATTAGAATGGAACGAAAGTTAGAAGCACTATATGAGAGATAAGGTTTCAGGGAATATTTCTGTATACATGAGTTTTGAATATATAAATTGGTTTAGGAACATTAAACAAACGAAAAATGACAATTTTTCCGAATGCAAAAAATGCTCAATTTTATATACCTTTAAAGGAATAAAATTTTGCATTCCCAAAAAATGATTCAAAGTGAAAGTTTTAGATCTACACTTTTTTTTGGAAATCAGAGATAAACGTATTTTAAAGCAGTTTCATTTTAACGGAGTTGGTTTATAAATTTCAAATAAGTTGATTAGCGCAAAAATCTCAGGTCGAAAAAGTTGCGCATCGCGTCAAATGTCCCCTCTAAATAGGTGACTGGAACCCAGATGCTCAAAATCAATATGCTTGCTCGAAACATTGCCATCTAGTGACAAATTGTATAATGGAGAAGCGAACTAGATTTCTGCTTGGAGTATGCATACAACTGACTCAATACTCAAATGAGTCAATAGATGCAGCAGTACGGAAAACGCAAGAATAATTTATTTTCAGATCAGAGTTATAAATGAAACACCTTTATTGAAATGAAAATTCAAAATATTATAATGAGTTCCTGTTTTACACAACCGGAAAAAAATCGTTTACATGATTTCTGCTATTTCGTGAAAAAAAATTGAAAACACGTGCTTGTAGAGAATGCGGCACCGGCGTTTTATACTGCAGTGAATCCTTATTCATGTAACTGTGTATCACGTGACATAAAAATGCGCACCGTGACATTCATGCGGTGGTTTATTTAGAATTTTCCATCAAATATAAATTTTCCCCGGACGTTTCGATATTTATCACAAATAAAAAGTTCCTTTGTTGTCCTCAGCAAATGGACTTTAATCAATTCGAGTTTGTATTCAGAACTTTTCCACTTGAATCATGACACCCCAATCCGAAGAAACATTGCAAATAGCATAATTTATTTGAATCGGAATCAACTCGACGTTTGAAATCTCTAGGTTTAGAGCATACCCTGGAAGTTGATGGGAAAGAGATCATTTAAACGATTGAAGATTTCGTAGTCAATGTAAGAGAAACAGAATAAAATGGGGGAACGGGAACGAGGTGGTGTTCATTTATGAACATTCCTTGTGAAACACGTAATTGATTATTCACCAATTGGGGAAGTGTCTGTGTTTGTAAGAGACGTAGTTTTATTCGCAATGGTTCGTTTCACCTTTTATTTCAACCTTCTATTCCGACGACTGCATGCCATCAGACATTTAACTTTTTTACATGAACGAAATTTTGCGATGTGTAGCGAGTAAGTTAAAAACTTTCACTTTATAATTCTATTATGTATTGATTGAATGAAGGCGATTTGTCACATGTGGGATTAATGAGAGCCTGGTCAGCGTTCAGTTTAGCCTAGCGGCGTATTACGGACAAGGCATCGACAATGCAACCATAATTGATCAATTCATTTCAGTGGATGTGGAATTGAATAATCGATGTGAAGGGAAGATGTAGGCATTAAGATTGTATGTCCCACCAAGAATTCTGTATGCTTCTTCTCATAAAATAGTCACAAAAATCTACATCGATGGAACGATCAGAGCTGAATTTGTTGGGTTAAGGCGAACAAACGTTTCTGTAATTTAAGATTATAAGCTGCACTTCTCGCTAAAAGCGTTTCCGTTGGAAAATACTGCACGTTGTAGTGTTGCGGATTCTCTTTCTGGAACAGCAAGGATGTACTCGAGTAATAATTATTCTTCTCTATACAATTCGAATGATATGTCGTCTACGGATATATACGGTGACCACAAGAATAGAAAAAAAAGAGAAAATGTGATTCTGAAACAATAAGAAACTGAGCAGGTCACGTATAAAGGGAGAATCTCCGAACAGACACCGAAATTAGGACATATTCTTCGGAACATAATGGCATCGGGCTTGAAAGTTAATGTTCCACATTCCCTCCGACGACTATGCAGACAATATGTTGGGAGTATCCAGGCTACTTTATGTGCTATTACCATTAATTCACTCTCAGGCAGATCCCATGTACAAGACAACTATATATCATCACCACCAAACAAAGGACATATTTCTATTATTTATTTAACGCAGTTGGGAGAATATTTCGTTCCTTATGTAAACTGTTGATGATATAAACTGGTCGTATTATTTCAGCTGAGTTATTAATTACTATCGTAACAGTAATTTTCTACCTATATATGCAGAATCCATGTGTGTACTTTGTTGCTCCGAAATTCAATAAACGTGATGAAATCGTGGAAAACTTGAATTTTATTTCCTTCATTATTTGGGAAAATTATTTCAAAGCTTTGCGTATAATTGGTTTTAGTTTCTTTCAAATTTTTATAGCTATGTGGGGTGAAGTTCTTATCCCCCGATCGAATTATCTTTGTATTTTAGGATCCGTTCAGAAACTCGAGAATTTAAGTGCGTTCCACCCGCGATTCCCAATAGTGTTTTTACACTGGAAACGACGCCGAACAGAAATTCTTAAGCATATTCATAGATTGAATTGCAAAACCTTCAAAACAATGTGTCAAACCGCCCCTATTGCTGTTTACGATTCTTGAGGGACTGTCATCCTTATAAGGGGGGACGAACGTACATCGACGAATTTGCAATTAGATGTCACCCTCCAACTAAGAACTGAGGTAGCTCTGTGTTTTCCGGGTTTACCTTATTGAATTATCTGGCTGAGCTGCGTAACTGAAGCATTTGATTTTCGTCTAATATAAAATTAACGAGCAGGTATTTCCAAACCATAAAAAACACATCTGTACTCAAAAGGTATCACGGATTCGAATAGTTTTCTGCCTCATCATTCTAACCAAACTTCCACAAGAATAAACACAACGGTTGAATTTCATTCAATTTGTTTTGGTTACAGAATACAGAATCCATACGTACACCGTTGTTAAAGTTCATTCAGTCCTCGGACTATTCAGCGATAGATGCTGTATTTCAATTTTCAACTCTATTTATATGGAATTCATGTTGAGTAAAACTCAACGAGGCAGCCGAGGTGTCATCTAAAAGTGATACTTAAAACATGTTCATAAAGGGGCGCGTCTGCCATCAAAGGGCCTCATTAAGATATGCAAATGAATCCCATTTCAATTCTTAGGCCATTTGCTCAGTGGAGTGTTAGGATATGAGGGCACAAAATTACCGAATTTAGGAATCTACCCCGATGCGTTCTTCCCCTGTTATGATGCCATCCGAACTTGCGAAACTAATGACCCGGAGAAAATGTTAATGAATTCTTTAATTATTATAAACACAATATCGTTCTCTCTGAAGAGAAACGAACGGAGGAATTTTTCATCTTGATGAATACGAAAATTGTTATTACAATATAAAGTGTCCGTCTGTTCTACAAATCGATCGTTTCACAATCTAGAAGGGTGAATTATGGCTGCGAACCCTCGGTGGAAGACTGTAACCTCAACGGTGTAATAAAACAAACATTTTATAGAAAAGGGTTCGGAGAAACAATATTGCTCAACGGGAAATGAGCTTTTGGAACGTTCTAAATTATATTTGTTCATCAAATAGAAATTTGTGGAAAAAAGTAACTTATTCTTAGTATTATATAGTACAAGTGAACTTGTGATCACGGGAAGAATCGTTTCATCTTCTGCAGAATACAGACCAAATCACTTATGATTTAATATGTTGAACACAAAAGAAAAAAATTTAATTTTTTCACTGAAATAGAAATAGTCCGAGGTACCTTAAATGGAATTAACATCAATCGTTGCAGACAATTTTGCTGGAAACGCGCAAGAATGGGTGATCCCTTGCTTCATTTTGTTTATTTATTATTATTTATTATTATTAATGTTTTGTTGCAAAAAGAAGGCTTTTTTATTTTCTTATGTAAGACATCAGTGTCAATAATATCCTCTTCGAACATAGATGTTTTGTAGCAAACAAAATGAGAGCTCAATAAAAGAAGAGTGACAATTTTGACACGTCGTGAGGTGCGCGCATCTCCATATAAAACTGTAGTGACAAAAGTCACTCATGCGCGCCAGGTCTAAGATAAGTCCCAGTTTAGTTGCAACGCAAGAGCGTAAGTTAGGCATCGAATAGTTTGGTCAAAATGGTGAGTCTTCAACATAGGTTTCGACCGATACATAAGTCATGCTCAATGTTGCGGTGGAAACAAGCATGAGGGAGATAGCCACTTTGCGTCGCCAATCAGATCGGGATACTTGATTTCGAAACACCGTTGTCAGGTTAATTTTCAAGGAAATAATTTCAATTTTGATTTGTGTAAGAAAATAAGAATATGATGTGAATAGATTCTATTTTGGTCCGATTATAATACCATTAAAGGAGTGCCGAACCAACGTACTTTTAAATTCGATAGAATGTGAGGTCCAAGCGTCAGAGATTGTTTTGTGTTTGTAAAAATATTTCTGAATCCAGCACTGGGGTATTTGAAACTCGATCCATTCCCCTCATTCCTCGTGCGGAAGCACAAACATCTTTGTTCAGCCTCGACAAAAAAATTATTTAAACGTGACTGGAGCTGCCAGCCAGAAGTATAAAAGAAATACCTCAGGTTCAACAATTTCGCCAGTGTTTACCTATGATCTGCCCATTTGTTTTTCCCCGTCCACGTTATGTTTGATTTGGCCGAAGCAAGCGTCCTTCTTAATCCAACTCGTATTCATTCTGTTTATTTTTCCTCGACCGCAGTCGCATGCGATGGAAACTGTTGCTGAAAAGATTACAAGATGAAACCGGATTCGGAATTTAGTCCTCGAAAACCCGAAAGGAAATTAAGCGTACATGCGAAAATTTCCACGTGACAGATAGGATCGGATTATGTGGAAAAATTCGCGATGACGAGCATCAAGCTAACGATACTGTCGAGTCGTGAAAGTGGCTTTCCGGTTGTTGATTCGAACAATTGAATTCGATCTCAACTTAATTATCGCCATAAAATCCGGTGCTGTGCACATTCCAGGGGTTGGAAGTGATGGAAGTTGGCTAATAGTGAACTTGTTCCAATTACATGGGATTTTATATTCGAATGAAAGAAATATCGAGTGCGAGCAAAGTTAAATTGTAATGGTTATACCCCATTCGAAACTCATTTTCTTCTTCATTTCTTTCGAATAAAGTGATTCCAAGTGTTGGTGCATTCCAGTACTTCTCCTTTATGAGTCGCATAAATCACTTCCGAAGACGAAGTGACTTCGAATGAGATTTGAGTTTCGCAAGCGGGTCCTAACAGTTTTTCACGTGTTCTTCCATTTTAAAATCAAATAAGTAAACGACTACTGCCCAAAAAAATCATTGATCCATTTTTTGTGGATGATGAAGAACCAAAATACTTCCATCGTAATGTAAACATTTCAGATGTTTGCAACTTATGTAGATCACAAATAAAATGGTTATTTCCTATCCAGAAATCAAAAATGAATAAAAATACAAGAAACGAAGATAACTAAATAATTTGAATTGAACTAATCAATTTCTGGTAGTGATTGACTTGAGTTTCCTCTTTTCAGCATGAACGTAGGTCTCAGATGACAAGAGTCATAGTAATTTTTGCGAAGCTAACCTAGACATAATTTTTTTTTGGACAAATGCATTTCACAACCAACGACGAAGTTTGGATCGATTAAAATCGATGGCTCTACTCACATGACCCGTTAAATCGAAATAACTCTATGGACTTTGATGAATCCATGCGTAGTAATTAATTTTTCTGATATTTATTGTTTCACAAAAATAAAAGCGAAAGTTCGAGAGATTAGGCCCCTTCGTTAACGAGTTGCTATAACAACGCGAACAATCGATAAGTTTCACAATCATGTAATTCACGTCCAAATTGCTGACGATTTAAACATTTTGGTACTCAGAAATTGAATCGCAATACCACTTCTCCGGAATATCATACATAAACGTAAACGTTAACATATGTGAAAACTAACTGAAATGGCTCGTGCTCAAACCCGGATGTGTTTCTTCACGCCGGACCTTCCGAAATGAAATATTTATGAGTTATTGAGAGGTCTTTCACGAATGTTTCCGGACCCAACGATAGGAAATAATTCCTAATCTGAATTGCATTGATTGTATGGAAATGAAATTGATTCATGGCAAAATAACATGGGAAATAATATTACAGCAGACAACGGGGTGGATATAAGAAGAACAGGAGGGGCGGGGCGCATATAAGAAAATGTATTAGTAGTACAATGATTTGCCTAGATGAGAATGTAATAGTTATAATAGAATTTTCAAGCTCTATTGGAGGGCGCTTGCCACCCTAAGGTCACCACTGGAAGACAATTACGGTGTATTGATTTACAAGATGTCAATTTCGTTACTACAAAACGGGTAGTATATAAATGAAGAAAAAATCAAAATTTTATGAATCAATGTTGTTGGTCATTCGTGCAAAACTGGTGTTTCATTCAGGACACAGTTGTTCATCGACAAGCTTCACGAGTGTCGGGTCTGTGTTTTTATATTAATAAGAGGTTACGTCCCACCAAATTGGCTAATGACCTATTAAAAGTCGATTTCATCATGAATAACACGGTTTTATGAATCTTCTCTTAATAAGGCAATCAATTCATTAACTTCTTATTCAAATGGGATGGAAACATTTAGTTATCGATTATTGTCTGGCCTATTTGGATCTAGATCATTGTCTAGCACATACACATTGAGGTACCGTTTTTTGATAGCAACACAAATTTTTTCCTTCCAGAGGAAATAATAATTGACATCTTTTTTGTAGGACATCCGAAAGAGTGGTTGCACAGATTTTAAGAAAAAATCTCAGAAATTCACAATTTCGCCGAATATTTCACGCATGATTAAAAACTATTCCTTTCTTCTTTTTGTATGAATGTCTTTGTCGATAGAGCTGCCACAAATCGCCGGTTTGGAGCAAAAACAAATCAAGACACAAAAATCCCAAAGATTTTTAAACATTATTATAGCTCTCCTTCTAAAACCATAATCGTTTTTTGTTTTTCACCAGTTTATTGCTATCAATCGCCCTGATTACTATTCTTGCATGAAATAAACCGTTTCTGGGAAAATGAGTTTTTGAAACTTTCTGAAAATACCGTTTTTTCGATGAGTAATAATTCGGCTGCTAATAATTCCAACGCTTTCGGTGTTTCAACAAACGTTGCATCGTAGTTTCATAAACAATTGCTTTTCTCACTACTTTCCGCTAAGTCCCACGATTTTCGCAAAATCCATGAAATACGTAAAAATAATCGAATGGATGAGACGAGCATTCCCGAACTCGAACGAAACGCGCGCCGACCGCCCGAATAGAATTTTTGACCAATTAAAAACTGAAAATAGCCAATTGTTGCGAGCAAGTTTAGATTTATCAAAACTTGGCCGACGAAAAATTGAATTTCCGTCTTTTAGTTGCTGGAAGTCCAGTGAGATAAGTTTGAATAGTCTGCCCTGAAGGCAACATGTTAAATGAAGTTACGGATGGATGGATTTCGAATAGCGAATTTACGTGCATCAATTTGCCACCGTAGAGGTGAACGAATGACGCTTAGATATAATTGCTGAAATGAGTTTTTTCTGCATGAAATGTCCAATATTAAGAAATATCCAAATTCTTATACATTATTCACTATATTCGGTAACTTTTTTTTAAACAGTTTATTTCACGTAGAATCTGAATATTCAATGGATTCATGAAAAACTTTTTTCCTTATCATATTATCTAACGATAAGATAAAATATAGAAAACTCTAACTAAGTATGTATTCTAAATTATTGTTGTGATCAAGAGTTCAGTTACCCAACAACTTCTACAATTTTCCTTCCACCTCGATGTTGTATATCTGAACAGGGAGCTGCAAAATAGAGCAAGACATTTCAATAGGAAAAACGAAGTAACATTGGCGAAATAGACTGAATAGCGAAGAGGCCTGATACGAATTACCTAATAAACCATGAATAGTAAGTTTTATTCATGTGTTGTTCGTGTTTTAGGAAAGAGCAATTTGTAATTTTAGCACGTACATTGTCCCACTGTTACAGCACCATAAAATGTGGTTCACTAGCCGGTATGGTAGGCGCTTATTGCAGCCCCTCAACTGATATATTATCCTGTGCTTTCCACTCGGCTGTATAATAGTGTTGCAGTACTCGAACGTCTGTTCAAATGTCATTCTTGTGACTCATATCATGGAAAACGTTTATTGGTATGTATTCCTCCTGCGAAAACGTAATTTGGGGATCTGGATGTTTGCAAAAGTGAGAAAGAATGGCCCGAATTGCATTCGTAATATTCGTAAATCCTTCAAAACGATCCTATATCTTGCGTGCGTCCATATGAGGGTTGCGTAAACGTGTACCGTATGGCTGCCAGTTCGGAAACAGTTATCACGAAGACCTATCTTCTAGAATGTCTTCGTTTCCAGACATCTGTGGCACGCCATCATTCGCTGAATCTGGCTCTTTTCACTGTAGCATCCCCAGCATATCGTGCACCGTCTTGTGAAGGAGAATCTGTGACTATGAATCTTTCACTCCGTCGAAAATATCTCGAAATTTCAATTAAATCCCTTCGGAGTTATGAGGAACTTTTTTGTTTTAATCAATTACTGCGCTCCGTCATTCAACTCATGGCCACACTTCCATCGTTCATCTGTGTGTGTGTGCGATCATAACTACAGATTGAAAATAGCTATTAAGGATAAAATCTAAAAGTGAAACTTCCGTAAATGAGCATTTTCACTTTTCTCTATGGCACAAACGTCCCCGGATGAGATATTGCGACAAGGGTAAAAGAAACTCGGGGACAATAATAACTTCCTTCTATATGGAGTCGCTGTTATGTGGAAACCAATACCAGACTCCCTTTTTGTGCTGTCGAGATGAACGGAAGAAAATTCGAAACGTTGGAGGACGCTCTGATTTTTCATCAGTCACAATACGTACGTGCAGAACTCACAACAATTTTTCTGCCTGAACCCGATGTAAGTTCGGATAATTGATGGTGTATTATTTCCACATACATGAAGATGATATACAGAAATGGCGACAGTTGTTTAATAACACGAGTATATCGTTGAACTCTTTTAATTGCAAACTGAATTCACGATTATTGCACGGCTTATGAGCAATATTGCTAATATCGAATAGGCGTGTTCATCCTACTTAATCGGCGTCCATAAATGGACGAGTTTACATCGGATGTTTCGAATGAGATGAAACCAATTAAGCCTCATACCACATTTTCCCTTCGCGTGAGAGAAAAAAACTGATATTGATTCATAGATTCACATATAACAGTTTTATGCACTCGACGTGGGCTGAGTGAATTTTTTTGTTCGAAGTGGCAGCTACCGAGAATTGAAAAGAATTACCCTACAGGAATGCGCATTAAATTTTTTTCGCTGTCGCAATTGCAAATAATCATAAAAGATTATTTATCGTCGGTGGAATATGGAGATACTTCTCTTACTCTGAATCTAGTACAGAATGCATGTGTTTTATTACTTCGGTTTGGAATGTCTATGTTGTCAAATTTCCAACTTTGAAGGATGAAAGCTTGATTTCATCGACGGCACTTCAGCACAAAAGTCCACTTGAATTTTCTTAGAGCATCACCAGTACGGTTTCGAGATAAGTCTGGTTCATGGACGTAACGAAGATTAGGAGGAAACTTTGTTTCCAGAAATTCGAAAAAAGGAGCTCAAAATATCAATAGCGTATCCAATTATGAATACAACTCTAAATTGCAATATACGCATGGCGAATTTATGGCAGTATTAGACCAAATATCAGCGTGTGGAGTGACGATGACTCCAACAGCAAGATTCAACAATGTAGACAATTTTATTGAGAAATAGCATCGTCTAGGGGCGCCAAACATGCGTTATCCAGTTGTGGCGTCAGATGGAAATGTCGAGTTTGGTGAAATCGACTTTTCCACTCTTCCCGAAATACACTAAAATAAAAATTTGACAGTTGCTCAGAAAATATTAATTTCACTATTGGAAAAGCAATTTCTGACTGTAAATTGTCGGAGGCGACGTTCAAGTCTGGATAGTGCCCGATTGAAATGACGGTTGCAAAAAGCGCGAAAAATAGAAGATTTGAACAGAACGGTGGCGTTCAGTTCATTGATTGCGCTGGCGTTGGCTTAGGAGAGAACCTTCGACACGCCCGCCTAGAGAGCGCTCGTTGCCGCCTACCTTCTTCCGCTGTTCAACTGTTCTGCACCCTATTTATCCGGTGGCTGCGATTTGAACGCGACTCACCCTTTGAAACGGCCGGAACGCACTATGTTGACTTTTAACGCGCGTCCTGACCACGTGACTGCTTCCATCACTCAACATTCGCGGGCATAAGCAGCGTGTGTTTTGTTTTCGTTGACTTTGACCAACGTTGGTTGTTGTTGCGGTCTGCTGAATTAATCAGCTGATGTTTTCGGAATTTTGAATTTGTTAAGGTCGCTGCCTTGGCTTCATCACCGGTCGTCGTGGGCTATAGCCTAGTCGGGGTTTATCCCTGTGCGGTGCTCAAGCCGGAAACCGAGTATAGTGCACCAGGACCTATCCGAAACACAGTGACACCCCAAAGATCCCAACCTTACCAAATCCCGAACCAGACAAGCACGACCGTTCCTGGTTCGACCTGCCTGAATGTAGGAAAAATCGTGGTGAATCCTTGCCAGTGTAGTAGCACTAACGATCAACCGGTACCACCGTCAAATAATCAAGTGGCACAAAGCAATACGCCAATGTTGTTTGTTCCATTTTCCATTTCAAACTTTGGACCGCCGCTCACAGGCTCGACACTCCACGCTAATAGCTGCAGCCCTTCTAAGGTAACTTTTTCTTTTCAGGTGCAAATCTCCACCGGATTTTTACAGTTTCCGACTCTCAACTTTTCTAAATTCCACTTTCATTGAGGGGATTCAAATGACATTCCTCTTGAGTAATCTGCTTGGCGGAGGAAATAAACACAATATTTGGTCCCCGCTTATCAGAGACAAAAAACTTGTTTTCATCATTTAGAGCTGTTTTATAAAAATCGAAGCATCCGTTTAATTCGGCTGCGTCAGTGAATTATATGACACAGAATTCGACCCTATCTTGTTTTTTTTTAATTCAATGCAATCTATTATGCAGACATAATTTTGTTACTTTATAGAAAGCAGAGATAACCTTAAACATTGTTATTGTATCTGAGGGTGATGTTGAGTGATAGTTAATTTTTATAATATATAGAGCTTCCTTCCTGAAAGGAAATTTGGTGACAGAAAAAAATTTGCATCAAGGAACATGAGCTGAAAGTATTCTGTCATTCTCTCAACAAAATAGTTTTAACAAATGCTTTCATCTAAAAACTAAAATATTGTTGTTCAAAAAAAATTAAAAGCACAAATCCTGTCAAAGTCATTGACTCGCGGCCGGTTTATCAAGGTTCAGGTAAATCTGCCGAACAGCTACCTCAAAGATAGCCTCTAACCGTCGATCAAAGTTGTTCTCATTAAATATTTAACAAAATATCGATAAACACAATAACTGCCAGATGTCGTTTACCTATCAGACACCTTATTTACCTGGACATTGATAAACCGACCGCCATTGTGATGAATTTTTTGTTCGAACTACTGACGTGTTGATCATTTGAAGCCAAAAGTGTAGAGATTAACTGATCCTCTTTACCTCATTAATCAATTCAGTGTTACTAATTCTCAAGCAAGAAAACATCGTAAAAGCATGAAACATAATTGTTTGTTCGTTTCGTCATTTCTCTTATTTGGAGTTTGGCCAATTTGGAACACGAGAAATATGGAAACTATGTTGTGGCACATTTTTTTCAATCGATGGTCATTCAGAATTTTAACTTGTGTAATCTACATTTTGACCAAAAATAATTTTTTTTCTTCAACATCAATCAAGTTTTTGAACAACATTATGTTATGGGTGAAATGTAGTGCAGTGCTTATCTTTTGATCGTCAATGATGTTCTCTTGATATGGCGCCCAAAAAAATAATTTTTTTCGTAATTTCCATTTTGATATTCTGATAACAGAATATGTGAGCGACGACTTTTCCCATTTTTTTCATACTTGTGTGACTTGTATACTTGTTGAGAATAGAAAATCACCTAGGAGTCAATTCGAGTATGAGCTTGATCATTCGACCTCAAATACGCAAGAAATAATTGTATTAATCATAGATCTTTTGACAAAATCTATGAATCCCCAAGAAATTTCAATCGTGCTGTATTTCTAGTCATATTTTACGGTTTTCGGTCATGCAACATTTTCGAATTCATTTGAAACAATGGAAAATTCTGATTTTTAGGAATAGCCCAAAATATTCGAGGACATTCCTCAAACTTTTATGACAATCTGAGTGAACGTCACCAGATTTTATGGAAAATGTGGATACATTCCTAATTCTTTTAAGGGAGGAATTTAAACAATTCATTGACATTTCCAAAAAATTTCTCTTGAAATATTCAAGCATTCTTTGCAAAATTTCATATCAATATCGAATTTTTTATGAGAGGTTTTTAAGGCTATATTTAACTACGCTGTAAAACCATCAGATTTTTTGCTGCAAATAATAAGCCATTTCGAACTTTCTTATTAATTAGCAGTAGCCTGCACATAAGGAACAACAAAATTGTGAATGGATTGCTCTAGGAAACAGTAATTATTATTCGGAAAACGCAACAGTCTTATGTTATGTACTTGAACAGTTAATAAATTCTACTTGAAAATTTGTTGAAATATAAAAAAAACAGCAATTTACTCATAAGTAGATAAGACAGATAAAAAACTAATCGCAAGAAAAGGGGCTTAGAAGTGCTCAGCAACCAAAACATATAAAAAGATTGGACTGGAATCCCACAGAAATATTGAAAAGGAAGACAGTAGGCCAACAAATAGAAACAACTTCATCTCTTTATTGTACATGTTAATGATTAGAAAAAATATATAAAAAAAATAGATGAAAACATGAAACCTACGACTCAAGATTCTCTTTTGTCATTAAATAAATGTATTAGTGTAATCATAATAAGACTTTTATGGCTTTAGTCAATACACCTTCTTCCACGACACATCTGCCAGGACATAGAATCGTATCTTTTTTATGGCCTTTTCCGAAATTGATTACTCATTTGACCTATCCAAACAAGTTCACAACCCAAGCAAGGACTAATTGCAGAACTGTGCCTGCTCACTTGATGTTTCCTACAGATGAAGGAACCTTCATCAATTCGTAACGTGATATATAAATGCGAGGTATTAATTTATTCAGTATCATCAAACGTGCGTAGGTAAGTTAAATTTCCTCAAGGACTATCTGCATGTTTAACAATCTGAGTGACGTAGACATGTAATATTGGCTTTTGTCTGCATATAATTTGTGTGGATTCGAATCATTAATTAATAATGAAATTAATGGAGCATTTCCCTAATATTAACAGGTAGATGCGTTGCGAAGCGGTGCCTGGTAATGGAAATTTAACACCTGCATTTCTCATAATGATAATAAGTGGAAATTTTGATTATGTTGAAATAAACAAGGAGATTACAATATGACTTGTTAAAAGGATTAATGTGTTTAGAATTCCTCCTATTTTAGATTATGGAGTCCATATTATGGAATGAACATTTGCTATTCCAATAACTACATAAAATATACTCAGCGGAAATCTGTTCGCCGATAATGTACTTTCCATGTTAGAAATGGAATAAGAACCCGAAATTGTTGTTTTAAGCTCACTGGCGGCCTATGCCACCAATAAAAAAGGATTTATTTTGCATACCGTTTCGTCTATACGCAATCCACCCTATCACAGACAAGGTTCATTCAATTTTTTACACAACGTCATTGAGAACGATAATATCAAAGTGCGTAGAAACGAAGTGTGTTGCACTATCATTACTGTTTGGAAATAATACAAAATATTGAAGTTTTATTTAAGTCGAACAACATTCATCCTCCAGTTCGAGGTTGCAAAAAAGCTTTTATCGGAAAAGCATTTATCGAAACAAAATTCTAATGATACTTTTCGATCGATTCCTCTATCAAACAGATATTTTCAAAGCCGTATTTGTTGAATTATGGGAAATGGTTGAACTGACTGAACAACGAAGAATTGAAATGTTTCGCATGAATGGAGTTGAAAACATTTTATGCAGCAAAACAGAAGTGATTGGATTATTCACTGCTATTCATTCTGATCGGCAACGCATTAGTACAAGCCACGGTGAGCAGAGTTGGGTAAATTAAACTGCGTCAATTTTTTTTCCGTTCCGAATTTTTTGAATTCGTGCTATATTATGGAAAATAACTGAATGGATATCGTTACTTGATTTATTTTAAGAAATCGAAACTGTTTTTCCAGAAGTAGTTTTCATCATAATAGTTCCAGGATTAGGATTTTCCATATTGATATGCGAAATGAATAGATTGGTTCCTCCTATGAAAACATTCAGGCCAGATAGGGATGTTGAATATAAAAGATAAATAGAACGCTGCTCGCTATAAATCGCTTTTGATAGATCACGCCTGAATCGTTATTTGTAACATGCTTGCGAAGGTGCATCTCAATAGGCCTAGTTGAAATTAAACTGTTTGAAGGAATAGTTTCAGACTTTCCTACGAGCTTAGAGGTGTTGTGGCTCATTGAAATAAGCAAGATGTGGAAACGAAATAATTTAGTAATATTTCAAGAACAATCGAAAGTAGAAGAAGCAGAAGTAAGAATATCAGATCAAGAAGTTTGTTGAGCCGAAGTTATCAAATCCTGATGAATTATTCTCAGATGAAACAGTATCTTTCTTCAGGTGTAAAGGCCGTCGTCTGTTAGAACTTTTTCCATACGTTCCCAGAAACGAGTGGCCAGTTTCTTTGAAAGTGTCTTTATCTGATATTCAGATCACACCTCCTAAGGAGCCAGCTAAAGTGCTAACGAAACCTTACGAACAGCTTCAACACAGGACGGGGTTTAAATCCAAAGAAGGATGATGTTTCAGTGTACGACAGTCATGGAATGAATCTGTGTTGAAAGCATGTTGGCCCCAGAAGAAACAAAAATTTCTCTTACGATAGTTATTAACAAATGTTTTTCGATTTTTTGTTCAAATTTGTATATCTAAATTTTCAAACTCTTTTACGTTCCTAGTTACATTCTGGTTCTAGCATTTCGAGTTGGGATAATAAAGTTGCAAAGAATTACCTAAAATTCAGCTGTTTTTCTCTTACATTTGGACCATGATTTTTCCGATTGTGATCGAATACTTGGAGTTTCTGAAAATTTCGTCGTTCATGAAGACACACACACACCGCGATTGCGTAACGACAGCAAAGTATACGGCTTTATGCTTGCTTACTTCGTTCAGTGGGCAAGCTATATAATAAGTTATACACATCCATAAGAACGATTTGCTTTTATCCTGTCGAAAAGAAGTTGTTTCAATGAACATTATATACTCATTAACATTCATCTAAAAACTTTTTCTGTGGCGTTTATACTCCAGAACATATCAAGGTAAGTTCGTGGTGTGAAACGTAAACTGAAATATATTACCTATTAGACCCGTTTCGGAGTACAACATTGTATCCAACATGACAATATAATTAATAACTGCGACTAATACCCCATTTCGTATCCCCGGAAGAACGTCATCAACCGTAGAATTTTCATTTCTTTCCTGAATAATTCATTTTGGATTCGTCGAATATTCGTATAATCCAACATTTATTTCAGATGGATTTATAGGAGATTTGTGACAACATATTGAATATATCATTGGGAATTTAACAGATTGAGTATTAGCGAATCGTCTGCATTCCTTGCAAGTTGGGCCACGTTTTTTATCGATCCAGCTGGGGTGGTTTGTGTCAAGTGACGAAACGGATATTCCTTGAATTTTTGAGTGTTATTCGCTAGCTATCCAATCCCTAGAACAATTTCAGATATGGGGGTGTTGGAAAGGAGGGTTGGAATATGATAACAATGAAAAATTCAAGATTTAATGTCGAAAAAGCTCTGGTTTCGTGTCGGTGATTGTAATCATTCATTGTTCCAGTTCTAAATTTTTTTGACCTTCGTATTAAATAATAAACGAATCAATTACAAACGCTGGTTATTTAGTGGAGATGAAGATGAATCGTGTTTTATTCAAAGCCCGCTGTAATCGATTTCTGACTTAAATCTCCCTACGAAAAGCAAAGCTGGAAATCGTCTCTGCCAGAGAAAACCAACAAGGGTACAAGTCTAATCCAAGAATAATAGGTTAATTTCGACATTTTGTTTTTGTTGCCGGAAAATAGGAGTCCCTTGACGTTAGCGTAGCTTCAATCTAATCATCTTTCCCTTCAGCTTGACCGTAATGTTTTCTTGTTCCTGGTCAGTGTTGTTTTTCCATCGCAATATTGCAGACCCTCTGACATTCGAAATCCCGAATCGCATAGCAATAGAATTTTCGGGATCATATATACTTATATTTTTGTGGTTAGAAGTTTTGACAAGTAGTGAGAGGTGAGACTAATAACTGGAAGTATTGTTGCCAACAGGAAGTTTTTCGGTTGTCATCGTAAAACAAATGTTATTAGCCAGAGTCGCATGTTGCTCTACGCCCAATCATTTCATGTTGACCCTTCTCGGGATGACACTGCATAAAACGATTGTTTCTTGTCTTTGAATTTATTCTATGATATTTCGGCTGATTATACACAAAACCGAATGAGCATTTTTTTAAAATAAAGTGTGCTAACACAAAATCCAAAGTTCCTGTTGATTTAAAAATTCTTGTCATCTATGAACTCAGATTCGGAGGGGAAACCTTGCCCCACCCTCACTCCTTCAAATTGCTCCTCCTTTACTACAGTCTGCAATCAACAGCGACGCACAATTTACAAATGCAAAAATATGTACTAATTGCGATCCCTTTTAGCCGTACTTCATTAATCGATAACTCTGAAATTAAGTAAAAATACATCAACAGGAAAAATAGATTCAAATTTGGCAAAATTTGAATAAATGCAAATTAGGAGCGGTCCACGCCTGGGGATTATCTCTCCCTTCCTTTGAACTCCCGAAAGATGGCTTGGTGACGGTAACAATTTTCTTCGGCAAACAAACTGTTAACCAACTTCTTTTCCAACATTCTGTTTGATAAAGATATGAGATAAGAGAACGGAGCTATGCTCTGTAATGCGCGATTTACGACGAGCTGTTTCCTTCGCAAATGTAAATAAATTTCGGGGAGTATTCGGCAGGAGGAAGCTCAATCTCTCATTTCCTTAACGTTATTCCACCATATATAAACACGAACATCACTCGATATTTCTGGTTCACATGTGTTAGTTAATTTAGAAAATAAAAAATGGAAATATTCAATATCCCGCCGGAACGTTATGCAGCAATATAGCTTTTTGCTTAATTTGATGAAATTTGTATTCTTCTCAGTGATAACTAAGGCGTCATATTTTCAGACGGGATTTCGACTCGTTCATGTTTACGTGCTAACTTTTCTCGGAACGACACTTTGTCGCAAGTTTGTCGATGAAGATATAACTTGAGAGCATTCTAAATTTCAAATGGTGTGTTTAAATCAAGTTTAAATTATTGGATTTATCGATGATATTAAGATTCTCGTTTCCTGTATCGAGAACTATTCATGAACTGCATATAATTGGTGAGAATTTTTCATGCAATACCGTCACGATTCTGCGCCGTTTATAAAATTAAGCGAATTTTAGAACAGCGCAGAATCGTGACATTACATTGACGGTCCACAACGCGAGTTGGAGCAAACCTAATAATTAACCGAAGTATCCTCAATTCGCCTATAAGCGTTTTAGTCCTACCAAAATGACAATTAGGATATTGCGATAAACGGTGTAAAACACTAGGGGTGGAATCATCTAGCTATGATAATATAGGCAGTTTGGTCAGTAGTTGTAATTGGAATTATGGGGCCATTTCGAATCTTTTTGTGCACGACAACAAAAAAGTCATGTTTGTCGGTTCCGTCTGTCTGAAAGCTTAGTCCCAACATAACTTTGCGAATGAACTAGGAGTGGCAAAAACGAGCCCGGCAAGAACAGTTACGATTATTCCACCGAAATGCGAGAAGACTCTTTCTCTTCCCCTTGAATAATATAAGTTATGAAAAATGGAAACGCTAAAGAGGGTTACGCTCGAACATCCACAAAGTTGCAGCGATCTTTAAATAGATGTTAGTAAAGACTTTCTTTCGTCAAGTATATCCCAGTCGGCCCCTTTCAGACGTCCTGGAAAAGTTGCTGCATATGTCAGACGAAGGAGGTGACCTAGAAGCTTCATACATCATTCAGCCAACCCGGTACACTTTCACAATTAACTTCTTTCGTACGTACTAGTTTTTGTCCGACTGATTGACGTTGATAATAGCCGTTAGTCAACTTGGAAATCTGAAAATTTTATTTCATTAAATCTGAAACATTTGTTAGTGTTAATCCAATGCTATAGCCCCAGATTGCTTATATATCTGCGATGTAAGTATTGAGATTTTTAGTCATAAATTGAATGGCAAAATACTTTGAAAGATTTTCAAAATTATACATCGCTTTCACAAGGTTGCATTAGCCAATGTTCGTGCATTCGACTTCCGATTCACACCATTATTTGCTCGCATCTAACGGGTTTTAATCATGATTTCGCCCGAAAGCCAATAAAGTTCACTTAGCTAACATCTCATAACTTCTTCAATCCCTAAATGATGTTCCATATACCCCTTTAGCGGCATCTCAAGCCTGTTATTTCTATCATATCGTTCCACTGAAGCCTGCATCATCTTCAAAATATTCAATTAGCCCGCCTGTCTCCCTCGTCTTCCAAGCTAATTACTTTGTTTTACGTGAAGGTTTGGTGTTTTGTCATTGAACATCACATCCTTCACTTGCTTGTTCCGAGGCATTTCTTGTCCCTACTGCAATTTTATAAGAACCACATCCAGGAGGGGTTTGACTTATGTCTCCGAAATGTTGACGATGGAATTCTTCTAACTGGGCCAATGTAAAGTTCAAGTTTATGGACGGCATTTAATTTCGTTCGAGAATTCAAAGTATCATCACGAAATTGGTCATCTGTATGTCAAAAATACCCTCCCATCAACAACAGTATTAAAATTGTTTGCTGTCAGTTTTGTATCAAGACAAAAAAATCGCGCTTTTGATCGTAACAGCATTCGGAACTTTTGAAAGAGTCTGTTCAAAGAAAACCCTCATAATCGCTCGACCAGCATGCAATTCACTGGGAAACATGAACCACGATTCGAAATCATTTAGAATTCAGTTCCATCTCGGTGACATACGGCGAAAAAAAAACGGAACGAGAACGAAGATGAATCAACAAGAGAAATCCCCCCCGAATACCGCCTTTCCACAAATCATTTATGCGATATAAATAAAGCATAATGCATAAAGGCATTCAGAGTTGCATTGCATGGCGGTTGCCGCGAATAATTTTGAATTTGAAATTGGTTTTAATCTACAATTTCCATGATCAAACATTGGTGCCGCCAGCCTATCTTTGTTTACCCAGCTTCGTCCTTTGTAACCGCAGTTTCACGGATGATACCAATGGAAAACACACATTTCCACACACTCGCGTACTATATATATCCTATCCCATCCCCCTTAATGGATGCCGAAAATGACCTTTACCGGCTGTTGCAATGTGTCTCATTGCAGGAACACATGTTCATATGGAATTCCTGCGGCTGATATGCTAACGAAGGACATTGTTATTAAGTTAGCCCCTTACAAAACCGACTACATCTAATATGTGTACACACCCATTAGGTGAACAAAAACTTCGCATGTAAAATTTATTACAGTTTCAAGTCGAATTCACATGGAAGGAAACTAGTGTCTTGCTTGGGAAGGGTTGCGGGAATGGAATGAATATTTAAGTTAAGAATACAGAGCAACAAATTTATGTAAATTAACGTTGGAGTTAAGGTCCAGAAATATGGGAGTGTTATTTGCTTAACTCACTTGATTAATAATTATTATATTCATAGTTTCGACTACATTTCTCAAATTACTTAAAACTATTTGTGTTATATGATGATAGCTGAATGTGACATGAAAAAAGGCATATTGTACAAATTAAATTTTTCATCCACCTGTTCGGGAATATTTTTTACGCACGGTTTGATCCGTGCGGGAAAGTGCTGACATCGGAATAGAACTTGCGCCAAGTAGATGTAAATCGATGAACAGCTTAGTTCATCTATCTCATAATAAGCGAGCAATAGAATTTAATGGATGACCAATGAAAGTGTTGTTCTTGAAATGTAATTCTGGATCAGTTCTTCTATGATTTAAAAAGTAAATCATCAAAGAGCGTAAATTTAGTTTTCAATAACAACTCTAAATATAAAAAAGTGACTATTGTCTCCAACTTTCTTTCACCCTTGTTGAAATATATCACCCGTCGTTTGAGTCAAACAAAACTCTTCATCCTAACTTCTTGTGAAGAACACACATTGCTGCAGCACGAAAACTGTTGCTTCACATTGGGGATAATGATAGAGAATGGAAACTCCGGCAATATCTCTTCATTCAGAAGTCGAAGACTTCGTCAATGTGGAACTTCATGACGTAGATCTTTCAAAAACCCTTTTTCATTAGGGTCCCAATAAGTTACAGCAATAAATAGTTTTCCAAGAAACTTTTCGCCAGACGAAATTATATTGTCTCTCGAGGGACCTTTCTGTGCGTTTGAATTACGATTGCGCCCACTTTAATATCACATGAGATCCGCAAACTGTTTCTACTTTAGAAAAACAGATTTATATCAATGACAATGTTGTTAGCGGTCGTTAGCTCCTCGTTTTTCATCCCCGCCCGTCGTCAGTTATCGAAGATTGAGGTCGAAAATTTGAGAAATGATTAATAGATTAGCTAATCAGTCGGTCGGCTGATTTTCATTAATTTCCCTTTGTATAAGTGTTTGAAGGGCTTCCGCTCAGAAAAACAAACGTTGGAGCAGTAGGGGTCTTACATTCGGTAGCGCGCTTCCTTTATACACAAGGAATTATATTGAAATTGACTTTTCGGCAATTGCTTTTCCGATAGGGCGGCGGAAGAAGATTGCATTTTTAGAGCGCTCCGAGAATGCTGTTTCGTGTTCACCTATTTTGAATAAACATCAACGTATGGCTTTTATATTTAATTCCGTGTTTGAAAGAAAATATTCATCATTCTGAGTTTACAATTGAGGAGCTTATTTCCGAACATACAAACTGGTGATCGAATTGAATTAGAATTTTCGTTTTCTTGCTAAATGATATCTTTTGGCTGATCATTGAAATTTTAAAACGAAAAATGTTCATGCGCTTTGAATTATTGTATACGCTCGCCCAGTGAACGGAGTGAGCAGGCGTAAGGCCGTATACTTTGCCGTCATTACGCACATACTACGTGCGTGGATGTGTGTATGTGTGCGTTAATGATTTTTTTATTCACGCAATTTTCCGAAAAGATGGACGTCAATGGTTTGCCGGTCTGATTCCTTGTTCGATCGCAATTGGAAAATTCATTGTGAGGATATAAAAGAAAAACTGCTAAATTTTCCGGAATTTTTAGCCATCTCATTTACAAAGCCCAATTTGAAATAAATTATTCAAATAGTACAACCTGATATATATAGAACGTATTTTTCGATTATATGAAAATTTATTTTAGTTTTCAAAAACCGGCCATCTTTAATTTCGATCGATGGCCTTCCAAAATTTTATTCCTAATTCTCTTTATGTCTCAGAATAGCCTTAATAATAATAACGATTATCGCATGACTAGATTGTTGCTTCCGTCGAGTATTCCTCGAGTAGATATGCAGTAGTAGTACAGCAATCACCAACTACATGTTGTACGAAATAGGGGCTTCTAAGGTTATCTCCTATAATATCTTTCAAACTAAGAACATTCTCATCAAAACAGACACAAATTTCGTACCAGAAATTATTTTATTTATCAAAAAATCGTACCCATTTTATTCGGATATCACATGTCGAAAAATAAATGCCTTGCGCGCCCCATCTATGTTGCAGAAACGCAACATGGCTGATCTAAGAAATTGATATTTAACCATTCGCGTTTAATGTAGCCAAATAGAGATGGGTCGTTCCTCAATCGCGATTTTGGAGCGCGATTTCGGCGGAATGGTCTGTTGCGTTCCGGCGGAATGGGGGTATTTCGGAACGTGGACACTGGACAGTACCCCCTCCGCTGCACTTTTGGCGATTGTGAGTCACTCTCGTGCTGCGGAACGGTTAGGTCCTTCGGAACGGGCTACAAATACTGAGTACCGAGCGCTGTAGCGTTGCTCTCGCGATTTCGCTGCCATCGATCGATGCTCTCGATTTTAATGAAGAGTCTATTGTTTGGTACTAATACCACTTTGCGTTGTATATTTTCGGAACGGCCATCTCAGTCGCGGAATTTGTGTGGAACCGGTGTTCCCATCTCAAACCCAAATAGGATGTTCACGAAACAAAAGTGTCCATGTGCAGAATTTTCTTTGATTTGACGGAAAGGTTCAAGATTCATTCTTACTGACATAATATAGATCGCTCACTACTCATCTAAATCCTGTTATATTTTTTGAGCTTGCTTCTGATCTAGTTCCATTTTATTCAAGCCCCATTTCGTTGGATATGTTGAATCAAGTGTCACGATTTGCGAACAATGAATAAATAAAAATATCGCAGCTCAAAAACTCCCTTTGATCGAATTATTTTTGCGCGGAATTTGTGTGATAAACCAAAATTCGGTGGCGATACAGCTGAAATATAATAGGTCGCCGCGCCGCCTGGATAATTAACTCATTCACAGCCATTTCTCAAAGTTCATAGGGGTTCATTATTCGGGGGCTAATTGTCACTTTACTCGTTTTCTATGTTCAGATCCGCACCAATTGTGCCATGCTTTGGTGGTCATTCCACCCCTATTGCAGTTGCCGTCACGCTGCCGGTTGCCACGGCCTCGCTGCCCCTTAAAGGCAGAGGCGGCTCGCGACTGTATTTCCGCTCAGTTCCGGACTGCTATGTAATTGAAAACATTCATCACATGCGAAACATGAAAACGCCCGCATTTAATCCCAGTCGCTTACTTTCTTCAGGTTTTCGGATCGATATGGCCAGTTTCAACATGGAACTCGCGCCGCAAATCATCGATGATTATTGAAACTAATTGTGAGAAAATTGAAGTGACTGCTCCATTGGAAATTTGTTATGAAATCGAAATTTCATCATAATGAGGATTTAATCAAATATTTTAATGTTATTTGTTGGTGCCTGTCCTGCTCCCAATATTAACGTTTTGTCTCCCTTACTGGGTTCTAACGATCAAAACCGGTTACAAATGCTTGAATCACTGCTACCGCAAAATAGATTACGCCAAATTCCCTTCAATACGGTGGTGAACTGCAAGATCCTGCAATTTCATGAATTGAAACGAGTGAATAAAGTTATTTTTCGATGAATCGCGTTTCTTTGAGCATATCAAACGGTACGGCAACTTTGATTGGGATGTTTATTCAAAAAGAAAAACGAAATATGTTGGAATAAATTTTTTTAATTCTCGTTCGATGGTGAACGATGCGAAGCGTTCTTGCGATTAACGTATCCGCGTGGATTCGAATTTCGAGCCTCTTTTCGTTCTATGTCCACGTAGCAACCAAAACCATTTCTTCCCTATTAGCGACCATGAGCGGCGGCGGCGTCTCTCGCTGCCTGAGCTTGCTTGGTAATTTTCGAACCCTCTCCATTCTTTATTCTTTGCGGTCGTCGGTCTGGTTTTCCCGAGGGAATGAATAAATTAATAATAACCAACGGGCTCTCACCCGTTCAGTTGCTTCGAATGCGTCTGCATGTATTTGCATTAAACTTTTCTTCTAGACACTGTATTTTTAATAGCCCTTTATACTAACGCTTTCCATCGCGAATGCTCCCCTTTCAACCCTCACCCCTCTCGCTAATCCAATGCTACCGCTGTATTTGAATGCTAATGACAATACATTTTCCGCATTTGCATATTTGTCATTTAGTTACGATAGCAATAAAGAACTAGATTAAGCGGCGGGATTTTTTTTCCGAAATATCTCCCGGCTTTTCGATCAGACTCAAAATTTACATAAATACAAGAAGCGATTTTCATTCGGGGAAGGAAAGTATTTCGGTCAATAAATAAGTTTCATCAGTTCTTTTTTGCTCTTTATCGATTCAGTCATTATTGCTCACTTATACAGGAATGGTGTTTTGGGGAAGTTGAATCGAATATACATTTCCCAAAGCTGTCATATCAAATTGTTTCGGATTATTCGATATTATTTTGAACGTCGCATAATGGGCAGCAATTTGTCTTTATGTAACACATACGTACGGTGTATATGAATGTTTCAGCTGTCCTCAAGCAATTACGCATAAATAATCAATAAAACATTCTTTCCCTTCAAATTTTTCTACTCCGTTTTATTTATCGTCAAATTAGATAGGATTCGTGATAGGAATATATCACGAGCTGAAATATCTACCTGAAATTGTAATTGTTTCTTCTCGGAAATTGTTTCCATATCTCCCTCCACCCTATGAATAATTTCACCCGACTGCCAACTAAGAAATGCAGATTTCCCTTATCTGCAGGGGGAGAAAATTTGCTGGAAAAATATTGAAACTGTTTAATCTGGTTCCGCTGCTCCACTGGCACCAATAATAATTCCGTGCAATGTTTAACGACTACGAGACAAATTGAAAAAAGAATATTACTATTGAGTTTTTATCACCAGGTATAAAAACTGTTTAAAACTACAATTTGATTCATTCCGTCGGTGGAGGAAATATTGATTAACATTTTCACGTTCGCAATCATGGTGATGAAAGTGTGCCTAGGTAACACTTTTTTTTAACAATTTTTTCGTTAATAAATGGAATCGTTTCGGGCGTCGCACTTATTTGGGAAACTTGGGCTAGAAGTCAACTCACTCAACACTGAATAGATGACAAGATCAATAAGCGTTGACCTCTGAAGGTACTTACCGCAGATGTGGGCAAAGCGTCAGGTGAATTATTACACTAAAGACCACGGCCAATAATCCGGGAAAACTATGCAGTTCGTTTAGGCTCCGGACGTGAAATATATCTGCGAGGTAATTGACCTAATTGTTCGTGTTATTTTATTCTCAATCGGCTTTGATTTTGTAGACCATAATTTTCACATATATCCAGACGAATGGCGTGGTATCAGGTGATCATGCAGGCCGTGCTACAAAACGATGTCTCCCTATCCAAACTTTTGAAAAGACGCCGCCCATTATTACATGTTTATAGTAGTTATTTGTTCACTATTCAATGAAAGAAGTAACAAAAGGAATTGTTCATGGGATGCTTGTTGAAAAACCGAAAGTGGTGAAATTATAAGCAGCAGAGTTATCACATCGAAAAAACCGTTGTTCTCCGAAGGTTTCAAAGAATTTTCTCAAAAGCGGTTCATTTTAGACAGGAATCGAGGCGATTGTAGCTCTATTTGAAAGCAATTGGATGATGAAGCGACGATGGTTATAGAAGTCATACTAGAAAATGTTCAAGAATTCTTGGCATTTTTGTGTTTTGTTTTGTATTTGCTCCAAAACGGCGATTTGTAGAACTTCGTGTGAGGCGCACACATACATACACACGCAGATCGCGTATCGTCGGCAAAGGATACGGCTTTATGCCCGCTCACTTCGTTCGCTGGGCAAACGTATATAATAATACGAATGAACCCAATTCCTGAGTTATATTTCCACCCCAAGCAGAAGTAACGCATACTTTCCACCTTTCATCTCCTTGATTTATGATTTCTTGAAAGTTGCCTGCCCTTCTCATAACATAGGAATATTTTGATATCAATTAGCAAAATGCATTTTTAGATTCTGGGCGATAGTGCACGTGTGACTGAAAATTTATTTTCACATTCTTTCTGTGTTGATTAATTAGTTTCAGGGGAAAACATTCGTGACAATGCCCCCAATATAGGCGAAAGAAAGTAACCCACTGCTCATTAACATTAAAAACTGAATGTCAAGTTTTTTCTGCTAAGCCATGCATGAAATTATCACTTGAAAAATATTCTTAAATAGTGCTGCTCGTTTAATTTCATTTCTTTATTGAATCCGTCGAACGGAACTCACGTGAAGGATGCTTGGATGAACTTATTATTACAATTTTGGTACCACCTAATAATGTGCACTCTGCAGGTGCCATTTCAAATTTTTCGAATCGCTTCATTAATAAATATGATTGTCATCACGGCAATTATAATTTTCAATGACAAGCAGAACTGATGAAGTTCAACGTAGAATAATGAAGAAAAATATGATTTACCTATACACATTCATTTTCATTTTCCTCTAGGCGATTTCAGGTCAAATTACGCTCTTAAATGACAAAACGAATTTTCATTTACGCTTTCATGTTATTTGAAAACTCAGTCGCGACATTATAGAGCTTTCGGGTGGATGCATTTCTATTAGTTTAGGAATAAAATTATCTTCAAATATTATGAGTAATTTGCATTTCATCCTGAAAGTACGAACAGAAATTAATTGTCTACCTTATTTTGAGGTAGGCGTTAAAAAAATAAACGGCTTACGCCATCAGAAAATAATTGACCACAAGTTTTCAAAATGAGTTCACGTTAGTATCTTCACGTTGAATTGTATCATCAAGCAATCGAGAATGATGGTTTCTCCGAAGGGATGAACTTCAACTCCCAAGTAACGATAATAAAGAAATCTTCTATGGGAATAATATTCGCTTGGGGAAAAACTTAGAGGAAATTTATTTGGCGATGAGGAAACTTGAATGTTAGGTAGCTTAAAGATACTGCAGCATCCCCTGTAACAGCTGAGATTTTTGTCCCGACGCTCCCCATTCCAAAGACAAATGTGTAATCACGGGCGTTAATTAAAAATTAATCGTGAAAGCTGCAGGAAAGCCGTGAAATTCTGCAGAAGTTATGAAAAATTAGCATCTGCGACAAGGGATGTTTGAAAGGGCAAAACGGCAAAATTCCGTCAGTGTAAAGGAACCCTTGCATGCCCGATACCGTTTCCGGTTCTGCGAATTGGATCGGTTTTTCAATGCAGCGGTCGTGCTACTGCTATCTCAACTCTAATCCAACCGTTCAAGCTAATTAAGCGCTGACAGAATTTCCCATTTCCCGCTAATTGCTCTTTCAATTTGACACAAATGAAAAACGTCATACGAATTTCAATATCAACGTCCGTCTCGACAATACTGAGGGAGGAGGAACTTCACGCGGAATTCAAGGTCCCTCGCCAGACTTGCTGACCATACGATTTCGATTGATTCCAACAGGTTCCTTTCCAGTCAGTATGTGATGTCACGAAACTATTCCGACTCGATGTCTTTTCGTTTTCAAGTTATCCAAAATAAATCAATTATAAAATATTCTTATCACTTTGGTCACTATGCCAAGATTCGATTATTGAATGTGAAATTTAATTTGAGCAAGCTAAGAAGCTCCCTTTTTCCAATCAAGATGGAAGTATAAATACAACAAGTTAATGTTATTTTCACCTCAGGACCTACAAAATGCTATAACATTGCTAATAGAAAATATGGGCTTAGCAGTAACTCAAAAAGACAGAAAATAAAATCATTTAAAATCACCCTGCGCATCCACCACAAACGACGTCTTCACAATTAATTCCGCGGTTTTCCAGAAGCACGACGGCATTCGAGGATGTAGTGAACGAGAGAAGAAGTGAACGTTCATTTTTATTTCATTCCGACCAAACCGTCTCAACATCAAATGAAAGAAAAATGAAGCATCCACTATGAATGAATATTTATCCGAATGAACCGTCTGATATCACCTTTAGCACCGACGAAGAAAACTAAAAGGAAAAGCGCATTTCTTTCAGTTGGCTGCGCTTCTAAGCATCCGTTATGGGAAATTATAACGAACGAGAATATTTATCAACAAATCAATGCCCCATGTCTCCGAAATACATTTTAGTTCGTTGTAAATGTTGCTAATACTTCAAGTATCACAACGATATATCCCACAATAATATATGGATAGCAATAACTCATACGAATTTTCAATATTAGAAATAATGAACATATTTTGTTGAAACATATCATATTGGAAAATGTCCTCCTGTAATATGTACCCCCCGAAACATAAATTGAACTATGCAAAATATCCTTCACATTCGTATTTCCCGAACGAGTTGTTATCCACTTTCAACAATGATATGTTGAATATTCTCTCTTATAAAACAACGTCTGCCCATTTTTAATACGACAATTTCCATGCAAACCATGTATCACCTCAGGCGAACAGGGTGAATCATAAAATTAGGAACATTGCATACCGCCCGAATTCACATTTTAATCACGAATAAGGCTGAAGTTGCTTAAAACAATTTCTTACGAGAATTATCTTTTATTTTATGAATTTTGATCCTGCGGGTGGTAATGCAGATAAACCAGATTGCATTCATTTCAAACATATTCTACTAGTAGTTTCCACAGAAAATTTGATGGCAGCGAACGAGCGATCGAATAATAATCGGAATAATGATACTTCGATGGAAATATCGACGCGGAATATTTTCTTTCACAGTGCTGTTTCTCTTTCAAACCGATATGATCTATAATCAAAACTTTCCAGTATGGCTCTATCCATTACACTAATGGTCGTTTTTCAATTATTGAAATTCGAGTGAATATCAACATTTTTCACGTTATATTACTTGTTTCAAATATGTTGTTTACAAAAGGAAATATGGAGAGTGGAAAAGTTGATTGGACGAAGTGTGTAACTTGATGATCAATGATTTTAGGATAATTGCCGAACATGGCCCACCATTAAGTCCATATTACATTTATGGTTAGTTGATAAAATCACACTCCTTTTTCCGATCTTCAGCCGATTATCCACCACGGCAAATATTTCGAGATAATGAAAATGAACTGGACTGCATTAGGCAACAACTAAAGTGTTTATGTGTTATCACTCCCATTATGGAAGAAACATGAAAATAATTTTGAAAAATCATGGAAAAGATATTCAATCGAAGATGTGGTAGAAAAACCACTATCAGTAGCCTAAAAATTATTTTTTTTAGTCCTTCACGCACTGAATGAATTCAAAGATTCAAAGATTCTTCTCTTTAAGTAATTTTTGGACTCCCCAAAATGGGTTATAGGTATTTTCTCTCAAAAACGGTTCATTTTAGACAGGAATCGAGGCGATTATCGCCCTATTTGAAAGCAATTGAATGATGGAAAACCTGCGCGATGGAGGTTGTAGAAGTTGAGAATCCTTGGCATTTTTGTGTTATAATTTATTGAAGGCTTTTCGTGATCTGCAGATATTTTTTTCAAAATATACTATTTTGACTTGTTTAGTTGAAAGTTAATTATAAAATGGTTAACTGTGTAATATTCATGTCCTCGTTTTTACATTAAGTTTAGTAGAGTCCGAGTTTGTTTCATTTCTTTTTTCCACATGGGCAAAAGCATATTGTTGATAAATTTTCATGATAAAGGATAAAGACAATGCGTTATTTACGATTCAGAATTTCTGATCTCTGATGAAAGTGTAACCATTCACTTCGATTGCTCCTTTCTCGAATAAGTTTTATCGATGCTGGCTCGTCTTGGAAGACACTCGATTGCTCTTCCATTTCAGATTCATATATATAAATTCATAATTCTTTAATAGTTTAATAGTTTAGATTAATCTCTATTATTCAACAATTTCAACAACTAATTTTTTTACTTTCGGCATCCCAAGTAAACAGATCTCCTTCGACAGAAATTCCTTGAAACTCATCATAGCGGGCATAAGACTGCTGTCCCAATCTTACATTTTGTCACGATTCGCTTCTATCATTTACGCACTGAATCGATGTTTTCTGTCACAATAGCCGATTTTGAACAACCTTCTTCAAGTTAAGTGAAGACCACTATGATCCCATACTGGTATACCAGTTTTGACAGAGGTAAAAGATGAAGCTCCATCGACAAAAATCGAACTAAGTGAACCGAAGCACTTTTCTCTTGATAATCCCCGTCGAAAGTGCTAATAAATCATTGCACGTACATGTTCCTGCGCTAATACCATTTTATCGCTCAGATAATTTTTTTCACGTCGCAATGAAATATACCAATCGCGCTAAATGTCGAAAGGATACGATTAAAAGAGGTCCGCTAGACTAGATGTCGACTGACATTTTCAGACTTGTCAAGATGCGATAAATCAATAGCGATCCTCGTATTGACAAAATGATTGATTAACTGGATGTTTGGAAGTAGTTCAAAACACTCGATTTTTGTATATTTCACATATTTACCATTCAGAATCGATCATGATTTATTTTATACATTGAATTTATTAAATTATAAAAAAAATTGTTGCATTTCGATTAAACGAATTCCGTTGATCTCTTTTTCATTGAACGATTTGAATATTCCACGCATCATTAATTATTCCAACTTTCAACTCGTATTGAATACAATTAACTCGGTTCAACTTCGCGGCATATTGAAGGTGGAAATCCCTCAACAAATTGAAAGAGGTAACAATTCAAGAAATTCCATCACATTAACCCAAATTATACGAATTTCAGGCGTTGCTTCTTGATGGTTCATAACGTTTCTCTAAACAGAAATGGAATTTTTTCGATTCGTGGATGAACAAAACGCGGGGTTTTCGAATACCTGAGCATTCATCGTTTCGACTGAAATGTAATCTGTAAATTCCCCTTTTGAATAACTCACGCTGTTCGTGGTTTCAAGAGTAACTCCATCTCCCAGTTCACGAAACATATTCGATTGGAGGAGTGGCGTTCGCCTGTGTGCCCGTTCTACGATATCTGAGAAATCGATAATCGTTACTTTCTATTCCGTGCAAATCTTACATACTCGTATTTCATTCGATTTTTACTCGAGATCCTTCTTTCGGAAGTTTACTACATGTCAGCCGTATTCGAGGGGATTTGTAGGTATTGGGAGTAGAACTGTCCGCCTTCACGAATTAGAAAATAACTTTCTGGGCCGGTTTGTCCTTTTTGGTCTCTTATCTTCCCTTGGGGTGCGTACGGCTTTAACAGGTCATAAAGAAATATTTCTTCGTTGATATCTACAAGTTTCACTCCTATCGTGACGATGCCACACTCGGCATAAACCCCCGCCGCGTCCTCTGGCCTCTCTGACAACCATTAGTGACCGTCAGATTGCTTTCGATTTCAATTTTCCCCCCAACGGATTGATTTCGGTCCTTACTTCGAAATTTATTTTCATTCTTATAAATCGGTGAAAATTAAACATAACCGTTCGATTTATTGACAAGTTGAATTGGGTGTGGAAAGTGCTCCAACAACAAGGGATCCCTTTTGTGGTCCATTAGGCTCGTTGGACGAAAAGCGATATTTTCTCTTCCTCGGGAAACTTTGACGTAAAGTTATATTTAGAGTCACTATTGTATTGTTTTTCCTGATACGAATGTTCATGATACAAATTTTTTTTTATCTATTAATTTTAGAATTGGGACCCATTTTTTAACGACAAATGAATACAGTTAAAAAATAGTAGGTTTGTTTACGAATCAAAATTAAAAATTAAAAAAAGAAATTTATTTTTGCAACCATTGACCATCAAAGAGCGTGAATATATCACGAGCTTCAGCCTCTTTTAAGCAACATCTTCTGAGCACCGCGACGTCATGATTCGAAACTTTATAAATCCACGAAAGTATACGTTTTGTCGCTGGTTCTCATTGAAAATTGAGTTCTTATTCGCGCTATATTTCCGGGATATAATATCAGAACAGAGGAGGAAAAGTTCCGTCCCTTCTGTTCTCAAGTTCCACTTTTATTACGTCTGTCTCTGTTCCGCCAAAGAGAGGGATACTGGAAATGGACCCAAATTGATGACATAAATGAAAATATGGTAATTTTGAAGTTGAAATTCCATTTCTAATTCGATATTATTACGCTATTACTTTTCCAATTTACAATGCGAATGTTTATGTTAATCAATATCAGACAAAGTTACCCCCAAAGTTCGACGCAGAATTTAACTTCGAGAATGATTGAAAAAACCTAGGGTGATGAGCGTAGCAAACCTAATTTAATAAGAGAGTAAAACAGACTTCAGCTCTCGCTTTTGTCTCCTCTCCCCTTTTATGCTTCACTTGGTTCCGTTAATATATTCTTCAGCTCGCTTGTCTTGCTTGTCGTGATGCCGCCCCACGTCTGCCATCGCTTTACGTATTCAAACTTCCTCTAAGCAAGTTTTTTAATTATAATTATCGTATCGATAGCGAAAAGTTGCGTGTAGAATGAAAACTTTTCGAAATGATGTCAAGAATGTCTTTTGACATGCCTTCGTAGTTTCAAGAGTCGTTCCACTCGTTCCTCTGTGAAAAGGAAAAGGTATAACGCTCGAAAGAAGTGAGGTGAAACGTGACACTGCGAAGTCCCCTCAAAAATATTCATTTTATGCCCAATGAATGTATTTTAAAGAACCAAAAACCCTTTTTTCCTGTTATCTGATGGAGAACATTCATTGTTTTGGTCCCAATTATAAAAAAGTCAATGAAACGGAAAGGACGAAAAGAGCAAATACGCCCCGGAGCAGTATAATACAGGGTAAATTCGATAGGGACTTTTTATTCGAAGAACAAAGAGGTTGGTGCGGATAAATAACTTTAGAATTCTGTCTTTTTATCCGCAACTTGAAAATTCATTACGAGACTCGTCCTGATTCGCGAATAAAAATAAAATCTTGGGTTATTCTACATTATGCTTAAGGCCCCTATAAAAATAAATGATTTTCCAGACATTATACTTCCACAGGGAAATTTTCAACGTTTTCTCAATTTCTACCTCATTTATTCACATTTCCGTGAATATATGTGAGATCGATTCGATTTTTAAAAGAATGAATCTATCTGTGATTTTGTCAGGTGAAAATATGATCACCCTGTATGATTTGTTACCGCTTAAACTGTGAAATTGTATAGTGTGCATACATTTCCAGACAAGGGAAATTCTAATGAATGCCATTAGCATATCTTGCTCATTATTTGTGTCCCCTGTCGAGCTATGTAGGAAACTATGTCAGCAATCTTCGCTTCATTCAAAATGTATAATTAAATATACGACTATGTCAGTGTTGTGAACGGGTACATAGATATTGGCCCCATATCTTCTATGAAACGTTGATGCTGATCTAATTCCCTTGTCGGACTACATAATTATGCTTCCCTAATCCTGATTTACTGATTTTTATTTGACGGTAATATTGTTTCCCCATTCACACCTCAACCGATTTACCGCAGAAAAAAAGAATAGCTAAACTAATCAGCTATAAAGCAGCGTCTCTTCTTCTGGCGTGGGGGAGATGCCACACCAAAGAGTTCAAGACGTTTCATGTTGTACTTTGCTGGTTTCGCGTGGCAAAAATTAATTAAGTTTGGCGTCCGATCACGTGATTGTTTGACTGCCACCCTTGATACACGTCCTGTATTGTGAGTTGCCGTACAACTCAAATGCGAATCGTGAATATTGAAATTATGAATTTTCAAAGGATAATCCCCGATTAGAAATGGGTTTTTGTTATGTCTACGATGGCAAACGTCTCAAAAGGAATGGTTTTGGCCTTGTTAACCGCCACCTTAGAGCCAATAGCTGAACTAAAAACTGGAACATTTCTGACACATTCAAAGCAAATTTTCGACAATTTTAAAAGGAATGAAACAAAAATTAAAATGAATGTATATATTGGTTTCACAATAACCAGTATACGAAAAGATATCATTTTTCCAAATATTTCCATTTTTTTTTCAAGTTTTTTTTTTTAATTTGAAATGTGTAGAAACATTGCGAAATTTCAAATTTCTCTATGATATTCCAACGAATGTCGTAAAATCACGCCCAATTTTTTGAAAATTTGTGATATGGTATTTTAAATTTCAAATAAATCAATTAGTGCATAAGTGGCAGGTCGAAAAATTTACTCGATTTTGCGCATCGCGTCAAACGCTCGACTTAATATCATGAGCATTAAAATTATGGAATACATTTATTGTCGAAGAGACAGAAAATTTATGGAAAAACCCCGATTTTCGTTTGTGCTACGAAAAATAATTCGTTCCACCCCGTGCCATCTACTTCGACCTTCAACATTTTCTGGATCGGGAAAAAAATTATGCGAGACATCTTTGAATATGTTTTGTCATAAACTTTTGACGCCGCTCTAAAATATTTTAATATTTTAAAAATACTTCTTTTTTTAAGAAAGGGGAACGTCAACCAATTTAAATATTCACTAGGATTTAATTAGACATTCTTCGCAACTTGAGGGACGGATAAAGGTACATACAATGTATCACCGATCACTGAACACTGATTCTCAAGTGAGCTTCTCTAATAAATAGATCGAAAGATGTGACAGATCGTTATGAAATGGTGAATGCGCCTACTTTTTGAGTACAATCAGGTTTCAAAAACTTATACAGCTCCGGATCTGACACAAGGAGGGCCCTGTGTTGCCGAGGTTCTCACATATGCCAGGAAATTCGGGCAGCGAGAAACTTTTCTCCTGCTTGATCGGAATCAAATTTACTGTGGCAAAATGATCAATGATCACCACCGCTCCAAAGAATCGAAATCTAAACCAAGTATGACCGCTTCCGCCCTCGCTGTGTACTTGATATGAAACTTTCATTCGAAATGGCGGGAAAGCTCAAACAATTGCACTTTCTCATCACGTTTCATATTTATGAACTCCCAACACTCCATCTTTTCTAAATTCAATGAAGGAATCTTGTGAACACCAATTTCGGCAAACGCCCTATTGAATTTAATAGACTTTCTTTAGACTCTTGAAATGTTTGTGTGCGGCTTATTTGGTGAACAGCTCAAACGAGAATTGAAAAAAGCGGGACAACATTTTTTTTCATCCTTGGCATTTTGTCAGTTCTTCAAATCTTGCCCTCAAGCCTTAGAATCGTGAGGGGAAACGAGTAATGTATCCGACTGATAAGCGTAGGAATTGAAAAGTCACTTCCCTTTGTTGTCTGAAATCGTTCAACCAACCAATTAAAATAAATCGCGATGTAGACTAAACCGTGAGGCGGTTTTTGAAGTAAGATGTCGCTTGATATATAGGTTAAAGGTTTTGTCAGCTGAAATAGCTGGGACCGATTCCCACTTTCTGCCTGTTTTCAATGGATAAGGGGCGGCTTGCCGGCCGCTCCCGACCTTTGCGGCTGGCAGCTGCGGGCCCCTAACTCCTCCTCAACGAAGTTATTGCCGCGCTTGACGCTCCATTTACACCTGCTACTCGACTTGCACTGACAATAAGCATTCGCGCGTGCATATCGATTATTTCCAAATATTGGGACTGATGAAACTGCAAGATAATCAAAAAAAAAAAAATTATAATACGTCTCGATTTGCTTGTCTTAACTTAAAATGAATTTGTAATTTTCTTCCAATTTAAGGAAGTGATACATATCGTCATCTTGTTTCCTTGAAAAGGTTATGCAGCTGTACGGGAATGTCTTTCCCGCACGGGTAAAACCGGTTTGATCCATGCGGGAAAGTGGGTACATCGAAATGAAACCTATATAGATAGAAGTAGATGAGAAGTTTAGTTAACGAACAAGGTACCAGCAGATTTCAAAAGTTTTTCACTTCGGTTTATTTATTATTCAAATTCAACGAAATACATATTCACAATCCACTTCATTTATGATTCTTTGGATGATCGCACCTACTCTGGTCTCTGGTTACACTGAACGTGAATAGGAAGAAAATGTAAAGGGATAAATATTCCGACATTAAATTCGAACCATTTTTAAATTATATAATCCTGACACTTTCACTTGATCTCCACGGCCGTCTTTTTTCCTCAGAGGATAAGATGAAACGTAAAATCTGAGATCTACTGATTTCATGCCTCTTCGTGTAGGGGAAATTTCCATTTCCACGGTATGCAAGCAGCTTTATGTTGTCTCCTGCAGTCTTTACGAGGCGCTGTGCAAAGCTTACGGGGCTTGTACACGTCATGATTTACAGTCTTCCTGAATATATATTTAATTCGTGGGCTTCGTAGGGATTGAGAGACACCTTACCGTTCAAATCGACCGGGCTATACATAACGCGCTGACAAATACCAACCCTAAAAATGTTGCATGTCCACCATGGCTTTTATCCTCATTGATTCCATGAGGAAATCGACAATGCGAAGATCCGATTTTCACAAGTATTTTATTATGTAATCCAATCGGTGGCTCAGAGCCTATTCAGAATCATCGAATAAACGATGAGCCCCAATTTTATCTCGGTTCCCTAATTCCATTGGAAACTGTTTCACCATACTATTTCCATGGTGACTATGAATATAGCCAATACATTCCTGTCATCAAAATAATATGACATAATTATATTTACCACTCATGTTCTTCACGTTGAAACAAATTACCAATTGAATACGTAATTAATTATACCCAGTTATAGTTTACATTTAGACTGAACTTAATATCTTATGCGTTACTTCTGGTCATTGAAAATGTGAAACCCCAAGTTTGCGTGTAAATATTTCATCCACTGCTGCACTCATACACCGTTAACAATGATGTTTTGCGGCTGTAGCCCTGGAGGTAAGAGGAAAGGTTGACTTTGTTTTTGGCAGCTATGCGCACGGAGCTTTTCATTCTCTAAGGATCAATATTACTTTCTGCATATTAGAAGCCCGCATGGAGAAAAAAAATAAAGGAGTCTACACACGTACATGCAGTAATGGTGGAAATTACCATTTTTAACAGATGTTGAATAGATTTTCCAAACTCCGATGTTGTTTTTCCAAACATAGAATGAATTAAACAGATGACTCCCAAGATACAGCAATTATTGAAGTTTTTAAAGAAATTTAAACTACTTTATTTAATTGGGACAATTTTTTCTGTATCTTATCACCATTGAACCAAGGTTCATCTGCTTGTGAATATTAATCAATATGCTTGAAATTTTTCGCCTTTGGTTTGGTATGGCTGCAAAATTTCTGGTGTTATTATTTATATGCTAACATTTATTTCTGCTTCTTCTACGATAGTCCAAGCAACCTCCTCCCAACTCCAACCAACTGTTCAACTTTCTTTACCTTCATTCCTTTAAGCTTCATTTCGTTCTGATTATTTTTTCTCAGACTGGTATACACTTGTATAAGATAGTTTTGATTAAAGTCACATCAGTACTTTGAAATTAAATGAAAACATGTGAAAACAAACTTGGTCCTGGCGATAGAGAAGAACATGTGAACAAACTAGATTCAGTAATGAGAAAAAACGTGAATCGATACCACCTCAAGTATTTTATGCATTCCTAAACGCTTGCAATGGAAAGTTTCGTCGCATTCCCATGACACTGACGATTTCGCTGTTGGAAAAATGTTACGAATAAATGAATCTTTGTTTGCGTGTAAAAATGTGTTCTGATAGGGAGTTAAGGCTGGCAAAATGCCACGGCCCCGGAACCGAGTGGGCCTCAGCCAGGCCCCAGACGCAGCGTCGTCTTTTCATCTAACGCCAAGGGGGCAAAACAACGTGGAAATTCGATGAACTTTTTGATCTTCTGAAAATAACTTACAAGAGACGGTGACAATTCTCGAAAACGTGCAAAAACCGTTTTTGTTAAACGAATAGCATAGTTTTCGGCTCTTCTTGTTGATAATGTGGATGTCGTACATAGCAGTTCTCAAGAAATTGCCAGCTGGATTAACTTCGAGCTTCCATATCAGAATGACAGAATATTTTTTGCAGAGGCTTAAGATAATAAGTATAGTGAGTTGGTCTAAGATAGTATCTGAATAATTTTTTGATTGATATGTTCGAATAAGATATGTCGATCTGCAAGTTTTTCCTATACGAGGTGTCCCTCAGAGAATTACTTCGATCGATATTTGGCAAACTATTCGCATGAAAAATCTGAAAATTTGTGAGTACGCCAAAGTGGGCTAAAATATTGTTTACCTCAAGTAGAACACCCTTAATATCATTCCTTATAAAAGTTGTAAATGAAATTTCAAACCGATTTTGTAAAATCACATTATAATTTAGTTCCACCGTTTTCGAGATATCGCGAAAAATTTATTGAGAATGTTTTGTCAGGTTGGAAAAACATTGAACACCTTCAGAATATAGCATCGTTCTGCAAGCGATTTTTCTCAAACAAAACACTACGTATTATTGCGAATTCTAATTGTAAATCAATTTCTGAACTTATTTCTTGTATCCTATGTCTAACTCTGTCTTTCAAAATATATTTTTCGGTTCAAGGATTAGAAATTTCTTTGTATATAGGATCGTTTTGCGACTAATATATATGAATTTTCAGTCTTATTATATTTCGTTTAAATCGCTACCATATAACATTCCAAGACGCCCAACAAAAAAAGTCAAAAATTAATTTTTAATCACCATTAGAAAAATGTAATTTTATATATAAGTATCGGTTCGAAAACCGAAATTTCGTTTACATTAATGTTCAAAATAGGGCATGCAAGTAAATAAAAATCATCTTATCATATTATCATATTGAAAAAAACATTCAGTGGAACGCTTTAGAGGAAGGAGGCGTGAGATTTCCCCCGGGTCAAAAATATGTAACACTTTCATCAAAAACAATTTATTCATACTGTAAATTGTTTTCTGGTTACACTACATGAAACAAACGTCTTTCAAATGTACTAACTTAATTTGAAGCGCGTGTTCTTGTGGGCGATGGTGCAGTTGTTGAGGGTCTACTTTGTATTTCCTCCAGTTCTTGCCAACCACCTTGTTCCACAATATCCATGTTTCCCCAAAGTTCTGAAACAAAGGAAACAAAACATCATAATTTCCTTCAATATCACTATAATCAACAGCTCAATATGCTCATGAATCAACAGAATGTTGCTTTTATATGATCACACCTTTACATGTTATCACCCCATTTACCAATAACGATTCGAATGGAAGTGGTGATTTTGAAGTGCTTGGAAAATGTGTTCAAATAAGTTGAGAAATATATTTTTTTGTCACGAAACGTTGAATAATGACACGAAACGCATTGATTGTCATTTTGAAAATGAAATCATTAAGAAAGTAGCCTTGCAGTTATAGAAAAACCGTTTGCGGTTTAGTAACTTATTTGGTGGGTATTTCCTTTTCTAGAATATAAAATGTAACGTCCTCGAATATTTAATTAAAAGCTTGTTGAAATTTTAGAGTTGTTACCGTCGGTTTCAGGTACCTGATTACGGATGCTCATTTGGTTCACTGCATTTCAAACATTCTATTAGGTGATCTGCAGCTGGTAATGAAGTTCGAGTTATATGTAAGACGATATGGAGTACATTATATTTAGAATACATGAAACCCCTAACTACCGAGGACTGATTCGAAATCAGCATATCAGATTTCAACGCTAATTAATTGAACTGCCAAACAGTTACAGTGAATTTGTTGATTATAAGAAATTTTTGTTTCCTCTGTAATTTTCATGGAATTCGATTCGGAATGTCATTAGCGCGTTTTCGGATGTTCAGTTTGAATTTTTTGATGTCATCGTTGAGAATACGTATGTAATGCGTTTCATATATAACTTCACTAGGAAGGAAATCTTTCTTGGATAGCAGACTAGATCTGGCAAGTTCCTAGAAATTCAATGTCTTTTCGAATGTAACGTGTAATCATTTTAATACCCAAAACAATGTTGAACTGTTACAAAAATTTTCTATATGTGAAAAGAAATTGTTGTTATCATGCGACAATTCATGATCATGTCGGAATGGCAGAAGTGATATTTTTCAACTTATATAAACACATTTTCCAAGAAAATGAGACACGATCTTAGTTCCGTTCCCAGTCATCTTTAGTATGAAAAGTGTGTGGATGCGATCCTTCAATTTCATTTCAATCATAATTGGTAAATGAGATAATAAGATCAAAAGGTGCGATCATATAAAACAAAATTCTGGTAATTCATGCCAATATTGAATAGTTGATCATAGTGATTATAACATTCTGTTTTTCCTTTGTTTCAGAACATTGGTAAACATGGATGTTGTATAACAAGATGACCACCAAGAACTAGAGGAAATACAAAGTAGTCCAAGAAGTGCATCATCGTCTGTTGGTGTCACAAGAAAAATACATTCGGAAGACTTTTGCTTCATTTACTTGGTTAACAAACCACGGTACAGCGGTTGAAGGAAGCGGACGAAACAAATCTCGAGATGAAAATTTTACAATTTCACAATCTCAAATTTCGACATCATTTCCCAAACCTTACAGCAAGTAATGTCGCGCTCATATTTGAGAACGCAAGAAGCCATATTTATTTTCAATTTGTAATTCATGTACTTCTTTCAATTAAACAAATTTTCCGCCTCTTCACACATAACCAAGTTTTGAAAATGTGCTGGATTAATTCATTACACTAACCCGTCTCTATCAACTCCTACCCTCACTCAATTTGGTTTCCATCCCCAAATGAGATAATTTTTTCAATTATCTGTTTTAATTACTGTGTATTGAATCACCAAGTTGAAAAATATATTAAGAAATCAACAGTTCAGAAAGTGACAAATTTTTACATTTCCTCAAAATAATACTTAACACAAACAGTTATTATCTAATTTTAACTGTTATTAGAGATGAATACCAACAGAAGAGCCAAAAATTAATATCAAATAAAATTAAATGATAAAAACCTAAAAGGTGATCGATGTTGAAAAAATGTCTTGCAGGTGTTTGGAACAGTTGAACAGTTGGAAATTGAGTGCATTTGGTTGCATCTTATAACTAATATAAATAATACAGAGCTCTCTTTCTCTTATGAAGAGAAAAACGAATGTCGTCAAAATGCATCGTTCCGAAACAGATTATTCCCAGTGAATAAACGCGTTGCCAATGATCCTTAACAAACGGGACGGTCCCGTTTTCTAGTGAGATGAAACCTTCTGAATGTTCATGTGTGGTTGCAATAAGAATCTCTCCTTTCCGGTTTTTTGCCGCACTTAATAACCCGTAACGGTATCGGCTTTGGAAATATTGTCCAATCGATTGTTTCCGAATCATTAACGCACAACCCGGCGTTATGTAGGGATTTTATCAAGCAACAGCTCAATCAAAATGAATTTTTCCCCGAAAAAAATTACGATTCGGATGTTTTCTCGAAGTGTTATGGCTTAATTTGATTAAATGGTCAGGAGATGCTTATGGTTACGAGCATTTCATGTTTTGAAACATTAATTGGTGCGATTTGTCTCAATATATATATTTTCTTTGATAGTGGATACTTACCAAGTAGAGGAAAATTTTTTGGTTTAATAGACCTGATACGAGAAATTTGTTGTTCCAATTTTTCAGAGTTTTATGGTACGAGTCGAAAAAATAGACTTCTGAGTTTGATAAAATGGATGAAACCAATGAAAGTACGTAATTTAAGCTTTTTCAATAATGTGAGTATATTATGTATAATCTCGTTTCCACTTATTGAAATCGGGTTTATTGAAACTTATCTTCGATGCACTGTGAAGAGATTTATTCAAATTAACGAAAACTAAAGTAACAACTGAATTACCTGTGAAGAGAATCGAAACAATAAGTCTTTATCCGTTCTACTATTATCATCCACTCTTTACGAAATCTTATTACTAACTGAGCTGCAGCTTCATACAAATGCACAGCTGTACAAACTCCCACCAAATACCACCAAATTATATTACATATGTATCAATGTCAGCCAAAATCTCCAAAAAACACGATACAGTATAGACACATCTTACCTTTAGGGAATAGATGTAATAGTTAAAAATGTCATGTCTAAGTTTCTCACTTTTTTTACGTTGTATTATGAAATTAACGAAATTTGTTATTTTTTTTTCTAATCAATAGATATATGCCGCTCCTCGCCATATATGGCCCTTCCTGGGATGCCAGGGGTATTGGTGTCTTGCTTGTCCCCCATTACGCCCAACCCAGGCAAAATGCGAGGCCTGCAGCGTTTGCTACATCTGCTACATGGTTAATCCCTGTAATGAAATGTATACATATATTTTATAGTGTATTAAATCCAATATAACCGTAAATATGCCCTGTCGGGTTTGGAAAGGTCAACGAAGAAAAATTATATTCATTCGATTCGAAATCATTCAATTTCATTTTAATTATTGAAGCGTAGCGGAGCCATTGCATTTTTCAACCACAGCAAAAATTATGCTGAATTAGTTTTTCATTGAGAAAACAATGTGAAAATACACACATCGTTTTTACTCTTCGATACGAGCATTGAATATGTAAGTCGATGAGGGTGGTCATATGGGTGGAGGCGCCAGTTGCGGTTTGAAGTTTTCACTTGGGACAATTGTGGAGAAAAAAGTCGAAGTGGATTGGAAATCATGGGGCCCTTTGTCGCTATCGCATTTTACTTTGGCGCATTAGGAATTTCCCAACGTTGACGTCGTGTGCCATTCATCCCCCTCCAGCTTGTTTATGTTTATACTGCAGTATACACAGCATCCAGTACACGATAGACAACGAGCTCGTGATGCTGCCGTATTATCCTGCGTTTTTAAACCGTTTTGGAGATTTCGTTCAGTCGATAGAATTATTATTAACTATTTGGAGGCTGTCCGTAGAATACCTTTAGATAGAGTGACGTCATTGGAGGCGTTGTCTGCCACCCAATACGTCTTGGAGGGAGTGGCGAAAGATCATTTTAATCTTTTCATACCATTCAAATCCTAGGGGGTGGTACGTATGAAATCCTGCGCTGATTGGGAGTATTGAATTTCTGTCCAAAAATATTGGACCATGTCTCAATTCCATAACGAACGAAGTTAAAACGATGTTAATTATAAATCTACATGTGGAGACATGTTCTCTAATTGGAACCTTCATCTGAAGTTTTGTCGCACCTATGTTATGGAAGAAATTGTTCGAAAATGTACAAAACTAACTTTCTCTAACAAAAATGTAAACACATTGAAGAAATCTTGTACCAAATATCGCCCCGAAAAATTGAAAAGTTTTTGTGCCACCATTAAGCGGAATATAGGGAGATTCTGTAGAGCCCATATAAAAAAATTGTTTCTCATTATTTTTTCCTCTATATTAATATCTATTGTTGTCTCCTATTAACAAGAGAAAGAAAATCTATACAACCCAAAAACAGATTCCTTCATAGCCCTCGTGAAAACCGTGCAAATTCTGTATTGATTTTCGCGATGGCTGTTCGAAGCGACAAAAGTAGATGTCCCCACAGTCGATCCGAATGAAACTTCAATATTACAGTACCAATTCCAAGAAGATCACGGAAGTCCTTTAGGAAAATCTCCCAGGACACGGGGGTTGATATTATTTTTTCACGACGATTTTTCGTAATTCCTATTGTCGTCACCTGTTTACCACGTTTTACCCCCTCGGAACCTTTTGTTCAAGTTCACTTTGAATTTATGCCAAAGGCATTCATTCGATAGTTTCGTGATGCAAATTCTTCATTATGAAAACCGATGTTATCGCGTAAATAGTTAATTTATGTAAAAACGAAAAAGGAATATCTAATTCAATTTTTTTTGCATTATATGAACCAAAACGCAACTATCAACCCCTGGGTTGAACTCTACTTATCTATTGTCCGGAATAACTGGAGATTAAAAAACTAATCAAATCTACTTCGAAATAATTACTCGGCGAATTCGCCATTCTGTATAAACTATACGGTGGAACGTTGGATTTACATTCCTATGAAATCGTCAAATGAAAAATACATATTTTCTGCTGCTCTGAATCTCAATCATTATCGCGAAAATTAATTTATACTTCGTCAACTGTGAACTACAAATATCGATATGAAACCAAATCACTTTGAATTGCGTACCGACATTTCCAACCATCCGCACGTTTTTCTGTTAATGAAATATTTCGTTTTTATGACGGTTTCATCAATATGAATTCTTCAATTTTCGAGTCATTTTTATTGAATATCTCAATTTTAATTTGGGTACTGGTAGGTAGAGCGCATGTCCGATGTCTCTTCGTGTATTAGCTGATGGCAATCAATTTTTTTTGCAATCGGGAATTTTTATCATTGATACCCATACGACTCGTAATTTTCGATGCCTTTGTGATATTTTTAGTGATTCTATCGCTTATCACCTCTTTAGCCGCAAATGTTGTCGATAATAAAATGATAAAAACAATGGACAAAACAGAACGTGTACTACGGTTGCGCACTCCGCCGCATCGGACGGTGACGGAGTGGAAAGGAGATAGATGCGTCACAATAGTCAAACACGCTCTTGCTTTGCGGAACGTTTTTTCTTGCAAGCAGCCCGTGTCATCGATTTATAAGATGTCAAAAATTGCATTTAATATTCAAGGAGAAAACTACGCATATCGAAATAAGAATAACTTCCGCATTTTCTTCATATGAAAAATGAATTTCCAATCGAATTTCATGTTTTTTTTAGAATTGAAATTTTTTTCGCTCACTAAAACTTTTGCCGTATTCGAAATCTGGATGGGGGCACGGCTCCTCCGCCGAATGATATCGACTGTTCGTTCACTTTACTGGTGACGTTGAGACTTGAGACTGAAAGTACATCCTCTCCACAAATTTGTCACGGATATTAGTGTGCACCTCTTAATCATCCTGTGAGCTGAATATCATCTTTGATCACTCAGTGAGCGGCTCATCATCAATTGGCGAAATTTAAAAAAACAAGTATCAATAACCGGCGCCGTAGTACAAAAAAGTAATTCCACCTATTATTTCTTCAAATTGAATAATTATGAATATAATATTGCAATAACTTGAATGTGTATAAAATTATTTCCATAAATACTAAACTTCAAATCCTAGATTTTTAACGTTCCATAAAGCATGTTATGTTCAAATGGGCAATATCTGTTTGCAAATTCTGCAGATTTCATTACTATGAAATGAATTCATTCTTTCAGTATTACCGTGAATTAAACGTTTCATAATACTCATATCTGGCATGAAATGAATTCAAATTTCATTCGAAATAACTCTTACGTTCCTTTCATCCTGAACTTTTTTTGATGGAACTCATAACTAAATCAAGACTAGATTACAAGCTATATGTTTGAGGAGTATCAAAAAGTATGTCAAATCATGAGAAAATAAATGTGTTCTGTTTTTGTTTTATTCAGAAATAATATCAAGGCGAGATATCGATGTATTATTTATTATTAAATATTTTATCTTCTTTATAATTGGTAATGTGTAGAGATGTGTCATTAATAACAACTTGGCGACTGTGCACGAGAATGCGGTTGATTCAATTATTGACGAGTCGGTCCCCAAAACAGATGAAGTAAAAGCATCTGAAACTGATGAGGTGCTTGCTCGGCGAACAATTTGTTCACACCAAATTTGTGAAGGGTGAATCAGGAATATAAAAATCGATTTTTCAGTTCGGATGCTTTCGGTTTGTGTGATTTTCAGAATATTTTCTTCATAATTTGCTCGGCATATTTTTTTCAATTTTTGAAAAATTTTTGAGTTATAAGCGTTTTCGGCTTCTTTTCAAAGTGTATTTCGTAGGGTTGGAAAGAATCGTTTATTTTGATGGAGACGCTCATTTCGAATGAGTTACTTTTCTCAAGTGAGTCTAGCAACCTTTGTGTTACCTGAATCCAAATCATACGCTCGTGATCACACGAAACCGTGAAAAATTCCAATAGATGAGGGATAGAACTCTAATACATAAATTATCTCAGCGTTTACTGAGGAATATTACACTCGGATGTTCTTAAAAATATTTGCCTTTGGCTCGTACGGAATATCTCACATAATCCACCCATCAAATAATACAGTTTTTTTTATTTTCCTCCATAAAGTATGATGAAAATTGAAATCTCTAATATCAATATGGATGAGGAAAATGACCATCGTCTATCAGAAACGAAATATTCACTTGTATCGGATACTAATCAAAATTGAGCACTCACGAAGAAATCAATCTTCTGTATCGACTAGACGTCAAAAAAAACTATTTATATGTATATCAGAAAATTGAGTTAGACACCTAGCCGCGTTAGTTGGATGCACTGTCAAAATTCCTAATGAAATGAAACTGATGCAACACTCGAACCATGGAACTCAATAAATGAGCATCGATTGAAAGTAATACGAGGAATATAATCACCAGCTATCACGGAATTTTCGCTTCTAGCACCGCCATATGGTACGATAATTGGAACAATGGCCGCGCGCAATATTATTGCATTGTTAATTAGAACGATCATATCAGTAAAGCAACTATTTCCTTTTGCGTAAACCTAAGCACTCCATCGATTGTGCGAATGTTGTCTGAGAGCCGTTAACTCATCATAATAACACTTTGAGGGATCAGTGAATTACTTGTTCATTCATTCGCCCGTATTCTTTCAGTTATTGTACTGCATACTAGGATATGATTTGAACGCTGTAAAATTTATAAGAAATGCTCAAAGCTCTCACCCTTTGCAGTTATGAACGCTTGAAAGCTCATTGCTTGTCGAACTGTTCAGAAAATACGTAACGGTGTTATAAAACGTACAGGGTAAGGATTTAAAGTTCTTTGAAATACAATGTCGTTTTATCCGAATATGGATCTACCTAAATTACCTAATCCACAGTTTTTGAAAGTTTACAGTGAACATTGAATATAATGTATCGACTCCTTTCATCATCAGATCAACGTTTTTAGACTGAGTCTTTTAGAAGGAATGGATTTGACGGCTGAATACTTAAGTAAATGGAAACTTATTTAATAAACTTTATTGTTTTTATATCAACAAAAGGTATTTTCAACAGCAAACGAATAATGAAATCGTCGAAAGGACGTTCTCGAATCTAGAATTGAACAAAAAGATCTTTGATCAAAGCATCCTATCGGTTCGTTTTGGAATACTACAGAAATTATTCATAGACTTTTTGAAATTACCCTCTGAATATGAAGTAATATAAGATTCGATCATTCCATGTCCGTTTTTCGTATTATATGTATTCAGAGAAGAATGAATATTCAAATATGGTAACTGAATTTAAAACTGCCTGGGGCTCATTAGGGCCAGAAATCGTTATTCTGTTATTCCATCAGTGCTCTGAACGAAAGTTTCCCCACCTTGGAGCAATACATCGTATATTTTCTTGCTTGCAATAACAACTGTTAAACTCGAACTTTATGCTACATAAATGGGGGATTAAAGTTCTTTCTTCTTCATGCTCTACTTTTTGTTAGGCATCATGGAAACAATTTTTTACCTTAATAAGTTGGGAGAGATTTTTCACTTCCCGTTTAATTATAATTCTGAAACATCCACAACAAAATTAGAAAGGAAGATCAACCATGGACGCGTGGAATATAAAAGATATAAATTTTCGCTTCTGTCCCAAATCTATTCTGCCAAACAAACAAATATTAAAGAGAGCTTACAGAAAAATTAAAGTGAAGAAAGAATGGAGATTATTACTATTACTCCATCATGCCATCATAAAATATAACTCTTTAAATTGATTAAAAAGTTCATCTTATTCCTTAGCTGTTGCAACTTCTGTGGAAAAAAACTTAACCGTACTCCAAAAAGCCTCTGGAGGAGGCTTGTTCACAAGTCAGGGCCTGTATTTCAATAACAGATTTGGTTTGCGACGCAACGGATTCACTTTCGATCGAAATGTGCTCTCTTTCTATCGGTTTGGAAAAGTGGATTTGGAATTTTTCGATTTGAAGCTTTTCGCTGTACTAAAATGTATGTATTCAAAGTGAATAGTTGAGAAAAACGATTGAGTAAAATGTTCCAAACCAGAATGAATTTTTGTTACATATTATTCAGAAGATTGATCCTTTGCTGTAGACATAAATAAATAAGCGATACCAGTTCGGCTTCCTTATAGATCCAACCCTGTTTTCGAATTAATCCACAGTCTGAATTTAACATGTATGGTTTTCCATCAATCTGATTGAAGGGACGACGTACCAAAGCCGCCATACCTACCTGCCGTGTATGGCTAACAAAATGATAGTTTGATCCCCTGGATATGAATGTAACAGACAAATTGTAAAGTTATCAGAGGAGAAACATTACAATGCGGATTTAGGTCACCCAAAAACTCATCTCGCTCAATTGCGGACATCATTTTTTTTTTTGGTCACAAAGCGAAACGCCGTCGTCTGAAAACTTATTTCGTTATATGGACAGCGTAAACTACCCAAAACGAATAGTTGTTATTTCATTAGATGACTTCATGAGTACAAATACAATTCGCAGAATGCGTTGTGGTTGAAAACTTCGGACAGTGGCCGTTTTTGGCTAATGGATAAAAACTCGACTTTCAGTAAACGAAATTAGAATAATTTCGAATACGAATACGAATGACGACCGAACATTCTGTTTGAAGATGACATTCCACTATCCATACCATCCTCACCTCATAAACGGTATTATAATTTGACTAAAAGGTCTATGACAAAATCAAATATTTATTAATAACATGCAAAATGTTAACAGAGTTGTTGGTTCGAACGAATGATATGTAGGAAGGTATGTGGATTCTATTTGTTTGCGAATTAATCAGGGATCGGTTTGGACAGGAATTATCAGCTCCTGGAAATATCAGAATGTGTGTTCTCGTTTTTGGACATTAATCAACGTCATTCACTTAATTGGCGCGCGTTTTATGTAAGATCCAACTGAATTGCGAATTCCAACAAGATGCATGATACAACAGCCGACAAAACGATGTTCACTACCTGGTTTTGAGACTGATGAACCTAAGAATTCGCCATCTGAAATTTTCCTGCGTCTAATTTCCCAGCGGAACCATGTAGAATTATTTCACGTTTCATGATCATCAGCTCGAGTCATGAATTGAAGAATTCGGCCATTTTATTGCAAAAAAGGCGAGCACGCTGTGAGAAGTAAGAATTCGTCGAGGCAATTTCGGTTCTTCTGCGTTTTAATATAATAAAATTGTATCGAAGCCAAGAGTGGGAAGCGTTCAACGGAATTTTTTTTTATTGGTGTCACGATCCATCGGGATGCGAACTCACATCTTTTCGTCTTCAATTTTCAGTTTGTTAATTTAATTTAGTGCCATTAGAACTCAAATTGCCGCAGTCGTTGTTGAAGTTACAAGTTTGGTATGATAAATGCCTCTCCATAAATTAAATGAAATTCTTTATTCCCCGGAGCTGTCCCCTTTTCTTTATTATTACAAGATAACAAAGCATTTCGTGTTTCTCTACTTTGAAGGGGTTTGCGTCAACTGAAACTTTCAGCATTTAGACAATAAGTAGAAGTCATCCATCTTTCGGTGGACGTGCTTCTGGATGGTATAGATATGCGGTCCGATCTTTGCTTTCTTTTCGTTTATTTTGGGGAAAATTCTTTCATCACGAAAATTGAATAGAGTACACTATATGCATTTTTATTTTCAACGATCGATGGTGGAACTCAGTACTGAACTGAAAGACGCCGATTGTAGGCGAATTAATACAGATGATGGAACATCGGGTAGGAAAACCAGAAACGATGGAAAACTCGAAAATATCATTCAAAGTCTTAATTCATCCGTTTGATCTGATCATGCAACGCTTTCACTGCATGTATATCAAAAAATGAATGTTCACTTCATATAATATACAAGATGTCCAGGATCTAGCCCCCTTTCAATATTTCTTCCATTTCACTTACATCAGATTTTGCGAAGTTCTAACAGAAGTTTTTTTAAAATTCATAAATCTTTTTCAAAGTTCCACAAGATGAAAGCCAATTCTTGGGACAGAATATAAAATTTCTTTAAATTTCCAGAAATCCGGGAAATTTCATGAAAACTCGTTAAACTCCTATCGGAGAATTTTCGTCAGAATCAATCCATACTGTTGGATTTCTCTCAAATATTGAATGAATGCTTTTCTGATCTCCTTAAACAATCGACTCGCTGTGAAGATTTAAGGACTGAAGGTTTTAGAGGAATTTAATAGCAATTCAAATTTTTGGACAATATGCCAATAACTCTGATTTATACAAGAAATTCCTTTGGAAAATGGATCAAATGGCACATATTCAAGAAATTCCTGCAAGATACCATACATATAGTCAATATTCTGCGAAAATCTACAAGTTTTCAAGAAATTTTTATGATAATATATTTTCAGTAACATTTTATGATTGAATAATAACCGAAACTGAATAATAGTAATTGGACTCCCTTAAGTAAACAATCTGTTTTACAGGTCTTGTAATTTTTTTTCTGAATCGAACTCTCAGAATTTGACACTCATCTTCATTCTTTTCTGTGATAGCTTTAATCTGATTTTTCGATACGGATCGCACTACCGTTTAATTGTAATTTGTGACGTTCCTTGATACAAATTCGCCAGATCAATCCAACCAAATAATTGATTCAGATTTTCAAATAATTCGTGTTAGGGAAATATTAATTAAGTGCTGGCTTGTAGATAATTCAAAGGCCTGATAGCAGGTTAATGATATCAAAAGCCGGAACCCGTGTTTGAAAATTGAAATGCTTGAACCTTAAATTAAAATATCCTTCCGCTTTTCACTGCATTGAAAGTCCCTTTACACTATATGTGCTAATAAATGCCAACGTAAAATGAATTTTCCCGCCTTATTCTCCTGTTTAATGGTGCTTTCACTACTGTTTTCTAAAAGGTTGGAGTGCGAGCCATTTATCGACGAATTCTCATCATCATCATGGAATCTAATATTACTCAAAAGGATACTTGAACAATATTGAATATACCATGAATTCAATTAAGTATTAAATTAACAAAGAGTTGTTGTATACCAAGGAATGAAAATTCGCAGACGTGTTGCTCAAAATATTTCGCACATTCAATTCAACTGTAAAAAGCGGAGTATCAAATAAAGAACAAGCTTTTGTTGAGGAGTGTATCTGAGTTTGAACAGGCGGCTGTCTATTATTCATCCCAATATGTATTGAGGGTGTAACTGCAGTATTACCCCTAACAAAGGCAACATAGTGGCTAAATAGGGAGCTTGAATGAAGTTACGATTTCCCCTGAGAGCTGGTTGTATTAAATATGCAGCAGCACAAGCTCGCAAATATTCAACATGAACGAAAGATTGGGTTCCTCGTTTTTAATGGTGTTTTTCAAACTTTGGAAATTATGTACTCCGTGCGATGTATTATTTTACTGTGATTTAGTTAGCGATATTGATTTAACCTACATTCCCACAAACAAAGAGCATCGAGATTGGGGGAAAAAATTTAGTAATGTTTCATGAGGTTGCCGGATTAATATTAATCTTTCGCGTTCAATCAATGAAAACCTCATCTGCTTGCAGCGAAGAAATAATCTTCTAATGAGAGTTACAACCGGAAAATGTTAATAAGATTCAAGAAGCGGAGCACTGCTAATATTTTGATCATCCGGAAACCATTACTGCGTTTATTTTTCCTTCAGAGATAAGAGACTGCTATGAATCTCATTAAAAATTGAAATAAACTCGGAAAATGGAGTTTCGCATCTTAAATGTCATCTTATTCCGCCGAAATATTGATGAATAAATTATTGTTGCCAGCAAATATCAGGTTACTTGAAAACATTGAATTATGTATGTTCTTGTTCTGATTTCATTTATCTCTGCATATTATTCCTCTGATGGAATCAGGAGGGGGAAATATTTCATTTCGGTTGGCGATCGTGAGGATTCACTGGTACCACCGATAACAATATTCATAAAACAGGATCACTTAACTTATGCAACTGAATTTTGTGGAGGGTCGAAGAATATGTATTGCTCAGAATATTTTCTGATCCTTCAAGACTTTGCGGTTGCAGGAAAGGTCACTCCGGGATTAGTTGTACTGTTTTCATGAATATCGCAGAATATTTTTCTTGAAATGTGAGTCGTGATCATAGACCAAAAAGAAAAAATTTCACCTCTCCTGTTAATATGTTGAATTTGCTTGGAAATTTAAAATATTTTTCTGATTTCAAAAATTTGCAAAACATATATAGTGAAGAAAAGCTGTTTTGCTTCAAAAGAAATTTCTGTCGCCTTTTATTAACTTTTCCCTCAATTCGATCAATCCCTGTTAGTAGTCTCTTTCGCAATATTTGAAGGAATGTTCAGATTTATTATGAAACTCACAAAGTTTCGGAACTTTCTGCAAATTTGTGTTCTTGGAACTATCAGTAGTACTACGAAGTTTATGAATTAATCGAACGTTTGAAACATTTGAAGAACATTTTGAATTCTTGACAGTTTTATCGAAAATTTTCAATTATGCTAAACGTCTCAGAACATATTCTTTGAATATTTCAGAAAACGACATTTGAGATAAAAGTCGTTTTTTAAGTTGACGCGGGATGCAAAAATGCCGAAAATTTTTGAAAATTATCTCATATAACTCGAGTTCTAAATTCAACATTTTCATTCAATTATTACCACCTAAAGCTACAATCGTTTGGATTACTCGTTCTGTCTACAATGAACCGTTTCTGAGAGAAAAAATTTTGTAACCTTATGAAAGTACTGTGTTTTCGAGGAGGTAGAACCTGGACACTAATAGTTCAGTATTCTAACAAACAACGCATTTTCATTTCATAACCAGTTACTTCTGTCACCATTTCCGTACCATTTCCGCGAAAATTGAAGAGATACGCTTGAATAATCACTTGAGACCATTTGAACTATGGACTGAGCATCTGCGTATCGAATATTAAACCCGTCGAGTCTCGCTGCGCACTGCTCGTCATTCTATTACTTTCGATCAGTTTCACTACATTGCATTTCTAATGCCAAAGCAGAACTGTCCGTTTGCTCGACGGAAAAATCTAATTAATTACTAAGTTTTGTCCAAAATAATTCGATATCGATTAAATCGGTTATAGTTATAGATGTAGGTATATTAATGTGCATCAAGTGCCCATAGATGTGAATTTCAATAAAATCAAAATAGATTCATTTTTTTTTTTTGGTAAACCATCGTTATTTCCGCAATCGAAAAATTAACAGGATATAATCTATCCATCACGAGCAGACAAATCTTCATTTTTCAATTATAAAGAGAATAAAACACCTTACTTCAAATAGCCTTCGGTCTTTTTTTTGTTGATCTTGAGCTGAGCAACACCCGAGGGACTTTTACTCATCAAGGTTTCAAGAGGATAATGGAACGATAATACCGTTTCGTTTGAGACGGTGAGTTTGTAAATCTTCCGATTATCTAAGAGTACACCGAAAAATATCATTTGTTTTGGATTTTGCAACAGGATTCGTCCGCAATCGCTAGAGAGTCAAATTATAAATTTCATGTAATTTGTACAGATAAACGAAAAGCTTCTCAATTGAACGCAGACTGGGGAAGCTGTGATAGACGTGCTGGTTAACTTCATTGTTTGATTTCCCATAGGCTCGTTACAACGTCTGTCAAGTTTCGATGTTATTTCGCTTTTGAGATTCTTATGTAGGAAACAGGCATACGGAATATCAAGAGCAAAATTAGTATCTTTAATCAGAGCGGTTAAATTGATTTAACGGATGTCAGGCGTCATACGCGGCATACATATAGAGTGAATCAAAAGTCGCTTCATCAAATCAGAAAATAAAGCTGAACGAAATTACAAATCGAAAGGAATCTAACACAGTTAAGAAAACGTTGATTACCCGAGTTCAGTAGTAATAGATTGGCTCTCCAGCGACTTGTCCTAAAAGGAAATACCTTCGTTGATAGACGGATATCCTTACTTCCATAGAATGCAACACAGGGAAAAGATAGCACAGATTTCCGGGCTATACGGTTGTCTCAAGAGATAACGATCTTTGGCGACTGTACTTTTTCCTATATTATTCGTACATGAGAGTTCGTGGTTTCGAGGAGGAATGAAACATGAATTATAAGAAAACTCTTTGTGTATTCCGCATAGCTGAAAGTATAAAAAATGTTTTGAGCTGATTAATCCATTTAAAGCAGTTTTCTGAGTAACGTTTAAAAATTAATACCAGAAAGCCGAAGACGTTAGCGTAATTTAGTTATTGTTGGAAATATATTGATGAATATAGTTAAAATTCCGAGGGGAAAACTGCAATGTCCCGTAATTCAATTTTGTATCCTCGATGGGGGAAGTCTGCTGAGAAGAAGATTGCGACAATTTGGTGGGAGAGCGTCTCCTAATTGGACATAAGGCTTCCGACATTTCCTTGAATTGTTTTACTTTTTCATATCGCAATCATAAACGTATGGAAGTAAACTTCTAGCGCCAACATTGATCGTAAGACGTGGTTGTCTTCATCGAATACGAAGCTACTTATTTTCTAAACATATTTCAGCCCCTCTCTTTGAGTATAAATCAAACGTTTACATGTCAGTGTTCCACAATTTCATTATGAAAATGTAACGTTCTGCGAACAGCAACGTTGAATCTTCCTAATTATGACATAGGTGGGGCGAAAACCACGTATTTCCATTATTTGTTTAACACATCATAGCCAACTAGATGGAGCTTTGTACACCTGATGTCTACATTATGCGGAAGAATGCGATTTACTTAAGCTGGTCCCTCCTTAACCCATCAATTCATCTGTCTGGCTGCTGAATATATAATGCCGCAATATCGTCCCCTAGTCTGAAGGCAAACTATTAAAGATTCAACAAGGTGGTTCTTACTAGATGGTAAAGATCCTGCTTATAGAAATTCCAAATTTAATACCTTTTTGCGCTGTGATTTTATCCCATTATTTTGTGATAGGTTTTCGCATATTCTTGAGCAACGTGTTGCAACGATTCAATCGTCGATGTTTTACTATTATAAAACAAAAAGTTGTCTTTACCATCAAATAAATTTAATTGCAAAATGTAGTCAAAAATTTACAATAGTGAAAATTTTGAGAATTTACACGGGAACTTTGGGATTTATATTGAATATTGCAGAAATTCCTTAAATATTCCTTGAAAATAAGATGATTGCCAAACTTTCAGGAAAATTGTTCAATAAACCACAGAAACTTCAAGATTATTTTTGCTTTTCTCCCAGAAATTCTCATAAGTCATTGAACGTTCTAAATTTCTTTTTGTTGTGCCTTGAGTTTATTTTATGATTTTTCAGTTAATTACGAACAAAAATGAATAGAAAAAACTTTTTTTTATCGTTGGAGATGCATTCAGGATCGAAGTGGGGTTTTTACATTAAAACTGTGCCTCCATATCGTACTCATGTAATTACCAATTATCAGATGTTTCGCACAGGTTTAGAAAACTCCGTAATCAGAACGGTTAAAGGTAAAGTTTTTCTTGATTAGTTGGTTATTTAGATAAATTTGAAGTCAACATTTGAGTATCAAACCAGTTACGAATCAGTCAAACGCTTGCGCTTTAGGATTTTCGGGGCCATGAAATCGTATTGCGCAAGCGTCCGAGTGATTCGAAACTGGTTTGGTGGTTGATAGGAACAAACATAATAAGTTCACCAAATAATTGAAGCACTCTGAGTACTCTGGCAAAAATTTTAGCCGTATTCCATTAGCATGCGAATTTGAAAAAAACACAGGAAATTATACCAGTGACGCTCAAAGATTTGTATTTACAAAATTCTTAATTTAGCCGTAGTCGTAGAAATATTTATAAATAGTTCTTTCATCTGCCGAATAAACTGGCGCATTCACCATAATGTTCTATCGTTTTCATCTTTCATCTTGTATCCCTCGTCGAAATATGACAATTCACTTCCAGTACAAATGTTTTGGGACGTAATACAAAAGAGGCCATTCTTTATCAAGACGCAACAAATAACTCTAACTATGTAATGTCCGTGTATCTCTAGACTTACTAAAAATGAAGTAAATTTCTTCTGAATATTGGACAAATTTTACCCATCATCAATGAGCACAACCTTTAGGCGCGCCTCTGTGGGGTGGCCCGATCACTATATACGTATCAAATCTCCAAAGTTGGTACAAAAATTGAATATTTATGTTTATGAAATGGTGTGTCATAGCTGAAAACAGTGAGAGAAATAATTTTTTTATGAAGTTGGAATACACTTTTGAAATTAATTAATATTTTCTTTGGGATAGAGAAGTTCCGTGTCGATATCTTCGAACTTTAAAAAAATTTTACTGTTTTTCACTTTTTTTAAGAAATTTCAAATTTTTTTTCCTTTAATCAATCGCTCTGGTGAATACATTCTAGGTACCATTTTTGCCGAACATAGAATTCGTACCAGTGAAAATAATGTCGTAAAAGGACACCACATTCGTGTATTCAAACTGTCACCATATTTTCGAGTTTTTATTGAGCCTGTCTTTGACCGAGGGTAGTGAGAGGTAGTCGCGTCAGGATATTCTATTTCTTCAAATTTATTGAGGTTATTGACGTTGTTCAGATTATGTTAGACATCTGCCGATATGTGTATGTCATCTGGACACCGGATCAGGTGTCTATTCACACTTTGGTTTTAAAGTGTTAAATCTGTTTAATAATGTTTCTACGTGATCTGTAATTACTGTTGTAATGAGTGCTCTGGTTATTCATGTTTATCATAACCATAATAAATAAAATATTTAGTTCATCATATAAATATAGATGATATATAAGTTCTCCACAATACTACGTAGATAATCTAAAGAAAAGCAGAAACTAAACTAATTCCACGGGCAAAATCAAGAGGGGGATGTTGCAGAAGGTCATGAGAACCGTCGGAATTTCAGTTAGAAATCGATGTTGCGGAGGACACGTATGCATAAATATTTCATTTCTTGAGATACGTAATTTCTTTATATCAAAAGTATTTATATTTGAAGAATGTCTGATGATGATAAGCCTCTAGTGTTAACAAAGGTTTTTACATGACCCTTAAATCTCAAACATCGTTATGAATATTAATGAAAACCTAAACCAACATGATTCGTCAGATCAACTTCTAAAACAGCAGGTGATCGATTTTCCAGAACTTCAAGTAATAAGTTTTTGTTATTGATCAATTCTAGCAGCGTCAATTGAGACGTTTCCTGCTGTTTTATATCCGAAATTGTGATTACAATTATAGTAATTGGATCGAAATTTTCAATCCATATTTTGTATAACTTTAGGGAAATGTTAAAAATTTAGAGATATTTCGATCGTATCATAGTCGAAGGAAAACGTGTTCCAAGTATAGGTTTCCGGTATTTCTGCTATCATCATAGAGCGCGTCCCTTTTCAGCATAACAATAAGGTTTTCGCAACACATGTCAATTACTATGCAATGCATCTCGCATTGTTGGGCATTTACTACGTATTCCCATGGCGAATATTTCGAATTTTGAATCGCATTTACTAGACAGATTAGCCGAATGCGAGCAAACTGTTGTAACGAGGCAAATTGTGACGCTCGCGATAATCGTAAAAACTTTTTCAGTTGTTCCGTCATGAAGTCACGTTCTAAAGACGGCAAATATTGCAGCACATCCGTAGCACACGTAGACCAAGTGAATGCGTATCGGGACGAAGCTTTTTTTTGACCTGGTTCCGAAATCACCGTAACGGACTGACCATTCCCTACGAGAATGAATTATCGGGAATTTAAACCCGAAATTTATCTACTCGATAAATTCGTGTAGTGTGAAAAAGGGAAAATTGAGAATTAATATTATGAAGGAAATATTTTTCGCAATGTCCCTTTAAATCTAACATTTTTGGCGTCGGTTATATTTGCGATTATCGACAACTTGCCCACTCCTCTTTACTGAGCACATTCCATTGTATCGCATGCATGGTGAACATTCACAAAATTAAGTTGCCCCGTTGGAAATATTCTTAATGAAATGGGAGAATGGCATGCTTTTGGCCTGTAGGCAAATGACATTCTGTACGTACTGCGGTGACGACATAGGTAATAGAGATGAATACCTCTTTGTTGCAAGATAAACTTCCTGAAGAGCCGAAGAGCAACGTATCTTGTTATTACCAGAATTCAGGTTTATTCTGGTTGCCAGTCTAATGTCCATTCAATTGTAATGATTTAAGTAAAGCTGAGTGTTAATATAAAATATTTCATTGATTTGCGTGTGCAATTCTCTGGATCCAAATATCCTAAGGATTGCTTGCACTCTCATTTATGTGCCACAATTTCCCGACCAATAGCACGGAATAATCGAATTCGGGATGTTTCGATGACGCGTGTATAACCTATCCTACATTATCTTCATTTATTGCCACGAGGAGAACGTTCAAGATTTCGAATGTATCCGAATCAATTGTCGGAAAAGAACGAACCATTACCCTCAGGATGTTAGAAAATTGTGATCACCTCATTGGTTGAAAACAACAACGGATAACTTTTTATGATGAACTGTATATCAAGATTGGTGAGACTGGAAGGATCGATTATGAGTAAAGAATTATTCTAAAGAAAAAATCTGACGGTTAACGAAGTGAAAAAATGAAAGAAAAGGAATTATTTTTGGCAAGAGCGATATAATTCAATCTCGTCTGGATTGACTGCCGGAGGTAAGGAGTATGATCACCCTCACTCTCTCTTTATAGCAATGAGAATCTGACGGTGACTGCTCTCTTTGTACTCCTGACAACTTGTTAATATTTCGGAAAAACACAAAGCGACTTAGAGGGGAAGAACAATTTTTGGATTAAAATCTATTGGTTACTATTGAAGCCACACCGCAAACATGGTATACGCTGCCACAAATGAGTCACCTGCAAACAATCTAATTCTGATTTCGGTTAAAAACTGAAAGATTGTTTTTCTTCTCTGGCTCTGGCTGTTATATGACTGACAGTACGGTCAGAGGTTTAATGGAACGAGAAGAGTACTGTGAGGAAGATAATACCTCCCTTATTTTTTGCGATTTCAAATTAAAATCAGACCATATTATGACAATCAGGTGTTAACAGTTTGAACGTGCAGTAAACGGTCAAAAGACCCTTGGTTCTCACCTGCTCGATATATTCTAATAGAGTAAACAAGCTCGTAGTAGGCGATAAATGGGGAAATAAATAGGCAGAAAGAAATATAAGCTGGAACGCAATGGGGAATAGTAGTTCTGTACCGACATTACATCCAGTTTGACTAAAGCAGATCTTATCTTTCATTTCATAATAAAACGGCTGTCAGGCAATGTCGCGTGTTGGATCATGACAATGTAAAATACGTTTTCTTCTTTACTACTATATTAGTTTCATTTTTCTTTCGTTCTAATTAAATAAACAGTATTTAGTGTGCCCTCATTCACTAGAAAATTGTTTTATAACGTTTTTGATAGTTTATATAATATGTCATCACCGACAGATGAGAAATGACGGAAAATGAGTTGATCGAAAATAAATCTCGCATAAGACAGAAGAGGTGAAAAATTAATCTCGGGAACAGTCTAGAGGCAATGCTGTAAAATTGGATGAAAATCTGGTCCATATGATCACAAAGCGTCGGTTACCTAGATTCTCAGACAGATTGCGACGCCAATTTCCCTTACTCGGCACAGCAAATGATTTAGCCCACTCCTAAGACATGGGACTGATTTTCATCCGGTTTCGGTGAACGCCTCACAGCCACTATTCGATGAATAAAACCGTGATAGAGCACACAGTTTTCTTGTTAAATTTTTTTTGGCACATCAGCCCATCAACGTCACATGAAACAACCTAAAACGAATGCATTAAAAACAACGAGGAATTCGAAACACCAATTTTGTTTCGATGAATATTTACTTTATAAATATTGATCGGAATAAAATTTCTCGGATACTGTTTATCTGAAGCTCCACTTCATACCCCATAAAAATACGAACACGCAACATATTCTGGTATACATACCTTATGAAAATCGAAAATCGTCGATTCCCCAGGTGAAATCTGATTATAAGTAAACAGTGGATTCATATGAATCTAAAATTGAATGAAAAGAAAACAGTTATATGATTGAGTAGTTAACAGAGCCCGTTGAAATACATGGGGTCATTTATCGCTTTAGACGCATGTATAACCCTCGCGTTTTATATATTTAATTAATTAAATCGTTCGAGATGTCTTGATCTCGATAATGTTATAATGGTTTCATTTTAGATTCGTTATAATTTTTTTTTTTTTTCAAAACGAAATCCCAGTTATATTGTCGAATTTACAACGAAACTCAGCATGAGAGCCATAAAAGTAAAGCTCCAATTTATTTTTTCATAGCATTTCTTTCTCCTTCCGAATTAGGTCGGCCGACGTAAATTGTAGTTACGTAAAACGAGTATTAGCGATTCTTTGTTGTATTCTGACAAACGAATGTCCCCTTTTCCGGAAGACACTATCAGACTTTTTGCGAACGAGATTTCGGCCCCCAATGGGAATTTAACATATTCTGGACGGTATACATTCTGGATTCAATGTGACTTCCTTTTGAATCGCAGCACTTAGGGATGTTTCGGACTACAAAGATATATCCGAATTCGCGATCAAAGTTGAATTTTTTATGTTGAAGGCTCACGCGTAGGCAATCAATGCTTTGTTTCGTTTGCCAAATCGCATTCCTTGAATATTTGTAGCGCAGACCGAATGTGAGTCGTCTTTAAGATTCACGATGAAATATACAACTTCAACTGTCATTTTTTATAATCGCTGACATCAAAATTTGAGTTTTACTTTTAAGTAGGCATTTGACTCGATATCGTTCTAACAAAAAAATTATATTTAACCAAAGCAGAAACAATTGACTTTACTCGCCTCAATCGATAATTAAGAGTGAATTTATTTAGGGATAATTGTTGTTTCTTAAAAAGAAATAAATGGATCCTTCTTTAGTGAAAGTGGTTGTGGTCGCTGCGTGATATCGAAACAAATCGGTCCCTTGAATAAGAGTAGCTGTGCTTTACTGGACCCAGCTGTGTTGAAATTCTTGGTACACGTGGTTGAAGGTCCGATTATTAGAGCTATTTATGAGGTTTATGGCGACGAGCATCTGTTTAGAAAAGGAAAAATGGTGCAAATATTTTACAAAGAGAATGAAACTTATAAACAATACCCCCGTAGGCATACAATTCTTTCTTTTGTACCTTAGTTCCATTTTATTTTCGAATTCAGTCCCACAATATTCTGTTTGCTCAAAATTATCAAGGTGCAGAATTGAGTTTACTAACAATTCAATCTCTTGAATCGTAATTTTATAGAGAAGATGACACTACTAACTTACTTGGATTATACATGAAACTATACAATTTATATTTTATTTATTTTATATTTATTTATTTTTTATTTGTAAATTCTGTTGATTTTGGAGAATTTAATCATTCCTTTTTGAAATTATCTACAGGAACTATCAGCTTCTCTTTAAAATCGCATTCGATTTTTAATTTTAGAGGTTTTCACCTTTTTTTTAGGAATCAAAAAACGGAGAAAGCAATAGAAAATTTGAAGAATTACTTGATATTTTGGAGAAAGTTAGCAGTCGCGAACATAGTCCCAAAAATTATGACAAACAAAAATTAGAATTATTCATTTCTCATTCCGAATAATTCGTAAATTACCTTTCATTTATGAAATTTCCAACAGAACATTCTGTCGGACAATCTGTCTAAAGTTCTAGTTAAAAATCGAAAAAACAATAGATAAAGTAAAAAATTTAATGAGAAAAAATTAATAGTCGTGTTGAATGTACTAAAACTCATGAAAAGCAAATATGAACAAATTCCAATTTTCGTTTTGTCATTTGAAGTGTTTGACAATATTGAATGATTTTATGTTTCATTTTTAAATTTCCAACGGAATTGGTTGGAATTTTCAGATTAGATCGATTAGATCTGTTATTGTTATTTTTATTTTTGACTTTTCTTCAATAATGGTAGATATTGCTGCTTTCTTTTCTGAATTGTTGGAGCAGCTCTTCAAACTTCAAACTAGCAACCGAAAAATGAAGGAAACAATAAAAAACTCAGTTCAAAATAAAAATGAAATGGAATGAAATTGTGTACATTTATTTCATGCGGGTAAATAAAGTGTATATTGTAGTACAATTATGTAATGTCAAAGAATAAAAGAAGAAATTTGAAAAAGCATGTGTTCTTTTCCTACGGCTACTAAGGCCATCCACACAAGCTCAAGTCATATTTTCTTAAATTACGACACACACAAACACCCGAAGTGGGACTCGAACCCACGACCGGGCAGTTGAAGGTAAACTCAGTATACCTCCCGACCACCAGGTCGATATCATGTGAGTTATTGGTGAATTAACAAATTATTACCATTTTGTTTCCTCGAAAAATGAGATTTTTCCAAAAATTTAGTTTAATGTTGTGCCCTTGCTTGATAATTGAAAATACTTTTATATGTAAGAAAATAGACGTGGCAAATCCACAGTCCGCATCGTAGGTTCGTCTGGTTCTGAAAGCTGCTCATTCACAATCTAATGTTACATCGTCGCATAAATTTCGGCAATTTTTATTTCAATAAAGGTCAGGACGACAAAAGCATATTTTTAGACTATTGCATTAATTTTTAGTAAAGTCGAAGAATTTGCCTACAAAAAAAATTTTCCGATAATCTGCATCGTGAAAAAATGAGGCATTTAAATATTTCATCATCTTAATTTTCAGTTGGAATATAAAATTTTCCTCTGACATGTCGCAAGTGATAATCACCCGCAGTTTGATTGTTCTCATTAATTCGTATAATTCATGTCCATTGCTAATCGAATGTTCACAATTCCCTTCGGAATTTCCAACATCCGCCGATTAGCTGTTTCTGATATAAATTTGAAATAACGTGCGCCGGCTCTAAATCATATTTCTTTCCTCGTTTATTCCGTCATATATCGCACTCATATCAAATTTCTGAATATAATTTATCGACAATTCATTCAACTACAAAAAACATACTTGAATATGTTTCCAATGTCTCTCGAAACCCTTCCTTTACACTTCGAATAACTTGCTGTATGCGGATTTTGGCATCACTTTAATTTTTTCATTGAATACGAACAAAAACAGTCAGATTCGCCGGTAAAGCTGGAGCTCAAACAGGGAATTATAGGATGTTCTGGATACTTCTTTGAAGCCAAATTTCCTCCAGATTCTACATTACAAGCTGATATATAGATGTGCCAAATGGTGCATTGCGGATGTTTCTCTCATAAGTCTATTCCGAAATTGATATTCTATACTCCATTTGATACAAATTATCCTCCAATTCGGCTGTTGTAGTTTGATACAGGTTGTTTTTTTCCATTTGCGACGAATATACCGGGCATGTGTGATAGGTTACGTATTCCCAGGTCATCTTTAATCACCTCGATTTTCGAACAATCGATACGTATACAGGAAACAAAAGCCCAGTAGACGTATGAAATTGTTAGCTCCATTCCTGAACGTGAATGATTCATTTGGTGAATAAAAATTGGTAGCGATATCATACACAGTGGAATTTCAGTTCACATCCTCAATATTCGCCCCAAATTTTAAGTAACGGCTTAAAATCGTGCGGAAAATGAGATAACTATTCTCAGGATTTCGTTTAAAACAAATGTTTCGCCATGCTTGTTAGTTGATTGGTATTTGTTTAACGAAATTAACTCATTGGTTGTGAAATGTTATAATTTATTAGATCAATGGCTGGGTTTGGGGGTGTGGGAGCCCTGAGGCCGATTGAAAATTCAAAATCAAAATCGCTATGTACCTTGTAAAGGGAGCAGCCTCCCAGCATCCCCTCGAATCATATGCAGCAATATTACTAACGAATAATATTTCCAGTTGACATTATTTGAGGGAACTCATTAAATTTACATTAACATTTTTCTTCAACATGTCACACAGAATTTTCACTATCCAAAATTGTTTTTTCAACAAAACGAGAATATCTAATTATACCTAATCTTCACCAATTTTTCCTTATCGAAATGCTTTCAAATTATTTTTATTTTAGGTATTTTATTTATACCAAAGATTTTGGACACGTTCAAGTTTGGAATGCCTCAGGGCAGTAACTCCACTCATCAGATGGAAAATTCATCATTCATCTTTTTTTTGAAAAAAAAAGATTGATATTAATTTTTTTACAGGAAATAAAAAGTGGGTGGACCACATCCTCACCAAATAACACGAATACGTTAAATGCTCCAGCAACAACGCTCTTAACCGTTCAGCCAATTCTTGCACAATCCCAGCCTACGACTCAACCTCAACCGCCACAGGTTACGCAACAACTCAAATTGGACAGTTCCAGTAAGTAGACCATTTAGTTTCAATTTGAATTTCTCCTCAAATTTCAATTTTTAGTCGTATGGGTCAATTTATCTCAAAATTAGAAAAGTAAATAACTCAGATAACGAGAAAATTTCGTAAAAACAATAAAAATGAGTTGTAATTATATTACAATTTAAATTCAACTGAAAGCGCTTGGGGATAGTGAGTGTGAAATGAAGTTTTGATGAAGATTGCTACCCATTATGTCGCTCATTTCTTTTTCATTTTATTAATTAGAAAATAGCTGGTTTTTGGTATTCGATATTTATTTTTTGCGATTATTATCACCTTGAATTATGGTTCCCGTATAAGCCAATTAAGGTTGCTGGGACAATAGTAAGCTGATTGCTCGGTTACGAAGTTTGTTTGAAATTCTAGATTTACAATGCCAGGAACATTTAAAAAAAAAATTAAAAGACTTTTAAGAACGCTGAAAATACGGCAAATATTTGATTTCAATTAAAGAATTTCTTTTTCCTAAGTTAAAATTAACTAATACCAATTTAAAGTTGAAAAGGAAGAACGTTCAACTTCTATTGATACTGAGAATTTGAGATACAAAATATTTTAGAATGGAATAGATTGGAATGTTTACCAAAAAAAATTTAATTTTGTCCTAATCATGTTATGAGCAATTCCATTTCAAATTCTTCTTGTAGTCGTTGAATTTTGCGAAGGGATAAGATTAACTTTTTAATCGAAGTGATGAAAACAAAAGATCGTATTGTAATATTCCTTTCTTCTACATTGCCGATGTTCCTTGTTCTTCCAGTCGGATAACGTGAAAGGTTTTGAGAATCGCATTATTGCCGTGAGTAGAATTTCGGGGTGTCAAACAGTTGTCAACGATTCGGCTTTTACTTATCTCAGGCTATGTGTCGTTTCAGAACAAAATGAGGTTTCTAGCGTCTGCCAACAACATTCTTGTATGCAAAGAATCCGTAATAGAACACCTAACTTGCTGCAGCTTTTCCCTTCTTCAGTGCAAATTTGGCGTTTGAACATTCGAAGGAATACGAAACAATCAATATGTTATACAGTCGTCCCTTGACATTCGAGAGTTTCGATCAATGGCGATGGAGGAAATGCGACCGATTTCAACATTCGGGGACGTCGCCTTCGATTATCCGCAAACGAAAAGCAGAAAATACCTAAATTACATGTTTTAGCGAATTCATAAAAGATATCTAAAAAGTGGACAGATGAATTAAAGCCGAAATAGACATGAGATATTTCTAAAATAGACAGTGAAAAAAAAAACAAAATAAGTCTCCGATATAGTTAAATGAAACATACACAAAAAAAATGGATGAAACGTTTAGAAGACGAAATAAACCCAAATAAGAAAAGCAAATGTTTCATACGCTACACAGGAAGCTGGCCCAAATAAGATAAGAAAAACCTCCAAAATAAATAGTTCAAACACATGACCAAAATAAAGTTTACTTGCAAATTACAAAATAGACAGACAAAACAATTCTGAAATGGGCTTACTATACATTCGAAATAGACAGATGAATGGGAGCCAAAATAGAAACTGAAAATATCCAAGATGAACAAAACAGAATATAATCCAAATAAGATGAGCGAAACCTCCATAATAAACGGTCTTTTGAGAAGGAATCAAAAACTTTGTTCCTCAGAAACAGTTCATTTTAGACAGAAATAGTAATCAGGGCAATTGAATCCCGAAATACCGACAGCGATGGTTTTAGAAATTGACCAAGTGTACTTTAGTGAAAATCCTGGAGTGTTAACGTGTTAGCGTCATTCTAAGCGTGGAAAATTTTGGGGAGTGATGAATTTTTAGGATTTCGATTTTTATCAGAATCTGTGCATCCCACGTTTTTCATACTCCTATAAAAAAGATGCCAATCAATATTTCCTTTGGGATAGAAATTTTGTGTCGGTGTTCGAATTAAAAAAAATTATTTGGCTTTTTTTACTTTTCGGATGAAATTTCAAAATTCTTGAAGTGAGGCGTTTTCGTTTATTCGTTCGGCGCGAAGAATACATTCCAGCAGAATCCTTAGCTGTAAAAATAATGTCGCAAAAAAATCCGGAAAATCCAGCAGTTTTTCTCTTATAAGTATTTGGAGAATGAATTTTCCAATTCAGACATTTTCCGAAGATTTTGTTGTTCTCCATGCCGCCGTTTGACCTGTAGCGTGAACAGAAAATCATTAACGAAGACAAATACACACACATTGTAGCATAACGACGACAAAGTATACGGTTTTATAGCCGCTCACTTCGTTCGCTGGGCAAGCATTTACAATAAATATCCTCAAAATAAAGAACAAAACACGCAATATAGACATACCATAATTTCCAGGAATAAACGAAAGAAGTACAACATAGACATGCAAAATAAACACACTCAATCATCAATGTCATTACAGTTACATTTCCTTTTTTGTCCTGGAAATGAAAAGGGCAAAGCGAACATCGCCTACATGAAGATTTGACCGAGCACCCCCGCTGTGTCACAAATAATTAGACATTCATCCCCGTGTGAACTAAAGACTAAAGAAACATTAATATGATTGGATGCTCGCCGAGCGCATACATATTTTTCCCGCTGAACGACAGCTTATTTTTTTAATCTTCAATCTCACTTGCAAGTTCATATTTACATGGATGAAACAGAACGAACGCGATGAAATTGAATTTGTTTGCGGATAACTTCCCCTGCTTCGAAATTTTTTGATCAGTTGGTGGAAAATGAGTGTTTCCATTCAAGGAAAACTTCATCAAAGAGGCGATGAATGAGTGTAATTTATGCGTTCCTCCATTAGGTTGAACTAGTTGATCGCGTATTTTATGCGGGCGAATTTTCGTACGTTTACTGTGTTCGAGGCGATATCGTTTGAATGTTGATGCTATTGGCGTTCGAGGGGAATTCGACGCAGCATTCGTATCTCACTTTCAATACAGAAAAAGTGTAAGTCCGCAATTTCATGACATTTCCATTTGGAACGACACTTTACGGTCAATTCCTGCGTGTTGGGGTGTAGGAAATAGGGTTAAGTTATCGGGGGACATATTCTGATAGAAACACCTTAATATACAGGAAATTGTCGGTCTACCTCCAGAGCCGGTATCTAAAATATGAAAGTGGATATATGCTTCATTCCAAATTATCCCAGCAGACATCAAAGCGAAAGCTTGTCTTAGGCAAAGACGAACTGTAAGCAAACTTGTCTTCTGACATTGTTGGATATCAACTTCGTTTTCCCCGGATTATGATACTCGGCATACCCGGATAGCGTTAGTCATCCAGTATTCCCAAATTAATTATCTCGGTGTTGTCAATAGTGACCCGGAATAACGTTTGATCCTTTGTAAAATAGTTGTTGGTTTGTTTCGAATTTTCCCAAAAAATTCCAGCGAAAAAAACTTACTTCATTCATCTCAAAAGGACTTCGATTATTCTGAAATCCTTTCCTAAACATAGTCAGTTATAGAAACGGAGGATCAAGGTAGATCTGAATGTTTCGCCGCACACTGCGCCCCGGGCTGCCCGAGGCCTGCTGTAACTTCAAACAATACAAATTAAAAGAAAATATTTTGATTGACATTATCAAACAGAGTTTGCTAGTAATTACAGATAATTACGCGAAACCCGGCGCTGTGGTTGTCTAAAATTTATCAACAAATTTTTCATCGTCCCGAATCACGATCAACAAATCATCAATATTTATATTGTTTCATTACACTTCATTTGGAATTCGACTTTTCATAAACGGCATTTGCCCCGGGGGTGATTTCCTGTCCTCATTCATTATCGACAAAATTCCATATTGTTTCATATATATAACGTATAAATCTCACTTTCATTCGAAAATATGAAATTATTCATTCCTCTGCGTGAATTGCGAAAAATCATTCGGTTTATTTCACTCAGCAGTATCGCTCCCAAAACGAACAGATCATAGTTAATTATTCTGATTCGGTTATTCTACCGGAACACGAAAATGGACAACTTTGTGGCTTTCACTGCGAAATTGCTCTGAAGAGGAAAATTCAAATGTTTCAGCGTGGAACTTCATTGAGTTTTGGCTCACATATATTTTGCGGTGAAAGTTTATCCACATTCATAAACGAGATATCGACGTTTGTGCGCGAGACAACATAACCTATACGGGCAATTTGAAAGAACATCTGCACCCCGCGTTTCTGAATTGAAGACATCAGCTCCGAGGAGGAAGTCGGTAAATCTACATATATTATAAGAGTAATGTTTTTTTTAAACACTCTTTCTGCGCATTTCCTGGGTATGATTCTTCAGATATGCGATGCATTTCAATTCAACGATAATTCCATGAATTTATATTCCGATTTATATTCAAATTAAATCGCGCCTCCGCGTACGTACTTTTAAGTTTTCAATACGCATAAATTGTTTCTTCCAATTGGTTTGCATGTCGATAAATAATAACTGAAATGCTCACTTTACAATTGTACAATTTCATTCCTATCCGGAATCAGAATCCTTTTAATAGAAAAAAGGAATTAATTGTTTTTAGATTATCCATCCCTCTGCATCTTCATCGACCTAGCCAAAGAGTTTGATACTATCTGTCAAAAAAGGCTTCTCCAAAAATTGGAAAGCTACGGATTCAGAGGACGGATTACAGACTAATGAATCGAAAACAAATTGTAGAAATCGATAACTTGTTGTATATGGCGTCCCACAAGGAACTGTGTTGGATCCGATTTTGTCAATAGTTTGCTGAAAATTAACGAAGCAATGGCATGAGATGCTTTGCTGACTATGCTGTGGTACAATATACAGCAAACTCATGAAAAGTATTAAAGAAGGTAGCACAACGGCAATTCTTAAAGAAAAAAGAATGGTCAATATACAACAAACTTAATTTAAGCGCAAATAAACCAAACATATGGTGTTCTTTAGTTTTTTTTTGAACCATAATTTATTCACAGTCACAGATAAAATTTTTTTTTGCTAAGGTTCTTCCATCTGACAAATCGTATATTTTTGAGAATTCATTATCGCAAAGGGCGAGATGTAGCATTTTAAAACAGTTCATCTTTTGAGCGAGCGACAGTTCCCTCAAACACCAATTACTTCATGAGAAAATTAATAATTCCCTTCCCTTATATTTGTAATTCATGAAATAAACAGCAGTTGGTGTTGTGCTACTAAGGTATTCTCTTTGCTAACCCTCACTCGATCGTAAATGTATACATTTGTATGATTAATATCGCAATTCTATTCCGACATCCTCAACTTCAAACATAATTCATTGAATTAGATACGGAATGCCAAGGAATATTTTCAATGAGCCCGAAAAAGGAATCAGGCGTTCAATTTTTGTACTCATCCAAAATTCTGTTTGGGTACAAATTGAATTGCCGTCACTCCAATGAAGCATTAGAATAAAACGGTTTCCATTTCAATGCACGAGGTGTTTGGTACGGATAGAATAAAAAAGGGGTGGACGATTATTTGGTGTGCAATATCCAAAGTGAGAAACAGCTCATTCTGTTAACTACGGCTTTATTTACAGAATAAGAAACAGCAGGCAGCAAAAAGTGACTTACCAGTACATATACGTCCATCAAGTAATAACATTGCAGATTTAATACGCATAGTTCCACCGTTCATGTTAGATTGTTAAATATATGTGGCTCAGAACGCATCTCCCGTAACAATGTTTCACTTCCGCTCCTTGCACATGTACATGTACATGCACACTTGACATTCCTTATCTGTATAGAATTACATACTTGTGTTCTAGCAGTATTTCGTGATGTATCACTTTGAATTATAATCCTAACTCTTTGTGAGAAGTGTAAATTGAAACCCTTTAATTTCCAGCTTCCTATTAGTATGTATACAGCCGGAATAGAAGCCAGTTCACATATTTGTTCAGGGGCGCGACTTACGCGATGCGTAAAATTGACCAACTTTTTGGAACAAATAAACTTGGTGAAGCGCACATTTGGAAAAATTGTGCTTAACGATTTTTGCCAAATCCTTTCCAAAGAACTCGTCGTGGGTCTCAACATTTCGAAATTAAGGCAAAACTTTGTCAAAGAAAATGTTTGGAAAATTTTTGAAACATTATTATTTGAAAGAAACTCTCGAAATGTCAATAAATAATATCAAATCTGCTGTAAATTAAAAAATAATCCTTAACACTTTAGGTCCAATGCCTTCAATTCCTATTTGGTGCTGCACATTGAAAATATGCTTTGCTATCTATAATCCGTTTAATTCTAATTATGTATAGTCGTTAGTTGAGAAGGAAACGTTGGTTTTTAACATTATAGCTTCAAATTCTTCATGGAGAGCATAAAATATGAAAACAAGTGAATATAAAGAGTATTGATGTTTATTTGAATAATCCAATTTATCCGAATATATACCTCAACTGATAGTAAATATTCGAAGCCCAATTACAGCTCGTTATGCTCCGTGGAAAAGAGCAAAAATATATTGAATCTTGATAATTTAAAATCAATTTCCGATAGATATTAATGGCGATTCTATTCAGGCAGTTCAATACTCTCTACTTTTGTAGATTAGATATTTCACCAAGAATTATAGTTCACGAATAGACGATTAGGCCCTTGGAAAACATTGGCGAAATGAAAATATTTTACGTTGAAAGTTCGACACATCGGGTGTAATGAATTCCTACATACGAAATAGGAAATTCTACATTTGTCGAGACGAGAATATTAGATGACATGCTAGTACAGCAAGGCATTCCGCGAATAAGATTCCTCTAGCATCATCAAATGGACAAAAAGCACTTCCCTCTTCTTGCTTATTATTTTGGCACTCATAAACAATTCCGGAACGTGCCGCCTTTCCTTCTCTAGTTTCTTTAGCTTGAAAGGAAAATTTAAATGGAAACGTGTTGTATAGGGAATTTTTAGACTTTGAGACAGGTCGCAGCGAATACAAAAGAACTCAAAATGAAGCTTAAATTCAACCGATAACATTAAAGCAGTTCAAACAATGCACGGTTCATCTTTCAGTTGTAAATACAACATGGGAGGATGAATCCAAAAGATGGATGATGTTTTCCCCATTCAATATTACACGGTTACGCAATATCGCGGATTGCGAAACTTCCGGGTATTTCACTTCTGATTTTCAAACTTTCGCGGTATTTTAGAATGTAATTCTGATATGCTTTTTACATTGGTGGTGGTATTTCGGATATTTGATGTGATATAGGGTATTGAGATCATTAATCATTAAGTTAGAAAAAAAATTTGCACGATTAAAGTAGCTAATTGAGCTTAAATTTTTTAATTTGAATCAACCAACTACTAAATAAGAATGATTTTACAACTCATGATAAATTAAACCTATAGCCATCGAGCAATTTCCTTAGCAATCGCGTATAGATGAGTGAATATACTCCTTAACGTCGTGATATAACGTTTTGATTTTTCGGCATTAATTCCTTGAAAAACGTGACGAACGTGATTCTCTAACACGAAGTAATGTAGGCAAAAAATTCATGAAATATGATTTGCATGACACATGCAAGAATGTTTAATTTAAGAAATGATGAAAATCTATGTCAGCTGCAAACTTCTTGGTGGACCGAACGAGAAAAAAAAATTGGAACAATAATTTCATCAAATCTTAAAAATAATAGAATTTTTTTTAAATATTAATTACAGTAAATGTAATATGACCTTATTATACCAGTAATTAGACATAATAGGGAAGCTTGAAATCGCGTTATAAAATATCCAATACCAAATTCCATTCCTTAGACTTCATCTTTGTAAAAACATCACAGGGATACATCAAAACAACGACTAGACTTCATGTCATCTCCATTGATTTCTTTAATATTTTACTTTATATTTTTGTAGAAGTGGCAGATATCATAGATCGACACTACCAATTAATTTGTGCAACAATTTATTGGGATTTAAGTAGAAACGAGAGTTTAAAAACTGATATCAAATATGTAATTGGTTTAAAGTTTTTCACGAAATTCATTGGTATTCAAAAGTTCATATACGAGTACGTAGCCGAGGATAGTGATTTCGGATGAAAATGTAGAGTGGAATTTCGAACATATAATAACTTCGCCGTTGAATTTTTCCCTTCACATATTGGATAATGCAAAATATCCAACAGGCATCGATGGAAAATCAAAGCAACTGCTAAGTGAAAACTCATCACTGCGTGAATTGTACTGTCGAAAACACAATCAACAACTTTCATGGAATAATTTTAATAACCGGATCCTTTCGGGCGATTCGGAGGGAACAAAACGAAATCCCATATATCGAAGTACGCACTCATTTGGAAATTTTAATAATATACGACTAAGTAAACTCACAAAACAGTATACATCATAACCATAACTGTTAAATTACTTGAAAAGATAGACCACTGTTACGATTGTATATTATTGCAAATGATCATTTCTTTCTTTTTATTCAAACATTCGAATCTATGTAGGGGTCTCTCCTGTTTTCTACTTACTGATCGGTGGTCTGACGACTATATGGTAAACGAGTATGTATATGAAGCATCAGATGAGAACCAACGGCTTTAGGTGGCTTCCGAAGCGTAAAATGAACATAATAAAAGCGCATCAATTAACTAGAAGGAGAGAACATGCACAAAGTATCGAATATTGTTGAATAAATCATAGTTCAGACACTTGAGAGTGGTTTTGACAATTCCAAAATTATATATCGCTAATAAGATTTCGTGACAAGCGTGGCATAGCCCAAATAATCCTTTTCTATTTTAAATGACACGTAGATCCCGTAATGCAGAATATTTTAGTAGAAATTTCATTTTAAATTTTCCTAATCACCTGTTTCTATCTTGCTCGGACACTTATTGCAGATGTCACTCATGTTGCGCACATTGTATACACCGTCGTAACCAAGGGGGTCTAAGGGGAACCGAGCGTCTGTTTTTAGTAATTAACCACAAATTAATATTATTGTTATCAATTATAATAATTTCCGAATGGATCTCGCAATAACACGCCATTCTCCAGTAATAATTACTAGAAATATATACATGAACAAGATATCTAATCGAAACACTACAAAGGTTTCAAATATCACAAACGAAAAAGTATAAATAAAAAGAAAAGATGGGATAGGAATTTTCGCGTTCAGTGAATATGTGACCGAAAATGGTTTGCTAGATAAGCCGTCATTCGGTTTTTTGCGTCAAAGAAAAGACAGAATGAAAACAAACTTTCATAATTATGGCCATGATTGCAATGTTGCGTGGTTGCAAGCTCATTTCCGTTTCTTTTGAGAAATGAATTGACCAAGGAAGCGGCAACTGTTACATCCAGGAAATTTACGATATGAAACTCCGAGGGTCAAATAACAAAGACCCTTGTTTCATCAATTTCCTGGTTCCAGAACTATAATACCATGTTCGTATTTTCTAAGAGGTTGATAAGATGAATTCCCGAAAACATTTTCTGGTTGACAATTTTTAATAGTAATTGAGGATGGTCGGATGAAAAGTATTATGCGTTTATATGTTTCATTTTAGTAGCGCCAAGTAAGGGACGAAGCTAGCAAAAAGAGTAGTGAAAGTGTTTTGAGGAGCTCTTTTCGGATATTCGAATCGAAGGTTCCCTAATTTTGCGACAGGAAGAGTGTCACTAGGGGTTTAAAGACCGCACTCGGTGGCGACATATATTGCCGAGCCTTTCCCCCAATTAATAATTTACACGTACCTTTGCGTGCGCTTCACATGTATCCTGACTCATTCTATGTGTATACCTTACTCGGGCGAAACAGGGTTGCGGCAACCATGATGTTATCACTGCGTTAATTAATATTCTTAATCTACTAAACAACCGTGTTTCAGACACAAGTTGACCTTTTTCGGTCACAGAAGTACTACATTAAAAATAAATCTTGTTATTCCTTTTTTTTATCTTTATCTTGTCCTCGAACACTGATTCGTTTTATCATGCCTCAAAACGGCATAAAACTGTTAATATTGATTAACCCTACAGTGAAGTTCGTACGCTGAAAGAATAAAAAATGGCATATTTTGTTTTATATTCGTAAATCATCAACGCGAATGTAAAATCCAATTTATTACCGTCAATTAAAGGAATAAACTGTAAGCACCACGAATAGGTCGATCGCATTAAAGATGATCGAAATTCCTATTAATGAGGTGACATATTCTACTGTAAATACGATCGTGCGGACTGCCATATTTAATCGAATCGATAGCCTTTATGGACGAATAAATGATGGTGAATAGCCCCAAACGTACTGTGCTATTTTGCATCATACAGCCAACGGTGGCGCTGTATAGTATATCATCATTTCAGGAAACATATTACACTGTTTCTGCCGTTTATTATAGACGATACGCTAAAGGTGTGCCTTTTTCCTCCATCTAGTATGTGTGTAACGGTTTTCAGACGATAGCAATCGCCATGGCGATTTTAAATTTTAAGAACAGGAATTTTCGATTTCTCCAAAAGCTTTTTTTCCAACAGAGGAAATCGAAATCAATCGTGCACAAAAACTCGTATTTTCTTCAAATTGCCAGCGAAAAAGAAAAATAAACCTTCATTTACGACTGTGTAAAACAAACGGTGATGAATTGATATTACAATCGTGTCAAGGAATACAAATTACCTATACTGGGTTCTGCAATTCGCACATCCAATGCAAAAAAGCCACGACTCAAAAAAAATCGTTATTTGGTTGCAGAAAAACTCCATATTATCCTCAGTGCTAAAAAGCGATATTTCGGAAAAAAATCAGAATTCGGAGTTAGTAGCCTGTAGATTTGTTAAATGCAGAAAAACCACATTTCGAAGTACGACTTATTTGAACTCCAAAAATCCTGATTTAATTATTAAGGAAAAAATTAGTCGTCAAATATTATGGTTCACACATGTCTTGGTGGTCCAACTTGAACCCGTGAGAAAATCGCCATACAGAAGGCGATCACTAGCGATTGTATACGTATGCAAACGCTCTGTTTATCGCGAAGCCTTTGACAATCCACCGATTAGTAAACATGAACATTGATATTGATCGTAATATTTACAACCCAAGAAATGATATTCGATCCGGACGGTCGATCATAAAGGGAAAAGCAACTGTTTACGAGTAGCTGCTTTCAAAAAAGATCGACTTATCGGATGTGAAGAATTGAATGATAGATGGATGTTTATGACACGAATAAGTAACAAATTAAGAGCCTAGTTACGTAACGTTTTCTTTGGAGTTGCAATCATCGGATGCTGTTGATGGATGGCAAGATCGGTAAACTCTGTCACTCCATGTTTACAGGAATAGGACATGTTTGATGGTTAATCCGTTTCCTTGTTCGCATTAAATGCCTTCACAAATAAATCGTTGCATTACATGTAAACCCCAGCAAAGCTTCCTTAGATCCGATCGTAATACAATGTTATCAAAAATATGTTAATATCACTTTGAATTTCTTTATTCAAAATCAGTAAATTCACGATGACGAAAAAAAAATTGTTCTCAAATTAATTCTCTTTCAAGGTAAATTTTTCAAATTTTTGTAACGTACAAAAATTGGAAAATGGTTTTTATTGTATATAATGCTTTGATTTCCGACCTTTAGACCAGATTATTTCATTATTTTTCCCTACCAAGAGCAATAAGCAAGAAATGGTCGAACATTTTTAGGTTTCCATTTTTTTGGTCGCCTTGAAAATGATGAGCTTGTCGAAAATCTCTACTTTTCCAAACATTCGACTTTGAAAAAGCGAGCATTTCAAGACTTCGTTGACGTTCGAAATTAAGATTGCCGAGGAAAACGGAATTTTTGCTGATATGCGGCGAACTGTCCATTTAATCGTCCGTAAATTCAAAAAAATTCCCGAATCTTTACCCCAGTAAACCTGGGAGTAATCGTTTTCGAAATCGCGTTTTCAAACGGATCTGATGACCGAAATTATATAAAACAAGTCACTAACCTGGACTGTTATAATAATATGGTATGCGGATGATGTAAATACATATACTAAATGAATGCCATACTATCATGTTCCATGAAACATAGCTATATCATCAGATGGAGAAACGTAATGTGTACTAATAAAACCTTTGAAGTGTTTTGGCAGAGTCGGAATGCTCGTATGTCCTCATTGTAGTGACTCAACGATCCCATTTATTCTCATTCTAGGGACCTCCTGAAAAAATACTAATTGCATTTATCCATTTGAGTTTGTTAGTTTAAATGAACTTTCGCTGGCCGCAGTTTCACGCTTGAAATTTCACCAAATGAACTACCCCTACCCGAACAAAACAACTATGAGAACTGTAAATCTTCGCTACCTCAACTTCCACCTCTCCGCATTTATTCGACGTCAATGGAGGCTCAAACATTCGGTAAAAATGGGAGTTAGTTCAACCCTTTCGTTTTTTTGTTTTCCGTACATTTTTGTTAAAGAAATTGCCAATTAAACTGTCGACTTTTTCAGTTTCATATATGCAACGATGCACCAGTTTAAAGAAGAAAAATGCAGCAAAAAAACAATTGCTAAGGATTAATTAGAAAGTGGGAATGAGTTTTTCTTTATATCAATGATACCGAATGTCCTTTTTGTAAGCCACAAATTCTTTGCTGTAACAACTCCCTGTAGTCCAGTCGAAATAGGCGTAAAAAGGAGAGGAAAAATAAATGATTCGTTAAAGCAATCTGACACCGGAATACTGGGAAGAAGCTTTTCTGAAAGAGGGGAAAAAATCGAACCGACAACTGCTATCCGGAACAAAATTGGTTGGGTTTTTAGGGGTTGTAAACAATTTTTCGTCATTTCTGGCGAAACTGTGTCTTTTGTGTGTCTTCTTTGTCGTTAACTCGAAATTTCCCGTTTTTTCACTTTTTCCTTTTTATAAAGCTCAAATATATTTTAGTGTTGAAATTCGGTGAAATTGCTGTTTTCATTTTAGTTTTCATGTTTAGCAGACCTGGAAACATTCGGAAATAAGTTGAAATCCTCAAGAATCGAACCGAATATATAGAAATTGAATAGAAAACGGTAAAACATGAATTAATAAGGATAGGAAATACCGGAAAGGAAGGAATGACAATACAAAATATCAGAAAGCATTATGAAGTTGCAAGAAAATAAATTAAAAGATATAGAAAACATACAATGAATTAATTCAAAATATCTGAAACCCTGATGATTCCAAATTAAACATAATAAAATCGATCATTTAAATCTCCGAAAGGAACTGAAAAATTTTTCAAAAAGCAAGAATACTCAAGAATTCAAAACGCTTAAAAATATCGAAAATGTCAAAAGTCGATAATGATGATTTTCTGTTCAAAATTGTTGGTTTTTCGGTGATCATTTCAATTGTAAAATTTTCAGTAAAAAAATTCCAGAAATCCAGAAACCCAAAGAGATAGGAGATTCTAAAAACGGCTGATACCTCCTACGAAATGATAATGACACAGAGTGCAATCTATTTTCCTTTATGAAAACGCCTTGAACGACGGAAATATTGTTTCAGAGCATATTGTTAACTTCAATCATGGATATGAAACAAAATGAATGCAACTAATTGGCATTAGAAACAGCTGCGGAAGACATTGAGTTGAAACAAATATCGCAAATGATAAATTATCACTCAACAATTATTTGTTGTAGCTGTCAAGGGGGTTGGTATCGTGCAAAATGCGGCTATAGGAAAGAAGGTCCGAAATGTACCAAATTGTGTTTGAGTTATTTCAATTAAGAAAATTGTTTGGATCCAGAAATTCGGCAAGTTTTTATAGACGAAAATGACTCGGAAGAAAGAAATGGAAACAGATTAATGTTCTGTGGTTCAACTGAATTTTTTAAAACTCTGGAGAATCGTTATGTTTCGTTGGATTTGACGAAAAGAAAAATTGTTTTTATCAAACACCTGTGGTTTTACTTTGGAATTTTGAAATGTTCACGATGATTTTCCGTTCATATCATCAAATGTTTATAATGGTGGAATTGAGCTGTCATCTGTTTGTTTTAGTAATAACATGTCTATATGATTGTAGAGCGGGTGAAAAGTGATCGCAATCTAGTGATATTACAGAAAAAATAAATATGTGAATATTGAATAAACGCCAAACGTCCGTGCCTTGTGTATTTATCATACATTTTAACATTAAAAGGGTCTCTACAGCAAGCGGGTTGGCGGCGGCATTGATCCGAGCAGTATATTATCTACGACAAAACCTCGTAGGCAGGCTCCGATACATTTTATCGCGTGAAATAATTTACATATATTTCACACAATATTATTCTTTTGTATATTACTCTGCGTTTAAATATGCAATATTTTCCACATATAACTGGTTCAAAATATTACACTCTGGTTATATTCATCAAGAATACAAAAGAGTGCTACCTCAAATCCTTGAAATACCATTGTGCTCCAATCGGAAAACAATTCTATCATACACATGTATTAAGTAAAATGAAGTGATATATTTAGTTAAGAAGCTAAAAAAAGAAAGAGACCTAAAACATCTTCATCAATTAAGCAAGAATAACTTACTCACAAGAGGAATATTTCGATAGCTGCCTGATAAGCTTTCAGGCGTAGCGAATTCGGACGCTCCGGTCACTATGTGCGCCCCCGATCTCTAGATGTGTCATCAAAGTATTCATTCATGGGTTAGAAAATTGTTGATTGGGCTCCGCTTACCCCGGAGCGACGGTTTTAATGGCTTGTCAATAAATTTGATATCCGTTTCCCAAATTCAAAGTGAGAGAATCAATATTAGTTCAAGCGTCAGAGGTCGTTTGGTGTAAAAATCCCTTTGCCGACATGTGAATCGTTTCTTGTACATTTTTGAACCCCGGTACAATAAGATTATTACATTCTAATTTTAGTAGAAAAGACTGTAAATAATGGCCTAAGTAAGGTATTTCTGGTTTTATTTTTCTATCTTGCTGATACGAAATTATCAAAAAAATAGAGCTTTCATATCTCGATTTGTTGTGATTAGAAGGATATGTACTTAACAACATATTGAAGATGTCTTTTATTACAAAGTTTTTTTACTTTTGTACTTCATTTAGTAGTTGGTGATAAATAAATAATTGGAACCATTTCAAAATTCAAATTTAATTTGAATCTTAAAATTTTGTAATGCGAATTTGTTAACAATGAATGTGTCCACCTTAAAAATGCAAAATTGTATGTTGTACTTCATTTAAAAAAGTTTTCCGAAAAGTTTCGATGGTTAAAAGTTGTAGAAAGCAATTGACGCACTGCGTCTGCAATTATTTCGTTGGAAGAACATTAAACTTTTCAAGTTGATTGGGATGCTGCATCCAATTTTTTTTGCGGTGTCGTTTCCTACGAAATTGTAACAGGCGCAGTTCGTCTGTAGATGAACAGTTGAACAATAAAACCTGCAAAATCATTTTAGTGGACACTGCGCATCATTAGTATCAGCAGTTGATAGTTTTCATTCAAACAGCTACAATTTTGTTTGTATTGTAAGCTTAAACAATAGAAAGAATTACAAAAATTTCTTCATTTTTTCTGTAATTCTATGAATTTTTAGAGAAATTTTGATATTGAAACTAATTCGAGAAATGAAGATATCTTTTGATTTTTAATAAACTCTAAAATGGTAACAATACATCATAGAGTACGTTTTTCTGATTATCCACAGTGGCCTTAGCGAAACTTGTAGATCAGAGGTTCTCAACCGGTCGATCGCCCGTGTTTTTTTAGTCCTCAGTTAAATTAAATTAAAAAATCTATAAGTATATAACATGAAGAATATAAATATCACAGATAAAAACAAATTATTGTATTGTTTCAGTTTTTTATTTTCATTTATATTTTGAAATGTTTTCTTTTCTTTGTTCAATGCTGAAAATATTGCTCATTTCTAATTGAAATTATTGTATTGACTCTGTACCCTGTAATGAATTACAACATAATAAATTGAATTGAACAAAACAATAAGAATTTAGTAAAGCATGTATAAATGGTAGTCAAATACAGTTGCTTATAAATTTGCGACTATATTTCAATCAACTGCGGCAACGGTCCTCTGTTCACCAAATTTCCCTTACATAATATTGAAACAGATGTGCCCACAAGACTTATTGTTCAAAGTAAGAACGTGCTTTTACGTTTCGGTTAGTGGTACTTCTTCAACTAGCCGCCTGTAATTCGGCATTCTGTGTAGCAACAATAAAAGGATTATTTAGGTAATTATGGGAAATTCCCACATTGTTAATAGTTTATTGCCATAGTCCGGAAGTTTATTGCTTCCACAATTGGAGATTTCCGATATTTTCACCTTAAACAGATTACGTCCCTTTCAATGTAAAAAGAATCATATTATCTGTTTATATCGCGTTTTTGATAAAAATGTTGGTTTGTTTCTATTCAAATTTCATGAAGTAAATTATACTTAATAGGTTAATTATCGCCAACTCGATTGTTTGCCAAAACTGAAACCGAAAGACATTAAAATATGAAATTTTTCATTATTTCAGTGTCAACTAACAGTAAGAAATTTGTAAAAATATGGAAGAATTTGTTTTTCAAATATGATCGGGTTGAAATAGTGGGAATTTTTCTTTAAATATGACTTCATGATTTAGTTTTTTGGTGCTGTCACGTTTGCTATAAATTTTTCATCATTTTCTAATTGAATGAAATTTTGAAAGAAATTTTTTGTCCCTTGCTTAAATTTTTTTTAAATACCTTCGAAATTTAAGGAAAATTTTGAAATTGTCAAAATATGCATAACAATTATAGAAAACAGAAATTTTTTGTATTTTAGTCGCAAATTTGATTTGAACGATGGATCCGCGATGTTGTCGGGTCACATACTTCACTATGCGTTTCGTCCGGGGCATACGTACTAGTCTCATCAGTATGGCTGATGTACGTGTGAGTGCCCCAGGCTAGAATAGGGCAGAGGACGGTTATAAGCTACGACGGACGGCTGATAAACGAGAGCGTGCGCGCCATCCCACAATACCAAAGCAAAAGAAACAAACAAATATTTGATAGAAATGATAATGCAACATGTTACCTTTTAAAGGTTAATTAATATTCTAGGATTAGGTATTATGATAATAAACTTCGAGCTTCGAGAAGCTCTAACCTAGTAACTTTTGTTAATCCACACATGTGAAAGATAAAGCAAGCAGAAGCAGTTGGGGTTGGTGATTAAATTAAATTTCTAGACTCATTCAAGAAATCACCACCTTATACTCGATATCCTGATGTTCTTAGTAAATGGTTGATCGTTTCCTACTAATCCAACTTGATTAGATTGATTTTTTTGATGTTAGTGTTCAGTTTTATAAATTTTTCGTTGGACTGTAATTGTGCTATCAGCTAAAATTTACGGAAGTAAGTTTCGTAAACGGCGCCAGTCGCTACGTATTTCACCAGCCGATGAAACACTTCAAGGATAAGAAATCGGCCTTCAGATCAGACACCTGTTACTCCCGCACCCCGTTCCGAATAGACGCAGAGTCGCGCATTCTGAAATGTTGCCCCAAGTTTGCCGCATTGATAAAAATATTCCAATCGATATTTACGAAGAAATATTTTATCTTCATGATTGATGCAGATTAAAACAATATTTTAGTTTAGACCGATATATTAGGATATCAATTATAGCACCATAGTACCTTTGACAATAGCGGACGATTGCTCATTCGTCGTACGTCTTGTTCCACTTGACAATAAATAGATTCCGACCCTTTATAGCGTTGACTGACATTGTGCTGATCAACGTAGGGAAACCAAATGGAGGTTTTTAGTGTGTTGAATTTCAAATAGATAGAACTGTCAATACAACCGTAAGTTACCTGGAAATTGAAAGGGTGTTCTGGAGGTTTGAAAGGGAAATGTGCTTTATTCCGATTATCCTTGATATAGAGTGTGGAAAGTTTAATTGCACTGAATTCCGCAACTTGAGGAACACTGATTTTTAGCCAAAATTCTATTATATGCTGTTGTATAACCGCTATTGTGCGGCTAATTGGCAGCGTGTGTGCAGGTGTTCGCGCGAATTTGTGGAATAATGGCCGTTCAATCGGAAATAGGGCATTGAAAGTTTTTGAATTCGATGAACATTCTCAAAATCTAGCTCATGTTAGCTATTTGGGGTGACCAAGAATAGGGGTAAAAAATTGTCATTTTTTTTCAAGAATTTGTCGCGTCCTTAATTTTTATTATTTTCCGAATGGCGTTGTCAGTCAGGAAGGTTTTTTGTTTCGAAAAAGTGAAGAACGCGTTTTCCATCATATTCCACGAACACGTGCTAAAATATTTTGATGATATTCAAGAGTACATTAATGTGAAGCTTGAAAACATTTTAAATCATTTACAAGCTGGTTTCTTTTAATAATAGGACGGACTCTTTTCTAAATATTCGGAATCCATTCAAAACAGGTATTGCCAAATACAGAAGCAGTCCGGTCGTACTATTCGGTCACCGAAATAAAGCTGTGCAAAAGTTTTTCGGAATTCCCACCTCGTCCAAAATCTCAATCACATCTGGCCGATTTTTATGGTCCATAATAACTTTTTACAACTAAAGGAGTTTCGTAATATTCCAAGTTTGACCCGACCGCAATAAAATCGTAGGTACTTTGAATAATAACCGAAGCACATGCTTGGTCGGACCGCTTTACCACATATTTTTTCGATCTATTTTCAAATGACCGTTCGAACTATTGGACGACTTTATAATATACAAATTTTTGATGTTATTTCTTTCGTGCCCCAAACGTAAGTCTGGTACCAGATGTCCGATGAGCTTTTTCAGAAACGAACGTGATTGTTGGCGAATTGTACAAATCTATTATTATGAAACAGAACTATTTCAAAAGTAGTCAATGAATGAGGCATTCATACGCGAAACACCAATGTTGATCACCCTTTGACTAAATATTTCAAATTTTTATGATACTTGCTTATGAACAAAAATATCCGGACGTGATAAAAAATATCAACGCGCAATTTTTCAGTAGTGCTGCTCTTATCGTTTTTATTACTCATTTTCGGCGACGTTTGAAAGCATTTGTTATGATCTCTACAAATTATCGCCGAGATCTTGGTTGGTCGTTATTGATGCATACATTGTATGCATCCGTATAACATTTCGGAACGATTAGCAATTTGTGTCAGTATATGATTTCATTGTCGTTGGTCAGAGCTGGACTAATAAATTTGAAAAGCAATGCCGAATGTAACGCTACTCTAGGGTTTTTTCCATTTTATCTACATCCGATTTTGCAAACAAGAAATCAATGTCAGTTCTAGAAAAGGGTAAAAGATTTCTTGAATTTTCCAAAATTCTAGAGATATATAGAAAGCTCGATAATCTCTAAAACTTCCTAAGTTTTAAATGTTTAAATGTTTTAAAACATTCTGTAAAATTCGAAGATAGTTCAAATTTCTGAGAAACGAAATTCGATATACATACTCGAAAAATTTTTCCGAAAAATTGATAATCTCTGTGATCTTTGGCAAACATTCAACATATTCCTGCATACGATATCTACAAATTTTCAAGAATTTTATTTTAATTCACAGCATATTCTACCGACATTGGCTATTCACATTTCACGATTTTCTGAGTGTTATCTTTAATTTTTTTGAATAATAATGGAAGTTTCGATAAAATTGATTTAAGTTTTCTCTGATAAATTGTGTTAAGTTCGGATATTCTCCAGATCTGTTGTACTTCTTTTAAAATGTTGAGATCCACAACGAATTCTTTTAAATTTCGTTAAACATTTCGGAAACAAATACTTCCAATGTTTTGCAACTTTTCAGAAATTTTGAATTCATTCTCGAAAAAGTAATTACAAACTCTGAGAAATAAATACATTTTTTTCGAATCATCTTTGAAATGATTCTTGAGCTTTTCTCCTCAATAGTTCCTGGCTTTTTTTTAATATTTTTGATAGCTCTGCAATTGACGAAAAATGGCCAACAAAGTTTCATGAAATTCCTCTAAAATTAGTATTAACTTGGAAAATGACTTCAATATCCTAAAATTTAATGACAATTTTCTTTAAAATTTTAGGCGATTTTTGCAATCTTTTGAGAATTTCAAACAATTTTTTCATAAGATAATATTGTTTATAACACCTATATTTGATAGCATTTCTTCGAAATTCATATTTGATATGGCAGCAATTGTTAAATGGCAGAAATGATTTAAAATGATAATTTTAGTTAGTACCGCAGCTCCCTAAATATGTAACTGTCTTGGCAAAGCAGTCTCATAATCATCAGGGAATTTTGTTTCATTCGGAAGACTTGTAGAAGTTTGAGAACAATTATTACAATAACATTTCGGCGTTCGATTAGATGTTTATCGATTCTATCCCAGTTTGACTAACAAGGTTACAAAATATTCTCGAGGAAGGTAATCCATCTAAAGATTGTATAACGCAACGGAACGGATGTTCTCGGATTTCGTCTTCGGTGATCGGTTGTAAAAAACATAATTGCCAATAGATCGGGACCAATTTCGATTTCCATCTCATTCAATTTATCAACAGTATCAAAGAATTTGCTCTTGTGAGTGCGTGCGAGCGTTATCTCTTCTTTCAAACGAAGAGCCGTTTTTACTTTTCAGTTATTTTTTCCAATTAATTTGAGTTTTTTTTTTGGATTTCACTCAACAGGAACGACAAAAACACGTTTGATAGCTAAGTAATGCTGGTATGATATAATGAATTCTGAATACTATTCTGGACTTCTTTCTTCCAATTCTTCACTTGAAGAGAAAATAATTTACTGAAAAAACTCTACTGTTTAACATGAGAATTTGAATGATTATTTCCCATTAATAACAAAAATTTATTGTATTCATCTTATCTGAAACGGCAAGATGCAAAAATCAGGTCGTACTTTACTATGAAAGAAATTGTCCGTATCGTTGATGTTAATAATTTTGTATCATGAAACTTATAACTCGTATCTGATCTTTCAGTATTCTAATTGGGCACTGTTGAAAAATTTGACAGCGCTGTGTAAACGCACGAAGTTGCTCCATAAGTTGAGAAGTTCTGCAATTTAAATTCTGTTTTTCTCTTGTAAATAAGATCAATATATTTCACAGACAATACAGAAATAAATAAAATGGAATAACATTATGTCATGACGTCTATTTTAAAATAGAAGGCGAGGAATAATACTTCGAGCATCGGATATTTGCAATTTTTTGCGCCAATCAACATCACATTATTTCACTCGTCAAGTTTTTATGGCGGCAACTTCTCAATTTCCCTAAGGCAAAGGAATTTCAATAGTTTATACAGAAGTTTCAAGAAGATTTGGTAATGAAGTTTCCTACAAATCATAACACGAAATTGTTTTCTGGGAATTCTTTTATCCTCCAGGTGCTGCCTCACACTGAGAATCCTGCGAAAGTTTTAGATATTCATTCGCTACTCTACTTTTAATATCTGACGGTTTCGGTCAGTGAACAACGACGTCTCTGAAGAAAGCGAACTAGAGCTGTCGTTGTTTTTACTAATTATTAAAATTCCCATGTTGGCCGAACTACAATTCCGTAATATAAAACTTAACGCGCATACTTAACTTGATATTTGAATTTGAGGAATTATTTCGAATCGAGAAAAATTCAGTTGAAACAGGAAAAACCTCTATGGCCAAGCAACAGTAAAAATGGAGCAAGAAGATTTCTAATATCGCACAAAGGCGTCGGCTTGTTTCCTACTTAAATGTCTCGTGTTATTGAATCCAAGTTTAATTAAATGGGAAAAGAAAACAGATATCGCTAGGGTGAATTAAGTTTTAATTACTCTTTCTCCAGACCCACGTAATATTATCGCATGCCGAGAGGAAAAATTACATGTACATCCCTAAAATGTGTCGATAACAAACTGTTACACCGCAAGATCATTATCGCCCATTAGATGTGTACTAAATCGTCTAACTCTTCAGTCTCAATGAGATCTTTGGATGGTGAACTTGGACACCGATGCTCAGAAGATCAGTACAGAGTTTATATAAGGTCTGTTCCAATTGTCGCTGTGAACGGATACTGTACCGTCACGATACTGCGCTGTACATAAAATGAAGTAAATTTTGGGAACAGCGCAGAATCGTGACAGTACATTGACAGTTCACAACGCGATTACGAATGCAGTAATGATGAATCCCAAATTATTATCAGCGAAATCTTTTTCAAAATATATTTCTTTTTTAACATTCGGTGGTTATAATTTCTACATTTTTCAAAAATTGATTAAGAAATGAAGGAACCGAAATGTAGATGAAAAAATGAATACTGCTAGAAAACATGTTGACAACTACCCTGAACAAAATATATACAAAGACTCGATGAAAAATTCTGGAAATGAATTGACTTCGATATCTCGAAACATTGAAAAATATTTCGAAAGTTCCAAATACAGAAAAACACTCTCGGCAAAATATATTCAACAAATAGACTTCACCATTAAGTAACCTTTACAAAACTGAATGTAATAATTGTGATTGTTACATTAGTCACAAATTTAGACTACTAAAGAAAAAAATACTAAAGCGAAAACCGAGTTGTGTTAATTATCCCAAACAACGAAGAATTTTCAATTTTTGTTGATTCGGTCTAAAAATGTTTTATTTGTAATTTATAAATTTGATATATAGCAAAATCGCAAAACCAAATAAACGGTACTCTAGACTTGTGAATTGTTGTCCTGTTCGGCTGTTTTAAACGGCCCATTCTCTATAACAATGAACGCTGAGAGGATTAGGCGGTACGAGTTGTAAGCATTCTTATCTGCCTTTTCACAACTGTGCTTTTAACAATGCCGAAGCAGTTAGTGGTATTTCCGAAGAGGCCGGGTGAAATTTACGATTACCGGGAAAACCCTGATACAGGTGGCAAAATTGAGAACGGGTTCACAAAAAGGGTTGAAACGAAACTTCCGGCAATCTCATCCGGTGCTCTGGTACGTATTTTAGTCAATAACATTTCGAATGTTGTTCTAAATGTGTTTTTTGTCTAACCAAGTTATCCTCGAACATCCTAGAGACCGCTACTCACATCACTATTTTCATTAAAATTCATTTTCTGTTTCTATTTGTGCTATCTATCGCGAGGTAAACGTCGAATATAAAAATAAATATAAAAAACTGTCCGGCTTTTGGCGAAAGAATCACTCAAAAAATTCAAAATGCCGGCTTGGTAAGAAAAAATCTGCTAATGCTGATTTCGAATCAGAAAGCAGTGACAAAAAAAATAAAGACTGTAGACCGGTAATTGGATTTTGAAACACGACATTTGAAGAAAAATAGGAGATTCTAAAAACTTTTCGAAATATTCAAGACTCACTTTGAAACATGTATTCTGAAGTAGGTTGAAAATTCAGTAAAATCAGAGTTCAAGTCATCCATTGTAAAAAAATTAAAACTAAAAAATATATAAACATGAAAGACGAAAATACGATGGAAATAGGAACAACGCGCTTGAAAATGAAAAACATTTTGTTCGTTCATTACGTTTTAAAATTGGACTGGATTTTTCTGAAGAACTAACAAGGAATCGTAAAACTATGCAAATTATTGTACAAAAAATAGAATTATGTAATAATAATCTTTAATCAACCTGTAAGATGAAACATATTGCATAGAGTACGTCAATAATAATGATAATTGCATAAAAAATATCAAGAATAATTAAAAAATTCAATTGAATATTTTTCTTGTAAATTTTTTATTTTTGGTAAATTAGGTACATAGAATATTAACTCTGACAAATCAAGGTGGTGGGGAGTAACTATTTATCGTCATGAATGAGCGGGAAAGTTTGAAATAGACAAACAACCATCAGATTTTTGAAATGGTATCAATGCGCCTAGCGGAGCGGCGCAACATTCAGGTAAACGAAAAGCGACACGATCTCCAACAAACTCCGGGTTTATTGCGGCAAACCCGCAGACGGCAGTTCGAGCCTTCTGCCGGTGGCGAACGAATGTCCTGCGCCCTTTTAAACGCGTTATGCGACCCTCGAACGCACGTTATTATCAGTCTCATTTCGGTCTTCACGTTTAGCAGGACACGCGATAACGCAGATGATCGCACTTAGTTAATGGTGATAGTGACCTAGTGACATTCTAACTAGCTTATGTTAACCATGTCCACTCTTTTGCTTTCTACACCCGCTCCTGGTGCACTACCAAAGATCGAGACGAAAATTGGACTTAACCACAATGCTCCTGCAAATAAAGCAGGTATGTACCAAGCACGCTGAGCAACACGTGTTATCAAAGAACGATTATTCATGACCACCAATGCTTTTTCTATTTCAAACTGTGTGAAAGAAATTCGCCAATAGTAACGAATTTTATCTATTTTCCGTAATTCTTTTGCTGAAGGCACCGTGCACTGCATTAACATTTCAAGTAATTTTATCATTTGTGTAGTTTTTGTGGGTATTTTGAAAGTGTCTTTTTGTTCTATGTACTTATATGTAATTACTATTCTAGGTTTACTTCATTTCTGATTTTAATTAATTAACTATACTCATGAAGTAAATGAGATCATGTAACAAAATAGAACCGATTTAGTAATACCTAATCGGTTTTAATATATTGCTTCATGTTTTGACTTTTTCTTTAGACTACAGTCGTCTTTATTGCGATTTCAAAATCAACGGCTCAATGCGTGACAAATTGTTTTAGACACGCTTGTAGTCGGGGATTCGTATTGAGTGTAGAATTTCCCATATTGTGTTTATAAATTCAAACCAACGCTTCTCATAGTCGAAGAATTGTTTTTCCTTCCAAGTAACAGTTGTCGTATATCATTTTCCTAACAAATGTTGCACTGTTGTATTCAGCCCATTTCCTATTTCGAGAGAGAAACGATCCTGTTTTTCTTTTCGCACTAAAACGATAACAATCACTTCTGACGGTGCAAGTAAATGAAATGTTTAGGGGGGATTGAAATCGACTCAAAGATTAATGTTAATTTGATTGAAAATTTACGGGTGTACCACCTTCCCCTTAAAACGACATGACAACCCACTTCAGGTAATGTGAATGAAAGAATAGGAGTTCACTTTTGGAAAATGACCTTAGTGACTTGGTACAAAGGGAACCGCGTGATCCGAAAAAAAAAAGGCAACCACATTGAAGCAATTGGTAGTCTTCGGGGAGGCGTCTGACGCGATGCGCAAAATCGACCAACTTTTTGGACTTTTGCCTTAATTATTTTAATTGAAAAGCTGATTCTCTAATGATGAACTCTTTTCAACAACATGTTCATCTCGGATTTTCAAAAGATTGCGATTGATTTCACAAAATGCATTGGAATTACATAAAGAATTTGGAATTTGGCAATATTTTTAGACCTGAGAGTTTTTAACGGATGTACAGCTTATCTGTCATATTGGGCGCTTCATTTTTGTTTAATTTCTCCTAAGACTTTTGAAGATTTGCTATGAATTGAGCAGAAATGTCAAAATTTTTAGTTCCAACTACTGACTTCAAGGTGGCGGTATTATAAGAGTCACGTGATGTTAACAAGAGTCAATTTTATTCCTTTAGGGACGTTTGCAGCCGTAGATATAACAAATACCCATTTTTGCCCTTTGGCTACCAATAAATACATAATTTTGAATATTATGACTTCGAGTTGTACGGCAACTTACAATGCAGGACGTGTATCATTGGTAGTCTGACGATCACGTGATCGGACGCCAGCCTTAATTACATTACAATAGAACTGGACAAAGGAGAACGCGCCAAAATTTTTGGGGGCCAAGCTAAATACCAAACCAAAAACAACATGCGACATGTTTCACACAATGTTCCGAAATATTGACGTATTTTTAATACTCGAACAAGTCAACTACAAATGACTGATTAGATAATCATTTTTAGCTTACGCAAACGTTTAAAACGGATTGTAATTGACTAATCTTTAATAAATTAATCTAACGATACTTAACGTAAAATTTAAAAATGAAACATTTTGTTGTGAAAAATTCTGAGAAATTTTAATGATCAATTTTCTATCGCGTCGTCAGAACGAGAATTATCATTCGATTTGTTTCCCCCAAATCCGATCGTTTCAAAGGTATATAAGACAATATGTGAAATACAATTCTCTATTTCGTTTCGGTGCTGTGAAGTTAAATTCGCCAAAAATATCTTTGCGTGTCAGTCTGCTCGAGATCTGCGCGAACCGATATAGAGAGACAGCATTCGGAAGGAAAAAGATGCCATGTACGCGCGAGCCAAGCGATTTGCGACTCATTGACGACGTGAACGGTGAAAGATTTCACTGAAAATGAGTTGAGATCTACGAATATTTCATTCGTAATATGTAAGTTTTTGTTTGCATTGATTTTCTGAAAATCGGTGTCTGCAGTCCGTCGAATTGACTGGGTTGATAGTTGTCATTCGAATTACTTGCAGTACCTACATAAAATCATGTCAAACGTTTTCGTCTTTATCTCACACAGCGATTTAGCTTTGGTATTTTTCGTTTATCAAATAGTTTTTTTTTTGAGTTTTTTCCGCTGAATCTACTCTTTGGATTATTCGTGAAAAAATCAAATTGTCGTGTCGGTTGTTTTTTTTAAATCGATGTTTTCCTAAGTTGTCAACTTGCCAATACACCAACTCAAAAATTTTTTCTTCCTTCAGTTTTTCCAGTTACTTTAGAAATTATTCATCCCTTATTCGGGGAAAAAAATATGTTTTGTTGGTACTTTATCTTTTAATTGATATTTCTTTTAAAATGGCGTCATTTCAGGGACATATCTAAATCTAAATGAGTTTTTTTAAAGATTTCTATAAAAAAATTGCCTGTGATAATAGTTCTTTAATCAATCGAAAAGAGAATCAGTGAAATACAATAAGTGAAGGCAGTAATAATTTATCGATAATTTGATTCCTCTGGAATACCAAGTCAAAAAAAAGACGCCTTCACAAGCGGTCGCAAAACGGGTTTTAAACATTGAACCAAACACAAATTATAATCATTTCCTACCCACGTAAAGTAACATTAAATAGCTGAAGGATCACCTCCTGAAGTAGATTACGTTAAACCCTATCTTGAGGACATCAAAAGACTTCCGTCCACTGTTTCTCAGTATAATACGCTGGATAGTGTTTGCTACTTCATTGAAAAACACTTGGCTATAGAATTTCGAACTCCGGAGTATTTTAACCTATCTTTACCGGCCGATTTAATTATAAATTGATCAAAGGCATTGTATCACGTTGAAGAGGGTGACTCATTTGATAAACAGATTCGATGGCTGCTTGAAGGCCCATTTTCAACCAAGTGAGTATTGTCTTTCCCGTTTGCTTTAAAGAATTGAATTACGACTAGATAAAAACGAAACCGAGAGACCGACGGCTCTCTCTCCTCTTGTGTATTTTCGGAAAGGATTAACTTTACCAAGAGGTTTTTGTCACACCTTTATACCGTAAGGATATAAAGTTCAATATTTTATTCCCCGTTATTTCCTCTGGGAAATGAAGAGCCGCAGGCACGTGTTTCGTTTCTTCGCCTTAAACGAGGTTAACTTTTTCTCGTTGTCATTAAAGCAATTGGGAATATTATAAGTAACAATATGTTTTATTCAAATTCTTTTACATTTTCCAAAAAATTATTTGGAACGGGTTTTCGAAATCTAAAGATCTTTATTAGTCAATTTGCCGACCGTTGATTTCGTTATTAGGAATTGCAAGTTAACTATGAAAGGCCCAAAGACGTTGCACGAATGAAATTAAAAAGAAACAATCGACCCGAATTTTAAGTAGCGAATATATTACTTCAATGAGATTGTTCCTTTGTGATACACCGTACAAAGAAGCCATTTATTCCCTAAGATGCCAGCAAAAAATTCCTTTCCAGCCATTTGTAATAGGTTGCTATCTTCATTCATAAACAAAGGTGTTCTGTATTTCGAATAAAATAATTAGTATGGTACCAAATATTAACAATAATGTGCGAGAGCAGAATAGAATATTATTTATGTTAGTTATAATGTGTAAATAAATAGAAATAGACGTTTAAATCCACTTTGTAATATGGTAAAGTGAAAACACCTGTTTTTTGAATTTATTGAAAACCGTTAAGCCAAACTTATTTTTTCCGCGTAGACCAGTCAACGTTCTTCTTAACTACGAATAGTGGTACGTGATATTTTCTTTTTTTTATGCCTTTAGGATTTGCAATCGAAACGTATCTCATCCGTACTTGAAAAAATTCCAAGAAGTTTATAGCATCAGCGCGCGAAGATTTATGTTGGCGGCATCTTTCATTAGGCGATTATCGCTCAGTTTTCGAAGAAATGTTATTTGTTTGATTTCCGGTACCCAAGTGCTGAATTTGTGAAGAAAATCGTACGCATACGATATCTATTACAAAAGTTAACTCGTTAATATTTCTCCCACGTTGGAACAGCGATTAATTGAAATTAGTTATATTTGTAGGCAATGCGTTGAATGGCAAACAACTCAGAGTTTTGTAAATTTCTTGGAAGAAATACAATCGATCAGAAAGAATTCAAGAGTTTTCTACTTAAACATCGATTATAAGCCGAGGTATATGAAAATTCAACTGAAATAATCTCGAGGCTGGGAACTTCGACCTGATGCGCAGAATCAACCGATTCGAAATTTAAATAATGAATTTAAATAATGTCCAATCTCAGATTTTGTTTTTGGATCAGAGAATTTTGGAACGGAAAGTTATTTTTTGAAACTAAAATTTTATTCCTTTCTATAAATCTTCGCTAACAGCGAGATCAGTTTTTTATTCCTTTTAAGATCATGCTAACAAATAAAATTTCAATATTTTTGTTTGAATTTTAAATAAATTAATTAGTGCAAAAGTCTCAGGTCCAAAAATTTGGTCGACTTTGCGCATTCGCCATTTTGCGTTCGATGCTCCTCTTAACAGAATATCTATTTAGAAATGGTGATCTTGAAGAAATAATATGAACTAAAAGTTAATAATCGAAATGGTGAAACTACATATTCCATTTTTCTATTTTTGTTTCAGAAAAAGCGTGCAATTGAGTAATGGGTTGTTTTTCATTGTTATTTGAAAATTTGTTTTGTTTTTCGTAGATATATTTTTATGTTATTTCACGATGAACAAAAAGCTATCAACCGTGAATGATTTAACACGGTAAGTAGAATGAAAACGGGTGGAATTGGAAATTAAATTTGTATGAACAGGTGGAGGACCATTTCAGTGTGAAAACTGGTACATATCGTCGAATTCAATGCCCTGAACACGTTCGAATGAAGAGCGAATTGAGTTATATTCACACTAATTAACAATAATATTGATCGGTATTCTAGCAACAATTATTGCTCTTCAATTGAACTGATTGGACGAAATGAATAGCGATATAGATGCGTTGGTTTGTACGAAATGACACCGATATTTAATTAGGGTTTTCATTATGATGTGTATTCATTAATCCGTGTCCCGTCATTCAAAACGGGTTAACGTGACGACGTTCGGGCTCTTCCTTCACCATTAACCCCCAGGATTCAGTTATAGAATTATGATTGTTGAAATTTAACGGCGACGGCTATGTTTCCCTCTAGTTGAAACAATCGATTTTGTTCCATGGCACACTTATAATGTAATTCAATGATCATTACAATACCGTGAAACCATTAAGAAAATGCTCGCATTTTCGAACTAATCAATAGGACCAATAAAATAACGCGAAGAAAATTGCTTTTCCATAGAATTGATTACAACCTATTCAAAAATAACGGTACTTCAAACTTATTAACCGACCTGATTTTGTCACGTGTTTTAGTGACCTGCAGTCGCTGGATGATTCAGCAAATTCCTGCAAAATACGGTATAAATTGCGAAAATTAGCAATCTTTTCAAAATTTCATGATTTTTCCGACATTTTTTTTTCGAAAATATTCTGTCTTCGGTCGACATGAACATTAAAAAACTTCGAGTTTTCTTGATTGAACCAACGATGGAAGGTGTTCTCGAAAATGTGATCATGAATTTGTTTGTGCACAGATTTCAAATCTTTCAGACATCAATCGAAAATTAAAGTTCAATTAGCAATCTTGCCTTTGGGATTTACGATACTCTGACAAAGCTGTATTCTTCAAAATCGAATCGAACTATCCCAATGATGGATACACACAAGCACGCTTAAACAACTTTTCAATATGGACTTTCGAGTCGATTCGTCGATTCGATTATATCGTGAATACCCTTATCATCAACTCCTTTTCGTGTCAGCTTTTCCGTTTTCCTTCTGGATTATTCATGAACCAGTTAGAATTCTTGGATCCCGAGGTTTAACTGGCCACCCTTGATAAATTCCTTGATCCGCCTAAATGCGATACAAACATTTTTGGGAACATCTTTCTCCATCCCTCAACAGGAAAGCTGTTTTAATCGAGGTATTCTAGTTTACAAACTTGTGGTATTTCCTAGATGCTTCAGTTCTGCATACCATATTATAGAGGAAATTTGCCCGATATCGGTTAGACGTCGGCTTTCGAAACATTTCACTTTCAAATGAAATATGTTTTATTGTATTACTTGGTTGGTTGGTACCTATGACAACTTAATGGTAGCGAAATGAGATTATGGCCCAAGATTTATTATTGTTTATGAAAAGGCCGTTTTTATTATGAGCTGGTGTTTTGATAAAAGTCTGTCGATGCCAATTTTTACACCGTTAAATTTTGAAGTAACTGGAAATTCGGAAAGTCCTAATTTCAGACGCCTCGGGGCACTGGCTTAGTCCGCTTAGGAATTTAGTACAAAGGAAACATTTTTCGTCATTATATTATGAAGAATATTTTCGGGCTTTCCCCGGAACGAAGATTTCTTTGTGGGATTAAATGAGAAAAATCAGCTTATATTTCAATAACCTGACTGTGTTCTTGGTAACAGTAAGATATTATATAAAAAAAGGTCAATTAATCTCGCAGCTCGCGGCTGGATGACGAATACTTTAAGAATCATAATGGGGAAGCTTTTTTATTAGGGAGTTGTGGAAATAATTTGATCATAAGTATTGAACTTCGCGATTGAGGAATACTTCATAGGACCAAACGACACATCAAATATAAAAAGGAAAGGTGCTCGCTTGCGCAATATCAATGAAACGCTCTCGATATTTTTATCAAATCTCCTCCAACACTCCCTGATGAAAAAGCTTTCTCGCTGTTATGATTCCGAAAGTATTCTGTATCCGGCCACGAGCGGATGCGAGATTAATTGACCTTTTTTATATGCATTGTTGCAATAAATATTTTCGGGCCAAATGAATAAATAAATAGACGAGATTGGAGGCTAATCCTTGCCGGCATAGTTCAGAGTTTAATTATCGTATATGTATAATATATCAGTGCAATTTCCACTACGAATGGAAAATTATAATCCGACGAGACCCTCAGGCGTCACGTGAGGTACAACCATTTTCAACAAATTCCAGCTCAGCGTTCAGCTGAGCCGTTCGTTTCCGGAAAAATCAAAATGAAAAACTCGTCATTTCATTTGGGAAAAATTGGAATTTCGTGCTGTTGATCTTTTTGATTGAAATTTCGTTGCAAGTTTTGAGGTGGGAAAATTTCTATGTTCTCGCTTTTGTCGTTGAAATTCCATTATTTGCATTTTGATGTACGGGGTGATTTTTTTTGAATAGGATTATTTCGTGGACAATGTGAAGATACTGAAATTCTTTTCTTCTTCTTAAGTTTCTCGTACTTTTTGAGAAAAATATTTTTTTTGTTGACTATAGGTTTCGTTTTTGTTGAAAATATAAAGCTGTCCTACAAACTTGTTATAATGGAATTGTTGCAAGTATCGTTATATATCAAAAATAATGCACTTAAAACTTAAAATATCATCTGCAATAAAATGATATGATAGAATTATAGCCCACGGTGTTGTTGGCGCATCCGCCAGAAAGTTCTTTCTGCGTACTCGATGTTTTAAAATTCTGTTTAGGCGGTCGACTTTTGCGTTTCCTTGGGCGGTAATGTCAACCACATCAGAAATCGACATCCTTCATGACAGTCTGATCTAAATCTTTGGTTGTGTGCTGATGTTGAATAATAAATTTTGCATTTTGTATTACAATTAAACCTTTATCAACTATCTGTTATTGTTCGCAGGATGTTATCTGAAAGTTTGCCAAGTTAGCTCCTCGATGACCAACTGAAATCCTGAAAAAAATTTGAATCAATCCCAAGTTTTCAATTTTTGCTAGTATTTTTGACCCAACTATTTAACAATGTTCATCTCTGCAATATTGATTTGAAGGTGTACCAACACAGCAAAGGTGTACCAACACAGCATACCGACACAGCATAATCAAAAAATCGGAAGAAATGAAAATTATAAAATGAAGGAATAAGAAGACAAAATGCGACAATGAAAAATCGTGAAACCGATAACTCGTTTGTTGGATATTCAAAAAACCAGATACGCCAATGTAAAAACGAAAAAATCGTGTTATTGAATTTAACAATAGCAGAATCTGAAAGTGAGTTCCTTTTACCATCTTTTATGTTTGCATGTAATCTCGTTTTGAATTCATATTCATGGTTTGTTGCCAACGAACAGTTTTGACTTCTGTCAACACTGTCTCATTCTTGAAAGTCTTGAAAGTCAATGTACATTCGAAAGAATACAAAAATTGATGTGAAAGTAGAAAATTGATATTAGATCCAGATGTCATTCCACAGAGCCACAACAAGGAGCAACCGCAACACTTAGCAATATATTCTAGAGAAAAAGGAAAAGTGCCAGAGGTTTCAGGTCGCACAAGTGCCTCTGGCATGACCAACGGCTTTACGTGTCTTCCGAAGCACGATGGCATTCTCAAATTAAGTTGGAATTTATTGGGATTCGAACCCTGGTTTTCTGGGTAGTATGTCAGTACTACGCCTGTTGAGCTACCAATGCCATAAAAAGTGAATGCATGTTATTATTCTGATGCATGAAAGTATAATTAAGCAGAATTTGTCAAAAGGCAAAAATTTGAAAGAAATCGACTACATTTATCATGAGAAACCAAAAAGAATCACGAATATAACCCATTTTCCTCCATTTAATCTAATACAGTCGAAACAGTTTTTAATATCTCAATAGCTTTGTCTTTGATTTGCAACAAGTGCCTCCCCGCCCCACAACCCCAGTTCTGATATGTCTTTTACCGCCCGCGTTTTATACATTACGTTGCGTGCCGATCGATTCAAGGTCACCGACATTTTATACATGGAATGAAACAGGTCAGAAGAGGTGCTAAAGAAATCGGATCCACGCTCATACACCATTTGAAAGCCAAGCCTTCTTTCCTTTTGGTACACCAACTTTGAAATATCCGTTTATTTCTGACGAGTGTGGAATATGTAGTTCGAAATGGAAGAGGCTTGGAATGGCGAACCTAAAAAAAAGTGAAATGCAAATTTAATGACCAGGGAGAATTGTTAACAAGAGCAAGGATGAGAAGTATCCGCTTTTAATCAATACCATTGATATGTCGATCCATTTTTTCACAAGTGAATTTTTCTATTTTAATCAAATTAATATTTTTTTATGAGTATTCCAGCTTTCCTGAATAACATGGAAATATCAAATTACTCGTTTTTTTGCAACTTATTTAATATTGTCTATAGTACGTGTGGAATACGTATGAGTGTGTATGATATAAATGCCTAATTAGTAAAAACCTCTACGGCTGAGCGTATCCATCTCCCCATTTCTAGAAGCTGTTCATCACTGATGACGAGTATCTACACTGCATACAGATCATCGATCACTCCATGAATGTATCTTATGATTACCAAACACGTTTCACGCATTCAGTCGACCTTAGAATGTCGATGTTCGTCGTTTCAGTGTAGTTATCTTCCGGGGGGTTTTCTTTGGCGAAATATCTTTTTATTGTTGTAACGACATTCTGGTCCGGCTGAATTAGAGCTTTCGCGGAAAGTTTTTCGCGATTATAATGGAAACTAAGCCCCTAATTGATATGAGTTATAGCACAAAATTTATTTCTGAGTAAATTTGCTGTAAGAATAGAAGATTCATATAATAGACATAAACTCATACAGTTTTCAACATATTTATGAGTAACGATGTCCAAGTTCGAATTTTGGAAAAAATTGTACTAAAAGTGGTCTAGTAGTTTTGCTTTTTATACAATGTTACAAAATTTCAAGTAAGCATAGGGATTTTAACAAACAATTCGGCCAGTTTAGCATAATAATATTAAAAGGAAAAAACAAACTGAAAAATTCTCTTTTCGTCTAGTTTTGTTTTATGTCAAAAGACCCATTTTGCCTCAGAATCCCAAAACGCCCATGTTCATTGGTCATTTTTCCTGATGCTTCATTTTTGAGTATGTAAATAATGAATCTGGTTTAAAAGTTGGAAATAAACACCCGAAAAACTCCTCAATCCAAAATTTTGTCGTTATGGAAATACTTGAAAATAAAATTTTCCCCTTTGTTAGGGTTGAATGCCCCCGTGCGGAGTGTTGAATTCTATAAAGATATCGCGTTTCAGCAGTTGACGACACGCAAGTTTTCGATCGAAGCTTTCAAGAAACCATAAAACTAAAAATCATAAACAAAACGTTTATGATTGCCGAGTGGGTCAACTTATTAGAACTGGAACAGGTGTATTTTCTCAATTAAGTGTGAACAACGTAATTGCTGATAGCACTATTTTACTTCCTCTTCCCATAAAACTTTAACTAGCTATAATACGGATTTTAGCTGCGTAAGCGAAAGCAAGTCTTCCTGCATATCAAAGCCAAAATAGGATGCTGTAAATGCAGTGTAGTTGCCTTAAATGCAGACGTTGATATAAATGTATCATAAACATAATTAATTCTCAACCCCGACCCCTCATATATTCTGTTTATTGGCACGAACCCCTATAAATCAAAATCAAAAGCTTTGACACTCCCACTGAATCGCGGTAGGAGATGCATTATTTGGAGATTTGCCAACTTTATACCTGTGCACCCACAATTAGTTTTTGCAATGTAATGTCATTTTGTTGATGATCGCTTCAGAATCGCTGCGCTAATTCGGAACTATGTTTCAATTAAAAAAACCATAAAGTTTGAAATAAGATCGGAAACTTGTTTTCAAAAATCGATATCTGTGATTTTTATATCTTGAACGTAATAATATCGGATTTTGCCTGTTACGTCATTGAATAGTTGATCAGAGACTCAAATGAAACATACCTTTAAATGTCATAAATCATGTTTTTGACAACTGAAACTGTTACACCACTTCACCCTCTATGAAATAAAATTATAGTATACTAGTGCCGGATCTGACGTGGGGCGAACCTGGGCATTTACCTTGGCCGCCGGCATTATCCCTTCCAGGCGATCTTACGGATAGTCCGGTGAATTCGCAGAATAATCTCTCTGCTCACCATTTCAGAACATTCAGAAAATTTCTCCGATTTTTACAGTTTTGAGTAAAAGTGTAAATGTATCCATGTATTTTTGGTGTTGAGTAAAACCTTTTGCACTGTTTTTCACACGTATTTTTAATGATATCTATCTCAAGATGTCTTCAGCTAACTTTTTCCAGTTTTCAGCTTAACTTCCTGAAAATCCAAAAACGACTTCCTTAAATCAGGTCCAAATTGATTTTCGAGTACGAATCAACAACTTGAGCAATGTTCCATCGACGAAAGGTTTGATCGAAATGTGGAGCACGTGGTTTGTTTTGACTAAGAACAAGAAAGTTATTATTATATCGACACTTTCGCGTTGACATTTCAAATTTTTCTAAACCGTAACGTCACGTTGATTCGGTGTTTCTGAGACACCAGAATTGAGTGAAAAACTCCTGAGCTATTATTATTTTTATTAAAACCAGAGTTGAGTGAAACATGAATTTGTCCATGTAACAATCTATAACAATCTATGAGCCCCATTATTGTCGTCTTTTACACATATTGCCGCACTCTGTATCATACAGAATACCTAAATAAACTATAAAACCATTTTATACAGTTTTAGCTATACCATACATCACCCGTAGGTATTTTATTGAATTAACCGGATTACCGATAACGTTTACAATAAAATCCAACAAGCATTCTCTCTTAAGAACATCTAATGCAAAAAATCTGACATCATTTATCATTGTGTGGAATCAATTTCCGTGGAAATCGTCTAGATAGATGCGAGACAACGTAACTGCTGTTGCTCTCTTTATTCGGCTAGAGCAAGAATGTTAATGGTGTTTCTGTAATAAACCTATCATACAACCACTTCAACACTCTCCTCAGCATAAAAGGGAACGATTTTAATTACCACTTTTGTATGTGTGCTGAATAAAGGAGCCACGAGATTTGCTCTATTTAGAGGCAAATCTTCTCACCTCAGCTCATCCTGATTAAAAGAATTCACCGTTGTATGTACACTTCGGTTGTTTTGAAATATTAATATTGGTGTGCCAGGAATACGAAGCAAGGGGCCGTAATTTCTTCCATTTGAGCATATAGGGGGATGGGGACGTCTGATGCGATGCGGAAAATGCACCATCCTTTAGGAATCTGGGTGTGAATCTGAAATTCGTTAATTCATTCTGAAAGACAATCCTGTATCTATCAAATTTTCTGAAGATAGACGAGCTTTTTGTAGCTAACAGCTTCGCATATAAACCATAGATTTGAGCCACGCGGTCAAATTTTTTATGGATGTCAAAATTTGACAATGTGGTTATTTTTTTGAAAACTTTTCTACCAAATCAAAAAAGAATACAGTAGTTTTGAAATGCTATTAATTGTACTCATGTACAGATGTACTCATGTACAGACTTGGTATTGTGGAGATACAAATGCAGAATATTTCTGACATCGAAAAGACTACTTTTCTATCCATTCATGTTTTCTGATACCTGGGATCAGTTAATGATTTCACAATATTTTATGATTGCCTTTTCATTATCGAGTTGCAATGAGGTTTATATCGTCAAAAACTGTTATAGGTATTATATAGTCAAATATTTGATTTAGTTTTTGTCCCACAAGAGTCACACAAGAATCGGTTTTCTTAGTAATGGTGAAATGAGAAACGTCCGGCGGATGCCAGGAATTCTAGGTGTGCATGAAGCATCGTTATACGCTGAATGCAAACAGAATTCCTGGAAATTTCCCGTCAGCCCACCGGAAAATCATGGGAAGGGAACCGAAGATTCCTTGGTACCAAATAGGTTTCGCTTCGCAGTCGCGTGTAAACGATCTCCATTTGGGTGTACCGCCGGTAACAAATTTTTTCGTATTTTATATTTTGAATTTTTGTACGAATCTACATGTTTCTAGCTGAATAATAAATTAAATTGTCATATCTTTGTTTTCAGAACACCATCACATTTTTGTTGGCGATTTGAGCCCCGAAATAGAAACGCAAACCCTTAAAGATGCCTTCGCTGGGTATGGAGAAATTTCGTAAGTACCTTTTATAAAATCAATATCATCTCTAACACCTCTAACATCTTTAACACGAAACAAATCTGACATCGATGGACATTGGATGTCGGCGAGTTCGGATCGAAATTTCTATCGAAACAGATTGGGTTTTTAAGTAAATGCATATACCATCGTTGGAGAGGAAATGGGTTTGTTTATTATATTCATCTGCGAAGCCACAGCGAACAGCTTTCTAAGAGAAATTTGTTCGCAGAAAACTGCCCCCAAATTGGAATTTATTAACATAGATCCGAATCATATTTTAAAAATACGCCAACAAGTTTTTCACAATTACGTTACATGAACACAGAGGTTAAGGAGGTATTTGAACCCACACGAACAACTCTTATAATTTTTTTTTTCAATAACTTTCCATTTCGACATTATGAATTTATCGTTTACTGTGCGAATTATCGCTACGGAATCAAAAGTGATTATACGAAATTGAGTCTTAGCAAATTTCCGAATAATTGACGACTATACAGATTCCGACTAAAAATGATCAACTTTTCTGAAAGTTTCCAAGGGCTTCAATTAAAATTTCCCGAACTGGATTTGTGTATTTAATATTCAATGGTTTTTAATATCAGACCCTCGTTGAAAATAATCACCCGTCCAATTGCTTAATTACTTAACCAATTTGTAATTCGGATGAAAATGATCAATCTTATAATTAATTTCATATAATTGTACAGGTTGTACTGGTGGCCGTATAACAGACGCGATTAAAGAAATCTTTTACTTTTTTAAATCTGATTTTCTCAGAAACGCTGTTACAATTTTCATAATAAAAGTTTTAAGGAATTTTGCAGTTCAATTTTTTCAAAATTCCGAGTTTCGTTAGAAATTTATTGATCCCTTCAAGAAGTCTTCGACTTATTTCGGTGGCATTTATGACTGCTTATAATCAATGTTTGAGTGGATTTGAATAGATCAATATTTTAGAAATTGACGCACGTTAATAAAGTATCGTTTTTTTTTTATATTTCGATATAATTCTGATTTTTCTGCAATGTAATTTAATTTAACTTCACGAGTTAAAAATATAAATTTTTCTTCTAAGAGTCGCTGGTTTCACATTAGTTTTGAAGAGACTACTCGTTATGTATAAAGATTCCCCGACTAAGGCAAATGCCCCTGCACGCTCCCCTAAATTCCGGCTCTGGTTGCGGAATCGTATGACAAGTGCAAATTGGTGGAGGAACCGGAAACTTTTCCATATAAGTTGAAGCTTTTTCGTTATCGAAAAAATATCATTATTAAACGTTTAGGAAAAACAATCAATTCGACTCAATATGTGTAAACTAATTCAGAACAGTTAATTAATGTCACAAATGAAATTAATAAACGATATTCAAAATATTCCTATTCGAATGAAGTTTTAAATGTGACGATAAAATTATTCAAATTATTATGCGTTTAATATATAATCGTTCAATGAATTCATTTTGTTACTCTATCGCCTATTAATGTATCAATATTCGAAACGGATGAAAAATCAATACCAAGAAAAGTTTGAATATATTACAATTTCAAACGGTAAGCGAATAGAGAATCTTTCAGGTACTGAAGTGAGTACTAATCGACGTCACTCGTGAAGGAAGAAGAAAACGAATGATATTTCGTTCTCTAATTAAACGTTTAAATTTATTTTTCTTTCGTTTTTCTTGGAAAATATCTTCTTTTTTTTATTATGTTCAATTATTCATCTGAATGAATTTCTTGGTATCATCTGTGTCTATTTTAAAACAATACAATCGTATGTGAAGAGCAAACGAATTTTCAATTGTACATGACGGACAAAATTCGATGTATTCGATTGGGATATGAAATGACTGAATACGTTTTATTCAAAAATATTGTCAATTAATTTCAGTTTCAAATTTGTAGGTTCAACAGAATTCAAGCTATTGATTTCCAAAATGAACGGTTTTTCAATTTCACTCTGTTGCTCACAAAGGGTATGTTGTAGAAATGAAACAATATTGTGTTGCCTGAAAAAACAGATAGGGACAAAGAAGTCAGTTTTTTCCCATACTTTCGGTAATTCCATTAAAACTGGTCCAAATTTGTTCATTGTTACTAAAAAGTTGTAACTGTAAAAATTCTTTGTGGCGTCGTTTATAGGAGTCATCTAAATTCATTCGACCTAGCCTGTATATAAGATAAGAAGAAAATAATTCATATATTTATGTAACAATTCGTGCGAAATTACGAAAGGATATTATTCCTTTTATGAATTATTAAATGATTTCTGCCTCCGGAAATTGGTAAGCTTATTATATATCTGGTTGTACCTTTTATGCATTTGAATACTTAATTCCTGGGAATTATTTCGTTTCAGGAAACATTCGCGGTATTATTCTCCGGGATGATTCGTCCAACCGGAAACGTCTCTGCGTAATCCGAAATATTTTGTGTCAGAAGTAAATTTTCGCAAAGGTCCTATTGCTGTGCTAGAAACAATTGGAAGTTGGCTCGCTTTCAAATTTTCGACAGAAATTCGAATTCACTGAATTGATGGCATGTTGCTGAATCCTAAGCCTTGCTAATTTCAAATTTTATCATGTACCGCGTTGCAGATTTCTATTCGATTCAAGCTTCATTATTGGACGGTGTTATATTTTTTTCTCATTCGCAACTGTAGATTTCTGTGAATCTGCTAGCATTGCTTGAAATTGGATTGAATTGGAACTACGATCCTCATACTGGAAATAGGATCGTCGATATTCATGTGCAAGTAAAACATCGTGACGTTATATCGTGATCAATGTTCGCAATGCTGTCGAAGGAAGAATGAATAGAAAAAATAGATTTTTTATTCTCATACTAATTGAAGATTTTGTGCAAAATTTCATTTCATTAGATGAAAAAATTCAATATTAAAAATAATTTGGTACGTACACGTCGCCGTCGTAATGTTTTTCATCTATAATTATTGTTCAACAGTCTATGTGGAATTTAGCTAGAAAAATGAGCTGCTCTCAATAAAAATCATGGAAAACTTAAGCTTCTGATAATATGATAAAGACAATAATTATTCCTGAAAAATGTGTGGTTAACACTCAAACAAGTTGAAGAGAAAGGTGAGTGGAAATAGGGAAAATGCAACAACTTTGAACAATTTATTTACGATGCGACGTCTTGATATTAAGTACAAAATAGGAGTGCAAGAAAGATTGAAGAGGCATAAATTCTTTTACTATCATCACCTTTCTGCCACTGAGGAAATGGAGGTATTACTAAAAGGATTTAGACGGAAATATAAATCTATGGTTTATCGTCCCAGTGTGTCGGAAGGGTAGGCCCCAAAGGCCTTTTTAAAGTTAACAATCAGTTGTTGTACAAGTTTTAATTAATCAAACTATCCAAATTGGGTCTAGAACACTGCTACGCAGAACAATAAAAAGTAGTTTTTTGAACGTGATTTAAACTTTACGTTACTAAATTTATTTAAAATGTTAGGAAAACGTGCAAAAAAAACTTTGATAAATTTCCAGAGAACCATATTTGTTGCATAAAATTTCCTGAAAGTCGAGTTGGATGATATTTTAGATGCTCAAGAAATTTAAATATAATTCTTGAATTCATAATTTTTTATAGAATCTATTTGGTGTTTGTAGCGACATTTTGCGATTTTTCATATTCTCACGATTGAATAGCCGAACATTTTTGAGTATTTTATGAGAGCTGAAAAGTTTGTTTCTTATCATTTAAATGTTTCAAACATCTAGGAAATTTATTTTCCTAATGTTTTGAAATTCGAAAGGTATTATTGGAATTAATTGAATATTGCAAACATTCCTGACGATTTTAGGAAGTTAAACAGGTCATTGGGCTTTCTTGAAATTCTCAGGAAACTTGGGTAACTTTGGTATAAGTTCGCTATGAATTCCTAATTTCCATTGAAAATATATGAAGTGTTCAAGATTATATATTTGTGGGTACATTGTGCAACTCATTTTCATTTAATGATGAGACAAATCTCACCAGAATTAATGAACATCTTCGAATGTCTCCAAAAAATTACAAAAATTTGTTTGATCTTCTGGAATACTTCAATAAGTTTCCTAAATTTTTCCTAAATATTTTACAATTTTCATGGAGTACCAGAAAATCATCAAGAAATTTGTTGTACATATATGAAGCAATAGAAATTCAATTAAATCAATGATTACTTTTTACATTGGAAAATAGACGAAATCAGTTTCCAAAAGAAATATAGCAGTGGAACTCTGGGGATTATCTATCTCTTCATTTTATTGAAATTATGTGAAAACGTCTGTTTCTGATTACCTTCAAACAATTTCATTTAATATTTCGCTTCTTTCCTAAAATTTTGAGGATATTCAAAAAAACATTATTTCAAAGTACATATTCCAAAATTTCATATTCGAAATTTCCAAAAGGAGTTTATAGAAGTTTTGAGTTCTACGAGTTATTATCTGAATTTCTGTAGAATAACTCTTTAAAAAATATGCTTTGTTCGAGAAATCCCTTGAAAATCCAAGCGCATCTTTGATCTTCCACAAATATCCAAGAAATCTGTGCAAAATTCTATATGAATGAATGCCAGGAAGGGTTCCGTCGAACAGACTAGGCTTCTGAAATATCTCCCACGATTACAATTATCGAGTTATGATTTTTTCAGTTAATAAGCTAAAAATTGTCGAATAACTCATTGTGAGTAAGGCTGGTGTGATTATACTTTCGAAGTCAAACATTCAGCAGAATGAAGAGTTTTATTACCAAATAATTTGGTTGAATGTAAATTCAATTTCTCCTTGTTTGACTTCTGGAGGTTTCAGCTAATATTCCACTTAGCTGCCCACTAAACTTCTTCGCAACTTTCTGGCGCTCCGTCTCATTACTCTTCTTCAATCTGATACTTTTCTAACGCGAGTAAATTATTATTATTTCTCGTTGATTTTAAACCGAGTGTGTCCATTCGGTTTCGAATGGATTATAAGATCCGTAACGAGGATTCAATTTATCGGTCACTCGTCTTATTTTGGCCGAAACCGAATGTTGTTGAATATTCAGTTTATTACAATTTCATCGCTTTGCATTCGAGTAGGTAGCTTAGATTTTAGTGTGGTTGCGAAAATCAATTTCACAAAATCGTAGTTGAAACTAATCGTAATGAAATCATCCACTGCGTTTGCCATTTCAAACTCTCATAGTTGCTGTTATATGTAACGCATACAAACATTCTCATATAGAAGATTATGGATGAAATGATTCCTACAGCTTTCTTGCATTTATTATATTTGTTTCATGATCTTGATTTTTTTTCTGCACGTTTCAATTTGGTTTTGTACTTTTTATACTTACATTTCGAGTTTCTTACGCTCCTATATTACATTAATTTGGCTTCCTACTTCTGGTTACATAGTTGATCTGATAATGAAGATAGTAGATAAACCCTGAGCATATTTTCGTTGCTGTTGCTTTCGCACGCAACTTGGAACATAGTTTATGTTGATGACATTTTAATAGACACAATCAATTCAGACATTCGGAAAAAGAGTCAGGTGCTTTTTTTATTGGGAAATCAGACAACGAACGAGCACGGAAGTGGTTGACATGACATGTTGATGAAACTGGTGATAGTCTACCAGTTTTTGCTAAAAAAAATGATCTTGCTACTGTATATTGTAGTCGCAAATATTTGCAACAGCGAATTCGTCGTTCTCGTTTCAAATTTTGGATAATTACCTAAAACACATCACCTTTGCCATCCTGTGAAGGACAAAAAATATTATTTTAGTAGCTGAGTTTATTTCATCGGTCAATTCATTGCGTTGGATTGATCAAAAGCTGCAGTTTTCAACTCGTGTCCTTTTCAGCTTGTATATCAGATGTCGAAATATAAAAGCAATGGATTTCCGTTTTCGATTTAATCAAGATAATGGATTTTTGTGAACCGCATCAGGTGTATTCAGACGTCTCATGAGAGCTTTCGGGGACTTCCAAATTTTGTCATCATATCACATTATTTGTTAGGAATCATGTGGCGAGGCGGTGCAACGTCTGGAGTGTTTCTCTTAACTATATATCTACTGGAAGTTGCTGTATAACGTCACGTTATCAAAGCAAACAGATTATGTTTGGTTTTAATAAATTTTTAAGTTTCTTACAAATACAAGCCGCTGTGTTTGTCAGTCGTTTTCTAGATTAAATGGTGTTCATTCGAAAGTGGACATAAAATTTCATGAATTCCATAAATATTTTTAGCTCTCTACAAAGCCGGATTGTCATAATACAATGTGTCTCATAAAACTGACCCTTCTATGATTGTCTCATTTACTGGAAATATCAAAGCTAATTGCAAGTCCGAGGCAAAAATGTTTCCAGACTAATGGCATATCTAAATAAACAATCAGAATCCGTATCATCTCTCGGACACGTGAAGGTTGTCGTCATCCCTTTTCCTCACTCTCAAATAATTATACTTGGGAGTGAAATGAGTCTTTCATATTTAATTATCGAGATATTTCCACCCCAAATGGGAACCGGAAATAATAGGTCAATTTAGAACTATATTCGGGTTATAAACTAGGCGGTAGCAAATGGTACTCAAGTGCTGGAAAATATAATAGATCGCGCTTCTGAACGTTAAGAAGCAATTTCAATTAAAGATACCCGAAATTATTTTCTATTTTACGGATTTAAAGCTGTTTCGTTTCATACACTTAATACCAATCTATTTATTTATTTTTTTGTTTCAGGGATTGTAGAGTAGTTAGGGATCCACAAACTTTGAAGTCGAAAGGATATGGCTTCGTATCATTCATTAAAAAAGCGGTAAGTGAGGTTTATAAATCCATAGTATGTCTTATCGTACTTTTTCATTCCGTTATCTATGTTATTGTGATGTATCTATTATCATAAAGTTTTACTATATCGTCTTCTCCACATTTGGGGGATGAAATTGTGCGCGTTATCACTTCATTGAAAATTTTCATGCATCCAACCATATCAATATAAGCTTAGTTAAGTATTTCCTTTCCATTTTGTTGAAAGGAATGAAGGGATATAACCGTAACTTGATTTAATAAAAAGCAAATTTTTAAGACATTAATGTTATCAAGGTCTCGCTTGAACCACTTTATTATTTGCTAGTTTTTCAACTCTGTTACAGATAAAACGCGCCCCTCCGCATATTTTATGCAATAAAGGGTTGTAGGAATTAGTGCATTTTTGCGTCTCCTAGCGGCCGACTTTTTTTTCATGACGAGTGCGGACTACCATAGCCTTCCCACAGAATTGGCTTTCATGTCAAAATCACAATCCCTAAAAACCTCAAAAACCAAGAATATATCGAAAAGGTCACACAAGCATACCAACTGTCGATCAAATTAAATCATATTTCTGTTGACATACATATGCCAGCCATACATACGAATGAAATAAATATGTCAATATTTCATTACAGGTGGAATTCTGTAAATGCACGAATTAAACACTTTGAATTCAATCGTCACATATATAATCAAAAAGCTTTTTTTTCATTTGTTGCAGTTGTTGCTCAAGTATATAAATTGCAACGTTGCCAAACTGACAACATAATTTTGTAAACCATTGAATTCAAACGACAATTTTTTGTTTATTCAACGGTTATTTAATCAAACCATCGATTATGCTGTATTTTGTGCAATTCGCCCACAAGCGAAACAAAGTAGAAGTGGAGAACGGAGTTCCGTCACATCCATTTCAAGCTTACTATGAAGAATCGTAAAAGATACCTCCCACAAAATCGTCTTAAACCAATATGGAAACAAGGAAATTACGTTGAGTGAACAGCGCGTAATTATTCGCTAATGGGAACAATTATAACTTCGGACAGGATATTACTTTTTTGTCTCTTTTAAGCCTTTTCAACATCTCTGTTCGATGCCTGTGTACAAATTCAACGTACAAACTAAGAAGATTACTTTTCTCGAAGTTCTGGAATTGCTCACAAACTGTTCATTTTTATATTGAACAAATTGAATTTTGATCAGTGTGATATGGAAATTCTTAATGAAACTAAATATTAACCGAACGAAACATGTAATTCCTTAGCACCTTGCTGTTTACGCTGTTTACGTAGTAAACGCTGAATTTCACAATGTTATATCTAATGGAATAAAACGAATTCAATAATGTTATTCTCCTATGTAATACAACTTTTGCTCATTGAAATGATGAATCGAATTCGAATAACTAATTTCCTGCCGAAGTATCGATTGAAATTATTCAATTCGGAATCTCCGGAATGGATTATTGAATTTCCTGTTATGATTTAATATTCACAACCAACTGGAGAACATCGGAAAGATAATCCAAACGATTGGAACCTAACGGAAAAACCGTTTCTGTTGTGTCAGTCGACCCTCCTCAAATTCCAGACCACAGAATATGTTTCCATTTCACACTATTAATCACCTCAAAACGCGCCACATTGCCAAGTGGTGACGTCGAATTGATAGTGAAGTTGTAGAAATGTACAAAATGAATATCAATTCATCCCAATATAAAATTGCGTTATAATTGCAACAACTTGACAAAGGAAATCCTCTTATAAAGAATGACCCGACCTATTTAAACGGAAACACTGTGACTAGCGACACAGCGCTAAACGAAACGAAAGGGAGGTCCCCATATTCAACCGCATTTACTTGCCCCAGGTAAGATACATTTGATCCTTATTTATTTGTTTGTTCATTGACGTCGTTGTATGAAACAGATATTCCATTTCCGCATGGGGGGTTGTTTCAACTTTCATCTTAGCACAACGCGCAATATTTACTGTGTAGCAAACTTTAACCGATATATTTACAGAGCATTGGTTCGTTCGTACCAAAATAATCCTTGAATTATGCGGATGTTGGATTTCGTTTTCACGGAAAATGAAAATTTGGTATATAAACAGCCTGGGATACTTTACGAGCTGAAATTATTAACGAACCGCTAAGAACACAACGAAATATATTCGGTTAAAACAGTGATTTGACTTTTCATTAGCATAAAAGATTTCGCATGATTGAATTAGCTTCGTAATCCTATCGTCGAGTAGTTTCGGTCGCGGACAAAGTGGTCCGCAAAGAAAGAACTCTTATTTTTGTCGTGTTGAGAACGACGAATAAGTTTGAATTATTCAAAAAGCTTGTAAGGACCGATCAGTGGCGGATCCAGGGAGAATGGGGTACTTACCATTTCATGTACACACGTTTTATCGTATGACTGAAATTTAAAGGTTTGCATGGGATTAGACGTTGGTTCTGGAACGAATCGAGTTCGAAAGCTGCCCTACAAAGGAATTTTGTTTCAGCACTTAGTTTATTAAATTTTGAGGAAATGCGAACTACAAGATTTGTGTTCTGCTTTGTATTTTGTTTTTTGTACCAATGTATATAAAAAACTAGCGATTCTAAATTTAGTTTGTTTTTTTCACATTTAGTATAATACTGCAAAGTACCTGTCTTTATTGATGAATAGAGGGGCAGAAATGAGCCTTTCAGTGTTCTTCACTATACGATTCCGTAGGCATGACTTGATAGGATTAATGCTGCTGCGTGATTTTCCAGCAATAGCAGCGATGGAAATTTTTAATAATTTTCTTATAAATGGGGTAATCTCTTCACCTACACTAATGATATTTACATTCATTTTTTTTCCAAGTAATCACAAGTGTTTTACAGACGCTCATGTCTTTATCGATTATAGCATATACAATGTGCCCAACAAAAACGAAATCAATAACGTCGTGACGAAAATCAGAAAATCAAGATGTTCGGTCTTCATCCTTTTTTATTTGTACATGATCATTTGAAAATAGCTGCATTCTTTGAAACTTTGTTTTCAAATCGATTCTCTCTATTTCTATTATCGAATTTGATGGATATAATTCTATAATCTTCAAGTTCTTTATCTGTTTGGATCCAAAAGGGCAACGACGTCGTTGTTCCTCAAGAAATCTTCAGTGCCACGCCATTCCCCTTCGGGGTAGGCAACATCCTTCGTCTCTTTCACCCTATAAACTACTCCTCTCAACTACACTTTCACTGTTGTTTTCTCCTCTTCTGTTTTGACATACCAACCACCCTTGCTTCGCATACACCCATCAGTTGTTTTTGACATGCTCTTCTACTCCTCTTACTCAGCAAACTGTAAACGTTGTTTTCTTAATAACCTTCATTCAGCTTTAATATTTAAAGAGAATATTTTGAATTATATTGGAACTACATATTCACACTATTTGTGAAAGTTCTAAAGATTCAATCCTTTTCAAGTCATCAAATTATTTCGCTTTAACTACACTCAAATTGATACGAATATATCGTCGAATCTGCCCTAATTAAATTTTCAATTTAATTGCAATTCTTTCTATATATTTTTCCTAACTTCTGAGAATATATTGACATTTCATATTTGATTCGACAAAAGAATTGTTCCAACTCAATTTTCTTATTAATTAATTAAATTATCAAATATTTCAAGTCTTATTATTGAAATTGGATGATTTATTGCGATTCAAGAACAATGCAAAGATAAATGCACCATAAATCGGTTTATTCAGAAACGAAATTTTCATGAAGAAGGAAAATGGAATCGCATTTGTGAAATGCATGTTGTTATTTGGATCCATATTCTGATTTGAATGATTCAACTGATTTGAATCGTGTTCGATGTCTAATTATTTTTATGTTTTGGTACGAATCTCCATTTGAAGAACCAATTTGAACCAAAATGAATGAAAAAGACTCAAGTTGTCTAGTCAAAATTAATATTTTATAATCGAAGCCAAATAGAAATTTAGACGTCATATCCCGCCTTTGAGACAAATTTATCGTCGAAGCTTGGTTTGAGGGGAAATTGAGAAGGGCAGTGCAATAATTTTTTCAACAAGCTAAAATTTTGGAACATTTTGAATGATGTCGCATTCACCATTTTGCAGACTACCAAGAAATCGTCTATCGAATAGTTCAAATTTATTAAGGCTTAACGATGTTTGCGAATTTTTGAAAATTGGTTGCGATTTAATCTTCTTTATAAAAACGTGTTGGAGTTGAGCATCCGAAACATTTTTCAGTGTTTAATTTTATGCCATGTTTTCAAAGAAAAGAACAAATTTTGTAAGCTTACAAATTTTTCGCCATAGATTTGTTTGAAACATTTTTACTTATTTCATTGATTTTTTTCTGTGTATAAGCGATTTTACTTGGCCAGTCTGCTAAATCACTTCTTCATTTATCTGTCGAGCAAAATTTGGTTCGGAAGTTGGAATGAGATCATCACTCATATTATTGTAAATTTGGAATTGTTTTTGAATTGGGTTTTATATTGTATTTCAATAATATATTTTATTCTCTTCATCCGATATATATTTTGAGTATTAAAATAAAGAAAATATATTTTCAGCTCGTTACTTCAAATTAAATTGCAATTTATAAAAAAAATGCTTGGTTCAAATGTCGTCCAGTCGACTTCATATGTAAGTTTTTTAAATTCCTCATTTTTTTCCCGGTTTCCTCATTATCAAGCCTAGTGTCGTGCATTGTGAGAAAATATATTCTGAAGCACAATATGCCTCCACAGTTCCGTTTCCGCAACATATGAGCGTTTCAAAAATTTACACACAATTTGTGTCTTGTTGGACACATCTGCAATGTAGCGGAATTGAGAACACAAACCGTACTCAGTTTATGAAAGTTGAAACAGTATGTTGTGGATTGCAATGGTTATTAATGTTTGAGACATTTTCGTCTTTTGATTATAAAATTTTAAACACTGTTTCTTGCATAAGAATGTCCGTTTGAACGTTTATTTCGATTCTCTTGCAAGCCTTACTGTAATAATAGTGAATAGATTTTTTGTATCAAAAATTGCTATTTTAAAGATGAAATAATTCCCGAGATATAAATTTTCATCAACTTCACATTAAGTTGATCATCCGTTATGTAGTTGAGATCGAAATATCTTGACAGAAAGATTAGCTATGTTCACTAATACTATTATGAGCTGATAACAATGCGGATTAATTAAGCTAATGAAGTCGTAAATTTCCTAAGGGAGTCGATGGAACAAAAACGTCGAGAATTTCCTCCGGAAAAAAGGCGTAATGTAGCAAAGGAATATAACTGGGAGCTATATTCGTTTCATTAATAAGATGTATGTTACATTTAGTATGTTGCTGTTATGTTCCAGCAGAAGGCTTTTATTATACACTGGTTTGCAGTTTCCACGGCCTTTCCATGGCATGGTGAGCGCTTTGGGCGAAGCGTAAAACTCGGGAACTATACCTTAACTTAATGCTTCCAAATTAGTGTGCAGAAGTATGCACAGCGAGGGAATATGGCCTCTTGAGTCTGGGATATGCCATTTCTTGTTAATCCCCTGAAAACTACTTCAAATGATATTATTTTCATATCAGCCCGGGTTAAGGTATCAGGAAATATTTAACGATTCGCGTTCGGGTTGTATCGATTGATTAACCGTACTTTGAGAAGATTGCAAAACATTTAATTAGTAAGTACGGTCAACAAATGATTGCGTGACAAACGTGAAAGTAAAATGAGATTTGTTATTCGCATCTCCGTATGTATATCTGAATTCATATAAAATTCACCCTCCCTATCGTATTTGCAGAGAGATACACGCATTCAGAACGTATTCAGAGGTTTCAACGACCCCTATTCGTTGTCAAATGAGGGTTTCAAGAATAACAGCCTAGTATAAAAAAATGTAATTCTTCAGCAGTCGGCCGACAGTAGAATGCCATGGTCCATTTTCTCATCTGCGGTCGGCGCGGTCTCGTAAAAAATCATTCAATTATATTAAGTGCTGTTAGAATAGTTTCTTGATAGTTCGCATTGCCTATTTGAAACAGTATTGTACAATGAGCTTTTTGTGGTTCGCATGTCGTTTCCAGAAGTAACATATTCGATTGTATGTTCCGTTTAACGGAGATAATTCACTCCACCCGCGGAGAAAAACGGACGCAACAAAACTATTTTGCAGCAATTCGATGCTTTCGTTGTTTTCGAATTTTCGGACCTGGAACGATCAACTTTTGAACGAATTTATTTTGTTTCCAGATACAATACTTCCGGATCGAAATAATAGTTTTAATTTTGTTTGGCTGAAAAAAGTATCGCTTTTTTTATAGCGCCGTCTCGCGATAGATAAAGTTTTCCAGTACGAATTTTAAATTCAAACTCAAATTGAATTTCAGTTTGACAAAATGATTTTTCGTTCAGTTATTACGTTCTAATCTAAAATCCGAGCTCAAATTTCAAATATTAAACGTAAAATCCAAAATTTTGTGTTCGGACAAAAACCTGAAAAACTCTAATACGAATTCCATTTACGTTGCGAGCTTCAAGTTTCCACGTTCGAAATTTCGGTTTTGAATTTTGTAATTTAGATTCGAATTATAGGTTTTCCTAGTTCAGAATTTCTTTTTTTTTTTGATGCTCGAAAGTTCTTTTCTTGAAGGCTCTTTGGGGTCGAAATTTCAAATTTTTCAGTTGGAATTTTTAATCCTGTTTGAAGTTAGGCGAGTTTCAATTTTCAGGACCTTCTCGATTTTTGAGTTCAGATTTCCTGTTCGGTTTTCCAGACTTTTAGATTCGATTTTTGTTTCAAAAACCGAAATGTCTAACATGAAACCCTAAATTTCGAAACTGATAATAAAAATCGCTAACCTGAAAATTTAAATTTCAAATCTAAAATCTAAAAACCCAACATTTTGTGGCGTAAACATTAAATTCGAACCAAAACCGACAGAAGTAAAATTAAGTTCAATTTGTGGGCGACTCATTACTCAAAGTCGTAGAAAATACAATCAACAGCATAGTAATAATGATAACGTGTTAGTTCACGTTATACCCGATAATTTTCCTATCAGACAAAGTGGCGAAGCAAACTACTTCCGCTATTTCAGGAATACTTTATTGGGTCAAGTCTAATATATTTATTGTGAAAACTATATATTCCATTTAATGATTAATAAAGATAGGGGGAGATATTTGACCAGTAAGGAAGTGGGACGCGGAGGTTTTTCACTTTAAGATCTTGATTAATTCAAGTATAATTATTTCGGAAACGTTGTTTTGTGTTGTTCAAAGTAAATTTATTACAACTCCTCTTTGTTCCTTCATGACAGTATGTTTACTTTAGCCGGGTCAATTTGTAAATTGCTGGGAAAGTCACCATTCCTTATTCCCAAATGGAAACTCATGGGTAGTTAATTAATCAATGTTTCTTTACAATCGCTTTAATTGCTAACTGCTATACCCGTCTCATACTCCATTTATCACATTAAATAGACTGAGGGAACGAATTTAGATATTTGAAAGTAAAAGCTTATTTGATCTACATTAAACGGTTATCTTTCTGAGGTTCAAGATGAAATATTGAACAATTACTATCTAACTCGTCTTGAATATACAAAGGATAGTTGCTTCTATAAAGGACATGAGAGAGAAAGAGCGATCTCAATCTGAACTCAACTTTATTTTCGTGTATCATATAAAATATAAACGACGATTGCGAGTTACCCCGTCGTTGCCAACCAACCGCCGTGATGTTTGTGTTTCTCTGTTAGATTGTTAAATTTTGTGTGTGCAAATACGGAATATTTACATAATCTGAAAATGTGTCTCCCGTGTTACCTTTTTCCTAAAGGATCATACTTATTTAGGTGAACTTAGTAATTAAATTAGTGTCCAACTGGAAATGCCCGACAGAAGGTTGAAATGTGAGAACCTGGCAAAAGGTCATGAGCTGCATGAGCATGATTTGCTATTACTTAGGAATCTTTAGCGCTAATCAGGCAAATTACATCTTCTTTGAGACCGGGCCCCAAGAAACGTTGTGTTCGTAATTTTCCACATCAAAAGACATTTTACTGTTTGATGCTTGCCAATGAAGTCCAGAAAATAAGAGGTTTGCCTTTCGATTAAACTGTTTGTTCAATAAAAGAACGCATTGACGACTATTCAATTCATCTGAAAAACTCGATTTTCATTCAGAAATTTATAGGTTTTCTTTTGACTTGTACAGCCTGCGATAATACTTCAGAACAGCCAGGGCCGCATCTATATTTCTAGTCGTCGCCTGCTTGCCTAAAATTTTTCTAATCAACTTTTTTACAGGCGCAGTTTCGATTATTCACGATAAAGGAAATGCGATGTCGCAAATGAAATTATCTAAATTATATGAAAAACGAACAAAGCTGTGAAATGGAAGAGCCCGAACTGCGGTCGACACCGGATATTTCTTTTACGTCAACGCCTTTTATTTCACACTGAGAATAATGAACGATTACTTAAAATGTAGTTTTTGAAATAAGCAGTTCAAATTTCAGTATAGAAAGAGGGAACGCAATAAATTCTAATAAATCCGTCTCGTTTTCGATATATTTATTTGACATTCCGAGTGGCACAACCTAACCGTACAATATCAAATTTACTGTACGATAACAGAAGTAATAATTCACAAGAATGAATGTCCATTTTTCCCGAAAATCCGTATGTAGGTGAATTAAATTCGTTCCTGTATATGAGATTTGCGTAGAGAGTTCACGTTACGGTATTTCCTCGCCACCGAGTTCCTTTGAAATCGTGGCAGAACGTATCTTTGCGCTATAAATGTCTAAGGAGAAGGCTCATCAGGTCGATTATCTCATTTATCCCTTTGTTCCACAAATGAGATACTCGTGTTAAGATCTCCGTACAAGCCTCTCTCATATCATTTCGAATTGTGTAACATATGTACGGCAGCACAACTCATCACTCACCAAATTGAACTTGTTGTTGCCTACTTCCCGCATTGTAATTATACTAGCTTTTAGGCAGCGATCACCATGACATTTCTACTTGCATTATAAAATTGATGATGGAGTGGAAAGTTTGCCCTGAACCTGCGCTAAGACTTTGTTTGATGAGAAGTTCTATCAGATCCAATTCTAATCACCATTTAAATGCAGGAACGAAAATTTAAGGAGAATCCGATCTCTCACTCGTCAGATAACTGGAAACAACTAGATTAGCCCATCATAATTAGTTTTTCTGTGTCAGCAATACTACACTAGCGGGGACTTCTCGCTTAAACTGAAAACGACACGATAATTTCCAAACCATTTGTCAAATGCCTTAATCTGAATGAAATTGCATTCCAATTCAATGAAAAGTTTCTTCGATCGTAAAGATTCATGCTGTTACAAGTAAAGGAGTGCAAAGTGAAAGTTGTTTTTCCGACGAGAAAGTAGCTCTTTTCATCCAACCCCTAATGGAAGGTAAAATGAAGTTCATGTTGCGAAATATTTTGTCAGTAATGCATTCAAAGATAAAGTAACAACAACACGAAAACTGATACAACCAATGTGGAAGCACATTAAGGCGGCGTATTATATATATATACAAGTAAATGTTTTAACTGAAAAATAATATTCGGGAATTGCGGAGAGTACACATACCCACCATGTTACGAAGGAGTTGGTTACGGTGTGCGTTGATTAATTATAATGCGGTTGTATAATCTGCATAGGGCTTCTCGAAAATCGATTAGTTCACGTCATGGTAATAGCGTGTTTAGCATCACTTGCTTTTCACGGAAAGGCTCGCGAATATACTTTTTCCGAAACATCGAGAATGGCACCAACCGAATTTTTCATTACCTTAAAACTTCGAAAAAAAGTCATTACCTACACTTTCGAGAGAACTTTTTCCGTGGGGCCGTTGATGTTTTTTATAATTAAATGGATTTTCAGATTGTGAGTCTATATTGAGGATGTTTGGTGGAGTACCTAGAGGGGGCTAGAAATTTTTGTGTCGCCCTCTTTTGAGAATTCATCAAAAATTTTATGGGGTATTGATTCTTTCCGAAGAAATTGGTGGCGGAATTCGTGAATTTTCTGAACACTCATGTTTCACTCCTTCAAATTTGGAAAAAGTATAAACTGATAATAAGTTTGTAAAGAATTATGTATATTTTAAGTCTTGTATTATTTGGTTAAATTAAACTAAGAATTTTTTTTTTAAATTGATTAAATACGCACAAATAAGCTTCGAATATCTCTGACGTTTGAAGAAATTCTTCTAATATCCTTATTATAAAACAAATTATCAGCCACTTCGGGAAGTGAATGGTAATAAATGAAATATGAAGATTAATTAATTAATCATTGAAGTGATCAGTAATGAAACTTATGAATTTATGAATTTTCATCCACAATTTCAACAATGTTCTGTTTGATTCTCGGTGAATATTCGAAAAATGTGGAGATATACGTTATATTAATGAAATTGAAACGACTCGACAGGAAATAATGAGGAATATAACAAATATAGAATGCCTGATCGTAAGCAACCACAACTTCGAAGCTGCGAATTAAAAACAGGTACCTATATATTTTTTGTCAGTTTCAGAGGTGATTTATATTTCTAACGATTTCAATTATTAACTGTAGCCGATTCGTCGTTACTAAAAACGAACCCTCAATGAACAAGTAATGAGTTCAACTCTAACAAATAGTATAGTCTCCATTTCGAATAAAACTTTGCTCATTCTATATTTCATTAAATATTTCCAAACCATCACGTTGATAGATAATTATCCCTGCAAATTATTTTCTGAATTTTCCAGGAATTGCAAGCAATCAACAAACTGCATATAACGAAACTAACTGGAGCAATTATATAAACATAAACAGTCGGTTACATATACTTCTAACCGACTTAAATTTAATTGGTTTGTGTTACCTCGTGTTTTTCTCCTTATTTCCCACCATGAACTGCATATCCACAGCATCTATCTTCTGTATTCTGTTTATTTTATAATTCCATTTCTAATTGCTCTTGGCATTTACTTTCGAAATAAACTAGTTCGGGTGGTGAGACACATTACCTCACGAGACGAAATTCAATGTATTCATCAACAAAATCATTCCAACTTGAAATTAAAAACAGGATTTGTATTGTTTCGATGGTCGATACTATGAAAACTCGTAGAGCAATTTTCAGTCACATCCAGGAACCGATGATTGAATAATGAAATGGTTGAATCAATCACTAATAGGGTACATCGTCACAAAAACGTTTTTAGTCGTTCGTAAGAAATGTGAGAAAATATCTGTGAGGGTTTTCGAATGATTAAAACAAGCACTATTTCAGTATGATACGCAAGTGCTTAGTAGATAGCAAATAGGTATAAACTGCGAAGTTGGGAAAGTGTGATGAAAAAATGTCGTCGTGAACTTTCAAATTCACAAGTTTTTGGCGAGGAAGACGCGTCGTGTGTTTAAATGAATGCATTATTAATTGCCCGAAGATGCATTTTGGTCTCACGACAATACAAATTCGGAAACTAGATTACGAAGATGTGAACGTATTATCAAATTCAAAATATCGAGCTGCAGGTACTCATAAAGGGAATAAAATTGAAAAACGAAATGAACTTTGAATAAATTTAGTAATCAACTAGAATATGAAGACATTCAAACTGTTATATTTTTTTTTTAAATAAAATTCATCTGAAGCCGAGAAGTTAACAAAAAGGGCATCCGACACCATGGGTGATCCCTCGGTTCGCACCCCTCTCGTTCTTGGTAAAGATCTCAATTTCGTGATGCTTTTTATTTTGACAAATTTCTCTACGTAGAACAAGGACCATAACACATGTTCAGCAAATGTTAGGATCTTCTTCACCGCAGGAGGGAACACTTGACAGTAACATAGTAAAATATTGACAGCAATAAAATAAAATAACACATAATAGTCAAGAAACATTTTTAGGGTTACAACTGAAAATATTGCCGGTTGGGTATTTTTAAGGAAACAATGACTAAAATACCCTTCGAAATTTTCGGCGTGTCCAAATGAAGCGAGCCGTGACGGCCTTTTCTCCATTCGATTTATGACCCCAGTAAACCTTCCTTCCGTTCAGATTTATTTTTACACTAATATGAAATGTAACTTGTCATGCGATAACTTCAAAAATCATCATTTTAGAAAAAATTCTCTCTAAATCAGTCGAGGAATAAGAAATCTTATAATAAAACTTAGATTTCATTTTTCGTATACCTAAAGTAGTGCAAAACGAAAATCTTGTTTGTTATGTGATATACAGACTGCAGACCTTGTATTATAAAATATGCGTGTTTCGATTTAGTTTATTTTTAATTGAAACCTTGTTTTTTCTTCAGGAGGCTGAAAATGCAATAGCTGGAATGAACGGACAATGGTTGGGAAGCAGGAGTATTCGCACAAATTGGGCAACTAGAAAACCGCCTGCTCCTAAAGGTGAAGGTAACTATCGAAAAAACCGAGAGTCAAGATGAGCTCATTAAAATGCATACCCTCTTAGAAATCGCATTCATTCCCTCTGCACTGGCTTTTTCACCTTACTTTTAGCTAAATGTTTGTTACATTTCCTCGTGGAATTCCAATAATTCAACAACATTGTCTCGTTAATATCGTAAACATATTTCGTGAAAATGTTTTCTTCGTCCCAAAGGGAAAAATTTGTCCATCATATAATTGATTTGTAGAAAACATTATATCTCACATTTCACAATTCATATGAATGAAACGAAAACGAATTATTAAAATTTCCGTTTGTTTCAACAATAATAGGAACTGGCGAGTTCAGTTGGTAAATTGAAATATGCCCATGCTACCGTGAACACAACGAACTCAACCCTCGGGGAAAGAAATAAGGAAGACAAAGAAGAAAACTCACTTTGGTTAATATAATCAGGGGACGATTTCGCCTGTATATTTAAATATACTTTATAAAGAACCTCGAAGACGAAGAATTAATTGAATATAACGAAAAGATAAACTACAATCTTATATTCAGTATGCGGCATGTCAGGTTTTCTGAAATATCGTTTTTTTTTCAAGGGAAAAATCGTGTTTTCAACTTGATACTTGTTTATATTATTGTAGCTAAATAAAATTAGTTTTTTCTAAAGCGACAATCGAAATACGCGAAGAATAATCGTAAAACGTAACTTCATTCAATTTGTATTGCAAGTGCAGATGCAATTTCGTAGCGAACATTAGTCGGTTTAATGGTGAAATAATTTTTGTCACCACTAGTCGCCATATGCGTTGTGTTCGGGCCATTTGTAATTAGACTTATCTGTTTCACTTTACGTTCGCAAAATGGTTTCGTACAAAACGAGGACAGAGGGAAGCATGAGCTCGCTTTAAAACATTCGAAAGTTGAATTCGGTATGAGGATATTATTTTTACGCTTTACAGCCAATTCAAAACCGCTGACATTCGACGAGGTGTACAATCAGAGTAGCCCCACAAATTGTACCGTGTATTGTGGCGGAATCACCAACGGATTAACCGAAGAGTTGATTCAAAAAACTTTCGCTCTTTTTGGGACCATACAGGAGATACGGGTATTCAAAGAGAAGGGCTACGCGTTTGTTAGGTAATAAAGTTACTTCCTATTAGTATTTCAAAAGCGGCGAATTTTGAATCCAAAATCATTTCGCAGGTTCTCGACGAAGGAATCGGCAACGCACGCCATAGTTGCAGTGCACAACACGGAAATCAACGGGCAAATGGTCAAGTGCTCCTGGGGCAAAGAATCCGGAGACCCCAACAACGCACCAGTTACCGGACAGGTGAAAATTTACATATTTCATACGATAACGTACGGCCTATGTCCCACATGTCACTTCCGACAAATTTTCAATAAATATATAATGCCCTCAGATGGAATAACGTATATCCATTTTCGATGAAATATTGCTTTTGCATTTAAATGCATATTTCAGAAGTTAAACCATTATGTCGTAACGTAAACAGATGGGGCTTCTCTCGCTGTTTATTGGATGATCTAGGATTTCGCTCTACTGTTTTATTTGCACAGATAACTTCGACAATCTACTGCCCATATTGCAATCGTTTTTCGATTTTCACTTGATGTTTTAAAAAGACACGACCTGTTTCAGCAGATTCCGAAACCATTCTTGAGTTTGCTTTCTCATGAATTTTTTCTTTCTGGAAATGTATCGAAAATTTTGCAAAATTTAATGAAAACCATGAATTAACTGTAAAAATCAATACATTTCCAGGAAACTTTTATATTTCGGCAATATCGACTGAAATATATCTAATTTCGTCAAAATGTTCAAGAAATGTCGTAACTTTTTTGATCCAATCTTGAAATTTCGAAAATATTTTTTGAATTCCCAAGAAAATTTTAATCTCTTAAATATCTAACCTTTGAAATATCTGGAAGTTCCATAAAATTTGAGGTCAGTTCTTCGACAGCGCGGTAATCTTCAAAGAAGTTTCTTGCAAAACGCAACGAAGCTCCATTTTTATTTGAAAGTGTTTCCGAGAAGTTTGCAAAAATAAATTGTCGTAGTTTCCATTTCTCTTCGAGTGAACTATTCATTGTATAAAGATTTATCCGAAGAGTATTCACACAATTTTGCAACTGCAAGTAATGAAGAAATTTGATCACTTAAAAATTGTAATTCTTTTCAAGAATCAAATCCAATTTATATAACGAAATCAACAATTACTAGAATCAATGCCGTTTTTAAACTATGTGTGACTTTCGGCACCTTAAAACATCCTAACAAGATGTCCTTAACAAAATTTTTAAAACATTATCATCGATACATCGACGGTACGTTACCCACTTTAAAGTTGCATACATTCTGATCAATCCCTTCTTTCTCATTTAGTACCCAATGAAAAAAAAAAAAAAAAAGCCCGGTCAGAATGTATGTAATCTGAACTACAACTTTCGAACGTAGTTAGCGGTCGGAAGTTGAGAAGTGATGTGTAAATTAACATTTTCTCTATTGTCATCTTCTTGATCTTGATTTTCAGCCTCTAACGGGAACACAATATCCTTATGGAGCATATGGGCAACAGGTGGGTTATTGGTATCCCCAAAGTTTTCCGGCTGCAACTGCGGCACAGATGCAGGGTCAATTTTTACAAGGAATGCAGGGTTATACTTACGGCCAATTCACGGGATACCAACAATCCTATATGGGAATGGGAATGCAAGTACCTGCTACTTGGCAAGGGATACCAGGCCAGCCGCAAATTCCGACAACTCCGCAGCAAATAGCAGCTCCAGGAACGACACTACAACAACCGGGATTAGTATTTCCACTGCAACAATATCAGGTTCTTACACTTACTCCATCTGACTTGTACAGTAATTCACGTTCAATCTATAAGTGTGAACAGTTCTGTCAAACTACACACCTGTAGAAATTATAAGAAGGTTATAAAGATTGTGGGAACACCGTCATAAATAAAATTGTAAATTTCTAATCAACAACCACCTTAAGAGTTGGTCGAGCATGGACTACAAATTTCCTTGAAACAATTACTCAATTCACATTGCATTGTGAATTCGAGATTTCCAGTTTTGATTACTTTCATTTTTCTTCAAAATTACCAGGAGTTTGTATTTGCTTCATCATATGTTATGCTTAACTTGAAGGATTTCTCAAAAGCTGATCTTCTGCTAATGTTGGAGAAACCATATAAAAATCTTAGATTTTTGTAGAATTTTATTTTCTCATATCGAAAACAATAGAAAAAGAGCTAATAAATGAATAAATGCAACCTTTTTGAATTGAGTTCGTAGTTTCCCATACTCTAACAATTATCACCTTCACGTTACTTTATTTATTATTGCTGTTTTTTGTGCTAATTTGACAGAACAAACAGAAGTAACGCTTTTTAAATCAACAGCAATGTTTCTCAAGATTTTTCCTTTAAATGCAAAGAATTCAAAGAACAAATTACAGAAAGAAAAAAGAAATTTCTAATTTTCAGTTTCATTTGGGTTCTGAAATGAACAGTCGTTTATAATGAATTAATATCGGAATCACACACCGGATTGTAACTCTTGTAGCAATTGGAATTTTCTCTAAGGCTTTTTTTTCGTAAAACGAGGAAAAAATTCGAAAAACGCAACGTTGAGTTTGCTTTTCTGCACTATTTTCTTTCTTTGTCTTGGATTTTCATATTGTGCTTGGTACTCACTGAAATTTTGATTTCATCATTTTCGATATATGTTTTTTTTTTGGCTTTTCACTTAATTATGTGGTTTGTGTGTGATAGCAGTAGGAAAACGTTTAGTTATTGCACGTTCATTTTCGTATCGTCGAGAAATCACCAGTACATAACTACTGTTTCAGGCCTTACTCGGAATAACGCAATAAACTTATCAGCGTGGAAAGAATGAAAGGTACAAAACAAGTACGCAATAAATATTGTATCAAATTAAAATGCGTCACGTGAAAATTTCTGCACACAATGGAAAAAAATTTTTGGGACATGATCGACATTCTTTCAGAAATTTGTAAAAAGAGACTAATAATATAAACAAAGACTAAGACATTGTAACAAGCTATAAGATTTTGCGTAAAACCAATTTCAATAGTATATGTTTCTGGGTATGAAAACATTTTCATTGATACGCAGCTTCAACGTGACGGGCGCAATTTCAATGTTGAAAAAATTCCGGGATATAAAATTTATCGAAATATTCACGTGATGATCAAAATTGTTTTCCGGGCAATTTTCCGACGTGTTGTGCAAAAGAATCATTCAATTGACCCTTTTCTCCATTAAACAGAAGTTATAATTAATATTGAGATGCAGAAAAGCTTCAATTTTCAAAACGAAACCTTTTACTCAACAAACGTATTCGTACGTTTTTTGAGCATATTAGTAAAGCTTACTTTAGTAATCGAGATGGCCTTATGTTATTTGAACCCTAACTGGCGTTTTTCTCTCTTTCAGGCTCAATTAAACACACAATTCTCACCAATCGCCATATGTTATTACACGCCATACGTAAACTATATTTGTGCCAAACATTTTTTGACTACGAAAAGGCAAGACTAGGAAAGCCATACTCAACCTATTTATGATAAGGTCCACATACACTTTTCACACATGATGTCGAGGGCCGCAAGCAAAAATTGTTTAGGTCGTAATTGAAACGCAATTCCAAGTTAACGGTTTATTTAGTTTAAAAATGAAAAATAAAGTTTTAATTCGATTTTTGATACTCTAAACACTTTTTCAAAACTTGCTTGCAATCTTGTTTAAATCATCCACATGAAAATCTGTAAGTTGGTTTCTGTTCACGTTCTTCGCGTATTTCATTTTTGATTAAGACGATTCGCACACATACGTAGATACAAAGAATGTCAGTAGGATTTGGACACATCTTTGGACGCTTTTGTATTTTTGGGGAACAATACTTCAAAATTCCGTAAATTGTTTGTTCGTTTTGAAACTGAAGCCAACTCTGCGGATAGTAGTTGTTAAGTAACAAAGTTTTAATTTTTCTTAAATCTTTTAAACTTTTTCGAACTGATATGCGCGAAATTTAAAATGGTTCTGTAACTTTGAGATGAGTGAATAGCGGCCTGTGGGCCGCAGGTTGAGTATAGCGACTTTAGGAGGAGTGAATGGTTTCTAATTGAACAGAATGAAAGTTATTTGGCTTGCAAAAATTGCAAAACGCTCAACACTAAATTTGAAATTGAAACCATCCCTCATTCACTTCAAACGAAGCCATAGCATTGCACCGCACAAAACAAGATTTCCACAGGAGCTGTATTGCATGCTACTGCCAAAAAAAAGATATAACACTTCTTAATGGCTGAAGGATTTGCCGAGAAAACGCTTAAAATAGGAAAATTCATGAATTTTTGACATGTTCTCTGGGTATTCCTAAATATCTGCCATCTTCTGACTCATGTCGTATGTGTTGGCAGCTGGGCGAAGAAGAATGGCTCACTCCTAGCCTCCTTGTGTGATGATCCCCTGCTAATGCCTATTCTGGATGGGGTGAGAATTATTTTAAGACCATACTACTTCCGAAAGAACAATCATTTCCAATGTATCTAGTTACCTGTAATCTGCGGTAGTGTTAATGATTACTTACAGTATAAATGTTTGAACATATTAGATTTCAAGAATTGATATTTTTATCGATATATTTGTCTGGAGAATTGATGATATTTGTTCATAGAATCGAATCTATTTGCTTATACAGAATCTTTTAATATTTAGTATTTTATACGGCCCTAACTTGTGCTGATCGATGTGAGATCGAATTCCTGTTCATATTTTTGTTTTTGAATTTTTCCATAATCGCGTTTACTCTTATACGAAATAATGTGATAAAGGGTACTCTTGTAGAAGATTCTTTTTCTCACTGCGACCGATTCTATGAATTAATATATTCCAGAAAAGCCATGTTTCAGTTTTATTGTACCATACAGGAAAATCTTAGGTAATAAAAATTAGATAGGAAATAGATAGGTTAGTGGTAGTTATGTAATCGAATGTTTTGAGGTGATTTGGATATATAACTTCATACCTGCCTGAAACAGTCACCTCAAAGTTGTTGGAAGTGTGTTGATATAACAATAACATGTAATATTACTGTACATAATGAGAGATTTATGGCAACATGGATAAATTATGGGAATCTCGTCCGATCGCTGAAAGTTCTTCTGGATCAAGTCTATTGTGATTCCATGTAATATTAAATGAACATATCTTTACGACTCAACAATATCGATTGTTTCAATTAACAATATTGTATCAATATTGTAAATGCCATCAGCTTTAAAGCTGGTTTAATTTGCTTGGTATTGTCGACAAATGAATAAACTGAAATTTAACGGAAACAATTTTTGAATCTTTAAACCATTTGATTTCTTCACGTTACCATTTGAATGTATGATGAGGCTGCTTAAAGTGGAAAAACAATCAAAAATTACAATCCAAATTAGCGATGGAAACAATCTTGAGGTCGTATTCATTACATTTAATTATTCAATAGTCGGTTCTTAGCTACATAATCAATAGAATCATCTGATTCATCGAATTTCTTCGTAAGTCAATACAAAATTTGCGCGTTTCTTATTTTGAAAAAATCTTGGAAGTATCGCAATGAAAAGTGAATGCTGATTTATAGTTTTTTTTTCTTTCAATTTTTCTATCGTTACTTTCACCTCTACATTCTAGTGTGCCTGACCGTTGTATGCTGTTCTTGGTTTTATCTACACAATTTTTAAAAGTACATATTAATCATTAGTCAAAAAACTGCTGAACATTTTCCGTTTCAAAACTGTGAGTACAAATCGAAAGAAATCGTTCGAGTTTTTGTTTTATCTTGATAATTCGCTCAACCCAGTTTTGAAGCTTTCAGTGCGTAATTTATTTTGTTTTCAAAAATATCTGCTACCTTCTTCAACAAAATTTGTATTACATTCAGTGGTTGGTCGAGATCCATAAGAAATCATCCTTGAAAAAAATTATATTATATACATATATTATATATACATATATATTAACCTAACGTGATATCGCTAAATTCAACATTTTATATAAACATAGAATTGAATGAAGGAAAGTTTTGATACAAGACATAAAAAGTATTTCATGTACTGTAGCACGATTTAGGAAGGAGCTTAAATTTCTTCGAGTGAAATGCAGACTCTGTATTGTAAATTGAAGATTTCAAAAATTTTGCTACCTGATTCATATACCGTGCGCGCCATCATTATGGAACAAATTGATTTCTAAAGAAAAAAATTCTATAGCTATTCGATTCACTGTCTTTCGTTTTATCTCCTACCCCCCACATCAACTTCTGATATTTTCCGAATAGGGAAAGACTGTCATGTAGTACCTCTTTGGACAAGTCTTTCCATGCTCTTTTGAGGCGTATGAAACGCGCATTGAAAGACCCCTCCAAAGAAGCACTACGTGACCCTTTTTCACTATTAAGCAAATGTTGGTGTTTAAAGTGGGGGGCAGTAGAAACGAGAAACCTCCCCTTTTGTCATAAAATTTTTCCTTTCTTTTGAAAAAAATTCGGTCCATAGTTTTGACGCGCACGGTATATACATATAAATCAGGAGTCTGGTAAACATAAGTTATTACCTGATATATCTGTTCAAGACAATGAAACATTGCACGCTAATTGTAGAAGCACTTCGTATATAACAGCTGTAATTAGTGTTATATGTAAAACAACCGATTTTTCACTATACATGATTTGAAATAATGGATGAACAGCAGCATGACCAGAAAGGGACAATTTGGGGCGCCCGCAGATGAGAGAATTTTCCATAATTTTTCAAAAGCGGCCTTTCAATAAACAATTTGGACATGAGTAAATACCAAATCCGATTTTTCTCGATCCACTCGTTCAATTGAAGCTGATCTGATGTTACCCACCCGTCCATCATCGTTATATGCGCAGGCGCAAATTATCTTTGAGATTAGGGATGTATGTTTTTAGTCGTCAAAATGACGCATCTTTCTTGTGTCTAAGCTGCGACATTCAGACCACATTTACAGAACATATCATAACTTGGGCGGACCATATTTTCTGATGTTGCACAATGCAGAAAAATCCCTACCTTTGTTTTGCCATAGATTTACCTTGCTCTTCTGAATTTCTTGCAATGGTCCTGTGAGGAAAGAAGGAAGAAGGTTTTTAAAATGTACAGTATTATTAACCTACCTGTCAATAAAATAGTTTTAAGAACCTAGTTACCATTTAGTGTTAACATGTTTTGCGTTGATTGCTACAATTTAAGTTTGCTGTTTTATTCTGATTAAGTTAGTTACCTTATTGTATAGTCATTATCGACTTTGAATTTGTTGAAAATGTATTCGTTGAGTTTTTGTTTATTTCAACTTGATTATGGCACGCCTAAGATTAGCAAATAAAATAATGAGAATTGATTTCATATTTTTGTCAGGTATGCCTAGAACGAATGTGATCGTAAGAATTAGTTAGTCCGTCTTGCGCCTGTCAACTATATGACTGTATAGTGTTTTATATCACTGGCTGCTATGCATAAACTAGAATACGTGCTGCGTCGCGTTGAATTATACAAAAGAACAAAATTAGCATAAAATATATAGCAGAAATGGAATTGAATAAAAACGGTTACTATAAAAATGCGACTCATTTTATACCCGTGAACCCTTGGATTCGCAAATGTTCAATAAATCTGCTAAATTCTACACTCGCGAATTTTGAGGATATTTTGAAATTTTTGAGAAGAAAACTCTGAAGAAATTTAATGTTAGTGTAACACATGAATTTTCAAAAAAAACCTGATTGAAATTTTCGGAATCCTTTGAAAAACTGAAAAATTCGGAAGTGAATAAAGGAGAATACCATTATATAAGAAGTATAAAATTTTATTGTTTAAAATTTGCATCACCGTAACCCAGTACAATAGAGTTTGTATAAAGACTTTGTCCATAACATTGTCAACATTAATTCCTGGATATATTTCCGAGTTTCAGATCATTCAATTTTAAAGCGAAGTGGAAAATCTTGGTAAAAGTACTTTTTTATTCTGCTCTTTCATTTCATTCTCAAAAATATATCCACGTCATTAAAATTTGATAAGTAGAAAAACTTAAACGTGAAACCTCAGCCCCAAAGATTAGACACAAATCTAAATCACAACTTCGCTGTAACGTTAGCTATTTTCTCTTTGGCAATTCTTTGTAACTCTGTTAGTTTCATTGCTAATCCCATATTCCCTTGAATTTTGATTTTTCCTTGGAAAAATGCTTTTTGCGGATTTATTTTTCCCGCTAATAGCTCGACTATGTCTTTATCGTTCACGATAAGGGTGACGTCGGGTTTAACTGAAACGAAACTTATTTAGAGAAAAATTGTAATGCATGAATCAGTTCACCTTTCGAATTAAATTCCACAGTTCCTTTCCCGGTTTTTGCATTGATCACCCAAAGTCCTTCCTGGCCATTATCCTTCTTAATCTTTATCCCATAAATGCCTCGAAACTTTTCAATCGTATTATCAGAATCAATCAGCATAAACTGTTCCAAAATTTTCAGATATGGTCCAGCTATGAACCCTTCGCTACCGCTAGCAGAACTTGTCCTTCTGATACTCATATTGTTTTGATTAGACGGGAATCCTTTGGTATACAAAGCCACAACTACAGCTCCCCCAAGTCTGTTAAAAGTAAAAAATAATTATTAGCATAAAAATATGAACGCATTTTTGGCAAAACGATTCACCTTATGAACGTAAATATAAAATCATACCAAGCGAAGCAAATGAAGCTAGTTCTCGATATTAACAAAAATTGGAAATTCAAGATTACTGTATTAAATGATGCATGTCAAACTTTCTGCTGTGACAGCGAGCTGTGTCATTAACGATAATATAATGCCACAAATAAAATGCAATAACTCTTACAACAATTAGAATTAGCGATGGGAACTATTGAAATAAAGAATAAAGAAATCATTCGATTAACAAAATTTCACATTTTTCGTGGATGTGAGTTAGTAAACATTTCTGTGTAATGAATACTTCGATAGTTGTTTCCATTCGATTATTACTTTTAAGGGTATAATCACATTGTGCAAAAACATCGTTATGTATTTTCAAAAAGTTCGTGAATTTTACGGACGGAAAATATAAATACACATAATATCTGGCTACGCCCACTCCCACTTTCACATGATTCTTAGTTTTCATTCAAATCAATTAACAGACGAGATTATCATCGATCTTTTTTAACGCATGGCGGAAATAATATACAAAATCTAATTAAAATTTACCCAATATTATGTTGCAACGCTATTTTAACATTTGGCACTTGTCGCTTTTCCGCTTGTCCCCTCAACTGCCAACACAATTCCGCACATTGTGCAATACCAGTCGCTCCCAAAGGATGGCCCTTTGAAATCAAGCCTCCTGAAGGATTTATCACATATTTTCCACCGTAAGTATTATCGCCATTATCAATTAATTCGCCAGCCTTTCCAGGTGGACATAATCCAAGTGCTTCATATGTTATAAGCTCATTAGCTGAGAAGCAATCATGCAATTCAACTACTTGCACATCAGTTGGTTTAACGCCAGTTCTTTTGAACAAACGTTCCGCCGCGGTTTTTGTCATATCATAACCAACGAGTTTCATTAAACTATTGTCTTGGAAAGTAGATGTAGTGTCTGTCACCATTTCTATACCAAGAATTTCGATAGCTTGCTCCTGTAAGCCATGTGCTTCAACAAAGCGTTCTGATGCCAAGATAGCAGCCGCAGCACCATCACTTGTTGGGCAACATTGTAGTTTAGTAAGAGGTCCGAATACTTTTTGCGAGTTCAAAATTTTCTCTAACGAATACTCATCACGAAACTGGGAATAACTGCAAATGATTCATTTATGTATTGAAGAGAATTTCGAATATACTAACGGATTGTTCACTGAATGTTTGTGATTCTTATAAGCTATTTTGGCAAAATGTTCTGATTTTGTCCCATATTTTTTCATATGTTCAATGCCAGCATTGCCAAATAATTGAGCTGTTATTGGACTTTCATTTATTCCAACTAAATCAGCCATTAAAGTAACATGTTTATCCATTGGGTTTGTACGATCAGAAAACTAAAAGAACATACACCATAGTAAAAAATTTAGAGTTTAAATAAAATTTTGATTCCACCTTTGAGGTAAGGCTTCCTCTTTCCATTTTTTCAAAACCCAATGCCAAAACACAATCTTTTCTTCCTGTTTCAATCATCTCTTTAGCAATTAGCAAGGCAGTTGAACCAGTTGAACAATTGTTATTCACATTGAAGATTGGAATTCCTGTCATCCCTACTTCATAAACTGCCCTTTGACCACATGTCGAATCACCTGAGACAATGTTGCATATTAGTTGTTTAATTTCAACTTAAAACTAAACTAACAAGTTATTGCACACATAAACAACAAAAATGAATTAACGTGACATATAAATCCAAAACTATTATTTACCGTAAACGTATCCCACACTAGCCAATTCAATTTCTGACATTTTAACTCTGGCATCTTGTAGTGCCTTTTCAACGGCTTCCTTCGCCAAGTCTGGATAATCTGCATCATTTTTGCCTGGTTTTTCAAACTACTCGACGAATTGCCAAAGAAAATTACTTTACATCAAACAATTCAAATAAGAATTAATAAATTCACTTACTTTGGTCATTCCAACACCAATAACGAATACGCGTCCCATTTTGCTCTCTTCTTGATCTGAACTACAGAAATACCGAATCAAACTTTCACTCGATATCTTCACGGAGGGAGATCATCGTTCCGGTTGAATAACAATTTTTTTGCACAATTTAAAATGAACATTGAACTTTGGTACCGAGCAATTTCTAATCTTTTGAGTGAATAATTCGAATCAATTTAGCGATGGAAATGTCTACTTCCGTATTCGTAAAAGTAATTTTATTGTGATTCGAATTATCCCGAATGCAAATTATTATAGACAACATCAGAGAAATTATTTACCTTGTAATGATCTTCAAACGTCGACGTCTAGATCTCGATTTACACACAACACAACAAATAAATTGAAACTATCATAGACAAACTCATAGAAAAATTAGATATATAGACGATCAAAGCAAAACTTGTTAGTCTGTGTAGTCTCCGCCGCCATTCAGAGTTGATCGAACTAAAAACGATAAGACGGATTACAAGTTTACAGGAACCTAGATTACCTGTCATTTACATTTTAATCGTATCGGCGCACCTTGATGCGATATGCTGATACGCATGTCAAACTAACGTCACTGGGACATCACAACGTATTTTGATAATTATTATTACAGTCGTACCTCTAGTCCTTTACTTTCACGGAACGTTGATTTTAACGCTTTGAGCCTGAAGGCAAAAGAAATCCAAGGTTCTTTGTCAAGTCTGTTGGATATTATGATCTAATAATGCTCGCGGTCGAGTGTTCAAGTAGCTATACACCATTGAGCGTGACGTCACAAGTCATGAACAAACTAAACAAAAACGTTTGTGTATGAACTAACCTAACTTGTCTATGGTGCATATAAAATTTGTCATTTGAAAATTCGTTGAGAATCAAAATGAATTCGACGAATAATCCAGCTCCAGCGGGGATTAGCCAATATGAAGCAGCTAAACGAAGGTTCCAGGCTTTGAGCGATCAACAGGATAATTTATCGGACCAAGAAAATTATGCGGCAATAATCCAAAACTTCTGCGACGACGAACACAACACGATCGAGTTCGATTCCGCATATTTCTTCGATCTTATTTACATAGCAGATATGATACAACTTCTGGATAACGTAACAGAAAAATTTTACACGAAACTTTCCGTCAAATTCTTGTTGAATGATCATTTACCTGCAATAATAGAAAATCTAGATTATTTGGATCGAATATCACATGTTTACCAATTCATTATTCAAGGACTCTGTAAGGCCCTACAATTGAAACCGATCATTCAAGGAGGCGAATTAACTCTGCAATATTCAACATCAAAATTGTGGTATGATGTGAATTTCAAAGAAACGAAGAAGCTGATTTTGGATCCAAGTGGTTTTAAAGTTCTACTAAGTAATGATTTATTCAAATTTTCACAGATGAATATCATGTTTCGATTATTAAAAATTGAGGAACTATCTCTTAAGGGTTGCAACTTGAATAGTTGTAACTTGGCGGGACTTTTTGATAACCTCCAGTTGAAATCTTTGAATATGGACTCGTGTGGATCAAGTGTCAATGGAGTATTGCGTGATCAGGCAAAGAACTTGAAAACTCTAGTCAAGTTAGATATTTCATATAATGATATAGAAGCAGAAACTTTTGAAATCATAGAAACCCTGCAGCTTAAAGAACTTTATGCTAAAGAATGCATTAACAGACATACTCATGGAAAAACTATTGGTGGAGCATACCAAAATAAAGTTGACTGTTTACAACAAGAACAAATTTATCAAACTTTTCTAAGGAGCACTCTTGATGTTTTGGATTTTGGTGAAAACAGCATCGATTTAGAAAACCTCAAGAAAATTGCATCTCTAAACTACATACACTTGGATATATCTGGCTGTTATTCTAACACACTCAACGATGTAATTTTTTCAACTAATTTACGAGTATTAATCATCCGAGAAACTTTTTTGAATTTAAATCAGTTTGAAATAATTTCTGATTTAGAATTAGTAAACTTAGCATTTGAATGCAATGCTGCTGATTTTCACAACGTTGCAAGCGTTAATTATGCAAAGCCTCTGTTCAAAACATTGCAACATTTGCATGTTTGTATATGTGAAGATGATCCATCCAGAGCATTCCTTCAGTTTTTGGCTCAATTCCCGCTCAAATCAGCATCCTTCGCCTCAGTAAGTGAGGAATTCTATTTGGAGATATATCTAAAAGAATATCTAACGAAATTCAATTATTTGGAATCATTAATCGTTAAGGGATATGAATTTTATCCAGAGGAACCTATATCTCCATTTTTATCCAGGTTACACTTGAAAAAAGTAATGCTGGATACAGACGTACATAATCAGTTTTATCGAGAAGTGCTGAAAACTGAAGGACTCGAACAACATCTCAAGGAGCTATATCTTTCCTCATGTCTTACGAACGATGACTTGTTGGATATTACAAAATTCAAAAATCTGAACTACTTAAGGTTTCAATTTGATCACAATGTTAGTGAAGAACATTTGAAGGAAATAATGAACATGAACATCAAATACTTAGTAATCGAGGCTGTAGTGAGAGGAGCATTAGATTTACCCATGGCTAGAAAACTATGTATCGCAAAACCAAAAACTTTGACAATCTATGATGATTACGGTAAAGCTATAACACAACCAGCGTTTGAATTCCTTATAGATGAAGCAAACTGTCGTAGCTTTTCTGAGAATTTGGCGACCCTTTGTGTAAGAAATGTGCTCACACAACAAATGGCAACTATTCTTAATTGCCCTAATTGGCAGAATATATCAATGGATTCCTCTTACCGTGAAGGTTCAATGGCAGCCATGTTTGAAAATCCTCATTTAAAATATACAGTCGATTATTTCAAATGCAAGAATTTCGATGAAACTTGGGACTTGGTGGCAATTGAAAAATTGAACCCATCGTCACTTGAATTGGAAGCATTCTCGATACGTAATGAAATTTTAGAGATTCTAAAAACCAAAAAATTTTTACGAACTTTAATTGTCAATGAATATAAGGAGAATCCCGTTTTTGTTAAGAAAATTGAGGAGTTATTTCATAGGAAAATTATTTCGACACTCTGGCTATACAAGATTCAGAGATTTTTCTACCTTCACGATTAAAAATCACTTATTACGTATTATAATTTTGTTACAATAAATGCGATTTTTGAAATAATATATTTTTTAATAATTCGTTTTAAATTGTCGTTCAGGCACTGTGTGGATGCCTTCGACTAACATTTCTTCTGATTTATGTCTCGGGCGGACTAAAAAATCTCAAGTCAGCGCGATGCCAAAATGAAGCATTCATAACAATCTGTTACTAAAATCAACAGAGAAAGCGTTCGTTCATTCGCATTTATCTTGTTTACCTCACGCAATAACACAATTGGGAATGAAGAATATGACCTTGGAATCCCAAAGTAACGAAGTAGAACCGGTGGAGAATTAATTAAAATGCAGATTTTTTTAATAGACAATTAGTAACAATTTTGAAAAAGAATTCGGATACAACGCTTAGGACTAGGTTGCACAATTTCAATTTAAGAGCAAGGAGTCTTGTCAGGACTCACAATTGACCAGGGGGCACCCTCATTAAAAGTATCGATCGAGATCCTGTTCACAGATGACTCATGACTTCGTTTCTATTATGTAGTGATGGGCGAAGATAAGTGTGAAACGAACGAAAGCTGTACTGTATTGAGGAGGCTCAATGCGTATTCGAGGAGGTAATTGTTTTAAAGGGCGCACAGATCTTATTATCCTCATTAACGAAACAGTGACAACAGTAAGATATGGAGATTCACTTGTAGAACGAATTGTTGTTTCAATTGTGGCAGCAATTTTATGTTAATTGATGGAAACTACCTTCAAACTACTGGACAAATTTTAATGTTTCTTGGAAATGGTTCATTTTGTTGAAGTCTGGAACTTTCTCGTAAGTCGGAAAGTTTTTCGAAATTCTAAAATATATGGTTGAAAATGAAAAAATCTTGACAAGTATTTTAGACTTTTAAAATGATTTGAACTCGTGCAATCAAATAAGCAGCAGGAGCCGTTAGTGTGCTCGAAAGAAATCCTATTGATTGGAATAGCTCAGTATATTCAAACAAGAATTATAAATTGATATTACGTGAAATAATAAAACGAAGGTAAAATATAGTGACGGAGATAACGTTGCCTATCAAATGTTTGATAGTCAAACTTTCGAGACTATGAGGAGATACATATTCATAGCCGTTGATAAAATATTTGACAATATCAAAATGCGTGAATTTCAAAAACCGTTCTTATCTTTTTCACCGACCGCACCGGTACGACTCGTATAACTTAATAAGAATAGTACAAAACTTCGGCGACTGCGTCGTGTCCTTCGGCAATTTCATTCAAATTAGTTTTAATAGGTGCGCGTGGTCGTAGTCCTCATTTATGCAAGAGCGGAGCGTACGAAAAGTACGGAGTACCGTACAGTATTATTTTAAATCTCAGTACTGAAACCGCGGGTACATAATCTGTGATATAATGACGTCCGTTATTTCGTTACCGAAATCGACAAAAAATGAATGTGCCTGTACGGAAGAACTACGAGGAATTTCACAAACAGGTAAATAATGTTTTTCCCACAATTTACGAAAAGATAAATTTTTTTTGTTACCTAAGTAACAAGTTTTAGATATTTATTATTTAATTGATTGTTTTGAACGCTATTGAATTTTTCCCACTAAGTTAGTACTCATTAAAGCTATCATTAGTTTCGCGATTGCTAGGGTTTTTATCAAATTAACTTACCTCTAACTGTAATTGAATATTTACTAGGAACTCATTAGCTTCATCGCTCCTTCCAATTAGCGATGTAATGTTACGTTGAAATTTTTATAGAAGACGAGGATGCTCACATCATAATACCTGACTGGAGATTGAAAAAAGTTCAATCTCCAATCGAGCTTCAACATGACAAAAGCAACGAGTATGACCACTTTGAACCACTTGAATTTCACGGACATTGGGACCAAGGAGGCAAAGCAATTTTCAGCAATAATGGTCATACGGGTAAATTTATCATTGATGTGCATTTTACAATATTTAAATTATTTGAATATTGCAGCCACGCTCAATTTCATAGATCGCGCCTTGCCGTTCTTAATTGGTGGTCCATTACATAACGACCGCTACATCTTTGAACAATTACATTTCCATTGGAGCGATAACGACCACAGTGGATGCGAACATATTTTCGAGGGACAAGCGTAAGTTGATAAAGCAAATTCAATCGCGAAAGTTATCTCATTTGAATGTTGGATTTATCCATGCGATAAGTCCAACTTCACGTTAATGTTCGAAGGTTTGTACAGCAGTAAAATAATCCTTGCGGTAATACCATCTCAAGGTTGTGTGTTTCATTGGAATTTCATGTTCACAAAAACTTACATGTTCCAACGTTGAGATGAACAGAGGAATAGATAATTTATGCTAATCGAGATTGCACCTAATTTAGGAGAAACTACTACTTATGATTGATTTATTCCATGTAATTTTCCTTGCTTTGTCATTAATTTGTCAGATCACGAGGTAGAAAATTGGTAGACCGCTTATATCTGACTAAAGGACGTGCTGTTTTAATGCCTTATCGAGGTTTTCAATATCATTATAAAGTGGGAAAATCTACAGATTAATTAATATTTTAAGTGTTAAGAAAAGTAGAAGACAGGGCTGGAATTTGCCCTGGGTTTCTGGCTACAATTCCACTTGAATTATAAATGAATGTCAATTTTAATAAATGTCATTAAATTAATTACTTATGTGCGATTTTTTGGTTTAAGATATTCGATGGAGGCGCATGTAGTTCATTATAACTATAAATATGGAAATTTTTTCGATGCACATGACAAACATGACGGTTTAGCTGTTGTTGCATTTTTCATTCATGCCACAGACGACGACGAACATCCTTGCTTCAACAAAATTACGGAAGGGGTGAAGCAGATTGAAAAAATTAATTCATCTGCTGAAGTTGCGTCCGGTAAGTCCAACTAAACTTCTTCATAACTATTCTACTTTGAAATCCTCAAGATTGCTTGACTTGGATGAGCGAAGCGGCAAAGTGTAAGGGTTACTATACCTACCAAGGTTCACTTACAACGGAACCTTACACAGAATCCGTTACTTGGATCTTGTACCCAACACCGATAAGCGTATCAAAAAAACAGGTACGACATTAGGATCCATCAATATACTTTATTTAATTTTCATTTCAGGTTGCGCATTTTAGAAAAATGAAATCCAGTGCTTGCGAAAATTTCAATATCATGAAAAACGTCAGACCGTTGCAAACTCCTTTACCACATCAGGAACTAAATATCATTTATGCGCGTTCACACAAAAAAAGCGAATAAAATTTGTCTCTTTATAGGTACATAACTGATGTATCATATTGATAAAATGTATCATGCAGTAGGCTAACTGCACGACAGAGTATAGAAAAGTAGAAACTAAATTCTATAGAAGATTCTATAGGAGATACAGTATTTTCAATATGTATAACGAAATGAAACTTAACGGCGATTAATTTTTATATTCAAATATAAAAAATGACGTAAAAATGTTGAGCTTTTTTTATCTCAATAAATATTTTGAAAGACAATTGATGAATTACGGATAAAGCGTATGAGGTTGATGAAAGCACATTAAGTAGTTAAATTTTTTTAACGCTATTCAAGTTTTCACATTTGCTCCTCATAAAATAAAATGTTTCATTATTACCCATTTCTGAAACGTGGGCTGATTATTGACAAATTTTTTCTGCTTTTGCTTATATTCAAAAGAAAGTATATACAGCATAAAGGGAACAATTTTCGTATACATCAAACTACATCCTAGTCACTGAAAAAAGTCGTCCCCCTTCATATTAAAAAAAAGGCTTATTCACAGGCGCGATACTGCTCCACGTTTTTTGGTCTCTTCCCTGCCTGGTTGGAGCCCTTAAAATTCTTTTTACGGTTTGCAAGATGTTTGTTAAACTGCGTTTTCATTATATGAGGTTATTGATTAACTTATAACAGCGACATTTTTTAAAGAAAAAGGTGTGTTCAATGAGGACTTTAATATTTAGGAAACTTTAGAAAGTATGCAATTATCAATCAAATTTAGTAAATTTGATATGCTCATGCGCGTTTTAATGGCTATTTAAGGTTCATTCCAAAAACTACCATTAAATAACCATTTTCCAGGAATTATTCTGGAATAATTTCTAGTTATGTAGTTCTAGATCCAGAAAATTTGAAAGAATACAATTTTCCATTCCATGAATTTTATTATTTCCAAAGTAATTACAAAAACTGAAAAGAATTTTCTGAGTCATATATAAAAGGATTCTATTTGATAATTAAATATACTGATGGAGCCATAACAATAAATGCACAGAAACAGTTACCTCCGAGTTTTTTTACCTTTCCCTTTATTTGAGGAACTGCTTGATGCAACTAAATCAACAGCACTCCTATTACTTCTTGACTTTAATTTAGGGATCATTTCACTTAAATGTAACAACAGACTGGTCCTAGTCGCCAATTCGGGATTGACCGGGGTTCCATCATCATTCTTCAATTGCACTCGGATACGACCCCTAAACGTGGGCTCCTTGCTGCGTTCCCGGCTATAGAATTTGTTTTCCACGCCAACTTTAAAGCCAAGTGCGTCCAGCACGTCTCGTATTTCTTGATGGGTTGGATTTTCAACGCATTTTTCTTTGCAGATTTTCCGTCCCTGAGGTATTGTTTTGGTGCTGTTTATATATGCGGGGTATATGGCGATCCATCTGTAATGATGGTGAATAAGTATTATAAGCACATAAAAACTGCTTGTACCTTTCTCGATCGCTGTGTTTTTTATCTGACGTCCATTGGGACACATAAGCACTCATTCTGTTTGTCCCCAATTACAATACAGCATATGTTCACGATTTTATGTAAACCACTAATCTATTCTGTAATGTAGTAATGAGATGTCAGAAATGACATGAATTGTAAATGTGCAAATATAATTCTGTGATTATGATAACTAAAATTACAGGTAAGCCCAGAGAGGGCGTGTACGACGAAAACTAGTAACGTTTGGACGACCACCAGAGGGAGCGCAAAATTCGGCAACCAGACTTACTTCTAGATAAAATGCGGGTAAAAGCAATATTTTTACATATAAATAGCACATTGAAAGACCGCATTTAAATGATTTATTAACGCACTATAAAAGTATAATAATACATTGATTCAGCTTAAGATATTACTCTTCTTGACGCAGCTTTTCTAATCTTTTCTTTATGGATTCTTTTAGATGCTTCCGCCAATCTTCAAACACCTTATGTGGTTCAGATGTACCCGCTGCTGTTGTCTCGGGTGCTTCTGTTGTAAGTAAATGGAATCTCCTTTTACTGGGTAACGGATTTTCTGCCCCTAAAAGTTTTAAGGTAACCATATCAGCTCGAACAGTGGTGACGGAAGGTTCAGTCACTTTTGGTAAATGTTTTTTTAATCCAACCCGGACGTAAGAAGGGTGTTTGATTCCTGGAATTGTTGTTGTTGCATCCGTTGTTAATTCTGTTGTTTTTGTAATTCTTCTGTTTAAATTGGCACGGCGAGCGTTTGCGAATATATTTTTCAATAATGTATCTGAATTGGTTGTGATTTCAATAACTGGCGCGTTGGTTGTAGTTTCCGTTGCGATGTTAGGTAATCGTCTCCTTTTTGGAATGACAGCATGATACTTGATGGGTGCACTGGTTGTTTCAATCATTGATGATTTTTCAGGAATATGCCTTGCAGCTCCAACAATCGGTGGTTCAACGATATCTTTAACAACGGACTCGGGTTGTTCGACTTTTTTGATCTGTTCTTTAGCCTGTATAGAATTGCTGTCTGTTAAGGGGGTAACTAGAACATTCGAATCGACCAATGCTTCTGTTGTAGATGGTACACTTTTCAAAACCTCATTATCGATATGCGGTTGCTTACTTGTTGTTGTGACGTGTTGCATCCTTGCAAGTTTAGCTTGTAATCTTTCTTTCTTACGTCTTTGTCGGATTTCTTCGAGCGTTAAATGATGATGGAGCTTCCTTTGGAGGTTCGGGCCTTCGTGGTGAATAAAATCATGATGAATTTTATCGTGATCCGCTGAATTATAAAGGTGCTCATGTGGCATTATATCATGTAACAATGGTGGTAAGGGATGTTTAATTGACGTGAGTTTATTTTTTCGGTAAAACGAGAACTTAGCTGGTCGATTTGTTATATTTTCTACTGTTTCGGCAGGTTGCACAATTGGAATTCCTGGATTTGCACTCATAGGAAATTCTGCGACCGTGTTTTCTTGACTATCAACATCTTCTTTATGGATAATATTGAAAGGGTGTTTTCTTGACTTTGCTCCAATTACGAAGGAATCGCATGTATATATTACTGAAAAACGGAATTACATTTTTGTGAATATTGAAGTCCAACTTACCGAATAGTATGAAAAATATGCCGTAAAGCGTTTTCTGTGTCATCGTGTTAAATCTATCTAGACAAATGAACATGAATTACTTATCGAAGTAGTTTTCAATACATTGGGAAAATGTCAAGTCAGGAATTTTGTGAGTTGACGCAAGTTTCAATTGCGATAATTTATTTAATATTTTGCATGGCGTAACACGAGAATGTTTTTGTATATTCAATTCAATAATGCAATAGTGAGAAATTTTCAGGAGCTGGATATTATGAATCGGAATTTCGCGCAATCTGGGAACTGCTGCATTGGTTGATTTTCCCGACCTACTAGAAAAATTAGAACGTTTAGTTTCATATCAGTCAATGCTCTGGCAATATCTCAATTAAATAAGATGCAGTAGATAGAGTTGTGAAGATTTTGCAGTTACAAAAAATATACTACTAGTTATAATAAAATAATTATTTTGATAATCACCGAACAAAGAAGAGGGTGATAATAAAACAGTTTAATTAATAAAATAATCGCTGGTTAGTTACTTTTGCGTAAAAGCAATAAACGTTGTTTCAACTACTATTTTCTCATCAAATCACATACCTAAACCATCCTCATGGATCACTCTATATATGGAGAAAATTCTATGAAAATCCATGCAGTATTTTTTAATTTATGTACATACGATACTTATTCAAACATTGGATAAGAGCACTCATTGGTGGTTTTACTGACTTAGCTCATATAATACACCCTAAAAAAGGCTAACGTAATCTGGTATGAGTTCCCATAAAATTCCTCATTACTATCAATGTGAATTGCGTTGTATATCTTTGATTAAAAAGGGCAGTGAAATTACAGAAACGAACACAATATAGTTTTATTTATCAATAGTTATTATACAGTTGAATCATATAACTCAAAAACAAACATTTCAATCTGAACAACAGAATTGACTATTCAAAATGCGAACACACACACACACATACACACTGACATTCAAAGTTCCGTGTGAACTGGATGTGTTGCTTTAAGATCTGGACTATGCAAAAATATACCTTCCATGGCTTGCCAATGAACAGAATCTGATGAAGAAGATACACCGACAATCTCCATTTGTCCATTGATGGGTCGTCCAAAAGTACGTCCAGATGTTGCCAAGTACATATTTGTATCTTCATGTTTTAACATTATATTCTCGTCCCTAATCCAGTTATCGCCTGAAATTGATTATAACAACATTGGAACATGCTTAATTCTTCAATCATGAGATCAAAACAGGGAGTTTATCTTTTACACTACAAAAAGTACAAATACTCCAGCTCTGGATTTTTAGGTTGACAAACTTGTCAGCAATTTGTCATAGATAATTGCTATAGGCTGATGTAGCACTCTGGCAAAGAATTTCTTTCTTCAGAATTAATTTTAGCTTCAGCCACATCATTTAAGCTTTGCTGTCATATGAGTGCTTGTGTCAACTATATTCAGAGATACCAATCATTGAGATAGTTCAAATAAACCATAACACCTCATTGTAATTTCATTTTTTTCATGAAGTGGCACTATATGCAGACTTAAGTGAAAACAGATAATAGTTATATTATTATAGTAATTTTAGAAATACACTTGAAAAATCCAGTGACGTCAATTTGGAGAGCATATTAGTATACCATTATGAGAGTATCATAACATAAACATTCTTTTTAAATTTGTGGTTTTTCGTAATATATAAAAAAACATTGACCTACCTGAACAAATAACTTGCCAGTGATCCCCTGTGTCCCCTTCACCATTGTCTCCATAACAACTTATTTCTTGTTTGCCACTTAAAGGACTTGAGAATATATGGGAATGTAGATTTTTCTTCGTCTCCAAGTGTTCTAACCGAATCTTGGATCCACATTTTACTGGTTGCCCTCGTGGGCATATTTTGCCGGTTATGCTCTTGATAACCCAATGACTGTTGACATCTTCTTGAATTTCTGTACCTGTGACTGATTGTTGTCCGCTTCCTGTTCCGTATTTTACATCGTGTGAGTGTAATCTGACTCTATAATCTGAATTCAGTAATTTTATTACTGAACCACACGTTACGTATTTCTGTCTAGCGCCTGAAAAAGTTAATACACTCAAAACAACCAATAGCAAGACGACACAATTTCTAAATGTGAATGAAGTCGTCAACAATCCTATTTTAATGAATTAACTCACCATGTATTAGTTCAAATTTCAACAGAATAAACATCAAATAATTTATAATTTTCACAGCCGACAAATCCATGACTCTAATATAGTTAGTAGTTGAAAAACTGATGTGTCCTAAACCAAATTAATCTATCAGAATTGTCAACGGAAATGACAGAACATAGAAAAAAAATCTTTACTCTTTCTGTATAAGTGAGATGGTCGTTGTAAACAGACAATTTCGACAGATGGCGCATAATGCTGCAAAAACTAAAGTCTCGTTTACATTAGATGATGTTGTTATTGTAAAGCGTTACACATTCATTTATTTCTGTAATTACATTCTTTAAAATCGTCAACTAATTCTCAATTTTTAAAGTGCGTGTACAGAATGACCCTTCTGAGTGTCATCTTACAATATTTCCAACTTTTGAAATTTATATAATTTAATATGTGGTCATAAAAGTGTTTAAAAAAAGTAAGTTCATAATTATGTAAGAAAGAATTCCTTAAAAAATGAGGAAGTACAGTTTCACTGAGAATTTGAGAGTCAACTACATTGCATTTTGCAGTTCTATGTTGAATTAGGGAATTCAAAAAACTTTGAAGCTTTGAGCTTTGGACGAGTGAAATTAGAATTTTCTGATTATGTTGATTTAAAAAAAAAACCGTTACTGTTGATTTTAATTTCGGCCCACGGTTCATGGGCTATGGAAATTATAAAACAAAATTGCACGTTGTTGACTTATTGATGAATTTTGTATATAATTTTTAAATAAATCCGTTTAAAGGAGAATCAGATTTTCTTTATTTCGCGGAAATAACCTCGACCGCATTATCTACATTGCGTAAGGACAATTCCTCGGCGTCTATAGCGCGCGCATTTTCGCAATAGCAGAAAGGAAGAAGTCCATATAAACCGAAGCTTTTCCACATCAAAATCAGTCTGGCTCAAACGGGAAATAGTGACGGTTTACACAGTTCGTTCATGCGCAATTTCTCTTCAACGGCATCTTCCTGGAGAAACGTTCCATAAGCAATCGGAAGTTGAAAGTACGTCGTTTTCATGATATGCATGAATTTTATGTTTTCTCTGTAGGGGAAATTTCAGGAAGGCTATTTAGATATAAATCGGAAATAAAATATGTTGTTTAAAATTAATGTTATATTTAAAAAAGATGAATTAATAGTTAGGTGATTTGAAGTGCATGCATTTTTATTTTACTAGCTCGACTTGATTACTCCTTTCATTAAAGAAGAATGAGAATGAATATAAAGATGAAGATTTTTTGACACTGATTCAGATCAACATTTGATTGAATTGTTTTGAAATTTTACCTTTATTAAGATTACGATTTAAAAATTATTATAAATTTTACAAACCGTACCATTAACATAATGTTTCCTTTTCTTACAAATCCTGAAGTAGGATTATAATGAAAATAGAAAAAAAATTGGAATGCCAAATATTGTTTTCATAACAGTGAAAAAACATTTCATGCAGAACAAGACCTATCGATAGTTCTATGCCTAAGAATGTTATTTCTTTAGCATCAATCAGTAGATCATCAAAACTTTTAGCAGAGTAGAGAGATTTCAAAAAATTATTCAAATTATTGAAATGATTATAATACTGCACAACATCAAATAATTTTACAAAAAATGTTAACTTTACTTGAAGTTGTGGACCGATCGAAATATATTGAAAATACGACAAAAAAACTATGTGAAAACTTAAAACTTCCCTTACTAGCATTGGCTTAGGTTTTTAATCCAAATTTGAATATCCCATGCAAATAATACTCCTATACTCCTGAATATTTCATTATAGGTACAGTTGGTACGGAAGTTTTGTTCTTTCGATATTGGTTGCTTTGCATTCATTGCGAATCAGGGCTCAAACGTAGAAAATTCGTTATTCATCAAAAACTTTCTTTATTCAACCTAACTTTTCGAGACTTCGCATCGAAACGACCTGTCGTAAAGTTTCAAATTGCTTCATTTAAGCCGAACACGTCGTTGTGTTTCGAATGAATATGATTTTTAGAGTTTATCGTAGACAAAATTTGGTATAGGAAGACACTGCGGGTGATTTAAATTCAACGTTATCGTCGGGCTGAATGAAATATCGATGATTTTCGTTGGAAACGAGAACAGTGGTTTTTTTTTGTTGATGCGCTCATTTCGTTCGAGTTCGATTTTTCGCTAACCTCATTTTCAAGATAAATGAGATAAGCTCTCGAACAGACGAAGTAATTTCCTTGGTTTTTTTTTCTGAAAATAATGAATTTGCCAATTCTTTTCTATGGAAATACATGGATTCATGCAGAAATGGAATGGTATAATAATTTGCTGAGTTCATTTGGTATTAGAATTCAATTATATTTTTATTCCTGCGGGACCTAAAATAAATTCCATATTTTGCTTCGAAGTAACTCGTTTTATTTCGGAGTTTATTTCACTCCGAATTGAATGTTTATAGTTAAAATCGAACATCTGTCGGATCAGTTCTATATCTTTCTATGGATCTATAATGAGCGCATGCAGAGGATCTGACACGCACAGGGTGCGGGCTAGAACCGCTAGTCATTAATAAAATGAATATATTTTGTTTCAGATTCAAGATGAATATCTTCACTATCCTTATTAAATTGCTTGAAATATAATATTCATTTATTTTATAAATCAGGTCAGCAATGAAATCCTAGAAAATGCCATAGAAATCATGATACCCAGTGATATTACGACGAAAATTGTTCACAGTGGTAGTCTTCAGATTCGATCATAATAATTGCTTGAGACAGCAATAATAAATTTTGAATCATTCGCAGGAGAATTAATCACTTTGTGTCTACTCGCAATCGCACTCCATGACAAAAAAATTACCATTACCCATGAAGGAATTAAATATTCTCATTTTAAGTTTAAGGGCAATTGAGTCACGAGTGCGCTATTCGATAAAGGCGGAATTACATTCGCGGCAGGAACGTTATAAATCATCTATTGAATTTTTTATCGTCAGAGTTTGTGACCGAATTCCAAACGGATTCGTTAATTGCAAACCTTTACGAATTCCTGCGCATCTGAATCTGGACGTAGAGATATCGCAGGCGTAGAAATATTTTACGATCAAATGACAAATTTTTCGTGGAAAACAGACGACATTTTGTATTCGGAAGTTCAAAGATCACATTCATAAAATGTGAAAAACAGATTGTCCTCCATTAATGATGTGATGCTACCCCGCTATTCCAAATTTCGTGTACGATTTTGTAAATAGTGTACTACGATTCGTATAAAAAAGATCCTAATGAGTTGAGAATTCAATCGGCCAAAATTATGATGACAGATATCAAAAATGTTTGTGGTTATGTCGATTTACAACGGATCAAAATTAAATTTAATTCACTGATATGCTTCAACTAACTTGATGTCAGTCAAATATCCGCCAATAGCAATTAATACCTTTGAACTACCCAAATATCAAGTTAATCATAGATCAAGCACGAAGCATTAAGTAATTTAATAGTGATTGAATATTTGATTCGAGTTAAGATAATTGACGTTTAAACAACTCAAATTTCAAAGTTAATTTCAATTAAGCGAGTTAATAGTGTTTAAATATTTAATTTTCGTTTGCGCAACCATTGTTCACAATACACAATTGATAAGATTTCTAATGATTTTTAACAAATTAAATAGACGGACATCGATCTGGTTTTTCGGGGGATCTTAAACGACTATTGTTCATCAACAATCTGTGACAGATATTTAAGTTGTGACGTCTGATATACAATTTTGTTGAAAAAAATCGTCGGTCATTCTTGCGTTTGCATTCGTAAACCCAGAAAACCCTGTATGAGGTAGATCAGAATATAAATAAATTCTCTTTCAGTTTAGTTCAGTCTCAGTCAACAAAGCTGTGTACAGACGTGTGCAAATGGACATTTAACTGGAAGTTTTACAAGACATTTTTAGTTAAAGCACAGTGTTTAGCTCATGAAATACTCATTGCTGCAGTCGGATATTGTTTAAAACAGTCGTGCAAAATATCCAACGTATTTCACTCATCAAATAGCGTCCGTTGCCTGAAGCATTGTGCGACATACATAATGGTCTGCTGGACTTCATAATAAACTATAGTATTTGATTAACTGAAAATATTCCCGTCATCGACGTCAAAGACAATTTAACGAACGATAGTGGCCTCGGGAGCGAAACAAAACGATCGATTGAAGTAATTACATTCGGGATGAAAGTCTGACGGTATTCAATTATAGGGGAAGTTGAACGCCAATCTCTGTCCTATTATCCTCGCTCTTCTTCACATGACGAAATTAGAAAACCGATACCGTTATTAGAAGACTGGAATCGAAATTACGAAATTCGGTTTCTTAGTTTACCCCGTCTGAGAAAAATTGGATTGCTTTGTACAAATTGACTGCCTAAAACAAAATCACTGATTAAACAAATAATTGTTTGCTGCAAAACTTTATTTTGTTCTTTTTTGGCTGCTATCGGTTTTAAACAGAAGTATACTCGTAACGTTAGAAATATTCGGTAAGAAGACTTTGCACTTTATATTAGGAACGGAAATATAACTCTTAAAAGACGTTTTTGGAAGATTGCTCATTGTCACAGATTACTTGAAAATTCTTCATCTTTCAGAAAATTCCTCGACTATACTGATATAAATATTTGAAAAATAATTATTAATTGACTAAACAGAATGAAACTGATGCAGATTTATGATCATTGATTAATACCTTAATAAGTACGTGCCTGATATAGAGAACACAATTCGTATTGATTTGCTCCTTTAGATGATAGGGATGGCGTTGTCATAGCGTTCATCTTACCTTGGAGTTAGTAACATACATAAACAGATGATTAATGGTTTTTGAAGACATTTTGAACAATGTGATATAATGTGCTGAAAAGCCTCAAGTATTATTATGGATAAACAGCATCCTAACTATATGTTGAATTATTTGTCATTTGCCACAAGAAAACCCAAAAACCTCATTTCTAAAATAATCATAAAAGATAATTTTCATAGATTATTCTTCGGTCGAAATGTAACGCTAATCTGATTTGAACTGAGGTACTGTTGGGCTAGATATTCATAGTATTTCCCTATTATAGCATTGTATCCTTGTTTTGCTTTCCGCACTGGGGAATTTCCTGGGAAAAGTGGCAACCACGACATTGGCGCAGACAAATTCACCCTCCGGGCAATTGCGAGAGAATTTCTCATTCGTATGTATCCCGTGTTTTAGGAATAAAATAGACGTTCCCCCTCTAGGATTTTTAATTGCACATTTTCAATCAGGAAATAGAGTACGGAGCACGAAATTCAGTTATAGAGATTACGTGGTTCTGCATTTCATAATTTTTGTACAAATTCAACTTCAAACAAAATTGGGGAGTTCAAAAGGAAAGAATAATTGATGAATGTTTTGTTAGATTTTAAAAACCTGCATCTGATGACTGATGTCAGTACACTGACAAAAAACTACAAATGATTTTGACGTAAAGGTTCGGGAAACACAAGACAAACTTGACGACTTTCAATTTGTCAGAAAAAAGGTCGTGATCGGGTTTCATAACTACATTTTGCTATTTCTATGTACTTTCTACCAACTTTTGAACTGAAACAGTCAAATATTATTAATTTATTCATTTATTCTTAAGAGTAACTGACAACATGAATTTAATATTTAATATTATCAAATTGTCTGGAAAAGTGTAGAAGGTGTGGACGCTCAACCATGTGCAATTCTAGGGCTGAAATTCGTTTCAAGGTTTAAATAAAAAGCGACAATAACCATAAACATACCACTATGTAATATAGATGCGTAGTGCGTTAGACTGTATAAAATATAACATTACGGAAAGGAAGAATGAAAAGCATTGAGAGAATGATAAGAAAATTGCCAGAATAAAGCTTTAGGTACGATATTATGAATGGCTGAAAGATAGATGGAAACCGTAAAAAAAGTAGTCTGAATTGAAATTATGATTCCAGTGCACACGATCGTGGAAAAGAACAATAAGCTGCCTACACTTCTGACTATCATTCCACATGAAAACATGAAAAGATGCCAATCGATTTTTTCCGAGTTTTCGTTGGTTTCTTTTGCCATTCATTACAAGTATAGGTGCAACTGTTTTTCAAAATTTCCAAAATATGTTGAAATTCTTATTGATTAGGTAGTAACGATACTTGAATCAAGTTTAATGCAGGTGACATATGAAAATTACTGAGTCATCTAATAATTCATATTTTTTTATCAAATTTAGACAGCTAAATGGAAAATTCCCATTCCACTAGGATATACTTGAAGTTATTTCAGACGACACAGAGCACAGACAAGGCATTATCTCGGTAATGATCATGTGTATAGTTCTATTTACCTTGAAGTCTCCTCCTAGGGTCATTTCTTGTTTCTGTTGTCTTCAAGGAGAATGGCCAATTTGCTTTATATCTTGAAAGCACATATCCTTTCAGAATATTAGGCCTCGAGGACTTCATCTTCATTCAGGAATAATGTTTAGAAACAAATTTGCGAATTTATAGGAGTCTCCGTACCCAACACCAAGTATTTTTAGTATACTGGGAATTGATGAAATACAGAAGCTATTGCCGTACACAATTCGATTTCGTTGGAAGTTTTCTTGAATTGATTTTCTGACGTTTCCGGAAGTTCAGCGAGATTTGATTTAGAACGACTTCTTTATCGAGTTCATGTTTTTCGTATATCTGTTCTACACGATTATGTGTTTTTCGGTTTTCTTTGAATTGAAACATAACATTTCTAGTTTGATAATACATACAGTGTGTCGATAAGTGACAAAAAAAAATTGCAACCAGAAATTCGGGCTTTGGGATATCATCTCGCTTTAGTAAATTGCTCTAAGAAATTGAGATGAAGGATGATGACAGGGTTTGGAATGTTTCAAAAGTATTCACCTAAAAATTTTTAATTTGATTGACTACCTTTTTTTCATTTTCGATACTCTCAAGCGAAGTAAAACAAAAATTGATTATGTTGGTAAACAAATCTGAACCAGTTACTTGTTGTATCTATAGCAATATATTCTATTTTAGTTTTACTTGGACTTGGCATTGAGATAAGAAGTTTGTTGTTTGGAACCACAGAAAATCGAAAAAAAATTGAAGTTACAATCGGACTGAACATTACGAATAACTTTTTCAAACGCATTTTGTAAATTTCTCATAAAAACACTCTACAATTTAATTTATTAAAGTGCTTCTCTCAATTTCTCGGTTTAACATTAAGCATATTGGTTTTATAGATACGCAATATTGCTTGTTTAAAACATAGACGGCGCGCGGAGGCGCCTAATTTTTGAAAATGCGTTATTGGAATGTATTTATTGCAAATATTTGTTAAAATACTAATTTTTCGTGCAAAGTGAGTATGTCCTTTGAAAAGATCAAACCAAGTTTGAAGATAACATAAGATAAATTCGTTGAAACCACAGTTATATGTAATTTGTTGTTATAAGCTGCTGTAATATCACAATATATGAACGACACGAGAAATATGTACCTCCGAGGATGATACGGGGAACCAAGTTCTCTGGAACAAACACCATCTTAGTTCCGTATCATGTAATACATACGACATCAGCATTCTGTATACGACAGTCCAAAGCGCTTCATTTACTGTCTCAAAGACAAGGTGAGCGCAATTTTTGGAAGGCTACGGCCCATTTAGCGAATTAAAATAACTTAGTTACAATGCCGAATTTTTTACCATCGGTCAGTACTTTCACACTTCAATTTTTTTAGAATAATAAGAACTCATCTTACCAACGAGTTAGCAAAATATTTAACATTGTTTGCTGAGAAAAACGCAGACAACCACCACTAGAGGGATTTTTTTGGTACCTCCGTTTTCCGTTAACTATATTGATGTTCAAATGTAAGTTACAAATCATCGGCAAACATTTTTCAAATAATTGAAAGTGTTTAAAACGAGAACTGGAATTTCCAAATTTTTCTAATAAACTAAAAATAAAACATAGCAAAATTTCATTTCACAGATAAACGTTTTAATCGGCTAAATAAAACCAGGTTTAAAAGTTTGAAAATATATTTTTGAGTCATTTGTATATCGATTTTGAAATTAACAATTTTTCGATGTTGTCATTTCGATTACAACCATAGGGAATACTTGAATACGTTTTTTCATTTGGTCAACACTTTATTTGAGTGATTTCATATATAAGCAATATTGCGCTTTTAAATACATAGACGGCGCGCGCCAACAATTATTTTTTGGAAATGCGATATTAGAGTAAATTTATTACAAATATGTGATAAAACACTAATTTTTTGTTGTTAACTCAGTATGTACCTTGATAAGAAAATTTTAAGTTCTGAAGATAACAAAAGAGAAACTCATTGAAACCACAATTTTCTATAATTTGTTATTAGCTGCTTTAATATCACAATATAAGTATACGAAGAATATTTATCGATTCATGGTACACCGGAACCAAGTTCCATAGGACAAACAACATCTTAGTTCTGTATCATATAAATATAGCTCTATTATAAAACATGGTATAATACAACAAGCGTTTCATTTTTGTCTCTAAGACATGATGAGGCGCATTTTTTGGAAGGCTACGGCCTGCTTAACAAAATAATATTAACGGATTCCGTAGGTTCTGTTTCAGATAGTTGATCCCGTCCAATCTCTTAACATCCATCAGAGATTTCAAAATTTGATTACTTATCACAATAGAAACTTCACTAAACAATGATTGAAATTCATTTGACGAAAAAACGTATATGAAGTTTAGCTTCGCAAAAATTATTGTGACGGTTGTCAAGAGAAGAAGGAATTTATCTGAATCGTACGTGTTTGCGCCAACCACTAAGATAAATTCTTTGGAACATCCATCCGTTATGTGTACGGATGAGTTGAAAGCAAGGAATGTTACAAAACATTCGGAAATATTTTTCAGATAATTTGGAGTGGTGAATGCGAAATAAAATGCCGAAATTTTCAAATACACTAATGAAAGGAACATGGCAGAATTTTTGCGTGTAGTTATGTTTGAAAATATACTTGTGATCTATTTGTATTCTGTTTTACAATTTTCGGTGTTTTTAATTCAAGTATCAACCATAGAAGCTATCATTTTGTGAATATCTTAGTTGGGTGCAATAAATTCATTTAATGGATGAACAATGTTGCGCCTTTGAAATATAGACGGCGCGCGGAAACGATATGTTTTCGAAAATGGGATATTTGATTATATTTATTACAAATATTTAATGAAACAATAATTTCTTGTGTAAACTCAGCATGCATTTTGATAAAAAAATTTTGGGTTTTGAAAATAACATAAGAAAAATTTATTGAAGTCACAATTCTCTATAATTTGTTGTTGTTAACTGCTTTAATATTACTACATAAGTACACGAAAAATGTTTGACCGGGTCATGGTACGGGAACCTCGCTCCCTAGAACAAATGACATCTTAGTTCTGTACCTCGTTGGTTGTAAATCAACGCTAAATACTCGTTATGTGGGCTCATCACAGCTATCATATAACAATCACAACGCAAATTTTGGAAGGCCGTGAGGCCTGTTTATTTAATTAAAATAAGGCATTGGCATCGGTTCGGATCGAGTTGTCGAGCTCATAAATTCTGTCACTTTCGCATGTAATCCCAAACTGATTATTTCGCTCGACAAACATTACAAACTTGACACCCAAAATATCGAATTTTTTTTCTTCATATGAGGAAAATTGTAAAATACACGCGACTATGATATTTTCAGCATCCCACTTTTCAAAGCACTGTTTTAGTGCAACCATGCAACGGAGTTTAACGTTTGACTGGTAGGTTAGACAGTAAACGCATATTTCCATCATGCACAATCTCATAATTGCGCTTCGCTGCTCAGTGAACAGTGTAAAACACACATGTCGACGAGGAAAACGATTTTGTTCTGTGTCTCTGCGATGCGGAATTGTGAATAAAATTGCTGGAGGCAAAATAAATGGATCTATGTATTATGTTATCTCATCCTTGGAAGTGGGATTTGAAATAAAAACTCGACCACAGTAAGCAAAAATCGAAGTTAAATGTAGTATGAATCAATTTATGTGCATCTCATTCTTTACATGGATTAAATGACAGATGCTGATAACAATTTTATTTTTTTTTGTATTGTCATCAAACATTACCTTATTGAAGCTTCTGGCTCAAGAGAGCATAACAAAATTTTTTCAATCTTTCAAATAATATCAAGACGTCTCAAGGCAGTTCATTTGTAGAATATTGCATCTCTCCATCTATTGAAGCGCAAGATAAACAATTCTTTCCCATTACATGTCAACATTACGTTTCAACATCATCAATGTTTCAGGAATCACCTCTACATTAGTGACTTCCCAATTCCTTCAGTTCCGTCGCTTTAACGAAATTCCGTTCGGCTGAAAATAATTTTCCAACGTGATATCCCCCCATGTAGACTCTCGCGCAACTGAAAATAAGGTTATAGGGAGGGAAGATACGACTTTCACGTTGGAGTGAAACTAATGTCGTTGAGGAAATTTCCCAATTCGTTTAGTATTTATTCAGGGTCATGCGACTGAAACACATCTGCTCCTATACAACCGTGTTTGATATCGGAGGGCAATACCAATCAACGAAATTTTTCGTTGCCATCCCGAAAGGAAACAATTCCCGAAAAAGCAACAAAACCTAGATCCATTCTTCTCAAACATAATCAAAAGGGTCGAATTGTCTGTCAGGGGAAAGGATCAACCATTTATCATGAACGACTTATCGCCTGAAAGTCCTGAAAGTCGTTGAAAAAGTGATGAAGTCTGAAGTCAGCTACGGACTGGTTTCTTCTGACCGGGTTTCATTTAAGATGCACTACTGCATTACTATTTTTGTTAACGAAATAATATTCAACAACGGACGGGGCATGTGTGACACCGATTACTATATACGTATCGAATTCTCCTTCGATATCTCCAAAGACGGTACCGAAATTAAGGATATACTTCGTTATTTATTTTTCGGAAATGAAACTAGTGAGTTTCAATGCCCGAAAGCGGTCCAACTATTAGTGAACGAGATATAATTCATCGAAAACACGGTATTTTCAGAAGTTTTCAAATTTTTTTTTCTCAGAAACGGTTCATTGTAGACAGAGATAGTAATCAAAATGATTGACGCCCTATTTAATAACCATTGAATAATGAGAATCCGAAAGCGTTTGTGGTTTTTGTAGTTCAGGCATATTAGATCTTTTTTTTTTAATTTTTGGCATTTTTGTAACGATGCTGAACTTAAAAACCGGTTTTTGTCATCTAAAATATTATCACTGTTTCATTAAGCCTGAAATTTCTTACACTGAATAGAACTGACGAACCGCGAATTAATCAATTTGTCCGTATCAAAAAGTAGCATAAAAGATCTTAGCGACGAGAATAGACTCTTTTTTTCAGGAATTTTATACAGCATCAATTATCAACAAAAGAGGTCGCAGTTCAGCCTGGAGCGTGGCTCGGAATATTCTCCTCCTTGTATTATTCGATTAGCATCGGTTCGAGAAAATGTCGACTTTTTATCGAAAAAGCAAAAGAAAACGGTTATTATATCGAAATCGATATTCTCGGCGAAAATACAAATACGGTATTTTCAGAGTCTTTCAATGAATAACCTCTGGCATTAACAAAATGTAAAACTAAATTGCCAAGGTTATTGATACGTGACAGGCTGACAAAAAAATGTCTATTGATTTCTGCTCATTATCCTTCGGGATCGGGAATGTATACTTATTCAATCGAAATCCGTTATTCCGATCATTGAATTTTTACGGTTTTTCAACTGGCTTTTGGAATACATCGTTGTCTGAACAACGATAGTAAAAAGGAATTCGCAATAAAGCTCCGTTCTTCAAATCAGCGATCGAAATTCCATTACGTATTGCGGTCTGAATGTGGGTGCGTCGGTTTCGTTGAGCGATTTCACCAAACCGAAGCTATGAAAGTAAGCACTCTAATTAACATTTTTATTGGGGTGTCTTTGAGTGTCCCGGCTTAAAAACTTACAGTTCCTAAAACTCGCAGGAACGTATTCTGAATAATATTCTAGGTGAGGGAGATTGACAAAAAAGCATTTATCATTCTTAACTCATCTTCGCAGTGGCTTTTAAGGTTTAATTCTCGACCAAAAAATTAAGGGGAAGTTCTTCGGAGTTATTGCTATTGTAAGTGGAATCGATAATTAGTAGAACTTTCTTGCTTAGTATTTGAAACGCGAGCGTTGCTAGGAAATAATAGTTTGGCTTGTTGTATTTCATAATCCAAACGGAAACCTATTTGGAGATTGAACATACGGCGAGGCTCGCTAAACTTGATCCTGAATCAAGATATAAGCTTAAGGAGAAATGCTTACATTTTAACATATTTCAAGTTCACGCAATTCACAATTTCCTTCACTCTATTAAGATGTGAATATCTGATACCCATTCATCCCACACTTCATTTAACAGAAAAGATTCAGATATCTGGATGAAAATCCGTTCTTATTATCATAAAAAGGGATCTTCATTTGTTTGTTCACGTAGCTTAGCTGACAACTACGTTGTCACCCTTAATCCCCGAAGTCTCGAATATATCATGTTTATCTTTCGCTGAGATTGAATCAATGAAACAGCACGAGCATACAAACTAGAACCGGACGAGGGATTGATCCCGAACCACATTACGAAAGATCTGGATCAAATTCGTTTCGCCTTATGTAAGCGGCTTGAATTTTTTTTTTCTATCTGTTACTTCACGGAATCCGATTTCCGCAATCGTGATCGCGTATCTTCCCCTAAGCCATCGACGTCGTATCGGTAAAATTTCTTCCGGAACGGAGTGATTGTTGATTCTTAATTCGAAAGCTGCAAGAAAAAAGAGGAAATCGCTGGTATGTATAAATTCTTCACACAAGAATAATTTTTATTATCTACAAAAGCAAGATCAAGAAATGACAAAAAAAAGCAGAAATTATATTTTATCGCATTTTATAACATATGTTGGGGAAATTAGTAGTTCTACAGGTCTGCCCAAATCGTCTGTTTTATTCTCATTTCTGTGTGAACTTAACATAAATAAATACTCCCACGGAGAAATATAATTTTAGGTTAACTTAAGTTAACTCAAAAGTAAACAGTATCAACACGCATGTGCAAACCTTCTGCCTGTTGATACTCCCATGCAGAGATATAATTTTAGCTTAACTTAGGTTAACCTTCTGCTAACTAATTCTTCGTGGGAGTATTTATTCGGACTCACATCATTTTATGATGTCGAAAAAAGTTCTTTTCCGCATTTGCAGATTTATAACAAACATTTTCAGTATCTTTCGTACGAAAAATATTAAACAGTCGTTTTAATTCCCGACGTCCTACACCTTCGATTGTTCAAATAAGAAAAGCTCGATAATTCTGAACAAAGTTCGCCAAACACAACTGCTAGCTGAAAACTAATTGTAGAACTTCAGAAGTGACCTATATTGTATCCCAGGGAGGTTTCCAGGGGAAAATCGCTGCAGATAAAGTAAAACGATTGATAACATCGTCCCATCCCTTAATATTCGCTCAGCAGTATTATTCCATAATGAAATTTTGGAGTTGACATTAAGATTAAGATATTCACCTTCTCGTCCTAAAGGAGTCCAATGTTCATGGTGTCATTAGAAGAAGTAACAATTGCGTTTTGTGGAGATTGCGGTGATCTCTGCATTTTGTTTGTTGAACTGGAAATTATATTAAAGATATCCTTTTTTATTAACAATTGAATTATGATAGTTTGTTATATCAGGCTGATTCTTTCGAATAGTCAGTCATGCAAGTTCCCAAATGTCGAACCAGAGGAAACACGGACACCAGAAAATTGGAAATTAGATTAGTTTAAACTAACAACTCGTGCAAAATCGTGGAAACAATGTAATTCAATTCTGGCGATACACATTGACATCCCGATTGCACCATTAAAATTATGGAAAACAAAACCACAAACCTCCAACAAAACTTATCAACTGTTTCACAATAAAGCAAATACAAAATGCAATTATCTGAAAGTCAAAACTAACAAATTCATTTTCCCAATGTCACCAGAAGTGGATTTATTTTTAGGAGCAATTCTGGGCAAAAATATTTCTCCGATAATCCCCCTTGTCCGCAAACAGATATGTATTTTATTCCAAATACGACGGAAAGATTCGATACTAACGTCTACTCAACCAGATAATGGCTTGAGACGTTTTTCGTGTCATTCATTCACCACAATTCCTACAATTTACCCGGATATAAATCTACTGACGACGACTTTTCAGACGAACTCCCTTATATCAGCCTTTCAGCAAATCGTGAACCGTTTTCCTTCGAATTAAATGTCGGAGTGATGCGTGCAGGTGCGTATCCAGGTGCGTTTCATTCGTTCCAATTTGAAAGGGTTGCAAATGAGTGTCGCAAAGAGCGACGAGCAAGACAATTTGACAGGTGAGAAAAGGAATTATACAAGAGGAAAGTGTGATGTTCGGTGGGGTAAAGATGCTCTTAAGTTGGCTAGCTGGCACTCGAGACATGCTCGGATGAAAAATGCAAAGTTGGAGAACGTGGTGAGACATGTGCTCAATATTTCAGTTCACTTGAGACTTCGTATCCGCGAAACATGTCGCATGCGAGAGCTTTGAACATCGCTAATAATATGTCACCCGTCTGGGAAAACGTTCCATTGGCCTCGGGCATTTTTCTGTTACATAAAACCGTGATAGTCTTGATGTTTGGATTTTTTTTGTATATTGCTACATAGGTTTTGTACGAGAGTATTTGGAGGGTCGGGCGCTTAGCGTCGCCGACGTCAGGAGCAGCCTCACTCGCATTGTTTTTACTCAATTTCACTGCAATTTTGAGATGAGGGAACTTGAGGTTTAGTACAATTCCGGAAGATTCCCGAATCTTTTCGTAAGAACTTTTCAGAAAATTGAGCAATAAAAATTTATGGGGTTAACTCGAAAATATTCACGTTTTTTAATTGAGCTAAACAATTTAGAATTTCTGGATAATTTTCCTTCATGTACACAAAAACTTTGCACTAGAATATTTCGAAGAGTTAAATATTTAGATTTCTGAAATCACTTCACATTTTTCAAATGCGACATAAGCCCGCTTTTCCCTTGCATACAATACGGCCCGTCGACAGTATAAGTCTTCCCCGAATATATTCCATGCTTCCGCCCGGGAATTCCATTCTCTGGATAATCCTCGATAATTCCGGAATGACGGTCATCTAGGTCGGTAACGAAGCAATCAAAATTCCGGGGAGCAGGGCTGAGTTTTATTGTACTCCTGTAGGCGATTCTGGAGAAGTCATAACCTCCGTTTTTTATAGCGGTTAGGCACAAATTTATGTATCGCCCTTAGATCTGATAAACAGCGATTTGTGATGGCTATTTTCAAAAGATCGCATTATTCGCGTGCCAAATCTGATTCTCGTTTCGCTTTCGGTGAAGGGTCCAAAGGAATAAAACAGGTAATAGTGGGACGTTGATTTTTACTTCTCAAGCCTCAGTACACAAAATGATTCAACTTAGTGTGGAGGAAAATAATAATGAGCACAAGAGGAAGAAAATGTCTTTTTCATACTTCGGAGGAAAACGCATCTTATAAAGTTATAATTTTTATATGTATAACCATTTTTCTTTCGATGAACACAAAGAGGGCATTTTTTTAATGAACATTCTTCATTAATATGAATAGCTAAAGAAAAAAAAACCCAGTCTAACAGGAGAATTTGATTCTTAGTATTTGCACCACTTTGCGCTTTTGTCACCCTCCTCTTCAGGCAGTTTTCATTTTGTGCGTTTGTTACAGTTACGGAGGAAAGCGGAAGTTGTATGATTACCGCCACCTATTGAGGCTCCAACAAGCTGAAAATACCCGGAGCGTTTTAAAGGTAGGAATTTCCCAGGTAGTGGAAATGTGTTGAACTATCACTGACCTCAGAAACCTCTGCAACATCCCAGCAGAAACGCAATCGTATTACTTTCTGGTGTGCATTGGTCCAAAATTAATTTGATTATTAACTTATTTGACCAGTAAAGGCAAAATGCATTCCGTTTCTTCAAATTTTCAATTTTTGACTTTGCGATGAAACGAAATTTATACATGGATGTAACATCAAATCCGCCATATTTGGCTGATCTAATAAGACATCTTCGCAAATTCCTTTGTCATCATTTTATCGCGATAATAGACACTCTCGTCGACGGTTGACATTGAATGCAATCGGCCTTGGGGTGCGCATGCCGGCGTCGCGACGCCGCGTCAAACGTGGACTCGCCACCAGGGCGTCGCCATACCGTTGATAACGTTCAACGAACAGGTGTTAGATCGGGGTTCTTCTCGTACCAGACGAATTTCGATCAATTTGTAAATTTCCGAACACAAAAATAGTAACGCAATTTCATGAATCGTCTAAAAAGTGTGAAAATAATCGCTGACACTTGTCATGGAGACCGGTAAGTGCATTTCTGGATTCATGTAACATTTTTGTTTTATTAAAAAAATAATCAACAAATGTTTGACGTTTAAACGGAAATTTTCTGTTTAAAAAAAGACAAGGGATAAATTTTTTGGTTTTTCACATAAAAAAAAAAAATCAAAAAATGAATTTGATCTCCCTTCATGCCATCAATAGTATATACCATTTCGTAAATTGGTGATTGAATGAGCAAATATGACTCTTCTGGCGAAAATTTGCACTGTTTGTCCAGTTCAAAAATGTCGGCAAGTAGAACACATAAATTTCCATGAATAATAGATCTGTTTTCAAACAAGCACCAATCCGGAAATATGTTCTCAGATATTATTAATCACGGATGCTGATTTTTTTAATGCAATTTTTTTTAAGTTCCCTCTCAAATTTTCGAGTGAGATTTACATAGGTCTAACCTAGTACAAACGGACCTCATTTATCATCTCCAGACCATATGAATTATGAGCGTTCGCTTTGGCTGTTAAACTTGTTTGTCATCTGCAAGACCGGCTTGCACGATTATGTAGATTCCCAGAATATATAGGCTGCCTCTTTGAAAATCTCCTTGGGTTCTGTTATAATTTTTAGAACACAATTGAATGCTGGTTTATTGCCAAACGACCTGTGAAAAGCAATTACAGTGATTAATATGGAAAAGAAGCTGAAAATGCAAAGAGTCTCATTTAAAACTTCAACAATTGAACATAGAATTCCATGAAGTTGAATAACGAACAAAAATTTTGAAAATTGCAAGTTACAAATCGAAAATTTGAATTGTGTGACTTTCAGATTACTTAACGCGGGTCTTGACTTTTTTCATGAAATGGTGCAATTCATTGAATTTTTTATTCATTCTCCTAACTTAAAGTGTGTTGACTTTTTTCGAGACTCACCAAAAAAAAAACAAAGAAGAAAACAGGTTTAAAATTTTTTTCCCAGAAATGGTTCATTGTAGACAGAAAGAGAAATCGAAACGATTGTAGCCCTGGCGAAATCGATAGTAGTTTTATAACGAACGAAATTTCGAAGGAAAGATAAAAATTTTTCGAAAAAAAAATCCCAATGCTACAGGGCCCTATTATACACATGTAGAGAATAAGTCATTCTCAACGAATATCCGTTCGCCGAAACTCAGTCGGGATTTGAATTGAATTCCTAAGGAGTTCTGGGACAACTGTCACAACTCCGAGAGTCATCAATTATTCGAAAGCAGTAATCAAACCAAACATCATTGGATTTCTGTATGATGGAATGTATATCGTTCTACGCGCGAACCTTCCACTCAGGTATCATAACTTTCAATATCCGGGTAAACCTATCACAAATAATTTCCCGAGGGAAAGAATTCCGTCACCTCTGAATTCCTGCATATCAGAGCAGAAAACATCGCGTTCTTAAACCAAGAATACGTTTGAATTTTTGTCAATTCCTACCCTCCATTATGTTATGAGACTTATATTATTTCTTTTTTATCCCCCATTCTTTTTGAGTTCTTTTACCGGTTGTTTTTTATAAAACGATATAACTAGGAATAACGACTCATGACATGTGTGACCTGCCGGATATCGATTCCTCATTTAGGTTAGTAAATTCGATATGCTGTCCATTTCGCATTACTTCTTCGAACGTCGAACATTGAATTGATTTTCTGTTCAGTTTTTTTTCGAATCACATGAATGAATGTATAATTAATTAGACAATACAAACGTGTGCGCGAAAACGAAACACATCTTGCATGTGCCACAAAAATGTTCAAGGGAACGTGGATATCCATTTTCACTGGATCTAGAATTGTAGGTCGTTCTGAGGGGCATTCTGCTGTTGACTCAATATTTGAACGATTTGATTAGGAACCCAGTCACATTTCTTAGAACTCTGAACTTTCCACTACGAGTGAACTGATAACAAACAAACCGAAGACAGTCAGAAGAGTTTTGTGTTAGCGAAAGCAATGGAGGTTTCATCGTCAGGTAGGAAAAGGTGTTTTAACTATAATTGAATTGCTTATTCAACGTTTTTTTACTGATAATGAGTTACAAATCAGACAAGAAGTTTCACGAGCTCTCATTCAGAGCAGTAAAGTAGAGTGTTTTACTTCAAAAACTAAATACAAATGTGGATGATCAAATTCCTCGTCCAAATTTCGGTTTCAAGTAAATGTGAAAATCTTTTTCACTTTGTAATTTTGTTTCACAGTATATTGGATTTTGTTAGGTGTTTGACGAGACATAATTATCCACGAATATCGGATAACGAATACATTCTGAAGAAAAGCATGACTGATTAGGGGCTTCAGCTTGAAACTTCACAGAGCTCATTAGTCTCTTCTTGCTGTGCAGGTTCATAGATCTATAAGTCAACCAGAGAGATGTACGTTTCAGTATTACCTGCTTATAATTAAAACTAATTGCACTCCTGAGAGAGCATTAACGACTTGGCTGGATTCTGAATAGAAATTTAAAGCTTCGGATATTTACAATGCCTTTTGCAGGCAACCATCCTAAGGTTAAACGAAGATGGTGTGAAGAGAATAATGGAAAAACGTAATGGGTGGTTCTTTATGATAACGAAGATTTACGTTTCATGTTCTTTTTTGTATGACTTTCTTATTCCATTTCAAATGATTACGTTTATCTTATTCAGGTACCCACACGTGCTCCAGACCTATTTACACGTGCTTCATTTGATTCGGGTCGCGAAATGCATGGAATGTCGATTTACGTCGTATGTTCACTGTTGCATTGCTACTCACGTATATATGTATATATACGAGAATTCCTTTACACATATGAAGGAAAATTCCGAATGCATCTATTCCGACTGTCACGCTCTCTGAAAATCTCGGTGCATATGTCGGGCAGATAAATTGAATCGAGTCGAGAAAAAAGTATTCTGGAGACAGCAATTTTCTTTACCTTCAATCATTTTGGCTAAGCAAGTAATACTCTTGGTGTGGTCATGACATCCATAAACTAGAAACTTCTAGCACCATTCCATTGTATGCCAGTAATGTAGCAATCAAATACTCAATTCGTAACTCACCTTTTAGCTCCACTTTAAAAAGTAATCAATGTTTCAGTACCATCGAAAATTCTAATTCATGCAGAAATGGAAACATCTTTTTCTCCGACTTTTATTCAAATTATCTGCCGAAATTTCCATTCTATCATTCTAGATTATCAGACTCCACTGTCTCTGAAAGAGATATTTCATATCTTTTTTGAGAGTAGATAGAAAAAAATTCCAGTGCCTCTAGCTATTAAGCTCAACGAACCACGTTTTTTATGACCCGCGTTCTTTATAAAAAAAAAATTGGGCCCCACAGCAAATAGAAGGCTGTTTTTTTGGATTATCCCTAAAACTGCTTCCTCAACGGATACGGAGATCAATATCACTCGGTAAGCCGCGAAGTCTTACCATTCCTGCAAAATTCATCCCCACAATGATGGAATTGAAAATGAAACATACATAGAAAAAGGTGTTTCACAACGGAAATTTTAAAATCATTTCCGGAACTATCTCATTCTAACTAAATAGTTCTACAACATAGGCACGTGCATTTTGAGACGTTCCGTGTATTTATAATACCGCCTATGTGGGCGAACCGATCACTATATACGTATCGAATTAAATAGCTTGAAGCAATCATAAATTAAGCGTTAATTGAGAATTAATTTGATTGTGCTTAAATATTGGATTCGAATTAAGATACATCAAATTCAAAGTGAATTGCAATTAGGGAAGTTAATCGAGATTAAATATTTAATTTTCTTTTGTGCCTTTGGTCTTTGGAATAATGATTACAATGGTGACAAGGGACAAATAAGTACAAATATACAAAAATGTTACAACTGTATCACAATAAGATTTAGTCACAACTATCTCGTTCAGCTATAATTGTGATATTCTCCCAAGGAGTACGGAGCAGTTCCTTCAAGAATGCTCTCAGCTCACCTTGAAACTCTTCATCCTGAATGAGTTAAAACGCTTTACTCCCGCATAAGAAGATTTCCTTTCAAATAGGCCAAACTCGTAAAATGTTACTTTGGACGTAACATTGTATTTAGCTTCAATATTAATCAAATGCCTTCCACATTAAGATTATGGGTCTAGCGCTAAACCATCGATCAGAACTTTACGTGTTCCAGCATTTTTTTTTCAATCTATTAGTTTTCCGGCAATTTCCTGCGGAAAGTTTCAGCTTGGCTAGCCTATATATGATTCATCAATCACGAAAGTTCTATCAATCAGATAGAATATCTTGACGACTCGGTTTTCAATTTGCCAAATTCAATTTTCGAATACGCCTGCAGAAAATGGTCATCAAAGTTCCATTAAAAGATATGGTTTCTAAGTAATATGTATCATAAACTTCCGTTTCTGTCCGGTCTGAGACGCGAAAGAAACGTAACTGGACAATACTAGAAACTATCAAACTGAAGTAGGTTTCTAACGTTACTCATCAACGGTCATTTCTATCGGTTTATGGTGACAATTTGACCTGTTTTACAATGGCACGTGCGACTAGGTATTGAAGAAGAAAACTATTGTGCTTTCATTGCTTACAACCGCACAGTGTACACATTATCGCACGTTGAGATCGTATGTACTATAATCAACCCCTGAGATCTACTATAATATCGGGATTTATATTAGGTTCGTGTCTGGAAGGGGTTGTGTGGATCAAATATTTAAAATGCAACAGATAATTCTAAATATGCGCAAAATATTTTGGTTTTTCGAAGCTTTTTGAGGATGTAACAAAATCATACCAAAATCTAGGGCACCTTCTATAGTCAAATAATAACCAATCCGATATTTCCATTAATAAAATCGGGTTGAATAGGAATCGATTTTTATACTTCGCAGAAAAAGCCATCGTGATATTTCTTGTACAATTCAGGTGATGCATGAAATGGAATTGAAGTATTATGCAAATGTCCTCTCTAGGTGGAAAGCGATATGTGAACTAAATGTGCCATTCGGCTATTTATTTTTATCGCCAACGTCAGCGCAAGAGATGTTTACTAGTATGGCAGATTTCCATCGAGTTCGAAGAAAAAGTCGTCGCAATGGCTGAAAAATCGATTCGGTACTTTAAATTCCAACATTTCCACAAAGTAGAACAAAATTTGTCGTGGCGCATTCAACGAATTACATGAACGGGAAATAAAAATTTTATATTTATGTAAAGCATAAATTGAAATCATTCGAGTCTCGTGAATTCTTTTGCTTCAACGTATATAGGACATTCGGCCTATTTTACTCATTAGTTTGTTGGGAAATCGTTGTCACGTTTCGTCAACATCTTGACAACTGAATCTGCGAATCGCATGTTTCGGTTCCTGTTATGAAATTTCAAGGCGCTAAACAATTGGCGCCCCATTTTTAGACCTGCTGGCGGAGGATGTCTTTGCAATTACGGCGATTTTTATCACCGACAAATTGAATGTAACGTAACGGCTTTACTGGTTCGAAAAGGAAAATTTTCCGATCGATCGAAGGAGGGTGAAAATTAGTCGCTAGTATGTATTCATTCGTAGAGAATTTTTGAAAATGAAAAACTCGTGAAAGATGGTAAATTCGCAGTTTGTCTACACTTTTCAAACGTATGCTCTGAAGGTATGTTTTGTCCTGTGTAGGTCCATGAAAGACCAATTATTCCTATAAAAACCATTGAATGTTGTTGCCTTGAAAGTGTGGTACTCCACATTTATCTCTGCCCTAATGTAGCAGCTAAGTTGATTTCGCCTATCTCTACCGATTCAATGAGGAGCTTTATTTGGCAGTGAACGCAAGTGAACGGAATTAATTTTCATCGGGAGCAATTTCCAAGCCTGAATACTGCTATATTTCGACCGATCTACTTTCAGCATGGCCACATTATAGAAGCTTATCCGACTTATCCGAAGAAGTAGGGTGGAAGATTTATCGACGTACACCCTTACCTTCCAATAGAATAATATTAGCAATTGGGACCAGAGTTTGGATAACTCTTAATTTGTGCCAAAAATTTCGTTACCGAAGCGAAATCGTGACCCGTAATCGGTTTACTTGAATTTCTTAATACAAACATAAATATACCGTTGCGTTCAGTCTACGTTTTCGTGCCCAACTCGATGGAGAAAATAAACAGCAAAACGAATAGGAATCAAATTATTCCGTAAAACTGAATTACTTCAATTCATGATAGAGATGTCAGGATATTGAAAGTTCAACTCTACCAAACACTATTACTTTTGTTTTATTTATATTCACTTTCAAATTTACCCTTGTCAACGCTCGTTGTAGCTCATCAGCACTCGGAGCCGTCCCAAGCGCATCATCGTCATACAGCAAAACAATTTGCTGATGTCGGACATGCATTTATAATACATTTACATTGATTCATAAAGATGATAAAGGGAGACATAACACATCCTTGTGTCACCTCGCCTCCACCATAATACACTCTAACGCGTGATTTGGTCCCACTATAAACCGCTTCCATTAAATTAAAGTTACAATAACATGAAACGTTGGAATTTTTTTCTACATGACGGTGACCGAAAGAGCGTAACACATAAACATATACGCTTTATAGAGGTCCACCGGAAACTTTCACTCTTTACAACTGAATGCTGATTGCAAACCACACATTAATTGAAGTAATTATCTTTCGTATTCAAGTGCAAGAAGCGAACTGCCTTAATACATTAATAAGAAGCTATCTTCTGTTTATAAAAAGTCATATCACACATATATATTTCAGGTACCAAAGATGCGTATAAAGTCTTCCGATGGTCCCGTATTCATACACAACGCGAACGACATCCTAAATTCTCCTAAGAGAATCAACACGAGCTACAATAGCAATTCGTCTATTTCAACATTATCAACAACGCTAGATCGGACGTTAAATAATAATGAAAACACAACAGAAAAAATCTGCGACCTTAATGTCCTAAGCAACGTTCAAAACGAGCTGGTAAGGGTGCAATGGTGCAAATCTGTTTTGGCCAAACAGCGAGAGCTCTGCAACAACGCGAACAACAAACAGAAGATCGAAAAAGGGACGCGCAATCTGTGGAACCAACCGGCCAACATCAACAACACACTGGCTGCTCCAATAAGAAACAATCAACCTGCTGTAAGGAGCAAAGCGACCTCAGTATACTCAGAATCACCGGACGATGACGACGACAGACTTGACTATGAAGGTAAGTTCTAGCAACTTGATCAGCTGATATACAGAGATGGTCGTTGTAGATATAACTCTATCGGGCTCTATTAAGTTTGATACCAAAACAGGATATAATGCATGAATTCGATAGCTTTGTCGTTTGTTTATGTTTTGGTAAATCAGTTTCTTCGTTAGGAGTTTGCCAGTCTGCTCAATACCCCAATCATTTTCATTCATATGTTCTATTGTGTTGTCAGTGGTTAGGATATCCGGATGAACCGAAATATTTGATATTGTAGAGACACTATCGGTCGAAATATCTCCACAAGACGAAGATCAAATTTTCATCGTATCAGACACAGAATCGATGTCCGAAGAAGGTAACTCCGACCGAATAAGCTGCAACAGGATTTCACTTCAGGAGGAAGACACCGTCGATTCCAATGACCCCAGCGTCCATCATTTGACTGACATGCTAAACTACTGCAGTAGAGTCTCCTCAGATACAGATTTTACTGACGAAAACTACGACTGTGAACTGGATGGTGAGAAAAATATATACTAGATGAAAAAATGGAAGAAAACTACTTGTTATCATGTATCAATAATCAGTTTTGAACAGAATTTCGGGGTTTTTAAGGCGCTGTCGTAGACATAACAAATTCATTCATAATTTTGAATTTTTATAACTTGCCTTCGTGTTATGCGCCAATTTACAATGCAGGACGTGTATCATTGGTAGTCTAGCGATCACGTGACCGGACGCCAGACTTAATAAACCTCGAGAGTGTCGTTACTTGTTCAACATCATTAATTTAAATTTGCTATTTTGAAACTTGACACCACAATCTGATTTATTTAAATCTTTCATGAACTATTTTTCATCACCAAAGCAAAATTAGAATACTAGAGCAGTACCGCGAATAATTCCTAACCGGTTTTTTTTGCTTGACACAGATATAAACAACATCAACAATAACAACGTTGAAGAAACTGAACGATATTCAATCACTCAAATACATGCCGTCAATCAATTGGATAGTATCGAAAATTTCCAAAAGGTTTTCTATGATAAGCCAGTCCTTAACATCGATTGCGAAAATTTAGATCAAACTTTCTACAATATAGAAACAAGATCGGATGATTTAAATTTGAAAGATGACGAATATGTCGTTGATTCGACTATTAGATCGCCGTACCCTAAGATTGAAGTGGATCTGAATATCAAAACGCAAGAATTATCACCTGACACATGCGAAAACAATGACGAAACATCAAAACAAATAACCACGCAAAATATTCAAGAAGAACTTGAGAATATAAATGAAAATTCAGACGCCGAAAATTCAAATTGTTATTTCCAATTAGACTTGGAACCCTCATGGGAACAAGCCGTGGTTCGGGAAATTAAAGAAGCTATCGAAAAATTAACGGAACTTCTGATATTCGATTCAAATTCCCAAACTTTTCACGTAACACCAAACACCGAAAAACCTTTTTGTACCCTATCACCGTCGCAACAAGAACACCCAATTGTTTTGGAAGATTCGACAACAGTCCACGTAAATGAAATTCAAGAAAATGGATTAGTAGAAGTTGGCACTGAACCAATGCAAGAAAAAACTGAATACAAGGAGACATTGTCGACATTCCCGAAGTGCCAAAGCGCAAACTTGACTAAAATACAGAAGTCAAAAAATTCATCGATGGATTCAAACGTCTCCGAAAATATGGACGTCAAAACCATTATATATGAACAGATGTGTGATTCGAATCGCCAGCTTGCAGAAAAATCTTGCATTGTACAACCATGCAATATCGAGGCGAAATCCAAAAACGTAGTCATACGACGAAATAGAGATCGAAGCCAGTTTTCTGGTAGTTTAATTCAATTCCCTCAGAAAGACCCTCCATTGAAAAATGTCATGAATAGGAGGTCAGTTCCTGCTGCTAAAGACAAAAAGAAAATTACGTCGGATTATTATGGTGAGTGAAATTGCTTTTTAAGTTGGGGAATACAATTCCATTTCAAGTTTTAATTATTTTCCTTCAAAAAATTGTCAGTAACTTAGAAGTTACACAAACAAACAAATATGAAAATTTCAAATGAACTAAAAAATTAAGTGATTATTCATGGAAATGTTCGCTTTCAGGCAACTTTGATGTATACAACATCGAAACAGCCATGCCAAAGATCAACCTGGAAACGATCGAGCTCCATCTCCGGGCAGCTAGGGAGGAAGAGAGAAGGGTATGTCGTTTTTCATTTTCCACAGTGGTAAATAATTCACGAACCTGAATGAGGTGCAGAATTAGGGTCAAGCTCTTGCCCCATATCAATTATTCTAACAGAATATTAAATTATCAATAAAGTTAAATATACATTTGTTTACGATACGGCACCAATCAGATATATTAAGATACTCGATCGCTACATTCCTGCATTCAAATGGGAGTAACAATGAGATGAACTTTATTTTTAGGCTTCATTCTGAAATTTTATGGGGAACACTATCATCTTTTTGACTTGAAAATTTCTTTCACGCACACGGTCCTGGATGACGTTTAAACGGATATCATGCGATAGGGAAGCTGATTCATACTTCATATATTCTCCTACACTAATAAACAGATTATTACACATCTGGTCGAATAATACGAGCCAACATGAAATGTTTCGTCAAATCGAACGACGATATTCGGAGGATCACTTTAAATTCGAACGAATTGAAGCGATCATAACCTGACGTTATATTATAGATGGCTACTTGTCTAGTGCAGTGCTTTCGCGAATTTTTAACCGTTCTTGTAAAAGAATGATTGTGCGTGTTTGATATTCGATAATATTAACATTATAATTTACAAGGTGATCGATCTTATCCGGACGTTTCGAAAATTGTTCGCATAAAGTGCTATGAATTCAGCAATGAATTTTCCAAGGCAGTACAGACCACTTAAGGTAGGTTAATACTCAGAGAAATTATTCCAAACTGAATTAGAAAAAGAAGTAACTTTCGCGTGGTGAAAAAATTGGACAAAAAACAATCGGGGTGCTGAAACAAAAATAGTCTTGCAAATCTCCAATATAGACAAATGAAACAAACTTAAATAGGCATGCTACACCTTCAATATAGACCGAAGGATCAAACTCAAATAAAGACGCAAAATGTTGAAAATAAACAAACGAAACAAATGCCAGAATGGATGGGGGAACAAATCCGATTAAGACAAATAAAAGTTACAAAATTAAGACACCGAACACATGATATAAACCTTTAAGAAATAGAAACAAAGACAAAATAGAAATGCAACTCTTGCAAAATAGACTGGAGAATTAAAGAGGAAATAGACAAAGTCCGAAATGCATGTTAAAACTAGGTCGAAAGACTATATTTTTGACTCTGTCTGAATACAAAATTTACAAATTAATTGCATTATTAAGAAAATTCGTAAAACCTTGTTATTGATGATAAAATCGACTTTTAAGATGTTATTTTCAGCTTTGGTGAAACGTAACCTTCCATATTGTCACCTTCGCGATTCTTTTTTGGAACGCGAACGTCAAGGGACGATTGTTATGGAAAAGCGAAACGAAACTATTTGAAGTTAACTATTCGTCGACAAAAACCTCTTATTGTTATAATAATTGCAAACAAGGACACATTAAAACAAAAGAATTCCATGAATTTTCCGATTCATCGAGAAAAATCTGGATTCTCATTTCGACCATAAAATTTCTTCTTGATGTTAGTTGGTCACGCTAGGATTGTGATGGCTTACAAATCAGCACTCGAGGGAAATAATTATGACTATTGAAATGTTGAAAGAAATATTGCGTTATTCTGTAGCGTCTTCCGAAGTGAACGGCAAAATTCATTCACTTCTAGGTTGGTGAAATTCTTTACGTCAGTCTGCTCGAAATTCGCGCAACAAATTAAACGCCTGGAAAAAAGAAACATTAAATAATTTTCGCGCTCGTGAAAGTTGTATGACGTTCTACGTTCGACGCGGATTTTCGTAAAATTTCCACTGAAATGACATCGTTAAAACGTAAGAGACATTACAAAAAAGATACTTTATATCTGTACGATCTGTACACCCTCACGTTCGACAATAACGAGACGTTGGAAAGTTTGGATGAATCTGTAAGTAAGATATTTGATTAAACGCGCAAATTTAAATAAGATCATGCTAAAGGTGAACGGGTTGTCGTGTAGGTTTTGTTATGGTAGTGGACAGGCACCTTTAAACGATAACCTTCAAATGGGCAGGTGTAACATGAATGAACAGCTGTTGGCTATCGATCCTTGTCTACAGCGTTCCAAACTTTATGGTTGTTTTTGTTTAAAGCAGCTGACGTCTTAGCGGCGTTCGAAAGACGACGCGGAAAGCATTAATCCGCGATAAATGAACAGGAAAAGGAAGCAAGATATGCCATGTGCTCGTGCAATAACAAAAACTCAATTTTTCGTGTAGGAACTTTCAAAAGTATGATTATGACCACTTGATTATAAGTCATGAATTTCTCGTGACGAGTTTGATTTATTAACCCGTGAATTCGTGCAACGCTCAGGTCAAATAATGTTCGATAACTTGCTACTTAACCTAAAAAACCGTGCAAACAATCTCAGTGACACCTTGAAATCGAAGTCGCGGAAATTGTCCAACAACATAAATGTGATAAAGAACCAAATTACGAATAAAAGCAAATCGAGTTATTTTACGATAACTAAGAAGGAAGATAATGAATACTACAACGATTATCTATCCCCAAGGGCTTATTCGATGACCACTTTCAGCATAAATGGTCGCAATATGAACGACAATGTCGAATGGCTGCCTTGCATGCCCCATTCGTTAGACGAAAACAACATAGTCGATCGGTTCGTTAAAGTTATCACTGTGAACGATAATGAAAGCTGTTATGTATGTACTCGAGTTGTACCCGATTCAAGTAAATATTCTGATTGGTTTCAGAGGAGGACCGACAGGGAGGAGATTCGGCGACGGTTGGCGATGGGTAATGACGAAGAGTATATTTCAGACAAGCCTGGACGGAAACCCAGCTTGCAATCTAGATTACAAAGTGGTGAGATATTATCTGTTTGTTTTATACATTAGATGATAAGATGATATAATTTATCTATATTCACTCACTGTAATCATTTATTATCTATTGCATAAAAGTATTGTATAGTCAAACAATATCTCGACACCCAAACCTGAAGACAATAAACTATTTGTCTTCACCTTATGGTAGAACTTGAACAGGTTCAATCTCCAATAATTTTCTAGTGGACTAAACCAAAAATATCAAGAAATTTTAGTATTGTTCTTTAACTGAGATATTAATTAGATAGCGAAAAAGCATGATATAAATGAATTCACATTCTCATTTATTATTACAAATGTCCAACTGAAAAAAAAATTTAAATACAGATGGCAAATGAGTCCATCAAATAAGTTTTCCTTGGACACCCAATAATTTTTCACTCAATTTTCTCTCGCAGGTATGAATCTGCAAATATGCTTCATGAATGAGGCTCTTTCTGATACTGATAGTCCGACATCCGAATCGGAGAGCCCTTTGCCCAACCCTAAATCAACAAAACCCTCCAAAGCCGTCAAGAATAAGACTGTACCACCCCAGAGACCCGTGAGCCTTTCAATAGCGGAACCTTTCCACCAAATTCATAATAAAGCAACGACGGAAGCGGATTTCTTCACTAAACAAGCTCGATTGCAAACGGAGGCAAGAATGGCGCTTGCACAAGCCAAAGAAATGGCAAGAATGCAAATGGAGGTAACAACGCTCTCTGTTAAAAAACTGTTATCGATTAGCCTTTTTGATTTGAATCATCGGTTATTACATATAACTTGAATTTCAGATTGAAAAACAAAAACAGAAAAAAAGCCCCATAACTGAAATGGTCCGCCACAGTTTAGAAAAAGTGGGAATACCCTTTCCAGAAGATAAACGAAGATTGTCTGGTCAAATCCTAACTGAAATGAATGTAGCACAGCTACAAGTGATCGTAAACGATTTACATACTCAAATCGAAACATTGAACGAAAATTTAGTAAAATATCTTATGGATCGAGATGATTTACATATGGAACAAGACTCGATGCTGGTTGACATTGAAGATCTGACTAGATACCTGTAAGTGCTTCTGAAATATTTTTGAACAACTACTTATTGATTTTTTTTCAGTGGTGCAAAGGAACAAATACTTAAGGAACAGTCAAATTTTACACCGGTATCAAATAATAATATGTCTCCGCCATCACCAGCCCCCCCTTCCCCCTTAACTACATTAAACAATACAGTGAAGCCGCATCTCCATAGAATAGCCAGTTTAGTGAAGAAATAGTAAACCAACTTTCAAATGTATATACCCCCATTAAAGGTAAAAGTATTTATTTATTATTCGCCTAAATACACAAGATATTTCGTGTTTAGCAGATTGCTTAAACATAATGGATATATTTTGTAATGTTGGTTTTAATGGCATAACTTATTTTTCAACATATCTGAGTATCACTTTCACCAATTTGGAGCTTATAAGTGGTCGTGTTCCTTCTTACTAACTATAAGTTTTAGTTTTAGTGACAATAAATGTGGATAATTATTCGATATCTAAAGATGAAACAAATACAAAACATTAATTCTATCGGCCTATGTGTGTATTTTGCGAATCTTGCCAATCACGCTCAACACGTTCCCTTGAATAAATCTTAGGTACAGTATGCTAAACTCTAAGCAATGCTAAGTTAGGAACTTGTAATCTCTCTTCTGATCAAGAACTGTATAATTTCGAATATATTCACTGGTAGACACCAATCTGTAAGATAACGACTGAAGCTTTCATTGTAAATAGAATCTTAGCTTTTAGATTTGAATTAGAGTTCTTAATTAGCATGAGGGTCAATGTTAACTTGACTTTGTAATACAAGTGAGGATGTATAGATATTAGAACGTTTTCCATTAATTTGAGTTAGATTTTAATTTTGATATCTTGAGTCCTTTTTTTTGTGCCATAATAATTCCGAGCGGCTCTATTATTTTCTCTTATTTTCATGTCAACTTTGGTTCAAATAAATTGTCACGATTAGATTATAAAGTTTGAATAAAGTGTCAGACTAAAAGTTTTGTTCGAAATTATTTAACAAAATGTAGCTTACTTCTCTTCTGAACATAAATCTCGTTAGGTTATCGGCTTTTTTCCAAAACTTTAAAACTTCGATACATTTCCGTTTTTGTTATGTTCATAATTATTATTATTTTGTTCAGCAATTTTACAAGTTCGAAATCCACATTACTTTGAAGAAAGTAATTTTATTAAGACAAACATGAAAGGAATTGGCTCGTAATGAAGATTAACTAAACGTATTGCATTATTACATGCTTAATTTAGTTCTTTTTGGGACTTATTATCCAAGAAAATTCACACAACACTTGAAATTTTATATTTACACAATCTTCAACAACACTGGTGAAAAAATGTCAACACCATTAAAATACCATCAGTCTTTCATATTTATCAATTTCAATCGAAAAGTTATTACTGATATCGAAAGGAAAAATATTACCACTCATCAATTTAAAATTAATTCATATACATTTGATAACCCTCCTACTTCCTTCTGTCACTTCCAGCTAATATCATAGCAATGCGAATGAAGATGTTCAAAGTATCCAAGTAAATGGAAAGAGACCTAAAAAACAATTTTCTGATGATATTGCAATGAAAATGAAATAACTTACGCATTGATCGGATCATAAGGTCGTTCTGCGTTCACGCTGTATCGTTCTGCTTGAAGTACAATCCTTTGGGTATCATACAACAAAAATCCAGAGAAAAGAATTAGACCTCCATACATTGATACTGAATATAAACCTGCACCTAGAGCAGTTGCAGGTGATAGAAACATGCTACCAAGTGATGACACAAAAACAACACCCAGTCCCATGGCTAGAGGACCTCCCATATACAAAAATTTATCACTTGGTGCACATACAGCGATAGCGCTCAACCCTCCAATCACTCCAGCGGTATACCAAGCAGCTCTTATTAACAATGGTCCCCCCATTAAGCACATCGGTGCTAAAACTGCTCCCATTGTGGCTGTATGTAACATCCAAGCAGCTTGCTTAATGCCCAACCCACCCGAATAAGGAATGCCTTGGCATATAGCTCCTGTACCAATCATGGCTGCCATAGTAATAGCAATACCCTGTGAAGAAAAATGTTCTTTAACCATTGTATAATTTCAGTAAGCAATTCATACCACAAAGCCTCCTCTAGTGGCCAACCTCATCATAACTGGCGATCTGAAACAGGCCATTGCACTGGCAGCAGTTATGGCAACTGAGCCCCCAAAATATCCATATGTAGCCTTGATTCGATCTCTGACATATTGTGGCCAAACTCTAAAAGCAACATATTCATAAATTTGTTCAATCAAACATCGGGAATATACGTTGCTTGATCCATGATACTCTGGTTCTTGGAGAGTCCCAAGCCATAAAAACATAAAGCTCCAAGACCAAGAGCAGATGCACCAGCAACTGCTCCAGCTCCAATAGAATATGCTGTTCAAATAAAAAATTTATGTCCTTTGGACTCGTATCATCAATCTGCACTTACGCATTCCTGAAGTCGGTTGCATTGCCTTTTCCTTCAATGTAGATCGCCGGGCGGCCCTGGCTGCAGCATCTCTACCTTCAGAAGTGTACAAACGTACACACTGTTTTCCCGCGACATCTTTTAGGGGACTGAATTTTTGTAACGATACGGATGTACGAATGGACGGGGCAAAGCAGAATCGCGATAATATTAATGTTGCCATTTTATCGTTTGAAATATCTTCAAGAAAGTTCCAGAAGTTCTATAAATATTGAGGTTAACTTGTGTAATATTGCGAAAAAGAATTTATATTTACGTTGTCTCAATTAATTAGGTACTGTCACTGACGAATTTGATGAAAGTATCAAGCAAAACGAGAAACTCCGACCACACTTCCAATTAAAACACTGCGTTTAAACGTTTCTTCAAAACAAGTGCAAGTCAACTGAATTTCAAGGCTAAGTCGTTCAGATATACTAGCGCTCAGAAAGCGCCATCTCTCCGTTTTTGTGAGAAATTATATAAAGTTTCGTGAAACAAACGCAAAAGCGCAGAATTTTAGATTAAAAGAAGAAATGTAAAATGAGAAAAAAAATAAATGTTCTAATTCGTGGAACGAAATCCTTAATGCACTGCGCCTTTCCTGCTATTAACAAAAAAGTCATCGAAACATTTCAACTCTTCTATTTTATGCACCAAAAACCTCTGTTATTATTTTCACTCTATGACATAACCATAATGTTTGAAATATGTCTGTTGTGTAGTGTGGTGTGGTTTATGTATATAAAACGAAGTTAATTCATTAAATAAACATTCAATTAGTGCAAGCTCTTGACAATGGAGCGAGTAACAAGTACCAATCACAAAAACGGACACTGGCAAACTAAACATGCTAAGGAAAATTTGAAAAATAGCCCCAACAAACACACTAATCAAGCAATAGATAATGGCCAGGGCAAAAACAAATCTAACGCTGTTAAGTCGATAGCGAAATTATGCTTGCAAGATCAAAAAAGGCAACTACCGATTTTTGAACACAAAAGCAAACTGCTGGAACTGATTGAAAAGCATGAAACTTTAATTATACTGGGGGAGACAGGTTGTGGAAAAACAACCCAAATTCCTCAGTACATTTACTCTGCTGGTTTACACGGAATACGTCGTATTGGAATTACACAACCCAGAAGAGTAGCTGCTATCAGTATTGCCATGCGGGTGGCACAAGAACTTGGCGGGAAGGTGAGTAATTATTATGTGATGTATCACATGTTAGCTGTATTGTAAATGCACAAACTATATGGTAATTGCCAACTGAGTCACCTCATGTCGAAACTGTATTTCACCTACCTGACCGTTTGTATTTGGTATTCACAAAATAGTATCTGAATACTGTCGAACTGACTGTCATTATTCATAATTCACTTGATCCATAACATATACTAACCTTATTTTGAATTTTGTTTGTGTGAAAATTTTCTTTTCCATTTTTTTCTTTAGATGGGCGTTGGCGAAACAGTAGGGTATTCAGTTAGATTTGAAGACGTTACGTCTAAGAAAACTAAAATCAAATACCTCACCGATGGCATGCTTTTAAGAGAGGCTATGATGAATGATTTTTTGATGAGTTATTCCTTTATAATCTTAGATGAAGCTCATGAAAGATCTTTACACACAGATGTACTGTTTGGAGTTATCAAGATGGCGCAAAGAAAACGAAGACTCATGCGTGCGGCACCGTTGAAGGTTATCATTTCATGTTGATGATAGCTTGGATATTTATGAAGATGTTGCAGGTACTGATAATGTCTGCCACGATGGACGTCGATCACTTTTCCAAATATTTTGATAATTGCCAAGTAGTTTACCTGGAAGGCAGGACATTTCCAATTAATATATTTCATTCAATAAAACGCCATGAAGATTATCAGTCAGCCTGCGTGGCAACTTTTTTTAAAATTCATAGAGAAGCTCCTCCAAAGTAAGATCAAAATGTATTTTTCTTTCTTTTGTTTACATATATTTTTTCAGTCATGACGTTTTGATTTTTTTAACCGGGCAAGAGGAAATTGAAGTTGCCGCCCATCAGATTCGTACGTTATCTAAAGACCCAGAAGTTGAGGGGCCGCCGTTGATTGTTTTATCGCTTTATGCTGCTCAATCGTCTAGCCAACAAATGAACGTGTTCCAACCAACTCCTATAGGAAGTAGAAAAGTCATACTCAGTACGAATATAGCAGAAACAAGTTTGACAATTAGCGGTATTCGATATGTGATAGATAGTGGAATGGTAAAAATAAGGTTAGTGATACTCAGAACTTTATCTGTTTGTGGTTATTTGAGAGAAGCACCAAGCTTCCTCAACTTTTTGCACCAAATGCATAGCCGATTGGTACTATTAGCCATTGCTATGTACTAGGAAACTTAAATGAAAAGGCAACAATCGTTTACCAAATCAATGGTTTAATTATCGTGAACAATAAAATTACAAAAATATGAATCGCAATCAAATGATCCAGCAAGCTGCAGACAAAAAAAAATTGGGTATTCGCGTCGTCGGGTCTACTGGCCGTCGTCGAAAAGTGATCCTAAATCACGACGGCCAGTACACCCGTGGAAAGAATCACGTTTATAATTTAAATCACTTGTGAATGAATTTCGTTTTCTTTTTTTCAAAGGACATTTCATCCAAATACAGGCTTGGAAACTCTCAAAGTGAACAAAATATCACATGAACAGGCGTGGCAAAGGGCTGGAAGGGCGGGACGAGAATCCGAAGGTTTCTGCTATAGATTGTACACCACCGCCGAATTTGAACTAATGCCAAAATCCTCAATTCCTGAAGTACAGCGATCTAGTCTTAGTTCCACCATTTTGAATCTCATTTCCATGGAAATGCATCCCATGTTGTTCGACTTTATGAGCGAACCATCGAGGGACACTCTCGCGGCCGCTCTTGAAGAACTGATGCTCCTTGGTGCCATTGATAACTTAAAAGTTCCCACGTTGACGGAACTCGGGCAAAAAATGGTGCGGTTTCCCCTTCATCCCCGATACAGCAAGATTTTGTTGGCGGCTCAAGAATATAAATGTATCGAGGAAGCTCTAATAATAGTTGCGTTTCTGAGTAGCGAGTCGGTTCTTTTAAATCCCATCAACTGGAAGGAGAAAGTGCATACGGTTCGGCAAAAATTTCGATCGGGTTATGGTGATCACGTAACCCTTCTGAACATGTACAGAGAGTTCAGTAACGTGGGACAAAATAACAAAAGAGCTTGGTGTCACGAACACTTTATAAGTTTGAGGAATATGCTAATGGTGAGGGAGGTTCGCACACAGTTGGAAACTATCTGCCTTGAATGTAAGCTTCAAGTTTCGTCATGTGGTAGCCAGATGGACCATTTGAGGAAATGTTTAATTTCGGGACTCTTTATGAACGTTGCTGAAGTGGGCACCGATCGTCAATACATAACGGTAAGTAATTTGGATATCATCCGTAACTGTACTGATTAAACAAATTGCAGTGTCATAAAAAACAGTCTGTTGCAATCCATCCAAGTTCAGTTCTATATGGACAATCGCCTCATTTAGTTCTTTTCACTGAGGTGGTGGAAACAAGCAGATCTTATATACGTGGACTTTCTACAGTTGAAGTTAGTTGGCTGTCTGAGGTTGCTCCAAGTTATTTTAGTAAAGTGAAATTGAGACGGGAGTGATACTCAGTTACAGTTAAAGTTCAGAGAGAAATATATTTTTGTATGTTATAATTTCATCTTCGTTGTATAATTTTTAATACTTTTAATTCGAGTTGATAGTTTTACTGTTTTAGGATTAAAGTTATAATTCATTCTTTGTATTTTTTCTTTTTTAATCCAACACAGATATACGTTCCAAACCAAAAAGCAGTTAGGTTCAAAGGTGCCAACTCACATGAACTTTAGTGGCATAAAAATCTTTATAATAGTTATACAAAAATTCGTAAATTTTGAGGTCTTAAATTACATTTATATAGAAAAGAATTCCTTATTTTAATCACAACCATTTATGAACGGACAGAAATAGCGGTTCATGATGAATCAAGTTGGATCGGCATCCTGAAAAATAAACGTGCATATTAAAACAAAACAAAATGATGAAAATTTACATTGACGTCTTCATCGAAAGTCAAGTTTCGCAATGAGCTAACACTTCTGCGTGTAACAGTATTGAGGTTTATTCGTGGAGGTGTATCACCGATATGTTCAACTCGTTGAACTGAATGATTCATAATTCCACGAACGTCATTTCTCAATTTCGTCGCAGAGGTACAGAGAGACTCTGCCTTTGCTTCTGTCAACCTGTTTATATGTTCCAGATTGACTCTCCCTTGTGAATTCATAGTATCTGTGATCTGCTGTAATACTCGTGAATTTTCGTGCTGTTCTTGAGCAATGTTATTGAATAAATTGCTCATGTGCTGAAAAGAAATTGATTACAACGGAAAATTATCTTTTAAAAAATATTTATACCGTGCAATATCGTTCCTTTAGATTTCGTATGTTTTCAAGTATTTCTTTGGAAGAAGAAATCTCCAATATACGTCGAAAATCGTCAACTACCAAATTTAAACATAGACGAACCTGCAATTGAAACGAATTTTCTTTAGGACCAAGTAACCCATCAATAAATATTGTATACCTCTGCCGATAGTGATTGTATATTGCCATTAAATACCGCCGTCTTCGATACGTTTTGTCTTAATTTCTTCATTGTTTCTCTATATTGTGAAACCTCATCATTAAACCCAAATTGAACGACAACAGTCTGCAGATTATGCATACGTTGCCTTTTCTTCACTAAAATACGCTCCAGTTCCTGGAAGTCAGTTCTTGCTTCATCTAGTAATACTGATTTAAATCGTTCTAATTTAGTTTCAAGATTTTCAATTAATTTCGCATTAGCACTACCCATTCCTTCGAACTTCCGTTTTGCTTCTATTTCATTCAATTTCAACTGGAAATGAAATTCTTGGTCAAAGTTACAAAGTTTTACAAAATTTACCGTCGTCGTAGTTGCCTGATGTAGATCGTCAATTGCCTTATCAGAGTCTGCAAAATGTATGTCTGTTGAATTCTTACAAGAAATCATTCTTTCAATAATTGGATTAATGTTATCCCGCGAATTTTCTAAACTGTACTTAAATTGTATAATTTCATCAAATGGTTTTTGAAATTTTTTTTTTGTATTTACGTCTACCAAAGACGAATTAACTTCGAGGCATTGCTTTTTATGATCATCCAAACGAGTTATAACATTTTGCAACATATTACTTATTCTAGACAGTGATGAAGCCAGCTCTGCAGATTTGTTTACGATCTGTTGAGAATTCTTATTTTCGTTTTCCAACATTTCATTCATATTTCTTCTCACGCCTTCAAGAATTATTTGAGATGAAAAAACGTTATTTTTTGATTTCTCATAAAGAGAATCGACTTTGTCAAGTAGACGCGTCTCTCTTTCTGCTATATATTTTGCATGATCTTCAAATCGTGTAGTCTCGTCTTTATAATGTTTTATCAGATTATTATCTTTTTCTATTTTACTTTTGCGTTTGAGAAGTTCATTTTTACATTGCTCATAAGCTGTTTTAGTTATCTCGAATGATTTTTTCAAATTTTCGCATTCTTCTTTTGAGCTATCAAATCATCCAATTTTTCTGATAGCGACTGAATAACCTCATGTTTCGTTGCGATATTCTGTTTAAAATCCGCTAAATTACGATTAATTTCTTCGTAGTTATCCTTGTGCATATAAATTCCTAGAAACTTTAAATGTAAATTTTTTGTTTTCCTAATAAAAATTTTACCTCCTTGGCGAGCTACTAAATTTATATCTTTTCTTAGTTTCGCGATTTCATCGTTTATTTCAGCGGATACTGTTGATTTTCTGAAATGAATCACGGGAGCAGTGGTAACGTTTCTTGCATTATGAGCATATTCAAGTGTGTTAACAGTTTCATCCAATGATGACATTCCCGGTGATATTGTTGCTATTATAGTGGTTTTCGTTTGTCCTCCTAAACTATCCTGCAAAATCCTTGTCAGTTTTGATTCTCTGAAATAGGTAAATGTGAAAATGTATTTTTTTTACGTGATATTAAATACCGGTATGGAACATGTGCTGATTTTTCAACTAGCGCTTTAATAACACGGCCTAAAGTTAGTAATGATTGATTAATGTTGCTTGCTTCTCTAGCTCTTTGTTCTGTAGAACCAGACCTTCCAATATTTTCACTTCCTGCTAAATCGATTAAATTTAATTTGCCGCAAGTAACATTAGATAAGTTAGCCGATTCAGAAAGCGGGTCGACTTTATTAACGCTAATTGTAAAACGGAATGAGACCTTGAACTATGACTGTTCATAAGGGTGGAAGCTACTTTTCTTCTTTCACAACCTAGTTTTAGCAAAGATAATATCTCCCAGGGGTTGAGAACAGTAACTTCTTTCAAGTTTTTAATCCGGACAGCTTTGGATTTATCTTCATAAATTCTAAAAATTTTTATACTATTTTATACGAATAAAATTCTGGAACGTACCTTAATGGAGAGCTACGATCATCACAAAGCAAATCACGCAATTCTTCATTGTAAATTTCCATAAACGAAACTGTAACTGTCCTTTGTACATCGGTAGTTAATTTCTCTAGTTCTTCATAAAGATGCATGGATGCTCTTAAAACTATACCAGCATCTGAATCCTTAAAAAAATTTTCTGTATTAAAAAATACAAATTACAACAAATAGCGAACCTCCTCCCAATTGAATTTTTCATCAATAGAGAAAATACTCTCACCACCTTGTATGGTATAAGTTTTCCCAGTTCCAGTTTGTCCATAAGCAAATATACTGCAATTGTAACCCTTGAGAACATCTCCAATTTTATTGGCAACGACACTTTTATATATCGACAGTTGAGAAACATGCTCAGCGAATACTTGATCAAATGTATACTTTCTGTGAGACTTTAACCAAATTTCTTTTGCGGTAATTTCTTTGATAGCTGGAAGTCCATCATTGTCGTTGAGAGGTCTGAAAATGTGACATAAATATTTTGAATTTTCTGTGAAATCCATTTTTAAGCTATTTTGGATGTATATTTCCATTTTCTTTAAAAAAAAATTATGATTCTAGTTCCTTTATACTTCAAAATCAGAGAACATCAGCAGATTTGATCAAAGAAATTTGCATATAGATGTAAAAACTTTTCAATAATTTATTGAAGATTTTCGGGAATTCAATTGTCTATTTCTGGAAATTGAATGGAAAGCAGTTTATGAAACTAATAAAAAATGTTGGTTAATTCTAAACAATTCTTGATTTTTAATATAATATTCGTTGCAGGTAAAAAACTAAATTCAAAAATGACATAGAGTATTCTTTTCTCCTCTCGGTGCACTTTTCTTTACAACAAAAACCTTTCTTCATCTTTCACAACGTTTCTGTACTACATTACAATATTACAGGAAGCAAATATTGTGATTGTAGTGGATTTCTGACTCGCATACAGTAGAAATGCTGCCCCTTTACTGAATGTCAAGCTGATTTTGATCCTTTTCAAAAATTTACGAAAAACGATCATTTTAATACCAAGGTCAAGTTTTATAAACCATAAAAAATGGATCAAGAGAAACTCACCTGACCCTAACAAATACTTGTACTGGACAAAGCATTTTTTTTTTCACCAGCTCGCTCTTAGACATATTTTTAAAATCTAATAAAACACCAAAAATATATACAAATTAAACACCTGAAACTACTTTTCTCATTTCATAAAATAACCACAGAACAAATAAATAACTGACTTACGTTGACACTGACAGTAACCACCGAATTCCTAATCGTCGATGAGTTGTCAACGTAAACATAACCTCTAATAATTGAATTCGTAATGGAAAAAGAAACAGATATTATTTCAAAAATAGGAAACGATGGTGATGTCCCAGCATACCATAAACGAAAAATATCGAATTTCAATATGTTTCAGAATTTTATAGCAAATTTCTGACGAAAAATTCTCCTTGTGCAGATATATCAAAATATCTATCTATAAGTGAACAAGTGAAAAAATTGGGACATGGAATCGATCTAATTACAAAGGAGCTTCAGAAATGCGTCTTAGAGAAGCACGAGGACTTACTTAAACAGGCAAATCATGCTACAAAATTAGAGAATATATTAGATGTTATGAATGGTAATGTGTCTAATATAGTTGCTAATGCTGAAAAACTGAGGATTCAAGTAAGAAAATTATTAATATTTTAATATTTTATGTCGTCTTCTTGAAATTTTATTCACAAAAGACGTTTTGGGGCACAAAATGTTCAGTTTTATAAGACATGGACCCCTGCAGGTTTTTTGATTTATACTTATTTTATTTATACTCTTCATCTCAAACAGTTTGCGAGAATTTAACAAAAACCTGTTTCTCTATTTTATTTTTATTTTTTTCTAACAGTAAAATTCAAAATGAATGGATTTTTCCTCATTCTAAGTAAGAAGAAAAAATAAATATTAAGCTTCCTAAACCAAAAACCAATTTTTCAGAGAGGGATCAAAACTTAAACCATTTTTACTTCAAATTTTTACGTTGTGATGAAGCAAACAAAATTAGAAAATAAATCTTCAACTAATTAATCACTTACAAAACAATTCAACTTACAGAGCCGCTATTTCATGTTCAATGTCTCACTCTGCATATTTTGCTCACGCTTAATCCTGAATTGCATTTTGAATTCCAGATCAATTCCCCATATGACGCTCTTGAGAAACATACAAAAATCTTGAATCGTTTACACAATGCCAGTCATATATTGCGACAAGTTAGTCACATTCAGCAACTTAGTAAAAGACTAGGAAACACAAATGAAAATACTCAAAAAGCGTTGATTCTCCAAGAATTAGGTATATCAACTTTTTGTATGTTCTTTGAATAAACAACGTTTTATATTTAGAGCAGTTAGCTGCAGATGATGAACTGAAATCCATTGATGCTGTTGTTTTTGAACTAAGAAATATAAGAAGCGAACGACAGAGAATAGTCCAGCAAACTTCGAGTTCACTCCATCAAGGAATTTTAAACGAGAATTCAGCACAAACCGCCGCGGCGTTACAGGTTCGAATAATATTCGATCGATTCGTTGTATTTAATTTTTTTTTTAGATTTTTATGAATCTTGGAATTCTTGAAGATGTTTTACTTGAGTTAGTCAATGAAGCTCTGTCGGAATGCGAAAAATCCATCAAACTGTCCTTTGATGTGATTAAAGTTAAGCAGGGCTCGGGAAAAATGAATTTATCTTCATCACAAGGATTTCGAAATAAGGTGTGGATGGAATTGGAAAAATCTTTCAGCGAAGTTATTCAATCAAAAAGTCTACAAGTAATATTTTCCAACTTAATTCAATCTAGAAATTAATTTTAATATTGTAGATTAAATTCTTGCAAATTACATTATCAAACACGAATCTTCAAATAGAGGTGGAAGTGGCTACTAGATTCTGGAATATGCTGGGAAATATGTTACGGGATGTTATTGGATCTGCTCCGTTACCAGTTCAACAAATGCTGGAAGAAGACTACCCACGACTATTGAAATGTTACTTCGAAGTATTTAAGAGATTAAATAATGATCGCTTTGGCTTTGAGTAAGTTTTATCATTAATCTAGCTGCTATTGAAATGATGAGTTCTAGTCGGACGGTTCTAGAAAAATGGGAAACAGCTTATTTATCCACTTCTCTGACAGAGTTACTAGACCCAATTCAAGCAATGTTCAGTCCAGAAACCTGCGCGCCTTCTCACGAAAGTATTGATAAAATTGTACGGATTATATCCAGGTAAAAGAAAATATTAAATCGTCACCCTAGGAAAAATTAACGTTTTTTCGCAGTAATCTCAGTGTAGCTCTAATTGAAGAAAATTTATGTGAAAAAATTGCACGAAACATCGCAAAATGCATCAAAATGTTTGAGGTCAAAACTGAACAGCAATTAGATACCGGACCGGATTCAGCACAAGTTATAGGTGGAAGCGCAAACGCTGGCCAACAGAAGAATGTTCATCTGGCGAACCGAATATTTTATATACAAACACAGATACAAAGAATTTTGACTAACATGGAAAAGTCTTTAGCCAGTGCGAAAATATCTGCTATCATCGAGGCCCTACAAAATCTTGATAATTTATCGAATAATATTTTGCAGCCTTTAATTGGTAAGACCAATTTTTTCACTGATCTCTGTTCTACATTTGGGCTTGCAGTTTCGATTAATTCAACGATCGAGACAATCATCGTTACAATACATCTGGAGACTGATTGGTCAAGAATTCAAGCCGCCACAAATAAAAATATGTCATGTAGTCCGTACATGAAAGAATTGAATCAATTTATTCATCGTGTGTATAATACCTATCTATCGCATTTTGAGAATCAAAGAATATTGAAATTAAAGTGAGTACTTGTTTTATTGAATCTGTTTTATCTTTGTTGATGGTTGAGATCTCAAACGTTTTTTGAATTTTGTTTTTTTCTAGAGTGAGAATTTTATTAATAATCTGACTGAAAACGGATCCTTCAATAATCTCAAAAAAATTCATTCTTTCAATATATTATACAATTGATTCGTTTTAATTGTAGGTGTCGTCAAATAGCAGAAAGATGCATTGAGTTGTTTGTGAGACACACAGCGCTGCTACGACCAGCCTCATCAATGTCTCCAGGTGGTCGACAACGTTTGAAGGTTGATCATGATCAATTGGAATCTACCTTAAAAATACTCTGTGCTGATTTGTCAGATCTTGGCAAGCCATATAAACTTTTAAGATCTATGAGATCGCTTATGGTTAAAACTCCTGTTGAGATCATTAGCAGTTACCAAGATGGCAGTGTAGTAGTGCCGAGTACAATACTATTGTTTTTATTCTCCTTTGCTGGAAAGGAATTAGCCAGTCCACATCAAAATACAGGTTGGTCACTGCAGAAACTGTCGGCCTGGCTTGATGAGCATCCATCGGAAAGCGACAGACTCAATCTAATCGCAGGAGCACTTCAACGTTATGAATCACTGATCCGCCAGAAAAATTCCATGAATTACGATCCTGTTTATCCAATGATGTCGAACTTTTTGCAAAAATTCATAACGTAATAAAAAAGTGGCGAAGTTGTATACAAAGTATTTAAATATATTATATTGTAAATATTTAATCAATTAAACTATGTTCAAATTAAACAGTGGTGTGTTTCTTCAGTTTTCTTTCTAAATCTAGTCGAATCAGAAAGAATCATTTTTGAACGGAATCTAAAATTCTGTTTCCTTTTTATGGATAATGGATCGTTTAAGTATTACGTCCCACAATTTTCGAAAATTTTTAACCCCTCTAGCACCAGTGTAATGCGCCCCAACGTTTGTTTATATGAGGGAATATGGAAAAAAATCGACATTGCATTTTGTGTTTTGAGGTTCGATTGCAGGATTTTTTTCATTCGAATTTTTGGACATGTCAGGAAAAAATGATAAATTTCTTGAATAAAATTACAGTATCACTAATTTTATTTTCATTACTTGATGAGTTAAAAGTACTAACAATACCAATTTGTTTCTGTAATTCTAGGACTCTCCGTTTTGAGTCTAGGTCGTACATATGGCGGAGGGCTCGGTCTACAATGTACTCCTCCATTAATCGTTGAGTTGGGAGTACGATTTGATAAATTTGGATCAGGCGAACATCTTACTGTTCCTGTGTTGTTTTCGAATAGTTGAAGAGTTTTTTGAAGGTTCGACGAAAGCGTTGTGTCAACTGGATGATCTTTCATTCTGAAAAAGCAACGTTGGATTACATTAGATTTATCAAAATTTGAAATTAGTTTCACTCCGAACGCACAAAAGAACACAGGAGTTAATTCACGCTCGAAATTTTACCTCGCGTAATAATCCGTACAAATATGAAATAAGTTATCGAAAAAGTCTTCACTGGCCTGATCGTATCTGTAATCAATCAATTTGACCGATTTTCTCAATGAAAAATTACTATAATGGCAATAGATACTCACATTCCTTCGTGATAAAAGCAGAGAATGAACGATAAAAGCACTCCTAAAATCGCGAATAAAACTAAAGGAAAGATTAGGCTCCAAGTAAAGTCTGGTGTGTAGTTTCGAAGTGGAATCTGATCTCTGCTTAAAGTTTCCCATTTATCTTTAAATAATCCATTTGCTTTGTTTCCGGATTGGTGCATTGCAGGATTATTTGGATCGATCTGCAAATTAGTTTATAAATTATACGTCGATACTTTTGAGTTTAATGAAAATTACCAATCTAAAAGCACACCAATCCAAGGAAAAATGTGCATCGCGAAAATATCTTTCAACTGAAGTTTTCTTGAAGTTGCGTGGGCAGGAAGGTATTTTCCACAAAGGTTTCACTTCTTCTTCAAGCTCTTTTAAGTTCTCTGAGAACGGAGACTGACTACCGAGCCTCAAAACAATTCTGAAAATATTAATAGTCAATATTAATTTTTATTTCCAATTCTTTTTAAAATATTTGTAACTTTTATAACTTTTTGTACAGTACGATCATTTCTTTTTATTACTGACACAGCAAAATATCTTTACAGTGCTATTTGAATTCTTATTTCTTGAAATCGATGCTTCAATAAAAAATCAGTTACATATATCTAAATAATGTCCTTTCTGACTCCAAAAAAAAAACTGAATTGACTCACCCTTCTCCTTGATTGGGATTAAGCGGTTTCCTAGCACCCAGCTCTAAAGCTGATTCCAAATAAGTTAGATAAAGATCATTTTCGCTGTCTTTCCACAAGAATTTTCTAAAAATGTCTCTCAAACTTTCCATACGTTCCACATCAAAAATATCGTCGACGTTAAGGTTGTCAATTTTTAGCAACACTTCGAATTTCGCCGGATTCAACTTTTCCGATATCAGTACATCTATATAAGCGATTCGTGTGTCATATGTTTTCGTATTTAAGGCGACTATCTGCAAAGGAATTTTGGCAGTTTTTCGGCTAGGTGGTACCCCGTACAAAAATCCCTTTTTGTGTTTTTCGCTGAATACATATTTAATCCACGAAGGAAGATCAGGAGCATCTAACAGAGATGCCCGGTATGCGTATTGGTAAGTTTCACCTAAAAATGTGTAACAGTAAAACAACTGTTTTAAGTAATAAAAACTCACCTTGGTATGTCCAATTGAATAATGAAGGGTCTAAACCTACTGTAAATACTTCTGTCAACAACACATTTTCTTGTTCAGCGTAAGTATGTGGCAATAAAAACAGCAGTGCATAAACGAACATATCTCTTCACTATTTCTGTTATATTACAATGTGGCTTGGATCAATATTTCATTTTTAAATTTAGCGCAACACGATTCCAGCGTCGCGGAGAATTTGCGAAACTAGATGTCAAGGAATCTTTTCAATAAATCACTTACTCACCAAACTAGAGGGCGCATACAGATCAATAGCCCAAGCGCCAGAGGATGTTTGGTCTGACAAAAATACGTTGCAGAAAATTGAATCAAACATCATTTGATCTTTGATTAGGATCTTTGAAAGTCCCATGTTGTTTATTGCTCACATAAACATGATGTTGAGAAGCGTTCGTTCAAAGTGACGAACCGCACAGTGAGCTACGACACTGTGCCACAGCACAGTGAGCCACGGCACAGTGAGCTCACGAAAAACACTGCAATCCCTCACCGTGTGCGTTCCTTCCTTGAAACAAACGTGTCATCCTTTCTTCTTGTGGAATACCATTCGGTATTCGGCCGAATAACGACTAGTGAAAAGACTAGCCGAATATTCGTGACATCTCTAGTTAGAAGAATCTTGATCTATTCGATTGCAATTAAACGAAAAATTAATTTTTGTAATATTTTTTATTTCTTCAAGCATTAATATACGTATGAAAGCAATTCAATCAGAAACGTTTTTATTAAACAGTTATAATTACATTAATTCATTCGGTCTGGCTACATCTCAATTTTCGTGGGTCTTCTTGATGATTCTTAAAATACTGAATTGCTGAAGCGTCGTTATAAATTGATAAATTACTCGTTTCCGAGGAAGTTGGAAGAGTCATACGCGTTGTTGCATCAAAAACAATCGTTCCTCCAGAATTCTACGTTTTATGTTATAACTTATTGAATAAAAAAAAATGCGTCATTAAGTTGAAAAAGCTAGAATTCTTTCAGATAATTCAAATTACGGATAGTTATTTTCAGATTAGCGTGAAAAAACAATGGTATAATGACTTATTATTTCTTATTGTTAGGTGGTCAATAGTTTTAATAGAATATTGAAAATGAGACATTAAAAGCGTATACCAGAAGTGAGAAACTTATTCCATGTGTGACTTTATAAAACAAATTCTTGTTGCTTTTATGTCCTTCACTGAAAATTTGAAAATTACGACGAATTCATTTTCACGCTTGCTACGTTTATAAATTCTATCTCTGACGGAAATCTTAAATTTCGTTCAGAGAGGAGAATTTTCGTGTAATTGATAAAACAAGAGTGGGATTCAGACTAATTGAATGAGAGTAGAAATATCAAATTAGTCGTATTCAAGTAAGAAAGCAGAATGCAAGAAAAAGTGCACCCCATATTCAGGTAAACAATTTTTTTGAATCGATATTTATATGATTATTAAAATTTTATTAGTAATAAGTCAAGATTAGGGAGACGAACAACCCTCGAAAAGGTGCTTTCATTCTTCTTAGTTTTGTTGATAATTGCCGTTGTACTCCTAACATGGATCGTTGCCAAGAAAATATCTCTTGGTGTAAAAGACATTGAAATATGCCAATCAAAAGGTTGCATCGTCACATCGTCTCGTGTTTTACAAAACATGAATAGAAAAATTGATCCTTGTGAGGATTTTTATGAATTTGCTTGCGGGAATTACAAAGATACCACTATAATACCAGAAGATGAAGTTGGTACGTCCAGTTTCAATGAAATTCAGTAAGTACATTCAATTTGTACGAGTTCTTTTATGAAAGATGTTTTTCAGAGATAAAATAACGATAAATTATCGATTAATGTTGGAGAAACCAATACAAGAGACTGAACTCAAACCCTTCAAATACGTGAAAAAGTTGTATTGGATGTGTATGAATTCATCGAAAATCGAGGAAGAAGATTTTAAACTGTTCAAGAAAATGTTAAAGGATTTAGGAGGGTGGCCAGTATTAGAAGGAAATAATTGGAATGAAAAAAATTTTGAATGGAGAACCACTCAAAACAATTTTAGAAGAATGGGCTTGTCTCATAATCAATTTATAAGCACTTACATTGGTATTGATGCAAAGAATTCCACCAAGCGTATTTTTACGGTATGTATTATGTATGTTGTCATTAATTTCTTATAGCGGGTTTTTTGTACCTCCTGAGTTATAGAAACTGCAGAATATGTAAACACCATTTAGTGGAAAAGTATATTTTTACCAAATTTTCGCCAAATTTTTTTCAATCTTTTCATAAAGAATCCAATTTTTTAGGAGAAACTTGTGCTTCAATAAATAATCGACGAATTACGAATTGACCGATCTCTCCGCAACATATTCACACAAATTACTATTCTAAATTTAGAATAAAATGCATCATGCTCGTCGGTTCTCCTTTAATTCATTAAAATACCTTTTTGTTAATTTTCAACTTGAATGGGTTTCTGTTTTTAGATCGGTCAACCTTGTGGAGGATTTGCCAAAATTCTTAAAAAGGGATTCAATGATACAATCGTACGAGCCTATTACGATTATCTAGTCGATTTGTCGATCTTATATGGAGCCGATAGAGCGCAAGCCAGCAAGGACATCAAAGAATATATTGATTTTAGAATCGAAATGGCTAATGTGATTAATCCAGTCAGTTTTCGATTTTCTTGAAATAGTTTTTTTAGATCATCGTTCCCTCTGAAGAAAGGAGAAATATGAGTGCCGAATACAACCCAATGTCTATAAGAGAGTTACAAATTAGTTTTCCCAGCATCCCTTGGCTTCAACATATTAATTCGAAATTAGAACCATTTGTGACTCTCACATATGATGACATTGTAATTGTAGAGTTACCTAAGTATTTGGAAAGATTGGAAAGTCTTTTAGCTCGCTCAACGAAAAGGTGTTTTATAATATAATATTTATAAAAGATAATTAAAAACTTGTTCAATTTCAGAGTTATAGCAAATTATCTTTTCATTTCTCAAACAGAATATGCTGTTTTTAGCGATGAAATGAGAAAAAAACGATTAGATTTCGAGAAAATCGCAATTGGGGTCACTTCAGATTCTCCGACATGGAAACAGTGTATTTACAGCGGAGGGTAAGTGAATTTTGTACTTATGCTCTCATCCATTTCGTTCTACAGTTTATACCTAGCGAGATCTTCAATGTATATTCGAACATACCTTTCAAATAACTCGAAACACATGGCTGAAGAGTTGGTGGCTGATATTAAAACAACTTTCATCGAAAATTTGAAAAAGTACACGTGGATGGATCAGAAAACTAGGAAACGGGCGATACAGAAGGCCGAAGAAATGAAATCGTTTGTCGGATTCTCAGAAGAAACTTTTAACGATCAATTAATTGAACAGTATTATGAAGGGGTAATATAAATTTTTATAAACTGTTACATAAAAATCGTAACACAAAATTTAGGTGACTATTGACGAGAATAGTAATTTGAAAACATCCCTTGCTATGTCAATTTGGTCTAGGAATAAATATTTGAAAAAATACTATGAGCCGTATGATAAGAACGATTGGAAAAACAGGGCTTCAGCGACGACTGTGAATGCTTATTACCGATGGACTGAAAATGATATTCGTAAGTTCCTTATCATCACTTCTCATAATCACCAATGGGTAAAATATTATTCAATTGCTTTTTAATGTACTCACGAATCACGAAACTCACTTTTTCTCAGAAATCCCTACCGGCATCCTGCAACAACCCTTTTTCGACGAGGATAGACCACAATACATGAACTATGGCGGAATAGGTTACGTTATAGGACACGAAATTATTCATGGTTTTGACGACGAGGGAAGACAATTTGATAAAAACGGAAATATGGTGGATTGGTGGGAACCGACCGCTAATAAAAGTTTCCACGAACGAGCTCAATGCATTGTAGAGCAATATTCTAACAATACCGAAAAACAAATTAACATGACGGTAAATAACTTTTCATCTTTTTTGACGTCGATGACGCCGGCTGCATCCACGAAAAAACATGACTCATACTGTACATTCATAGAGCGATCGTGTTTGGCTATTGTGGCGCGTCTGTCTCTCTTCCACTCTGTCGTCGGCCGATGCATTCGATTCCGATTTCCGAGAGGCGGGGAGTACATAACCATAGTACACGTTCTGTTTCTATCATTTTATCATTTACAATAACAATTGAGGCAAAAAAGGTATTTACTTCTTACAGTTTAAGAAGTCACTAGTAATATTACAAGGGTTTCGAATGGGTTACGTTTCGATTGCTCGACTGATATTCCATACGACTATACATTGAATGAATTTTTTACAGCTGAACGGGGTTAATACGCAAGGAGAGAATATAGCCGACAATGGGGGTATTAAAATGGCCTACGTTGCCTATCAAAAATGGCTGCAGAGGGGTAAACCTGAGCCACGTTTACCCGGTTTGAACTTTACACCTCAACAAATGTTTTGGATTTCTGCAGCAAATAATTGGTGTTCCAAAATACGCCCAGAAATGGAGAAATTGCAAATAATGAATGACTATCATTCCCCAGCATCCTATAGGATTAATATACCTCTTATAAATTCAGGTTTTTTCGCAAGAGATTTCAATTGCCCTCTAGGCAGCAACATGAATCCAAAGCACAAATGTCGCTTATGGTAAATGATTACAATTATAAATCCATTACTGAATAAAGGATTGTTAGCTTCTAACTTATTCAAATATTTTTCCTGTACTCGTTATTAGAAATACGCTAACGTGTTGGCTCTGTGGACATCATTCTTTCCTTTCTGAAAACTCAACCGAACATGTTCTTATTTGAAGAAATTCGCACTCCGTTCGATTTCATCGATAGAGTATATATAATTATATTCCTCAGTGGACTCTTTTTCTTCAATCGAATGAAAAACAAAAAAAATGGTCGATATTTTTATTACCCTGAAACGGAAAATAAGCTGATTGTCCCTATGCGTGAGTATTTTCAACGATTATTGAAAAGGTTTTAATGTATATCAAAACTGTAAAACAAGCATTTTACTAGCTGAGCGATAAAAAAATTTTAGTATACTTCTCCCAATGTGCCGTCGGATTCTTGATGGTGTTTTTCTTCGCTCCAGCACTGACTCATCACAGCTCATACGAAACGGGGATGTTTCTTCTAGTTCACGTACATCTTTCAGTAAACGGGTTGATATCAATTGTGAAGATGTATAGAACATCCGAATATTTCATCGAAACATGCAGGTTGCTTGAGAAAATTGACAAGCAGATGAGGAAGAGAAATCTAAGTTGTTCATATACGATAGCTTATTATGCTTCATTTTACCCATATATCGCACCAATTATTTTTATTGTGTTGTCTGCTGCTGTAATGAGACAAGATATGATATATGGTAACGTCACATTTGTTTATATCGGCGAGCATAATGCTTTTGTCATCGGTTTTGCAATTCTCCTGTACAGTATTTATTATTTAACGGTTTTTGGAATTTTGATTTACCAACGCTTGAAAGAAATCAATAAATATCTTCTCGTGCTGAAGCGTGAAAGTAATGCAAGAATTATCGAACAAGAGTTAGTTGTTATAGCAGGAATCCATTCCGATCTGTGCAAAGCTTGGGAGAATCTCACTTACGTCTTTGGATGGCCCGTAATGTCCTTGCATATTCTAACGTATGTGTTGATTACCTGTTCAGCACTTAGACAGTTGAATGTGGCTTTTCAAACTTTGGGAGTTGAAGTTTTTTGTTATACAGTGTTGCTTTTGTATTCAGTTGCGTGGTCAATTCTCGCAGGAGAGTTGATTAAAAGAGAAGTAAGTTGGATATGATATTAACCAAATATCATCTATGTACATTTTAGGCTGTTAACACTGGACCCGTAATATGTGAACTGTTAGCTGTGAAAAAATTCTATGAATCGAATATCAAGAGAGCTGTGAGTTTTGGATAATTTTCACATTCTTGAGCGGCATATGATTTCAGGTTAACATCTTTCAAATTCAACTTCTTCACCGGAATTTTGAAATAATATTATGTGGCTTCTTTGATTTGAGTCTCGAACATTTTGGCGAGGTAAAATAGTTTTTTGATAAAAAAGACGATGAATGATTTTTTTTCTGTTTGCAGTCGTTAAAATCAATTACTAATTTAGTTATGTTTATGATACAGATGAAAAGTTGAAGAACTTTGCAAGTTGTATGACTTGTTCTAAACCTCAAAAAAAAATCCGAGAATGTTTCTGCTTGGATCTATTCCAATACATTTACAGTAAAACGTCGGACTATTGATTCAATGTTGTACACTCAGCTATAAAAAATTTCTTCAAAACTAGTAACTATTTTATATATATTATCCCAGGGATAGTCGAATTACTCACGGCATTTTCCTTTTATTCTTCAGCTGAAATAATAATTATCGGTTATTGGGGTGGGGCAACCACCGATGGAAACGATGATTATTTTTTGTTTTATTTTTGTTTTAATAAATACACCACAAAACACGACGGCACGCGCGATTATTTGCCGTGAAAAACCACAAAATCCCAAACGGGAAGGATAAAGTCGGATATCATTTGGATCAAAACTATCACGACCCAATATTTACGTGTATTATGGCGAACGTAACACAAATTAAATTGAGAAAAAATGTTAAAGCTTACGTTAAAGATTATTGTAACGTGTCCAGTATACAAGGATTGAAATATTTGATAAAGAAAAATGGTGCCACAGAAAGGTAAGTTTAATGTTTCCCCCGTGGGAAAGATTGCGTGACTATTCAGATAATTCAATTTAATTAAAACGACACGTGAAAAGTCAGATCACAGTTAGAACAACCATCGCATCACGACTGACAAAATGAAATCATATCTAGCGCGCTATTTGGTGAATTATTGCGAATTATCTAGCATACAAGGTTTGAATCACCTTGTTCGTGCCAAAAGTTTCGTGGAAAGGTAAGTATCTTCGGTTATGAGGTAACTTTATTTATTTGATCGTTAGGTTCTGGTGGGTTATCGTATTGTTTTCTTGTATTGCTGGATGCTCGTTTATGACCTATCAAGTCTTCGATAAGTGGATTACGTCCCCAGTACTAGTCACTTTGAGTACTCACGAAGTGCCCATTCACCAGATACCCTTTCCAGCTGTAACAATTTGTCCAGAAACCAAAATCAGCTATCGATGTTTGAACTATTCCAAAGTGTTGCAAGCCAAAGTTCAAGGAAATTTAGAGGAAATTTCTGCCGACGAGTTAGTGATTCAACTTGATTTTATACAAAACAGATATTTTTTTCATTCGCTAGACGTTGGTTTTTCGACCAAATGACACCTTTTTGCAAAAGCACAAACCACGACCAGAAAATTGGTGGACAACATTCTTATATCAAATTTGGTGATGAAAATATTTACGACGATTATATTTCGTTTTTACAACACGTAAGTGACTCATTTATCAGGTTTCTTTTAATCCACGCACGGTGCGTCTGCATTCTAACCATATTTTTACTTACAAGTGCAAATCTGTCAGCATTTCCCTTGGTTATTGCCAGTGGATGGGCGCTGACATTGAGTGCGACGAAATTTTCACACCCATTGTCACCGATGAAGGTTTATGTTATAGTTTCAACATGTACAAGCTAACTGATCTCTACAAAGATAATAAGTAAGTAGCACTAATTCAAACACGAATTATCGATCGTTCAATTGATTCAAGTGAAACCAACGGAAATAATCAATGGTCTATCGACGAAGGTTATGATGACGACTCAGATCGAAGTGATTTCCCTCGAAGATCGTACTTGATTGGTGCGAAAAATGCTTTGGTCGTCGTGATTTTCACCAATAAATCCGAAATACATTACTCCTGTACAGATTTTTCTACTCAGGGCATGAGGGTAAACACAGTTATCTCTACAAAATGATCTTGAAACTCATTTTCAAGGTTGCCATACATTCACCCACCTCAATACCAAGACCCAGTCAAGTTTTCTTCTCGGTCGGTCTTGACAGACTGACCAACTTTGCAGTCACACCAAAAATGATGCGAACAACAGACGGAGTGCGCTATTACCCTCCAAACAGACGAAATTGCTATTTCTCGTCGGAACGAAACTTGAAATATTTCAAAAAGTACAGTCAGACGAGTTGCAATTTGGAATGTCTTACAAATTTTACGTTGGAACATTGTGGTTGTGCAAACTTCTATATGCCACGTAACAATTAAAAAAATTATTTATGATACATGAATATCAACTTGCAGGAGATCCAACTACGGAGGTATGTGGTCTGAAGGAACAGCAGTGTTTGGAGAATATCAAAGGTAACTAATCCCATTGTAAACAAAAGTGATAACTGTTTCGCTCTATTGTAGGTCTTTATTCGACGAAAATATTGAGGGAATCTTTGAGGTTACAGAAGGAGCGAACGCAACCGACAGATTGCCAATGTTTACCCACTTGCAACGATTTATCTTATAACGCTGAAATTTCGACAGCCGAGTGGCATTTTGCCGATTTGGATGAAACAATTCTTGACGATGAAGAAATGAGGGACCACTTTTCCAAGTACGGTACCATTTTTAGTTTTTTCGGTAACATTATGTATTTATTTTCTAGACTATATGCTTCTGCTGCGAAGATTTATTTCAAAAATCAGTACTTTTTACCAACGGAAAAAAGCGAATTGTACGGTACCACCGCTCTAATCTCGAATATAGGAGGACTCCTTGGACTGTTCACCGGATTTTCTTTGTTTTCTGTGGCAGAATTCGTCTATTTTTTGTCGGTGCGTATGATTGAGAATTATAGACGTTATGGATCGTGGGCAGGACCAAGTTTGGAGTAATTGGGGGGTTCTTGAATATTTTGTGTATCGTTATTGTGACATTAAAGGGATGATTAAATTACTTACAAATAAGTTTTGTCGCCGAGATATGAAAACAAAAACCGCATTTTCAAAAAATATATGACGCCCCTGGGGCCGTCGGCTGTCCCGTAAAAGCCCCGTCCACAACTTTTTCAGCATAATTCATGTTTGTTTATGTGAACTTCCAACGGAAGAACATGATTGCCGTGGTAGATTTCCCAAAGTCTCAAAAACGTTTTTTGGCAATAGTTTACAAAACCAACTTTAGAGCGATATGCAGAAAAAAAATTACGTAATCCATAATTTTATTGAAATCATCAAACTAAAGGAAACATTCAAGTTTCTCATTCAACTGTTCTTGCAATACGAATTTTTTCAATTTATTGTCCTTATAAACGTTTCAATTTAATTGAAAGTTGTTTCAAATTAGCTACATTTTTATATGACGTCACGCTTGCGCGTTCTATTGATCTTATCTATGATTCTATGACTATTGTTCAACAATTTGGTTAATAATCTTAAATTAATTTGCATAACTGTATTTATACGTTAAGTTCTAATTTTTTTACCAAAAAAAGAGTCAAAGCCATTTTGAAAACAATAGGTACGGTTTGAGCGAACTAATATAAATACAACCATGCAACGTAACCTAACTTTCATTCAAACCAAATTAGAACATAACTGAACATAGTTATTAAGTTGAAACAAAATGGGTACAAATGTTAACTTGAATGCTAGAACTATCACAGAAAATAATGAAATTCTGCGAAATCCCGTCGGTAATTGGCAAGAATTTGCTTGCGGATGGGGAGCTGCTGTTATCAATGTTGCGTTTACCTATCCAATAAATAAAATAATATTTCGTCAGGTGAGCTACAAAATAAGCCGTTTTCCCATTGCTTATTCCTTTTTCTAGATGCTGCATGGTGTGAAAATTTACCATGCTTTTTTGGAAATCAAAAGTGAGGGGCTGTATTACTTATACAGAGGTATGTTGCCTCCTCTATGCCAGAAAACCTTCTCTATGGCAATCATGTTTGGTGTATATGAAGAAGTGAGAAGGCCATTGCGAGATATTGGAGTGAATAAGTACTTAGCCAAAGCGAGTGGCGCTTTAGTCTCTGGAACAGTGGAGGCACTTTTAATGCCATTTGAACGTGTTCAAACTTTATTGAGTGACTCTGGATATCACAACCATTTTAAAAACACCTATCATGCATTCAAAGTCATAGGAACTAATTACGGTTTTAAGGAATATTACAGGGGACTTACCCCAATTTTATTAAGAAATGGACCCTCAAATGTAGGCTTTTTTATCATTAGGGAAGAGTTTCAATTAAGAACTCCTAAATTTCAATCTAAAGTGCATCAAACATTAGCACAATTTATATGCGGAGCTTCGATAGGCTTATTATTATCTACAGTGTTTTACCCATTAAATGTTGTGAAAATAGCTATGCAGTCTAAATTAGGAGGTGATTTCGAGAATGTTTGGATCGTTTTAACACAAATTTACAAAGACAGGGGTGGTACGATTAGGGGAATATATAGAGGAATTCACACAAATTGCTCCAGGGCATTTATAAGCTGGGGAGTAATGAATGCTGCTTATGAAAATTTAAAAAATCTGATTTGTGATTGATTGTAAATTGTTCCTTTGTTATTTATTATTGGTGCTGACATAACCAAATTTTTTAGAGATATTTTGTTTTGGACATTACCTGAATGTATTCTTGATATTCAGTATAAATTTTGTTACATTGACCTCAGGGAACACAGGTTTATTCTACGCATTTCCTTCCTTATTTTTAGTTCGATTTCCAAAGAGATTACGTGAATGTTAATAATTTCTCTTTTATCCTTTTTACGAATGTATTTGTTGGAATATTGATGTTGAATGGTATAAACTTTTATTTATTCGACTGAAATGTTTCTTTCTGAAGCCATATTAAGTAGAATTTTAATTCTATAGTTTCGGTTTCAAATTTAGTTGCAATTGTTCAACAATTTCTTAATTAGGTCACTGTAGAACATTTAGAAGTTGCCTAAACAAGCGCTCTAGAGCGATATTTAGTTGTTGAGGAATAAAACCTTTTGTTTTTCTAAACATCAGCAAATATTGCCACATCATGTTTTGAGAACCAATCCATGTTACCAGGCCAATTAATTGTTTGTTTCATTGGTTAGAGAGCGCGCATCCGCCAAATGCCACTGCACGCTTTACTTGACGCCCTGAGAAAACGCTATAACATAAATGTAACTAATATTATCAAAACTGCTACTACGGGTAAATGATTAAACGCTGCTATCATTTCTGATTTTATATTCTTGATAATTGAACAAGCACATTTGACGGCAGCAGACATTCAATTTTGTCATAAGCAAACAACACAGGTAAAGAAATAGAATTTAAAATAGTCTTCGCCACCATACCCATTGGTTCTGGGTATTGATGGGTTAGTAAAGCAAGGAGAGCTGTAAAAGAACACAAGCCCGCAGTGAAAATAATAAAAAACGGTAACTCTTTTTTTGGGTAAACTGACACCTCGTGAAACGTGGGCAATAATTCCCTATCCGCGCATTCCGTGCACGTTGGATAAGGATAAAAGAGATGTCCTCTTTCCAATGGATATGGCAACATTCTGAATGTACCTTCCCAAGTGTAATGTAATAAATTTAAGGCGCCGTCAACAGCTTTCCAATGTGCCAAATGAAAAAAACTATAAGCGATCGCTTCTGAATCTCCGCGTTTTAATATATGCTCAGGTGGTAAAATGAGCGGTTTCATTTCAAGCAGATATTTGGGAACGTGCGGATTGAATTCAACCGCTCGATGGATCGCCTCGACGGCGGCAATTTCAGCGCCATTCAAACCCCGTTTCGTCGCTAAGTCCGGCGAAAATTTGTCCGCTACTTGACGCGCTTTCAAAAGCGCCGATGTATAACAAATTGTCGCGGATTTAGGCAGCGAAATATCGTCATATTTGGCAAGAACCGCCTGGACGTCCGCGTATAGCTGCATCTGTAATAGTGCTTCAATTAAATTCTCCTGAACGTTTAAAACGTTCATAATAGGTGGTATCTCTTTGGTTAGGTCGCGGAAAAGTTTTACGGCCTCCTTCAATTTGCCAAGTTTACGAGTGCACATCGCTAACCGTCGTTTAATGTAGATTAAAACATTGGTATCTCTCCGATGTTGGGCTTCCATCAACACACCCTAAAAATGAAGCAAGTTCAGTTTTGAACAGGCAAAATCAATGCACTCGTTTTGAACTGGGTCACAGCTTTGTATGTAGTGTGCAACCAACAACATTAGATTAGGCATGTGATCCTTAATTTAAAATCAAGTCAAGTAATGGAATGTTATCAGTGTGATGAAACTCAGTTAAATTATTATTTTTTTTTAAATAAGAATAATGTGAAATGTATGTGTGACTAAAATACAATAATCACATTTGTGTCGCTGAAATTCAGCAAAAGCTTTTTAGCATTTTTATGAATGCATATAAAATACGAGATATTACCTGATGTTGTATTAGTTGTGACTTCCTGTAGTTCATTTCTGCAATTTTAAGGCCTTGTTTGAGTATTTTCTCTGCTTCAACTATTGTTGTGGCTTCTTCTTCCGCTAATAAAATATAAGCACTAGCACATTCCGGGTTATTTTCTAACGCATTATGTGCAGCCTTTATTCTTAAAATAGGGTTTCGTTCTCTCCACGCTGTCTGCATAATCTCATACTCGGTTTTCCCAACGTCTGCCTCACATGTGAAAAATGTCTGATGGTCTTGTGCGGATAAGTTCATATCATAATATGTTAATGGTTCTTTATTTGTAGCCCAGTAAAAACGTTGATATTCGGAACCTCGATATAGATTCATAGGGTTTCTCCAAACTTTACATTCAGGGACTGTATTTTGTTGTCCAATTGTATTTGATGCACTGGTGGAACTATCTGTTGCGTCAATACCACTGATCCATGGACTAATATGATTCAATGAAACTTGTTCGATAAACGATGTTCCATATTTACGAAAATACCACCATTCGAATATCAATATCAATCCGGATATTAATGAAGATGTCCCCGTTAAAGCAACATAAAATTTTGGAGTTAATGTACTCAAAAACATTGTTGAGTCCCACATTTTTTTAGTATACTCTCCGAGGCTGTCACGCGAGTATTCAAACTGTTTTTCAGGTCCAATTTATGTATTTATTCACTACATACGGGATGTAAACTTTTCAAAATAGTTTGTGATTTGTCAAATATAATTCAAAAATGACAAGTCCAATTTTAGGTTATCACCATAGACAAATAGGTTTGTCTATAAAAAATGTTTCTCTCTGTTTCACGTCAGTTGTAAAAAGTTGAAACGAACCATTTCAAAAATTGAAACTATAATGCCGGTGGATATCAAACAATTAAATAAAGGATGGTTGGAATTGGAAAGCGATCCGGGTTTATTCACTCTACTACTAGAGGATTTTGGTGTGAAAGGCGTTCAAGTAGAAGAAATATACGACCTCAGCATACCCCTTGTTTGTCCCGTTTACGGATTTATTTTTCTGTTTCGTTGGGTGAAAGAACGTAAATCTCGCAAGAAAGTAGTTGAACAACAAGAAATTGTGGTGACAGATGAGGAGGCAGTTAATAACATATTTTTTGCCCACCAAATGGTTCCAGATAGTTGCGCTACTCATGCTCTTATTTCGATACTATTGAATTCTCCTACAATTCATTTAGGGGAGACATTGCAGAGGCTGAAAACACACACGCATGGTATGTCGCCAGAGAATAAGGGCTTGGCCATTGGAAATGTGCCAGAACTGGCCTATGCTCACAACTCGCATGCTGTACATCAATCTGTGAGAAGATTGGTTAAAGGTATTAAATTGGATAATATTTATAGATTTAATGAAAATATGAAAAGTTTATTGGTGTCATTATGTAAAATGGCGTTAGTTCATGTTGTGCTGTTGGGTTACAGTACAGGTGAATATCATCTGCATAGTATGAGACATTGGTTCTCAAGTTGGGACGCAGATCATTCACCTATCCAATTATATTGTGAAGTTAAATGCTGAATATTATGAAGAAGATTCTAATTTGTAAAAAACTGGCAGTCAATTTTAAACGATGTCCTCAAATCTTTTGATGGATGGTATGTATTTTATAGGAGTTTCCTGGATTATTTGGTTGAGTTGCTTGGCTTCTTAAATTTTTATTCTCGTATCTGCATGATTCAATGAATAGATCTTTAGCAACTTTCGACCTTTTAAGTAAATATTTCTTTGGTTATTGGTAATCAGATTGGGATGTAAACATTTGTGACTATGTGGTTAATTTGATATTTTGGATCTGAATCTTTAGAGTAGTTTAGTGTGTTCAGCTCATTTTACAAAAATAATCTGAAGAATGAAATTCAAAAACGCTTGTTTCTGTATACAGATAAGCAGAAGGTATGGTATTAGGTTTTTCATTGTCACTGGTGGTATTCATGATAGATTTTGAAGAATTCCTGAAAAACACGCTCAGACTACGGCTTCGATGATGTATTTTTTTATTTTGAACACAACGTTTTTTGCTTGAAAGTTTGATCATATAGTCTATATTTGAACTTGACAGTTTTCACGATTAGATCACTTCCTATGCTGAAGATAAAAATTATGTTTTTCTTAACGAGAAATCCGTCTTGTGTAAATTAACAATTGTTAATTTTTGCATGTGTTTGCTTTATCGCATATTGCTTCAACTGGATCTCTTATAAGTAAAAAAAAAAGAAATTCTATTAAATTCTTCCCACTTATTTAGGTTCCCGTGCTTTGGCTCGTCGTTCCACCACCGATGATACATTTCATTTCGTCAGTTTTGTACCCATCGGTGGAAGATTATTTGAATTAGATGGCTTAAAACCATTCCCAATCGACCACGGATCTTGGGAAGAAGGTACTGAATGGACCGAAAAATTTCGAAGTGTAGTGATGAATAGATTGGGAAAAACAGCAAACGAAACAATGTTTAATTTGATGGCTGTTGTTCCCGATCATCGTTTAGCAATAAAGCATAAATTGGAAATTATGCAAACAAACAGGCATATCCTTCTCGATGCTCTGCAGCACTTAAAGAAAGCTGGAGTGCATGAAAAAAATGAAGAACTGGCGCAGAACAGTACCAATACTGGAATGATTTATAAAGAAACTCAAGCACAAGGACAACAACGATCAGAAAGTAAAGACTAATTTCATTGTCATGTATGCCGAATGTAATAAGCATTTCAATTTAGATTCTGGTATTGAGGTAACAAGGAAAACCGTTATTTTATGCCCATTCGATTATGCAACACCTTTGACAATTCAAATATCTGGTTCACCTTTTAACTCGCCCAAATGGTCACAAGACAGCCCTGTGTCAAATGATTTGGAAAGGTTTCGTTACAATTCTTTACTTATTCAATTCATTTCAACCATTGTGATTTAGGTTTGTGGTTATACGTGGTGAACAAGCCGATTTACTTAATGAAAAGGAAACAGGTTTCGTAGCAAGGATTAAAACAATCAACGGTGATACCGTAGTACCAGAACGCGAAAATAGACATTCAGAAAAACCACAAGATTTAAGTGCGCTACTCAGAAATTTAGATCATGAAATTTTCTGTTCCGAACTGAAACTCATGGATGAAAACGATAAGCAAAACAAATATCGAGTAAGAGGTTTACTGTATCTACTACTACTTATATCGTTTTACAGATTGATGATGCGAGAAGAACTCATAATTATGACGAGTTCATTTGCACGTTTTTATCAATGTTAGCTGAACAAGGATTGCTGGCAGATTTGATACAACAGGCTCCTAAGGAACGTGAAAATCTGCCTATTGCGTCACCCGATAAAAATTCCAAAAAAGCGGAAAACGGACAAAAGAAACCGAGCGGAGCCAAAAATAAGCGAAGAAAATAATTGTTTTGTTGTTAGTCTTTTGATCGCTACAACTACTTGCGTTAATAAATGATTTCATATTGTTTCATTGCTCTTCCGTAACTCGATTACAAATTCCCGAGTCCTGTGTAGTTGATATTTTTGAATATACAATTATTTTTCTACATTGTACAATGCTCGTGAACAATATGATCAAAATAACATCGCGGTGAGTTGTAGCCTGTAAATTATTTCACAATCAGTGAAAAAAATCAGTTGTCGAATTTTTTCCATATTGAGCTATATTCATGTGCATGTACTTCCGATAATTGGTCCACATTTATAATTATACGTGATTTGACCAACTCTACGTCCGAGATAGATTTGAAAACAATTCTTAGCCACTTGCATCCCACAATTTCTTGATATAACAAGATTTCATGATAAATAGGAAAGCATTTAGGACATCTTCCCAAGTAGTAGAAATAAGAAACGAATATACAAACTCAAGCTATGTATTCAAGATACATTTGAAAGTTGTCCATGAACAAATTTCACCTTTCATGTATCTTCAACGAGTTCCCCAGATTATTAGATCGGCTTCATAAATATGTTAATTTATAGCTCAGCCAGGTTTGATAAAATATATCGAGCCATTTTACCATGTTAGTCATAGTGTAGAATTAAAGCATAATAGTAACATCAAATAAGTTAAATCACAACCGCAGGTTAAAAAAAGCAGAGGAATTGATTTTAAGTCAATATTTATTTTTCATGTCAAACCATGAACTATTCTCATTTTGCCTTTTTGGATTTTATTTTACGGACATAGAATTCCAGCTCTTTACCTTCCAGGACATAACCATCGGCACGGCCACATTGTCCTGGTCTGGAAGCCAGACAAGCTGAAAGAATATCACATTAATTTTCAATTCAAACATTTCAATTATGCAATGTTTTGAATTGTTAGTCAGAGTAACTATGACAAGCTAATATCACTGCATGAATTGTTAAATTCAAAACGAATACAACAAAAAAATTTCATGCTCGCTAAAGTTTTTCATCATATGTAACGGAATAGGGCTTTGAAAAAACTGACAATGACTTACCCAATAATCTTCCCGTTAAAAATTGTTCTTCTAATGCAGGTTCAACTTTTGCGGTTTTTTGCCTCGTCTCGTATTTCTTTGCAACTTTTTTCGACATTTTCTTATTAAAAACTGCTTCTTCTTCGGGGGTCTGTTGGAATTAATAACACAACAATATAGTCAATGCCGGAACTATTGAATCAATGCCAAATAAAAAATATCAGAATATAATAAATATCGTCAGAAAAGTCAGCTGACACGCAAATGATCATCATTTATTTAAAACTATTAGATTAAAAGCAGTACTCACCAATTTGGCTCCCTTTTTACGACCAAGGGGCAACATATAATGACTTTCGTAATATTGCCTAAAAGGTGCTGCATCAATTACAACGATTGCGTTTTTCACCAACGTTTTAGTGCGCACCAATTCGTTGTTACTTGCATTGTAAACGACGTCGATAATACGAGTTTTACGTGCACAACCTTCACTTCCCCAAGCGAAATTTCCGGTGTCCAACCGCAATGCTCTGTATTTTAAATTTCCACCACGGGTCCTCACATAGTGTATTCTTCGTGAGCCAAGTTTCGTGTTGGCCGCGGGTCGACCTAACTCGAACTTCCTCTTCTTACGAATTGGTTTTTGTTTGCCACCAGTGGCTCTTCTTTTATGCCAATGATCACGACTTATACCTGTATTTCAAAAATTCCATATTACGACTGTTATAATACATTAGCATTTGAAGCTATAGCAAATTGTTTCAGATCGCTGTGGGATGTTTGTTTGTCTTCAGCACGCACATCGGACAAAATTTGAGGTTTTGTCATCATAACATAATTCTAATGACCGATTCGGGGTTACTACAAAATGTAAGATCAATATGTTGTTAGACAATCTAATATCAATGTTAAAAAAAAACTTGAAGAACGGTAAAGCTGATTGATAAAAACTTAGACAGATATTTCACGATATATCAAGTGAATAAAATTCAACTCACCCATCTTGTCACACTACAAAAAGAAAAAGATCAACTGAACGTCCGCGTATTCATTCTGTGACTGATGACGGATGATGTAAACATGCGCAGATAAATGTTGGCTAAAGAAAAATAGATCTTTGTTGTTTTATAGATTTAATGGCCTTGGCATTTTCTTCTCAACAACGGGCTAACAAAAAAGAAACATACTTCAGAATTATATAAAATTTAAAATCACGTAATGCTTCTTCAATACGAAAATTTTTTATAATTTTGTAGATTTTCGCAGTAAGTTCACAGTTGATATCGCATTTTTAAGCAATTTGCTGATTTTTTGCAGAAGTTTAAGAAGATTATCGATTTTTTAAAAGAACTTCCCGAATAGATCGAATTTTCATTTTCAGGAATTTGGATTATTAATCACTTCCCCAGAATGTTTCAAACCACTTGTAAGTTTTCTATGAATGTCCTAAAAAATAATGTCAATGGCGGAAGAAAGCTGAAGAGTTTTCCAGGATTGGTTAGACAAAAATTTCAGCGAACTTCTGCATCTAAAAGTCGCTGTTATATTAAAAATGCTTAAAATTCATCTTCTCATATGAACTTTACTCATGAAACATTCCACTGTGCTTTGGCTTTAGCGATTCAGTTGCATTTGATACATTACTTGTTCCCATCATGTCAAATGCCTTCTCTTTGGACCATTCAGCAAATTTTAGTACTAATACTACTACTATGTAGATATTTTATTATGTAATATTATTTAATTAATAAAGAAATTCTTAAAGATAAATCGATTAAAACCGTCCGTCAAAAGTAGTTCAAATTAACGTCTATGGACGCGTTGAAATCACACATACATGACACTTGTTTAAAGGTTAAAACTGTCATATCGTGTTGTCGACAAGTGAACTCTTATTATTATTTGTAAACAGTTCTCAGCGTTTCACCGAAAACAATGACATCAGATTCGAAAGACAGTAGCCCCAAACCTTCTCTTAGAAGGCGAAGCGCCTCTCGTTCCCCTAAAGAGGACAAAAAATCCAAACGGGAATCATCTTCAAAAAAACGGTCCCGATCCCGCTCGACAGACAGGAACGAAAGTGCCCACAAGCGTAAACACGACGATTCGGAACCGAATTATCGTAGGTATTACGGTGAGGAGCGCAGGAAAAAGAACAGCGATAGGTATTGGAATAAATATGCTAAAGATGAAGAAGAACCAGTTGTTGGTAAAAGATATTATCCTGAAAAAATTGAAAAAGTAGAGGAACCACCGAAACCTAGAGAAAGAAAACATGTCGATATGTTAACATCGAAAACTGGGGGAGCCTATATTCCTCCTGCTAAACTTCGGATGATGCAAGCTGAAATTACTGATAAAACATCGGCTGCTTACCAAAGATTAGCGTGGGAGGCTCTGAAAAAATCGATCCATGGATTTATCAATAAGGTGAATACCTCAAATATTGCAATCATAGCTAAAGAATTGTTACATGAAAATATTGTCAGAGGTAGAGGGTTGCTTTGCAAGTCCATCATACAAGCACAAGCTGCATCACCAACTTTCACAAACGTGTATGCTGCTCTGGTTGCAATTGTCAATTCAAAATTCCCAAACATAGGAGAACTTCTCCTGAAGAGATTAGTATTACAATTTAAGCGAGGCTTTAAACAGAACAATAAAACAATTTGTATATCCTCTGCTACCTTCATAGCTCATTTGGTTAATCAAGCAGTTGCACATGAAATATTAGCGCTAGAAATTCTAACTCTGCTAGTAGAAACACCAACAGATGATTCTGTTGAAGTAGCAATTTCCTTCTTAAAAGAAAGCGGACAGAAATTAACTGAAGTTTCCAGCAAAGGAATAAATGCAATATTTGAAATGTTGAGGAATATTTTACATGAAGGGAAGCTGGAAAAAAGAATTCAATACATGATTGAAGTTATGTTCCAAATAAGAAAAGATGGCTTTAAGGACCACGCCGCTGTTATCGAAGAATTAGATTTAGTAGATGAGGAGGATCAGTTCACACACCTCATAACATTGGATGATGTTGAGCAAGTCAATGGCGAAGATATTCTAAGTAAGTACCAATGTTTAAAAAAAAAAACTTCAATAACATAATTTATTTTAGACGTTTTCAAGTTTGATGATAAATACGAAGAGAACGAGGGAAAATACAAAGTTTTAAGCAAGGAGATTTTGGATGATAGCGGCAGCGAGTCCGGTTCCGGTTCGGAGGATGGTGAAGATGAAGAGGAAGACGATGAGGGTGCCGAGCAAGGCGAAGGTGATGGTACGGAGAAAGCGGGCTTAATCATCGACAACACCGAAACTAATTTAATTACGTTGAGAAGAACGATCTATCTGACAATGCAATCCAGTTTGGATTTTGAAGAATGTACACACAAGTTACTTAAAATGGAACTGAAACCCGGACAAGAGATTGAATTATGCCATATGATTCTAGGTGAGAAATTATCTTTATTTTTAAGTAATAATTCAATATTTCTGCTGCTTTTGGAAATACAAGTGTTTTATGAACTTATTTAAGTACAACCCATATTTTCAAGTAGTCAGATTTGAGCATTGCGCCATCTCCAGTGTGTATTACTCAAGTAGCGTAACATTTTGCATTTGAAAGTCGTATAGGATTTCCATTAGCTTGCTTGTTCAATACATATTATGTGACGTAATTATTTTTGTTTTTTTTTTCAGATTGTTGTGCAGAACAGAGAACTTACGAAAAATTCTTTGGCTTGGTGGCTCAGCGATTTTGTCAAAATAATAATGTTTATGTGGAGCCTTTTCAGCAAATTTTCAAGGATACATATGCCACGACACATCGTTTAGATGCGAATAGATTACGTAATGTGAGCAAATTTTTCGCTCATCTTTTATTCACAGATTCGATTGGGTGGGAAGTTTTGGAAATTATAAAACTGAATGAAGAAGATACGAATAGCTCCAGCAGGATATTCATTAAAATTCTCTTCCAAGAACTGGCTGAGTACATGGGTTTAGGAAACCTTAATAAGAAGTTGAAGGACGAGTAAGTTTTCGTGGAACTATAGTTTGTGAATATTATATTTTCGTTTTTTCCAGAACTATGCAGAGTCATTTTGCTGGATTGTTTTCAAGAGATCATCCCAAAAACACCAGATTCTCGATCAACTTCTTCACTTCAATTGGTCTTGGTGGATTGACTGATGAATTAAGAGAGCATCTGAAGAATATCCCAAAAGTCCCACAATTGACACCTGACCAACAGGTAGAGCCAAACAGCAGCAGTAGTTCGGAAAGCAGCGACAGCAGTAGCAGCAGCAGTGAAGATGAAGAAGAGCCTAGTTCAGATTCCAGCTCTGAAGATGAACGAAAAAAGAGAAAAAATAGAACTGACGACAAGAAAGTGATGACCAGTCGCTACAAAAAGAGAGAAGAAGATTCCGAAAAGTATGAGAGAAGGAATGACAGGAGGAAAACTGAATACAAGCATGAAAGGCAAGATAAACGGGATTATCAAAAGCATAGTTACAAGAGCAAAGAAAGTGGAAGAAAACATCGAGATAGTAGAAGATAGCATTAATATGGAATACAATGTTCTAAAAACCAAATGAAAATGTCTTAAATACATAATTACTTTATTAAAAAAGAAACCATCATAATTTGTAGACCTTAATTAATTCACTTTTTTGACTTCTTCTTTTCAGCTTCTAGCTCTTTTTCTTTTTCAATTTCGTTAACATATTGCTCGATGGTATTAGCGTCTAACATTTGCAATGGTTCTCCAAACTTCATAACAGCAATTTCAAGATTTTTTTGACCCGATTGTACCACTTCTAGCAAGGCACGTATGGCTAGTTTGACTGTACCACTTTCCGTTGAAACTGCTTTGGAGGTGTGATATTTTTCCAGAAACTCACGAACTGTCTTTGCTGATCTTCCTGTTGCATTAGCTTTCCATTCGTAATAGATACCTGAAGGTTCTGTTTGGTATAAATGTGGAGTGCCATCATAATCAAATCCACCAATTAAGCAAGATATACCGAATGGACGTCGGCCGTTACTTTGTGTATACTTCTGTTTCACGCCAGCTATATATCTAGTTATATATTCCAGAGTAACAGAATCTTCAACAGTTAATTTATGAGATTGACACTCGATTTGTGCTCTATTGATCAGGATCCTAGCGTCGGCGGTGAGGCCTGCAAACGCCATCACCACATGATCATCTAATGGACAAATCTTTCTAACGGTCCTCTCTTCTTGCAATTTTCCAACCGATTTCTTTTCAACACCTAAAACTACGGCGTTGGCACCACGAACACCCACCTGCAAAAAACGTCACGTTTAGGCATTTCTTGTAACTTTGCCTATTTTATAAATATAAATAATACACTTGCGGTGATCAATGAGTTCATAATTACAAAAAAAAAGAATCGCAACATGTGAATATATCATTTTAGATATTACATATATACATACTTGAAATTAGTTTTTTAACACTACAAGAAAATGAATAAAAATTCTCAAAAAATTACAAAATATCAAATTTTTAAGGAATTTATTTCATATTTCATAATTTTTGTTGCCCACTTTCTAGAAATTTGGGATGCAGATTTCTGAACGATTCTATGACTGAACTTTTGAAAGATAGATCGAAAATATTGTCAAAAAGAAGCTCAATTGATAACCTCACTTTCACTAACAAATTTTCCAGAATACTCTAATGTTTAAATGAAACTTCTAATTGATCTAAAATTAGACGTTTTCAGGTAATTTTCTCCTCTTCTTTTATTCCAAATAGAGAAATTACTTTTTAAACACCAACTAAACATCTATTCAAACCAATTTATTTATCTGTAAAAAAAGATTATCATAACACTCCAACCAATTTGACGGCGCGGGATTCTGCTGAAATTTACGTAGATATACAGAGATTTCTGTTGCTCCATTCTATACTTCTAATAGACATTTTCTGTGGAATTTCAAAAGCAATCAATAATTTCAGAAGTGACTGAATATTGCGCATAGAATACATTTATTTTGTGATCTTAACTTATTTCATTAAATACGAAACTGTAAATTGGTAAATTAAAAAAGTTTTAGAATTGTTTACCCCTTGAAAATTATGAACTGTACACAATTTCTAAATATTATGAAAAGAATTTTTACAGTACACTCATAAATTCATGCACTGCGAAAAAGATATGATGATGTCGTTCAAGTATAAAGTGAAATAATTTTCTATTGAAAATCTTTACGGGAAACTTCGCAAGTCATAGTAAGGTTATACTCACAGCCGTTGAGCCTTTTCGTACTGCTTCCTGAGCATATTCGACTTGTAGTAAATGACCATCGGGTGAAAAGACAGTGATGGCTCGGTCGTATCTTGCAGTCATTATTTTATTTTCTTCGGATATTCAGAAATTAACGCTCCAGAATTACCTTGCACTTTTTAACACCGCTTTTCCGTGACAAGCGCAAGCGTACTAAACGTCATCTGTCAACTAGATGAATTCTGACATATCCACAGAAGTAAAATGTTATAGATATTTTATTCCTTCTGTGATATAAATTAATAATTAAAAAATTGATAATTTAAAAAGAAATAAAAATATTTACTAATGAAGGAATTCAAATAAACTGAAGAACTGCATGAGGAAGATTGAACGATAAAAAAAAATGATCTTGAAATTTGATTTTATTCACAAACTCGTATGTTTTTCTTTCTTTTGTTTAATTATATGTTATCAATTCATAAATTTCATCTTCGTTAATAATTAGAACGAAAGATTCGACTTATTTCTCAAATTTTATTCGAAAATGATCGCAGTTTGCGTTGACTTTCTTATTCTTCATGACTGACATATATTTTCTGTGATTGTTGAAATCCCAGTGAGAAATGGCGGATGCAACTATTTAAGATCGAAAATTATTCGATTGTTTCCCATCGTATTCATCGATCGACGTCAAAATTGATGAATTAAACCGCCAATCCTGGAAACTGGGAATTTCACGTCAACGAAATTGGTGCCACTCAAAATGGGATGAAAATACGTCAACTGAAAATTTGAGGCTTTGTTGGTATGTTTTGAAGAGACATTTAAAGTGAATATGGAAATAGACGTTACTAACGAACCGATTCCCGAAAAGTCGGAAACCGGCGTTAGTCAACACGACGTCGATAATTCACCTTATACGTCGAACAATGTGTCGTGTAACAAAGAAGACAATTTAGTGAGCAAAAAAGTGATAAAACACGCATTACGACAACAGGCAAAAAGACGAAAGAAAAATACAACTATAGCATCTGGAAACGCGGCTTCCGTACCCAGAATCATTGTCAAACCATTGCCACCTCAGTTGGAGGACATTTCAGTGTGCAGCTCGGGTAGTGCTCCTCAAGCGAAAACGATGAGGGAAGTTTTAGCTTCGATTCCTGGCTTCAACATGAAACAGCGGAAAAGAACGAACAAAAAGTTATCCACGGCCGCTCAGTTGGAGCAAACGAAAGAAGGACACATTGACCTTGAAACGCCAGATTCAATTTTGGTTAGCACCAACTTGAGACTGCTGCTAAACAAAGCAACATTTTCAGGTAAATTTTATCGACTTTTAAAACTCTAAATATGAATGATTTTTATCTATAAAAAACTTTATCCGTTATGACTAAGTTTGCGTGGTATTTGATATTGTCTAAAGAGTGAATTCAACATAAAATTTTTGCTCGCCAACTACCTCAGTCAACTCAGTCTAGGTAAGTTAGGGGAATCGAAATTAATGTAGCCAAAACCGAATTGGGCGAGTCGTATTACAGCAAAAGAAAACAACACCTAAAGTGGTCGAAAAAATTCTTTTTTCTTAAGCGCGATATCTTTAGGAACAACTTTCGACATCGACAGCAATATAGTTGAAATTCTTGACTAATTTTTAGTAGAAAGATAATATTGATAATAAACAACCATATTGCGCCCTTTGCAAAGAAGCGTTGACGATTTAGATTGAAAAATTGAAAGGGTAAGTAAGAGGCGGACCCTATAAACGTAAGCATTAGATCGGAATCACAATCGAGTTTTCAAATTTCCACTTTTCTATTCATCATAAACAAGAATTAGAGTAGTCTTTAGTACAAAAAGGGTGGAACATTTATTTTGATAACGAAAATATTTCTTCATTTTGATTTAGTACATTTAGTTGCATCATTTCGAATCAAAACGAGTACTTGTTCTAGCCGACCAGCAAATCGGCTTGCAATCGCCAGACGCCTGCGCTCTACGATTTTCGGGACTATAAAATCGTTGTGCGCAGGCGTCTGGCGATTGAAAATTAGTTTGCTGGTCGATTGGAACAAACCTAACTTTGTATCAAAATGAGTTTTCGACAATAATCTTCCAATTTGTAACTATTATCCCTTTTGCAGCCTTACCCGTCTTATATCAGCACAAACTGGTTCAGCTGTTACCTAGCGTCGACCGGCATATGATCAACTGCTCTGCGGAAACCAATTCGCAAGTCGAAATAAGCAATTCGGGGTTAAACAACGAATTTTTCGCGCGCGCCTGTCTGGAATGGCAAGACCGTCTCGCCGAAGGAGAATTCACGCCCGAAAACCAACAGAAATTGAAGTTGGAAGCGGACAAGGAGCGTAGCAAGCTCGATCCTTGGAAATTGAAGCATTTCGAACCGATTTGGGGCGATCGAAGCGCCGAATCGACTTCCGCTGGCGGCGTCGTCGGCGACATTCGTCCTCGAATAAAGACCACAATCAAATTGCGGCCCAGTACGTCGACGACGAATTCGAAGAAAACGACGCCGGCCACGATACCTCCTCCACCCGTTAAACGTTTACGGACGGTGGGCGCCATGACGAGGTCGTGTCTTAAGGAAATGGAAAGTCGTGTTGAGGTATCAACCGAAACGACGACGCCGGCAACAGCTACAGTATTGGAAAAACCCAATATCCCCGATCTCTTGCCAATTCGCTCTTTGAGGGTCCCATCGAAGGAAGATGTAATTGTAGAAGAAGTTGTTAATACTCTGATAGAAAAAGATAACATTGTGAATATCAGCGATCGGTTATTAGAAAACGAAACAATTTTGATCTGTAATAAAGCGCGCGATGAAAGGAAACGTCGCCGATCCACATCCGTAGAACCAACTGCTCCATCGCCGAAACGGAGGAGTCCTAGTCCATTGCACGTTGACGTCACCGTTGAAGATGATCCAAAGATGTCGGAGACGTCGGAGGATCCAGTTTCGGATCCCATCGAACTGGACGAGAATGAGGAAAAGATGACGGAATACGAAGATAGCAACAGCAACAGTAACAGTAACAGTTCGACAACGCACGAAGAAATGTTTTCTACGTTGTCCAGCCATCGGCAGAGGTATTTTCGAATTTAATTTATCTATTTTTTTTGCACTTTTCCGCATTAAATGTTCTGCTTTTTTGTAGTTTTGGTTTAACTAGCTGCTTTTAGTAACACCTCTTCAGTATGGTCAAATATTTCTGTATTTAAATATGATTCGTAATGCTGCACGTTAGAGTGTTTTTCTAGTATAATGTATTTTGTATTATACGGTAATGGGATGTTCACATTTCTTTTTTTTTTGCATAATTCATAGAGTTCATTCGGTATTTTCGGAACTCGTCAATTTTCATTCGAAACTTCAAGTATTTGTTAGTTTCTTGGAAGAATTCAAAGTAGGCAAATCTCTCTTATGAAACATAATTGCAAAGTGGGGGAATTAGAAAGTCAAAAATATATATTAGAAACAAGTCAAGAAGACCTAATTAAAAACTAAGTAATAAAAGTAAATGCTTATTGTTACAAATTTGAGACAATTCTAACATGTTTTGAATCTTAATTCGTGATTGTTCATCAAATAACAATATGAAATGATAAAATAAACAACATATGTATTGATTGCAAGACAGAAATCATCTGTTACATTTATAATATCAGCAAACGCGATTAAGTAAGACTTCTCGCTGAATAATAATATCTTCTGGGGAAAGTGTTTACTTTCTGTTACATAACGTGTGCGTTACTTGGAGGGGAGAGGGGGTTGAAGATCATCGAAAATTGCGTTACGTAATATTTGAATAATTATAATAATAAGATAAATTATTGAAACGTAAAAAACCAAAGAACGCTTACTTTAGGCCTCTTTGAGGTACTCCCACAAAAATTCGATTGTTACATTTATTTTTCCTCAGACAATCTTTCGCGCATTGTATTTGCACACTCTTCCCGTTCTTGACTTCGGAGCCTGTCTGAATTCGGAAGGAATTATGATCGTAACGCAAGTTTTGATGGATATTAAACAAACCCAGTTCACTTCGAACGACTAAAATCATAGACTTTCATAAAGGAGTTCAAATTTTCAACCATTTCCAATCACCAGTGTACGTACATAGAAACCTATTCTAGACCACCGAATATAATAAGTAGTTCAAATTGTCATGATTTTGTGTTTACTAAAGAATTAAGGCTGGTTGACTTTTGATGTTTTAGAGTGTCGAATTTAGAGTGTTTAGGGTTCGTCGAGTACGTTAAGTTAGCCGAAAAGAAATTTTATTACATTGCTTTTTTCGCGCGAGGACTTGCTCACTTAGTAATTCGGGGCAAGAGAAAACAGCGTGAAAATCTTTGTACTTACAGTTGAACTGGAAAAATGACATAACAAGTTATGTTGCCTGGAAAAATTACTTGAATAACAACGAATATTTGAAATTTGAGATTTCAAAATGCAAAAACGTTGTCAGAGGCAATAATAACTATTATGTCGTAAAAATCGTCCCTTACTTAGATGATTTATGCCCTTTCCACGAACCACGTTATACACTAAACTAGGAATTTCTTATATTCTCAATAATTAAAACATAAAACATCATGTCACTTGAATTTTGATAGCAGGTTTCAAAGTACTATTAAACCTGGAAAAATATACTTTAGCTATATTTTATCAACCTTCTCATGCATGTTGGAATGCCAAGCCTTTGTAGCTCTAGTGGTTTCTTTTTGATATACTGTTTTATAAAATAAGCTTTATTTTCAATGCATGATTAATTAATCTCCAATTATTTTCACGATAAGTGAAGAGATTTCAATCATTTACGCGATCTATTATAGCTTCGACCACCAAAATTCGATGCCTTCGAACAACGAGACCGTTGATTTATCAGAATTGAATTGTCCGACTAATGACAATTATACGGACGATTCAACGACTACCACAACAGACGACAAAACGGAAGAAGAATTGAACAGTCCATTCGATGACATCTCGGATGCCGTCAGTCCAAACGAGTCGCAGACTGATCCGTTACTATTGGCTGCCAAAGTAACAGCGAAATTGGCGGATGATGTTGATGGTTTCCCAATTCTACCGAACACCTTGATTTTACAACAAGAGGAAGCCGACACGGCGATCTGTTCTCGCGTCGACGACGAATCATCGTCCGCGGAAAAACTCGAAGCCAGCGTTGAAGAATCCGACTTGGTCATAGCACAATTGACCAGGACGGCCACCTTTGAAACGACGATCGGCGATGAGGATCGTTTCTTGGATGCCGAGAATTACGTGCTCGAATCCGGCCAGATTACGGTCGAAGAGAAGACGATAGAAAAAGTTGAAGCCCAAGATGTAGATATTCAAGCGACGCTTTTTGGTACGAACATCATCAGAGGTGAGTTTCTTATCATGTTTTCATAGCAGGTGTTGCCTAAAGACAATTTGGTAATTCCCAAGCCTCGTGTAAAAACTTGAAACTAGGAAGTGGTGGATGACAGTCATGTTTTACCTCAACAATTTTGTTATTTCCAGAGCCGCCATTTTGTACTGGGCTGTAGCTTTCACTGCTATTCCTTTAAAATGCGGTGTTTTTCCATTTAAGAGTTTTAAGTTCAATTAAGATTCGGTTTTTCTACTATGAGCCGCTACAAAGTTGACTTTATTTTTAGTCGCCAGCGGAGTAAAATCTTCGGTGGGCGGTTACCCTTAGATTAAAGGACGCCTTGCTATTGTAGTATTATATTTCATCGTCTCGTTTTTAAAATCATTCATTGTAGAATTGATTTTTTCTCATATTAATGGGACAGGGTTGCGTCTTATTTATGATATTTTTAAACGCTCTACTTCTCCACTGTTTTCAGTAAAGTCACACTATGTATCAAGTTTCTTAAATAATAACAAACAACTTTGTTTGGGTTACAGACACAGGCGCTGATTGTTGTTGGGGATTGGTCGATTCCAGCAGCAGCGAAAAGTTGCTGGAGGTGCCGCTTCAAGCATTAGACGTCGTTACGCCGGTAATAACGGTGGTGCCGCCGCCGGTGCCGACTCCGACTTCAGTTGAAAGTCTGGTCGTTGACGATGTCGAAGTGATACCCATGAAAGAGGAGCTGGAGGTAAGACTGGAACAAGGGAACTTCCCCGTGCCCAATGACTGGAGCTACGACGTTAAAATCGATTCAGAAACAGTTGCGGCAGCTCTCGAAATATCGGAGAAAGATCCAAAAACATTTGTATCGCCGGATGACGTTGTTGCCACCGCCGCCACCGTTAGTACAGTCGTGCCTGCGCCACCCGAATTCTCGTCTAGCGGTAACCAGGTCAAATTAGAATTGGAGGTTACTTTAACACCTGAAATCGTCGGCTCAGACAGCTCTATAACCAGTACTTCTAGCGCAACTACTGCGGCAGCAGCAACTACTACAGTCATTCCACCAACGACGATTGTTTGTCTGCCGTCAGCTTCATCCGAGACATCTTCCCAAAGTGTCGCTTTACCCAGACCGGGTGCGGTACAGAGTTCTAGCGGTTTGCCGTTTCTCGCAATTAGCTCGTCGCAACCTATTAGAGCTGTTCCGACGCATACGAAAACGTCAAAGCCGAAAATCGCGAGTGGCGGCTCGTCTGGTCGGAATCGTGCCAACACCAATAAACCACCACCGGGTGCAGTGAATCTCGAACGCAGTTATCAGATTTGTCAAGCGGTCATTCAGAATAGTCCGAATCGCGATCAGCTGAGGTGTCAGTTGAAACCGCCGCCGTCTCTATTAGCGGCCGCTGCCAAGAAAGATGTAAGCAACAAACAACAAACGCAATACAGTTCAGTAACTTCATCGAGGAACACGGCCGCTAATAAAACGTTTACCCCTCCACTGGTGGTGCATTCGAACGTTGTGGCTTCGACTACAACGTCGTCAAATTTTCAAATGAACGGCACGGGGACGATTGGGTTGACGCAGAAAACGCGAGTCCTACCGTACCAACAGCAACGACAACCAAGTCCGCCAGTTGTCGTCCGGCACGTTTTCACATCGGGGCAGAGAATACCAGTTACGATGGCGGTATTACCGCAAACATCAAATATAAGTCCAGAAGTAAGTGAGTATACTTAAATTATAACACAAAACAATTGAAAAATCGAAAGGAAAATTACTTTACACTAACTCACTAATATCATATTATAAAAACTTTTCTTCTAATGTTATTATTCTTTAATACATTTTGAGGTGCCGTAGTTTTGGCGCCAAACTTCAAACTTCACTCTTACTTATAATTATAAAAAAAATGAGAGGAAAACTTCATAAAGCATTGTTTCAATTGCTTGCATAATTAATTGAATATAACATTATCTTTATTTTTAGGCGGTTGACGTACAGAACCCCGTGGGAAACGTCGGTCAATACATAATAGTGCAACGCGCCGGCGTCGGTGATCACCACAACGTGCCGCGTTCGTCCAGCGCCCCTCCTACCCACCCTCAAATGGGCGGAGCCGCTATGAACACCGCCAACGGCATGCAACAACAGGTGGTGGCGATGACGTCGCGCGGTCAGAGGCCGGGTAGCGTGGACGCCGAACATAATGTTGCTGTGCAGTCGCCAAATCCAGGAACGCAGGCGGTCACGCGTAGACAGCAACGTATCGTTTACGGAGACGTTGGCGACTATGCGATCGTCGGTGAAAATGTGTTAGTGGATCATCCGGGCGCGGCGGCGATGGTCCTGCATCAGAAGTCGAGACCCGTTGGGGATAATTCGTCTTGCGCCTGTTCCCTAAAAGCGATGGTGGTTTGCAAAAAGTGTGGCGCATTTTGTCACGATGACTGTATAGGACCAAACAAGCTTTGCCGTACTTGTTTCATACGATAGAGAGGCGCGTTTCGTTTGTTGGTAGGAAGTCACTGTAAATAGCTCTATATGCTTCCTTTTACCGTTGGGTGTTGTATATACCGGCAGCTGATCAAACGCAATAATCTGCAGCACAAGTTTTAATCAATCACTTCTCGGTTACCAACGAATGAAACGACGATACTTAAGATTCTGTGGTATTATTTAGAAAAGGAAAGACTTGGAAAGTTAAGTGATGAAACGCGGTTTTATTTCTACGTACAGGTAGGCGCATTTAATTTTCATACTCTTTCTGGCACAAATATATTCATTTCTAATATGAAATATCATTCTACTTTTGAGACCCATAAAATGGCGTTATACATGATTGAAATTTACTAATTGATCTATTCGTTTCATTTACTGTGATAATTTTGAATTAGTATTAAGAAACCAAATGATTACTCGAAAAGAAAAATTACAGCTCGTTCGTTTAATGTCGTGCCAAAAGTATTGGAGAATTGATAAAAGTAAAATGTTGTTTCATGAAGTACGTTCGTCTTCCAAGAAAATTGAACAGAATCATTCATCACACCTTGAAATTTTATTCAATAATTACTACCTCACGTGTTTTAGGTCAGATATTTCTTGTTCAGTGCAATAAAGCAAATTTTTGTAAAAAAAAAAATAATGATTTTTGAATTTTCTTCAGGTTTGCTTAATATGCTTTTCTTAGATACATTTTTAGGTATTTAGGATAAAAGAATGTCTACAATGATTTGTTACTTTGAAGTCTGATACTTTTATTCATCGTCTATTTATGTACAGTATCATGCAAGTATCAAACATGGCATGTATCATTTTCTTTCGAGTTATTGTGTACATACATATAGTGTACTTTTGTGCTGATTTAAAATACATTGCAATTGTTAAACAAGTCTTGTTCTGTAAAAATTGCAAATAATTTATTACCTAATAATAATAGTATTATCTTGCAAAATACTTGATATCAAAGCTTTGTCTTTTAAAGCATTTAAAACTTCCTCTTCATCCCACTCTAAAGTTACTTTGTGTAACCTTGGTTCTTTTTTTCCGCTCAGCCTTAAAATTCCCTTTGTTTCAACTAAAAAACACAACCCTACAAATTCCGCTTGATCTACGGATGATATTTTTAACTTGCTACAAATTTTTTTATATATATCATGCAATTTGCCTACAGTTACGTCTTTATTGTTTCCCCTTTTTAGAATGAGGAGAAGCGAGCAAATTATAATTTTTTGTTGTAGTGGAAAGTCTTCGTCATTTTGATCACATAGATTTTGCGATGTACTATACACCTTATTTAATACACTAATCACTTCTTTTATATCGACTTTTTTGAAGTCTTCGTCGCTGATATTTTCGATACGTTGTAGGACGTCTTTCTCAACCATATCAACAACCCTTCTAGCGATATCTAATGCTCTTCTAACGTCGCCAGAAACAGCTGCCACTTTGCCAGCTAACATTTGTAATGCTGCAGTGGAGAAAATTTTCATAGCTTGAACTTTCTCTAATCTACAAGTGATTATATCTATAATTTGTTGTTTCGAATATGGAGCGAAATGCAATAGTTTGGGTTTGAGTTCACACCTGGCCTGCAGTCGTGGTAAAATTCGGTCAGTCAAATCTAGTGCATTAGCAATACCTATAATTATGATATTTGAGAATTTTGCTGGCCATTCGAAGATAGTATATAAAACTGATTGATTTTTGCTTTCCAGTTGATCTATTTCGTCCATAACTAGTAATCTGAAACAAGGTTAAACATAAATATGTAGTCTTGAGAGATGCAGCACTTACATTGTTTTATTCGTTTTCAGTAATTGATTCTCGATTAACTTTGAGTACTCCTTGTCGCCTTTTCCTGATGTTTGCAGACCTAATTCTTTGATTATTCGGGAGAAAACGGTCCCTGAAGACTTGATCGACGTACAATTCACATAAATTTTCAACAATTTGTTATACATCTGAAATGAAAAATTTTATCTCAATTATTAACGCCTTAACAGTTAACAATAGCTAATAAGAATGGACGATCGATTTACTTTTTGATTACCCAGGTGACCTAAATTTTTTGAATCACTTATTCCTCAGAAAATTTTTAGGAAAAATTGAGAATATCAAATTTAGAATTTCATCAATAAAAAAATCAAAGTCTATTGAAATTGAAGATAAATCCTATTTCCATAAATGGTCTTTAATATGAGAGTCTTGCCTTGACAACCCTGACCATCTAGCATAATCATAACGTTATGCTACAAATTTTCCAATTTAACAACCTCAGCTAGAATCCTAAATATTGCCAATTACAATGTTTTAGGTATAACATAATGAAATTTCATATACTTTAGTCACCATTTATGAAAAAATTAATACCACTTACCATATCTTCTTTTTCTAAAATAATAGTTAGTGCAACTGTTTTCCCAGTTCCAGGAGGTCCACTAATGTAGAGACAACCCGATTTTTTTTCTTTCAAATGATGTTTAATGAATTCCTCTAAATCTTCAAGTTCCTTTTCTCTTCCTGTCAAAATCTCTGGTGTAGTACTTTGGAGAGCTCGTTTGGCATCTTGATAAATCTTATTCCCCACAAACAGAGATTTTCGACTTCTCTTTTCGACATTCCTTCTGGGGCTGGTCATCGATAGTTCCGATAACAATGTTGAGGGTGTCTTAATTAAAGCTGCACTTTCATCTTCAGATAACTGCCTTTCGTTAAGCCTTTTTTGTTTAGGTGGCGTACATGGTTCACTAGTTTGCTCAAGTTTTTTCTTCCTTGGGGAAATTATTTGTTCAGTATCGTTTAAATAAACATTCTCTTGCCGATCTTTAGATGATGAATTTGTAATTTTTCTTTGGTCTTCATTGTCGAATTCGTCGTCAGAACTTGAGAAGTATTTCTTCCTCGTTTTGCGTGTAGTTTTCGATACATTTGATATTTGTTCAACTTTACTAGCATTGTGTAATCCTTTGGTGAGTCGTGTTGACTTTCGAGACATTTTCGGATAAAAAACCGCGAAGTTTAATTATTTTGATAACCTTCAAACGGAATAACCTCACTTGGTGATGTAAACCAACTATTATCACAGAATACTGAGGAATTATTCAGTTCTATTGCTCCTACTATAGTTTTGGATAAAGTACGCTCTGCAGCGGCATTGACTAATAATACTAATAGACATTGTAAGCAACTCTCGGCTTGTTCCGTTCTCCGAGCGTACTGATATTTGCTTATTTTTGGTATTTTGGTAAATCGGTTCATCGGTGGATTCCTTTACGATGTAGTTCAATTGCAAGTAGCTCGTCGATGCTGACCAGATGGGATTGACAGTTCCCCACTACTTATTCAACTGCCATATTTCCAAATTTCTCGTGAGTCGATTTCTTTTGCTGTCAGACGTTTGAATCGTAAAAGATCTGGGCGATCGTCCAAATCTCTAAGTTCAAAATATGAGGGCAAAGGTAAGATCAACGTTTAATTTTTGTTCGTTCGTTTATTTTTGGTTTAAATAGCGTTTTAGTGATATAATATAGTAATATAATAATTTGAGGTTACAAAATTTTTACTCGTTGTTTTAGTGGCGAAAGAAGCGTATGCGAAGGTTGAAGCGTAAACGCAGGAAGATGCGTGCGAGGTCTAAATAGATCAACGTGAGTAGCATTTATAAGTTCCACATTAATTTTTGAAATTATTGTCACCCGATTCAGATATGTTCGTTAGTAGCCCTTTTTTGTACATCTAACGTCCCTGTTCAATATTTCAAAACATTCTGAAAAGGGTATTGAAATCAAATCATTACCATGATGACACTTTTATCACCACATACTGAATTTGTGATTAACGATAACATGCACTACCAACTGAATATCATTTATTATAGTACTACCAAGCAGTTTTTATATTATCCGTTTTTAATTTCTGTGTTTCGTTTCAGATTCTTCATTCTTACGAACGTGGAGAAGAAAGTACTTCATACTTTTGAGAATGGTCATTTGGAGTCATATAATGTAAATCTATTTGGTCACTAAAAAAAAATCTTACAATCGTAATGTGTTTAATTTTATTGTAACCTGGTTTTTCTTCGTGAGTAGTAAGTTTACTGAAACATGAGTTTTTTAACTTCTGTGATAGTATCATAGCATCAAATCTTACAATAAAGGTGATTCTATAAAATGATTTGATCAGAGGTGGTGTACCATATTTGCAAGACTCATTTATTTTTTAGTGAGAAATTTATGTTGAAACAGGGACTCACAAAATGAATGACATCTGCTATTAGTTCAATATGGATTGTTACAACTTTCTTCACAGTGGTTAACAGTTCAGTAGTTTGTCAGGAAATGTACATCCAAATAAGTGTTCTCATTTGTGATGAGGATTTAATGCAACAAGAAGGGTTTGAAAGTAGTATTATCTATATGGTCACATAAAAAGGAGGTTCTGAAACGCTACATGGGATTACTGTTGATAGTCACTAGTTTTAGTTGTTCAGTGACTAATTCCAGATCAGCTATAAACGTGCCTATCGACTTTCTGCCTCTGAATATTTCTCCACATCCTTCCTATAATGGAGTAATTCTGATAGAACATTTCTAACTACGATCCTAAATAACATATTTAGGAGTCATTTACAACAACCTTTTCCTTTTCAAAATAGGGTCAATATAGGGCAGTTGGTTGACTACAGCCTATTCTTGAACATTTGTTCGTACAAAGTGTTTTAAAATAGTAAAACATAGGACTAAAGTAAGAATATCTGTTTTCGAAATATTGAATTCTTAGCTATCCACATACAAGCGCATAATGTGACTTATACACGCTTTAGAATCTATAGAATGTAAAGCACATAATTTTCACTTCAGATTACCTTATTGTATAAAAAAACTTGGGCGGTCATGAACTGAATTACCGAATTCTTAGAACTTTGTTTTCGACCATGTGGTTGAATATTAGTTTTGTTTGGTTTAGTATATGTATAAGTGTTATAATTTTATCGGAATTTTGATCAAGTTTCCTATAATAGAAAGTAAACAAATCTATCGCCACGTACCATCAGCAAATATTTTCAACATGTTAGAAATGTTCTGGTGAGATTACAAGAAGAGAGAGTAACATTGAAAGACAATTTACAATTAGTTAGTGCTGCATACATCACATTGTTTACAGAACATTCATAAACATACCTTGGAAAATCAAAATCCGAATTTGAATAATATTCCAAATTAACTTTTGTTCCTGATACCTACTTCCATTCTCGAGATCATGAGTTCACAATTCACAGGGGAAACACAGGATACAAACAAATGAAACACATTTTAAATTTATGATTTTTTTGGCGACCAAATAGATATACACGTTACTCTGAATGACCATTATCAAAAGTATAAAATACGTCCTCCCTCACAGTTAACAGCATGAGGAATCTGCAAAAAAAAAACAAAGAATTAGAAACAAATGATCTAAAAACTACTGGCTACTACATCATGACATGATAGTCAGTTGGTAGTGCATGTTATCGTTAATCACATAATTTCATTATGTGGTGATAAAATTGTCATCATGCTATAATTTTAAACGCTTTTCAATAAGTAATGTACTGCAACCTTAGACTGACCGTGCTTGACAAGCACACGTTCAGGTACAATTACAATTAATCTCCCTAATAGGTCACAGAACACGCTAATAAACGTGCCTCCGTCTCTGAATAGGGTGAAAATTAATGCGTAAAATATAAATACTACTTACATTCAACTATTTAGACCTCGCACGCATCTTCCTGCGTTTACGTTTTAGCCTTCGCATACGCTTCTTCCGCCACTAAAAAAACGAATGAAAATATAACCTCAAATCCACAAACGTACCGAAATTAATATTCGATATAAACAGTAATATTTAGATAAAAATAGGTAAACCAACAACAAATAAACATCGATCCTACCTTCGCTCTCATGTTTTTTGTTTAGAAATGCGAACGATCGTACAGATCTTTCACGATTCAGTCGACGTCTGTCAGCAAGACAAACAAATGGACGTTACATAAGTAGTGGGGACACTGTCAAATCCACAGACGACTACTTTATTTGTCTATGGTCATATCAAAATATTCCCATGGTTCAGTTTAGTATCACGGATGGCGCGTCGATCGACCCATTTATCTGGGCATTTACAGTTGATATTACCACTCATAGAGGGCACAGGAGTCGAACGCGTACACAGAATTTCAACACTAAATTAAGTATGTAGTATGTTTTCATCATGAGTTTCTTGGAATTTCGAATTGATGTTATTTTTTTTCAGGTGAATATTAATTAACATCGTTAAGAACGCGATGAAAATCTCTATAATATTGTTTAGAGAAAAATTTTAATTTTGTTCTGGAAGATAGATAGTGGAGCGTTCGAAATATTCCTCGTTTATTTGATTTGAAAGCACCCCATTGTTACTCGGAATTTCCACGTGGAGTCAAGCAATTTGCTTCGATGGAAGCGGTGAAATTAATTTATCAACCTTCGCGCTTTTTTTTTGCAAGTTCTCGTTTCGGTTCATTAAATGCCCTGAAGTTTGTGGGATTGACTTAATCCTGTGAAATATAGATTAATGACGTGGAAGTTGTCTGAGGCAAATATCGTTGAATTTGAAATGGAAATGACGACATAATACTACAATTACTTCTTGGATATTATCAAATTACGATTCGCTTGATATTTATTGAGTGTCCGAAAGGTTTATAAAAGTTTTCAATAAATTGATTGGATTATGTGATTACTGATTTGGCCTTAAAATTACCACCTCCTAAGACAATTCAATCAAAATCTCCATCACTATTAGTCAGACGGCAACCATTTCAAGAATCCATGCATGTGTCAAGTGGTAGCAACATTTTGTAGCACATGAGACAAAGCCAGTTAAACACGGTATATCGATGTTGCGTACATATTTAAATTTTACATGTGTTGAGAGGAGCAATTGCATAATTTAGGAGGCTAATAAAAAATGTACACCATATGAAAAAATAGGTCAGCAACGCAGCAGGATTTTGTCTTGGGAGGTTTTCGGAGGCACTTAGAAAGGGCTTCGAAAACTCTAATATACGAATAGAATAAAATAGGATTGTTTAACTTTCCCTTTTCCTGGATACGCTACTGAGTTTCCTTATATTTAGAGTGTGGATTATACAAACGGAAATTTAAATTTTGTGATGATAAAACTGCACCACTTAAAAGATCTTTTCATTGCTATGTAAAAAGCGTCATTATTTCTAATTTCATTGTAGAACGCTACTATAACGAGCCACCTGTTTGGGCGGCCCGATCACTGTATACGTATCGAAGAGACCTTCCATATCTTCAAATTCGGTAGGAAATTAAGAATATATGGTTTTAATAGGTCTTTGGCCGACCCAGGGGACCCATGCCCCCGTCGGAGGCCTTCGGCCTATTTTCCCCACTTTGGATCGGCCAGATCAACATAGATCACCCGCACTGATGCATTTGGATTTTCCTGAGATATCGTCAGAGTCCCTTGAAATCATATTGAATTGGAGATACTTGCAATTGAAAAGAGAGAGAAAGAGTGTATACGATTGCAAATGTTCAGTGTAATATATCAGATGCGTAATGAAGGTGGAAATTATTACAAATTTTAATCGTGATTCATATTGAGATTGAAAAAATTGGCAAATTGGAATTATGAAAAATCTAAAATTAGGAGAAGTGTCGCACATTATCTGGAAAATATATGTGCAGAAAATATTATACATAAGATTCATCTCAATATCGAATTATTCCGGACAAAATGTGGTAATTAATTCGATTCTTTCGTCGAGCAAGCGAACAATTGCGCTTTCGCATTGAAAATGCGAAAATGTATTGTAAGAGATCGAAAGGAAAAGGACGACATTTTCTTTACGATATTTGAGGGTTTTTGGTAGTTTTTTGATGATTGAATAAAAAAACGCGAAAAAAAGGTAAAACACCGTATTTTTTGCTTTCTCAATCATGGGATATATATACGAGTATATCAATTCTTCGAATGGTGAACATTTTTCAAGAAGACAAAAAAATGTTTCAACGGAATCCGTTGTGTGTTGTTGGGTAGAGATTCAGACTATGATAAGGATAGTAACATCAGGTATAAATTGAACGTCGGACGCGACGTCGATGGAATCGAATGGTCCGCCACCCTAGTCGACAAAAAAGAAAATATACAGACCGTATTATAATTCTTTTAATTGCAGAATGGTCCCTATCATTAGGCCTTTTGTGCCCCCATCAAGTGTGAGATTTTGAGTGGGTGGATTTCGTGAGCCACCTTTTGTGATCTTCAGGACGATCCGATCCGTGCAAGTTTTTTTTCCTCCAACAAGAAATGCCGGGGCGTTAAAATGGGTTTGGCCAATCTGAAAGATGCGAGGGAAGTAGTAGGATTCAAAAAGACGATCGCACAAGGCTCTACCTTACGCAAAGAACGGTACCGTGTGTGAGGTTGTGAAAATTCGTGTTGTCTAGTGAATAGTCTTAGTTAGTACCCAGCGGTCGTCGGAGTATCTTATTCGGTCCGGCAAGGCGCCATACCACGCGACGTCAAATGGTTACGTTAATAAACGGTATGATTCGAAAATGCCATCCATTTTTGGCAGAATTAGTTATATCCTAGTCATATGCACCCTATTTCAAAATATTACTATTGTATCGACGAGATTAAGGAGAAATTTGTCGAAAGGTTTTCCAATATGTAAATACGATGACGATATTTTAAAATCCGATCAACTACTACGATATCTTTCAACTGCCGATTTCGTATTTACCGGAAGGGTTGTGAGCAGTGTACAAACCATAAATAGTAAAATTGTGTTTGACGTTTTCGTACAAAGATGTTTCAAAACGAGCGAGAATTTTCGGAACGGATCGCAAGTGAGAGTGGTGAAATTGTTACACGATGGGGAAGGTGTTCTTTGTAGACAAATTATAAGGAAGAAATTCACTGCGATTTTTGTGGGAATAACTGATAAAGATTATTTAGGGGATGTGCAACTTCTCATCGCACCTGTGCCAGTTACTCTTGACTATTTGAATCGGGTTACCATCGCCACAAAAGGTGAGTTTCATGCTTACTCTATACTATCTCGAGAACGATTTGGAATTAGACGAGAAAGTAGAGCTTTTAAATAGTGAAATGTGAAATGGATGTTGGAATATAATTAAAAGGATAATAGATACTCTACACTACGGGTGGCTTCATAAAATGTCCTATTAATAATCATCTCTAGCCTCATAACACTCAGTTGATGGCTTGAAGTAGCTGAAACAACGGCAATAACAACAATAATTTATATTGATTGATCGAATTTCAAACTTAACTTCAGGAGAAATATCGTTTTAACATAGTTGCACATTCTCTTATTAGGATAGTTCCAATTTAAGCGACATAAAAATAAAATATAATTATATTTGTATGGAATGAGGTTATTCTGAAGTCACTATACGGACAGAAATTTATTTATGTGATTGGTAGTTTCACAAAATAATGATTTATTATATACATTCTATTTGCGGGAGATACTTTTTTAATATTTTACTACTTTTCTTTTCAAAATGTGGATTAGTAATAAATGAGAAAAGCCATCCAAGACTGAAGAGTTCCGGCAGTTTTGAAAAGAAACTTCCAGAAGTGATATTAATATTCGTTGCAATTATTTTGAATCGCCGTCAATTTGACGCGGGTTCAAAGGAAAATGCTGAAAAATTCGTTGGCTCAGCGGGAAGTGTTGTGGAAAAGATCTACGGATATATTCTGCTGGAAAAATTCCGGTAAACTCATGGCGGACACTGAGCATTTAATTAGATTCGCCTGTAAAATCTCTAATCTAGACAAGGTTAGCATAGCGCCCTTCCCATAAATTACATGAAAGGAGATCTTGCCGCGTTATTCTGATAACGAAAATCTAAGAAGGTAAGAAGCCTTTTCGAGTTTTCCAACCCAAGCTGCTACGAAAAAATTCCCGTCGTATATTAACTTATACCTGAAATTGTAGAGCGAGTAACTACTATTTAGAAAACTAATAATTCAATCTACAAGTAGATAAATTTTTATGATCAATTGTCAAACGGCCGAAAGTTGTAATATCGCTAGGTTTGATGTGTCCACAATGATTTCTTCAAAAGGAATGAAGCTTCCATTTCTGGCTTTCGAATTATCGTTCTAATTCCCTGTTATGACGACATTAATGTATATTGCATTCCTCTTCTTTCGCTTGGAAAAAATATAACGTAGAGAAGACAAAATTTTTGTGACATATTGCGCAAGAGATTATCTCATTTATGACTTGCACAGATTGATTCGGAGACTTTTCCGGAATCCACCTAATGAACCGATACATATCCTCTTCTGATTAGATTCACCTAATGTAACGAGAATAACAATAACACGAGGCCATATAAATGATGAGAATAACAGTGTCGCACTTTTAATGCCTTCTAAATCAATCGTACAGGTTTGATCATTATTGAAAGCTTCAGCAATTTATGATCTATAACCCCATTTATAGGTGCTAAAACACTGGATGCATATCATTCAAAATTTTTTTATTAATGGCCTCTTTTATGAGTAATTCTCCCCACGCGAAAGCTATAGGAACTGTTGCTTCTGGCTGATCTCAGACAAATAACAATTCGATTCTCGTGATTTATCTGTTAGGTGATGTCTTCATTCGTGTACAGCTCTAAGTAACGACAACATTGTTAATACGTATTTCTTTGATTTTTTTCCATTCGATTTGCGAAATCAACTGAAGGTGAGAATAGTACCTACTAGTTGGTCAATTTACTTCCAGTCTAACGGAATGTATTCCTGGCGCCAAGAAACGGCTTAACAATATGAAATTCTGATTTATCTGTAATTTCGAGCCAAACGCTCCTTGCATCTCAACGCAAACAATAGCGAACAGTCTTCCATGAGGTACCAATGGTTTTTCGACGAAAACATGTAGATAACCATGAAATAAGTAACTTTCATCAAATACTCCGTCTGCTATGGGAGTCTCGTTTGATGATAAAGACATATACAAGCATAAAAAACTGATTTATAACTTCGGATGAAATGAAACTTATGGTTGATTATTTCATTCGATCATAAATATTTTCTGCGAAAGATATGGACGAAAGATTATATTTCATGATGTAGCCATGAAGGCAACTTGAAAATAGCAACCAGTTGTCGGGATAACCGAATTCAATTAGATACGAGTTTGGAGATTTTCAGAATTTGTAGTGCACCCGCATATTTTTGTTAATGAAATGGATTCTCTAAATTGTATTATGAAAAATGGTAGGGGTACCACAGAGCTCAATGGTTTTTCTAGTATTTATGCAGACTTTTTTGACAATTTTTGACAAAATTCAAATCCAAACAACTATCGCTGAATCCGAATCAATTTGACAACCTACCAGTGAATCCGATTCAGTTCCCAGCCAATTTTCGCTAAATTCCTACCTACCACCAAATCCGATTTAATACAGCATCATAACGGTTACCTAAGTCAGTCCAACCAATCAATAAACCAATAGATCCGATTCAATCCGTCAAACTTTACCGCTAACCTCCACCAATACAATCAACCACCGCAAAATCAAAATTAATTTGACACCCTACCACTTAATCTAAGAGAACTGCGAAAACGTTAAGTAAACGCGAAGAAAACGAAAGAACCTAAAAATACAAATATTTCTTGAAAAATAAAAATAGAAATAAACTTTTTCAGTAATAAAATTATTATGTACAATTTATTACAATATCTTGAACGCAATCAATTAACAAAACTCGAGGTAATTCACTAAGTCGGCGAACCGTATCAAAATACGACAGTTGCCATATTAAAACCAATGCGAATTCATCACTCAACTGATATAAACATATTCCACTCCATTAATCTTGAATTTTTTTCTCCGTTTCACGACAGCTTTTAATACATCAGTTCCGATGGTTTCCTCACAGCTACCATATATAACCGATATATTTGGATAATTCTTCCTCTCGAAATATTGCACAGCATGCTGCAACGTCAAAGAGGGATGTGGCAATCTCATGGCGAGCGAACTGTACGTCACCTCGTCGTAAAACAGATTATTATGGAAGAAATACAGAAGAGCGTCTATTTTGAAAAAGTTAGCAGCGGCTATTAAGTGATCCTTATTTATCCCATCGATATTGATTTCGCCAGTATTGAAAAATTCCATAATCACTTTGAAAATATCACACTCCACACCGTGTATAACAATTTGTTGGAGATTATCATTTTCTTCGAATACCATATCGAAAAAGTCGCTGTAAGCTGCCATAGTAGCTTTGTCGCCAGTCATGTGTAAGGTCTTGTTGTTGAAACATATGGCCAAAGTTACCGAATTTGCGTTTTGTAAAACTGTGGCGTCTGAACTATCCATTTTATCATCAAATATATTCTCTCCAGATGTATCCATTTCGTTCATTATCTCGTCGATCTTCACTTCTTTAGTCAGAGCCTTCTTTATGTAAGTTTAAGAGTTGTTGCTTTATTCCTGCTCATTTACGAAAGTAATAACGCCTTCAGATCTGACAGCAAACCGCAAAACGTTAGAACGAAATTGCAGCAGCAGCAAGAAAATTATAATCAATACATCATAAAATATTATTGATTTTAGGCTTGAAAACAAAATCTTGGATACATCAGTATTCTATTTGTGGTATCATAGTAACGATCTAAAAAATTTATTAAAACGGCACTGTTCAAAGAAGTGAAGCGGCGAAAATGTTATAATCATAAAAAAAGAGATAATAAAGCATAAAATGTCATCATCCGAAAAAAATGAACAGATTGCGACTCCAGGCACCACCATTTTGCAGAATGAAAATTCGGTAAAGATTGCTGTGAGTTTCAAGAACAAAACCAAGCACTTGACTGGTGACAGATCGATCATGGCAGCTTACAGCGATTTTTTTAACACGATTTTCAAAGGGAATGACAATCTGCAACAAATACATATAATTGGTATACCGTGTGATGTTTTCCAAGTAATTATGGAATTTTTCAATACAGGAGAAATCAATTCCAACCGAATAGACATTGATCACTTAATAGCGGCTGCCAAATTTCTGAAAATAAAACCTCTCCTGAATTTCTTTCGCTCTGATCCGAACTACAACGAGATGACTTACAGTAAAATTGCAATGAGAACGCCTTACCCTTATACGGCTCTAGATCGTGCTGTGGACTATTTCGTACGGAGCAGTTATCCAAGTATATCGGTTATCTATGGTAGTCGTGAGAAAAATCCCGAAACTGTAGCGGAGCGGCGGACGAATTTCAAGATTAATGGAGTACAACATGTGTACCATTACGATTGAAAGATCAAGTCATGGTAATCATCATCCCTGCGGCATTTTATAGAACAACTGATAAATTTGACTCGTTTTGTTATTTATCAACTGACTGCAATAGTTTTGTCTAAATCTAGCACAGAAATTATGCCTTCGAAATGGAGCCATTTCCTTCATTCGTAGATGCCTGATGGCTGCCTTTTTTCCAACACTTGTATTTCCTCAGTTCTAGTTCTTTCTCCATGAAGTTCACTGTATGTTGCTTCCCCCTTGCACTTCTCCCACAGGTTCTTCAGGAACTTTTCGAACTTGCACACCTGGCGTTCCTTCATTCGTTGATAGCTTCAGATAGTTGATATCTGAAGGTAGTTAAGATAAAGGTGCAATGACACAAGATTGCGTCGAGCATAGCGAGTCTGTTCTCGCAATGGCGATTCTACATTCCGTCGTGGGACCTGGTGCTAGAGCAGATTTGAATGATCGTTCTTAAAGATGATGAGGTTACTGTCACGACAGCGAGTACAAAAATGCCAGTGTCGCAAGTATTTTTGTTTACTCACTTCATCGAGACGTTGGTACTGTTTGCCTCCTCCCCGTAGAGGCTTTCTTTGCAGTTTTTTATTGAAACAAATCTTCAGATGTAAAGGCCGTCGTCTGTTTCTGTTACGTATGGCAAGCATCGAGCATGTTCAAAGCTGTCCTACAGTAAGAACTGAACCAAAACTGAGATCAGAATGAGGAACAACGAAAAAAAGCACATCACGAAAAGTTGTGAACAGAATAAACAAGCTGTTGAGGAGATACAGATCAAGCTTACCAGAAAAGTCCAACACTCGTTAAGGTCTCCCAAGGGCAAGACATTGTTTTTTATGACGAAGCAACTTTAATGTTGAATATTAATGTGAACCGGCTCAATTGTCGTTACGGGATTTATTTGGTGCGAAACAAATGCCAATAAGCGATTTTTTAATCAACATTCCTTCCACTTCACCTTAAGCATTTTCCCAGTAGTTACCAGATACTCCGTATTTTTATTCTGTTTGGTTATGCAAATTTCGCAGTGCAGTTAAGGAGAATACTTTCAAATTATGAAGACATTCGACATATGTCACCAACTCGCGGACGAAAGTTCGTTAAAACATCTGTAAAGCCTATTCAATGGAGAATTGTGAAATAGAAATATATTCATTAATGGATGCTGCAATATTATTTGGCCCGGATGAATTAATTTCCCGGCAGTATAAAAATAATCGACAAAACAGTGATTACTGTAAATAATTGCCATTGGCGCTAGCAAACATTGAATTTGCCTGTAGAAGTTTAATGCTTATTATAATAATCTATAATTTAAATATTTGGTATGACAATTCGTGTCCTAACACAACGCACGTGCTGAATTAATGATAACTGAATTATTATCGCAAATGGTGTTGGAATTTCTTAATTAATTAATTGGTTTTAGTGATTATTGGCGCTTACTGCGGACGTGTTATTATTTTTAACCTCAAATGGAAATTCACGTCGAAAATGATCGAATTGGGGGCGTTCTTCGGTACATTTAGGAAAATTCATCATTACAAGCGATACACGAGATGAAATTCTAGATAAGAGAGAAACGTCTAATAAATCTATCGTGTGTAGTATAACGCAGGAGAATTATTAAGATAAAGAAATGATTTCGATTGTGTAAATGTCGGCTCCGTCCACGGCTGGCGTCTGTGCTTCCCACATAAGTGAAATGCAGGCTCAATTTACTCTTCGGTCAGGTATCACCTACCCACACAATCTATTCCACTTGCCTTCTTGTCACTAGTAAATTTAAAATGTTTTTTGTTTTTGCTTGATTTCGTACGCTATAGTGGCAAGGTTGGATCTCGAACGTGCCGATATGTTGCACATAAATATAGGTAGGTATAGAGATGCCCCGTGCTACGGTTATTTCGTTTTGGGAATGTGCGAACTTCCGATACCCATTTTATAAACCCGAATATCTTTTGCTATTTAACCGCAACTTCGTCGAGTATGGCGGTGGGAATTAATTCTTCAGCAGATCCTTTTATAATATTTGACGGTTGTCAATTTTTCTGTTAATAGTGATTATTCAATTAACCGACAAAGTATCTGCTAATATTGTCTGTCATTACACGCCTTCGCGCACTTCATCATAAAAGAGTCGAAAATGTGGTTCAGTGAACTCCATCATAACTGGATCATTTCATCTACAAACGACCCGCCAATTAATAGAAAATTTTGGAAATTTAATTACATAATAATTAAACGGTGTGATGCATGAAGTACTGGTACCGACAAATGGATTTGCGCTTTTCAGGAAATAATCGAAAATGTACACGTGGGCAGCGTGGGAGAAATAAATAGAAGCGCGATTTATGTTTACGCGTAATTTTAGCGTGTTCAAATGACTAGAATTTTTATGCAGTTATTCAAACTAATGAAAACCTTTTGAGTTCAACATGCGCAAACAAACCAAATGAGGTCCTCGAAACGATAGTCTGGTGGGATAATCTAAATCTTCATTTGGTGTAGTACCTACTTCGCTATCTGTGTAAATTTGGCCAATAGTTAACTCTTCGGAACTCTTAAGTATTAACCCATTTGAATTCACTGGCACTAAACGGTTTGAGAAAAAACGGTTTTCTGCAACTCTGCTTTTTAAAAAACTGTTCAAATATGATGTAACGCAATTTTTTGAGATATTTCAACATGTCACCTCGACTTATTTTGAAATCAGCTTCGTTTTAAAGTTCTTTTGAAGCAAAAGAACTGCAAAATATATCGAGAATGTTAATATAATGGTCACTTTATTGATCCATAAGAATGGAAGCTGGAAATGACAACCTGTTCAACGTTTAATACGTCTGTAAATTTCGTTCGCGAGTTTGAATATACCTACTTGACAAACGGAACAGCGACACAATTTCTGATATCGTCGAGGATATAAAAGTGCCACAGGAGTACCCACAATTCAATTGGACGCCTTGATCAAATTATCTGAACATTCCATTCTTGAACAATCAAGGCGCTTATTCTGCATCTAATGGTGAAACTGAAAACCATTTGGTCTTCTGCTGATAGAAGTAAGTGTTCGAGTAATAAATGTTATGATTCAGAATTTGGAGTATCACACACACACTGTTCGTTTGAAACAAAAATTCTCACCATGCTATTCCGAAGGAAACAGATGCATTCCAAACCCGAGATCATGAATAGAATAAATATAATGCAATAATCATTATATTACCTATATTATACATTTGATCAATATTCTGACAAATGCTCTTGAAAATGAAAAAAAATTCCCATTTCAGTTTTTTAATAAAGTTTTGGTCTATTCGAGAAAATTAACCGAAACAAAAATAATCTTGGACAAAAAATTAATAAAAAATTACATAAAAAAAAAATTCTTACTTCAAGCATTCTTTTCTTGTAATCCGGTGAGGGATATCAAATGTGTAACAAGAAAATGGAATTTCGAAACGAATTGAATGTTTTGTATTCAAATATGTCGTGTTTCGAAACCGATCTGCTATGCATCACCTATCAACCGTTTGAGTCGTTCAATGTTATTAGTGATTCAGTGTTTTTCAGAATTACCCAATTCATAGATAAGATATTTACATATAAATGTTTGAAGTTCTTCGTTGATATGTATGAAGACAATAATTTTGAAATGGTTCTTGTAATTTTATTTCATTTTTATGGCGGAGATAAAAAATAATTGAAAATAATAGTTACGAATAGGCGACAAAGTTATTCAAACATTTTGGTCGATGAAGTTTATCCAGTTTTGGGTGGTGTTACAATACGGCCAAAAAACTCGATTGTGTTGATTTTACATCATCAGTGTCGTTAAACAATTGACAATTCAAGGAGTTCTGCATGAAAGAAAATAATTGGAACGAGATGCAGTTGCGAAGCAACGGTTGGTCAATTTATGTAAATCCAACATTTTTGTGGGCGTGACCACAGATGATATATGCTTTTTATTTTAATTCTTAGTTTGAGTTCTTGGCTGTTAAAAGTGCACTTGCAAGTTGGTAACAACATTCTTTCGAATTGAAAGAATATTGATCCGGATAATAAAAAGAAATTGAATGAAACGCCGGAGATATTTCACGTTGAATCTCCTCCAAATCGGGCACATTGAACGTTATCAGAAAAATTTCCAGCAAATTTGACGTTCCGGTGTTAATTGCAATGGAAAAAGTGAAATGTAGGGCGATTCGATGAACTTGAAGAGATAAATCCGCGTTCCCTTTTCTAAGCACTGTACAGATTGCCTAGTGCTCAACAGATAATATACCGAACAGTGAGCCGGCAAGTGTGATTATCTTGCCGTTACATAATTCAGAGCCGCTAACTATCCACGTGGGATAGCTTGTGATTCACCCTTTCATCTAGTGTCCCGTTTTGCCACCACAATTTATGCCGAATATGGTAGTCGTTAATTATCGGGCCCCCCGGAAAAGTATGGGATGAGAAATACCACCAATTTTCTGTGTGGAAATGCCGTTCGATGAGCGTTCATAAAAAATATATGAGGTGATCCGGTTGGAACAGGTCTGGGTAATTTTTATAGTTATGTCGAAATTAAAAGTGGAAAGTCATTTCACGAAGACGAGCTGTTCGGAATAGTGCAACTATGTAGGTAAAAACATAACAGCAATATTGAGGATAAATCGATGCTCGGGTAAACTAATGATATCGTATGTGCTGTTGATTAAAATAAGTGCGAATTCTACACAACATTCATTACCTTGAGCGTGCTGTGTTGGATCGTTACGAATTAATTTGAAAAAAATATGCAGATCTGCGATGTAAACACTGTGCCATTGTAGATAGAGAAACGAAGAATTCTGAAATAAAATCATTCCACGAGATACCTACGTGGAGGTGCTTACGAATGCCTTCGACGCCCACGGACTTTAATTCCTACTTCGATACTACGTTAAACCATATGTTGAATTTGCGGATTATTTCGCGGCTTTTGACTTCTCGAATCGGGAAACCCGTTAAATAATGATCGACAACGATTTCGAAATTGGGGGTTCGTCCAAGAATTTTCCCGAAATTCCAAAATTTTCCAACGTTTTCCCGCGGCGCTGAACATATGGCATCGTTCAGAATTTTTCGGAAGAAATTACATATTTATGTGTAAATTCTGGGAAGAATACTTATTGTGTTTGTTGATTCGGTTTGATTCAACTATGATGATGCTATATATCAAACGGTTACAATATATCCGGATTGGATAACGTGTCAGGCCTATTTATATAAACACGAATTATTACTCGTAAATTTTTGACAACAAAAAGGAATGTGTAGTAGTTATTCGAATTGATTATGGAAGACGGAAAATGTGGGAGAAATGGATTTTTATATGAAATATTCAGTTTGGTCAATTATCGATCCGTCCGCTGCTTAGTCACTATACTTTCACCTAGATAAAATATCGATCGGAATAAGAATTATATGTTTTCGTTTCCAACAAATGGAAACAGATTAGTTACTATCATAACGTACTAAAAGGGAATTTCATCTTTATTTTTTTATTTTAATTTCGGTTGAGCAAATCAATTTGAATGGTTATTTATTATATCAAAAATAATAGAAAAAGGTTTGATGGCTTTGTGTCAGAATAAACTCCAATTCAACAATTCTTAATAAAACTGTCGAAAAACACCTTTATGGAGTTAATTTTAGTTCCAAGAAGTTTTGGATTAATTGAATGAAACGATATCAGAGGTGTTTTATCATTCAATATCATCTTCATTCTTTCAGTTTGTTGGTCATTATTTATTAGTGTAACGAAGTTAGAGATCAAGAAACCCGGTAGTCTGTACGGGGTACGCGAAAATTAAGTTAATGAACGTCGGCCGTTCATTTTGTGTGGGTTATGGATTTTCTGCTCTGTTTAACCGGTTGTGTGACACACATTACAATAACACATACTGATATATGAGTTTCTTCTATTTATCACGATGTAGGATATTTATAATCCTGATACTAATCGCTTTTCAATGATTTATTTTGTTTTTTTTTCCATTCTATTTTAATAAGGACGGTACCCACACACGATCAGTCCATTTCGACCGAAAAACGGGAGTATATAAGGGGGTTGAAACATTTCGGAGCCTTCTTCATAACGGCTACTGTTTTTGAAGTACTCATATTGATAATAAACAAAATTTTAAAATTAGTCAAAGAAATCCGAAAGTATTGAAAGATTTTCAAGAAACATTTATAGAAAAGGGAAAGAAATCTTTAAATTGGAACTGACTGAGATTTTGTTACTGTTACATGTAAAGATATTTTGCTTAAATCAGATTAGACTAAAACAACTAGTCCCAAAAAATTATAACAGTGTCTGTCATCGTAGTTTCTATATTTAGACACGGCAACCCACTTCCACTTCCTCATAAATTGACGAAAAATACACGAATAATGGAAAAAAAATTATAACAGAAAGGAATATTGAGAATTATCCAGCCGTAATGCCTAAAATCGTTGCGAAAATTAATTCTGATGATCATGTTCACTCGCACAAATTAACAGCTGCATTTAAATTTTACACTTAAGTGCCTATCTTTAACCAGTCTTTGATAATTATCTGAAAATTCCGTTTCACCGCTAACTGAAGCTATCCAATAGCTTGCTCTTTTTTTCAACGTTATTCCATTGAATTTTTTGGAGCCTATAATTAATTATTTGAAGCGAAGCTTGTTGAGAATTCCGGACAGCCCGGTGTGCTTGTTACAGTTTTCATGGAGGGCGGGAAATCTGTCAAAAAAAAAATGCAGACATATCTATCGAATCGATATTGGTACATTTCACAGCAATGACAAAATAATAATCAATTTTTTTTATTCAGTCACATATCGAATGCCTGAATATTCCGATTATTTCACATTTTCTTCTGGAAAATAGTTGACCATTATAAGGAATTTTTGCCAAAATATATAAAATATAAGGAATCAAACAGGATTATTTTGTTTTTGCAAATTTAATTCTTTTTTATTTTGACCCATATTGAATATTAGCATTTTTTACATATTATTAGAGCTTGTGAAATGAAGAGTGGATACTTGCGAATAAGAATACTTATTGTATTATTCTTGTAATTTGGTGATTTCGATTTTCAAACCCCCATCTAGAATGATTACATTTGACAGTTACGAGCGTGTTCTTGTAATTCGTATGAAAATGACCATCCTTTTTCATTTTGTCCATTTACATACTATTTATGACCACGATAGCATTCAAAAGGTGTAAGTACTAAAGTTCCACCCTAAAAAAATGTAGAGTGTAATAAAATTCAATACACAGCAGTATTCCCATATAATTTTATGCATTGTTACCTGTTCCTGAATATTATTTTCGACCTTTACCGAATTTTAATAGCGTATTTATCACAAATTAGGTTTTAAAAAATGTTTATAGACCATAATATCGTCTCATATAGTGACTACATGAACGGTTTGTGGGATAATTTATTTTATCTCACCTTAGTATTTGGTTTATATGTGGAGAACAAATTCGTGAACAGCATTCTTTCTCGTGATGTTAATTCGAATTTATTACCGAAATCTTCCGCAGAGTAGTATTCTGGGGTTGGAACAATGTTGTGAAGTATTAAAATATCAGCGTTCGTTGTTCAATTACAATCGCAATCAAGATGTTTGACCCAATAAACAGGTTTCAAATTAGAACTAGTGGACGCCCTGCTCTAACTCAAACTAATTATTCTGTAAGGTATGGGATGCCGGAATGACCAGCCAAACTTAGTGTCTCCGCTTTCCGGCTTGCATGACAACTTCACTAGGAGTTATTTCGATTATATTGGATACCGCCAAGAGGAAATGTTCACCGATTTTCATTTTAACTTCGTTGCTAATTCGAATTATTCCGAACTCTTGACAGTTCGAACTCGAACTGCAGAATTTCTGCCCTAGTTACAACACCCATTTGGAATTACGAAACCAAATTAAGTACTTACCCCAGAATATTGAGAGAACTCGATGCCGACAGAACAGTTTAGTTCAACATTCAATTCTTGCAAATAAAATGCGTCTGATGTCAATGACAGAACACTCAGAAAGGTTATATCGAATCGGTAAATTATATCCAAACTTTTCGTATATCGCGCCTCGAAACTGTGCCTCGAGATGATAAGTTGGCATTCTTCATCACAACGAGCTGTGTTTTGATAAGTAATTTGTTCTCTTCAATAGTGTTGTGCCGGTCTTTACCCTGATGACAACCGAGACCTCGATAATTAAATCACTGCCAACACGTAGAGGCGTAAAATTGTTCGTTCTGCCTTTCGTTAAACACCATCGATGATTTATTGCTCGCCATACGATAGCGATGGGATCAAGACAACTTATAAATTTGCACATGAAACTTTCAAAAGAAGGCTTACTTCTCACACGGCTTCGTTAACTATATGTCGTCTGGAGTTGAAGCCCCGCCAGGTCCCTAGAATTTCATCTAACATTTATCAACTTCTTTCTTTTCTTTCGTTGATTATTATTGTCTGTATATAGTGCAACCTCAATTTGAATAGGAGTTAATAAAGGAATTTAATTTTCAGTCATTTATATAAATGTGTATTTAGTCAAAAAATAAAGACTTCAGCTATGTGAAAAATTTAATTTTTGAATTAGCTGCCTATTAGCGACTGGTTACACAAACGAAAATTAAATATTTAATCACAATTAACTCCCCTAATTAGAATTAACTTTCAATTTCAGTTGCTCGAACGTCAATTGGCTTAATTCGAATCAAATAATCAATCAAAATCAAATTAATCCGGAATTAACGCTTAATGATCATCATGAAGTTGATTGACGTCAAGTTAATTCAAGCATATTGGCGAATTAAAGAGATATTGTAAATGCCAACATTATTAATGTTAACGTTATGTTGACAGTTAAGCATGCGCAATATCGAAATAACAGTGTTAATGTCAAACTTAACGGATCAGTTATTAATGTGTTCTGAAACATTTGACATTTCGAACTTGAAAGCTACGTTCAAAGGAATGTGTTTGCTGGTTTCGGGGATATAAATAGTAAAGCCGAATTGAGATTTTTGTGACTTCTTTACGCCAGTTGACTTATTTTTATTAGCTGGATTTGCCACTGTCAGGAAACAAACATAGAAATAGCGGGAAATAAATTGACATAACTACCAAATAATTTGCTTAATTGCAATGTTGCCACACTTTGTCGTTAGTTAATTTATAAGTATTTAGTTAATCGTTGATCGTATTGAACATTTTTGTACATATGTATTTGGCTCAACTGAATTTACTCCACCACCTCAAGGCGCGAAGTCAATTTAAGCATTGCAATCGTCAACTCAGATTTTCTTCAAATAAATCACATCAATCAAATTGATAAATTCAATGTCAATTTTCACAGTAATTTCCCTTCAGTCCGAGCGATGGTATTTTTGTACACGTTTCACGCTATTGTAGCAAAAGTCATTAGGTGAGTGTTCCGTTCACAGGAGCAGTTCATGCAAAACTTTCACTGATTCCAGATTAGATTGATAAGATGTTTTGTGCTCAGGCGTGATTTGTAGCAAACCGTGAATAACATCGCTCTTTCCGCGCGATGAACAACTCCAAAACTCCCTCTAAACCTCAACCTGATAATATATGGGATTCAATTTAATTAGTTCTCCACCTCTCCCAACGCAGCCCTCATTGTATAATTCGTCTACACGAAGGGAAAATCTCCAGTAAGATCATGAGTGTCTAATTGTAGTTATATTTCCTAATGTGACGACGCTTGATGAGAAATGTGAGCTTTATTATATGAGAATTCAGCTTCTTCACCTCCGTATCTGATTACGTTGAGGTGTCTCGTCTCCTCCGACGGAACACTCGTATTCACTCTGGCCGAATTTTGGGTTACCTAAGTATCATGTTCGAGTAATCTATTTTGCTAAGCAGGAAACCCTCGTCTGTGCCTACTTTGTGAGCTGTTTATTAAGTTGAACATCTTAATAACCTGAATTTAATTAAAGCAGGTGATATAAAATTATATCTGTTTCGGAACGTTTTAATTGAAAAACGGTTTCAGAATACTCCCGGACTTGGCTCTTGAGTGAAATACGACGGAAGGAAAAATGCTTTTTCCCGCTAACGTTAGGTGACTTGAATTGATTCGAATAGGCTTTACTCAAATTTAATTGACAACGCTTTGCTAAAAGGAACATCTAGTTCTAGGGGATAATTAAAATATCCATCACATATGAATTTTTTCAAAAACGATGCAATTTTATCTCTCTCTATGAAAATCGTAGAAATAATTTGTTTTTCCTAGGGGTTTGTCGGTAAAATCGTCGGGATATCTGGATTCTGGAAGAATAATTATTTTCTCCCTCTGCCTGTAAAACATTCTGAATAGGTGAAAGGGTCACTTAATACCTCCTTAGAAGGCACTTTCCAGACTTGCTGAAATTGTGGAAAAATAACTTTTTTTGACCGAAAATAATATTACGGCATGTGTGACAACGAATTTTCAAAATTTATTTCTACGCGTGACAGAAACAATTCAGTTAAAAATCATACGAAAGCTAAGTAAAATGACTTCTGTTTATGGAAAAAGTCGAGTAAATTAATAACAACTGTTATCGTTTATATAATATCATATAACTAAATGCAATGGTTAAAGTTCTTGCAAATTTAAACATCGTTAAAATATTCAATTTTATTATCTTGTTCGGTCTCGATTGCTTGACATTTTGATGCGATTCGTTGGAAATTTATTTCTGTGGTGTCTAATTGGAACACGCTATTGAAATGATATCAACGTAATTTATGGTAAGATCACGGCTGGAGCTGTTAATATCGTATCGGAAATGCTAGTTATGAAAATGAGAAATGAGATGTTGACTGCTTAATTCTTCTCAATGTACTTCAAAATATTTCTAGTTGGTATTCGTTATATTCAATATGGTATTGGATTAAATCTTGACTCGTTAGATTATATCTAATTGCGTATTTGCATAAGCTTTGCATCAGCGTCACATTCAGAATTTCGCAATGATATTTCAAATTTTCGTAGAGTTTTTTCTAAACCTAAGAAAAAAACGAAATTTTTTTTGTTGCTCGATTTGCGAAAGTTGAAATGGGATGGACAAAGAAATATTTCGCAAAATTTGGCTACTGAGTTCCTGTGAAAAACTGTAAGGAATATTTTTTCTATTTTCATCAAAAAGCAAGATTCATAAAGAATTACGCAGATCTGGTTTACTTTGCTGAGTTATAAAAACTGCTATAGCTGATACTATTAACAATTCTATTCAATATTGTATATTAATAATTACAAATCAAAAATAATTAGTATCGTGATTGAAAAACACAAAATGCAGAAATGCTGATATTCCTTTGAGGATTGTGAAAAGATAATTCTTGAAAACGACTATTATCCATGAAAGTAAGCATGATATTGAAGGCTTAACGCAGATTTGATGTTGAAGTTTTGATACCCAAGCTAATGATTGAATACTAACTTAGTTTCGAACATGGTTAAAGTATTTGAAATAAAATATTTCATTTCATTTCAGGTCAGAGATGTCATCACAATGGAACGAAAAGACCTTTATATGAAAGTGAGTCTCAATATATTTTTAAAAAAGTTTGATTACGTTTTCGTATTTATTGAAAATAGGAAAAGGTTGACCTTTTTTATACAACTATTCATCTAAATAGTATGATTTACGAGACAATCGCTAATACTTTGTAGCCGAAATTTTGTGTAACAATTTGCAATGAAATTTCATTATTAGGTGAGATTGCCAATTACATTATGTGCATTTCAACAGTCATTGTTGAACGTCATAAGATGGATGTGCAAAACGAGCTTTCGTTTTCATATTCGCATTGCCCTTAGTAGAGCCTCAAAAACACCTCCAGCAAAGTTTAAGTTTGAAATTTAATTTATATAACTTACGGGAAAAAAACAACATGTTATATTTTATTTTAGATGGTTAGTTTATGAAAATTGAAACATTTTCTCTTACATGCTAATCAAAATCCTCTGGTTGAGTATTTTTATTCAAGTATCAATGGCAGAAAGTGAGTTTTTGCAATTACATACTCATTCCACAAGCACTTGTACCAAGAATTCTCAACTTAGTCAGTGATTCATTGTTAACGGTTTTTTAGGCCCTTGTGTATTGGAATTAGATTAAATATCAAACACCCAATCACCCGCGAATGCCGATAATCCTGATAGAATTTTCCATTCAGTGCAATGTCGGTATAATATTTGATGATCATTGAATGAACGATTGATATCAATAATTGCTGTGCGTTTATAAATAGCTCAAATATCGATTTATCCTGAAGAATTCTTTTTTCATTGTTCGCAGGACAATAAGTAAAGGCGGACTTTCTATTTCATACTTAATTGAAGTGATTTAATTTTTAAGATTTATTACATGGAAGATGTGACATATTCCTCAAGGTTTTGGCTGAAGAAAATTGAACGGTTCTTTGAGGAATAGTTAGTATTCCTTTTATAATCGATCTGAATTCTCCATAGGGTCTATATGGAAAACGGAATGAGCAATCTTTCCGGAGGTAAAGTTGAATTAGAAAGTCATACAAAGTGACAAGTATGTAAAAGAAAAATCTAATTGGTTGTCGCTTTGATGTGGGTTTCCTCTATATTTCGAGCAGCGGTATCAATAACCACCATATTATTCAAGGATGGGAAGCATCAATACTAGGATCAAAACTTGTTCAAGTATTATACTAATAGATTTCGAACTGACCAGAACGGAAACCATCTTCTCGTATTCCGTATCCCATAGAATTCACTTCATTAACTGGTAACATTCAGTGATTTTACAGAAGGGTGCAGGAAAAGGGATTCAAATACTGAACATAACTTTGAGGTATATTCAGCTCATTTTCTCTTACCTACCAAGATATAACGAATGGGAACTTGTTCTTTTAAAGCAAACTCGTCTTGATTGATTCATCAAAAGAACAGTATGAAATCGAAGAACAGTTACAAATCGAACCAACCTTGACTTCTGTTCAAAAAAATTAGATATGCGACTACAATCCTGAAGTTTAGTCGGTAGAGTGAACTGAAAATCATTAACGCACACACATACACACGTCGATCGCGTAACGACGGCAAAGCATACGGCTTTACGCTACCTCAATTCGTTTGCTCGGCAAGCGTCTACAATAATCCTGCGGATTTAACTAATGTATTGATTTGCAAAAGCCTCGTGAAAATTCCTGTTTTGAATAATATCGTAGTGTGCTAGCAGAAAGCTTTTTATGAATAAAAGTTTTCTGTATTGACCCTCCCTCTATATAATGTCAAGATTCGCTGCTTAATATACATAATGAAGAGAAGCCAGCACGAACAAGAAATCAGATATTCGTTCTAGAGTGATGAGAACTGTTGAAATGGAAACGACTCTTATCTACAGATGAGTATTCCGTTTGCGTCAAACATATTGTTCGCAAGAATAGGTTACGGGCTCTTGCCACAATTTGGGGCTTAGCATTAGGGAATTGTTTGTTGGGGTTCAATTATTACGTTCTCTGCCGATATTCGTTTGAGAATCAGAAAATTGTGGGATACTTTCATCTTTCGGGCAGTCCCGATGTTTTTGAACAGTCTCTCGCAAAGTAGAGCAGCTTATCACGGTCTTATCTCTCAGATGTTGAGACGTTTCAGAAGATGTATCGTCCGTGAGATACCGGACACTCCCAGGGCGCGCATATCCTTTATCTTCTAGTACAAATCCATGGATGGACTTTCTAACAATGGCTTTTCAGTGGAGTGAGGAAAGTATTCACACATGTTCCTCTCTTTATGAAGGTTTTAGTGTAGCAAAGCAGTTTGAAGGGAATCCCAAACGGGGAGCCATTAGTTGAGTAGAAAAAAAAGCCTCGTGTCGGTGCAAACTTGCGAAATTTTGAATACGTTAGATGTAGTAAGCATCAATGGAAAGATCTACATATCTTGAATTTTCTGCAGGGATTGGAAGCGAGGATGCGATATTTTCTTCCACGCCGTAGTCAAGCCGCTTTGTAAAACTTGTTCCCCTGTGTAACTTCCTATGCTGCTCCGGAACTAATCGACAAAGACTACGAGAGGCGAAGGTATTTTCCTACGCCTTAAATTGCACTGAATAAATTTTTAGCTCACAATGTGCGATCTAGTCGTGTAACGATTTCTCGCTTATTCCTTTCAACATACCGGTCCTGTTTCGCGGAAATCCTCCAACTACCGAATTTCCATCCAGATGGATCGATCAATTGTCCCCCCACTAGCGAAACCTTATCCGAAAAAAAAACTCCTCGTAAATGCAAACTTAATTCCTGACTCGGACAGGCTTTCAAGGTTTTAACCGATAATAACGATATTTTCAGTTCTTCAGAATGAGAGAATTTCGATATTTTGCTTGAGCGAACCGAAAGTGGGATATTGTGTTAACATACGTTCCTTTGAGAAAATTGCTAACCCGTAATAGCTTGATAATTTGTAATGTTGGCGAGTTCAAATTTTCAAACTGAACCTTTGGAAATCTGAAATTAATGTTTTGATGTCGAAATTTCCAGCAGTGAGATTAATCGGTTTCTTACAAGCTTCGGCTAATCCAATATCCACAAAACGACATCATCAAAATTTAATTATACACCTAGTAGTATCTCTCTTAGGAAACAGATGTTCGGCCCGTCTAAATGCTGATATATTATCAAAAATTCGCGGGATTTTAAAATACGGCGCGAAATTATCTTCAGAAAACTTCACCAAAGACGAGTCCGAAATACTTTCTTTCACACCGAAATGATGTTTTCCATCAGAAAGCGTGTCATAACTGTACGTGCCCGGAATTAAGAGAACACATACCCATTTTTCATATTCTTCGATTTCAATTTAGCTGGGGAAGTAGATTATATCTCTGGAAATGAAGTCGGAAAGGCAGTGTGCAGGAACAGAATTAAGATCAATATCGGCCAAGAGTTTGTCCGATCGTTTCGAGTGACTAATGAAGATTCGTTATTGAATATCTCGAAACCGTTTGGTCGGAACTCTTGAACTCAAGTAAGTACACTCTCGTTGGACCGCTACTGAATGTGAATTGTGTATTAGATCGAATTCGATCGTCGTTGTCGGTTATGAGTTTCGTTATTAGTACTACAACTTCAGGTGAAGATGGGTATAATTTTGGGTTAATGTAAAAATTGGAAATTCGGGTTGAATTCATGATGATTCAATGTGGAATGTATCATGAATCATATAGTGGTATACTTCAGATAAGATTATTCTTTCCTTGAATTAATAGTATGCGACGGAACATTTTCCTTCCGTTTTACTACGCTGAATATGTGATTCATTGCTTCGAATTGAATAACAGTTTTTTTTATGTTCGATGTTCACTTCTCGAAAATCAAATGCTAATTTTTCTGTGTGGGAATCATACGATGCCATAATGGTTTCACATTCGGCATATTATAGCTTAATATGTATTAAATTGTTTAAAATACAAGTTGCTCATGTAGAACCAGTTCGCTTAATAGATTCGTTCAAATTAAATGAATCTCTTTCTGAACACTTCGAGATTTTGTGGAGGATGATTGAATAAATGTTTCTCACCAGCATCTTTATGCAAATAACATTGACAGATTTTCTTTGTGGATAACTTTCACTTTCTCTGATTGTACCAACTGACTTTTGTGAATCTTATATCTTTTTTAGTTTCCGTAGATTCATGAATGAAATTTGTATGATTGTACAACTCATGATGATAAATGTGAACATTATTCAATATTTGTATCGCCAAACTTCAAAATATACATCAAAATAACAGTTCGTTACACTTGATGCATTCTTTGTATAATTCCATCAAATATCACTCGAAGAATCGAAAATAAAGAATATTTTTCGGAATCCTTCAAAAATCGCTATAACAAAAATTACATCATATCATAAAATATCACAAATCTACCCTTCGCAAGATAGAAAATAATATCATGTCAAATTCTTACTATTAAAAAGCACAAAATAAAAAATGACTTGTGATATGAAGAAAATAAAAAAAGCATAAGAATAGACAAAAGCAATGAAATAAAACGAAATGAATTTTAAAGATATATTCGACATGTTCTTTCACATTAAAAACTCCAATCCAATAAAAATATCCTCTTCAGGATTTTCGTTTCGATTTGTCGTTTCCCCGCATGCATGTGGAAAGGAAATTAGTTCAAATCTCATCTGTATCACCTTGGAGATGGAGGGGTTAAAATTGCTTAAAAAAATCTCACGCGTCCAATGAACTTCGTCTGACAAGGGATTAATTTCGTTTTAAATATTTTGTCCGGGACTATTGTCTTTTTTTTCCTGAAAAGATGGGCATAGGAACGAAATACTGCATCCAAGAGGCTCAGCGGAAACTTTTTTCCATTATGAATTGCTTTCATCATATTGATCACCATAACTTCCTCGCAGCGACGCTTCGGGGAATGAATTATTTTTTTTTATCCACGGATTTCAGTTTTGGACTCGTAGAGATCAGTTCGATTGGGTTCAGTTGGGAAGGAACGGAAATTGCCATTTCTCTTCATTCTTCACGTTTGAAGATTGGATTTCATGCCGAAGTTTTGGTTTCCAATTTTTTAATAGAGTTCTTTGAGAACCAAAGAAGAAATGAAAAACTATGCAAATTCTGGGATCAAAAATGGAATTAATAAAAAAATCACATAGAAAATATGAATAACAAAATTAAAAAGTTTTTCGGTCGAGTTTTTCACTGTTCCGAGTGTCCAACTTTTCAAACTTTTCAAAATTTAAGTAAAAATTTAAAAAAAAAATTGTGAATTTCCACAGAATATTCAAGATTGAGATTGAATTTCTTAGGAGTTTCTTCAATATTTGCGGAACCTCAAGTATCAAGCATGTTTATGGGAAATCTTCGAATCTAACATAACTTCAAGAAGCGTAAGGAAATTTCTGTTTTATAGAAATTTCAGATTGCTTATTGAACTTTTTATATTTTTGATGATGAGAAATCTCAGAAATTTTTCTAGTTATATATCATCATGACAATTTCTTAAAACTTTGTAGATTTGTTTAGGAAATTCACAATCCATATTGTATTTTGCAGGAATATCAAGAATAATTTTTTTGTCGAATTTCAGGGAAGTTATTTTTACACGTTTCTCAGAAATTTTAATTGTTATTGCATTTCTCAGAAGATGTGTAATTTTCTTATGAATCTCAATCGGAAAAACTTTTTGGATTATTTTAGTTAGAGAATCAGAAACACATATATTCAATATTTCAGAGTAACCTAAAACAAAAATTTTTCTACGTTTGCTGTAGATTATCGAAATTTCACAAACTGTTTGGGAATTCTAGGAATTTCAAGAAATTTTTCACTCCTTTTCAGGATTGAAACTTATATATATAATGAATATTTAAGAATTGCCGAAAACCTTTGAGGGGCGATAAATTAGCAGTTTGCCCCCTCCTCAAGTTTATAGCTCCAATTTTGAGCTTAACCCTCCCTAAAGCACTTCAACTGTTATCTCAAATTATATTTCGCATTTTATTCGTTTTGCAATTTTTTTTAGTTTACATTCTTAATTGAAAACTCCGAACAAATTTGAAATTTGAAATTTGGAACTCTGGTCAATATTTCATACATGGGTCATTGGACTAAATTGAAGAATTTTCATTTTCAATTTGAAATTAAGCAACAGATTGGAGCTTTGCGGACATCAAATCCATGGACACAATGTATGTATTGAAAAATGATTTCGTGTTTCTAATACCGTTATTGTAAAAAATTCAATGCGTACACTACTTATTTATTCGTTTACATTTATCGGACACATGCAACCTGTGGTTTGCCCCATGAGAAATGAACTCCAATTGGTCTTTTTGTGCTATTGGGTTACAATTCCTATTTTATGTATTAGTTATATAAAACTGAAATATTTCGACCACTCGAGACAGGTTCACCACTAGAAAATAGAAATCGTTTCAATACTTCCTCTTCCATAGAATTATGAATGTGTTTTTTTTTTCAATTCAGAGTCGGGGATGTTTAATATTTGATGAATCTGTCATTTGCGTTAGTGCCCCCCGGAAAAGAACGCATTAAAACTTTAATAAACACACGCTGAGTAATGATGCTCATTTCCAGGAAAAACCATGCACTTTCCCGCACATAGCCTGGTATCGTTGGTCTCATATTATATCCCGGAGAAATGCATATATCATTCAGGTAATTTGTTGGAAAATTCGTTATGAGAGAGAAGTCGATGCATCGATGACGGAGCAGTTCGCTCGAGGAAGCGCACCACCATTTCCAATCCCGTCGGCGAATCCTTTGAACTGCATCAGTCTTGCCCGAGCCAGCCCGTGGTGAGGATTGGGGAATTCACGCACAATTTTCCACATTTCCGCGCCGCGTTTTAATTTCATAGAACGGTACACGCGCGACTCCAACCATGCGACATCCTTTTCATCATATTGTTTTCTGGGACTGAGTTTGGAAGTTTTGTAGTTATGTAAGTGCCTATATATTTTCTTTAATTACTTTTCCCCGAGTATGCTAATGTGGGGATTTCGAAGTTTGTACCTCAACTCGGTATTCTTTAGATCCAGTAGATCTTTTTTTTTTTCTTACACCTCGATGGGACTAAAGATCACCGAAACAACAATGTAGTTGTTTTGTTTCATTCCGCCATTAACGAAACTTGCAGGCAGTAACTGTACCGTAACTTCAATCATCTAAAATATGCAAATTTCTGCATCTCGTTTCCCAATGACTTTATCCCATTACTAAATTTAGAAGGTTGTTGAACATTTATTCCGCGTAAATTTCTATATTTCATGAAATTCGATTCGGTCGGGAAACCACAGTTAAATGACATCTTTTACAGACAGATTTGAAAAAGGGCACGTTGTTGGCGTTGACTTCGATTACAAATCCCAGGTAGGCTTTCGATTCAGCTCCTTATATTTCACAGACGTTGAAATCTTCGCCGAAAAATATACATGCGAGCGTTTTCTATTTTCACGTAATCTAGATACATATATTGAATATCAAAGGAAATTCTAATTTTCGTAACTTTCAAATTTTTCAGTTTGTCAGGAAGAGAAAATTCCTCCATTATTCATGCAACTTGAGAGAACTTCAAAGTAAGCTTTTCGGCAGTTGATGATATGATTGATTGATGACGCTCTTCGAAAATACGGAGAATTTTTTATGGATTCATCTATTTTCCATAATTTCAGCATTTCATCTTTAGTTGTTTATCTATGAATTGGAATTAGATTCGTTTTTTCGTGCCTATCCATTCGAAGTATTAAAAGAAAAGTTACGTCAAGAACTTCTTTGTGAAAGGATTCATGGAGAGAATACAGTGAAATTCAATTAAATCTTTCTGAGTATCTTGTGCCGGATTATTTGTACTGCAGGAGTGATATTTAAAGTCATGAAATATTAATATTGAAGCCGTTGCATATTGTACATCCGAATACTTCACAGAGGAAAATTTGATACATCAGTACTCACAAATATTATTGTAGTGTTCCTTTGACAACTTTATATTATGATCCAACAATTTCACGAAAGACTAAAGTGAGAATGGCGACATCCCTTACATGTTTCATATTTCATATTCGCGGAACGAAGTATATTTTTCAAGAGAGTAACGAAAACCCAGTGGTATAAATGGGATAGATTTTCAGTCTTAGAAGTATGCATATGATACGTAGGAGGACTATAATCTGGTTTGCTATACCGGTGTGAGGAAATTTTCCTCGAATTGTGTTTTCAAAATGTTATCATTTTGCCGGCACAAGGCGCGGATATCGGAAATGATTTGGTCGTAACCGTTCTTCCTATACTTGAACGAGTTTATGCAATATTGCCTTCCAATATGAGCGTTCGTGTTTCGCCAAAATTTAAAAAGGCAAGGATTAAAACGGCGAAAGTAATGTGATACCATTCTCGTTATTCTTCTGGCACGTTATCCGACACGGAATTCTTTTGAAAAGCATTTTGGGTTGATGCGGCTCTGATCTAATATTTCGGTTGTCGGAAATGTGTCATCCAAAGTGGTTTGTTCAGCTGATGAAATCTGGAAAAATTGAATTAAAATTTTTAAGCTCTTGAAATAAAGTTTTCGGGTTAATAACGTGATGGGTCTTCGAAGGGGGAAAAGTGAGAATTCTTGTCAGATATTGCGCGTGTTTTTTTTTTTAATTTAATATTCGATGTTGTCACACAAGTTACAATTCGATTAGAATTTGATATTATTAAACGAAGGAACAGTAAGCCTTCCATGGGGCAAGGTGAAATAATATCTGGATCTAATTTCTTCATCAGAATTTTGTTATATTCTTTAACACTTTTTAGCGCGCTTTCTTTTTTATAATTAATTACTTAATTGGATAAAAAAGTGAATATTATAGCAAAAATTTCTTCTAATCTCTGCAATTTCCTACTTTTCCTTTAATTTCAAGCATTCTTTGCACAATTTGGAAGGATTTTGATGGTGAAATACGAATCTGAGCTATTTTCATAAAAAATCTCGAAATCCCCGGAAAACAACGTTTTTTGGTATCTCGGTTGTCCCTTTCATTTTCTGGACTTCATGAGATCTAGAATCTAGAATCATCTCTTTAAATAAATTTCAAACATAAAATACAAAATTTTTGAATGACAACTTTTATCGAATTTTACCCTCAGCGGTAAACTTTCCATGAGGAACAAGTTAAAAAAATTCTTGAATTTCCTGAATTTCCAGTGATTTTGTGAAAGCTCTATAAAGGTAAGAAAATTATTGTTTTGTGTGTTGTTGTTCGGAGTTTCTTCGAAATATTGAAACTGAAAACTCAATGAGAAACTTACACGTTTTATTCCATGAATTGTATTGAAAAAGTGATGATACGAAAAAATAGGAGTTTCGACAGGAGTGATTAACATTTTCTTCGAAATATTGAGTGATTTTGTCTTTGGTTGCTTTTAATAGTACAAAAATCATGAAAAAGTCTGCAGACGTGTGGAATGATTCGACAAAAATTTTAAATTTGTTTCTGTCACTTTCCTTAAGCAATTCAAAAACTTTGATAACTATTTCGAATGTTTTGTAAGTTTTTGGAAATTTTGAGTTCAATGAACAATCTCCGAAATTTCTGTAAAATGGAATCTTCCTCAAGTTTCTTCCTATAATGTTCGATTGGAGAAATTCCTGAATATGCGACAATATTTTTGATATTTCGCAAATATTGAAATTCAATATCTATTACGAATATTCTGTGAAAATTCACACATTCTCAGAAATTTCAAATGATAATCAATCTCAAATTATTATGTGAACATTTTTTCAAGACTTCAAGAATTTCCCGAATGGGATATAAATTTCAAAACCTTATATTAACAATAATCGTAGCCATCGTTCAACAAAACCAACCCCATGGAATAAAACACCCGTTCCGCGTTCCACACTGAACTGATATATGAATTATCCCTAAAACATCATCTCGGATAGATTATGCCACGAGCAAGAAACATGTCACATGTCATAATCAAATGAATGAGCGTTTTGGAAGATGGCATGCATGATTAATACGATCACCGTCGCAAAACAGGAGAAGAAAGATTTTATATATGACCAGCAAGTGTGGGTGTGAAAGTAAATAAAACAAAGGGTGAGCTTATGTTTGTAATCCCTAGTTGCGGGGGATTTACCGTCCACATCCTTTACGTCTCTGGAGTATCCTCTAAAATGAAACGAAGATACGGAAAAAAATGATAATTCCGGCGGAGGAATGAGAGCCCCTAGAATGGAATAGATCCAAAGCAAATTGAAGTAGACAGCTCCACTCAATTCAATCCCCATATATTGAATTTTCACATCACTCCTTTATTGTTTCACTCAAATCGGTCGGTTTTTGTAGTGTTCGATGCAGTCCCGATGAAACATTTCCGTCTCTCTTTTCAATTAGACAAATGATTCAATTTTCTGAAGGCCTCTTTGAGCGTTCAAGTTCTCAAACGGCTATAGATTTGCCTATAGATGTGAGTAAAAAGAACGGTTTCAAAGGAATACAGCTGTTGTATCCTCTATTTCTCTTTATTGAACTTCGGAACAATCAATCAGTCGGAACTTGTTTCCGTATTTAGTCATCTTCCGGGGAGATATCATCATTTTTATGTTACTGAGGAGTGACGGGGTTTTTGAATCGATAAAAAAAATTCGACTCGGTTTCTTCTGATCTGTGAGGGTTTATCACATTTAGGATGATATAGGGTTTCGCTGGTTCAAATATAGACATAACATTTTTTGCTAGTTATGGAACGTTGTTTTTGAATCAATTGCCCACACTTTAAAATAAGAAATCGTCGAAAATTATTGACTATGAACTATTATTTCAAACATCTCATACAAATAAAATTGATTGTTTGAATGAAATGCAAAATTTGAATTAATCGTTTTGATTGTATGGTTAGTGGATCACCCGTGTAATAATAATCGCGGCGCTTTCACCTTTTTGCAGCCGCACACTCCTTACTTCTTGTTTAGGACCGAAATTCACTGAATTCGGTAGTTGGTGATGAAATGACGACTTCGATATCTTCTGTAGGCATTATCTGTCATAATTTCATAAAAATAAGGGTTTTTGAAAAAAATGGTTTGGTGTTTATTTTAGGAATCCGTAGAACGCGATTATTTCAAACAGTGAAAATCAACCCCTTTTTAATTATTCATTCAAGTCCTAAGTTAATATTGCCTTTTATGTGCTTCTTGCCACATACATTACACGAAAACCTACGAATATTCCAGTTTACATAAGAAAACACGCTCAGTAAGGTAGCAATATTTGTGGAAACTGGTTCAGAAATTCTTGAACAAAACTCTGATTACTGTTTTAGTCTTCATTCAAGTTTGAACTAGCATACATCGCATCCCGAATGGCAGTTCTCGAGTTCCGTTACTCTTTACTTGAAATCATAGAAATTTAATTCAGCAAAAACGAAATACAAAATGTATTCAACGAAACTGTAGCACTCATTAACTGTTATGTTATATACCACGGCACAGTAAACGGCTTTATGCCCTCTCACTTTGTTACTAGTTGTGTTAGTGTATTTTTTATTCGTACGCCAAAGAAAGATGATCACACGTCTCCGAATGATAATAGCCTGAGTTTTGGATCATTTTGACCCCACACGGGCGAACACAACATCAATGAGGTGAAATTTCCTTTCATTCCACCAAGCATCACAAACACTAAGTTAAAGTGTATGAATGCTCCCTCTATTGTTTCAACCTCTTTGTCCTGTAACAATAAGATTCAGTTTCATATGAACAGCCAAAATTAGGCAAAATGCTCTAATTTAGTTCAAATTAGTACACATTAGGAGCGAATATTTATCCAGAACAGACAATATCCTGCTGAATTTCTTGGGCCGTTTTCATCGTTTAATTACCATCGGAAACGTGGGTATTCAAATTTTCCTGCAATTCAGTTGGTCACCCGAATGTATTCGAAGAATTTTTTTCGTCGGCCTAAGAATCTCCACTCGAATGATCGCTGTGCCCGAGTTTTGTAATTTAATAACTTTGAGCGGTAGCCACTTGGGGTAGATATTCTCTAAAATCAGATAAAAAAAGCCAAACTCGGTTTGGGTTAATATCTTCACTAGAGGCAAGTTTTGCGAATCTTCCAACAATAGAGTTTCCGAGTTAATTTCTTCGAGATGATTAGATAAGAATTATTAACACAACGTTCATCGCAAATGGGCGCCTATACCTCGATGATTTTTATAGCTTGATCAAAAGTCGTATCCAGGGTAACGTTTTGAGCCACGAAACTCGAAACTGAGAGCTGACATGTTCCGAATATCTTATATTATGGAAAGAGGCGGTTTTCAGTTGCAGGAATAAATGGGAACAATGGAATGTTACGGAGACGTTCCAAACTTACTTTTACCCCTCTTTGTTCGATCGGAAATTTATAATACTGTCTGATAGACTATCCTTTTCAATATTACTCTAATTACGTCGGAAACAGCTACCATCAGCTTACATTGCTTGCGCAGATACAGAATTCAGTTCGGTGTTTCATGAGGCCTCAAATCCAATCGCGATAATCGTTTCACGCCCAGTTCAATTACATTTGAAATTTTCTATCAGTCCTGAAGGAATTGCTTCTGAAAACCCGAAAATTTGATACAGAAACATCCATCAATACTGCGGAGAATAGAATTGCCCAAAAACGCGCAAGATTGGTTTGCACTCGGATGGAGAAGGACCAAACATCACCGGAGTATGTGAAACGTATAAAATATAAGCCATGTTCCGAAATGGGAAAGCCGGAAAGGTGTCATATTGCACCACCTATGAACTTTCAGAAAAATCAATTAAATTTCTTCCATCTTAACGCGAATACGGTCGGAAGGAAATTGCGTGGGGTTGTTTTGGGATGGTTTTCGCGGAATATTTTTATGGGATTCAATATATTAAATCGTAACTTTTCCTCCGATCATAAATATAAAATCGATGACATTTTCGGCAGGAACTTTCCGTTCGGAAATATTCACGTGTTTGTTTAATCTTATATCAATCAAACGGAACGGAGTGGGTTGTACTCATGAATAAGATCAAATTAAAGAAGTGGCTAGTAGAATCAACATCATAAACCCGACACTACTATTATTATTCGAAGAGCCCGTGCATTAGATGATACTCGAATGTTATTGAAAGTGAGGATGCACTATTAAAATTTTTTTATACGCTCGTTGAAGGCACGTGAACTCAAAAGTCACTACTGAAATTAATTCCGGTTAATTCATTGTTTTCGGCCGAACTGTAAGAAAAACAAACTCCTTTGATTCGAACAAACATTGAGGGAGCTCTAGTGGTTTGCTATCCGGAATTCTTCGAAAATTCATTAAACTTCGACCGAGTTATGAATATTAATCCACCGACATTTTCTGAACTCGGACGCCGCAGCAGCTGTTTGTTCCAAACAATCCTTTGGCACCAATTCTGATCGAGTTATGACAAAAAATCAGATGAAAAAAGTCGCAACCCATTTTTCACGAGGTGACCAAAGTTTGCTCCGCATTTATGAAATTTACAACGGGTTCATTCGGGAAAAGAGGTAATTCGATATTTTTGGTAATGGTTAGCGACAGCAACGTGCGATTTCCACGATTCTGAAGCTGATATTTCATGCAAAAATCAATTTCCGGTGTGTTCCATACGAAGCATTTTCGCCAGAATTGCCAACATGAGGCTGCAGCGCTCTGAAGGTAGACGCGATTTCGCTGGCTGGAAAAAAGATCCCTCCTTCTCCAACGGAGCGTTATACTTAATCTAGACCCTTGTAGCTGTATCATATTCTATGTAAGTTTTTCCCCCAAACGAGGCCACAGTCCCAATTACTCAGAAGAAATTGGCTTCACTAACTTGAATGACTGGAATAAAGACAAGCTGGAGTTAGCAATAGCTGACGGTTCAGATATCGATGTGTGCCGACTGCTCACTAGAGGAAGGCACTTCAATCAATCGCTGACAGCACATTGTTCATAATGAAGCTCTATATTATAATACGGAAATTGTTGCGCATTTTTCCATTATTACTGAAAATATCGACTCGTGCCGTTCATTATTCTACGAAATGAATTTCGATTAGAGTTCTACATAGTTGTCTCATCGATTAACATTTTTCTGGCTGGGAATCCACTCGGTGCGCAGTATGAATTGTTATTGGGGTAGAAACCTTCAGCATCATATTTCATCAGGATCAATTGATATGCAAGGCTAGTAGGGTCCCCAAAATCGTGTACATTGTTCAGTTTCTTCGCGAGATCTTCCTGGCTGCTGGCTTGCCCTCCAAAATTTAATTATATATCCGTTGGGGTAAAAAAAAAACTATTACTCTTGTGCCACTCCTGGCACGAAAAATTCCCCTTTCTTCGGCGCAGACACAGTTCGACATCACGTCTGAAGTCGGTGAATAGGATGGTGTTCACTTCATGATCGTATCATTGTATTATGTTGTATTCGAAAAATTGATTACCTGTAAATTCAAATTGGGTATTTTCATTTTGTTAGCATTAAAATATATCGAAAACACAGTATTTTCAGAAGGTTTCAAAATTTTTTTCCTCAGGAACGGTTCATTGTAGACAGGAATAGTAATCAATAAGGTTGTCGCCCTTTTTGATTAGTGAGTGAGTGGTGAAAAACTGAAAGCGATTATGGTTTTAGAAGTTGACCTATATTGAAAAATGTAAAGAAATCTTTGGTACATTTGTGTTTTCATTTGTTTTTGCACCAAAACGGCGATTTGTAGCACCTATATGGTCTAGTTTAGTGAAAATCCTGGCGTGTAAACTGTTTAGGGGTCATGCTATTCGTGCTATAATTGGGGAAATTGTGAATTTTTCTCTTAAAATGGGTGCATCTCCCATGGTGAATGTTCCTACCAGAAATATTTTCTCTAAAATAAAAAGTGTCGTGTCGTTATCAAAAAAGTTTTGCTGAAAATACAACAGGTTTTCCTCTTACATCTGAAGAATGAATTTTCTGATCGCGATCGAACAAGGAATTAGACCTTAAGACCATTGGCGTCCATCTTTTCCGAAAATTTCGTGGGTCTACATGCCGCCGTTTGTAGCAGATCAATAACTCACACACACAACAACGGCAAAGTGTGCACTTTCATGCCCGATCACTTCTTCCGTTGGACAAGCGTATATAATAAATTATATGCGATAATGACTTCAGGGCAAATTCAAAACTTTCATGAAAATTGACCGAGTTGCTAAAATCGTTCAACATTTTTTTTTCTTCTATTATTAAAGCTACGGGTCAATTTCTGCTCCGATTTCATTAATTAGTTATTTAATCCGTTTTCGCTGCATTCGTGTCTTTTATTTTCGTTCTCGTTGTTTGGCAATTGGCCTATCTCATTCAGGAAGATTCAGTTTAAAACTTAATTGATCAATTATCTGAGATAGAACATGGCATTGTGTTTCTGCGAGTGATTCCTGAAGGAATATTTCAAATATCAATGAGGGCCAAAGTGAAATGCAGGTATGAATATTGGAAGTAACAATTTCGAATTTTTCGATTTTCCGGCGATGATCTCAAACAAAATCGGTAAGCCCTGGTTAAGTGGCTGCGGTTCAAGAAAGGGGGGCGCCGACGGATCCGGCAAAAGCGCCCTACTCCGTCCTCCACAACCTCCCCTGCCGAAACGATTGTTCGTGTACCAGTTATGTGTACAAAAATAATTATGACTTAGTTGAAACGATCATTTCGAAGTAAACGATACGTTTGAAGATTTTGTGCATTTCATAGGAATTATTTCAGAGAAGCCGCACAGTTCAAAAGTGTCGTTTATATCGAAGGAGGCGCGCACTTCGAATGAACTACTCAGGTGAGCCGTTCTCGTTCAATACACTGTGCGGTAAAAATGAGCGGAGCACAGTTTCTAAAATATTTTTTGGTAATAATAAATGAACCAAGAGATTTCCTGACGGCAATATATGCGTACTCTGCTTATTTTATATATTCATATTGTTATCAGGCAAAATGTAATCAATGTTTGTTTATGTTCAAAACGTTCCCAAATTTATCTTACTAAGCACTCATTTTCTTATTCATTAATCAATGTTACGTAACACATTGTTCAAACAGATATATCGCAACGTTTTTCCCTTTGGTGAGGTAATGCTAGAACGACCCCATGAAAACCCTATGCTTTTTGATATAATGAGATAATTGTCGAATTTTTAATTTGCACCATTCATCTCTGAAATTGCGAATCCAACGATGGGAAGTAAAGTGTATTTGGTTGTTAGATTGGAGATAATGGAGGACGAATAATGGATCAGTATTGGCGACAATTATTGGACGAAGTTTAAGGTTGAATTAAGGAACGATAAAGATAATTGTGTCCGGAAGATAGGGCGTAGGAGCAATGTGTAACATTAACATAAAAGGAATTTAGCCGGTTCCAATCCCAACACCACTGGCCCGTTTAAGCGAATGACGCTATCTTATCGAGTGGATTAGTGAAATGGATTTTTTCATGAGAAACGTTGTTATGGGGCGTATTTTGTAGACACTAATTGAATTTAGGGCGAACATTCAAATTTGAGTGGTGGCGAGAATCCTTCATTTGGTGTTCGGAGGCCATGGAGGAAATCTTATAATCGGTTGTTTTAAAGCCATGATTAAATAAATGTGCAAATTTTTTCGGGTTATGCAATGGAGAATCTTCCGTTCTCTCTGTCTCGAAGTCTTTCAGGAATATAACTCACTTATATTTATAATACCCTCAAGATTACATGCCCCAACTTCCTGAATTCATTGAGGTTCTCGAATGAATTTGTGAACCTTAATTCGTGACCTCTAACTAAGATATCCTTCTCTGGTTTAGCGGTTACGAATATCCATGCTCGATCTAATATTGTTGTTGTTTATAATAGCATGTCAATTTGATCGAGTTCCGGAATTTGACGGATTCTCAATTGGAATTCAGCCAATGTCCGTTCCGACTGGTTGTAATAAGTATTTCAAACGCCTAAGCAATGTTGCGTCCGGTCTTTAAAATGTGCAAACACATTTGTTATTGAAATTCGAATGAATGTTTTCGCCGCAATTAGTGTTTTCTCTACGGACTCTGATGAGAAAAATTTTTCAAGAGCCGTTTTTCAGGGATATTCGGGTTAAAAGTTTATCGCGAATGGATTTTCGTTGTAAGACACACTTTCGAAGTCGGCAATTCTTTTCAACGGGGCGTTATCAATTCGAGTGATCTCGGCGTCGACACAATGAAGACATTCAAATTGGGGTATTCGAAGCGTCGTTCAATAACTGTTTGTTTCTCGTCCTTCTTTTATATATCGTAGTTACCCGTCTGGCCTGGTCCTTAGCTGTAAACGAAAAACGTAATATGTATTAAAACTGAAAAATGAGAAGATATACCTCCAGCGCCTGAAAGATATCGATTTTATCTAGAATAGGAATTTATATTTATGAAGGGCTTTAGGTCTTTCCTCCCCAGTATATCTTCAGGAGCTGAATCTGTGGATTTTTTCGAACATATTACAAAGTAACGTAGAAACATTGCGAGGTCGTTGAACAATTTTGTTTAGAAAAAATATAACCAGTTTAATCTTCACAATTCTTTACTGAAAGTGGAAGAAGGATGGAATTCAAGTTCCTTCCTGGGAATATCAATGTTTATATTGAATTTTTACTGAAAGTGTGAAGAAATATCAATTTCAGTTGGATCGTTTTGTTTGGTGTGCAGACAAACATATTGTATTGCATTGCATAGGTATACTTTTATATAACACGTTCCGTTTAGACCGGGATTCTCCCTTTTTTGGTTTATCCGTCCCGGTGTCCCAATAATAAGCTTTGGAAAACCAAATTGTTTTATAAACCGAGCGGAAAGTTCGATATACGGTCGAACATGTCTTCAAGGAAATTGGACTTATTTAGTTTTCCCAAGTTATCCACTTGTTCGTCTAATATGAACTTTTGTATTATATTCGCGAAATATTTCAATCTTTGATTTATTAAATATCGTGTAGAAAACTATTTGCTGCTATTAATGGAGCAGTTTTCAAATTTTAATTGTGAATGAAAATTATTAACGAGTGCTCAAGCCAACTCAAATTCCAACGACTTCTCAACTTATCAACAATAAAGTTCCTGAAAATTCATAATTTTATATGAGATAAATTTCTCAGCTGAAAGAGGACTTCAATATCTTATAGCGTGCCACTGTATGAGAAACAGATGTTACAGACTCAAGGGTAGTTTTCTCCTTCAATCAAGCTGCTAATATAAACTAATTGTCCCTAATAAACTCGCATAAATTAATTTGATAGTCAATCGTTCCGTTCTCCCTTTGATGGCAATCGCCCGAAAATCTATTCGCTCTGATATCCGAATACATAATAAGGAAGTGGAAATTCTGTTCATTCACTTGAAACAGTATAAGAACAATTTACCAGAAGAATATAATAGTGCGAATCCTGTTTCCCAACTCGTAACGTTGTAAAAAGGTGGATGCTTCGGGAGGTAATGAACATCGCTTGAATTGAAATGTATTGAAAATAATTATTTGATGTTTCGTGCTTTGGATATATTGAATTTTCTCATTCTACTAACGATGGACTCAAAAAAAGATGAATTGTTAGGTTTGTTAAATTTCAATTTACTTCCAACCAACATTCTATCACTGGTTTTTGGCGCATATCACTAAGATGATACCTGGACATTGAATATATCGCAAGTCAGGATACTGAATATTCCATCACAGTTGCACCCTCATGAATAACCAAATGAAACTCGATTCGGCATTATTCAAATGATTCGAATGATTTTTTTTCAGAAAAGCGAATGAGCGATTTTTTCCATAGCAGCCCATAAAGAGAATATTAGACAGGATATGTGAGAGGAGCTTAAATTACATTAGTACAAAGGATGGAACTTCAAATAGACGAAAACGACTTAATCAGATCTATTAGGCAAATGAAGTATGGGAAATTGTGAAGCCCAAAAGGCATTTATGCATCGGACTTTGAGAATGGAACAATGAAGCTCTTTAGCCTTTCCAGAAATACATTCCAGAAATGGTTGTTTAGCCAGGAGGAAGTGAATATAACACCCAGAACTATCAAAGTGTCTTTATGTGTAAATTCCCATTCGAAATGTGACCTAAACAAATTTGAAATTATGAAACATACTTGAAACTCACCTGAATATTAAACTTGAACGTAATTGGCACAAGACTCGTTTCCGCATAGTAATCCGTCCTGTCAAAATCATTCAGATCGAATCAATCAAAAAAATCACTCGAATGTTGGAACGGCTCTATTTTCAAATCGATTAAATACCCAAAGCTGCATGTTTATGACGTGTCAAATGAAACAAATCCAATTATGTATGATTCATATCTGAATTAGGATGAAATATTGTCGAGTAGTCATGGATTGCGCCAATTCTTCGACACCCTGATATTTCGTTTCACGTCACTCACACAAAACCCATTTTGATTGTTGTGTTGATAGGATATCTTTTCAAGAAGGTACTCTTGGGGATTTTCCTGTGATCCTGGAAATCAATTATTTAGTTCATCCGGCCCGATACCTCTTATAATAATTTTCCATGGGGGAACTATTCTATGTCAATAATCGATGTTGTTTTTCATTTTCCTGTTTGAATCATTTTTTTAGCGAGCCCTGTCTATGATTATTTTGGTACTGTTGTTAGTTTTGTTGTCGTGGATAGGGAAAGGAGTAATAAAATAGCTCTCATGCGATGGTAATTTCATTCATTTTTCCGGAAAGGAAGGAAGCAATATTTACCTAATGTAAATTTTTTCGGTTCATGTACTAAATAGAGATCATTTCCTGTTGGTGAATTTATAAATATTGTATGACTCGGGTTCAAAATTCTCCATTTGATTTCAAGAGCTAATCAGTGAAATTTACCCTTTTCTATGAATTAATGCTGGTTTCTTTCCAGACTACTTTTTATTCTCGATCGTCTTTTGACATACCGTTCAATATTAATATAAAATCAAAGCGCGAAAATGTAAAAATACTTTCAGGTTTCTGGGAAAACAATTTTTTAAACCTTATAAAAATACCGTGTTTTTGATGTTTTATAACTCGGCGACAAATTGTACTACCGTTTCCGATCTTTTAATAAAAAATTCATAAACAATTGCGTTTTTCATTATTTTCAGAGAAAATCGAAAAGATACGCTATAATAATCGTTTAGGAGAATTTGACATATGGACAATGACTATCTGCGTATCGCTTCACTGCATTGAATTTCCGATGCGAAAGCAGAACTGTTCGTCTGTTTGACGGAAAAATCGAATTAATTGCCAATTTTTGCCCGAAATAATTCGACTTTGGGATCATTAAAGCCATTCACCATTAGGACAATAATTTTTATTTTATTTGTTAGGAAGAAACTTTTACTTCTAACTTTCATTAATCCAGTTACTAAAGAGACTAAATTTCGTAGCGAAATAAATCCTCTTTTGATTTCAAACTATCAACGGTAACATGAAAAACATCGCACAAAGTGCAACGAGTGAGGGCGCGTAGCGCTCCGCTCTCTGCAACTTATATGTAATGTAACATAAATTATGAATAATGCTGAAATTCGAAAGGAAACCAAGTTTTCGTAGTTTCCAGTTTCAGGTTGAAATAAATTGCGATACGCTTGAAGCGTTGAATCATGTGGAATTTCGAAGTAAATTGGAACTTTTCGAATGATATTTCAATCAAAATAAATTATTGAATCAGGTGAACAATTTTTCAATTTCATGTTGACATAGTGATAATAATTCCACGTTTCGTACGGCGAAAACGTTCATCAATTCCAAGTCTGAACAGGAACTATGTCATGACTTCGTATGTTAAAGCACCGCGACTGACTTAATATTCCCATAAGCTTCGTGTTTATTTCTATCTGGCTGTTTAGTTGGTAATACAAGGGCAAGTCGAAAACACTCTCCATTAATTTCGAACAGTCTCATGCCCCTCATTCGACCTGACAAGCACATTATCTATCTTGCATATCAACGTGACGAATCTTCAACCCCATAAAAACTGTCCTACACTGTATAATTTTATAATTAGGTTTTCCAGGAAATCTGTGACGTTTTCTCAAGGATACCGTTGGGATAGCTGCTAGCAGGAACTTACTTTAGATGCAAGATATGAAACCCTTCCACGGCCACTACTGTTGAAATGGTCCGATTAAGGGGGATTGTTAAACCCCTTACAGGCATTCGTCGAAATGAAAATGTCATACCTAATCATCCTTTGAGCTCGTTGGGATGACAACTATAAATCAGTGGATTTAATTGGGACGTTCAGCTTGATGAAAATTCCAGAGAAATGTTCGTCTATTTTTCCGAATATTCTGATACCGAAGTGAGGATCATTCATTTTCTCGGACTGAGACTGCCCCGTGCTAGAATTTCAGCGAAATTTAGTAGGTTTCCTGGTTATATCAATACTCGAAACAGTCATGTTTCTGAACGTAGTATTCAAATTACAAATACATGAACATGCTGGATCACCTTTCAACTAATTGTGTAGTAGTTGCTCCTTTATTTAACTCATACTGAAAATTGCTATGCCGGATAGTGAATGAGCGTTGTTTATCAAAGCACCCTTAGTTAAAGTGGGTATGCAGTAAATGCGGATAGAAATGAATCTATTTTTCAGTAGTTAATCAATATCAGGCTCTTTAACTTCTATAAAGGGGGGCTCGCTTCTCGCAAATAGATTGAAAAACAAGCGGAACGCTCGAACACGTCAATTGTCCTAAGTTTCACATAGGGATGAAAATGGTAAGGCGTTTTAGCGTTCGAAAAAGTTATTGATGTAGGGAAATACACTCGTAAAATGCTACCGGTCTATAATTTGACAGTTATATTACAACCATCATACTTTTCAGTTATGGTAAAAGTGCATTCTTCCTTCTATAATCCATAATAGTAATATAATTTGTATTGGAATAGGGTTCAATCGTCATTAAACGATTATCGTTTCCCTCGCCACTTTGTATTTCATAATATGTGTAAGGAAAAACGCAGTCACCTTTTATAACCGTTTTATTAAATTTGTGACAATCGTTATATCACAACTTAATTGCGCACCTTCCCTCTTTCAATTCAAACGAAGCGATGTCTTCATTTGTTCGTGTCCCATTTAGTAAATGTTAAATCCACCGTTTTTTGTTCAAGGCCGGAATTTGCCTTGGATGATCCATCCGGAATTGCTATTGCTCAGAAGCGATCAAATTAAATTATATTTTCTGTATGCAGTGTTAATTTAACATGTAGTGTAATAATAAAGCGAATTCCGGAATGGATGGCTCAACTCATTGAGAGTCGAGACTTGGAGTTGGAGTATATTACGAGTTGTAGAAAGGCACGCGGGGAATGTGGTGCTCCACAAACCCCGATCGATCAATTCGCACTCATTATAACAGTCTCCTCAGAAAGAGCGTATAAAAAATGATCTCATTTTTCAATTGAAGATAATGGAAAATTTGATTTTCAATTTATTACAGCACGTACATTTCCATAGTAACAGACTTTCGTATTGATTTTTGCTATATTGAATTAGAAATCAATTTTATTTTTCCATTTTTGGTCGAATCTGATGGAGGTTAGAGGCATGTTTCAAAGGAAATAAAACGTAACACCCACCCTAAATAAAACAAAAGAAAAGAAGTAAAAATACAGCTCAGAGTTGTTTGGAGTCATCTTTGACATTAAACTAAGGGGACTCTTCATTCATTGTATTGATTCACTCGCACTTTTCGATCATACATTCTTTGTAACGATTTCGTTGTCAAAATAGTTTCAACTTATCGCAAAACAAAACATCCTTACTTTGCATCGTTGCTATCTCCAGAAAAAGCGAGAGGTTTCCTGAGCATATTTGCGTTTCGGTATAACCTAACATTCATATTCTCGTTACACTGTCTTTTGAAGATACTCCGGGAAGTCCCCTTTACTAACAATCAAAGCTACACACCTTCAGGGTTCCGCGACCTTCAAGAGCTTTCATTTTTAATTCTTCTCGTCCTGTTTTCCCGCTACATTCTAACAAGCAGCCTGGGGATTCCTCGTACGCGAAATATACTCAGCTGTATCAGCGAGAGTTATCACTCATGTTAGAATGGGAACTGAAAGGAGAAGAAATTCCTTCAGGAAAAACGTCGGAGTGTATATGATTATCGTTGATCGAAATTTCCATGTTTATTCTGCCACAACGATCAAGAAATGTGAGGTATTGTGCCCCGCGTATGTTTCCGTCAGAACGATATGGAATTAAAATTGATCAAGCGTTTTTGTGACTTTTCCGAGCTATGTGTGACGTTGAAAAAGTGAGTTCCTGCCATTCCGTGAGTAATTGATTTTAGATCCACCTAGACGAAAAAACTGAAGCATTAGCGTGCCGTCGCCGAGGCCGGAACAAGTTTGTGGGAAAGTTGTTTGCGAAATAAAAAAGTTCGAACTTTGATGTGGTTGCCAAATATTGAATTATAATATTTGCATCAAGCGCCAAAAATTTAGTGAAGCCGAGAACTTTCAACGGAAAATTCCGCCGAGACATTCATACTCAACTCAAGTTGTCATAATTGGACTTGCTGAATAGTTCTCATTCTGACTCCAGGCCCTTCTATTCTTTGTAAAATCTCGCCACTATTGGAGATTTCTGCTTTATTTCATTTAGAATTCTTTTGAGAATCGCACACACAAATATGAAATTCTAATTTTAGTTGATAGCGCAAGGCAAGTTACCGACTATCGGATTTCATATTTGATAGGATCTCGGAAATTTATGGCGAAACTGAAAAGCGGGAAGTTTGCATCATTTCGCTTGACTTCGTTACTTTTGAACTTTCCAAATGGTGGTGAGACCTACCATAAAATTAACCAATTGATTCCTGAAATCCCTTCGAGATCACTCTTTGATCATCGTTTAAAAGGTTTTCTGCGTCGAGATTTCTTATATAGTTTCCTGAATAATTTACGCAGTTCAACTTCGACCAATTCCATCCGAGCTTCACGCTGAGAAAAGCAATTTAAATTCGCATTTTTCGCCCCTAGTCAGGACCGACTTCGGCGCAGTTAACGATTCGATTAATTCGACTCGGTGAACAAACATCCGGATATAATATACTGCGCATGTTGCTTTGGTCGTAACTTATTGTTTGAAATCGTGATTTGTCGTTCAAATAAATAGATTGAATGTCCGGATCATCCAACTTATTCAACGGATAGAGCAATATCTACTTCTGTCGCGTCGTCGAATTTCCATCTGACTAGGACGAATTTTGTTCCGATGTGTTTATTTAGTCGATCGAACTTGCGGCCGGAAATCAGGAACAATTTGGCATATTACTCGAAATCAAATTTAATGGGGGAGACGTTTGGCACTCTTTGGCAAAAGACTGGATTCGCTGAATTGATGATACAGAGGAAAAAGGAGTGTATCATTCCGAACCATTATTTCTCATTATATTGAAAACAACTGCTGGAGGAAGGTCGAACGCGGAGCTTGAACGTTTTCAGTGCGATCAATATATCTACAGTGCCCAATAATTGAACTGAATTATTCGAAAATTCTTGAAACGCACATTTCTTCATAATTCCTTATTATCTTTTCATTCTGAAATTCAAATATTCCCATCGTTCTTTATTCATTATAAAGATATTATTTGTAGGTGCCATACATTTCTTTTTTTGTGTTTAAAAGCATGGTGTTCTCGCCCGATCACTGCCAGCGCAGAGGACAAGTCTATCCTACTCGAGCCAACGAGTCCCGGGTTTCGGCACCAAATTGTAACACCTGTCAGCAAGTGGAAATTAATAACAGCCGACAAAATACCCTTTAATTAAAAATTGTAAAAATTAAGCTCCATTAAGAAAATCTGTCCCAGCACACTTCAAACAAAAAGGGCCAAACAGTCATACCTAACAAAATTTTTTCACCCTCCGTGCACAGTCTATGAAAAAAAATCACGCGAAAACAATAACAAATTAATTGCATCAAATAAATTTCAATAGTGTTAAGTAAATATAGGATAAAAGATGCCCGAACGAAATCTTATTACCGGCCGATTTTATCCAAATTTTAATAAGAAACTTCCCCCGATCTTCATATCAACTATGTTAATAAGAACTTAATAAATGCCTAATCCCTTTTTGATATTAGTTTCAAACCGCACCATGCTGAATTTAAAATGAAGGCAAACAAGGCAAGTTTTAAATTTAAGTAGCTGAGATGGAAGTAAACGATGTGCCTTCTGGTTTAGTGACTACACTTTCGAAACCTTTGTGTCCTCAATTCGAACGATCCCTGCGTTTTAATAAAAATTTCTCTCGAAAATGAAATTGATATGCATAGAGCTCCAGCCGCGGCGTGACTCGTGTTCTACAAGACTGACTCGAAGTTATCCCTCCGCCAAATATGAAGTAATTCACTAATGCGAATGGTGAATTTCCCTTTAATGCTGTCGCATGGGTTTTATTCGTTTTGGAATTTATTTTTAAGTCGCAATCAGAAGAGGCATGAAAAAACTATAATTGCTCATCATGTCTGAGGACACAATAGGAAAGGATTGTTCATCGTTATTTTCCGATAGAATAGATTATTTTCAAATATGATAGCGTGCCATTTCAAATGGTGGAAAGAGAGATAATTCATTGTGCGGGGTGAATTTATCGCGGTATTCTAATTGTGTAATTCGTTGAAAACGCGACTACGCTGTCCGATATTTTCCCAAATCAGCAATAACTATTTATTGTTTGTTGTTTTTCTCGTACCATGAAGGTAATATACAGAGTTGCGTTTTCACAACTTTGGTCTCAATTTTCTCGCTCTAAATCACCGAAGGGTGAAAAATGCTTTTTATCTATCTGAAAATCTGTATTGTTGATATATGTCAACCTTTTAGTGACGATTGTCCATCTGTAATCTATGGGCTGCTATAATGTGTCATTTGAAATCATCGGAGAATTGGCAATTCTGTATATAACGCAGTACATTCGCTATGAAGAGAAAGCACCTGCAGTTGATCTGTGATTAACTACGAAACACAAGCTTATAGTCCATGCGAAATCGCAAGAAACATTATATAAATAATTCCGGGAAGCGTTTTGGCTTACCAATAAGAATTTCTGCTCGGAACAACCATTTAGTTCCATAACCGACAACGTCCAATGCGAGCTCTACTTGATTATATATATTTCTCTGTAGATTTCTCGACCGCGCACAGGAGGGAAAGGAAAACAACAAGAAAATGATAGTATGAAATTGTCGATTCGCGTCATATCGCAGCCACAGCGAACATTTTAGGATGACTTCTGGAAAAATGGGACTGACAGGTTGTTGCCAAGTGCTCTTGAAGTCTACTTATTTGATATTCACTATATGTTCGCAGTTCACGTCTTGTACGTAGCGAACTTGGCAAATATGTCACTCGACTTTGATATCCTTCTCGGATATAAGGATTTATTTATACAGAGGGTATAATTAAATTTTTTTTCTGACGATTACACAGTTAGTGAGGATTTAACTGAACTCACGTGATGGGAGTTGCAGAATTTCGTAACTGCCGTAACATTAATATCAATTGTGCCGAATTTTATTTTTATTATATCACTTTAATACATTTTTTAATCAAATTTGAAATTTTCCTTCCGGATTTTTCAGTTAAGCTTTCAGGTTATTTCACTAAGAAAAAGTCTCATTTTTCCTAGGTCTAGGTTGGGAAGAGTTTTACTAAAAAAGTTGTCTGTGAAGTTGGTTTACGGACGCTAAATAAAATTGCATATCATGAATTGAATTGGATTATTTTGGAATGGCAATAGAGCCCCTGTCATGACCTAATTCATGTATATTAAATATATAGCCGCAATCAGCATCTTTTTGGTTCATTTTATCAAATTCCAGTTACTTTGGTACCCACTGATCCACAAGAAAATTGTAATTTGTACAATTTGTTTGGATATAATATATAAGGTGCAGAGCACATAAATTCTTTTTGATATCTTCATGAAGCTTATATTAATATCAAGAACAGAACCGAAGTGAAAGTATTTCTTATAATCACGAGAGTCCTCCGTGAATCGGGCGCTCATACGTTAAGTTTCTCGCGACAATACCGCGCAAATTGACAGAGATGTTCCATCGTCGAAATGAGCAACTTCACAATACGCCGGTACATCACCTTTTCATTTTTTCCAACGTTGAAATCGATATTTCGTTCTGGCGATGCTCAGGTAGAGGCGCCTGTCAAAACTGAACTCTTTTTGTTTGATGAATATGCTTGCCACTAACTGCGGCTCTTTAGTTAGTTTTCCTATGGCTTGTGGCTTCTATCAATCTTACCTCTGTCACGAACTATTTATCTCCAATGCCAGTATTACCTTACACCCGGAGTTGTCAGTTTGCGAGTTTCAAATGTTATTAATAACGCTTTAAACACATAAGCTATTTGCAATAAACCCGTTTTAATTACGTCTAGAATGTGACACGTCATGAGCTACACTTGTGGAGAGAAGCTGCTATTTCAACAAATATATCATTCAAGTATGGGGCAGACGCTCGTACTCATTGCGCTATTATAAATGAACCCTCAAGCTGCGAGATTGTGTTGATATTACGAAACAACCTGTTTTCTCTTTATTGTTTCCTATTTATTCGAATTTGAACTCCGGCCCATTCATGTACGACATAAAGATTTGGAATATCCACCGGAGAAAAACATAAGCCGAAAGAGTAAGTAACTAACAGCTTGGCTTCTAAGGAACAGGAGTTTCATTACACGAATTATTGGAAATTTCCCCTTGGTTAGACGTTGAAGTTTCTCAGATAAACCTAGTGAAGATAATCCGCTCATTAACCGTCTAGCAAGTCCCCCAATCTGTTGGAGGAATCTATGGATAGAGGCAGAGAAATTAGTGCGACTCGATTATAGGACATTTTTATGTTATGAAAGGTTTTGTTCAATATTCAATAATACGAAATGATATTGCTGACGACAGTTTTACAAAATGTGAATTTAAATTACTTCGAAATAATCAACTGGATTTGACGTTAATGGGAGTTGCGGAGTTAACCAACTCTGAATTACGTATTTCGTAATGTCGAAAAGTCCTGTTATTTTGACTGAATAGAATGTTTATTTTATTCAAGGTTCTACACACGGTGCTTTAACAAAAACTTTTTTTTGTGAACCGTATACCGGATTAATATATGAAAAATATTAATTAAACCCTTCTGACATTTTCAGTTATTTGCTGGCTTTTATTTTTCGTCAGAACATTCTCGAGATTCATTGGAAATTTAAAAAATTATTTTTGCAGATTTTACCATGTTTACTTAGAATCGTTATGAAGAGAAAAAAATATTCATTCTGTAATTCAGGGATTTATTTATGAAGGAGAAGAAAATTTTAATGATTTGAATGTGAATTTCTGCATAATTTTCTTTTTTTATTTTCAGAAACTCAAGTACTAAATAACGAATGAAGTTAATAGATAGAATAAAAATTATGAGAACTTACGATATTTGGAAATATCTCATAATTTGTTGTCATATTCACGGATGGGTCTCTCAGTATTCATGCTTTTACCTTTGTTTTCCTTAATCCACTCCTCTATTGGGTCGAAAATATTTAGACAATTTATATCTTGAGTAAGAAGTTGAAAGTTTCACCCAATATCCATCATAACTTCAACAAAAAGGATTCGAGATAGTTCATTAAACAGACCACAAAAGTTTCAGAAACTTTTCAACCGCAAAAATTTTATTCGCATGGGAGAGGGAAATATTTAACTTCTTAACAAATGGACCGTTCCATATATATTATGATAAATTTTCCTAATGAACTCAGTTACTAATAAAGGAATGAAAAGCGGATTCTTGTGAACGATAATTTCACTTGATAAGAATGATAAAAAATTTCATGTTTTCATGGATTGAATTGAATTATTATCATTATTCTGTATAACACAACTAACAATTTACCCACGTAAATATCTGTTTTTATCGACAAAAATCAAAATAATCATACAGAATACAAATAACAGTTCATTATAATTATTTCATTCAAACATCACTCGAGCAATCGAAAATCACGATTATTTTTCATATGGTACTCGATGTAACACATACGAATCATGACTCGGATATTTCAGATTTTCAAATGCAAAAACTGATCACTTTTTTCCTGACGATTGTTGTAAATACGAAAGTGGTAAAAACAAAACAAAACGTGTACTATGGCTGTGTACAGCCGCTGCCTCTTGCCAGTTGGACTCGAATTCTCGAATGCATCGGCCGGCGACAGTGTGGAAGAGAGATAAATGCGTTACAATAGCCAAGCACGCGGAACGTTACGTTATCAGTCATATTTTTTGCGTGCATGCAACTGGTTTCACCAATTTATTAGTCGTTCTCACATCAAAAGTTCTCTCATTGAGAATATGCAGATAAACTTTCTTGATGCGAGAAAATAAAGCGTTGACGCGTCATATTCATGTCGCTCGTTTTTATCCATGTTGAGAATATAGGGAGAGTCGCATTTTCATTATGATAAACAACGGTTAACCCTGATTATCATAACGATGCAACCTGGCATGTTACCCCACGAATTTTAGGCCGTTAAATTTCATGTTCTTCCATATCTCTTCCACGCTACTTATTGAATTTAACACTTTAGTATCTTGAACATTTTCTATGGGAAATAGTGTAAGTTATTCAATTTCTTATAAAGCAAACATCATTTCTGCTTTACCTTCCGCTTTTTTTTGTTAGAAAATATTGCTTCGCTCTATCTCCGAATTTTTCAAGTGATAGTGTCAAAATTGGTATTCAAGCATTTGATTTGATTTGGAGGTTGAAATTAACATAGTGCAATCAGTTTAGGTCTTTCACTTCACCTTAAATAATTATCAAATTTTCATCTTATCGAAAGTAATGAAGACATGGATGATCTCATTTCTTCATTCCGAAAAACCATCCATAGTCGTTCGTTGGCTGTCCATTTTGATAAAATATTCCTAATTTCTTTTTGGAGCCGTAAATGAACCCGTTGATTTAAATCAATTCCACCGAACTCGATCTTTCTGAATGAAATAATCACGGATAAGTTGTTTTTCCAACCCTTCGCCTGAAAGTAGGGGAGCGAATGGCATCTACCTGAGGTGGAAAGGAATTTTAATGATAAACCTAATTGAACAGTACCGCTTCGTGGAACTTCTTCGAACTTTTTATAAGATGAGACCGTTTTTATAACTCTATTAGCTCGAGAGTAGGTAAGAATCGTGCCATTCCCCCAGAATTTGACGACAATAAACGAAATGATTATTCCAAACTAAACTTCTTCATGAACCATCCCAAAATGATTACAACTATATTGGGCTAAATTCAGGAATATCTTCTACAGGGAAACGAAGCCATCCCTCTCAATTAAAGTGTTTTCAAATTCAAAGTTGGTACGAAAACTTTCCCAATTTTACCGCGATTCCAAATTTGTACGTGTTCAACCTATTAGTAAAAACCTGATCACTTCGGTGCGAATTCGAATAATTCCAGTATCCAATAAATCTACAACGTTCAACGATTCATTCCCTCTAATTTCAGACAGTTTGTTCGAGTCAATTATATCCGGTTAGATGTAAGTAGGATGAACGAAGTCAAGTCAGTTGGGGTTTATCTCACGTGATTTTGCGGCCCCAAAATATTCCTTTATCCGCTTGGTCAGGAAGAATACGGTCGAAACAAAACAAGATACTCAAGAGATTTTAGGATTGAGACGGTAGCTCAGGTCTAAATAAGTTGAATCCCCGCCAATTATTTTTTTTTTGTTTCGACCTGGATATTTTCAGATATCTGAGAGGAAATCATGCAGTTAGGTTAGATAAATAAATGTCTGTGAACGTTTAATCCCCCGTGGGCGTATCTATGTATTCTCCAACGACGATCAAATTTATCTGTCGAACTTTTTAACGGTTAAAGAGAGTCATCTCGTATCAATGTCTGTTCACAATTCTCCAAGGTTTCTGGATATTTATGTTTCTTAATCGATTTTCCTCTTTATTGCTCCTATTCTGCAGAAACTTTCTTGAAATAAGTACAGGATGTTTGATTATTTCGCGCAATCTATCATATTCATAAAATGAATGAGCTTTATATGGTTTCTCAATTATTTTGTGTTACCCTCGTGTTTTTGGATCTTTCCAATTTGGTGTGAACAAAAAGTCGGCGCCATAACATGTTTAATAACGAATCCAAGGAACCGCACAGTTCCAATGAGCCGTTCTTTTGAAGTGAGCCGCTCATTCGCCAAACTGTGCGGCAACTTACCGTTCATTCAACAACCTAATAACCGTATAATTCGTACCATAACATACCGGTTGGTTGACACCGGCACGAAAGAACGGTAAGAAAAATACCGGTACAATAAATTATCGAACTGTGCCGCACATCCCTACGCCGAATAGAGAGGAAGCGAGGGCTGGGTTGTATGTCACGTGAACCTAATTGAAGTGTCGTGAAGCCTCGTGTCGTGATGAATATGATAAAATAATAGCAAAAATCATTGTTAATTTATGTATTAAAAAAAAATCCGAGCACTCAACGTGCACCGATGAAACATTGTTATCGTTTGACAACGTTAACGTTAGCATTATTTTATTACACAAGGATGATAGATTTACATTTTATTGCGAGCAGTAATACCGTAACTCGAATACGAAAAGTGCCGTCAATTATGCTAAGCAGTATCCGTTTAATTCTATAACAAAACTATTGTCTCCAACTAAAGACGAAAGTTATTTTTAACTTGCTCGATATTTGTTCTGTCCTAGTTTCGTTCATGGAGGATGAGGGAGTCCCGAATTAGTGTCGATTCATTAAATTCTTTGTTAATCTAAACCTTGAATGTTATTGTTATGTTTCAGATTTCCGAGGGTGGAAACTGCCGGAAAATACGAACTTATAAAGGACTGAAACAGTGTCCGAACAAAGGGGCACCGTTCGTAGCGAAAATGAACAAATTAAAGCGAAAACGGATCGTCGAATGGGCCACGTTTATTCGATTCGATAATATAGTTCCTTTCTCCTCAACGTAGAATGTTAAATAGTACGTGGAGGAGGATGAAAAAAGCGTTGAATAAAATCGGTTAAAATGCGTTACAAGAAGGAGCAATGCAGTAACGCGGTGGCCTCGTACGAGGTTTACGGAAATAGTGGAGAACATCACGACGAGGACGGTTTCGTACCTGTAAATAATGTCTATCAAAAAGTCATTAGAAACCCTCACGATGACAATAAAGTATTGAAATCCTCTAACGGAGTGCAGCAGCAGGGAATGATAGACTCCCAATCTTGCGGATGGTGCTTGAGTTCCCCATCACCAGCTTCGACGCCCGTTAGAGATTCTTGGCTCTTTTCGTGGTGTCGCCCGACATTACTGCTCCTTATACTTATATTACTTATCATCATCTTCATCTTCGTATTCGGGATTCTACTTTACTATAACTGTACGTAAGATATATGTTGTAGAATGTTTATTTGTTTGCACGCATGTTACTTAATTTCGCATAAGTATGAATTACAAGCTCAGATTTGCTTTATAATCCAACAGAAACGTAGGAATTAGTATGTTTCGTTTGATGAATGTTTCGAGGTGATGTTGGTAAAAGCCTCGACCTCTGTAAGTATTTGATTAAGTAATGGAGTAGATAAAAGAGCAAGTCGATTATGCTGTTATGTGAATGGGATTAAGCGTACGTCACGTTGTAAATCAAGCTAATCCAAAACTGAAATATGTTAAATTGGGCGTAGGTGAGGGCGGAAATGCCACAGGTAAGCCTACATCCGGGCTTTTCTGAATGTAAGAGCATAAAGCTCTTTCAATGTTCAAACCAGAATGTTCTGGATGTCTAATTTCGAAGATTACTTCTCGAGTAACTTCGCTAACTTGGTTGACGGAGTCTAACTGTTGATAATTCGGGATAAATTGAGTAAAACATGCGTTCAACAATCCCGAACTTGACAATTTCATGAAAAGTTTGGATTTCCAAATTCGGAACAATTTCCGCTTTCATTTTACGTTGGTTTGTAATAGAGCATGAATTCTGTTATATTAAGCAACTTTTGCTATTCGAATTCATTATTGTTCCATGAGGATTTAATTTGAGGACCGGGGGGCATGAAAGTTCACAGAAAGGTTACTGATTTTCTCTCAATTTAATCTATAAACTTGAAATTGCGTAACGAAACACTTAATGGACAATTTCGAAAATTTCATATCCAACCCTAGACCCGGAATTGAAGCGGCATGAATTACTTCGATTTATATTCATGTATGCTTCCCAACTTGAACTAAGAGAATAACTTGATATTCGAAGTATAGAAATTAGCAACTATGTTCGGACTGGAGAGAGGCAACGTATAATCCTCACCGATCCCTTTTGCAATTAACGCACAAACCGATCTTATTGGATCTGCTCGGAGGGCTTGATCCATTTCCGGTTGGATGTTTCATATTTGATGTAATTTTTTCATCGGAGATACAATCAGTAATTGATATTGGGGAAAAATGACTTTCCCCAATATCGTTGCGAAAATGATGCTATCCATTGAAGCGATAATACGAAAAATGTTTTGCTAGATTATTAATATTTTCAAACATTAGCAACTAGTTGTGAACTAGCGTCAAAGCTTAGCAACATTGCAATCTATCAATTGATTATGACAGATGACACAAAATTTTGTGGTTATGGTTTTTAATGTCACAATAATCAATTACACGGCTCATAGTTTAGATCATAATTAAACGGATCTATGGCGTGCTTTTGTATCAAAAAGATCGTTGAAACGATATTTTTTAAAATCTGTAATTTTAATTTCAATTTAAAAATGAAACTACACCAATGAATACGTTTATTTGTTTATTGACTGTTATTATAAATATAGCTTAAAAAAAGTGAAATAAGGCTTTATAGTTAAAAAAAGGTTTCAAAATTCCATTGAAAATGTCCCTAAAAAATCCTAACATATGCAATGTGGAAGTCAGCTCTACGCCCAAGCTTCTTTGGAATTGTTATAGGGAAATTGTGTCACACACATTTCATTAATACCAACCCGGAATGTTTGAGGTTTTCCAACAAAACTGTTTTCTGTTTTTGTTTGATATTCGGAGAGGATATGTTTATACGTTAAGAGGGGTGAAATTCATAAGATAAACAGCTAAGAAGTTGGTTAACTTTTGAGATGGCAGAGAATATTAAAACGGTTGTATGTTTGTAGCTTAATATCTTCTATGTTGAGAGTTAGCCTCCGTGACTTCACTAGAGATAACTTTCAGCGTTAACGATGAAATCATGAGTCTATAAAAAAATCCATTTCTTTCGGAGGACGCAACTGAAGAATTCATTCCAATTCCAAGGTACCTCCTCATTTTGTCATAATTTCTATACAACGAAAATGTTGCTTCGCAAATGCTTAAAGTTTACGAATATTTCATTCCGCAGTCATCTTACCATATAATTCGAACGAAAAAAAAGACTGTTTAAAACGCCAGCTGCAAGAGCGCTTCCAGTGCATTTTCAATAAGAAGACCGGCGAATTCAATAAATCGAGAACTTGGGTTCATTATTCTTTCGACACTTCTCAGATTAATGTGAAAGTAGAAATCCCTGTGTTTTGGTTAATATTTCGGACTGAATTGGGCATTTATCTGCACCTGGTGTACGGCCACCCTCTTGCTTCCTATTCTATACCATAGGTTTCCTGATGAATTGCGGCCAATTCTGGCACAGGGCCTGATTTGATTATAATTGAAAACGACAGGAAAATGTCTTGATTTCTCTGAATATCGAGTATTAGTCAGAATAACGAAACTTTATTGAACTTGATTGTGAATCGTTTAGTTCGATACGCAAACAGATTCCGTTTTCAGAATAACAAAAAATGGTTTATGAAAACTGTGCCAAATTTGTTTTTTCACCTGTTGAAATAATATGTGAATCATGCCTGTTGGGAAACTTTCACCACGACAATTTTTCTATACTAAATACGCTGTCCAACGAATCAACCAACCAATATTATGTCATTTCCGCAGTTACGATTGTGTGAAGCAGTGAATTACTGATAAAAGTAATCAAGCGTTTATAGTCATCGATCACCCTTATCGTTCGTATTGGTGGTGTCTATATAACGACACAGGGGTAACATTTGTGGACTAATATATCACATGTCACACTTACGTTTCCATTGGCTGGGTCAAGGATCGAAAAATAAATGAATAAATAAACATTGGTATTCCAACATTTCGACGAACGTTCGAAATTTTCATGAATGAATTCATGATTTTTCGAATTGATTGACGTCAACTTTCTTTGGGGGTTTGTCAAATAATGTTAAAACGGATTAGAAAAGTTTCGATCTGAAATGTGGAACCTTTTTTTATCCACCGCCCGGACTGGCATTCAATCCCGGTGTGTTTACAACAAAGAACGTGGAGGACATCGCAGTTATTCCTTGTTTTGTAAACTTATGTGTCACAGCTACAGTGGTAACTTTCCGGAGGACGGGCTTTGCAAACGATCCTTTCTGTAGGCTATCCCCCGATGTATCCACAACAATTAATTTATCTTACACAATTAAATGTTGCCGCTCCTCGTTCGTCGTGTTTTATAAAGCCGCGGTTTTTCCTCTAAATAATTGGCTGAATCTATGATCACAAATATCAACTTTTTCTCTACCGAATTTGTAAAGATTTCTCTCGTCGCTATTCTGGTAGAATAAATTCACATATGTATTCATTATCTGAGACAGGGTTATTTAATGAATGCTCCCCAAAGCTGTAACCTTTTTTTTTCTCCCTTTATTTCATATTTTATTACATTAAATTCGTATATTGTTTTGTATTATTATTTCAGTAGGGCTTACTTCATTATTTCAAATTGCAACTGAAAGTGAATTTTAGTCCCCATTGCAAGAGAAGGGGGCTGATTTTTTTCTCATTCTTTCTCTTTCATTTTTAATTCGCACCTCACTGCGCATTTTTTGTCGGATTCAAAACGGATGCCGAGTCTATTGTCCTGGGGGTAATTTTCAGAAAAGTCTCTCTACTCCTACTTCCATAGCATTTGGAAAGTTTTTCAAAATTCTCTGTTCCTGAAACAATTTTTGCAAAATTTCAGAGGAAAGCAAGAATCATGGTGAAATATTATGCAATCAAACGATATCGCCGGAAAATCGAAACATCGAAAACGTAAGATGCATCGATTTTGAGAAAAAAAAATTTAAATCTGAAAACTTCATAATTTTTTCGAATATTTCACGCATAGCATCACACTAAACGATTCATTAAACTCTGCCGTAGAGGTGCTAGAAAACACTGTTTTGGAATAAAAACAAATGAAAATACAAAAATGTTAAAGATTTTTAAATATTTGCTAATATAACTTCTAAAAACACGGTTTTGCACTCTTCAGTTGCTATCAAATAGGCCTATAACCTCCTCGATTACTATTCGTACCTAAAATGAACCGTTTCTGAGAAAAAAATTCTGAAACCTACTAAAAACAACGTTTCTTTTCGATGAGTTCCTTTCGACCTTTCCACAAACATTACTTCGTCATTTCATAAACAATCCCGACCTCGAACGTCAATAAAGTATCTATTGAAAATTCATAGAAATTTTCCGTATCGTCTGCGAGAAAATTTTAGCTTCCTGTTAGCTCGCAAATTCCCAATTTACATTCACCCTTGGGTTAAGGCCGTTTCGAGTTTTGAGCTACTTTCCTCGTAATCGATGAAATTCACTTCCGATGTATCAACAACTCATGCTTGCAATCACGTCGCGGTCAAATGTCTGCTGAACTTTTTAGCGATCAGAGTTTGCAGCTACGTTCACGGAATAATTATTAGGAACTTTAACGAACTTAATTAATTTTCTTGTGTTTCAACTCGACTTATTTAGTGACAATCAGTTGAAACAGTCGCAGGAAATGAATGAATAAATCAGTTGTACGGTTACGTGTCGGTTCATATGAATTTTCTCTGTTTCACTTGAATCACGAGTTCACTTTATAATGCAATCCAAGGAAGTAAATGGTTTAGTATGGTTTTTATTCGAGAAAATTATAGGGAAGGACGGGCGTGAATAACATTGTGAAATTGTGTCTGTCTGGGGTTGTGTTTCAAGGGTAATCTGTAAGTCGGGAAAGTTCTTGTTATATTTCTTTCGAATATCGCGGAAACCTCATCTGGGAAAGTGCATGGAGGAATATTGTTCACAATATTTTTTCACTCTTCATCCAAGTTCAAGACGATTGCTGTTTAACATTGTATTATATCAACCGTGTTTAGTTTTCATCGGTGAAATGAAAAAAATGCAATTTTTTTTCCGTGAAATAGCGATATGAAATTTTTCTTATCCTAAAGAAAGTATTAAATTGCAACTTTTTCGTAGGAATATTCTGAAACTCAAGAGGTACACATTTCGAGAAAAGAATTGGGGACCTCCAAAATCCACGATTTGCCAATTTAGAATTGTTGTGTCTATCTATTTTGTAGATTTGCATTTTTTAGAGAGTGTATATTGTGTGCTCTGTTTTCATCGGGATTCCTCTATTTTCGCTTTATGTCGTCTGTATATTCTGTAAGTTTGGATGTCTATTTTGTGTCAGTCGTCTATGCGTCCTAGCACAGAATGGCTACATAAATTCAAAATTATGGATTTATATAAATCTCATGTTTCAGGATATAAATAAGCTCCGGAAACCCTCATTGTAATGAGACATTCTCCACACAGACTTCATTTGGTTGTCGACGCAATGGCCGTCTGGTAATTAATTTCATCGTTCAAATTCATTGCCAGCAGTGACAATCAAACAAACATTCCATTCACTAAATCAGCACAAATGTTCTGGTGGTTTTTCAACGAATCCCAGTTATCAATTCTTTTCCATGAAGCCGTCTTAATTCCTACGAAAGTTCGAAACTCTTGTAGCAGGCGTCCGTGAACAACGCAAAAAGAAGGCAGAAAGCCCCTTCTAATCGATAATTCCCTTTGTCGTTTGAAAAATATCTGTCCCCGGAATTTTTTCAATTAATAAATTTCCAATAAACGTTATTACCCTTTCAGAAATAGAAGGGAAAAGAGGGGGAAGAAATAATTAGTAGTCGTCAAGTCTTCGAAAACACCAATTCATTCACTTCGTTAGAAACCTTTGAAGGAACGAAGTTAACGAACGAATCCTGAATATTTCGAGAAGAATACCTTTCAATGTTAAAATCATTTTTGCAATCGATTTTTGTTCATATACCTACATCCAAATGCCGCTACGAAAAATTCCGGAGCGATCGTTCGAACGTGAGTTTCCGGAGTTGCAAGTTCCAATTCTAGAGAGAGAAATATGGAGCAAATAAAAGTTAATTTGTTTTCACAGCTGCGTAACGCTTGAAATTTAGCTATTAATTCCAGAGATTTAAAGCTTTATTGAAGTAACTTTTCTTCCGAGATTTTTTCTCGTACTTGCATGATCATAATGAAATCTTAATTTAAACGCGATTTAAAGGATAGTTTCATGTAATAACTTTCAGATAAATTTCGCTGCGACAGTTCATAAAACCGGAGTCCCCGGAATATTCTTCGTAATAATGCATGAGCCATCTATGAACTGTCAGAAACTTATGTCCCGTTCATTGTTTCAGTAGAATTTGCTGTTCAATACGAGCGTCGTTGAATTCATTCCGGAATTACATTGGAAGTGGAAATATGTGTTAAGTAACCACAAACGCTCATTTTTCATTCTTTTTCGCCAAGTATCTTACATAAATTTGGGGTATGGAGAAAAATCCCGCAGAGAGAAGTTTGCGTTGGTGTTGGAGTGAGAATTACTAATCTAGAACTGCAATAATTCACCAGATCCCAAGGGTGCTGAAGAGTGTACTATAAAGTTGTATCTGAATCATTCTGTAAGTCGAACTTAACCGATAGTTCAATGAAGGATCAGGCTGACTTAATAGTATTGCTCGTTGCTCACGCAGTAATATGCAGTTCAAATTATATCTCTCCAATTATTCAGAAGTTGTGTTGTCTAATTAGTTGCTTTTTAGTGATGTATTGACACAAGTTTTGTGTAAACTGAAATTTTTTTTCTTTCGTTGCAGATCTAGTTCACAAACCTCGGCTACATATCATTGAAGGTAAGTTCCTGAACTCGCGACATTGGCAATGAATATTATATGAAATCTAAATTACCACGGGAATGACGAAAATGATGCTCATATATTGAGAAAATTACAAGCACTCGTTGATGAATTACATCCGAGAATGCTTGGACCATAATAAATTTCTCATTAGGAGCCTTGAAATTACTTTGTGAAACTTAGAAATGTTACGAACTTCACGCTTCTCTACTTGTTAGCAAGTTTCTGGTTGCAAAATATTTCAGTTATTCCGTATTTTACGCGATGATTATTGTGTTAAAAATCTACGGGTTACGAGGAAATTTCGTTCGAATATCGACTAAAGAGAATTCGCATTTTTTATGTTGTCGCCAGTCAATATTCAAAAGAAATACATTCATACAGGATTGTTGACATCCATTTTTTGATCAAATTCTATTTTTCATTCTGAAATTCAAAGCGCGATACAAAATGTTTCAGATTCCTGAAAATCTACGGCAATCATGTATACTTTCGGAATTCATATGTACCCGCATCCGGTTTTCGTAATAGTCGAGGAGGTTGTGGAGCATGGAGTAGCCAAGTCCACCTAATTTAAATTTTTATTTTAAATCGTGAAATCTAGAATTTGAGCTGAAAAATTCAAAATTTCTGTTCAACAAAACGGAAAAAAATTGAAATTTCGAACCTAAAACGATGTAACTAAATGTATCTAAAAATCAGAATTCCGGTCCTTAAAAGCGAAATGTCGATGCTAAAAATTAAACAAAAAATTAAAACAACGGAAAGACCTACAAAAAGCATGAAATTCAAGTTTTGCTTTCAGTTCAAATTTGAAATTTTAAGTTACAAAATAATTGTTTTTCAGACTCGAATTTGAACCAAAAAAAAGCTAAAAGTCGAACATAAGTATGGTCGGAATATTCAAACGGACCACAAAGGCGTGAAATTGGAAGCTAAATGTCAATCAAAACCTAAAGTTCGAACTGAAAACAATCTTGAAAATTTTGGAAACCCGTTTTGCGAATTTCGAACACATTAAATCAGAAATGCGCTAATTTTTGTTTGTCAAAACAGGGCACAAATTTCATCTATTGTTAAAAAACCTTTTTCAAACTTTTAAAAGAAATGAATATGTGGTAAATAAAGAAGGTTCCAACTTGCTGTTACATATTACGAAAATATACCCCATTGTGGTCATAACTACCAAATACCCACCGCACTAGAATGAAACTATTACCATCGCAATAACCTAAAAGTTAACTTTCGAGTATAACGATAACGTATCGACTACTGTTGTATTATTACGATAGGGTTATAGAGAATATGCCTCGGTTGATGTGCTCCTGGAATATCGTATCAAGAATTGTATTGAACGCGTGAACTTTATTCTTATACCAAACTATAAAATATTTATAGAACTCTCAAATTAAATTTACGGAATAGAGCGAGTTTTCCACATCGAGCAAATTCGTGTCGTCGGAACTGAATCAATTCTATAATCATGTAAAGTAAGGAAATGCCTGGAGCTTCCTGCAAATTGAAACGGCTCTAATAATGCGGATAATATCTTGTGGTTTAATTCTATCTCCTGTTCGTGCAAAAAAACCCTATCGAACTAGCATTCGGTAATTAGTGAAAATTGATTGGCTTGTTTGTTCAGTAAATGACATTTCGCCTAACTGTCATATTGCCGATTCAGTAAGGAGAAAATGAATGTTGCCCCGCAAGGGGTTAGAATTATGTCACCGACATAGCTATTAACCTTTATTAATTGCAAGAACTTCATGAAAAGTCAATGCACTACGTATGGCGATATATAATCTGCAGCTTGCCTATCCCAAAATTGCCCATGAAAACATTTGCATACAGCACTTCATTTCCAACTATCGTTCTGTAAAAATAATTGATTAATGAATCCTTTTTCGACTGACTGCGACCATGAAGCCCTACGAAATCATTTTTCAACGTTCGCAGCCATGTCCCAATCTTGTTTGCGAACAAACTGAACGAATTACATGCTTTTATTCTCTCTATATCTCGATATGCACTAATTGTAATCTCGATCTCTACGTGATTCTCCGGTGAACGAGAACATTAATCTACATCCAAGTGGTGTGCGTTCAATTGATGAATAAAACAATTTTCCATTGAAAACTAGAGACGTAATATTGTAGTGCAATTTTCCATAAACAAATCAGCATGCGACAGTTTTCGTGAATAATGGTGTCCATTCCTATTCGGTACTGCAAAGTCGTAGTTGGCCATTGAACGAAAATTAATTCGCTTTGGTACGCATAATGAAACCTTATGTTCATTTAAATTATTGCTCATGCAATAATGTCAAAGTGTTGATATAAACTGCATATTCTCCAACTGTTTCATTTCCATTCGTTTTTCATGGTTTCGGAATTAAGCGACCCTGCTTTTATGAAACAAACGAAACTAGATTTTCAAACAGACTGCAACGGTCTGACCTTTGAACGGAATGGGCTAAGGAGAGTTTCTGCGACTTTTCAATTCCTCAAATATTGGCGCCTTTACGTGCTCGGAATGTCCATGCAATGCGATGTTTGGTAGCGATCCCTTCTCTGTATCTACGGGAAAGTAGATTTTTTACGTTTTCGTGCGATGGGGATATTTCTCAACTATATTTATCTTATATTTCAAATTATAATAGCTACCCGTTCTTCACCTACTCTTCAGTTATATGCATTGAAAAGCTTCCAAGACAATATATCTATCACGTCGCGTAAAGTGCATTGCGTTTTCGAGAAGTAAAACTGAAATGAGTTTCGATCCTTGCGAAGACGTTCGCCACATCGGTGTCTCATTATTCAGTAGATACGTTGTATAATCTACCTTAAAATTCCTGTACTATTACTAACTTGGAAGTATCTTCATTTGCTTTTTCTTAGAAGCACCTCATTCGGAGATACTAGTGATCTTTTCGAATGCCATACCGAGAAATTTCCGTTTATATTATTCAACGTACTATCACGAATGCATGATCATGTTCGTTCAAGAAACCTCCGGCTCCTCCGTGAATTTGAATTAAGTATATCGTGTTCTGCAGGTATGTCCTATCAGATCTTGAATTTGGCACAATTATCGTAATGATTCTGTGAAACAATTTAATTTGAGGAATAAGATTTTGAAAACTACACAATCAAAAATTAAAAAATGAATAATTGAATGTATAAAGTTACCAATTCCATGCGACTGTGCGGGAATATCTTTCCCGCACGAGTAAAACCGTGCGTATTGACCTACTATCCAGAAAAACCGGGTTCGAATCCCGGTAAATTCCAAATCAATTTGAGAATGCCATCGTGCTTTGGAGCGTTGGTCCCGGCTATATATTCAATGTATAGTCGTTAGGTCATGCCAGTGCGATCTGAAAACTCTGGCACTTGAACCCAGGTCAGTTTGACGTTATGATCAACGTTGAATTTTTGCAAGTTTAAAAATTGCCAAATATAAGTCTATTCCTAAAACAATCACTGCTTTCAGTTTTCTACCATTCAATTCCTATCGCATAGTGCTACAATTGTTTCGATTACTTTTTCTGTATCGAATGAATCGTTTCTGAAAAAAAATTCTTGAAATAGGCAATAAAATGAACACAAGTTGCTCACTTTTCGCTTCTCGCGAACAAGCGACATTTGCCCTAGCTGGTTCGTCCGTGTGTCACGGCCGATTTTCCGCTTTCCTTCTGGTTTCACATCTGATGGTCAGAAAGTCTCCGTCACTCCTTTCTTCCCGTGAGATCGACTTTGTTGACTCTATACAGTTCCAAAAAAATTCGACCAACTGTGCCCTAGGAATTACAAAGGAATCGATTACTGAAACGAGATATGTGAAGAACCCCGGAAAAATACATATCGTTCGTTACTTTGACGAAAATATGTCGTAATTAAATTTCATACATTTTGACACTTTTAAATACTAAATTCCATATGGTGTTCACTTTGTGCTTGCAAAATGAATTTCAGTTAAATTTTGTGGATCTGGAGAAAAATCTCATTTTAACAATTATATTCGGTCATCGTCAATGCGCATAACCAAAAATATTCCTTCAACCGAATTTTGATGAATCTCGGGTTGGTAACGGACATATGAAAGTTTCTGATTTTTTGCAACCCACACTTTCTTTTTGCCCGAATCACTTTCTTTGAAATTAAAAATCCATCTGTAACAGTTTTTTCTTAAAAAGTTTGTTCGTATCCAGAGAATGTAATTCTGATCATGATCATTCTTCCAGAACCCTGTGAAAAAACGTTTTGTGCTTGGGGAGCTCATTGTATAACTGGTTCAGACGGAAGGGCACTCTGTCAATGTCCGACGGAATGTAAAAAGGAGGAAGTGTTCGTTTGTGGTTCCGATGGAAAAACGTACGATAATCATTGTGAACTTCGTGTGGCTTCGTGCAAGGCCCGTCACAACACCTACGTCAAGCATCAAGGAAGATGCGGTAAGTTGATCGATTATTTTTAATATCTCTTTCAAATAGCGCCTGTCAAAATTCGACATTGAACTATGGTAGGAAGCGCGAAATGACTTGATTGATTTAGAACGAAACACGATAACTGTGTCGAATTTCAGATTTCAAACTATTAAGGTTTTCACACGATTAACCACCAATTGTGTGTGCGCGAAGCAAAAATGAAGGGCAAATTACCTTCTGAATCGTATCATCAACCCACTGAAATTTGTCGTTAACTCCCCCGGTATTGTATCCGAATAACCGAATCCGTTCAAGAAGTGCAAATGGTGCAAATGAGCCAAATGGGGGATTGATTAATTGCGAGGAATTCATTTAATAACGAGGTATAACCAGAATTCAACGCGATCCCATTTGATAACACGCATCCTATGCGCAATCATTTCTCGATGAAAAATTGTATGAAATTCCAATTGTTCAACTTAACTTTTCCGTGAGTTCATCAGTATTCAAATTATTCCCTTCTTTTGTATATATTGAAACACCGAACATATTTCAGATGGAAAAGCGGTGATTTTAATTTTATTTTACGCGAATTGTATGCGATCCGCTACTGACTGTAACCTAGATGAAATTGGCCATTCGTGAATTGCCAATTGTACGAGGACAGGAGTGCAGTTTAGGATTTAGACATGATTCGGATTTGTGGCTGATTGAACGGGCCATATAACAGATATAACAAGTTAATTTGAAACTGAGATTCCCAAAATTTTATTCAGTTTAAATAGCGGAAAACTATGAAGAAACGTACTACGTAATCCTGTGATATGGGTCTACGAAATTCAAACTACAAATATGGATAGTGAACAATCTGCTGTTCAATTAATAATTTCGACGTCAAATCTGGATCCTGACAAGTTCTGAAGTTTCCCGAAGTTTCCACGAACGGATATAAATAAAACATTTCCAATGTTCCCCATGAAGAGCCAAGTTTTCAATTCGCCTCACCGTTATAACATATGGTTCTTTGTGATTTTCTCGCCTCACAAATTCCTCACTTGAACACTATAGGTAGGTTCGGAAAAGTTTTTCTCATGACTTTGATGTATCATTACTGAAAGATAATCATAAATATTTATGTCTCATTTTATTCCTGACTCCTGACTGAGGAATTAACATTGAGAGAAACTACTGACGAATATTGCGCAGCAGGATAATTCTATTCCAACAGAAAATTGGATTAGCTCGAATTATGTATGAATTAACAGAGTCATCACGCGCATCTAATAATGTTAGCGCATGTTAAGCAAATCTTGTATTCGATTGTTCTATATGCATTTTGAATATATTATAGGAATGTTAACAAGACCAACGAAATTGAAATATTGAATGTAATAAGCAGTTTTCGACAGGAAATTTTCAAGCAATCAAAGGAAAGAGGAGAATTACGAACAAATTTCCAAGGATTCATATTTATTCATTGTGAGCACTGCGATCTCTTCCTCCATTTCAGTGCAACCTGACAATACTTTCGTTATGGTATTCAGTATTGCGTGGCCTTTCGGAAATAATTTCAGTTGATACTGGAAAAACTATATTTAGCGCATCGATTATTAATTAATAATTGACATTGACCAAGAATTGAGAAGCTCCAGGTCAGATAAAAAAATTAAATGGAATGAAAAATTTCCTCAAATCTTTGCGTAATTTTTATAACTCGCTTGCTATTTGTATCTTTTTTTCACTGTTATTCGGACAATATTTGCAGAATATCGGTATTGCCAGTTTCGCCAATTTCGATGTACGATCAAAATTTCCCAATGTTGGATTCAATTATAAAACCCGAGTGGAAAAGCTAGTAGTCCTGTTTGGGAAGATATTTGATTACACTTCAATCGCAATCCTGTTTTGTAGAATCCTTTACTCTATTATTTAGTTTACTACGGACAGAGGTCACGAACAGCCTGAATTGGAGCTTTTCAACTACTGATCAGTGTAAACTATTGATTATCACAGGAAAAATTTCATCTTGCCATTTGTTCCAGTGTGCATAACTTGATTGATTATCCCATATTATGGACGCAATATTATTTTTATTCAACATGGTTACACCAGCTATGTTTACAGAAACACACTAACGTTTCCCGAAATATTTTTGCACGTTCGTTCTAGGCGTTTCAAGAACGAGTGCCGTCTCTGCCCTCCTTATTCTTGGGGATGCTCCGCGTCGCCGCTGACAACTTCACTCGTTCAGTGGCGTTCCGTGACATAATAGCTAGTTGATTCCTTACCTAGGGCGGGCGAATTAGAACGAGTCGATTTGAGGTTTCAAACTCATTTGTAGAATAAAAGTTTCACAACCGTCTTGGCTTCGATAAGGATCGGACATATTTTTTCTCAAAAAAATAAAATTCTGTACTTTTCTTTGCTTTTCCTACCTCAAACTCATATTTATATGAATCCTGAGACTGAACTCATTCCTGAAATAATTATCGGTGAAGGATAGATTTAGTTTCAATTCAGTGATATTTTGTGAATTTTGCAAACTTGACATAAGCTCAAAAATATAAAAGAGTTTTCAGAAATGACATTAGGTCAAATTCTCAATATCGTAATAATGACTAAACACAAAACTTTGAAACTTTTCAGATGCCTTTCAGGAAAAGCGTTATAGGAATAATTTTTTTTATCTCCCTGGAAAACCCCCTTCCGATATTACACTTTTAAATACCGAACATCAAAATACCTGTTTCCAATGGGGACGCAATATATGGAAAGGTCCCGAATGAGATTTTCCCCTCCCGCAAATCGTTTATTCTCCCTTATGCGTATGTTTCCGCCGAATTACCCCTTATCCCACACTATACCCAGCCCATTATTTTTTCCATCGTCATCGGCGAACGAAGTACCTTATTGAGCAGGTTCCCGTATCCGCCAAATAAAAAAGTAGCACAGCGACCGAATCGACGACGCGGATGTCATCACATCAGGAAGATGGAACATTTCGTGCATATCAAATTAAATGGACTGAAACATTCACAGCACCGGATTATTTGTGGGGTGAATATAGCGCACCCCCATGGGGAAACACGACGGGGAAGGAGAGACGTATTTTGTCCCATTTTTGATTCTGTTCAGATAAAGGTTATATGGTCTAAAAAAAACAGAAAAGATTCCAAATCACATGATGAATTCAGAAATAAAAATTCGTTTGAGTCGCGGCCAAACCAATTACACCGCATATTTCGACCACACTCATGGAATCATGTAAGAAGCATTTGTCCTGCGAGGCATGTATTCCCAGTTCTCTCCCTACGACAAGCGATTTCATAATGCTTATAATGCTGCCGAAAGAAAGCTTCGATATTCGGATCACATCTCCTCACGTTTTTTATAACCAGCATATTGAAGTTTTCGAGCAATCGTATTTTACCCAATAGCCGTTGCTAGATGAAGGAGAGCCGGGAAGAACAAATTATTATTCCAATCCAAAATTCTAGGTCCTATATTCATATGTTCCAGGCACGTTGTTGCCAGGCTTGATATCAGTCTATCTATCGAACACAGGTATTGGGGTAAGTGGTCGGAAATCTTGTTTCTGGCATCTTGGCGAAAAGAAGGTGATAAACACGAACTCTGAACTTTTTCGTTCACCTTTAATCCCGGATTCCCATATATTTTGGGGATTTTGAACCGCTCACTCTTTCAATACTCATAAAAATTTTTGTCCATCAATCATCCGATTGTTCCCATCACTTTAGTATAAACTATTTGTGATACTAAAATTTTTTTCAATTCATTTTCTGATTAACGATCAGGATCTTCATTAAGTTTACTGATAAGGTGATAAGGTAAGGAAACCCAGAAGATCGATTCCTTCGAAAATTTGCTGGCGCAACTTTCAGGTACAAGACGAATGATTCAATTCGATATGTCTGCGAACTTCAATTTCTAAAGCTATCTAAGTAATCTTCTGTTACCTTCCACTTTCTGTCTCAGCAAGAGATTCAGGTTCATGAATTAATCACCACCCAATGATTGATACTTTGACCGTTTCATTCTTCGCGAATTTTCGCTCTCAGAAATCAGGAAATCTCCGCTTGTTCCCTTTTTATTTTACAATTTTCTAATTCCAACATTAATTCCAGAAAAATGAGACGAAGTATTTTAACTAAGGAGCCAGCAACTTCTAAAAAAAATTTATGCACCATAATTGATCCAGCTTTCCGTTTAATATGACTTCGAATACAAAATGGATACGAACATTTCAGGTCTCGTTTTCTCTCGCAAGGCATATCTGTGATAAATTCAACACTATAACCCATTTCCGGACGCAATAATATTTCATATGCGTGCGTTCTTCTCGAAAAATGCCTTTGATAAATCGGGGCTCCATTCGGAATTTGTTAACCCAATTACATCGACATTTTCAGAATGAGCAGAATATATTGTTGCCTCTGCTATTGGAAAAAACATTATTTATGTATTTTAGTTCTGAAGTGGAAAAAGAAATAATTTTTTTGAAATAATTCATTCCGTTGGACTCAATATTCAGAGTAGAAGTACAGGTGTGAAAATTTCGATCTATCTTATACTTGGCGGTATCAGGTGCGTCTTTCAATAAAGGAAGTGTTTCGTAAGATATTTGGAAATGTATGGAATAATCCTCTTGTTGTAACAAAGGAATGATTGATTGAAGGTGCACGTCGTCTAGGTTATGTACTACAAAAATGATTTTTTAGGTAATTGCTTTTTATTTCGTACAACGATTGTTGCGTTCTAAAAATCTAAATTCGGGACCTCCAAAGTGAATTCCACGTTAAGGTAAGTCTCTCGCCCTCCTTTTTTTTGAGCAAATATTTTCTGTTAGGCAAGACCGATTTATGACATCACAATCTCTGTGCCCCACACTCACAAAAAATTATATTCTTTCAGTTAAATATTTTTTTCTGTGATTTCTGACTCAGAATGTTTTTCAAAAACTGCACTATTTTCAAAAATCGAGATCACCTCTTACAAATTATCGTAACGAAATCAAAATATTTCTTCTATAATTCTGTGATGTTTATGTTAAGCATAATCTCCTAACAAATAATGAGGAATTTTATTTTTTCAAATATGTTATAGAAAAATTTTGAAAAACTACTCATTAAGACTCAGTAAGAAGAATTTTTGCAGAATTCTCAGTCGATCAATGTAAACCTTGAAATGTTTCAGAAAAATTTTAATCGCTCTTCTGTAGCATTCAAGATTCAAAATAACCTCATTGCTGTATCGTGAACGATTTTCATTTTTGTTGATTTGTTTCACCTTAGATTCTACCACTGAATAACGGAAAATAATATTTTCCTAAAAGAGAATTTTTTCGGGAGCTTTATGTTTATTTTTGAGGAAAAAGAAAATAAAACACAGAAAGTTATATATTTTAACATTTTTAACAGAGGTGATGGGGAGGGGGAAATTTTTTATGATTTCATATTTCAGTCATAAACATAAATATTTGTTCAAATACAACTTACTTCTACATTGAATATGCGACTTCTTTATTCTTTATTTGACAATTGAATATAAACAATATGTATTTATATACAATGTTATTGTAGTTAGACAATAAAATTTTTCGTACTTATAAACAATTTTATTTATGATTCTCAGCGTTTTTCTTTCATGTTTTTCCTCAAAAGTTCATATTTTTCTAATCGTTTTTTCATACCTGTAATTAATAACTTTTTTTTAATAAAATTATTGGATCAGTTATATTTTTCATTTCTCTTATGAAATGGGTTAATTTTTTAATAAAAAGTTAATTTGCTGCAGTACCGAATTTGGTACTAGAAATATGATTTATTCAAATACATCATCGTTACAAGCGTCGGTCATGCAAACGTTACAAATTCCTTCTTTATTATTCTTGCAAATGCTTTTCGCTGCTGTAGCTGACAGACATCTTTTATCATAAAATGCTTTGCCGTCACTGATACTGGCACACGCAGCCATGCCCTGTGGACACTCCGAAGGTTGGGCCTTTTCACATTTAGTTTTTCCCTTACATTGGTAACATTGTAAAGAATGAACTGCAAAATAAAATATAATTAATTCACGTGATATACTAAGGGGGCATTGCAGTAAAATTGTTGGTCCCACACCAAAATACTGATAAAACTCCTTTGAACAACCTTGCCCCCCCATTACGATGAAAAAGGTACTCGATGAACCAATTTCGATTGTACTTATGTGGAATATTTTTTGGTGAACAGTGGTTTCGATTATTATTGTTTGTTTCTGAATTAGTATAGGATTGTCGATTTTCCGGAATTTCTATACCTTTTTTTTTGAAATTCGAAGAACTATCAAATCTTCCCTTTTTTATTTGAAACGCTGTGGCAAATTTGCTCACTCCAGTCAAATATTCATAATTCTGTATCAGAATAATTGAAAATGAGTTGTGACGTTTATCAATTGAAACATTGAATCTTCTGTTTTTACACGACGTCTGTGTGAATTATAAATTGGTTAAAGTTTCCTCAATATCGAAAGAAGTAATTCCCGGAGGAACAATTGGTGAAATAGTAATAAAAATGGATATAAAATATCTCGACTCACCGTAGCCAATAAGATAAATTGACAGGAACAACAAAATAAGTTTTCTACCCATTTTCGTTAACTAGAACCGTTTGCTAGATCAATTTGCGTGGATAGTATTTATAGCATATTTTTATCTTTTGTCAAAAGTGTACATAATGAAGTAAATGACGAATAATTGCTTTTTTGTTGAAGAATTTATATCGAACCATGGTTATCCTTTCAAAAAAATGACAAGGTTGGAATGGTAATGACAGTAACTATTGATACCGAAAAAGGAAACATTCTGCGTTTTATATTTAATGCATAATGAATAACTAGAAATTTATGGTTCACTATGGAGTGCGAGGCTGCAAATTTCTGTCCATCTGATCAAAATGAAGGTCCAGAAATGCGTGTACTCAGACCATTGCATGGACCAAACAAGTGTGTCATCCAACCCCTGGAATGCCCGAGCGGTTCTTGTCCCTTGTAGTCGATAACAAAGATTGTGACCAACAACTCTTGTCACTCTTCGAAATGTTTGCAAAGAACTCAACCTTCAAAGCAGTGATTACCAAAACAACCATAATATCAAAGGACCAGTCAAACATATTTGACGTGAAGTTTTTCTTATATTGACACATTTTAGAAAACTTGACACTTAGACGTCCGGATCAGACGGAAATTTTGTCCAAAATTACTTTGATCTCAAAAGTCCCATTGCAGCACTTTGATTCGCTTTTTATAAATTTTGACATTAGAGTTTCAGTGAAAGTGAGTGACAAAATATAAAACTGAGATATTTTTCTTCTACTGTAGTATTCTAGGCACAGAACTCAATAAATCGAATTGCATACACTTCTGTAAGACTGATCGACCGATCAGATAACTGAAAATCAAATAATTACAAACCCACACAAAGGAATATTCCACTGAAAGCAATTTTTCACCTTCAACATTTTTCGACCTTTTTCAATGTATGCATTCCGAATGAGTTGATGGGATATAAGATACGAAACGATTTATTTTGGAAACCATTCACTTCCTAGGAAACGTGAATAATAAAATCGTCCCTTTCTGGGTGACAAAAAGCCCTTATCCATTCCTAGCAAATAGTTATCACTTTCTGGATTAACCTTTCGCACCGTTTAATCTATCTCTTTCCCAGCATATCACGGTATGGGCCAAAATAGGGACGGAAAGATGTTCGTGTAGATCCAGATAGAACTTCAATCACATTGTCAAAAGGAAGGTCCGGTCATGCATGCGAATTTCCAAATGAACTGAAAAGTACAATATGCGACGTTAGTAAAGCTCGACTGCTTCCTTTTTAACCTCAAATGTTGCAGAAAAGCGATTCCCTAGAAATGGACATGTCGCCGTCTCACTGTCCGATAACCGAAAATCGAAAATCGCCTCACCAACGTGTTAAGATTATGCATTTGACGATTTCGTTTTCCGTAGTTTGTTATTCGAAGGGAATCGCGCATTTTTTACATTCTACCACTGTGACAGTTTTAATGGTAGTAAAAGGCTAATTCTTGGGGACAGTGCCAAAATGGGTAGAAGCTCTAGAATTATACGTACGAAAGGGCACCAAATTATATTATTGCCTCGACCGCCGGCCAACGTACATCCGTCCGTGCCCGTATAATACTATTTTCCCCGTAACGAATATTTGGAACTCGTTCAACCCGACGTTCAACCAAAATTATGCAATTTGTTTTAATCCTACAAATCACATTGATAGCTTCCACTTAGTAGAAACGAGAAAAATCCGTTTGAGCGATGGGTAAAAACTTCAATCCGAGCATCTGTTCGAATAAATTGATTAACGTCTAAAAGCCGTTCAAAAGGTGCTTAATGAATAATCTGATTTCAAAAATTCCTCTATCTGTTACACTTGAAATTTAATTTTTGAACTCACCTCTGTCTTCTTCCGTGTCATTAGGAATCATTAACATGATATGAATACTTCAATATCATAATAGCGGTATCCTTGCATCTAAAGTGTTTGAGTTGACTCCAAAACGCTCAATTTTGGAAAAAAAGGAGAAAAGTGTCATGTGTTTGGTTTTCCTACTACCTGGTGTATCTATAATTTTTTATCATCCTTCATATCGTTTTTTAAGGAGTAAACTCCAAAAAACAAAAGTAACTATAGACGGATTTTATTATACCTACCTGGTGTATCTATAATTTTTTATCATCCTTCATATCGTTTTTTAAGGAGTAAACTCCAAAAAACAAAAGTTACTATAGACGGATTTTATTATATTGAAGAAACTGACATCCATACGCATATATAAACAGTTTCGTCAGCTGTAAAAAAATGTAAGCTACGAACTATCATAGGATCACTGAGCAATTTGTCTTCCAAACTGAAGAACGACACGTACTCAACCGCTCTATTGAACCTACTATATTACAAATCCCCCAGGACGATAAAGAAGTACAAGGATTCGATCAAACGAAAGTGGAATGAATAGTTGCTACGGAACAAGTGGTGTACCCAATTTTCCGCGGGAATGCCTCTCAAGATTTCTGAATAAATATCAGTCTTTTATAATCCGCGCTCCTTGGCTCCGGAACATCCGAGTGTTGTACTTCACGTTTCCGGTTGATTCCGTAAATTCCCCTCCTGTGGGGTCAAATTGGCGACAATTTCGCGGCGTTTGATTTGAATTCTTCAAAGCGTTTAACGAAGCTCAAAATCAATATGGCGCCTGCTCAGCTGCTCTGCGGTCACCCTCGCATCTCCGAAGTGATCCGTTCCATGGTTTCGTCAGTGATATTCAAACCCGGGCCGGAACACGTGTTCGTTTCATCCCGGAAATAAGCACGCTTTTCCGCGTCCACGTTTTCGCACAAAAATGTGATTTTGCGTAGATAGTTTCACGTCATTTATTGCAGCACACAGACCGATTTAGTAATGCCAAATTGTACACGTCGGTGAGCGGGTCGATTCTCAATTTGTAAAAATAATTCGCATCCAATACAAAAATTATTTGACGGTTTTAAAATTTATTTTATAGCCACGCAGTTTGTTGAACATTTGCAGAACGTGAGGTATTTAATGTGGAAATCCGTCACGTCCCTATTACGTTTACATTTCGAATCACCGCTCCTATTGTCTCAGGAAAAATGAAAAGTAATACAACCACTATTGGCCAATCCCTTGAATCAATTTCATTAACAAACATTCGGTCAGTGGACATTGTAACATGAACAGGTAATCTAGATAATGAATCATGAAAATTCAATTCGGAAATTGTCCCAAATTATTCGTATATCAAAGAAAATGCCACCGTTCGACATGCGATTCATTCTTTCGGCACATACACGATCTTTCAAACTGCAAATAGGTCTCTGAAGAATACCAGAGCGTCTGGATAGGAGGGTGAGGGTTCTGTCATGATAGAGTACAGCCATTTTTCGTGCTGACAAAACAGTTTTTGTAAGATGGTATTTACGTTATTAGCGATTAATTTGGCAAAGCGGGTGACAGAAGGGATGGTCTCAGGTTTCGATAATCGTCCTTTCCTCAGCCAATGATTAACGATTCTCTCGAAAAACTTACAAGGTAGAAAAGCGTATATAATTTTCTGTGCTGTCATTTGACAACACTCGCATTTTTCACTCACTTGGAGACGGCCGCTATTATCTCACACGAGACTTGGAATAGTTTCGAATGTCTTCCATCAGAATAACAAATCATGAAAAATTGAACATTTCAGGCACGAGAATATTCGAAATATTTCTACCATTCACCAATGAGGCTAATTCTAAGCATTACCCTGAACATTCATGAAATAAATACCGCAAGTGCAATATCCCAATGGAAATTTCGCGTTTTATGATAATATGCCTCATTTACTACCGTCTGAAAGGGTGCTGGAGCTGCTACGTCTTCCCCAAAGGTAAGCAGCATAATATTCTTGTTGTAATGACTATAGAAACAATGGAAGCGTTAGCCTTCTATTACATTGAAAGCCCATACTTTGAACTTATCGATTAATATTTCGTAAGTATCTCATTTTGTGGAACCATTTATTCATTCCTTTTTTTTCGCGAAACAATACAATTCCTCATCCCTCGGAGACGTCTTTCCATCAAATACCTTTCATTTAGCCGTTGAGATGGTGGAGAGAATCTATTCGTTATTCACTCCACTATTCAACATGGACATTAAGCTTTTGATCAACGATACTTAATGACATGTCATTGATAGTATAACAACTCTCGTTACAGCAACACTACTATTAACATCCGACTGACAAGTTGACGTATAAACACATCGACGATGTGGTATTAAAGATCAAAAACCGTTTGACGACTCGTTGAATGAAAAATCCGAAAAAGTTGGCAATTTATATTGGCGGATATTCGTATGCAAGGTCTGCGGTTGGGCATAAAACGGCAAATTTAACTTTCCAATTTCTGCAACGATGATTTTCGTTTTAATGGAGAAAAAAATTCTTCAAGAAACGTTTGAACCGTTGAAAGTCGATTCCCTTTTAGTCAATATTGAATAATATATTGATAAAAATATGAGAAAATTTGTCTATAAGCGAACTTCTTAAAATGCAATTGTTGTTGTAAATAATAAATAATAACAAAATCATTTGACTAAACAGAACATGTACTCGGGTTGATTACCGCCGCTGCGCATAGAAAGTGATGCATGAGCCGGCGACGGAATAGAAGAGAGATAGTTGCGCCACAATAACCAAACGCTTTTTGGACGATGGTGTCTTATCGTTTCTTTTTTTGTAGATTTAGGATATTTGAGAAGATTCAATAAGAATTCATGAAATCTTTCCAAAGTTTTCAAGTGTTCAAAGCACTTAGAGAAAAATCCTGATTTTTTAAAAGCATTCTCCTTCGCCTTTTTACATTTTATTCGTCGAATATTTGTGCCGATTATAGTACATTCACATTTTTTTATCGATAAATAGAAATTTGCTTATGTATAATCCCTCCGGAGTATCAAATTCACTCACTTTTTGGCCCTAGTTATACATTGTTTTCTGCTTCGCCACCTTCACGGATCAACATTTTTGCACTTGTGTAAAAGGGAAGAGAACTCTCACGGCTTCAAAGAGGGTAGCAGGGAAGAGATCTCATTTCATCCTTCCCCTTTTGCATGTCTTTCATCACATCCATCTCCGATATCAGCAAATTCCATACACCCCACGTGGAGCATTATTTTTGTCTAATCAAACCAAGGTCGTTCATCATTTATTGCTATTTTCATTGGTATATCATTTTTCAAACTTACGACCGGTTTATCAATGTCCAGGTAAAGAAACTGCTTGGCAGGTAGATCTGATAGTTAAAAAGTAAAGGCGAAACAACTTGACTGATGGTTAGTGACCTGTCTGGAAGATTTACCTTAACATTGATAAACAGGAAGTTAGTCAGGGAGATAAGAAGTTAACTTGCGTTAACCTTAAGAGCATAATTTCGAGTTATAACATTCTAGCACTAAGAAAATATCTTAGCGCAGATTCCCCCTAGGGTTTTTTGATTGGTCAAGAGCCTCATCATAACATTCAGTGTTTCGTTCCAACAAAAGATTGAATTCGTCATAAAGATAAGTTGATTTAGTTGTATAAGTTTTGAGGTAATTTTTTTCCAAAATATGGCGATTGGAGATTTAAAAAAAACGTTCCGATGACTCTGGTTATAAATAACAGAATGCCAAAACTTTCAACCCGCCACAGTTTCCAGGATATCATCGACTGCTCTCCGCGTATTCCCCCGACACCGGTGCAAACTATATTGAAATGAATTGTGTGCAGGAAAGTCGGATACCATTCAATTCTATTATGGACGTCAAAATTTAACGATCACAGGTCGTTAGAGTTGAGCGGCTACGTGTGTGGTGTTTTTTCAGGTGTAAAATATAATCGCAATTTTCGCCAGGTCGCAATAGCCTGAAAGGGTGCTACTTGATGGGGAAATATGTATGCAATTTGGGTAGAGGGCTATATCGTGCCAGTACAGGGGAACAAAGTGCTGTAATCCATCTTGAGTGTTTACCGCCGCAGGTGGTCTGTTTTTGGCTATATTATGGTAATAATTTTCATATATTCATTTGGGGAAGGTCCAAGGTGAAAAAGGTCGAAGGAACTTCCGACAGTGTGGTGTACCGAATCAATTTCTAACGAGGGCCGACAGAGAAGAATCGGATGTAGACAATACTAAATGGGCCTCCTCCGCCCATCTGATCCAAATGAAATATTAACCTCTAGAATCTAGATCCATCAAAAGTCGGTCCGATATGAAACAGTGTGATTTGCACACTCCACATGACAGAGCTCTGGAGTTCATGCCTTAAACACTGTCTACTTCATTTACTCTCCAAATTTCTCTTGATTTAAGTTAACATGTCTTGGTCCAAATTCAAACATACCTCAAACAATTGTTTATTTTAATTTCAGAACAAAACGATCCTTGCAGAGATAAGGTGTGCAATTACGGTGCCAAATGCGTTGTACTTCCAGAGGGTCATAACGCAAGCTGCGTTTGCCCTACAACTTGTCCCAATTATGGCGACCATACGACTTCAAGACCGGTGTGCGGATCAAACGCCATCACCTATAGCAACCACTGCGAACTTCAGCAGGCAGCCTGTACATCGAATACGAACATCACTATTAAATACCCGGGAAAATGTGGTGAGCAAATACATATAAAAGTCGTATTTTTCTTTGGGCAGCATTTAACTCGACACGAATTACGTGTTGGCGCTAATCGGTGCCTTTCATCCTCTTTAATGGAGGCAGCTGGGGTCATCCGAGCTCTGATTGAACGCAATCAGCATTAAATATTCAATGAAAGCAACATTGCGTTAAATTAAAAGCACAGGGTAACAGCGATGGTGCCCCTTGAAATTAAACTGTTAAATTCTGACAGCGGATTGATTATATCCCTTTGGAATCTAAATGGCTCCATAACCCGACCTGTCGAAGGTATTGATTACCGTTCCTTGAAGCACAATGAAATGTCCGCAATCTGTAGATACGAGGGCGTCAGTTTGATACGGATCGACTAATCATTATTTTCCGTCAGTGTATGGAAAACGACTCAATACGTCGGATGCCCAGTATTTATCTTAAGTCTTGATGAAATTCGTTCGAAAGGAAATCTCATGAGATATATGCAGGAAACCGTTTACCGAAACGCAGAAAAATATTAGGCTATCTCGCTGTTATTTTATCATACCGCGATGTTATTTAATAAACTCGGAACGTTTAATTTAGCTCCAAGACGACTGACTGTTTAAACAGTCCGGAACGAAAAGGATGTTCATTTGAAATAGTTTTTCCCTTATTTAAATATAGCCTCGCGAATCAGTTTTTTTTAACCTGAAATACATTTTAAATAGGCGCAGAAATTCATTATCAGAAAAGGAATTCAAAGCGGATAGCAATTTTCGTACAATATTACAAAAATATGTATCAAGACCAAAATCGAGATTTCAACTATGTCCGGTAGCCTGCTTTTTTATTTTTGAGTTCCTTCAGGCTGTTTTAGAGAAAATAAGGCTTTATGTAATCCCACCGATTCATTTTCATCCCTTGAATAATACGATTTCGCATTTATAATCTAGTCATAGTATCCCAAAGGTACATCAAGGCAAAAATGTTTTTTTGCAGATTCTTGGAGATATAAATTTTTGTCCCTTTTTGTTCTGTTAATTCTGAATAGAAAAATCGTCAAAATAGTTTTTTCTGTCATTTTTGCAGGAATATTTCTTATTTGTTTTATTCATTATTTCTTGTGTTTTGATGTTTTTAGATTTTGGTGATTTCCATGATTTATAAATTCATGTTTGTCCACTTTTCAGAAAAAAAAACGTGAAAGAAACTAGCAAACGCTAAATAAAATATTGGATAATAAAGCCAAAAAGAGTAATATTTCGCATTTTTCAATTAAAGAACTTTTCGAGCAGAAGTTGTTGACATTAAGAAAAAAGTCATCTCAATCCCAAATTCTTCGAGGTAATCGCCAAAAACGGTTTATCAGATGATTCATTTTTTGATTTTTTCGTGTTAAAAAAATGCTTACAATATGTTCACAGAAAGTTCATTTCTGTAATCCCTTCAATCGCAACAATTTCACCGAATTAATAAAACTGAAGGCCTACCAAGAATCTACATAAATTTCAATAGGAAAATTGTTTCTAAGCTTTTAAGGTCTCATTTTTCTCGTTTTGAATTGAATTTTAAGAGTGAACAAAATTTTCCATTTTTTCAAACATGATGTGCAAAATAAATTAAATCCCCTAACTATGGTAGTTTGGATGTTTTTCAAATCTTTGTTGCTTCGAATATACTCCTGTATGACAAATAAAGAAGGTTGCGAGGCTTAATGATGAGCGGAAAGTAAAGTCTCCAATTAGGAAGCTCGAAAGCTCGAATATTGTGTAATTGATTAAAAGAAAATGGACTTATCTTCCTTACTCATTATTAATTTCCCGTAAAGTGGAAAAATTTTGTAATTAGAGAGGTTGCATTAAATCTCGAGGCAGAAATTAACTCAATTTTCCCTCCCTCCAATATAAACAAGTTTCAGCATGTATTGCTTTTTTATTATTTTTTTTTAATCTGTAAAAAGGCAATTCTCTTTAACACTCGATTCAAATGAAATTTCTAATAGTCAACATTCTACTCTATAGATTAAAATAGCACTTCGCCTATGTTTGTTTTTCCATTTTTGATGATGCTAAATCCTGTTTGGGAATAATATACCTTCTCTACATTCAAACAAAAGCTGCTCGTGAAAGCTTTAGCACCAAAAAATCTAAATCAGTGTTGTCGAGAATTTAAACCTGTAAATAACATCTCCGATAGTGCAGGGCAGGTATGTTGGCTTAAGTCTCTGAGTATCGGAAAGCACAATTGTTAACTCAATTTTAGCGTAATATTCGTTGTTACGGTCCTGGTGTATTGAAATTTAAAGTTCGAACGCCCCTAATGGAAAACCCGTTATGAACCCTCTGCAAATGATCTGTGTATGCGTGTGCTGAAAAGGATTAAATTCTCGGGGCTGATGTATTTTTACGGTCTTGTGAACATCGCTGATTTCCATCGATATAGGGGCAAATATTTTTCGAAAGAACCTTTTTTTCGGAGATATAAGGTGTGTTCTTCGATGCATACAAATGAGATTTGATAAATTTTCATGTAGATTTTTATTGGAGTCTTTCAGCGAACTATTATACGGTGCGACATAGAAATGAGAACAATTCACAGAATTGATTCTATTTGAATTATTTTGTGTCAGTTATTTGTTTTATATGAACAACTGTGGTTCTTTTAAATAGAAATTCAGCTCTGAGCACTCACTCGCCCATTTTTTTCAACTTCATATTTATTATTTTTATTAACTCTCGTCGTTTTTTCAAGCTCTAAATGGTAACTAATGTTGCTGAAAGTTAGATGTTTTAAATTTTGATATTGATTCTTTTACTTCATCTTAAAATAGAAAAAAATGAGTTCGACAAAAGGTTTCAGCTGAAATATTTGATCACTTCATTTTTCTCATATGCAACTCATGGGGAGGAGTCACAGTTTGTCAAAAACAAATTTTCTGTGAACATACGGTTACGATAGGCTCAAAAGTCGAAAACGAGCTATTTTTATGAATGCAATCGCTGTGTTACACAAAACGACTCTATTCAAGACCCCTCTTATCTGAAATATTCTCTCCCGGAGGCGACTGAGAAAAAATTCACTCATTTATGCTCCTTCCTGAATGACATTTTATACGATAAACGGAAATCAAGATAAAGAGACTTCAGAAACACAATACGAATCCAGTTGATGTCGGATTGTATTTTTCAATAGAGAAATCCGCGCTCGCTACGCAAACTGTCATTTGCATTTAATATTTCTATTGCTGTAGATCCTTGTGCTGGCGTGAAGTGTACAGAGCCGGAGATATGTCAACTCGACGCTCACCGGAACCCGATTTGTCGATGCGGCGATACGTGCCCCTTGGAGTTCACCCCAGTTTGCGGGTCAGACGGCAAAACTTACTCCAACGAATGCACCCTACGTCAAGAGGCCTGCAGAAGACGGAAATCCTTGAATATAATATATAGAGGAAGATGCAGTTCAGGTAATTTTCTACATTCATTTCCTATACTTCCACGAGTGGTTTTTTTGTCGTTCGCTTTTATACGGAAGCTTTTTACAAACCAAATACAGTGAACGTTTGTGCGGCGAATAACTCGAAGAGGAAGGATTTTCACGTTTAACTTATTCCATTGAGTATATCGTTTGAATCCCTGACGTTTTTCGCGTGGGTATTTGTCGCTTTCTTGCAACATGTAGATAGACAGCAGGAATCGTTTCTAGTCCGATAAACAAGTTTTGCGGCTTCAATTTTCCTCAAATCAAATCCAACTATCGGTGAAAACAATCTGATTATCATGTTACAATTCTTCGTAGTTCATCGCTCTGGTTACCTAGATTATCAACCTGGTGGTATGGGAAATCTGAGTCAGATTTGTTCATTTATGACGCAGAATATTGAGTGGAAGCCATTATCGCGTCAGTCATAATCCAAACCTCTTTAAGCCCTCAATACATGAGTTACTAAAAAATTATTATAGCCTTGGAATGAACTTCAAAAACGAAAAACAATATAATACTTCATGTAATACATTACAAGTTGACACGAACCGAATATATCAATCTTTCAGTATACATTCTGTCATCATTAAATCAATGGTTAATAACATACTTTCAGCTATTTCAATCAGCTCCATTACTCTATTATAAAACGTAGGTCCTTCGGTCGGCGTCGGATATTTCCGAGGAGATTTTATCACGAATCGTAACTCCCAGACTATGCACATCTCTATTACTGTGTCTCTGATCTCCTCCTCGAGAATTGTTCTCAGTTTCAGCAAAATTTTCAGTGTTAAACATCTCATATGATTCAATAATGCGAGACAAAGTGCATTTTTTGAGATTGTCATTTTGACTGGTTTTTATTATGACTAATACTAAGTAACTGGAAAGATTCATAGAAACATAGTATATTTTGTCTGTGATTGTGATTCTTGTACAATGTAGCTACGAATGTTTTCATAGCACGCGAACATCTTTTGAATGATCTACCTGAATTGCAACTACCGCCACTTTGTTTGAAACGAATAGCTGTGTCTACTATTAGTAGGTTGATATGAAAATTACAGAGAAGAAATGGAATCTTTAATCTTTGATTATATCGCTACAGATCACAACATCTTAATATTCTCGTAGAAACATTGAGGCTCTAATTTCCAAAACTTGCTCCTTTTACTTATTTTTGACCTTGAAATCCCACGACGAGTTCCAAAAATCGTTCATTGTATCCAGCTTTGAGTTAAGATGTCATTTGAATCATCAATTTTCTCATAGTAAAAAAATACGTAATCATACCCTGTGTGCGCATTTTTTTGTGAATAGAACGAGCCATTTTTTATGGATATCATGTTCAAGGAGATAAAAGTCAAAAGAGATCAAAGAATTGTCTTTAAAAAAATCAATCGAATCATATAATGTTAATTCAAAAACCTCGGTTTAGAAACGTTTTATCCATAATAGGCTTCCAACCAATATTCCGTTCCCATTACACACTGATTTTACATGCTTACTGACTTGTTCGGCTTGTTCAACATCAAAGTTCGTTCAAAACTTCCCATTATTCTGATCCTCTTTCCCCTCTCGGTGTACTTAAAAATAAATTTGAAAAATGCAATCCAGCTAGGTACCCAATATCTGTATCATGAATATGAATTTTTCCATTATTACTGTTGAATGAATTAATTCAGCAATTGTAATTCTCATAGGTGCACATATGCTATCATATTTCCGATATTAATGGGAAAATTCTGGTGGCATTTTGGCTTCGACATTGGATGGTTCGTGGGTTGAAGGTGAATTGATATCGGAAAATCATATGTATGTATAGGTATATCATCAATCAAACTGAAATTTATGGCATATTCGTGGATGAACTCAAGTCATAGGTGCGAACGTAATAATGCCATTTGTGTTGATTGCTAACTCGATCCCTCTCATATAGAGATGGAATCAACGTGGATATTATTGGTGCAAATATTCTCGATACATATTCATCAAAGATTTTTGCTTCAGGTATTAACCCATGTGCGAGTGTCATCTGCAGCATCGGAGAAGAATGTTCAATCAATAAATTCGGTATTGCTCATTGTGAATGTCCCCAAAACTGCGAACCAGTAATGAGACCAGTTTGTACCAAAGAAGGCAGAACATTTTCCTCTGAATGTGAAATGCACAGAGCAGCATGTCTGAGCCGTTCCCCGATGGAAATAGGTGAGAATATTGATATCGAAAATTTGTGCTACGATAAATGTAATAATACTCGAAGTGCTATCTCCGTGAAATTCTTGTAACTAGAAGTTTTCTCGTTTTTATAGCTTACCGAGGTGTGTGCGGCGCAAAGGGTCCATGTTCGGATCACGTATGTCAATTCGGATCCACCTGCGTCGAAAAGTCCGGCCAGGCTTATTGCGAATGCCCCGTTTGTCCTGCAGAATTCGCGCCAGTTTGTGGCTCAGATGGAATCTCCTACGGCAACGAATGCAAACTACGCCTTGAAGGCTGCAAACATCGAAGGGACATAAAGGTGCTTTACGATGGCCCCTGCAGTAAGTGAACTTTATTCGTTTCCCTTCGTCTTTTTTGGGACGACCCTTGGAACATCTGTCTTCTGATCGACTTTTCGCGAAAACAACTCCGACAACGCACGCTCTTGAGATGGTCAATTCACCCTTATTCTCCAACAGTAAAACTTAAAACATTCAGTCGTTTCTTCAAGTTTAAAATCAAGTGGAACGTTTTCCTTATTTGAGGTTATTATCAGTCTATAAGCTCTAGGTGGTATGTGATTAATTTTCTACAACTTCATAAGGATGATGAATCTCCCCTTGAAAAGCCACATTCATTTCCACATCAAAAACTTATCGAACTTTCCAATCGCTCACCAAATCTTCGAGTAACTATCCAACTTCAACTGGAAGCAAATTTATATGAATCATTTCCTGAAAAGTTGGAAAAGCTTTTATGTGAATCAGTCCACTTCAGTTTCGTCGCTTTTTGAAGGAATGGTTTATGCGAGCTGTCGACATCGATCCGACGTTCAGAGAAAACTTTATTTATAATTCCTTGGGGGAAATTTACACGTTTTCACGTGCCTCCTATTTATCCAGTGAAATGAATCGCTTAAGGACCCTGTTACGTGGTTTCGAAGTGTTTTCTTTGAGCTTTAATTACCACGAGGAGTTTACCATCTAGTCCCTTTCGGATATTTATCAAAGTAATTCCTGTTTTAATCAACACGGATCGTTTTTCATATTTAATGGGATTCCAGGGAAAAACAATCATGAACTGCTTCAAGTATTGTGTTGCTAATAATTGTCTGTTGGATTTTCTGTCAACTGTTGGGATGTCTGAACAATGTGATAATGTTATCGACAAGTTTCACGAATATTTGAGACTTTGTGGTAAGTTTGAATGAACCTCGTGTGGTTCTAAGTACCAACAATGGGAATACTGATTCCAAACATGGCATTAGTGAAGTTGGATTAAATTTAGGTTATATTAAAGGAATATCAAAGCCGCTAATTAATAAAAACTGCGGAGAATCAGCACCTTGTCGACTTTCACTGTTTATTTAATAAAATTTAAGCCATCTAATAAAGAGATGTTCAATACTTTCCATTTATTCTTACGATAAAATGTGATTGCCATAGTAGACTCGAAAATTTCATATTGTCCTATGATGTGAACAGAGCGGAAACAAACAGCATCCTTAAAATAATAAAAATAAAAATTTGTTGGAACCTAAAAGAATGAATAATTTCAAAGCAGTGAAGCTCTAAAGTGTCGTTCATTTCGAACGAGTCATTCACTGCGAATGAGCGGCTCTTTCCAAGTGAGCCGCTTCCTTCCAGAGTGTCGCTCATTCGATACATTGTGCGGCACCTTACCGTTCACTTAGTGTGCCGTTCAAATTAAACGACTGGTTGCGGAGCGTTGTTTTGCAATACGACGATACTTTATTCATTTCGTACTGTATCGATTGAGTAATACCGGTACACAATAGCGAATATCGGTAAGACTAAAAAGTATCTTTCTAAATGTCTCAAACAATACTAAGAAATGAAAAACACAGTTACATACTGTGGTTGTCCTGTGACCTCGTTTTATAAAAAGCAAGGAATTGATTTTTTCCTCACTTTAAATTGTCTTTTTAACAAAGCGTGTAAAACGTCTTTTTATGCAATAGGCTAACCTTCATGAAAACGTAGAAATGTCAGTCAATTCTCGTGCAGGGGAAATCTTGGAATGTCAGAGGAATTTCACCAGAATTAGGGAGTTTTATATATTTTAGCCAGGGAAGACGAGCGCCACACAATGTAAGCTATTCGAATCGTTTGAACTCCAAATGATGTATTATGAATATAAATATATATTTTTAAATAATTAATCTAAATCGACCAAATACTCAATGGCTAGAACAATAAAAAAAAAACAGTTTTTATACTGCTATACTTTCATTTATATAAAGTTCCGTAGAAAACATAAAAATTCTGCACATCCATCGAGGAAATTGCAAATTCCTTGATACCTTCGCTAAATGCCGATTCGAAAGCCCCCCATTGCGTCGATACCGCTTGTTATCGTCACTGTTTTTTTTCTAGACGGATGCGAGAAGAAGCCCTGCGACTTCTATGCGACATGCGAGGCGGAAGAAAGCACGGAAGGCAGATGCGTTTGTCCCAAATCGTGTACAGATCCGAAGGTAAAAAAGATTTGTTCAATAAATTCCCCCTTTGAGACTGTTCCTTCGAAATGTATGAATTCAGTGAACGATAACTCCCCGAACTCCGTACGGTAACATTAACTGGATATAAATGTCTCATAAATTCATTTCTGAAGGGAAGATTCAAAGATCATACACAAAGGTGCATCAGTAATTCAACTGAGCCGATTTCAGCTGAATAATGGAACGGTTTGCGGCACAGATGGGATGACGTACGCTAGTGAGTGCGAGCTCCGGCTCGCTTCTTGCAAGCTTCAGCAATTCATTCTTCTGGCATACAAAGGAACCTGCGGTGAGTCTATTCATTTCTAATTATTTCAATCACTCCGAATCATTATCCAGTTGTTTAATCTAATGGGTGATTAACATATTGAACGGTTTTGCTTATGCGGAGCAAGAATGCGTTCAGACCGAATTACCTCATTTGCGTGATATCTAAAGTGAAATGGTTTTCCGTAAATTAAAGAATAAATTAATCGATGATGTGATTACCGCACCAACGGTTTGATAAAATCAAAATCATGTTTTGAGTAGAATCAAATCTCTCCTGGAAAATTTAGGATTTTCATATAACTGAAAAGATTAACTGAATAAAAAATAGGTCTTTGGGAGGGAGACTCGCAGACAGCTTCTGTCTTCCTACATTTTTCAGGCAGATAGTGAATTTCACTTTAAAAACTCTCCGGGTCCAATTTGGTCGTTTTGGAGCAAGTTGCAAACTTGTGATTCATTCACGATATAAAGCCCCGAACTTCGCGGAGTACATGAGGAATTAATCGAATCTTTCAGCGATCGGTCGTCAAATGAAATTTAGTACTCGTAACTCGGATTAGGAAAATACAACTTGTAAAGCAACGCAACTTCCACCAGCTTCAATTGTAAATAAGCAAATATCCTGTCGTAGTATGTACACAAGTTTGAATTCCCGTTCCTCGAGATGCGATCCTTTATAGAACGATTATTCAGATGGCATTTAGGAGTACATAATTTCATTTTCTTTCGCTTTACATTTTCGGATGCGTTTATGGGGTTAGGTCTGTATGCCAGTGAACTGGCAAATTGAAGGATTTGAAACTAACAACGACTTGATGTTTCGGTTTCAATTCGTAGTAAGTTGGAAGGCATCCTAAATTTTTAGAAACAGTTGAGATGAGGAGTTGTGGTTTCCAGTCTTGTTGTTTTTTTGTCAAGACTTGAAGTGTCTTTGCATATAAGATTTTTGAGTGGCCACAAAACACAAATTTTGGAAAAAAAAGGGCAAAGTCGCAAATATGTCCTAAACGTTGGACATACTGCGTTGAAACATGGTTCTAATGTTGATTTCTCTGAAAAATCATCTTTTCGTTTGATTCAAATATTTTTTCATGCTTCCTAGTCCCGAGAATGGAAGAAAATTCTTTTCAATTTGTACTGTTGAAAAAATTATCTCAAACTGTTTGAGATGAAGAGCTCAAAATTTGTCTGATTTATTTCACACCAAAACGGTCCCCCAAGTGTAAATCAAAACACCTGCCGGGGCAGATTTCACTTATGGGTAAACCCTTTTAATGCTTTGATACCCATAAATTTTCTCGTTCCCCAACGTTCTGTTCCATTAGTTGATAACTGTTTTTCCAACGAAAATCCTGGAGGAGAGAGTGAAAGCAAAATAGAGCGCATCCGATTTATTAAAACAGAATTATTCAGAATTCACTATCAGTCAACAGAAATTTACACGTCGTTTCAAATGATTTAAGTTCCACTTGAATCTCCATTGAAATGAAATGGAGCGAAAACAAATGCCATCATTTTCTCATCTACGGTGACATCAGCTAACGGCAAACGCATATCTGTCAGTAACGATTCTGTATCATTGATCATCGACAGTATACGCGTTTTGGCGTTATTTCGCTCGAAAGAATTTCACCACTTTATACATATCGTTTGGTTGGTTTTTTTTCATTCTCATATATGCAGTTGCTAACATGATTGAAACACGTATGTGGGATTACAAACACATTTGAGTCCGAAGTTGACACATGTACGACCAAAATTGTGGCTGAAGGGTCAAAACAAAATTTACCAGAGTTTTTTGATTTTACGATTACAACTGAATTCCGGAATATATGGCAACGCAACTGCTTCACGAGTTAGAGTGCTCCGTTGGTGCATGCCACCTAGGAGCCCATGTAGGATCCTGGGTAGGTTCCTATGAAGCACACCGAGAGCATAAACTTAGAGTTTGAACAATTGCTTTATGTGAACACGAACATAACATAAATATTTATTATGATTCCCAAGCCGATTTGAAACCAAAAAAAAAGGGAGAGAAAGGGCAGTTCGTAGCCTGTTTTTGGTTAATTGCAATCCGATTCTTGGCACGTACCTACCTGAATATTTCCCTGTCAAATGCGGTTATTTATTCGCATAGTTTTGGTCAATAATTCTGTTAAATCAGATCAGATAAGCAGACACTTGCGCGCTTTCCTCGAATGAAAATCGTGGCGGCATAACGAATTTATCGCGTCAGTTTCAAGCGATTTATTCCTGTAAATCTGTCGTTCGTCATTCGAGCCCATTCCACTTTTGTGTGTGATTTCAGATTTATGCCAGGGTGTAAAATGTAAATATGGGGCCCGCTGCGAAGCGGGGAACTGCGTTTGTCCAACGAACTGTGACGGCTCAGGAGTGGAGCCAGTATGTGCGTCTAATATGATGACGTTCCCTAACGAATGTGAATTGCAGAAGGCGACATGTTTACATGATGACAATTCGCCTCCCCTTACAGTGGTTTTTTACGGCGACTGTCGCGAAAAATTTTCGGTAGACGGCACGTACAACTGTGAGTTACTTTTCCCGTTTATCGTTGTCGATTGAGTATGTTCCATCGAGCGGAATAAGAGGTCGGAGATGTTCAGGGAGCAAATTTATGCCTATTGGGATTGAATTTCCAGCGGCGTTCCCGATTTATACACACCGGCATAGAAAGTGCTCTTGTTAGTTCACATGATATGCGTAAAAATATGTCCACCTCAAACGTTTATTCAGCTCGATGGAAACCGACCGAATTTCCATTGAAATCGGGAAATTGAAAAGATGCAAGATGATTGAAACCGAAATGAACTCCCGCAGATTTCATTCAAATATTGTTTCGTCTCGGTGTTTCCCCAATTTCAATCAGTTTTTCTCGAAGAACTCATTTTCTCTCACCCTCGCGAAATGAAAACGCTTCTTTTTTTACGAGCCCTCAGCAAAAAGAAAAAATATTTCAGCAACTTTGGCACCTTCGACAGTGGTCGTGACAAACGGAGCCGCCAAGCCGAATGAAACAGATGTCAGCATTTCGAATTCGCAAAAAGAGGCGTGCAAAGACATCCACTGCGATTTCGAAGCGACCTGCGAGTTGGGAAAGGAGAATTTTCCGAGATGTACCTGTCAATTCGATTGTGCCGCCGCAGAACTGCAGTCGCCCCCGAAGCCGATTTGCGCCTCGGATCTTCGAATTTATCCCTCACTCTGCGCTATGAAGATGGAGGCATGTCAGAGTCAGAAGGAGCTCAGGCTGCGTCCGCTCGAGCTGTGTCAAGGTAAAAACAAACAACTAAAAACGATTACCGAACGGATATCAATAGGTCGATTCAATGGGGGAAAACCCTACCGATATTTTTTCCTTCTTGGATTATCATCATTATTTACACGTCTTGTCCGGTATCCCATCGAAATCGTTTTTCTATTGAAGATAACTGGGGATTTCTAATAGAAAACGTATGCTTCGTAGATATTTTTTGAACAGACATGGTTTTCGACAATTGTGTTAATTTCGAATTGTAAAAAACGAGGAGGTTATTACGCGAGATCGATTCAGAAAAAACATTGAAAGCCGCGAAAAATAACATTCGCCGTCATTTAATTACCTTTTCGAATAGCTCGGTTTACGGCCACTTACATTATGTGAACATTTCGTAACGAAATTTTCTGCAGATCCTTGGGGAATGGAAACTATAAAAAACCACTATCTACTAGAAAATGTTTGATGAATCGTACAATCAGTTTACGTGCCACGCGTAATATTTTGTTCCAATTGAAACCAGAAAAATGACCACGAGAAGCATTTGTGTGAAGGAGTGGCAGCCCTTTTTTTCATGACCAAAATAATGCTAGTACCAATTACTCGACGCACTCTATCGAGACCCCAGAAGAGGCTCGCCACTTGCGCCAATGAAACGTCAGGAAGTAATTCCAACAACGACGGCCACTACACGATAGGCGCGAAAACCTAAACCGATGTATCAAAATTCATCAAATTATTGGTGATGGACCAAGTTTTCATGAATAAAAAAATCTTGGTTTCAAAGAATTCATCAAATTAATCTGGAAATTTCTAGAAATTTTCGTAGCCAATGTCTACGAAAATTTTCACATCACTTTTAAAAATTTTAAGAGTCACCAGAAAATTTTCGTTAATCTCAGAATTTTGGGTGAATTTCCTGAAGTGTTTAAAGAAAGCGGAGAAAAAAAATTGCAATGTAACTCGGAAAAGTCAGTCGATTTTGGCCAGATTCCTTCAATATTCACGAAAAAAAGAAAACCTTCAAACGTTGCGAAAAGTCATCACAGAATTCTCTATTTTCATAGAAAATTTGAGAATTGTATCGAAGTCCTCTTTTTGATCGATAGGAATTGGTCATCACCAATAGTCGAATGATCAAAATGTTTATAAATTCCTAAGTCCGAAACAGTTGATCCGGGTCTGAAAATATAAAAATTTCCCTCTCACCTTTAAAGCTTGCCTGGATATTAACCAACTATGTTTATTGACTCTAAAGTATAAAACGAAGTTTGACATCAGAATAGTAGTTGAAACTGTACGTACCGGTCGAGGAACTCCATTAAATTATAAACTCATTTACAAACATATTTGATTTCTAAAAGATACAATAAGAGTATCCCACTTTGTATATGTGACTGAACGATTTGAATATGCTATTAAACGGCCACAATGCAAGATAGCTTTGAGGGGTTCATTTTTGAGCTACGCCAAACAACGATATTTCGTCCAGGCACTGCTATGCCACGCGGTATATATGGCATTTTTATCGAATTATTCAATAATCAGTGTTGAGATCTGGTTGGTCAAAGAGTAGTCTTTTGATACATTATATCCTCTGTAATTAATACAGAACGGAATAACCACGGTCGGTCGGTTTCCATCCCTAATTCCAATGAAATTCATTAACTATTACGACCCGCATAAAGTTTATATGCACCCACAATTACACCTTTCCACAGTGATTTGTTTCCTATGCCGCACTAAAAGTGGGCTTGTAAGCTGAAAGAATAGACACTAGTTATTTGAAATAGAAAATTTTCAAATTAACTAGGTTTAAACATTACAAATATTTGCAGTGAGAACAGTCAAATTGATTTGTTGGACTCACTTAAAGTAATTAAGCTTTTTCATGAATAGTGTCCCCAATTATATTAATCAGAATAATCCATTTTCGGAACCATTATGGTGGCTAATGAGAAATTCGACTAATAGAAAAACTCAGCCGCAATATTCAATACATTCATTTATGTGATGGCAATCAGGCGGATAACAATTAAACGTTAAATTCAGGTGCGATGATGAAACTGATAACAATTAATCGAATTTTTCATGGCTCATTTATTTGTAATTTTGCTATACAATTTCTGGAAAAATATGGATATTATTGTAAATTTTAATAATTGCTTCACGTTACGTCTACGTCTTCTTGAAATAATTGATCATTGGTCATACCACCACTAGTGATGAAATTTTGCACTAATTGAGATATTGGATGCTTTCAGGGTGCGAGATCTCTAAATCCCAATATTTGCTGTGGTAATATTTTTCAATAATTAGCAGCATTTATTGGTTTACCGAATTCCGTGCAATTAGTGCAGGAAGGAAATAACGGAATAAACTTGGTCTACCTGTTGCCACTGCTAATTTGAATTTAATTCATCAGCCATGATGATCCGGATGAGATACATTCGTACATGCCTACACGATTTTAGTTGCGAACAGTTGTTTGTTGCCTTTGTATCGTCAGAAGTAAGCTTCGAAGATATGTTCGCATATTAGTTGAGCGGATTATCCATAAGTTAAGTTTCTGAAATCAGCATAATTAGTAGGGGAGTTACTTTATTTGTCCTCAAAAAAATTTTCAGAATTAATTGAAATTTCTTATATTTTAATGACATACATTCTGACTAGGAATCCTAGCAGTCAGTTAAATTGGAGTAGTCATAAGTAATTCAAAACAATTCATTTTTTTTTTCAAACATTATGACAAATGATGATAAATTATACTCGTATTATTGGATGGAAAGTCGCCGAGTTATGTTAGTATTTAATATCTAATCGAACCGGGTTGATTAAAATGGAATTCCAAACGTGACTTGGTGCTTCAGAATGCCCGAGAATGTCATAGATAAATATCGCAATATAATTTTATCGACAAGTAAAATTGTCATTTATTAGAGTTGTCCTTTGAACATAACTCATGTCAGTTTTCGTGATGTAGAAAGTTGGTCTTTTTCTATGTTGTATCAAAAAATAAGAATCGCCTTTTGGAAAAAAAATTGGAGGGGACACACCTTGTCAAAATATAACTTGCAAAAATATCTTTTGCGACATCTTTTATATTCATATTGTTATTCAACACATAATCAGCAATTGCTTAATTTCAAAATAGGCCCAGATTAGTCTTAATAAATTCTCTTTTATTTATTAAAACACTGTTTAACTCCCTTCCCATATTTTCAACATATCTTAATGGTTTCCAACACTAAAACGGCCCCTTATTGAATGCCGAATATTACTTGAATATTCATTCAGGTCGAAAAGTGCTTATTTTCCTTTTCTAATACCTTCCACTAATAATTCCACCGAAGTGGGAAACTCAATTAATTAAGCAAATATAAAATTCTTAACGCCGCTGTTGTTCGTAATTTAATGGTCAGGAAATTTCCGGCGTTGTCAAATTAAATTGGAAAACAATTCATCAACGGAATTGTTGATCGATAAGCTGATTTAAAATTCCAATTTCGCGTCGTAATACCCCAACAACAATTCACCATATAGTTATTCCGTCCGTTTGACCGTTAATGTTTTTCCGGCTAGCCGAATGGCCTTTAAAAACTTTTGACAGTGAAGCTCCAAGCTTTCCTGATGGAAATAATTGAAACCAATTTTCCTATCCAGTTAATGGATACGACCTAAAGAACGACGTCTCGGTGTTCTAAACAATCTAATTCCTTACCGAAAACGCTTCATATATTGACCAGTTATTGCTCCAATATCCATTTTAGGGATGGAGGTTAAGCCCTGCAGGGGCGAAAAACCCCTTACTGACCCGTTAACTAGCGAGGAATTGGATTGTGGCAATGGGCCAAGCAGAAAAGACTGTCCCTCCGGGAGTTATTGCCATCAGACGGTCAGATTCTCCAGATGTTGTCGCAAAGGTAACATCGAACTGTCTCAAGGAATTTACTTTTTGTTAACAAGGGCCGGTTCCTTTTTAGACGCCCATTTTTATGAACAAACTTGTGAAAACAGCTGGTATGGCTGTTGCCCCAATAGCAATATACCAGCACAAGGGCCGAATAATGCGGGTTGTCCGGCATCCTGCGGCTGCAATAAGCTCGGATCCTTTGCTGACACTTGTATTCCTGGGACAACGCAATGTAGGTGTAGGCCTGGTGTCGGTGGCGAAAAATGTGATAGATGCGAACCCGGTTATTGGGGGTTGCCGAAGATATCTTCAGGACACTTAGGATGTATACGTGAGTCTCATCAAACAAAGGGTCTCCGATTGATTTATATAAATATCGGACTCGAATTTCTTAGCTTGCGGGTGTTCGGCGTTTGGTTCTGTAAGGGAGGACTGCGAACAGATGACTGGAAGGTGTGTTTGCCGTCCCGGAGTGCAAGGTCAAAAATGTACGGTGTGCACTAGCCACGATAAAATTTTGGGACCCAATGGATGCGTATCAGGTAAATACCAACAACAGCAAAAGCAATGCTATCCAATAGTTTTTACAGCTGATCTGCCGGCAGTTGTTGCAACATCGTGCAAGGATCTAACATGTTATTTTGGTGCAACGTGCGTTGAGAAAAACGATGCAGCAGTTTGTGATTGCAATTCGGAATGTACAAAGGAAGATGACGATCAGGTAAGATTCATGCATTCATTTGACTGCCACTATTAAATCAAATTTCAGATGGTATGCGGAAGCGACGGTCAGACGTATCCCAGAGCATGTCAATTGAAACAGGTTGCTTGTAAACTGCAGAAGGATATAGTACTACAGGCGTTCGGTGCTTGTAAAGGTGAGTGTGATCGAATATAAATATTTTTCTACTGGAATCCTTTTTTTTGTTAAAAAAATGAATATTATCACTATTGTTTCAAGTTATTTACAGGTAGCGAACCGTTCAATTATTAAGAGAGTACAATTCTAAAGAAATGCGATGAATATTCAGTTAGCTTCTTTTGTAAATGTTGCGTGCTGCTATTCGTTTTCCGGGTAACCATCCACGAGAAGTGGATTGTTTTCCTTGTATTTAGCGATTCAGGACTGAGAGATAGCTGAAAACAATCTTCGATATTATTAGAATTAGATGTTTGAGACTCATTCTCTATTCTTTACAATGGAAAATATTGAATCGCCTCTTTTAGTAAAGTTTTCTGAAAATATATTTTAATATTTTTGCCCTTTTAAATTGAGCAAAAACATAAACATATACTAAACATATAAAATTAGAAAATTTTCATTTTCGCTCGTTGATCGTGTGGCGAGACGTCAAAATTACGTGGCTCTGCAAACCAGCGACGTCCGCCAACCCGAATTTTCCAGATTATATTGAACAACAGCTCTGACAAAGAGTAGATTGTAGGCGCTGAACTATTGATAGAATATAATGGAAAGCGGGATGCGAATCCATTTTATTAATGAAAATAAATCAAAAGGCTTCGAGAGTTTCAATCATTCCAATGGTCTAACAAGAAATGAGACGACATTTTTGGGATGACACATTCACTAAGATTTGGGAACTCTTCAACAAAAAATCTGGAACCCGAATTAAAAGCTATCATCGAGATTCCAGAATTAGCTTTTTATGTAGTAATTCACGTAGAACGACGGAATTCTCAAAGGTCTCAAGTTCTGATTCCTTATTTGATTGCAATCAGAAAATTCATTTTCCAGATATAAGAGAAACACTACTGGATTTTCGAAAATTGTTTGCTACGTTATTTTCACAGCTAGGGAATCTAGATTTGTCACAAGTGTATCTAGGAATCTTAATGACAACGGTAACTACAAAAAGTGAGATAAGGCTACAATCTTATCGATTACTATTCATGTCTAAAATGAACCGTTTCTGAGCAAAAAAATTGAAACCTTCTGAAGACATCATTTTTTTCGCTAATTGATAACGAGGCTGCCCATACGCGCGTTTCCAAAGGCCGCGCTCGTTAATGGAAGCTTTTATTGGTTAAATTACTGTTCAATAGAAATCTGATATCTTCTAAAGGAAAATCCTTTCCAATTTGTCGATAAAAAGTCAGTTGCAAAAACTTTTTGTTTCTGAGAAACTTAATCTTCCAACCGAATAGTGTGATTCTTCAGACTGATAGTCTCTCACGTGCACAACATAAATTGATATTTTCGCGTGCCCGACAGATAAATTCAATTATGTTAAGAATTGTGATATTCCTGTGCGAAAGTAATTGAAATCTCCTTAGACAAGGCACGGAAATTCGGAAACTTCTAACTTGCGATAATAAATTCGAGATGAAAAATGTATGTCATAGTTTCCATCGTCTATAAGAATGATATAGGGGAAATTATAAAACTTTTGCTACCGACGTTAAGGTGAAAATTCTATCGTTCAACAGTTAGTGTTTTTCTATTCAGAAATAATTCCCCGTTTCTATTTTGTTTCTGTAACGGAATTTAAAAAAATCAGCGAGGAATGAAATAGAAAAACAGTACAGTTGCTGGGGTCTCGAAAAGCTATTGCTATCAACTAGTTCAAAACGAAATTTATGCATGATGTTTATTTTATTCAAATTATATTAATAACTGATAATGGGTTAATATTTTATTATCGAATACATATTACTCCTAATATTATCATTTCATTTCTATTCAATTTCAATTTCAATATAAGCAAAAAAAAAATAAACAACTCAACATGAAGAGCTACCGGTCCTATTGTCGTCACTTCTTTCGTGAGCTCTCGAGTGAATTCAATATAATTACTCCGTGTTACAGTAAACAAATGGAATTTATGCCACGCAGAGAAGAATTGATTAGAATAGAGCTGCAGTTCAACGGAATTGATATAGCTCAGTGAAACATGCAAAGTGTATTTTTAATTTTCTGAATTCGTTACCGACTCCTAAAAGAAATTCTATATAAGAACTCCATGGCAACTCTTTATTATTCCAAACTTTCACGTCACCGAACCCAAAGAAGTTTCCTTCGTTACAAGAACTCAGGGAAACTTTTTCATCGCATAGATTTGCGTTATTCACTTCTCCCTTAGTATTTTTTCGGAAGAGGCGGAAATGCATCGAAGGAACGTCTGGGTCCTACTAATTCAAACGACGATATTCCATAGTCTACGCGATTCTTAAGAAATCTTTTATTGTGCAGTCGCAACCGCACAATTCATATACATATTCTGTTGGGCTAGCTCAAAAACGAAACGCGTTCATGCAAAATGAAGGACGATGATCAGAACAGGTTATTTCGTGGTTTTCAGACAATGGTTTTGAAAGCACAGATGGGCCTGCCCACCATTACACACCTGTCAGATTTACCCAGCCGGACGAAACAAATTCCTTGTCGAAATCAACGAGACATCTCCTGGTACCAGATCCCAGATACTACTATGAAAGAACATTTGGCAGACCAGCTCAAGCAGTTTCATATTCCGCCGAGTTTGGTTTTCCTGCTCCTAAGCATAAGCAGGCGGGAAGTCACCGTAACCTTTTCGATATAAACGGTGAGTATTAAATTTACCTGCCTCATAACCATTATTGAAATTCATTCTCCGCTTCTTATTAGTGGATCGATTCGATTCTTCGTTTAGACCAACACCAGCCACTGTTCATGTTATAGCCGCTCTTCTAGGTGACATATGTTCAGACGATACAGACTGTGTCATCGTTAACAGTCATTGTGTCAATGATGCTTGCATTTGCAAACCAGAGTTCGTGGAATCAAATGATCGACAGGAATGCTTGGGTAAGTCGATATAAAACAGTTTATTGCGCCCAAAACAATATTACTTTCGAAGAAGCATTTTTTTCGCTTTTCTTTTCCATTCGAAATATTATGTAATGATGATCTCCTTCGATTCCATGGAATAAATGTGAAGACAAATTATTATTCCTTTGTTGCTTTGTTGTCTATGTCAAGAAATAAACTAGGCAACAACTGCCTTGGGAGAAATTATCATGTTGTTTTCATCCTCTTTTCTGATTTCATGTTATTGATTATTGCTGTAACTCATCCGCCTCCAGGGACGATTTTTCACCCTCAGGAAATCGACGCCCCTCTTCGTATCTGTATATACCTTTTTTATCCGTTTTGATTTAATGGGGCCCTTCGCCAATTGTAAAACATCACATTTTTGTTGTTGCAGATCAAAATACTAATATGATAGTTGAGGAATTGCACGCTTGCACGTCTTTCCCATGTCTTCACGAAGGCACTTGCATTGATTTGCCAGGAGGAACTTACGTTTGTGCTTGTCAGGCGAACTTCACTGGAAACACTTGCGAAATTGAAATTGAACTTATAAATTATGATGTACCAGCGTTTCATGGTAGTTCGTACATTCAGTTACGACCGTTGAAAGCGTACTATAAACTAAGTATCGAAATTGAATTCAGATCGTACGTTAACGATGGGATATTAATGTATAATCAGCAGAAATTTGACGGCTTGGGAGATTTCGTATCTTTAGCTTTAATTGACGGTTATGTTGAATTCAAATATGATTTAGGAAATGGACCGGTCATTATGCGGTAAGATAAAAAAAAATGTAGATTTTCTCATTGTCTGATTATATCTTCTCTAGTTCCCCAAACAAGATCACACTTAAAGAATTTCATAGAGTGATCGTTAAGAGGTACCATAAAGATGGCCTTTTGAAAGTAGATAATGAGGAAGATGTCGTTGGACAATCACGTGGTAATTTGAAAGCTTTAGATTTATTAGATGACACATATCTTGGATTTATACCATCAAATTTTTCTCAGTAAGACATCTTATCGTGTGGAGATGCAAAAAAATTTAATTATGTCGCTTGCAGAGTATATAAAAATATAGGAACTGACAAAGGCTTTCAAGGCTGCATTAGGAAATTTGAAATTGGTCGACATAACGTGCAACTCCATAAGAATCAAGATGAACGCATCATCAGGACCAAGAACCTTTATGATTGTAATGACAAGCCATGTGTTGCGAATCCTTGTCTGAATAATGGAAGTTGCGAAGAATTGGATAACACGTTGTTCTCTTGCAAATGTTTAGATGGCTATACTGGTCTGATTTGTGACAAATTCACAAATCCTTGTCTGTCACAACCATGTCATAAAACTTCAACGTGCGTGGTGGTGGGCGAAAATGAATATATATGTAGATGTCCACCTGATAGAACTGGGCGTAAATGTGAAATAGGTGATTATGAACAGACTTTCGTCTACGTTGTTGCTTAAAACACTATTACAGACATTAGAAAGATCGTGACGCCAGAATTTCGAGGATCTAGCTTCATACGATATGAATTGGCTGAAAACCTTAAAAAATCTTTTAATTTTGAAGTGATTTTTATGTCAACCACTCCAAACGGACTTCTAATTTATAGCGGACAAAATAAAAACGGCCAAGGCGACTTCTTTTCCCTTAACTTAATTAGAGGTCGTTTAGAGTTCCGATTCAATCTTGGAAGTGGTATAGCGAATATAACGTAAGTATCTCGAGAAATAGTGATAACGTTTCAATGATATGTTTTCAGAACTAAGGATACCATTGAAATTGGAAGATGGTATACAGTTCGTGTATCAAGAACTGGCCGAGAAGGTAGTCTGCAGCTGGACAATTCAACTACCATCTACGGCTATTCTGGAGTACCTATGACTGATCTCAATCTAGATCTTCCGTTATTTATTGGCTCTGTCCAGTGAGTTTTACGACCGCTTTATGTATAGTCTGTTGAGTTATTTTTGATCCCTCAATCTATTGACAAATACTTAATTTTTTTTGTTTTCCAGTTCGTTAAAGAAAGTCCATAAACTGTCAGGTGTTTCTAAAGGGTTCAGAGGTGCCATGCAGAAAATTTTATTGAATGGAAAATTGCTTCCAATAAATACTCAACTAGAAGACTGTTTTTCTGTGTTTAGCAATAGTAGTAGCTGTTCTGTAGACGTAGGAATATTCGATGGAGATCCGTGTCCTCTCAACAGTAACCCTTGCAAAAATGATGGCATCTGTTTACCTCACATGGATAATTTCAAATGTAAATGTCATTCCAAGTTTCGAGGAAAATATTGCCAAATACGTGAGTATAAAAAAATTTATTTGTAACTGATGTAAATGAATGTGACTGCAGCTCAACGGAAGGCAAATTCGATTAAATTCAACGGTGCCATGTTTCTACAATACAGATACAATCATATCAGAAGGTAAGGGATCGGTAATTAATTCAATATATGCTAATAACGAATTAACGGACAGCGATATCAACACTAACGATTATTTTGAGAATTCTAACGGAGATTATTATATTATGAGCGATGATGTTACTAATACAACTAATAATGAGCTTTTTTATGAAGATAGTAATGAATTCGATGAAGAGGAAAGGTAAGATTTACTGGGGTTTTGGTTGAGGTTTTATTGTTTCATTTTTGGTTCAATTTGCATGTTAACTGTGCGTATCTCTTCAAACAGGCGAAAAATTTCCAGAAGAAAACCCGAAAGGTGGAATAAATATGAAATAAGACTCAGAACATATGCTTCCGATGGTCTGATTCTATGGAGATGTAGAAATAAGAATATCATGCAGAATTATTTCGCTATTTCTCTAGTAGATGGTTTTGTTGAGTTGAGCTACAACTTGGGAACGGAATCATCTTTTTCTATCAAGTATGTTTCCTAACTTGAAAGGTTTTTTGTATATTTGTATGTTTTTAAGATCAAACGTTAAAATTAATGATGGCGAATGGCACACGATTCATATACAAAGGAGGAAAAGGTTGGGGCTTCTTACCATTGATGAAAATGAAGCAGTTAGAGGAACTGCTCCTCATGGGTCAATCGCACTGCATACTAATGCCAAGCTCTGGATCGGTAGGTTTTTATTGATTTGCGAAAAATTTCTAATATTAAATATTTATAAAACAGGAGGAGCTGCTTCGCTACCAATAGATATGCCATCGTCTTACTTCAAAGGTTTCGTTGGATGCATTCAATATATTTTAATAAATGGTAAATTGTTAGACATGCTGAGCAGTATTGGAAAGGTCGATTATCATTTTTGTCAAGAACATGAACTGCAATAAATCATCAGTAATTTGCGGAAAACCTGTTTTTTCCCTACGTGAAATTGTCCCGAAAAATAAAAACATTTCACAATGTAGAAAAATACAATATTTGATTTAACGATTGAAGGTAAAAAATTATTTCATTATATTTTTATACTTGATTACCCTCTTATTTGAAGTAACAAATGCGGCAAGTGTGTTGTTTTCTATAAAAAATTTTAACAGTAAAAAAGTAGAGAATTGATTGCAGAATATTCCAAAACTGAAATTATCCTTGATTCATATTTCCATTTGAAAACTTCCATGAGAACTACTTCAAATTCGATTAAAACTGTGAATTTTACAGAATTAAGTTTTTTACCTCACATCACGTATTTTTAGTGAAAGTACAATCACAACTTGATGAAATTTTCAATTTATAGTTTATCATGTGATTTTCATTGAGAACAGCGAGCAGTCTGTTCTTCCTATTACACTGTCTTCAGACACTCTTTCAGAAGGTTTCGAAAGCGAAATATTGAAAAAATGATCTTAAATTTCAATGGAATTAAAGCTCTCTAGAGAAATGTTTTCAAAATTCTGTATTTCTCCTAGTTTGTAGTTTTTCTCTGCAGTTCTCTCCGATTTGTCTGTTTTTTCGTCACATTACTTTCTTGGAGATCCGGAAATTTTTTAATGCTTCTAAATTTTTACCCAGGACGTTCTAAAGTGCTTCTTTGCTGAGTGCTTAAAGGTTTTGCTACTAACATCCACATAAATCTTCATTTTTCGATATTAATAAGAGAATTATAATTTTTTCAATCAGAAAAAAATTTTTTAAATAAAATCAAAACAGGAGAAAAGGAAAATTTACCACCAATAAAAATCAAAATTACATTTGAATTAATATATTTTTTACATTTAAATATATTATATACATAAAAACTATGTTTTGTAAATAGTTATCAATAAACAATTCCGTTTCAGTATCAGGATATTTATTACCTAAAGCAAGGATAAACGTGCACACGTTGTCGTGTCGTGGAAATTGAGCATTAGCATCCGACACTTATGAAATCTCATACAAATCAATTCAAAAAGAAATCTGCGAAAAAATGCAATTTTGAATCTGAAAAACGACCATTTGCGGCTTACCATTTTGAAATCGTTGTTCATCTGAATTGATATCGTTTGTATTGATATCGTTCTCAAGATTATATTGATAGATATTGTATTTATCACTATGGTCACTAGAACTGTGCCTTTCTTCCGGACCATTCAAGAAATAATTTTCACTGCCACTGTTGGAATCATAAGAAAATTGTTTATTGAAAATTCCTATACTCACCGATCATTCATTTTGAGATAACTTTCATGTCTTGGAGGTGGAATTGGATGATCTTGTAAGCTGCTGTAATCGATTTCGTCTAAAGTTGAGGGTTCTTCCATATGAAAAGCTTGCTCTATTTCGGGTTTTTTCTCCCACACTTCTTTGAAAAACGGAGTGAAGAAAGTTGCTGAAAAATGTGCTCATTGTACTTCTGCCCACGAACATTATTTACTATTCACTTTTTTGTGGCACATTTGCAGTGAAAGTAACGAAGTGGGCATTTAATCTATCAGCAGTAGCATTTCCTTCTGTAATCAATAGATGACCGAGCTCGTTGTTGAAAAATGCATTTGCCCCGCCTGAGTCAGTAATGGCCAGAATTTGTATTGGCAAATTAGGTATATTCATTGAGAATGCACTGAAAAACAATCCCCCAAATAAGAATATAAATATAAATGGAAAACTTACTTTAATGTTGCTAGGGAAGCCTTACGTTTAGCAGAGTAAGCGAGGATAAAACCGTGAACCAACTCGTCACGAAATGAATTAGCACCATGAAAAGAAGAAACAATTATTTCTACCCTACGTCTAGAATCACCCAAGAATGTTTCAAGTATAATACTCCGCTCAGAAGACAAAAAATAACACTGATGATGGAAAAAGGATGAAAGTAAAATATCAACTGAGTAATCGTCGCCACAAAACAGCGACATTATAATCCTAAAAATGAAATATTCGAGAAACGAAAACGGGCTTCGATTCTTATCACCTTATATCTGGCTCCAAACAATCAATTACAGACTGATAAAAATTCAGGAAACCCGTTCTGTGATGAATGCTCTGTACTAACTGATGTAATGCCTCAGAAACTAGCTGATCAGTAGTTATTTCATCAATACAGACATGCATAAACGTGCATTGCAAGCTGAAATTAAAAATTTTCACATTAAAATCTCGTTCATTTCAAAAAATACCATTTTACCTATCTGCCAGACTCTGACCTTCCTCCTTCAATTTCATAACACTTTCACTGTCCAAAGATATATCCTGCAGGAATAACAACAAAATTGGTAAGCCCTGAAAAGGTAACTTATCGTCTTGTTCCAAATTGGACAAAAGCGTTTTTTCTAGACTCTCTCTTATATATTCAAAAGATTTGGCATCAGAGAAGACGCAAAAACCGCCGTGAGGCACAAAATCCGATGTTTTGAAAGAATACTGTGGTAGATTGACATCCCCACAAATAATTCTGTAATCTAACGAATAAAACTGACATTCAATTTTATATTCATCGTCTTCACACTGCGACTATAAAACAAATTGTTGAATTAAGCAGGAACTCTTGTATTATGTAGAAGTTTACCCTAATTTTGGATACAAAATCTTCCGCTAAATGATTTAATCCTAATATAAGAAGGTTTATTTTATTGTCATCTGTACTTAAGAACCACTGATTATGCCCCCAGGCAAAAGAGCGATGCTTCTTCGTAGCTAAAATCTTCTCGATCAATACGTCCATACAATTAGGATAAGACGGACAATGCTCTTTAATGGGGCAATGAATAAAATCCAAATGGTGATAGAGTATCAATTTCCGTTCTTGATCAAGTTTATCCAACATTTTGTATCTGAAATCATCTTGAAGCACTTCAACGATTTCTTTGAAACATTCTTGGGAAATAGTTCCAGATGGTGCCATACTTTTTAAATTATAAAATATATTTGCATGTTCCAAAAGTAATTCCTGAAGCGAGTGTATAGAAATAACCGGCAGTTCATTCAAATAACTCACTTGGAAATTATATTTGGCGCTCTCAATTATTTGCTTCTGATGCAAATCGTATATCTGTTGGCAATCGTGTTCGGACAGTGCTTCGAAACACTCCCGACCCATGAAAAGTACCCGAACTTCAGACAAAGGTTTACCTGGCGTAACGTAACCAGTATCCTCTAACAGTTGTTTGAATTGCTTTTTCCACCTATCAGAAATGACTGGTAAAATTTTTTTTAAAAAGTGTGAGGAAACCTTACCTTTTAGGCATCCTTAGTAGATGCAAGAAGAAAATATATATTAGTCATCTATGAATGTAAGTTAGTGATGCCGTTGAATCCGAATTGAAATCTGATCCAAATAAAAATTTGATCAGATCAAAAAGGACACACCGACAACACTTGATATTAGTGAGGAGTCAACTATTGTTCTAAGGTAGTTGTTAACACCACAAGTACTCCGGAAGAATATTAAAGACTCACTCAGACTGCTGTTTCTCTTGTTGCAAAATGTTTAAGTAATTTTTGAAGACAATTTCCGCGTCGTTCGTGTCCAAGACGTTGAGGGGAATTCTCGTTTCTTCATTATCAGATTCGAGCTCGCATTCGGTCCATGGAATGTCTTCGGGGCATTCGTAGAAATATTGGAAGAAATCTTCGTGTTGTTTAAGGGTGCATTTAACTATTTGCCAATCGCTGTAATTTTATTTAAAGCCTCAGAAAAATAGCCTCTAGTCAATAAGTTTTCAGTGAACAACATCAATTGAAAAATTATCGAGAAAACGCTTAAATATCCGACCCGAAAACTCGCATCCGCTGCAGTACTGCCCCAAAAACAATTTCCCATAATAAAATAAAATAAATAAAAAAAATTAACGTGAAATTATCTGGAGAAAAAGCGCTAAACTTCGCCTCTCTTCAGAAATAAATTAATTTCAAACACACATAAACAATAACAAAAATAAGAAATTTTTACCTCTCAGAATGCCGATGTGCATTCAATTTATCGAAAATATCCGGAAGTAATTCCATGTAATGAGCGATTCTTTTGGTTATTGCTTCTTCTTTCAACATTTTAATATGACGTCTAAACAATCGCTGTGTCCCATCTAAACCTGTTCATATATTATGTTAATCGTAACTTGAGATAGGAAGGTTTGTACCTACCAAAAATTTGGACGAAATAAATCCATTCGTTGTGAGCGTTTAATATTTTGATAGTCTGCGACCATGTAGCATGATAATCTGTGACATGAAGTCTGATCAGTCTCATAAAAGACTCGCTGGCTGCATCCATTAACTCTCTGCGAATTCTAGCAGCCTCTACATACGGAATGATTTTCGTACGAAATTTGCACTTGTCTATCATCTGAGCAAGCACAATGAACGCTAAATCAACATTGACATTTTCATGCGCTGACGATTCAACCAGAGGCAGAACACTTTTATATTCTTTCCTTTGGATAAGTTTATCCGCTTCTCTTAAGTAAGCTGGATCGGCATCGTCGTTTTTTGTAGTAACAAAGACAACGGGTTTCTTCGTTTTTAACAAATTATTGAGAATATTAGAAACTATTTCAACTTGTTTCTCCAAAGATCTACTTGGGACAATGCTAACGTCGAACACACATATGAAACCATCAACATTGAATTTGCCTTCAGGAAGTAATTTCTGCTCATATTCCTTTTCTATACCCAACTGGTTTTTGCAAATGTACATCAATTTCTCAGCAGATGTTATCTTTGTTGCTGCGCATCTTTTAACATATGGCTCCATTTTGCCTCCTACAAAATGATTTGGATTGCTCACGTGTATTTTATTTTCATATTTCAGACCATCAAGTAAGATTCAAATTATCAACATACACTTTGTAATACAGGAAAGTGTGCATATAATGAAAATAGCAACTGGTTTTTATCAAACAAAACGCCTGATGGACCATGAAACGTGCTGTATACATTTCAGAAATCATTTTGCGATTTTTTTTTTTTTAAATAGTACAACACAAATTTTTTATTTATTTTGAAAGAATGTTTCCTGTTTTACGAATATAAACATGTGGAATGATGTCAGTTGAGAAACGTTGTAAACCTAAAACTTTGGACTCATATTTTGCAAATCCAATTTTATTCCATTTCTGTAGATAAACATCAAGGCTATCATCCGTTTCACATTTTTTCAAAATCATATTACCATATTCATATTCAAAATTATTTCCATATCACAAAAAATTTAAATAACTCACTCACCCTTAAAAGACTGAAATGAAGCGTCGTCAATGAATTCAGTTTGCTCGATAAGACTGAAATGATAATCAACCCCTTCATCAGACTTTTTGATCACTTCACCCCAGTAAAGAAAATGGTCGTTGTTGACTACACGTCCACTAAAATCAGTCTGGAAATATTTATAAATAAAATTGTAGTGGTGAAATGATTATCAGTATTACTTGACTCAGGACAGAAATATGGTCAACATTGTAATCATCGGCGTGTGACCTTATGAAACGATTACAAAGGCATGACTTGCCAACACCTGAATGCCCTTTATCCTTCTCAACACCAGATAACCCAACTACCGAAATATTAATGTATCGCGCCAAATCAGTCCTTCTAGCCATTCTTAATTTTTTACCTTTTGAGCTCACCTGAAATTCGAGCAAAAATCAATTGGATCAGTTAATCAGTTATTCAGAACAGAATATAAAATAGTAATTGAATTAGTTATAATGCAAGCTCAACAAAAAAGAAACCACCTACCTTGAATAAATTTATGACTTGAACATACCAGTCAAGCAATAATGACTACTTAATTCATTGAATGAACTGACTGAAGAGGTCAGCAAATTGAAGAGATTTCACCTCACATACCACCTACAGCTTGAAATTTTTAAATTACCCAGCAAGGCCAAACGAGACATATTTCAATCAATCACAGGCCGATTTGAATTTTTCGTGTTAGCGTTATCGATTCCCGGCCGATTTGAATCGATTTTCATTCAGAACCCACAATAATTTCAAAAAAAAATTGTTCAGCATTAGTGAATCAGGTTTCAGACGCCATTACGTAGCGTTGCAACAGATGCAATTTAATGCTGGAAGTAGGTTACTTTGGCTGGAAACCGCTTCGTGTCCTGCGCCTTCACAGGATAACTCCGGGAAACCTGGAATCTACAGAAAACTGGAAATGTTGCCTTTCACAAAACAATGAACAGAAACGTCACGGGACATAGAATTAAATGGAAACTTCTTCGTTCCAGTGATGTCTTCTATTGGAATTGGAAGTGTGCAGGCAACCCTGAATACATAGCGAAGCGCATTCGGCACTTCGCTAATGGTTGGAAAAAATTTAACTACGTTAAGCGTTAATGTGCCTAAACCACTTAATACATTTGAGCAGTTTGAACTACTACTATTGTAATCTACTACTATTGTAAAATTTGTCATAACGATATACAAAATACTTATTATTAATACAATAGGTGGCACGAATAAGTGTGAATGATTTCTGTCAGGTCGTGTAATATCAAATAAATAAATAAGTGAAAATTGAATGAATTTTTTTAAGTACATATTAAAGTTCTTGTCAATCGACGTGTGCTCTTATTTATGCAAATATATATCATAGTTATACAAAATATATTTTCAGAAACTTAAAAGAAACTAGTCAAATCTGTTATGCGAAAAAAGACAAATACTCAGGCCCTTCTCGAGGACAAAGTTAAATGATTTTAATAGATATATTATAAATTTTAACTTATCTCTTGATTCGATGAAAATTTCGATACACTTGACTGTGCTAGTCAAATTTAGTTTTCATCAATATTTTTGCGCTGCTCATCTAAAGTTTAGTACAAGATAATATTTCATTAGATGACCGCGTTGCTAAAAAGTCTTGCCACCGCTATATTTGACGATGAAATTCATCAATAACCAATGGGAATGAGTAGGTTGCAATAATTTCCACCAAAAGCATACGGTGAGTTAATCAAAATATAGTCCGCTGCGAAAATTCGAGATCTATGGATTCAGGAACCGATTCGGATGTTTGTTTTGCTTCTATCGGGTAATGCGTTTGTTCATCGATATACATCCCTCCCGATGGTTACTTAATTAACTGTGAATGTAAACTAGAGATATTTAGTTGAGATTCGATGAAGAGAATAATTTACAATCTATCTTTTTCATTCAAATACGACGGTATGGAATATATTGCCGAAGACATGTGCTTTTCAATTTCTCTGGAGTGCAAATATTGAAAGAATCGTTTTCATCGAATATAGCAGTTAGTTATATACGGGAAATTGCAAGCCTGTCATACAAATACAATCATAAATTCGTAGCAAAACGCGTCAGTTGCAGAATTTACCTACAGTTGCTTATTCCAACATTTATTCGAATGTAGAATTCCATTTCCTATGAAATTAAAACGCTATTCAACCTACTTCCATGCAACATTTAACATGTAGGATCAATGAACATATCCTGCAGTTGGTTCAAAGGGCTCTAGTCGTAACAAATTTTATAACAAACATTACTGCTAACTCATATTCACATAATGTCAACAAGGTTAACAACGAAAGTAGGGAACTATTTTCTTTGACAATAACATTAGTTTCCTTTTGATTAATAGAAATACTAAACTAAAATGCCGATTTAGAAACTTTCGAATTTTTTCTCAAAAAATCAAAAAATGTTGCGGTTATCAACAATCGCTACCGGCAAAAAAGTGTTTATTCAGTGTTTCAACGAAACTGAAAAAGGGATCTCATTAAAATAGTGCACCTGTCATATTTTCAATGGGAGAAGGATGTTTGCAAAAATTGAGGGAAGGGACGCTCGCTTTCGACGCGGCAAGAAATTCGTGAATGTAGGGTCATTTCCCTAAGTAGAATGAAAAGCTCTCCAAGAATCTTGAACAACGTAGGGTCAAGGGACTCGTCATTTTAGGAATGCTTCGAAAAAATATGCTGAATATTCAGTTTTTATCGATATAAATGTAAAAATTTGTCGATTTTATTAGTCCTGGGACATACTTATGTATAATGAGCGGAAAATATTCGCTTGAATTCCATAATCAACTGAATAAGTTATCGTGTGGTCTATTTTAATAATTCCAAGAATTTTTAACGAAACTCATCCCCAGTAAGAATGTCAGTCATCTCTGCGTGATAAATTTAATACTTAATATGAATTCGTGATAATAGAGAAAAACCGTAACACACTGTCTTTACAAGGGTTATCATTTTAGGACAATCTCCTATTTTTCCTGAAATATCAGAGCTATTTTTCCAAATTTTCAAATCAAACAGGAATAGCACGGTTTCATAGTTTATTTGGTCAAATACGACGCAACATCGAGAACATATATTTTCATCTGAATATATGAATAATTAATGTATTTATAAAATAGGAGCATATTTATCAGCGACGGAACAAGGGTGGAATATTAGCCAAATCTTCAATACACAATTTTCCTTTACGTCTGAAGTTATGAGAAGGGCCTAGTAATAATATGTGACAGTGAAAATCCCCAATGAACTCTACTTAATGATTATGGAAAATGTGATCTCCAAACCATATTTCCCACAGGAATCTGTTGAAATAGTTGAGTAGTTATTTACATGAAAATGAGTGAATCGGTTGCCTGACATTCTATCTCCATGAATAAGATAGAATTTTGCCTCTTTTCTGGCTTGCCGATGCAAATGATAACTTGGTTGAAATACTTTTTCGAAAAAGAATTTCATCGTTTGATAGTCAATATATTACCATACGGATATATTCTGGCATGTCACATTTGATATTACTTTCATCTATTCAATTTGATATCTTAGACATTTCTTACATGTAAAATAAATCACATTCACCTATTAGTTTAAGTTGCGAATACCTTTGATTGATGATGCACTTCCCTTTTTCGGGTGTAACCGTTGTTATATTTCACTCGACGTTTTTCAAACGTGACATCTCTGACATTGTAGAGTTTATACCTGTTTATACTTTGTTTTCGACGGGGGTTAATGTTCAAGTTATCTTAAAGTGCTTTTCTCTATTGGGATTTTCATGGAAATGAAGGAATCGTCTTATATGACACTGGAATAGACACTGGAAAAAGGATGAAGGCGCTAATGGAAAAGAAAAAAATGGGGAGTCATTGAAGTTTTGATTCCTAAAGTGGTTCAGATGAACCATCAGGGAAGAATCGACGGAGGAGTTCACAATTCTGAAACAAAGTCCACGAAAATTTATTTGGTTTCTATAGTGAAGAACTAAATAGCTGACGTAACTTCACCTATCAATATAGGCAGATAATATTTTAAGAAGTTTAGCTACTGTTACCATCTAGCATATTCCAAATTCAGTGCAATATGACATACATTCACAAGACAATTCATTAATTAACCAATCAAAAATCTGGTAGGAATGTAGCTTCAGGGTCCACTGAAACCACCAAAAAGTAGTCTAGTGAGAGAAAAAACTGAGGTTTAGACTATTAAGATCTAAAGATCTGCTACGAATCAGAAAAATATTTAATCACTTGAATGCGCTGAAAAATGAAGGCAATCATGAAGCCTTTCAGGGGTAGAAAGTGTCGAAAATTAAAAAATATTCCGTGCAGATAAGCAACTGGTGGTAAGGAAATTGAAATGTTCACAAGAAGTAACAGTGTCCAGGAAAACCTACTTTCGAACTCGTTAAATACCATTGTCACTCAGAATACTCATAAGTCGAGTAAAACCTTTAGGTCGAAGCCTCAGTGTGTCATGAAAACATCTGGCACAAGAACTTATATAATTGTTCAATTGATTTGATTGGAGATTGAATTAAACAATTATTTATTTTGTGAATATATTTTTTACAGTTGATTGCAAAGAGTTGAACGTTGTGTTTTCGGATTCGCATCTGATCAAATGAAGTGGAAAGGTTTCTCTTATGTCTATATTCGAAATTTAAATTGTTAAATCAAGCGAAGATCTATAGAGAAGACAAAATATTTTCCATCTGTTACATCATGTTTCATGCCATTATGTTTATGTGTGGAAAGTGTTGATTTTACCTCGCCTATGGCGTAGATTTTTGCCGCAAAACATCTGAGCACAATGGGAGGCTGACGCTCAATACTTTACTTGATGAAAGCGAAGAAATTTATTTTTCGTTGGTAAGGAGAAGGACGCTATGATAACGGGAAGAAGAAAGAGTATGTTTGAACGAAAATAAGGAGAGAACCTTTCAGTTCATTTTGTTCTGGCCGTTTCGATTTGCATACACCATAACAGCAAGGTGTAGTCTGAAGGCAAGTGAAAAGATGACCACCTGCGCGCCGGCGCGATCGATCTGCGCTGTCATTGTACCCTACTGGGTCAGCGCGTCAAGGAATAGAGCGTCGCGGCGGCAAATTCAGTACTTCGAGGTCGACCTTTAGTGTGAGACGCTGTACAAAAACAGTTTCTTCACGCTCCGTACTCGAAAACGCCGCTCTATCAGGTTGGACCCAGTAGTAATCTTTCAACTTTTTCGCCTCTCTCCCACTTCTCACCACTTTCTTCACTCATGCCTGCTAATGATGTTTTCAATCTGTGATTCCTGATAAATGAGTAACATTTTTCTCGATGTTTTCCTATTTTTTTTCGGTGTACTACTTATTCACTCAAATTTAACGTTTCAATTTACCTCGAACTGAATGTTATCCCATATCGGTTTGAATGTATATGCATGAATTCACCCTTCGTGTCCAATGTATTTTTATAACCGTTTTTAAGTTTACGATCAACATGCTCATCTCCTGGAAATTTATGATAAGACATGTTCTCTCTTTTAAAAGGAGGTAAAAACTTCGTATGACGATTTGAGAAGGTTACAGAAGTTTAGACCGGTTAACACCGATTTTCATGAAAGTTGGGATTTGGGTTCCACTTATCCTCTAATAAAAAGTTGAACTTAAATTGAGGAGTTATATCTCCAACTTTCAGGTATTTCTGAGGGGGGAAGTATATGATCGCAAATAAGTGAATAATTTTTTCGCGAATAGTTTGAAAGAATATACTGAAAAATTGTAGCTTATGAAAAAAGATAATATGGTGTCTGCGGCGCTACGTTGACGGAGCCTATTCGTTAAACACCAGAATTATACAATCATTTTGAAATGCTTATTTTCATAAATATCGCTCGCATCAAATATGACACGTTATGATACAAATAAAGTAGTCTTTAGGTATATGGGGATCACCCCGTAATCACCGTCATGATTAAAAATGTTCGTTACTATATAGTTCTCTTTATTTACGTACCGGTTTCCACTGCCGAATCTGAAATATTCAACGGGAGGCAAAGTGCTAATTTGCCTTCGAAAAAATTACTAAATTACTTACGCTATGTCAATATGGGGAATTGGTGAATTTGTCGTTCTCTAAAGTTGCCGCCCGGTGCATGGGCACCGGCTTGCTCTCATCCCCGGATTCAAGCGTGCTGATTTTAAATGCTTAGTTTGATATGCCAAACCTAATAATGATATAGAGTGAAACATTATTCGTTTTGCTTTTACTAAAATTCTCGCAATTTTTACTTCGTGGATGAAAATTGATTATGGCCATTAAAACTTTCAGTGCAAACATTTTCAGAAAAATATCCAATGGGCACACACTGTAGACGAATATTGCGTCGTTAAGCATTTTGGTTTAGGATATGAATAACGAGTCGAGTCAATGAATGAATGTAAATGGCCCAAAGTGTTCAATCGTTCTTTTTTATGCTTTTTCTTCTCGACCTAGCGTTCTGTGATTACTATTCTGCAATAGCCCTTCTGAAAACGCAGATTGCTATATAGCAACCCATTACTACTAGCAATATGTCCCACGAAATGATGTTTTAAAGTTAATTGCTCGTAAGTTTGGAAATTGATGTTATTTCCAGTGTTAGTTGATATTGAAGTGAATTTCAACTCTTCCTTTTATTTCTAACTTCGATTTCTGGGAGTTTTGCTTATATCTCCTTTGTTCCTATTATCTCCAACTAATGCTCTTGTATCTTCGATTGAGGACTGACAAGGGGACAAGTATATCAATTTTTTCTTTTAAAGAAGAAAGTAAATTACTAAAAAATACAGTTTTTACTATGACAATTTTGTATCAAAGGAAAATCGAGAAATAGATCAAACCCAAAAGTTTCTTGTTTGGCTTGAATCAATTTGTTTATATTGAAACTAGTTCGGCACGTACAACTGAATGTTTCTCCTAAAATGGAAAATGAAAATATTTGCTTTCTCGGCTCTCCCGTTTGGACACCTACCGTTTATAATCAGTGGCGGTGGAAGGTCAAATGTGGCGTCAGCGATGTCAGCTTTGTGATATTCCATTAATCTTCAAAAAACGGGAAATATAATGACACAGACGTTTCAATGTTAGGGCGATATTCAGCTCAACCGTGGAATTTTGGTCGATATGTAAAAATATAATTCCCCACAAAAAATAAGTTGAGTTAGGTTTGGTGCATTCGAAATTTCATAACTCGACTGCATTTTATGCAATCAACTCAAAATCTAACAATCTATCTGAAATTAATCTGAAGAAGTCCAATGGAAAAGAAACAAACGATGCGATCGGAAAAAACTTGTCTCCTCTGCAAAATCACTTTTCATGTATACTAAGGCCCGGTTCCAGTAACGCAGCTTTAACATTTTGTTAAAGGAGTTGTTGGAACCCAGTTTAATTTCTTTATACACATTCTTTTCAAGAAAAACTTTTTAGACGAAAAATGTACAATTTTTCTTTGTTCCAACACATCTAACATGGTTCCAAAAGGAACCATATTCGCAATCATTTACTATTTGCTCTATTGTAGACAATCGCGATTAGAGGTTATGTAGTATGCTGCGCGCAAAACCGAGTTTAACTATTTAACTAGTCTTTAACCAGACTCTAAACCCAGTTTAACGTTTGGTGAAAATGGGATGTAATTTTGTGATAAATCTCGTGATGAACAAAAAATTGTCGATAAATACTCACCCTAATGGGAAGGTGAAGTTTGTTCTAATTGCAATTACACAAATAATCTCTTATTAAAATAATCGATTTCTTTACTTTTGGCTCAATTTTTAATAACGACCTTGTTAAACTGTCTTGCGACGCCCCTCCAGCGCGGCTGGCTACTGGATACAATCATTTCGGTTCGCTTTCCCCCACGATATTTTTTTCAATTACCTGTATTTTTTCATAAGGAATGACGTTGGGGTTTCTTTCAAAGTTTGTTGAATCAAATAAATCTCATTTCAAATAACGGCCAATCTTACAAATTACCAAAACCAAACAGATTTTTGAAATGGTGCAATTTTCTATCCTAGAAGTGAACAAGCACAAGGTTAACGTTGAGGTAGCGTACGAATACAAATTGTGCAGGTATCCCCGTATTTTACTTCCAATTACAAAAGTCGAGAAACCCTGAGATCCGTGAATCTTGGAGTCGTTAAGAGGGAATGTTTTCTCGAAATTAACTCATGTGATTCGAAGGAAACACAAAGTCGTTAAGTAACCCGGAACATAAAACGTTACTTTCATCTGACATCACATAACAAAGTTACACTCAAACTTCAGCATTGCATATCATGAATAATGTAAAATACCTATCGGAGGTGGAATGAAACCACTACTCAATGTTGATCGAAATCCGTGGCAAACAAGCACCGTATTTGTTGGGTCCTTTTACCGCCTGAATGCATTTATGACGCATTTGAATTTTCCGTTTCGCTGAAAACCACGTACATTCATTCAGCTATGTGAGTTTTTGGTTAATAAAAACACCTTCGCCAAATCCCTCCGGTTCGTGCTCTAGTCGATGTTTCACCCTCAGCAATAAACTGCCGTGACTAGACAGCTTAAAATTAGAGCCCCGCCATTAATCCAAAATATTACAAGTGATTTATGCCGCAAACATTTTCGTTAGTAAACGGTGAACGTCTTCATAAAATTACGCAAATTGATTCTTTACAGTTACGGCCCTTTATGTGGCACGAAAGTTAAATTGGCCGTTGAAATGTCGAAAAGAACGAGGCCACCCACAGATACCCAAACGATATGTTTCAAATCAATCGATACGCTCATAAATTCAGAATTCATATTCAGTGAATCCAGTGGGGAATTCGAAAGGATGGGTTTAACCGGAAAGCTCCGAGAGCGTGAGGTGAAAATTATCGAGATCGGGGACGATCGAGTTTATCTTGAAAACCTATCAGTTTCCTCGATGCCCACAGTAATTAAATCGTGTAATATTGTAAATCGAGAATGTACACATTTAAGGCGGAATAGGTTCGAACTATTCCATTCAATTATGTCGCCTGTAATCGATTGCAATTTATTTTGAAGTAGTATTGCCAGCTCTACCGATGGGGAGTTTACTGGAATTTTTATAACAAAAACATTGATCATTGATAACGATCAAGATGAGACAAATAATTTATTTAAATGGAGTTTTATAGTGTTTACGGGAACGTTACTTCAAGGGTTGCTTTTTAAATGTATCTCATGTTTCCACTAATGCGCAATAAATGTTTCATCTGACCGAACAAACAACTGATAAGTTTAAATGTATTATAACTGATATTTTTTTCCCGTGCTAAATGAGTAATACAACATTGAACGGAGATTATATTTTGTGAGCGTGAAATATTCCTCTGTACATGAATATTTATCAAGCCGCGGAAATGTTTCGCATGATAGCGAAACGGTTCAGCTACGACTACTCTGTATTTAAATGAAAAGCGGTTACTACAAATAGCACACACTCTATTTTAGGCTGATTGAATGAAATTCAAGTAGGTGTGCTATTGTTTTGTAGAACACCTCCATAAGAGACGATCGTTTGTTGGAACGAATTAATTTATATTGTATTGTCCATTTGATCGAATATAGTTTCACATATTTTTCTAATCAAGGAAAAGGCACTACAGAAGTATTTCAAAGCAGTGCGGAAATTTTACAATTTTTTGCGAACGGTAGTTTTAATTAGACTTGAATATTAAAAAAAATTGTTAAATTGTTATCAAAATAATTTTTTTCATGAATCATAATAATAATGGTTGGACGCACGACAAACTCGCATAGTTCATGATAGATATTAATGAAAATCACCAACTTTTTGATACAAGTATATACATCAAACCAAAAAATAAAGAGACGCCGAATCCAATCTACGAACGCTATACGTAATTATCATATATTAGATTCGGGACTACCTAAAAATAGAGTGAACAATCAGCAACAAATTCAGTAACGCACCAACAAGAAACGCCGAAACATTTTGGTGACATTATATTCCAAAGCATTCCTCAAGATACAAAATCTATATATTCAGAATTCGGTCGCAATCATTCATCTTCAGACAAAGAAAAAAACTCACATTCGTAATAAAAAAAAATAAGTTCAAAATTGTCTATTCCTTCATTTCGTGTTATCTTTTGAGTAGACACAATCATTATATTGCAAGTCGAACAAATTTTGTATTGACGTTCCCGAAATTCGGCAAATTAAGTTCCACATACCCATAATACGTGAATGAAGGAGGCACCACGGCTTGGGGCTAAGACGGATTTGAACCCAACCAAGCGTTAACATTCTGGGGATGAGGACGTTACGAAAACTTCACAATGGAATCGATCAAATGACGTGCCTCCATTTGATTGTTCCTGCATCTCGAATTAAAATACTTATCGACTTCGAACGAAAGGAATTATTATACTTGTAAGCTTGTAAGTTGCATTTTTTCTATTATTTAAGCGAGTTTCAACGTCAAGTAACATCAACGGATGTTAGTCGAGACATTTCAGCAGCTTTGTTGAAAAATCGACTTCATTTTCTGAACACGAAAGTTGGAAATGATTGTCCGGAATACGCTTTTCGATGCCGCAGCAAAAGTTTGAAGTCAGTCAGCGAAAAGAATAAATTTAGTTTGCTCGTTCCTAAAAGTGGTTTTCGAATACAATTATAAAAATTGGGGAACCATGATTGGGATCGAGGTATGAATTGAAAATTACTTCAAAATGTCGACAGATTTTATTTTACGTTTATCGAATTTTCATCTCATTTTCATACTGGTCTATTATTTTATTCGAAATAACTCTCGTTGATATAAAATGCAAGAAAATTTGGGAAAATTTATGGAATTGAAAATTTGAATTGCTAATTAAAAATTTAGATAGTCAGAAGCCGCATTGCCTATTCAAATGACAAGGATTTCACCCTGACCTAAACTCCTTTTAAATAATCAAAATGAAAGGAGAGTTACGGGGAACATTGTGGATCGAATTTCAGAGACAAAGGAAAGAGCGGAATCATATGGAATTAGAAGATGACAAAGGAATAGATCGAGGATGGAACAATCCGGAGATTTGGATTGCCATGAAGCGACAAATGGAGCAACGGTTGATCGATTTGAAATAAAGAATTTGAAGACGATTTTAAAATTTCCTTGCAAAACCGAAGATGAGTCCTTATCTTTACGAAAAAGACTTCATATCTTTAAATACACTCTTATCGTCTTTTATGATTTATGATTTGTGTTTTCTGCCTTCTTTCATAATTTTCATATAACATATACCAAATTTGTTTTTCAATACTCTTAAAATCTCATTTTCCTAGGAATTCGCGATATCAAATTTCTGGTAATTTTAAATAATTTTTCAGATTACCTCGTACTAAAGTGATACATATCGTCACGCTTACCTATTGTAAAAAGTTACCAATTGCATGCAACTGTGCGGGAGTGTCTATCTTTCCCGCACAGATAAAATCGGTTTGATCCGTGCGGGGAAGTGGTGGCATCGAAACGAAACCTATGCCAAATAGATGAGAAGTTCTTTCTCCACAAGTTTGGTTTCATTGGCGAATTATTCACGATAAATGTGATAAACTAGTAAACAGTTGAAGTTTTTCTCAAGGAATTGCGTACCTTCGATCTTGAAATTTATTGAGAAACAAAAATCCGTTAATTAAGATCAAATATTTTCAAAATTTCTTTATTTCTTCTAATGATGTTTTAAAATTTTGATAAAATCGCCGACTAAAAGTTTGCAATTTCCATTATTTCGTCATTCCTTTGAAATTTTTATTGGAAAAGGGTTGCAAATTATAGTCACCCTCTTTGATTGAATGACGATCGATAATTTCGCATGGAACGTGTTTCCATTGTTCAAGAATATTCATTTATTACTGAAAGTCGGGTGATTCTAGCTGAAAAATTCCGTTGGTAAGCATGATAACACAATTTTTCCTGCCAAACGTGGATGATATTCATGTGGACGACATGTGGTTTCAACAAGGCGGTGCCACACGCCATTCAGCCCGTGAAATAATTCAATTACTGCATGATATGAGAATTTGCCAAGTAATTCGTGTGATTTAACACGACTGGATTCCACTTTATGAGGTTATTTGAAGTCAAAGTTGTATGTCACATAACCCACAGTAACCGGCGTATTGAAGGAGAAGTTTTGAAACAAATCACGATTACCAATAATCCTGATTCGTTTCTTTACGGATTATTGAAATTAAAATAAAATTTGAAAATATAACAAAACCTCTACTTCTGACTTCCAACTGGAAGTGAGCGATCTTAATATATTAATAAATGCGTACTTTGCTCTAATACAATGCGATTTTATGACATGATTACGTTAAGAAATCCAAAGGGGTCGCCTTTAATCTCATGTGGCCATAAGTAAATTTTTGATGGATGTGAACTCCAACTTGAAGTCTAACAGTGACAGCTGAATTACTGATTTTCTGTTGGATCGATTCACTTCGTGGAACCAGCTCAACTACCGGAATTGTAAATGAAAATCAACAAAACATTCTTCTCAAGTGTAAATTAGGAAGACACTTGTCAGGAAACGAAATAAAGGTGAAGTTGTCACAATGGGAGTCAGTTGAAAGGTCTCAACAGTTTTATTGATAAATCACCTTCATTTTGCGAACACGAAACTTGAGAATGATTTTCCTGGATTCATTCCCCCGACAAAAGTTTGAATTCACCCGACGAAATATTCAGTTTTGTTTACCCGTCCGAAGTGGCTCTCGAATACAATTGTTGGAATTGGGGAAACATGCATGAGTGATACCTCAGGTTGAGACGCTCTAAACGCTGTGAATTGAAGATGACTTGAACATTGTTATTTTCACGGCAGATTTCCCCATACTCAATCTCAAATTGTACGTTTCCTTTTGGTGAGATGAAATGGAATGGAAAGATAAAAGATTGTTTCCAATCTTGCCGAATTGGCTGCTCTGTATAGTGAATTGATAAAAGACTCATAGTTATCGTTATTGCGTTTATTTCAACTTAATTATGCAATGATTACTCCTTTGGGGACAACTTGTCGAACAATAATTATAGGGCTTCTCGTGCTAATCCAACCTCAATTAATTATCTGTGTGAAGAGGAAAGGGGTGTATACGTTTTGTTTTAAGGACTATTGTAAATATTCAGTATTACAAATTGTTTCATTTTTCTCAGAAATGTTTGCTATTGCGTGCGAGCTCATAAAAGTTGTTCGGTTCTTTCATGCACATAAAATCACAAGAATTTTTGATATTTTCTCAAATATTTTCCGCTATTCTACATTTTTACCCAGAATTAGAAACTGTGTGTGAGCAAAAAGATGATTTCAAATCACTCAGCACGGTTTTAACTTTTTTGAAATGGCATAGTTCGGCACTTATTAGGCATACGTCAATCTGATCATGCATATAATACGGTTTTATCAGCTAAATAAGCGAAAGGTTTTCGGAACAGTAAACGTAAACTTCCAGTTGACTTTCCTCGGCTTGATATAAGAAAAACTGATTGAACCTTCCACTTTGTAGCGGTGGCAAATAAGGGTACCCCGAAAACCCCACAACGAAGTTTCAAACTCACTTTACGCAGAAGTAATACATTTTTTCGTTCTCGGAATGCAAAGTCTGAAAAGAACTCCCCACACCAAATTGAATTCAGGGAGCTAAGATCGTTATTCGGTGAAACTTTCGAGGCATTATTGTGAAAAAGTGGAAGTTATCGAAAGTCATTGGTTATTATTTATTCTACTCCATTTCCGGATATTTTAAGGAAATAATCGCCGTGACACATAAAAAATATATCGACTTGGCTTAGAAATCGGATTGTAGCAGGTAGCTTCATTTGGTGCTATCTCTTCGCACGATTCGAAAATAGATATCGAATACAAACGGGCAATAATGATATCCAGGCGTAATACACATTCCGATCCAGCGAGCAAGATATTCAATTATTCCACTCATTGAGCACCGTGAATGGCAACACTCGTTCGGGCCCTATTCGGGATCGGTATAGGACACTGCAGAGGACCCCTTTGTATACTTGTGATGGATTCCATGAATCACCTAACTATATTTATGTCAGTACTAATTCCGGAGAAAGTCAAATTTTCACAATTACCTTGTTTACCGCACCCTCATTCAAGACGCTACCGCTATTTTCGATTTAAAGGAGACTCCGTCGAGTTCCTGGAATGATTTAATTAATTGCTCTTATTCCCCGATATAACTCCTTTAGGGTTATTTCAATACACTTCCAAATGAACTGCCGCGAATACTGCATTTCCCATTAGCTGCTCGGGAAACCTGAAATGATGTAATTAATTTTATATTTCCACCAGAAAAATTAGTCACGAACAAGACGATATTTATTACCTGTTGTTCATGGAGGAACTGAGTTGTAAAATGTGTCAGCTAGATGATTAGAAGAATTTAATATGCCGTTTTCCAATAAACTCTACTGCAACGGAGCAATAGACGCCTTTCCCGATTACTACTCTGTTTACTGTTCTGAAGCATAATGTTTGCACATTGAGACGTTCCGCAAACATCAACATCGAATCTCTTTAATTTCTGAATATAATTTATGAGGGGCCTGAAAAAACTAAACTTAAACGGCGGTTCGTTTTTAGTTGTCTGGAATTCATCATTCTAATGTCATGGAGGAATGCGAAGAAAAATTGGATTAGAATTAAACATAGTTTCGAGGGTAAAGGAACGCTGCGAATCAGCGAATACCCTTAATGAAAAGCTGAGGCCTTTTGTTTGATTTCTGCACGAAAAATGCGAAAATTGAAGCGCTGCTGAGTTGAAAATAATTCTTGGAAGATTCTAGTTTGACACTCAAACATTCCATTTTCTAGTCGAAGGAAATTAAGTAGTTATATTCTTTGAAACGAAATTGGTAATGGGGGAAACAAGGGGGGATCAGAGAGGGTAATGAAAACCACTCTGTTTTAGACGTGCTTAAACAGGTTAGATTGTATTTTGTTGCGAATCCGGTGTAGAGATGCGCGCAAGAGTTATCTGGTTGCAACGCTCTTTAGTTCACTTTACACGTACAAACAGGGTGCACGTGTGATGGATTTTCGGGTGAGTGTTCTGGATTTGTACGAATTTCAAGGATCAAATATAAACAGAAGGCGCGTTTTTGGTCCTTTTTCATTTTGAAATCTGCTCTACTTATAATGGCTGCAAAAATTAGCTGCATATAAAACTTGGAGTATTCTCTGCATTCGCCATTCGCGACTATCGCAAAAGACTTCCTCATACTCCTCAAATTTTGAAGTGCGGAGGTATAAATAATATTTGCAAGTCATAAATTCTCATTTCACTTTCTGGAAATTCGGTAACTTGATTTGATATTGAAAACTTGCTTCGAACATTTTACATCTGAATTCATCATTTAAAATTTATTGAATCAATAGCTAAATATATTCAATATAAATACAAAAGTTATGAGTAACATTTTCGGTCAATCTATTTTGTACATAGGCGGAAACGAAATTATATGAGTTTGAATAAATGTCAGGAAAATTTGAGAAAAATTTGATATTTCGAGAATTATTGAAAGGAAAATATATAAAAATTGGCTTTCCTTCCAAATGATCTCAAAAGACATTAATCAACTTGTGTGAGCTACCTGCGGTTTATACTTAAAAAATAAAAAATTCATATTAATAAGACGAGTTTCGGAGATTATTTTAAATTGAGCCGTTGAAATAACATTTATTCCTTTTCAGCGTTCATGAAACTACGGTAGAAGCGTGGCTAAATTTCACCCTTTCTGCGAAAATATATTTGCCCTCATAATTTCTCCAACAGATTCCATTTCAAGTACAACAAGTTTCCAGGATTAGTTTTAAATCTCTTTCTAATCCACAGCGATTATTAGGGTCTGTTTTAAACTGAATACATTATAATTTCGAGGGAGAACGAACAAATTTGAATAAAATAAAGATTTTGTTCAGGTATCCTCGAATATTCCCGTGAATAATTTTCAAATGATTGTAATTACTCTTCCGTTTTGTTTGTCAAACATTCTATATAATGTAAATAAAGGAGGAGCACTTCGGCACTTCTCCCCTCAAACACATCGGCAAATGTTTTTTTTTCCCGATGTGACAATATTATGCTACGTAATTTTCTGATCAAAATACCTCTGTCAATTCATATTTCTTATGGGGGAGAGAAGAACTGCCCTTCTGTTCCAAAATAGGAAAACCAAACTCATGACACCTTTCTAGGTTGTAAAAACATCCTTTTTGGTATTGTTTCCAACTTTGCCCTTTTTTCCAAACTCAAAAATATTAAATGCAACGTCACTCCAATTGACACATCATTTTAATCTTGCCAAAACAAGAACATTAGTGAAAATTGCAGCTCCTTATCTCAACAAAACGTTTAATCAACTGTGAAGGCAACAATTTTGAAATTTTTCTACCATACTAATTAGTGTTATTGAAATAGAATAAGAAGCGCCGCTATTTTATACTGGGTCTAAATAGAGAGCTGTGGTTTTCACTGTTTTTCTTCTTTTGTCATTATCACTTGGGGTGTTTTTGCATTTAACATTTTTAAGTTATCCCTTAAAAACTCAATTTTGGAAAAAAAGGGTCAAGTCGAAAATATTTCCACAAAGCGTGTTTTTTTTGGTTATGTATTTGGTTTTTCTGCTATGACCCGCTACAAAGTTAACCTGGCCCCACTCTATATAACTTCTTCATACAAATTTGGTTATGCGTTATCCTCCCGTATTTTCATAAGTGAAGTATTCCAGCAAAAACGATTAATGAAGATTATATGAAATTGTTGAAGGATAAAATATTCCAGGGAAATTATCAATTTCAGTTCATTTTCATTATACAAAGTAATTAATCATTAATATATAATCGAGCATATAATGGTTAAACATAATTCCTTCAATTATCATTATCGTATTAGAAATTATGATTCATTTACATGAGTATTCCGTTTAGGCGATTATGTAAGCATTGGATGGATTCTATTCCGGAAAAGAATCTGTTTCACGTCTGTCAAGACGGGCTTTATTCTATGAAAAAATTCAACAAATGCCAAAAATACACGGAAATCGCTTTCACTTTCTACATATTTATTTATTGATCTAAATAAACATTTTCCAAATTAGTTTTCCCGATACATTTGCATGAATCATTTGGATAGTTGAGTTTCATTCTATCGTTTAATTTTTGATAGGATCCCTCTAATTTTTAAAATGATTCCACCGTAATTGGGAATGAGAAAATTACAGAGAAACATACTGGTCTATGGGAAAAAGTAACGTTTATTCACGCGTTTAAGAGAAGTGCCGACGTCCTTTTCCTGTATTTACATTATATGAAATGTTTGACAAACGAAAATAAAGGGTCATTGAAGTAATTCCAAAGTTATTCACGGAAGCAGTCGAGATGATATTACGTGAAAAAAGTTCTTGTTATATCTGTTTTATCTATCTAGAAGTGCTTTGCAATTCTTGATAACAAAGTTATTACATTATCATTTCAGTCGTGTTTTTCTTCATAACTTTCTATCCAAATAAATAATAAAATTCAAGATTACTTAGCGCCAACACGAAATCACATAAAGTTGAATAGTTTGCAATTAATATTATGTTCAAATTATTGGAACCCTCCCATTCTGGGAGTTTTATTTACACATCATTTTCGCGAAAATGAAAATGACACCACTATGACTTTTTTATACACGAAGCTAAAGTTCATATGAATCATGATCTAACTGGAAGACCATCTCGTCATGAGCGCATATTGAAAAAAAAAACAATTAATAATACTACTTATAAATCTATACGATCTATCATGAATATTGCACTCTTTTATGTTCTCTATTTTAGTGTCTGCGCGCCAATATCCACAGGCAAAACCGGAAATTCCATTCACACATCACAGTTTGCAAATAAAATCCCCGGTAATATGATATGCGGGGGATTTGATGTTCATACTTGAAACCGTATCGATTCATATTGTCAATAAACCCGGAAAATAAATGCATTTCGCGAAACAATAGGTAAGAGAAATCCTTCGTTCCACTCATGGTTAATAGAATAGGGAGCACCGCAAATTTTAACTCGGAGCTGTTATAATATGCTGCTTTTGATGGTTGAGCTCAATCTGTCCCCTTACTCTCGAGTTCTGAAGTTCTTCGAACACCTAAAGTTTATGGTGGAAGCAGCATCAGCTGCCATAGAAACAGATCCGAATTAATCCACTGAAACCTTCTTCATCAAATATCCGGTCATGAGAACGAGACTTGTCTCCATAGTATTTCCCTCGCAAAAAAATACTGGTTGGAGCTTTGCGAACAGATTTTCATATTGAAGGTTTTTTAAATAAGGAATGAATGCGTTGGGGAAGCAGAAAAAAAGGGAAATGTTCGTAAGATCAAGTCGGTCACGAATAATGAACTGAGAGTTGGCACTCTCGTTGCCTTGAAGCTCTGCACTGGAAAGGGCGAATTAAACGAATTATCATTAAATTGGATTTTGCTACGTAAATCTCCCAATTCTGTAGCACACTGTTACTCAATGGATTCAAGTACACTGCGAGGAAAGTGGAATCTTAGTTAATAGGGACATTTTTCGAAACCGCAGTTCTCCTCGTTAACAGGAACTGAATTTCGGGTTAATGTAAAGAGAAAGGGGTGATCGAAAAACTTTCTTCTAATTGGGATTATTCCGAATTAACACTCAATGCAAGTGAAGACATTCATCTCCCACTTATCAAAATTTTTCTAATTTGAAAACTGTCGCAGGTATGCATTGAAAATTCAGTCAAGAGTTTTTCAACGTTTTCTGTTAGTATTTGAATTATTTTCAATTACTAATGCTGTGAGGCTTCGTCTTTTTCTGGTCTCGACAACACTCTCGCCGTTCTGAGGTATGATGTTTCGGTTAATTGTGCACAAAAACGAAAAGACGATACTTTTTTTTGAATAAAATTGGCTCTTGAGATACTTATAGTGTTAACATTCATTTTCGATTTTCTCTATGAATTTTAATTAATTCGGAAATTTGTTGAACAACGTTTAAGGATCTCGTAGTGTCTCAAAAGGGTATTTGCTTGATTTGAATCTCTAGATATAAAAGAATTAAATAAAATCTTTTAAAAAACGAAATTGGGTATTATTATTATAAGTATCATAAAATCAAGATTTATTTAAAAGCCCGTTCATTTTTATGCACAATTAACTGAAACATCACAGAATAAACTTTAGGTCAAGCAGGAAACTTTTTTTCTGTGATAATTATTAATTTCTTTCAAAATATATTCAACAGAATCTCATGAGGGGTTGGGAGAAAATTTTTCGTCCATCCTCATCCTCAATAGTTTTCCGACAATCAATGTCTGCCTCTAAAACTGAAATTCTGGTTACGTCCCTGCTTTATATTATCCAATCCAATTACGGGAATGGTTATTAACCATTATATAGACATTAGTATCCTCTTCTCAACATTTAAGTCCATAACTTGACGAATTGACGAGGCCAATTAGAGAATGGATGTGGGCAACATTTTGGCATACTCAATCAGATTTTAATCTAGATTTGATTCATTAAGTTCCTACATAAATTTTCGAATTTATGAGTCCTGCAATAGTAAGTTGGTTCATTTCTGAAGGATTTTAAATTCTTCGTTCAAAAGTGGACTTTGTATGAATCCATTTCTGCACCTCAGTATATTATTTTCCAATATGCGCGGTGATCCAAAAACTTGATATTGATTTTTCAACATCCTGTATGTTTCCATTTATTTTTAAGTCTATTAAGTCGTAAAATCTTACATCTATTCTCCCAGCGGTACTCATCTTATTCGAAGGAAACTGCGGAAATGTGTGAAGAAAGCGGTCCGCTCAAAGTGCTCAAACAATTGCAAGAAGCGGTTGTGGGACAATTGTAAGCGGATATGCTTTTCACTGAGAGATTGGCGGAATTATTATTCCATAATGATCAACGTGCTATATACAGGATGTCCGTTATTAATCGACAAATAAGGAGAAGTGCAAAATGATATTTCTAGATACTTTCAGATGTAACAAATTTTTTTCACGACCATACACAGAAATAAATGCTTTATATTTCATCAGAAGTAATTTTGGGAGTATTTTCACCCCTGAGTTTGAACTTAAATAATTTCAACCATAGGTTCCACTGTTCAAATTATTTCTGTAAACCATTACTTTAGCTCCGTTATTCAGATATTATTTTCACCCCTGATGGTTTTTTTTCGTTAATACCGGACTCAGGAGTGAAAATAGCCCCAATGTTTTTTTGACGAAATATATATATTTCAGTAAAAAAATGTTTTTTGCTTTTTTCTAAAACTTCCCTTCAATTCAAATGGGCACTGTGAGAAGAATAAATATAAAAAATATAAAAAAGTGATCCATTTGAATGAATATTTTTTAGGACCACTTTTAAATCATGAAATGGTTTGTTTTTGAACGAAAAATGTGCGATAATCATAACTGCCATGATTGACCTAAGCGGATCGTTTTGAACTGACTACTCTTACAGATTTTTCAACTGTTCTCTTGACATCTACCTTATAAGTCTTGACGGAACCGGCATCAGGGGCGTTGGCCAGTTAACACCGTTAATTCCACTTTCTTGAATTCCAGAAAATCCTCTTCTTTTCACGGAAATAACAACATGTCGTTTCGCCATCCAATAAGTCGATAAATTGATGGCTCGGAAAATTGCCGATGCCACTTTAACAGCCATAATAAGCATTTTTTGTGACTGAAATTTAATGATACTCCCTTTTATATTGGGAATCCCATGATCGACCCCAGCTTTCTTTTGAGACCTTTTTAGATTTATTGTGTTATTTGCAGACAATTGAAAGGGGAATTCAATTCCGAAAGTCAATATAACAATTGTTACATAATTTCTAATGGGGAAGACGCATTTTCGATTACGATATACAATAAGTAACTTCCGCAGCTGAACAATTCATGTTGTGATCTAATGTTTATTTGAAATGTTGCGCATTAAACATTGATTTGCTTATAATATCTTGTGCTTTCTGTAAATTATCCGTACAAACAGATTCGTGTCGCAAGTGTTATGCTATTAGGCCACAAAGCGTTGTGGTCATGATGAAAATACATGACACGATGTTGTAACCGCATCACAACAGCTGTGTTATAACCCGTCTGTGTGTTCATTTGTGAGGAATATATTTTATGGCAAATAAATTGCACTTATAAAAGCATAAGCACTACTAACTAAAGTTTGAATATTATTGCTCAAAAATTAGACACGTAGTCAAATTAGCCTCTGATGAAGGGTTCACTGCGATTCCAAAAATTTGAAATTCACAATTTCAAGAGGAGTGTGGATGAGGGGCCTCGGGCCTTATGCTTACTTTTTTATTCAACCAATTTTGCTTCACTCTATGAATATAAAACATAGATATCAGTAGCTACAAGCTAGTTTGCCGGATCGATTAAGCAAAACCCTGCAACAGATTATTCTACTAGTATCCGACCGAAAGGATTTTCTATGGAAACCGAAACCGAATCCTCGGTATCCGTTTCAGTTTCGTATGAAACCGAAACCGGAACTTTTCCGGACATGTTGAGAAAATTTAATTTACTGCAATTGGGCGTATTATGTTTGTAATCAAAATATGTAAATGATGATATAGCTGTGGCTAAATTTTCGTAATCGTTGGATTTGTATAAAATCAACGAATATTTTTCATTTCAGTTGGTGATTTGAATGAATATTACTCGATAATTTCAATGAATTTTAATACAGAATATAAAATACTCAATCCTGAATACATCTCTGACTACTGCCAAGTTTTCTCCATGAATTTAAATTATCTGAAGTTCGAAAAACTCCCCTTTTTACGCCGAGAACGGCCTGTCGTTTCCACAATTTTCTCCGTGGATGAATTGATAAGTCGATAACTGGCTGATGTGTAACCACTTTGACAGCTTTGACAAACAACTAGGGAGCGTAAAATTATGTGTGCAAAATATTTTCTTGGGAACTCTTCACTATAGTTGTAAATCAAATTTTTTCGTGAAAAAGTGTAACTCATTGTTGACTTTCCATTTTTTTGAAACCTACGAATTATATGAGTCATTTTATTTCATTAAATGCATTGCAGATGTATCACGAATGGAAAACCTGAAATGTTTTTGATATTGGGCAAAAAAAAATAGAAAATATGGCACTTATTCCTAAATATTGGAAATAATTTCCGTAATTTGGGTTTTAATTAGAAAGCACTCTCCATAAGGCATATTAGGATTAGGCAGTATTTAGTCAGTAAACAAAAGAAGACATTCGTCGTTAAAAATCACCCCTTTTTTATAAATAAGGGCAAATTTAAGTGGAACAACGGTGTTAATCAGGGTATTTGGGGTAGGGCACCCCTCGAGTTTTCATAGTTGATTAACATTCCTGTACCGTTATTTAATATATAACGGATAACCCGGCCGAAAGTAACTCATTCGGGATGCCTATTATTCCGGTGGTTATAACAATAAATATAAGTTATGGACATACTGGAAATTTCTATGATAACAAATTGGCGATTTTTAAGGAATTCAATTCATTTTCCCATTGTAATGACAGTTTGCAATTTATTAGAACATAACATCTTGAAAATATCCGGGAAAGATAGAAAAAATCGCTTCAATTTGGATTCATTTGGGGAATTGCTCCTTTAAATTTTTCACGAGTATTAAAGAAATATTTCTAAAATGAAAGACCATATTCAACCATATACTGATTATCAGGACAAAAATAATAAATTTTCCACTTACATGAGCGTAAAAAATGAAAGAAATTTAGATTACGTCAGCGTTTATTTCCCAATAAACCGTAAAATCCCATTTATTTACTCAATGTCCGAAAAATCGTTTGTGTTTTACGGGGAGGGAACATGTCGTTCTGGCTACTTTTGAGTCGATAGATAAGCCGATAAGTCGGTAAGTGGATAGTGCGTTGTCAATTTGAAGTTGTGATCAGCACGTTTCGGTTGTGAAATTTCACGAAACTTTTTGTAATTGAAGAGACACGATTCACTTTAGCTTTCCGTTCAGGCTTTTTCAACCAATTATTTTATTCGGCAAATGAAACCGACGAGAAAGTTTTCATTTTCAGCTTAATTGACCACGTTTACGTTTTCCCAATTATGACTCTTTTTCGATATTTTAACGGAAATGTTTTCCACCGTTTGATGATTTTGTACAATTTTTGTTAATTGCTGGAATATACATTACGATGAAGGCCAGCAATCTTCTAATTTTGGCAAAAAATTTTACAGTTCATGATTACCCGATTTAGGAAACATTTTACCTATCCAAATAAAATTTTTTATTCATTTATATCTTATAACTCATAAAACAAGCTAACGATCAGCGTTTCAATAATCATTAAATTTGTTATCATGAACTTAACACAGGTTTTAAATTTGTTGTTTTCATTAACAAGTTTGAAAAAGTTGCTTTTAAAAATATCTGTGATAAACTTAAATTGTGGAGTGTTTTAACTCCCTGCATACGAAGAAAAGTTCAATGGCAATATTAAATTAAGTGTCTTTATTATAATCATCTCCGGAACTATTCATCTTTGTTCTTTGGTTATGAGAGCAAACTAACCCCGCTCCAGATGTTCCATTGTTTAAATCGAAGCCGCTTAATTCCAATGTTGGGTAATGATGAAACTTTGTACCCAAGATGCCCGGGCGGGAATTTAATAGCTTATTATGAATAGTTTGCCGGGGTTTTAGCTATCATGATTTATTAATTTTCTCTTTATTCATTATTACTCTTCTTTTCTTTGCAGACAACCTTTGTGATGTAGAGGAAAACAAGCAATAAAAATATACATTGATGACAATCAGAGTTGCTTTCATTCATATTAATTTCGGTAACTTGAGTGATATATTTGCTAATATTTAAATATGAAAAATAACGATGAAACTATATTGGAAATACTACAAGGATACAAGACGAGTAGATGGCCGTCACCGAAAAGTGTCAAGATATTCGTGGCTAGCACAAAACATGGTGAGTATTATTTGAGTTACATATCCAGTACATCCCTTTCGGTTTTTGATATTCAGAATTCATGGAGGAGCGGAAGCTGCTTCTGGAGTATGTCGGACCAGAACTACAAAATTATTTAGAGCAACACGAGATCGAGGTAAGCATGAATTTAATTTCAATGCCCTATTTCGTAACGGTTCTCTTATATGAGATGTTAAATTCCCGTGAAATCCTATTGTGAATATAAATTATCCCATCCAAAAATCCGAATTGTATCCTGAATCTATCGCGGTAATGTAGTTTCATTATGCAGCTCGAATTTAAAAGCGCGGAAGGGGAGTCGAGGATACGGCCCTCAAATTCAGAATATAAATTTTCAGCAATCTCCATCAGCGTTCTCTTCAATCAATAGTCCGTGTTCTGTATGAAAAGCTGTTTGAATGATTGATGATGTCCGCTGCTTTCATTCCTCGAAACACCTAGAGCAGAAATCTTCCGCAATATTTACCACTCGTCGTATTCTAGATTGAAATGAATACAGTCTCATTAATCGTTCACTATCTCGACGATAGTGTGGTAAGGGTTCTCGTTAAATGTCACATATTCAACTCTATACGGAAACTGATCTGATTGTGAATGAAGCGTCATCAGCAAAACAAGGCATATAACATGTTCAGTTCCTCTGTAACCCTATTATTAATTACCTGCTAATTAAGTTAGCAATTATGTACGCCATCAATTAGGAAAACAATTTTCCTTCCAGCTTCTACATGAATGAACGTCTATTAACTATGGTGCGGGGGAGGGACTGGCTTATTAATTTCTAAAGAAAACGAAGAAAGCCATATTGGAACAATTGCATGTGATTAACATACTGGTACAAGCTTGTTTACAGTTCTCCGTCACAAAAAAAATGAATCAACTTCCTTTTTCAATGAACACCATGATGTCTGGATTCTCTCAAAGATCAATAAGAATGGAAAGTTTCTTGAGAAGAAATTTCCAACTCATTCGACTTATTGTTAGAATTTTCTCAGGAACGGAAATGACATTTTCTATTTCATGCTGAAATGAATAAAAAATCGTTAATATTCTGCAGTCTATAAAATATATCCAATATGTGGATGTTGTGTCATTTCATTTATTCTCGATGAAAAAAAAATAATTAAGTTTATTAATACCCTATGAAAATCCATAGTTATATACCAAACATTAGACGACGCAGTAATAATCGAAAACGTTTTATGAGGCATAATTTTTTTAATGATCCAGTTGATTGCCTCAAAGTTTTACATATACATACAAAGAATTGATCGAACAGGCTCTGAATAAATAACAATATCGTCGGAGGGTTGAAAATTTAATGTATGCATAATACCACAATGGTAAACAAACAAATATTCCGTTCGCGCAATGCTCGAGAGGGAGATTGAAATGTTCATCTTAACCGTAACGGAAGATATAAATATCTATTAACGATCTCCCCCTTTGGGCATATTAATACCAAATGGGGCTCTGAAATAACGTATTATCGAAATATTTATTTAATATAGACCGAAAGACAGTCTTCTATCTCCACAAAACAGCTTTAAGGGCGACTCTCCGACAAAACGCACTAGAAAATTGATTTCTGATTTGCTTTTACAACCTCTGAGTGCCCAAGGCTTCCCTTTGAAGTACCTACTAAAAATCAACATTTTCCTTGCAATTTTCAGTATAATAAAATTTTCAATCCCCCTTAAAAGCTTTTAGATCAACGTGGGACATACAGCTTATATTCAAACGGATGGAACAATCAAATAAAAAAACATTCGAATTACAACAATCAACCCGTGTTTCAATTGATTCATGTTAAATTAACTAAGCGTCTCGTGTTTTAATTGAAAATAGCTCGTGAATTACTCGACAACAAGATACACCGAAACTTAACTCCAGGAAATTCCAATCCATTCGTTGTAATCTTCAACCCAAATAAGCAACTGTCAACAAAGTCAACATTTTGGGCCAAAACGGAGCTTATTCTCGACTCGCGTTTGTGTCCCACATCAAAAAATATTCAAATAATGTGAATTGATGGCATGCGGAGAGAAAGAAAAGTGAAAATGAATTTATGATATTAGTTTTATGAAGTTGGATAGTGAACACGCAAACGAATGCTCCACAAGTGGATCATAAGCTACCGCTTGCCAATGATGTAACTTTCCAGAGCTGCTATTTATTATCACAAGCCATGGGAGGTTTCCACATTTGTCGAGAAAGCATTTTATACGTTTCATCTATTATAGAGCAGTTGGCTTCGGTCTCCCAATATCCTGTTCAGGGGAAACTGCAACAATTGTCGTACATATGTTTATTTTATACTTGGAATCATAGTACACGCAAATAGACGGGGGATTATAATTTTAATTAATCCACATTTCCGTTGAGCTTAATTGGAAAACTATGTCAATGTAGACAATGAAAAGTATGCATCCAGTTTCACGTTGGGGACCCCTCCCCTGGGCGTCGTAACGTTCGTTTGTTCCCCCTCTTTAGGAGTTTCGTAAAACCAAATGACCTGAAAGATAAATATTTTTAAAAAAATACAAGTATATAATCGTATTGCATTGTGAACTGCGCTAGGTCCCTCAGTAACGAGTCGTTCAATTGGACCGGCACACTTGCCAAACAGTGTGACGAATGAGCGGCTCAAAAATTACGTAACGCAGTTTTTGACGATTTTCAGAGCGCAACATGTATCAATTTTTCAATTTTCATCGGATTGACATGTTTGGCTACTATCAACTTAAACTTAAGTTTAAAATGGGTTCCAATTTGTCTTAATTTGTGTTAGGTAACGCATTCTTCTTACTCCTTCCTCCCGTTTTTGTAACATATCGTAACGTTCTCTACACCCCCTCCGCCCCCATCATGCGTTGCAAAATAGTTTAACGATCCCTCGCTTTGCGAATTCGGGGGAAAAATGCTCAGAATCGTGTTATTCGGACGAACATGTCGGACATCAATGTCACTCAAATAGGAAAGTCCCCAATTACAGAATATGGGAACGTCTGCGTCCCTATTAGTCTAGGGCACGGCGTTTCGAATGAATTTATGAAGGGAATTCATAGAGAGATCGATGAAGAATTAAACGACGATAACAGTTCGAACAACTGATGAAATAATCAATTGCATTTAATCGTTCCTCAGATATCGTATACGTTACGATAAAAAAAATGAATTCTTGATAGCCAATTAACGTCTAGAAACATGCAATGTCCGTTTGAGCTATTTTCTGAGTAGAAAATTTCACACAAATATTATTATCAAGTAAATTATTAAAATACCTCTTTAATCCTCACTTATAAATTATTCCTGACCGCAAACGGTTTAAAATAAAAAAACTTCCAAATGTATTTCGCGTTGGTCACTTTTTATTGATTTTCAATTTATTCATAATTTTTTCATTGCAATAAAGAGACAATAAACTTTTTGGGTACCAAGTTTTTCGTAGATCAATAGACGGTACACAATGAAGTTTGCACAACGCCGACGGCGTTAATTAGGCTTCACCCTGGCCCCCTCAATTATTAAAAGTCTCACTGAATCCACAATCCATGATACGTTGAAATGTTTGTCGGATCAAATTATCCGTCGCTTCGCAATACATGTGTTCTAGCATAAAATTTTTTAAAGGTGGAGATCGTTGATATGCACTTCAAAGCAGACGATAAAGATTTGTACGATCCATTCCTATTCGAAGATCACTTGACTGAAATCAGATCGTGCCACAAAACGTCGAGGGGATATTTCTTTATGGTAAGGATGCGAGAAGGAAAACCGATAAATGGCCACAGCTCGTGAATAGACCCGCATTTTGAGGCTGCTATTTTCTGATGAAGATGGACAGAAAGATATAGTCTGGCTTACTGAAGCTGAAAGAGAATATTTCTTTTCATGCATCATCGGGAAAAAGATATCTCAGTCGGATTCGACATAAAAATACGGTCTGCGAAACGTTGCGGATTAGTTTCCGAGTATCTTATCTATCGGTAAAGGACGTTAAAACGCAGTTAATTATCTTTTAAATAGTACGGTCGGGAAATTGTTCTTGTCTTCGTTCCCGGAACCGATCGAGATGCTTCCTCGACGATGGTCTAATTTCCATATAATTGAATCTCGATTTTCAATAAATTCTGAAATTATTCTGTAGACGATGATAGGAGATCAATACGGACCGTTCCTACCACCAACCAGAATAGAAAATGAAACTTTTACATCTATATTGCGTGTCGCTAAAGAACTGAATGTCGACGTGGGAGCTCTATCGAAATGGTACCAGCAAGAAAACGGTATTTATATATTGAAGGACTTCAGGTACACTATCGGAAAAATTGCTGCCTGCGTCTATTAATTTTTCCTTTCGCCAGAAATAACGACAACTGGACTTCGATTTCGAAAGGAATTTTCAATATATTTTTTCATTGTTCATTGTTTTTGGACGAGGAACACAAAAAAAAGTATTCGTTATATTTGAAATCAAATTTGGAGAGGCAATTTAGTTACGCCTTAGGTAAAAAAAATTGAATCGGTGTGACTATCTATACCACAAACGCTTTATTTTTCAAGGAATTGCTCCCGGCACCGCACGCCATATCCTTAACATTGATAGGAAGTGGGATAACGAAACCGAACAACACATCGTGAGTATTATTTTCCCGAACATTCTTCTCACCTACTTCTGGATTTGACACTACAGAATAATGATATCGCTTATCGAAATTCCATATTTTTTCAAAATAAAATGTAGTCGATCTGGTATAACCTCTATTATTAATTTTGCACTCATAATTCGGAAAATCTAAAGATATATGATATCTTCCTTAACGGTAACTTCTTAATCCTTTCAATGTTTCCAATTTAATAAATATTACACCAAAATTGCAAAAATTTATCAAAAGCTTTCTGCCTATTTAAACTCTTCTTGGAATGATTATTCAAAAGAATTATCGAAGTTTTTTACACAGATAGTACGAGTAGAAATCCAAAATAAACAGGGTTAAATTGATTTTTTCAAATTGTGTTATTAATTAGTATTAACGTGTTTCAGAGAATGGTCATAAAGCTTTATAACTTACAATAAGCAATGAAATATTTGCACAAGTCTGCGTTTATTGAAGATTATATCATAATTTCACGTGATTAACTATATTTTCAGGAGAAACTTTCGCATTTTATGTCGGTAAAACTAATAACAGGTAAATTTTCTCAACGAAGGAAGTATTATATCTTCGCCGACAAAATAATATTCTAAGAGAAATTTTGTTGTTCAGAATGTCCCCTGTAAATTAATTATGAGTATTAAGTTTTATAATTGACAAGCTGATATTTAGAGGGGAAAGAAATAAAAAGACAACTGTTCCATTTCCGAGAATTGATTAGTTTTCGAACTTGTGATTTGTTGACCGAAGTTGTTAACAAAGATTTATACTCGCAGCTGAGATTCTGGTGAAGAAGAAACCCTAATGAGGAGTGTAATATTAAAATTTGAAATTAAAAATACCAGCTTTGATGAATTTGAGAGCAATTTTTATCACAAAAAGGGAAAAATTAATCGACGAAAGTTTCACTTCTCTTTATTATTAAATCTTATTCTATTTCATTACCCAACAGAATTTCATTCACACTTGCAGGTATTGCATTAGATTATGCGAAGAGTTTTCGTAGACTCTTCTTGATTAAAAATTTAATTAATTTGGATTAAATGAAACGTTAAAAGGCACTGTCTGGAAGATTTCAATGAGTTGAAATGGAATAACGAATAATTCTGGAACGTTTTTACTCATCTTCGTTATTTATTTGATGGGAGAAATATTTCAATTTCAATGTAAAATCACCCATTTTGGAAATAATATATAGGTCCATAATTTATATAGAAAAACGTATGGACATTTAAATTAATGTGCAAATCCAAAATTTTGGGCTTCAAATTCAAAACTGAAAACTGAAGAAAAAGATCTGAACCATAATCAACTTCAAACTGAAAAAATAAAAACTTAAAGAACGTAAATTTAGGAACTAAGAACTTGAAAAATAAACATGAAAAAGCAAAGTTCTTATTCTGTTTTAAAAACCTAAATTCGAACATAACAACCGAAAATTCTGCATTCGACTCAAAAACCAGAAGAAATTCAAAACAGCAGAAATAAATTTCAAACCTAAAAGTTTAATAAAACCTGAACATTCGAAGCTAGAATCCGAAACAATTCTAATAATAAAACCTAACATCCTGAATTAACCAAATTCAAAACCGAAAAACTGAAAATTGAACCTAAAAATCGAAAATTTGAATCTGAACTGCAATTTGAATTTTTGTATCTGAAAACATAAGCTTTTGCATTTTGAAGGAAAACGTAAAACTAGCACATGAAATCCAAAATGTCATGTTTAAAAATCTGAAATTCGATCATAAAATATTTGAAAAAACAAAAAATGAACACAATTTCATTCGAATTTAAAAATAGAAAAAAACCTAACAATCGAATCTAAAGACAAAAACCGAAAACGTCGCAATCTCAAACTTAAAAACCCGAATTTGACACCTAAAACTCGAAAAGAACTTGAATTTTCATACTGAAAATCGATGAAAAACCTGACTCCCTCAAATACATGTTGAGGTAGAAACCCAAAAAATATATAAAAGAGCAAAACGATAGGACATTCCTCAAATAAAAAAAATGCAAAACTCGCAATGAACAATCTGAAATATAATAAACGTAGAAATTGAAACAAATGCTTAATTTTCATTTGAAGAAAATGTCAATTTTTGCAATTGATTCATTCTTCAATCAAATTTAATTCAACTAAACCGCATTCACTTATTTCACTTATTTTCAAATTCGTTCGACGACAGGAATCAATTTATGATAAAGTTCCATTGAAATATTGCCAAGAGAACTTGGAAGATTTTCGCAGTAGAGCTAAATCACTCATTCCAGAAGAAAACAATCTAACCTTCACGTAAGTAAACAATAACTTTATTCCCACTTTTTGTTTCCACCACGTCTTGTAGAGTGCCTTGGAAATCTGGAGGACTAGATTCTAACTCTGAAGCACACAAATCTTATTTGAGCAAGTTCAAAAACGTCGTTTTGAATCATATGAAACAGGTTCTGAGTCGAACGTTAGAGGAACAACCTGAATTGAAGTCGAGAAAGAAAATCGTTCAGGAAAATTTTGAGGAGAATATTTCCCATCTGAATCTCTGTTACAGCGAGATAAAGAAGGATTTTACGGATTCCGACGTATTGAATCAAGTGAAAAAGTTGGTGTTGCAACCGCCTTTATGTCCTATTCTAATCTACGGCAGTCAGGGCTCAGGGAAAACTTCCCTCCTTCAAACGCTTTTTCGTGAAATAGACAACTGGATCCCTCAGAGAACATTCAAAATAATAAGATTTGCATCTTGTACTCCTCAAAGCTCCTATAATCTGGAACTGTTACGGTTGATATGCCAGCAGATTTGTATTGCTCTCAAATTACCTGAGGGGTTCCTTCCTAAAGATGCTTCTTTCGATCCATTGTACGTCAATAATTGGTTCCAAGGTTTGCTTCGGTATTTTGAAGGATTGGATCAGGTTTTAGCTATATTCATCGACGATATACATTTGTTGAATCCTTTTGACTTCGATATTGTTTCCGGGTTGAGTTGGTTACCTATGGTATTGTCTTCGAAAGTTTTCATTTTTTGTACAACTGGGATGAAAATGGATGATCTTAAGCTTACGGTACAGCAGAAAGATAAGTTTAAAAACACTGAAACGTACATTGAATTACTTCCTAGTCCATCTATGAGCGGTACGTTATTTAAGTTTTAAGTTGAAATGCTACGATTTCGTTTTCAGATTATATCATAGGAAAATTTTGTGATTTAGAAAACGCCTTCACTCTACCAGCAATAACCAAATTATTTTTGCTCCTTTCTTGTACGAATTATGGATTAACTGAAATAGAACTATTAGAACTACTTATGCCTACCAGCAATTATGACGTTATCGTGCCAGAAAATGCAGAATTTAACTTTTCAACATTATCATCTACATTGAAGAAACTTGGTGAGTGATTATTGCATCCCCAGACGGAAAATAAACAGCAACGAAATGTTTAGGCGATGTTATTAGGGAAAAGTTCATGAAAGGAAAACTTTTGATAGAATGGAGACATGCCGTTTTTAAGGAGATGTTTATGAAACATTACAAAATTTCGCAGGATATGTTGAAACATACGCACAATGAGGTAGCGGATTTTTATTTCGACGAGTTTTGCGATAAAGATGACGAGTCGGAGGAAGCAGACGCGCCGGGTGAATTAGATACAAGAAGTTTCTTTTTTCCAACGCAAACTAACGAATGTTTTCTAGCACCTTTGTTATCGGAAATGCGAGAAACTCCTTTCAAGTCGACATTGTATAGCGATGTCACTTATAGTCGGAGACATATCGAAGAGTTCTGGATACATTTATTGAAATCGGGAGATATTGTGAAGTTGAAGAGACTGTGTATGTGCAATTATGATTTTTTGTTGGCAGCTGTAAGTATGAGTAGTGTCAAATTTTAGCATACTTTGAATGGAGTGCGCTCATTTCAGCTCCAAACGTTTTCGATCAGTTATCTGAGATGTATCTTAAAACATGTAAGGTGTTATATACTTGATCGGGATATCGAATTCGTATACTATAGTATAAAATTATCAACGGATATTTTAACTAGAGACACATACCAGTTGGGAACGCAAGTAAGATATTTGATGTGGTGAAAATAAACGAATTATACTCAATTTTCTTAAGCTGATATCGTGGTTACGACCAATCAATGAAAAAGATGGAGGTATTATAAGTACACTGGTTACATCAGCAATGGCATGGTGCGACGGTTTTACTTTGCCATTAGTAGTTCCAATGACTGATTGGTTGCAACCTCCATTGCCGGATCATTCTAAAATAATGCATATACAAAATGTGCGTTTGATTGAATGCACTCCCACCGGACAGCACATAGTGTGTGTTACGGATAATGATCCTCAATTATGGCACATTATGACAACGCAATTAATTCATACATTTAGCGGTAAAAAAATTCTCTACATTATCGTAGACAAGATGCTCTCATTTCGACGCCATCATTTTTTGATCCCTTTTTTCAAATTACCAAATTGCTCGAAATTATTAACAAAAATGATGCAAAAATGGATACTTTTCAAGGAAGGCCCAATTTACTATTGCAGAACCATGTATATGTATTTCCAAAGCTGTAAACGAGTTCGAAACGGCAGACTCATCGACACGATAAAGCGGACAACGATTTCCCATTTCCCATTTTCCTTTCTGGAAATGCAATGAGTCGTCAACTGTCAGTTATTGTTGACATTCAAACTTAATTCGAACTATAGGTAACTGGAATCGCAAGTGACAAACAAGCCAGTCATCCAATTATCCAATTTTGTCGTCAGGCCCCGAACCGTAGCGGCGTCTGCCACTGGGACTCGAACTCAACATGATTCAAACACGATTTTGCGATTAATTCATTAATAGATGAATCGCGAAAATGTTGATAGATTTTTTCGATTGAAATTTCGGGAATTCCAACTCAATATTTCGTCACAACATCAGGCGTAGGACTAATTCATCATTTTTTTTCGTTAGTATCATTAAAAAATCAAAAAAAAAATATTCAAAAAATATAATTATCTGTTATTTCAATGTTTTTTTTCATATGCGTCGCAATCTGTCATTTAAAACAACTGTTGTTTCGGCCGCTTGATTTTTAATAAAAAATTCACCCAAGTATGTTAATAAACTAAATACCTGCTCGGACACAAAGTTCGGACGATTTTAAACATCATTACTGATTTGTATTTAGGATTTCACAGCATTCTGCGATTTCGTGTGTGGAAAATCGCATCAGCCATGTGGCGTCCTTGTTTCGCGATTCACCGCTGGAGTCTTTCTTCAAAGTTTTCGAAGCTCCCACGTTGCTCTCTCAATTGAAGCGACGCGAATTGCTTCCTTCAATTCTTCCAGTGTTTGTGCTGATAAACACTTACTTGGAAGAGCCCCCTCACAAAAAGGTCAAGTAAATGAGAGAGCAACGTTGAAAAAATATTGGGGAGATGAATTCTATTTTCACATCGAAAAAACGCTAATTTCCGATGATTTTAAATTTTGTTTTCTCAGAAACGGTTGATTGTTGATAGAACTAGTAATCTAAAAGATTGTAGCCCTATTCGATAGCAATTGAATGGTAAAAAACTGAAAACAATGGTGATGTAGCTGAAAGTAGTGAAAAAAGCAATTGTTTATGACATTATGACTTGTAATATCTGCTGAAAGACCGAAAGCGATGGAATTATTTTCAGAAGGATTGAAATTTTTTTTCTCAGAAACGGTTTATTTTAGACTGCTATACTAATCGAGGTGATTTTAGCCCTATTTGATGTTCGAGTCGCTCGTTTCTAGAGCCACCACGGGCAGGAATACAATATACATCCCCCTTTTTCGAATTTCAAATGTCTCCCCCGGTTCCCGAAATGTCTCCTTGGTAACTGAAAATAAAAAAAACATTTGTTGAATAAATGAGAGCATTTCGCCTGCAGTGAACTTTCCTGTTCATGCCCGATATAAAGCAAATAATTTCAGGCCATAAAGGTGTCATAAACTGCATGGCCATATCCAAGCAATCGCAATATCTCCTCACAGGATCGGATGATTTGTGCATAATAGTATGGGATTTGAAAGCCTTATGCATCAAATTGAAAATAATGGAGCATATAGCGCCGGTACGATGCATAACCAGTGCCCTATCGAATACAATAATAGTAAGTGGAGGTGATGATAGCAGCATAATCGTGAGTTCTTTGAATAACGGAAAAGTCGTTATGAAAATCGATCATCATCGAGGACCAGTGAAATCTGTTAAAACTACATCAACTGGTGACGTGCTGTTGTCTGCGAGCGAAGATTTCAAAGTTTGTCTTTGGTCTCTGGAAAGTTTCACGTTACTCAACACCATAACGTTCACTTCCCCAATACAAACTATAGACGTCTCGGTCGATTCGGTATTTCTATTAGCGTTATGCCGAGATAATTATCTTTACCTCAGAACTTCGGCAACCGGCACCAAACTGCATACTTTATCTGAACATAAATCAAAGGTAACATCCTTATCTCTAACTCAGGACAGCAGTAAAGCTATTGTTGGTTGCATCGATGGTCGTGTGCACATATACAACGTGCATAATGGGAAAATCGAAAGAACAATTACCAACTCTGGAAAGGAAATAAAAGCGGTTAAATTAACAGAGAATGACGATTTTCTCGTGAAAGGAGGTGAATTTTGTTTATACTTAAATAGTATGCTAAAGAGTTATGCGTTTCAGGTGGTCACAAGGTGATTATTTATCCTTTTCGGCAAAGTAATATCGATAACGCAAAAATGATTCCAAAAACAAAGAAGAAAAATCAACAATTTCAATTGCACACGGGTTCTCTCACATGTATAGATATTTCGAGAGATGGTATTCTGGGCGCTAGTGGTGGTGTGGACAATCTCCTAAATATTTGGCAGTTGAATAATCAAGAATTATTATTTACTTTCATTGGACACAGTGGGATAATTTCAACAGTAAACTTTGCGCCTAATGGCAGTTTTGTTTGTTCGGGTTCCGAAGACAAAACTGTCCGAGTGTGGTCACTTTCATCTGGAAGTTTATCTCGGACGTTTACGGTTGATATATAGAAGTGAATTTGTGACGAATTTCGAATATTTTATGCTTTTTAGAATCATCAATTTCCGATATCTTCTGTTTACGTCTTCATGGATTCGATACGTGTTATTTCAGGCGACAAGAACGATAATCTTTTTGTATGGAACGCCGATAACGGGAATGTTCTTCATTTGTATCAAGCTCCGAGTAAATGTATCAAGATTACGAATAATATGAAATACCACGTGAGTACACTAACTTTTTTCATTATCCAGGCACAATATGGAACAAAACTCATGGATTGAACTTCTTTTTGAGTAAGGGTGGAAGTTTTTCACTCCGCCTTTGAGTATTGAAGGAATATTCACACTTTTAATCTCACAGGAATGATTTTGGGATGTAATCTACGGAAAACGATTATAACGAGTTAATTTTGTTTTATAACAAATGTTCGAATCGAAATGAATTATGACGTTTATTCTGTATAAATTTTAGTGATAAACACAAACGTCCATTGCTGTGACAACTGCTCATTATTTCATATATAATGTTATTCCTGTCATTTTTTATTTGCTCTGAACTCACCAAAAGTGGATTCGATTAAACATCATCAACAGCTGCATATTTTTTTGAATTATTTGCAGTGCTTTTTTTAGGAACCGTAAAAATTGCTTATCAATTTCCCCAAATACACAGAACTCCTCCTCCTCGTCACGACTCATCAAAAAAAAATGGGAGTTAGTACTCCCAAGTGCTTGATTTGTCTTCTTTTATAAAAATAAACGAAATTTTCGAATTCAAGGTAGCTTCTAATGGAGATTCCAGTCTGAAAATTTGGTCTACGACCGACGGGGAGAAATATACTGTCAATCATTCCAAAGAAATAACTTGTTTTGTCCTTACTATGGACTCTCAATTTATCATCACGGGCTCTAAGGATATGTCGCTGAAAGTTTGGCAAGTTACAGGCGGGAAACTTTCTCAAGTAAGCTCCTTCTTTTACCAACTTCCGTCATGATTAGTATTGTTGGCAGGTTTTAATGGGACATACTGCTGCAGTAACATGTGTAGCTGTTTCAGTCGCAGATAAAACTCAAATTATTTCAGGCTCGTTCGACAACAATTTAATAGTATGGGATATAAATACAGGAGCCGATATTCACACATTATCGGCTCATTTGAGCTACATCACTTGTGTCAAATTGTCGGGAGATGGAACTTTAGCAATTTCAGGATCCGACGATAAAAGTATCATAATATGGGACACTAAAAAAGGACTGCAATTAACATCCTTGCAGTTACATTATCCCATAGTCGATGTAGAGCCAGCAATCGATTTCTCAAGAGTCGCGATACTGTTAAGAGACTCCAAGTATATGCCAATTGTTTGCCTACACAATACGACCGCGAAATTTGTCAAGCTTCCAACTTACGCCTTCAATGAGAAGGATATCATCGAGAGTATGCATTATCAAGTAGAATGGGACGTGAAATTGAGATTAAATTAACTTTCAGACCCGAAACCTTCTGCCAAACGGCAAATGAAACGATTACTCAAAAAGGAAGTATCTTTAGACACCTACACTTGGCAGAAAAAATATGCTCACCTCACCTCGAATTTGGTCATACCGGCTGTTGATGAAAAATTCAAGCGACGGTTTTCAATCTCAGCTAGTATGGAAGAAATTTCGAAACTTCCTCAAAACCAAGACGCACAGACGGTAAAACAAAAACTTTTATTACATCAAAATTCACTGATTACACATTTACAACAGGGTGGTCTCAACAAACAGGGTTCGCTGGCACAGTCGCAACATTTCGATCAACTAGAGGCTTTATGGAATAAAAGATCTCCACCACGTCGTCGGCTACAACAAGTTCGTACTTTCAATTAATCGTTATAATGAATCATTTTTATATTTACAGAGCTTGTCTAAACAATCTTCATTGGCGGAATCTTACAACTCATCTGATGAAGATCATTTTGACAACAGTTAGTATTGAAGCGGATAAAACTGAGTGGAGGACCAAACAATAAACACTTCACGACAATGAAATTTTTATGCAGTAAAGAAAGTTCATTCTAAACTTTGTCACCTAATATAGAGGTGACAGCGGTTCTTGATATCATCTTATAACTGGGCCAGTCTGTCTATTTTTGAGTAGATAAATATCTAGAAAATCGAAAATGACTCGTGAAATTGTTGATTGAAAAATATTACGAAGAATTATGTGACAAAACAATATCAGAATGTAACAACATTCATCAAAGAAAAACTTTTTTCTAAATTTTGATATTGAATCAATCAGAAATTTTAAAATTTTTTTAGTATTCGATGCTATGGGTTAATCTTCAGAAATTAAAAAAATCAATAATATCAACAAGACATTATGAAAATTACAAACAAATAAACAGTTAAGAAGTAAAAATATTGTTCTAGAACAGTAGGCAGACTGTCCTTAAAAATTCTCCAAATAAAAAATAAAATGACTTTCTTCAACAAATTGTATGACCGTTGTAGTTGATATCCCATGTGGCTTTAATTGTTACTACTCAGTGAAAATGAAACGCAATGATATTCTTCTATTCACGAATTGTAGTATTTTGATCACTATATTCTACTGTCCGTTGAGTTATTGTGCAGTGAATTCTTCTTTCTACTGGTCAGAGTTTTATGCTTGTAATTTAGCGGTAGATTTATTTTTCAAGAATTTCCATTCATTCTCGTTATATTTAGAAACTACGTGCTTCTAAATTTTTTCAAAAGTTTCAAACCCCTATGCGTGCACATGTGCGAGAACAAAGATGGATAATTATCAACTTTTATGTAGAATATCAATCAGTTACTAATGAATGGGAATTTTCAAGATATTACTTATGTACTTAAATAAATTCACTGCTCAAAGGCATTTCGTTAATCTTTAAAAAAGTAGTTTCCGTTGTTTTTAGAATTGAAATGTCTTTAGTTATTATCATTTTGAAGTTGAATATATTTTTTTTTAACAGTTTAACATCACATGACAAGCATAGTCCGAGAAATGAAAGTATTCATGGGGGTCATATTGATTAGAAATGTTTTTTGACTATTGCAGTATAATTAAAAAAAAAATAATTATTATTCAAATAAAAACAACAAACGAATAATGCCCCCCACCTCAATACTTTCGACATATTCAACTTCAACAAGAGCCCGGATTGTCTACTCTGAAAAAGATTTCTTAAAAATCACTCTTTAGAAGTCAGGACTGTCTCAAACGGTAGATGTAAAATCGTTCCTATTAGGTACGGTGTATTCATTGTCCCGAAACGTTACATATTTTTAGAAGACCTTTCTTTATGTACCTTCAACGAAATGATCTCGTAATCTAGTACTGTTAGTTCATACTGATGTTTTGCACTGTTGAAAACAACGAAAAACTTGATGCTTTAATTCAATTGTTAATAACAAATGAGAATATGGTAATCTGGGAAACTTTGAAACAACTTCAAGTAATGCATGCTTTTGTGTCAGACATATCTTATATAATACTGGAATATATTACTGATTCAATCCCAGATAGCAAGAATTCCCTTCAGGTTTCAACCCATCTTCTCTGTAAGTGTTGCGAATTACTTTACTTATTTGTACGTCGTATATTAGTTGCCATTTGCAGTAATGAATAAAATTAGTTGATACAGTGCGATTTTTTTCTTCAAGGTGCTTGCAATCTGAATCGTCATCACTTGGATAATTTTTGATAAATGAATCGCATTACAATTTAAGTAAACTCCTTTGAATTTCAAGATAGTTTTCAAATTCTTCAAAGAACGAAGAAAATGTTATTCCTTTCTTGCAAAATTCATGTAATCATTATGAGAAAAATTTCATATATTTTCACAGAAAATTTAAGACTTTGCCATAAAAATGAGTACAAACTACAGAATCGATTTTAAATACTGACCTGCTCTGTCACTGGAAGTAGACTACTTTTCTCAACTTCACGCTATTCATACAACTTTCAAGGGAGATAAGAAATAACTGTTTAATAAAGTCAAAGTGTTTAATTTATTGTATAACAATAATTTCAATTATCATTGTATAATATATATGTATAAATATAAATAATCACAATTTCAAGGAAAAAATATTTACAAACAAATTTTCTTTGTTCCTACAACATAAAAAATTTTATACAGCAACTTTTCAAGACACTCTACCAAAAAGTTGTTGAAAAATGTTGTACCTAAAGTCTACAAAACGAAACAATTTTGAACTTCTCCTAGTGTTCCTTCTTCTCCTTCTTCTTTCTCTTTTTCTTTTTATCAGACTGCAAATCTTCATCTTTCTTGAGCAAACAATGTCTACAGTACCAATCTTCATTTTTATCCGGAGGAACTTGAATACCAACACAAACCCTATATCAATAAATGTATTAATAATTGATAAGTTTAAGAGTTGCGTAATTTTACCAGTGATACCAAGCGTCACAATCGTCACAACCGATCATGGGACTACCATCGTCCTGGCGACTACAAGCTGGACAAATCCAGACTTCATTTCCTTCGGCGTCCTAAATAAAAAGTGGTCAAACAAAATTATGCAAGCATAGAAATGGAACCGGCATGCTTCCACATGAAATGAAGTGTTAGTACAAAAGCATATCAAAAGGCGGAATTTTGTTGGAAGCGAATATTTTTGACACGCCTGGATTCCAGAATATCTGCACATATGTTTTCTGTTAACAATACTATAACGAACTTTAAATTTCGTGAACAATACATAAAAAAAATTCTGGAATGATAATAAAATATTTTTCATTCGTTTCAAAAAAATCTAACAAAATCAATTTCTAACGCAAAATTTTTTATGGTCTTTATGTTGTCTCCTAAAGCCACATGAGCAGAACATATTATACATTAGTCGTTGATAAAAAAAATTAATAGTATTTTATATATCTGCAGAAATCAGGTGCGAGAGTTTAAAATGTTACACTTCCAGAAAAAAACCATTAAGGAAACGTAAATGAAATGATAATCATACATCAAAAATATCGTAAGCACAAGAGTTAGCACACATTGAAAAATTAAACACAAAAAACATTCATTACTCGACTCACACAAACAAACTAATAGTAGGTAGAAAAAATGAAACATTTTCTAAGAAGAGTATTTATCTAAAATTCATTCCCCAAATTTCGGAAATTATTCAAATCAATTCAACGTTCGGCCAACATTGAAAATAAAAAAAGTGTTCGATACACACAAAAAAATATACGCTCAAGTTGATTATTAATGCAAACTTACTTTCTTGACGGGAGATTGCTTCTTTTTAGGCTTAACCGCCTTACTTTTGAGAGGATGAATTCTCGGCCTGCCAGGGCCGGCTATAGGCTTCGCCGCAGTTGTATCAGGAATATCTTCATGCTTAATATTATCCTCGGCTAAATAAAGTCAAACGACTTAAGGGACGATTCTGAATAATCTAGAGAGCTAGCCGCCACCAATCGATCCAAATATAAATCAAACTCAACTAAATCGAAAAAGCATGTAGATACTGAGAAACGAAACCGTACGTAATACTATTTCAACTGAATCAAAAATATCATAAGCATTGAAATAGACAATTGGAACAATTCGAGGACGCAGTGGAATTGACTGTCAATTCTATAACTCGATTGTCCAAAAGCTATTTTCTCACTATGTAAATAAATAAATCAAACGTAGTACTCATGCAATATTATAGAGTGCTCCAAAAGTAGTCACGAGAATATTGCTGCAACAGGATGACTATAAGTATAATGTAATTTGTAATTCGATTTTTCTCTCATTTTTCAGTAATGGTTTCGATATTCCACGAACTTTTTCCGTTTATCCCTTAAATTTTCTCGAAAATAAAATATATATATTGACCAAGTTTTCATTTCTAGAAAATGTTTCTCCTTAACTGTACCCAAACCTCCTAAAAAATGTTACTAATATCAAAAACACTCCCTCCCAATGCATATGAAAAGGGCAAACAGTTTTAGTATGGAAAACGACGGCAATTGACATCTCTGAAGCTGAACTACTTACAACATATTTTGACGGGGGTGCCATAGGCACGTCAAAAAGAGTAGGCTCTTTTTTAATTTCCACCTTAAATTTTGGAATTGGTTTATATTCCGATTTATGCTTTTTCTTCAGAGTAGCATAAGGATTATGATAATCAGTATCGACAGCTGCAGATAAAAGAAAATATTAATGAAAAATAAGGAATTAGATATTATTAGTGTTCACACCAGATGATTCATGACACCTCCATTAAATATCTTTGATGGTAATGAAAATCTTGCGGTAACTGCTTCGTGATTAATCAATGAATGAACATTTATAAATTACAACATCGCCAAATATATGCGGGACTACCGATCCTGATATAATTGGATTGTATTTTAAAAAACCTTTACCGCAATCCTGTTGGCAAAATCCTATAAAATGCAATACACAAAACTACGAATTAGACTAAATGAACAGATCAATCAGAAATTGTGATTAATCGATTTTGATTTCATTGGCCATAAAGCAGTCGATTATTTTTTTTTTAAGGCGAATTGTTCCCGAAAGAATGGGAACATAAAAGTGGATATTTGAACGGGAAACATTTTCTTATCAACACGTAATGTGAAATATTTTGTCAACCCCGACTCTTAAAACCATTTTTTTAATAAATCATCTTAAAATCAATCTCATCTTAAAATTCTCGTTTTTAATCCAATTTCATTCTGATAGTTCAACAACGCTTCAAACTGGGAAAACTGTATCTATTTTATCTAAATGAATGCATAACATCAAATAAAAGAAACTACTTTAGAAGCAAATCCTGTATGCATGCCACTTAAATCGGGCGAAATTCTACCTGGTACGCATTGAGGAGCCGGGTTCTTTGGTTTCGGAGGTCCAGTTACGAGCGCCGATATTTTCGCTAGGCTCGACACTTCGACGTCCGTTTCTTCTTCGAATGACTCGGCTTCGACTTTTACCACAGGCTTTATGTTTCTGAAATTGAAATTCAGTTATATATTACCGATGAAGACTGAGATAGTTGATTACAATTTTTTCGTTACAGCATCCGGCGTGACTGGTCTGGGCGAGGGCGATTTCAACTTCAATGTCAGCTTGGGCACTGGGTTTGATCCGTCGTCCTTAATTTGCTACAAAAATCATTGGGTATTAAATGTTTCCAACAATATATTATGAAATAAGTTACTTCTTTTTCTTTCCGTTTTTCCTTCTTTTCTTTCTTCTTGATTTTCTTTTTTTCTTCTTTCTTTTCCGCCTTTGCTTTCAGTTTTTCTTTCTTCGCTTTCTTCTTCAACTTGTCTTTCTTTTCCTTTTTATGTTCTTTCGATTTCTTTTCCAGCTTTTCCGATTTGATTGAGGAACTTGTGACAGGTTCTGGGGTTCTTGGTGGCGCAAGACTTACTGGTTCCGGAGTCGTGTTGAACGAGTTTGATGGTTCTTCGACTTTTGGTAGAAAGTTTGCTAGGGGGTTGGGTAGCGAAGGCAAATTTTGAGGTAAATATGGATGAGGGCCGAAATCGGTCATGTTCAAACCGGAGAAAGGAAATGAACCTGGAAATAAAGGGTTTAAAGGGTTACCGATGGGAGAAGGTATCAAACCGGGTCCTAAAAAATAGAGATGAGTGTAAATGTATAACGTTACTGTTAACTGTTCAACCTCCAAAGTTGGCCAGGAAATGCAAATTCGGACGGGCGCCTCCCAAATGATACGGATTGATGTTTCCGAATGGAAAGCCTGGCGCAGGGTTAGAAGGCATCGGTGCTGAATTATAAGGGCCTAACATATCGACGTCCGCTATAGGCGTTTTCGGCCTATCCGAGTAACTGTCGCTTTCGCCGTAGGAATTGAAGTGCGGAACTTGGGCTTCTGGTTTAGGCTGTCGACAGATTACATTGGATTGCTTTCTAAGACAAGAAAGGAAGTTTCTTACCTTTCGAACCTTTGGTTTTCTCTTTTTCTTTTCCTTCATCATAGGCACTGGTGGAGTAGGTAGAAGTTCGGGGGTTCTTGGTGTGGACGGTGTACCAGGAGGAGAATCGTCGAAGTAAGTGGGTTCCACTTTGACAACGTTATCTTTGTAGTTGACAGGATTGATTGGTTCGATTGTTATGTCACCGCGCAGGTGTGCTAATCTAGGCAATACATCCTCTGGTTCGTCAATTATCAAACCAGGAGGACTTCCTGAATCTTCTTTCGATTCCTCCTTTTTGACAGTCACTTTTTCGTCAAACTTTTCTTTAACGTTAGAGATTTTCTTCAGTATATTAACCTTTTTCTTATCAGGAACATTTAGTAGTTTGTCTATATTATCGAACTGCATTTGGTTGTTGGCAGAAAAATGATTGACCTTCATAGGCAAAGGAGTTATGGTGGTGTTGAGTTTTTCGGTTTTCAAGCGTGCCGCTTGCAAGGCTTTATTATTGAATTTATTGGAATTGTTTTTGTTGTTGAAAGTTTGTGGTAGCTTAACGACATCCAAACCGGCGGGCAGGCTGCTCAATATGGAGGGATTATTTGCGAGGGCCTTCATATGCTTCATTTTCATGGCGTGATTTTTCTTAATCCTGTCCTCGTTATTTAATTTAAAGAGCTCTCTACCCATTTTCTCCCTTTTCCGCTCGTTCTTTTTCATCGGTCGTGGGTTCTTTTTTAAAGGCACGTCCAAATTTGGTTCATTGTTGTTAGTATTTACGACAATTTGACTTGGGGGAGGTGGAAGTTCAGGCTGAGGTGGTACAGGTGTTTTCGATTCTGGTAATTTTCCTTCACGAGCCGGAGAAAGAAATCCGGAGGTCGTCATCATGACACTACTTATTTCTCTAGTAGGCCTGCTACCTTCTTCATCGCGCCTACAGATTAATTATTTCAAGCAAGTTAAAACGAAATTTCTCTCAGAAACGCGACTAATAAAATGATAATTCTGAACATGATTTTAAGGGAAATTCTTTGTTGCCATAGATTAAAGTCATATTTTCATGACTCTTTTTGATATATGAATATTGTTGATTGAATGATTTTAAGTACGCTTTAGAGTACAGCGTTCAATCTACTCGCTATCACTAAACAAATTTTTCTGTAGAACATAAATGTGTTCCGCAGAAAAGGAATAAGAATTAATAAAAAAATTCTTCATATCTATATCACCTTTACATAGTTTATCCAAGAATATTGTGAAACCAGTATCGATCCCTTCTAGTCAATTTCATGTTTCAACAATTATTTATTACTAAAACTTTAATACTCACTTGATTTTTTTAAATTCACCCGAAGTAACGTCTGGCGGCTTTTTGAATATAAGTTCATCACCTGCCATCACTTCGTCACCTTTGTCGGTCTTTTGATTCGGTGTTTCTTTTTCCTGTGCTGCTGCATCTTTAACAATATAAACGCAATTGTTTTGAAAAAAAAATTTTAATGCGAAGTATTGTAGACAAACAACTTACATTTCTGCCAAAAAAATAAGCGCATAGTAATGAAACGAGGAATTATGTTGATGCACAATCGACTGGCAGGTAAATTTAAATCTACATGAATACGTCGTTCAATCGAATGTCTTATTGTTAAAGAAGAAATTCTTGATAAGAAGTGAGTAACTCGATATTATGCGCATGAGGAAGCACTCGCTTTTTCGCTATCGGGCTATTGAAAATATTTTCAATAGGATTCAACAGAGAGGGCCATTCATCAAACCATTTTATTAGTCATCCAAAAAAAACAACCGCGACTATTGAACAAAACATTCATTCCTGTGTATTCCAACCCTAAAGTGAGTATAAACTGGGAATGAAGAAATATGAAGAATTTCTGATCGAGTGCGGATATAATTCCGGTGGTAGTGAATCATGGTGTACAAGTTATTATAATTAGGTATGTCCAGTCTGTCTGAATACTATCGATGAGGCATGATTAATTTCACAACCGTATTCAGTAAAAATGCCTCAGCATCGAAGTTCGTCTGAGTCAGCTCTAAAATCCCTAAGGAGTAACTATGGCAATTCGAAAACGCCCACTTCCTCAAATTACCGCCTAGGTTGCCCATATCGACCTTGAAGTTCATTGAATGATAAGTTACATCAAACTACGAAATTCCAATGTTCACGATAAGCAACAGATTGTTTGCTGAAAAACAGTTATAATGAGGTCGTTCAAGGCCGATTATTCCAACGCGAATTACATGCTTAATAATAACTAATCAAAATAATTGAAATTAACCGAAAAGTTTCAATAACTTAAATAAGATGAATAATTTAATCATTTGTACATGGTTGTGGACAGTTTAAACAACCGAAATTTTTTTTAGCAAAAACAAAACTAAATTAGACTGGCTGAAAAAATTCTTCCTTTGACAAAACTTCAAAAAGATGCGATATATATGGTACAAAATAATATGTACATTCGGCATGATCATCAGCTGCATTTAAACAACATGGACACAAGCCTATTTGTTCACACAGCACGTCAGACAAATTCTCAAATAGGACTAAAAAATTTCAAACCAATGATGTCTGGATCATCAAAACACAGCCACTTCAACGGTGAAAATCCCATCCACCAAACCCATGCTGTTCAAACACACACCAGAGAGTGCTTTACTAAAACCATCAATTCTTTCTTTAGAAAGAGAGTATATTTGCGTTTCCAGTCAATAATTCACATCACATATATCTTTCAACGAATATAACCTCACTTTTATTCTTTGATTTTAAATGGCGGGGAATTCAGGTTTTCTCCCAAAAAACTCGTTGTTATATATACGTGTCTATAGCTGTATAGTTACCTTCCAATATGGGATTCATGGGCGGAAGATGTTCATGGATATGAACAGGTCGGGTCACCACTTCTTTGCTACCCGGTTTTAAAAAATTCAACTGGTCCACTTTCGGTAATGGATACTTGGCCACAGCCGTTGCTGGTGCGCCAAAATTCACATACTTCACGTACTCTTCCAGCTCAGGTATACTGACTCCCAAATCGCGAAATGCAAGCCCAAGGTGGTCCAAGTTTGCCTCCATCATACCAACTACAAATTTGTTGTGCAAATATTTCGGAGCTTACGTTATAAAGAAACTTACATTCGTCGGCATACTCTCTTGTTATCTTGGAAATTTGGAACAGATATTTGCCCAAAATATCTGTGAGGATCTCCAAAGGTATAGTATTTATGGAGTGCCATCCTAGCGTTTGTAATATTTTCGCCACGGATATTTTAGTATGATCTCTGGTGAATTCAGAGCTCATTCCTGAGCTCCTTAAAACTTCTTTGCCTAGTTAAATGTTCGTAAACAAATTGATCGCACAGTCAAAACAACAACGACGTCGATCCGAGCGCAACAATGTCGAAATATAAAGTGACAATTGTCAACATCGAGTAATTTGCTTGTTTTGACATACCGACTACTCTATGAATTCAGCAACTGCGTTACGAGAGAAATGGGTTGATGAGATCGCCGCTAGAGGGAGCAAAGATGCTCGACATGTTTACAAAACTTAAGTTCACGAATTGCATAATTGATATTTTAATTTATTTCACTGAGATTAAACTACTTTATCCACCGTTTCTAAGAAAGAAAATTATTTTTTCATTTATAACAAGCGGATGTTAGCGCGTTACTATGGAAACGCTTAAAATACGTTACAATTTGTAATTGTAAGTTATGCACTACAGGACTGAAGTTAGTACATTCAAATGTATAGTTTGGTTTGAATTTTGAATATGTGCGCATACAACAAACATAAGCTCCCATATCAGAAAATGATGATAAGTCAAATTTACGAAACACAAGTTCCCAATTTTCTTCATATTTTCATTCAAGACAAGGAAATGGGTGAAGTTTTCTGAATAATTTTATTTATTTATCAGCAATTGCAAATTACTGGAGTGAAGGCAACAATTTATCGATTCGATTCGAATTCTAAGCTCGTTCCTAACACCTGTGCATAAGGAGGTCTAATAAACTATGAAAGAATTTCCCTCATGTTGTTTTATTAAGATTTATTTAAATCCTTGACGATTAAACCGTACAAATGTGGATCATTTAAATTAGTTTTTATTAGAGATACCACGATTTTTAGGCAACTATTCTATTACATTATGATGGGAAACAGTATTCTTTACATCAAGGTGGTTGTGAGATTCTATGTTTAGTTTCATGATTTCATTCGTTGGCACAACGAATAATTTTAATTTTATAAGTCCGTGACAGCGAAGTTTAAGAGCTGCTTGGTGATTCTAAAGAGATCAGCAACACTTCCAATTTTTCAGTGGAACTCAAGATCCTTCTTATTAATGTGAGAAAATGATAAACAAATCTTTTAATGAAATTTCAAAATGGTCTAAAAGTTATCACTTTGCCGATAAAAAAATGCGACACCAAAGGTTGAAACTTTTTTGAGTGAAATTGCTAAAGAAAATATATTCGAATTTGATTAGTGCAATAATCCTTGTCATCTCAAATCAGTTCAATTACTTCAATTTTTATTATAAAATATTTATCTTTTTTTGTTTTCAACAAAATCCGACTTCCGCGTCGAAATAGTTGTTTCAATTAACAAGGAAACAATTTCGGTTACTGCTTATAATCCTGGAAAATACCGAAACACGTTCATTTTAGATGATTCGTTGAGATACATAACAAATGCAGATTGATTGACAGTCGCGACACTTCCTGTAAATGACTCCGGGTCAATGAGCCACAAATGAATTTTTTAGATATTTTTCTTATTTGCTTGAAAAATTATATGTTTCTCATGGTTAACTCTATTTACTCGTCTAATAATTCAGTAGTATTTTTCCGAACAGACAGAGACGTAACGGGCAACTTCGTTTGATCTATGTAGAGCAGATAGCCTCAATCCAGACTTTTGAGTGAATTATAGAGTTACCGAATTAAGTAATTATATACATTTCCAGACAGATTTAAAAGTTAAAGTGGCAAGTTGCGAACATAAACTACATTCTGGTAATCAGCTGACATTTTTAGTGATAAATTAGAATTTTTCGATATTCCATAAGCACATATTGTCTAGACCAAAAAGAAGTTGCTGTTGTAGTTGCCCAGAGGAGTTCAATGTAACATTTTTACTTCGATGGGTGTCACTGTCAATGCAATATCTAAAATCGACGTGCTTAGAATATGTAAAGCAACCGAAATAATTAATTTATTTCCTCCGTCTCAGGCGTACAAACTCCGCCTGTATAGGTATACAGCTAAAGAAAAACTTTAGTTGAGTACCCTCTTGATGGTTTTTGGAGAATGGATGATTTCTGTAAATTAAAATTTACAGATGATCTTCAACGAGATCAATTTTTTCATATATAATTTAAATGTGACAACGTCCGAACTCATTCCATATAGCACGTACTTATGTCGATGGAATATTTAAGTGAACTTCAGATTTTTGTTGAATATTTTTGGTTTATCAATTTGATTTTTGTACCCTCGCGCTTTGAGAATGAAATCATCAAATAAATTAATCAGAATATGGTACCACGTAGAAAAATATAAATTCATTATTTTCCCATACAGCTAAAATTTAAATGCAGCCCCACCCAGATTGGAATCCGTATCTATTGTTAGCCTCCAGTAGTGAATTTTTATATTCTTTTTTCTGGTAATTCCCTGAACAGATGTGCTTATCACGTATGACGTAAATAAATATCCGGTATGTTATGCTTACAGAATTGTAGAAATTTGTAAATGAGACGAAATGGTACTACTTCGTTAAGACCTAATGTATTCAATTATATTAATATATTCCTAACACTTTGCCAATGCGTACGTTAATACATATTATTGAATGGTCAGAATGTCATATTACATTAACGTCGATAGAACGACGAATCCATACAAATTACGAGTTCGTCTGCTCGATCCCCCAAGCTCATGCAGACGTTACTCATACAGGGTAATAATCTTTCCTTGAAGCGTGCGTAAGGACACGTAACAAATAAAAAGGAAAAGGGAAATGAACCCGAGTTCATATCATTTCCCATTTTCAACATCAGTAGCCTTTTTAGTTCATGGAACCATAGCTTATCAGAATCGAGTTCTTCAATTGTTAAAATTGAACACTGCATTAAGTCCAGGACCTCATCAACACGCTTTTAAATATATTGAATTATTCGATACAAGTAATTGACAAAATCTCAAATTCAGATTCGGTACATCCATAAAATCATTATCCAGGTTCTATTTTATTACTATCAGCCCATCCTATACATTGTATGTGTATGACTCAAGGAAACATAAAGTGAATATTCAATTAGGCAGATAGCACAAATCATTCCGCGTGCCTTTTCGCATCTGTGCAGGGTTGTAAAAGTGGGGATACGTGGTCCTCATATAAACATTCGCGGTACTCCTTTCTGTCTATTGCGAATCAGAAAATATTGAAAATGTTACATACGGCGTGTTTTGTTTTCCTGTCACTTGTGATTGCTTCGCATAGTTTCCCCAGTGGGGGTAAGTAGACTTTGATTGTTCTCTTGTTCGTTGTAATCTGTACTTACTTTTTGACAGGTTATCAGTATTATCAACCTGGAACGGTGATGTTAGGTGGTTATTATGGCATGCCGTCTGTTAGATTTCCGAATTTCCTATCGGATGAGAATGATCCGGTGCCTGCTGAATCTGAAGATGGTTTCGACAAAGAATCCGTGACTGAAGAGCCTCTCGCTGTCAATGATGAAGATAAGGAATTGAAGGAACAATCGACTCCATCGCCGCTTGGAGAACTTGCTCCCAAAAGGAAGGAAACAACTCCAAAGAAAACGAACAAGAAAACGAAAAATCGTTCTGAGGACGATGACGCTCATTCAAGTTTTCCTTTCGGGGCTGGTGGTTTCAATACATTCTTCCCAATAATGATTGGAGGAAGTTCGAGGGGAAGAGGAAAAGCGGCTGAAGACGACGGAGCTCCAGAAGGAGCAACTGCGATAGCAAACAGTTTCAGCACAGGACGTGGCGGAGTGGCAAGTAGCCATGCTACATCTTTCGGGGATGTTTTCATGACTCCTTCTCTCAGAGGTTCAAATAGCAGAATAAGGCAAAATGTACCTTCAAGAAAATAGATAATTGTATGTGAAAATGTCCTATGTTAACTATTGTTGGAAGGCAAATCAAACCATGTATGTTCAATAAATTTTTATATTCCTTAAATAGTACTTATATTAATGAACAAATCGATGAGTGAAAGAAAAATTTTCATGCGATTGGCGCGTCATCAAGTTCTATATGTGGTACCGCGAAGTCTGTGTAACCTGGAAAAAAAAATTATTAGTAACAGCAATAATTTCCGTATCGATTCTATTTTTCTACAACATATTGGATGAGAGATACAAATATTTCATCAGTTTGGTTTATTTATTGTCAAGTCGTATTTATTTATAGGATATCGTAATATTGCACAGACTCGACTCTGTACTTGAAGTAACAAAAAACTGGAACTTTAATCTGGAAGTGATGTAATTTTTCTGTTGGCGGAAAAGTCATCACGCTTCGTTTTTTCAACCAAAAATTCCACTGGTATACTACAAAGTTATTCCAAATGTTTACCCCTTTGTTTCTCATGGGGCAAAAACAAGACAGCCTACCTTATTGATTCAGTTAGATGCAAGGTAATGGAACAAACTACTCAATGAAGAAATCCCGAATTAATACTAAAAATAGAATGGTTGAATAATAAGTAAATTAGTATTTATAGATGCATTGTAAGTGACATTCCCAATCAAATGTGATTAATATCATAAAGCCATTGTGTAACTTTATTATTTGCAAATGAGGCTATGTTATGACGTATTTTGTAATCGGTAGATCGACTAAAATGGATATACAGGGTGTCCAAACTAGAAATTTGGACTAGAAACTTGGCTTGAACTAAAATCCAAAAATGCGTAGTAAATTGACAATCGTCTCGGCCAGGAAAATTAGTTATAAAATACGATTCTTAATGTTTTTAGTGAAAATTTAGAGAATAGGAGCCAATTTCCCTCACAATAAATAACCGAATGCAACTTACCTGTAACTCTGCTGACCGTCGAAAATTCTGCCACCCAACCTCTTCCACCATTTCGAACTGATGACTTATAGGTGACTATTAACTTTTCATCTGATTCAAGTTTTGCAGGGTCATCCTAAAAATCATTGCAATATTAATCACTGGAATGAGTTTTTGATAGAAATCGTTTACATCTTTACAGAAGTTATGAACATTCTTAAGACCATTTTCAAAGGTGGTCACATTCAAGTAGTTCAGTTCACATGTGGCTGATATATCAAAAACTGAAAAATTTATACAATCGATGAAGAATATTGTGGTTGATTATGAGATAAACATACCTACGAGGTGAAGCTGTAATCTTGAATTAATCGGTCCCCTTACTTGCCAAGTACAAAGGGTATCATTTCTGTAATCGTTTGGATAAAACGGACTTGTAAATTTCCCAGAGACATCATAAAATTCTCCACCGCATCCTCTACCTTTATCTGATGACGTGTAACTCGAATGGAGCGAAACTTCCGAACTGTCTTTGTTCGAATGTATTTTCAGCCAAACCACATTAGTTGTGCTGAAAATTGGATCCAATGCCTCGTATCCGCACCATTTTCCAAGCTGTTTTCCGGTGCTCAGATCACCGTCGATTATCTGAACGTTGTAAAATTATTTAACATGAAATCGTGAAAATCGTAGTATACCGTTAAAGAATCTTTTGTGCAGCCTGATGTGAAGGAACTATAAAATTGAGAAATAAACAGGGATATTGTTCGATTAGTTGCAACTGTTATTCCGATTAAGCAATCTTGGGTTCCATCAATTGATGTTTTTATTTTACCAGACGAGCCCGTGTAGTTATGATTACATCCTATAATATCTGGCTAAATATACGCAAGCAGGAATTTCAAAATTTTTATACCTATCAGTTGATATTCCATTTTAAAACCTTTTCCTCGGTTGGGGCCATATTTACTTTGCATGATTATTGTCAACGCACTGGACGCATAGTAATTGAAAGGCTTTTCATTTCTTCCACAGAAAGAGTGAACACCAATAGCTGTGTCAGACTGAATAAAGAAAATTCAAATTTTTCGTATCGAAAAAAAAAACGAAAAGAACTTCTTACGTAATCAGTGAAAGTACTTCCTCTTCCAGCAAATACGGTATTGGCTCCTAATCCCATACCATAAGTTTCGTATTGCTGCAAGAATAATATTAAACATTTTGACTGTTATATATAAATTCTCACATTCCCGTTTTCGATTTCTAAATAATCGTGTCGACAATCCTTATTACTTTCTTCTTCTGATAGTTCGAAATCAATAAACTTCAATATGAAGGTTTTGTAGCTTTCTTTCGGCTTCAAAAGCCAAGAACATCTCAAGTTTTCTGGGTACTTGTTTGGGTAATTGGGAGAAGTTAGTGTTTGTACTTGGTCGGTGATGTTCAGCATAAATTTCCCACATTTGGCTTCAGTTAGAAAATCTTAAGCGACTGTGAAAAAATTTAATTTCAACTTACATAAGATTGGTTTGAATTTCACACTAAATGAAGCTCCATTGGATCCTATACCATTATATCGGAAGAAACCATACCGAGTCGATGTAACGTATCGCTTAGTTTGCGTTATAGTTTCGCATAGTTTTTCGATAAGTGTTGATAATGAACTTCCTCCGTCTCTAAGCTGAACATTAAAACCTTCTTTAAAAATGCAAGTGAAATATTTAAATTTACAAACCTCGAGGAATCCACAGCCACAAGATTTTCGACAAGTTGAAAGCGTAATTTGTGTTATTTCAACTTCAATTTGATAATCCTCAGATGCTATGAAATACCACGAACAGTCCATTATATCTCTTTTGGACGAAAAGTCTCGTTGAATTTCTGTTAATGAGGTCAAATTGATAAAACCGCCACAGCCATCCTTTGGACCTGAAAAGTTGAGTTTAGGTAAATTTTTACAATACAATTCTCCAACTGTACCGGCAGTGAAGAACACATCGATGATGAAATTGTGAGATTTCGACCTGACTACTGAGGTGATCGAAGCTGTATTATTGGGTGTTGTGATAACTGGCAAAGAGCTTGTTATATTGCCACATAGGGCAGCCAGCCTTTTGTCTGATTCTTCAATGGAGCCATCGTAAATTTGAATACCATCATAGGAACAAGACTGGCTATAAGGTGTTTCAAGTTTTTCAAATCTGAAATTTATTATACGTTAACATACTTCGAATAGAGCAGAAAAAATTACCTCAGGACGATGATTTTCGATTCAGGAGCTGTGATATTCCAGAAACATTTCATGAAACTACTATACGTATCGCGATTTTTGACAACCGGTGAAATTATTCTTGTTGGAGCAGTAATGTTTTCCATACAACCTGTTGAACACAACGAAGAGTATTTTATGATGATATTATCCATTTAAATGAAAGGTACTATGGATGAAGTCCTTCTGGTGAAGTTAGTGTATTTAGTTTTTCATTGACTAACATAACAAGCATAACTTGTTCTGATATCTCATATTAGCTGCAACTGCATTTACTTTTGTACGGTATGTGACAATAATAACAATAATTTATCTGCTTAGTTGTGGCGTGTCAAATATGACGTGACGATTTTCAAATACGTATCTTTGACTTGAATTCAATACAAAGTTTGTTGTAGTCCTGGAACCATCAAAAAAGGACAACCAAATTGGCAAAATCGATCGTGTGAAGGAGTTAGAATTGAAATTATCTTTAATGAAGAAAATAATCGAATCATTAGAAGCTATGTCGCCGGATGTGAATAAATCACTGGAAGAACTACGAAATGAGAAACGTCCTCCACCAAATGATAATTGAAATATATTTGCATTACCAAATGTTTATAACTAAAAGCATTGGTTATCATTAAAGCAATTGGATGATGTTTCGTTAATCAGAGCATTCGTTTGGTCTTGGCAAATACCTTCGGTCATCATCCACTCGAAATCAAAGTACAGAAATCTGTCTACTGGGAGAAAACAAGAAAAATGTGAAGCACAAAGTTAAAGAATTTCTCCGCACCCCTTTGTATTCAATAATTTTCGACTGAAACCGTTCTAGAAAAGCAATTTAGAAACGGATGATATCTTTGTTTGAAAGAACTAAAACAAGATCCAAAAACGGTACTGGATCCTGAACAACATTTCTCAATTCAGCTTATTATGACTTATTTCATATAAAACCATAGTGATATACTAATCTGTAAAGTGATCAAGCTGATTAAGGTAACTCACCATCCACCCTGAACGCAAGTTTAAATCCACTTCTTGTAAGCGAAAAATCAGTCTTGAAAATGATGTTAACCCCATCTCTGAATTGACTGAAAGGTGGCTTTTCGTCACCACAAAATACTTTCCTTCGTGAGTAATCGTAAGCATACGCACTTTTTAAGGTCACGTTATCCGCTTCACATAATGGCATTCCTAAAATTAAATGTCGAAAAGGGTGTAATAATATTAAGATGTTAGTTTGGTTTTACCATATTCTAGTTGGAAATCTATAAAATAAACGTTAACTAGTTGCTCTGATGATGATGATGGCCTAATTTTGTATTCACAGTGGAGGTGGTTGTCGTATTCCAGTGGGTAACCTGGACTCATAATGTACTGATCTGTTTTCGTTGCTTCAAATGTACCTCCACAATTAAAGTCCCATTTAGCCTATCAAGAGGAAACATTAATTAACGTGTTGAAACTATTGAAAATGTGAACTTCACTTTGAAACCTCTTGCTTCTATTTTATCGTTACTTCTGAAAACAATTTTCATTTGGTTTTCTGTCGAGTTTATTGGTTTTGGTATATCACGACCACAAAGTGTTTTTAACAGAACCCAATCTCCATCTTTCCAATCGTATACCTAAAAATCAGAAAACAAACGATGAAGTGGATGAAAATTTTTCATATTTTAGTTCAAGTTAATAAAATATACAGAAATTCAATAAAAAAAAATAGGAGGATATGTTCATCATGATAGACAGAAAGCAAATGGTTTGCCAAAACTTTGTTTCAACCTCCTCAGCCGAATCTGATGTCTGATGTAGACTTCGCCTTAGTTGTGAAACAGTCCATCGAATTGGCGGCTATATCTTCCCAATTCAATCGTAACATCAACAAATAACAATTACTATAACGACTTCCAAAGTAAAACTTCCAAATACTCAGATGCATATCTCCGTTTCTCATTTAATTGTATAATGATCTGAAAGGAATATCGAAGACAAGGCTGATATAGTTCGTGGGAATAACAACGTGATATTCAAGTTTTCCACATAATTTCCAAGGCGGAATATAAAAACGACACGAGTTTCTTCAAATCACCTATTTTCCTTTCGCGAAGTTTATATAAATTAGGGGAATCAGCGATAAATTATATGGATTCAAAAGAACAGTCAGTTCGAAACAGTCGTTTATACAGTCATGGAAAATCCAGTGGACAAGTCCTTCAAACGAAATTTGCAGATATTAAAATGGAACGGGTTGAATCCACCAAAATCCTATAAAATTTTGTACAAGATTTACGGATATGTAAATTACGTATTGATAACCTGGTTATTTCCCATCCTAGCTGGACTCGATGTACTGTTTCAAGAAAAACCAGAAATGCAGAGGATCATGGATACTTTATACCTATTACCACAGATGTGGATACTCTCTGTTAAAGTTTTGCCGTTTCTGAACAAATCAAGCGAAATAAAAGACCTGCTACGTAGGATCCGTGAAGATTTCTTCGTCGAATCTTCTCAACACGCAATCATCGTTGAGAATTGCAATAAAGAATGTTGGAGGATATCGTCGTTTTTCATTTACAGTTCCGTATTCGCATGGTTGCTTTGGGCGTTGAAACCGTGTTTTCTAGATGACAAACTAATGCCTATGGATATTTTATTGCCATTTGAACTTACGAAAAACGGATTTCTGTTTTATCTGATTTACGGTTACGTCTCCTATTGTATGTGCAATTTAAAAAGATATTTCACGACGACAAAGTTTTTTAGGTGTATTGTATGGTGCCTCATCGAATGGTTCACTTGATTGCTTAATTTGTGGATTACTCTCTCACATTTCATGCCAAATTAAAATCCTCAAAGCTAATTTAACAAATTTAAACAAAAACCAGGCGAGAAGTAATTTAGTCATTGAATTGAAGTCCTGCATCCAACATCACTATAAAATAACGAGGTAGGTGTTTGAACAAATTTTCCAGACAATGACTGTAGATTTCAGTTTCTTAAACGACTTCCAAAATGTTTTTACTTGGGTTGCTTTCATTCAGTTATTTGTAAGCAGCGTTGTCATGTGTATTTCGTGTTTTCAAATAACAATGGTGAGGACAAATAGATAACTTGGACGAATCGTTAAAAAAACCTTTTCAGCTTGTTCCTGGATCGTTGGATTTCATAGCAGTGATGATTTATATGGTAGTCATAACCAGTCAAGTCTTTCTTTATTGTCATTACGGCAACGAACTTTATTCTGAGGTTGTTGCAGATTTAAACACAGATGAGTTATAAGTAACTGCTCGAGTTTTCAGAGTTTATCTTTGGGCAACGCTATCTATATGAGTAACTGGGATTCTTTCGATGAAATCTCAAAGAAATCTATTATTCTTTTTATGGAGCATGCCAAGAAACCGTTACTGCTGAAAGCTGGTTTTTTGATACCCTTATCAATGAATACCTTTTTAACGGTAATATAACTTCAATGGTCAATTAGTAACTATAGTTGTTTTGCAGATTCTAAGGAGAGCTTATTCACTATTTGCAGTGCTAAACAGTTTCAAGGCTCAAGTGGCTTGATATCTTGACTGACGAGATCTGACGACCACAAGGTTACGAAACAATGGCTGAAAATTTAAGTACCTTCAGAAAATCTTCATTACATCCGTCACTTTCATCCAAATGGAATCTTCCTAAAAACGATAATCCAATATGGTAACCTCCTTTAGCGCGAACTTCCCAAGTGCATTCTGCGTTCTTTGGATAATCTTTATCAGGATATCCAGGGGATTGGATTATGCGATGATTTTCATGGAATACACCACCGCACCCTGAAATCGCTTATTAGTACCAAAACCACATAATTATATGGAGTTCAACCTCTGATCACCGGTTGGTACGTTAAATTAAATCCAACTCCACCACTATTTTGTTCGAAATGGTAGTCGATCAATAAATTATTCCTCTGCGAAACTATTACACCTGGTTTATTATTTTTACAAAAGCGACCTATTCGGGGAGCTCTTTGCGTTGCGCCATTATAAACATCGATGAAACTCTTATCGCAGTTATCTCCCAGATCAAAATTTGAAAATGTTACGTTGATCTGCTGTGTGTCTGGTAGTTTGATGATCCAGCTGCATTCCATCGTGGTTTTTGGTTTCTGCGGGAAATTTGGTGAGGACAACCATCCCATCTCATTCTTTAGTATATCGCCACAATCGTAAGTATCGTAGGTGACAGTGAAATCGAATGTAGATCGTTTCCCCCATATCTGAAATTCGTTGATGGAGTTAGTTGCAACAAATAATATTTGATTTATTACCTGAAGTTCCGTTTTTGGATAAGATGTTCGTATGATTTCAGGAGTTGTGGTGTTCTGACACATTTCGAACTGTAAGATGCGCATTTTGTCTTCTGAAAATTTGAAATTTCATAATTCCATTTCTTACTCGTTTTGTATGTTTATTGAAATTTTAAAGGTCTAAACTAAAAACTATATGCTACCGAATGTTTGAAATCATTTTCAAAGTGATTTATGGTTTCTTTTTCTAAGATTTGAGGTGAATAAAATGTAATAAGTCGTGATAAGTGCCGAAATCCTCAATAGTATTGAGTGACCTCTGAGGTCCCAGATTTATCGCCTCTTGACTTCTTTAATTGAGCTCACTTAAAAAACAAAACTCCAGATCATAAATGAACCAAATCCCACCAGAGTCTCTCTAACAGGTTTGGACATTGCCAAACTTTGCGCAACAATTTCAACACCTGCTCTAAAGACATGGTAAGAATCTGTTTCAACAACTTAATAATGTAACACTAATTACTATGGTAAAGACAACTCAAAAGTGTTGTCTTCACAAGTAATTAAAAACCCTTGATGTTTCCAGAGCCGCCATTTTGTACTGGGTTGAAATAGAGAGCAGTAGTTTTTTACTGTTGTTCTTATTTTGTCAAGACCTTAAAAATGATGTGTCTCTTGGGGTTTCTTCGCTTATAAGACTTCTGCAAGTATTATGACCTGCTTACTCTGTAGATACAGATACCCACCGCTAAAAATCAACAGTCCAGCTTCGTTTCTTCGGCAACGGAATCGAGAGTAAGTTGTTATATTTAAATGCATCGTAATAGATAATTTTAACGTTGTTCTAGCTTGTGTTCTTTTCCATGTACATACGAACGAATTCTCTTTGGGTAGATTTATAATGCCACTGGTTTGATTAAACGATCCCTGACATACTGAAATAATTATTACAATAAAAGTTACAAATAATTATCGTAGATTGGTGCAACACCTGTTTCTTCTTCTGTAGTATATCTAGCAAAAAATCCCCTGCCGTAAGCATCAACTGACCAGAAGAACATAAGCATCGTATTCGCGCTAGATTTGTAAGTGTTTGTTCTATTTGCTCGAGTTACATATGTACCAGTATGTGTACCATTGGGTAGGGAAGCAATCAACATTCTCATATCGATACTATCAAATATAGCAATTCCTTGGTTCTGGAATTCAGCTGATTCGTCCAAGTCCAAGTCGAGGAATCTCAACGTGATTCTCCTTCCTTCTGGTGCTCTAATATTCCATCTGCAGTTTTTAACTGAGTATGAATGCAATGGATATCCCGGCGATTTGATGTATCCAAATGAGTTGAATAAATTGAATGTACAATCTAGAAGGAAAATTTATGAAGACTTTCGATAACTAATCATTTCCTTACTTTGTCTTGTAGAATTGTAGGAAATTGAAAAATCAGTCCTAGAGCTATAAGACCAAGATGTTGGATGACTGGAACGTTCATATCTTACCACCGCTTCATTTGTATTCAAAACAATATCATTAGTATCATAACTACTGCAGATTACCTTCACGAGTCTCTCTGTATCAAAAAACATTTTAATATTCATCTAGAATCTAGAGCTAAACGTACCAGTTTTTTGAACGCTATCGACTGCATAAATTTTCAACTTTTCAGCAGAAGCATTGCATTTGATATATATGGCACGTAAACGAATATTATCGAACTTCAATGTTAAATAATTGTCTTGAGGTATGATTATGCGCCATGTACAATTTTGATTTTGTACTGTTCCTCGATTCGTAGATGACCATTGCAGTTTTCCAATTTTATCTCTTAATGTACCTCCACATTGAGCTGCTTTGGATAGTTGTAATTAATTTGAGTATTACTGAAATATTTATTATTACCAAGCGAAGCTTTTGCTTTAAAACCATTTCTAGGGTCGTCAACATTCGTAAAAAACTTTAGGTACATTATATTATCCCTTGAAAACTGAGTGCTGGGCATATTTTTGCAAAACCTGCCGATCGGTGGTGAGAATTCAGTGGCACCATCTCTTATTTCAACTGCTTCTGTTGAACAGCTTGAATACTAAGGTGAAAACATCAAAACATTAACAACTAGATAACTTACTCGTCGGTTCGAGTTAAATCGAATCTCTCTAGAAAATCCAACTGTATAGTCGTACCAGGGGGAGAGCGTATCACCCATACACAATCGATGTGAGGCGATGGAATATTCGGATAATTTGGAGAATTAATCGTTGTGGAATTTTCAATTGTAGTTAAAAGAATTGGCCCACCGCAATCGTAACGAGTTTCTTTGAAATGCAACGTGAATCCCTGAAAATAATTAAATATTTTTACATGAAGGGGGGTGATGAATTTTTCGAACCCTTATATTTGGTGTCCCCAAATACTTCACGTAAAGCTGGTTTCCCGTAGTATTTAAATTAGGCCTGCTATTTCCACAGTATTTTCCATCTCCCACAATAGACGAATCTGATGCAAATCCATTTTTCAACTGGAAATAGATTCAATTAGGATAAGATGAGGTAATACTTTTGGTTTACCATCAAATAATTGTTACATCCACTTGCTCGACCAGGTTCGATATTGAAAATTGGGAAATTAATTTTAATTGTTCTTCCAGCCGAAACCGTTATATTCCATTCGCATTTTCTTCCTCGAGCGTGCTTATCGTCGAAAATTATATACCCTTCAGATTGCTCTATTGTTCCTCCGCAAGCTTAAAGAATTTTGAATCAGATAGCTTTCAGCGAAGACACAACACAGGGTGAGGCTAATGTATCGATACACCAGGTTAACTTTGTAGGGAAACAGATTTTTTTGAAATATTTACAAGTTCACCCTTTTTTCCAAAATGGGGTTTTTGGGGTGCTATCAAAAATCTTAAATGCAAAGATTCCTCAACTGACACACTATTTTGAAGTTCTTGATAAAAAAAGAACAACGGTGAAAACTATAGCTCTCTATCTCAACTCAGTACAAAATGATGGCACCGGAAATAAGAAAAAATTATTGAGGCAAAACATGAGTGTCATCCACTCAATGCTGAGGCGTACCAAGAAATGTTGGAACATCAAATGTATTCAGCTATCCGAGCAACAACTAATAATTCTGGTGAATAGTGATCTCAATAGGATGGAGCTCCTCCATACTATGGCCTTCATGTGAGAGAGTATTTAAACACCATTTTCCTCAATCGCTGAATAGGCAAAAGAGTGACTTCTTTGTTGACAGAAAAAAGGCGGAAATTCAAAAAGTCCCTCGAGAGTCCCTCCAACAGGTTTGAACATTCCCAAACTGTCTTTGAACAATAGTTCGAGCATGTGATCTATAGACTCGGGATGTCTTTGCATTTAAGATTTTTAAGTTGCCAAAAACACAATTTTGCAAAAAAGGCAAAGTTAACCTGGAAAATCACGTTAAACCACAAATCCACGAATCCAAAGTAGAATTGTTTCATACCTGCTGAGTAAGCTGTTAAAATAATTTTTACCTTCTCGTACTTCAGCTTCAAATCCTGTCCCATTCTGGTTATAATCCGAGATGAACTTTACTTTCATCAAATTTCCCGCAGCTATCGGGGAATCCGTCTGGTTTCCATGGCAAACGCTCTTAATCAATTTCCAGTCTTCTGATCCATGTTTTCCAGTTGATATTTCAACTCGCGTTAAATAACACAACTGGATGAGGCCGTTGTAAAAGGGAGTTAAATCGATGGTGTTGAATACTATGCTAAGACGATTCATTGGAGATGTTGAAAAGGTCCACTCGCAATTCAAATTTTTCTCATAACCATTCGGATAGCCTGGTGACTTCAATGTGTAATTGCGTAGATCGTTGATGTTGATAGTTGATGGTGATCCACAACCCTGAACTAAAAAGAATGGTTACTTGAGGTAGGTTTTCTTTTTATCAAAGGGGCAACTAACTTGTAGTCTTATTCTCGCTTTTATCTGACAAATATTCGGAAATTTCCTTCCACTCTATAAGAAATTTATTGCCTGACTTTTCGTTACTGAAAATAGCTTGTATGAATGCTTCATTTGATGTTGTCTTTATCGGTTCTGTATAACTGAAACCGCATATCGATCTTAATAGCGGTGCAGTATTGTCGATACCATCATAGAACTGAAATGAGTTGTTTACGATGTTTAATTTTTACTAGGTTTCGGTTACCTTGAGTCCTTCACAGTCGTCTAAATTATATGAATCAATCATGATCTCCTTCACAACAAAAGAAATTCTTTGGCCAAATTTCACAGAAACCCGCCAACTGTACTCTCCCATGGCCCAGAAAGGTTCCGGGTAAAGTGGATTTGCGATTTGACCTGATGGTCCATTAAGCGTGTTGGAGCGATCTTGAAAACCAATGTTTATGACAAGTTTAGAAGAAATTGGGAAGGATACCTAAAACGTATTCCGCTATGAATCCTTTCGGGTTCATGAATGAACCGCTTTCTCTTTTCGTTGAACTTTTGAAATAAAACCACAAACTTCCAGTGGTTGTTATATTGGTCGGTTCTTCCTGTCCACAGTAAGTGCCCAAAAGTTTTCCACTGCTATTATTTTGTCTAATTTCCAAGTAGTCTGTTCGGCATTTGTCAGATGATGGTATATCAAATTCTTTGAAGCTTAGCGAGATGTGATTTCCTGTCAAAAAAGTTACTTTGTTTAACAATGACTAAAAGTTGTAAACCGATTGATGGTGGCAAGTTATACATCTCCGGAATATGTTCTGGGTATAATGAGATTTAACAGCATTTCAAGTAATTTGTTAAGAAGTGGAATAGCTCATCGACCTGACAAAAATACCAAAAATTCTTGATATGAAATGAACATATATCCCACTGTCGTTTTTAAGTGACTAGTATATACAGCAAGATATTACCTGGTGCTACATAAACTGTCCATTCGCAATCAGTCTCAAACGGATAGGACTGAGGATAACCTGGTGTCGCAAAATTACCTTCAAAGGACGAAATCGTCCCACCGCAATCTGCAATCATTATATTTTTGAACGTTCAGAAAAAACTATTATTGCAATGTTATTATAAAACTATTCTTGGAATTAACTTGTGTCGACAAATAGTGCTGCCGTGAAACGAGACGAGATGAGACTTCAGCAGTGTCATCTCATCCCGATGCTGTTCAGTCTGGTGTCGTCAGTCTCGAAACTCATCTCAGAAAGAAGAAATAGCAAACGGAATTTATTTTCTGTTTCGCAAAGCAAACCAACAACAAAGTTTGCATCAAGTGTATTATGAAACTCACCAAGAAAGTGTTACATACCTGAGCCATATACATAGTACGTAGCTGTCATTTGTACTTCTGAGCTCGCAACGACGTGCAAAGCATTCCCACTGCTGATTAATGTTGGTGGTGTTTTGATACCGCAGTATTCACCAATTGGCGTCCCCGAACTACTTTCACCATCATAGATAACAAGAGGGTGCTCCGTATCAGTGCAGTAAGTGTTTGTATTAAGATGATTTATGTCTAAAGATACACGATCTGAAAAAAGACGTTCATGAGGTAGATCTTACAAGGTTTTTTTATCTGACTTGATTGTGGAGCCACTATAGTCCATGTACAATTCTCAACACGATTGCTGTTAACTGATTCCGGTCGAAGAACTATATTTCCACTGTCGGTTGCATTTAGGCGAGCACCGCATGCCTGGCAACAAAAAAGGATGTAATATTTAAAACAAAATTTCAAAATAAGTGAACCTTGAAGAAATTAGCTTTGAATCCCTTCGTCGTGAAGAAACTGTAACTTTTGAATTCAACAATAAGATAATTATATGTTGACGTAATTGTTTTGTTGGGTTTATTGGTTCCGCAAATGGTAGATAACAGTGGATAAGTCTTTGATGTTGAGTAAGGAGTCGGTAGTCCATCATACACCTAAAATACAAAGTTAGCTTTTGAACCTTGTTCAACATTTCGTACCGCAATGTAGTTTCCTTTGCAAAGTCTTGGTTGTGTCAATAGCTCCACAACTTCGAATTCAAGACTGACAAGATGATTTTTATCGACTTCTATTAACCATACGCAAGTTTCATTCCTGTCGTAGTTTTTCGGATAATTGGGTGAGAATATGGATCCTTCAGGTGCAATCATTTTGCCACCACATTCTGTGAAATTAAAAAAGTGACCTTTGCTGTACCGTAGGCGCGTTGTTTTACGTACTAGCTTTGAGTGAAGTGAAATTTGCAGTGAACCCTTTGCGAACATAAGAGGAATCGGAATTAAAGTACACACTCATGCGGTTTCCAATACTCGTTAACGTTATTGGCTTAGTTTGATGGCATAACTTCGCCATCAGTGGAGATGTGTTGTCAGGACCGTTGTATACCTGGAAGGTATTTCGTTATTAAAAACACCTCAGATAGCGGTTTTCCAATACATACCATTAACGAATCATATTCGCAATGATTCAGTGGCTCAATGTCAACTTCAGCAAAAGTAATTTCAATAACGTTCCCGAAATCAGTTTCCAACTCCCATTTACAACCTGTTGATAGCGGGTAACCTTTCGGATAGTTTGGAGAACTTATTGTCCCTGCTCGATACATTTTTCCACCACATCCTGTGAATGAAAAACTCCGAAAATCTGTCTAAGAAAATTTTATACTTCACCTTCAAGAACCCATTCCAATCTAAATCCAGTACCAATCATTGACGTATCTGATACAAAATGAATTCTCGCGTAATCGTGTTTTAGAGTAAACGGACTTGGTATATTTCCTCCACAGTATTTACCGTAGCTTTCATAATAAATATTACCCTCTTCAGTTTCAGTTCTGTATTCTATCTGAAATTTTTCTCGTTTAAAATGTATCATTTCCAGAATATCGCATATTTTTACCTGCAGATACGTTTTGCTACAATTCTTGTTGCGAAAATCGAAAGGTATACGAAGATCAAAATGTGAGAAAGATATATTAATTTTATTATTTTTTTCAACTTCAATATTCCACGTGCAATCCTGTGGTTTTTGATACTCGTTCGGGAAATTAGGACTTTCAATAACGCCAAAGAATCCAGTTAAATTGTTGTTACAAACTGCGAATTTAAACAGTTATATAGAACTCACAAAAATCTCTACATACTTGTTGAATATTGTAGTTGGAAACCCCTTCCTTGAAAACTGATGTCAGATTTGAAGTGAACATAGACGTGATTTGATGTGGAACGGATGAAAGGAGGATGTGTTGGAGTACAATATCTGCCAATAAGTTTTGAGCCCATTCCACTGCCGTCATATAACTAAAATGAATCGTCGATTATAGCTGTGCTACTAATTATTACTGAATAATTACCTCAACATAATCTAAAAGGCATAAACTCTGTACTTCCAAATCGATGTCTGTGAAAATTATTTGAATGAGCGATCCAGCACCAACCGAAATTTTCCAAGCACAGTCTGCGTACTTGTTATACGGTTCTGGATACATAGGAGATACAACGGATCCTAAGGGTGCGTTTAGAATTCCTCCACATCCTTTGAGAAAGAAATTGAATCAACAACTTTGAAAACATAATATCTTACCCGTGGCCGCTGATTCCCAAATAATTTCAAATCCAGCTCCATAACCATGTATATCAGATTTGAAATACAGGTACATTTGATTAGTCTGCGAAGGTATGGTTTTCGGAATGTTTGTACCACAGAACCGACCAATTAGAGGAGAAGAAGCTGTTTTTCCGTTCCTGATTTCTAACGCACTGTATTTACACTCTACAAAATCCTTTATGTCAAATTTGGTAATGTTAAGAAGAATTTGATGTCCTGGAGGAACTGTGATCGTCCATGTACAGTCTGCATTGGTACTGTATTTTGATGGATACCCTGGTGATCTAATCACACCACCAGGTGAATGGAAATTGCCTCCACATACTGAGAAGGAGAAAAATTATGATTTTATATTTTCGGCAACTACCTACATTTAGCTTCCTCGATGAAGTTATAACTAAACGTGAATCCTCCTTGATTATTGTCATTATCAGAAACAAAGATAACCGTCACTATATTTGAAGTGCTGATCATGGACGGTGGCAGCCTGTTGCCGCAATATTTACCAACTAAACCACCTCTTCCAGAGATGGTATTGTTGTCATAAACCATAACGTAATCGAAATCACAAATATATCGAAGTTGAATTTGGAATGTTACCCAATTAATACGTATAAGATTTCCCGGAGGTGCTTTTATCACCCAGTAGCACTTCCTGTTTGATTCATACATTCCATCGCTGCCAGGCGAAGAAACAGTTCCAACTTTATCTTTGAGGAAGCCACCGCAACCTGAAATTGAAGTGAAGCGTTAAGTACCTGGATGAAAAATTGAACCAAAATGGGTCGTACCTAGATTAGTTGCTGTATAGTTTGCTCTGAACCCTCTACCTCCAATACTTTCATCTGAAGCAAATTTAAGCCACAAATAGTTCAAACTGGAAACGATCAACGGAGGTGTCACATCACAATACTTCCCAATCAAAGTGGAATTTTCATTCTCACCATCTCTAACCTGCATCAATGTCATAAAGTTTTAAGAACTCATCCATCAATCTACTCACCTCAACATAATCATAACAGTCACCTTCATTATCAACGTTGCCAGTTTCAAGCTGGAAGTCCAAAAACGTTAATTTGATAATATTCCCAATAGGTTGAACAATTTCGTAAATGCAATTAATTCCAGCAGTATAGTGATCAGGATATCCATCAGATTGCAAAATACCTGTCGGTTCGGTAAAAACACCCCCGCAAACCGTTTCATATCTCATGACGAATCCAGCAAACGCTGTAGCCCAATCGGATTTGAAATAAACAGTGATTTCGTTTGATAAAGAAGTGAAAGGGGGAGGTAAATCTGAACCGCAGTATCTTGCTATAAGTGGTGACTCAGTACTAGGACCTTGATAAATCTACGAAAAGAATTTCAATAATATACCTTTTTTTGTAGTTCAGCGAAAGTACCTCTACAAAATCAAATTTACAGTTACGTTCATTTTCGAGATCGAAAGATAAAAATTCTATTTTCATCCTTAGTCCCCTGTTCAATCTAATTTTATAAACACAACTCAAATCTGACAAATATTTCCCATCCATAGTTGGTGAACGTAATTCACCACGATCCGCCGTAAACAATCCGCCACATCCAGGAATACCTGTAGAATATTTATATTGTCGATAAAAATCTCAAACATTACTTTATAACCTTCGACTAAAGAATAGCTTATTTGAAATCCGGAATGCTGTCCTTTGTCATCCGAATGAAAATAAACAGTAGTTTGTGATCCAGCAGAATGTAATGGTGAGGGTAGTACTGAGCTATTACAGTATTTGGAGTAAGAACTTTTCTTCCGATTTCTGGTTGAATAGAACTGCGTGAAAAAACCATTAAATAAAATAAAAACACAAATGTCTCGTACCTCAAGGTAATCACCAGTACAATTAATGGAAGTTCCCACATCAAAACTGAAAAAATGGAACAAGAAACGTTTTCCAGTTGGTGCCGTCAAATACCAAAAGCAATCCCTGCAACAATCGTGATTTACATCTTAAAGAAATTTTATGAAAATTACCAACCGATTATTTGGATAGAGTCCTGGAGAACCTGGTGATTGTATGGTTCCATGGTTGTTCACAGAAATGTTATAGTTGCAAGCTAAAAATGATGAATGATTAGAAATCAATTCTCTGAAATTTGTTATTTGGTAATTAACGAAAGTCACTTGATTTTGACCAAATTAGATTATAAGAGGAAGCAAATGGATTTTTCAAATACAATGAAGGTTTTCAAAACTGTTGGGTATATTAACTCAGCCATACAATCATTTTGTATCTTGGCTGCATTAACAAGAATCACTCTTCTCATTCATCCAAAATTTCTATCAACTCACTGTGGTTAGTGGAATTCCAGTTCAGCTCAAAACCGGAGTCGATGCCCATATTATCAGTACGATACCAAATATAAACAGCATTATGCGTCGTTACTAAACTCCCATTTTTGGGTAAATCTCCGCCACAAAAACGAGCCAACATATGCGATGCTGTACTTTTTCCATCGTGAATCTACACAGGCAAATCAAAAATTGAATTATTTAGATATTGATTTAGGTATCGAACTTACTTGGAGCCAATCTTTATCGCAATTTCGAGAGCCTTGGATTTCAAACTTTCCAAACGTTATATTCAAAATTTTTTTATCGTTTGTTTCAATTATCCAAGCGCAACTGTGATATCCTGGCCTAACTGCGAAATTGCTAGGTGGATATCTCAATGTTCCAGATTCTCCATTTAATACTGCTCCACATGCTGTTTGTAATTTATGAAATAATCATCCCAAGTTAATTATCACTGGATAACGTACCACTTCTCTCCCTTTCACAATTATTTCCAGTCCATGACGAGGTGCAAGTACATCTGTAACTCAAGCCGACATTTGAACATCTTCCACCATTTTTACAGGGGTTATTCGAACAGGCATTTAGACTCAGACTGCACGTTCGACCTTAAGCAGAATGGTATTGTCGTTTTACTTCGTTGAAGTACTGAGTTTTACTCACCAAAAAATGTCGCATCGCATTTACATGTAAAGCCAGTACTACTTGTGCTATTTGCAATACACACCCCATTTTTACATGGGTTGGGGGAGCAAGGTGTGATGTTCGTCTGAACACAACCATAAGGTCCTTTACCATTACCTGAATAACCTGCGGGACATGTACAACCTACTCCACCAATATTTCCATATTCTGAAAACATAAACACATAAAAACTGCCACTTTTCAAATTTGACAACTGTTTACTTAGAACAGGAAAGCATTTTGCTAGAGGATGACAACCACCATTGTTCGAATAGCATATACCCTTGAAGGTACAAGTTATTCCATCACCCACATAACTAGGAGGGCAGGATCCACATTTCACAGAACCCTATGTAAGAAAAATATATTGAAAACGGCAGTTGACATAATATTTCAAAGGTCTTGACAAACAGCAGTGACGACTCTTTTGGTGTCTTCGCATTGAAGATTTTTGAGTTGTCCTCCAAAAACTTAATTTTGGAAAAAGAGCAAAGATAGAAACATTTCCAAAAAGTATCTTTTACAATCTAAATCAACACCCACAGTGCGGCTTACTTGTCACAGTGCTTTCAAGAGCTTAGGGTTATCAAAAAAGTCAAATTTGTTTTCAGTATTTTGTGGTGATCTTCCTCCATAAGAATCACAGCTGAATTTCCAGATTAAACTCATACAAAATTTGGATCATAATACTTACAAGGAGATTGATGCATTTCACCTTGGGGAACACACTGCAACCACCGTTAAACATTTCGCATTCATTGATATCCGTACAATAGAAACCATTTCCCGTATAACCTAGTAAACAGAACAATATAAAAATATTTGTAATGCCTGAAGTGAATATAATTGGGCAAGTCTGAACCATATTTCCTTCCCCACACTTGCCTGGATGTTCAAAAAAAAAATTTAATTTGACAAATAGTACCTTTGAAAGGCTACGACTCTCACAAAGCGCTTAATTTCAACACATACCTTTCGGACAACTCCCGCATCTAAACGAACCCGGTGTATTTACGCACGTTACCAATGGATTAACAGAGCAAGGGGGTCGATTGATCTTACATTCATCCACGTCCTTCGAGCATACTGGTGATGCGTCCCCCGTAGTCCATCCCTTAACACATAGAATTAAAAATTAATGCACCAGGTTTAATAAAACCACACCTGATCGCAGATGCATGTATAGCCCAAATCATTATTTTGTGATACACAAGTACCATGGCCACATAAATCAGATGACGATCCTGCGTTGCAATCTTTGGACCGTCTTGTGCAATGTAGCCCATACCAACCATGTGCACACGCACATCTAAAAATATACTAATTTGCAGCAGATGGTGTTTTTTGAACAAACATACTGATATGATCCGCGCACGTTGTAGCAAGTCGCTCCATTTTGACAACCGAGATCTGTTCCTAGAAATCTTGCACATTCATTTACATCCTTGTCGCAAAGTTTGCCCTGATATTTTAGAAGATTAGTAAGAGTTTTAAATGATGCAGCAATACTATCTTACCTCCCACCCTTCTGGGCAATGACATAAGAAATCGTTGAATAGATCCTGACAAGTACCACCGTTTTGACAAGGGTTACTTTGACATTCATTTTTGACCAAAAGCGATGTTATAGACTTCAAGTTATCTTGAGCAGTTATAAGCTGCCTAGATAATTTGGCGATTTTGTAACTGGACTAAAATTCAACCATTTATTGAATTGAACAATCGATAATGTACTTACTAAACTACTAGTTGAAGAACTAGTCAGATTACGAGCTTCTTGTTCTAAATATGTCAATCTTTCTAATATTCCACGATGACCCTTGATCAGAGTTTCAAATCTGTCTATACGGTTAAAGGAGTCTTCGAAGTTGGTGGTATATTTGTTCAAGACAAGCGTTGCCGATTTGACCTGCAAATTTCAGTTGTATTCTGAGTCGTTACCAAAAAAAGTATTATCACCATTTCTGCGGCATTCGAAAGATCAACACCGTTCCATTGAATTTTTCCTTTTCCCCTGGTTTGAAGAGAAATATTTCTATTTTCAGCGGCTCGTAAAATCAAATGTCCATCTTCAGTTATTATTTTTGGTCTAGAAATGAGTGAGGAGACAATATAACGGATAGAAAAAGTTTAGTACTTACTGTGGACCGAATATATTTAATCCAAATGCAACATTTATATTCAATAAAAAAATGAATGAAAATTTATGTTGCATCATTTTAAGATCAAAACCACATTCTCACTAACTCTGCATTGGTATTTGTGAAGTTATCTCACAAACCATTCATTTATATAAAGGGGCGTTCATTTTTACATATTGAATTTCATGATGCGCTTCAAGGGGCGGAGTATTGACGATTAGACAAGAATAATTGCTGAATATATCCTGTTCATGCGGTATTGAATACTTGTCGGTGTCATCTTCAGTTAGCATACTCCCCAGAAGATATTAACGGATACCAATTTTTCAAAATGTCAAAATTGCATTATCTCAAGGTCTAAACAAGAAAGCTTTATGAAAATTTCTTTGTACTATGAAATCATGATTTGAAAAGAAATAACATTTTTTCGGAGATCGAAACCAAAGATATGATTTTTTTTTCGAAATTTTCTCATATATGTATTTGTATAACACACGATAACTGAGATGAAACTTGATTGACTTCAATGCAACTTCGTAGAATTATGGAAGTTTTTGAATGAGTTCGTTGGATAGTGGAAACGGAACAATGGTTTAGATGGAAATGTACATTTTCGAAACTGTCAAAAATGCATTATCTTGAGATTTCATTTCTTTATTTTTTCATTTCATCAAAAACATGTGTGTAGACATTAAACATTTTGATACTGGATCACATTTAATAATGATGATAACAAGTGAGCACACAGTTTAGTGTTTTAGCGAAAATTTTCCTTATTTGGATAAAGCACCAATTCCCCACAAGAAACTAATCAAATTATCCCACTGTTAAAATGAATAGAGGTGAAACCTCTATATGCCTCATCTCTTATGAACCAGTCTAGTGAGTTGGCAGTTAAGTGACTCTCAAATACAAAAATTTTTTTGGGTCATCCACACCAAAAGTGAAATTTGCTTGTTTTGATCCAAAGGCTAGCTTCTTATAAGATATCTCTTTGATGCAATTGCTTCAGGTGAGGTAATCGAACAAGTTTTCATTCCAAAGTGGATTTAAGTCACAAAGTGATAGCCTTTTGATAACCATGAAGTTTTAAGCCCCTATTATAATTTAGCTAATCCTATTTAGTCAAATGTAACATGTACAAACAACATACATAAGTGCAGCGTGCAGTGTACTCCACGAGTACAACAACATTCCGTGAATCTTGTTTTATTTGGTATTAAGAAAGTTATCGTCTAAATAATTTCATTAAAAATTGACCACATTTGGACCAAGCTCCAATTTCCCACAAAAAACAAATTAAACAAGCAGATAACCCTACAGTTAAGATGAATACAGGAACAACCATATGTTCCAAGGTCAAAACTTGTGGTGACTCGTTTATAGTTTTGAAATAATGTTTCCTTTTATAATTTTCATACGACGCCACTATTTTTTCTATTAATCCAGATTCCTTCATATACTGAAAGTATTTATTGAAAATCGAAACAAGTGGATGTCCTTTCGTGAACCAGGCAACCAATTTTGCAGTGAAGGGACTCTCATTTGTCAGCTCCTTACTCGGATTTAAGAGAATTCTTGGGTCGTCAGCACTGAAGGTGAAAAAAAATTTTGTTTGTTCCGATAGACCCAAGTAAGCCAACTTCTTCTTATAATATATATCTTTGATGCAACTGAATAATGGCAAGCACGTGATCGTACGGTCTGTTGGATAGTTTTTTACGTTCTCCATATAATTGAATAAATCGGCTACCACTGGAGTTGGGGTAGCTAAAATATAACCTTCGTCCAAAAAGAATTCAGACGAGTCCACGCTGTCATCGAAATTGACCCCGTTTAGCAAAAAACTCAACCTGGTGCCAAAACAGATGCTGATCGCAGTGACAAGGAAAATTGAACAGTTGATCAAAGTTTTTTGTATTCTGTTTGACGATTGATAATGTATATCTGACCTGAAAGTCCATTCACTTAGCGTGGAGCACGAAGATGTCAAAACTTACCCAAGAATTAAACCCAAAATCAACCTGGTACATCCACGAATATTATCTCTACCCTTTATCCAGCCTTCAATGATCCAAATAATTAGAATAACTATTCCCGTAGTTGCAAAACCGATCCAGACTTCTATACTGAATATGGCGAAAATATAACGCCACCTAGGCCACAACTGTCCTGAGGGCACAAACCATCTAATTGGATCCTCCAAGTAAGAAATTGAAAAATCTATTCCGTTAAACGGAGTCCGAATTCTAGTCCCTATACACATTTCGTAATATATTGATTTGAGAAAAGTTTCTGTAGTAACACCGTCGTTTCGTTCCATATCTAAATACATGCCCAAATGGTCAGCCACCATTTGAACAATTTCGATTTCCATCCCAGGTTTCAAGCAGTCTGTATGATTTTCGCAGTACGCATAACCGGTATATGGGACTACTCTGGAGTAAACTAACTTTACATGAATATCATCCATTCTACTAGGGATTTTATTCGAAAATGATGCGTTTTTTAAAATGTCGTCTTCACCGCAATTGCCCAGTTTCACCAAATGGTTGTTTATAAGTCTGAAGTTCTCATTAATACGATTAGAAGAATATGGATAATACGTATAAATATTTCCAGTATTTTTTTCAACGAAAATTGCATTGAAAATGAAGGATGCGGATAAAACTTCAACAAATTTTGTAGATGTGAAATCCCAGTTGATGAATAAATACTTTGCACTTGGATTGAAATAACGAGAAAAATATAATCGAAGTTTCTTGATAATCGAATCCATCTCATCGTGGTTTGTATTCTCGAAAATAAACATATCTGGAGTTTTATCCAATGAGGTTCCACGGAACTCGTTCACGTTGTTAACTTTGATCGATGGAAAGTCATAATCATAGGAACGTTCTACCTGATACAATATTATGGTATCGTTTGCTGATGTATGATTTTGCACGATTATATTAACGCACTGAGTTATGAAAGAAATTACACCAATGGAGATATTTCCTGAACGCATTTTTGCGTCCTTTTTTCATTTAACGCCAACTAAACTGCATACATTTAATAGAACCGACAACTTTTTCATAAGCGAAGCTTAAATGTACAGTTTTAAAAAGCTTTCAACTTAAGTATCCATTATCAACTAGCTATTCGAGAAAAGAATAAATAAAAATGAGTGCATTCAATTTCTCATAGAAAACGTTTGTAACCCAATTGATAATGCATGATTAATGCATTATGACATAATAAAGTACTTTGACGGGATACAATGAATTTATTTTGTGGAACAACCGTTTGAGCTTCTACGAAGAGATTCAAACGGATTTCTTGATCGATAAAAATCTCCCTCCTTGAGTTTTTGATGGCTTGAAGGCAATTTGGGATGAATTTTGGATAACAGGATCCCGGGTTTCGTCACTAGTCACTTGACGTGTAAAAACACCTCCGGCGGCGAAGGTGTTTTGCACGAAGAACATATTGTTCACACCCATCTGAAAGAAAAAAACCGAAAATACAAAAATGGAATGAGAGAAATTGGAAAATCACTAAGAATAACTGTAAATTTCCTGAATTTTTAGTTTTTAATTCATGACTGTTCACCAGTTTATGTAATTTTCAATATATTTTATTGATATTTTTCAACATTCTTGAATTTTCAAAGATTTATTTCGGGAAACCCTTGCAGGCGCTGGAGGCGCTACTACTCCATCCTCCACCTATAATCCCAACATATCTCTAATAAGCGTCGAAACTGTCCGGAGTTGTGCTGATACCTTTAGGCACAAAAGGATAACGACTAAGTTGTCATAGAGGAGTTATATATTCTTCTGTGCTTTTTTGTTTCATTGAAATCTAACCTTATTGTTTTCTTGAAGAAAAATGTTCGTTTTATTCATTTTATTAAATTAAGAAAAAGTTTATTGGTTCATTAGACATGTCTGAAGAAAAAATGGATACTTCCACTGTTTGTGCTTCAGAACTCAAAGAAGACAGGGAAGATAGGGAAACAATTGTCTTTCAGGTTAGTCCTTTTAAATGTCCAGATTTGGTACCCTAAAATTGTTTGTCAGCAATTGAAATCGGGAGTTTATTTTCTAGAATAATGCTTGTTATCATTGCAATGGATATTATGGACCGTCCTATGGGGACCCAATTTGTACTACTTGCCATATGTTCCTCTATCCGTTAGCAGAACAACTGGGTGTCCCGACATTTTTGCCAAAAGTAGATATTTTATTGTTTTATGTTGAATTTTACGTGAGGAATTATTCAGGAAGATGACAGTGATTCTGGTAACGATGAACCAGTGGACACTTCTTATAAAGGGAATTGTGCAGATAATGCGGTAGATGTAACACCACATTCGGAAACCCGTGATAGGAATGCATCAGAAGAACATCGCAATAGAAGGGAAGCTCTAAGTGAAGCGTCCAGTAGTAACCGCCCTTCAGGATCAGCCAACAACCCAGTGAATATATCATTGACTAATTGGTATCAGCCACCAATTAATTGGGATGGATTAAATCAGCAGCTACAAAAACTCAGTGGTCCTAGTCATGATAGCTTTGGTGTTTTCAATTTCAATCTATTTCCTACCGAGGGTATGATCTGTCACTTTGATTTTGTTGTTACATTTGTAATTTTTTGCAGTCTTAATGCATACCTTCCAATACCTGGATGAATTTTCGTTATGGAGTAGCAGTGAAGTTTGTTTGAGATGGCGATCTATCTCCTTTTTGCATATTGAGCCAGATAAATGGAAGACTTTTACATTGAAACGCTGGCCATTACTCTCTTTAACATCGGTCAGACAGAAAGACGTGGATTGGTTTGAAGTAAGCTGAAGTTTTCTAAACACTACCTTCATCTATTAATGTTTTTTTGTACCGATGGTCCATATTCACGAATCATTTTTTTTAAATTGATTAACTTAAAAATTTTAATTCTATAGATTCAATGAACAGAATTCGCTGTGTTAATTGAACAAGTGTATCGAGAATTGTTCATAGAATCCAAATTTTGTAAGGGAAAGCAGTATTTTCAATGAACAATTACACAGAGTTCATTGGTCAATTATGTTTCCCAAAAAAGCGAAATTTTCACTTGCAATTCTTCTGAATGGAACAAAAAATAAACCAAAATTACATAAAAATTTTCATAACAAAGGTTCAAGAACATAAAAAAAATATTCAGGAAAAATTGAATAAAACTATTTTTCAGTTGTATTCTTCCATGATGAAAAGCGCATGTTGTTTAAAATGTGTTCAACATATGGATGCTCAAGAACTGCCATCTTACTGGAATGATAATGCTTGGAGAACACATCGGCTCAGATCTGAATTGAGATCTTTGACAGCGGATCCGTTAGAGGGAATAGAGTGTCTACCTTTAGACAACGCTTGCTGTCATTGGCAAGCTACAATAGAAGGTCCTGAAGATAGTGCTTATGAAGGAGGGTTATTCTTTCTTTATATTCAAGTACCAGATTCTTATCCGTTAAGACCGCCTATAGTTAAATTTATAACAAAAATTTTTCATCCCAATATTTCACGACACGGTGATATAGGAATCGACTGCATCCAACAGAATTGGTCACTTGCTTTTACTTTGAATAAAGTATTGATATCTATACAATCCTTGCTCACTGATCCATATTGTGATGTAAGTGAATGATTTCTTCAACAGCATTAATCAATGATCTTATTGATAGGTTTGCATGGAACCAGAAATTTGTCAACTGTACATGAAGGATAAGAAGGCTTTTGAAGAACAAGCAAGGAAATGGACTTTGTTATATGCCATGAATGATCTAATTCTACAGTAACATAATTTTAAGTGTATTTATATTATTTTTAAGTTTTTATAATTGAATAAAAACTGCAACTATTATGTTTTTAAGTTTGTAATTTTAGAACAGCAGCTCACTGAAACTATTCGGGGCAAGTCGACAAGTACCATCCTTTGCAAACCTGGGCCTGAAAAATACCAAACAAAAGGACAAGAAAATTTATATATAGTTCAGTCAACCAATTTAAATTAAAATACTGAAACCACCCATTTATAAATCAAAGTTTTCTAAAATAATCAAAATTTTTACTTTTATCCCATCGATCGTCAAAATTTTTTAAATTCATTTTTGAAACTTTAATATATTGATGTCTTAATCTATATTTGAATATTTTTTCAAAAATATGAAAATTAAATTTTATTCTTGCAAAATATTTTAAATTTTTAAAGCTTTTTTCCTTGCTTCAAAAGTGTATTCTGTTTACGGAGCTGTTTATTTTCTCTCTCCAATTTTTCCAACCCTTTTGTATTGGGTGTGTATCTGTTCATCTTGAAGATCTCAGATATTTTCAAATAGTTATATAGTTATAGTATATATAGTATATAGTTATATATTATAGATAAAATAATATATTATTTTATCTATGGTTAACATCGTTTATGAATAAACCATCGAAAAACCGTTTAATTCAACGTTAACCTAACATTTTTATGTCAACTAAGCTGATCGTATTGAATATCGTTAATAAATATCTGTTAAAATGGTAAAATGAATTTTGATTAAGTACTGTTAATAACAACATTAATTTAACCCTTTCTTAGCTACCGCTTTCACTGTTAAGAACTGCCCAAAACCATCCCATGGTAATTAGAATTTTATGTATACACATACTGAAAAAATTTTTTTTTTAGTTGGTGGAACTTAAAAACGGAGAAACGTACAATGGTCACTTAGTGAGTTGTGATAATTGGATGAACATAAATTTACGTGAAGTTATTTGCACGTCAAGGGTAAGATATGTGTATCATTAAATTTCATTCTAATTGTGAATTTAGGATGGTGATAAGTTTTGGAGAATGCCGGAATGCTATATCCGTGGTAGCACAATCAAATACCTCAGAATCCCAGATGAAGTAATAGACATGGTAAAGGAAGATGCGGTTGTTAAAAATCGCGGAAGGGATCAAAAAATGGGCAGAGGTCCGACAGGCGACAGACAAAATCAAAGGAATCGTCCAGCTGCAAGAGGTATCATTTAACGTTTATTAACTAAAATTTGTGATAATTAAAATTATTTTCAAGGTAATTTTGGTGGACGTGGAGGAAACAAACCTGGAGGACAAGGTGGAAGATTTCAATCTTTCCAAAAAAGGAAATAAAATCAGTTAGGATTAAGATTTTTGTTTTGATTTAAGTGAATAGAGGTTGTAATTGATTAAAAATCTCACTTTTGAAATGTATTGATTAACAATAGCGATAGAATGAACACTGCATCTTATAAAATCCTGAAGGAAAACAAAAAGGCCCAAAATGAGTTCTTAACTTAATTATCAGTCTATCATTTTTCTTTCCTTTACTAAAAACTACAGAATATCATAATTATCTTAACTATTAAAATGTACATTCATAATCGATATTTACATATGGAAGTTTAGGTTGTTAAAGATGAAAAATTGCGCTTAATATATTGCACAAAGCTCATAAAATTGATCATATGAACTGGAACCAATATTTAAATGTGTAGCACCTGTCTCCATGATCATAAAATTAAAACTACTAAAGAGTGAGACTAGAAAATCATGTAACATTCTTGAATATTACTTTGCTGTTATTTTGTACCTAATATCCATTCGATTTAAGATCTGAACATCAAATAAATAAACAAAAAAAAAAACGAAATTATAACAATCTTAGACATATAAAACGATCTGAAGCTTAGCTAGGGCTTTCCGCCATATCATGATCATTTTTCGATACTATCATTTGCTCTATTGTTTCAACATTCATTGTCCTCACTGGCGATGGACTGTCAACACCCCGGAAGTTGAAATTTGGTGAATCAGCACTAGAGAAGGACTCGGGTGTACCGACAGAACTCAATGAGCCTGTAGACAAATTAAATTAAAATGAGAATTTTGGGGTGAATTGTCTACCTGGTAAAGAAGAGCCTGCAGTTGTTAATAATCCGCCTCTGTCCACCGAGCTGAATGTCTGAAACCTTTTTGCTTTAGGGCTGGCATAATAATCCAACTTATCGTCGTCAAGTTTCCTTTTAACTCCCAACGGACTGGGCTTGAGGACGGGGCTAGCGCTGCGCCGAATCAACGTACGCGATCCCCTTGTAGGGCTTTGAAAGCTCGGAGAGCTAATACGTGTAGGCGATGGCGAGTTGCACCCGCTAAACGTCAAAGAACCAAGGTTAACATGCAACGAAGACATCTTTGACGGTTTTTCGTTTTGCGATTCTCCCATCAAACTCAAATCTTCCCAGGACTGCGAGATCTGAATAGTATGCTGTATTTCCCTTTCATGGGCCAATTCTCTAGAATTACTGATATCGGCGTGTTCCTCCTGACGGAGTTGATTTATTCGAGGGGTAAGGCGTAAGCTGGACATCTGATACAGTAAAAAAAACAGAAAAGTTATTAGAAAGGAGTTTCTTACTGCAGAAACAGCACAATTGAAATTGAAGTTTTGGTTGAATATGACTAATGAATCACTTAAAGTTGTAAAGATTTAAGACAGTAGATATAAAAGCATAGAATTGCAAAGATATCAATATAAGTTTATATAACTCAATACTATGGATTTCCTTCATTTCTTTAATTTAACTTTTAACCAGGAATTGTACGTTCAGTTAGATTTAATTAAATTATCTCAGAGTATCAAAAAATGTATGTATATGGTAATAATCTTATAAAAAACAGGAATGATAGGCTTAATTAGTAACTTGAGGTATGATTGGTTAATTAACTACCAAAAGTAGGACTTACAGGTGATCCAGAAACTGGGCTAAAGCTGGCGCTGAATCTGCGTGTTCTAGTTTGCGATGCTCCAAAGATATTCATGGCTGGTTCTCTACAAAACCCCAGTATTACTACAATCCGAAAATATTTCGATTGAATAGCTTCTACCTAATGTTTGCACTCGCCTGGGGTGCGGTAGTCATGATACTGTTTGTTTCGTTGATCATGGGTGCACTAGAGCACCGTTTTAAAGTCCCAGGACCGTTGGAATTTGAGGGTCCATCAACGTCCATATCGTCCACGGGAGGATGTGTGGATGACATTCAGGAATTGTACTAAAACGGATAATGCAACGGGATATGGGAACATTTGACGAAGGCTCTGAGGGAATATTAGTCAATTAGTTTAATGGAGATGGTTCTTTTGCTGATATGAATCGTCGAAACAATTTGTCATGAAACGATTAACTGAAATTGTCGGTTCTGTCATATCTCAACGTTTTGGCGCATGACTGTTGATGTTGCTGCTTTGAACATATTTTTTATGATCCTTCTTACTTTATGACATATAAAATGACAGGCATTGATAATAATCAAATAAACGGAATTATATATTAACATTTATGAAATAATAGTTGCGCAAAAACGTTAAAGTTAAAAGGTAAAGTAACAAATTTACCAAGAGAATATGACGCTCAACTAATATTAGTTGACATCAGCGCTGAATTATTTTAAAATTTCATATTTTTCTAAAATTTGAATAATTGTCACAAATTGTCGCAAGTACGCCAGTTCTCGTCCACTTGGTGAAATTATGAAGATTGGAAATCAATAAAAAAATATTAGTCTATCAAATTCCGTTTTTGCGGTTTTAAGTTAAGTGCTGTTTTTTAAATTAATTAAAACATTCAAAAACTGCAGTTTTCCCGGTTCTCGTCCAGAAAATTCAGTTCTTGATCATGTATTTGCCACTGGGTATTAGAGATTACTCAATTGTAGGAAACATTACATTTTGTATGATATCTTGTTTCGTATGACAAAATTATTATTACAAAAAGTCTCGTCAAATTCGTAAAATTTTTCGATTTTTTAAGAAAATTCGTAAAATTTTTCCACAATTCTTCAATGTGGATAAATTTCTTTATAAATCACTTTTTATGCTCTTCACGCACAATTTTCGGCTTCTTGAGGAATTTGGAAATTTCCTAAAAAATTTTGAGGGAAATATCACAATTGAAAAGAAGAAGAACAGGAACTAACCCTTGTAGTTAACCCAAATAAGGTTCTTCGGTAGGACGAGCGAAATATTTTGTCATTTCTGTAGAGAAATTTAAAGTTTAACTTTTGAACTCTTCTAAATCGATGCCAAAAAACGTCGTATTTTTCTAGAAATTTTCGAAAAATTTATTGTAATGATCCGGCAATAGAATCAACAAATGCTTCCGAATGTGGCAACATAATCTAACTTCTTGAAGAGTTAGTGCCTATTTAAATTTTTATTAGGCATCATAAAAATTTAATAAATTTCTGAAAAATATTTGTTTGTACCGAATAAGCAAAAAAATATTCTTATGATATTTTTGACAGCAAGTCAATATACAAAAAAATTTTAAACCTTTAAAGGAGAAGATATTTCTACCATTTTCATAGCTTTTAGATCTCATTTCTTTCTTTAGTGAAATTCCTTATACAATGCCAAAAAATTCCGACCATCTTTATTCTTCACAGCATCGGCCTACCAAAACTTCCAATCGATGAGGCATCTAAAAGATGCTCGCCCTACCGAAATACCGCTACTGAGTTATTGCAATTTTTTTGAAGTACCATTAAATTGTGTTGAGTATTGAAATATTGATCTTCCCCGATTTGACACAGGAATTATCGCAAGTTGATCGACTCTTAGCGATGTAAATTTTGATGCGCAGGACAATATCAATTTTGCCTATTAAAACCCAAAAGTATTGAAATTAAAATACAATTTTATTCTATTCAATCATTTCCATTTTATATACAATCTCATGAGATAAATATCTAGATAAATGTTTATAATACACAACTGAGACATCGAACTAATGCTAAGTAAATCTACGGACTGATTGATAACCATAATAACACATCGAACAAATCGATTGACACAATATCAGTCCGCATAACAGCCTCTAAATTTAAATGATCAAATTGACAACTGATATGGCGTGTTCTCTACGCACCTAATTGACAGATAAAGACATAAAAACTACATACAGCCCTGTGTTCCAATTGCTACAACACAATCGCGCTGAACCGCTCGCAACGAAAGTTAATTCCCCCCAATTCGCAGTAAAAAAAATATATGTCGTTAATTCGTACACATCACCTAACCAATAAGTATTCGAAAAAAAAATTCGAGTTGCGATCGGCCTCACAAATACAAAACTTAAAAGATTCGAGTCATTCCTTTGTAAATGGAGCAATAAACACAGAATGACTAAACCTATGTTTTATAACTATGCAACAAGTTAACATTCTTCAAAATCAGAACGAGGCTACTAAATACAAGAAAAAAATGACTAGGACGTCTAAACTAACTAAATACATACAGTCAATGTTGAATCATTGAATAGGTACAAATAAATTACAATATCGATTAAAATTTAGACAATAAACTCTTTTGGTACATTAGCTCCAAGCAAGCAGATCGATGCCAATAAAGCACACATTTACAAAATCAAATCACTGTAACATTTCAATAAACAGAACCTAAATGCAAAAAGTAATAATTTTTGGTCCTCGAAACGAAACACTGGAATAATGATAACGGCAATGTGAATCTAATTTGATACGAACGCCCAGCATTCCAGCGTTTTCACCACAAAATCTACGGATGGCGTTAGCGGATCATTGCCGTAAGTTTTACACATCTCCGTTCTGCCCAAATAAAGGTCTCCGTCCAGCCATAGGCCGAATTTGCCGTCGCCAGCGCCTATGCTCAGGCTCTCATTGTTTCCTTTGATAAAATAAAGGTTTTCGCCCGTCCAGTTATACACTTGGAATTCGGGACTGAATCTAAACAGCAGCGATTCACCTGTACCGTAAAAGTGTTCAGATACTTGCAGCGCGCAGGATGTCAAAGCACCAAATACCTTTAAAAAAAACAATTGTGTTTATGAATTATAAACGTAATTGTAAACAAAATAATTTTGCAATGACGCACATACTCGCGTCCATGAAGACAACATGATTCAGATATCGCACTTCTCCTTGAAGAATGGCGCGACTCAAAAAACATGTTTTTGGGAAATTCATCAAACATTGTTGAATACTGAAGTAGAATGTTCAACTTACATTATTGTCAGTGTCTTCAATGACGAGCAGAATGGGCGATTCCAGTTTGTACATTTTCCGGTACATGGAATTAAGGCTGAAACCGTGTTGACTAGTGCTGAATACTAAGGTCCAAGCGTAGCCCTCCGCCCTGGCCGGCAGGTGGCGACACAAACTTTCACGATGTTCATACGTCAGAATTTCGGTCGTGCCAATCAGATCAGGGGGTGTTAATTCGACGTCCAACGACGGAGCCTCGGAGCATAGGAATGCTTTTCTGTAATCTCCCGACATCGGCAACACCTGCGAACGATCCGTCAAGAACAACTTAATCACTATCCGCAATTTAACCACATAAATTATTTATTATTCCGATAATTTTACAAGGTAAACGGAAAAAAAAATGAAAACTGTACGTATCGAATAAACCGATTACGATGCATAGTTCGTTTTAGTTTCGACAACAAGTCTCTGTATTCGATCGCGTTTCACATATAAATTCTAGTATTCACGTGTGAGTAAATACTGTTTATCAAATCTCTATCGAAGCGGCAAACTATTTTTACGACAATAGCTTCGTAAAAAATTAAATATAGGTATTCTTAAAAAAAAATCGGCACTCACTCATGTTTTGTCAAGTGCAATATCAACGGACAATCCTGTTGCGTTCGTAATACCTTCTCTGTTATTATTATTATTATTTCGTGCTGGAGGAATAAGTACGATTGTATCGGAATGTTATAAGTAGGAGGAGAAAAGGAGTATTCATTAAACCGGTCCCCGGCCAAAACCGTTTGGGTAGATGACACTCCAACAACGTCTATAGAGTTGTGGCGTCGAAGACGCCAAGGTAAGATTGATGAAGATACACGATCAATTAAGCCGGATGAAAAAGGTCGAAACGCCGCGTTGTCGTTGCTGTCGAAACGACATGCATTAAGCGAACGTCGTTACATTAATATTTATGCGAATTTACTTGATCGAACCTTGGAATGCACATGTCGATGAATGAGACAAGAGCTATATGTGGTTGGAAGAAAACTTTTTTGTCTAAACATGGCACGTTAATCTGTCATTAAGAAAGTCATTTTATTATTTTTATCATAAATTTAATTTCTTTAAAATTTAACTTTTATTTCATTAGAATGAGACGAATTAGAATTAATTTCATATTTTCTAATAATTTTTTATCAAAATGTTAACAGTTGTTTCGACTCGTGTGATAAATAAATTATGGAAAGCCGTTGAGGAATTATTTCTTCAGTGAGCGATGTTTTTAAAGAAAAGAAACTAATAATTAGAAGAAGAGAAATTATTTATGACTTTTCCAATAATAGTTTCGCACTCGTTTTATTTCTTTTAAGTTTTCGCTTTTTATTATTATGTCTTGAGATTTTGCAAGTAACTCGGATAATTAATTGAGCTATTTGCAAGAAAAGAATAATGTAAAACAAAATTTCGAATACCGATCGACACATAAATGTTAGCTGAAATTAAAATGGTGCTAACACATCGAGGTTTGATTGAAAATTAACAATCTGGGCGTATTGAGCTCGTCATTATCAGAACCAGGAAAAGAATTATCAAAAGTCACTACCGTGTGCGGTGATTAATAACCGCAATAAATACGTGACGATAAAAAAGCATCTTTATCTTTCCTCATAATAAGAAAATTCGACATTGTTGCAAGAAAATAATCCGAGGAGAAAAATCTTTCAAATGGTACCTAAGTAATAAAATAGGCGATTCTTGCTTCGAATATTATCATTACCAACTCTATAAGAGATGGAACTTTCCTCATTAATATTTATCAAGTTGAAATTATTTTAATAAAAACGAATTCGAAAAGTTGAGATTAAAATAATGAATAGAAATTATAAATATCAGATGAAATTAACGAGTTAATGAATAGGGAAACCACTTTTTTAATGATTGTAAGCAACGATGAATAAAAAAAAAACATATTTACCAATGCGCAATTCGAACCCAACTACTACCTTATCAGTAAAATTTTTTTATTCTCCGTTTTACTTTATTATTTTGCAGTTGATACGTTCACGTGGCCATACCGTATCTTCCTTCAAAAAAGTTACTGAAAAACTTTAACTGTCTCCTACGTCTTCATTTCAAATATAGCCATTCCGAAACATTTTACTGTAATAAATGTTGTTTTGGTGTAGTGAATTAATCAGGAATCAACAAGAACCACTATAAATTTAATCAATTGATATTAACTATCAGAAGAGTCCAAAACACAAAGCAAGTTCGTCGCTAAAAATTATTTCGAACCGAAACCATTTAATTAAAACGAACTTGATGATCTAATTAAAGTCCTTGGAATGAAGAAATTTTCTTGTAAATTAATAGCGTTCTGATTGAAATGTATGTATGCCGGGATAACAAATACGATATGATGGTATATACGTCTTTCTCTACGATGGGAATTTGACAGTTCCACCGAAACGTCGAAATACAAAGCTTTAAATAATGGTGAAAAAATATAAAATTTGAAAAACGATTATGATTAATAATCATCAGGATCAAAATATTCTATTACAGAATAACGAGCTAAAAATTTCGCTTTAATCACTGATTTATAACAAAGAACTTTAACACTTCCATAAAATTCCCAATTTGTCCGTTGAAACTATTATACGTAAATGAGAACGAAACGTTCGCGCCAGCGTTTCCGTTCCGAATGAAGGTAGTCAATATGGAAGACAAAAACTTATTAATAATTCAACAATCCATCGTATTTGTTTCGATTATTAAGACGAAACTTGCAAATTTATTCGATACGCAACGGGAAAATAGCGATAAATAAAATATAAAAGAAATAGTTTAAGTTGAACAGAGAAAACGGCTAATAATATCTCCGCTATCGTTGTTCTAATCTAATCCTAACAACATCCAACATTCAGAGCATTCTTTGTGAAGCGGCTACGGGTGTGACATTGTTTCGACTTCCGTTCAAACAAGTCCAGTCTCTATTTTCCTTTTGAAAAAAAACGGAAATTAAATAAAACGCTCAGAAACGGTACTAATTCATCGCGAAATAAAGATAGCGACGTGACATTCGCTGAATAGCACGTTGAAATAATAAGAACGTTTTTCTCGGCGTTTGGACGTTCAAATCTCAAGGTGACTATTTAACAAATTTACGACTATTAAAACGCGATTATCCGTTATGGGAAAATAGAGAACGGACGCAGATCGAAAGGGTAACATTCATTTCGTTCTGTCGATCAAAATGGAACCGATGATTACAGTGTAGCGTGTGTGGGTGTGATTTTTTTTACGGAATCACCTCGTCGCTGTCATCTGCCGACATGGTTTGAGTCTTGATTATGCTGTAGATCTTAACATACGGCGCCTTGATCAGCTGCGTTCAAACAATTACATGTTCAATTTTTCTTTACTTCTCTTATCTCCGTCAGTTCAAAATAATTATACTTAAATCTATGGTGCTGCCATAGCGTTATGATTAAATAATTGAATTTACGTATGTCAAAACTTTGGGAAAACATCTTTTAGATCGCAAAACAGATGGATAGAATTTGACCGTTCGATCAGAAGGAAAATGAAAACTTTCCGAATGAGAACGTCGATATAATTTTTCATTAAATTTTCAAACGATAAAAAATAGGAGACATTTGATTTGCAAGAAAAAAGCAACCACTCATTTTATGAATAATAAATTTCACTTTTGTCGATCAATTCGGGCGATAAATTTAATATCACATAAAATAAATATCAGTACTATTGTTTTAAGACTAAATAAATTCTACGAGTTTAATAAAAATTTTGCTATAGCATTTAAGGTTCCTCAGTTTTGACATACAGTTGGCAATTTGTTGTTCACTTAATTTTTTATTTATTTTTTTTGTCGTGGTGCTTACCTCCCAACTGTCCTTGGTGATGTCGGAAATATCGCCGTCCTGACTGTTGTGACGGCTATTCGACGGCGTCGGCTCGTCGCTCCATAATTCCGTATCCACTTCTACCAGTGAATAGCCGCGCTCCTTAATCTGGAAATGGAACGATCAAGTTGTACATTATAAGAATAACCGGCACGTCAAAATTCCCGGCAAATTTGACGTTCAACAAATCAATGTGGACCATAGCCGGCCGCGTTCACACTGAACGCTCATGGTGCCGATTAAACGAACCGCGACTCGGCCAGTTAGTTTAATTTTATAATTGGACCAGGAATTTTCGCGAAGTAATCGGCTGGGTTTCGTGGGGAAACGAGGAGCGAACGCGACGGTTATTTCGATCGAACGGAGCCGAGCGTGGGAACGTCCCAGACAGCTAGACCTGATAGGTAAAAAATCACTAAACAAAATAAAAATTCGGGTTCGATCTTTGCAAAATTTAATATGAATTTCGAATTTTCTTTCAAGTAAATCTTTTGTAACTATGGTAAATTTCTAGTCAAACTTTGTGATTCTCAAAGAATTCCTTTTAATTGAGAAAATTCTCGAGTTTTTCCAAAAAAATTTCATAGAAATATATTGAATCGAAAAATTTGAGTTGAGTTGCAAATTGAATCATCGATATACTTGTGTGACACAGTTACATTCACAAAGAGCTGTTTTTCGTCAAATTATTTACCTGTTCTTCGTTTAGTTCTCCATAGATGTCCGGTACCCAGGCCTGAACGAATTTGTATAATTCATCGGCGCGATTCTTTGGTATGCTGAACCAATATTCCGGTCGCATTTTCTTCTTTCCATACGACATCAACGGCGTCGATTTGGAAATTGGTTTAAAGAGAGGTTTGCCCATTCTGAGCCGCAGATAAAGCGGAGGATCTTCAGACGGTCTGGCTGGCCTTGGAATTAATTCTACGCGACGACGAAAAATCGAAAGAACGATCAGTAAGACATTGCTTTATTTTGACGATGTCCGAGTTGAATAGAAAATTGGAAAAGTTTCGTGAAGAATAAAGTATATATTGGAAAGTGCTACACACACAGCAACATGCGAACCTACCGATTGAGTCTAGCCCGAAACGGGGCGAATGGACTGCAGCAATCAAAATGGAGAAAACAAAGTTAACAAGATTATTTGCTTAAACTCAAAGTTAAATACATTTATCAATTATTTCGCAAGCTTCGAAATTTTATTCGCTTCTAAGTCTATCGTCTATTTCTATTTTCTATTCAGAGCCTGATTGCAGTGCAAAGTGTTCTTTTTTTTGAATTATTTTTGTAAATGTTTGTCGAATGTATTATCTAATTGAGTTTTTATTCACTTGACGCAAATGTTTTGAGTCTTACCTAAAAGACGGTAATTATACAAATTATATGAATAAGTAAATAAATAAAAGTGAATAAAACAATAATAATAAAAAAATTAAAGAAAATATATACATATGGAGTTGAAAACTAAAATTATGCATGAAGTGAATAGAAACTCAGTAAACTGACACGAAATCGAATCAACTTACTGTCAAAGGAGACAAAAAGTTCTGGCATATCATCTACAGAAACCATTGATCGGTAGTCTAGCTTTGGTGGCGGTACTTTCGTTTTCGAAGTCTCTGTGGGTTGTCTGATGAAAGTGCCGACCGACGAACGTCTGAAAAATAGGAAATGAAACAATTTTCGATGTTTTTTTTATTGTCTTGTTTCCTAGGTGAAAGGAATTAATTATAAGACGTCTAGATATGGGAACATTTGGATGAGATGACTTTAGTGTCCTCTGGATGATCAGTGTGAGTCGTATAGTGCTGCTCGATGTGTTAATTCAAGTGTACGTCTAACGCAACACACACATACCCCATGTCTTTAACGGTAGCTCCCATGTCTATAACTGTAGCACCGACTTCTTTGACAGAGGAACCGACAGTGGCACCGATGGCGCCAACTGAGGCACCCATCGCGCCCATGGAAGCGCCGACCGATGCCCCTACGGCACCCATAGAGGCACCGACCGACGCCCCAACGGCGCCCACCGTGCTCATTATATTCGTCTGAAAGAAACTGGTGGCGGATTCGGCGCGCGGCGATTCGGCCAGCGGCGGGCCCGCGGCGCCGCTTCCGCTTCCACCGCTCTCCTCCGAAGGCGTTTTGTTGAACAATCCCGAACCGAAATCCACCAGATTGATTGGGGAGCTACTTTTCGACGTTGACGTTTCGTTTTTCAAGACGGGGCAAAGGTTAGTAAAAGCGATATTAGTACGAGTATTGGAGTAACTTTCACGTCAAAATTGACCTGGATTTAAATCATTCGAGGAACTTTTTCATTTTAATTCAGGAACACCGGCGATAAGCTGTATTTTCAACATTAAAATGAAGAATTTCCCAAACAATAACGTTAATCTGTTTCGGGGGATCAAGGATGAATGATGGAACTCACCTTGAAAAAACTTTTGAAAACACTGACGAGTGATGGGAGTCGGCGGAGTTTGGCTGACTCGATGGCTTTTCATCTTCTTTGTCGCCACTTAGCGTTTCCATCCACGATAATGGATACGACAGTCTTTTCAACATCTATGAAAGTCAATAATAAATATTTGTTGTGTGTGTGTGTTATGCCAAATACCTTGTTTTTTCTATTTTCTGCTTTTTCATCCTCTTTGGATTCAATGCTGGCTGATAAAGGCGGTAAAGTAGAATCGGAATCTAAACTGAACGAAACCGAATTATTCTTTTTCCTAGGACTAACGACGGGTTCGCCAGTCGTCAAATTTGTGGGAGCGATAGTTATTGGCGGCACCCAATCTTTCGATAAAACGATATCTGCATCGCTGTACTGTTGGAAATGAATTTCTAAATTATATCTAATTCGTCGGACGTTAAACGAGATATTTACCTTCTTCACTGGTATGGGAACAACTGGTGGTAAACTCGAATCTCTTATATCAATTCCTGAATCGTGACAACTTTCTTTGGAAGCCGCCTCCACCTCCGGCTCAGCCTCGTCATGCTCTTCATCTTGCATCGAAGATGAATGAATCGGAATTTCATCCACGTCCAAAGAACTGAAATTTAGATCGTGAATAGTAAGTAAAGAAATCAAACTTCGCATGGAAGTACGAAGAGATTAAGAAATTAGAAAATCACGAATGTAACTTCTTCTTTAATTTGATACATGTCCCATTCATTTTTATCCTAATTAACAATTTCTTTTCCTTGGATTAAACGTCGTTTTGATTATCACCTAAGCTATATATAGCCCTTTATCAAGTTAATTGGTGCCAGAATGATTTCCTTAATCGTTCAATGAAATGAATTCATTATTAAATTTGTGAGTCAAAAACAAAACCAAGCTCACTATTTGGTTTACATCGAAAACGACTTACGCTCTGTCTCGGGAAGCTATTGGCCAATGATGATCCAAAAGAGATTTCCTCCTCTCTTCCAATGACTTTTGCTGCTGCTCCGGATCATCCAAATTTGTCGGAGTAACTAGGTCGCGGTCGAATGCCTTGGGAAAGGCATCCCCTTCTCGTTCCGTGCAAGAGCACACCGATTCGGCATCATCTCCTGTGACTAATTCTGGAAAAGTTTCGTCCTTGACCAACATCGAGTCGGACTCTGTCGTCGTTGTCCCTCCCCCCTCCGATCTAGGATAGTAAATTTCTGGCTTGTCCGAACGCGGATCGGTGGTGATCTCGCTCAAGTGAGCGTGATGATGACCGACGCGCATGTGTGCGATATCGTTGTAGATCGCTGCGTTGACAACGAACTCCATGGGAGCAATGACGCCATAAGCCTCCGGGCCGTGCTCGATCACCAATGGATCAGATACGTTCGGATCGAACATGACGGCGTTCGGCGTGACCAGCAACACACCACCGACGACCCCCTGGCCATCGGTAATGTGGCGCACGTTGATTTTTAGGAAACGTTCACGGAAGATGGGGGATTCGTCGTCCCGGTCGACGGGGACGCGCGAGGTGGACGGCGTCCGGACGCGCTCCACGTGACCGGGCTTCGGGCTGACCGGTCGCAGATTGTCCAATAATTCTGCAACGTAATTGTACACATATTGAAACATTTTCACGATTGTCTCGCCTTCATAGTTTTCCCGCTAGCTACGTTCACCCGTCAAGTTCCGTTCAGGTACTATTGTAATGTTTGTTATCATCGTCGTTTCGCGTTATTTCAAAAGCGTTTAAAAGATTACGTTATCTCAAGGGCGACGGTTAGTTTATGTATCAATGACACATCCGATTTGAATTTCGTTAATTTTCCTGAAGTTTTATTTTTGGTAGTCCACGCGCCTACGCCTTTTTCCTCATTATTAGATTGTTTTGGAAAAATTCGACTTCATCCTTTAGTATTATTCTTCATTAAATAAACACATTCATCGTATATTCGGAACGCTACTACGAAAAAACACGTTTTACGTCATTGGTGCCGATCAATAATAATAGTACTTCTGAAAAAAAACCACAGGCAATGTGCTCAACGATCTTCATGTTTTTCAGCAGGGAATCAAAACTTGAACAGTTTTTTTTAAACCCAGTTTCTGAAAAGTGCCACCGCCAAATTTTGTCAGGAAATATCCTTTACATGTCTGTACATACGAAGCGGTGGAACATTTTTTCACGAAGATGTTTTTTTGAAATATTCATTTCGGCTTTACCTTTTTCCTCAGTTGGTAAATCGTCGTGATTCTCCTCAACCGGTGTGGATTCCTCATACTCCTCTTGGACAGCCTCCCTGAGTGGTACATAGAGTTGTTGTCCCAGAAAAATGTATGGCGTCGCTAATCTATTCAATTTCGTCAATTCCGTTGGGGTGGTGTCGAAACGAGCGGCCACCGAAGTAAGAGTATCTCTATCGGCAACCTGAAGAAATGTTCAAAGTGAATAGTATTCAATACGACCCTGGCGTAAGCGACGGTGGCACCACCTAGTAACACTGTGCCGAACGTCTGTTCTCATATGTCAATTTAACCTACTTGTTCATTTTTTTTTTCAAATCAATTAACTAATTTAATGGTACTCACTGTGTAAACAGTAGTATTCTCCGGCGGTCCAGTGCGCTTTTTCTCCGCTAAACTGTTCGTAGAGCTGTTCAAATCTGCAACGCAAAAAAACACCACATATAAAACAGACCGGAATCCATTGTGTATACACCTTTTTTCCTATTCCAGTACACAACAACGTAACTATCATCAGTATCTTCCAATATGAAAACTTCCGAATCTGAAACATCTCCGTCGTCCATGTCTCGATCGTTCACGACGAAATGATCGCCGACGTAATGCTATTCATTACTCACGATAATTGAATCCCTACCGTCAACAAAACAAACGAAAACGCGATATTTCAATTCAGCATAGTGGCATGACATTTGATACACATAAATTTAGATGTAACGGCGTTTGCGTTACAGAAGAGCTAACAGAACGGTCATGTTTCGATATATTCAAGAACTACACTAACGATAAATCGAAAACAAAACACACCGGCCTTGAAATTGACAGAACGCTAACCGTTGCGGGAGTGAAGTAGACCAGAAGCTAAATAAATCAACAAATAGCTCTAATAAATATAGGAGATTAAGATAAAACACGAACAATTCCTCAAATCCCATTTATAAATTATTCGTTAATCGTTCTGTTATCTCATAAATTGGTACCATCATGTCCTATACTTAATACAATTTGGAAACTGTAATCAATTTACCGGTTGGTATGCGGTCCGATAGATCGCGCTGTTAAGTCGATAATATAATTATATCTAAACGATTATTTGTAAGTTCGAACGCGTTTTTGTGACATTGAAAAACGGAGAATATCTCGCTTATTATTAGAAATAGTTTGGCGCATTTAACTATCAATAATGAATTCCAATTGCTCCCATCAACTTTCCGAGCATTAATTTAAAACGAATCATATCGTTCATCGACGAATAAAGAATATTCAAAACGCATACCTTTTTCCAAACTCTTATCGAGGTGGCTGTCGACTTTCGCCCTGAGACCCTCCAAATCGAAGGGCGTTGCAATACCGTGATCGACGCTCCTGCTTTTGCTCCTGCAACGAAAATGGAAATTTTCGGTATTTCGTTATCGAATGGGGTTAAAAGGGCACAACAATTTACTCAATCAATACGGTAGCTGCTATCGGTGTCGATAGTGCCATCTCAAGAAACACGAGTGTTGTACGTGTTATTGAACAGAATGGTGAATCATTTAACAGATTAAACCAAAACAACGGTGCGAGGGTCAGGATCCGGAGTCGATGAAAACAATCAAACAATTCAATTTATATAACGAAATATGATGTCTTACATTATTATTGTGCATAGAACGCACACGTCTGATAACTGTCAACAGAAAGATTAAACTTCAATTCTGCTAATTCGAGATGAACACAGAAAATGTCAATTATCGCTTGTTTCTGAAAGAACTAAGATCCTCTCGGTGATCTTAAGAATACCCAATCACATCTCGGTGATCTTAAAAACACCCAATAGCTTTTCAGTTCATATATTGAAGCTTGTAGATTTATAGAATATTCGCGGAAGATGAAAAAGATTATGGAACTCAAGAAACGGAAAGGTGAGTCATTGAAATTGAAATACTAAAATATTTCAATAATTTCTTGGAATTTTCAAAAACAACGTGCAGACTTTCCAGAATGCGAATAACGTCAGAGTTTTAAAGGAGTTGTAAATCATGCAGAAAATGGCCCAAACTTTTTGAACAGTGTTGAGGAATGAAAAATGACGTAATTCTGCGGAGAACTCCGAAAATATTAATCGATTGTCCCTTATGATTTAAAAAAATAAAAGAAAATACCAACAAAATTCTAAAAGACAACTAGAAATTTCGTTACAGCCACCTGACACTGGTATATTGTTGAGCATGCTATTCTTAAGAAGGGGAAAAAATCAACCGTCTGATTGTTATCCATGATGAAATTGGGGCGTCGATATTTAAACTATGATCGGAAGCATTACATAGAATTCACGCATTTAGCATCAACATGCTCAACATGCTTGAAAATACGTAAGACATTTAGCGATTTGTCATGGGCTCTAAAATCACTTAAAACTGAATTGTTTGATTGTTTATTTGATGTTCTACCTCCACAAAAACGTTTGTTCGCCTCACCAAGACACTATTGTATGGTAATTCGTAATTAGAAAAAAATGACCAAATGCGTCATTCATAGAAAATAAAAGTTTCTTAAAATTTAATTCAGCTATGAGGAAGCTATTTCAATTTGAGCTCTGAATACCAGAACGCACGCAAAATGGAAAAAACTATCAAGAATCGCAAATAGCATCAATACATTGAAAATGTGAATAGAAAAACAAGAAAAGAAATTGCTTTAATTATTCCTACGTAAAAAGTGATTTTCATTCATTTCACAGCCATTTGTAGATTAATTTACATTTTTTGAGTGTTGACAATTAATGTACAGGAAGGAGTTGACTGTTTACCCCTGAAATTATTACGGTGATTAGTTCACCATTAAGCTTTATTGTGCAGTCTTTTGAAACAAGTTGCTTGATTCAAACTTCCTTTTGACTTTCATAAACAATACATCGTAGAAGAAAGTTGTGGCTGTATTGAAAAAAAATCCAAGCGCTAAAAAAAAATGAAGCTGGAATGGAAAAGTCCGGATTCCTCTATTGTAGACAGTCTATGGTACAAAGCACAAATTAGTCAGATGGAATGTTGAATAGGATTATCTTGATTATCCGTATTTCGATTAGTGTTATTGGTTACAACATTTTTAGACCTTCACAACGTTGTTTCTTGTGAAAGAGTTTTTGAAATGAGTGAATATAAAAGCGTATTATTCTACATATGTATTTAACACGATTCAATGGCAGCTCAATTTTTTATTTAATTTTATGACTTGAATAATTTCTTGAACTAATTTGTCTCTTAAAATCCACGAAAAAAGTAGACAAAAAGTTATTTATTAACCGCTACAATTTCTTGTTTTTCCATTCATTTATAAATGAAGACAAATCAATTTATTCTTGATGGCATCAGCGATGAAGAAAAAAATGTTGCCTTGCTTTCGCGGAAGTAGAATGTGATGTTACAAGGATGTGTTTCCTGTTTACATAATTTGAGTCGAGATGAGGAATGCAAATCAATAAATAAGCAAACACTTACCTTAGCCACGGGAAATTATCCTTGGTCACACGCCCCGTGTCTTGCGACGCCCTACGTGACCTGCGACAAGCAAACACAATCATGCAGAAAAAGCAGAGGCGCAATATAATAAACGAGCAAACAGAAGCGGCAAATGTCAACAACGAACAAAAAAAGAATGCGTCCCGAAGATTCGATTACGTGATTCGTGGATGACGAACCGAAACCGGGTTGATCAAATAATAGGAGATGCATATAAATTCGCTATTCTCAACGTCATGTCAACTAACTAAATGTATGAGTAAACACGTTATTTTTCTGATATTAGTGAACGGAATTTCCCACAAAAACAATGAAAGAAAAACACGTAGAACGGAATTTTTTTCACACCTTATAGCGATTTTTAAAAATTTCCATCGTGATCCGGCCGCGATTTTCACCATTTTCGTAGAGCTCCAGTTTGCGACACTTTTTCCTAACCCGCGTAATCGATACTCGAAGCACTATCGAGGAAACTAGTCGATTCGCGGAGATTCCACTTTATTTAAACCATTTTCGGGTGCTAATCGACGCATTTCAAACGAACAGATAAAACCTGTTTTCGTAAAATGCAAAACAACTGTCTCATCAACCTGTGGCAGGGATTCTCTCTCTTATCGTCCGTTTCGGTATACATAATCCCATTATCGATGACAACGAACAGCGCGATCGATACGCGAGGAAAATCCAGCTTGTGTCATAACGACGGCCGCGGGGAATCGCCAGGTAAAGTTCAGTCGCTTTTCATTTCGCCATCCGGAACTCCGTTTTTTTTCTGCTCGGTTTTTCCAAAATTCGAAAACGGCCCGACGGGCGCCACAACGGAATTCCAAATCGCAACTCAGGAATGTTACGATTGAATTAATCGTATGTTAATGAAGATCCTGTCGCCAAAGACGCTTCCTATTTGCATTTTTCGAGCCGTTCATCTTTATTGACTTTTTTATACGATATCCGGAGAACAGTTAAAATTTGAAGAAAAAAAATTACACTAAGGTACAAGTAGTTAAACAGACTATTTGATTCACGATTTGTGTACTTTTTGTTATGTTAAAAAATAGTCTAGAAATGAGCAACATGAAAAATGTTCATTTTCTTTAATGATTTTAGAATTGATAGCGCAAGTAAACGATTTACGGAATTTTGATCCGTAAAAGCCAACAAACTCGTCAAAAAATAATTTTGTAAAATTTTATCAAAGGGCGGATTTGGGCAGCGGATTTCAATAAATAATGAAAGACCGAAAACTTAAGATCACATGAAATTTTTCAAAAGGCTTCGGGAATATTTTCAGTTTCAAAGTAGTATCTTTTTATAACTGAACAACTCTATTCATCCGTTATTTTATTTCATGGGCGCATATGTAAATAACTAAATATGCAGTTCGCCCATCGTAAAACTTGACATTTTCTGAAAGATCGAAAACGATTGCAGTCTTTGTTCGAATTTACGAACGAGAGCTTTATTTCGCGAATGAAAATAGCGATTAACGAAACCGTTTCATCCATTATAATTTTTTTAAGGACGTTCTTTATTAAGCTATTATGACAATGATCTAAATTTTTTTTTCATTATAAACGTCATGAACTGTTCATAAAACAATAATCGAGTGCACATGAAATTGCGATTTTTACGTCAGGTACCTCTATAAACTGGTAATAAAATGACGGTTTATTACAATTCCCACCAACTTACGATGGCGTATTTATTGAGTTATAGAAACGATGAAAACAATAATCGGACGTGCTGCCAACAGTGGAAAGACGGTCAGGGATAATAGCGTTTGAATGTTCAACATTTTTATATGACAGTTATTGTTTCGGAAACGCTATTCTCGTCGCACGATTCAACAAAATAATTTGACTCGTCCAGTCATAGTCTATAGTGATTTTTTATTATTAATTGATTTTTCATTATTGATGTTAAAGCGAAGATGGTGTTTCAAAATATATTCGATATTCCTGGAAGATTTAATTATTTTTTGAATAATCATAGTTTTCATGACAATCGTGTAAAATTTGTATTTGTGCAAGTAACATTATATCCATACGTCCATACGCAATTACATTTGATTCATGAGTTAGCAAGTGAAAATTCTGAACCGAATCTAAAAAATTGTTGTTTCTTCCACACTACATGTACAAAACGGATATCCTCGACTATGAACAATGTAAGAAAATTCAATTTGTTAGAGAAATCATCGATTTGGACGATTAAATCACTTTTTGCTCTGGAAAACAAATGTAGTTGAGATGATCAAATGCAATCGATTCAGCGTTAATTAACACGAAAAATACTCAAGTTGAGATAAAACATGAAAATACGTCTAATCAAAATAGGATATAGAGTAATACGAAGTCCATCGGAATCATTTAAGTATGTATGCTAAATAATACCTACATGTCTACAGGTCTCTTAGTAACAAGTTTTTGCCCTAGTCCATCTTGTTCTAAGTGACTTGTCGCCGATCTCAGGGTGATAATGAGATTTTGAAAAACTATCGTATCGATAAAAATGTTCAAAACTTGATATGCGATAAAAAGTAAATTTAAACAAGATATTATATACCAAAAGGAAGTAAGACCGAGTCGTCCAAAATTTGAAGAAACTCTCCTGTCTCATCCAAATAAGCTAACGGAACTATTTTAAAATGAAAATTAACATAATCGTCTTGAAATTATTTTCAAGTCCTCAGTTCTTCAGTTTCGATTCTAATGTCGATTTGTCATTTACAATTAGGTACGTTGCATGAATTATTCAAATGGGTTTTTTTCGCCTATTTTGCGGTCCTTGAAGCTAAAGTATCATTTTTCAATTCGGAAAAGAAAAAGGATACCACCGTCGATAATTTCTGTTTCTTTTATTCGAACGAAATTACATCGAATTAAAAAACACTTAAAGCATCTCTATTACCGGTCGTCGTTTGGTGATTCTGGTATATCGAGACGACTGTCCGAAATCTTATTCCAACCGGCAAGAATCGAATTACGAAATTGGATCGGCCTTCGTCGAAGCCGCACATCGATTCGTCGAAAAGATTCTCGTAATGAACACTTACGACTTGGTCGAGTTTTCAGGGTTATTTTCTTCCTTCTGATCCGAGATAAGTGAATTGAGGTGGTCGGCGTTCATCTACCGGCCTTGTCTTACGCACCAATTCGCGATAAACTACAATTCCAATTAAACATTAACTGGAAACCGGTGAGACTATAGATCACATCGCGGGCGATACAAATTCTCTTTTCATGTGAACTTGTCACCAGCAACTAGGTTAAACCGATAAACCACTTTTTTGCTCGGGTTTTCGCCTTGATAATGCAACTTGGAAATTGCGAACAAAAGAAAAATTCGAATCCAAACCGGATGTTACTTAACAAATGAAAAATTGTTCCATTCTATTCAGAATGTTCTTTGCGACAATTTCAAAATGATTCAAATTAATTCGGCGAACGAAGACTAGAGGTAAACATTTTCAATTCAGATGTAAATTTACTTCAACTGAAGATATATGAAGTCTTTCACCACATTGACTTCATGATTCATTGCTTTCATTTATGGAATCGCCGTAATGAAACCAAGAAACTAGTTAATTCTATTCATGTTTACACACATCGGATCACATCATAATAATAGTAACTTGAATTTTATCTAATTTAATGTTTGCAAACTGGCTTTCTACGGAGTAACGCACAATAGTATCGCGAGGTTATTCCTCCGGGAATTCGTATTATTCATTTTAAACAATAAGATTGCGAAACTGAACCAGAGGCGAAAGACGGAAATATTTTGATTGTGGTTCAACGACTGAATCGGTTATTCGGACTAGACGACATCTGAGTCAATAAATTTTTCCCACAAATAAATGTATTATTTAATAGACGTATTCATTGATAACACTTAAGAACGCCTCATATTTTGACATTTTGAGGTCCTTACTACGGCAGGTACATGTCGGCATGCATTTTGATATGTTATAAATCGATGAACAAAAAACATGACTCATAGCGTAACGTTCCGCAAAGCGAGAAACGAGCGATAGAGAGGCACGATCGTCCATGGGATGGCTACTGTGACGCATCTATCTCTCTTCCATGACGTCGTCAGATAATATATTCATTTATTTATACTCTGTTACTCGATTGCTATTGGTCCAATTTTTTATGAGTTGCATAATCTAATATATTCATCCTCTTATTATTAAAAGAAAGTAGCCTCGATCAGCGAGTACAGTAATAATGATGAGTTAGGATCCAATTTTGAGTAAAAAGTTGAAGCGCTTTTATAAACAGCGTATATACTGAACCATATATGTAACATATAAAGTTAACTATTTTCAAGCTACACGTCATAGAAAAATTGATCAGTTTTTATTCATTATGCGATTCGGGATCATTTCTCCTACATCCATCAATTCAAAGTGACAGGAACAAATTAAAAAATTATTACCTGAATGCGCAGTTAATCGATGAACAATTAAAAGTTTGAATAAAGATCTGAACTGGTTACGTTTCTATTAACGCCTATTTGTATTTGTATTCACAAGGTGTTAATAATTTTATAATGTTGTCTTCATCGGTATTTAAAAATCGTTTTATTACTTCAACATTATGTCCCGTACTTTTTATGATCTCTCACTGTTTAAAACGTTCCGTGGTCAATAGACTGATCATAATTGATTTATTCAAGTGATAAATCATAAAAAGTATATACGACTGAATCACTCGTTTATTAATTTTAAAACATGTTAAAAATCTAAAACAAAGTATTTCGGATTCACAGAATGAGTTTGGCGAACGCCCTTTTTCAATCAACAACTAATTCGTTCTTCAAGATCTAAAGTTTAGTTATAAGCAGAATTTTCTAGAAACTAAATAATGAACAACACTTATCGATAACAATTGATAATGTTTGATCAAAAGTAAACGTGAAATTAATCTTAGGCGATACGAAGTTCATCACTAATAGGAGTTTTAATATACGTAGTATTGTACCGTAAAAGCCTCTTTATTTTTCGCAATTTCAGATAAAGTTAACTTATCATAATGATAATTATCAATCAAGTCGTGTTTTTCAGAGATTGACAAATTTTTAATTATTTTCACTGATTTTCAAGTGTCTTGAAGTACGGTCTTATCACCTATCTAGTGATGAGGAGACTTGATATATTGATCACCGATGTCTCATCTTGAATCTATGGAAAAATACTACTGATAAAAAGGCAAAAATTTTAATTTATTTACTGGTTTTCGATAAAACCAAAATAAAAACTGTTGATGAAATCGAGAGAAATAAGTTCAACAACTTGATGGTCGTTTTCCGTTTCATACAGAAAGCATTTCACACGACGTACGAACTGACCGGATTCGAGGATTTTCCATTAACGGTCGCGCCGTATTCTTGACCTTCTCAATCCGACCCATATTCCTTACCACTAATGATGAATTATATATTTGTATGTACTCGATTCAACGTTTACGTTAATTACGAATGAAGGCAAAATGCTGTAAATTAAGGAAAACCGAATAATTTCCATGGCGTTCTTCCTTCACAATTTTCCCTAAACGTTGAAATTGCCGGATCAATTGGGTTTAATTTCACGTATCCGTCCTGACCTTTGTCTGTCGGTCTTGTGATACACATTTAGGTGCAATTTAGCTTTATAATTGCTGCATCCGTCGATTATTGTGCAGCTTAGGAAGACCTTGTATCAAATTAAAAAAAAGGAAAACGTCCGAAATTGCAATCCGAATTCTCATCGTATTCTACGCAACTTCTTTCATTTCGATAAATCCGATCGAATACTTAAAAGTTTGTTCCGATCGAGTGTTCTATTTTTGTATGATCAATTTTTATCGCAATCAGTTTTAATTTGTTTGTTGGGAAGAGTCTCAATAATAACGATAATTCGCACTCGGTTTGGAAAAATTTTTGATAAAAGAAAAACATGATAAGTTTAATTGCATGCAACGAAAAATAAATCTGCGAACGAATACATTGGAATCGAAAAAAAAGAAAGCGTACTTTGAAAAGAGACAATATGACGACCTTGATCGCGATCATGTGTCAATGAAATATGTAAAGCATTATAATGCATCTAATCTATCTACTGACGTAATAAAAGTTGCAACAAAACGTGTAACGACGCTGCATACAAGACGTGGTGCAGCTTTAAAGGCGAACATTCCGCTCGTTTTGCAACTATCGAAACCTCGACCAGTTAGTTACTCGCATATTTGAACTCCTCGTATGAATCGGTTGATTAACGACAACTTTAATAACAATAATAGAAAAATTTGTTAAATTAAAGTCGCGTCAAGATTTTAATGAAAATATTTTTCATAAACTACAGCACAATTTTTATTACGACTTTGATTTGAAAAACGGTAATCATAAAAATTTTCCAAGTTGGTCCTAATATTAGAGGAGTTTAATTTTCTATTAATTGAAAAGATAATAAAAATAACAAGAAATCGTGACAACTAATCAAGGCAGGAAATTCGAAAGCCGTTTCAAAATCGAACTGAATTTCAACAATCCAAAAAAACTTTTTGCACTGTTAGATAGTGTTATCTGTCAGATAACCAAAATAGTTCAAAGTAAATAGCAAATTAATCTAAAATCTGGTGAAATGGACCCTCAAAGATAAAAAAATTAAGTCGAAAACTGAGTGTCCAACCTCATATCAATTAAATCCTATTCGATTTACCACAGAAAAATAATAAACGGACAAAGGCGCAGAGTGGGTTTTAATAAATCGACCCGCATCTTGTGAGATAGCGTTCGTTAAAGTTCTAATTGGGCTAGCGGGCGACTTATGTAATACACGCGCGCGCTCATTACCGGATTATTTACATTCAGACTTGTCAAGAATGAAACTGTGTGAATTTTCGAAATCGTAGCCCGCGAACTAAATATTTACCGACCGTTAAATTGCAAACAAATCCGGAACGTTTCGACTCGAACGCGCACACAGAACAATAAAAATTTGTCAGTAAGAATCAACTGACAATGATAATTTTGAGGACCAGCTACGAGTCGTGCCAAATTTTTTATGGTACATTTCCATCGGAGTAACGCGCCCCTATCAACATAAATTTAACTCAATGTAAATGGATTGGGATTACAATTTTTTATTTTTATATCGCCGTTTTTCCCTTGAAACTAAGGGTCGTTTGGCGTTAGTCACGTCAAAATGGTGAAAAAAATAATAATTCGATGAGCGAAATATGTAATGCTTTTAAATGAGGTTGTGAGGCTAACCGGAAATGTGCACGCGCAATATTTCCGTTCCGAATTCCGAAGACGATTTTTCCGTTGTGCGGCAAACCGAAGACATAGAATTGTTAAAAGTCTGTTTAGTTTCAATATTAAAATTTTCTATATCCCTCAGATCAACCAAGGAACAACTACATAATACTTTGTTCATGCTTAAACAACAAAATAATGTGCACCATAGAAATGGTACCATTTCTTTAGATTGAAAAAATTGCTACTATTGATCTTTGGTTAAATTTTGCTGTGTTGATAAACGTAAACGCACTTTACAAGATATTCGAGAAAATCACAATGAATGAATGTCGAGAAATCCTCAAAAATCGTGAAATGTGGCAATAATGGCTAAAAAGGTTAATTTGAACAAATTTCCTTAAAGCTTCGATGTTCAAGAAATTTCTGATAATCATGAAACAAAAAGACTTGAATTGCTTGAATCAATAGATAAATACTTGTCATTTAAAATCGTTTTTAGGTCACGAAAAGTTAATGCTACAGTTGAAGTGAACTCAAACTCCCTGATCATGTTTCATGTTTGAATAAGGCGAGGTTGACGAAAAATCAACCTGTCCGCGCGTAATTGGAAGCGAAAACAAAACGTGCAATGTATATTAATTTTCAATCAATACCATCTGAGAGTTTGCACATAATTGTAAATATCAATGGATCGAGTTACAAAAGCTAGTAAACACAAATGAAATTATATAGTAGAAACCATGGAAATAATCAAACGCACACAAACATGTCAGTTCGGTAATTTTTTTCTACCACGCCAATAAGTCTTGTGTACAAAAGAACTTCCGTCGAGTCGTAAACAATAAAGAAAGGAATTTTAATTAATATTCCACGTATAGGTGCGTGTCATTGCTTTCTGAATGAGTAGCGACGAGCGTAACGCTGCATTCGAAGGAAAAAAGGAATTGGGAGCATCAAAAAACCTCTTCTTGTTCATCGTTAACGTCGGCGCTGACATTTCGACGATTTCAAAAGGGCGAATAACATCTCTGCTCGAGAGCGCCCTTGAAACTGCACAATGTCTCTGTACTTTGGAGAGGATGAAGAGAGGACCTTCCGAATCGATTTGAAAATTCATTGTCGTCTCATCCCGGCGACGACGCTTGAAATCTTCGCCATTCGACCCTGAGCGTAGCAGGACGGCTCGAACGCCCACTAGAGCGAGTTTTGAATTTTTTTTTTCGAGCGCCTACGATCGCAACCACCGCGTCCGCGCCCATGTTCTTTGTGTGGAAGAGTGGTAATCGCCAACATTTCGTCAGAAACGAGTTTTCCGGAGGAATTCCGCCAGACGGTCGACAATAGCGAAGTTTGTAATGCTCATAAGCATAGATCTCCGGCCGAGAAAGGTTTTGCGGCCATTCTGGACTGATAACGTGAGAAATTATAAAAAGACCGAAAACATGTTTCTGGTTTTCGTGCTCAAGTAACACAAGCAAGAGTTCTGTTTTAATTGACGGACGGATTGCTTCCAGACAAGTGGAGGCTCGAATTTTAGAACCCATATCAATTCGATAACATCTTCATAAACAACGTAACGGCTCGTTACGTAGAGAAGTAAAAAATCTTCGAAATTTGTATAATACTTGAAAGGTCCGTAACCTTATTTTTCTAAAATGAATATTTGAAAAGTAAGTCCGCAGTGGCTTATCAATTAAATCCGTGAGATTAATTATATTACATCAAAACAATGTAGGTGTATCAAACAACCACAAATATACACAGCATTTGAAATGTTCTCTGCGCCGACGGACATTATTCAGTTAACAACGAAACTTTTCACATCTTGATCCACTGGACACTAGTTTGGGGTTTAGCAGATGGTGGAGGAGCTGGGTTTTGCTTACACCGAAAGGGACGAAAATGTGGCTTTTAAGCCACAATTTCAAGGTATCCATAGAAAGTTTTGATAGTTGAAACATTGAAAAATATTGAAGAATATTTAAAAAAAATTAAAAACTTCTCCACAGCATCTCGTTTCCTCTTCGATACCTTCTTTAAAGATGCTAATCAACGTTCAGACGCAGTTTCTCCGTTAATGAATGCTGAAAATCTGTAATTTTGCGAAAGATGTTTTGAAAGCTTGAAAATTTGGGGAGTTTATAAAATGCTTGAAAAAAGTTTAAATTCCGTTCGAATGTTTAGAAAATCCCTTCAATTACTAAGGGACAATATGATTAGAGGAATATGCAAAAATTCCAAACACTTGAAAGGAGATTTTTTGATAATAAAGTAAATGGAGTTTCGGTTTCTTGAAATGTCAGGAATATTCTAGGAATGTTTTTAGCACCATCTGTTCAAACACACTCGAAAAACTTTTGTCAAACCCAATTCAGTTATATATTATCTACAAAACTGTAATTAGAAAGAACGTAACTCCAAGGTAGATAATTTTCTATCTGAATTTTCTACCGCAAATTTCCACCGGAAACCGGACGTTAATAAAAAACTTCACTTCCTGTTATGTAACAATAGATCCTCACGGACTCTATCTGAACTATTAATGAACCAAAAAAAAAAGTCGAAGTGTGCGTTAAGAAATTTGAAAACGTTTAAATCCAATAAGAATGAATATCCTCGTATCAACCAACTTTATGAGGAAAAATCAAAAACGATATATTTTGGCAACAAACCACATTATACCTATTGGAATATGAATATCTATTTTTCGATTTTGGGAAAAGGAAGTGTTCCGGGTCAAATTGCCAGTTTTAGAATTCCTCGAATTTTCCGTTCTGAACATATAACCACCGGAACTGACACATTCCATTTTCTGGAGCAGAGGCGAATTATTTTATCAATAAACGATACGCACGTCGCACCGCAATTCCGCTTGGCATCGGACGTTCTAGCCGCATCCTACTCGTTAATTTCGACAAGCCGAACACGTGATAAACAAATCGCCAACAAGAACGATTCTAATAATAAATAAATAGAAAAACGTAGGTGTCGGTTTCGGAATTTACGAAACGCGTCGGATTGCACGTGGAAAATACGCGGCTCGTCGATTATTTGAAGACCTAGACCAAACGTTGCGGCAGGTATCGCATGAAAATATGCACCGAAGAAAGAATTCCGATACGAGCTACTTTGTTTGGCTAGAATTTAATGGAGAAAGCGAGGTTCAAGGACGCTTTTAGATACTGTTAACTGTTTTTTAAGTTGGCCGGCTCGTCTGACGAGAAACAGAAGACGAAAAGCGAGAAAATGTCCCAAGATAAATCGCATTGATAAAATTGTTCCATACTTATGTGTCCTTGGTTACTGAAATCGTACGTACGTACGTGAGAATGGCAACTTTTTTCGAAAACAATTAGAATTAATAATGACTTTTTCAATAGGAAAAACCTGTTCCGCAAAGTGCTACTACTATTTATATATAATTCGAGGAAAACTCACGGAATTCTCGAAATTCACGGCGGTGCTCAGACGGAGTAAATGTTTTATCAATAAGGTAATTTTATATATGAATTCAATTTCTAGTTGAAAAACAGGATATCGGTAACGAATAAATGCGGTCTGGATATTCAAAGTTCACATTTCCCAACCTCATATCGATAGCCAATAGTCGTAAACTATTCCGGCCAGATAATAAAACCCAAATATTGGCCAATTTATGACATAATTCAGATAAAACACGACGCGTAAACAGATCGAAACGGATTTGCAAAATCAATTTGGAGTAGGACGGAAAAGCAACCACTCGACGATAAATGATCAAACCCGTTGCATTTTTTTTTTGACTGACTTTAATCGTTGTATGAAACATATTTTAGTACTCCTGGTACTAGAGTGATGACTACTTCTTCAGAAAAAACTGAAAAACTGTGTTTATTTTCTCCAAATGGAAAAAATCGAACATTTTTCAAGTTCACGAAAGATTTAATTCAAGAAATGAAAGTGTAGAAATCGTAGAGAAGTTTGGAAAACTTTAAAACACTTTGTAAAGAAAACGGTTCACAAATTCAAAGATTATTAAACACTCAACTTCTAATTGATGTTATCACAATATTTTAAATCGATGTTCGATATTTTTATAATAGGGGTTTTGTTAGTTTTAAACTTGCATCCCCGGTTTCGTTTCAATGAACTTAAATTTTTGTTTTCAACAATTTCATTCCATGAATAATTTATGCGCCTAATATGAAGTAGGAAAAAACGCATATTCATTGAATGAACATGTTGTAAGCATGCGGCATCTCTCACATTCCCAATCCCAATTGGAGTGTTCAATATTAGATTGATAAAATTTAGCAACATCGTTTTTTCGATCATTTTGTAACCTGGCCAACAAAGCGCATTCTTCGATTTTCATCGAATTTTGTTCTTGTATTGTAGCTTAGGTAATAGAAGTCGTTTTGATAATAAAATGCCAGAAAAGAGTAATGATTTTTGTTAAAGTACCAGGACACACATAAGAATATAAATTCAATACTTATTCAGAGGCATGCATTATTATTAATATTTGGAAAGAGTAAAAATAAGTTTGGTCAGTGCAAAACATGGGGAAAATTTTGATTAGTTTCAATGTAAGCTATTTCATGTTTGCCTTATAAATCCCCTGAAAAATCTATTATAAAAATAAATATTCAACCAATTTTTATATGCTCATTTATACTCATCATTTTTGGTGCATTAAATGCACTTTTTATGTACCTCTCTGAACCACACATAAAATCTCAACGATGCTATCCGCACTATTAATGATTATCTAAAATTACACAATGAGTGTTACTGAATTTTATGACACTATAATTATTATGTTTGATTCAAAACTTATATAATATCAGTTTTCAACCTATTTTATATAAAATTCAAAATCCAAACGACTCCAATGTAATTTTTGATTCATATTCGTTTGAAACATGACCTGACAAAATATTGTCTCAAGCACCACCTCGTCAATCCGTTAATCGTTCTTAAAAAACGAATAAAATAGTAATTTGCACAGTTTTTTCTTTCGTATATCGAATCAGAAGCATTCCTCCTTGACCTTATTATTCAAACAACGTTACTTAATTATAAGTTGTCGATTTTCGTTCTCTGTTAATAATATAGAAATTATTCTGTCTTTGTAGGTACAAATTCACGTTGAATGATTGAATGTTAAAGAAAAACCGTAAAACACGAATGGAATCTGTTATTAAGCATGTAACAAAGTAGAAAATAATTTTTCCGCAATTTTCTTTGTTTCTAATAAGTTCTAAAACCCATTATGGTGTGGCACATCAAGCTAGATATCTTCTTCAATTCCAATGATTTGACGCATTTTCCGACTGATTTTCGAATTAATTCTTGTATATTATTCGATAAATTATCTGAAAAAAATTTCTAGTTCCGAGTAAAGATCATGTCCATTGTTAATCACCTTTCATGACCTCTATTACTTGTTTTATTATATACTTGTTACATTCATTTCATTTTTTTTTGCGCGAATACCAATAAAACTCAACTGAATTTCATTGAGAATTCACACTACGAAGTTAATGAGTATTTGAATGAGTAACAGCTCAAATTAATTTCAGGTTGTGATATTCATTTTATTCAACGTAATTTATAAGGCGTGAAAATATATGGATGATGGGTGCTAGTCGCTGTATATCAAACAAGAGCTACGTAAAACTGGAATAAATATACCCAAGTGTTAGATATGCAGAACTAGGACAAGTAAATAACGAATAGAATTTTTTTATCGCCAGTCTGACAAGACGTTTCAGTTTTTCCAATCCGCAACATTACTTATATTAAAAGCGATGATTAATGTAATAAAACCTATAATTCGACGTTTCAATATTAATTCTGATTTTTTAATTATTTATCTTTTGCCTATTCGTAAAAATTTATTATTCCACAACACATTTAGGTTTCAATAGTTTGCCTATTGAACTTTATAACATCAGGAATTCAAGATGAATGCCATTTATGCTTTAAAAGTCGACATTTGGATTTTATTATTGACTTCTAACAACAAATTTTATTGAAATTCCCTCAGAGTTATAATGAATTTGGTTCGTATCCAAGGCCTGGAATGGTTTTCCGTATAAAATATTAGAAAATAATTATTCAAAATTCAACAAATTTCATTAATAGCAGTTAGTTCTTCATGAAAATTCACTTAGAGCAATAGAACTCGATGAATTGAAATGACACTTCTCGTGAAAATTGAAATTTTCAAACAAAATTGATAGATAAAAATTATTTCTTGTACTGTCACACTTTTAGCCAATCAAGCACGTTTTTGATGCCAAAGCCATAAATATTTGGCGCCAAGGTTTGGCACACTTTTTTTTGTAGCAGACGCAATATTTATTTTCTGAGACAAAAACAGGAAAAAAACAAGTATTTTGCATAGAAATTGATTTCATTGGTTTGTAACACCACGAAAATACAATTTCGCCCTAACAGATTTCGATTAGATAATCACCAAGAATAATCACAAAATGAGTTAAAAAAATTTTCATTCTTTCGGGAGATGCTTTTCTGTTGAAAACCAATTAAATTCCAAATGGGAATTAAAATATACGAAAAAAAAATAGAAAACAATTACCTTCATGGACGCAAATATAAAACAATCACGATTTCTTTGTAGGAAATTTCGAAAGTGTACATGAGTTATTTTTGGAAAAAAAAATTTTCCTTGAAATTAAATGAAAACTGGCAAGTATAGAGTGAAAGAGAGGATTTGGGGAATTATCGACAAATTTCAATAAAAAAATATGACATTTTTAAAATTGAATTATTTATGACGAATTTGGTCGACGTTTTAATTGCAAAATAAGTTTATGTTGAAAAAGCTGGACTGACATTCTTAAATAAAATTTGTATCCAATGAATTTTGTTACGATTTATATAATAGACGCGGGAAACACGTGCATCATCTTATAAATGTATACAGCACAAGAATACATAGAAAATCGAATATGCTAATTTTTCCCATAAAGTGTGACGTTTTCATAAAATACTACATTTTTCCTCGACATTTTAATTGCGACTATATTTTATAATCATTAGAAGCAATACTACTGCAATGCTCGAGTTAGTAATAATAAATCTTTTGCAAATCTTTTTCATAATAAAACACAGAAAATTGACAGACAAAAATATTTCAATTGAAAATATTTTGCGATAAAATAATTGCGATCGAAAAACTGAAAACCAAGGAATAGTATTCCATGTTTCTCATCATATGTGCAAAATTATGCAACATAAATTTCATTCCGAAGAGAAGCTGTGAAAATTTGCTTACTTTTATCTGTTTATAGGTATCGTCACGCTCGAATAAATCGCTTAGTTCCGCTAAATATTCACCGGCGAAGTTAATTAATTCCGTATGCTCGTCTAATCTGACTTCATCCCTTCAAGGGTGATTCATACCTTTGCCATTGCGGCGAAGCGAAAATATTCCACCACGAGGGTCGTTTTTGGCGGCCGATGCCGTCTGGGGATGTGCTCGCGTCGACGACACCCTTCTTCCGTTTCCGCTCGAATTTGATCGCGTGCCACGACTTCCTGCGGGATTTTTTATCGACCAGAACGGCGACCTCCTCCTGGATGTTCGGCCAGGATTCCTCCCGTTCGCGATCTATGGCCGGCTCGTCCAGCCAATGCTCTTTCTCGTGTACTACTTGCAAAATTTCCGTATTCATCATCATTTTCTTTTGTCGTTTTCCCTCCTTTCGTTCTTTTCCCTTCAATCGAAAGTCGGCCGGAAAATTTCAGGGTTTACATATCCACTTTCACTCGACACTTTCACATTCAATCGACGCGAACAGTTTTTTCGAAAAATCGTTTGGGACGAAAGAGTATCAGCACGAGTGCGCGCCACCGAGTCCGGTAAGTCGGATTTTTCTGGGGCACGAATCGAATGATTCAAGTGCAGTAACCTAGGCCGGAGTCGAAGTAGTAGTATTCTAGAACCGCTGGCTATGGCTTAGAACGACTGACTGACAACGAACGACGACGCCACTTTCACAATCCCCGGATAGACCCCAGCTCCTGCCGGTGCCGCTGCATACACCGACCACCATTCCCCGTACGTACCCGATGATAATAATAAACAAAACGACAACAAGGGAAACAATTTCCGAACTACGATATGAATTTATAATTAGCGCTTTCCGTGGACGAGGAGCACAACGAAATCTACAGGCTGTCCGAAGGCATGTGCGCGTTTTCACAACAGAAGCGTCGTTCGTCATATTTTTAGAGGCAACAAGATTTACAACGTTTCCCTAGAAATGTGTCGCCGTGACACCACGTTAAATATTAACATTTCTTCCATGAATATTATGAATAACGTGTGTGCTCAGGGCAAACAAAAAATAATCAGATAAGTGGAAACATGGAAACAGTCTGAAAGAACTGACGTTACTGGGTTACAAGAAACTTTCCTTCGATTTTCGCACATTTTAATTTACATTGTGCGAATAGACTCACAACGGATCACGCGATGCAACCTTTTGTTTCGTTCCGATCTTTTCGAATCTTTAAATGCAGGTTACTGGTGTCCCTTCGCCGTAGATTTTTGGACGCATTTTCATACTTTTTATGAACTGAAATCCATATAATTTTTCTTTTTTCATGTAGGCAGTAGGCAAACCGGCAAACTGGGCAGATGCCCAGAACGGGAAAATTCAGAGCGGCGCCGCGGTCGGCTACACGCAATTAATAATTTTCTCTCCACGACACAAAAATTGCCATGCTAAATTAGTATCGCGAAATTGACGCTAGCATTAATATGCTGTATGGGTAATTATTCAAGAGAAGAAGGACGGAAGTCATGGGTAATGTTGCCAGAAACGATTTGAAGAGAATAGAGACGATTACGATAGAATGAGGAATTGGCCATGGAGATCATTCTTTCCTTCTTTTCCGAAAATTTCGTCGTTCTACATTCCGCTCAAACCACAGCCTTTTAGTAAGGGGTAGAAAGTCTGAGACCTCTATATTTTGCGATGTCATCGACATAGGCTTATAGCGCATGTGCGTAGTGGCGGGAGTGAAGCCATCAATTGTGTCACAGTTCTTTTTGCGACGTTACAGCAACAACTGGAGGCGATATAAAAGCTGTGTTAGTGCATGTCCAACCACAGCTTGCATTATGACAGACGTCCAATACTTATCAAATTTGACCAACGAATGCAAAATGAATCCAAAGTAATTTTAAAAGAATGGACAAATGAAATGATTTGTTCAAAATAATGCAATGATTGAAAATAACGCTTTCCGCCTGTCATTCATTACATTTTTATTTGTAAATATTCGTGAAATGTTACAATAAAATTAGATATATTGTTGCTACATTCGCTTAAAACAAATTGAAAAAATCTTTTCAAATAACGAAATCCTTCTAGTAGAAAGGTAAAAGAAGTGTAACCTTCCCCTCAATACAAATCTCTTTTATGACATGCAAAATCAACCCTCGTCGATCCGTTTTAAAACAAATTACTTCTGAAAACTTACTGCATGCAATTAAAATGATCGAATTTTTGAGAAAGTTAATGTTAAACCTTCCATAAACTTCAAACTTAATTTTTCTCATTGTCGACGAACGTGTTTCTGCATTATTATCTCGCATTCATCCAGAATCGAATGAACTTTGGGAAAATTCGCATATTATATTCATGAGACATGTCGCTTAAACTTCGGAATATTAATAAACTTTCTCCAAGCAATTCAGTAAACATGCCCTGATCTCCAGACCCGAAAAAATATTTTTTTTGTGTGGTTGTTTAATTTTTCACACGATTAAAGAAAATGATCTGTTCACATTCCATTTCTTGCACTTTTGTTAACGATAAAAACTGTCCAATCCGAAAATTTTCACATTCCATTACTAATTAGCAACAACCGAGTAGTCAATTTTCCTGATAAACGCCGCAACAAGTTTATTGATGCATAATATGACCAACAAAGTCAATACATTTCATCGTATAAGCAATAATCGACTAACGGCGGCGCGCTAGCATGGAATCTAATTCAAGGGTTCCATTTATTTCGATCGTCAAAGGTTCGATGCAATTTAAATTAGTTTTAGTGTACACGTTCCAGCTGCAATTGGTCAAACGGATTCAATTGCGAAAGAGCTTTTGAAAGTGTTAAATGAAATCGAGCGGTTGACGCGTTTCACTGCAGAATCCGGCTTAAAAACAGACTTCGTTACACGAACGATAAAATTTGATTCAGTCAAAATTTTCTTCACCCTTTCAGAAGTTAAGCAGCAAATCGGTTGACATGAAACTTATTACCGGCAATTTGGAACAGCTCTTTTGATGTAAATTGAATCGTTCTAGTATAAATTGTTGAGAATGCGGTAGGTGTCAATTCAAAGTATCCAACATCTCGATGACCTTTTTCTCTCATATCGATTAACGCATTTGAAAAACTTGTCTAAATCTTAGAGAAAAAACTGGACAGAAAATTGAAATCCATAAAATAGTAACAAAAAAAATTCGACCGGTAACAAAATGTCCATAAATAAAACAAAATTTAGCCGGTAAAAGCTGTTTTCTTTTTTATCCTAGAGACTTATTGACAATTGAAAAAGTATTAGTAGTAACGGATTTAAACGATTGATTGGTACTCATTTAGGAAATTATACTTTCACTTAAACCTTCCCGGTTTGTAGATAGAAGATATGTTATTATTGTGGAAGATTTATGATGTTCTATTAAGTTTTTATGGGAATGCCGAAATAGATTATAGGATTTGAGATGACGCCAACGATTTATTGACCACAATGAAACAATGTATCTTTTTATGATCACCATTCATTAAGCAATACTATTATATCCTAATAATTTGATGTAAAAGCCACATTTGATCTGGTATCAAGTTAACAAAAGCCAATACTTCATTGAGGTAATTACGAATTATCAAGAGAACAAATTTCAGATGGACACATAAAGTAAAAAAATTCAATTGGTGCGACTTCAGATTAAATCAGAATTAGTTTGGTAAATTTTAGAACAGTTCACGAAAACTGTAACGTCAACCTGCACCAATGCTTTTATTGTATATGCTTGCCCAACAAGCGAAGTGAGCAGGCATAAGGCCGTACACTTGGCCTTATGAATTGAATGCGTCAATAATTTTCTGCTCACGGGGATGCACATATTTTGAGAAAAAAAATTTGAAATCTCAAAAATTCACAATTTCCCCGAATTCGTTCACGCACAGCATGATTCCCAAACAGCAACCAATTCAGGATTTTCACTAAACGATCCTGTCAATATGATTGTCGTTGCCGATAGATTTGTTACAAATCGCCGTTTTGGGGAAAAAACTAATCAAAACACGAAAATGCCGAAGATTTTCAAATATTTTCAATATAACTCGACTTCTAAAAACATCATTGCTTTCGGTTTTTCAATTGCAATACGGCTACAATCGGCTCGATTACTATTCCTGTCTTAAAAGGACCTTTTCTGGGAAAAACCTTCTGGAAACTGGGCTACTAATAATTCTACCGCGTTCGGTTTTTCAACAAACCTTGCACCGTAATTTCATAAATAATTGCCTCTTTCACTACTTTTCGCTTTCGGTATTTTATATTCAAAGAAAAAATAATGGATTAACGGATTTTTCGTTCATTGCCGAGCTTTTGACTTCATAATGAGATAAGAACAAATAGCTTTTCGTACATCATTATGTAAGATCACAACCGTTTATCGAGCAACGGATTATTAAAGTAAAAAATGGAAATTCTGTGGAAGGAAACTGATTGTAGGCTTTGTAACGTTTTCAATAAGAATTAAAAATCGACATGGCAGTTTGGCGATTTTAAAATTCGTAGTTTCCGGTATAACAAAGGGACAATTGAAATAACGATTGCACAATCGGCAATAAAATGTTGAAGTGCCGATTGAAAATTTATAAAGCCTGTTCTTCAAACACAGAATAGGTCCTTTGGCGTTTGATTTTAGTGTAAACCATTCAATAACCGTGGACGTTGAATTCAATAGAAACCATCCAATTGTTGACGATGAACGATAATGAAGCTAGATTGGCGATGAAATGTCGGAAAATTGCCCGCTTTCCCTAGCTATCATTATCGCTAACGTCGCGTCGCTACTAGAAAGAGCCGCTTCGATTTATCGCGATTCCATCGTCCACATGCCTGCCAAAGTGGATCGAAAATGACAATTTAAAAACAGATCTATGTAGGATAAGGTCGGAAAAGAACATAAATAATCGCGGCAATGGCGATCTCGTATTTTATAATAATGGGGCTCGATGGAAAGCCATTAAACGACCGGCTTCGGTAATTAGCGACGTCTATTTTCGAACGAAAACGAACACATTCGCCGATTCGAAATTGGAATAATGATTGAATATATCGATTTCGAGCGTATTCGCGCTGCCAGTCCGTTCGGAATTTAATAAATGACATTCCGTAATAAATGATTCGTTATACGAATTTCGAGCTCATTCAGACTTGGGGTTATGGCGAAATCGGAACGCATCATCTAGACGTTCTTCGGATTACGTCACGCCATTTCCTAGATAGAAAGCGCGAGCGTGGGTCGCGTTTCCTGTTACCAAGATCATGAACCATATTACATGTATCGCTATTTTGTAAACTTATCATTAAAGGTCATTTCAAAACTGGAACTAGGCGAAAATCGTGTTTTCTTTAATCGCTCTTGGTACACAGTAAAACAGATCGATTTCAATACATGTCCTCGAGCATGTTGACAATTTGTAGGAATGTAAAAAAAATCTGCATTGACAGTCAACGTTGATACAGAAAAGTCCCCTCAAACGCGCTTTTTAATGGAATTTTAGATTAAATTAAAAATTATATGGAGCCTGTCAGCAAGCATTTGGTCAGGAGTAAGGCTTGGGGGTTTGTTTTTCCAATTAAAAGCAGTCGCTTTTTTCGACGTTGCTTCAATGAAATGTTAAATTGAAGATTTCAAACACGTCAACATGTTGAAACGAGGTAGCTTTGAAGTTGACGAAAAACAGGAAGTTCGCTATTAATTAAGGTGTCTTGGGCTCACCAGGCCCACTTTAAAGGAAACAACAGTTTTACTTTTATAAGAAATGCGAACGTTTGAAATTCATTGCGTATCGGTATTACAGAAACCGCGATTTCTTTTAATTTCGATACACGATGCGGATCATTCAAAATTTTCAATGCCACTTTCCTCAAAAGTAAGTGGAAAATCGAAGACATCAATCTCGAAAACGTCATATCCTACAGCATTAGGAACAAAAATTTATAACCGATTCGACGCTAGAGTTCCTTTGTTCACGATGTCTATAATTTATAAAATATAATTTCGCTTTTTTTCCGAAATAAACCACAATTACTTTTGGGGAACTTACTTAGTATACAAAAAGTATAGCATCCTCAATAGCGGGAAAAATGCTAATTTCCGCTCTTTGGGCCAAAGTTTACAACTAGTGAAATGATTTTTGTTGCAATATTAAATAGCGATTAATTGTCGCCCCCATTTCATTTGACATTTGAACACGCAAAAAAATGTATAAACAATAAAAAGATGTCATTTTTTTTATTGAAGTGGAAAATAAAATTTCTTGCATTTTTAAATAACATATTATTTTCATTTGACGGAGGGAAAAAATACATAAATAAGCGTGCTTAAAGAAAAGCACATAATTAATTAATGTATATTTTGAATATTTAAATTCAAACGATCAAAATATTTTCGGTCAAATCGTTAACATCTATCATAGCCGAAGCGAAATTTGGAGAATGTTAGATTGACGAACGACCTGAAATGTCACATCAACCTGCTGAAAGATCAAGGAAAAATATGTATGAACAACTTTTAACTTTATACTACCGGAAGTTTTTTTTTGCCAAAAACGAAAATTTCGACCGCTGATCTTATCAAACTATATACGTTCATCCACCCATAAATATGTACCTACGTACGTATTACATTTTCAAAACGCAAATATTCCGCCTTCGTTGAATTATTTAAGAATCTTTTTGTCCGTCTACACGTTCCAAGGATTTTCTTGATGTCACCGTCATACGTTAGGAATATAAATCATAACGTGCGCTTTGTTTTTTTTCTTCTCTTTGACGTTTTTGAAATCGACGTGCGGTTAATTAGAATTCTGCACGACGAAAAATTATGATTTAGTGTTGTCGATAGTCGACGCGACGCTTACAAAAATATTTCTGCAATTTCGCGCAACCTTACGCGGGATACAGGTATGTCGCGCAATCCTTTGTAATTACAAAAATTACCCAATGAAATTATCGGGCCAATTAGAGGATGGACAGTTACGTCTGGCAATACGAGGAAGTTTTCCAGAAAAACCGTTATGAAATAATGCATAACGCAACGTTTGAATACACCTTGGAATGTTCGGAAGATGTTTCTATTACATACGTTAAAATTCTTTCGTCATTCCGGACCCGGGGCACTTTTTTCAATTATATAAATCATTTTTTTTAATATCGATGCATTCATGTGTTGCAAATATCCAACAAGAATGTTCATACGCCGCATTGGCAAAGTTATTTCCTTGGTATATATAGAACGTTCATGTGAAAAGAAAATTCGTGTTGAAAGATCATAATTCGTCCGAAGGTTGAATGAAGATAGACACCTGCGATCTACTGAATATTCATGAGGATCATCGAAATTGGGACGAGCACAATATGCCGGAAGTTACCAAACCGGAACTGGCCCGGTCGAGGACATTCTTGTTCTTCGACGATAACCCAGTGAGAGACGATAGCGGATTTCGGACTGGCGTTGATTTGAACAAACGACCAAACGTCACGTTTGCCATATAATTCGTACGTTTAGATGCAATTTATCGAATTTCAATGGTGCAATCGCAAAGTGACAGAACGACCTCGCGGAGTTCAATAAACCGACAAGACGTTCGAGACGCTCACTGAGACACGTACTATGGCAAATATTTCGACATGATTCATACGTAACAAGGGACCATACATTTTTGCCATGGAAAGTGACCGCAAGAACTTTGGATTTAGTTGGAATTGTAAATATCGTTGACTACAACTCACATCTCATAAAAGGTTCGATGTTATTTTCTTAGGACCTCCACAAACTCAAATGAGGGATATAAGCTAAGATATAAGTCAAAATTATAGAATAGGAAGAACTGTAGGTGTAGAATCACAATTAGAAATCTAATGAAAGTGGATGAACAGCATCTTGGAAAATATTCGGAAAAATTTGTTTTTATTTATCGTTACGAAATATCAACAATTTCGCCCATAAATTCGAAATAATGAATTACATGTGACATTTCACCTTTGGCAGACCTTTTAATGATAAGTTCAATATAATTGACAGATACAATGCTCTGATTCATTCGAAATCAGAACTAAGATTAATATATTCGATTAATAATATCATTGGATTATTCCTAAGTGGTCAACATGTACTTTTCTTTGTGATAAAAATCACTTACGTCACTTCACTGTTATTTTCTCAAGATCGCGTTATATTTCAAAACATTTAGTCAAATTTTAATATTCGAAACTTCTCTTTCTTGCACATATAGATAAATGAATACATTCTCTGACATCGTCGTATATTCACTTTGATGTTTCGAAGGGTCGAACGAACTAAATGAACACAGAAATAACAATAGATGTAAATATAAATATTATCAACAACTATAGGTATTTCGACTGATGAAGGAATATCTTCAGGATTTTCTTGAAAGTTGCAGCCAACAGGAGGAATAAAAGGACGTTTAAATGTCTTATGCGACGTTTCGACCGATATACGATCATGTGTTTGATAAATGAAAAACTTTGATGGTTATATTAAAACATTGCGTTTTCTTATTTTACCGCACTGTAATGAACAACAAAGCAAAAATATAAAACGCAAATTATGATAATGATACTAGTCCAAAAACATGGACAACATAAAAAATTATAATAATAGAGCAATAAAAATTTTAAGTTAGCTTGTTCCTTCACACATATTATTGAACAATTGAAATTTAGCGCTTCAAAGAAAGAAGTTTAGCCAAAACTACACGTTCAACCTTGCGTCTCTCCCGTAGTGTTTTGGTTGGAGTTAACTAGTATCAGACCATCTCACCATTTTTTCCTAATGACCAATTTATTTGCCACTTCATGAGTTTGCAACTCTTACTCTCAGATTCCTAGAAATCTTTCAAGTTTCAACTAAGAGAATAGGAGATTATAAGCTTTTTCCACGGACGCTAATCCATTGATTTCACAAAATTACTTCTATTCTGTACTATTTTCATTCAAAATGAGCACATTTTATTCTCATACAGGAAGTTTCCAAATTATTTTATATTTAGGGAAATGATGCGCAACAACTTTATTTTCACAAGATCCGAAACGGAGAAATTCCTATATACATAAGAATGATTATTTTTAGTTTTCTGAAAATAATTTCAACGAATCCATGTTGTCCGAAAATATAGGTGGGGTGCATACTTGAAAGAGAGGAATCAGCTCATCCTCGTTTCTTGGCAGAAAAATGATTAATTTGGCGTCACGTAAAAGATCCTTTGAACTAGTTGAAATTTTGCACTGATTCGTTTATTGGATCGTTAAATAATTAATACAAAGAATTAACAAATACTTTATTGTAAAGGAATAAATGAGTGACGCCATCGGTGTTGTACGGTAGCTTGCGGTAAAACTATTAACCAAATCACGTAATTACCGCAATTGAGAAAACGGTACAATTAATCGAGATGCGATAAACCCTGTGAGTCATTCTGTAATCCGCGCGATATTTACGGGCTATAAATATTTCAGCCTTGATCATCCTGCCAAGTGATACAAAACAATTTTGATAAACCCTGAGTTATTTATGGATTTTCCAGGATGAGGATAATTTTCGGATATTGTGAAAGATGGATTCCACTTATTTCGCTGACTTCGGCGAAGAGTTTGTGTGCTCTTGGACACGTACGCGAAGTCATCCTTGCTAATTATATCGATTGTTGCACGAGAAGGTCATATTTCGACAAGAATTCTTCATCGCCTGCTGTTTTCAATGACAATTCGGTCGAACGCCATCGGCACGGATTGCGGAAACAAAAAATTATCGTCGGCAGTTGAAAGGCGAAAGAAAGTTTTTGGTTATTTCTTAAGATGACCTAAGGTATTTGAATTTGTAATGTATCATGCAGAAATACATATTATATGTAGCGAACTTTTCAATTTAATTCATAAGTTTCAATAACAAACAACGCCAAGAGGCGGTATAAAAGTTTAAAGTTAATCAAGGTTAAGATTTTAATTTTGAGGACGTTCTTCCTACAAGTGCTACAACTGCTATGTTATTAAATAGGTAATCAGTTATATCAGAGTTGTCAGACACATTTCAAACACAATAGAATCGATGAGGTTATACTTCATGATTGACTCCCGTCATTTCTGACAGGAATTGTAATCACAGAATGTGTTTACTGTGCACATTAATTAAATGTAGGCGATGCGACGCTGTTATTCAATTTCCGTTTAAATTCCTGATGCTCGGAGGCTTGGGCAATGAGAAGTGGTTGGATGTCAAAGAATGTATGTCTATATTGGCTTGTCAAAAACTATTATGACACTTGGTGACAGTTGTCAATCGCTTGTAAACAGAAGAACTTCAGGCAATAGTTGAATGCCCATTGTATCCTGAAAAATTGGGGCTGTCATTAGTGCTACAATTGGACCCATATTTTACAATGGCGAATAGTTTATAGTTACCGTATTTGAATGAAGGAAGACATAATTATCAAAACATGTTGCAATTGTGTAAAATGGTGGTATGTGTTAAATAGTGACGATTGCTCCCGAAACTTCCCGATATGGTACCGAATACAGAACAAATGTACCGACATAGTGGTACCGAAATCATGAATTTTCAAAAGACTATAACTTTTGAACGATACATGTCACATTAAAGAGATTGGTGTTTTTTAATCGCGATTGATCACAGTTTATATTTAAAATGTAGCACTTTCACTAAACCCTTATCCTCAGAAAATACAAAATGTGTCCAATTCTGTGAATAAAAGAAGTGTATGGAAGTCCAACAAAGAGGTAGCGTTAGGTGATGGGCATATAAAAGCCGCTCAATAAGACATATGTTCTATTGAGATGGCGTTTGCGTGTCCCATTTTGATTATCCGTTCTAGAAATTTCGCGACATGACCAAGTTTGAAGTAGGAATTGAGCAGATCCCGGATTGGGGCGAGGCAAAACTTTTGTAATATGATATCGAAATTATTGAGGAAATAGATGTTCCTACAGACGCCCGATGATCGAAATATCTTCTCGAAGGTCGAGTGGCGGGATTGATCGAAAATTACACGTCGTTGCAGACGTTTAGAAAATATTCCAAAGTGATTTCCCGTGGAAGGTTAGTCGACCGCAATGTAAACATGCGAATTTAGGTCATCGTCGATTTTTTATTGTAATTATCGCAGTAACTTATTGGTACAGTTCACGTAGTACATAGACATAGGTATGTAGGTACGTGAGAGATTGAGCGTTTCTTTTGAAGCGAACAGGGCCGGGTTCAGATGAAGCTTCCGTTATTCCGGAAGATTCTGGCTGCCTCCAGATTTAAATGGAATATATTCGACAACGGATAAATGAGAGCGCGTTAGGAAGTATTGAATGTAATGTAGCGAATTAGTGAAATAAAATGATAATAAATTCAAAACAGTTGAAGTTGCAGGACATTGTACATGAATAATGTCTAGAATCCAAAAAATTAATAATATACAGGCACTATCATATGTCTTTGGTTAAAAAAAAGCACAGTTAAAAATACAAATCGACGTGTCCAAGCGTTTTTCCCCAACGCGTTATCGAATTTATTCCACACGAGTTTTACAAAAATAATAAAAATTGAATACTTATTGTTTCAGTCGAAACGACAGTCGTCACGTTTGTAACGCTTTGGCGTCCGAAAGACTGCTTTTCCAAACGGGAACGCTCCATCACACTCTGTGTGCGACACGCCGAACCCTTTCCGAGTTTTTGCGCTTTCACGAAAAGGAGTTTGCATAACTCAATCAATTGGAAATGCTTGGTTAATATATTTGCAACAATAATTTCGCTATGGTTTCGCAAATTACGCTTTCTTGTGGTACCTTTCGAATGAACCATTGTTAAATCCAGTTTTAACAACTGTTTCCCTACTCGTTATGATGAAATTTATCTGTCAGAGAGTTTAAAAGTAAAATTTGATGTAATACAAATGTTCAAAAGTCATTTTCTTATGTAAGAATACTGTTTACTGTTCCTAATACTTATTGTCTGAAGATACTTTATTAATCTGTGGAGTGGCAATTTTTGAAGATGCAAGTAGTTCAAACAGAAGAAAATAAACATTGCGAAAAGATTCAAGGAATCGACATGCAACAATCATCGTACCGTGCCAAATGCGATGAACTCGAGATAATTTCACGCATCGTCTACTCAAAATTACAAACGAAAAAGTTCACTGAATCCGTCATCAAAACATGAAGAACCTCGCGAAACGGGATGATAATTTAGTGATTTTCTCAATTAACACACGCGACGATTACAGTTAACCTCAACACTGTTTCGTAATAACGAATTTCGTTTAATCCGAAATACCGGCGCTATCGAATAAATTCGGCGAATGTCGATTACGTTATAAATGTGAGTTATGACTGAAAATTGAATACATCACATATGCATATGAAGATGACGAAAATAACTGAAGGGTCAATTTTGTTATTATCGCGTCGCCTCCTGCCTTATTATGTATGTTCAACATCCCATAAAACAGTGTGTGACGTCGAATTTGCATATTTATCGGGATCGGTTTTTTCTCGGTTTAGAAATGTTTGTTTACAAAAAGACCGGATCCCATGGAATCCGAGAAGAATGTCGTCGGCGGGTCACGTAGGTGAAACAGGATTGACTTTTTTGGCCGCCTTGTCTTCATGACGATGATTCCTCATTTGAGGTCCGATGCGCACAAACATCATTGATTTATTTGCACCACAATCCTAAGAAAAACAAATAGAAAATTTTCAAAAAATTACAAAAATGTCAATGATTCTGTTACAATACTTAAATGGTTCGAATAAAATATTTTTTTTTCCGTATCGAATTCAAATTGCGTCTTGAATCGGCGAATTAATATTCATTTTACCGAAGAAGGAATGATGGTAACAAACATGAATGTGAGTTTTGTATAGGCGTTCAGTTGTAGGAAGAGGATGAAGGCGTCACAATGAAATGGGAAAAACATGATGATTTATCGGTTTTCCTTATTGATTTTAAGAATTACCGCCCTGTGACTAAACTACAATTAAACAATTGTCAATGATAGTTGAAATGCGTTAAATGTAACCGCAAACGATATTTTATTGAAATTTCAAATATTATCCGGCTTTGATGTCACATAACAATTCGGTAAGATAGCGACGTTGCTTTTTTCCTGAAAGCCTCGGTTATGTGTAAATGTTAGTTTTAGCTTCGCGGTTAGATTTTCCAAATCTATTGACTTATTTTATATAGATGTAAGCTCATCTTCAGCTGGAAATTAAGTCAATATTAGTTTTCGCAAGTTATGAATGTGAGTCTGTTGTATATGTTGAAAATATGTTTCTATACAATGCTGTGTTCTTGAAACCAAAATGAAGAAAAAAACAGCAGCACAAAAAAGGTGAAGTCTTTTAGAGCCGCATTGTCTCCTTTTTCCAAAGATAAGAAGATATCGTGCGAACGATATAAGTTCTTCGTGCCATTGCGTAACGGCCGAATATCCCCGCGGCACCTTGACATTTCCGGAGCGAAATAATGCGGCAATTAAACCCCTTGTCGGGTCGAGCACCGGTCGAGAAAATTAATTTGACGAAGGCCGGGTCCTCGCCCCAGATAAACCGCCGAATTCGTTCTTCCAAGTAGTCTGCGCAACGACCTTTTTCCTCTGTGGAAATGTGTGAAAAAAGTCCTTGGAAGGTCGTCCGGCCGAAAAATGCGACGACTTTTTTTTCACCGTCCCGACCGTCCCACTTGAGCCGTTCGGCACTTCCCGTTTTTTATTTTATTCTTATTGTTTTTTTTTCCGTTTTGCGAAGTTATTTTTAGCGGCGAAGCAAGTTGTTACGGTAGACATGGACGTTTCCGGAATGCGACATCCATAAATTGAAAACGGCAAATTTTTTAATCGCGCCCAAGGAGCAAGGTCGATTACCTGACGTAATTGAGCGATTTGCATATAGATGGGGTTTTCTCGTTGGCGTAAGTTATTTTTGAGACTGACGATAATTGATCGCGTTTATTCGATTCCAGACAAATTCCGAGGAGATAGACGACGTAGTAGGGTGGAGTTTTAGGTAGTATTTTTTTTCTTCACTGAACTTGCTTGAATCAACATAATCTAATAATCTATCTGATAATACAAATTTCATACACTTATAAGGGGATAAATAGTTTTTTGCATATTCGGTACAGATAAAGAAGTTTGAAAAATCTCTTAAATTTTTTGAATGTTTCAAAATATACAAAAAAGTTATACAAAAATCGAAATATACTAGATATTCTACAAGAAAGTAATTATCCCATCTCATTAGTGAATAGCGTTTTAAAAGAAAGAATTAACAAAATATATAATAATAATGATATTGAAGTAAAGATCTGTATGGATTGTTTACCTGGAGATTCCCATACCTTGCAGTATATACTGGTTTCTATGTGGGTGAATTATAACATTTCGCAAGTTATTGTCAAGCCTGATCGAATCAAGACGTTTGGACGTTTGGGCCTCCTTGCAACGTTCTGCTATCAGGTCTGAAATTCGTTTTAATGATCCGAACTCTCTTGAACATGTTTTTTATTGTTTTTTCATTCCACAAAATATTTTGATCTTTTGATATTAATCATGTTATCACCTCGCAATCTCATCGGCTTAATGTGACTTTTATTTTTAACCTTCAGGTTTAATTCAAGACTGATCACCAACGGATTATGGTGTGACCCATCAAGCTGTTTTCGCACTTCTTATAGCGTTACGCAATCGTTTCTTAATTAATAGTTCACTTTGATTTCTAATGGACCCAGCTATCTTGAATTGTCCAAGTATGAAGTCTAAAATGACACAACAGAAGGTCTTCGCCAAAACTGTCGCCTGCGAAATGCAAAAAAAATTCGGATTACCGCCCACGGGATGAGGAATCAGCTATCGTGGAAATGCACGCTTGGAATATAAAAATATCCCGCGGTATTTTGAAACGTTTATGTTTCTGAACAGCTGTCGCCTCGGGGCGAAAAAAGGCGAAAATACCGCTGTTTGCGTGAATAATTTAAAAACTTCCTCGCGGAATTTCGAAACTGTTTCCGGAGTAACGTTCGACGATGCGCTTGAAATCCTTCCAAAAACGATCTCTGAATACCGTTGCGAAATCCGAGAATCCGGCGTTTCGTTTTACGGCGCCGTTCCATCGTCGGGTTTTGTTTTTCTTGTTTTTCGTTGCTCGTAATTCAATTTGCGCCTTCGATTATTGAATTAAAGTAAACGGTACGTCCACTGAAAGATTTACGTCGCCTATCCACACAAACTCGATTTTCTTTGTTTCGGTTCAAGTTGGAATTCTTTAATCCGTCGTTGCGAAAACGAAAGAGGTCAATGTTTACTGGGAATTTTTTATTTTCGTACGTTGGTCCCATTTGGACATTCTGAGAGCGATTCGTTTGGTGAATTTTTAACGGACCATTCAAGTGTTGGAAGTTTTGTTCCCGCAAAACAAATAAACCTTTCATTGTCACTTGTGAGAAAAATTGGTCAGCGTCAAAGAAGTTATTATTCGAAGGCGAAATCTTGAAAACTGCTTGACATTTGTGGAGCTCACGCAGCTAAGTTATGACCACATTACAATAGACGACTCATTAACACGCGACAAAATTGGCATCATCTAAAGATGGTCAAATCACAGCTATTTTGTAATCCTGCTTAGGTACATTTGAATTCGATCACGTCGTTACTGGTCTTAACGCATCGAAGCTATCGACGATTGCATGGTATTTACACGTTATTTCAATTCAGGTCTTTTACCGACAACATTTCACTATTTCCTTACTTTCGAATATATCCAATAATTTATTATTTAAGACTCAATTTAAATTCACCTGCGGCGAGTTAACAGTAATCGTTCAGATTCTTTTTTTAGGAGTGTAGTCATAATTTGAGTTTTCAAATATTAAATTATTCGAAAAAAGAATCACAAATAATTATTTACAAATTCTGAAAAGTACGGTAGAAAATCAAGCATATTTGCAAGTTATATATTTCGTATAGACGCTTACCCAGCGAACGAAGGGAGCGTGCATAGAGCCGTATACTTATAAAGGAAGGGTAACTGTGCAGAAAATTTGAGATTCATAAAAAAAATTCGAATAACTTGAAAAGTATTTTTGATAGCGACACGAAACTTTTTTATCCCAAAGAAAATATTACGCCCCCCTTAAGGAATAATATCATAGATCACATTAGTAGATGAATTGGCTATTTTTAAATGCAGGAAACAACGGATTTCAGGTGGTATTTGGTCAGTATTGTAAATCGTACGCAAATTGCAGGACCGGTTCCAGATGGCTCCAGTTTTTAACCTTTCGTCCGTCGCCAAGGACGCCATTTAATTGGGCATCGAATTTGTTCGAGTATAATAGAGTGGACGATTTAAAGTTACTACGTATATGCTCATTCGACGCACACCTAAGCGACCTCGTAACGCGGACTTAAAAACGTTCAATCCGGATCAATAAGGAAATCGTTTTGTTGCAGAAAGATCGACCTTTTGCGCCATTTGTTAACAGACGCGTCATCGCAAGTAGGTTGACCATTGAGCGATCACGCACGGCGATTAGGAAACTTTTTGTTTTTAATTTTTTAAGGATAATCAAGTGAAGTTGCCTTCTTCACCTCATTATCGGTTGTTGATTCCCACTCGAACTACGCACAATGTTATAAACACGAAATTCGTACACCATTTGCATCAGAAATGAGCACCCGGTGTTTTCGATTCGGCAAGAGTGATGACAACGAACTGGTTATCGTGGTGCCGTAAACTGAGAAAAACAACATAAATTTTTTCCTCTGCTTTTTTCTACATAAATTCCCAAAGCAAATTATACGATAAGAAACAAAAAAAAAAGCGGAGGCAAAAAGGCAAATAATCGATAACAAAAAATTCAAGAATGCAACACCTCCATCGTATTGTTATTTCCACAGAGCTAGCCGCCATCATCATTAAAGCATAATTGCAGAATAGTTTGCAATTATGAGTCATACCATATTGTCGGAAAAAGGCATTGTTAGAGTCGTAAATCTTTTGTTTCTGTCATTATTTTCTTCAAGCAATACGATCATATCATTAACCAGAGGAGAACGTTCGATTCCTGAATCACTTGAGCTGCTTTGTTTAGTCAGCGTCACTTTTATGTGTATTAGCGATGGGTTGGGTTTGGTAATTCTGACAATAAAATAAATTGATTACAGGCTATAATTCGCATGCCGCTGAATGGTCAATCATCAGTTGATTGAAATAAACACAATACCGTCGATAGAATAGTTTACAATCTAAAAATTCGTCCGATTAGGGGGAAGTAATTTAGTGGAGGCGCATGCACCAAATGATAAACATTGTTATTGAACCAAAAATTTTTTTAACAACGGGAAGAAAAATAAACACGTCACGAATACAATTTTTATAATACGAAAAGAAGGAATATAAAATATAAGTTATTCATTTATTCAGTCTATTGTTCCTCCTTGTTGACCTATTTACTCTATCGCACAAAAAATATTCATTTTATGTTTCCAAATTCCCAGAACTCATTGTTGAATTCTATATTATTACGTCCGAATATTATTTTTGTTAATTTTTTTATAAGCAAAAAAGGACCCATAACGTGCGAGTAAAGTGTTTTTGTTTTTTTAAAATTTTTTTCGGTCAATTATATGAAGAAACATTTCATTCATCGGAATATATTAAAACAGCGATTACGATTTCAAGTTGGAGGAATCTATTTCCAGATCGTTATCTCATTTGAATTCAATCAAAAACGATTACGACATACATATCTGCAATGATTAATGATATTATCGATGCGACTAAATCAACGAATTATGCAAAGTCGAATGATAATTTTGTGACGTCCAAATATTTATTTGGCATATATGGTCCACGAGGAAACCCATTGTGCCGAAAAATCACCTGCCGGACGAGACTCGTAAATTGGTCGAAATAAAAACGGAATTCGTTCCACATATTTGTTCACATAACAAATCAATATTGAACGTGTTGCATGAAGCGACTTGGAAAGGTAAAGATCAATTAAACGTTTAATAGATTCTATTTATATAATCGCCATTCTATTATGTTAATTATTCGTATACAAAAAAAAACCGTCGAAATATTCACGTGTTATATCAGCGCAGTCGGTACCTTGAACTCGATTCCCCCATTATTCCGAATTGCTGAAATGAGCAATTTTTCACGGGACAAAAATGGCATCGAGTTCGCAATTAGCAAAATACATCAGTTTTCCAGTTAACTACTTATAAATACAACAATTACACATCGAAGAAAGTAGAGAATCGCGTCGATTATTTGCGGGAAATAAAACTAATTGCCGCTTTTATGGAAATACTTTCTCGTCGCGATAGGATTTTTTTTTCTTGTCTCCGCGACCGCGCCGTCGCCGTTTTCTATCGACGAAGGTCGTTGTCGACGACGAAACAACCGTAATAAAAATTTCGCAACTTCCCGTTCTCTATTCGTTAACTTTCGTTTCGATCACAGAACGATCGCGAAGCCGGCATCAGATTTTCTCGGAATATCCCCCAAACGACATGCACGCCCTCCGTCCTTGCCCTTTGAAAAACCGATCCGACATGCTCGTACGCGATGTAATCAATGATTTATCCGAATCGATCCTCCGGCTAATAGCCTGAAATCTATGCAAGTAGATTAGGAATTTTTTTAAATAATCATTTGCATCCCTAGAGAAGTTATAACCACAGAACACTTTTTTGATTTGGATAAAACCTTCAATTCCATGTCTTCATTGGGAGATCATAAGTTTTAAACGGAGATATCGATGACTAAAAAAAACACAAATCAAATGACATGGTACAAGTTTTTCAATAGTGTGCGTTGAATTTCGATGGAACGAAACAACTGAAAATCGTCCCTATAAAAGGAAAAACACGAATAAATCAGCGTAGTGCGTGGCATTTAACGGTCGTGAATACGAACATGCTGCGGAAGAGCTCCAAAATGATGAAAAGAGAACCGACAAGGTATACGATAATGCACAGATCGCATCTCAGCAACATCTTCTCAGCCTTGGCCAGCCAGGCGGACGATAACAGCCTGGTGGACTTGGAGCTGCATTGCGAAAATCAGCAGATTAACGTTCACAAACTTATGTTGGCCGCGGGCAGTGTGTACTTCAAGGAGGGTTTAGAGAGATACAGCCCGGTGAGAAAAATTGTTTTCCCCGGTATGGACGTTTCCGTTCTCAGAAGTATTGTGAAATTCATGTACAACGGCGAGACGGAAATCGAGGAGAAACATTTGAGTCACTTTATACTTGCTGCGAAATTATTTAAAATCGAATCATTGTTGCAAGTGTTTGATAAGTTTCCGTTGAATCAGTTTTCAACACATGGTATCTCAGTGCCTTTTCCGCAATTTATTAGCACGTCGGTCAACGAGACGGTATCCAGGGCTCCGCAGTCACCGCCTTTGGATTGGCAAGAGCTGCCAAGTACCAGTTGTCAGGAATTACTGCCAATTGAGAATCGAGCAACAGAAGATGAGGGTAGTGAAGACGCGTGTGAGCAAGAAGTATGTTGTGGGGAGCAAAATGTTACAGATGTCGTCGATAAACGATTTACACAGACTGGAATTCAGGAACAAAACTCGGATGAATATAATATTCAAGAACGCGAAGCAACTGGATCAAGCAATTTGCGAAAAAGAAAAAATGAAATTACTACGCCACTCCACGCTGTCCAACAATTGATACAATTTTTAGAGGCAGCCGATCAAGAGCAGGCAGATTGTCCGGATGTCCCAGTTCCCCCGCAACCTGAATATCGTAATGCAAACGGTTCGGGGGACTCAATGGATCCGACGCAAGAAAATCAAGAAGGTGAGAAAACGGGTTCGATCAGAATCGAGTTCACATTTCCGAGACCACTCACGGAGGCTGAGAAATATGAAAAGGCAGTAATCGACAGGCTCGTCATTCGCGAAAAAATTCGGGAACGCGAATACTTGGCGACTAAAATTGCAAGAAGAAGAGAAGCGGCCGCTGCTGTCGCTGCGCAAAGCGAACCGTCGCAAGATCCCGTGGTACCTTTTAAATCGGAACCATCTAATACTGACGATTCGTCAGATTCAGAATAGTTATTGTAATTTTGAAAATTTTTCAATAAAGTTTCAATATTTTTTGCGTCGCAAGCTGGTTGTGTTCGTTTTGAATATATTCTTTTGCATACATCATCAGAGAGTGACATTTTCCTCCCTCTTTTGAGGGAAGAAAGAACTGCTTCAAGTTGTTTTCTGTCGGCAACCCTCGGACATCAAACTTCATCCGCAGGAAGGAACGATGCTATACAAATAACGATTAATTCAATGCAATATTAACGATCACGGCGTCGAAAAAAGATTTCGGTCAGAATTGTATGGATTTGTTTTTTTATATTCATATCTCTCCTTAATCGACTTTCATTGTTCAGTACTATGATTGTACTGATTATATTATTTTCTCAACCGTTAAAAACTTAACGTTTCGTACACAACAAAGTAATTGCTCGAGATTGTTTCATTTAAGATCAGTTGTAAGTAGAAAATATCGAAGCAATGAGAATTGATACCAGAAATTGCGTACGTCAATTCGTGCGGAACGTACAAGTGAAAGCGCCATTCGATTAAACTATTACGGGATCGGATTCGATTGAATTCGAATGCGCCATCTCCAAACGGGCTATTAAGATTAATGTATTCAGGCACGATCTTGAAACGAAAACACGTGTCGTGATAAGACAGATTTAAATAGCGCGCGCGTGTTCGACCATTGGTTAATCTAAAATAGCGACTTACGTTTTATGTATGCCATCTTTGAACAGAGCCGGTAAACCGCGGAACGACGTTAGACGAGCACCCAACGAGTTAGAGCGCTGCTGCCTCGGCTCGCCGCCAGAATGCGCGGACATCGCTCAGAGCTATATATCTAAATCTGCAAAACAAAAAAAAAAGAAAAAACTCAAAAAAAAAGAAAAAAGAACGAAATCATCCCACTTCGGGAAATTAAAAACAAAATAGATAACAAAAAACACAAAGTCACGAAGACCCCCACATCGTTAGTTTTGTGGACAGGAAATCATGTTTAGTATAGAATTACCTGGCGGGCTATCGTATTCAAGGACGGTACAACGTGTTTCTCGTTGAAAACTCCGTAAACCGTTTCGCGAATCAAAAATCGGAAAGCGAATCGCGAAAATGATGGAAATCAAATTCGGGCAAATGGAAAATCGGAACGGCACTCGCTGGAGGAAATAACGAAATTTCATCGTCGATTTCTATCATCGTTCGGAATAAGTTTCCAAGTGCAATTTCAATTTTACTCTCAAGCTCGAGGGTCAGAGTTGCTTGGGTACTAATTTCAGCAGTCTACCTCAAACCGCTATTCAGTATATTATAAAAAATCGAAAAATACGAGAACTTTTCCTTCCGAAACTTAGTCGAGTCGCTTACTCCCTTCACAAATATGAAGGATCTCGCCACTTGCACCAGCGAAACGTCAGGAAGTTATTCCTAACAACGACGGTCAGAAAGAGTGAAACAACATGAACCTAATGAAGACCTTTTTTTTAGCCGTTGTTGTGAAAACGGTTGATTGTAACATGAAAATTTTCTTCTGAAGGGCGGCGGTAAATTTCTTGTAATTTTTTTTATAGATTCCAATTCAATTTGAAGTTTTTGAAGTATATGCATTGAATAAAAATTTCAGACTCGAAACTAAATCTGAATATTACCTAATATTCATATAAAACTGTATTATATGACTGGCTAAGTAATATAATTCAGAAGTTGAAAATAAAAGTATGCATTTAAGTACCTACCGTTGAAAATGTTATCAAGAAGGTCATGAATTTGCAGTATTGAATAATAATGTAACAAAAATTTATATTACCGCATACGATTATCGCCTCAAATAAAATTGATCTCTATAGTAGGTTACATATGAAAAGGAAAATAAATTTTTTTTTAACATTAACATTACTTCATTTCAGACTGAATTTATTTCGATGTACGTTATTTTGAAATTGTAATGCGTTGATATGATGAATTTGTTAGCAGATAGATTTTACGAACCGAATGAGAAATAGACGTGGGGTTTCACTACCCCATCCTGTGGCTTCGCTCGCTACAGCAGCAATGTTTATTGTACTGTCAACAACGAAAAACGAGACGGGCTTTTTTGCACTAGCACGGCATTTCGATCTATTGCGAAGCGAAATTTATTGTTCGGTTGAATTACAAATAGTGCTTCGGGGAAAATTCATGTGCTCGTCCTCCGAGATCGATCCTCCTCAGCCAGGTCAAAGGTATCGGTTTTCCTTGGTAAGCAATCTAAAACGTTACACGTGACGAATCCGACCTAGTTTCGATTAATTTTTCAGGACCGTCTATTTAGTATAACGCAATCAATACTGATTGAGCCAAATTTGTCGGCTTTGTCCCGATGAAATAAAATAATTCGGTGGTTGGCAAAAGTGACACGATTCATTTCTTTTTATCAATCCAAAAATGCAAAATATATTTCTATATATGAATAATTTTATGTCGCTCATTTTTACTCCATATTCGAAAGTAGTCAAATGAAATAAATACAATATTTCGGTTTCTGTATAGGGTGGCAGAAATCGATTTGTTTTAGTGGACGTACGAGCAATATGACCCTTTACGACCTATAGAAGCTTGCGTTTTCCACGAATGATTTACTAATAATATTCCTAGACTAGATTCAGCTAAAAGAAACTCACAAAAAAATTTTTCGATTTGGTGCTTTGCTACGCTGACGTCAACTCAACGAAACATTTAAAAAAGCAACAAGTTTTCATTTCGCTAAGTTGATATACAACACGTAACAAATGGAATACGACTTGTACCCAACGAAATCAAAAGTCAAATTAAAAATTTCGCGTCAATCGATATTTTGGTTGAATCATCAATATTATAGCGTTAATAAAGAAATAATAACACTCGTACATCGAAAAATGTTTAATATACTTTGCATTTCCTGGCCTGACTATCAATTGAATCAATTATAATCTACACAGGACAAGGCAACAGCGCGAATTGGTATTGAAACGCAGTTACGCACCAGAGATACTATAATAATAATGAGTAATTTAGTGTAATTAAAAACGAATCACTTTTTTATAATCCCCGTGATTTTAAGCTAACAGAAAATTGAGATCAATCCTTCATTGTTTCATTGAAACAATAAATATTCGAAAACATTTGAAAAATGAATACATAAATAATTTTGAGCGTTACATTTCCTCAGTGACATACAAATCCTTCTATGACAATTGTAAATAGTGGAATAGGTCAAATTGCAACGGGGCGAAGTTAGGCGCGTTTTATTGATAGAAGCGTGCGTCGCACGAACAAGGGTGTTCGGTAACCGCCCCCTTGATAACCTTGACCTCGAGATCAGCTGAATACCTTAACAGGGGCCCACAGATAACACCCTCCAGTTTGTCTCGCTAAAAAGGATGACAGTACCGCTGTTGTTGCATATACGGACCTACGCAAATATGCATCGAAAAACAACAGTCGAATTACACAAAAAGCATTTCTTTGACAAGCCTAGTATACATAAAACATAAAACGATACTTACCGGTTTAGATTACATTGTTTACGTTGAAAAAGTGTCGAGTAGTGAACGAGGATGATGAATTACTTACATTTTCGCGAATTTCCAGTCAATTCAGCAAATGTATTGTTCTTCGGTTGCTCCAATTTCGTCGCAAAGGTCCATAGTGTTACAAAAACAATTACTTTAACCGAATAGAATCGAACAAATTCAGTTCTTCGTCACGACAACGATGGCTTATTCACATTCTACGGTAAAACAGCGTGTGAAATGTCCGAGAAATGAAGCACGTCGTTACAATTAATCGATAAACGAAGACTTGTGGAATTGCAAATTGTACACACAACTCTCCTCGCTGCGAAGCACTTTTGACAGTGCCGATCGGAACGGCCGAGGTTGTTATCCTATAAGCGCGTGCGCCCATAGATCGATTTTCCGACCTAAGAAAATCGCTCCCGAATTCTATGGGGTGCTTTTCACGAACTTATCTAATGATCCGCGATCCCATCGGAAATTTGTGGTTACCCTCGACACCGTTAAGATAAGTGAATTTTGAAATTTAAGTTAACGACTGGAAAAAAAAACCTAATTCATTCAAAAAAAGTTTTCCTTTTATCTTGTTTAATAAGTAAGGGACATCATTTTAAAAAGTGCTTTTTGGAAATATTTCTGTGAATTGAAATGGGGGACGCATTTGAGAGGTCAGAAAATTATTATTTGATTTATTCGGTGTCATGCAATACGACTTTAGTTAAGTATATGTGTTCAAATTTTTTATTTAATGTATCAGTAAAAATAAATAGTAAAAAAAATCTGTTGGCCAAAGATTTTATATAATGCATGACTATAAATAGCTCCAGTTAGTAATGAGCAATTACTAATAATTATATTATCAAGTTCATCAATTATCCCAAAACAATCATCGATTTATTTTTCGATTGTTTGTCCATTAATCAAAATCGCCTGCCTATATGTCGATTATCAATTAATTTTATAAAGGGTGATCCATTACGCCGGTTCTAGTTAATTTTTCCCCAATACGTCAAACTGATATAACGTTATATATCGAAAAAAATCACAACACAAAATATTAAAAAAACCCTCGAAGATGGAGAAATTGGTATTTCTAGAAATGAGAAATAAATTTCAGAAGAAATACAGTAGACTGGAGAAGCTTTTACTATTTAAGGCAACCAAAGAGAAAAATACTCAATTTTTCAAAGAAAATGTTATTTAAAACAATAGATGAAAGATGAAAATTATTTAAAAATTTGTAGATTTTCGGAAGAAATTCGCAATTTTTATTGTTTTTTTACTGAATTTTTGCAAAAGCTCGACATTTTTTCAACGAATGTCAAAGAAGTTTTTGCACGTTTTCCAGGAATTTAAATGTGTAATTCTTTTATAAATCTGCTAAGAAATATGTTATTGATCCGATGATATGCTGATCTGATAATTTAATGTTATGACGAATTCAACGTCAAAATTAAGTATTCGTAAATCAAAACTTATAATGCTCAAAAGTGGCTCATACGCAAATTTGCAATTAACTTTCACACGTTTCTTAATTTACGAACGATCGTTTGTCCGAGAATTGTGGAGCAAATATCGAACATGATATATTCCGTATCAATTTTTCATTACGTAATGGCACAAGAAGATTAATAAACTGACACCCTTAAATGACGCCCTCGTTATAGTGCCCTTCATCAACAATCACAAATATTGATTTTACAATTTTTCATAATACGTAATCCATTTATCAATAGATTCCAGATTATCAATTCTTCCCTGGCCATTAGGCGAAGGAAAATTCCGCTAGAATTTATGAAACATTGTAAATGTCTTGTTATCGCCAATCAAAAATGAATGTGTAAAATAGGAGCAAGCTAGCAAGTACGAAATGGATGTCAATGTGAATTGACTTTTTCTCAACAGGACATATCTTATTTTGAAGTTTTATTTTTTCAGAATTTTTTTAGCAAATGCTGTGAATTACTTATTCAAAAATTGAGATAAAACATGTAAAATTAACATGCACGAATATACCAATGTGGTAGTACATAAATTAAGGTATTTACACTACTTAATTTACCTAAAAATTTTTTATTCAAATCCTCTTTTTGTGAAATCTGTTCCATCCACCGAGAATTATAAAATCAGGTACGAAAATTTTCATTCAGTTTGTAGCAAAACTTGAAACTTGAACACAATTCTACCATATTTCAAGGATACAATCATAGAGCAGACGTTTATCCCGTTTTATTTTCAAATCGTTATATCAATATTTGTGTGAATATAAATAAACAACTTAAAAATCGTTATACATCTAAATCGCACTTAGTAAAGTTTTACACTCAAGCTTACCCTTGAACACAACTTTTTTTCCAAGGAAATGCTGAAATCCGTTGCATTTAATAACTCATAATATTTATTCGCTTTCTCTATCATCGTGCCTTCTCGACTTCTTCTTTTTGTGAGATCTGTGTCCAGGGCTTCTAGACCTCGATTTATGGCGTCTCGATCGACTCCTAGATCTTTCTCTTCTATGCGATCTTTCCGATGATCTGTCTCTTTCACTTCTACTTTTACTCTCTCGATCTCTATCCCTAACGCGTTCTTCGCTACGATGATGAACAGACGGACTCCTTTCTCTCCCTCCTACAGGTACGATCATTGGTGGTCCCATATGCATATTCGGATGTGGCCCTATTGGCCCGGGAGTAAGTGATTTAATTTCTACTGGCGCCCAATTAGAATGATTTGGTGCCCATTGACAATCTTGGGTAGGTTCATATCCGCCATAATACATTTCAGGTTCAGCATTAAAAGAGTACTCTGGCGGAAACACTTCGAATGAGGTATGAGGGGGCGGCACTGACATGTCGGGGAAGCCAGGCTTTTTACTATATTCTCTTCGATCTGCTGTCATTACCTGAAATATTTGTAAAATCATGAGTATTAGGATTTAGGATTTCATATGGTAATTATTATATAACTAAGTATTTGCTAGAGCAATTAAATGTTGTTCCCCACAAAAAATTGTCAATAAATTCGATATCCCTTTGTGTGCTTTTAAGGCACTGAGTGAAAATCATCTGGAGTAATTTTTTTTTGTAGAGATTTAACAAACTCACTGTATTAAATTATGACTTTTATTTTAAAGAGTGATGATATGTTTATCTGGGACTTGCACTACATTTGCCTACTCACTTGAATTTGATTTTCCTTTGGTTGCTCCCCAAGTACTTCAATTGTTCCACCTGATCTACGTTGTGGTGGAGGGCCAGCCTTTCTTAGTGTTGAAAAATTGTTGGCATACTTGCTATTATCGTTTGAGATTGGAAGTGAACCCCGTGGCAATCCAATGGAATTCAAAGGTTGTACTCCTATACCCGACTCTCCAACGCGAATTCGTTTTTGTCTTTCGCAATATGCTCTCCAAGTTTCTTCATTGAAGCCATAATTAAAGTAATCAGTGATGTCTGCACCAGGCTTCCTCCATGCTTTTTCCTCTAAGCTGTCTATGTTAAAATCTATCGACGGTTCACCATTTATAGTTCCGACTTGTTCAAATTCTTCTGGTGTGAATTTGGCGACTGTTTGCTTAGTTTTGTCTGTTCCTCCTGTAGTGACTAGAGTGCTGCGTTTTACGTTCAAAGCTGCATATGACGGTGTTGATTTGATGTCTCCAATAACTACATTCACATCATCATCGCTATCTTCATCAAGATCTTCTTTATCGCTTTCATCGTCATTTTTTCTACCGTCCACTTCACCTTCTTCCCGTTCCTCTCCAAGGGGATCGTCTACACCAGGAGGACCATCGCCGAAAGGCTAAAAATCGCATTGAAAGAACCAAATAAACGTAAATAAATCTTACCAATGCAACAGAAGTGGAATTTTTCTCATTAACATCATCGGCGTCCGGCTCTGCTTCGTCTTGAGGATCAGGTTCAGGCTCAGCCTCGGTTTGAGGTTCAGATTCAGGTTCGGGTTCAGCACTCGATCTTTTATCATTTTCGCTTTCCTTAGGTATATTATCACTGTTATCGCCGTAAAGCCAAGTGTCTTCGTTTTGCGGTTCGTCTGCCATCTTACCGTTTGGCGTTTCTATATTTATTAACCTCGAAAAGTCGATGTTCACAGAAATATATTGTTTCTTTTTCTTTATTAAACTCTACGACGCTGTAACAAACCAAGAGAAAATGCTTCCAGGATGTAGCCGAATTGATTAACCAAGGTGAATATTTTTAAATTTCTATTGTCGATAAAACAACAAAAGATTTGATTAATTCACCAGATTTTATTGTAAAAGCTCAAGAATTAGATTTTTTGGAATGACATATCACTTTTATAAAATACAAAAAGAATACAAATATATACAACTATGACTGTGTGTAGTTGAACGCAATAAACGTTCTTACAAAACCAATTTTCACGCACCACATCCTCAACGATCAAGCAGAATTAGAAAACTAAAAATTTCTTCCAATCTCGCTTTTCTGACTAGCAAGAAAAAGTCCATAAACCTCAAACCTTCACAAATAATTTCAAATGTGTAATTGGAAAAACCTGTGGCGGAAGGTAGATAACACAATTGATCATTCATTAGCGTTTTAGCGCTAATGAGTATTGTGTTAAGATTGGGGCATCACGAAAGTATTGCCACGCTACGTCGATACGCCAAGCCCCCATTAGAAACATTATCTAGACTTGACCATTTTTTTAAACCGTTTTTCATTGCTTCTGCCGCGTACTTGTCCTCCATAACCCGCGACATCGCCTCCAATTTTTGAGCCCTGTCTTTACTCAATGGCTCACTAGGAAATGTGAGGTCGTTTGCTTCAGCCAATGTTCGAAGATCGAAGTAATATTTTGCGTAAACGCTGGAAGGAACGTTAATATTGAATTGAAGAAGCTCAAGGAATTGACGTTCAAGTTCATTCATATCTTCAACGGTTATCTCCTTGAGAATTTGACAGTAATCCACATTCCATACTGCCTGGTCATCCCATACTTTTGAAGCCAATAGAATCGCACCTGTAAAGTGTTTTGGTCGTTAGACATAGGAAACTAAAATTAGTAACACATCAGGTATCATACCTAAAACAATCCGTTTCCAGTTTGAAGGCTGTATATCTAGCTCAGCATAGGTGAGCAACCTCTCAAGGTAAACAAGAGTAATAATGGCACATTCAGCAGTCAGTTGTGCAGCATTAAACAGCACCCTAACGAATTTGTAGATTTGCCTGTGTTCTGGATTGTACTTGTCATAATCATCACTCACAACATCCCTCGTCAATGGATGAAGTTTCTCATCAAATATATCGATCGTTCTATCTGAATCCCGATTTTTGATGTGGTAATAAATAGCGAAAGCCACACACTTAACTGTATTTTTAAGATTGGGCTGTGAGACAGTGCTATCATCTAAGTAGATTGTAGAACAGGAGCTGCTTTTCTTCAGTGGTCTCAGATCAGCAATTTGATGTTGGCTTTTACGTCTAATCATTCCATTTTCTATAGCCGTTTTGGACCTCTCAATAAATATTGTCCGCGCAGTAGGATCCTGCGAGGGATCCAAGTCACCATCGTCAGCTTCACGTTCGCTTATGTGCTGCAGGTTTGATACACTGTTTTCACCCTCAGTTAGTGCGTGATCAATAGGGATTATCACTCGATGACTCGTCTGGGGGCTCGAATATGAGCAGCAACTGGTTTTGTTCCCCATTTTAATACCCGACACTTATTCCGCAACACGACTACGAATTTATGCCGTTTGAAGTATTGAATATTTTATCACAGTACGCCACATCGTAGTCGCCTTTGTTTATCACTATGTGTTTTACAATCATCAAACTAGGTATGTAAATATTGAATGCGGAACCATTAGCACACCCACTTTAGTTCACGTCTTCATACCGGCCGAAACATTTGCTTCTGGTAAAATGGCTTATTTTTTGACATGGTTTCCAAATGAAATGCTGGATCGATTTCGAGCCATGACAATTTATCAATTACAAGTCTGTATTGTACGGGAAAACGATCCAGTTTCAAAATTTTTCGGTGCATATAAAATTCTTGTATGAAAAAAACAAAATTATCGAAAAGTGACAATTGACTTGACATTTGTAAGTAGGTTTCTTTTTCATCTATGACTTCTGAGATACGTTCGCGTGGAGCTTATAAACACAGAATATCTAGTTCAGTCCACCGGGAGCTTAGAGGGCGCTTTCTACGTTCCAACCTAATTATACTAAGGTTCTATTTCTCTTGACGCTATATTCTGTGACCACGCACCAGTTACGCATAGAGCATTTTACACAACTGAAATGTCAATTTGACCGGTTTTTCTCATACGTGTAAATTAACAAATGTGAACTGATAATAAATTGTGAATAACATTTAAAATTTTAAGTGTACCTCAAAATGGGACCTATAAAACTATCGTTATCGTTGTTATTAGGATGTTTATTGTTAAGCTTTTGCGTCGGACACTCGCACGACCATCACGACCACGACCATCATCATCACAGCCACGAAGAACCCGCAGCTTTCAAGTATTCGAAAGAAGCCAACGAGAAACTTCATACGAAACAAGAATCTACCAAAAAAGCTTCGAGGACAGCTTCGGAATTGAACGACCTTTGGTTACATGCAATCGGTTCCACAATTCTTATCAGTGCAGCGCCATTTTTCATTCTCTTTTTTATACCTTTAGATAACACTGATAAACAACAGCCCTTGCTGAAAATTTTGTTGGCATTTGCAGCTGGCGGCCTTCTTGGCGATGCTTTCCTGCATCTAATTCCACATGCCGCCCATGACCACTCTCACAGTCATGAAGAATCCTTACATGACCACTTACATGATCATCATGAAGATTCACATGATCATGAGGGACATTCTCATGATCTGTCAATTGGACTCTGGGTGCTCTCAGGTATTGTAACGTTCCTCATTATTGAGAAGATCATGAGGATTATAAAAGGGGGCCATGGACATTCTCATTCGAAGCCAAAGAAAAATACGAAGAAAGACGGCCATTCTGAACCAGAAAAAGATATTAAAGTAGCCGGTTACCTTAACTTGGCTGCAGATTTCAGTCATAATTTCACTGATGGTTTGGCAATTGGTTCTTCATATATAGCGGGTAATGCTATTGGGATTGTAACAACCATCACAATTTTATTACATGAAGTGCCCCATGAAATAGGAGACTTTGCAATTTTACTTCAGTCGGGGGTTTCAAGAAAAAATGCGATGCTGTTGCAATTAACAACTGCCGTGGGCGCAATTTTAGGTACAACTATTTCTCTGTTTGCCGAAAACAGTCAGGAATTAATAGCTACCTCCTGGATACTGCCATTTACAGCAGGTGGCTTCATCTATATCGCTCTTGTGTCCGTTATACCGGAATTGTTGGATGAAGAAAAACCTAGTATTGTTCAGACTTTGTTGCAAGTTATAGCCTTGCTAGGTGGTATTGGTTTGATGGTTATCATATCAGTGTTTGAATGACATTTTTTAACAATTTACTGAGTATATCACCAGAAGAGATTTGTTCATTTATTGTTATGAAACGAACATTTGAAATAGAAAAAAATTTCCTTTTTGATTATAAAGCAACGTATATTAAGTTAATCGTACTTACAATCAAATTTTAATTATTCATTATTAAGTTGTGATGTATGTATATCGTATTTTTGACAACAACAAAATTATGCTACAAGCTAAAATTAATATTTTTAATACCAAATTTACTATTTCATATTACATTTATTTTGTACATATTTTGACATGTTTTTGTTTCGCTATGGACTTTTGGAGTAAGATGTAAAACTCATGTGAACGTTTTCAAATGTAATTTTTATGTCATTATTGAAAGTTCATATTTATATTTTTTGTGCTCAAAAATGTTTTCCTGCTAGTTTACTTTATTGAGAATTGATTTACAAAAATTTATTGTACAATAAATTCAATAAAGCTGAAATAAAATGATTCGTTGAATTTGTTGTAAAAATCGCGGAATGAAGGGATTTAAAACAACTATTTAACAATCGATAATTCAATAAAATTGTGAAAAGGAAACATTTAATAAATTAGGATTTTTGATGTAATTTTATTTGATCAAAGCAATAATTGGCTTGTTCAACTGTTTGTAAATTCGAGTTTTCTTTTCCTGCAATCAAAAATAAAAAAGTTTCACTTCGTACCAAGGTTTCAGGTTTCAGCAATCAATTGACGAAATTTACGTTTAGTTTGCTTCATAATTTGCTGATGTAAAACTTAACGTGCTAAAAATTGTCAGTGGTTAACTTACCTAAGCGTCTAGCTTCCCCACAGTATTTCTTTGCTGCAGCAATAATGCCTTTCTCCAGAAAAACCAATCCTAAATTAGCGTGTAGAACTCCATGATGAGTTTGATCTTCAAGACCTTCCCCTATGCTGATACCTCTCATTAAGTACGTTTCCGCGTCTTTAACTAATCCCGCTTTGAAACTAACAACTGCCAGGTCATTGAGCAAAAGCATCGATTTTTCTGCGTATTTTCCCTCAATTTTTTCGCAAATTTCGTATGCCTCATTCAGATGTTTCAACACCTTTTCCATATTTTCTCCTTTATCGATGAGAAATTGTGCATACCAATCGTTGATCACTCCATAAAGCATTTGCGCATCTGGGCTGTCATTTTTCTGATTTTCGATTTTTTCAAAACACCACTGGAATCCAATTTCTGCTTTGTCCATGTCTAATTTCATTTCGCATATCCTCGCCAGTTTGAGACTGATATGAATAACCTTCAATGAATATGAATACTCTCAGTGATATTGATTTCTTAAATTAAATACCTTGAGATCATCTTGCTTTGTACCTTCTCCCAACAACATTTGTAGCACTGTAACAAACAACTTCTCAGCTTTGTCCAATTGTAATTGTTGGAGTGCCAAATTGGCCATCAAATCAAAACAATATATCTCTCCTTGCCTATTCTGTTGTTGTTGTGCTAACCTCAAAGCAATATGCAACAATTGTTCTGCTTTCTTGTACTGTTCACGCATTGTACATAAAACGGCACGTTTCAACGTTGTAATTAATTCCGATTCTTTGTTTCCGTCTTCATCAACAAAACCGAGCCACGTAAGAATTGCTACAGCCCAAATTGGATTGATTTTTGTAGATCGTTCAAAAACTTGCGTCATCTTAACATTGATTAGTTGTGGAACAAATTTAAGGCTTTCGTTTGGGACACTGTACTTCCCATAACGACTGTTTTTGATTGAAATTCTGGATACCAATCGGAAAATTTGTCGGAACATTTTTTAAGGATTTTGTGGGGTTATGCCACAGAACAAATAATTATTATGTAATAGTAAATGACATTTGTTCAAGGCCACAGAACAAGTACAAATTTTTGCTTTAATTTTTCTTACTTCTTTCAAGGCAATATTCTATTCAAAGAGTGTAACCGAGGGGTTTTTTTATTTACACTTGGGGGATCGTTTTAGTATGAAATAAAAGAGGCAAATTTTGAGCTCTTCATTCCAAATCGTTTGCGAGAGTTTGTTAAAAATTTTTTTTTTATTTCTAGAAATAAGAACCACAAAAAAATATCAAGTCATGATTTCCAAGCAAAAAGTCAATCTTCCAGAGAGGAATCAAAAGTAGAACCATTTTTTGAAAAGTATCTATCGTCAAACTTCCTCAGAAAATATTTTTTACTCTACACTGAAGGATTTTTGTTGAAATGGATTCATTGTATTTAAAATGAGAACTAATATGGACATAAAGAAGGATTAACCAGGTCTTGTAAAAAATATTTTCAACAGCCATAGGAATTTGAAAGTTTTATTGTTTAACATTGTGTTTTATCCTCATGATTTGAAAAATACCCAAAATTAGTCACAGAACAAGATTTCCTTTATGATTCGTTTGTCAAAGTACATGAACTTACGCTATCATGTGCTCCTTCAGAAGTGAACTTGTTTATGAAATTTTTTGCACAGTTGAATTTCTAAGGCTATGCTCTGACTTGCAATCCTTTAGTGCAACTAAAGCAGTTGCAATTTGTTTGCAAGCCAGTTCTCAACCCAGATATCTCATCTATTAAATTTAAAAGAACTTCCTGAAATAAATTAAAAATATTCAAGACAAAAAATACATCGACAACTAAACTGCTAACGTTTCATCAAAAATAGATTTCTTTCCTTTTTTGAAGTTCAACTCAACATAAACATTGACAATTCCATTTATTTCCCAATGAGACTATACGCAAATCACCTATCTAACAAATCAAAATTTCATTTTATTGTGAAGCGCATTGAATTCCTTGCCCATGCCCTCCCTCGTCATCATCACTACCGTATGCTTCGCCACGACTTGCACTGTGTGATTTTTCATTTCCGTCAAAGTCAACCATATCGACGTGTTCGACATTTTCTCCTTCTGGCAATACAAACTCCGGTCGAGGGGGGAAATATTTCTCCAATAAGAGCAAATTTTTTTTCGAGGCGAAATGGTTCTCGGGAAATTTAACATCAAACGTAATATACAGGTTCCCTTTTTCAAATGGATTTTTGTAACGAGGCATTCCTTCACCAACAATAGTTTTGATATCGCCCGGTTTTATAATTTCTCCAGCTGGATGTTTAATCACCAATTGATGACCATCTAAATGGGTCAAGACAAATACAAAACCACAAAGAGCTTCTGTCAAGTTGATGGTGTGGATCATTTTCAAATCATTATCGCTCCTGTGGAATACATCGTGTGGCTTCTGTTGCAAGATGATAACGACATCTCCAGCTTCCATATCCGGCACTTGGTCACCCTCCCCTCTGAACACAATTTTTTGGTTATCTTTCATACCTTTGTCAACATGCACCTCCAAGATTTTCGTTTCATTCGACACTTTTTTGCCTTTACATACACCACATCGATCCTTCTCTTTGATGTATTCACCCTCTCCATTGCAGTCCGTGCAAGGTGATTGCGTTTGTTGGACCATACCAGGACCAATTTCGAAATATCGAATTTTAACACCACGACCCGAACAAGTTTTGCATTTTTCAACTCGGCCACTTTTACTGCCTTTACCTTTGCACGTGTAACAAATCACATTCTTGCTAAGTTGAAGCTTGGAAGTTTTTCCATTGTAAAGATCTTCCAGAGCCACTTTTAATGTATGAATGGTGTCCTCACCACGTTGACGACGTCTCGGACCGCCCGAACCACCAAATTGTGGAAACCCTCCCAATAACCCGCCCCCAAAAATGTGTGATAAGAAATCGTCGCCGGGGAAACCATCCGGAACTCCCTCCTGCATACCTTTCAAACCATACTGGTCATACGTAGCACGTTTTTTCGGATCGGAAAGAACTTCGTAAGCGTAGGAAATTTCTTTGAATTTATCACCTGCTTCGGGATTTTTATCGGGGTGATATTCTTTGGCCAATTTACGATATTGCTAAAAAAACGTGCACAATTTTAATTTCTACAGTGAATATTTGCGATTGCGAAACTTACTTTCTTGATTTCGTTATCGGAAGCGTTTCTGCTTACTCCGAGAATGTCGTACAATTTATTATCTTCCATTTTCCAAATTCAACCAAAGGAGAAAGAATTACCGAAGATCAATGTCAAGTTAAATGTCGAAATGTCAATTGTCAAATATGGATCAACGATTGAAACACAGAACACAAATTCCTTTTTAATGATGGTCTCATTTGTGGTGTTTCAAATACGTCATAGAAGTTGAAAGCATGCAGCACTTGAAACGATTTCTCAACTGTTGAATATTCCGGCAAAATTATAGAATTCTGATATAACCATTGTATGTTTGGAACATTTAATTATATTGAGCTGTTTCAGTTATAAACGGAAATCATGATGCGGGTATTAAAAAATACCGAGAGTATTTGTGTTACGAATGTAATAATGCAAAATTATTTTCATAAACTGTACAAAATTTTCGAGCCGATATACTTCAGTATCTAATCCAAGATTATAATATTTCAAATTCGCTATCAGAATCAAAATTTCCATCAGCAGGAACACCTGAAATAAAAAGAAGGACTTAAGATTGAAAACATTTCTTTAACCATCAAGTGGGTGAGTTAAAATTAGTCATGCAAAGCCGAAATTTGATTGTTATCAAATGTGAACGATTATCAACCCTTTGATTTTTATATATTTCAATTTCAGAAATTGCTTACTCAAAACAGTTGCTTCCGCTACATCTAGTGCTGCCTCTGAAGAAGGTTCCCACTGCTTGGGTTTTTCTACTGCTATTTCAAATAGAGGTTGTTTCTCAAATTTTATTAAATCTTCTTGAATTACCCGACATAGAGTTGTGAAGTCCCATTCTGTCTTACACAGGAAACACTGAAAAATATTAAAAGAATGAAGAAAATTGACGCAGTTTTATGTAATACGAACAACAGCAACAGATGGATCCATTTGATGAATACTCATTCTAGAAGCATATTTACAGTGGTATGTTGAATCTAATTCAGTTTCTTCAGTTGTCAATTTATTATTGATAGTACCAGCATTCTGGGTGGTGTGTGGATCCAAGTAAATAACTTCGTCTCCAACACAACCTATAAAATATAAAGCGAGATTCGGTTTTCCACCAATCACTCCTAAGCTCTGTTCGAATTGAAAGCATTTCTGAAATGATGAAAAAGATTGTTCATATCTCATTAAAAAAAAATTAATTTTCACAAAAAATATTTCATATCAAACTAGGAGATCGAATTTGTCCTACTTTTGGATCGTACCTTTAAACTGTTAATATAAATAGGATTCAATTCACTTAAACCTAAACGTAAAGGCACAATTAGTAGAAGTGGCTTCCAATCTATCTTCGTAGTTTTTGTACTTTCATCTTTGAGTTGGCATAATTCTTCTGCAAACGAATGAATCCATTAAACAATATTTTATTAAAGCGGAACTTAATAATCTGTCTTTGAAATTCTTCATATTAACAAATATGCCCCATTGCATATTCATTTGAAACTATAATTCAGATGTTTTGAAAGAACATTGGAAATATTTCTATTTGAAAAAAATTTATGTCAACATAGTTTCCTTTTAAACGTTCAAAATTTATTATTGATGCTTTTTGTGTAAGGAGTGAGACATTACTTGAAGAATTGACATACGAAGTTTTGGAAAATAACCTATTATTCATAAATAAAAAAATAAAGGAACTATTTATAGTGCAAAAATGTGAAAAAATTAACTTCTATACAATATTTTATTTTAAATTATTCTGATTATTAAGTTCCTCTTTATATTGCAACTTACTAATTTCATTAATAATGATTGCATTATCTAAAGCTATATGAATCTCCATAGAACACCATTCATCATATCTGATTAATTTTCTGGAAATTTTGCAAGAAAGTTAAAACAATTCTCAGAAAGTTAAGCCAACCTTAGAACTTGGGCTACAGTATTTGGTCCGAACCATTGCCCTATAGATTTTCCTTCCGAAACACCAGTAAGTGCAATCTGATGTATAGAAAAAGGTGCCTGCCTTGTATCTTCGAACTTTTTTAAAATTTTCAAGTAAGTCATGTCTTTGACATTAGAGTCCCACAACCAATCTCTACCTAAATGCAAAAATAAGAGAGCTTGACCCAAAACCATCTGGCCACATCTCAACATGCAGCCCCATCCTTTATCTGACATAAAACCATTGTCGCCTCCAATCGGAACAAAGTTTCTCCTATACGTAAACCATAATTTCGAAGTGATATCACGACGAATTTTTTGGATATCTGAAATCCTGCACTTACGAAAGTACCTCAAAAGGAGATGTTACCTTCGATAGAATTGTATTCCTTGCCAAAAATCCAAACAGACGTCGACACCTTTGGAATATCATCAGGTTCACAGATGTTCGAATCAAAGTATGCCTCGTACATACAATCCATTTTATTGATAAACCACACTCAAGATATCATTTGAATCGAACAGCCGGTTACACTTATGATTTTATAAAATTTGCACTTCTTGTTTACTACCATTTCCGTCACGTCAAATACCAAATCCTAACCTTTTTTTCTTTGATAAAAAAAGTCTCCTGTCAAATCAATTCTGACGTCAGAGTGTTTAGTTCATGATATTTGAGGCGTATTCAAGCGAACAACCATCATCATACACGCATTCAAGCGAACAACGTCAAAAAGCCTTGTCAAAACGTCAAAACGGATTGCGGTGGTACTGCCTCACGCGAGCAATTAGTAAATCTACCACCTTCGCGTTTTTCGAAATTAATGTTTGATTATTAAATATCTTGCTTGTCAACTTTTATTTCTAATATTTATTTAATATTAAATTTATTCAATATTAGTGCAAGGTTTTTTAATTCTTAAATATCCTTGTTTTGATTTATCCTAAAATTTCAATTATTATTGAGTTCGTAAAAACGTTTTGAAACATATTGTGTAAGTTTCCTATGAAAGTTTTTTGATTATTTTAAAACCATTAAACAGGATACTGTTGTATCTTGTTATATCATCCAGTAGATGTCAGTTGGTAACGGTATCCTCAAGTTAATACAATTGAGATCGCGTTTAGATAATGGTTGTAGTAACACATATGACATAAAAATTATCACTCATTTATCTATTGTTTTCAATGTTTTCTGAATGGAATTAAACAATGAACAAAATTTTTTAAACCTTTCATTTTCCATATTCTAGACACCATACATACTAGATACATACATACTAGATACCATACATAATAACGTGTTTAATTGCTTGCCGCCTGATAAGGTTCAATTTTTTATCTTATTTCTTCACTATCTTATGTCAATAAAAAATCAAGCCATGCGTGATATCAGCTCCTCATATGAGTTGAGTTCCATGTGAGGATAAGACCGGCTTTTTAGTTATTCTGTTAAGTCGGAACCGGTGGGAGGTATAACAACAACCACTGAATACGATAAGTAGTAATTGATTTGATAGTGTTTTAGTACATCGATTAGTGAAGTATTCTTCAAAAATTTTTTTGATTAAATTTTTTCATAATGGATAGTTCTAAGAAGTACGAAAATCGAAATCCTCAAATGAAAGCAAATCCATTATCCTCGTTATTTTTTTGGTGAGTACAAATTATTTAATTTGGTTTTAGACGAACGCTGAACTCATAGATAATCGAATGACGATTATCTAGATAAATAGTTCACCTCCTCTCATGAAGTTAAAACCAAATTTTTTCAATCATCTTCATTTTTAAGAGTAATCCATTCAGTGTTCAGGAATTATTAAAACAGAACTTGAGCTACTGTCGGTTTTTAAATTTTTTTTTGGCACCATTATCTACTATCTGTTTCCTGAAGATTAATAAATATTTTGATGATACATTGTTTCCTTGTTGATCGAAAAAGTTAATTAATTCTTCCTGTTGTAATCTACATAAAATGTTTATCTTCTTAAAACAATGAAATGAAACATTGTTGATTTAATGAGAGTTATTTCTTGATGCCGCGCACTCGGCAGATTAAACAAGAGGTTAAACATTTGTTAGGAATCGACGCCTCCTAATACCGAGTTAAAATTCAAATTTTTGTTCTCTTTCATTGTTGGTACATAAAAAATTTTTTCCAATAAAGAACTGCGTGTTGGTGCCAACTATGCATTTTTTGACTATACAAAACTTGACCGAATCAAATCGGTACTTATTATCTACTCAAACATCACTACTCACTTCCGTAACATGGAAGTCTATGAGTGAGTCATTCTGATAAAGTTGAGTGTAGCAATTAATCAAACTCTACAATACTATGATTCAAATTTCTTCGTTAAATGGCATTGACAGCTGAAAAAGAATAAAGCGTTCACAATTTGTAAAGGTTGTCGAATGTGCAAAGACATCTTAAGTTGGAGTGTCCAGAAACGCGCCTTAAGGGGGAGTCGATGCGCAAAATCGACCAAATTTTTGAACCTGAGACTTTTGCGCTAATTATTTTATTTGAAATTTAAATGCTGATTTTGTAAGAAAAATTTTTTTTAACAACAGATTGTCAAAAAATTGCCTAACATGTCCCATCACAGGATCGGAGTGCGTTTAATATAAAACAACACCAAAGGGACCAGAAGTTATCACTTTTGTATACAAAGAAACGCTCTGAATCTGTTATTTGGGCACCTTTTCCAAAACTCGCTTCTTGCAGCCTGACAATTTTCAGAAATGTAAAAAAACCTGTAGAACCTCCTAAAACGACTATTTTGCGGTTTGTTTCGCACAATATCAGAATAGAAAGATCTTTCCCTGGATAAATAATTACGTATGAACGAATTTAAGTTTGCAAGGATCTAGTTTCGGAACTGACCAGCTGATAGTTCTCAGTTAACCAACGGTCTATATGAAAAAGATACGAAACACAAAAAAGAACGTTCAACATTTCAGGTGGTTGATGCCATTTCTGTGGCAAGGTCTATATCAGGATATGGAGATGCAAGATATTTACAATACTCAATCCCCTGAAAAAAGTGATCAGCTAACAAATAAGTTAGAAAGGTGAGTGGAACACGATTCGATTATGCGCATAAATCGAAAAACATTTCAGAAACTGGAAAATAGTTTGCATTGAAGCAAAAAGGAAAAATATTAAACCAAGTTTATTGACTGCAATAAGAATGACCTTTCTGAAAGTCTATCTTTTAGCGGGCATTATAAATTTGATTAGAATCATCTTATTCACGTAATTCTTTAATCACCAAATAATTGTTAAACGAAAATAGTGATGGAATTTTTTTAGTTATATTATGCCACTCGCCTTAAAGGCTTTCGTTGATCATTTTCAAGATGACCCTAAAAATTTTAAGGAGGGAATTTATTTGGGACTCATCGTTTTATCAATCACTTTCCTGAATTGTGTTTTGACTCATCATGGTGCTGTATATACAAAACGGGTCGGTTTAAGAGTCAGAGTGGCGTGCAGCGCGTTAATTTACCGAAAGGTTTGTATTTTGAAAGTTTATTGAAAAAACGCCCCATTTCTCTCTGCAGGTTATTAAACTTGATAAAGTTTGTTCTCATGATATAGATGCTGGAATGGTAGTAAATTTAATGTCGAACGATGTCAACAGATTTGAAATGGCTGCTCCTCTGCTACATAATATTGGGTTTATGCCCATAGTAGCAGTAGTCGGTACATATGTGATGTATACACAAATTGGTGTTTTGTCCTTTATCGCTGTTGCATCAATGATAATACAAGCAGTTCCGCTACAAGGTATACGAAAGAAATAATTGAGCGCTTTATTGATTCCTTAAATTTAAGGATACCTTTCAAGGCTCCAAGGTAAATTTAGAATGAAAATTGCCAAACGTACTGATAGCAGAGTGAAACTAATGAACGAAATTATCGCCGGTATACAAGTTATCAAAATGTATGCTTGGGAAAAGCCGTTCGAAGCCGTGGTTTCAAAGCTCAGACTGCGAGTACTTAAACCGTTGCTTAATTTAAAGTTAATCGTAATTATTTTTAGTAAGGAGTTGAAAATGATTGGATACACATCATACATAAAATCAATTTCGGCGGCAATTACCCTTATAACACAACGTTTCACCCTTTATTTGGTTGTAGTTATCTATGTGTTACTTGGAAACGAATTAAATGGTGGAATTGTTTACCCAGTGTTCCAAGTGATTCATACTATGCAACTAGTGATTTGTTTTCTGTTTCCCATGGCACTGGGTTCCTATGCTGAAGCTAAGACCTCAATATCCCGTCTGGAACAATTCCTACTCAAAGAAGAAAAAAAACTTTCGGCGAACACTGAACTCGCCATTAGAGACAAAGGAATGGTTAAATTAACCGATATTCATGCGAGGTGGTCTCCAAACTCCATAGTTGAAACGCTCTCCAATATTTCCTTGGACTTATCACCAGGGAATCTGTGTTGTATTATTGGGAATGTGGGTGCAGGGAAAAGTTCAGTTCTTCAACTAATCCTGAATGAACTAGAAGCAACTTCAGGCAAAGTTGAAGTGGAAGGAAGAGTATCCTACTGCTCTCAGGAACCATGGCTTTTCGTATCCAATGTGAGAAATAATATTCTGTTCGGGCAACCCTTCCAGAAACAAAAATATTATAAAGTGCTACGAGCTTGTGCATTAGAAAGAGATCTTGAATTGCTTCCTTTTGGTGATAAAACGAACGTTGGAGAGAAAGGAGTATCGTTGAGCGGTGGGCAAAGAGCGAGAATAAATTTAGCTAGATCTGTATATAGAGACGCCGATATATATCTTCTAGACGATCCACTTTCTGCTGTTGACCCACATGTTGCTAAGCAAATCATTGATAGATGCATCCTCGACTACCTCAAGGATAAAACAAGGATTTTGGTGACACACCAAACACAATTTTTAGATCGAGCTGATTTTGTTTTAGTACTGAAAGATGTAAGAAAAAAATATAAGTCACACAACGTTCAGTAAAACATTGAATTTGAAGGGAAAAATGGAAAAGTTCAGTCGTCCGGAGGAAATATCCAATAACGACCTCAACCTCGTGAGACAAATTAGTGAAAATAATTTAACTACGCTTAAAGAAAATAATCTTGAGATAAATGAGGCTCCAAGAGCATCACAAGAGGTATTTCACTCGATGTTATCTTTGAAGGTATGAAATATATTCCTTATTCGACCATATTTTCAACTTTGCATTTCTAGTCACAAAAAAGTAGCGGCGCAGAGAGTGAACTTATTGAAGAGCCGAAAGAAACCAAAGAACTAATCGAACGAGGATCAGTTGGCTTCCAACTTTACAAAGACTATTACAAGTCAGGATCGAGTTCATTACTGTTATTGTTTGAGGTTGTTTTATTTATTTTGGCACAGGCTGCTTGTAACGGTTGTGACCTTTGGTTGACATTCTGGTTAGTTTTTCGTAGATAACTTTAGAGTATTCAACTGATTTATGTTTCACAGGATCAATAATATATCTCGTTTTAAACATGCGTTAGGAAAAAGCAATCAAACAAACTTGACAACTCTATCAGAATTTGGTGCAAACCCAACATCGGAACTGTGGTGAGTTGATTGTAAAGATTTTCTCAGGACTTAGATTTCGCATGTCTCTTCTCAGGCGAGAATCTACAACTTCGTTGGAGAATATTTACAGCTCTCAATCAGAATTTGCTATTAATATCACATTGACGACGCCAAAACCAGACGATGTTTCAAAGAAATCTTTTTTCCTTTTCAACGTTCTGAGACAAATTCTTAAACCAGAAAGTATTTCTCAAGATACTTACATTCTCATATATACAACATTCATCGTGTTAGCGATTATTCTTACCATTGCCAGATCACTCGTTTTTTATAGAATTTGTTTGAGGGCTTCTAAAAAGTTACATCATTTAATGTTTTCGAACATTTTAGAAGCAAAGATGAGTTTCTTCGATACAAACCCTTCAGGTAACTCTAGAAGTAATTTATCATGGTTTTAAAACTTTTCATTTAGGGAGGATTTTGAATAGATTCTCAAAAGATATGGGCGCTATTGACGAGTTATTACCCTTGATGACTCTATTGACCCTCCAAATGATTGGAGTTGGAGCCGGTATAATGATCATAGTTTTTTTCAAATGCTATTACGTGATAGTCCCCGCGGTGATCCTTGGAATCCTGATTATATACTCGAGGAAAATTTTTTTGAGAGCAGCTCAAAATGTGAAGAGGTTGGAAGGAATCGGTGAGTCGTTATGTGGATTGCGTCGATGTTTGGATGATATTACTTTTCTGCAGCTAAAGCGCCAGTTTTTTCTTACGTAGTCGCGTCATTAGATGGTCTGATTACGATCAGGTCATCGAGCGCTGAAGACATAGTTAAAAAAGAATTTGATGTTCTACAAGATCAGCATACTGCAACTTGCTATATGTTCATCTACGCTTTCGAAGCTTTCGGATATTATCTGGATATTTTTCTGTTATTTTTCTCGCTGTGATCGAGATGCAATTTCTTCTTACTTCGGATGGTATTATGTTTTTCTTCGTGAAGCAATGAATCACTTCGTATTTCAGCTTTGAACGGAGACGTTGGTCTTATTCTTACACAAAGTTTGATCATCATAACAATATTACAACTGGCAACAAGAAATGCTGCTGAAGTCTCAAATAATATGACAAGTGTTGAACGAGTTCTGCAGTATACTCGACTAGAGAAAGAAGGACCTTTTGAATCTATTCCGAATCACAAACCACCAAAAGCCTGGCCCGAAAGTGGAAGGATTACATTCAAAGATGTATATCTACGGTACGATGTTGATGGAGAACCAGTGCTCAAAAGATTGAACCTGGAAATAGAACCTGGGGAAAAAGTATTTTCCGTACATATCGTTTTAATATCTTGAAAAATGATTTTTGTAGATTGGCATTGTTGGTAGAACCGGAGCTGGCAAATCTTCTCTTATATCAGCTCTATTTAGGTTAGCGTCAATCGAAGGATCGATTCAGATTGACGGTATTGACACGGAAAAAGTAGGTCTGACACAGCTGAGAAGTAAGATATCAATAATTCCACAAGAACCGGTGCTTTTCTCTGAAAGTGTTCGATACAATTTGGATCCATTCAGTATCTCAGACGACGACGCTCTCTGGAAAGCTTTGGAAGCGGTAAGTTCAGTTATCGAGTTTTTAGTATCATTTGCGATTGTAATTTTGAACAGGTGGAACTCAAAGATGTGGTTGAAAATTTAGACGACAACGTGACTGAAGGTGGTTCGAATTTTAGTGCTGGTCAGAGGCAGTTAATCTGTTTAGCCAGAGCAATCGTGCGGAGTAACAAAATTTTAGTATTGGACGAAGCTACGGCGAACGTTGATCCACGGTGAGTTCACCAACGAAACTGGCTTTTCAAAGTTGCTAATTTATTGTTTCTTCAGTACTGACGAACTCATACAGAAATCTATTAGGAAAAATTTCCAGTCTTGCACTGTACTAACAGTCGCTCATAGATTAAATACTATAATCGATTCGGACAAATTAATAGTTCTGGATGCTGGAACTGTTAAAGAATTTGCTCCACCTTACGAGCTATTGCAAAATCCCAACGGTTATTTTAGTAGTATGGTCAAGGAAACTGGGAAAGATATGGAAAAGGAACTGAAACAGGCGGCAGAAAAGCATTATAAGAAGATTGAACAAGAAATATCGTAGTAAATGTTCTTTAAGAAAATTCGGATTAACTGTGATTCTTTGTACAGGGATATTTTCGATGTATTAACAATAAAATGAAACAAATTAAACAAAATTCGTTTTATTTCTTAATGATGAAAAAATTTCCAGCACTCCTTATTTTTGGAGATAATTTCATCAATTTAAATAATTTTTACTCAGTTTATTAAATTTTCTTCCTCTAATAAGGAAGGAACGGAGTTTTTATGTACGAATATAGGAAGAACAAGAGATACTTGCTTAGCAGAAAATCAGAGTTTTCACAACAGCATTTATTAATTAAAGCTAAATCTTTCATAAAGTGGTGCGTTTGTTTCTCATGATTTTCCCCAATCGCTGGATAGGCAGAAGAGGTATTACTGAGTAGCCTCCGAGGTCGCCTGATTTGTTGCTTCTTAATTTCTTTGTTTGGGGTCATGTCCTCAGCAGCTTTGGCTATTTAGACAAACTTCAATCATTCATAGTCATAGTCATGATAGAAAAACCAAGTTCATGACAGCTTTGTAGGTTGTAAAAACAGACTTTTTGGAAATGTTTGCAAAAATTGGGTTTTTGGGAGGCAACTCAAATATCTTCGGTGCAGACACCCCAAGTGACACATCGTCTTGAACATAGAAGAACAAGAATCAAGACTACAACTCATTATCTCAACTCAGTACGAAATTGCGCTGCTTTAAAAATTAAATAATTAATGTTACATTGATAGGTTTTTAAAAGATAAGACTTTCTTACCATACATTTAGAGCAGGTGTTAAAATTTTTTTTTGTCCGAAGACAGTTTGGAAATGTCCAAGACTGTATTGAAAACTCAAAACTGCGCATGGGACTTTTCGAATTTCCGCCTGTACTCTGTCTGTTAGTTTTAATAGTTCCATCGATGAGTCACAGCCATTGGAAAATGACATTTCGAATTTTTCAATTTTTTTTCATCCTATGGGTTCGTTTTTTCATCATTTGTTCAAAGTGTACGTATTGATAATGAGTAACGCAACTTCCTCATTGAACTTTTTTCGATTGGATGCACAGTTCATCTCCTAAAATCTCATGTCAAATTGCTGTATCTGAGAAACTATCTATTCCTCTCTACTTGTGGCCCATACTTCACCTGGATGATTGCTATAGCGCTGAGCTGTGGTATATGTAAATAAAATTGATCAAATGTAATCAACTATATTCACTCTGCTTCCATCCTTCCCCGATGAAACCTTGATGAGCAAGTAAAGGTATTCATTGCGGTTGTGCTTCCCCTACACGAAGAATATTCAAGATTGCTTGGTGGAATTTGGGTCATCAGCTGTGATCCATGGTACAGAGACATTGCCGCTTAAACAGCCATAAAATGAAACCGAGATGAAGGGAAACATGGTTTTTCTTAACGCGAGGATCTGAAGTGGCACGTCGTGCTTTTCCCGCCCCCCAATCCTTGAATGTCCAGAACGGTGGCAACAAAAAGGCCGCGTAAAACAATGCAACCTATAATTTAGTAAAATTATCAGAATGGTTCTCATAAAGCCCCACTTTGTTGATATTGCTTGATGGAGAGGTATATGAAGGCGTTCGAACGTGAAATTTGTAAACTCCAACATTGGTGCCCATGGTGGAACCTATTGCGGGATTGGCCGGCCTCCCGGAATGCTATTATGAACGGGAGAGGGCGGGTCCGGGCACCTCTTTCCGGTGGGGATGGTAGGGCGGTCCTATCCGGATCTAGGGGATCGGAATTTTTATAGAACCTTCTGCTTTAGTGTTCATTATTTCTCCCCGGTAGGTGCGTGCGGTTCCGTCGACTTATAATGAACATATCGTCGTTATTGGAATACGGTCCACGCGCTAGTCTTCGACTCATTGTTATTATGCTACGATAATGAGGATCGTGCGATTCGCCACCCCACGTTAACATGCTGTGATTCGTTGCTGTTTTTTCCTTTTTCGCGAGCCGATCCGCGACCGGAAACCTTGTTGTGGTGATGGATAAATGAGTGTTTTATCGGATTATACGATGCGTATCTGTGTAATATGAGTTGTTCTGAAGTTATGTATCAAGCTTATTATCCGTACTTGTACCAAAGGGCAGGAGCTGCGCCCCCTGTTTCGGCCCATCCTGTACCCAGGACTGGACCTTTCAGCTCCCCGTTCACGGCTACTCACCAATACGATAGGGTGAGTTTGCGGAACACCACCAAAATGTGGCATATCAACAAATATCCTTATCCCTTCAAACTATTTTGGATTGAAATGAGTAGATACGCTGTCCGCCTCCACAGACCCCCTTAATTTGATACCATGGAAAAGTTTTGTATGAACTAAATAACTTGAGGGTATTGGGGATACGGTGCATCGCAAAGATAAATAAATATTAGACACTCTTTGTACATTGGATACTATTCAAAATACGGCAAGAGAAAGGATGCATTTGACATTGTCCCTTTGTGGTGTTTATCTAAAAAATAAATCATATTATCGAATATTCATAAAATAATCATTCACCAGAGCACCATTTTCCTCCATCATGCCGTTTTTCCCGATGTCAAACACCCACTCTGTTTTGTTATCTGAAAGATATCTTACGATCTCTAAATTTACGACCTCGTATAAGGTTTATACCGTTTTATTATTTTTCCGATCAGTGGGCCTCCGTGTGTTGTCACTCTGTGGATCACTTCAATTCTTGAAAGTGTTGAAATTTGAGAAGCGGAGCTCAAATTTGTTAACAGGGATAATCGGTGGCGTCATCTGTTATCTTTCTCATCTTTTTATTCTATCTCGCGACATGGAATCTCAAAAAAAATTTTGTCTAAACAATGAAAATATCGGTCCTCTACTTTGACTTAACTTTCTCCACACATTGGGACAGAAAATAAGAAAAAACCATACAGTTAGGTATAGCCGACGCTACGAAAATGAAGGGCTCCGCCGTGAAGTTCCGATCATCAACTTTAATCAGATGCGACTTCTGATAATTGTTAATTATGTATTTTTCTGGCTGATACTTTTTCAAACGGTCATACTTATTCTATAACAAAATCGATTCGTTAAAATGATACGTTGCCGTTTTTATTTCTCTCAATGGTACCTATTTACACATATAACATAGAGAGTTCTATCTTGCACAGGTTAGTTAATCGACGATTTTCTTTTTACGTCTCTGTTTCTATTCAAAATGCAATATTCATTTCGACCCGAAAATACTGAGTCTAACCTTTCATTTGACTTTTCTTTGTGGGTGCGTCCAAATCCTCTGACGATTCTTCTGAAAAACTATTATAGATTTGACTTGTTGATAAACGTTGAACGATTAGAAATTAATGAAATATTTTTATTTCCTTGAATATCAAACTCACATATTTGTGACTGAATTATCCAAGAAACAAAATTTCAAATTTTTTAAACTTTAGGCTTCATTTATTCCATTCAAAATTTTCTTCAATCAAATAATTGATGTTGCATTGTTTCGAACATTTTCATTTATATTATGTTCTCAGGTTCTACAAATGTCTCCTCCTTCTTCTTCTATTCTTACCTTACCGTTTTCTCAAAATCAAACAGCTTTTTCGCCAAAAACAGTAATACAGCAGTAAACTCTTGAAGAATAAAATAAAGTTTTCAAAATACGTTATTGTGAAATTTAAAACAAACTAACAGAATATGAAAATTATTATTTAAACAAAAAAGAGACGAAGTACCGCCAACTCTGTGAAGCTCGCAATAAAACGGCTCGAACTAAACCAATGTTTTTCAAGAATAAAACTGACAGGAAAAATCTTTTTAAATATACCTACTACAAACCGAACAAGAATCGAGCGCTCATTCTTCAAATTTGTAGAAGTTTTCGAGTTATGCTCTCGAAGACATGAAGAAAATGTTGATCTGGCAAATTTATAACTTTTGTCCTTTTGATTCACTGTTTTAAAGGTTTGTATAGTTTAAGAACGCTCATCGGGGTGCGTCGGTAAACGAAACAATAAAAAAATATTGATTTAAAAATAAGTATAGGTATAGCAAAACAATCACTTTCACAGAATCCACTTACCAAAAAATTTTGTTTAATAATCGCGTTTTTTTTGACATTTTTCTGCATCGATCATGACAATCATGTTCGTTCGTAAGAGTATATATTTTCCGAATTCATATACAAGCTCTTTTAAATCTTTTAAATTTTTACTTTTTCAATGTTTATTTTTGTGGTTTTCACAATATTTTGTTGATATTCCTCAATATGTCAAATCATTATGATTAATTTCTTTATTTTGTCTTCGGTTTCCAGTAAGATTGCATACAGTTTCCATCGAAATATTTGACAAATTGTGGGAAACTGTGAACACTTTACAAATAATCCATTCAATAACATATTCTAGACTATATGAACAAAAGTATAAACCCTTAATTTCAATTAGTCAAACCGATCATTCAGAAGTGGGCACTTAAGTCAAAAAATGTTCATTTCGAAAGAGTTGCAAGTTCAATTCGAAGGAGACGCCTACTTCGAATGAGCCGCTTTTATTCTAGTGAATCGCTCAGTCGCTGCACTGTGCGGCACGTTACTGTTCGCTCAAGTGAGCCGTTCAAATTGGACGGTCCGCTACTGACTTCATGAAAGGCTTCAGTGAAATCTCATTATTTAGTATATATAAAAGGGAGAAAATAAAATTGAAACGAAAAAAAATATTGTGCAATAATAGACACATAAAAAGTTGTGAGGTTTACAACAATAAAAAGTATTATGTTGATCTTAAAAGTTCAGTTATTTTCAAAGCATCTCGAAAAAAGTGCTCCGTATTTTGACACTGAATTTTGGAGATACCTATCGCATGATGCGTTTTGAAAAAACGATGTTCATGAAACGAAAATAATTTCAATACAAAATAATTTCAATGCAAAAAATTTCCGTTGTACAACCAAAATATCTGTCAAATTATAGAATAGCAGGCCAAGAAGAAAGAAATATCACTCAAAACTGCAAAAGGTATAAAAATGGAGCGAATACGCGATAAAAAAGTGGTATTTATTCTTGCAAAATTTAAATCAATACACTTACATATTTTATTCTTTCTTGTGTGTGTGAATTTGACAGAAAATAAGCAGGAAACCGCTGAAATACGCATTTTCTATTTTCATATCTTGGCAAATAACCTGTTCGTTGAAAAACTTTTCAGACGACTTCTAATCAATTTACGGATGTGCATTGAAATAATTTTTTCTTGCCAAAATAAGAGCAAATTTTCGACGAATTTCGAGTTTTTCCATTATGAATCAAATTTTTTCCTTATCAAAACTTATTCCTTTCAAATAAAAAAACACGAACCATTCTTTAGATTTTTCAAAAAAGCTTTAAATTGAGTGTAACTCCATGTCAAAGTTTCAGTGTCTATTCAGGGTCTAATTAATAGAGCACAAATAAGCTGTTCCAATGGACACATCTATTGGTTAACACTCGTCCAAACAGTTTATAATTCAGGAAATATTGACCAGTATGAGGTCAAGTTAAACATCTGGTATAAAAGTATAACCAATTGAAATTTCTCTCAAAAGTGATGGTTTCAAATACCCGAACAGATTCAAAAAGTAGTTAAAACCATTTTTTTACAAATACTAAAACATTTGTTATCATTATTATCTTAACTCTTTATCAATACTTTTATTTGCAGACTGTCGTGATTGTCGGAATAACTGGCACTTGTATAAAATATTAATTTGTTCACTCAAAATTTGGAAATATATGCTTATCCAGATAAAACGCCAATTTTCGCGACCACGATAACAATTAATTGATCTGAAACGTGTCCTTCATAGCTCGTCGTTCTACTTCCAATACTTTTTATATTTGGACATAAGTATAATAAATACATTCATATTTTGCTCTGCTATTTTGTAAATACTTATTATCCCCGTGTAAAACAAATATACCGTTTTAATTAATTCAAAATCATTTGAAAACAGTCAGCTTCCATTAAAATAAAACAGAAACCCTTTTCAAGACTAGCAAGAGTCAGGAATGAGCAAATACGTTCCACAGTAGTCACAAATTGCTTTCGTCTGGACAAGTACCTTCTATAGGTATGTAAGATCTCAAGTTTAATTGTGGCATTGTTTCGAAATCGTTCAATCTAATTCAATCTGTTCTATAGGTAGCTCTGTATCAGTATTCGTAAACGTTTCTATAATTTAATTGATCTGAAACATCTGTTCGTATATTATATTTTCAATGCAACAAAATATAATTTGAATGAGAAAATTATTTTGATACGAATAATTTCATTTTTTCTTCAAGAATTTGTAATTTTCGATTTTTTTCCAATAGATCTAAACACTCTATTTTGATAATAAAAAATTGAAAAACGAAAATTCATCATGTTGATATTTTACAATTGCTATTTAAAATTCTGTTTATTTTCACTAAATGTTCAACGTGTTTCAGATTATTTCAAAGAGAGTCATGAATATTTCGAAAAGTATTCTTCCAATTTTGTGTTCGAAAACTAAATTTTCGTTATTCGGTTTCCTCTAGATTTCTGGCAGTTTTTTTGTGAAATTTTATCCAATTAACAAAAAATAGAAATGTAAGGAATCCAAAATTCAAATAAATGTTGAAATTTATTATCAATTTTGGACATTCTCCTATATATGTTAGCATTTCGAATTCTCGAGTATTATTGTCTTTTGAAGAATTTTTCAGTTGCTTTCGAAGATTTAGAGAGGATTTCCAACTCATTCAGAAATTTTATTATTTTCTCGAGTTCTTTTGTACTTCTAGAGTTATCAGGGTTTGTGTATGGTTGGAAAAATGAATTGTCGCTGTTTCTATATTATTTTTGTAGAAGCTACTCATTATATAAATATATCCAGCTCTGGTCGAGGACTGCATCTGCTATACTTTCTGAAGTATTCACTTTCAGAGCACTATCAACTGAATTTATCATGAATAAAGTCATCTCATATTTCGCTTACATTTATATATTTTTTAGAACTATGTATACATGTTTCACTATTAACTTTAGTTTGCCTCGGTGAATAAGAAATAGAAATACGGGAGCCCCCTAACGCTGATGCCGTTGCTGCCTTACCTCAGCACGGTGCCACGAAGAATAATTTTTTTTTTGTCAAAAATGTAACTAGTTACAAATTATATAAAACATTTCTGTTTTTAATTATACGTAATCATTTTCCAAAATATCTTTTTAATCCTGTGGTGTTAGAGTTGTCTACTTCTTAGGACTATCCTTCTATTGTTCAAATGTTTTTGTGAATTTGACTAACCAAGGTAAAAATGTTATTCATCTTGGTTCAAAATCTGCAAAACTGCACCACGAGTTTCCCAATTAGCCATTTTTTGAAGATTCTTTCGTAATGGCAAGATGGAACGCTAGTTGCCACCAGTTTTTCTCATAATACCGGCGAAGTTGAAAATTCTGCTACATAAACGAACGGCGGCCTGTATTTGCGTAGAGCTGAGCGATGTATATCCAAAAATTTCCGGAGGAATGTGGACCGTGAAATAGCGCGATCGACGGCCGTTTTCCCAGTAGGTATACGGAGCGCGATGGTCGGCTTTGTCAAAAGCATTCCGCGGCGCCGCGCTCGCTCCTCTTCCCGAACTTGTAATTTCAGCAAGTAACTTGTTTTTGTCAGTCTATACATCACTGCATAGAGCTGGTTCACCGGGTCCGCGGGATAAGAAAAACTGTCGCTAATTTTATTTCGACCAAATCCGCCCGTCAATATTTTCCCGGTAATCGTTTATAAATAATTGGAGGATCGGTCCCCTTTGTATATCCATCCATGCGCGGAATTTAAATGCGAGGAATGTAGCCGCCGCAGTCGGAAAAATCGCTTCGCTAATAGTAATTTTCTTGTCCCTTCAACACGCAGTTCAACGTCCAAACAGTCCAGAGGCTCCAAGAGGCGCATTCGTTGCCGCAGGCCGGTACGAGCAACGCTGTTGGTACGAGCATCGGTGGATTGGGGGAGACGCACCCTCTTGCCGGTCATAGTATATACCTCCAAGGATCAGCACATAGTTCTGGAGGTTCCGTGAGTTCCACTGGTGGTGTTTCCCCTTCTAGTCCACTCCGAGTGGGTAAGGAGGAGGATTGCAGTTTACATGGGAGAAGCAGTACTGAGGGTGAGTTGACATTTTCAATTAATCTCCTCTTTCTGTTTTTATAAACAAATATATTGAATATGTTCACCTGAACCAGACCACCCTTTTATTTTGATATACACCACAAGTTCCTTATCTGTAATGAGTTGAAAGAGCAACGCAATTAAAATTATGCTAGAAATTCATCTCAAATTGGTATTTCGAATAAATACCATGATGCTACTATAAATTGTATTTATGCAGATTGAACGTCACCTGTGCTACGTTGACATACAATTTTATATGTTTATTTTAATCACATTTATAAAATATTCCTTTTGTTAAGGTTTTATTTCCTTCTGGTTCCATCAATAAATATTTAATATTTTTCGAAGTGTCATATGGCGTTCTATCGGTTATTTGACATTTCTTAGGGCCTGTTTCACCACCTCTAGATAAAGTGCTATCTGACAGATAATCATAAAAATTCAATCAATCAGTTTATCTGACAGATACATTCTATCTGGACATTGTGAAGCAGGCCCTAAATATTGGGGAAGTGTTGAACATACTTTGTTCGGTTGTAGTAGCGGTCGTTGTTTGGAATCATTTCCTGACGTTTCGTTAGCGCGAGTGGCGACCTGGGTCAGAGGTCTCGACATCTTCGATGCATTCTGCAGACTTTGCATAAGTTTTTTTGAAAATTTTCTTTTATTTTGTTCTTTGATTGAAGATTTCGAGAAATTTATTATTGATACCCCCAGATTTGTTCTTTTTTTTTGACTTTTTAACTTTTGAAAGTATTCCAGGTTTTTGAAAATTTGCACCAAATCATGAAATTTCCAAGAATTTTATGGAAATTCCATCTAAAATATGATGAAAATTGCGAACTTTCATGACGATATATATTTAGAGATGTTTCAGAATTTTTGGGTAATTTTCTCTCATTGTTTTAAATAATAAGTTTCGACAAAGATCATTTACATCTTCTTTAAGCAATTGAGTGACTCTGTCTTTGGTTACCTGAAACAGTACAAGAACTTTGGAAAATTCCCCAGATGTGTTGTCTTTCTTCAGAAATACTCGGATTTACAATGAGTTCCTTGAAAAGAATTTGCAGAAGTTTGATGTCGCTTTCTTTAAACACTTTAAAAACTGCGAATTACTTGAAATGTTTCATAAATGTCCTAGAAATCGATCGAAAATATATCAATTTTTAAAATTTCTGTGGAACAGAAAATTGGTTAAGCGCATGAAAATTACGTTTGACTTGGAATATTCCTAAACACACAAAAACTTTTTTATGTTTTCTCCGGAATTCAATGCTGATCATGAATATTGCGTGAAATTTTACACATTACATGAATATACCAAAGATTGAAATATTTATAAGAAAAGCAAGCAAACCCTGGAAAATATGCAAGTAGATTTTATAATTGTACTTGATATTTTTTATATGATTTTTCATTAATTTTATTTTTTCCAAGTATTCATTTCGTAAATAAATCCAAAAACTCTATCAATAAAGTGAAAATCAAAACATTCATCATAAAATTCAATCTTAATATTTTTTTCAGTTTTTGTTTCAAAATTGACATCTTCAACTCTGTTCGATTTTATTGAATTCCCAAAGTGAGTCTTCGAGAAGTTTTTAGAATGTCCAACAAAATTTCCTTGCTTCAGTTTATTCTAAATTTCTGGAATTTACTTGTCGAACTTTTCGCAATTGTAATTAACCGAAAAGATGGGTTTCATGAGACTTCTACAAAATTAAGATCAATTTGGTCTTCACAAAATTTCGCTTTTTTGGGAAAATTTATAAATTTGAAGGAATTTCATTCAATTTTTCCATAATTTCGAAAAGGCTTTCACCAGAATCGGTGATTCTTGGGCCTTGATATCATTTCTGTTGACTTCTTATTCATGTTAACTTGTATTTAATATTTCAGTAAAGCATCTTCGAATCAATTCTTATTGATTATTTTAGAAATGAATGAACGCTAAGATTGTTCTTTTTTTTAAATACAATTCTGATTTTTCTGCCCTCCAACATACATTTTAACTCTTTTTAGAATTATCCTCATAATTCAAGAATTTCATGACTTAAAGTATCAAAAATATTTTCGAAAACTTCGCAAAAATGAATTGTCGCTCATTACTTAATACACATATAAAGAAAAATGTACAAAGTAATCACTCTTCGGTGTACGCATACTTATTTAATGGACGAGTTTGAGGTACGTACAGCAAGAATTTATAATTTTGCAGGTAATTAAAGCATATCGTTTTTGAGAAAAAATTCGACGAAATTACCACCAGGGGCAAATTCTTGAAATATTTTCGTCATTAATTAATGATTTAGTTTAAATAAAAATTCGAGAGGAAATAATTACATGCACCTCTCTAGCCACTCTGTATATTGTCCCGTTCGTGAAGCAAATACGGCTACTTGTACCGGTAAGCGGCTAGTTTAAAATTCTTCTGAGTGGTCGTCGTTGCACCGTCTTCCTCATCCACCGTTCGTTCCGATACGAACAACATACCGGGATTTTATCTTCGAGACGCATTAAAGCCCAATTAGTTACTGCTGAAGCATCATAGATAATTCCAAGAAAGTTGGACTCGGTTTATTACGGGTCAGGTTTCGAGATCTGGTGTTGAGAGAAATAGAGTATAAATTATGGCTGGTCAAGTGCAGATAATACGGCGCGCTTTCAAGCATACCGCTCGAAGATAAGACACTTCTTAAATGGACAATGGTACCATTCGACGTTCGATTTCCCAATCTGGACTAGAATATTCACCCTCGTTTAAAAGCCGTTAATGTGCAATATTTTCTTTTATAAAATACTATCTGTGAACAATTAGAAAATAATTTATTTCATTTGATAAGCGTAGTGTCGATGTCTCAAGGCGAATTACGAAAAACATTGTTTCAACAGTACATTAGTATGTAAAATAACCATTAATTCGATGTTATCGTTGTCGAACAAGAAAAATAACAATTTGCCATTAGGGTGCGAATTGCTGCTTGTCGTTTTCGATAACAAAATGCAGAAACATTCGTGTCAATTTTCATCAATTACCCGTCGTATGTAAATCGCCACCGTTTTTTTGCGCCTTTCGGAAAAAATTTTATACCGAATTAATTGAGATGAATAGTTATAAATGCGACCGATCATTTCGCAATTTATGAGATATTTATACACAATAAGCAGCCGCTACGTTTCGTTCCCACCATTTCATGCTATAGCTATCAAACGCATTCCGTACATTATAGAATCCGTTCTATCGTCCGCTCGGAATTCCTTGGAAAATATCTGTTTTCAAACGTCAACGATCTTCGCCCCGCATAGAAAGAGCAATCGAAAGTAATCGAACTACAGATTTCGAAATATTTTCACGGTTTATTGCTGGAAGCCTTATTGTCGGCCTTTCTTTGTCATTTATTCATTCACATTATTCGAAAAGTGTAAGTTTTCGAAAATCAATGCCTTTTTACACGACACTATAACCATACTTGATACTGAAGTTGAATTATTGTATTGAGTGTGCCTAAGCTATAATTTTGACGTTTTGAAATATTTTTCTAGACAATTTGTTCTCTTTTGCTCTTATTGAATGAAGTGATAAATTCTGTTATCTTCGTAGGACTTATATGCAAAAAAGTTGATATTGGATCTGCATAAATTTGACTCTTCGATGGATTTAACAAATGAAAAAAATTTGAATATTAAAGGACTATAATAATTTAATCAATTGATGTAACACCTTCAACGGAGGTGAGCACATTTAAACCGAATGAAACGGTAGATAGATGGCACATTTGGTAATTCTTGCGAAGAAATAACAAAGTTATATAACCATGCGAGATCTCGCAAATTCAATTTTCTTTTCGAATGGTTTATTCAATTTCCGTTTGATGCGAAGCACTCGAGAAATATTTGATGGTCGAGCCGCATCTATTGAAAAACATTCTTTTTATAAAGCGAAAAAACTTAAATTATATTCTAAGGACACATGTAGCACGCAAATGAAAAAAAAAAGCTTATAGAAATATAATTGTAAATAAAAATTTGTGGCGATTTATGCATTGTGTTTCCTAAAATTCAAACTTTTCGCTACCCGATTCGGCCGTTTCTTTACTCTAGTTGATGCAGTTTCGGTTTATTGAATCAATTTTGGGTACTAATCATTCTATAAATCAGTAAAAATGAAATTATTTAAAAATTTAGTTATAACCTATTGCTAATGAATTCAAAATATTTGCATAGGTTGAAAAAAATTATGCTTCCAGATTTTGTAAGACCACTGCGTGAAATTGCATTCTGGACTAAAGCATTTTTTGATAAATCTATTACAATATCAGTGACGTGATCGGAATCATGAACGAATTCGAAATAATGAAACGTAAAAGCAAATTATCAATTTAATAACCTGCATCCACATTTATTTTCATTTATTATTATAATTAAAATTGATCTGTATTGAATGAGAGCAGGTTTTACTATTTTCCACTCATTCATTCTATCGGTCGTAATAGTGTAATTATGATACAATCTGTCATTAATTGTATCTGAGTTAAATGACGATCTATTTGAAATGAAATAGTAAATAACATAATACTTTTGGAATTATGTATATCTGAAAATTTTTCTTCTTTCCATTGTCTAAAAATTATTCATTGAAATTTCCAACTCTGAAATGGAATTGACTGAGCGAAATTTGAGGGAGAAATTGAATACAAATGTAATATAATCAAATGGAACAATAAATCAGAATTAAATTCCTGAACAGGGGCGGTTCTTGGCTTGAAAGGCTAATGGGTCGGCAGAGTCACTTTTTGAAATTCGCGTATCGAAAATCGTCTCTCTTTTTGGTCGACAGAAATAAAAGTTGAAATAGTACGGAATATGTGCACTTTTTTTTCAATATTATACATCTATACCTGTAGCAATTTCTTTTTCATTTCAAACCATCATTTGTTTTAAATTTGTATTGAATTTTTTTTTGTGATAAGATGTAACATGAATACACGTGTCCAGTCTTCCTTCTAAGTACATACAAATAAATAGTATCGACAAACAACGAACATCCTAGAAAAACAATGTTCACAAAATTTCAATCAAATATTCTTCTACGATATTCTTGAATTCGCGATTGAAAGGGATGTCTGTTGAACGGAGCAATTCCTATCTATTTGGTCTTCAAAAATCAAATTACAAATATATTTAGGCCTTATACGACTGCATGGGAAAAAATAAGAATTTGCTGCAAATTACCCCAGATATTCTCTAATTTTATTATGAAATACATATTTTTGTGGTTTGAATGTATACTCGAAAAATAATTACTTGGTCGAGAATGCGTTTAAATATTACCACAATTGTTTTTATTTTATTGGATTCAGTACCCACTGATAAAATAACATTTCCCAGAGATTCAGGGTGAATGTGCTATGGTTTTGGTTAAACAGTGTTATCGAATCCAACAACTAATATTAATTTCCCGATCGCGTTATCCCTCAACAAAGGAAAATTTTTAATAGTAAGTGTTATCAATAATTAACTTTATCGCGTTAATCTGTTTGACCTTTAATTTTTTTTTAGTGCAAAATGTTTCCAGCCTTCAGTTTGAATAATAACAAAAATTCACATATTTCGAATTGTTGTTCAGACTGAAACTCTGTATATTTTTATTTTGTACAGTTTAAACTCAGCTGCCTGGTCGATATCAGATTATCACATGGACAAAAATCAAGAATTACTTTATTTTAACCAACCACATACTATGCTTTTTTCGACTTTCCACAATTTATGATCTGTGTTAAATTGTTCATTATCTTCGTCTATATCTTATATACTCTTGTTTTTATTTGGTTTCATATATTTTACCCTCACTCAAATGTATCAAAGGTAGTAGTTTTCCTTTTGTTTACGACTCTAAAAACTCGAAAATTACTAATAATCACTGGATATATTCGATTAAAGGCTAATGAGTCATTCAAAGATTTTGAGAATTCGTCAGATCGTATTGCAAATACAATTTTGTCTGACTTAATTTTTTAAAAGTATAAAAGTTTTTTACATGGCAACCATGTTTATTATATTTTTTTGTAATTACCTTTTGATACATCGATGTACATTCTCCATAACAAATTTTGATAATTGAAAATATTTTTTGTTTTTAATTTATTATTCTATTTTAATTCAATATACTGTCACATTGATTAGTTGAATCGAGTCAACTGAGGTCAGCATGCACAACCAATAGCTGAGTGATATTTTAATTTTACTTCAACTTTTTAAAAATTGAAAGCATTTCGACAATACAACATTGAAACATGAAAGTAACAGATAAAATTTAATCTAAAACTCAAAACAATGACAATACATGTTCATAAATGAAGTGTCCACACCTATTTTATCTAATTGAATTCAAACAGTTCATTGAATCGTTTCCATATGAAATGAAAATCATTTCAATGAAAGCTATTCATGAAAAACATCAAAGTAACAGAACACCGATAAAATAGGTAATCACGAAATATGTATAATCTAAAACTCAACAGGACACATTTGTAAATCAATTATCAATTACTTGAAGAGGTGCCGGCCCGTGGAAATTCCTGTACGTTTATGAAATTTTTCGGTAAGTCACAGAGCACTAGCGAATCGTGTTGAATTTTGCCCGACTTCCTGTATTTATAAAAGCCCGTCGCGCCACGAACAACCGTTGTTTCTTGTGTAGAACGTGTAATTATAACGAATTCGGGCTTTTCCAATGAAAATTTGAAATGGGGCATCAATTCGGGTTGCACTGGTTCCTTGAATTCCGCCCGTTTCAAAACCTTCAGTAACCTTTCCATTTCCAAAACTTTTGCGATGGCCGTTATTTCACTCAACTCATCTTTTTTGTAAACCAATCCACCCTTATCGATAAATTTTAGTATTAACTCCCAGATATTGGCCTTCACGTACAACACCTCCATTTGCTCTATGTGAGGATACTTGTTGAATATATTCCTCAAATAATTGCTGCCAATTGCCAACTTTGGTTTTTGCACGTGGAAAATAGTACTATCACAATGTACGGCCAAATAAATAAGATTTTTGTCTTCAGCTACATTTCTTGATAACATATCACCCGATTTTGGATTTCTGTGAGCCATATTTTCACCTTTATTCGTAACGAATAAACAAAACGTGCTCTTCGCGGCAATATGTAATTAGAGCGATAAGCAGGATGGATACCTCCATCTGGTACAGATTGTCTGCCATCTAGGTTGTTTCATTAAAGCGTTCTTAATGTGGTACCTTGTCGCAATAAAAAGACAATCGACTTTTATATTTACAGTTTTCTTGTTTTCTGCAATGACGGCTTCAGAAAATTATACATTTTAGACATTAAATGGGCTTAGAGGCTTTCTATTGAAACATCTTTCTTGTTACTTTAGTAATTATCGATCAATCAAATAAGGGTATGTCAAAAGGAATAGAGAATTATTACAAAATATCACCTGTAATAATTTAGACAGAAATTTTCAGAAATGCAGACAAAACTGAAATTAAATTTTAAAACTCAAAATTCGAAGAAACTGGGAGATTCTAAAAACTTTTCGATATTATTCAATACTTCTTTGAAATATTCTGGAGTGAGTTGAAAGTGTTTATTAGGAGACAATAAAAACTGAAAGAGTATCAACATGAAAGACTAAAATTCGAAGAAAAGAGGAGGCAAAACTAAAATAAAAGAATTGATTTTTCTGTTCAACATTAAAAAGTTTTCGTATGTTGTGGAATTTTTGGAATCTAACGCAAATTTTAGGCACTTGAAGAAATTGCAAAAATTGATTATTGAACTTTTCGAGAACATCTTCAAAATTTTGAAACTTTGAAAAATATTTATAAACTTTATGATTGATAGTGATTGTTACAGAAAATAAGAAAACTGTAAATAGCAATCCTTTCACCCTATTGGGGTACAAAATAGGGATGGTTCTTAATCAAACACGATAGGTGGCATCCTGTATAATAGAGAAGACTGGCTTATCAGTTCTATGATAAATTGCCGCGAAAACAGCACATGTTCTTTATTCGCTTCAATTCGTGAACTGGAAGGGAAAAGATGGACAACTATTCAGCGTCGTGTGAAGAGCACGCCGAAGAGGGTGTGAAGCTTTTAACAGCTCTATTCGAAGAAGAAAGTATGGTTGATTTGGCCCTACGATGTGACGGTAAGGTGTTCCACGTGCACAAAACGATATTGGCAACCAGCAGCCATTACCTGAAACATATATTCACGAAATATCGTGATGTCGAGCAAATAGAGGTGATGTTTGTGAAAGCCGATATTTTGCAGCACGTTCTGGATTTTGTTTATCGTGGCGTATTGGCTTACGAAAAAAGGGAAGTACATGACTTCATGGCGGCCGCGAAGGTTTTGAAATTCGAAAAGTTAGTGGAGATTTTGGCGAAAACGAAAATGAGGAAACGAACGAAAAGGGCATTGGTTCCGCATTTAAATTTTTCGCTGGAGAAACCCGAGTACGTTTTGCGTAATCCTTCGACAGGAGATAAAACGATCGTTTATGGCGTAGCCGAGCTTTTCAAATACAGGAGGTTGGGAAAAATTCCGGATGATATGGAAATATTTAGTGACTTACCGAAAACGTTTATAAACGTGCAGGAAATTTTAGGTGATACCGCGTGGTCTGCCGCTGCCTCACCGGACGCTTTGCTTGAATTTGATATTCCCATACAATCAGTACCGGAATTTCATGTACCTGCATAAATAAATTGTTTTTGTTTTGAGTTTTGTGCTCTTTCAATATTGTTATTGAAGGGAAATATGTTATTTAAGTAGGCTTCATATTTTATTAGTGTTGTTAGATAAATAGTTTGTATTGAAATTTGATATTTTGTTATTGTCATAAGTATTTAATGAAATAAATATTTTAATGATGCCTTTGCAATAGACAACGTTATGGGCTATCTGAAGAAATGTTTGATTTCGTCAACACTTTTTTCTTTATGGCTGAACAAGTATTCTTGCTTTCTGAAGTTTCATTCGCGAATCAGTTGTAAAAATGGTCTGATTCTTCAATGCATCAATAATATGCATATTGCGCGGAACAAAAAGTTAATCTCAAATTAATAACCATGTAAAAGGAAGTTATTATTCAATGTGCACCAACCAGCGCATACAGCTAAGCAGATCGAACTTCTTTTTTTTTGTATTCGAGTAGCATAGCAGCAACTCATGGCTGAGGTACTGACGACTAGATACTGATTGAGATAATGATGAACTTTTGTTCATTCGCTGGTACTCGTTTGTACCGTTCGCTTGCGATCAAGCGGCAATTCATTGAGCAACGTGTTCATCCCGAACGGAATGGCGCTCATAACGATCGCCGATCGAAATTAATTAGATAATTCGAATCTGAAACGTCCCCCGCCGCGGGTAAAAAGCGGCCCCGGACCCTCTTTGATTCGGCGGCATTGAACAATGGCGGTCTGCTTTTTATGGGCCTTTTCCAAGATGTGCAACCACCAGTGGGGCAGTTCCGAGTACAATATTAAAGAATCATTGGAATCAGTGCATCGGCGCGGCGCTCCGATCGCAAAAAATCCATTGCCATTCGTTCGGCAAGCGCAAACGGTATACTCCAAACAACCTTACCCACTCTTATCGACTCAATTGAATTAATTAAAATTATTAATCCGACGACAGCGGATAAGAAAAATCGACAGCAAGACCGGTCGCTATGTATTTTAACGCCGCGCACCGTTCCATAGGTGCAGCTGCAAAGGTCTTACACAAGCCGATAATGACAGTAATAGGTGACCATTTTTGCATATTTATAGACTTCACGGAACTTGTATTCCATCAGCCACCCTTTACTATTTACAACGATCATCCTTTAGCGAACAAAAGTAGAAAAAATTCCCAAATTTTAATTTCAAGTAAAGGGCTGCTATCACTTGGCACTGGTGCCCCCAAACCCTGTCGGTTGCTTTCATCAGCTGATGTTCACATTTAAATACCATTTTAAGGAACAATCATGATATAAAATAAATCATTGAAGGTTTGAATAATTTCCTTCCCACATCTTTGGTGACGATGATTGTCTTTGCCGATAAACGTCCCGGAGCAAAAATAAATCAAAACACAAAAATACCAAAGATTTTTCAACATATAACTTCTGAAACAACCATCGCTTTTGGTTTTCCACAATTCAATGGCTATCAAATAGAGAGCTACAATGGCCTTGATTACTATTCCTCTCTAAAATGAACCGTTTGTGAGAAAAAAAATTTGAAACCTACTAAAACAAGGTTGATAATAATTCCACCGCTTTCGGTTTTTTAACAAACATTCGTAATTTCATAAATAATTGCTTCACTCACTAGAATCGCTGAGATATGTAAAAATAAGCGATTCGGTGCTTTGTTTCAACTGGAAAATGAGTATAATTACGTTAAATTTAGCTAAAGCAAACTTTATTTCCAAAAAAAAGTACTGAAACATCAAGCTTCAAAACAAGGTTTTTTCCAGTCTTGTTAAACTATGAAGATGTTTCTTACATTCACTTCGAACAACCTCCACCCTGCTTTTATCATATCTGACAAAGATGTCAGTGCATTCAACCATTTCGCTCACGCTCACCTGATGAGGATGTTTTACAGTAATTGTTCAGTGAGTGCCACATCAAGATTTCATTCACATGTATTATGTTGCCGCAATTAATTTTGTTTCACTCATTTGCCTTTTACCAGGAAATTAATATCATCAGTTTCTCTTATTAAAATAAAATCATTTTTCATCCCATACACAATTTGTTTTTTATGTTGTGGCTGTTCTAATTAGATCTTTCCGTCAGTCGGCGTATTGATTAGATGTTAGTCCGTTATCGTATAACAAATTCGTTTCATCGCACCATATTTCATTTCTTCCGACTACATAAGTATTGAAAAGTGCTAATAAAAGTTAAGGTATCTCGTTAATCTATTAACTCTTGCGACAACGATAATTGAATTCAGAAAAAGAACGAAAGACATCAGGAACACGTTTCATTAGTGTATATTATGGAAACAGTTTCTTGGTAATTTTACTTTCGCGTTTTTCTATTTCCCGATGCAAGATTATCGCCATATGCCAATCCATTTCTCTCCATTTCATTCCTAATTGATCTTATTATCGTGTAATTTATATTTTAAATGCCGCGGTAAATCAATAACTATTGTAACTTATATGGATTCGATCGGTAATAAATTTTCTCTATTAGACAGTTTAAGGAGCATTATTAATGGAACATTTATCACGACATGATTTTTGGGATAGGAAAGGTATCTCGTTGAAGTGTTGAAAAGCATTCTCAAACTTAACCAAGTATATTATAGAATTGACCATATCTGATCGTACATACAACATTCAATAGTTGTAATAATTCATTTGTCCTCAAAATTTCATTTCATTTCAAGTACGGTTACTATATATCATCTTGCTGACGAAAATTATTTTTTCTCATTTTTACTCGACTCAATAATAATTGGTCTGTAATATCGCTTTGAGGTCGATTAATTTAATTTAAATACGAAAATGAATTTCGTGAACGTTAGACATGAGGAATTTTTGAAGAAGCAGGTGTAAAATTGTCGTCGTCTGTCTAACTTTATAATAAACTCCCACCATATGCCAGGTGACCTAACTGAAGAACAGATAGAAAAAAAGTTGGACTTCCATTTTGAGCACCAAGGGAATCATAATACTCCCCCTCATAAAATAATTATTCAGCATATGAAAAAGGTAACTCCCCACTTATTATTGAAGACATAGAAATGCAATTAGAGATTATTACACCTTATGTTCAACCCAGTGTAACTCAATAAAGTTTATCACGGCACATCGTTATTATGGTCTACAATATTTTGATACAAAAATTCTTAAAATTATGTAAATTTTTCTTACAAGATCAGTTCGAAAAATTCATATTCCACAGTATTAAATGAAAAATTTCCTTGAGAGTAATATATGTATATAAAACTCATCCTACGATTAAATACAATTGCGTTTAATTTTACCGAGAATATCTAATTTCTAAGAGCTGTATTACTTGAGAAGGAATGTCATCCAGAAATACCAAAAAGCTATCAACATGAAGATAATTACTTGATATGTCCAAGTTTACCTTTTTTTTCTCCCATTAACGTTAAGGTTAGTCTGAAATGTTAACATTGACAGTATCAAGGCACTCCTTTGTAATATTCATTCTCTTTCAGATTTATCTTCGAGTCATTCAACTAGGATGAATTCCGCATTCTGTAAAAAATTTGGTCATTGTGTATTACCATTTATCGTGGATTATTTTATTGTTTTAATTAGTACATGAATTAAAATTATTGGGTTTTAAAAAAATATTTTTAACCCACGATCATCCAAGAAAGGTAATTTTGAAGTTTTTGGGACAATCAAAAACGAAGTTATTCAAAATCCCTCTCATAATCATGAAAAAATGTAATATAGCGCTCCAAAAATGTTAAGAGTTGATCCTGAACATTTTAACACAGAAATTTCCTAAATATTCATTGATTTCCACAAAAATCTGAAATTTATATTCAATTCCGCAAGAATTTTTGAACTGTCAAGTAATTTTTCGTTTTCAGCCGAATTTTCTTATGATATCTAGGAACATTTTCCGGGGATTTCAAATATTAATTATTTGAATCCCTAAAAATTTTCATGAAATTCTTTTTTAGGAATATTCTGCAAATGTTACTATGACTTTTATTTATTTGTGCATTTTGTTTTCTGTATATATCATTTCAACAATCTGCTTTTTCATATATATCTCGTCAACTTACTTGACTTGACTGAGTCAACTTAGGTACCATCGTGTACAATATGAGGAACATTTTTTATCTTCAATTTGAAGAAAAATTGTAGCAAGTCTGCACATATATATTAGATATTATATATGTTATATAATGCGCATGTAGGTACAAATCTCCAAAAACTTATCCCATTCCTCCAACTTGGGTACAATTTATCAGTACTCAGCGAAGTTTTTGCTTCCTCCCGCAACGTTCACGAGCTCTCCATAGTTCCTCAATTACAAGACATCAGAAGTGCTTCTTCACCGACGCGTAGCGAAGATCTAACTCCAAAAGAATGAAAATTTGTTGAAAAATCGTGATAAAATTATAACAGTCGAGTAGACCGGTTCAATATCTCACGAAGTTTCATTATACCTATTAAAAAGTTCCTGTTTCTTTACCATGGGAGCCCCGCGTTTCATTATAAAACACGAGATACTTTCTTCATGGGTCACGGGGACCTCGTTGACAAACACGTTGTTTTCGACCATACTGAATATTTAAATGTTAACGTGAATTTCTTTGATACAGATCACCAGCAAGCTGACGACGAGGACTCCCATGACGCCAATGGTTCTCGTGCTCAATACGTTTCTGCCAATTGCGTGGTTTTCACGCATTACCAGGGAGACGCGGCCTCCGTCGTAGACGAGCATTTTTCCAGGGCTCTCGACAAAACGTCGACGCACACGAAAGGTATGTTGTTTCCTCCAATCAGAAATCTCCATATCGGCCTTATCGAACTTTGGGAATCTAGATTAATTATTATTTTTCCCGCTGCATAAACACGCGATATCCGGTCATTGACGACACCTGTCATAACCAGAAATCGTGTTATGAGATTCTTATCAACAATCAACATCTCTCGAAGGCGACGATCGCACGCCGCGCCGGAAGAAAATAATGTGTAAGCTTTTCACAAATTCAACATCCTTGAGGTCGATTGTTTTTTTTGAATTTTTTCTCTTACGAGGGAACAAGATCGTGAACCAACGATCGACCTTTGGCAAATGGAGACAGTCGTATTTCATTCGTTATTTATACCATTTCACTTCCGTAATTACATTCATAAATCCATCAGGACTTATTTAGTGCCTGCTTATTGAGATCGTTATCTAAACAGAGGTTCCCGCCGCATAATGCGGCTCCTCTTGGGTTCCACTGGTACTGGTTCTTCTTGCCACATATGAGTTTCGTGGTTCTTGGTCGCTCGCTTTCGCCTCTTGTTACTTGTTAACGGTGATAAATTGTGAGTTTTAGGAATTTTAACTGGCCACAAAATTGTTATAATCCTTATTATAATCCAGGATGTTATTGAGTAATACGGAACTGTCATAACATTGGGACATTTAAACCCAATCCATAACGTATTGATAAATTGTCTAAATTCCCTATTAATTACAAGAACGCAGCAATTATTCAGCTGGCGACGTTCGCCAGCAGTTCCACGCTCCGTTCCTGCGCAAAAACAGATGAATTAATTCAACATTGCTATAATAACTAGTTATCTTATTTTATACAACCACAAACTCTCCTACCTGCAATGAATGACTTCGTTTCGCCTTTTTCTTCCGTTCATTTTTTGCTTACAACGGAATATAGTGTAACAATAATAAGATATAATTTACAATTATGCCGGGAGATAAGAATTCTACAAGAACAGCTGTTAAATATTTAAAAGACATCGTTAAAACCACCGTAAAAGTTGGAAGTTGAAACGTCTAAACGGTAGAAACTTAAATATTTTGATCAAGTAGAGATAGGTAAATCAGAAGCGGGAAATCATGTTAATCATTCAGGATTCAGGTGTAGTTAAGAATCTATTTTTCCGAATGTTTCTTAATTATTCATTATTTCATTCGAAATTATAACAAACACTTTAGGTTATAAAATGTGTTGACGCGCAGTAATAAAATTCAACTGGAGAGAGAAATATTTAATATTTAAATGACCTAAATTCGTTACACAAGGAAGAATAGGTTTTGGTAAATACTGATTAGTAATATCTATTAGAATATCATTTTTGTTTAAGATTAGATAAGAGAAGATTTACGTTTTCATTAAAATTAAAATTGATAAAATCATATACAGGTATAGCTGGTTCAGTTAATAAACATTCGAAGAATTAAATCAAGAGACTGTGGAGGCCACCATATCAGCAGCAACGTTTATTGTGAAATAGGTAAATCTTTTTAACCCTACGATAACTTACATCGAGGGAGGGGGTTATACAGTGAATGCATCAATTGTTATGAATTGCTATTTTGAGTCTGTATGTATATTTTGACGTTTGTCAATATGTACAAACAAATATTCACTTCTGTGACAGATATTGAATAATGTTATTTCTATGTTTATCAGTTCAACTGACCCGCCGAAACACCAAAGTGATTATACCACGTCGTCAAGGAGGATATTCACTTATTTATACGCGGTTGCTATTGGTCCAATTTATCATGAGTTGTTAATCGAAGTTAATTTTATGAAAACAATACAGCACCACATAGTGTAATGGGAGGAATTCGGGAATTTCAGAGATTGACTGCCGCAGAAAGAATACAATCAGCTCAAACTTTATCGGCTCGAAGCTCGATGACCATGGAAATGAGAACAGGAGTGATCTTCGGAAGAAACGAGGCGCCCTTCGTCTGGTCGCATCGCCACATTCATGAACCAGTAGTGTTCTCATGAAACTCTTCCCCCGATTTAGTTTTTTTGTCTTGCTAGTCTGAGGTGGCCACTCGTGCTGGTATTTTCTGAGAAATTTCCCTGGGAAAGAAGAATACCCCGAATTCCTAATGGTAGAGTTGAAGAATTTTGCCCAGTTGCGAGCGTCCACCCTCGCCGCCAAGGTGAGAAACAGCATAAACTTGTTGCCGTCAACGGCGGCGGTACGGTAAAACGCGCGAGTCCTAAAGGCCGATCGACTGACCGACCGGTCCGAGAAACGAGCTAGAATGTCGCGGTGTCGCCTCTTCCTTCCAGTGATTTATACCGAATGGTGACTGATTATTTTTTTATTTCTGAATGTTAACCCAAGTTTTATATTGTCGATTATACTTTTGAGTTTGCCGGCTAGGCTCCCGATTCCCACACTCGAAGAATCGGAGGACTGTCTCGCTTCATCTAGATGGACCGGTAACTGTCTCTGACGTAAGTCTTCGACAGCTCGAATTTACGATTCACCGGTGCATCGTCCTCAATTTCTAGACACAACTTTTCGCTTTCGACTCTATCCGCTTTTCGCGGGCCCTTTACACTAGCTCAGCGCTAATTTGAATACTGGATCTCGAAATTCGATCAGATCTCACCGCTGCCTTCGACATTGATTTGCGATTCGATACCATCGAATTAATAGATCGCGGAAATAATTAATTTCTCTTTAATGTCGTTTTTTTTCAATCCCAAATTCAAAGTTTCTGATATCTTCAATTTATTTCAATATTAAAAGCAATTATACAGGTTTTTTGAAGAGATACCTACCTGTTTAACGCTATCGGAGGAAGTAGTTACCGTTACCATAATAGAATGTTATTTGGAAGAAAAAACTTTCAGGTTATAATGAACATTTTTATCGATTTTAATTATCGACCCAAACCAAAGAAACAATTTACTCTCGATTTCCTATATCGCGATAATTATGGCTCACATTTTTTAACTTTGGATACACTTCTATCAATACTGGAAAAAGTTTTGGATTATACTTGTATGCAGTGACGCTTCCTGATTTCTGTCGATTATTAAAGAAATAGAAGTAACACTCCCTGTTACTTCTATGGGTTAGGTGGAAAACCGGATCTTGGAGAACAGACTTCACATCTATAATTCGAATGAAATTGTAATGACACATTTGAAACGAAATTCGTAAAGTAGCTCTCCGACTGGATATTGATCATGAAAAGAGTCAAAAATCAAATTCCGACAATTTAAATCCCATTCCATTTTTGGTGACACGAGTGCGACCTTTAAAACGACCTCGACGGGTTCAAGATAGCAGAATTGGATTTCCGTTGGAGCGACTGTACTTACTGAATCACCATCCAAGCGCGGGTTCAAAAGAAAAAGTTTTAAATAGTATAAAATAAAACGTACGAGTTTGTTGCTAAACGGCAGTGTCTCCTTTTAAATAAACGTTGGGCGACTTCTCTACCTGCTGAGTGAGGATTTATGACAGCCATAAACACGGATTGTTTATAGGTATATTGCCACAATCCTGTATGAAAACTGCTCGGAAGACAATAATTGCGTCAGAAAAACATATATTACTTTCCATTATTTTTGAATGAACGAATGTTCGTGCTATAATTGATGACTATCGCTCGTAGAAAGTTCAGAAAAACTCTATTTACCTTGGAAACTATTCAAGGAATTCCGCGTGGATTTAATGAGTGAAATTTTATGAAAAAAAAACGTGTTCCTATCTGACTAATTCGACGGGTTGTCTTTAACGTTACCGAAAATAAATTTGCTTCTTGAATAATTGTTGAAGATTATCTTCACGGCACGCATTCCTTTTCATGTCGATGAAACTACTGTAAGCATCCGCACTATTTTATGAGCATTCTATGATTATCTTAAAGCTGAACTTTATTTCGTTTAGAGCAATTTGATTCAGATCTTATTAAAATTTTGATTCCTATGGAATTTTCTTATAAAACGAGTGCGATCCCAAATTCTGCGTTTTTTGCTGAATGATCATAAATTAAAACGTCTGACTCTACTTTTAATCACAACTGCCGAAGAGTAATATTAGTCAATATTTATAAAATTTCACGAATAAACAAGTTCGAGAGTAAAATACAAAGATCATGGCAATAATCAGTAGTGCGGCTTGAATTATTGTATACGCTTGCCCAGCGAACGAAGTGAACGAGCATAAAACCATATACTTTGCCGTTGGCGTCGTTTGTATGCGTGTGCATTAATAATTTTCGATACGGCGGCACGTAGATTACTACTTCTGTCTACAATGAACCGTTTCTGAAAAATTGTTTATTAAAAATTGGTTATTAAAAATTCCTTCGTTTTCGGTATTTCAACAAACAATGCACTGCAATTTCATAATGATTGCTTCTTTCACTATTCTTAGCTACGACTTATCGTTTCCGAGAAAATCGAAGAGATAAGCTAGAATAATCGTTTAGGGGATTTAAATCTGCGTATCAGATGATTCTTTCGATCTGTCACTACATTACATTTCCGATGCGAAAGCAGAACCATCCATTTGTTCGACTGAAAAATCGAATTAATTACCAATTTTTGTCTGAAATAATTCGACATAAACCTCCGGTACAATTGTCAAGTTTGCACATCAAATTTACTAGCCCCATTGTGTATTGTGTTTTTTATTTCAATCGAAGAAGAAAATCACCAAAAATTCGTTGGTAAATTGAAATGTGAAATTTTCCGAAACATCCCAAACCGACCATCTGCTCTTTACAAGAATCTCAAATAACACAGTGGTAAAGAGAAACGACTATGTTCTGTAATAAATCGCGATCTACCAATTGATGTTCACAATATTGGCGGTCGTAATTTGATACAACCGCAACGTGCCGATGACAACGACGATGTTCCTACTATTCAGCTAAAACTGCCTTCATTAACAAGCCGATTGTCTCGAGTTGAATTTTGTTTAATTACTTCCTATACACTCACTACAAACGAGTACAAAGCAACAACGACAATCTTTGGAATGAAAAAAGCACAAAAAATTGTATATTGTATGTATATATTTTTATCGAATAAATCTAGAAGAATCAAGAAAAACATGATATGAGAGGATTGCTTTGCTCATTGCTCTCGATCATGTATACTAACTACAAGTGCATTGCTTCAATCGAGTAAGAGAAAAAAAAACGATTGTTGCCTTTTGTATCAACTACTCATTAAAGAAAAATATACAACAAGTCGGCGAAACTCAAAAGTGGACAATTCTTGTCAAAATTTTGCGTCGTGTTTTGAAATCATCGGTATTTAATCACGGCTGCCTGAGACCACATTCATTTCCGAGCTACCTCGTAGATGTTCTAGTATCCCAAGTAAAATGACCATAAACTACCAGATCTACAGCATCAAGTCTTTCCGCGTTTCGCTTTTTCTTAGAAACAGACTCGTTCTCTTGAAATTATGCCACTTACTACGAAACATACTTTCGATTAACATTCTTATCTGAATGTTGGTGATTAATATTTCTGCTCTTCTGTTAGCACCACAAATATTTGCATAAAAAAAGTGAAATCGTATTCATCCTGTGTGCAATCGACTATGCCATAATGTTGAATAACTGCAGATGGAACAACCAACTGCACTTCGCGGAACGCCTTGAACTTGGAGTTAGTATTTTGTACGAAAAAGGAAATTTTGCGCTATGTGGACGCTAAATGAAAAACGACAACAGAGAATTGGGTTCAGCATGTTTGAATTGTTTCGTCGTTATCCCATTCTCTACGTTATGATCTTTTTGTACCATAAGTTTTTCGGACAAAGTGAAATCAATTTCCGACAAACATATTTCTATTCAGTGACTACATTTTCCTTTTTTTCTCTTTAAAAGTCACAACACATAATCGTTGACAAATTTCATCGGAATACCATAAAACTACAACTGAATTAGAATCAACTAAACTTGAGTATAATAATTATAAACTAAATGGAATATGACCAGTTAAACATTTCCAATTATTTGGCCAAAAACTCATTGAAAAAGACATAAAATTTTGGGGTGATCTTCGATGGTTTGTAGTTTTCAATGAGGGAGACACATTTGTTTATCCGAATAGATACGAGAGATCGCCCATATATTCCGGGACAGCCGTATTATAAGTTATGTAAAAAATGAAATTACAAAATGCTTTATAATTTCATTATATACTTTTCAAGACATTCCACATATTACGAATTAACGGAATTTTAATATGCGATAATCAAAAGATTGAGTAACGATTCGAATATTATGATTTCATTTGTTTTTTGTAGATTCAATTTCTAGTAATCTTTCGCAAATAGCGAATAACTCATTTAGTTACTATATGAAATAGATTTTGAATTACAAGAGATAGTCTTTGAACCTTTCTAAACATTTCAAATTAATCAAGTAATTTATAATTCAATAAATTAAATGACGAATTACTCCATTAATTTGTAATTGGAGAAATAAAACCATTTATTACTTTGGTAATTTGCTATTTGAGAAAGTCATGTAAAGTATTCACTAAAGAAGTGATTGCTTAAGTACTTTGTTATTAAGGTAGATAATGTTCTAAAAAACATCATATCTCACAAAACTTATATTCTGCTATTTTATTCGGACGATTTATATTGAGGCTTAATATAGTCTTTTACATGCTGCATTCTGCGTTATGTATTCTTGTAAATTTGTAGTATTTCTAGTGGTGAAACTTTAAACACAGATTTTCAGTTTCAAAATGTGGAAACTCGAAAACTATCCCAAAATTATTATATTAAAATGGTGCCAAGATTTCTGACATTTAAGCAACGATTCACACCTAGAGGGGACGCGACGCCCAAATAATTCGTATGATTTGTAACGGCGCCAGATTGAGAACCCGCGCCTTTGAAATGTCATTTTTTTATTTATCTAACTCAAATTTTTAACCATTAAGTTATTCCTAGTTAATCAATTAATTTAATCGATTATCAAAAGTGTTTTATGCATCGATATAAAACATACCTACATCAAAACATCAACAGAGTTGGCTGATTTAGACATAAAAAAACCTCCAGACTGTTTTCAACATTCTTCTTGATGAGATGAATGATTAAACAATCTATTTGATAAATTACTTCAAAAACATTACCATATTTATGAATGCGAGAATGCCTTATGAAAAAACATGAATAATATTTGGAGAAATATAATGAATTGAGTCGTCAATAGTCACTTTTATTTTGTTAATTTGTCTTAATTAAAATTAACACTATTCAACAAATACATCAACTTGAGGAATTAGTGTCTACATTTTGGTAAATTATTAAATAATTATGGAATCAAATTAGGGCAGCGCTTTTCAAATGTGGGTTTGCAGTGATTGTTTGACAATTTGTACTTTTAAATCAGTTTCCGATTGTCTTGCGCAATACGATTTTTGGAACGCTCAAATCGTGCTACGCAAGCGTCGGACAGTTGGAAATCGCTTTGCTGGTCTGTTGGCGGAGTAGTTAATCTCTTTGTCGGTCTACCTGTGTAGCACCGTTCATATTTTGAATAATAGCAGTCAGGTAGTCGGGTTCTTATAATTTTGAGTACACAATAGGTACTACTCAACCCGATTGGTGGCTCGTGGGTTGAGTGGGCGTCCCTTTATTTTCATGAAATTTTTTTTAATGCTCGTCATTTGCTCCTTTGATTTCGAATATTCGCCAAAAGATGTCTTGGGTCGGAGCGGACGTCTCCGAATCATAATTAATTATTTAGTACAGTCAATGTGATTTTTGATTATTTTCTTCAAAATAAATATTCGGCGGTCGTGGACCAAACTATTACAAAATTATGAACAAACTTTACCATCTATCTAATTTGAGACAAATGGCTGAAAGAAATTCGTTATAACCGTCTAAGATTGAAATTTTTTTCAAATTTGGTTCGCCATCAGAGTTAAAATTAGTCACTTTTTGTACTTTTATATATTACATTTTAAATCACTTTTTTGTCACTTGAACTAGCGTTCTTCGTTCACTGTCTCACTGGCTTCATAACTAATAGATGTTTTTGAGGAGTCTTGCACCTTGGCTTCCAAACCTGCAAATGAATCAATTGTTCCTTTTCAGTAATATTTAGACACAATTGAAAATTTCATTGCACCATCATACTGTAAAAATTATATGAAATTGGGCATATGGAGGGAATGAATGAAAACAATGTGTTTAGTAGAAAAATAGTGCAAAGCAATAGTGAGAAGGGGGAAAAGTAGTTGCATTTTAGAAGGCGAGGTGAGGTACCCGAAAAGGAAATGGCGCAAGGGAACCTTATGAAAGTAGTATTGAAGGAAATGCATCCGCCATAAGGGGAAAGGTATGTCTCGGATTCCTACGCATTATAATTGATGAAAATTCATAAATCATCGAAATGTTATCTGAAACATCCCGGTGCGATACAGTTGAAGAGTAGGTATTATCACGATAATCAAGGAAAGAATTCGCGTCCGAGAAGAGCAAGGAGTCGGTTTTATATCGGCGAGATTGTGAGTGATTCAAGGCGGAAAAAAGTGGAATAAACGAGTAGCTTATCGGTCCGGAATGGATTCGTTAACATCGCGTCGGTTTGTCGTGTAGCGGCGATCGATCGATCGATTTGCAATAAAGTGCAAGAAGTATTGTTCAGTCGTCGGCGCGCTCTAGAAGGAGCCCCTTTTTATTATACCGGTTCAGAGATCGCCGGCAACGATAACGTTCAGCCCTCGGTCCCTCGTCGAAATTCCCGATATAAATTCCCGAATGTCCGCGGAACGCGCTATTTCGCGGCCGCGTGAAAATGAGATAATAATATCGGCATCTTCTTTTTAACGTACCTATCATTGTTCTTCTTGCCGCCCCGTCCATGGAATAATGAGATACTCAAAAGGACCCGGTATTTGCGATCTGTAAATCTTGCACTGTTTTATCTTACTCGATCGATCACCGACCCATTGTTCTGTACCGATTATTTTTCATCTCTATCGCATCACACAACCGCTCCGATCGCTTACGAGAATACTCCGATTGCAAATCCCTGCAGAAATTTATAACAATCACTTTATTATCATCGCTGCTGAATTCATGTTAAGTATGCACTTGTGCAGGAAAATTCGTTCTCGAAACTCGAACAGAAAACAGAGGAACTCTATAAGCCTATAAATTAGAAAAGAAGAGGTTCCTCAAGTGTTTTCTAGTCTTATCCACATCCTATTTTGCGAAGATCTAGGATTTTTTGGAAATTTTCTAATATTTTGCAAACTTCCAAATTCGGATAAAAAATAAAAAATTTCATGAAACACTTCACAGCGATTTTGTGAAACTTCATCACAGTCAATCTATGCTTTTAGGTTTCTCTGAAATTTTGAGGCATGATAACGTTGAAATTCCTGAAAAACGTACAAGAACAAGTTCTATGAAGTTCTACAAAAAATTTCGTTTGATTCTTGATCTTTTTCAAACATTCAGCAAATTCGATACGAAAAAAGTGCGAACTTCCTGCGAACCGACACAATTTTTTAAGGAACTAAAGACATTTGGCGATTTTTTTGCTAATTTGCTCTCATTGTTTCGACAAAATTGATTGATTTTTTCTTTGTAGACTTGAGTGATTCTCTCTTTGGTTACCGATAAAAAAATAACAACAATTTGGGAAATTCTGCCAAATAATTTCAGAAGGTAGCAAAGCTGGTTTTGAGATTTTCAATAGTGAATTTACTGTTATTTTCTTCAAATTCTGAGTTTTTAAATGTGATTTCTAGCTGATTAGTTTTTTTTATTTGGAAAATTTTTTCGAAACTTTTCAACGTCATAACTAGAAATACTGAAGGCAAAAATTTGGACATAAAATAATTGTCATACATTCATATTGTAAATTTTATTCCTCATGTGGAGAACGTTTTGATCTGAAAATTACCACAAAATAATCTAAATAACTTGAAGAAAAACCAAAAATTCGAAAAACTTTAAGAATTTGACAATACTTTAACACAGCAAAGCCAATAGACGACGCCACTACACCCGACAAAAAAAAAACAGTGTTATAGTGAACGCGGACTCACTCTCTCATTAGTATCTTCTCAATTTTTATGGTGTTACAGTCCTTGTTGCGTTCTCGAAATTCAATTAGATTTTCTGAAATTAGCAACCTATTTTGAAAGGATTTGGAAACGATTTTTGAGTTTCTTGTTCTCGGTATATCCCCAAATTTATTATTATTTTTGATCTTTGCAATTTATAGAAAATGGCACAAAAGTTTCATGAAACTCCTTAAAAAATACAATCAACCTGGAAAATGTTCTCAAATATCGATATTGCTCTTGGTCTCCTGCCAAGTTGAATGACGATTTTAAATATTCCTAATTTTTTTGATGTTGCAGTTTTTGTAGCGTTTCTAAAATTCAATTCGACTGCCTGGAATTATCAACCTAGTTGAGAAGGATTTCAAAACGATTTTCGGGTTTCCTTTCTCAATATTTCCCCGCATTTCTTATTATTTGCAATTTATAAATAATGGGTGAAGGAGTTCCATGAAACTCCTCCAAAATTAGGATCATCTTGGAAAATGTTTTAAAAAATCGATATTCATCTTAGTCTCCTTCAAAATTTAACGACATATTTGAATATTCTGTGAAAATTTGCCATTTAGCAACTTTTTTATGTGGGGTTTTCAAATAATTACTAATAATTCATAACTATACGAAATCCTGAGACAGGATGATTGAGTAGAAAATCTTTGAATTGATTCTGCTCAAGTATTCTTGAAATTGATGAACGTTTATGAACTATTGTACACAATTCCGATTTTCCTCTTTTGGAAGAGCTTCAACTATTTCTAATCGTAACGAGGAGCGATCATTGCTTCATATCAGCATTCGCTCTAAATGGTCCGTGTGATACGCCAGATTTAGCGAAAATTGATTCAATTATTTTCGCACAATGTTCCTCTAGGACATTGAAAAGAGTAAAAAAAAGAGTATTTTTAATTCAATGCACATTTTCGTCAAAATATCAAAGAAACTTATATATATATTTTCTTTTTGAGTAGTGAGTTGAACATTCGATTGTGTTATTTGTTTTAGATTCGCCAATGTCGGCAAGAAATTTTCCGCCTTCGTTTTGGAATAGTCAACATTATGGTGGAGTGAGTGGTGGCGGTGGTGGTCACCACACCAACGCCGCCGATCTTTATTCGGAACATTACCATCCCGACGCTTGGTACCAATATAGTCAACACCATCGTGCCGTTCACGATTACCATCATCATAATATGGCAGCACAATACGGTGGTTTACTGTTGCCTGGTTCTAGACTGCACATGGGTTCGCACGCTCCTTGCAAAGCTATGGACTGGCAGCATCCCTCAATAGATTCACCTTACTCTTCTTACCCTACCATGTCAGGTGAGTTCCCCCACTTTGCAATTCGATTTTGCTAACCCTTCTCATGTAATTCAGAAGCAATAAACATTGTAGAGAATTCGCATGTGGTTGTCGGCTTTTAAACAGGGTGATATAGATTGATGCCGGTCATGCAACTGGAGTAATTATGCTCATTACTATTTCCCAGAATGGCTACTATCCAAACCCTTCATTTTCCATTACCGATGGAAATTTTCGAATGAGACTCTTATCGATTAGCACACGAGACCGTTCCGAAACGCACGGTACGAATTTCAAACTGTAGCGAACCAATTAGTTGTCGGTGAATTCCTTTGATGAATTCGCCTAATCGTCGTTTTTATTTATTAGACGAATTTCGGACCAACGAACGGTTCGGCTTTCCGACTCCGTAATAAATGTCTGGACTCGTGTTTCTATTTAAGTTTTTGTACGCGATATAATGCCATAAAACATCCATCGGCTCTTTGATAATCTCATTCCTTCTACACCAACGGAATCGGATTGCAACAGTTGAAGGATTTATACCAACGCTGGAGAAAGATCATTTTTTTCGGTCTGCTTTGATGGCACGCCAATTTCCTAATGACCGACGTGCCACTCGAACGTCGCATTGAAAAAAAATTACGAATTACCTGCTTATATTCAGAGACATGTGCCAGTATATTGACAAGTAATGAGGAAATTTTGCCCGTTTCTGGCGTAATAACGATAATGTTCTAACGTTTTTCATTGTTTTCGTTGATTATCAGACAGTTCCTGTTGGAAAAACTTTTGATTAGAAGGTTATCACAAATTTAAAGAATGCAATTATCATTATTACTGTATTCAACCTGCCACAACGGATTGGACCTTTTTAATATTTCATTATACGACGATTTTACACATCAACGAGAAAAAAAAACAATCTTCTGCGGCGACGCAGAATTATTAATATTAATTTTGGCATACATTCATTTGTAATGTGAGTACAGATCACCTAAATGACGGGAATGTACCACAGCAACACCAAATTCAAAATTTCGTTTTCGCCTCATGAATTTCCAGATTTGTTTATGGATCCTGGAATATAAGCGCATCCCTGGCACAAAAAAAAAAAAAGATTACGATCCGAGGTCGCTCCCGCGTTGACGTAGACCAATTCCGGGAGCGAAGATATTTTAATTAAATCCCATCCTCGAGGCCGAATAAAACATTCTTAGATGTGCAGCAGGGGGTGCAATGGGGGTTGGATCGGAGCTGGAAAGCAGAAACGAGAGAGCGAGACGTCGAGAGAAATGAAAAACATTAGCTCTCGGTGCACATATCTCGACCGAGGAGCGTACGTCCAGGCATCTAGATGGCTGGTTCCGTGCAATTATAATGAAAAGCACGGGTCGAACCAGTGTAGTCGGGTACGGGGGCTGCCCGTAAGAAATCAATAACTCGTTTGACCATTGTCGGCCAATGGGAAGCGGACCGGCGACGACCGGGGCCCCCTTCCTTGGAGGACGGTGCGGCATCCTCCGACGCTACTAATTGTCATTCCGGCCCCTCATCACCGCCACTTCAATATGGCAGCAACTAGGTGTTGCATCTGTCGTATCCAAACACTCAAACTCTCACATGCAACTACTTTTTCAAAATCTACCTTCGCCGTTTTTCCCCAGTCTTCCAAGTGGTTTTGAAGGCGAAAACATGACCGTATCCTCACTCGAGCTTCATCTGTAGTCCTAAACACACCAACTAAGCAATTTCACATAACTGTGCGGGAAAGCCTTTTCCGCACAGATAAAACCGACTCGATCCGTGCGGAAAAGTGATTACGTCGAAAAAAAGCTTTTCGAACTTATGGTCACAAGTTTTGTTATTGTATTGATTAGTTTCACAAGTATCTATATTAATTTGTTTAAAAGTTGGTTTACATGTACAGGGGCCTAACAGCTATAAATGTTTGAACGTCGTTGCTTCGACCAATAACAAAAATTTAGACGTTTCCATGTATCACACTCAGGAAGAAACTATTTATTCGAGCTGTTGTGATAGTTTGATGTCGATCTTGACTAGTTTTGCTATGAGGTCAAAGGAATCCCTTTAAGAAGTTTCGTTTCTCAAAATTTATAATTCCGTTGTTTCTTATATGCAGACTCTTCCCATTTATTAAAAATCGTCAAAAATGGCTTTAAAAAGGCAGTTCAGCTTATTTGCGCCAAAAAGTGAAATCAAATGTTTGAAAAAAGTTTTTGGAGAAGATGGTTTAGGAAGAAAAAAATTGAAAGAGCATGACAGAGAATTCTATAACAAGGGCTGAAGGAGAAAATGAGAGAAGCGGAAGCAAATTCAGATTGGAAAAATTCATAAACAAAATACAGAAAAGAAAAAAAGACCAACAAATATAATAAGTAATGGTCTGCTACAAGATTACTACTTAATCACAATACCTCTAGAGGAGTGTATGTTGAAAATTCAATCGAAATATAAGACGAGATCATGCCAAAAAAAAAGAAAAAGAGACTAAAATTCAAATGGAGCAGGAAATTGCCTCCTTAAAGAAAAGAGGTAGAAGAAGTATGATTTGGGATTTGTTCACAGTTTTTGGAGTTTTTCTGACAGTTTTCCATTTCTTTCTTCATTGAACATTTAAGTGGTTAATTTTTTTTTATTTTTCGTATTTTTTCGATAAAATGTATGTTTGCGTTGACTTTTGTCCTGAAATGCGTATCGTTTCTTCCCTATAAACTTCGAAGTGTTTTGTGTTTAATTACCTTGAAAAGGACCTTAAACTTGAATGCAAAAAAAACTCTGATTTTTAATTTCTAGTGTCTGATAAAAGCGGCTACTATTGTAAGATGGGCCGAGATATAAGAAACATAAGAAATGAAGGAAATAAAAAAAACAAGTTATGATGTTCCAAAGACTGCAATGAAATTTTCAATTGAGTCTAAATATTATCGAAAACGAACAATTCATTAATTACATGTTTCTTTTGCAGGTTTGGAAGCTCAGGTGCAGGACTCCTCCAAAGACCTCTATTGGTTCTGAAGCCAGTGAACGATAAACGCTAGTTCAAGTGACAAAAAAGTGATTTAAAGTGTAATATATAAAAGTACAAACAGTGACTAAATTTAACTCTCGTGACAAAAGAAAGACGATTCGATAAACGAAAAATGATAAAACAACGTTTATTATGAATAAATGTTCCTCGTCCGTTAACGGATCATGTATTATAGCAACTGTCGGATATTTACGTATTAAAATACTGAATATTGACGTAAATGTTTTCTTTTCTTCTTAGAATTCTATCCGAGCGTGAAGAAAAAAAAATCAGGTAGAGGTATTGGCGTGTGGCGCATAGTTTGCGATAACGATCTTTATTTTTGGATTAATTTGTTATTGAGCCTCCTCACTCATAACTCGAGATTTTTATTTGCCATAAAAATAGCGGGGCACCATCACAAAACGGCCACGCTCAAACGAGTATATTTCCAAAACAATTCGCCCCCGGTCTTATGTTTGCCCTTCCGCTTCCTCATAAATTCCGTTCGGCGCGATAAAATTCGCCTAACAAATCGACCTTCCCCATAAAAACCAATTAAGCTCCACAAACATATGTGTTAATAAGCCGCCTTGTCCATCCTGTCGATGACGATCATTATACCTTCTTGTTCAACGGAACCCGAATGCAGATGGTCCACACTTGAGTTAAAAGTTGAAAGGTCCCGAAAGACGAGGGGTTGCGATGAGGAACGAGTGGGCGTTCTCACACCGAACATCAATCAACCTGTACATAAAATTAACAACGTCCCGAGCGACGTTTCCGAACCGGGAAACGGGACGATAAGAAATTTATAATTAGGTGAGTTTCCTGAAAAATCGGGAAGTTTCTTGGACTATAGAGGTGCGCTACGCGCCGCACCGTATTGACTGCTCTCCGCTTTTATTAATAAACCCCCGTCAAATTTCCATATTGAAGATCATCTACTCGAGTTAATTTAATCAGGAGCGAACTCGGTTCTTCGGAACTTCTCTACGGTTTTGACGCCGCCTCCTTCGCGAACCACCCGACTTTAATTACAGCGAAACTTAATCATGGAATACGGAGATTAATTGCGATTCAAATCTAATCGATGGGATAAACTTTGTTATTAGTAAACGAAGGGTTGGAACCGGGAAGGCGGATCAAGCATTTAAGGGAACTTTAAGAATTGTAGAGAATTTTCAACTTTTTATTGGTTTATAGGAACATTTTCCAACACCCCTCGAGATAGAGAGCTGAAAAAAATGCTACGCTTTGCCATATTAGAAAATAAAAACTGCTTTTACTTGCGATATCAATAATTCAAATCAAGAATATTTTTATGACTGGATCACCTAGACCAATTTATAAATTTAAAAACTGCAAACTTACCACCCTTCCAGAATTCTCCCATTATAGCTACATCCGATTTTCCGAAGATCTAAGCAGAAATTTTTTTTGAAAATTTTCAAATATTTCCGTAGTTTGAACATATCAAAGCCAATTATGACTTATGACTCATTTAACTAGAATTTTTGTATCCAGACAAAATTTGAATTAATTGAATAACCATAGAACACACAAAGATTTAATTTAAATACTACCAAAATACTGATTGTTTTCGTATTTAAAATGTAATGGAGTGTATATATCATTTTCTTAATAAAGCATTCCTTTTCGTTTATTTTTGCAGATTAATTTAACTAAATGATGAATGCAATGATTTTAGTAAGTTTATTCATTTTTAAAGAGCATACATTGGTATGTTTAGTTTTTCTGTTGATTTTTTCTAACCATCATTGCACAATGTTCAACCACCATAATTCTCAAACAATTTGACATGACGCTAAACACCTCCAATTCTTCTTGTATTTGGGTGATAACGGTAAATAAATAATTAAATAAAAAGTGCAGTGATCCTCATCTCCTCCAAATTTATGCTCTATTCAATATGTATAGTATTAACGTAAAATAAATTGTTCGAACATTTTACATACAGAAAAGTAGAAATGATAATATTATCGTAAAATTCAGAAGCAAGAAAGTTATTTTTGACGAGTCGAAATCAAAAGTGGAATTCCGAAACTGATCGAAGAATGAAATCCTCCTACTTACTATGTAGGACGGGTACATCATCACATCAACATGATTGCCATTCCTCGACATTCCCAGAGGCATTTCCGTTAATGGTGATTAATTAAATTTCAGGAATCGTAGTCTACACCATAGAATTCAGCTACTAATATGCATCTACGATATGGTCCCAACACGCCACATTCTGTTTGGGCGAATTCTTTTTAGATAAGTAATTTAGAGTGTGCAAAGAATGCGCGTTGGAAATTTAAATTTCGCACCAAATGCGATGGATAGCCGTACGTTTCCATTGGTTATTAATTAACGTTTCCGTTGATTTAACAGGTTATTGATTGCGGCTTGTAACAAAAAATATTACACTCTTGATGATTGACTCCACATGAAAATTTAACTAATTACTTACTATATTTCGATTTGACATAACTGTATTGTCCTTTTGAATTTTTCAATAGTCAGTTTAGTCGTTATTAATTTTTGGCATAGCATGAAAAAATTTTTTCCACGTCGGAAGTATCGTGAAACATTATTACATAGCAATTGAGAAACACCGAAAGTAAGAATTTGCGCAAAAAACGAATTAAACACTTCTTAAGACAATTGAAAGCTTTGATGACAGGTGAGATGATTGAAGTTACGAGAAAGCTACCTGGTTTTGTTCTAACATAATTAATAAAAAAATAACAATGTTTTTGTACAGAACATTGGAATACATACATGAGGGAAATTGCAAATAACAAGTATAGATTTCATTCTCTATAATAATAGAATAATGCGTTTGGTTACTAACAGTTTAATTAAATTCTCTATTTGTTAATAGAAAAATCTTATTCACACACTATGATCACAAGAGTGCTCGAATAATTTTCGTTTATTAATTAGTATACACTATAACAATATCGCCTAATAAGTTTAACATTATTCCATTCGTGAAGCGCTCTCCTTCAAAATTAATGTGTGTCGGTGTATGGTTTATCGGAAAGAATTTTTGAAAAATATGGAGGGACAACTGAACTCTGGATAAATTAACGCATCCCTTATATCAGATTCGATTCGAAGCAAAATCAAAATGGTTTCTTTAAAATATTAGCAAGAACTCTTTTTTTTTGTATGACTTTGCATCGATTAAAATCCATATCATCCTTTACTTTCTACTTCATCAGCAAATACTCCTCCTTCTATTAACTTCTAGTGGAAGAAAATTTTGGAAACGGAAAAAAGGGATTTTTCCTGTTAGACCTATTAATGAAACCATTTTAATCTTAAGATACATATGATCTTCACCTACGCTCGATTTACATTTCCAGTGCTTTGCGACTTCTACTATACCCGTTTGCACAGTCTTATACTAATAATCGGCGAAAGTTGGGAAACCAGTCCTAAGAGGAGTCACAGTTTTGTTGCACCGCAAGAGCGTAAGTTAGGTATCGAATTATTTGGTCAAAAGAGGGAGTTTTCTTACTGCGCAGTCTCAAACCTCGACCTAACTTACACGGCCGAAATCGTTTACCTGACTTTAGGATGCGATTTCGATGACAAGGCGGCAAAAATCTTGGAGTTAGGTTTCGGTCGATACATAAGTTATGCTTAGTGTTGCGGTGCAAACGGGCATTAAACTTAAATGGAACAGTTTAAAATATGCATTAATAGCCTACTGCGTGAGGAAGCCCCTATAATAAACGGGTCATAATCTTGTTGTCAGTTATTTGCAGGAACATTTCCACAGAAAATAAAAGGAAAAATGACATCTGTTCAATCATGGGTTTCTTTAACTTTAAATATACCTTCATGAAATAATTCTGCAATGATTCTATTAGACAAACCGTCTACTTATGATAATCCAATTCACTACTCCTACATAACAAAATAGACAGTTTTTAGAAACAGAGCTTTACATACATACATGAAAGCGTTTAAATAAGAATGTTTTTTTTTCGTGATCAAATTTTATATAAACTCTCCACCTAACGAAAACTTTCTATAACGTCAAAATATACCACAGTATTGAAGTGTGGTTTTACACTAAATTTATATTCAGATCTAAATCAGAATTGAAACTGAAAAATTCTATTGATTTAAAGCATTCAATTTGAATCATCCCAACTTTATTTCTTATTATAACGGATTAATTATTTATTGATTTCACAAGAATAATTTTTCTGAAATTAAGTGGAGGCATACAATAATAAATTTTCCGATCATATTTCCACAGTTACATTCAATTCTCTATCAGCTCACGAGTGGGTTATCGAGGGATGAAATTGAAAACTCGAAATACGTAAACAATAGATTGGTCGGCCGAATGGAATATGACAAACGGTTCTGAATGTTCGCATAAGTATCATTTCCAAAAGTTTGTTTCAATTGAAATTCATTTGTTTTTCTGTCAACCCGTATTCACTGTGACGTTTTTGGATTATTAAATTTTTTTCTCAGTAGAGAAATCAGCAAACATAGAATGATTCAATATTCAACCATGAATATTTGAATTGTACATTTTTTTATGCCATAACAAAAAACATTTTTCAATCCATAAAATATTCTATTCCTGATAATTCAATAAGTCATTGCATTCATATATTCGATTCCAATATATTTCCCATAAAAATCAATGAGATATAAAATTTCCCCGAAAATGTTCGATTTTGAGGAATGATTATCATGGTTCCCACGCACATCGTGTCCGAATCGGTAGTCCTTTAATTATTAGAATCATAATTTACGGGGATGGCTTGAAAGTAAGACAACGATAAAATTCAATCGTCCGAACGATAAATAGTCGCACAAGAGTTGTGTAGCGGCTTGTACGAATCGATTTACAAGCATTCCGTGGACTGTCGGTAAATTTCGACCTGAGAAACCGATTGGACCGCGAGATAAGTCTTCCACTTGTTGACTGATTCTAATTCTGGTTCTCCTTTATTTTATTCCGTCCGCGGGCGTCAATCGACCACAGAAACCGACTATCTAAAAAATTCGAATTTTCCTTTCCTAGTATTCGGTTTCTACTGTCTCCCCATTAACGACGATTTAATACCTAAACAATTATTTTATATGCCTACTTCAGTTGTTTGTTTGGAAACAATACCATTTAGTTTATAACGTAACAGGACGAAATTGGTACCGAAAATACCCTCGCTCACTCTAATAATTCATTGACACAAAGTCTATTTTCAGCTGAACGACATTCAGAACCTTCCTGTCGGGATAAATTATTGGGCGGCAATCAGTCATCCAGTCTTTTGGATAGGGGATGAAAGTTTTTGTATCGACTCCTATAACGGGATAACATCATTTCAGACTTTTTTTATGCGATTATTTACTAGATGACAGCATATCGAATTTTTTTGCAGTTTAAGGTTTATAATCGTAAAAAACTAATTGAAGCCGAACTACACAATAGACAAAACAGGGACACGAAATATCGATTATATAGTTAAATGAAACAACAACAAAATAGACGCGTGAACCATTTAGAATAGACAAACGAAACAAACCCAAACGCAATACATAAAATTATTTGATGATTTGACACCAATTATAGAACGTCCCTAACGACCGCGCGACCCTGTGCAAGTGCCCAGATTGCCCGAAGGGACTTTCAAGAAAAAAATCATAAAATAAAATACGAAATATATTCCAAAAAAGACAAACAAAACAAACTTAAAATGGACACAATACACCTCCAAAATAGACAGACGGATCAAAGCCAAAATAAAAACACCAAATAACCCAAATACCAAATAACTCAATACAAATCAAGAGAAGAAGATACCAAAAAACCAAGAGAAAATGAGATTCAATGTGAATTTAAAAAACAGATAGAAATGAAAGAAGATATTCAGAAGAGTTGCGTTGTGGGGATGCACGAGGGTTCTCAAAGAGTGTGTTTAGCATTAAAAGCTTTTATATGCAGTTATATAATCCAAAATAGTTATTCGATATCTTGCATTGAAAGAAGAAGAAGCGAGGGAGGAATGCGGCGATTTCCGTGGCGAATTCGCGCCCGTCTCGTCGGAATTCCTGTTCCCATTTGTGACTGGATCTAAAAATGCATTTTTTCGTATAGCCGTCATATATCTCGATATTCATTTGCTCTGTACGATCATTTATGACATTAATGGGGTACTGTATTTCCGTCTGGACGGGCACGTATAAATTACCATGTCTAAACACGACGGCTAAAGACAATTGCCGATGGCTGAAAATAGCGCCTTGGGTTTCACCCCACTCGTTCGATGTGTATTTTTTTTTCTGTCGTCTAGCACAAACACTTGCCTTAGTTTAAACGGGATGACACGCTCTTAATTCACTTTGGGTAATTGTTTACCAGTGACAATTTCTTCTCATTCGGTCAATGGGGAGACAATGTTTACCTTTTTATTTTCCATGTGCCCTCCCACCTCGCTTCTGAAGATTAATTTTAAATGCGGATTAGAATGGGGTGGCTGCTTTGATATCATACTTTTGAATTGATTCAAACTGGTTTGATAACACTCTACAGTCTACAGTTTTCCTAAAAGTTCATTTCATGGAAATTTCATACTCGAAAATCTGGGACAAATTTTGTGTCGACCCATATTACTAACGTGCATCATGAAATTGAAATAATAAAGATTTTTTATGTCGTCTCGGATCGCGTTTTGTTAAAACAATGAGATTGTTCTAATTCCCAATTAGTTTTATAAGAGAACGAGATCGCACAAACCTTCTGCATAATTAAACGATGAACATATCTTGCAACCCCTAGTGGTCCTTCGGTCCAATTATGAGGAAAGTTAGCATCTTTTCCCAGATGTGAGCCTGAATAAACTGGAACTTATCGTTCCTCCGGATCTTGGTGGTCGTAAAACTGTAGATCTGATATCGCGTCTTGTCAAATAATATTTCGACCTATAAATAACGTGATAATTGCACCCGTTCGACCCATTTTCAAAGCGGCACGGATTTTTCCCCTTTTTGAAAACGAGAAATTTATCGAAAAGGTTGTGGAAAAATTCATCGGTCGTTCGGCGTTCGTCGACGAGATTGAGATCGCAGACCTACTGAGCTTTCCTCCTCTCACGAGATCAATAAATGCCATCTCCGAAATTATGATTTCAAATACGACGATCCGATTCTTGACAAGATAAACTTATATTAAAATATTGTTCTTGGTCCCGGTCAGATCGACGATAGCCTCCTCCGTTTAGGGATCGGAAACAAAGGGTGAACTTCTTGTAAATTAACGTTGTCCGTGAACGGCGACGTCTAGATACGTGATCGTCAATCAATAACAATTATTCCGTGGTCTTTGGGGCCCAGCAGGAGGCTCACCCTCGTTAGTGCCTCTTGACAGGACAGCTGTCTCGGCCGAACTTTAGCTCGTCATTCGAAAAGAGCAGAGTTCGAATTTTGAGCGAGTTACGGAAAAACTACTTCTATGCCATGGCTCAAAATATCTGGAACGTACCAAACGTCGGTTTTTCAGACAATTTAGAGTATAATGGGGCTTTCTCGAATTCCTGAAGTCGAGACTAGTTTCAATAACGTCTCTTGGGAAGAGGAAAAGTTGGTGGTTCGCATGGGTCAAGAAAGTGATGGATGATCAGGTATGTAAGCGGAAGACGTTTAGGGATGACTCAGAGAATGAATTCGACAACAGTTTTTGTTTCGGATTTTTACGCGATCCGCTTCTGTCTATATGAAAATACTATACGATCTACATAATTTTTTATCACACATGTGATTATGAGAAAATATCGGTTCAACATTTTTTCATAGAAATTTCAGGAGATTTTATGAATTTTTATGAAAAATTTGCGTTTTGTATTGCATTTGGCAGAGATTTCTTGAATATTTGTGATAGATCAAAACGAACCGAAATAGTTTGTAAAGAAGTAAGGAAAATTTGGACATTCAACATTGATCTAACTACGAAAATGTCGGAAAAAATTAATGAAAAAAGATGAAGAAAAGTTGCAAACGAAATGTGAGTGTTTCGCATACAAAATCAACAAAAGAAATTGTAACAATTGCATTATGAAACTGTGAGGAGACTGCAAAAGCTTTAGGAAACCTTCCAGAAAAATGTAAAAATTTAAGTCAAAAAAAATTTGGAATTAATTATCTTATAATTCCGTTTTTGTGGTCGCCTGAAAAGTTTCGTTCACCACTCGTGGAAAGTCGTGTCTAGCCTCACTCGCATGAAATCATCGACTTTCTTCACTCGTTATGAATCTTAAATTCTTCATTCCCGAAATCATTTTCTATGCATTTCATTTATAAAATGCATTCTTTCGTAAATACTCCAAGCAAGTAAGTAGTGACATTTTGTTACGTTTATTTTCTTCATCAAATAAAGATATAAAACATTGAATTCCTAGCGAACTCAATTTAGCACTTTGACAATTTTAAGCCTATTGCTTATGTGATGGTCATATTCAATTTTTTGATGAGTTATTCGCTCTGAATTTCGGATTCGATCGCCATTAAAATTTGAAAAATCGGTTGATTTAATGCGTAAAAACTCGAATCATTCATCACTAATCTGAATGATCAATTCAAATATTTATTATACAGAAAAACGACAGCAATGAACTAAAAATTCATATTGAAGAGATAGGAGACTAGAATTTTTTGTAATCCTCCGCAAAATAATTTGAAGGGTAACAGTTACCTAAAAGATTGTCAGGTGATGGTGAAAATTCTCCGACGCCGCGCCGTTATAAAAATGATTGCCAGGAAAACTTTGAGGGGACATCGAGGCGCTGAGCACCATCCAAGAATATTCGACGTGTTTTCGTAAAGGTCGCGAAAAATATTCGCATTAATTACATGCAGCCATCGACTAAGTGCATCAGAAATAAATCGCTATCAATCTTAACGAGAGTCCGAATGACTGAAGTAAATCTGTCAAGTCCGCGTTTGTTCGAACGTCGGTATGCCATTATTGAAGCTATTTCAATACCGCATGTACGAAATGAGCGATCCGAAATCGGCGGCCGAGATTTTTCGGGATTGGAAAAGGCCACGAGGGCCGCCAGTTCAGAAAAACTAACTCATTAGGAGGTGAAAATCGAGTGTTGGAAGCGACACTCGCACACATGTGTTTGTCCCTATAAATTTTAAGTACTAAATCATGCAAACGGAAGCAGCCCCCTTGTCTAGATTCTCGTACTCTTTTCGCATCCAGATGCAACGACCCGAGAGCAGGAACACGACCGGCGGCCCAGACGGGAGACAACTGGACCAAATCATTCATAACTCTACTACGGAAATAATTACACTTTTTTGTGCAACGTTTCATTGTTTCATTATTTTTTCATTTACTACTACTACTGACTACGAGGATGAGCTGACTACTGCAGGACTGCAGTGACATAGGAGCTAAATTTTTTCGAAAAACTTCTCGAGCAAAATATAAAAAGTTAAATAGGTTATTATTAGTAACGAAACGACTTTGAAGTATTCTGTTCGTGCAATGATTATGTTCATTTATATTCGACCAATTTTTCGTAAACATGTAATCACATCCCAAATCAAAGGCATCGTGGACATGAAACCAACGATACATGTCATCGAGTGACATTCAGAAATAGTGGTCATAAAAAAAATCTAAGCATACAACAAGGTAACCAAACCCACCAAATGGATTGGATAGCGTGGAATGAAGAGAAAGAACGAAGCAAGCAATCCACCTACTCTCTTCTCGAACAACAAAAGATGGTGGACATCGTGTTTCGTTGCGGGGACAAGACCGTCCACGCTCACAAAAGCATTATCGCGGCGAACAGTGGTTACCTGAGAGATGCATTCATAAGAAACAGACATCTAGAACAGATTATCGTGCGTCAGATGGATTTTCCAGTTTTAAGGTCCATTTTGGAATTCATATACAGTGGAAATTTTGTTTTCGATGGTCTTGAGTTGGAGCAAGTGAGAGATGGTGCGGTTCTTTTCCAAATCGAAGCAATGGTTGATTTGTTTGATGATCTGCCGGGACTCGAAGACCAGCCGCGCGAATCGTTTCGGCCCCAGTTCGAATTTTCCACTTCGAAACCAAAGTATACTGTATACACACCTGAATTACTGAATTTACCCGGAAAACAGTTAATTGTTTATGGCATTGGAGCGTTTTTAAAATACGAAAGGTTCAGAAGGAATTTAAAACTGGGCGCAGGCCGACCTTTAGAAAAACCGATTTTATTCACGCCATCTTTTACGCAATCTTCCGGAGTCGAGGATGAAAACCGAGAAGCTGTTATATTGCAAGCAGCGGAATATGGAGACCCTGTTGAATCCATTCAACCATCGGAACGTGGTGATAGCTCAAAGGAGATTAAGGAAATAACCGATATAGGACCACAGGAAACCCATGTTCTCAGAGGAGATTTTGAAGTTATTGGTACAACTGAACGTTTCGAGCTGGTTTATGAAACATCATCTGATTATCTGAATGAATTTGATGTTCCCATTGATGTTGGATTTGAGGATTTATCACCAGATATTTATTTTTGCTTGATTTGAATCGAATTATTTCTTTATATACCAAATTCCTTTGTGTGTTTTCTGAAGTTATTCAATATCTGTAGTGGTAATATTTCAGTAAATTTTTGAAATTTCTCTTTATTTCATTTAGGATAAGATTTAGATAAGGGGTTGGTTTCAAAAACCTTTGGCATTGTTGTGGTTTCATTTAACGACTCAGACTGAAGAATAAATGAAATTATTTGAGACAAAGGATCCATTCGATTCCAAAGTTTAGCACTTTTGTATTCTATTAAATTTATACAGATATCAAATATGTCATTATGTGACTGAACGATAGGGTGTGACCGTCCCGTGACGATATGATGGGTTCTTTGTCAGTCGGTCAGTTTTCTTCTTCTGCGCAAGTCCGTCACTATAATCCCCACCTAAATAAAAAAGATTCTGTGACTCACTAGTTATGTCAAATAGTTCAAGAAAAACGCTCCCACGTAAGTCGTGCGAAATGGACAAGAAAAATAAGATTTATAAGATCAAGTGGGACAACCACTTGACTCACATGTTCAACACCTTATGCCGTTTAACGGAAGAGAGAACCATGGCGGATTTGGTGTTAACCTGCGGAAAGAAGCAAATTCATGTGCACCGGGTGGTAATGGCGGCGGCCAGTAAGTACATAAAATATGAATTAGAAAAGAACCGACCCGTCCAGGAAATGATCTTCAGTGATATGGATTTCGAGGTTTTGATGTCTCTTGTAGAGTTCATCTATTCCAGCAAATCCAAGCTACCTGAAGCAAAAATGAAATATCTAGCAGCTACCGGTAGTGCACTCAAAATAGACTCGCTGATTAAGATGTTCGCCGATTTTCCGCAATACAAATTATCGGCTGAGGATATTTTCATACCTCTACCGAAGTTTGTCACTGCGCCGGAAACAATCGCCACAATCGACGTTCCAACTGAAAGTCAGTGGATCTTCAGTCTAGATGGCGACTTTGTCACCGTTGAAAACAAGGAAACTCCACAACCGTCCACTGACCCAGGAGCCACTCACGAATTCGTCGATACCAAATACACGATCGAAGGTACCCAAATCTCGAGACGTTTTTCATTCTCGAATAGTGACATATTATTGAGTAAAGACGAGTCGGGTAACCCGGACGTACATTGTTACGGAATCGAAGATTCCAATTTGACAGTTTCTCAACCGTTGCCGAACATCCAAACTGTTGATGATAAGAACGAAGAACAGGAAAAGTCAGATGAATGGGAATCCGATGTTGAAGTAAAAGTAGAGGTTGAAAATGATGAGTATCCAGAAGTTTCTTAAAGGTTGTTTCAGTCAATATTGTAAATTTTGTTTCTACTGATGGGTTTGTATAAATAAACTTCTTAATCATTGTGAATAGATTTATTCGAATCACATGGCTTTTTTGAAAATGTTAAAAAATCAAATATTAATGAAAGTAACATAACAACACTTTTAGCTCCATTTTTGAGGGTTCATGAGTTGTTACACTGAAAATTGATTCAATATTATATTTTCTGATTTTTTACCACAAATACAATTGCAACATACATTTTTATTAAGTTCCATATTATATAAATCTACAAACCAAACTGAAACTTTATTTGTTACATCATTACAAAAACTAAAACAGACGACCTATGTTTCTGATGCGGTGTCTGTTTCTTCGCCCGAATCCTCTAACTCTAAACTCTTATCGATCATCGCAAAGATAACATCTAACGCTTCGTACTCAGTTAATATGATATCGTTATAAATAATCATTAACACGCCGGTTCTGTTGAAAGCAAAATGATATCCAGGTGAAGATTTCGTGGAGTCGATTTCCTCAGAAACGTCGATAAACTTCGGTACAGGTATAGCAATACTGCGAGCAGCCACTTCATATTCCGGATGTTGGATAGAGAATAGCATCAACGACTCTATTTGAAGTACTCTAGCCAGAGCCATTAGATATTTTACTTCCAACCCGTCTATTTCCGTTATCTCTCGATACATAAATTCGATAGCAGATATCAAGATATTCAAAGCGACGCCGCGAATTATAATTTTCTTGGATGGCCGATGAGTTTTCAAACCGCACCTGATGAATGTACTCGCCGCTGCCATTACGGTCTCATGCACGTGGATTTCAGTATTTTCGCAAATCAACACCATCCCTCTTTCGCTTGTTCCTTCCTCTGAGGACCATTCTAACAATTTGGACACATGAACCAATGGAGCATCACAGTTAATGAGATTTTTTTTCGAATTCCGTCTCATTTCGCACGACGTTCCTACTTAACCCTTTGACACTGACACTTAAAACCGATGACCACTGTGTAGATAAAACGATAGACGTTCTTTTGTATTGTAGAGTGCGCTCCAATGGACGAGTTAACTCAACGCACCCTGCCGTTAGATCATCTAAGTAATATCACTCTTGCATAATAGAATAGATAGAGGGATGTAGAAATAAGACAATAGATGGCCTAAATAAATGAAAAATTTGGAAGGTCGTTTACATCGTGTAAGCTCACTTAACGTTCGCAGTAGTTTTCCTGGTGGAAAATTGTCAAGGAAAAAAGGTAACGCAGGGATCCAATTAGAGGCGATTTCTCAATTAGAGGACGAAAAGAACGCCGCACGCTGGCATTCTGGCACTGACAAAGGGGCCGATGAGGAAGAGGGGCCCCGTGAAAGGGGCCGGCATGTTATCTATTCCCTGTAAATCATCGGCGATACGTTGTGTAATCGCTCGGTGGCTGTCGATCGAAAAAAAATGACCGATGCGAGTTGGACGCATTCGAGACAGGTGCCCAGAATTTCATATGGAAGTTGGTGAAAATTCGTGGATGGCTCTCGTGTTCATAATGGAAACGAGTGTTATATTACATTCCGTGTGAAATAGCAACCATTATGAAAAATTTCCCGCATAATAACCTAACCGACAAAGCGGTCAACTGTCCTCGATTTACATATGGAACATTTCCGGGGCCACTTTTTTTTTGTTTCTATATTCTTGAGACTTTTCGGAATTTCGATCCATCATACCTATAAATCTGTTTTTCATCCTCCAATTAAATTCTACACTGGTAGCTAGTGTTCGTCTATTCCCGAAAACGCGATACACATCTCACATTGCTTTCCTAATTAATGGGACGAAAGTGGTCGGGATGCTACAGGTGAAAGAGCGCCATAAATTTCGGAAAAAATATCGGATCTAACCTTTTATAACCGAGAAAAACACTCTTTCGCACAACGCTATTAGCTCCACGTTCTTAATATCGTTAAGATGTCACATAATTACTTGCAGTTAAATTTAATGATCAGTTATTTTTCATGCGAAATTAAAAATGCACTTATCGGAGGTAGGTGTTCATGTCGATATCGAAAAACCAGTTTCTTGTATCAGAATAATTGATTCTTCTCGTAAAAACTGATTTTCCAAATAGGTATTAATATTTCTTCGAATTTACAAAATTTTTCTTTCATCTCTCTAACCACAACCCACATTTTTAAACGCCGTTTGAGAATTTTTCCTTCAAAATAATTAGTCTGAACGCCAGAGAAAATTCATTCTGGAAAATCTCATTGCCGTTTGTAATGAATTACCATTTTGGGCAAGAATAACGAATAAAAAAAGGAAAAATATATAAACCAAAAAAATCGGTTTTCCACATTTTTAAGGTAAGTATAAAACTGGTGGAAATAAAAGTTGTAGACATTTCTATTTCGGATGTGATAAATCGTTTAGATTGCAAAAAAAAATGTTACAGCCCCTCCCAATTTCATATCATGTCAGGTGGTCGATTTTTCTCCGTTTCCAAGAATAGCAGGCTCAACAATATTCCAGTGCTAGGTATTATTTGGTTGCTTGACACCTATGAAGGGTCCATTCTATTAAGCTTTCGCAACTATTGAACTGTCTGCAAACTCAATTCTGATTTGCTGTGGCATTGAAACTACGGCAATGTTGCCATCCCCAGAGGAAAAGAAAGCGCGTACTGCGTTATCCGAATTCTGTTTCTGTTTATTGATTTTTAAATTCGGCGAAATTGCATCCTGAAGAAGTACTTTATTGCCATGTGATATAATATTTCAATACGCGATGGAAATAGGTCGATTCAATAACAAAAAGAAAACAATCGTTCTTTTCAAGCACTGACTTCACGTGGTTCAATGTGAGATGTGACACCGACTGATTAGTTGCTGAAGAAATCGTTCGTTCCTTGTTATGATAATTGAAACGTGATTTCGTTTCGAAGTGAGGAAAATATTTTATTTGTTTTATTCTGTAAGTAGTGTGCACTGTGCAGGGTTGATATTAGTATGCATCTATTTGATGGAGTACCACGCGGCCACGATTTTGAACCCAACCTCTCTTCTGATTTTTTAAGGTAATTACGATTCAACATTATAAAGTTTTTACATGAAATAGTTTTATGCTCAATAAAGTGTTACTTACTAAAGAAATTCACACATACACACATACGTTTAACGTTAGCATTATCAAACCTTTCAATAACATGTAAAATTACAAAAAATTAGGATGATTTACTCCTCAATATTTTTGCTTACAATAGTTTCACAAGGAAAAAAATATAAAAGGATATTACAGCTAGTTATGAAATATAATATACAATCGTACTCAATTTAAACTAACCACTTTTTGTTGTTATCATTTCAGGTAATAGAATTCCCTAAAAAGTACCGAATGACGGGACTCATTTTGGTTATCGGCAAGGGATGGCTACTTTAGTGAAGTTCCATATGACTTTATTCCAATAGGAAGAGATCAAATGTTATTGTCGAGACCATTTTGTACCATATTTCTTCCAGATGAACATTTAGTCTTGGCCTGAGCAATTGAATATGGAGACGTAACAAAACATTGATTTTGGACGTAACGTAGTTTCAATTAAACTAATCGACTTGAATATGGAGGAAACAACAGCTGCTATGCTTGAGGAGAAGGTAACTATGAATAAACATAATCAATCATGACATTTGCAAGTCAAATAGTATCTGAATGAGACATAACTAAATAGTTGCTTCAGTTTTGAGACACTTTGTTCTCTAACTATCTTCAACATCCTAACTGCTTCAGTGATAAATTATCTCTTTTTGATAGAACTCTATGCATACAACAACAATTTTCAGTGGCGAAATATCGATTTGAACTCTACAGCTTCATGCATTTTCAATATCTTTATTCAAAAGAATGCATATCTGTCACACAGATTGCCTTCAAATAATTTTAGGAATAAAATTTGAATTGGGTTCAAAATTTTTCAAAAAAAAAATTCTTGTATGTTTGTTCCTCTATTCAATCTTTTTTTCTACGACGGAACACAGAAATCGTTAATTAAGGTAAAAAGGTTAATTTAGTAGGTACCATAGAGAGAATTTCTTCTTTGCTTTGTGATTTAGATAACTTTAATTTGTAAATAACCAGCCAACTATCTCGGTGCACAATTAATGAGACTTAAATCTCAGATAGCCTTGACTTTATAGAAGATGTTTCTATGGTTTCTGTGCAATTCGAAGAAACGAACATCGATTTTATTTAGTTGGTGTCAACGACTAGTACGAGTACATCAAGCAATTCCACTCCGCGTTATTCCCGAAAATGCAAAGTGTTAGATCAATCCGAATGTCTGCGTTCACTTGGAAAGAACACAAGGAAGCGACCATGAAATCGATACAATCCCTAACGAACCAACACAGCATGGTAGATTTGATGATTCGTTGTGGAAACAAGTCAGTTCATGCTCACAAGTGTATCTTGGCGACTTCCAGCCAATACCTGAAGGAAGAATTCATGAAGAATCCTTCCATCCAGCAAATAATCGTGCATAACATGGATTACTTCGTGTTGGAAGGAGTTCTATCGTTCATCTATTGCGGTAGCATCGATATCAACGAAGGAAACTTCACTCCGGTGAAGAATGCTGCGATGGTTTTTCAAATCGATCCGTTGATCAACGCGTTCGTTACTGCTCCGAACCTGGGAAAACCGGTGGTCGATTCGGTGAAACCAAGAATCGTTTTTTCCACTGCGGTACCAAAATACACGGTTTATAGACCCGCAACATCGGCGACTCGTGAAAAACAAACGAATATTTATGGCATCGACGCCTACTTCAAGTACGAAAGGTCGAGGAAAACTGGCGGGAAAACTGTCTTTGAGCAACATGCTGCGTGTGCGTCGCCTCAGGCAAAGATTAAGAAGGGAAACGGAAGTGGTGCAAAGAAATCTGATGGATAGCGTGAAGGAAATGTCCAAGAGGAGCAGGATGTTATTTCAGACAACTTTATATCTACTGGAGATGCTGAAATTATTTCGTTTTAATTGATTTGTATTTGGTGAACTTATTGTCAGGTTTCAACATTTGTAATGAAATTAATTCAATAAACTTTTGAGCTTATTACTTTTTCATTCTTTGTTATATTTTTTTCCTTGTTTCTCAATTACTTCAAATTGTCTGAAAACTTTTTTTTAACATATTGCTTTTACAGTATTTCCATTTCAAAGGAGAGCTACAGGGAGTTCTGCCATGGAATTTTATGGTGATCTGAGGTTCCTAAGATTGCAGCATTGTCTAAGATAAATGAGGAGGTGATGGCGCGGAAAATGAGATTATTGATGATGTTACAATAAGAAACATGAAATTTCTCAATCACCAACAGATCTTCCAGGACTACGTATGACAATTTTTGGAATTCTATACAAGGAGGAATGTTTGGTATGTTACAATGGGATACTATTTGAGGTAGTGGAAAGACAACTACTTCATCAAAAAAGGCAAGATTTTCATTTATATTATCGTTGCATACTGATTATTGGAAATGAAAAAGGAGTTCGGTTTTTGTTGTTATTTGAGCAATCTCTACAAAGTTTGATTTGCAGTAGTTTTCGACAATCTTCGTTCAGTGTAGTTCAGTGATATTTTGAGGATGTCCTTCAAGATTTTAAATTTGTGGTCATATTTTGCTATTTTTTTTCAAAATTTCATTACTTGTTATCTCTTCTTGACTAGAGGAACATCTCCAATATTGATTGATGTTTTCCAATTTTCTCGAAAAAGTGCTAAATTTTGTGTACGATTCTCTCAAATATTTTTTTGATTCTATTGAAATCCTGAAGAGATATACGAGAAAATCTTGAGGACATATTTCTGAAATCTCTACGATAAAATTAGGCAGTTCAAATAAGAAGTAGAGAGCTTTTTTGGATTTAGCCGCAAAGTTTTTTGGCAGAAATTGGGGAAATTTAAATCCTGAATTTTGTATATAGTAGCTTGAGGAGTTCTTTCACAATTCAATGATCATTTTGATTCTCTACAAATATTGACGAAATCTACAGAATTCAATATTTCTATGATGATAAATATCTAATCAAAAATCAAAAAAAAAAATTGATTGAAGAATTCTACCAAAAATTTGGGAAATTTTGTACTTGACTCTTCAAACACTGCGAAATAATCCGAATTTTGTTTAAGCAAAAGATTTTCTGAACACAATCTGTTCCCTAATCCGAATGATCACAAAAAGCGCTTCCATTTTTGGCAATTGATTGTTGCTTCATTAACATCATTCTGCGCTATTCGCTATAACCTATTCGAGCGAGGGGTACGTTGGCGTTCCTGAACGGTCCAGTTCGATCACGGCGTTATGAAAGCGACATGCGTTGATATATATTCGTCGTTCCATCAACTCATCCATATTTCCTATTTCGGAATAATTCCGATGTGCTGTTTGCTATTCTCCGGGTGCCTTACAAGGATACTTGTTAGACCTTGATTTATCCGTTAGAGGATCAGCTATCTCTGTGGAACTTTAATGAAACGATGCTACAAAGCAATATTCATCTATTTTCTGTCCGTATGAGAAAAAATCGTCCGCCACAAATACACACACACAGAGAGATACACAGATCATCCAATTATTTTATTACCAAGAAAAACCCAATCGAACTCGTGGTGACTCGACGACGCGACGGTTTCATTTTCTATCTAACGTTATATCAAGTGGAAAATTCGTTTTACTTGCGGCAGATTGAAAACGAAGTGCCTGGAAAATTGGACAGCTACATTGACCGGAAAACGACCGTCATTTGTCTGCCACAGCGGCTCAAATCCATCAATCGAGGGACGAAAAATCGATGGTGAAAAAAAAAACGTGATCTGTCGGAGAGGAATCCTTCGACGGCGTTGGCGGCGGCTCGTGACATCACAATAATAATATTCACGCAGCGACAGCGACACGGGTCCCCTCCTACTCCGGGCCCCCCTTCGATCCACCGCTTTCCACGCGGTCCTCCTGTCTGGGAAATGCTAGAGGGGCGTTTCTATGGAAACGGGGGCCTGCCAATCGGCGGCGGCGGTTTCATTGCCCCCAAGAAGCACAATGGAACGAGATCAAAATCCAAAATAATATTATGTCGATGGACTATCCATCCATACAGTCGCTTGGGAAACTCAACCACTGATTGAACCGATCAATGAGACCTGCAACTCAGATCAATTCGCAATTATCCTCCTGTGACCTAATTGACCGAGTTCGACCAGAAATTTCCTCACCGTTTCACTTCAACCGAAGTCGAATTTCGATACATGTTTATAAATATTATCAATAACGATGAGCCAAATTTGCTACTTCAGCTTTATTAAAACTTCCTTTGATTGTTACGTCAAAAGCGAACTCGAGCGTAAAGTGAGTAGGTACACCTAAATATTCATTATCTTCCCTGCCTAAGGGGACTTTCATCACGGAAATATTATAATAAACTTCCCTTACTCTTTCGGTATATACTTTCTACTTGTTTCCGCTTTCAAGTAGGTTTTAGTGAAAAACTAATTAGAAACTCAATCATCGAACCTACCTATAGTAAGGAGTAAGTTCATCACAGACTAATTGCTTTCACCCAGTTTTCCAAGATGTTACGAGAACAACATCTTTTGCTTGAAAATTCTTTAGCTCAAGTTCATTATCGTAGTCGAAATATAAAAAATTAAATGATCGAATTCATTTTTTCAACAGTACAAAATTTATTTTCAGTATCACTTCTTCTCCTCTCTCAAATTCGAATTAATTTTTGAGGTTCCTCTGTACTACCTTCGCTTTCATAATTTTTATCACAATTTCGCGTACGACAATATCGTTTGATTTGTTCAATTTTCACAGAAGTTGCCGAATCTTTCAAATTTCCTCATTATAATTTTCAAAAATTTGACTCTCCTGTAATAATATTCCCATTTGTTGCACGATTGAAAGAAAGATGCAGAATTACAGCAAATGCGAAGAAAAATCAGCAAATGAAACTTACCTGCAAATAAATATCAAACATCCTCACGACGAGAATAGAGGCGAGAACATAGTTCAATGGATTTGAAATATAAAATAGTTGTCTTATATTGAATTTTCAAATATTTGTTTCACAATAAGTCATCGTCAAGCTACACTAACTACAATCAATCTAAAAGAATCATTTTTTATTGCATGGCAACCCCTGAGCCTGAGCTAGATAAAATGTTACACATGAAAATTCTTTTGAAAAATACGTTGGACTCGAAGATCGTTTTATATTTCATTCGTTAAGTCTGGCGTCCAATCACATCATCGTTAGACTACCAATGATACACGTCCTGTATTGTAAGTTGCCGTACAACTCGAAAGCAAGTCATAAATATTCAAAATTATGAATCTATTAGGTAGTCAAATAATAATCCCTGGACAAGAATGGTCATTTGGTATGTCTACGGTAGCAAACGTCTCAAAAGGGAGATCTTTTCCCGTTTATTAACTTCACGTGACTTTTATTGAATCGCCACCTTAGAGTCAGGAAATGATCTAAAAACTGGAAGATTTCTGGTGAGTTTATAACAAATTTTCGAAATTAAAAAAAAATGAAGCAAAAATTAAGAGCACAATAAGAATAACATTTTTTCTTCAAATATTGACTTTTTTTTTCAAATTATCATCAATTTAAAGAAATATAGAACAATAAATATGCAGATATTAATCGTTTATAGAAAGGGAATAATTTTTTTTTTAAATAAGTTTCCATACAAAAGTCTCAGGTCCTAAAACATTGCCAAATTCCAAAAATTTTTATGTAAATCCAATTGATTTTGTGAAATTAGGTACAATTTTTCGAAAATCTGGGATATACATGTTTTTAAAAAAAGTTCATTCTGACAGAATCAGCTTTTGACTTTTAAATAAAGTTGGTCGATTAACCTTGAAAATCTGCTGAAATTCTTATAATTTCTGAACATTTCTTTTGAAATCGATTTCCAATAGTTGCCTATTTCAATCTTATCTTGCTTCAACCTTCACATCATTTGAATAATTGAATTTGCAATGTTCGTCTCTTATGATAGATTTGGATTCTAGAATATATTTTTCAAATTGAAAAATTCGTTTGAGGATTATTTTGTAGAAAATGATTTTCGGTACAGCACATGAATTTTTTTTGGAATTAGTGACAAATGTTTGGTATTCTTCATCTTTACTTCGAGTATTGGCTATCAATGTCTGTCAACTTATGAACTATCATGTCAACTATCATGCGGTATGAATTAAATTTGGCAACTAAAAGATGAGGAAATCTAGAAATCCTGCAAATCTTTTCAATCGATTATAGTCTAAAAATTGTGAACAAATTTTAAAGTTCACAGTCATGATTTAATAATTCGAACAAGGACAAAGAACATGTGGAAAAAAACATATTCATTGGAAAATTATGGAATAGCACTCCAGATTCAGAAATCAAGGAATTTCGAATGTGACTTATAACATCAAAAGATATGCAATTCATTTGGAATGTCTCGAGTATTTGCAGAAGATTTAACGAAATATATAATTTTAAGATTTCTGTTTTGTGTTGATCAATTTGTCTCTCGAACCTTTTCGGGGTTGGCAAACGTTATCACCTCACCTTCTAAAGAACTAGTCACTGTTTTTCTTCATTCATCCACCCTAACCAATTGCCGAATGAACACTTTTTATTTATTTTTTCACTTTCAATCAATGATTTAAAATCAAGTGTCTCATGGTTAGAATGTAGTTTAGAGAAGGGGATGTGTTTTGTTTTTGAGTAAATGTCCGAATCGAGAATTACACTGGCTCCTCCGCCACTTTCCATTTGGTGATGCGAAATTTGGCAGCGGGGCGGGGGGTCGTCGTATCCTAATAAACATGAAGCGTGCAATTGCTTTTGAACTCGCTTGAATTCACCCCCTTTCATTTCGCTATTCCAGATCGGTATTCGCAAAGATGCACCTGCTTTATTTGATATTCAATTATGTGCGGATAATGGACGGACAAGGGGGTCATGCGACACTTGAGTTTCATTAATCTTTTTAATTTATTACCGTATAAAAACCACCCCTATAAGAGTGCATACATCGATTGCAGGAAGGTTTTTCTTCCTGGAAAAGGCGTGCCGGGTTTCTATCGCTTCTTTGTGCCGATGGATAGGTGGAATCGACGATGTTTATGAACCATAATTAACCGTTGAAATTTCCGTTCGTGCTCAAAGTTTTCGCTTTTGAAAAGTGCTTCGTCGAGTATGAAATACATATGTGTAATTATACCTACCTATTCTTACCAGTAATTTCACGCATGTTGAAAGTTAAATGAAGCATTATGGGCCCAAAGTCGTACGGCGAGGGCAGGAATTAAGTGCGGTATGCAAATGCGGAATGTTGTTGCGGTAATTCGACGGGAATTAAACCTGAATGTTCGAGAAGGGCGGTCGAACGCTTTCGGTACTTTTCCGCATCGCCGATGATAGGAAATAGAGTGAAATTTCATACGTGTACGATCGGAAAACTTCGGTGTTACGTTACGCGACACCCCTTTCCGCAACGCGTAATTCCAATCAAGTTATTTCATGAGTAACAGAATGAGTTAATTTATGGAACGTGTTGACGCTGGTGTCGAGTAAATGAGTTATTTTCCTCTTCCTTTCAGCTAATTAATACGTACTTTTCCGAAAGTGGAACCGTGAGCCGCAGAAATGCTTCGAATAGACAGAACGAAGTCATTTGATATGCGGAACAGGCACCTTACGCGAAAATTGCTTTCGACGACTAAGTATCTTGTGACAGAAGGAATTGCTCAAAGCTCTTGCTTTTACGTCGAACTAAACGATTTTTTTAGTATTCGCCGTCCGGGCTTGCTAATCTTTGTGGAAACAGACACAAACTAACCCTGAATACTGATTTACTCACCCAAATATAACCTGGAACATGCAACTTTTCGCAGATGCTATCTGACTCCTTGTCATCATCAAATAAAACGTAACAGGAATAAATCTTATACGATATACGCATTTTCTGAAAGTTATCTGTCGGTTTATATTGAAAAAACTATTAATGAGCGCTCTGAGACACCAGTTTATTTTTAGGTTGTCATGGAGTTCTAGAATGAGCTTTGTTTAATACACTCATTTCTAAGAGAAGAATGAAAACAAAGAACCGCGTTAATTCACTTGGATTAACGTTGAGGAGCAATTTTCATTTACCACACTCAGAAGAATGTTTTCTTTTTGACGTAATATCACAACAACCAAAATTCATCACAAATGAAATATTCATTAACCATAATTCAATCTCGAATCTATTTTGATGAGTTTCACCTAGTTTCACATCAACATTCGCCTAAAGTTATTTCTATCTCTGAAATTCGTTGTGTTGAGTAATGAAGTCCATGATTCATACTTAATAAAATATGGCGAAAACACTGGAAAATATAAAACGGTTTGATCGTTCCATGAAAACTAACACCTCGGCCAAAGTTCCTAAAAGTTCAGAAGAAAGCATCTAATTTTAAGATAGCAAACCCCCAAAAAGTGCGAAATATTGTACATGCCTACGCCATGTTATATACTCCTCAAAAAGGGTAAATTGAACATTTTTGGATCAGATGTTTTGAAGTTGGTATGGCATAAAGCCAACACCGAACTCGATAAGAAAATTTTACATGCGACCGCAAAATATGGTGGAGGAAATGTTAATTCTGTTTTTTATATTACCATAGCAGCATCTCGACTGATTCATGAATAATTTCAGATTTTTCTTGCATTTCAGTTAATCTGAATAATAATTTGATAATTCTAAACGATAATCAATCCAGAACTAATTTCGAAACATTCGTCAAATATGATCTGTGTTATCAATATATGTGTTTCTTCTGAATTGATCACATTCATGTTTTATGACATTTCAGGATCGATTCACCATTGAAAATATTCAGTAGCTAAAACGTCCAACTTTTCAAAATTTGCTACAAACAGCAAGGTTTGGTGTCATTTTACGTTTTTTGCGGTTCTTACTCCCATAAAACTATTTGCGGATCCATCCGACTAGAAAGTGATTTCATTCAATTTTCAGAGGAAAAGTTCTTTCTTCTCCCTCGATTATACACCAAAATATTGTGAAAATATTTTAAAATACACATTTATTTTTTAATAACTCAAACTTCCCTTACATTAACATCAAATGTATTTATCCGAAAATTATGAAAACACAGTTAATCTATGTAGATACAAATAATTTCGAAGCATGTCAAAACATGAACAGATGGAATTCATTTGTTTATTTTTCGACTGGCACATAATGAAGGCTGAACTGATTTTTTGACACTTTTTGTATATGAAAAAAAATTTTTTGTTGAATGAGACGAAAATGAAGTCTTTTGTGGATCAGATGAAAATTTTGTTTATAAAACACATCACATTGATCACATTGATGTCGAAGTCAGCAGAAGCGTTTTTCCATCGATTCGACCATTGAAATAGCCAAATTTGAAACGTTGAAAATTTTGAAATTCTCTAACATTTCCTTCTTCAATAAAAAGATTTTCAGATCGATTCGACTTTCACGGATAATCATATCGACTAGGATGTGATTTCATTTTATTCTCAGTGGAAAAGAACAAGTAAAAATATTATTGTATGCTTTTATAAACTGTTCCTTCTTTTTTAAGATTATATGCCCAAATGTTTTTAAAAACATATTTCTTTTTCATATTTGGGACAAATGTTTCATAGAATATGTAAGAAGAATCCGAAAATTATGGAAATCCAGAAAGTCAACCAATTCCGAAACAGTAGTCAAAAAATGTTTCATAACATCAACGTATGTATATGAAATTTTTATGTATTATGAAGGCTGCACTCATTTTTTGACACTATTCGTATGTGAAAATTTATTTTCTATTTGATGAAAACAAACTATTCTTGTTTACATTGTTTATAAGACAAGAAAAATTGATCACATTCATATTTTATGATGTGTCAAGAACATTTTAGGATCGACTTCACCATTGAAATTAGTCAATAGCTGAAGGGATGAAATTGTTTAAATTTCGTGAAAAAAGTCATGTTTTGTGTCATTTTACGTTTTTTTGCGGTGCTTACTTTAATGGAAACATTTTTGGGGTGATTCAACTCTCATAAATAATCATATTGACTAGAGAATGATTTTATTTAATTCTCAAATTGATGCGAAAATTAGTTGAAAAATAAAACAATCAATTCAGATACAGAAGGCAACTAATTTTGAAACATTAATTAATTAACAAAAATTAATGTTTTTTACTATCACATAATGAAAGCTGCGCTAGTTTTTTGATTGAACTTGTGAATCAAATGAAAATCTTGTTCATAAAACAATGAAATTGATCACATTCATGCGTGATCTGTTAAATTCAACAGAAATATTTTTCGATCGATTACAGCATTGAAAATCTTCAATTCAAAATTTCATTTCGAAATTTTAAATTCTGTAAAAAAAGTCATTTTTGATGTCATTATTTGCGGTACCTACTTCAATAAAAGCATTTTCGAATCCATACTTTTTGCTTAATATGTAGTTGTATGCAATGTCCGTTGAATTCAACATGAGACATGTTATATTGAAGTGATTTTTTTGTAATAATCTTTTATGCCCTCAAAGTTTCAAGAATTCGACGAAATAGTATTACAAAAAAAAAAGTTTTGCGTTCTCCTGAAAGTGAATGAGATCATCGTGGGCGTTTAGTGTCGCATTTTTTTTCGAAACTCATACTTTGTTCGATTTTCCAGGAACGTTAGATATTTACGGCGCTTACTTAGATAAGTATGTAAATTTGGTATCGATAGTAATTACTTTTTTCACCGCGTATGCAAATTATTTAACGTTACACTCGTTATGTTTTAATGTAGTATTACCCTCATTTCGAAACTATCAGCCTGGTTTACGAATGCAAAATGATTTGCATAGTAATCATGTATCGTTGCCCTATGATAAAAGTGCCATTTTCCTTGTGAATAACACAATATCAAAAGCATTGTTAGGAAGTATTCGCTCGAGCAACGGTTTTCTATGGAAAATCCGCAGGAATTTTCCAACCTGCTTGTTGTCTAACTATATCGAAAACCTCGAAATCCCATCGGAGAAAGTTTTAGTATAAGGGTAAAGTTATCGGTCGGGATCATTTGCATTCGATCACTCGCACAAACGCATCGAATTAGTACCTATGAATCATCCCCGCAACGTTTCTGCCGTTTACCGTTTATTTATTTGCGGAATTTCGCGGCATATCCGGAATTTACGGGTGCTTTATTGCGAAAGGGGGCACATGATGAGGTATTTACGACCGTGCGTAGTACCAACGTGTGCTAGGTGAAAAATACACAACAGTCGCTCGCAAATGAAATCTATCGCATATTACGCGATAATTATTAATCATTTGGCGGGGCCCGATCGGGATCCGCTGCTGCTGCCCGTGCTGCTGCTGCCGGTGCACAAAAAGCAACCATACATCAAGAAGATGATTAAAGCCTCGTCTCGGCGAAAAATATTCGAGTAGGTAAATGGGAACATTCCTGGAGTTTCTAAAATTTGTGTTTGTCAGGTCTCACCTTATAAATTATTCAGCATTGTATCGCTGCCTGGGCAATAAATATCTGCTAACTTACGTACGTAATTTACGTTTCACCGAAGAAAATAAAGGAACTTGTGCTGTCGCGGGAAAAGCCAACGTGATAACTGCGTTTAAACAAACTATACTCGAAATATACGTTATATTACTTTCGATTCAGTTGGAAATTTAGATAATAGGATTTGTTTAACTTTGCCAAAAATATTTTCTCTGATAAAATTTGCTTAAATTCGACAACTCTCATCTCCACTTTCGACGATGGTGTTCAGCGTTTCCCCCAACTATTCTGAATAATTAATTCTTCTATAGATTTTTTCGAAAACTTTTGTTTCTTTCACGGTCACAACACACAAATACGATTTTCTGACCTGGCAGTTTCATTGCGTATATTCCACTAAATTCAAATCTGTGGTCAGTTTCATCCAAGCATATTTGGGTAAGGCTCGAAAACTACCTTCAAATTTGCTAAGTACATTATAACAACACACCCACTTCCAAACTTCGAAATCCTCTAAGACATAACAAATTTTTTAACAATTTTCCATCATCCACCATTGAATCGGATGTTACAGTGCAATATTTTAAACTTGAAACAAATGAGAAAATGTGTCGATTATATAAAAAGTTACTTTCTTTTTTGAGTACATTCTGATACTCCAAATTTTTGGTTTTTCACCATATCGACATGAACAAAGACTCATTCACAATCAACAAAGTACCGATATAAGATTTTACTCATCTCTCACCTTGGATAGCACTAATAAACTTTACAAATTTTTTTACTTTTGAACATATTTTAATTCATTTATAGCTAAAGTCTATAGCATAAGTTAACTTACTCCAAACTCACCAAAAATTAGAAAATTAATAAAACATTTAACAAAAAAGATCGACTTCATAAAAAAAATTATTATCAAACAAGTTGATAGGCACTAAAAACTCAAAAATAAAATGTAGAGAAAGATTTGGCTCTTAAGTTTCTCTGAAAAGTTGGAAATTGTTGTTTCTTCAGAAAGTTTAGAAAAAATTTCGAATTTTCTGTATGTGAAACTTATTTGAAATTCTGGAGAGATTCACGTGGAACTTTTTAGAAACTTCTGTAAAATAGACAAGAACATTACTTGATGTTGTTTGAATGTTTGTTTCAAAGCACTTTTAGGACATTTCTAGGATTATCTGCTTCAATCACATTCAACGATTTTTTTTCCTCATTTTTTGATAGTTTTATCAGAATTTCGCGCAAATGTGGTAAGCATGATAAGTTTCACAGATATTAAAAGAATCCCTGCAAAATTCAATGGAAATGTGAATTCTTACAAAACTTCTTGTCACATTTAACGATTGATTAAGGAATTCCTTTCACTCTCATATCAATAAGAGTGATTAGTTTAAAATTGATTTAAAGTTTTCTGAGAATTTTTACCTATTTGTACATATTTTTGGAACATCCAATGAATCAGCGAAAGGTATAGAGAGATTGATAGCTTATAAAAAAATTTCTTTAGAAAAAAGATCTGAAAGAGTAGTTGCGGAAGATATTTTTAAATCGAAAACTGTTTTCAACATGTTTGTGGTCCTTTCCTGCGTAACAAATTCAGCAAGCTTTGCTTGGAAAAACCAGGCAACATTTTTTTTAATTCTCATAAAATTTTAAATTCGAAGAAATCACAGTTAGTATTGAGCCAGAATTTTCTGTGAAAGTCTCCAATTTTAAGGAAACCGTGATGATTTTTCGTTTATGATAGCTATTTTCTGATAATTTTCTATCATTTCATCGTTATGTACAGAGAAATTTCGCTCTTTGATTTCTCTGAAAAGTTGAAAAATGTTTCTTCAGAAAGTTTGTGAAATTTTTCGAATGTTCTCTTTGTAAACATATTTGAAATTCTAGGGAGATTCACGAGGAGCATTTTGGAAATTTCTGGAAAATGGACAAGAAAATTTCTTCATGTTACAAGAAAATTTATTTGAGTGTTTGCTTTCTCAGAAAAATCCGCAAAATTCAATTTTTTTTGTGAACTTTCGACGAAGTTTCTTGTCACATCTTATGATTGATTGGAAAATTATGTTGACCATCTCATATCGATAAGAGTGATTATGCCAAAATTGACTGAAACTTTTCTGGGAATTTGTAGAAATTTGTTTATATTTTTTAAATGTCAAGAGAGAATGACTACTTATAAAAAAAGTTTTTTCAAATTCCCAGGGGATTTTCGTCAATCCGTTCAATTCCCCCACAAGTACTTCAGAACGTTTTAATCATTACTGCCAACAAATTTACCTTAAAGAAACTTTAGTAGTAAAGATAAAGTTTGAAAGCAATTTCACTATAACTACTTTTCAATTTTTATTTATTGTAAGATTGGCGAATTAATTTAAAGTTCCGCTGAAATAATAATTGCGCTTGGAGCTATGGAGATTTTATATCATTTGGAAAGCTATGAACAACAAATCGGAAACCGATTTTTCGCGATTGTTAATCGTTATTGCAGACACAACCTGAAATGCCTCAAAACTTGTTTTGTCTATATACAACTGTCTACTCTTATTCAAAATGTAACTAAAGTTTGCAAAAATTTTCATGACCTAATCAAACTGAAATTGCTATTTACCAAATTCGTTTACAAAATCTAATTTTACTGTCCTAAAATACCACAGCAAAAGTTTAATTTGTTGAACGACAAAAATGTTATAAGTCTTATAAGTTAAAATTCATTATAGCAAGAAATATTGGATGGGGAAATGAGGCCTAACCGATTTTTTTTTTGAAAAATTTGTGTGTTAATAAAGTATATTCGCTTTTTCAAGTTGCATTCATGATTTTGAGTAATAACCAACTGAACGATAAATAAATCGTAACCGTGGAAGTTCTGTATGGAATTTCAAATGAGAAAAATTCGGATTCATGCAATCTTTCCGAGCTCTAGTCGGAGACATAAAATTAATACTAATATAATTAACCTTGTGACGAATTTTTGCGTGGCGACTCAAAACTAGAAATAGAAATACATAGAATAGCGCACAAATTGGAATAAAAAAAGGTCATACCTGTTATGTATCGATTAACAAAAACCTTTGCCCAATCAAAATTTCGTTTTATCATATTTAACCATCATGAAAACATAGTGAAATCGATCCATAGACCGTGTTCAGTATTACTGTAAACCCGCACATTAGCAAAGGGGTAAAAATTAATCTGCATGAGTGCACGCTAACGTAGTCTTCCGCGTTTCTCGTATCTACACATACATTTATGCGTGTATATGTCCGTTCTGTCGGCAGGAGCCGCATTAAATGCATATTAATATCCTGTTGGACAAGCAAAAAGCACCCACTGTTCTGTAAATTATTATGTACGTTAGCGGCAATTTGCGAAAATGGCGATTTATGATATTTCTGAACCGGACAGCCGGTCCGGTCCGGCCCAAGATCCCCAAGGACCCCGTCCGATCGCGAGATTGAAATTCGCGATTTCGGAGGCGACAATTCTGGTGTTCTAGTTCCTCATTCAATTAAAATTTTACGGCCGAGACGATTAGAGCGAAAACGCCCAGCTCGCCGAGGTCTGGTTCGAATTAAACGACTGAATAAACGTCCCGGTCGGTCCCAATTCCAATTTCCAGTGGTCCGCACCAAGCTATAAAGATAAGGCGTAAATGACGAGGAGCCGTCTCACTGGGTGGCCTTGTTATATCAATGCCCCAATAAAACTACCTCTACATAATTATCTAACATTTTACAACATTTCTGTCAATTTTGTCGAATTTTATTGCGATGACCCAGGATAAAAGTCCCCCATTTCAGACCTACCGTATTTTGCCTCGCAAACTCAGATAGCAGCGCGGCCGCTATTCTTCTTAACTGCCTTCTTGATCATGATCCTAATCTGTAACCTCATCTTACTTTCCCATCAAATATTTTACAATTATCGACTCAAATTAACTTTCAACTGCAACCAAATTCCAACTCGCATCATTTGTTCTATTAGCAGTGAGAAAAAGAAAATGTTTTCGGATTCTCGGGCATAATTTCTGAATATCTTTGAATGACTTTGTTCCTAAAATTATGTATCAAAAAGTGGTAAGTGATGCTGAATAGGGGCAAAAAGGTAGAGTGAATAGTTACGACTGGCGATAAAAATTGACGCCAAACGGGGTCACGTACCCGAAACGCGTCGCCTAGGAGACTGCATCTCGGTTCGAATAGGGAAAACACGTTCTTTTCAACTTGACTCATATTCTTATTCGAAATTTAAAAGTGTTTGACAAGATTTCAATGCCTAAAATTAACCGAAATAGAATTAAAATTGAGATGTAATGGGAAAATCGAAAACTTTCCTTTTGTACTTATGAGAACTTTTATATGATATACAGGGTGTACCACACTGTTTTGAATCGGATGTTACACTTCAATACTTTACTCTTGAAACCGATGAAAAAATGTGTCGCTTTCTTTTTGGAGTACATTCCGATATTCCAGATGCAATTTTTCTTTTTTCATCATATCGACTTGAACTAAGTCATTCACAATTAAGGATGTACCGATATGAGATTTTATTCGGTTTTATCATCAGATCTCAATTTTTTTTATTTTGAACACATTTCAATTCGTTTATAGCTTAATGCTATGAGTAGCACGTTTGGTAAGTCCCCCCATATTAAGAGCAAAAAATAAAACCAAAAATAAGGTACATCTTTTACAAGTTTCCATAACTAAAACATTTGGATATAGAAAATTTGAGGAACTTGTTGTAAATTAATAATAAATAAAAAGTTAAAATTTTTAGTAAACTGGGCTGGAGTAATTTTTTTTCAACCAAAAAAACCTTATCTATCATATTTTCTATTCATAAAAAAAACAATAGAATATAGTTGATTGATATTTTCGTTCCCAAAATTACTGCTTTTTAGCTTATATGAATATAGAATTTAGAGTAGCGCTCAAGTATTGTTCGAATGTTTTTGATAACGACGGGTGGCAGGACCGAGACGGAATTCCAGACCGCGAAGTAAAAAACATATATCTGGCTATCTCGGCGTTCGCTATCATTTATTTGGATTTAATAGACTGTGATACTGTGAATTAATTTGAGCCGCCTTTCTTTTACCGGTATCGGTTTATATCAAAGCCGGCTGCGGTCTGTTCTTACAAGCGGTAATTAAGAAAGGCAGTTTACCGGCCTCCAAAGAAATGGTACTCTTGTGTGACAAACGGCTGAGGGTCACCTGCCCATGGGAATGTGTCCTGTTCTCGGATGGACTGTATCGGATATTCCTCCTCTATTCTTATGCAACGTCCCGAGAACAAAAAAGATGTCTAATAGTGCACCTGAAATATAAATTGCGAAATGCACGATTTCACGGTTGAACGGTCAAACGTAGATAATAGACGCGTGCCCCATTGACTTAAATCGAGTCAACTTTTATTTGATTCCGGAGACAGATACCCGATTTAATTCCACCACCCCTATTCCATTCATACGTTACGGATTAGCGAAAATGGGACTCTCGATGATGCAGCGTATCAAGATTCAATAACACATTTCTATTTGTCAAATATATTAAGTCAGGGGCGAGAACAAACAGGTCGAGCATCTATTTATTACCCCACGTACTTCACCCTAATCTGATATAAATTGCAATGATAACCCTCGAAGCGGAGCGCTGAGACACGATCGACGTAGAGCGGCTCGATTTCGAACATATTGATATCGGCACACTTGGGCACTTGACGCCCTTTTTCGCATCAAATTGGATCACTTTACTAACATCAAATATAAAAAAAATCACCGTTATACATCTAAGTATAAAATCAAGCTTTGCTTTTCTTCAATGTCCCAAAAATTTTAATTATAGTGGTGCTTTTGATCTTTCGCAATAATTAAAGAAATATTTGCAGAATTCAACTTGAAGAATTCTTTAAGAACTGAATAATCCTTTTAAATTTCCGCCAATATTGACGAAATCTCTGCAAAATTCAATATAAATAATGAGTGATCAAAAATTTATTTTGGAATTCTCGAATGCAAGTTTTCTGAACTTCTTAATTTCCGAATAAATTAATGACAGATTTAAACAGTTTTATTTTCAGACTTCCTGGAGCAATTTCTTCTTGATCATCTGAAAATACTTAAATCAATATCAACTTTAAATTTGCTGTTATGAAATTCGCATGGCGTTGCTATGACGACTTTCTTGTCATATATTGCGATTTTTTTTTTCTTGAGAAGAGGAATTTCGCCAAAATTTTCGGATTTTTTCGAAAAATTGCGAAATTTGTTGTAAGATGGCCTCAAAACGTTTCCGAATGATAAACTTCTCTTGAAATCCTAAAAAGATATGTAAGGAAATCGTGGGGAATTTTCAAATATTTGGAAAACATTCGCAGAAGTCCTGAATTTCGTACATAGTAACTTGAGAAGTTATGTCGGAATTCAATAATTATTTTAATCCTCTGCGAATACTGATGAAATCTGCTAAATCCAATATAAATTACTTTTTTAGGAATTTGCAGTTTCTATAATGATAAATATTTGAACAAATTTTGCGATTACATATCCTTTAAACCGAATAATTTAACAAATAGGAGGGAACGTATTTCGACTCTCTTGAAATGTAATAATGGGTTTCGAAAAAAAAATTCAAGTAACCACTAAAGGTTATAATTATTACTTTCGTACATGATGTTTCGAAAGAAAACGAAAATACTTTAGATGTGGTTGTATAGACAAACTAAGGATGCGGCCCTGTTTAAGAATGTCGCGAAATCCGAAGTAATGAAGGAATTTGAGAAGGATTCGAACCCTTTCTAAAATTCTTTCCGAAGGAGATGTCGCGCCTGTTTGTAGATGGGGAGATGGGGGGAGAGTGATTGCAACATCTCATCTTTGTTATTCAACTCAAATTTGAATTCTGAAGCAGTGCGGAAATTATTTTTGTCCCATAAAAGTACTGCGTCTTCCAATATTTCATTTTTTTTTCAACATTCATTAATCATGAAGAAAAGGTTGTTATAAGATCATAATAGTGTTAAGGGTTACATGAAAGGAGTTTGTAAGTTAGAGAAAATTTGGATTCAATTATCACGAAATATTTGCCTTTCTATGGCACGAATACGGAACGGAATTCTTACAGTAGTCAAAAAATGCAAGTTGCGCGCGGAATGCGCGGTCTGAGAACCGCCAAAAGCGATCTTATGCTAGATCTCGTTCAGACCATTTGTCGGTGGAAGGGATCTCAGAACGGAAGCCGACAAAGGTGGGATCGGGGTTTCGAGACGCAGATTTAGTATTAACAAAGTCTCAAAATAAAAGCAACGAATTTATTGCGTCTAAAAGTGTTTACAAAACATTGGCTGCCTCGACAAGCTTGATGACCATTTATTCTCGAATCCTTCCACTCCGTCGACCTAGTCTTCTTTTTATCTTCACAGTTCGACACGGCCATGCAATACCGGTTTCGTACCGATCCGCGCGTTTTTCCTCGGCCCGAACCCACCCCTCGATCGCTAATCATTCGCGCAGCCACCAGATACATTAATTTCATTTTGACATATATTAAAATTCCGATCTGCTCGCTCGCATAATTGCCGACAAGTGGTCACCCTTAACTAATAAAAGTTTGGTGTGTGAACGCGACTGGGGTGAAGTTTAATAAAAGTCTAGGGATGCGGAGACGAGGGTCGACCTTTCATCCCCTTTAAGGTCTATCCCTCGCTCGAATCATCCACTCCCTACATGACCACGTCGCGTACAACCTTTCGACCATCCCCCCACCGAGGGTCTATTATTACCTCATAACGGTATTTATGAGGCGAAAACACTTTGGGGATTCAGAAATATGAAAATTGCGATTTTAGATTCCTGAAAGCTCATATGCTATATCTTGATCCACCCATGCAGCAACTCTCCTCTCATACGATTTTCGATTGTCAGCAGAAAAGTAGCATCGTAATTTTTTTCTAGGCAAAAAAGTGCAAATCTTGGTCATAATTTTACCTAATCCATCCGACAATAGATGAAAAGGGGACCATTTGCAATTACTTACACCAACAGTGCTTATAAAAAAAGAGAAGACTTGAAAAAGCTTGAAATGAAACATTCAACATTTTCTTTTCAATAAGAAATGCTACGTAGAAAACAATCACCGGAAATTATTTTTTCGTAACTAACCGAAATTAACACAAGTCTTACGCAACTTTCGCAACATCCTTTTGTTTTTTGAACTGTATTTTAAATTACTAACCCAGAATATCAATTAACCACATTCCATCTAATTCAATTTTTTATTCCAGCAAAAATAAATCATCTTTATCTTTGGATACGGCATATTGAAAAAACCCATATTACCATATAATTGTATTGTCACGTAAATTACATAAGTATATGCACAATGTGATTCATTATATGAGAAAAACTTGCCCCCAAAAAAATTTACAAATTTGTACCAGACGCAGAGCAAGTCCTATACACAATCTTAAAATACAATATACGCAACAAATTTCAAACAATATAAGGTTTGAAATTACAATGACAGCATGTCCATGCGCAGTTAATTACATACTTATTTGTTATGTATAACGATTAGCCTCAGCAAAAACTGATGACGTTGTATAAATAAAGAATCTACAAAAAATGCAATCGCAAATGGACATAATAATAAGATATATTTATCATTCGGGATGATTTCAAGAACTGAGACAATAATCTGCAAAAATAATTCTTGAAATTAATAAAGACAATAGATCACAGCACTAGCATTAAATATAAAACGTAATCAATGTATGTTACAGAGCGGTATATTAGTATGATGTAAATGTTCTTCACATATTGTAGGGTGGAGGTTGCTGATGATAAGGCATCTGTCTTAAATGCGACACAAGATTCGGCGACGCTTGTTGCCCTTGCGGTCCTCCTTGGTGTTGCTGTTGTTGTTGCATCACCATCATTTGTTGTCGCATCCGTTGCTGTTGTTGCTGCTGGAATTGAGTAGATTGCGCTTGCATACCTTGCGCGTTTGGTCTCGAATACGGCGGTACGGAGCCAGTTTGTTGTCCTGCCATCGCGCTCATCGGATTCATGTTTGCGTTCATCGTGACGTTTGGTACTTGTTGATGCATGTACTGCTGGCGAGGATTTTGAGTCATTCCACGATAATCTGGTTGGGGCCTCTGCTGTCCTCCGAAACCCTGTTGCTGACTAGGAAACATTCCCGTTGTATTACCTTGCATAACCTGTTGGTTGTTGGCCAACATGTTGTTAGCGCCGTAATTTCCATAGGGTTGGTTGACCGGGTTTTGCATGTTTCCATATTGTTGTGAAAACATTGCTGCCTGAAATGTGGAAGAATTAGTTTATATAACCGAAAAAGAGGGTGATCAATAAATTGAACATTACTTGATTGGTTTGCATCGATCCTGGATGCGGTTGTCTCATTTGCTGTCTCGGAAATCTTTGCATAGCCGGGTATGCGCCCGGACCAGCGGCATTCGGTCCTGGACCACCTTGACCGGGTGGTATGAATTGGTTCAGTGGGTGACGTTGTCGAAGCATATTTGACAAAGCTTGTTTGGACGTATTGACCGGGGGTCGTTCGAAACGAGCAACTGAAAAATTTCAAAATGAAGAAATTTAATCCCTTTCCATGAAGAAAAATCATTAAAATAGAAATCCCTTCCCTTTTCACTTAATTCACTTCTTGCGCAGTCCAAAATGGAACCAAGAACATAATTGTGATATAGTCTTGCTGAAGGCTAATGTCGAAACTGACGCACTATTGATTGTCGTAATATCATGATCAAAAGTATTGATTGCGGTCTAAAAGTGATCACTTTTCTAAAAAATACAATGAAATTTTGTTTGAATTCTCTTTCTCAAAAAAATTGCTTCAATTCCATCCGAACCTGTCAATAATTTAAAAGGATTCGAGTAGATTGGAAACACACCTTGAATTTCGAGTCTGTAGTAATTTTCAAAATTCTAAAACTTTCCATGAATTACCGAATTCCGCGTTGTAACTTAACATAATCTTTCTGGATTTCAAACAATTATCAAAGAAATGATGCTGACAAATGGCCAAGTTGTATTGCGATTTCCAAAAAAAAAAGGAGTGGTATTCCTCATGGTTGTGAGCTGTGAACAAAATTATACATCGAAACGAATTATAAAAAAATGAATAAATAGAAGAAGAAATAAAGAATTTTGTCATTTTCCAATACCGATACAATATGAAAATCAGAATTTTCGAAGAAATAGAGATTTGAATTTCCTCTTTAGCCGACTAAGAGAACTAGAAATACAATATATTTTGACATTAGTTTCTTTTTGGGAAGCCGAACATATGAAAGGCAGCAAATAATGAATTTTAAATTCAAAATAAAAAACCGTACAACTAACTTTCAATAACAAGAAATCTAAACTTAAAAAAAACTTGGAGATAACGTACTGTTGGACATTTGGGCTGGGTAATAACCGCCTTGTTGAGGCTGCTGGGGGTTGTACCATTGTTGTTGGTTTGGATTTCCACCGTACTGTTGTCCCTGCGGTGGCATACCTTGACCATACGCCATTCCATGTCCAATTTGTTGATTGCCACCCGGCACCTGCATATGCATGCCAGGCTGTTGGACCGAAAGAGGATTTTGCGTCATTCCGGCCATCGGGTTCACCTGCATCGGTCCAGGCACCGATTTCGGTTTTCTCGGCTTCCTTTGACCTTTTCCTCGTCCCTTTCCAAGTGTCACAGGACTTTGATCAACGGACGAAGGAGTGTCCGCTTTTAGATTTGAATCCTGAAAATATAAACGTGATTTTCGATAAAGTAAAAAAGTGTAATTTTACAAACCGGTTTATCTTGGAGCGGCTCCAAATCTTCCGGTGGTAACGGAGGAGGATCTAAGTAATATGACGCCGGTCTTTGTAAATTGTGGGTGTGATACTTGAGCAGACGATGCATGTCTTCGCAAGCCAGTGGTTTGCGCTCCAAGCGCACTGCTCCAAACCACGACCACGAAAGTGGGGCAGGATTCTTCATGCCTTCTAAAACTTCCCAATTGCTGACTCTTTGCTTATCGGTAACCTGAATGAATGTTAAACAGAACATAAAAATTCTAACTTCAACTGAAAGCCATTAGAGCATAGACGTGAATGTTTTTCTTTGTTACCTGAAAACCGTGTTTCTTATCAATGCTGTCAAAGCTGATTTTATTGCCCTTGCTGTCGGTTAACGAACCGATAGGCTCAACTGCTATGATTTCGGTCATTTGTCTGGTCATCGGAAGTAGCTGTCTTATATGTTGCAATGATGCACTTTGTTTATCACCGACTTCTTTTTTCAATTTTTTCATTAGATTGAGGTACATCTTACGACCATCGTCCTTGAAAGAAAAAGAAATTCTTCATCATGATTTATAATTTCACACTTGAAAGTATCTTGAAAGCTCTCAGAATTTTCATTGACAAAAGAAATAAATTACTATCACAAGTTATTTTCATAAAACACTCACCTGAGTCTCAGCCGCTAAAGTCGAATGAATCAGAGTAGCCAGCATATCAATAACCGTTGTGAATAATGAACTATGTGTATGCAAATCGATAAGGCCATTGGTGACCAATTGAACAAAAAGAAGAGCCCAATCGTTCGTCGCCGATGGGTTTTTGTGAAATGCTTCAAACACACCACCGACTAGGGCGAAACGTAAATGAAGACTGTCTAACGTTCGCGCATTATTGCAGATATCTTGGAGATGTCCATCTTTAGCTAATTGGACTAGCTGCAATGATAAAAAAACTGTTACCTAAGGTGTCTTTGCATATAATTAAATAAAGGCGTCTATCTGTTTGTAATAAACATGGAAATGATGTTAAATGAAGATTAAAATCTTACCTGACTCAGTTGTTGGTGCAAAGAAGATAGCAAACCTTCTCGCAACCCCTCCTCTTGACCGTTAAGGCAAGTTAGAACGAGACTCAAAAACGGCTGGTGTGTTAGCACATTTTGCCCTTCCGTATCTTTTTTCGCTTTGTTTTTCTGTTCGCGAAACCAACCGCCGTTTTCGAGTACTTGTCCCGCCACCTTCAGTATGCGCCCTTGAATGGCGCTGGGTAGTTTTGACACCAAAGGTGCAACCAACCAGATGGAGTTGTAGTTTTTGGTTTTCAAGTGGGATTTCTTCTCGTCCGATCTTGGTGATCTGGAGCTACCAACGTTTAATTGGAAGACATCGATCGCCGCTTTCGCTACCGTATCGAGCCATTGCGACAGCTCTTGCGAATTGGGACTGAATTGCCTGAACATCAGTTGCAAATCAAGCCAGGACATCCGTAACGTCCACTGTTCCAAGTTCTGGACAACAAGGAAAATGTAAAATCTAGTATTATTCTTTTTCTTAAGTAAAATAACGTAAACACACTCACCTCTAAAATTCTGCTGATCATGCTTTTCTGGTCAAGCTCGTCGTAATTGGCACCAATATCAGGATAGCATATCATATGAAGTAAACGTTGAGCTTGCGAATGGGACAATAACGGATCGAGTAGATTGTCCATGTCGCATAGCTCCTCCGGATGGCTCAAACAACGTTCCAGCACCCATTGTTGTGAGCAAATCTCTCTTAGAACGTGACATGCGAACGCTGATAAGGACGCTGTGCTCTCTGCATTCCCAGTACTAGATTGCCTGTAAAATTTCCTATTTTTACATACCCGTTGACACAACCGTAGGAGTCATGCTGTTATTCGCACAACAAAGTTGAAGGGTCTGCACAATTATAGATTAAGATGAAGAATAGTATACGCATAAAAAATAAGAGATAGGAATTCAAAACTTGTGCAATAGTGCAAACTCTTCACGTATGATTTTCGAGTCATGTTCGATAGACATGCAAAAAAAAACAATCTGTCGAGTAAAACCAACCATCTCCAACAAATCAAGAATATCCCAACATGCAACAATGATAAAAATCAAATTAGGTCGACATATTGAAGCAGTGTAGTTAAATAAACAATCGGGAAGAAACCGTCTCCCATATGTCACAGAGTGAGGCACAGTGCAGGGAAAACTCGTGAAGTATCGATGAGAATAAACTATGTCAGTGTGCAAGCGTGCGAAACGATCAAAGCGAATTGAAGTTATTTCGACAAACCTATGCGTGGTCCTCGATCCGCAACTTTCCATGTCAATCCTATCAGAAAAGAAACAACTGCAATATTTCAAATTTTAAACAAATCGTCATATGGATTCAAATACGGAATTTTTTTCAGAGAAACTGCAACAATAAGTTAGTAAACTACGAGACTACGCGTCGACTACTTCCGACAACTGCGATGCAAAGCCAACAACTCCCATGTTTCCGCGTCGGATAACTCATCTTAAAATATATCAACTGTATACCGAAATTTTCTTCAATACGCAAGATATGATACTCGTTAATTTGATCAAAAATTTAAATTCAAACGTCAAAACAATTTTACCATAAGGAGTCTTTTTTTTATTTTAAAAAATTTCGTACATTTCGTATCAAAAATGAGTTACGGTATTTTCCACGAACTGGCGCAACTATTTTTCCTTTTCATCCCGAAAAACGGGAAACTCGGGAAGACTGACACTTAGCGAGATTTTTCATCCCCAAAAACCCTCGGAGACCGAATTTGACATCAAAGCGGTTTGCGGGATTCCAAATACAACGGCAACTTACAATATCGAAATCGATTCATCTAATCGGTGGTTGCATGCTAGAACGCCAGGCTTGAACATTTTATTAAGGCTGAAAATAAATATTTCGCAAAATCTTTTTTTAAGAATTCTTTTTTCCATCAAACTAACGAGCAATAAATTTCAAAACCATCCTTCGGTATATAGTTAACGGAACTACCTTTTCAATTAATTATAGTAAAATCAGAACTTACGCCAAATCCAAGGTAGGTCCATCGCCACCGCTCATAAGATCACTGGTTCCTAGTATATGCGAAATGCTCAATTCGGTGCCTTCTCGAGCGGTTGCATCGCCCACGACTAGAACGGCCTTAAGAACAGCCAACACAGGTCCGACGTGTATATTTCTATGAGCGGCAGCAAGAAGGTGACGATCACAACTGAGACGAACACCCAAAGGTGGTCTAGGAGCGGTTAAAGGCGGCGAACCAACGGAATACAGACCCGGTTGAGGGCCTTCTGCCGTCCTGAACAACCGTAACAGTAAGTGACACGTCAACCTCATGCCGCCTTCGGCTACGCCGCCCCCGTTATCTAAAGATTTGACCTAAGAAATAAAGGAAATGCCACTTACTTCTTCGTTTGGTTATTGGAACTTACCTTCAAAAGGCTAGGAAGTGCAACTCTTCCCACGAAATCTTCTAATGAGAAACAGTGTCTAGCAATTAGAATGCATGTAAAAACTGCTAGAGCATTGTGTATGCTTATATCCTGAAATGTCAAAAAGCAAACATTTCAAAAATGCTCGCGCGATATTAGGATGGAAACTCACTTGCACATCTAAGTTTGTCAATACTTCGGTGTAGTAGCCGGGATGAGACATTGGACAACAAAGGGTAAGTAACACACCTAACCATTCAGAAGCTAAAGCGTTACAACAAGCCGTCATTTCCGCACACATGATCGCTATGTCATTCAATCGATCGTTATCCACTTCCCGACAAACATGGACGATAGCGTTGCTCACAAAGGAATATCTAAAAAATACGAATCAATTTCGTGATTCATATATATATAACAAGAAAAAATTCACCTGTTGTTACCATTTTCGTTGAGTTGCCTTGCCCATCCAGTCTCCACGCGTCCCCCTCGTCTAGGACTGGCGAATATCTCTTGCATAAACTGCGGATTGTAAACGTAATTGTTACTCGGTGCCGGTTGTAGAGCGGTGTAGAGCGCCTGTCTAATCTTCGGATAGGCATTACCAAACGGTTCAGTATGCGGTTTGGATTTCAGCATGCTGCACGACGAGTACAAGTCGAAAAGATGCGCCAGAATGCAACGTTCGGCCGAACTACAATCGCACGGATTTGTAACATGTTTAACGACTTTGCACAATCCCTCGAAGACCGCAGTCGTCTGCTCTGGTGAAACTATCGGCGAAATGTAATTTTCTCGTGCGGCTAGAAGAAAATACTTACGTAACAAACAGCAGTGATATCTGCGCAGAACACCAACAACGTAGAGACTCAATGAAGTTGTGTAGCTCCTCGTGAGCACCGAGTTTTTCACGTAAAGCTGCATTTCCACTTCCGGCAGCTCTTTCAAAATTTGAATACAGACATCGATCAATCCGTAAATATTCAACGCCAGTTCCATCAGATCAAATAAAAAAGCGACATGTTCCTGCACCGGCAAATAACTGGAATTCCCCGTGGCGAACGAATTCAGCATCTCGATTACTGTAACGCTACATTGCCAAGTGACAACGTGCTGATCGAAGTAACTCAAACTTTGACACTTCTGTGTGGTCGCTTCGAAGTTGAATTCGTTTCGCGAATGCTTCTTCACTTTCCCGCCTTCCGCAACGTCGATGCTGAACTTCTTCGAAAACAACTTGCATATTTCCTTCGACATCTTTTTAACGGTGTGCCGAGCTTCGTCGCGCACTTTTCCGACGCCGTAAAGTAGCACGTGACGTTGATTGCAGTCGTGCTGAGCGAACGGATCGTCTTGCGACAAGGGGAAATGGGTGGTGTACAAGAGGTGACGCGACGGTCTGATCTTCGCGTCGCTGTGATCCGTCTCCATTTGAACGTGACCTGATTGATTATGGGAATGGTGGCTGTGATCGTGCTCTTTCGGACTATCGGGAATATCCATCGAATTTTGTTGATCTTCTTTAATGTTTTGCAGTATCTTGTCCAGATCGTGATCGATGTTCGCGTCGTCGTAATCCATCGTCTGGGAGTGATCCTAATTTGAAAAAGATTATAACTGTCTAAAAAAATGCTGTTTCGCGAATCTGTGGATTTCCACTTTTTCTACTGAACGTACTACAGTACACTTACTTCGATTTTTGGATGATTTACGTCTGTGATTTCCTCAAGACCCAGCAGATCGCCCCTCGATATCAATGTGCACATGTAGGCGTCGTGCGAGAAAACGTCACGCCGTATCAGTTCCGCGAATAGATGTACTAAATTCGAGAAGGCCGTTTTCTTAGCCGGGCAATCGTCGGGTGCGGGCACGGGAGCGTCGGCGTCCAAGAACTTCATCAGCAACGACTGAAACATCGGAGGCCCAGCGGGCAGAGAGCAATTTGAATCCTTGTCGTCGTTAGGCGCGCTCTCTTGATCTCCATTGGACGAAGCCTCCGATTGACGTTTGTCGAGCAGAGCGGCCACTGCAAGCGCTCGATGCTCCCCAGTTCGTTCTGGAGACACTGCCCACTCGCAAAGTAATTTTACGATCGCGTTCTCCTGATCGCTATTTTCTCCAAAAACTTTCGAGTACAACGTGTCCAGCGAATTGAGGACGTCCATGCGATCAAACTTGTGACGATCGAGGGCATCGAGGGCGCTTAATACTCTCGTTGTCACGTTACCTTCCGCGCTGGACTCCTGCCATTTCTTCGTACTCCATCGACCTTCGGCCCGTTTACTTCGTTCTCTGATGACACTTTCGGCGTGCTTCAATTGTTTGCGATATGTGAGCATGTCGCATCGAGCGGGCATCGGAAGGCAAGACGGTTTCAACGAAAGTTTATCCAATGGGGAACCGTGCCACACAGTGTCAAGGCCGGCGCCACACCAAACTAGACTGGTTGGGCATTCCAAAACGACAGAATGTATGATTGAACTTAGTTGGATCACTATAAAACAGAAATATTTGTTTAAGACTCTATATTTAAACAAACAAACAGTGGAATTCCAACTAATGAATTCTCTCACCCATATCCCTGTGCAATGGGCAATTTTGGTAGTCGATTAACGAATTCTGTACGGAATTGATTGGTACATTCTCTTTCTCCCCTTCGATGACATCCTTCGGTTCGCTTTTAACTTCCGCTTCTCCGTTTGGTGTCGCGGAAAGCATTTGATTCAATTTTTTAACGCAAAAAAGCGCCAGACGCCTAGATAACAGTTCAGATTGAACAAATTCCTCCATGAACTGCATTGTCAACGGTAAAAATATGCGCAAGATTCCGTCATCCTGCGGTTGCGTACGTACTTTCTCCAAGAGATCGATTATCCAATTTAGAACTTCTTGACAGTCGGTTAATCCTGCAAACAAGTACAGAACTGCTAAAGCCTCCTCAAAAGAGAGAAATTCAACCACTTGTTAATTGTTGTAATAATTTTGTAAATAAATCAATTATCAAAATTTAATAATTACCTTCTTCATACATATATTTAAGGAGCCTCGAGCAATACATCCAGTGTCGATAAGATAATTTGTGTTCAGTTTCAGTATTTACAGTTGCCACAAGAGATTGACTTAAAATTCCCGTTTTCTCGCTTTGCGAATAATGTTCCTGAAGTTTTGGTATCTGGTCTTTCAAGAATTTCAACAGCGTGCTAGACCACTCTGAAACCAACGTACATGTTGATAAACTGAAAAAGGAAAATGGAACTAAACTTACCCGTTGTAGGATCCAGCATTTGTCTCTTTTTATTCTTAGTCTCAGAAAATGCAAAAGTAGTAAAGGCTGAACTTAATTTGATAAACCACGTAGCACGCATCATTGGCACTTGATACTCGCTTAACAGCATAAATATTTCTTCCTTTTTATTGAAGTTTGGCGCTTTCTTTGAAAGACTCATAAGAGGTTTCTTTCCGGCTAAATCTTTAAACCAAGCTTCTATTGCGTTTTTGGTACGTCCCGTGGCTGGCCAAAAGTTGTCCTTCATGTTATTCTGCTGCTTTTTCCTCCCCGAGTCGGGTAGCATGCTGAGTTCTTCTTTTTTCGCGATAATTGCATTGAAATAAGCTCCAACCTGTCATCAAATAAAACATGTGAAAATTGCCCTTAATTTGAAATTATAATTCCCTATATTTTCAATATTAGTGTAGGTAGAAAAACGATGTACAAAATTTACCTTGCTAGCAGTAACATTACAATTTCTTGCAGTACCAAATTCGTCACTAAGTTGGGTCATTGTAGGAAAGCCATGTTTTACATTCACACTGGTCAACTCATCCTCTTTTTGCTTCGGTTCTTGTGGGTATACATCAGGAGGTCCAATTCTCGGCTTTTTGAGAGGCCGTTTCTCAAAAAGCCCCGTCCCGTTGAACATTTTTTCACAATATTATAACTCTCACAATGAAATAAAGAAAGAGCTTCTCGGTGAAGTGTAAGGAGGACAGAAATACGAATTTGCTGATTTATCCATAACTCAGATAAACATTGAGACCATTTAAATCTATATGTTTAAATGTAAAATCGTTTGTCAAGAGACCAATGTTGATGTAAACATGGCAATGGCCGCTTACTCAATGACGTTTTTTTGACATAACCTTCTTGATGGGAACCACAACCTTGAATAAATGTCAAAAGCAGCTGATGTTTAAAGTACTTTCAAATTTTATTTAAAACTATTTTAACATATATTTTATTGGTGAAACGCTTTGAATACAAATAGTTGAATTATTTTGTCCATGACACTTTAGGAATGTCGAAATGTTCCGTTAAACTGTCCAAGTGTTGATTGAACTTCTCCACTCGCTCCTTATGTGTCATCACAGCTTTTTCTAGAATTCGTTTGGTTTGCTGCAATCGTTTAATGCATTAGGTGAAATTGACGAGGGCTTGCTAACTTACATTTTTTTCCTTCTGCTGCAAAAAAGCTAATTCAGCTTTCGTTTTCTTCTCTTTAGACGTCAACTCGACCTTTTTCTCGACGTTTTCTTCAAGTGTTTTTTCAACAGCTTCCCGGGTTAACTCCTTTTGCTTCGATTTTTTCTTCTTTTTAGATACGCCTTTCAATTTCAATTTGGTTTTATTAACAAGAGCGTACGGGTCCTCAGATGACATTTTAATCAAAATATTTATAAGCATCCGAACATAACCTCATAATAAGGCCAACCACTGAACATGCGTCAAATTTAATGGCCAACGTCAAAGCGCTTAGACCCCGCAACGTGACGTCACAATTCGAAGTCTTGCTTCTTTACGTATAATCAAATAATTATAAAATAATAAAATAGAACGTCAAACTGAATGCTTTTGAAAGGGTGATATAAGATTTTTCATGTAGATCTTAGAACGATTGGTCCTAATACGGGTCCTTAGCCGAATGATTTTTGAATGTTTTGATTGTGTCAGTAGAGTTGATATCGACATTACTTATATGTCGAGCTTCGCGCAATTATCCGAATAAAGAAAATTCAACAACTGTTTTACTATAGAATCGCAGTCATACGAAATAATCAATATTCATGATCAACAATAAAATCTCAAACTTTACAGTAACAAAAATTTTCCGTTGTCAACTTATTTGATATTGCTATCAACGTTATTTATAACGGTCAACGGTTTCCTTTCTTCTCCGAATTCCGGTTTCATTCTTAACGCGTGGTCCGGTAGTGTCGGCGGACAAAAACCTTTCTGAATGAAATCATGATTATATAAAACATGAGCCGGTGGTCGATTTTTGGGGTCAACTTGTAACATCAACGATATCAAATTCGTCGCCTCATCTGATAAAGTGATCGGTATCTTATATTCTCCCTTTTTAATTCGGCCTGATGTTTCATGAAATTTTTTTGTTTGAAACGGTGGAACACCAACCAGAAGACAATACAAAACGCAACCCAACGCCCATATATCCACCCCAAAAGAGTGTCCTTTTTTGTTGACCATTTCAGGGGCCATATAATTGGCCGTTCCGCAAAATGACTTCCTTAGATGATCCTTGAACATAATTTTGGTAGCTAATCCAAAATCTCCAATTTTAACACATAATCCTTCACTTAAAAATATGTTGCCTATCTTGAGATCCCTATGAATGATACTTTTTTCGTGTAAATAGATAACTCCCAACAATAATTGTTTCAAAAAATACCGTCCTTCAATTTCGGTGACGGTTTTACGAACTTCTAAAATTTGCCGCATTGATTTTTTGTTGCAAAGTTCCAAAATCATATAAATGCTGTTTTCGTCTTCAAAATCCTCGTAGAATTGAACAATGTTTTCATGATTCAAGGAATTATGTATCTTCATTTCTAATTTCATTCTCTTCTCATGATTACCGGCTCGCATTTTAGCTTTGGATACGATTTTGCCTGCGTAAGTCTCATTATTGGCGATGTTCACTAATTCGTAGCACTTCGCAAAACATCCCTTTCCTAAGAACTGCCCTCGTTGATAAGTTGTCGCGGATTTCGTATTAAACAAAAATTCAGGAATTATTTCTTCTTTTTTTGACATGTCTCCATTTTCGTCTGACGCCATATTTTCAACGGACAGTTATCTAATAGATTTTGGTTTTCAATTGTCCTAGAATCAAAAATTATGGAAATATCTTAAAAATTATGTAACGAAACAAAATGAAAACTTGCCAATAAGCTCACAAGGATGTGCCAAAGGAGGAACAGGAACTAACCGAAAAAGTTAATGGATGAATATGTAGACAGTCATTCACGTGTTTTAATCATAGATGTAATTAAATAGAGGACACTGATTTACATCTGTGTTCAGTTTTGTTTAGTTCATACGGTCAACGCTCATTGAAGAGACAAAAAACGAGATATATGAGACGGGAGATAGCAAAAACACAGAAAACACTTGTAGAAACTTTTCTATTTGCAAAGTCCATCGTGTGAATACAAAAACCAAGTGGAAGAACTACTGAGGAAATACTAAATATCACAAGTGTGCATGTTGGAAACATTATTTTTTTATAGAAGGTACAATTTTTTTTCTGAGAAACGGTTCATTTAAGACGGGAATAGTAAGCGATGCGATGGTAGCCATATTAAGCAGCGATTGAATGATGAGAAACCAAAAGGGACGGTAGTTTTTGGAGTTGAGGTAATGTGTAAAAAATTTTTTTTTATTTTTATGTATTAAATGTTTAAGGTTATTCCCACGAAAAAGATGCCATTTAACATTTTCTCTGAAATAAAAAAATTATTCGAAAATTTTAGTTTTTTTCATACTTTCGGCAAAATAATTTATTTTATTGTAATGTGGAATTTATATTATGCAGTTAATATTCCAATCGAAACGAATTAACATTTCGGTTAAACTTTTCACTGTCAACGCACTGCATGACCTTTGGGGTTTACAGCGTATTAGGTACCAAATAGAACACTGAAAATAATTTCGTGACCTTTTTGACGGATTTAAATAATACAAACCAATAGAAAAAGTTCACTGCATTGCCAATGTAAGTAGTTCTAGTAACCTTACATAGAGTTCAGCTCTATTCGCGAGGGGGCGGAGCAAAGTCTGATTATGGATGACAAGTGATGACGCAAATCTATGTTTTCTAATACATGTTATGACCTCTTTCTCTTTCCAGTCTTTCAAAGAACATTGTGACTATAGATTGATAGGTTATATTATTATTATTATTATTATTGTGAAATTTGTTTGTGAAAGCAGTTCGCAATTCTGGTTTTGAAATGACGAAGACTTCAAACGTGAATCCGGATTTATTAAAAGAAAGAGCAAAATGCACTTTCAAACCAATGGAACTCACGCACTTTCTAGACGGCGGAGAACAAAAAACCAAAGAAAGAAGAGAAAGAGGTAATTTAAACATTTACCTAACTGCCAACAAAATACCATTCTAATTCCATAGAAAGATTTTTTCTCGACGACCAAGAGCTCAAGTCCAAAGTGCCAATGGAATATTTAAATCACCAAGAAAAATATGAAGAAAGTGTTCGTAAAGCGTGCGTTATTTTTCGAAAAGTTCAAGAGTTACAAAATGAGGGTAAAGCTGGCATGGAAAACTACAGGTTAGTCATTTTTCATTAGAAATAATGTATAAATAATTTAATATTTCATGAACAACTGATTACATTGTAATTGATTTTTAATTGTCCATTTCGTGTAACATTAAAAAATTCATTTTCCTGGGTTACTGACACTATAATTTATTTAATTGGTACCGGCAGATTGATTTCAAATACAATTTGGTTCAATCTCACCCATCAACCGTGAAATTGAATTTTTACTTTCACCTGTATTTTATCAAATGTTTTCAATTGATCCGTATTGTAAAAACGAATTATTTAAAGTCCAACGTTTCATGCTAATTCAAAATCTATGAGACTTTTAGCTAGTATAACTTCTACAAAAACGAAATTCTGTCTTATTAAATATATTTTGAGTAAGGAATAGTGCAAAACCAAGTAATTGTCGTACCTGACAAATATAGTTAATTAACAATATTGTGCGAGAATTCATCAAAGACCCTAATTGATAATTATTTATTGTTGAAAATACATAAAATGTTAAAATTCAAGAGCTGTCCAAACAACAATCAAATTATAACATCCTGTAGAATTATTCGAAGTGCAGAAACTTGTTTTTAACGCCTGCGAAATATCAAATTCCATTGTTCCTAATTAAATGATAACAATGTCATGAATAATTCTCAAAATTCTAATGAACGCGATTTCCACACTTTTATTTCCAACTTGTTCTTGCAATCCCTAATGCCAATTATACCAGACTAAACAATGTTGATAAAGTAATGCCGTGTTTTGAACGTACTGTAATGAAAAGGTGCCTTGTTAATGGTTTATGTGTGTCATTATTTATTGTACATAGTATAATCCAATGAGATAATTGTTAACACCAATAGCTGAGAGAGAAGCGATTAAATAGAAGGAAGCTCGAGTTCAAAGTGTAATCCTCGACGTGAAACACGTTTTTTAAACCCCATTAGTTGTTTAATAAAATCGATTAAATATATTTAATCGTCGCGATTGGAATTCGACGATTATATCGTACGAGAGTGCAAAGGTTTTACTATAAACATCCTGCATGAATAAACAAACTTCAAATTGTATTGTCGCGATGATAAAGTCATAGAAAATTTATTTTTATCAACGCATGCTTAAAAAAACTTGAACATTCTCGATACAATGAACAAAACCAGCGTTGATCCTAGAAAAAATTTTTAGTGGTGCACTCGATCATGATGATTAAAAAAAAGTTTTCGCCTCTAAACTTTCTCGTGTTAATATGTCGAATTCATTTGGAAATTCAAAATATTTTTCGAATGTTAACTTGATGATAATGTTTGTAACTTTCGTAATTTCTCTGGAAGAATGCGAGGAACTTCTGAAGTGTTTTTTTTAATTTTCGGATGATTCGATAAATTCCTTCTAAAAACGTTTGATTTTTCTGCAAAATCCATAAAAATGCTCTAAGTGCCTTTTTACCGATTCGCCTAAATTTCACAACCGTTAGCGAGATATCGACCGAAATATGTTTCACCGAATGATTGTTTCATTCAGAAAATTTTGCAGCGTGGGGCATCGGATCAAATTCTGTAGACGGCGATCGATGACTCAAGTAATATAATTTTTTCAGAATTTTTGAACGTGTTGTTGACGAGTACTGGGCATGTATTTGAGTAACGTAAGTCAACTTCATGATTTCATCTACTAATGTGAAAATTTATATCTTGCACCCAAGAGTGCGCCCCACTCAATGAATAGGCTTGTTCCAACCAACCAACACTTGATCTTCCAATCTTCATGCGCTTGCGCCTGTGAATTTTCGGGACCCTAAAATCGTAGTGCGCAAGCGTCAGACGATTGGAAACAAGTGAACTACTGATTAATGAATTCAATCGTGCTGTATGAGAGTCCTATCCCCATCGAAAGTGTCTTCATAACACAAAAAATTATCAGATTATTAGGTGGCATCCGTTTCAGATCTTTTTGTCAAATTCGTACTAGAAATCGAAATAGTTTTTATGATCGAGCGGCACCGCCTGACCACAATGTTGAGTATAAAAATTTTTCAATAGACCACCAAGTAAAGTTGAAAGCTGAATAAACTTAAAATTGAAAATCTGATTTTTTTTGTAATTAAAATGATTTCAAGAGTTTGAAAATCGTAGAGAAATATTGGGCGGTCAACTGGCTTCAGCGATATTACCTGATGGAAATCCCCTCACTCTTCATTATGTCATGTTTATACCTACCTTACTGGGGCAAGGAAATATCGATCAACAAGCAGAATGGATCAACAAGGCGTGGAGTTGCGAAATAATTGGTACATATGCACAAGTAAGCTAAATGTGTGCAAATCAAACCCCCTAGTTTCAATGTGAAAATTCACATTTTCAGACAGAACTAGGCCATGGAACGTTTATTCGAGGATTGGAAACGACAGCTACATACGATCCCAAAACTGAAGAATTTGTACTGAATAGCCCTACATTAACTGCTTATAAATGGTGGCCTGGCGGATGTACGTTAAAAAAAAACAAGAAAAATTAGTTTAAAGCTACGTAATCCATTTCAGTGGGTCATTCTGCAAATCACGCTATAGTTGTTGGTCAACTTTACACAAAGGGCAAGTGTCACGGTATACATCCCTTTATAGTTCAATTGAGAGACACAGAAACACACATGCCTTTGAAAGGCATAAAAATAGGAGAAATAGGATGTAAACTTGGAATGAATGGAACTAATAACGGTTATTTAGGATTTGAAAACGTGAGAATTCCAAGAATGAATATGCTGATGAAAAATAGTCAAGTTCTTAAGGTAATGCGAATAAGAACTAAGTAAACTAAGAAACATTTCAAGTTTTTCATTTTTAGGATGGCACTTATGTTCAATCGCCCAGTAGCAAACTAACTTACGGTACCATGATTTTCGTGAGGGTAGTCTTAGTAGCTGATGCTGCATCCTACTTAAAAAAGGCCGTTACTATAGCAGTACGATATAGCGCTGTACGGCATCAATCCCAAATCAAACCTGAGTGAGTGTTGTTTGTCAATTTTTAATGCGATGAATAACGAAATATTTTTAAGCGAGCCTGAAACACAAATCATCGACTTTGTTACACAGCAACACAAACTATTCCCATTAATTGCAGCTTTCTTTGCATTTCATTCTTCTGCTAATTGGCTCTGGGAAGTTTACAACGAAGTCACCTCAGAATTGGAGGCAGGAAAATTAAGAAATCTTCCTGAGGTAAATATTTTCAAATTATGATACGACCAAACCAACAATTATTTTTAGCTTCACGCGGTTGCTTGTTGTTTAAAAGCAATATCAACAGCCGACGCCGCACTTGGTGTTGAGCAATGCCGATTATCCTGTGGTGGTCATGGATACATGACATCATCAAATTTGCCCAATACTTATGGTCTGGTAACGGCCATGTGTACTTACGAGGGCGAAAACACCGTACTACTACTTCAAACTGCCAGGTTTTTAGTAAAATCGTGGCAAAATAAAGAAGAGACGATACATTTGGATACAGTGAAGTACTTGTGCCAATCGGAAGACAGACCCTTTGAGAAATCAATTGACTGGATAATCTCCGCGCTGCAACGAGTATCTGCGAAGTAAGTGTATAATTTTTTTGTTCGTATTTATTACATAAAAAACTCATAACGTTCTCCATAGAAAAATTGAGTTAGCTGCTATTCATATCGATGAACGTGTCAAAAACGGAAGAGTTTATGAACACGCGTGGAACGAGACATCCATTGAACTTGTAGGAGCAGCTGATTCTCATGGTAGAGCGTTCATCGTCCAGACTTACTACGAGAGTGTAAAATCGATTACAGACGTATCTCCGCAACTGAAAACCGTATTACTACAGTTGACTGAATTGTATGCAGTTCACACCGCTTTGCGTTGCACCGGAGATCTTCTTAGGGTAAAATAAACAACTAATTAAGACTCATAAAATACTTCAATGAATAATTACAGTTCACGAACTGTCAAGGAAAGGATATCAGTGTTCTTCAATCTTGGCTGGAACAGTTATTGACTGCTATTCGACCAAACGCTATAGGAATAGTCGATGGTTTCGACATTTCTGATCAGGCTCTGTCGTCAGCTTTGGGAGCGTACGACGGAAATGTTTACGAGAGACTTTTCGAGGAAGCTTCCAAGAGTCCTCTTAATGCCGAACCAGTGAACAAATCATTTCAAATGTACTTAAAACCGTTTCTTAAATCAAAATTATAATTGTTCACGAAAAATGCTCAGGGGACCATTAGTGAAATTTTCTAACTTTTTATTGATCAATCTGTTTAGTAAAAAGAATTTTTCCTATCATTTAATAACGATTCGGTACTGTTGACTGGTTTGTATGAGAAGAGGAATGGATGATACAATTTTTAACTGGATTGAAATGACTGGTAGTCAAACTACCAATTACATATTCCGGATTGGTTGTTTTGGTTTTATATATACATATTGATTTAGAGATAATGCATCATTTTGTGATGATCCAATTGTCATTTAATATTTCCTACGCAGTTACTTTCGTTTCACTGTCAGCTTACGTCGAAAAGAAGCAAGAATTTTTTATCACAGGGATGGGTTGATTATATAAGAAAAGTGTAGAAATAAAAATAAAATTTGGCATAGAGTATATTGATAAGTTGATAATTTTATTGTGTTGAATGTGTTTTGTACCGAGGATATTGTATTTGTGAACAAATCGTTGATAATTTTATATATCTACTATTTTTTTATGCGATATTAACAAAAAAAAGTGATCAATTTTTACAGGGGGATAGATTTTCACCTTTTACGGGTACCAGTGTTATGATTTATTTGTGTAATTTTTTTTTATTTCATTTTTTTTTGTTATGTAACATGATGGTATTGTGTACACGTTGTGGCTGAAGTAATATTGATATAAATATATTGAATACTATAAATCGTTATATACTTTTGAATTATATAAACTTCGACTTCAACTTTTATTATTTATTGAGTAGTCTTACTGATCGAAAAGGTTGATGCCGTAGGGACAGGGCGAGTACGACGTCTGAACCACCGCCGAAAATGTTATGAAGTAGAGAATTATGTCAGGTGTTTAAGCGGAAACAAAACATTCTTTAAACACCTCACGGGTTGAAATTTTTGATTATCTTACAAAGAATTCAGAAAAAAGTCATCACCGAGTCATTTGACAGAATTTTTTGCAAACTTCGGGTTATGTATTTTCAAAAGTCATCATCACCAAAGAAGTCATTACCAAAATGGTTAATAATTGCTTGTAAAGAATCAAGCGAATGTCATAAATGATTGAATGAAAACAAATGTAACTAAAATGTTACCAGAAATATTTTACAATGTAGGTACTGAAGATTGTTGGAAAAGACGAAAACTTTCAATTCCTAAATGTTCTGTGTTTTAAGATCTTTATTGTAACATTTTCATTTATTTGCATTTACAGTACGTGAACTTGCCTTCTAGGAAACTAAACTCTAACGTAACATTTCAATTTCGTTATCCTCTTGTGACATTAATCAAAATCATTTTGTGTCTTTTTCAAATCAAAAACTTCCAATTCATTCGGAATTCCTTCGCTTATTCTGAATAAAATTCAGGATATGAAAAAAAATAAATAAAAAACAGATTGGCAAGTATTAAATTTTACTTAAAAGATACATACAATCATAAAAACCTTACATAATATTGCGATTAATAGTAAATATTGTTTCACGAATGAAAATGTAACTCATTTTCGTAGATAATCCTTACGTATCTGTTTGATAACACTAAATGAGTTTGAATAAAGAGAGCTATTTTAACTTAATCTATTCTAATATCATTCATGAAGTTGCACAGCTTTTGTTAAGAGCTGTGCGAAATAAATTATACAAAATTTTATATCAGTTCATTATCTTCGATAAAAATCCATGTTTTCCAAAATTATGTAGCAAAGATAATTTATATAGAAAAAATTAATAATCTCGTTGGAAATGAAATTGTAGTTCAGGTACGTTTTGAAAATACCTAATGTTCCATTTGTTGCTTAACGAGAAAACTGATGTTGGAACTCGGGTTTTATTGAAATTTACCTTTTGGAAAACATACTGTAGAAGAATTAGATTTCTATTGAGCATTGTCGATTTCTAGAAGATAAGTGCTACATATTCTTTGTTGAATGTTTTATCACAACACAAAAATGTGCTCAAGTTATGTCATGGTGTAGTCAATATTTACAATATGGAACTATTTACAAAAAATCTTTTCCCATTTCCTTTTAAAGTTAAATCAGCTATTAGTTTATTTACATGCCACTTGTTCAATAAATTTTGAGATCATTGGTGACCAATTCGATGAAATAAGTAAAAAAACATCCCTTGGTTGCAAATAATTGCCACCCTTTTCCAGTACGATAATGATGTACATTTAATGTTAATGATCACACGGATATTTTACAAATTATGGTGACCAATATAAATCATTAAAAACAAAAAAATTGCTAACAATAACTTAAACTGCATAAAAATGAAAGAAAAGAAAATTCAACATTTTCTAAGTTATATAAACAGAATATAAATTTCTACAATGAAATCATCACTGCTAAATAAAACAATCACAACAAAAGAAAAAAAAATAAAATGATAGGCATATATAACATTAAAGTAAATATGGCAAGTTTCTCAATGGTCCATTAACTCTACGAATGTTATATCAAAAAACTCCTCATCCAGCGCTTTCAATTCCAAGAGGAAGAGATCTTCGTTGCAGTAGAAGGCCACCATATCGTCATCAATCTTGGCTATAATGCTAAAAAAGAGAAGATCTTGTTAAATGTTCTTCCTTTACTCTTGACGTTGGTTCTAAATTTTGTTTGTGAATACTTATTAGTGAAAATGATACAGGAGAAAGCAAAACTGGATGTATTCTCTGGATGTGTGTGGGAAAAGCCTCCAGTCAGCGAGTTAATAAATGCGGGAGCGTTGTTAGTGTTTGACCGTTAGTTTCCAGTTCACTTCTTGACAGATAAACTCCATAAAAATTACGTTATTTTTGACTTACCCTTTTTTGTTTTTGCGATACAAGTTATTTATGCTCGAAGCGCTAATTTTGTACTTATTCTCAATCTGCAAAATAAGGAAAACAGAATTAATTTCTTAGCCAGAAGAGAGTGTGCAAATTTTCTGTCTTTCTCTATTTTAGCATAGATTTAGAAGAAGTACTGAGCTTTTCCAAGTGATTAAAAATGAAACGGACCTTTTGAATAGACAAATTAGTCACGTGGAGCTAGCAAAAGTGAACTGTTCCCACGTTGCTATCAAATGAACGAACTTTGTGTTAATCCAAAACACATGCTAGTTTTAGTTAATTGTTATTAATGTCGGACACTTAAATGAGATGTGTTTAAAAGCCCAGTACGTCCAGGTCCATGCGTGTTAACCCTTCACTGGCGACGTGTTCCTAAAAAAGACCCTTTCCTCAACGGAACAACAAAGTTTAATTACTAGATTACACGTCACCAGTACGACATTGAAATAGCTCATCACTAGTCGAGGGTTAAGCGGAATAAGAGAAAGCTAAGCGTTATCACGGCTACTTACTGCGTTGATTAGTCCCTGCGTGGTCGGCGGTACTACATGCAATGGTGTGTAAACATCTTCGTTTTCCTGTCTTACGTATAACATCACCCTCTCGTTTAAAGGAGGAGGGCCCACCGTGCCCGGTCCGCTACCCGACATTTTCACCCGTTTCATGGGAGGTGAGAACACGTTTCCATCTGTGGTCAAACTGTTGTCCAGGAGCCCATCTTTCTTGTCTGCCTCCGGAGGAAAATGGTTATGGAATTTTAAAGTAGGCGTGGAGGGCGGTTTCACCGCAGGATGAAGTAAGAACGGGGAGCCAGATTTGACGTGGTCAACTGGTCCCAAGGAACCTTCAGGGTCGTGTGAATAAAATCCTTGCAATTCCATAGTGGTGAGCTGGAAAAGTGATGCGATATAAGGTGGATTGTTGGGGAAACTACAACGACTTGAAACTCACCTTTTCTAGATCTTCGGCTGGCGAAAAGAGGACTGGAGGTTTTGCTAAATCGCTCATACTATAGAATTCGGATCTTTCGCACATTGGATGATACAACTCTTCGAGCTTCTTCCGGCCAGTTGACGTCATTTTTCTTTTGGCAGCTCTTCTTTCCTCGTCACGGGTCTTGCGTTCCGCTCCCTAAAAGGTGTACCAATTTTTACTTGGTCTCGAGCATTCGGTGTTAAGTAAAGAATCGGCACGACTTACTGATCAATTCCAATCTTTTTTCGCAGCGTGTAATATGAGTTCTTTATTTTAAAATTTAATCAATCATTGCTCACCTTATCACAAAAGACTTTTATTTGGCAGTATCCACGATGGTAAATTTGCGTATCTCTAGGATCCTCGTAGGTATCGATTTGAAGATGGAGGGGGAGACCTTTCACACCCTTTTGACTACTGAAATCAGTACTTAAACATTGAACCGCTATGTTGATCTGGAAAGTAGAAATTATTGAAAACAAAACTGCGTTTCTAAAATGTATCTATTCACCTTCGCTGGACTTTCTAAAGGATTCCAATAAATAGCAATGGCATTATGGGCAACTTCTTCGATGCAGCCGACTAGACCAACGCTGTTCTTGGTATCTGCAAAAGAAGTGATTGTTTTTATGTCTATATCTGATTGGTGACGGAAGGAATCGTTTCATTTTCTCTTTTAGATCGATAAATCAGAAGTACAAAAGGGGAAATTTGGTTCTTTTTATTCGATTGCAGTTCATTTTCTTTGATTTATTAGTTGATGATGACGTTCATGTGGTGATTTCAAAAAATTTACGGTATATTGAAACAGCCGACGCGGCTATTAAAAACGGCATTTGTAAAATATTGACACAAAAGATTTCACGTCAAGTAAATAAGAAAATAATTTACATTCAAATGAGTATCGGCCTGGAGGTTGTATATAAGTACACCTACATGGCTACAAATAAATTTCAAATGAATCCAAAGGATAATAACCAACATAATAATACAATATTGAAATCATTATTTATATTACTTCGTTTTCTAAACAACTGAGGTAGTATATATTTTTGAGAGATTTATGTTGAAGTCTGACCAAGAGGCTGTGGACCAGGCGAAGCGGGCGCCGGAGGCGCCACTACTCCATCCTCCACAACCTCCTTGACCGAATCGATATCTGTTGTAAATTTCGATAATACGATTTTTTGGAAAACGTGTTCAACGAATATATATTAAGCATAATTTCAAAATGCTCAAAAAGTGCTTGGAATGAACGAACGATACTGAACGCTGCAAAAATAGGTCTGTTCCAATTGGCGTTGTGGACAATTATCGGACCGTCATGATTCTGCGCTGTTCATAAAATGAAGCAAATTTTGAGTACAGCGCAGAATCATGGCAGTATATTGACGACACAACGCGGGTCGGAACAAACCTATAGAATCAACGACCTACGAGTAGTTCAAAGTAACGAAATATAGATAGCTGCACAGTGAGCAACGGCATAGTGAGCTATGTCACAGTGAGCTCATATAATAGATCGAACCGTCGCCGAGCGCACTATATATTCTAGACTCAATAATTATGAACCCGCACCATCATTTCGGTTCGAAAAATTCGCGCATTTCGTAGAAGTTGAAGTTTAGTGTGATTGGTCCAATGTATGACCGAGAAGTAAAAGAAGATTCGCATCGATTTTTAAGGCTGACGAATTGATGTATATTTTGATCAGGATTGATAAGATTAGAAATGATTTAAACTGTGATTGGAAAAATAACTGAGATGAAGTGATAAGGTGTAAAAAAATTGTCATAATAACAAAATTTAGTACGCAGCTGATTATTACGCTATATTAAAGGAAAATTCATAAAAATACAAAAAATTACGATTTTATCTGATTTAAAATTTTTTTTTTTCAAGTTTTCAAACAGCGCTGATTTCGACATGATATTCAACGTTAAAGGAACGAATTTAATTAAGAAGTTAACTTTTACAAAAAAAACTTTAATTTAGATATTTCTACAACTATAAAAATAATAATTGTGACACGAAGAAATATTTTGTTATAGCCTTCACTCTTTCTAATGAAACTTCCAGTTACTGCGATCTTTTAAAATATTTTCTATATAAAACCGATACTCGGAGATAATCCTCTCCTAAATTTACATATTTTTTTATAATTATTAAGTACTAAATCACATTTCGTTCCAACGAGCATGTCTAAATAACGATGATAATAATTCAGTAGTTTCTACGCAGTAAATCATTATATTATCGCGCATTCAAAGACGTTGCATTAATCATTCAATTTTTACGCATAACAATAAATCTAACAAATGCTATAATTCCGACAAAATTAACATAGTCAATTGCAATTTTGTTATATTAAATGTATAGATGTCGCGTAGGTAAAGAAAGTATTGCGGGGCACGATTGAAGTGAAAAAAAAAATTGCGACCGTCGATATTATATCAATAATGATCGGTATTGATCCATAATCATTTGTATGTTTCCGACAATACCCAAATCACAATCATTATTCGTAAGATCGCGTATATACGACGCTCGCCCAGTTATTACCTTGGTTTTTTCGTTCAGACTTGCCGTTTTATATGAATAATCATGGAATTCTCTGTAGTAATCAAGAACGTTCTCATAGAATATACGGAACGGAAATTAATAGACATTTTCTGTATTTCAACATGAGGCAAGGTAAGATAGTCAAAATATCGAAACGTTGATTTATAAACCAATTTAAACTACTTCTATATTCTAATGAAATTCATTAGGTTATAAACGTAGGTCAATAAATTTACGAAAAGCCACGTTCCAGATAAGGTAAACTTTAGCTAAACGACAAATTATGCAGTTTATATCGATCGAATATTAATCGAAGACAAAATATGAATGTTATTTCCTTACCCGCATCCAAAATTCGTTGTTTGACCGAGTGTTGCCTTCCGTGCCAAAACTGCCACGCTTTGATTTCGTCCTCGGGGCTTTTCTCCTCTCGGAACATCAGCATCACGATGCTCTGGAAATTAAAAGAAATTTTTCGACTGGAAGATATTTTTAGTGCGCGATATCTCATCGAGAAATCTCCTCAAGGCCCCCCCAAAAAAAAAGTATGTTCCTTTGGGGAAATCAAGGTTTTGACAACCTTGCGTTGTATTCCATCGACTAGGTTTAGTTTTAAGTAGCCAATTAAGGAAAATTATTTGCAAATTCACAGCGTGATATTATCTCGAACATATTATGATAAAATATGTAAATGTGTGCGTCCTTCGTGGTATTATGGGAAAATTGATGAAAATGTGCCTCCGAAATTCGACATTCTATGACGTACAAGTTGTTGACGCTTATTTTTTGTAGCCTTGTGTTTTAATTTGAGGTGAAGTTTTTGATGAAATCGCCGCTTTTGCCAAAGATAATTAGGATCTAAAATATGAGCGAAATTGAGTCGAATCGAAATCAGAATGGAGATTCAAAGGCCGGATAACGCTGGCAAGTTGACGAGACCCGGACGAAATTCGCATCATATCCTCATTATTTTGCGAGATAAAAGATCTGGGTGTTGCCGGTGTCGACTTTTTCAGCATATCGAATCGCGACAATGCGGATTGTTTGAGCCTCAATTAACATCGGCAAAAATAGATATAACGAGTGAATTTTTTTCCAAAATTGTCGGAACGACAAAAAGCGGCGCATTGTTGCCCGTGAAGATTAATTGATTCGAATGGAAAACTGATTGGTATGTTAGGCGGTTGGACATTCAAATATGAAGAATGTTCTTCGACGCTCCTCACGTCTTCGCCGGCCAATTACCAGTAGGGAATTCTACTCCTAAAAACAGTTGGTCGTCACATTCATGACCTCATATGGTCAAAGCTATACTGCGACACTCTTCTAACCTATGACAAATGCGTACGTTGTAATAAGACAATTTACAATTACGTTACCTACTCGGTCATTAGTTACAGTTCGGTCGATTGCCCATAATTATAGCATTTAATAGAAAGTTCAGTCCGTCCTCTTAATTAATAAGGTTGCTTGGTCTGGTTTGGTTCCGTCTTTGCCGCCCAATCTTCGGGAATGAAAATTTCGGTACCATCTTCATTTTTGGGCATATGTTAGGTACTTAATCATGGGTATTATTCCAACCAATACCCGCATCCACACAACTATACATTTTTTTCAGAACCAAAGACCAACGGACATATTGAATGATTTTTATCAGTTTATTGTCATTAACGTTTCGCAGCCATTCGTAAAAGGTGTTCGGAATCTTCAATATAAAATTAATAACCACCGAATTCCTTTTGTTGACGAAAATGGATATAAAATGGTTATTTAATGTGCCTAGTTCGCTTTAACGTTATCACGAATGGAATCGATTCCCCCGTAGTTACTTATATGATCCCGGCGATCAATTAAAGGAAAAGAATAAACGACTCAGTGATGTATACACAGTAACATAATAAATGAAAATAAACCGAAGACCGAAGATAAGGGTGATATTGTTTGAAGGTTGCGTTAATTAAACAGCTGAATTATGTCGTTTGCGCAAAATAATTACCATATACCTTTTAATAGGGATCGCAATCATAATAAAACAATTATATCGATTGATTTAATTGCCGAAGCTAGTGCTTTTTTATCGATTATGAGGTCGAGATCTAGTTTTTATCATTTCTAGAGAGTCAGCGCCAACAAGGGTCTTCTCTCCTTAATTGGTACTCAAGAGGATTATTACGTGGAAAAAAATGCCATCCGCAGTTCTTATTTCCTTTCACACTTAACGTCGCCTGTTTTTCTGTATTTTCGTTCGAGCGAGCTCGTTTTCAAAAATGCCGAAAATTGAGTTGTTGTTGGTTGGAAATGGAATTACATTCATAATATGATACGATCGATGGACAAAACCGGCTTTGTTGATATCGTTTATGGAAAAAGAAAATTATTAAAAAACCTGATTTTTATCTTCACGAGTTTGTTTTAAATGAGAGTCACGCTGATTTTGTGAGTGAAGAAGGGAACCTCGAGATTCTAATGGCGAGGGTTGAGTTAGTAACGAACTAAAACATTCTTAGTTCCTTACTGTACTAATTTCATAACTTGTATTGCTTCTGTTACCATAAGTGGATACAGTTGGTTTTTTTCATTTTGCAAGCCAACGCAATTGATGTTTCCCAAATAGGACATCCCCGATGATCGTCAAAACGTCGCCAATTTTACTCAATGTATAAGATTTTCTGTAAAAATTGCCCTGGCTTCTACTTTGACCCTTGAACATTTTTTGCACACTAAATCTCTACTTTTTCCACTAATGATGGTGGCTCGGATTTCTTCATCCTCTTATATTGAACATGAACGCAATAATGATTGAAAGTGGACGAATTGAACACTCGGTTGAATTCTTCATTTTCTTGAAAGTGTTATGCGTGAAAGCAGTTCTGTTTGTTGAAACGATTCGATTTACGAAACATTTATAATCTGATATTTGACAAATGAGGAATTTACAAGCAAAATTAGGAAATACTTGTAGTTTTTCATAAAGAAACATTTATAAGGTAATTTGAAAAGATTTCGACGAAACTATGAGGAATATTTTGCTTCTCAATCAGAAGGAATAGTTTTCCTGTTTTCACATCGATTTACATTTATATGGCATGTTGATTTAAATACTTTGTGGTAAATAACTAACCAACGATAGAAGTTATAGCACATTTCCATTCTCCAATTATTTTCTACGTATATTGACTTTTTTTTAAAAGTACAATAATATTTTCGAAATCATTTAAATATTATATGAAAGTATCCTACATCATCACTCCGAAGAGATTTTTATAGAAACGCTTGAAACTAAAGAAGATGGATCTTCCTAGAATTTCATTGTATTACGAATAAAAAAAACAACATTCGAAATCTGCTAACATTTTCCTCCTCACATAACTTTATTCTTGAACTATAAATGTGAAATTTCACTTAAACGGAAATATACAAAAATCCAATAGAGGAGTAATAGGGTGATGAAGAAAATAAGAGCAAGGTTAATAGGTTTCTCTCGTTTATAAAAAGAGATAAATTTTAATAAAAAACGTTTCGCCTTACTTTTCAATTTAATTAATAAAATTTATATAAGAAAAACTATACTTTTTCTATATAACTTCTTTGGGCGAATTAATATTTTCAACGTTATTAATGCAACAAGAACGTCAAAATTGTTCCAACAATATGTTAAAGATCCGTTGGGAATATTGTTTTCTGTTCCAAAACACAACTACCGTAAAATATTTTGTTTACAAAAACCTATAGGACCAATTTTTGATCAAATAATGATAATGAGGCAATAATAAGAAAATATTATCGAAATGACATAAATGTCTCTTATTTAAAAAATTAATTTCTTAAAGAAAATCTTGAAAAAACAACGTGTGACGATTCTCGGAATGATGATGAATGGCCGAGCGACGATGAAGACTTGTCGAATGAAAAATTCGACTAGAAATAAGAGCGGAATAGCGCGAACGATCCAATAAAATGTAGGTAGGTAAGTACAGCTAATTGACCGATTCAATACACACATACTATACATATATATGACGTTTGCTCGTCCATAGCGATCAGTTTATTGGAAATGAACAGCGGTCAATTAATTTCAAGCACTATCTCGTACTCTTTTCTACCAGCCGAAGCAATGTGGCATTATTTTTTGCGGTTGTCCATTTTTAAAAATTTCTACTCGTTATACCTATTTATGTGAAGATTAATTGCGAGAAACTTCTTCTGTTCCGAACGAGCAGATTCGTTGAAATGTCGCAATTCTTCGTCTTATATGGAGGAAAGAATTGAAATTCATAATGGGTTTTCAGTCGCGATTTTTATCACATCGATATTCTCTGGACTTTTGAACTCACCTTTACTGTTTGCGATTTGAGTTGTTTGTCAGGATCAGGTATGTACTCCAAGGTGATACCATAAAATTGACCCTTGTTAATGTAGGTGATTCGATCGTCTTCTCGTCGCTGCGACGTGGAAATCGGCGTCTCCAAATGGTACTTGAAGCCAACGGGGGAAAATCTGGGAAAAATTTCAGGTAAAACTTTACACGTCGGTTTAACGATATTTAATCAAATCAGAAGTTGCGGATCGAGGGCTGAGCGCGATGAAAAGAAAATGTTTCAACCCCTTTTATATCATATCAAAGAGATAGCAGAAGTTCATCAACGGTAAAGTGGAACCGGTTTTGGACTTTCATGAGAAAATCATTTCGAGGTTTTGAATGTAGGTTTTTGTGACTGCTTAGTCCGACCCCTCAACTCGAGCAAGTGAAAGGGTTGCGATTCGTTACCAAGATACAAAGGCGAAGATACATCGTTCACTGAAAAAGATACTCGTGTTTGACCAATTGAAGGTTGTTATATACGAAAACGACACCGTCTCGACATTTTAGATATGAAAAAATTTATAAACTTTTGAATTCAATTTTTATTCTCATGTTTTTCGTTTCATTATAATCCTCAAACGATTGTGCTCTTGTTCATTTCTCGTAATGAAATTATGTAGCGAGCTGAATGATATCACTTGTCTACTTATACACTTAACGAACATCCACAAAAATACTGAAAATAAAATTTTATTCCACCTCAATCTTCAACCGAAGTATTTTATTGAGGAAGTTTTGCAACAAAAATTTTAGGCTTAATTGAACATGAGTATAAAAACAAATTTGCATAATAAATACACATTTTCCTTCAAGTTATGCGAATTGCTGAATTTTTCTGTAATACCTTAATACGTCGAAAATTATTAATTTCTTGAAACGTATCTCATTGACAGTGAAATTTTGACTTAATAAATCATAAAACTACTTACGAATGGTAGTTAACGCCAAATGAAATGCAATTAAAAATGTCAAAGTATCATCCAATATCAAGTATTCATGAAACAATATTCTATTCTATTAAGAAATCCTTGATTGTATTAAATTAATTCATATTTAATAAGCTTCCATTGATTCAATTCATGAAATTGATAGATGTGACATTTATGTCGCTAAACCTTTATATGAATTCATTAATGAAGATTTCAATAAACTTTACATTTTAAACTCTCACCTGGCAAATAATTAGCATTGAAACCTGTCTTCAATCTAAATTTAACCAGAGCACATAAATTACTGTTTCCACAGCAACTTCGTGTGGTTTTAACAATTTTAATTATAAGTTATAACAAAAATTTTACATATATTCAACGTAATTTATTTTTTCACGTTTCTTCACAATAAGTGTTGTTTATAAAATTTCATTTTTTGATGTTTAATTCATTTATTAATCGGCTTTGAAGTAAAAATTACTCAAAATTATAATACCCAACATTTGGTTTCTTTGTAGTCAGACTTAGTATTACATATAAATGAAATAATTGAAAATTTATTTCTGTTTTCAAATAGTGGAAAGATATTCACGAGACTGAAGATTTTTGGTTTCACGTACATATTGCATGTAAGATTTTCCTCTTCAAAAACATCTTATTTATGAACGCAATGGAACAACTACTTTATAAGTTTATTCATTTTCTAGGTAACCAATTTCTCAGTGTTTTCTGTTTTTTAACTGATTGATTTTTTTTATTTTAATAGCTGTTTGTGTACACCTTCAAACATCTTCTCTTCAATGATATTTGCCAACATCACAAAGAATTTAATCTCCTTGACAGTGTCAGAAATATACAAAAGTCTTAAAAGGTTATTTTTCAGAATTTTCAAATTTATAAAATCTAAAAAAAACCCGATCAGATTGTACGGAATTCTCATATTTTGTGAAAAACTTGAACTTTAGGAGAATCAATCACATTACTTTGTACCCATAATTGATATTTTTTTGGAGAATGAATAATGATACAAATCATCGGAATTTCGTAACATGTCATTAACCAGCGAAGAAATTCGACTTCGTAAAACCAATCGAATACAAGCAAAATATTTACTGTCAACTGATAACAATATTTTGTAATCAGACTTACCTTCTTCTTTTCGATGATGTTTTCAAATAACTATTGATAAAATACATTTCAGTTCAAAAATCCTCTAAAATTTTTAATTTTATAAATTGATCGTCGCTGGAGTTCCTGGTTCAAGACAAATCGTATCAAATCAAGTGTTTCTTTGACTATGTATTCTTCAAAAATTTATTCCGCCACTTTTAAGGACATCGTCGATCTGTTTCTACATAAACTGAAACTTGTTCTGTCTACCATAATGGAACAATCAGCACTGAATAAAAGATTAAACTTCGGCCACGGGCTCTTCTATGAAATTGCAAACAGGTGTATTGATAAAAATACCAACAAGCGCCAGATTTCTTTATCATATTTGAGATTAAAATGAGCGATGATTATTAGTAGCATTTCAATGGTTATTGAAATATATATTTCAAATAATAAATAATCGATGTCCTGTCAAAGCCGCATATATACATTTGAAAAAAGGGGGCATTTGAAAAGGGGGAATTTAATGATGATTCAAATTCTTGTAAAAGGCGCAAAAACAATTTTTCTAAAATTCGAAAGAAAAATTAGATTTATTCTCGCTTTTTGCAAATATTTACCATGAATATCTTGTGAAAAATGACGAATTTTTAGAAAATTTCTATGATGGTGAATTTGGAATTAAATATCGAAATTTCGCGAAATTCGTTTTGAAAATTGTACACATAATTCGATTCATATTGTTTTGAATAAATAAATAAATACATATATTCAGATTTCTTGAATGTAACGTAAATATTTACGTTAGTCTAAAATTGTATTACCTACGCAATAACGTCGAGGGTTTAATGTTTTCGCATTTGAAACCAACTTGAACTCTACCATTAACCCATATTCAAGTAAAACGGATCGGTCGTAAAGTCTCAAATTTCCGAAGTTGTAATTGTTCGAACGTGAACGCTCGCTTCCCCGAAGTTGTTTCGAAAAGGAGAATTTTTATACCGTGTGACCAAAACGGAATTTGATAATGAGGGAGCTGAAACTTCTCGAGCGCCATCAGCACTGGAAGTCATCGAGCTGAATCGAGTTTGACCGGTTCAGGGAATGACAAACTTATGCGAGGTCAGCGGAACAATTTCAATTCCGTTGTTTTCATGTTTACCTGCGGTGCAAGTGACAAGTAGCTCAAAATCGAGTGGAAACGGAAAGCGCATCTCTCGCCTATCGGCCGTTTAGTAGGTAGGTACTTACATTTTTGGAATTTGTATTTTATCGGCGTCGTTCTGCCGTCCGAAATCGTGCCACGGCCTACTCCTACTCGTCGCTTGGCCACCGGGTGAATTCGAGTTGTTGCTTCGTTGCGTTAGAGATAGAGGGTCCAAAAGGGATGAATTCGATTGGCATAGTTCCGTGTAATCGAACGACTGTAACAAATAAACCGGAATTAGAAGACGAAATGTGTAAGATAAAAATTCCGGGTCAGACTATCAGAATCGAGTTAATCGAGGGTAAATTCCCGTTGCCCTTTAATTGCAGTGATAGCTGGGACTGATAGTTTGGAAGATGTGATGGGTAATTTACGAAATGGTCTCACCTGATGCAGATTGTTTTGATCGCGGGGGGTGACGGCGTCGGCCCCGATTCCACTGTCGGGGCTCGGGAGGTCCACTGTCAATCCTGCGGCTGTGGCGGCAATAACACTTTTACCATGATACGATTGTCGCACATATCTTTCCACAAAACTCGAGGTGGTGCCACCTCCCGTCGTATCGTCCGCGTAACCGAGCTGAGATTGTCTTAGCTGAGACGAGTAAATGGGTTCGGGGGTGCCCGCTCCGGATGCCACGGTGGTATAATCATTGTAACGATAATAAGGTTCTGAGGAGGAAAACGCGGTTGTGCTTGGCGGCCGAGGAACACTATACGAGTTGGTCGTACCAACAACGCCCTGATTCGAATATTGCCCCGCATGTTCGGAATATGGGATCGGAGACGGCGTGCCACTTCCGCTATGGGCTGTGTTCATGGGGGCGAAAATCTGCGTAGTATACATTGCCGGTTTGAGGCCATCCGAAGGTATAAATTCTATTGGCCCTGTGGTACCGTCCGCCAAAAGGCTGCTGTGGGTAGAAGTAGGAGTACCGTTAACTGAACGAGAACCGTGCTGAGGCGAACTGAGACCACGGTGTCCCTCGTCCTTTATCGAGTTTACATCCACCACGAGATCGCCGTGATGATTGCCGGACGATGATACCAACACGACCTATAAACCACCAACTCTCGTTACCACCCCGCCCTCTTTTGAATGGACGCTGATACATTGCCCCTACGGCCAACAAACGTCTACCGCCTCAAAAATTCTAGAGCGATTTCATGCCAAACGTCTACACATATCAAAAAACAACAAAAAGGAAACAACTCAACATGCAACTACTAAGTAATTAGGTACCGAAGAACGTCCAAAAACGAATTATCGTTGCTTCGGTTGAAATGTAGGAAATTCGATTCCACCACCATTCAGTTTTATCACTGCAGTTAAACATTTAAACAGCGAGCAACTAAGGGCCAACGGGCACATCCTACCACTACATTCAATATCGCGCTACCATTTCGGATTTTGTTGTTCATTTTTTTATTGAATGAAAGTCCACCTGACGCTAAATCGCGTTGTCTAACCCCACACTATGTACGCGAGAACACCAAATGCCGAAATGGATACGCACTACACTAGCACAACTATCCACACGATATACTTCGACTATATCACCGTAAACGGTTTTCCCCGAAGAAGTATACGGTGCGGCGAAGGGTGCGATGACGGATCACTAAAAGAAAAAAAACACTACACTTATCACCTTGTGACGTGGCTGTTTGGTGACAACAATGGCACCGTCTAAACTAGCTGAACTGGGCGAGCTACAATCAATTTTTCGGTGGTGACTCAGGTCTTCGGGTTCGCGCTTGACGATTTGTAGATTTTGACCGACCGCAGAAGGTTGCGCGTAGATGTGTTGATTGTTGATGAATAAACCTTGCAATTCTTGAGAGCTCAGTTGACTCCCGGTATTCAAAGGCGGAGTCGACAATTCCAAGCCAGTCCCACTTACTAATCCATTGGTCGCTTTCAGTTGCGAAGTAAGGATGCTACCAGCTTGAGAACTCGCTCTGTAACAAACAAATTACGTCACTTGACGTGTAGAGGGGCCCGCACGACTAGTAGTTACAGGATGAGACGATTGGGGTTCATGCATATGCGACACGCCGTTCATACACAATTAGACACGTTGTGAAGAAGTTCAATCGCTGCCAACTACGCCGCGGGTACGACGGCGACGGTACGACTACGACTGCAGCACCATCGGCAACTTGTGAATGAACGACCAGACTGTGCGCGACGCTTACCTCGTTTTTCGTAAACTAACAAATAATATTCGACATATCTACAATCTTCATTTTTCCACGAATTCTCACAATTGCCTCTTTGTCGATATTTGTAATCATCGTGTCCAAAATTAATAAATAAATTCCTTCGATACTTCACATGAATATTGCGGAGAATTCGAAGCGGCCGGATTCAAAATACCGACCTTGGGTGGGCCGCGTGACGTCAAAATACTGCCGAGCTTCTGCTAGAGAACGTTTAATGGTACGTTTAATGAAACGATTGTAATCAATTTTTAATATATTTCATTAAATTCTGATTTTAATTAATAAAACTTTGATATGTATGATTATTGGTATGAAGTAAATTAATTATTTTAGAGCGTAAAAATAATCGTGCGTTTGGAATCTGTAGTTAAATAAGTGATTTTTAGAATGGAAAATAAAGTTCAGTTTCGTATGTACTTCATTTTTTGGTTGCAAATTTCAAAGAATTCATTTTTTCAATTAAGGATTTTATAGTGGCATAATATTACGAATTTATAAGCCATTTGATGTAAGAGTTCAAACAAGTTTGCAATAAGTTTCGATACTCAAACTTCCTTAATTTATTTCCGTTGTTTAGAATGCAAGAAATTTGCAAATTTCTCATGAAGACATGACAATTCACGAAAGTTTCAAAACTGTTGACTTTCGAACATTTAAATTTGGATTTCAAAAATTTATATATGCGTGGAACTTCCTTGAACGATTACTTGAATATATTTAAACAGTCTAGAAATAAAAGAGTTGAAGTTAAATGGACAAACTCAAAAGTTGAGGAAAATTCTAATTTGAGCGTTATGGTAATAAACTCAAATTTTCAAGAAACATTAAAATTTCGATGAATTTCTGAAAATTTAGAACGTTTTTGGGTTATGCTTAATAAAGCAATAAGAGGGCTTAAATGTGAAAACCTTTTTCACCATTCGGATAGAATGGAATGGTAGTATGACGATAACAACTTCATTGGGAAATTTGTGGATTGAATGAGCGAAATCGGTTTTCCCGAAACAGTGTCACTTCTCTGCACAAGAACGATGATTCATATTTTTCCATTTTAATTATCGTCAATTTTCAAGGAATTTCTTTTTTGATTTTGAAACAATTAATAATCGAAAAGTTGTTGGGATATATGTATTATAATAATTTTAAGATGATTAAAATGTGTCTGACGAAATTTCAAATTTAATGGGTATAGGTGGAGAGAGGAATGTTTACAAATAACAAATCACAATTTTAAATTGATCGAATATTGTCCCCCTTTGAGATTGTTAGGCGCGAACTCCTCACTATCATTATCAGAAAAAGTTAATTTTAATTAACTCGATCGCATATTTAACGAGATATTTTATAAAAGGCCGACATTTCCTAACTAGGCACAAGTTTACTCTCAAATTAAAATCTATTTTGCAAACAGAATAATCATCGTAGATAATAATCGAATGAAAAAGCCGCCTTCGGCAAAAGTAAAGTAATGGTAGAATAAGCGAAACAAACTTAATTATCTGACCGCAAAACCTAGGAAGTTTTATCATCTTTCAAACGCGCCATTTGCGGCGTCCACGACTGGTAGCTAGTTGGAAGCTGATAGCAGCAATAATGAATCAGGTTCAATTTCACGATACAGATTGATGCTTCAATAAAGGCAAGAGAAGTTTTCAACGTTGTTCTCGGCTGGCTGGCGTCTATCGAGCGTTAGAATCTAGCTTGCTCCAGTCGAGCCGCAGGAATCGTGATCTGCTCGACCTGCACCAGGTCACCTTCACAATGCCGTGTCCACGCGCCAAACCTCGCGAACACCTGACCGTACTATTCCACATAACTCGGTAGTAAACCAAACCAACTACATATTTTACTGCTGCCCGCGAAACTTACTCATAACATGTTTCTCCAACGACTTTTCACTCTTCAACCAACAAGAACATCGTGCCTATTAATTACCAAATAATCCACGATCAATGTCGTTTCCCTTTCATCTGCCATTTACGTCGAGGAATAGTATCGATTTTTTTTCTCTTTTTTTGACAATGTCATCACTCATCCGAACCCTTCCGATTTCTTATACAAATTTACTGGCATTGTATGTATAGGCATTCTTATTCATGTATGGAGTGTTCATGCACTGTCTAAATAAAAATACGAGCGACTGAGAAAAGGGTTCGGCTGTCGGGGGAACGCACATCAAAATGCTATGCCTACAGTATTTTATAACTCTGCTTTTATTGCTTCTCTATTCAAACCGAAATACTTAAGCTTCCTTTTATAAGTCATTTGATTTGTTGTTCTTTGGTTTCAATACCACCTCTCATTCATGAAATTTCGATCGATAATCTACGATAGAAAATGAATATACTGCAAGGGTACCATTATACGAAAAATATTACGGACACGTTTTAATAGGGGTAGATAAATTTCGCAACAGTTCCGCTATTCGAAGAATGACTAACACGTAATAGTATTTTTCCATCTCGAATTATAGCTGTTTATGAATTATGGCTTATATGTCGTGTTTTATAATGATCGTGATTAATGATGGCGAGATATCGGGTATTCCGACAAGGACAATGAAAAACATTTTTAATTATAATATATAAGTTCGGTACCTATATACATATTGGACGAAATGCGAATTTATTTATCGCGATCGCAATATTTTCACATCCGCTTTGGGGATTTTCAAAAAAAAAGATTAAGCATCGAATGCGAACATTCGGATGCACTACTTAGTATGTACAAAAAATTGAAGATATTTTCCCATTTCCTCACCAAGGATTGAGAGGAATTCGACAAAACTTCAACTGAATATTTTATTATTACCCTTGTTTTTGTATGGAATCACAAGAATGCTATTTTTTCCCATCAACAAAGATGCTTTTTCGTAATAGTATTACCAAAAACGCCCCGAAGGTTTATGCTCTTTATTGACTTAATTGTGTGTACATTTGGTATTCATTCTATTGCAGTAACAAGAATTGTTTTGTATATATGTAATCTTCAACTCTTTAAACTTTAATTTCATTTCTCAAATTAATCTATCACATTGAACGCAAATTACAGAATTGTTACATAATAAAACGTAAAGGAGGGATCAATAATCAAATTATTCAGATTATAATCTTCCCTTAACGTAACCGAACTCTTACCAGATTTGCATACGAATTTTGTGTCAAATATGTGATTAAAATTACGCTCTCAAGAATGTACTGCAATTAATTTTTATTAACGTACTTAGTTAGATATTTCGCTGTGCACGCAAATGTCGTTTTACAGCTAGAAAAGCTGATTATCAAATTCTGAATCAAGTTAATTCGCATTCGCACATTCCAGGTACACCACAATCATTAAATGAAACAAACCTCGGACAAGTAAATTTTAAACGGGCATCTAAAATTTAAAATCAAGAACAGCGTTTACTTTGGTTAAAGAACTTTCTGTTTTGTCGGCGGAAAAATACTTTCAAGGGGTGATATTGACCTTGACACACTGTTCTATATGAAAAATTGTTTCTAATTGAATGCATTTATTGCGAGTTCAAAAGTCAAAGGTATTTTGTTATAAGAATCCCATTGCCAAAGTTTAAATCGTTTCTTATGGATTTTTGCTGACAATACCGAGTACAAGTGCAAAATTTTCGGTTTCAGAAGATTAATTCTACACTACGCGCAAAAATTAAAGAAACAAAAAAATTCTTCAAGTTTTTTTGGCAATTTTCAACAGGCAACAGGCAAATGTGAAAGTCCTACAAGGAATAAAAAATATAGCTTTTGAAGCTTGAATTTTTTAGTTTCAGAATTTTTTGGTTGAACATTTTTTTGGAGCACCAGTGCAATTCTTGGATAAAGCACGAAAAAAATGCCCCCCTGAATTTTTAGTTCAGCGGTTTTCCAGAACCGATTGATTGAAATTTCGAAAAAATTGACGCAACAAAATTTTTGTTCCTTAAACGTGGCTCAATCTTTTTAAAAATCAATAACTCACAAAAATTATTTTTGAACATTGAAAAGACTTTTGGAAAGAAATTTTATCTCACGATCGAAAAAATTTCGTAAAATCTTCTTCAGAAAAAAATTGATTCAGAATTAAAAATTTTTTTGGGAACATCTTAAAACATTACATGAAACCAAGAGGCCATTTTTGAATTACCTCGCTGAAGTTATGGACACATTCAAACCTTTATTTTCTTTTAAAAAAAATGAATAAAATTAAAGTTGATATTCCTGAAGATGCGTTTAAACAGCGCGGGGTAGCACGAGTGCCTCTTAGTTTTTTTTAATTTAGCAAGAAAAATTTTTTTCAATTTTTCAAAATCAAATCGGTTAGAAATCGAATTTAAACAAGCTACAAAAAATGTCAATTGGAAAAAGACGTCCATGTGTTTCAAATTTCGATTCAAAATTCTATTTCATGAAAACCGAAAAAATGCAAAACAAGATTTCAAAATTCCACGAAAGAAAAAACAAATGAAAATATTCCAAACTGAATATCAACAAGATATTGTGAGATTTGCAGGAAGACGTGAAAAGTAATTATTAAAAACAGTGAACAAGTACTCCTAATTTGTTTTTCTGGTTTCCAAAGCGATTTTTTCAAACCTCGTTTGAAGTTCAAGTTTGGTATCACAAAATGTTCTACTTATATGTTTTCATTTCATTTATTTTAGGGACGCACTCCTCAATAATTGATTCAATCGAATTCTCGTGCGCAGTCGTCAAGTCGTAATTAGTGCCGAAACCCAGAGCGAATTTTGTTATCATCGGCGCTTGGACTGCAACTGTTGAAAATGACAACATTGAAGCCGAGAAAAACTATTAATCATCTATTTAATCCATTAAAAAAAGCATTTTTGTACCCTTAAAAGTGACTAAAAGTTAAAATTATATGGATCCATTACTGTGTAAATTCAACTATCATGAAATAAAATAGTATTTTTGTTCTAAAATAATATGTGTGCAATTTCAAGAAAGAAAATTTTCTTAAGAATGGTCGTAGAATAGCAGTCGGTTTTTTTTTCAATAGCACATCAATTTGAATTCGAGTTTCACCACCCTCAAACCTACCTACGCTCAAAAATTGTCGTTGCCCGTAAATAAAATCACGCACAATGTGGTCGGACGCGCGGTGAAAGTTTGCGACGTTCAACTCAGTTTTAGCAAACGTCCAGTTATTTTTATTACATCTAAAAGAGTATTTGTGCCTATCCTTTTTACAATTAGAAAGTTCAGTTACGTATTTTCCGGCCTCCGAAAGGACTAACTTCGGAATCGTTTAGCGATGACGATATTAGTTTATGCATTAATGGAATTACAAATCCCGAATACCACATGGCACATACATACATTTATATAAATAAAATGTAAACTTTATCGCCTTCATCGTTCCAGAGATTTGAATAATGCGTGAAATAGTTTCATTTAACCGAGTGTACGGGAAAGGTAGAAATTTCGTAACGGAAAAAAATCGTTGTGATGGATGAGTGACCTATTTCCTATCGTTAAGTATCACAATATTTGAGTAGGATTTCCCACTGATAGGGAATTTAGAGTCTCCGCACAGCTACCTGATGCAAAAGGTAGCAAATCCCGCTACCTCGTCTGATACAATAATAGAAAATAACGTTCCTTATCCAATTTCTAATCAAAATAATTCAAGAACCGTAAGGTAAACTTCGAGAGAACAGATAAAGGGTATTCCATTTCAGCGGGGTGAATCTCGGTAACACTACAATATCTTTACATATGTAATTTTAATCCCAGTTATTAGAATGCCTATCTCTGATCTGCATAGTAACGTGATACCGATAGTATCGGGCCCGAAAAACCCAGCTTCAATCCAACAAATTATATTCGAAAAAGGTCAGACCCCCAAATGAGAGATTTATAATTCAAATCTCATGACTGGGGTCCGAATTATTCGTAGGAATACTCGTTAATTTTCTTTATTCAAATAAAGTTGTCTCGATATATTTATTGCACGAAAATCTGCGCCCGGGCGCTTTTTCTCGATATTTTTATCCGTTTTCGGCAGGTGCAAGACGAACAACAGAAAACGGAATGTTGCAAATCAAAATTCCGAAATGACGAGGCTGCCCATGCAATTGAACACAATTAATCCAACGAGTTGCCAATTTGGGAAATATATCATGTTAATGGATAAAATCTTGGTCCCAATTAGAGTATTATGATGGCATTTCATTAAAATTTATATCTGGAACTTTCGTCAGTCTTATTCCTGTATTAATTATATTGTCCATCATGTCCTCCATGCGAGTTTACCCGCTTTCGGTTTTACTATTTTATTAACTAGTCGATTCAAAATTGATTTATAACTTCATTTCACCGCGTAGACTGCGAGTAAAAACCTTGCGAGTGTTTTTGTCACATTTCGATGAGTTCTTTTTGGTTTTAGCTTCGATTTTATATACTGACCAGGCGAGCCAATTATAGTTGAGGGAAAATATATATAATAATTCCGCAATTAATTAGGTTTATTAGTAGTTGCTCTAACATACATGAATAACCAGCTCGTCGTCGGAATGAAGTTTTATCGACGAGACATTTCCTGCCGTTTCAAATCAATTTTAAACCGAAATTCCGATCGTCCCGAATTCGTCTCGAGCATAAAAATTTTGCTCGTAATGAATCATTCATGACACTCACGACCAAACTGAAAGTTTGTTAAAACATTTTTATAAGAATGAAAATATCCTAAGATGAAATAGAGACTTGGGGGATGAATAGAGAAGAAACCACGAAAATATGAGTTATGGCGTTTTTATAAAAAGGTCGTACCTTTGATACATTATGTACGCCATCTCCGATTATATAGTATATATAAATTTATATGGCGAGTGGATATCCCTCACATTCATGCAATTTAAAAACGTCACAGACTGAATTTATTATAGCCTTCTGCCTCACTGAACTATATATTACAAGACACAATGGAATTAAAGTAAAAAAATATTAAATAGCGCTTCGATACCTCGACAGTCTGCATAATTTCACTGAATTTATTTCGGCTTCTTGTATACGGGGATTGGCGCGTTCTCAGAGGCGTACCAATTCAATACAAAACAAAATATAAACACACGTATCGCGGGCACAATCTGCAAACATTTAAGATAACACTACTTACGGCCAGATGTTCTCCAATTTATCTTTCGATTCTGTGCTACCTATCGATGGTAATTTGTAATATTCATAAATGAAACCCATGGTGGTGGACTGATCCTCAGCACCCCCGCTGATGTTCAACATTGCAGTGGTTGCTGCAGTTAAAGGGTGTTCGTAGTATGCCCGCCAAGTTTGGTGATCGTCAGACGGAGGCGCACCCCCTTCGGGAACTTCTGCCATACCACGGTGCCCCACAACTGCTAATTCGCCCGCCACAGGTTGGCCGCCGGATCCACTGTTCGAATCGAGATGTTCCTTCCGTTTTCTGAAATAACACAGTATGTCACTAATCGTAGACATGTGGAACGACGATTATTAATAATATTTTTATAAAGAGGGGGAATATGCGCAGGAGGGATTTGGATTTGATTTCCGAATCATAAAAAATTCTGTGCTCCTTTATCCGCCAATATTGTTTTTTTTAATAAGTGGGAACAATGTTTAGGTTTCTCCGATGTTCTTATCATTTCATAAAAATCTCTTACCCTGGAGCATACTTTTTACATTTTGCAAACAGATTATAATCGCTCACGGCGAAATTTGGAGAATATGATAGATGCATTCATTTAATTCATATAATTTTACCATCGGAACCAGTTACTTTAGATACGGTTTATTGTTCGAGAGAAACTACATAATAATAATTTTACTGAAATTTTATTGAATTATTGTGTTGCAACTTCGCCTTCAATAAAAGTGTATATACTTCACCAAACTGAAAAAAATTATACTGGAATTATTCTTTGAAATCTTCACAATATCTTAGTAATACCTTCCAACAAATCTTCAGGTTTTTCTAATTATCTCTGAAAAATGTTTGGATGTTTTTTTCTTCAATGAAATTTTCATTGCAACTTCCGAAATTCAGTTTTGCACAGTGGTATTGTTTCCGAATTTTGCGGGAATTTTCAAAGAATATTAGATTGAATTATTGAAAAGATTGCCAGAATTTTCTCGAATACTTCAAAAAAATACGGAACCATTACATTTCATTTACAGTTGATCCTAACATATTCAGAAACGCTTCCTAGAGGAAGGCTGAACGCTAATAATTCAATAGTTAACAAAGAATAGGTGGAGTGGTCTCATGCAGAGCTTCATAGAATTCGAATATAAACAATAAGTGTAGAGTTCATACTTAGAAGGCCATCTGGTGAACACGTGTAGGGAATAAAAAAATGTCCCACTTGCACAGGTTCTTTATTTTAGACATTTAATTAAGATATTTTTTGAGCAAATTTCCTTATTGATATTATTGAGATCTGATATGCAAATTATTCGATCATGTGAAAAGGTTATTTGAATGGAACAAAGGAAGACCAAACCGAACTTTATGAAGTCATTAAACGTACTAATCCAAATGAAATTATTCAAGTATTGCAAATTAAAACTACCATCAAAAATGGGAGAAAACGCGAGAAAGAAAAAAGAAATTATCAAAATATCAATATCAATAAAACATTGTGACAATTAGACAAAGACGTAAGCAGTAAAAAAGAGAAACCATGAAACATTCCACTATACTATTAATTCCCGAATTTTTTAATTTATTTCCATTCTCGTTCAGTTTCTGAATATTTTTACCCTTTTTCCTTCGATTTTCATGTTACCCACCCGAAATTTTCGAGTGAACAAAATTTTTGGTTGGACCAACGCATTCAGTTCTCAGGCAACGAAATTGATTGGAATGCCACATCAGACGCATTTCCATATTATTAAAATCCCGCTTGAGAAAAAAAAGGCATTTCGAACTCTTATATCAAAGAAACGACGCTCGTTTAATTCGGCCATAAATAATCCTCTCGAATTCAGCCACAAGACGACGTGGCGTTTCATTCTCGGACCTAATGTAAAAGTGTTATAAATTAGATATATGTTTTGATTTGAATAAATGGCATAATGGAAGCAATAACGGTCCTCAAGATGTGACACACCCATTGCGAAACAATTTAAATGTAAAACTAAAACGAATTCGGCTACTGATTAGATCGTTCGTGATGACATTTGAAGTGATTATGCAGATCAGTCTTCGATTCAAGACTTCATTGATATATGCGAGAAAGTTGCAATCAACTCGCCACACCCTCCAAATTAATGAGTTCGGAATTCTTATAACGTTAGTCTCAAACTACTTAACGGCCGATTAATCGATCGGTAATGAAAATATTCGAAATCCACATTTTTAGCACACTTTCCAAAGGTAAGAACGGAAGTTATGCTCGCCCCGGGGTAATCGCCATTGTCTTCATTTAACATGTTACGTTGTCCTCTTTTTGGGTAAAGACCTTCCAGCTCATCCCTCCCTATCATCCTTCAAAAGCCGAGCACGAACTAACTCGCAATAAAGGGGTGTTGAACCTTTTCGATGTTCGTTCAACCATGGGAAAAGTTATCTGATCTATGAGAAACCTATAATAAAGAAATTCAAAAGAATTTGCATGTTCAAGTGTTGAATAATAAATTTTTGCCGAGGTATTGCCACCGAGTTCGTAAAATATAATGTAGAGGATGTAAAAATCGGCATATAAAAGAAAGACGAACGAATATATGTTCAGGTAGAGTTCTTATTGTAATGCAACGTTCGAAACGTGTGGGAGATTTTCGATTTAAGTATAAAACCTTCAAGTATATTTTTTGATAAATGTCCATATTTTGATCACGCACCATCATACACATTCTTAATGGCATTTAAATAAGATGAGCAGGGCAGATAAAGAACATAAAACCAAAATAAAATTTAAATTTATGCTCGGAATGAAGTCCCACGTTCGGGTGACTTCGACGCCAGGCGCATTCTGCTCAATTTCATTAGGGTATGTGCAGCAAATTAAATGCTACGACTAGATGGAAATTATTACGGAATTGAAATGGTTCAATGGCTATTCAAGTCTGATCGAGTTGACTGGATTCAGGGTTGTATCTCATTCCGTTTCAATTACAGAAGATATATTGATAATTAGTCGTCGCTATCTTTTTAACCGGACAATCCGGAAATACGGATGTAATCGGATTTTTTTCAATAAAATGACTGGCACCGTTTTCGGGCCTCAAAAAAATCTCGGTTTGTTGTCAATGAAGACCTGGAACGAAATCTGTTACCTGGCAGCATGAATTTGAGGAACAACTGTAACTAATATCTTGACAGTGATTGATGTACCATTATTAATTATCGTAGATCCCCATTTTTTATGATCGGTTCAGATAAACTCACAACGGGCATTGAAAATCGTCCAAGTGCAATGATCTTATGAAGACGTTATTTTATTTGAAAAGATTGACAGGAAACATTACCTTCTGAACGTCGTCAACGTTCATCCAACGAAGTGTCCTGAAGATGCACGAAAAAACATCATTTAGATTTTGATAATTGAAAACAAGCATTTTGGTTTTTCATACATACCTACGTAGATTGAAATATTAATAATATTAATAACTATGTCATTTTTTGTTTGTTGCAGTTATGGATTCAATTGCTGACAGATACTTTCGTAGTTTCAAAACAATATGTTGATTAGCGAAATTTTTCATTTTGTGTTGAATAAAAGTATTTATATTCACTATCACTATGCATTGATGAGTTCATAAAATAGCTAAATATTTCCTATTCCTGTTTTATTACCAGCAATTTAATCGAACGATTCAGTCGTAAATTATAAATTGGAAATCATGATTACTTATTCAATTTTCAGCACTGATTAAAATTAGAAAATTATTATATTCTAAAATCAAAAGAAAATGTTCATTTTTAATAATGATTAGTTAGGACTGATTCCGCTTTTCCCACCAATGTATATTGTATAACTGTTTAACACATTAATAGAATTTCAATATTATCCCACATTTGCCTCATTGGAGCAATTTAAATACAAATGTGAAGAAAAATGGATGTTTCTGACTTTTTTGAACACTTAGATAACAAATAAAAATATATTTCCGATATTCTCCAAGTGATTGATTCCTAACATCAAATTTTTGTTCACGGTTTTCCAAATACTAGGAGGAACGAAGCGAAAAACTATTCAACATACACCGAGAAAAAATGGTGAAAAACGTTGATGTATTACAAATTTCGATTCGAAAATAAAAAGAACCCATCAAAAATGAAAAAAAAGGTTCGCGAAAGAAAACGAGCCAAACTCAAATAAACCGCAGAAAATTGGAAAAAAATTAAGATTTGGACTATTGAGAAATATCAGCCAGATATATTGAATACAACACAAACAAGTTAACACACAAAACTACAAATCCCGTCCGCAGTGAATTTTTGTAGTTTTGGTTCTCTTTTTTCAGAGTAGGTTTGAACAAAAATCAGATACTTTCACTTCTTCCATTTTCGAGCCGATTCGTCCGTTATTGGTATAACCGTAGCCTCGTACACAGTCATTAAGTAGTGATGAGTGCCGAAACCTGGGATGAATTTTGTAATCATCGGCGCCTTAACAGCAATTTCAACGAACACCTGCGGTTATTTTTCAAAGAAAATCGGTGAACTCTGACCAAACGACTGCTTCTCGACCACCCTTTTTTGTTAAAAATGTAATTTGAAGAACGTATGTTTTTTATGTTCCCATACAAGGACTGCAAAGAGCAAACAATTCCGAAGTATGCGAAAAGTGATGAAATTAAACCCAAGTTCTCTATTAAAAATAATTTAGAATCAAGTGATTTAATTTTAAAAAACCCAAATCAAAATCAATGAGTGGATGATTATCGATTCGTTTGGATGTATTTTGGATGTCGAAGTCCCCATAATTCAGTTTCAGAAAACCTATTTTATACATTGAAATACGATGAAGTCTTCATAAAGAGGACAAGGCAGGTTGTTATAGTGCCATTTGCTATATTTTCATCTGTTATATATGTCAAAACCGGTTAATAATTTGCCATGGCTTGCAATACACCTTGGTATTATATCTTCTAATGCACCATTAAAAATAGATGGTTGGTATAAGATAACTCACAGCTATATTTCTATCAAACTAATATTTCTTTCATTCGTAATTTTTCGCGGCTGAATGGGAATTGTCAGCGATGCCAGTATTCTTTTGTGTATTAAATCTTGCATCTTGTCCGCAACACCATATTGTGTATAACGTCTATGGAAATGGAATAATAACCTTTGCGGACTTTTCCAAATAGCCGCAGTTGTTTCGAGAAATAAATTTTTTGAAGATAGTATCACTCTAATCGAAAACTATTGACGTCCAACAATTTCCATTCACCGGACTATACTTATGGCAAAACATAACTATATACACATCGGACGTAGATAAAAGCCAGTCAGATTCACATTATAAAATCCCCGTATTTATCTTTACACTTTGGTTAAACGAAATAAATGGAAGTCTTGAACCTGACATACAAATTCACTTAGCATCCTTATCAGAACGTTACGACCTCAGTTTTTCACCTAAACTTCAATTAAAATTCCCAATCTCATCGAAAGTTTTCGGTCAGTCCACAATGTTATCTTTTGAAGTTATCAATCGTTAACCTTTACCGTTTTAATGTCAATATGAAAATTGGTTCCTATATCTCTTTCGATCTTTCTCTGCTCGGTCCAATTAACTTTTTTAATGAGATGGGGATTAGAAGGTTCTTCACCGAACAATAAACTTCGATTTGAGAAATATGCGCTGACAAGGGAATGAATTAACACACCATCGAAGCGGACATTCATACTAGGGATTACAAAATCAACTGCAACTTCAAGAAAATACGTAGACATACTTTTTAATATCTCTTCGGTGTTCAGGACGGGAGTACACCTACCTAATTAACATTTTCCAAGAAAACGATATGTGCATCGTCCATTAAAACATATAAAAAAACGAAAAAACACGAAAGATAAAAATCTCGAACGAAGGAAATATTTCAGCACTTAGATTCCGAGGAATTTTTTAATTCTAACACACGTATATGTACCTCATTATAATCTTTTTCGTGGGCCGCAGACAGATGCTGTGGTATCGAAATGCACAACAAGGTAGACGAACGAATAAGAATAAAGGGACATGAAGTGCATTGTCATTAACAAAGGGTTGTTTTTGGAGAGGTGTGTTACTGTGTAAGAATAAAGGTGTGCACGCATGAACTCTTTGTGTTTGTGCAGAAGCAGGTAAAACGTCTGATGCTGGGCAACTTTCTCTTCAACACCTCAATATATCAATCATATTACGTACGCATATCGATATCAGCTGAGGATTAGGTGATGACTTAATGACAGCCAGGTAGAAATTCCCCTTCGTCTCGACTCATTGGATTTGATCCAGGAAGAAGACGTTCGGTTTTGTTTAGAAATTAAGTAGAAGAACCTGTTCTAGCGTAACTTACAGAATACCTGTCGCAGCATCCTTCGCCTTCAATCCACTCCAAATACTGTTAGAAAACGATTAAACCCAGTCAAAATTTCACGGCGCGCACCTACATTTCATACGATCCCGATCTAAATAAAAATGAATTACTAACAGAAAAAGGGAAAACTGTTTCATATTCAAAAGGTGCACTGAAAAAGAAATCCGTCTCTCTTGTCAATAAATCAATACCCTGCTGAATGAGCTTAAGAAAGTGAAATGATCCGTGCATAATTTTTTGTTCAAACTAAATATGTTTTGATATGCAAATCGAGGAGTGAGTGCTAGGCCTGGCATAGAATGCTCTATTTACATAAAAAGTGGGAAATAAATTGCAAGTGACAATTCTGGAAATTGATGTTCTCGGTTCAACAAAAGGGTGAGAAAAATCTCACGCCTAATCGCATACGGTAGGTGTTAATTTGTTCAGGTAAACTGAACCATATCACAACAACGACTCTCGCCAACGAATTTGCTGATAACAATCTAAACATTGAAGTGCTTTGGATGTGTAACATGTATTAACGGTGGGAGGTCGACGCAATGGTGAAAATAATTAACATTATGGAATTGGAGAGCTCGATTGAATTTCGAGGTACATATAAAACTGGTAATTCAGTCCAATAATAAGCCTGATCATCTGCTGAATATTAAAGGCGAGTGATCGCCTCAATACTTTTCTGATCAAAGATTAAACTGCTAGACCATCCGGTCTGAAATAATAGCTTTTGCATTTGATGTTGGTACGAACTCAATTAACTACTTAAGTAGTTTTCAGCTAATTGGTACCTTCACTCGCTTATGAAGGAATACCACCAGAGGTCCAAACAAAATTGAATCACTCTTTATCACATCGTTTGGCATTGATAATATAATGATTTAGTTTAGATTAGTTTTTCATAAAAAGTAGATTAGAATTAAATTATATTTATTTTTCCATTACAACAACAATGAGAAATGTGTTGGGCGATCGGCAATCATTGCAGCCGAATGAGAAACTCAAACTTAAATAAACCGTCGAATTTCACAATTTTAATCAACTACGCGTTCAAGGGGTTTCTTCTTTCAGGTGACGTCTCTTCTAGAAAGGAAACGTTCTTCCCCTGAATGACCTTGATAATCATGTACGTCGTAGCTAAGACCACGCATCAAAACCATGCTCAGGTTACACGTGTCTCAACGCAACGCGTTTTCAGGCAGCAAAAAAAAAGGGGTAGGTGATTGAGAACATTTTATAAGAGAAGGGACCCGGAATATCAAATTATATGAAGTTGCGTGTGAACTGGATTTTAATAATATGAATTCAGGTTCGAAAAGATTGCAGCTAATTGTGATAACTTTTTGCTCTTCTTCATTTGTTATTAATTAATTACGAGTATTGCAATTGATTATAACGATGTTTTCAAGATTAATATCATTAATTCTGAAAATTGTTTTTACTGATATGCATAGCGTAGGTGTTTTTTCATAACACTAACATAGTTATGATTTATCCACTATTTGATTGCTCAAACTATTTCATCGTGGAATTGGGTGCAAAAACAAGGAAAAAACGGCTTATCATCTTAATCGGCCTCTCAACAAAATCGATTTTCAGGAACAATTATCTGAATATACGAAGAACTGACACAAAATTTCATTAAAATTGATACTTTCATTTGATATTCCTTTAAAAAATATGGAAAAAAAATGCAGAGGGTTAGGAGGAAGTTATGCAGCATGCATCAACATCTTCAGTACATATTGCAATAGCTTTGGTTTTCTTTATAGACACATTAACATCAAATTGCTCAGCAGGTGATAGTTTTCAGCACTGAAGCGAATCAAAACGTGTCTGCATTAACTATTGATAATGACAGACTCAAAAGCACTTGTAATGTTTTACATCTAGTCTTATCTTAAGATAGGACTAAATTAGAGTTTATGATAGTGAGCCGAAAAAATTGTTACACTCTACTGTAAATCACAATTGATAATATTCTGAATAAAAACAATGCTCTCATAAGGTATATCCACCTGGATTTGAAAACAATTTAAAAAAATTCAATCCGGCTCTGTCAGAATTGTCTCCAAGAGAGAAATTCAAGCCGACGCCGAAGGTACTTCACAAGATATGACATATCTAGTGGCAATGGCTTTCAATAATCGTTTTCGAATGTGCCGCGATAACAACAGACAACTTTCATCAATCGTAACTTTTGGGAAAATGTAATTATAAGCTGTTTTCAATACTGCTTGAGTTTTCTTTATCTCTTGAAATTGCTTTCAAAAATCCTTCTTGTATTTCATATAAAAAAACACTTTTTAGTTTTTCACCTCTATACCCGATGACTGAAATTTTATATTTAATTTAAAATCTCTGTTTGATTAACCTCTATTTCCAGGAGAAATCGTCACTATTCATTGGCAAAAAGTAAGTTTAATGGAACTTTGAGTAAAAAAAAGATTGAAAACAAAAAAATTATTGGAGGTAAATTACAGTAACATAGATGTCGGGTCAAAAAGAATTTCCATCGTTTCTGTTTATCCAATTCCTTTTCATTTTTCGAATATTTTTGAGCTTCATTTCATAGTTTTTGTTTATTCTGGAATTTTGGGTTCTATTCTCAAGTTTTTCTGTAGAAGTCAAACAGTTGTTGAATCCGAAATTTTGGTAGATCCTCTAACTAAGATTCCGACTTTACCGGTGTTTTTCTGGTTCTTTTGGTTTTCGGCGTATTTATCAGTTTTAAGTATTTTTTGCGTAAAATTTTTGTTTTTCAGAGGTTGATTTTTAGATTTCTTTGTTATAGGACTCGAATTTATGCTATTTTAAAGATTCTTAAATCAAATTTCCAGTTTTTCTTGACTTTGCTTTTCAGTTTTTGGTTTTCAAAGCTTGTCAATTTTTTATTTTCTAGTGTTTTAGCTGAATTGGAAGGCGCAAATTTCATTTTCAGAAGTGTCCAGTGTATTTGGGAGCTTCGTTTTGAAGTTATGCAATTGTCCAACTCGAATTTTGGTTGGTTTCTAAATGAAATTTCTGATGTTTCCAAAGTTGGAATCGTATTTTGGTTTTTTTCTTGTTTGGGGCTGTAATTTTCGATGAAGTTCTCTTGTTCTTCGATTTTTGGGACCGATTTTTGGATTTATTTCTTAGACGACTCAAATTTTCGTTGTTTACAAAATTTTTGGATCAGGATTTCTTAAATTTTCTCGATTTTTTGTGTTTCATAAGAATTTTTGTATTCTGTTTCGGTTTTCTGGTTCTTTGTGCTGAGGCTCGAGTACAAAGTTTGAGAGATTCCTGTTTCTGCAACTTTAAGCTCCATTTCGAAAAAACATGAATAAATTAATTTTAAAGTTTTTCTTTTGGAACCCTGAATCTTATGTTTCAAAACCTTCATTTTCGTCCTCTTGAGCTTCATTTTGGAAATCTAAGAAGAAATAAAGAATTTTTGAAAATTGAAAAAGCTCAAAATTTTGCGAAATATCAATAAAACAGTATATTATTAAAAATTACACAAAGAAGTGAACAATAATGAAGAGAAAATCCCAGAAAATTTCAAATCCCCTTATTGGAATTTTTTTGTTTTTTCGTTTTATGAAGTAATTTTTTTGAACCATTTTTTTGAATGCATCTCTGCTGTTTCAGAAGGTTTCGCTCCTTCCTTTTTGAGGACAGATTCATCATAAATTGATTTAACCGCATTCCCCTGCAGAATCGTCAAGTCGTGATTAGTGCCGAAACCTGGGATGAATTTCGTAATTATTGGCGGCCTAATCAAAAAAATTCGATAAACTCTGGCTAAGACGTTCAAACGAAAAGCGCCCCCGGTAAATACACCCCACTTTTCTTTCACAACCTCCTCAGGCGAATCGATATTTGATGCAGAAATCCAAACGGAAAAACATGATTATCTAAAATTGTGTATCGCGTTTTGAAGGAACCGAAGATAGTGAATGGCAAGTTCACTACTAATATTACATACGTTTTTGTTAGTTTTATTGCGTTCTTTAACGTTGTTAACCAAATTAAAAATAGTCCTTCACGACTACAGTCTTTCAGTCGAATTTAGTACGACATATTGTAATTTGATGCAGAGTTTGCAAATAAATTTTCAAGTTAAAAAAAGACATTGGGTGTAAATATAATAAATCAGATTGAATCCGTCTCAACTGAAACCGACTATTTTAAAGCGCCTGTAAAATTTTATTAAATGGATACAGTTGAATATTTTGTATAAATCTAAATATTTTAATATTTATCGAAAAAATTCATTTTGCTAATGGTTTTTCTTGGCAAAACCAACTATAAAGTCAAATTTCAAATAGTTATCTATTTATCTAAACTGGGACCAAACAGTTGACTGACATATCTGGTTGTTTTTAGAAATATCAACTGGTTAGCCGTGAATTATAAATAAACATAAACGACGGTTGATCAACGTGACAATTCCAAGAAATAAATTGGTCATCTTCCTAGGCGTACTACCAACGAAGCTCGAAAAAAAGAATATTTTTTGCAAAATGGAGGAAGGTCGTTTTCTTATTCGTCTTCGTTGGTATCGGCTATCGAACGAATTTCATAGAACGTAGTCGCTTATTTGCCACGATAATCGAATTGAGGAAGTCATAAATACACGCGCAACATGGAAATGCGAAGCGAGAGAAAGACTACCTACACCTAATGAAAATGTATTGCCTTCAGATACTCCAGGTTTATATCGTCCACTGAGAAAGTCTTGCTAATGACGTATATATCCAACGATTATAATTAGGTTCAAACCGATCGTTCATTGTCAGGACCAGCATGACTCCAACACCCAGGTAACTGGACACTCACTGTTACGGGGGTTTTTAGGGTCCCCTAGGTACTACTTAGTATTCGGCGTAGAAGGGACTTCAAAAATCACGAAAGGGGGGCGCCGCCTGAAACATCGGACTTCAGGATGACCACCTGTGTTTTAAAAGGGGTTTTATGCCAAAGACAATATTCAAATATGTATTTGCTGTACTCGGACGGACGAATATTGAATTTTTAAGGCTAGTCGTTGTTTGAATTGAAATTTTTGTTTAATTTTACTCATTACCGCCACATTTATTTGCAATTAATCAACTATGCAGTTAACGGAAAATTCATTTGCAACACTTTCTTTTATGTTGAAGTTGACGACAAATATTTTGGGTAGACTGAATAACCGTAAACTTAAAAGTTTGTCGGACTAGAAAAATGATTCGCGACGTTCTGAAGATTCTTAATGGTCAAGACATGTTACGTCGCGAAACTGGTTCAACAACTTGGAGATTCAGGTTGAACTGTTCATTCAATTTTATCATTGATTGCATCTAAACGGAGATAGTTTTTGGCGAAAATTCAATTATTTATTTAATAATCGTCCGTTTTCTGTATTGTATACCCAACAAGGACACGGAATTTTTCGGTGGACGGTAAGGTCAAATTGTACGCAACAAACAGAGTGGAAGGAAGGGGAGCAAAGCGTGAAGGGTTACACAACATACCCGAACGGAATAACTGGTGATGACCTGAGGGTATGAACGGCTGGGCATTCAATGGGGATGTACAAACCAACGAAATAATCCACGGTTAAAGTTTCAAGACTACTACTATGACTGGGATTTTTCCCAGTCCTGGACATTAGAATGAAAAAAAAAATTAAGCAGGATTATTTGTCGTCCCTGTGTACGTGACGCACTGGAATTTTCCAAAAATATCGTTACTTGGTGTTAGTTTAGGGCTTCCTGTGCCTTGCGGCGCGTTGTTAAATTTCCATATTTCTACGTGAACGATTCGGCAAAATATTTTATAGCGTTCGCTAATGGAATGCTCGTTGTAATGAGCATTCGTTCGATGAGCCGTTCGAAATTCGACGATCATCAAATTTAAATCGCCGTGGAAATACCAAGAAAAAATTAAGGTAAAAGTGTTCGCTGCGGGCAATTACGGGTATGAAAGATTTCAGTGTACCTACTATTTTAGATAATTGTTGCATGATATTTTTAACATTCATTTATTTAATGTTATAATATTATAGAATATAACTACCGTTCATATTAGCATATAGTGTACATAGTAATTATCCGAAATCAGTCGTTTATATCTTTTAAGTTATGGTCTCAGTTATTATAATACCTTAGTAGTATAGTAGGTTTGTATACGATGAATATGTAAATATGAACATTACAAATCGTTTTGTCAATGAAAATATCCCCCGCGGCTAAAAAAGTTCTTAGCCCAATTGTTCCATCCTAATGGACATTTCGAAAACGTCCACGTTTTATCGCTTTTAATTCCTTGAAATCGAACTGATTCAAGTAAAACCGATTTTTATTAAGTTTTGTTCCAGTTGAATAAACGCACAGTATTATCTAGAGCTGTCTACGTTATACTCGTAAACATATGCGGTGAAAATCACTCGCTAATTGTGCAATTCAAGGAGTGTTACGGCCGACAAATATGATCAAAACTCAAATAATTCACTCAGAATGTCACAGAAAAAACGTTTCAACTGATAACTGCCGCGATTGCTCAAGAAGAATTTATCTGAGCTACCCGAACTTTTCAACTGTCCAAATAAGTATCGGAACGTGACAGGTAGGTAAAATTAATGTGTACGGTGGAACAGGAAGTTGGCAGCAAAAATGATATCGATGAAATGCTCCGCAAATGTTACGAGAAATTGTCATAGTCGTGATTATGTACGAGGAAAATTGAACTTCGTGGGTTTGGGACCTCAAGAGGTCTTTCAACTCGCAATTAGTGAAATGAAAATCGCCCAACATGACGTTGAAACTTAAAACTTTGAGGTCGGTTATGAATGGAAAGAATGGCGCGACAAAATGAAAAAGAATCATATTTCACAAACGAAATTCAATTGGTCGTAAATAATCACATCCCAGGCAACTGGAAATTTATCCAGGTATTGTGATTTCCCACAATTCGATAACAATTTCGAAAATTATGACGCAAAATCACCGGCTATGACACAAGAATTTATCGATTAGTTACTCAAATAATTCGATACCTCGTTATTGGCTCCTGTGGCGTGTATCCAAATTGTAAAGATCAAGTCACTATTGATGAAAAGCACTAATCACTTTTCGCGACGGTCAACATTCGGTCCAGAACACATGGCCGCAAGTCAATATGTTGACGTTTTGAACAGAGCAGTACAGAAAACAGGCGACCGATGATGATGGTACGCTTTTAACCATGTCTGGTACCAGACTGAACTGGTCAGTGTGCGATGCGAGAGCAGCAGGTAAAATTGCCGGACCGCCCAGTTACAGGTAGCCGTTTCTTCAGATAGGGGCTCTCAAACCCACACCTTTAGACGCATGTGCCGTTCAGTGGTCAAGTTGACAAAATTTTGAAAAATCAATCCGAAAAATCAATAGAATAGAAGAGCAAAGGGTGGTGGGGAGGTTGCGAAAGGGGGAGATCCGCCCCCGCGCTCCATCACTGTCTCCAACTACTTTTTCCCAAATATTTCAACGAAATTTAATGTTTTGTATAATAAAAGGGCGTCATTACTTAACATACGATCTCGATGTTTCCCAACTACTTTATCGGGTGATAGAGTTTCATCATGACAACATTATTATCGTTATATTTTGCAAACAATAAATCTACGTGGAATAATTTCAATGGGCTCATTGAGGTGTCGGGTTCCAAACTTATTTGGGTTTGGACGTAATTAAAACGTTTCCTGCGCTCCAGGAAGATTTTGTATACCCGGGAAGTACGAAGAAAATGAAATGCTTTTATCAATTGAATGCCGGAAATTTTTGGCTTAACGACCAGCAAAACATATTTTTTTCGTGCTAATAAACGTTCTGAGATGGGAATTCGGTTCGAAAACTATTTTGACCCACTTCCTCGTGAACCCATTTCTATTGTCTACGAGAACTGCCGTAAAACTTAATTGATTTCAATGAAATTTCGTAGAATCGTAGAATGGAAGGCCTTTGATGAGTTGGTTGGACATTGAAACATTGAAACGTCAATTGTCGAAAATGTCAAAAATGCATCTCGATCTCGAGATCTCCGTAAGATAGCACAGTGAAAATTTCAGAAAAACGTTTTTTGTAGTATATAATCATGATCCGAGAGAAAATGACATTTTTTAATATGTTTTTGAATTTTTGAAGAACAAAATTTTTCCTTGTTCATGTTTGAAGAAACAAAAATTTTATCGATTTTCGTTTAAAATTTGGCAAATTTCGATATGTTGCTCAAGATTGTTCGTTCCACTTCCTGCCCCCCTCCATCAACCCCTTATGTTATTTTAATGAGGAAATGAATCATGTACTACATTTTTTAAACAGTCTTTCTATATACCCTTTAAACATCCTGAAATAATTGAGAGAAAAACTTGCTTTTGACTGAAGTGCGATAATCCACAGCGACGTTCCTACTAGAGATGTCACGAATATTCGAAAACTATTCACTATTCGTTATTCGATATTCGTAATATTCGCTGAAATACCGAAGAAGCACAATAAAAAGGAAGCATGAATTTGCTTTCGTAATGTAAATATTTATTCTATTTCTATTCTTTAGATGACAAAGTGTCGTTTATAAGCAGTTATAGTGATGGATCAAATTAATTGAAACAACAGTAGTCACAAACATTTGAATTTTATTACAGACCGTTTAGATAGTAATTCCTTACCTGCAAGTCGAAAATAGATGGGTGACTGACATGCACACATAAATGTAATAGATCACTTTTTTAGATAAAAAATGGTGCGAATTTAAATAAATTATTAGGAAAAAGTGACAATACATATAAAAAATATATTATAACTCTATTGAATAAAACTGATCAGACAGTGTTCATTATTCTACCGTCGTCTTAATATTTCTGGAAACAGATTTGTTTGAACTTACGGATTATCGTAGACAAGGATTTAGTTCTTGCCATGTTGGTTTATAACTCGTTTCTTAAGAATTGCAAATTATTGTTAATGACAACAAGGGATACTTACCTGAAATTTTAAAGAGTTTCAAATTATTTGACTTGCAAAAATTTAGACTTAAGAAAAAGGATAGTTTATGACGACTGAACGGTTTGTTTCGGAGACATTTTTTATGGGAAAAACTATAGAAAAAATCAAATACAACCCGTTCCACCAGCCTTCCCTCCTTTGTTTGAATTCAATTTCCTTTCAATCGTAAATTTTTATTTTATCAAATGTTGAAATGAAAATAATAAATTGACCTGAGGTGTTCAATTATTCAGAATTTGTTAATCTACTATCAATCAACCATTTTGTAGAGACTTCGCGAATATTCAATCACTATTCGGTATTCGGCGAATGTTTCCACTATTCGATATTCGATATATACCGAATATTACTTCACAAGAAGAATGTATAATACAGTACTTTTTGGAAGACCATTTTATTGGTATGAACTAAATGGTTAAATTAATCATCAGTCAAAATCCATGAGTGGTTTTATTTTTCGACCCAGAAACTTTTAGGGTCGCTAAATCCGAATTTGGGATCAGTTCGTTCCCTAACGTCAGAGCATTTCAAGGTCAAATTCAGAGAGCATTGTGAAAAATTCTGACAAATCAATCAACTTTTTGAAAGAATTCTAAGTCACCCGACTGAAGGTGGATTCGATATGAATTGCATTTTTAAAAAATATAATATACATTAAATAATATTCACTCATGCTTAATTTTGTATATATAAATCAAATTGGGCGATTAATGTTTTTCAAGGAATCAAGTATAAAGGTTTTTTTTATTGGGATATAAATACAAAAACACATAAAAATTATTTAATCGCCAATAACGGATTGGATTTTATTCATTTTAATGCATTAATTTAAGGCCGAAAAATGTACCTATTGCAAGTGGAAAACTCTTAAATAATAATTTGCAAATTTCTTGTTTCGATAATGATGTGAATGACAAAAATTTAATATTTTGCGCAATTAAAATAGGCGTTCAGAATGGTTTTTCATGGTTTTCTTCCAGTATGACATACCAGGGAAATATTTTCCTAAATGCAACTAACATTTTTCGTCATTAATTTTTAAAAAAACCCCATCAGCCGTTGATTTAGAAGAATTAAAATGAAGAAGTTTGTAAGGAACCGCTGAATAAGATACCGTTGTTCAAACCACTCAAGAAGTTAACTTAATAAACGTCACGTAAATCAATAACTAGCATAAATTAAGAACAAACAAGTAACTCGATGTTCGTTTCGACGGATACATCCTACATGTCACTTACTCAAATTTCGGCTGAAGTGGATGTCAGAGAGCCGATTTTCAAATGATAGTACAATTTGTTCCGGTAGAGCAGTTGCGGTATCGCGTCTTCAACGATGCGTTAAGACATAAACACTGTATACTTTGGATAGTACGTAAATAAATACAATCTTTCGATATTCAATTCCAGCGCTGTCGGATGAAATTTTTCTATCGGACTGTCCTGTAATTTCGACGAGAAATTTTTTGTCGGATTATGATGCTTTTTGGTCATTATTTAATACCGAATTTGAATAAGTTTTTATTCAGTGTTGCCCTCTGTAAATTATTACGCGTCATCGACTGACAATCCGACAGTCCAAACGTATGCTAATTCCTGAAATTACAATATTAATTCAGCTCATTTCGTATACCTGCATGTTAATTAGTCGCCAACTATAAATTGGGAAATTTATACACCTAATTAATCAGAATCTATTTACATATATAATGTGTATTGCATTAGGTATTCGATTTTGAAATTTTTACCTTTAAACGAAAAAAGGAGATTTTATCACAACGGAATTGATTAACGTTTTTTTATTGGCTGTTTAACGCTTAGCGTTTAGTGGTCGTTAAATTTATTAGCCGAACAACAAACAACATCAAATTTCTGACGATCGACTCCTGAAATTTTTTGATTCAACGAACGTCGATATATAACTTAATTCTTATAAGGTGAAAGGAATATCACGAGCTGAGGAAACCGCGATCATTGTTTATTTGATGAAATTCGATTCATGTTGGCCATCCAGAAGAAAACCCCGAAGTCCCAACCTCCGACACCCTATCAACTTTCGTCAATCGAAAAATGGTGAGTTTTGTTGAGGGAAGACTTTGAAGTATAAAGTTTTATTTTTAAACAATGAAATTTTATGACATGCCTCGTTTCGTGTGACTGTCTCGTATCGGGTTACCGTTCCACAGGTGTCGAATACCTTGGTTGCAAGTTGCAACACAGCCAGCCTCTCCGTAAGATTACATAGCTGATGACAAAAATATCTCCTGTAATGTTATACTGCTTTTGGTTTCAATTTAGCGTATTTTAAATTACGTACGCATGTACCTACATACAGTATATCTTCTTCCACTGAACCTATTATCTGCTGCTAGATTTTGTAATTTCATTCGGTGTTTCCGTCATATTGTGCAATATTCTTTATGAAAATTGAATTCTTACCGATAAATATGTCGTGTATAATAATCTCAGCTTTTTAATGTGTGGTGTTAATAGCAAACCGGGAATTCTCAGCAGAGCCGGATCTAGATAATACTGCATTCAAATTTCAATAAAATGGAGTGTGAAGAACAATATTATGCTTTATCCTCAAAAATATAGTAATTGAAATGAACATAATGCCCGAATTACTTTAAAAATATAAATTGCCATTTAACTTTCTATTCGAAGTTATCACGGGGTTGCAGAGCATGATTATGAATTAATGAAGATAAAGATTCATCTACAACTAATATTTTTGAAAAAATACCGTCATATGTTAACATACTTTTCAGCTACAGTGTATATTGCTATTTTTGCATTATGAAAAACACGTTGACTAAATAAATACGGAATTGTTGAGAGATATTGCTCTCATTTTATTAGTGTCCCAGGGGCAAAATTTTCATTGAAAACCATTTCCTTTATGATTGGAGTGGAAATTTTCAATTAAGCTTCATATTAAAGCTTAAGATGATATTATTATCAAGTTGTGTTTAAAAATTCTTGCCACCTCCACAATGATTTAATTAGGTTTAAATCCATCCGGAATACTGTTTTTTGTGAATAATATTCCTCATCCGGTGCCGTGAACGTTTGGTTACGCAAATTTATATCGTCTGAAGTTGTCGAAGTCGAACAACTGCATGTGAAACGCCAGATAAACAAATGCACCGTTAGAATTAACTTGCAGTTTGTCACCAGCGTCGCGAATAAGATAGAATGTGACAAAGTGAATGTAACCAACTAATTACTCATGCCTTATCTTTAGCTGGGACCTAGCTCAATCAATAACCATCTATATATCGGTGGCACTCCATACATTACCGATTTACCGAATTGACTTCTTTACGGCGCATTTCAAATCGTCGATACATGTCGAAATGGTGATAATATCGTTTACGGGATTTAAACTCTACGGGTGGGTAGGTTTACAATAAGACTGATAACAAGCGAAGCGAAAGGGATGAGAAACTTGCCGAAAAGATTATTTTCCATACAATGGCCATAAAAGGACAGTAACCTGAAAGAATTATTGCCGTTTTTATTTTCGGCAGTAATATGCCATATTTCATAGTTTCAACAATTGAAGCTTTTAGGGAGTCGGTACCTCTTTTACCTGAAAGCGAAATATACATAATCCAAAAATCCGTCATAAAGTTTAGTAGCAACCATCTGTGCTATTTTGACCGAAAGTTGATCCTCGCCAATCTTAAACTCTAGATCTGAGGCATTCAGGACCAAACGTCGGTTTCCAACGTTGACCCAACCATGACCATGGCAGTCGATGTTCAACCGGTAATGATAATAATAATAATAATGACTTTATTGTAATTTTCTTCAATCAAGCTAATCTTCCACTTCCCCAATATAAACAAGAATACACGAAAACTTAAACAACAATTTCTTTAATAATAAGCAGGTCTTCATATCGCATTGAAAGTTGGAGCAATTTGTTTATATGTTTTTCGATTGATTAATACAAGAAAAAGGCGAAAATAACTGCAGATAATTAAACATTTTATATATGACTTCAAATCTTACAATGGCCTTAAGTGATAAAGAAAGATTACAATCTTTAATCGAAATGAAAAGTTTTCTTGCATTCCTCACCAATTTCAAAGAAAAATTTCATGATGATCTAAATGAATTTTACAAATCCATTTTACTAAGACATATATGAAACTCCAAATTTCTGTCATACATTTCTTTAAAAACACTCAGCAGCTTCTTTCTGATAATTTTCTGATCAAATGTTCTATAATCGAAAATTCACCTTACAAATGTAAACGATTTTAAGTTTTGAATTTTTTGAGTCTCAAAACGCATTCCAAAAAATTGCATATTTTGTTTTCAGAGGAATTTATTTGCTTCGATTATAAGAAAATTCCAAGAAAAAAATTAAATTCGCCAAATTATTCAATCTGAAATAGCAGTTGTGTTATTTTGAATAAAACGCTTTCAAAACATACGACAGTCGTTCGGATGTTTTACGAATGCGTCATGCTGATTTACTTCGAGTCTTCGACTGGACATAGTTAGTTATGTACCTATTCATTCCCTTTCATTCACCTCTATGCTAAAAAATCAATTATCACCTCAGAACAAATAGATGCTTCGAACGACTTATGCGCTAATCATATTTTTTTCACGTCCACGAAACCGCGAACTTGTTAGCAGTCAAAGACAATAAGTCCAATATGGTATACGAAGAAACGTGGGCAATTATTTCTTGTATCGATCCTGGAGGTACTCCTCGAATTCTTAATAAATTTATTCTACGATTTTCTCCCGCTTATCATCATACAATAATTGTCACTCTTGACAATTTTTCCAGTCCGAGACTAAAAGCCGTTGGACAAGAATTTATATTCAACCTTTGGTATGTTGCCTCTTACGGCAATTACTAAACGGCGGACTAGAAAATTCTCGGTATTCTAATTTCAACCGTGTCCAACGGTTAAAAGCATTTTGGTCGATTATCGTTTGAACTACATCTAATTAAATTTCGGAGTCTGCTAGTCCACAGCTGAAATTTTTACCACGATGCCTCGTTCCATTTACTTTTAATTTTTATTATATTAATTCTCGTGATGATTTGAAAATAAATCCTAGCTGTACAAGCAAATAAGTATTGACATCCCTGATTCATTCTCGATAAATTATCGCTGATAATTCACGATCTTCAAGGAAAGGAACACGCGTATCTTATGAATGACAGGTGAATAATAAGTATGAAATATAGTGAGGCATTTCACAGAAAGTATCGTGCTGGGCTTAAAACGTTTAAAGAAATGCAATTCCGCAATGAGTATAGGTAAATCACTGGCACAAATTTAAGACCTTTCTTTTTCTTTCGATATACGTGAGCGAGAGCTGGTATTGGCTGCAAATAATAGCAAAGTTTTGACTAATTCTAATAAAACGTCGCTTTTTTTCCCATTTTAATTGCTTCGATTCTTACAATCTATTTTCAAATTTTTTAAAACGTTTTCACTTTTTGAAATTTTTCTAAATTTTAAATCCATGACATTTTCGCCAATCTTGTATAGATCTACTTTATTTTCATTCTAGGAAAATTCCCAAACATTATAAAAGACAAAAATTACAATACCTGAAATCGTTGATTGTATAAAAAGAGATTGAAAAATGTTGAAGGTGTTTTCATTTGAGTTAAATATTTAAAAAATCCTTTGAGAAATCAGTATTATCATTTTGATTCAGTTTCTCTAATTACAACAAAAACTGTACCAAGTTTTGGAATTGAAAAATTCAAATTCATAATCTTGGTAAACGTTTACCGAAAAAAATTTGCGTGCCATCTCTGGAAACTAATATCGAAATTAAGTTAAGTTATTCCATTTAGCCCTTCGAACATTAAAATTACCCATCATGGATTATTATTATTCGTTACGTGATATTAAAGGAACATATAAATTAAATCACGAACTGATGAAGTGAAAACATTATTTTCTTCATAACTCAGACAATTAATTTGTCGTTAGTTACTCGCTACGTTTTACTCATTCATTTAAAATTAATTAACAGTCATTTTTGTTGAAGGCACGATAATACATCGAAGAGTTCTTTGTGAAACACTGGACAAGTGTTTCGCCGGCATTGACTTTAGTTCTTCAATTTGAGACATCGCAAGCCATATTGATTAATCATCGAAGTTAAATTCCGAAAAACGTTTTTTTTGTTTTTTTCTTGGTTGCATGAGATCCAAAAATGTATGAATTCATTAAAAACTTCAATTCCCGAATTATACCCAAAAAATAAAACAACAAAATGATAACCATCTCCGAAATTTTCAATGCACATTGATTGATAAGTCAATGTGGATATTGAATTTTTGGTGAAGTAAATTAGTAGTATAAAGATTTGTTTCTGTAATTTTGCAGAAAATCCAGATATATTCAAAAAGTTTGGGCGAAATCTAAAAAAATCTAATAATTTTCAAAACAAGATATTAACATTTTATAAAAGAAAGGAAATCTGTTAACAATTTATCGCAAAACTGTAATTTTTTTAAATCGAGAAAGCGTTCCTGAAATTATCTGATGGTTCACTGGGAATTATCAAAAATGTAAAACAATTATAAAGGTCTGTGTATGTATTACGAAATTAATGTCGTTCGAAACCTTGCACCACTTGTAATTTGTGCCGAAGATGACCCATATTGTAAGTGAATTCAAGAATTTGTTAATTATAAATTATATGGAGCGTTTTTGCGCGCCGATTCACGGTGCATGAGAAAGTTCCATTAGTGTGTGGCTGAAGCTTCCAACAGTAAAGATTGACGATCCCATCAATTTCTCGAATTATGCTCGTAATGCATATATTAAATAGATCCTCCAACCTCAATCCTCACACTCATTTCAGTTGAATATTTTGCGAGCTTTCCTGAAAATCCGTTTTACATTTATTGTCTAGACAGTTGACGTTATCGAACACGTTAGAAGCTAATTATACAGACGTAATTTTCGAAGACATCAAACGTCACTTCGTGAAATAAATGACGGTGATACTTGAAAGCACATCACGGTTGTTTTTATCTGATGGAACATTCGTACCGAATGAATTTTATCACGTTTAAGATATTAAATTCAAAAATACATTTCAGAGAGCGAGAAGAAAAATTCGAAACAAAATGCGTAAGTAACTAAACGTCAAGTTATCGCGATGAAAAGCTATAGCGAAATAGTTAATTACAAATGCATTTAATGATAATGATCGAAAATTTACGAGCTGAAAAACTGTTGAATTAATAAGTCTAGATAATAATGATGGGTGAATCATATTTTCTGAGTCATCCATGAAACTTTTGTTATAATGGATGCATTTTAAATGGATTTAAATATTGATTTCACTTGTTTCATGAAAAACAGCATTAATTCACTTTAAATATATTGTACACATTTCTATGGATATATGGGAACAATCAAGGTCTGCATTTATCTTGGTAAGTGGGTGGTGATTGCATAAAATAGCTTGCTTCAATTGATATATCTGCTACAGCTGATGTGACGCTTTTTATTGCCAAAAATTCTCATATAGGAGGTATTCCATTCACTATATCCTATTTTGAAGAATTATAGTAGTATGAAATTGATTGCAGAAATTACAAAAAGTGTGATATTAAAAAAACAATTGCATTTCTCGACGATAACAATTCTTTACCAATTTTATTTGAGAAATAAATGTTTATATAAGAATTAATAGAAGAAATCCTTGAGTCTCTTTGCATTTCTACCCCCTACGAAATTTTTAATCATCATTTTCCGCGCCAATTATAAAAGTTATTGACATAATCAACTTGTACGAATCGATAATTAGCTTGAGTGTTCTTATCGATTGAGTGCATTTACGTAACATTCCGAATACCCACAGGAATTTCTCGATCATTCCATTTTCCCCCGCTTTTAATGATTTACGGTACCTTTGTGCTGTAAGATGCCATGCAACAATTTCGGTAATTAATCCGTTGAAAAAGGAAACGACGAGAGCGAAATCGCGATTTAAAGCCAAAAATTTATAATTATACAACATAAACGAATGGGGTTTGGGATACAGATTGACGTAACGTGATAAGAATCATTTCGATTTTCGACAGTCTGCATCGCCAATTTTGATAACAAGTGACGATTGCACAAAACTGGAGCAAGTGTAATACGTTGCACAAGTCTGAGAAAAAAAAACAGGTTGATATTTAAAACTGGGCGTAAATTTGGCACATAAATCAGAAATATCACAATTCGAAACAGGAACATTATCAAGTATTCAAAAACGCGTTCAGACGTTCGGAGATATTTAGCATAATCATTATAGTGATACAACCGAGGAAATGCTGCATTGGCCGAACATTCGCGGAGAAAGTTAATAAGCCTTTTAAAAATTGCACAAGACGGTTAACCCTACAATTTACTCGTACAAACAATAACGGTCGCAGATTATAGTGACCTTGCAGGCTCGAAAAAAAAACCTGATTATTTTCTTTTGTGTTGCATTTCGATAATTATAAGTCACGCGATTTCGTTCAAAATTACTGGCACTAATCAACTCTTGATGAGATCGATACTCGCACCATTGATCTCGAAAGGTTGTAGGAAACGAAAAGATCCATCACGATAATGATGAACAATGTACGATGAATTTTATATTTGGAATTGATGATACCCAAACCAGAAGGCTTTTTTTTGTCTACGCAACAATAGTTTGTTGTTATCGCTGAACTTCCCTTGATGTATCTATTTTCAATATGAAGATACGTAAGTGAAGTAAAAATGTATTATTATCTACAAGTGTGTAAATAAGAAGACGCTTTCAGACAATCGACAGAAGCAAAATGTTATCCATGTTTTCCTACTCGTTAAATATGAATCATATTACAGCACTTCCGTGGATGTGATAAGGAAATGTTAAACATTGCGCTTGTCACCATCTCAGAGGTACTACTGATTTCTATACACACATTATCAATTACGTAAACATCATTCGATTAAGTTGTTGGATATTGGATTAGATTGTTACAAATTCATGATTGACGTGAACTAAATCAGCATGACCAACTTTTTTCCACTGCGCTTGGATCAAAAAAAACTTCTGAAACCTATCACAATCATGCTCAGCAAAGTACTAAAAATCATTCAATTCGTTCCCTGTAAAGTACAATCACTAAATTTCCTGAACGATCAATTTCTTTCAATTTTTTTTTAAATTATAAAATGGAATTTCCCCAGAATTGCCTCAGAAAATTGAGCGATATTGCTCCTTATTTCCTAAGCCACTTTTCAAATTTATTTCTCAAGTATTTTGAACCTTTTCTATTTCAAGGAAATTCACGAAAAATTGGTTCAAAAACTGTGTGTATTTTTGAATTTTCCAAGACATCTTTGGAACTTCTAGGAAATGGTCAGAAAGTTTAGTATAATCCAAAAAATATCTTGATTTAGTCAAAAAGTTTCTAACTTGTTTGATAATCCTTTTGATCTTTAACAAGTTCCCTATTTTCTGTGAAAGTCATTTAAGAATATTTCCAACCAAATTTTTGTCGAAATTCAGATTTTTATGTTAATCGAATGAATGTTGAGTTCGGATACATCAATCAGTACGCAAATATTTATATTCCACGATTTAATTAAAGGAACCCTTTAAGATATCCAGCATCTTAAATTGTCTGGTTGTCATTTTATTCGCAATTGCTACAAATCGATTACATCGAACTGCGTTCCTTAAAACGCATTGTGAAACAGTTAATGCGAATTTTGATCTTTTTCTAACTAGTTTAATGAATCAGATACGGTGGAGAAATCGACGCTTTTAGGTATCGCATAACTAATGAATGATAGCAGCGGAATTACTATTTATCTAGTGAATAATAATAGAATTGTAACCGTTGGTAAGGTAATGCAGTGAAGCTCTAATTGATATGCAACTTACCAGATCAGTGGAGATAATTTAACAATTAATCAATGTTTAGAATGTTTTTACATAGGAGATGGAATTCCACAAGAGATTATGCTGTAGTGCTCGATCATTTTTCTATTAGATATGAATTTAATTTGCAGCTCCTGACTTTTTTCTTGTGTGAACTTTTTTACGAAATAATTTAATTTTGTTTGGTAAGTAACATCGAACCTGTTAAGTATCCTTGGCAGATCGAATAATAATATACAATCTCTTTATTTCCTTGTTTACTTAATGAACGTTCTCATTTTTGGCTGGTGCGCCGAAACGAGGTGTGTCGCCTTTATATAAATATATCCGATTTAATTGAATTTTTATCATTACTTTATGGGCAAAAAACGAAACCAGATGAAATCTTCATGAGAAAGTATGTCAAAAATCAGATTAAAAGTTTTTAACACCACTAGCACATTACGCGGGGAATTTCGTTTCATTAAGAAATATTGAAGGTATAATCGCGGCAATTAATGAAATAAATATACAACCGACATTCAATGCTAAGTGTCTTGATTGCAGACATTATTGACTTGTTTAAATTATTATTGTTCAATCAATACGAGAGCTCATTTTGGACGAGCGCGATGTTTTTGTAATGATTCAATTTTGAAGTTGACAATTTTTCTTTTTGGTAGCAGTGAAAGTAGACAATGAAAACTGTTTGTATAACGGGGTCACACAAAAATTCTGTTGAAATCTCCAACGTACTGTAATTTAAACTGTATTTCGGTTAACGTTATGCTTTTTCTTCTAGGATCAAGCAATCCGATGATATTATCATATATTGTTGTGGGTGGAGAAGTAGTAGTAGCGAGAATTGTGCATTGATAACCTTAGGAAAGGTTATTTCGTCTAAACATGCAAGGATTCTTAATGTATTCTCAAACTACCGACGCAATCTTCAGGACTTATTGAAGCAACGCAGACTGTGGAAGATAATTGGTACTCATTATATAGTGATGTAATATGCTTGAAACTTAGCGATCGTCTTCATATTCCGTCGATATATCAAATCAAGTTCATATAAAAAAATTTTCGCACGCCCATACAATCGAATACCTTGATGCATAAATATATTTTATTCCTGCGCAACAACATCTAGCTTTTAACCCTCCAAGTTTTTTTCTGGCATGAATAATAGATACGATACTCCGAATTTATCGCTATTGATTTAAATATTAATTCCCATAAGGTCGAGAATAATTGACAATATTAATTGAACATATTCTGCTCTCATTTACGTAACAGGGTGCGGCCAGTTACCGTGTCACCATTTTTAACAATCAACAATAAATAACGAACCTTACAAAGCATAAATGTCTTAGCAATTTTATGAATAAAAGAATTAAAATCATTTTTCTACAAAAGCACTAGTATTGTTAACTGAATTTCATGCAAAGGAAACCGAATTCGAGCGCGAGCAATCGGGCTGTAAATCATGATCGCAATCAAATCGCTCACTATATCATAATAATATATACTCTCATACTTCCTATCTGTCACAAGGCAACGTTAGTTTCTTGCCTTTTCAATTAATATGCGTTTCGAAATCATTTCGTTATAATAACACCCATAGTTACAAGAAATACCTACTGGTAGCTCAGCTCAATCCTCCAGACGGTATTGCAAGGACACAATCCAACGGCCTATGTAAATCATATCTGTCGTTCAAGAACGTAACTTGTCTGGAATTATATTGGTAAATTAATTGTTATTGATCCAGCGGATGAAATAGGGCGAATACATTCTCTACCTTCGCTCGCATAATCGTTTATTTAATCAGTTTGTATTATTTTACGGCCAGCCGACTAAAGAACAAGAACTTCGTATATGTTACTGCCCTTCTTGTTTTTTTGCTGAGATTATGTACTACTTTATACCCATTACTCTATAATATTATCTGTATCATATCATTTCTTGGTTAGCAATTAAATGTAAATTCTAAACGTTATTAATACGATTAAAATTAATTAATGTTATAAGTGAACTATGTTTGTTTTAGGATTAAAGAGGTAGAAAAAATATGTTTTTCTGTTATTTTTTCACATTTCATATCATGACATTCGTTTTATACCTGAAACTGTTCAATTATTCTTCATGCTTTTATTAACTTTTTTCATGATTTTCAAATTATATATGTATACAAACATCGCCCTTACGTTTGTTTCTTCTAGAGAATGTCCAAAGAATAAAAATATCATCTCACATCTATTTGAAATTCAAAAAGTAGCGGTGGCAGACGTCACCGACTAAAATTTTTCGTTGCAAACTTCAGTATCGCAAAACGAAAGGTATAAAAAGTTATAACAAATATTTACGGTCTACTTTCACGCATATTATTTTAAATCAGCCATTGTTCTACGACGCAACAAAGAATATGATCGATCACACGGCTTTTTGTTACGATTAATGCCGATTGAAGAACATTTGCTTCTGCTAATTTATATCCTTGTGTCAACGTGAAGACGGCGAACAGATGGAAAAAGTGAATCAATGGAACATCTAATGATCATTGTCTATTCCTAGAAACATGTCTGGCTGCTGGCGAAATCACGCCTCAAGCATTCATTTTATCAATTCAGCTCAGTTTAGAACAATGTACTCGTATTACGGTTAAAATAATTAAACGGTTGATTTGTGTTGTATGAATCAACATAATTGTTGATCACGTTCCAAGTAATCGATACAGATGATATACACGTAGGTACATCTATTGCTTGAAATTATACAATTCTAATCAATATTCATTTTCATCTGGAAAAACAGAGAATGTTTATGCATCGACATTCTTTTCGCACAGCAGGGAATAGAAACGAAATCATATTTTCGATTTTTCTCCGCTACCACTTCCGTCTATATTAAATGGAAACATTATAAGCGCCAACATTAATCTCATTCAATGCAATCTATTATAAATCTCCTTTTTAAATTCCATCTATTCACCTTCGAATGTCGGAATTCCCTGAATAACTTTTGAGCAAGTAATAATATGAAATATTGAATGGTTATGATAGATGTTTTTATGAAACGAACTCATCCAAGATGCTATTGAAGAAGAAACAATTGGGATTACAGATGAAAAGGTGTCAGATGTTTAGAATAAACAAGAGGAAGTCTATTATTTCAAACTGCCATTAAAAAGAGAATTTTATATCGCTTTTAAAGCATTACATAATGATCATTAAAGAGCCTTCATTTAGTTTTATTTGCGTTATTAAAACAGTTTAAATTACAGATATTATGTGCGCGAATTACTTTACGACTCTCCGATAACACGGGGCGATTAAGAATTTTCGGCGAATTAATTTTATTTGTTTTTAAAAATAACTCGATCAATGGGGTTACGTTTTCAGGTAGGAATTGTCACGGAGGTTACTCATTCTATAAAAATCAGCCGGACATCGACCAAATTTTATCGTCTAATGACGTAAGCTTCCCAAGTTTACCCGGAAATATGGAAATTCTTCAGTAAATTGGAAGAAATTTTTGACCATGAGAATATAACTTAATTCGAAATTTATACGTCTAAAGGACGTGTTGGTTTGCGAAATCATTATTCTCGACTTTGATGTCATTTCTTGTAAAAATGTCAAGAGCAGTGAAAACGCTCCTGAAAAACTCGTACAAATTTGAAACAACCGAAATCAGAGTATTTTCGGGATTCCACGGAACTTTTGATCATTTTCGAAAAATTTTGAAGAAAAGTCCTAGAACATCCGAAAGTTGTCACGATTTTTTTGAAAATTCGAGAATAGGCAAGTGTTCAATGCAATTTTCCACTAATTACCTAAAAATAGAGATAACCGAATTTTTCAAGATGTTTGTCGATTCTGTGGAAGTTCGAAAAAAATCGAAGAAATTCTTCAAAAAAAATCACGAAATTTAAAGCTTGTCATCAAAAAAGGAAACTTCCCAAAAAAAGTTTTAAGGGAAAATGGAAATATATATTAAATTTCGTAAATCATTTGAATATTTGCAGAGAATCGAAGGGATTTTAAAAATTTTTTAAAGATTCGTCATTGACACGGTTACACTGCTTTTCAGTAAGAATGAAAGTAATTCATCTATTAAGAATTGGATTAATACAAGAACAGTTTGAATGTTTAAGTTCGAATAGTGCTCAAAGTCAACTAAATTAGTCACAATTTAAACAAAAGGAATTTTGCTATTTTCATCAAAGAGAATTTTTGCTATTAAATACTATTTCCAAGAGAAATATTTTTTTTCATCGAAATTTTAGAAACATTTATTGCCAAAAAAGAATAATCTTAGTTAGTTCACAATAAAAACAATCATAAATATGATAAAATTATTTTTGTATATGTAGACAACAAAAAGCTAAGAAATGATTTGTTTCAGATATAATAACTGAGATAGATGACGCAGTTCTTACGTAGGATTTTTTTCTCAATATTTGACGAAAGTCGTTTTCCATAAAAATGTTAATCAAACTATCAACGTAGGTACATACTACGAAATAATTTCATATGCGTTGCGTGCATACAAGCATGTGAGTAATATTCTCAAATAAGTGAGAAAATATTCCAGCGGTATAATTTTTGCAATTACGCAACCACCTTTGTTACTACAACGTTTTCACTTAATTTGTTTATCCCGATTACTTTAACAAAAATTCTTTTCTATTTCCAGAAATCAACAGACACACCTTTCAGTTATTTCCTTCATATGTATGCAGACATTTTTTTCCAAAGTGACATCTAACTTTTTAATTCATTTTGAGGAAAAAATTGCCGGGATGCAAAAAAGTTAATTTCAAGGTTATCATGATGAATTTCCTTTCGAATGTTACGAATATTCACTCAAATTAAATGTTAATATTCTTAATGTTTTCAATAATGGTTTCCAATTAACATGCTATAAGAATATAAATATGCAGTCGGGAAACCATTTGTATTCAGGGCCGGATTCAAAGTTTATGCGCCCTTAAAAAACACAAATACGCTTTGAGGACGGGAAAGGAGGCAAATTTGTTATTCCGAGGACGGAACTATTTCAAGAAACGGTCCCAATTTAAATATTTCACTTTATGCTATTTGCATAAAATAACCACAACCACATATAGTTGATTGTAACAAATTGCAACGAATTTATAAATTATTCTTTAGAGTATTCATGCGATTCTATTGATTCATGAGTTTCCATTACTTTCAATAATAAATATGGTTGATTTAAGCAAAATTAATTTAAGTCGCCGCTGTACACGTAAACGAATGGTCTTCCATAAGCTGAAAGTTGCACTGAAAAATCCTTGGGTGAAGTACTTCATTTCAACATCGGCCAAATTACGTTCTCTTCTTGTGTGATATTTGGGCCAGCGAAATGTTGAGTTTCCGGCAATAAGAGCAATAAAAGATCGATTTGGCCACCAGACGACCTTTCCATACAAGTTCGCCTTATTTGGGATGGACTTTTATTATACCGGAGCAGTTATTACTTTGTCGGTACTGCTACTTATCCACCTACCAAATATTTTACAATGCTCTCAGGTAGATTCTAAGAAAGTGTTTGACGGAAGTGCAAATTTCTTTTCAGCAGCTTGTAATAGCACCAGCAATAATATTTTTCGATTGTGCTTTGTGATAACAAAGAGTACCGAGAAAATGGTTTATGGATTTACCAGAGGTGGCAAAATTATTTGCGCGCATTTTGATGTTATTAGGGTTACTGGAATTAAGCGAACCACATATTCACAAGAACCACTTTAAGTCATAGATTTTTTGAAATAAAGGAATTTCGGACTTTCCCAGTAAGTCGGAATGGTTAGTTTTGAGGTCAAATAGGTGCAGAAGCTGTAAATTAGCGGACGCATCTCTTTTGAACGGGAATTTCTTGGAGGACGAAGAAAATTATACAATGGGAAAAGGTCACGTCACTGATAACATGATTATTCATGATGCCTCTGATAAATATATTATGAAAACATTCCTCATATTTAATGAAACGATGTAAATTTTATGAAATAAGTTGAAAATATATTTCGTGACTAGGGAATGAGGTTTAATAAAAGTTAAGATAATATGTTGAGAGCTCGATTTTATGGATATAGGTTATTAAGTTTGCTCTAAAATGGGAATCATTGTACGATTAATTATATCCAATCTTTTTAATTGAGAGAAGATTTACATTATATTGGCGAGAAACATTTTCATAAAGATATTTTTTTAACATTCCAGAGAGCTCAAAAACTTCCTGTAGTATATTCCTGAAAAGCCGAAAAAACGTTTCAACACTATTGAGGAATAATCTAAATCTCTCAGAATGATTCAAATATAGCTCACAAATAATATAAATTAATCAAAATATTTCATAACATTTTCAAAATCAATAAAAAATATTGAAATTAATGAAGTGAAGATATTTCGGTAATTTGGTGACAATGAAATATATAACAATCTTTTTTTTCGAGAATCTTTAGAAAATCAGATAGAAATGTTGCGCAAATATGATAGGATATAAAAACAAAAAAAAACACAAAATCGTGATTAGAATACACTATCAATTCCTTACGAATAATAAAAAACTATGAAAAACCCGTTAAACTGAAAGAAAACGTTAAAAAATCTACGAAAAAAACATCGAAAGCACTCCTAACTCAAGAACTTCTCAAAAATTTATTTGGAATGTTGAAAAAAATCAACAATACATCGTATAAACAAACAAACAAATGAAACATACCATAAAACTGTAAATTCCTAAATTTTTGAACTTATTTTTTGTTTTTTGAGTAATTTTTTTCGATCTTCGTTCCGATTTATTATTTTTGCTTCTGAGCAAAGCAAAGCTTTCCCTTCAATCCTTTCGGTTGATCTCCAAATCAATAGTTGATTTAACCGCATGCAGAATCGTCAATTCGTGATTGGTGCCGAAACCCGGGATTAATTTCGTGATCATCGACGCTATAACAACAGTTTTCACAGCAAGCACCGGTGGTTAATTATGGCGATGATGCCTATCTATCTATCGATGACACCCGACGGTACAAGTAAAGGGGGCGCCACAGGCGCCCCTGGGGCCGCCGACGGCCCCGGTAAAGGCGCCGGAGGCGCCCAGGCGCCGAAGGCGCCGTTCGTCCATTCTCCACAACCTCCTCAACCGAATCGATCTCTGATACGGACTTCGAGATCACGATTATTTGGAAAACGTAATGCATGTTCGAGTTTAAGTATGGCGCGAAACAATTATCTTAGATTTGAATCAATTTCAATTTGTCATTTTTTCATAGAAATTTAATTAATTTTATATTTCAAATACAATTGAAACATTCTAGTATTTGAAAACTCAAGCGGTAGACTGGGCACGATTTTCATACTTTACTTTACTTTCAACTAAATGTCCCAATGTTGAAGTTATGAATCAATTTACATTATATTAGTTAAAGTTACTTTCAATAAATCTTTTGCCGCAATGAGTTCGTTGAATTTGACTAACGTATTAGCATAGACCTCATTGTGAGAGAATTATTAAAGATTATCCAAATGAAGCGAATGTATGCAATAATAACAATATGAGCAACGATAAATTAAACTCAGCTATAACAGTCAAATAATGACGGCGTGTGTAGAGAACATTGCATCACAAAAGAGCTTAATTTCCAGAAAAACGGAACACGTATTGATGAATGTTTTTGAGATAATTAAGACATTTCATAGAAAAATGAAAATTGCTTAGCAACCGAAATATTTTCTAATCGTATGAAAAGAGAATTCATAAAAATGGTCGGAGGGAAATCATTTTATGTAATCGACAGCTTAAATGTCAGGTTATTACCACTTTGATTCACGTTGACCATAGAAATTCCTCGAATGGAAGTCGATATTCAAAGTCCGTTGTCGCGATATTTATTTTCGGTCCCCTTTCAACGACATTTTCAAAAGACTACTCACCCGAACCAAATGCATTCAACGGTCCCATCAAAGTACATACCTGTAAAAAAAAATATTAATTACGATAAGATTAAGGAATGGTTCAATGAAATGTCATCGATCAAGTTCGGAAATGCCACAGTACACGGCACTATGACTGATTATATAAAAATGCTAATGGGAACGTCACATTAAACGAAGCGGACAATTACCATTTTGGAAGCGAACAAATCTTGAAAAGTGTAACGGCCAGTCATGACATAATGTGGAAAAGAATTAACCGACATTTTTAAATTGGATAAATCGATTCATTAGCATACTTAAAATTGTGAAAGTCTCCTTGTCGCCCGCTACGCGTCGCTCTGTTTTGGCTCCCATTCATTGGAACAATTGAAACGAACTGACCAAGAAAAAGGGCACTGGTCCAAGTACAGATTTGGAAAGTAAGATCATCTGGTCAATTCGCATCAATTAAAGTCCAAAAGTTTGTGTGGGCCGAGAGAAACTTTCGCACAGATACTTTCATTTCAAAGTACTGGATGGTGCGTGATCGAGATTGTATTCAATCGAGAACATACAACTCGCAATTTTGGAAGGTTATTTTTTTGCGGAATTTATGAGCGTTCGAATCTCTGTAGGTTGTAAGATCGCTTAAAAATCGGACGTCGACGTTTGGGGTTATCGGTAAAGCATCATGATATCTATTAAACTTATCCATTCGGAAAGCATACATAATTAATTATTCGCCATAGGATTGAACATTATAATAAATCTTCTATAGGACCGATTAACAAATAACGTTGGAGAATATATAACGGTATAAAAACACTCGGCGATGTAAGTATCGTTTTTCGACTCCTCGAGAATTTAGTAATGACATAAAGTTCTATCGGGGAATTTTGAGTTTCATTCACGTGACGTTAATGCTCGTCATAAAAGGAGATGAATAGGAGAGCCAAGCTTCTTTTTCTCGCGTTTCTGTACAACGTATAATATCTTAAAGATTTCTGTTGCTAGATTTCTTGCATTGCATTTATTTCTCTTTGATAGATCTCTTTATTGGTCGTTAGAAAATCGAACCTACGTACGTATTAATCATAAAACACGAATTTCACTAGAGAAAAGAAATCACTTCCGTCATTGATATCGTAAAGGGTGGCTTATGAATCCTATGTAAATATATCAGTGTATCAATCGCCCGGGGTAATGCAAAGGGTAGGCATTTTAAAAACGAATTATTTATTATTGCGTTCAAATCCGAGGCGAAGAGGAACGGTAAAGGTACGTACAACGGGTAGCCCGAATATAAAGGTGAGGTTACTATTGTCCCCATAATAAATGATTTATATGCATAGCAGTGTACCTACTCGGAAATCTCATTCAGTTCACTAGCTGAAAAAAAAGTCCTTAGACAAATTGAAAAATGAGCTGAAAGATCTACGACAATGCTTTGTTTGTTTCACAATTTTTAGTTTCGATAGTTCGCGAATATTGGAGCCAGCGCATTCGCCAAAAAATATCCCAATTCATTTCTTTCAATAACGCTGAATTTATTCCGAATAATTTCGATAACTTACGCAATCTTAACATATTTTAAATCAAACTGCTTGATTATAACGTAAACAATTGGACGATTTTTTAATCATAAACGCAAAACAATGAATGATTCGCTCCATTAAAACTATACTGGTTATTTTTTTAGCACGCCTTCAATGCAGTAATAACGATTAAATAAATGGCGGTATCAGGGGGAAACTAACAAAATTGAATGTATCGCCTTACTAATAAGCGGTATGCCATTAACTTTTAATGCGATAATCAAAGTGCATTAAAATTAGCAGCAAGTCATCAGTCACACAATAGATCCGAGCATCTAATGCCTGCCATTGCTAGGTTAGAGATGGTCATAAAAAAACGATATTTGAAATTGAATATAACCATTTTTCCTTGTGAGAAAAAAATTGATTGGTTTGCTTTTAATTCATACTTTATTGATATAATACAATGGAAGTTCTCCAATCCTTGTGATCCATAATAATATGATGCTGATTTTATTATATCGAAATAAACTGAAGAAATAATTAGTACTATATGAAATGTGAATCAAATTGTTACTAACAATGTGTTGGATACGTTTAAATAGGTTAGTTGTTAAATATAATGTTTATTGAAAAATAGCAATAAAGAGTTTTCATTAACAGGCTTCATGGATCTCTGTACTGCTTGATGGTTTTTGCCTATTATCGATTTATTGCTTATCAGTATCCATATCATAGTGTAGTTGTGGACGATTTATCACTTAATATTAGATACTTTATATATGCTTAAAATCTAATCTAGCAAGCTGATAATATAAATACCACTAATTCCAAAACGAACGTTCGTTTCGATAATCTCTGAAAATTGCATATCTCTGATGAGATGAAGTTAATTATTACAAGAAATATTGGATGAGACAAACCAAATATTTGTTAAAAGTGACTCGAATAAACCATGAGATTATCCGTAAGCGGGATGAGCTATTTTCAGTATTTCTATTCAGGACTAGATTAAACACATTTTTTGCTCATAATTCTACATCTAGGTCACATTTTGTCAAAACCGATCGTTTTTATTTCATTTTTTTTTTAATTAAACAGTTTATGAAAGTCGTCTCTACTGTTGGGGAAGAAAGTAACAATTTTACTCAGATAATGAGGTTGAACAATTGTAACATATTGAATCTCATTCTTTATGAAATGTAATCTCTATCTACATTCAGATCACTAATTTTTGATAAGGAATGATATGAACTGTACACCATGACATTTTGTACAATAATAATAATTTAAATAAGCGATCATCCCGATGAATATTAAAACATAGAATGAGGAGATTATATTTATAAGTTCGACGATAAAATCAGTCTGCGATTCTAGACGCTTGCGCTCTAGGATTTTTGGCTCCTTAAAATGGCAGTGCGCACGCGTTTACTGATTTTCTGGTTCGCTGGAACAATTTTTATATCGAAAAAAACATCAACTATAATAGTAGGATGGCATGAATTGCAAGAGAGATGTGCAACTACAAAGAAAAGAATTGACACACATGGTTGAGTATTTAAAATTAATATCAATGATTGCTAATTTTGTAAAATGTTTCAAGTCGAAAAATACGATGACGACATACAACATGGCACTTAAGAACCAAAAATTTATTTTAAGTGTATTTCGCACTTGGGCAAAATTTTCCGGAAGATAATGAGATATGTTTAACGAAATTTATTCTAGATAGTAAAAAAATTAGGCGAAAACAAAATTTTTTTCCAAAAATTAACCGAAATGAATTTATTAAAGCGGATTCGGATTATTTTCGAAACGTGCACGTTTTTTTCTTTCGTCTTAGATTTTCAATGCTCTCGAAGAGTTTTCCGATCTTTGGCACTGTTTTTCCTTTTCAACCTTAATTCAACTCCTTCTGAACCTTAATATTTTCATTCAAATTTATGTATTTATGTAGTTTCACACAAAATGATTGATTTTCATCTATCAGAATTCTTTTATAAATTTTGATTATCATGAAATTTTGTCTAAACTTTCAAATTTCACCGGAAATTTCTCCAAGTATTCTAGGAAAATCATTCTCAAATGTTGTGAATATTCAAATAAGTCTGGAAATTGCAAACTCAATTTTTCTTCAAGAATCTCTAGCCTCGTTCTCAACTTTAGAGTTTATCTTATGAAAGGTTTTCTTTTTGGTGAATTTCCTCTGAAGTCTTGAGCTGTTATTATTAAAACATCTTACTTTCTGAAATTATTTTAATCGATTCTCAAACTTTTTAAAACTTTATTCGTGTTCTTTCTATGAAAACTTGTAAGAGCACAAAATCTTGTCAAAATTTTGATTCCATGAAATTTTGGTCATATTTGTGTAGATCAAATTTTAATAAACATTGGATAGAGAATAGCGTAGCCAGTCTTTTATTTCCTTGGTCTACACGTAAATATAAACTCTACGCTACTGAATAACCCAAACACTTTTCTTTCGCAGATGCTTCCAAGGTGCTTTAAAGATTGGAAATGGAATGTACCTCAGATAATGATAAATGTACAAATTATTACCAGAAAAGAAATTTTCCATCGCCCTAATTAACGGATGGTAATTGTTATCAAGCTTGAAAAAATGAAGTCCTGATATTCCTAATTGAAAAAAAAATGGGAAAGAACGATGAGTAAGGGGAAACACCAAAACAACCAACTTCCACGCACGATCAGGAAATTATCCGCGACCGCCTATATTTCCATGAAATCCGCATACAATACCGGCAAACGCGCTGCCAGCATTTATGAATGAAATGGAAAAAAAAACTCTACGGGCAACTAGTTGATTCTAATGATCTTGTTCAGGATTTCCAAACGAGTTGTTGGAGTGAAAAAAAGGACCTGCGGAAGAGCGGCGCTCGTGTCTATACCGTTCCACTATAATGACAAATGAGTACGAAACCTGATTTAAGTATTGAATGATCATACAGCTAGTTCCGAAACTAGCTAAGCAAACCAGTTATAATAGTGCAACCTCTATAAAAAGCAAGTTGAGGTAGGTTTACGTTCACAATAATGCAACTGGTTAAAAAACAGCTTCTAGGGTGTCCCAAACTGGAATAACAACTAAGGCACGTGCCTCTCCCACACTCCAGAACTGTGCTCCTGAGTTCATCACCGGCTCGCCGATTTTATTCAATATGATTATTCGGTTTACCAATCTTCCCACATTACGAACGGTTACCTTGCTACCGGTTGTTTCGCTACTACGTAATATTTACTATTCCCCTTCCTCCTCTCAATTATTTCAATTACGAATGCTACTGAACAATAACATCGCACGTATTTATTTCCACTCGTTGCTCGACTAATCGACCTGTCCGCTTTTACACTGGAAAAAATTGCTCGATACAATTTTTCGTATCATTATCACAATCAAAGAAGCCGAGTGAATACGTGTGATAAATACCGAAAAGAATAAAATTAATTTCAGCATTTTTTTATATCTATCATCAGTATTCTCGACATGCAATGTACAAGAGACATGAGACATGAGGACATGCACGTGCTCGGGCTCTTTAAACAAACCGAGGACGTTCAATTCACTGCCAAAGGTCGAAATAGATAATACAGTCGTAAATGAAACAAAACCCGAAACCGCCATAACGTAGTCATTTCATTTTAACGAATCGTCGCCGACTACGTATTTCTACTTTCACACTGTTTCCTTTGAAAGTGAAAACAGGTATTTGCAACATTTTTATCCTGATATTTTGATCGCGTTAAATCACCAATTTGTTGAATAATATATCCTGAAGCTTGTCGCGTATAGCAATAAATCAAATATTCAGTACATTAATTACAATGTGCAATGGAGGAAACAGCTTACCTGATGGCGGATAGCGAAAAAATCGAGATGAAATTTAAAAGCTACTTTATTCGGATGGAGAAATTCGAATAAGGTGTGTTCTCGAGTCACTAGAAACATTAACTGACATGATTCGCGAATTTCTCAAGATATCCTCGAGACTTCTCGTTTTTTTTATCGTGCAGAATCTTAAATGGAAAACAGCTGATTTTTTTTAGGTAAAAAACATTTTTCATATGCGATCTTAATTGAACAATTAATCCATTGTCATTAATTCGGCGTGTCCGCGATTACTTACGTAAAATGTGATCTTGAAGTTTTTGTTTGAATAATTTCAAGAATTTCTTCGCACCTAAGTAATTTGATGCAGATACACATGCGGTATCAGTCCGGACTTTAGGTACTATCGGTAATGAGTTTCTCGACAAGCAGTCACCTATAAATTCAGTACAAACCCACGCGTATGTAGGTACCTATGATATAATAACGAGCTTCCTTGAGAAATATCAATAAAAAATAAACGCTTCAGTTTTAGCTTGGAACGCATATTCATAAATACAACATTCTAGGTGTGCCTTGAAATTCTACTCAGTGCAGTGCCACCGAATCTTAATTATCGGTTTCAATGCAGCAAGTGGGGAATCCTTAAACAGATGTCGATAAATGATAATTTTTAATTCGAGTATTTTTTTATGAGATTGATGTGTCCACGTTAATTGTACTATATAATAAGGTAGGAAGGGATTGTGCCCTAGTTTACGTTTTCGTTCAGTTGAAATTAAAGATACGATCAACCCGTAAGCAATCGTGACATTGGTTAGGTGATGTGGATTAACCAGAAAACGGTTTACAAATCATTTACATAATGAAATTGGGTGTTTGTGTACATCTTCACCTGAATAAACAAACTTTAATGATCACAATTCACACTGGAAACCGAAGGGAATTTATACAACTTTTGAGTATGTTGTAATTGTCAAGAAATTATAACCATCAGTGGAGATCCGATGATGCGAGTTCAAAAAATTTGGAGAAGAAAGTTGAATTTGTTTTATTTCTTACGAATCTAACATATTTTCCTATTTTAAATTGAAGATATTTTAGGCTCACAAAATTCCCAATAGTACTTGAAAATCCCCAATAAGGTATTAAATCATTATCTAAAAAGAAATATCAATACAATACATTTGCGGTCAAATTTCACAATATCTTTGATACGAAAATAAATTCCCCACTATGTCTATTCTTTTCAGCTAATTACAATATTGTTTTTAATTTAGCAATGAAAGCTGACTTTCCACGAGTAGTGAACGACCACAAAAATGGAATGATACGATAATTATTTTGAAAACATGACACAGAAAATAAAGAAAAAACGACATAAAGACTAGTCCCCATTAATCACTGGCATGGTCCTAAATATTTACGTTATTAATGTTCCACACTTGAAAAGATGTAAACCGGAACAGTCGGGTTCCCATCGATAATTTTGAACGTTCAGTTGTGGTTGAGAAATAACAGGCGTAAGGCGTTTAAATTTGCGTTATCGATTATACGTAAGTAATTGTTTCGCAAGATATTTAAGATGTCAGTTTTTTGTACTTAGTTGCATTATATCAAAGGTTTTGCTGCTGCTTTTCTTGAAATTTTTGGTTCGACAAGAAGGAATTAAGGGTCATATTAAAATTCAATTGAATCTGCACTTTCAAATTAGACATTCATTTCTGACCATTCATTTTACATTATATATGCAAGATTTTAATCAACAATCTTTCCTTGAATTATAAACATAAATTGATACATTTTAGCTCAGAATTTTTGTTCTCTGAAAAATATGTATCAAGAAATGTGAAAAACACTTCAAGCATTTATAAATAAAATATCGTATTACAATAAAAAAATTTCCGTTGTTGTGTAACTTTTATGTACTGCCCACCACACGTAAAAATTGCAGTAATATGTGCCATTGTAGCCAACAACTCTAATTACATGTCGCCAGTTCAATTTACCGACAAGAATAATAATACGACAAATGATTGCCATAAATACCAACCCAAACATACAATTTCTATGGATGCTGAGTTTAAAATTCGAGATGAGTCCTTGGATGTTCAGTTACCTAATAATGACAACTGTGGCGCTTGACATTTCCATTACAGATTAAATGTTTAGTTAAGCAGATATTCTACAAAAAAATGAATTTCGTATTCGACCTTTCACTCCCGTATTCATAAAATGGGTATTTTCATTTTAGTTCATCTCATTAAACAAATATTTTTTAATCAGTTAGATAAAGCCTGAAAACTGTAATTGCTTCTTTGTTATGGCGGAAACTGATTTCGGTGAAATGAAAACAGTTTTTTTATTTTGGGAAGTCCCTACCAAAATTCGAAAAACTGAAAAAATTTCATTTTGTACACCTCTTAATCACTAGGACGATTGATTTGTTAATTCAGAGGAATTTGGAAATTTTTTAGTGAATAGAGGAAGAAATAATCAACCTTTATCTAGTAGAAAGGTCAATAGACATATAATGAAATTATAAAATGACAATTTTGATTACATATTATCAATTTATTCTGAAATAAGAGGAGAAAGTAGAATAATTGATAACATAAAACTTCTGTTGACTTGTTCATTATCACTGATTTTTGGGATCTTCTATGGTGAAGAAAATTCAAGCAAATCAATTTTCCATAGTTAGAGCATTTCAAATCTGAATATTTGTGGGCGGAAGAAAACAAAACATAGAAACAACAATATTTCGATGGTACATAAAGTAGGGTCAATATTATAAATTATTTTCAAAAAGAAAAATACGATTCCGCCCAAAAGTCTAAATTTCGGAATCCCGTATGTAGTTTCAATGGATTCTGTAAGCGTAACTTTTTAAAAATCTTAAATATGTATATTAAAAAAAGTTTACCCCACAGAATTTATAAATTTCGAATAGAATAATTAGTCCAATTTCATATATTTTCTTAGTAAAGTGTACAACAAATTGCTTTTCGAAAAAGCGTTGGCGGCAAGTTTTTCAAGATTTTTCATCGTAGGAAAACAAAAATTTTTTTTATATCGTAAAAAACGACGTTTTAGTTCTGCATCACTGAACGTTATGTCCTAATCGATAATTACTTAATTAATTAGTTTATTATTCTTGTCTAATTTTTTATTTCATAAAAAAAATATATTTATGGTTCCTTGAAAGTAACCGTTTCTACGTCTAATTTTTTGCATAAATAATATACATAATAGTATTCATCGACTGTTAATTCCCCATGATTTATTATTAACCAAACAAGCGTTTCCTGCGAATATCGAAATGTTTAAATTCTCGTCCAATATTTCACCCCAATCGTCTAAAATTTTAAATATACAGGATACATGTGTATGATCTCTAGCAAATGTCATATTTCTTGAAAGATATATTCATTTTGCAGTTTCACGTAGGCAGTCGTTGACATCTTACATCGCGTTAGGTTTACAGAATTCTAGATTGATCACAACGCCATTTACTTTCTACTTTTTCAGACGACAGATAGATATTCAACGATGTTTTTTCTTCACTTCTGCTACAGGAAAAAAAATGCAAAAAAAATATCGTGGGCAGGTTCGATAAATATCATGGCTGATCAGTTCCGATTTGTATACGAATGTCACATTCGAAACGCGTGTAATAGTTCCCCGTATTCCGTATTGCCATAACCAATTCGTTTCCGCACCTTGTCGTGACGATTAATGTAAAAGTACTTTTATTCCTCATATTATGTACTTTCAATGTACACCGGCAAGATGCTGGAATATTAAAAGACCGTCAACCAATTAAGATGACAAATCGCTACACAAACGGCTTATGGCTTCGCCAAAAATTCGTTTCGTTATTTTTCAATGTTAATTAAACGTTTGACTTCGTCGAACGATGTGTTTTTCCACGCGTTTCAATCATTTCGAAAATAACAGTTGAGTTGTTGATTATAAATTCGGAGGCCATGTCGTTTTAATTGCGCAGTCAAGGAAAAGATCAAATAAAAATTTTTGATTGAACATCGCAGATAAGATGGATATGTATCTATTTAAAAATTGTTCTAGGATAATAACGCATTAATCTTTCACCTTTGGAAATAATCAAGGCTGCGGCTCACTGTGACGTCCACGTGGAAGCGATGCAGCCAAACTTTGAACCTAGTGAGAACAGGTGAGTCTGTCGCCGCATACATTTCGTGAGGAGGGTTCTCATCATCACATCGAGGTGGCGACCTTCGAGTCATTTCAGACAAAAGATTTTTCGATCATATTAACAGATACATCGCCGCGCCGGGTGAAAGTTTTAAAATGCAATTTATAATATTAGAATGGAAGGAACTGATTTAATATTGCAGGTATCGTATCAGCTCGATGTCGTCTGGATCAATGAAGCTGTCATTCCTTTGCGGCATACGTTACCCCTTCTTACGAGACAATGAATTTTTGGGCCTATTTCGTTCCATCATTAATTACTTATAAAAGTGCAGATAAAAAGTTTTACGATATAGCGGTTCCCAACTCTCACGGGCATGCAAGAATCATCATAATACGTCATCATTCCATCCCGTCTGTTGTCGGAGTATAAAATCTGACAAGGGACAAAAGTGATTAATCGGTTTAGAAACCTAGGTAGGTAGATATTGACATATCTGGACTATCATTAATGTTCCGAGCCTTAGTTTGGACTATTCAACGACTGAAACTCATGAATATTTCTAATAATATCAATTCAGGCCCCGAGGCAATCGAAATTGAGCAAAATTCATTCTGAATAAGATGAATTGAGATGTCCAACCCGGCAATTTTTATGGCACATAGATAACCGTATGAATTCACCTCTCGAGAAACGGTTTATTAATCAAATCCTTAACTGGCTACGGTGAATTTTGGTTTCCTTCCATATGCGCTGACGGTTCTGAATATGGCAACAATAGACATGCAGATCGTTTTAAATCATGATTGTTTCCTGGAAGAATCGAAGCGTGTCGAACGACCAGCTTTACACGCCGTTGAAATTCCTCCAATATACATATAGCGATATTATTCAAGAATCTGTATGAAATGAAGCTAATTGTTGCAGTATACGGTTAGGCATCGCATTCACCGCGTTTATGATGAAAAATTCAACCAACAAGGACTTTCTATCGTGTCGTAATTGGAAAAAATTCATTGCGTAGGTCTAGGGAATTTTTATTTGAACTTTAATAAGTTCAAACAGGCAAATAGATTTATTTTTTATTTTCATCTAACTCGATGAGGTCAATAGTATGTATGGTGTCAAAATAATGAGAAACTGCAACCAAATACACATTACGTCATCAGAAAAACCAATTTCTTCAACATTAAGTAGAAACGAGATTTGCCACATTGATACACATGATGTTATTCGAGGGATTTTCATAGCGAATGCTTTCTATCCTCAATCATGTAATAAACTTGAAATGTTATTTGATACAACTAATTCGCGACGCCTGTCTGTTTCTAAATATTCGCGACGTCACTGTTTCTATTGGAAAGTTTCATTACTTTCATCGTTTCATTCAAAAAACCATTTTTATAGTCAAATATTTTTTTTTATATTGTTATTTTAAATTTTACACATTAATTCCAGATAGAATCTCTATAGCAGAGCTTGACATCAACGTGCCAAGTTTCAAAGTCAATCCGAATCTTCCCCTCAAATCTTTGAAAATGTGAAAATGTGAGATCCATAATTATTTTCAAAAGGTCTCAGGTTCACGAGAGTAGTTCACTAATCCGAAAATTATAAATAAATGAGAAATAAAATTAAATTGAGTAGCTCCATATGAAGAAGATGAAGCTTCTATTCAGAGTCAGGAAAAATTTAATAACTATGAAAATAAATAGTCTCGTAAGTCATTGTGAAATTTCCTGGCATTCCATCATGAGGGATCATTAGTCATAATGAAGATTCGTAAAAAAATTACAAAATCATAAGGGAAAATAAATTACACGCATTTATTTCTCTATTCAATTCGCCATGTTTAAACAGCGCAAGCTAAAGTGCTCAATTTTTCATATTGATATTTGAAAAAGGTTAATTACATACATGTAGATAAGATAGATCGGTATTAAAATAATATCATAAAAAGGTCGTCCATTTCCTATTGTGCAGTGTCGGATGTCCCCCTCTGTAATTTATAGAGACCGATTTGGATGCTTCGCTGGGTCCCTAAAACGAGGGAACGATTGTCAGGGGTCAAAACTATTTACCTCCTTCACGATGTTCGTGTTTAATTTCTTTCATGCCAAATCACAGATTTTCCTTCGAAATAAAAATTTTTCGGTCTAACGGTTCGTTTTTTATTAACACTACAAAATTCACCATTAAAAGTTTCCAGACCAACATTCAAAGATAACAATCCAATATTTAGATTTGTCAGTTAAGCATCAACATATTCCCATGTCAGATTCAAAATTTTGAGTTCGACAAACAAAATTTTCATTTCAACACTAAGGAAGAAGATTAAAAAGGTTTTTGTTCCGATTTTACTTTTATGACCAAAAAAACAATTTTTTTATTTTGACACGATTTCTAACCCTTTTACCTATATCTATGTAGTCTGGTTCCCCTAGTGTGAATTTCATAATAAGGCAAGGTATCAATTACAATCCAATTTTTCCAATATTCCCAAGTACCGAATAGGTGTTACGATTCTATATACTTCAGTTATATCTTGTTCATTATTTGTGCGGAGGATTAATTCGAAGTGAAAACTCGAATTTGAGAACAAATATCGACCCAAATTTATTTTCTCAATCAAGAATCCTTTTTTTGAACCAATTTCTAAAATTTGGTGATTCATACTCCCCAATAATAATAAAAACGATAACGAGATTCATAATAATATAAATGAAAACATCATTCATCTTCGATGCCAAACAAGAAAAATGATTTGCTATTAGAACCTTCTTGAAAATCCATTACAGAAAGGTCTAAAATCGGCAGAGACCAATATCGTCGAATGTGATTTCAACGCGCCGTCAGGCGGGAAGCAACGCTACGAAACGATGCGATTAAAAAGAATTTTCGAAACATTTTTAAAAACGTAATAGATTACATCCTGCAATTGTGAGTTAATAATTTGAAATCTTTTTTTTTTTTCATGTAATGACTTATTTTTTTCAAGTTCCGTAAGAGTATTTTTTTTATGAAGTTTATTATTTATTTTGGTTATACGAATATATAAATGATTGACACGTGTAAACAAAATCCTGAAAAACTATAAAGATAGAGGTTGAAGTTAGACTAGAAAGGAAAAATATATGCGACAAAAAGTGATTTCTTGTGTTGTTGTTCAAACCGACCATTAGACTCTTGCGCACTGGAATTTTAAGGCCCCGAAAATCTTAGAGCGCAAGCGTCTAACGGTTGCAAACTGATTTGACGTTCGGTGGGTTTTAGACACGTGGGCCCCACGTTGGGCGCCGAATGATTTCGATCATCGAAACAAATTTCCGATTCGTCTATGATCATGTCTAGTGGCTACGTAGTATGTTCAATTTCTTTCGTTATTTAGCGTATTAGCGCATTTAGCAAGTATGCAATAATCGAATCGATTTTCGTCGAATACCTTTTATCATTATGAAAAAATTTAAGGAAATAAAATCGAACTATCAAGGAATTTCGCAACTTGGGCAACGGCTTTACCCCTCCCCAAATACCGGCCTAATCATAAAGGATACATACAACATGACTGATTTATACTTCCTTAAAAAAATAATTCATCAACTCAATTTTTTTTTCATCGAAGTCTCCCTAAGTTATGAACATTATTTCATTACATAACTTAAGGACAAACGTGGCTGGAATAAAAAAAATGTCCTTCGACTTTACTAGGCAAACACTAATGCGCGACATCGCCGGGAGTGCCGTCTATGAGTATATAAACGCATGTTATAAAAGATCTTTCACATTATCCACGAGACGTTGGTAAACCGCCGCTTATAAGAAATAACCTCAACTCTCGTATTCTACTGATCGTTCTGAAAACATCGAATTACCTTTAGTCACGAACTTCAAAAAGATCCATTCCATTTTTGGTATGTCTGTCCTTGAGCGCGCCGAGATGAATCCCCAAGTTGTTGAACCGTAGAAGCAATTTATTAACACACTCGAGGTATAAAAATCTTCCTCAAAATCGAATGTGTTCTATTCGCGTTTATCACCATAATTTCTATGAATACACTCTTGTTTACGCTACAACTTTTTACATTTCCCCCATACCTGGTCAAGGTATCAATTAGTTCAATTTGTAAAGTCACGCTTTTTATATCGCTACATTTTACATTACCAACACGATTACACATATTGAAGAAGATTTTCCGCTACAGTTTCTGGAATACAATTTTCTGTCCGATACTATGGAAGCACCTACTAATTACTCAGAAAATGTTAATACATACTGATAAATAAGCTACATGGCAAAAAAACTTAATTTCGCAAATACCGAGAAATATTTCCTTGAGAGAACCGATCGTTCATTAAATCATTTTTTAAGTCTGTTATATCTGGAAAAATGCACAAGACGCATTTAAAGGTTTTTATAGCTTTTATGGGAACCTTGACCTTTAAATATCCGCTTCTTGTTCCTTTTCAACATTAACACATAATCTGCGCTTTTGTTCCTCCAAACTTCTTTCAGTTTCGGTCGTAGTCAGTGTGGTACATTTGTAAGGTAATATATGAGCGACATTTTTATTTGATATCCAACAGAATTAATGGTCAGACTGACCTTTTGGTTTTATGGATAATTTTGTGGAAACACCGATGTCATTTTCTTTTTCGCAGTCATCAGCCAACACTATTACAAGTCAGCGACATTTTCTACACATTTTTTCCATTTGTGCGAAGAATTTGACGGTGACCTTCGTAACGCAACGTTGAATGTAAAAAATATTTACATCCACCTTAAGGTCGAATCAGTCGCGCGATGCGTTGATTATTACGGTGATAAGACTTATTTTTTATTTTTCGTTTGTTGCAATAAGCTTTTTGGAATCCCGCTGTTAGGACATCGATAATAATAATTCAAAACATGAAGCAGTCGCAACAACAATTGGATCCTATCGGATCTGTGGATAGAAATGTTATTTTATCGCGGACGAAATTAATGAACAAGAAATTTACGATGAAATTTAATTTTTTTTTTCATTAATCTTAAAGAATTCGTATTTAAATTGTTTGTTATTCTTTAGACTTCTACTAATTGAACGATCTTATCACCATACGTTGTACTTATCACCTAAAATGTCATCATTCCACTTCTTTTTGTTATTTATAGAAAAAACATTGTTGGTACCTGGCTCCAGAAATTCAGAATCTTCCGACTGCGTATGTCCTGTTATCATCGTGACCGAATTGTGACCAAATTTAGAGGAAAACTACTTTTTTAGTACATTTTCCGTATTATGATGAGATTTTTGATAACTTTAAAGTCCACGTTTTAAGTCCATTCTCAAAAGAATGATGTGTCTATTTTGTATTTGTTTTGCGTCTTATTTATGTTTGTGTCGTATGATGCGATGCGCAAAATCTTCAGTCTTGATGTGGACAAAAACATTCTTGGAAACTTTAACTGTCATATTGTGCTCCTAATTTTCTTTTTATTCCTTTTAAAAGTTTAGAAAATTTTAACTACTGAATCTAAGGTGGCGGTGCAATAGGAGTCACGTGGAGCTAACAAGCGGGTAAAGATATGCAGGGATCAACTCATTTTAGGACATAACAAATGCGCATTTTTGGCTCCATATAAATTCATAATTTTGAATATTTCTGACTGGGCCTCGAGTTGTTCGGCAACTTACAATACAGGAGGTGTATCAATGGTAGTCTAACGATCATGTTGTCGGTCGCCAGGCTTAAGCAATTGTGAGTTTGTCTATTTGGGAAAACTTCTGTAGGTATCGCGTGTCTGATTTAAATTCGCGTCGTCTGTATATTTTAAATTTAGTGCATGTATATATTGTGTTTGTTACTATTTGCCAGAGGTATTTCTTATTTATATTGTGTGTTCTGTTCGGTTATTTATTTTGGAGGTTTTGCGTATCTTATTTGGGTTTGTTTAATTTGTCCATACTAAAAATTCCGTTTGTCTATTTTATGCCTGAGTCGTTTGTCTATTTTTGAAATTTGTATTCTTCAGTTCGATTTTGATTCGTCTATATATTTTGGAGATTTGTCTCTCTATTTTGGACGTTCGAAAGTCTACTTTGTATTTTTGCGCTCTTTCTGATATTTTCGGTTTGTATTTTAAATTTTTTGAAAATTATTCTTCCTTCCTCAAAACAAACGAACTCCTCTGGAAGTTGTGTTGAAGGTTCTATTTAGAGATATCTCGTAAAAACTAAATTATTTCGGTAGATTTCTTCGACAATTTTAGTAAATCTTGCCCAAATTAACTTGGGTACGCTGCCCGTTAACTATATTTTGGACACGGACAGCTTTTTCGAATTATTCCATCGTTGACTATAATCATATCATCTCAACTTGGAAGTGATGAGGAGTTTATTTTAATAATCGTTTCATATATCTTTGAATATGAAAATGCAGTATTTCCAAGTGAAATATAAAATCGAAATTATCGAACACTTACAAATATTTTTTTATTGTTGCTATTTTTAGGTTTTGGATAATATAGTGCTAGTTAATTTTACAATTGGTGACTTGACAATCCCACACATTCATATGCTATTTACAAAATTACTTTGGAAGAACTGTAGATAAATTACACGAAATGATGCAACGGTCTATTTTATTTCGTTTCACGTCACTTCATATATCTAAATATATACCTAATAAAAACATATTGCGAAATATTTTTCGTTACACACTTTTAAGAATCAAAAACGCTTGGATCCCAGTTTTGACTGCTTTACATTTAAAATGATGAGGACAAAATGTTACAACAATTTCCAGCCATGGTGACCATCTTTGGTGGAAATCTACTTTCGTAGTAGATAGTAGTTGTCGAATTTCGCGATTCACATGATCCATTTTTTCATTTTGATGACAGAAATTTCGTCAGAACATTAGCGCGGTTTTTTAAAAAATTAGTTTGTTTTCCTTTAATTCTTCAATTCAAAACATTTTGAAACTATTATGGAATTCTGAGGAGATAGGCGGAAAATTTTTTGGAATCTTAAGATAAATATCCCAAGATATCTATTAAAAATCTCGACAGTTGAATAACATATTTGTAATATTTGAAGCAGGTCAAAAAATATTCTGACAATAATTGACAATAAAATTCTGGTGCATTATTCTTTTAATTCCTCTCAACTATATTGCCTTAGGGAATTTTTATAAATCATAGGGTTTGAGGATAGAATCACCAAAAGTTATTTAACTCTAAAAATGTCTCTTTTGAGCGTTTAACGCTCCAGCTATAAATCAAAACCATTTTTGTTGTAGATAAAATCTGAAACTATAGAATGAAATCTTTTGTCGCCCAGTGACCATTCTTGTTCCAACTCAACCTCTTACAATAGTTCCATTTTTCAATGCGCTCTCGTAGTACTATAGAAAAAATAAAATGTCCATACTATTTTACAGAGAGCGTAGTTTAATGAGGATGAATTCGGTAGCGCAGTAGAAACACTGAAAAAAGACAGTTAATCTGCGTCCAGTCAACCTTCATAAGATTTCTTAATTTCTATCCCAATATCGATTTTATTTTTTTCACGTCAATTATTCATGCTCGTAGTCATTCCTCCTCTCTTTTTTAAAATTGCCACAATTTTCACCATACAAATAAATGGAGATTGATCAGCCGTGAAACAAACACAAACAAAGAGATAATCACTTCAAAACATCTAATAAAGAAAACATATAAATCTAGAAAAATAATTAATGCGCAACTCAGATTTTGCAGATTTCAAGCTGAATAACACAGATAAATCTTACGAATTGCCCGATCCGAAACGTCCAAAGAACGTTCCAACATATTTTTCGGTCTTGGGTCATTCCGATAATAGGCGAACGAAGTACCTCTCGACTGGTCCCAGCGAAAAGTATCCAGTCGATGACGAAAAAAAAAGTGAGAAAAAAAGATCAAAAAGTTTCGTATTCAGTAATCTCAGGTAAAAAGAGACGCTCCTCAATAAATAAACCCCAAAGAAATATTCATTTGAATACAAATCTGACGTTAAATGCTTAAATTCCTTTGCCTTAAAAAGCATCTTACACAGTGTCGCAACTATTTTAAGTTATAGTCTGTCAGATAAAAATGTTACTAGATAATATCAATAACAGTTTATTTATATTTGTCTTCGTCAGAAAAGACCTTTGAGCCTACTACACTTAGGTTTCAAATGGGGGATTTCGACCGAGTCAATTATTTAAATGCTACAACCTTGCCTGATTATAAATTGTCGTCGGCGATTTTTTTCAAGTACGTCGAACATTAATGAACGAAATACACCGATTGAAAGGTCAAGATGGTGTAAATTTCACACTACTTTCTGTGCACCTCTATACTTACATAAACTAGTGCGATTTTTCCATACGCTACATTAATTATACCCATAATATCTTAATCTGCAGAATAATATTCTACAACCTTGGACTATATATACTTATATATCAATGTACAGTTGTACACGCGTATGAACTATGATATTCTTCTCACCATGTTTTCGGATACGAGACAAATTTTAAATAGGTGTATACGGTATTCGCTTCTGAAACAGCGCGTAGATTATTTAACTATGCAAAATGTTACGTTAAAGCAAGGTCGTATTTCATGTTAATTCCTTCCTCATAACTCTATCCGTGTATCACGAAATCGGTGAAAAAAACCGTTTCCTGTCCGAGCTCCGAGTTCAAATTCATAGTTTCTCTTCGGCATTATGGGTTCGAGAGTTTAAAATATAAAATTTTGTGCAAACGTCATAAATTCATGAGGCCGATTACGTATATTATTACAACAGAAAACTTCTAGATGAATTATTAAAATAAGCTGAATTACTGCATTACATTAAAAGTCGTTCTGAATACTATACAAAACCTACGCGAAAACTTTCTCCTTTTCTACTTGATCGGTTTGAAGTGATTCAGAAGCAAAGTTTCCTTTCCCTTCATCCCACAAATGGACGGGAAAAATTCTCATTGAGCGTAGAAGGCCACATGGTCGTTAATATTCGGGTGTTCCACTTGAAAATATGTAACGGTTCATGTTGATCATTTAAATTATGCATATCCTATTCGACGAACCTACATTATATCCCGTAGAGGCTGTTAATTGTGCGGTTGAAGACAAGAAATTTTGATATGGCCGAAAGTGATCGATGCACCATACTTATAGTTCGTATAACTAATTTTTTATCTTACCTTAAGCCAACTAGAGGTACTCCTCCCATATCCTCCACTAGCTCGGACAGAACCAAAACGGTAGTTGCAGGAACTTGAGATTGAGGATACTGCAGCAAACTTTGGCTATTTCCTTGCAAAACCACCGAAACCGTTCCTGGTGGAGTGCTCGACGTGTCCGAACCACCTGCCACCAAATCTTGGCCGTTTTCTTCAATTAGCACATCGGCTATCTGCTGATTTGGCATTTGATGGGCGTTCAGATTATTGATCGTTATTTCTCCAGAATTATCGGCCGAATATATTTCGATGCCTTTTTGATCAGGCGCAGTGGTATAAATAACAGTCTTATTACCATCCTCGTAAATGAGGTCTATAGGGGTATCGTTTTTATCGTGAATATCGTGATGAGCGTATAATTCTTCGTCTTTATCGTACATGACTTCGGTTTTGACCTGAGCGTAGAGGCTACCGTTAGCGATGGCACTTTTTTCCTCGATCTCCTTTTTGAGTTCCATTACGTTGACTGGCGTCATTGTGGCAAGCATGGCCGGTGACTGAGGGCTGTCAGTTAGTGGTGACCGATTGGCTGGCGATGCCTGAGGTGGCAATGGAGACATCATCGATGAATCGGTTTCGATTTGAGCATTGGATGTATCTTCGAAAGTTTTTCGAGTCATTATGGCATCAGATTATCTAATTATATCACAGAAAGTTCACTTGCACGGTTATTGCACTTGAGTTTTAACTATGTTTATGGCACTTTGATGGCTTTGTATTTCAGCTTTAAAATGTACATTTGTCGAATGGCGAAGAACAACCAGCACTTGTGAACCTGAAAATTGAAAAGATTTAATGTCTCAAAATGGTGGAATATTAGAAAATGGATTATATCTCATATTTTTGAAATAATCAAACACTGTTCCAAACCTTCATTTCTGTAAAAAACAAGTTTTCCCAAATCTTAGATGCAATGGATTTCTCTTTTATACAATTTTCCTGCACTTTATAAGTAGAATTAAGATTGTATGCAACAAAAAATGCTTAAAATATGCACGCAAAATGCAAGAAAAGTATCAGAATATGCAAAACCGCCTAGTGAGATATCGACGGGAGATAAGAATTGCCAGATACTGTGCTGCTTCGCAGCTGTTACAATCCTAATAGCCAAGGTGAGGTGTCAGATACATTAAACGAAAGACCTGCGATACCTGTCTGTTTTCAAACCAAAATATAAATTGAATGCAGTCAGACATATGAAGTGAAAGCTTTGGAAAATTGTGGAAAAATAAAAATCAAACTGTAAATCTGTTACGGCAATCTGTTTAATTCAGTTATACAACAGCTAGGAAAAATATTTTATATCGAATGCTACAAAATACCTAAGAGATTCGAGAATTGTAGGAATTAGTATGCATAATAGTTTTCATGACATATATTACAGTTTCACTCGAATTGTGTACAATAAATTGATTTTTGGAAAATCGCACCTCATCAAATGAAAATGAAATATGTAATGGAAACCAAATATTTCAAATATTTAGGTAAAATAATATAATTTCCTTATAAGCATTGAAATCATAGCAAATAAATGAGTAATTATAAGAAGTGGATTAACTGTAGCTTAAAATTAGGTAGGAGAAAGGAACTATTGTAACTTTTGATTTGCATCAAATCTGATTTCAAGAGTTTGGAGATATCTCATTTATGGAGGTAGATATACAATTTTCCAATCTAGAGAAGCGTTTCTAAATTTTAACTTAGCAACTAGAATTAAATTCGAATGATGAAAGTTTGAGATCCACACCGTGAGTCATGCATAATTTGAAAGATATCAAAGGAAAAATAAAAAGTAAACTTGCAAAACGTACAAAATAGACAGAAAAAACGAATCAAAGTCAAAATAAAGAGTCCAAATCTCAAAAATAGACAAACGAAACCAACACAAAATAGACCGGTGGACCGTCTAAAATAGAGACATGAAACTTGTATCTCTTTCGTCAATGTCGTGTCTACATTTTGTGTTTTATTTGTTTATTTCCGAGGTTTCGCGTGTCTTATTTGTGTTAGCTTGATTTGTCTAAATTTCGACCGTCTATTTTGAGTTTGTCTTTTTGGAGGCTTAAATTTAACTGCCACTCCGTTTTCGGTTGTCTATTTTAAGTTCGTTTTGTCTGTATATTTAAATTATTGTACGTTCTGTTCGTTTATTTTGGAGATTTCGCGTGTTTTATTTGGGATTGTTTGAGCTATTTTAGAAGCTCCACTGGTCCATTTTGTGAAATGTACAGATAAAACGAACTTAAAATAGGCACCCGATAAAAGAGTGACAGATGCATTTAAGTCAAAATAGTCCCAGATTCCTTCAAATAGACAAACTAAAAATAGACGGTCGAAATTTCTCAATTGGACCCACATAAGACACGCAAAACTTCAATTTAGACACGCCATTGACGAAAGAAATACATCGCAAACAAACGATACCCTCAAAATAGACAGACGAATCAAAGCAGAACATAGACGAAAAATTTCCATCACAAACGTAAAATAAAACAAATACAAATCAGTCATACAAGAGCTCCGAAATAAACGAACAAAACAACCAATGTAAACACGTCATACCTTCAACAAAATCATAGACTAACCAAATACATAATATACAGGCAAAACCTCTCAAATATTCAGACGAAACAAAGCCAAAATATCAAGAGACTTTGTGAGGAGGATAAACCAAGAACATTCATTGCAGAGAAGCACTGAAGAGAAGCGCTGACAGTTCGATACTTTCTAGTGAACTGCCCCCATTACGAAAATGGCAAAGCCATCTCGCAAAATCCTTGAACCAGATCCTTATAAATAACTTTAATCATATAAATAAACTTTAAACTTTTTTTGTTTGTGTCAACAGCCACAAGAGCTGGATGACATTAAAATTAAAGAAAAAAACAGCGAGAAAAATGTTAAGTCATTGGGAATATTATCTCATCAACACGAAGTTTCGATGGGGAAATCACAATATGTAATTTGTTCGAAATTGATTGCAATTTTTCCGGAATTGAATTCACTTTTTTCGAATTTGATTTCGAAATTTAAGAGCATGAAAACTGCATAGTCATTATAGAGAAATAGCGTTCTATGAATGTGGAATATTTTGTTCCAAAATAATTTTTCGCAAAAATGAAAATAAAAGAGCTATAGAATAATTTTCAATGAAATTTTTGACAAAAACTTGATTGATTGAAAGTGAAGTGATGTTGGTTCGATACATTATAAAGTATTGACCAAACTTTCGGTAAGATATTATGAATGAAACGTTCTCATCGTGAAATTATTGCGGAATATGATTGGAGGCTATTCAAATTCCAAACTATCTGTTTGACTGTCGGATTGCTGGCTCGTTCACGAACCATTAGAATTGCATTATGGATATCGAAGACGCTCCCGCTTACATTATATTTCCATTAATACCATACGAAAGTATTACTGTTACTTCAATTAGAATAAGTGACGCATGATTTTGGAAAATCCAACAATAATGCTAATCAATTATGAATGAATGAACCCGTCGGCGTCGCGTCGGTGGCTAAAAAATTAAGAGAAAACCGATATGCTGACCTTTCGTAACACGAAATAATCCAAGAGTTGTCTCTGAAAAGCCGATATGCCGCTAAACTTGTACCGTGGGCACGCGTAAACAGGTTGCTTTGACCATTTTCACGTCGCTTCAGCAACTGGACAAGTCGATCGTAAGCCATTCTCGCTCTCGCGATCTTGCCCGTTTTCCAAAATAATAGACCTGATCTGAACCGGTACTGGTAAGAATGAATCGAATATAGTACTATATAACCTGTTCATTGCGCTTATGTGTATTTCACGAACCACATTCCATGTGTTTTTGGCAAGGTAACGGCGGAAGTGCATCTCCAAACCGGAACTCGATAACGATCGTTCACTTGACAAGTTGCCCTGGTTTGATCCACCTGTATGCTTTGAACACTCGACTGAGCACAATATCATTCCAACAGGTTGAGGGTGAAACAAGCAACCTTATACTCGCAACACAATATTCGCCCCAACTATATATAAATACTTTTATTATTGTTTTTTTTTCTTTTTCCTCAAGATTATGGACATTATTATCAAATCAACTCTACATTGCCAGATACAGATGAGTTTGCGCATGAACAGTATATCCAGATAGAAAACTTTTTGTCAATCTGACAGTTTTTTCAAATAGTTCTGGCACGATGTTCAAAAACATATCAAGGGATATCATTTTTTTTCAATTCATCATGTTTTCAAATAAATTAATTGGCAAATTTTACGAATGGACTGAATGTTGGACTGAGAACATTTCGGAAACTCTTGAAATGAAATCTTGGAATCGTGGAGTTGAATGCCTTTTACCTAGAAAACAATCTAACTGATTGTGCATGGCTAGCTTTAAACACTCGGCAATCGTCTTCGTTTATCCATCCACAAGTCATAAACATACCCAAGGTCATACAATTGTTTTGAAAGTTGACGCTTTTTGAAAACAGTCAATGTTCGCTAAAATTACGTCAAGACAAAACAAAACGGAAGGAATGCAATAAAAAAATTACATGTCCACTGTTGAAATTGTAAAATTTGCATAATTTCGACAAAGTAGATTGATTTAGTTCAGTGGTTCTAAACCTCGAGTTTAAACATGAACAATCAACTTCGTTGTGGTAATAAGAACTATTAAAGATTGTTATTTGAATAATAGGTATAGAATTACTCGAAATGAGGAGAATAATCACTTCCTACTCCTACTTGAAAATAGTGTTTAGATAATGTGAAACGGTTGTTTAATGTTTACAAAAATAATTGCGTTTTGGCTTCACACCTCTTTTTGTATCTTGTTCTCATCACCTTATGAAATATGCGATGTTACATATCGAAAAATAATAACAACTCCAGATATCCTTTTACACAATTTTTACAACGCTTAAACGACGAAAAAATAGCAACACTATTAATTCAATTATATAATTTATACTAGTTGACGTTTAAAATTTTAAAATGTTCTGTTTCATTTCCTCACTTCACGTACCACGCTAAAACCTAGAGACGTTAAGATGACAAAATTATTTTTAGCTTCACTTTCTCTTTTTCATCACCTTGATGTGTCTTGACGTAGTACCATTTTTTAATTTCAATAATCGCATTACTGCTTCTGTTACTTTGGGGGATTATAGTTCAGGAACCAGTGGATTAGATGAATTTGAATATACAATCTACCTAATAATACATTCATTAATAGCTGCACTACGTTTTTGGTGGAATATATAAATATGTATTTTATTTTATTATGTAATGAAAAATGCAAACGCTTGTTCTCTCATCTCGATGACTCGATACGAATTAAAAATTGCAATCATACAATCATTATTACTTATAGATACAAATCTCACTCAACAATTATTTCGAAAAATTCCAAATATCCCTTAATCAGTTTACTATCAATCGTCGATAAAATAATTTTATATGAATATAAATGTGTTGTGAAAAAGGTATCAATGTTTTCGGTGATAAATTCTTTTATCGTTTCTGAAGCAATTAGATAACATTTAAATTTAACTATATCATTAAATCCTACTGGATACGCATAAATTTGATAGCGACACTCAACATTTAAAACCACACAGATTTGCCAACGTAAATTAAAACAAGAGTGCGCAATTCGGTTCTTTCGCAAGTCTTTGTTAAAGGACGTATTTATATTTGTGAGTTCATTGATTTCGAAGTTTCATCGTGTTCGTGGAGTGAATTTATTAAGCTTTTTCGCCTCAATTTTCACTTAAGATTTTTGTAAAAAATTTCTTTAATATGAGGAAAAAATTTTGGATGTTGAATTAATTTCAACTTTCGCTCAAGGTATCTGCAAAATTCAGTAGAAGTAGCAAATTTTTCGTGAAAACCATGTCATTTTTAAGAAAATTTTATGATAATAATAGGAAGTCCGTTATGACAGATTGGCATTTCCTAGTTTGTCGGACAAATGGTGCAATTTGTTTTTTTTAATCTACAAGGAGGAGGAATTTATACATATTTTTGAAATTTTCAAAAAGTCAGTAAAAACTTCTGTAATTTCGATAGCTGTCGTCTGAATTCTCTGAAAAATAGGCAAAAAAAATTTTGAAACTTTCCGAAAATTGTAGGCGTATCGAATAAAACTTTAGATAATAATTTGCAAATATTCCAGAAATCTCTAGAAAACCCATTACAAATCTTCTTAGTCATAGTCATGTATCATAGTCATGTACTATGTATGTGTAGGTAAAAAAGGCCGAAGTAGATAATTCCTTAAATTCCTGGAGCAATTAGTACGTTTGCGTTTAAGTATTGAAACATCTCACACATACGGCAGAATATTTAAAAAATAACCAATAGGAAGTCTTTTTTATTGAACCTGAAACGGATATTCGAACAATGAGATAATAAAATTTATGATAGCTATAAAAAAAACATTTTTGTTGAATGTTTAATATCAGTAATACTTATTATCGATTTGAAGAAGGTGATAAAGTTGTCTTGAATGGAAATATGTTGAAGCTATAATTAATAGATAGAGGGAAATGAAGTTTCGTATCAAAAGAAAAAGAAATGGTTGTTTGTAATTGAAATTTGCCTTCCCCAAATCCTGCTATATATGTACATGAGGAAGGGAGGATAAGTTGATGAAATTGTTGAAACTGACGACAAAATTAATTCAGAAACTGTACCTAAAACGTGCAACGAGTAGACGAAAAAGCAAGAAAGATTGAGTTTTTGAGTGAGTACTGAAGTTAGTTTGAATATTGAAGTATGCTTCTGATGCAAAATAACATTAATAATATATAAAATTTAGCAAACGAAATACGAGGATGAGATGATCGCCAGCGCATTTTTTGTGTTCTAATATATAAATTCGTTATTCTGTGTTGCTATTTCAGTTTATCAGAATGAGTAAAGCATATTCACCAAAAACTGCTAGAAAATATAAAACGGCAATCCAAATTGTTAAAGTAATAATAAGATGAAACTGTATGGAGTATCTTGATCAGAAATTGCAATCTACTCAGATGAAAATTATGTGACTTATTGAGTTTCCATTTTTTGAGTAGGTTTTATGAAATGCGCAAAATCTTACGGACTTGAAAATCTAACTACATTATAGTCAATTTACTGAGGAATAAATTTGGTCTTATAATTCATATCGATGTGAGGCTTAGTTTTCAAGATATTCGCAAAAAACCGGAAAAAAAGACTAAATCAAATTTCAATATGAAAAAGAGTTCTCAAACCTTCTCGAAGCCCGCTTAAGCTCAAAATCGTCTAGTTCCAATCAACTGTCCGTAAAAACTCTAATTCGCTTGTGCTTCTTTTGAATTGTTTCATGTTTTCTAAATAAATTGCGCTTTATCATTTCAGTAAACTGCTTTTACTGTTTTACATATCAGGTCAATTTAACCACTTGACCTAATCAATTTTGCGACTTTCCTGTGTACGATGATCACCATTACATTGTTAATTACATGTTAAAAGTTAAAGGAAAAAATTTTATAAAATAGTATTGTAATAGGTATTACTTTATTTTTTAAGCTTATGAAAAAATGCTTCTTTCTTTTGCACAACGACTGGAGTCTTGTTTGTCAACTTTATTTTCATCCACAAAATATTTTCAATGAAATATAATTGATGACATCAAATTATTGATTTTGAAACGGAGGTATAAGTATCAAGAACAACGGAATCAATTATCACAGGTAAATTTTTTATTTGGGTACACTGGTCACGTCGATACGTAACATATTATTTGATAAATAATAGTATTCAAGTGGTCAAGAGACGTAGCTACACACGAAATAAATCCCAAATCTCGTATTCAACGACTTTCGATCGTATTTCAACTTTGACATTAGAGTTAAAATAATAGTTGGCCATGTAGTTGAAGTCATCAGCGATGTAAATTTCAAGTTTCATTCGTACACCATTCAAGATACACATTTAAGTATCCAATATTTCACCACAGGCAATCAACAGATTATGAATTTATAAATTGGTAACAGTTTCAGAAACATCGAAGGTTGTTTATTTAGAAAGAAGGCACCGACAGCCTTGAAATTTTCAAAATTGTTGTACCGCGCATATATACGTATCGATAACCGTGTTTTGAAAGATGTAGCTAGGATTGGATTGTGATAATTGACGAATAACCTCTTATGTCTTTTTTTCGTTCCACGAGCTTGGGAATCTTTGCCAACATTTCTAACGAGTACCATCGTTATGATGGTCGTCTAGCCTAGACGTTGCCAGGTTGTATTAGCGATGTTTAAATTTATTAGACATGAAGCTGTGAATTCTTTAAATGCGCATCATATTATCATCTCGAGATAGCAGAGAGACCGTTCGATTGGTTTTGATTCGAAAGCCAACGTTGATTGGACGATGATTTCAACCTGTTGCTAGAATCAATTCCAAATCAGCAGCCATTGGGCGTGATTATCTCTCTTGCGTTGAGGCAGATATCTTAAATCGTCATCTCTCTCATTGAAGAGGAGTTTGTGTAATACGAAATTTAAATCGTTTTGAATGTTGCAATTTTTTCGTTCGAGTTTATGGGGAGAGTGATGATAATGAAAGCGATGGTACTGGAAGTCAACGTGAATCACAACGTTGTAACCACTCGACAAATTATTATAATATATTCTTCAATATAAGATTTGCTCAAAACCAGCCTGGGGACTACTTCTATAAACCAGGTAAACTAGTAGGGGCGTAGCATTGCCGTCACTCAAGATCAAGTGCAAAGCAATACTTGATGAACAGGTATGTTTACTGGCGCCCCAAATAACAGGTACTATTGTAATGGATCTATACTGAAAACACGAGTCTAGTCGATCGTTTCTAGTTTTATAAAGTTCGTCGGGGAGTTGCAAAGTAGTTATCAATCGGGAAAATAAACACGGAATATTGTAGTACCTAGGTACTTATACCGCATTTTGTGACTCATCGTATAGATAATAAATAAATAGAAGTGAATAAGCATGAACGAAAAGTGTTTTCGGTCGGTCCTGTGAAAATGATCCTTGCAGATGTTTTATTTGTACAGTGAATCCGGGGTTGATTAGCAAAATGGTTACCTATGTGCGGTTCTTGCGGTCGTTGAAATCGGCGAGTACTCCTCAAGCGAAGACAGTCCTTTCATAGCACGATTCACTACCCGAAATTCTACGACCCATCACGTTTCTTAGAACAAATCAATAAGCATTATTCGAGCAGGCTTTCTTCATTCAATCACATACTAAAGCGTCTACAGGTGATTCGTACTAATTCTCTACTGACGTTATAGTGGTTAAGCGGCGGTTCAAAACTGAACAATGGTCCGGTACTGCATTCGCGCTACCCACACTTTTCTCACTCGTGAAACGTGCACCTTCCCGGTGAGTAAGCTATGGCTGCGCATGTCTTAACTTAGTCTTTAGTAGACGAGGTACACAGCCTCCGGCTTCTGCAAGTTGCGCCGTTGCCAAAAGCTAGCTTTCTTGATTGACCAACAGCATTTGATGTCTCGGCTCCACTGCTTCGATTTTCTTCACGACCGCCACTGAAGCGCTTCGCCATTAATGGTTATCTCCTTACTTCTATTTCAACTGTTGCATCCAAATTTTTCCCCAGCGGCCTTTTTTACCCAGCTATTGCCAACAATGCCGATGGAGCAAATCATCTTTAAAAACACTCGATTTTTATGTAACTCATTAGATCGATGCACTATCCAATTATTTTCATTTCCTGCATTATTACCTTCGGAAATTTTCCTTACTTCAACACATTTTACAACGGTAAGCATCTATATGTTCAAGATGAAGTAGAAGTATTTCCCTTCTTGAAATCGTAGTAATCACGATTTGGCAATGCCGCTAATTGCTTTCAGATATAATCATCTTCTATCTCACTTTATTTCGTTTATTATGAATTTTCAAGACAACGTGGGTGTGATTAACAGACGCCTCTGTTGTATTTTTTTCCTCCCTGAGTAATAAAACCTAAATTTCCTGGCCGTTCCTCGAATTTTCAAGCCGTGAAAATAACAAATAACAATCCGAAACGTAACTTGATGCCGTTGACTAAAAAAATACCGTCTAGACTCTCATTAGAAGATTCGAAGTTACAGCAGTGAGTTCAGGTCCGAAAGGATGTCGATTATTCCAAATGGCTGCTGCAGGTAGAAATTGTTCCATCGAGGCGGGCGAGGCGGTTTTGTGTTTTGGTCACAGAATGTTGGGTCCTAAATTAATCGAATCAACCTGAATAATGTAGAAGTTATCTTGTGGCGACGACTGGTACGGAGACTTTAACGGTCGAATAAGAGACGAAACCGCCGCAATCCATTCGTTATCTATAAAATTGCATTTGCATATTCAGATATTTTTTCCGATTAAATAATCACATCTCACATAATTATTTATCTACTAAATAATCGACGATTTTTAGCGGTGGTTTGGTTATTTTGAGTACAACTAACAGTCGACGCATCTACAAGTCGCTTATAATGAAACCTTTTTTTTTTTGTTAGTCGTTTCTACGTTTTAAGCACAGGTCAATTGCTACAAGGATGAATGGTTTCACACCGATCTAGCGCCTTTATTACACATTTGTACAGTTTTCACAGTGTAAAAAACTTGCCAGAAATTTCTAAAAACTCAAAATTTTTGATGGTTTCTGTGAAATTTCGGGATCTTCCCAGAATATCAGAGATGTTAAAAAATTGTAACAAAATATCCCGAAAATTGTTATCGATTTTGGCGAAGCCCCTCAAAAAACATGTAATAGATAAAATAAAATTGAAATTTATTATCTAAATTTCTTAAAAATTCATACGTTTTGCAGGAAAATTGATTTTACAGAAATTTCCTCAGTACTCACGAAAAAACTGGTGGATTATGAAACTTTGAAAGAATTTCCACAGTTGACTATAATCTTTGTGACATTTGCATCATATTTTAATTTGATTATTCGAACAATTCTCTTAAACGCTGGTGATTTTTGAAAATTTAGTTGATAAATGCATGTTCCTGCAAAAATTGTGCCCTACGAGAAACATTTAATCAAATTGAACTCTTTAAGTATAAAACGGACATCAATGATTGGTTTTGAGTAACGACAAAATTAAATGACATTTTTTTCTGTATAGGTCGTTTACCTGGCGTTTTCTCATACCTTACAGTATGTACTGGTTCTTTTGTGGCTGGGTTATGAATTTTAGCAAGGCATTATAAACGCGGACTTTATTTTTAAACTTATCGAAACAAAACTTACCGTTTGAATACATAATCATCGCAAAAGCTGGCAAAAGCTGAAATCAACATTTGACCCAGCAGTGCGACTGCGAATTATCCAGTTTAGTTGTTGTTTAGATTCATACTTACAATACGTACTGCATCCTATCTGTCGAAACATAAGAAAATTCGTTCGTTGTCATAATGATGTGCGGCTGACGCGAAACGAATCATTTCTTAACTCATAGTCGGTCCTTAACTTTCATTTTAATATCCTGATGAGTCATCTGTTCCGACGAATTGTGCTTACAGTAATTTATAATGAAAATTGTACCTACATTACATTTGAAAACTTTGAATGACAATTTTTCTCCCGCTCTATTCGAGATTTCAGGTTTTTCGAAGAGTTACAATTGACATCAGATATTTCGTCGTAGAATTTTACGGGAGAAAAATGAATAACTTGAATTGTATTCATTCGAACTGAACCACTTTCAGTAAAATGACGTCTTAAATAAGAAATATCTATATTTTGCCGTATATAGACATCAAAGCGATGCAGCTGAAAGCAGACATCATTTCATCTCATAGAAATTGAATTGGGATAGATAGATGAATTGTGGTTTCATTACCAAGTACGACACATCCTGTACACCATAAGGGACGTACTAATAAATCATATGTCAAAAAAGGAAACGTTCTACTAACGTTGTAGTCATATTTCTGAATAAACTTATTTCACATATAATAGGCGAGTACAACAGAGTATTACTGGCTTTATTTATTCCTACATGCGATATCAGTGTTTCTTACCAATAAATCCAGCAACATTTACTTTGTACATTTAAGCATTATTTTATGGCATGGAGAAACTGTAACATGCAAAGTATTCCGCGAGGGATACGAATCATTATTATCGCTGTCGAACAGATTCAAAGCCGATCCCAGAAATCTCATGAAAACGTTGATGAATCGGATTGGCTTCTACCAAAAAGTTTCAACGCAACAGTATTATATATGGATTTTGAAGAAAATGGAGTATCAAGTTCCATAATATGATGGTCTTATTGCCTCGCTGTACGTTTTATGGCTGTTATCATTCCATCGCTTCTAACAACACGGTGTGAATTGTTTATGCGAATTGTCCCCCCTTCGTGCAACAAGTTGCATATGAACATCTGCTGTGTAGCTCACCTATAAATATAGAAACATAAATATAGCCGTAGAGGTATATTTATCATTACCTGTGAAGAAAATTAGTTTTCGGTGATATGTTGAATACAACGAAAATAATTGATCCTCTGGGGATCAATTGTTTCATATATCATACCTACGCACCTGTCTGGATGTGCTTCAACGAGAAATTTCTCGTTTTAAGGATGATTCACAACCTTCATATTGTATGTATAAATTAATTGTCAGTACTCTCTTAGTAATTGATGATAAAAGTTTGTTATGAAAGTTTTTCAAACACAGGAAGCAGCGAAACGCCCTGTAGGAGCCTTATTAATAACTAAAAGCCGTAAAAACCTTTCTGCGAAGATTAATAGTTGCATGCGAATTGGTACAGGAGGCGCAAATTATTTAAGTTATCAGTGTAATATTCATGTTAGAATAGTGTAAATTACACTGTAAAGCTTACACCACGGAATACATCCGGTGATAAAGAAAATATCCAATCAAAATCTATACGAGTAACTTCTGTACGAAGCTTGTTAATTACATTGAATTATTATAAGTAGCGAGTAAAATATTGCTACAAGTTCACCACGGTGGCATAACTAGTTTTCATTTTTAGCAAGTATCATATTTCCTATCATGACGCAGAAGGTTCGCGGGAATCACTCAATAAATTTGATTACTGCAGGGCGGCACAGTTTCGTTCTGTGTTATGTATTATTACCGCTCTCTATACACCCAAAGAATATACACCCAAAGAACTATCGAGAATTTACTTTCCATCCACCACTTCGCTCGTTCTATTTATCGGAGAAAATTCATAGATAGACTTAATAAATCCGACAATGTCCAAGTATTTTATTACGCACCGTTGTCTAGCCGAGTTTCTTGAAAATTGACCGCTTAAGTTTCTTGGAAAGAGCGCGCATTTTGGAATTAACAGCAAAAACATTATAAGGATAATGGGCACTTGAGTTTTATCTTCTTTGGTTTCGTTATTATAGCCGACAAATGTACCGTTTTTATTGGTTAACGCTAATGCAACATTTTTCAGCGCATTCACTGACATGTGTTCGTCAAGTAGCCAGCGCTGGTTACCTACATCATTATTCAGAGAGGAATAATTGAATTGCGACAAAATCATTTCCACTGCCAATGGAGAAAAACTTCTAATACGGTTGCTAATTCACTTTATCATGAAATACTAAAGGCAATTAGGATATTTAATTGTTTAACATATATAATTTTGTATGGCTGTTGATGAAAAAAGGTTAATAGAATTGCGGTTCGGACGAAGAAAAAATTTCATTCATTACGAAAATCAATGTCCGTACCAACAGACTTTTTTGTCTTGTGCTACGTTCTATTCATTCAAGATTACGGTAACGACTTTTTGTCTTTGAGTACCAATAAAAAGACGACACATCAAAGAGAACACCACATTTATTAGGAATAAGATCTTCGCTACAAGCCGAAATTGAATCGCGATTCAACTTCAATGATAACCATAAGTAACTGGTCGCCACTTTTCTTGGACCGCAGTTCAACACTTATTTTCAGAGAGTGATTCTTGAAGAAAAGCACAATCGTTTGTCATCAACAAAAGTGCGTTTTAAGTATTAATAGATTTTTGATATTTTTCTGTACGACTTCGTTGGCCCTTTGGTTAATACAAATAAAGTTTAGATTTATTTATCTGAAATTTTTTTTGAGTCCATATTAATATTACGCACTCTTTTTTATCGTAAAATAAATTAATTTCGTAATACTTATAATTTTTTGCAAATTGTATCATTCGGTATTCTGCCGTACAATCGAATACCGAATATTCATGGCATCTCTACAAAGAATACATCAAAGAGATCTGCAAGAAAACAAGGAAAACCTGGCGAATATAAAATTAGGTTCTGTGATTATTTTAGATAATTTTTATGTAATTTTTACGAATTTCATTTTTGTCCAAAAAAAATCGGTTTTAAATTTTTTTTTATTTTCTCTGATAGATCCAAAAATTCTCTTGAGACAATGAAAAAGAAAAATGCATCCTAAATAACAATCTGGAAACGCAAAATATGGACTGTTTTTTTAAATTCTTGAAACTCTGGTCAATTTTTTTGAATTTCCAAGCTATATTTCAAAGTTTTTTTTTAGGTTTCTGGAATTTCGTTGGAGAACGTTTCATATCAAAAATTTTTGCGTTGAGACGCAATTGAGTGATTTTTTTAATATATCAGAATCATACCGGTTGAATGGCTAGAAATTTCGAAATTTGATGATTTCGTTGCGCTACTGATATTATTCATGGAACAAATTTTACCCTCAGCATACACCATTTTGTAGTTTCACATAACTATAATACGTAAATATTTCTGATCTTTTATGTTAAACGTGCTGCTTACTTGCTTCTGCCTCAAAATTATTTAGGTAAGTGCATTTCGATACATTACCAATGATTTCAATAACTTATGCAATGATTAATAGAATTCAGTGGAATAATAGATGAAAAAAAAAATCTTTCTATATGTACATCTTCCTGACCGTTACAAAATCCTGTATATTGGTTGGAAGGTAATTTAATATTTGAAAGAATTTAACGGCCAAAATTTCGTCCCTAGATTCCGTCTTTAATTGAGCTTGACCCATTGACGGTTCATGAAAAAATAGCCCCGGGAATATAATCGCCCGGTCCCGGATAGGCAAATGAAAAATTAAAAAACGGGAAAGAAGTGTCCGGCAAAACTTGAAGTTCTCACGAAGTATGTGTCACTTGCATAACCCGTATGTCCAGTTTTCGGTATTCCGTTAAGGGTTAGACCAGTTCAGATTAAGGGTCATTCGCAACAAACCGAAGGGTCATTTCGAGCGATGGGGGAATTCCCACGAATACCTTTTGTCCGGCAATGATAAAACGGGGCGGCTCTTTTGATGAACGGATTGGTCAAGTGAATTTGGATTTTTTGAAAGTCTATTGAAAATAAGCTTTTACTTTTAGGTAGATATGATAACCGGTTCTTGGTAATGCTCGTACGCATTAATTCTCTTCTTTGGGAACTGTCAAGAATTTGAAGGTACCCGTGAGTTTTCCCCTAAAGGTAATCCTTCATGCAATTATAAAATATCATCATATAGGCATTTGACCGCAACAACCAGATGCTGCTTCACGCTTATGGCGCTTATGGCCGAATCGGATGGATTTTTTTTTCTCGAAATTCTTAACAAACGTTTCAATTCCTGAATCACGACTGCCGTTTTATCGTTATTATACGAAACGAAATGGATTTTCGATCTATGGCATATGTTCCGTAGGTACCTATCATATGACGGACGTTGTGTTAGATATGACCACGCATGGAATATCGAATAAAACATGTAAAACAGACGCAAGAAATCCATTTTAATCGCGCAAAGACATGGCGAACAATCCGTCATAGAACAATAAATCGTATATTCAAGCAAAGAACGTATCCATTTGAGATATCTTGAACGGAAATAGAGTCTCGGCAAAAAAGCGGTGGACATATGATGGCTGCCTCTACCATATAAGCACGAGACGAGGCTGGCATACAAATGGCACTTAATGAACCGAGATATAAATAAAAAGTAGGCGGGAACTCGAGATCAGGGTTCGGCCAGCTTCAGTTTCTCGAAGATACGATGGTGCAAACATTTCGGCTTTTGTAATTTTATAAGGATCGATTCCAGCGGCATTTTGAACGGCCATGGCATCAGTGCCGTACCATCGGGGAAGTACCCTTCGCCACAAAAATAAAAATCACGGTTCACGTTCAGAACTAACGTTTAAATATTTTGTGGATTTTTAAAATTGATTAGCCGGATAAGAACTAATCAGCTTCAATACTACGAAAATTGAGTTTCTCCTCTGATACTACCCTGAACTGCGCCTGCGCCCATGTCGTTAACTGGCATAAATGATTTTATAACGCGCTACTTATTTAATGGCCTCTATAACGCCTACGTAGGAAGAGGGATATAAGTGATGCTGTATGCGTGAGCATAATTCCCACGATGTTAAGAATCATATAAGTTTCATGTCTATATAATATAAATTAAATTTTTTGCTTCTTACTCCATTGACTTGATGATAATTTTGGTGAAAAATTTTGAAATGTATCTAAAAATTTCAAGATATATTCACTGAAGATAAAGATGAAGAAGCAACTGGTACCACAATAGTAACTATTTTTTTATGCTTATGTTTTTCACTCATGAAAATTATTTATAATTTTCTCGCTCCAAGGTCTGAATTATTAAATACTAATCATGGAGGTAAAACGTGACAATTATTTTAACAAGGAAAATCGTTAGTGGCTAGTGACATCCTTTTCGAGTAGACAGAAACGACGACTGTATTACAGGTTTTTATGCTCGGTTTGTCGTCCGCATTCATAGAGGTCCCTATGAGTAGTAATAGTAGTTATCTGAAATCACAAGACTAAATTGAACAAAAATCTGGCATTTATTGGGAAGTACGATAATGTTTTTGATGTTCCGCAAATATTGGAGAAAACGCTGCGAAATTCAATATTAATCATAAAGATTCTGTGAAAATTCGCGTATTTTTAAGAAAAAATTTTTGTTAAATTTTTTTCAACAGTTCCCCATCATTTTGTTCTCGGATGAGAAAAACATTTGGAATTTGTGCGGGTTTTTCGTAAGAGTTTCTTTGAAATTTGCATCATTTTGGAATCTTAAGGAACTCAATGGAAATTCCAAGAAACGGAACGTTTGAAATTTTTAGAAAATAGAGATAAAAAATTCTTGTTAACCGTACATCGAAATGTATCGTTAGCTTGATCAATCACTTAAAGGATCCATGATTTTTTTGACCTTTCACAAATATCGAAGAAATCTGTGAATTTACCATTCTGGGTAATTTAGGTATAGCCACACTTTGCAATTTTCTTTCACGAATTTCCTTTTGTTTTTTCATGGAGATATAGAAGAATTGCTTCAAAATCTACTGAAAATTTGGAAAATTTCTAAAAAAAGATACCTTAAACATATCATAAATAAATAAATTGCCGAATACCGAATAGTTACCGAATATTCATGGCAACAAGAAAAACTTGGCAAATTAAGTTTCGTGATTATTTTTTATATGATTTTTATAAATTTCACGTCGTTCTTCAAATTTCTTTTTATTTTTTCTTTTGAGAATATGCAAAAGAGGAATTTATCCTAAAATCCAATCTTGAAACGCAAAACTTGGACTGCTTTTTTAATAGTTTAAATTTTGAACTCAATTTTTTTTGAATTTTCAAGTTATATTGCCAGTGAGTCTTTCTAGGTTTCACATTAAGAATTACAGAAAAAAAATTAACAATTTTGAACAAAAGACAGTAATTTAAGGAATAAAAAATTCAAATAAATGTTGAAATCTTACTTTTAGTTTCTTAGCAACTTTCAACAATTTCTGTCATTTTTCGTCATTTCGAATATTTTTGTACTTCGAAGAATTTTTCAGTCACTTTGGAGGATTTGAACAGAATTTCTGACTCACCACAAGATTTATCGACTTCTGTAGTTGTTTTAGAGTTTTTAATAGCGCTTTTTGAGTAACCCACCTAAAGAGGTGGGACAACCATTATATTGGGTGTACAAAAAAAAACCTATTCATTTACCCCCTTATTTCAACATTAACGTCGTAAGTTTATGTTAACATAAAATTTATATTTACGATCATTATTATTATTCAACAGTTGCACTAGGCAACTAACATTACTCGAACAGGCACTTGTGGTAATCGGTTCCAGCATGCCATTAATCACAATTATTGTAAAAAAATATCATGAGGCCTTTTTGTTCGAAGAAAAATTGCCAACACTTTTTGACATTTAAATATTTCAGAAAAATGTTCTTTTTGTACGCCATTAGATTTTTCGTCGAAATTCCTCAATTAGTGATTCGAATTTTTGTACCTTCCATTGAAAAAATCGGGTGGACTCTGGACTGACACCATGTTTTAACAGGAATAAAGCATTCTAAACGTATCAAAACTAGCGAGCTCAAATTTTCTAAATTACATTTCCATTAAAATGATTAAACTAGTCTTTCATTCATTTGACCCACAAAAGGTCACTTGTTCGTTTTCATTTCTAACCCATTCTGAAGTATAAGGAAATAACGTTTTTTTTCCTCTAATTTTTTTTGATGTTGCCGTCGAATTTCCCGGTTAAAAGCCGAGGAGACCGCTATGCGCTGTGTAGATGGCAGTGTAATTAGCTAAACTTGCCCACTGTCGGCGTTGAGAACGCAAGGCAACCAGCACCAGCCTCGTACGGAACTTGCCTCTAGAAACGGCGCGATTACCTTCGCATGTCTGTTGTAGTCGGTTATTTCTCGGTGAATTGCCGTTACAAAAATATAAGATGTAAGTCCATCTGTGTTTAGTGCAAGTTGTGCGCGGTGCGTGCGCGCAATTTCTACTGTTTGCGAAGTGTCCAAGTGAAAATATTTGAGCTATTTGAATAGCGAAACATGCATATGGTCTAATGCGGTCCTATTTCTAAGGTAAAGTGGAAATTTTGTTCAAGAACTATTCGAATAGAGCCACGTACACATAATCAGAAATAGAAGTACTTATAGCAGGCCGAAGTATTAATTTGCATTTTCTCTACATTTTCAAAATATTCCAATAGGGAGTAAAGCCTCACAAGGTATTTGTAAATACAAACATAACAAAAACTCAAGTCGATTGATATATTTGTCCGATATTTCTGGGCTGATTCTAATTTCCAGATGAAAAGTACAAGTTGGAAGTTGTTATACCTGTTTTTATTAAAATAATCAACTCTTCTAAGGGAATTTGTCGGCACTATTAAACGCTATCCTAATAAAGTGGATTTGTCTTAATCAATTACATGTTGCTCGGCAAGAATGCGAGATTCAATATTTCTGGGTTAAATAAATATATGTATATAGTAGATTATTTACATTTCACATTCTGAATTCCTTTCCTTCCATAGTAAGTTACGAACAAGTTCAACAATTATTTTTCATTTCAAATCTACTAATTCAACTGAAGGTTTAATACTCGGACTCCGATTATTTGCTCTAATTATTTGAGACAACACAGAAAGTTTTCACCTGAATAAATAAATTATTTTCTCCTACGAATCGTTTATTTTTCGAAACAACGTTCCTTCGGTTAACTCGCACGAAGTATTTCTACAGTGGCGTTCCTCGAGTGTGAAGACCAGTTTATAAATCTACATTGGTATATTGTTTATAAACAAACAACGCACGGATTTCAAACCACTTTTTTGTTGCCATATCCAGAGTTTAAAGTTTAACTTAAAACTTGTTCTATAACTTGAAGGGGCTGAAGAACGACAATCTCTGAAGACTGATAATCGTTGTACCTAATTGTTCTCAACAGCAACTACAGAATAGTGACACGCACACTGTGTTCACACAATTTAAATAATTTTTCGAAACAATGAAAAAAATGTTTCGTCAATTACTAATAGGCGTGTAGAGCATTTAGGGAACGATGGAGAGGAGCTCCTCACTATTTTTCGAATACAAATTTAAAATGTGGCGGCACTAATTTAAATGTTCGTCTCCGCGATTTCACCTTCACGTAAAATTAAAAATTTCGAAATTCCTGATGAAATTTATAAACTAGATGGAGAATTTTTCTCGAAATTCCGCAAAATCTACATCATTTGTGATAAAAGTTATGAGCTTCGTAAGAAAAATGAAAAAACATGCTTCCCCTCTCCAAATTCTGGCAGCATTTTGAAAATTCATTAAATTTATTATATATATATTTTTTTTGGTATCCATATTCGAAATTTGGAATTATTAAGGGAAATTTCCAGCTTTTTTTCCTAATGACGATGTTCTGTGAATTCATTTATAATACAAAACAAAATTTTTAATATTGTATTCAGATCACAAAATTGCCTCAAAAGACGCTGACCCTGTTTACAGCTGTATGGTTTACTTAGATAAGCAGGTGATGGGCGCTTAAAAAATATTAGCATATCTCAACCGCTTTTTTCATTACGTTTGCATGAAACAAAATTCGCTAGAACTCGTTTTTCAACCGTTTTTAAGGAGGTTAAAAAAATTCCATTGACAGGTTGCAGGAAAACAATGACCGGAAATGAATAGACAGCAACCCCAGTCTACTGGGCTCTAATAGGTTGATGTAGCGAAACATCTTTCTCCCCTTCGAATTGACGTTGACCGTCTCCAAATAATCCAATTTCAACCGTTTCAAGCACGAGTCAATTTTAAATGAAACCCCACACGGCGAATAAAAAAACAATGCTGATGATTAAAACGTATGTGCATAAATCCAGTTGCTTCTATTTTGTAAAAATAATTTCCAGATATTTGCAAATAAATTTTAAAAAAACTTGTTGTGTCCCGCCAGTAATAGACTCGTTTTACTATCAATTCGTTTCTCATTACAATAGCATTAATATGCACCAAAATAATGCAACATGGTTTATGTTTTATTTGAAATAGCAAGTTTGCGCATTACGTAGAGTATCTGTTTTATTTTTGCATTCCTTTTATCTCGTCTTTATTTTCCTTCTAATAACTACATTACGCAATTCGGATAAACGTTAAATGAATACCTACATTTTTGGGTTTCCTAAAACTTAATAGAAATTTTTCTTTTCCCTAAATATTACAGTCGAAAAACTTTACATTTATTATCTCCACGAATATTTTGTTTTAATTAAACAGCAAGTCTTGCAAAACCCTCCAAACAGTAATAGTAATAATATTATATTCAGAATTCAATCTTATCATTGATATGTCATCTTGATTATTTAAAAACAATCACTCATCATACTACACACGGGAGTTAAATATTACTTCCAGCCTTGGATAATACCTTCAAACTTCTTTACGTTGTTCTAGTTCCAAAACGGTCATTCAGCTTGTCCAGTTTACCTAGATAATATCAAATAATCATTTATATAATTGTGAAAACACACTCAAATAAGGTGAAACGAGCATACACGAGAGAAACTTAATTACCGTCTACGTAACTTGATATTAATAACAACGTTTATTTAATCCCAAAGGCATAAATATCAAAGTATTCAAAAATATATATTTCAAATTAAAATTGAGTATTGAATGCTGTTTCATTTCCCTGAAGATAAGTGGAATTTATTTTATGACTTGCTGGTTATAGTCATTATGTGACCATTAAATGAAACGATGTAAATCTAGTTATGACCGTCTCAACATTATCGTTAAAATAGTTCGTACAAATTTTAATTTCACATTTTTCATTGTTTAGGTAACGCAAATATCACGCATACAAATAAAGACAGTTTAAATTTTGTAATTACCTGTGAAATGCGCAGCAAAACACGTACCACCTTTGTATCTTTCAAAACAAACTAAATATTTCTTTGTGGATAACATTGGACAACATATGTTTGGCACATTTGTACTAATATAATAAAAAAAAACTGATGCAGTGTCTGCGTTTTTCTTTTTTTCTTAACCATGAACCATTTTCTAAAAGGGTTAATTTTTTAGATAGTACAAAAAATTTACGGATAATTATTTTTCTGTTACCCTTTTTTTTACGAAATAAGCAAATGAAAACTTTATTCCCAGATGTATATTTCGGTTTGAAAATGAAAAACTGGAGAAATGTATTTTCATTACATTAACTCCTTAACGAGTGCACAATCAAGTCAACCTGCCATCAGGAAAACGAAAAGAAAATTCAAGTTTACATTTATAGTTGTATTAACGATAGATTTGTGCCTTATATTGAAGTTAAACAAGATAACTCTAAGATTCCAGTTTGCGAATTTTCATAAAACAATCATATTCAGCGTATTTTGCCAAAATTTTTTTTACGGAAGGCCAAAAAAAATCGTTCGTTTTGTTTCATTAATTAATAACGGAAATACGGATACGTTTCGAGATACCTTCAAATAATCAATATTTCCTTGAATTCGTCAATTTGAAAGGCGTCACTTTTTCCACTATTCTCGTGCATCAGTATTAATCCGGAATGGAAGCATCTAATTCAAGACGAAAATCATCCGAAAAGGAAAAGAAATCACCAAGATATCAATTCCAGTTTGCGAATTACCATAAACAATCGCATTCGACGATGGGGATACCTAGTAAACACTTTCCAAATCCCAAAAACTTCTTACGAAAAGGCGAAGGAAAACAATCATATACAAGAATTCCAGGTTACGATTTCGAGAAATTATTCGCTGCAAAAAAGGGAAAACCTATTCCTCACAAGAATGAAGTGAGAATGTAATCCATAATCCATCAACACCATTCTAATTTACAAACCAACTTTTTAGTTCAACGAATTCGATGAAAAGTTAAAAAAGCGAAGAAGCAGTTCGAGGAATTTTGTAGAGGAGAACATTAAAAAATACCTGAAACCCGAAATAAAAGTTCTCGAGAAAAAAGTCAACACAAATAAACCAGAAACCACTGCTCGAGTCCAACCAGAAATAAAATTGACCGAAAAGCAGCGCAAATTATTAGATCCAGCCCGAAAATGCTTGATTATACGTGAAGATTCATCCAGTCATTCCAACTTGGGCGCTGTAAAGCGAAGAAATAGTTATTTTTGAAAAAAAGAGAAACAGATGCTTGCAGCAAAATTTCATCGACATTAGTGATCAGCAAAATTTGCTTCCAATTTTAAAATGACAGTCCTCCATGTTCCCATTTTACAACCTTATTTCAATTAAATTCATTATTTGATTCTTGATTTTGTATGAGCGTGAAATTCAAATTTTCCTTTTCTTTGCGATAATAGGAACTTCGTGTTTTCAAGGTATTCTAATTAGAAAAAAAATTAGACTTTTCACTCTTCTCAACAAGATTCTTTCGTATCATAATCACTTTGACCAAGCCCATCATGGGTTCCCTCTACGACTGTAAAACGAAGAAAGCAGTCCCCTCGTAAATACAAAGGTCTAATAAATATTGCAGACTATAAGTGAAAGGAAGTAAAAGCCCATTGATACGAGTTTTGGGAATTGGTAGATCGCAAAAAACACCAGCAGGTAGTAAATTCCAATGCCTTTAAAAAATAGTTCCGGATTTTTTTACTCTTCGAAATGGTAATTCCTAGGTATGACTAATTCTTTTCATCAAATTTGAGATGACTAAATTTAATTCCAATCATTGTATCCTACGTGTTTGAATATTAATCGATACACAATCGTAAAATATTTTTTGTCCGAACTTTTTAATTACATTTATTCATGAGCAGCTTGAAAGAAATGTACCATTTAATACAATTACAACAGCATTTTTCGCTCCGTACTTCCCTGGCTTTACATTTTTCCTTTCAAAGAGACATGAAATTTATGGCATAAAGTTGATTTTACATGTAATTGTCGATCTAATTACGTGTAATTATCTCCTACATCCTCAATATTCATGTATTTGTGGGAAAACGGTTTAGAAACTGTTTACCTATCGTTCAGAGTTACTTGCCCTCCGGTTCTATTTCCAATAGTAGCAGGTACAAAACCGGAAGGTCACTCTCTATCTCGAGAATCTTTCATCTCTCGCATACCTCGGATTCCTTTCAATTCCACGTAAGATTTTGCCCTTTCTTAAATACCTGAACAGCCTTCTTAATTTAACGGATCGTTGATGCTCCATTTCTTTCATCCCATTGCATCAGCTCGTTTGGAATCCAGAGCGTTAATCAGATATTTCTGTAAAATCAATATCAAAACTCAATCAGTGTAAAACAGAGATCAATGTCCAAGGAATAAATTCAAGGTTCTCGGGAATTTTATGCGTGACGAAAAAAGAAACTGATGTCTTGAAACCCGAGAAGAATGTGAAACACGAAACTCTCAATTTTATTATACGGACAGCTTGGACATTTTTGCGCCCATCCTATTCTATTCGATCGATTTCCACTTGAACTCTGTTTAATAGATATACAGACTGTGCTACGCACACGATTCTTACTTGATCATCCTTGTTTCAGGTTAAGGGCTCAAGAGAATGGAGTTTCTTCGAGGAAATCTCATTACGAGTTAGCTTTATAAATGATTTGTTCTACATTCGCATCCGTCATACAAATGTGTGTAGACAAGCCCCGAGATGTTAAAACATATGTTAAACACAAACGGGGGGGTAGGAAACCGAGGGCACCGGCAAGATAATGGCCTGGAACCAAGGCTGGACACGTCTGCATATAGATATCGGTCATCCAATCTCAACACTTCCAGGATATCTCAATCGTACCCTCTCAACGCTTCGCAGCTCCATGTTTCGACCAATCTTGATACCTCGAAGCATTCAATTCACAGTATCGCGAATGGTGTTGCAACAGTGCCCGCGTTGGAACCCAAAGCCTTAAATGGGGGGTTGAATATATCCCGCACGCGTCCTCGCGGCGGTTCCATGAACAAGTTTATGACAAAAAGTCGAGAAGTTGGTGTTAAGGAAATGTTAGTGAGTTTGGGACTTCTGTGTTTAGTCAGTTTATTACTAGCTCTACTTTCGCTGATATTTTTGTTGAAAATCTCGCCTGTGACAGCGAACGATATTAGGGAAGTGTTGAGAGCAGAGCAATTAACAGTGATCACTGCGGAGGAGTACGTCGTCGTATACGAAGTCACTTTAGCTTTATGCGCGTTAACGTTGTCGCTCAACTTATGTTGCCTTTTGGTGTGTGCTATCCAGTTCTTATTCGCCGTTAAACTCGTGAAGGGGCCTCATGGCGGAAACGACAGGTGAGTTTTACAACTCTGGGGATAATTCGTTAGAGGGAACTTAAAAAAGTAACGCCCGGATATCATGAACCAAGGGGGGAAATATTTCGTGTGGCAGGTTGGGTATATATAAGTGAAGTTCTAGTACGGCACGTGATGTAATATTGTATATGACCATATGGCGTGCCGTATAGATTGCACCAGTAATTGGCAATGTTTGATTAATGACTGTAACGAGAAATCGTAAAATAATTATCTTCCCTTTCAGTGATTATTATAACTTTTTTTTGGTTCAACGTCATAAAATATTATGATTATTACCGTTCTTTCATCTTTCAACAGCATCACCGTCTTCATTCAAACCGTTCAAAAATCTTGTTCTTTGAAGAATTTTAATTTTTTAAACGGCTTCTTTTCTCAATTGTTTCAAATACTGATTACATGAGTTATTAATAGAAAACGGTGAATTACTGGAATCATTAACAATCTTTTCCAGTGACGGCGCTGGCACTCCATCCTTCACCAACTCCTTAGCTAAATCGAAACTTCAATTCTTAAAAAAATGATCTTTAAAGTAAAACAAACATTTTTTATATATGATTCAAAATTTGAATCCCATTCTTTGTCAATTTTTCTTCGAACCCCTGCAATTCGACAATTGATTTCTAAATAAAACAAACATTCGTTTTGCAAAATCTAAAAGTAAAATGCAGAGATATCAGGTGACAGTAATTTCTCCAATCGGGACTGGAAATGTGGAATGCAAGATAATAAGTCGTTCCAACTATTAAATCAGTTTTTATGAAACGCCGACTTGTTTACTACTACTGTTCTAATCTCTATTCATTCGCGTTAGTGAGAACTTCGATTGAACTTAATTACCGGAATGAAGAAATGAAATAATGTAGGATAACGGTGCCGCATAAGCCTGTTTGACAATAAAATCATCGTACTGGTAGAGTGAGAATATTAAAGTTTCCTCACTACGACTTCTTCTGTAGCAAGGTCAGCTTTTATGCAAATTTTTGTTAACTGTATTTAGAGGGCGCTAGCACATGGTATGCAAACTTCTGACATTCACTTTGTGGACCCGCTCGGTTAGATCGACTTCAAGAATTATAAGAAATTTTTCCAACATTTATTTTCATGCAAATCGTGTAAATAACATTAGTTATTAAAGTATATCAAGATTACTACGATTACTATTATTTTTGTGAATAATAATGACAAATTAAATGCAGTTGAGCGTTCATATGAACCATCTTATAGGGAAATAGCCTTTCCATTGAATGATACATTATGGAAATTTAAAAAAGTTTTAGTATATTCATAAGTCAATTTTATGTAATATAAAAAAACGCGACCTTAGGAAATGCAAATACGGTAAGAATAACAATAAAGTGTAGGTAAAATGGAATTGTTATAATTTTAATGATGCAAGGTTATTAAATCAATTGACGTTGACGCCTGTGACGGAATATTTAATGCAAAATGTTGAAATTTTTGATAAAACTTCCGGCACATTGAGATTTCTGTTTTTTATTGGCTCAAGGACTCGCGTATATGCCACGCGCACTACGGTCAATTTCTTCAGTTCTTGAGAGTAAGAGCTTTTCATTCAATTCTCTTCAGTAACGTAGATTGTAGATAGTATAGAGACAGATAGTCTCCATTTGTATAATGCTCTTATAACGTTGGTTGCTGATAGCACCGCATTCTAGTCAGGTGGTCTTTTTCTTGATAGTTCATTGGCTTCTTCATTTCCTCTCCATTATACGCGTGCAACTCGGGGAAACCTATTATTGGTGCCTGTTTCACTTGATTAGCGTTCCCTTATCATTTTGTATTTGATGATATAGGAGCTAAATGCAAAAATTGCTGTTTTGCTATCAAATACATTACTCTTGTTTTGACCAGACTATGTTGATTATCAATCTCTAATTTGAGAGACGTAATCACAATTTCAATTGAGGAACTTGAAAGTTTAAATTTTTGTGCCTCTACAAATTTATTCTAATGTTTTACCATAAAATTCTTTCCTTGATCCCTCTGCGGCATCATTAACATTTAAATGTCAACGCACCGACGACGACCTTTAGTTACTATATTTTCTTACAGGACCAACAAATATCTTCAGAAATCATCCCTCAGCCGAGTTTGTGCAGTTGGTGGCTTCTTTATCTCAATACCCGTGTTCCTAACAGGCAAGTATTTTCACGCAAGATTTGAATTTCGTGCTCTACATTCTTTATTTCCAGGTATCATTCTTTACACGTTCATCCAGTTTCATTCGACACCAGCCATAGTCACCAGTGTATTTATTGGCTTAGGGATAGTGTTTTGTGGTTGTGCCATGGTCCATAATGTATTTATTTGGCAACGTGAAAAAACTAATGCTGTAAAGGAAATGGCCTTACAGCAGGTAAATAACGTATTTCCGTTTCGAGATTATTTTCTTACGATGCTTCATTGCAGGTGGCCCAACAGCACGAGCAAGTAATGCAACATAACTCATTTCATAATATGACATCCCCATCAAGTAACACACAATTGAATCAACTGAATCAATCGCACATGAGTAACTATAATCACAATTTGCATTTATCCCCAAACATGCACGGGAATGGTGCAATTTTCATTAGGCCATCGACGACAACACCACCGACAGCTGACAACATGAATTTATCGAAACAATCGCATTTAAGAGAAGCGAGTGGCAGTGTGAGTCCTGGTATGCCAAATGTTACTATGGACTTGAGTAGCGTTGCTACCACCAATTCACCTCACGAACTATCAACTTTAGTGTAAGAAGTTCGATGAGTAGAATACAATTTGTGAATAATTTATGCTTATATAGAAAAATATTAATGTATTGAAGCCTTTCAGGCAGTAAAAATGCTAAACACCCTGATGTAAGTCGATACAAACTGTAATTTAATGTTCATACTGTCGTTTGAGTGTACAAGACATTCTTGATGTCGTCATAAAAACAATCTTGCCAGATGTAATAACTAAGTACAAACATTACTGCCTTTAAAGGTTGAAGGGAAAATTTGGGATTTCAATTGAATTCTGTTCCTAAATACCAATTTTCAACGTTGTACCTTACTAGATATCGAAATACCCAGTTCTGTATATACTGCACTTTGAAGAGAATTGAATTATATTTCAAATTAAAAACGGATAGTTTTTTTTTCATAAAAAATTATATCCATTACGTAACTTGAAGTTTATTGAACTGACAATTTTATTGCTATACTAAATACGTGGACAATAAATAATTTTGTTAATTTACATAATATAATACACAAAAATTTCCGTTTTCTTCACGTTTAGAAACAATAACGCAGCTCAAAATTACCAAAAAAGAGCACATTGTAGGAATATCGTAAATATTTAAAAAAAGACAAATTTCGCGATAACAAAATACCTTGACTCCCTCAAAAAAGGGATAAAAATTTAGTAAAACCTTGGCATAATAAAAATGAACTGCCATATAGTAACATTGAACATTCCTGTGTTGTTGATATGACCGTTTCCAACTGATACTATAAACAAAAATAAAAGTTATTCTAATTTTTTACCCCGTTGGCCTTTTTGGTTTGAGGTGGTTGAAGCAGATCACAGTATTGTAAAAGAGCTTCTCTCAGCGGCCGAGATACCTGGATTGAGGATGTTGTCGTACATTCCACCAAGTACGGATAAAGCCTGATCAAGTGTTCCCATGCTGTATTGTCTAAAAAATTTGATGAAATGCTGACTTTGTGCTTCGCACCGTACCTTTAATTAAAGATGCTTTTTTCATTGATATAATCAACGTAGTAACTGCTTTCAATACAAAAGAGATTTCCGACAAACGATACCTTAAACAAATATGTTAAATAAAATTTTTCTATGTGAAATAAATTACCGAGGCAAAGGGCATTTCCCGCTCAATTTCTCATCATCGATATACTTTTTCAGCACCTCTTGGAAGCGCTGTAATAAAGAAGTAACAGCCAATTGTCCCGCAATATCTTTCTGATGCTCGTCGTTGATAAGAAACGATTTATTGTCACCATCCATAAGGGAAAACTGTAAAAGTGTCTCAAAGCAAGTTTTGGCAAATTCTTCTCTTAAAGTAATTTCAGTCTCGACGTCAGACTTAACATTCGTTGCAGAATGAATAGATCCTTTATTTAGCAAGATCATGACTTGCATTATAAAATCCTTAGGTATGACGTTTGAATAGGGCAAAACTTCAGTACGTAATAAATCGATCAATTGGCAATCTGTCGTTTCATCTGAAACCATTTCTTCGAGCCCTTTGTCCATAGGGGCACAACTATCCGGAAAAAGGAAATCGTTGAGAGCGGCAGACAATTCCACCCACATTGGTCCGAATTGATTACCATGACTCCTAGCTACTTTGATTCCAGTTTTTAGAACTAATATCAAACTATTAGCGGCTAGTTTCCAAATCGAATTTGATGCGCAGTCATATTTTAGAGCTAATGGTGTATGAAGAGTTTTGATTATTTTATGAAGTATTCCAGCGCCGATCACGTCAGGATTTTCGGCCGTTTTTTCGTACAATTTCACGACCATCAACATGGCTTTTTCACCAAAAGGTATGTAGTTCATCGAGACCCATTCCGAGTTCCTAATCTGTTTCTGATCAATTTTATTGTACACCGGAGGCGAGCACATATACATCGCAAAACCGAGAAGTTCATTGAAAATCTCTGGCAGCATTTTAACTAAATTTCTGGCAATCACTTCCTTTTGGATTACATCCATTGCATGTAGAACGCCATCATGCAAAGGAGTCAACGTTAAATCATTATTCGATGAAATTATATAAGGAGCAGACTCTCCACAAACGGGAATGTTGACGATGCTTGAAAGAATGTTGTTCAAATTTTTCAAGTCTTCTAAGGTGAAACTGCTCTTGATTTGTACAAAAATATTCGGGAATATTTGAACTAAAGCTGTCAGAAACGCCTGACTTGGGATATATACATCTTCACAGTTATCATAATCTGTTGTTTGAGTAATTTCCAATCCAATTTTCATCCAAATTTTCCAAGCGACTTGCCAAATTTCTTTGTCTTCAGCTGATTTATCAACTTGTTGACCTTTGCTTTGAAATAGAATTTCTTGGAACGATTTTAGTGCGGCTATTGACACCTCATTATTTTTACTAAGGGCTGAATATTCGATGAATTCCAATAGAATAATCCACGCTCTGGCGAACACTCCTAACGATTGAAGTAACTGCCTTTTTGTGTTGAAAACTCTTGCTACGCCTGATAAAGTTAACACCTGAGTCTCGGCCCACTGTTTTTGTGCCGTGTTCCTAAAGTTGAAGTATTTTTAATTGAATGAAGCAAGTTTATTGATGCAAACCTCGAATGATGAATGAGAATATTTCCCCCTGCGTCCACTTTGTCGGTGCTAGCTAAATTCGAAAGCGTTCGAACTTTATCCAATAGAGGAAAAAGAACTTGCCATAAGATTGCTTGCCACGTAGTCAATTTCAATAAACTACCATGGGCTGATATTGTTGAAAATAAAGTTTGACCGGCGGATTTTCTTACAGCAGGTCGCGAATCGACGCAGAGTTCGCCTAAACGGACGTAAAGACACATCCACAAAATATCTGAACTTGGCATATTCAAAGTTCCAGGAAAATCTGGCAATACTGTTATATCGTCTGTTAGCGATCGGCTTAATTTGCCTTGGTTTTGATAAAAGTAGTCAGATATATTCCACTGGAATGGAAAAGTTACGTTACCGTAAATGAGTCGATTAGAGTTTGCGTTATTACCATCAAACCCACAGCGGTCAGTGAAATATTCAACTCTTGCGTTTGCGATCCAAATCTAGCAACTGTATCAACACATAAAGGCAGACATCGCCAAGGCATGACAGGTAGAAAATCGGTAATAACAAGTTGTAGACATTGGAACGCAATTCTTATCAAATTTTCACTGAAAAAACCCATTACAACTGTTTATACAACAGTTTATACGTACCCATGCTGATCTTTGACTGCACCTATTATACCCAAAATCAGTGGCCAACCGTGCGATAAGGTTTCGCCTGCACTATGTAAAATCTGCAAAACGCAATCAAGTTGCCGTTGCCTAACGTCGCCGTGCGGCACCGAACACAATTCGAATAAAGGACCAAGAAGTTGCGTTTGAAGTTTCTGATTTTCTCTCAACGGAACAGAGTGTTTGTAATGCAACGCTGATTTGACCAAATACGTAATGGCTTCGACGCCCCATTCCCGCATTCTAATATGCGGATGTCGGCACACTTCGAGGAGATGATTTGTTAATGGTCGCCAAAGAACTTCAATTCGTTCCATATTCACGATGCCAGTTTCCAGCAGTTTGGCAACGGCAAATAGGGAAGGTTCGCGGTTCGAATAAGCCAATTCCATAGCTTCTTGAGACAATTTGCAAAGTGCGTCTATTAAATGGTGCAACGTTACGTCATCTAAATTTTTACTAGACTCAAATAATCTGCTTAGCATTTGAGATAAAACGGGTAAATCAACCATAACGGAAGCGGTTATAGTGTTGTTTGTTTCCGACGATACTCTGACAGCTTTCAAGCTGCCCCCTGTGGAAGGCTTTAAACCGAGAATCCATACCAGATGTTGAAGAGTGGTTAAAACCAAGTGCCAAGCTGTTCCGAGGATACTTCCGTGGCAATGTGCTAAGTTTAATAAAGCTCTCATCGATTGTAAGTTTTTAGATGTAAGCATAACTGGGCCTTGCTGGGTACCTGAAAATTTGTATGTTCTACATATATAATAATTTTTTCATTTTTGATCTTTTTTCTGATTGAAATTAAGCTTTAGAAAATGAACCTTCAAAAGGAACGAATATTACCTGCTGGAAGTGAAGACGTTGGTAGAGGAGTACCAACAGCAACCACTTGTAATCTGCAATCCAAATCTGAGTACTGAGGTATTAAGTTACCCAAATCTTGACTGTCACGTAGCCCTAAATGACAATAAATTAAAACACGTCGTAAAGTTTAAAAAAAACGTACCAGTTCTTAAATTTACTCCAGAAGCAGCAACATTATTCAATACTGTAAAAGCATAATGCGGAGGTAACGACGATTTACAAATAGCAGTAATGAAGGCATCTCTGGACACTGTTAAGTCCAATTCGCCGCAAAGTGCAGCATACGTTTGTATGGATTTCAAAATATTTTCAGTAACGGATTCGTCAGTACTCGCATCAATTAACGGACTCAGAGCAGAAAGTAATCCACACCAGCTCGACTGTATCAACTGACAGTGAAGTTCGTGATCCTTTTCTTTCGATTCTTTAGATTCGTTTGGTTGGACTGATATTGTGATTTGTAAGGATCTGATTATTTCCAGCAAACTTGCGTAGGCAATGGAAATACCGTATCCTTCAGGAATTATCGGCGGTTCAATTTTATCCATCATTTCTAAACTACGGGTTTGAGTGAGATGATGATTGAATATTTCAGAAAACAACTTACTATACTGATCGAACATGACCGGTGGGAAACATTGTCACGATTGGGAGCCAAACACCTCTAAGCAAAAACCCAGGTTGAGCAGAGATACCAGGCGTAGCAGGAAGACCTCCAATATAACCAGGGGTTTGACTTTGAGCCGTTGGAACTAAAAATTCTTTTTTTGTTAATTAAGAATAGAAAATATGAATGAAAATACCATTTCCACTCATTTGAAGCTGTGGATTCACAAACAGCGATTGGACATAAGCACCCAATGAATTGACAATATCCTGAAATATACTAGTGGTATGCTTGTTGAGATCGTAACATGAACAGAAGGAATTTAGAAGCTCTGGTTGAATAGTCATTTTATGAAGAACTTCCAAAGCCAACGATCTTTGCCAACTTGGTTTATCTGGGTCCAAAAATTTAACAATCAAGGACAAGAATATTTCGCATTCTGTAACCTGTAATTCATTATCAACAGTTTGTTTTCACTACATCTCAGAACATTAAACTTACAAGAAGTTTATGGTACTTCTGAATCAAAATAGACACCACCCTCAATAAACGCATACTTATTGGAAAGTACGGCTTTTCAAAAGGTGTAGTTTGTTGTACATTTTGTTGCATGATATTTCGATATTTAATATTTGGCGAGAATAGTTTTATCACAAGTGCACAAACTCTTTCTTTAAGAAGGAAACTAAATTCTTCATTCTAGAAACGTTGGTTGAAATAAAAATAGAAATTGTGAATATTCTCACCTTGTAGAATATTTGTGAATATTGGGTTAGCACCGATTCGAGTAGTTCTAATCCAAACGTTCTAGTCATTTCAGTCATTCCAATTAGCCAACAAGGGGCGTCTGCATGTACTAATTGAACCAAATCTTGGAATAGTAGGTAAGCGTCTGCTGCACAAGGTGGTAAACCTAAAATTTTTATAAATGTTAAAAATGATTATGAATTATTTCCTCGAATACCTTTAGGAGCTGCAGGACGAGGACTTTTCAAATCCTCCAAATTTACTTGCCGTGGCTGTGGAGCATTTTCCATTTTCGATAAATGCTCATCTTCTGCTACCACTCTTTCAAACACCAAAGAAACTAATTGCCTTACTGTAGCACCCGCTGTATTTATAGTTGTTGAATTTTTGGCAAAGTGTAATCGAAAACATAGGACCAAGGTCTGGAAAATTTTGAAACAAATAACTGGATTGGATTTTGATTTAAAATTTTTTAAAAGTTATACTAAACTGAAGAAAATGATTAAGAAAGTAGCATGATTACAATGTTTTTTTTCCTTTGAACAATATATCAAAAAGATTCACTTCTACCCTTAATGTGTATTGTGGGTTGCATGTTATTTTTACACCTAACTCTGTTCACAGAATTCCATATTTAAAAGTTGATTCCTGTTGCATTCTATTAATTAACTTACTTTAGCCAGTGTATCACCATGTACAATATTATTAGTTGTGAGCAAAAGTGTTGCAGTTTGTAGTAATTTCACCTCCTCAATTCCTGATTCCATTAAGATCCACAAAGTGTTAGTTATGAACATGGCACCTTTTTGATCAATTGTTTGATGTGTTATAAGTTTCTGCATTACTTGTAAGCACAACTGAAACATTCTTGTTATGCTTATGGCATGATACATTCAAAACAACTAATACTTTGATTATCTTCACATCTTTCGTTTCACAACCCTGTGATAGTGGATATATAATCTGGTTTATAATGGGCATTGCACTTTGTGGTGTAGATGCAACTCCTTTTAGTTTGACAATTGCCTCATCTGCTGCCTAAAACAACAATTATTTCAGAACTGGCCAAAACAGTGATAAAATAACCCACTTCTTTGACTTGAGGGTATTTCTTTTTACATTCTGATGACAGATTCTTAAAATCATTCTGCAAACTGTCTATAAAAGCTGGCGAAATATCAACATTTACATTTGCTTCAAAAAACATTTTGAATATGTTTATTGTAATTGAATGAAAGAGATGAGCTGGCGCCTTTCAGCCTTCTTTTTTTTCCTGGTGTTCTCAAAATTTCGTTCTCACTCCATTATGATTCAATAAGGAATTTATTAAAAACACATTCAATTTTGTATATTGTTTTTTGTAACACAATGAAAAAGTTTCATTAAAATGAAACTATTTTATGAAAGGTACTTGTCAACATCACTAAATTACCCATAGAAAAATTTTTAATTTGAATCACAGAATTTGTGATGTTCTGCTTGATCATTTTATGGTGGTCTTATCGGTTATCACGTTATTTCAGTGAGAGGTGATCCTTAAGAGCAGAGTCGTTCGCTTCTTAATCAACAGATGGCGAGAGGATTAATAATCGAGTGGAGACCTCGACTACCGCCCGCGAGATGGCGCGAGCGAGTAACGCTCTCGTTTTACATCAGTACATCGTAGCTTAAACAGTCCCTTGCTTCAGACCATCCCGGTGCTTCACTACAGCGTGTATGGCTCTATTTATTTACGTACATCGGCTGTACTGATGTGGTACATGTTCAAAGCCAGCTATGGAACAATTCATAGATGTACTAAATATATGTAGCACGATTTTGCACCACTAAAAATCTGTTCGTTATTTGTACAGTTGTTCGGATGTGCTTATTTGTAGAGACGACTAAATATTAATAAAAGAGATATACTCTAGAATTATATATTTTCGCAGCAAATTCAAATCCTATATTTGATTTTAGAGAAATGGTATATTTTATGAATAGCAAGAAGGCGTTGTAACTGTTAAACGTATTGAATGAAAACTGTCATATTTGTCACTAATTTCGTGTACTACTTTTAACATTTTTTCTTCGAAATTCCAAGATGGAAGCTTCTAGTTCCAAACAGAATACGCCCCACCAAGAAAAGAAAACATTCAGATATCCGTTCCACTATGCGAATCTTCATGTATATCCAAAAACCGAGAAAAAATCGCATTCGGCGATTGGGATGCCCAGAAAACATTTGTCAAATCCCAAAGAATTCTTACGAAAAGGTGGCGGAAGACAATCATATACAAAGTTTCCAGCACAATCGGAAAAATTATTAGCAGCTCAAAGAGATAAACCAATTTTCCATAATGATAAGGTGAGAAAGCAATAAAAACCATTTTCTTAGTTTTAATTTACAGGTCGAATTTTCAGTTGAAAGAGTTCAATGGAAAATTGAAAAAGCGAAATTTTAGCGCCAGAAACTTTGTGAAGGAAAATATACAGAAATATCTGAGACTGGAACCCAAATTTCGAGAGAAGAAAGCTATTACGGCTAAGAAAAGTCGTGATCAACCAGAAATGAAATTGTCGGAGAAACGACGTATGATGCTGGATCCATCTCAGAAATGCTATGTTGTACGCGAGGACTCATCCAGCGATTCCACCGTAGGCGTCCCAAAGCGTAAAAAAAAATTATTTTGAGAAAAAACGGTTCTGTATGAAACTCTTGTACCTGTAAAATGATTCGAATCAACAATAATTAAAGAGTTTCGTTTATATTTTTAATTTCCTTTCAATGAACTCAATATCGTGAGAATATATCCACTGAAAAACGATTAGGTACATACAGGAATTTCTAGTAAAACGAAAAATCTGGCAGAGTTCTGCGGCTATCATGTTCTTGGACGCCCATGAAAGGTGTAGTTTAGAGGTTTAGAGCTTGAAATAGTTTAGTTGATTTGAGTTAATTTTTTCTATCTTTAAAATTTCCTAGAAATTAAGGATAATTAAGTTTCCAAGTAATCTTGCTTTTAACTTTGTTTTTTACAATTTTTTTAGTAACAACGTTACTTTTTGGGGGCGTATATTCAATATCTTCAATTATAATTCTTTTCATACGACTCAAATTTGAAGATGGGATGTTTACATCAGAGTAATTAATAAGTTCTATTAACCAAAATTCGTTCCTACGAAAAAGGTTTATTTGTGTTAGACGCCCTTTTAGGTTATTAGAAAATTCATGTGGTACGTGAGACAATACGACAAATGTAGAGTAAGAAAATGTAAAAACATGAACTTCTGCTTTAGTGCAGATAAAAATTACTTCTTATGAAATGTTACTCCACCTCTCCACCATAAACTGGCACATTAGGGCGTTAAGAACTGGTTTTGCCTCCCCTGACGGAGAAAGTGGATCCGAACCTGCGTTAATTGGAAAATATCAACATTGTTTAGGTGTAGGAATAGTTTGATCATCTATATTGATTAAATTAATGGCACTTCTTAATTTGTGACATTTTATTTTTCGATTAGCTTAATTGATTAAGTACCAACTACTTGAATCGGAATAAGCTTTTTTTTCAAATAGTACCACCGTCGAGTTCGAGATTCTCGAAGTCGTGTTGGTGTATCAAATAAAGATCACATATTATGTGAAATGAAACGAATGAAACGATGAACGAACGGAAAGCTAGCAGAATCTAATTTGAGATTCAGATTGCGCATGAGGTAATGGCAATGATGGCAACTCTGTTCTATTTTAGCCGCACAGTAACGGCGGCAACGCATGCGTTCCAGTTTATTCGGAGTGCGCGAAGAGTCGACGCAATCGACAGTGCGCACTAAGTTGCGTTGTGTGGCACACGGTTAGGCAAACGCGCACTGAGTTTTCTGGCAGTATGTTAAGAGCGGATGGAGGTGTGAGTGGTGTAGACAGCTAGAACTCAACAAGTGCGAGTACTTTCGCACCAGCTAGAAGAAGAAAAATTATGTGACAAGATGAATGTGCCAGAGCGCGAATGTACCGATTTGGAGAGCATTGGCGTAGGCGGCAAGCCTTCTCGCCGGTACTTTTTGAACGTAGATACGGAAAACTACATGCTACGAGGGGTCGGCAGGTCCGATGCCGAATTGGAAATGGTTTTGGTACGTGACGGTTGCGCCGGCACCGTCGTCGCTCCTTCCGTACAAGACTTTCGTTACGAGAACAATGGTGATTTGGAATCAAACTATTGCGGTCGTGTGTTGTCATTTCATTCGTTTCTGTGCAACTGCGATCTGACATGCTGCTGTTCGTGCGGCTCGCCGTGTCCATCAGACTGCCACACATACTTCCACAGTCTCACCACCAAGACTTCTTCAAATCTGTGCCAGAAGAACGGCGATGGTAACAACCAGCCGCCGGCTCCGACCAACGACAAAGTAAGTTATGCATACATTCGTTATCTATTTTCGTTATGGCCATATGCGAGTTATGTGGTTCTGCCAAGGGATCAGTTATATAGGGAACCCCAACAGCTGACCGACCGGTGAGGAACAAAGGCATGCTCTGCTCAGTTGCTAAAATCGATATCGTTCGCGATGGTTCTTCAGCTAGTTGCGAACGGGCTCCATTTCCTGCGAATAAACTGTAACTGTCGCTCCTGCCGCGCACCTAACGTCGATATTAGTGTCGATCAATTTCTCGAAACAACTAACCCGCTTTTAAACCAAAATTCCAACCAACTTTACCGGTAATAATCGAGAGGAAAAAAGCAAATTTGCCTTACATCTATTTTTTATTCAACGAAATTTTTCAGTCGCCGTAATAATACTTTTATATAATTAAATGAAACACATTTTTAAATACTTGCGGTGGTATGTTAATTATCTTAATCTGTGTTATTTCTCCTCGATTTATTTTTAAAATAAATATTGCGCAAAATAGTGGCACACCGAATAACCTAAAGGAACAAAGGAAATTCGTAACGCGATTCCCTTTGATACAAAATATTCGGCATACCTACTTGCTTCTAGACGATATTGTGTCTCAAATTACACTGCGGTATAAACATTTTTTGATACTTTTTCCAATACAATTTAATTTCTCGAAGTGTTCCAAGATATCTTCTAACATAATTCGCGCCCTAATTCATTTTATAATCGAAAAATTGCGCTAAATTACTTTTGGTTGCAGACCGAACCGAATATCCCAGCTAGGGGAACAAAGGAAATTCGTAACGCGATGCGTAAAAAACGCTTTTGTTTGGTATAAAATATTCGACCTACCCCGTTTTATGGTGTGTCTGTTCCCAATGTTTGAGAAGAATGAAAATTTCTTTATCCTTTGCGCTCCAAGTATAAATTTTTATTCAACAACTTTTCTTAATTGATTGATCGAAACTACTCCTCCACTATCATGCAAAATTGCAATTTCCTATTCATAAATTTGCAATACTTTGCGAAATTGATCTCGTTAATTTGAGGATCGTCGATCAAATTACACAACCGTATTTGCTATAGTTCTAATTACGAAAAAAATTTCCTCATCCTTTTTCCTCAAAAATAAATAAAAAAAATAGGTCAACGAAAAGAAACGTTTAAATCGACTAAAATCGAATAGATTTGGGCGTAAACATAGAAACCACCAACTTGTAATATAAAAGTCTACCCGCCACAAAAGGTACTAAAAGTAAATATAAAGCGTGATAGATAAAATAATTAGCTTTTATTGAATTAGAGATTACTGAATTGTGAGAAACGTAGCAAAATTATTCTTATCGCTACATTCGAACGTTAAATAAGAAAAAGAGATAAGAAGAAAACAAATAATCGAAAATAAACCTATTTATATAGAAAGTCACTCAAAAAATCCATATTTGAATGGTTCATCTCTTATTTGTAGATAATCCCGACCAGCCAGTGCGGAGCATTTCAAGTGATGCCTCCTGAATACAATCTAAAAACGTAAATTTTCTTCCTCCCTTCTTTCACGTTAGTAGTTCATCGCATCTTCAATACTTTGTTTGCCATTACAAGTAATTTGAATTAGCATGTACATTATTTTTTCTCCTTAGTGAACTTTTTTATGTTCTTTCAATATTTTTTTGTTTTTGTAGCTTTCTTCTTGTTTTGCCGTTTCTTCATGTGCAGTCGTAAAAAGCTCATTTTTGGAGTGAAAAACCACATTTTGCGATGTTTATCCAATTGATTGTATTTTCTTCTCATTTTTTTTCTAAAACGGGATCCGCTCCAGGATTTTTTCTAAAAATCAAGTCTTTGTAAATTTGTTCATTTAATACCATTTCAAAAGTAGTGTCAAAAAATATATGTTCACATATCCAATAATCAACAGAATTTAAAAAAACGAATAGTTAAAATTATCTCAATTTTTATTCACACTGTCGTAAAATTCGCTTTTGTTTGTAAATAAGGTTTTCATAATGAATAATAGAAATCTACCATTAAATGTGAATAACGATGATGGTCTGAAAAAACTTATTTATTTTGGTCATTAAATTGTAAACTATTTTTCGTTCATTCGATTTTTCTCTCATCTTCCTAGAATAACTTTCGATCCTTGGGAACGTTTCGAAAAATGACAGACAAGTTGTTTTTAACACATCACCACACTTTGTCGTTCAAGTGAGCTCATTTTAATAAGTTTATTCGAATATTATACAATCAACTCGGGACGAAAAGTGGAATGACACAAATTTCGGATGAGTTTAGATGTTGCGTTTTCAAATTAACTTATTATAAGTTCAGTAATAGGTTATGCAAATTTTTGATTAAAATAAACACGATTGTGTGCACATTTGGGAATTGAAATAATACCCCATCGCGCCAAATTTCAAATGATCGTTTTTTTTTGACCCAAGTTTCATTATTTAGGAACAGCCTTTATGTCACATAATGTGATATACATTCCAACGGTGATTACGAACTCGATATTCTAAATTAACAAAAGGGAATTAAAATAAACTATGATCCATAAAAATGCTCTAAAAAAAACCCGTAAAATGGCTATTGTGAGGACGAATATGACCTAGCATTCCTTCTTCATTCAATTATGATTTATTCCGCTTACGAAATTCTTCGACTTTTATCTCTTCGGTGAGGATTATTCGAAATCACCTTTATTAGCTAATTCGTTTCTTGCTTCCAAAAAATAGAATTCAGCACTGTTTAAGCTCAGTACACGTAACAGATTGATTTTGTATGTGAAAAAATGCTCACATACGTTTTAAAAGCGTTTTGTATCCTGTTAATAGACATGATAAATAAAAGAAATAACTGTTTTCACTAGCAGGAAAAAAACTAACAAAAATAATATTCGCATTGTAGCCCCAGTAAGTGAAAAAACCGGTTCCCGGTTAAACCGATTTTTTGCAGCTTCTCTCTAAACCGATTTCTAAAAAACCGGCTAATCGGTTTCTACTTTATACCATCGAAAGCTTCCGCAAACCGGTTTTCAACTGTTTAAATTTCGAAACTGTTGGTTAACTATCAGTTACCGTTCAACTGTCAGTTCAAATAGCGGCCTTTAATAATCGTATTACATACAGAAAAATGTAATTAATTGCACATTGACAAGAATTTGAAAAATATGAAACCATTCCTTCAAAAAATAAAACAAAAATCGTCTTGATGGAGTGAAACCATTCGTAAATGGAGGTACGATTATCTAACATCGATAGCGCAGTATCAAGAAGACAGGAAGATTTTTTTAGATGAAACCTGGTTTGATTCGCATGACACCATTAAAAGGATGGGTTGACGACTCAAAAGGTGTCAACTGAACATGCCTGTCAAAAGGCCATAGAATTTCTATCCTGCACGCCGGAAGCGAGGATGGATTTATTGAAGTCGCTCTATATTTAGGCTGCAAAAGTTTTAAAAAAGCCAGTGATTATCATAGCGACATGACCGCAACAAGTTTTCCAACAATGGTTTGAAGACATACTTCTGCCGAAGTTTACCCCAAATGCAATAATTGTTATGGATAACGCAAGCTACCATTCAGAGCAATAGAAAAATTCGAACAGTAGCACTAAAAGGCCGACATAATGGATTTTCTCATACTGCAATGGCTACAATTTAAAATTGTAGCTTCAAACAAACAAACGTTGCCGGTTTATGTCCCAAATGGTAAAAGTTGTCTATAATGTTTTCAACAAACAGAGTTGTGAACATGATCTAGTGCCGTTTAATGCATTCGATAGTACACAACTTTGAATTGTAAATTAAAACAAATTCATTTCTGGATCTGTTGTGTTTAGTTGTTTGAAGCTCTTTTTCGAAATCAGATTTTCACTGCGAAAGCCCCTATTCGTTCTGGTTTATGCTGTCTACAGTTGGATATTTTCTGCTCGCGTTCAGAGAGCAACCGCGGCTGGTTCGATTTGAATTTGTACTAGTTTATCGAAAGTGGAATATTTTAAAAATAGTCGAAACCGCGCGATCGTTCGTTACAGTATTCGAAGTCATACACGTGTCGGAGTTTGCGGACGCGCCGTTCCACAGTAGGTTGCGATCGTCGAATTTGTCCTTCGCGTTCAAATCCATTTATTTGATAAACTATTCACGCAGAAAGGACGGACCGAATTTAATTGAAAATTTTTTCGTTTAGCATATAAATTATTCTAATTGAATATAGAATCTTTGTGTAAATGAATTCATTTCGTATGTCCGTTTTTGTACTTATTACTTTTTCAGATGTTGAACCTCAATACATAATACTCAAATTAAAACGATAATAAAATATTCATTTCATCGATAGTTACGAAAAATAGTTGTTGAAAAGTTGATAAAATGTTCAAAATTCATCATTTTTGTCGAAATAAAAATTTTATTACACAGATCGTTGAAATGTTTTCAAATTTATTTTTTGACACTAATCAACTATCAAAATTTGACGACTTTTCACCAACTCTATAGTTTCCCTCCCAGGAGTTTTGCTCGTTTATTTTGTATTTATCTCCTTGGTCTATTTTGGGGATTTTGCGTCGCTATTTTGACTTCTCTATTTCGCTCTACTTTGGAGGTAAAACGTGTCTATATTGTGTGTTGCGTTTGTTTATGTTTGAGATTTTTCGTGTCTTATTTGGGTGTGTTCCGTCTGTACAATTTAGAAATTTCGACCGTCTGTTTCGAGTTTGTCTATTTGTAGGTGTCGGATGTCTATTTTGAGTTTGTTTCGTGGGATAAAGTACATGTATCTTCAAACAGATATTCTGGTTATTCATTTTACGACCATAACAGCATCTAAAAGTCAAGTAGTTGTGTGTACTGTTCAAACGTTAACGTGGAATTGTGCGAAAAGTCTCTTGAACAATGCGATATCGTTTATGACCATTATTTCTATTATCTTCTGGTTGTTGTGGTTAATATTATTGCTAAATACTAATTTTTAAGGTAACCTTAAACTAAAGGCCCTTAAAAGACCGCAGAATGTTTCGACGACTCGAAAAGAGATAAACGTTTCGTTTATGACTGCCAATTAATCATTTTGCAAGTATGGCATGTGGCGTTAAAAACATCCCGCATCATGTTGTATGATCTACGTTAATTATTTCCTCCGTTTTTATTGACCTTGAACGTGCTGGTGGCTTCGGGTTGACAGTTAAGTCAGGAACTCTGATTTTTCTAACAATTATCTGATGGTACTTTCATAGGCGGGTTTACTAGAATGCTTTATAGCGAACGACAAATTTTTACGTCTACAGTCCAAGCGCCAGAGATGACCGAGTATAAAAATTTTGAAAGGAAAACGAGAATAAAGGACATTCATATCTGTTCCAAAAAATGCAGCGAATGGTTATCAGTGGAGTTGATTCTTCCTGCACATTTTGACAGAATTGAAACCCCGTCGTTTTCTTTATTCACATTAATATCGTAATAAAAATGGATTGGCTTTTAATAATATTTGACAGTTGAATGTCAATTTGAAATTAAATAAATTTTGCCACTTAAATTCAATATTAATCATCGTGTGAAGAATAGAAAATAAACGGTGTCGTATTGGTTTTTTTTGAGTAAAACGATATTATATTATTCATTTTTACAGGCAACACGTGGCGGAACGCCACTTTGAGTAGAATATTGCGCGGTGAAATTTTGAAGAAGGAAAATGGTGAGAAATGTTTGAATTTCGTTACGATTAATATTAGTGATTTTCACCGACATTCTGCAAATGGAACAGAAAGAGATTTGAAATTTCGTTTTGCAATTCGGAATCATATAAAAATTTCCAAATTGGCTGAGATAATAGTTTAACGCTGTAATTAACTGATAATTATTTCTATCGATTCTACATGTAAAACTAACGGGGAAATGATTATTCAACTGTATGCTTCGCCAACTTGTTATCAACTTTTGCGAAACATAAACATATGTTAAAATTGAATTTATGAAAAACCGAATGTACATAAATTTCATTTTTTTTTCCATCTTCCAATTTACTGATATTCATTGCCAGCAAATTGGATATAATACGAAATCGTTCAAATAATGAAGTTCCACATTTATGCTTCGCTAAATTGATATGGATTTTGTGTAACAAGAGTATTTTACGGCCAATTAATTTTATAGATTTCTAATACAACGATAATGAAACATGATTCTTGAACCTTGCGATTCGCTATTGAACATTTCAATTTTCCATTTATTTTTTATGCCGATGTTGTCGTGTTTTCAGTTGACAATCAGAAAACAAAACACATAATAAACTGGTGAAATTCTACCGGTCTTCCTCTTTGGAGCTTTCTTTACTTTCTTAAAATAGCATTATTTGATTTTTGATAGTTTTTGAGACCTTTCTCCATTATTCGAATTTTGTGTGAAATTCGCGATAGAGAAAAAATATTGATAGAAGATTTTGATTAGAAAAATTCCGGGGTTGCTTTCAATTTTTATTTGGAATTCATCAAATTGTTTCAAAATAGTTGTTGGAACAAAATCTTTTCTTATGTTTATCAATTTTCGATACAATAAACGATCGGAAATAATGGGTTTCATTGCAGTAATCAACGATGAAAAGAGTTTTTCTGTTCACTTCCGCCATAAAATGTTTTGAATACAAAATGAAAAGCCTTTTCCAATGAAATATCGCAATTAATTTGAGAAAGCTGTCGTCACTTGAAAGGGATTGAATTTAGGACGTTTACTCGTCACAAGATATCATTTTTTAATTAAATCTCTCCCGAGATTTGAAAACAGCAATGCAAATAATTAATTAATTTCCGTTCGTTGCTCTACCTTGTATAAATAAAATTATTTCTTGTTTTGGTGAGCTCGAATTGCCGTTTTCCTCCTGTCTTGAGAATGCACCGGGTGGTTTAATTATATATAACGAGGGGGGGATCCCGTTTATTTACAAGCAAATAATTTTTCGACGTTCTGTTTACCGTGGCCGTATAATTGTATCGAGTTTTTAATTGTTCTTTAAAGTGAATTCTGGCGATTTTCTTGCAGTTTTGGGTAGATTAACACATTTTTATCCATTATATAATATTTTGATTTCATAATTTGAACATTTTTAAAACAAACTATACCGGGTATAAGGGCGATGTCATGTTTCGTATAAGTAGTAGTAACATTATGAAAAAAACTCATATTTGGGACGTTTTACTCAACTGGAAGTCATAAAACAGACAAAGATTTAAGAAATGACGAAATGGATGAAATTCAATCGTAATAAAATGACAAAGTAAAGATCTGTATGGGTTTTCCCATACCTTGCAGTAAATATTGGTTCTTTGTGGTTAACTAAAAATTTGGCAAGCTATTATCAACGAAAATTTTATTTTTCGACTGATCGAAGCCTTAACTTAACTTTTGAACTTAAAACCACTCTAGTAGCTTCATCAAATCATCAAATCGCTGATACCAATATTGGACTAGCGCCACTTTGGAGCCAAATCTTACTATCGTTATCGAAACCTGTTCGAAACTTATAAAATATTGATTATTGAATCAAACGTGATTCGAAACACGTTTAAAAACTGAAATTGCAGAAACGTTCGAGCAACAAAAATTGGTTAGGAAACATTCCTTTTCAGTTCGAAAATTCTGGTTTTATAAAAAAGTTTCCCGTCATTTCGGTTATTTATTTCGAGGTTTTATGACGCTGTCGTTTGAAAATCGGCAGATATTTCGGATTGAAGAAACTAGGTTATCGCCGCTATCAGCACTCGGTGATATGTAACGTACATTTCTCGATAACTTAACAACAGTTGATTCTTTGACTGTTTATGCGATGTAAGAAATAATTTCGTTTTATTTTTCATGGTTGACAGTGGCAGTGTCGGGACGGATGGAAATTGAATAAACCAGCAGCGATCGTTTGTACATACAATTTGCTCTAGTTTTGATAATTGCCTGTCGCGCTGAAAATGTGTAATTAACAAATTACCAGATACAGACAGCTAATTATTGCGAATTTTCAGATGCAAATGGAAATGCAATAGGTGCAATTTATGTGCGATAGAGTTCGTCAGCAAGAACGGAAAGATGTAATTATCTGTCTGGAAATAGTCTAGTACTTGACGAAAACGTAAACATAGATTACGACGTCGCGCTTCGTAATTCTCTAGAATTATTCAGTTCCACGAAAATTGTCATTCAATTATCGCCAAGCGGCTCCGCTTCGTCTGCCTGTCATTGTATGCGAGACAAACAATTACATCTATCGGTATTATTTGATGCAATGCCATACCGAAAATCCATATCTTGCGAAAAATTCTCTATTTGCTTTCGAAATTTCCTATCCGCTCTCTAATCTCGTATTGATCGCAGTGGGTTCGGTTCGGTGCACGTGTACCATCATTTTTTTTCCCCGTACGCGATTCCTATTAGTTCTATTAATTTTCCGTTTACTGGATAAATTCATCGTGGCCTTGAGCGGGCCCGTAATCCCTCGTAAAATATTGAAAAACATGAGATACGACTCGAATGTGTTTAAATAGTTGGAACATCATTTGGCGTTATATAATGTCTCGTTAGTACCCTTCATAATTCATTCCATCAAGATAAAAGGAACGTCTTATATTGATAATATTGGTATTTTTTTTTTACGTCGCGATGATGCAACACGTTTGATTCAAGAGTTAAGTGAAGGAATTTAAACAGTGCATTTACTTACTACCGAAGTCTTTTAGCATTACTCAAAGATACTTGTTTCGTAATGGAAACCATCGTTTTCCGTCCACCTGACAGAAGGTCAGTATCAGAAATTCTCCAGTTCCCCCCACCGGGGTTACGTTATCCTGTCGTTATTTCCATTAAACGATCGCGTCGTTCCATCGTGTCTGGATTAACAATCCTGTTATCATGGCAAGACGGTAAACGATGTACTGAAATTATTACACTACGTGCGCATGAGAGGAAAGTTGTGTGTGTCTTTAATTTTCTCCACTGGACGTCGAAATGGATTTTCATTCGAATCTTTACTGAATTTCATTTATACGCGTTTCAATCTTTTTCGATGAAGCGGCAAATTGCGCTTCTCAAAATTTTCGAATTTTTTTTACTCGAAAATTGATGCTTATTAACAAAATTTTATATTTTTTTTTCAGAGAAAAATTTGCGATGAATTTCCTCTTTTTACTAAGACATTTGCCACTGATTTTCTGTCGCTACTGTGGGTCCGACCGGTTATGATATGTATATACAATCAATTAAGTATCGGCAATGAAGAAAATGTGATTTTTATATTCGCGGACGACTTCGATTATTTGCAAACGAATTTTACCGAATTCAACAGTAAAATCGAAGCGAAAATAGGGACGCAAAAATACCCAAAGTAAACCAAAGAAACGAAGATTAAAAAACGGGCAAAACTTCTGGGACAGAAACGAAACAAATCCAAATATAACACGTGATAGTAGACGGACGAAACTGAGCCAAATGAAATATGCAAAACCTCCAAAATAAACAAGTAAGGGATCAAAAAAATTCAAATCCACCCTAGCGAATGTCGAGAAACGACAGTATTTGAAAGTAAAAATTTTGCTTATCATAGCATAATTGATAATAAATCGCATTTCACATCCCGAATAATTTTCGCAATGATTTTTTTATTCATAGCTTCAATCGAAAAATATTCAACGTCCGGATTCGAAATTTGGCACACTTTTTTTTTCATCGTCTTCACTCTCGCAAAATTTCATGAATTTTAATGTTGGTTTTCAAAGGAGTGTTAATGTATCGATAATACAAATTTTCTTCATATGCATTATTTATAATCGATAAAAAACCTTATAATTACTAATATTTAACGTTGAAACGTATTTAACAGATTAGTCCTGTCGGAGTAGATGTAAAAATGAAAAAAAAAATTTGTTGATCAAGCCATTCTGAAGGCGGAAAAAAAATCGGCTCTCTAATTGTTATCTAGAATGGAATACGGTGTGTTTTTAGGGGTTAGAAACTTTTTTTTTTAATTTGCGTCTAAACGCTGTGTCCCAACTGGAAAAAATTGTACACAATAAGTATATCTATTTTGTCCCCTTGAAATTTTCCGAGAAAAATGTAGAAAGCCGGTGTTTTTCGTTTTAATTCTTACTGATGAAAGTTGTGATACAATGAGATTGCTGTAACGAATTATTTTGCTGTTCGATTGGACTAGATATTACTTTGACGTTGAAATTAAAGGCATTTTGAGTAACGACAAATGAAGTGTGTTAACCTGAACACTACCAATTGTAAAGAAGAAGAGTCGTAAAAATATGAAGGCCGAATTTGATTTCATAGTGAACATCTTGGGCTATTAAAATCGAATTATATATTTTCGTTCATTGAAAAGAATTAGATATTTCAAGCGCGTTAAATCAAATTTTATGGAAAGTTAAAGAATAATTTATGGTTAAATAAGATTTTTCAGTACATGCATACATAATATTTAACTCGCCGAGCAGTGAGTTTCAGTGGAAATATCTTTGGCGCGTTGATGCGCGTCATGCTTTTCGCATTGTTTCAGTTGAGATCATTTACGCAAGCAGAAGCTTATACAATCTACATAATCGAAATTTGTTCAATCCGAAAGGTACTTGTACGAGCCAAGTGCCCGCACTAAATTATATTACATTTAAGCATGGGATGCCGGTCAAACTTGCAATTACGCATGCATCTGTGGATGTAAGCATGTTGCCATTTAAAATGCAACCCGATGGCACATATAACCTATAGCATTTTATCATTGTATCAATTCCCCATTTGAATTTTAAAGTCAAGATCGCGGTGACAATTATTGTGTTTCAGAAAATCGCGAAAGAAGGTCGCCCCCACAGAGGTCACGGATCTTACATTCCGTCTTTAACAATTCCATTGCGACGGCGGTTGAACGTCGGTTCCGTTTTGACTTATCGTCGATATTTATAAAAGATTGTACGATTCAAATTTGGTTGGGGGGACTGCTGAAATGTAGGTGATAGAGCCCCGGTAAGTTGAAAATATCTTCGGTCGGCCGAAGCAATTGATATTATAAAAATATACTACATCGCCTAGTTTCATCCTCCCGCGAATGGCAATGAAACATTCGAAATATCGCTTTCGATTTAATATCTGCCACGATTTTCAGATTTCGTATTCGCGTTCTTCGTTCATTCCGAAAGCTCAGTTACCAACCGGTCAAGGTCGGGCAGCCCAACTTTTTGGCATGTTCTGCAACTGACGCTCATCGTTTGATCTCCATCAAGGACGCCATCCAACTCGTTCTTTTCCTTCAAACCCACCGTCGAAGGTTATTTGTCGATTCACCGTTCGATGCCCACCACCAAATCAAGATGGGGGTTGGCTTGCTTCCTGTCCCTTCGTTCCGGCATTATCTCCGCGCGCGCGTGTGTGTGTGTCAATCGAAAATCCCTCGTTATATGCTTCCTGAGTTTCCACTTGGATTAAAATCGAACTCGACAAGCCTTTCACTCGGGATCACTTTCTCTGGGGGTGTTGACGTCGGGAATTTTAATTTCTAATGAGAATTTGTTGATGTTGTTCGAGGTAGAGCAGGATTACACTCCCCCTGCCAACCGCAACAGCTCGTGGCAAACAACAGATCAAGTAACAAATGTTCGCCCTTTGGGCAACCGCTAATAAAATTGGAAACGGAATTTGTTGGGCAGATTCCATAATGAAGTAATTCGTTACATAGAAAAGAAACTTCGAGGCAAATCTTTTATTCATGTACTTCCGGAACATGTCGATGAATTTTTTGTTTCATCACGTTATCTTATTGATGATGCGAGTCGAAAATATTCTTCTCCAGAAAATTCCAGGGTTATGTGTAATTGATCACGTATTTCTTTGTTATTAAGGGTGTTTCGTCAATTTTATCATCAGCAACAGGGTTTTATGAATTTTTGGCGTAATAATACAATCAATTTATTAATTTCTCATTCAAGCAGGGTGAACAAAATAATTTACAAACGCATATAAATTAAAATTTTGTTACCTGTTTTTTCGTTCTTTTGGAGGGTTTTTCGTTTTTATCCCAAAAACTATACGCATCATCGTAGCGCATTTTTCGAAAAATGACAAGTTGCAGGAAAAAATGTTCATGAATTGACGCCTCCGCCGAAACCGCCGATTGAGAATTCGGCTGGAGAGGTTGTGGAGGATGGAGTGGGGCGCCTCCGCGGGCCGCCTTGTTACAGTTTACCAATTTTATTTGAAAGTTAAACCCGTCATTGGAGAAGGTTGTTCGAGTAATTCTGCGGCGTTTTAACATTGGGATCAACACGGTTATGAAATTCATCCTGGGTTTCGGCATCAATCACCACTTTGGAAGAAAGAATCTCCTGGTGGCCGTAAAATTTGCTTTAAGTGAACATTTAGTTAGTTAAGAGTAACAATTCAGGAGAACCTGTCTACTTTCACAATTGCTATCAAATAGTGCAACGATCGTCTCGATTACAATTTCTGTGTACAATGAATCGTTTTTGAGAAAAACATTGTTGAAATTAATAATTTTTTTTACATGACCTCGAGCGACGTATCAAAACGTTATATTTTCAATTTCCGTACCGACTTTAAAGATCGGGCCACTCATCTGTTTATTCGTTTTAAATCGATTTACCCAAAAAGATTCTTTTTCCACTCAGGCTGTCCCTAAACAAAACGCACCGGTTATTGACGTATTCTGCAGTTTTCCTAATTGCATCAGAATCCACAATATCCGCGTATCGATTAGGAAAAGTTTCGCTTAGTTACTACCCATAATTGTAGTTCTATGGTTACAGAAATTTTTTTACACATACCACAACATAGGAAATAATGAAGCAAAAAGTATTTATTTAAAAGTCGAATATTCCAGTGATATCAAAGGGAAAATTTCGTTCTTGGACTCTCTGATATCGTACGATCGAATTTGAGAAAAATGAAAATCACTGGGGATTTGTTTATGACCAATATGGAGTGGAGTATTTTCTTTAATCGATTTTTTTTCCCGTGAATTCCATTCAACAATCCCCGATCGATTTAAATTATAGTTTCTCCTGATCGATTCATATTTGATGTTAATTAGTTCAGTTATTTCTTACATATGGACCAATATTAGTAGTGCAGTGATCAACTTTATGAGCAATTAAACTGTAGATTGTAACGGTAAATACCTGTTATCAATGTCACGACATGCTTCAACAATACAAATATGATAATCATTGTCATAATACTACATCATTATCCGATGATTTTGCTAATTATTAACACTCGACTCCAGTTTCCGTTCTAAAGAGTTTGCGATACCGTTCGCTCGAGATCCCCTTATATAATCTGAAATCAGTTTCCTTTCGATTTCCGATCGCTGCTGTTACTCAAGTTGCACGATCGGCAGGATTTCAGCGAGATAAAACAATGGCTTCGGTTTGATCAGAATTCACTATGACGATGGCGCATTTTATGTTGTTTTTCTACGTGCGTTTTGATGAAAACAGCAGAAGCGTGCATTCTATAGATTAAGATTGATTTTCAACTTCCTCCCCTTCGGTATTTGTTATCAACATAGGACATTTGATGCGAATATTTCGAGTGAATCCTGGCGGCAATGCGAACGTTGCAATATTTATCGCGAATAATGTACATAGTTGAAGCGAGCATGAAATGTGATAATTTATTCCCTTCTATATTTATTTGATATAAATTCAAATTATTTTATATAATCGGACTCGAAGAATTGTAACAAATACGTTGTCGTGTTCTACCAGCAAACTAATAAAATGCACGCATTAAGGTCGTTCGTCCGGTATTTAGACTCCGTTTACCTCTTCCGCGATAAATGCACAAATTGAAACGCGAAACCTTCGGTTTGACTCGTCTCGGATAGCGGGACGAAAAATTCAATTACATACATTCTTTTTTTTTGGCACGAATTCTTGTATAAATCCTTTCATAGGACACCTTGACGACTCTGATTACTCGTACTCGTGATGACTCCGGGCATCCGTCTGCCGCATTACTAGTTGAGCACCGAAAAAGGGACTGGTTCTTTTGGGCAATTCACGCTTCGTGACTGCGGTTTAAAAAAAAAAAGAAGAATCGTACCGAGAAAGCAAAGGTGACTTTACTATCGTCAATACGGAGAAGGAGTATGTAGGTATCACTGGGTGTGTGCTTCACGGTTTGTAACTGCGTAATCGAAAAACAGACCGAAGGGAATGAGGCGAACGAGACTCTTTAGTATTGCGAAAATGTTCAGGTTTTTTTTACTTTTCGTTTCTCTATGTTCGTTTTTGCTTTGTCCAAGTATTAGTCCAGTCAGAATAGGCGTAGAAATAGGGGAAAAAATGCGTTACAGCAATCTGAGCAAGCTATTTTGAGGGCAAAACAAGTAAAAATTCTAACTATCAATTTTTAATATTTCTCCATCGGGCGTTAAAAAACTGATTGGAAAAACTCATTCGCGTGCTCCTGTTCAACCGATTCCTTCAGTGCCGTTCATAAATAGCTCAGCTGTTTGTCCTAATCGACTGTCGGTTCATTAAGTTACCCATCATGATGATGATAGGAAAATCGTTTGCGTTCTATAAATTTCTTCGTATTTATAGACGCTTAACGAATAGCATTTTTTACGCCAAAAAGTGGCTACATCTTTGCGAACGCCGTGTTTGTTAACTCTTAACATTTTCGGCTGCCGTTGAAAAAAAATCTAATTAAAACCGGGCGGTTCATCGATCGCCTGCGTGCGAAAGGGAGACACGTGGATTAAATTCCGCAATGTTTTCCATTTAAAAATCGGGATTTCGATGCTCGCGAATTCCCGATCGAAACGTTTCGATGTTTTTTTTTCTGGCTGAAACAAAAACCCCCGTGATTCGAATATCGTCGGTACGATGTTTCAGCTGATGCTTCATTGGAATTCGTATTTCTGTCGAAAACGGAAATTATTCCTATTTTTGGCGTATTCTTATCAGTGTTACATATGAGAACAAAATGCTTATGGGTTTTGTTTCAATTATGAAATTGTTAATCGTTGCTGTGAAAATTTATTATAATTATGTAGTATTAAGTATAAATGGTGAATGTTTTTTATCAGACTTCAAACTTTTTTTGTTACCAAAATAATACACTCGTAGCCGGTTTTTTAATTATTAATTATCAGTCATGATCGCAATTAATTTAAAGATTGAACGTTGATGAAATCGTAATCTTGATTAAAATTCAAATACTGTGTGATTGATCATGTTCTCCAATTTTTGGATTTCAGAAAATGAATTGAATATGTTCGGACAATCGACAATATCTGCAATATCCATTGATCTAATTGAATGCAAATTTAATCCGTAAACAACATATACTCATATTGACAATTGCACTCATCCAGTTCGCAGTCTCAATATCTTACATTGTTGTTAATATGAATTATGGTGAAATACTTTCCATAAATTCCCGCACGTTTGCATTCTTTTCAGTTCTAAATCGTCGAGGACTAAAAACCTGTTTCAATGTTGTAGGTCTTTAGAATACGAAAAACTTCTTGGAAATCTGGTTCATTTCCATTTCCATACCGTCGAGGCATAATTTCGAATAATACGAAAAAATACGGAAATCTGTTCGGATCATCCCACTTAAATTTGTTATCTTTGCATTGCATATTTATCAGTCTAATTAATACGGATGCGAAAGGCATACTTTTTTTTCAGTGTTTGGTTTATCAAGGCCCCTGCTGTACTTGTAGATACATACCGTTACTGTAAATAAAAGTTTCAAGGATACTTTAACTACACACCATAAAAAAAAGGAACATCCGCGCGAATGTTTCGGGAAATGGCCCATAAAGCATTGTTCAAATGACAACGTATGTTTATATTGAGACGTTCTAAAATTAATTGAACAAATTTTCATTATGAAATCGATTGTCAACGGGTAAGCGTGTTTGATACACAATATTTGCACAAACTTTATCTATGGCAAACTACACATCTTCTTCAACAACGTGAAATAGGTGTCTTCCTGCAGATAAAATAGAGCGATTCGTACATGTCGCGGCTTTGCATGTATTTTTTGCAATTCCTTTCAGCCGGCCTTGAATTATAATAATCGAAAATGGCATGAAAAAATTTCCAAATTGCACCCGAATTCGATAAGCGATAAGCGCAGTCAGCAAGTAATCTCGTTGCATGTCCGTTATGAACGTTCATTTTTGATTATTACGCATTTTGGCTACGCGAAAAACCGAATACAATTATGTTACGTGCGAAATTTGTCATTTTTTTTTTAAACGCGATCCAACACAAGACATTTCCGTTCGGTGAAACCGATTTGGAACATTTGACACGTGTCTCATTAAGCGTGTACCTACGTATACAAATTTTTCGGTGATCTCATGTATATCAGAGATAGATATCCGAAGGTCTAGGCCCTCGTAATATATAAATAGAGATTTACTACTATTATTTTACGGCCAGCAACAAGATAGCTCGCGATCAGATTAATTCCGAAGTGAAGTCGAATCGATTCGTTTCGGATATTTGTGAATAAATTTACTTTTAATTAGAATCTCATGTAAGATTTCATTGCTGAATTGCTTGGGTTGTGTTGAGGGTAATTCGAATTTTCTAAAGCGATCAATATGGTATTAATCGGCCTCGAAGAGGACATTTCTAAATAGGTTGAAATACGCAACCTATCAAGAATAAGTTACGGTTTACGATTCGCTGAATAGATCTAAACCATCGTCAAGCATATACAAATTCAAATTTCGTCGGCTGTCATTTGTTTCGATGATGCATTTTTTCTTCTGTTTCAAGATTTGTGACATAAAAGTATCCATAGACCCCAAAAACGAAAACACATAAGTGTTAATGTTTTCTAAAAACAATCGCGATCTCGAATTCTAATATCACACATTTATTCGTCTGAGGAGGTTGTGGAGGACGGAGTACGGGATTGAGGCACACAGCAGGTAAATCACAGTTTACCGATTTCGTTTCAAAGATAGACACCGTCGCCACAGAAAATTATTATAGATTCTGTTAATTTACCACCGATACCAGTTGTTATGACGCTGGTGGTTAAGAAATTTATCCCGGGTTTCGGCACCATTCGCGACTTGGGAAAAAGTCTCCCTTGGTTAGGGTGAAATTTTCTGTATGGACCAAATTACATCTGGACGACCGGACGGAGAGCATAAAATTTCCCACTTTCGCACTTTATTTTTCATGTTGTAGAAAACAAGTCCTTTCCTTTAACGCACCTGACTTCCAAGTAAAAATTGTCTCCTGAAACAGAAAATGAAATATCTCAACTGGTTGAAAAATGTTTCCTTTGAGGCGAACTTAATGCCGGGCACGGTAGAGAGTTGAAGGCGAATATATCGATTCTGCTCGGAAATTTCGAAAGTGTGTGCCCTGGCCACAGGAAAAGTTCTTCAATCGGATAGAAAGAGAAAAGCAGATGGGATGGGCGCTTAATAAATTTCCACGTGAACGGCTGAAAGTTTGTTGTCTTTCTTGTTTACATAATTCCGCTTGTTATTCATATGTTATAAATTAATAGATTTATTCCACTCCGTGCAAATTGCATCCTGCTCAATAATAAATTGGGTATATGTACATATTGAAAATGTGCCGAGAAAACGGAAATACATAAAAGTGGACGTGCACGTTCTCGTTCATAAATTCTAATAGACTGGGTCCATATTCTCTGAGGAAAAAAAAAGCCGTACTATGCTGTTAACCTTAGGTAATCGCATTAGTTAATCCCCGCATCCATTGACATCGAAATGCTTCAACTTGCGAACACTTAAGTGTTCATTCAAGGTTCTTCACTTTTATAATTCCGGAATTTTCTGCAGAAATATAAACAGCTTTTTGTCGGAGGCGTTTTCTACGATTTCGTATCCTACTTTGTAGCGTGCAACGTACGATGCATATAAAATTTTGAGTAGGCATGTCAGAGGAGGGAGGAACACGTGCGAATGAAAAAAATGATTGAGTACACTGAGGCGATTGTTCTGAATTGAGTCGTTTACATTTTTCCATATTTTAAAATATACAAAAACGAACCTTTAATATATTTCTCCTGTTTCCATGGTTTTTTTTTGAGTCATCTTTAGTATTATATTATAGCGTATGTACTTTGTACTCACTTGAGTACAAAGTTTGATTCTACGTAAAATTTGATATCTTAATCCCTGGCCGTGAAAAATTGTTCGCCAAGTGGATAAAAATGAAAGTGGTATTTTGCCAATTAAAAAACCCTCTTCACATTTGAAATTTACTCTATCAGCTCATTAATTAAAGGCGGAACTTCGCAATCAATTAAAAATTCCATCAGTAAAGGTCTAAAGTTTGGGCAACAAAATAATGAAAACACAAAATTATCAAATTTGAAATTTTGATGAAAAATAAAACGAAATGGTTAAAACTGATTAAGAAATGATAAAAAAAAATTTTTTTTGATAAAATATATTAAAATTTTAATATTTTCACATCAAAGTCAAATTATACACATAACCGAGTAGGGTAGTGAAATTTGCACGACTGAAAGTTGAAATTTTTCAGTGACCTCCATTTGAGGCTGTCCATTATTGACTGCACAAAGAGAAATACTGTGTTATTCCAAACGCAAGGAGCTTTATTCGATGGTTTGAAGAAAAAAAAAAGGTAAACCTATTTCGATACAGCTTACGGAGACGCGACGAAAAGTGCAGGCGAATTTCTCCCTTATCAACATGAATCACCTTCGTAACGCGATCGTCGATTATCGCCACAGACAGCTGAGCCAATTCTGAAAAGCTGTGAAAGGCCGAATCGATTAGGAACATAGAAAAGTGTTTTTCCTCCATTATCGTTATTATTCTTTCACGTTGATGGAAATTACTGAACGGTCGAATTCGGTTTCGGATCGATTCGGTGGAGGTGTTTTTTTTCCCCGACATATTGCTCGTGCAGCGCGAGCTCGGATTGAAGTAAACGGGGGATTTTTTTAGGTTTTTTATTTCTGAGTATACGGCATGGAATGTATTAAACGGTTAATTTATTCATGAAGTTTCCGGCTCACCGGGTCACATTACGCCCGAACTAGAGCTAAAAAGGACCCGTTTGGTGTTGTTTCGGATAAACTAATGAGGTCTACTGAGTATTCAATAAGAACGAATGCGACGATTTCGTTTGGAAATCAACAACAATGCCAATACATCGTTGTCGCAGTTGCTGTTAGTGAGTATCACACGAAACGGTGACGGCAACAACAGCATTCTCGTGAACAGTTGGTCGTGATTGGTGCCGAAACCCGGGATGAATTTCGTCATCCGCAGCAATGTCCATAGATTAACCGATTTCTTTAAGAAATTTCATATGATTTATTACGTTTCTTACAAGATCAATTCAACTTGAATTCCAAAATAATACATAATTTTTTTAAAAAAATTGCTCATCTAAATTGAGCTCAGTTAACATGCAAAGGGAAAAAGAAACAATTACAGCGGAATTTGTTTAACTACATTATGTAAGTAATAAGAAATAGGTTTAGGCGTAATGTGTTGAAACGGCTTTGTTGAATGTTCTGTGAAAATGTATGAAACAACACAGTTCAGTTAATAATTTTTTTCGTGGTTTGGAGGTATTTTTTAAGAACGAATTTATTTGTGTTCAACACATCGCAATACCACCGAGAAAGGTTTGTTTTAATTCTGCAATATCTGACACAATTTCCACAAAATTTATCAACTAAAAATATGGTGTGAGAATAATCGCTCGTTCCACTGGAATTATAATAAAAGAGTACTCGTCGGGTTTGAGAATAGAATTTCTAATATTGTTATAACCGATATCGTACAACGAACTGAGAATGCACATTGATAAGTACGGAAAGTAGGGTAACGAAGTGTGAAGGGCAATCGGAATCGAATATTTCGAGGGAACAATAAAACTAAAAATTTAAAGGAAAAACAATAAGCGACAATAAAATATGAGGAAGTGGACGTGGACAAGCGCGGCGGAGTTGTGAAAGTGAAGAACTGAATATTAAAAAAATTTGATTGCCGCCTTGCATGATTCAACAGGGTCTATGCGCACAATACATATATGGAATCGAGCCACTACGCATATTTTAAAAAGAATACGTCGCTTCGTTTTTAAGTGCCATAAAATGCCCGCCGGTCGCCAGAACCTGTGAATTTCGAAACGCAACACAAGTTACTGAAATTTAAATGAGTGAAATTTGAATTCCCGTGAATGATGATCTATAAAAATTGCCGGTCGAAAATTGGTTGACTTTTATTATCTATTAATAAGACACGTTTATTCGTTCTGATCGCAATGGCGTCCAAGTGTCCCCATTCGAATTTTTGATGAAAGTAATAAAAATAGAATGGATAAAATCGTAGAAAATGTCAGATAGTAAAGAACGGTCGGTTAATGATGCGAACGGATAGAACAACCGAACGATTTCCTTTTTTTTTTGCTCTCAAGTAGACGCACTGAACTGCACGTTTCTTTCTTGAATGTACAATGTATACTTCAAAACTGATTATCGTCCGCGATACCTACCGTCAATGATACTCATAAAATAGATAATATTGTGAGTTTAAACTTCACATTTAAAAACGCTGAATTTATTATTTGTCCGACAGTATAATCGTCCTTTCGAAGGTCAGTTAGCTGATTAATGTTTCAGGTTTATTAGAATATTGATACGAATGAATTGAATTCACAAAGACGCGTCGCCGTCCTAAGCTCGATCTGTTCAACAATTATTGCTCAACCGTATTCACAATCGGTCGATTTGCAATTGTAACGAAACGATATCACCCAGGTACGCGAATTTGCACGATGAAATGGTGGTAGCTACAATCGACAACGACGATACCGTCAAATACGGGCGTTTCGCTAAACGATCTCAAAATCTTCATTAAAACTATCAATCGCGGATGTGTGCGACATTTCGTTTGGATGGCCTCTATAAATCGTCCGCCAGATTTCGTGCTTCGCTCCGTCGATTAATCTTCAACGTACGGACTTGATAACCTGAATGTCAGATAATTCACTGATCGGGACGAGCTTATCAATTGACAAGCTCGAACAAGCTCCTTTCTCCGATTCAAGACTAATCATAGATGCTGCAATATTCGATATCACGTAACATTATGCAAAATGCACCTCGCTCCTACATAAAAGCACCACGTCGATTAGGTCAAGATGGGCTCATTCTAATTATCTCAATTCGATTTGACATCAATAATCCAATTTGAATATGTCGTTTCAGTTGCGCTTTTTCCGAACGAAACAAAGAACGCGCGTTTACACGTGGATCACTCAATTATTACATAAGACGTTCCGCCCGATTATGTATTAATAGAACGTTAATAAGAAAAAGCTACGAGATAAAATATCTCGCGATTATCATCTTGAAATGTATTACAACTTTTAATTTTCATTTTTGTTTGATAAGAAACATTAACTTCGCAGCAAAATTGTTTATATTTTATCAGTGGATTCTAACGAATGATATGTGTATACAGAAGGGGTTGACAGAAAAAAATAATTTTAACGTTCTAGATTTGCTGGAAGTGTTTGAGAAAACGGTGTAAACTGAACAATATTGTTATTCAATTAACATTCGCTCAAGTTTGAAATATTTTAAATTGTGCTCGAATTTGTCGTAGATTATTTATTACATACAAAAGAGACTTGATAGAAATAAAAAAATGGTTTTTTAAGCAATGTACACATATTGATAATTACCTTGTTTGGGTCATTGCTCTCGCGACAACCTATTTTTATTTGCTGTCGAAATTTAGTTTTCTTTCTGCCAATCGACCCTCGCTCAATTTTAAGTCCCCGCGAAAAAAATTCACGGCTCCGCTTCTGTACATTTTTTCATCATATAAATAGATTACCGCTCATTTAAACTGGTAGCAAATGAGATACTATAAATGCTAGGAGTGATCTGATCAACATACATAGTATATGTGTCTATTAAAATATGGTCATATATTAATAAGAAAGCCATTTAGTTTCACTTGACGCCTCCTTTGTCTCTGACACTAATTAATGAATGGGTATTGAGTTAGCTTGTCGGATTTCCAAACTTCGCCGAACCGTCATGGGCGTAGAAGGCACGAGGAAGTATTTTCACGTACCGATCGTGGTGGCGCAAAATTTCATCATACTGTTCCAATAATGTACAATCATTCAGCGAACGACGGATAACCACAGTTTTGCGGTGAGTTTGGTCGGAGTGTATCGCAAAAATGAACGGAACATTTGAGTTCTGTATACGAATTTCGACGCCGCTGAATATTAGTTTCGGAAATATTACCGAACAATTTTATAGGCTAACTTCACACTCGTCTTAATTAAACATTCGCATCACGATGTCGGAACAACATAAGAATGGTAATATGGAGGAAAATATACATATGTATATATTCCTTGATCAATGTCAACTTACGTCAATTGCTCTTCGTTTAAACTCGGAAAACGGCATAATGTACACGATTTCCCGTTTTAACAGAAGACCGAAGGTTTTGTTTTGTGAAAAAATTCATTCTACATTACCACGCTTAGCGAATTTTCTTCGTCAATCTTATCGTCGTATAAAATGAAAACGAAATTTTAGGTTCGCTACACATCTTGATGTGGAGTTAAAATCTAGCATCGTTGTTCCGCTCGCAACAACCTAGTAACCTTGACGGCATCAACTCATCTAGGTCACATTTAAACAATTATTTCAATATGGAGAGGAGAACTCGCTGAAATTGGTTTTATGATAGTTATTTAAAAACGTCAAATTTAAGATTATAAAAATGTTCATGCGTTTTACGTAATTTCGTTTATACACATTAGCAAAAATATGCTCTCGTTCAATGAAACCTATCGATTATGAGTTAAACTACTCGATTCGTTACTACGCGCAGCGTTCATTGATCCTCGCCGTGTATTCCTGGAAATGTGGAATGAAGTCGATTTTCATCGAGATATATATGTACGTGCAGACATATTTCTATTTAATGTCGGCCACATAGCATTCAAAAGAATTTTCCATTTATGGCTACTGAATTATATATGTGAAATATAAGGAATAAAGAGAACATCTAATCGTTTTCGATTTCTTATCATTCGATAACTGGAAGCAATGCCTCCTCCAAACCTTTCGTCATTCATGTTTATACGGAATTTAATAAATTCGCGCTAATGATAAGGTATAATTGAGAACCGAAATTATGGTTTCAATTTCGAAAATGTTGAATATTGGAGGAGAATTTTGCAAAAAAATGTTGAATTAACTTAACGACCTGTTTAAATGATAATGTAAACTAGCGAACAAAGTGTTGATTGTTCAGAGTGGGAGATATTAAACATTGTATTTCAATTATTGTATGAAATTGACAATTTCTATTAAGGCAGGCGTCCTTAGACTACCAATGAGTTTGCCGACCTGAAAACATTTTTCGAAGTTCCCTAACGATATTTGAATATCCCTGGAACATTAATGAACTTGCGCCGAATATGGTCGAAATTTATTGAAAATATCCATAAATTATTCCACCTCATTTCATGATTATTCATAACTTAAGCACGCCAATGATTAAAATTATCAGGCGCACTTGATGGTCTATTTTTTGTACGTCACTCAAAATGATTCAACGTTAAAAACGGAATGACAAATAATTGATTTGCGCTAAAGAAAGATATTTGGATATAGAGAAAGAACAGAAAAAAGATTTATTTGCCCAATTAATTTTCAGTAATTCTAATTGAACATTACCGAATTACAAAATACTCCAGTGATTTGTAATTTCCTTTTGCTGTTGATAAATTCCTAGAGTAATTAGTATTTTTCTTCATGAACCACAAATTACGAATACGGCAACTTACAATACAGGACGCGTATCATTGGTAGTCTAACGATCACGTGATCGGACGCCAGCCTTAATGCATCTGTCAAATCATTGCCTGTCTATTAATTTATACTTCACTTTTTCTTGGTTTCTGTTAACCAATTCTCAATTTTTTCAAAACAGTCAGCTGGTTCACAGTGCAATCCGTAGAACATCTACATTCAATCGTTGTTCACGTTAATCAAGTATTGCGAAAATTACCGTGAACACTGATACACGTTGCTCTGAAATAGTAATAACTTTGAAGCTCAACGAAATGTAAACAACAGTCCGTTACGCGGAAGGCCATAAGAATTTCAGTGCTGCCAACTGTTCATCGGTACAAAGATTTATTACCGCGCTTAAAAGAAATTCAATTCGATTGTTGTTTTAGAATGGTGCGCATCTGGCCATAAAATGACCTGTTGAAAATATTTTTTTATTCAATTATAGAGAGCGGGAAAATTCGGAAAATTTTATTATCTTAATCATCCGCACGCATATTTGAAAATTGTCGTATCTATACTTTAATTTTTGCAGAACGTTTTTAACAATTTATGGAAAAACACTTTTTTTACTAGATGGAATATACTTGGAACTAAACCTATACAAGTAAGGTCATGTTGTTTCCATGTTCGAATGCAAAATGGGAATTCAAATTGACTTTTGAATCAAAAGGAAAATTATGTACCTTAAAATCCGGGAATTAACAGTTTATTTACAATGTAGTGTTTTCCAAATAATTCAACGAACTTTCAGCGAGTCGAATATCAACGTGATATATTAAAGAAAACGTGACGGAAATAGGTGGCGATAGCATTGTGATCTTCGCAAGATGCAATACGAGTGAAAAAACGTGGCGAGAAACGACTGCTTAACACGACCGTTTCGCTACGACTTTCTACATTGTAAACCTATCATCCGCGAAAAGTTCTAAATATTGCCGAATATTCATTATTCGATATTCGGCCAAACTTCTATTCGTGGCACCACTAGTTTCAACAATAAAAATAACGGAAGCAGTTGGTTTCGAAAAGAATTCTGATTGGTTGAGACTAAAAAGTCCCGGTCCAAAAATAATGTCGTTTTCATAATCAGCGACCCAAAAAAATCCACAAAATCCGTATTTAAATGTCTTTATCTATAATCAAAGTCAAAACGATATTCGCGAGATTTCACAAATTTTCTTTATCAGGTACTGAACGTAGTTCGGTCGTTGAACTAAGATTTTTTGCACTGGAAAACTTGATAAACCACTTAAGAAGTCCATGATCCTTCTAATCTTACACAAGTATTGAAGGAATTTCTGCAAAATTCGAATCGAATCTTCAATTTGCTATGATAATTTCGAAATATTTGACATTCTCTAAAATTTGTAGTTTCGCAATTTTTTTTCCTCCCATTTTCTTATGATAACGAGAATTGCATCATTTGAAGTTGCTTCGAAAAATTTCGGAGAAAATTACCTTAATCGTATCATGAATTGACGCAAAAAATTGGGAAATTCATCATTTCAAAATGCGAAACATTTTTTGAATATAAAGAATATACCAAATATTTAAAATATAAAATTATATTTTGTAATTGTAATTTTTTGTGATTTCATTTTTTCTCCAAGAATTGCATTTTTCCCAAGTTTTTTTTTTTGGTTTTCTCAGAGAAATCCAAAGTTACTTTTGAGATTTTCGATGTTTTTTTCAATTTTTTGTGATTTTCTTCGAATTTTTCATTTTCAGACTCATTTTTTTTTTCTGGAAAATTTTGAAAAACTTCAACAACATAACTAGAAATCCTAAAATGTAGTAAAGAGGAAATTTGAGCCTGATTATTTATATATTTGTTTGGTTGAAGTTATTTAACAAAATATTTTCGAATATATTTCTTGATATGTTGTATTAAATTTTTTCCGATCTTAATTTTTCTGGTTTTTTAGTTTTTGTTGCGTTTTTGAAATCCAATTCGATTCTTTGGAAATATCAACCTAATTGAGAATAATTTTGAAACGATTCTTGAGTTTTCTTTTCTCTTTATTATTTTTGATATCTTTGCAGTCAATAAAAAACGAAAGAAAATCCTCAAAAAAGCAAAATGTTTATAACTGAAATCTTGCTGTCTCAACGATTAAGATCATGTGTAGAATATTTCACAATTCTTAATGACATAATACAATTTGGTCAGAATTGAATGGAAACATTTCAGATTCGATCCTACGGGTTTGTTGATGAAAAACTTGCAAATTCGGCTATGCACGGGTCGTGGAGGTCCTCATTCCTTTTTGCGTCATATCTTTCGTTCCGTCGCAAAAAAAAGTCACACGGATTAAGGTCTTGCGAGAGAGTAATCACGGGTCCGGGGAAACAAAACGAAGCGACAACCCGCACGGTCGGGATTTCATTGAATTTTTTACTTGTACACTCCGGCTTTTTGAAAGCTCGTGTGAAATACCAATAAAAAGTAATTTAATTCCATTGCAAAAGCCCCAGGAGTAGAGTTTCGATGGTGTTTTATTATCCAAAACTTCATTATTCGCCACTGGAACTTTTACAATCATGTGATCAATGGAATAACGATCACAATTTATAAAAGTTGATTTTATTACGAAAGTTCGTTCTCTAGAGATCCGAAAGATATAAAGCCAATATTTTTGGGCGACGATATATAATTCTAGTCTTCTGTTATTTATTGCGCAAATTTTAAATAACGGACCGACGAAACTCAAAACCGTTTGTGAACGATCTGTTTGATAATGACATTTGAATAGATATTCAACGCGGCAATACTGGTACGGCGGGTGAGACCCTTTTTAATTAATTTTTTCCGGTGTTTTGTGCCACGGGGTATTCAAATATCATGTTTTTTTTTTATTCGATCAAAAATTAGTGAACACTTTTCGATCACATATCTTTAACTTCAAATAAATAAATAATTTATGATTTTTCATGCGAATTGATCACCAAATGCGTTAAAGCATCTCATTTTTGACGATCATACAGGAACCAATTTTTTTTAATCTCCGGGCGCTGTGCGATGAAGCAACGCTTTTGTTGTATTGTGCCGCTGAAGCAATAACTTGCACGTGGTGAATCGGTAAGCTTTGTTCTTCGGATTGATTATGCACGACCCAAACACCTGTTTTCTGCTACAATCTGTGCTGATATCAACCATCTATACGTAGATGTTTGCTGATGTACGGGCAAGGTTGACAATGTTTCCTCAGTTTATGGTTTTGCAACACCGAAACAAAGTGGTGAAACGAGTCCAAATCCTTTATAAACGAAGAAAAAAACTTAATTTTTTTTAAATTCGTATCCTGCGGTATGGTCGAAGAACGATAACACGATTGAATATTGATTGTGAAGATTAAATTCAGTTTCCCATTTAGAATGACCCCTTTGGAAGTTTCCGGTGAAAAAAAAAAACACGAAACCCGAATCCATCATCTTTAACAAACATCCCTTTCATCCTTGCGTTATTTGACAAATTTCATCTATATGTAGATTTTCCGCACGAATATTTTGCGACAGTTTCATCATCATCCCGGAAAATCTATACATCGGACGTTATTTTCCGAAACAGGCACGTACAAACAGGAACATTATAACCAGATTCGAGCTTTATACAACTCCGCAGGACGTAAACATTCAGGATCCGTAGTTATTAAAATGTCATAGTTATTTTAAGACTATATGTTCCGTATTTCCGAAGCCGGCCGGCTAAAATAATCGAATTAAACATCGAGAGAACCAAGCGGTTTCCTTTTGATTGATTTTTTTCATTTCGTTTCGCCGGTTCAAATTAGAACGCGAATTTGCAGCGAAATTGCGCTATCTGCGATAACGAATTTCGTTATTGCATTGTTGGTCGAGTCTAAAAGTAATATTTAATCAGTTGGTTTGGTATCGGTTTGAAGAAACTTGTTAGAGGTTTCGACATACCAAATATGAGATCACACAATGTATGTTGTAACTTTTTTCATTCCCTCCGGTTTTTTTTTATTTGAAATTTCTTGTGTTAACTATACAATTGTTTTTAGATTCATGAAAGAGAATAATTTGAATATTTGTCAGAACCGAATCTATGGGAATACATGCGGGGGACGCTATTTTGTATTGTAAAATAAACAATTTCTAGTGCACTGTGCAGTTTTCGAAAATATTTTTGTTATTTTCAACTCATTATGTCAACTGAAATCGTTAAGAAAACGGACGCAAAAAATTGCAATACAAAATATGAAAAAACCCTCAAACATGGAGAAATAGAAATGAAGTATTCCAAAACATATCGACAAAAACACTTCATCCACAAAATTAAAAAAGAATCAATTTTCACCTTTCCTTATATTTCAGGATTTCTCGTTATCTCGTTGAAAAAATTTTTGCGACATCGGTTTGCCCCCTTTTTTTAAACTTCGCATATCCGGCTCTGATATCTTTACATATAGCAATAATCATTCTAGTTGCAGAAATAAAATGAAATTTTGTATCTACCTCTAACTACCTACTTACCAACTCAGATTAGATTAGATATTTCAAATTTCACAATTGTAACACCGATTTTTTTTTTATTGGAAATGATGCAAATGATATGGAAAAAATGGCGCAATTTATATAAGAATCGATTGTTTCTTTGACAATGGTCGATTGTTTTTAGATAATTTATTGTAAGTGGTACTAAAACCATGTTTTCTTCAAATGATTATTATCAACTTTTCACTGTCCCCTAGTTAACTGGTCTCATCGCTGCACGAACGTTTCGTCGTTTTCGTCTCGAATGAACCGACAGTAACGAAAAAATAAAACGAAGTACTTTAATAATGAATAAGTGCCATTGAAGCGAATTAATGTAACATTGAAACCGAGTCGATTTCACCCTGTATCAGATAAACAGCGCCGTTACCACAATTTATAATTTATTACAGGAACCCATTCATCAACGAATTCTTTCGAAGAAAGAAGAATCCTTCAATTAAGGCAAATTAAATTCAAAAGCCGGAATTCAAATTCAATTAAAAAGCAGAGAAAAAATTAGTATTAATTAATCGAAATTATTCTGATCGTCATAGAAATTCATTTATGCAATTGTAGTTTTTAGTAAGATACTCTGCATTTCTTATAATTAAGTTTCGTAGCACACTGAAAATATGAGGCATGCATCCTGATGTACAGTTTTAGTTTAATCTGACAATAAGTTTCACTTTCTCTGAAAATTTTTTGTGACTACTAGTTTAATATTGAAATGAAATTCTCAAAAAAATCGATATTTCTCGAATATTCGAGGTACAAAATTTTTATTCATTAGTTGTTTTTTGTCTAATAAAAAATTTGTAAATTCCTCTCCCAATGTTGTGTAACTTTTCAAATAATTCGAAATGGATTCGGATTTTAAATTTCGTGCACTTAATAGTCCATTCTCTTTGCTCAAAAACAAGGCGTCACAACGCGAATTCGAGCTTACCTACCAATTTAGACAAAACAATTTTGCTGCTTAAAATTTACAACCGGTTATGTCTAAAGTTAATTTTCACAACTCCCTCTGATTTCAACGATTTACGTTGAAAATTGATTGAAATTTTCAACAAAAACGCAAATATTTTTGTCCTACCAGTCGTAACGAGTCTATGATGGTTACTATGGCCGCTTATATCATCTTTCTATGTTAGTGGAACAAAAGTAATAAAATTTAATATCTTTGTTACGAGTTTAAAAACAAAACAGTCACCTCTAATTAATAAAACAATGACATTTCGCTTTTGTTTTTAAACGCCGTGTCGCACAAGTAATATTCATCATTTTGCGTTCGCTAACATAGAAGCGAATTGAAACAAGCAAAGTTAGTATCAGGAATTTTGATGTGGTGAAACTTTTTTCTTTAATCGATTGTTATTAGTGTATTCTAAGAATTGTCTTTAAAATTTATGAATATAAGTATGGTGAAGGTAAAACGCTCCCCATTGCTTGAAAATCCCTTTACAATTATAGCATTCTCATCATATTTTTATTTCGTACATCAATTATAAGTTTCAGAGTGCACACACTTTCCTGAAAATTTCATCACGGTGCGGTTACACTTATAGCTACAAAACGCGCAAGAAATTTTTTTAATTTTCCTCGTATTGACATGTTTGTGGTAGATTTCGGAGCGCAATTTTTTAAGTACACTTCATTTAAGTACAGTACATTTGAAAAAAAATACGTTTAAAATAGAATTTATATCAAAATTGTACGTCGACTTTTTTATTGGTGCGGAGTTGTTTCCATCGGACGTAATTTTCGGCAAGGATCCAAATTTGCAATTCCAGAGATGGTCCCCCAGGGAATGATCGATCGAATTTAGTGTCAGTTTCTTTTCGAGTCTCCTGAATAAAGTATAAAATACCTAAAAAATACAATAACGAGTGAAATATGTCAATTTTGTGGCTCATCGCGTAATTTCTCGAAAAAACCCGTTTTATATAATGTTGAACAACTTGAAAACAGTCCCATAATGTTGGGCGTACGGATTACAAGTTACATTGAAATGATGTAGATAAGAAAATCGCGTCGTTCTAATAACATTCACGTTGAAACCTTCATATTAAATTCTGAATGAAGCCGCCAAATTGAATTAGGCAACAGACCGAGGAGAAGAAAAGATAATTTCACGATTCTGTACGAAAATCTCGGCGATCAAAGGGAGATATTCAACTATATTATATACGAGCAGCTTCTTTCATTGGACGCCGAAGTTACTGAATAATGGATCAGAAATTACAGATACGGTATAAGATAAACTTTCTCTTCGGGTAAAAGCATATATGTATATACCGGATACATTCGTTCTTTTTTTTTATTATTTTTGTGATGGAAAAATTTTGATTCATGCGATTCATGTCGTGAAATATTTGGCATCGAAGTCTGAATTTATGATTCTTTATGGGTTAACATGGTGTAAACGCGTGTAGCCGAGATGAAGTTGCTCAAGCATCGGCATTAAAATACGGGTGTAATAAAAACAAAATGAGAAGTTCGGTAGTTAAGGTCTAAAGGACCTGTCATCGCCGGACCTCATACAAACACCGGCCATAATTAAGACGACATTCAAGATGACCTATAAATACCGAAGCTATCGCTACCGTGATTGCTTACAACAATAGCTGAAATTGTACAGAGCGCCATGGACATCAGCGCAATTTTCCACCATATTTTATCGTTCGTTTTATAGCTCGTAAAATATGTAACCGTACTTCTTTCAGGTTAGTTCTTTTCGAACCGGATGATTGAGTGTTGAGAGGCATGAATTTCATTACTGACTATGTACTGAATCAATAATAAAATCCTTTATCAACTGTCCAATATGAGGGTAATAAACGTGACAAAAAAATAAATCAAAAAGTCTAGCCAGTTTTTAATAATACATTTTATTAGCGTTTATATCGGAATAACCAATTCAAATGAGCAGTATCTGCTTTTTAAATGATCTCTCTTTTTGGTTTGGCAAAAATTATTCCACTTTGTTTCCTTCTAGTTAATATTTAAAAAAGAATCAAAAAAGTTTATCAAAACGGGAATTATTCGATACCATAGCTACGTCCAAAACGCAATTGATTCTGTCAAATCATTTTATAACGAGTTGATTCGATACACCTGAAACTATTTGATAACGAATAATTCATTACAAAATTAGTTAAGTATTTGCGGATCATTACTGAAAACCGAAAAGTTATTAGATTTTCTGAATATTTTGAAGAAATTAGAGAATTTTCTTAAAATTGTTCGAAAAACAAGATATCGAAAAATCGGTGTTTTTGTGAGTTTGTTCAGCTGAAACTATTCTGGGAATAATTCATAAATTAATTAGTTATCATTTTTTTTTAATCGATGTTTCGCTAACTTGACATCGTCACGTGACGAAAAAAGTGTAAAATACATTTTTCACTGAATTTTATTGTTTTGTATGAAACCACTCTAAATTATTCGTAAAAAAAGAAAATTTGCAAATTTGTTACTTTTTTTTTTGCTAACTTAGCAATACACCAACTCAAAAAGGCATTTATTTGTACAAATTATTTGCGAAAAAAAATAATTTGATCGTGTCGGTATTTTGTTTAAATGGTCGTTTCGTCATCTCAAGAAAACGCCTAATCGAAATTTTTTTTGTATTGATCAACTCTGGGAATTATTCGTAAACCAATCTTGGAAAAGGAAATTTTCCGTATCGTCAGTTTTTTTAAAACAATATTTCAGTCTCCCCCTAGAGACAAAAAAAGCGAAAATGTTTCAGTCAATTTATCGTCTGATTTTATTTTACAAATTATTGACCTCATTGATTCAAAAAAAAAAACCTTGTTCCACGAATAATTTACGAATAATCACTATTTAACCGAAAAAACCTGACAAAAATGTCTGAGTTGATGTTTTATTGAGTTATACTATTGAACTAAGCAAAAACTTGTCCTTGCCCGTCCAGTATCTGTAAGTACCGAAATTATCTCCATTTAATGCCTTTCATATCTAAAGCCTTTCCGACAATGCGTATTCTTAAAATAGATACGTAGTATCATTTTCCGACGTTAGCAGTATTTTATATAGTTATTAGTTATGTGTTTCATCAATTGAAAGGGAAATCAATTTTTTATTATTCATCCTCTTTCATTATTCTTCACGATTCATCTTTTCAAAACGCACGTGGTTACGTGGACGTGCGGTCTGAATATTTCATTATCTGTCAGTATGACACAAAATAAAAATAGATTAGAAATATCAGACGATAAAACTAATCATTTGTAGACACAAGAGATGTGCAGTTTTAATTGTCCGTTCAGTTGAACGAGCATTTTTGTAGCCTGGGCAACGAATTAATCGATCGGTGCGAGCGTAACGGCGAACTGGACAAACTGAATAAAATCGCAAATCGTCGAATCATCCCCTATGAAAAAAGGTCCGACGAAAATCCGGAAATTTTCGGAATGTCGCGCTCGCTCGTACATAGTGGCACGCGGATGTGACATAGTTCATAAAACGTCATCCTTGGATTTTCACCAATATACCTCATCGCGATCCTACACAATAAGTACGTTAACTCGTAAAACAAAATTTAAATTCCCATAATGGCGAAACATAACACTTATGCTGACCTATTTAACATGATATGAAAACTAAATCAGCACGTTCCTCGTATAACGTTTTATTACTGCGTAAAAGAGCCACAACAAATATGCAGATGCAAAGTACTGTCCCACTCTATACGAAATGGATTGCCCATATAAAACTTGTAATTCTATACGAATTGAATTTAACGTGTCCAATTCTATGTAACAACGCGTAATAACGATTGCTTTACAAAGTCCGTCGTTGATCGTAAAATGTGGAAAATGGATTATATCGAATACTATTTCTGGAGTTATTAGGGCAAATTTAATCCCGCCATTATATTTACATTGATAAAGCGGTTTTGTAATTTTTTTTCGCGATTAGCTGTGATATCGCGAATTTGTATCGAGTATTAATCGCGGATTTTTACTATATATGTCAGTATTTCGAATTGTTCGAAGATGCTTTTTCAGGAATTTACCCAACAGTCTAGTTCAACATCCAGCTGTTTTGTATAGTATTACATGTGCACAAATAAAACGATGAGTAGCGAAAGATGTTCTAGTACACTCTGTTTTTTTATGCAATTGATTCTTCACAATTTCAACTGTAAATTCGTTGCGTTTATAAATATGTACCTTCAATAATCGGAGTCATGGTTTCGTTCAATGCTAATTACTAATTAGATTCACTTTGGGATGAATATTCACCATAATAGCAGATCCACCATGTGGAACCAGACGAGATTACTCAATTTCGTTTCCAACATTGTTGTAATGATTAGAAAATGGAATAGTCATTTCGTTTATTAAATTTAACAAGTTAATCGAGTTTGTTGGATGGATTCGTCGTCTGTAACAAAAGGATGTGGAAAGCGTGAAAAACGTTTTTTTTTACCGGATCACGAGATCGGACCAGTTAGATATTACCTTTACAGATATCTAAACAATTCATAAAACAATGTTTTATGAATTTTTTGTTGATAACTCAATCAATTAATTAATCTCTTATTCAAACAGGATGAAAAAATTATTTATCTATGAGATGAATATACGAATACATTCGTTCACGCGTTGCTGAAAACAATCGCCTAGTCAACGTTTACCAATTTTGTTTGCAAGTGTCGGTGCCAAAGAACAATGTTGATGATTCCAGTAATTCGTCGCCAGCGTCGGTTGTTGACCCTGTTGTTACGATGCCGATGGTTACGAAATTTTGTCCCGGGTTTCGGCACCAATCCCGTGGTTGAAGTAAAATTTTTTATAAAGGAACAGTGATATATCAATATTTATTTGAGAAATAACTCGGACTAACTACTTGCTTGTCGATTCTTTCTATTCAACAATCTATATTTGAATCGGTTATGAGTTGAAAAAAAGAAAGGAATTTTCCAGAAGTACTTGGCATGCATAGACGGGAACGTTTTTTTATTCCTTCATTAGAAATAGAATATATTTGTTACTTGAGAAAGGCTAATTCCTAAAATTCGACTTGTAATACGATAATAAAAGATTCGTTCAGCGTGTCCTAAATAGAACTTTTTCTTCCAGCCTGTCTCAGAATGGACAAATTCAGACGTCATAGAATGGATGGCTGGGTTGAAGATGGATTGCATCGCAGATTTTTCCAAGTGGAAAGATGTGACGGGAGCGGATCTCGCCGAATTGGATCGACAAAAATTAATGGTTTGTAAAACATTTATGTCAAACGGTGGCGCGTACGGGAAGACCATTCGGGAGGGTGGGGGTGGGGGCTGCTTAGTAGTGAATTGACGGAAAAAAAAACAGAAACGAATCGATAGGGCTTACGCAATACATAAAATTGTTAGAGCAAATAGATTTTGGTCCGCACTGTACAGGTATGCCTAACTTGATTGACATCAAACGGATTTGAAGCGCTTCATATGACTGTGCTATGTTAATTCATGTTCAGCGTATAGCGAACTAATTAGCTTGTCATAGTTTTTTATGCAGTCGTGGTGTACTGACCTGATGAGAAACGATAATAATACTGACCAGCCATGCAAAATCTTTTCAGTAACATGTATAAATTGGTGAGTGGCTTCGAAGGATACAATGAAAAAGATGTATTGCCCATAAATTTTGAACGCATTATAAAACTGGTAATAATTTTGAATGTTTTAAAATTAGTTATAGCATTCAACAGCTACCGTATTTTATGCAATTGCACATTTGCATATTCGGCCCAGTTTAACGGCTAGTAGCATATTTTATCTTAAATCATATAATTATGTATATTTGACTATATTTGCCATTATTCAGGATAAGGCAGGTAATGAACAGGAGCTTCAAATTTTGAGAGGTGAATCAATTCAGTTATTAATTGGAGGTTTTAAAAAAATATTCTTTTGTTTATTTTATGCCTTAAATATTGTACTGTGAGAATCAACAGATCTGGAGAAAATTGCTTTTTTACAAAATTTTCTTTTTCGTTATGTAAATATATAACCCCGCTCTCATTCAATTAAGTCCATTCTAATGAAGTATTCTCAAACTCGTGATTGCTATATCTATCAGCACTTTTTATCTCGGGGAAAGGATCCGCCATTTGCAAACCAATTTATCAGATGATCGAGATAATATCCAGATATTGTTGTTATTGATATAGATTCTCAGACAGGATGTTATATAACGATAATTATATTCACTCGGTTCTCCATATCTGGCCCCCAGCGACTGTTATCTTATTTTGTAGAAATTAAAAAATTTCATCGAAATTTTCAAACACCTTTTCATTTAGCTTTATCCGAAAACCATTTCTATTGCAGTTTATTGTTAGTTTTCTTTCCGTTTTCCACTCATGCCTGTTACATTTTCAAATGCTAAATGAAATTACCAAATCGAAACTTATCATAATTTTCATCACAGTCTATGTGAAACTGGTTAAATTATTCACAGTCAAGTGATTCGAAGAATTGAAATTTTGCAAACGTTGATAAAATTTGCATCGTCTTAACAATTTATTGTTACCATAGACATTTTCATCGGCTCATCTAATTTCATTATTCATCATTGTTAGGAAGTGAGCTTTTGTTCGAACCGTTCTGGATCGTTCTGATGAAAAACACCTGCGCAATTTCGAATTGGCAATTATTGAATGAATATTTTAATAGGTAAATTTGAAATAACGGAGGAAACTCGACCGCGGTTTAATTGAGTTCCTGGTCGAATTTTACGTGAATTTATTGCGGGGATATCGCAAAAGTTTCGAATTACGCAGTAGCAGCCTTTGAACGTAGAATTTATCCGCACGATTAGGTTTTACCGATTTTGATTGCCTCGAATTTTCATCGATCGCGTACGCTTCTAACGTTTATTTTATTCTTTTTTTTTCAGGAGTTGGGCATTAAAGATGAACTACACCAAAATCTCGTTCTTTGCGCTCTTGAAAGATTGTTGCGGTCGCCAGCTAACGTTTCGGAAAATCAGAAGGTGGATGAAGGGGCCATATCTCATTCGGCGATTCTTCTTGACCACACTTTCAGTACTTTAGATAAATGTCAGAAATGCGGGATGTTTCAAAGAAACGATTTAAGTCAAGGTTTCATGTGCACAAGTTGTGGCCTTATAGCCCATCATCCCTGTAAGGCAACAGGTTAGTTGAAAGTCTTTTTTTTACTTATTTTTATCGATTTTAATCGGAAATCGTGATTATTTTCCAGGTTCTTCGAAATGTCCCGGCAAACACCACCTTCAATCGCTGTTCGGCTTTCCTCTCTGCGGTCAGATTGGCGACGACGCTGCGCCGAAGGTTTTAATCAACCTGTGCCACCATCTGGAGAAAATCGCTCAAAACGACGTCACGATGAGTCTATATAATTTATATAGCAGCAATCCATCGACGGACGAGTTATCCAAACTAGCGATGACGTTGCGCGACGAACCAGAAAATCCAGATTTGAGCGAGTATTCCCCGGTGGTTCTTACGGGCATGCTTAAGAAGTACCTGCGGGAACTGCCGGACCCTCTCATTCCAGTACGGTGGTACGAGAAGTTCCTAGATGTCACCAGTAAGTATATAACATTTGCGGCTTTGCCATTTTTTGAACGATCATAAACTCATTTTGGTTTTGTCTGAAAAGTCCGTTTTTTGTTCATAAAAATTTAATGAATCACCCGTTCATTCAATTCGTGCCTCTTCGGCTGTTTCGTCAGTTCGATTCCGAGTGTCATTCGACATTTCACTTAAATAAATATCAAAGTTTTTGTGATATTAATTTCTTCAATGGAATCGAATGAATCATGCATTGCGAAAACGGAACATCCGTACTCGGCGAGTTGCGGAATTGTGTATAACAATAATATATAAACAAATTGAGTGTGAATGTCACGTTTGGTTTTATTTTAACAATCTAACCACCCTGCGAAAACTTCAAAACGTTGCCGAATATCCGATATTCGGCCGAATCGCTACTAAAAACCATTACAACGAATGAGTACCAGAATTATCGGATGGTTTTAATAAAAATTCTATAAGATTTTCAAATTTTCCCAAAAAATCATATCAATCCCAAAAAATCAATATTGCTGCAATATTCATTTTCGGGCGTTCTCTCGCAGTACCTGATCAAATCTACGCCGATACAAAATGGATTTTAAAAAGTCGCAAATGCTGTGAAATTGTATCGCATAAGCGCGACTTACGAGTCTTCTAAATTATGCCAATATTCTTGTCGCAGTTACTGATAAGAAAATATGAAGTTTACGTGTAAATGTAAAATAAGTTGTGAGTGAGTACGCTACTAGTACTAATAATAACAGAACTAAGTACCTAGCGTAAACTACATGATGAGTTATCCGTTTTTATAGTGTAATAAATTGTGAAATTATCTTATCGTTTTCTATTCTCCTCAATTGTTCGAAACGCTACGCATTTCCCACTCTGCCCCAATCTATCTCGAGTGACACTGTACTAACTGAAGTTCCTTTTTTCCAGGGATACGAAGTAACGAACAGTGTGCCAATGCTCTGACGGAACTGATTGATCAACTTCCTCCGGACCACAGATCAAGTCTTCGCTTTTTAATGGCACACCTGTGCCGGATGTGTCAAATGGAGTACAAACGGGGTAACAAAGGCCCTCCAACGAATCTAATACAAAGTTTATGCTACGTTGTTCTGCGTCCATCCTGGGAGAAAATTATTAAAATGGTCCAAAACGCTCAGACGCACAATCGCGTGTTCGAGTTGTTGCTCCTCAATTGTAACTGGGGCGAAATATTGCCGGAGTTCGTTTCGCTGTCGACGGTGCCGCAACGGAAATATTCGGCGTTGAGTATGAGAGTGAAGAGTGTGGCAACTACTAGTTCGGCAGCTAGTAAAGATGTATCGTCAGTTGCGTCCTCCAATTGTTCCCTCCAAGAGGCCGAATGGTATTGGGGTAGTATCAGTAGAGACGAAGTGAATGAAAAATTACACAATACTGTCGATGGCACGTTTTTAGTTAGAGATGCGTCTAATAAGTGCGGCGAGTATACCCTTACTTTAAGAAAAGATGGTGCCAGTAAATTGATCAAGATTTGCCATAGACAGGGAAAATATGGTTTTACAGAACCATTCACATTTGATTCCGTCGTGGAAATGATCAATCATTTCCGCCATTGTTCCTTGTCTTTATACAACGCATCTTTGGATATAAAATTGCTCTATCCTTTATCGCGGTTCGCTCAATCCGACGATTCGAACAAATACGAAAAAGAGGAGACTTTGTGGACTTTTCTAAACGATGTTACAACTAAACTGGAAGTGAATAATAAAAAACTCGTAGAGCTTTCAAAGGCGTTTGTCCAGACAAAACAAGAAGTGACTGTTAAACGTCAAGCTTTAGAGGCGTTGGAGGAGCTATTAAAAATTCTCAAAGAGCAAGAGGAATTCCAACGATTCTTAATGCAACAAGAAACGCAAGTTCGCGATTTAAGAACGTTGGAAAGGAATGTGAGAATTTTACGTCAGCGGTCTTTGATGATTGAGGAAAAATGCCAGCCTCTAAAGCAGAGCTTGAAAGAACGTGTAGCCTACAACAAATCCTTGGATAGGGAAGTAACTTCGGAGAAACTCGTCATCTTGGGCTTGATAAAAGAACAAGAGAAGTTTATAAGATGTTTGCAAGAGATAGGTGTTACGTATAATAGGATACAACAGTTTTTGAATTGGACAGAAGAGGAAGCAGTGGCGGAAGACGGTGACGCTTTGGAGGAATTTCCACATAACGAGGAACGGAACTGGATGATGCTCGATTATTCCAGGCAAAAGGCGGAACGCGTTCTGAGCAACAGTCCGGACGGAACTTTTTTGATCAGAAAATCAAGTACAGACCAATATGCATTGTCAATTGCTTGTAACGGCATCGTGAACCATTGCATTATCCAACAAACTAAAGGAGGTTTTGGTTTTGCTGAGCCATATAACGTACATCCGAATTTGAAAGAGTTGGTTCTACATTACGCCGCCAATTCGTTAGAAATACACAACGATTCCTTAAAGACCAAACTCTTATATCCCGTAGGAGCCCTTTATTCAAATCCTTCGAACAGAATGTACAACGTTTGAAAGAATTTGTGATATAAAAAGCTGCTGTGACATGTTTCCATGATGTTGAATTGTGATGATAGACTTTTAACAAATTCATATTGAACGGATTGTATTATACGTATCTTAGAAAGAACAAAAACTTTGTTTTGATGAACATTGACACCAGGAAACTATGACTGTGATAGTGTACTAAAGAAAGATGCAGTTCTAGTGTAGAAATGGTCAGTTACCAAGGCTTTTTGAAAGCCTTCAGCCACTTCTACGAAGCAGACGTGTAGAATAATCGTTCGCCCTCCTGTCTAGAGCGGAAATCTGTGTTTTAGAGATCTGATTATTTTGTTACGCAAAACTTTGGAAACTTGGTAATTGTATCCAAAAGCATTCTAGATAATATCTGTGAGTGTTCATTTCCAATTATTAGTGATCATTTGTTTCCAAAATCCATTTATACCCTTTGTAAATCTGCTCAATTTATACGAGCCTGATTCAATTATTATTTTCCGTCACAGATACATTTTTCCTAATACTGACAGCACTTTATACTTAAAGTCATCCTCTGTGCTGCTGCGCTGCTCTTTTTCAAGTTTATTTACGTTTAAGTTCATTTGACAAGAAAAAGTTGAAAACTTTCCCAGTTGGAGCTGTAGAAATCACCATTACTTGAAAGCACATGTGAATTACAAATGAATGTACAAATTTTGTGATTGCCAAGAAAACCTATATAGGAATATTGAAAACTTGTGTTTTCTTGGTTTTCTTGGCGTTTTGGTGCTTTGAAAGACATTAATCAGTTCTAAAGTTTAGCTTGTTCCTTTAACTATATTATGTATAAAAAATATATAATAAAGCTATGAGCTTCCTAAATGCTTTTACGTTTACCATTTTTTAATGTTATACCATTGTTTCGTAGAATACTCTTGTGACAACCTGTGGAGAAACTAATAATTATGTTCATTCAAAATTGCTTTCCACATCACAACATAAAATACGAATAGGGACACAGCCATATAGAATATTTTTGCGCTACAAATGATTACAGTCGTTTTTTAAGTTCCATTTTCAGAGCAGTGACTTATTTTTGGTTTTATTGTTATCTAGAATGTTTTTCTCAGTTATTAGTCTCTGATGATGCATATCATTAGATCATCAGAATTGTTTATCGAACGTAGTTACGAATCTGTCTCTTTCAGAAAGTGCTATCGTTTTTTTTAGCTATTCTGTCGCATTTTTGCTCACAGTCCAAGGGTTATTGCAAGATATTGAACATGATGTGTGCAGAGCTGTTTGTCCAATGATATTACGGAACACTGTTTTATGGTCTTCAGAAGTTTTTTCGTGTTAGTCTTTTTCTGATGTTAAATGTCATTTTGGATATGTTTAATGAAATGTTTGAATTTTTGAAAATAGTTTTAATTTATGTTTGACCTTATTCTTAATAACATATTCTTGTTATCAGAAATTTACTTTCCGTACATAAAAAAAGTAGTGAGACATGAAAATACAATTCGTTATATATACAAAAATCAAGTTGCTCACTGAGGAATTAACATCTGGTAAACTATGACGGGTTGTCTAAATCATGCTTTCACCAGGCTGCAGGTTCATAAGGAGAGCATCTTCGTCAAATCCCTAAAAAGTTAGATGTATCAACAATTTAACGGCTTACAATAAATAAATACATAATCCAGCGAAGCTCGAGACGGAAAGTGGCACGGATAACATTCGGTGTATGAAACTCCACTATTAGGAGCCGTACATTCGCAATCCATGCAGCTACCTGCATTTGAACCTTCGGCAACTCGCTTTGTGAATATTGATGCAAATTTCTTTGTCGAATCGTCTTTTCCATTTCTCAAGTATTTCGATGCAAACAAAGTACCTAATGATATTAAATTAGTGATACGACTTCGTTGGTTATAACCTACCGTTTGTTTCCAAAGCTAAAGGCATACATAATCCCATGGACATTTTTGGCAATTTAATGTGGTTTCTTAGAACCTCATCGCCTTTCAGAATTCGAAAATCTTTTTTCGTATACGCCTTTTTGTTGTCTATCCCTAAAAAAAAATTCATTTTTCCAATATTCTGTTAAATCTCTTTCCCACATACCGTAAGGGATTTTGTTTTCTCTCGTTTTCTGCAGGTTGAAATCTTCGTTCATCAATATGTGAAGCGAAATAACATTCTCGCTCAAAACGTGGTGAAGAATTGAATAATCGAACTGCGAATGTTTTTAGTTAGGACATTTATTTTTAGAGCTCTATACTTACTTTTGATGTTCCTTCAAAGCATTTGGTACAAGGGATGAGTATGAAAATTTTAGAAGCTGTTGGGCGGAAATGTAATTTAGTGGCGTAGATCAAAGCAGTGAATATATCTGCACTCCCATTCCCTGAAACACATGAAAAACATGAATGTAACTCGCAACTTTTTCCAGTAGAATAGAAATCTAATTACCAACAGGTATATTTTCCATTGCCTTTGATACTGTGGAAGCGTTCAAAAATATTTCGCCGTTCAAAGAACGCACTTTCGGTTCGCTGAAGACGCCATCGCCTCCATAAAGAACGACTGCATATCTATTGTTGATTGTGCTGAATGCGATGAATTCATCCTCCAGAGAATCGATGAGGAATTTCATATTCTTTGATTTCGTGAAATTTTTGTTACAGTCTTTCGTTTCGACGAGGAAAATCACGTCGGCGGATTGAGAGATATTATGTTCGGTGAATCGGACGAATTCTCCCTCTTTTATGAACGTTCCATTCGGCATGCTACATCTGTAAAATTTTAATGAGATCACCTGAAGTTACCCCAATATAATATATTAAGATTATCTTTAATAATTACCACTTTTTGGTAATAGGGCAAAAGAGAAAAATGATAAAAAGTAGTAACTAAGCTAATGTTGAAGAAAATCAAGGTAAGTGCTATCTTTTCCCAGTTTTTCCTAGACCATCCTATCGATCGATCGATGCTTTCTAACAAAAATTCGAAATAATTCATAACAAAAACGAAGAAAAATCATTTTGCAAGTTAGAAAATGAAAGGAATGCTGAGGAATTTTCAATGTCTCAGAAAATTCAATTTTTGTTCAAATTTTTCTCTGTTTTATTTCATCCGCCGTGGGAAATGTCGAAAAATTTTGCCAATAACCGAGTTCAACACAACGATAAATCAACCGGAAAAAAGTTAGGAACTCAAAACTCGATGGAAAAAAATTTCGATTGTTGGATCGTCCTTTCGATTCTCGAGTGTTATCGAATATGCAATAAAAAAATGTGTACTAAAATATGATGAATTCAAGAAACAATGATGATTTCTTTCCAATATTTTGTTATTCGATTTTTTTCTGGCTCTTTAAAAATATTTGTTTTCTTCAACGTGATTTTCCAAAATTTCGTTCTTTGCTTCTTGGAAACTTTTCATAAATTTCACCAAAGCTTAAAAACCTGATTAAATGCCAAGAAAGTTCCGATTTCCAGGATTTTCAAATCTTCACTGAGTTTATCAGATTCTCATTCGTTTCCTGTGGAAAATTCAAGTAGAAAAAATAAATCTGTATGAGCGAATCCAAATCGATCCCATTTTTTGTTTGGGCGTTTTCAAATCTTTATCAAACGGTAAAGGAGTATTTTGAAAACTCAAGTTCATTGTGTACTCTTAACATAAAACGGAGATACAAACCTAATACATGAATCTGGCATTCTCAATGGCGTATTTTCATAGTTGCATAGTGTCGTGTAGGCCGAAGCAACACTGCACACATCATCCAAAGAATTACTTTGCAGACATAATTCAAGGAAAGGCAAGTTCGAAATTCGTTCGAAGCAAGAGCTAAAATCGGATAATTTGCTTGAGAAAATATCTTCGCACATTTGAATCAAGTCTTGATCCTTCGTTTTTTGCGTAGGTGCGAGCGATTTCTCTGACTTGGCGCATTCTGGGTTTAATGCCCAACTCTTAACGAAGTCTTGGAGGTCGTCGATTTTGTGTTTTCGTTTTGTTGATGATAAAAAGTCATCCGACGGTTCGTTGTTGATAGTACCAAGTAGGCCGGCAGTTTTCCCGAAATACCAACCTTTGAACGGAAAGAAAAATAGATATCGGACATAGTTGATGATTCGTCAATACCTGATACTTCGAAAGTGCATACGCGGAATTTAGTGTTGCATTCCAAATTGAAACCTGATGCGCTATCGATCGATATAATATCTGAATCACGATGTATAAAAGTGTCTCCAATAGTTGTTGGTAATTGGGAATGTGCAGAATCTCCGATTCGAACGACCTGCAATCATTTTTCACCGGATATTAAAATTAAAACAACAATATGGGGATACTCACCTCGCTGAATATATCGATTTGTATAACAGTTTTATTGATGATCAACGCCAATTCGTGTTTATCGGTCTTGGGAATATAGGATACGACCAATGACCACCGATGGTCTTTCATATCTGACGACAATAAGTAGGAGCATTCGCCCTTGAATTCATAAAATTTCTTATCGAATGTAACATAATGACGATTCCCAATAATAACTGCTTGAGCTACAAAATAGACCTTACATGTATTTTTCTGGCCTCAGTACATTTATATTACCTTTATAAGGTGGTAGCCATTCAGATGGATCGGTAAAGGGTTTATAGTCATAGTAGAATTTCCAGAAGTTTCTGTGCGAAGTTGTGAAGAAATCTTGGATATCGTAGAAAGCTTTTATTTCTGGTATTTCCTAAAAGAAATGGGTTTACTAAGAAAGGAATCGAAGTTTTACATCAAACCTGGAAGTTAGGCGTTTCGTTGAATGCATGCCATGACATCGGTAATTTTTGTTCCAGCAACATTTCTCCACTGTTTGGATCAAAAATGAATTTGGTTTTCGCCTCGCGGTACCTATGGAATATCGAAGTGAACAAGGGCTTTTACGAGTCTTTGAGACGGAATACAGGAATAGTGAATGTGACTCACCTATTTTCAGCTTCCAAGGCAGTTTGAGAATAGTCGGTCATCTTTTTGTGCATCAAAGTGACAAAATATTGAATTCGAGTTTCTACATCAAAGTATTCGTAGAACCACGCCACTCTCGAATAAATTTGATTAAATCGTTGTTCCAAATAAGCAATTGACGAATGCATTCTCAATTTGTTCAAATCTTCTAAAATTCCTTCTAAGATATTGTGAACTTCTTCGGCAAACGGTAGTTTATCCATATATCTATCCTTTAGGAATTTCCATCCGATTTTTGTGTACTTGACAACACTCGAAATAGTGTTATTCCCTGTGATTTCTCGATAGAAAACGTCGACATCGTGCGTGAAATTAGTGAATTTAGCAAAATATGGCGAAACCATTATCTCGTTCTTTTGAACGTATAGAAAATCTGTAAACGATTTATGTGATAAGAATCCAAATATTTGAGAAGTAATAGCAAACCTAGAAATTCTTGACTTGTCGACCACGCTATACTTTCTACATAAGCAACGAGTTTCAAAAATGTCGGTTCAATTGCAATCAACATTTTGTACCAATTATCCACGATCAGATCGTAAGTTTGGTTCCACAGCTTTTCTATATATTGTATAAAAGCTACATGCATTTTCCTGATGAAGTCATCGTACTGCTCCAGCATATTAGAGAATGTGATCGACAATTTATCAATCGGATCGCCATCCAAAAGTTGCCTCATAAACACTGTTATATTTTTGTAATACGTTTTAATCTAAAAGAATCATAAGAAACCCTCCGCATCTCTCAGAGTAATTGTTACCTTTTCCAACACCCATTCGATACTTTTCTGAATTCTTTTTCCGGAATCGCCCATAATGCCCCATATTTCTGAAATTATCGCCGGAACGGACTCGAAATGTTTTTTCAACGCTAATTCATCGAACGCAAACATTGTTACGGTAACGAGCGTCTTCAAGTAGAAATCGTCGGCGTGGTAAGTTTTATTCAGGAATACTTTCAGATTTTCGATGTCATCTTCTATAATCCTCAATCCCCTAAAATATGAAATTAGTCAAGGACTTTAATCAACTTTAATAATGCAAATTTCATCTGATAGAATACGGAATGAATTCATAAATATACAACATGGGGGTAAAATAGATACAAAAACCTCCACGGCGAGGACGTCGGAGAATGGAAGGGATGGAGAGATGACAGGAAAAGCGAAAGGGTTAAACTTTCATTGAATATTATAGTGTTTTGATGTTTTGCTCTCATTAAATTTGAAATCGCTGAAGCAAAAACATAAACATAATTAGAACTTGAGGAAGTGAATAACAGAAGGTTTTCAACAGTTTCCGAAGGGATTATGTGAGTTTCTTCTGCACAACTGGAGCCAAGTTGCAACAAAACAAACGGAAATTCTTACGATTCCCGCTTGAATAATAAATCCGTCTGAACTATTATTCTTCGACAGATATTGACGTTTGGTTTTCTTTTTGACTTGGTTTTACATATTACACGGAGTTCTAAGTATTGTTGCAAGCTAATTGAAAAAGAGACAAAACAATTTCCAGAGTTCTGATCATTTTCGAATCTTCTTTGACACATTTTTGTATGTTTTATGAAATCCTGGGGAGGTTCATGTTTTGTGAATTTTAATGAAATTGAAAATCATTTGAAAGATCTTTTTGAATTTTTGATCCATTCAAGAAATCGATTATCTGTTTGATCGTTGGCAAACATTCAAGAAACCCCGGTGTTTCACCATTCAATTGCTATAATAGCTTCGATTACTGTGTCTGTCTAAAATAAACCGTTTCTGCTAATTCTTCAGTTTTTTTTTCAACTTGATGAGTTCAACGCATGATACTATCAATTACCTTAAATCATCTATGTAATTTTGTAAAACAGGCTCAGCCTCAGTCCAAATTCCAGCCACTGCTTCCTTAATTTCCGATCTGGCATAGTGTCTCGTATCATTAATGCTTTCTATGACAAAATTATATGCCAGATGCAAACTATCATGTAGACCCGACTAAAAGTTTCAACTTATAGATACACAAATGAAAACAGAACAAAAAATAACGAACTTGTAATCCACGTAGAAGATTCGCCCTCCATACCAGATTAGAAATAATGAGCCGGGAATGATTCATATTCAAGTAATATTTAACATCATTTATCCTGATATCTTCGTAATCACGCCAAGCGTTGAATTTGGCACTTCTGGCATCAGGAATATCTCCATACATATGCATACTCTGGCGAGCATCTGTTGTCATGTTATAATCCAATCTGAAAATTTTATCATCTACGTTGAGGTAATAATCGCCGCCAGCTTCGTTGAAATCATAAATTGTTGATAAATTTCCTCGGTAGATAGGATTCTCCGAAGAGTACATTGCTTTCAAATAAGACAACTGTCCCATTGTATCCCTCTGAAAATTATCGACTTTCAATGAATAATCCTTCGAATCACAAATCGCACCTTCACCTTCAATTCAACCAAATTGTTATCCAGATCAACTGTTAGGAAAGCCTCAGAAGGTTGTGAAGGCAGATAGGACCGCTTATACTCTTTCCCATGATTCGTAGTGCACAAAACGGGACTCCAGTAAAAATCACCTTTGCCTTGAAGATCCAAGTTTGTTGCGCTATGATTTGCAAATATATAATAAGTGTAATTATACAGCTCGTGTCCTGAATAATCATTCAAGCAAGCACCCATTTGGAAAATATGATCAGGGTCTTCGGAGTAATCTATTTTCATGCGTGCATCGATAATTCTCACATTGTCATACTCATATTCGCTAAGAACTGTAACGTTCTATAAAAACAAGAAAACGTTATTCTAAGACTTTTTTTGTAATCGTTTTGTAACCTTTTTAAATGTAGGATGCCTCAATGTCAACAATAATTGTTCGTGCCTTTCTGAAACCTTTTTCCAATCCAGTCCAGCATCAACGTATTTGTTATCCACGTCCCAGGTCAGACCGATGTTAGTTGATATGAATTCTTGCCCGATATTATAATAACCGATAGCAGTGAAATTTCGGACTGGGTATTGGACATCTAATTGGAACCTCTGCGCATCAAAATCTTCATTCTGTAAGTTGGATATGTATTCAACCGATAAAATAATTGAATAATTATTTACCACAGTTTCATTCTTCAGACTGATATCGTAGGCTATCCAAATTTTTGGATCTAATTCGATACGGCTGCGTTGTTTGTATTCTTGATCGTAAACATCGTAACCGCTCTTTATTTTAACTGTTTTATTTAAATGTTTGACATGTAATTCAAGTTGTTGTCCGGTGGCTGTTGCCCCAAGTGACAATTCGCCTTCGATTGCGAATTTCGTGCGATTTGTGAGGTGATAAAGCTTCACATGCTTTGTGTCCTACGCAGATTATCAATAAATGTAAAATTAATTAACTATGTTTTTTTTCTTAATTACTTTAGAAGGAGGAACGTTTCCTTGTGCCGATGGTACACCGTATTCAAATCCGTGGACGTAATCTGCCCCAAGGGGTAATAAGCTGTTTAGCAGTTCAACGTGTGTGGTATCTTTTTCAAAACCGGCTCTAGATTCGGTTTGGCAGTCATATTTTCCATCTAATATTCTGTTTCCGTTGTAATCAACTGAAGCGTTACCAACGCTATGTAAGGGTGACTCCTGAAAATGACAAATGGGGTACAAAATTGATTTATTGCTGACATTTTACCTTATAAATGTAATCGATGTTTGCACGATGTTTAGAAGCGATTGGAATTTCGATTACAACATTTCCTTTTCTGGTCCTGTGCAGCAAACTTTGTCCGGTTATAATGTCGCACTTAGCATCAATTATTGCGGAATTCTTCGGCCAGAATGCTTCTAAATACCGATTGTATTTTCTCCTGAAAGGTTTTTATTTTATATTTATAAACATAGTTCAAATCACGTACGCTGTAGTTTCGGTTGAGAAATTTACTCCGGCGTAATTCATTGTTTCATATGGTATCGTAATGTTTACTAATCCATTCATATTTGCTAATTCTTTAAAGTTGATTTTACCCAAGGCAATGGAGTTGTCTTCAGGTTTGAATAGTTGGCACCTGATTAATTTATTATATTAGTATGGTAGATGCAAATGATTATCAAATTTACGTCAAATTATGATGAAGGTCTGAACCTGTATAAGTTCCTTTGAAAACAATAGCTTTTTTGTTCTTATATTTTGCTGTTGCTAATTTATAAATGATGTCGTAGCCATCATACAATTCTTGTATCGTGAAAATGTTGTTTAAAATCTTGTTGGCGGCCCATTGAACTGCTAAATTTCCATCTATATGGTTATTATCACCTTTTTTCTGAAATTTGATTAATTTGTATTTTGAAAATTCGATACGGATGTACTTACGGTTATTTTTAGTGTTCCATTGGAAGCGTAATTTTTCTTAGATATTAAACCGTTATACTTCGCCAAGTATTCCAATTGATCTATTGGGGTAGTATAGAATAGTTTTCCTTTAACAACGTGTATTTCCACGGCAGGAGGTGGCAATCTTAAGTTAGCATCGATCGTGATATTATCAATACTTGGAAGAGCAAGAGTCAGATTCGAGCCACTAATCCATTTTTCATTGAAATTAACATCTCCCCCTGCTGTCAGATATTTGAAGTCCCTGTTGGGATTTACGAAAAGTCCCTTGATACGTGCTGTGCTTCCTTTTCCGTCGAAATATAAATCCGAAACTAAGTTAATTTTCATGTTTTCAAGATAGATCCAAATCCAGTTGAATGTTATGTTTCCGCGCCTCGCTACGCTGTCAAAATTAACATCTAGTTGACTTCCCTCGCTGGCGTTTCTGTGAATATTACAATGAATTAAAAAACTGCATTTAATCGACTTTGGGTGACTCACCGGAGGCTTGTTATAAGTTTAATATTCTCGAATGTTTTGAAGGGAGTTTCAGCATCGATTTTCAAAGTTTTTATTAGGTTTTCGTTCTTGCAGTTTCCGATTATTTTGAATAATTTATAACGCTGATGAGAAGTTTCAATCTGCAAAAGAATGGTGAAGTCCTTATTAAAAATGCTGAAATACGTCAACTTCCACCTGACTTTTTTGAATTTTCATTCTTATCAAAAAATTTAAAATTTAAATCAGCCGAACGATTCCTTAATGTAAGGAAATGTTGCGTCTCACGAAACTTAAAAAATTATTTTCAAATTCCCCGAAAATATTGTTTAATTCGACGAAAACTTTTGATGTTCAATTATCTTTTTGGTCGTCCACAAATATTGAATAAGTCTCTACAAAATTCAATATAAATCTTAAAGGTATTATTTTATTTTTTCAAATATCTGAAAGATTTCGCCAGAATTGATTGACATTCTCGCATTTCTTAAAAAAAATGGTGAATTTCGTTCCTGATTTGGTTAGACACTTTTTTGTACCTTTTTTGAAATCCTGAGAAAATTAATAGGAAACTGTAACATATTTCGCGAATTTCTGAAAAATGAACGAAAAAGTAAGCGAAATTTTGATCTTTCGCAAATATTCAACAAATTTCTGCAATTTCGGTTTTTCACCAGTCAATTGCTAGCAAATAGGGCTATAATAGTTTCGATCACAATTTTTGTCTAAAATAAACCGTTTCTGAGCAAAATTAATTAAAAATAATCGATTCAGTGGACGAGACACGCAATCCCGACCTCGAACGAAACGCGCGCCGACCGTCCGGATACGAATTTCATTCCGTCACCATACATCGCCACGTTCTGATCTCCAGCGACGCAAATATCCGGCGTGTTATAATCCTTAATTTCTCTAACGTATATAGTGATCGGGACACCCATTCAGCGGGGGCCGAATTTTTTTAAGTGAAACTTACCGTGGTTTTAGTGTCCCAGTCATTGACTGATCTGATCGACGTATCAGCATTCAATTTGATGTACTCCTTCTCTTTGTTAATGGAACCAATAATTTTATAAATGTTGTTTTCGTTTGATATCTTGTAGTCGAAATTAGCAACATTGTTGTTATCTTGAGAAACAATATCGATGTGCATACCCATAGGTGCCCGATTAACGAGATCTATATTTCCTTTAATATAGTATTTAACGTTTTCAATCATTAAGGTGCCATTTACTTTTCTCGAAGACGGTGTTGATTTTATAATGTTGCATTTCAATAGAACAGGATATCTGAAATACCAACCGACCATAAAATCAGTTTCGAATCAGTCAGACGCCTGCGCAGTATGATTTTAGAACCCCGAAAATCTTAAAGCGCAAGCGCCTGACTGATTTGAAACCGATTTGATTGAAACAAGCTCGATATTGCAAATTCGCAAAATCTCTTGCGAAAAAAAAAAGAAAAATTCGATATTTGTTTCGTTACCATGATGTGAATCAAAACAATGTTTCTTTGAAAAAAAGTAAAAAACTCCTTAAAAAATTGTGATCACATGACATCCAGATGTCTTGAAGTCCAATGTGACATAAAAATGTTTCTAATAGTATAAATTATGAAACTTACCCCTTTCCACTAATATTAAATCGCCCTTGCGACTGCAACAAATCATCCTTGAACGTGCTATCAAGTTTTGCGTCCACGGGACTTATATTGACCAAGATATTAGATTTGAGTTCATCTTTGTATGTGGATAACCGAAGACCCAACTCCGATTTTTCAAATCCATCAAAGGGTGTCTGTACATCTATGTACGCATTAAAATTATTCAGTGACTGGACGTACCAATTCGTTCGAAATTGGATATCTTTTTCATATTTTTCCGGAATAGATAAATGAACTTCCATTATATTTTCAGCAGGTTTCATCTCTCTGTTGTATGTCAAATACGATGGTGGTATAAGAAGAGCAGAAGTTTTAGCTCGTAAAAATACATCAGCATTCAATATAGTAGCGTTCAACTAAAAAATGATAAATTAACAAACCGGCAGGTTAGTCACAGTTTTAAACCTTCAAATTGCCAGAAGTAGCGAAATCGATGCTTTTGGTTAATAAATATAAATTCGAACCATACTCCGCCAAATTGCTGCTTTTTTTAATCTTTAAAACAACTCCGCCATCGACGTTTAAAAATGTTACTATGGGCGTTTCTATATGAACAGTTGCATTGTGGGTTTTACTATTGCCCGTTTCATTAAGCAAAATATATTTAACAGCGAAATCGTTCTAGAAAGAATTTTAGTAGTAATTGTTGTTGCGAAAATTAACTAACCTTAATGAATTCACTTTCGTTTTTGTAATTCACATTTATGCTGAAAATATAAGTGCGACTTGGGGAAATGTCTAAAACGAAATTCGAATCGATCACACTGTAGGTGGTGTACGGTGTTGTGATTTGTAATTTATTTCGGATACACAGGGCGTCCTGAAATTATTGATTGGTATTTCGTCACTTTATAGTATTTCAGATAAAATACTTACGTAGAATTCGAATCGATCGTTTATAACAATTATACCATCCGGAGCAGTAAGTTTTGATTTTATGGTATATATGGGTCCTTTCTGTTCCACATCCAGTGTTCCTTTTATCGTTGGGTATACTAGAGTATCTAATTCGACTAATCCGGACCAGCTAAGGATATGGTCGTTTTCGTTCTCCTTCCCACGTGATTTCCATTGAATATTTGATAGTTTTTTCGAATAAATTTCTTCAACTTTGACGCCCAATTCTCTTAGTAAGCTGGGTTTGTTTTCACCGAAGACTTTCGCACCAAGCTAAATCGAACAATAATTAGAATGTTCTTTTTTGGAAATATAATATAACCACCTTTTGGCCAGAAAGTTTAACAGAAGCTTCCGCGTCAACTCCTTCTTTCATCAAAATCTTAAGAATAACGCTGTTTTCTTCGAAGCTTTCTATTGGTGTGTAAACGATGAAAGAATATTCGAAATCGGCTGCGTTTACGTAATGCCATCTTCCTTTGAAACCGCCCAAAAGTGGGTTCCAACCCACCCTAAAATCGGCCTAAAAAACACTAATAATGAACTCGAAAATGATTTAATTTCACTTCAGTTACATTGTCTGGTTTCAATTTCCCTATCAATATGACTCGTTGTAGAACTTCGAGAGGAGTACCCAGGATGAATTTAGTATCGAATTCTGTTAAACTTTGAACGGACAATAACGCCTCAACACCAAGAATTTTGCCGGGGTAAGTGACCATAGCAACGAGGTATCTTTGTTCTTCGACAAAACCGAATCGTCCGTTGATGGTGCTGTATTTTTCAACGGGTGTTGTGATGTTTACGGTGAACATTGTATTACTAAGCCTCTTGAAACGCCCTTCGGTGCTGATTGAGAATTTTTTGAAATCAAAGTCCAAGTCCATTACTCCTCTGAGGTATCTTTCTTTAGTTACCATAACTTTACTTATCAGGAAACCCTTATTGAATCCTGGGAATGGGGTAATCGCAACAACTGTTCCGGTGTAATTTGTTGTTTTATCGTCGCTCAGGATATCCCATTTACTTCTGATATCGATGACGTCTTCGGGTGCGTACTGCAGCCTCAATAACGTGTCCATGACGCTATTATTTTGAGTGTGTGAGACGGAAGCGCTAAGTGACGGTATTTTTGGCAATGTACTAAGAAGTTCACTTTTATATCTACAATCTAAATAGTCGTCGATTGCAGTGTAGTTGGCGAAAAAATCTAAGGAAACGTGTTGACTATTTTCCCACTGTAGACTTCCTTTCATGCTGTACATATTCATCTCATGCTCAAATCTGAAGAAGAAACGAAATAATATTTTGAAAACACCGCCTAACATGTTATACACGGTGAGGCGATAGACACAAGACCTCAGACTATAAATGAACTAAGAGACAGAATAGTGGCGGAAATTCAAAAAGTCCCACGAGAGTCCCTCTAACGGTTTCAAGTGAAAAATTGTCACAAGGTAACGGTACTGGAACACTTCTTACCCTACGTCGATGAAGGTCTGCTTCCAGTTTTTAAAAGGTGTAACAATTTCCGATGTTGTAATAACATACATCTTTTTCTCAAAATTGTAGTCAGATTTTAAGATCAAAGCGAGAGATTGTTCGTCGTCCCAAGAAAGTCGCACTAATGTATACAGATGGCCTTCTGGAAAATGAATAATACTTTATAGTTTTCGTCCGGAGTATTTGTAGAGATCGAACGAACTTTTTAAAACGAATTCGTAATTTCCTAGCAACGTTCTTCCTGGGTATGACCCAAGGAGGTTCGCTACATAGTTGAATGGTCCTACTTTCGTGAAATTTCCCGAAATAACCAACTTTTGATTTGGATCTCTATTCGCATCCCATTTGAGTTCTATACCGCATGCTTTATATGCTTCTTTATTATGCGCCCAAGCAGCAAAATGTATTTCGCGAAGTCTGAAATAATTTATTGAACGTTATTCAAATTGCTCATCTTCCATGAAGCATTTACTGATCAATGTGGAATTCCATAGAGACGTGTTGATGATCCGACGAGTGGACTGTTGTTAACCAAGAATATATTTTATCTTGATATTTAATTTTAGCTAAAGTTTTGCTGTCTTCAGGCGACTCGTTGTTGTGTTTCAGTAGTATCATGTAATCGCTGTTATTTTGGGCGAACTGAAATCATTAATTCCGTTTTATTTTTTGAACTAATTTCCATGAATCGAAATAATTGGAAAGGTTTTACTTGATTTACCCACCCGGAGATTAATTTTAAGTTCATTCGCGTCACGATAATATTGCAGATTACAGGAAACATCCTGAAAACTTGGTGATTTAAGAAGTAGTTTCGCGTGATGGTCATATGAAGCAGAAGTACTGCGATCCTGGTAAATCCCACGTGCCAACATACTATGCCCACTAAACCACGTTCCGTTGAATTCAACCTTAAATATTTTTATAATATGGCAAGGAAGTATAAACTATAAATCTTACATTATAGAGTGAGTGTAATTTTTCGTGCAGAATAAACGTTGCAAGCATCGGATGAAAAGTCGGAACGGAAACATTTAATTGCAATTTGAAGTCTTGCAGAGGTTTCGTGTTGTGGAAAAGGAATACTGTCGTTGAAAATCGTTTATCTTTGCCGTAATCAACAACTAGTGCGATATTAGTATTTGGATGTTTCGATTGGTATTGAAAATCAGCATTAATGTCAATATTTTTGGAGGGTTTGGTCAGTATCACGATCGTATGGAATATTTTAGTTCCTTCGTCTAGTGATTTGTCGATTATTTTTAGCGCAAAGTTGGTGCGACCAACGGGGTCAGCCTTGGGGTTGAACGTGATGTTAAACATCCCTTCGGTATGAGCGTGCCCTCTCTGAATAAAGGAAAAATTCATAATAATTGCAAACCCAATTATTATTTATATTTACCAATACGTTCAAGTTTGAGTCGAAGTCAAATTGTGGATATGCTGAACTTTGAAGACTAGCAGTTCCTTGTATGTCTAAAAGGTTCCGTTTAGCCCGATTAGCAAACGAAAAAGATAAGTCAATTCCTTGTTCTTTGGCTTTTGGAAATTTATAAAGCATCCTTAGCTTGGTCGCTAAAGTTGACTGTGTTCGTGAAATATATCCAAATAATTTGGTTGTCACCCTTTTCGTTTGAAATTTCATATCAACATCGTACTGAGAAACGTCTTTCCTGCTAATTAGTTTCACGGAACCTGAAAATACTCCATGAACGAAAATGTCAAAGACCTTAATACAATACCTTGCACATCAATAACTTTTTCATCGTGAACTCCCAAAGAAAACTTGGGATAATATATAAAACCATGATTGGTTGGTTTCCTTGATAGTGCTACATTGGTATCAAAATATTTTAATTCATTTATATTCACAGCTACTTGCAAAAACTTCTCATCGATTGTATTCTTATATTTTCCTCGAACCAAAACTATTCCCGCTGTTGAAGTAACCAGCAACGTCAAATTTTTGCTTTGATTGTCTATCGTGACATTCGCATCAATTATTCTTCCAATACTTGCACCTGGCACATCAAAAACCAGGGAAACAGCACTGCCTTCCTGCTTATCCGTCCAACTATATTCAAAAATAAAGTCTTTGGCTTTTGGGTTCATTTTCTCCAAGAAAATACGGAATCCAGCCGGCCCCGCCAAGGCGAAGTAAGGCGCGTTTCTCATTTTCGTTACATTGACGAAGTGGTACTCCACGCAACTTCGTAGTCCGATGGTTTTCTCTAAGTGAGGCCAAGAGCAAAGCGATCTTGATATCATATATTCTTTTAAGCCGAATTGTTTCTCCTCTTTATCGTGTTTTAGTACCAGTAATTCAGACCTAAAATAATTCCATTAAATTTATTGAAATGGGTAATTTCGCAGGATTTTCTAGAACCTTTAGATTCTTTTAGTGATAAGAATTCAAAACGTAAAAGAATTTGGAAAGGAAGTCAGAAAAACTATTAAATAAATAATAAATAAGTGCTTATTAATCCATGGCTTGACCTTGGGCGCGACCTTCGAGGTCAAATCAAGGTCAAATTCACTTTTTCAAAGTGGAACTCATATTTTTAACTTCAAAAATCGAAAGAGCTGGGTTCGATTATGACTTTCAAGATTTTCAAAATTGACCTATGGTGGTCATTTCAAAGTCAAGTAAGAATTCGACAATCACTTCACTCCGAAGGCGTCTTGGGTCTCCTTCACAACCTCTTCAACCGAATCACGTGACCACCAAATTATTTCAACTTGAATTCATTTCTGCCTCACTTACCTTGAATTGAAAATTTCGGATTTTTCTTGTGGCAGTGTCACTTTAACGCTTGCCAATTTGTAACCATTCAATTTGATATGGCCACCAATAGCAGTCGAGGAATACATGCTAGTCTTCACTTTCAAACCAACTTTCGCATAAAAAGCATCCACGCACATACTGGTGGTTATATCTAAAGAGGCAGTAGGTTTCGCGTCAGCTTTCAGTTCTAATTCTCGCGTTTTAGCAAAGTTATCAGCTTCCAAATTTCCCAGAAATTTCACGCTCAGTGAAGAAGTACCAATAGCGGCTAAAGACATTGGCAAACCCGCTCCAGTCGGAATTTCATACGAGGTATCAAGAAACATCATTGCTTTGTGATAGTTAATTTCCTGAAAACGCAATATGGAAAGAAATTCAAACAGACTATATTTTCTTACTTTTCTGGATAGTATGTGCTCCATAAAGTTCATTGGTTTCAAACTATCGATCGCCTGTTTCAATTCTTCATGACCATGATAAGCGATATATTTCAAATCATTTCCAAACAGCCTCAAGCTTATTGCAACCTTAATATATAAACAATTAAATATTTCAACAATTGAAGTTAAAACATACTTTCGGATCATCAAAATTATTCTGCATCACGTTAGGTATGTATTGAAGTTGATTCCTCAAAGATTCACTCTCAGCATTTCTAGAGAACCTCATTTTAGGTAAACTTTCTTCAAATTTAGATCTACTCCAAGGTCCGTTCGAACCGAATAACGATTCTAGATATTTTTCAAAACCTTCGGCTCTAGCAGATACCTGTTCAACAAGATAACGAAAAAAATAAATTAGGATACTCGACTCCACACTTACTTCGAAAAGATTAATCGAATTGCCGAACATATCAAGAGTGAAATTCATTGTCATCGATGTAGGAAAGTATGATTTTGTGGAAAAGATTAGGTTACTATCATAATTGCCACCTGCAATAAAAAAATTTGTTATATTTATGAATTGAATGGTTTTGAAAAAATATTTTACCGATATTGTATTCTTCGAAGAATATGGAACTTTCGAAGTTACGGGAGAACTTCCTGAAATCCTGACTGAATTTTTTAATCAAATCGGTGTCTGAAAGCAATCCTTGGATTTCTACCCTGCTGGGTACTGCTGATTTCAGTAAATTATTGAGGTGGCTCCAAACGAACGATCCGACTGAAAATTGATTAGTTGTTTGTTCAAAAATCTATAAAAATGTATTCCTTTCTTTTGCGAAGTAACACACTGTATATAACAGAGATTTTTAATATTTGCTGAGGAAAATTGCGGGCAATCATTCCGACACCCGAGTCAAAAAGTAAGTTAATCAAATTTGAACCAATCAAAAAAAAAAGGAAAAATCGTCGACATATTCCAAATTTCGTTTTAATGTTTACAAAACTCATTAAGAGTGAAACAAAGCTTAGCAACAAAAAGAAAAAGAAACATCGAAAACGCTTCAAATTGAAAAATTAATGTTCGAAAATTGAAAACATTTTAAGTTTCTGAATGTTGAGCAATATTATCACTCGGGCAAGTGAAAACTATAACCATTGTACAATGCTATAAATTCCCAACTTTTTGAATTTAATTTTGTGTTTTCGTTTATTTTTTTCTTAGATCTGGTGTGAGCAAAGCACCGCCCCTTTAGAGGCTTCCACATCCGTCGTTTTGGTGAACGACTCGTCAATAATTGATATAACCGCATTCTCGTGCCGAAACCCGGGACGAGTTTCATAATTTTCAGCGCCGTAATAACAGTTTCAACAACCGGCACCGGTGTTATATTACTGAAATCATTGACAACCTTCGCCATTGACGGAGTGAACTGTGATAAAGTAACTAATATTCCTATTCTATTTATCGATTCGTATTTTAAAAAATAAATCGTAATTCATAGATCGTATAGAAATAAAATTCCCTTATTTGATAACTATTTATCTGGAAATACAAACTATCAGTGTGTCGCGATTAAAAGCAAAATTCTCAACTTGAATGCAGTTTAAACGCGATAAACTTAAGGTCTGGGTCAATGCCAGAGTACAAGATTCACGTAGATATAATTGATAATCCGCACTGGTTTCTTGGAATTTCGATAATCACTTACCTTGGTTGACTTCTTCGTTTTCCAAAGTATGACGGATGTTCCTTATGAGTAAATAATTTGGACATTTCATAATTTGCAGATAAGCCGCGATACGTATTTCCGAATCTTGGTCTTGGTCTCTGTAAAGTTTTTCGAAGAAGTCTCTTGATGTGTCGCATGGTATTTTTCTGAAGCACTCGATCGCCGCTATCCGTATGTCGGTAGTTAAATCGGGGTTTTCGATGATTTCAACTAAGTTTTGTTTGAAATTTGGCGAGAGTTCCCCAGAATTTCCCAAAGCTTTCAAGAAAACCACCAACTGTAATATGAAAGGATTGGAATTGTTATGGAATTTTAGCTTTGGGGCCCACCTGATCGTGGTTATTCCTATTTTTTGTGTCAGTCTTGTAGAGTTCTTGTGTTGATTTTTCCAAGAATTCGGTTATTCTTTGAATAGCAGGAACTGATCCACAATCGCTGTGTTGAGCGCAGAAAGTGTGTGTTAGAGTACCGATACTAAGAGTTAATGAAGAATTGAAAGGTGTTGTCGTCAATAAATCAGCAGCAGCTGCTATCACTTTCTCATCAGGATGTCTTGTCAGAGATAAGTAGAAAAACCAATCATTGATCGTGCTGGTACTAACAGCTTGTTTTTTAATCAAATCCATCATGATAACCAAGGAACCGGTACTCTCTACATAAGGCAAAGCATCGATTACATTTTTCCTATAATAATCATTAATTAATTAAACCTTCTTAATGAATGAACAGAGAATACCTTCCAGTTGGACATAAAATAGCCGAGTGATCATAAATTTCTGTCAAGGCTTGAGGTCTCAAGATTCTCAGAGAAGCAACTAGATCGGTGAAAATTACCGAAAATCTAGTATGATCATCTTCGGTATCCATATCACACATTTTCTGTATCAAACTTCTGCTTTTTTGTATATTATCAGTGACAAGCGCTGTTGATGGAGTGTGGTCGAATAAAAGTGGAACTCTCTTTTTGATTTCTTCGGTTTTCACAATCGTCGTCGAATTTTCCTCACGATCAAGGATCAATTTCTGATAAATGTTGGTTGTTACTCCGGAATCACGATTTGAAAACGGTCTGACCAAATGAGATTCTGTACATTTTATCGACTTATATATATTATGGTCGATGGAAAAAGTACATTTGCTGAGTGATTTCAGCAAACTTTCCTCTGGTTGAATTTTCTAAAAAGTTCATGTGGTTTTCACCTAAACGATGGTTAATTTAATTAAACTCACCGAACGGAAACTATATGGCACCGATTGAATCACAGAGTGAAGTTTAGATCGACGTGTACAACTCGCTAAATCTTTGGTTTTATCGATAAAAAGAGTCGTACGCTCTGTACCAACAACCTCGTATGTCGTAAGACATTTTCCTTTCACGTCCTCTTCAAGTGACTTTGAATCCAAATCGAACCTTTCCATCGTGTTTTGGAATAGAGATATCAAACCTTTTTTCAAATTCAATACCCATACTTCTTCAGCAGCGTTTGGGCAGATCTCGGTAATCAAACCATCGTAAAATGAAAAACGAACGGCAAACGCGCTAAGAGATTTATCAAAATCGCTTGAACGGGGGTGAAAGAATCCACCTTCGCTCAATTTGGAATCCTTTAGTGTTATGATACCCTCGCAATCTGTCAGAAATTCTAAAACAACAGTTGACTCGAAGGAGAGCGTGGATTCGTTTTTACTGGTCCCATTGAATGCACTCTGGACGTTAACGGAGTATTTATAAATTTGTCGGGAACTTGGACCATATTTGAATTTCGGGTTATCTGCAATTTAATTTAGTATGTTGAAAATTATTGATTCTTTAAAAATGAATCCTATTCTAATTTTTTTGTATTTTTTCAATCAATATACAAATATGAGTCCCTCAACGTTCACCAGATTCGATATGTATAAATACACACAAAGTAGTTCAACCAACAATGGTTGAAACAGACCATAAAGTCAAAATTAATTGTTAGTTTGACTTTCAGTACTGAACGGTTCAATTAATAATTGAAATTTAAAATTTTCAACCAATTATTAAATTTTTTAGAAAATTTTCGTTCGAAAAATTGGCAATCACGCTTTCTAGAAGAAGTTTAACACTTACCTATTCCACACGTTGGTATTCCACAGACATTTGGATCTCTGTATGGATCTACAAAAGGGGAATCAAATTTCAGGGAAAGTAATGAAAGCTTAATAAAAATAAATAGTCAGCCGGAAGACGGATATCAATTTCATGAAGTTCCATAAAATTGCAAGCTCACTAGATAATTCCTTGAGGTGCAACAATCAATCAGAAATATATTTTTTTATCTTTTGAAATATAAACTAATCGACTTGATATTGCAGCGAATTGTCTTGTTATTTCTATGAAAAGTCCATTTCCGGTTTGAGACCAATTCCAATTCATAAAACTTATAACTAAAATTAACATGAAGTTTCTCGTTTTTTAGTGCTTACAAAAATAATGATTAGCATCGTTACAAAAAACGAGTTGGAATTGATTCCGCGATTTCAAAATGACCTTTTAGATACACAAACTAATTACATACATGAGAAACGTATACTCACTAGAAATATCCGCAAAAGTCAAACTCGAAAACCAAAGAGCTCCGAATAGCACTGTCGTCCACATTTTGTGAACATGAACTGATATCCAGAGCTAGGCTTCTTTGCCTTCTTCAGCAGTATGAATGTCAGTGTTCGGAAATTTTATTATAGGTTGAAACAAAATACCGAGATAAGAAGGTTAAAGTTCCTTTTGGGTTCTCTGTAATCCAGCAAGCCAAGACGATGATGTTGACAAAAATGATTACTCATTCAAAAAGATAGAACTAATTGCGCCAATAGAATGTCTTGTACACGAAATATTATCTCTTCAACTTCGAAATCGCATTACTATTGTTTGCCACAGACTAATTTCAACTCGACAGAGCGGGATTCAGAAGCTCGATGTTGCTCATTGAGCCAATTGTCTAGATACAATTAAGATATTTGTTGATGTATTGTGATTCCGTTCATTTGATTTTATGATTCATTTGCCTCTGACTATTTTTGGTTTACTTGCAGAAAAAAATGTTAGAGCGCTACGCGGGAAATTTTGGAACTTTAGGGGAAATAATTATTTTGGAGATTTCGGGTTAACTTGAATAATTCCAGAAGAGTTTCTATTTCTCTTCCTTATCCGACAGCTGCGCATGTAACAGTATGATTCTATCCAAATATTTACTGAAAACTATGATGTTACTGTTAATTCAACATTATTTCGGGTGTTTTGCCTCATTAATTGTTAAGCCTTAACTACAGATGGAACTTCATTCCCACATTAACCAATCGTTAATTTTAAAGGATACAGGAAATGCGACGAATGCAATAAATAGAAATCAAACGAAAACGAAAAAAATTTATTGTTGCAAATACACAAAAATACTAACAAAACTGTCAGCGATTAACAAGTAGGTAGAAAATGTAGTAACAAAGGTCTTAATATAGACTAATATACATAAATAGCGCAAAAACAAATAACACATAGTGAAGACCTCACAAAATCACAAATAAAAAGTTTAAACTTCGACTATTTGTTTACAATGAACAAAATTCAATAAAATGATCGAGGAAATTTCCCTGTTTCAGAAGTGAAGACCCTCTTTCTTTCTTATATTTAGATAACCACTAATAGTTGTGCTCCCCCGAGACCGAGGAAAGTATCGTGTTTCAAAAGTGAGGACGTTTTCTTTTAGTACCTAACTAGTAATACTTGTGTTGTTACGCCCCAGAAAAAAATCCTGGATCCGCTCTTGCGAGAATAAAATTCATTTAACGATTTTCCGTCGACGCCATTTTTATTCAATTTTGTCAGTTATGTCCGCCATTACTTTCATCGCACGTCACCGGTGGAAAAGAATAATTAATCAGACTTGTTCGATCTGAAATGAATAAATATTTCGTGACTAATTATTTAGCCTGTTTATTACAAAGAGACGCCATTTTTATTCAAATTCGTCATTTGTACGCCATTACTTTCATCGCACGTCAGCGGTGGACAGACATTGTTCAGTCTTTCAAAAGCGTTCTAAGTGTCTAGACGAGTTCAACTAGTGTCGAGAATAAAATTCATTTTACGATTTTGAATTAACAAGTGTGTTTTTTTTAGTATCTAAGTAGTGATACTTGTGTTGACGGCAAACGCTATAAAAACGATTCAACATTAATTATAAGTACAAGCAATCTTACCATATTCCCCAGAAGAAATATTGTTATAAATGAACATCAAAATAGTATCCTGAAGTATTATTTTATGAAAACAAGGATCGAACAATCCTGAGATAGCGAAACCATTTCTCGTGTGAAATATCCTGAAATTAAACATTTATGTTCTTATTCAGCGTTAAATACTAAAGAAATAATTTTTATTAAATATTATACCATAGTCATTTGTATTTATAATTGGATAGATTAATATATTTTAATACAAGATGTACCGTCATTATTAAGTAGTTTGTAGTAATGATTAGATATTTTTCATGATTATCAATATATATTGAGGAATACAAAAAAAAAATTGAAGTCAAAATGATGAAAAATTTATTTTATAATAGATTATACACATAGAGTGTTAAAGATGCCACTTGCATTTCATAAATGAAATCGTTTCATTAGTATGCTTCCAGGAACTGATCTTATCTTAAGAATTTTTTTATTCACTTTCTTTCAATCGATTCCAGACTGAACAACACCCCAAATTCTTTATGGACAAATCAGATGTGCTGGTGTTGGCGGAGAAATGTCCGATTATAACGCCCTGTGTAGAATATATAATATACTCACCTGTCCTGAATGCTTCACCGGAAAAATCTGCCGGTTACATTGTCATACGCCATTACAATTTTGACCCATTTATCATTCACTAGTCCTTCTGCCTGTTATGATTAAATGTGATTTTAAATCGCAAATAATTTTAATGTCTACTTACCCTTACCTTTAGGAAACGTGCAGAAATATCATAATTATCATCATCTCTATCTCCAAGTTTATAACAGCGATGTATTTGACTTATTTCAATGGGTGTAGGTGACACAAGGAGGATATCAAACTCTATCAAAAGAAAAACATTTGTAGTTTTGTAGTGAATACTGAATGATCGGTAAGTACATCGAGTTGATTGCGATTTAGTATTCTCCAAAAATACATTTATTAGAATTTAGGTGTATAAAATATATTTATTAAACAAATCTTGATTACACCTTCATTAGTCGTTAACATGGCTGTCTTCATATGTGAAAACAGGTTTACTTTTGGTTTTTCTTCAGATTCCAACTTTGGTTTTTTACCTGACTTTCATATGTACAGAAAATTACCATTGAATTGATATGCAGAAATGAAATATTATGGCCCCTACACACTATGTGTGGATAGTTCGATCGTCGATGATCATGATGAGTTGGTTTAATGATCATAATCCTCTTAATTGTTGAATGCCCGGATGAGGGGCTTTCAATTTTTCTGAAATAATCGGCGATTACTAAATTTCTCTTAACGGAATATCAAATCCGTTAGTCGTTTCTCTTCATTTGTTGAAACTTGAAATGAAATAAAGTCGGGGAATATCCAAAACTTTTATTTTTGTTGCTAATCCATTCGTTTATCAACAGTAGCCTACATTTTGTGTACGATGAAATTCACGATTTTATTAGTTGAGTTTTGTTATTTGGTGTCCGATATATAAAATTTCAAATTTCGCTTATAAAACATAATTTTTTTCTACAAATAACCGCAAAGAAAAGACTTTGCGACGTAACATTTCCCCGTACGATTGTGCACATTTTTTGAGTTGAAACTGTACTTCATGCAAATACTCTTGTTTTTCTTTGATTGGAATACCAGGCAAGAAATAAATCCCGGTTACCTTTCATTTTTGTTGTAAAGGATTGGCGAATTGTAATTTTCATGTAATGTGGTGGAATTTCGCTTCCTTGTAGAAGATCAAATTATGTTGGCAACTTCTTTTTAGGCTCTAACATATGTAAATTACAACATATTAAAATTTTAGTCATGTATTATTGCACGTTTCCTTTTTGACTTCTTTGTGGGGAAAGGGTTAGACAGATGAACCGCTAACCCCTAGATAATAAGGTTTGTATAAAAAATCGAGAGAAAATTAATCAAGATTTTCTTCATTTCACGTATTAAATCAAATATGTAAATCTTAACACTATTAAGAGGGTGAAATGAGTTCTTGTATCGAGAAATGCTATAGAATAAATATTTAAAACATATATATAATTGAAAAGGAATTCTCGATAAAAAAAGTTGCTGACGAATCTTGGACTATCAAATAACAACTTATAATTAATAGATATTTACATTTTACAAATACATTCCTTTAAAGTTGATAACAACTTTATTCCAGAATAAAAGTTTAACAACTGAAGGCATTTCGAAGGAGCTTATTCAATTCAAATTATAGAAATGTCATACTGAATCATACATATCACGTCAAAAATGGATTGAAACGTAACAAGTCGATATAAACAAAATATATCGCACAAAATGAACAATTGACTCATATATGATGACAGATATGCATAAAACTCAAAAATATATTATCATTGAATTACTTCTTCCCGTTCCTTCAGAGAAAAAATATACAACAATTAAAATCGAAAGTGTTTAGTTGAGAGTTTGTTACTACCTATCTTCTATGCAGTAAAGTTTCACAAGTTCTCGTCAAAAATGATGCGCAAATTTATATCTTCCTTAAACAAACCACTCCTTCTGAACACTGTCGACGTGCGCTTTATGAAAAGCACATAACACTAATTTTTGTCTATCAATAATACAGAGCATACTTGGAAGCAGAACTGATACCGTTTTAAAAAAGCTCCCACCACTAAAGTAGAATGCGTTACCACAGGTAACTTTTGTAATTCTTAATTTATAAAAATAAACAGTTCCATTCACTAACACATTTTATCCTAATCTCAAGACAAAAATTTTCATACACAGAAAATTCGAATCGTGAGAAGTAAGACTAATCATGACCATTGGTGTTTCGTCATTGGTCGCCCGTGTTTTTTTTTTGTTTGTTCACATTTCATCCTTATCAAGTTTCGATTTCTTGGGGTTCTGTTGAGATGACTCGTTCGTTCTTTTCGCTCCTTGTTTGGTTGACTGTGTATCTGTGTTCGAAATATATATAAATGTTTTAATGAAAAACGACTTGACCGTCAGAAAATTGAGTCGAAGCAATGTAGTTATTGGGAGAAGGGTCAGGAAAATATGTGTAGGCATGTCATACTTACAGTGAAATTAGTGCAAATAGCTTATGATGTCAAATGAATAACATCAATGGTTAAACTAAAACCCTGAACCCATGCATTTTGTTATCATAGCACAAGCACCATTGCAATCCTCTCATATGTTACAAAAATCCCATGCAGCTAGCGTAAATAGCAAAATTAGAATGAGCAAGCGAACGTGAAATTTTTTTAAAAAATTTCAGTATTTACATTTTTTCAAAGAAAATAATTGGAACTTCATCATGTTTTACTTCGAAAGAAATTAAAACTTCTACCGATCACGCACCATCGCACCTTGAGATACTAAGAGTAAATTAATCAAGCCGTCAGAATTTCTGTTTTCATGAAAGCTTTGTGCACCGACTCTTGAATCAAAGTTGATGATTACGTGATTCAAACTGAAATAGTGATGAAAACTCAATATTCTTTATTAGTATTCACATTGATGTCTACAGGAGTGTACACTACTTTTGGAGTTGTAAGATACGATAAAAAAATTTACTAAATTAAAATGTTAGTAGTTAGTTTTTTCTTGGGTAGACCAAAAAAAATTGTAGAACGCCGACTTTAGAATGTTATTTCACAGCTTCCACTAAAACTGCTTACTACAGGGTAGACAGTTGTAGATAAAGTATAGTATTCAACTCGTGGAATACTCTGGTACTTTACACTCATACTCATGCGGTTATCAACGTCCCCGTGCAAAATACCTTACATATTCCAGTCATCAAATAATGTACTCTTTTACACAAGTGTTTAAGAAAGAAAATACGTTCAATATAAACGACAGAACAAAAATATTTTTAGTAGATGTAAATTAAATAAAACATGTCACCCATTACACAGCGCATCTAAACCTAAAGTGAGCTATCTCATGAATTTCGAATATTCAAGCCCGCACATAATCAAAATCCTTATCAATCATGTGCACGACTCAAACATTTCGAATTTTTGAGTAAACTACTAATTGAATCTAGATGCGCAAAATGTAAATGTGATGTTTGAATGACAATCATTAACCAAATAAATATTAGTCTGGACTAGGATCAAAAGAAAAAGAAAAAATAATGCAAAACAACCTCTCTCATCCACCCAAAAAAAATTGATTAGTATCGCGCCCTTGTTAATAGAATCCTTTACCATATAATGCAATAAACGAAAGGAAAATGGAAAATAAGATGTGCAAATGAAAATGCATCAAGAATAATTCGTGTCATGTTAAAATAACTCACCCTGAAGCCACCTGACTTGAGTTGCTGGTCCATAGCCCTTATCATTCTTCGCTGCTATGCGGAATATGATGGCCGCTTTAGTAGCAGTATCTAAATGAGCTGCAGCCAAGGAGGAATTTGGAACCACACAAGAGTTGCTCGGGCCACAGTAGACCCTGACGAATGCCAGTTGCGCCGATGGATTCGTCTTTTCCTGTGGAATTAAATCAATAACAATAAACGATGATAAATGTTTGTGAAACGCTTACTTTTCCTCGTACCGCTAAATAAACGGAATATTCTAATATATCCCCTTGATTCATATTGGGCGGCTCCCAAGAAAGATGTGCCCCATCAGAAGATTTGGCAATTTTAATGGCAGAAGGCGCACCTGGGAATCCAGGAAGGCATGTTTTGAAGGCGGAAATCTGAAACAATTTGCTGAGTATCGACCGTTATACGGGACGTGCGTTGCAATTACCTCACTCCAGTCACCTCTACCAACGCTATTGATGGCTGCTACCCTAAATTTATAAGCACTGCCCGGTTCCAGCATGAATTTTTGATATCTCGTTAAATCGGGCAAATTTTCTATCGTGAGTTCTGACGTATCCTCATTGAATAAATAATAGCTTTGTACATCGCAGGAGTTTCCCTTCATAAAACCGACGGTAAACCATTGTTCTTTGTCCATCGTTTCGGGAGAAGAAGCATTCACTTCCTGTACCTGAAGCGTTTATTACAATCAATATTATCATACTCGAAATCGGTATTCATTTTACCTTGTCAGCCTTCATGGATGCCTCAGACGTATCGTTTTCTGCGCTAGCCATACTCGATTCCTTCTGGTGATCAAGAGCCGCAGTTGCCAAAGCCGACAATGCATCATCGGACATTTCCTTTTTAACATCTTCTGAAGGCGTCTTCATATCAGATTGACTCATCACATCTGCGACAAAATTCACATCTCAATCTGTAATCATCGATAAAATTCAACATACCTTCTTCTTCTTCCTCCTCCTCATCTTCCTCATCGTCATCTTCATTGTGGTAATCTTCCTCCTTGATATCAACTTCCTCACTCTTCACCGAATTATCTGTATAAGATTCGTCTTCCATCTGAAATCCTTGTGTCCCTTTATCCGGCAGAGAAGATGTATTATCTGATGATTTTGGCGTGCCATTAATGATCGTTGGAGGGTCAATTTTGTTACCCATCATGAGCGTTTCATCCTCCTCCTCTTTAGGCATGATGGAATCCTTATTACCACCTCTTAAACCGATAAATGTTGGGTAATGATTATTGACGATACTTATTTCTATGTCATCGTTGGCTGGGTTACCGCCTTTGAAGCCTAACAGTTGGGTATAATTAAATGAGCCACCGAACAATGAATTTGCTGTTTCCATAGGAGCTATCGTTTCAGGCGTTAGGTCACCTTCCAAGGCCATTTCCACTGATTCGCCGCCAGTGCACCCGGCATTTTCATCTCTATCTTGTGCCATATCAAGTCCGGGTTCCATAAGCCCGGGTTCTGGATCTATAAGTCCAGGTTCCGGATCAATAAGTCCAGCTTCAGCAGCGAGGGCTGCTAGAGCTGCATCAGTTGTTGCTGGACCGTCAAACGATGTGGAGGCTAGAGGAAAATTTGGCAATTGTAAATATTGAAGTGAGAAATTGTCCACGCTCACCTATGGTTGCTGATGGTTGTTTTGGTCTGGAGACCACCATCAATTTAGGCTGTTGTTGCGTTTGTTGTTCAACGTTATTAGTGGTCACCGACGTGGCAGGTAAACGTACAAATTTGCCAACGCCAGCCGGTTGCTGAAGCAACGTCAACGTTTTACTTCCAGTTGTCATTTGTACAGTGACAGGTTTTCCGCCAATCATCACCTGTTTCTATAATGAGAGATTATTTTTTTCTCGATATATGCGTGTATTATTGAAAAATATTACCGTATTCTTTTGTAACGTGATATTTTTTGTCTGGCCAACCGGCATTTGAATGGTGATCGGTTTGGTGAGTTTGACATTTTGTACTCCCCCCAGTGCTGCCGTCGTCGATGGCAGAACGTTGAGTGTAGTCGTTTTCAGCGGAGCCATTGCTACAGTTTGAGCATTTGTCAAAGTTGGAAGTGTACGAAGTCCTGAAACGTGAACGAATGTTCGATTGGAACATTTGTTTGAGATATTACGTTGCGTTATTCACCTGTACTTGAACTGACAACTAGTACTTGTTGGTTACCGAGCGTCGACATTTGTCCTGGAGTTTTCGATAGAACTAACTTTCCGGTTGCTTTATTCATTTGAATCATATTGGATGGTATTGTTTTCACAGTGGTTAGAACTTGTTTGTTCGCGTTAGTTGGCAAAATTTTAACGATGGTGTTTTTAGTTTGTTGCGGTATAACTGACGGTGTTACTTTCGATTGCACGATGTTCGCCTTCTTCGGTAAAGTCGCCAAAGTCATACCTGCGCTTGTCTTAACCAGAGTAACAACTTGTTGAGGTACCGTATTTTTTTGTAGGACATTCGGACTTTTTTGTAGTACCACTTGCTTTGTGGCGTTTGCCTGCAATTTGGGACGCAACAATCAACGACGAGATATAAATATTCTAACATAAATTCGAGTGAAATACGAAAAAGTGAATGCGAAATACGAAAATTAAATGTTGTAAATTGTATTTGCCGGTCCGGTTGTTTCAAATAAAAAATTACATTGAAAAAACTTACCTGTACAGGAGGAACTTGTCTAACTCCTCCAGCCGTGTTTAAAACTGTTTGAACGCGCATATTAGCAGGACCTGAAGATAAGTTATTAATGAAGTAAAATTTGATGAATTATTTCGGTCTGTACCTTTAGCAGTACCAGCAGCAACTAAAACTTTTGACGTTGCTTGCGGCGATTGTACTGTGTTAGGTATTCCTCTCGGATTATTCAATAAATATTGATTTTCAAATTGATTAGTTTTAGACGCTACTTCCGCTCGTGTACTCTCTGATTGTTGGGAAGTTGTTGCTTGTTTAGCATTAGTAGGTGCTGATTGTAAATCGTATTTTTGAATCTGTGAAGGAAAAAAAAACCGAAGAAAATTTCAAAAAATTCATACAATTGTATTTGCTCATTAATGTTCAAAAATATGACAACCCCGTCATTTCCGTAATCCCATAAATAGGAATTTCAAAATCTAGAGAAAAATTACGAAATTTTCAAAATAGAGTTTTTACCTGTAAAATATAAATTTGGCCCGATGGTGCCACTGGCCAATTGACTTCTAACGAATGAGTGGCTGCTTTGACTAAAGAAACTCGGCTGGGAGCGCTTGGCCTATCGACTTCCAAATACCATAAATCTTTACAACATACTTGATTTTTGCAAGTTTTACGATAACCATCTCGCCCTGACCATATATAAAGTCTAGTACTTATACCCACAGCACAATGTCCCGCTCTTGCACATGGAGTGCTATCTGGACCATCAGCCTTGAACTGGAGCTCGTCCCAATTCATTGTTTCTGGAAAAAATAACACGAATATCTAATATAAGTATACGCATGTAATTAAAAAAAATATTTTTTTTTCAGTAAACTTTAATACTCCTACAAGAAAGTGCATAAAAATGTCAGTTTTTTTGACGAAGACGTTGAATGCGAATATTTTGCGCAAAATTTTTGAGAAGAACTCACCTAAATTGAGACAAGCCATTGTAGCTGTACATTTCCATTCTTTTTCGTTAGTTGCAGTTTTGGCATCGTCCGCAGGCACCCACCCACCGAATACGAACATTCGATGTCCAATTAACGTCGCGCTATGCAATGATCTTGGTAAAGGCGGTATGCCATAAACTTGAGGTCTGGACCATGTAAAATTATCCGTATTTAAAAACCATAAATCACCAAGTCTGTATCCACTCATGCCGCCATAGATAACCAAAAACGATTTGTTTTTACTTTTGTCGACGTATATAACACCTGGAGATGATTGGATGAAGTGGATGAGGAAGAAAAAATATTCAAATGACGTACCTGTATGGGATTCTCTAGGCGGTGGACACAAACCTTTCGTGATTGGAATGTCCCATTGGACGGGGTTTGATTTAATATCAAGGGTATAAAGATCGTTAAGATATCGTGGGACATTGTTCTTGGGGTCTACACTATCGTTTGCAAGACCTCCAAAGAGATAAACTTTGGAATCCAGTAAGGTGAAACTGTGACCCAGTCTTGGACAAGGCGACGGTCCCACTTTTGGATTCTTCGGTTTCAATCTTTTCCACTCCCATTTTGAAGCCTGTAAATGGTATGAATAAAAAAAGACAAATCCCTAAAGGAGGGGCGCGGGTTATTATACCTGTAGTTCATACAGTTCATTACTGTATTTGCCATATTCGACCATACCACCGAACACCAGCAGCCTCGTGCCTTCCACAACAAAACCGTAGGCGGCACATCCTGACGGTACGTCTCCTTTAGTCGCCGGCACAAACCACTGATTAGCGGCTGCAATAAATAAACACAAATTTGTAGTTACAAAACAAATTTTTCGAACTTGAATCGGAGAAAATTAGCCATTTTAAGTGAGGAAATTTTATGTCCCGATGTTTGGCTGAACTACTCAAAAGCTGATAAAAATTCTTTTCTGTATATTAGCAACAAGTTACCACTTGCTCTAATGTAAAGAAACTACCGCGTTTAGAGGCTGCGTGTGAACTCGCCAACATAAAAAGCTTAAAGAGATTCGTTTTTTTATACCTTTCATTTCAACTATACTGTAATCCAAAAATGCAGTGGCTTTCACTGCACGATTTCAAATTCACAGAAAATTTACTAAATATCGGCATGTTATATTAATTACATTCCATTTTTGCTTAAAACATTTATACATACTTATACTATGAAATGTAGACATTTGTTCAAACTATATATTTCCTGATATCTCTTAATAGTGTAGTATTCACCGCTGGTGTCCACCTATTGAGAGGTTTTACTGTATATGCCAATACATAAGATATAATTGCTGAGACATTCATGATTTACAACATTACAACTGAAAATCAAAATACAATGATTACATTAAAAAACTTTATTTTATGATATTTCAACATTCGTACCAAAAAAGCGTTACAGGAGTTTTACAGTAACACTAAAAACAGAAACATTGAATCGATGCAAACAATATCCAAAATTTCTGTGCATGGGTATATGACATTTGGCGTTTAATAATAGGCGGGAAAATGCTCAACCCATAATGTGTAAATTATCGACCAATTAATATTCAACAATAGAAATTATAGTAACGTCACGTCTCGAAGGGCTTCGCAATAATACCACTGCTGAGATCCACATACGTATTCCAAAAATAAAATAATTCCCTCGAAAAATGACGTTAGCGACAAATCTATAATGGCGAATGCACCCAAACGAAGCCGCTGTATCAACAATAAAATATTTAATGGAATTTTCCAGAAAAAACCAGTCGAAAACTAACATTAATGTAAAAATCGAGTATAAAACATTTCTCGGTTTGAAATGAGTAAACAATACAATTGACATTACAGGGACGCCATTTCACTTCCACTATGCAATATAGAGAAATGTCATTCGGTAGATAGAATACGAAAGAGTACCGAATACCGATAAACAAAGCAAGTAAAGTGATTCGCAGAAGAATTTAAGGCTAAACAAAAACATACCGGCGCGAGATAAAGTACAAACTATTCACAATACAATTAACTCACCTGTGTTATAAACATGCAATTCGTCTACAATTCCTTCGTTTCCGCCACCGAAAATGACCATTAAATCCTTAATAGCAACAGCACGATGACCATGTCTCGGTCTTGGTTGCGGTCCGGTCGTATTCGCCACATATTTCCATTCTAACGCCTTACCCGCCATTATGTTGTCACATTGCACAGATACATTACCAGAACTCTCAAATTTGAATTCAAATCGTCGAACGTTTCAGATGCTTCGTCATGTATATCTATTACGAGTCATCGCTCAATCCATTGTCAGATACGCTCCATCACACATTCACGGAACCGATAAAAATTGACTTTTACTTAACTTTTTCAGTTAATACAGGACAGCGTCTAACAGTTTATGCAAAATGTGTACTAGCAGTCGACAAAGAAGATATCATTGATAACACATCGTTTTCCAAGTTATTGACGCGACATCTGCAGGCGGCGTCCCTGAGTTGAACTAAATTCACGGTGCTCGAAAAAGTGACAGCCAATGATAAAGGTCGCCATAGATTGAGGTATTTTTCATCGTGTGATGGTTCTTTATTGGTATGTTGTCAAGCTTCGGATTTCTTTGAAGAATTGGATAATTACGTTTCCGTTCTTCAATTCCAATGACTGAAGCGTCAAAAAATTCCTAATTATGCAAGAAATCACCAATGTAAAGTCGATGAACTTTTTGAAAATTCCTTTTACTGTATAGACATGAAATATCTCTAAAATTTTCGTTGAAGGCTCCCATAAACTTTATTATTTCGCTTCATGTAAAATTTATCTTATGAGGATGGTATTGACGCTCACAATGTATATATGATGTGTGCCTGAATAGGGCTTCTTTTAAAATCAATAACATTCGAATTTCTCCTAAGAGATCTTTTGGTACTTCCAGCATATTTTTGATATTTTTTGTCAATATTTCTCAAAATTTAATCCCATTAAACGCCAAGAAGAAGAAATTAATTGCAGTGCGCAAATAAATCTTGTGCTACTGAACAACTTAATCGATTTTACGGGTTGCCTACCTTATTTTGACAACCGTGCATAGAATTGCACTAAGCACTGAATTACAAGATTTGTTGCAATTTTTTCAGTCATTGCAAGTTTTTCTAATACTAAATACAAATTTGAATTTCCTGAAATAAATCCACAGAACAATATGTGCATGATAATTTACAGATTACCAGTAAATAGATAAGTAAGAGATAACAATGGTTTATTATCAAAGGAAAAAAATTGTCGAGCGTTTTAACATCAAACTCCTCTTTTTTTTTCATTTATTATTCGTGATATCTGAAATTTTACCCTGTAAGTAGTTGTGGAAGCTTGAAACTGCTTGTTTTAACTATAGCATATTAACAAAAAATTGATTTTATTAAAGATTTTATTTTTTTCTTGTTAGATAAATAAAATTTTATGAGTAGTAGAAAAATTCTGGAACCTCAGACTTCAGAGAATAAGTAAAACAGGAAAAAAATGATCAGATTAGTTATCACATCTGGCAACTTCCCGAGTCCAGTAATCCACAAACTGCTCCTTGTAGATTTTTCAAGATGATTTGTAATGGTACTATTTGCTGACTTCCATTCAGTTCAATTGTAGGTATAAAATATACTGCAGGATCCAGTGAGTTTGTTCGCTCTCCATGTCCTTTAAGCAAGAGTGATCCCTTTTCACTGTAAGCACAATCCAAAAAAGGCTTTGGATCAACTGTGAATTCTTTTGCACACTAAAAGAGAATTTTATAAAACAAAATGTATACCAGTAGTATATGGTACTTACGCTTTCACAAATTTTATCAGGTTTCTGATTATTTTTTATCATACAAGCTATATATCCAAGTTGGATAAGAGGGTCTTCTATCATGTCAATAACACAGGCATGAATTTTATTGGCGTGACATTCAGTCTCGCCATGCTGACATTCAAATGAGATGGAATCTCCAGATACGATTGTCTAAAATGGATGTGACAGGAAAATGATTGTAAAAAATTTTATTGTTCTTTACCTTAGCTTTACCATATGGTATTAAATCCAAACTAATATGTTCTGGAATTTGTTTATATAAAGGAAACAGCTGTCGCGTTACAAAATATTTTGAATCTGGACATAATGCCTCATAATGAACAGAAATTTTAACTTTATTTCCCAATTCTACCTTTGGCTTATTTGAAACATTTTTCTGAATGATAAAGTAAACTGCCCCCAGTAAGAAGACAATAACAACCAATATTCTCCACTTATAATTCATTCTAGATATGTGTTTTTAATGTTATCCCAAATCATGCTAATGTATTCTTAGAATGTTACCTACAATGTTTTCCATTATTTCTTGATATAATTACAAAATAAAAGCAATAGTATCACAGCAATTGTTTATATTGTGTTTAAAAAAAAACTTGGAAAACACGTTTAATAGAAAATTTTCCTAAGTTGCAAACCTTCAAATGACATTTAATCTTTTCAATCTACCAGCTTTCTGATCTACTGGGATTCGTTTAATATTCTTATACCTAGATGTCGCTGATATCTTTTTTCAAAATCAATCAAAAACGCTCATCGTTAATCAGTCCCGATTTAAAGAAAAAAACTGCCTTTTACCGTCCCCAAATTGGTTTATTGCAATGTGTAATGTAAAATCAAAGTATTAAAAAATTCTCTTTATTAACACAATGTAACTTATACAATATCTCAAAAAACTGAGAGTACTGTCAATATAATATATACATATACTGCTGCCTTTACAGAAACAAATCGCTTCAATGCACCTTCAAAAGTTATTCCTATCAACTATACCTCTGGTCACAATTAAAGTGCAGCTAAACATATTGCTCTAAAGCGACTTTTTCTGTACCACAGCTATAGTAATTAATTCTAAATATGATTCAATAAATTAGACATGAACAATATATTCATATCGACGAGGAAAAATGTCTATATAAAAGCAGTTCTGTCAAAAAAATTACAAATCATCGTTTTCCTCACAGTTCATCCTGATCCGAACTTAAACGAGACTACAAAAAATCATTCAAATGCAGTATGTTCAAAAAGTGGGTGGACGGATACTAAATGTATAACTTTTGAATTTTTGAACACCGATCAATTTTTGGGAATAAGAATGTATATCGATGTATTCATCAACACAATTTACAAAAACTAATTCTATACATTTACAGTTATAGAATTTCGATATATACTTTTGCATATTTTTTACATGTAACTACATATTTTACAAACTAATTTTCCATTAGAGACTCATATTTGCTAAATTTTTGGCCTATAACACTGCAAATCAAACAGAAAAATGACGGCTCTAATTAGTATTTCTACAATACATGTCTTGACGGTCACTTTCTATTGTTGCAGTTAAAATTCGAACATAGAAAATATGAACTGTTGATGGTTCTGTGATGTAAAAAATTGAAAGAATCCCACTGTGAAAAATTTCCTAATTGAGGCATATTGTAGACAACTCTCCACATCAGTTAACGAGAAAGCTTTAATACTAGACATTGTTCTAACATGTAATCTTACTACATCAATGTCCCAGTTGTGAAGTTACAAAAAAGTAATAAAAAGTTTTCCAAATGAAATCGTAATTTGGCAGCATGTTGAAGTGATAAAACTATTGAAAACTAAAAAAATACGAAGCGTTTCATCAGAACATTGAATAAGACTACTGTAAGGTATCTCCTTTGTCATACATTTCATTACGCGCATCTACAAATCTAATGGAAAACGTGCAAAATACTTAAAGAGAAAATTATCACAGCTTTTGAATAGCAAAAAAAAATTGAATTCAGAGTCCTACAATATGAACCAATTTTCGCTAAGTATTGAGAAAAAAAAAATCGATTGTTGAAAAAATATTCAGTTACAACAATGTGAATATTCGCAAGTAGTTTGATATTTACAAACGAGTTCATGAATTCACATCAAAATTGGAATATTATTTAGTAACAAAGCTAACCTTTTTTAAGAAAATATTTTTCTGACTGCATTGCACTAGTTCAACTTTTAAGTTCATCAAGTTGTCGTTTTCCCTAGTTGATTCCATAAACCAAATTCTTCTGTCTGTTTTGTCATCACTGAATATTTACCTGAAATTTTACACACTTAAGAGACTAGTACGAAATGTAATAAACCAAAACATGTCTATAAATACGTATTGGATAAAATAATTACTTGGCAAAGAATTTATTAGGAAAAAATTCACTACATAATTATTCAAAATGCAATTTTGAATATTCAAAACGTGAAAACAATAATGTACAAGTAGAAAACATTATCACAAAAATAAAATGGAGTGTATAACTTAGTTTTGACTATGGGAAAATGTGATGTTTGCCTTACAATCAAGTTTGCGTGATGGCTGCACTTAAAGCTTCCATGCCTTCGGGTGGTACTCGAATACAATCATTTGACACAGAACCATTGACAATACCGTTCGTCGTTGCATATAAATCAACATTCGCATTTTCCGTAGGAGAACAGAGTGTCTGTACCGCCCTGTGCAGTTGTAGATAGTCGTTCACCGAACTCCATATTCCAGGCCGACGATTGTGGTAAAGCTTCGCGTACAAGTAAACATCTACGTTATTATCATAGTTCAAGTGTTTCTTTAATGACGTTAAAATGCAGAAACTGGCCGACTCAGTTCCACCGTACCTATAAAAAGGGTATATGATCAGCAACAAAGGTAAGTAGGATGTTTTTTCGAAGCAGATTGGACAAAATTGAATTGATTAATACCGTAGTTCCGTTGAAACGACTCCGAAACATGACCGAAAATTTTTTTATCTTATTTTGCGTTTAATGAAAAATTGATATGATTTGATGCAACGTGAGTAAAATATAAGGACCTGCCTAAGATAAACTATAAAATCCGATTATTTATACCATAATCAATAATAAATAACAATTACCTGTCAACAACAACTATAGGTCCATTTTGTATTCCAGCGTCCAAAACGACGTTGGGCAATTGATAGACTTCTCCTATGCTGGAACAATGATGAGGCCAATCAGTGCAATGTATCATTTTAACGGGTATTTCATAATCGTCCTGCAAAGACTGCATACTGAAATCTCGAATCACATAAGTCGATTGAGCTTGTTCATTGACCAGTTTTATCTTGTACGAATCAGCGTCGAAAGTTTCTTGGTCTGTTGGCCAAAACACCTCGAATTCTTGATTATCTATGATGCTGAGCATGACGATCATTTGTGCATTGTGGTCCCAAACCATCTGCCAGAAATCTTTGATGGTGTGCTTAAGCGGATGCTGAGTAATAATAAATTCTCTTAAACTGTGGAAACCTTGCATCCATGTGGCATTTATATAATCGGAACCATCTTCCCCTGGTTTTGGGGTGAGATGAACCCGGGAGGTTTCCACTGGTACAATATCCAGTCTTCTATTCTTTGGCTGATTTATCACTTTGCTTGACGAAACTAAATTGAAGTCTCTGCATTGGAAACTCGTCACTAACTGAAACGTGTCCATTAGCATTAAAACTGAAATCGATTGAAAACAAAATCACTACCTTAAATTGAACTTCAAGTGGTTTCCATATATCCATTTTATCTTCAGACGCTCCATTTTGAAGCATTTGGAAATATTTAGGGAATTGTTCCTTACTGATATTTGTTTCTCCAGACTCGATTGCTTCCACCAGGGCGTCGTGAATAAAAATGTATTGCTCTTCAGTTTGTACCAGAAAATTTCTCTGGGAACGTATGTGTTTGAGAAAACCATAAATATTCACTTCACCCCGGCTTCTTATTTGTCTGAGCATCGCATCTAATACTATGTAGGTGCCGGTTCTACCAACCCCAGCACTGATGAGAAACAAAATTGAAATCAATGTACCAAAAACAACGAGACTCAACTTACCTGCAATGTACTATAATGGGCCCTCCGTCTGGTGGGTTAGCAGCTGCCGATTTGGTCACAAAATGTAATACTGGCAAAGGATGATCAGGAGTGCCATGGTCTGGCCAATTTGTGTAGTGATATTGGTAAACAACTTTTTCAGCCATGAACGACTTCTTTTTCTTTATCTTTAAATTAATAATATCTCATTACCGCAATCGCAAAATTGATATAATTACTTACCCTAAGGTGTCGTATCTGTAAAGTCCTCACTGTGTACGTTGCCATGATGTCTTCCTTAACCAATTGGACTTGTATTACGCCATATGTTTCAGTACCTTCCTTTGGCCAGTACATATCGCACTTACGCTAGAATTTCGCATATTAATTAATATCAGTAATAGAAAATGTATTCTAAACTTACTCTGCCTCTTTCAACTAAGTTAGTAATCATCACTATAATGTTGACACGCTGCTCCCATACCATGCGCCAAAAACAGTCAAAAGTTGACGGTAATGGTCCTTGAGTACCAATATAAGCTTTAGACCATTGGAACCCGTCGATATAGTTTGCGTTTATATAATCGATGTTCTTTTTTTGTCCAGGCATTGGTAGTAGTTGAACCCTACTGTGATCATCTGTATAAAAATAATTGAATGAGGAAATGCGAATTCCAACTTGATAAATCAACATACAGGCGATTATATTCAAATATCGGTTTTTAGCTCTATTGTCTGGATGTTGGGAATGTTCGGAGGCATGATCCTCAGTGGTTGCCTCTGCTTGAATCGACTCATACTCCTTGCTGAAGCCGATGTCGCCATCGGCATGTAATTCTGCTACATGCTTGGCGAACATATGAACAGGAATCGCGCCTTTATAATCGGTATTTCCATCTGGCGTTGCATTCCAATCCAGAGATGCAGTTGGTACCGAACAAGGCGGATCGTCTAAGTAGTAGTAAGATGCGTGGAAACATTTTCTGTAAGGTCATATCATCATAGCGCAAGGCCTTTTATATTATTTTAACCCTTCACCTCCACATGATGAAAGCTGATACAGCAAGTAAAAACGCAAAAGTGGCACAGACAACACCAGCTAAAACTCCTGTACTGAGATCGTGAGTCGCTTGTTGCATGTACTCTTGGATTTTATCGCAGTTCGGTTGCATAAAAACAGTGTGGCTTTCCGAAGCATTTCCCTTAATAATCCTACCGGTTCTATTACTACGTGTGGAAGCTTGGATCTGGACCTTGTAAACCGCATCTGTGGTGATGTTTCTTATAGAAGTCTGGAAAATTTATTGATTGTTGATGTTGATGACACTTGATTATCGAAAATATTCTTCTTAATCATAAAATACCAACCGCCGTGTCCAGATGTTCAGTCTGCGTCGGCAACGTATTGTTGATCCACAAGTGATTGTCCAAGAGTATGTAGATGTAGTAAAAGTCGACGGAATCGTGAAACAAATTTGGTCTTTTCCATTTCACGTACATCGTATCCTGATTTTGGCATGTCAAATTCAGTATTATCGGTGGATCTGGACCACCGATATCAGTTACATTGATAACCGGATCGGAAGGTTGTCCTTCGTGTTTTCCGGTAAACGCCTTAACCCATATTTTATATTCCGTAAGCGGTTCTATAACGAGGAAAAACATTTCGAAATTATGATTTATCCAATGAAGATAGTCGGCCTTTGTTCGCCGACATGGAATAGTGAAAAAGCGAAAAGCAATAATTAAATTCGGTCTAAACGATAATTACTCATCATCTACTTAAACGAATGTGATAAAAGCTGTTTCGCAAGTTGAAAAAGAAAAATAAACTTCGTGAAAGGTACCGAGGCAAAAATTGTTAATTGGCGCACACGAAATTCAATCAAAATTGTAATTATGAACTTCAACCGCTCTTTATGCAGCATCAATTTGTAATATGCTGAAAGCGCGAGAGATGTTTGACTTTCATGAAATAACCCCGCGTATTCATGGAAAACTATGAAAATAAATGTTATGGACTAGTTCGTTTGTTCATTTGTTACCTGGAAACGTAACGAATTTTAATCTTTGAAAAAAAATGAAGTTTAAAATTTTCATAATAAGGTAAATTTACAGGAGGTAATCAGATAGGAACTGATATGGAAGTCCATCACTTTCATTTATTTTGAAAAGAATTTATATCGGACGACCCTAATCAGTGCTGCAGTGAAAACGTAATTAGGTTGTGGGTTGGAAAGTTTGAACTCTCAATCAGAACCCATCACGATGTCCAAGGTCAATAATGAATGATGAATCAATTTGCGAACTCTAGACAACCTCACAACATGATGCCAAGACACGAACTTCCAAGAGATAACCGACGTCCATCAGTGACATTTCGTTCTATGAAAATTTTTAGAACTTAACCATACTAATTTAGAACCCAATAAAATGACCACAAACAAAGTCCTTAATAAACTTGAAATTCGTTGAAATTGAACTCGGACATATACAATAATGACCCAATTTTTCGAAGATTAATACAGCAATTTTATCACATTTCTTTCCGAACCTACCATAATTCAGGAGCAATACTTGTAATAACTCATTGCAAGTTGGAATGTTTGAAGTAAAACTCATTTCACGACAGAGCTACCGAAATAACTCTTACTTACTTCGTTATCAAGGGGTTTGTCTCCTAAGGTTTATAGCAATAAATCAACTACGATTCTCAAACTGAAAGCAAATAATCGCTATTCCACCTGTGATACACATCAGAGAGTTGCAACAACCGAGGGGTAACTTTACTGACGCTGCATTCGGTGTCATTTGAGTGACGCCGTCGTGTGAAGTTTTGTTTTTCATATTCTTAAGTAACCATGAACATAAGTAACAGAGAAAAAAATTACATTCATCAAATCTTTTATTCTATGCTTCAACCTGCAACATAGGAGTTGATGAAAAATGAATTTAATTTGTATGTTTCACCTGAGACTAGTATATTAAATTTATGCCGCATAATATAACGAAAATGATTACCTACAGTAAATCCTGTGGTAGGAACAATAATTATAGGCAAGCTGTGACACCCGAAATTGAAATGAACAAGAAAATCCTCAAAAGTATTTTTTACAGACCATTAGACTAATGTAATAATATTGCAGCTTCAAGTCTATGCTATGAGTAAGGAACATTTTTGTTCTCTTACAAATCTCAACATCACTAACGAAAATAAAAAAAATGAATATCTCTTTCATTCAAATCATATTACGCATGAACTATGTTGTAGGTCTGTACAATGCCTAATTAAATATGTACCTCCAATACATACATCATACTTTCTTCAAGTTACATAATGAAATAATAAAAAGCTGGGACTGTAAAGACAAAAAGGATTTACATTCTATCCGTTGACTTTCAGAATGATCAGAATTGAAATAACAAATTGGCAGCCATTAATAAGCCACAAATTATTCGCAGTTTTCAACTCTCATTTACTCCTTCAATTAACATTCATTGACAGTCTGCCCAATAAAGCACCTATTCTGTATTACCGACAGGTGACATTATATTATTCTGCTAGATATTGAACATCATAAATATAAATTTACTGATATTATTTTGCCTCAAATCAGAATGTCAATAATCAGAAGCTGGTTGTAGGAATAAAAATTGATAAACGAAATTTGTGCATTGAGCATAACTCCATGCGAATCAACATCAATGAAACTAGCTTTAATGTAGCGCACATAGGTAAGTAGTATATCACAGCAAATATTTGAATAGTATACTCACTCAGATTAGTGAGGTTGTAAACAACATGGGATGAGGCCTGTTTCTGGGACTGCACATCCGTCAAATTAGCACGCATATAATAAATCCTGTATCCCTCGATGACACCGTTCACGTTTTCTGGCTCCTGCCATGCCAGCTTTATTGAATCAGATGTAACATCGAGCACAGTCAATCCCCTCGGTTTGCCAGGAACTGTAACAATAGGCGTGTCAATTAGGTTAGATTCGTTATTATTGCCAAAACATTAATCAAAAATATACGTACACCAATCGGTCGTGAAGACCTTCGTCGAGCCGTCATAAACGCCGGTGGTCACATCGAGTCCGACACAATTTCTCAAAACAAAAAGCAACGAAACATAAACAATAACATGACCCATGCTAATAAAGAACTGAACCCTTTTAACCAAGCGTTTTCGCACCGGCCATTTGAACCCGGGACGACAAACGAATCAAGAACACAGGCTGCGTTCTTCGTGCATCGTTCGCAATATTCTTACGGTCGATAATATTCCTTGAACTGGCGAAAAAACAAACAAAAACGGTCACTAATTCAGGTACCCAGCCCCTTGTTCCGTATCGTTAACACCGAACGGTGCTGCTGCTGACAGCGACCGAAGAGAACAGCGGCTGGGGCATGCGCCTTTTGATGCCCGCTCCGCGCACAATCTGCCGCTGTTTATTTCGACTTCTAAACAAGGCCGCTAACGTTGCCTCTCTTCCAGACCAAGATTATCCCAAAATGGACGCGAATTTAATTCAATTCATAAATACCCTCGCCTCGCACCGAAACACCTTATGACCCTTTTCTTTTATTTCATCGAGAAATATTTCATTATAAACTTCGCATTCATAACAACTTCACCAGATCACTGGGTCGTGTTCATTTTTTTTTTCAATTACTTGTGAAGATTTAATCATCGTATGAATACATTAACGGAAAAAATTATGCACGGATTATCTAAACGACGCGCAAATACCACTGTAACATGACGTGGTGTCAAAATTGAGCTGATTATCAACATGAGGCAGATAAGATTGATTTTTTCGTCAATATTTTTATTTTCCGGCTACGAGAAAAATAAATTCCCCCAATAGGGCGCGCGATGCCCGAGATACATAGTTTGGTGTAAAAAAATCCCATTACCGAAGTTTAAATCGTTTCTTATAGATTCCTGGACGCTGAATACGATAAAAATAAATGTAACATTCCGGTTTTAGTGGTTGTGGCTGAAAAAAAAGGCATAAAGCAAGCGATTTCCAGTTTTTCACGTTTAGTTTGCGAAGTATATCTCAAAGAGATATACCTCATTTATAGTAAAAAAAGGGTTCATTGAAAATGACCAAAAATTTTTTTTAATTGTACATCTCAGCGTGTTACGATTAAAAACAGTTTAATTGTCATCAAAAATATTAGAAAGGCTACTTTTTTTCCTCCCCCACATATAGCAAATGTCGGATTTGATCGAACTGCAACCGAATTTAGGTGGTTCAATTCATCAAGGGTCGATTGTTCAAACGTCGATTAAATATTTAATCACAATTAGCGCGATTAACCTACAATTTTCGATAAGTTTAATCGTTAATCGATTGAATTTTAATTAACCATTTCATCACAATCATTATTACCGTCAAATCTGTGATTGCTCATTCTGGATTTTGAACCGTGAAGCAACAAAAAAAATACTTAATCATAATTACACAAATCACACAAAATGAACTATAATAATTCAAAAATTTTAGGGAAAAGTTGAGATATATATTAAATTTTCCGAGGATTTCTGTGAAATATCAAAGGAATTATCGAATGTCCAAGGGGTCTCTCGAATTAAGGTGGTCGTCTGACACTATTCGCAAAATCGACCAATAAACCTGAGACTTTTGTGCTAATAATTTTTTTAAATTTAACTGCGGATTCTGTAACAATGAACCTTTTTTAACATCTATATCACATATTTAAAAAAAATCGCGCTTGATTTCACAAAATCTGTTGGCATTAATAAAGAATTTTGAAATTTCGCAATATTTTTGGACCTGAGACTGTTGAACGGAAACCCATTTTCGAAACAAAAATTTTATTCAATTTCTATTAATGAGTATTAACTGGAACAAAGGTTTTTTAGCCCTTTGAATTCATGCTAAACTAAAGAAAAAAAAGTCAATAATTGAAAAAATGGACCCTTTTCGTTTATTTGAAACCCACACATATCTTCAGACCTAGTGTGGATACAAATACCATATCCGTCATATTGTGCTCCGGGTTTGATTGAACATATAGATCAAATATCTTTGAATAAGTTTTCCCATATAGAGCGAAGTAATTCTTGAAGGGGATTCCCTGTATAGTCCAACGTTTCCTATCTTTTTTTCAACGGCTTCGTTCATAACACATGCCGAAAAAAATCATTATTACTGATATCAAAGTAACCATCACTTAGTCAAACATAATTAATTCTTCGTTGTTGATCTTGGCGTTGATTACAATTCTTAATTATGAAATTTATATAATATGAACCATTTCTTTATATAAGGTCGTTCGCGCTAAAATAGATTTCAGATTACTCGCATTGAAATTCGCCAAAGTGAATTACAGTCGTCGCTCGACATTCGCGAGGGTTCCATTCCAGAAAAATTCCGCGAATGTGAATGTGTTAATAAGAGGGTTACGTTCCACCAAGTCGGATAATGAACTATTAAAAGTCGATTTCACCATCAATAACAGGGTTTTATGAATCTTTTTCTCCATAAAGATGCAATCAATTTAATAATGTCTTATATTCAAATAGGGTGAAACAATTATTTATCTGTGACTCTTTGATCTCTTTTTTATGTTTGAATTTTCTTGAGATGGAATACAAAGTTGATGCGGCGAAAAGACGCACAGTGGTAGGAATAGATTGATTTTTACACATAGTTTTGGAGATTTGCGTCTGTAATTAGCACTTTTTCAGCCTCTTTTTATTTTTTGTGCGCTTTGTTCATTTATTTTGCCCGTTTTGTATATATAATATGAATGGGTTTAGTCTGTCTATTATGAAATTTGTTTGTTTATTTTTGAGCTTTGGCGTGTCTTATTTGTGTTTGTTTCGTCTGTCCACTTAAGAAATTTCAGCCATCTATTTTGAGTTTGTCTATTTTGCTTCAATCGCGTGTCTATATTGTATGTTCAGTTCGACTACTTTGTTTTTTCTTCGTTTGTCTATTTTTGAGAGTTTGAGTCTTAATTTTGGCTTTGATCTCTCCTGGAGAGATCATTTTAGGATTGATTTGTCAATTTGTCTGTTTTGGACGTCCGCAAATCTGTTTTGTATTTTTTTTTTGGTCTATTTCTTGAAAAGATCGTGTTGTAATATTTTATTAATAGTTTTGAAGGTTTTTAGCATCTTATTTGGGTTCATTTCGCCTGTCTATTATCGAAGTTTTGCCTGTCATATTTGGGCTTGTTTTGTCGTTTGTATTACGTGTTTGTTTCTTTCAACTACATATATCAGAAAATTGCATGTCTATGTTGGTTTCAATCCGTCAGTCTATTTTCCAAGTATTTTTTACGAACTTGATAGAACATACTTTCTGCTTTTCGTTCGTGGATAATCGAAGTTGTCGTCCGCGAATGTGAAAATCGGTCGCATTTCCTTGATGCCAAATATTTGAATCTCGCGAATGTCAAATCCGTGAATGTCTATTTCATTGAAACATTGAACGCGCCTAAACTAATAATACTACCATTAAACTTAATCAGTATTCTGTTCGAATGATATGAAACTGATACTGCGTCCATATACTTTATATGTACGCAGACAGCGCTTGTTGATAACAAATCATTAAAATTCTTTCAACTAAATATATCATTCATATTTTAGAGTACGGATCTGTTTCGATTATGCGCTGCCTGGAAAAATTGTGCCCGCGAATCCACAAAAAACGAAAGCAATCAATAACACGAAAAGTATTAATTGCGTACTCATACAAAAAAGTATATTGATCTGGTTACGGGACGTGTATTTTGTTTGTTCATTTTGTCAGTTAATATCTTTCGCATACAGTGATCTATTTTCAGTTGGAAAAATCATTTTATATTCATGAACTATTATTTACTCGACTTTAATGTCTTCGAAACTTAGTTTGATGGTGGATAATTAATCTAAAAGTGAATGATAATGAAAGAGAACTCGAAAGAATATTCCATGAATTGAAACTGGATTTTTAACTAGTTATGAAGAGGGTATCTCGATTCCTAATGTAATGAAGTGTTGGGGTTGGAAAATATTACAGGATTTAATTTTTTGGTGGAAATTCAATATCTTGTGGGAAGTAAATTTGATTGCTAATAATTAATTTGGTAATTCGGGAAAATTGAATTGATTATGTTATTATTTATTTATAAGAGGTATTTCGATTTTTAAAATCGACATTTCATTCGTTTGGAATATATTAGATATTATGATAATTGGAGAAAATATTCAGATATGTGGATTTTTATTTGAACTTATCACTTATCTCCACCTTCTCAGAAGGTTATTTATATTTAGGATAGAAAATGTGACACGCAGAGTGTACAGTTATCGACACAGAACAATCCACATTTTAAAATTTCTGATGCAGTCAAACACCAAACCTTAGTAATTCCTAGAATTCGTTCTCAATGATAATTTGAAATCGCATTTATTTCATTGTTAGCAGCGTGGGAAAACCAGGATTTCAAAAACGATCAATATATTAAAACATTTGAGTGACCAAAACTTGTGTATTTTTTGAAATTAATTTCATCTGAAATTTCCGTTGACCAAAAATGTACAAAAACTATTTTCGCTCACTTTTTTCGCTTTCTTGGGGGTTTTATTTCAATTTGCGATTAAAATAAATGGTCTAAATCGTTTCAGGTTTCTTCGAACAAAATTCTCCTTGAAAACTCCAGAAACATTTTATTTGTTTTGTCACTCTTCTGGAAATCTTAAGAGATCACCTAGGTGCTTTTAGTAATTTTCATATACAGTCTTCCCTGTTCCAGATTCTACTGTCTATTTTGGAAACAACGCATGTCTATTTTCTATTGAGGTGTATTGTGGGTTGTGTTTGTTTATTTTTGAGGTTTCGCGTGTCGTATTCGAGTTTGTTTTATCTGACTATTCTAGAAGTTTCGCCCGCCTATTTCATGTCTATTTTGTTTGTCTATTTTTGAGATTTTGATTTGATTCGTCTATATATTTTGGAGATATATTACGCCGTTTTCAGGATTGTTTTGTCTGTCTATTTTGGACGTTTGCAAGTCTACTTTGTCTATTTGTCTATATTGTGAGCTTTGTTTGTCTAGTTTGGAGATTGGGATCTTATTTGAGTCCATAGAGATTTCGCGTCCCTATTTTTTGATTCCACTATTTTAGAAGTATCACATATCTATTTCGGCTTTAATGCTCCTATCTATTTTGGTATTCGATAGAACCTATTTAATCTAGCTTTTCATTCGCGTGTTATGGAACTTGTCACCAGCGAATGTGAAAATCGGTCGCATTTCCTTCAACGAATATTGAGGGACGTTTCTTTGAAGTTTCCACGAAATCTATGAAATCATCTTAGGCTCGTCTCCCCCTAGACCACGCCCTGTTCGATTCTTTGCTTTAGGAACGCAAAGACAATCCAAAACACACTGTGTTATCTGAAAATCATCCACAACGCGTTATGAATGTTTTAGCATTTATGAAACAACCACAACATGTTGTGGAGTACTCAAACGGACCACTTCACACGGCATTTGTATTATCACCTGGAAGTCAGTTATTGTTGATGACGGGACGTAGTAAATTGAATTTTATATGAAGTTTCAAAAAAGAAAAACGATCGATACGTGATATTATTAATTGAGCGTACAAGTTTGGCGAGTCCCCTAAAAGCTTGATACATTGCCTAAAGCAATTTGGCAAATTGACTATTCCACGATTGTAATCCACGAATTACGTGATATCTGTGGAGTAGAGAGAAAAGAACGAAGGAAGGTTTCGATGTTGAAGGTAGTGAAACACGTCACATGCTTATATAATCAATTGGAGAAACGAAAGATTCTTTCGTTTTACAATTTTTCAAATCGTCTTATGCTAATATTTTTATCAGAATTCCAAACAAGCACACTTGAGGGCTAAAGACTGAATTTGGACATAACAAAGTATCGTGATGCCGAATTAATTTCATTCCCATCTGAATTGACCTCAGCTATTTGTCAGCTATTTGTGATACGTTTACAAATTATCCGCTCTCTGTTTTATCGAGCACTCAATGGTAGTCAGTTTTCACATAATTTCTCAGAGGAACATCGACTGTTAAATTTGCGGCTAGCATCAATCGCTGGTTTCTAGATTGGAAAACAGGCTTAGGTATCGATTGTATGGTCCCATTCAATAATTTACACCGTGTTATTAATTACCTCACCATAATGGAATTGAATTAAAATTATTAGGTTTAGTTTGTTTCGGTGGAACGCGAACGGGACTTTCACGAAAAGATTTCATTTACTTGATGTATAATATACTGACCCCAGTCAGCCATATACGGAATCAAATTCATGCAAAAATATTCAACAAAAATATATGCGATCATCTGTAACGGGATGACTTTTCATACTTCAACTTCAGTTTTACTGGCGAATCGATATTCTAATCAGGTTCTTTGTTGGGTAGTTTTTTGGCAGGAGATTTACATGCTTATCAAGAACAGGAAGACTGTCTATGCCATTAAATTCGGTGGGTGATTCGAATTTTGCAAAGTCGAAAAAGTTTACAGGAAATGCATTGACGGATTTCGGGTTGATCTTATTTATTATCTATTTTCATGTAAACAGTGTCCTCGTCGAATAATCAACCATATTGAAATGGATTATCCAGTTCAAAATGATTCTTTATTCAAATATACCGGTAAACGGTCTACACATTCTTCATTTTATGAACATTTCGGGACAGAAAGAAGCAATTTGGAAGGGTTTAATTCCAATAATTTCAGCGGCGTTGACGATGAGCAATAACACAATTCATTACATGAACTCTCAGCTTTTTTCCTGCTTCAATGAGTGAAATAGTTTTGAGTTAACGCATAATCAAAACTCTTTTGACGTTCACCCAATAACTCTGAAACAAGCGAACTTCATTGTCATTGGACAAGCCAAATTAACCACAACAAAGCACCATTTGCTATTTTCTAACTTGAATAGATTTGATATTCGTAGTTAATTTCAATCTAAAATGCAGCAACTTGCATACACATAGTTATATTGATTTCTGTTAGACATGGCTTCTATTTCGAACCAATTAATAATAGTAATTAATAGACGAAATTATTTTCAATCTCACATACTTCTGAAGTATATTATGATATACTCATATACTCACCGGGTTGATATGAATTTATATAAAGTGGAAAGTTTGTCTACGTCTAATTTTGAAAGAAAAAAATGAATATCAAATGGAAAAGAAGAAATTTTTATATTTCACCAAGGAATCACTTATATAAAGTCAATTATTTAATGAGAAAAAAAAACACTTAATCATTGATAGGTCGATAGGTCTCAAACAACTCCAAAACACTTCACAAACTTCTCAGATGTTTCAAATATTTTCAAAATTATACAAAAATCGAACTAACCCTCAAATTTCTCAGGAAATTGAGAAATTACATTGACATAATAACGTTCTCGTATTTCAAGCACATTTTTTACAAATTTTCAATAAAATCAGTCAGTTTTTCAACCGTCAAATGTCTTTGACAAAATTCAATAGCGTTTCCATCAACTTTTTAGCTCTCATGAAGAATTATCTAATTTTGTAACAACTCGAAAATCATTCAGTTTTATGAAGAGTTCTTTTACGAGGAATATTTGAATTTTTGAATCTCGAAACTGATAATTTCTTGCGAAAAATGTGAATAGCGTTGAAAGTTTGAGAACCGATGTTAATGAGACCTAATCAGGTGAGCCGTCGTGTTTGATCATATGTGCATGAAATGGCTGAACTTGTAGACAAACTTTTGTGAAAGCTTCTTCGACGTATCACAATCAATTAATTAACTCGCACTTTCGAAGAGCTGTAAAGTTGGAAATTCTTGTCAACATCAAATTAAACTACAACTATCTGAACAGGAGGAACATTCAATGAACGAAAAAATATAAACTCGGTGGGTGAAACACGCATATTTCAATTAATTATTCATAGATTATCACATCAGAAATTTATGTTACTTATAGGGTTGAATCTTGATATGTAATATCCGTGTAATTATACATAAAACGTAAATGCAATCGTGAATGTTTAGATTTGCAAAGGTAGTTCAGTAGTAGTTCAGATTCATCAATAATCTACAACAATTACAAGCAATTTCATAAAGGCAAAGTAGGAAACTGGAAATCATAAGCTGAAACTTTGAACAAGTGGTGGTCCATGTATTCGATATAGAACCGAATTTCTATTTAGATGGCAGTTAGAAGTTTCGATATCAATGACTGACTAACTCTTCCCTGAAGTATACTTGTGTTATAATGAAAATAACCAATAATGTGCTTTGTGTAATTTACCGCTATCATAGTTCGATGAACGACAAAATATTATCAATTCAGAATGTAATTCCCTATTATTTGCAAGTGACTGATATTGAACTGAAATATCCAGTTGCACATTATCGATTTTTCCAAACTTTCCTACGATTTTTATACTGAAGGGTTTTGGAACAAAATGTAGTCCTAAAGAAATATCCCGCATTTATTTTACCACTTAACTTAGACCAACTCGAAATAAATCTGATACGAAAATATTACCTTTTATATTATAATGCCGATTTTCATATTTTCATATGTAATTCATTTCGACGATTTCATTGTGTAAATACCAAGTCGAGCAATTCGAATTGGAGTTGACCCGTCGCATTAATATTTTCAATGAAACAATTCTAATTATATATTTCAAGCAACAATTAACCGACTATTATTATTCTGTACCAAATTGATGTGCGTTTCACGAATCAACAATACAAACAGGGAGCTATTTTCAATCCATAGAAAGTAAAATTGAAAACACTCCACCACACAGAAAATCGATTCTGAGAACCGCCTAAGAATCTACTTACCTATTGACTTTATATTCCAGAAAGTTCGTATATTAAAATTTTCATCATATTTTAATCTTCGATATAATTATTAGTGGGTAGCGATATTGCATATATAACTCTTGTTCGTGATGGATTATGTAAAATAGCAAATTTCGGCAGTTAACTTCCATAGTAATTCAATAAAGTTCACCATAACAAAAAAATTACCTTAACTCCAATTAATGTTTCAGGCACAAAGGAATTCATATTTATTGAGCATATTGAATTTGCGTCCTAATGTTTGCCGGAATAAAAAGATTCAATCGTTTAATGATGGAAATATAAACTTTGATATCATTAGATCTTCGAGTAGAAAATTTGAGGTAACAAAGGTTAAATACTGTACGGTTGATGCTGGTAATTCGACCCGCATAATAACATGAAACGCTCCTAAAAAGGACGTGGTTTGACGAGGTTTCGTGGAGGATTTCGTCCCGAAGATGAACTTCAATTATTCCTAGTTCCCTTATTCCGAATTCTTTCGTCCAATACGCGAGCTTCTGCAGAATCCACGAAATAAAAGTGGAACGGGAAGATAGCACTCGCTGAAAGTGTATTCGATCAAAAAAAAAAAAAATTTGATGAATCAGCGGTATATGTTATATTATATAGATTTTTTACATATTATAAATCTATAGCCTCATTGTATTATTAATGGAAAACTGTAATCAATAACCACGTTATTGTTTTAATAATAAAACTTATTTGGTATCGGTTCAATAGTATATATGCTTTTGGTGATTCATCGTTTTTGAGGGTGTGAATTTTTTTCTTGTAACATATGCACGCCGAATTAGAAAAGTTTATAAAAAGAATTTTTCAATATCTGCAATGGTTTAAAGATTTTGAGCTCTAGAACCCAGATTTAGTTAACGAAACTTGATTTAAAAAACATTTGAATGAATCCGAAGTCAGTTAGCATTTTGAATGAAAAACCAAGATTGATTGAAAAATTAAATAATAATATCTATTTCGATATGCACAATTCGGAGCTTAATCCAGTTATGAATGACACTGACGCGATATTTATATTTCATGTTAGCTTGGAATACGCATTGGCTTCATTGCAATTTGATGAAATGTATCACGAAGAAACCGAATCAGTTATCCATTCGAAACAATAACAGGTAATGATAATCGGGAAACTCATTTTCACAATCCTGTTAAGAGGCAGACTATAAGAGACTTTGGAATTGTTCAATTATGTTACGAGATTTGTGTATAGAATCACTTTCAGGCCATTAGGATTTCAGTATATGACGATAGTTATTCTGTTTATCGATTTTGTCGCGTATGGACTAGTTTACTAAAATAATGGAAATTGAAGCAACCAGAAGTCATATCGGAAGATTTTAACGGTTATAACTCTCTAATACAGGAAGTAATTCTGCACTTCATCACCACCAAACAATTGAAATCGTATCGATTAATTCTATTGCGTTATTCGTGTTGCGAAACAATAGTCACCTGTGTTTGGAATATTATCATCTCAATTCTCTGTAGTGCAGATAAAAATCCCAAGGTGCCCATCCTAGAAATGATGATAATTTTGAATCTTATTTCGAATGGAAAAATTATTATCCGTTTAATATTCCATTCAGCTCAAAATTACCTATAACAAGAAGTCTTGAACAGAATAATTATGAATATTGGAAGACGAACTTCTAATAAGGATGAAAATGTCCTTTCATTCAGCATTTTACTTGAATATCTCTTTTTCACAGTAGTTTCCAACATGGAAACATAGGTGAGGTGATGTTAGTTTCCCGTATCCTATATTAAGACCTCGGCGAGTTAACTGAATTTAATTTCGTAGAAAGGCTTTCTCACTTCCAATATAAATCCGATTTGGTTAAGCTGATCTAATAATCTGTTTCTTGTGGAGAAAGACTTTAATGATTTTAGTATCTTGGACTGAGCATAAAAATGCTAGAGTCCCAAATAATGAGCTTTCCTTTTTCTCACCCCATCCATCTGTCTGTATTGATCACAAACTTTTCTTAGGGACCTCTGATGAAGAGATTCCTCATCCAGACACACAGGCAAGTTCAAAAATGAAATTTGATATCTTTTACAAACAGAAATTGAGGAAGAGCTGAGAAGTGTGATTTTCACAAGTTCTTTGGAAAAAAAACCTCCTATCACAGAACCTGCACCAACAGTATAAACTAACTTTTCACCTTGTATATTTTTAAAATCAATCAAAATTATAATGACGAGATACATCGATCTTCTGTTCAAAGGGAACCGGATAACGTAACTTTCAATGAAACTTAACTCTTAGGCAGGGGTAGAATCTACCCATAAATTTTAAATTGAACCCTATGTTTCGAACCTTTGTTCATGAGGGTACATGAATTTCCCACTAAAAATCTTTTATTGGCGAACGAACCATCAGTTGAATAATGGAGACGGAGTGTCAATACAACAATCAGATGAAGAATCTCTTTTCGCCGATGAAGGAAATTTTAGATAATTTGTCGCGAAATTTCCTCCACTTTTTGGTGAATGTCTCTCCGCTTTCATTGTGACAAATTTGAATAGAATTGCTTGAGTTCAATTCGAAATAGGTGTAAAGTTTCAATTTACATAAAACTTCGTTGTATCAAAACGAGCAAGAAATATAGCCCAAATTCATTCATTGAAGAGAATATGGTATTTATAATATTATTATATTAGAACTTTCAAGTAGAATATGACGATTTTCTTGTGAAAATGTATGAAAAAAATTATGAAAATGTGAGGCAGTGTTGCCTGCAGGAATCGCATTGCAACATATGTTTTTGAGTTGAAATAAGATTCCCAACTTTTCTCGATAAATAATTCCAATGGAATAACGCAAAACTTCGTTATTAAATTCAAACTGTAAATATCAAAGAGAATCCACTGATTTTGCACTTTTACGAAAATAATTAACTTTAACAGATTTCTTTAAATCTAATCGAGATAATCTACAAGATTAATCTAGATTCGGCAGAGACAATTACGAAATTCATCCCGGGTTTCGTCACCAATCACGGCTAGAATTGAAGCGACGAAGACGTTTTGCTCGGGAAACACACCAAATCGAAGAAATAAGAACATATGGTAACATTTTCTAGTACCCCCTCTGCCCCCAAAATGGCGTCACGTAACAATTGAACGACCCCTAATTCAGTATCAAAGTAACTGAATTATAATAAAATGAACGAAATCACGTGATAAGAGATTGGTGACATTACGGGACATCATTTTCAATTTATCATCTAGTATTGTACACCGTGACCGTCGCAGTTATTCCGGCTGTTCACGTTCTACATTCATTTTTCAAATTTGACGCTACTGGTTCAGTTGGGAATAACAAAAGTCTATGAAAAGAGACGATCCGAGGAAAGTGGCTATTAAAGGTCATGTAGCAATGAATTCAACCCTTAGTAGTAGGAAATTGGCCGCCGTATCTAGTGTATCACGCACAACAATCAGGAAAATGCTCAAATAACAACCTTTTAAGAAACGATCGGTTCAGCATCTGAATGAGAACGATCGTTTAGTTCAACAAAACCATCAGCGAAATTAGAAATAATCAAAAGTATCCGAATCTCGGACCAATATTCATTTCATCACATGGTAAACAGAATTGTTTGACGATATCGGTCAGATGAAAATCCAAAGAGATTTTATAAAATATGTACCTATTCAGCATATTCATCCGGAATTTATTGGAATCAGATAAACGACCCCTTTTTTAAATCCGGTAATCTTAATGGCGAAATTTATCTGGCAATATTGGAGGATGGCCCACAACCTCAAATCCTGCATTCGTAATCTAACGGAGTGTCGCACGAAGAAAAGTACTCATTTTTTCAGTGTTTGTTATTCAGAAACGCATCACCACAAAACTCAACGCGGAGCGACTAATCGAGAGCTGAATTTTCAATGTATTTATCATGTTTTGTTATCTTTGGAGGGTTTTCAAGAACTTTTTCTCTACCTAAAGGTGTATATTGGCAGAACCTCTGCAACGACTTTGGGAGATCCTTTTTCTCAACACCGGAAAAATTTTCCTTGGATATTTTTGTGCCTTTGCTTTTAAGTCTCCGAAATGTTTGCAGTCGCCCAGGCGTTTAACACAACGGATTTCATAACTCGCAAAATATTTTGTGTTTAATCTTTAAGAACGGCATTTCACGTTTTCCGATAATAAATGTTTGGTTGAGAGCTTAAAATTACGCTCTATTGTGGACAAGACTTGTTTATTCAAAATATGGGGATATCAAGTGGAAAATTATTCGTAGAATGGATGAAAGTGATGGAGAACATATTCGCAATGCGAAGACTTAAAATCGATTTCCGTTCGCGTTTTTGGGATCAAAACATTGCGATGAAGGAAATAAATCCAGTGAAGATTTGTGTTCAAAAACAAATAAATAATCTGTAATAAACATTCGATGGACACTTTCTCGGGCACCTTGTATATGTGCGTCTTGGTATATAAAGTTCCACCACGTGCTTTTGATATCCGTATAATATTCTCCGGAGAAGTATGTCTTACCAGCTTACCAAGATTCATTCATCTTTGTTGCCGCTGGGGAAACAATTTCGAGATTTATTGGAAAAATCGTTTTTCTTATGCGAATCCAGGAGGGTGCGTTCTCCTTTTGAGAAGGATAAAATGCGGAGAATTTATAAATTGATATGTGAATCGTTTTTTGTCATTTTTTAGGGGATTCGAATCCCTTGATTACTGTTGGAAAAAAGAAACGTTTCTAACATACATTTAAGGCAAATATGTTTGTCATTCACTTCAGTTTTGTGGTTAAAAACCCTGCTGCATATGAGCAAAATTATCAATTATGAAAAAACGCGATCGACTGTTCTAAATTACAAAATTATAGCACATTTTAACCGATTACCGCTTTTCTTCGTGTTTTCTTCTTTCTGAGAAAATCTTGTCACCAGGATATAACTTTCTTGAAACACTGTAATATTTCTGTCACTGTGAATATTTTTATTTATTGGATTTCGTTATTTCAATTTTCCACTCCTATGCCAATTTTTTGTCATCGGTCATAAATTGGAGTCTGTACCTCTGAACGACGAATTTTCAAAATTTTTATTTCATCCATTATTCGTTCTATTTTATAAAAGTTTGAATTCTTAAAATTTTATCTTCTGTTTACATCTGTTCCAAAATTAACTTTCATTAGAGCATATAGAATTTTTCATATATGACTTCATAGTTGAACGAAACAAATTATATCGCATGAAAAATTGATCCTAAGAGCAATTTTCCAATAACTTGCAAACATATGTTTATATTATGCTCAAGAATTTTCCTCATCAAATTAGATTACAAAAAATTTCAAAATAATTAAAAAATAAATATTTTTGTGTGCTTTTTCCTAATAAACACGAATTTTTTTCTGTGCTCTTGAATACAGTCTATATTATTGTTTATGTGACATATATAAAGGCAACCATGAAATAATGAATGACTTGCTTCTTATCAACTGTACTAACACACAGTCGTTGACAAAATACATCTAACACTATTTTACTCGCTGTTATTCGCCTGCTTGCTTTCGGTACATCAAAACTTTGATACACGAGGGAGGAAAGAAGTAATCATCATAGTGAATATATCTGCGTCATTGTAGAACATATTTCATACAAACATTTCGCCACTGATAATTGTGACGGGTATCCCATCAGTATTCATTCTCACGTTAGGGCGTTTGCAGAGGGAAACAAACGGAATATTCCGATTAATTTTTCAAACAATAATTGAAACATCCAATTTCCAACTCAGCTTCACGGACTCGTTCTTTTTCTAAATATTGAATAACACCGAAGGGCAATCAAATAGAATGCGTTTTTTAGTTTACAAAACATATCGCTGGCCATACACGATCAGTCGCATCGTTCATTTCAGCCGGAAGACCGGCCGGCCGGAGCGTATATGGGGGTTAAAACCTCGGAACATTTCGAAATGAGCGTCCTTTTCTAGCCAGGCCTGCCTTCAAATCGAATGCCGTCCGGCAAATACATGCCGTTCGGCCCGTAAATACGCTCGTTATGTCAATCAACGATAGCAGATAAGCAACTCGAAACGAAAAACGAAAATTCGAATTTTGGCCGGACGATTTAATGGCCCATAAATATTAATATACAAGTAGGCCCTTGACTTCATTCGGGACTCGATTCCTTTGCTACCTGCTTTCTTGAATGGAACAAATGGAAGGATAAATATGAAGACTACAATTGGGATATCTTCGCATTTTCAAATACTTGTGGATAGTTTAACATTTAATTTGAAAAATTATAAGAGATCCTCAATAAAACTCAATAAAGACGTCATTTTTAAGATACGAAGTGAAAGCGGAAAAAAAATACCGTCCCGAAAGGGACACGTGCTCGCGAAAGAGATATAGGACACATATAGAAGAAAATTCCAAATTGACGATTTAAAATTTTGTTGACAATCAGTCACGCTATGGCTATCAATATCAACAAAAGTATTTGTAAGCGTAAAAGATTACGTTGATGAAACCAGAAAGGGAATTAAAATCACAACCAAAAAACCCAAGAACCCAACGGCGAAAGGGAGCGCGAATTATCTACCCCAAAGACTATACAATAGGACCGGAGAAGTTACCAACGTGGGTGCCGTTTTCATCGACACGGAATGTAAAGGGAGGTAAAACGAGAGATATAAAATATTTTGATCGGCTTAAGCCATCGTCTTTCAAAATCAGTTTTCTACATTTCATTTGGATAATAATAACCTCAAATCTTTGATAAGTATTCAATAAATTCGTAACCCATCAAATTAGTGTTGTCCAAAAACTTTCAATACATTTTAAACGAAGGAACACCAGAAGTATTTTCGGGATTTCACAATGGACATTTTGATCCATACGATAACAATATCATCAGGCAGCTGTCAGTTGCGTTAAAAAAAATTTTAAGCAGTTTTTCCATTAATGCTCTAACCAATTTTCTATGTGATTCAAGTGTACTTTTGGCTGCAAGAGATAAACAATGAGAAACCACTTGGTCACATATCGCTTATAAAACATATGCTTATAAAAAATGCGTCCATATCAAAAAGAGTGCGTGATGCGTCAAGGAATATCTTTTAACCCTGCAGCCACACGAATGCAGTTGACTGCAGGAAATGTTGCAGGGACTTATCAAAACCGTCATGTGGCTGGGTTATGTTATCTGGTCGGTCTCACGACCGCAGTCAAAGGGTAATAAATGAGATAAGCTCCTTGACTGCTTGTCTGGTCGACAGTACAGATCGAGCGCTCTGCATGGAAAAACGATATGCCATTTAAGCGTAGCGCCACAGCTGCGGCAACTTTTATATCCATCCAAGAAAATATTCAACGTCGTACTGACGGTCGCTGATAACGACGGCAGCCGAGCAGTGTGTGGCCGGTCGCGGCAGTGCAGGTGCAGGAGCAGCAGCAGTAGCAGAGGACTGTGTGTGGCTACGGCATAATAAAAATACACACGCATGAATGAGTTACCGTAGATACGGACTGTGACAGGTCCCATTCAAGTTTTTGTCACTCCATATTTCAAGCAGCCCTTGCCCCCTTGCCTGCAAAATAGATCCGATTCACTTGGGCCGATCGTTCGAAAATGTTTGGGGTCGGAACAGCTGCTTTTGCGCAAGATTGAAAATGATAAATATAGTATTAATTTGATACTCACTAGAAAAAATATTTGCACCAGTGTCGTACAGTGTTCGAATGAACTGTCGTCGGCTGGTTTTTCTTTAGTTTTCACCATTTTCAAAAAAAATTTTTTCACTTTTTCCTAGGTCCGGCGCTGTTTTCACAGTCTAACGTTACGTGTATGGGCTTCTCCGGTCTAACGATAGATCGGACGGCGTATCGAAGCCGGCAGTCCTACCTGATCGTGTATGGCCAGCGTATGGCTATGATTGGGTTGGAGGAATTACTGTTTGCATTTCAGAAATAGAGATTTACCGACCATCAAAAAATAGAACTTATTCTTGTTTATTATGAATAAAAAAATTTCGAATCTATCCTTTCACGAAAGTGACACCGAAAATCTTTTTTTTTTGTTATGATGGTGCGATTTTGCCACCGCTTACTTTTATAGTTAGGTGGACCCATCTGGCATTTACGTATTTAGTCACAAATCATTATGACGAGCATGCAATCAAGTATGCATTCACACATTGACTGTTTGTAACGTGAAACCAACGGGGTTTTCGAATTCGTTTTTCAGGTTATAATTGAAACGTTGAACGCTTTCAATATCCAGCTGCGATTCGTGCAGGTGACCGTTTTCTTGTTACCGAGTAGCATCATCTAACAGGGATGATGCGAAACAGATAATCTGCAATGGATTTTCAGGAGATGCTCTGGATGTGTATGAACCTCATTTGAGTATATCTGAAGTAACAGAGAAGCTCATGCGATTTGGCGAGAATTAGTCTCAAATCCTTATTATTCTAAATGAAATAATTTTAATATGAAATTATATATGAAATAACTGAAATGATGGAAACAAAAATTTCCTCAAAAGATGCATCATAACTTAATGAGATTTTATTGCAATAAAGAATTTTTATGCCAATCGCTTTTATTGCGAACATAATCACTATTTTACTATTCATTTAGTAACATGCAAACCTGCTCTTAACTTCGAAAATGGATATCCCTACAGTGTTTCAGGTATGAGTTTTACTTTTCCGCATTCTGTTGATCTTCAGGAGATTATGAAAATGTAAAAATCGTTCTGCGAAAATCTTCATCGATTCACGTTGTTATTTGATAACTAGCAAACGGATGGCTGCGCCAAGCGTAGTTGGGTATTCAAAGTGTTCGATGTTTCAATTATTAGGTACCTGAAAAATATCTCGAAAATTCCCGTCTACATTCGCGCTGCAAATAGTTCTACGTGAAAATGAATATTTACAAGAAACGCCTTGCATTCATCAGTTACGGAATGTGTAGGTGATCGCAACAAAAATTTGTCTTTCAATATGATTTTTCCGCCATTAGGTATAAAAAAATATCGAACAAAGTTGGGATTTTCATTGTCATCATGCCTTTCCAAGTGAGAATTTTTCATTATTTCTTCTAAGCTAGCGTTTCATCAAAATAAAACAAAACGGAATAAAAAGTCCAATTAACTTCGTAAACTTCTAAGCGCATGCAGTTCAGAGGAATTTTAGGAAAATTATCGATTTTTGATTCCTCTTTTAAATTTTTTTGTAATTCTAGTGACGTTTCAACGTGATATTTAAAAATTGCCAATTTTTATTTACGCCTTTTCTGACTTTTCTTTGTTTTTCTGGTAACCAAAGAAAGGAAACATTTTTGCTTAACCAGAAAACGAATCTTGATTTATAAAATTCGGATGATTCTAGGAAATGTTCGATTCTTGGTTCTTTATTTGAGATTATATTTTGTTTTTCAATATTTTTGCGTTTTTCTTTGTTTTCTTAGATGTCTCGTGGAATTTTTCGTAATAGTCTGCGAATCAAACAAAATGAAGACGTTTCGAGTACATGAAAATGCAAGGGAATAATAGAAAATTGTGGAAATTACCAAAGATTTTAGAAAAATTTAAGATTTTCAATGTTTCGATCGTGATTTTCAAAAACTCCAATGTTTCCATCGATATTTTTCGGATTTTGCTTTGTTTTCCTGGATATTTTTGTTTACGAAATGCAAAGTAAGGGTTACTTTATTTAATGAAGTTTTACATGAAGTTAATGGATATTTTTTCAATTTTTTTTGTTACATAATTATTTTGCAAATTTCGTGTATCAAAGAATCAAACAACAAATAACAACAAAAAATAAAATTTGTTTTGTGAATAAATGTTTTTTTTTAAATCGAAAAACTTCAAAAACGTATCGGGCCACGGTCAAAAAAATTTTTTTCCTTCAACATTTGAAGTGCTACACCTCCGATCCAATATTTCATATTCCAGTGATATTAATCACAATCTCTTGAATCGCCTTCGATATAACTAAATGTCACTGAAGTTCTTGTGAGTTTATATCGGTTTTATTTTGTCATTGAATTACATCCCATATAAAAAATAATAATCGATACGATGTCATGCAGATGACGGTCGCTTATAAATTGTTGAAAAAATTTCATAAACTGTTCCGTTTGACTTGTGGATGAAAGCTCGGATAGATCAGGCATGCGAAACCCATTTAAGATATCAACTCCGTGAAGAGCCCAGCTACCCTTCTTGAATTCTGAGTGGAAAAGTTAGGTCATGTTATACCTTATAGGAAAAGATATTTTCCAACATGATTTCTTAATCTATCAAAATCTCGGATATTCGCCCGGCATCTTTCCTTTTCAATGCCGGAAAACCGAAGGTTAAAAACATTGTTCATCAGATTGGCTAATAAAAATGTATGAATATAAAAGTTCGAATAACCATAGTGTGCAAATGTATGTAGAGGCCTCTACGGATTGATTTTTGAGACGTACATTTAGCATTTGGATGAAATATAGTTGGAATGATTTGAACTTCCTTTCCCCCTGAGAAGTCGTTCAGGATACATCTGCACAAATTCGAAAGTAAGTCCATTTCATATCATTTTGCTCCGTCTGCTTCGAGATGTTATGTGACCAAAGTTGGTATTATATTTATCCTCGCGACTCGCTTTTAGTGTCTACTGATTTCGATATGCTGCTACGTTTCCGATATCAAGATTTTAGAAGAGCCGAAGTTTCATTCTAAATACTTTACTTGAAAGTAGAGAATATCTGGAACTGATATTAGATATGTTTTGCAGTTTGAGACTCAAAAAAAAAAGAAAATCATCTACGAGAATAAAACTGATCATTCGAACTTATCAACGAAATGGATTGATCGTCCGACAAGAGATAAACTGGACATTTTACAAAGATACCTTCTTTTTCATTCTGATCGTTATCGTTACGTTATATTGGAAATAATATTGGATCGGTTATGTTCAATCTAAACGGAGGTGCAGTTTGATAACTTCAACAACCAATAAATGCCAGGAAAATTGTCGCGTTCAATTAGGGGAAAACCCACAATTTTATGTTTTACTTTATTCGATCGTCATAATAACCGTTTTGGGGGTAATTCAACATGTTTCCGCTTCGCTCATAAATACATGTCCTCCTTACTCACCATTTTCAGCAGTTAACAGCTCATAGCCGTTCTGAAACTCGGATATCGAGTTCGTAATAATTCGCAAGTTCGAGAAGTTTTTCATTCGGAAAGTCGAAAAAATATCCTGCAGAATTTATCTTATTGGGCTTTTTGTTTTATTCCCCGTAAATTTCCCGACTAACGTTTTCGTTTTCTCTTTTCTACAACAATCACTTCTACTTTCCTTGCAAAACGAAAATCGTTCGTCCCAAAGAGAATTTTTTTTAACGAAGTGGGAACTTCCACTGAACTGGAATATTTTTAATTTAAACTTCCAGTCGGACTTTGATTCGGCATCCCGGGTTCTGTTTCTTGTGTAATTAAATCGAACCCTGTGAAACTGAACATGTGAAAACAGATCAGCTGTACATCCGCGTTACAAATCATTCGATTGTGTCTATTTTGAATGCTCCGGGCGTCCTATTCCGGATTTCTACAATTCGAATACGCGCACGACGGCATTCAATGTTGTCAATGTTTTGGGTACCTATTTATCTTACTTTTGTTTCTAGGTTACTTAAATCCAATTGAACCATCTGTATGAAATTCTGTTAAACTGTTAATCAAGAAATAATCTTTAATGAAAATGGGGGCATTTGATTCGCAACTCTGCATAAACAATATTCAGTTGATGGCAACAAACACATTTACAACAATTCGCAGATTTTCATCATTAGTGTCAGTTTATTCTTTCATTGTAAATGGGTAATTAAGTAGGCCCAATTATACAAGTTTCCTACATTTCGTGGCGACAGGGTAGCAGACAAACATCACGACGTTAGATCCGTTAAATTAATTGTTCCTCAACATAAGCTCACAATGCAACGTTTGCTACATGGAATGAACAAAGCGACTGTTTATTGCGGAACACTTAATACAGCTTGTTTAGCTCGTTGACAATTTTTAGCAGTGGCGAAGTGACTCGTTGAAGAAACTGAAGCAATTAATATAATCGTCGTTTTGTAAAAATTTTCCGATTTGAAAATGTTCCCGCTTGACCGATCGACTGAATTCACAATCAGCAGATGTTCTTTTGGTTCAGGGTAAAATTTGATTTCCCGGTCCCACCTTTATGAATACCAGCATTAGAAATATGTAAGGGCGAGTTTGAAGTTGAAGTGGTCTAACGAGGGGAAGATAACTAACAGTAATTGTGGGTCTAATTCGTTCTCCCGTTTTCAGTGTTCACTTTACACGGCCGTTGAGCAAACGTTGTTGCGGCACGAGTCCGCTTCCTCAGTCCACATGTGTTGCCCCCTAACACAATTGTGGGATTAAAACGCTGCTGTGCCACGGAGGACCCCTTGTCGTTGCAACGCTGGGGGTAACTAATCGAAATTCTTCACTAGTCTCGAGTTCACTATTCGACCGTAAATTAATCTTGAGCGCGGGTTATTTTTCATTTAATGGTATAGAAAACACTTGACAACTTACAAATATCCTACATAAATTTTGTTTTCAGGCCGCATTTTCGTACCTACGTGACGTTTCTGCCATCGTTTACCGCACTGCTGCATCAGCATTACGTCAAGTGCTTCAGATGTAATGACCAAGCATTTTCCTATCCTAAAGATCAATTTATTCAATCACTCACCTCCTTCGTCCGTCATTACGAGTACAGTGGTGTTCGGTCCGAGCCCTTCGGGGTTGAACACTTGGAGCGATACCAAATATTGGGTGTATGTTAATAGATTCTGGATTGTGTGACTCTGAAAATCGAATTATCTGTCAATTTCACTAGATAATACGGGGAATTTACATTTAAATATCATTAAAGTAGACGAAGTACCTGTTGAGGCATTAAGGTACATAGTGAAATAAAAAACATTATTTGTCATCTTCTTGGCGCTTGTTTCTGAATAAGCCTCCTTCTTGAAGGTATTTTGGTGCTTCTTAGAAAAAAAATATCTAATTTGTCACAAATGGTAAAAACTTTTGGGATTCGCTGTATATACGAATATTTTTTTTTGAAGAAAGTAACAAAATACAAAACAGCCTCAAAATACTTATTAATGATTGGTTTAATAATAGCAATATCATTGTTGAAACTGAATGTCTTGTTTCACTAGATGTCCTTTTTCACAAATATTTCAGTCGAGTTTGCATTAAATATACTCAAGTTGAAATGACATTAATGAGAAGAGCATTTTTTAAATTTAATTTAATTTTTAATTGAAAGAACAATTTTTAAATAATACAACGCTTTGTATTTTACATGCAACAAAATTTGTTACAGCCAAATATATGGAATAGCGATCTGATCTTCATTATCATCGTGCCTAGCAAATTTGATAATGGAATATGTTGAAGAAAATAATCTATTATTCCATATGACATACCAATTTACAAACGTATCGTAGATGATAATAGGCTAGTTTCAACTTACCAGCAAATCAGTTTCCAATCGTCAGACGCTTGCGCTTTTGGATTTTCGGGGCCCTGAAATCGTAGTGCGCAAGCGTCTGGTGATTACAAACTGATTCACTGCACCGTTGGAACATACCTATTGTTTGTCATCAACATCAAACTGTGACCAAAGTTGGTATTATATTTATCCTCGCGACTCGCTTTTAGTGTCTACTGATTTCGATATGCTGCTACGTTTCCGATATCAAGATTTTAGAAGAGCCGAAGTTTCATTCTAAATACTTTACTTGAAAGTAGAGAATATCTGGAACTGATATTAGATATGTTTTGCAGTTTGAGACTCAAAAAAAAAAGAAAATCATCTACGAGAATAAAACTGATCATTCGAACTTATCAACGAAATGGATTGATCGTCCGACAAGAGATAAACTGGACATTTTACAAAGATACCTTCTTTTTCATTCTGATCGTTATCGTTACGTTATATTGGAAATAATATTGGATCGGTTATGTTCAATCTAAACGGAGGTGCAGTTTGATAACTTCAACAACCAATAAATGCCAGGAAAATTGTCGCGTTCAATTAGGGGAAAACCCACAATTTTATGTTTTACTTTATTCGATCGTCATAATAACCGTTTTGGGGGTAATTCAACATGTTTCCGCTTCGCTCATAAATACATGTCCTCCTTACTCACCATTTTCAGCAGTTAACAGCTCATAGCCGTTCTGAAACTCGGATATCGAGTTCGTAATAATTCGCAAGTTCGAGAAGTTTTTCATTCGGAAAGTCGAAAAAATATCCTGCAGAATTTATCTTATTGGGCTTTTTGTTTTATTCCCCGTAAATTTCCCGACTAACGTTTTCGTTTTCTCTTTTCTACAACAATCACTTCTACTTTCCTTGCAAAACGAAAATCGTTCGTCCCAAAGAGAATTTTTTTTAACGAAGTGGGAACTTCCACTGAACTGGAATATTTTTAATTTAAACTTCCAGTCGGACTTTGATTCGGCATCCCGGGTTCTGTTTCTTGTGTAATTAAATCGAACCCTGTGAAACTGAACATGTGAAAACAGATCAGCTGTACATCCGCGTTACAAATCATTCGATTGTGTCTATTTTGAATGCTCCGGGCGTCCTATTCCGGATTTCTACAATTCGAATACGCGCACGACGGCATTCAATGTTGTCAATGTTTTGGGTACCTATTTATCTTACTTTTGTTTCTAGGTTACTTAAATCCAATTGAACCATCTGTATGAAATTCTGTTAAACTGTTAATCAAGAAATAATCTTTAATGAAAATGGGGGCATTTGATTCGCAACTCTGCATAAACAATATTCAGTTGATGGCAACAAACACATTTACAACAATTCGCAGATTTTCATCATTAGTGTCAGTTTATTCTTTCATTGTAAATGGGTAATTAAGTAGGCCCAATTATACAAGTTTCCTACATTTCGTGGCGACAGGGTAGCAGACAAACATCACGACGTTAGATCCGTTAAATTAATTGTTCCTCAACATAAGCTCACAATGCAACGTTTGCTACATGGAATGAACAAAGCGACTGTTTATTGCGGAACACTTAATACAGCTTGTTTAGCTCGTTGACAATTTTTAGCAGTGGCGAAGTGACTCGTTGAAGAAACTGAAGCAATTAATATAATCGTCGTTTTGTAAAAATTTTCCGATTTGAAAATGTTCCCGCTTGACCGATCGACTGAATTCACAATCAGCAGATGTTCTTTTGGTTCAGGGTAAAATTTGATTTCCCGGTCCCACCTTTATGAATACCAGCATTAGAAATATGTAAGGGCGAGTTTGAAGTTGAAGTGGTCTAACGAGGGGAAGATAACTAACAGTAATTGTGGGTCTAATTCGTTCTCCCGTTTTCAGTGTTCACTTTACACGGCCGTTGAGCAAACGTTGTTGCGGCACGAGTCCGCTTCCTCAGTCCACATGTGTTGCCCCCTAACACAATTGTGGGATTAAAACGCTGCTGTGCCACGGAGGACCCCTTGTCGTTGCAACGCTGGGGGTAACTAATCGAAATTCTTCACTAGTCTCGAGTTCACTATTCGACCGTAAATTAATCTTGAGCGCGGGTTATTTTTCATTTAATGGTATAGAAAACACTTGACAACTTACAAATATCCTACATAAATTTTGTTTTCAGGCCGCATTTTCGTACCTACGTGACGTTTCTGCCATCGTTTACCGCACTGCTGCATCAGCATTACGTCAAGTGCTTCAGATGTAATGACCAAGCATTTTCCTATCCTAAAGATCAATTTATTCAATCACTCACCTCCTTCGTCCGTCATTACGAGTACAGTGGTGTTCGGTCCGAGCCCTTCGGGGTTGAACACTTGGAGCGATACCAAATATTGGGTGTATGTTAATAGATTCTGGATTGTGTGACTCTGAAAATCGAATTATCTGTCAATTTCACTAGATAATACGGGAATTTACATTTAAATATCATTAAAGTAGACGAAGTACCTGTTGAGGCATTAAGGTACATAGTGAAATAAAAAACATTATTTGTCATCTTCTTGGCGCTTGTTTCTGAATAAGCCTCCTTCTTGAAGGTATTTTGGTGCTTCTTAGAAAAAAAATATCTAATTTGTCACAAATGGTAAAAACTTTTGGGATTCGCTGTATATACGAATATTTTTTTTTGAAGAAAGTAACAAAATACAAAACAGCCTCAAAATACTTATTAATGATTGGTTTAATAATAGCAATATCATTGTTGAAACTGAATGTCTTGTTTCACTAGATGTCCTTTTTCACAAATATTTCAGTCGAGTTTGCATTAAATATACTCAAGTTGAAATGACATTAATGAGAAGAGCATTTTTTAAATTTAATTTAATTTTTAATTGAAAGAACAATTTTTAAATAATACAACGCTTTGTATTTTACATGCAACAAAATTTGTTACAGCCAAATATATGGAATAGCGATCTGATCTTCATTATCATCGTGCCTAGCAAATTTGATAATGGAATATGTTGAAGAAAATAATCTATTATTCCATATGACATACCAATTTACAAACGTATCGTAGATGATAATAGGCTAGTTTCAACTTACCAGCAAATCAGTTTCCAATCGTCAGACGCTTGCGCTTTTGGATTTTCGGGGCCCTGAAATCGTAGTGCGCAAGCGTCTGGTGATTACAAACTGATTCACTGCACCGTTGGAACATACCTATTGTTTGTCATCAACATCAAACTGATTCTTGAAGAAATATTCTGAGAATTTTATATGGGAAACAAGGAAAGACTCGAATTTTTCATCAATTCTTCGAATTGATACGTTTTCTGGATGGCGATGGATTCTCCTACATTTTTTGATTTCGAGTCGGTTTTTGGGAGATTTTGAGAGGAATTTTAAATATCTAGGAAAACAAAGCGAAATCCGATCACTATCGATGGAAATATTCAAGTTTTCGAAAACCACATCGGGACATTGAAAATCCCGTCAAATTAAAGAAAATTCGAGAATTCTCCCAAAACCTTCGGTGTTTTTCTGGATTTCGTATTATTCCCTTGGATTTTCGTGTACTCGGAAATTTTTTTCAGAAGAATCCGACGTTTTAATTGGTTTGCGCAACTATTTCAAAAAATGTTACAAGATGCTTAAGAAAACAAAGAAAAACGATAACACATTGAAGATTTCAAAATTTTCTCGACCCACCTTGTGGAAAAAATATTTATTTGCAAAACAGATTTTATTTTTTGTTGTTATTTGTTATTTGATTCTTTCATCCACAAAAGTCGACGTCGAGTCAAGAAAATTAAAAAAAATTCAAACAATGTATTCGAAATAAATCGAAAAAATCTACATCCTGTGACGGTTCCTTCACTCCTGCTACAACAAATATTATCTTTTTTTAATAATTCTTTTCGTTATGCAATCTCGAATACTTCGTCTTTAAATTGTAGCCCACAATTTAGGGTTAACTGCTCCAGCTAAGAAGTAAATGTTATTTATTGCCCATCCAAAGATTCACAATGAATACTTTGTCCAGTTTCAACTGACGATGCGGCAAGTAGTTGGCACAGTTAATAGGGACCCACACTTTGGGAAAGGCTGCTCTAGAGACAAGATTATATCATAGAAATCTGGTCGTATTGTCACATTATGCTGTGATCGCGCATAAGTATGTATAAATTATATGTCCCAGTAATAACAAAAACACATAGGTGAAGGCACGGCCATATAACCACCTCTCAAGACCCAAAGGCGTTATTCAGGACTTCCATTTACGTACCCCTTCTAGATCCAGTTATTAATGACCTGCAGAATCTTCTATCAGATAATGTCATAAATACGCTCGCTTATTTATGCCCTCGGTTATAAGGAACCCCATTATTGAGTCCACTATCGTGACAGAGGTTAACAATATTATGGACATCCCAATTTGAATTGAAGGAATCGTTGTCGATGTTCAAGTTGATTGAATGACTCAGCAGTCAGTTTAAGAATGGGGCGCATGAATGTGAGAAAAAGTGCACTTTTAGTTCATTGCTGAAGAAATGTTTCCATCAGTGCACATTAGGTTTAATATTGTGTTATTGAGTATAGTCTGGTGCTCCATAAAATATCGGATGTGTATGTGAATTGCAATAGAATTCGGTAGACGTCCTTATCCATAGTGCATGCGATCGATATAAGAGCTATTGAAAGACGGTAGAAAATATTCATTGTTAAATTTGTCTCACTAATGACGTGTGTCTTGTAAACTAAGTAGAATTCTCTATTTTCAGAGTAAGACGGGATTGGTTACTGGCTCCAGAAAGCAAACGACAAAATAATTTGCGAATTAGTTCCATCGATTCTTCTAGATTCTGTATTGTTAAAATGTGATTAAATTGAGCGAAATGTAAACACGAGTCAATAGTTTAAGAGCCATCTCTGAAACGAAGCACTGTAATTGTTTTTCTTGAATGTGTTTGTGCTTGTACTCTTTAGGGGCAGTTGAAATTTCTCGGCTCTTTTAAGGAATTCCATCGGGCGACGCTAGCCCAGATTCCTGCACTGATTTATAGAATTGGGGAAAGCCTACTTTATTCAAGAAAACGGCTCTTTTCAATGAATGTGCAGTTCGAGGAGATAGTGTTCTCTATGTAGTTAATCGACTGATACGAAATCCACGTAACATTTGTCAATATGGTTGAAATCATTTAATACCATGTGATATCTCCTGTGATACCATTTTTTAGTTTAATAGGCTTATAGCTGGGCACGAATTCACGGAACTTATCCTATGTGAGTTATCTTGGCACTTTCTGTGGGTCCAAAGGAATTATCGTTTCACATGATTGCACTTGTGATTTACTCTCCACTCCTTTCACGTTATTTCGCGTTAAAAATTCAAGCACTCTCAAATCAAGATCCTAGGTGTACCATATCTCGTAACATGCACAGAAACCACAGAGTGGTCCTTTAGAACTTCTTTTGAAACATTCGGCGTGGATGTCTGAAGGGGATTCAACGGCGTTTTAAGCGAGTTCGGTATAATCGTTCGATTTCTGGATATTGCAATGCCAGTTCCGATTTCTATTCCCAACGCTGATGTATCCAACAAAATTGCTTATGGTCTATATGTCGCCTCTCTGTGGACCGGTTGCGAAAGTACAAGCGCTTAATTCAACTGTCGGATGAAGCGAATTTCAAACTAATTAAAGGCAAATCGGCGAAACTTTACCTATAAACGAACATGAATTTCATTCAGAAAATAAATTGGAACGATAACAGTTATCAGAGATTTTTATACTGCACTTTATTTGTACAGAATAAATTTTTAGAGAACCTTTTTTTACATAAGATATTCAACATTCCAGTGGTTCTCAAACGACTCTACAAAAAAACAACTGTTCTTTGTATTTCAATTTATTATATGAAGTTTCAGGTAATTATGCACAAAAATGAAAAATCATCACTTTTTCAAATTAAAGTTTTTGAGTAAGTTTTTTTCTATAAATTTCAGTAAATTCTGGTACATTGGAAACTATTGTGGAGGTGGTAAAAAAATGATGATGACGAAACTCTTTGTATCTGCAATTTATTGAAGTTCAAGAATTACAATTTAAATTGCATATTTACTCCTTTTCGAAATCGAGACAAATCGTGGGCTCCACGTTTCGGTTAAAGCTGCAGCTTTTGTTAGAGATATGATTGAGGTGAAATAAGGATCCCTTTTATTTTCAGCTTGTAGTCCCAAATGAGTTAAACGGGTTTTGTAAAATTATACTTCTAACTGCTAACAAGCTGGTATTGAATTTTTTGGTCTTAATATATCCACAAATTATCGATAATTAATTATTCGATAATAATATTGGACAAAATCTCATTATCCGTTGTAAGAGGTCCTCCATCCCCTTGCATGAAATCAATTAAGGTTTCAGTCCTGAAACTGATCCTCAGTGTAAAGTTATACGCTCTATTTGTACGACAAAATTGTCTTCCAATTAATGAATTCTCCATCAAGTTTATAAAATTGAAACGTTAAAATAGTCGTATCGACGAGAACTCAAATACGTAAATAAATTCTGTCACGTAAGTTCACATTTGCGACAGAATATTAGTCTCATATCGTCTCACGTTCATGTTTCCATTTGTAGGGTTTGGTTATGCACATCTACAGAAGTTCAGAATTGATGCATCGGAGCTATTATTGTTAATTCTCTTTGAATTGAGCTATTTATCTTTCTCAAGTTTAATGATCAAGAGAAAAAACCATAATCAAGAATTCATATAGACTCAGAATCTTATCATTAGAGCAAAAGTGAAACAAAACACAATTGCAAAAACAATTGATATTCCAATTTCCGGAGACGATTTAAAAATTTAATTTTAGAGCACCTATCCAAACTTATTTATAAGATCTTTTTACATGTTGCATTCTAATTAAAAGTTTACGTGTTCAGGATTTTATTTGGGACCAACTAAATATTTTCATTTATATACCCTCTATAAGAGGAATGAATATATTCTAAGGAAACTTCTAACTATTTGCCAAAAGTATATAATCCTTTCGTTATTTCAAATACCTTCCACTTCCAAACAAAAGTGACTTCCGGTTCTTGAGAAAACTCCAAATGGAATTCGAATTATCGAGGATAAATTTGCTACACGTTCTATATGTTCCACCACAGTTTGAACGGGAAACAATTTTTCCTTCTTATATATTCAGACTACGACCCATTTTATAATAGGGTGACTTTCGCCCCTTAGCGGAGTTGCTGAGAGAATTCTGCTTACTGCGGGAAATTGCTAACATATCCCACATATTTTCAAACTCGAACAACTTTTCTTACCATATTTTCACAATGAATGCCTCTTTCTGTTTTCATATTGGCGCTTTGTACCAAACCGCCTTCAAGAGCCTTATATTATCCCGTTCAATATATTACTGATTTAGGCATAATGAATACTTTGATGTAATGAATAGACGATTTTGTGCTTTAATATCTTATATGTCTCTTATTGAATTTTGTTGGAAATTTGCTTACCTCTACTTTGGTTTCTCTTATATAAATTTCTTCAAAGGAATCTTCTCCCCTATCACGTGGACGGTAGGCAATTCTGTATCCCAAGAATTCGCCATGAATTGTTTCGATATGTGGAGGCCGCCAACTAATGTGAATTGACGTGGAGGACGTATTATGTGCTGTGGTTATAACAGGTTTTCCAGTTGGAACTGAAAATTGAATTGAAAGTTAGTTAATATACAATCCGAATTAAAGTCATATAAATAGTTTGAAGAGTCCACAGGGGGGGCAATTGTTATGAATCCATATAATTATTTATATCTTCATTATATTATTTTGCACTTCGTTTTATGGATATTGACTTCACGTGATTGACGGTTTCCGTATTAACAATTGCATTTTCATCAATACGCCACATCTCAAAGTAGAGATTCTCTTAACATTGATAGCCCCATCAATTGATTAGAAACATTGTTGTGTGGCTCAGACATCTCAACTTGGCTATACACAGAAGCGACACTAAACTGAGAAGTGAACGGTGTTCCTTTGGGGACAACAAGTTCGTAAGACTGGCTATTCTATGAATTTGCATGGTCTTAGAATTGATTGGAGTGCAGTTTCTGCCTTGTACATGTTTAACCAATGGAGAATAGAGTTCGAATCTATCTAGTCAAACACAAAGAGTGAAAATGGTGAACCGTCAACCGCATTGTGTATCTTAATCAAAAAAATGGTTAAAAAATAATCGAATGCAACGCAGCTCTGTTGAAAATGAAATTTCGCATACGTGTTAATCTGCCAACACGGTGAATCAGGCTTGGTTTTGGTGAATCGAAGTTCGATATTTTTATGGTAACCATTACTGAAATCGCACGATAATACCTCAGGCTTGATAGACTTCCCTCGAAATGAATACATCAAACGGGTGCACCGAAAAATACAGGGATTGGTATTGGTAGCCGAACTGAAATCTCCGAATGATTTCCATACTATGGAAATAATTTTGGGGATAACCGTTGAGAGGAGCGATACAGATGTATATCACCCCTAGAACCCACAGGGAATTATATTCCACTCATTTCACGAAGAATATGAATGAAAGGGGATTCCAATCCTGCCTGCCGTTTTTCCTCAATACGTTCATATTCATATGTGCATATTTCAGTTAACGATTTCAATTCCACTCGAAGCATTAAACGATTTTTCGAAAAATCCAAAGAATCGCCTCAAAAACTGTTATCGAACTTTTGATGTTCCTGAAATAGAAAAATACACCCGTCGTCGGACAAAAAGAATGCAATCGAGAGCACAAAAAAAAACGTGACATTCCATTTTGAGTTAACTAAGAGTGCTCAGAAAACTGAACAGGAAAGCCGACAAAATCATTCGTTGTTTTTATTCGGTGACATTGGTTCATGTGAAAGCTATTAGAGAAATTCAACTTGCAGCGCAGCTAATCGTCTGAAACAAGCTGCCCTGCAAATTGCTTTATGTAATTGGACTCTCGCTGCCACTTTTAAAACGTATGTATGGTTTGACTCGTGTTTCACCTCTTGATAGACAACGGAATTTAATATACTAAATGTATGACACGCAAATAAGTTGAGAGCTTCGAGAAAGTTTTTTATTTGTACAAGTTACTACAATTTTTGTAAACCTTCGTGTCTTAATTAATTCTTCCAAAGCATCAAAATATTCCAGAAATTTATTCACTACACTATCAAATTAGGAACGTGTCATCCACATGACTTGCTTTTCAGCAAATATTCATCAAGTGTGTCCTTCGTCAATATATCAGCAAAAACATGGAATAACAATTAGGATTCAATTAGCACACAATCGGCTGAAGCGAAAAACCTGTGGATAAATTTAAGCAGCCCGCATAAATACTTTTATTATCACTGATAATTGCACGCCTGCCTTTTTTTCCCCAAAGTTTGTGGATTTCACGTTTCTATAGAAAAGGTGTCGCTATCTAACATACTTTACAAGTTATTTGAATTCAATTTTTTAAAAAAAACTCAACATTTCACCAAATTTTCGCAACGTGAATGGAGATATTTCAGCCATTAGAACAATTTTTAACATCCATTACTTTCTTGATATTCGATCTGGTGTGATGATGAATAATTAAAAGTTATGGACTGAAAAGTTCGCGCCAAACTTTCATTGATTATAGAGATAAACACAGAAGTGTTATGAAACTAACTTTCGCAATGAATATCATATTCATATACAAGAGGACTTAAAACAATATGATTTTCTAATCAATGGATTCGGAAGATCAAAACGGTATAAATATTCATACAACCGCCTGGGCCAGCTTACTTACCTTCCCTCAAGGTGACCATATAGTAAGACTCTTTGCTGGGATGGCTTGCCCCCATTGCGTTCACTGCCACAACCCGAAAACTATAAACCGTATAAGGCCTCAAATCCGTTACTTGGTAACTACTTTCGTTCGTTGGGGTCAGTATTCCATTAGCAGTGTTCCATTCACCATCCTCGCCCACCCTGGAAATAAAGAAAATAAGAGGTGCATTAATTGCGATACCGTGCAGCATCGATTTTCGCGGAGTAAATACGAACGATTGCCCGAATTCTGCGTATTCGGAATACGCAGGATTCCGAACAAACGTAACTCAGGAATATAGTCTGAACTGGCCATACCACAACTGTTGATCAGTTCTATGATGATTAAAACAGAAGTTTCGGGTGTTGGTTATTATAAACATTAATTCCTGAGATGATGGATCAAACCGACATTGATTAGTTATGTATGGATTTTTCATTTCGATGTATAGTTTTTTTTTGTTTTATTTTCAGAAAACAGTTCAAGGAGATATTAAACATCAATTCCATGAGGAAATCAAGATAATAATAACATTCTATCATACATTAAATGAAATGAAAGAAACAGTAAAAATTATGAATTAACACCTGGAATATTAATAGCGCAAAATTCGTATTTTTCATAGTAGCTTTCTTAATTATGATCATCGACATAATTTCGAGTCAATTATCAATTAGAAATGAAATATAATTGAGTTGGGATAATTGACGATGCCGAGTCAAATCAAACTCGTTTTATAAATGTAGCATAATGAACTTTGTTGGGTCTTGCATTTTCAACTGTGATGCGAAAAAGTTTGCTTATTCTATTCTGTCGTCTGTGAAAAGGTCAGTTCAATGATATGCCTAATTAAAGTTCCCACTGATTAATAAATACTCGGCGTTAATTAGAACATGAGCACAAGTTTGATCAGCGACAACTTTTTCATTTACACGAGCCTGTATTCGAAAGCTGATATAAAGCTCGACATTTTTGTTTCGGTAATCTGTGTATCGTTCATAAGCAAAATTAAAACGCCAACCGATAAGGCTTCTCACAAGATAATTTGGCGCCCCAAGAAAGATGTTATAGCAAAATAATGAGCGAAATATGTAGCCCATACAATCGGATAAATAACTTATTTATGGTTGGTTCTTATTGGTTAAATAACAGAATCCAAAGTTTCAACGTAAACTTGTTTTTGTTCTTTATGAAAGTTTTTTCTTTGTCTCTATTCGCTTCCTAATTTTAATTTTAAATTTTTTGCGAATCTTTGATTTTAGAATAATTTCGAAACGCATTCCATCGTAAACGGTAAGTAAAATCTTGAGATTTAAGAACGTTTCGTTTGAATTTTCATTCGTGTCAACCTAAATTTACTTATTCGTAGAAATTTCAACTTTTTATAGTACCGATGGCAAAAAATCAAATTGACCTTGAAATGACCCCAACATTGAGGTTAAGTTCAAATTACTGTTCACCGTTGGATTCCTGAATTGAAGTTATCTTTGCTGCGATTTTTTTCCATTTTATAATCAAAGTTACAAGATTTTTTGGGTTTTTGTATGTTTTTCCCGCCCTGTATATAGATTTCATATTCCAAGTAGACCTAATAATAGTAGGCATTCGAAATAGATAAACCTGAAAAACGCCTTCAATGGCCAACTACTTACCACAATTATTCATTTTAACTTCATAATGATTTTCCGGATGATTAAGTACTTTTAATAAAATTTAAAAGTTTCTGCGTGTGAAGATAAAGTCGTTATGTTCCTCTAAGCTCGTTGTTTAGAATTTTTAGATTCGAATAATCACCCCCTCATTCAAAAAATTGTATATTACACAAGTACAGTTTTATAGCGAGTGTTTAATTCCCTACAATTATGATCATTTCGTCCCCTTTTGCTTACATGCATCGTTGAGTGAGATGTAAACTCACGGAACACATGTAGAGGAGGAAAATAACGGTCATATTTCATTTTACATTGCCAATCACTTAATGAATGCATAAATCTTCCGGATATATTAAATTCGCATTTTAATATTCTGAGGATACAAAGTTCAGGTGCGGTTAATTTATACACATATTAATTCGTTATCATTTTTCTTGTGCTCTGCTCATTTCAGTTACTCCTGAGTAAAGCCCTCCCTTATCAATATTCATTCCACCTGAATTTTTAATGCTCAATACTTTATTATATCACAGAAAATGGGTTGATTACCGGAACCGAATTGAATTTCGTTACTTCTCTCTGTTTCATTATCTACGTGACAACCAACAATACGTCTATATTGATTTGTTTTGTGTGATTCACTTGGAAGTGAAATAGGAAATATTCGTTTTGTCTGTTTGTTTGACCCCGTCAGGCTCTTCGTTTGTTCCGTGTTTTACATCTTGAAATTACACCTGCGACTAAAAACATGAAATACATTTCACCCCTCTGCCACTCTAATAATGAATTATTGCAAATGATGAATTTAATCTGTTTTTTTCTTCCTCCGTTCAAGTAGGTTAAACACAAAACGTTTGTAAGGGAGATTAGGCGACATTGTTGAAGGGGAGATAGGAAGCGCCATTTGAGATAAAATTTAGAGTAGTTTATGAGAGCATATAACGGGAACTTTCGCAAAACCGCAGATTTTTCAATGGAGGTTAGAAAGATTTTTTCACGAAATATCTATGATGTACATATTGGATGTACTTCCAAAACAATTGAGAAGAACTGATTATCTAAGGAAGATATACAATCGTTTGGTTACATATTAGTCTATCTGTTGTTCTATGTAGTACACTTTTCGGAGCAACAATAGCTAATTAGATCGGGAATTTCAACAACTGAGGAAATGTTCGCTTTGTTTTCGAAACACAGGGAGTCTCAAGAAAACGGGAATATGTTTAATGATGTAATTGTATTATAGACTGCGATTGGTTTCCGCAAGAATAATTCTATCGTGCATCGGATATTCAAAGGAAATTTCTTCTGAGAATTCCAATCCCGGAATAGGTGATCGAAATGTTTGTTGACGTAAAATAATAGAATGTTTGCGTTCAGTTAATTGAGATTTCCATTCGATTGAAGTGGCAGTATGTCATTTTGGAATCATTGCACAAAATAATTTTTTTCTATTCATTTTTATAATTGAAATTTACATTCGCGCTGTTACTGAATTTGTAAAAGAGATATCTCGATCTGAAAGCGGATTTTTTGTACCGAATTCCTGCTTTGCAGAACCATTTTAACGACATCCTCGACTACTCGATATATCGTTGGTTCGTATTTCATTCTACCGGTTCGATTCCAAGTTAAATCTGCAAAATGACTCAATTGGCACTTTCCTTCCTTCTTCGCTACTCCTTGGGATGTCCCTTTTTTCCCGCAAATATTACATTTTCGCTAAGTCTTTTTCACCATTCCAACGCATTGACTTTCAATTTCGTTATGCTTTCCATTGGTTTCGGAGTTCGGTTTCCATCGTTTTCACAGCGTATGCGACGATATCAATTTATTTCTGCTCACTATATCTTGTAAGATTTTGGAATTCCGGAAAATCGTTGATACATATTTATGTCTCAATTTCGCGCGGAATGATCGCAAAAACAGGAGACTATCTCCGTATACAACGAGAAACATAATGCCGGTTTAATAAAATATTTTGATAGTTAGCGCCGGTTTTACTACGTCAAATTTAATTGGAAAAAGGGGTGAGCGGGAATTAATGAAATTGAAATAACCCGGACTTTGAAATACGATTTAGGTGTTATAAGCGGAAGGTTATTGAAACTTTTGAACATTTAATCCCATTTGTTACATAGTCAACTACATGAAAGCTTTTATTCCTGCTAAAATTGCATTGATGCATCCACTGCGTTTAATTCAAGTGAAATGCAAAAATGGACGCAAAAGAATTTATGCTGATGAAAGGGGAATAATCTATTTTTCATGCAATTTTCTAACGCAAAAATTAATTTACACCTGCTAAATTCCGTTTCATATATCTTAATATTTTTCGGGAGTTCCAAAGATGCAAAGGACAACTAATTTTTAATTTACGATAAACGTTTCTGGAAAGTATGGAAACTCTTTAATATAAGGTATTGTATCAAAATAACCAATTTAACATTGAAATAACTTTGAACCTTCCCCCAAGGTAACTTTCAAGCATTTTTGAAAATAATTTAATTTTGTCCACTAAAAACTCCTAGATTTTGGCCTTTGATTTTTGCGCACGAATAGAATCGATTCCATCCACGAGGGAAAGACTTTTCTTGAATGATTCTACAGAAAAAAAAACGACTTGTGATTATTTAAAATGTTCTCCGCATTTTCGAGTGGAAATTTTGCGACAAAGTTAATGAAAAAATTTACTCCTTCACATATAATTCGATAATGTTAATTCCTTATTAAAAATGTTTCTTTTCATTAAAGGTTTGTTTTACTATGCTCTCCGTGGAACCGTCCTTTAATAACACGATTTTTAAGAAAAATATTTCAGTCACTGCTTATAGTGCTATTCGCCTTGAATATAATTTATTGAAAGTGAAGAGAGAAAATCATTCTCAGGCAGTAAATTTGGCAATTTCTTAATTGCATATTTGTAAACTTTTCAATATGTTTTATGACACATTTTTCTCTGAAATGAAAAAAAATTTGATGGTTCAACTCTTTTAGAACCAGCGAAAACTGTTATCAAAAGTATATTATTCTCTTAATAGTTTTTATTTTTAGAAACCCCATCGTGGACATACTGCAGATATTAATGTATCCAAATAATCATAAAATGAAAACTCCCTTGATCGTCATTCTGCACATCATGCAATAAAATCTATTTAGTTTCAATTCATCGCCTCATTAAAGAATTTTGAACGCAACATTCATTCCATGCCGTAGAACTAAATGACAAAGGTACAACTTCAACCTTCAAGCCACAGTTAACAGCTGGATAAGCTGGAAACGGGAGTGTTGACTGAAACCACAGACGATTTACATAGTTCTTTGTGGGGAATATTCACAAACAGCAACGATGAGAACGTTAAATAAAGCCATAGATTTTCCTCTTTTTTATGATAATATGTAATTAATCAAACACTTTCGGTTCATTAAACTGTTTGAAATAGAATTTCCCAACTTCAATCGCTTACCAAACAGGATAAGGTAGATAAAATTTCATATTTAATATAAAGTCGTGATTATAAGTTCGCCCCACATCTAACTATAATACTTCCATGAACTTGGACGACTCCAAAATTTTCTGAAGCATTAGTATGTAATTCTCGTGATATATTGTGAAAGGCAGAGCGCTTAGTTTGTCGGGGACGATAATTATTTTTCCCAAGAAAATAATATCCAGATGAGAGTAAAAGTTTAAATGGTCCCACCAGAGCGTTTCGGTTAAAAAAGTAGCCCCCGGGGAACGAAATTACGACAAAATTACGCCACATAAAATATGTTTAATTCTGATAAATTGGTTTGAATAAGAAATTTCTCAGAACCATGACAATTGTCGTTCAGGTCAAATACCATTTATACTACGCTTCCTATCGATTTACATCAATCTTTGTTACGGCTCATTAAGACAGGAGCTTCCCGAAACCGAACAATGATACTTATTTTGGTTTATTTCAAAGAATGACAAAATAGCGACACGAATATCAGATTTCGGTTCCCTTTCAAATGAAATCTATAATTGTCATTGGGATAAGTTCTTTCCCAATGTTTTATGCAGGACTTTCGTCGACTACCTTCCAGGATGAATCTGAAGACAAGCACTTAGAAAACATCGATATCCCAACTCACCACTACTTCAACTCCTCATTTATTTATAAGATGAAATTGAGGCGTTTAGAACCCGCGTTGAATTTCAGATTCCCTTCAAAGGAATCTTGCTTAAATTACAACAAGCTTGAGTATGAATCCCAAGACTTTAGGACCTTTATTGCCCAGGGTCAATATTTTGGTATTTTCCGACTGTTCGTGGAATTCCGTGCTTGCATAAATTCAGAGATAAAGTCAAATAGCAATTGAAACAGGAATTCTTTTCGATTTCCCAGTTAATCCCAGTAAATGGAGCGGAATATTAATAATTCAAGAGAATATTGCTCGTCTCCAGTCTTCAATAATAAATAATTGATGCCTCGAACTTTCTGTTGTGTGTATAGCTAACAAAATGCCTTCACGTTACTCATTTTCTTCATCACATGCACAACAGACACATCGATATAATCCCATGTTTATCCTTTTCCGAAATGGCCAACTGAAACTTATCGAACAACGAAGCGGGACGCGATATTTTAATTTCAATTCAAGATGAGTTTTCCTGAAAATTATGATGTTTGCAACTAGAACGTCGTTCAATGTTTTTCTGGCAAATAAAATTTCACGCCCTCCCTTGAGTAAGATATCCGGAGAATTTTTCATAACGGTTCCACCTAATGTGAAGGTAATGAAGATAAACCAGCATATTAAGATATGAAATATTAAATATAACTGCCATTTTTAGTGGAGTGAGAAGAATTATGTTGTGTATTTGTCACATGTCGAATGATCGTTCACTGAGGGACATGAGACATATCAGACTGAAGATTTATATAGTCCTAACTACTTTATGTATTATAAATTGGTAACTGGATATAAAATATTGTATACAGTTGTCCGTATTTATACAGTCACATAAATAAATTTCTTCACTTCGTTTGAATAAGAAATTGATAAATTGCTTCATTAAGAAGATTCATAAAACCTTGTTATTGATGAATAAATCTACTTTTAATATCTCATTAAACGATTTGGTGGAAAACACGAACATACTGAACTATTGTTGTCCTTGGTACACCACCAAAAGCTACTCACAAATTTCCTTCATGTAGACGGTACAGGAGAGAAAAAAAATTCTGGGACTAATTTGAGTGACCTGAATCGAACAACGGCGAAATTTTTTATCTCCTAAACGATTTCCTGATCTGTAACTTTGTATAAAAACTTCGGCAATCAGCTCACAATACTTTTGCCACAGGAAGTTCTTAAAAGAAAATTTAGGAAGGAATATTTCCGACTCGGTGTTTCTCCCTTAATATTTAAAGTACCTATTTAAGACAGGAAATATTTTAGGAAATCTGGACGATTGTTCCCTTACACGAGTAAAATAAAATATTGATATTTTGGTTGAAAATGGAATATGCGATTTCATTCAGGCACCCTGTGATAATTGGATAAACTTTTAAGTGATGTAGTTAACGAACTAATGTAATATCAGTCGTTTTAACCAGGATTTTTCGCATGAAACCGCAGAATGGACTTCGGAAAGTAACTTTAATAGAATTATTATTGTTCATGTATCAAAAAATTGATTTATAATTTATATTAATTATCTAGGAGGACCCAGTAAAGCATGAAGTAGAATCGGAAACTCTACCTGGAGGTTTTCGGACCGGAGGTTCATCAGAACCTTTTTACATTTTCAACAATTCTCAAGAGAAAAGATTGAGGAATTGAGAAAAAAATTCATGAAGTTTGAAAACACATTGAATTTAGTCTAGCCTGTACATAAAAAAATTTTTATATACGAATTTTCTTCTGGAGATAACTGAAAATCCATATAAAACGTTTACGCAAAGGCAAAAAATTGCAAGAATATACTTGAAATTCGTTCTGTCGGATTAAAAATTGTTATTTACAAAAGAATATTGTTCTTTACTAGAATATTTGCATTCAGAGCGTTGAGCTATTACTGTTAAATTTGCTCTGCTACACTGTTCGAATGTCATAGGAACTGCGTAAACTTTGTCCCCCTTAGCATGGCTCATGCACGTATTGAACCATGATTATTCCAGTTGGAGCATCATTTCGACATACCTGTGGAAAATGGACGGACATGTATCATTTTTTTTTTGTCTTACCAATAACAAACCAATCCAACTGGATTTTCCTCAATCGAAAACATGAAAAATAGTAATCGAAATCCATCAATTTATTTCATTACTCAACGAAAGCAACCCGCGTGCAACAGGTTTCTCTGGTTTATATATTTTTTAAATCCTATTTGCATTTTTTCAATTTCATCAGCCTGGCACATTGCGAACGCTGGTTTGCAATCACAATTCGATGAAAACAGAATAATTCTTTAAATCGGGGCAACGCTGGTTTCCACGAATCAACATTCATTACATCCATTGTGTTTAAACCGAACTTCTCGTAATATGTTCCAGCGAATCAAGATGAATTTACAATTTCCAGATTGCGTTGCACGAAATCCGATTGAAATTTTGTGGAATAACGAAGTCGATCATCGGGGTTAGTAAAATTGATCATCGTGCGTTCGCGTGATTTCTTGTAATTCAACTGGTGCAGAATTGATGTACGAGAGGAAAAATTTTGTCAAATAATAATTTTGTAATTTATGTAAAACGTTTTTTTTCTGAATACGGTCTGCCATATGGGAGACACCACAACTGTCAGTTTACGAAAGCGACTGACGTGATGTCCTGTGAGAATGCAATGTTAATAGCACCTTCAGAATTAGTTTGCAATTTGCTAATGAACATCATAGGAAAAAATTGTCATTTCATAGCACATAGAGGACATAAAATCAATATTCTGGTTCGGCCCATTAGCCGAATATAATTTAGAATATGATTGTTCAGCTCAGGTTCTTCTTACAAAAAAGCCGTATTTATACATTTTATATCATATTGGAACATTTCATATGATGATGTGCTTTTAAAGACTTATTTTTTCATTCATTCCAATTCATAAAACTAATTTGTAAGACTTATTACGGAATTCAAAAGATTGAAAGAACTTTTAAAATTCATTCCTTGTTTCTTTGTTCTCGACTATAATTTTGAGATTTCACGTGTAGGTACATTCCACAAAATCAATTTTAATTACTTGTCCGAAGCGTGAAAAGATTTGCCTTACCGGACTTCCCGCAATCAACCAATGAAAATTTTAATTTCCCTTCAACCGCATTTTGTTAAATCTTGAATGAGTCGACCTGCTTGTAATTAGGGTCATATCAAAATGTCAAACGTCGACATACAAAATAGGTATGTGGAATTGGAGTCAATTTTTATTCATTAATATACCATTTTTGTTACGGGGCTCACAAAATTATAAAATTTCGTCATGTTTTGCTACGATCTTTTGGTTTGAGGCTCATCGTTTAAGTCGCAAACAATTCACGATAAATTAATCGGATCAAGAAATGACATTCTGTTTTCCCGATTATTAAATGGGCGAACAAAATAACGAGTGCAAAAAGTCGATTATTTCATGCGAGTGTCAGTTTGACGAACCAGGCGGAGCCGAGTGAGGCTAGACACGAGCAATGAAATCTGGCTTTCCACGAGTAATGAACGACACTTTTCAGGCGACCATAAAAATACGATAATTATTTTGAAAACAAAATGATCGTTTCATCCTAAGCGGAACATTTCCTAAATGGAGTGCTGGTTGCATCAAATTGGTAACTTTCTACAATAGACAAGCGTGATGATATGTATCACTTTCGTACGTGGTGGTCTGAAAAATACTTTTTAAGAATTTTGGCGAACTCGAGGATTCGTTTGCTCATTTAACTCATCGTTAGGATTTGGAATATAAAATTTCTTAAAAAAAGGAAATTTTTTGTTAAGTTGTTAAAACGTTCAGAATTCAGTTGACTTCAGAATAGACATGAGATAATACCTTAAATTATGCATCAGTTGTCATTTTTAGCTGTTCGAGTTCGTTTGTGTCTCCATGGAAAACGTGACTGTCAAATTGTCATTTGTTTCAGAATATTTTCATCTAAACCTATTGTGCAATTCTGCCATTAAGTTTTTAGATAACATTCAAACTGAATCATAGTGAATTATAATTTTTCCCTCGGGCAATTCAGTTCAAAACATTCTATCGAATTCTCATTATTGCTATTGTTTGTTATCGATTGGATTGCAGACTTCCTAAACCTAAAGTTAGTTATATCACTCACACATTTGTTTTCATTTGATGCGCAATAGAAACAATGAGATTGAACCATTGGTGGAAGGCTGCAGAAAGCCAAGAGGAAACCGGAAACGCTGGAGAAATGATTTACATAATTCGGAAGGTGAAACCCGGAATTTGATATTTATATAAATTTCGGAGCAATAAAATATAGGTGTGGGAATTATGAGTAATTACTGTATCGTTTACGGCTTAGAAGATGATGGTATTAGAAATCCATCCCTCGAATTCAGGAACGTTGGTCCTCTTTAAATTATGTATTTGGTTCTTTCTCGTCGGATGTTTAATGAATATTATGATTATGAAATCAATATATTGAAGAAATGGTTCTTTGAGACTCCATAATTGAAAGAACCATTTCTGCAATGTATCGTGTCTATATTCCCAACCCTTGCGGATTTAAAAAATAAACTGTCAAGTTTATCTTTTCTTTTCATTTAAGACGAGCAGAACTACTAGCAATCGGATTGTTAATCGAAAACATCCTGTTTACAGAAAATTTTTTCAAAAAACGGTTCATTTCAGACGAGTATAGTGAGCAAGGCGATTTTATCAATCCATAAATTAAAAAACATCTGAGAAAATATATTTTCGAATGTTCTGTAGGATATTTTCAGCTCGAGGGGTTTGTTAGGGAGCTTTCAAAAAACTAGGGAACAAACTCAAAAAATCATTTCAATTAATTAAAAGATTGAAATCATACTTGAACTCAATCTACCAATAGGAAGTCTCAAACGAAACAAACTCGTTTGTCTCCCTTAGCAATGCCAGCATGTTCATATCGCAAAACAATTTAATCCCAGGAATAAAGAACAGAACGCGTTTTATTATAAATACGTTTCTCTTTATATTTGTTTCAACATGCTTCGCAATAACGCGGTACGGTTTTTTTTGCAAGAACACCTTCGCACATTTTTGCAGACTTTATATGCATTATCTACGAGTTCCTTTCGTTCACGTTGTCTATTTTTCATTACATAATGGTAAGAAACCGAAAATCCCTCCAAATGACGCCCTTGTTTCGTTTAGCACCACCATTCCTTTAGGTTTGAGTTGCTCCTGTCTCATTTTTTGCAATTTTTGTAATGACCCTTCAGCTATTAATCGACCACTTTCTAGACAACTTATGATTATCGATGTTCTTTATAAATATCCATAAAGAAGTCAATTGCGGAATGAAAACTTCGAACACTTAATTGAAAACAAAGAGTTCTGACGACGATTAAATTTAAATACCAGAGATTATTAGCACTTGGTATATGAAGTATTCGGTTTACGGTTTTTCTGCTCAAAACCCAGAGCTCTGCGATATTGCCGCCGAATCCGACCAGAATGGAATGAAATCCGGAACCGCGGATGGTTCGCGTATAATAAACCGATATTATCTTTGTTTTGTAGGTGCCGTTTTCAATAGTTACCGTGGAATCTCCGAATCCACGCTACAATCCGCAAGGACGTAATAAGGGTATTGTTGAAATCCGAAAGCTTTGAAACAAAAGGAACGTTTTAAATAATATTCAGCAAAAAAGAAGTCCGACTTTCGCCCAACTTCGAATTTTCTATACAGCTATGTATCCGTTAGACTCGAATTAACATAAACTGAAAAATGTCAGATTTATTCTGAATGGAGGGAGATGGAAAATCGAAGGGGAGAAATTACTTGAATAAATTGATTTTCGCCAACTTGCTAGCCCTGCTCGACTCTGCCAAGCGTTAAACAACAAGGAATTATTTTCTCTCTCTAATTTTCTCGGAACGAATCTTTCCCGGAAGATATAACGTTTCTTTGAACTAAAACGTCTGTTCAAAAAAGATTTTCCGAGACGGTATTTCGATGCAAAAGTTGAAATATATATTCCTCAAACAAATTTCAAGGATGATGTGGAATATTGCCCGATTTGATCGATTTTCCAGGATTCTGATATCTAGCATTGAAGTGAAAGGTTCTACAGAAATTTCATCATACGACAGTTATTCAGGTGAAGAGGGGATTTCCGTGAACGAATTTCATTCACAGCAATAACTTTCGTATTGGCTACGATTGCTGAGATATTTTCATATATTAGTATAAAATAATTAGTTTATTCATGAAGGAGTTTCTTTCAAGATAAACGAAAAAAGTTGAAACTTCAACTTGCCGTAAATGTTTTTTTCGCCTTAGCTATTTGTCAAGGTGAATGAAATCTACGGAGATCGTCCATCTCTCACTTCTTGTATCGTAAAAACTTCTCCTACTCTTTTCTTCGCACTGCGTTTTTCTTGCAAAAACTGCTCTGCTTTTATTTCTTCTGGTATAGAAATACATGCCAACACTTAGAATAGCAGCCGAATCACGCTACGAATTGCGGGATTAGGGGAAAACGTAATGAAGGTTGTTTTAATATTTTTTTTTCTCGTTCCCAAATGATGTCAGGAACGAAAATTCGTGTGTGTTTCCAGCCCAGAAATGTGAGCTTAACTAATGAAAAATTCAAGAGTGCAAAATTAACGCTTAGTCCCTCTTTTTTCTCTTTTTGCTTTTGAACCAGTCCATTCCGGAAACTATTGAACTTTGTTTGTCCGAAAATTTTATGTCCAAATATGTGGTTGTTTGTACAGCAAATTAAATTGGACGGCGTCAATTAAAAAGTTGTAAATCTCGGTGCGCAAACGTCATCACTTACAATTGAACAAAGAATTATCAGAGGTATAAAATACAAACGAATACTGATGAATAACGCACGCAAAGTATAATGAGGTAAAAATTGCGTTACTCCATACAATTTGAACTGAATAAATATGAATTTCATAACATTTTATTTGAGCTATGTTAAATAAGTTGACTATTATATCTTATATCAAATTTGTGAATGGATGCGGTGGCGGTGACTGAAAATAAACCAATATTTTATTGACGTAAATGTGCATTAACACCACATATTAAAAGTCGATTTGAAGAAAACTTCCTTTGGACCCACAACAGAACTATAAGCGTTTGTAATAGAAAAACAGTCGAGTTCATGAACATGTTTCACACGGAGACATAATGACTCTATAGTCTGCTCGAAATAGAAAAATGTGTCGCATTCTGCACATTTTGAAGAGGAACTTCTTTTACGAGATTATATGAGGGTAAAATAAACGAGACAACGTCCCTGTGGGAAAACAAGAGAAGGGACGGGAAGATTATAGGAGAAAATGGCAACCGGTCATTTTCATCAAATGAGAAAACTGTGTGTTACTATTACATGAAGGGGAACTTCGGTAGGTAAATTTTCATGCTTTGTTTCAGACAATGGTACAAACAACGAAACAATCCAAAAGTTTCTTCAAAATTAAAGTTTGTGATGGGAGGTTGTTTTAGAAAGGTGTCGCGAGTTTGGTTTTCCTAAAATAACTCGTTTGCCTATTTTGAAGTCTTGGAGCTTCTTTAAAAAAGTGAGTGCGTAAAAACTCAACGAATCAAACTCATTAAAAATATGGAGGATGAGGTGGGGGTTACGAACGAGTTACATGGGGGATAGGGAGGGTGAAAAATCTTCAAACATAGCTTTACGTAATACAAAAATAACCCAAGTCGGATATATTACGAAAGTCCTCATTCCATTCCAAGTTGTTTGTAATTCACTCATGGAAATGTTACCCTTTCATTAACTGCCTCATATTTTATGAATGACCAATTCAATATGTTGTATAAGACATAACTTTTAAAGTGATACTTTACCATCTACTACAAACAAATAAGGTTGAATAAATATTCACGTACGTTCAGCTGTGTGCGTGACATTCTCATCCATATGGATCATAAATTTTCTTCCCCCGAATTTTTCATAAATAAAGTTCACATTTTTGAACCCGAGCATGTATTCTTGTTCCTGGCATGATGAGGAATCAAGTTTTTACTTTATTCAAATGTATTCTGAATGAATGTATATAATAGTTGAGCATACCTTTCAGATACATTTCGAATCATTTTATTTATGGAAACAAGGACAGTGTACACAACGGGCGTAATATGTTCGGTTTTATGCGTTCTTGTTTCGCATTCTAAATGCATGGATTGAATCGGGATATCTCTTTTTTTTACTCTACCTTGGACATAAATTTTTCCTTTTCATTCAGAGTTCCCCTATCCATTAATGTGACCTATTTGGGAAAAGGATAAAATATGTATTTCGTTTTCAAACAACCTAATCTCACCTTAGGGAATACGAGTTCCGTGGACTAAACAGTGGTTACCATATTCATTACGATGAGTATCGTGGATATTGAGATTTTTCGTTAAAATTGGTGCTACATTTTGGTGGGTGTTTTATTTGATTACACCTTCGAAATATATTCACAATATCAGCAATCGTTACGGACGATCTACTTCGAACCCTCTAAGAAGAACGTTCGATAGTTGAGAGTAGGGAGGTGACAAATGGGTATCATGTACGATCGGACCATCGCATCCTTTGACCTGCTGACGTTTGAAACTTGTGCCAAGAGGTCCAGTTCCGGCAAAGGGAGAATGCTGTTTGATCCGATCATCCCTTTCGATCGGAAATCCGATTCAATATCTGGTGAGTGAAATTGAGTTTCGGGAATGAATAAAAGGGGTCCCAGAAATTAGCGTTGAGATAGTTACTGTCATTAATGGAATCCATAATACCCAACCTCTTTTGAGGGTTTGTCATTATATGATGGCGCTGAAAGATCGATGAAACTTAAAAGATGAAATTATTACACGTTGTAAGTTCTACCTTAATTCCTCTTTATTAACCCCTTTGTGCCTAACGCCTTTGTCGGGAAAGGTGACGAAATAGTTTCCCTTTAAAGGCAATTAAGTCTCTGCAAGGGACTCATGGTAAATATATGTTTTCCGGGGTATACCTCAGAACCGAACACTCCATGTAATTACCGTGTCATGAAAGTCCCACCGATTATGCGGACCACCGTTCTCCCTTCACTCACTTGCAGAATCAATGACCTCAGTTTTACCCAGAACTTGGTTATGTACAGATATTCAACTTTAAGCTGTTTTTTTTATTAATTATGTACACTCAAAATTAATGAATAAATTGCAGCACAGCTCCTGAATCCTGCACATCTGAAAGACGAATTCGAGGTGTCAAAATGTGTTTTTCGCAACAATTTCATGAGGTCCCACCGCCACTCACTAATCCAGAAACAAGCAAATTCGTGAGGAAAATTTCAAACGCTCCACTATTTATATGAAAATGTAATATCGTCTAGGCTTCGGCGTCATTGATTAGAAGTGTAGGTACCGGCGAAATAAGTTCCAAGTTATGTCAGTGATACTGTTTAATAAAGGAGAACAGGATCGATATTTCCGGAGAACTTTATTTCCATCCTAAAGTTTCAGCCAAATTCTACTTTTCGACGTACGTATTACCGTTATTTAAATATTTTGCGGAGCGTGCCATAAGTTTTCCGACGGCTTCTTCAACGAAACCCCAGTCCAACGTTCGATAATCATTCTTTGGTTATATGCAATATTTATATCATAAATTACCCGGATAATAATAAATATGATTAGTTCTGAACCAATATGAGAATTCTACAAACGAAAAATTTGAATTCTCTAATTTACTCCATTTGTATGTAGCTACACTGCGTGGTGGGTTATATAAGGGTTTCTGATTTCGGGATAGGACAACGCAAACTCACGAACTACTAAACGGACAGAGGTCGCACACTGCCACCCTTTTACTTTAATATTCAATTATGGGAGTCAATGAAATGGGAATATAAATATTCAACATTAATTCCAAGAGATGTTCCTGTATTCAGCTTCTCAGTGTCGAATTAAAACTGTTGGAATAAAATCGTCGAAAATGTTTATTGTTCAGCTTCGAAGAGAATTTTAATCATATGTTTAGAAACGTAGGAAAATCGATAGGAATTTTTTTCGACATTAAAAATACAATTGGTCTCGTCTCGATGCAGTTTACATTCGTTACGTATCGTCTCGTTAGTCTCTTCTCAAAATAAGAGCTTTATATGTTTTGGTTAGAAATACAAAACTCACTTCAAGGAATTCACTTTTCCAATAGGAATAAGTTGTGTATTACGCATTTCATGAAAGCAGCATAATGAAGATATTTCTGCTCATAATACCTTGGATTTAGAGGTTATTTGATTTGAAAAGACGATACTTTTTTTAAAATAAAGTTTGGTTTCGCAATACGTTTATAGTAGTAATATTATTGTTCGATTCTTTTAATAAATGTCAATTGTGCGGGAACTCAACGTGCAAGCTGGCACTCATTTAATGAAAAACGATCAAGGGTTTATTTAAATATGCGAATATTGTTATATCTGTTACAGTTTGTTATATTTGAGAAATAAAATACCAAATTGTCCAGAAGAAAAAGATGTAGATTTAATTTTCATTGTTATCTACGACATAAAACTGGTAATTTCAGAGTAACACAGAAATAACATGACCATCATGGATAGACATTCAACTTCACCGAAAAATTTCAAAGTTTCATTCTCTAAAACTCACATCAACATTATACGAGCATACAAGCATTGTATCATAAATATTTGAAATTTCCGAATGATATTCCACAAAGCCCGCAAAATGTTGCGGAAAAACTCGGGGTTGATTACCCGTCTTGTGCTTTCTACAGTTTTTCTCAACATGATTTTTTAATGACCACCGTGTTTTGGGAACTGAATTTCGATATCCTCACATTTTCACAAGCTGTATTAAAAAACTTGAAATGAAGCGATGTTTTTATCATGTTTGCTGGAAGTCCCGGGAAAAATTCATGGGATTCTCCATTCTTTAGCCGGATTTTGTTCGTGACATCCATAGGGAAATTCCTTCATTGCAAACTTTATCCTTGGGCACAGTTCACAAATAAGTGCCATTAAATCACCGATATTTTTTGATTAATTTTAGGGTTTAGAAAGGAATGCCTCAATGTGAGATTTCAAAAGCACTTTCTTCCACTAGATGAAAGATTATCACTGTTAGTCCTTATACCGCAGAATTTAATTAGGTATTTCTTCGGATCAGTAACCGGACAGCCGAGGAGAGAAACTTTGAGCAGATCCTATTTACTTGGTTTTTCCCTCCGCAGGGATGTGTGGAATAATTTCTGATTCTGAGCAACAAAATACGTTACATTGAAGTTATTGCGTTACGTAGTTCAGAACAGTTTCGCTCGAAGAAAATTACATTAGACATTTTCCCCTTTTCCTCCTCCAATTAAGTTGAAGATTGAAATCGTTGTCTGATCTAGATGCGGTCTGTATTGACTGCGATTCTCAAAAGGAAGATATTCCAGCTATCTCTTGTCGAGGAACGAAACTGAGATGCTCCAATTATAACTGAATGAATATTACGACAAATTTATTAAAATATTATTAGCAATTAAACGGAGCCCTTGTCGACATACAAACTTATTATGAGGATAAGCGACCTTTTGCTTGGTTCAAGAAGTTGGAAAAGTTGGAGAGAGTGTGTGCATATTATGAAATGGGGCTTTTAACTACGAGAAGCGTCATGGGGATGAGCTAATTATCCCCTATCATCCGAGTCAAGAAACGATTGTCATTGATTAACGGATTAAATGAGTAGAGAACTTACTCAACGTTATAGGGAAACATGTAATACTAACCCCTTATCGGCTATGGAGATCGACTATGAAACTCTGTGATCTAAGTTACTGATACTTCCAAAAGTGAATTACCATTGAAACTTCTAACTTGAAGGATTGTAATTAATTCAATGAAATGTAACATTTGTCCGTTCGAAACAACGCTTCATACTTCATCAACTTTTGTCTCTAAGTTCATTCAAGTAGAGGTTTCCTTGGTTTCACTTCAATCAGTAATGTGACCCATTTCCTTTCATTTTCATACGTTCCAATATTATTGGATGAAGTATTTTCGAAAGAAATAAATGATTGTAATGAACATGATAGAGTGAAATGATTCGATACAAAAGCAATATTACTCCAATCCACGAAAATTGATAATAAGTGCTGGATAGGTACGTATTTCTATAGTTGTTTAACCGTTGATTCATCTTTGTCGCCTATAAATAAATCGATGGCATTTTTCACACAGTCGTAGACGAAATATATTTATTCTTTTTCTACTGCACCTTGCTGCGTTTTCAATGAAATATTTAAAATACTCAACAAATATCTTCAAAGTTTCGAATAGGGTTGTTTTATTATTGATATCAAATAAAAAATTTTTTTGACTATAATACTAGAATTTATGCTGATCGGTCTCATGAATTAAAGAGCGTAGCCGTCCTTGACAAGTAGCAATTCGTAAGAAACTAAAGTCCAATATCAAGAAATATTGGAAAATAAATCCGAGCGGAAGGAATTGGTATGATTTTAAAATACAGTAATAACAAATAGAAACATTTAAATAATTAAACTGTTACCAGCAATGAATATTCCACTAATTACAGTAATGATTCCTGAACGAATTCCTGTAACACAAAAAGGAATCTAACGTTTCATGTAACTGTATATTTCTGCTGTGAGCAATGAAAAATATGTTTTTTATGAGTTATTGGAGAAGAGCACCGCCAAAAGACAGGAATTATTCCGCTTCTTAGTACGAGGTTTGATTCCTGCACTAATAAAAGTTTTCTATTTCGTTATGATTACTTGATTGAAACCTTTACTTTCCAGTGGATTCATGTTAGTGGAATCGGTTTGTATTTACTACAGGATATTCTTTTTTTCGCTCTTTTTACTAGAAATTCCGTTTTTGAGTACTAAATTCCTGTGATTATTACAGCCCGTTCTAAGTAAAAGGAATTGGTATGATTTTAAATTATGGTAATAAGAAATACAAAAATTTAAGTAATTAAACTGTTACCAGCAATGAATGTTCCACTAGGAATTCCCGTAATACTACCAGAATAAAATTGTAATAAGCCATGACTTCTACACTAATGATTCCTGTAACAATCAACGGATCAAACAATCATCAGCAATAAATATTCCTGTACGAGATCCTGTAACACGTAAAGGAGTCTAATGTTTCATGTAACTAGACGTGAGCAATGGATAATATTTGGATGTTTTTTATGAATTCCTGGACAGGAGCACCGCCGAAGTACAGGAATAATTCCGGTACGGTATGAGATTATATTCCTGCTCCAATGAACGTTTTCTACTGCGTTATGATTACTGGATTCCTGTTAGTGGAATCGGTTTGTATTTACTACAGGATATTCCTTTTTCCGTTCTGTTTATTAGACATCCGTTTATGAGTACTGAATTCCTGTGATTATTAAAACTAAATTTTGGTGCTTATTTAGTAAATAAAATTGGTACTTGGAATACAGTGAAGGAATGATGTTAGGAACATTATTTACTTATACGGCTCTAAAATTTCATATGAAAAATATGTGCATTGAATAGAAATATTAGTAACATTTTTTTCTTGGATGTGTAAATCAACTCCAAGGACAAGAATTTCATAATTTAGCAAGAAAAACCCTTATATACGATCTATTGTTACATGAATCACATATGGATAAAATAGAAAATTTACCAAATTAGTATTACTTTTTTTTTGGACATCTCCTCATGTCTTAGAATCGACAAGATATCAAGAATTTCGCGGGACGTTTTTCCTCTAAACTACCCTCGTTTCCTTTTCAATGTACAGCAGTGTATACGGAACGATAAATATTGCAACCGATGTCGGCGAAAACGAACGTTTCGATTCGTAGTTGTATGTCGGTCGTATCGTGCTCATATCGATACATTTTTACATGTGCCCCTTTTGAAGAAGTTTTCGTTTAGAAGCAAATATATAGATATATCATGAAGAAGAGTTTTTTTTTAGTGTATCGCTGCAATATGTTTCAAGTAGCACAAGGTGGGTATGATTCTTTCGAGGGATTTCGTTTCCGCCAAGTGACCCGTAGTATCCTTGGAATTTTGCAAGCAACCTAACACTAAAGTGTTATGGGAATAGGGGAGATCTCGGAACGGCGTGGAAAGTAAAAATGATTTTCAGCGTGTTTCCCCCAAGTTATATGAATCTCAGGTGGATTCATTATAAGAAGGATGCTACTATTTCAATTCCGGAAAATCGCACCTTTATGTCGTGCACGAACGATTCTATTAACGAGAACCCTGCACAATTTTTCTAGTAACATAAATTAAATCTACGGTTTCTGAAACTGATATTTCCCAGGTTCGCTATTGAATAATATTTTCCGAACGTTTCAGTTTTCTACCTATTCGCATCCACGCCATTGCATATTCATTTCCAATGAATGGAAACTCTAAATTACGGGTGGAAAAGTTGGAATCAGTCAACTTCGTTCTTTTGATGTTTCAAATTCAAAGCATTCGACTTATGTCTTCTCTATATAAAAATCCGTTTCCCGTTTTTTGTTGCGGCTTCGAAAGTGCCGGGAATAGTTAAACCCAACCAATTTCGGAACATTCTCTATTGAGATCGAAATTTTTTTGTCACCGCTGCGTATACCGGGGGGAGAGTTCGTCAATAGCGTAACATTACCGTGGTTTTTCATATTATCAAGCGAAGTTGATTTGAATGAATCGAATTCTCTCCGAAACTGAGAATATAATTCAATTTCTAGGCGAACTGAGTGCGTCCCCTGTTCTCGAGGTGAATACAAACAAAAAATGATTGCTTTTAGAAAAACGAGGGACGTAAATTGGATTATGCTTATGAATTTTAAAGTTGTGAGGAATATGATAAGCATCGTTCCTTAGCTATTGCGAGCTCATTAAAATTGCGACGGGTTGATGACTCTATCGCCCTGCACAAAAGAATATAGAACAACGTGACGCTTTTCTATCCTATCGTACGACAAAAGCATTGATCTATTTCCCACATCGTCAATTACTGTTCAATGGAAACGGTACAGTAACGAAAAATTGAAAAAAAAAATAGTTTCACGCATGCACATAAATTGCGAGTTTCTCGCGCAATTCGCTGCCTGCACTAGTTTCATGTCACGTTCATTATGCCGAAGATTTATCAACCGTACTTTCCAGTGAAATTATTCACTATTTGGTTATCGGGTTTACCCTTGCTTTGAATCTGTAAGGTACTCATCCGGTTCCTTAATTATTTGAGATCTGTCCGTTTGCTGGAGATTGTTCACGGTCTTTGAGTATCAATGTTAGGATATGTATTTCTAATCATCCCAACTATTTATCAACGGCAAGGGTCTAAATAATAATGAGGAATTGTGGGCATCCACAAAATAATTCATCGGATATCGTGGTCGAGTTGAATTCTCCTGATTCTCTAGTGAGCTAACCGAGTTAGACACAACGATTTAAAAACCGGAATGCAAATTCCAACGATTTTTTAAATTCCCAAAATGAACAAATAACTTCTATACGTTAATTGGAGCACTAAAAAACTACGTGAATAATTAGCACGAAGTTTCAGATGCACAAATCATTTTGAGAAAGTTTCCAGCTCTATTTCCAAGACTTATTTATTCATGGCAGCTCGGAATTTTTTGCCACTTTCAGAACGATTATAATAGAATCGTTAATACGCGTACAAACTTTTCGTTATGAATGTATAGGAATGACAGCCAGAGATGCCGAATTACATTGTTGCCAATATCTTCATACGAGATAAAAAGATCTGGTTACATCACTTACGTTTTTGAAATGGCACTTTATTGTTTCGGCCGTCTCTCCTTTTATATGTAACCTTCTATGTAAGTGGAAAAATGACGTTTTCAGGTCTAAATTGGTCCCAAGATGGCGGCGCATCGCCTGTATAGTAGTCAGAAGTTGCATTCGAGCGATAAATTCGCAGTTGCTGCTGGTTGAATTTTCCAGTTGAGTATTTCGTTTAATATGGACTCTTGTCAACACTGGGAATTTTTTTATAAAAGAACAACCGTTTTTATTTTCTCTCCTGTCATATTATATTCATTCTAAGTAGTCATAGTTACTTCTTAATCTGGAAAGGAAGAAGTTCTTTGTTCGGTGAAATGAATGTTCAAGTTTTGGTATTGTTCCTTCAAATATCTTGGAATCTTGGAAGCTGAGAAATAACAGGTTTCAAAAAAAAAATTCAAGTTGATCCTTTAGTTTTCAGTACTTTTTTTTATCATTTTTGTTCGCTACCCACTTTCCTAATTAATTAGAAGTTCGATTATTTAATGAACGCCCGATTCTGCTCCAGCGTATCGAAAAACATAAAGAAGTCTTGCCACTTTTTTACTTTTTGTATTTGATCTTTCGACCCAGCGACCAAATGTTTTTGGGGTCGCTTATTCCGAATTTGAGGTCCGTTTGTTCTCCGCACGTTAAGTTGAGGGCATTTCAATGACTAATTCTGAAAATGTTTGAAAAACTGATTATAATGCTTGTATTTATTTGAGGTCGAAAGCAAGGTCAGATGAAGGTCAAAGTTTTCAGTTTGAACGATATCGACTTTTTGATTTCAGATTTCAGAACATTTAGATTTTAAAACAAATTTTTTCCGAGCCATGTGTTGAACATAAATTAATCGAACTTATACCGGAAAATATAAAAGTAATACTCCGAGACCTCTTTAATCATATGATATGGTTTCGGGATCGCTAAATCTGATTCTACTGCAGGTCAAACGAAGGTCAAAAATGACAGAAGCTGTATTGTACGGACGGGTGTTCAAGGATACAAATTTCATTGAAAAAATGAATAAATTTGAAAAAGCAGCCTGTCTTAGTTTTAGGGGTAAGAAAAAATTGTGTGCAAAATGGTGAAAGATTTAGGGTGCCTAATGAATTTGAAAATGCTTTTTGTGGATGCACATTTGGATTTATTCTCTGATATCCTTGATGATTATGACGAAGAGCAAGAAGAACCCTTTCACCAAAATATCAAAGTTCTGAAACAAAACATGGCAAATTAAAATAGAAAGCGAAAAAATAGATATTCCAAGGAAAAACATGATGACCGTCACATGACTTACAGAATGCGATCTAAAAACTTTTCGGACATGGAATTTTTTGATCTAATCTGTGATGAAAAATTATAACATACATCGTTAGATTTTAAAGCTCTGACCTTCGTTTGACCTTAATTCTGAAGCTATAGGATCAGATTTAGTGATCCTAAGCTCATGTGATACGGTTATTGAGAACGGGAGTAATTTATTTTCTATATTTTCTGACAATATGAAAATAGGAAATTCGATCAATGAATGTCCAGCACACAGGTTGCTAATATTTTTGGTCAAGACGAATTTGGACACACAATTTTCCCTTCTTTCAGAATCTGAAGTCAAAAGAATGATTTCGTTCAAAGTGAGACCATTTACCTTCATATAACCTTGTGTGCGACCTCATGTTATTAAATAAATACAAAAATTGTAATCAGTCACTTCGAAAACACGTGTATCATACTTTTTCATAAAGTTTCAGTTATTTATGAATTTAACTTTGAAATACCCTTAACCCTGACATCTAGTGGGCTCAGAATAAGTATCATGTATCTGTTTAATGTGATGCGAAAAATCATTTTGTTGAAAGAAAGAAATCATTATATTAATTAAGTGAGGAACGAGGAATAATGAAGAAAATCTTTTGAAAAGTGCAGTTTATGTATAAATTCATAGTTGAAAGAAAATTCATTACTCAGAACACAATAGAGACGGCATTTTACTATAAATCCGTTCGAATTTGTAACTCACAACTTTGCAACATAAATTAACAAAAGAGGTATAATTTAGTCAATGTTCTCCTAGGTAATATAAACTTTTTTTGAGAGATATTCAAAATTGTGATTTTATTAAAGGTGTAAATTCTGTGGGATATTGTACCGAATCAATGCGACTGAGGTATTGAATAAAAATTTCTCGACAGTAAGAACTCGTAAAAGCTGCAGTAATTTCAAGTTATTACCTCGTTGAATGAAAAATGCCTTGAAAAGAAAGCAAACGATAATTTTACTCGAGCGTAAAATATCTTTCGAATTGGCTAAATCTAGCTCTACACTATTCAGTATTATTTTCATATCGCTCCCAATTCATTATTTCATTAAACGATCCGAAAATATCTCCTTGATTTTATTCAGATGTGAATAGGAATCATAAAAGTAGCAGACTTTCGGTGAATGAACGGAAAAACACCCCCATTTTATCTCTCATTCCGAGATAGATGAAAGGGTATATTAGTGAGTGAATGGAATAGACATAATGTATGTCGAGTAGTTGATGCACAACGAAATACCGGTCCGGTCTGAAAGAAACGCGACAAATCCGATACCTTTCGAAGTGCGAAAGGAGAACGAAAAAAGAAAAATGGTAGAGGCTGAAATCGTTGCGGGATTGCTGTTTAAGGGGCTGTTCTCAAAGCTGCCGTCAGAACGGAAAATTTAAAATTGTAACTGATTTTATTGCATTCTGAAAGTCTGTCATAAAAGATAAAGGATTTCATTTTGAACTCAACGAACAAGAGTTCGATAGAATGGTAAGAACTTTATGCCTTTAGGCAGTTCTACTTGTCCAAGGTTGCATATCACTTTATTGTAAATATGGGATTCGTCGAACTTTACCCACTTTATCCATTTCCTATTTGCGACGGCTACGATCCATTTTATTTCGCGAATAACCACAGCCACTATAATTTAAATATAATGCATATAATTCTAATAAGCGGATTTAGCAGAAATTAAAAAAAAGAAGAATTTAGATGTGAGGATAAAAGCGGGGAGATCGGGTTTTCAATTATTAGGGATTCACAAAAGACTCCCCTACACGTCGTTCCTTTATCGGTTTCACCGAACGCGGGCGAATTTCCGAATAGAAATGGCCATTGTTTTTCACCAGGTTTTCCAAGTCGGAGGGAAAAAATTACCCACCCGAAATAAATAAGAATTTGACAAATTTATTAATGTGCCGTAAATTTCGTTACTTCGTAACGCAGTTCGAAGTCTCCACGCCTTCGACGCCCTCGCTGCCCGCTTTGTGCGATTCACTTCGGAATACACATTTCCAGTTTCCCATTCTCGTGAATATTTTTTTTCTCCTTGTAGACTTCCAATTGTCATCTCTTCCTTCGGAAAAAGCACAAAAGGTTATTTGCATCTTTTTTCTACCCGTCTTCACATTTGAGAAAATTAGCGCAATCGCCCAGAAAACTTCAATCTACAGAATGCTCTGTATTATTTCGCTAGCTGAAATGAAAAAATTATCAAAGAAATCACTCTACCATTTTGCGGTTTCCTTTAGACAATTTTCTTTCCGAGGCTTTCTATTGATTTTTCCTTTGTTCTTAATTGATGTAAAGGAAATTGAATTCGTACAGCTAAACAGTTGAATGAATTCTGTAGGTGTATTAAATCGTCCATGAAACATTGAGCAACGTGATTCGTTCGAATTTTATCGTTGATTTTGTGCAAATTAACGGCCGAAATGAAGCGGGACGAAGGTATCCCTCTTAAACGTCGGATAGGATAGGCTACTCCCGGCAGTAAACTTATTCGCCGGGTATCCGTCCAAATTATATGTGGAAAAAATGTTGGGGCTACAACAAAAATTTATTCACGTTTTATATTCAACCCGAATGTTTGAATGAAGCAATAAATATTACGACTGCTGCTGCCACCATCCCTATCAGTTGTAGTTGCCTCGCAGATAGAGAGGCAGCAAATTTCCAGTGCTGTCTTCCGGAAAATTTATAAGTGCTGCCTTTGCGAAATTTTTTCGTCCGAACTTTCTCTCCTGGAGGGTCCTTTTAAACCATTCCAGTATTTAATATTTATCACTATTAGGTACCTGTTATACGGAATAACAACATTCGCGACGGCTCTCATGAGGGCGCGATTTAATGTTCATTTCATAGTGTTCCTGGGATTTTTCCTTTCTTCTCCCGGAAGGAGGGTTATTAAAAGCTTCCACAGTACCAAAGAAATATCAGCGTCTGAAATTCTGAATAAATACGGAGTGTCCTTGCCTCTATAGTATTTATTCCTCACTTTTGTATGGCACGATGAAAACTCAAGTTTCCTGACATGTTTTGCCAGTTTGTTGTAAAGCTACGAACAAGTGTAGTTTGGAACTTGTTGTGCCTATTTTACGTTCGTATAGTTGTATGGGAAATTTATGTTTCTCACGTGTATCATCCTGCGTTGTGGTAAAATGAGTTGGTTGGAAATTTGTGTCGTATACGGTGATCATAACTTACAGCGAACGCGGCTGAAGATGAAGACGAATGCAACAAAATGACAGCATGTCGCTTCGAAATTGCTCGAGTAATTACGTGATAGTTCAATAGGAAAATAGATCGGAAATACTGGCATTTCCGTTCGTTCAAAAAACTCACTTCAGCTGCGAACAAATTCCCATTTCCAGGAACGGCAGGAGAAAAGAATAGTGTCTGGTTATTTGTAGAGTCTCGGGCGCAATATTTGAACATTTCAGCGTTCATTTTCTGTCTTTTAGTTGAAGTTCTTTCTAAATGACATGCTGGTAAACATCGTGGAACGATGCACAGGCCTACTGCGACCACAAACATCTCTTTCCGATCTTCATACTCGCATATTTGCGTTGGTGACAAAGGCTTGCATCTCACCAAGCATTGCAAGATTTTATGACCCATTACGTGCCGCTTTTAACTCATGTTATCATTTTAATGTAGCAGTCTGGTCCATTTAAATGAAATAAGAATCAGCGGACCACGGTCCCCTGAATCAGAGCGAGAAAATCGATATGAGGGGCAGCTTTCCCAATTAAACGAACAATAATTATAATGATCCGAAACGGGGGAAACATCCGGGATGTGTGAGGCGAAGAAGCCATGATATTGTATCGAATTGGATAGATGTGTCAGTGTGGGAGATAATTTCCAGGCAACTGGGAAATCGGGAAGAAAATATTACAAGTTAAGGAACAGGGAATTCGCACATACGTTTACTCTTGTTATAAGTGCTCAAGTCTCAGGCAAGTACAACGATTAATGAAGTTTATCGATGTCACTCCTATGTCTTGAAATATGAAGTGACAAAGTTTGAGTACGGTTCGCGGGAAATTTTTCCACGACGACGAAGGGATTCTTCTATAAAGTAATGAAGGCAAATTGAAATGAAGATTAATTATGGTACGAATAATAAATAAACTCTTAACGGGAGATACGACATCGTGATCAATTTAAATTTTAATTTTCATTGTGAAACATGATATCACCAACCTTGTGCGGGCGCCTCGATCCTCATATCATTCCAGTTTGTATATAAATAAATGCACAAAACTGTCCCTGTAGATGATGCACTATCCAATTTGTATAAAAAAATAATATAAAATAAAAAACTCAAGTAAGTCCTTTTGGTCTTAATCATTACATTGCATTTCCGATGCGAAAGCAGAAATATTCGTTTGGTCGACAAAACAAGCGAATTAATTATTAATTATTATCCGGAATAATTGGATATTGAAATGAACCTTAGATGCAGTATCTTCGACACATATATTTTCCAGACTGTAATTTTACATGTGCTTGGAATATCAGTTCCTGAGTACAATTAATTTTATTACAATTTTTTGTGTGTTGCAATCACAAAATGAATGATGACTGAAATTTGTAATAGTCGCAACCTTTATTACGCATCTGATATATTGCACCGACCCGTTGCAAGCGTATACCTCCCGTTGGAATTAGCCGAGCCAAATTATTCTCTTCCTCTTGTATTTGTGATATCTATGCAAATGATGCAACGAATACCTGACAGCGTCAAGAATTCAGTAACAATTAGACCCCCCGGTTTATACAGCTGTGACATTCACCCCAATTTTTTTAAAAGAGAAAACATCCTTGATAAGGTAATACTTCCGCCGAGATTTTGGGTGGGTCCATTCTTCCTGGCGGAAAAATTGTACGGCGCAAATTATCTCATTATGTTGCAAATTCAATTTATTCGTAAATTATTCAAATAACTGAAAAAATGAGAATCCACTTCAAAATGAATTTTTTCCACAACAAAATGGGGGTTTGGTCATTATAAAATAATTGCTTGAAATTTATCAAACAACACTTGGTCGGATTTCAAGCAACTGTCGTTTTTGAAGGTTTTTGAAGGTCGCAGTCAAACGAAATTTCAGGAAATGTGCATTGTTTTTTATTGGACAGGAATATCTTGTGATTGCAAATTCCATTGCGCCAAGACTTAAAGTTGGATCAATTGTATTCATGAAAAGTTTTTTTTTATTTGACACGAAGTCGTTTAAAGTGGTGAAGTCATTTTGCAATGCAAAAAATGTATTCCATACCATACAGAAATACGTGAATGGATGTGGCTCACAGTGTAAATTGAATGTCGATTGTTTTTTTGAATGAAGAGGAAAATAAAATTCGCACAGTTATCTGAACGACATTGAATATATTTGCTTCAAAAATGAAATCTTCTTTGTCGCGAACCTATCAGCACCTCACATTACCCTATCTATTTTCAGTAGCCTTCTCACGAAGTGATTAGTATGTTAATTAGAACAGTGGTTACCAAAGTTAACCGTCGGCCCGGATGTCTTAAAAAAGGGGCATGAAATACTATTAACAACGATCAGATTCCATGGTAAATTGGGCTTAATAGCGAGTCCCGGAACTTCTGGGTCGGAATATCGTCTTATGTTTCAGGGCCCAATCAATATTCGCTCGCCAATTTAGAATGGAAACAAAAATCGAGGTGTCATTCACTTATCAGAAGCGACAAATCGATGCCGTTCTGTAAACCCTTAGACACATTTGAATTCAAAGCAACATCGGTCGCATTCTTCATATTAAACTTTCCCATCGGGTCGTGGATCTCAATACTCTCGATTATTTATTATTCATTTCCAAGAACTATTGAGATATATTTTGAAGTTATAACGCGTGACTGAAATCTAAGTTGGCTTTTTGATACAGGGGAATCATTAAAACAGATATGAACTCCTGTAATGAAATTGCATATCATTTTTTATTGATCAAATTCCCTTCCCATTCCCCAAGCAGTACATAAGAAGAACGGAATACGCGTGGCACAAAGTAATCATATCGGGTAAGAAGCTATACTGGTAAGAAAAGGACGCGATCAATAAAACATGCCTACATTGCCTACAGTTAAAATACGAACTTACCTTATATGGATGATATAGTGAGTGACGTGACTATGATGAGTATCTTGGGAAGGAGCCCAGGACAGATTGACAGAGCGTGAGGTAAAGCTAACAATAAGAGGTCTTCCCGGAGGATCGGGAACATCTGCAACAAGAACGATATTTCAACAAGGTTAATCTGAAAAAGCATTAGTATAATTTGTTTTTAAATTTGTTTTGGAATGAGAGGGAAGTATTATAGAAACAGGGATGCCATATTGAGCTGAATTGAAAGTAGAGAGATTTCGGCAATAATATAAATCGCTGTCTTATTCCTATAAATTAAAACATGGAGCTCGATCCTTCTCAATCCCCCTGATAGTATGCGGCAACATTCCATTTCAGCATTATACCAGAACGTATTGAATTATTGTATATTTCATCATTCCGCGTAATCTAACGTTCCCCTTTTCATTCCTCTGCCAAATGCCAATAAAGTAATAAGATAAATGACAATTTTGACATTTACTTAAGTGAGAGTTTCCAATCCCCTTGGGGCAAGACGTAAACGATCGGAATGTCGCTCTGAATTCAGAAAAGCAAATGTAGACGTCTCTGAACAAAATGCTCCATATCAGGTAATGGGAAATAGAACGATAGGTGAAAATTCCTGATATGAATTGAACGATGTTTGAAAAGGGGCGAACTTTGTTATTGTTAGATATAGAAAAAACAGTGAACCAAATGATGGAATAGCCTGAATATTGTTAGAACATAAATGGAATGTATGATTGAAAAGTTTTTCGCGTTCACCGAAAAGTGGACTGTATTGTCTGAATTTAGACCGATTGTGAAAGCTGACTGAATTGCTGTTCTCTTTCAAAAACATTGCGGGCGGTAAGCGGACAAATTAATTTTTAAATTATCGGGGAATGGGAAATATTTTTACGAATGAAAATTAATGAGAAAGAATATCCAACGACAATTATTTCGCATTCCAATGTTTCAATTTTTTCTCGTTTGACCTAGATATGGATGACGGAATTACGGATATGAATTGATTTGACCAACTCAAAAAGGCATAAAAGAAAATTAATGTTATAAATTATGTGATATTACACCTTGCAATGACTAGGAAAAGTCGTAACCCATTCTAAATGGTAGCTTATGCAAACACGATAAAAATAATACGATGCACACCGTGGAATAACTCCTCGCAACTTGAAAATATATTTCAAGATGTCTCCGGCGGATAAAACAGTGTGATATCATATCATAGAATTAGTTTTTGTCCACGATATTTATTTTATCCAAATAGTTCATTTGTTGAAAATCATAGAAAATCCTTGAAGGGCCCCTTATTTCCAACTTTATAAAACCGACTTTTTTTATTATAAAAAATATTAAGCATTCCATATTTATGAGTAACGAGAACATAAAATGTTTTCGTCTCTTCTTTTTCCAAAACCACCTCGGCGACAATACCAAAGAAATTGTTCGTATGCTTATCAATTCAATGAGGACAATGACAAATGCGGAAAATGAACAACTTTTCGAACTGTAACCCAAATATTGACATACAAACGATGGAAGCATATTTGTACACCTAGACTTACTTATTAGTCCCGATAGATTCAACTGTTTATTTAACGTAGAAATAGTTTTCGACACATTACGGCTACACAAATTGTTTCCGAATTTCCGTACAATTAAGCAATGAATTTTCTTTGAATTTTTTCAACCGAATAGTTTCTATCCGCCTGCTGGAGGTATACCCTCTAAACACTATTACCTAATAAGTCGCTGGTCCCAATGGAAATTCATGCGAAAATTTGCATTTAATTTGCAAAGTTAAGAGCAAATAGTAAACAATGACGACCATCTTGTTTGTAAACAAGAACTGACACGGCTCGAAATTACGGGATCGCTGCCAATATTTCAACAAGGAAATCGGATTTGAAAGGATCGAATCGCAACGTATCCGATCGTATCGATTCGGATCGGTCCGCTTCGATTGGTTATTGAAACAGTAAATTAATATATTTTTCAGGCGACCACGTACGAAAGTGATACATATCCTCACGCTCAACTGTTGTGGAAAGTTACCAATTGCATACAACTGTGCAGAAATGTCTCTCCCGCACGGGTAAAACTGGTTTGATCCGTGCGGGAAAGTGGTGACATCGAAATGAAACCTATGCCAAGTAGATAGAAATAAATGAGACTTTTAGTTCCATTTTTTCAATGAAAACTCGGAAACTCGAAAATTTTTGCCTTTTGACGAACAAAAAATCTCAAAAGTCGCCTGTTTAATTAGATTTGTTGAGCCAAGATTGAAAGGCAGTGGTCTGAAAATATTGAATGTATAATCTTATTTCAAAACAATGAAACAAATGAAAATATTTGGAGAAGAAATAAAGAAAAAAAAATCGAGACCCTTTGAAATTGGAGCTCATATTGATGAATGAGCGAGGATTCAAAAGTGATTTTAGTTATTCGCCCAGAATTCTAGAGTACTAAGAATATATTGCCACGATTCAGTGTTCGAAATATGGTAATTTTCATGCAACAATAAACAAAATCAATCTGACTGAAATTAAAAACAAATCCAGACGAAATGTTTCAATAGTTATTTTCCCCTGTTCGACGCAAAACCCATTCCGGAGATGAATACTAAATAGATCGCAGAACGCATTATAACAAATTCAATTTCAAATTATAATTTTTTTTCGGTGATTGAAATTGAATCCATTAATTTTTCAGTCAAGTCAAGAGAAGTTTTGACTTAGTCGAACTTTATCGTTCGACCGACTGTGCCATCGTGACAACCACCTGATCCCAGTTGTTTCATAGAATGGCTATTTCAAAATTGGAACTATTTTAGTTGAAGCATCCCCAAAAACTCATTCGAGTTACTCCCAACTTTTGTTGATCTAATTAAGTCGTTCTATTGAAGTTGATTCGTGAGGAAGCGCTGCAACTTCGATATAGGTCAACGGACGTTGAGATGAAATTTCTCAATTAATTTGGAATTAATACGAATGCAATATGTTTATGCATTATATGCATTGCCTGCCAAGAAGCGCGCATAAAATCGGGAGATTTTGTTACGAGTTATGTCTTCGGGGAAATTTCTTGCGCAAGTTTATGATGGGATTGAAAACGTTATCACAAAAAAATGTCATTTGCTACAATCGGCTTTGAGGAACTGAAACTTTTGTCATAAAAATCGTTCAACGAGAACACAATTCGAATTTCTTGGCAGAAAACTTGCTTTGGAAGAGTCGCAACGTTTCAATATTTTTTGAAAAAACACTGAATTTATTATAAAGAGTGCAGTCTGTTTACTTTCGATTGGAATACTTTGAGGTTTTGGAAAAACGGACACAAATTTTTGTCTCCAAAAATAAAAATAAAAAAATTTCCTAAAAAAGTTGAAAACAACAGAGCTAAAAGAAACATTCCTGTTAGAATCTTCATTCAATATAATATTTTAACTGTAGATTCTACATTTTAGATCATGTTTAGGTCGTTCTCTTTCTTCCTGTAGAAAAATTATAAATTTTATAAAGGTTGTGCCTTGAAATTTTTTAGTGAGCACAAGTGTCCGAATGTCAAAGAAGTAATAAGTAAATGTGATTTTTATCACAGAATCGTATTCCATTTAATAGAAACATTTTCACAACAGATATTTTAGATGTTATTCAGTTGGGGATTGAAATTTTGACGTAAAACTTCAGAGCTAGATAGTAATCGATAAGATCTTCAAAATGGGGTTTAACGACACCCCTCAATCCCATTCAAAATTAAGGGATGTCGCTTTCTCCCGTTTAGATAAGGAATATAGTCCGTTTCGCAATGTACACGAACATTTGAATTGTACATTTCTCCTTGATCTACTCTGGATGTGATCATATAAACTATTATAAGACTGCTGAAATCTATTATACTAATTGACAATTCACTGATAAATATTCAGTTGATCTTTCAATATCATCGAGTAAGATACATAAATATTATATCGCATAGGATCACCGCGGATTAAGTTCTCCCAAAAGATTTTTTTCGATCCAGCATAGAGTTCATCAATTTTTTAGTGAGCCAAGGAAACTTCGTCCCAGTCGAACTTTGTCGTTTAACTGACGAATCATCCGCTGATTCGCTTTCAGGAGCAATTCGGAATTTAATCATCCGAACTACCTGATTTCAGTCGCCTCATTAGAAGAGCATTTTATAATTGAAACTATGTGATGAATTTCAGTAGAAATTTCCACAAAAACTTAGTTGAGATTGAACAAACTTTTCGTGATCGGGTTAGTCATTCCATTAAACCGGATTCACTTTGAACTTTAAAATCTGTCAATTAAGGTCGGTGTATACGCGCTACTCCTCCAAAAATGTATTCGGATAAATTTTCTCCCTGAGTATGGGAATGAAAGATTGAGATTTCTCATAACGTACTTTTTCCATTTTTTTATGATGATAAGAGGCAACTTTAATCCTGCTCTCCTTAAATTTTCAAAATGCTAAGCAAACCGCTGCTTTATGTTATCAAAGGAATCTTTTTCTTATCTGAAGGTGAAAAAACATTTCATTAAGATTGATCGATGAAAATGTATTTCCTTCTGACAAGAATAACTAACATTTCATCAATAAGAAAAACGTTTTTACCCATCTCACTGATTTACGAAGTAAATACACCTAATTTTCGTCAGTCCGCACTGTAATCTTGCTATTGAATTTCATCTTAATCACTTTTAGCGATTGGACTACTTGGGGTGACATGTTTCCTTTAGGGATTGGTATCTCCTTCTGATTAATGGTGATAACTAAATCTTCCGCAAAACATATTTGTAGGCATAGCAGTGCCTGACCTGTAGCAATCATCTCTAGAAATTGGTTCCCTAATTCATACACTTTATAAAAGGTGGAATAACTTGCTCTGCAGTCCTACCTCGACATTCTCGAGGTTTGATTATTCGCGATGGAGAAAATACGACTGATTTTCACATTTGTAGACGACAATTTCGAATTTTTGCGAACGAAAATTTAATCGTTTTTTTTTGTAGACGTACACTGTTTTGCTGCTGTTTTGCAGTTATTCTAATATATTCTAAAATCTTCATATCTAAGATGGAATTATACAATTATTCATTGCGTCTATTTATTCCACTTACTATTTTATTTATTTATTTTTTTTGAAACTCGCTCTCATGCTAATGTTTGTGGTCATTTTAAGTCCAAGCAATTATCTTTTTTTGTCATTTAATGTTTACACATTCTAATTTCTTTTCATAATTTAGCTTTTAGGTGATTGAGTTTTCACCTAGTCTTGAGAAAATAGGTGAAACTCGATTGCATTTCTCAACAAAAAAGTAACTCATCATTGCCTCTAAATTAAATCAACAGTTTTGGCTGTTAAAACACACCAAGTTCCTTTGTTGCCCCTGTTATTCACATATAAAAAGTTTGAAATAAAAAATCTGTATTTTGAGGTGGACATTTTAATTAATGGTAAATATCAGAGACGACATTTATTTTATTAGAACAGAAAAAATTGGGATTATAAAAGAGTTGAATGTCTAACCCCTACAACCAATCGGTTGAATCGAGATAAAAATTTAATTTCAGAATATTAGAAAAAATTGAGCGCCGAATCAATTGGAACGATCTAGCTTTTGAAATTATCTCCCTTTGAACACAAGTACTTGGGAATGTAATAGATGTACATCAAAATGTTCAATGAAAATTTACATTCATCAAAACTTTTGCCTATCGTTCCAAAATGAATGCGATACCGAAACATGTACCAGACACGAAAAGAACATATCACATTTGTTGTGAGGGTTGATTTCGTTCGTACACCGCAAATTCAAAGTGCTATTCCCACGGTATTCAATTTGGTGTACGAGATACGACAGTCTTGCGTCAATGGCTGCGAAACGGTTCATCGATGAATGAAAAGTAAAGAGATTACGATTCATATTTACATTAGCAGATGATATCGGATTGGCGGATGTAGTGGGAATATTTTCCATTTGGGTAAGCAATAAATCCACAGTGTAGCTCTTCAGTAGTCATTTCATACCCTGATAATTAAACCGACATACCCGAAGCGACAGAGTTTTGCTTTGAAACACAGAAAGGTTGTTTGTTGGAAGTCTATCATAGGGATAAACCACCCCCTATGGGGTATTGTTAAAAGCCTCCTTTTGTTATATAGACCTTCCGTCAGTATAGGTATATAACAAACAATATAGCAAGGCGCTTCCTGTAACATGAGAATGAAGGCCGGACAGAGAAAAAGGAAATGATCCAAAAAATTTCCCTCCGCAGCAATAAGAAGCAGTGATCGGAAATAAAAATCTTCTCCCTTTCATACTCAACCCATAATCTTCATCACACTGCTGTGAAAATGAGCATGATACCCTCAGAGATGCGAGGAGGAAACTTTGTTTCCGATGGATCGTTTCGAATAGTCGGAACGCTTTCAGAAAGGGAGATGTCATACGTCGATTTCGCCACTTCTTGCTCGCGAAACTCGTGGAAAACATCGTCTCCGTCTAATCGCAATCTGTTTGCTACATTTTAATCTTCAACCTACTCCTTGTGTTTATCTGCTAGCAAATTTCAACTTGAACTTCATTAAAGTATTATCAGTTTATTGTTTCTAACTCCAATATAATTGAAATAAGTTTGACAGCTTCTACACAGTAAGTTTATGCCTATTTGACATTTTTATCCAATATAATTTCCGACTGAACCAGTATCCTCATTATTTTCATATCTATAATGAGCCGTTTAATGAAAGCTCCTTATAATTACTCTCTTGGATATTCTATGCGCTTCTTACTTGAACCTTCTGTTAACCATTTCCCCTTGTAGGTACCGTGGGTTTTATTCTCCGCAACTTTACGGGTTTGTTCTTTCCTAATTCAACTTTGAAATTTTAGAGCAACACAAAAAGAAAGCCAACCTCCACAAAGATACTGTGTAACCGACAGCCGACGAAAATTTCCCAACTCCAAGCTTAGAATGGAATTTTTTAATTTGTGTATTCGGTCCAAGTTTTCCGCCGATCACGCAAAAACACCGCAGGAATTTCACATAAATCAACCTCCTATGACCTGTCAGACCTTACTTACGTAGGAATTTGATCCTGCCGAGATTGTGTTTGTATCTACTTTTTCGGGTCATTTAGAAAATCGTCACTGCCACAGAATGTCTCACATTTGACTGAACAAAATATTCAATCAAGCTACGGAATGGGATCGTTACGACCCCTGAAAATGAAACGTGCCCATCGGCAATGATTTAGAGATCCGAGCTTGCGGAAGAAAAGGAAAAGGAGTCATTATTGAATAATTGATAAGGTGACCTCATTCCAATCCTCATAACACAGTTCTGTGTTGTTTCCGAATTGGATTTCCTACAAATCAATTAACTAAAATCCGTTTTTATTCAATCGGAAAAAATGTTTAGGCCATTTTTTCTGAGAGCAGACTAGTACAGACGCGAATATCAATTCAGAACGCTTGTTAACTGTGTGGAGCTACTCTTTCGAACTCATTGAAACGTTAGAAATTGAATCATGTTTGCACGTTTGAACTATAACGAAATTTCATTAAATGAATACTGTAGAGAATTATAATAAAGCATGCATCGAACTCCGGGGTGTGAATTAACTCTCAATCTATTCCTGATTATCTGTGAATTATTTCGTTCAACAAGGAAATTTTCCGTCTGCGTTGTTTTTTGCGACTGAAGTTTTATCAATTTGTTCTCGAGTATCATGAAGCAATTTCCTTTGAAACTATATTTCATATACTAACTTTCGCGCAACAACTTTTCATGATTGCGACTTCGGCATTGTATTGTATCTTATGATCGCTGATCGCTAATCATATTCTCAACATCTCGCTAATCTTCCTTGAATTTTGCGATGGTTGACTTTTTATTGGCGAAATGCCGCAAGCGAGTGTCAGTTTGACGAACGAGGCGGAGTCGAGTGAGGCTTCGCGTTTGTTCTAGTCAGGATATCTTTGACTATAAGGACACACGTTAACCTAACCTAATATATTCATGAAACTAGAATTGAAAAATTGGCGAATTGAATCAAGTTATGCTTTTCGTTAATGGTACAATATGTTCTTTCAACTTCTGGTACCTACCTCATGATTATTTAATGAGATATACGAATCACAGTTCACTTGGAGCAAATTTTACTTCAACGACGGGAAGTTATTTTCCCCGAGTCGTATATAGAGCCGAAACCTGGGATAAGTTTCGTAACAATCGGCGTCATAACAATAATTTCAACAAGCGGCCGCGGTGAATTATTGGAATCATCAACCATCTCCTACGGCATTTTTCTAACATAGTCGGTGAACTTTGATTAAACGGCCGCGGGCAAGAGGAGGGGGCGCCGAAGGCGCCCCCGGGGCCGCCGCCGGCCCCGGTAAAGGCGCCGGAGGCCGAAGGCGCCTTACTATGTCCTCCACAACCTCCCTAGCCGAATGGAAATCCAATAAAGACTTCGAGATCACGACGGGAGAATCGCGATTGGTGCCGAAACCCAGGATGAATCTCTGATTAACCATCGTCAAGCAATCACAGACCGAAAAAGATTGCAATAAATTTTAATGAAATGATTGCCTTGTTGAGATTCATTAATATTCAATGAGATATACTAAACTAAACTTATCATCTATTCTATCTACTTGGCATAGGTTTCATTTCGATGTCTTCTTGTACGGATAAAACCGCTTCTACCCGTGCGGGAAAGATATTCCCGCACATTTGCATGCAATTGGTAACTTTCTACAATAGGCAAGCATGACGATATGTATGACTTTCGTAAGCGGTCGCTTAAAAATGTTATTTTTGTTCTCGTTCAACCAAAAAAATCAACACAATAAAACAATTATAACGCTGTCCCTATTGAAAAAATAAATATCATAGAGTAGATAATATTTTGACCGGCTGGTCAAAAGTTGAAATAGGCGAAATATCCAATATAAAACGCTCAATGAGGGTTTTTCCACACAGTGGTTACTCATTTGTCTTTCACAAAGTTATGAATGTAATCAAGTTATTTGTCAGAAGAAATTTCTGAGTAAATTCGTGCACAATCTCGATGAAAGTTGATGAAAAGCTAAACGCTTGTTGTCACGAATCACGGCTTGATGGACTACTTAATTCGATCAACAGAAGTTGAATACAATTGGAGTTACGTTTTGTTCACATTCCAACTTAATTAATCAATTGATGCAAATTTTAAAACTGCCCGTCAGATTGGCAAATGAAATCAGATGGTTCGCACGATTAAATGCACAATTTTAGTACCGGAACTTTGTGAAACTTTTATTGATCCATCAAGATATTAATATTTTTGATAGGAAAAATATGCTTGCTAAAGTTTTCATAAATTTGTTAATCAATTTTTTGCTCCGACTAATAAACTCAATATTTTAAGATAATTTATAACTTGGAATTTCAAGCTCAGTCAGTATGTCCTCGAATTTGTCTGTCGAAATTGCTATGAAGCTGTCAAAGAGGAGTAGATATTAGGTAAAACTTTTTTTTTTGAAATAAAGTTTGTTTTTTCGACAATTATTTTCGATTTTTTTATAAACTTCAATTATCTCTTGCACATTCAAAGATACCTCGAGATCGAAGTGGGTTTCTTAGGTTTACGCAGTGCCCGTTGAAACATTGTTGAAATTTATGGTTTCTTTTAGTACTCGAATGTTTTTGAAACTTTCCACACTATAAGAAAAAAAAAATCATACTAAGAGAAAACAAACAAAAAATCATTCTATTCAAATAAGGAGACATTTTCTCTTCCTTTCCGAATTTGTACCGAAAAAAGTGATCTGCTTTCTTTTGGTAATCAACATATTATGATGAATACTTACCATTTCAAAAATTAGATTTCATTGAAATTATATACAAAGTGGAAATTTCAGATAGAATGAATTTCAACTTGAAATGTATCTGTTTATCAATAAGAAAGTGCTCTCATCAAAAGAGCTCCAAGAAAAGAATATCGGGTGTCGTTTCATCGATTGGAATAAAAAACTACATCCCCCCATAAAAGAACGTCCTCCCTTAAAATTTCATCACGCCGAATTCAACAATGTATACAAAACGAAACGTAACTTCATTTCTCCCTTTACGATAGGATTTCACCAGTAAGCGTTTCATATCTATACAATCGAAATCAGACAAATTGGATACTGCATTCGATCAAACCAAATCCTCAGTTCTGAATTTGTTCAAAAAGTGCTCTCACTTCAGAATCGATTAAAAAAAAAGCTTCCAATATCAATTTTCGATGGAATATATCTCTGGAATATAGAATATTCTATTACCTGTTCAATCAAACTAGAATTTTCATTCGAACGAAAATTGACTACCATCTGTAGTTTTTCATTTCTCTTCATATCTTGATAAGTATATATTATTCTTTCACATACATTGAACAATTTCGTTCACATAAAAAAATGTTCTGCGTTAAACTTATTTAGTATTTCATACTTATCTCGTGTTGAATTCCGATTTGTCCCATCACATTGATTATCGAGAATGTATAAGGCAGCGACTAAGTTGGTGGAAAAAAAACTGTTCGAACACTTTTAATTTTCTAAAGATGTCAAAAAATCGTGTCTGTTCAAAACTCGCAGCCCGAAACTCGTATTCCATTCATTCTGCCTTCGAGGTATAGTGATTGACGACAAATCGAACGGTTCAAGGAGTTGGACTCAGAAAATGGTTCACTATGAATCGGACGGAACTTTAAAGAATAGATAATTAGGATCTGCTCCATGAATATGTTGATTTATAAAGTGTTGGTTGATCATGGAAACTGTAAACTTTTTGGGAAGTTTCTGTCGGTGGATTATTAAAATATTGAGGAGATGGTTTTCAGCTTGAAGCTTGACATTTCAAGGGAGAATTTAATCACAAAGAAAAACTGTTCCGAGCTCCGGATATAACAAACTGCTTGCAGCAAACAGAATGGGTATATGAATATACAGGCGCTCCAAAACTGAGATAAATTTCAAATAACTGTATCTTGCTGATAAATTTTCACTAATAAAATACCGTACGTATTTTCAATTACAGATTATTTACAATATGATGACAATCTTTTCATTCTATGATTGCAATTTTTATTTTGCAAACAAATTTTTCTTGCATTTGCAACTCGACCGATTACGAAGTATGTAGTATAATGTGAAATGGTTCTGACAATTATTATAAAAAAGGAAAGGAAATCCTCAAAAAATCGCAATACGTGACTACAATTTTTCCATTATAGACATTCGGTGAAAATTCATCAAGGAATTTCGAAATTTATAACGAATGATCATCATTAATTTTAGAGAAATCGAAAAACATTTACGTGAGGACTAATCTTCCTACTGAGTATGCGAAATTTGTATTATTAGATAATCGATTTTATATCAATAATTCTTTGGTAAAAGAAACGAATTTTTTCAGTTGTTGTATTCACTTTAATTATTAAATGCTTTTTTGTGATGTCCCTCAGGCGCGAGGCCGTCGGTGGAGACAGACGTCGCAGACGTCTAGCGCCGCTACTGAAAGGATTGTGAAATTTTTATTTATGTGACGCGGTTTGAATTAATACCTTGAGAAAGGATGTAATTTAGTTGAGTGGAAATTTTATTTCTGCGAAACAAATTCATTGTGGTGCAGTTTATTTAATATATCCGCGGTGAACATTTAAACACCATAGAGTTATCATTGCTTGCTCGTCACTGAATGATCACAAACAACTAATTACCAATCTTTTGTGTTTGCATCCATTAAAACTGCAAGTAGTTTCTTCTACACTTGTTTAAAAAAATATCGTTTGAATTCAATTATATAAATTATGTAAATACCTTATGGTATCATGTACAAATGAAAATTCAATATATTTCTTTATATGTACATAAAACTTTTTGTTCAAATGTATGCATAACATTCCAACGTTCATTAAAAATGGATATTTGTTCCCATTGGCTTATTGTACTTGAATAAAACTCGACTAATTTAACCGATCTAAATAATCACCAACGAAAACTTTAGAAACCATTTATAAATCGTTTAGGAATTCCGCATAGCATTAATGATGGTGAGATCCTAGTTTTATATTGTATAATATTTGTATGTATTGTATAACACAAATTGATTGATAGTTCGATAACAACATTGTAATGGAGAACATAGAACTTGATTCATTACGGAAACATATGTGAAAATGAATGAAGTTTTTAATTGAAAAACCATTGCGTGAATTCGATACGTTGCGCAATTCCGACCACCTCCTGCGCGTGTTTTGTGAATGATTAAATAGAACGAAGAGAAAGTTTTTCCTGTTCTTTTTTTATGATATTCGATGAGATTGACAACGTTCAATTTTTTTTGCTTCGATATCGGAATGACATTATCCGAATAACAAAATACGATTCACATGGGAAAATATCGAAATTTATGAGTTGCAATCTGTAATAATTTGCAATGTCGGGAGCTGATGCAAGTAGCCAATCAGTTGTCCCGAATCAGATTATTAGTTGGTTAATTACGATGGCTATTAGATAGTGTGCTCAATAAGATTCACTTGATATTACTTATCTTGATAGGAATCGTTCATGATGTCGCAAATTCTCCTATTTTCACGTTTCTTGATTAGTCTGTAGTGGAATAGATTCTGCTTTGTAGCTCTAGTTCAATATTACAAAAAAAAATTTTGATCCGTAATTAACCAGTTTCTCATCATCCCATACAAGAATTACGTTCGAAAATTTCTGGAATTCGTTTCAATTCCTAAAGACTTCGGAATATAATACTTTGATAACTTCGTAGTAGAGATTTAAGAAAAGAAAATTACTCCGATTCTATAAATGGTAATGTGTCACATTTAAGTTCTGAAACTTCGAAGAAATAATATAATTTCATAATATTGTAACGTAGAAAGAACTGAACTAATTTTAAGTACGGTCGTCCCTCGACAATCGCGAGGGTTCCGTTCCAGAAAAGTTCAGTGAATGTCGAATTCGCGAAGACTATGTTCCTCTGTTAATAAGGGGGTTGCGTTCCAACGAGTCGACTAATGACCTATTAAAAATCGATTTCATCATCAATAATAGGGTTTTATGAATCTTCTTCTTAGTATTGCAGTTAATTTATTGATTTCTTATTCAGAGAGGGTGAAGAAAATTATTCATCTGTGACTGTTTGGTCTCTTTCATTTCTTATATATTACATAGATATTAGGTTCTAGCTTTAAACTATGGAGGAAATCTAAAATCATATATCAAAAGAATAAAACAATTCTTCTCAATTCACGTCGCTCCATATTTTCAAGACCCATATTTACTTTTTATTTCATAATCTCCTGGGAGCCGTTAAATTTTCTGAATGTTTCAGTCCTCACATGACCACAGGAAATATTGCTAGCAAATGATTTACCTTATCGCTATCACTGAATAAATCTTGTGAAATTGGGCGTTTTACTGCATATAATCAGGAAATCTATTATTCTTCATTTTTATAGCAGTTTTTTTCTATCAGAAAATGCCAGCCACCAAGAACTAGAGAAATATGAAATAGGAAAGATAGAACCATTCTAATGATTCACTATTCTTTATCTTAAACTACATTTTTATTCGAAATTCCAAACGATATCACAAAATGAAACCCTAGACTATATTTTTTTGAAAATATTCTACTTATAAGTAAATCAATACTTAAAAGCGTTCGTGCACCTATGATACCGCACTCGTTTATATCATAACGTCAGCAATTATAATCAAAAAGGAATTTTTTCGTAGCAAAGAAGAAAACTTCATTACGCTATGACGTTAATATCATAATCCTCCTTCAAACTTCCTGTTCACTTAGCACACGCATAGCAAACTTCGTGTGGTATAATTACATGTCTGAAAATAGATGAACTCCGCATTTCAGATACTTGGGAAAACATTTCTTCCGACTTGTGATGAAATTATAATCGCTGATTATTTCGGCAACCATTGCGGATCGCACCTGGATTCCAGGTTTATTTAGTGAAACAATTTGCATTTTTTCACTCCGCCAACTGCGTGATAATCATTCGAGGCACGCGATAGTGATAGTATGAAATCGATTCCGAAATTGCCGTGACTGCTCTAGGACCTAGATAAACGACTATCACTGATGTTACTCTTTTCAGTTGCTAACACGCGATTCATTTTTTGTTTTGTTATTTTTTTGAAACGGTTACACATCAATATTACAAAGTGTATTCCATATAGGCATGAAATCGTTAGCTTTTTCTTGTTTACTTTTACTGAAACACTTTTTTTCTGTTTTAAGCGAGAGAAAGTTTTTTTCATTCCATTCGATGAACGTCCAAATATCCTTCTTGAAATACGAATTTCTGAATGTATTTTGAATTTCGTGACGTTCCAAATTTCAACACGATTTAGAATTTTTTTCGTACGATAGATTTTTATTTAATTTTCTTTTCACGTATATATCTCAAGTTTTTATTCGATGACAATAGACCGTTTCTTCAGTTGTCTTCATTTTAGGTTTTTTTGTTTGTTTTAGGTTCATCATGTACTGTAATTATTAGAACTTTTTAGATTCATGGTAAGATCACGTCCTTGGGATCGTCAGATTTTTTGTAAAGTTTATTAAATATCGAACATGCCAAAGAAAGAACGAATATTCTTTGTCAAAATTATACATTCGTAGTTTCTCCGTAAAAATTAGTGTTATTAGACCAAGGGTGTCATGTCAAATAATGTCAAAGTTGGAATTTCATATGATCTCTAGACTAATATAATCTCAAATACCAAATCAAGAATCGGGAACTTCCTAGAATTCTCCGAATTTTGCATATTGAGATTCGATTTGTAGATGATAATATTTTTCCGTTTTTCTTTTGTTTCCATAACAGAAATAAAACGAAAAGTGAAAAAAACTGGCGGCTACGTTGAAAACGTTGGAAATTACACCTTGAGGTGTAAAAAAACTTCAAACGGGGAACCAAAAATCGGAAAGTTTCCCAAAATTCCTTTGAACTTTATGTACTTGAATATTCCCCGACTTGATTGGACATTTTATTCCATTTTGCTTTGTTTTAAACCAATTTTTAAAGAAACACTGAATTCTCTGAATTTATTAATACAGATATGTGATTTTTCTTCGTTTTTTGTTTTCGATTCGGTTTTTGGGAGATGTTAATTTGATAAATATTGATAGAAACGTTAAAATTTTCAAAAATCACGTTTGAAACGTTGGACATCCTCTAAAAGTTTAAAAAAATAGAAAATCTAAAATCTTCGATATTTTTCACAATTTTCTCTTATTCCCTTGGAATTTTCATGTGCTCGGAATTTGATGTCTTAATTCATTTTCTTTGGTTCGCAAGATATCTAAAAAAACAAAGACAGACGCAGAAATATTGAAGAACACTTTATAATCCTAAATTACGAATCGAGAATATGAAATTTCCTAGAATCCTCCAAATATTATATCTATATCGGGATTTGTTTTTTGAATGAATAATAATTTTTCCTTGTGTCTGGCGCCGCCATTGTTCATTGCTCATGAAAATCTCAACTAATTCAATTGTATCTACCCCTCAAAGATAAATTTTGAGGGCAATTTTTTCACAAAAAAATGGATGCTGCCATAGCCCATATGAGTCGAGTTCTAAACGATATTAGCGAAGAGACATATTCATTTGGTTAATATAGAGAATTATGTTTCACTGATTTATTCTATAATATTCCCCGTACGAACGAACCATTTGATGCGTTTCCGTCGAGAGGTGCTCCAAATAGAGCATAACATTTGATTGACACTCAATTGTTCACGTGTTTGCATTCTCAACAAAATTCTAGTTGAAAATCACCATTTGAAATACAATTAACTTGCATTTGAATCAAGAGTTTTGGAAATCGTGTTAAATTCGAAACGTTCGCTGGACAATCGCACTCCTATTCGCAGAATGGACACTTTCCCCTGCTGACGATCGGGGGAATGGGATACCATAAATTACAGGCGCAATGCAACCGAATCAATAATTATCTGTTATTTAGTATCTGAACGATCTTCACCGTTACCCGAAAATTGCTTCTCCCTTAAAATGATAGCGCTCTTTCGTTAAACGAACAGTTTTGCTCGACAAAATCCGATGATAGTGTCACTTTACACGTTGCAGCATCAATTTAAGAATAGCTGCGAAATTAGCACTTTCGCAACGGTAGTTTGAAGCTACAAAGTACTCAAAAAACGATTTGAATATTCAACTTGTTTTGTGACGTGCAATTCAGAATCAAATCTAGTCCTGTAGTCTGTTGTTCGTATAAGCGGTTGTTTCGTATTTTCCATCCGCTTGCTACATAATTAAAGCCACTTCCAATCTCTTCGCAATGCTCGTAGTCTCTACCCGCATTACAGGTTGCTGCGAGATTTTCTGCGTGCTTTTTTTTATTTTTTGGTCTGCCTTAATATTCATCAGTGTGTCTTAAATTATAGCCGAGTTAATTGCATATTTATTTTCTGGTCACTTTCAAGCGGAAAATGTGAGGATTAAGCGAAGCTCAATCAATGGGCTGCCGTCCTACGCAATCTTTTCACTTGCGAGTTTGAAAAAACATAAATAATGAACACCCTAGTTCCTTCAATTAAGTTCGCTCGCTCCCAAAAGAAATATGGAAATAAAAGGTAATTGCGGAAGTGGAAATTCCAACTTGTTCGTTGAACGTATCCTCCCTATTTATGTCGAAGAACCGTAGATCGAAATTGACCCCGCTATGATGTTAATGTTGGTAGCCATTAAAGTAGTTAGGGGTGAGACAGATACTGGGGAGATTACCTTGCACTATCAGCCTGACAATGCCATCCGGTTTGGGTCGACTGTTCACTAAGCAAATGTAGTCGCCGCTGTCTTCAGCTAACGCGGGGTGAAAGGATAGACCGTATGTTTTCGTATCAAGGGATATCCGATGTTGATTGTCCCACACTGTTGTCGAATCGCCCATGAATTCCACCAGTTTCACGTTATGGGATAATGAAAACCATTCCAGAGCCAGAACGAGGGACTGTTCGTTAACGCCGGGGCAAGCTAATGATCTATTTTCGCCTGCTTTCAGTTTTATGCTTTCGATAGAGAGGTTCGATGAATCCAGATCTGAAACGAAAAATATCCAATCATTAAAAAATGAAAAAATCTGACTTAAGCAAGGTTGTCGCAATTCCATCTCTTGATGGGTTTGATACGTTATGGATCAGCTGATAGACCATCTGGAATCGTTCTATCACTGGTAAGTGGTTGCTTTTATTATTGCATTATCATCAACTGTCTGATACAAACAATAAAACGTGGAACAACAGTCAATATGCGTTATCCACAACTTACAGTAATCGAAGACGCAAGTTAATTATCTTTTAAAAAACTACACCGAAGAAAGATTCATGTTGTTATCACACCGATATAATAACAGGAACAGGAAAATTTCACTACTTTCCGATTCCTGTGAAATGGAGACATGTGCTCAGAACGGGAAGAGGTGTGCTTATTAAAGGAATTCAGGAACGATTCTGGTGATGCAAATGCTTCGTGGTATGAAGTTTCTTAAGTACAGGAATAAAATAGATTTCTACAACACAGGGTGAAATCCAGTCGCTCGCTGGACAGACGGCAGCTGAATTGACTCTAAACGTTGGGTACGAATATGCTGATGAAAAACTGTGAAATCTAGTAATAGTTTTTCCATATCAACAGGTTTTGCTACTCCATCGTGTAACGTTTCCCGTCATCCTCCAAATCCAAATGTATCATTCATAATTCCGGGTGATTGGAGTTAGGAACGTTAGAAAAGAAAAAAATACCAAATATCCACTATGCAAAATGGCAGATAGGAGGCTCATGTACATAACGGATCTTCTAGATCCGCCATTACGTTTTCTGTCAACAACGCAAGCCAACACCTCGAAAATCCCAAGGGAATTTACTGGAGTGCTGTCAAGAGAATAATGAATTATTTGAAAGGCTCAACAAACTATGGAATATGCTTTCCAGCTTGTCAGACGAACCACCTTCAGGCATTCAGAGTGTGACGTAGGAACAAGATCAACAACTGGGTCCGTAATGGAGCTAAACGGAGTCGACAATTACGCAGAGTTCAATGAGTCCGGAGGATCTCCGGCTTTGTAAACCGACAAAACCGATGTCGCAATAGTTTGGCGAACCGCGAAAAATCCGGTCTGATTAAAAATCTGCTGACCGAATTGCCAATTTCGAACGTGAGGTGAACGCTATTTATCTGTCACAAGAAGTTTGGGAGAAAGCACACATGAATAAAACAGATTTCCCGCGTGAGGAAAAGGGAGAATATATGTGTCAAAACAACTCCACCACTTGGGACGGGTTTTGAAAAATCGGGGTCTATCTAAAAAACGTTTGTCTTATTCTATTCCTAAATGACTGTCATAGGAATGGAATAAGGAAAATCCACGAATGGGCGTGATTCAATATAATAGTAAAAAATGTGACCTTTTGAACGAGATGGAGCGCTATGTTATTCCGAGTTTTCTACTTGCGTATCTACAAAACAATTTATTTTATGAAAATTCTAACGGTGACGTGCGTCTATTTATATATTTGCATAAATGAGGGAATAGTCGAATTTCAATTTGCACTTTATGCAAAATAGAACGTTTTGTTCAATAACCGCAGCTATATGAGCGATCGTTCGCTTCAAGGATGTTTGGTCAAATTCTGTAACAATATTATTATATTTCACTATACTAGCTTTAAGTTGTAAAAAAAAACGTAAACTTTAATACCTTAATCACATTTTAACATTGGAAACATCGTTTTGATTATAAAAAAAGAATTTGTTTCAGAGCCAGAAACTCACATTTTATTTATTCTAGTGGCATTCATAATTTGTAATCAATTATGTTATGATGAAGAAACAATCGAATCAACCAAATCTTTACTCAATACTTTCAGTAATAGAAGTAATCTTTTGTAATAACACTTTATGACCGATAATGAAGGTAAAAATTTCAGGCAATTTCCATATAGTTCAAAGAATGGATGAACGTAGCTTGCCGTTTTAGTAATTTTCCATCACTGAAAGGTCCCGTATTCGATTTATTTTACCGAACCAAAAGTGACCATTCAGGAAACCGCTTTTGATGGTATCCGAAAGTTATATTAAAGGCACGCATTTATTTCAAATTGAAATTATAAGTGGAACTCAATTATTATGAATGGAGTCACAATGAAACTTTTGACACTATTGTATGCAAAAGTTCCTTATATGATCATTCAAAATATAATTTTTATGTATTCTCAGGTAATTTACTATCGATTATTGCAATTGCTCCACTATCGACAAATTCGGAATTCTCGAATACACAGCAGAAATTTCCGGGAAAAAATCCCGTCAAAGTAATTAATACATTCCGTTTTTAATAAGCTACAACGATATTTTAAATGGGATTTTGCTTAATCTCTCAACCCTACTCAATTTTGATGGGTCGATGCACCTTTTCATAGGGTGTTGCTCGATTAATTCTCAACTACATAAATATGTGCTTGAAATGAAATGAATCGACCTTTTGCTTAAGCATATTTTTCAACGAATAAATTATAACTCTGGGGTAACTCCCTCGTCATTGGGAAATCCTGTTTATGGAATTGATGGGAATAATGAGCCGTAAATTATTTGGACGGAAAGAGGATTACTCGTTCTTGCTGTTTCGGCAGTTATTGAGATTTAGGTTACTTTTTTGAGGGGTTTAGCAATTTTTTCAACGTGCCCTCGGTTTTGTTGACGGTACTGTGTGCCAGGAAAACAAACAATTTATTTATTTGAAATTTAAATAATCGTTTCTTTCAATACACTTCTGGATGAAGATCTCTTGAGATCTCGTATCGTAATTTATCAATGAAAATTCACGGAACGGTTTGCATGACAGCGAAATTAATGTTTCTCGAATCGCATTTGTAATCGTATTTAGTAAGCAACCTGAAATCGTATGATAAACGGCCACGTTTCAAACGGAAATTTGGATGAATGAGGAGCAGAAAAGTAATTTTTGGTTCACGTTCAAAAACATCTGGATTCTTGTTAATTATTTGTTATGTTATTTTATTAGAAAATAGTTATTCTGATATTCTCCAGTGATAATTTTCCTCGACAGTACCTTCCTCGTGGAATCATATTGATCAGTTTATTCCGTAAACGGATTTCTATGTTCATTTACAGCGATTCGTTGAATTTGATGATCACGGGATTCTTTATGTAGATTCCCTAAAATCACTGCTAAGTGGTAGGTTGAGTAGGGTGCTGTCAATTGTTCCTAAATTTCACCACTGCTTGTTGAACTCGGTGAAATTCCAAACGGTTCGGTTACCCTCGATATGCCATGTTCATTTCCCTACAAGCAAGAACTAGTTTCAACTTTTAGAGTTAACGAAACAATTAGTGAAATATGTGACCTCTGTTTGCAAAATAGGTTATACCTCTGGTTCGCATGACAAGGACATATGAAAGGATCTTTGAATCAAATGAATATTTCCTTATAGTTGAGCTCGTTGGTCGGATATGCTTTATATCTCAGACTGTTTACGGCCCTTTTGATTTTCGGTACGTATATTAGTTCCGAATGCATTTCCGTTTGAATAAAACATCGATTAGGATTCTCCCATCCAGTTGAACGTTATAAACGAGAACGAGCGCTCTTAAAAACTGGGGCCCACACGTTGAATTGATCGAATTGACAATAACTTGCACACGGAAATCGAGGGGGAAGAGCAATGAATATCCTGCAAGTCATCAGATTTGTAACGTTGCTGCGAAATTTGTGAAATCCAACGGCCATTTTTATTTCAAGCCGTATAACACAGCACAACGGAAAATTAAAAAATACATTATTGGTCTCTCGAAAATTTTTCGATTGAAATCGAACGAATTTCTGGAAATAAAGCCAAAAAATGCTATGAATGCGGCTCAGTGCAATTATTAGTTTTCTCGATATGGTTTGAGAGTATGTTTTCCTGAATTATTCACAAGAAAAATAAAAGACTCTTTTTCCAACCACAGGAAGTTTTTTTTCCAAGTCGTGTTCGGAGACGAAACCCGGGATAAGTTTCGTAACATTTTGCGTCATAACAAGAATTTCAACAACCGACCCAGTGGTGAATTATTGGAATTATCAACCATCTCCTTCGGTATTTTTCTAACAAAGTCGGTGAACTCTGATTAAACAGCTGCGGGCAAGAGGCGGGGGCGCCGAAGGCGCCCCGGGGCCGCCGACGGCCCCGGTAAAGGCGCCGGAGGCGCCCAGGCGCCGAAGGCGCCATGCTATGTCCTCCACAACCTTTTTAGCCGAATGGAAATTCAACATAGACATAGATCACGATGGGAGAATCGGGACTGGTGCCGAAACCCGGGATCACCGACTGAGAGACACCAAGTTGTAGGTAAGTAAATTTTTTCACCCAGTTCGAAAAAGAAATTAATAATATGCTTGCATTATTAAGAAGAAGATTCATAGAACTCCATTCTGGATTCGAATCTGGTTCTTCTCGGTTGTAAGTCAATACTGTGCCATTTGAGGTACCAATGACATTGAGAATGTTTTTTTTGAAATAACATCAAATATTTTATATCCCTTTTTTGTATTGAAAAACCTACTGATTTAGGTTCAAGTGTCAGATGTCTTCAGATCGAACTAGTACTCGTGACATGATCCAATATTAAATGTATAACCTTGACATGTCTTTCTTAAATTAAGTTGGACTTAACCGGGATTCGAACCTGGTTTTTCTGGACACCAAGCTCGTAGATGTCCCAATGCTTGATTCTACTGTAAATATCTAAATGTCAGTAATGTGATTTTGAAAAAAGAAAACTATTCAATGTTGATTATATGGTGACTTTAAATTGCGTGAAATTCTTTCTTTCAGATTTCGTCCGTTCAAGAAAAAGTTTTTTGTTACCAGAAAAACGTGAAGTTATTCACTTTAGCGTATTGCTGCAGAACGTCCACCAAAATGCCTGAATGTAACACATTTCCATCGCATTCCGTGTCAAAAAATCTATAAGAAACGATTCAAACTTCGGTAATGACATTTTTCACACCAAATTACCTCTGGCGCTTGGGCCCCGTAACATTGTCGAATTTTTGTGCGATGAAAATCTTCACGTACCCTTTCATTCCAAATATATTCGCTGTAAAGCAGAGGGAAAAAATGTAAGAGGTGTTTTAAGTAGACTGACTGAAATTATTTCAGAACGAAAATCAGCTTCTTTCGTTGTTTAAATGTATTCTTAAGTGTACTAAAATCACGATAAGGAGTTACCAAAGAGCTGGAATTATCACGTTGAAACCGCGATTTTAATAAATTAAAATTGAAAACCTCAATTTCATTCCATCTCTTTCTGCTTCATTCATCTTCGAACTAATTGGCTTGGTCGATATCTCCATCAGTAGTTGCCATCTGGTGCTGGGACCAGTATTCATCATCGCGGCGAAATCTGCAGATTTTCGTCGACAAAATCTCGGCTTAACTTCAACTTTCGTGTTTAATTTGTCGAATAGTAAGTCGATCAATACTACACGACATATTCTTACGATCAAAATGTTACGTGGCGTGATTACGCAATTAAACAATAGTGCATCCTCAACAACGGTATTGTTCGATATAACTCTCACGACTCCGTGATTCCTTAGATACATTTGAATGCTCGTTTAATCTACATACGAACTTTATATTGCCTCCAACTACCCAATTTCCTGAAATGACGGCATTTCTGTCCGCCAGTTCCCAAAATCTCCGGAGGAAACCAGATGACGGTCCTATCGAAGCCCATAACTTTCTCGTCTCAGGGAATAGGAAAAAACTCGACTCTATCAAGGGGTAGTGATTCGTTGAAAAGATCATTCTGATACTGTATTCAGAGGAACATTTGTGGATATCGTGTTCCTTTCATTAACTAACGAAATTTGGATAAGATCGTTTTATCATATTATTTTTCCCCAGCGGTTTGTTTCTTGTTAAGTAGTCTAATCGTTATTGTTTGGAATTATATTACTCCCATAGGTATGGAACGGGATAACGAGACGGGATGAATAAACAGTTCTGATTTCCGTTTATAATTTGCTTCGTTTTCATTTTCTTGACAAGTTAATTTTTTAGGGTTGAAACATTACATTGAAAACTTGAGTGGCTGCAATATTCTTCAACTTTTGTTCAAAAACGACGATGCTTTCATATTATGAAATCGATATTTTGGAAAGTGTAGCGAAGAAGCCATTTTGAATAATAAATGGCATTATATCAAAAAAACTATAATTAATGTATACATTAACATAAACAGGGACAAAAGGAGCAAACAATTGGAAAGTGTTGGAATCCGTTTTAATCCGTGGATTGTAAAGTTCTATCGAGCGCGTTGAAACAACGAAGTAATGGTGAAATCCATAATTGTTGCAGCGATAATTTATATGTCAGTCACCGATAAACCAGGTTTATGGACAAGTCCATTATCGCCATCCCAAATGGAAGTATTAGAAGTAAATGGTCCTCGTTATCATCCAATATAATTTTAAAATTTCTGAACGGCCTCGTTTTATTTTCGAAATTGCTGTGGCCTTTTTTAAAAGTGATTCTGATTTAAGGAGGGCTGGAGTTAATTGATGAATTCTGGCGGAACTTAAAAAAATTTAAAAAAAAGTGATGGAATGTTTACAGAGGATTCGTATTTTGTATTTGGATTTTGAACTCACAGTTCAACAACAGTCTGTGTTCGTTTAAATAAACGAGAATACATAGCTTTGCATTATAACTCCAAGATAGTATTACGTTATATGGGATAACTTTTTAATTCTTCCAAGAAAAAAAAGTAATGAGCGTTGCCATGCGTTTTTGTTCGCGATAAAAATAAAAATGCTATAAACTTAATTAAATCAAGGAGCTGTGTGAAGAAATATTGCTTTTCTAACAAATAATGCCATTAATTTGCAGATTCTCCAAACTATTTCGTCGATTCCCATGAATCACCGTTTCCTTCAAACCCCAAAAAGAGTATAAAGGATTTATGTCCAGAGATCGGATCGGCTACTCAATTGTTCCTCGACGCCCAATCCATCTTCAAGGAAAATGATCATCCGGCAAGCTACGCACATGGCGTTTTTAATGAACAACAGCACAACATTAATGCGATCGTGCTGAATTCTATATAATGCTTTTAGTTTCACGAATATCGAAACATGTTTTCGGATTTTGATGCACATCTTTTGTGGGAAGCTTGTCATATGCTATCGCCGGGTTTTAATTTGAATCAATAACAAATAATTCTATATACCACGGTGGGCAATGGTTACTTTAGAAATCAATTCGCTATTTGTAGATCACTAATCTGACAATTAACATGTAATTTCAGTAGTAATAAGTTTTATTTACCATGGAGTACATACGTATTTCTGAATGCATGGATGCTGTTATTTTGTTTCTGTTCAACTTATTGGATAATAAAATCGTGTGAAGCAACTAATCGAAAAAAGTTTCACAAGATTTATCTATAAGATTTTATATTAACAAGTCATTGTGACTACAAACACTACATTAGTCATAAAAAAAATTTTAAGTTGAAAAGGAGAGAAATGGACAACTGTTTAAGAATTTGAAAACATTTAAGATTCGAAAAATGATTTTTACTCCTTGCGACATCTTCGTTTCCTTAAAACAGTTAGAAAAACTTGAAGTTTGTGGGTTAGAAAGTTGGAAGAAAGTTTTAGAACAGATTGAAAATTCATAAAAGGAATTTGACAGTGACTGATGGAAATTACAAAAAAAAACAGCAGAATTCAAAAGAAATTTGAAAAAAGCAGCGTCAAATACCGGAAATGTAAGGCTTTGAAATATACGAAATTGTGCGTTTCGAAAATAATCAAAATTCCTCTTCTATATGGCAGGAAATTTCCTGGGGCATGATTTAAAAATTTAATAACAAATCTTATTTAATTCATTTCAATATTGCGAAAATTTTTTCTCATTTCCCGAGGTGATAATTTTGAACTACGTTCACTAACCTAACCTATACCTTGAAGTATATACTGGTTTTATGACGAAATTCAGTCTTTGACAAACTGAAATAAAACTTAATGTTTGGACTGAAAACCACTCTAATAATCATTCGCGGTAATGCAAAATTTGATACGTTTAGAAAATATGTGAATTCCATATAATATATTTACTCACAAAAGAAGCCATAGTAAATTTTCAAAATTTTGAAAAATATCGTATCGTGCTTTAAACGAGCGGAGTCAGCAGTTTTAACGTGACTTATCAGCTTTTTTATATACATTCCCTTAAGTGCTTTGTTAGAATATTTTATCACAACAATTATCTACCTACAAATATATCTACCATTAGGGACATTTATAATCAAATTCGAACCATGCTTTGTTAACAAAAAAGTATTTCCTTCGAATCAATAACCGTCTGGATATCTGATGAGAATCCTTTTGTGTTGACAAAACTGTTTCACTGTATAGAAGGAAATTCGTTCACAAATCGATAACATAGTTATAAGAACAAAAAACAAATTTCATTCACGAATTCGTGGGCGAGTTTTTCAGTACGGCCTCTACATGTAGCCGTTTCATTACTGTCCAATAAGGTATAAAATGGGAAAATTCCCCGAGTACAAATTGCTTCTAGGAAATTTGAAATATATATAATTTTTTGCTCAATAACATGAAAGGAGAAATTACTGCGTCGACATTAATGCCATAGTTTACGACATTCTATTCGATACAATATGAATTTTCTTTAACTTTTATGAACAACCGCACAAATATTTCTCCTAAATACTTATTAAGCAACCTTCAGAAATAACTAAAGAAGCGTTTTAATCCATATTTCAGAAGGAGATATTTATTATGTAATCAATAGCCTCCTAGAACGTAACATGGAAATGAGAATTTCCTTCAACTCAATTCGGAATGAAGCATGCGCCAATTATAGAATTGGTGTGGTAGGAAAAATTTAAAACAGCTTCCCCAATTTCGTTCCTTTTCAGCGATGGGAGAGCGCCTATCGATTTTCCAAAGGATCAACCCGGTGTGATGTAATCGAAAATTTTGAATTTGATTGTTTAAGTCCGCGTGATGAGCGTGATTTGATCTGAAACTTTCATGGCACATGTGACCGCTACGTTGACCATACGGATGATTAATCATTTTGATAAATCCGGTTGATCGTAGGGATAACTTCACTAAAACAGCCAATCGCTCTTGTCGCAGAACAGCTATTCGATCTACTTTCTATCCGTATAGTTTGGTAAAGTTAGACATTCATCCTGTCACTTCGACCGATAAGCAGAGAGCCCAATTTTCCATCCTCCAATATCATCTAAAAAATCTTTCAGGCCGTCGAAATGGAAAGATCAGATAGTCGTATATTATACCTGTTTGATTGGTTCCTGACCCCCTTTGAAAAATTGCATATCGCATTTCTCTAAGTTTCCTCGAATTGTTTGACATCAGAAATAATTCCATAGTGATTTACGTTCGGGAAAGTATTTCCTCGAAAGGGGCTATCCTCCGAATAACGGCGCCCCGGAAAAGGCGACGAAGCGATCACATCTATACCGTTGACTGAACGAATGCTTATATATCCCTAGGAAACCTTAAACAAAGGGTGCAAAATAAATTGAAGGGATTCTCCAAATTTTCTTCGCATTGGGACTTACAACATGAGACCTCTCAGCTTGAACGGCACTATAAACTGATATTTCAACAGATAAATAATGCACTATGGGGGATGCGGCAACCGAGAGGCTATATATCTATTCGAGGAAACGAAAAAGCTCAGTGTTATTGTTGTTGAAATGCGGTCAAAATCGCATTATCTAATTTTACTCTGATCAGATCATTCCCTACCGTGTTTTTCATCTCAGCCACCTCGTTCTCCGAGAATTTTCAACCGTATTCATCCGATTCCGCACGTTCGACGAATTATAAGATAAAGGACATGGAAATTCAACCATTATTCTCTTTAATGCCAAACCTATGTAACCCCTAATGGCAGATCAACCTTTCCCCAGGGTTGATCAAGCTAAAGCATTTGTGCACTATGGGAACAGTAAAAACGCTGAAGCCGATTAATTCTGAAATTCGGCCACTTCTAGAACGCTGAGATTAATTCGTCGTAAGTGGATTTGATGTATGATCAAGTGGAAACTTTGCTCATTCGACTGTTAAGTCGTAACGAATTCATATTCCCACGCAACTGGATATAGTTTTTTATTTTCGTACGTAGCGATCATGGAAACGACGACGACAAGAGAGAAAACGGCTCTTACGGAAGCTCACAGGATAATGTTTTCCATTCTCAAAAGACCCATCTCTTGAAAGGAACTTTCTACCTAAGCAACAACGAGATTTTTTCGGATAGCCAATAAAGTATTCGTCCATGCAAAGGATGATATGCATCCAATTACGGAGCAGCTGCGGATTCCTTGTCATTAATTTTCTCTCAATTCCTCTTCAATATCCTTTTATTGAATTCCGTTCCAGAAAAAGAGTATGGAACACGCAGATCAATTCACAATACTCTCGGTGCGACTACGGATCATAATTCCCTTAGCGAATACTTCGATTGAAAGGCCACATTTTCGGGGGAAACCCTAATTAATACAACCATTTTGAAAGTCTGGAAAAAAGTTGTTTTCATAAAATGCGATTGGTCTTCACATTCGCGGATGACGACTACAATTATTCGCGAATGCGAAGGAGGAAAAATATCTAAATCACAATGTTTTACCAGATTCGGAAAAAAATAGACAGACGAATACTCAATACTCAATTTAACCACTTCAAACAATATTAACGATGATGAATCTAGAATTGGCGAATTAAATCAATTTATGCTTTTCGTCCGTGGTACGATACATTCTTTTAACTTCTGGTACCTCATTATTATTTAATCAAATATACGAATCACAGTTCACTTGAAGCAAATTCTACTTCAACGACGGGAAGTTATTTTCCCCAAGTCGTATATAGTGCCGAAACCTGGGATAAGTTTCGTAACAATCGGCGTCATAACAATAATTTCAACAACCGGCCCAGCGGTGAATTATTGGAATCATCAACCATCTCCTTCGGTATTTTTCTAACAAAGTCGATGAACTCTGACTAAACGGCAGCGGGCAAGAGGAGGGGGCGCCGAAGGCGCCCCCGGGGCCGCCGACAACCTCCTCCACAACCTCCTTAGCCGAATGGAAATCCAAGATCACGACGGGAGAATCGCGATTGGTGCCGAAACCCAGGATAAATATCTGATTAACCATCGTCAAGCAATCACAGATCGAAAAAGATTTCAATAAATTTTAATAAAACGATTGCCTTGTTAAGACGAAAATCCATAAAAGCCTATTATTAATGATCACCTTTTAATAGGCCATCATCCAATTTGATAACGCAAGAACATAGACTTCACATTGGAGGAACATTTCTGGAACGGAAGGCACTAGAGAGAATGATTTTATTTATGCCTTACAGTATGAATAAAAGTATTCCGGCAACCGAATTGTTTTTTAGGCCATTAGAGATATCTAAAATTATAATATACGTCGTTTTTACAACTCATTCATGTTGTTTGGAGACGCTTTCGCGTCGGTTGGCGCCACCACGTTACGTCTTTTTTTTTAACGAGAAGGGAGTCGAAACTGAACCCATTCCAGAATTTATTCAAATAAAAATTCACAAAATAGTAAATTGGGGAGGATATTTTTAATTATCTCGAAATAGAAATCTGTTCGTAATTCTTTTGTGCGAGTTCACTCGACATGTACAAACAAGTAATCATTATTGAAGCCATAGGCGTTCAATTCGATAGTAACTTTAGTGGAAAATTTTGCATGTGAAACGAATCCTATCGGCATCAAATCGTTGTACTGTGTGATGATCCAATTTTCGATTTTCAAGTCATTAACATTAAATTCATTTTTAACCATCAAATTTGAAAGGGCAAGGACTAGATGTTTTATTCAATATTACTTTCAAATTGAAAAATCAATAAGTAAAACTGAAAGATTTGTATTGTTTTGCTCTGACAAAACGATTTCGTTCATTGTACAGCATTGTACATATAACCGCTATATTACAGGGATGGCATATAGCTGGGTCGCACAGTAACGAGTTGAACGGCACACTCGAGTAGCGATGAGCGGCACACTAAAAACGAGCGGCTCACTAGAGAAGTGTTTCTGAACGAAATTCTAACATATCTTTTCAGTACTTCATAGCGGTTTACCAATTGAATCGTAGACTGTTGACCGAGTGTCTTTATTGATTTTTAGTGTGGAAAATCCAAAAAGGACAACAAGTCACTAAAGGATTATTTTCAATATTTCGGTGTTCTCTTTGTTTTTAGATTTGGATGGGAAATCTTCAGATTTTTTAATTTTTTCAACGTAAATCTTTTACATTTTCTTAGTGAGTTTTCCATAAGTTTTTGCAATTTCTTTTGCGAGAGAGAAGAACTCATATTTCGTTTGCTATTCTCAGAATGTTTTTCAGGACATTTTAAAAAATTATTTTTTCGCTGATCTTTCAACGTTCTTTCGTACCTTTTTCAGTGGTACTCATCTTCAATTTCTCGTATTTTGTCCTTTGTTCTTTAAAAACTATTTCGGTCCGTTTTGATTGACCAGAAATATTCGGCCAGAAAAAAGATACTGAATCTCAAATTTTTCAGAAAGATTCATAAAATCTGCAGAAATTTCCATGATGAAATATTTCAATTGACATTTCACATTTTTGAGGAGACTTTCTTCAATTATCACCCTCAAATATCACAGTTGTCTTTTTTCAATTTTTCAAATTTTGTATTAAATTTTTTTGTGAATCTTCTCTAAATCAGAGAAAATTGATAAAGCCTGCGAATGATTTTGGAGTTTCTAGAAGAACCAAAATTCGTCTCAAAATCATACTCGTTTCACACCTCTTTCATTTCACTATATGTCATTATGTACAAGAAAAGTCAAAAATTTATTCAACGACGAAGAAGTATGAATGAATTTTATTGTCGATAATAAAATGTACAAAAGTGAGATAATATATTATGATGCATTTCATCTTCAACTTCTCCTCCTGCTACGTCTTCCTCGTGGTTTCGTTTTCCTCTTTTGGCTCCTGATCTCGATCTTCTCCTGCGACTTCTGGAACGACCCACGTCGTCGCCGTGCCGCTGCTCGTGTTGCAGCTACCGTTGGTTTCTCTTCAAACTTATTTCGGTCAGCTTGCGACATTTTGAACCACAGTGCCGACCCCGTGTCCGCCACCTTCTCCGGTGTCCAATCCGGATGGCGGTTCATGTATTCGATGATGAAGTTAGAGAATGCTTTTTTGGAAAAGTTGTTTCGAGCCATTTTGCTCGACGAAATTAAAATGTAAAATAAAAATAACACTCGAAAATTTCACCCGTTTTGACAGGACTCGACTGATTTGATGTTGCCGGTTATGGTTTATATACTAAAAATTTGAACAAACCTGAGAGTAGGTGGTGAGATTTTTCGTTTGAACCCTTGTATCTAGATGTGCGTTTAAATCTAAGGCAACTCGTCTGGATTTGTTCCACCTACTTGACAACTATCAGAGAAGGGAACAGCGACACGCAAAAAATTTTTGATTATTTAATTATTACCTCATGATTACTGCGTTAATTCAAAGTCAGAGTGTTTACTTTCGTTTGGAGATCAAAGTTATCTCCTCAGGATCGAAAATTCTCAAGTTTTTCCATCTTGAAACCGAAAAATCATTCCAAGTCAAAAAAGAAGTAGAAACAATCGTCAGCTGAAAATCTACTTAATCCGCGTTGGGTTAGATCGTCATCCAAGGAATTATGAGTGTTAAACGAGAATGCGACATGAACATGGTATAATTAATTGTTTCACCTGCTTTGCGAGGCATAAACCCCGGCTCAAAGTTTAAAGCGAGGCATACATTATACAGTGCTTTCATTTTAAAACTAACAAACCTTAATATCTTGCTCAAGCGAAGATAAATAATTGGAATTCATAACTTTTTTCCATCATCATGCAGGTTCATTTCGCACATAAATCTTTTTTTCCATCTTTTCATTTCATTTATATCCCACACTTTCTCGAATTTCGATTTTTTTGGTTCACTATTAAAATTATCAATAAACTGAATTTTGGATACGGGAGAAGTACAGTGGTCTCTTGATAACCCACGTCGTTTTATATTTCAGCACTTAAACAAAGAGAATTAATGAAGAAAAAGCATTTTTAACGCAAAATGGAACAATGATATTTAATTTGGTGAACGCTATTGGATTAGGACTTTAAACGCCTTCAAAATAATGTAGAAAAGGCTGAGGGATGCTACTTAATATCGTACGGAAAATTTTCGTTCAGAGTCCCCTTCAATATCTCGATTCGATTTCCTTCGCAGAGAGTTTTAAAATAAAAACGACACATCATCTTGAAATTGAAAGGATTTCATGTTACTTGAACTTCACTATATTTGTTATAAGAAACTCCTAAATACGAACACTGATTAATTCCATTCCGAAACATTTCCTCCCAATGTGTCTCCCAGCAGCTAATCTTCATTGCTATTTCTCTCACTTCTACTATTACACATGTAATTTCCTCTCTGGTTGTTGTATTCTCTCATATTTCCGCGCGAACCTTATAAAATCGAGCTAACGACCGTCAGACTTCGTTATATCAGTCTCCTCCGAACATGCTTCTGACATTCTCGAAGACTCTGAAATCGAAATGAGGGCTATGATAACTTGTCCTCGATCCAGATGCCTTCGAATTGACAACGAACAGAAAAAAAAATTAATTAACACGGCACTATTTACATTTAATTTCCTTTTGTAAATTCAAGTCTCGAGAAGTAAAATTAAATCAGCTTCCAGAAATCAGCCTTATATATCGTTGGTCAACTCTGGAAAATACCTCAATTACGAGTCGCAAAATAAACATAATGCATATCGGGGAATTCGGGCAACTTTAAATTGATTTTTAATGGTAGAGGATTCAGTTTTCGTGTTTTGCTAGTCATTATCAGAACAGAAGCCAAAGAGGTAACGAAGTTTGTCTATTAGTGAAAACGATTATTAATGTTTCTAATGTACGTCAACTTAATGACTATTATGATGTTCTGGGAAAACTAGATACGATTTTTATTTTCACAATTAATCGAATAATGAATTCGTGCCTCTTTAGCTCTGTTTCCGTTTCGTTTACGATCATCGAAATTCGGTATTGGTCGTTATTTTTAGTAATTCGATTATTCCATGTGGAATCTACAAATAATTCATTAGGAATTCATATTACGTTTAATTCGATTTATGATTTAAAATAAACTAACTGAATAAAAGCGATTAATTTCGATTAATTCATAAAAACGGTTTTTATGTTAAGAAATTGCACTCACTTTGACTTTTGAGAAAAGTTTGAAATTGATTGATAAACACCAAAAAATTTAGACAACTAAATAGGCCGATTATCTTCAGAATCGTTCACAAAGTGAGAGTGTAATATATAAATATAGTTATTAATCTATTCTAATATTCTATAAAAAGAGTATAAATTAACGCAAAATGTTTCAATTCAATGATTCCTTAGTGGATATTTCAACAAACTATTTAAAAATGGAATGTTTGATGAAAAGAATATTTTCATCGTAGCTATTGGCGAAATAACTTGATGTAAACTCGTGGGTAGCATTTACCGAAAAAATTGTTTCAATCAAATCCGTTGTTGAAATTCGTGTTTATTATGAAGAAGTAATTAATGTCTGAGCTCAGATAATCCTAAAAAAATTAATTCCATTCAAAGATCCAAACGTAGGCGCCATTATAAATCAGAACCTGAGTGAATGGATTAGGTTATTAATTTTTTTGATTTCATACGTTTGTACGGCGAAACAGAGTGAAGCAGACGGAATAAAATTATAAATTCTTGTAACACCCATTAGGTGTTAAGGAGTTTGTGGAGGACGGAGTAGGGCGCCTTCTTTTCATTCTTAAAATCAACATGATGACCCTACAATTTGGTGGAGGCGCCGTGTGTTAAATTATAACATTGCACTCCAAATGAATTTATAACTTTAAAAGTAAATCTTGAAAAGTTTGCGCAATATTCACAACTGATAAGCAAATGCAAGGTTTATCAATATTCCAACGTGGAAGTTTTCAAGTTGAATACATGACTCTCTTTGTATATTTGAAAGAAATTCCTATGGCTAAAATAATTACTTGCAAAAAAATGATATTACAAGATTGGATCTGAAGTAACCTGATCATCGTACTGTTTTAAAGTACTGTGACCTCAACATCTCAACATCATCATACAAGACGAAAATCGGCTTTATCAGAAACCACCAAACTTCCTGATATTTCATAGGAATTAAATTCGTACGGATAAAAGAATAGCACTAAATATTGTGAACATATATCGAAAATTTGATACTCAAGTGATCGTCAAATCTAGCAAGTTTCCTGATATGTAAATATTTCATGAACAGCAGTTCGAAAGCCCAACGCCAAACTATTGAAGTCCTTTCTATTTGTGAATACACTCAATTGAGTGGAGTTGGCCTACGGCTAGCCCATTAATTAATCAAAGAAATACGATAGATCAATGTGATATTTACTGTTTACTCATTCACAAATGATGAAATTAGTTTACTATGAGAACGTTGATTAACAGACCCATAATCGATAAAGGATTATGAATAATTTACTACACAAACCAGATTTTTTCCACTTAGAAGAATTTGTTGAACTCATTTTTTGATGTTTTTAAAAAAATCGTGGCTCTTCACATTTTTCACAGAAAAAATTTTTGTTTATTCACTTGGCATTCCTATATGAATCTAATAGAGAATTTGATTTGGAAATATAAGAATTTAAATTTTTAATCGCGAACAAAAAAAAATTTCAGTTCAATTCCTTAATGTAAACAAGTTGATCAAAGTTTAAGATTCAATCATCTTTAATAGAAAAAATTCTCAAGTTCGGAAATCCATAAAGTAGAAATTCTGCATTTCATCCTACAGTTCCATCTTCAGACTTCAGACCGATGACTATTATCTGATTCGCAATAAATTTTTCGAAATCACTCACACTTCATTCATTGTGAAAAATATCGTTCGCAATTCTCAGAAGCGAAACGATTTCTGCAGGAAACCCGAAGTATTCTGTTACTAACCGCAACGTAAATTAATAGACACGGGTCAGCTCTCGAAGACACGTATTTCCTGAAAATTTAATAGCGATGGCTTGAAAATAGGTCTAAATGTCGTGTCTACAACGTAACATAAAACACACCTAGACCGCAAACTCTTTGTAAATCATTCGAACGTAACGGTTCAATCTTCGTTCCATAATACAACTGGAAACTGAAGATGTTTATCTATCTGTTGAATTGTGTCTTCATGAACCCGCTTTAACTTTGAGATGGTTATTTTTCAATGGAAAACTTGTAGTTAATTCACTTTTTTTCTACGTCTGCTCAGTTACCAACCTTGAATGGGTATCCTGTTGAATGCACGAGAATTTTTCACAATCAAATTATCGACAATTCGATCCCAAATTATTGGGGTCCTCTATGTTCGCAAATTAACCAATCGAATGAAATTAATTTACAATTAATACGTATATTCATCAAATGATATATGATATGATAGTACGATATTTTATGTTTATTCGATCGGAAAGAGTATCACATATTTACACCGAAAAAAAAGATTCATGAATGATGAACACATATATAATTTAAAATTCCTTTGATTCTATTTCGAATTATTTTGCACATTTTGAAACATTTTATATTTTATATTATCATTTCATAAATAAAGGCATATAATAGTATATTTGATATCGAGTGCAGAAAGCCGATGACTTCATGCGAGTGTCAGTTTGTCGAACGAGGCGAAGCGAAGCGGAGCCGAGTGAGCAATGAAATCTGATTTTCCACGAGTAATGAACGACAATCAATGAAATAATAAAAGAAATTAATTATTTGATTAGCTTAAATGCGTTAGATTAAAAATGAACACATTTTGCCTCTATGTAACTAGAATGATATGAAGTAGGTAAATTCTTTGCATTTCACCGTACATTCGGAAGTAGCTGGGCAACCCTTCATCTTATAAATAGTTGCTTAGATACGTGACCGCATATCCAAAACAAGGAGCTTTATACATATATTCAATTATACTCTACTACAAAGCACAAGTGAGTATATTAATTAAAGCCCTTCTATGAATCATTTTCTGATGAACTAATGAGAAATCATATCATTTCAAAAACAAATCTCCGTAGATTTGTTTCAGTTTTGAATTATAATCATAGAGCAAAATGAATGTATTTTAATGGATAGAAATATTTCTTTTGACGATAAAATTATTTGAATTTTTTTGAAAATTAGTGAGAAAAATTTCATTCTTTACATGTCAGAACAAAATTAAACAATATGAATAATCATTGAGGAATCCTATTTTTCCCTTTTTGTTGAAGAATTTTCGACAAGTTCGCAGACAAAATTAAAATTCAAAATACTTCCATCAAATATTGACAGTAATGGAAGACGGAGAGGTAAATCACTCTTAAAGGAAAATAGTAAATGAACTTTTCATGGAATATACATCGAGATTATCATTCTCATCCTCAATTTGCTACGAAAATATGAAAAGCATTTCCGTATAATCTCATCGCATGGAAAATAACTTGAAGTTGTTTATTCAATTAGGCTTCCGTGACCGTTACAATTTATATAGCGGATAAATGAAATTGAAATCGATTCCCAATATTTTTTACACTTTTAACGATCATACCAGTTTAACTATTGATAGAGTCTCAATTGTTCAATTTTATTTCAAAATAGAAGAAAGAGTTTTGAAATAAATCGAAGATGTTTCATTAATATTTTATTTTAACCGCAGACTAATAAAACAATGAAAAATGTTTCTCCATCAAAGTGTTACTTTTATGATAAATTTTGGTAACAGTTTCCTGTTACGAGGACTTATACGCCTTCCATTATAAGGAAGTTAATAAAAACCGATTGAGATCTATTTTTCAAGTATTTTCTTTATATTCATATTCTGTCTTCGAGAACAATTTAAGATGATAAACAATTAATTAGATTTGATTCCGTCTAAAATCGATATTCTCTTCAAATCTTCTTTAGGGTCCAACATTTTCTTGGAGGGAAAATTTGATGGACGGAAAAGCTCACTTTATTGAATAACATACTTTCAAATGTGAAAATCATTTGACAATTTGCCATCTTTTTCATTGTAATGTACGATTTTTTATTTTGCGCTAAGAAAATTTCAATCAACTAATGCAAAACATGAAAGAACGACTGCTTCTTAAGAATGACATATTTTTATTTACTACATTCTCATTATTCGGTGATATAATTCTGAAATTTCTGTATATTCAAAGTAATAAGGGCAAGAAATAAGGATAAATGAAATTAGGATGGCTCGCCCAATTTCAGTGGTAGATTAAAGGTCGGTTGTTCAAACGTCAATTATGTATTTGATTAAAATAAGCTGTCATAATCTCAATTCATTTAAAACTTTCAACCGACGAAAATTGCCTAATTCGCATCGCGAATGTAGAACCTCAAATCTTTAATTAATTGAAGTAGTTCTTAATTTTTGAAAACCTTACTGGCAAAACTTAGCAGGAAACAAAATTAAATCCTGCTTAGTATAGGTTTACTAGTTGTATACGACAAAACGAATGTTTTATTGATTATGATCAGCTGTGATTTGCTTGAAGATGAGGCGTTTATTAAAATTTTCATGGAAACCTTTCGCGTTATAAGGTACAAACGACGTCGGGTGATTTCAAACAAATTGAAACAAATTGAATCGGGCGAGTTGATTGAAATTTTCCACGACTAAATTTATATCAAAGCTTTCGCGCGTTTAAATAAATCACTATGTGAACGTTTCTACCATTTTAAGTTCGATACACTTTTTGCTTATTTCAAACTGCTAAAACCCTTTTGTGGTAATCATTTGCATTCAGCAAAAAATGTAATCCCCCCTAACTTCGTTTTCACTATTCAAACCTAAAAGAATCAAATCCGGAATGCCGAGCAATTTTGTTGATTTTTTTGAATAAAACTTTAGGAAAAAAAAGTGAAAATAGCAAAAACGAGAACATTTAACGATTATTGGACTCTTTCACGAATGTTTCCTGATTTGTCAATTCGATTAAAATTGGGTTACATTGCCTTTGAATAGTTTTTTTTAACAACCAAAAATGAACATTTTGCAGTCTTTTTTTTTACTGCATACAACTACATGTTTCGTTGAATTGGAGAAATCATTCCGAGTATACACAAACAAACATTTTTATTGAAGAAACCTCTTTTTTTCCAAAATAATTTTGAATAACGGTCAATCCTGCTGATTACGTTCTTAATTGGGATTAACCAATTTTGATTGAGTTTCCGTTTTGAATTCTTTTCTGGCAAAAAACAAAAATTAGGATTATTCTTGAATTATAAATTTGCTGTTAATCATTTATGATAAAATCATTAATTAAAATATGATTGATTTGGTTTCGGTTTTTCAAAATATGTATTGTGACTGAATATTTAATTAACCTTGGAATAACACACCCTTAACAGTTCCAAATATCATTTATTCTACAAATTTATACATATTTATTAAAGTTTAAGAAATGAATATCAGCAAAAAATTTCGAATGTCAATAATTGAGATACTGTAATACAGGTTAAGTTGTAATGGGGTAATAATATCATTTCATTCCGCATATTATGAAATAAAAAAGAATTATCGACGCCCTTGCAATTCTCTCAATTATTCCCTTCATATGGAACGCTTATCTTTATTGTTACAACGCGTGCCGATCACCCTCTAAAAGTAGTTTTGCTAACTTCAAAACGAGATATACGCTTGAATTATTGAGAGAGGAAATATGAAAATAAAAGCTTGCGTACGATCCCCCACGTGTCGATGCCATTAAAAATGACAGAATATATCGATCGCATTCATGTGCTTACTATGTTTTTGCTTCAGAAAATTCTCTTTTTTGTTAAGCTTCTCTATATCTCTATGTGTTACTGTTCAAACAAGTTTGAAAATTAATTATAGATGGAATTTATACATTGAAGATATTGCCGTCGATCAAATTATTTTGTGACATCTGAACGCCACTTGTGTTTGATGTTTCAAAAAACAGTTTGAGTTTCATTATAACAAAGAATTGGTAAACGTGTTGTCTCGCTTTATCTTCTTCTTAATTTAAAAGCTGTAATCTCTTTCAACATTTTCAATCGTTCATATTTTCGTGTATCCCTGATGACCATCGTTTTTTCTTCTGCGGTTTTCCAAGTAGTATTGTTCAATTTCAGCTGCACACTAGAAAAAAAAAAAAAAAAATCAAAAATGAAAGAAAATTTAAGAAAAGGTCTGGAAATGACGAAAGAAAAAAAACAAAACATCGCGAATCCTCCAAATTAATCTGCGAAAATTAAACGTTGAAATTTACATAAACAAATCTACAAAATTATAAATAACGGCGTAAAAGCGAAGCGGGCACCGATCCTCGTCCTCCACAATCTCCTCAGCCGAATGAATATCTGATGTGGGCTTCGAGATCGCAACGGGAGAATCGTGATTGGTGCCGAAACCCGGGATAGACCTCGGAACCATCGGCGCCATAACAATAGGTTCAACAACCGGTACCGGTGGTGAATTACCGGAATCAAGATGATTGCTTGAATTATGTGAATTTCAAAAATATTTGATGTATTCAGTTATACATCTTCAGAAGGTGCTAATTTTCAAAAAGAACAAATTTTCAAACTAGAATGTTTCTTCATTACAAATTCCGTCATAAATATTAACAAATTTTTAAAGCACACATTCTACGATAACCAATTGTAAAAAAAGAAGAAAGTAATGGCAATGGTTGTTTGATTAAGAATGATATCGTAAATAAACTGCTGAAATTTATAATTTCAGGATAGCACATCCTATCGCAGCGAGCTACAAGATATGATTTTTACTGTTCAAGAGGATTATGGGATACGTTGTGTGAATTTTTATGCCTTCTCAAAAGTCAACTCATAATACGTCGCTGACTCGTATAATATACGTTACACTTTAAGTACGCAGACTGCCACCTTCAATCAAGAAATGCGCTTATCGCCACTTGGATGGCGAATAACTATTATCTAATTAACTTCAGTCATTTGTTATGTGATGTCGATATATCAATTATGTGAATAGTATGTCACGCATCTATCTTTATTATATCGTCGCTGCAATTTGACGTATGCGCCAGTGGATAAATAGCTACTTTATAAATAAAATTAATAATAAAATGTTTTGAGGTCCCATTTGATTCAATATTACAACAGACCAATCGTGAATTGAAATATTCTAAATTGGTTCCAAAAAAACTAAATCATATAATATGCGTTTATTGTCCAGAAAAGTAACAATTCTTGTAGCTTTTTGTCTCGGAATTCCTATCGACTAACTGAGTTTGAAGAGATTCGCTCAGATAAATTTTTCCTATCTATTGTGATATTATTCCAGATTATCCCCGACCCGAATGTCTTATTTATGGTCAATAAATTCCACCGATATTTTTATATATGATCAGTTTTATGTGTTCAACCAAATATCAACAAAATATTTTCCGATTTATTAAATTTACCGACATCGGGATTATGTCCTACTGAAGGTACTCAAGATAAATTCTGATTTTCAACGACTTTCGAGTCCATGGGGTTCACGGTGATTATGGAGCGAATCCAGTCCCCTAATCCATACCCTATAAACGCTTTAAAACAAGGTCGGACTTTCGAAAACTGCAAACACCTTCCAATTCCTGATGGCAATAAAAGGAAGATTTGTGGTTATTGTTATTGTGTAGAGCCGGCCGCGTACATCGATATATGGCCATGTCTTTCCCTCTTCACAATACTCTAGATAGGGAGGTAACCCTCCGAATATTTATAGAAACGATCCTCTCATTTCAAAGTACGTCCTTTGCTGTACAGTGCATACATCCAATAAATTGAATTGAATCAAATGTGGAAAAATGAAAATAACTCAAAATCGTCGAAGTCAATACATTAGAGTAAGTTACAAAATCCTATAATCGCATCAGAACGACTAATCGTTGTAAACATGTTAAAACCTAATTTATTACAAATGAAAATCTTCCATCTGCGAAAACATCAGTCTCGAATACATTAATCAAATAGTTTTGACAAACGCCTTCTAAAAAAATGTTAAAAAGTCGGCTTCATATATAAAATATATTCAATGGGTATATGCTGTAATACACAAACTCGAATGGAATTTCCGATATCCTTTCGGGAATTTCTTTGTTGGTGGCAAATTGACTTTGTAAAATAAGGTGATATAATATTACAACACAATGATCTTATTCGACAACTTGCTCGTAAAATAGTCCGACAATTGCTTTTTGTTGTGAGTTCCATTGTATTCGACGAAAATAGCAATGAGAAATTAAAGTTAAATGATTACATTCAGCGAGAGAGAAAAATTCTTGACCTATATTCGAATTGTATGAAATTCCAGTGGATGATAACTGATGCTGAACATTCTAAAGGGGAACGATTCGTTTTGTTTTTTTCCCTCTCTTAATTTTATGTATATTTCGTTCATGCCGACAAATCAGTGAAACTAAGTAATCACGGCAGATTCAAATTCAAATAAATATTCATTATCCACAAATCTCGAGTTCAGATTGTCTCGGCTCACCCATTCATAACGAAATGGCACTCACCAAAAATCCGCTTTTCAAAGGCCAATGAAATAGTCAGTACAAAACCAAACCACAATAAAATCACCCACATTTTATTTTAATTTGATCCCTTCCGCCTAGAGTCATTGATACGCGAGAACGAATTCATTAGGCGCCCGGAACTTCATCCGTTTCCAAATAAATGAATTCACATCTTCGTAGACACATCGGGAAAATTTGTTTACACGTGAGGTTTTTTCATTAACATCGGCGAGCGAACCGCGCGTGGCTCACATCCGGAAGAACCATGGAGACTGAATCATAACCAAAAGGTTTGGCCACCCCCAACTCTAACGTTTCCTCCCGCTGGTGACTTGCGCGAACAACCCTTCCCAACGCTTTCGCCCTTAAAACGGCGGCTCTTCTGGACAAAGAAATCCTTCAGGTGTAGGCTTTCCTATCCGAGGCTGGAGAAACCGACGTCGTTGAAACTTTTTTACCGTTCTTTGCGCGAAGAGAATGTGTAGGGAATTTCGCGATTGAAACGTGCCAGATCTAGGAAAATAATTGCGCGACGTTTCGTGTTAACGAACCGTCAGAATTGACAATGAAAACAAAACGGAAATAAAATCTCCAATCTTAACTTTAATTGGAAGGAATGTTTAAACGTGAGGCTATTTGTGTACAAGTTTAACTCTTTAATTCACATAAGAAGGGTTTGGAGAACGAAAATTGGGGGCGTTAATTGAAGCTACGTCTTACTGATTTAGACCGATAGAAGTTGGGTACTCGGAAAACGAGCGGTAACTTGAAAGGTCGATGGGCTTCTGACAGGAGGCTGACTTGACGATCGATGAAGATGATTCGCTGATATTTCCGTTCGTTGTAAGGCGAATGTAAGGAAAATCCGGAGAAAATGTCTATTGTATCCGTTGCTTTTTTTTCACAACAGAAAATAATCAAAGAAGAGATACGCGACGTTCAAGTAGAGATACTTGGCAACTTGGCAGTGCGTCGCTTCGAGCTTGAAGATTGTCTAACTTTATGGCGCTCTTCTGAGTTCTGCAGTTCTAACACGGCGCTCTTTGTTTTCATTCCATCGAAAGGAAAGGAGAATGAAGTGTATCCCCCTAAACTTCAATCCTGATTCGTAGCAATCTCCCAAAACGAAACGACGAATGAAAATTACTGTGCAAATATCAACATGAATATAGAATTGTCGAATATATACAAGTGAAAAAAATAAGGCTTTTGGGAAATAAACATGTCGTCTATCTACAGCGAGGAGGGCGATTATACAGGCTGGCCAAACGGCTGCTTCATGCCAACCTGGAGATGAAAAATCGTTATGGAGAAGAAAATAAAATGTTATAAATCAAAATAAAGAGTCATTCACAGTGGCGTGGCTAATTCAAATGTTTTGTATGTCGAAAAATAAAATTCACACAAAACTCGAAAATAAACAACAAAAAATTTGTAATGATTGAAAAACAGTAAGATATCACATTGTTTTTATTTGGTTACTATTATTTTAAATCTTCGAGGCAAGAGAACTGAATTTTTCGAAAATGAAATATTTCTTTGACCCTGAAATTTAGCTAACTAGCGGACAAACTATTTTCAAACTATTTCAAGTTCTTTACTTCTCTCTTCACTGAAGTTGCTTGAAAATCAACTATATTCGTCCAACTTTCGAGGAAAATCGACCCTAGCAAAACTTTCAATCGATAAGACATCTAATGATGCTTTTAACTTCCTTTGACCATCCTGGTGACTGCCAAAAAGTCTTCGCCATACACATTGATACATTTTCAAGCTCCTCAAAAAGTCGAAATACAATTTTTCACCAGGAATTTCGATATTTTAATTTGAATTTTGCAATTATTTTCATAATCAACAACAAAGAAAAACAAAACTGTTGGATTTTTGGGAACTTTTTACGAACACATTTTCACAGTTCTTCGGGACAAATCATCAGAGAGATTTCATCAAAAAAGGGAAAAAAATATAATTTTTTACTTGAATTCGAATAATTTGAAAACTATTTTTGATATTGAGACGAAATATTTATAATTAAATTACGAATACGAATTTATTTATATCCTGATTTTCATGTTTAATGTAGCCTACGGTTTTCAGGTATCTCCATAATATATTCACAAAACTATAGCGCTTTGCATAATAACAAGTGAAAACTCTGGTAATGATTTTTTGTGAAGGGCATTTGTCAAAAAACAGCTACACAAAAATAATTATGGCCGTTGCCAATGAGCAGTAGGAATTTTTCTGAGACTTTCGTTCTTATTTAAAAGAGAAAAGCACAACCAACCACTATCAGAGGTTTTTTGGGAACATTATAAATTCATTAAAAAATCTCTAAGTTCATTACAGGAAAACGAATCAACAGATTGGTTACATTTTCTTCTCAAGCAGTTGCCGTTATGAAGGGAAGCACCAATGAAAAAATGGTGAGGAAACTCGATTGAAATAGTTCGAAATTCGGATGATTCTGTACCCAAATGACCGGTGCTCACTATTTATTCTGTCCTTCCACACACGGTTAATCTGATGAAGAATTAATTCGATTGTCACAATGATCCACACTAAGGTCATTGTTTCAGCACGTTTTATATAATTTGTAACTGTATTCGTCGACGAATTTAACTTTAAATCGAAAAAAAAACACAATTTTTGCTTTTAGGCACTTTCAACGAATATCTTCAATATTACGCGTAGCTCTTTCTATCTAATCAGTAGCGGCCACGAGACAATTGAATGACCAATGTCATCATTAAAAGTGATGACGTGACGGTGGACTTTAATGAGTGTGTGAAATTTGTAATATTAAATAATTGACTTGATGTAGATATTTCTTCGGTAAAACAAACGAATTTTTTAGTGTTTGTCTTAACTTTAATTAATTACATTGCTTTATTTTCCTGCGAGGCCCCCCAGGCGCGAGGCCGTCGGCGGTGGCAAATGTCTAGCACCGCCACTGATCATTGGGCTGAGAAATGTAGAAAGAAATAATTTGCCACAGTTTGAGTTTGGGATTATTTTGAGCTTCGGGAATATTTTTTTGTGTCAAAGTATTATTCTCACAATGTGTTCCCAACAAACAACTTTTCATTTATATAAATGCGTTAGTATTTTTTGAAAGCCGTCGAATACTGCGTCATCTCGTGATTTAATACGTATCATCATTCATTCAAATTTGAATAAAGTACCCGATTGATATAAATTGCATAAATTAAATTTATGTCTATTCCCTGTATTCCCCATCCCAATACAGCCGGTGCTTGCGTTCAAGTTCCTGTTTCTTATATGTCGTGTTGGTATTCGCCTGCTCTCCATCTCTCTCGATTCTCCGACATTATGCTTTGTTCAGTTATTCGCGAAAATTAAATACATATTATGCGTACGGCCAGTGGTAAAATGTTGCACGCGCTTTTCTTTTGTTCCGGAATAAACATTTCATACGAATTTTTTTTGTACGTTATTACTTTTGATTAAACGTCAGTTTTTTTATTGGGACAGGCGGAATTGCATTTCTCATTTCCGTTACGAAACATAGGTGTTAATATAGGGAACGTTGTTGAATCACAACCGTTTCTTCTTATTACGCATTCGTTGAATGCATTCCTCATTTCAAACTTGGATGAGGGTGTGAAGAAAATGAACTAGTCGAAGGAGAATTCCTTTATTAATTTCCTCGAGGCTTTCATTTCACAACAGGAACACGTAATTAAATTGGAGTCTGAACAGTTCACAGGATTCATTATTCCTAACGATTTTCACCATATAAGTCTTTGAGCATAGTCGTAATTATCCCACCAGATTTCCTTATTGAAAAAAATGTTTAACGTAAAGGCGTTCACAGCTAAATGGAATAGCGTTTCAAACGTTAGAATTAATGTTGAAACATTTCGCAACTGAAGCCTGAAAAGAATGAAAGGCACTAAAAAGTAACGTATTTCAATTAGTTTCTGCATAATAAGTACTACAAATGAACACAATACACAAAGTAATGGGAATGAGATATCACTGTTGTTCCAAATTTTTGAAACAATTCCATACAACGAAAACAAATAAAAAACGGTTACTAAATACTTGAAAAAATAATATCTGCCATAGAATCTATTCCATACATAAAATAAATAGTGTCTATTGTCAGCCAGCAAATAGGGATGAACCAATGTGTTGAAATGAACTATCAATAGACACATTGTTAAAAAAATGAACATAAAAAGTTTATTTTTCCAAGAAAATTGAATGAAAGGTATAATGAGGTCAATAAAATGTGGCCATGCAAATATCAAAGTGAACAATGACTGATAAAATATTTGCGGCACATGAATTGAGGCTTCGTGAGCCGATTTATCTCCTACAACTATCCCGCCATTCACATAAACAAAAATTAGAAAACCTACAAGAACCAACATATAGGAGTAACAGTTAAAACCTAGTTGTAATAAGAATTTTTTGGCAATATCTTGCGGCTTTGAAAGAATTTCCTTCAGTAGTGGTACGAAATTCTGGAATAAATTTTTTTTTATTTTGATGCCGGCTGCTGCTACAAACCTGAGTCGTTAGATTTGGAGTACTTTTAGTGTGGCCTAAAGTCGTTTTACATAGCGTTTTCACTAGATGTTCTCCAAAGACCATGCCAACCCAAATAACATTAGTTTGTCGCATTAAAATTGCCATGCAACCTACAAAGTGGGTACAGAAATGTTGATTGCTCAATACGTCCATTTTTTACCAAAAAAACAGGCCAAATAATGATTTTCCTTTTTTGAACTAATAATTAACAACATCGTCATTGTGATTGATGCGACATCAGTATAATAAACATGTCCAAAAAAATACAACGGTGGTAACATGGCCAAGTTTATAGCAGAATGAAGATTTTTCCATATTTTCTAAAATAAAACCATGTTTTGTGTCTAAATTTCATGCAACCAACCTCTTTGTTAAAGAACTCCATGAATTTATAAAATAGAATCACATTAACAGTAGCAGCAGTCAAAGAGGTCAATCTTAACCAATAAGTTGAACATAATTTGAAATGTCCGAATAAACCAGCACTCAGTAAATACAATCCTGGAAATGTTGTGACCTTCGAATCCCACTATAAAAATTAAAACAAATTTTTCCACCGATTTCAAATACCTTTTTACCTTTAAAAAATCATAATTGCAGTACGATGCCCCAAGTGGTAAATGGAACTCTTCATCAACAATTACTTTTGAGGTTATGAAAATTTTATCGAATATTATTTTTGAAATGGCGACATACAAAACCAAAATGGGAATTGAGGTAAATATCGCCGTTTTTGCAGATCGGGGCATTATTATTAACAGTAATTTTGTTCCGTCGTTAATAAACGAAAGTTAGGTTAAGTTGATAATATTCAAATGTGACGTTTGAAATTTTGTGGACACAAAAAAGTTTTTAAGCTCCATCTGGCGGTCGTTCACTTATTCTAACCGGTCTTTTTATGGCCGCCCTATTCTATAACCTCAAAGTTTAGTTCTATGAACTAAGCGTCATCATTTTCAGGTTAAGCTCTCGTAATTTGTTGTGATGTCTGTTAAATAGAAAGTTTAATTAGAACTTTCATTTTGAAACATTATTAAACATGAGTCGAAGAAGAGTACATGAAGAAGATGATGGTTACGGTAAGTGTATAATAGAGAGATAATTGCATAATTAAATATTGAAAATGTAGATCGGGTGTATCGTAAACGGCGACGCGTATCGGAGAATCAAGATATAGAAGACCGGGTGGAAACTCTGATCCTGAAAGTCGGAGAGAAAAACACTTCGTCATTGGAATCTAACCTTGAAGGGTTTGCCAGTGTTTTAGAGGCGGAGTTGTCGACGTTTCGACAGAAAATACTTCGTATTCTTACGGATTGCGCTATTCGTATGCCCGAGAAATGTACAATCTATACAACGCTTGTTGGGCTCTTGAATGCTAAAAATTTCAACTTTGGGGGCGAGTTTGTGGAATATATGGTTAGAACATTCAAGGAGTGTATGAAACTGGGAAAATGGAATGGAGCAAGATATTCGTTACGCTTCCTTGCTGACCTAGTGAACTGCCATGTCATATCAGCCACCTCGCTTCTTCAATTGTATGAAAATATGATGGAGTGTGCTAATGAAGATACAGTACCTCGTGTAAGTGAAAGCCGCGACACTTATTGAGATTTTAATCATTTTAATGGATTGACTTTTTTATACAGTTCATTTATTTTGTATTTTTTCCTTAGGTTAGAAGGGATTGGTTTTGCTTTGCCATTATGAGTTCCCTACCATGGGTGGGCCGAGAACTCTACGAGAAGAAGGAGCAAGCTCTTGAGCATCTTTTAGTACAGATCGAGGTGTATTTGAACAAACGAAGCAAAAAACATCATAACGCCCTCCGGGTATGGGCGGTTGATGTTCCACATCCACAAGAAGAGTATCTGGATTGCCTGTGGTCTCAAATAAGGAAATTGAGACAAGACAACTGGGCGGAGAAGCATATTCCCAGACCGTACTTAGCTTTCGATTCGATACTTTGCGAGGCGCTGCAACACAATCTCCCGTCGATTATTCCGCCACCTCACCAGGATAATATCCAGTATCCTATGCCTTGGGTGGTTTTCAGACTGTTCGACTACACAGATTGTCCAGAAGGTCCAATTCTTCCCGGAACGCATTCCATTGAACGGTTTCTAATTGAAGAACACTTACATTCTATTATTGAAATGTATCATTTAGAACGAAAGGACTGTGCGGCCCATTTGCTTGATTTTCCATACAAGCTCAAAATCCCACTTGAGTATTGTGTGATTGAAGTGATTCTCGCTGAACTGTTCAACATGCCGACACCTCGTTATTTGGAAATTGCTTATGGCGCAATCCTTATCGAATTATGCAAGTTGCAACCGGCTACGATGCCGCAAGTACTCGCTCAAGCTACCGAAATACTGTTCCAGCGAATCGATACCATGAACGTTTCCTGTTTTGACAGATTCGTCACGTGGTTTTCATACCACTTGAGCAACTTTCAGTTCAGATGGTCGTGGGACGAGTGGGATTCGTGTTTGAGCTTAGACCCGGAACATCCTAAGCCGAAATTTATAAAAGAAACTATGTTGAAATGCATGAGGTAAAATAATTCTTTGAGGTTTGTGTAGCTGTGTTATAAGGGATTGTTTTCAGGTTGTCCTACTGGCAGAGAATTAGGGAAATTTTGCCGGATTCGTTTAGTTGTTTCATTCCGGAAAAAGCTGAAGCGTATTATAAATATTCGCAGGAAGGTGCAGGTGAGTTTCATTTAAATATTTAACGCTGGCCACAGACATACCTTAAGGGGGTAAGGAGGAAAAGCATTCAATAGTCGGTGGTTGAAATGAAAATTGGGGGGGAGTAGAATTGTACATTTAGAATTAGTGGTTAATAAATCGGCTTAGGTATTTCTGAAACATTTGTATTTAAAATAACTCGTACTGTACTTTCGTTAAACAATTATCAATTTAACATAAAATTGGTATAACAATGAATTTATTTATTTATAATTATTTATATTGTCGTTACAACTAATCTTTGGATAGAATATTTGACTGGAATATTTACAATATTTAATTCTCTCGTTTTTATATGATATTTCGATTTTTCTTAGTTTTCCTCTTATATTTAGGCAATTTCGTTTTCGGCTCACTACCATTTGTACTGTTGCTTTCCGACAACAAATTAATGCTTTTAGCATGATTAACCAGCTGCAATGCCGCTTTGTCAAATAGCTGTTTCTCCGAGGCTTTTTGATTTTTCGCGTTCACTTCGTAACTGATGGACGTGGAGTAGCTTTGGCTAGTTAAAAGCGGCGATGGTTCACTCGTTGCATCTAACGGTTTCGTTCTGAAGTCGTTTCGCGATTCGGCCTGGAATTGTGCGAGGTTGGACGTCGACGGAAGCGTCGACGCTTCGTAAAAGTTCGAGTAGATTATCGTTGGTGGTTTGAAGAAAGTCGTCGGCAGTTTGGTCGTGGTAAAGTGTGTGTTGTATATGTTCGAGCCGATTCGTTTATACGTGAAACGTTTGTTTTTACTGACCGGCCCGAAAATGTCTTCGTCTGTATAATCTTTGAATTTGTTCTTGTTTTTGTTGACGGATACGGTTTCGTCTTCACCGCCTTCGCGACTGTCGCTGTCCACTAGGAAATCGTTTGGAATAGTCGATGGTTTTTGTTTATCTGTTGATCTGTAGGTTGTTGGGGTGATTGTACGAGACGTTGTCGTGCGTTGTATTGGTGTTGATTCTACGGCTTCAGTATTGGGACGTGTTTCTGTTGTTTGGTGTTCCGTATTCGTGTTGGTGGTGTGAGTTGTTTCGAAAGTATTGTACTTGTTTTGCGTGGTACTGTAGGAAGTCTCTGGTGTGTTGATGTATGTAGTGCTAGTTGGTGCGCGTTCTTCTGATTCAGTACGTTGTTGGGTTACAGTCGTAATCGGTCCAGTTCCTTGTGATTCTCTTGTCGATCCGATAGATTGTGTTGTAATTTTGTTTTCATTGGTAACCGTAAAAACGGTGGGTGTTCTGTATATGGTTTCGCTGTCAGTGGTAATCGTATTTTGAATTGGTGACGCGCCTTTAGTACTTTGCGTTCCAAATGTAGTCGGTGAATAAAACTGTTGAGTGGATGATGTTGATTCGAATGTTGATGTTGTGGGACTCTGCAATTGGTTCGACGTTCCTCGATAAGTTGTTTGACTAATTTTTCGTATGGGCTGAGTTGTTTTTGGATTTGGAAACAAATCGTAATCTTTGCCGTCGTAGTCTGTAGCTTGTGTCGTCGATGTCGGTCGAGAAGATTCTTCGGCGGCAAAGAAGTGAATCGTAGTTTTTGTTGGTGTTGGTTTTCTGTTTGTTGTTGGCTGGGATGTAGGGACGATTTCTTTCATTAGGAAAATCGGTACCGTCGGCTTGATGATTGGCACTGTCGGTGGTAATTGAAAACCATGTTGTATGGGCGTCAGAACTTGAACAGGTGGTGTTGGTATATCCGTTAAAGGTATCAAGTGTCCAGTTGGAAGCTCGACTACTGGTACTAAAGTCGTTCCTTTGGTTTGTCCAGGTGCCGTTATGTGGTACGTTGTTTGGGTCGGCGAAAGAGCTACCGTCGTTCTTCGATCAACATAAGGTGTAGACGTGTTTTGTGCTTCGATATTGAAACGATGTGATGGACTTGTTTTAGTTGCAAGCGATTCTATTAGTCGTTGGTAGAGGCGGACCTCTTTGGGATCATTAGTGCTGTGGCTGATCGGTGTAATCAGTTTCGGTATTGAATATTGTGGATTTGTAGGTATTTTATTATTTTGATAGCTTCCACTGGTGTACCTCGGATTGCTTCGTATAAGAAACACGTGTCCCGGTATATTGTAATTGAAACGACCGTCTTTTCTTATGAAATCATCGTCAGCTTCTCTATCTATAGGGGAGATTGTATATTCAACTTCGTATCTAAGATTATCGTCATCGTCTCTGTGTCGTATTCTTTTCACTGTCCATAGGGCCAACAGTTGGCCGATTTGGTGACCGTGGTGGCATGGCAGAGCATCGAAATGATTGTTGCGGTGATCTTGCATGAAAACAAACCCCGTCGATGTAGCGTAGAGTTGTCCTCTGGCAATTATCGCAATGTCACCGAAGGCACGTTCGGTATGCTTGCCCCAGAAAGGTGCTTCTTGTAAATTGTGATGAATGGATGGGTCTTCGTAACCATCGCGGAGTAAAGCCTGATGCGCCGCTTCCCTCAATCCAGTTTCCCATTCCGTGATTATTACCTCTTGAGCACTATTTGAACGCCTAATTTTACCATATTGGTTTGCTTTAACGTGGTACTTATGAAGGATTGTCACCAACTGAAAGGGAAAACAAAATATTTTAGTATTTTTTTGTTCGAATTGGATCACATACAAAAGACCAATGGAATGTCTTCGTAACTATAAGTTTGAAAGTGAGGTGAAAACCACCTGAAGCATCTCTTGAATGGTTTTTTTATATTTTTTCCGTATGTTAGTGGACACATTGCGCATCATCTTCCTAACTTGTCACTAGCAGTATCAACTCATCAACCTGAATGTTTATTGGGAATAAAAGTTTATCGCTCCGCTTAAAAGATATCTCGAAAACATCTACGGAAATATCTGGCTTGGCCATTTTACATTCAGATATGAAATGATTTGTGTAGCAGCGATTGGATCTATTCTCACAGTTAAATAGTCGTCCTTGTGTGTGAATAATAATGTTTGGTAATAAATGCTGTGAAGCATTTAATTGCAGTTCAAATCCATTTCTTAATGTCTATCTATTGTTGTTTTTTCAATATTTTCGATGATTACTGCTAATTTAATATTACGAAGGGGGTATTTTGGAATTACACTTAAATATAATTTGTACGAGCAAAAAATTCCCTGGATAATCGCCATATTATATCTATGATTATATATTCAGGTGAATTTTTTTTCTTGAAATCAATTTTTAAATGCCACGTTTATTTGGTAAACGCAAATTTTTCCTTTATAGAATGAAAGTTAATTTCTATCTGAAACGGTAAGGAGCAACAAGGCAAATAAAAATTGTTGAAAAACCGATAAAACTTGCGGGAAATTCAAATCTTCGAACTATGAGAACTTTGAATGTTTCTTTAAATTTTCGAGTTTCCAACTTTTCTACTACATATTTCAGTTACTTTTTATTCTTTGCACACTTCTAGAAAAAATTTCACTTCAAATCTTAACCAAGCCAAATAAAGATGAGAATAGTGAAAAGTTTAATTTAAGCTAACTTAATTTACGGAAAAAACATCCTTCGAGACGTGACAAATGTTCAAAATCAACAATTCCCAACAATTCTTGAAGTTCAAACCTAACATTTTCGAATTTTCAATTTTTCTTTGAAATAACCAGATTTACTTTTGAGTTTTTTTTCGACACCCTTTGGAGATTTTGTAAAAATATTTATTTAAAAAAGAAAAAGTAGAAGAAACGTTGCAAAACTCAAATGGCTACCAAAAATTGTCAAGAAACGCTAAACTAGAATAAAAAATTTTCGATTCTCAGATCATGATTTTTTGACCTTCTACCTTCTGTTTCTGCACTGGAGCTCTGGGTTTATGGCACGAGCCCTGAACCTGAATTTAGAAACAAAATTGCATTCAATTGATTAGTTAGTATTAATTTTGATTCCTCACTGAATTATTTTATGACTGCGGAGTTGCAGTAAAAAAAAATATCCTCGATGATGCATTTGCAATATGAAAAATTTGTAGAATTTTCCTCTTAACCGAAGCAGCGACGAATTAATTTAATAACAATCATTTACCAGTATCAAAGTGGTTGTCTTAAGGACGACGAGATATTCCATCGTGATCCACACCGACTGTGCACGAAGAAACGAAAAGACACGTCACTTTTTTCGCGCGGTTCGATCTTGACTGAAGCCTCGTCTGGGAACTTCACTGAATTCTCAGACGCTCTTGGCAGGGAAGGATGTAGCGATTCAAGAGGTTGTTACTCTTTTGAAATTGCGTTTGACGATTTCCCAATCCAGTGTCTTTTGTTTCCACGAATCACTGTCGTTTTCCTTTGCGAGTATTCAACGAATGCCGCTTTCTTAAGGGAAGTTTTCCTTTCGGAATCTCCGAATATGACCATTCGAACGTGGTGAAAAGGATACGCTCAGTGGAGCAGGAACTATTTGCTTAACAATTGTCGCATTTTCTTTTGATGTCCATTATGCAACGTCTATGGGGAAAATGCAAAGAAAATGGCGTTATTCGAATTATTCATTACATATTACCATGACGATGACGGCCGGCGAGTAGTTTGTTGTTGCGAGTCTTCCCTATTGTTGTTGATTCATTGATCTCGATGTGGAACACACACACAAAGAGAAAGTTTTCGTAAAACCAAAACAATAGACTCATTTTTCGTTACGAAAATTCAATTTGCGACAATTTTTGCCTGTTCTCTAACGTTGCTTATACGAAAATTTCAATTGTAATGAAGTAATTGCGGAAATTAATCTTTAATTAAAGTAATTTTTTGGTTATTTTCCCTAATGTACATCGTTTGTAGGTTAGTTAATAAAATGTCACAATGCTATTTTTATGTAATACATAATTCATTTATGTCTTCTAAAGCGTAGCGTCCAAATTAAACTATTTGTTACTGAATTGCACATTACCGCTAATAACAGGCTGATTAAATTATTTTCCCTAGACGGCTAAAACAAAAGTTTCTCTTGCTGTTTGATTCCTGATTAGAAGTTTCTTTCAGCATGAAGTATTTCCAACATATCCATTAATAAAAGGATTTGAATATCAAGAAATAACAAGAATAACAACAAAAAATTTTTAATCGTTCTTTCCACAATACTGTAGACGGTCGAAACTAAAATACGATGAAATTAGGCTTACGTACCAACAACTCTGTCACGCTTTGATTGTCCCTTCCGTTTGATCATATCCATCATTCGCGCATTGCAGCGGAACTAAAGAATGGGGTTGAATTGGGGACAATGCTTTGTCCCAAATCGTAAAATTCTTATCCATGTGAACGATTCCGACGTTTTAGACGTTCGCGATGACCTTAGTCGTAGAATGCTCGATCCTTGATGTTTTCACCACGAATCGCTATCCACAAAAACAATGGAACTTACTTAGATTAAGTTCAAGTTCATTTCTCGTGAGTTGTATCACATAAAATTAATTCTGTTTCATTCATGCTAGAAAAGTAGGTAATTAAAAATTGGGAATACAATGGTGATTAATTGGCCATTTAAGCCGAATAAATCACCTCATTTGTAAAAATTGGGATTTTTGATACACACACTGTTTTTAAATGCAAAACGCCACCAACGTTTTGCCAACTCAGTGTTATTTTATGCAACTTGTAGAATGACACGGATTACGCGCAATAATAGTATATAATATATATGATAAAAGTTTAAGCTGATTATTACATCATTATTATTACTGTTCAAATTTATATTAATGAAAAATATCAATAAAAATCCGCGATTTCTGGTATTCATTACAAAATTCCGCTTGATGGTTGCAATTAAAAATATGTCATTGTTTGCAATTGAAATCCCAAGATTTTCACGAAAGCACCGCTGCACGCGCACCGTAATTTCAGAACATTGTTGTTTTCTTGATTACGTCGGCAATTAATCACAGGAACATATTTTACTTTCCCATATGATTAAGGACGTTCTTTTTCGCATAAATTCAGTTTCCTCGTTAATTATTTGGACTGTTCACTGTGGCCGTTACCGTGATTAGCTTGCATTTCCCCTCGCCTCCCTTTCTAATTTAATTTCATTCGTGTGCGATAGAAAAATGTAATTTCTTCCAGCTAATCTGCCTGGTACCGCTACCGCACATCAGCTCGTCGTGTCGATCAGGCAAAAATGCACATCGGAGGAAGTATTATTGGTCCTTAAGGAACTACCAAATCCGGGTTCGGAAGAAGAGGGCGATAGCAGATTCAATCCGCTCAAGATTGACGTATTTGTACAGACGTTACTGAATTTGGGATCGAAGAGTTTTTCCCATTCGTTCGCAGCAATCTCGAAGTTTCATTACGTGTTCAAAATTCTTGCGGAATCTGAGGCAGCGCAAATTTGCATCTTGCGCAATATGATCGAGCTTTGGCGCAACCATCAACAAATGATGGTGGTTCTCGTTGATAAAATGCTGAAAACCCAAATAATTGAATGTTCAGCTGTAGCCAATTGGATATTTTCAAAGGAAATGACGCAGGAGTTCACCAAGTCTTACCTATGGGAAATACTTCATTTGACTATTAAGAAAATGAATAAACACGTTATGAAACTTAGTGTTGAATTGACAGAAGCTCGGGAAAAATTAGCTAGAGAAGAACATAGTGATAGTGATTCCGAGGATGAGGATGACGAGTCGAAAAAGAAGCAAGAGGACTGCGAAAAGCCAACGGAGGAGATGGTCGAAAGAATGGAGGAAAAGTTAGAAGCTGCACAGGCGGACCAGAAGAATCTTTTCTTGATAATATTTCAGAGATTCATAATGATCCTATCAGAACATTTGGTCAAATGCGACACTGACGGCATTGAGTATAATACACATTGGTATAAATGGACTATCGGAAGGCTACAACAAGTCTTTCTGGCGGTAAATATTTTCGTTTATTATGAGTTTTTACTAATTCGTATAATTGCAGCATCACGAGCAAGTACAAAAGTATAGTTCAACATTGGAAACATTGCTGTTCACTCAAGATTTAGATCCTCATATTTTGGAAGTTTTCCAACAATTTGTCGCGTTGAGGGCTTAAAGCTTTCTTGGAAGAGATTCCAACATAGGATTCGTTTTATTTATCGAAGATGTAACTATTTATAGCCCATCAGGCTATGACTAAAATAAATGACTGAAAATCGTGTATTGCTTGATTGTTGAGAAACTAGAGCTTATGTGATTAGAGAAACTTATTTTATGTACATGGGAGTACAACAATTACGACTCGTAAAATATTGGGTATATGGAGGCTTTAAGAAATGCTTAGTTTGGAAAGAGTTTTTATGTTGGAATGAAACTGAAATCGTAATAAAAATAAATTTTTATACTGTATGTGTATTTGGGTATTTTTTTTTTCGTCTTGTTTGCGCTGAGATGTTTTATTTATAGATCTGAAACAAGTATTTTCCTGACAACTATTCAGTTCGTTTCATTTATTAGTGCCACTAAGAATAACTACGATAGTAGCTGAAAGGTTTGAAGAACAAAAGTTGGAGCAGGTCAGAATATGAGGTTTTTCATTTTGTGTTGCGAAATAAGTGAGTTAGTTTCAGACATACGAAAATCAACTGTGCTTTTTAAATGGAATGTGAATATTCGAACTGAGTTTGCATTATTATCTAACAAATATTTAGAAGTTTGTCATGTTTCGAAATTCCATTTCTTTTTAATTTCAACTCCTAATATTTGAAGAAAGTTTTGAAACAGCCGGACTGAATTTTAATTTCTTACAAACCCCAAATTTTCTAGCGCGCGCTCAAACACACACGCGCTTCCATTGAACACCTTATACCTAGTAGCTCAGAATACACAACATATTTCTAGAATATTGCTTTATATTTATTACATTTCATAAGTTTCCAAGTCGGAGAAATTTACCGTCTTAAACGAATCTGTTCATTTCTTTAGATGTTTAAGACTTCTGACTTTTCAAAATAAATCTCTTTTTGGATATTGTGTGCATTATTAACAAAACTAGAAGCTTGGCACTTTTTAGACGGTAATATTTTACTGGATGATTCTCAAAAAAGTACCAAAAGATCCTTTTTTGCGAATAAAATTTCTACATTTCTGTTTCTTCCATCTTCCTATCGAATTGTTTTGCAAAAAGCTCTAAGGTGCTGCCTCCAGAAATTCTGGTAGTGTAACGCTTAATATTTTCATAAAATTTGTTTTGATGGGTTTGGTTAAAATAAAAAGATTCGATTGTTTTGTATTCCAAAAATCAGGCATTTGTGAAAAATGAATGATTTGCTTCCAGACTTGTCAAATGTCAACACCGTATAGGGATTGTAAAGATAAAAAATATTTCTAATTAGATATTTATTTCTCAATAATTAACATTTTTTTCAATTCGAGAATAAGTTTCTTTTAGATTAACATTTTGAACTGAACTTAATTAGCACATCTGTATGACTAGAAATCCTATGAAAATTTCAAGAATATGACAACTGCCACCAAAAAATCCAAGAAATAGAAAAAGAAAAAAAACGAACGAAATTGTCAAAAAAACGCACGGGAAGTAACTCAATAAAAAGTACAATAACGAAGAAGAGAGCATCATGAATTTGACTTTCACTTCTAGAAAAAGACTACAAATCAAATACAGACGCTCAAAGATAACTTAAATCCAATACATCAAATAAGCAGCCTCTAACGTCAAAATAATAATTTTAAACTGCTGACACAGTTGACTAACTTTACAGCAGATGACTAATTTTCTGCTGTACCCGAGGACTACACAGAGTCCCAATATCTTTGGTTTTATAATCTGGACCAAACTGTCATTAAAACCCCGTTCAAAATTGATTAACAAAAGTCTCGATTTTAAACGCGATTTCAATCGTACACATTAAAAACTACTCGAGTTTCGCTACATTCACAAATAAATTAGTAGACAAAATACCGTTTTCATTCAGGAGAGACTATGAAACAAATTAATGAATCAAAAAAGAAGAGTCCGAAAATATTTCAACTTTGGCATATTATAAATAATAGTATATGAAAACACGAAACGGTATTTACTCCACACACATCAAGATCTCAATTGATCGACACATCTGAGTGATTAACAAATTAGTGATAATAATATCAACAAAGGCGAAATACAAAAAAGTAATATAAATTCCACCAATAGTCAGTCTTTACTCGTTTCAAATCGTTTGAAATATTGTTTAGGTTTCGGAAGCACTTAAACACTCATACTATCTGTTGAGCGAACTGGACGGATGAACTTTATACATTTTATGATTTATAAGTACGAATCACGTCCCTTATTGTGGCTCTACAGAGTGGACAGTGACCACCTCCTTTTCCCTTCCATTGTTGCAAAGCACAGTCAAAGCACATACACATATGTCCGCACATGTACAAAACGGCATCAATCGGGTTTTCATAACAAATAGTGCATTCAGTGCAGGTTCCTTGTACCGCCCCATTCTGCTCCAGCCATCCCAAAGTGGAATATTTGCTCGCTTCAGGGGAAATAGGCTGCAAATATCGTACAGTTAGTAAACGTAGATCGAGAAAACAATTTAAGCGTTATTACCTCTATGTAATTGCTGCTACAAGAAGAAACCATGGTTCCAGTAGTAAAATTGGGTAAAGGTACCACACCGCTCGTGCTTTTACTTGGAGAAGTCGGCGTTGGACTAATAATAGGATGCTGTCCATGTCCGATGTGAGGTTGCGTTGGATGAATTGCGGATACGTGCGGTGATGGTTGGTTCAAAAAATGCGAATTCGAAGGTGGTAACATTACAGTTAACATCGTACCACCGTTCACGCTTGGTAATACTTGAACATCGCTAGCAGGTGGCGCAATCACCAATCTGGCAGCACTAGGATTCGCGCATTGAGATGACGCGTTTCGTCTTAGTTCCGATTGCGAATTCAAACTATTCGACGATTCCGAAGCTGAAGGATGCGTCAACATTCGGCATTGATTGATGTTGTGAACAGAGGAATGCGTCATGGCAGACGGGCTGCTGAAGACGCGCATCTTTTGCGTCGACCCGAATATATCGAAAAATGCCCACAATTGTAGAGTTTGATCGACGTGGATGACGACCGACGGAGGGCCGCCGTTATGGCTGATCTGTACTTCGCCATTCAGTGATATGCAAAAACTGACTTCGTCTCCTGGATTCAAGACGCGAGCGAAATTACGGTTGATCACCCAATATTCCGGTCGGTCCAGTAAATAACTGGAATCGTCTGGTAAATCGCTGGATTGCAGAGTGGAAGGGTCGCAGGACGTCAAGCCCAAACCCATGCAACCTTGGTATACTGGCTCGGTTTTCATTATTTGGACGACGACTCTTTCTCCAATCTGCAGAGGACGACCTGTGAAAACGTATCCCTGACAGAATTCGCTTTCGATCCGCGCCGCGACGTTCCTGGCACTGTTGAAGCGAATATTACGACCGCGAGTTCTGTGCAACGTCATGGGTTGGTAGTTCCCGTACGACGGCTGGTACCGCAACACCGGGAAGTTGGTTTGCTCGCCGATTTCCCTTTGCTCTTGCTGTTGAATATTACATTGCTGCATGGGAAAAACGATTCGATCCAATTCTTCGTTAATGTTATCACAGTTATTGTTATTGTTCAGAGTCGAACGACGGGAGTTGTTCAGATTGTGCCGAATGTCGACGAACTCGATGGCCGTCGAGTTGCCGTAGACGTCGATGAGAGCCCAGAGGGGTCCGCGGGTGTCCACGCCGCTGAAGAAAATCCCCTTTTCCTCGCCGTCGATGTTGAAATGAACATCGCCGGCAGACGTCACGTAATAATATAATATTGTGTTGCGCGAACAGAAACGTTCGGGCAAGGCTTTCGCCCAGTAACCCGGCTTGTTGGTTAGATCGGGACAGGCGTATTTCGGCAGCCCGCTCCGCAGGCTGCTCGGGTCGTTGTAGGTGAATCCGAATCGGATGACGCCGCTCCAGTTGATCGATATTTCGAGAAATTTGATGCAAATCTGCGGATAGAGGTAGGGTAAGGTACGGGTGATTGGATAGTTGGTTGTCGCTTTACCTTTTCGTTAACCTTAACCGGTCTGGAGCTGAAGGCGATGCCTTTGCAGAAGCTTTCCGCGCGTTTGGCGACCGTTCCATCGCGGCTTATCCGGATGTTGTCGCCGTGAACGTTGTGGAATAGCAGAGGAGGAAGATTGTTTGTGCCGCTGTTCGAACTGGATCGGGATGAAGCTGTAAAGAAAAATTCGTACAGGTTGCAAAAAGGTGATGGGTTTCTAGTCGCCAAGCAATTGGCAGGAAATTTAGCTGTCCAATCATAGATCTGACATAAATTTCAAGCGTTTGAGATTGCGAGTGAATAATACTTTCACTTGATGTGTTGCACCTTGAGATAGATGCACATATGCGAATTAAGGAGTACGTAGCTATTTCGGATTCGAACACAGGAACCGAAACTTCCAGGTGCGCATTATATCTGCAATATGTTGAGGGGAGGACGAACGAACATCTGTTCATTTTGGAAGGGTGCTACATCCTAGGGTCAGGTATCCGGTTTATCAACCTTTGAAAACCTTATTCTCCAACCTTCCACTGATACCAAGATATTTTTTTTGTGAATCGCGTCTCATAATTCGTTTGTTTTTTTTGCGCCTCCGAAGTATCTACGATAAACAAACCCGGGGGTGGGTAGTAGAAGGTCGATTTGATTCAACGACAAAAAATTTTACAAAATTATATTCACAGATCGTAAGTTTTAGAAAATTTGTATAAAAGGTGTTATCTTGTATGGAACGCAGTGAGTATCTCTGCCCTTCACACTTCCTACTTCATATCCGCCCCATGCACATGAACTTAAACGGGGACACGTGTACGACGTAATGCACGTTTTCTTTTGTGGGGTCGTCTATAATAAACTTAGGGCGACAATGGAGCGGACGAAGGAATCACAATACCGATTCAATCCGCCGGTGAAGAATTTTCAGTTTTTCTGGTAAAAAAAAGATGTCTCAAATTTTGTTTTAATAACGTTTCTTTGACTCAACTTGTGTAAAATGTTTCCCTGGAAAAGAGAGTAAACAAAACTGGAATTGGAAAAACAGCCATGTTTCGTATCTCAAGAATGAAAATAAGAGGTAAACTACATAAGCCAATTAAAAATATTCACGATTTTAATTATTTCTTCGAGTGGTTAAAATTAGATTCATTCATTCGAAGGTTTCACATTCACCGTGTAACTATTTTTGTCGTGTAGCACAAATGCATCTTTTGTTCTTAAAATATTCTTATAATAAATGCACTCCACGCATCCTTTTTTTTGGGACGTATCAACAATTTCATTTTATTCACCAACGCAACGTCCCCGATTATACATTCACCGATCGTTTGAAATTTCGAGGACGCCGTTGGAGTAAAATTACATTTCAGAAATATTAATCCCGAATAAACGGCTGCAAAAACAACCGCGCTCCGTACCGTCGATATATATCGCATATCCGGTAGCAACTTCCTGCGTTTCTTTGGTTCGGTACCGTCCCCAAGAGCCCCCCTCCGAATTACTACACCTTGTTGAATCTATCCACACCTGGATGCACATCGTCGACGAAACAATTATTTGTGCCGCGTAAAACGATAGATCTCGGTTCACATAAAGCACAATTCAACCTTCCGTTCGGCCGCAGGAAAAATGCGAAACTTTCCACTTTCGAAGTGGGGCCCTGTTGGAAACGAAACTGATCATCGAAAGGAATCTGCCGGACGGACGACTCGATAAATAATTGATATTACAGAAAGTGTGGAATTTGTACAGCGGCGAACGATACCTGAGCAACGAGAAGCTATCGAAACGTGGGAATCCGATAGTCGTGCTCTACTACATACAGCTTAAGTAAGTCAGTTCCACATAAATAAAACGAGCGACGGCCGTCGACGTGGCTTACGGATAAAGTATCGTCGATATAAATTTCTGCCATTGAAAAAAACTGCATTCGTTAGTCTAGTCCCTAAATTCTAGGGTGTCGAGTTATTCCTAGACCAAGTAGGGGGTCGCGCCAGCTGGCATTCGCTCGGACCCCCTTACAAACTCCAAAAATAGGAAGACGTATCATTACGCAATTAAACCTCCAAATGCCATAGACTTTCTCCAGGAAAACATGTTAAATACGTTGAAATTCTAAAGGGAGAATAATGTGGGGACAGTCAACTTCATTGTCATAAATGACGCATCGCATCCACCGCCCCCACACCCCAGAGACGCGTACATAATACGATCCCATACCCGGAATAGTAACGCGCTTTACACAAGGGTACGTAATAGAACGCACATGCGAATGTTTATGCACTTATTCCATCGGGGGGGATTCTGCACAAGTGTTCGCATTTCCACAGTATGTCTGACTTAACAGCGTACGAACGAATAATAAACCCCAAAGGACGAAAACTCCTGAACGTAATTAAATGTCCTAATCCCCCCCGCTTTGATGCGGGCAAATGCGTTAATCGATTCATTCCCGAATCTCTGATAATAATAATGACCCCAACGTGGCCTCGAAAACCACAATATTTTACTTCGTCCAAAAATTTATTCGATCAACGAAAGACATACAACTTATAAACAGGGGCAACATTTTATTTTTAATTAGCTTAGGACTACGAATTTTTATTTATTTATTCGCGTTTAATTTATTCGTTACCTGATACAAGGATATTTACTGTATTTAAATTTTCTGCGATGCTAGAAAACAAAAAGCCAACAAGTTTGGAATTCACATAATTCGTACACACATTCTGAGGAAGTTGTGGAGAACCGACTAAGGCGCCTTTGGCGCCGGGGCGCCTCCGGCGCCTTTACCGGGGCCGTCGACGGCCCCGGGCGCCTTCGGCGCCCTCTTCGCTTGAACCGCTACCCCTCCCTCGGGGTCTAACCGATTTTGTTTAAAGCAAATAATCACAAAATTCATTCCGGGTTTCGGCACTAATCACGACTTCACGACTGCGCACCAGAACGCCGTTAACAGGGGTGAAGCGAAAGCACCTGAACTACAGAAATAAATTCAACACGTCATGATTTCATAGATTTATGGAATGTGTTCACTCAGCGATTATTTACTCGGTTGTGTTGAAGTTGATATTTTCCACCATTTCGAACCTTGAGATTTTTTCATTTTTCATTTCGGCGACTTTTGAAATATCTTCTCCAGGTTTTCCTTCACATATTGATGGTTTTTTTATTTGACTTACTTTTTTGATATCTTTGACTCAAATTCCTTTAAAATGTATGTTTTCACAGAAAATCCTCCAACTTTCAAAGCTTTCCTCAAATCAAATAAAAAATTTCAAGAGAAATGTTGCCGGTTATTCCACAGTAAATAAAAAGCTTTCATTCATTGTTAAAGAAAATTTTGAAAACCCACTCGTTCAACTTTTTTTGAATATTTTAAGGTGAAATAGTAAATACTATTTGCGTTTGCCCTTTCTACAAGTCTAAAACTTAATCGTCGAACATTTTCCTATCGAATTGCAGAAATCTGGTTTTTTATCATTTTTACAATTTCATCTTAAAGTTACACGAAATTTTAGACGCGTGCTTACTGGTTTATTAGGAATTGTAGCCTTTCGAGGAAACTAAGTTTTCTTTGTCATAATTTGGTGACTTTGACTTATTTTTTACGATTAATTGATCGGATAATTATTATTATCATTATTATTTCGAGTAGACTGTCAATTATAATTTGAAAATCATGATTTTCATGTAAACTGTACTTGAATACGTAAAAAAATGCGACCGTTTTCACAAATGAGTGAATTCGTAATTATAAATAGAAAATGCATACAACCATGAAACATAAGAAAAAGTGAAAATAATAAAACACCCATGCAACATGAAACTTACTACCATTTAACATTACCCAAATTTTCCTTTTTACAATGGGCCTTTCCCATGCGGTGGGGATTTAAAATTTGACGATTCTATACAAATATAGATTTTTTTCAACGCACAAAAATGTCCTAATCATTAATATTGGTGATAGAGTTATTGAAAAATATTAATTTAAAGTTTTAAAATTGAATTTCTTCATTGGTCACTTTCAACCCTCGTCACCATGAAAGTATCCAATCAAATTTGATTGAAGCTGGCAACATTGCTTAAGACTCAATGGATTACTTAGGTTATGTTATCTAGGCATAGAGCTTTAAAACTTCTATGTATCTATGTCATTATTCCTAAGCGACGAAATAGTAGTAGTTTGTATCTCATTCCCATGTTGCCGTTTATACAAAAAATTTAAAATTCAAATTTCCCGCCTTTCAAATCGTTTTTATTTTTTTTATAAAAAACAAAGCGGATTTAGAAAAATTTTTTTGGGAATCCGTTAATTTTGACTTACTTCATTTAATTATACAATAAAAAAAATCATGAGAAAGGCATGAAATTATTGTATACGCTTGCCGGGGGAACGACGTGAGCGGGCGTAACACCGTATACTTCGCCGTGGATGTGTGTGTATGTGTGTGCGTTAATGATTTTCTGTTCACGCTACATGCTAAACGGCGGCACGTAAGACGACGAACTTTTCGGAAAAGATGGAGGCCAATGGTCTCCAGTTCTGATTTCTTTTCGATCGCAATCGGAAAATTCAATTTCCAGATATAAAAGAAAGCCTTTCGAAAGTTTATTGCGGCCTTACTTTGACAGCTAAAATTCTGGATTCGGCACAAATAAACCTAAGTATTTCGAGCCTAATGAATAAAGGAAGTGACAAAAAGGCAAAATTTTTCTTTTATCCGAGCGTCTAAAACCACCATCTCTTTCGGTTTTTCAACATTCAATTGCTATAGAATAAAGCTACAAACGCCTTGATTACTATTCTTGTCTAAAATGAACCGTTTCTGCGCAAAAAAGTTTGAAACCTTCTGAGAACGCCGTTTTTTCGATAAGTGCTGTTAGCTATTGCATCGTAATTGCTTTTTTCAGCACTCTCCCTACCATTTTCGAGAAAATGAATACCGCTCATGAGTTAGAAATCGGCAATTTTATAAACACTTGCTTTTCTCATTGTTTTCCGGAACGACTCACCATTTTTAATTTTGTTAATTTTCACGTATTTTGTTCAAAACAATTGTCGTTTTCGTCGAAACTCGCTCAATTTGCTTCAAAATAAATTTTAATTCGGTATTCAAAAAATATATCACTCTACATTTAATGCTTCTGATGTTTTTATTTCACACGAATGTTGAAAAAAGTATTAATTTCTAAAAAAGAATGAAGCTGGAGTTTTGTAAAACTTTCATTTGAATCTGAAAAAACTTTCGCAGTGACGCTTTTAGAGATAAAAATTGACCTGAGGCGAACGAAAGGCATACACGAAAATCGGTACCGTTTGTCAAAATTATGCAAGAAAATGGCCATCGACCAAGCACAATAAATCAATGATGGCAATCCCTCCGGTTGACCCGTATTTTTATGGCGTGTTTCGACTTCGCTTGCCTCCTCGATCGGCGAGAGATACGCAGGCGAAGATCGTGATCGTTATTAATGATTTAACGAGTATTGCAAGAGCGCGTCCGTCAGTCTAACCGAATGTTAGACAAGTACCGTGGGAACATTTTGAAATTTTAACTTTATGGACCTGTCGGTTGCGTCGCGAAGATGAAAACGCTGGATTCCAATCCGTACGTCGCGGTACGAACGTTACCTAAAGTTCGACAGACACGTGTACCTTAATTTTTTTTTTTTAATCAATGAGTAGTCGCACCCGCCGACGAGCCAATGAAAATTTAATTCGAACGGCAGGAAACCGACGTGTAGGTACACCCTCAGATATTGGCACAACAATTTCAACGTACATAATTTGTTTCCTTCGTCAATCATTAATATTTATATACCATTACTTAGCTTATTACATCCAGTTTTCTCTTTTAATCCTATTATTAAGTCCTGATTGATCACTATGCTACTTTTCGCTTAGTACAATTCAACGAATTGCGCATCTTCCATTTAATTACTTATTCCGTGTAAAAAAAAAGTGGCAATTCAAAGATCGGAATTGCTCGATGCGAGGTTAAACGAAATCACGGTCTAGCGAATGGTGGTGATGCTGGGAACTGTATCGAAACGATTCGAGAACATATTTTTCATGCAACGGTACTCTTTCTGTCTGACGGCGTGGGAAAAATTCGCGTCGAGTTTTGTGACGCGGGTTTAAATCGATGAGATAATGTTTCACGGTCGCGGAATTGTCGCGTCCGATTATCAAAGAATTTTGTTACAACGATACTCACATTTTATCACATCACGGCGAACGAATAGCAATCGATGAATGAGCAGCACAAAAATCAGCATTTTCGCTAGGAAAAAACAATTCGCGCCCACCCACATTATAGCGACGAGGGCTGCAACCGAAATCGCTATATTGGAATTCATTGATTTTTTCGCAAAATTTTTCCTTTTTTTTCTGATCAACGGACGAAACACGCGAAACAGAATCATCGTCAAGACTGGAATATTGCCAACCGGAATGGAATATATAATAACAGAGAAAAAAAGTTGTTATGAGGATGGTGATGTAGTTTCGTTTGACCCACTGTACCGGCTGAACCATTTGAGATCCACACGATATAAAAACTAAACGCAAGTTCGAAGTACATACAAATTACGTTTTTTGTATACGAATCATCCTTTATATCGAGCTGTACTATTATTTACAATATTTTATTCGTAATTGCAATTACATCGAATGTGAAATTAATGCTCAACTCTAGTAGTTAGTATCGTTTTATGAGAAAAAGTAGAACATGAGTATAATTTAAATTAATGTGGAAATATCTTCATTCAAGCGTTGTTTTATTGAATGATCGACGAGAATTTGTCGACGATTGAAATAAAACAAAATTAGGTTCACACAACGAAAACTTCATTTTCATTTGGAATTGGATTCAATAAATAAAACGGATCTACTTGAAATGAATATGACTATTTGAAATTCCGTACAGAAGAATTCGGTTCCAGCAAATTTTTTTCGTAGAATTTTCAGTATTTTTCAAGTTTCATCGTAGATTCTTCACGGGCGAATCCGAAAAGAACATGAAATGTAGATGAAAAAAGTCAACCAAAAATTATTTCGCAATTTTTGCTCGTTCTTGGAATTTGAACTCATTTCTAACGTAAATTTTTCACACTTTCTTGTTTTTTTGCAGCTTCATAATATCTGTTACAAATTTTGTGGTTGGTTTTGTATTAAAAAAATTTTTTTTCGCTGATTTCTGACTTTTTTCGTACTTTTTTCAGCGTTCCTTATGTTAAATTTTCTTTATTCTTCACCAACTATTTCAGTTCGTTTCGATTGTCAAATATTCTAACTCAAACCACAATTTTTATCGTTTTTATTGGAAATATAAGAAAAAATTTCGAATTTTCGTGAAAAATGAATAATGAAAAATTTCAATCGACATTTTAGGATGCTTCGAGTATTTATTTCAATTTCACCACGTTGATAAAAGGATCGTCTTGAAATTTGACAGATTTCTTAGAAATTTCAAAAATATGTATGTGTTAATTTCCCAAAATCTTTTTGTGATTCTGATGACAATTGCAGAAAATTTCGTTCCGGTGATTTTGTAACAAAATTATGCAAAAAACTCCAAAAAAATCGCAAAAAAAGTAGTAACTTTGTGGAAAAAATGTTTTTGTGCATACAAAATCTGAAATTACTGTTTTGAACTATATCTAACGACGTAAGCTATTTTCAAACTTACAAAAAGCTCCCATAAAAACAATACAAAAAATTTTATAAGGTTAAACTTTATCTCAACTCTATTAATTATAATTGATAATAAATAAATATAATTTTAAAATAATTAGGTGCCGCTATCCAAGCACTGGAAAGTTGATTTCAGTACTGGGATCTGTGTTGATTACATGGCTCACAGAGCAAACACATTTCGTACAAAAACGTCCAGAATATTCGCAAAAAGTAATTCATTTTAAATCAAATATTGCATGAATAAATCAGCGTAAACATTTCTTGTCTCTCAAACGAATGTACATATCTTACATTTTACTATCCAGGACATGCCGGGAAAAATGGCGGAAATGCTGAAATTTCAGTCAATTACAAATGATATTAATCAATATATTTTAAAGGTTTAAAAGCACTCCTATTACCCAGTAATTTTAAAATAGAATTTCATTCGAAATATTTTTGGAAAGATTTTTTCGAAAGAATATTTTTTACGTATTTCCACACAGAGTAAAGCAAGATGGTGGATTAGAGTGCGCTGTTTTTTCCAAAAAAATATTTTCCAAATATTATTCTACACATGTATTCACAATGAAATTGTACTTGGTACTTTTGAGATATATTAAATAATTTCATTTTTACGCAAGAACGTAAGACGTATTCTTTATTAGACGTGCCAAGAAGTTTTCACGTTGAGAAACGATTTTGTTGGCACTATGTGCGTCATAAAATAAGCCACAATTTCGAAATTTTCCAAATATTTTGGACGTTTTTGAGCAAACCGTATTTGTTTTACAGAACTTTCCGATGAGTGAAGTAATCAAAATTAACTCAAGTTCCGGTTTTGGAATTATAACTGTTGAAATAAACACAAAGTTTGACCTTATAAACAGATTCTTTGTTTTTCTGGGAGAGTTTAAAAACAACTTACGATTTAGATTTTATATGGACGAGATAAAAAACTTTTTCAGAAGATATTCACAGATTCCATTTCAGTTTTGAGATTGACAATGCAATCATCATAGTTGATACAAATAAAAGAGCGATTTAATCGAAAACACCTACTTTTTTCGTTTTTCAACCCTCAGTAAAGTTAATGGAAATTAAAATTTTAGAATGAGTTTATACAATTGCCTAAATATTTTATAATTTAACAAAAGAAATTGAAAGGTTGCCATCCCGAAAATCTATATGAAACAAGGAGGAATGAAATGATTTCAATGCAATCGTCGCAGTAAACGACGGTAAATACCGGTTGAATCCGTGTTCATAAAAATTATAACTGAAAATGTTCTCAATGATAAAACACCGTTAAGCACATCCGTTTTCCGGTCGTTTAAAGTTCCGGGATATGATAAAATCCGATTTTCCCATCGAATGAATTACCAGGACGATAACAACCGCGAACATTACAAAAAAAAAATTTTCTGTCGCGAACGTTCGGAAATATCGGTAATTTTCCCCGACACGTCCGTTGTTGCGACGAAAAATAAGGTCGATATTCGATAAACCATCGACAATATAATAACGAGGTAGAATCCCACGGTTCCTCCTCGGTTGTTGCGTACAATGAATCCACGGATACGATGAATAGCATGCAAAACCGTTACGACGGATGAGAAATAACGTATTACAAAACAACCACCCAATTTGTCCAACGTGGGATTTCGTAAATACGAAGACATTACCGATAAACCGCGATAATCGCGATCGTTAAAAAACAATTTTTTTTTGAACTGACCTAGTCCCATGCGACGTTTGATCTTCTTGAGGACTTTCATTTTTCCTTTGAGTGGCGAGAACAAACTGTCGTTCTTCACCGTTTTCTCAGCTTTGCAATCGCAAGGCTTTTCCGGCTCATATATCCCCATCAAGTAGACGAAACGTAAATTCCTTCACACCAATCGATCGGTAACACAATTCACAGGAACTACGCGAACGACGTTATCGATGTAACGAATAACGAAAAGAAGTGAGGGATGACTACGACGACGGTATATCCTCCACCGATTGAATCCTTTAATGGACTGCAACAACTGAGCGATTTTGGTTCGGGATAAACTTTGGATAGTGGCAAGGAAGTGGGGGAACTACAGCTGCGGCCACGAGCCTTCGACCAATCGAATTCATGCCACACGCCTGCTGTCTGTACGGTCGTGTCTGTGTGTGCAAAACAGCCGGCCAGGGACAGATGTGTCACTAATACCAGGTACTATTCTATACCTGTGTTTACCTTATTTCGATTACATTTTGGCTACAGTTTCTCGAAATTATTTAAATTACATAGAACCACACTTATATTCCGAGCATTAGGTTTCACCCAAAAAAAAAGAAACGAAGCCAATCCGTTTCTTTGCGGAAATTTACGCTCGTCTTATCGCAACACAGCGATTACAAATCGTTATCACCAATTTTCGATCACCCACAAGAAAGGATTAAATTAAACATTACCTGAATAACAATCGTCGTCATCCATTAAACGAGACATAAGAAAGGAAGTCGTCCTCATAATGGAAAGGGCATATTCTAAACGAACCTTAATTCTATCTTGTTAGCATCAATTGATGGGAGGAAGTCGACGCGAAGAATAAAGAAACCTGAGGTCAATGCTAATTAAGTCTTTGAATTGCGCGCAGCTTCAAGTTTCCGTTCCGACCCACATGACCAGCCAAAAAAAGAACGGTTTTGGCGCCAAAATACGGCGTAAAACGGTAAACCTGTGTCTGGCTAAGGTTAAAAGAACCTTACATAATATGAAAAGGCACCGGCCTGCACGTGCTTTTCACTTTTCGGAACCTATCCATCTCCTTTAAGACGTTACGAATACAATGAAAGTTAAAGAATCAGCTGAGAATGGAGACGCACGGTGCGTTCCTACCTGAGAACCTAAAGCAAATATTCGGTAATATTTTCACACAATGAAATATTAATTTTTGACAAATTTACACAAACTACTTAACTTATTGGAACAGGATGATAGCTTTTTAGTTTTGTTTTGAAGTTGTCAACGGACGTAAGATAACTTTGTTCCTTCAAACCCCTCAGACGAAGTTGAAGGCGTACTGTAAAATTCATTTTATTCGTTTTATCAAAAGGGGCGATAAATTATCACGTTTTCGCCCTCTGATTACCTCTAAAAGCACAAGTACGTTCACCCAAATTTTGGAGGTGTCGTATGGAATTTTTTGCCCCTTTTCTATTAATTGCAAAGAAATCCTATAATAACCTCGACGACGGAAAAATTGACATTGCTAGAAATGGATTATTCGAAAGCATTTTGGTAAATACCCCTAAAATACAAAGAATCAATCGAAAAAATTCGGTGAAATGCATATACTGATGAAAATTTTGTGGAAAACCTCGACGATACATAAAAAGTTCTTCACGGACTAGGAAATTTCAAAATTCGACACACCATAGAAAATAAAAGAAAATTTAACAGTTGATAAAATTTTAAACAAAAATAATGAAAGAAAATCAAGGAAAGCTACAATTGTTTTGTTTATTGCAAAATTTTTTAATTTTCAGATTTTTCCTTGCAATTCTTGGAAAACTCGTTTCTGGAAAAATTTCCTAGAGGCTCAAATTTCTCATTTTTTTTTAATTTCAGGATTTTCATTGATGTCATTGAAAAGTTTAGCAGAAATTTATGAACCAACCGGAAATTGAATTTAAAAACAGAAAATTTGAAGAAAATAACTGAAATTTATACAACCAATCGAAAATCTTAAAACTAGGTTTGAAATATTTTGAAACAGATTGATACCTTCAAGAATTACAAATGGCGAAACAACAGAAATTAATAAATTCACCAGAATTCAGATGAATTTGAAAAACACACAAATAGAAAAAAAATACAAATATCAAAAAAGCTGAAACATATTTAAATATTAAAGTATTTTTCGAAGAAACCAATATTCTTTCATCGTTCATAATGTAAACGAAAATATATGATCTTAAACAATTTCTGGAAGATTTCCATGGAATTTATTTTGAATTGTAAAAAAATTTCTTGAATATTCGCGGCATATCAACAGAATCATTAAAATGTCTGGGGAGGGGGGAGTGTTTGAAGTACCGAAATTCTTCATGACGTTGTTGAAAATTTCAGAAACAAGAACTTTCTCCTCAAAATTTTCGAAAATATTTAAAGAAGTAAGAAACAAAATATCACCGTTTTTTGAAAGAAATGGAAATGCTGCCCTATTCGTCAACAACTTTCTTTTTATCAACATCAAAAATGTCACAGAAAATTCGTCTTTTATATTAAATTTTGAAGCAGTTCCGCGAATAGTTGAGAAAAATGGAATATTTTATAGGAATATTACACGAATTGTCGAATTAACGAAATTTCAAGAGAGCTTTTTGTACATTTTCAAGAATTTCTACTGAAATCTTAGATTTTCAAGAAATTTTTTATACTTGATTAGAGCTTCTTCTTGACGGGTGACGAATTATGTTAATAATATGGCAACAAAACAGCATTCAATTTGAGATCCGGAAAATGCAAAATATTCGAAAATTTCAACTAAAGGATCATTTTAACCCGCTTATAGCCGAACACGAAAAGGTCACGGGGACGATATATAAAGAAACTTCCACCTCCTTCTCCTGAATTCGCCACGCTCCGAATTCGCCTGGAAGCGATAGAAGAAAATCAATAAAGGCACTGACTTGTGGCACAAGTGCAGACAACGTCTTGTGTAAAGAGACGCAGAACGAACAATACAAACCGCAATCTCGACCCATTCAGCATGAAGGAAAAAAAAGAAAAGGAAGGCGCTTTCGGACCCTAGGCATACAATGCGTCAAGGAACTACCTATAGATGTTAGGAACGAGAGGAGCAACCTTTTCTCATAGTTTCCAATGAACCTACGTAATATTAGGTAAGAATTTGATAATGGAACAGCTGACGACGACGATTTCGAAGAATGTAAATTCTGAAAATAGGCCCCCGCAAAAGTTCAATTCAGAATCGTGGGAAAGGACGATATCTACCATTCGTCTAGCTAATAGATCGAAACAATGGAATACTGCCATTTTTAATGGGTTCGTCTGGTACTGGAATTAATTTCCAGTTTTCAAAGATGATATGTTCAGCTGTGGTCCACCTGTTTTATGGTTTCCACCAGGAGATAACTACGAGGATGTTGGCTGTACCATCGATATACGAACAGGTGCCGCGTACACCTTGATATCCGGATTGACGATCACTCACTCTTTGCTCTTTCGCTGCCAAAATTAGGACGCTATTTTATTCAAATCAAACTTGCATAGTGCGAATAATAATTAATATTAAATAGGTTCTTAAGAATACCAGCTTATTTGTATTCTTCATATGAGATAAAGAATGCTGAAACATTTTACATAAAACAAATCAATCATGTGTTGTGGTATAAACAGGTGTAACTGACTTTATAAAAAGCAAATGCGTTATAAAGTTATTCATCAAAATAACTCAATAAGATAATCAACACTTTTTTAGGTGTATTTCAATGATTTCTGGATATCTACTTGCAAATTAGTCCAAATGTCTTTTTTCCCAATACCAAATAGCCGGTTGTAAAAATGACGGGTCAGGTTGAAGAATATACAGCTTATTCATGTTGCAGCCGCATGGCTCTTGGAAATCCCAAATGACGAGTTTACGTGACAAATGGCCAGCAGTGGGCATTAGAAGTAATTCCAAACACATTTAAAGAAAGCAATTTTTTGGATCTGAATATAATGCCACTTTGTAATAATCCTATAAATATTACGGTCCGAGCACATTTCGGTGCCACATGTTTGCGTTTTACGACAGGCGGTTCGTCTTTGCGACTTCTTCGAAATTGGTGGACATGCCGAAGCGGGGTTTCGGAAATTCGGAATTCGAGTCGGCATAAAATAAAATCATACTACCCCAAGTTCAATTGATTTCGAATGAAACCTTCTCGAAAATTCACAAATTCGAAATTTATTCCAGCACTTTTGAGGAAATCAATCGATAATTTATTTGAGTTCAAAGTATTTAATAAAATTTCAACAGAATTTAATAACAACAAATAAACACCACCCGAAATTATAATCTTGAATTTCTTGTTATATAGGCTTGGTCAAAGAACGAACTGAGCGGGCATAAAACCGTATACTTTGCCGTCGCGACGCGATGTGTGTGTATGTGTGTGCCTCAATTTTTTTCTGTTCACGCTACGAGCTAAACGGCGGCAAATTTTCGGAAAAGAAGGGCGTCAATGGTCTCCAGGTTTGATCGTTCGCCAGATATAAAAGAGAAAATACTAAAGATTTGTAAACATTTTCTAATATAACTCATCTTCTAAAACCACTACCACTTTCGGTTTTTCACCATTCAATTGTTATCAATGCGAACTACAATGAGAGAATTTTTCGTGAAAGTTTCATAACGGTGCGGCCACCCTAAGAGTTTCTATCGCGGTCCAATTTTTCTAAAGTACGCAAAAAGAGCGCAACGTTTATCAATTTTTCAATTTCCACCGGATTGACATGTTTGAGATAGATTTCAGTGTCGCATCCGTATGGAATCGCCTCGATTACTATTCCTGTCTAAAATGAACTTAAATGTTATAAGAAGATCATATTGCGAAAAAAAATGCTAATTTTACTAGAATTAAATTATGTAATTTAAAACTGACTTCGTTTTTCTGGCTGAAAACAGTAACTTCAGCGTTGGTGGCTGTTATAGTAACGACTAAAAGGTATTTTGCTTCTATTAGTTAAATTGGCAGCAGAGAATTAAAAGAACAGTCAAAGAACGGGACCTGATTATTTTTCAGATATTATCGCGAGAAGTTTATCGATGCCAATTAACTTAGCATCTGTTCGATAAAGGAAGCTTTGAAAATGTGCAAAACTTACATAACAAAATTGGTGTATTTGTTCACGAAAAGGAAAGGAAACATACGGCTTAGCTACAATATAACCCTATTCGATCGTCTGAGTCCAGGTGCCCGTTATTGAAGAGATAAACAGTATGCCGAAATTTAATTTAAATATCGAAGGGGGTTGGAAAAATAGGAGTAAGGGTGGAATTGAAATGAGCATTTGGTCCAGGTGATATTGATGACAATTGATATTGTTACCGGGTCATACTTTCTCCACCAAATGAGAGAATAAATAGTGATTTCCAGGTAAAAGTTTAAACTGTCTCAGCCGAAGGGCGCCCCCACAGGACCGGCTTTTACTCAACGTGAGTTTTTTCGACTGACTACGACTATAGTGTTTCTTTGAATAGAAGAAAAAACTGCGTATCGCTCAAACTGAGGGAAAAACTAGTTTGTTTTATAGCGATGTTTTCAGTATGGAAATCGTACGGATAATAATACGGTCCTGTGGTGAACACACGATACCTTTCAAGAGGCGGATGAACACAGAGGGTGAAGGCTGGACAAACGGAAGTTCCGTCACGGTTTCGGTCTAGGTGATTCGACAATACCATTGCATTGTATTGAAGCTGAAACGCAAGAAAAAGTGATTTGAAATAGTACACGGTAACGAAAATGCCAGTGAAAAATATTTGGAACGTGGATATCGGTTCTTCCACATGGACAGACAAATAATTCGAATTTTCCGATATATTCAGCAGATGGCACGGACCTTAATTATATGTCGATCAGCAACGCGAGCAAGCTGACTGGTAGCTGGGGCGGAATCACCTGTTGCCGCCAGAAGGAAACATTCAATACCTTCCAATGCCCATGCAATACGACAGACTATCTTCACTAACGGTTCCCTGTCTTTCTTAGGGAGAAAACATGAAAAATTATCCGAGACATCACTAAAAAAACGTTTTCTGTAATAAACATGACCCATGTTATGATACCCACACTTCCCTTAGTACATTATTTCATGAAAGGTACGTTTTCCAGGAAAAAACGTGGCGATTCTTGGGATTCATCTAATTTCCGACTATGAAATATTGTTACCAGAAAACGCACGTCCAGTCAATTGTTTAAGCGTCAATTAAATATAAAATCGCAATTCGCTTGTCATAATAACACTTAGAAATATCAATAAGCTCAAACGTTAACTGAACTGAATCATCATAATTAATTTCATCGCATTCACATCTGTGATTAAATCAGTTTCTAATTTCTGTATTTGTGGCTATCAAAAAAGAACCGAAAAAAATTAGCTAAAAACAACGAAATGAAAGTTCTTAAGGATGGTGTCTGACGCGATACACGAACTGAGACCTGATTTGGACACAAATAATATTTGACGATCTCTTTCATCTATTAGGATATATGGATTGTTTATTTAATGATTCATGATAAAAAATGGAAACAAAATCAAGATCCTAAGCTAAGAATTTAATATTTCAAAAACAGATAATCTTATTGTCTTAATCCTGCCAGTTACACTATTTTTTAACACTTTGTATGGTCGACAAGAGGCTGTGGTCGGCGAACTGGCGTATTGAAGATAATGCCTGTTGCTTTTTTTCAATTTTGAAATAAATTTTCCGATTCTTTTTCTCTTTTTTCATTTTCATTCCGAATTTCAACAACATCATTTATTATTGTCAAATTTACAATGTTGTATTTATGTATTATGCAATACGATAATAATAATCATAATAATATTATTTTAGTGTTATCCCTTTTTTATTTCCCATTTTATTGTAAACAGATTTTCTTTAAAATACGATTATTCCTATGATTTTTCTGAAACTCATTCTATTTGTTTTCTGACTAGAGGATTGTTGAATAGAATATTCAGGGCCTTTACTTCTATTAAGTCTATTAAATTCGAACTTTGAAACAATTCCGATTTGATTCGAGCGCGATAATAAACTCGTCTATAACATCGAAACTAACAATACAGAGAAATTTGAGCTTATTTATTTATATATTCTATCAATAATTAGAGCTATTGATTCATATTCATTCAAAACGAAAATAATATTATGTACATAAAAAGAGACTGTTTTTAAATGGTGTACTACACCATATCTTAAAACTACAATGCTACGCGCATCCACCATTTATAACAATAAAATCGGACTTTCAAATTTTTTATGATATTACAATGTGAAAATTGAGGAGTTATAAAAAACATACCAGAAAGTTGACCGCTGCTTGTCTGTCCCATGTTTTAAGAATATCACGCACATTGGAGACCAGACATAACCAAATTCATCGAATCACCATCACGTCGCGAAATTCACTGAATTCAATTCTTGATGTAATACACGGCTCAATAGCTATTGTCTATGAGGTTGAAATGCAATAAGAGTTTCGAAGATGAATCCAATGGAATATCAACAAACTCACAATATTCATCAGTTTCATGCACGATAACACCTTTGACATCAAATGGTCTTGGCTATTAACTACTTCATATACTCGGCACACGCCGCGTTAACGTTGTTTATTGTGAATTATCAAAACCACTTCAGATAAAACGTTGAAGTTGATGTTGCTCAAATGATTTATTAAAAGTTTTTTGGTTATTGTTCACCGTACCATGACAAACTATTGCGACAAAAAATCTACCAGAAAGTGCTTCATGCACATTCAGAGATAATTGTTTTAAATTTGATAAACAAATAATTTCATGCTTAAAAATATAACCACAGTAATTCCGTCGCGGAATTAAAGATAATGTTTATTGAATTTAAATTAGAGGGTTCTGGCACCGTAACCATCTAGTACAATATGTCACCAGTAGATGGCCCGCCTGCGCCATCTATACATTCTTTAGAAACTTAAACCAGGTGGAAGCTTTTTTGGTTTATACAATATAAGTTACACACCGTGGTTAGTACCGTTAGGTGTTTATGAGATGGCGCGTTAAGTAAAATGTGCTCATTCTTGAATTGGTACTACGGTAATGAAAACTTTCAAGTATAAGTTTCTCAAGACACGAGTATCTCAATATCGAACGAAGTCGATTCGGCAACAGGGTGAAAATTTTGTGAAAATTAATGCATAAGCACAATTCACCTAGAACGCCATCTTACAATCACCCAACGGTAGTAACCACGGTTGAATAACTTATAATGTATAAACAAAGATGGGAGGTTGCCTGTTCATTAAAGAAAAATGTAATTATGAAGATTTTCGTTGAGTTAAATGTGTTCCACTACCGAGTAGGTGGAACAAGTTACACAGGTGTGAATATACACGATACAGGTTGCCGTGCTGTAAGTTGCCTAACTCTTTCACTATTTAGTCATGCTGCGATTTTGAGAAAAATCACTAATTTTATAATTTAAGTGTCACGAAAACTTTTCTGATAATGAAAAATTTTTAACATTTTTCAAGTATTGGTGCTATTCTCGCCGTTACACGAAAAATCTGGAATTCAGTAGGATTTTTCTTTACTTTCTTGCTTCGAAATTCAAAATAATGTGGTGAGCGTGAAAAAAATTACTGTGATGAAAAAAAGCCGTTTTCAATATTTCGATTGTGCGACATCAAGGTTAATTCGTAGAATGTCTATAATCATTTTGATATATTATAAATATTCATATTGCTAAACGCATTATGAAATTTTTTGTAAAACTCCTTTTAAGAACCATCTGGGAAATTCAGATTTCTTGGAAATGTGAAAAATATGTATTGGTTTTCGAAAATTTTTTCGTGGATCGCCTCAGAAGTATAGAAAATTCAACCGTTCGGATGATTTTGAAGTTTTTGGGAGAATCAGAAACGAAATTATTCCAACATCTTCTCATTATCGCCAAATCTGATCCCACAAATTTCCTAAATATTTGTAGATATAGCCAAAAATTACACAAATTTCTTGTTTCAACTTTCATATTTTAGAATACTTTACTATGAATTGTTTTTCCATCTCCTTTGGATTGTTTCATTGGGCTTATTGTTGCTGTACAAATCAAAAGAAAAATATAAATCGATATATATTTTATGTTTATATTTTGCACGCGAATCATAGGGATTTTATCTCCGCCTCCACCAAGAACATCAGCACCACAGCACCTGTTTGACTGTAAATCAATAGCGAACGGTGTATGAAATATACTATCGTCAAGATTCCAGTTCGGTGTTATATGGATGTCCGCAATAACGATATTTTTTTCCGTTTAACGTTTTGGCACGCCACACCGCAGTGCAAATAACGCCAACTATTCTCACTGTAGATGTATATGATCGAGACTATTTTCCACTTATTTCCATTTACGATATGAACACGTTCGCCATATTATATTAATATCATTGTCACTCCTAACGCTTGAATATTCGATTGCTAGTATTCAATGACGCAATCGCAGCTACGTAAGCTGACATTGTCATCATTATTTCAATTCACTTTGACAGCCAGTTCGTAAATAGCTATATGAAATCAATTAGAGCTTCATTTGTATTCAATTTTCGGTTAAAATATTGAGGATTTCCTTGATTCGACTTGAAAGTAAATGAAGCATATTTATGATAAAAGTAAAGTAAAAAACCACTCAGATTTGTTGACTTTTCATTGAACGGTAAAACCGTCTAAACACTACCAGGAAGAATTAATTCAAATGGAAATGGGGCTTAAAGAGATTTATTTCTCGTTATAATAATATACGAATTATTCAATAGAAAATACATTTTAAAATTATAATGAGCTGTCATTTAAATGCAGGATTGATTGCATATTCGAATCAGTACCGTCAAATTCGTCGAATGATATCAGCAACTTTTTTGACATTTTGCATGGATCTACAAACCGTTTTCGGCTAACCGGAAACTCTGGGATACTCCCAAATTTTGATACATCCGTCCGGCATATTATTTATGTGGATCAAATTGAATTGTCTGCCGATCGACGATTTTTCATACAACCCACTGTAGTTCCATTTGTTTTCATATTTAATATTTAAATCAGCTTGAAATGCAATAAATGAATATTATACCGAACTTTCCTGTTTAGATCAAATAAATAACGTAGAGGATGAAATGAATTCATGGAAATGAGGATGGTATAGATGTAAACGCTTCAGGTAAAATTCAAATGTAATTTACAATTGGAATCGTTGGAAAACTCTCTAACTTGAAATTTGAGCGCATAAAATTTCCGTAACTCAAGCTCGTTCATTCTGTTTGTTGAATCTTTCACGGCTAAAATATCGTTTGATGTCTATAAATCGAATTTGAAAAACTGAATATTAAACGTCGCACAGTTTGGCGAAAGCGCCGCGCCAGCAAACCAAATCCTTATTGTGGTTTCAAATAACATCTAACCTAAAAGAAATATCATCGTGGAAACAGGAATACAAACAAATGCGAATTGCTCGAAATGCCGTCTATCCTTCAAGTTGAAAAACCCGGGTAACCTCATCGAGAAACGTTGGAAGGTGTGTTGATCTGTCACGCTATTTGAGCGATTTGTCGAAATTAAAGGGGGAATTGAAAACGTGATATGCGTATCTGTACGAACAGTCCTTGGATAAATAATTAGGCCTTCAATTCGAAGAATAAAATTAAGTAGTGAAGACAATTTAATGGTGCGAGGGGCAATATTCGTAGGCGATCGCGAATCAGTACGCGCAATACCCTGTGTTTCCTTTCGCATAATACTGGAAACTGAGTCGAGCTCAGAGGCGAGGATCCTCGGCGCGCACAACATTCTCGTCCTGACCTCCGTTAGGGTTTGTTGGTCGAGTTGACGACGATTCCGTTTGCCCATTTTTCAACAACATGCGCAGTGGATGTGGAGCTGGCTGGGTCCAGAGACCACTCCTAGTGCATTATCAGATGTGACACAAAATAACATCAGTTTGTGGGTGGCTTCCTGCCGAATGAAATGTTCCAAGTGGTGCACGTGTAGCTAACCGATCCAGAATGAGGCCTGGCCGGGTGGTTTCTCCATTCGTGCTGTTGGCCTTCGCCCTCAAATCGGCCATTTGCGGGTAAGTTTAATTTATTTGCGGAAATTTCAGCTGTACCATACCCAAAACCCCGCTTTTTGCGCAGTTTCTGTTTAACAACATAAGTTTTGATAACAGTACAATATCACTCTGATGCCGATACGGGCTCGTCGAGTCCACAGTAAAATTTTTTCCTCATTTCTGGTTGACTTGAAAATGAAAAACACCGCCCACTATAATCCCCGAATCGTTCCAGAAAACAGGAATAAATTAGGATTCCAGTGAGAATCTTGCGATAATGATTAGCTAGTTTGGCAGTTTTCCCAAATTTTCAGAAACTACGCTCCTTGCGGCCACGCATCTAAACAAGGCGAGGGCTCCCACTCGATTTTTGACTATTCACTATACGCCACCCCCTTCAATTCAAAACAGTGCCAGGTTTTCAGCAACACCATACGTTTATGCCACCTGAAGTATTTCGAATGCTGTTGACAATTTCAAAAGGACCGACTCAAATAGCGCTTGTATTCATTTGTATAGAGGGATGCTTGATATTGAAGGGGTACTTAGTATAGAATACTATTTATAGAATTGAACGGAAAATTAAGTCTATAAAATAATGGAGTAGCCAGTTTCCATTTATACGTTCATGGAGTTGAGAAAAAAAGGCAACCCTTCCGACCGACTAGCGTGACTGTTTCAAATTAATTTCCACTTGTTTCACATAATTGCAAAAAATTATCCAGTGAACAATTTTCATGATATCATTCGGTTTAAATACCTCATTGGAAATATTTATAATTGTTGGAATTCATTATTCTGAATCTGATTTATTTAGTTATAAATTTCAGAAAGTTTCTTATCATTCATACTGACAAACCAAACTGCATATCTAACTTCGCTCTTAGATAAATTTTGTTAATACAATTATGTCTATAAGAATGACAGTTTCAGTAACTACTTTGTTTTCGCTATGGAGTAAAATGAATGGGACAATAACGAAAATTAGTTCAATACTTCCATTGTCTATCAAGGGCACCCTGTTCCCTATCTGCTATTTGTGCAACAGTCTGCTGTGTACGGTGACCAAGCGCATGCAAATGAACAGCTCAGTATAAATTTCTATATTTATCTATTCTTATGGCGAAATAAATGGTGACAGATGCCATCACCGAAGAAGGGTGTTGATTCCAGGAACTCACCACCGCATCGATTACTTAACCTGTTGGTATGGCGCCGAAGATTTCGAAATTCATCCCGGGTTTCGGCACTACTTACGACTTGAGGATTGTGCTCGAGAAGGTGGTTAAATCAATTAGTAACGAGGCCACAGAACGGATAACATTAAAGCACTTAAGGCAAAGGTGCTTTACTTGATCAACATTTTGTTCCCACTGATTTCGAAAGTGATTCACTATCATTCCCTTTTCCTACTTTCGGTTTCTTTCTCTCAAATTTGGTGTGAAAAAAACTGTGATTAGTGCCGAAACCTGGGATGAATTTTGTGATCATCGGCCCAAAACAACAGATGTTTGCAACCCTCTTCGACGTCAACTTTTTAAACAAAGTCGGTTAACTCTGATTTAGGGATTATGGTTCAATCGAAGCACGATACTTCCACAACGTACCGTATCGGTAAGATATTACCGGTGGGAAATACCGAATACAGTACAGTACAATAAAGGAAATGCAGTATTGTAGAGAAAAAAGAAACATTTTGTGCTTTGTGATGATTAGAATGAAAAATCTGTTTTGTTTTCAGTTGTTTTTTAATTAGTTATCTATAAATTAAAAAATATAAATCCCCAATATGAATATTGTGTGATAGAAATGTTAACATAAGCACATTCCGAATAGAGTAAATCTAGTTGCGATTTCGGCTGAAAATTGATTGAAACTCAGTGTTTGTGAATTGTGGTGCGTGGCTCATTCGTAATGGTCGTTTCTCTGTCAACATGTTTATTATAGACATAGCGGCCCTTGAATAGAACGATCGCATCGGTGCGACGGCCTAGGCGCTATTATGGAGGAGGCGCCGGAAAAGCAGCCACGTGGCTAAGAGGTTTTTTTTTGATCAATACTTTCCGTCGTTTGAGAGTTTTGTTGGGGCTGCAATTCCATCCATAATCGGCCTAACTCAAATATTAAGTACACCAAAAGAATTGGGGGTGGTTATGTATGTTTTGAATTCTGTGAATGCAGAGGGGTAACTATAGGGCAGCAGGGCTGGCAAAATGTCCCGAGAGGGCTCCGGCCCAAGAGGCAGTGGCTTCATTTCGGGTATTGTCAAGGGGAGCAACGTTTGCGAAGTTAATATGACCATTTGTGTTTATTCGAGAAATTTCGCGAAAATTCGATAATCCTTTTGATCTTCTGCAATTCTAAGGGAAGTTTATTTCATTTCTATAAATAATTGTTAACTACAACATCGGTTTTTCATTCCTTTGACTTCATACTAACATGACAATATTCGAAAAAATTGTCCAAAGAGCTATATGAAATATATTTTATGATTTCATACCGATTAATGGTAACCACATTGAATCCATATCGAAATGATTGAAAAAATGTGTAGGAAAGGAAATGTGTATATGTCTTTTTTTCCGTGCCGCAAACATTCTATTCCATCTGAAATGTCTAGTGTTAATTACTTCACAATCCATGTCATTTCAAACTAATTGAAATTATGCACTAACATTGCATCGATAAGCCTGTAATGAATTTCTAAAATTAGATAGCTATAGTACATCGCCAACCAATAGTAATTAACCAAATCCGTCAAAAGATATCGCTGCAATTCGATGTACGAAATTAACATACCTCCATCGATTCACGATAGTTGAAGTGTCCTCAGAAAATGCATTGTTACCTGAGGAAACGGTGATAATGAACGTGAATGATCGATATGTTATGAATATTCTGTACAGGGTAAAATAACAATAAGTCCACACCTAGTGCTTGGTCGTGTCAGTCAACGGCCTCTTAATTTTGAATAGGTTTTTATGTTACCTCATTTCGACGAACTTGTCGATACCTCATTTGGAGCCCTCAATTCAATATATATCACTCAATAAAGATAAATCGTTACATGCACCTTGGTATACCTTTTATATAATCCTTTTTATATATGATAGCAACCCGAGCTCTATATCCGCTCTGATCAATATCAGTCCACCCGTAAATCATAATGGGCCAGGGGAATTAAAGTTTTTTCGTAAAGTTGATTAGAACGGCTTGAAATTCAAAATTTCGAAATAGAATTTGAAAATTTTCTATATTTTTTTGCAAATATCTCATAAACGAAGGCTCCAATCGATATAAATTATCGAACGAAATTTATTCCTTAGTTATTAGATGAGAATGTATTTTGTAAAATTCAATACTAAATAGTTTTCTTATGCGTGCTTTTAGACATAAATATGTTTCAACGATGGGCGTCGTGGTAATGGAATGTTTCTACCAGGCGTTTATAGAAATCTGAAAGAAATCCGGAGGAAAATAAAATGCATTGTCGCTCAAGGTGGCAACTAAATCGAACAATCCGAGGTGACAATTAAGAATTTTCAGAGAATTAGAATTTCGTACTCGAACAAAAGACCTGCAGACTGCAATTCAAGTGCAACTAACCACGAAGACGGAGCTCTTGTTTCAGTGCTAGTGCAGAAATGCCAGTTACTTCAATGCGATAGAGAATTTTTCATCGATTATTCAACAGAAATTTTTTACATTAACGCGTAGTTACCGGGTTTCGAGAATAATGGTAAAATTCCCGTGGCCTGTTTTAATTCCGAAAGCGACATATTGTGATAGGTACTAGTCGTATTGCCTCATCTCGTCACCTGTAAAATCCATCAACCAGATGAATATTAAGATTTCCAGCTGAGTAGCGAAGAACTCGAGAACCGCGATTATATCTCGCAAACTACAATCCCGAATGAAACGCGCCTCATGTCATTTCAGCACGTAGTGGTTAATTATATCCTAATTATACCCCGTGCCTCATTTGTAATGAAAACATTTTTTTTTAAAACGCCAGTTAAACCATAGCGTTATGTTAGCTAAGATATCTGAGCCGTACATAATGGGCGGATTCGAAACTTTTTTCTAGAAATTTCTGGTTTTCCAACTACGTGTTGAAGCTTTTGATGAATTTTCCACGGCCAGGAAAAAGGCGGTTTTTATAACTGACAGAGACAACGGGAGCTTGATCGATTTTGCGGTATGCAGATTTTCCACATGCATTTATAGCTAAAGCAATAAAAATAAAATGAATTTCTTATTTCGATTATTGTTATATGCGTAAAAAGTACTCTTTGTAATCTTCTTTTCTGGGTTATCTGCATTTTATGAGTTCGCAAACAATTTTAGTTTCACATCTCATTCTATTTTGTCTGTCTGTTTTGGAAACGTAAATTTTTTTCTTAGCAACATTATCTCCACGTGGCGACGTCAATTTAGCAAAATATCGATCCCAAGAATAATTCACAGATAATTCCTAATCTGAAAGAAGCTAAGAAAATTCAGAAAAATATTTCGTTTTGACGTATGGATTTGAACAAAACTACTAAAACGACAATTTATTTTTTTCCCGAATAATTTACGAGTAATTTCTAGAGTATATTAGGTCGATAAGATTCACAAAGAAACAATATAACGAAAAATTTATTTGAAAAAAAGACTATTTTTGTTATGAAAGCCAACCAAAGGAAAACATATTCATCCTTTTTATTTTCAAATGGAACTTAAAATCAGAGATTTCGAAGAACATCTAAAGGTCTTCTAGGTGCAAGAACCAACTTCTTCATGTCATATATTTCTTTTTCGTTTAATTATGACCAAGCTATATAAATTTTGTACTTGAAAGTCAATACATTTCAACAAAATTTTTCATTGTCGATTCTAGGATTTGGTTTTATGAATATTCTTCTCAGGATAATTTATGGCTAAGTTCAGAGGCCAAATCCAGAAGAATTCTAGATTTGAAAGTCTTGAATTTGCCAAAATTTTAAATTCATTCCATGGAATAAAATTTTTTCCTGCATTCCTTCAAAACTTCAAATTCCGGAATTTTTTTCCGGTTGAATTTGTTTCTCCATAACAACAAAATTGAAGTAAAACTTCAGGAAACTGCTCAATATAACAATAAATTATTTGTCACCTACAATTTTCGACATTTTCTACTATTTTTTGAATATTTTTAGAAGAAACTGAAAATTTTCAAATTATACAACATTTTCTGGCAGTTTCATACAAGATTTTGATCTCTTGGAAATATGAACAAAACTTGTTAAGATAAATAAATTTCAGAGATCTTCTTGGAAAATCAGAAAATTTACTGAATATTCGGAAATTTGAAATAGTCGTGAAAATTCCAAAGTTAGTCTCAATACCATGAAAATATGTAATGCAATCGTCATAAAATCGCAAAATTTGGTGACGAAACATCAAAGAAACTTCCTAAATTTGAAGTTCATATTAGATTCCCCAGAAATGTTTTGAATATTTGAAGATAATCCGGAGGAATTCTTTGAATCAAGAAGCAAAAAAATTCAACGTTTTTTAATCATTTTTCAGTTCAAATATAAAGCCCTGAATTCCCAACAATTTTAGTTTCTTCATGGATTCCTCCAAAACTTCAGAAATGTTAGAGAACAATTGAAAAATTTTCGAAAGTTTTTCTTGGTTGAATTTTTTTCTGCCTAACAAAAAAATGGAAGTATATCGTCATTCATGATCTAAATTCGTATATTTTCTAGGGGAGATTTTTGAAGTATGCTATGATTTCTTGAAAATTTTCAGAAAAAGCTGAAATTTTACAAATTGCACAACATTTTATCGGAGTTTCAATTTATAGGTTTATTTGATGATATTTGGATTTCAAATTTTGATATCATGCTGAAGTTGAAAAATATTCTCCGTAAAATTTTCGTTTGGACCGCCTTTATTTTTAAAACCGGTCAGGCGTGTGGATCATAATGACAGTTTATATGAAACACGGCCCCAACTGATAGTTATCGACGTTTCAACTATATGTAACGAATATTCGTATTAGTAGTCGTGTATGTTAGTACACTTGTTACATCAACGGAACATATTTCAATTATTTTGTTCGTGTAGTTTAAAATAAAAAAATACCACAATGTTTCGATATTATGGAATGTTTGACCTACCTTTACCACAATTTACTGGGAAAACAGACATGCTGATATAAATACATATTGATTCAACTTCCGCAGGTTAATTATCAGATATTTTTTGTCTATGAGTTTGAGCGACACATAAATTGATATTGTGTATGTTGATATCAATAGATATGACGAAATTTGACAAAGAGGCTCGCGAATAATAAATAGTTGATGACATTCAAGATTTCAGATTTTATTGTTCCATAATGCGATAATAGAAATATCCGGTCGGACTCCTTTATGCAGCCCCATAATATTCACGTCTGAGAAGATTTTCATGAAGTGATCAATTACCTTTTAACTACTTACAACTTGTAATATGACGAGTGTACCGATTCTATTTGGTTTATTTTTATAAGCTACTTATGTCGTGCTATAAATCTAAATAAAAAGTAGGAAAGCGCAAGTTGAATAGAAATCTCGTGCCGAGTTAAAATAGACCCCGATTGCTGATACGCCTAAAATGTATGACAAAATGCGGAATTCCGTGACTGTAAATTGCGTCATACTGAAAATTGGAAAATGCAGTTGCACCAAACAGAAAGATAATTTGATTTCTGAAGTAGTCGCTTATGCATATTCTGCATTTCTGCATTTGTTTCCCAACGATTTTTTTCTCATCAAGCCCCGTAATACAAAGAGGCATGCTTTATGAAGCGTTTATTCCTTCACGCTAGATTGATTTGATTTGTAATGGGCTGTTGCTTAATCATTTCTCGCATGCCCATCAAAGTTGTATCATATGGTGATGCGGATACGTAATCGATCGGCAAAACGGGTCAAAAGGTGTCACGAACAGATTTTACGGCTCGCAAAGTCTTATAACATTCCAGAAAAAATGAATTTATGTGTAGTGAACGGACGAGGAGAACGAAAACGAATAGAGTTTCTCTTACCATTTCTATAGAAATGTGACCATCGTCTAACGAAGATGGAGCGCTCCTTCGCCGAATGGAATTCATTAACAAGTCTATTATTCATTCCCTTTTTTCCGCGAAAATCTCCCTACGTTGGCAAGTCTTATATGTATGAATAAATTATCATTCCTAATGAGAATCTTTGTTTGATTTTGGGGCCAGCGCGATAGTAAGGATCTGCCTTCCGGTGCATAACACTCGACAACTCGTTGTACCGTATTTAGAAATAAATGAACGGTCGTCCTTTTCCACTAGATTCAACCGAAAAAAACACAAGCAACAACCTCATCCCCCGTTCCATTCCACACCGAACGCTTAATTTCGTTTCATTTTACATGATTTTTAACGAAATTCGCAATCATTACACCCGATTTATGGCCCCATTCACCGGCTAAGAATGCATTCGTCTGCTGCTGATCGTAAAAGGACCGTGAAACTCAATTCCACCATAAATTGTCAACTGAGTGATTATTATACAGGATGTCCAAACGAGAAGTTTATGGAGAAAATTGCGATAAAACTAGTTGATTTGAACCGAAACGTAAACTTTCAAACGACGTTCAACGTCAGCTCCATAATAATTATCCCTGGATGAGATATGGTGTCCCCTTTCTTGAAATGTGTTACATCTAGAAGCCCAGGACAATATTCGCTAAAACGCTGATGCACTAACATAGTCTTTCTTAAATGTTTTAAATTCATTCAAACAATATCACGAATATTCCGCGAATTAAGTACTTTTCTTAATCTACATTGGTCTTTTAAGTTATTTTTTGATTGATACTTCAAATTGCCTCTAGTAGCGAACTGAAATGTTGCCCTAATCGCGTGCGGGTCTGATCAGTTAACAAAAGGTTATAATAAAGGAACTAATAACCTCCAATAAGAAGCAGTTATTTTCCAGTTACCCTAGTCAGGAATAGTTCCAGAACGTCGTTTGGCCAGCTAGATTGATCAAATATTTATGTGTGCCCCTTCCGATCAGGAACTTCTGGGTTTCGAGATTAAGATAAAAAATTATTTCGGTCCTAAGACCATCTTTTATTTTTTACATTTTCATGCTGAAAATCGATCGGTATATAAGAAGGTCTATCCGTTATTCCAACATGGATCAAGTTGAAATTATGCATTATCTCGCAAAAGTTAATCGTTTATCCTTTTATCCGCAGGACTCCACCTGGGGGTAGTTACCTCGGCGACGTGAACATCTCGGCTATCTTGGACTCGTTCAGCGTCAGCTACGACAAAAGAGTAAGGCCGAATTACGGAGGTGAGTGCTCGCATTATACTCTTGAAATTTACGATGATTATGTTTACGATATTATCCATGAACACAATATAATGTTAACAGACGTTTATTTAGTATACAGAATGATTACCAAGCAATTCTTGAATCCACGTAATGAAAATATATGAAAATAAATTATTTCATTTTATCCTATTCGCTTAAGAAGCAAAACGGCTACAATTGTTTTTTTTTAATAGTAGCCTGCAGGATTTGATGAAGGTTGCAATAATAAGAAATTGGCATCATAATAATCTGATATTCCAACCTTGGATTTTCTTCAACTTCTTCAACATACGGTAAACCACTTTCGATGAGTGATTCGGGATTCCGTCGGACTGTTAGCTCCTATCAATCACACCTTCAACCTTCAACGAAGGGTGATACTGACCCCTGATCCCTCGGGGATTCAGACTGTGAACGTTATGAAGTTCGAAAGGAAACAACACTTTTCATTATTTTTCGATATTTGATGTTGCATATCTTGGAAATTCTCTGCATATCTGAATATTTCCAGGCTGAATTTCGGTCTCTGATAAACAGGACGATCATAATAAATGTGAAGAAACCTGAAGGTGAAAAAGTTGCGTATGGGTGTTATTTCAAATGCGAATGATTATGGATGCACATTGATGCAGGAAAAAATACAACGTTTTTGTGATAGCAAAACACATAGGGCTTGTGGATTCTTCAATTTTTTTATAGTGAGCGCTTTCGTATATATTGCGAGTTTATTGCCGCCGGTTTGTGCGCCGGGGATCAATATGATTGGGTTGGGTTTGCTTTGAGAGTAATGATCATTTCTTCAATTTATTTACTTGATGTGATGTGGTGTAAGCGGATTGAATGTCGTCTGTCTAAATTTTTACAATATCGGAATTACAAAGGAAACGTCTTGAAAGTGAAAAAAGTCGTGTTTCTTGCAGAGAGAAGAATAAATTTTGCAGATTAACTACGAATGAGTTGTAGATTCGAGCGTCGCCAATGGTCCACCCTTACCGTTCACACCCTGTATACATTCTTCTCAAAAATCTATTTACAATTTGAATAAGCTCCATGAATCCAATCTCAAGAGGATGGGTATTAAATTTGAGGTAGCTTTGTACGAAATCATTCGAATGTAATGGATCAAATCATTACCAGATCTATTAAGTTTCCCTCACCATAACAACCACCATTGTACAACGTATTCGTATCGTACTTATTTGTAGCATGTAACCGTATATGTTCGAGAATTTAGTATTGAATTAGCAGATGTAATTGTTAATATAGTCTGAAACGTGTTTTGTTTGGATTATGTAAAGTAAATAAGGGATGAAGAGTCCTCTTGAATTGAACTTTAGTGGAGAACAACTTTTATCCCTCCTGAATATTCATGTCATCCAGAAAACTTGACATTCTTCAAGAACAGGATTGCCTATTTCTTTCAGAGCACAACCTATTTCAGCAAAATCACTTTCATAGTTTATCATTTGACTTTTCGTATGCAAATATCAAGGTCTTGTAGAGTGGCAACGCTTCGACCCTAGTTTGACATATTTAGATATAACTATGAGTGAACTGTTCAACGGATCGAAACGATGCTTTTAGGAAACATGATTGATCATGAAAGGAACGTGAATGAGATGTGCACAAAGCAGTAGTTGATCTATTTTGCGTACATGTGGTCGCGTAGTGTAATATTAATATATTTATCGTCTTTATGCGGGACCGATTGTCAGCTCGGAACTCAGGGATCGATAACTGGGATGGGAGTTCGTCCACTCGGTATGAACGCGTCAGCTCCTCTTCTCCAGACTAACATTCTGCATCTGGCCTTTGGGCGGGCAAGCGGAATCACGATTTCTCCATTCTTCCTCGCAGTTAGGCGGAAGACGCCGACGCCACCGCCAACGTCGTTTCCCACATCATCCGAACGCCAGATCGGGAGCTATCCTGACTGCCCACCCTCTTTTGCTCCTATTTACCGATCGCTCTCTCTTTCCCTCTCCCGATTGTCACTCTCGCACTTTCACGCATAAATCAATGACACGTTTCAACAATCAAACGATCCGATACAAGATCGAAAAGTTTACTTTGTCGAAAAGAGTTCTCCAGATGGAGGAACAAAGGGCAAAGAAGGTTTAATACGACACACTTGAAGACTCTTACTACTCTCTAGAAAAATGGATTTTGAATTGGCCGTAATTTCTAAGGGCAAGTCTTGAAACTTTTAATCGCCTTGCTGTACAACAAAACTGTGTAAGTGTGCGATGGCGTCATTATCAAGATTTGGACTAAATAACAGATGAATAAAGGACAAACCGGTTGTATTACCACAACACTGAACACAAGAGGTTACAGAGAAACACACTTGCCAAACACTTTTTTCCATTGATGACGCTAAAAAGTCACCCCAAATTACTTTAATGACATGCTTTCTTCTCCATCTTTTTGCTGCTCTTTTTTGTTGTGGCAGTTGGCTATCATCAAGCCAATTTGGATGTTGTTTTGTTATATCACTGATGAGTTCTGCTGAGCACTTATTCCCTCTTTTCCAAATTTAAATTGCAACAAAAATTTGCTTTGTTTCCAGCCGTACTGGAAAATATCAATTGATTTTGTCAAGTTTCTCAAATAACAGCAAGTGTGCCTTGTGTACAGAAGGACCTAGTTTTTGTAAAAAAGAAACTGCATTCAGACTGTATTAGGTTAGTTAGGATCTCCAAGAGAATATTTTGTCGAATAAATTTTGGATAACGGTTTATTTCTAGGTCACCATTAATGTTAAACTGAATCTTCCTAAAACTCAGAAAGTTTCTGAGTGCGGACGATATCGAATTAACTTTTCAATCTTTGGGTAAATTTCATCAGAATTGAACGAAGCTTAACTGGAGACTACAAGATGTTAGTAATTTATTTCATGCTGCCTCAATCAAAATAAATGTGTCAACGACGGTTTCCATGGAAATAGTTACAAACAATAACTGCGTAATTGGTTTTTTATCAAAGAAACTTTAAAAGGAAGAAATAATCAATTTAGAACCCATTTGATAAAATCGAGTGAAAGAGATGACGTGTTTTGGAATTTCATAAAAAAATCAGCACAGAATTTATACCAGTTTATTATATCAGCGGAGTAGTCCTTTCCTCCGTCGCCATTAGAGCTCGATATCCGACCACATTATCAATCCATTAAGTTAGAGGACGAGGCTATTCTGCCTGTGAAGCGCTTTCCTGATAACATCTCACTCAATGTCTCGGATTGCATCAATCACAAAACTTTTGATCCCTAACTGCTTCTCATTTGTTCTGACCGCCCAAAGCAATACGTTTTTGGTGGAGCAAACTGTTCTGTAGGTGGCTGTCAGAAGTGTCCTTAAAGTATTTATCCAACAGTCTGTTAATGAAAATAACCGAACTGCTCCGACAACCGACAATACTTCGGATAATAATAATTTGAATTCTGCGCCCGCTGAAAAAAATCAATAACGTTCATTGAACTTAAGAGAAATGTTCCTTGAATTGCAGATACCCTACAGACTCTCGTTGAAAATTGAATCACAATTAAAAAAAATATTTGAAAAGATAAGCGCTAGCGAATTCGTTGTTCTGAAATATATATCCGAGACAATCGCACCAGCATCAAAACCACTTTAAAGGAGAATAAATTCCGCATCTGAATAAAATATATTTACAATTAGTCTAGGAATTTAATGAAGATAATTATGACCGTCGCTTGCAATTTCGCGAAGTAATGAGTGAGCGAGCAGGGAACGATCCGAAGTTCCGTTCTTCCATTTGTTTTTTCGATGAATGCAGCTTCTTTTTTTTTAACGGGACCACGAATTATCACAATTGCCGTTATTAATGGGATTCAAACTTCAAACTTCCTCTTGAAGTTCACATACAGAGTGTCCCTTAATTAACACGCCACAGGTTCATCAGATGACATCAACATAACATCATTAGAGGTGTTCTGGTTTTTGAGATATTCCCACTTTTTTGGTACTTCTGCCCCTTTGTTTTGGTTATGAATAACTACTAACACTTTTATCATTGATATTCATAGAAATAACTAGTTATGAACCATCCTAGATTTAACTGCGGGCTATTTTTCCTCATCAAAAATATTTTGAAATTAATATAGAGAATTGCTTGGTAGTCATTGTGTTATATATTGTGCCTATAACAAATCTCGGTGACAAATAATCGCAATATCATAAGATAGTTATGTCATAAATGTAGTTGTGAATGTTGTTTCTAACGAGAATATTGCTTTGACTTTATGATGACTTCTGACGGCGCGGCTGCAGAGTAATTTCTAACTAACGATTCAAGCAATGTAAAAACGTTCAATGTCCAATACAATAAATATTTTTCTAAATCAGATATTTCAGCTAGGTTGCATTAAATCTCCGTCATCTTCGTTCAATAACCAAAAAAGCTCAGCAATTTATTGTCTCTCTTAGCTTCATCGAAAATATTTCCCCATTTTCAAATCTTGAGTGAACTAAAATAGTAGATTTTTTTTAGTAACAAGAAGTAACCCCAAAGTCGCACGAAGCGCAGGGAATCGGGACGTGGCTCTAATGAGCAAGGAAAAACGATATGTTGGGAAATAACGTCCTCGTTTTCTAATAACCAAGCCCTTAATCAAAAATGGAGTGAAATATGTCATCGACGTTCCATTTTTAATAACTGTCCAAATTAGATCGGTTAGCTCGAAATGAAGATGCTCATGCATCGCCTTGAGCCGTTGCAAATTTGGCGCTAAACCAATTTCAAGTTAATCAAGGAGCTTCTAGGATCTCGCGGCAGAATAAAATACGCGGAAAATTTCACCTGGAAAACGTTTAAATAATTCGCCTGTTTAATGACGGTGCAACAACGTAATTATTTTATTTAGCATTTTGCTGACGTTATTTTCGAACATACGTAAATGAATGTTCAATCATATCTAATCTGTTATTATTGTGAATGGTTTTTGGTTGCCATCATTTCAGGTCCTCCAGTCGTTGTAGGAGTCACCATGTACGTGTTGAGCATAAGCTCGCTTTCCGAAGTTAAAATGGTACAAATGAAAGCCGTCATTATTTGTATTTTATAAGCAGTTAAAATGATATAAATATATAAAAGAATAATATTGATATCACACGAAGAGGTCAAGTCGGCGAAAGACGTTCACGTAATGCGACACGTTTGTTCTTTCGAGATTTGACGCTCCTGCAATTAGAATAATTTAGTGACACGTTTCCGCATGCCCTCTCCCAGCGCTTGGCGATCTGGGGGTTGTGGAATTGTTGTTATGTTGTGGTTATTGGCTTGCAGGCTCCCCTGTAGAGGTGGGAGTAACAATGTACGTGCTGAGCATCAGTTCACTGTCTGAGGTCCAGATGGTATATATCTATGACGGACATTGATATACCTATAGTGTATCTTCTTTTTCGATGCTCGAATATGCATGACTCGAGCGGATGAGCAGGTTAAGGAGGATGAAGGAAACGGCGGCCATGGAGAACACTGAGCGTCCATCGCTCAGTGTTCTCCAACTACCCTTGTATTTAATCGTCGAAAGCGAGAGTTTGATTTGGTTTTCTCGGTTCATGGTGAGACTGACATATTTAACGTTGCAGGCCCGCCAGTCGTGGTGGGAGTGACCATGTACGTCCTCAGTATCAGCTCAGTCTCCGAGGTCATGATGGTATTTACTTATTAATTGTATTCATTGTCTCGTGTGAAAATAAAATGCAAGAGAACCTCTAGCTGGTTTTGAAAAGTTTTTATTGTATACTGTACTTTTATTGACGACCAGCTTGAGGTTTTGACCATAGACGAAATAGATTGTTAACGTTACATATGAAGTCTGACACGATGCTAAAACTTTATCAACAGTGCACTTCATTTATGTTAAATCAGTATAAGTGGAAATATTATATTTTCAGGTTTTTTGAAGTATTGAATACTGATTATAAGCATTCGTCTCGTGTCATAATATAATTTTTTTTTCAAAAATGCAAAATTATCTTGAAAATAGCATTTATGAAAACTGAACTGAAATTATCTTTGTCTAAAAACATTTTGAAGAAATTGGAGAGAATTCAAAGCGGACGGTTTTCTTCAAATACATCACTGAGAACAACTAGTTCCTTTAAGTAAAAACTGCATCAAAATTTAATGATTTGTTAATAACTTTGGCCGTTTTCATCTTAGTCACGCATGGGAGCCATGTGAGCGACTATGATTAGGCGGGGATTGAAGGAGGTATTTTCGGCATCATTTGATGCCAATACCTTTGACTAAATTCAGTATGATCATAGGCTTGTTTCAATCAACCACCAAACCAGTTCCAAATCAGTCTGACGCTTGCGCTTTAAGATCTGTGGGGCCCTAAAGTGGCACTGCGCAGGAGCCTAACTGATTTGGAACGGTTTGTCGGTCGGTTGGAACAAACTTTATACCTATGCTAAGGCGGCGAACATAGGTAAAAATTGTTTTAACTATATAGACCATCTCTTAGTTGCTGTAGTGCAGTTGAAATTGCTGCAATTAATACAATTGAAACGACCTGACAATAAAAATGGCAGAAATAGTTTTGCTTATTCGAATTCTTTTCATAATAATCTTGTGTCATTGATCAATCTATATTGTCTATGGTTTGAGCATTATCAGAAATATCGAGTATATAAATGTCGTAACGAAATTTTCGAGATGTTTGTCACCCGTTCTCTGTGATTTTCATTATGACAAAATAAAGCATATAATATTATGATGTCAGCTATCGATACGTACAAATCGCAGTCTTGAATACACGAACTGCGTGCATGACCGTAATTAATGTAACATGTGGCTATAGTTTCACCCGGATCGCATATGCTCTATGTGTTCTGTGTTTAATGGATGAAAGTTTGTATTTCAGCAAATTGCCACTTCATTTTTTCTTTGGTGATATTGATTAGCTTTTAAAAAAAAGTAGGACAATGCAAGAGTGGAATTCTTTCAATTTACATGTGAGGTTCTTATCTTCCATGTCCATTACCCCCTTTCGTGAAGTCTCTAGTCACATAGGGCATATAGTCGAACCGGTTGAACCCGGCTCGCTCTCGGTTACACCAAACTGAAGCTTTATCTGTAAACAAGAGGAAAAGGGAAAATTGAAAATGGCAGCGCCGAAATCGGGCACAAAAACCCGTGGAAACCAAATCAATCCTTAAGGCCACTTATAGGGCGTGGCCAGGCCTATCCCTTTTAACCGGCTCAGTCGACTGTGTTCGTTTGAATGTGACCTACAATCTCTGCACCATGCGTTGGACGCAGGATAAGTAACAGCATTTAGCTACTTATTGCGCTTATCCATTCAGAATATTTTATTTTCAATGTTGTATGAAAATTGTAGTTCTTGAGTAGCTTAATGCTTTGTCAGAGGCAAAGGAGGAATTGAATGTTGTTGTTCACCTTGCATGTTCTTAAAACAACTTCCTCGTCTCTGTATCCTCTTATTACATTTTTGCATTTTTCATTATATCATTATTTTTATTTTTATTATTGATAATATTTCTAGATGTTTAGTTTTATATTTCTACATATCCCGCCATATTCAACTTATTGAAATGATTTTCTTTTGTAAGAAAAATTGAATGCTTTTGCGGTACTTGAAATGTTGCAAATTGAATAATCAGTTATGAGGTTTGTACTTTTGCTTAATTTTCTCCTAATCTAAAATTTTCTGGCTTTTTTCAGCTATACGAAAATGAGTAATTCCTCAAAACTATTGGAAATTTAGTTCTTCTAAACGGTACAAAATTGAAATCCATGTCAATGTACTTGTCGTAATGATGATCTATTCAACTTGTACACTTTTATAAATAAGTTGTCGTTGAACTTCAAAATATATGGCAGAAAGTGAAATTGAGCGCTGTCATTCCTTCTGGAAAAATATAATGAAAAAAATCTCATTTTGTAGTTGGAACTTCGATTTGGTAAATTTCTTGAAATAGTTTCAAATCAAACAGATTGAAAATAAAATTATTACAAATTACAAAAATTATTGAGCATTTAATCAATCCAGTTATTTATTATGGAGCGCTTTTCAATCTTTACATTGAATGACATGATAACGTTCAACTCATACTACTGAAATTCAGAAATTATTTACACGAAAAAGAAATTCAATGCGTTTAATAGAAAGAAATGTAAACGCAATGCATGCAAATTGAAAAACTCGTGCAGCTTGTGAAGATTATATCAGTTAGCACTTGCATAACATGTTCGTTTCTATTGTGTGAATGTTCATGTTAAAGATGTACGTCGATTAAATCGACCAATCAACGAGCATTGTTGATGAAATCACGAATAGAATTAATTAAAAAGACTTCGTGTTGTTGAGGAACTTAACACGATTTAATCTGATTTAATATCAAGTTGTTTTGACTACAAAATGCCGCATGACAGAAACAAATGAAGAAGGACGAAGGAAATCGTGCACTCACAGTGAGTGAGTGAGGAAGTTAACAGTGAATTTGGTGGAACTATGAATTGTTTATGATTACCGACGATTGAGCTCAATGTCTGCTGTCGATAGGCAGATAACATTAATGATTCAGAAGAACTTCAATTGGTCCAATCAAGAATTTCCATTGGTGTTGTTGGAACAATAGCAAGCTAAATTAATTAATTTCGGAGCGCTTTACAGTCAATCAATTATTTTTAACGATTTTCGAAGATTTATCTCAATATAAGTGATATAAGAATATACATGGTTCAACTTCAAACTATGAAAGTTGAATTAAACCATTATTGATGATAACTGAAATAAATAGCGATTCATCGCCAACAAGAAGTTTGTGGTGCAACAAGTCAAGTTACATTTATCAAGAGCCGCAAACGGTTTCACTTTCCATTTTTGCATGTTTCTCATCCTCATTCACGTAAATCAAGTAGTATGCTTCAACATTTTCATCCTGTTGGTTGGCATGTCAAGCAGTCCACAGGTAAAATATGTACGCGCTCTTCAGGATTATCGCTAAGACCGATCGCTTAAACAAAGAATAATCACAAAAGTGCAAACATATTCGATCTGCTCCTTAGATTTACCAAGTTACCGAGCTTCATTACATAAAACTCAATTTTTTTGCAGGATTTTACGTTGGATTTTTATTTTCGTCAATTCTGGACTGATCCACGGTTGGCCTTTCGTAAACAGCCGTCTGTAGAAACTCTGTCGGTCGGTTCCGAGTTCATAAAGAATATCTGGGTGCCGGACACATTCTTTGTTAACGAGAAACAGTCGTACTTTCACGTTGCTACAACATCGAATGAATTCATCCGAATTCATCATTCTGGATCTATCACTAGAAGTATTCGGTAAACAATATCGGGTTCAAAATTGGTTTTAAACTAAAATAAACTCTTTTTGGGTATTTACAGACTCACAATTACCGCTTCTTGTCCGATGAATTTGCAGTACTTTCCGATGGACCGTCAATTATGTCAAATAGAAATAGAAAGCTGTAAGTAAATTTTCTCCTCATTATAATTAGGTAAGAACCCTTCCCTGAGGTAAATAAAATTCCGCACCGGTTACCTGTTGAAATATTCTTGAAACTATGTCAAGGGAAAAACAGAATGAAGGATAACTCCTGGCTAAGTGACACTTAATAGTCATCGAGTAAGAGGCCACTGAAGTATTAATCGATTTTCTCCTCGACATCAAAAGAATTAGCTGAAGAGAACCTCCCTTTTCCTATCGCTAATATTTTGAAACTTTCAAGTCGGTTACACGATGAGAGATATCCGATACAAATGGAATGAAGGGCCCAATTCTGTCGGCGTTTCAAATGAAGTTTCATTACCTCAATTTAAGGTACTTGGACACAAGCAAAGAGCGTCGGAAATCAGTTTAACGACAGGTAAGGAGTTACATGTTCTTCCTTTCGCTATTACACTTCATTTGTTTCAATAAGGTAATTATTCACGTTTGGCCTGCGAGATCCAGTTCGTTCGATCTATGGGCTACTACCTTATCCAGATCTACATTCCTTCAAGTTTGATCGTCATTATATCCTGGGTGAGCTTTTGGCTCAACCGGACGGCAACGCCTGCCAGGGTTTCTCTCGGGGTGACCACCGTACTCACCATGACCACCCTGATGTCGTCCACGAACGCTGCCCTGCCAAAAATATCATATGTCAAATCCATAGATGTATATTTAGGGACTTGTTTCATAATGGTGTTTGCTAGTTTATTAGGTAAGTAAATATTAAATATTAATTTGATCATCGTGCACACAAAAAGACAGTTAATTCAGTATGAGCAGGGAGATGTCTCTTGTTTGACTCTTATGATTCATGTGCGACTAAAAAGTACGCGTTCCTTGTAAATGGTTTATGAGCATGGGGACCGCGTTGCGATCTTTCGTTTAATATTAGATTACATTGACTGAGGAAGTGAAGTGATTGTTTTAGTGGAATATATGGACTATCACACGATTATTCTTCAAAACGTTGAAAGTCGGTCGGGCTCTATCGATATAAAATATTTTCATCTTTGAGAATTGTTATATTAAAATGTAAAATCTATTTTAATCTGCTATAATATTTCGCATACCAGTTTTGAAGTTTTTTGAGGAAAAATATTACAACATTTTTGTAGTCAGTCAAGTCCCTCTAGAGTCGGTTAATTTTTTGTTCCTCAAAAAAATTTCACGCTTCTTCGAGTATCATTCAACTGTTCAATCAATTCGAATGATAAATAAATCGAATATTTTGAAGCATTACAATGAACATTTTGTTTTGCAAATAATTCTTCTTATTTTAGAATACATGTCTCTTCAGATTGAACATTTACAGAGTAACATGAAGCGACATGAAGTGTGCGGCCGAAGGCCACTAGTTCTGTATAATACAAGTTGTAAAGCAATAAAGTTTCATTTCCCATAAGGAAATATGTGCTTCACCATTCATTGGAATTATTGACGCCTGATCTTCATATAAATGGAAATCAAGAGGAGAAAACGAGAAAGGAGTAGCAGTTGTCCAATTATTATTAAAACTGTTTCTAACAATTTTTGTTGTCTCGACTATATATGGGAAGCATTAAAATTTCATATATCCGAATGCGATTTCCGCATATTTTATAAATAAACAATGCACGAAGAGTTTCGAACAAATATTGCATTCTCAGGCGGAAATCTACGAGCGGATCCCCGAAACAAATTGATGCCAAGCTTCCGACAAAACATATTATGCGATAAAACGTACGTTCGGTCGACAATCTCATCGAAAATTGATGGATTCTTTCATGAGACTGTCGAAGGCACCAATTTATTTCGAAATCTAGAGATACCTACAAAACTCCTAACTATTTTATTTACAGAATACGCAACGGTTGGTTACCTTGCGAAAAGAATACAAATGAGGATGAACCGTTTTATGGCGCTTCAGAAAATGGTTGAGCAGAAGAACACCGAACAGAAGAAGTTCGTTAATGGCGGTCCGGACGGTGGTCAAGCGCCTAAGCAATCGGTACATTTAAGGATTCTTCAAATTTATTGAAAGCGAACCCTCCGCATGACTACATACATACCACACAGGAGCAAGATCGTGGCCAATACCAACATTCTTAGTTTAAATGCAAGCTCCTGTACATTATTAATTTTTTGGATTCTTCAGAAAATTTTACACACAATTCATGTAAAGTGTCTTATACCTTCAATTTTCAACTGAAAGTTGGTATTGACCATTGGTACATGATACCTTTGACAAAAATGCGCAAGTTAAAAATACAAAAATCGACGTGTCAAAGAGTTTTTCCCAACACGCCCTCATTTATCCGTTACTGAATTTATTTGATTTGACTGTTGTCATATTCTTCGTTTACTTCGTTTATGAATATTCAGCTAAAGGACAAATGCGACGAAACTTGACCAAAGGTTAGTGGCTACCTGTAAGTTGAAGGATATACCTGGACATTGATAAACCGGTCATTAGAGCAAAAATATTTATGCCTACTATAATTTCTATTTTACTACAAAAAATGAACGGCGAAAATCGCAATATGTTCCCTCAAGAGGTCTTTCCAATACAAGAATCAACTTGGTGCTTTGTTACAATTCGCCTCTATAGAATATGATACAGAATAGTCATTTAACGAATGAAAATCAAATTTTTTTTTGGAAAAAAATTGGAATGGATTATGATTTTATCTTGGAGTTAAACAACGCCGATTAAGAATGCTAGATACAAAACAACCTCCCAAATAAAGTAAACATCTAGAGGGTTCGCTTTTTTGAGCAAACACATCCATCCCAACGAAAAAACCTTTGGTTTTCAGGAAGTGCGTTATAACAAGGCATACAGCAAAGGTGGCACATTGGAAAGCAAAGTGAACATTTGTCGACGAGGCGACGATTGCATGAGAATTGGTCATGCAGAGCGCCACGAGCGTTCGGGGGGTGATTACGGCACCATAAGGAGTAGTCACGCGTCGGGTGGTCATAGTCATATAGGTCCAGGAGGAGGTGGTAGCAGTCATACGGCCGGTCACGATGGGGAACGACATGTGGGTGGTCCCAACCCTCCGGTTCAGCCAGCACCTGCACCGTCCGAGGGGGAGGCGGCGACCCAACAGTTGCCCCAGCATATCCTAAAACCTGGCAAAGAAATCAACAAGCTGTATGGGGCAACGCCTTCAGACATCGACAAGTATTCGAGGATCGTTTTTCCTGTTTGTTTTGTTTGTTTTAACCTTATGTACTGGATCATCTATTTGCACATTTCGGACGTCGTAGCTGATGATCTAGTACTTTTAGGATCGGATTAGGAAATTTAAATTTAATATCGACCTGAACTTGTTATGCACTGAGGATTCAAAGGATAACTTACTCTTCTCATTCACCTCATAAGGTGTGATTCCAGTTCGACTATCACTGATTCTGCCTTTAGGTGGCCTAATCGAATGACGAAACAAAAATATAATGCGACCTTTTTCATACGCCGCCTTAAAGTCATTTCGACTAACGAAACATCCCTCTCATCATAACATTTAGGAAAAATTGAAGTCGCCATCACAAATTTGTAGCAAGCACCTGTGAGGTCAATGATTAAGCCAGTGATAATTTTTTGAACACTACACGATCGAAATTTCGTTTCTTATTGCAGAACGAACGGAGTAACTCATTTTTCCAAATGTTAGCAGTTCTTGTATAGTGCCAAAGAACTAATAGAAATTCGACACACGTTCCAACTAGAGATTAGATTATTTTCGATGGTTGTGATAACAGAAAAATGACAAAACGGAATGAAATACAGTGAATAATGTTTAAAACATGATAATGTGTACACGACTGAATTATTTCACATATGACCTTAGAGAATCTTTTATAGCATTCAATATTACCTTTATTGAAGGCATCACAAACGATCGCTTCTAATGGAAATTAACGATTAATAATTTTCATTAGACTTGATTGATTGGGTAGGAGTCGATACATTTTATTTATTTCATAACTACTTGTTTTGAAATGCTTAAAATTATAATAGACTATATTATAAATGTTGAGAAGTCAACGAATTCAATATCAAGATAGCAAAAATTTCCAGTCAATTTTGTTATGCCGTGAATTTAACAGGAATTAAAATTTAGAAGAGAATTCCCATTCAGGAAATGATGCCAGAAATAATAACCGTCAGCTGATACATTCTAAAATTAGAAATTCAAATTTATATTTAGGTAATACTAATTATGGCTGTACATAAAGAAACAATTTAGGGATACATAATGTAAAAATCAATTATTACATCTAAATGAACACGACCTTCCGTTTCACGCTCACAGATAAAAATGTATTGTAGAAGGCTTTATGATTGAATGAGGAATATAAATTTAAGACAATTCTCTCACAGCACATGAATACTACCCACCTACATACATAAAATACTTGAATATATAGATATTGTTTGATATGAAGAGATTATCTATAAGTTTTGAGATATCTATCCTTTAGACGAAAAAAAAATGTTCATTTAGTTATAGCCCTATAACTTATAGCACTTAGAGATGAGAACGGTTCCAGGCCTAGTTGTTGACAAATTTGATTAGCTGCAATTTGATATCGTAAATTATGTAAAATTTCAAACTAATTAAATGCTAGTACTTTGAGGTAAATTCTTCATTGTACATGTCGAGGTTACCGTTCAGTTTCTGAGGCGATCCTTGTACACAGTTATTATTTAATTATTCTATATAAAAAAAGGAGGTAAATTCGAAATCCCTACTACTTCCAAGAGCCTGCCAGAAATACTCGATTGTATTAGTTTTTGGATGACATCTTTTCAGATTTTGCGTTATATATAAATGGGATTTCGAGACAAAAAATACATTGTAAGATACAATTATCCACGAGGAGGAGAACGAGGAACATAATACAATTACCATAGATTCAAATTAGACAATGATGCAAGTTCCTCACAATCTTGATTGAAATATATCACATCTTCAAGATTAAATTTAATTTATATCGATTTGATTAAACTAAATTTTTCTGATTGCTGTAACGGCGACATTTTTGCATGACTGCCAAAATTTGACGTTCTCCTTCTTTTAAAAGCACACTATTGATCGTCTGTATATTATTCCAATTCAGAATCAAAAAAATGTTGTACCTTGTTTGTGATTAGAAGGAAATCTATAATAGGAGACACTAAACAGCCTTGTTGTTTATTATTATTTTGTGCGACTATTGCTCATAAATAAATATTCTAAATAGATATTACTCTATATTATTCATTCTGAATGATAGGATGAAAAATATGTAATACATGTTCTATTATTTTGAAATTCCAAATGTGTATTTCATTGTTTAGTTAACATTTTTATTTTAATAAAAATATCCCTGAAAATCCGTCATGTTTTAATTAACAACTTCGAAATCAAATAAACTTTCCAAGTAATAACTCACGACAACACACACAATACTTTGAATAGCATATGAGATAATGATTGTGTAAAAACTCCAGAATACACTAACATCTTTCATTATTACTGCAAAAATAATTATTTCATATTATATATTTATTATGTATCAACTTACCTCTATAAGCACTCCATTGAGAAAAAAATATGTAAAAGTATACTATGCACTTATGCCAGTTTTGAGTTGGACCAACATCCCAGATGGAAATAGAGAAAAAGAAGAATTTTCCAAAGCTTGAAACAGTCAGCATTTTCCATATCTTATAAAATGATATCGAAGGTTTTTCAAACTTCTTGCTATGAATTAGGGTTTGAAGATAAACAGCAAGAACAAATATCAGAATTCCTTAAAATTAGCTCAATAATTTTAAAATCTACATGCGAATTCGTACCTACTTATGCAACTTTTCATACAAATCTTGTAAAATTCTAGGTGATCAGAGTCTTTCTCAAACTTCCATTCTGTATACGCATCCACTAAAAGAATGTAGGCTGCAAGTTTCCATAAGTGCTAAAGGAGAAACTCAATTAATTTCTACTTGTTCGAATGTGGTTCATACTTTAAAATTAAAATTTAATAAGACATGTCGATATGCTCTTGGTTGTAGTAAAATGAGGTCGATTATCAATATAACTATGTCATATTCCACATACTCGTCTGCAACTTTGTGACATTCTGGCTAAAAACTGAATGTCTTTAGTTTTTTCCTACATTTAAAGGATATTCCTACACAATTTGTTAATTTTATTAAAGATGGTGTATACATTCTGTATAAATTGTCAACGGGATGCCCACAATGAACGCAGAAAAAATGTTTTTTCCTCATTTCTAGTAGAGTTTCCCAAAATTTTGATAGTATTTTAGTTCGAGTTAAATAGAGGTTATATTTACATTGAAGCATAGAAAATACGTCTGATATAAAGAGAGAGTGATTTTATTCTGTGATTCCGAACTACGGGCGTCTCCCAAAGTAAAGCTTTATAGAAATGTCTACGCTCGTCCGCCATTTCCGTGATACCGCACCAATGTATCCTCAGGGCAATGCTAAAGTTTTTCATATAATGTTGTTCCTACATAAGAAAGGAAGAAGAAAAATCCAAATAATTTAATGAATTATGTACATATATTCATGACACCCTTGAATTTTGCGCCCCAATTTTTTTCCCTTTTGGGTTATAGTTAAGATGATGAAACTGGCTCTGATATGCTTGCATCGGATTTTTTAATGAACCTAGTGTCCTCGACGCGACTTCAACGGCGTATACAGGCGTCGCTTAGGTCAGGATACGTCTGGGTATTTTTTGAGCCATTCTAAGTAGAAAATTCAAATTCGAGGAATTTGGGCCACCTTGCGTTATATTTACCCTTTTTGGTGACAGATAAACGCATTGTGACTTTGGAGATTACAAAGATGGTGTGGGCGTTGATAATGAAATTAAACACTCACAGTAAATGTATGAGATATATATCAGCATATTACCAATACATGACGGAGAGTTCATTGGATTAGCACTCCCCCATCGCTCCTACCACAACTACGCGCACATCGCCGGTGAGTATGAAACTTGTCACCCACACCGGTAGCTGCATCAGTTTTGACAAAGTGTCCTTACGCACCAGCAGCTTTCCTCCAGATCAAACAACAATCATCCTATTGGCCTACTTGATAATAAGACAAAAAACAGAACAATTGCCAACTAGAAATAGGCACTATATAGTCTAAAAGGGGTAAAGTGTTTTCAAGTCAGGAAAACTGCTTTCCTTCAAGAACTTGTTCAACAGGGATTCCTCTCTCACCTACTCTTCTCGCTATGAATACCAAAGTTCTTCATTACTAATGTGTTCAGCAACTTAATATGCAACTTGCTATGTATCTTGATTCGTAGACAAGCGTCGCAAATTCCCTTACGCCCTCTGCAAACCGGTGTGAAATCACAGCACCCTAAATGGGCTGGTTGCATCGCTTCGTCGTCCGCGAGGGTTGCCGTAAATTTAATTTTCCCTTCTTCGCCAACATGCGCGTTGCGCCCCGCCAGTTGCCTGGGTCCAATCCAGACACCACTCCTAGTGCGGACTCTGATGTGACGCCAAAACAATAGTTTTTCGCGAGTGGTTCCGCCGAACGAAATGACGGACATTAGAACACACGTGTAGGAAGCCCTCGTGATGGGGCTCAGCCGAATGGGTCCTCCATTCGTGCTGCTGGCCTTGGCTATGCCGTGGATGGTTGCCGGGTGAGTTTACGCTTTATCGTCACAACAAAATAGAGCAAAACAACATTTTAATTTTCTCATTGAAAATCAAAATCCTTTTTTCGGTTAAATTTTTTTTGTGCACACCAAACTCAGAACTTCGTTGTGTACTGAGGTTTGAGCCTGTTGCACTAGGTACCTGTTAAGTGTTGCATTGATACACGCGCCAAAAATTTGAAATTTCCATGTTTGACGTTTTTGTTTTCAAGTTAGAATAAACATCTCATTGGAAATCTTCACTTCCTCTGGGCTTTCATTCATGATTCACGAAAGTTATTCAAATAACTCATCAAAATTCAGTCATCTTTATTCATTCCTCAAACCTTCCCAGTTGCTTGAAGATTTAATATTTATGTAAATCAACTGATTATTGTCTGCAGGTCTCAAGGGGGGAGTTATCTAGGAGATGTCAATATATCGGCAATCCTGGATTCCTTCGGCGTGAGTTACGATAAAAGAGTAAGACCAAATTATGGAGGTGAGTTCGAGGGATGAATTCGAAGGGAGCGGGGGCACATCAATGACAGTGTAGTCTGAAATAACGGAATAACTAGAACACCTGTAGGTCGTTTGCGGATAAAAGACGAAACGACGTAAACTTTTTTTTGAGTTACAAATTGATATATTCATCATCAAGGGTGGGGTCAGATCGATATTAGGATGAGTATCCTAGCGACGCGCAGCTTTTCTCTACACCGCCATTTTGCATGGGTCATTCAGGTTAGAACCGCGAATAGTGCACACATTCACCTGTACTCAACGGGCGGGCGAAAACTTGCCAGGAACACATTAGCTCTGCCGAACCCTTCGAAATGGGTGGAAATATGAGAATTCCATTTAAGTTTTACCCGCTCCAATCTTTCGGTGATAACGGCATCGGTCACGGAACTTAGCGCAACGCATTGTCTTCCAACGAAAAAGCCGAAAAATTCGTTGGAATTATAAGTTGTTCCTGATTCTTTATGGTTGGAACTCACGTTAACTTCGCCATTTTTAACCCGTTTAGAAACTTAAATACTGCATGCAAGTTGCTATCAATAACGAACTACATACTTATGTATCACAGTCTAAGCTGTTCGAAATTGAAGATATTGAAACAAAAACTTGTTACCAAACCACTTATGTCTTTGTGCAAGGGTAATCATTATTATGTAATAAATTTGACACTGATTTTACACATAAAAAATATAACACATGCTGACTGGTTCAAGATCTATAATTCGTTTGAAGTTTTTTTTTTAATTGATCCCTTTGGTGTGGCCTGCATTTATGTTATCCAATGGTGACGCTCGTGCGTGCCACCGGACGCAATTATTCATTAATAGGGGAAAGGCATATTGTTTTTAATTTTTCATTCGATACCCCCATGGTTATGGACTATTCAAAAATATTCAGTTTCGAAACAGTAGCATTAACAAGTTTAAAATAATCAACCAGCACAGGTAACTTGAACGCTGGCTATTTTGCTGCGGCCTTTGTGATGTTGTAGTTCAGTCTGCTAAGGCTTGGCCTCGTTTATTCCTGAAGATATCAATTTGAGTTATGATCTCCAAAATATCATCATCATGAGGACAAACACAAAATATTTTTTTACCAGATAATATTTTCTGCGGATAATAGACAATCTATTCGACTTAAAAAAGCTTAAAAAGGTTTCATGTGAACCATACCATATAATGAACAGCTAGCTGGGGAAACCCTAGATCTAACAATGCAATAAACGATGAATTAAATGAAATAAATCATATATCTTGCAATACCAATAAAATTTTGTATATTGTTATCGACTAATTCCGACGAAAAGAATGTTGAAACATATCTATCGACACCGAAGGAGTTTCTGCCATTTTCTGAATCAAAATTCATTAAGAATATAATAGCATTTTATATTTTTCCTAGTTTTAGTTTATTCTTTTTCTCTAAACTACTGATTACTGTTTACTCTCTTATATGTTTCATTACAACTCTTAATAGCATTCCTGGACCTTTAGCAACCCTCAATTCAATTCAATTATTTATTTATTCATTTGTACAGGCTGAAACGAATATGCAAAAATATTCTTGTTTACACAAATTTTGAACTTATCAAGTCAACTGAACAGTTATGGTTCAAAGACAAATAGGTTACATTCGCGTAAAATTATATTAATTTCTGTTTTAGACAGACCCGCTTAACCGTTCATTATTTTTAAACCTCAATCGGACCACTACCAAAGATTATGGAATGCGAAGATAATTGGATTCAGCTGAATAATTCAAATGGAAAGGGAAAATTCAAATATTAGTTACCACGCTCGTTATGATGTTAACGACATCTTACTATCTATTCCCACAGTAAAATTAGTTACATTTGCCTGAATGCGATCAAATGCAATCTCTATGAATTTACATTCCCCACCTAGTGATAACTTGCTAGCACAGTTGACATATTTTATTCATTCTACTGATGATAGAATGACATACTATTTGCGTATAACGAAGTATGATTTCAGTTTTCTTGAAGCGCTGTTGCTCTTCCAGACAGATTTAAACTCGAGGAACTGAAACTTTTCTCATGCAAACAAAAGGTTTTTATTTCTTATACTGAAGTTTATTCTATGATATTTCTTTAATTATGCATTAAAATGAACACACTGTATGTCTTGTTTTTTTCGCTACATTATGTTGCTTAAACGACAAAGCATGTGAATTCATTCAACAAATGCGATTATACAAAAGGACTTTTCTCTGCAAGTTCAAGTCATGAACTTCTTCAAAAAATTGGTTCAGACATGTGGAGTTCATGAAAAAACCGATTTTTCTAACCTTTAACCTCGGATAACTTTTTTATCAGACATGTGATTGATGGGGACCTTCAACATTTGTATAACGTTAAACTTGAGCCCTGTACCAATTTCTATGCGAATTATTCAAATTTGAAATATTTTAGTGGATTATTACCTTGCGTGGAAAAGGAGTATTTATTTTTCTTTGTTAGGGTTGCATAATATTTTAAATTGACATGTCTCATGACTATGTATTCATTGAAATAACGGAAAAGATTTTTGTTTTATGAAAAGAAAACTTAAAATTGCTTTCCGTTAAGATGTAAGTCCGAAATGAAAACTTGTTTATTGTTCATTTTTGTATAAACAACTGAAATGAAAAGTGATCTAATCGAACAACATCAACGCTAGTAATTCTAACTTTCAAAAGCGATTATGAACTTCGTGTTCATTTATCTCAAACTTTGCATTAATCAATATAAATGAACGTAGAGGGCAAATTCCATTACGTTTTCTGTAAATCAAAACTATTAAATGGCGAACAAACACATAATACCTATAATTATTGTTTACGAATATAACATCAAGGACAAATAGGGAAAATAGTTCACAAGAAACAAAGTTTCACTGTAACCTTTCGTAATGGAAAAATCAATGGCTCCCATAACCTTATTCAAGAATCAAGATACGCCGGTGGATAATTTGAGGAATACAATTCAAACTCAGTTTTTATTTGAAAAAAATATTTCTTCTTGTTAACTAGTAATTTATGGATGTTCGCTATCGAATAAAATAACTGTTTGAACAAATTCGTGATTTATTTCTATTTTCAAATCAGGTCCTCCTCGAATAGTATGAATCTTTTGGCTTATCATTATTATGTGATATAAGCTTCTCATTGCTGTGAAGACTGCATTTATCCGTCCATATTCTGAATTGCTTTCATTTTGAATTCGGTGAGATAATTCATTGGAAAATTTGAATATTCAAATCATTAATAATTAATTTACGTTGAGAAAATTTGAATCTTATTTAGAACAGCAGCTGGCGAGTAATGATCGTATAATCCCCATCCGAACTATATGAATTTGTTTAAAAAATTTCATTCTGAATTTTCACAACAATAAAAATTGCTTTAAATAAATTTCCGAGCATACATAGTTGATGATGGCTAAGTTTCCAGATTTTTTAAATGAAAACGGAGTTTGAATCCGCCCTATTTATTACAAAACATTTAAAGCTGATCTCCTGCTTTGAAAGTATAGTGCTTCTGTATAATTAAGTTTCAAATATTTTGTCAGTCAATATATAAAAAATGTTCTAACAGATATTTAGCCAAAAGATCAGATGATAGTCATTTTTTTCAAAACATAAACTGCATTCCAGAGTTAAACGTAATGATTTAAAAAAAAAATTAACCCGAACGGAAATATTCTGATTCAGTTGGATATACCAAATACGTTGTATACCTGTTGATTAAAACCCCCTTCTTTCGTTCTCCTCGGATAAAATCCACATTGAAATTGTCCGAACAAAATAGTTATCGATATTCATTCATTGAAAATGAATAAAAATTGTGCCACGGTCTTCGAAACCTTCGCAATGAAGGTGAAGTGACCTTTATGGAGTGCCAGTAACGAGAAATCGATACAAATAGTGAGGGTCATTTAACGAGAAAAATTTTCGTTGTGAATTATCAGGGTTGACGATGACGAGCCGCGTAGGTTAACCAAGCAATTTATCATCGGTTGCAGCTACAATTACCATCAACTTTACAGATACGTTTTGATTTTTAATGGAATTTATTTTTACCGAAGAATCGGGACGATCGTTATTCTCACCACTTCTTGTATGCCAAAATGAGTTAAATGGTTCAACTATTGATTTTGACCGACCAACTCACATTATAAAACTTGTATGTATATGCTGAATATGTGAGGTATGGGAGAGCAATAACGGCGAGGTCATTAGCGATTTTATCTTTATATAATTAGAATGACTCAGACGGCTGAATTTCAACAATTTAGACATTTTATTTGAATTTAATGGCTCTGAATTCAAGAAGGAAAAGGGTTGAATTTCCCTGTAGAACAAACGTCGCCTCAACTCCTGGCATTTTGAATAATTCGAATTCTTTGATTCATGTACCACTTTTAAGGATTATAAAATTCCATTTGCGAATGTGAAGGAGAACGCAAATCTCAGCAAGCGCATTCGGATTTTTCTTCTTAGAAAATGAAATATGTTCTATAAAGCTCAGTTTTCCTCTGGTATACGAAACAGCGCATATTGAAACATAGCTCGACTGTGTGTAAATTCATTTTTTTTACATGTGTTTCAAACAATCGCGCGAAGTCGTAAACGCAACTACGTCAAAATATGCGCTAGGCCCTAACGGTGCCTACACAGTCTCCGTGGAGACATTCGTGTCGGTACGCTTTTGAATTTTCTACGTGCAAACATATGAATGATGCCTTAAAGGCAGTAAATAAAATTTAATGCTCGAAAGTGTTCCGTTTTCGCCATTTTCCATCGTGTTTTTTTTAACTCTTCGCTCATTCGCCTCGAAAAGCTTTATAAAAACATGGGATGAAAGCTATTGAAATACTTTTGGGTCTACTGACGATCAAGATCGGTTTCATTCTTCCCTGCTAGCTCTTCAATGAACCTGCTGATCTAGCGTACGTAAACCTTTTTGGTCGTGTATTTTGGATCAGTTGAGAGTCATAATTTAGCATTCAGCAAAAGCTATTATCCCAAAATGTATCATCCTTTTTTTTTAAACAATTCGAATCGAGAATAATATTAGTAAGGAGATTTTCATACATTCAATAGATTCAAAATATAAAATTCAATAAAATTCGCTGTTTAGATTTACATGGTGTCGATAGTATGCTCAGTTTAGTTGTAACCACTCTATTCTATCAGCAAATCGTTTTTCGATGAAGATATCACGATGTTAATCTAACAGCTTTCACGCTCTCATGAACATAAACGTTCAGAAAGCATTAATATAAAAATAGGCCTTTTTAATGTTCCAACAAAAAGTCAATAATCAATTTTGACGCAATATTCTTTATAATTTCTAAATGGGACAACTGTTTCGTGCAGCAGCACAATATCAGGATTTTAAAAAGATTTTTTAGTTTGAAAGTTTTAAAGTGGACAATGTTAATTTATCGCTCAGAAAAGATATGAATATATTGAAAGATCACAAATTTCATTGAAGCAACTCTAAATCTAGACAAAACTGATTAGAAATTTCAACATAACGAAATTGTAAAAATTCAATTTGTCTTAAAGAAAATATGAAAATATTTGTAATAATGAGATAAAAATAAGAAAAATTCTATGAAAAGTCTTTGAAGTCTGATTTTTCGCAAATATTCAGGTGCTTGTTATTTGGTATATAAATACCATTACTCTAAAAAGATCCCAAGAGATAATACTAAACCAAAAATGTGAAACTTTTCTGAAAATCTACACTTGAAAGAAAATATTGTAAATTCCAAAATTACCATTTTAATTAATGTGTGTTATGATTTCGGTACAACGTGACCAAACCGGTTTTACCCGTGCGGGGAAGACATTCCCGCACAGTTGCATGCAATTGCCAAGTTTCTGCAATAGTTGAACGTGGTGATATATCCAACTATCGATAAATCTTGACTATCTTGAAAACGAAACTGATTTTTATTTGCCACATAAACGTTTTCAAACTTTCCCCCATTGGAAATCTAACAGATTTCAAAGTATATATGAAAATAGTCGTTGACACTTCTCTACGTGTTGAAATATTTATCAAAACCGCGGCGAGCCGAATTCGTACCATTTCGCACTAACGCCTCTGAAAGGGTTGAATTCATTACAGTCGAGTGACTAATTTTTTTCCATCCCTTTAAATATTGAAATTCTTTTTTTCAGCTCAGTAACCTTCGGCCAGATGACCTGTTTCCAATTTTTAACCCACCCCACTCCCCAGTCGTTATAGAACTACTTCATTAGCGAAGTCATTGTTAATGGTCCCTAGAATAGATTTGGGGGAAGATGGGTATGGAAAAGAAAGACTAATGTGAATGAAAGTGGAAAAAATCTCTCAGAGAGCACTATAAGAATGATGGAATGAATTAGAAGTGGAGAATACGATGTAGAATGAGGAAAAGTATAATAGCATGGGCAACCAGTGTGAAAAATTAGAGAAATAATGAGAATGCGTTTTTAGGTTTACTTCTACTGTTTTCATGTAATTTCTTCAATGCTGCCACACATATCATGAGAGCGATGATTCAGGCTCAACTGTCTTGAGGAATACAAGAAACCTCCTCAAATGCAAACAAAATTTCCACACGATGAGCTGTAAGAATATAATAGCTGGTTACTGCGTATGAGCTCCAAAGTTGGTCCTCAGTACTCCATATTGGCCAACATAGAAATTATTTAGAAACATTTCTGTTTTTCAAGAATATCGACTGTTCCATATAAAAATAAGGGTAAACTATTTGAGGAAGCACTTTTCCTATTCAAAATTATTCTTGTTGGAAAGGAAGGATGAATCGATGAGTGAATTGCAATGTTCAACTCGCTCTGCATTGGAATAATATATCATACCAAGTACGTTTCTGTCGCATTACAATATTTATACGGTATATTACGATGCGACATCGACATTGTCTCACGCTATCCCCAGTTTTTCCGACATCAATGATAATACATTTTGTCGCATCACATTTTACGTTTCCATTAATCAACCGAGTTAATAGCGTCGCAGGTATTAAACTGAATTAATTCTCTTACAATTAGTTTCAAAAGGAAGGTATTACAGGGAAAAGTCTGAACGCGCATTGCGACTAACTCCTCATTAGAGCCTGATTTCGCAAACATACTCGACCCTCGTATCTCTATATACCCGCATAGAGACTCTTAACTGAACATGAATGCTGGTGTAAGAAATCGTGAAGCTTGTTTTAGTCATCAAAGGCTTCCACAAATATCCTTAATAGGTCTTGTTAAATACTTTTCTTTATGACTGGTAGATAATAGGGACTAATAGGTTGGTGCATGCTCCTACAACAAATTAGAGGGTCTCTTCATACGTCGTGACCCCGGGAAAATCGAAAAGCACATTCGATTCGTGCAGAACGTAACGCCGCCGGTTGCAGTAAATCAATGTGGGGTTGGCTCCCAAGGTCGGCGGCGTTACCAGTTAACAAACTGGATTTCTCGGTTCGGTGTAAGCACAATTTGTGTTATAATTTGCTTTCCTAGTGTAAATTAGTAATATTTTTCATACTATGCATAATCATGATCTTTTGTGATTCCTACGGCAAAAAATTTTATGATCCAGGTCCAATTCTTTTCAATATTCCTATAAGAAGTTATAATAGTAAAAGCAGAAACCAATAATTTTGTTGAAGAAATTGGAACTCTAAAGCCCACACAGGAAATCGTCTATCGAAATTTTCAACCGGCTCAAATTTCTTGTAAAAATTTTCAACATCTTTTTAAATTTCAAAAATAGAAGTTTTTGAACCTCGAAGTTTCATGAGCAACATTTGCCTTGAAAGTTTCACAAATTTCTAATGAATGATTAATTTTGGTTTCGTTTGGTTTCTAAATTAAACTTCGTTTAATTTTTTTCCACATTATGTGAAATTACATCACACGCTCAGTGATAAAAAATGTATCAGATCACGAGTATTGGACTGAAATAAATTTATCAAATTTTTGGATAAGAAAAAGGTAATCACAGTGACTATTTCAAACTTACAATACAATTGGCATTTAAAAAAAGTATTTTAAAAAGGTTAATTCAAAGTATGTTCTTGTAGAGTTACAACTCATTTAGTTATTCAAATAGCTCCTCCGCCAATTTGTACACTAGTCTTTACAAGTACATTTTCTAGTATTTCTACCCGATAAATTTTATCTTGACACAATTATTAAAAGTTCCTAGCAGCTTTCCTCGAACTCCTTCGAACATGTCTTTGACATGCTTGTCACTTCTTTAATTCTCAAGTATTATTTTTATATTAATAAATGATTTGACTATTCTTTTTCATATAATATATAGAATACTTATGACATATCACCCTCTCAACACCCCTTGTTTCTAGAATGCCCATAAAAAGCAAGAATATGTAACAGGACCTCAAGTTTTTCATCAAGAAAACTCGACGTAAATTCCTGATGACTTTAAATTTGAGACTCTCATCGTTTGGTGGTTAGTGCTCAAATAAAACAGGTGAACATCAGGAGAACATGGTTACTATGGTTTTGTACTAAAACCTTCCTGCATTCATTCGTTTTATAATAAAATCAATATGATATTAAATAACATAATAAAACGAATTGCTGAACACTACATTAAAAATTTGTTTTCCTTCAAATGGAGGTTGATATGTTTCAACGTTCTATTGAATATGAACAGAAGTTAACACAAAACTACTGTGTGTGTGGTTACCAATCATTTAATATAGCATCATTCAATACGAGTTGCGTATAAAATTGAATGCGATTTAACGATTTCTCAAGAATAATCGAACGACATTTCAGGATAACAGCTACGTAATATTGGGGTGTTAGAATATTAAGCAGCATAATAGAAAAATACCTCCACCGTTGATTTTGTTTTTCGAGTTACAGGACCCCCAGTCGAAGTCGGAGTCACGATGTATGTACTCAGTATCAGCTCGCTGTCGGAAGTCCAAATGGTATCGATTTCAAACAGTTTTAAGCAGATTACGCACAGCTGTTTTCCTATTTTCTGCATGGACCTCTTGTGGTGGGCAGGTCCTTTACGTACTTTCTGTTTTCTAATTGTCGTAATCAACCGAATAAAATATCTGAAACGTGGACCTTTATGCTGAAAAAGATTCAGCTTAACCGGGATTGAAGAATATTTAGTCAGATTGAAAACTCAAACAGTTTAATCGAATTCACATTATGTATTATACATCGGTAATCAATAACTTCTAACGGGGTTGAAATGGTGTCAAGGTGCCAGTAGTTTTGATAAGACTGATGAATATCTCCCAATTTATTTCATGAACTTAATTTTCATCGAAATAAATGTTACTTTTTGATGAATATCGATTTCCCACTTTTGTCAATATTGAATCAAAATTTTATCTTATCCTAGAACCAATTTATTCTCATTTCAATCATTAACGTCTCAAGCACTCAATAAAACCCGCTGAATACTGAATAAAAAAGTGGTTGTAAAGTAAAGGATTTCAGGTGTTTATAACCTGACACTGAAATTTTGGAACCAAATTATTTCTCAGACAAGAGATCCCCTCCCCCCAATATCCTAATTTACCGAGGGGCACAACAAGGATTCTAAAAACGGTTCGGTTAATAATCGTTATGCCTTATAATAACTGAATCGAAACCAGATAATTTAAATATCACCCACTTTTGACATTGTTAGCAATGAGATTTCAACTTAAAAATAAGTTTCGGCATATCTTTCGTTAGCCTTTTCTCCTTCATAATTGCATAATTCGTTTGTATCATAAATTTTCATAACTTGTTCACTTTAGGACTTTGAAACATGAAAATATATTACACGTTTTTTTTTTTGTTGACTTTGATTGAAGAATTGTTTTTTCTTTTCGTTTCCTTATACTGTTCTCCCCACATTGAATTCAAGAATTTCTGAGCTTACATGTTTATACCATTCTTCGGGCTTTGGTGCATTTCGTCAACAGCGGAATGAATTATAACCATTTGTTATTCCCGTCGTGATTTGTATATGCAATTTTCTGTGATGGACTCTTCAACGTAGAAGTGAAGGCTTTCTATCAGAAATAATACGTCTTGGGTTACCGAAAATGTCGGCTTGCTTTCGTAACCTATCTATAACCGTTGAATCGGTCGAATATAACCATACAAACTTAGAAATCCAACAAAAATATGTTTATATGATTTTTAGTTGACGGTAATGGGCCTAGGTGATCGATATGAAAAGTATCTAACGGAATGTTTTATCTAACGTATTCAAAAAACCTTCTTGCCGTATTTCCTTTCCGCTTACAATCAATACAATTTCGAACTACAACTTCAACTTTTTGCCTCATGCCTTTAAACCAGTAATCTTTCCTTCTGCTTTATTGATGCCATGACCTCTTTCATGAGACAATTGCACCAGTGAAAAAAATCAATTCATATGATTTAGAGCTTTCGATTATCAAGTTCAAAGTGACGATTCCAGATAATGGGAGTTAGTAATTCGATATAACTTTGCTCAACATAAAATCAACTCATTTAGAATGATAAATATACAGTTTTTTTATTTATAGTTCCATTGATTTTAACGATTCATAAACAGTTTCGCCTTGAATCGCCTTAATCGGTTATAATTCAACAAGTTCTTCTAGAAACTTATGAAGGTTACAGGTATTAACGTGAAATAATTTGTTTGACATGATGGAAGTTTATTTAGTTCCAATCCGGGTTGTCAAATCGAAATCCAAGTGTGTCAACAACACTTTTCAGGCCCGCTTTGGTATTTAAATCCCCCATATGATAATTTTTTTATTCGTTTGTGTCATCATCATGAAATTAAGTATTTTCAGTTTAAAAGAATTCGAATTTATTTGTACCATAATTGAGATGAAGTTGGTTATAGCGTCCTTTATTTTTTCTTGATACGTCTATTCGTTCTTATAGCAGAGTGGTATACGTAGAAATCATCTGTCACTACATGTCACTCATTCCAAGGATGGTCACTTAAGTCAGCTGTTCCCAATGATGGTTTCATGGATATTTCGTACATACTTCTTAAGTTATGTGTCCTAATTTTTATCAGTTTACGTGGGGGAATTTTTCATCGAACTTTTTCGACGTGTCCAATTTTTATTCGTATTATAACTTCATGAATATTGAAAAGTTTAAAATTCCACAACGAAAGTTGCAAGCTGGCATAATTTAAAACTCCTATTATACGAAGAAATGCCGCTGGAGTTGGAAAAAATTCAACATAACGCGTATTTTTAATTAGACATTTGCCTGAGATAGGATGACGGAATGTGAGAGACTTGAACATTCAAAGGAAACAACCAACTCCGCTAATTATTTTCGAGTGTTGATCCTTCCAATTCAGTGGCTTGTGCGGAATTCAGGCGAATGAAATTCTTCCCTTTAATTTGATTTGACAGATAAACACAAAGATTCTCGTTATAAGAAATAAGAATTTTCGATAACGGCTCTGAATTTTGCAATAAATTGAAATTTGACGATCGTTTTCCAGGCCCGCCTGTCGAGGTGGGAGTGACCATGTACGTCCTCAGTATCAGCTCAGTCTCCGAGGTCATGATGGTATATAAATATTATATATATGGATGGAAACACACGATCAATGTTTAGTTGTGGCATAACTGGGTATGACTAGTTATACTTAACTTCAACAAAAACTTGAAACTGAAGTATAACCGACGTGGTCTTGTGAATACCTATTGAAGTAAGCATGAAATGTCTGTAGCATTTTCTTTTTCTTTCATTCAGTTTCCACCTAACTCAGTTTAATTTATTTTATCTTGAATTATGCATGTAAGTGTTTACTAGGTGTCCGATGAACGATATGAAACAAAATGTGGCATCTTCAAATCAGCTTTATCCGCTATTTATATAGCTGAACCCTATGTACCTATGTTTTTTATTCACGATAAATGGTTACGATTCAATGATCTCTGTCTCAATTGAATGACACGAAGAAAACCACGACTGTAATTGCATGAGAAAAATGAAGAAAGTATTCCAAATTTCCATGTAAAATAAATATAAAAAAAAACCAAAAGTGCTCCAAACGCAAGAATTTCCCAAAATCCATCTTCGAACCGCTCTCCACCATCTGAGGTACTACTATTACATCCATTTTGGTCAATAACTGATTTAACCAAACTCTCGCTCACTATCACGAGTCATCATCACTGCCGAAACCTGGGACGAATTTCGTCATAAGCGATGCCATAACAACAGCTGCCGCGACTTCCTTCGGCGACGTCGTTTATCAAACAAAATTGTGACTAAACAGTTGCTTCAAGTGAAGCGGACGCCCTAGGAGCCCTCAGAGCCGCCGGCCTCCACATCCTCATCAGCCGAATCGATATTTATGTAGACGTATTATTCAGAAAATCATCAATTTGTAACTATTTATCGTGCAAATAACTCAAAAAAAGTTAATAGATACAACTACAACGGCTGAAAAGAGAATTTGTAATAATATTTTTTGTCCTCTGTAGTAAAGGTAATGTTTTGTTCTATACGATGACGTCGCTCTAGGACCCGTAATCGGTTTCAAAAGAAACAACAATTCGATGAATATCCATTAGAAATCTGTTCAAACTGGTGTTTCAACGGTATATAAAGAGACAAATGGAGTTGAATGGTTTTATAGCAATTACATGCATATACCCTATTGATAAATTTCATTCAGTGAATGTATTATTCATTTTTGTTAATTATCGCTAGAATATTCAATTTTATCATGTACATCAATAGAAAAAAGATGTTGTCGTGTACAATGAAACGGTACCTATTGTTCTTTTTGATTAAATAAAAAAATTACAAAACCGGTTCACATTACAATTGCTTAAGTAATTATTCTTCATTTATTAATGAAAAACGAACAGTGTGCTGTAGAAGTAGGGAAGCAATGAAATAATAATTCTAGATTATTTTTACTACTTGTTTTCACAGCTACTGCAGTGATTCAGTAGTGTCACTTAGCGATGTGTTACTATCCACTCATGCACCTTGGCAAATGAAATAACTATTTACCAACACTGTGAAGAAAGAATGTATTTGCGTTAATTGACATTTAAGGGGAGAATTTTCACCAAACCCACATTATGTCACTGAACAACACAGACCCGCTTCAATATGATGATGTGCAACGGTTGATAATTAAGTGTAATTAGTCATAACCCAGATATGAATTAATCGGGAGACCGCTTAAAATCGAAAACTATCGTTTTCTTCATATATGTGTATCTGCATAATACTTCTGATTCGTTTTGATGCAGATTAGTTGAAAATTGCCGAATTAATCGCAGTTCTGGGTGAATTTGAGCTGCGCGTCTTGCCGCATGCATATTCAATGTTGCGATAAACGAAACGCTTTGTCGTCGACGACCGTGGGAATGATGATAAAAATATTCGTTGAATACCGATTGAAACTCATCTAATTCCACTGAAGTACGTGGAGATGGCCTGCCTTCTATCTGTTTGCTCATTCTTTCCAATAACCCTAATAAAGCATTGAATATGAAGATAAGTGTAGAATGCATGCGATTGTCTTGTGGATATCGATATTGAATGTCGCATCCAGATGTTTTCTTTTTTTTTTTTGTGAAAATTGCTTTGAATGATATAATTTAATCGATTCTGTGGCTGCGACCTCTTATGGAATGAAAATGCATGGTAGTTTCAAACACAAAAGAACATTGTTAGGTTCTATAGCAATCGTAGATCCAAAGATATATTTTTAGTGAAATTTTGTAGCGTTTCAGGTGGTTTCTGCACGAAATTTATAGAAAATAAACCAGCAAATTTCTAAACTGATTAAGTAATAATTTAAAGAAATATCTTAAAATATTAGAATTCGTTTCATTCTTCTTAAATTAAATAATCTACATCTTTAAAGAAACTTGACATGTCTAAATGAAATATGAAATTTGGTTGTTGCAGCATTCATTACTTGAATGTTGCTTATAAAGTATGATAAGATTCATTACTTCGAATTTTGGCCAAAATTTTACATTGAAAATTTATTAGAGAATAACTTAATTTTGAAACCATATAGTCGAGGAAAAATGCTCAAGCGCTGAATTCTCTAAAATTATGCACCTAATTCCAGACGATAAAAAACAGTCGCTTCTTTCATATAAATTTTTTTCCTCAAGCACGGTGTTGACTAGGATGCACAAAAATCGACTTACTAGATGACAAAATCGACTTTTAGCCTTTGTGTTTGATAAGAAAGCATGAAATTAGTAAGCATGAATCGTTGGACTAGTCGTGAGAACTATTTACATGAGTTGAAAATTTGCAGGATTTCACGTTGGATTTTTATTTTCGACAATTTTGGACAGACCCACGGCTTGCGTTTCGAAAACAACCGGGTGTTGAGACGCTCTCCGTCGGTTCCGAATTCATTAAAAACATCTGGGTGCCTGATACTTTCTTCGTTAACGAAAAAAAATCTTATTTTCACGTTGCGACTACGTCAAATGAGTTCATTCGGATCCATCATTCGGGGTCGATTACCAGAAGCATCAGGCAAGGCAAATTTTTGCTATAAACTGATTCCATCATCAACATTCTTCTTAATTTTCCATTTCAATTCACAGATTAACCATCACCGCTTCATGTCCAATGAATCTGCAATATTTTCCGATGGATCGCCAACTCTGCCAAATAGAAATCGAAAGTTGTAAGTATCGATTAATTGCATATCCTTTGGGATCATCTATTGATTAATAGACTTCGACGTCTAGAAAACCAGAATGTTGGATATTATTTCCATGCAGGTGCAATCAACGTTCGAATGACAAGACGTGATATATTGCAAGAATACACGAAACCTTAATGGTGGATGTGTTCCATATATTCGTGATGAATTATGGAAATCATCAGAAAACGTGTGGGGCGCCGAAATCCATTTTCATTAATATTATAAGTTTCCCGAAATTTTAAGGGGAGCCCAGATCAAATTATCTAATATCTAAACTCCAAGTGCTTTAACACCTTTTGAAATGTAAAACTGATGTTGTGTTGTGAGCTATAAATAGAAATGGAGGATCACAACCTTTTGGTTCAAGCTGAAACGAACTGTTTTCAATGTTTTCGAAGAGTTTACAGCTGAAATCAAAAAAAATTTTTCAACAAACCATTTAAATTTGAGATGAACAAATACCTCAATAAATAACTGCTTCTTTATGTTTATTTCTTCAGTGCAATTGAAAAAACAATATTCTGATTACAAATCTCGTCTAACAGTTGGTTACACGATGAGGGATATACGATACAAATGGAACGAAGGACCGAATTCCGTCGGCGTATCCAACGAAGTTTCGCTGCCCCAATTCAAAGTACTCGGACACAAGCAAAGGGCTTCGGAGATTAGTCTAACGACAGGTAGGCCACTTTCTAGCTCGACATTTCGTGGAGCAATGTGCCGTAAAACGTGAAAGGTTTCTGCTCCGAAAGAATGGTTATCCAGTATTGGATCTGGAAAGGCGCCATGTAATTACGATTTATGTGTTGCAGGAAATTATTCGCGTTTGGCTTGCGAGATTCAATTTGTCCGGTCGATGGGTTACTACCTTATCCAAATCTACATACCTTCGGGCTTGATCGTAATCATTTCGTGGGTGAGTTTTTGGCTGAATCGGACGGCGACGCCAGCGCGAGTTCAGCTCGGGGTGACTACTGTGCTCACGATGACAACGTTGATGTCCTCTACGAATGCCGCCTTACCTAAGATATCCTACGTTAAATCTATAGACGTCTACTTGGGCACGTGTTTCATTATGGTTTTCGCCAGTTTATTAGGTAGGCAAAATTATTTTCCAACATCAATTACCTTACTTATGTAGCAACATTTAGGCATTCGTAAGAACGGTGAAGCGGGTCACGAATGATGTGTGTAGACCGTCCCCGCAATCACTGCAATAACCTTAACCTTCCATCGGCACCGCCCTAATAAGCTTTTCCATGTCATGACCTATTCTGCCCGACTTTATTGTAAACGCAATTATTGATATTGTCTGCGATATTTTCTGTTTCCAACAAAAATGTGCCAGCACAGTTTCATATCAAAGAGTTTGAATTGTCAATGACCACCAAAACATGATTCCTCAAACTTGCCTCTTCATAAGTTTCACTGTCACCTTCTGTGTACCTAAGAGTCCGTTATTTTAATATCATGGAAAATACTGTTATAATGAAAACAAACCTCTTAGCGCCTTGCGGATTATCTATCCCCTCGCCTGGAAAGGCAATATTTAATTCATGATTGTTATTTCAGAACTTTCATTATCTATCCGAAAAGCAAACTTTGAGGTAGAAATCAGCTGCTACACTATGAAGATCGATTCTTCATTCCTACGCAAATATAACCCTTACCTGAGTCGGTTTACAATTCTTGTTTTGTATTATACAGCTTGAGGAAAAAGTATGAATACACCAGGTTGACTTTGTAGTGGGTCATAGTAAGAAAACCAAAGTCATGACACCTTTCTAGTTTGTAAGATCACTCTTTTTGGAACTGTTTGTAACTTTGCCTTTTAATACTGGGTTGAGACAGAGAGTTGTGGTATTTGCATTTAATATACTGAGTTGCCCCCAAAAACTCCATTTTGCAAAAATTTCAAAAAGTGTATTTTTACAACTTAAACTGGTGTAATGTAATCTGTAAAGTATTATTGAACTCAAGCACCCATACTTCCCTAAATTTTTAAGTAGAGCTCAAATATATCGCATCAAGCTCAAGTGAAGTGAAGCAATCTCCTGGCACGAATCAACAGCACACGGCAATGAAACGGTTTATGTAGTCGTCACTTGTGTTTCAGTGACTGCGGTAAATGATGAGGCTACTCACGAAAACCGTTCTGCAAATGCGGCATTCAAAAAATATAATCGTTGCATCACGTGCCCGTTAATTTGATATTTTCGTCCCTATAATTTTCCTTTCTGTGCTACTCACGAAAGGAAAATTAAATATTCCATTTTCAGTAGGATAACTCTCAATCAAATCTTCATATTTCCGTAAATTGAGCAAATCAGATATGAATTAACATTTAAATTTCCTTCAATTTCAACACGATATTTACGAATCGATTCAATTATGACAAGAATGTGAGAAACGAATAAGAAAAGCAAACATCAGCTTTTGAGGCGACAACCTCGGAGGATTCGCAGAAAGAACAATCAAAATCGTCACGCCTGTAATTGGTCTGCGGCTATAAATGGCTTGGAGACATCTTGCCCACACACGTGATTATCTTTAATGCTCCTTCTGCGAATCTTTCGAACTCATTGCAGTTACAACTCAATTTCGGCACTCTCAACGACGATCACCCTAGGGATCATCAATTCGAACTAAAAAAAAATATTTTTATCAGGTCGAGACAAAACTTTTTTTATTTTTCAGAGTACGCAACGGTAGGCTACTTGGCGAAAAGAATACAAATGCGTATGAATCGTTTCATGGCAATCCAGAAAATGTTGGAACAGAAGAAATTCGTAAACGGTGGACAGGATGGAGGTGGTGGGCATGCTCCAAAACAGGCAGTGAGTACTAAGAAGGCAGTTGGTTCAATAAGGAGACATTCTTGGTTGATGCGTTCGCCAGCTCCTACACTTATTTAGATCATTGTTAAATGTTGATTTGGTTAGTTATTGAGAGCTTTTGTGGATTTCTTTAGAAATTGAATATCGTGTACACCCATGGAGGACGTTGTATCTTAGTTTTTTATGACTTGTATGATTTACAAGTGAGACCACTGACAATGATTGGTAATTAGACAGAAAAAACCAGAGGCGTCATTGTAGATAATTTTGCTATATGAGTCATCATTGATTACAAAACTCATTATAGTGCATTTATATTGAGTATATTTTTCAATAATGTAAGTCTAAGGGGTTTGCCTTTGTTCTAGGAGGTGCGGTACAAAGTGCACGATCCAAAAGCTCACAGTAAAGGAGGTACGTTGGAGAGCAAAGTGAACTGCCCGCGATCTCACAGTGCGCCCGACGAAGAATTAGGACTACCTCACCACATCCTCAAGCCAGGAAAAGAAATCAATAAACTATACGGCACGACGCCGTCCGATATCGACAAATATTCTCGAATCGTGTTCCCCGTCTGTTTCGTTTGTTTCAATCTTATGTATTGGATCATATATTTGCACATTTCGGATGTGGTTGCTGATGATTTGGTGCTTCTCGGTGCCGAATAGTAAGACACCCACAGTACTGTACTGATTTCAATTCGTTCAATGATATTGTTCGGTTCCTACTAACAAGCGGATTCATTGGAGAGTAAATTTCCGACCAAAAGTTAGTTGAGAAACACTACTAATTCGTTATATATTTCTAGCAATTGAAGGTTGTGAAAAAATTCAACAATTCGGGAAGATTAGAAACCAGTGATTTCAATGCATCTATTGTAATATTTTACTATTCCCAAAATCTCTGTTACAAGGTACATTGGCAGCATATATTATAAGTAACAAGTGAAACGCACAATTCGTTAACAATGATAAGGAGAGACCGATGGAGAAAAGTTGAATTCGCAGTTAAAATATCGAAAATTTACGAGGAAATCGTATAATGATGCCATATGCACCCAACACGCTACATTTTCAATTAAATGCACAACACGATCAATGTACCTGAAGAAATAATGAGATGGATAGAAAATAAGTGTGAGTGAAAAAACTGGTTTCGCGAAACTTTTAAATCGACCACGCACAAATTTTCCTTTCGTAATTAACGCTATCTTGTTTTTGCTTTATTTCATGTTTATATCGAAATCAATGAAGTTTGAAATTGGAATAACCACCCACGCGTGCCTATTCTTCGTACAGTTTCACGCTTTATTACGATAGGTATCACCGAGGAATAGGTCCAATTGTTTTCTTTTTTAATAATACGTAATATAGGTCAGTTTATTATCGAAATTTTGGTGAGATGTATCGTAGAACGATAGAAACAACTCTGACCATCCTGATAATTAATAGCATACCCATAATCGGAAATCTTCTTTATAACGAAGTTGCGCTAACCCAAATTGGGTATTGAACATAAAATGACATAAATCGAATAAGAAATGGAAATTTCTTGATGAAAGAAGAGATGAAGGTTCAGATACACTTGAATCTTCAGTTTAATAAAAATGGGGATCGCCTGATGATACGTAAATCGAAAACGGTTTATAAATCTCCGGTAAAACTTGATCATTTCCACGTCCTCTTCCATTTAATGACTGTTTTCTCTAATGTTGTTATTGGTTTTTAAGGAATGGTTGAAAACGGGAAATTACCTCACCTTCCCCAACGCATTCCCGATTCCGCCCTTCCGGCATTGTTCTTTTATATATTTTTTGAGTATATAGATATATTCTATTGTTGTTACATTATTTAGTATATAGTTTAATTTATTAAAATATACTTAACATTATAACTTGTTATATGTTCAATTGCGAAGCTGTAATGAGTGGAAAGGCCGACCAATTAATTTTTATCGAAGTTTATGATGATATTCTCGAACGATTCAAGTCGATGATTCCATTCGGCACAGATAAGTACTGCCAGATACGTTTATAATTTATCGGTTGAAGAGACACCTTGAGCACTCCGCTATTGTTCGGGAACTTGCACGTACCATGCCTGAATCGGGGACGTATTAGTCTAATTCAATAATTGTCCAACTTTTAACGTAGCCGTTGATTATTAAATTGTGCAATTATTGATTTAGCTCTCCTGTATAAAATATGCAATATGATGCAATATAAAGATAAGTGTACTTTCTTAGAAAATTAGTTATACCAACCTACATACCTTATTAGCGACCTGCATTAGAGGAAGTTAATGTAAATAAAATACCTACCTACCTGAAGCTAATATTGATATCAAGTAATAACTTATTCATATTAGGCTCACTTTTTCAAACACATCTCTATTCTTCGAAAGGGCACATTTATTATCTTATTAAATCAGAGCATGAACCACCAACAAAACCACAACAAAAGGCGACTTTTGAATGATACATCCTAAAACAAACCTTTAAAAGTGAACCAGAACCTGGGCACCTTTTCTTACTAGATTAACTCATCCAAATGACGAAGTTCTTGAAGTTATTATACATTTCCGTTGGATTACGTTTATCCGAAGATGTACTTACTGATAGGAAGATCGTTGAACTGAGCAATAAAAGCGGAAAACCAACGGACAGAGAGAGATGACGAAAATGTCGCTATAAAGGGCTCAAATCGCGACATTTTCATCCGACTTTTAAAGAGTTTTACGCTGTTATTGTTCACTGTTATATTCTAAATGATTAATATTTGTAAACTATATTGATGCACACAAAACAAAGTTACATTCTAAAAGATCGGAAAAAAATGTACGCATTCTTGGGAAGGTAAGGTTCCATGTTGTACTTAGATAATGTGCAATGCATACGGATATATTTATTATTTGTCGTTTTTATTTTAATAAAAAAAGTAAACGAATTTGTTTTTTCATTTAAGGAATTCCATTACACAGTTCTACGAAAAAGAAGGTATCGGTTATGAATTTTTCGTGTATTTGCAACATTTTTTCCGGTTACTAAATACCAAATTGTTGCTGAATATTCATGGCATCAATTATCAGCAGCATTTAGTTTCCTTTTCAAATTTGATCACAGTAGGCCATGACTTGTTTGATTAATCTTTCTAGTTGGCTTTGCAAAATAATTTTCTAGTTGGCTTTGAAAATTTATTTCGATACTCACTTCTAAATCATCCCCTGATGAAGATTGAAAGTTCAAGTGAAGTATACCTAAAGTTTTCCAAAAGAGTCGCAATCCGCTGGCCAAATATTGGGCCATCTGATCCAAAAACTCACCAAATATTGGGTATGTCATATATTTGTTGCAAGCCTACTTTTTGATCTAATCACAATAAGCGATTTTCAAACTTCGATTTATCAAGTAGTTATTTATAGTTTTTAATCGCCTACTAAGAATGTTCTCTATACGAAGATTTTGATACCATCATAATTGAAAATACTTTATTATTCCATTTCCATTTATTATAAAATAATTAGGTAGAAAAACATTCAGTCAATAACAACAGGTAATTTTTCCAGGAGAACAGAAATAACAATATCACATTACTGTTCTTATAGAACTTTAAGATCCCTCTCAGTGGAACACTATTTTATAAATCTCGTCGTACTGTTTCACGAAGTGCACTTCAAGGCCTTCTGTGATAAAGCTTGGCAAATCATCGAAATCCTTTTTGTTTTCGTCTGGTAATATGATGCATTTCACGCCTGCTCTTTTCGCCTAAAATTACAGATTTTGATGAGCATTCAACCAAAAAACAAAAAATAATAGCATAGATTCAACAAGAAGTGTAGAGCATATAAGATAATGAGATACATAAAGTCAGGTCGTTTGCTTGAAGCTACGTCATAAAACAAACAAGGTGAGCTAAGTTATAGTAGCAACTATGTTAGCTATAGCAAATAATTGATTAAAGTCAAAAAATTTTATAATCTCCAAGAAAAAATGAAAAAATTTTGAAAATGACTAGTCGAATCTATGGGACATAAATGATGTAAAACCTAAGTTATTCTGATTTATCGTTTCCATATATAAGTTAGAAATGTTCAAAATTCTAAAAACGAAGATAAATATTGTTTTGATGGACTTACAGCAACTATCTTCTCCTTGATTCCCCCTACTGGTAAAACCTTTCCGATGAGCGAAATTTCCCCAGTCATTGCCAGGTCATCTCGGATGGGTTTATTTAAAGCCAACGATAACATGGCCGTTACAATGGTACAACCAGCGCTAGGCCCATCTTTAGGCGTTGCCCCTTCGGGTACGTGAAGATGCAAGTGGCTATGCATATGACATTTTGAATTGTAATGTCAAAGTTTGCAACCCTACCTACCTTTTTTGCAAGAATTTATTTTTTTCATCGACTTTATCCAAAAAATTTCTAGCAACAGTTAAAGCAATCTCCGCGGATTCCTTCATCACATCACCCAAGTGACCTGTTAATTTAAGGCTGCCTTCTGTGTTCTTTTCTTCCGAGGACCTGCGTACCGTCGTTTCAATATACAATGTTGAACCGCCTGCCAATGCAATAAAGAATGAATTATAAAATGTTAAAAATACAATTATCTTATCTTCGAGCTTACCCATAGCAGTCCACGCCAAACCCATAACAACGCCAGCTGGTGTAACTTCATACATTCGGTCTCGCGTGAAAACTGGCTTACCCACAAAGTCCGACAGGTTTTCAGGCGTGACTTTGATCCCCTCGGAATCTTCTTTCACGATCTTGTACGCGACTTTTCTGGCTACTTTTTCAATATGCTTCTGTAGATTTCGGACGCCCGATTCGCGGCAATAACTCTTGATTAAAGTTTTCAATGCATCATCCGTCACGGTGATGGATTTCTCTTTGAGCCCGCAATCCTTGATCGCTTGTGGCAGCAAATATTCCTTTGCGATAGCAAGTTTTTCTTCTGCTATGTAGCCGGACATGTCGATCATCTCCATCCGATCCCGCAAAGGTTCAGGAATAGTTTCGACTACATTGGCAGTACAGATGAATAAAACTTTCGACATATCGACTGGTACATCCAGGTAATGATCCAGAAAGTTGGCATTCTGCTCAGGATCTAATAGTTCAAGTAAAGCAGAGGATGGATCGCCCTGATAACCTCTGCAAAACGAAAGTGTTTTGATTGTACCACTTTGATTCACGATATACATCGTACTTTCCAATTTTGTCCACCTCGTCTATCAGGACCAATGGGTTTTCAGTCTTCGTTTTTTTGAGGCATTGAATAATTTTGCCAGGCATCGCACCAACGTAAGTCCTCCGATGTCCCTTGATTTCGGCAACATCAGTCATGCCACCAACGGAGAATCGAAAATACTCACGGTTTAACGCCCTAGCGATGGATTTGGCTAAAAGAAATGTGCAAGTGAAAACGTTCAAGAAACATCGATAATTGTTCCGTACCTATACTCGTTTTACCGACTCCAGGTGGACCATAAAAACAAAGAATTTTTCCTTGGGTCGACCCCTTCAACTGACTAACAGCGATAAATTCCAGGATACGCTTCTTCACATCCTCCATGCCATAATGGTCTTCGTCGAGGATTTCCGTCGCCCGCGAAAGATTCAAATTCTCCTCACTCTGTATCCCCCACGGCAGCGATGTTAACCAATCAAGGTAGTTTCTGGTTACATTGAATTCGGAACTGTGACTCTCCAAAAAACCGAGTTTATTCAACTCTTCCTCGATTACCGTCGAGACGGCCGGGGGTACGATCATTGCTTTTATGCGTTCCCTGAATTTATCGACTATTGCATCTTTATCCTCTTTTTCAAGTCCCAATTCCTTTTTGATCACTTTCAATTGTTCATGTAGGATGTATTTACGATGATGTTGCTTTAATTTTTCCTCGACTTCCTTGCCGATTTTCTGTTGCAATTTCGATAATTCCAATTCTTTCTTTAGAAGTTCCAACGATAACATCAGCCTCTTCGGAATCTGCGACGAACGTATCATTAGCAACATTTCAATTGCAATGTGTTCTAAAATAGATGAACTAAGTAGACTCGAAATTGAAAGATTTGATAAAACGGAAGGAAATTTTCGATGACCAACGAAACTATACACAGAGTAAAAATACTGAATCGTGCATTTTCGTGCGACGATATGATCACAGGGGTAAAGTTTCTAACAAGAAAAACGATGTACTGAAAAAGAGATAATACTCACATCCATCTCCTCAAGAACTTCCTGCAGTTCTTTAGCTTCTGAACCTGTGAGCGCAGCACCCAAATCGCTTAGATAAATGGGATTATCCACTACCCTCTGTTCCTGGTGCATCATCTGCTGCAAACTATCCCGGTACAAAGGATTCAGACTTATTATCTCGCGAATCGTTTTTATTAGCTCTTGCGTAAGCGCTTTCACCTCCAAAGTTTGCTTGAACTTATTATGAAAAACATTCTCCACTTCGGCCATCAATAGCAAATCGGGTTTATCCTGAGATTCATTTTGGCCCTCTTTCTGATTCGGCTGTTGTTTCGCGTCCGTTTGCACAGGCTTCTTCAATCTGTGATTTCTGTACTTTCGTCTGCGCTTCTCGGCATCCGTCTCTTCTACAAGAACGTTCATTGTTGTTTTAAACGATGGAAATGTCAATTTCATTTCTGTAGCAAAATTATAGTTGAAAATTGCTGAATTAAATTAACTCGAGTGATTAGTGTGAAACTAAAAAGGAAAGTGTTTAATTTTCTTTTTTAAAAGTTAATCATGCTTGTAATTTTTTTTTATTCTCAATTCCGGTCGGTGTTATTTATCAATTTTACGTATTTTTAAGATGTCCTTTTAAATTCCATCAAGTATTGAGATGTGGAGTCGCGCTTCAAATAACAAGTTGCAAAAATTTACAAAATCTTGTGGGACATTCAATATTATCCAGGAGCTTTGATTGTTGCAAATGCAAAAGTGAGCTTTACAAAATATGGCCAACGTTTCAATTTTATATGTTTTCTGCTATCCAGTACGTTTGTTCATATTACTAAAAATTTGTTTTATATGACATAAGTGATTAGGAAAGTTGTATTTTCCAATTTCAAGATTTTTCGCTCTTTCGCAACGATCTAAATCAACAATCGCAAGTGAATATATTCAACCAAGATGTCATCACCGAGAAATCCTTGTGGCAGGACGTCCATTCAAATTTCAGAAGCCATCAACCCCATTGACTTCGAGGAACTTGAAGACGATGTTGCAATGAGGACTACCTATAGGTACATCAGATTTCCCCCACGCTTGGCGCCAAGGAACTCCACTCTGGAAGCAGCACCGATAGTAAGGCAGCATCGATCGGATGAACAGCGGGAACAGCATGGCTCTCCAGAAAATCGTCCCTCCGAAAATGTATCGGATGAATATCGGCCGCCAGCATACCAAACGCCACCAATGGTTGTATACTGGAAACCTTGCTTCAACTATTCCCCTCAACTTAAAGGAACGGATGCACCTTATTTGCAATCACGAGGACGACAATACACCAACGGGAACTACGGTGAGTAAAAATCGTTTCTTAACTTTAAGCCGAACACATTATTCAATAGCTCGTGCAACCCCACAATGGGTGCCCCTGATGCCAGCAGCAACACGGACTGCACCCGTGCCAAGAGAGCCACCCCAATTCATCCATCACAACCCATTTCAAGTGGTATCATATAGCAAGGGGCAACAGCACGTTCACCGTAATGTACCCCGTCGGGATATATTTTACCAACCAGACCAGTATATGCATGAACCTGACGAAGAATACGGAGAGGAGTTGCATTCACAAGAAATGGGCGACGTGCAGATCGAATATGAAGACGAACCAAATTACATCTACCAGCAAACGTTTATTCAACAATTTCCAGAGCAGGTACCGTATCCAAAAGAAAAATTGAAGTACAACCAATACCAGCGGAAATCTTTTAAAAATCCGCAGGAACCAAGTCATGAACGAAATCAACGAGAGGGCATATTCAAGCCAGAGCAACAACATATTCTGTGTTATCAATATCATAATCATCAATTCCCCCGTGAAAACGCCTTAATTCATCAAGGTTGTATCGAACAACGCCCATTCCAACGAGGAATGTGGCTGCCCGAATTTTATCATCCCTCACCTTGTTACACGCAAGAATCGTATCAACAAGAACTGTCGCATCAAGGAGCTTACCAGCGCGCATGGCGAAAAGAACCGCAAAAACAGAAAATATTCCAACCGCGGAAGAGGAACTTTCGGCACGTCCGGGAAACAACGTCCGCGCATCTTGAATTGACCAATCCCTCAATTCCACGATTGAGTCTGTACAGGCTAAAATCAAACACGCACGTTGGCCTAAATTATTTGATCGAACAGAAGGAACTCCCCAAACAGGATGCGGATAAGAAACATTCGTTCGACAGAGGGAATATATACCACGAAAGTTTGTCCGAGCAGATTTACCGTTTTCCAAAACCAAAGGAACCTGTGTGGTCGAAAACCTGGTGGGGAAACAAGAACCGGCAAGAGCAAGAAGATCAAAGCAAGGAGGAGCAACCTCAAGAGGATGAAGTTGATGAACAATACCAAGACCCAAGCGCGAACCCGAAACAGTGGCTTAATTTATGGTTGATAAAAAATGAAGAAGACGAAAATGAAGGCAATAAGAATCTGAAAGAAGGGGACGAGGAATTCGAAATGGAACGAATACAGATGGAAATAATGAAACTAATTGAATCGGATGAAGAAAGTTGGGAAATATTTAGAGCTTCGGTAAATCAAAAAATAAAAATAAGTGAAGAAAATAAGAGAGGAAGAACGGAAAACATGAACGTGGAACAATCCAAAAGTAACTATTTGTTGTTAAACGAAGCTTTTCTCCACATTCCCTTATACGAAAGAAAGGGTAATGATAAACAGAAACCCAACACCGAAAACGAGAAAAAAGAATCTGAACCTAACGATCAATCGTTATTTAAAATTTTAGGAGAACTCTTAATGGTGACCGCTCAATTATCTGAAACACCCGAGGAGTTACGACAGAATTGGATTGAACTTTGTGATCTTATCAATAATATTCCAGTACCTATAGAAACTGCGGCGTTCTCTGGAAATGAACAAGGATCGATAGCGTTAAAAAATGACACGAGTCAAATAACACCAACAATAGAGAACGCAGAAGGGAATTCCTCCGGTTCTGAAGAAGATACCGATGAAAAAACGCTAACACCGTCGACGCCAACGAATTCGTACACGATAGAAGAATACGAACGGTCCGAATCTTGTGGCTCGAATGAAGTTCTCGCAAATCCTAAATTGAAAGAAACGCTGCTAGAAAAACTCATTTCATTATTTAAGTCACAAAAATCGCCCATCGCTCAGTCATCGATGGCTTTATTCTTATTGGAAGTTATGCGAGACACTAACGAAAAACGACGTGCAAATACGATGCCCGCTGCAGGACAAAGCGAAAAGAATCGATTAACATCAACGTTGCTGCCAATCATAAGACGTTTAACGCTTAATTTTTCGAACATCAACGAAACAGTGGAGTTTGATGCAGAACCACAATTACCGACTGAAGAACAAGCGAGAACAACTGACGAACAGATTCAAGAACAATCAAAGCCTGAAGGTGTTCCGGAAGGAATGATAACATATCAGAATCCTTTCGATTTTGGATTTCCCAAAGTTACGTTTTTTAGTCCGCAACAACGCAACGACAATTCTCATGAAGAGTCTTCGGATCGTCCATCGTATTTTAGAGTCTTCAGCGAAAATACTCGGACAAAAAACGACAACGAACAAGAAAAAACGATGATACAAAATGAACCGTCGATTTGGTCACCGTATCCTCCATTTCCATTTCAAACCAAAACCGATGATGAAACAACTCAAAAATCGCGAAACAATGATGTAGCTCCGGAACGAATGGTGACATATCAAAATCCGTTCGATTTTGGATTACCACCAGTCGCGTTGTTTGGCACGAGTCAACAAAAACCGCAGGTATGCAACGACAGTTTTCATAAAGAGTCACCATCTACATCGTTCAACACCGTAGATCCAAACCGTCCATCATATGTTGGGGTCTCCGATGAAAATAAGAGATACAATTACGCAAGTGACTTCAACGATGGAGAAAAATTTCCATTACAACAGAGCGAAGAGCAAAAAAACGCGATGCGGCAAAATGAACTGTTCGTAGTTCATCAACAAATTCAAGATGAAGACAAGGCGATTTTTCCTCTTTACCATTTATTTCCATTACAAACCAAAATAGACGAAGAAAGGATTGAAAAGTCAACGGCAGAAGGTGCTCCAGAACAGATAATCACATATAGTAATCCCTTCGATTTCGGAATGCCGCCAGTTGCGATATTCACTAAAAATCAACAAAAAGCGCAGATACACAAAGATACCTTCGATCAAGTTTCCGCTGCCGACGAAGAAAATCGACCTGAACACGACGGCACTCGTGAACATAGCGCAAATTACAGTAGTGATAATTCCGATAAAAAAAACGACACCAAGCTGGATTACAATAAAAATAAGACGACACACGATGCAGACCCCGAAGAGGATACTGAATACATTTTCAGAAGTTTAAACGGGACAAAAAAAGACAACGAAAAGCGAAACGGTAACGAAAGGTTCATTTCACTTAAACCCACCATTTTCATGTTCGAACCCGAATCACCCGATGGGACTGAGCCTACCCTCTATTACCAATTTTACGAAGTATCGGACGCTGCAGTAACTGTCGCATTACCGCTTAGAAACTACAAAGTCCGAATAGGTCATCGCTTGATAAGTGTTCCCATACCAACAACTCAAGAAGAATTCGATAAACTTTTAGAAGAATGCAACTCTTTGCCACTGCCATTCGGCACGGAACACTTACCAACGATAGATCCGTATCCATCAACCACCAACGATGCGGCAGCTATAATGCACAGCACCATCGAAGATTGTCGGCAAAACAGTTTAAATGCCGATCTGAGACCAAAAGAAGAACAGTGCAATTTTCCTCAATGTTGCGAGAATTACGTGGTCACGCAACCGGTTAACCAAGAAACGACCAACGACACATTGGTTCGAGTGATTCGAAGAATCGATGACAAAATACTGGACACGAATAATATCAACACTTTCACCGAATCCGAATTAAGTACAGACGACGAGCTGCATGGAGACGACCCATCAGCATACATGAATTCGATATGGCAAGGACCTGACAAAATAAACTTTACCGCTTTTCCACAAAGCAGCACTGATATCAATCAGCTGAAATGAGCGAACGTTACATTTCCAAGCATGTGTTTGCGAAAAATATAAAAAAAAAACTAAATGAAAAATAAAACAATACAAATGTGAAAAAAATTAACAACTGCTCGGATTATTTCACACGTCGTCGTAATGTGAATTACATTCTCGGTGTTACTCTAAATCGCTGATGTTACCAAAAAAAAGGAAAAATCGGTTAGTATTTAAATTATGATAATTACTATTTTGTATATGATTATTTAGGACAGATAATTCGTGAATTCGCATTTGCAGCTTTTATTTGTAATTCAATAGAATGTTGTTGCTTTCGATGTTTCCCCATCAGAGAATACTTTTTTTTTTGTCCCGAACGAATTAAGCTGCTATAAGAATATTCTAAAATAATTGTTATGTAAAATGCTGTTGGAATTCAATAAAAAAATCTTTAAAAATCCGGTTTTTCAATAACTATCTCGAGTGCTGCTTCTAGGTGATTTGTTTGTCCTTACATTCAATGGTGGAATATTCCACAAATTTTGTGGATGCATGATGTTTCAATTTTTCTTATGAATTTTAAATAATTTCATAGAAACCATGAGATCAATGTGGAGTTTGGAAGTTTATGCAGTGCCTCAAGATGGCACTCGATTGATTAAGTGTTTAATAAACTTCTAAATCTAGAAAAAACTCTGCGCTCTCGATTTATTTTTCACTCTTTTCTAATAGCAAAACTCAATAAAAGGAGAAACGTATCACAGATTTTGGAAAATATCGTTCTAATGATCATCTTGATACAACACCCGTACATTGTTTTTTTGTTTGATTATGATCCAAACTATGGAAATAAAGGAGTCAAAAGACATGTTTCACACGCTCCACAACAACAACAAGAAAATCGTTGGTTTTAAAAGCGTTGTCTCTAGTGCTCCATGGGGCACTAATGCAAAATGTCATTGGAGTAGTATATCATATAACTAAGACTACTATAATACTAATTGCTAATAGCATAGACCGAAGGGACGCAAACACTGAGAGACGGCTATATCATGCCATGTAAATCTGCATAAGTCTGTCCCTCTCGTAGGTACCTAATTACCCTCTACTTTTGTTCCATGGTCTTGCACATGGAAGACGTGCATGGCTCCGGCATTGTGATGCTATCAGCTGATCGTGAAAGTTTTAAGGTTATAAAGTTACTTATCAATTTCTAGCTATCCATTTAAATATATTCAATACGATTATTTTCAACTCAACAATTACAACAAGATAGAGATAAATATATTAATCGACAAATCGAAATAATACAGTTTTTTCTTATATGACAACGTAAATAAAAATGGACTGCGTGTGTTTATTCTCTATAAACAAATATAAATATAAATAAAATTAAATATAAAGAATTATAGTAGTCTTAATTATATGAAGTATATACAAAAACATAACCTCATTTCTATGAAAACCACAGAATATCACTGTTAAACGCAACAAAACGAAACGAAAGCAGATGCATTCTTTGCTATAAGGAATATTCCAACCTCCGTCTGTAAAAGCCAATTATTTCATTTCATTACCCAAAACCAAATTTAAACACATCCAAATATATTTCATTAATATACTCAACTCCGAACATCCATTAATCTATGTTTGACGAAGACCCCAATTATACTTTTCCCAATTCTATGTTAGAACGTTAATTCGGTGGTCATCTTGTCATGCGCTTTCGAGTGATCGTTTTGTGGTAAAAGTTCCGCGACAATCACGAAAATGTCGATTTCCAATTGCGAATTAAGCAAAATCGACAGCCTGGTCGCCGTTCCGAATGCGAAAATCGATGTTGCACACGGAACCGACGGCGAAGTCGATAAGAAACGAAAACCGAACAAAAAATCAACGACACCGAAATTACGACGAAGCAAAATAAAATGGAAGCCATTTCTGATTCAAGAAATAAATTACAAGAGAGGAAACATCGTCGACGGTCTCGGTAGCGACAAGAAGGAAAAAGAGCTGCAAAATAGAAGGGCTATAAATTATGAGTGGAACTGTACCGTCGTCAACAACGTACATCATACAAACGACCCGAGGAACGGAACGTACGTCAATGCTGTCAAGTATAGAAATGCTTCCAGAAAAGGAAATGGAGGGGATACCCGAACTAGTAGTAAGCATGCTTTCAACTAGGTTGACGATGTACCGTCACGAGTCTGCGCTGTTTGTAAAATTAAGTGCGCAGAATCGTGACCCTACATTGATTGAAGTTTGTAGCGGTCGTTGTTTGAAATCACTTCCTGAGGTCTCGCTGGCGCGCAAGTGGCGATCTTTCACACAGGTGTGGACATCTTCGATGCACTCGGCAGACGCCCAGACTTTTAATCGAGGCCTCTAAAGAAGCTCGCCACACATGCCAGCGAAACGTCAAGAAGTGATTCCAAAAACTGACGACCAGTATACTCATTTGCATCGTCCACGAATTGGAACAAACCTAAATAAGAAGAAAAAAAGGGGGTGGCAGAAATGTGGAAAGGGCCTATTATCATTTTATTAAATTTACATCTTTCAAACATAGTAGGTTTGTTCCAACTTGCGTTGTGAATGTACTAACACGATTCTGCGCAGTTGATAAAATCATGCATATTTTATGAACAGCGCAGAATCGTGACGGTACAATACTCACAATTTGTTACAGATATTCCCCAACGACACTTCAAAAACCCCTTGAATTCTGATATATTGACGCAAAAAGACAGGTTTCATGAAAATCGTCCCCAATTTAATCATGTACGTGTGCCGACTGAGCCACGGAATGAATTCGTCAACCAGAAGATCCAATACATACCAAACGAAAATGGACGATTTCAACAATACCTAGAAATACAACCAAACAAACCGTTGCATTACGAACAGTTTCCGGCAAAACACCCGGAATGGAAAATGAATGATTTTGAAGGACATCCTCCCTATCAAAACACAGAAAAATTGTGGTTGAGAAATATGCCCACTGAACAGCACGCATTTTTTAAAGAAGCGTTAGAGCCGAATGGGTATGCCACATTAGAAAAACAAAAGATCCAACATTCCAACGTGGAAAGGAAACCATACAATCTTGCTCAATATCCATCACACCTGAGAAAACCCGAGCCAAGAGGTTGGAAAACTGGATACCAAAATCTATATATAAATCAGGTAGTACCAATTTGAAAATGAGAGATAAATAACTTACTAACAACCTCACTTACAGCCTCACACATACGCGGGAGGGCCACAACGAGAGAGAGCGCCGTATTCACAATCAAATTTAGTAACTGAACAAAACACTGAATTTCAACAAAATCGTTTACACTCTGAGATAAGAAATCAACAACCGAAAAATAACATTGAGAAAAACAACGAAATATGGATCTGTAAACCTTTGAGTCAAATAGCATTAATGGGCCAACCGGAATGGGACCCAAATGCGGAATGGCTATACGAATTATGTAAAGAAGCCGAAATACACGAACCTTTGTTGGACGCTTCCGCAAGGAACGAATCTAATCAATATTCACCAATCAAGGAGGTGAAAGTTAAATTAGTGGAATGGGACCCGTTGTCCCATCCACAATTTTTTTGGCCTCACTTTGAAGGGCCATATTCAGCACCCAACCATCATCGGCAACAAGATCCAATGGCTGATACGGTAAGAAATGAGGGTTCAATTTGGGAGGCAAGGGAATGCAATAAAAAATATTCGCCTTGGCGCTCCCCACAAGATCAATTGTGGTATGAGGAGATGCGTGAACACTATCCAATGAGAATGGAAAAAAACCCGTGGGTTGACGATGAATTCAATCGATTTGATCAATTTCCAAACAAAACAATGGAAATGGTACGTAACTTGAGCCTTCAATAGATAACATGACAATATCAGATATTCAATTTGTGATCAATAGGTTTTTCTTAATTTTTAATCAATTTGAGAGGTCATGGCGCTACAGTTGACCTGATAGACTTGAAGGAACCTTTAGAATTTCACTTTTGGTACTGCAAAACAAATTCTCATTCATTCAACACCTGGAATTTTCGCAGGATACCGATGACTTGTCATTTGAAAATCTAGAAAAAGATTTAATTGAAAATATGAAAATAATGCATGATGCTGTCGAAGCTTGCCGTTTCAATATCGGGACAGAAGTTAAGGAAGATCGCCCACAATCACGATACAGATACTTTGAATGTTGTGAAAATCAAGAAATTTAAACTAACTAACAACTTATAACAATGCCTAGATTGAAAGTCATCGAGATCCGTTTGATTACTATAACTAACTGAATTTGCATATCTCCTTAATTTTTCCCTAGACAATAATCAGACTATCTTCAAGAAATGATGGTTTCCATTTTTCATTAATTATTCAATATGTTCTTTATTTCTTGAATATAAATCAAATTTAGAATCTAATTCAAAATTACCAAAAAAAATTGTTTTGCTTTAATAATTGTAATTTCCATTATTTATTTGTAATTCTTCTAATTTCTTTGTTTTTATCAGTAATTGCACAGAGTTTATAGTTAATTATGTATTTATAAATATTTAAGGGTGATGTTCTCTTAAGTGGCCTTGTTTTCTCGTCACTTCATTGTAAATCACCCTTCTTTTTGTTGTGCATGTTTCACTTTGGTTTAATTAACTCTGTTACTCTTAATATTAACATTAGTTCAGAGTAATTATACAAATGTGTTTAATTGTTGTATTCAGCAAATATATGTTTCTCAGAGTTTTGCATTCAATATTCTCACCTTTTGGAACCTCCTCTTCGATGTCATCAATCTGACCAGTTATCTTGATCCTTCGATGTGCCATAACTATGAGTCTTAATCGATTCCCTAAATCCTGCATTTCATGAATTTGTGCAAACACTCCTATTTTGTGGACGTCATCGATGTTTTTAACCACCTCATCTTCGTTATCCTGATTTTTTTTCAAGAATATACCACAATAGGGCTGATTAAGTTTTACTTTTCTTCTAATCAGTTCAATTAGTCTTGGATTTGAAATCTGAAGTTGAATATAAAAAAATATTTTCCAAATACTAAATAGAAGAAATTTGGAATTTCACCTCAATCAATTTGATGAATCTTGGAAAAACAACATGCTTGTTGATTGCAATCACCGGAACGTGGGGCCACACTTCTGGCACCCCAACTGTAGCAGGCAGCTGTCCCGACGACGATTGCTCGTATTCGTTATCCGAGTTCTTAGTGGAAAATTGTCGCGTAGATCCAAACAATTCCTTCGAATTACATACAAAACTATTTTTTCTAAACGTTACCGATCTCATCGGAACATGACGGTCACTATTTCTAACACATACAACATGATTATGCCAATTTGTTGCAAATAACATTTTTTGAAAATTATTCACTCCCCAAGAACGATGGAATGCTTTACAGTTCATTGCAACTTTAGATAAATGCATAATTTTAATGTTTTTCCGACTAACCTAAGCTTTTTAAACAATCGCGTGAAACTCACTGCAAAATAAGCTTGCGGCTGCGCCTAATTAAAACAGCGCGAAATAAACAGTTTGCGCAGCAATTTCAGGTTAACAGCTCTAAAAGATAAAAAATCCTTTAATATTTAGTTTTTTTTGATAATATGAGTTTCAAATTATTTTTTTTTATTCCTTTACCAAATGATGAAATTTTATCCGGATGTATAAAAAATATTTTTTCATATGAAAAAGTGCCCGAAACCATAGAGTATTTTGAATTTTCGATGTTTTTTACATGAAGCAATCGATATGTCGTTCAAATCAATGCGAATAAAACCGAAACTAGGGAAAGTTGAAATGATTGAAACATTAGAATTAAAAAAAAAATTCTATGGTCTATATTGTTAACAATTGTTAACGTGGCTGTCATTTGCCAAATGTCAGTTGAATACTCGAATAAGTGAAAAGTTTGATTCTTTAAATTGCCGGAAAAAGCAAGAAATTAAATAGCGTTCGAGTGTGAGTTCGATTTTTTTGTCGCTTAACTTCAAAAAGTTTATTTAATCGAACTTGGTTTTTTGAATGTTATTCAGGTTTGAAATACATGAATTGTTGACGTCAGTTAAATTGTTGAGAATCCAACAAGATGTTAACTAAATTTGAAACGAAGTCGGCTCGAGTTAAAGGCTTATCTTTTCACCCAAAGAGGCCTTGGATATTATCAAGGTTTGTAGGAGGTTTAATTGTCTTTTTATATGTGGCAAGTTATAATTTCAGTTTGCACAATGGTTCAATTCAGTTATGGGATTACCGAATGTGCACATTACTCGAAAAATTTGACGAGCACGAAGGCCCAGTGAGGGGGATATGTTTTCACAATCAACAGCCACTTTTTGTATCAGGGGGTGATGATTATAAAATCAAGGTTGAGTCATTTTCAACTGTTATATTCCAAACTAACAGTATGCTCATAGGTATGGAACTACAAGCAAAAAAGATGTATTTTTACGTTATTGGGTCATTTGGATTACATCAGAACTACAATGTTCCATCATGAATATCCATGGATAGTATCTGCATCTGATGATCAAACAATTCGTATTTGGAATTGGCAGAGTCGAGCATGTATCTGTGTGCTGACAGGTCACAATCATTATGTCATGTGTGCACAATTCCACCCTACTGAGGATTTACTTGTATCTGCGTCTCTTGATTCAACAGTCAGAATTTGGGATATTTCTGGTTTGAGAAAGAAAAACGTCGCTCCTGGGCCCGGTGGTTTGGAGGACCATCTGAAGAATCCGGGGACAACCGATTTATTCGGTCAAGCTGATGCAGTAGTGAAACATGTTTTGGAAGGTCATGATAGGGGTGTGAATTGGGCATCATTTCACCCAACTCTTCCTCTAATCGTCTCGGGAGCAGACGATCGTCAAATAAAACTTTGGAGGATGAATGATTCAAAGGTAATTTTTTTCCATTATTCTCAGTGCGATATTGTCGCTTGTTCTTTGTTCATTCTTAATAACCGAATTTATTATATCATTTGAAACTGACATTCAATCAATTCTTCGTTTGAAGGCCTGGGAACTAGATACTTGCAGAGGGCACTATAATAACGTTTCTTGTGTGCTGTTCCATCCCAGACAAGAGTTATTGCTGTCTAACAGCGAAGATAAAAGTATCAGAGTTTGGGATATGACTAAAAGAACATGTTTGCATACAACACGAAGGGAACATGAAAGGTTTTGGGTTTTAACTTATCACCCTAACCTGAACCTATTTGCTGCAGGTCACGATTCCGGAATGGTGATTTTCAAGGTGATAATGATTGTGCGCTTAATCCATCAGCTTTGTCAGGTTGTAATCGTTGTTTCAGCTTGAACGTGAACGTCCCGCCTACACCGTTCACGGCAATCTCCTATATTATGTGAAAGAACGGTTCCTTCGCAAGCTTGACTTTACAACGTCCAAAGACGTTCCTGTTATACAAATACGAGGTGGCGGCAAAACGCCAGTCTTCAGAATGTCTTTCAACCCAGCAGAAAATGCTGTTTTGTTATCTACTCGTACCAGCAATCCTGATAACAGTACCTACGATTTGTATACAATCCCCAAAGAACAAGAAAAGGATGACCAAATATCAGAGGCTGAAAGCAAAAGAACTTCAGGTCTGACCGCACTCTGGGTCGCCAGAAATAGATTCGCTGTCCTGGAAAGGTCACATCAGTTGGTAATCAAGAATCTGAAGAACGAGGTGACAAAGAAAGTACAAACTCCACCTTGCGACGAAGTTTTCTATGCTGGAACGGGAATGCTTTTACTCCGGGATTTTGAGCACATGACTTTGTTTGATGTCCAACAGAAGAGGACACTTGCTCAAGGTTTGTTTACTACTTGAGTAATAGTAAAACACCGTTACTCAATCAATGGTCGAACTTACTCATTGTCTATTATTTGTAGTGAAAATCAACAAATGTCGTTATGTTGTATGGTCTTCAGACATGAGCTATGTGGCGTTACTATCGAAGCACAATGTAACAATCTGCAGTCGCAAATTGGATGTGCTCTGCTCCCTTCATGAGAACACCAGAGTAAAGTCTGGCGCGTGGGACGATTCAGGAGTATTTATATATACGACTAGCAATCATATCAAATACACACTCCTAAACGGGTAATAACCACGTGAAATGATTGTTTTAAAATCTCAGAAACGCCAATTTTCAGTGACCACGGAATCATTCGTACCCTCGATTTACCCATCTACATAACGCGCGTTAAAGGCAACCACGTCTTCTGCCTGGATCGCGAATGTAAAACGCGCATCCTCACCATCGATCCCACCGAATACAAATTTAAGCTAGCTCTTATTCACCACAAGTACGACGAAGTTTTGTATATGGTCAGGAATGCAAAATTGGTCGGGCAAGCGATCATCAGCTACTTGCAACAAAAGGGTTACCCGGAAGTGGCGTTGCATTTTGTCAAAGACGACAAAACTCGATTCACGCTCGCGCTCGAATGCGGCAACATTGAAATTGCTCTGGAGGCTGCGAAGGCTCTTAACGAAAAAGTCTGCTGGGAGCAACTGGCGGAGGCCGCACTCTGGCACGGTAATCATCAAGTGGTTGAGATGTGTTATCAGAGAACGAAAAGTTTCGAAAAATTATCGTTCCTGTATCTGATCACTGGCAATTTGGATAAATTGAAAAAGATGACGAAAATTGCTGATATTAGGAAAGCGAGATCGGCACAGTACCATGGTGCACTCTTATTAGGTGAACTAGTTCCTTTATCATTGTATGTTGTAACCGTTCTTTGCTTTCATAGGAGATTTGGATGAGCGAATCAAGGTTTTAAAGAGCGCCAATCAAACCTCATTGGCTTATCTAACAGCCGCAACTCATGGTTATTCAGAGGAAGCAGAAAATTTGAAAGCCTCAATCGGCGAAGGAAAAAAATTGCCCGATGTGATGCCTAATGCCAAATTCCTAAATCCACCGCCACCAATTCAACAGGCAGAATCCAATTGGCCACTACTTTCTGTTACCAGGGTAAATTAAACTTATTTTGTAGCTATCGATTTATGTTACATATGACTCGGTTGTGCCGCAGAGTTTCTTCGAAAGAACAGTTTTGGTGAGCAAAGCTTCTGGTGGAATGAAAAATTTGATGGCGGAACCAGTCCAAGATACGGAAGCCATAGATGTGGACGCTGGCGCTTGGGGTGAGGACGATGATGACGATGACGTTCTAAAAGACAAGGAGGATAAAAAAGAGACATCCTTGGAAGGAGAAACTGGATGGGACGTAGAAGACGCCGACTTGGAGATTCCCGACGTTGGACCCGCGGACGTCCAAGAAAGTGACGATATTTACGTGCACCTTCCGGCACCGGGAGTATCACCGCCTTCAAATTGGACCCACAACTCAACGTTGGTTGCTCATCATGTGGTTGCAGGCTCATTTGCTACCGCTTGTTTGTTGCTAAATAAGCAAGTGGGCGTCGTGCACTTCGAACCTTACAAGCAATTGTTTCTGGCGTCTTATGGGGCATCCAGAACAATCAGCACTTGGCAACCAAACGTGCCTTCCCTCTTCAGTTATCCCGTATGCAATGAAACCGGATTGCCTCTATGTGGAATGGAACTGAACGAATTGGTTCAAAGATTACAGGTGAGCCAACCCACCTTAATATTTTAATCTACTAACACTTATGTCTCGTAGACTTGCTATCAACTGACTACTGGAGGCAAATTCACAGAAGCCCTCGAGAAATTCCAAAATCTCTTACTTTGTGTTACCTTGTTGGTCGTAAAGACGAAACAAGAAGTATCGGAAGCGCAGCAATTGTTGAAGATCTGCAGCGAGTATATTTGTGGTATACAAATGGAAACACTTCGTAAAACCCTTCCGAAAGCGACAGTGGAAGAACAAAAACGTCAGTGCGAAATGGCGGCCTATTTTACGCACTGTAATCTACAACCAGTCCACCAAATTTTAACGCTTCGTACCGCTCTGAATATGTTCTTCAAATTGAAAAATTTCAAAACGGCCGCTTCATTCGCAAAGCGACTATTAGAATTAGGTCCAAGGATGGATGTTGCCCAACAAGCTAGAAAAATTTTGCAAGCTTGCGACGCCAATCTCACAGACGAAATGCAATTGGACTATGATGAACATAATCCTTTCTCGTTATGCGGCTACTCATACGTACCGATCTATAGGGGAAAACCAGAGGAAAAATGCCCACTTTGTGGAACATCATATTTACCTAAATATAAGGGATGCATTTGTAATATTTGCCAAGTAGCGGAAATTGGGAAAGAGAGTTCTGGCTTGAGGATAACTTGCCATCAAAGTAGATAAAAAATTATCTTCACGTATACGAGGATAATTCCTGTTTTAATTAAGTGTAAGAGTTATTTCACTAGCGTTGCTTGCATTTCTATATTAAAATATCAAATTTGTATTATTTTTGTTTAAAATAAAATATTTGACAAGCTTGTTTTTTCATTCCTATAGAACTACATAATGTAATTTAATTGTTGTTGGTCTGTTTTCCAGTACTTGTTTGGCTATAATTTGGATATCCTCGATATGGATAACGAATAACCTTTAATGATGCAGTTTGAGTAATTTAAAACTTCCGCTGCCTTTGATATAATAGGTGAATATTGAGGAATCTTGATAACAGTAACGATTATAATAAAAGTAAATATTTTAGTCAATGTTTCCCCCATCATCGTTATTAATAGTTAGCATTTATATGTCAAAAAATTGGTATGACCAGTAAAATTAAATGAACTTCAATTTTGTTCAAAACAAACTTTCGATAAGCTGCAAAATAACCGAAAACTTTCATTCACTTGAGAATCGTGTTCAGGTAAACTACTATTCAAGGAAAATAAAAGTGTAGACGTTGAAGTTGTATATTACTTACAAAAAACAATGAAACTTACACTTTGATAGAATTCAATATTGGTTAAGAGATTCTTAACTTATTTACAGTCGACTAGAATACGTTTGCTCCTTGTTTTGTTTGATCAATAATTCAAACATATTTACAGTTCCCTCTATATTAAGAGCTTAGGTAAAATATACATAAAAAGGAAATTAAGTAATGTAAACAAAATTTAAGATTGATCAATATATAAAATCAACGAATAAATATATTAAATAAATGAAAACCTGCAAATAACAAGAAAAACAGCAAAAATAACAATTCAAAGTTGTCATAATGAAACAAAATCAATTTCTGTAGTATTTAAATAAATAGTTATGGCTGCCATGTTGGAATAAATTAAGTAAAGAAACAAAGTTTTCACTGAAATATAGGATAAACCTTATTGCTATCGAAATTGTGATCGATTGAACACTTAAATAGATGATGGATATACGCATTGGACTTACACTTTTTTTATTACATGATTATATTCCAAAAAGTAATTAAAAGATTATTTGACACATCTCATGCAATATTAGTTTCTATTTTTGGAAAATAACTTTATACATAATCACAATTTACAACAACTTCATCAATTTCTTTGGTTAGAATAAATAAGTACATTAAAAAATCAAGAATCAAATACTTCATTTCAAATGATATTTAAAAGAATAATCTCCGCTCACAAATAGATGCCTTGTTGAATACAAGCAGTTTATTCGCATTCATATGTTCTGGTATAAATTTCCTTCAGGAATCCAAAATCTTACTAACTTATCTTAAATTTACAATCCATAATCAGACTTTTATATTAATGTCAGTTATCAGTAAAATCCAAACACATAAATAACGTGATCATCAATGAGAATATTGGATTATTAAATAGCATGAATATTGTGTATGTACACACGAAAGATTATCTTTTTTATATTATATATCAAAATCAGTTTACACCTCAGTAGATTTAACAGTCGCGCTAGCTGGCTTTTTAAATAAACCACCCAAAAATGACTGATGATTAGGAAAATGTCCACCCTTGACCTTACTTAACAACTTATCAGAACGAGAACAAGTACTTGCTGAGGTGGATTGAAATGAAACAGACATTCCACTATCCAACGAACCAACGCTTCCACGTCGCTGAGCTTTCTCTCCTGCAACTAAAAGAAATTGAATAGAACAGCTGCGTTCAGAAATTAAAAAATAAAAACTTCAACCTTTCAAAAATAAACTACTCACATTGTTCATGGATATCGAGGAGCGAATTACTAAGAGCAGACCGTTTGATTTGATCGTGATCACCATCTTCGTTACATATATCATTAGAACCTACTTGGCCTTTCGAGCAAGAATACTGGCAAGCACAAACTTCTACGTCTGCTACTCCACTATCTCTATTCTCTGTACCTATATCATATAAATTGTAAATTAAATATGCGCCAAAAAAAAAGAATATTAAATATAACTTCTTGAAATTGCAGATAACCGTTAACTGCAAGTGAAAGAAACCAATGATTTATTTTGACATTTTAATTTATTTTTGATTTATTTTTGAACAGAGGTAGTTCAACATTTTGGAATAATTTTTCATCAACAATGACGATCGAAAGGTGGGAAGAGAAGCAGCAAGTTTACATGCTTCCAAATAAAATCGTAAATCGTTCATCCCAAAAAATTTATCAACTCACCGCTTCTTGTGCCCCTATTGGTTTTTTGTTTCTCCAATTCTGCTTCGATACGTAAGTTTTCCATTTCATCCATTTCGCTAACGGACTCCTTCAAATCTTCAGCGAATTTACATCTATCGTGCTCGTTTCGCGCGTTGAACGTAACCAAAACTTTTCCGTCCACTCGCTGACTTAGACGAATGCCAAACGGATAATCTAAAAAGTAATAATGATAGTCTAGGTAATTAAAAAGTTACTCAAATAACTTACGTGGTACTTCAAACAATGTAACGATCATTCCACAAAGCGGAAAGCTATTTCTGAAGGTGTAGGTGACCGAAGATTTCTTCTTATTCAAAATTTTCGTAATCACCAGTAAGTCATTAAACAGGAAGACTTCTCTTTGATGTACGCCCGGCCTTTCCTTCTTATTGATGTCGGGTATTTCGTACAAACGGCAATAGCAAACGAGTCGTCGGTGAGGCAAAGCGAGATTTGGTTTTTTCCCAACTATCGTCGCCTGAACTTTCATGACTTGTGTGACGTGGTCAGAGCTCGGTTTGAATGGATTAGCCTTGACGCGTTCGTAGATGCCGCTCAACATGTCGCTGTCTATGTCACCGCAATCATCTATTCCCCTTAGATTCTTGATGAAATCTTCGCAACGCATTCTGCGTTCTGGCTTGATGCTTGGAGTGTGCAGATCGGTATTCAGCATAATAATAGCGAAAGCAAGGACGAAAATCTACGAAATATTTTACCGTACGGAATTTGTTGTGGACATGATGAAGCGGTTACTTACCGTATCAGGAGAACGTAACCGGGCAACCAAATCAACGTTGCAGTGGCAGTATCTCTGCGAGAAAATTTCCATCAGCCTCTCGATCTTTTGTGCTTCACCTGGCATACGAAAATGCTGCTGAAATTTTCTGAGAGCAACGTCTACCTGCATGCCTGATAGATCTAATTCAGCGGCAAAACATTCTAAGACCGCCATGCAAAAGGGACTTTGCAAGTTCCCCAGATACTCGCCGATCATTTGCTTGCTCAGTCCCTTCCTTGATATGAGAAAGCGGGCGACACCTTGGGGAGAACTTTCCAGAAAGCTGCGCCTCATCAAATATTCAATACCCCTTTCTGGTTTCTTGTTGAAAAGGTTCAAACCAACGCGATACTGTCGTTTTCTTATCGTTTCTGTTATTTTATAATTCGCAGACGCGGCAGACGACATCGGCGGCTGTGGTTCATCGCGTTCGTTAACAGAACCGGACGACGATTGCATGCAGGAAATGTTTGGTGTCGATGTATCAACATTCGGCTCTGCATATTCGGAAATGCTATTGCCTTTGCGCTTCCATACCGGCGAGCTGGAGAATTCGCAGTGAACTCTATCTGTCGAGATGCTGCTGTCGCTTCCGGAACTTTGTACGCTCGATAACGAGCCATTTTCCGTCGTTTTATTCAGACCGTTTGTTTTCTGATAACGCGGATCGACCGAACGTGACGATATGCTGGATGTGCGTTTCGGGACCTCGGGGGGTACCTTGCGACAGCTGATGTTGCTTCTGGACGATCGCATGTATTCTCCAGTCGATGTACTTGCTGCATTGTAATAACTGGGGCTGGTAGTGACCTGCAATATATGTCGTGTTATGTAAATAAAAAAATTCTATTTATAAAATTATCAGTTCGATGTAGGGTACTTCTTCGCTTTCAAAACTTATAAGCATACCTGTGTGTCAGATTTGCATTCGGCGGGCGAGTAATAGTGCTGCAAAGAAGACGGTGACGAATAATTTTCCCAGCCAACGTTCGGTGAACCAGACTGGCTCCGTGGTATCGGCATGTTATCCATGTTTCTCCGTTCCCGCAGCGACATAGACCTGACCGGTAACACTCGAAGAGCGGCGCAATCGTGACCGTCAAAACTTCTCGCGTACTCTGCTACCTGATCACTCTCGTTGTTGAAGTTCGCACTTCTGTGCTCTTCGGAGATTGCGGGTATCCTTCGGCTGATACGTTTTTCCGCTTTTGCCATAGCCGTTATGGCGGCGAATTTTTTTCGTAGCGTGTAACGTCTGAAGGCCCTTTGTATTGTCAGAGCTGCATTCCTTGCCTTCATACCGCCGTATTTACGCTCCAAGACCTCAATCTGTTTGTCGAGTATGTCCTGAGATAGTTCGTACCTGCAAATGGCCAGAATTTTACATTTACTATTTAATTTCTTTGTTTTTTGGATATATTTCGCGATATGTCATTCACGTTTTATAGTAATATCAACGATTTCGCAGCCTTCTGTGAATTTAAAACGAAACAAGTTTTTGCGGCTAACATGATTTATAACAAAATAGAATTTATTAGGAAGTAATGGCTTTACATTGAAGTAGGCGTAGAAAGAATATTAGTCACAGCAAATCTTCATCGACTGCAAATTAAAATTAAAAAAAAACATAAAATAGCAAAAAGCTCAACAAATTTTATGTAGATAGTCTGAGTTGAGGCGTACTTACGTAATAGGTATTCTAGATCTTTTGATAATATCGCCATTCCTGAGGGATCCTTTTTTGTGTAAGGTCTGTGTGACTGTAACGTAACCTGAATTGTTTGGCGATGTTCGCGCGTACATTTGAGTTGCCGCCGCTGAACTATAGTTCTGAGTTTGGACGAAGCTCGGTGCTTGTATGTATGTTTGCTCCTGGATTCGATCAGACGACCCCATCGAATTGACTATTTGGGAACGTTCCATTTTTGGTGGGAAGCTAAAAATAATATTTTTATTAGAAACGGGTTAATTATCGAACGCACTAAATTTTTTGATTGATTTGCTACGATTGAAATTAATGTAACATTTGAAGGATTGAACGATTCTCATGTTACTGCGATTATTTTATACTGAAAATATTGCAGACTAATGATCTAACTTGACGGAGAAAATGTTGCTGATATGAAAATAATTCCACACGGGAAAAGGGTCTACTGACAATCAAAACAAAAAGAGTAACTCCATTATTGCAACAAATCAGTTGGCCCCTATAAAAGGATTTTTCCTTATAATCTAGCAGTGCAAACGTTAAGTCAATAAGTAGTGGTTCATTTAGAGACGAAATAACTCTTCCTGTGAAAAAATTGTAACTCGTGATACGAACAAGACATCCTTTAAATTGGCAATTGATCCTCAATACGAACCAAACATATAAGATACCGTTAGGCCTATGAATGTAGTAGTTAACCTTTTATATCAAATTCGTAGCCAAGGAACATAATTGAACGAGGTGGGGTTATTAAAGAAACATTTCATTCTCAGTTACTGACAATTTTTGGAAAAACTGAAGAAACAATTTTTATCAATGTTGTGTAATTGAAATGAGAATAATTTGAAATCGCGTATTTTTACGTAATGTATTTCTTGTTATCCTTGTGCTCGAGGATGTATTAAACCAATAAAAAAAGTAAAAGTTCAAGATTTTATTGAGGTATGCCAATAAAAACGATCTGATTTGAAAATATATTTAATCGCTTTACGAGTCCCACAAACTTTTACTGACCGGTAAGCGGGTTATATGTGAAATGATCCAACCCCATCCGATATTTGCTAATGGTTCGGTAGTATACAATTTCTGAATATTCGGTACGAGTTATAAAAATAAATTTACCGATTTCTTTCTTGGGGGTGTGTGTGCGTTCGATGTTCGTATGCAAAGGGGAACTCTGTACCCTTCCCTTTTACACGCATTATGGGCGTCAAAGCATAAACACGAACTTATTAATTCAGAATCTGAGTATCCTTCCATTTGCAGTTTTTCATATCCATTACGAATGCTGATTTTATTACAATGCAAACTGGGCGAGCATAGCGAAAAACCAAAGTAAATTTAAATAAGGCATGTCTTTTAATATTCACATTGTAATTTTCACTGTTAGTTGAAATCGCAGACTGTATAAAATATCTTCTGCTTCTTGTTACGTTGTTGACTAAGTTAATTGATTAACTATAACGATACTGTTTGGGGTTATTAAGAAACGATGCAAAATGTTTTATTTTGTGTTGTATATCGGATTGAAAGTAGCAAAATTCACATCTTGCAACTGTAGCTCAAGAGGGTATTAACTACATTCAGTGGAGTTTACATCTTAAATTTCGAATAAGTATAAAAAAACAACGAAAAGATAGCAATGTTTGAGTGGTTTTGAAAAAAATGCTGTATGCGAGCAAATTTTCAAATTGTATTTATCAAAATATGAAACTCTGACGCCGTATTTAAAATTATTTTCTTCGTTGGAATAACATGCAGGATTACTGTTTCCGTTTGGACGTTTTAAACACTTCTTCCTGTTCGTAATTTACGGATCGGGGTATGTGTCGTTGAACATCCCGCATGTTTGTCGTCTTTTGTCACGTTTCATCACAACCCCATTTTCTTTTCTTCAAAATAGCATAAATATAAAATTTCATTAATTTCTAGTGCGATTAATGAATTTTAAATGTAGACATACGGAATACAAATCAGTAGTTTCCTCGCAAAATAATCGCTATAAAATATGTTACAAATGTTTTTTTTTTGAATTATTTTAACCCTAACTCAAAATATGAAATCAAAAATTTTCATTCGCATTCCTTTTATAAAATCCACAGATCCGTAGTTCTATTGTAACTGCGATTAAATTGTATAAATGTAAAGTAATCGCAGTAACAATTGAACTACGCGTCCATGGAAACTGCTCTATGATTCATTCGTTATTCGAATCTGTCAATTCCGAAAAATTACAACAGTCAAAATGACCGACGAAAAAGTGAAGGAAATGCTCGAAAAAATTGAGGAACAGCAATCCCGAATTGTTGAAGCTTTGCATAAAGCTAAGCAAGTCCAAGATAGTAATTATCAACTGCTGCTGTTGAAACACGGAAATCAAGAAGAAGCCAAACGTCTTCGTGCATGGAGCGAGGCGCTTGGTGGAACACTTCAAGATCAACAGAAAATATTACAAGTAACACATGAACTGAAAGAAGACTTTTGTGAATCGAAGGATGAAGACAAATGATCCTCGGATACATAAATTTGCATACATGATATTGATGTATTTTATTTAAAATCATTAAAAGCTGATTATTTTTCAGTTTTCTCTTTCTTTTGTATGCATATGTGAATGTCAAAATCATTAAGAATGAACATGATTGCCACAGTAGATTTTGAAAATGCTTTGAACGAACTAAGGAACGATACTTAGGTGAGCTGGCGAAAAGAACTAATTGTAAGTGAATTCGCAAAATTAATAAAGACAGATTGCCTATATTCGATTGGTTTGTGTGGTGCATACTTCTCTTTTAATTTGTTTTCAATTTAATTGTATTTCACTGTAATTTGGAAATGTCGAATTTCGCATTAAAAACATAAAACAAATACAAATGCTCCGAGTATGAACAAACCTTAAAACGAGATGGTTAACCAAAGTTGTTTTTTTTTGCGTACAAAGAGTGTAATCTTGTGAAATTGTTAGCGGTTATTTCAACGATCTGTTCCCAGGAGCACGTGCGGACCCAATGAAGAGGTCACGTTTACAATACCTTAATAGGTGCGAAGAAATACGTATACCAAAGTGGAAAGGAAATCCAACAGTGCCTCCTACAGAATTCCTAATGCGTTATCACAAAACATAATCGATACCTGTGCGGTGTCGAATTATTAGAGTGGAAACTAAAGAAAAAAACATTCTAATCACCATTAACTAGAATCCGGTACCACTTCAATCCGAAGATCACAAAACGTCGAAAAACACATAAGTTCACAGATAACTTTTCACTTTGATTGAGTTCTCATGTAAATTAGAAATGGATTGCGGGCGTTTCAACATAAAACACGTCACAAGTAGTAATCATTTCGATACTGTAGTGTCGGCCTTGAATTGGACTCCTAGTACGCCCCGTAATGTGAAAATTACTAACATCCATCTGCTGTTCGCGAAGCTTTCAATCATTTCCCGTAAAAAGCTTCTTCCTGTAACTCCATGTACAATCCTGACCGACATACGTATGCAATTCCGAACACTGAACGGTAATAACCCACGGAAAGGATGAATCATAAATTGTCATTTATTAAAACTGAATCTGTATTTAAAAAGTGATTTTGACATAGTTTCAGTATATCATCCAACTGCCAGGTTGCAGTATCAATTATAAAATGAAAATGAAACCGAAAAAATTGTCGTTCACTTTTAATCATTGCAGCTGCGGTTTGAAACTGCGATTTACTCAAAATAAAAAGATAATTAAATAAGAACCAGGTAATATAAACCAATCGACTTTCACTTTCGTTACATCTGTTCATGCTGGTAATCGAGAAATAAATTTCCGGCCAATGTTCGACAGTATTTTATTCTGCAACCGAATGATGATTTTTCGCAACGTCAGATCACGAAACGATAATAAATAACGAAATATGTATATTTACCTCCCGACCAAAAATCCGGAAATGCAGATAATCATTTCGAAAAGTTTGGTGAACAGAACATAAACGACCACAAATCCGAACGAACCGTTACCTTACCACACGAGGGCAGATGTTGAACTGACTGGAGTAAAATCGAAATGGTTTCAATCTTAAAATCACAGGTAGTCCGAGGGATAAATCTTCGAGAAAAAATATGGGCCCCGATGAACAGCTGCTGTTTTTAGACGGGACCATACGCGTCACACCGACCAATCCGCTTCGGCCGATTCAACTGCTCCTTTCCGAATAATAATCACAATTTCGTCACGAAATCCTTCGGTTAAAGGTAATCGCATATCGAATGTACACCTCCGATGAATTATTTCGAAAACCTGTTCAAGGTTTTTGTTATTATTGTGACAAATTTCGTATTGATATCTAATGGGCGTAATTATGTAATATATTACATCGGATGTATTCGTTGATTTCTCTTTTACGTTCCTAGAAATAAATAAATAAGCAACATATGTTTTTCTATGAAATTTTTCCCTCTCTTAATATTTTTTTATTTGCTAAGTTTTTTGGAAACGATCTTCTTCCCACTAAATTGCTCATAATTTTGCAAGTCGTCAAGTGCCGAAACCCAGGATGAATTCCGACAACCAGCACTATTGGTGAATTAATTGAATCATCAACAACCTTCTTCGGTTTAAGGCTTAACTAAACGGCTGCGGTCCACGCGGCGCGCCCTCCTCCGTCCTCCACACCCTCCTCACATGAATCGATAATTGACGCAGATTTCGAGACTTTGGAAAACGTAATGCGTGTACAATTTCCAAAAATCATATTCATACGAAAGATGTCATAGTGTATTTTCAAAATTTTATGCGTCCAAAATATATAGTCGCTTTGGTAGGATAGGCTTTCTAAAATTTTCCACCCCAGTTTTTAGCAGTAAAGACTGAGAAATGAGAAACACACTAAAATTCTTTGTACGGGAAGACGTGAACATTGAAGATAATTCTCGAAAATAGCAATAGAAAAATTTAAGGTGCTTCAAAAATTTAATTGATTTTTTGACTATTCATACATTTTGTAACTCTCTTTCAACGAATCTTTCTTGCACATTCGGGACAGTCAAACCAATTTCAATTCAAAAAACTTGTGAACCCTACAAAACGATAAAATTTGAAAAATTTATCAAATGCTTTTGAACATGTTTAGTGAAAAAAATTTATCTTTTTTCAAGATGTAGCACCGCCGACAAATCATAGTGTAAAATACATGCAGCCGTGATTGATCGGGATGATGTAACGTGATGACTTAATGCCTGCTCTTCATTTCACATGCAATGACAACCCAATCCCATCAGGACAAATTTAGAAAAAAAAATTAATTCCAATCACTACCTAGTTCGCTGCACACGCATATAATAAATTGCAATTGATGTTTTACGATCCCCGAGAGTCTGGAACAACCATGCACGCATGAATTATATACCATATCCTTTTATAAATAGATGGTGCGTCTGTTTTGTTCCCCACCAATCCCGAGATGCACGTGTCGATCAGGTTTCTTGCATTTTGGAGAGCCTATTCGGGGGACGAGAGGGCCGAATGGCAGGTGGTTGCTTGGTCCGCCTCGGGCGGGTTTCGTGCGTGTACCAAATTTCACGACGACAGATGTTTCAGGATACCTTCCTCCTTTTATCATTTCCCCAACACCCCTACCCATTTAAGCTGAATGTTTTATATCTTCCTTTCCGATGAATTTGTTATAAGTTTGTGGAATTTGTATCTTATTCGGAATACAATTGCAGAGAACATATTGCTCATGAAAACGGGGTCAGATCAATTGGGATATTCATACCGCAATGAGTCAAAAGCGGTACATCGCCTATTCCTATTCCGAACAGCACGTCGAATGGAACTATTTTCTCAAGGTTTCTCGTTTTTTTTATTTTGCAGGCGTGAGCGAACTCCGTATCGTGAACGTAATTGCTTGAACCAGTGTCGATATTAAGAGAAAAAATATGCGATGCTTCCTTCACCCTCGCACATAGCGTTCTTAAGTACCACTCGAAAAGCACGAGTAATCCGTTATAATAAGGCAGCCACTGTTCGAAATAAGTGCTTCTCTCCCTGTATTGCATACACTTGTTCACGTTTTGGTTTGTCTTACAAAGAACTTGAAATTAGCGGTATTCGCATGAAAATTTTGATTTTCTTGCGAGCCAGCGGCTCCGGAAGCGACAACCGTCTTGGATGGAAAGAAATGATGTATTTTGGGGAAAGGCAAATTTTCAAGCGTCTATTTCACAGATCTGGACGAATTTATTTTATTGTGCTATATTTATAGAATTGGTGGACTTCCATCTATTTGTATTCTATTTACGTGGTGTAAAAGGATTGGATATGAACGAATTTTATATTTCTTTGGCGTTGTTGTAATAAAACGGTAAAATGCAATATCTATGTATGATTCATAAAAACTGGACTTGCCATGAATTGTATATAAACGGCCATACAGGGAATATTTGAGATATATATTACTTTGGGGGCATTGCGCACGTCATACTAAGAGGCATCCGAAAAGATGGAATACGTTTGTACGAGAAATAGACTAAGCTTAAGACGAAATACATTTATGCTTCTGGTGAATATTGCATTATATTTTGATATATTTTCTCAAACAAGAATTAGAGAAAAGATTTGTTGGTTTTCGTTGACATTGACATATTAAAAACCTTTTCGGACACCCAGTATTTGCATTTCTATTTTACACGTCCCTCTCATTCTTAAATAAATCTTTCAATTTGAAATATGTTCCTGAGTATGAGAATGATCGCAACTCCCTTGAGAAGTGTGAATTGAAGTAAATATGTACTCCTAGTGTGCTGAAAATAATGAACAAACCTTATCTGAAAATAAAATAGATAATTCTAGAACTTTAGTGACGGTCCTTATACCGAGGTCAAGACTGCTTGTTCGCGTTCACAATATTTGAGGAATAAATTCAAAAATTTGGAATAATGCGTAAAATATAATTACAGCATTTAGATTCGACAAAAAAATCTGATATTCCGATTGAAATGAGGCTCACCAAAAGAAATTAATCCATCTGACGCAGCGGACGAGAAATTCAATCAGCCCGAACATGTCGAAATGGCACAGTAATTACTGTTTTGGGTCACTGAACGCTTTCCTACATTACACAAACAATAAGTAAACCTGAGCGATAATTTAATTTGGTTACACTCATTCTATTAACCCCGAAAAGTATATGTTTACCTGTACCGTTATAATCGATACGTCGCATCGTTACTCGTGCCTATTCAATAATCATTTGGAACTGAATAATGACCCCGAGTCACATCGTTGAACCAATTTTATATTGTTACGCAATATTTACCAAATATAACAATAACAAAGGTACATTTGTTGCAACATTGTAAAATAAATATTTTGTTTTGGGTTAAGCATCTTTTCGATCTCGTCCGAAACCGTACGCACAGTACCTTATGACGGTGACGTGTTTCCTTAAGGGCGATACGCCGCGACATGAATCGGTCACCGTGACGAGCCTGCTCACATGCTGTCTCTTGGTTGAGCAAACCACCCTTATCCGCTCCTGTTGCATCCCGGAACACCGCACTCGCACCACCGTTCGGTCGCATATGTCCGTTAAAGAGGTGACTGTCCTATTTTGTCCCAACATTATTCTTCGCTGGGCTAAATAACGCGAAGGGGGCGACGATGAGTTCGACGAGGACGACAGCATTCATCTAGCGGCGAAAATCGCCCATCGCAACTAACCGGGAATCAATCGGCAAGGGTGACGCGGAGCGTCCGGAACGCGCTACTTAATTTTCTTGATTTTCGCTACGAATCTTGTTTCGACTATTGATGGAAAATGCAATATCAGTTTGATGGTCGAATCAAATTAGAAGTACATTTCGGAGCTTGATACAAAACTATGAAAATTATCCAAGTGTAAAACGCCATTCTGGATATATAAATATTTTTCGGGAATTAATAGAAAACACCGTTCGTTTAATTCTAGAAATCTACATAAATCTTGTATGGTTAAAGATGTACCTCAATTTTTTGTGTCAAAACCGTAATTCATCCCTCAATTGTTTTCAATTGGGAGCAAAAGCTATTTGCCTTTTTATTTTACAAATTTGCTTCATTAGTTAGGAGGCAAAATTCAGCTTTGATTTTTGAAATCATAGACCATGCAAGTGTTGACGTCGTAAATGGTGAAATGTCAAAAGCAATTTCAAACAAACTTTTTTACATCAAAAACTTCATAAGGAAATTTTCAAACATCGATACTTCAGAAACAGGCTGCACGTGAGTACATTTAATAACCTAATAAATGTAATAATAGCCGGGGACTTCAATGCAAATTTTAATTTTAACACTGGTACCACAGTCGACATACTGAACATATTCTATAGCTGTGGCCTCCACAGAACCATCTATACCTATACTAGAGAACACTTAAATGGCACGAAAACCTGCATTGATAACATTTCCACTAACCAATAATTATACAACTCATCATAAATTGGACCAATAGCAGTCGAGCATTTTCTTTAGCAACCGCGCATAGATAAGTGAATATACTCCTTGACGACGCGATATAATCGCTTTGGTGTTTTGGTAGGTCGATTCAACTAACGAACACAGAAATAACGATGTTCACAGAAGTGAATATTTGTTTGTATTGACAAACGTCAAAATATACATACAGAATCAAAATTACAATACATTACACTTGATTCATTTGTATCAAATACCACTCGAGCAATCGAAAATAAAGAATATTTTTCGCTCGTCACTCGACGTAATGACTGTGATGCAGTTTTAAATTTTTTCCCTAAATATAAAAATAATACATTTTAAAACTTGTTTGGAATATGGCTTTGACATTTCGCTGCCAGTTACATCACGCTTGCGCGGTCTAATGTATCGACCAATGGCGTACAAGATTAAATAGAGTATGCCCTATCCAATTGTACCGATTTGTTTTGTGGTTGTTTATCTTTACTTTCGCACATTATAGAGTTTTTATTACATTTGGGTTGGCCGACCTGCAATTGGGACAGTGCCAGCTGTCAATTTTTCGATTTTGGCGTCACGAAAAGTAAACACTGTAATCTTTACAAAGAGCGTTGCCAAGTTGCGTTACGGATTCTTCATTCTGCTTAGCAAACTGCTTGAAGAGCACATTTTTCTTTTCAACGTGACAAGTTGAAGTGTGCAAACAATAACGAACTTTTTTTTCGACGACGACAAATCGCCCTGGATACTCCTTTTATCCTTATACCTCACTGGTTGTAATATGGAATTTAAGTAGATTCCAAAAATTTTGAAATAATAATTAATTTACAGACCTCGAACATTGGAAGTGGCATTTAAAATAAGAAAATTAACTCCCGCTTCCGTCATACGAAGTGAAATTATTTTGTGTGGCAAGCTTATAGGAAACATAAGGTTAGTTGAAAATTGTTCAGTCAGTGAGTACATTGTGTATAGCTTCGTCTATTTGAACAACATTTACATGTACTGCAGATAGAACAAAGACAGCCGAAATGTTTGTTCGTATTTTATGAACTTGAAACAAACAAATCCCGCGTATGACACAAAAAGTTTTAAATCCAGAATGGCGAAAAACAACTACTCACATGAGTTATTCCAAAACAGTACTTTTCAAATGAACCTGTATCACATTCTCCGAAAATCATTTTCTAATTCGAATGGAACACATGAAATATCAGCGAAACTGACTGAATGAACGGAAATAGTGACAGTGCACGATTCGTTGAGAATCATCTCGTAAATAGTCTTCATTTCTATTCATATCAGTCACCGAATGTACATGTGTAACACGCCAAAACTTTCTATTTCATTGCTTCAACGTTCGTTGCGGAGAAAACTCCATGTACCAACGATCATTTACTACTTTTTCATCCTACAACGTGCAATCATCTACGAAGTCGCGTCCAAAACATAATTACCAACGAATAAAAAAAGTTTGGATGCATTAAATTAATTATACAGGAAAATCGAACGCATCAACGAAACATAACCAATACCCTTCTATTTTCGTATGCATCCGGTTGTGAACGAATTTATTCGAAAAGACGAAATTGTGAGTGCTGACCCAATGCCAAAAATATCAAACTAACGCAATGAGATGATTGTGTAATATTCTGTTCCGCTTTCCACAGAGATCAATATGAAGAATTGGCGTGGCTCCGACGTTGAGACATTATCTAATACATTGTTCTCGAACGTCGGCTTCCTGTTAACTTCACCAAAGAGCTCTCGACCAAAAAACGTTTTAAAAATGCGCATAATTTATCCAAATGCTCCATCATTCGAATTGTGAAAGTAATCAATTACGAGAACAAACACAACGAATCTTTGAAGTGTGAAGTATGCCAATCTCGCTTAGGAAAATCCGCCTATTTTCATTATCAAACTCACGTCATATATGATACGCATTCGAATCGATTAATGATTGAATCAAAAAGAGAAAATCGAAGGGAAATGATCGTGAAATCGAGTTGTTTTGAAAAACGCGATCTCCTGAAAAGATTTCCATTAAAACAATAAAAAAATATGTTTTCGTTTCGGATAAATTGCTTTATACGTGTACATTAATAAACGGCGAAGTTATTGGTATCGTAGAAAATTTTCCAGTTTCACGACGAAACACGTATAAGGAACAGATGCAGAATAATATGTAGTTGGATCTTCTCTCCGGGCGTCACATTTGAATACACCACCTCCGCAAAGAAATTCGTAAAACCAAGACTTATTATTACTCATACGAATTCGGTGAATAATAATAGCCGAATTTGGATATGTAACTCCTTATGATTCCATGCACATCTCTGAAAAGTCGGTGTGATTCATACTTCGAAAATTAAGGACTTTGATTGATAGTAAAATAAGTGGTGATGTACCGCATAAATTTCCAACTTTTTTGCTCTGTAACTTTGAAAACATGTAACCAATTAGATCTGATTGGATTCGTAAATTATCATGTCTCGATTGTATATGAATTTTCGTTGTATGCACAAAATATTGAAACATAAAATTTCATTTCATCTTGTCCTCTAAAATTGCTAATAGTTCCACAGTTTCTTTTTTTTTGGAATTTTTCATTTCAAGAAAAAAAAATTCTACTCTTTTGATTTAAATAAACTCCATATTCCAAATATTTCCTCACAATCTGCATTAGAGCTTCAAATTTATTTTGAAGACAATCTAACTTTTTTCGCTTTTAAGACCTTAGCTTTCATCCAACAATTACTAAGAAAAGAAAAATGTTTAACGCGATTCAATGCATAACTTCCAAAATTAACTGAGATACTTGTCAACTACTATTGTGATGAATATCACACGAAAAACATGAAAATACATTGAAAACAATTAGTCATAAAAAACGATTATGTCGTTCGGTGAGAAAAAACTGTAATGAAGTCCAATAATTATAACAATTTCAGGAAATGACGTAAGGATTTTTTATTTATTTTATATTTGTAAAAAGGAAATTACGGCGACGAATGTTAACAGTTCGCATTACGTCCATGAAAGACAATAATACTTAATTTAACACGAGACTAAAATTGACTGTTGACATTGAAATTTCGGAGAAAAAAAGCATAAATTGATTCCAGCCGTACGAAGCGGACGAAGTGGTTGGAAATACCGTTGTTTCATGGTTAGACGGAAAATCTGAAGTTTTAGAATGGATACACTGATGTTATCGTACAAAAAAACATCATCAACCCAGTTTGTTGTTTTATTAAAATTGAATTTGGTTTTAATTCAATTAATATTATATTCGTGAATTGGACGTTAACTGTTTCCTGAAAACCGAAATAAGCTTCTTCGAGAAACAGAGGTAGTCTTAGTCTTAGTTTAAAATCGCATATTTACGGAACGAAAACTACGCTTTCATTTAGTGCCCCATAAATGATGCAGGAACATAATTTCATATTTTTAGTCACCTTGATCGATTCTAAGGTTATTTGAAACATTTTCTCTTATCGATTGCATAGTTGGTGCATACGATACGATTAACCGAGTTGGATAGAGGTCTGGAAATGTAATTTTGCTGCATTTCGGTCTACGGTACGACAAGATAGTCCGACTCTGGCTGTTCGAACAGAAAAAACTTTTCTTAATTACAATCTGAAAAAATGCATAAATGGGTAAAGGTAAACAACTTTCGATACCTCATTACTCCTTATAAAAAATTACAATACGATTTTTCCAAATAATAGGATTTTTCTTTGATCATCAGACAAAAGAAGATATTCTAAGAAAGTCAAGGTGGTGTGGAAGGTTTTACATAACCCATCCATATTTTGTTTACGACATTCAAATCAGTTACGAGTAAATAAATTTTAAATGAACTGACAGTACCATTTGGTCGCAATTGGAGCTATTACATATTTTATAGAATAACAACTGGATCCATACCACTAGATGGATCCGAGTATCGATATATGACGATGAATATTTTAAAAATTATTGAAATCACCATCTCTGGAAGGATGCATCCGAACGAATAAACCAAAAAAAATTGATGGTCGCGGTAAGTCGAGCGTTTAAAATGCCGGAAAAACTAAAGTCCGAGACTGGCACACATTCAACCGACAATTAAATACAGAAATTACCAAGTATGGATGAAAAAGTAATAAAATAATTGATTCCGTTGAAAAACGGCGACGCGTAAGAGCAAAGAAACAGTTTTAATGACGCAACGGCGCGTAACAAATACACTTTCGAACCAAAACAGATGTATATGAAAAGGTGAAAACCCACTAACATAATAGAAGTTGACCGTCGCGACGAAACTTAGAGAACTGAGGACTGATAGAGCGATAGTCCGGCGAACACCCGGAAAAGTTCGTGTCGGGAAACGAACGTAAACAAATATCACCGGACAACCCCTACGGTATGAGTAATGTTGGTAACGATCGCCGGACGACCGACAACGCGGCGCGTGCACCGATAATGTCAGGTAGAGTGTTACTGTTTGGAATAGAACAGTTCGCGCTTGTGGTACCACTCGACCGATCGCGAACACGTCAGAGCCTTGGATTACGTCACTCAATGTATAAACAATATTCAATTATCACTAATTGGTTTAAACGATGCGAAAAACGGATCCGAACCCATTTCGAGGCTTTTTTGCGACGCCATCCCGAACGACTGACGGGCGACGACGACGACGGCGTTCCGTCTGTTAATTCACGTAGGTGCGAGTTGTGCGGGAATCCCTCCCACAGGACGGCATTCACAGTTCACACCGTTGTCCGGTTATATCATAATTCCTGCTTTTATTGATATACGGTACAAATACACGTCATATGTTTATACAGGCTGTTACATTTGAGGAATTTTTCAATTTCAAACATTTTTGCAGACTTACAGGCAAATTCGAATCTGATCGACCAAAGGGGTGGAAAATTACCTTGAAAAGGAAAGTTAACTAATCAAATTATGTTAAACGCTTTGACGTAAGTCAATATGTCAGTTTTTCAACAGAGAAAGCACAGCGTACATGTTTTTTCTTTCAGCTTTGATCAGTTAACAAAGGAGTTTGTATGTTATGTTTCAAGTGAATCTCTTTTATTGAACTTTTTATCGTACAATGTCGATTGCTCGTTTCAATTCCGGCATTTTTTTCAGACCATAAAAGAGGAAGGTTACCCGACATAAACTGGTAGAAAATTTCATCAGTATACATATTCTCAGTGTCGATACATAAAAAATTTTTTTCTTGGAAAATAACAAGTTCGATATCGTTAAATTTTTAGAACTTTCAGAACTTGGGCAAATTTCCCAGGAACCCCTTGTGGGTGTGAAAAAAAGTTACAAAACGTTCGAAAAAAATTTCCAAATTATTTGGGCAGACACAATTTTTCAAAAAGATTCAAAGACGTTGAATAAATTTATAGATTTCCATATAGAGTTTGAGATTGGTATTAAATTTTGAGAAGCCAGAAATCAGAAGGATCATCTAACTTTTTAGGTATTTCTCAAGCTAAGCAGGATTTACACATTGCTAAAAATTTCAAACCAATAACCATAAGTTTCTAAGAAGTTTCAAAAATACAATTGAGTTGTATAAATATTTGATTTATACAAAACGTTATGAGCTTCAACTGAAGTTTAATTACTACGGTCCTGTGGTTTATCGCTTTTTATTTTGGAGAAAATGTTTCTACTTCCAGGTGAGTGATATATAATTACCTAAAAGAACCCCCACTTCCACCAACGAACCTATTTTACGTCTAAAGTCTTGACGAAACCTTTTTTTCTCTCACTATTTATATCGGTGACCGGTAAAGTTCATCGTCTGCTGTCTATTTCAAAACACAGATTGAGAGAAGCCGGCGTTTACTTACTCTTCTGTGAGTAATGAAATCGAACGCTGAACGGATCATAAAATAAGATAATCATTGGAGTTAGACGAATGGTTCAAATGAACATTGAAATACTTAAAAGCGGTCCCATATCAATAATTCGCAGTAATCTGTAACATAAAGAAACGGGGACGCAATGTACATTTACGATGTTCCATTTTCCTTCTGTCTTTTTCGCATCAACAAATCCCTTCTAGACATGTTCGTAAATTTAAGTATACCACCCATATGCACAGTTCAACAGTTGCAGTACGGCTTCGCCGGTATGTTTCTTTTCGACGGGAAATCGTTGACGCAAATTGACTTCACGCAAGTTTGTTTACGCGTTGTTGATTACCTGATGCGCCCATAGTAGGCAACCAAGAATACTTTTGCGACGCGTCGCACTGCTTCGAAGTCAAACAAACGTTTTGACAACTTTACACTCAGCGCCATTTTTTCAGCTAAAAAGTACATCGAAAACATTTTACTGATCTAGAAAAATCCACCCAGTAACGTTTTGAAATAAATCTAAAACTTTAAAAGACGAAACCTGAAAATAAAAAGGACTTACAGTTTGAGCATAATGGTCATCATACATTCTGGTTCTGGCAATATTTGGGGTCTATGGTGGAGGGTGGGGGAAGCCAATTTTTCAATCATGACTAATAAATTATAAAATGTAGAAAAGATTTCCGATTATCCGTCGTCCTCAAACAATTCATCTGAATTCTCGAAGTACAAAAACTTGATCGGGCCAAACGGATTTCGAGCGTCCCATAGCATCGCTTTTAGCACACTTGCACTTTCAGATCGTCCACATTGCGACCGATAAGTGTGCAAATTTTTCGCGCTGCCTCTCTTCTAATTGTCCGGTTTTTTGGCCTGCGTCAAGGGACATCCGAGGACTGTAATAAATCACGAACGGGACAAACAACAATCCGTTTCCTACTTATCGCGATTATCATTTATTGAGTTTCTATTCAAAAGGATATCTGCTTTCTTGAAAGGTCAGCGCAAGTGCGAATTTGACGCCATCCCCCGGGTTTTAAGCATTTTATTTTATCAACCGCTTTCACGCCCCCAATCTTCGCTACCGCAGCAAGAGTCAATTCTCGCTGATTCTTCCTTACTTCGAAAGTCAGATAAGAATTAAATCCGATAAAGTGATACTTCGTATAAATTGATTCAAAGTGCAGGGAGATCTTCGTGTAATCAAAAATCCTAATTTGTATTCGTTTATAGCACGATTTCAGACTGTTATTTTGGAAATCTTTCGACTGCAACGAGAACGATTCGTCCGCAGCAGACAAATCAAAACAGACATTCAAGGTTACAATAATCTTCACAGAACCGGACAAATGTTGAAAAATTCATCATAAATGGGATATGTGAAGTCACTTTTGATTGAACATTTATTTAAGCAGGTTATAGCTGCATATATATATTTTTGCAATTTTGTTTCTTTATCAGAAACTCACATTTCAGAAATTCTTTTTTGATCAGAATTAAAAGAGAGTACCTGCAATTTTGGTAATTCTTTTTTCATATTCAAAAGGTACAAGACATCACATTACTTTCCCCAAGTTTCAAAATGGAAAAAGTTTTTTTTTTAATTCATGTGAGACGTTGTTCGGCTTTCAGAAGTTAAAAATTCTACATATGCTTTTAATCTCTTGATTCATCGCGCCAATAAACGTTTTTGTTTAGTCTCATTTCGGGCTAATATAAAAATATCGATAAAATTGCGAACAATGAAACCGATTTTGCATACACAACCTCAGAACAGGTATTACCCAAACAATTCAGTCATTGTGAACAATATGATATGAAATCAATGAATCACATTGATAATTCACAATTTACGTAGGATAGTTTCTATGAAACACGATCATAAAAACAAATATTTGAAGTGTTTGTGCCAGATAGAATGATAATAACAGATGCTTGAATAGAATGACAATTTATGATTTCCATTAAGCAGCAGAGGACAAGTTAATCTTCAAACAGATCAAAGTTAAAATCGCTTAAAGGGTTTGAGGAAGGCGAAATCATATTAACATATTTAATTAGCAAAAGGTTAATGAAGAATAGTCTCTCACCATTGTTTCAGGTGGGAGAACATAGCGAAGTCCATAACCTAATTCACTGATGATTCAGTAGAGCGCGGCTAACAAGTGTGTGCAATTTGCATTTAAACTCAATTACAACAAGATTCATGCAGAACTTGAAGCTTCATATCATTAAAAATTGAAGGGAAATAATCTAAAACGCACCTTTCGTCTTGCAGTCGTTTCAACTCCACCATTTCCAATTCGAAACGCAAGTTGCTATTTTCGCAAAGCAGCAAGTCCCGTTCGCTGGCGACTCCTTCCAATTCCCGTTTTAAACGAATGATTTGTTCCCTTTGCTCCCTTATCAAGGAATCCTTTTGCGCCAAAAGGGAATTTACATCGATGTCTGCTGCCATTTGGTCCCCCACAGAGTTTCGAACGACACTATCACTGTAATACTCCGTTTTCATCAATCGAAACCAGTTTCATTTTATTTACTTTATTCAATAATCATTTTTCAATATACCCTTAAGTATGAACTAATCAATTCAACCCGATACTGTCAAACCGAAGAAAACATTTCTCTCATGAGTGTTGTTGATATCAACTATCGCACTGAAATAAACACAGAATATGCAACCATAGATAAAGCAATGTCAGTTGTTACATTTTAGTTAGACACTCTTCTTACTTCGATTTGAGCGCCCCTATACTGCGGTACAATCAACTAATCTTTTATAATAATTAAAGATTTCATGGGCTAGCGATGTTGTTGCGACATCTATGAAGCACTGTTAAATGTTTTCATTCCTAAAAGGTGGTACCTGTATAAGTCTCAAAGAGCACAGAACAATTCTTTGCAATACTCGATTTTTATTGCAAAGTATAACCTGGTGCTACAGCCAACTCATTTTCTAAAGAGACCTAATTTCACTGAACTGAAATACAATATAATATTTAAGGGAGCGGAACACAAGGGATGATTGAAAAAAAAAATTCATTACATTGTATATTTTCCCAGATAAACCAAATTGCAACTATTATGAAAGAAAAAAAAATGATAGTACATATTATTGAATGTATTTATTCTTTTTTGATTTGTTGCTTGGCCTGATGGGCTTGCAAAACAGCAACTGCTTCTTCCACCTTAGCTTTGAGAGACTCGTTGTGTTCCAACATGTACAAAAGTTCGGAGTTATCAATCTCCAGCAGCATTCCAGTTATTTTTCCTGCTTGATCCGAGTACATGCGTTGGATGAGAGGGAATAGTCTTTCTCCCAACATCTGTTTTTGTTCTTGGGGAGTCGCACCTGCTAACATTGTGGCTGTCAAAGGTTCCTGGCCCTGCACATGTACAGCCTGCTGAACAGGAGCGGGCGCTCCTGTGATACCAAGCCCTTGTGGTGGATTGCGCATATTCTGTGTGTATTTGTAAGTCGATGGACGATTGGACGTAGCGACAACTCCTTGACCACCGAGAGGACGTCCTTGCATGTTCGGTGGTTGTTGTCCCGTGATCGGACGGGGTACGCTGTTCATGCTGTTGCGCATTGCTGCGGTTTGATTGGGTGGTCGGGTGGCCGCCCTATATGCATTTTGCATACCAGTGCCATAAGCGTTGCTTGCACCTTGGCCGCCGGGCCTAACTTGCGCTTGAGCCGGCCATCTTGGACTTGTTCGAATTTGAGTCACCTGCGCCGCTCCATAAAACCTTTGTGGTGCAGGGATTGTGGGTACGAAGTAGCCACTGGAAGCACCGGGTTGGATAAATGTTCCCATTTGGTGCATACGTATATTGGCCATCCGCTGCATGTATTGCGATGTAAGATGCGCCTTACGATCTTCTTTTCGTTGTGCCAGAGCGACATACAACGGCTTGGAACCAACAATGCGTCCATTCATTTCGGTTACTGCTTTAGTCGCTTCTTCTGGTGATGAAAAGCAAACGAAACCAAATCCTTTACTTCTACCTTCTTCCATCATTACTTTAGCAGAAGTAATGGTGCCAAAAGGTGAGAATTCTTTTCGTAATCGCTCATCATCAATGCTGTCATCTAAATTCTTCACATATAGATTAACCCCTTGGTAACGATTCAACCTTTCCAGTTTCAAAGCTTCAAATTTGCGTTTCAACTCCTGCTGACGTTCGGCCTTCTTCTGGGCCCTACCCACGTACAGCATTTTTCCTTCAACTAACTCCTTTCCTGTAAAACGATTTGAAATGATATAAACTACGTTCGACTAATAAGATAATGAAAACTAACCGTTAAGGGCTTCGACGGCAGCTTCAGCATATTCAGGGGTTTCGAAAGCGACGAAACCAAAACCCTTGGATTTGCCATCTTCTTTGCTCATGATTCTAGAACTGGTGATTTTGCCAAATTGATCAAACATCTTGCGAAGCTCCTCCTCCGATAAATCCTCTCCAAAGTTTTTCACATAAACGTTGGTGAAAAGTTTCGCCTTTTCTCCCAGTTCCTTTTCCCTTTCTTTGCGTGGGATGAAACGTCCCACGTATACTTTTTTCTCGTTCAACAACATACCGTTGACCTTCTCGATCGACTTGTTGGCAGCTTCCTCAGTTTCAAAATGAACGAAGCCGTAGCCTTTGCTGGTACCATTCTCATCTTGAGCCACTTTGCAACTGAGAATATTGCCAAAAGCGGAAAAGGTGTCGTACATCGCCTTGTTATCGATCGAGCGATCCAAATTCTTGATGAAAACGTTACCCACTCCGGATTTACGGAGGGATGGATCACGCTGCGACCACATAATTCGAATCGGACGACCTTTGATCAAGTCGAAATTCATTGTGTCCAGAGCACGTTCAGCTGTTGACGAAAACAATGTCGTGGATTAGTTGATTCAACTCAAATTAAAAATTGGAATAGCAATTGAGATGCTCAAAATTGATTATCTACATTAGGGTTCATTACAAAATCTATGCAATTTCAAAGTGATTTCAGGTAAATGGACAATATAAGTAGACGCTCGTTATAAAGTTATTTGAGATCATTTGGTGTGCCTATAATCTTAAAATGATTTTGAGTTTGCAGAGAAAGTTAATTAGATTATAAGCCGTTCAAGAAACAATTAGTAAATTGCAATATTTTTCGAACGCTCGAATAGATGAATTAGGTAGGTGAACCGAGGTTCAATTGTTGAATTTTTATGACTTGTTATATAATTGTATGATAAATATTAATATTTCAAAAAATTTTTAACCTGTTCTGTATCGATAAGGAATTCGTTATCAAATCGATTGATCAATAACGACAAACCTTGAGTTTCTCCAAGTGCAATAACCAATAAAAATTTGAATCGCGATTAAAATTAAACAATTATTTGGCTCAAATTGTCGCGGCATCAAAGTTGCAAGGATGGCGAAACATTTTCGTGTCTCACCTTGATTTTTACTTGGCGCCATGAACAATACCAAAACATATCGGAAAAAATTTTTGTTGAATTTCAACTCCAAATACCAAGTTCAATATCAAAATGGCGGCAATCTTTTTTTTTTTTTTTGATGATCATTTCGTTATTGAGAAATTTGCTTTTATGATTCACGCGAACTCGATAACCTTGATAACCCCAGCCAATCAATTTGTAATACCCCACTATCACACAATGTCTGACATTTTTAGAGTCGGTTAACTATTTTCATAGAGAACGAAATAATTGCAATTAAACAAATCTAAGTTAATTCATTAGACAATTGGAATGAAATTGCCCTATGTATGGATTTGTTCCACGAACATTTTTACTGAAAAATTAGCAAACTGAGGGGTAATCAATTAACTATTGTCACCAAAATGTATTCACAACGTTGGATAGCCCAAATATGAATCGACTCAATTCAAATTAATAGTTTCTTCACAATAGACGAATCTGTAATTCTACTACCTAACATAATCACTCAATTTTGTTTAATGAGGGAAGAAAAGCTCGACCCTCTAATAGTATAGTAATGGGGAAAGCAGTATACAAAACGACTCATTCTAATACGCTAATTAATATACGTTCTCTAAATATACATAAATATTAATTGCACTTTTTTTAAGAATAAACAAAAACGAATGATGTCTATTGAATCATCTGTCAACAATCTGCTGATTGCAAAGAAGTTATCAACTTGATTACCTTATCAACTTAATAGTTATTTGTTTGCTTAAAGAGCCAGCTTAAAAGCTGACTCTGGAGCTTCTCCTGTTTGAACAATTTACTGTACATCTTTTTCAAGTAAAAGCTTTTCTCTTAAATCAGGTGTAGGCTTCTTGTGGTTTTTCTTATTCAGATACACATTTATTAACACTGATGAAAAAGATGTAAACCCTGAAAGCGTTACTTGGAGTTATAACAATTTCTTCATTGAATGTCTTCCATTCCATGAAAACGAATTTATGGAGTGTTTGTGTCCATTAAAAACAAGAAGTTTCTGTATTTTCAGAACCGAAAATGCGGCATTTGATTTAATGTTGAAAAATATTACATTTTCATAGCCCAACATTATGCAACAACCAATCATTCAAAATCATTCAAGAACCAAAGAAAATGACTTCAAATCGTCTATGAAATCTATGATAACCTCAAAGTACCTGTCAGTGAAATCTGGGTAACTGATTTCGCAGATAAATATTTTTGTTTATATTTATATTCTTAATATCTCAAAACATCAACAGACCAAATTCAGTTCTAGGAAAAAGTCCATTTTACTTGGAAATGCTAACAAGGGCGCCGTGTTCAAGTGACAAAGCATCGGAATATTCCAGAAAATTTTAGACCCTTTGTCGTTGGTCATAAACCGGTTTTATTGTATAGTGGACCACGTGTTGGCAAAACCCTAAAATCTCAACAATCACCATCAGGAAAATATTTGTTGGTTATAATGAAACACGTGGACAGGAATTCGGGTAGATTCGATTGACGTAAGGCGAACGGGAATTTTTAGGTGCAGTTACAACAGATTCATAAATCCCATATGGAAGTATGAAAAAAGTACTTACCGTCGGCTGGCTGCTGGAAGTTCACGTAGGCATAGCCCAACGAACGGCGAGTAACCAAATCACGGCATACACGGATGGATAAGACAGGCCCCGCTGTGGAAAACTTCTCAAAAAGCATCGCTTCGGTGATATCGGTATGCAAATCACCGACGTACAAAGACGCCATGGGGTAATTTGGGGCGCCAGGATTCATGGTTCTCTTCTATCAGCACGACTGACTATGCACTCAACAAACAAATGAACGACATATACTGCGGATCAAATAGTGTTGCGATCGCGCTAGTAAAATTATCGTTACTTTGATTTTCACTATTTTTCGATTTTTTTGGGTTTTGTAATGAGATTTTTAAATTTTTTTTTGCTTTTTCTACGAATTATTCACTTTTTTTGTAGGTGGTTGTGGATCTCCACTTGAGACACAACCACACTTGTACACAACTACCTAACTGAATGCCAAGATGGAGGCTCAACAAAAAGGAAATAAATGCAGTAGAGATGGACGAACCGCACATGCTCTGTTGGAAATACGCAAGCGCCGTTGAGAATTCAGCGTCCGAACTACTATCGTTCCCACCTACCATAAGGCGTTTTATTGAGATATCGAAGTATAGAGGATGAGTCAATATCTATGATGCAATTTCAACAACTACCAAGTGAACATCAGTTAAAGCGATCATTTCGAAGTACTTGGTTTGAAAAAGTCTTTCATTTTGAAAGGGTTAAAAAGAATCCTTCACTTTTGAACAAGTTGTTCTTTTCAGAGAGTCGCTGTTTTCTAGTTAGTCGCTACAGTATGCGGCACATTAACGCTCATGCTAAGCAATTCATTACCAATTCGTAATGTTTGAATCATTACAAAAAAGAAACAATTGAATTCAAATATATATTTCAAATGACTGAACTTATGCAAAATTCCTTAACCCTATATGTGAAAAATTCCAGTTTTTAGAAATACTTAAATCACAAATTGGCAAATATCACAAATTTCAAATAAAATTCAGTTTATAATAGTCTATCTAACACAATAGACAATAGATTATCTTTGGGAACACTGTTAAATAAATAAATTTTCGCGAAAATATTTTTTAGGTGTAAAGTAATTATCTCCCCGAGTTCAACAGATAAAACTGATGTAATTTGAATTTGATATAAAAGATACACTACTAAACCTGCTTTGATCGAAACCCTGTTCACAATTCTATTATTTAATTTCAATAATGAGTGCTAGGTGGATCTTATGCTAATAAGGGTATACAAGATTTATCCCAATTAAACATGAAACATATGCATTGTAAGTAATTTGCCGATAAAAGCTGTTGAACTATCAAATCTACGAATAGCGATTTTCTAGCAGTAATCGTTAATAGATGCCCAGTAACTACTTGAGCAATAAAACCTTACGAAATCAATAACTCTAAAAATATACAACAACTGGAACAACTTTGAAACGTAACAAAAAATGAATTGGTTCATCTTCAATTTGTGTTGTTGAAATTGTGAAAATATTGCATCTAGTAAACAATTCCCAAATTAAAACAACTAACATTCCAGTTCTTAATACGTGAGAAAAATACAACAATATATAGTTGAATCGGAGTAACTCTTTAGATTTATTTATTTCTGTTGTCTTTCGTGATTTTAGAAGGTGCTCTTAAATTCTCCTGAAATATTTAAATCCCCTCAATGTATCTGAAATGATTAAAATATTATTTTATTATTACAATTATGGTGTTGCATACCCAACGTAAAAAAATTGCTTGTAGCCAACCTGTTATAAAAACGATTAAAAAGACCTCCATATACGAAGGGCAGTTGTCACTCCTACATCTGCCCAATGCTGTATTCACGGTTCTATGTAACTGATTAAGCATTTCTTCTTGATTCTTCAATGATTGATGCAATTCGTTGATCGCCAATAAAATTCTGGAATTAATTGTCATACGACTTTATCAAATTAATGTCATATCATACGCAGTTCTGGACGGCTTGCTCATATTCTTGGGAGATTGGGTCGAGTCCGAATGAAACTCTTCTGAAGTAGTGGCGCTGTCATTGACATCTGCATCTGAAGAAATCTGTTTCTGCGTCATTTTTCTCTTCGATGATTTGGTTTTCAACGATCTCGATTCGCTCTAGTTGAAGATTTTCATTAATTTTTTCGAGGATGAAAGATGGTGTTTGTTACCTGTTGAGGATCAACGCTTATTATGCTAGAAGTTCGTATCATTGGCGTTGGATGCTTGGTTCTCGTTGAAATAACGTAATTAAACTCGTATTGATAAAGATCGTTTCTAGGATCCCACGGTCGTAAGTCGGCGTGTTTATATACCCATCTTCCCGTTTTTAAATCCTGTTGAAAAAAGATTGGCACCCATTCTTCGCACTTTGCCTTGCGCTCCTTTGAACTAGCTGTAAAAACCGATGAATTATTAGATAACTGCTTATATACGTAAAAGTAATCATTTCAAATAAAATACACCTCTAGATACAAAGGATATGAACAGAACTCACCTCGTTGTGCTTCTTCCAGTATAGTTTTTTCTTTTGTAGCAGCATTCATATCATCTCTTAGGATAGCGCTCGAAACGTGTTGCCACAATTTTTCTGATTCAAAATCATCTTGCCTATCAATTGATACTAAGTGACGCATTAATCGACTTTTTCGAACACTTTCAGTTGGATTCCACAGAAGGGATTGTTCATCGGTTCTCTTATCTTTAAACTTGATTGCACCATCCCAATAACCATCTATAGTAGCTAACGTTTCATTGCCCAACTTAAGTTTTCCTGTTATGCAATTCACTTGATCGGCACGACCAAGAAGAGGCTAAAAAAATGTTTTTTTTTTTGCTACCGTAATCGAAGTCGATGAGTTTTTACCTTCAATTTAAATTCTATTTCTGTACTATAACCGGTTTTTTCACAGGTAATAGTTACTTTGCCGCCTAATTCCATCGTCAAGGTACCGATGATGATGCCTTTGCAATGGGCATATGGAATGGTTAATGAATAGTCCTCGCCGCGAGGTAAAAGTGTTAATATTGCTGTACCATCCAAGATGGCAGAGGTAGAGTTGCCGTAAAATCTAGATCTGGCTAAAATACTTGCACTTATAGAGTACCCGTCATGTCTATTAGAAACATAGAAGGCTGACACCTAAAAAATCGATTCAATGTGAGAATGAAGGAAACAAAGTTATAAGAAAACATTCCATCGTACGGAGCTGTGAACGCCATTTCTACTTTTTTGAATGGCGACATACAAATACGGAACAAGAAAATTGAATTTTTTATTTATTTGCTTCCCGACTGAGTGAGTTCGTATTGAGTAAAATCAAATCCATGCAGTGAAACTAATGCAAATATTCTTGAACTTGTCTGAACGCCACACGAGAGTTTAGAGTATGTTACGATTTCTGTATTTTTATACACATATAATATACGCCACAAAATTTTATTTTCTTTTCTTGTAAATTATCCACAGTCAAGTTTAACTTACAGGTGGGTGATGTGAAACTTGTTCTGCGATGTAGAAAGTTTTCGAACCGTTAGGATTAAGCCAATAGCACCTGAATCTTTCGCCTAGAATGGGATTATAGGGTTTCTTCAAACCCTTGGGTTTTTTATAAAGTCCAGACAAATACCACCGTACTACATATTTCATTCTAGTGAAAGCATCATCTTCTAGTACGGCACTATAATGTATTGAATTCATTGAAAAAGTGTTATGTACGGAATTGTAGTTACCTGGCTAGTAAGTCGGCGTGATAATAAGAATCTGTTAACTTATCCAAAAAAGAACGAGGTTCCAATATAAAAGTGGGTAGAACCACTTTGCTCAGGTCCATACCTGGTCGAACCTGTTTGACCAAATACGATATTAGTGATTTGTGTTCATCTACCAGTTCTTCCTCTTGCGCCCCCGCCTGAAACGGAAGAAATGGAATACTCGTTTTACAATTATGAAATATGAGTATTTGTAACTTATTCAAGTTTATTTTTAAATGAAATTCAAAACGGTTTTCAATTATGGCATAACGACAACTTTTCTTTTGAATCACTATTTTGGTAAATTTTGTTTCATTTCCAAAATATAATCTGGCACCCCGTTGTTTTATCATTGTATACAGTAAGGATCACTGTTTTAAAAAGTTTGCACAATAAGGGCTGAAATTGTTACTTTTTATAGTGTTTGTTTTATATTTCAGGATGTGAATGAACAAGAAAATTTGACTCACTCCTCCAAATTCCACTTCTGGGTCTGGAACATAAAGAGTTTCAGGTGGATCATCGTCTATCTCTTCGTCTTTTGCGGAAATGTCCGAATCAGAATCAGTCATTTCGCAATCGCCAGCACTCAGACGTGTACCATTATCAGGTTGACTGGTGTCATCTAAGTCTTCTAACGTGAACAATTGTCATCAAAAAACAGAGGAAAACAAAAGTAAGTTACCGTTATCAAAATGTTTCTCATAATCCGCTTCATTCCATTGCGTTTCATGAGTGGCACTTCCTGATTTGCTGCTTACAGATCGTATAAGGGCGGTATTGTTTCTTATCGTAATTTCCAACGCATCAAGCCAGCACATGCCAGATGCTTGTGAAGATGCCCTGAATATTGAGTAAGAACTAGGTAAGGGTTGGACCACTGCACCTAAAGGAAATGAAAATAATAAGTTGCGCGTCAATATTATCTTATATATAGTTTTAGGATTATATCACTCTGCACTTTTTTTTATCAAATTATTCCTAATGAATGCTCAATAATAATGCTTTAGAACAAGTGGATTATCTGTTTCTTGAGAGTTTGTTGGAGTTCCAAAATCAAACGTGAAATGATTATATCACTCTGCACTTTTTTTATCAATTTATTCCTAATGAATGCTCAATAATAATACTTTAGAAACAAGTGGATTATCTCTTTGTTGAGAGTTTGTTGAAGTTCCAAAATCAAACGTGAAATGATTCTAAATATTTAGGAATCTGAATCATATTTTCCAATTTTATTGTAAATAATAGGTAATTCAATCAACTTCCTTGTAGTCTCAAGAGGTAGCTTCAAATCTGTGCTTCAATGTTAACATATAACTTAAGATTAAATGTTTGAAATTCTTTGGAACGATTAACAATCGAGCAAACACAAAAACCTGTTATTTTCATTCCAAAAATCTCACCAATTGTTTCATTTTCTGGTCCCCGGGGTGCCCATATAGATTGATCAAGTGGATTGTACACTTTAAAACAAAATCCATCCTTTTTGCTGGGTCGCTCGATAACTTTACAAGTATTCAATAAAATCGTTCCCACCCAATGGCTGCTCTATAATACGGAATGAGTTACATAGGAAACAAGTAGGATTTAAAAAAAAAACGTACTTTGGCCTTTGGACTTTTGTATAGTAGCAAAAGTCCTGGTTTGAGGACGCACCATAATTTCGTCCACGATTTTAAAGTACCACGAATTTTCAACCAATCTGCTAGCACCACAACAGATGGATCCTGCAGGGAATTCAAGAGCTCATTCGTAACTCGTTTCTTCTCTCTTCTGTAATTTTTTCGTTGAGCTTTGTAAGATTCTTTTCTAGTTAATTTTGAACCGGGTTCTGGTGTGTGTAACTGAAAAAGTTGGAATAATTATTTTTCTAAACCATTGACAAGTATACTGTTCATCTTGAAATATAAATACTCTGTTGTATAGTTATAAACTGTAACTGTACCAAAGTAAAAGATGGAACCCACCACACATCTCCAAGGTGACAAATTTATTGTGACAGTTATCAATTACCATTTTTTTGTTGCAGTTTGTAATACCTAAATAATTTAAACTCATTGCTCACATTACATTTTAGATTTCTTGTTGAAACGAAGTGTCACCTCTAATCAAATATTTCACAGGTAACCTCTATAAACTGTCATTGCATACTTTAAAATACAAAGTGAATTATTCTATGCAAATAAATACTATGAAAGTAATATTGCCATGAATTTTATCATAGCATGATAAGATACTTATACTGTAGGAAAAAAAACGATTTGTACTACAATTACAAGTTGTCTAAATAAGTAGTTGTAACTACTAAAAATAAAACTATTAAAATCAATTTACCCTGTTCTTCTCAGTTGAGGACTGATCCAAATAATCTGACAGAGTAGGTGCTAGAACTAAGAAATATTTGAAATAAATTGTAACAAATTTTCGTTAACAAACCTGGTGGGCTATTTGACAGAGAATCACTTGATGGTAATTTTGGCAAGATGCTGGCTATTCCTTTTGGTTTCTTTTCTTCGAGTTTGAAACTTTTATTGGATCCAGGCGTCAAGGGAAAGAAGTATGGTTCGGTACCCTGACTAGTGCTGGGTGTCTGGCCATGGTTCACTTGGGACATTTCTAAGGAATATGTTAACGGTTACACAATAAGAAGAATTAACAGAAAAATTTCGCGCGAAAATTAGGAGAAAAAATGTCACTTTCTGCATAAACACAGCACACTTATTTGTCCACTATTGAAAAATATTTGTTGAACTCTGCCGTTTCTAAAAATAATCGGAAATAATTATTCAAGTAACTGCTATTAATCATGTCGACAATTACCTATTACTGGCCCATGCTTGTGTCACTACTTTCCCAAGGTTATTTTCCTTCATATCTTTCAAGTTGTATTCAGGTAAATTCAGTTTTTGTCTTATCCGTTTCCTGTCAAGGTATTTAATTAAAATTAAAGATATCTTATCTTCAGTTTCTAGATTCTCCACTTTTATATAAGCAGAATTTTTTTAATTGAAGATTTCAGGCGGCTTACACTTTTTTTGGCTTTTCTACATTTTCCGTCGTTTAATCGCACATCAATTTGTATACACAATGTAACTTACTATGAGGTTGATTGGCAGTAAATCTTATCAAAACAAACTTTTACGTGCATACTAAAATTAGATCACATCTTCTTTCCAAATCTTTAAATTTTCAATAAAGTTGACATTTCATTTTTGACGTAAACATCAGCTTATCAGTGTATTATAAATTTAATGAAAATAACAATTTATTATCGTTACATGCCTTACGAAATGTTAAGATTAATATGAAATCAGATAATTTATTTACGTTCCCGAAACATGAATTAATTTCAATATCAATTTTAATTTCGCGAAGAAATCACAATATTACGTCATTCTATTACATATCATTTACGTCATGTCAAAGTGAAATAACGTTAGTTTCCAGTGACGGATTTCAAAAGCGATTGATTTCAGGGCCGTAGCGGAAAATTTTTTCATTTCCGAATCGGATTTATTGTTATAAAACTAGTAGACATGTGATTCCTTCCTTTCAGCAGTCGCACGGGTCAACGAAAAATGAAAAAGAAAGGATTGAAAACATTCGTCGGTTCAAAATAGTTTTTTGGGAACACCATGTAATATACTGAAATTGAATGATTCTTATATAGTGAAATATTTATTACTTTGTTTGAATAATTTTATAACAGTGGATTCTAAATATTGAACATAAGCAAAGGAGCCCAAACTGCTTTCATTATATATAACAGGTTTTTTTCTAAGATGATTTAATTCTCTATCTAATTGAAATTAAGCGAATCTTACCAGCAGTAAACATTTACACAATTCATAACAACTTTTCGAAGAAAGAATCGTTCTCATTTTCTAAATCAACTGCAACAAGAAATTGAAGTAAATTAAATAAGTTAATTTGAACTAACAGATATATTATTTACAGTTCATAAAAACTATAAAATTAATCATACTATTAAATAAGGAATCCTATAGTTACAAATGTAGAAAACTACAATCAGCATAGCCAGAGTTCGAGAAATCACAATACGTTCGCTAGAATCGGTGTAAGAACAACACTGCGATACCATTTTAACCACTTTCGGATAATAGTCATTCCAGAATTCGAATGCCTTGTAATTGAAATTATCGGTGTGACTCATATTGAAGGTACTATTGATAATCAGTATTCCGCGTTTATTATCTTGTACGGGTTCCCAGTTAATAGCATATATACTTCCCAAATTCGGATCGGACGATTTTGCGAAATTTGTCCAAAAGGACATGATTGTGTCTGAGATGGTTTTGTCCGGTGAAGCCCATTGCGCTTCCTCCAAGGAGGACCAATATGGAACGCCCCACACGTATAATAAATCGAAAAGATGCGGCACAGTCACCCAGTCGGGAAGCTGATCAGTTGCTAACTGCGTCACCGGTTTCATGTCAAATCTGTACATAAAAGACGGCTTGAATTTGGTGCAGTATAAAGCAAGAAGGTAAGTTGATGCAGCGTAGTTTTTCTCAGCTGTAAAATCGGCAATTATTTTTCTTAGCTCTTGTGTGTCAGCAGCAGCTGGAATTGGGGATCCATAAAAGAACATTACGCTGTCAGTCAAATATTCTGAGTTATTTGTGGAACAGGATGATTCGGATGCGTTGGGGAACGGTGTATCTGCGTTTATTATCTCTTTTAGTAAAGCGTTAAGAAACTCTGTGGAAGCTGGTTCGGTCATGTTTTTAACCTGATCTAAGCCCTTAACTCCCAACACTTTTTCCATATGAGTGTAGCCGGTTAAAACAGGTACTTGGTGAAAATCCCCTCGTTCGAAGTAAGCATTCAGAGGTTCAGCGATGAATCCATTTGATTTGTTGCTAACTCCTGCATCGATGATGGGTCTCCAACTGGTGTTTAAAGTGAATTGTATCAGATCTTTGCCTTCAGCTCGTCGTAAGCAGTCGATCAGTTGTGACGTGGGTGTTCTAATGCAACCAAATGTGTGCGCAATGTTATCCAAATATTCTTTTTCTTTGGATGGTTTTTGAATTTCTGATTGACCTAAGACATTAGCGCTCATAATAATAGCTTTGTGGAAGAGTTCTTTGGATTCCTGATTCACCATGTGAACTCCAATGCTAGTTCCACCTGTACCGTAGCCCATTAGGCATATGTTGTTGGGGTTACCGGAGAAATGCTCGATATTTTTTTTTACCCACATCATCGCCGCTTGTTGATCCATTAGTCCGAAATTGCCGGGAGCCTCGCCATCCATTGTTGTCAGAAAGCCAAAGATGTTGATGCGAAAGGCAACACTCACAATTATAATTCTTTGGCGGTATACAAGAGTGTGTGGATTCCAAAACGCGGGGCTTCCTGTTGTAAAGTGTCCTGGGTGTAGCCAAATTACCGTAGCGAATCCCCCGGATGGTACATTACCTGAAAGTGTTGAAATTAGTTCAGTGATTCAGAATCCCTCTTTTTGGTTTTTGAGTACTTAAAATAAATAAACAAATAAACCCAAATTCTAATCCAACGGATAGATTTTAATCATCCTCACCTATTCGAAGCCTTTATGCAATTTAATGTGAATACAACATTTTTATCAGATGGATATTACAATTCAATTATGTATTGTTTTAATTTTATTCATGAAACCTTTTTATGTTCTGTCGTCTACTCAGACAAAGTTGGAGCCAAATTACCTAATAAAAAGCAGTAATTAACTTTTATAACATGCAAATAATTTGAACTGTTAAAATAATTTTATGTAAGATCTGACGTGAAATATTTTTCGTAGTCATTCGCAACTGCGATATTTCAACAATTTCACATGATTCGTAGAATTTTAATCAATAACGTCGTATTTCAGGACGTTACTGAAAGAAAAGGCAAAGAAACGATTGAAATTATTTGACGTGTAGATGGTCAACAGTGAGACGGAGTTCGCTACAAAGACACGCGATCAGAACGGGCGACTGAACTGCAAATTTTGCTTTCTCGGTGCGTGTTGAAATCAGTAATGACGTGACAGCACGCTACTAATTCCTGCTACTGGCTTCTGAGACACCCTTGTCGAATTCTTATGCCCTATTTTCTGAAATATTCAACTAGTCGAGATAGTTAAAAAAAAATGCAATCTATATATTTTTTGTTGATAGGCGACACATAAAAAAAGACGACCGTAACATTTTTCCTAAAGGTACTAACGGGACGAGATACAGAAAATGTCAGATTGTGGTATTTAAATTAAATGCCAAAATCTGGATGTATCAAGGGAACATGGCAGTGTAATAAAAACACGAAGCAGGTTAATATTATGAAACAACCCTAGGTGGTAAAACTTTCAGTGCCCTAATTAAATTAACTGCAATTCGGAGGAAACGAAATTGTGCAGCACCTTTCTGCGTCAAGGAAACTGGTGTAAACGTGGGTGTGGCACTAGCGTCAATCTATATTACCGCCTACTTTTGAAACCTACGATAACAAGGAAACATTTTGACGTGTCGTGTTTCTTTTGTTTTCATATGGATTTCAAGGTGAAATTTGAATCGAATATTCGGTAATCTTCAACTGTTACATTTTGAGGCATTTTTTTTTTCGAAATTGAGACGAAATTGGGAAAACTTTATAAAATTGTCTAGGACAGCTTGAAATCCGAACGGTGACTGCATTTTGCACAAGTCAACAGGTTGTACTGGAAACATTTACATAGCAGTGAAATTCTGATGTTAATTTATACATGATGGCATTTCGTTCAAATTACCAGTTCCGCAGGTGTCTTTTTCATCGTTCCCCAACTAATCGAGAGTAAATGGTTTTAGTGCTATATTGGACGAATATCGAAAGTTGCAGCGGCGCACCCTAAAACGCAAGATAATGAAATGGCGATGCTGCCATAAAATTGATAGAATTGGCAGTTGCTGGACACTTTTAGCGTCAACGTAACTCACTATTTCATCAATAAATGTGGGAAGAATATGAAGCCTCTACTATTCGCATTGTTTCCTTACGTACATACTGCGATTTTCATAAAGAAATTTACATATAGATTGCTTAAATTATCTACTCTCTTCTCGGGAAAATAATACGAATGGATAACTAACACGCAAGATACTGATGATATATACAGAGTGGAGGATTTAATTCGACATGTTCGCTTCTGATTTTCTCTGAAGAAAAGTACACTTTTTAACCATGAAAATGCTTACCAATATTTAGAATGCATGAATTTTCACTTTTCCTAGTTCCCATGTTGACTTTTAAGATGAAAAGAAACAATTGAGTTCGAATTTTCAATTGTATCATGAATAGGCGGAAGACGCTCAAACAGCCTACATTTCTGCTTTATTAAATACGTAGAATAGATAAGATTATTGTTCCGGATATGACTAGGCGAAATTGAAATCTATTTGATTTCATTTCTCAAACGATTTTAAGTTATGACGTTTTCTCAAGTATTTTTCTTCTTTTTGTAGTATGAAAAAATATTAGGGGATCAATAATTTGATAAAGATAACAGCGAATTTTGTATTGATACGTCTTTTATTCTAAAAATATGCAAAAACAGGAACATATAAAAGGTTTACAATGTGGCTGAAGTATCGATAATGCATTATTTAAACGCAAATACTCAAAAATTTCATTTGATGCAAACATTACTGCAATGTTGAACAGGTTTCGGAAATTGGAGATGGAAGTGAAATGAAGCAAACAAAAATATAGGCTGGCAGCTATGTACATAGATATTCGTTTATTATCGAAAACTAAAATCAAGTTGAAGTAAATGATGTGTCTTGGCACAAATGATAGCAACTGAACTAAAATAATACCTAACAGGTGCTGAATACCTAAAATAGATAGTTTGATTTTCGGATATGTGTTGCGATTATTCCTTAATAATTTTTCTCTAATATCGATTGTTGAAATTTATGCAAAGTTGGTGACCAAATGGCTCAAAATTTCACAAAGATTGTTGCTTATTTAAGAAATTACTTGGAAAGTTCGATCATTCATTTGTTTTTCGACCAATAATGATGAAATCTCTGTAAAATTCAGTTTTCTTCGTGAATCTATAAACTTCTGAGAAATTTATATGATAATAAATTTTTAGCCACGTATTATGTGTTCGCAAAAATCGATCAAAACTTTCAAGTTTTCTTGAAAATTTGAAAAGTTCCTCAAACACTTCAAGACGTTTTTGTTCATATTTTTTAAATTTTTCGATACTTTAGGGAGGAGTTCTGCAAAATTTGAGCATATTTTTGTAATTTCCAAGAAATATTAAAAATATAAATCTGTCTCTAAAGGGTGCGACAAGACAGCTCTACCCCTTCCCCCCTGTTGAAAATTGTACATCGGGATACAAGCGAAATATTATTCCGATTTTTTTTAATCTTTAGTGTCAGAAAATTTCTAACAAACATTAAATTCTTTTTTTCAACGAGTTGCTCAATTCATTGTTGAAAATACGTTGAACATAAGATGTACCTATAAAAAAGCATCCTGGAAAAAATCTGCGATAGATTACTGTGAGAAAGTCAATTTTTTAAACGCAACCCGTATCCTGAAGTACTAAATGATTTTTTAATAGTAAAGGAGTTTTTTAGTAAAAATATGAAGGAGTGTAGAAAAAAATTAAAAAGTTGGTATAACAATTTTACCCTTAAAGTGAAGTGAGTAACTTTGAAAGAAAAATATGTGGCAAATGCGAATACCGTCTAAGAAATTTTTTAGGCATTCTTATAAAATATCTTCACTCACCCGTCGGAACGAAGACATTTAAATAAAGACAATCCTCACTCAATTCCATATCAGTTGTGTTAGTAATAAGCTTATAGAAAGGTATATCCTCATCCTTGTAATCCTCAGGGTTTTGAAGGCAAGATGCTGGGTATGTAGTAAGATTCCTGATACCCGTCCAGCTTGGTAATGGATCTGTCATTGGAGGCGCGAAACGTAAATGCTCGAGTGGCGGTTGAGCATAAGGTATTCCATAATAAGCGATGATTTTTCGTATGCGATTTTTGGAAACTTCGAAACCCCTGACGTCCCCCTGGTTTGGAATCGAAACCACTGGCTCCCTATACGATCGCTCTTTCGCGCTCAAACTTTCTCCGACGAAGCAAACGCTTATAAAGTAACATATAACGAGTAGTAACATGTTGACGGGATGGACTTGGCTTAGGGGAAAGTTGGATGCCGACTACACAATTCACGAATGAAATCACGGTTCGCGATGTTGCGTGATTACTTATTCCCCTACGAAGGCTGGATCGCGATCAATCTATTTCATAAAATGGGGTATGGAAGCCGCATTTCGACAAACCGCCCTGAAGAAAGATTACTTACTGCAGTCGATACTTCTTTCTTTGATTCTTATCGGAGTTTGGCTAATGACACACATCTTGGTTTAATGCTGTCCAACGCGACTTGGTTTGGTTACCCAGCCTATTTATCGATTTAGCATTTATGGTAATGAGCTGTTCTTAATATAAAAAAGTCCGAGGATATTATAATAATAGTTTAGAGCCCACTCAAGACTCACGAAATGTCACACGATTTACATCTGAACTTATTGCAATTTTTTGAATAGAAGTGAAGAGAAAATTTCAGACATTTCAAATTTCAAAAGTATTTGGTAGGATTTCGGATTAAACTTGAGCTACGTAGGATTATATTCCCAAAGCATCCCAATTATTTGCAATGATATAATATTCATGGAAACAAATAGACATTCCCTGCGATTTGTGCTTCCCCGAATATCAGAAACGTTTTATACTTCTATTATCCAGTCGATATTGATTCTACACTATTTTATACTTCTTTTTAAATAGGGAAGTGAGTTGCAATCCAGTCTTCAAAAATATTGGATAAATAGTTTTTCTCCAATTACTTGAATAAAAGTATCAATGGTGTGATAACGATTCTATATTCCAAAAAGATGCAGAATCATGTTAATTAACATTTTGAAGTGGCTATAAATTAATTCAAATTTTTATGTTGGAAAAATAAAGTTAATAGAGCAGCTAGGAAACGGATATAACTTAATCAATTAAATGAATTGAATTCCAATCTTAAGATAAAAATTAAATTTCTCAGAAGTTTATTTATATCTATTATGATGCAATAGATAATATCAACGTTGTATCAGCGGAAATTGAAAAAACACTTAGAGGTTCTTCTTCTCAAAAATCCTTAGTCTATAATACACTTGATATTACACCCCAAAAAAATTAATATCTCTTATAATTCATTAAAATAGCGTTACTAGTCTAACTACAGGAATGAATCATTTAAAGTCGTGACGAAAAATATTAAGAACTGAAGTATTGATATATTAGAGTTTCAGAATTGTCAAATTTTTTTGGGATTTCAATAACAGTCCACCATTGGAAGAAGCTGAGAATACAAATCATCATCACGAAATTCAAAATATTCTTTCATAATCATGTGGGGTTTATGATGAGCATCTTCTCCTGAAAAATGATGAGAAACTTTGTTTTTTCAAATGAAAACTTCTGCCTGGGTGAACACCTCCACCTCGTCATCGAGATTTTCTTGCTGCGCGTATGCGTAGTAACAGGGATGAAAGAATCAGAGAATTGACATAATATCAATCATCATACACCAACGGTGACTTGACGTCGACACTTAACTCTATTTTCTATATCATGTTAACTACATGCATAAAAAAATACTATATCTATCAAATCGATAGATCATTTGCAAAATAGCTTTAAATATGTTTCACATTTCTTCCTTGGGATTTGAAAGATGTCATAAATTGTATAAGTAATTCGAAAACAAGCATATTTAACTGAATGAATGCATTTTTTTATATTATGATGCTATAGATAATATGAAAGTTGAAATACATCAACGAAACTGGCAAACTCACTTAAAACTTTTCAGAAACCCTAATATTATAATACACTTAACATTACACCTTAAAATAATTAATACATCTTATAATTCATCAAAATAGCGTTACTAATCTAATTGCTAGAATGAATTATTTAAAGTTGGGACGAAAAAGTATTAAGAATTAAAGTCGTTTACTCTAAATTAAAAAAAAAAATATTGAATTGAAATTCAGGAACTAAGAAAGAATTTCCTTTGATCTGAATACAATAAAAAACGATAAGTAATTTTAGAAACAATACAATCATTCGGAACAAATACAATTGTTGTGCAATTGCAGTGTACTCTATCCCATATCGTGACCTTTGTCCAAATATTTCAACATTTCGTCAATCTATAAGATCTATTAATAAAAAATTCGAAGAAGACGCATTTTATCACACGATTGCAATATTATTCGAACACTCAATGAAAAATTATGATAAAATTTTAGTATAAAATATCCTACTAGTGGAATGAAACCATCAATCTTCTCAACTCATCACAGTTGATACTGATTAATAAAAAATAGTGTTCAGTTTCCTGAGACGCCAAAAGTTTCACGATGAAGTCACTTTTTTTTCTTCTCGCTTTAATATGGTCTTCATTCGCATTACCAACTTACGACACCTACGACGTTGCCCGGGAATGGGAGAACTTTAAGGTAAGTCAGCCAAAAAATAAAACAATACCTAATAATCTTAACATTATATCAAGTTACGTTACGAGAAAATCTATGAGTCGGATGAAGAGGAAGCGCACCGTTTATCCATCTTCATGGATAACCTGCGGAAAATTGAGATGCATAATCAACTTTATTCCAAAGGAGAAGTTTCCCATACCAAAGGAGTGAATAAGTTCGCCGATTTAACGTCTGAGGAGTTCCTTCAATACTTGAACCGTTTTAAATCCACAAAGAAATCTAATGAAAAATCGAGGAGTAGATACGTAGGTAACTCGAACGAGTCCCTGCCTGGATCTGTGGATTGGAGGACTAAAGGTTGCATCACCGAAGTTAAAGATCAAGGAAATTGTGGTTCTTGTTGGGCGTTCAGCACGGTAAGCTTAAAACAAACGAACGGGGTGCTCTATACTTAAAATCACTTTCCACGCAGACGGGTTCTCTGGAATCTCAACTCTTTCTAAAGAAAAATAAATTAATTTCGTTGAGTGAGCAGAACTTAATCGACTGCTCGTGGGACCAAGGTAACGAAGGATGTGGTGGTGGTCTTATGAATAGTGCCTTCGAATACATTCAAAACAATGGTTTGGAGAGCGAAGAACAATACCCATATCTTGCTTATGATGATGATTGTAATTTTGTTAAAAATGAAAGCGTGGTATCAATAAGCGGGTATGTGGAAGTAAATAAACAGGAAAGTGACCTCCAATCTGCCGTCGCAACGATTGGTCCTATTTCCGTAGCTTTAGATGCAACGTCTGAACTGCAGTTTTATCGATCAGGAATTCTCATAGATGACAGTTGCGATGCAGAAGATCTAAATCATGGTGTATTATTAGTTGGTTATGATACCGAAGATAATAAGGACTTCTATATTATTAAGAATTCTTGGGGGAGAGACTGGGGTGAAAACGGTTTCTTCCGGTTAGGCAGAAGGGGTTCCAACCCTTGTGGTATCACCGAGGTTGCATCTTACCCGATTGTGATTTAGGGCTATAACAATATAAGCTTCATTTTCATAATTGAATATGTGGAAAATAAAATATACTTCATGGCTACGATTCTATTTTTTACCCGATTCCACAGTTCTTACCAACTAAATATTAATATACCCATATTACAGAGAATCGGGATAGTCGTTTTTGCTCAAGTGTCCTAAAATAGAAGGGTTGGGTATCTTATCATCAGAAGTTGTCAATCCCGTGATTCGCTCAAATTATAATTTATCATAATGTAGCATTCAAGAGAAAACAGAAATCCATTTAGTATTATTAGTCCATTTAGGTCAGTTCATTAGATACTTTTGTTTACTAAGGGAACAAACAACACAGCCCCCGCGAAATTTAACCCTATTAGCGCAATCGAAACCGGTTCTTAATTTAGTTTCCTTGGGGTTAATTGGAAAAAAAGAACCTGCAGAAGGGAGTTGTCGTTTGAATAATTTTTTGCGTTTATATTTCAAAAATTTTGTTTGATATTGCATTAAAAAAGATAACGTTGGAACCACTTTACAATCTTGAGTTTTATTGTAACGAATCGCCGTTGTGTACAATAAAGTAATATACGCTCCTCCGATTGATATAAAGTTATCCTTGAATCTAAAATACAGTAGATAGAAGAATTACGGACGAAGTCCTGTTTGTTGCCACTTAATTACAAGCAATAGAATTACATTATTTTCTCGATAATTTCACGATGAGTGCTCGAAGATAAGAAGAGATTAGGTTTTCCTACGAAACAGATAAAGTCGACTTCATTCTTACTCGTATTCGCTGAGATAAATAGAATTTCCCACTGTTTGCTGTTTTGACAAAAAATTTTAAAACAGGGTTTCTTGTAGCACGTCCATGGACTTAAATCAGTCCGTTCAATCCCCATGATTGAAGATGAAAACTAAAGAAATATTGATTGAATTTTGTATTTAACAGAAATTTGGATCATCGTCAAATTTTTAAATTTCACAAATTTAAATTTATTTGAAGATTTTTGATTCTTGATGCTCTTTTTCTCTCTTAATGAACGTGGTCTAATTTTCCAAAAATTTTTAAATCAAACTTTTTGTCTGATCTCAATTATTTCTTAATGTTTTTTTATATCAATTCAGAGAGTCAAGATTTTTAATTTTTTTTTACTTTCAAGCTCGCAAACTCTTCAAATATTTCTCAACTTTATAACTTTGAAGCTCTTTTGTCAAATCCCTAAATTTATCTCAAACTTTTATTGGAGAAAAGGAAATCCTCAAAAAACGCAATATTTGACTAGAATTTTAACATTTAGTGAAAATTCCTCATTTTTCACCAGGAACTTCGAAATTTATATTGAATCTTGCAAACAGAAATGGACAACTAATAATAGTAAAATAGAAAAACATTTTTCGTTTACGTTAATGAGTATGTGAAATGTATATCACTAAATAATTGACTTTATATTGGTAAAAGGAACCTTTCCGTTTTTATCTTTATTTAAATTAATTAAATAGGCGCGCAACACGGATATGAAGAATCTGACATATCTCACATTCGGGCCAATCCCTTTATACTTCAATAAAATCGGATAGTCCGGCTCGCGCTTTAGAACATGTCGCATTGACTGATAATGTGACATTACTTTTCTATGTTCGTCTGGAACGTAATTTCTATTTCTAGATGTGAGAGAGAAGAAGCAGCGTTTTGTTGACGAATGTGTTTGTTTACTTAAAGGAAGTGATCAGATGAAAAGGGATGTCGGTGTGCGGTTCATTATAAAAAAGTTCGGAAATATATGTGTAACCTGAAAAATGTTATCTGACATCCCCAGGGAATTTCGAAAGTATTCAAGGAACTGTCAGAGCCTACGAAGAATTTTACGAGACACCCGGAATGCCCTAGAAGACATAAGTTGCAATCTTCAACTGGGAAGTGAGTTTTTAAATGTTTTTCGATGTTCTGTGGCAGTATTGTGTGTTTTTGAAACGTTCTAGCTGAGCTAAATAACGATATTCTCAATCAGGATATTTTGGATAAAATTGACCATAAACTGGAATGGAAACCGACACTTTTGGTATTCGGCCAAAATTGTCATGCCAAGGCCCTTTTCGTCAACAGCATTTTTGAACAAACGATTTTGCCATTATATGGTAAAGGCTGGCGATATGTAAGTCAATCAGAAAGTCAAAAATTTTTACCTCGTCGATATCGCCACATTATTTCCTTGTTATTTTTTTCCTCAATATAATTATCGCAGCAACGACATGTTACAAGGGACTCATTTTGCTTTAATTTATCCAAATTTAACAATTTTGTAAAAATACAATTTTTTAAGGCAAAAATGAAATCACAGAATACAAAAACTGGGAGAAAATTTCTATAACGACTTGATCAAAGTTTGCTGTTCTACCATTTTAAAAACTGCTATGTCATTAAACAAATTATTGAAATTTGATAGTTATTTGCCTCTACAAAAACGCTTTTGGGTAGGAGATGCGGTTTGTCCATCTCATTAATATGTAGTTTTTAATATTCTTCAAATTAAACGTCGGTTAGGTTATATAAAATTCACTTTCCAGGTGTCTTTTATGTTTGGTTTAAAAAAAAACATCAGGCTGACGCTCGGTCATGAATATGAAATATTGGAGAAATTGAAGTCCCATGATCACCAGTGGGTTACAATACCTGAACAAGACCTTCAACTGAGTGCTTCAGAACAGGAAAATTTATCCGAATACTGTCCATCGTTGGAGGTTGAATTGTGTCACCCGATTCTTAAAGATAATGTCTTGGTTATGGTACCACCGGATTGTCAGCCAGAAAAGTACTCGGATCTACTGAGTCGTCATACTAAAAATTTACTGCCTGTGATAATATACGCTGTCTCTGAAGATATACTAAGTGATTATGTGAGTAAAATGAAAAACGCCTTCATAAATAAACTTTAGTTTTCAGAATATTCAAGAAATAAAGAAGTTGAAGGATATTTTCAAATTACCTTTTCTTTTTGTCTGTGTGTCGAATAATGCAAGGAGTAGTACAGAATCTCTTACCGAATCGGAACAGCATCTCTTGGAAGTCAGCCATGTCGCAAGAATAAAATTGCAGAATTTACGTGATCAATTATTAAGACTTGGTAAACATATAAACATTATGAGTATTTTTGCAGTAGTTGGTTTATTTTTATAGGTTACTTGAATGAATCGGAGAAAATGAAGACTGATGAAGTGATCAGAAAACCATCTTTTTGTCTCGAATGTTCACTCGATAACTCTTTAATGTGTAATACGAAAATAAACGAAGATTTCATATTATTTATTCGGGAGGTTTTTAAGTCGAGTTTATTAAAAATGGCATCGTTGCTTAGCGAGGTAGGAACCAGATAAGTTTAAAAGAAAAAAAAACATTCATCATTACAGGTTCACAACAAATATCTGAGAAAATTTATACTTTGCGCTTTCGATATGGCTAGGGAGATACAGATTACACCAAAACGAATATTGTACTCGCAGGAAATCGAACTGAAACTGTACCAAGCGCTAATGAAGATTGCTTGTGATCAACAAGAAGAAATTACCAAAATCATCCAGAAAACACTTCAAGACATGAAGTCGAATGTGGCGGAAGTTCTCGAAGATCGTGTTCAAACAGGTACTTTCAAGCTTCAATTTACATATTATTATTATTTAACTATTCTAGGTGAAAACCGTACTTATCAAACTCCAAAAATTGCCACCATGGAAATCCAACAATTGGTACTAAAACGATTAAGTAACTCAGTAGCCAATGAGATTGTACAATCGGTTGGCTGTCTCCAAGAGAGCTTCACGGGCACTCTGCAACGTTGTCTTGACAGCTTGGAAAAACATTGTCGCGATTTAGAAGGGAATCTGTCTGCTTCAAACGCAGTCAAGCAAATTATTTCGGCCGCGTATAATATCGATCTACAATCCTCCACATCGTCGTCCGTCATCCAAACGTTCGTGGATCGTCTCAGAATGACGTTGTCTAATCTTGTACCCTGGCATAACAACTGGCTGTCGTCCGGTCACGATCATTGCAACTTGCAATGGCAGTTGCAAGTGGTGACCAACATGATCGATTCGTTGAGTGCTTCTAAATTAGCCAAAACTATTTCTCTTCAGGTAAGTTCAATTGAATCCTCTACGAATTCATTTATTTGTCGATAGTTTCAAGAATCAGTAAAGTCTTCACACGAAGCCTTTCAATCAGCAATCAGATCGTTGGAGAATCAGTTATCAGGACAATTAGAACAAACTGAAGAGCAAAGGATAACTATTAGAAAAAGACACGCACCGCGATTCGCTCGATTGGCGCTGGAAAGCACATCGCTTTGTGATCTTCTAAAATGGGGAATGCCGAAGCAAATCAAGGAAATCGGTAGGGGTCAGTATGGCGTGGTATCCTCCTGTGAACCTTGGGGCGAAGTAGATCCTTGCGCATTTAAATCGGTTGTGCCTCCCGACGATCGGCATTGGAACGATCTCGCAATGGAATTTTATTACACAAGGTATTTTCATTTTATTTATATTATCGTTATTCGATTCGTTTGAATAATTTTTGAATACACTTTGCAGAAGTCTTCCAGAGCATCCAAGGATTGTGAAACTTAGAGGTTCAGTGATAGATTACATGTATGGGGGCGGCAGTTCACCAGCAGTACTATTGATAATGGAAAGACTGACTAGAGACTTATTTTGTGGACTAAACCAAGGTTTATCGTGGCCAGTAAGGTTGAGGGTATCTATTGATGTTATTAAGGGCATCCGGTATTTACATTCCCAGGGACTCGTACACAGGGACATCAAGCTCAAAAATGTTCTCGTAAGATATTCGTTGGTTTTTTGATATTTTAAAATGCCAATCCGCACGTTTTCAGTTGGATAAAAGCGACAGGGCGAAGCTTACGGATTTTGGCTTTTGTATACCGGAAGCGATGATGTCCGGAAGTGTAGTCGGTACTCCCGTGCATATGGCTCCGGAACTTTTATCAGGTAGATACGATTCAAGTGTGGATGTTTATGCTTTCGGGATTTTATTCTGGTATATTTGCGCCGGGCAAGTGAATCTGCCAAATCAGTTTAACCAATTTCATAATAAGGAGCAGTTATGGAATAACGTGAGAAAAGGTGAATAAATTTTATATCTAGATTAACAATTATTTAAATCACATGTATTTAGGTATCCGACCTGAGTGTCTCAAAGATTTCGACCAACGTTGTTGGAATCTTATGGAACAGTGTTGGGCGGCCGAACCTTCAGAAAGACCTTTGTTGGGCAATGTGCAGCCTCAACTCGAGGCGATATATCAGGATTCGTTGTCAGATTCAATAAATGACTTATCAATAACTGAACAAGTCCTTGAAGAAGTTGGACATTTTCAGGCTTTCAATTCGTAAGTTCTAACACATATATAAATATAAAGAAACGTTCACTCTTTGTGAAATGGCATTTCTTTTTTTGCATACTGACGAGGTTCGCTTTTCACCTCAATTTTGTCAGTATTTATTTTGTTCGTGGTGAAAATTTTCGCTTTGTTATCTTATGTAATATAAAGTTTATCGAAATCAAATTGTTTGTATAGATTGAAGTTCCAAATTTTTATAAGAGTCGAAATTATTGTTAAAAAAATTCCCAAATATTTTTCTTGTTGTTCTTTGGGATTCAAAACTTGTATTGCGTGAATAAATCAGTTTTTTATCAGCATACTTTTTTCAATCTGTTTATCCACGTATCTTTGAATAAAATTTATGAAACCGGATCATGTATCTATGAAAAAAAAGGAGCTAGGACGTAGTTATTATTAGTTGTTGAAGAATAAAAATATCAAAAAAGGAAGATTATCTTCCCAATTTATTTTTTCCAAAATTTGATGTAACAAAAATATGAACTTATTGAAATAAATTTTACATTCGGTGTCACTCAAGGGACTATACAACCTGGAATTTTGCATTATTACAATTACACAATATCAAAACTTCGATAGAATCGGAAACATCTTATAACATTAAACCTCCTCATACTTCAACTTGAACTAACAAGTTGATTGTTCATTACACAAGTATTCTTAAAGTTCAGTCTTGTCAGCTTTCGGTTTACCATCCCTGGTATAACCTTTCAATTCATTTGTTGCGTGCTTCGATATATAGGCGATGAAGTCGTCGAGTTCTCGGCCACCCTGTAAAATTCGTTATCAGAATGTTAATATTATTAGCTGAAATTTTTCCTTACGTCGTAAGAAACAGGTTTATTCTTAGAATCCTTGGGTAGCCAGAAAAGTGTTGGGAAACCCCTGACGTCGAATGGAGCTGGTACATCATTAGCTGTGGCATCCATCTTAACAATGGCTACATCTTCATCTTTCAATTTTGCTGCTAATTCATCGTAGATGGGAGTCAATTTCTTGCAATGCCCACACCATGGAGCATAGAATTCGATCAATGTATCTTTTCCATTATCGATAACTAATTCATCAAAGTTCTTTGCAACAGCTACTTTGACAGGTTCATCATTGCTTTCAGGAATTGGTTCAGATTTCAGGTATGGTGTCAATTTTCCATCTAACAGATTATTTACGAAAAGTTCTAACGATTCTACACTGAACGCATCTTCCATGATGAATTTTTGATTTTTCTCATTCTTGGCAAATACTCTCGGTTTGTCTTCACTTATGAAATCGACGCCGAATTCGTTCAATTCCTGGTTGAATTCGTCTTTAGAACTGATGGCGAAGTTGATCTTGTCTTTAAACTGTTTAGCCACTTTCAAGATCCTGTTTCTCCAGTAGTTGGTACCTTTTGGATTCTTAACATAATCAACAGCGTAATAAGCGATAACAAGTGGGTTCTGGAATTCTTGTCGGTTGTCAGATTTTCTGTGGCCACAAAGTCCGTGACTACAAAAATTTATATTAGTATAATCGATGGAAACTTACGAAAACAATGCTGACTTACGCATTTTTGGAAACAAAATCTTCTATTGAAGAAGCATCGGCGGATCCCGTGTAAGTTACGGAGTTGTCTTCAAATTTGTTATTCAAAATTGCCGGACGGAAAAGGACAATGTTGTCTCTGAGAAATAAAATTTTTTGTAACAATTAAATTTCGGGTTTTGTTAACGCTTACTTTAAACCCTGCTTTTCCAACACAGATTTTGTGGTAGAGTGTGCGAAACGATATTTCTCCCTGCGCTTATCGGCAATTTTCAAGAAGGCCAATTTCAGATCACTTTCCTTCTCGAAGAATCCAATCACAGCGATTTCATTTTCGGCTTTGATGAATTTTTCCAAATCCTCCACTGACTTCAGCTCCTTGGAACTGGGACCGACTTGAGCCTTCATATATTTAACGATACCTGTAATATAATTTTTGTATTATTGTAGAATAAATTTGGGAATATTTAAAATTAACTTTTGAATTCGAATATTTTGGAATAATTACATTCATTAAATTATTCCCATCTATACACTTCCAATATAAGTACTTGAAGCACATATTTATTTAAAAAAGGAATTACTACATTTCTATGCTATTATATGATAATTGACAAATTAGTTAGAACATAGAAAAACCCTTTATTTCCCATTATGAAAATTTTTTTTTCGTTCAGGAAAATAAATTCAAGTGTGAACGCTTTCAAAATTCAAAAACCAGACTGTTTAAATCTAGATCATACAACGATGACATGATTTCTTTGAAGTATTAAAATTATTTGAATCATAAACTCACCTGCAGCTTCTCTAGGTCCATTATAATCTTGAGAAACTTCGCCGTTTCGGAAGATTTTGAGTGTCGGATATCCGCTCACTCCGTTTTTGTTACACGTCTCCTTACCGGCTTCGGTACAATCAACTTTAACCAAAGCGATTGGCGGATCATGTTTTACCAAGTCTTCCGCTGCCTTCGCGTATTCCGGCTTCAATCTTTTGCAATGACCACACCTGTAGCAATTTCAAATATGAAAATAATTCTACTTAGTAAAAACAGGAAATTACTTACCAAGGCGCATAAAACATGACGAGAGCGGTTTCATGCTCGGCAACTTTACTGGCAAAATCACTGTCACCTAGTTCTAAAACATCTTCTTCTTTCGCCAAAGTGGCATAGCAGGATAACACGACCAAAAAAACTTTGATGAGCAACATTTTTAATTGTATATTTAATAATTTAAATTCGTTTTATCCCCTTTCGCCGATATGACAACCACACGAAGGAAATCCGTCACTGAAAGTGCGCTGTCAATAGACTTAAAAATATACGTGGCCGTAGTCTGCGCACAAGCCGCCGGTACAGTGTTGGCGAAATCTGATTGGTCGAAAAACGCAACATTTGTATTCCGCTTTGACTTATTTTTACTAGAATTTTCCTTTGTTCACGAATTTGAATACATCTTATCAAAATTATCAAGTGGACTTAAGGTAATTAGTTGCGATAAGATGGATAAGGGACTCGCCTGCACTCTGAATTAATCTACGTGTATCCGAATTTGATCATGTGGAAAAGAGCGAAAAAACACAAAAAAAACGTAATTTATTTGGTTTTTTTTTTGTATATGACTTATCACTGTTAATAAATGGCATCATTGATTAATAATAATTATTAGTCAATTCTAAGAAAATTTTTGTTCAGGAATTTTATAAAATTCTGCTCCATTCGGGCAAGTTCTTTGCTCCAACCAGGGAACTATTCATAGACAAATAAAGATAGGAGTTCGTCTATGGAAGTATTCTCAAAACGACGTACTACCATTGTCTAATAATACTAATATCATTGACTAATAATACAATAGTATTATTAGTCAATGCATTGAGTAATAATAGTCAATAATGATTAGAGGACAGTGAATGTCTATGATTTTGTTTATCATTACACAAAAAATAGATTAGCTTCTATGAAATAAACGTCAGTGCACTCTAACCTCAATCTATCCGTTTCTGAAAGATAGATTTTTGAAATGAGCGGAAGTAAATTCTATTTAATATTCCTTATTGTAACTGTTAAAAAATCATGTTTCGGCAAAGATGATTCGTTCACCGAAGAGTTATTGATAAAACCTTTGAATTCGGACAATTTCTACACCCATTTCCAGTTCGCAACAAAATGGACAGTGCCCGAAATTGGATTCGGTGAGCATTTTAAAAAGTTTTAACTGTTTGTTTTATCTAATTATAGATTATACATAGTACAGATTATAATAAGTTTGAGAGGAAAATTTTGTCAATGAAAGTTGATACTTTTGATGAGTTGATCATTTAATGCAGACCTTTAAAAACGCGGCGGAATATAATACAGTAAAAAAATATAATAGAGATGAAGGATTTAAAACTTGTAAAAAAACGTAATAAACTGCAAAAAATTGAAGTTGGGGATAATTTAAAAAAATTAAAAAATAAAATTAACAGTAAAATCATTAAAAAATCAAAATTCTAACAAAAAATGGTTAGCAACACTGTTTTGTAAATACCTTTGCAAATAAAACATCTCCCAAAATCACATTGAATTCGAATAAAACCGCAGCTCCAGGACATGATGCCATCAGCGTAAAAGATATACTCCAAATAAAAGATAGTTTAGTGCCAATACGTGTAAGGCTTACAGATAACATTTTTTAAGACTAAATTTTCGAGCATATTGAAAATATATCAAACTTCACCCTTACACAAGTCTGGAAGTAAAGAGTTAATTAATAATTACCGATCGGTATCAGTGATTAATATCTTTTCGCAAATCGTTGGGAGAATAATCAAAAATCGAATGATAGAATTTATTGAATAAAATTTAGAAGTAGACAACAATATGTTTTCATAAAAAACAGAACACAAAATTTTTGTGCCTGATATCATTTTTGTCGAACTCCAGCTTCACATTCAGAACTTTTTCCGAGGATCCTTGCGGAAATAATTGAAAGATACAACGTGCAAGAGTTACATGTCAGTCTTACAAACGGATTGTGGAGATACGAGAATTGGGGCTACCCAGTGGTTAACGCGGCACCCGGTGCGGAACTCTGGGCTTGGTTCAAACCTGATACACGAAATGTCGATAAAAACTGGAAAGAACTAACGAGCACGCTTTCCGGTCTTTTCTGCGCTTCATTCAATTTCATCGATGCTACAAACACAATAACACCGGAATTCTCATTCAGACCACAAGGTGTTTTTGAGCAGACCCAGGAAGTGAATTCAACGTATTTGCGATATTCCAGTTTGCCGCGAGAAGTTGTTTGTACGGAGAATCTAACACCGTGGAAGAAATTGTTGCCTTGCAAAGCAAAAACAGGAGTAGGATCGTTGCTGAATCCGGGCTCCATTCATAATACAAGGTAGTGCTATGGTATATTTACTTAAAACTATTTTTGAAAATTTTTGTGCAGATACCATTCAATAGGATTGCATTTAAGGAGAATTTGCTCAGGGAAATGTACAGAAACAATACTTGAGCTTCAACAAACTGTTTCACTCGTTTATAACAGCAAGTTACTTGGTACAAGGAACTGGTCATTGATTAAATTATTTGGTCAGGGTATTCTGAGGTCCTGTGATTTGGCAGATACCAGCACAATTTATGTCGACATTACTTCCAATTCTTCTGTACCTTTCAAGCTAACTACGGAACCAGATGACATCATTACGTCCATGAAAGGAGGAACCGTATCACAATATGCCAAATACGATGTGGGTTATCAGGCATTTTCAGTAGGAGTTGATTACTTTTCCAACAAAGAGATTTCAGTATTAAAACCTTCCCTCTTGTATGCCCATCAATATCTGTCTGGTTACGGTAAGGAAACTGGAAGATTAGTGGTTAAAATCACAAACAACTACTGGCGAAATTTAGATGTTGTGTTGCTTGAAAACATTCCTTGGTATCTTCAATTATACCTTCACACCCTCAAAATAACGGCAGCAGATGTAACAATTAATCCAATAGTCCTTAAATTTAAACCAGGAAAATTAAGGCGTGGTTATTATCAATTAGAATTACTTTTGAGGATACCAGCAAACTCGGTTGTAATAGTCTCTATAAATTTCGATTATTCTTTCTTGAAGTGGCAAGAGTATCCCCCTGATGCTAATCATGGTTTTTATATTGGTTCTGCAATTCTAACTTGTCATTTACCTCTTGCTCGGGATTTCAATGGTTTACCACAAGATGGAACTATGATCAGGGATAGTTTTAACGCATCCAGATCTGGTTATTTGGTACAAATTCGCACTGAAACTTTAATTGTAACACTTCCCACGCCAGACTTTAGTATGCCATACAATGTGATATGCTTGGCTTGTACCGTTGTGGCTTTGGCTTTTGGTCCACTCCATAACATCACCACTAAAAGGTTTATTTTGAAATTGAAGGATGAAGGGAGTTTATTTGATAAGTGGAAACATATTTTGAAACTGAAGAAAGACTGATTGAGTGATATTAGTAAGCGATTTTATTAGAAATATCAGTTTAATTTTGTTATTAATAGATGAATATTATGTACAGTTTTTTTCTTAAGTAAATATTTAAAAATAAGATTTGTTCTTTTTCTGTCATGTGTTCACTTTTAGTTTGCTCAATTGGTGTTGGGCTAAGTTAAGCAATGTTTGACTGCTTTCTAAAATCTGAAAAAGGAAAAAAATACTCTTGTTACTCAAATTATTCAAATCATTTTGACAGATTATAAAACAAAATCGTCGGTTACATTTGATTATTATGTAAGCTTTACCAATTCGTTTAGGTCGAGAATTCAGAAGTATATATTTTTGATGGAAAATTAATGAACAAGTATCATCACCTTTCTGAAGCCGATTTCTGTTTCTCTTATTGTCTGCGTATAATCGTCGCAAAGCTGTCGATGATATTTCAAATTATCCTTCACATGAGTAAGTTTTTCTTGGAGCCCTGCGATATTTGTTTCTAAAGCGGCTTCTTCTGATTGTTCCCGATTTATTACAGCAATTAGAGCTGATCGTTTTGATTTCAAGTCTTCTAAACCTACAAAATCCAATGAATATCTTTACAAAAGAGGAATTTAACATACATTTAACTAATTCTTGATTATATGCTTGCAAACAGGCTCCGTGTTCTGCCATAATTCGAAAATTGTATTATTCCGTTGTAAAATATTTAAGGTTAGTTTAGAGATTCAACCTAAAATATATTAGTGTTCTCAATTTTCTATGCTAAAAGTAGTTCAAATTGTCAATGTCATTGAGGTCAAAGTCAGTTCACATTACATTTGATTTAAATAAAATTTATTCAGTCCTCGAACAAATTCCACATATTTGATATATTCGACGATCAAAATGCCTGCAAATGGTGAATCCAAATTTAGTGAAGTTCCTCTTGGACATCCTATTGAAGTGTTTGAACTAACAAAAAAATACAATGAAGATACTTTCAAAGACAAAGTGAACCTTGGAGTCGGAGGTGAAATTGAGGAATTGGTTGATTTTTTATTTACTATTCCATAAATACAGCATATCGCAATGAGCACGGGAAACCTTGGGTTTTGCCTGTTGTTAGGCAGGCTGAAATAGCCTTGGCGAATGATGGAAGTTTAAACAAAGAATATCTCCCAGTTTTAGGCTATGACAAATTTTGTGAAGCAGCTACTCAGATGTTACTTGGCGAAGACAGCATTGCTCTCAAGGAAAACCGAGTATGTTCGTTTTACCAGTATTGTATATGCTTGATTATCAAAGGTAAAATGTTATCAGAGATTATAATTTGTGTTGGCATAACTTATTATTGAGTGAGTACATGAACCTAATTTTGTTACTGAATTCTGAATGGGCGTATTCAAGGGCGGGGGTTACATCTCCTCCGACCCACCAACAAAGTATGATTAAATTCAAATCCTATGATAAAGTTATATGCACTGAACTTTACATTTAAAAAATAACAATGTAACATTGTATAAGCCACAACTATTTTCATTTTGAGGAAAAACAAATGGTTATCATTGTTTTTAAGGCTATGGGAATACAAGCGCTTTCTGGAACTGGAGCTCTAAGAATAGGAGCTGAGTTTCTACATTCCCAGTTGGGTTGCGATGTTTTTTACTATTCAAATCCGACATGGGGTGAGATTCTAACCATAATTCCGCGAAAGCCAATATAAAACTGAATTGGTATTTTAGGTAATCATAAATTGATATTCACCTCTGCAGGATTCAAGTCGGGTAGAGAATATAGATATTGGTCACCAAGTAAATGCGCTCTTGATTTTGACGGTTTGATAGACGATTTGCAAAGAGCACCGGAAAAAGCGGTGATCATTCTTCATGCTGTCGCACATAATCCTACCGGTTGCGATCCAACACAAGAACAATGGAAAAAAATAGCTGAAGTTATGGAAGAAAAGAAACTTTTTTGTTTTTTCGATTGCGCTTATCAAGGGTTTGCCAGCGGAGATATTGATAAGGACGCATGGGCGATTCGCTATTTTGTCTCACGAGGAATTGAAATGTTCATCGCACAGTCTTTTGCAAAGAATTTCGGCCTCTACAGTAAGAAATGCAATTTGTTTTTAGAATTATGTAGTAGTTAAGTTGAGCCCATTTTCATTGATATTTTAAGCCACATTTGCAATTATTTATACCGCAATTTGTTGTTCTTTTCAGATGAAAGAATTGGTAACTTGACTGTTGTCTCTAATAAATCTCTCGTTTTACCAAGTGTCAGGTCACAATTTACATTACTCATAAGGGCAAATTATTCCAATCCTCCAAGCCATGGAGCGCGAATTGTTGCATATATTCTAAACAATGTGGACCTTTTTGAGCAATGGTGAGTGAAATTGTCTGTGAAAAATTCGCTTGAAATATAATTACTATTTAGGAAAGAGAATGTCGCTACTATGGCTAACAGAATAATTGAAATGAGGAAAAAATTGAGAGCCACTTTGGAATCTGTGGGTGCTCCAGGATCTTGGGAACACATTACATCACAAATTGGGATGTTTTCATATACTGGTTTGAATGGTGATTGTTATTGTATTTACAATTATTCGATGTTAAGTTGATGTTTTTAGCGGAGCAATCAAATCATATGGTCAAAACACATCATGTCTATATGTTGAGGTCTGGAAGGATAAGTATGGCAGGAGTGACTTCGGAAAATGTAGAGTATGTTGCTGGAGCTATTTTAGATTCTATCAAGAGTAATCCATCATCGTGATGGATAAATGGGAAACGGTTTCAAAATTACTCTGTAAACATATTTTATTTACCAATTGTAAATATAAACTTATTGTTAAACAATACTTTTGTCTCTAAAATTCGGTTACTCCAGTAAAACATCGTTTATCTGCAACACGTTTTAAACATATGAAAAGCACAGAATACTTCAGTATTCTGTGACTAAAGACGAGTCTATGGTTAACCTCTTACTGTGTTACTAACCTGTATAATACAATGTTTTTGTATGAAACTCCGAAATAAATAACTTTGGTATATTTAATCAATTAGCTGTAGGCAAACCGTGATTTACTTTAAACCAGTTTTCGTGTAACTCAACCTAAAATTGGAATTTTGTACAATGAAGGCAAGACGAAGTGGTGAAGGCAAACCGAAATTCAATCAAAATGGGGCAACCACTCACAAAAACCGTGAGAATACCCGTCGAGAATTTCGTCACATGGATCAATTATCGGAAGCCGAAGTCGGCATATCAGAATATGTAGGAAATCTTGGTGGATTTACAGGAGTGATTAAAGCAAGGTTTTCTGATTTTCATGTAAATGAAATTGACTTGGATGGTAAAGTTGCGGTTTTGACAAACACAAGTATCCCAAAAAATGAAAACAGCGTGAACTTTGAAGCGATAAAGGAAAGCCCTTCAGAGCATATACTTCAAGAAAATTGGGAAACAATACAAAAAATTGTTAAAGGGAGACAAAAGAACCTGTCAAATGTGAAATAACAAGTCTTGATAAAGAAGATCGTAGGAAGATACATTTGAAGATGAAAGAAATATTTGCTAAAAAGATTGTTGTTGACACACAAGAGGAAGATGGCAAAAAATATATGTTGTTTAGAAAACCAAAGCCAGGTGAGAATGTTCAACTTTTACAAAATTTTTGAACCTTCAGATCGTCTGTATAAGAAAATGAATGATTTATATCAACTATTAAAATGTTTACAGGCGATGACTGCAGAAATTCTTGGCCAGAAGAAAAGGGGCAATATGTTCATTTTCTCCTGTATAAAGAAGCTTTGGATACAATGAACGCTTGCTACCAAATATCCAAAGCATTAAAATTAAAACCGGCTAGTTTTAGTTACGCTGGAATAAAAGATAAAAGAGCAAAAAGTACACAATGGTTATCAGTTAAGCGTGTAGAACCTTGGAAATTAATAACTAAAACTAAGAAAATACGTAACATCAAAATAGGAAATATAAAATACGAAAAAACCCCATTGAAATTGGGAGACCTGTCTGGTAATAAGTTTAAAATTGTTGTCAGAAACATCGTTTGTGAAGATTCTGTAATAGAAAAAGCTGTAGAATATGTAAGAGTAAACGGATTTCTGAATTTCTACGGTTTGCAACGTTTTGGTAACGATAAGGAAGTTCCCACTTATATGATAGGATTGAAACTTATCCAAGGGCAGTTTGAAGAGGTGAGTGAACCTCAATTCGACTAGAAATTAATATCTCGTTTCTAGGCTTGTAAACTGATTTTAAAACCCAAAACCTCAGACGATGCTGATTTGGACATTTCAAGAGCGAAAAAATTATTTTTTGAAACAAATAACGCAGAAGAAGCATTTAAATGTTTGAGCGGTAATAAAAGTAACTGTATTGAATCGAAATTGTTGGAAGGTTTGATCAAAGAGAACAAAAATTCTTTCGTTAATGCATTAGCTAATGTAAATATGACCACACCTAATTCTGATTTATTAATGAATCGATTTTTAGATTCCACGAAATATGCGACTTTTATATTTACATTCTTTTCAAAGTTGGATCTGGAACAAAATGGTCAGCGAGAGGATAAAGAAATTTGGGTTTGTACCTGTTGTTGGAGATTTGATTATGGTTAATGAAAACCATGTCAGAGATAATGTTGAAACTGATGGTGATTGTGGCGATGATACTGGTATTAAGATAAATAATATGTGTCAACATTTTAGAACAATTTAATCTGCATTTCAGATCAGGATAATATTCCTCAGCAAGTGAAAGTTTTGGAAGAGGCAGATTTGGAGAATTATACAATATTTGATATAGTCTTACCTTTGCCAGGGTATGACGTTCAGTATCCTGTTAATATGAAGGAAGAATATGAAAAAGAATTGCATGTTCACGGTTTGACAACAGCAATGGCAAAACAAAGTGTTCAGTAAGTTGAAAAAATATTTATCCACACATTAAAAATTTATTTTACAGGACATATAATTTATCTGGTTCATACAGAAAGATAATGGGACAAGCCAAGGACTTACAGTGGAAATTAATGAGATACAACGATCCCAATATGAGTTTAATTCTTTCAGATTTTGACAAATTGAGAAAGTTTGAAACACCTAACGACATCCCAGGTACAGAAATTTTATACTAAAATCCACATTCACCATTGTTTTTCAGATGGCAAATACAAAGCTTTAATATTAGAATTTTCACTTGAACCATCTTCGTATGCAACAATGGTTCTAAGAGAAATTATGAAAGTAGATACATCTCCAAGTGCTCAAGTGAAATTAAACAATTATGCAGATGTTAGCAAGTCGAAAATTTTATTAGTGACTGAAAATAATTCTGAAGAAAAACTCGAGACAATTGATGGAACAGAATCTACGAGTATTTTGAATAATGAACAGAAAATGGAGGATCTTAAAAAGAGCATATTCAATGAAAGTCCCAAAAAAAGGAAAAAAAAATATGATACAAACGCGTCCAAAAAACTGAAAACTGATGTTTCATGAGAGTTTTGAATTAAATTTCAAATAAAACTTTGTTTCAATTGGACAACTACCTTGTTTTTTTTTAACCAACTTAATTAATTTCATAACCAATTAATTCTTTAATGTAGATAACTCGTAAAATTCATCTTTTTAATTTTATAGCCGGCTTTCTGCATTAATGTGTAATACGGGTTGCATCTTATTCTGACATCTATGAGAATGATGTGGTTCTGTACTCCATATTTCATAATATGTTTGTTGAGGTTAAATCTGTATAATTTGAAAAAATGTCAAGTAATCCTGTATTTTGTTGTTTGAGAAGTTGTTTAAATAGTTTTAAATTCAGTGACAATATACCAGCCGCGCCGAAGGAAAATCCGATACGACTGGATACTACATTTATGGGTATAAAATTAAATTTGTATAATGACTAATAATTTGGAGACATCGCTTCAGGTTACGAGGTAGTGATCGTTAAGGGTGGTCAGAGAGTATGCGGTGCTGGAGCTGCTCTCGGAAATGCACCACTAGTCCAATCAAAATCCTATTTTGAAGCCAAAGTGCAACAGGGTGGCTCCTGGTCTATAGGCTTAGCAACTAGACAGACTGATCTCAGTTTAACTCAAGGTAAATTTTAGTGTAGACTTCATTAACTTAGTACAAGTAATTTTAGGTGGCATGGATGAATACTCTTGGGCCTTATGTAGCGATCATATAATTAGACATAATCAAATAGAATTATATAAATTAGATACTGAAAATAAGGATAAAGATATGATTATACAAGAAGGTGATCTAATTGGCGTTTCCTTCGATCATATTCAACTTCGATTTTATGTCAATGGGAAAGAGGTTGGTTATTGTGTGAGCAGTATCAAAGGGACAGTTTACCCAGCTATTTATGGTAACTATAATTGCATAATATTGCACTTTATTTAACTAATATTTGCAGTTGACGATGGGGCAATAATAGATATAATATTGGATGACTTCATCTTTCCCCCTCCCGCAGGATTTGATAAAATTATGTTAGAACAATCACTTCTTTGAAATTTCCATGACAAGCTAATTATTCTCAAGAATCACCTATCAAAGGTATGCTATAAGCATCATATTCGGTCCAAACATGGATTTATCTTCTATTTATAACACATCAGGAACTTTAAACTTATCATTGCCAAAATGAAATTCCCGTCCTACAATATTATTTCGCTCAAACGTCGTTCATGATTGCTGTCTGGTACTAGCTTTAGTATAATTTAACTTTTAATTAAAATACGTTAACTTATTAAAACTATATTTTTGTAAATATACAAGCATCTAATATATAATAAACAGCAGTGAAACTCATGACTTCAATGTAAAATTTCGTAAAACAGATATGTTCCAATTTGAGGCAGGCAGTTTGTTAATTTTAAAATGAATATACATAAAAAAACAGATTGTCTACCTGTACTACTTACGTCCTAAATATTCCACTAAGAACCCTGTGATTGTATCCAAAACATGACTTAAATTAGTTACATTAATCATGGTTTCTTTAGGTTTTTCCATCTGACCAAACTATCATCCTAGAAAGAAATCTTTGGTTAAAAAAAGAGCGAAGTAAAGGTGAAAATTCAACAAGTGAAGACAAATAAAACACTTATGGCTGACGTTCCAATGGCACAACAAAATTCAACTAAAATTACTATTAAAGGTCACAACAAAATTAAAGCTAACATGCATAAAAATAATATCAGAAAATTCAATAAATTGAATTGTTCCCTTTCAAGTTATGATAAAAGTAATATCGATTCGTACTGTTACAATACAAATTCTTAGCTGCCAAATTCAAAGTGGGACAAAGGGAATGTGAAAGAATCACTAACTTTTTGGTACAACATTAATATAACGTCATACCATTTTTGATGCTTCATTTGCTTTCTGAATCATTGTCAGGTAATTTATCCCAATCAAAATCCGCCTTCCCACTTTTATTCGTCAATTCCCCCAAATGCTTAAACCTAATTTCAAAATCTGAATCTCGTTCTCTAAGCTTCTTGAACCTCTCAAAAAGAATCTTTTTCGCAAAAGCATACAGCTCTAAATCAAGACTATTCAGTGCGCTAATTTTTTCTGATTGAGCCTGCGTCAGATAAGGAATTGTCGAGCTTGATACTGTCGAATTATTTTGTTCGAATGGGATTGCAAATCGAAGATTAAAAGTTTCTTCGAAGATGTATTGAGAAATTTTTTGATATTCCGTTAGACCGAAAAACGCCATCGCTTGTAAATTACGTTTCGCGCTGGCCAACATTATTCGGTCTCTATCCGACTGCGACATATAATTTCTATCGTAACAACCTATCAAAGATAGATCGGCTAACATTCGTGTTTGTCGATTTGCTGCCAGATTCGATTCGCAGTTGATGAAATCGTCAATCTCCACACCCTCCCACGTCTCGTCTTGGTAACACGGCGGTATCTCATCGTCACGGGCGGGTCTGCCATTACACGTGTGCTGTGATCCTGCAAAAAAAAGTTATGATAATCCTAAAACGAAACATTTACATCTCCCAGAATGTACTGTCACAAAAATTTTAATCTTCGTCTATAAACAAATCAATTTGATTTAAAAAGGAAGTTGTTACAACAAAGTATTATGCAGAACTCACTGTCCGTGAGGAACGTTTTAATGAATGAACGAATTTTGTGGAAACGGAACTGAACTGAATCAATTCGTTATTAAGAATAATATGGCGAAGAATATTGATACGTAAAAAGTGAAGTCTACATGGACCTTTTTGCATCCGAAAGAAGATCGACGCTAGGTTATTTATGAAATTGTATGAATACACGATGTTTAATCAGTCGGTTGTGGGAAATTTGAATTCACCCACGAGTAGTTCGTCGCTCATCGCGTCGCCAATTGCAACTTGCAAGGCAGTATTTTACAAATAGTCTTATTCCATTTAGCAGAAAAGCACGCATTAAGAGAGCTATGAAAGCAGACTGAAATGCATTTTTGAAGAATATAATTGGAAATATTTCAAGACATACTTTTCCGATGTCAATCGACAAATGAACGGAATTCCTCTGTTCGCAGACGATTTTCGGTTGAATGCGATGAAGCGAAAAAGACGTTGTTTTCCTTTTCTTTTGATAGTTATGTGAATCAGAAGTGAACCAGAAACGAATGGTTCGTTTCTTAAGAGAAAAATGATATTCTCACTATAAAGCAGATATTTAGCAGTAATTTACAATAATGAAAGATTTTTAAGCCAGAATTCGATACCTGCTTTGTCCCACTGTATACCTCATCAAACTAGATGGTCTGTCAGGATTCATGATGTCAAATCATTTGCGAAGAAGTGTCCTGCAATCAAAAAGAATATTGAAGAAATAACCAAATTGAATTCAATGGAAGAAACTCGAATCTATTAAGGTACACTACTTTTGGATACTATATTTACAGTGCGCTCGGAAAGTAATGGATAAATTCTTTATTTCAGTGATGGAGAATTAATTTTGTTGTTTATCACATACGACGTTTAAAAAAGTCTTTTTTATATATTGCGTGGACTCAGATAGCGGCGAATATACAAATTATTCAGAAGGCTTGTATATCCAACCGACCATCAAATTAGTTTTTTAACCGTCAGACGCTTGGGTTTTCGGGATCAGCGACTACAGTTGAAAATAGAAAAAACGACGAATTAAAATACCGCGGAGCGAAATTTATAGCAGAAAACTTGAAGATCAAGAAGAAACATTAGACCTAACGCTTAAAATGAGAAAAGAGATTTTTAAATCGAAGAATAATTTTTTAGTATAGAATAGTAATATGATTCGATGTATAAGAATACATCGTCGCTCGCAATGATTGTCACTAAAAATGGCGCCGCCTGTCGAGTCCGGAAATATTAGCGAAAAACCACTGAAAACGGCAGTTTTTTTTTGAGGAAAATTGTAAATTTTTTCAATCCAATTCAATTTTCGTTTCCGAACGACAAAAATTTCAAAATGGTGCCGAGTTTTTCTTTTCGACTAAATTTGATCGTCAAAAAACGGCCATGTTTAATGATTTTTTGGCCATATATTCTGACGCGACACTACGCCATGTTTGACTAACACCAAAGTTGATATTGAAAACCGTCAGCTGCGCAGCTTAGTACACAATACTAACATGATATTTTGTTGCAGCGTGCATTAGTTCCGTTTAACAACGAAAACTATAGAAAAAATGCAACATAGATGTGTAGACTATTAATTTTTTACACTCGTTCAATTAATACCTCTATTAATTTCGTGTAAACTCAAAATAATTTTTAAATAGTCGGATTTTTGTCGTCGCCACAAAATTTACATTCGTAACTTAGCGATTGTCATAAGGTTAAACACTACACAGCACAGAATTTCCTATGAAACAATATTTGGACACCGAAATTCTCAAGCGTTTCGTATAACGCGCCACCTAGAGGTAAATTAAATTGTAGTTTACAATTAAAGAATTCTTAATGTGCTACTAATAGTAATTTATGATTAATTTCAGCCTTGTGGTCGTTCGTCAAACTGACACTCCCATGAAATCATCGGCTTTCGGTACTCGTTATGAAATACACGAATTGAGTGTTTCGCATTTTAAAACTTCGAATTGTTTTTTAATCATCCTGTAATGAGGTACAGAAAAAGTTAGCGATTAACACTTGTGTGATATGATTCGGTGAATCATTCAGGTGAACATAATGCATATCGCACGTTTAGGAGTTTGAAATAACGTAAAAATTAGCTTTTATTAATTATAACAAAAAAAAACATGAACGATATATATATATACAAATCTTCATTCTTCATTTTTCGATTCGCAAACCTCTTCTTTCAATCCCTGGACTAGTTTTAATATTTCTTCTTGGTCTTCAAGTGTTCTACCAAGAGCTTCGCCCCATGCATAAGATTTGCGTTTCATTTGATTCCCTGGTTTGCCCTGTTTCAAAGCCAGCCGCCGATAATCGTCAACTTGAACTTTTTTGGCTTTCCGTAAAGCCTCCACAATTTGGGATTGTTGTTTTTCAATCTTGTCCAACATCGCTTCCACTTTCTGTTCGGCCATTTTAACTGGACTAACTGCTACACCGTTTTTGCATTGACAAATTCGAATACCAAATGAATCATAGAGCAGTTTCCATAGATACGCAGTTCCAGTGTTACTGAGATTACATTAATTTTCGACATTTAACCACAAATAATCGAAGTTACAATAGAACTACGCATCTACGGAAACTGTCAATTCAGAGAAAGTACAGCACTCAAAATGGACGATCAAAAAGTGAAGCCGAAAATGATGGTTGTCAGCCACTATGGTTGAAAAGAGGTAAAACAACGAATCAAGAAGAAGCGAAACATCGTGCATGGAACTAAATGCTGGAGAAAGCACTTGAAAACGAAGAAAATATATATAAAAAAAAGATTTTTGATCGAAAAATGTGTATAAATATTGATGTTGTATCTTTTCAAACAAGGGGCTTGGATCGAAGTGCCCTCTCAAATCTGCAAATATGCTCAATACGCTCTTTCCTGCCTAGGTGTGTAGAAATATTTTATATGCGCTTCAATGCAAGCCAGAGATGATATGGACCTGTTGCCACTCAGAACTTTTTAGCATTTTCCAATGAAAACCATAAAGTCAACTGTCGATTGTCTCATCTACTGAAAAGAGTGCAAACTGGTACTTTGAAGCTTGTTTAAAGGGATGATAGCCCTTACAAATGCCTCACAAACTCTGGCATAAAATTGTTCCGATTTAGCCTTTTGGCAGAAAGAACCAAGCAACCCTCATTTCCTCCTATGAGCTGCTTTTTTCTTGGTATTTTGATGCAGATCGGTGTGTATATGTTAAAAATATTTGGTAACCCTAATATAATGGAATGGATTGAAAAAGAATCACGTGAAAGACCGACACTAGTTTTTGAATTATTTCCGTTTGAATGTGCTCGCCCACAAAAACTCATTACTTTCATCAAGACTTCGCTGTGTTCTGCCAAACTGTTCTAACAACCTATTGATTGTGCAGCTGACAAGTGGTAAAAATCAATTTATATCACCACACACGGTACTGTTGAAAATGGGGATTACTTTGATCTAGGACCGTAAGGTTAACCCAATAAAGTGCGTCCATCCCATAAGAACCAACAAAAAAAGGAGGTCTGAACTAATGAATAACATGGAGCCCATATTTTCAATCCTTCACTTACCTACAACACCAAACTGACTGATGAATAATCAAAAAGTAAAATTTATCCATGCAGAATCTAGGAGCACAAATGTTACTTAATTACCCATGACAAGAATGAGTGTATTAACAAATGAAAAATGAAAACTCTAATCTTACGTTCGGTTCATATAAAATAAAAAATCTAGCTGTCATTTGTAATCAAACTGGTTTAGTTTAAAATTAATAAATTCACATACCTTTCCATGTTGCTCCCCGCTGTACATGCCTAAACTCCGATAAGTATCTCGATATTGGCTCTCGTAGAAGTGTGATGTAAAAGTAGCGCCTTTTCACTTGAGCTCCTTCAATTTCATCCAACTTGCTATCGACACAATTGGTAAGTTCTGTCCAGTCCGCATGCAGGCCGCATTTCCATCCTGTTGTATATCGACTGAAGATCCAACTTTGATTTGAATGAGGTCGGAAGCAATAGCATCTTTTGCGAGTGAGTGGACATGTGCAAGGTCGTTTCAGGTCTAAATCGTGCACCAAATGTTTCCCAAACGACGTGCCTCCAGTTTTCTGCATGTGCAAGAACACCATGACGTCATGCGAGTCCATATCAAATGTAAAATCGTCATTGAGCATATCTTCGTAACTTAGACCTATGGAGGCGTAAACATGAGGCAGGGGCCTCCCTATAACTGTATCATCACTAATTGATATGGGTATTTCTTTGGAACCTAGAGCGCAAACTTTGTCTGGACAAAAATAGCCAAATCCGAGTATCCCGAACACGGCCAATAGTAAACAAAAAAATGATATTCGTTTCAATAGGGAAGATTTATGTTCCATTTGTTTTATTTCGTAGACACCATTTGGTAGCAGTGCCGCGATGTCAATGTCGACGGATTGCACGGATATGCTCTTTAAATTCTTCATCATTCATTGTTCTTTATTTGTTTATACTTATCGGAATCCGGCGGTCACGTACAGTTTCAAAACAATGATAGTCAACATACACCCACCACAACCCATGGCTTACTGTTTTGACAACTGACGGATACGTTTGAATTATAAAGAGATTGTCATTAAATTAAAATTATTCAGCAATTTATTTAATTCCGTTATAACATGTGCTTTCTTTTATTTGATTCTAATAGGAAATCGCTAATTATTTTTGCATTCGTAAAACGGTTATTTATACAAAACTATATTCTGTGGTTATTCCTTTCACTTTAGCGACGTTGCCAACTATCACATACTCGACTTTAGGAATGAATAATATCACTTTTTTTACTTTATCAGCACAGAAGAAATAGAAATCACCTACGAATCATTGTAGTTGGAACTAACAATATAGAATTTTACGATAATCTCAAATGTAAGATTTGGAAAAGGCAAGTGTCATGATATAAAAATCTGAGTGGGTACTGCTATTTATTTATTATTATCTTTAATACAAGAAAATAGGATTCACATATTAGGAAATGATAAAAATATGAATCACGAAGCGAAATAAAACAAAATAAGTTTCACTGCTTTATCCCTACCAGTCCCAATGATAAGTCTTCCACCCAGTCCACTACTTTTCGCTTTACAATTGTCCAGTGGGTTTTCCATAAAAGCGACATCCCTAGAAAAATTTAAGATGGTACCAAATTCTAAAAATACGATTTCGACTCTCTTGTAAAAAATTATTTTAGAATTTTCCAGAAAGCTCAAAAAATTCCTGAAGTTAAAGGAGTACCTACAATGTTTAAAAAATTGATTATAAAAAGGGGAGGAGTTGTTGGTTAAGAGTTTTGTATTCTTGATGCCTGAATATCATTCGCTCTCATTTTTTTAAAATTCAGAATACTTTTTATTCATATAAACTAACAAATCACTTCATTCCACAGAGGAGGAAAGTGATGCGCTATTTTGTGTATAGACCAACTAATATATTTATAGGCTGTTTATCTACGATTGAGTTAACAATAGAGAGCGGCAGCGCAGGTGACTGTACTGCATTTCTATGTGTCTATATTACATAAAGCAGAAATTAAGAGACAGAAACACTTTTAGATACCACAATATATCATAGATTCAGACGTGTATGACAGTTAGAGACGCGTATCTCAGATTCGGACTTTTATTACACTCAGATTAACAACGACTACATACAGGTACGAAAATGATGAATTTAACTTAATTAAAAAATATCAGTGTTCGTTCCAGAATCGAAGGGTGCTGTGAACAAAAAACAAAACCCAGATAAATCTAATACGTAATCAAAGGTTGCCATTCCGAAAAAACAAAGTTCCGTTGCATTGAATATTTCTAAAAAACAAGCTTCAAAATGGAAAAAGCTGATATATCTAAGAAAATCGATCAAAACGAGAGGAACGGACAAACTAAAAGGTTGCACGGATCCCATTCCCCCAAGAAGGAAATCGTTATTCCTACATTGAAGGAGGTGCTTGAATATAGAGAAAAATGTAAGAAAGAAGAATTGGATTTGGAGAAACTTGAAAAATTATTGAGCGAAGATACGACTTTTGATAAGCCGTTTGCAGTTCTTGATTTTAGCATGGATAGTGATACATCCTCCGATGAGGAAAAACAAAATTGTAAACATATATCCGAAGAGGATTTGGAATTGTATTGCAAAAAATATATGACAAGAATGAAATCAATTTATGAAGGCGCGATTTCATTTGACAGGCATGATTTCTACTTTAATCATCCTACCATGAGGTCCCGACTGATAAACAATAATTCCATGATATTGTTTACAGTCCCGCAGAAAGTGAAACTTTTACTATGGTTGTCTGAAGAATTTGCTGAGAACGATGATATGGATGAATATTTCATGATGGTACTGTTACCGGAAATGTGTTTCTGTATATTTCAGGATGTCTATAGTATGACCAGAGAAGAAGCTGCTGCTTACCTGGATTAAAGTTTATTTAGTTGAAACCATCGCGATAATTAGTTTTGTATCAATTAATTTGTCAATGTTTTTGTGATAAACCACAGTTTGTTTATGGTGTAGGACAATGTTTGCTACCTATTAAATATGTTCTATTGTTTTCGTTGTCGCAGTACTAGAGTTCTTAAACGTAAATTTATGAATGGCACTAATAACTGCTAAAAATACTGATAGGTGGCAATAATGGTAAAAAAAAACTGTTGTTTTGTAAGGAATTTTTTTTAATGAGGTGGCAGACAAACAAAATAATGTCCATGTCTGACACTATTTTGGTTGTTGAAAATCTCCGAATGTTTTATTATGATTGCATTTGCCATAGAGAGACACAGTGCCTATTGAAGTATGCTCTTCTATGTATGTAGAATACATAGAACGGAAATTAACAGACAAAACTATAAACACTTTCAGATACCAAAAGGCATCATACATTCAGACGTGTATGACAGTTTCAGACGTGTATCACAGATTCACACGTGTATTACATTCAGACTGATAATAAAGAGATTGTGGATAGGTAAGAAAATTACGACTTTTTTAATTTGCATTAATTAAAAGATTTCAGTGTTCGCTACTTAAATCACGTAGGTTCAACTAAATCTGAAATGGAATCCAAGAGTGCTTTGAACGAAAAACAAAATTCAGATAAATCTAAAATGGAAACGAGGAGTACTCACAAAAAGCGAAATTCAACTAAAACTAAAATTGAATCGAAAGGAGCCATTCCGAAAAAACAAACAACCGTTAAATCAAAATCGACAGGTAAGACTCTCAAAAAACAACATTCAAATAAACCGAAAAAACATTACACGACTAAGAAAGTTAATGAAAAGAAGAGCAACGATCAAAGTAAATGGTTGCGTAAGTCCGCCTCCCCCGAGAAGGAAATCGTTCTTCCTACTTTGAAGGAAGTGCTTGAATATAGAGAAAAATGTAAGAGAGAAAAATTGGCTTTGGAGAAACTTGAAAAATTATTGAACGATGATACGGCTTTTAATAAAACGAATCCCGTGGTCAATGTTGAGATTGATATTGATCCATCCCCCGATGAGGAAAAACAGAATTGTAAACATATATCCGACGAGGATTTGGAAGTGTCTTGTAAAAAGCATATGTCGAGAATGAGAGCCATTTATGAAGGTGTGATACGGCTTCCTAGACATGATGTTTACTTCAATCACCCCGTCAGTAGATCCCGTCTCATAATGAATAGTTCAATGGTTTTGTTTACTGTCCCGCAAAAATTAAAACTGCTGAAATGGTTGTCCGAAGAATTTGCTGAGCGCGAAGATATGGATATTGATCGGTACTTCATGATGGTATTGCTACCGGAAATGTGTTTTTGTATATTCCAAGAAGTCTATAATATGACTAGAGAAGAAGCTACAGACTACCTGCAGTGAAGTAGATTTAATTGACATAATCGTAATAATTAGTTTTCATATTAATTAATTAATATATTAATTAATTTTGTTTATGATGTACGACAGTTTTTGCTAGTAGTCCAGTGAGCAGTCAATAATTAATGATAACAAGAGTGTGGTATTGCAATTATGAAGAGTAGATTATGAGTGCTACGAATAACTGCTTAAAATAATGATAAGTGGCAATAATGGTCAAAAGAATTTTGAGTTTGTGTTCATGATAAAAATTTGCAAAAAATGGTTGTTTTGTAAGGTTTTCGATTGCATTATACGTTCAGGTGCCAGAAGTCTTTAGGTCCCACAAGTGCCTCTGACGGGACCTAACGACTATATATAGTCCGGATCAAGGAGTTCAGGATAAGTTAAGTTTACACTGATGTTGGATCTTTTAGTACCGATCGAGTCGTGCAGCAGATGAGCGACAGCACAGCTGAAAAGAGAAGTTCATTTGAAATGAGCTACATTTTTCAACTGTGCGTCTCTTTCGAAATGAACGATTCTTTTTAACTCCAACGAAATCTACGGCTTTTTTAAACCAAGCACTTACTTCGATATGATCGGTTTGACTAATTCGTTGTGCGGGCATATAATTTTGTTTATTTAGCCTAGAATATGTTAACGAACCGGCATTGAATGAATTACTCGAGTTTGTTTCAAAAAGCAAACCTGTGACAGGCATTGTACCTCACTGTTAAATATTTTTTCTGACGATACCTGGAATAGTGAAACAACGATACATGTGGCAACAACGTAAATTACTTTGCTCCTAATGAGGAAGTAACCGTTATTCTAATTTTTCTATGCATTTCTGACACTTTTCTTTGCGCGCAGCCGATCGTGACCTAACCTCAATTACGCAATATAACAAAAAAAATCAAGACTGACATGCAAAATTATTAAGAGCACATAACCTTATAAAGATATCAAAGTCAACTGAATACCACCTGATACTTTACCGATATGAAAACCTCACCAACATACTCATATAAGGTATAAATTCTCCAAATATTAAGTTGAACCATTATCCAAACCTTATAAATAATTACAGGAGGCCAAAGAAAAGATCGACCATTCTGAGGTGTTAGTGGTTCTAAGAGCACAGGATGCCTTGATACTCCATCCATGTAACATTGCTAGAAGTGAAGAAATATTTCTGTGATTTTAATGTCAAAAATCAATTTGAGTTATACTTACCACTAGTTAGGAAGGAATTCCTGGATAATTTATGCTTCTCAGGTATTAATAGTTGAAATTGTCGAATTAATTTGTAATCAGACAGCATTCTTCAACAGCTTCCGAGATGCAAGATACAGCAAGAGATTCAAGGAGAGCCCAAGGGTAAACTAAAATGTGACGTTCAAACGTGTAATTAGGGACAGACATCAGAAACTCGTGTTGAAGAAGCCGTTACCCCAGTGTGAGATTATTATATTATATATATAATACATAATTTGAATAAATGCTTAAATTTGCAACATATTTTATTGATTGATAGTTTAAAGAGCTCAATGATAAATAACGGCGGCATTATCAGAAACAAGATGGTGTTTGATAGAGCAAGTGATTACAATACATATGTGAAATAAGCGGCGGTCTGTATTATTCGAGAACTAATGCATCACGTGACCCGAGAACTTCGCAGCATTTAGTTACCGCCTCTTCCGCGAACAGCGCTTCGCATGTTTTCAAGGTTTACGTATTGCGCTGCTCAATCGGCGTTTTTTCGCTTTCTCTTTCTATCTCACGCAAATTTGTATTTCTGTCTCACCTGCCACTGACCGGCGAGCAACGATCGTAACTTGTTACTACGCGAAGAGTGATTGGAGGGTATTAAGTCGTATTGAAGATTTATTTGCCGTGTGAAATCTAGTTTTGTTATAAAACGAACGTTATTTGAAATTAATCGACGAATAAAGGTAATCATATCGTACCTGTAATGTAATCGTTTATCGAGGATAGTGGTCAAACGTACTCCGCAGGCGGCAGCTCTTTGTGAACCGATTCCACGATTACCGCCGAATAACTTAAGGCAACTCAATTCTCTATTAATAGTAGCAGGTTGTGACACGGTATTTCGTTGTCCTTGAGCCGGTATTTCGCATGCTTGTATTGGATTTAGTTATAGTTATTACTAAAGCGTGTTTTACTATAACGCCATAACCTCTTGCAGAATGTCTGAGAAAGAAGAGGAACTTATATCTACGGATTCGCAAGAGATCGTTGATTTAGGATTGCCATCCAGCGATTTACCGTTGGAAATAGGTATTGATGAAATGCCCGCGATCGAAATGGATCTACCGGAGGTAGAAAAAGATCCACTTTTGGAGGAACCATCTGAAGACGATCAGTCCATTCTGAAATCCAGTAGGGAACTGAAATCTCTTCTAGCCCTCTCAAAAACAGCCAACCTAGATACAAATATATCCCACAAAAGGAAAAGTGTGGAATTACATCCGAAGGACGCTCCTTCGCCAGAACTCACAAAAACCTTAGAAAATGAACCTCCTAAAAAACCTAAATTGTCAGAGAAACCCCCAGTAACAGCTGAAAACAGTGTTTTATCTGATGCCACACCAGCGCCTCCAAAGGAGGCACCAATATTACCACCTTTAATCGAAGAAGAAGTTCTTATGAGAGAAGAAAGAACCGAAATCGATTCCCTCACTCAGGTAAAATTTTATGCTGGTTTCTTATCTTTTCTCACACACATTTCAGGAAGCAAAAGATAAATTTTGCTGGCGCTGTCACCGTGATGAAGTGAACATATCCTGCAAATGTTGCCCCCGTTCCTACCACGAAAAATGTGTGAAACACTTGGGGGAACGGAGCCAAAGCTGGGTCTGTCCAGAGTGTGGGGACCAAACCAAAGGTGAAGGTTCGAGAGCAAGGTGAGTTATAAATTTCAAGTATGCATGCAAAGTATGAATATTTTCTATATATGAATAACATTTTTGTGAGCGAATTTTATAAATTTCAAAAAAAGTTTGTTTATTCTCATTTGGGTGATGTTTTTAACTGAGCATAATATTTACACGTGAGCTTGATATGAAATCGAGGTCAAGGGTATAATTTTTTATAAACACTTTTCTCGATGAGATGATGTTGAGAAGTGTGTCACAACCACATAAAATATATTTTCTTTAGTTTTGAAACAGCTACAAGATGAACAGAATTTTTTATCGAAATACACAGGATGTCCACGTCTCATTATCAAAATTTGCAAATCTGTTCGAGTCATGCTTAAATATTTTTTTAATGAATTCCTTACGTTGGAAAATCTGTCCTGTTCTCCCTTTGAAATGAGTTCGTGTGCAACTGTTTTTGTTTGCCTTCTTTGGAACATTAATTTTTATTTTATTTCGAACAGATTTCATTCAAAAACATTTTGATCATATCAATTTTGAAAATTGCTTTATAATTTCAATTTAATTCCCAATAAATGTTGGGGAAAGAGGATTGGAGGAGTGGATGTATATGGCTAAAAACATTGCGCTTAAAATAATTTTGTCTTCATAATAACGTGCATTATGGTATTGGAATTGCGGATGGTACAAATTATGAAAATCACGGAATAGACTTGTCGCTATTTTATTCTTGTCCAATCTCAGAATAAATTAGTTCTGAAATTCCGACCTGATGTAGGGCCACTGATATTGTGGGATTGAGATGTAACTGAATCAGGTGAGGAAGATTGTTTTGGGTAGACAAGGGCTGAGATTTATTTTTTCTGTTGAAACTGGTTATTTTTTAACATGCCGAGACAGTACTAAATTTTTTAAAAAGGTTTAAAGTTTCATACCTTTCATGCCTTTGGTTTTAATATCATTAATAATTCAAAGTCCTCGAAAATGCATAATATTTTTATGGTTAACGAAAAGATTTACACAACAATTTTAGTGGCAGAAATTTTTTTTTTGTAGTTTTAGTATGCAGGTTATTTCTTTTCTGGCATTTTGTAGTTTGCCCTCGGTTAAACTAGGACAATTGTCTATCTACCAAAAGCTGTTTTCTGTTCTTCCTCTTTTTGAAGTATGTTCAAGCATAAACTAGAAGTTTTAATGAGTTGAAAATTGATTTGTTTCTTCAATTCTACGGGAACTCTTTCCTGTTTTAGCACGTTTTAGGGCATTTCAGTTTGGATTCGTTACGAAGGGTCGAATGCCCTCCTTATCCAATTTATAGAAAATCTAATGAAATCAGCTGTTGGTGTGTGCGGATCGAGGAAAGGAAATTTATATTTCCTGATGTTATATAAGTTTTTATCATTGGATTTTTAACGTGTTGATAAAAAAGTTTAAAATTCTGGTCATAATTTTCCCTTAACGAATAAAAAAAAAACATAGAAGATAGATAATTATTTCAAAGAAAAAGTCGAAACGATTACGGTTTCATCCCTCTCGACTTTGATGGCAGAAAATTCTGAAATTTTGCTTGCACCGTGTCTAATATTTTGTGGTATTTCTTCAATGTTTCGTTTATTAATTACAGTATATTGACCGTCCAATGCACTAACGACGGTACGCCGATGCGCATCCAAACTAACGCGACGTCGGGCTTTCCAGTGCGTATCGATCCAAGTCGTTTTGCTTTCTCTTTTGTTTAGATATGAAACGGTTGAAACAAAAAGCCACTAGATGTGGGTATGTCGTAGATTATTAAATATTTATTTGAAAACTGGAAGGATTTGGAACTGTCACAAATGTTCTACCCGAATATTTGTTGATATAGTCTGAAATCAGGAAGATAAAACATTATTCAAAATAATAATTTTAGATTGCAATTGCATAATATGAATTTGCCAACCGTTGCCGAAATATTGAATAAAATACGTTCGATTTGTACCTAGATAGATGAACATGATTACCGCATCCCACTAGGAATAGTTCTGTTTCCTGTGCCTCCTTTTTCCGCTTGTAAGCCTAACGTGACATGTTGTAGCACCGGCGTCTAAAAATTATTTTTTTCCTAAAATAAGATGAATTTAATGGAAATACTAATAAATATAAGGAAATATGGTAATTTTCAAGTAAGTTGAGTGGAAAAAATGAAAATTTCGAAACCGCATCTCTACAAAACTCTTGATTCGTTCACATTCTACAATTCTTTAAAAATTTCAAGTGTTTTCGAAAAATCAGGGCGTTTTGTCTCTAATTTGCTAAAAAAAACTTCTCAAACGAATTTTTCCCAATGTTTCGTACTTTTTATGAAAATGTTATACTTTTTACTTCTGTAAAACGAGGACAATATTTCCTTGGAATGTCCAGAAAAAGATCGAATGTAATCTGTTAACAATTTTTTTTATACCTTCTTGAAAATTTTTTGGAATATGTACATTCGAAACGCATCATAAATTTCATATCTTTCCTTCCGAATGCTGCCCTACTTTTTTGTTTATGATTATCGAACGTTTCCAATTTCTGAAAGTATGAAAACCTCCCACCAACCTTCGGCATGAAATGCACATTTTGGTTCTTTTTGAATAAGAAACTTTATTTTACTCAATAGTACAATGTGAGAAAATCTTCGTTTTAGAGCAAAAGACTCGAGAGGACTGAGCACGGAGCAACTAAACACGCTCCTGAAATTCGCTTTAAAACGTATGGTGGAGTGCAATGGGGTAAGATTCAAATCGTGTTTTAATGTTTCAATATCTTGATAATGTCGAAATTCCCAGTCCGAACCGTTTTTGCATGACGTGGACGAGCAGGAGTTTCCCGATTATAGGAAGCACATAGTGCAGCCGATGACTCTGACTTTGCTAGAGAAAAATATAAAAGCAAATCTGTACACGAGCACGCATGCTTTCGAAGCTGACGCGAAATGGATACTTCATAACAGCATTATATTTAATTCATGTGAGAGTCTCAATTCGATCAGGTCTTCGCTATTAACAATGCGATTGGCAGATCAATCGAAGCTTACTTCGTTCGCCAAGTCGATCTTCAAGATATGCCGGCACGAGATGTCCGAAATTGAGAATTGCTCGTCGTGCTACCTGAACGCTAACACGAAGAAGACGTGGTTTGTGGAAGTTTGTCCCAAGCCGCATGTGCTTATTTGGGCAAAGCTGAAAGGTGACGACCGTCGCGTCGTCGCATTTTCGCTCATTCTGATTATGTCTCAGGTTTTCCTTATTGGCCGGCGAAGGCTATGTGCTCGAACTCGGCTGGAGTGGTGGATGTGCGATTTTTCGGGGCCCACGATAGGGCGTGGGTGCCTTCTAAGGAGTGCTACCTGTATTCACGTCGCGACCCCAACACCAACAAACAGAAACGTTCTAATATCATTGAATGCATGAGGGTAAGTAATATTCCATAAAACTTATTCCTTTTTCACGATGGGTCGTTTTTTAATGGAGAACAAAAGTATTTCCCATTGAAGTTTAGTCACTTCGTAGGGTACCATCTAAAAAAACCTTTTCGATATTTCCTAGTTTACGGTAATGATGAATTTATTCCAGGAAGTGGAAGTCTACATATCAAATTTAAAAGCAGTTTATGGAGAATTCAATTACGCCCCGTTCAAATTACAGTACGATCCGAATAATGAACTTCAACAACTTTTGCTTTTCCTCCCGCGTTACAAGCCCGAAGCTTTCCAATTTCCTCTCAAGAGAAAACAGTACGGCCGAGTGGTATCCACAAAGGCGAAAGTCGAAAGTGTGGATAATGGCGGTAATGTTGATGATAAAAAATTCGAATGCGAAGAAGGCGACTTCGCATCCGAAAATTCTGACCAAGTCAGTCCGAGCCTTGAACTTCAAAACCAAGAAGACGACAAAGAAGTAAAAGACGATAATCAAAAAAGCAAGAATGGCAGGACTAAAACTAAGACGGTTACACCGCTAAAGATTAAAATCGATCGAAAAAGGAAGGATACATTGAAATGTGACATAATTCCTCCGTCTACAACCGACAAAATAAATCGAGTTGACATTCCAGAAAACGTCGAGTTGTCAATTCTTGACAATCCGCCTGACGGTTCGTTAAAAAATTCTTCTCCAGAACCAGAACGGATAATAACGCTGCCAGCACAGATCGGTTTAGACAATTCCGAATTGTCAATTTTACCTCAAAGCAAATCGAAGATTAGCGATAAACTGATGAAAAAACTTTCGCCAAAAGCTGACGATAAGAAAAATATGGCGGAATTAAATGATGATAATCCCGAAATTAAGGATGAAAAAACGAAAGAGATGCTGTCGAAACTAAATGAACTCTATGTGCGGGTGAAGAAATCGGGGAATTCGCAGTCACCGAAAAACAGATCTCCGAAGAAAGTTACGCCACTAAAAAAAATACAGGAAGAGGCTAAAACGGTTCAAACGGAACAGACTGATTCAAATTCCAGCGAAGATCAAGAAATCGTGCTGGACAGACTGCAAATCGACGAGTCGAATATCTGCGATATTATACATTCCTCACTAAATTCTTCTGAAAAGTCGAAACGACCGCTGGACGACGTGGAACCCAAATCGGCCAAAAAGCCCAAAGTAGATAGACCAACTGCTTCTACCTCAAACCCGGCATTAGCTTCTGTCAAAATAATACCTGTCCCGTCCATCGTGAATAAATCATCAGACGTAGCGTCAAGCTCCGCGACGCCATCACCGACCGACTCGATATTGAAAACGAAACTTTCGCAGTCCGAAGAATCGCTCGGCAAAAAACCTCTGCCATTCGAGTACGTGGAAATAAAAAGCGAACCGGACTCGTCGGAAGAGGAAAAGGACGAGACCGTCTACATGGAGAAGAAGAGGAGCTACATGTCCGCCTTGAACATATCTGTGAGGGGCGAAGGGACGTCCGCTCCGAAAAAGAAGGAGATCAGAACGAGGTCGAAGACTGAAGAAATAAGCAAGGCCAAAACGACCGACTCCGTCACCAAGGTATGCATTAATATTGTTTCTTTTCTGTAGTGGTTTGACAATCATTGTGCCACAGCGCCTCTTAGGCTTCAAATTTTGTCATTCAATTAATGGTTTGTCAGAGTAGCCAGTAGTTTTTAAAAAGTGGGGTTTAATTTTTCGTAATTGCTTAGACTTTGTTCAGATGAAGCGAATTACGCGCCGAGATGCGTTCACATGATTCGTGCAGGTGTTTTCATTCGCGTGTCACTCGTTGCATTCTCGACTCGTCCGTCTTACGAACGTGTCGAAATACTTGGAAACATTTAGCAAATGGAAATGTTGAATTATTAATCGATTACTTTATGACCAAAGGGTGTCCCGTGTTGAGGTAAGTGAAGTAGGTTATATTTTCTGTTAGGGAAGTTCAATGTTTTAATTTTTTTTCGCAAAAATAAACATAAGAATCAGAGAAAAATAACAATTGTAGGAAATGAGAGAGATTAAAATTCATAACGAGTGCAGAAAGCCGATGATTTTATGCGAAGCGAAGCGGAGCCAAATGAAGCTAGACACGAGCTATGAAACCTGACTAAATAATAAATACACTGGTCGTTATAGAAAAATTATCAAAAACTAAAACTTTGATAGAAAATTATTTGAACTACGAGTAAATCCAAATATCTCGATACGTGCACACGTTTCCAGCGAGTGACACGCAAATTACGCGCGTAAGGGCTAAACTATGTTATTCTGTAGGTGATTGATGAAGTTGCTAAAAAAGGGGGTTCTTTGTGCAAGCCACGGGCGGCTGCACCGGAATGCCAAGAGAACGGTGCCGGCGAGATCTTCGTCAAACCGTTCGCGAAGATTCCCGATCAGAATTCCGCACCCCAAACGAAGGCCAGAGCGTCCACGTCGAAATTCGGCGCCACGTCTCAGCAAAATCAGCAGACCAACCGTCGCGAGGCGAATTCGGCGAAGAAGACGGCACCCACCGCGACGGTGACAAAAAGCGCCGATCAGCAACCTCAGCAGCAGATTCTCACGCCTCCGCAACCGTCGACGTTGCAAGCGTCGAACAATGTTCTTATTCTGACTCCGCCGGGCGTCCTCTTACCGACCAGCCAGCAATTGGCGCTTAACGGAAACAGCTATTTCACGCTTTTATCCAACACCCAAAATATGGCATTACTACCAACATCTCAAGTGGTCATGAGTCCCAACATTCCCACCGCGGATAATACGCAACGTAGTGCCGACTTGTTCAGGTAGGATATTGAATTGAATTAAATATTCTGGGAATGTGACAAAATCTCTTTCTGTTTTTTATGTATGCTTGTCACGATAAACTTTATTCATCGGATTTATTTCGCCATGGAGCTTGAGTAGGTTCGCTTTTATTCAACATTTTATTAATTAAATTTCTCATTCTCATTTACCGACACCGCCTAATTTTCAGTTAATCAAAATTAGTGAAAATAATTTGATAATATCCAAGCGATACAATTAAATTAAGTCCCGAACAAGTAGTTTCACAATATTCATCTGTGTGAAATTAGATATTGTTTCAGTTCAAACCCACATACCACGACCCAGTTTCAGCAAAGTAGACCTCAAACCTATGTCTCGCAAAACGATGTGGAAGATCCGCAACAGGCGATGCGTAGGAAAGGGAAAGCCAAACAGTCGAACACCGAAGGGACGCAGACTTCTAGTGTTGCCGTTGTTCCGACGCTCTCAGTCCCTCCGAACGAGCTTCCGTCCTTGGTGCCGATTATTAATGACAGTTCTGCGGCACCGTCCACGAGCGGAGCGGCTGTTCCACCGTCAAAAACACCAACGCCCTCGACTACGACTGAACCTAATCCAGATGAGTACGCGTTACTGCACTCTATTTTGCCTGATTGTGTATCAAGGTCACTGTATGAGATGTTAAACAGGCCTGTGCCGAAACTAAAGCCGAGACCACCTGGACCGCTGAGCCAAACTTTCGATAAAGGTGTTCCTAGTACGGCGGGTCCCGTATCTGAACGTATTAATCAGATCTCTCATAGGGTAGGTAAACAATGTTTGGTTCTTTTGAATCAGTGGTAAGTTTTTCAGTTAACGGATTATTTTCGTGGTATGCTTATTGAAACCTTGGAAGATCTCGGAAAAAGTGACGACAACAATTCTGAAGCCAAAATGGTATTGCTCAAGAACGAGATAGAAAGTTTGAAAAATCGTCATGCTGCTGAGGTGGAACAAATGCGCAAGAATTTTGCAAAAGTACTGAAGGATGTGCAGTCCAGTTTGGCACAAGAAAAGGAAAAAATTACTGAAGAAGCTCGTATAGCCTGCGAAGTGGACACCATCAAAAGGATTGAAGACGCTAAATCTAGGCAATGGTTTGCTTTTGATTATTAATTATATATAAAATGGATGACTCAATAATTTTCAGGTGCGCCCTCTGCAGGAAGGAAGCACAGTTTTACTGCTGCTGGAACACGAGTTACTGTGATTATCCTTGCCAGCAAAAGCATTGGCCAAAACATATGCCTAAATGTTCTCAGCACGCTGATCAAATAAATCAGGCGCACCAAGGAAATGCTATAAGGCCAATGCCACTTGCCCTTCGTAATACCGGTCCTATGCCTGCTTACAATGGAGTAAGTACACTCGATACACCTAGTTTCTATCTAATATAATCTGCTAGAGAATAGTGGCAAAACCGACCAAGGTGTACGTGAACCGTTCAGCAAACCAGAAAATCACTCCTGCTACTTTTAAGGTGACTCCAGTGCCGACCACAGGTCACATGACAGTATTCAACGCCACCTCCAACGTGGAAATTTTGGCGAATCCTGCTGGCCCCAGCTCCCGGTTGATGCCAAGCACCTCCTTGATTGCTAAATTGAAGAGTGCTAATTCATTAACCACAACTACTTCACCTTCTGACACCTCGAGGAGGACACCAGTAGTGAATCAGACCACTACAGCAATATCTAGTAGAGAGCAACCTTCTACAAGTAATACTTCAAATTTGGGATCTGAGGAACAAGAGCTACACAGCGAGTAAACAAATAAAATCTTGGATATGTTTATTTACTGACTGCAATCTTGTTTGTTGTTTGCGTTAGTATTCTGTTCTTAGTTTATTAGTTTGTTTACATGATCGCGAATCATGGTGTTACTTTAATATTAGTTCCCTATGTAATGGGCAAAATACTATTTTTGTAATGTTTTTTCTTTATCAGATAACTTCATGTAAATATCTGCATATTTAGTCAGTTCTTTTCATGCCTGATAAATTTTGTATTAATTTGGAAATGGCTTTCATTTTATTTCCCAGAATTTACCCGTTTTCTTTTTGGATAGTAAATCGAAGCTGTGGTAATATTCAAATATAGTAGGAAGAAGTGATTCGAATATTAAGAACGAAATATACCATTGCTTTCATTTGTTCCCATTATATCAAAACGTACCAAGGGAATAATCAAACGCGAGCAATCACAGACAGTTTTTACTCCATTGCTAGACTTAAATATTTACATGTTAAGTTTTGGTATCTTGTGTTCTACTAATTTTACGTTTCATTGTAATTAGCGACATCAGAACTGGAATCATAATTGGTAGAAACAATGGTATATAAACTGCATACCTGAAAAAGAACATTTCAAGTCGATGGACAAATTTTTCGTTACTCACTTTTGATCATCTGGAAAGTAGAGTAAAGCCAATAGAGAGGGATCCCCAAATGCTTTCTCTGAATGGTTGTAGGCAATTTTTGCATATTTAAGTGCGAAAATTATTTCGTCAGCTTTAAAATACAATTCTGCTTCTTGTACATTTTCTAAGGCGATATCTATTTTCTCAGCAACTTCATTACTTATTACAATACTGCTAATTTCTGATAACAGTTTGGCTAATGATTTTAAGGTTCTCTTTGATGATTCGATTAGATTTTCAGCTCTCCACTTGTTCAATTTTGTTATCTCTGTTTCATCAACTATGTTGTTCATATGAAACAAATGTTTGAGTTGAGCAGTTATAGTTGCAACTATATTTTCTATTCTCGGTTCGAAAAGTTTCTTTTTGCAACTTGTTTCATCCGGATTGAGGATATAAATTCCACCCCAACTAGGACTTATAATGGCATTTGAAACAGATTTGATACTATGATTACTATAAAACAAACATTGTAATGCAGACTCACTTTACTAAAAATTTCTCACCCAACTTCCTTATGTATATTCAAGGGAACTGTTGAGCAATATGGCACATATATTATGAAGTTCAAGCAAGGCCTAGGAGATAAGTGCGAACCCAAATTTCTTTCCAGAGGAGTTATAATATGAGGTAGGGATTCTTCTGAGATTATAAATTGATTGCTTCCTCTTTTTGGTATTAAATCAATATCTACCATATATAACCATTGTGATTTTATGGTAAATTCAGCAATTGAAGATATTTTATTTACAAACGGTTTTAACGCTTCACTCACTTCCCTGCCGTCCAGTTTCACCTTCAAATTTCCCGGATCAGGATTAACAATTGATATTAGAATATCATATTCTAAACTTAAGGGGACCCCCAGCTGTTTACTTAATTTGCTCTCCAATTTTAAATTCGACATCTCTGTTAATGGTAAGTCAGCTCTGTATACCCTTGTCGTAAACCACCATAAAGGGAGACCAATAATAACCATTATGAAGAAATAAGATAGAACACTTAGAACTCGAAATTGTCTGCATTGTTCGTCTGGAAAAAGAAGCTCGTTACTCTAAATGAATTGAAAGGTTGGAAGACAAGAATATGAAGGTTTTGTAATATATAAATCTAATAGCTACCTTCAAGAGGAACTATTTGGTTTTTAGCTTCCTCTTTGCGGTCTTTACCCATTATTGTTTATTTTGAAAAGCAAAAAATAGGTTAAGTCATAGATAAATTTTACTATATTTATAGGTTAAGTAATAAGATTACAGGAGCGAACGCATCGAGAACCCATGCGTTTTAGAGATGGGTATACTGATCTCGCCATTTTCGTGCGTTACGTTGATCTTCAATGTTGATGATGAGCTTCCAAACGATTTCAATCATTGTCCTGGTGAAACAAAACTTGTTCATATATATCAGTTATTCTGTGAAAAAACAAAAAAACTATAAAACTCGTACATCAAATACGCCTTGAACTTCATACACTAGATTCAATGCAAAAATAGCTTAACGTTCCGAATCAAGTGTGTTCTGTCGAAAACAAATTCATAAAACAAAAGTGTTTGAAGCATTTATACCTCTTCAAGGGAAAATGTTCGCAAACTCTTTCCAAAGCGGTTTTATATCAATTTTTCACAGTCTCGGAAGCTCACCATTGTCAATATGGAACAAGGAGGTGAGAAAAAATAAAAAAAAAACAGTTTGTTCAAATTTTAAAAATTTCAGGTCATGAACGGTCATATTCGACGTGTCGTCGATCACGATCTTAAATCGTTGGTGTTGGAGATATCGGGAGCGAATGTAGCGACAACGTTCATTACCTGCCCCGCGGATCCGAAAATGTCTTTGGCCATCAAACTGCCCTTTTTGATCATGATCATTAAAAACATGAAGAAATATTTTTCATTTGAGATTCAAGTTGTGGATGACAAATTTATGCGTCGTCGTTTTCGTGTGTCAAATTTCCAATCAACAACGAAAGTGCGTCCGTTTTGCACAATGATGCCGATTAGTTTGAGCGATGGATGGAATCAAGTGCAATTCAATCTGGCTGATTTCACTCGGCGTGCCTATGGTAATATTATAAGAATTTATTTTTTAGCAAATTTTATTTAAATCCACCAAATCGTCTGTCTTACGAAAACGTCGAATTTCGGTTTTTTCAATATCCTTTTTTTTTTGTACTTTTAGTCAAAGCCGTTTCACTTGTTCGAGATAAATCGTAGAGTTCTCTAAATCTATTTAGAAAAAGACATGGTTATAACCGAATGAGGGAATCTGTCAGCGCATCTTGAGGAATAAAGATATAAGTGCCGAAACCTGGGATGAATTTCGTGATAATCAGCGCTATAACAGTGACCCATTTGAGTTTTGAGGTCCGATGTTTTTTACTTTTTTTTTAATTAATCGAATGCAACAAAATTGTAACAGATATATTTAATTGGAGTGCATCGAAAATGCAAGAGAACATAACCAAGAAGTAAACAAATACGCTTCACAAGGTGTAAATTAGTTGATTCGAAATCAGAATAAACATTTCCTTCGTCCACATTCTTCTTATGTTTTAGTTTTGTTCTCCTATTATCGTTTTGATTTCTAAAAGAAAACCTTCAAGGATAAGAACTCTTTTTTCAGGAACGAGTTTCTTGGAAACTGTACGTGTTCAGATACATGCTAACGTTAGAATCCGGCGTATTTTCTTCTCGGATACCCTTTATAGTGATGAAGATATGCCGAAGGAATTCAAATTATTTCTGCCAATGAAAGAGACCAAAGACAAAGGTAGAACATAAGGTGCGTTTTCCCCCTTGAATTTGCGTTTTTTATAGTGAAAGTGGTTAAAAAAATTTCAATACAACAAGCACCCACTGGTGCTCCCCCTTCACCTGCTGCGCCCGAGGGAGAGGGTGGCGCGCCTCCTGCCTCAGGGGAAGTAGTAGCCCCAGCAGAAGAAGGATCTCATCCGCCGACCGAAGTTAAGTTAGATGAACCAGCTGCTCCACCGCCGGAACCGGCACCCGAAGCAGCAGCGGCACCCGCGCCGGAGCCGGCACCGGAGCCTGCACCAGAGGCGGCGGCAGAAGCACCTCCAACAGAAGAGCCGGCAGCCGCCGCGCCCCCAGAACCGGCCCCGGAGGCAGCCGAAGCTCCTCCAGCCGAAACCCCTGAACCACCGGCGCCAGAAGGTGCTCCAGAAGCAGAACCACCGGCAGAACAGGCACCACCAGCTGAAACTGAGGAAAAGAAAGCAGATGAAGCACCACCGGCAGAAGCAGCAGCAGCGGAACAACCAGCTGCATAATAAAAGCAATATAATAAATTTGTAATATTTTTTATTGATCTAAAAAAATTAAAGTTGATTTCACATTGCAACTGCATAAATTCGGAGGGAAAGGCCAAACTAAAAATCAAACTGTAAGAATCGGAACATATGATTTTCGGCTCTATAAATTGACGGTGTCAAAAATAGAGGTTCCTATTTATAAAAAAAAAGTTTGACCTTCAGAGAATTGTCAAGGTGAAGTCCAAGGTCGAATTGAAGATCTCCCAGTTTCTAGAAGAGTGACCTCAACATTTTTCAGAAACAAAGTACTTTAAAAAATATTTAGCTATCCCGGTACTTAATTGATATCCTGTATAATGAAGAATGAATAGACAATGCACCACAGAATATATCTGAGCACTGCACGCCGCTAGCAGAAAATAAACTAAAGAGTAGATTTGGACCAGTTTTTTGTTTTGAGTTGTAGTTGCAGAACTATGGATAGTTAGACCTACGTGCACAGTCTATTTGTATTATCAGTTAACGCTATTATTTTCTGTCGTGTAGTAGGTTCAAAATCTATAAACGTCGATCTTCCAAGAGAATTAATGACTATCTCTGGTCAAATAAGATATTGATTAAAAGTCTGTGATTTCCAGTTATTCATCAATCATTATCACCTAACCTAAACTTTGTCATTTTTTTTTGAAATTTTTTTTACAGAAAGTTCGAAGTTGAATAATTTGACGCACGTATTGATAGAAATGACAAAATTTTCAATTGATATATAAAAATGGGGTGTACAATTATGTTTCATAACATAACCTCTAAATTACTGTTGATGTGATGGTTTGTTCCGTTTCGACGTTTGTTTTAATCCCAAAGAAAGGAATTATGTGTGAGCCGGAGGAGGCGCCAAAGACTGAATCGGTGACCAGCAATGTCATTTTGAAATCGATAGAATGGGATATGATGGATAAAAAATGGTTTTTTCCTTTATCCATGTTGAGCTCTTTTAGTGTCCGTACCGCGTTATATCCTTTGACATTGATAAAAACACGACTGCAAATGCAGAAGCAGAACGATCTTTATAAAGGTCCGTTGAATGTTGTTGTAGTAATTATATACCAATCTAAATCATTTAAGGTTTGTTTGATGCATATGTCAAAATATACAGAGGAGAAGGTTTTTCTGGACTATATAGTGGTTTTTGGCTGTCTTCAGTACAAGTTCTTAGTGGTAAGTATTGTTTCTACTATTTGTGCCATAGTAATGTCACGTGTAAGTTATGTTATCTTAAACTTCAGTCAAAATATTGATTTTATCTGAATTTATTCTTTATATAGGATGTGCATTAATCTTGAAACCTTTCTTGTCTGATATCTGGGAATAGATCTAAGAAGTAACAAATTATTTAGGTCCCAATTTACAGTAACAGTTGGTAGTGTTTACTGTTTTAAGAGAACAAGCCTTGTTCTAGTTTTTCATTATTAATTGAGAAGTAAAAATGAAGACAAAATACCTTTATTTTGAAATTTTCGTTAAGCATTCTAAGTCATAACCGTGATTTGTTATTATATCGAATACTTGATAAACCATAACATTTTAATGTATGAATTTGTATTATTCAACGATTCAAAAGTTAAATACGGATTTTCTTTTAGGCGTTTTATATATTTCGGTGTATGAGGATGTTCGGCAAATATTGGCACGACGGGAGATGATGGACGCAAAAGCTCGATCATTTGTTGCGGGAGCGGCAGCTAGCGTCGTCGGTCAATCAATAGTCGTCCCTTTCGATATTCTAAGTCAACATTTGATGATGATGGGCTTGCAACACGACGTCAAAGACAAATCCCTTAAAGTAATCGTTCAACTAGGATTGAAAAAAAATCTACAAAAATGTATCTTCGATAACGGTTTCAGCTTATGTTCAATCCACTGGGGGTGGATGCGTCCCGATCAAGAAGCAAGCTCGCCATAACGGGTGATGTCATCAAGCAAATAATGAAAGCCGATGGATTGGCAGGTTTTTACAGAGGTTATTTCGCCAGCTTATCCGTATACGTACCAAACTCTTCCCTTTGGTGGGGTTTTTATCAATTTTATCAAGGTAACGCACAGATTTAGTGAGACATACTGCAATTGTACTTCAATTCTCCCAGATCAACTGTTTGCTGTTTTGCCAGACTGGTTCTCGCAATTAGCAATACAAAGTGCGTCAGGAGTGTTCGGTGGCTTCACGACCGTCGCTTTAACGAATCCTTTGGATGTGGTAAGGACTAGAATGCAGGTGCAACGCTTAGATACTATGGCACTCGCGTTTAGAGTGCTGTGGCAGGAAGAAGGAATCAAAATGATTGCTAAAGGACTGAGCGCGCGAATGGTGCAATCCGCTATTTATAGTTTTGGTGTGATTCTGGGCTATGAGACTATTAAACGTATATCGGTAAAAGATGAGTACAAAGATAAAGTGAAATGGTAGTTTGTTTCACTATTAGACAAATTGTATAAATCTGACCTTGTTGCTTTTATTGTTGTATTTATTGATGATTAATTGTCCTATTTTTCGTTAATGTACAAAACGGTTCCCGTTAACGAGAATCTTAGTTTATTGAGCAATACCTCATTTGATTTTTTTTTTAATTTTAAAAGTAAATAAATCGTTAACTGTTTCATAATGAATTTATTTCAACCATAACGTGAATTACTATAATAAAACAATGTTTGATTTATGATGCAAGCAGAACAATTCAATAAAGGAAATATACATATGTACTAAAAACCGCATTTAGTAAGCAACAATTTTATTTACATAAATATGAGTGGATCGTTGAAAATGTTCACAATTTTTTCAATGGCATCTCTTCCATAACGAACGGCTTAATTTTCTTTCAATTGCACCAAAAATATCACTTTTGAACAAGACAAATAATTTTCTGAATCATTATAAAAATATTGAAGTGATCAACGATAGGCACCTGGGAACACTCTAATAAAATTATACAATGTGCTTAATTGACTACATCCAGGGGTAACAATTTCAAAAGGTACAACTAGGACGGCTAGATTCAATTAACTACTTGTCTAAACATTCTCTTCGAAGATTGTCTAATTCTGCTATAGTCGATTTTTTTCATGTAAGATGAGCATAATTGTTAGTGTCTTAAAAAATTAATCACTAATAGAAGACCTGTCAATGAAGAACGATTCATTTTGTACTTAAAGATTCGAAACAGATTTGTACCATTCAATTTATGACATATAATGATATGGCTCTCAATGTTAGAAATTGGTAAAATATACGATCGATACTCCATAGAAACGATATGGCACACAAATCGATCTAAGATAAAACAACACTTATCTGAAAGGCGAAGGTCGGCGGATCACCGTCTACTGCTTGTTGTAGCCTTGAATGAGGTCGTTGAAGTTCACTAGGCCGATGTCAATGTTGGTCTCGTCGAAACTATCCAGGTAATCCATTCCCGCGCTACCTCCGGTCGCTGTCGTGGCTATCGAACCCGCATAACTGCACAGATATAACCAGACATGACATGACCGCAACTCAAACCAACCAAAAGCAAGAAGCCGGAAAATGATCCGCGATAAAAAATGAATACCATAAATAATTATTTACGAAAAATTAAAATACAGCTTTGTTGCAAACGTGTCTGGTTACGTCCAGTTGCAGCATGCTTAGATCGAAATATTCTCGTTCAAAATTGGATTCGTCAGATTGTTGTTCAAATTGTTCTGGCTTATCCAAATAATGAACTTATTGATCGGGATATGGGTAGCTAGGGTGCGATGGTGATAGTGAAATGTTGAAACTGGAGATTAAGAAAAGCTGAGGTGAAGTTGCGGTGTTAATAAAAATGTTATCATGAAAAAGCATGCCACGAATTTATGAGATAGAAATAATAGACATGTATTTATGAGTGAAATGAAGAAGGCGGTAGAAAAAGAATGTTTCTGAATTTGGAGTTTAAGTTGTGATAATTAAGTGAAAAATGTTGCTTGAAAAAAAAGTGAATGATTTCGTGAATGAAAATCTAACTACACTAAGGGATAATTGACCAAGTCTAAATAATGCCGCTCAAGTTCATATCTTACTTGCCTATCAATTCGAAGTAATAAAAGTGTACCGTTTTCACTTCGGCCATAAAAAGGCAAGTAAGGTATGAGCCCCCCTCTCGACTATATAAATAAACCTGATGGCCGAATAAAAAACCGAACGACTTAAAAAATATTTATATCAAATATCATATATAATCAATAAAAAAAAGCAAAAGCTATAAAAATTGAAAACGTATTATGAAAAATAACAATAATGCGCGGAATTTAGAAAATAAAATCGTCGGTCCGATTATCACTACAGGTCTAGTATGTTCTGAAAACTAAGACAAACTAAAATTACTGACGAGCAAGAATGTCGAGCAATAAACAATTATTTGGTACTCACCTACTGGCCACCGATGGTGTGTCACGAGATGGATCTGGGGATTGTATAAACGAGTGATTGGGTGTACTAACTGCGTAACCAGTACCAATATCCCATCCTGGTAGATGCGTTTTCAAGACAGGTTTTACATAACCATTAACCGATGTTGTTTCGTTAGCTGTAAACATTTTTCATTATTTTGGCAACATTTTGAATATAAGGTTTGAATTACAATCGGTTTTTAAATTCAAAAATTTTTGTTTTACTGAAGTTTTCTGTTTTTTCAATTTTCATGTTCGCGACTCTCTCTCGACTTGAAATGTCATTGTGTTCGAAATTCCTGTTATCAAATTTACTTTTTTTTTATTGAGTTGGGTTCACTCACGTGGATATGGCGTGTAGTACTTTTGGAACTGCAGATCCTTAGCAATATCAGGATACAGATATACTAAATGGCTAAGGTCAGAAATCCGATCTCCCAACGTTCGAATAGCGAAATCCTTTGCGGTGAAAGGTTGCAAACTGAAAACTTCTCCATTTTCTGTAAAACTCATTATATAACCAAGTGCGATTGAATAGTTAGCGCAGTTACCTGTGACCCAAGCGATGGTTATGCCACCGAGCTCGCTGTCGGAAAATCTGAGTAGAAATGTTCCACAAGTGCAAGATGATAACATCTCCTCAGCCTGCTTCTTTCTTACAAAACCTAATATGGCACTGTAAATAAGAATAAGCTCGTAATTCGATAACGAGAAGCAGAACAAGATATGTTACCCATCACCCCACGGTCCTCGCAAATGTTCTCTGGTAAGTTTCATGATTGCATAAAACCATTCCCAAAAGGTAAAATTTCGTTCAGCTAATGGCTCTTTGCAAAATTGTGCCCATGTAAGCATAGCGTTTTGAGACTCGTTATAGTTTCCGCGAAAAGCCTTTTCCGCCAGAAATTTCAAATTATCCTCCGTTAAGGGTCTGCCAGTTCCAGCTCTGAATTTCAGGGATAAAGTCTCAGCTACTTTGTTCCATTGCACCTATGAATCAAATTACGTAAAAGTGAATTAATGAAATTCAAATACATCCAAGAGATTCTGTGCCAGGAGATTAGTTACAGATGTCTCGTATTACTTTAAAATAACATAAAAACTTGATTTGGGTAACAAACCTTATCAGGCACTGCGAAAGGCACTCTTCCTGGCTCGCTGAACGCGTTATCCCAAGTAACCGTTGCCCATGCGTGGGGCTCCTGATTACCGTGCACTATAACGACAACTGGCAGACTCAACGTCCAAACTTGAAACATTAACTCGCCGCCGCCTACGCTGAATTGTGATTGAAAGAGCAACGAAAATTTCTCGTCCATCACGCTCTCTGTTCCCTTCTTCTCAGCGCGTTTGATCTTTTTAAGTTGCATGTTTCGGAAGCTGACGGACAACTGACGGGTCGCCTGCTGATATTCCATTGTGCCGGTGTTGTTTAATATTTCCCCACTCGTTTCAGCACTCTTTCCAAGCTTGTCGTTTTTCAACAGCACATTCGCTTGCGTTTCAGAAATAATCGTTACCTTTACTTGAGGTGGGGTCATGTGAACGTTTAGCTTGCCGCCGACTAGTAGTCTGACTGTTGCTGTAAACCTAACAGGGAAGGCAATTATTACAATATATATAGCAGCGGAAACATATTTGAAACATTTATGTGCTTATATATACCTGGTGTTGGTTTTCATGACTTGTGGAGGCTGTTTCTCAATTATGAAGGTTGAAGTGACCAACGAAGATAAGAGCTGCGTAATTTCCGACAATAGTTGAGGTAAAATATCCGGCACGCCCAAAGGGTCGACGGCCAATTTTTGTTTTAAACGATCTACATCTCTGATCTGCTGCCGATTCAACCATATTAATTCGGCAAGAGCTTCGCACCATTCCTGAATGGAGTCTAATAAGTTACTATTGAAATTCACTCCATTGCCAGCTAACTGCTGTTCTCTTTTCCAACTTATCAATTCTTCATCCAGCACATGAGTTTGTAGCTGATTCAAGAGTTGGACAGTTTCCTTCAATTTGTCACTTACAGCCAACCTTAATTGCATCAAACCCGCCACCTGAAATGTCCCATTAACAAACACACTCATTTCTAGTAGTAGTATTTGATACCCTTTGGTTAAGTCCCTGCTCTAAGACTTCTTTTTGTCGTGTTAACTTCTGTATACTTTGCGATACAGTGGGGCTACTAGCTTGGGCGTTCAACTGCTGTAGATGTGCTAAAAAGTAATTAAAATACATATTAGAAAATATTTAAAATTAATAAATATTTTACCATTTATTTTCGTACATTCATGGTACTGAAGAGCAAAAGCTTCCTGATCCTCTTCCATTTTCCTTATATCAGCTGCTGTATCCTAATGAATTTTGAAAAGTTTTATTTAAACACCCATCTGTACTCAAAATGACTCACCTGAGTTCTGCGTCTGAGTACTTCGATTTTATGCAATGTTTCTGCTCCGGAATTATGAAAGGAAATTCCTGGAACTATTTCACCACTAACCTCTTGAATTAACCGGAATTCAGTTGCCAAACAATGACGAATGTATGTAAACAGTTGCATTGGATTCGAACTGAAATAATAAAGTTTCATAGCACTTCAATCAATTGGAGCTTCATTGCTTTCTGGTTTGACTATGTGTAAATGACAACGGTCTATGGGTTTATCTATGTTTCTAGATACTAACCTATAACGTTGACGAAACATTTTGGCGGCTTCAGCTAGTTTCAATTTTGTTAAAAAATATTCCTGTCCATTGACAATAGAGGCTCTATTCTCAATTTCTTGAATAAGGGAATTCACCAAGCCAGCAACATATTGATCGTGCTGTGGATTGTCTCGTTGCGGCTCAATATCTGACCTGTAACCAGAGCCCAAATAATAAGCAAACCTTAGAAATAATGATGAAGCGTACCAGAATTTCTCTTCGATGTACTGTGCTAAATAATGGCGCACTTCAATGGGAAAATGGTCCCCATAAATTGCATGTATTTGCTGCATACTTTCTTGCGGAAGTTGCTGCGCTTTTGTCCATAGCGACATGGTGAACACTAAGAAGACAAATCGTATCAAATTGCTTACGCTCAAGTTACCGACTACGCGAAAAATTCAAAACAAGTTGATACATTTGAAAGGGAATCGTCCAAGGTCACATGTACAGCGAATTCCTCCCGTTCAAATATTTCACTGAATTTGACAATTTTTTTACAAACACGTCAAACTTACGTTTGTAATAACACTAACAGAAGTCTTAAGTGGATTCAGAATGGCAGAAATTATGTTTAAACTTTCGAAAAATGACTCATGATCCGGCAGCCATTTCTTATCTGTTTCATGGCAAAACCAGTTGATTCACTTCGATTCTACTTTTCCGCGAGTTCGCAACAAGGAATTTGTTGTTCTCTGTGTCGCAAGGTGTTATGGCGCGCTACGTTGTCACTTGTCATCTACCTGTCGTTTTTACACGGTTGCCGATACAATTTTTTTCCCTTGATCGATAGTTGTCTATGTCCACAAAAAATAGTCTTTCAACTTTAACTACCAATGATTAAGTCATTACATATAAAGTTAATAAAGCAGCGAGGTAGATGAATCATATTTAAGTACGTCATAAAAGTGACCACCATTATTATCATGGAGTGACAATACAATCGAGTATTATGCGCATGCACTACACTCGGAACCTTAATATCGAGTAACTAAAATTCATTTTTGCTCACGTTGATATTAAGAAATAATCAAACTTGACGAAGCTAATATTATGCGTTTCACCCTTCCCTCTCCTGTATTCAATACTGCTTTCTGAAATGTGTATCAAACAAAAACATAATTCAAATCCAAACCTACTAAAAATGTCTTCTATAGTTTATACAAACAGATAAAACATAAAACAATTTATTATATCAACAATCCAATGAAAAATTACATTTTTCTATACAATCAACTAGTAAGTTACAATTAATAAAAAAAATCACGTAGGTCTTTCCACAGCAACTGGCGGTTTTTGACTCTGTTTGAGAATAACTGATCTTAGTGCGTCTTTGATGTTGTCGTAAGTAGCATAACTGATCCCCACGGCAATGGGACCTTTAATCCAATTCATCGATAAACCTTTATATAAAGCTCTTCTCAGACCTTCGGTTCTAGAAATATTTATTGCTACAAATGTTCCCACCACAAAACAATTTACCTGTGCATATATTTGAGAGTTACCATAATTGTTGGGTATTTTCCTTGTGTATCTGTCTGCATTCTTCGCCTTATAATATCAAGTGGATAACTACTCGTTTGTCCCAACATTCCAGCCAACGCCCCAATAAATAATGAAATAAAAGGGTAGAGTTGGGGATTCTTTGGGAAGTGTTCTGAAAACGTTGCTTACTAAAACTACTATGATCAGTGATTTAAAGTTACCTCTGTATAGTTGTTTCAAAGTATCATAAGTGAAAAAGGAAACACCAGCATATGGAATAACACCAGCAATAGTAGGAATAAACCCGCGGTAAAATGTTTTAAAACCCTCTGCGTTATAAATTTTTGAGAACACCTGAAAAGAACTACAGATTTACTTAATTTTTATTGGAAGTTTTTGTATTATTCACCTGTCCTAAGTTCGTGTATTCCTCTTTCCTTGTTACAGCCATTCTAGCTCTAGCAAAGTCAAGTGGGTAGGTGATTGTTTGGGAAGTAACGCCTGCCAAAGAACCAGCCAAAAATAGACGTTCTGGTGAATTTCTGGAAATATTTTCATATATACTCTTTATTCAATGTGAACATTGCTCTGAACTTCTAAGGTGTATGGATAGTGTGACTTACTTTTTGTCAGGTGAGTCTACTCCTAAAATCTTTTTCCACTGTTCGTGTGCTGTAAACTGGATTGCAGCATAAGGCACAATTCTGGCCATAGTAGCACTGTTCCCTCTCCATAATGCTCTGAACCCTTCTTCTCTATAAGTCTTTCTCAAAAATTTCAACGCCTTTTTTGTTGAATATGATTGCTGCCTATAAACAAAGTTTGTTTATAAGAATTTTTTTAAATGTGCCTTAAAATGAATTGTACCCATTACCCTATTTGAAAATTGATTTTTGTTCGATCTAAAGGAGCGATGGTTGTTTTGGCAAGAGCTCCAGCAATAGCACCAGTACATAAGCTTGTTAATATAAGAGTAGTATTACTTAATTGACCTGTCTCAGATTCATGGACTTTTAAAGCCATAGTGGAAGACTCATCAAGGCATTTTGTTACAATCTATAAGAGAACAGAAATATTAGATCGGTCGCGAAAACCAACGAGAAATTATTGTAATCACTTTTCTTAAATCCCCCTAAATCCTTTGAAATCCTTGGAGCAGTATCAAAGTTCATACTAGATTGGTAATTTGAAACGATAAGTCAAGAAAAATAAATGACCGATAACCTTTTCGTTCATAAACTCTAAGTGCTCAAGTAACTTCGTTTTTAAACTCACCTTCGATTTTGTATTACCTCATGTAAGTTGTAAATGAATTTGAATAAAAAATGTAAGTTGAATTCACTTTGGATAATTGGAGTGCGCACATAGATAACACTTAATGCTTTATTTTTCTGTGGATCTGTTGACAGCAAGGTAAAGCTATTAATAAACAATTAATTACATAAACAAACAGAAAACAAGGAATTATTCATTGACCTCCCGTTTAACAGGTCTGACTATAGCCTAGTTTATTTTATAATTTTCTGTGCTTAATTATATTTCGATGATATTAACCTCACCTTTATAATATCTGTCAAATGACGTTTATGTTTTGAAAGTGTGAATTTCAAGTATAAAACAACAAACAATGGTAAGTGTGCAAGTTTAAACGAAGAATAAATTATGAATACTAAATTCCACAGGCTCGATATTTCAAAGAAAAAGATATCGATGGTAAGCTCTTCTTAAACATTGAACGATTCAAATAATATTCCAAACTTATTTTTACCAGAATTCAGGGAGTGTTTTTATTTATTCGCAAGATCTGGCCACATCAAGTCTATGGACGAACTAACGGTGATTATGAGAAGTTTAGGTCTTGCACCTACAATTTCTGAACTCGCTGGGTATTTCAAACAAAAGGTATACATATTCAATGTTCTTTGATTATTTCTACTGAATGTTGATTAACAGGGCGGAAAAATTAGTTTTGCTGATTTCCTGGAAATAATGCACGCGCATTCGATGGTGGAAAAACTACCGAAAGAAGTAGTTGATGCTTTTAAAGCGGGAGATCCCGGTGGTAAAGGTGTAATATCGGCTAAACAACTCAGGAATATGTTGCAGAATTGGGGAGAATGCTTGTCATCTAGGGAAGTTGACAGAATTTTTCGTGAAGCTAATGTTACTAACAATAGCATGGTGAAATATGAAGATTTCGTCAAAATTGCTTGTGCACCAGTACCTGATTATTATTGAGCACAATTTTATCTATTTTACAAGGTGGTGTTTTTAATGTATTTATATTCTCATATTAGATTTTTTACGTATTTTTGCACAATAAAATTTATTTATTAGAAAAGTAATACTTCACCAACTTCCAATATACAGAAAATACATTATTAGTGTTTTATGTATAAAAAATCCCTCAACATTTGTGATGAAGGAAATGTCGCTGATGTGACAAACATAATTTAGCTCATTTGTTAAAATTTCTGCAAATTTCACGGATATTCTGGATTCATAACTTTTTCGGTAATTCCAATAGAATAGCGAAAAACATTCGTTATTGCGGTCCAAAATTTTTTCAAAATTTACAAAATTCACGCATGTTTCTATTCATCTTTTTTATCAAACGTCAAACTTCAACATAATTCTTTGAGTGGGAGACGAGATTTGCTTTTCGATAAATAATTCATTGATAGAGTTAAAAAATTATTAAAATCAAAATCGCAATGAAATTCAGCTTAACGCTTGATTATGCATTGATGAATGAAGAAGCATCATAGATTAATTTATCAAAATTCATTCATTGGACTTAGCACGTGGTTTTATCTATTTTGGATAATATAGAGTTTCTCACGGTATCATGATCACATATTTTATCATTAATTACTAACAAAAAAATTTATCCTAAACCGGATAGATGCAAAATTAATATTGCAAAAATGAAGTACTATATCTAATCAACATACCATAAGCAGTGGCGTGCGTGGATGTTAGTCAAAAAAAATTATACTATAATTATAATGGACACAAAAGTTGTAAATATATTATATGTATTGACAGATTTGAAAAAAAACGAAAACCTATCTGAATATGAATGAATTAATTGAGCTTTTATACTTTTCTACATGAAAAGTATATTCCTAAGAAGAAGATAAATGTTACTATCTTAGTAAACAAAATTTTTTCATCAATTTTTTTGGCGATCGTTGTGGACGTGAAACGATTTACACGAACGACTTCCCACATTGAAGACAATTTTCAGACAAAATAATAATATAAAAGTACGCCACTTTTAAACGAAATATAATACAATGTTGCTAATGAATTAAAGTGAATTGCAAAATAATCGAATGGCAGATAAATATTTTTTTTAGAAATCGATAATGGAACCCAATTACCAAGTTTGATAGAACCGTTTCATTTTAGGGAATTAGATAATCCTGGATCATAGTGTTATCGAAAATTATACATTCCCATTCGTAAAACGCTCTGGAATTCGGGTTGGCTACGTTAACCGCAATTCTCTCTGGCCGTTTTATCGACAGCGGCGCATGTAAATAGAACAACGAACTTGCACAATTATTTGTTCACAATTAAAATTTTAGGCATATTAACCCTTTAGCGTAACGTTCGGTAATTCGCTATTTGAACAATGGACCAATCTGAGTTCACGATGTTCTAATTACATTAGACAGAAACTCTCGCGGGAACGGTGTCATGCAACTGGGCAAAAGCACTTCGTATCGTATCCAACGAAAAATCTAATGATTCTCTTCCAGAAAATATTTGTTAACCGGATAAGTTACTGAAGCATCCTTATTTTCAGAAGTTACAATGGTTAAAACGAGACATTTTTCTGTATTTACCTTTTCGTTAGTCCAAGCACATTACCAAACATTTCAGAAGAAAATTTAGACGCCAATTTTGATTACGTCGCGAATCTTCTTTTGTATTCATCATAGCTTCAAAGTTGAGAAAACTCCACTCCCAATAAAAGTGCAATATACCAGTTTAGCTTCAAATAAATGAGGAAGTATCTTCATTATACAATAATACTCTTTGATAATAGTTTCTGGAAAATCTCCAAAAAGTTTCCAATCTTGATTCTTGTTATCAATGCTACATTCTTTCATTCATCAATATCAATATAAAATTAACCCACCTGAGAGAAAACTAGAAAACTATTTGTCTTTTGCCCTGCGTGGTGACTAGAGGAATGTCTTTATAGTAAGTAGTCAATTGAGAGTTTTCTTTGTGTCCAGGTTGTGCGGTTTAGTACATCTTTAATCGGTAGGCTATGTACTGCGAGACAAAAACAGACTTCAGATCCCTTGTCAGTGGTGTAACAGTACATGCTCAGATATCGGAAGTAAACCCTTAAGCAATAACTGTGAGCTATATTACAGACCACTGACGATGTACTGCTGCAACACCTTTTGTGTAGGATATGCTTTCAACTGAAAGAGTTAACAGAAAAATTGCAATAGGAAATCACCTGAATATCTTCCCATAATTCATCATGACTAGAAATACAAATTGTATGGTTTTTCTACTATGACCCGCTACAAAGTTAATCCGTTGTATCCATATTTTTGGCTCCTGTATAAGACACACAGTCGTTAGTTCGGATCAGTATTTGAGTGGGACGATGGCGCTAAAAATATCCCCAACAGTTATTGGGAATTAGCTAAAATTATGAGCAAAAAAGTTCGAATTGCCTCTTGGACCACCACAAGTCTATTCCAGGCAGGTAAACAAGAAAACAATTAAAGGGAGAGACTCATGGGCTTAAGAAGTACGTTAACCAGATAATGGTTGTACAAAATTAAATGCTGTTGATTTTTAACATCTAAAGCGGCATCATTTGATCTGAAAATAATGTGTGTATTTCATAAAAGTTGGAAAGAATCGTTCATTCGCTACATTGTGCGGCACATTACCTTTCACTCGAGTGTGCCGTTTGAATTGAACGACTCGTTAGTGAGCGACCCAACACCAGCGCCAATATCTTGTGTTGAAGAAAAATTGGAGAGGATTGTATAGATTAGTAAGCTTTTACTGCCCCGGCAGGCCACAAAATGTTTTCCAAGAGTTGTTGCGAGACCCACATTTCAATGACCAAACAAAAGGTATAATCGAAATGGTTCATTCCTCTGGATTCCAATGTCTAATAAGAAGGTCTCGCCAAATACGAAAATATGTTCAATTGGAGCATCACTTATCCCATTTGTGAAACGAAATAATTTTCATTATGATGGTAATTATGCTAGAAATTTGTGTAGAATCCAAAAAATTAATAATATGCAGGGGAGGATTTTTAATATAAGGAAGTTGGTATTGGCCACTGCCTCATCACACCCTGTAGGTATAACCTGTTTGTCGAAAAATATGCAATTAAAAATAGTCCAAGCGTTATCGAATTTAGCTGTTTCACACTATATAATGTTAATTACTCGTTTCCCAATTAAACATATAAATCGCTGATAAAATATCCATATGCATTCAGATATATAAAGAATACGATTTGATATAAATCACTCCCTGAAATGATAAAACTCTCATTCGCAAATGACTCGAAAATCCAGATCAAATAGGGCATCGTTTTAATTTTAATACCCCCTAATTGGAATTTCCCCGTCACCAGAAACGATGTCGAGGGATTTAACCTCGGCTAAAATGTCATCGAACATCCAGGGGATGATGTCTTCATAAATAATCGTTGTCATTTCACAGAGATTAGCTAATAAGTCAACACGCGTTCTGTCATTTAGATACGAAACGGTTCGGCCCAGTAATAATGGCATTGTTTCGTGCGGTACAGCCGGGGCTCCGAATGACTGGCAGTCGGCGGCGCGGGAGGAAAACCAACCCCCATCCACCACCTCACCCTGCTTACAATCGTTCGAAGATTACCGCGGCAAACGCCAACTGGGCCCGTTTACCGGTTCCTACCTAAATTTCAGCTTTAATTAGGGGTGTTTCCCCTGAATCGGCAATTATTAAGTTACGAAAGAGTTCAACATACCTAGCCTGGAATTCTACTCAGCAGTTTGAGCAACTGGTGTTTATGTAGAAGAACGAGTCGCCTTTGAAGACCCCTAACGTCGATATATATTTTTTTCTCTGAACGACCTTTCTTTAATCCAAATTTACGATTAACCATATTCTGGTTGGGTTTCCCACGTTTGTACCCAATTTCAAATTCGAAAACGTTAGTGGCCATAAAATCAAACGGAACTTCGGGGACGGCGTAAAATCGCTGGAACTTGTTAATAAAACGGGGATGATTCTTTTTTTTTCTCGTCGTTCGTATGTCTGGTGCAGTACAATGGACGAGCATAAGAACAATATGGTGTGAATATACTCTATATTGACTGGCTGTAGAGGTATAAACAAATTTCGGGAATAAAATCGAGTGCGCCTATAAGAACGGTCCGGAGGCGGCACCCGCCGCCGCCGAACGCCGCCTCCCTAGCAGCCCTCGCGGAAGACGTCGGCGGTTTAATCTACCGCCGTTCTCGATACGGAACGGACACGACGCGCGCGTGACGACTAATCAATTGGTTATTCTGAATTCTATGTATTAGAATAAAATTCGACGAGTAGTGAAGTTTGATCTTATCGGATGCATAACTACAGCGGTCGAAAAATGGACGAGGATCAACATCTTGCCGAAGAGTATGTGCAAGATTTCGTCCTCGACCACCTCGAGGACGTTACCGTCAAAAGGGAAGATCGCCGACATGTAGTGGAGTGTGAACCCTGGATCCACGAAGACTCCGAAGACCGTAGATATTCTTCACTATCACCTCCCGTAAATCCTGTTTACACTCATTCAGGAGTTCTTATCAATTTGCCGATAAATGATCCTGCAACACCCCCAGAAACGCCACCGATTCAACCGACGGGCATTGGGGGAGCTTACAGATCTTCGGCCTTCATGGACGAGTGGATGTGGACTATGAAAGAGCCCCAGCCTCTGGACCTACGCCCTATGCATTCGTCTGGTGGTGAACCCGACTGGGAGCGGAGGGAATACATCCCTTCAGGTATGGAGAACAACCATCTGATGATGATGCAACAGCAACAACAACGACCTATATCAGTGTCAAGTGCAAACAGCGCCATGTCCCCAAGATTAGGAGGAAACAACCACGGCAGCGATTACTCCACCTGCAGCGAGAACATGGGCCTGGATGACGAAATGTTAGTGAATTTATCTGTGAGAGAATTGAATAAGAAACTTCACGGTTGTCCCAGGGACGAAATTGCAAAACTGAAACAAAAACGAAGAACGCTGAAGAACCGCGGCTACGCCCAGAACTGCCGCCATAAAAGACAGGAGAAGCAACAGCTCTTGGAGGAGGAAAACCGGGCGCTGAGGCTGAAGCTTAACGAGAGAGAAAGCGAAATTGTGCGTGTGATGCAAGAAAACGACATGCTTAAACAGAGGTTACACATAAGCAGAAACCAAATGGCAGGATTCAACTCAGACGGACAGAGTTCGCCGGAATTCTATCTATGACATCATTTTTCGGGTCGCTGCCCGGCCCCACGGTTGACCCGCCACTGAGACGCCGTGAATTTTTTTTTCTGTGGACTTGTACAAAACGGAGCTTGTGTGGTGTACCTTCTGGTTACAGCATTTTTTTAATACGTACTTTAATAGAGAAGACTGTTGATTTTTTTATAGAATTCGTTTTTTTTCTTGTTTTCGTTGAATCACTACCAGTGAATCTGCATATCTTTTTGAAATTTTTTTTTGATCCAGTTCGTAATTTTATATATCTATTTTTCTAAAAAAAAAATCGGGCGATCCCCAGCTCGATGCGGTTGTGTTTCAACATAAAAATACTATATAACATACGTTAATTTGTGAATTGAAAATTTATAGTATTAAATAAAATATGGTTTAGAACAGTGCTTAATGAGTATCAATCGACAATTAATTACGGATTATGCAGCGTGTTGGATAAGAGGTTATCGCGAAATATTCTTGTTTGATTATTTCGAAATTTGCAACATTGTTGCAAATTTCAAGTCGGATGTTACCGTAATTACTTTTTTTTTTCGGTATTAGTAATCGGCAATTTTTATCAATTTCGTTAGTAACTATTGAAAGGCGATTTCGCCAATTTATACGTCGGGAACTTTTTAAATGAAGAACGAGGGAGAGGTTGAAGTGTAATAATTTACAGGTAAGACAAAATTTTGTGTACCTTATGTTAGAATTTAATTATTTATATGGTACGCAAATACATAAGACGTGACAATAGAAGGAAATATTAACATTTGGGCCCTTCTGCAATCTGTCTTTGTAATAATTCATACAGAAAAGTTGTTTTTATTGTTATTTTATTATTGTTGACTTGGTTATTCTTGCCGTCGAGATGAAAGTAATGGTAGAATGTTTCGGGAAAGAAAATATTTTATGGTTTCACTCAAAATAATACAAAGTGTGAAACATTTCATTTATGAAATGCTTCTTTCTCGAAATTTGTTTATAAGATCATTGAAAATATTTGAATATTTTCTAAGCTGCAAACAATAGTTCCAATAAGTAGTAAAAGTATTATTTTACATTCATTGTTTTTTTCTGATTTAATTATTATTTGTAACCTTCAATGTCAAATTATTACCAGAAATATATCATAATGCTATCACGTTATAGTGAATAAAAAATATTTAACAGAGTGCAATCTGGGGGACTTCTACCTAATCAGCGAGATATTTAAACAATGTGTCGCTATTTGTGGTTTAAAAGATCTGGAAATCACATTCACTAGTTCCTAAATTTCTGGCTCAATGTTGGAATTAAAAAGCAAGATCAAAGATTGCTGTTAACGTTATCCAATTATTTTCATACAAAAGATGACACATTTTCTTCACGAATCTGCTATGAAAAAGGTGATTTTTAAAAATGATATTCGAAATGTTTGGTATCGAAATTATGCATAAACTCATTCAAAACATGAAGAACAATTGAAAGTATTATATCATCAGTAATTTCCAATTAAAGAGAATTTCGAATTCCCGCAGTACTTTTTCTCAGTAATTTTACGTTCTATTCGACCTAATGTGTGAAAATATCAGTTTCTCATATGAATTATTATAAATAAATTATAATTTTTTTGTATTCATTTACACCACCTCGGCTGTTACTGTAAAGTTTTCTATTGTCTACTTCCTTAAAGTAATAAAGATTACTTTTTAGAGCATTTTTTTGGGGATAATATTCATAACTAATACTACTTTTGGGTTGAATTAATGGTTGTCATCAGTGATCTAAGGCAAGAAAATGATGAAAATCAAATGAAAACAAGCTGAAAACACCCAGATACAATTTTTTTAAATTTTTTGAAATGAAATCTTTCAAATTTGAATTATTGTTATACGGTGAAATTACCAAAAAGAAATACCAGAACAATTCAATGAAATCATATCAATACCAGTTTTTGATGATCGATGAAACGATTGAAAAAAAGATGAAACACAATTTCAATTGATTTAGTTACTAATTAATTATTTCGTCATTTGAGTCAGAGAACATTTTCCAGTTTTAATGTCAAAACCTACCGTTAAAGAGATCCACGTTGTTCTTGATTTCACCCATAATTATAGCATTCAGTCGGAAACGATTCCGATGGTTCGATTTCACCCAGTTTGCAAGTAACCCTTCGGTCTGAAACGTAACAAAAATCGATGCACCCCTGAATGTCGTTCAAAACAATCGAAGGTGGGTGTTGCGGACACCATCCCTAATGAGAATGACGTCACGGTGGTGGCGTAAAGGGGTAGGGTCAGAGGTGGCTTTGACCAATAAAGCAACGTCGCGGTTCCATTGGAGCGTCGCGACGGAGCCGGCGCATGACGTTTCGTCTACCTGTGCCTACGATAATCGTAGACAATTACAAGTTTACCTGTCGCGTTTTCCTTCAGATTGTTCCTATATCAAAAATGTTTTTTTTTGTTCACCGGAAGTTTTATTTGGGTTTGGATTCGCTCACCGTGGTTGAAACGATCGATTCGCAAAATTCTTCGCTAACTTCAATGTCGCTGCGTCAGCGAAAATCTTCCAATAGCCCGAACCGGTGGTTCGTTCGCACTTCGCTTTCGATTTCGATACGAATCGAATGTAACAGGCATTTTTTTTCTAAATTTATAACGAGGAATGAATGATAAATGAATCGAGTACAATGCAGTCCGGCTATCGAATGTCACAACTTAGCAGTTTTGTTTAAATAGTAAAATATTAGTTCAATGACTCAATTATATAATCGAAACTTCCATTTTTTCCTTTTTTTGCGCTCAGTGATTGCAATGCAATAGCAAAGCCGAATGTATATATCTGAAAATAAGGGGCAAACTGAAAATTCACCACCCCTCAGTAGTTCTTCCATTTTATGCGAAACCGTTTTCCAGAAGATCAAATAGGAGTTTTTTTGGGAATTTGTAAATTTTTGGAAAAGAAGAGGTTCCTTGAAGTTTCCAGGATTCCGGGTTTTGATAATTTACAATAAACTTAGAAGAATTTTCATCATACATACTAAATATTGAATAAATTCGTTTTCGATTGTTTACAATCCAAAAGCTTTCTGAGGAGATTCGTATGTTTTAAAACCTTTTGAGAATTCGGTGAAAATTGGAATTTCTGGAGCACGCGCAAAAAATTTCATTCGATTTAAGAGTTTTCTTTGAAAATTTTGTGATCTTTTTTGCGTTTACAAACATCTAAATGAAAAAGAAGATATCAATTGGTAATTTTCTGCGGAAATTCACAAAATTTCACAAAATTTCACGAAATTTTCATGGTGATGCAGTTCTAGAAACAATACTCCACTTTTAAGGTAATGTTCTCTAATGGTTTTGGATAATAATGGAACAGAATTGATCAAAATTTTCATCGAAAAATTGAGTGATTCTTTCATGGGTTCTCTTGAACAGTACAAAAACTTCAGATTGTACATTGTATTCCTTCTGAAATTTTGAAAGCCACGATGAGTTCTTCGAATAAGATTTACCAAAAATCGTTCAATTTTTTCCGACTTCTAGAAAATTCTGTCGCTTTCCTTATACTGAATGAAATATTCCCAATACTTTGTAACTTTTTCAAAATCTTGAATATGTTTCTGAAAATAGAGTAATTTTGTCATAGGTTACCTTAAACAGTAGAAAACCTTCAGGAAGTTCCATGAGGAGGATCTGCTACAAATTTTTCAATTTTTTAGACCTTTGCTTAAACATTACAAGTTTTGAATGATTCCAAAAGAATTGTTCCGGAAATGGCACTTTAACCTGAAATCATCTAGAAATCAATCAAAAACATAGTGACTTCAATGAGCAATTTTTGAAATTTCTGAAAATTACGTTCGATTGTAGTTATTCCTTAAGAATGCGGTTATTTTTCTGAGTTTCTGGAATTATTGTAGAAATTTCTGCGAAATTCAATATTAATCGTGAAAATGGTGTGGAAATTCACATATTTTTAGGGAATTTCTACCATAATTAATTTCAAATCGCATATTTTTAGGAAACTCCTCCTATAATAAATTTCAAATTATATTTTAGTTTTTTTTTCAAGAATTTCACTCCATTATATTATAGATTGAAGAATCGGAAGGATTTGTGTTTAATTATCGCAACTGCTTCAAAACATTTGGGTCTCTCGTAAAACTTTCGACAGTTCCTTTGAAATTTGCATCATTTTGAAAATCCAATCAATGAAAATTCCAAGCAACTCAACAGCTTATGCTTGAGATTTCTGAGCAAAAAGCGGGAAAATTGCTCTAAATCCCTCGACCCTGCTAAATCATTCCAAAAATCCATGGTTCTTTTCATGTTTCACAAATATTGAAGAAATCTGTGAAAACTAAGAAATAAATCTTGAGGCGACTGTGAAGATAGAAAAGACAATTACTCGAAATCCCTGGTGCGTTAGTTTGAATAATCACCTAAGAAAATTTTTCAAATTCAATGAATAAAATATAATACGCTTTGACATTTTCTATGTGTTTTTATATTGCGAATTTGTTTTATTTTCTCCGAACGATCCAACAATTCTAAATGAAAAATGGAAAAAAATGTGGAGTTTCTGTCACTTATTTTTTCATATCATCCGTTTTTCATTAAATTATGATGATGATGAACAATATCAATACCTGTGAGAGATCAAGGCGCAATTTTTCCCTTTTTGAAGCTACAATTTTAATAAAGCATGTTTATTTAGTCACATAACTAGTTTAACCGATATTGAACTGATTTGAATGTTTTAATGGTTTCTCCATGGTGATTTGCTACAAACTCATTATTATTGTTTAAATCTTTTTTGATACTTTTTTCTCTGAATTGTTAATATGTAGCGTACAAACGTTTATGTTTGTGGTATCTTTGAGGTACCTTTGCGGTATCGAGATAATTTTTGTTATGTTTTCATTTGTTTGTTTTGAAATAAAACGCGTGTTGCGGATGTGGAAATTTTTGATAAATAATGGCCGATTTCTTTCTACAGAAATTAAATCTATATATATATATTTTTTTTTCTATATTTTCATATAGAGTTATTTCGTATTTCCAAATGAAATTTATTAATGCATTCGACCGTGTGGAATGGAATAATCAAACGTGTCATTTATAGCTACGCCATATTAGATAATGAAAAGTTGCTGACACGTTTCCTGCGAGTGTTGGATTTCTTCCAGAGCCGCCATGCCGTGGCACGGCGTTGCGCGGCGTGCCGGAGGAATCAGTCTCATTGACGCGTAGAAACCTTGCTGATTGGACATTACATTGTTGCTTTTCCCGGTGTTCTCGGTATTATTTGATAACGCTCTAGCCGATATAGCTCATATTATATTTCTTTATTGCAACCCGAACAAAATCTTCATTGTCCTCTTCAACAAGGTTGATTATTTAATGACGTTGAATTAATTTGTAATGATAATTGCTCCCGACTTGCGATGATATGGCAGAAGCCAATTGGGATTTGATAAACGATGCCAATTTCTTTTTTCATTTCGGTGAACATTTAGATCAGAGCTGCCCAAAGTCAATGAATTGATGAGCCATTTATGTACTAACCTATTTTGGACAGCCATAATTTAGATCGATTCAAGTTAGACGCTGGATTAAAAAAAGTATTGTAAAATACAAAGCCGAATCTTGAAGAGGGGGCTACGGGGGCATTTGCCCAGGGTATAGAAGGGCGGAAGGTAATTATTAGTGTTCTAGTGATTATAGAAACAAAAACACCATTCTACCATCAAGCGTTTCTTTTTTTTTTGTTCTAAAATAGCAAGTAAATCCAGTTTTGTTGAGTTTCATGAATAAAACTCAATTTTTTTTTCATTGAAACTCACGCATATAAAGACAAATATTTTCTAATATCTCATCCTGAAATGTCCCAATTCGCCTGTATAAAGATTGGTGTCCCGTTTTTTCAAATTATTTAAGAACTCGTTTGTTAATATATTTTCAATTGGAAAAAAATATTCGAAAACAATACCTGGTCGATAAACCCGATAGACGGATATGTTACCCAAACATACGTACGCGATTTTCGTATTACTTGACATGATTTCCTATGGTGAGGCTGTTCACCCATTCTAATAGATTATTGCAAAACGGATTTATTTATCATTTTGTTGTTGTGACAATGGTGTTTATATCGTTAATATAAAATACAAATAAAAAATCGGTTCGAGTATCGTGTTCGGTTATTAAACTGCGATATCCGATCTGGAAGTCAGAAATACAAAGTAAGAGGAATGTTTTTCACTGCATGTTTAAAATCTTACTTAAAATTTATGATTTTGTTTACTACGCTCATCACTGTTCCGAGTGATCGGTCCCAATAAATTAGAATCTTAATTAGTTGTTCCGATTTTCAAAACACGTGCCGCATGAAAATAACATTAATCGAAAAACTGGCTACAAAAAAAAACCCGAACGTTACCCTTTTTTAGCACAAAAACTCCCTCACCTATAAATCTCGCGGTACATCGTTTAAAATTGATAAAATCCATTTATAAGAGATGGTCGGCTTCACTTATAAAGTATTCGCAATCGTTTTATGTGATATAGTTTTCCGGTCCCCCAAACGCGGCCGTCTATCATCGAGGGCTGCGAAGGGGCAGTCGAGAGAATCTCGGATCACATTCAACGACAAAACCGTGCAATTTCCCGCCTACCGGTTATTCGTTCTGCAAATTAAGAATATGATTCTCTGATCCCTTCTGATGTTCACGACTACGCCCAAGTCTTAATTGAGCGCCCTTCCTAATACTTTTAATTTCATTCCCGTGCACCCCGAGACGTCTACCGCGCGTTTATCTGTCAACTTTTCAACGATTATAATTGGAATATCTCTCGTTTAAAATTAGACTTCCCAAAAAGTCTCTCGAATTTTTCGTTGGAGTCTATTAGAAAATATCTCCTAACTTTCTTCCTCGCATAAATGTTCAAAGGCGAACCCAAATCCCTAATCCACTTGCATATGGAAAAAAAACTTTTCTATCTTTTTTCTATATCTCCCCTTCAGACATGAACGGGATTGTTGGCGATATTACAGTTTCTAATTACCGAAAATCGATTGGGGGCGAATTCGTTCTCGATCGCTCCCGGATGCGTTTTACGATTTGCCGAAAAAATATATCACCCTCCGAACCCCAAGATGCGGCATAATTAGATGCGTGTGCAAGGCCATAAAAGTGACCATGGGATGTCGTACGTTTTTTTAGTGTTCCGCATTATAATAAAAGCTCGCCTTGGACGGCCGTTCGTAGCAAATGTTACTCGGACATTTGCGTTTTCGGACATTTATTATAGTCCTGGAACTGAAAGCGTCCTTCTTTTTCCGCCAGTGACGTCCACGGTTTTTTCGATTTCGATCTCGGTTTCGGTTCGCTATTTGCGAGATAATAGTGATACGGTCGATGCGAATAGTAGCGATGGACGCGACGATTGGATTTAGGATGGTCGATTTCCGTGGCAATGTTTAAGGGACGCCGCTGTCCCTTTCTAATTTCCTTTTCCGTCCGGGTCGTTCGGCATCCGCAGATGGGATTTGTTTTATTGAGTCTCCTACGCTCTATTTGTTCCTTATTGTGCCAAATCCGAATCTGACGGCGTATTGATTATTAGGAAATCTCCAAATCCACCTTCATATTCTTCCGCAAATCGACGATAACTTTATAGGGAACCCTCCCAAAAGCCGTCTGAACGCATGCAATTATTGAAGTAGTTTGAAACTTTGGCAATGTTGCGACTCGAATTCAAAACTCTGGGAGAACTATGCGGATTTCCAATTGTTTGGCTCTCGGGAAATATTCAATATCATGAAATGTCCAGTTTTCGAGAAAAATTAAACTTGTTGATTTCGTGACTCTTCAGAAATCTTGTTTGTGTTACAGACTTCGAATTCGATGTACCAGAACAAAAATATTTTAGGGTTCCGTCCTAACTTTCAACTGTATTAGTGAAGACTCCCGATTCCTGTCAATAGTTTCAAATATTCTTGTGTTTTGGAAGGATTTCTGGAAAACAAGTGAAAGATTTCTTCCAAACCCCACTCTATAGTCAATTTTATCTTTTCTAAAGATTTATTTACATTTTTCCCTAAATATAACAGACAATGAGAATGAATTGCCATTTTCTTTTGTTTAATTGAAGAATTGGATCTTGGACACTTCCGGAAGTTGTTCCTAAATTTTAAGGAAGCACTTTTTATTGACCCATTTTTGAAGTTTTCAAGTAATTAGTACAAAACATGTTGGAGATTTTTAGAAAGCGAACGATGAACAAATGTGAATTTTACAGAAAATTTTCATTAAATCGAAAAAATTCTTCATGATTTGAAAATGAAATATCCAAAATTCATTTTTCATCTAAATTTTTTCGTAGACAAATCAACTTACTATTAACAATCGAAACTGGAGCCTGTCGTTGTTGAAAGTTGTTTCTAGTCCGTTTTTCATATTATTATTGAAAGCCGAAACAACAACTGACTTATCGTCTACTAAGAATAAAAAATGTTATTCCATTGATATAATTGTTTTTCATAATTCCCATTCTCCGTCGTTAGCTATCCTCCGTCTTTCCAATTCAACATAGTGGTAAACGATCGCTATAAATTAATTACGAGTCCACCCCGGCTAGTAAACAAACTCAACTTTTCCATTTCCCCTATCGTGAAATGACGAACGATATAAAAATAAATCCCCGAAATTTAGTTTCAATAAATCGAAGACTAGGAAGTTCAGGGACATTTATCTAACACTTGGCCGTACAAAGAATAAGTTCCCGCTCCGGAGTCCGGACTGTTCCGTGTACCAGTCTGATTTACGGGGCATCTCTCTTTATAGCCCAGTTTGTTCCGGTCGTTATTATATTAAAGCCGGATACCGTAGTTTATCTAACGCCCTTCGACAGTTGGGGGAGGAAAGGAGAGTCAGGGTTCACCGTACGAATTCAAACCTACCGGGACCTAAAAAGTATCACCTAATCCTCCACTCAACGCTTGTCAATATTCCGAATAAAAAAGTCTTATTTTCAGATATTTATTCCAAATTACTTTAAGTAAGCATATTAATATTGATGTTCAATTAAGTAAGTTGAATTCATTCAAATTTAAGTTGTTTTGAAATTCAATATGTATATAAACTTTTCTGTGAAAACGAAAAATGTTGGTCACATTTCGATACTCAATTTCATTTCATTTCCTCAATATTATCAGAATCTGCGAAACTATCTTCAGAGAATTAAAATATTTGTTCAAATAAAATTTTGGGAAATTTTGCCAAATTTTTATGAGTTCATTGAGATTTTGACTGAAAGTGAGAATGAGTTCCGATTTTGATGCCCCCATTAGTAAAAGTTAAAATTTTTTTATGTATTCGTTATTTAAATTTAAAAACTACCACATACAAGTTTCAGTATAGAACTATTGAAGTTGTTTCAGAAACCGGTAGATGGAAGATTAACTACAAAATAGCACAAGATTCACAGTTATACGTTGATATCACATGCCATATACAACACTACCCCTTCGTTAACAAGTAACCATGTAATTCCACCCGAGGAAATCAGGCCCCTGATATTAAAATAAAACAACACGAGTTCGAATTTCGGCGTAAACATCACGTAGCAAAGAAAAGGGAGATGCCGACATTCCCGGAACGGTCATTGTGTCTGCCGACAGATAAGGAGCTGTTTGTATCTGGTGTGTGCCATAATGACGCACGACGTTCCAAAGAAGACGCTAACTTTTTACGAGCCCGGACGGTCTCTTTCCGATATATTTTATGGGCAATGTCCAGTAGCAGTCAATAAATAGAGGCGACCACCTCGATAAAGAAACTTACGGAGCCATTCGAACCCTCGGGGGCGGAATATACAATTTTCGTAAAGTCGTTCTGATGCCCCCAAATCTTTCTCTCTCTCAGGAAACGATTCGTATAATTAGGAATCGGGGAACGATGTTTTCGATTTCTCCCAGTCACCAGAAATACACTACTTAAATCCTACTGGAGTTATACCCGAAGTTAACCGACAACGGGGTCTCCGTTGAGCTCATTTTTTTCTGTTTATTGGTTATAGCAATGTTTTTCAATCTTTCCGAATAAACAGAGCCAGCTCTCTAAATTTAAAAAAAACCTCCCCTGAAGGGTACTTTTCTTTTGGAATAATTAGCAATAATTCTCATGAGTTTTATATAGCAATCCTCACTATTTCTGAAGGGATGTTTTCGTCATTTTGCAAACTATAAACGCTTTTTCGCCTCAGATGGATGAATAATCGACAATACTTCAACCACTTCGAACAATATCAACGACGTTTATTGAGAAATGATAACCAGAGAATATATTTCTCATCTGTGGTGACAACTTAAAACCCAATTTGTCTATCACAAAAAATTAAACCGAGCTGAACAAAGTAGTTCAAATCGACTTCTTTAATGTTACTCTTGCAAGAATTTTCAATGTTAGCTATATGAACTCAATTTCCCATCTATGTCTTGTCTTGGCGTTTGTTCTACTCAGGATATCTTTGACTATAAGGATGACACTCCGCGACACAGCAAAACCTAACCTAATTTTTTCATGACTCTAAATAGAAGTGAAAAATTGGCAAATTGAATCAAATTATGCTTTTCGTTAATAATACGTTATGTTCTTTTTAATTCTGGTACCTCAGTCGCGTCATTAATATTTGAGGAGATATACGAACTAAACGTCTCATTTATTTCTTTCTACTTGGCATAGGTTGCATTTCGATGTCACCACTTTCCCGCACGGATCAAACCGGTTTTACCCGTACGGGAAAGACATTCGCGCACAGTTGCACGCAAATGGTAACTGTCTACAATTGGTAAGCGTGGCGGACGTGGTCGACTGAAAAATAATTTTAGAAAACTCTGATTCTTTTAATCACGAATATTGAAAGAATCTGTGAAAAATTCAAATTAAATCTTGAGTTTACTATGAAAATTCATGAACTTCTGAAGAGAAGTTTTTTCATCTGAGAGAATTTGGAAGTATAAATTGTTGTTACTATGCATTCCTTGAAACCAGTAGGGCACAGTACAGATTTTGATGTTGAATTCTATTTCGGATAACATTAGGAGGAGGCTCCAGGATCTCCACACATTTAACTGCGGAACTTGGTGGATTTTGCACAAGTGAACATCTATCTAAGAAAAGGTTTACAAGATATCGATCAAGTTTGATTGGCGATCATTGTTAGAGAATTGACCGTTCGCCCTTATCACAAGCGTGAGGTTCATGACGCAAACGGCGTTTATGGAGCGTGAACCAGCTCCGTTGACCGATTAACGTTGATTCGATTAACGCCGGACTCCTATCTGGACTGGCAGTTAATCATCTGCTTTGATTTACGACACGCAATCGACCAATTGTTGATCGGATCTGTCAACGATGGATTTCATCTCGCAATAATTAGACGAGTGTGTTCTGCTGGAATAAGAAGGAACATCCTCGAAAGGGTAGGTGGAAAGGGGCGACATGTCGACGGTGCGCGCGTGGTTAAGTGGCCGGATACGCGCTTTGTCCGGACACGAACGTCTTTGGTATTCCGGCAACGATACCGGCACTGGCCGGGTCCAGGAAAAGGAGGAAATCGCATTACGGGGCCGCGAACATGTCGAGAATTCGCTCCTTTGCGGCTGTTGAAAGAATGGCAAAGGACCACTAATTAGTCCCCTCTCTTTATTGACAGTTTTTATCGAATCAACTCCACCTTAGCGCGGGGAAGGAAATCGGGAATCCTCCTGAACCTTCATGTCCAGGGGGAAAATATGAACTGACATTCACGTCCGACCGAATGGAAATCATCTAAAGTGGACTCAAAGTATTCAGCATCTATCCTCTGAGTTCGACAAAGGCAAACTCTTTGATGTTCAAACTTTTGTTATGCAAGTTACTGAACATGTTCTCTATTCGTTCATTAAAAATGTTTAACACAACGTGTTAAGATACAACAATAAGTTTTTGCTCATATTAGATATTTACAACCAAATAGTAACGAATCTTGTTTAATTGCTTATTATTACGTAGTTGAAAAAAAAGCTTCTTTGTATAGAAAAAATATCAAATTATATATTCAAAAATAAGACACTGTTCCCCATCGTGAAGATTCCTTGAAAGTTACGAGAATATTGTCCTTGGTTTCATGGGCGAAAAGTTTTCCGTCCGTTAAATAAATATGTTGGACTGGCAGCGGCGTTTAAGGTCGCTCCCGGTTCCTCCGGGGAGCAAAGTTAAGCGCTCGATTTGTCGCGAGAGGTCATTAAAGTCCCGACGGTGACAAGGCGAACGTTTCACTCCCCCGGGTCTCGTCAAACCGATTACCCTCTAAATGCAATCCAATCACAGGGACAACACTTTACGATGATCGACTTCCTAGCCTTCAGTCCGTTATATTTATAATTCCGTCGAAATTCAACAGAAATATTTGACGAGATTCCCTTTTACAACAGAACGCGATAGATTTATATCGAAACCGGGACCACCCCTATCCGCTTTCTATCGCTTTGAGATTTATCTCGATCGAATATTTATAATCTCTAAAAGACGGTCGGGAAATTAAATGATATCTTAAATCCGCCCAAAACTTTACTGGACTCGACGGAAGGGAAAACATCAGTATTGACTGCGTATTATCGGATCGAAAAATCATCGGGAGGAACTGTTTTTCGAACGATGCGTGCGTTGGCGTGCGAAGAAGAATGTTCCTTGATTTGGGGGTGGAAGCGATCCCTCGGGAGCTAGACAATGCAGTCATTAGTAACCGACGACCGCGGTGATTAGAGGACAGAATAATCGTCCGAATTCGGTCGATTTTCTCGATCCTTTTTAACGTTCCCTACTAAATCACTAGCTGCTCTGATATAAACTTCATGAGCTTTAAAAGACTTTGCGAATCTATTTTGCTAAAGCAGTTTTATCAAAATCTATAATTGCGTCCATTCGATGGAATGAAATATAAAAGAGATAAATTCGGAATCTCCAACTTGATCTGATTTTTACTAGAATTTGCTGTATTGTTACACATTCAACTCAAAATTTTTTTCCTTTCTAACTAAAGTTTTCCTCAAATTGATCTTTTGGAATGTTATATAGGACAATACGTCGATGGAATATTTCCGAAGTTGTTGATTGGACTCAAAAAGTATTTTGGATTTTCAGATAAAGCTGAAAACTAGAAAATATTGGATGAAGATAACAAAACATACAAAATAGATAAGCAAATGAAAATAGACATGCAGAATCTTCTAAAGAGGAAAAGAACTTAAAATAGACACTCCATAAGGGAAAAATTGACTGACAAGAAAATGAACGTCGAGGTATGTAGTCTCAAATTCCCGCAAACTCAAAATAAACGAGCGAATTCTTAATTCTCCAATTGGACAGACGAAACAAACCCCAATAAGACACAAAAAACCTCAAAAATGAATAAAGACAACACACAATATAGACACGTCGTCTCTTTAAGGGATAGACAACAGAAATGCAATATAGACATACAAACTTCCAAAACGTAGAGACGACATAAAACAAAAGTAGACACGCGATGACTCCACAATACAGAGGCGAATTGTGCAAATACGAAACAGATATGCGAAACATCCAAAATAGACAGTGGAATTAATGTCAAAATAGAAACGCAAAACTCCCAAACTAGATCAAAGACACAATCTTCTCGGTCAATAACTAACTGGTTACGGCTTAAGTGGAGCGGACGTTGAAGCCGGTCTACTCTATCCTCCAGAACCTCCTCAGCCGATTAGATATCTGATGTACATTTCGGGATTACGATTGTAATATGTTTTACAGTTACGTAAATTACAAAAATATATATTTTTCAATTTGAGTAACATTCGGAAAATAAACTCGAAACCACGATTTCGTATTTTGGGATTGATTTGTATATTTATTTTGTACATTTACATGTTTATTGTGAATATTTTTTTACTCGATTCCCTTGAGGTATCGCGTATTTGTTATGTGCTATGTTTGTTTATATTTGGTTGGCCTATTATGAAAGTTTCACGTGTTTTGTTTGAATTTGTTTCGTCTGTTTATTACGGCGGTTTCACGTGATTCATTTCAGTTTTTTTCACCCCTCCTGATTCAGAAATTTCGCTTGTTCACTTCATGTTTATCTCTTTGGTCTATGTTAGAGATTTTGGATCGATATTTTGACTTTGAATCCACTGTATACTTTGGAACTACTGCATGTCTATTTCGTATTGACATAATTCTTCTATCTATGTGGGAGGTTAGGAAGTATCGCGTGTCTAAATATGTTTCGTCTAGACATATTAGATGTCTAGTATGTATGTTTCGTGTATGTATTTCTTAAAGGTTTTTCTGTTCATTTATTCAGAAAATTTCCATATCTTATACAAATTTGTTTAGTTTGCATCTTTTTTCGCAGTTTTCGTTTGGTTCGTCTGTTTATATTGGACGTTTCGCTTGTCTATTTTCGCTCTATATCACCTGTATATATTGGGTGTTCGCATGTCTATTTTGTATTTTTACTTCTATTCACCAAATGAATGACGTGTCTATATTGTTCGTTGTGTTTGTTCATTGTTTCAGTTTTGGGTTCGTTTTTCTTGTTTAATTAAAAATTTTCAACTGTCTAATTAGAGTCCATTTCTGCATAAAATGGTTCGTTATTTTGTAGGTGTCAGGTATTTATTTCAAGTTCGTTACGTCTATATATTTACATTTGTTTCATTTATTAAAGTTGTAAGTTGGCGGATGCGCCTGTTAATAGTTTGTTTCAGAGAAATTTTCACAGCTATTGGCATTTCGACTGATGAATTTCATAAACTTGTATTAAATAATGAAGAACTATGATACAAGCCTGAAATGTGCCGATACACATATTTTTTTCATTTATTATATAATTAAAGTTTATGATCGTATATCGATCGAAACGTCATATGAGATATATTTGAAAGTTCTTTTGTTTATCCTGTTGAATGCAATTTTCAAGGAAATCTTGGAGAAATGTAAATATTAAAATAAACAATTTCAATACAGCATAAACGAATTATACTTGTCAAAGTTTCGTTTCGTCGCAGAAATTCTATTTTTTTATGAGATTCTGATTTAAATTCGTGGCTGTAAAGGGAATTCCACATTATTTTCAGGTTTAGTTTTAGAGAACGAAATAAACTTTAGTTTAATTCCGATTGTGATAACGAACGATTTTTCGTGGAAAAAATATAGTCCGTTCGTGTAGAAGGGAACAAAGATCGTGATTTAAAGTTCCAACCTGCATGTGGCATTATTTCACTCGAATTGTCGCGGTTTCTTTTCACACATCTATATTCTTCTGTGTGTGGAACATACGGGCTCTAATGATGGTGTTTCCGAACGGCGGGGAGCGTTTTCCTTCGCTTTTATTGCCCGAATTTTTCCCTCTCCCAGAAAATCGGACGATATTTTAAGACGTTATTTCGCGACAAAGCATTTTCGTTTAATATTTCAATTCGATCCGTATAGTGTTCAGTGTGTCAATAGAAACGAACCTGACCCAATTAAATTTCAATTTGTGGTGAATGTGATCCGGGAACCGAAACAAATTGATACATTCGGGAACGGAGTCGTCTGGAAGGAAAAGCCGCCCCTGAGGGCGAAAGCGACTGGTAATCCCCAACTTGAAAATTACATTCGCTTAGGTTACAATAGCTCAATAATTCGTCTATTTAGAAATCTTTTAGGGTCCGCAGTCGTTGCAATCTCTGAGGAGTGCGTTTAAAAGTACCTGAGGAATGTCACCGAATCGACCCTGTCAACTAAACTCTAATCATAACGCCACAGACGTTAAAACTGAACCATTACCCACTTTGCAGCCGGGAATTTTAAATATCAACCCCGGCTTCCCTGCCGCGACGCTACCCATAATTTCCGAGATTTCAACCAACCGACACCATCAAATTAAAAAGTTCATTCGGGGGGTTGTTTAAGTCGCGAATTTATTCCTCGCGAAAAGGAGTTTGTGTTGACGGAAACGGGCGCTGCCGCCGCTGTTCGGCTGGATATAGAACGGGCCAAGGGGCGGATTTATGGATTCGTATAATGTGCCACGTCGGCAGTCTTGACCGGACGGCAGTCGAGCGACTTCCACGGCCATCTGGATATATCTATCTCACAGTACGAAGTGCCGCCGACAGCCTACTGAACTCGAAGGGACGATAGCGACCGCCGCCACCGCAGCCGCGTTCAAATATTCTGCACCCCGTAATCGGGGCGAGTTCTGTTTACACAACGCCTCATTAATATGCATAAATTGACATTATACGACCTCTTAGCGTATTAATGCAAAAATCTATTGAATCTTAATGTGTTGACAGTGTACCACATCTGTTGGAATGACCACATTGAACTAACACATCCTCGAAACGCCCAAATGTTAGGAGATACTCGAGAATAAATGAAAATAAATTTTTCGCACACATTTTCTAATCGAAAGAAGGTGGAGGCTGAAACATCCACTTTGAATAGAGCCCGGGCAAAAAACAGCCGAACAAATAGAGTTCAGTGTAAACTAATAAATTCAGGGGTTGAGTCGTATGACACGAACTTTGCGCAATACTTCACGGGGAACATAAAATTGCCATTATCGCGGCTGGGCCATACTGGACGCTGGACAAACGTTGTAAATACGTTGGATGGTACACACGTTACGATCTTTCGAATTAAATCCGGGCATCACAAATAACGCGCCTGTATTATCCGTCCGTTTCTTCGTTTCACTTTTTTTCGAAACAACACACACGTCTCGCCTTCCTGGCATATCGAAATTTTTATCTGAAACTCATGAATAAATAGATAGATTCGCTTTATCAAACGTTCTCATTGCTACATCCCCGCCGAGGAGAATTTGGGTTTTTGGGGTTCGATGCGGATAAACTTCTTCTAGTATATTATATTCAGTTCGGTGTAAGTTATGAGAAATAACTGTTGGCTGATGTGTATTTGCCAACAAAAGAATAATACGCGATACATCTGAATTCCGCAAGATTTAAATAATACATGTCTGATTTTTTTAATTTATTCAAAATTTTCAAACAGCTTCTGTTTCATGAGGTGAGCAACTGTTTGAATAGTAAAAATGAAAGTCAAAATGGTTTTGACACTGTTTTGTGTTGAATGCAATGGACTAACAATAATGTTTTTGTTCGGTTCGATTCCGTCACTGCTTTCGATTGGTGTGGTGGTGCATCGTCATGTCGCAAAAATATGTTCTTTCGTTGAGCAAGTGGCCACTCATCCAAGAAATTATCAATGAGAATCTCGTTGATGCTTAATTTAATTCGTGCATCCAATTTGGGACAGCCTGTACATCAGGGTTTGTTTACCATCAAAATATTATGCTTGGGTATTCAAATTGTGCCTTACGTAAAACTATTGCTTTGAATTTTGGGCATTGTCTTCAAATTTGTAAATTTTTAAGAAGGGGCAAGAAATTTAGAGGAATTTTTAAATTTTCTACTGTGATCTACAGTTCCTAATGAAAACCTTTGAATAATCCCATTTGACTGCTCGTCGATGTCCTTGTGATTTTCCCGAAAATTTTGAAACATATTTGTGAAAGAAGTCTTACAGTTAAATGCTGGGAAATGGACAAGAAAACTAAAATAGAATTTTGAATAATCAGAAAAATTCGTTCACTAAAAGGATTTCGTCACAAATACCCAGGTCATAATGATTACAAGTTATATTTTATGAGGATTTGAGATTTCCCTTCGATTTTCATGAATTGAGCAGTTTTCAACATTGCCAAAAAATGGGAGTTTGGTCTCCTGAACTCTTCAGAAATTCTGGATAGAATTCGGAATCTTTGGGCAAATGCCCAATTCATCCACCATTCTGCACTTACATTCTACAACTATGAATGGTGTAATGGCAATCGTTTCCTCGGTGTTCTTAATTCCAATCCAAAATAGGAATAGATCATTATAATAATTTGTTCGCCACACAAAGGAAGCAATTTGAATATCGTGTAGCTAGATTAAAATTTTCTTGGGAAAACTTTTTGCTTCTTTAATAACGAGAAATCAAGTATCAAAGATTGACATGATTTCTTGCTTGGTGGAAGGGTTTGAAGGTCGTGTAGTTTAATTGAAGGCAAGAAAAAACTGAGAAAAATTCTATTCAAATTGGTGATTGGAAGTTGTTTTATTTTTATTGAGATGCTAATTTCTCGTGAAATAGGAACTTATTCGCAAAAATTCCTTAATTTTTGTTAGACACAGAAAAGAGAAATCAAAAACCAAAAACGATCGTTTCTGCATTATTTTTTGTTTGAACCAATTGGAACTTTAAGTCGCACTAGTATGTTGAGCATGTGTAAATTTTTTCTTAAAATGAACGTTTTGGGAGAAAACGAGCACAATCAAGCGGGATCGTTACGGTAAGTAGGCTGGGGTGATGATGCAACCGGAATCGATATTGGCACCAGCACCCCCCCGCGCTTCGCCCCCTCGGCGACTTGCAATTCCGCTCAGGATCACAAATAGCCGGTCCGAAGACTGTGGAAGATGCTGCTAACTGCATTCAACGATGATTGGGACCGTAGACTTACGTATCAACCCTCCCGATGGGGATTGATTTGTCACGTTACACCCGTACTATAAGCCCGCGTTTCCCTCTCGATACACGCAACTCGGTCGTCGGGGCAGATTTCAATTTGTCGAATAAAATTGGCGAACGATCGCGGAGATACGAATAAAATTTTATGGATCGGTCAAACGCAGAAAATATATATCGGGACGAAATGGAATTTACTTAAATCAATTACTTGAGCAACGACCTTCCTAAACGTCCGGCTTCCCAATATATAAAACAATAAATCGTGCGGCACTGTCCACAAAACTACCCTTGCCCGTTCCGGGCGGCATATTTATGAAGTATGAGAGGAATAAAAGGCTCCATCCATATCGAATGGGATGGTCCGGGATTGACCGACAATATACATATCGAACACATGTCGACGAAATAAATAATGCCAATATTGAGAAAAAAGATCCGGCGTGCCTACGGTGCAACTCGGAACGGCACGTACGACGCCTAGACAAGAGACGTGTTTCGACTTATGGGGCCATTTTGCATAACATTCCAACATTTTCCCTTCATCATCCACATAATTGATGAGAAAAAGCCGCGCGATAAGTTCAACTTAAAAAAAAGGGACTTTCCTCAAACGGGAGATAAACGGTCCTTTTGAATGTTAATTTCCATTGAACAGATTCCGAACTCGAGCATCTTGTATAATTTCAACGCATCGTTGAAGATGGGGGGCAGCGCACGAAGGGGGTTGATCTCTCGAAATTCAAATTTGTAGTGGGTGACTTTTATGAATTATTCATCGGTAAACATAGGAATATACAGATATCGCCGTTCTCCCCGCCGCCGTCGACTGATGTGATATTAATTAACTGGGGTTTATATACACGCTCTAACCACTATTAATCACTTCCTGCGGCCTGGGGATCGGGACGATCGTTTTCTCCCCGCATTCGTTCACTTAATCTGTGCACTTGTCGACTTAATGTGTCAACGACGGGTACATCGGGCTCCTCGATGTCGACGGAATTGGAGGCTGTAGGTAAATATCGAAATCGAGGCCGGATAAGAAGTCGATTTCAAGTGATTGCCGATACGTTTTCGGGTCAAGACACAACCGAGGAGTGTATCGAGAGAAACCCCTCGCGACGATGGTCAATACGATCGGGAGATATCGAACGATATCATCGTTGAAACAAACAAACAAGATAACGACCGCCTAAACAGTAACTCACCATCCAAGAAAAACGACGACGACCGTCGGATATCCCCCTTCCTTACCCCCGAACAATATGGGGACTAATAAGGGAATCGCAATCCAATAATTCGTGGGGGGCGGAACGCTCTACTTTTATTTCAAGGCAATAACGATCACGTTTTATGACAATTCGAGAACCGCAAATGTTGAACGATACTGAGCTCCACCAGCGCCTCCATCAATCTACATCATTGAACACTGCAAGCCGGGAGGGAAATTCGCTTTCAACTATAAAAATTTCATACTGGAATCGAAATACGGTACACGTTCCGAATTGTCAGTCTCTATTTTTAGATCATCAAGGAAATTATGCGATTCTCCAAGATATCATCATTTTTTGCTCACCGCACTTCAAATACAAAAGTAACCCTTTTCGGAGTTAGAGCGAATTGAAAACTTCAGTGAAATCAATACTTTTTCGTATTTGAACATTGCGGGGCGGATACGTGTTTTCAATTATGATTCGATTAAATCGGGGATGAGTCCGCTGATTAATGAGCGCGGCAAAGAGCGGCGCGGCGCCCTGACGTTCGAGCATCGGCTTTTCGATCTTTTTGCTGACTGGCGGAATTCTACTCAAAGTACCTCAGCCGACTGCCATTTCAATGTCACGAGCCCCGCTTAGAAAAAGATCGCCCTAAAATATTGAATGATGTAATAAAATTCGAATCACTAATAAGCTCCTTTTTTTAACAATTTGAAATGTTGTGATAATTGGGTTTACAAGTTGAATATGTGTATTGATTTCAGGCGAGAAATTTGCTACGCGAAAGACTTTTTGTACACTTTCTGCTCTTGCAATCAATTTTTTTTTCAAATTACGCAATCCTATGATGCATTTCATTTGCGTTACTCCAAGAAAACATCACAACTTATATAGTGTGTATTTCAGTATTCATTATTTTTTGTTAATACCATCGTAAAAATAAATTTGATGTGAATTAATTTTGTTTCGCAGTTAATTCGTATTTTCATGAAATATGACTTTCCACGAGTAATGGACGACATTTTTCAGGCAACCACAAAAATAGAATTACACAATAATTACTTAAAAAACACAAAATGAATGTTTCATCCCAAATGGAACTGAATAATTCATTCCTCATCTTCTAGATCTTCCTCTTGTAATTGTTAGCAATAATTCTCACGAGTTTTATACCTATAGCAGCCCCCAAATCCAATTTGTCTACGACAACAAATTAAACCATGCTGAACGAAGTAGTCCAAATCAACTGTTGACGTATGTTCTACTCAGGAGATCTTTGACTCCTTTGACAATAAGGATTATACTCTGAGAAACACACAAAAACCTAACCTAACCGAATCTAGAATTGAAAAATTGGCTAATTGAATCAAGTTATGTTTTTCGTTAATAGTACGATTTGTTCTTTTAAGTTCTGGTACCTCATTCGCGTCATTAATATTCAATGAGATACACAAACTAAACTTCTTATCTATTTCTATCTACTTAGGTTTCATTTTCATGTCCCCACTTTTCCGCACAGATCGAGCACGTTTTACCCGTGCGGGAAAGAAGTTTCCGCACAGTTGCATGCAATTTGTCACTTTCTTCAATAGGCAAGCGTGACGATACGTATCTTTTGCGTACGTGGTCGCATGAAAACTAAGATTCATCATTATTGCTGAGATTTGTTTTGTCATGATATAAATCTTGCAATTTGCAACCTTAATGATTTTGTGTCATATCTGTATAAACGAATACTTATACAAATGTTGAAAAAGCAATCATCTTTTGTTGCAATCTAAGAAAAATTTTCCATAAATTTCAAGATTTTAGGTGGCAGGAAATAATATATCTTTGCTCATGTCCTGAGTTTTGTGAGAAAAAGTGACAAATTCTAAATGTTTCGATTTTTTCAGCAACAAAAGCATTGCAAAATATATGCAACGCATGAAAACGTACAAGAATGAAGTAAAATCGGATATTTTCTTACAATTCATAGGGATTCAAAAATCGGGACCACAAAAAGCGTCGTCAGATTTTTTTGCGTGGCGGTTTACGGTGTATAGGATGGTAGTCCGGTATAAATAATCCGAGGCGGCGGGTCTTCATTTTCGGCGGTGGCAAGAGTATATTACTCGCCGCCGCCGACGGTATAAGTTATTACTAATAAATCTCGGTAGTGTAATTGTGGCTTTCCGCTCCGATGCCCCCAAATTGCATCTGATTTATGGGGCAACTGATAGCGTCGCGCGTTGTATTAAATCGCGCGTCGTCTACGGTCCGGAACATTTTCATCCCTAACAAACTACGTATGAAGTAGCTTTCGCCTCCTAAATACCAGAAAACGATACAAGTCGTAGTTCGGGCTGCGGCGCGTCGCGACGTGTCGATATCGAGGTGATCGGGGCGCCCGTTTCGACCGCACCACGGACGTGACGTATCGTCGATCTGACCCCGGGAATTCACGAGGCAACCCTGCTCCAAACGACCCTCGTTAGATACTGCCCCGATAAAAATACCGTCGGTATTCTTGATTCCAACCCTTATTTCCGAAATTCGCCCCCCTGACATACTTACATTAAAGACGCGTGGATTCGATTTATTGTCACCACCTGACGTGTTCTGGCGGAAAAACTCTATTTATTTAAAGGGAAAACATTTGTCTCCATTATAAAAATTTTTTCTCAACATATCATATTCCGATAGTAGATATATTCTTCAATCAAACATGAATAGTTCGTAGGATAACAACAGCAAGGGATTGACAGCGGCAACCAATTAATGAGAAAATCCCTCATACATTCTAAATGCAAATAATTAATTTAATTTCGTTATGCTTTGAGAATAAGTTATAATTCTCACTTTTTAATTTACTTTCACTTAATTCGGAGAATGTTGGTTGTAATAAATAAAGAAATTGTTTGCATATGAAATGGATGAAATTAAAAGTTACTAGATTAAAATGAAGCTGAATGTCAAAGTAATATTTTCACCCAGAACATAATTGATTTTTCATTTATGTAAATAATGTGTATAATTTATTCCTCAGTTACATATTCTTTCTTTCTGATATGAAAAAAGTAAGTATGTTTCATAAAAAAATGACTAACATTCATTTCTAATTAAAATGTCGATGTTTCAATAGGGTCCTCATCCATCGGAATATAAGCTTCTGATCAAGTAAACGAAAATAAAAATGTATAACCAGAAGTATTTCCTGAAATTGAACCTCAATTGTTGCTTGAATCTCACTTGAAATTAAAAATTACAGACATTCAATTTATTTCAAAGTAATTCTGTTTTGATGGTTTCTTTCTCGAATACCAGAAAAACGAAGAAATAGTTTTTCAATAAAAGTGACCACCTTGATTTAAATAATTTGAATTCGTTAATTTTTTAAGATTTCCCAAAACTGCTTCAACTACCTTTTATAATTTATGAAGAGTTTCTAGTGAAAAGAGGAATGGAGGTTCTCCACAACTTCGTAACCGAAACATTATGCTTGAAGAATAAAGAAACTGTGTGGCCCTCTGTGCCTCAAACGGTACACTATCGGCCACGAATAGAAAGATCTAAGTCGTAAATAGAGAACAGATGGCGCTAACGAAAGGAAAAACTGGAGAATACTTCTAATAGAATATGAATCTATTTTAATTCGCGTTAAAGATCACAGATGACAGAAAGTGTCCTCAATCCTGTTCATTTCCAATTTAATTTAAAGGGATTTTCCGCCAAAAAAATTTGGAACTTGTCTTGTAAAAATAAATCAAAATGATGATTTTGCAATTTCAACCCAGTCAGAGAATAAAGGAATTCAAAAGCAAAACTTCAATACAAGAACATCTTACTTTTGTCGTCACTCTGATTTTCCCGATTATTCAGCTGGAAGAGTTTTTTTATATTTCTGGATTTTTTCCGACTTTGTAAGAACTAAAGAAAAAAACGAATCTCATTCCTCATGTTTGTCTCATGATCATTCGCATTAAAAACTATTCGAAAAATTATATTTTTCGTTACTTTCACACTTATTTATTCATTTCAATATTTGTACGCAATTTCTGTTATTTTTCGGACTAGCGCGAAATGAGAATGATGACTCAATAACTGGATCCAGTGGAATGTTTTTCATGGGTAGAAGCATGTGTCCGTTCCACGTGTACCTAATTTGACGTCTTCTTAAAAACAAACATTTCTCAGAATATTTATGAGTACAGGAAGATATTTCTTGTGTTTAGCACAAGAGAAAAAAAACTTTTTTCAAATTTTCGCCTTAATTCAAAATATAACGAAAATTGCTCCAAATTCCAATCAAAACGTTGCTTTTTAGACTGCATATTCTAAATTTTGGGATGAATATATTCGTTTTGACGAAATGAATGTAATGTCTGTGAAAACTCATGCGTGTAAAGATATTCGACGTTTTCCTGTTTTCTAAATACTTTTCGTTCATTTGGAAATCCCAATCGAATGAAAAACTTACAAATTCAAAAAAATGAATTTCCTGCTTGCTTTTCCCTACCTTGCAAATTTAGGTTGAAAAATTAGGCCGTTGTAAAAGAGTATCATAACAGTTTTTGGTTTCTTCTTCTCTAATGAGGAAAATGTTGATTCTGAGGTTGCAAAAATATCTCATAGACAATTGAATTTCCCCAAAATTTCCAAAATCAAGGTATTTAAAGTTATATAAATTAAAAACAAAAATTGAACAAGTATGAAAATTTTTACTCGAAATAACTTCCTTATATATCATATTTGAGTCAATTATGCGAAAGTTTCAATCTTCCTTGTTATAATTTCTGAGGATTATATTTTGGCTTTTTCAGGAAATAAAGGTCAAAAAAAAAGACATTATCCAGGGTTCACTTTTCATTTCCACAATTGTTTAATGATTTCATTCGGTCGTTACAATCAATAATGGAGTAATTCCCGTTATTTATTTCATCACAAAATAACATTAATAGAAAACGTCTATTTACAAGTCTTTAACGTTAGAGTTGAAACTCCTAAATTACACCTAAAATAAATTACTTGGCGGAGAAACCATCGCCAGTGGGATCGAGAATCCAAGGATAATTATTGGGACATTCCATGCAAGTGAACAATCTCAAAGTTTCACCAGGCAGTTCTCTGGTGTGCAGAGGGCAGGAGTTCGGTAGGGAACAGTACGGTTGCGATTTGACGTCGCATTTCTCCTTCCAATCAGCGAAATCTCGAAGACCATTAATTTCAGTCGGATTTTGCATCCATTGGATAACTTGGAGGTTGGTCGTGAAGTAAACGTCGTTTCTGGCGAGCATTTCTTCGATGAATTTGATCAATTCCTCTTTTAATTCTTTCTTGCTCTTCAACCAGGAGGCGTGGAAGTTGAGACCAAGAGGAGCGCGGTTGCTGTTCAAATGGCGGAAGAAATTGTGCCTCAGAAGTCGAGCAAACTGTTCGCCCGATTGGATGTTGGAACAGGAGTCAACCATGTGACAACCGGGTAGAGATTCGTCGAACGTGGGGTCATCACGTCTATCCAATTCGTTCATTACCATTTCCCAAACTGGATGGCTTCTACTCGGGCAATTATGAGCATTTCCGTTACATTTATGTGGCATCCTGAAGTAGAGGGTGTAAGGCCAAATTGGTACACGTCCTAAAGAGGCAGTGATGGAAGCGTCGTAAACGAAGAATTGATCAGCCATCATTTCGAACTGTTTGTTGCCTCCGACTCTGAGGAACGGAGCCCTCATACCGATTATAGATCCATCAGATATATTGGCAAATCTTTCGATGATCAAACGTGCTCCTGCCATTTCAGCTAACCAGTCGTCGTAGCTGCCGTGCGTCCAGTAATTCGGATCTTCTTTGGCTGTCAAAGAGAAGACGGCGATCTCGTGACCGCGTCGGTGAAGGTCTTGAACGGCAGAGTAATTCGTGTATTTATGAGAAACGAAGAAGGTTCCTTTTATTTGACAACCGTTAGGATTCGTTCTTTGCCCGTTGAAGATTTCTTCGTAGAGATCAATGTTATCGACGTTCACGGCACCGTTGAAGGTGATGGTAACCATCTGAGGAACATTCGCCGGTTCGAGACCGCCAGGAATGCGAGTACCGTCGGCTGAGCAAAAGCAGTCGGGAAGCACGCATTGGGATTGATCGCAATCTGGAGCTCTATTGGGATCGGAATCGACGGCTGAAAAAAGTACCGATTAGTGGTTTGACTAAGAAAATTTGAATTTGTTTGATTCAAGTTGATGCCATAAGAATTTCAAACTTTCATTTAAACAATTATATCAAATTAAGAAACTGAAGTTAATTCAATTCAATTAGTGATGATTTTGATATTTTCCTATTGAAATCAAGATTTCATAATATATGATAACAATAGTACTTTCTAAGAGAAATAATTTATTGAATTTGGGTCATTATTTTTATCATCGAATAGAAACTTTTAAATCCGTGAAATTTTCTATAGAATTAATGAAACGATTTTAATAACATTGTTCTTTTAATGAGCGAATGACTGTTCATTACGGATATAAAGTACTTTCCTGCTCATGATATAAATCAGGAGACTGCCGGAAAAGCATGAGGTTAGATTTTGCCTATAAGAATCGTGGGTGAATACAATGGTGCATAAAACATAATGATAATGATATACGATTATAAAACGAAAAAAACATTACATAACATATCTCAAATAGAAAAGAAGTGGGATGATCTATATTCAAATATTTGTAGATTAAGGTAATAATCGTTAAGCTAGTCCTTAACTGTTGATGATCAGCAGTGAGAACAGTTAACTTGTTTAACGATCTGCAGCGGTTAGTAGTTTCACCATAAAATTGTGGTCAAATTGATAGCGAAATACCTCGAACAAGATTTGCAGTCTATTAACGACCACCCAATTTAGAGATATTTGTATACGTTCAGGTTGACTCCTTTGAGTTTAATTGCAAATCCGATTTTGATTCGAAAATACTTCGCCGTTAGTTTGTTGTCATCTAATTAATAGTCTGTTCCGAAGAAATGAAAATATCCATTCTGGTTCACCTCAAGACATTCGATTAAAAAATCCAAGCGGCACAGATGTGAATTTCATTTCCATCAGGTTATCATATGAAAAACTTCATTAATTTTCGTGTGACACATTTAGAAAAATATTTCTTCGTTTATTAGGTATTTCATTGTGTAAACAACAAAGTGATTTGAAATTCTTGTAGCCAGACGCGTCTTGACCTATGGAGCAGTTACATACAATGCAACAATAAAAGCCAGATACAAAAAGGAATTTTATGTCCTAAAAAATCTCAAGTTTTGGGTTTTCAAATTTTCAGGCTTGAATTTTGTGTTTATGGGTTTAATTTTTAAATTCGAATCTTATTTGAATTCGACTTTTAGATTCTCACATTTTTTCGGTTTTAAGGTTTGATTTCCACGTTTTTGAGATTGAATTTTTGGTTTCATATTTAAAATATTTGAATTTTAAATTTGATATTGAAATTGAGATTTGAGTTTCAATTCTAAAGTTATTTTTTCGGTTTTTAAAATCAAATTTCAGGCTTTTTGGTTTCAATTTTTTTTAGGTTTAATTTTAAAGCTTTTTCCGGTTTCTAAGTTCAAATTTCAATCTATCAGATTTAAAGCTCCGTGATTTGAAAAAAAGTGAATAGGTATCCATAAATTCATCATCCAGCAAAGAAGTTTTCGTTAGAGAAAATTCGCAATTCTCAGAATTTAATTACTACTTTCTTACATAAACATGAAAAAACCATTTAGGATAATTTTCATATTATAAGTTAAACATCACTCACTTCCGTAACTTTCGACCAAATATATTATCGAAAGATGTGAATGAAGTGGATTTCAAAATGTATCAACAAAAATCAAGTATGTACATAGAATTTAAATAGTGATTTCGAGACTATTTCCCCCCGATTGTTGTTGCAGAAAAGTAGTGAAATTCTTATGTTTCAGTTTTTGTTTTATTGAATAGGTAAACTTACTGCAGGCATTTTCATCCGATTCATCTTTGCAATCAGGTTTTCCATTACAAAACAGTTCTTTGTCTATGCATTCGTCATTTCCGCACGCCAATTTCCCTGTAGCGCAGATCGGCTCGTCGGTCTTGAAGTGAGGTAAGACTTTTCTGGGTTCTAAATTTTCGATTTTAATTAGAAAATAGAGTTAACCGTGTAGACCGTTATTTACAAAACAGGAAGTGTAGTCGATTGGCGTTTTTGTACAATATTTACAATTCATCGATTCCGTTGCATTTTTGACTTCAAGAAAGTAGAAACTTTATAGACGAAAATGATGTTTAGTTACAAAAGAGATATTTATGGTGATTGAGAGAATAGTTTAAAGTGACTTGGAGATTACATAGTTTGAAATGACTGATGAATAAGAGAAATATCGACTTGAAGGACAAACACATATATACTTAATAATGAATTGAAAAAAAAAGAACATTTATCGCAAGAACGAACACCACCACCGCAGTATTACAATAAATATTAGAGAGCATGCGTTATGGAAATAATACCAGGGACACCACATAGAAATTATATAACAGTTGATCATAATCAGTGCAAGACGGAAAGGTGTGTTGTGAGTATTTGAAAATTAGCATCTACTTTCCATTTTCGACAACTATTCATTCTACTATAACGTGCACAACTCTACACAAACTGAAGCCGATAAAATTGAATATTGTATTTTTCAGTTACTGTAACTTGACCCTTGTGTGCGCCTCAAAACCACCGAAACCTCGAGCGTTTTTTTTTTCAAGGCGCAACTTACTCTCGAGCTTATCACAGTTTGTGACTTTTCCTTTCCAATCGCAAGTTTGCTTATCGATGTCAAACGCCAATCCACTGGGGCATGAAATCTGTTTTAGACCAGATCTAGTGCACCTGTACGTCGAAATCGATGTTAAAGCTAAGTGGTTTTCACCGAAAAACCGGCGAAATTTACCAAACTCGAATGAGACCGTTCCGCTAGATTAATATCTAGCTTTCGTGTTTAATAATTCGCCGATTTTTCTTCGACTTACTTTCTAATTTATCGCAATTTTTAACTTGTGTTTTCCAATCGCACGTTTGACGATCAATGTCAAAGGCTAAACCCGCAGGACATCGAACCGACGCTAGCCTCGTGACACCCCCGTTGTCACTATTTTTATCACACCTAAATCATAAAATTTTTGTAACTGTCTGACCTCGAAACACGAACCACAATTCGGATGATCATTTGATGGAGCGATAACGTTGGATTAGATGTGAAAGTGGATAAATGGCTATTTTATTTACCTTACAACATCCCTACAGTCACCTTCGGTTGTCAATCTGAAATATTCATCCGCCGGCCTATCTTCGCATAATTCCTCAGCTGTCGGGTCTCCCTCGACTTGGTCTTCATCTTGTGCGTTGGCTGTAAATTGAAAGGCCAGGTCATTTGCTATTTCGAAACTCTTTAAAAAAACCATCGATGACTCAAAGAAGCAGGTAGCGATTAAACTATAGACAAAGAATGAAATATTACGCGAAAGGTCAATCGTACTTGCCTTTCTCTGTCGTGATTTCTCATTCCGGATAAGGCGTACGAAATTACCGTTAAAACAAAACGGAAGATATACGTTTATTATGTTACATTGTTGGCTTGATATTAATCAGACGGCCATAAATATGATAGAAAGTTTCTTTAATTGTTAATTAATTCATATCTGAATTTGATAATACTAAATGGAAGATTTGAACTTGATTATCGTCTTATAAACCAGATTCATTGGTACGTGAAGGAATCATGATTATGACACTCTATTTCATGGTTTTACTAGTTTAAGTACTCTTAAATGTATCCATTCTTTTCAATTTCGTTCACCCTTCAAATCGATATAAAAATGATTTATTACGACATCTTTTATTTATTAAATATTTGCGAATCTATTCAATTTGACAACATAAGCTCACGTGTGAAACCAAATTTTCCATCTGGAATTAAAATATGTCAGCTTGAAATTTTGAATATAATATTGAGAAGGTTTGCAAAAATTGGAGAGCTTGAGGAAATGAAATTTAAGAATTTGGGTGTTTGAGGACAATTTGAGAGTTTATTAGTTGAAATGTCTCTACAAGATTTAAATTCTATAATTCTATAGAGCTCCCATAAAACTATGCGAACTACTTTTTTTGAAAGAAAATTAAATCAACTGAAAAGGAATAAGTAAAAACAATTAAATATACTCTTTGAGGCGTTATATACACGAACAAAAAGGTAAATGGAGTCCAAAACCATACCAATTTAATATCATTTTAATTATAACAAAATTTCGTAGAATCTTATTGATATTCAAGAAATTTCTGCGAAATGCAACTTTATTTCCAATTTTTTTGTGAAAATCTGTGAAATCTGATTCTAATGTTGAAAAACTTCAAATCCAAATCATTAAGGAGATTTCGTTAAAAGAGATCTGCATTTTTGGATTGTTTTGTAGGATTGAGTAATTTTGTTTACAATTTTGAGGAATTGATAGAAACGTTTTTCCTACATATGACATCTTATCTAATTTTGGAAAAAAAAAACATAGATACTCATTAAAACCTGAAGTTTTGTTTACAATATGTGTGTAGAAAAAAAATTTGAATGAACTCATGAATAATTAAAACGATTTGTAACTTTTGATCGCTTAAAATGAAGTCCAATATTTCTCTTAAACGCTTTGACTCATCGAGATAGTTTACTTATTCCAATAGGATTATATTACCTTGAAACATGACAACTTTCTCAAGCATGTTATTCGTATGAAACATTTGGCATTGGACTGTTTTCAAGCGACTTTTTTCGTTTGTTATCCATTTCCTGAGTGAAAAAAGTGAAAAATTTCACGATTTCCATTTCTAGGGGTATACAATATTACCAAAAAATGAAGAAAAATTCGCAATCTGAATATTTTTTAAATACTATTAACCATAATATTTGGGATTGAATTTTGTGATTAATAAAGAAATAAATTCACGTATTGGAGAATCAGTTTTACCTAGAAATAAAATGATTTAATATTTCATACAAGGAAAGCTGTAGTATTTGTTACTAAAACTACCGATAATCGAAATACACAAACGAAAGACTTTCTTCATTCCCTGCGCATAGCGGATAATGTTTAATATTCTTGAACTTCAATTAATCATATCATAACAGACACGATTCTCCACCGACCAGCTCAATAGATGTACAAAAAGAATCACTTTGTAATCAACAAATAATTTTGATAAAACGTGAAAGTTTCAGTTTACGAGTTCATAAAAACCTTTTCCAACACCAGTAATTAGAAATGGTGAAATTGTTGTTTTATGTACTTTATGACCTTTGATCTTTATCAGATAACCGTTTCACCTGATGTCAAATCGAATGACTAACTGAACTACAAATTAACAAAAGATGTATACTGCATATGCGATTATCGTCTCGGGTTTCATTTACAATACCCAACAAAACGAATAAGAAATTCTCACTCACATAGAATTCAGGATAAATGTCAAGGCCTGTGAACTTCTTATTTCTCAGAAGGTGAATTTTCCATTTGATGTTTTGCATATTTCTAATTACATTTATAATACCTCTTACTCAATTCAGTTTATTCGTTTCTGTTAGTGGCCTACTAATATGAGCTACGAAAGAGATTCCAACGCCAGATTAAGTGAGAAAACAACTACATTCCCTTTTAATATGCTAAGGAATGAAGGGAAATATTTTCTTTTCAACAAATCATTATTGTCACCACCTGATGTTGAAGAAACCCGTCGGATTTGCATATGCTTAAAACGAATGTGCTGACGTTATTTCACAGAAATTCTAGCCAGATTGTTAGTGGAACCATTAAAATATTTCGAAATTCATTTTCACAAAGCCAATCCTTTGCGGAAACCGGTTTGTTCGCGAAGAAACTGAAAGTGTCGTTTCGACGACAAATTACGATGCAAAAAGGGATTTGAAATAGTTGTCGAAGAACCCCCCGATTCTGAACTTTCACTTTTCTACCCATAAAACATATGACTCTGTGTTAAGTGTAGTTTTCGATGTTTTTTTTAGAGGAAATGTTGTTTTTATTGTTAGTTGAAATTTGATTGAAAAACTTACCTAATGCGATAAGAAAAAAACACAGCCAGATTACTTTGGCCGCCATACTGATACTTCGAGCACTAGCCAAGAAGTGGCAAGAGCGATTCTTTATATTTATACCTCGCCTTTTTCACGAAGAATTGCGCATGTGATGGCGGTTCGATTTGTGGCCAATCCTGCTGCGCCTGAACTGACACTGAAGAACTTTCACTGAGCGATTCTGGCTTAAAATGGTCGGTTTAAATCGTGATTTTTCGATTGGCGTTAGATGGCGTTAAGTACCCGGTGTTTCACCAAACATTTCACCGGGAATTAGAAATTATGAGATATTCCTTTCGACTTTCAATTGCCGTTTCTTGTATTGTAAAGAACCGGTGATAATAGAGATAGAAAACATGGGGAATGATTTACGTAACACGACTCGACAGCCTAAGGTGCTCAGCGACTATTATTCAAATCTATTTTGTGGATTTTATGTAATGAATTAACTCACGTGTCTGTTTCTTGGGTAATAAACGTCTATCGAAACAAGAAACACTAATCCCCAATCATTCTCTTTTTGGGATCGAACATTTTTCTATTGATAAACAAGTTGAGTAGTATAGAAAGTAGACTAATTCGTCAGGAAACATCTTCGTATACGAAATGACAAATAGACACTTTTATCGCTCCATTTCGGTAAATTAAAAGACGACCGCAAATAATTGACTTATTCGAAATCAGTGTTAGCGAAACGAACGATTAGATTTTGTAATTTTAAATTCAAATGCCAACCTGGGATTAAATGTAATAAATTTCACGGTAAAAGTGAAGACGAGCGAAATATTTTCTCGTTTCCGATTACCTTGACCCGTTTTGGGACATTTTTCGAGAATTGTATTCCAATATTATGCGATGTAATATCGCAATGAACTTGACCTAGCTAACAATTTTCTCCAGCGATTTGTCATCGCGATTTTGGAAATTCCTAATTTGATGCATTTTTTAAAGTGTTCAGTAATAGAAACTTTAGAAGAACCGGTTGTAAACGACAATAAAAACGCGGTTTATCGTTTTACATGCAACTTTTTCACCGTAGTAAAAGCCCCGTCCTCGATTGTTCTCGGTATACGACAGTCTAACGAAAAGGTTACGTGCCTTCGTGGGAGAAGAATACAAAATTTTTAAGGCTGTTTCTCAACAGACCGCTCGATTGAATCGTTTCACAATTCCAGTGCACACCCAATTATTCTGCATGAGATAATGAGAGGAGAAATGTCTGCGGGTAGCGTAATGTAAATTTCCAGATTTCCAGCGATGAAGATGTACTCCTACATCCGTTCTTCTGCAGCTCACATTTCACGAAGCAAATGTGGTTTCGAAAGGTACATCGCTCGGACAATAGCCGCCAAGGAAAAAAAACGCGTTTGCAAAGAAGAAAAAAAAATTCCGTCTGACTCAAACGCTTGTCGTCAAGGTTCTCGATTACCCTTGGAAAATTGAAACAAAGATCTTTCCTCGTTTATTAATGACACCACACCCGTTCATTATTTTATAGGAAAACGGTTATTAATATTCGAAGGAATACTGCGAAATTCCTTTCTCGTCGTATGGTTTTGAAGTTGGTGTGGAGAACTGGAGGTCCTTCAAATAACTACGGAATGTTTTTCTGAAATCATTGTCAAATTGAATTGCAACTTCCTAGAATTTTGTTTTGGTCGTTCCGTATTTCCCGGTGAATTCATGATTCGTTTTAAACGATACCAAATGAAGCAACGATTTTAGCCGAAGTGATGGAGTAATCATTCCGAAAAACTTGAAACGTTCGCGTTTTTAGGACAAACCTGCATTTCCAAAAATATATGAGTTTGAATAGGTTTCGAAATTGAGCGACAAAAAATTATTGAACGATTCATTTCACGAGAAAAATATTCTTTTCATGGATGGCTCTCGACTGAGGATAGATTCATGTTATATCTTCGATATTATGACTTGTTGTGTTCTCAACATCGTTCAACAACATGTTAATGTATATTTACAGAAATTTGTTTCATTAAATTGTAAGAATTTTAATATATTTTGTGTCTCAACCATTTTTTTTGATAATTTCAAAGAAATTCGTCCGCCCATTTCTCAGACAAGGGAATGTGATTAAAAATATATCGACGATATTTGTTAAAGGTTTTCCTGCAGTATTCAAGAATATTTTCAAATTTCCAATGAATTTCTGCTGGCCCCTAAATTGTAGAAGATTTCACAATATTCAGGAAACTTTCAGAAATATTTTGATCATTCAGGTATTCCATTATTGAAATACAACATTTCAAATTTACCCAAATAAATAAGTCCACATTCCTATTTTCGTTATGAGCAAATGTTTTTGCTGCGTTTCTAGAAATTCAAAAAAAAACTGTTAGGAGCTCTCTTAAATTGCCAAGAAACTTCTCAACGTATTTTTGGAAACCTGGAAGAAAATATAACATATTCCATTTCCATATGATATCTTACGCCTTCAGAGAAGGCCTGTTCGCAGTCAGTTGACTGACTTTGCTATTGTATAAATGTAATTGTAGTCATTTCCACCTAACTCAATTTATTTAGTTTTAAGACAATTTTCATCTAAAACCAAGCACAAGAGACGCCGCCGGAATAGTATCAAAACACTCGGAAGGCAAGGGGCGAGAGGGGACAGCCCTGCGGCAAGGAATAAAATTGTCCAACACAGGAAGAAATTCATAAATGTCAAGTGTATTAAAATGTGTCAGTCACAAATTCGGTTGATTTCAGTGTCAATTTCGGGCTTAAACGCATTTGTCAGATAACCCGGATGAAAATAATTTTGCGAAGTGATTTATGAATTCCAGTTGCCAGTCACAGAAGGACATAATATTGAATTCTTTTACTGGATGAAGACTTATTTTCTTTAGATCAAAATATCATACGAATCCCAATCATAATGAGGTATCTGGAGTTTTTTCATCGTACCAATACAATGAGGAAATTCCACGTGTCACGCTGCTGAATCAAATCATCTGTGGAAGTGTATTTTGCGCTATGCCTTTCTAATTGATCGAACTTGAAAATATCAGGATATCGAATTGTATTTTAATGGTTATTTCATTTGGAATTTTGAGTGTATACATTAGCCGATAAGTTCAGCAATTCAAGTGTGATCAATTTATGAAGTAGAAATAATTCGAAGTTGCGTGTGATATTACAAGAAATGAACAGGTATTGGTGAATTACTTTCACCACTTGCGCTTTCACTGTACCCATCGAAAAATGAATGACTGCATTTTGGCATCTTGAATGTCTTCACTCCGAAAGGTTTCAACGTCTTACAAGGCGATTCGCGAATTTATACAAGGAGCAAGTCAATAAATTGAAACGAATAGCGGTCTGTGTCATATTTCATATGAATTTAGAAATTGATAATATTTACGGGAGAACGGATGCTATGTATGTTGATTAATATCACATAGGTAGCAATAAATGATTACCTTCAATCTTAATTATGTTCATTTATAATTAAATCATTATGTGCATCTTTTTTATAAAAGTTTATGTATATACCTTATAAAGTTTACAATTCATTTTTTCAAGTTCGTAATTTTGGGTTCTTCGGTTTTTGCGCTTGAAATTTCGTGTTTTTCAGCTCAAATATCGAAAACTCAAATAATAAAATATAATAATGAATGTTAAACATAAATTCCCAGTCTGAAAACTCAAATTCGAATCAAAACCGAAAAATTAAAATCTCAACCATAAAAAAGACTCCCATGCTTAGAAATCCAATTTTTGGGCTTCAGGTGGGTTGAACTTTTAGGTTCAAATTAATCTGCGTTTTCTCCTCGACAAAAAAAGCTGATTGCTATATAACCACTCAGCTTCCTTATCAGAACTGGATTAAAAAATTACTGCAACAACAAATCGAACGAACTAAAATGAAATATTTGAATTTTTTGTGAGTTAAACCAACCTCAAACTATATTTAATTTAATAATATCAATGTGCTAAAAACAGTGAAAGAATTTCGTGTAGACAGTAATTGTTCAAAGAAAAACCTTCCACTCTGGTAAAGCTGCTCGTATATTCTACTAGTAGTAGTTTTTATCTTAAAACTTAAATATAACAATATTGTATTATCAAGTGATATTAAAAAAACTCCATGCCATCAAACAAGAAAAATATAATCCGAAAAAATCGTTTTCAACGAGCCAAAAATGATAACTTGTTTTTTTGACTTTGAATGTTTCGTTAACTAGAGCATACTTTCTTCCGATAAATAGTTAATCGAACCATCGTGAACAGTTGAACGAACTTTCTCGACACAAATATTCCGGATGGATGTATTTGAAGTTTCTCTTCAAACGGGGAATACAATTTGGTATTCTCAAAATGTCCGTCGCGACCGTCGATGCATAAGTTTCATGTGTTTGTTGTTAGCCTTCGCACGTTGTAATTTGAACTCTCCCAAGAAGACATTGAAAAAAAAACCAATACGGAGATGTTAAAAGTGAGAGTAGTAATCTCATCAAAATTTACATATGCAATAATCATGTAACGGTAGCTGTGTCATTTAGTAATTTTCATTTAAGGGTGCGTAGCCAAGGACGCGACACGGTGACCCCTCCAGTGATTATGAGAAGACAATCGCATTATATAATGAGTGGAGAGGAGAATCACCACGTCTATAAAGAAGGTACGATCGCACCAAGCCTAAGCGGGCGCGATTTTATTCGAAGAATGTAAGAATAGTTATTATTCGACATTCTCCAATTCTTTTGTTGGATTCCTTTCGTCTTCGTTTTCCACGTGATCCCATCTTCATCGGCTACCGATTCGAACATTCAATTGATGCCGAAGACTGGTTCTTCGCAATGTGTTTCTAATAAGTGTAAGGCGAATACTAATGGGACCTTGAATGTAAAGGAATTCTGCGATTACGACTTTTTATTTCTCTAGATTTTACATATCGTATCGTTTAATTTAAGTAGTAATATATTCGATCACTTGTTGCGGTTACGAGCACCGCCCCATCAAAATAACAGTCTAACAATTGCGAGATGTTTATTACAATAATCAACAATCAAATCACGCTTAGTCCTTGAGTGGTAGTAATAAATACAAGATGTCGAAAAAAAGGGATGATCACCAGAACCCTTCGGTGGGTAGTACGCGATTAGAAAAAGCCATCCCCTGTAGGATCATTCAACCATGGGTAGTTGTTGGGACATCGCACACAAGTCTGCAAGTTGATCGTCTCCCCGGGCACCTCTTTCGATGTCAATTTGCAGGAGTGAGGAACCCAGCAAGCCGGATTCCCGTCAACGTTGCACTTTTCTCTCCACGATTCGAAATTCTTCGATTCCCCAATCGGCCTAGGATTCTGGATCCACTGAATAACTTGCGTCATCGTCACGAAATAAACGTCATTGTGGTTCGCCAGAATCTCATCGATCCAGAAGAGGAATGCCTCCAAGAATTCGGGGTTGTTCTTCAGCCAGGCGGCATGGAAATACAGACCAAGAGGTGCGCGGTTCTCTTCGTAATGTCTGTCGAAGTTGTGATTTAAAAAGTTGTAGAACTGATCGCCGGTAAGCAAGTTTGAGCACGAATCCACCATAGCACATCCCGGTATGTTTTCGTCGTTGGTTGGATCCTCTCTGCGATCGAGTTCGTTGAGTACCATTTCCCAAACGGCGTGACTTCTGGTCGGACAACTCTGCAGATTACCGTGGCAACGATGTGGCATGCGGAAGTACATGGTATACGGCCACAGCGGTGGATTGCTCAAGGGAGCTGTGATCGTTGAGTCGTAAAGGAACGCCTGTTCCTCCATCATAGTGAACTGGTTGTTGCCACCAACTCGGAGATAAGGTGCCCGGACGCCCACCACACTATTATCTGTGAGATTTGCGTATTTTTCGACGATTATCCTCATACCGGCCATTTCTTTGGCCCAATCGTCCACTGTGGCATTCGACCAGAACCTCTCATCATCGTTATGCCTGAGGAGAGACAACAACAAAAAATTAAAATCGATTGGATAGGAAGTAGATTTTGCGGTGATCCTTGAGTCGGGACTCAATGTAGAAATTGAAACGAACGACCTCAAGCGCGATTTCTCGGTTCGGTTGGAGACGAGAGGTAGTGGCGCACAAGAGAAAAAAGTAGGAAAAGGCGATGTTTTACTTACGTTATCGAATGCACCGCAATCTCGTGGCCTTTACGGTGCATTTCCTGCACGGCCGAGTAATTGGTGTACTTGTGCGAAATGAAGAAGGTGGCTTTGATGTCGCAACCGTTCGGGTTCTTGCGTTGACCATTAAATATCTCTTTGTACAAATCGATGTTGTTGTTATTGATGGCATCGTCGAATGTTATTGTGATCATTTGCGGCACATCTTTGGCTGGCAGATCGCCGGGAATCGTGGTGCCGTCTTCTGAGCAGAAACAGTCCGGGAGTGTGCAGACGGCGGGATCACAAGGGGGTGCTCTGTTTGGGTCGTTATCGATATCTGTGAAGAAATCGGAGTTTTTTATGATTTTAATCGATCTTCAATGGATGTCAAGTTGAAGATAAAATGATATGATGCTCATAAGTATGTGAGGTGCAGTTAAATGTTGAATAGTTTAATAACGATTACTTTTGACATTTGAATGTCTTGACCGTGGTACGCATCACAAGAAAAATTGAAATAACATTTTATTCGATTCACGATATTAAATAGTTTCGTTGTTGCGATTGTTATTCAGGAGTTGGAGCGATCCGAATGAATCGCTTCGGATTAGCATGTGGTTGCGGGGTCGTATCGCGTTTTCAAATTTTATTTTTTCAGTTTGAATGACGAACAGAATGCTAAATTGGATTTGAAAGTGAAGAGAGTAACGCCCGCGGAATAATCACTTCGCGGAACCTAGTGACGACACCAGTTGCCCACTTCACGGAAACATATCGAATTCACATTTATAGACCTGAAATCGTCATAAATTGAACTATGACTAATCACTGTCACTGCCTTGGTAGACCTCGCGTGTTGACAATTTCGAATACAAACCTGTTCCATATTAGAAGGTAGGAAATTTACCTGCGCTGAAGTTGATTTGCAATTAACATGAAGTAATAACGAAAAGCGAAGTCGTGATTTTTTTTGTCGAGAAGAAAAGTTCTTTCACTGTTTCGCGTGAAATTCAGATTGAGGGCCAGGCCGGCGGAATGTCGCTCGCGGGCGCGTCCCTTATCTCAGGAATGTCATCGCGACGCCTGCGATCCAAACGTTGCATCCACACAACATTCGCGCAATTGCCAGTCGTACTTTCCCTTTCGCTGCCGCACCGCGCGGACCGAAGGAATGCAGTCACGTTATTTCACGCCTGCCACTGCGTTGCCAAATTTCCAGTCTTCCTCCCCTTATAGTACTTACCGCAACTGTTTTCGTCGGAACCATCGGAACAGTCCTTCTCCCCGTTGCAAAATAGTCCTCTCTCGATGCAGTTGCTGTCACCGCAAGCCAAGAAGCCGTCCTGACAGAGCGGCTCGTCGGTTACCAGGAGTGGTTTCACCTTCCTTTCTTTGTTTTTGGTCTTGCAGTTCTTGACGGAGTCCTTCCAGTCGCAAGTTTGTTTGTCGATGTCGAAGTAAAGACCGGCCGGGCATCGAATGGCTTGCAATCCCTGGATCGGAGGAGATTCAGAGTGCAATTGAGTATCGTCTTGAGCACTTTATCGTTATTACTTACCGACGATGTACATTGTATAACATCACGGCAATTATCTCCTTCGCCGGCTACTAAACGGAACCATTCACCCGCATCTTTGTCTTTACATAGTTCGGCCTCGAAACTTTCTTCTTTCTTCGAGGACGTTTCTTCTTGCGCGTAGGCTGAAAGAAGAACGATAATTATGCTTCACTTTCAAAACATAGTTTTCTTCGAATCACAATCGGATTCTGATAGATTATGTGGTTATTTTTTGATGGTTACGCAACTCGCGAATTCGATAATCCACATCGATGATCTATTGGTATTATCGTTGAGGAGAAAGTTACCTCGAAGGATTAACCGCAATAAATCTCTTAAGTAGCTGGCTATTTCTAGGTCATTACTTGAATAATTTTTGTGCCCATATGAAATTCCCAAATACTGGTTAGTAATTAGATTTATTGGATTCGAATCGTCTGCCCGCCGATGACTTATGGAATTGATTCTTGAATTATGTAATGTAAACCCAACCCGGTCGGAACGAATGTTGCGGTTTTCATGCTGAAATGAACGTTGCAACGGTTTGATCTACTTAGTGGAAATTGCTCCATTTCTATGCCGCAAACGAGATTACCAACAGATCGCTCCAGAATATGAAGACTTTCTTGAATGATCGTGGAGGTGCCATTCAAAAGCAACGTTCAAATACTTGCATATAACTTTCTAATTGCTAGTTTATCCGAAATTTTAGAAAGCGCAATCGATAATAATCAGTCGATAAGTAATAATAAAATGATGGCCACAAACATAGATTCGAAATGACTTCTTGGAAGAGCAATTATCGATTCAATTAAATTTTTGTAACATCGTTATTTTGAAGGCTTCAAGGAGAAAGGATTGTTGTAGTAGTTATCCTTGAGGTATGGAATCATCGTTCGATTTTGCAGAATCCTCGAAAGTGCAAAAGAGATCGATGTCTATCAGATCGACGGACGAAAAATGCTCGCAACTTTCTTCGGAAATTAATATTTTGATTGAAAATGTTATAATCAATTGAACTCACCGTACACTATGCACCACGCAACTATGAAAAACGCACTGTATAAGCGCGCCATCGGTAACAAACTGACGCAGCACCGCTTAAGTCACTAGTCAGATCCTCCGTTGCGGCGCTTACTGTTTTTATAGTCGGCCTACATCTGCGACCACCATTAGTCGACGTCACTTCGGCTAAAGTCGACGAGCTATTGGCGATTTTATTGTAACGTCCTGCGATTTTCTCCGAAAACCGTCAACGGCAGTGCTGACAGCCAACCAAAGATGTCGGTCTCTTTCGATATCTCGATCATCACCGAGGGAGGAAAACTGCGGGAAACCCGAACTTTCAAAGGAACGCCCGTAGGTGTTTAAGATCTATTAAAAACGCATAATTTCTCTCATCGAAAGTTTATGATTATAGTAAGACCCTGGTAAAACTTCGATTTTATGAAGACTAATGTTTTTATTACTCAACGTTGTCTCACACGTTGCTTAATGGTTGTGTAATGACTTTGAATTGTCGTAATGGATATGTATATACGGCTTTTCGAATTTTGACAGATATTCGACGCCTGCTTTAATTGATGGTTCACTGAACTTTTTAGGTACGCAAATCACGTACTTTCTTCAAAAGGACTTTTCCTAACTGTCCATTTTATAGTAGCTGAACGCTAAGATATTTTTCAATGAGTTATGTTATCCTTCTATTTTTTTCATGTAAATTTATCAACTTTATAAGGCTGTTGTCAGTCCGAATTTATTTTAATGTTTTTGCAAAGTTGGGGAGTAAATAATTTTGTATATAGACAGTGACATCGAAATACATGACAAACAGAGCCGATAAACGACAAGCTCGCATGATGTACCATCAAAGTTTGTTCACTTCAGATTAGCGGTAAAAGCTCCTCCGCCATCGCATAATCATAGTTTCTACGGCTCCGATTCCCCCTCAGGAGTCAGGAGTCAGGAGTGGAATAGCACCGGCAAATACTCCAAGTTGTGTTCAAATTCATTCTATGTACGACTGCATTCACTATTACCTATAGGTGGTAGTATTGACTCGTTCAATGCAGCGAATGAGCGACTCATTAGAAAAGAGCGCCTCGCGGTAAAAGATTTTACTTGACATTTTGAATTTTATGTTTCGTGTTTAAAATGTAATTTTAAACTTCTCACTTTTTTCCGGTTTCTTAAATCAAAATTTTCTAGGTTTATACATTCGAAATTCCAGTTTGTCGGTCGAACTCAAGTTTTTCAGTAGTTTATTTCGAAAGTTATGTTTCTTTTTCAATTTCACACATTGTATGAACAGCGCAGAATCCTGATGGTACATTGTATGATCACTGCAATATGTCTGCATAGGTTTGTGTATAAGATTGAAGAATCTAACCAATTCCACACTATTTGATTATTTAAAGAGAAAATTTAGGGCAACTTTCAATTTGAAGTAACTTTCATAACGTTAAAATCGTCAACACAATTTTTATGACATAACTTCCATTCATTGTTCAGGGTTGAAAAATATTCGATAGAACTCAGTACTACTACTTCAGTTGTTCAACAGATTAAAGTCGCAAAACAAAATGAGAAAAGGAAAATAATTGAAACTGTATATTGAAAGATTTGATTGATATAATGATTTTATTAACTACTATATTCAGAAAATGGGGGTTTGATAAACCCCTGTTGTATGATCTACAGATCATCATCACATCATTAGTTTATTCCTATATTTAATTAATATTAAACAATAATAATATATCAATTGTCATGTCTATAAGACATAATGTGAACATGGAAGCTTGACAAAATGTTTGATTATAAAAATTAAAACGTTTATATTTTTGGGACTTAAGGAACGTAAAATAGTGAACGATATGGCACACGAATTAAGAAAAATCATAACACAAGTAGTTGGAAAAGGCAAGTGTAGTGACTGAAATCGTTCAAAACGAAAGATGAAAATGAAATCGCACACTTTATCAAAACCCAGTTCACTCATTCCACAGACTGACCCGTCAAAGACAATATTGCCAACAAGAGATACGTATTTTTCCCTAAAAAACGAGAAAAAGTCTTAATTTCGAAAACGATATACAATTGATCGTGGCCCCATAGTAAAATGAAAAGAAAACGCCCTAGACGAGTCAGTCTTACATTCAATAATAAGGAGAAAATTTCCGATATAATGAGAACAAATCGAAGATTTCATGCATATATTTTTATAGTTTTGTCACATATATGTTTAGTAATACCTTAAGTAAATATTCATATATATTCATTCATATAATATTAATCTTTATACCTTTCGAAAAATAATTTGTCAATATTTTCAAAATGTGTTCTTCTCCTTATTTCTGAACAACCTCGCCTCTTACAGGATTATTATTGTTATAAAACTAATATCTACACCTGAAAACACCGGCACTTGAGCGGAACAAATCTCGAATAGTGGATCCAGAAGCAGTTAGTCGCTAATTCGTTCGTCACATTTTATCGTCAAATGCCGGTGCTTTCATGCTGTGCAGATGATAATAACACAGACGTACCAAAATCAGCCCAATAATCGATGAGGTGATTTTCGGTAACTGTACAACTGTTAAAAAAACAATTTTCCGCCGTTCAGGGCCGTTTCGTTCAGCAGAAATACAAACTGCTATTTGCTTCGTGATGTGAATCAATTAACATTACTAAAATATCACAAAATTGTCGCCGATAAACGAGTTATTAGTAGTAGTAGTCGTTTTGTGAGTGAAATTGTGAAGGTTGATTCATCTTTCGAAAAGAAACCAAATTCAAGAGATTCATCCCAAATCGCTCACGAGAGCTGGGGATTTGGTGAAAAATTTCGGACAAAAATAAAATTCACCTATTTTCACCGTGACATATTAGAATATTAAGGATTCCTAACGAATGAACAGAGAATAGAATAGAAAGTCGAAATGATAATCGAAAATTCAATATCGAAATAAGCATTCATTGCACTTCATCACTTCCATTTGATCGGATAACGAAAAACTACTGTAAAAATCAACATTCCAATATGTCATACAACAGTAATCACTACAAAAGTAACAGAGAGAATAAAAATCAACAAATAATTAAAAAATATAAAAATATATTCAATTTGAAAAACTACCTATGATATTGACAGAGGCAACCGACAGTTTTATAAACAGCGTTAAAAAAAACAACGAATAAATCAATATTTCTCTGTTGCAAAGCTCAGGATGACATCTTGGCATCAGCAAGAAAGCAAATAGCGTAGAAATTTGGAAGCAATTTTTTTTACAAGTGTATCAAATCTAGAATGTTCTCGTTTCGAATCTTTACAGCCTCGAAGATGCGATTTTATTTACAAGAAGTTTTTTCTTCTGCCTGTATACAAACGTTCAATTTCAACAAGTTTTAACTGGTATTAGCTTTAAGATCCGGTGAAAAAAAAAATTTCGTATTGTCAGATATACATTCAAAAATTGTGTAGAATTGGTGTTTTTCACTTCATTTGTAGCAGGAGCAGCGAAATGGTTCTTCTCATAGTATCGTCAACAACTATAATACAATGATCGTTAATAAAATATAAGAGGCAATTGGAGGAAAACGATTCGATTTCTTAAATAGTAGTACAATATGGAAGCCAAAATGGATTAGAATTTACGTTTTCCTCAAAATCACTCTCGCGTAACAACAAACTTAAACATTTTATCAAGATTTCTTCGATTCAATTTTTGTCGAAATGAAGCATTCAAGCACGACGAAGCTGAGGATAACCAAAGTGATAAAAAATCGTCAAGTTTCACATATCATCGCTACTTCTATATTCCAAGTACGACGTTTTGATCTATGGGCATGCAAGATAATTCAACATTAAACATTAGGAAAATTATTCTATGTTAAGCTAACTATGGACTACAAGTACGACAATAACATAGCATGGGTTTTTTTTCGATAATGATAATAACAAATGTCTGAAAATGGACGGCGCGCGCCGTTCGTCCGTCAGTCGCGTTTCCTGAAATTCAGTCCGCCGTTTTGCAAAAATCAAACGGAGAGATCACAAATCGAAAACGCGCACGCGAAAGGTCACGCGCTGGTTAGGGGGTAGGGCGGGGGCAGGGGCACATAATAGCGCAACCCAAGGGAGCTAACGCGCAAACAAGGCTCAAGCAAGCGAACACGCTCGGACCCCCGAAAAAGATTTACGCGCCTAAGGACGACTGATACAACTTTTTTTTATTGAATGCTGCGCATTTATTAACTTTTTACGTTGACCATCTTTCGCGGGTGGTCCGATTGTAACTACAATGCATCTTGCGCTCTCACTAAGACGTTCGGCATCGAGGGGAAAGACACGGAAGAACCAACTCCAAATGGAGAGAGGTCACATTCGTTATTATGGTTTTTTCAGTGAAACGACTGATATCACAACTGACGTCTTGCCCTCCGATACCATCGATCCGAACAGCGAAAATTTCACTTAAAAGTTAGATAGGAACGTTCGATTCAAGTTCAATAACCAATATTTCGCTTGTTTCGGGAGATATCGATGAGAAAGCCGGGAAATTCGCGATGCGCAGCACGATTTTGAAATGAATCAAGTTTCGAGGGGTTGTTTGGACGTTGATCTCTTAGATACTCTTATAAAATTAAATTTATCAAACTCGTATCCTACTAGGTTTATCATGATTATCGTTCGGTAATAATTTGAGTATTCAAATTTTGTGTTTCCGATTGTCACGTGAAAATGAACGAAAGTCACGTCAACGTTATCAGCTATGGACTGGCGCTAACAGTAAGATTTCGAAAAATCGACCGACACGAAAATTGGACACTACTTTAAAAACCTACATGGTGATTTTTTTTTTGACTAGACCAATAATTCAACATCAGCCTGAGGGGTTCGCGATCTGCCTAATAATAATAATCATCATCGTCGTTCATCCCGTCTTAAAACCGCGCTCGCGACGAACCCGATGGCGAAAACACACGTCAATTAAACATGTATGCGATTAGTAGTTAGTCAGTTTAAATATATAAAATAATAATCTTTCAGATTTAGAATATGTCACACTCGAAAATATCCAACACCACTTTAATCACAGCAAATATAAAAACCTTAAGAAAACAATTAACACAGTGATTCGATCACACTGGAACGAACAGAAAACATGCTCCAGATATCTCCCAGTTCGACTTCGTAATGTAATAATGACCCACTGCCTCAGGTCGAACCCTCGAGAATTATTTCGATTTAAAAATACCGATCGTCGCGCGCGCGTCAGACGCACCTTTGCGCGTCCGATACGTTTCGCAAAAGTGAACGAAACTCAACGCAACCGACCGTTTGCGCCGGATTTCGTTCGCTCCTCGAACAAACACCTTAACTTATCGCTACGAATATCCAATCGAAAAACTAACTTAAAAAACATTTTTCGTCATCATATGACGTCTATATCATATAGTTATCAATAGAAAGTTTTATACAAACTCGACATAAATAATAAAACGGTTCAGTGTGTTTGTGTGTATCGTTGTGACTACTACAAGTAGGAAGCTAGGGCGGCCATGACGGGCGCTGGCGGTATTGCCACTGGTATATGGTAGTATTTACAGATCGACCGCGTGCACTGGCCCTTGGCGGCGTCCCTGCAAACCGCCACTCGCTGTTCCACCACCTCCACCCCTTCTCCTATAAAAGGAAAAATTATTAGTTAACGGGTACGCACAGTACGGCATTGAGATCAATCCTTCTCATCAGGTCCAACCCTTCAAATGCTATCCTCTAAGATGAATTGACCTTCAGAAGAGAACTATTCGATTAGTCAACGAATCCAAAAGTATAGTAGATCAATCGAAACAAGAGATAACGAGTTCGAGTTGTTCGAATTAATTAATTTGACGATACCTTTTCGCAGGAAGATGAAATAATTTAACGTTGCCATGCAAAAAAGAAGAAACCGTGTTTCGCCATGAAGTAAATGACGTAATTTTACGACGTAACTGATGCTATAGGTTTTACGATTCATAAGACAGTTAATTTACCGCCAGAATCGTTTTGCATAATCAAACCATGATTCAAAACGAGGATAAATTTTTTCGTTTGTTCAAAAGAAATAGTGAACAAAATTTCAACATCGAGTAAGCAGGCGGATTACCTTTAAACCTTAAAAGTTGCGAATTACCTTCTTGCAGATGTACGAATTTGCAGGCAGGCCGGTTACATAGGCCACGATTAAAATCTTGGCACACCGGGAGGGTGTCCAGTAACTGCAAAACAAAAACAGAGAATTTTGGTTAATTTCACGACAAAGAACGACAAATTGATAAATTGGATCAACCGTTTTATCGAACATTTCTCCGACTAGGTATTGCAGACAGAAAGCACTACAAAAAATCTATCTATCAGATAGTCGGGTTCATTCCAAACAATTTCGGTTGATGCACATGCCAATCGTTAATAATTTTCTAGATGTGAGTGAATTAGTTTGTATTATTTGGTAGATTGTCAATCATTCTGCACGAATTCGTCGTTTATCGTGACCTGCTCCAAATTCGAACTGCTTCAGTTCATACTTTTCTCGTTTTAAGCGGACAGAAAACTAGAAGCATAGGCAAAATTAACTATTTCGACGTTCTAAACACGTACAATTCGAAGCTATGGCAGCGACGTATCAAAAAACCAGAAAGCAGTGTTAATAACAAAAAGTGTGTAAAGGGGAGTGTAATTTCGAACATGCAGAATGTTTGAAAATCTAACAAACTCTGATTAAAGCCACGAAATCCAATAGCATGTTCAGTAAAAAAAAACAAAAATTTTGATTTGACGCACGCGTGTATAATCGACTCGAAACAATAAGTTACAATGTCGGTTTGATAAAGCGAAAACTGAATCATGCGGCGCTAACATAGTACCCATTAGAAGCTCTAAATGATTTCGTTTTTGAATATGGAAGCATCGAGGAAACAGTGTGAGATATTAGTTCGATTTAATCGAAATTAGAACAACATTGTAACTTATCTTCTTCTCGAATTTCGAGTACATGCAGGCTGTTCCACACTAGTTCGTTTATCTTAATCTTCCTTTCATACCTTTTCCTCTCGTTAGAGATTTTCTAGCGTGTAGTACAGCTTACATGGAATAAAACATACGTGAATACCTGTCCTTGCTCATCAGTGTAGATCACAAAGGGGGCGTTTGGGGGTACAGACGCACCATTGTCTATGACGGCGACATGCAGTAGTGCAGCAAGCCAGCAAAGTTATCGCAGCCAATCAGCGTTACGATAACATAACAGCCATTACGTCACCCACCATACACCAGGACAGTATTCGTGTTTATTTTCGTGTATGTGAAATAATCAACGCATACAGATATTATGTTAAATGTATTGGTTTGATTGTACGGTGTCCGGTGGGTCCCAAAACCAATAGGACGTTCGTTTCGAACATGTTTCGGAAAATAGAAGAAGAACAAATCCAGGCATAAATCAGACAACGAAAGCATGAAACAGAATAAAGCAAATAAGGTCAGTTGAAGTAATCAATGAGTTTCGAATGCATGCTGAGATCCCAGGAACTGAGTTTCTTAACAAAAAAAAAGATGGAAATACTCTTCATTGAGAGCCAGTTTGATTAACGGGAGAACTCGATTTTTCGTGGGAACTCGCTCATTATGTTGATTAGTGTAATAACTAAAAACTTACTTACAATGTAGGTTTTGCTAAGTACCGAACGTTCAAGCGAGAAAGCAAAGTACTGTTAAATATCGGCGTGCACAATTAGCGGCGAATCCGAGCGTACGTGCGGAAAAATCGAATTTTTCCGCCAATGGCTCGGTGTCGCAGCTTTTCGCGTCGCGCCGTTCGAGTTCGAATTACGATAAAAAAAAGCTGTTAGGTGTAGTACAAAATCTGCGATGCTACAATTAGTCTATGCGGCCGGTTTCTGCAAAACATAACAGATTAAGTATGAACTTGAAATAAGAGCAATAATTTTATAATCTTCCATTTTACTTACTACGGAAGCTGAATGAAATTTTACGGGGGGAAATTATGGAATAAACAAATGATAAAAGTCTGAACACTCGTTTACCAGAAAACAAAACACTAGTATATGGTTTCAAGAGGTATCGCCGAATTTCTTCGATAGGCCTTCCGGAGATAATGTGCATGTGCCATCGAGGCTTTTCGTGCAGAAAGAATGACTATTTCGGTGCCTTGTTTCGTCTTCGATTTGTGGTTCTTATTCTGTACATCTATCGATCGTAACTCGTTTGAACCCACATAATTTTTTTCGATCGATGTTTCAATCTGAAGAACGATTCTGTGAATATCAGTCTAACGCATCTCCAAGCGTCAATAAGTTTCTCCTATTCAAGTTACCCTTGTCCAAATACTTACAGAATCATACTTCAGGTGCGTATTAGGTAAAAGTGAATGGGGCGGGGGGCCAAGGTCGCTTGCCTGCTACACTTAATTTTTTGCGTCCAAAAAAAGTGTCAGTGTTAATGAACGTACGAAGCGTTATTATTTAGAGCCGTCGAAGCATTTGACCATTTCGAAAATATTTCCATATTCAAATGACCGGGTGAGAACAGAAAACACAAAAAATAAAATGTGCGGCAAGCAGCGAAAAGATCGTACAGCCTCGACAGAACCACTGAATTCAAAAGTAGTAGCCAAGGAGCTAAACAAGAAGGGATAGCGTATGAAGGTATCTAGCTTGAGCAAGTTTTCAACTTTCAGAAGAAAACTTCGAACATGCTAAAAATCAAGGAATTACCGGAATCTGTTTTTTCGGAAATAAAATAAAAGCAAAATGATTAATAAAACAAAGATCATGCATTTTCAAGCATTATTATTACAAATAGTGGCGTGATCATAATTTCATACACCTCAGGATTAGAACGAGTACATTTCACGATAAAATAATACAAATATGGAAACAGTTTTCACACCATGTGGTGAAATGTAACCCACACCTCTGCTAAGCGTGATCAGCAGCCCAAAAGGCACTACATTATTGTAAGTTAAGTTCATAATGGCTGGCAGCTGATTACGCGAGTTATATGAAGACAGAGGAAAGCGAAGTCCAGGGAATTTACGTAAATAATCGATTAGCGCCGGCGAAAATCAACTACGCTCAAAATGCATCCACATAAAAAGGCCTACGTTTTGATGAATGCTAAGGGTCGACGGTGTGCGCGAGAACAAAAACCCTAAACCCGACCTGTGATGGAAAAAACCAACGACTACCGGAAAAGCGCAAAATTTTCTAGTGGAGCTAGTGAAAAAATATTGACTGTTTCCTTGCCCTCACATAACCTGATCAAAATATCGCTACAGCAAATTCGGGTGTCTAATCTGTCTCTCGTCTAACCTGCCTGGTACATTTTAAACCTACTCAAAAATGCAAATACGGATCCATTAGTTAATTTACATTATTGATGGATTTGATTGAATAAACACTATTTATATATTAAACATGCATCACAATTTCTATGATAGATAGTATACACTTTTAGTGAAATATTTCCAAAAATTACTATATGTAAGACACATCTCAATATTTTATACGTAATTACGTGAATAGTAATCAAATTTTATCTGATACATCATCACAAAATATCAACACTAGCTTACCGCTTATTACACATACTACTTGAAAAATTCCAATGGTACTCTACAATTTCTAATAAATACTCGACAAGAAAATAGTTACGATAAAAAATATTCGTTGACTCTGCGAATGAACGGCAAATTTTCTAATCGAGGATCAATCGAAAAGTTCCCGACAAATCGAGGCAAACGCGATCAATTGTGCTCTGAGATTAAAATAAGAAGGAAGACCGGGAGAGAAAAAAAGTAAAAACTCGAAAATAATTCGCCGACCCAAATTGATACGAATCCGATGCAAACTTTCCAACAGCCGGGACGTAAATCATGCATAACATGTATCATATAATACTCTCTAATATATAAAGATTAAAGCCCCATGCAGTAAAGGACCCACACAAACTTCAAATAAACGGAAAACACGCAATCCGCTTCCGCGGCCGGAGCCAACAAGCACCCTAGAAACCGACCCCCTCTCTTCGTCATCGACCATTTCTCTTAACGATTTCCTTTTTTTTTATGGTATTATTTGTACGACCAAATCCGGAACCGGACAGCGGGAAGTTTTTTGTGATAACGAACGGTGGACCAAAATACAATCCAAGAGTGCTCATGGAGCCAGCCGCGAATGGAAAATATAGTCTGAGAGCAGTTAAACTTTAACTTATTCACTGTGAAGTTCCTTCTTATCATTTGGAAAGTTGGAACTTATTAGGTAACTAATGCATCTTTTAATTCGGATTTTATCTGAATTTGATAAACAAAAATGTATACAACTCTAATTGTTGCGAATGAATACTATCATAGAAAAGGGTTTGATGACAAATTTATATAAAACCACAAAGTCTTGTGGTAGTCGCTTTGAAATCAAAGAAAACTACTCGAACCAAATAATGCTAGAAAATTCTTTCTCAATATGAAAAAATATATATTTTTTAAATATAACCTTATATTCGTTCCAAAAATGAAATATAAAATATCACAGGTAATTTTAGATAAAAAAAAACAACAACAAACAAGGGCATAACATTGCACTAGAAAATTTTTCAGAGAGATCAAATAAAAATGAATGGCTGATAAAACATTCTTTAGCTGACTAGTTTATAACAATATTACAGATGAACAAGAAAACTCTGGTAGTCAAGTGATATAGAAATCATTCATTTGAATGACACTACTTAATTAATTTTTTATGTCCAATTCGTTGATTTGCTATTAAATTCATATCTTCTGTCGTTTTCAAATTGCTTACCGGTTATGTGATCTTTGGCACCTCTGTAAAAGCACATATTGCAAGCAAGTGGAATGGTCATATTATAGGTTTTACATTCTGTATTAAATCTTTGACTTTGCATATAGCTCTCTTTTCTTCAATTTTTAAATGTGAAATTCAGGAGTATTTTAGAATTTCAATTTGATCTTGAAGATGATTTCAATACAAATGTACAATTCATTTGTATTTCTCAATATTCAAATTGTTTTTCGGCGAAAACTATTTCATTTTTAATTTAATGAATTTTTCACTCCAAAATATAAAAAAATTGTGAGGAAAATTGTTCTTTTTTTGGAACACATAGTGGATGTTATATTACCTGCAAACTGATCTCATGATATGAAATGACGTGAGCCTGGAGTAGATTGGTTTTAACGAGAACATTAGTTGTTGTTCTTTGTGTTAAGGACGTGATAAATGGGATGTAGATAAGTGTGAGCTTTAGTGAGGTATTGAAAAACAGAGTGTTCTAGATTACAGAAGTTACTAATTGCATTTAAATTAATGTTTGAACAAAATTTCCATACGAACTGATTAGAACATCCATAATGAAGACGATACGAAATTGATGAACCACGTAAACTTAAAATTCATAAGGAGAAGGTTGTACTTCATCATTGAATAAGGTAAAACAATGACATGCTCTCGAGAAAAAGGTGACGCCTGGCGCATTCACGAGATCGTTTTTATCTAAGAGCCGGAAAGGATCGAAACGAAATCCTTTTGGGTCGGTTCACAAATGAAAAAAAAAGAACGCGTGGATGGCACTCGAAACGGGAAAGAAAAAGAACAACGCTACCGCATGCGGTCGAACTTCGGGTACCCAAAAGGAGGAATTATAAATACGATCCGTTTTGCATGCACATAATTCTCTAAACGGATAAGAATACAGATATTATAAAACCATATATTATAAAAATACAAATCACTAATTTCTTACATAGCAATAAGACAATAATCCGAATTCAAATTGTCAAACCGTACTCTACCGGCTTAGGTTTCTTTTTCTCTCATTTATCTCTATTTGATACAGGATAAGGAATCGGTTGTGTGCGAGATATACTTATTAAGCGGGCGTCAGGATATCACAGTTTGGAGGCACTCGCTCAGATTTTTTCTGTTTATCTGGTTTTCCCAAAGATTAGATCGCTCAACATTTTTTTTTCCAAAAATCGAACGGAACAACACCCGATGACTAGACAACGAAATAACGAACGACAAATTCAACGTCAATTTTAAAAAGATCAATGCAATGTCACAGAAAACTATATCAATTGAAAAAACTTATCATTTATAAGGAAAATACCGATTAAATTATATAAAAATCAACGGAGCAACAAAGATAAAGTTGATATCAATTACGTGGTTTTAAGTTTTTTATACGGTTGAAGGACTACATTGTTGTTGTTATTGTTGTTATTGTTTTGAATGGCGGCCGCGGCCGTGGATGTGACGCTCGTCAGTTGAGTTGTCGGTGCCGCAACAGCCCCAACCGACGTAGGTACTTGGTACAAACCCCCGTTAACGGTGGTCGGATACGCGGCACGAACTATCGAATACGGATTCAAAAAAGCCGCAGGTGGCGGCCTCGCGAAATTTAGCAGTCCAGCCTGATTGACAGTCGCATACGGATTTGTGAGGCCGATATTCAAACCGGGGCCGGCAGTGGCAGCACCAAAACCGATAGGCAAACTTGGATACCTGGCCAAAGTGGGTGGCGGTACCGGAATCGTTTGTTTGTTTAATGAGATTCCGGTGTAGTTCATGGGGTTCAAAGTGATGGGCATTGCCGCTGCCGCCGCCGACGACACATAGGCCGCGTAATTCTGATTCGCTTGTGCAATTTTAACCGCCTTCGCGTAATTTTGCTGAGCGACCTCTTTGGCGAGTGCTGCAGGATCGGGCAGGATTGCCTGTGGTGCGGTTTGGGGCGGCGAAACGGATGCGGAGACGGAGGTCGGCGTCGAGGACTCGGCGACGACTTCCTTCGGCGTCGGGAGAGGTAACGGTGCCGTTTGGACGCCGTCAGACGCGGGAACCGAGGAAGCAGCAGGAGAAGCGCAGGAGGCAGGGGCTGGGGATGTTGAATACTCACATGATACGGGCACGAACGGTTGCTGAAGTTGCATTAATTGTTGATAGGTGGTCGCGTTCGGTTGGTAAACCGGCACTCCAGACTTGTCGGTCGCTGGCCGTTTATACGGCATCATGCCCGGGAATGCCTGTAATACGATCAATAAGAAAAATTCTGCTGCACATCCGGGGGAAATCGAAACGCATAATTAATTGCTTGAACGATGTTCTACTTACGAAATTCTCGTAATAAAACGAACCAACAGATTTCATATCCATCTGAAAGAAAGGAAAAACAACGAAATTAAATACAGTGCATCCTGATTATATTGATAATAATGGTCGAACCGTACCCGAAAACCACGTTCATCGATACCCGAAACGTGCGAAATTCCTACATTCGTTAGAAAAATTATCACTCGTCAACCCAACCCTCGTCCCATGGCGAACATAAATCGACGATGAACGAGGTCGTCGCGACGTCCGCTCGAAATGGCCGTAAAGATCCGAACATACAGTGCGTTTCATTGCGAATAAAACACCGGAATATTTTCATCATTTTTCGTTATATAGATTTGAGCTTTGAAACAATTCCTATACCATACGGTACCAACTCAAATTCAAACGCCTCAATGGTCTGAAATAAGGAACAGGTCAGAATTAGAAAAAAAAACTTTTTATGTTGGTAATGTGTTGTTTATGTAACAAGAAGAAATAAGAATGACAGGGTGTCCCTGAAAAACAAAAAAAGCACCAAAAGTCTGTGACTAAGAGCCAAGACATTTCGTTATTGTTACTGACTGCAGTTGTTGCTCTACTTTAATGCAGAGCTGACATATATAGTGCATGTATGTGCGATGGTTGACGAAAAATTAAACAACTTGGCAGAAAGCGTCATGCCCATCGTGACGTGAGATCGTAACTACTTTTCATAAAAAGCAACATGAGATCAGAGTGCAACATTTTAATCGTTTACTTTGACCCCCATGATAGCCGCCGAATGTATAAGAAAAAATCGCGATTCTCTAGCGAACTAGTTTCACAGTTGGCGTCATCTGGTAAGTGGTTGTAATATCAGTGCCCCGATTAAATTGAAGTTGGCCATCGTTAGTGTAATAAATTCAACGCTCATATCTCGACTTCAAAACATTTCGAAAATAACCAGATCCTTTATATTGAATGAAACACAATGTATGGAAATTTAATAATATGTATTATAGTTATGCTGTTATTGTAGTTGCTAGAATGTTGCGAGTTCTTTCGTTGAACTAAACAAGGCCAAACGTTCGACTAGACGTTACCGAAAAAAATTGATTTTTGATTATAAATTATGGCTCATGCTCGCACACATAAAAAAACACGATTTAAGCGGAAGCTTCAAAAAAGCAGCTCTTTAGTTCGTCCTTTTCTTTCGTTAATCGAAACGTCGGAATGGAGGATGCGCCGCGACGCTCACAACGTGCTAACAACTCATCGGGGTAGAGGTTCACGTTTTCCTGCCTATTATTTCGATTTTCCACCACTTTAATTTCGGTTTAGTTGTTTCACGGTGTGACGAATGTTGAAAGCGATGCTCGGTACACAGGTGTCACAACTATTATTCACCCTTCATTTATCTCGAACGCATCTTGCTAATTGGCGAAGCCGTTACGTAAGTTTCGGGAAATTTTCATCGATCGATTGTTGTAGTTAATGATGGATCAGTAACAGTAGTGACGCCACGTACCCACTTCTGCTACAGTTATGTATATTATTCATGGTGTGCTAATATGTACAAAAAGCGTTTCGTAAGCTCACAAATACAAGCGTGAATAGTCTATTACGTTCGCTCGTACCTAAAATCCATTGGGGCGATAAAAGCACGAACGGGAATGAGAAATAATAAGCCCAAATGCAAACCCCTACCCGGTGACTGTTTGTTCGATGTATCCATGTAAATGAAATTATAATAATTATCGCTATATGCGAACCCAACTACTCATTCCATATAAATCGATTTGTATATCAATCGAATTTTTTAATAATTCATCGCAAGTTCCGTTTGGTTCGCAAATGCGCCGGGGGTTCAAAGAAAACATGCAAAGCAAGGCGCATAATGGTACCAGTAATAGATCAGTGTCAGCGGCTGTATGCTCGCGAGGCCTCTTCTTCCCTATTTCGAGGGCTGCCGCAGCGGCGGCCTGATGTGGGGCCAGCAATGGCGAAACGGCAGCGGGCTATTAGTAGTAGAGCAGCACAAGACCAAGCCAAGGCGAAATCCCGAGGCAGGAGGCAGGACAAGGTAAGTAAAAACAAATTGGCACCAAATTAATTCGTGTTGGTACGCTCACGTACCTACTACACAACAATTGGACGATTTGTCGTGATCTTTCGGCCACGACAAATCCTCCAGATCAATATTTACGGAAGTAGGTACACGACATTTCACAAATATGAATTATATACTGACAAGTTCCTAAGAACGCAATAACAACCTCTAATCGCGTCACATTGGGTGTGTGAAACTGCATTAATCTGTTTGTCAGTGTTTCAAAACGGTTTTGTTCAATTTGTAAGTAGAAATTTTCTTATGACTTGAAATCCTACAAAACTTCTTTTGTTCTTTAAAAACTAGTTCACCTAGTGGATTCAACAACAAACAAATAAAAAATGTTGTTTTTAATCATCATTTTGTTTCAGTCTTCCCATTTTTCCGTGCTGTCCGGATTCCAATTTTTTAGGTACAAGAAAAAGCCATTTATAACGTGCCTCTGATCTTCATTTGACCACCGGCGTGAAAAAAATTATTTCATTTGTTTTTTCAACTGGAATGCGAATTCAATAATTTAATAATCATTGAGGGAATAAAAAAATGAGAGAGTTCAAATCACAAAACCCAGAATCTTTGATATTTCAACCACGTCATTAATTCATGCTGCATTATTAATATCTCTTTCTATTTCAAAATATAAAGCAATTCTTATAGCAACGGGACGATTGAGTGTCTAAATTTTTGATAGATTTGAAATGTGGCTGTTAGGTGCTCCTAAAAAATTGAAGTTTTAGATTTTTGCATTCAATGGAATAGTTCCCCCACACTTAATTTAGACATGGTTCGGATAATAATAAACTCCGGGGATTGAGAAATTGAGCAATGACAGCAATTTGAAATATTTTGGGGATTCAGCCCTATCTAGGGGACTGAACGTTAATGGTCGTGAATCTATTTCTTAATCGAACACTCAGTAAAAGGAGGGTAAAATAAAATGACATGTATTATTTCGGATAGAATATGTCTGAAATTTGTGGCAACAATTTAAACAAAACTTAACAAAAACATATAAAAATCTTCTTTGTTTATTTAAATTATTTCAGCTCGATTCAATTTTTCACTGATTCAATATTTTTGAAGTTAGTGTAATAATCAATAGTGATTTTTCATGGGGTAAAAAAAGTTACTGAAATTAATGAATGCCTTTCTCGTGATTCAATTGAATGTCATATATCGTTTAAAAATATTTTATCGCCGTGAAAAAAAGAGACTAAATGTGCTTCACTGATAACATGAAATGAAAAGACGCCACGTACAGGATTTTCTATACTATGAAGCGTAAAACATCAATAGCTTATGAATGTTGATTTTGCAGCCATGAGTAGTTATTGCTTCGGGCGTATGAATAGCTTAGACGAGTATCGTATCTATATCATTTAAAACTATCATGAATCACTGGTCATTGGGAATATCCTGGTTTGAAACTTTCTGTAACTAATCAATTCTGTGCCAAACCGGTAAGGTATGCTTGTAGCTCCTGCTGCGAGCTTCTAATCGAGTAAATGCAGACTTTACATAAATCTACCAATTTCAAAGATACATTTATTGAAGAATTCATTGAAACTCGAATTCAAAGCAGATTCTCGACGAATATTTAGCATAATCTTAGCAATCAAGTTTGCGTTCCAAAAGTTCCAAAAGAAAAACACGAATTAAATGGACACGTATTAAAGAAAAAGGGGAATAATTTATTATACCATATATGCATATTCGGTTGAAACAAAATCAATGCGATTCTGTCAAACAGATTAATACAATGATTTCCACCCAATTAAATTTCTGTATCTATCGGAACAATACAAGATAAAGCATTGTATGGAGATTGAGTGACTGAGTTTGGTGGCGTATAGAATTGTTACGAGGGCTGAGAAATAGTGAGATGTGCCGCAAATTCGTGAGTTTAATAACGAAAAAACCAAGCCCGCTTTGTATTATATACGGGTATCTGTTTTTCTTGCGTCGAACTTTTTCCCGGCATGTACCCGATGTTAAACGCGAACTTTTAAACGGCTTTTCTCTCCGTATAAGTGAGTGGTGCCGTTTTATTGATTTATGAATGTCGAACGCGAACATTAGTTCCGATAAAATCGATGTCGATGGGTGTTCAGGGAGCCGTTCTATAAACGAAAAGACGGATAATTTCGGTGTGCCCCTCATTGAGAAGGGATCGCTAACATTGATTTACGTTCGGGTCCAATTAATTCGGTACGAAATTCGACGAGAATCTAATGGAAAATGTGCTGGAAACGCAAGTGACATCACTCTTAGCGTAATAATAAATACGAAGCTTGTCGGTGAAAGCCGAAGCTCGTTCAGTGGTAGTTCATGCGAGGGGTAGACGAATCGCTGAAAGAAAATCAAATTTAAGCAGATTTACTCACGTCGAAATTATCACCCCAGACGAAACAGAAAAAGAAAAAAAAAACAACGGAAAATAGTTTCAGGCGGACGAATTGCCACCAAACGTCACAGGACTCAAATCGAATTAACGAACACGTATATATTATGAATGTGTTAAGAACCAGAATACGCATGCAATATTTATATCAACAGTCAACAAACAAGTGATTAAAAAAATCCATAATCAAATGGCAGGCTTCCACATACAGTCATCAAGCAATATTAAACATATAAAATCACTGGGCGAACTCCTCCCGTCCTATACAAATGGTGAAAATCGTTATATATATAAAATAAAGTAGTTTCCCCGCGTTCGCGGACCGAATCTTAATCTTTGAGATTTGAAAGTGAACAAAAATTGTGTGAATCGTGTATACTGTTCGCAGTTTGCGGGGACTTCAGCGAAGGTTCCTTGATCAAGCGCATGCAACTCCATTCGACGCATTCTAAAAATTACCCATTTTGACATTATGGGAATGAAAGCGAAAAAACAAAAATAAATACGAACTGCCGCCACGCGAATCTGTGATGGAAATTAAGAGAGGGAAGACAACGAACATCTTCCTCCCCCAAAACGTTCATCGTTGTTATTATTTTATTGACAAGAAAATCAACCAGAAGCAAATTAGCCAGCAGCAAATATCGAGGTGATGGTTGCCGAATAATCGATCATCGTAGAGAATGAGGAACAAAATGAAATAAACCCGCGGTTTGACGAACATGCACATAACGAGAACGTCGTCTAGATGTATGTAACAAGCAACCAACACACACGATCCCAACTTGGAAAAATTAGAGGAAACATCGACGATACAAAAATAAAATCCTAAACAAAAAAAAATGAAATAAAAAGTAAAATAAAAATAAAACAAAATGGAACGATAAAACAGCAATTGAACGGTAGCAGCGTGCGTAGCCCTAAGATTGCGTAGCATACCGCGCTAGCCCGCGACTGTGCGGCCTTGATTTGGGCTTGGAGGTGCAGAGGGGGGTGGAAATAGCGGCAGGGGTCGCGGTTGCAACGGCCCTTGACTGCGTCCATGCAGACAGTGACAGTGCCGTCCTCGTTGGCAGTTACTGAGTCAGCGGGATGCGCGAAGCGACACTCTGACTCGGCTCGCTTGCACGCCCCGCGCTGGTACTCGCGGCACACCTATATCGGGACAGGACGCACCATTTCATTTTTTTTGACAATTATCCGGAAAGGTCGCAAAGACCGGCAGGCTCGAGCCGACGCCGTGCGCGACGCAGGCGCCACGCGCAGACGCGTTGCGACTGCACGCGACGCCCCGTCACCAAAACGCTCGAACGATGAATAACCTTCTATCGAGGAGAAAGAGAAGCGAGACAGGACCTGATTGCTTGGTCAAAATGGAAAGAAGACGAAAAAGGGTAACTAACTACATAGAACTTTAGATAGCACACCGTGCACAGAACAAAATCATCGATAGAAAGTTACAAGTGCTCGAAAACGGTGAAAATAAAATAGCCCTATTTATGAATCAATCGTTTAACCTTCGATCGTATTTACAGCAAAAACTTAATAAACGTAAAACTGAGAGACAATTTATAATACTACACTTTTCTATAAACTAATTTAGCAAAGTGTGGTGTTGGTGTTCGTGAGATGAATCCAATTTATCGGTTCGTTAATAATTCCACGACGAGAAAGAAACCCCCCACTCGAAACTGCACAAAAGAATTTCGCGTTCCCAAGTGGAAGAAATATGCCATCGTTATTAATTACTCGAAAAAGAAAAGAAACTGAAATAGGAGCAGGAAGAAAAAAAACGATCGTCGAGCGAGAATCGGTCTTTTGTTTTCTCCGAATCGCGACCGGAGGAATTATTCGAGTCCGAGCGAGCGGAATAAATTCAGTATTAGCAGTTTCGATGGGATGGTTTCTCTTCACTCACTTTTTCTTTCCATGATCCCACGAACGAAAGGAAATTCACCGGCTCGCAATTCGAGAACCATATTTTTTTTTATGTACACGTGAAAATTCTACTTAACCTATTCAAATAAACACACGTAGAACGGAGAAAAAAGTATCGGACTTACCTCTAATCGATCGGATCGTGGCATTTTTTGTTGCGTGACCACCGTTTGCGGTACGACGCCCAAGGGTGAGGCAACGCCTGTCGGATCTGGACCGACGATCGTCGGCATTATCGGACCGGGCGCGAAATACGGACTGTACGTGCTCCCAACCTGCGGCATCCCCGTCAGGTACGGATTGGTCGCCTAAAACATCCGAAAAACCGTAACATTTCAGTGGTGTACGAGAAAACGAGCCAAAGCTAGCGAACGAAAAGAATGGACGAAAATCGTTCCAGATACAATTCCATTTAAGGTTTTTTTACTTTTTTGGTCGTGCGTTGAAAACGTAAACTACAATTGGCGAATACAGACGACACTACAGACAATTCAAAACATGCAACATTCTGATGATCACAAAGAATTTCGAAACGACTTGCTTTCTTCCTACTCCAACGATCTCTGTTGGTGATCATTTCTCCATAAAAAAACTGAAGGAAAACATGATAAACATTTCATATAATATTAGTCATAAGAGTTTTCCGCTCGGAGCCGTCGATACGTCTTGTCATTTTCTTCACCAAAAAATGGGCTCAAAAAATCCCACTTTGGGGCAAATCGAAAAATTTCCTAATAATACAGTAATATTTTTGGGCCTTCGGAAATATTTCCAAAATAAATAAAACTAAAAGAAATAATGAATCTATGATTTTCATTCCCTTTCGGAAGAAATCCTGCAGACAAAATTAATCAGAGAATCTTTTTCAAATTTCCACAATTTTGTCCAGATTTTCAGATTTTCCAAATATTGATTGGGAACCATAATTTCTGAACTGGTCGTGAAATCTCATTTTTACAATGAATCTTGAGCTTATCACAAAAAATTAAGACCAAAATCGTCGATTTTTCCATTCAAATTAAACAGTTATTGACTACACTTTTTTCCACCAAAAATTTCGATTCATTTCAATCTTAACCGTTGAAAACAGTTCCGTTATCACGAAAATACAAAACGGTCTTTGGTGCAACGAACGATTCTTGTTCCTCCGGATTTTTATGATCCGTTTAAAATCTGCAATAAAACAGAAACGGTGCCCGTTGTTGTGATACGGACGTCGGATCGATCGAAATTACGAACAACAGTTTTACAACCGAAAAACTGAATAAAACCAGCAACATTGATATAATCTCAGTCCCAATCTCTTCAATATATTTGCTTGATCGTATTAACAAAGTATGGGAACTGTTCCGTAATTTGAGAGATTAGTGTGCTGGCACTCATCGCAATAGTAGAATAATCCGATTCGCGTATCACTTTTATCAATCTAATGATGGAACATAGTTCGCGGCGATTGGAAAGAAAACGAAAACTTTGAAATTAAATCCAAAATTCTTAAACGAAACCTTCAAAGCGGATATTTTCATTTTGTTGTTCAATTAGAATACGACATCAGTATGCAGTATTGAAACCTGCAAAAATGCAAATTAAGAATAGGATCTGTAGTTTTCAATGTAAATTCAAATAATTAAGACATTTAATAACTTTGTGTTTCAAGTTGTTTTGACATACCGAGAATAAAAATATCGGATTTTAAAAATGCCTCTGTTTATAATGATTTTCGAATAGATCCAAATGTTTTCTATGGAAAACAAAACCCATAAGCGATATTTGAAACATTTGGTGAATTTCATTCTTTAATTGAAGTTATAGGTATAAAAGTTTCTTTTTTACCAGTATTTCAACACCTTTTGGCTACAGGTAATTCGATAAAACATTAATTTTTTGGAATCAATTACAGAACATGTTTACTCTCAACATGTGTTTTAAAATGAAACCTTTAATATCACTTTTATTAAAACAGCTTTTGAGTATCAAAAAAGTTGTACTGAATAGAATGGAAACCTGTCTCACGTTCCAACTCCAATAATGAACGACAATGCCGTATTTGAGAGAAGTCCGATGACACTATTAATTGTATTTAAACTTTCCTTTTCAAGTTAATAATATGGCAGGTGAATGGAGAAAATTCATTTGAATTGAATCCTCACCGTTTTAGCGTTCGAACTTTTTAATCAGGTTTGATCTGATTTGAGTGTTTGTAGTCATGAAGCTGCTAATAACCTATCACTTTATCTTTCCAGTTGAAATATGAATGCAGTCAAGGTTAGAAATTGAATTTTAACAACAAGAACCGGAGCTTATAGTGAACAATATAGATTATAAGAAATTCATGAATAAAATTGAATCAACACAATTATTAAAAAAATATATTGAATTCGTTGAGTTATTCAAATCAAATCGAGGATCAAACATTGTGAAGTTTAATATTCGCCAAAATAAAAGAATTATTTTCAACGCAAATTAAAACGAACGGTATCTAGTACGCAAACGTCCGTTAGCCAGATCGGTAACAATTAATTATCGATCAGTTTACCATCGAAGAGGAAGAATATAAGCTAAAAGCGAAAAGCGAGAGGCAAAAGGGTTGATTACCATTAGTGCATACTGTTCATCTAGAGACATGGGGATGTGCGGGAAGAAGGTGAAGGAAGAACTGTCAATGGGCGAGTCCACCTCCAAAACAAAAACCAAATTAGTATATACCAAAACCAAATAAACGAAAAATTATAATAGAACGTAAAAAAAAATAAAATAAAATGAACAATGACATGCCGTTCCGGCCTGAAAATATATCAACTACGTACACAAATATCGACATGCATTTATCCGCATGGAATTTCCTTCTGAACGAACGATGCGAATCGAAGGGGCGCATCATGGGGAACTTTCCGCGGGATGAGTCATACATCCGTCGAACCGAAGTATAGATGTAAAGAAAACTTGACGACGCATCGCGAAGAAATTGAATGAGAGTCTAGAAGTGATGAAAGATTTTTCAAAAAGGATTGGGTTGATTTCGCTTTCTTAAGAACATGACATTGCGATTTATCAATTTGAAATATGTTTCATCAATAGACGCAAATAAAAATATAAGTCATAATAAATAACTATAAATGTTAAAAATGACAGGAGACCGACGAATTTAGAAGAAAACGTAACAAATTCTAAGTTAGTGTTATATTGCTGTTCAATTAATATTTGTACAAACACTTTTATTTCTTCAGCAGTTGTTCGATTCCATTCAAACCCAATCCTTGCTGAAAAACTGTTCGTTAAGTTGCAGCAAAAACGAAAAATTTAATATGAAAATTTTGGCTCTGAAGTAAAATCATCACCTCATCTCAACCTCATTTTGGAAGGAGAGGTACATTCTACTTTTCGAGGAAAAAGTGTCCCTCTAAAAATTGCCGCAACTCAAAGTTGTTCCTCTTTGAGTTAGTCCGAGTCGATGTAAATGAATAAAACAGGCTATTCTTCATCTCATTTGGCTAATAAGTATTGATGATCACATTGTTTTGTGTCGGTCAAAAAGTAGAATGACCGTCTCGTTCTTAGCCAAAATATTCAATTCGAAAGAATGCATCGTCGCCCGGTCGAATATGGAATGAAAAAAAGCAACAAAAAAAATTCGAGTATCACGAGATGAATGAAAAAAAACATCTCGGAATTTCCGATTGTTCGGAAAATGATTCGGCGTCCCCTTGCGCTCACGAAACGAACGTTCGAACGTTTAATCCGTCGGAAAAAATCGAGTGGTCCTTGATCGGGAACAGCCACTCTCTCGAACTTACCACCGCCTGTACTTGGCCCGGTACCAAAGCCTGGCCGGGCGTGAGGCCCATCTGCTGCATAAGAGCGTTCTTCAACGCTAGATGATTTCGTCCGTTTATCAGCAATTGGTCCTTGAGATGTTGCGGCGGATGGAAATATTTGCACGGCGGTTTCTCTCTGTTGCATCGGCCCTGGAAAATAGGAGAGATGCGATGTCAGTTTTGCGATGGCGCGAAGGAAATTGGGAAGATATTCTTCCCTAATTGCGAAACGATGAATACGCGAATTCTTCACCGGCGCGGCGCATCCGTCAGTCGGTGGCGTTGACGTTTAATAAAAAAAAACAAAAAGCTCAACCAGTCAAGTTTGCGGTAACTCGAAAGTTAATCTTCGTATTTACGGAAGCGAAACAACCGAGCAAGAAGTGTGGCGGCGGCTCTTTATTTTGTTTTTGTACAGAGTATGACATAAGGGATCGCATCGATCTTGATTTCGGCGGCCGCGCAAATATTTGCCGGATTTTTGCATGGAATTTTTTGTTCGAATATTTATTTTCAGCCCAGGGCGGATGATTCTTGTTTGAACGATTCGTCGGAAAGTAAAGAGCTGACAGTTGGAGGAACCGGCGGGCCGTGGATTTCGCAGACTTATTATGTTTAATGGGAATTTGTCAACGGCAGAAATTGTTAATTTAAAACGAGATTAGGGCTGATTATACACCTCGTTGTTTCGCCTCCACCTCCTCCAACCCTAGTCAATAAACCCCGAGTGACTGTTTTGTTCGTTGCTGTGCGATCTCGAGATTATTTACCACATGATTACCGTCGTACGCCTCGAGATTAACTGAACCGCATCGCGAAATGTGACGCGACACATAAAGGCCAACCTTCGTATTCACTAGCGGACTAGCGGAATTGATCAATTTTTACGGTAACGCCGACGGCGAAATCGCTTCGTTTATAACCGATGAAGTGCCTTGTCTGCAGTGTACGAGTCAGCGGGGACGTTTTAATTTCTGGTTTGTTTTTCATTACGTCACGAATTATTCAACGTAAATCTGCGGAGCGTCGTTCGTCTGCCGACTATTCAGGAGTCGAGAACTCGTCAAGTCGCAATAAGATTGAATGCTCCGAAGTTCCGGAAGCGGCGGGAAACATCGCTACGAATCCCCCATTACATGACACAACTAATTAAGTCTATTCTCTCTCTCCGAGCGGGAAATTATGTACGGATTGGTGTTCTTCAAAATTTCTGATTAGGTTCCCTTTCGACCTCGTTCCTCGTAGAAACAGATATAATTGCGAATAAGCGCTGATGTTGTTTCGTAAACGAAAATCTGATATAATGAAAGGGATTCTATTCTGACATTTTCGTGTCAATGGATAACGGCGATGAATTGGCGAAGGCGCCGACGCGACGTGTGCAGCACACGCCAACTCGGAAATACAATGGGCACTGTAGAATTTATACTTGTCAATCAGTATTAACAATTCTCCTAATGCGAACCGAAGCTCGGTTATTTTATTAATCATTATTCCTAGACGGAACAAAAGCGTTCTACCCACTTAAACGTAAAAAAAATCAAACCAAACTAATACAAGTTATTCCCATTCGTTCGATTGGCGTGAACGAGGGGCAGCAGTTATTCCACGCGATCCAAAATGTTGCACATTATCCGGCGCCGGTTACAAATCGGATCGGCACAGATCTAATCCGAGATAGTGCTGATTCCAATTAGCGATTTAGCTGGTGGGATAACGGGAAATTCGTCGTTATGCTAAAGACGCGACAGACAAGCCACCACAAAAATGCTGCGACTGATAAGTGAAACACACGATATCAGAAGGAGGGTCTTTTGTCGACCTTATCTCTGGGATTTCGTCGGTCCTCTGTATACATCCATGTAACGTCTGGAGTGGCCATCGCCGGGTCCGCGTTAATTAACGCCGAAAACTCACCCCGGCTATCAAGGGGGCGGGAAGCTCTACCGCTTATTGCCCGAGTTGCAAACTAGAGAGAACGATCCAACGATATTCGCGAAATTGAATTGTGATCTCATATCTGAAGCGCTCAACTTCCACAGACTTCTCCTTCTTATCAAGGATTAATTTTAGACGAAATTAAGAAAAAATTCCCCTCAAATTTATTACCACCAAAAAGGACATGATGATCAAAGCGGCCGCGGAAGTATCTCTCCAGATATAAGAGAGTACAGTATAGCATTTAATATTACGATATTATGCGGGTTGTTAAGTTTTTTTTTTTTGACACAACAGATTTATACTTGAATAGAATTCAGAATTCTTATTTTCGCTCGTCTAGTAGTGATGGCTTGTTCGCTCACCTTTTTGTTCATTCAAAGCACGATAAGACATTTTTGGGAATATCGAAAATCTACATTTTTCATTGTTCTATTTTTTTTGATTTAGTTTCTGTGTTTTGTCTTATGGATTTTTTGCGTTTTTTAGGATTGAAGATTGAATATTTGATTCGTTTCCTGCCTCAAAATCTTCTGTTACTCCATGAATAAGTTTCAAAATCCAACCTGAAAATTGAAGCAAATATTTGGATAATAAATTCAAAACCAAAAAATTGAATTTAAAAGTCAAATATTGAACTATAATCTGATAAAAGCCGTTGAAGGTTGTCTATAAGATGAAAAATAATAATTTTCACTAAGAATGATTCGAACCTACGAAACCTGAAAGAAATCGATCTGAAATGTGAACTTTGGAACAACAATAACCGGATGAATTGATCCTGAAAAGAGAGAACTGAGAAACGTAGTCATCAAAACCCACCACTGGATGCGAGGCGAAAAATTTGCTCAAAAAAATTTTGATCTCCTAATTGAAACAAATATAGAAATTTGATTTGAAACATTTACAGAAACCAAAAATTTGAACAAAAAACAAACAACACAAATTGAAGCTCTTTCGGTTCTCAAATACTTTTTATATTTTCAGGATCCATTTGCTACTTTTGTACAGTTTTCGCTTCAGTGTTTCAATCTGTCACATTTTTTAGTTTTTTGCATCGGTTGTCGAGATTGATTCCCGGTTTTCTGAGTTTTTGGATATAGTTTTCAAATTCTGTTTTTCTTGGTCTCGAATTTTCACTTTGTGAGAGTTTTTAGAACCCATTTTTTTTTTGATATTTTTAGTGGTTTGTCTAATTGAATTTTGCGTTTTTTAGTAATGGAGCTCGAATGTTTGACTCATCGGTGTTTCAGTCTCGAAATTTTCGGTTGTTTAATGCAAAATTTTTAAAATCGAACATTGTAATAAAAACAAACGAATCTTAAATTGAATATTTGGACATTAAATTCGAAATGAAAAAATGAAATTGAAAAATCGAGCTTTAATGTGATAAAACAGTAAAATTTTGTCTTGAAAATCCAGAAAACCTGTGAATCTGTAAGGTGAAAAATAATATAGTTCAAGAAGAGATAACTGAAAAAGTCTTGCTTAAAAAAACCACCACCGGATATGAGAAACAAAAAATTTTGCGGAATAAAAAATTTCGAAAGAGGAACAAAAATTGAAATTTGAGCTCGAATAATTACAAAACTTAGAAAATTGACTAAAAAATAACACACAACGTAAATTGAACCTTTTTTGCTTTGGTCTTTTAAATTGCCAAATTTTGGGGACAGATTTCCAGTTTTCTCGGTTCTGGTTTTTGTTTTGAATATTCACTTTGAGACTTTTTTGGGTCCATTTTTCAATTTTTTTCTGTAGTTGTGTTTCTAGTTCTGCTTTCTTGGTTTGTCTTGTTGAATTTCCGTTTTACAGTCGCAAAATTTTCAGTTGTTCATTATTTGTTGAACAATATTTGAAGCAAACGAATCTGAAGTTGAACAATTGGACATTAAATTTGAAACAAAAAAATTAATTCGGAAAGTGGAATAATAATAATACACTCACAGGCACAATCAACCGCCCACCTAGATTTTTCATCTGGTTAATGATAAAAACTCATGTTGATAAGCACCGATCATGTGAAGAGATGATAAATTTAATTTATTCCAGGTGGGCGGTTTGTTGTGCCTGTGAGTATAAGTCACTTCATTTCGCTTTGACGGAAATAATGATAAAAGGAGTGAAATTTTGTCTTGAAAACCCAGAAAATTAAAAATTTTTAATGAAAAATGAACTTTTAGAACAAAGTACTCGAATTCATGTTGATTCGTCGTGAATCCCACGTGACGCAAGATTTCCCGAAAAAAAAGTAAGACTGTTACCGATCACTATGAATAATGAATTTGAAATGTTTCGCACTTAATGAATATTCCATATAAAAACCGAAAATTATCCAAGTTGCTGTTGCTCGAGCGAAAGAAATTAGCGCTTGGATCACGGTCTGAGAGAAACTTCCGACTCGCATTGCTCGAAGCCGTGTTCGAATTGGTAAGAAGAGCGAAAACTGGAAGATTAATGACTTGCAACGGTTAAATTCGTTTACACGTTGATTACCAATAGACGAAAAACCTCTCGTGACTTTATATTGTTCTTCGGTAAGGAAAAAGTGAATCTTAAAAACCGAGTCTAGTGTCTAATTTAAAATCCGCTTCGAGTATTAAAATTCCGCGAAACGCGTCCAAGCCGAGCAAAAAAAGTTGAACAAATTTTACCACTTCTTGATGTTCGCTCAAGTTAGGTGACTGCAGATTTACAAGTCAGTGGCGTGGATCGTCTGGAAGCGTTTTGAACTTTTCTTCGTACAAGTGGTATAACGATTTTAATTAATCTGCATCACAAGTTGATTCCCCGGGGCTGGGGGAAATGGCGCTTTGGGCACGTCCGATTCTTTTCGTCGGTGTTGAAGAGTAATTTCTCATGTTTCGCGATCACCAAATGACCTCGTACGAGTGGAGTAGTTCGTCATCAAATGGATAGGTCGTATTGCTATATAGAATTCGATAGAACGATAGCTGTTCTTGTTTATTAGCCGATATCAAAGGAATTTCTCTCTTTGAGTATCAAACAAGCGACGGTCCGCTCCGATACCTCGGAAGTACACACATACATACAGCGGAAAGACGTGAAAGCATCAAAAGCGTTCACTTCCGCACATAACGAAAACACATCAGCGGCGTACACAGACGCGGGCGCATAGAGACAGACACATACACGTTACAACCAATTTCCTCGGCCAAGATGAAACGAATCTCGTAAAGTGGAGACGAAGGATAAAAACGACAAGTAGGAAAGTCTTTCCGATAGACGGACCGCCAGCACCATCGCCACCGCTGGATAGATTATGCCGTCGCTCGTGTTGTGTGCGGTTTCTCTTGTGTGCAGCCTCAAAAGTCTTCTAACTCAATTTTTTAACATCAAAAGACGTCCGCGCCGTGATTACAGCTCCCGTCTCACTCCTGACCCGACTGCTAAACGTCGGCAACTGGAAATATTCTCTCCCGACTAAAAGCAAGAACTCGGCCATTACACTCTTCATACCATTTCTTGTTATGACAAATATTATAAAGTGCCTTCCCCCTTCCTTCTCCATTACCATTATACTTGACCCTTCGGGGGTAGTTTTCGCGATAACGTCAACGGAACACTGGCGAATGGACCTTTAGCTGTTTTCTCTCCATTATATTGGCTCGTCAACGTAACATTCTACTGCTTTAATTCCCTTCCTTTTCATATACAGGGCTATTCCGGGTTTTCACTTTGCTATGACGGTGGACGATAACTATATTCTATTGTTTTACTACACTAATATAACCAATTTCTCGTTTCCTAATCTATACGGAATGTTGCCCAAGATAAATTTGAATCAGCTCGTGGGTTCCTTTTGAGCAGCAGGAGAATTTGACAATATGAATATGCTCACAGATTTTCTGTTAGTTGATCCTCAATTTGGCTAGAAACAGCTTATGGCAGCAAAAATTACTTGGAACTAAAAGGCGAAGGTGATCACTTCCAGTTATGAATGAAGACACAACTGAATGACAATGTAGTTCAGTGTTACAAACGGTGATGATCGCAATGTCTTGCGTCTCCGTGTGACAAATTGAAACATTTTGTAGTATGAACGAACTGCCATCCCTTTGAATTGTTAATGGTCCGTGGAGTGAGTGCGTATGAGGAATGCGGAGTAGAGAAAGAGAGGCGGAGGAAAGGGAAGGAGAGAGATGCGGGGCAAATAACGCTACAATAAGGGCGATTTTCATTTCGAGGAACGACGGCCGTCGATGTCGATTTTTTTCGCCGATGCAATTTGCGTTTACACCGGACGGAATTAGTTAAAGTTTAATCGGTCCCCGCGGCACGATACGGCGCGGCGCGGCGGCGGCGTCGGCGTCCAGACAACACGCGGACGGGGGCGGCATTTCGAATTCGGGTCCGTATTGTTTGTTTGCATGAACGTTGGAATTTCGGAATGGTCGCCCGCCTCAACCCGTGCGGCCGCTTCCCGTGAACGCATTCTTCCAATATCGAATCGGTACGACAGGGAGACACGCGGGGGGGCGGAGGGGTGCAGTAAGCGGCGGACGCCGCTGGTCGATTTATTTTTGTTGGCGAAAGCTTTTCAATTTCCTCCGGACTGTCAACTGTTACTTTCTCGCTGCGAATCCTCATTTATCCTCGCGCGGAATTAAACTTCGCTCAGGACGATTTAATCTTGTCATGGGGAAGGCAGGACGAGCGAAAACGAGTGGTGGATTACACATAGTTGCCTCGCTCCACCAACCTTCTGACTCCCCCCCATCCCCAGGTTTATTATCATCTCCACATGGTGGAAAACGCACTGCACGTGAGGCATTGTCCATAATGGAGGGTCCTTTCGGAAGGAATGTTCAGAACGTTTATGCGGTCAAGTGATCTGGCGCATCTCGTCCACCCAAGAATTCCAATTGGTAGGCGATTTTCGTTTCGCGTCACTGCGGCCGAACGGCAGTCTCCAATGCCGCGGATCATTGACTTCGGAAAAGTTACGACTACACCTTACTGTATCGATTTCAATTTCGTGCAATTCGTGCAACCCACGGATTCTGTTAATCAAGACGAAATTGAAGTGTTTCATTTGACTTCTAACAAGTATGACAAAATAAAAAAGAATAAAATTCAACCTGACTAAAATTCTTTCGGTGTCACCTGTAACAGGCTCGAACTAACTTTCGGAGAAACTTAGACTGCGAGCAGAAAACATAAGCTCCACTGTCTCAAAGCGTGCGGAAATAAGTTGGAACTCCCACGTTCCGAATGTGACCCTCGTATCTGAAGTCTTTGAATCGAAAAACTCAATTATAGTCACATCTTGATTTTTTTCGTTGGAGGATCATGATTTAAGAAACAAATTAACCAATTCACCTGACTGAATTCTTCTAGCATCAACCACTAGTACGTCACGAAATGCCACTGATCGAGAGAACTGCCAGTGGACAAGTGGTACAACGATTCAAGCAACCCTTGAAAACAACTCACAAATCGGAAAGCCGAAAACGAACTTCAGAAAACAGTCGAAGAAAAATCTATTCGAAGACGTTGTATTAGTCGCAACTTGCTTGTATTCAGTTGCAAGAATAATATTGGAAATTGAAAGTCAATGAAACTTGATTTAAAGAAAAATTAATCCATTCAACTGAATTCAATTTACCATTGGAAAATCGTATAATTACAACAATTAAAACATTAGTACGTCACGAAACGCCACTGATCGAGAGAGCTGCCGGCAACCAAGTGATACCACGATCTAAGCAACTCCGGAAAACAACGAGACCGGGAAAAGTCGTAGATTGGACAGCCGAAAACGAACTTGACAAAAGGGTCGAAGAAAAAATTCAGTTCAAAATTGAGCCTAAATGTTACTGTAGAATTATTTCGCTAACTGCGGCATAAATAATAATCATCCGATTCAGGAGATGACTGAGACGTATTTCAAGTGTATCTTGAGGAGGTTGTGGAGGATCGAGCAGTGGCGCCTTCGGCGCCCTCTCCGCTTGAGCCGCGATCACTTACTGAGAGTGAAATGATTTTAATTCACAGACAGACAGCATAGCCAAAGAAAAAGTGTTAAATCTGTTAATTACACAATTAATCCCGGGTTTCGGCGCTAATCACAACTTGAATATTGTTCACCAGAATGGGATCGAATCGATTAAAGGCGAGTCGGTGCCCAAAACCGATGAAGTAAAAGCACCTGCAGAGACAACATTTTGTTCGAGTAAAGTAGAACGAGATTTAAAAAACGCGTTAGAAGCCACGAAAAGTCGAGAATTTTTAATTTAGTGGAATTTCATCAGATTTTGCTCCCCAACTCCTTAATTTTTGTGTTCAATCCTCACAATATCATGTCGATATTTCCGAATATAATAAATGTAAAGCCTTTTTTTTTCAATGTCCAGTACTGGTCGTTTGTATGGGTTTCTTTAAGATCTCCTTCACTCCTGATAGGTTTTTTGGTTTCATCTTGAATAAGAATTTGGATACACCGATATTTTTTTCATTCCATCTCCTTTTTTTGGAGTACTTCCATTTGACTATTCTGTTTTTTCGTTGTTTTTACGTGATAACCCGAAAGAGTGCGCGGTGGATTTCAAGAACTATGGAAAACGATGAATAAAGATTCGATATTTGTAATAAACCGCCCCAAATATATTTTCATTCATTTAAGACATCAAAAAACTCAATAAAAGCGTTTGTCTTCTTTCACATTCTTCTTAAAGTACGAACATCGATTCGATTTTTAATTCGTTTTGTATTTCCAAGTTCATTCAATTTCTATTCGTTCAAATTAACGCACAGTAAGACACGACACAGTAATTCATTTCACATGAATTGCTTTTTCCAAATGAGCCGCTTTTTCCAAGTGTAGCGCTTAGTCGCTACATTGTGCGGCACACTACCGTTCTCTCGAGTGTGTCGTTCAAAAACTGACTCTTTAGTGAGCGATCGAACACTAAGGCACCTTTATTGGTTTTTGAACCCATTTTTGAAAACTGTAGAATGAAAATGAACCAGCTTTTGGGTCCAGAATGAAACGTTGAATGTCATTGGATTTGTTGGCCCATAAAACTATTACTTCGTCATTTCCTAGAATACAGCGGAGATTAATTTTCTATATTCTTAAATTTCAACTTTCAATTACAACCTGAAAAACCTGTTAGAAATTGGGGTAATTCAAAACGATCAAATTCAATCAACTCGAACTCTATAAACAACCAACTGTTATGGGGAAAGGGTTGGCAACCCCTTAACGTAGGTTTGCGGGATATTTGAATTTGAGCTGCGAAATGTGGCTTGAAAAAGCCCGACGGATCGGATAAATATTTGCTTTCACCTAAATGTTAATCGATACAAATTCGAAAATGAAAATTCAGTTACCAAATGGTTGTATAAAAAATTTAAACACCATCCCCACAACAACGTGTGGAATATTTTCTGCGAGATCATTGAGTTTAGAGAGGAGAATTTCAATTAGAATCAATTGTTGATTTATCATTCCTAATTCGCTTCAATGTGTTACAGGACAATGTTAAGATGTACATCGTTGAGAAAACCTCTCAAATTTTCATATTTCAGAAATGATTAGTAATCTCGAAAAGCAACGTTTTAAAAATGCAAATCTTTGTGTGATTTGCTTCCATATGTGTTTGAAGCTCGATTACGTTCAAACGCTGAAGTGTTTTCGTACGTTTTCTTTTAAATTTTCTGCTCGCAGTTGAGGTTACTAAGAAAATAACTTTCCATTTTTCCAAGTTACTCGGTAAATATTTCCACTGACACCTCGTTCGGTTGAAACAAGTTTTCATTTGTTTAGTTGCTGTAATTTCAGATTCTTTCCGTTCTGTTGATACAATTTGAAGGTATTTTCCCCAATAAATGATTTTTCTTCTCTCATTGAAATAAAAGTAACTTCTCAAGTGAAACATTTGCTTGGGTTTCTTGTATTGTTATCTTGTTTTCGCTCGATTAAGATCGTGAGCTTTGTCATAATAAAATAATAATTTTCGGTAACAATTAGAATTAGGGAAAAGATTTGAGTCCACAAAACAAATGTGAAGGAACCAAATAGAAAATTTTCCATCGCATGATGTATGATATATAAATTTCATATAGAACATCAGTTTGTTTCTTTCATAAAAAAATGAACAAACAAAAGTGATTCATGGATCAAGTCATACATAATAAACATAATAAAAATGAAACAAATACACGCTATTGAATTTGGTGCCATTTCCCAAATACGCTTCCAATATAAATTGCTTTCATTGAACAGTAACAACCATGACCAGCTTCATTTGAAAAATCAGAAAGAGAAGTCTAAAAGACAGAAGCAAAAGCGAAAAAAACAGATTTTAATTGGCAAAAACGTGCAAGAGCGCAGAAATTTGGGAAAAATTCCATTTTGCTTTTCAAGAAAAAGGTTGCAAGACTTTACGAATAATGAGAAAAATAAAATATTCCACAATGATTCCACATTTCTAGAATATGGTTCTAGTATTGAACATACCCGAAATGAAATAGGTGGTTATAGGAGCAATTTCGGGGAATAATCTATTAATTCGAGTCGATTCTCCCACTGTGCGGTTTTCGAACAACTCATAAAGCCACGCTCTTCTGGCTGGATGGAACGAATTCCGCGGATATCATGACGACGCATTATTGATTAAATTAATTCGGGAAACGGTCCTAATATTGCGTTTCGAACAATTGGAAATGATTCGCGATTACCTTCGTCTTCTTTTTTTAATTACGCAGCGTTCGGACGTGGTCATTTTCGTTCCCGAGTTAATTGTGTCTGACCGGAATGCGGGCGGGAACTCTTTCGACTATCCCTTGTCGAACAGACGAAATTAAATAAAGTGGAGGGCGATAAGAAGGATAGTCGCCCGAAGGAAACTCAATAAACCTTCGTCGCGACGCGCTCGAGGTCAAGATGGCCGTGTTTCTGCGGCAGCAGGCGAAAGGTGAGATTTTAAGGGTCGAAGGGGGAAGAGGTGTGGGGCGAGGGCTCGCTTTTCCGGAATCGTTCGGCGAAGAGTTACGTAATATCTCGTTTAGGTCCGGATGGACGCTCGATTACGGCAAGATGTTTCGGGTTATTGTTTTTAATAAAACTCCGGACGAAGACGATGGAAAAGTGTTTGTGGAAGAATAACTATTTGGGTCGCTTTTACGACTCGCTCAATCTCGTGGTAGGGAAATCGCCAGCTCATTTTCCGAGCGCGAATTAACGGCCATAATCGGTGGCGGCGTCTCGATTTTTCTTCCCTTATCGGACTGGATGAACTTTTGCGCCGAAGGTAATTTTCATCAATTCCAATTAGCGATTAGCCGCATAATTGATTACATTTTTAATCCAGAAAGAACCGTTAAGGAAAGCCGATATTGGCGCTACGCTTTTGAATTCGCGGAAAAAACGGACGGTTATGTGCTTAGTTTCCTTCGTCTGGTCGCGATAACCCCGTAACGTGGAAAGAATCAAGACAAACCGGAGATTATATACATACTTTTCCCTTTTTTTATGCGAGAAAGGAAATCCGTAGTTTCATCTGGCGTTTTTCCGAAATTCCGGTCGAAGGAGGAAAAGAAAGTTGCTTAATTCGATTTTCGCTAATCGAGTACTTGAAAATGAGAGAGGAAGAGCGAGATACTTTTGAGCTTCGGCTCGCCTTTTCACAGCCGATATCGGGAACGTAACTAACTTATCAGAAAATTGAGAGGACTTTCTACGTTCAATCTAGATGATTCGGGTCAATTACGAGAACGAACCCTTATTTAGAGGGTAGTTTTTCCCCGAGAAACGCCGCTCGAAAGTTGATTAGGAATACACGAAATTATTATATATCGTTGCGTAATTATCGTGATTTGTATTAGTTCCATCGATCGCTACAATCCAATTAAGTTGATTTCCCTAATGACACGGCGAACAGCCGTAATTATTTCAATTCAATCCCGCTCCTATTTTGCATCAAAGCGCGCTTGCGGACGACTGCAATTCCGTACAATGCACAACTCGCTGATAAGGAAAAACCCCTCGAAAATGTTCGCACATTCGACAAAGATTCGTTTCTCCTTTTTCCCCAGCGCCACCGTTTGCCATTTGGAAAAACAGACACACCGAACCGTCACGTTAAAAGTTGACGTGATATTATTATATATGAATTGGCTTTCAGAAAAAGCGGAACATCTTGCTTGTTTTGCGGACGGAAGATGAAACGAATTGTATGCCGTACAAACGGACAACGGGGCAACAGGTTGGAACAATGAACTCCATATATGGAGTTGACGACGCACACAAGGCAAAAACGGCCCTGAATGGGGTTGCAGTTCGGGGCGGTTTTGATATACGGCCGTTCACAATTAGAGCCATCTATTTCCGTTTGTCGCGCGCTAAATTAACATCAGCCAGGGAAAGGTATTCACTTGCTTATCTTTGATTATTCTGTTGCTTCAACATTCATTCAGATACATGCTCCGCAAATTAGTGCGAGACGAGATGTGCTTTGATGCCATGGGGTTCATTAGCGACAATGGGTTTTTCGTGCGTAAAGGGAGAGCTATGAAAGATAGGAAGTAAAAAAAAACCGGACATGGAAAATATGTCTACATTTAAATTTATTACCAACGATTGTTTTGTCTGAATTCCTCAGGACTATTTCATTCGATTCTTTTATTCTATATTATCGAATTCACAAGCATCACGTGCGAACTTTCTTTCAATTAGTTTGTAGACTGCTCATGGTTCAAATTTCAAATCATTATGAAACAGGAATGTTTCTAATTTTTTGGTTCTTCGGACGTCACATTTTCTTTCACTCTCGTGCCCATCGACATAGGAGCGTATAGTATGCCCGTCACGAAACGCCACTGATCGAGAGAGCTGCCGGCAACCAATTGGTACCGCGATCTAAGCAACTCCGGAAAACAACGAGACCGGGAAACTCCTAGATTGGACAGCCGAAAACGAACTTGACGAAAGGGTCGAAGAAAAAATTTCGCTTTGCGTCGGTCGCAACTTGCATTTATTGAGTAAAAATTGATCCTAAATGTTTCTGTAGAATTATTTCGCTAACTGCGGCAGAAATAATAATCATCCGATTCAAGAAATGACTGAAACGGATTTCAAGTCTATCTTGAGGAGGTTGTGGAGAACCGAGCAGTGGCACCTTCGGCGCCGGGGCGCCTCCGGCGCCCTGACCGGAGCCGTCTACGGCTCCGGCGCCTTCGGCGCCCTCTCCGCTTGAACCACGACCACTTACTAAAAGTGAAATGATTTTCATTTACAGACAGACAGCGTAGCCAAAGAAAAATTGTTAAACCTGTTGATTACAAAATTAATCCCGGGTTTCGGCGCTAATCACAACTTGACCATTGTTCACCAGAATGGGATCGAATCAATTACTGACGAGTCGGTCCCCAAAACGGATGAAGTGAAAACACCTGAAGAGACAACATTTTGTTCGAGTAAAGTAAAGCGAGATTTAAAAAACGCGTTAGAAGCCACCAAAATTCGAGAATTTTTGATTTAGTAGAATTTCATCAGATTTTGCTCCCCAACTCCGCAATTGTTTGTTCAATCCTCACGATATAATGTAGATATTTCCGAATAAAATAAATGTAAAGCCTTTTTTCTCAATGTCCAGTACTCGTCGTTTTTATGAGGTTCTTTAAGATCCCCTTCACTCCTGATACGTTTTTTGGTTTCATCTTGAATAAGAATTAGGATACACCGATATTTTTTTCATTCCATCTCCTTTTTTTGGAGTACTTCCATTTGACTATTCTGTTTTTTCGTTGTTTTTACGTGATTACCCGAACGATTGCGCGGTGGATTTCAAGAACTATGGAAAACCATGAATAAAGATTCGATATTTGTAATAAATCACCCCAAATATATTTTCATTCATTTAAGACATGAAAAAACTCAATAAAAGTGTTTTGTCTTCTTTTCCATTCTTCTTAAAGTACGAACATCGATTCGATTTTGTATTCGTTTTGTATTTCCAAGTTCATTCAATTTCTATTCGTTCAAATTAGCGCACAGTAAGACACGACACAGTGATTCATTTTACATAAACTGGTTTTTTCAAATGAGCCGCTTTTTCCAAGTTTAGCGCTTAGGCGCTACATTGTGCGGCACACTACCGTTCTCTCGAGTGTGTCGTTCAAAAACTGACTCTTTAGTGAGCGATCGAACACTAAGGCACCTTTATTGGTTTTTGAACCCATTTTTCGAGACTATAAAATGAAAATGAACCAGCATTTGGGTCCAGAAGGAAACGTTAAAAGTTATTGAATTTTTTGGGCCATAAAACTATTTCTTCGTCATTTCCTAGAATACAGCGGGGGTTAATTTTCTGTATTTTTAAATTTCAACTTTCGATTACAACCTGAAAAACCTGCTAGAAATTGGGGTCAATCAAAACGTTCAAATTCAATCAACTCAAACTCTATAAACAATTAACTGTTATGGGGAAAGGGTTGGCAACCTTTTAACGTAGGTGTGCGGAATACTTGATTTTGAGCTGCGAAATGTGGCGTGAAAAAGAGGAACGGATCGGATAAATATTTGCTTTCACCTAAATGTTAATCGATACAAATCCGAAAATGAAAATTCAGTTACCAAATGGTTGTATAAAAAAATTAAACATCATCCCCACAACAACGTGTTGGATAATTTCTGCGAGATCATTGAGTTTAGAGAGGAGAATTTCAATAAGAATCAATTGTTGATTTATCATTCTCAATTCGCTTTAATGTCTTACACGACAATGTTAAAATGTATATCCTTGTTGAGAAAACCTGTCAAATTTTCATATTTCAGAAATCGAAAATCAACGTTTTCAAAATGCAAACCTTTGTGTGATTTGCTTCCATATGTGTTTGAAGCTCGATTACGTTCAAACGGAGAAGTGTTTTCGTACGTTTTCTCTTGAATTTTTTGCTCGCAGTTGAAGTTACTTCGAAAATAACTCTCCATTTTTCCGAGTTATTCGGTAAATATTTTCCACTGACACCTCGTTCTGTTGAAACAAGTTTTCATTTGTTTAGTTGCTCTAATTTCAGATTATTTTCGTTCTGTTGATACAATTTGAAGGTATTTTCCCCAATAAATAATTTTTCTTCTTCTCTTACTGAAATAAAAGTAACTTCTCAAGTGAAACATTTGCTTTGGTTTCTTGTATTGTTATCTTGTTTTCGCTCGATCAAGATCGTGAGCAGAAGTGTGTCATAATAAAATAATAATTTTCGGTACCAATTGGAATTAGGGAAAAGATTTGAGTCCACAAAACAAATGTGAAGGAATCAAATCGGAAATTTTCCATCGCATGATATATAAACATAAAATCAGTTTTTTTCCTTTATAAAAAAAATGAACTAATAGAAGTGATTGATGAAACAAGTCATACGCCATTAAATTTTGTGCCATTTCCCAAATACGCTTCCAATATAAATTGTTTTCATTGAACGGTAAAAACCATGACCAGCTTCACTTGAAAAACTAAAGAAAGAAGTCAAAAACACAGAAGCAAAGGTGAAAAAAATTGTATTTGCAAAAATATGCAAAAAACGCAAAAATTTGGGAATAATTCCAGAGTTATCTAACTGGCATGTTGATTTTCAAGAAAACTGGTTGTAAGACTTTACGAATAATGAGAAAAATAAAATAATTCGATGGGTTATCAGGAAATTTGATTTCATAGATAGTAAAATTAAGGTTGACATGAAAATAGTGACGGGAATGTGGAAATAAATTGCGCCCCATGTAGACGTTAGCCAAGCCCGTTCGGTTTGCGGAAGGCACATAGATCTACAACCGAAAAAAGAGCGAATGGAATGGTTGCACGTGGAAAAGAAGCAATCCTATAACTATTCGTCTGTGTAGGACTACGTAACGCATGCCTAGTCTCTGGAGACGAATATCCCGATAATATACGGACGCCGGTAGCATACCTTACCGAAGTTTCCTAAAAGGATTAGACGAGAAGTGTTCCTGCAATCGAACTGACGTAACCAAAATAAAAATGCGGTTTAGAAGGGATGATGCAAATACAACGAGCCGATTAAACAGACACGTCTCCGGGATAAATACCAAGTTAACCGTCATTAGTGGACTATCTTCCGGGAAAAGTGTGATTGTTATCTAATTCCGGTTCCCCCGTTATGCATCCCGATTTTCATCTGTGGAAATCGTTTGGCGTACCCGCCGAAACTTATTTTCGAATGTGTTGTGCGTAAAGTCGTTAGATAGGGAAGTCGTCGTCTTCCTCGACCACTTCGAATTTATCGTTATGTCTGGAATAGACCGGTGTAGTTTCCGGGCCGAAGGATTCCCGCGGGAGACGTGAGTTAGCTACGTGCCCGAACGCCGCTCCCAACGGGACCGTTTACCTGCCCGGAGACTGATTGGGAAGCGACTACGTTTAACGGGGTGGTTCTATCACGACTATGAGGGAATCAGTGGTGGATTTTCCATTAGGCCACTAGGACGATGTCAAACGATCGATCGTCGGATCGCTGTCTTGTCGCGGTCGGATTCAAACTAAGCGTCGTGTCGTTTGGTTTCCTTGTCAACGACATTGTGGTCCCACTAAATATCAACCTCTAGAGATTACAATCATGGTTAACTGAATAAAATGAAGCGAAAAATACTAAATATTCCTCGATCGCCCCAAAATCCATTACTGCAAAGATATCTGGGAAGAGTCGAAATTCCCAAAATTTCTATTCGACTGCTTTTTCCGTTCATTCATCGGCTATATTACCCAGTAAAACGAACTATCGTTAGGATGAAAAACTCCCCCAACTCGAACCATTAGCTTTTGGTTTACAGTTCAATGAGTCGACGAAATGACCAATTACAAGCTTTTCTATACAAGTTTGGCTGTTAGTCACTGGTAATTTGATTTGGCCGAGGAACACGGGCCGAAAGATCAACGTCGGCGTTGTGACATCGCGGAAAATCCGTCCCCGGTATAACTTATGTCTGGAAAGTTTTTTAATCAAGTCGCATTCGAACAAAACGTAAACTACCGAGTTATATATCAAAGCAAATGGCATTGGAAATGTGCGAATACAAACGCAGAACAATGTTCTGTCGCGCTCGCAACGTTCAACGTCAAAACTCGTCGCAGATTTACTTTTTCTTCTTGGACGATTCAATCCGGAAAAATTTCATTAATTCGAGTAGCTGCGAAATTTAACGAGGTAATATTGGAGCTTTCGACTAATAATAACTTGGGAGGAATTTCATAAAAGAAATTTCTTGAAGGATCTTACGGGTTTCATTCGTGAATTAATTCGTAATTAAATGAGGCAACCGGGGGCTCGCAGAAAGAATAAAGCAAAACCGCCGGCGAACGGATTCGGTAGCAAAAGCGTTAATGGCTGTTGCACCGATTTCCTTAACGCTGATTCCTTTTTTAATCCTCAGACTTTTCCGAAGGAATTACGTTCGATTGCTCTTGAAACCGGCGTCGAATCACTTCCGAGAGGAGCGACGAGAACGGAGGCAAACATTCGAACAATGATGTCAGTATTTTGCCTGATTAACTTTTCTGCGCCATTCATTGTATCCACCGATAAATTAGCTTTCCGTTAAGTGCAATCCGCAACCAACTCAATGGTACTTAGTTACCAAGTCCGCATTTAAGAAGATTGCGATCGCGAATACAGGTATTATGTTAAGTTTTTGACGATTTTTTTTACGAACATTTATTTGGTGTCACTGAACCCTTCGGACATAAGCGACTACTTATAATACTTACTTGACATATTCGCAATTTATATTTCATTCGCGTTGTGCATTCCTTCAATAAATATTAAAAGCTTATCTCTGTGGGTTTATAATGGAAAATATGTTTAGTTGAGATTGCATCTCCTTGCTGGTTCCATCTGTAACTTCTATTGCTGAGGTTAGGTGTATTATCAACAATAGATTAATGAACACAATTATTTGTCTGGAATAAGGCGAAAAACGGAAACAATAACTTCATGAAACAATTGAAAACCGTAAACAGTTCAAAGGTATCGATTTCGATATAATTCTTTATTTTCCAATAATGTCTTTCTAGCCCTGAGGTTTTGATTCTAAATTTGCGCCTTCGCCATTTTACACGCGCAAAATTGCTTTTCATTTAAATGATCCGACAAGAACGAATTTCAGTGTCCTCCAACTCGTGGATTCAAAATTCTGCGATTTCATCACTACAGAATTTAAATACAAAAAAATCGACCGAAAAAAAAACAGATTGAATCGATTCGTGCAACCCAAATCAGCTTAAAAAATACGATTCACTTCGTCATAGTATATCGGAAATTGGGGAAGAATTCCAAGATCTGCAATTCGAATTTGAAATCAATGTTTCGAGCATGCGAATGAAATTTGGCATACTGGAAAATCGTTTCCTCGCGAAATGTTGAAAGGAAATTTCCTCGGCTAAATCAGATTCCCAATTTGATCTTCATAAAAGCGACGGTCCTAAAACTAAATTCGAACCGTGCACCGAATTGGTATTTCGATTTTGTTTCGTTAAACAAACTTCAATTGTGCGGCATGCAATTTGATTTGACAGCAATCGGAGACAAGATGGGCGATGCGGGCACCGGATCGCGAGGGGCGACAATCGAAACTGAACGTAACGTGTACGAGTGTACTAGCGCCCGCCAAATCCGAGGAATAGTTTCATAAAAGTTAACAGCTTGCAACGATAATTACTGCACGAGGACCCTTCACGCCGCCGATGGTCCTTGATGAATTGTGTCTCATTAAGGCCCTCTCCGTCGCTACAAAACTCGCTTAACAAACCTCCCGCGACACGGTTTGAGAATGGAGGGCACTCGTGGCGCATAAAGGAAATTGCCGAGCGTCTATTGTTCTCAGTCAAAATATGTGTTTGATCGTTTAACTGGCCCATTTCACTCTTATTTTTACCGGAAAGGCAAAATGAAAATTGTGTTTAGTTTATACGGGGCACGGAGCGAAACGCGCTCGCCTGCTTAACCGCAAAGTAGGAACTGGCAATACGTCAAATGATTTTGTTTTAATGACTTAAACGAACAATTGGTTGAAGCGAATTAACTCAAACTACTTGAATTGAAGTGAGTTTCATCTGTGAACTCATTCGCTTTGAAGGAATGCTTTGATAGGAAATCTCATCTCTGACGAGTGTTATTTTGATGCCTGATTGTATTTTACACGCTACAAAACCAATTACAAAATATTTTTCATAAGTATAGCAATGCAGCACATTTTGTTTGGTTTGCGGTTTCTATTGTATATCGTACATTGGAACGCGTTCCCGAAATGATTTTCTATGCATGTATATGTTTTGAAATATATTTCATTTATAAATTGTATTGCTCCATACACACTACAAACAAGTTAGTAATGGCATTTCGTCTATGAAATTAATATTGATACATTGAATTGCTAGCAATCTCAATATTGCACATTGATGATTTTGAGCCACTCTGTGCGCATTCACCATTTGTAAATATGAAAACACCGTCACCACAAGTTGTATTCTTACATTGAAGAGGAAAATGTGATTACATTCTTATTTGGAATTCCAGCTCAAAAATTCAGTTGATTTGTCAATTTCCTTCGTGTAAAAATTCATAATTATGCATACAAAAATTCATTGCATCTCCAGTATGAATATGAGTACAAATATATTCGAAAGTCAAGAATATGAATACACTTCGTATGTACAAAATTTCTGGGTAATAAAAGCAAAAAAGCACGAAAATTGAGTGAACTGCGGCGCAAAATCGATTCACATAAAGTTTATTTATACAATGTTATCACAGAAAAAAATTGATACTAAAAGACACACGATACAGTTTTTCTTGGACCAATGCAAATAAAACCTCAGGGAATCGCGTCATATAAGGAGCAGAGAAATTGTATGAAAAATTTCGTATATTGCAAAGTCTTTCGCACTCCACTACTAATTTTTTATCTGCGTAGAAAAGGAAGATTCTGCTTTGTAGAATTTGTAGCCTATTAATCGTTGATTTGTTTCCAATATTCCGTCGAAAATTCTTTCAAATTCGCATGTCCTTGTTGATTACATTTGAATTTAGAGACGATTCATATATTCAAAATTTTCATGTGAATATCATGAATATTCATGAGTTTTTCTCAGGATTCGCTAAATACGATTGTTTCGACAGCGAATTCATTTATATTCCTACGTATAAGTGAATGGATTTATATTTACACTCACATAAAGATGACGAAATGAATAAATTTGTGCTTTTAATTACAAATAGAATTTAGACGAAATCTGGTCCATATGAGATCATACTTGTGACGTTTTGTGACATGATAAGATTTATTTATTATTTCTCTCGGTATTGACTAAGTTTTCTCTAAGGACTTCTATTTATTGTCTCACAACATCCAGATTACGAGAATTACTAAAAAAATAAGGTTTACACCGAACTGTTTATCTTTCATACGTCGAAAGTGATTGGGGCTCGGAATTCGTAACGTTTTTTCAGTTGTTGATTAAACGTTCCTCGTCTCAACGTATGAAATCGTATTCGATGGAAGGGGAAATGTATCTTACAAAACGGTTTTCAACGCTTCTTAAGAAACATTTCGAATAGGATTCTATGGAATTTACAATAGTTAAAAAGGATAGAAACGGACATAGATATCTGGCGGTCTCGTATTACAAAGAACTGGAAATCTGTTACAAGTTTGGCAATCATAAAGAATGAAACGTAACGAATTGCGAGTGCCAAACTTTCGATTTTTAAAAATTTAGCACAGTAGTTTTCAAGCATTCCACCGCAGTAAGGATATAAAAATAGATCGTGCGTCCCTCCGGTAAATATCACAAACATCGTTCAAACGTTGTCTGCTCGATTTACCGGTTTGCATGCGCCCTATTATGCGGCTCCGAAATCGTCGATAATTCCTCTAGTTTCGTCGCTTTCCCCTTTCGAACCCCTCCCGCCTTACAAAACAACCTCCGGCGGAAGTTTAGGCTGCCCCTAAACCATTTGTCACTGACGACTTGCGGAACATTCATTCCGTTATTACTACCCGCGAAATCGCACCCCCGTGTCTCCAACCAAACCCGTACTATTATCTTTAGATTCCGACTTCATTATTATTATTGCGGTTGTCTCAGAAGTGTCCTCGAGTGCGATCGCCTCCACCCTATCCTTCGAAGGGTCTGATTTATGACGCGCGAATCGACTTTCACTTTTCACAAAGCAAAGCGTGAGACAAGTATTTTCCCCCCATTAGTCAAGCTGTTATGGCTAACGAATGAGACGGGGTGGTGGATACGTTATTTTCTGCAAGTCCTTGTTGTTTCCGGTTATTTTACGTCGATCAGCCGGGACCTCTTTGTTCAGATATGTCAAAGCTAATTCAATCCGATACGGTCAAAAGAACGCCCTACAATACACAAGCATAACGTCTGATCGATATTTCTTACCCTTGGAAATGACAGCGGGAAAGAAAAGGGAAAAACGAATTTGCGTGCCCCTAAAAGCGGGAATGAAAATCAAAACGATTCCAGAATGTTGCTGCCAAACTGTAATTTGACACATTTTACACTTGCCTACTGGTTTATGGGATAATCGTTGAGCCAACTCGAATCTTGGACATAGAAGACAGCTTATCATGAAAGGAAAGAAAACCTTAAAATACGAGGACTAAAATCAAGCTTGAAAATAAAACCCAAGTTCCCATTAGAAAATAATCCAACGATCGTAACCCACTTGGCAAAATATAACGCCAAATAGATTCGCCCCCTGTAAAACCCATTCAGAGATTTTTGTTCACCTAAATTTCATCCTGGCTAACTGTGCGACACGCCGCCGGAAAGACGGCGTGCGGCTTTTATCTGCTGTAAAGTGACGCCATCTGAACGGGTGGGAGGGGATGGGGCGGTTGGTGGCGCGAAAATCTGTCGCATATTTTCCGAATCGTTCGCTAAGTGCCTTTCGAATTTCGCGACATCGTTTGAAAACGGGGTTGCTATGATTTTAATGCGACTTGTTACGCGGTCCGGAACGATTTTCGTTTTTCGTCACTCCGGAAGCTTTGTCGTCTGTTCGTTGGAGTTGATGGAAATTAGGGACGAAAAGCCGCAAAAGCGTTCGACGAATGAAGATATAATGACGGAAGACTGTTGGATTTCGAGCGCGTGAATTTACCCTATAGGTAGATTCAGATTTGCGGAAGCAGCTTAGTCTTCAAGAACCAAATTGAGCTCTTTTATAATCCAGACGGAAATACATGTCTAGCCCAAAGCAACAGTTGGTTCTGCTATGAAGGATAATTCCGTTGGAGAGAACTCTAGTTTTTGTCACCGGAACGGGGTTATGTTAACCTTCAAATGACCCTGAAACTTCTGCTCAAAGAGGATGTCATTAGCGTAGTTAGCCGGCTGCTGTTCATCTTTCAACTCTTATTTCGTGTACGTTTCTTTCTTATTCCAATCTCCGGCTCATGCTCTTAAGAGCCTAGTTTAGTTAGAATGGAAGCTACAAAAAGGTTTCATGGATGACATTGATACAATGTGATTATTAAATTTGAAACCCGCTACACATCCACTTACGCCCCAATTCCTATTTACAGTTATTAGCGTCATCTACGGGTGAAGATTTTTAATTAGAATCCCGGTACGAAACTAATTACGCAGGATTTTGCCTTCAATCAACCGAATCAGTTTCAAACCGTTCATTTGATCTATTTCAGATTCGACTGATGAATTGAATTATACGGAGTTCGTTTCGGTTAATATGAAATTTATCATTTACTTATAAAGGCGCCCTTCTGCCCTAATGATTCTAATCGGTGAGATGAGGGCGAGTTATCTCACCTCACTTGAACATTGCGGGTGGAGAAGTTTGAGTAGCCGTGGAAATTTCGTTTTTTTAACAAAGGTGAAGATGGAAGTGACGAAACGAATGGCGAAGTGCGACAGTAATTTCCTGCGTTCGAATGAGTTGATGCGCCCCCGCGGTAAGTAATAATCGCGCACTTCGCCACCGGCGTTCTTCAGAAGGTCGGGGAGCTTTTATCGAGGAGGCGTTGCATTAGCGGAGCCCTCAGAATTCATATCGAAGAAAATGTGGTTGTTTTTGGTGGCGCTCTAAAACGTATGTGTTTGTTTTTGTGACCGAACTAATCGTTCGATAAAACCGAACGGGGCCGGCAGTAAATTAGCGGAACGTTTCGACAAGATTGCCGTCTTTCCCTTGTAATTTAGTGACAAAACAAGGGCGTTACGCCCGAAATCGGGTAACGTAATTTCAGGGTGGAAGTAACCCAATTACTGCCGTTCGAGTTATCTTCTATCCCGCTTATATCGATTCGGCGATCGCCGTACGGTAATTCCGTGTGTTTTTCGGGGGCGAAAGAAAAACCGGAAATGAAACGCCATCAAAGCACGGTGCGAAAAACCAATTTCCATCGGAGGCCTTAAATCAGAAATCCACCTGACACGAAAAATCGCGAGTTATTCAGCCGCTTTCCACCCGATCCCTCCACCACCGTTCTCCAAGACCGTCAGGAATGTAACTTAATCAACTTTGAAATATACTCGAGAGGGTGGAGGAAAAACGTTATTTCGCTTCGTTAAAAATTTCCCGAATTATTCTTGGCTTCAACTCGCTCTACTTTGATTCCGTCTTTTCACGAGGATTCATTCTTTTCTCTATTATAAAGTTCGGTAATGACGCTTTATGTTATCGGAATTTCCGGCTGAGGACTGTGAGGGAGGAAAGTCTCGATTTGTCGCGCGGATTGCTGAAGAAAAAACGAGGGTCGTTTTCGACCGACAAAAGATCCGACCCGTGTATATTTCGCGACGCCCGCATCGTGCCTTTTGACGTCTTCCATTATATTCAATCAAGCCGGAGGAGAGATCTCCCCAACGATGGCGCCGGCGAAAACTGATGTTCTTCCACGTCCCGTTCAAGATTCGGCATGTAATTATACCGCGAGACGTCTTGCTCCGACGCCTCCTCTTAATGCGACTTCGTCTTAGCGTCTCCCTATTCGCGACGTTGCATCCCACACTCGAATCCCGTTTTCCTAGCGAAAATACAACTCGGTCGATTAGTGCCGGCTAAAAGAAATTCATTATCGCTCTTCATTTATACGAATTAAGCCGTTGTTGGCGCGAAAGCCGACGGCTGACGGATCGCCCTAATCCGACTTTGCTCGTCGACGCGCCGAAAGAAATAATTGTTGATTAGGACGAGGTAGTAACTGATATAAATGGATCAACTTCTAGCCGATAATTCCCTTCTTTTTATACCTATCCATTTACAAAAAGCGAAAGTGGGAGTGTGAAAGTTTGCCCGTGGTTTTTACCGTTCCACTGGATTTCACCGAACTCTGCCAAAATAACTGAAGACTTTTCGGCTTAAAACGGCACCTTCTTTTTATCCCTATACCTAATTTTCATAGGAAAACCTCGACCAGTTTGTAACGCTTTCAAGCTTTCATGAAATTTACTTTGCGTGTACTGAAAAAAGAAGATTACAGGAATTTCTAGTGAAACTGATTCCTGTTCGAAATATGTGCTCAATATAGGAAAAGCTGTCCTTATTAGAGGAATTCAAAACTTTACAGACAAATGGAATGATTCTGGTGATGAAAATGCTTTCTGGTATATTTATAACAATAATGAACTTTCTAATGTACAGCTAAATTCATTTGAGCTGAAGTTTCAAACTTTTTCTTCATTTTGCATTATGAATGAATTGAAAAAGAGCTACAACGTAGTTTATTACGTGAAAATGGCACCCAGAAGTCAGTTCTTTGAATTCCTTAAAAACTCCTCTAAAATTTCCAGCTGCCCCTGGAACACAAAAGAGTTGGGGCACGAAATTCCTCAGCGATTCGTTGTGGGGTTCAGATAACAAAAGCTACAAGATTCATATACCGAGGCATCAGCGTTAAACGATTTCATCAACTTGCACAGCTGTGCACGCAAATCTTCATGAATACTGGGGGTAAAAAAATTGCGGATAAGTTAATATCAGTATCATATTCAACAATAACAATTCCTCCTTCTCTTTCTGTTCCTCACTTTATCAATCTCTTTATCAAATTTTGAACGAAGTACCCTACAAATTTGGATGACTTGGTGATTCAGTATTTTCGCTTACGATTTAGATAGTCTCTACAAATAAGGTTTAGTTATTTCTTCTTCATAAACTAAGTTTGTATTTACATTTTATTATGTACATTTGAGTTATTGAAATGTCAGTTGAAATTATCCAATGATAATTTTATTAGCAAACAGATAGTTGGACTGGCTTTGTTTCAGCACTGTCGCACATGTCGAAGTAACCGGATTACGGCGAAACCTTCCAGATTTTGTTTCTCGTCGAATTTAGTTTTTCCTATTGCTAACGCATGAACGGGAAAGGAGATACACCGATTTTTCCCGTCGCGTTCTCACAATAAAGGGATTATTCCGAGCTTATTCAGAGCGACGAGGAGCAGGAGCTGACGAAGCATAAAGTCTAAGCATGATCAAATGCGAACTGTTCCACTTTTCCCAGATTCATACATTCCTCGGTTGGAAATTCAGACGTGTGCATAACTCTCGCCTACGGGATTTTCCCGATATATACTGCCCTCTTACATTCGTAACACGACCGATAAATATCGGTTTTATATCGGTCGTGGTTTATGTTCAAATCACCCCAGTATGGTGTTTCGATTCACTTTTATCGAATGAAGTTCAATAAAATCGAGGAATATGGGTTATGGTTGTAATAGGAATAAAACTCGGCTCGGGAAAAAGAAACATAGTCCTTTGGTTTTATTAATTGAAACGGATGCTGGAACAGATACGGTTTTACATGTTCTCACTTTTCGAGCTTCGCTCACCAAATAATCCTCTTTATAGCTGCAGTTGGCACGCCTCCCCCGGATTATTGACGAAAGTCCCTGTGATCGGAATAATCTGAACCAAATCCCTACATAACTTGAGGTTCTGTAAAGTTTTTTTCCACGCGAATTGATTTCTATACGAGTTTAGTCATTTTGAAGAGGATGAATAATTAAAAACGCATTCTAATACATTTGACATGTCTATAACTCAGCAAGTACTTGCGTCATAGATTCAATGGACGCTGAAAGATTTGTTTGAATATGACTCACTGAAATTCCTAATGGATGTTGGAATAGTCCCCATAAATCTTTCCGCTGTAGATGAAATAGCTCAATTCGGATAAAAACAACGATATCGATGAATTATTTTCCAATTGTTTGTGAGTGCACGAGGACAGAAAAGAAACTGTAGATGCGGTGAATAGCGATTTTAGGATCATAAATATTCCTTAACAAGAAAGGGAGATCTCAGATTGCGTGGTTAGTTTTGAATGAATCTTTCGACTGCTCCCTTTTCGATGCGAATAATGAATCAAATATAGATGTTACATAATATCTGTCTCAGAAGATCTGAATTAAAGACTTCCGTTCCCAATCTCTTTGATTTTAATTTGGATTTGTCACCTTTCCTTTTTGTTTCCTGAATTTTGATTCGTATTAAATATAAATGAAAATGTTTGATCACAGTGAACGATTCAATGAATCAATACGTTTCCAAGAGTTATTTCAAAAAAATAAGGAAAGCGGACGATGAATTTCATGACAAAATACAACAAAATAGATCGAGAAGAAGAAATAATCGTAGGTGTATAGTCAAAATAAAAGAGTTATTTTGATTACTCGGTAATTTTTTTCAGACAGTTGATTGTAACAATATGATTTTGGTTGCAATATTCAGTGAGAAATATACCTAACATACTTCTTTAAGCCTTGGCTTCGGAAAGGGTCGGAAACAATCGTAACATAAAAGTTGAAACAGTTTTTTTGAGTTTTTTTGTTAACGTTCAGGAAGCTCCCATCGATATGAGTTATGAGATCAAATTTATTCCTGAATAAATGTATTATTAGGATAGTCCATGAGATGTTGTGCATTCTGTAAAAACGACATGAACTCAAAAGTAATTTTGGAAGAAGTTTTACTACAGTCGTGCGGTCTGAAGCACACTTCGAAGCGAAAATCGAACAAAAAAAACGAGAAATTGATTTCATTTCATTATTAATTTTTGTAAAAAAAACTTTTACATCAATGTTGATTTAATTCAGTGGGGAACAGAATTCCCTAATAAAACCTACGTGGATATGAATACACCATAATGAATGATAAAACATGGATAAGATTTCAACATTACAAAATGAATGACAATCGATACATACTAAATCGACATACTTTCGGTCCATTAAAAAAAAAGTTCGTTGACAGAAGAATCTCGATATTCAGGTCGTATTTCTAAAGGTAACAATCGCAGGCAATAAAAAGTCAATGTAACCCAGAACGCTTTGGAAGTGAAGCTAGATTCGACGTCGAGAAAGGTAATGCTTTTCGTCGAGTGGGATTGAAACAAAATCGTGCATCATAAAACATTACCGTGTTAGACAAGTGATTCGCTTAGATATTTATCTACCGTTAACAATTAGCCCGATTTAAAGCAAGCGGTTCAGAAAATTGAGTGGAGATGATTAAAGAAGTGTTATGTTTCATCATAATAATGCGGCCTCACAACGACTCAGCAAATGTTTGAGAAACTTCGGCTAGAAACTTTTGATGCATCCACCATAATATAGCTCGGATTTTGCACCGCCAAGCTTTTATGAATTTTAGTCCTTACTGAACTTCATATAAAGTTAAATTCGTGAGACTTGTAGGAAAATCGTTCAGTACCGGATTTAGTAGGTGAAAAAATTTAATAAAATCGTTTTGGTATTAAATTTCTTATTTCCTGGGGTAACATTAGAGCGAGAAACATGTCCAATATAGAATTCGTTACTTGTCCCATTTCCAGGTGCCGCAGCGGATGGTTAATAGCACGTTCTAAAAGGATAATTCCTTTCGCGATTATTTCGACGGCTTCGCAGTTTTGAATTTAAAACCCCTCGAAATGAGTTCTGTGCCGTCGGCGAAATGAGCACAAGTTCGTGGTGTAAAAGACAAAAAGACAAAGATTAAGCCCTGCGGAAAAGTTCGGAGTGCGAGCGCGCACCCCTGGATAATATCCGAACGGCATTCACATGAAAGCGGGGCTCAGCGAATCGGCAATACGGTCGACCATCGATTTCGCATTATAATGTAATTATTGACGTGCGGAAAAAGGGTTTTTCAAAACCGCCCCTGTATTCTAAATTTAGCTGCTACGAGAATTCGACAATGTATAGAAAAGAATCCGAGTTCCGAACGGTTGCCCACCTTATCTATTCCGACATCGACACAGTTGCCTCTGGATGTTATTGATTTCGATAGGAAACAGTGGCGTGGGACGTGGGGGAGCGTACGTTTCCATCGCGCCGTCCACTCGGCACGCTCCTGCCGGAATCGGAAAGAAGAGTTCAGAATGAAACTTTGCACTCAGACAGGGGTCGTAATTGCTCCTGCGGTTCCTTCAAGACGATGTCCAGGACCCAATGAGCCGCACGAGAAACGACGGCAGAAAATATTGCAATATCCGGGAAAAGATAAGATAGTGGATGCGGAATGTTGTAGTCGCACAAACGAACTTTCGACGTGATGGAATTATTCAAGACAGTGGCCGGATTCGCGACCGGTGCATATCTCGAACGATGAATATTTCATTCGAAAGACTAATTCGCGTTAGAACGCCCCATTTGGCGTTCAAGCCAACGAAAAATCAATGTCGCCGCCGCCGCCGCCGCGCCGTCAGGAAAAGAAAACGATATTCGCGCCATGGAACGGAACAATTCCAAAGGCCCGACGGAACGGCGTCAGATTGCCAACTTAAAATTTCATCGCATTTGCCTCGGCCCGAAATGATGGAGTATTTCGTGTTGTGCACATCGGGCGGTACTTTATATTCCCGGTCGGTTTCCCGTTTCTGCAATTCTTCTGCACAGACTGCGTCCAATTCGATACGTGGCCGAACTTTCTAATCTTGAGACGGGCCATTCTTCCATTCCGCACTGAATTTCGCCACTTCATCACTTTTAATTCGATTCGACGTTCCCACTACCCCCGGTCCCTCTGGAACCGGCCTCTCGTCTTGATAATTACCGTTTCCGGACCGCGTGAGACTTTTCGTCGAAGAGAAATCGATTTTTAACTTGCTCCTATTCAACATCGCCAAGACAACTTTTCCGCGCTAGATTTTCGATCCATTTTCCGTTCGGCACGAAGCACACTGCTTCTCTGAAAAGCGCTCCAAACTCAATAACTTTCGAAGTAACAATCAAAGTTAAATATTTTTAATTACCTAGCAATGTCAAATCAAAATTTTGTCTTGATTGGCATTTCGCCGTATTCCTCTGAATGAAGTGATAATGGAATGAAATGTTTTAAATATCAGTAACTAAAAACAATAATTCTTGCAAACATTTTGTGATTTGAAGCCATGGCATGAGGGGCACTCGGTTATTCAACGTCCAAGATGTCATCGCCTTCAGCAATATTCCCAACTTCTGATGAGGCTGTTGCGAGGATAAGTTTGGCTTCAGTTTCCAGTACCAGAATAGATTGTCTTTGCCATTGAGGTAAGAGACAAGATAGTAGAGAACGTTTCCTGGAAATATTCTATCTGAATCTCCTGATTTCTTGACTCTTGGGCTTCTTCTGACAACCACCCAATTGGCATCATCACGGACTCCATCAGAATTTTACCATGTAGGAGTATCATATACTCCAGCCATAGAGACAGACGAATAGTATTTGTCGAATTTCGACGTGAATCGGAAGCCACTTGCCAATTTTCATGGCCCTTTCTCCTCTTCCGACCAAGCAGCCCCTTTTTGTAAGGAATACGGTAACCGATATCCATGAGTCGGATCCATGCGTGGAGACTAGACATGCCGTTATTAGTAGAAGCAGCTTTTATTTCCCTCTAACTTACTGATAACAGGTTTTTCATCTCTGATGGTTTTGCATCACAGACGCAGCAACAAGCTGAGGAGGTTGTTTTGGTGATGAACTGTCGAACTTTCCCATCAATCATTGTGAAAAATAAATCTGTGGCCACCGGTGAAGTGATCAAAGTGGGATGAACTGCGTCATTCATACGTTTCGCCTTGTCCAAAACTCTTTTTTCAGTTTCTTTGACCAAAAATAAAAACGCAACTGAGCGGCACATCCTTGTGGAGGATAGGCGAGGATTGAGCAGAAATCATGATGACGCTTTCATGGCTGAGTTCAGGGTCTTCGAAGGTTTGGTTGTGTGGTTACAGGAGTCATCGCAACCACCTAATGTCAAATTCATTCTTAACGGTTGTAGATCCATGGCTAGCGCGGATAGCAGCCTAAATGCTATAGAATCCACCAAACTTTGAAGTGGAATGCGGACTTCATCTTCAGCAATGGTAAGATCGGGGAACGCTGCATTGATTAAGGCTTCGCGAAGCTTTGCGTATTGACAGTTCATCAGCCCTAAATCGTACTATAGAGCACAAGCCTCTTCTTTGGTGAAAATTGTCTCAGTGGAATCATAATAATCGCTGTCTTCCTCGATTTCATCTTCCAAGAGACGCAGACGAGCAATGACATTGGAAAACTGCAGTTCATTAATGGAAAATTTTTCATTAATCAGCTTTGCCCTGCGTCTTTTAGAACATTCAACCAAATCAGCAAAATTTTTTTGGGGTCGCTTTCCGAACCTTGATTGTAGTTTACATGGAAATTTGAAAAATTCACTTCATTTCCAGTACTTTTATGATCAACCAACGATAGGAGTCTGAAGGTTAGGAGATTGAGCGCCTTTTCGCCAGTTCGGAGCATTGTCCAAAGGGGAATTGATAAAAAGTTTTTGTACTCAACAAAAAGGAAGCAAGTTAAAGTGCCTAATTTTTTGATGACGTTAAGCACCAGAAAACGCGGTTGCAAATATCGAAATATCTTTCGCAGATGTCGAGGTAATTAAGTTAGCATTTTCAACAAGTCGCTCCATCGCATCGTCCGTCTTGATAAGGTTTGAGTGACGTTCGCTGTAAACGCGACCCCGCGATGAACTGCGTTGACGGGGACGCGACGACAACGTCGTCGGCAGTGACACAAAAGGACATTAGGGGTTGGATAGGGGGTCGGTTGCGGAGCCAGGAAAAGTCGCGCTGAAAAGCGAAAAGGTCGCGTGGCGTCCGAGACCGATAACATCGACGTCTCGTTTTTATGGACTTTTGATGAACTCCACTTTCGGTAATTCGGCTCGGGGAAAGTTATATGGAGGCGAGGATGGATAATTACGCGATACTCAACGAGTGGAAATAAACTCAAAGTGAGGGGAAAATAAAATGGATCGACCGTTTCTGTCGATTTTATAGTTTTCGAAATTGTTACTGCTGAAATTTGTGCCGCCCTTCGCGTTTCAAAGTTTGTCGGGGTCGTTTTCAATATTTCAGTTATCTAGGTAAGTGAAAACGAGTAAAGTTGCGGCCTGCTCTTTACCAGAGAAAAGTTTCGAACGCCCATAAACACTCAGCGCCTACTCGAAGACATTAACTGCACTCGCACGCATAAAAAGTTTCGCCGAGATCCCGGGAGGACGGCTCCGAAATGAAGATTGAACTATGTGCCATATGAGAAAAGTTTAAGGAATACGATATCGTAGGGCCCTCGAAAACATTAAAAGTAATACTCCAAATTGCGAACGATCGCCTCGCTCTGTAAAAGTTCAAGGAAACATCCTTCTGGATGCCTCCGCGCGGCGCGGTCCAGAAACTTCCGTACTTTAAGCACCTAATTTCGGAATATATTTGCGAGAATCGATTAGGGGGATTTCGGAGCGCGCCAATCCGTGAGGTCGGCTCGTTTTCATACGTAAATTGACAAAGTTCCTTCGCGATATCGGATCGTAAACGCACCTCCACGAACTTATTAACCGCACACACGCTCGCGACCTCGGAAAACTTTCACCCCCATCTTACAACGGGATGGGAATAAAGATCGAGCCTGCTCGACCGAAGAATTTCCGATATGCATTAAAACTAATTTCCGGGGCTCAGCCCGTCCACGTTCGGAACGGGTTCGAAACTTTTTTCACCGACAACACCCCAACATTCAATATCGTTTATTTTTCGCGACCGGCAGCGCGATATCCGCTTTTGTGGTGCAACTTCCGCACATTAATCATCAGTTAATTATGAAATGTGGCAACGCGAAAACGCTCGATATATCCACCTATAAACGGCTGCGATTTTCCCGACTGATACATGACGACGCTAACGTTCCGTTGAGTGGATCCTTTTACTTTCCGACATTCCGAACCTCGTCAAAAGCGTTTGGAGCGACGGGATTCGTTCCACTTTGTTCGAGTTTCAAAAACAATAACACAAATTCGACTTCTGACACGACTTTTCATTCAATTTCAATCATAATTCAAGACAAGATTAATGTGATTGAGTGATTATAATTCGATTCAAACTGCACATTTGGGTGGACGCACGTGCCGCACAGTGTACCGAGTGTGCCACTCCGTCCAAAATTAGCTGCGTGGCGGCGCCAGAGCAAATTTGGATGTGGGCGGCATCAACTTTGCGAGACCGTTTTTCACGGATTATTTCAATATTTCCAATTCCAATTCTTCACTCGATTTATGGGTTTCACTCGGTTATCCCAATATTTCCAGTTATAATGACTGCCGTCTAGAATATGTTCACCATCCGTCATTGAATGAATTATTCGATTTTAAGAAACGTGTGTTTCAAAAAACGAGCGAGTGCAGTTGGTATCGTTGGTTCTAAGCTCACTGTGCCGTTACGCACTGTGCGGTATTCTACTGTACTGTGATAAATCGATGTTCCCTAAGGTGGATATTCCATTGAATACCAATACGCATGACACGAATTTAGAAAGCAAATTTCGTCCGCGGTATGCGGCTTATAGTAGGCTCAAATGAGAATGAGAATACACGAACGAGAGTGCACAACAAGCGATAAGGCATGATCGTCCTAGAAAGGTTTGGTTGTTGCGGCGCATCCACCTCTCTACCACTCCGTCGACTTTCGATATAAACAATTGAAGTACGCGTTTTGCTTTGTGCGTTTCGCCTCATGCGTATTGGTACTCAACTAAATACCCATCTTAGGGAACGTTACAGTATGAGTCACGTTTCTTCGTGCATGCAGCCAGTCCCAGAGATTCACGTCAGACAAAAGTTTGCAGACAAGCTACGATGCAACATTTTATGGCGTGAAAGTGCATGTTCGATAAGAGATCAGCAAATTCGTTCGGTTCTTATAAATTTACGTCTAATTTAACGAAGTGTTAATCTCAGACGGGGCGAATTTGAATAGCAAAAGGCAAATGTCGGGATGCGTCTGAAAATGAACGGCGACGAAGTGAGTGCTTTGCGCGAGGCAAACGGTGCCGGTGGTGGTATCGAGTTGTTTCGCATGCAAATTGAATTTCGTCGGCGCGTCCGGCGGAACCGTAGCGTATCTATCGTTCATCGCGCCGATATAAATGCATAAATTGCCGCGTATTGTCGGATTGTCAATCAAACTATGCTCCTGTCCGACTTGTGACATCTACGTTAAATTGAACTCGGTTGTTTTACGTCTCTCTCGCGCTCTATGTACGTTGCAACGAATTACGTGCGTTGTTAATAAAGCGGACGTACAGGGGTTTATATTCTGTGAAACGAATCGCCTAATTAACGGGAACAACAGAATGAGTTAATCGAAGCGTTTCCCGGCTACGTAAAACCGGGATGATGCGTCCCAATTTGTTCGCGCATCGATTTTTCATGTTACGATTCATCGGCTGTCGTCCGATGGAATTGCACTGGTAGTAGTATAGCGGAGCTGGTTCGGGAACCAGCAACCCAACAACGGTGCGTTGTCCATATATCTCCTATTGGACGGAAGGTGGTAAATGAATAAATTAGATCCTCGTGTCGGTCAAGGGATGACCCCTCGTTCACTCTGGCTAATTTGAAAGCAGCTTTGTTTGAAGAGCCGAGTTTATAATAATTTTAAAAGGCCATATTAGTTTATGACCGCGCCAAACTGGCATCATACATATTAACGTACATACGTGAGCGTCGTCGTTCGCTGAGCAAACCTCCTGGGACTCATAACGTATTAAACTCTCGAACAAAATTTGTTAGTCAGGGGTAGCGGTCGGAAAAATAATCTCTTCCAGGCCAACAATACGTCTGTGCCGTACAAGATTCATTCTTCAGACGAAAGAGAAAAGGCCCGACAGGACGAAAAACAAGCGAACATCCCTTTGTATGTCAATACTCACTGCGACTGATTGACCCCGCCGTGTACCTTTAGGAGCTCTGAAAAATGATTTGGCTTCGTCGAATTTTTGCCGTAACACGAACGCTAATAAATAATCCAATTCTCCCGACGGGAGAAAGATGGCGTCTTATCGTTTCTCCGAAACTTGTTTCTGAGCTGCTCGTATCGTTTTATTCCCATCCGGAATAATTAACTTGTTCCATCTCCAATTTCACATCGGGCATACGAGTTGGAATGGTCCAATTTTCTTCTCGGCCACTTTAATAGTCTCCCTCCTAAACTATACCATACATTTTTAACCGGCACCTTTCCGCGTTTTTACCATTTCACCGCCATCCCCCATCACTTGCTTACATCCTACGATCCATTCTATTATTCATCTCTCACGGTTTCCGTTTCGACTTTCATCCAGATACGCGGCTCCTCCCTGCCGCTAGGGCTTTGTTTATTGCCGCTCGCGCCCGCCTGGACCAAACACAATTTGACAATATTCGTTTCTTTTCATAAACTAGCTCATATCCTTCAATATTTGAAGTTTTAATCTCGTTCACCCGAAAAGGTATCACAATAAAATTTCATTCTAACGTTTTGAAGGAAAAATAGATCGCAATTTAACAAGTCGTGCGAACAGAAATGAGCAATATTTCCTATTCAAATAGATGAATTACGACGGGAACTATTCGTGGAAATCTATTCAACGGGAATTTCTAATTTCGATCTATTGTGGATGGATAAATTTTTTTCACATGTTCGTAGCTCAAACCGCATCCACGGGATGGATCTTCGGGAGAAAAAGGATACGTTTTGAGGGCTGTTTGCAATATTCGAAGCAAGCATTCTATTGTTTCGTTTCAAATCCAAACGTTTGCAACACAATTGTTGATTTCTTAACATGTTCATGACAAGAAATCATCATCCAATTTTTCTAAACTACTATACTGTGATAGTGACGCCTTGGAATAGAGAATAAAAAAGATTTATGACATCTATGTAAATGTCGTCGCAAGTCAGATTACAGATTAAAAAGATTTTAACGACGATATACGGGAAAACGGAGACCTCCTGTGGAACGAGTTCGAAAAATGTTTTGTTGAATAAATTCAAAACTGTCTTGTGTGCATATTTTTATATTTTATACTTCTAGAATTGCTAACAAAACTTTATTGGTCGGTGTAAGAAAACAGGACGAACTGACGCATTAAAGTCGTATTTTTGGAATAATGAATACGATCAACACGCGGTTTGAAGTATTCTATCACAATCTATTCACTAATGAGAAAACAGTGTCATACTTTGGTCAGACCGCCATAAAATGTGTATCAAGGGAAAGACGATTAGGTTTACCTTCAAACTTTGATGTAACTCTAATGGTTATTTATATATCATCGATAATTCAACACGCTCAAAGCGTAATTTTTGTTCATCGTATAACTGATTTACTGAATGACAGGCTACTGGAAAAGAATGACGAGATTTCAGTCAAAAATATGAAGTTTTGAGCAAGAACATGAAAATTTAGATGCGACGATAATTCAGTTGTTGCAGTTGCAACTAGTAACGACAGCATTTAACGTTTTGCTGAATACAGAAAAGAGAAGGAAACTCATTTTATTCCTTAACTCAAAGAAAAATTTAAACAAACATTTGGTTTAATAATTGAGCAAGTTCACAAAAATAAATGAAAGATCACAATAATATATGGAAATACAAATTTATTCAAGAAAGATATTATTTATAAAGAAAATTCAGGAATATTCCAGTGTTGGGAAAGTCGAATTCCAACAAACCAAGCGTTGCGACGATTTAACGACAAAAAAATTGAAAGTGCCCACAAGAAAGAGACTTTCATGAATTTGGAAAAACGAAGAAATTCGTGATGGCGATGTTGAGGCAAACGAAATTCATAATCCAAATCGTCGGAATGTTATGAGAGTTTTAAGCCTGGAAAAAGTCACGAAATGGAAATGGAAATGGAAATTTTATTCTGCTTGAAGACGAAAAACAACGAAAAAGTAAATTTTTTTATGTACACGTTTCTTGTAAACGAGTTTTATTCCCTAATTTTCGTGAGAATTTCTTTCTATTCTCGATTCTTGTCAGTGGATTTTCAGATTTTTCGTGAATATTCAGTTTTTGCAGTGAATTTATTTGTATAAATGGAAATATTTGTGAATGAGTATTCGTGTAAAAATTTCTCGGAAATCACTCACATGACATAACATCATCGGAATATTTGAAAATGATACAAAGAATCTCTGAAACTGAATGAAAATTTTTGTTGATTTGAGTGACTGCTTAATTGAAGGGTCGATTATTCTTTTAATTTTGCACGAGTTTTCAAGGAATATTGGACTTGAATTTGATCTTAGTCGTGTTCTTTCGAATTTCCATTCATTTTGCCGAAATCGATTGAAGTTTTCCAAATTTATTGAAAAATGAAAAATTTCATTCATGCTTCCTTTGACTCGAAAATCATTTTGAAATTTTACAAATCATTTCAGATTTTAAGAATATCATCACGAATAATTTCAAAGAGTGTTGCACTTTCCTGAAGTTTTCAAGAAAGCAATGAAGGTTTAAGGATGTTCTGTGGCTTATCTGTGGTAATTGAATGATAAATCTTTCATGAAATTCCCAAAAAATGTTCGTTGATTCGAAAATTTGTTATTTGTGAAAACTGAAATATTTATATCTGGGGTACCGTAATAACAACAAACGTGGTAGGTAGATTTAGTAGATTTCTAATTTGTATGCAGCAAAAACGCCGGTTGTTAAATTTGTTATCAAGTGAAGGATTGTGATTTATACAAATTTATTTTTAAAAAACGTACGACTGCAGTTTCAAGCTGTTCATCCATTCAAGTATCGGCCTCAACTTACTTTATTGTTGCGGTACCGAAAATCAAAAAGTTTATCCCGGGTTTCGGCACTAATCGCAACTTAAAGCGGCTCAGGGAACATTTTGTTCAGACCAAATCAGCGAAAACAGAACCAAAAATAAGAAAATGGAACGAGGAGCGAATGAAAATTTTTTTATACACTACAAAAAAGTTCTTGAATTTTTAATTTGCTGTGATATATCTAAGTTTCTCAATGTTGCAAATTTTAAATACTCGAAAATCAACTCAGAGGAATTCTTTCATCTGTAGCATTGCCGGTATTTTGTTTGGCGCCATAGCAATCGGCCCCGGTGGCGAGTTACTGAGATCATCAACAACCTTCTTCGGCGATGGCGTGTCTTTTTTAAACAAAATCGGTAAGCACTGTTTAAGAGGCGGCCCCCGGGGCCGTCGACGGCCCCGGTTAAGGCGCCGTAGGCGCCCGGCGCCTTGCTCTGTCCTCCACAACCTCCTCAGTCGAATTGATAGACTTCGAGGTCACGATTACAGTTTTTTAAAAGTTTTTTTAAGATATACAAATTGTTCCAATTTTAAAATGGCCGGAGAACGATGAGTGTTTATTAATGGGGCAACTTCCCCACCCGCATTAATTCGATGCGTCATTTCTCCGTATTTCGATTGATCCGGGGCGCTCGTTAGCATCCCTTCATGTTTGTAATTTTGCAGAGGGAATTCCGAGTAGGCCGTCGCGTCGCGGAACTCGATAATTTCAACATTGAAAGATTAAAGAGAAAAGCCAGAAATCGAGTTTGTTATTTTCTAACTTCTTTCCCGGATATTCTAATTGAATTTCGTGAAATTTTGGCACTTCCCCCCGAGTCACCTCGAAAGTTTGAAACGCGCGATTATTAGAATAAAAACCGGCTGGGATGGGAATTGAAATATCAAATTAATTTCGCTTTGCGACTGCAAGTAACAACGCGGCTATTTTGGGGGTTTTATCGAAGTAACGTTATGAAATTATTCCCAAAGCAGTCTGTGGGGCATCTAGTAGATCGTCAATTAATTTGAATGGGGGTAATGTCAGTGTTGTTGTTAATTTTTAATCGGTCGAGGTTTTGTTTTCGCACTCGGGTATCCGCGCTGAGAAAGCCAATTATGCAATCCCCATTTCCGATCCCCCGGGGATAAAGCGACCGGCGAGCAGATAGGGTTGCATCCAATTCCCTAATGCGACCATAAAGTCTCCGGTGAATGCGAATTGTCAGTTTTCGAGTTAACGGGCGACGCGTTTCGAACTCGGTGTAGACGACGGCCGAACGAATAACAACACTAGCGCGGTGCAGCTTGAATTAGTGGGAACGACGCTCGCGGCTTCCCGAAGCCTCCGGAATAACGGGGAAAATTCGTTTCGCACCCCGACGCCGCCGCCGCCGCCGCCTGTTCGATTTCGACGTAGGCTGGATACCGTTTCACAGACGCGACAAACCATTTGTTCACTTCCTTCGTTCACTTATCCAGCGCAATTAAATGTTTCCGAAACACAATATTCCAAGATTATATTAGATAATAAAGTATACGTTCCACTCCCGGAATTCCGTAATTTGGAAGCGGGCTGACTAACGACGCGGCGAGGAATTCGTATCGAATCCCTTAGGAGATCAAGGGTAGAATTCTGCCGTTTTGACAAGGCGACGTTCATTAACACCCCGTTATCAATTCGCGATTTTCATCTAATCTCGACAGGCCAGGAAACTCGCCCGATGTTTGGGCGCGAACGGGGAAAACTATTTGTATGCGAGGTCGTTTATTTTCAAGGGAAATAGGTTTTCCAGGTGAAATCCAGGTGAAAAGTTGATGTAAATTGGTGGACGCGTCGGGTGAATATCGAAAATGAAAAAGAAAAATCGCGTGTTAATAGAAACATACACAAGTCATATGAATTGATGTCACAATCGACGAAAGTAGTTCGGGTGCATTTTAGAAAATCTAAAGAACGTCGACGAGTTCGACTCGCAAACAACGGTTATCAGAAAGTAAAAAAAAAGTGCTTTCCAGTCCCGCAATACTCGTTACTCGAGTTAGTCGCTTGGCGGCATCTCCCCTCATTCTTCTCTCCGAGTAAGGAATTAAAGTTTGCTCTGCTGATTATATCGAGGATTTTTCAGGTTCTCGTACCACGTGAATCTTTTTTTCCTCCCTTTACTATTTTCTAATTGTCGGTATCGCTGTTATCAGATTTGAAAGTATACGGTGATTGCCAGGGGATTTAAATGGAGTGCCAATTTTTGAAAGAGCTCCCGATTTTTTTTGCGACGGCAGAAAAAAAAACTAGTCGGTAGGAAGAATTGCGCTCTCGAGAGATTCGAAGCTATTTCCTCGCGCCGACCGATTGCTCATCAAGATTCAATTCCTTAAGGAACAGAGAAAAAAGCCACAGCAAATGACATAACAATTTTACGGGTATCGATAACTAATTTTCGCGACGTTCCCATCTAATATCACGCGATCACCCGCCGGGAGATAAACCGGCGACATCGAAAATAAAAAGTCGATAACTCGACGACGATAAAGTTTGTTACAAATTGCGCTAAAAACTCGTAAGCCAAGGAAAAGCCGTTTCGTCGCCATGAAATGACGTCTACCGCGATCGTACACATAAATCGGATAATAGTGACTGGCAATGGGGTAGGGGCGGTAATCGATGCCGGCTGTTGTTATTATTCATGGCGTGATCGCGGAACAGAAATAAACAGTTCCCAATTAACACCGCATAGGTGGTACGTGACGGCCGTCCGGAGGCGGCCAGTCTAGTAGAGCGGTCCCGGATCGACGCTGCCGCCGCGGCGACTCCACCGGTCGTGCATTGCGAAATACGTGAGCCGGTTATAAATAGTTTGGCCAAGTTGATGTTTGAATATCGGGACATTATTAAATACCGAGCTTGCCATGTAACAAACTGATTTGTCGCTTTTGGCCTGTCCAGTTTGTAATTTGTGTAATTTCGCGCCAAAAAAACTGTGTCCCGGTATTCTGCTACAATTACAATCCGTATAAAACGCTGAATTCCGTCTTTCTTTCATTACACAAATTTGTTTTTCAATCAGACTACAGTTGTCCATGAAATTTTCATCACCAAGCAATGTGAACAAAAATCCTCAGTTTTCATGAAATTTCGTTGAATTTTGTCGAAATTTTTCTTCAACATTTTGGGGTGAATTAAAGGGGTTATTCGAATCTTCAGAGAATATTCGAAGGAACAAATGAGTTATTTAACTCTCATGATATTTTGCATTCATTTGAGATTTATATTCAATTTTGTATGAATTCGACGAAAACGCGGCTTTTGGCATTAATTTCGACTTGACTGTGCACGAAAATGCAAGAGTCTGTCCCCAGGAGAGACGAAGGAGAAGTACCTGGAGGGTGGAGGTACTTTTCAAGGGGAAAGATGATTTTTTTTTCCGAGAAAATTCATACAGGGATCAGAATTAAAATTATGGGACACTCAGAATATATGGCACCAAATTGTAATAGTTGTCACAACCTGAACTATTGAATCATTGACAATTAGAAAAAAAGTGCGATTATTCTATTTGTTCATCCAGATAAATCAGACGAATCCTGAATAAGTTAATATTTTATTCTTCTTTAATAGCAAAATTCTGTAATTCAATAATATATTATCGAGATTTCAAGATATCAAAATTTTGAATTTTTGACAAACAATTTTCTTAGTAACAATAATATGACAATTTGAATCGAGACTTGATATGAATTATGTTTATTCAAATAATGTCGAGTATATTTGATATAAATTTCGAATATTTGTTGTCATTAATTGCGTGACAGTTTATTTCAAGAAATTCTCTTGCTTTTTTGTTTTTATAAAATTTTCACTGTGTCCAAATCAAATGCATGTTTTAATATTTCTTCATTTTTGTATAATGCTATTTGTACCTCACAATTTTTCTGACCTTTCACTCTCTTTTCAATTTTTGTTTTGTTCCTCCAATATAAACGCCGTTAAAATCTTTATATGGAATTTGGTATACAATGTAAAAATTCTTTAAGTTGACGTCATCACATGGAGACAAAAAAGCGGAAAATTTTTGGTTCAATTTTCTGTTCGGATCTACTCTAGGATTTATTCGTAAATCATTTTTTGGAAAAGGAAACTTGTCGGTTTAGTATTTTGTTTTTCTTTGATCGATGTTTCGCTAGGTAACATCAACTTACCAGAACTCCAAATCAAAAATTCATTTTTCGTCAGTTTTTTTGGCTGAATCCATTTTAGGATTTCTCATAAAACGAAATACCTTACCGAAATGTTTTTCTTATTTTTTTTTGGATCCTTTGAGAATTATTTTAGTGTCGTCAATTTTTTTAAAAATCGATGTTTCGCTTAGTTGGCGACGTCAGTAAGAAACGAAAAACCAAAAAATGAAATTTTTGATCAAGTTTTTTCGTCGAACCAACTCTTATTCGTAATTTATTCGTGAAAAAAGAGAATTTTTCTATAATTTACGAATACTAGAGAAGATTCAGACTGAAAAAATTGACGTCGCCACGTAGCGAAACATCGATTTTACAAAAAACTAGCGAAACTGGAAATTTTTTTTCGACGAAGAGAACATCGATTCAAAAAAAAAACAGAAAAAAATTTCGGTTAGGCATCACATCTAGATGACGTCATCGGAACGAGATATCGATTTACACAAAAACTACCGATACGGAAAATGTTCTATTTTCGCAGATAATTAAGGAAAAATCTTAAAAAAGATTCAGCCGAAAAATCTCACAAAAAAATCAATCTCAATCAATGGTGTTTTGCTAAGTTACTCAGCGAGACATTGATTTGAAAAAAATATTGAAGCAAGAAGTTATGAGACATTTCAGCAAAAATTTCCATAATTGTTGTTGAGGTACATACCCGAATTGAAAATGCGTGAAAATTTACGCGGAAAAAGGTTTTTACCTAAAAAAAAAATTTAACTTCACGCCTTGTCTACCCCTTGTCCATAACGATTGATCAAGAGACAGAATTACGATTACAAATGTACAATGCAATGTCATGTAATTGTGGCATCTGAAAAATCCATAACATCCTGTAATAAGGAAAGAAAAATAGCCAATTCAGCGTGGATATAAGGAAAAATTAAAATAAAATCAATTAGTGTCTTCCATTTTTCAATAAGGTATACTGTTATTCATGAAATTCTATAACTAATGTGATGGCTTGGTCACCTCTGGCACGCAACTTCTGTCAACGTCTTTTTGGTAATTATTAATTTTGACGAAGTGTAATTATTTTCGGTTCTCAAATACTTATTTTGAGAGATAATCAATTAACGGGTTCGTATTTTACATTTCACATTGATGCATAAATTTTATTATTCGTAGTTCATCCATTCTTTTCAAATCCACTCATTGGATTATCACAAATAGGAGTTCTTGGGACTATGAATAAATTGTTATTCATACAGACAACAATAGAAGTAGTAATAAAGTATAACAATAAGATACAAGATACTCGAAATGAATATAACTCGATTAAGCGATATCATGCATATAAATAAAAATCTACAAATTAATTCAGTCGTATTCCGTATTTTTTTTGTATTATTGAATTTCGAATAGCGCAAGACAATTCGATCGGAAGTCGATGCGAACTCGAAACATACGGTTTAAGTGAATTATTCCTGTTTTCACATAAATAACAATATCGTGTTCCGAGGTTGAAGGAAAAGTAAAGGAAGGAAAGAAATCAGTGGGGAGAGTACGAGAGGAAATTCGTTGTGCTCCACTAATAGGGGTCTTTCAACGATACCCTACAACCATAAGTGGATTAAAGGAAACTTCTCTATTCTTTCTCATGTCGGAACTCGTGGAAAAAATGTATAACCTTGAGCGGGATTCCGGTTCATAAGAAAAAGGATTTTGGGTGTTTTATGTATATTAGCGAATAATCAACGGTTGCAACCTTTTTCTGACGACGGCTCTCACCTTTTGACGTGAACTTTTGCGAGGCTATCTATTTTCCGCTTTGTTCGTTTCGCGTCCGCGGCCTTCACCCTATAGGTATAGGTCGCCGCAATTCGCAACTCTCTCGGATGAGCACGAGTCGTACCACACGAGGGGGTGGCGAATTTATGAACGCCCGTTCTTTTTACCATAATCGGTTCGACTATGTACCGAGATCCATTCGAAGCCTGGCGGAATTATTCATTATCGTTTTCGAGGGTCTAAGGAGCTTATCTTCAGGCTTATATGACATCGAGTGGAGTAACCGGAGAACTTTGGGGATTCTCATTAAATTTTCATGAATTGCTGAAGATAAGATGACTGGAGTTCACGGTGTTATATACAAAACCCTAGCAAGACCTCTATCCTAATTTAAAACGCCAAGTATCACGTATTCCTGCAAAATTAATAGACTCGGTCTATAATTTTACCGCGAGCATCAGCACCAAGGGCCCCGTAAATACGTCCCTTAATGAATTCAAGAATGTATTTATTACATCCCGACGTTCTAGCGTCTTATCGTCCATGGACCGGACTGAATTGTTGGATGAATGCCGAGCGAACGCTAACATAACGAAGTTCATCCCTTATTAAGAGGACGTTCATAATCGCGCTACAATGACGGTCGAACTTCATCCGCTAATAACACGTCCCCGGGATAAAAGTTGCCTCCGAAACGTCTTGTACCGAGTCTGAAGATATTTAACGACCGCTACTACAGTCGCGTTACACACAGAGAAACTGAGAAATGACGCTCCCGGATAGAAGATGGAATTATGCGGGTGAATGAGGCTCCGGAGACCGCGCGAATGGATGCTAACAAGGAACTGATAGATGCAGAAATAATAAAGGAGCGCGGGCAAAAAGGGGGACCCAGAGACAAGTAAAAACGGAGAGGCGGAGAGTCGGAGAGACTCGGTTTGAACTCGGTGCTGAATAACAAGTAGTCACGAAAATTAGGGGGACGGAAATGTATTATATCGACCGAAACGAATGAAATAAGAAAACGCGGGAAGGAGAAAACCGCAACGGGGGTACTGCACGAACTATAACTGCTTATTAGAAGGCCGTTCGGGTGCCGCTTATAATGTGTCGCTTACTCCAGACGCCGACACGTCTACGTATAACGATTTTTAATTTCCTCCCCTTTCCACCAGCCGCGATACGTTTTATCCCGCTGCGAAAATTCCGGGTCCGTTCCTGCGCCGCGACGCCTACAAAAGGGAAATCCCCGAGCGAAATGAGAATTCCATACCTTCCTTGACATATTTCTTTTCGCCGTCCGGGATGAAAACGAATATTATCTCCGCCGTCGCGCCCGCCCGACCGTCCAACAGACACATTTATGTCATATTCGAAGTTTTAAAGCCCCCACGAATCGTCCTCGTCTAGCGGAGTGTTTATTCAAGAAGGGTGGAATGAAAGGAAGATGCTCTTTTAGATTTTCGCATACAGAGTCGCAGTATCTCGCCGACTAGGTAATAGTCGTAGAGACTTAAAACGTCGTTTTTACGACCCTTTATTCGCGTTAACGGCGCCTTGCTCGGCAAACCGTTACTCTCAAAATAGTAGTCGCTATTCAATTTACGTGCGACCGCTTATGAAAACCTCGTTATCCGTGGGCGATTTTCATCGACGATTACGGAGGAGTCGCGATCCACCCGACAAATTCCATCAACCATCTTCAAAATAATAATGATCCAGAAATGGAATAGCGAAAACGTCCATTAAATTTGATTGGACGTGAATGGTCATTTATTTTCTACAACAAAAGGGTTCGCTTGGTACTATTGAATTCCTTCGACGAACTGTCAGATTTTTAAGTTGATTTATAGGTTTGATTATGTAGCGACAAACAGTTTATTCGATGGGCAACAAATATCAATTATTGCATATTGGTGGATGCGCCAGGAAATTCTCATTACCTATTTGGTTTTAAATTTGGTAACATTTATTTCTCGCTCCCTTTTGACAGTTGACTTGCCGCTTAAGTTGCACGCACGCATTATTTATCATCGTCTGCGTCTCATTACGACCCGCTACGAAAAATACCGATTTATCATCAGATTATTAATTACGTGAATGTTGAAGTTGGAATATGATTACTGCTTTAATTCCATCAGTAAATTAGTTTTTCATGACGAATGGCTACTATGATCTGAATGACGAGCGGCGATTTGAGATGGGAATTGAAAGTTCTATCCGTTCTGACATTTTTCCATACAAATAATACATTGTCGCGAATAATCCACCAACAAACGATCCATGGGTTCTACGAGTTTCTTTTGATAACCTTCAATTTTTGATAACAAATTGACATGGGCGTGGTCCAAAAGACAGTTACGGTAATTTTTTCCAATTAATAACAATAGAGAAATGTGTTCCAAGAACTTTCAACTATTTTAGGAAAAAGACTTGTAACAAAATGAAACATTATATTGCAACAATTCTTCAAATATCGTTTTTTTTTCAATCGCCGTAAAATTCGCAAGATAGCAATCTTTCAGAGTAGCGACTGAAAAACGTTTTCAACGCGAAACGTAAAACGCAAATTCGCGAAAGAATACATTTTTCCCGCTAGTTCCGTTTTCCGTTCCGAAACGTACGTAGCGGCAATACGGGTTACCGGATTCGAACTAAAATGGCAAAAAGGTCCCAAGGCAAAAATTCGTTGCAACCAGCCGACGCACTTCGATATTTCACGGTTCCGCGAGCCGCACGAACAAAAGACGACTTACGAGATAAAACGGGAACGGTGGAACGATAATATGTACTTATATTCATCCTCGAAATGTTGAGAACAATATAAATGTGTCTGTTGGGCGAGGTGACGCGCCTCCGAATAAAATACACGTCCTCATCTCGGTTCTTTCGGGCGCTGTCAAAGAGAAAAATGCGCGTCACGATTTCGGATCGCTCACGACTTGACAGCGCGTTCTCGGAACATTCCATATTCAGAAAGTGTAACGGCTTATTATGAAATGAATCGATGCTTGGCTTACGTTACGAGGGAATTGCGTGGAAATTCCGTGCGATTTTCACCGGCCCCATCGAGCAGCCGATGGAAATTTGCCATTTATTTCTGGAGGTGAATAATACAAATTGTTCGCGCGATCCGAATAAATGAATGTCATTGGGTGTTTTTGCGTAGGAGCGTTTTAAACTGAACTGTATTTTTTCATCATCTCTCAAGATTCATTCGTTTTCATTAAATGTTGCATGTTTTTCGGCCGAAAGTTGTCAGTCGCACCGAATTAATTATATTTACTTGATTAGGTAGATAATTACTTTGTTTGCTCTTCGGTGAAACACAAAATTCTCATATACCCACACAGTTAAATAATCCAAATTCAATTACTTTCCCCACTTTTGAATTTATGTTTTGATTAGTTAGTTATTTCATATCGGAATATATGCTGCCACAATTTTCAAAAACTTCCATTATCTATACACCTCTTAACTTCAAAACTCATTTCTCTATATCAGGAAGCGACTCATTATTCGAAATACAAAATATACATAGGAACAAATTTCTGTAATCAAAAAATCAGGTCATCAGAATCACCTCAAACCAATTTTTAAATCTATACAGTTAAAAGCGCATCCGCCAATTATCGCATATAATTCCGTGATCCATTATGTTCACGTAGTTCAGGACTCCAAATAACAACTCGATTTCATGAGTTACAAACTAAACGTTCACCTGAAAAGCTTTTTTTGACCATTTTACCGGAAAAACACATGAATGACTTTACAAAAAGAAAATAAAGAAAAAAAATCGTTGAAGCGAGCAATTGGGGAACATGCTTCAAATTGCCATAATGAAAATCAGATTTACAGTAACATTAAAAACCCTCCCCTAATTTGAAATGAATAATTCTTTTTTGAAACCAATGAAATTTCAAATCATCTGATAAATATGTCCGACTAACGAATTCCGGAGTTAGTCGAAAGAAACTAAATTACCAAAAAAAGAAATATTTAATATCACAAGAAAACGTTTTTGAATTTATGGAAATCCGAAAAACAATCCCTCATTTTTACGCCAAACTGGGAAATGGGAATACTTGAAACAAGTGAAGTCATTTTTCCACCGAATTTCCACGAAAATATCCGAACCAAATAAATCGCACTGTAGAGTAGTGTCAAACTGATATGAAACAATGGAAGATTAATGGAATCGTTGGCGAATAATTATGCACCGTCCCCCGCATTTTCTCACTAACGAATTAAATTTGAAATTGAGATTGATTTCATGAGTCACCATTCAGTAGTAGGAAAATGAGCATCGAGAATGTGATATTAGCCACACATATAAATTTTTTGTTTCTTTTTGTCGATCAGTATCGTCCTGTAAATTAAAAACGAATATTTTTAATGTTCTAAATTTTTTTCTTGTACTTCACTATCGCATATTACATTTGCAACTAAATTAAGAAAATATTGAGTTTTGGCTTTCTATGGGTTTTTAATTATTTTTTGCTGCTTGATTATATTTGTAAAACATGAAAATGAAGATAAATTCATGAAATAATTTTTCAATGGATGGATGGATAGTTAAACTGAACAATGCCTTCACCTGCAGAAGGCCTGTCATCAATTCACAATTATTTTATAATTTGTCCATTTTATAACAAATGGGAGAGGGGTGATTCCGCGTTTTTTAATAGACTATCAGTTTTCCACAACTTTTGCTGTCCCTTTTGGGACCTCATCTTTAATGTTTCCAAACGAATGATATTTTGATTGTGATTTTCGGAGACGATGCTCAAAATCGACCAAATTTTTGGACTTCAGATTTTTGCATTAATAAATTTATTTGAAATTTAAAAGCGGATTCTGTAAGAATGAAGTTTTTTAAATAACATGTAAATCTCACATTCCCAAAAAAAATTTCCACAAAATCTATTGGAATTACATGCAGAATTTCGAAATTTGGCAAGCAAATAAATTCACATTTATATTTATGAATTGGGAAAAAAAAAATCAAAGATCCACTTTTGAATTTAAAAAGGTTTTTTCCAATTATTTACATATTTTGTGCATAATTGACAATTTTTTTGTGAATTTAATTCAATTTACAGAAAACGCTGTGAATGTGAATTGAGTCGCATTTATAGTTGCACTTATGAACGTGAATTTATTCACACTCGAATTCACAAATAAGTGAAGTTTGAATTAATTCACATTTACAAAAGAAAAGGATTTGGAATGATTCACAACCTTATTTATGATTAGAAATGTGCCGAACTGTGCCTGTAATTAATAAATTTGACAAACCAAACCAGTCAACCCAGCGCATGCACCAAAAATTTTGTACCGACAATAAATTCGCGCAGCCCTTCGTCATCGTTTATGACAATTTACGTTCCGTATTATATAAGTCATTCTATTTTTCAACTCGCCCACTAATTAAATGCAGTGATTCAGGTGTTTTATGATTTTTTACTTCAACGTCAAAGTAGAGAGTTGGGAGTTTCGAGTCTTTGAAATATGTGGTGTTGACGAACTTCTTTGAACTTTTTGCATATATTTACTTCCAATAAATAGTCGATCGTGTTCCCAAAGCTAAAAACCATGATCGACTAGAGATTGAAACGCGATTTAGTAAGTCTATAAGCAGAAAGGATAAGCAACATAAGATTCTCGAGGACTGAAATAGATGCCACATCACAAATAAAAAGAAAAATTATAACCGTGGGTATTGACCAAAAGAAGAAATTCGAAAACAAATGTTACAATCAATTACACAGTACACAGTAATGAAAATGGGTAGACGCACTCAAGGATGGATCGAACATACTGTACGAACAATTCAAGTGAGCTGTTTGAAATCATTCAGTCCGGAGATGCAAACATGTAGATGGATGTTCATGACAAGTGCAAAGCAGACCTCAATAAATTTGTAAACGCTTAGTGAGCCTGTTTCACCACGTCCACATAGAGTGTCAGATAGTATATCTGTCAGATAAACATTTCGATTGAATTACTCAGGTTATCTGACAGATGTACTAAGTATTTAACGGACTAATTTCAAGACTAGTTCAATCCTTCTTTACTACCAAATTGAATAGCACGACGATAATTGAAAATTTTGATTATCGGCTGGTTTATCAAAGTCTGGCAGGTAGACGAAATCTGGCTGCCTGGGCATTGATAAACACAGCGCATCCTCCAAAACTAAACTAAACCTATGAATATTTAAAAAGTTAAATCTCAATCTCTCAGAATAAATGAAGTAGATAGATGGTGGAGCTTTTTACGTTTAGTTCGTTTCCCTTGAATCCGCAATACCATTTAATTCGACATCCGATACGAATACTGCAACATAACCTGAACGAATTTTTTTCGCACAGTCAGCTTTCATTTCCAATGTACATATCCATTCCGCGAACTATTCGTCTGCAATTAATTTGCAGACCACGAAATTCATTCCCCGCGAACAAGAGCGCGAAGGTTGTGTTGCGATTTGTATCGTAATGATTCCATTGTGCGAGAGGCTTTTGAGCGGAATAAAACAATGCGAAGTTGGGGCGTTTTCGATATGTTAGCGTTTCCTTTCTGAAAAGTTCCAAGATCAAATCAAGTGCGAAGTTCGGGGTTAATTTCCCCCGTCAAGAAAGTTTCTGCGTATGGCATGGCGGATTGAGCAAGTAATAATCTAACAAACGGCACTCCTAGAGACGGACGTGATGCGCGGGGCCTTTTTCTTCCTCAAGTAATCGGAACACGTGGCAGCCGTTGACAATTAATTTATTGCACGAACGGAAGAGATACTGCGCGCTATTTTAAGCCCGCGACTGCTCCCGACGAATCTGTAAATCATCCCTGTTGGAACATAATTACGCGAAGCATCCTCAGAAATACAAATCTTATTATCTACCCTCTCTTTGGCATTAATAATAGATTTTCGGCGAGTCTCGTCGTAACAAGAAAGGGAACGGGCGATCGATCCGCAAAAAACATCCACCTACCCCTCCGTAACGAGACGGAGTTTGATAATCGTCACGTTAGCTATGAGACGTTGCAGGTGGTTCGTTTGTATGAAACGACCTCGAGGGTTCTCGCGCGCGAAACGCTAATCAGCTGGAGATGATATTTTTCAATAATTTCACTCGAATTACTAATTATATTAAATATACAATAACCGTTATAATTTTTTTTCGAGTTCAGTCATTTCCGGTTATACCATGCTTGTTTATGATGGGTTTGATTATTTTTTCTTGCGAAGGGACAAAATTGGTTCGCTCCTGGATTGCGATTTTAATCGGTGATTTTGTGTTTTAATTAACGGGGAGCTTTTAAAAATGGTTAACTCATTTTTGGTCACTTTTGGTCCCTTTTTTAACTTGTCATCGTATGTAATTACCGAAGAAAGAAAAAATGTAACCATCAGTTTTTGCTTTTATAATGAATTCAGATTTATCCTTGCGATTTTTTCCACGTCGTCAACGGAAGAAGGGCTTTACCATATATTTCCTTATCTGTCGACCACGCGAAGGCTAAACGCACACACCCTCGACCCCTTGGACGGAAATAAATTAACAGCGACGCTACCGTTCGGTCCGACGTCACGCCAAAGGGGTATCTCGGCGTTGAAGGTCCGAGAGGGATGGATGTAGCAATGTGTCGGGAGGTTTTTCGCGTCGCGGCGGCGGCGCCTCGTCGAATATTTACGAGCTGCGTCTCGTCGCCGGTCGCCGGCATCATTAGGGAATCGTGTATCGTTCGAAATGAAACGGGGTCCGTTTTGCGGCCGAACCGAATCCACAATGAAGGATTTACGAGACGACAATCGGCCAGATTAGCCGCGCCGTCCGGAATGCTTAACATGACCCGCGTCGTGTTTTTACCGCAACGGTAACGTTGCGGACGATATTTCGGTTGAGCGGGGGCGGCGGTGGCGGCGGTCGTCCGTCCGGTTCGGCCGGTATTAAATTCGCGTCGTTCGCGTGACCGAAGGTCGTTGCTTACGTGGCGGCGCGCAATAAAAACCGCTCAACGGCGTAGGAAACAACGACGTTAGTTGCGGAGACTCGAACTGACCCAATTACACTAACGCCGAAGGAAAGTAATGTTTTCCTAATGAACTTTCAGGACGTACAAGGAACGGGGCGAAACCGGAATTGATAATACGGTTATTCTTCGAAAATGGCAGCTCCACCCTTGTTTCGCCCTTTTTTTTCCAGCTCCAGCGGCTCGCACTGGGACGACTTATCAATTTAGATGAAATACAATCAAGTCGAAATTGTTATTTTAGGCCATCCACCGAACCGCTCTCTCTCTCTACTCTTCAAAACGTGACGAATATACCAAAAAAAAAATTTCCCCACACGCGACGCATTATATATTTCAGACCTTCGAAGCATTTTGCAGTAAATGACTTGAATTCCGACAAAATTTTCAACGATTAAAGAATCAAAAATCTATACGAAAAAAAAAATTTTTTCAACTAATTTTCTTTGATTTTTAATTCATCCATAATCGAATAGCGTTAGGTGTTATAAAGGGGTTGCTATCGCCTCCAATTAATAACGTTTTTTCACCACTTTTCACACACTTTTCAGCTGTAGCTCTTATCCCCAATTTTCGCAAAGAAAATACAGCGTGCTTTATACATTCTCACGTTTTTTCGGAAAAAGTGCTTTTATCGAAAATTTTAACTCAAGGAATTTTTCCAAAAGAAAATTGAATTTGCTTCAAGCACGTCATAGAATATTCCACAAATTTCCTCTTTGAGAAATTATTTCGCTATTCCACTGTCTCTTGATCATTTTTCCAAAATTGGAAAATTTTCTAATTGAGAAATTTAAGATCAGTATAGTCAATCACAGATTTATTTTTAATTAAACATACCTTTCTCCTTGGATGGAAATTTCAAGCAGAGGGTAAATTAGGATACAATTAAAAATAGTGAGTTGATCCTGTATCGTTTCTTAAATTGTACTGAAGAGAGAAGATTGCAGGAATTTCTAGTAAAACGGATTCCTGTTGTTATCAAACCGATATAATAATAGGAAAAGGGAAATTCTAGTCATAGCTACGTTTCGATTCCTGTAAAATCGATACATGTGCTCAGAACAACAATCAGGAATGATTCTGGTGATGAAAATGCTTCATGGTATAGTTATAACAGGAATTTTCGATATCCAATTTTCTGCGTAATTTCGTTTTCACTTTCTAAACGGAGAAATTCTCTGCGAAATGAATTTTTCTTATTAATTCGCATTCAAACCGGACACACATTGAACGTACTTCGTAACTACAGTTCTGAAATTGAAAAATCTTTACACGCCGTATATCCCGGGAAAATAAAAAGTATGAAAATCGCTTAAGAGATATGCAAACCGTTGGAATTTTATTTTCACCTCATATAAAACCGCATTACCTCAATAAAAATACGTTTAACGTTTCCAACGGAATTTTCTCCCCATTATGTTGAACCTCTGAAATGATGGTGATAAAATAGTTTTCCACATTTTCACCTGTACGCATTTATTCGCCAGGTATACGAAATAGTTCGAAATCTTTGAAATCGATAATTCGTCCCAATGTACAGCAGTTGCGGAGTAATTCAAAGTGAATCACCGAAAAATTCGCGTCACCCCCATTTACAGTTAACTTTTACGACACAAGTTGAATTGTTTCGAGCACCTTAATGGGGAAAGCCGAAGATAATCCGCGTTGTTATTTAGTTCTTTTTCTACCTGCGCGTTGATTAGTGGGGGCAAAAAATTAAATAACATTACAACGGGGGTTGTCTCGGTTAGCCGACACGTGGACTAAAGGGTCCCGTTCCCGTAGCGATGAAGAACTCCGGAATTGTCCCGTCCACGTGTCAGTCACGCGACTTACGAAATCCCCATGCGGGACCTTTCAGCCGACTTTGCTGACGGGTCGTCCGACAGGTAGCGGTATTCCCCCTTAACTAAGGGATGATATTATATAGTGCACTCTGCTATGACTTGAGCGACAAGCGAGATAATTAGATGACAAAGTATAAAATGTGGCCAGATAGAGAAGTTTTGAGAACGCTATTCAATCTATTGTTTCGATTTTGCTTGTTCATTAACTTTGATTCTGTGAATACAAAGGTGTTCCATGTTTTGAAACCCAAATAAACCTACCCAATTAGAAATAATTTTACTCTATAAGTTGCACCTTGTGGTTCTGCCTATTCCACAAGCTAATGATAACCTTTTCTTGTAAATTGCGATAAGACGCATCTATAGTCGTGAGAGCCTCGAAATGTCGTATTTGTTGTATAATTTGTAACAATGGATTACACAGTGATATAGCGATTGGTGTTAAAAAACGGATATTTCGAGACAACAGAGTTAATCGGGCATGTCTTTGTCGTCTTACCGGTTTGGGGCGACGGGTTAACGGCGATGGCGAAAAAACTAGACGGGTCGTTGTGGCTCTCGAGTTGGGGCGGGAGGGAAGGATGGAAGACGGGGGAATATTCAAGTGTGCTTTTCTATATGAGCATCTTGGGTGTGCCTAGACACATAACTTAGCGTTCCCTAAGTCTCTCGCGGCATATTTATGTCCGGCAGTTCCAAACAATTTCATATTTCTTCCTTTCGCAGCTCATTAAAAATTTTTCCCTCGCGCTCCGCCAGTCTTTTTCGCGATTTATTGCACCTGGCCGTATTTACGAGTCGCCCCTTAATGACCCGACCGTGTTTTATTCCACCAATGGACAAATTATTTTTTTATAGGATCAGAGGGCGTGAAAATTGTACGGACATAAAAAAAATATCGTTTTAGTAATAGACAGTGGTTTATGGAGTTGGAGATGAGAGTTTACGAAAAATACAATTTGCGCAAATTTGTGAACTAAATCATTTTTAACTATCAAAATCTTGAACTTTATTGAAATGAAGACCCTCAGTGTCTTCTCCTTTTTTTCACCTTTATAAGTCGGAATTCGCCCCCCAAATAGAGCGGATTTATGAATCTATTCCGTCCCGTGGATATTATGCGGGTCTTTGATGGTGTTCTAGGATCGTTCACGTGGCAGCCACGTGTCCCGAATACGGCCCGGTACCGGATCCTACCCCTATTAGTCGAAAGGTCGCCTTCCAACACCCCGAATTTAATTCGTACACAGAATTGGCCTTAATTCCCGTCGACACCGTGTCTTGATTAATGATTAATTCGACGCGACTTTGTCTCGCGACCTCAAACGCCCACCGGTCGCTACCCACTTCTCATGTAAATCCAGAAGTTATGGCGGGTTAACGATGCTTTATTATCTCGTTACGACGATGACGCAGTGAATGCAGACGCCGTTTTCTTTTTTTTTTTTTTTGGTAAGCCGTGTGAAATTCGGACGATTCCCACCGAACGCGAATTCGAATTTACCAGTTGCTCGTAGTCACGAGGCCCAGTGAAGGGGACTCCTTGTCGGTTACTTTATTTGCATTTTAATACCCTTTTTATGTGCCACCCCAATAAAATGACTTACGGCAAGGGTTGAAGGCACCGTCGCTCGCGACTTTTTTTTCGACGCATATAAAACACGAATTACCAAAGGGAACAGATGTTGAGACCCTTGCAAGGTGGCAGTATCGTTTCTCAGCATCGACGCACGAATGTCGGGTAGTACTAACCCAAACGTCTACTGGATAATTACCTGAAACAAAGGAGAAATTTTATTACGATAAGTTCCTTCCAAATCTCCCAGCCGAACCACAATTCACGTTCGCAAAGGCGTTAAGGGTCGCAAACGTTTCGTAAATATTATCTCTCCACCGCGCGGCGAGGGAAAATACGGCCGTAATTTTTTATGCGCCGAGGGTGGTCTCACGTTTGCCCGTCATTTACTCGATTTGTTTTCTTTCGATAATGATCCGATCGATCCAACGGTTCCGTTGGAAACGTCCAGAAATGGGAGTCCAGCCGCATTGTTCCAGGTGCGATAAGCGTCGGCTTTGGTGTGAACGTCGCTTGAAATTTTTGGTTCTTCCGCTTCCTCCCGTTCCGACGAGCGATATCCGAAAGCGTAGTTTGAAAAATTCCCCACTTTCCGGGTATTTGTTTCGCGTCAACGCCGTCGGGTATCCGCGAAACCCGGTTAAAATAAATCGCCTGTAATGAACCGTAAAATGTATTCGGTGGAAACTGGACTTTTCGCCGCGGTTTTATACGATCGCCAACAGACGAGCGAGCCACGATTCGCCTTTTTTTTGTTCCCGTCAATCGTACGAAAGGGACTTATTCACCACGTGACATTTTCTGCACGCGAATCAACCATAGAGATATTACTATTCATTTTTTTTATTATAAACATATTTAACGGTGCAGTTTTCTTTCGACACACAAAGTTTGATGCATATTTTTCCCCAAAGAATTGGAGAGTGATTCTCAACGACTACTTAATGTTACATTCGATTGGAATCAGTTTTTCTAAAAATTCAATCATATTCTCGCACATTTCTTACTGGAGACTTGAGATGACCCCATAGAAAAAAGTCAAGAGGGTTCACGTCAGGGGATCGAGCAGGCCTCCTCGTGCCATCCAACGGTCTCCATATGCAGCAGTTAAAAATTCTCTAGCAATCCTACTGAAATGGGCTGAAGCTCCTTCGTGCATAACTCACATATTATGTCTGGTTGCTAACGGTCAGTCTAGTCAGATAATTTCGTATCACTACTTCATTGGATTGGAGAAGTTATTATTTTTTCACAAGCGTTCAATTCAAGCGACCTTTTTTAGGTGAAATTGATTAATAGATTTGTATTGTAAAATTTTTTATACATACATACTTATATAAACATATAATAATCACAGTACTTCGTACTCAAAGTAAAGTTTTGTGATTAAGCTTTATTTAATTAAAATTTAGACATTCATTACTACCGTTCAAAGACGTTTCAAAAGTCTTAATCTGGACGCTTCCCTTGAATCCGAGCACCGGCGAGGGGTAAACGCCATTTTCACCTGTTTGAGTCTGTCAGCTCCTGTCAGACTTCACGCTTTTATACATTCAGTAAGTTTTCGTCAAGAGGTTTATTGTTATTTATTTATTTCCATAAAAATGTCGGAAAGAAAACCTGTCATATCGAAAAGTGATGATACAATATTATTACTTATTCAACATGAATACAGTTGGGTTACAGATGTTATCAACTATGTATATAATAAAATAAAGACTATCGGTCCAGGTAAGTCTGCAGACAATCACCTAACGAAATAACTGACAGTTGCCATTTACCTGCCAGATAAGTTATTTACCTGGCCATTGATACATCGGCCGTACATGTGATGAAAGTTGATCCTTAACTTCAATCTCAGAATGGATTGAAACCCAACAGCTATTTGAAAATAAAAATTATTTCTATCTATGTATAGCATTTTCATGAAATGAAATTTCTCTTAAATCAATGTGAAAACATAATTGATATTATATTCGCGATCACTTATGGTTTACTGTATAATCTACCAACATTAATGCATCCTATCAATTCCATGTACGTATATCGAACGAACCCTCCTCCTTATCAGAAGCGACGACAGCTTATCTTGTCACCTCACAGATTATCTTGCTTAGTAAACGGTGCGCACATGTCTGATTTGTAAATAACCAGCTACCCGTGTATAAGCTTGAATTAAGGTGAACATGTTAATCTGTGGATCAAATCATTTTAATTCGAACACGTATCGCTTAATTAACTAATAAAATAAATCAACAATTGAAGCAGAAACGAGGCGGTAAACTTAGATTTCCCACTTGCAACTCACTTCGCAAGAATTGAGAACTTTTCCTTGAAATCAATCAATAATATAAAATTAATAGTTATTCAGGTTCAGTAATCAACTGAGTGAGTTCCTTAAAATTTTATTAGATTGTTACTTCACCGACGAAAAAAAAGATTGAACGAAAATTTCCATTGGATTGCAGTTAATTTCTCTACGACGCTCGGTGTGAACAGGAAACTTTGATTCTAATTACTTACATCAAAGTTATTTTATGTGATGAAAACCAGTTCGAAATAGAATGAATATTGCTATTAACCAATTGGCTTTTTGTATATTACTACGACCAAGACTAAATTAAACGAATAAACATAAAAACAAGGCGGAAAACATTTTCAGTTAAGATAATACCACGTCGCATCAACGAAGATGAGTTCTTAGCGAATGTTTATGAAAGCGTTACAAAAACACTTCCAGTAATATACCGCCACTTTAAATGGCAAATACATTTCTTTATCATTCTTTTGTCGTCAAACCGTCTATCCCTGACGCGATGCGCAAAATTGACCAACTTTTTGGACCTGACACTTCTGCTGTAATTAATCTATTTAGAATTTAAGAGCAGAGTGAATATCGCAAATTTTCAATAAATTGCGCTTGATTTCACAAAATCCATTAGAAGTACATAAATAATTTTGAAGTTTTTGGACCTGAAACATTTGAATTCATGCTAACCTGAAGGAAGGAAAAGTCGATATTTGGAAAATATCGGGCGCCAGCCTTAATATTTTCAAGTTCGTTACGATCAAAAGGCGCGAAAGATTTATCAGTTGAACAAAGCTTCGACAGTACGACTCTGCAAAATTAATTCGGCCTGTGAAGATGAATTTTTGTATTAGCAACGTCGAGTTCACGTTACACAACCATCAAGACTATCGTAAACGGATAACACCGACTGGCATTTCGCTCATTTAGAGAAAAAACCAAGACGACTTTATTGTGCGAGCACTTATGTCTTGATGGTACCGCGTGGTCCTCGCCTTAATCATGCAGAAATTACCGATCGACATCAGTTTAAGGAAAATTTTGCGAGGAATGAGGATCGTCCGAGCGTCATTCACGGCAGACTCGGTGTACAAATTGAGCATTACTTAACATTTCAATTCCGTACGAATCACGCGGCAGTCTTTTATAATCGAAAGAAGTACCGACGGGCGGCGGGCGGCGCGCCGCGTGCCTGCCTGCAGCATCGCTAATTTCATTTCGTTAGCAACTCACTAAAACTTCCTTTTTAGTGAAGCGATTTCCATTTCCGCAGTTTCTGCGTTTCCGTTTGTCCGCGATCGCTTGAAACAGTTGCCGACCGGTCCGTTGCGAAACTCTTCCCGAAACCCATTATCTAATTGCTGCCGGCAAAAATACGCCCCCGCATTAGCCCACCCCCTTTTTTGGGGGGAAATTCGATTCCAGATCGAAACTGCGAGTGCCTTTTCGATATGTTTCAATGCCGCAAAGTTCTTTGCCGTCGTCGATGCTGCCGCCGCCGGCTAACCCGATAAACGAACGAAACGCCGCCGCCGTTACACTCCCAATCACGGTATTATATAAATGGCAAACGACCAGTTCGTAGTTGAACGAAAGTTTTTGGAAGACCCTACAAGACGTGACGGTTTTATCAGGGTAAATTTTTCTGTCGGCCAGTGATAAACAGCCCCTTAGTCGCTAATGAACTTTGCCGATTCGGGCAAGTTCGAGCGCGAAATTGGCCCATTACCGCCCTCGAATAAATTGTCACCAGGCCGAGCCGCGCAGAAGGACCAGATTTTATTTGATTACCTCATGAATTATAAATGGGGCGCCCGCTTTATGCCGATGCTATCTAACGGATGAGATTGTTCGACTGGAGAACGGGACGACGACGTACAATTTTGATTCCGGCGATTGTTTGCGAAAAATATTCGGCCGACGACACGACCCCCTTCTTCCTTCAACTTTCCAAATCCGGCCATTATATATCCGGAACGGATGACTTCGACGGCTCGTTATCGGCCCTTAACTTTCTCACGAGATCACAGCGAATTCTTATCGCGTATAAGTGAACTTTCTGGATAGTTTGCCCGTCCGCATTGCGCCTCCCCCATGCGGACTTATGGTAATCATAATGACATAGGATGCGGCTCCGGCCCCGTCTTTTCGCGATTCGGTCACGTCGAAACGGGCTTCACTTGAGACTGGTTGACAACTCCTGGAAACCGTTTCATATTCATTAACGGGAATCCGGTTGATTGCTGAGTAATGATTGTTTAATGGCAAATTCGGGCACATCGCGACAGAGGCTTACGTCGATTGTTCCTCCCGTAATTCTCTGCTTCGCGCGCCCCTCTCTGTTTATCTGCCATTAAACACGTTGTCTGCGCCCGATTATCAATTATAAACCATGCGGAAGCCTCTGTCTGCCGCTTCGGAATCACCATCACTCGACTGCTCATAACAAATGAAGCTTTTTCACCCTCCGCCGATAAATATCAATTGTTTTTCTTATAAACAGGGGGATATAATTGATCGATTTTTTTAATTTAACCAATATCAAAATACCACAGTTGCTACTGCCAGCCAGTCTGGAGATGAGTAGCAAACTTGTCGTTAAATTGGATTCACACGAGGTCCGGCGTGCGGGCGGAAAGCGACGTAAAAAGCGTCATCAGCGTTTGTCACCTCCGTTTGCTCCTCCTCGGTATCGGTTTTTTTTCACGGCAATCAAAAGAGGACAAAAGCCCCAAAGCACAAAGTGACAGTTTCAGAGTCTACATGCACCAATCATGAAGCGTTTCACCAAAAATTAACACGATTTCAAATATCGAAAAATATTGCGAATATTGCGACGTCTCGAAGGCTTCATTTGACATGATTTTTGACTTTGTTCCGAATGAAGTGTGAATAATTTTCAACTATTAACAATTGAGAAGTTGTACTGCTGAACTGTACATTCAAACTAGTTACCTAATTAATGAAGGTGATTAGTGTGGGTATTGAAACATGTGAAAATTCATTATCACAAATTTATACATAAATTCAGTATATTACGTGATTCAAACAGAGGATGGAATGAAAGCTGCTCTCACTAAAGGAGCATTCTATTACCAGGATTGAGATATGAATATATTCTCAAGAAATAAGTGGAAATCTGAAGTTTCAATCTTAAGACACTGCTTTACCTATCTCAAAGGAAAAAAGATTGGACCGATTCGTTTCCAGGACCAAGTGAAGAATCACGTTCACCTCATTAATTTTATTACCGGACTATTTCGCTTCGAGGTGTTAATCGTTTTCCTCCGTGCTGCAGGTGAAATGTTCCGAAACGAGGACGATGAAAATCACCCCATTGCTCGCAGTCGAATTGATTTTCAGACACAATTCGATATTCCCCAATTTTCATCGAAATATCGAACAAAATTCAATCAAAGCCGCGACTCCGAAGTGAATTTGCGATTGACTACCAATTGTGAGTACAAAGTACAAAGTACATCTCCGCAGAAAATAAAACAGAAACTCGCACGATGTTATTTCAGGACTTTTAAGTATGAGTTAATAGTGCGAGTTGAAAGCAGACGTTCGTATTGAAGCCATTCCGCGGCCAAAAATCTTTCGGGTTTCGCCAACATATGGAGGAAAAATTGTCCTTGAAGTCGGCCATCCTGCGGCACGGCGGAAATTTTATCGCAATGCGAATTTATCATCGCGTCGATTCCGCGGACAGCTGATTTAAATTAGCCCCCGTAATCGGGTCACATTCCCAATGTTTTCTCTTCGGCACGACTCCTATGTACACGATGACGGCATTAATGCGTTATCGTCGACCTCGCTTCAACGCAAATTACGTTCAAGAGCTGCATAGAGACAGAGCGGAGTTATCGACCTCCGATCGGTGCCCCGCCGCCACCGCCACCGCCGCCGCCGGCGGCGGCCGGCGCGTCGATCTTAACCTTGTTGCCGTGCGGGACAGGGTAGTCGCGGAATTCGCGCCGTTAACGCTCAGCCACAGACGTTCTTGCAGACCTGCTGATTTCAATGGCAAGCGGATAACGGTGAAAAGATCCGATGGGTCTTGCCGTAGAAATCACGTTACGGATACACCGGATTACACCCAATTAAACCCTCGTTCCGTCGCTCAAACGAGACGTATCCTACGGCCCGTGAATAATATCCCCATGAGCCAAAACAAGCCAACTTCCCCGCTTTGTGCAATCTTCGCACCGAATCGAACTGTCGTTTCCTTAATCGCGATCGGATTTGATTTCAGGTCGATATTGATATAATCAAATTCCATCGTCCTCAAAATTCGGTCCATCGGCCTTCGTTTGTTCAGACCAGAGGGACCGGCGGGGGGCTCAACGATAGTCGTTGCGTTTCGATTGAAAAACAGAACATTTTGGTTGAATACATTTTGACGGTTTGATTCATAAAAGCGACTTCAAAAAATAATCACCTTGCAATTCAAACTGTATCGAAGATCCCCAAAATAAAAAAGAAAATTCAAGTTATCTTCGCGAACAGGTTGGATAACTGGTCGAAATTCGGCACCAACAATATGAAAAGCTTAATCGAATCGCATGTTGAAATTGCAACATTAATTTGAAAGGAATCACAGTCTTTTCACCTAACTAATTTATTTAGTGTTCAAAAATTGTGTGAACATGATGGAAGAAAGATCCGTCAGCTACGGAAAAACAAAGAAAAAAAATTGCGTAAAACGAAATATGCATTCGTTTTTAATTATGGTCGTATCTACGTCAATATTTGTGAAACTACTATGTCACCTGCAGTGGCAATAATGACATTGTAATGCAATAGATGGCTAAAATGAATTTCGCCACTTGTTTTTTGACAAATTCGCTTTCATAATTCACCTCATGCGTATTGGTACTCAAATGAACGCTCACCTTAGGGAACGTTACGGTATAAGTGATATTTTTTAACGCTTATTCTTCACTCGCCACTCGGCGGAACCCATACGAATCATGACTCGGGAAGAATTATTCTAACCAAATGATCATAAAAACGATGGACAAAACAGAACGCGTACTCCGATTGCTGCGTCTCGAAACTCGGACGCATCAGTAGCCGGAGTCGACGATGGAGTGAAAGAGATAGATGCGTCACAGAAACTAAACGCTTTTAGGACGATCCTGCCTTATCGTTTGTTCCGCAATGTAGTCCGGATATTCTTATTCAGTAGAGGCCAACTCGCATACGACAAGCCGCATATCGCGCACGAAATTCACTTTCTCGATTCGCCTCATGCGTATTGGGACTCAACTGAATATCCTTAGGGAATGTCACGTTTTATTAGTTCTACTTCATTTATAAGACGTTAGCAGCTCAAAAAAAAACTTTGTGAAGAAGCTACGATGCAATTTGGAAAAAATGGCTTTTGTACTAGAGTATAATGATTTGGCCGAACGCCGAAGATTCGTTCGAAGAACACAAAACAAGTAAATGAAATATTCTTTTGAATATCCAAAAATAGAAATGTGATGAGTCTAGTTGCACCAATGATGACTAATCACCACTTCGAAAGAAACAAGCAAAGAGGGTGCCCCATTCTGTCCTTCACAACCTCCTCAGTCGAATAGATGTCTGATGTAAATTTCTGACGAAAGAAACTTAGTATCGTACTTTGAAGTAACGAACGTTGCGGCTTCGCATTGTCAGCCAAAAGTGATTAATGCTTTTCATACGAGGGGATATCGAGCGACGATTGAATGTTTGTTCTTCTCTATTTGTGACGTGACCACCGTCTTGGCGTATCGTTGATCTCGGACGAAATTCCGTGCCAAGGCTCCACAAATTTCGGTATCGAACCGATACCAGCCGGATTATATCTGCAGATATGCCACCGAATCGGGAATCAATTTCCGTCACGTTCCAATAATGCACCCGGCCATTAGTGAATCTAATGCCAGGCCCACACCCAGAAGTGTTCAATAAGTCGGTTGAAAAATTTATTCGCAACACACCCTGTTGACCTAGTGCGCGGCGCGACAATGGCTCGTATCCGAGTGTGCTCCTCTTCAACGGTGGTGGCGGCGGCGGCGGTGGCGTCGACCAGTCTAGACGATCGACGTCGTTGCCGTCGCCTACAACCCCATATAATTTCCCGCTACCATTGCCCCCGGACATGATAGGCAATCGATCGCTGCTACCCCTTCCCCGTCGCCTTTTATCTTCTCAATTATTCAAACAGCAGCAAACAAAGAATTCGGACTTTCTTTATTTCCGACTAATGTGGGAATCATTGTAGAACAGGGGCGTTGGGTAAGGGGATGGGGGTGACGGAATTTTTAATTCCGACAGCCAGTACGAGTGGCAGATGATTTATGGATGGCTTAATTAATTTCTGGGCCAGATGCCGACCGAGCACGGATTCCGTCCGAGAGGAACGTACGTCAAAAAGGGGGTCGCGCGGATTTTTCCGGTTTTACGCAGAGCGCTTTCCGTTACACGCCTGCCGGAGGCGCTACATAAAATTAGGCTCCTTCGGAATTTCCGACGCGACCGGAGGCGGCCGCCGCCATAATTCAATTGTTTGTAAAACACGGACTTTAATGAAGGTCGTTGTCTACAAGTGGCGGTGCCGGGGGTTTAGCGAATCGCTACAAGATTTTTCTCGTCCCCCTTCCAAATTCTGTGAACGTCGAAAAGCGATTATGCGGAAATAAGAGCCTGGCACGGATATCTGCGAAATTTCGATAAGATCGCCTGATACCGCCGCCATCCCATTCCATTTTATTAAACCGTATTTCACCCTTCGAATTAATCTGACTTTTACGTTCCTCATTAATTCTATCGTCAAGGCTTCCGATATGATACCGGGAATTCCCTTTTCGGCTAACCGAATAAATACGGTAATCACGAAACTTTCCCTTTACTCACCACGAATTTGTCCGTCTTCTTCTTCGTCGTTCCATTCTGAAAGCTCACTTTCTAATTCCGCATGCACGATTCGTATATAATTCTCATTTTATCCTTTGTACTTTATGGACCTTTTTCCTCTGTGAAGGATAAAAAGCTCCGAGGTGGTGGCTGCCTATATCACGCTCGTAAATTCCCATTAGATGACGAGAAAGAGGGCCGTCGGCGTCAGGAAAATTCGAACGGAAAGGGTAGATCCGAGGAATGCACGAACGAACGCCGGTGCACGTTACGGGATTCCTCGGGCTTTCCAAGGTGTACCAAAAGACTCGCCCCAGTCGTCGTTCATATATTACGAATTCTTGTTCATATTTCCACCGCCACCGCCGCCGCCGCCGCCCACGCCGCGAATGCAGAATAGATTTTTCAGCTGGCTAGATTAGTATCGGATCCTTGCGCGAGATGAGAAAGATGCGCAGAATTTCTCCTTCATTACACCACACTGATCCCCTTTGAGATATATGGTTGCCGTTACGCTGAAACGGCCCTCAGATGGGTACACTCGTTTACGAAAACTGTCGCATTCATCCCGAATGAGCGTTGCTCGTCCTCGTATGCGACATAATTGTGGAATAACGACTGCTGATACCTTTCCATTCTGTTTGAATGTTGAGTCATTCGATGCATTTCTTCATCCACGTGTCGTCTGCGCGAAAGTGTACCACTTGATTGTCGTATCAAAAATCACTGGACGTGCATAAAAATGGGAAATGATAATGATCTAATAGCTGATGGATGATGATATCATTACGGTAATATCGGACGTTACTTACTAAATGTTTACTTGATACCTAACTCATACACGTAAACATGTCAACACTAATCAAATAGATATGATAGAAATATCGAAATGCACGAGTCGTTCATAGTATCATTATGATGGAAATCACAATGAATGAAATTCGTCTTCATTGCTTAAAAACATGAAAATGAAATTAACTTGGTAAAAAAGACATCCATCGAATCAGGCAACAACATCAATTACTACCGAAAAATTAGTCAGACGACTCATAACATAGGCATAAAAGTGAGGAAGAAAAAATTCGTTAGAGCAATGTATTGTTGATCGGACTATTCTGAAGGCGACAAAAAAATCGACTCCTAATTGTTATCCAAAATATGGAATTGGGTGGGTTTTTAGGGACTGGAAAGAGTTTTTTTCAATTTCTGGCTAAACCTATCCTATCGAGAACAGTTGAATGAAGAAGTTGTACACAATAAAAATATCTACAACTTTTTTCCGTTTTTTTTTATTTTGAATTTTTTTCTCCATTGAAAACAACTTTGAACAAAAAAAATTTCACTTTTAATTCTTCTTGAAATTCCATATTCTATAGATGCTGTTTTCTTATTGTTATAAATAGTTTCTATGAATGACAAAAAAAGGACACAACAATGAAAAAACTTATTGAAGAATCAAAAGATTCGAAAAAATGATCGCATTTGATGGATAGAACCATTCAAAAATTTTTGCTTCGGAGAATTGTGATACAATCTGTATGTAGATTAACTCCGATGTAATTTAGAAAAACCGTCCTGTTTCGGAATACGAAGTAGGTGTGAAAATGAAACTCCAGGATATTTATGACCAAACTATTGTTAAGGCGGAAAAAAATGTATTTGTCATTCAGAATAGATTTGGGTCCATTTATAGGGGTTGGAAACAGTTATTTTTTTCAATTTCTAACTAAACGATGCATTCTATCAAATAAAGTCAAATGAGAAAGTTTTAAAAATATTTTTAACTAATTCACACTTTACCTGAAATTTCCGAGAAGAATGCTGGTTTTTAAGACAATGAATATCTATCGCACCAGTATCACGATTATCGTCGAAAACGAATATAAAAATTTGAAATAATTGTAGATTGTTGGGTCGCTCAATAACGGCACACTTGGGTCAACAGTAACGTGCCGCTCACTCAAGCGAATGAGCGACGCCATTGAAAAGAACGGCACACCGGAAGAGAGCGACTCATTTGAAAAGAGTGGCGGCACCTTCAAATTGTGTGACTTCCAGGAAATGAATCCAATTATGACCGGTTCAATATTGAAATTCGAGTTAACTTTGAAAATGTATAAAAATTTATGCATTTATCATTCTGCAGTTTGAATGAAACCGAAAATTGGAGGATCAACAAACCTCATGAGGGTACTTTTCCAATATTACATGGTTTATACCTATCCGAGTACTCGTTCGAAATTGGGATCCACGGTCGCCATTTAATAACCATGGACGCGAACTGAGAACAAGAAAGTATATATCGTGTGTGTGAGTGATGGGACCGCGTTATTGGTAAACAGAGAAAATTTCATATTGGAAATGTGAAGGTCGACGGTGTTCTCACGAAAATAAGCCGCACGAGGGGTATAGTAATTTGTTGATTGACAGTCAGGGTGTGCTCTATTTATATTGAACACCTTTCCGAGAGGGATGGCGATAATTATCGGACGGACGTTCAAGGTTTCGGCCGCTTGTATTTACGATATGACACACTCTACGCTCCCGTCGCGTTAATGGGTCCAATTCGACCATCAATTCACCCTCTTCAATTCGCTCGGATCCGGGCCAACGTAGCCACACTTTCCGATTTTAATTAAGGGGGTATCGGATGATGTATCTTTTTTAGAACAATAATGGACAACGACTAGGCTGCTATCAGTTTTCACGTTCGCTCTTCTAAAATAATCGAACTCTATTCGTCGCGTCTTTGCAAAGAAGAAATTATTTTGGGACAGCAAGCTGATTTGTATTATAATATTTGAAAAGCGATAAATACGCCTGTTTCCAACGGATGTAATAAATATTACGGCTCACGCGATCCGCACCAGACTGCGCCATTTTAGAAGGTCGAACCCTTTAGAGCGACAAGACTCGAAGACGAATGTGCCATTCGGACTAATTTCGGGGCGAATTGCCGTCGTTTTATGTACCTACAGCTAGTCTTTTTTACGATTCACCTAGGGCTCGTAAAACGGTCTTGGCGCGCCGAACATAAATCTGACACACGTATACGATACGCCGGGAATTCTCGAGACCGTTGATACTTCATTTGCGGGTTTAGTCGCCCTTCGCCATGATACGCCGGCCGTCGGCGAATTAATCCATTTGATTTGCCGCTGAAATTTTCCGAAAGAAAACCAGCCAGGCGGCGACGTCGCTAATAAACTTTACTGACGTATTATATACGCAACGACGATGGGGAAAGGGAACGGCGGCGGTGGCGGCGGCGTCTGCGGCGTATCGCGTGCCCCACGACTGGCGCCGCCGCGACGTCCCTCGAGATAAGCAGACGTCTGTCGGACGGCCGTATTTACAGCAAATGAAACATTTTAGCGGACGCACACATTCAAACAATAGCGGCCTTACGCGATCGAAAATCGAAAAACAACCAAAAAAAACCAAAAACTTTTTCATTTTTAAAAAACCACATTCATAAATGAAAACTTACATCATTCCAATCATTCATTAATTTGAATATTATTTTGCATTAATCAGTGTAATCATAACTAATCGTCACAGCAATCTGACGCTGAAACGTTGTTGAACGAGCTGAAGCCGAGAGAAAAATTGACCCACTAACTGTTAAATAGCGATTCAACAAAAAGAACTACAATTTTTCTATTCACAATTTTTACACGTTCCCTAAAATTTTGTGAGCAAAATGCGGCAGTCGGTTTTTCAAAATTTTAATTTTTTTCTTATCGGGAAGAAATTTCGGAAGCGCAAACTTCCGTTAGACATATCTTCTAAAACCATGAAGAAGTTTTTGGGACAAAAAACAAAGTACGGTTTTCAATTCTATTTTTTGTTTCGTTTTTGAGAAAAGAGCGAAATTTTTACACGTAATTAAACGAAATGTCATTTCTTGTTATATTTCCGTTCCTCGAATCATAACTATAATGTGAATAATTATCGAAGAATTCAAAACATTGCTTTTTCCGTTTCAATATTTATCCTAAATAAAACAAGTGTCACCTTTTTGTTAAATGGAATTGTCATACATATCACCTTCATTGCGATTATAGATCTTGGACTCGCTGTAATCTACAAAAATCCAGAAACGAATTGTGCAGCTATTCGACAAACCTATTAAGATATGAAAATATTATAATTATTCCCTTCAGCGGCAGAATTTCATTCTTCATAATGGCAATAAAATAATTCGTATCAAAAAAAGGAAATAAAATGACATCTGTACAGACAAATGCCATTTTCTGAGGTATATTATGTCTGAAATGGGTCAGTCAAGAAAATTACATAAGAATATGTTGTGGCAACATTATATAAACGTTTGGCTCAGTCCAAACATCAGGAAATATATATAATCAGTAGAATTAAATGAATTAAAAAAAAAAGATAGACATAGATGATGTCAAAATATTAAAAATCGCCAAAACAGAAATAAAAAAAATGCAGATAATAGAAGAAATATATGCCAATATTATAGAATCAGATAAAATTATAATATGCAAAAACGGAAAAATTTAAATCAATATTCGTAGCAAACTGTACTAAATGTGGAAGTACTCTTTGATGTGTGTAATAACGGTTTTTGATATGAGCATATTTCATGGAATAGGAAATATTTCGTCCAGTTCACACATTCGTGAGTTCCGAACATTCCAAACAAAATGACCCAAAAATGACTAATAATTGAAACCACTGGGGAATTTTATTAATTTTTCGTGAAGATAGTAAAATTATTTCCGAAAAATTTTGTTTTTAGCAATTGTATATGAAATTTTCATAATAAATTTTCGTATATATTAGAAATTCGCGTGATTTCTGCTTTTATGTGAGGGTTTTTTTTTTCGTTTCAATATAAAAGCTTTTCATTGTTCCTGCGTATCTCCACTTTATCGCACATTCTGATACCACTTCAATTCGGTATTGCGTTTCGTCAATTGATATGTATTTTAAAACGAAACGATAAGGCGAGAAAATACATATTCGTGCCTTTTATTCGTCGAACATAAAACATAATAACCGTAAGGGAATTTTTTTTAAATACCGAACAAAAAATTTCCTCGCTTCTTGAGAAATATCTGAAAAATCTCATTTGAAGGATGCGAAACCGTACCGTTTCAAATGTCCAATTGAGTCATATCGGTTCTGTTTCTAATACCTTTTTGGATTTCAATGAAAAATGATTCCGCACGTACAGAAAAATCAATTTTTCGCTCATATCGCCGACATAACAAGAACCAAGCTGTACTTGTTCTTTGTTTCAATTGCAAAATGTTCCTTTTTAAAAATCATTGTGACTACATTTCTCGCGTGCGATTTTGATTTTGCGATCATCGAAAAACTGCACACAAGATTGCGATTATCGCAATTGCTGTCGAAAAAAAAAACACTTTCCTTACTTTCTGTTCGAATAAATCTGGTTTCAAAGACGATTTTCCGGTACAATTCGTATCAAAAAAGTTACGGAAATTTTGCTTTACGAATAATGGAACCTGGAATGTCGAGACATCTTATCTGCCGAGAAAAAGAACGACATTTATGCCATGTTTCTGTATATGGCCGCAGGAAACAAAGACTGCCATGAAAACATTTTGAAATGAAGATTTAAAGGGTCGATATGACTTTCATAAATGATGGCATTTCATTTTTTACTTTAGGAGAAAAATATTTCCATCTTCTGACAGAGCAAAGCAAAAATTTTAAATTAGAGATAATAAACGATATTTCGATAATACGCCGACGAAAATATTTTTTCTCAGGTGGAAATTTCAGCTTCTCACGCTTATAATGTTATGGTTTGGTACCTCCTTTCGGAATATCAAATGATCAAAAATGGTAGCGGAACTAAATAATGAAACATAACATCAATTTGAACCATGAAGTTTCTATTCGAATTTGTCCGATCCGAAATGATATTCATCAACCAAATGATGAAAACCAGTGAATAATGTCAATCAAAACGTCGACGTTCAGAAGAAGTATCGGAAACCGTTTCGCCAAAAACCTATAAATAAAATAATATCCGTTATACCGTAGAAATTTTGTGCGTGCGCTGTATACACAAAAACGAATCTAGAATAATTCTCAATAACGTTTGGTCAGCGAACGTTCGGTTTCAGTAGTATCCTGAACACATATTTCGTTTCGTTTCTGTGTTAAGGGGAAAAAGAAAAATGGGACTCACGGAACCCCTATAATCCCATTTACCGAATTTTGGTCGCCTAATTTGTTTTTCATGTCCATCTGGTGCGACGGCAGGCACGCGATTGTCGGACAAGAAAGAAAAAAAATCGTAAGTCGTTCGGAAAAATCGGCGCCGATCCGCGTTACGTGATGAATAACTCGGAAGGGGCTGCGAAAGATGCGAGAGGACGCCCTTAATTCCGCAGTGTTTATATATCGACCACTACTACGAGCCGCCTTTTTTGTGCCCCTTTTCCACTTTGTTTAGGTCCTACACCTTCAAAGTGCTGCTTTGCCCTTTGCTCGTCTCTTCGCGGTTCTTTTGTTCCTGAAATTGAGCGCTCAGCGCTCAATTTTCCAAATCTACCGCCGCAAGAATCGCGGCAGGACCGGAAGGGGACTAATTAATAACGGTAACGTTGATCGGGGTCGGCGACCGCCGCACGAAGTAGACGGATGGGGTAGATTTTTAAAGCCTCATGCGGTCTCGATTGGGATTCTATTGAGGGGGAGGGCGAAGTCGACATTCTACTTCACTATTTTATAACTTCCCTTTGTCCACCATGGATATTCGGCTGTCTGATACGTTGAACTGCAGAAAAATGTACTTGCTTACACGTTATTATGAAACGTTATTGATTTCAGCTTACGTTCCAATGACGGTATAAGAACATAATCGATAAAATACTCGATGGTGATAATTGAAAAGAATATATCAGTCTGTCGGATACGTATAATGAATTCCAATAAAAACACATGGATGGAAACTATAATGAAATATCAATAAACCGTAAGTATGTACTTCCACAATCACATTCATTAATATTATAACGAGATATTTGTTATTGTTTCGATTAATGAGCTTTCTTTTTTCTTTCGATTCCTTTTACATTCACATTTTTCCCTTGGTAACTTCGGTGATATGGTTCCATTTTTAACGGTGCCATTTCTATTGGGGGTATTTTATCGGAAAGAAGAAAATATTGTTTTCAACATCCAATAACTGTTTGAAGCGGAAAATCGACTAATTGTCACGGCGGGCCCTGTGGCCGCCCAGTTATTATCAATTCGTTCGTGCGCGATATCGGGCAACCCGTAATGCGAGAATCCGGATGTCGACGTCATAAGTTTCCAACCTATTCAGTAGAGAATTTCGGTACGTTCATTTTAACGGATGAACGGGAATCGAAACGGCGCGAACGTTTTGTTCCGGTCCACATGTTCCGATTACGCTGGAAAACATTCGATTCAATCGGGTTTAGCTCATGACGAGGGGCAGGACAGGAAGAGCAAACCGTTCAAGAAAACAACCAGTCGCATCTGGTTTGTATGCGAATTTTTGAAACGTTACATCATCGCACAATCTAAAGACAGCATGTACAATGCGAAACTACGTTCGCCCCATTCCACCCTTCTGCATGCGAATCAAACGGGGCGACGCGTCGCAGTCCAAAATAACATATTCACTGCAACTTTCTGGTAATTATGCTCCGTGAATTTCATGAACACCCGGTAATAGTCACGCGAACTCGTGTTTCACGTGAATTTCGCGTGCCAAACTATCCCCCCAGTTTTCGATCGCAATCGCAACCGAAATTATAGTTTCGGTCATAATCTGTCCGGTCGTAAAGATGTTACTCATTTCAATTTTATTGAACGGGGTCATTACTCACCACCCCCCTTTTCAAGGATTACGTCGGCCGTGCGAAACGAATCGATGTGTGCTATGCGGAAACTCAATGCAAATAAAAAATTTCCAACTTGCACGTGAATTTCTTTCGAGGCATTTAACCGCGTCCCGTCAACTATAACATGACGATAAATTTCGGAAAACGCAATGTGAATTCCAAAAATATCTGACCGAAGATTCTGCAAGAAAATTGTTATTTCAAGTATGTGGTTTATGTGATAATAAATAGAAGACCGACGTATTTTCGGATTTTATATTCATGTTTGGAGGTTATTTAAAACACATTTATAACACTAATAATTCAAAAATTCAGTTTTCAGACTAACACCGAAATAATCTTTCAGAAAATAGTTGGCATTAGATGAAATATTTCGCGCAGTCAAATATTTCACCTTCAAAATGAATCTGCTCTATATTTTACGAAGCGGCGAATTTATATTTCACCATTTTGATCAATGCAACACGGAAATCTCATCACAATGCCATTCGACCTACGTTTAAGGATACGGGAAACGAATATTCGGTACATGACTAGTTTATTTATTTATACGTACACGTAGCGAAATGGGAAATCGGTAGGATTGATAACGTTCGGCGTTTTATGCGGGCCTTTCCTAGAAAATTTCACGTCAGATAGAAAATGTAAATGTAACATTCCGTGAGCATCCATTTCGGGGCTCGAGGGAAATGCCTTGCCGTCGATGAATGATTTGAATAAAAAGGCGATCGTATTAAAATTGGCTTTTTCCGTTGGCTTTCAGAAAAGGATCACGTTCGACGCTCGTTTAATGCAGATTCAGATGGTTCCAGCCGCACCCTCGCGCGACGATGGGTATCGGAAGTAAATTCCCGAAGAGTTCGATTTTAGCGACAATTAACATTGATTTCCGCGCGAATGATCCACATACAGACGATTCGATTATCGTATCGAGCGACAATCCGAGGAGGTGTTCCTCGTTTCACGTGCAAAATAAATACATCGACGTCGGCGTCGCGTCGCTCGGGCCGGAAAAATTATTGCTTGAATGAGGGATAAAAATGCGAAGCTCGCCATACACCGCATTTCGAATGAGTTATTCGTCGGAATTTTCCAATGTTCGGGGCGCCGTTGTGCGTCTTACATGATAAATATTTGATGTAGTCTGTTACATATTCTTCGTTTCCGCCCGCGTGTCGAATATTCATTTTGAATAAAACCAATTTCGAAGGCATTTACGGACGTATTGATGCCGGCGAATTCTTATTTTTCTAATATGTATGCCCGGGCGTCGCGACGCCGACGTCGAACAAGTGGGAAAAGGACGGGGAATCGACTGCGAAATGCCGGGGAGCATGAAGTTGTCGCGCGAAACGTGACCCGCGTGAACAAGGAACTTTTTTCGCTTTTTTCCACTCGATCCCTCGGCCCGACCCCTATTCCCCCACGTAAATGTAAAATTGTATAAATTCGGAACAACACCCCGGCAGTTACACGGGTCCAAAAGAAGGCGACGACGACACGAGGGATAAATTGCAAACTTTCCGTTCTCTTATTCAGACGTGTTCGATATATTCCAATTCGCTCGCTCTAGTTAGGTATTCCTTCGCTTTTATATTCGTAATAAGTGGCCGATCCAATAACTGCCACCCCCACGTATCACACAAAACTTCTCTTCCTCAAAATTACTTTTTTTCATGTCTTCTGAACGATAATAATATTATTTCAAAACTTATTCATATTTAAACGCCTTACATTGGCTTTTAATGGAATGTACATAACGGAGTTGTTATAATTTTTTATGTTCAATACCTTAAATCTTGAGTGCATAGAAAATCATTTCAGCAACGCGTCCTACTGTACGATCTTCAACAAGTCCAAAAAAAAATGCAAAAGACTTTGAGAAATGATTCTTTAGTGAAAATTAATTGGGGTACTAAAATTTCTTCAAAATCAGCTTCCCTCTCAAGCTGGACGATTACACTTTTGTGTAATTCAATTTTTCCATACTCGCAGGCTTAGAAAAGGATAATTCACTCAACATTTTCCGTAAAAAGAAAATCAGCAAAAGTTACGCTCCGTCGTGGGCGGGGGACACGGCCGGGGATAGTTTCTTTGCGCCGCAAACTTAGTCGCCCCCTGGCAATAATCCAAGTGGCAAAACAGGTCGCGCAAAAAAAAAATTGAATCGATCCTGTTTTGCCCAACTTCATTGAGTATGCTGAATCGATTAAGGGAAGTGTTTTACTGGTTGTGTCCCATTTCAGCTGTAAAATTTCAGTTTTGTGTCACGTAGAGGTTGATCGTTATGGGATTCCTTTTACGACTAATCCATTGAAATAAATTCCTGGCTTGCACACAAATAATTCAATCTAGCGACCGAGTGAATATTTAACGAAATAACTTGTTCAGATCGCAAACGGGCAACCTGTTTTCGTGTAGAACAATTTTTTTTGGAGCGTCCAAAAGATTAATTAATCCGACTTATGGCAAGAATTTGGGTAAAGCCCCCTTTCTTGTCGCTCCCAATTTACGTCGTTCCCCTATGCCCCGTTACGTTCCGTCTTCCGTGCGGCACCGGTGAATTCTGTGGTAACCCGCGTATTATCCCGCCGATTCCACCCACCTTTATCGGTCCCGTTCACAACGCGACAATGTCAATTCGATAAGTCAAGTGATTGATACCCCTCATCCTATCCGCCTTTCAGTTCTATCGTGCAAGATAGGAGAATTCGAGCGGAACGAATGCGGCAATCTTCTCTACACCGCAATCCACGGAGTAGTACCGCACTACTAACCCTCTTTCGGCGCTCGATTTTACGCGTCTCGTAAAAATGATTTGCGAAACCATAAAACGCGGAATATGTTAACGTTTTACGACACGCCAATTTTCATCTTTCTGCCCCCTGCGACCATTCACGCATCCGCAACTATCGTCGGGGGTCCGATGGGATTTAATTCGTACGGACAAAATCCTTCCAGGACGGGTATAAAATTTGTGGAAAATAGACGGTTCCGCAACCATTCCTCCCTTCTTTTCCATTACACAAATAAAATTGCATTTTTTTTCTATTCCGAGAAGAGAAAGCAAAAACGTTCTTCTGAAAATTCTTTCTGTGCGTTCACTACTTATACAAATGTATTTGGGAGTTAGCCAACTGAAGTTTTTTACCAATTTCCTTCGCCAGCACATTATGAGTGAAATTCTTCTTTGTTTAAATTTTCCTTGTGGATTTTGCTATAATTTCTCCGAATTCTCGACGACGATAATTATGTTATTGCGTTCGGTTAAGTCTCAAATTCAACTCATTCTGCACAAGATCGAAGAGATGCATACTTCTCCAAGATACGATCCGGGATACTGCGAACAAAGGCTTCTGGAGTTACACACCGATCAGGCGAGGAAAAGAGAGGAAAACTCACCTCTTGTCCGGTAAACGAGCGAATGGCCTTAGATAAGCTTCCGAAAAGCGGAGCACTAGAGATAGGGTGGCGTTCGCGGAATTCTTTGAGCAGACGAAACGTAGGTATATCGAGAAATTGTTCATTATTATATTTTCGCGATAGGAGAGCGTAGACGGGAGCGGAGATAGTCTTGAATGCGCGGTCGCATGAAAAACGGATGGCGGTATCGGGCGAGGGGGAAGGTTTTTGCGCCCGTAACGACGTACCTAACGCATATAAAAACCGGCTGACCGCTTTATTGCTTGCAACAGATTACCGTCTTTTTGAGAACGTCGAGACGGCGGCTTCGGGACGCTGATAAGGTGCTCGCGGATCGGATATTCCGAATCGTTATGTCAGAAATTTCAAATGATAACATTTTTCAAACCATACCCTCTCGCCACCCTCGGCCACTGTGCTCGCCTTTATTTTCGATTCGAGTTAGTATTCCGCGCGCCGTATCGGTCTCGGGCCGCACAATAAATAATCCAGGTTACCGACGGGAAAATCCCATTTTATTCATATAAATCTATTACATTATATATTATATATAATATATTATAATTAAAATTCAGCCTCTGAAGGTATTTGTAGCAACTTACGGCTATTAGTTTGAAGATAAAATCAGCAACGTCAAATGATTAAACGACAGTCGTCCTTCGACATTCGAGAGCATTTCGTTCCAGAAAGGTTTTTGTGTTAATAAGGGGGTAACGTTCCACCAAGAAGGATGCTGACATATGCAGTGTCTTTAAGATTCTTCTTTAAGCGTGGTGTCTGGTCAGGTGATCGTTATACTAAAAGTGACACATTGCCATACAACTTGAATGCAAGTCATAAATTTTCAGAATCATGAACTAGTCAAAGAATCATTTCTCAAGAAAAATATTCATTTGTTGTGTCCGTGGCAAATTTTCGGAAAGAAAAAAAAATTACGGGCACAATATGACAAATAAAGTCTCAAGCAATATTTGTGCCTCCATTAAATCTGAATATATGTATTGATTTCAAGACAGAAAGAAACGAAAACAGACGATTTTTTTTCTTCAAGTTAGCATGAATTTAAAGGAATAATTGTAGTTAACAAACATTTATCGAAGTCGAATAAAATTTTTGTTTCCCTTCAAATGTCTCAGGTCATAGTCACATTTCAAAATTCTTCATGTAATTCCAACGGATTTGGTGAAATCAAGCCCAATTTTTTGAAAATCTAAGAGATATATGTTGTTGAAAAAAGTTCATTCTCACTGAATCAGCTTTTAAACTTCAAATAAGTTAATTAGAGCAGCAGTTTCATGTCCAAAAATTTTGTGAATTTTGCGCATTGATGCGTGAGACGCTCCCCTGAAAAGTACCGCGTGTCTATATTGTGTCCGCTTCGTCGCTCTGTCCCAGAAGCTCCACCCGTTTATTTTGGTCTCATTTGAAAATTTTATGTCTCTATTTTGACTTTGATTCCACTGTCTATTTCGTATTCACATAATTCGTCTGTCGATTTTCAAAATGCTACGTGCCTATTTTGAGTTTGCTTCGCCTGAATGTTTTGGCGATTTTCCGTGTCCACATATCCACATATCCATTCTAGAAGTTATATACGTACTTGAAAAACGATATTTCGCTTCGTATGAATATTGGGAATTCAAATAACGATAACAAATGACACTTGTCTCCATAATACCGAATTCCATTATCTTTCAGAGCAAACAATTATCGTTGTCTTATTTCCCGTCGGATCATCCCGAAATTTTGTTTTCAAACTAATTCCAGTTCCTTTTCAGCTTCCTATTTTCATCCGGGATCCCTTGACCAAATGATTAATTACAAGATTTGCTGTCAACAAGACGAGATCGAGTTAAGCGGGCGAATTGGAGGATAGAAACCCTAGGGGTGATAAACTTCTTTGATGAAACGACAAACAATATGTATTTGAAAAGAAATCTGAATTGCTCGTTGAAATTCCACCAGATGTGATTGGTAGAAGATTAATGGATCTCAAATACACTAGAACGATAGTTTTTCCCGGATATTCGAGTCGATTTTGTCGAACATAAACTACTCGATACCCACTTCCACCAATTTATTCCGAGCTCCACAATTCGATGAATGGGAATTTAATAAATTGATATGTATTGACACATATCAAGGATATTGAAATATATGTAGGTATATGAAAAAAAAAATCAATCGGCAATGTATAACGCATGGGAAACCCGGAATGTGAAAGATCCGATTCGGAATATAATAAATACTTCATCATCTACGAAATTCCGCACAATCGGATACAAATACAAATAGGATGATGATAATTGAATGCACACAATTCATTCAAATCCCGGAATAATGCGAATCAATTTTTGATAGCAATCTGGTCGGATTTCGAACGGGAACGGTCGTAACTATAATGATTTTATTTTATTCATTGAAATAGGAAATCGAACAATAGCGACGCCCGACTGCGCCCCCCGCGACCATGCCAAGGGAATGGAACGTGTTTCACGACGATATTACGTCGCGGCAACGGAATGTTGCGAAACGAAAATCCACTTTCCTCGCCATATTTCCCGATCGGATTCGTTCGTCCGTTTCGCTAGGAGGGGTGGATTGCGACGCAAAACGGAAAATTATCCCCGCGAAACGAACGACTAGACAATAGGGATATTAGGCCCCTTCGACCCAGGCAATATTGTCTTTGCGAAAATAACGGGGAGCATTCGTTCTCATTAAAGAGATTCTTTCCCGTTTTCGTTCCGCTCGACCTGGATTACACTTCCCGACCGCCGTCGCCGCCCCCGTCTTCTCTCACCTAACACAGCGCAACCCCCTCATTCGGCCCCGATATCAGTGCGGCGTGAAACTCCAGGGAAATTCAACGCCTCGCCGAAAAAAAAATCGAATTAAAATACCGCGGCGGCCCGGGAAAGGTTACAACGCACCCTCTACCATCCCTTGACCCTAATGAAAGTAAAAGATAACCCGCTCTCATTTCGGGCCGCTTTCTTTCCGCCACCTTCGAAATAATTATTTCAGGAAGACGAGTCACCCCCCATTTCCAGCATCGGCATGCGTTCATTTCCGGACGAACGTCAGGAAAACGCTCGCCCCGGGAAACGTCCGTTTACGCGACAGAACAATACCAAACTAGTCGGGAGGAATTCATCGGAGCAGTCTGTCAACGATGATAACACGACGTGAACCACGATTCCACCTCCGGCTACGTGGTTTTCGAACTTTAAACGGGGGAAACGGAACGGTGGAACGGCGGAACGGCTCGACGATCCGCAATCAATATTTTTCACGAACGTGGATTCGGATGAATATTTGCAGAAATGGGGGGAAATTTTCCGGGCTTGGTGGTGAACGATAAAAGCGGAAAAGCGTAGAGGAACATGACGGTTTCGTGTAAGGGATGAGGACCTTCTGATCCGGCGCTCGACGCGCCCATAAACAATATCCCTCTCTACCAACGGTTTGGTCGGGTCAACATTACGTTCGTGTCTTGGTTAAACTTTTGCATAATTCACGTCGCTCGTAAAGGGGAAACGGGGGGGCGGACGGGGGGATGAAGGATAAAGCGCGCACATAATATACGCGCATACCGTTCTTGGTCGTGTCTTTTCGTCCACAACGTCATATATCAAAGTCGGACCACCGTTTCGCCATTAGGGGATGATCGCTGACGTGGCCGCGTTCATAAATTCCGTGCCGTTTTGATGAGAGCGATTCGAGATGGAAAGAGAGCGCGCGGGGTTCATTCGATACTGAAAAGAAAAATCGGGACGCACCCCCTTGATAAACACGCATATGAGAAAAATGAAGATATGAAATATGACAATACGATTGACATCAACATGTTGGCATTGATATAATACGGCGTTTACCTAAAACACTGGTTTCAGACGAAATTCGAGAAGATATTGCAACAGGTTGGAAATATTGACTGAAGGGAGACTTATCTCGTATGATACATCGAATGCAGACATCGAGATATGAAAATAGTTATTGGAAATTAACATGACAAATTTGTTATTAACAACATTGAAACAGTATTAATATTAACGAGCTTTACAAAATATTGCATTACTCTACTTTAATTTCACTATATTAACAATAGTAATAATTCACGCCTAAATTGTTAAACCGGTTCCCCGGTTCAAATACTGATTTCATCGCGGAACAATCAGAATTTTAGATTCTTTTCATTCTATCTGCATTTTTAATACGAAACGCTTTTTTAATAAAGCACCAGTTGCTAGTAATTTTTTTACGATTGAAATAGAGTTCGTAAAACTAGTTCGAAAAGGGTTGAACTAGGTAATGAAGTTGAAATTTTATGATCTATTGATTGTAAAAGGTTAATGTACCATTATTACATCCTATAAAATCAATTGCACCATGTAGGCTCTGATAGTTTTGATGTCACGTGTTTTTTTTTTACAGAAACAATTATTGCCGCAACGGAATTAAGTGTGCTAGTTTAATTTAGTGCGTTTTCGGTGATGGCCAAACCGTAAAATTGTTGTTAGTTTTTTCTTCCTTGCAACGGAACCATCATAAAGTGGTTTCCGTCTTTCGATCGTCGCGTCTATAAAAGATACATAAGAGGAATTTCCATCTGAAATTAAAACCTGGATTTGTAGTGTCCCTAATTAGTTTTCCGAAATTTTTGGAACATCTAACTTTGACGATCGCCTAAATGAACGATAATCCCCAATGAGTCATCAAATGTAATTAATTTCAACGAAAAATACGTCGGGGTTCACGTTTCCCATGTACGCTCTTCTGCGCGTTTAGTCGCACGGGCCACCGACTGATTTACAACGGCAGATAATATTATTGCCAACAGCATAGTTTATCTTGAGCTATTTTGTGTTCGCGGCGTTCTCAATAAAATATGTAAAGTAGCATTCGGGTTTTGCACGCCACAGTAGTATATTACGTCCTTGCACATTCGGCATAACTGGGTGTACACTATTATGTATCTACGTCAAGTTGCTGTATTAATATCAATTCCGTGCAGAGCTCGACCGGCACAAGTACTTTCATAGATAAAATACTGACGAGATAAAACATTTTATATTAGAATTTGGCCATTCATTGTCCAGTGTTAAGTGGACCGGAGACACTGTAGCCTGACAAATCAAATCAAGTGATTGGAAGAGTTTTACAAAATTGATCTGTCATAAAAGTTAGGAATAATCAACTCGATTTGATAATTAGACCATTTTATATGAACGCATGTGTCTTCGTGAAGAACGGTTAGTTCGTTCCGTTGCCCCACATCATAGTACGTAATTGACTTTCTATTGCGGGAGCGCTCGCGCGAGATTCCCGGTTATTTATGACGGCGTATTGCGTCCGATGGCTCAGCCTGACCACTTTTTCCCGCCTAGTTGGAACCGCGACAAATTCATCCTTTTTTTCCCTATTGATATTAGATTTATTCGGCACGACTTGGTTGAACTCTATTATAGGAGAATCACCAACCTACAGCGCTCATGGAATTTGGCTTCTTAAACTTAACAACATAGCCAGCCAATACGAACGCTTGTCTCGTCTTTATCTATGAACTGCGATGGTCTAAATTGCTTTCCGTATATCTTTCAATTGAAAGATTTATCTCATGCTGCAGATCCGATGTTTACTTCGAAGTTATATGGAAACCGTTTATCATCGACGGAATTAAATGTCGTTATCCTATAATAGTATTCGTGACTGCGAACTAAAGAATAAAATTAAGTATCACTATATGAAGTGTGATAAATCAGACCAAGCTGTAAGTTCGAAATCATACAACCCTACACTTTTAGAACTGGATTCAAAAATTTCTTCCTCACTATTTGATTAAGAAACGTTTAAACAAAAATTAGAAAATCGACGAAACGATTGTTCTGCTTACTTTATGCCACTTTGCAAAACGTTTAGATACCATGAGGATTCAAAACACGACACGTGAACGTATAGTAAATCAACAAATCAGGAACAATTTCGAATCAGCTCATACGCCAAAATTGTCTACAATAATCACAAAAATGGTAAACGCAGTCTGGTGCTAACAATTCATGAGGCGTTCCAGAATTTTGTAGATAATACAGATTCGGTGAAAAAAACTTGTCATTTGTCGTTACAGCGTGAATAGATAAAATTTATTATGTGGAATATTGCTTCATCAACAAATTAAAGATAGAGAATAGAAATCGTCATTTCATAGCAAACTGAACTAAAATTGAAATGTGGTTTATGCAAGATGACGTGATGAATGAAATGTCTTAACTTAACATCGAATGTAAAAATACGTCAAACTAATTCATTTATCGATCCAGTCAAAAAATTGAAAGAAATTATTTTCAAAAACAAAATTTTGTTTTCAAGTTTCTCCCCCAGCGAAAGAACGGCTTGAAGGTGTTAGAATGTACTGATGAATTGAAATATTCTGTTTTTCTAAAATCCATTTTCATGATAACACATTCGCATGTCATAAGTACTTTTTAATCCCACAATTTTGCACTCGATTCGATTATGATTCAGTAAAAACTAAAAATATGGCAAAACGTCAATAAGTCATTATGGAGTAAAGACGAAGATAAAATGTGGGCGTATGTTATTAAAACAAGCGAAAACTTCAAAAAATATATTCATGATATAATAAAAAAAGCGAGGACAATTTTAAATAGGCGAATCGAAGTTTCGGCCACGAAAGAAAAAACGTTTAGTAAGACATAATCGTTGAGAGTGCGCTTGGGAAAATTCTCACGAGAATCGCTCGGCGTCCCCAAAAAATTACTGTTTGGGTAATAATTTGAAACAGATTATTTCTTCCGTGAACTAAGTAATATTTAAATCGTACTCTACAAAAACCGTTCTCTGATTCAAATATTCGACAACTCTGGTTTTATAATATTCTTATTCTTGAAGAACCTGAACGGTAATTCGAAGTTTGGTTTAGATGATTCCGTGAATTAATTATTTTCATAAGATATTTGGAAGTGATCGCCTTAATAACGCAATCGTATTGGTATTTTCCAAATGGTGACGACTTCTGTATATTAGTATTAAAAACCGTGGAACTAACAAAATATATTTTTACATCTGATCTAAGATAAAATGCGTACTTAAATTATGTGCATACTACAGAACAAGTGACGTACAAAAAAGGCAAATTAAAAATGTTTAAAATTTCGCCTGTGCAATAAATTTTTTACTACAGGCAACTTTGATTTCACGAATTTTACATGCAAAATACGAGGATGGACAAAGGAATATTCCTTCCTCTCTTGAGTCATTTCATTTGGAAGACAGGAAAATTTTCCACAGAAAGTGAGAAATAACATTAAACTCGTGTGCAATCCCTTTGGAAAATTGGGGGTTTTAAGAAATTATCAGGTTGTGTATCAATATTCCCCAAATATCATAATTTGACGCATTTTAGAGAGTACATAAAAACGAGTTGAATTTTTCAATTAAAGGTGATTTTCATCAAGAATAAGCTTGTCCAAAATGGTTTCACAAAACCGAAATAATCATTTTTGTTTCCATAACCTGAAAAAAGTTATTCTACAACAGATCTCCGAAAATATAAATTTTGTTTCGAGCTATCTCTCTTTTCGAAAAGTTTGAATTCGTTGTAAGGAGACTATTTCACGGTGACGTTTTTTTATGACCGTCCGTTATTACTCCTCAAGGAATAATCTCCGTTGCAAACATTGACAAAAAATTCTAATCAATATCTATCGCAAGGGCCCTTCTTTTTCCACATACTGTGTTTCGTCTCGACGATTTGTAATTTGTGGGACTTCGTTGAGATTGGAAGGAAAGCTTTCACACTTGTCGGGGCTTATCGTCGTCCTCGAGCCCCTATAAGTATTAAGCGTGATCCAGAGGATTACCACCTGTTCACGATTGTAACTTTTTCAAAAGAGAAAACACTATATAACCGATTGATATTTTAACACAATGGAAGTTAATAGTTAATCGAGGCTGGACGACGAGGATAAGCGCGGACAAGTATGGGAGCTTTCGAGGCTCGACGGAATCAGAATTTGAAAAAATTTTTACTTCGCTACGGACTTTCGGCTAAAATTGTTTATAGTTTGAACGTTATAAATTTTATCATTGCGTCAAGTCATATGTTATTACTTTGATTGTTGATACCGAGTTTTATAATGAATTGGAGACCAGAAGTCACGAGTAGATTGAGCGATGTTGGTTTGCGGAAAAATTGAATGGTTTGAAAACATTGTGACGTAAAAAGCAGATAATTGTATTCTATTACGGCGGCATACAATTAGCTTCGTCAAGATTCCACTCGTTCTTCGTCTTTACAAAGGAAATGGGCTCCTTAATCTTCTTATCATTTCGGTCATTCAAAAACTTTTTTTAAGCAGGACGAATTGAGCGTTTTTTTAGCCGTCTAACAAAATGGGGTTTCCAAGTATTTTTTCAACGGTTCGATTATTCGCGAATACAAAAGATGGTCGGCAGGAGGAAGTTATGGGTCCGTTTGTGCTTTAATAAAAGCTAATATAATATAAGTGAAGAGTTTCTAACGGACGCCGCCGTCAGACGCGTTAATGATTCCGTTGGCGTGGGGCGATAGTTTAGTCCCGAGGACTCCCTGCATACATGCACATTTGCATGGTTGTCCCGTCATTTGGAAATCGTTACCGCTCATTGCTCCTTGTTCGCGAGCACATATCGTTAAAACCCCTTCGTTTGCATATTTATCGCGATGGGTGTTATTTTTAAACGACAACGAATATTTCCCCCCTTTGTATTCGATTTTATGGTACATATAACGCTGATGAGGTTGTCATGAACATCAGTCGATTGTTCGACGGAAAAACCGCGCCGCTCCTTTCGTTTACCATTTGTTCATTTTTCTCCGTTTCTCGGAGCGAAACGGCCGACAGTTTAGCAGCGAATTCGATTATTCGAGCCTTCGGTCCACTACGAAAATTACTTTCGGAACGCGAGGGTAATACGGGGGATGGGATGGCGGGGGGCGGAGGGTATGGGGGGTAGTATGGTTGGCTCGTTGATAAATCGGGGCATATTCAATGACGAAGACCGCGCGGAACGGAGCGGAGCGGAGCGAGGGATGAAGTGGCGGAAAGCGAGACTGTCGAACGCGGAAAGATCCTCTCGATGATACAGCATCCGGGGGTATTATCTCCGGCCCAATATTAATCCCTCAACTATCGTCATCTCCCTTGCTTTCGGTGGTTTCAAACTGGAAATTTCAATAGTGGATGAGGCGTATATGCACCGGAACGATTGGGGGATTATGCGGCCGGAGCCTTTAATTTGGATATACAAAATTATTTCGTAGGAAAACCATTATGTCGTGGCCGCGACGGCTCGCAAAATCGGCTTTCCCGATGACGAGTCGGCCGACTCCCTCTGGAAAACGCGCTCCATCCCGAACGCAATTTCTTACGGTCAGAAATCGGATTATTCGAGTTCCATCGTCGTTTTTATTTTCCATTACATTCTTGTTGCGGTCCCGAAATCTAATTTATGGTTCACGCGCGGAATTTTCCCGTTTTCGAATACGTGCGTCCGTGATCGAATTTATTTACAAATAACGCGAGGCGGGGCGCCGTGCCGCCGAGATGTTCACTCTGTTCACGCCAAATTTTTGATATCTCCTCAAAAGTTAACTCTTGTCACCTCATTTCTGCTTTGAACCGACGCGACGCGACGACAGTCCGCGGGATCGGGCGAGGAAGAAGCGGAATTAGGAAGGCGTGGAACGCTTAACAATTTCAAACATTTTTACGGCTCCATTAAAGTGGGTCGCTTTTCAAATACAACCGGAGATGGGGTGTTGAAATTGGAGTTCTAGATTAAAAAGCGGGTAGTGAGGGTTCGCATTAAAGGATATCGTTTGCAGAAACGCAATTGGACATAAAATTCCGCACTGTGTTTAAACTTCTCTTTCCCGGCCAAGGATTGTATCTCGGGGCCGACGAAGACGTTCATTTATCGGGTTCGGGGGGGTTTGTTGAGAATTTCGAAGGCCTCTTAATATAACTCCGAGCGCGCGAAACAAATTAGACACAATTTAATCGTCCCATTTAAGTAAATTGGGGAAGTTTAGGTTTAATAAATTCGAGACTTTACCTTATCATCTGGTTCGGCGAACGGGAGACTATATCTTAAGGAAACCGACTAACCTGAAACAAAAGGAGAAATATTAGCATGGCGGGGTAGAGCGCTATTTCGATGTGCCGCCGCCGTAGGGCGCGTTTATGCGATTCCCAAACCGCCATCCGCGAAATATGTCGCGGACCGGGAAACGGAGAGAGAACAGACGAAAGTTAAACGGGTTTATTGCGAGGAATTTCGGGACGAAAGTCCCGAAATTATGGCGATTGCAAAACTTCCTACCTCAACATATTGTGAGCGGCCGTCACTCGATCCGAACTCACGGAACTATTTTCAAACCGAGCGAATTTTTCAAATTTCATTTTTCGATGCGAACCCATCATGTTTATCGCAAAAATAGACAAATCAACTCAGATGACTGCAGTATTTACGAAATTCAATCCCAACGACAATTTTTTTTGCACTAACTTACTGCTCGAGGTAACTTCGTTAAATTTAACTCGGAAAGCTTAAACTAGTTTTCTGTCAGTACGACGATAGCCCTTTCACGCCACTATTAGTTGGTCCAATTTCGCTATGTTCGATTTGCCTTCAGCGATTATGGTTAGCATGTATTATGCAACAACAACTTTGACGCGAACATGATCTCGCAAGTTTCTATCTCGGAATAATTTAACTTGTCCACCCGCCAATTCATTAGGGAAATACAATGATTCCATAACGGTAACTTGTTAGATAACAATAACGGCATTTGGCAAACGAACACGTCAGATAGACCGGTTCCACAATGCACAGAGATGATTGCTAAGGAATAATAATATCGGCTCTATTTAAAAGTGACGACTTTCATTGAAAGTTATCATTTAATCGCAACAATAGTACAAGTCTGCGCCAATGTTATAAATTAGATTCATCAAACGAAATAAATTCGGAAATCTTGAACTCTTTTTGAGACATATACAAAATTTCAATGAACCAAACTAAAATAAATCTTTTTTATATTCTTACTTTATCGTGTTCAATGTTCGAAGCATACTGTATGGAACACGTGAACTGAATAAATTGAATAAGGATAAACGACGGGGTGTTGGAAAAAAAGTTTGGACACGTCACTTTATTTAAAAAAAAAAAAAAATTATAAAAGATGCGTCATCTGGCAGTGGCCAATACTAAACTTCTTCTTTCATATTATTAATTTTTGAATTGTTCCGAAAATTCTAAACATAATTTATGTTCAATGTACATACTATACCAATTTTCAACTGTTTCGGAAATATTGAGATGTGTTCAGATGAATACAAAAATTAAAATTTACAAAAAAAAATTTCACCAATTCTATCGGTCCACGCCGCCCTATCCCCTGATTTGGAAAAATTTGGCTGTTACCGGCGGACATTAATTTGGTAATAGGGCTCGACCTTGCTAAAACCATATTGTATTGGTAGGAACTTGTGGGTTTGCCGGATCAGGATATTATTTTGAAGCAGTTCTAAATATACATCTCAATCCAAGCTGTCAGCAATGACACAGGAAACTATGATATGATTTCCAACAATTTCTGCCCAAACAACTTTTTCAAGGTATTGCGTATGTTCCTCTCATCCAGTGAGGATTCTCTCATCAGGATATCCAAGTGTTCGTCGCTCATTTATCGAATTCGTTCCATTAGGCTGTTTCAGCCTGTATAACAAAAAGTGCATCGCATTTACTCGCAGCGATCGCCTCTTGTTACAGCAACCCGTCTTGTGGTTGCGGTAAATTTAATTCGGGCGAATTTTCTCGTTATAGAAAGAAAAAAAAACGTGCCGAAAGAGCGAAACACACGGACCTCGAGGAGGATCATTGTTTTATTGAGCGATAAATCAGAGCGGTATTTAAACAGAGACGTTTCATAAATTGGACCATTAGATGCCTGGGGAGGCCGCTGAGCCACCCGAAATGTACGATCGCGTACATCGAACCGCGCTCTCCATCCACGATTCCTCGGCACGGAACTTTTCAATCGCGTCACGAACAGACGAACGGTCGAAATTGACAGACAAGACTTATCGGACGACAATGAAGCCCCCGAACCTATGGATATGAATAAGGCAGTTCACGGAAGGGTCAACTGTTTGGTAATCGACAGGCGAACCGATTTTCAGATGTCATTCATTGACGGAAATACGGGGGAGAGTTCATTTCTTCTTTTTCCTATAAGAGACATTTCGTTATTATGTTTATCGTTATGTTGTTTGTGCATTTCCTGAACTTTCGGAACAAATAAAAAAATAACCTATTCGCAACCTCAATGTAATAGAGTTTTCGACGAAAACAATCGTATATTCAGCTAATTTACAGCTCGAATGCCGAAAAGAGTTCAAGCGGCGGTAAGGGAATCAGAATAGAGAAGTTTTTCAATTCTTTCGCTCGTTGTTCGTTAATCAATATTGTTTGTGCATGTGGCGGTGGCGCAGCACTTTTTGCTCCACTCGCTGGACCGTTTTACGAGAAAACGAAACGAGCACCCCTTGGACCTCGGATGATTGATCGTCCGAAATTAGCTTCGCGAAGTGCATCCATCTCTCTTGAAGTTCGTCATTATTATTCATGAACGGTTGAACGTCGCGGTGGCGCATAATTCAATGAGGGAAGAAAGCGCAACCGCGGTGCATTTTTCGTCGGACACGATAACGAATTTACGTTTGTCCGACGAACTGAAATCGAATCAGCGCTGTCGCATAATAATTAAAATCATCCGACGTCTGTCTCAGTCAAGACGACTTCTGTTCTGCTGGTTCGGAATAGTGGCGGCTCCGCTTTCGATGCACCACCACCTACCGGATATCTAATTTCTGCGTCGAATTTCGCGTTCTACCTGCGATCTAATGGAAATGCAATACATTTCAGTTATTATAACTGAATAGGAATAGAAAAAAATATTTATTCTGATAAAGTTTTGGAAATGAAGACGTTTCAATTTTTTTTTGTGATGATGATTTTTCAGCAAACTTTCTCCGATTTGATGGAGTAAAAAAACAAGTGGGGTGTCTCAATTGAAAAACGGAAAAACCGGAGGTGTGACAGACATGAAACTATTTTCCAGAGGAACATCATAGCTACCGAAACTCAGATATCGAATTTCATAATGTAACATTAAGCTATTCCCCAGATATGTCGGATAGGCCATCAGGGGGTGGCGAGTTTGAATGGGTTTCTGTTCGATAAAATTACGTTTTATAGTTGACGTAGAGTGACAATTTAAATAATTAAAACGGATTGGTAGTCACAAGTGATGAAGCCATTGCCGATCGGTTATTACAAAAATCGGCGAAGAAAAATTTGCCGTCGTTAGCCCCCTTTCCGTATATAATAGACGTATATTGGCAAAAAGGTTGATTTTTCGAGGTCACGTTTTCGATAAACCCGGAACGGAGGCAATAAAGACGCGCGGCGGCATTTGGCGCGTTTGGGAACGTGCGCTCAAGAAGTATGAAGGACGGGGGGTTGGTTCTCGCGCCGAAACGCGCATATATATTATATACGAATGTCTAATCGGACCTAAGCAAACGGGTCGCACTTTAGAGCCTATCGCAACCGATTCGAAGATGTAATTGAACGCAACAAACAAAGATGGCACGGGAGCGGTTATTAGATTTCCAAGCAAACAGTTCATGAAACAGCTGGGAAGCGACGACGACGCACCGTTTGAACGACGCTCGACGAACTTGTGGCGCCGAAGGTATCGATTTGACGTGGGGCGGCGATAGGGCTCGGGAAAACGATCGTCGGGTTTGCCGCCGGCGCTCGCATTTTGAATACCGGATTTTCCACTTTCCCAGTTTCATGCCTTATTTGCCGATTGATTTAGATTATTTAATAAAACGCTGAAAGTTAAACTGACGAGTTATCTTTCCACTCCGAAATGTTATTAATTCTAATGGACTTGCCAGCTTATATAAAATACATCATCCCCTATTCTATTTTGCCATCGCCGGATTTCAATATTGTATACGAAATAATCCTCTTTCGCGTTTTCGGTCGATTACGTTATATGGTTTGTAAAATCTGAAAGAACAGTATTGCGCGTATTATACGTACACAAGTGCACGCTTTCCACATTTCGTTTTTCAATTGATTCCAACGATGATTCTTGCAAAAACCGTCTCTACGTGACTTCTACATACGTGAATTTTGTCGGAATATATCGGAAATCGAGCTTTAAAGTCGATTCGAATCAGCAAAAATTGAAACCCAGTGATTTATACGTGGATCGAAGCGAACTTTTTCTCCGCGCCCACCGACGACATTAACGCACGTAATTCCTTTCCGAACGAGACTGGTATCGAATCGAGTTTGATTCGTTCCGGAAAAACCACATGAAATATGGATCGGGATTCGACGTGTGTGCGATCAAGGAAAGATCAACAACTTTTCCTAAGGGTAAATCCATCTGAAAATAGCCTACCAGTTGCGCGAATTCTTTTTCACCCCGATGCGACGGGCAAAAGAGAGGGGGGGGGGCGTTTCGCTGAATCTTTTCAGACTTTCCAGTGGATCAGTCGTGAAAATCGTAATTATAAGGCTGCGATGCCGTTCGAAACAATTTGCAGAATGCATTTCCTTTATTCTATTATCGCCAGTCCCCGTCCTCGTGAATACATATTTATGTACCCCCGGCAAGACAGTCCAATTTTTCTCTTTGAATATATTGCGTTACTTAACTCCTCCTCAATATAGGGGCGGAGGGCGCCGACAACACCAGACAATGCGGAATCTCAAAAGCAGCGTTGAGAGACGCGGACTCAACTGTGACACTAATTGATTAGGCGCAGAATCCTTCCACGGATATTTCAAACGCGATATTTTTTTGCAAACATCTGTTTCCGGCATTGTCCCGTCCCATCTCACTCTATAACAGCGGCTTTATCGAAAGAACGGACGTCGAAGGATTTACCACTCGTTACTGCATGAAAACTCAACCTCGACCACAAAATTAAACGATCTCATTCGAAAACATACTCATGTTCAACAACACTCATTCTTTTTTCAAATACAAGTCCTTTTTTATCGAGCCATTTATTTGAATAACCAAAGGTATCTCCATTTACAATGTAAATGTTCGAGACGCCACGAATAGTGGTTTGGCCGAATACCGACATTAGGCCGGAGCGCCGAATATTCGGCCACACTTGAATTTTTCAACTAATAAAAGAAAATGGAGAAAAATTAATTAACAAAACTTCAAAATACATTAAAGACGCCACGAATAGTAATTTGGTCGAATACCCAACACTGACAAGTCTTCTGGCCGAAGCGTCGAATATTCGGCCACATTTAGAAAACTAGCACTTGTACATCCTGCATTTCTTATTTCTGAAGTGTTGTCACATTACAAAGTTGACTATTCGATATACGGCTGAATTTTTTCGGCCGAATTGTGCTAAGTATTCGGCCGACTACCGAATATTTCGTAGCACCTCCAATGTGTACTCTTGAGTTATACTGTATGATTCTCTTACTAGAGGCGCCACAAATATTCGGTATCTGGCTGTTCAGCCAGTTTTTTCACTAATCGGTAGTCGGCCGAACAGTGCTGTGTATGGAATGCATATCTCTTCTAAAAATATCTTTTTGTGAAATATATTCGGTATTGGGCCAATACTGAGATTTAGTCGGCCGAATACTGAATAGTGAAAAAATTGGCCGTATTCCGACTAGTTGCCCAATATTACGATACATTAAGTTCCTATCACTTATTCGGCCATATACCGAATAGTGGATTCGATACCGAATACCGGATACCAATAAAATGGATACCTCTTCTTTTAAGAAATCCTTCTTGTGAACTATTCGGCCGCATACTGAATAGTGAAAAACCAGGCCAAATATTCATGACATCCATAATTATAATTAATGATTTCATAAAACCCCCACACTTTTGAATTTCTCAATATTCTTAATGTGACAAAGTTCACTATTGGGTATTCGGTCGACCAATTCGCAGTATTCGGCCGAATAGTGCAAAAATTGGCCGAAAAGCCGAATACCGAAATAAAATAAATGAAAAAGAGCTAAAAATGCAAACTTAACGACAGATAGTAATGTTTGGTGGATGCGAAGGAACCAATCCAAAACGAATCGAAAAAACAGAAGTTAGTAGCATTCCGGCAGTTGATTTCCGATTATGATCGTTTTTTTAGTTTGGAACCATTCCAAAATTCTTCAGTCAGAAATTAAATTAGCGCGAGTCGGGAACGTAATTTCGGAAGGACATTTCGTCCAAAATGACGGGTTATCGACGTTGTAAAACTTTTATCGACGCATTCGGACTTGCGAAAACATTGAATCTTACTCGATATATTAATATAATAAATCGTGATAAAATGCGGAATCCGGTGATCGTAAAAACGTCCCCTCGACCATACGCAAAAGTTGATCCGTGCGGCTGCTTCGAAATTCGTCGGCCCAGGTAAAGCAACTCTATTATATTCTAATTTGTTCGGATGGCCCGGTAAACATGAAGTAACAGATGTGCGGCTCGTATCGGCCAAATTAAACAATGTGGGATTTTTGCCAGCGTAATTTAGTGTTTTAATATAGCCGTTGGCGTTTTCGCCCCCCTCGCGACCGAAACCCGTAATAAAGACTCGCCTTGCGACATCAGTTCACTTTCGAATTTTCCGAAGGCGAATGGTCGAGATTTTCTTTCGCCAGTTGCTGTCGGGGCGGAAGTTAAAATGGTGATTGGAAGAAAAAACGCGATTTTTACAGGCTGAACGCTCGTGAGAAACCTTAATTCTTCCTCGCTCCATCAACCGTCTCCACTCTCGAAATTACTTAATTACGTTACGAAGCTCATCTGCTAATATCTTTGCAACATTCGCGATGCGACTGAAAGAAGAGGGGCAAAGAAATGCGACGGGCTTCGCGTTGCTGGCGCATTTAGCAATTACAAAGGTCTAAATTAAATAACAGTTTATCCTCCGGTCGCGTACGATCTCGTTTTCGCCGGAGTACAAGTACGATATGAAAGGGGCCACTTGACTCCACGACTACACTTGGTCTGGAAGTGGCTCGTCGCGAGCGCCAGTTATGACCCGGTGCGGACATATCCATCCCTCGTTCGCTTCATTAATTATCGCTTCGTCTGGTACTCGGTTACATCGAACGCCCCCTCGATAACAAAACGTTCGCAACGCGATCGAAGGGGCACAGTTCTATAGGAGGAACGCAACGTGGACCCCGGGGGGGAGGAAAACGAGTGTTTTGCACGGATTCCAACACGCATTGACGAGCAATAATCATGAATAGTCGCGAACGGTTCGAAGGTCTGAAGGGAATACGATAAATGATAGGACGTCCTTCATCCTGGACAGATCAGCGGGTCCACTGACGAAAATACATTGGATGTTCTCGCGTAACAAATTTGCGAGTCGGTTATCGAATTGCCTGCGACAAACTAACCCCCATCAACGACATCGCGAACAATATACAACAAAGTTCGACCAACAAGTTTTTTTTTCAAATCTCACGGGATATCATTATTCTGGATTAGCTATCATAGTATAGCCGAGGGGATCAAATGAAAATATTTTTAGATAATTTGTTCATCTAATAGGATCTAAGAAGCAATTTCACAGAAAAACCGGGCGCCAGAGGAAGCATATTTTTGGAGGTCCCCTGGTAACTTGATGTCATTCTATAGTCTTGGGGGGGCTGAATCTTATTTCAAAGTTACTCGGCCATATTCTGGCCAATTATCGAGGTATTGCCAATTTTTCGTTTCATCTCTTGTCTGTAGTAAATTGTTCTAAAAATGAATAATTGCAAACATAATAAAACATTCGAAAATACATAATTCACGCTAATTGTCATTTCATATAGGTGGTAAAAATTGTCAGGAGAATGAAGGTTGTGAAAAATGGTGGAGGAATTGTGAGTAATGTAAACAAGATTCGTTTGAGAGGGGTAGGTCTTGTGCTATTCTTGGTCAACTCAAGGAAAAACTAAATCATAGTTAGTTGATTTCAATTGAATATGCAAGAAAAACGCCGCCTTCGTGATAAAAAGAAATCCATACATTCAGAATGTGCTCTCAAGGCAGCGACGAAAACCGCATCGACTAAATGGAAAGCATATTTAGCTTTCCGCTCATTACACCTTGAAGAAACCGAAAGTCATAACAGTTATATTTCTGCCTATTACATTTGAGTAATTGAAATAAATCGGTAAATTCACACGACCTCAATATCTGTGATAAAACGATCGAAGCTCCTTGTCGTTCCGATATAAAAATATATTTTGCGACTTGCCTCAACTTCAAACGCTTCATCGTCCAATATAAACATCTGATATGACAACGAAAATTAATCATGTAGGTCACATAAAATTTGAGTCGACTATTTTTAGTGATTCGGCATACTTAATTTAATGAGGGATCTTGCGACAACATTTATTCGAAAATCTCGGGACAGAATTTTTCTTCTTCGCATCGCGTCCTCCGGAAAAATACGAATATGGCCAATTATGTTTCAAGTACAAGTCAAATATTAGTATGAAATTTTATATCTTAAAACGATATCCGTGGAAGTGGTGACCCTGGTGACAGATGGTTGGAGACTCGCGTTCATTTGATACGAGGTGAAAAAGTTTCCATTTATTTTAATTGTGTAAATTTCATTAATTATTTGGGATGACCTAGGATTATTTAAAACTATTCAATAAAAAACTCATGATAATAGAAATTGATTAGTGATGTAAACGCCACTTAATTAATATTATGTAATATTAATATTATATTTAGAAAATAGTCCTCAAAATGTGAAATGAAAGAGTATTATTTATTCCAAAAGCGAATTTGGATTAAACGATACGGAACGCTTTGTTCAAAATGTAAAAATAGCTTTTTTTCGGGCGGCACTCAAAATACATCGGAATTCACACCTGGGGTGAATTGCAATTCCATTCCGATTTTTTCAAACTGGGTATTGCGACTATCGAAATTCACCAGAAAAAACAACGACTTTTGCAAATCCATTTGTATTCACAGGGGATGATGTGAATCAAATCACTTCTATTTCAACTTTTCAGAATTCCTCACATTGCTATTGAAATACATGATTTCAAAACTAAAAAATTTACTCTTTGAAATACAGAACTAGACATAAGGTAACACACCTGGGCTGACATTGCGAATAAATAATGAATTTATAATTAAAATCAAATCAGTCATCATATCCTGATTCAAAATGGGGTGATCCATTGATTAAAATCAAATATAATCAAACTATGATTTTCATTCGACATACATATTTGCTTTTATCATTGCGCGCATGTAACAGACACGAATCGACTTGTTGGAAGCAAATTTCTGATTATCTTAAATTAAAATAGCTGTTTTATAGTTAATTGGAATTTATCAATATAATTGGACAAATTTCATGAATGCATCCGTAATAACTATACTGGCTAATGAGAACATTCGTACAAAGGAAACGCACCGTAATCCCTGAAATAATGCAGACATAAAATATTTTCAGTCCGCCATGTTTTCCGAATAATTGAAAAGCTTCGAATCGAAAATAATTCATTCAGAAAAACTGTAAACAATCCTTCGTTCAAAATACGGTCCGCTCAGATATATTGAATGTGGAGGAAAATGAATAAAATATTCTGGGTTTATGTATCTGGGTTTCAATGTGATTGAGGTGGATTTAGATTCGGCAAATATTTTCGGGTTGATCTTGAAGTTATATGGAAAAAATGTTTCAGGTGGAATTTCGAAAAGCATTCAAATTATTAGAGATGCCACGAATATTCTGTTCTCGGTTATACGGCCAGTTCTTCAACTAATCGGTATTCGGCCGAATACTTCAGAAATGCAAGATATACAAGAAGTAGTTATTTTTGTAATCTTTGAATAAAAGTTTTCAAAGTGTTGCCGAATATTTGGGGCTTCGGCCAAAAGACTAGATGTTCGGTATTCGGTAATCGGCCAAATCGTGGCATCTCTAGTACAACTACAACTATTGGCGGGACAATGTCTTATAAAGCGATGAAACCGGCTGCACGCACGAAAAAACATGATTAATACCGTAACGTTCCATAAGGTATTCAGTTGAGTACCAGTACGCATGAGGCAAATCAGATAAGCGCCGTATGCCTTTGCGGTGATTCTTATTGCTGCAATCTACTCGAACGAAAGTTTCGTATTCGGACAAATCACTATTCGTGACATCCCAACAAGTTATTGATAATCATTTGGAAGAAATGACAATCACAAAATGAAGAAAATCCTTCTGCCACTGCTTTCATTACGACGGTCTGGCAACCCTAGACAGATGGGTTAAATTCGTATAGTTCGCAAAAAGTCGAAGCTAACGTCGCGAGCTAGAGGAGCGTGCTCGGATTATTCAAAATGGCGACAAATTGTGCTAGAATGAGGGGTTGAGATCCGATCGAGCTCCTTCGAGCGAACAAAAAGAAAAAAGATTCCTTTTCGAGTGCAACGGGCAAGGTGATGAATTTTGAATGGAGTGTGCCGTTTTTGAAAAGCGAATTCCAATGCAGGCCCGACAAAACGGTCGCGAACACGACCGGCCGGGGTCCGTGCGGTTTCTTTACCCCGTGTCGTCTCGCGAAGATTCGCCACCGTCGCAAAACCGGTCCCTGGGATCCGGTCCGGTCGATTAATTCGATAAAGACCGCATTCTCCGCGGGCAGTTTGCGATATTTCTGCTCGACGCGCGAAGGCACGGAGAATTGCATAATGCAGTCGTCGTAAGTCGGTTTCTATGCGAACTTTCGCTCTTCGGCTCCGGTCGATTCCGGTTTTCGTACTGTCGCGCCCGCCGCCGTTCGCACGGTCGAACGGCTGTCTCATAAATATAAGCGAATCTCCTCTTTCCCAAGTGGTCCAGCCAAATAGTCGTGGAAACGGCTCGCACTTTGTCTGCCAAACCAAAACTCGCAATTTTTCTCATGACAGCTTATTTACATGAAGAGAGCTTTCATCTGAATTTGTACTATATCAATCTTTTTTCCAGATATTTCGCACCGGTTTCGCGCCAATTCATAGAACTTCATTCGAAAATCCTACTCAAATTGAAAAATCAAAACGGAAACGAGTGCAGACACAACTAAATGCGATGTAACTTTCTTCGAAGTGAATAAACCTTCGTCACAATATAGGAAGAGGCGCTTCCACCATAATATAAAAGTGACGGAAGGCTGACATCGTGTACATGGGGTCGTAGCATAATGCTATTTTGGTGATGATCTCTAAAAAAAGAATTCTATCTCGAGCAACACTTTTCTTCCAGCTCTCATATTTCATTTACATAATGTAACTGACAAGCCATAAAAGCGTTTATGACTATAACAATATTGTGATAATTTTAACGTAAGTTATTATATTAAATAATTTCTTGATTCTGCATATTTCGTCCTTTTTAATGCGTACAACCCTCCGATGTCTATTCATGAATAAGAAGACAACAGCTGAAAATTTGTGCTCTATTCCGAATGTTACAGTAAACGTTTGATTTTCCAAAATGTCAAGTTCTCTGGACCGCTGTTCGTACTACATCTGATTGGCACATTGGCGCAATTAAGGTCAGTTTTTTTCATCGTTTTTTGATATTGCCTTCAAAATTTCTATAAATATTTCTTATAGAACAGAAAGAATTAGTTCAATCCGCGCAATGTAGTTTCGGTCTTCAATACCTCATTCTCATTCTCGCAACGTGTCTCCATTCTCCATATACTGGACCAGTTTCGTCCGTCGCAAACGTCGGCTGCTTTGGAGAAGAGGCCGCCGAGTTGCCCAACCGAACTTTTAATCGTTTTTAGCGCACAAAAACATCCATTTCTCCCCATCATTCGTTTGTTTTGCATTCGGTTCTCGGCATATTGGAGAAATATTCACGTTTCCGTTTGATAGGTTTATCAACCCCGCAGGTGGATTCGCCGGCTCATTTCCTCGAAATACGCTGCGCCGTAATATTTTATTTGTCAGCTTAAAGCTCTGGCCGTAAAGTCGCCTGCTTTTCAATGCCTCAGGTGAAAGCAAATAACCCGGGCATTTTTTTCTTCTGTATACATTTTAATAAAATTCTTTATCTCGGTGCAAACTCTTCCTGGGCGCTTAAAACGACGCGCCGAAGGCCTTATCTAAATCGAGTATGCGGTAGTGCTCGTTTAACACAATGTCTTCCTTCATCGAATATCACCCGCTCCCGGACTTAAAACGGTTTTGGTAATTACGCGAAAAAATATAACTTTGAGGAAAGAATTCGATTTCGATGTGCAAAGTATCGAATAGGACAAAAATGGGCATCGCAGCCTGCCCGTTCGTTTTGTTTCTTTCTCTCGCTCACGTGATTATCTGTTTCGGCTTGCCCGAATTCCGGATCAATTAGTATTCATCGGGAGCCACGATAAAACGCTGACAATTATCGCCGTCGTCAGCGCCGTCCGGTACCGAACTCTAATTGCGCGACGACGATTAACCGAAATTATCCGGTCGTTTTTCGGCCGTTACGAGAGAACCCAACGAAAAACCTTCCCCCTTCGATCTCCGAGGACCGGTGGTCAATGGCACCGACTCAGCAATAAGAACGCTTAGATTGTGCATGGCCGAACTATTAACGTATCATTATCAAAAATAGTGTGTCTCAAAAGTACCGGATGAATTTCATCAATTTGTTGACCCTCCGTTTCAGATTTTCGTTCGTGGAAGTCGTGTTTTCAACCCTGCAACTTTACTCAACCCTAACGTGTAGCAATCTTTAATAATGCAAATGGCCAAAATTCCCCTTGCGAAGCCTTGAATTATGCAATTATTTTACTCAAACATAAGTGAAAGAGAATGTTCTCGACGGGGAATTGGGAAAGCGATTGCAATATTGAAGCAAATTTTCGAAGAAATTTTCAACTGAACGGTGAAAAATTATTCGGTGCGGCTAAATCTGGTGATCTTGACGGTCATCAGAGTTGCTATTTGTGATCGACATAAATTGGGGACTATTTCGAGATGACGATTGAAAATTTCGAATATTATTTGATAAAGAAGTTAATTTATTGCGTTTTCATACATTTATTAATTATAATGCAAACTGACATTACTAAGCACATAATTGTTCTTATTAATTACACAACGATTATTTTAACGCGGCTCAGGGATTCTAAACAACCATAATGATTAGATCTACAACTATTTATGGTAGTTACAAATTCTCGCATTGTACATTTCACGTGCGTAGAACATGTTGGAAATAATATCCCTCTAATATTAAACGAATTGTCTTTGTCCCCGTGTCTCTCGTTACAGAAAATTGGAGTTAGCTCAGATTTATTAGAAATTACGAGTGTACAAATTCAAATTTATGTCCTATTTTGCATTTAGAAATTCATTGTTGTAATTATTAATCGAGATACTCGATGTTTTGATAGAACGAATAGTTAGTTTTGAGTTTAGTTGGCTACAAAAATGTTTTACTATTCTGGCCTAGGCGTTATTGTATGATTGTGTTTTCTGCAAATCAAGCTCTCGAATGTAAAAAATTTCTAATTTTCGAAAAGGTATTTGGAAATTATAATTAGTTCTCTACCTTCCGAGTAGAGAAAGCCCCTTTCTATCTTTTGAATGGATATGATGTCCACACGTTATTAGGTTTTTATTCTGTGATTGTTAACATCAAAGTTATATTTGAATAATAAGGTCTGTGAATAATGAGATGACCAACAAAAATTTAGTGTTGTAGAAGTTTTACTTCCAAATATTCGGACAACAGTTTTCTCAGTAATGAAATAACGTTAGAAAAATAGTATCGCTAAATCGCTAAATGAACGTTGAATGTGCTCAGAAATTAATGGAGTTGATAAACATATATCAACACTGTTTATCCACGGTACAAAGCTTGTGATAATCCAGCAAAATCAGTATTAATAATTAGTTAATTTGAGCCTCCTCATCGCAATCTCTTCGCGCCGAGCTACTTCGAAGATTGATTCCAAATTCGGTTAACGCAATATTGAATTGAACGCGTTACAAGTTTTGTCACAAGTTGAATCATGGAAAACGAGAACTCCTGTTATGAATCGTTATTGGAAAACGACCCATTATGCGCTCTCACAAATCGTTTTCGTTGTGAATACGTAAAATTTTCCACCCTTCCACCCGTGGGAAGCGCAATATCATATATATTCGTTTGCATGAACACTTTCGTTGATTGATCGCGCGCATAAACTGTTCGTTCCAAAACCGAAAACGGGCGAATACAAATAAATGAATCGGTCTTATAAAGATAACTGGCAATTTCAGTAATATAATTAATTATTTTTCAGGCAACCACGTACGAAAGTGGTACATATCGTCTTACCTCTTGTAGAAAGTTACCAATTGCGTGCAACTGTGCGGGAATATCTTTCCCGCGCGGATAGAACCGGTTTAATCCGTGCGATTAAGTCTTCTACGTCAATTAGATGAACATCGTATAATAGGAAATTTAGTTCGTATATCAAATATTAAGTATGTACCTGAACTTTGTTACTCCTTTATTTATTTTTAAAATCGTCAAAAAGTGCGTTATGTAATTTTTGAACGGCCCCATAGATGCGACACCGAATTCTATCCCAAAAAGGTCAATCCGATGAAAATTGAAAAATCGATTAATGTTGCGCTCTTTTTGCGTGTTTTAGAAAAATTGAACAGCGATTACAACTCGTACAGTGGCCGCACCGTGATGAAACTTTCACGAAAAATTCTCTCATAGATGCGGCACTGAAATCTAGCCTCAACATTTCAATCCGATGAAAATTGGAAAATTGTTAAATGTTGCGCTCTTTTGGCATGTTTTAGAAAAATTGGACAGCGTTTACAACTCATACAGTGGCCGCACCATGATGAAACTTTCACGAAAAATCCTCTCATAGATGCGACACCCAAATCTAGCCCAAACATGTCAATCCGATGAAAATTGAAAAATCGATAAATGTTGCGCTCTTTTTGCGTGTTTTCCAAAAATTGGACAGCGATTACAACTCGTACAGTGGTCGTACCGTGATGAAACTTTCACAAAAAATTCTCTCATAGATGCGACACTGAAATCTAGCTGAAACATGTCAATCCGACGAAAATTGGAAAATTAGTAAATGTTGCGCTCTTTTGGCATGTTTTCGAAAAATTGGACAGCGATTACAACTCGTAGAGTGGCCGCACCGTGATGAAACTTTCTCGAAAAATCCTCTCATAGATGCGACACCGAAATCTACCCCAAACATGTCAATCCGATAAAAATTGAAAAATTGATAAATGTTGCGCTTTTTTGCGTGTTTTAGAAAAATTGGACAGCGATTACAACTCGTACAGTGGCCGCACCGTGGTGAAACTTTAACAAAAAATCCTCTCATAGATGCGACACCGAAATCTAGCCTAAACATGTCAATCCGATGAAAATTGAAAAATAGATAATATCAGAGTACTTAAAAGTGTGTCATGTTGAAATCGAATATCCAGGAATTTCAATGAAAAAATTACTTTAAAAACATCTCATAAAGTTTAAAGTAAAGGAAAACTTGCATGACTGATGCGGCATGAATGTAATGATAGAACAATGATGCAATTAAAAGTAGTAAAACATTGAGCAGTAAACTAGCGTCACATAACTCTTTTATAAATTTCATACGATGAGATATTATTGAAAGTTCGTGTCTTTCTATAGAAACGAATTCGGAGAAAAAAACTGATATCCGTTACAATGATCATATAAAAAGAAATAAATAACCGACGAATATCGGCGATGATCTTCGACGATACCTGTAATGCTGATTTAAGACACGTCACGAATAACGAATTTATAATGTAAGACGCAAGAGCCGCCCACGAGTTTCGATGAAAATCGAATTAAACCCGTTTTTGAACTTCCGAGTCCATCTGCGCTCCATTCGGTAAATGAAATGACCAGTATTGCAACCAATTTTCATTTTGGTGTTTGGCCGACAACCGTCGAACGGAATATACAACGGCTGGTCAAAAAGCTTCTACGGTACGTTTGACACGGCGTAACATGTTAATTGACCGGCTCCATTCGAATTAATCGAACAGAACGTCAGCGGGCGGCGAGTCGAAATTTTCCGAAAATCGAAACGCGATGCCAACGTTTTCTCCGGCACGAAACGCGATGCAGTTGAGCAGACGTTGGTTGCTTCCGATCTTTTCCCGTCCGGCAAGTTTGCATTCTAATTACGGACGAGCGATCCGAGAAAGCGCGTTGTATCCGAAATCCAAGAACAATGGGTCTTCTCGTTTCCCAATTTGGCGATATACCCGGAGATGGGGAAGAAAGGGGGACCGGTGGTTAGGCGAGCGGACTCTGACAGTGACAGCCTTTGTTTCTACATGATATCTCCCGTTGAACGGAATCATCATCGTTTCGGATGGATCGTCGAAAAAGTGGCCGCGGTATTTGCGTTCATGAATAAACGCGGCCGCATCTTTGGCCTCATTTTTTTTTCAACTCCACCAAACCGACTGTCCGTATGGAATGGAATTTTTCATTTGGAAGCCGCTTTGGCGTCGATTTTTCGCCCGCTGATCTCAAACTATTGCATCGTTTTTTTTGTTTTTGTTTTAGAGAATTATATTCGTTCGCCACCGACATCACTGCAGACGTCGCCGGTCGCCGTCACCGGCACGGTCTGGCGGATTCACTTTCAAACGTGACTAATGCATTCACTCGTACGGTTCGTTAGGCCAATATATTTATCCGGCAATGGCTCACCTCGATAGCCCGAAACGGGAAAAAATTTTAACCTGACTGTTATATAGAACGTTCGAGAAGTTTGATGATGACCACATTTATGTGATCTTCCTCATAAGTGACGTTATCACCTTCATGTATTTGCTAATCAAAAACGTTTCCACTACTAGCAACCATTATTACACAGTGAATTCCGAAACTAACAAAACAATCAGGAATTGAAGAGTAACATCGAAAGTCCCGGTTTCCGAGATTAGTCCAGTTTTCCGCAAGCCCTAGTCTGGACAGCAGTAATTTATACCATTGCAAATGCCTCAGATAGCATAGGCGAATTACGACAGGAAATCAACCATAAAACATGACTGGAATGCCAAGCTGTTTCCTATTAAAACTAAGTTCGTACATCCATTTTCGAATGTGTCTTTTTACGACGACCAAAATAAAGAAAATATATCGTTCACCATAAAAAAATTGAAATTCGTTTAACGGGTTCAGGTTTAGTGCTTAGTCCCTAAATTGAAGTTGAAATTTATATTCATTTTGCGAAAGGAACCGAATCTCCAGAACTTGATAATTAATTTGAAACATTCAAAGCCAACATTTTTTCGAGTAGCACAAATTTTCCACTAGACCATTTTCAATATTACACAAGTATCCGGTAAAACCCACAGAAGTACGTGAAATATATAAGCCCAGGCGATGCTTATATATTGCCGTTATTAACTCAGAAAAGTTCGTCTTTGAGTTGAATTTACACACATCTTGCTCAAGGCATCGTAAATAACGAACGAAGTCAGGGCAGTAAAAGCGAGGCCCCCATGGCCAAATGCGGGGAGAAAGTGACAAGCGTATTCAGCTGGATTTATCCGATATGAGCAAAACTTGAAAATATTTCCTTTTCATTGATGAAGCCATTGAAACAGTTCGAGAAATATGCGAAGTTGAAGCGATTTAATTTGCGAACGTTCAATGAATACAGGTTTCTGAATAAATCACCGAATAAAAGCAGGTGGTCTGGGAAATAATGAATTGTTCTATCGCAAATTTTGATTAATTGAATTCATTCACTTCCCGTTTTTCATCGCGAGGTATTTAAGGTGAAATCATCTGTTCAATAACCTCGTGGCGAAACGTTACGAACTTCGCGCGCTTATTACATGAAAGTTGTTTTAACGATTACTTTGGGCGCCCGATGTTTTAACTAAGCGTTTTTCCACGTTACGTACGTGGGGTGGAATGCTTTCCTGAGATAATTTTCCTCGGATATCATTCTTTCGATGGAAATAGAAAACTAGTCTGATACCTCTATTTTAATAAGAAAAATTCTTTAGATATGAAATGTTGATAAAAATCTGTTAGCGAAAAATTAAAATGTTCAATAAACTAAACAATTGAACTATTGAGTCTACATTGTATTTGAAAAAGTGTAATGTTTCGTGATATATTTTCATCAAAATTCAAGAAAAGTCGTTTCCACAATACATTTACGACTCTAATAAACTTCGACAAAATGAGTTATATTCACAACTGTGGCAAATAAAATCCGCGACGAAATAATATTCTATTAATTTTATTGTCACCGCAAAATTATAAGTATTAGTTAGACACGTCCAGATAGAATTTTGACATTTTGATACTTTTAACTGATTTGGCAATACAAGTTATCTGACAGATTGGTTATCCGACACTTTATCTGGAGGTTTTAATGATCCTTTTAGATAGTATTTTAATTACCGGACAACTTTTTTCTCTCACCCCTGGAAATATTACTTAACTTCTCTGTTTCGTTAAATTATCAACATTTGTTTACATTGGCTCTGAAGACTTGTATTTTTCTTCAACAAAAACGCAGATTTTTGTTATAAAAGATACGATTCTCGGAAAGCCCCGCATAAACGGGGCTTCCTTGATGGAAAATTATTAAGTTCCAGACGAAACTAAAACAATATAAAATTTACAAACAATTCGTGACTCTATCCTAATAAAAGCTATTCAACAGATTAAATCCGCGAATAAATAAAACCTCAATTCAAATTTTCACGAAAATCCTTGTTGTTTGGCAAAGTTATACAGTAAAATCATCATCGATTAAACTATAAAAGACCACGCTCTTCGTTTAGTCTACATGATTCTATTGATTATTATGCTTAATTGATTATTTTCTAAAGGGAGACATGATTAAATCAATGTTATAGCCAGAAGCACATGAATGAGTTAAGTAGCAATTACACACTCTTGCTCAAAAGTTCATTCAACTGTACAAAAATAATTTTCACCATAAAAAAATTATGCGCAGCAAGGTTAAACAGGGGATTGCGCATATTTTTCAGAGAAGTTGATGAGGCTTGTGGAGTTCATGTATGTTCATTTGAAAGTACGAAAATAGCGTCCGCTATGAACTGTGCCACTGAACACATCAGAACTATGGCGACAAGCAGCGTGATCCCGATTTCGATCAGTACGAAAGAGTACGAAAAAAAAAACTGAGATTCTTACCTTGATACTGTCGTAGCAGGCGGTGACTCTGCCATTCTGGACTTCGACGTTGGCCGGAGGGTGGGCGAATTTGCATTCGGTGTCCGGTCTGGAGCACTTATTCCTCTGAAATTCTCTGCAAACCTCCAGTTGTAGCCAGCGGGAGTCTTTACCGTTCAACAGGTTATTCATGTTCACCATAGCCATTTCGGATGGATCCTCGGGACTTTTTCTTGGCAAAAGCGTTGTTATAAGATCACAGATGCGACGCGGTTGTACCACACGAATTTCCGTGGAAGCTCACTCTTCCTACTACTCTCTATCTGTCTCCTTCGTTCTCCCTTAATTGGTGGAGTTCAAGTTGATGTTGAGTTATTATTGTCCATTCTTAATTTTTTAGAGGAATTTTTGTTTTCAATGGAAAAATTCGATAGTCCTTCTTTACGGACAACGTTTTTCTGGTTTCTTCGTGTTTCCTTCGTTTTTTTTTGTCGAAGAGAGAAGAAGAGAGAGGTCAAAAAATTTACGTACGGCGTGTGATACGGTAGCTTCAAAGCAGGTAGGCGAAAAGCGAAGCGAAGATTGTCGGATTTGTAACACGTTTGAATCGTCTAGCGCATAGTGTTGCGGATCCTGCGCTGACCAACTGTGCTTTTGCTGCTGTTTCTTCAATTTTGGTGGATGTTCTTCTTTTCCGTGAAGCGGCCTGCAAACAAGCGAGATCACGAATGAAATCACGCCACACCTGACGAATATTTGTGACGACTATTGAAATGGTGGGGATGAATAATTTAAAATGCTAACCACCAAAAATCCCCGGCGCCCCTCTCTTTTGCCACCCCACGTTACGACTATCCCTCGATAACTAAATTAAACGGCAAGGTAAACGAAGGAGAGACGATGATCGTATTCATGTTCGGAATAGACAACGTTATAATTATTTCTGTCACGTATTAGCCAATAAACCGAGTTTAGCCTTATAAATATTGCAATGAATGAGTCATCAACCTACATAACCAATAGACTGACTGAAGCTTCAATATCGGTAGTGGTATAATAACGCGCCGGCGGCTCCACTCGACTCGAGTATTTTTGGTTCAACTATGACGCATTTTTTTTATTTCTTATTTCCACGTGTATGAATCGAACCTTTCGCTATAGAAATAACGTCTCCTATCGAAAAACCGGTATAATGATCAGAATAATCTGATGAAATTTTAATATATTTTGTATAGATAAAAAAAATTCCACTTTCAACTGACGACATAAAGATTTAGAATACGGAATGTATACGAGTTGTTTTGCAAAAATTGAACAAAAAAAAAGAATTATTGAATATTTTGCTTCACCTATTCATTGGTACTCCTGGGAAAAATGAACCAAAATGAAGAATGAAATTAAAAAAAAAAGATTGTGTTTAATACATTCACATCTTCTTTTATAGTTCCGTAGCAGATAATTTAAATGAAATACAGAATCCGCTTTCAATATAACAGTTAATACGGTCAAATACAATAAAAAGGAACAAGCGTTGACTCAACAGTCATTGTACATTCGGTAACTGGTACATTTATGAGGGAGAAATAACTATTTGCATATAATTTTGCGTTCAGTAATTTAATTCACGAAAATCCAGGATACGTGCGATCAATGTGGAACGTTTGATACAGTTATATTGGGAAATTTGCAATTGCATAGAAAATTTCCTTCATATGTCAGTGCTGACATTTCAACGATAATTTATGAAGTTCACGTTCTTGCTTTCAACCAACAGGATTCGGATTGGGCAATAATTTGCAAATTATCGATAATTACGATAATCGATAGGCGTCTAGACAGTAATTAGACACGAGCGTTTTTGAAATATTTTCTATCCCACATACCTCGTACGTTATTAACATAACTTATCCATATGACTGTCAGATTCATTTTTCTGTCATGATGTTTGTATCTAAAGAATTACTTTTCTCTGGATGAAAATTTCCACTTTGAACGAATTTTTCTTCATAACGAACATATAATATGGAAGTACGAATTGATATTTAAAATTAATTTTAATTTTAACTTAGTAACAAATGTTACAATAAAACAAATCGTCTATACGTTTGTAGAACGATATTCGTGTAAATTATTCTATCGGAACTTCTTCGTTCGATTATTTCGGGAATTCTAAGAGCGCACACAGACCATTAGAAATTTCTGTCAGAAATATTCTTACCGGCGCTTGTATTGAGCCGCGGAAAGTCACCGGATGGGACGTCAGATTCTGATGAACGTCAGAAGGCGTCAGAATTTCGGACGATCTGTGTTCGTTGGAACAGTTTTGAATCGAAGATTTGATACTCATGGTAGAAAAATCTCCTTGTTTTTTCAATTTCCTGCAATCTCTTGCAATTCAGAGGATTCACCCAATATCGTCATTTGTTTTTCTTTTTCTTGTTCACGCTATGAAATAGAAGTAGAAGTAAAATTAAATCGTCGCCAGTACGTAACTGAACAGGAAACCGCCGGATCAGAATTTCTGACGTTCATCCGGCGACGGCGAGAATTTCTGACAGAAATTTCTGATAGTCTGCGCCCGCCCATTCCTAAACGAATATTCAAAGGAGCCATATTTTGGACATTTCCAATTTAATTTGGAAAAGCGCAAATACAAAAACGCAATAATTTTATTAAGTGTTCGATACGTTTAAGCGAAATAGGTAGCATTCAACGGAATTATGGAGATGTAAATTGAATTGCGAGTCTGCTATGTATAATTATGCATAAATGTTTGCAAAGATGGTACGGGGAACACTTTGCGTTGATACTATTTCGATATTATGCATGAATTTATCGAAACTGTATCAATAGCAACTTGTAAACAGCCGGTACGTAATGAGGCTGATCACGAAGTTGACTTGAGTCAGATGTAAATGGAAGAGGACTTTGAGCTTCAGGAAATTGCAGCCCTTTAATCAATGTTTGTTTATAGATAGCATCGAATTATGAAATACTACGGTAACGGGAAATTCATTAGATGTAGATTTTCACGACGAACGCAGTTCTATTCGGAAATCAAAAAAATTAAAACTTGTTTTTTTGTGAAAAAGTCTAAGATTCAATTGAAATCCATATAACAACGATAAGAGTTAGTGATATTTACTTGATCATCAGAAGAAATTACAATCAAAGTTGATTGAAATATACTAATAAACTCGATTACCTTTGTTTGAATTGTGATTTGAAATCGCCAGATTCGACTACCTCCAAGGAAACAATCGAAAATTTATTGCAACACGACGAAACCGATGGTAGGAGTGTTATCGGGACATTGCAAAACAATAAAAGTAAATAATATTTGAATTATTTCGAAATTTCTGGTCAGAAGAAAAGCAAGTTCGGTGATATTATTTCATACAATGATTTTGTCATCGAGCAACTCGATTTTATATTCCGGATACAAATGAGACTTTTCAACTTCGAATATTTTGTTATTTTATTGTTTGAGGTTCGTGGTTTTGAGTGTAAGACAAAATTTGTAACAATTCGATCATCAGATAGAGTTGAATGGTAGCTAAGAACAAAAAAGGCAAGAAATCATTTAAAGGTTTGGAAGAATATAAAATCGTATCTTTTTCAAGTGGATTGGCTACGAGAATTTATTAGTCAGCTAGATTAAACTCTAATTAGCAAGACCAAACATTATCACATGTAAAATTTTCCTACGATACGTCAATTCAACGAGGGGTTGTCATTTGGAGAAAGTCGTGATTGATTTGACCATTATTAAAATATTATGAAGACCAACTATAGAAAGTTAAAGAATGAAATGTTACTTGATAAAGTAGTACATTCAAAATTTTGTGTTGTTACTTTTTTTGTCGAACCGATAGTACAAAACAAATTTCATGGCTCTTGAATTAACAACTGGAAAAACGTCGCCGGTTCTCGGTTTACTAGTTCAAACAATCGTCTGAAAGAAGTTGAGTAACTGACCAAGTATAAAAGAGCTTTTCAAACGAAAGCGTGAATCATTACTAATCTGTAGAAATGATCATCGGTCGTATTAGGAAGCGGTTTTTTCGTCGACGGATTTCTTTATTCCATTTAACGAAATAACTTTTTACGTAACCTCGTTCGTTTGTGTTTGGGCGTTGGACAACCGCCTACAACGCGACGGTAAACGTTGCGTAACCTATAAATTCGATATCAGATCGAAAGACGAGTACTGTTCGAGAAATATGTTCAGACAGTTAACTATTTTCTATTGACGAAAATGCAAAAGAGATTTCGTTCAAGTTGCTAATGCGTTTACTTCCATTAAAATCTCCAGATTACATCTTTCACCGCTTAAAGCGCGAAATTATCGTCGGTGCGTTGTATATCCAAGCAGCTAATTTCGTCTTTGTGTGCTGATGCAATTTCATGATCGATCTTCTCCGTTAGTTCATTTGAGCAACAGAAAATCAAGAAATAGTATCGAAATACACGTTTCCATGTTGTTTTATCTTCTTTCGGAACCCAGCTTTACGTACACTGCGTTTTCCTAATTGGTCGTGTATATGGCGTACGACGGCTATAATCTGTTAAATTAATTACTGTACGCTGGTAGAGAGATGACTTTCGTTCGTTATCGCTCCGTCGCAAAGTTATCCGAGAGAAAAGGAGACGACGATTCCCTTCCGTTCCATAAACAAACGACGATTTTCCCACAGAATATTAAATCCAGACATTTCGATCGGATTTCATAAATATTCACCCCAAATAATTTCCGAAATCGCAGACAAACATACCTTGACCCAAAGAATATCCCCCGACTCAGTCGCCATTCAACTGACCGTTCGAAGAACCACGGAGAAAAAAAACCGCCGGGAAAACGATAAACTAACGAAAGGGTTGGGGCGATTCTGCTTTCGCGTTAACGATATGCAAAAATGTGATTGCATTAATTTTAACCGGTTTACGGGGTCCAGATCACGGGAGACATCTGCGTCGCAGCAACCCTTTCGCAAGAAAGCCCACCGTCTTTACGGGTTTATTTCAGGACGTTGGACATCTGTTTCTTGTACGTTCGTGAACGGCATTCCCGAAATACTGTTCCGGAATTTGATTCATCCAGACTTGATTTATATCGCGGCGTTCTTCGCCCGCGATCCTATTTTTAACAGACATCACAACTTGAAAATCGGAATACGTTAAGGTTCCCTTTATTCAGTTTCCGCGTTGTTATTAACTCTTTTTCGTGACAGGTGTAGCTTAGTATTAAAAACGATCTTGTGGGAGATGTCAGACTCCTTTCAACTTTTTACATCGACATCTGTTGTTCTTTGTTTAATTAGGGTCAGGAGGGATGCGACTGTTAACAAACAAACCTTCCGATGTTTAGGGTGAAATTATGTGATTTTTGAACCGTGAAAAGTGAATTCTTATGTAGACACATATAAGTTTATTATATGTGTGGGTTAGTTTAAGGATTCCCTTTTTTTCCACCGAGAAATGGATAATCGAATTTATAAAATTCAGTCATCTCAGAACCTATTAAAAGGTACTTATCGATTTCGCAAGACATTGCATGACGCGGAGCAAGCGAAATTTCGTTGTTGCCGCGAGCGCTAAAGATTAATTGCCGTTATCGAAATCTTGGGCATGAATGTCGCATAATGAATTCTTATATAAAGTCGATTCAGTGATTGTAAGAAAATCCCTATCAACTCCAAGAAAATTCCAAATGTGCATTTAAAAATTAAAAATAAAACCGAACTCGATCTGTTCATGTTAATAATCGTAAAAAGATTTCGAATATCTCTTAAAGCTTAAGCAATTGTAATTGGTTTGGAATTCTATCAAGAATTCAGTTCGTCACACGCCACAACGTTTTTATCTGTTCTAAAACAATCCTCAATTATGCTATTGAAATGGTTCGGTGACTGGAATTCAACGAAATCTGGAATGTTTTTACAACGAACGGAATCGATTTCCTGTTATAGAGAAAGCTCGATTGTTCGAGTTTATCTCGTTTACGCTGAAAATAGGAACAGAATTGTCGAGTTTTCAGATTTTTATTGAGTTTTTGAGTAGTTGGTGACTTCATTGCCGTTTGCGTACAAAATTACTCATCGTATCCGGTTTATGATTTTACCGGTAACGGCGGTGTGAAAACAACCCTTTCCGATTCGCAGAATTTATGTTCGAATTAGGCTGAGAGTGTTTCATTATTGCATTCGGAGCCGAATTATTTTCGACAAACGGAAATGATTGATGGGGATATATTTGATGTTCAGCAGCCAGTAATTGCAATTAATCAATATTAGCCTGTCTGTTTTGACCTGGGCGAAACGCAAATTTCATAGGTTACCCAAGTGTTCCCGATATACATATTATAGTCAATATCCATCAGCTCTAAATAATTCATTTGGACATGATCCACCGCGGTAACTGTTTATTCGTGCGGGGTTGGAGACGGGCTGGAAAATCGGAGCGAAATCATAAAGGTTAATTATTTATATAATTCTGACCGTTTCGACGCCGAGCCGGTAAAAGGATTAAAATCAACACATAAACAAATATTAGAGTGGGTGTAGTGGTCTGAATGCATTTGAGTTATTGATAGGTGTTCATTAAAGTAACATTATTTCACCCGTTGTTCACCGTAGCCGTTTATGATTATTGAATGATTATTGACCGAACCGTTCTCCTCGACTCGATTTTTCAAAAATTAATGTTATCCTTTCCCCAATCTGCATAATCGTGTTGACTACCAGAATTTCGACTTTTTTCCATATATAAATAATCGATGTGATTAAACGCAATTGCTGAAGGCCGATACTTCAATGTCGAAACGATTAGTGTAGAAAATAAGCTAGTTTCAAATCGTAATTTGGTCTGTGAAAGCTGTAAGAAAGACATTTTTTGCACAATGAATCGAGTGAACTAACAACGAAAGTAAAACTACTCAATTCGTTGATAATGTCGAATGCAGGATGAAAATTTTATTATTACAGGTTTATTTTCCATTAACATTGTCATCACACAGAAATCGTATATTCCGACGATCGGCTTATCAAAAGGGCACTTCCTTTTATGACGGATTAAAGCGTAAAGATATTTTGGAAGCATTACATCCGCTGGAACGACCAACTGTTGTGTTGAGTTGAAACAGTGAACAATGTTTTCATCAGGCACATTACAATGGTTAATGACTACAATAATTGCGAAAGTAAACAAAAACTCGCCAAGTTTGGTGCTGGGTCAATTGTAATTCGTTCTTAGAATAAAATACGTATGTAGCATAATTAAAGCTCCTTGTCTCGTACAATTAGTTTCTTATGTGACGCTGTCATATGAAATATTTTAGTGTCGAACAGGTTAAAATTCGGATCAGAGATAAAGAGAAAAATGAGGAAGACACAAAGGGAAAGGGGTTCTCTTACATAATTCATAACAGGAAATTGAAGGTGAAGCGAGCTGTGGGTAAAATATAGAACACTTTTTACAGAACAAAACGAAATAATCAATTCCACTACAATAGAACCGGTAGTTTGACAAATAAACGAAACGACATATCGTTATTCGGTTTTTATCATAACTTATTCAAAGAATGCTTTAATCTATTCACAGAATGAGGTGAAAAATATTTTACGGTGGACAGTTATTTATAGCCAGTAAAAGCAATGATAAAAATTATTCAACAACATTATTGTAAAGTTATCGACTTTCAGGCTACACGTAAGTTATAAAACGAAAAGTTCCTAGACAGATACCCAATCTAATAACAAAATGAAATTTACGATTCGTTATTGAAAATTTTTTAACTAAACATTTCCATGTATGAAAAAAATTATTGTATGGTTTTATAAAACGCTTAGGCAATTAACTTTTTTTGGCTGTAGGGTCAATACGCAAGTTCTCGTCCACTTCGTGCATTTATCAAAGAATAAAAGAATGGACGAAAATGGCTGTATTGCTAGTTTTTTCATTACAAAATTTGTCAAGTTTGTTTAATTTGTGAAAGAATACTTTCGACAATAGATGAATTGAAGCCGCAATAGACACGCAAATTTAGCGTGACCAGATTTCCAAAAAACCACGTTTTAGGTACATTTGACATTTCAGTAGTTTTAGTAATCCTCCATTCCCTAAGTAGAGTTTCAAGTAATCGGCATCCTGAAAAAAGTTTTAAAAACCGGCACCGGTGATGAATTACTGGGGTCATAAACAATCTTCTCTGGCCACGACGTTTCAAACAAAATCCAGAGAAGAGGGGTCAAAGGCGCCGTCCTCCACAACCTCCTCAGGCGAATATAATTTTGATAATATAAAGAACTTGGGTTGAACAGGCATTTCGACGGGTTGTAGTGTTTGGGCTGTCTTAATACGAATAATAGAGGGTAATACGAAATACATTTATTTTAGTTGAAATTCTGTATTTTTATTTTGAAATCGAGAAAATCTCATGTTCAGTTGGCCAGAAATGAAAGCAATTTTCAACTGAAGCACGAGAGAAACATCGCCACATCATAAAATTAATGGCAGTTTGATGTGAGCATCTAGGAAAAAACAATTATGTATCGAGCCCGAACGATCAATTATTCCTACGGCAAAAATTGGGAATTATCGGACGTGTCACCGACCCTCGGCAACCCCGTTTCCGAGTACCTGAACGATTTTCGTCGATCCATCACCGGAATTATAACGCGAACGTGAACGATGGCCAATACGTCGAATGGTGAATAATCAATTGTGCCCGAGCGACTACATTTTATCGGCATCGACGCGGATTTAATACCGGCGTTTAAGTATCACAATATCCGCGGGGGATGAAAAATCGACCAAAGTCGATATCGAAAAGCTCGTCGATTTGTAAGTACCGCACGTAATACAGGCTGACCGCGTTGGCGGTGCGTAGCGATAAATAAATTCAAACTTCGGGCGATAATTAACCGGTGCGTCAATAACGACACACGCCCCAAAGGCTAATTACGGCATTTCACCATGTCTAGAACTCGAATAATTAGGACTTGTTGAATGAAATACTCCGTTAATAACCGATTGTTACGCAGGCGTAAAAAGATATCGATCTTGCGACGGTCGAAACTGATTACAATAATTACCGATACAGATCGCAAATCGTAAGATTCACTTTAGGCTAGACAATTCAATTAACGGGGTGGATAACCGAAGAAGAGGAAACAGAAAAAAAAAGGAGATTCTCGTATTCTTGCGCGGATTCGTTAATTAACGACAGACAGGGAGGGAAAGGATCTACTCCAGAATCGAGAGAAAAAAAAGAGTGCAGAACGCTAAAAGCAAAAAATAGAAAATAAAATAGAACCGGAACGCATCCCCCGAATCGCAGTCAGCAATCGGAACTTTATCGCGAGGATTAATAGAATCGTAAAAGGACGAAAATATATTCAATTAAGCCGACGAACTTTATAAACGGCATACCGACATTTTTCTCTCGTTTAGTTTTTCCGTGTTGATACACCGGGGCATCAATTAGAGAGTCGTCGAACGTATTCGGCTCTCTTACTTTACTAGGCTCTCTGTTCGTTCGCCCCGGAATCTGAATTGCAAATACCGCAGCGTTGCGCTCTGCTCCTTTATTTGAATTTCAAGGATCCGCGAAGACGGCACCATGACCATACATATTTATTCCGCCCGATCCGATTCCCTAACGACGAATCGAACTGGACTGTATCATATCTAAAAATAAATATGTATATGCATCGCGCATAATAAATTCATTTTCAACGGTGCGACGCACTGCCGCCACCGCCACCGCCGCCGCTAAGGTTTCCATTGACCGATGGGATGCGACCGTTATTTTCTTTCTAATCCCAGACGGTACAACTGCTTTTTTCATTTGCAACAAAAAATACTATTACGTAACTACTACGTGAATATAATATCTGATATATTTAAACGACCATTTTTCTATATTTGGAACCTCGAAAACCGCTCCAACAATTTCGATGAAATTCAGAGTCCGTGGGTTTTTGGGGGTGAAAAATCGATCTAGCTAAGTGTTCTTTACTCCTTTTTTCGGGATGAAAAGGAAAACTAGTTGCGTCATCTCGTAGGGAGTAAGGTAACTCATGTTTGCTAAGAGCTGTAAGAAAGATTTCTGATTTTTCGAAAAGGAATTTAAAAGTTATAATTCCAATTTCTAATATTATTTGATAAAGAAGTGAATTTTATACACTCATTATAATGCAAACTGACATTACTAAGCACATTGTTTTTATTAATTGGACAATGATCATTTTAACGCGGCTCAGGGATTCTAAACAACCATAATGATTAGATCTACAGTTATTTATGGTAGCAATATTTAAATGGATGGTCTTGGAGTTATGTACCTAGTTCAGAAAACGATAACTTTGTTAATTCGAAATTATCATTGGTATTGTGAGTATACAACATTATATTGTTGCAGTTAACGATCGTTTATAGAAATGAAATAAAATTTTTGTTTAAAAAAAAAAGTTTCCGTCCAAATTTCAAAATTGTTTATGTAATTTTAATTGATATTGCGAAACTAAGGAAAATTCTTTGAAAATCTGAGATATACATGTCGTTGAAAAAAGTTCATTCTTACAGAATCAGCTTTTAAATTTCCAATAAATTAATTAGTGCAAAAGTCAAAAAATTTTGTCGATTTTACGCATCGCGCCAGCCCGTTTCAATCGTAGAATTACTAACCTAGTCACTAGATGTCAGAATGAGCAAAATCGATTGAGGGCAAAAGATATTTCCGCGCTTCTGAATTAAATACATTACGACAGATAATTAACTTATTTCACGTTACAGTCGATTGATTATTATTGAGGAAAGAATATATTTTTAATGGTACTTCTTTATTAACTGCTGAATCGTTCAACTGACCTCAAAGCCGTTCTTTATGGACTTTGCGAATACCTTTTTTTTCAGACGACCACGTACTATGGTTGTTATATAGTCACAATTACCTCTTGTGGAGAGTTGACAACTGAATCCACCTGTGCGGGAATCTAGTTGTGACAAGACTCTCAACAGATGATGCTAGGTGTCCGCGAGACCATGGTCTCGGTCTTGTCTCGAAAACCGAAACCGAGAGCACTGTAGTCTAACCTTTGTCTCAGTCTCAAATAAACAAACAAACTCTGTATAGTATTTTTAATTAATGAAAAATTTTTGATTTGACAATTTTTTTCACTCTCTCCACAGTTACTATTTTATGAATCAATATTGTTCATATCTCTATAACAAACTCAACTGAGTCACTCTTACATTCCATGTCACCCTATTCGTGCGATTTCTAACTTTGCAAGTTATACTAGATACTGACTGAATGTTATGGGCGTTCCGTTTGTTGCGCATAGATAAGTAGGTAAGTACTGGCGAGGAGAACGACGGATCATGCTGCGCGACATCTAGTGACCGACCATCTAGTGCCGGTTCAGAGTGTTAAGGCGACCGACAGGTGGCGCAGATGTCACAATCCAAGAATAACCCTTAACGTCGACGAACCAGAGGGAGATGGTACCGTCAGACGACGAAATTGAGGGCACAGATATACTTAAGTAAGCTTTGTGAACGTTTGGAAAAGATACAAAGCAATGCACGCCAGTACCAGCCGGTTGATGGAGGTAAATACTCCTCAGGGCAGCGGTAGTGCTTTCATATAAATTCACTGCGTTCTGCTGAACATTGAACGAAAATCAACTCGAGATTACGTTCCCAAACAGTAAAACCAGCCACAGTCTAGTCAAGTCTAGTCTGATCTCGTCGACAGAAACAGACCAGACTACCAGCCATAGTTCGATTATGGTCTCGTCGACAGAGACCAGACGACCATCCATTGTCTGCTCTGCTCTCGTCGAAAGAGAGACCAGCCATAGTCTGCTGTGGTCCCGTCGACAGAGAAGACCAGACAAGGACCACTCATTAAGTATCTTCGTTGACAAGAGACAAAAACAGCCCCATAGTTCTGGTCTGATCTTAAAAAGAGACTTTTAGAGATCATGTACTTACTGACAGTATGTAACGAAAACCGACTAAATTTTTGGTGAAATCACTTCGGATAATGCTTAACGGGGTTTGATCCGACGGTCGGATATCAATCAATAATTTGCTTAGAAAATCGTCGGATATTTCTATTAGGGTCGAGCCGAAAAGAATTCAAGTAAATGAATTTTGTGTTGAACCTTACATCCCTTGCAGTAGTGAGCCACGATGGGCGCGAATCGGGGTGCCGTATTCTCGCGGCTACCCCGCTGAATATTAATGGCCGACGAACGCGGCATAACCGTTCCCGAAGGGGTTTTCCATATCGCGTTAATTCGGCTTATTTTTGCCGGAACCGCGGCGTCGGATATCGAGCACCAGAGAGTATGTGCAAATTGGTACCGTTCCGCTCATCTATTATCTCTAGTGCGGCGCGAGGGATGGCATAAAATGGGCCACATTAACCGTGTTAAGTGATAAATTACGCCACTGCAGCCCCCCTTCGCCAGCAACGACCTGAACAACTGTAAACGTCCGAATTTACTTACGTTTGTGTCGAATAAATTAACGTGTGCGTAATATTTGGTCATTTCAACCCTAACGGCATGGCGCCGTTTTCTTGGGGCGAGTTTTCCGACTTCATTTCCTAAAAGGCCTTCTTTAATCAGAAAAAAGCAAGCGGGCCGTGATGTGAATCGTTTTCTTGGTGAAAAAGTGACGAACAGAGAATTCGGCGCCGAGGAACCGATCACCTGATAGGAGATTGCGGCGTTGGGGTGAAAGCGAAAGGATCGACTTGTCGGGAAATTAGTTCGTCGGCATCGCCTCCGAGGACCTAGTTGAAACTCGGAAAATGACCTATTTTCGAGACGTTTATCATCGCGTACGAAAATAATCTGGATATTCTCCCACGCCAGCGCGAAGAATTTGTTCGTTCTGCCAAAACTTGCGAAACTCGGGGAAAAGATACGTGCGTACTTTCTAATTTACGGTCCACTGAAATCTGGAAGTTTTGTCGAATCGGGTGCGAATGCTGTCCTATATAAATATTAATAGCTGTATCTACATATCGATGAAGCTCTGGCAATGATAAAATTCGGAAACGTGTTTGTATGAATGTAGTTATTTCATCCGCTCTGATTTAGAGCACGCGGTTTATTCGCGGACGCGTCGAATGTAAATTTCATTTTTTTTCGCGCCGATCCATTTCGAAAACCCAAACAAAATCGCCTGATATTAAATTTCGCACGCGTCCGAACTGAAATCAAGCGTTCGGTGAATGATAACGCGCTTCATGTTCGACGCTTTTCAGTTTTAAACTGATTGTAACCCACAGGAAACGGAAACGGTTAAGGCGCTGATAAAACCATGAAATTCTTTCGAATACACGGGAACGATACTTTCCAGAATTAAAATCCGTGAATTAACGAACGCGGGGGGGAAGGGATCGTTTCGGAAACGAAAATCTCGACGCGTTTACCCCTTTTCGGTCGGTCGCCGCAATTCGAGCTATACATTTCCCGGGCATTGTTGTGTGAAATTGGATTTTGTCATTTTGATTATAATACCTCCGCGTTACGCGCGGGGTCTCTTTTAATTAATGTCCAACAAATTTTGATATATTACGTCGCGTTGTCTCTTCATACTCGGTATATAGGATAGGAAAGACCGATGTTGGATATCTGCCGAAATTCGAACTTAACAGGACCCGAACCACTAGTGAAAATTAATTAATTTTGCCGAATCGCGTGATCGTTTGCCATGGCTATCGATCAGGAAATCATGAAGTATATACGTTAAATAAATGCCATCCGGAGTCTGGTTTTCTATGAGCCGTTGCGGTTGGAAATACGCTATCCAAAAATATAGTTTAACAATGTTACTTTCCTTATTCTGTTGCTATTTTATCGGGGCCTGAAAACTGTCCTTCAAAGATAAATGTTTTGACTAATATTAATTTTTTTTTTACTGACTTATATAAAATTTGAAGAATATATAACAATTATATAATTTATTGAAAACAATAACGTGAACTACTTCACCAGCAGATATTGATTTTCTCTTCAGGTAATTTATTAGTAGAAAGCGTTATGTATATTTTCGGTTACGCAGAACCGCAACATACCTTTGTGATTTTTCCAGCAATATTAAATGAACTCGGTAGAAGCTAGAACACTAGGAATAAATCCCCCACGTTGTCGTTGTATATTTCAACTGCTGATTCTACTTCGAATTCAAGAGTTCCCTTGTTTTCGTCTCAAGTTTCTTACGATATCGATATACACTGTTTGTTTCAAATTCGAATTTCTTTGTTTTGTAGTTGTTACCTAAACCTGGTTTCCTGAAATTCATCGAATACATCGCATACGCAAGTTCGCCGACTACAGCCCATCCTCGACCATTTGTCGGATAGTTCTTTACAAAGTGTCAAAAAATAGTGAAACTGATGAATTAAGACAATACTGTTATTGAGACATTGAATTCTTAGCTACCTACCCACACGCCAGTTGTACACGTATTGATTCTTAAAAACAATTGAGTAGATTGCAATTACTAACGACCTAGTGTTGACGAGTGAATAACACAAAAAAAAAATAGTGTCGTATCCCGATTTCCACAATAAGTACTTAATCGTTTTTCTGTTTTTAGATGTTTGAAATCTATAGATTGTAATTTTTACTTACCTTATTATACGAAAAAAAAATGGATGGTCGAGAACTGAATTACCAAATTCTTAAAATTTTCAGTCGAAAATGGTGCTTGTACAAATTTCTGATATAAAGCTACTTTTAGATGTGTAGGAAGAGGATAAAAAATGTAGGTTATGATAATTGTATACTAGATGATAGAACTTAAACGCTTTGCACTCGGTGAACAGTATTATCTAGAACTAATTTTTTTAAAAAAAAAAGGTTTATGTCAATTATTTGTTTTTTTTATCTTTTTTCTTATTTAACAATCGAATCTCTGTTTCGTATGGATTTGGTCGAGAACTTAGTCCACTTAGCGAAGTCAACAAGTTTGGAAAATAGAAACTGATACAACAAAATTATTCTTATGTGCCTACTTCTTATACAATTCAATTTGACAAAAATTGGAAGATATCGAAAATTAATCCCGTGAATCAAATCGCTGAATCAGAAACACTGTGCCAATTTATGATCTGTTTTTATGATTGTATTGATAAGTGAAGAATGAGAAGGAATGTTTTAGAATAAAATCGATTAAGATATCAAAAGTGAGGTCAATGAGGGAGCAAATCCCATTGAGCAGACAGAGCGTTGACAAACAAATGATTATGCGTAATGAAGAAAATAATTTTGGATAGGATATGATAATCTCTTGTGAAATATTGATACTAATTCGCTTTGATGATATTCGTTCGTAACTTTATAACGTGTACCAACGTGAAAACTTTTTCCTCGCAGAAATTTCTGCATTAATTCAAGTAATTCTTAATAAATGACACTGACGCAATACGCAAAAGCGACCTAATTAATTAATGTGGAGTTCAAAAGCCTATTCTGTGAGAATGAACTTTTTTTAACAATCTCAGATTTTCGAAAACTAGCGTTTGATTTCAAAAAATGCATTCAAATAACATACAGAATTTTGAGATTTGGCACTGTTTTTCGACCTGAGATTTTCTGATATAAAACTTATTTTTTGAAACAAAAGTTTAATTCCATTTCTATGAATTATTACTAACTGCGACATCGGTTTTTTAATCCTTTAAATTCACGCTAACCTGAAGAAAAACATTTTCATTCCACTTTCCCAAGAAGTTTTTTTCATCCTTAATAATTAATGGAATTAACATATTTCTCGGTTTTTGATCGTCAAAATTTGTTCATCCCATTTTTTTTAAATTAGAATAATAAATAGTTAACAATACATTCGTTACATTTTCAAAGTTGAAATAGTTCAAAAGCTGCTTCTCAGGTTTGTTCGTTATGTGGTAATCAAAGGTTTCCTCGGATTCTACAGACCCCCTGATTCGGTTAAAATATTGAATACAAGGAAAGTTCGCAGTTTTTTCACTAGGTAATTGTTGGTTGAACGTTATTTACAGAAATATTAAACAATTAAATCATCTTTCGGAGTAAAACATTTTGATCTTCGACAGACCCCATACCTCAAATTGAGTAAACGAACATTCTGAAATAAGAATAAATTTGAAACCGACTGAAACACTAAAGGTTTTATTAAATCGTCCAATAAGAAAAAAAAACGCATCAACTGATAAATCGTTTTGGAAATGATCGAAAGACCGGGTCGCTTTATTTGAAATTTCAAAGTCGTATCTCAAAGATGATTGTATCTCTAGTTCGTTGAACATGTAATTGGTTTGCCCTTGCTGAACAAGACCCCTATATTTACAGAACAACGCGTCGGCCAAAAGTGATATATGTCGTCAAATCCAGCTCCGAATAAAAAAATATCGAGACCGTACGCCGTTTTTATCCCAACAGAAAACTCAATTTTGCAGGTATTACGATCATATTTTCACGGAAGATATGTATTATCACCGACTTATGAACAATTTCGTTTTCGTGCGGCATCGGAAAAAGGATTTTCAACATGCGCGGGGACTTTTTTGCAATTATTTCCATTTTTTTCTTCGCCCAATGGTGAGGATAACCCCCGAATTTCGCGAGAAAAATAAATTGAATAGATAGTTGAATAGTAAAGTAAATAGTGAGTAGTAGAGAACTGGCGTATTGGCGCTTCTACATCAGGTGGTATTGTGAAAAAGTGAGGGCAATCTGTGAGGATGGTTTATTTGAAAAAGAAAGGTACGTCTCTAACATTCATTCTAAGTAAAAAAACCGCATGTACTGGCATTTAATTACTGATGGTTAGGAGATCTAAATCAACTTGAACTCCCCGAAATAGGTATTTTACTGTCTGCAAGAAGATTGTATCTCTGACTGGATCGAAGAAATATTGAAAATTGTATATTCGCCGAACAAGAAATATATATAATAGTACCGCAGTACAGTCGAATCTGATAGTGAATCTTCGATAATGAACTTTCCTTTCTATGGTAAAGTTAGAGCGTTCGGCCCAGTTCGTGAGATCAGCACCGTAAATAGCAAAAGTAACTTCCACGGCCACCGGTAATATTATGGTTGTATGAACAGTTACGCGACGCGAATTTCCGAACGGGCCTGGAAGTGAAAGGGGCCCTAATTAAATCGTACAGCGATAACTTTAGATAATTTGAATTTGGTATGAAAAAAGTGAATCGTCTAGATAGTCGAAATTATTAGGCGCGTGATATCATACCTGCGCCGTTATGTCCTTTTGTGTACTTCATGGTTCAGAACTTTGTATCCGTTCTAATTCACTGCGAGCAACTAGGTTGAACACCATTTTAAATGTCAGACAAGAGCTGACATTTACCTTTTCACTCTTTCGAAACGACGCATTCTTCTAGCAACAAACCAGAAAATCAACGACGACAATTAGTGCGGCCGAAAAGAAATTGAAAGGAAAATGTTGCGATACGTCCAACGTGATGGAAAGCCGCGAGCAGAAAATTCCTCCCCAAGGCGTTTCAAGAGAAAAAAAAATAATAATAATCGTCTAAGACTATCTTCCCCGCTTTCGCGGCACGAACACGACGCTACTCGTTAACGGCTGTATCTACAAACTCTCAAATTTTACTCCCTTTATGGGGTGGCCGTGTAAGCTACGGAATTTTCAGCAGAGCTGAATTAATTTCAATGATCCTTTGCAACCCAATACAAGCGATCGTAAAACTCGAAACAACTCCATATAATGCCCCGTCGTAAAATGCACAAAACGATTTCATAAGGTTTCGATTGCGCGCCTGTAAGATTGTTTTTCGGAGAACACATGAATATTATGTGGTGGCGGTGGCGGTGGCGGCGGGCGTTGTAGCGTGAATAAAGGAGAACTCACACAACGGGATTTCTTCATCATTTCGACGACTACCACTACCAAGACAATAATTCCAACCGATATCGTGTTACCCGGCTGCGGAGAAATTTCGCATCGCAATAAGCCGCGCACTATTTATAAATTTCGGGATGGATTATTTTATCAACGCATCTGTTAGCAAATGTGTGTGAATTTCAGCTGGATGACTGCCGAACGTTATGTTCCGAAAATACCGACGGATTCGCTAATCAATGTCACCGCGTTTGGTAAACGATCACTAAAACCCATCCGTAAAAATCTGATTCGATATTCGATGATAAAATTTCAATATCCTCAATAAACACAAATATAGCGACGATAAGGTCGGATAAGATAATGAGCCGTTGACTATTTTCAAACCACCCGTTATATTAACACCTACTTGCCTCCTTAAATTGAAGTTTAAGTGGCATTATACGGGAATATCTAATCATTATTGGTTAACGAAGACCTTGGATGTTAAATAATTCGTTTGTCTCTCGTACGAAAAATATGATGAGTTAAACGACCATGACGTAATACCCAATTCATTACAATAGAACAAAAATGTACTATACAAAATCTCGATTTCCATTTCTTCCTGCGCCACAACCATTCCATTTTTGTCAGGTGAACAATCCACGCTTTTCGACGCTCTACGTACGCCTCCTAATTGCTGACTGAAGCGATCAAAATAATAGCGATATTTTAACAATGCCTAATTGAAGGATGAAACCTCGAGGGTTTCCCACCTATTTGCATACTGATAAATCGTACACGAGACTGGAGACAGTAAATACGAAAATATAGATAAATTATTACTTACATTGCGGAAAGTTCCTCAAGTTTTTTTATTGGTCTTTAGGATTGAGGAGGAAAATATATTTATCAGCTCAAACGCGTTCAGAGGATTCAATTGAATGTTTAGATAACAGAAAGAGAAAACACTCCTCTGTTACATCCGTGTTTATATCCGAGAAGAAAATTCCATTACGATCTGTTTTCACCGAAAGCATTTTGGATAGAATATCCCTCACGATTATCACCCTCGAAATTTTTATAATGCATTAGTTCAAAGAGTAGAGATGTTCATGAACTGAATAAAAAGAAATGTCATCTATTGTACATGTGGTTTAATCTTTATTGCTATAAAATAAATTACAAGTCTTTTTTCAACAAAATCAAATGTGCTGAATCTCAATTTGAATGCCGTCCAGTATATCGTAGGAAAGAAGCAGTAACCTCGTGAAAATAACATCGGACAGTGAAGTGATCTAAAATTTAATATACACTGTGCCGCAGACATAACATTTTGTTTTGACTGTTGCCCTCTTTATGTTCGTTCAGTCAGCACCTACATCGGTTCTTCTTACATGATTTCATATCTCATTAATATTTAATACATCATTCTGGATTTAAAAAATTTAAAATTAAGATTATTTTCAATAAGTTTAAACTTCCCAAGAAACCAGTTTTTATATAAAAATTGACATTAAATGTTTGTTCATTGAGTTTCTTGTCTACACAAAAAAACATTGCCAAATTTCAAAAGTTTTCATGAAATTCGGATACATTTAGTGAGATCAATTAAAATTCCTTAAAAATCTGTGATATACATGTTGTTTAAAAAAGTTCATTTTTACAAATTTCAAATACGTCTCATGTCGAAAAAGGTGTTCGAAAACTGTATGATTGAAGTTGAAACGGTGAATCTTCTGACAAATTAAATTTAGGGTTATCACTTTTGATTACCATCTCACTTTACGATTCTCTTGAGTTAATGATCAAAATTTAGTGCCTCTTATTGTAATAATCATCCCAAGACTAGTAGTCCGAACGACTGACGATCAGTTACAGGAAGCAGGAACTTCGGTTTCTGAAACAACTGTCGAACGATGGCTGCATTATGCTAATTCACGAGGTCACATTGTCAGAAAAACACGTTTAGTGGTACACCACTTTTCGTTACAACGAACACGACTACGAATATTCGTATTCGATGATATTAAAAAATCAAAACTCTGTATGATTTTAGAAAACTTTTTAATACAACGCACGATTGCCTCGATTATTTTTTTTTCACTTTGAACCTGTTTGGATATTAACGTCTTCAAACCATATGTCGAACAGAACCCTACTAGCTATGATTTAAACATCAGTTTAAAAAAATAAATAGATGAAAGCTCAGGGGCGGTTAATTGAAATCACTTTGCACGCCCTTTTGTAATTGGTTATAATTTAAAATATATCCCACATTTGTATAAAAACTTGAATATTTTGATGAAATTTGATGCTTTTCGCATTAAGTTGAGTTTTTTTCATATTGATCATTTATTTCCTATAAAAATAGGTAACTTCTGTTCAGCTTCACCAGCAGGAAATCTACGGAATGATATGTGTATACAAAACAAATCATTTTTAACTGCCAGTCGACCCTTTTGTTTCTTTCTGCATTTCCTAATTAATCGATTATTTGCTATCGAACTTGTTTTCACAGAAATTATTAATTCGACTTAAATCATAATTCACATCACCTAATAAATCATTCGATTGAAAACATGTAAACACTGAAACAAACTTTTGAAATAATGAGATTAGCTCGGGCTTCCAAACTTCCAACATGACAACAATTTCGAATATAATTTGTAAACAACTATCTCGACCATATGTTCAGAAATGGAAAACAGGGTTAGCTGAAGACAGTTTTGAAACCAAAAGAGAAGATCGTTTTTATTAAATTCAATAGTTTCAACAGATAGATGAGCTAGAGATGTTTTTGGATATTGTGTCACTGATGGCAGTAAAATAGCAAACAAAAGTAACATTTGGATACTCCACCGAACTATATGTCAATGATTACAATTCCTTCTACTCGATAGAATGAGCCACATGAAATAAAACGAAAAACCATTAAAATAAAACATTGAATTTGTTTGAGTCGTCAGGTTTTGCGAATAAATGAACATGGATGACCTAAAAAACTTATGACGTAGGTTTCTCTCAATAAAAAAATAACAAATAGAAGACGACTGGAGCACGACAAACACTCTTAAGTAGTAATAAGACGCTGCAAATAATTAAAAATACATAAAATGAGAAATGAGTTTGCATTCCATCCGATGGTAATACGTTGAGAAGAGAAATAATTGAAGTAACCGAACATTGAAATGATAGAGCAGCAACTGGCAGAACTCTATAAAACTTCCACATTTCTTACATATATTGATAATTGTACCAAAAAAATTGGTTCGTCCAAATTGCAACGGCTAATCTTTCTTCGCTTTAATACAGTTTGAGTTTACAAAATTCGAACAAAGCTCGACGCGTTTCGTCTTTTAAAGAAGGAAATGAAAGTAGCAAAAATTGCATATCTGTTAAACCTTCTAATAAGCTCACCATTCGAAAGCATGACGGGAATTAAGCAATATTGTAATATTTTATTCTCGATGTTGATGTTTTATAGATCAGTCATTAAAAAAATTACCTTTTAATTTTATTAATTTGGTGTGAAATGTATTCGGAGCTCCTTTGTCACACAGCGACTTTTAAAAAATAAATGCTTAAAAGTTTGAAGGTTTATTAAGTGGTGAATTGAAAGGAAAATTGCTCCTAATTTTGATCAGTTGTGAATATAGAATAAGCAGAGCATTGTTCAGACTTAGGTCTTCCATGTAATACAAGAAACATAGACGATCTGGAATGGATTACAGCAAATGATTTTAATTAATTTGAAAAATGTTGCGAATGTATGAGCGAATAGAACGGGAAAATTAATTCAAATAATCACAGCGTGGTGTTATTATTAATAATCGTAATAATACGTCCATGTAGTTATTTTATTGATCCAATCATTCTAATATGAACTAACGATTCCATTTGCTTTTAAATAACCATAAATTCGAGATTTGATGCAACGATCTCGAGAAAAACAAATATTAATATTTCCATGTGTATATCATTAGCAAGTTTAGTCGCTGTGTAGTATCTAATCCCCGAGGGTTTTTCCGCCCTTCCCTTTCATAACTCTCAAGTAAGTTTTCTCTTTAATGACAGATCAGGATTCTAATCTTATAACCAACGAAAGCGGAAAATAACGAATGAAAAAGGCCAAAACGAATTGGAGACAATTAGTTACTTTTGAAAGGTCCGCAAAAATGGAACAGGGCGAGATAGGACGACTTATATTTCATATTCAAGCATTGTCAAACACCGGCTGCACTATAAGCGAAATGTGTATTAACGATATATACAAAATAAAAGTCGCAGACCGAATGTTCAAACGCTGCTTAGCACTGAATTTATATAAAAGATTAACTTCAAACTCGACTTTTTCATTTTCGCCAGTGAAATGCGGCGGAAACGTCATTTTTTTCAATTAATTGGAATAAAACGTCTATTTTGTGGTTTTTCTTTCTTTTCCGTCCCTACCCGCCCCAGATTTCAGGATGAAATTGAATGAGAAACGATATGAATGACGAAAACGGTCCGATTGCCGGTGGTGCCAGCTCACCGGAATGAAAAGTTTTCCGTGATTCCAAATTCGACTATTCAGTTTCTTTCATCATTACGGTTATCTTTCGCGGCCGGATGTATATTTTGAAAATGCACTTTTTCGGACGACCTTGAACGTTTCATTCATTCACTTTTTCGGTCATGAATGAACCCGATACATTCGTTATCAATTAGAATACGTAATTACCGTTAATATGGCTCTTTAGTACGGATAGGAACAAGTCCAATTACTCCAAGGAGAAAAAAAAGCGGTTTCGCCCGTCAACTGAATAAAATAATATTCCGCACGTAGCGACTAGGTACATAATATCTATCTTATCGGGCGTGTTATCGGCTTTACACATTGGCGGTTCGAACGACATTTTTCCCGGCATATCTCTTGGTGTTACCTACCTCAATGCGCAATTTCCTGTTAGTTTCGCAATAGACAAACACGAATTCATCTGCGGATTTCGTTCCTTCTTGGTCTATATATTTAACTAGTTCCGAAGAAAACACGAAACATAAGTTACATGATGTATTGTTTCAAGTTTCCTACCCGGCTATAAATTAACCCCGGTAACGTGGAGGACGCGCGTAACACCAACAAAGTTGGGGACGACTCCAGCTGACTCATTTCCCACATTTCACAGCGACCAGGTAAAATATATTATGTGACCGCACAAGAAAATGAGATTGCAGAAAGGGGAAAACTAAAAAAGGTTACCCTGAAGATCAACAGTGGCTCAAAAAGATGAATCCGTCGAGACCGACCAACTGAGCGTTCTTATAATTTTGCGAAAATTTGTAACTAAAACGTTTATATCAACCCTATTTATAGACAGATGACGAGAGACGCCGCAAGTTGTAGTGTCGTTACAAGTACGTAAAGTTTTTAATCGAAACTTATATTTACCACGAAACGATTGAGTTTCCGTAATATAAGTTAACAACCACCACGACTTACTCTGAATTTCAGCCGAAACACAAACAGCACAGTTTCACCGAATTTCTCCGATAATCGTCAAAGTTCAATTCGCGAAATAAAATCGCCGAAAGTAAATTCTTGTTCTTCCCCGGCTTATCGACAAAGTATCGAACGGAAAAACCGAATTCGAGAGGACACGACCGTAAAAATCTAGTCGCAATTACGTGCGCAACAATAAAAACCGTAAGTAGCCTGTACGAAATTATTCTGTGTGAACACCTCGGAACACACACACTGACTGATTCTGACTGAGTAAGCGTCGCGGGCAAGCTAAGCGGTCAGGCGATAGCGAGGGACTGCTACTGGCAGCCTGAGCGCCGCGTATTACGAACCGCTGAAGGCGCCTGCGTTCCCTCAAAAGGGGGCGCGGGTGGACCCGGACGGAAGAGTTGCGCAATTCCCTCTAACCCCCGATATATCGCAGCGACCCCAACTAATTACATAAAACCCGCCGACCGGACCGAACCGGACCAGTACGTCCCTGCTGGCGATCCGATTCCTTCATTCCAGTCTGTCTCTCTTTCAACCGGACCGATCTTTTTTTCTTTTTTCAAAATCTATCGGGAGACGAAAGGTCAACAATTAATTGGAATGTCCCGTACAGTTTAACGATGTTTGCGCCCCGGTTGCAAGCAAAATAAACTTTTATCCAATCGGTATCGTCCCGATTAGGATATTTTTCTCGGTCGTATTCGATAATCGTACACTTGTCACCAAAGGTCGTCGACAACGATTTTCATACATTGCAACTTTGTTCGTATTCATTACATAATTACTGCAATGTGTATTCAATCGAAAATTCAACTTTCTCTCCATTCCACCCATGAACATATCAAGATGAAGCATTTCATTTTTTTTTAAATTTCGATATAAAAATTCGTTTGCTTAAACATTTGATACTTCTCCGAGTCGCTTCGTGCAAATAAGCAGCCTGGGTGAATCGAAAACGTTTGCTACCTACTGGTAGTGGGTCGACGACCCATTGGAAGTTTCTGATGTTGAGTACGATATGAGGTTTCGATCAGGATATCGAGCGTCCGTGGGGGTGAGCGCGAAGGCAGGATCGGATTTGAGGGATGGACGATTTCGGGGCCAGCATTAATTCTCATCCAACACATAGTCTGGCATCTTCATAATCAACATGGGCCATATAAAGAAGAGTGAGAAGATTCGCCCAGTACCGACTGCAAAATCGCAGCTCCCATTCCAAATGGTGCAAGTTTTATGAAACAAAATTGTCTAACTTTTAATTATATTTAGAGATGTCACCAATATTCGTATTCGGTCTTCAGACATTGGGTATACACAAAAATACTAAAAACGGCCATCAATACGAGTAGTCATAATTAAAATCTGCGAGTGGAAATCATGATAAACAAACACAATTTTTTCCACATTTGCTGATGAGAAATAACACCCGCTTCGGAAAGCAGCCGCTCACTGCAGACACTGCTACCAGGAGATGACAAATATTTGTTAGTGCAGTGCTTATTATAATTGATTGATTTCTGTTATTCTCATTCTTTTGAATATCCATAACTATGGTAATAATTGGCATTGGACGACAATTAAGATTTTCAGATTCTTGATCAATTCAATGTTAATTGTCCGGTGCGGACCTCGGCTACCGTCCGTCGGATGGCGCGCACGACAAACGATTTCTTTATACATCCGTCCGACATAACTAATAAAGATCCCTTGTCCCATTCCTTCAATTGCACCCAGTGTGCACGCCTGATGAATCCTAAGAATGTTTGGAGCCAAACGCACAAAGTGGACTTAAGTTGACACAACGCGGATTCACGAGTTCTACATTGCTGACCCCGACGTGATCCTAGTAGATCAATTGCGGAGCATCCATCCTATGTCTCTGCTTAGGGACGGATTCATGTGGGGACTCGCCCACCTTTTTTGCCCGTGGAGTCCTTCGTGTCCTTTTCAGGGACTCCTAATAATCTCACCGCTTCTCTCACTACTTTCAGCTACACCCTGCCATTTTCGAGCAAATCGATAAGATATAATCAATTTGGTGCATTTAATTTCTGGATAAAACACGCAATAATTTGATGTTATTTGAACGTTATATTTCAGTTATTTGAAATAAAAGTCGTTCTTTGACTTGACACGCGTTGTAAAAATACCAAGGATTTTCCAAAAATGATCTAATATAACTCAATTTCTACTTGCTCTAAAATAGCGCTAAAATCGTTTCGAGTGCTATGTCTGTCTGAAATGAATCATTTTTGAGAATCTTGAATCCTTCTGAAAATATCGCGTTTTAATTTTATTTCCAACGGTCGCTTAAAACTCTAAAGAATTGGAGTTTCCGATCACTATATCTGATATATTCTGGAATTATGAATTGAATAAGTGAAAACAAAACGGAATTCGATGGTTTTTTGCGATTTCTGCTTTGGTTGATACTAAATATAGTCCCTTTACTTTGTTGATATATTTTGAGTCAAACATCACGAGATTAGGCCGTTTTGTCAAACACTGCAATATTGCATTTAGTGAAATGGCATCTTTTGCACGGAAATGGAATGGAGTAACATAAAAACAGTTACGTAACGTCGCGAATGAACTTTATCTATATTTGATTTTTGAATACAAATACTGTCTAGATTACCAGTTTTCAACAATGTGTCTGCCTGTTCTTTCCGAAAATCGACGAAGCGGAGGATTTCAAGGACGGACCGCAGACGGTTTTGAAAATGGCGATTACCCAAATGCAATATGCGTATGGAAATGCTGAAATTCGATGTTTAGAAGAGGAAAATGGCGGTAACGCTACCATCTGCAAATGATCTAATCGGTCGGCGTGTACCTTCCGAATTTACATCCAAAAACAAACTGCCGTTTATTTTGTTTCCATGCGTTTATTTTCGCATGGTCTCGTCGCAGTTCGCTTTTATTTACGGCATCTTCGAGCAATTTTTTGGGCGCTAATAACCGTCGGACGTTTCTCGTTTTGGGTTCAAACCGGTTGCCATGGGGTCTGCAGTCTGCAAGCCAAGGAACGGCGCGACTGCAACAACCCACACGGGTCAGCTGTTCTCTTGGTGCAACTTTCTGCACAATGGGCACTCCTCCCTCCTCGCTGTCTGTATCTCGTTCTCCTCGCGATGGACGATAATATTATGCAGTTTCATTATTCCCGTTCGAAAATCGATGTGCTTCATTTACATGAATAAGACTAGATCCGAATCGGCTCGGATCGTGGGAAGTTGGAAATATCGCGCTACGGAATAGATGACACAATATTCGGCATTATCCAATTAAATCGCCTCGTTAATCTTAGCATTAGCCGGGACAATGGAACGGAGAAATCTTCTTCACAATGTCGTGAGTTTATTGACGGCTTAATGAAAGAATCGTACCTTGACAGTTTCCCGGATATATCAATGACATCATAGCAAACACGACAACGGGAATCGATTTTCCATTAGGGAAGAAACGCAAACATTCGATAGATATAAGCTCAGGGGATGTTTTACGGTCGGCGCAAATTGAAGGGGAGAAGTGTTACGTTGCAAGACGTCGTTTCCTATAGTCGAAACGAAAATCGTGACCATTTTCCGGCACAGCGCCACTTCGAGGGCCAAATCAGTCCAAACTTGTTCCGAACGTTGCGAACCCTCGAACTATCCGGAACCAGGAGCGAAATGAGCTTAGTTAATGTAATGGACTAGCGTCGATTTAAATTTTCGAACCGGACTTCCGAGACTGTTCTCCGAATCCTTCGATCCGTCTGATTGTGCCGAGTCGTCATCGGACTCGGAAAAACTCGAAACCATCGAAATATTTGTCGACTCCTTCGCCAACTTTCCTGTTTCCTTTGCCAATTTTTAAGCTAGCATGAAAAACGGAATGATCGAATAATGGCGACAGGTCTGCTCATTAGTGCAAACGAAATTTCCGCGTATTCTATGTAATGGCTTTCAATGTATATGCACATAGAAAATATGCTACAACTCAGAAACAACTCGCTATCCCGTTCAGAATGGAATAAGAGTAAAGTGGAGCAATGGTGAAAGCGAAGAGTTTTATGTTCGAGCGAGGCGATAATAATCTTTTCGTTAGGGTAATAAAACTCCGATTTTTCTAGCATTTCAAAGCATTTACACTCGTATTACTGGTATTACGTATTCAATTCGCATTATCGATCATTCGCACATTTGAAAAGTTGAAAATCGAATCGTAAAATGCGAATGTTAAAAATAATATTGTAAATATTACTTTCAACACTAAAGTGTTAAAACTTTTATTTTGTCTCAATTGTTCAACAATATCGTCTGACCGATGTTAAGAATTTTTGTTGTTTAGATTATTCACGAAATATGAATGTTATACCATTGTCTGCAATAAAAGGCGAGCGGCCGTTGCAAAACATGGTTTGAATTTGAAATTTTTTAAATGCTGTTCGAATTCGTCAGTCAGTACTGGAATCAGTCGTAATGCGACGAAGGATTTTGTTAGACCGGCCGATCTGTAAATCGTTCACGGTGGTCTCTATCGAAAGTTGACGGGAAAAGGAATCGAGTCGCCAGTCTAGAAGAAATGGGAACGCGTTTCGACTAAACAACCACGACAGAACGAACGGTTGCGCGAAATATAAAACAAGGGACTGAATCGGGATCCCTTCGCATTGACAAACTGAATTTCGAAGTCGAGACGAAGGAATTACGGTGCCTCGGATTTCAGAGCACGCATTCGCCTTTCCGTACAGAAACAATTTTTAGATTTGACCTTAACCATCGCATCCCTAGTCTAGTCTAGAAGTTTTAAGGCGGGTCGGGTCGGGTCGTTGGAAGAAAATTTCGTGTACGATCGGTTAGGTGTTTTGTGTATTAGACAATCGAAATTTTCCGGAGGACGATCGTTTGTCGTGGTCGATGTTCAGTCGTCGCCGCCACAGTCACCGCCACCGCCGCCATCGCTCCGGGCGACGAACGGTCGGACGAACGCCGGACGGCGCCCGTGGGCGAAAATAATGGAGGATTAAAGTATGCGAACGTGGTGCAGCTATAAATATTCAGGACCTGCCTCCATCGTCGTTCGTTCGTTCGCTCGCTCGCTTGTTCGGTCGCGAGGTCGAAGGAACGACTTGGAAAAAACTTCAAACATCGACAGGTGATTGTCTGTTATGTTCGGTATTGTTGGCACTCGGAGCGCAACTGTTATCTAGAGGTAACCCCATAAATAAACCGACGCCAGATGATGTAAAATTACGTACTCAATCGTTGAAGTTGAATGAGATTTGTTGTTGTCCTCCGCGTGACGTTCCTTTAATTAGTGACCTGAACGACTGGGAATTGAATGAAAAATCTGAGCTAATTAAGGCCGTAAAGGACGTAAATTTTGCATTCAAGGGTACTTTCGTTTGTTCTACAAGAGTCGTCGTCAAGTTCGTAGGTAAATAAGCCGAATTTCCACGCGGTCGAACGGCTGCCGTTTATGCTCCAAATACAAATGTTAATTGTCGCGAAATTCGCCCAGTGCTACACGAGACAGCACTTAGAGGAACAGTAACTGCCATCAGCGCCTTTTGTGCCGATAAATACGGTTTTCGAAACACCGTTCAATAGTTGGATGGAAATATTGCCGTAAGCTTTTGATATGAATGGGATTTTATATGAAATCAAGTGCTTTCAGTTGGCGTGAAATTCGTTCCAATTTTGCGCTTTGATCGTAATCGATCGCTTCTCATCCGGTCCGGATTCACTGAAAACGCCACGTTAAATGCTGACACTTCATTCACATCAATAGGTAATCCGATTTCATTTCAAGAAGATTGAAATTTGTTGTTCTTAGTAATTAAGTGGTTTTTCATTACCGCACTCGCGGCTTTCGTTTTGATATCTCCTTCATACGAATAAATGTGATCGATTATAAATACTATGGTTCCACCTTATTTTCATTCTTCAATAGTGACCTCATCCAAAAACAATGCGACAAAATGAGGATTCCAAATTTATTATAACTATTTGGAAGGATATTCACTGATAATAATATCAAAACATTCGATTACGTATCTGGTATTGAACAATTAATTTTTGCACAATAGTTGATTATCTCAAAATACGTAACTGACGATGTGCATTCTAATAGCGTGACATCGATTGTGAGTCAACGACGACATAAACTTTTCCATTTTAAAAAAGGCGGTTTGCTAACCACGTACAATCCTCAAATTAATTGATCCTCCAACAACTAACAAATATTTACATCCGGAGTTAAAAATTGTGAAATTTGCTAGATATACTTGTAACGATATGAATGTGTTTTTCTCAAAATAGATATCGATGTGTGAAGGTCTTCCACGAACGAATTCAACACAGTTGGCGCTTTTCTGACGAACATCTTCAACTATGATAGGCTGAGAATTACACGAGATGTAATAGTTATTTGTATCGTTCCTTCCCTTGGATGATTAATGCCCGAGGCATATATGTATATGATTTTTCTCAAATTTCAAATATTCCTTGAAAAGGAAAGCTTTCCTTGTTTTCAATAACTGTCAATATTTTTTTATCGTCGGCGATGGAGTGGAAGAGAAATAGATGCGTCACAAGAACTAAAGGCTTTTAGGACCATCGTACCCTATCGTTTGTTGCGCACTCTCGCTTGGATATTCTCATTCAATTGAGCCGAAACTCGCATGCGGCAAACCGCATACCGCGGACGAAATTCGTTCTCATGCGCATTGGTACTCAATTAGAGTACGCTACGGTTTTTTCGGGCGAATAATTTTGGGTCAGTGCTTAAAGTAAATTCAGATCTCCACAAGGCTACATTCGATTAAAGTTCCTACATCTGTGATTTCTCAGAAATTGAGTATTATAAGTTCAACATTTTTGGTGGATTTCAATATCCATACTAAAATTGTGAATATCAGTTTGTTCGCTTTAAATGTAAACACTATTCCATTTAACTGAGGCACAAGGTACAAGAGAGAATTGCATTTTACGAATATATTGAAAACTGTGGGTAGTGAGAATAAGTGAATCATCTCCTGTGTTTCCGACACAAAGGAACTTTCGTATTTCGCTTCACACAATTTTGTGACCATATCTTCGTTGAATAATAATTTGAAACTCGCACTCTTCGTGTGTGTGTGACAGAAAATACCTATAAAATCGATTTATCGGACTATTTTAGCAAGCCATTAAACCGACAAACTCGCACTGACACCGTTATTTGATCCCGATTTCAATAGATGCACCTGCCCCATAGAATGTACGATATGCCGATCATTATCGTCCCGATGCGACTCGACACCATTTTCCTGTCATCGAAACGAATTTCTATCGATCTTTCCGATCACAATCGAAATAGAACTGCGAAAAATGTAGACGATAAGGGAAAAGAGAGCATACGACGAGCAAAATAATTTCCACCTTCGTTCGTCTCTTATGGATCGGAAGTTTTAATACTAACGATATCAATAATGCACGACCAGGAAAAGCGGAAAAGTTCGCGCTCTCGTTTCGACGGGAAATTAAACGTATGGTTGCATTATTTATGATTCGCCAGGCTTCACACCCGATTTGTCGTCGAAGATGCCCCAGATAGTTCCGAATCATTTGGGAAACCTTCCGTAATTGCCATATAGAATTCTATTCTTTATTCGGTAGACGTAGTAGAGAATTAGTGAAAAAACGAAATAGAGTTCCATTTGATCGATTAATAATAATTATTTTGGGGATAGATGCATAAACGATGTTTTTCAACCCACGCTCTTGCCATATCAAGTGAATAGTGCTGGTATTAAAAAAATAATTTTCGAAAACATGAATCCTACAACAATCCTTGAAGATATAAGGATATCGATGTTTCGATTGAACATTTTGGCGAGTTGTTTATTCAAATCATTTATGTGGAAATCTGGTCATGATTCGATTATAAATGAGAGACAATTTTAAGATATCAAGGAAGCACTTGCTATTTTCTTTTTTACCAAAATATTTTCAAGCTGATTTTTGAGTTCTTTCCCATTTAATTTCTTCAAACTCTCTCATATTAAAAGGTTGGAAATCGCACAAACCTCCCAATAGAAGATTATGTCTTCCTGCACTCGAATTTCAAATAATAAAATCAAACGGCAAGGGAAGCGTTTCGTAAAATTTCCATCGCGTTTAGAAGTCCAAAACTTCAATTTTCGAGATTAATTTAGTTCGCAAAAAGAGAACGATAATAATACCAACAGATGAGGCACAGTTTACGCGACGTTGAATAACTATCTCCACAACCGAATCATGAAATGCGTTCGTTACTTTGAAAGAATTATCACATAGGCGATTTAGTTTGAACGTTTGGTCAGCAATTCATAACAACAGATTAATAGTTCTACACTGGTATGATGTTTTGACAAGATTATATTACTCGGACCTCTCTAAGAATATCATTCGAAAAGGAAAAGAGGGATTATGGATCGCCGTTTTTTAAAACAACAATATGTATAAATAATGTTCACACGTATAAATAACGTGTAATTCGTGCGCAAATTATTGATAAGAAAGGAATAGTTTTGATGTTAACCTCACGTGACTCTTATTGTATCGGTAGCTGAACTAAAACCGGAACATTTCGGCTAACTTCATAGTATATCGTTGAAATTTGAAAAGAAAACAAAAACTAGGAGTCCAATATGACAAATAAAGCTTCAAGGAATATTTGTGTCCACATCAGGTCTGAATATCTGTACTGGTTTCAAAACACGTAAACGAAAAAACGACCAATTTTTCAAATACTGACTTTTTTTGGTCAGGTTAGCATGGGTTCAAACGAATAAAAAACCGATGAGGAATCAAGTTTCTGTTCAAGAGTCTCAGGTGCAAAAACCTTGTCAAATTTCGAATCAAAGCGCAATTTTATGAAAATCTGAGATATAAATATTGTTAAAAAAATTCATTCTTATAGAATGTAGATGAAGAAACAGTGGCTACAATAGGTTCTTGACTATTAAAACTAATCTACTAATATCTTAGTAATATAGAAGCAAATATTACTTTTCCAATAAAAATGATTAAGGATTCGCATTATTGAAAACACAAACTTAAAAAAAATAAGCGTTTATTGGATATAAGGAATGGAAAGATACAACATAAATTAACATTTTCACTGCTGAAAGAATGTTTCTACATAATTTGCACAATATCCGCACATTATGACGGTGAAGTCGAAAATTTCAAAAACCGTATAGTCACTGTATTTCCTCGGGCCAAGTTTTAATTTCCGAGAAAATCAGCTTTACCGTTCAGAAAAACCAATTAATTTCGATGTACGTAAACCAATTGACAGTTGACGTGCTAAATCGTGTAGTTCAAACTTTCGTCAAAGAAAAATGATGATGCGGGAGTTAGGTAAGCGGGTCGAAAAAAATGAATTTTTATATTTCGGATGAATAAACGTTGATTCTGAGTTAGAAGAACGATGTGAAAAGCGGGGTCCAGGTGAAGACGATGCTATGCGAGATGTTTTCCGGAACGCTAAAAATAAAAGCCGACAAACCATAAATATTAGGACCTTACGAAATGACGCTGCGTGCTACCGAAATTAATTTTAGATATATTTTATTCTATTTTTATCGGGATGAAATATACGTGGATGGCGAGCGCGACCGGGCGCGAAACTTCCCGGATCGACTTTTGTGTCTGCGTGCTTTAAGGCGAGCGTCCACTAATACCGAATCGTGTAGCGACGCGACGCCGACGATGCCGTCATCCGATACGGACTACTGGACACGGCTTAATTCAATACAATGTTGGACGGAGTGAAATGCGATCCGTCGGTTGCGTACGGTGCAAAACAGTGGACGCTTACCTTAAAAGTTTTCGGATACGACGCCGCCGGCAGAAAACATCGTAATTACTTCCCTATAGTTTCCAAAATCCCCAATTAATCGGTAGCGATCCGGAGTGGAGATGGGGTTAGCGGTAACCGTCAAGTACTCATTCGTAAATGAAAAGCTTAGATCACTCTGGAAATAGCGGACGTTCAGATTCAGACGGGTTTTCTGGCAACGATCAGTTATCGTTCCCGAGTGGAAATAAAGCTTTTGTTGCCGATATTATCCCCGAGTATTACCCACATCAGATGGAATGAGACGGGAGACTCAGCGACGACGGAATGAATAATGAGGCTCTCGTGGACGATGGAGAAAAGCGACACGGTTGCGTTACGCAACCGTCCAGGTATCGTCTAATCGAGAAATGGATTTTCCATATCCATTGTGCACATCTGAAACTTTCGTCTCGAATTTTTCTAGCTTCCGAATAACGAATAGGGTGAATACTCGGACTGGTCAACTTTTTTTTAATTCACTCAACCTTAACTCACAAGGCTAGTTTTCTTCACCCCTAAAAAAATGAATAGGAAATCCTTCAAAAGGTTACATTTATCCACGCGTTGAAAATTTCGACATAAATGAGTAGCGCCTAAGCAAAACCAAGCATGTCAAATCTATTCGATATTTGTGGTTTGAATCGATTTTTTTTAGCAAAAACCAAAATGAACTTTATAGATCATCAAGATCTAATATCAAAGTTCTACACTCAAAGCTGATTTCAGGAATTCTTAGTAAAACGGATTCCGGTTGTTATCATACTGATATAATACCAAGTGAACGAATCATCGTTCACCCAATGAGGCCTTTTGGATATGTGCTATTAAATAATTTTTATCCGCATGTTAAATAGGGCAGTTTAATAATATTTAAGTTTTTTATAACCTTTGTGGGCGTGTGCATCCTTTCGGCCCATTTGCAAGCATTCGAAGTTTTAGAACAAATAAATGGTCAATTAACATTGATATCTCAAAAAAGTGGATGAAATTTGGGCTTGACACTAACACACAATGAAAATACGATATGTAATAAAATTAATGTATCACAACGGCCACTTAATACATGAATAATTGTTAATTGAACACGATATGAACGTTAATTAAAACATTTTTCGTCGTTTTGAATTCCGGGAAAACTGATTCCCCATGCAAAGCATACAACAGACAAACAAATGTTCAGGACATAATAATTGGATGAAATTGATTCGGCGCGTTTTGTTCGAGTGAAGTTGTCGTGTAAATTGAGCTTCACCCTTCCAGCATGGAAAACGCGCTCGTGCGATGGAGGCTTCATTGAAACGCCGAGTAGTCGGGAGCGTTCGGCCGCTTCCGCGCACCGACGACGATTGACAACACGGAAACGCGATTCTAGTAACGAAATCGTAAATTAACATAACACTGGCCTAATAACGCGATATTGATCACGTATAATAAGTAAGTAGCGATTTCGCCCTATTCAGTAACAGAAAGGAACAATATGGGCGGGTTCCCACCGAAAGTTAGCGCTTAACCTAAACTTCCTTCTAACCTGCTAGATAGTTGTATGGTCGCGCATTTACCTGGTTAGTCTGTGAATGACGAATAGGGCCGGGGATTGAATAATGACGGTTTTCGGCACAGCACACAGGTAGCAAGACACATAAACAAATAAAATATTAAAACTAAACTGTACTAAGCAAGCAAACGTCGCACAACCGACGTGAAAGCTAGCAGCTGACGGAAAATGGGATTTATTTACTCATTCTTGTTTTCGGTTTGAGCCGTCAGAGGTCGGCGCGACGTTGCCGCGTAGGCGAGCGGTCGCGTATTCGATCCCACCGGGCGCCAAATATATCATTTTGAATTAGACTAGTTGAGTGAATATTTGAATTATTTCTGTGCACTTTTGACGTCGCGTCGACGATCATTTTTTGCGCGACTCCTCTCTCCGCTATCTCTCGCTTTCCCATTGTCCGATATGACCCGTCTTAATAACTTTATGGATGTCCACATAAAATACTTTTATTACTGGAGCTATGTCCGTTACCAAACTTTATTTGAATGTTCTAAGAGGACAGAGCGGCGGCCGCGTTTAGAAGTTTCGTCTACAACTTTCTGTCTTCTGATTGTCATTACTGATGGGTAAAAAAAAATGAATTGGGAGGAAGAAAACCGTCGATGTGTTTCGGATTAACCCAAAGATTGTTTTCTGTTCCTATTTCATGACTTGTTTCGCAATTCAACCACCAAATCATTTCACTCAACGTCTGATTATATAATGAAATCATAACTCTATACTGTGGAATAATTAGGCTCTATCTTTAAATCTATACAATAGGCACTGAATACGAAGTAATAAAAATGGCAAAGTAAGCCCAAACTGTATACAGTCATTTTTTTCATACAAACATTTCATATATCTCTCCAAGTTTTCCGGTTTTTTTCAGTTTGGAAATTTGAGATCTGCATATTATACATTATAAGGCTCAAAACCACCAAGATGCAGAATAGACTTTGCTAGTAAAAAATCATATAATTTCCAGATAATCGTTCCATTTTTTTAAAAGAGCTGGAAAGTAACTTCCTTAGTACGCAAGGGTGAAATAAAGTGAAATAAAATATTGACGAGACGTTGCTCCCCTTTAGAACCAAAATCCATCTGTCCTGTTATTTTCGCCATTCATTCATTAAGAACGAGAAAATTCGTGAAGAAACTTTTGAATGCGCCACTCTGTTTAGAATAGTTACGTCAAACGAATAAATAAAACGTACATTATTTCGCTAGTTCGTATCGGACCGTTCCTTCATCCAATCGATACACGAAAACGAGAGAAGGAGCTTGTAGAACGTACAAAAGATGGAAAACAATTAAAATACAATCTTGTACGCACAATTAGGTTACTGTGAGCGTGATCAATAATTCACTATGTTTGAATTCCCCGCTCGGTTCTCTTGCGCTTTTAGAGTCGCGTCACCCACAACATGCCTCCGACGGGGTTGCCGTTTCTATGTTTAATTCGTCGCCACTGGTACGTATATCTTTTTACCTGGAACTTTATTTTGAATCGTTGCGAATATATTATTGGTGTTCGGGGTGCAGGCCACCATTTTAGGGATTAGGGGTTGATCATTTCCTACCTGATAACTGTAAATCCCCGCCTATTTCGTCACTTTGGAACTGGGTACCAAAAATGGAGGAGACTATCCTTTTATGTGAAGTTTTGAGCATTGAACAACTGTGAAATATAATTCAATTAGTAACACTAATAATGATAACACGTCGCATCATAGCAATTCCCTGAGCGTAATTATGAATATTATACTAATTACACGAAAAAAAAACGTTTCATTATAGGGAAAATTAATTTGATGACAAATTTTTATAATCACATAATAATATGATTATCTTGCCCTGAAAAACATGAAGTGGGAAGAGGGTGAAACGAGATGGCCCAAGGGCCACTAATTGAAGGCATACCTCAGTGAGTCATTTCATTCATCAGAGGCATTCAACTTCTCAAATGTGATTTCTGAATATTGAATCACAATAAATAAGTGACTTAATTTAGTGCGCTCTCCATTCCATTACATGGTAGATTATTTATACTCACCACTAATTGAAGGATGGCAACATATATATCAAGTTGTTAGTTTAGTGTCAATGATTTTTGAGGAGTTCTTTGTAAATATGTGTTTCTATTAACAGAAACCAAAATGCTCAAATTGTTTTATATGCTACAGACAATTGCACAAAATGAGTTATCCGTTGAAAATCAATTCTTTTAAGGACAAAAACAAAATGAACTGTCTAAGAAACCCATTTATCTGTTACATTAAACACAAATTGAATAAGCAAATAATTTCATTTTGATTGTCGAGTTACTGTTAACATAATGCAAAATATTGAAGAACCATATATCGAAACAAAGTTATTCAATCTGTATTTAAATCGGAATCCCCACAACACAGTTTTCCATGGATAATTGATGATGAAAATTTTTAATTTCGATCAACCCGCTTGGGGCTATTTTTAATCGAAAAAGAAATATTGACACAAAACGTGAAACGCAACGTGTGTTGGGTTCCTCTCATTTGTTAAGGTCCAATTCAAAAAACTGTTACAATCCAGAAATACTCACATCAAATATATCTCTACAGTTTGAGTAAGGAAATCTTGGGTTATCAGTCTGGTTGAATACAAATTAGAAGACTCTTCTTTCTTTTACTCGAGCTTTCGGAATTAGTTTATTCCCTCCTCAGGAAAAGCTACAATTGTGGTAGGAAAAGAAATCGCTCATTAACAATGAAAGAATACTTACAAAATTGAGATTACTACAATTTTAGATGTTATGTGTAACAAGTATCGTTAAAACGTTTTCGAAATCGATACGATCAAAAATTTGACTTTAGAATCGACGTCAAATATTCTAACTTTTGTAGTTCAAGCTACTATGTGAAAATTATTAATAAATTAGAGTTTTCTTTCTTTATCAATTTCAATCAATAATGAATACCAGTTACTCAAAGAAGAAATGTCCGTCCTGGAATTCATGGAATTGTTTGATTGTGCTATCCTGATCATCTCTAAGATAATACGTTTCCTATAATCAGATTCATTGTTCAAAACTTTTGTTTCATTGAAATTTGGAAAATGACCAGTCGAAATGGTATGTTTTGATCCAGTTCTGATATTACTCTTGTGTTGAGTTATTCTTTGTTTTAACGTAGTAGTTGTTCGACCAATGTATTCTTTATCGCATTCACTACAAGGAATTTTATATACAACATCACTTCTCTGAAAGGTAGGTGTAGTATTTTTCAAATGAGTGAAAATGGTTTTCAATGTTTTGATGTTTTTTGTAGTTATTGCAAAATTTTTATTTTTTTAAATTTTTTTAAATTTTTCTGTGAGTTCTTCGATGTATGAGAGTGTTATATATGTTTTCATTCTGTTTTGTTCTGAGGGATCTCGTGAAGTTCCAATAGTTCGTTGTCTTCGTTCTGCAGTCTGATATAATAATTTGTTTAATAAACGTTTTGGATAACCATTTTCAATTAAAATAGCTTCTAATTTTTTAATATTGAAATCTCTCAATATTGAATGAGATAAACGACAAACTCTAGATTTTAAATTTTGAATAATATTTAATTTCATTCTGAATGGGTGATAAGACAAAAAATGTATGTATCTTCGTGAAGCAATTGGTTGAGTGTGCCAATCAGTAATAATAGTATTGTCATCTCTTCGAATAAGTTTAACGTCTAAAAATGAAATTGTTCCTTGAGTTTCTTGTTCTACTGTAAACTGAATTTTTGGTTCTATATTATTAATTATTTTTAAAATCTCTTCTTTTTGGTTGAAAGGAACGGCAGTTATAATGTCGTCAACGAATTTTTTACAAAAAGGAAGTGGGAATGGTAATTTTTGACGAATTCGATCGAGGATATGATTCACTACATACAGTCAACGAAAAGGTATTTATATTCTCTATAGTTTGAACATCTACTTTCTGGCGGAGGTGCCAATCCAATTCGAATTCATCGCGTGAAATGTTATCCCGAACGAAATCTATCTACGTCGGGTATAAACGTTTTTGATTTCTAATTCCACAACTTTATATTTATTTAGGCTAACTTCAGCGTGCGTACGGTTCCTATAAAGTTTTGTCGAAATATATGTAGTCCGATTTCTTGTGGAAGTTTTTAGATCGGCAAATGCAAGATGAATAATCTTTAACTTTGATAAATCAGGATATGATGGATCTACGGAATTTTTAGATTAATGTCTAACATTAATCATAAGCACAGTATTAAAAAAAATTTTATCGTTACTTTTAAGATATCGATTATACACTTCGTAGTTGATATATTTCCTGATTGATCAACCCAATTCAGGTATTGAGAATGACTCTATTAAATTGAATTGAGACACGATATAATAATAAAATTTTCGAAATATTCAACGTGGCACGATTCCATCATGCTTATCACGCAGCTGATTACGTTGAAATCATCTATATATCTTTGTGACATATTAGGTTGTTTAGAGCCGCGTGATTCAAGTGAATAAAGAAAGTGATAACCGGTTGTGCATGGGAAAACGAGTAATAATTCGTCAGAAAATAATATTACGCGTGAAATATGAGAACGTCCTCGTCCCACACTTAGTGCAATTGCATCCATCCAATTCCATGGATGCGCGGCTCGATGTCAATAAAACTCCCGGAAACCCGAATGAAAAACGGAAGGCAGTCAAGATAAAACCCGAAACAGGCACCTACCTACATGAATAAAACATAGCCGCTCTCTAATTTCCGATTCATTTCGGCGTAATGCAAAATTGAACAGGTGTAACTCCGGAATTTAAAATTTATAGATCACGCAGTTTCGGCAGCATGATACCTCAGTGTTGATTCCGGCGAAACTCATACATCATTCGACATATGCAAACGCTTTGGAAACATTCATCATTCTGGCCAATTGAGTGGAGCTGACTCCGGTGCGCCCGGATTCTCTGCACCTAGCCTCGATTAACGCGCCTAAGCGATATTTTATTGTGTCATCATTCACATATGATTGACTTTATATTACCCGCTCTGGTATAGAAATCACCTATTTGGTTCCGCTGAATGACTTTTTGCTACTCGACTCTCTGCTTAGTAAGTGACATATTAGAGACGCTTCGCTACGACGCTTTCGGTTTAGATTGAAAAATTTTGTTTTATGTAAAATATGGAACAAACCGAAAAAAAAATTCTTATCGAATTGGTCACGAAATAATGGTCATAAATATTTGGAAAATCTTGTAAATATTGCAATTCTTCAACAAATTTGTCTATAATTTAATAAATTCTACTCTTGACTGAGCAATAAGTTCGTTCTTCAGACTAGATCACGTCGAAACTTTCAGCACGTTCAAGTCTGTAAGATTTAAATTCGCCTTTATTTCTGGTTGGTTCGTTTGATGAATCCTGCACTTCGAAGAAAGTCGTCAGAAGAAAAACTTCATTAGTACTTGATATTTTAAAAGCTGCTATGACTGTCCCAGTATATTTAACGGTGGAGTGAGCATTCGATTGCGCGCCCTCCGGAGCTTCACTGTATTAAATTTGTATCGGGCCATTCGCCGTGCAGGAATGATGCACTTTCCACCATATATTTTTCGGTATCTTACATTCCACTTTCACATTACATTAAATCGCTTAAGGTCATATATCAGGATTCGTGAAAGCTTTTAAAATTCTATGCAGAGAGGGTTGGAGAGACAATAGCGTCTCGTACACGCCCGTCGCCCGTCTTATCTAGCCGAATCTCCATACGGACCGGACCGGGTTCCGTTTCCTCCGTTTCTTCTTCTTCGTTTTTCACTTTGACAAAAATCGTATTATTCGCATGAATATAAAATTCGTCGGGCTGTGGAGAATCAATTCGATAAGGAGAATGTATCGAGATGCTTATAGCTCTAGTTCCGTTTGGAATATTCCATAGATATAATATTGAAATATCGATTTTGATTTCGTCCACCTTTCCCTTCAGCCACGTACAAAGTCCGGGTAATCGCACAAATTCAATATATTTCAACCTTGATAACATACGTAACCCAATCATCTAGGAAATATGTGCGTAAACTTCCCTTCCCCAAAGTAATTCCCGGATGAAATCTCCCTAATATCGCCCGGAGCAAAGACCTTCCCTTGTATACATGCAGCGTTCTTATTCAATTTGCAACGGTCGAGATGCAGCTCTGGACCCTGTTTCCTTTATAGTGTTACCAACAACTCTGTGCCTGGCTAAATAACCTATTTGAAACAATAATAGAGAGGGAAGGCAAGATCTAAATATTTCTATGAAATATGACAGGAAAAGTTCGTGTGAAAAAAGGATCTTAGCGCTCTCCAGCTGCCAACGATAAAATGCGGTCTGGTTTAAACTTATCTTTGTCTCTGTTAGAAAATTCCGCACAAAAACTGACAGGACTGGAGAAGGTTTCCAGCTGAAATCACAAATCTACAGTTGGTCTTTCGTTGAGGTTTTCGCTTTGGTTAGTAAGCTTTTTATACGTTCTTTTGGATAGACATCATAGAACAAATGAATAATGCGAATGTGCTGAAATTAAGGAATGAAGAGTCGCATTTAGTGCATCGATTTTATTGATTGGTTAAATGTTTAGTGGATCTCTCTTCCGGTAGCCTCCGTTTTCGCCCAAAAGTTGGGATCAAAGAAATGAACCGTACCGCTTTTTAAAGTAGTAAGTTGCTCTATGTTGTAGCAATTGTTACTCTAAACAAATACAATCAACGTTTGCATTGTAATCTTTGATTCAAATTGTTGGAAGTAAATACTGCTCAGTGGATGCATGTTTGTGGAATCCGTTCGTATTTACGACAGGATATTCCATTTGTCGTTCTTTTTACTAGAAGCATTGAATTCCTAGGATTTTTACAGCTGAACTTTTTTGCGTGCTCATGTACACTCTAAACCAGTTAGTAATGGCATTTTGTTGAGTTCATTTTGTGTCATATATGTGATAATAATAAATTTATCGTATTTTTTGGGAAGTATAATAATGAGACGACAAATTTCGGAGAGAAGGCAATTTTTGTATGAGAATAGTTTATCGGCAATAACAAATCATTGTTGCGGCAAACCTTAGAGTGACAAACTGATCCGGTGAAAAAGAACCGATACAATAAGTGATAGTCCCCACCAATCGGATAGGATAGCAGCGACGGGAAAATTTATCACGGGCTCACGAAGAACTGATCTAATAATGCTATATTTCAGGGTGACCGATGATGTTCACCCGGATGACAACTTCGGTACAGCATTATTGAATTTCGTAACAAATAGCCGAAGTTGGGAGTGTCGACAAAAAATTTTCTACAACATAGTACCTCTTGTTTTTCTGGTCACGTATCCAAGTATAGGAACGAAATGAAAATTAAGAATCATTATTCTTTTCAGCTTTGTCGACCGGCTCCTTAATACCTTACTCCTTAAAACATTCGCAAAGGGGAATAAAAATGCATGACGACAAGCGACGCTGGCGTCTCCGTCTTGTTATTGGGCATCGCATCTGCGACTCGCTCGCAAGACGACGCCGCCGGAATGTGAATGAGCGACCTGTGCGGCCCTTCTGCCTTATCGCCAAAGACATCGATCCCGACATCACCCGTTTCCTCATCATTCCTAATTTTCGCCCGATGCCTTTCCTTCGACCCGCACGAACCTCTGCTAACTTTCGCTTACAGACCTCCAGCCCCTTTCTCCACCACTTAGTCCTAGAGTTTTCTTCGAACGCGCGGTCCCCTAGGTCCCAATTAGAGCCGCTGTTGTTCTGCAAACGGATCGGTTCGACGAGGTAATTACTGTTTTCATGTAGTCGCATAAAACGCGTCAAGTCGCACATTTGTCCAGTAAATTGCGAACAAGAATCTCATCTTAATCAAGACAGGCGATGTCCTTGGCGGAATGGCTAGTAAAAGTAAGGGAAACCAGTGGGACCGCAGCAGAACATCCGCCATACACCAGAAGATATGGCATGAATCTCGACCCGAGCCGCGTTATGAGTGCCATAAAACCAACATGTCGCGCAATCGATGTGCCCCAAAACTAAGCCGTATCAATATCGCTGAGCCACTCTTCCAAGCAAACAGGTTAGCTCAATCTGTTCGCTAGGCCTCCGTAACCCATAAGACATTTCTGGCCTGATAACGTTACCAACACGACGCGACGCCGACGGCGTTATTACCTCACTCCTTCATCTCCTTTTACATCAACCTACATCTCTATGGATGCAATGTATTAATTTGAATTATACGTTGGGAATTTTATTGCTACAGGTAATGGATGTTGCCAGCGACATTTCTTTCAATATTTATATAGGATGAGGGTTGTAACATTTTATGACTTACCAATTTTATATTGAACACACGTTGGTTTTATTGCTTTATAAAGATGGAGTGGCCTGGCCGAAAGACTTTTATGCCCTTCAGTGTAAGGCACCTCAATTTATGACTCAAGAAATCATACAAACAGCACCGGGCCGGGTGGGCTACACGTTTTCCGCGCCCCGAAAGGCCACTTTTTTCATCACCCGAAGATGTTACCGGTAAGGAAATGGGGGTTCCTTACGTCGGCATCCTATTCTATTTCGCATACCATTTCTGAAACAACGGCTCATATCGCATACCTAACTGTGTTCCTACTAAATTGAGGGAATTTTCCAGCGGAATCTACTTTGCAACAACAACTCACTTCGGGGAGAAAAATAATTAACGTATTTCAATTTCAAATGAGATATTATTTTGCTCAAAATTATTCCGAATAAGTAAATGTTGTAGGTGAGTGGATAACTGTTGATATTAATGAAGCTGTGGCCCATTCGTTATTGACAATTTGATTATATGTCTTAAACCCACGTAATGATAGGTTACGCGAGTATAGACGAAAAAGTCGCAAACGAGAAGATTATTCCAAAGTCGGATGATGAAAGTTTCTCTTTTAAGCGGTTCAAGTTCCCATTCTCTTCCATACAATATTTCGATAGTAATTTATGTCTACAATCTACGGAATGATTTAAATTATGCGCAACGTACTGTAAAGGGTGAAGATAATCGAAAAATACCTAAATATACCAAATGGAATAAATCTTCAAGAGTAGGCATGTTTTACAAAAAAAATCCGAGAGACATAAATTTCTAATTTTAAAATGGCATCGTGTGACGCAAATATGTCCATATTGGAAAGTAAGCCCTTTCCATTCTCCATTCCAAAATAATTAACAGATGAAACAGATGAGTTTCATCAACGTACGAAAACAGAAAATTTCATTACTTCTGAATTTCTTGTGATATCGCCGGAGTCCGTTGAGATCATATTGAAGCGGAGATATACGCTTGCAATTGAAAAGAAAGAGAAAGAGAGTGATTTGGCTCTGCTAATACGTTCGAGAATGTCTGTCTAATCCATAACTTAAATGCAGGAAATCGAATTTTTTACGTATCTCATCGATTTTCTCGAAAACGTTTGGGAGTAGTTGAATGTTGAAAAAGAAGCAATTGTTCATGCAATGACGATGCAATGTTTGTTAAAAGACGTTGAAAGTATTAGGAGTTCTCAGAAAGTTTCAAAATTCTTTTTCATTTTAGACAGGAATAGCAACCAGTGTGATTTGATAACAACTAAACAGTGAATATCTGACAGTGATGGTGGTTTTAGAAGTTGAGTTATATTAGGAGATGTTTAAAAATCTTCGGGTATTTGTATGTTTTGATTTATTTTTACTCCAAAACGGCGATGTGTACCACATTTATCGGCAAAGGCAATAATAGCCTAGGAAACCTTATGTAAATCCTGTGCATCCCACGTTTTGGATGTTCCTACAGAAAAGATACAAAAGAATATTTTCTTTGGGTTACAAAAGTTTCACGTTTGCTGGTTAATCGAATTAAAAAAAATTTGACTTCTTTTTCGCTTTTTTGATGAAATCTCAAAATTTTCACTGAGTCGCCTTTTTCTTCAGTCGTTTAGCCTTGAAAATATATTCCAAGGTCCCTTTGTGCTCAATCTAGTAACTGTGAAAATAAAGTCGCAAAACCTCATTGTTTTTTTGTCCTCAATCAGTCTTTTCTAAAATATCCAGTGGAGTGCACTGTTTATGCGACAGATTGAGGTACAAAACGAGCTCGGCTTTTAAATGTGCTCAATCTCAAGGTTCTCTATTGCAATTATTACTCTTTCTTGTTTGAAGATTTGAGGTTTTAAATTTATTCATCTGTTTTGACAAATTTAACTATCAGACAGGGTAAAAGGATAGAAAAGGTAGAATCCCAGATGACCCTTGATTTGACCACTAAATCTAAATACGGATTCCGATCTCAAGGATGGAGGGTTGGATTTCTGGCCTAAAGTTACGAAAATTTTTGAGAGTTTCCATAGGTTTTCCTGAAAGGCATTTATTAGGTTCAAATTCAGAGAACGTTGAGACGAAGCGCATTGTGAGGCAACTGCTCGAAGCGCAACTGAACATGTTGAAAATTTCCATGTTCAACATGAATCATGCAAGTTTGTGCATTATTGAAGAGATAACTCTCCCGAAATGATTTCCGTTCGTCTGAAAGTGTGGATAAGGGGCGATATGAAGCGTGAAAGTAAGTCTAAGCGGAGGTCCTTTCGCACGTTTCCCGGATTGTTTCACTCATCGTACTCGAATTTCACGGAAACATTTTCTCGTTTCGAAAAGCGGTTATAAATTCGGTGAAATCGATTCGCAATCGGAATCATCCGTTGGCTTTCATTTTCTCCAGGCGCGAACACCAATTTCGGCGTCCCATAAAACGTCTAATTTATCATTCATTTCTTTCAGTTTATACCTGATTTCGGGGGATAAGAATGTGAAAGCATTTCTTTGCCGTTTCATCCTTCCCTTATTCCTACTTTCCAATTCCCATTTCGAATGAATATAGAGGTTATACAAGGTGCCGAATGAATATTTTATAACGCGCGTCGTTGGAATTCCTTCTCGCCAAATTCCAAGCCTCAACTCATAGTTCAGTGCTAGTATATTTAGGATATAAACACGACGTCTAGGATAATTATCTCCGGCACGTGATAACAATCGAATTAATGTGTGATTCCGGCCTCAATGTAGCGTTGTCAAATCTACAAATTTATAGCAAGAATTAGATACACTTGTTGATACGTTTAATATATCAAAGCCAGTGCACAAGTTGGAAAGCTCGTAAACTATCAACTCGTAAGTTGGGTGCCACTTTCACTATTTCCCCTTAATTGAATCTTCCGGAAGTAGCTAGGAAAGGGTTTTCAGAGGGCTTAATATGATTTACGTCGGTACAATTCCGACGTAATTGGCAAAGTGCAATCGATGCATTTCCCTGGATGGTAGTTAGCGGGGTACCGAGAATCTCACTGTTATCCTCAAATGAGTTAGTTGGGGAAACTGAAAGGGTTTTCCGCTCCATCATCGCATGTGTACTTCAAGAAACGAGAAGACGCAATAAGGAGAGAAAAGAGAGTTTCTCAAGAAATTAAGAGGAACGAAAGAAGATTTACATTTCGATCCCTTTTCGCCGTCGTCGTTCGGGCGTTATAGTTAAGGAGATTTATAAATTCACTCTTTCTCGCTCTTTTTGTCGCGTCACATCGAGCAGGGGAAAAATGAGGAATACAGACGGAAAACCGTTATTAGAACCGGCGGAAAAATCGGGACGAAAAGAGGATGTCGGTGCCCCGAAAACCGACGCCGTAAAATTCCAAGTTAAATTAGTTTGTGTGAAATGACGGAAAGGCAGGTGATTCGGGAGAACGAATCGGGAGTCGTCTACACCACAGAGGGTGGCGGAAGCAGCGACTCATCCAATATTCCAAGTAAGATTCCATTCGGTATTGTAACGAAACTCATCAAATTTGACGCGTGTTGACAATACGGATTATATCGAAGCGGCATGCAAAGACGGTGCTGATAATCTCATCTTAAGGATACGGAAATTCGACCGGGAACTTTGATCATCTGCGGAATTACGACGACGATACACCTATGTGCGGAATACTAAATGACCCAGCCCGCTTTCCCATCTCGGTTCGTTTTACTTTCGGCCCTTCAAAGCGATATCCATGAATAATAACTAACGCAAAATCGGGCACCTCCTCACCTACCGCCACCTCCTCAGACGTATATATCTCGTACAAGACGAACGAATCACTCATGACATTCCATTCCCATTGGCTTTCCCTACCAATTGCGGACTACCAAAATAAAACTCTTTCAAATATTTCGCCTATTCCTATTTTATCGTGTCTCCCCTCTCCCCTCTTGATAGATTGCCCGCTCTACCCAATAGCTCTGTAATCATAATCACTAATCCAGCTTAAACTTAAGTAATGACTGGAAATGCAAAATCCGTCGAGGTAGCATTCCCCCTTCTTACTATTTACTGGCCTCATAAAATATATTTAAGTAATGCAAATTAAGGGTGAAAATTTGGTTCGAAGTCCGATATTTTTATATAACCAAATTAAATAAAATTTCACACTCAATTGATCTCCACCTGGAACCTCTTTATAACTCATACACGGTTTCATGAAACCATTAATCCGTAAGCAAAATCAATCAAATTTTTGAACCAGACCATTCTATTCGAAATCATATCCTTTTCCTTCTACTTTTTTGATGATTCAATACATGAAATATGCAAAAAATAGATGAAATGAAGAAAGGTTCAATGAAGTGATACAGGAGATGGACAGTTTCATTTAGTTGAAAAGGAAATTATTTTATTTGATACATTTCAGGAATCCCTACGAATTTGCCCATCTAGTAACGAAATTAGGAGAAATAATTGAATCACAGTTTCTCTTCAAAGCGACAAGAATTGGTTATCCAAAAATTTTATTTTATATTTAGAGATTCGAAATGCAAATTTTTGAAATGAAAGGACTCAATTTTTATGAACGTTTCCTGTATATAGGATATGCGGCACAGGACATCATTCCGAGAATAGTGATGATACTTACAAATTTGTCTTTTTAAACTGAAAAAAATAAAACACGACGACGATCTCTCTTATAATTCATTTGAACAGTGATCGTATTTTTTCACCGTCGAGCTGGGAAAACTTTCCCTTTTCACTAGTTGAATTTAGATGAAACATCGGAGTAACTCCCTCTGATGCGAACAAAAAATCAAATTCCCACTACGTCTTGATGAAACTTTTCGGAGATGCCGTTTTTATGGAGCTGAATTCATACATTGTAAATTTAATGAGTCATTAAAATGACAGAGATTGCTCGGAGATGAAGCTTTCTGCTTAGCAACGGTGCCAGTTGATCCATAATACCCTATAATATCCTACTAAATGGTAATAATGGCATCGAATTTCCTCTTTTTCCGATATTAACCTTGCTGACTAAGTTGGATCGTTTATATGATGAGGAATTTTTTAAATTATTGTTACACTTTCTTTTCTCGAGATTGGAAAAAGAACGACCTCGTTTTTTGGACAGAACACAACAAATCATATTGATTCGATTTGGTTATTCGTGAGAACTCCTATCTTAATTGACAATTTTGCTATTTGTCCGTTTAATGATTTCAGTTCCAACCGACAATGTAGGTTAAATAATTTAGTTAGTTCTGAATATTTTAGGTTGTTTTTCTTGAATTCAGTTCGACAGACATGCAAGTGAAACAATATGACTAATGAAAATATTTTCCGGTAGCAATCAATATATTTTTTATGTTAATTATCCAACGTTTAATCAGCCATGTGTGCCCTATTCCTGTTGAAGTCATTTTCATGATGCTTTTTTTTTCTTCTTCGATTAAGGTTTCGTTCTTACATGTCACATCGAAAACAAAAAAAAATGCTTTTGTAAAGAATGGTCCTAATTCCCTTAGTGTAATGTGCTAAGTTTTGTTGTAAAACATGACAATTGTTAATTAGTGACATAAATTTTGGATAAACTTCTAGATTCACGTATTTGCGGTACCGCGGGATTGTATTTCTAGGATCGCTTGCCTAACGACGAATTCGAGATTGATTAATGAATATTGTTGTATCATTCGCGATTCGCATCGTCGGATGGCGATTTCCAATCATTGACGATCCCTCTGTCATCGTTCAGTAATTGAGGATAATCAGCTGCAGTTGTAGTCCCCCAGTAGTCATGGTAACTGCAGTGCATAGCGGCGTCCCGTCCAGGAATTAGGGACATGTCGGGGATGCGGCGGAAGCCATGTTTGATAATGCATATGTGGATTTCCGTTTGGGTTTATCGGACGCGGATGCGGTCGATGCCCAAGATAATACATTCCGCGACGAAAATTCCGATCGGCTAATTAATCGTCGCCCCAAGATCGACGCCCGATCCGATTGATATCGTTGGAAAGGCGCCGCGGTGCGGTGCGGTGCGGTGGCGGGAAGCGGGCGCCGAGCCGAATGCGCCCTCAATAAAAATAACGATTCGCCGCCGGGTCTACCGATTTGAATATCGAGGGATGAAATTCGTGAAAATAATAAGCGATGAACGGCGGAGATGAGCAAATTGAAATTCAGCCCGGTCAATCCTATCGCGGATATCAATATTTCAATCACGTGAATAATTGAACTCCGCTTCCTTTTAAGGAATTTCCCGACCCGGTTTCAATGATTCATCGCTTCTCTCAAGATCGCGGACGGAAAAATATAATTGAAGTTCAAGCGGAAAGTCAGGTATGACATTGCCGCGTGGGCTACCGAACGGAAATGGCTCAATTTTCCTCAAACTCGGCAAAACCGAAATTTTGAACCATCTGCACAATCTAACTGATCGATTTTTTATTCCAGAAACGTACCGATATTTATTTATATCGAAAGCCCAAACATTTCGGACTATAATAATGTTACCTCGGTCATATATCATTCGAACATCAGAGACCAACACTCGTGAATAATTCAACATCCCCTAAAATACAACTACTTCTGAAATCATCGCCGCATATAATTCCTTGCTTGCTTGCGTATAGCCGAAAAAATGGAATTGCGTTTATTCTGAATCTAATGCATATCATGAGCGCAAAATTTGACTAATCCAAACGTCAACTGCTGAACGTGAAAGACGAAACGAAACAGCAACATGAAATATTATTGTTGTTATAATCTGCAATTGTATAATTCATGCATATTCCAATACTTAGTTTCGCTTTTGTCTCCAAAAATTTATATCAGAAAATGTAGACACGCAATCAATTTTTTCTTCATTACCAATCGACACAATATAGTTTCCAAAGGGGGATCTAGACGAGGGGATGAAAACATAACAGTTGTAACACTGAAATTAAGTCGAAGATATAAGGTCCAACCAATTTAATACCTAATTAATCTGGGTCTCCAGACTGGGTGATTCCAGAGCGTTTTAATAGGGCAGTGGTCACACCTGCATTTAAAGGAGGGATTGAATGAGTTAAGTTCATTAAATGGTAAGTATTCATGTGATTCATGTAAAGGAAAATAAAATCCTGTTGTTGCAATTTCTATTTGTCAAAGGTCAACGGATATCTTTGATCTTTATAACTCAAGACATTATTAAATAAAAATCAACTCAGTAAATAGGACATATAAAGTCCATTTTGAGGATGAATTTAAAAAAAATCAGAGTTTATGTAAAATAGCAGAAAAATCAGAATTTTGAAAACGAAGCCAATAAAATCAGGAACTATTAAAGAGAGAAAATTCGGAGATGTTCTAATCAAACACTGATAACCTATCGATTCTGGCGTAATTCATTTCGATGTAATGAAGAATTAAAAGAAAACCTCAAACAATTACAAAATTTGTCATTGTGTGATTGATGAAATTTCACAGAAAACCTAAGATCGTCATCAAATTCTGCCGAAGGCAAAGAGAAGTATCGAACTATGAAGACGTTTTTCAAGTTGATCCTAATGCAGGAGGAGTTTTATGAAAGTTTTCGCTCATTTTTTTCTAAAAGCAACGGTAACAAAATAATAATGAATCTTGAGAACTATAAACGCAGGAAACTCAAGAATAGTTTCAGAATATCCTGAAGCAGGGATAATTCTAAATAATTGAACGTTATTTCAAAAACTCAACAAAAACAAAAAAAATCAGATGATCGAAGAAATAGCAATACAAAATATACAGAATCCTCGGAGATGGAGAAATAAATATCAGAATTCAGATGAATTCAGAAGGAATGACTATACGAAATGTAATAGGAATCTAGAAGGCACAAATTTTTGGAACAAAAACAACGGAAAAAATTTGGAAACACATGAAAACAACAAAAATCGTAGAACAAATTCAAAATTTCGAATTCATTCTAAAATTACACCAACTGATGACCCGAAAAATATTCGAGAAATAAATTAATTCTTCAATGAATCAGAAACTCTATTTTTTCGAATCAACTGAAAAATCCTTCAAAACATTTGAAATGCTAGAGAGTGTTAAAAAATGTTTCAGTATGTATCATTTTTGAGGTGAAAAGTTCTGGCAATTCTTTGAAAACTCAAGAACGGAAATCAATTTTTAAAACTCAAAACTCGAATCGTTTTAGAATATTCTGCAAAAGAGGTTCAAAAAAAAATATAAAAAAAAACCTGTACAACAATCAAAACTAAAATTGAATGATTTTTCACAAATTCTTCTCAAGGAATTCGTCGTGGATCTCAAAACTTCAGAGGAAACACAATACGGTTTATAGAAACCCATGACAGAATCATCAAATTTTTCAAAGGAAAGGTCAATCAATTTCAGCAGAACAATGAGTGATAATCAGCAAAGAAATGAAAATTTATAGATCTTCACATAGAATTCGCAATGTTATCAGGTTTTTTTCAATGTTTGCATTGAATTCGCCAAAATGTTCTGAAACACGGGTGAGTTTTTTCTTTAGTATTTCAGAAAAATGCAGTATAGATAGATTATGAGGCAAATTCTCGTACTGTCTGTTGACTTTGAAAAATAATTGGAAATTACGAAAAAATAGATCTGCACAAAATCTATTATAAATAAAATTGAAAAAGCCCTTCAGTGAAAGCATTTTCGTTCCCTGTTTTCAAATTTATAGCTAAATGCATATTAGGTGCCATCGCATGCTCAAACTCCATTTATTTCTTAATATCTATCCGTGTGAGAAGAATAGTAACAATAAATGCGTATTTTATGTTTCTGGAGAGGAAGGATCAGATAGAAGGCTGTTGAAATGTATTTTAATATCAGAAGGCACCAATAAATTTGATTACTCGTCCAATATTGCAAAGAAGGTAACGAAAATAGTTATTATTAATATGGAGATTTTATTGCGTCAATGATTTTGGTCAATCATCAATTTGTGATATGTGTGGTGCTCACTGTGTGTGTGTGGACGATGAAACAAACATCATAATGGTATTTGTTCACATTTTATCTAATAACGGTCGAGTCGCTTTGGGGAGGCAGGAGAAAACTATCATACGTTGCCATTAATTTTAGCAGGAGATTTCAGTGTTGATTTAGCATCCGAAAATAGACAACTCTTTCTACAGGGTAGAGAATAAATGAAATGAACCTACCAGAAGACATGGAACAAATGATGCAGTTTTATCCAACTATATTTCTTATTTATTTTGTACCCATATGTATGTAGTAATGTCATTGGTAATATAATGACGATTATTATAATTTTTATTGATTGATAACCGTGAAATTCTGTACCATTTGGAAAAGACAATAACTGTTTTCATACACTCATAAATATGAACGGTCAAGTATTTCTGCATTGAACCGAAAACCTCTTTGGGATTTTATTTTTTGATTTTATATCATTCCAATAATTAATGAAGTTAAGAAAAACATCCGGAAGCTGAAAGGAAAGTATACGGAAATCCGCGATCCTAGACCATTATCCGACGTTGGAATATTCATCGTGCTCCGAAGACGTCTACGTCTATAGTTCGAATGCGGAAAAGTAGTTTCGAAACGTTAAAATTTTATAATGTCATTCCGAAATAAGCACTCGAATTACCATGAATATAGCGTCGGAACGGCAGCCGTCGGGGCGCCGTACCTGGCGTCGCTCTGCTTTGCGTGAAATAAAATCACTCATTTCGAGTTTTTATTGCATGTTTATTGTAGCATGTACGGGGCCTACATTAGTCTGATAGTTTTATGAATAATTATCAAGATGTCCCAATAATTCACCTAGTCGGAATGGAATAGTCGTTCTTTCATTTACCTAAATGAAATCAAACAATGTTGAATGTTTTAGTCGCTGATAAAGCTCGAGATAAAGACGTGGAATGTACATTGCACTTTATTACGACCGAACGGATTGCGTAATAAAATATTTCGTTGAAAAACTACCAACGTTAAGGGGATGAAGTAACTACATTATAAACACCTATAAATAACGGAGAGTCGGCGAAAAGGGGCGATTTTCTTCAAAGAGAAATATTTCAGCTTTTTTAGTTTGATAACGTTGCATAATGGAAAAAAGCGCGAATGTAGAAGACATTTTCGCCATGCATACTGATGATTGAGGCGGCGAAACGCCTCTCGCATACTGAGGAAGCAAATCTAAGATCACCCCTCGCACTGATTCCGTACAATCCTTAAATTCGCAAAATTCCACGGAATTTGTCGCGAAACTCGTACAGTTTTGTCATTTCTGTGGCTCAAATTGACACATAAATCTTTCATCGGTTCCATCATCAACGAAATTCCCAGGCGCAATAACTTCCGATCCAATCCTGCGCCGGGGCTCTAGCCGACCCCCCTCGACTTTCCTCCATCAGAAAGACTAGATGGCATCTCCATAAATTCGGACTTTCTTACGGCCCTTCCGACCTCTAATTCCTCCCAGGCGACGCACAACGTGTGCTTTATGTGTTTGCGTGAGTGCTAGGCTCGGTATGTGCCGCAATTGATTCGCGCTTTTGTCCCGTGCGCATCAAATATACATCCGGCATTGTCTTCGCCCTTCCCGAAAACATCTTAATTCGTCCTGGTCGACTTAATGAAATTCCCGAAACCGATCGATTCAAAACGAACACTTATCAAGCGACCAGGATATCAGCTGGAAGGTTGCGGTTCCCACTGGAAACCAGGATAACTGCAGAACCATTTCGCATTTTTATGGCCCGAACTCATTTTGACTCATGTTGATAGGATAACGTTTTCAAATCCTGAAAGAATGGAATAAGATGACAACCGATACATCAATAAGGGAGGAATTCTTCCTACAGCGAGGATAAAATTGGATGCGTTGTTACAATTCACTTTATTAGTATCTCTCGATTCTCATATCCCTCGAATTTGAGTTTTAAAAGTGGCAGAAGTTTTCACTCACCTGGATAAAGTGACGAATATAACAAAATACCTGTTCCTGGAGAAGTTTCACCGGTCGTTTCTGCGGAGGGTCGTTGTTGATCGAACAATGGAATATTGAAAAGTCTTGTCGAAATGTCGCTCAGTATTTCAATATCTTGCCCTGTTCCTACGGAAGGCATTAACAAGTAAAAAACTTCCGATAAAGTGCCGAACTTCGGCGGAACTTGAACTATAAATTGAAGTTCCTCTATAAGTAGAAGTTATCTTTCGTTTCTCGACCAACAAAAGGACTTCTCTGTGGAATTACAAACTCTCCGCGCCGCGAATGAATTAATTTAAGATATGGCGATGATGTCGACATGCCCAGATTGGATACGAGGCCGCTTTCAACAGGAGAAAGAGAGAGAGCGAGCGAACGTTGTCGGGCTAGACAATAGGATTGACAATGACATTGGGTCGTTCGGTTTCGAATCGATCCTGCAGAACTTAGTTTGTCCTCTGCACGATTCGGCTCATCGCAATTCTTTTCGGCCGGTGCCGCTGCACACTTTTTATACCTGATTTTTCTGGTTTTCGGATCAATTTCGGTAATCCTACAAACCTTTTTCGAAGCGTAATCCTTGATTCATTCGATTTATAACTATCGATTCGGAATGTGGAAGGCCGTGAAGTAAGCATCCCTGAATCGTATTATCAATGTTTTATTCAAATCTAACCGAAACATCCAAAATTAAACGAAATTCAGAAGAAGGAATGGTGCGGAAAAATTGGTCGTATATTGTGATGAGTCAGAAGAATTGTAAAAATGAAGATTGTTTAACTTCATTTGAGCCATATTCGTGAGATGATTATAACTGTGTGCTTTCAACTGTAAATGTTCGAATATGTGTTGTCGAATAAGGGGTTGTCACTCAGGAACATACGCATTCTGATTATACTGAAGTAAGCGGATTATTAGATAATTTACATATTCGATTTGAATAGTTATTAGTAAGGACGAATCAAGCAGTGATCATACGTGTTACTCCTCAAACATGCTAGTGATGAGAGTTCGTGCAATAAACTACGCTGCCCAAAAATTAAAATGGAAATTTGAAAGAAATTTATTTTTTTCTAGTCTTGAATCAATTTCCAAAATTTTTATATATATTTTTGGTGGACTTTTATCGCAATTATCTCCAACAATATTTATCCAATTATTTTTGCATTAAAAAAATTTTTACGTGTGTTTAATTTCCAAAAGAAAATTGTGAATTTCGGATTGAATTCATTATTTCAGTATTTTGATATATATTGTAAGGAAGTTGAATTTATTTTATCTAATCATGAAGATTAGATAAAATGAATTCAACTTCCTGAATATTTGAAATGGATTTTTATCCAATAGACAAATTAATAATCTTAATTTTTTTTTCAGTACATTTTTAACGAAACTTTCCTGAGTGCTATAAAAAAATGAGATAAGCTCAGTCCAATCAGTCTGAAATCAGCTATAAAATCATTTATTTTATGGAAGTTAGTGATTGATATATTCTGAACGATTATCAAGTAGAGTTTTATCATTTAAACGACATTTTGAGAAAATTGTGCTATCAACTAAAGGCGTTTGTGGTGCCAACGATTGATATCAAACCTCAAAGTAAATAAGATGATAATCACTGACATGTAGGTTATCTGAATTCCAAGCAAAATGTGCCAATAAAAAAAAGTAAATTTTAATATCAATGTGTGTTTTGAAAAAAGGGGAATATTTAGTAAAAATAGCAAGTTCGTGAAATTATGTCGATATGGCGATTATGAGTGCGTTGAGTTGCTAAAATTTCAAAATATTTTTATTATGAGTTAAATTAAAATTCATATATAAGAAAAATTTAAAGTGCAAAAGTTACACTTTCACTGTCGGGCAGTCACAGAATCTCATTCAATGATCGAATATTGAATAAAAAATTAACTCCTCCGGAACGAAAACTTGTAGCAGAATTCTTTATCTGAAAAAAAGATGGTATGACTGTTCGCCGATCAGCAACGTTGCGCTTCTGACAAATAGATGACGCGCGGAAACTATTTATTTTTTCAAATGTCTTGTTTGGATATAATCTTCGCAATTTTTTGATAAAACAACAGTCTTTGATAAAAACTAATAAGAATTCAACGAAATACCAATTTTTTGAGTAGCGTTACGTGGTTCAGAAAAGTTATATTTTATATTTTATTTCTTTCCAATTGACTATTTTCACGAGAATAAGATCATTCGTGAACGTTGTTTTTTCTAAGTTTGAGAATTCGAAAAAAAAATCGTTTTGGTGAAGTAAAGATTGAAATTTGTTACAGTTGAATTGATAGATAGCCTGTTTGAAATATATTTACTGTTGTTGATGTTCTTTAATGAATACCTTTAATTGGAATTATGCCTTTCTTGTTAAATTTCATAAAGTTATTACGAATTCCTCTCAGAAGAAATTAAAATTCTTCTATTTCAACAGAAAGACATTTCAACCTATACAACAAATCATTCATCTGTGAATAAGTAATATTCCAAATTTGTTGAATTACAAAGACTAAATCAAAACGCCAAAAACTATCATTCCTCTCAAGGATGAATGATTAAACGACGATCAATTAAAGCGGGAATAATCATTCGAAGATGGAAAGAAAAAAACAACACGAAAAACTTGAAAATAACTTTATTTTTTAATGAAACGCCTATAGATGAACAAAACTTCACAATATTTACCCCCAATCAGAGTTAGGGTGCAACTATACGAAAAGATGTGTGAAATTGCACAAAATCAATGTGAGTCCTAGATTTCGTACAGAATTGACAGAATATTTCCTTCGTAGAGTGAAAAAAAAATGAATGTCGCGAGTCCTCTAGGTGATTTAATAATTAAGATAATGTGAGATGAACTGAATAACCGAATTCGATATAAATCACCGAATGCCATGAGTAATATTTATGTTTCCGAATGTAGAGGTGGCAGAACGTCAATTCGTATTAAAAAGATGCCAAATTCAGAACAATTCATCAAACAGCTATTGATTTATTTCATTTATAATCAGGAATATTTCCCTTTAACAAATTTCATCGGATTTTATTCATATCGTCGCACTCCATTGAATGTTGGAACAATGAACGCAATATGAAGTGGAGCTATTTGCACAAAATACTTCTCATCTGAAATCTGATCATATCCCTTTTCAATATCTTCATTTTCATATTTCTTGATTATTTCTTATAATTTTATGTTTTTACGATTTATTCATATATTTTTTGTCTTTATGAAAGCTGTCTTGCAGGTTTTCTGTAAACTAATTTAATCATTCGAGTCCATCCAATGTACCAAGGCGAAGGTCCGGATGACATTGATCAAAGTTTTTCTAAGTCTGTTTTTATTGTTTCTTATTTATTCTTTTTCGTTTGTGACATTTCAAGAGTGCATTCATTTTTTCCATTTGAAAATTGAAAGATAGGATGTTCCCCTCGAATTAAAAGAACATGAACGCGTGCTTCCCTATATAATGTCAACAAAGACAGTAATAATATTAGCAGAACAACGCTGAGCTGATTACGTGGATGTCGGTCATTTGAAATTTGAATATACTGTTCTTGAACAATTTTTCGAGTAGCGCCCTATCGTGCGAATATTTAAAATTCATCTCACTGTGTTTCAAAACTCATTATTATATTACTTATCGCATTAAATGGAATGCGGACGTGTTCGGTGTTAGAATAGAATTGCAAAACATTCAACTGCAGATCGTACTGGGAATGATGAAACCGAATGAGAAAAAGGGGAAATTGTTTGGTTGTGTTATAATATGAAGATGAAACTGTCTGAATAATGTTAAACAAAATTACGGTTAATTTGTTGAGATAAATTAAGCATCAATTATTATCTTCGTTCTTGATTTTCAAATAGGTGGTTTATGTCCGATCTCACCGACAACACTTAATTCCTAAGCTTCGCTTAAATTCTTAAGTTTTAGTTAGCATGACTCACCGGTGCGGTATAGGAAATAAGTGTGGTTTAAATTTAAGCCGTTAAAATCGGCTGCTTAAGTCCAGCTTAGGAAAAACAATATCTAAAATATATACTACAAAATTTATTACTGGTTTTTGGTTTTAATCATTCCTGAAATACTGTAATACTGTTTTCTGGTATAACAAGATGGGTTTACATTTGAAGAGAACATTTCATGGCGAAGGAAGATAATATTAGTTAGTGCGTTTCACCGATGCGGTTTAGGAAATGGTCTGGCTTAAATTTGAACCGTCGCGATCTAGTTTAGGAAAAATGAAATCTGAAATAAATAATTTCAAAGTGTCAAAGTTCTTGACAGAATAATAATTCATTAATAAGCGAATTTTGGATTCAATTAACTTAGAAATCCTAGAGAATGATATTTTGTTATTCCCAAAATGCGCTTTTATCATGCTTTTCCTTTCTGCCCATTTTTCACTAATATTACATCGATTAATCATAGTGGTAGCGGGTGAACATAGTTACTGTAAGTTAACATGTTTCAACCATTATTTATTCAATAGTTTGTTAGAGGAAAATAAAGTATCACTCAAAATAAAGACAATTTGCGGAAAAGAAAATTACCTTTTTTTGGAAGTGTACCTAAAATATTAAAATGGTGTTGCTTTAAGCTTGGATTTAAAGTTGTCTCACAAGTTCATCAATGCCTTCCACCGTAGAGTAGTGATGGGAGTAATCAGTATGGCCCTCCAGAATTCGCGTGTGAAAATTCATGTTCATAGTGATGCGGAATGGAAAGTATATGGAATCGTTTGTGGGAGGCCTTCACCTCTTTTTCCTTTCGCAAACGATATTACAGCTGAAAGAAAGCAACGAAATAATCTATATCCTCGGGAGAGACCGCAGCCGAAGCAACTAAGGAAAGTGAGCACAGGACCGAGGATAGGTCCGCAATGTAACCCAGGGGAGGATCGCCTCATCCGATTGTATCCCCAACAGACTGAACCCGGTCCTTTGCAGGCTATTGCGCTATGTAAATGCTGATGGTATTGCTGTTGCTCGGATGGATATCGGGGAAAAATGTACGATATCAAAGGCCCGTACGTAGAAACGTGTACACAGAGGAACATGTAAACTTCGATTTCATACCCGAAAATACCAATTTCTAGGTACATAGTTGAAAGTTTCCCGAATGAATTATTCAGCCGAATCTGAAAAGATACATTATATTACCGGGAAATTTCATTACAATCATAATTTTTTGGCAGAGAAGGATATTTTCTCGAGTCATGCTACGAGACGACCAACAACAATTCCGCTTAACTACTCGGTTCATGTAAGATTCATGTGAAATGGCTCATTTCTTGCGAGCATGGAAGACGTTAAACAACCATTAAATTACTCGGTTTACGAACGTTATTTGGGAAAACTTAATTTTTGCATAGAAATGGGAAATATTTTTCGTCAGTCCCGTCGGTCGTCGCGATTAAATACTTTCAAATGAATCATCCTCCTATTTACTATAAGTGGGGAAGTTGGGCGCATTCCCTGACGCATCCACCAACTTTCGTTTGCTAATAAAGTCAGAACCGTACGCAATAAAAATTGTTACATTTGCAACATCCCCGTACCAATTTGGAAGGGCCGGAATTGCGTTAGAAGTTTCAATTCCGTATCCTGAATAATTTGTAGCACTGGCTAATAAACCGGCAAAAAAGTAGTTTATTCCCACTAACGGAGGAACGTAAAAAATGTAAGAGCGGCACGTTTCGGGGCATAATGCGGCCGTTGGAAGACATTCTATTTTCTGACACGGCTATTGCATTATTTTTATTTGCTCGTCCGAACGAACGTGAGTTATTTATTATCGAAAACACATGACTGGATGTCGAGCCCTAAAGGCGACTTACATCCATAAAATTTATCATAGCACAAGTTTATTTACGACGAAGAGCCCTCGCAGCAATTGCAAAATCCAGGAAATGACTTCTCAAAGTTACCAAGACAATATTCTCGTACGGTTCTATTTGCTCAACGTACAATTTGCTCGTTTCGGATTTTACCCTAGTCGGAAAATGGTAGAAGGCTCGGAATTCGCCTACCGAGAACCCATCGGAGCATTTAAAATAACGGGAAGTATTGGATTTTCCTCGATATATGTATTATATTAATGGCATCAATATGAATGTTTGAACGAACCCTTTTTGGGATTTCGCGAATGGGGAAGCCGCGACGACGACGAATATAAAGCACCGAACGTAGCGCGGAAATTCTCCCAGCAATTTACAAGTTAAAGTTGATGAAATAGTCGCTTGATCTAATTCCGCAGGGGTGATTTATAAATTGACGTGACCTCTACTCAACTTCCATGTCCTCATGTATATTTCCATTAAAGAAAGTGTTCAGTATTCGGCGCGAGTGCCCGCTTCGCAGTGAGGCCTGTTAGTTGTTCTATAAAAGAAAATCCTTCGGGAACGTGCACCGCTTCTTAGCACCCTTCTTACGTATTCCTCACGGTTCAGCCAGTGATACCTATATACTACTTTTCCACATTACATGCCATCTCTTACAGCACCAGGAGTTTAGTTTCGAAGAAATATCGCCCAAATTACCGCAATTTTAGAAATTACAAGGCGATTACTTCATTTGACGGGGAACTTTTGGAGCATCACCCGACGCTTTCCCGGTCATTAAATGACATCCATTTCAAAACTCTATTTTATTTATCCCCAAATATATAGAAATAAGTGGTTTTCGACTTTCACGACTCCCTTGCCTACTGGCGTCCGTTAATGGACAAGAACCAGCTCCATCTTTTGAAACCAAGTTCAAGGTGTTTTACTAGAAATATGAACACCAAAAACTGTAAATATATCGAAAAATCAAGATTGAAACAATCCATTTTGATGAAATCCTAATTTGGTGTCGTTAAAATCATTCCAAAATTTTTGTCCTCCCCTGAAGAATTTTATGCAAACTCAGATTTCATTGCTCGAGTTTAATCACTAGCATGAAATTATTGAAAGCTAAGATTTGGTTGTCCAATAACTTCTGCACTGCAATAAATTTTGGCGGATGCGCTAGCAAATAACTTTAATCAATTAATTTTTTTAACAGATTTGATCTGGAATACAGAAGACACAAAACACTAAAGCAAAGCGTTTTATTGTTTGAATCCTTTCAATGAATTAAAACAGCAACAGGTAACAACAGTAAGAGTGGACGTGCAACATTTTTTCTTTCTGTCAAGATTTTTGAGTTCGTGGGTTGCAAAAAAGCGCATCTTTCAAGAAAGGTCGCTTCTATCTTAGAACCCTTATCCAATTATCATCCAGAGTCGCGTTCCCATACAATGCACCCTCAGTTGTTATTATTCAGCATAATGAATTCCAACATTGTTTCGACATATGGTCTATTACAGCAGGGTGAGTATGCCAACTAAAATACAAGTGGATCCAAGCCGATGGATGTACCCATTAAAATATAGTTGCCACATTTTGGTAGTAAACTGATTTCGAATAAATCATCACTGCGCATAATAATCCTATCGTTTCCGCAACTGGAATCAATGGTCATCAACCAGATTACGCTAGACGAATTAGCTATTAAATTGTGAATTACATTTGAATAGAACTTAAATGAAATGCAGATTATAATTCCTATTCATCTGTGACGCTATTTTTAGTTCAATTTAATAGAATATCAACATGTTTACCTTGTGTTCAAACGCCAAAAACTGTTGTTAAAACTCTTATGCTTTTTACTTTTTCTACAAAGAGGATGCAGCTTAAACTAAAATTTTCCTGTGATTTTCATCCAACTTCAATTTGATATCCAACGGAAGTTAAAAAAAATAAAATGAAGTTGAGACAAAAAAAATTTTTAACCCTCGTAACGGTTCGAATTATTCGATTTTCAGTACTTCACACCATGAATTTTATTCTTCAAGTTTTTATTACGATTCTCAAAAATTTCGTTTCTGATGCTGAAGTCAACAACACCACTGGTACGAAACAAATGAAATTTATTATCAAATTTTCTTACAGTTTAGTTTTAGGCTGATTTCACTAAATCATAGCTTTTGAATAGACTTAAAATTAATTTATCACAGTATTTAGAATTCGGTTAATAGCTGCTTTCCTTTCTAATTCTACAACAGCGTTAACATAAATCGATCAACACAGCTAATTGGCAGCCATCGCTTCAAAAGTCATCGAATTGCCGAAGCTCGCTATCTTCTAACGCTCTCGCTGATTTCCAGTCACTCTCCGGATAATCATCGAAATTACTGGCGTCGCCGTCAGAGGAAACTTTTGGAAGAATTGGGGGCTGAAAAAAAAAGGAATTATTATTCGAAAATGTTCGGTTTGCAATTTTCTCTTAATAATGAATAAAATAAACAAAACTGAAAACTAAAAAGTCCCAAAATGGCGTGAAGTCTTAGGGGCAACTTATTCTCGTGATATACGAGTTTCATGAGAACGGTTTATTAAGTATCATCTGTTTTTCTTTTATTTCGATATAGAGGGGTCCTAATGAAGTAGATGACTATCAAATTACAGAAGAGCTCAAATATTTCGAACTAAAAACATAGATGTCTGCTGAACAAGGGCCATATTTTGATGTAATTGACAACTCTCTAAACAAACACCCCTTGCGAAGGGATTCGACCCTTGATAAGTTTTGAATAGAGAAGATCGGCCGCTTGATATATGTTATTTGAATGGTTCCGAAAAACTCTATATGATCAATTAGAAAATTTGAAGTTCCTCAGCTTTGTTACTCAAGAGTTGATTGTTCTTTTCACACAAAAGTCGCGAATTTTGATGTTGGAGAACCTTTCGCACGAGACATAGTTGATGTGAAATTTTTGTCACTGACCGAATAGTAACTACAGTTTTATTGCGATAAAGTTAAAAGCGCGATAAACATATAATTGAAGAAATTGACCTTAATGGTAGTACAAACATCGGTAGAAGACAGTTTCGATCAGAAATTAAGTATTATTTACTCAACAAAATGAAGATTGTCCATGACCCTAATCTACTCAGTAATTTTAGGGATTTCTTAGAGTTTCTGGAGTTTTTGGAAAAACCAGGCGCAAAATCTGTCTATTTTTCAAGGAAAATCGAGAATGCATAGAAGGCGATGGAAGGAAAAGGTGACTAGAAAAATATGATTGCAAAGTTTTCACGTATTTTTTTCGGTATTTGAACAAAATTTCTTGAACGTTCGACAAGAACCAGATATATTACCAAAACTTTCAAGGATTATCGAGCTCTCCCGCCCTACAACACTTTGTGTAAAATATTCTTTTTTTTTAATAAGGTGCGAAATTATATTAACACGAAGAAAGCAGAAGTAATTGAAAAGTTCATCAGATTATATAAAATTTTTATGCATATTTTACGCTTGTTAATTTTTGAATTGTTGTGAACATTCCTTGGGAATCTATACATATTACTTTTTTCAAATAAAGTTACAGAGGATATTTTTAGTTGATCTCGAAACTTCTTATTCGCCTTCTTAGTTCGCTCTAACTTCCATGAATGAAATGTGCGAAGTAATGGCAACAATTTCAAAGGAATCTTAAATCAAATAATTTGATATCTAAAATTTGCGGATTTTTAATGGTAAATTTTTTGTCGTAGATTATCTTAAACTGCGTTCCAAATTAAACCAAAGTCATTATTTTCTTATCAATGCTGTATTCAATCTTTGAACTCCAATTCTACTTAACGGACATTCTTAATATTCCGTAAACGAAAGTTTGTTGTTTGACTTTTGACCATCGATTCGGAATTTCTTATTATTGTAATGATTGGCGAATGATAAAGCATCATGAAATATATTCACGTAAATGTGAACATAAATCACGTCACCACAGCACTCCATATGCCTCAATAATAAATTTTTTTTTCATTTAGTAATATTGGATTTGATGACGCATTACTGCTCAATGAAGGTGCGTTATCGATTCTGAATCATATCACGATCGTCGATTGTTTATTGTAATATCTCCTATTATTGCTTAAATATAGAAGTCAGAAATATCTGTTATTGAAAGGCGAAAACCGAATTTTTTCTGGATATTTTATTCTTCTAAATACCCATCAATCATTGCGTAGTTACATTCAGTCTCCTTTGATTCCAAATGACAATATGATTGATGGATTCGAAATCAACAGCGCATCCACATAGTGGCACTTTTTTTTTCGCGGTGGCGATAGATTTTTTTTACATTCAGTGCATGACTTTCGAATGAAAATCAGAAAAACTCACCTCCATTTTCCTAGATAAAACGTCGTTCCAATTCAATCCCTTGTACCATCTATGCCTCTTTATATCTTCCGCCCCGCTCTGAAAACAGAAATCTTCAAAGTTTCCCGAATCTAAATTAAATCGAAACTTTCAGTTTATATTTTCGTCTAGCGAGTCCCGTTAGGCGAATTTGCGCAGCCCTCGCATTGGGGTTGGCGGCGGCGGCGGCGGCGAAGGCCCCGTTTTCGCGAACGCGGTATGAAAAAATAAAATCCGCCGGAATATCCAAAGTGGAAGTTGTTTCGTAAATTTTGCATTAGGCTCACCTTCATACTTCCTAGCCTTTTTGTCCTATCCTGTACTAAAAGTTTTTTTATGAGATCCTTCGCTACCGGATCCAAATGTTTTGGCCATTCTATCCTCCCTCCGAGTATTTTTTCATATATGCCGAAAGGATTGTCATCGTAAAAGGGCGGATAGCCGACGAGCATTTCGTATATGAGAACCCCTGTAAAGGAACTGTGTTACAAAACGGATACGAAACGGCACAACAGCCGAATGCCCCACCTAAAGCCCACCAATCCACGGCCTTATTGTGCCCTTTACTTTGGATTATCTCGGGTGCTAAATATTCCGGGGTGCCGCAAAGTGTCCACGTTCTGTCCGTTAGTTTTTTCGCGAAACCAAAATCGGTGATTTTCAAATGGCCTTCTCGGTCCAACAGCAGATTTTCGGGCTTCAAATCCCTATACACTATACTTTTGCTGTGTAAATATTCTAATGCAAGGATTATTTCGGAACTGTAGAAAATAGCAGTCGACACGCCAAATCTACCGGCGTTCCTTAAATAAGAAAACAATTCACCCCCGCATACATATTCGAAGAGCATATAAATGCACATGTCGTCTCTGTCACACCACATCCTGCAAAAATCGATAAATAATTGGCAGAATAAAAGAAATTTCCCAACGGAATTAATTCCAACTCACATATTGACGATGAAAGGGTGTCTGATTTCCTGCAGTATATGCTTTTCGTTTTTCACGTGTTCCACCTGTTTTAGCCGTATGACATCGGACAGACACAATATTTTCATGGCACCATATCCATCTGTTAATTTGTTTCGGCAAAGTAAGACTCTGCCAAAAGTGCCCGTTCCTGAAAGTATGAATAAAGATGGGGAGATTAGCGGAATTTAAAAACGCGAGAATTAAGTATCGTAATAAACTCGGCGCGAATTAAAAACTTTGCGAGTTCGCTGTGGGCTTTATTTCTGGTAGGAAATGCGAATGTTGAGGTCGTTTGATCTTCGGATGCCGGAATGGAAATATCTCAAATAAATTAACATTTTGGCTGGGCATTTAGCGTTTTGCAGCTTGACGTCAATAAATACTACACCCGAACGAATGAATCAATTTTTGGTCATTTAAATTGGCAGCGAACCGGAGCCGACTGACGGAAAAGTGGAAATCGTTCGATCAATTACTTAAAATACATTTTCAGCATCAAAGTGCGCGATATTTCTGTGCACAATCTCGGCTATCAGAACTCTCGCCTGAAAGTTTTATGTTTCGTACGGTTCGACTCGTCGAAATTATAATTGAAAACCGAGATGCGGCCCATTTTCATAAATTTCTTGGCATGTAAAGGAAATTATGAAATACCCTACATATCAGATTTAGTCCGACTGCGTTGTTAATTTTATCTGCAACTGAATTATATGCGATAATTTCCGAGAAATGCAGCGTGAATGTGCTTTCAGATTGCCCGAATGTTACCGATCCATTTTATCGATCGTAAAACGTTTTAAATAGTCTACGGCATTTTGGAAATTCTCACGGAAGTTGCTACGTGAGACATTGTCCGTCGCTTATTACGTCATTGATAAAAAAACGATTTTAGATACGATTTTTCTCGGCTGACTTATTCCATGTTAATGATTTTTGGAACAAATTCGGAAAACAGAAATTGGATGCCCCTTGAGGCCCGTGGAACGTCAGCGACTGCGACGACAGTTAAATAATATAAAAATTGAATACAAGGAACGGAAGTTCTTTTGCTCAATAAATAATTTTTTATACTCATGATTCTTTTTTCCTCAGTACTTACATAAAATTTTATTTCCTCTTTTATTTGTGTCATTGTTGAATGAAAAATGAAAAGAGAATTTAAGATAGATAAAGTTAAATAAAAATTAGAACGATGTCCTTTATAGGAATTCAATTTGCAAAAACTAATTTTCAAATGTCCCTTTTTGAAGCCACAGCCAATATTAGCAGTCACAATCTGGTATTGTTAATATTTGCGTAAGCACTGTAAATTATTTCGATAAAAACCAATGTCTGAATTAGAAGATATCGTAAACGGAATTCGTGGTCTCATAAAACGTTCCGGTTAAATCTGTATGGTTTTATCGACATGCTTATTACCTTCGCAATAAATGAAGAAACTTGTTCTCAATCCGAGTACGAGCTTCCTTTTTCCAAGAAAACGTACTTTTCGGTCAGATTGATGAATTTGAAAGAAGAGTGTGACTAAATTTATCGACATATGTAGGTGTTAGAATTTGAAATTTTCATCGTTGACTTAAAAAGTAATTCAAAATAAAAAATGTACCAATTTTTCTCGGAGGAAGGATTTTTCCCATCCTTAAGAGAATCAATCATCACCAACTGAGTTTTAGATTTTATTGAAATGCATAAATAAAAGGATGCTTAAATACTATTGTATTCCTAAAAAAATCTTTATACATTTCAATTAAATTTAACGGATTCCTTGAGATTTCTCAAACCGCAAACTGTGAAGTTTTCGCGAGATTCTTTCCTTTTTCTCAAATATTTAAAATAAACCTTTTTTAATAACATTTATTGAACTTCAGAAAACAAGAGATTTCGTATTGAAAAAAATCACAGAATTTCTCAGAGAATGAAAAAAAATTACATGATTTTTTCGCTTTTTCAGCCAGTTCAAGGAAATCGTTCAAATCTCCATTCATCTTTGGGGAAATTGGAAAAAACATCGAAATCTTGGCAATGAATCAAGAAATTCCACGTTGTTGTTTTGCGTTGAAATTAGCAGTTTTCGATAAAATCAAGAGAATTACGTGTTCCAAAAAACTGAGCAATGTTAATTGAGCTTCTGATAATTTTCTTCATTTTTCGAAGTGTTTGAGGAACGATTGAAGATACTTAGTATTTCGGATTTTCCAAAAAGCCTTTCATAATTGAATTTTTTTGTTTACTGTCTTTTTCATGTTCGTATCGTTGTTTTCGAATTTATTATGATGAATATTTCCCAATTATTCTCGATTGTTCATATTTTCTATATTCTATAATCATAGAAACTCTTTTTCTTTCTTTCCGAAATTAGAATTTCTTTTTCCTGCATTTTGATGAGCATATTTTGAACATACCGTTCGTTGGAAATCTGTTATATATATTACAACCTTAAAGTATCACTCAATAAAGTTGAATAAATTCACTGAATGATTAAAAATAACAAATATGTAGTAATAAAAATATTAAGCTTTCTGCGCTGATACATCAGCATTAGTAAAGTTCCAATAAAGTTATTTTTTATTGCCGGTTTAACTTGGATTCCATCTGAATGAAAGCACCATCACCATAACTTGAAGGGAAGTGTTCATACCTTCCAACCCATAATTCCTCAAACAGATGTATGTATATTACTGTTGTAACATATCAAAATTTTAGTTATCAGAGAGGCGTTCGCCAATTGCAATAATTACCAAAGTTTCCTGGCAAGTCGAAGAACTTGCTCCGTTCCTCGAAATTTCAGTTTTACTTTCCAATTCCGAAATTATCTCGATGCTTCAATTGAATTACTTCATTAGATATTCGAGTTTCAGTAACGATAATTTAGATTACGAACGAATTAAGAATTCCAGTATTAAACGTTCGTATATACCTTTCACTAAGATCCTTTCGGATTGAGTATGGTCAACAAACTGAAACGATTTATTCGACCCGCAACGCCTCGGGTCAAACATTTAATTATTGTGTCTTTGAGGTCTCAAGAATTAATGCCACTGCTATGATACCATTAGAATCTGTTTATTCAAGCTGCTGGCTATCTGAAAGACTTACGAACGTTGCACTGAGTTACAGAGCTTTGTTTTTCTTTGATGTTTCGAAAAAAAAACGGATTTTCTTGAATATCAATCCGATTAATGATCGGAATAGATTTCAGGCTTCGCGGGAATATTTAAAGAGGCGATTATAATCGTTCGCGTAATTTAAACGTAAATATTTATAGCGTTATTCCAAATATCAATTAAAATCGAGAAGAGATCTTTTCCGTTATTATGAACCAGTATGTTCCGATTCAAATATACCAGTTTCTCAAAATTATTATGCTTCCGCCAAGGTTATTTCTCGGTAGCGTTCGTTCTATACTATTGTGGTATCGGCGACTTTTGGACTTTGTTTATTTCCACGGAAATCTACTGGCAACGATCCGCAAAAAAATCACTTAAATTCGTGATGATTATTCTAATATGTATTCGAAATTACTCGTAAGAGCTTCAATAATGCGAATTAAATGAAAAACAGCAGGTGCAAGTGGCGGGACAACGCGAAAATATTTACGTTTAGTTTAAAATAGTAAAATACGAACGCACTAATAATAATCGGAACTAATAGCTGCATCTAGTACGTATTCATCTCGCCGTGCCGGTCAAGATTAGAAATGAAGCTAAAACGATGTCGGACTGCTACTTTCTATAATTCATTCACCTCGGCATCCTTAGCACTTTTAAAACGAACTCATCCTCAAAACGATTTTTTTTTTGTCGCGTTGATTGACAGAACGGTGAATATTAAAATTTCGGTAATTTTCCACCCACTTCCAGCCCACAGATTATGACTCATAAAAAGACAAAAAAACGCCGACATCACTTTGGGTTTTAACCGTGGGGGTTCCCAGTCAGGTACGAAAACATGCTCATTTGAATTAAACCAACAATAAATTATGGTCAAATATGATTTTCAAGATTTTACCTATGTGGGATCAACCTCTTCACGATCGCCTCATGTTTCTATTTGGACAACATAACGGGCACGCTAAATTTATTTCATTTTCGTATCCAATACGTCAGCTGTTTTAACAGCATCTATTTGGCAAGAATCGTGCCTTTATTTTGATTATTTTTAGAGGAAACAGCGGATAATGAAACACACGCCCAAAGTATAGAAACCTGAATATACAATCAAAATTTTGAAACCGTCAATTGTTCAATAAAACATCCAGCCACTTTGAACCCGTTCATTCGACAGACAAGATAGCTTTACTGTCAAGATACATAATTGTTCTAAATTTAAAATACCCTTACAATTTTTATTTCAATATTATATAAATAGCAATCACGTTATACGCAGTTTAGGAACGTGTAAATTCAATTTAACCATCATGAGATTGAAGTGTGGGTATTTTCGGTAACACGAAAGTGAAATTTCGTACAAACAAACACCAGAGCACGCGTAAGAACCAGAGAAAAATCAATCGGTCAATATAATCAATAATATTTGAATGTTTGGGTTTTTGACTAAATCAACTCCGGTCTTCAATAATAAACATCGTTTGCGAAATTCGACCCGACCGAGGTATTTCCCACGGTCAAAAACTTCATGTTGTACTCGACGATTACCTTTTGTTCATCGAAATTCAGAAGAAACTGCAGCGAACTCTGTAATACTTTATTACAATAATTTAATTGTTATTCTCAAATACAGGGACACTTTTATTCTTTCCTAACTTTTTATTTAAGCTTGTCTTTAACGTCATAGTAGACAGATAATTCCATCAAAATTATATAAAATATTGTATTCGATAATTTTATTAATTAGAGTAAATTAGTATGTAAATTTTATCTTGCATGGAATTATTCAAATGTTTTTTCCGTACAAAATTGCAAATTTCTTTCCAGTTTTAGAATATTTTAATGAATTAGTCTAAGAACGAAAAAAATGTCTTTATCGCTGTTTTGGGACAAAACTGAGTACGCCTGTCATTTAGCGAACGCAAAGCAAATTCTCGAAATTACAAACAATTGCAAGGGTAAAAGAACAGCAAACCTATTTTGCAATATAATCGAAAATCCATTTCAAGTTATAAAAAGATTGAAGAGAACCTTTTTTAATTTTTGGTATGATTTTGATCTTCAATCACATCGCCTAATTCGAATCGATACGAAATTTGATTATTTGTAATCAACGTGCAGCGACGAGTGCCTTGGCTCAACAAAGGGATTTCGATTCCAAATTCTGCTTCGGAAAATAAATTAGAAAACTCGCTGACCCTGACTGAAATAAATTTGACGATATATAACTCAGTGTGATTATTGATTTTAATAATACAATGGTATTTGCTGTTTTTAATTTATTCGTTCTTGAAATTGATAGCCAATTGAATTAAATCTTATACGTTTTTCATTCAGTAAAAGAATCAAAATGAAATTTTCAGTTACGAATTCTGTCAGAAATCACGAATTAGTTGAAATATTATTTAGTGATTTTGTTATAACATTTCATTCATAAGATCTACTCTTTGCTGTTTTATAGATGAAAACCGGCAAAAAATAAAAAAGGCGGAATTAACCGTAAAAATTAAAAAAAATGAAACCGCTTTCCTTCGGAATCTGAACAATTTATGTAATGTACTTTGAATTCTGATTCAGAGTTTGCTTAAATGCTTTGAAGAACTGCGCTTTTTTCAAAAATCGATACAATCTCAAAATATTCTGTTTTCTGGCGATTTCAAGAATGGTTCATTACTGGAAGGAGCTGACAAAATTCGTGGAGGTAATGAAATCAAAATATTTTTTGATAATTCTGTGAGGATTATGATAACGATAATCTTTTGACGAGTGATGATGAATTTTATTTCTTTTGATATAACTGTCATAAAGTACTTCGATCGTTATGGAAAAATTCACGAAAAGGAGAAAGAAACGGAATGAATCGCTAGAAACCAAATAAATCAAAAGCAGCAATTAGTAAATATGATACATCTACAGATATGATAACTATAATCAGTAATCTTTTATATTTGATATGACTGATAATGATAATATTGAAGATATTGATGTAAAACGCGTTTCGTGCGTCATACGTAATATTACAACAATATAAAAACTGTTGAAACTTTATGACAATTTCACATTAATTGCGAAGATAAAGAAAATGATAAGAAGTTCTCAGAATAATTGAAGGTAGGAAGGTCAAGAAGCTTCTGAAATAGGTTGATAATTTTAAAACATCGGATAGATGTTTAAACTTCCAACGAAAACTATAAAATCAAAAATAGTGAGAAAATATCGATGAGGAAATTTGAAAAATTTCGAAACAAATAACAGTACAAAATATGAAAAAAACTCGAAGATTGAGAAATTGATATTCTGCAATTTGACGAATTCCATTAATCAAAGAAATATACAAACAATTAATCACGGAAATAGAATGAGAAATTTTCCGAAATTCATATAATGATGAAGATTTTGTAAACACTTCCTACAATACCTCGGAATTCGAACATTTTTAACAGTACAAGTTAGCAAAAAACGAGTTTTTCGCATAAACGGTTCATTGTAGACATAAATAGTAATCGAAAAGATTGTAGCCCTATATATCGATACTAAATGGTGAAAAACCGAAAGCGACGGTATCTTAAGAAGTTGAGCGATATTAGATAATTTTAAAAATACTTGGCATTTTTGCAACCCGTGTCAAAGTAAAAGGTACTTCATTTCAACTAATTGAAATGTGACGTCCAATATAACATCAAATTATTCCAACCACACATTCGATTTTTAAGAATTATTCTCAGTTTTCAAATGCTTTCGGCATTTCGGTCGTTCAGGACCATATCTAATTGGTTTTCTCGAAAACAGCAAGGCGTAGCTGAAAGTAATGGTGGAAGCAGCCGTTTCTGAAATTACGATGCAATGTTTCTTGGAAGGCCGAAAGCGCTTCAATAATTAGGAGCCATGTTATCACTTTTAAGGAGGTTTCGCTATTTTTTTACTCAGAAACGATCCATTTTAGACAGGAATAGTTATCAAAGCGATTTTTTTATTTAATAATCATTGAATGATGAAGAATCGAAGGCGATAATTTCAGAGAAATTGTGAATTTTAGAGATTTCAACTTTTGTTCCCAACATTTGTGCATCCCACATTTTGGATGTAAAAAGATAACAATTTATATTTTTTTTGAGATAAAGAATTTTCATGTCGCTACCAACAATAGTTTCCATAGTAGGAAATGAAAAATCATCCTATGAAACGCTACCCTAACCATTGTTTCAGTAAGTCTGCAAACGACATTGAATAAATTGATCTATTGCTCATAGGTCAGTAATAATTTTATGAACTATAATTTTCACTCGAACTGTTATTCGCATAAAATCATTAACAGTCATCGACCAGGATGTTAGCGATTCTATTTTTAATAAAGTGCCTAGGGTCAAGTTGACAGATATATTTAGTCTACTGATCACACTTGACATCGTTATCATGGACATTCAGAAGTCTTAATTTGCGTGAATTGCAATATTTAGAATAATTCAAATTGCTGCTCATAGGTCGAGTTTCAGGAACATGGTATTCCAGAAATCGTGATTCTTAGAAAAAATATGTTAACGACCATTGTGGATAATTTTATGAACTATAATTTTCACTCGAACTGTTATTCGCATAAAATCATTAACAGAAAAATTACATGCGACAAAAAACCGTCGATGAATAACATGTTTAGTGAATATGTCATCGACCAGGATGTTAGCGATTCTATTTTTAATAAAGTGCCTAGGGTCAGTAGTTTTTGCTAGTTGACAGATATATTTAGTCTACTGATCACACTTGACATCGTTATCATGGACATTCAGAAGTCTTAATTTGCGTGAATCTCTATGACTGTTAAATAAATCTCTTTTTTGAATTGTGTGGTAATAATTGCAATATTTAGAATAATTACACAAGACCGGAACGAATGACGAAACGATGTCGGTAAAAATAATAATCAGTTTAGTATTGAAATTGGATATAATTGACGGAAATTATCTCGTTCGGAAAGTTCTTCCTCAAATAAACGCGATACCTCGAAACAAAAGTCATATTTTGTTTCGTGTTTGGAACGCATAGAAATTGGCAATTAAATCCTGATCCCGCAATCCGCAATTCTTTTTAGGTCAATTTTCTTCACATGAATCGGAAAAATCCATATTGCAGTATTTCCGATTGCTTGCGGATATTGGGACAAGAAATTTATGGAAACGTTACGTTCTTTACGAACAGACATACAGTTAATAATTACGGAGTCGATTTCTCGCGGGACGACGGAAATCCGCCGGAGCGCGAAAATGTTGGTTGCGGAAATTTCGCTAAGAATGACAACGATAACGCACTATTTTCGGATCAAAGATAAAATAGATTTTTATTTATAATTTCGCAAGGTTTCAAGTAAAACGTAGACTGCGAGAAGTCGCGGGAAGTGCTTTTCACGTTTGATATATTGTGTCTCGGAACTCGAAATCAGCTCTCTCTCCGAATCGAACGGAGAGTTATGATACACATTTCTCCTCGGTTTAGATTGTACAGGTGTTATCTAGGAAGTAACAATTGATAATCTAATGTCGCTTTTGACCTTTTTGCGACTTACTTGAAGCTACGAAACTTCGACTGGATAGAGTGAGCTATTTGAAAAGGATTCAGATTTTTTTGGATGTGTTTGCGCAAGACATATTGAATGATAGCAATCATAACCGTAATGTATATTATATTGTTCATTTAAAATTCGCTTACATGTCCGCAGTTATCAGTATGTGAAAAATTTAAATGCGCATAGAAACTAATGACCGATATCATAAATTGTTTGAGCGCTTTTTTTTATTTCGGTGTTAACATGTCGAAGTGGATAAATCGAACACAAAGCGTGCAAAAATTCCCGAAGTGGTATAGAGAAATAGAACAAGTTTCGCTCAGATTAATCGATAGTATCTGGTTTATTTTTATAGACAACCTCGAACGTTAACGAGTTCATTTCGACCCACTCGCGAATTGTCGAATGGGTTTTCGATTTAGAAAAAAAATGGTTTTTGGTTATCCGTAATTTAATCGATCATCAATGTTTGACGAAAATTAATTCCTCAGACCGAGTGGGTCGGAACACAGCGGTAAACTGGATCGTTTGATGTAGGCGATACTATGCAGTTGACCTCAACTTTTCAACTACTGCATTCTAAAAAACTATTTTTGAAACGATCGCCGATTGTATTAACGATTTTTCCGTTTTCTCGTCTCTTCGGGAATGAATCAAAATAATCGGCGACAGCCGAGAAATACTACTTCAATAAAGAGTCAAAAATACGCTTTGGCCAACTGCCTGATGTCTTCAAACACCATGCGAGATGTAGAATTATGCGGCGATTCTAGACGCGGAGACGCCTTCGTATTCCACGTTCTCTGAATCATTTATTTCGATTTTATTCGCTTGATGAACGAGACGCAAATTTTCCGTTACGTCAACTCTTTTTGATAAGAAGCTCACTTAACGCCTTTTTTCTTTAAGACCCAAACTGACAGACTTAATTATTCTGACTTGCACCTTTGATGGTTTCAGTTTTGAAAGCGCTTCGACGTAAATACTTTTTCTGCTTGAAAATAGAAATCGATTTCCTATTTCGCTTCCATATGGATTATGAATGGAGAACAAGTTCTGTCGGGTTCAGTGAAAGTTAGGTAAATATTCAATGGTTTTTTAAATTTTCGCGATGAAAAATCGCGAATGTCAAACAATGACAGGATTTTGAGAATCATCTTCTCAATAGTTCAATCAATTTACCAATTTTATATACAAACAGTGGGAAAAAAATTAATTACCTGTGACTGTTTGGTCTTTTTTGCGAATTTAATAAAACATACATAATTTTGATAATTTTCTCTGTCTGAAAAATTGGTTCATCGCAAGTAACCGAATCTGCTGAATAGGGAATTTACGAATGTTGAGAGACGACTGTATAATATTACGAGTAATCAGTTATAAACTTTTAGTATCTCAAGGGTTCGGTTTTCTAGTAATTTTCACAAAATTGTTATAGAAAACCAGTTTTCCGATATGATCCATAAATGAATTTTAGGAACATGTATGAAGTATAGTTCAAAGTTTTCTTTAACAACCAGTTTGAATTTTCAGATACAATTTTGATTTTTCATGAACTTCTTAAAGTGAAATAAAATTCTCTGCGAATTGGACAAATTTGTTATGAATGCTAGAACCAAGAAAAACAGAAGGGATTCAAAGTAGTATAATTTTGAAATCAATCCCATTGCTTTTTCCAGTAGGTTCATGAAGTAAATTAAGTTTGAATGAGCAAAATTTGACGTTAGCCACGTATACGGGAGCTGAATTTCTTCGAAATATCTTCACAATATTTCAGAGCTGACTGAAGCCTCGTATAAATTTTTCAATTTCATCAGTTCGAAAATGCAGAAACCTCCCCAGCTGTTTTTTTTATTATTAAAATTATTATTAGTAGATCAATACTATTAGGTTTGCCATTGGATTGATGAAGTAGAAAAAATTTGAACGAGCAAATTTTATATCTGGTCACGTAGAAAAGGTTCGAATTTCTTCGCAATATCTTCACTGAAATTTAAAGCTTGTCCTCTTTTAATTTTTCAACGATTCAGATTCAGTTTCTTCAGTTCGAAAACACAAAACTCTCGCACTTTTTTTATTATTTCCACGTATTCAAATTCTTTAAATTTTCTTTCGATTTTTATTGATTCCGTCAGACTTTTCATTCGTTCATCTCTTTCTCCTGAATCCCAATTTTCTATTTTTCGATCGATGAAGATTTTAATGTCAGTTTATATTTCACGTTTAGTAAAGTTGAGAGCATATAACTTTTTAACATTTGTGTCTGCAATTCTTACGATAAATCTCTATTTGAAAATTTCTTCCTTATTTCGAAGAATGCTGACCGTCAATTTTTATATGACATCTAATTCCATTCGATTAAATTCTTGTTTTCAGCTATGTATGGGGGACGCTGGTTCAATATTGGTGTTGTCAAGGGTAAGTTTCTTTTTCAATTTTGTAATTTTCTTGAACCACTTGAAATTCCAAGTATTCCCTTTACAACTAGTAAATAACTTAGGCAATTAATTCTTCCCTGAACATTCACCCATTTTCAACCCAAGGAGACCTATTTTGGACATAACATTCCACTTAATTCTCAATTCAAGTCAAGGTTAACTGTAACAGTAATTTAATGCACCCTTAATATTTTTCTCTATCTGCATGTACGACTGTACTATCGGATTTCATTTATAACATTTTTTCGGTTTAAAACATTTATTAAGAATTGATGCTCTTTGTATTGAAATATTATTTCAATAACACAACTCTCAAGAATATTTCCAACGTCACAAATCATTTTTTCGCGGAAAATATTCTTATTAACTCAAAATAACTCGATGTCGTCCGCTCATATAAGGCTATTCTCTAGTTGTTTTTAATATATTTAGGCTCGAGTACTACTCAATATCGTGTAGTAATAGATTGTCATCTGTCTGTTCAGATGAGAAATTTCCAAGGAAATTTAATCTTATCGAATGTTATGTTCAGTTCTTTGAATGATGCCCCAGAAAAGTAATGTGGTGTGTTAATAGCAGCGATCACCTTAGGTGTCAAGTGGCATTTTGACGAAACGCCAGAGAAAAAGGTGTTTCCAAAACGGCCAAAACAAAGAGAGATTATGCCGGAAATCAGAAAGTGATTTGCGATATATAAATATCAATATGATAACAACTTGTAATATAAACCTCAACTCCTGTAAGTAGGTTAAAATAGCAATTTTCATGTACCTTCATGTTATATGTCTTGTAGAGCTTCCGACGACGGGGTTAATAAATCTCGAAAGCGCTCAAGCTTAAAGAAAAAGAGTACACTCATTTAATTATTGCTGCATTCCCAATAATATTTAACATTATAATATGATAATATGTATATGAATATCAATATTTTCTATCGCTCCTACCTTGAATTTCTCTTTATTTTGAATATAGTTTGTCGATTTGACTTAGATTTAACTAATATAAGCAGTATCGTGCTATCTGACAAATAAGAATAGAGATTAACATATTTGTTCGAAAAAACAAAAAGTTATATGGCGATCAAATTTTAAGAAAAATTTTTTTTGTACAAAAATTTTACATATTCTTACAACTTACCTATGGTTTTGAGAATAGAAAAATCATCGATATCATAGTCTCTCCTATCGTGGAAGTATTCGCCGTTTGTCGGTGATGATGATTCGATACTTTCCATGCTTTCTTGACGTTTGCGGCATTCGTAAGTTGCCATCGAGAGAGAAGAAACGTGAATAAATACGGCAGTGAAATGATTTTTAGGTCATAACACGAGTTGTGTTGATGGTTCGAAGATTCGATTTTTCACCGCTCGAAGGCTTCTTAACACCGGTCCAGCCACTCGACTCCAAATAGTAGACTACACAACCGTGTCAACTGAACGACTGACGATAGGGACTGGAGAAAAGCAAAACTTAAGTAACGTGGATCAAAAGCGCGCGCTTGTTTTATTAATAATTCGTTCGCGCCGCGCCGTCCGACCGTTGTCTCACGATCGGACGGTATTATTTTCGGAAAAACCGCGATTATGCTTGACGTTGATTATTGGCTACAATTTGTTGAAATCGAACTGTTTATGTTTTGGTCTATTTGATACGAAACTATCCCTGAACCATAAAGTTCATGACAATTCATTATTCTATAGATTTTTTCAAAAAAAAAAATCTATTTTCGGTACACACAATTTTTTGAGTAGATCCACAAACTTTCTTCTCTTCTCCGATGAAACATGATAGCTTGATCATCTTTGAAAATACTGCACCATTCCTTTTTCCACTTCACCAACTATTCAATTTAAATTTTCGATTCATTCATGATGTGTAACTTGTAAAGTGCAAGGTCAAGTTCATTACATTCAAGAGTTGCGAGTATAAAACATGAATATTATCCTAAATACGTGGGCGAAACCATATTTATTCGGAGGTCCTAGTGCTTAAACACAAAGACCGACTTACCTTCGGTAATATTATTTTAGGTTTTTCCGCACCCCGAAATGGAAATCTTACATAATACTAGAGTATTCCCCGAATAATTCATGAAACTCAGTAGGATTATCCAATTTTCATGAAACTTCCCAAAAGCAGGCCATGATTATTTTGCATTCATTCTCCAAAAATTTTATGACGATTTCTGTCTTTTGCAATGATTGTATATAAGGAAATCCAAATTGAAATTCCTTCAATATTTGCGATGGGTTAAGAAAAATATCACAGTCTCGGAGGATTTTTTGAAACAACCAGAATTTTCTAAAAATTTTGGGCCTATTTTCAAGACCAGCCGTTGAACAGAATTTTTCATTGAATTTTCCGAATGTAAAAATGAATTTCTAAAGTATTAGGAATATTTAAAGTCAGAATAGCCGAATTTTAAAAGAAACTTGAATATTCTACCCGATTGTAATGAAAATATTCCGATTCCAATAAAAACAAAGGAAAATTCACCAAAAAATCTTAAATTCTGATTATCGGATAAGTTTTCAAGGTCTTAATTTCCCACAGAAATGTCGATATTATTATTGAGTTTTGCGGAGATTTCTTGAATAATTCAGAAGGATCAAATATTAACTCAAATTATGCAATAAATTCCAAAAATAATTAGATTTTCATTTCTTAAAATATTTAGGAAAGTTAACCAAATTTTGAGGAAAAAAAATTTTTCAATTCATAGGGAGACTTGAGGATTTTCATTGATCTCAGAATGCGGTAGATTAAGAAAAGATCTCACTGTCAACCAATTTTTGGAGTAAACCAAAATTCTTAGAATTCCGGGCACATGTTCATAATGAGTCTTTGAAGGAAAATTTACCTTATTTTTTGGAATCTAAAACTGAATATTAACAATACATATTCTCGTAGCTGATCGAGTAGAAGTAATGTAATGGTGGATATTACTAATACATACAGATTCGACAAGACATGTTCATTGTTTATGGAACACGTTTTGGGCAGTAATTGAACATAGAAACGTGGACTTCCATCATTTTGTTGCAAGTAGATAGTAAACTGAATTACGAAATTCACATAAAATTTATTCAACAAAAACCTTATGCACTCATCAGGACGTTATTCTCTATATTGAATAACTGCAGTTAACTGTGCAAAGAGAACAAAAGGCTCCTTTATACGCTTATTATACGACTATATATATTAGCTGTGCTAGTATGGAGTGCCGTTACCGCTTACACTCTCGGAACATTGGATGCGTTTTTTTCCTAGCGAAATATTGAGATTGATATTAAGAGCGAAAAATTCCTTGAACGCGCTGTACTTCTGAAGGGCAGGAACCCTTGTACATAATGCAAAATTGGACTTCATCTCTTTTTTTCAAATCAGATTGCAAATGTTAATGCTGAACGAGTTTTTTACACTCAACAAACGAAATGCGACACATTTTTTACACAACTAAAAACTTTTTAAATCACATTTAAATTAGCCATATCAAATAGGAAGAATTTGATGCTCGAAAAATAACCAATTTTAAATCATAGGAATCAATTACCAAATCCGTCAACCGGTACCATTAACTTTGAATCGCGAAATTATTGAAACGATCGCTGTCGATGAATGAATCTTCACACTAGCAGGTACATTGATCCTTTTCCAAAATTAAAACGGATCGAATTTACGACTTCTATGAGAAAATTAGAAATTTAACGTGATTTATTGTGGTCGTAGGATGAAATTACGTTTTTATTTCTCTCAGGTGTTAGCTGCCTGCAGAATCTATAAACGCTCTCTGTTTTCGCAGAAATGATATAGGTGTGATGATGAATGATCATTCGTACGAGTTGAAACAAGTCTGGGCGTATCTTCGAAATTCTCAATTAGCCGAGTTACTTTTTGCGCTTTTTTTCTCCTTGAGAAAAATTAGTTATATGCATTTACCTGAAACAGCATGTTTGGGGAAGGTTTTGTTCGAACTCATCTGTTATCTGAATGCAGAACATTTATTGCAAAACGTGGGCGAATTTTTACCTCGTTTTTATGGTTGAGTTCACAAGCTTTTACGTAAAGAATTGTTTTAGTACAACAATAAACTCTTTTGTTTAACGTTGAACGGTATATCGAACCTTTTATTGGTTCTGGAATTAGATTTTGGTCACGTTTAATAGTGAATTTTGAGAGTTGTTGGCAGATGTTTTCACTGCGAGGGAATTCCAAATAATATTTTTTGCGGTGTTTAGTCATCAAAAATAATGTGACCACGGTTGTTTGAACTAAATAATCTGCAATTTCCTTTCTTTTCAACGCAGATCTCTTCGAAGCAGAGTGCACAAGAGGTGATCGTGCGCCATCTAGAGAAGCAATAGTGAGTACTGTGCAGAGCACTTGTCCATTGAAATAGAATGTCCGTTCGACTATTCCAGATGCCACTAGGGAATATTTTTGGCGTTTTAAATCCAAAGAATATTTTCTGAGTTCTAGCAAAATCATTATAAAAAAATTCTCTAATTTGAATTTGCAATATTCGCATTTTGAAAAAAAAATTTTCTTCATTGAAATAAAGGGAATGTGCTGTTAAATCAAATACATTTGTTGTGTTTCACCACTTCAATATACTGTACCAGTTGTATTAACTATTTTAAACAAGTGATCCTATTGAGGTAGGCAAAACCTATCACCTTCTTCAGCTTCAAAAATTATATCACGCTCTCTATTCTTCTCTATTCATTCTATGATCTTCTATTCCTCTTCTCAACACTTTGTTAACGCGCAGGGTTTCTTCAATAACAATCATCCAGCTTTTTTTAGGTCTTCGTCATCCTGGCTGTTCATTAACGTTGGCATTGTACAATTTCTTTGTTACTCGATTTTTTTTCTGTGAATTACAAATATTTCAAGACATTCGTCAATTTCTGTTCGGAATTACAAATCACATGAGTAATCCGTAATTTTATTACTTTAATTCCTTATATACAAAGAGTATTATTATTATTTTGCAATCCGAGACAGAAAATTGTGAGTTCTTCAAATGATTGATAATTGAAAAAATAAAATTATGGATTCCGCGTTTAATTTATATTTGGAAGGAACAAAATAAGAATTTCGCTATTTGTAATCTGCGGAATAAAATTACGAAATACTCGAGTAATTTGTAACCAATGCTTCAATTCTTATTTAGGGAGACACAATTACGGAAAATAATATTGATTTGTTTCAAACCATTGCTTCTTGGGACGAAAATAATAACAGAACTTATTTGAAATGTTTTGATTGTCGAAAAAGCTTTTGAATCAAACACATTTTGATGATATAAAAAACAAAACATTTATGTTGTTAGGACCACCGAATTCTGGAGTTAACCTACCCCTACTTATTGATTTTCAGACGCACAAGACTCGACCAAATGGTAGAAAAATGGACAAACTCATTTATCAACCTGTTACACCATTCATATACTTCGGACGAAATTACATTAATGCAGGGATGATTAACAGCTTCAACATTCCGGAAAGGATGCTCCATTGAGGTTTTTTATTTATTTTTAGGATGTTTAATGGGGTCGAGAAGGAAGTTTCCAGACAAATCTACTCGCATACCTGAATTATTTCTATTACAGTTCCCTTAATGCCTCCACTTTTTTTGATATCCTTAACATAATGTTTATATCCGTATCAAGTGATGAATTTAAACCGACCGCGAATGATAAGAAACATTGTTTTAAAATGCAGTATATTCCTTTATTTAACATCTACAAGTAACAAGAATAATACTTCAACTCATAGCCTCAAAATGAAAAAGGTGACTTTAAAATGCTAGAAAATATATTTAGGTGATCGTACAGGGATCGTGTTGAATATAAATATCGAATAATCAGCTGCATTATCGACTATATCAAGCGGAAAAATGAATTACAATATTGTCTTTTTATCAGATCACTTTAAATTAAGAGTAATAATATCCATACCATACACGAAAAAATTCTTCCTTAGGGACAATTTCTATACATTTTTTTATATCTATTTCATTTATAATATACACGGTTTTTCATACATTAATTTTCATTTTTAAATTTTTAAAATTTTGTGGTTCAGTTAAGCATTCAAGCCAGGTACTGATATGTTTATGGATTGTTCAATTCGCTTTTTTCTCTTATAGAATATTTAAACAGTCCATTGGAAAAGGTCCCTTCAATATTCAAAATTCTCCACAATCATATTTTTCAAAGGGAAGAATAAAGCAAGGCAGAAATTCAACACTCTGCTTATTTCATTCATTTCGATTAATTTGGTGCCTCGACTTTGATTCAATATTGTCAAATTTGCATAAAAAACTTTAATTTCCGGACAATCTTACACTAGTTATTCTATAGATAAAATTACATACTATCTAAATGAATATGAACAATCCGTTGCTGATATAAACTCGGAAAATTCAAGAAAATATCAACAGGAAATAAAGAAATCCTACATAAATCCACTAAAACGACGCGCAAAACTTAAAAAGTACATATTTATAGTTTACGTCGCTAACAGCATAGCCCTCAATAAAGGCAACACAAACAATTGTCCAAATCAAATAAATCGACAATGCGTCTCCACGATTCCATTTTCATATTTCATCGATTTTCGTGAGCTCGTTCAACGCTATGAATCGTTCAACATTTGTTGGTCGAAGTCGTTACCGTATGTACAGTCAACTTTCGCCCACTCCGGCAGAGGTGTTTTGTACTCCCATCCCGGACCCTGGAACAAATTGCTTTCAGATCGCATTCACCGAGGAAATACAAATTTCACCTTGTACGACCACGCGTGCAGATACATTATCAAATCCTGGGGCTTAGGATCCCGATACCTCACCTTGCATTCGTAACAATGCTCGTCCACGGTCATCTTTTCCGCTTGAAAAGCCAGGTCGGGCGCCTCGTGTCCCGTTTGCGTCGCCACAGTCGTTTGCCGACCGCTATTCGACGTTCCTATCACAGGATCGCATGGAATTGACGTTGAAGTATCACAGGCAGATCCGTCCTCCGTATCGTTCTTCGAAGATACGTTTTCTGCATACCAATCAATATCAATATAAAATATTAGATGCTTAAAAACCTATTTCAGCCGCATAATGAGCAGCGAATTGTCAAAAGTCGTCAAAGGAATGAAGGAATAGGTCAGAATCTTCGAAATGTGCTCGTTTAGAAAAAAGCGATCTCATATATCAGTTTCTCTGGTGCAAATGCTAGTTGAGACCAATTGTACGTTTCCATATGAAAAATCCACGCAACAGTGGCAGGGTGCACCTGAGGTACCCGCTATCAACATGACGCGGATACCACGGCTTATCTAAGCACCCCATCTTTGTTTACAGCCTATAAACAGTGAAATACATTTACAACCCGCTCCGTCTACTTGGCCGCGTTCCACATGATACGATATTCAACGACAACGTGAACTAGTTTCGACTAGCGCGATCAATTATGCACGAATTCGTGTCAAAGCGTGTTTGGATAATTAAAATTAACAGTTTGACAGATTAGTCGAGATATCGTTTATAAAAATAAAGCTGCATTTATTTGAAGGCTAAAAAAAACACACAATACATTCATGTTCATCGTCATTATCGATTGTCAAACTACTCAGCGTTCGTTACCCCCGTGATCGAATTAGGGGAAATCTTCGGTAGTGCAGTTGTAACGAAACAAGAGGAAAACTAGGAATTGTGGACTGTGCCGGCGCTCTTTCCATTGGCGCCCGCTAATGCTATTGTATTTCACTTTGGCTACCCCCCAACCGCCCTAATTGACTTCGTTTTCTATTTCACATCGCGATCTGGCACTTTATTGATACACTTTGCGTTCCACATATGCCCGAAGTCGTTAATATCGGTTTATTGCGTCGCGTCATCGTCTGAATCGACAAAATCGCGAATACGTATTAACGGATTTCATTTGTTTGAATTTTTTTTCGGCTAGCGACGTCGGACAATCAATTAATGGCTTTCATTATATCCTAACCGTAGGGGATGTTCTTATGTTTGTGTTTTAATAACAGCGCAGCCGAATCAGACTTTTATTGATGAGGTTGAAATATTTCTCTCTGTTTCACTCATATTAACGAGGGGTCATCAATATGAATGAATGTGAGGTTTGAAAGCTTAACTCCTCCATTTCCTATCGATTGCCAAAATTATCGGCAAATTGAAATTTTTGCATTACTGGACGTTTTTTACTGAAATATTGTTAAGTAAGATATGATGATCTCGAAAATTGTGATTACGAATAATGAGTTGGAGGATGAATACAGAAAACTAATTAGGATTGATACCAAAAAATCAGATGACAGACCCTGACTTTTTTGGGATATTTTCCTGGAAACATATGTAATTTCTCAGAATTCTGAATTTTCTCATGCCACTTTTTGCGAAATAAAAAATAAAACATGGAAAAAGTTATTTTTTGGACCGCGTGAGGAAGGTAAATTTATACTAAATTCATATTTCTATCTTACGTTACAGAAAAAAATAGACACATTCCACTTTTCTTAACGTGCTTTACAAAGCCTAATTCATACGACGGTCTTCAGTTGTTCAAACATCAATTAAATACTGAATCACAATTAACTCTTAACCTGCAACGTTCCATAATCCAAATCGCGAATAACTTTATTTTGCGACAGTAAAAGAACCGAAAATAAAATAAACAACAGAGTTCTTTCCGAAAGGCTCAAAAGATACTTGGCACCACTCTGTGAATCATATACTTTAATTCGATTACGATACACTGACATTCTTCTCTGCAGGAGTCTGGCAAAAGTGAGTAAATTTCACTCTTTATGGGATCCCACAAAAAGAATTACTGGCGTAATAAATTTGGCGATCGTGCGAGCCATATTATGGAACCCCTCCTCCTAATCCATTTGTCTAGGAATCTTAGTCAATAACAATAATAGTTTGCGGAATTTTCGCTTCTTATTCGCAGGAAAATGTAGAAGTAACGTAAAATATTATTAATCTTTCAAAAACTCATGAATTTATTGGAATTGTGCAAACATTTCCGTCAAATACGATATTTTTGGGAACTTTGAAACTTTCAAAATTTGGATCATGATTTTGAAAGTTTTGCAAGAAACATCAGAGTTTAGTCGATAAACGTTTGAGTTTATAGAAATCTGTAGAATAATTGAACTCATCAATCAAATGGTTATAAATAAATAAATGATAAACTGCCCCTGAGTTTTCGCTTGATTTCATGATTTATCAAATTGATAAAATGCAACTCATGAAAGTATCGGAATTGCAAAAATAAAATACATTTTGGCTCTTAAGTAAAAACTGTATTCATGAGGAAAGGTTATTCGATAGAGCAACAGTCTTCAATTTATTGAATTCTGTTTTTGGACTAACAAACTGACGGCAATATCAAATAATAACGTTAACCAGAAATATGATCAACAAACGCAACAATCCGGTCAATCAAACAAATGGAAATTTCACCTAGGTAACGCTTATACACGAATGAAAACAACTATGAGTGAAAATTTCGGTCGGATACCGCAAACGTAATCACGGTTGTCCCAGAAGTAATATTCAACCGTAATGAATTTCATCGGCTGATAGAGGAATGGAACGTTTTCGCGTTGGAATTTCTCTCACTTGCCCTTAATGGAATGAAAAATTTGAAAATTACCTTTTGGCGAGACGGGTCCGACCAAATTCTCATCCAAATCCTTCCGTGAATTGAAAATGGACAAATCGCTGTCGCCGTCCATACCCAACCAATTTTCAGCGTTGTGGATGTGTATCAGGTCTTGTATTAGTTCATCATCGGTTTTCCCGCCCATATCGCCACCCTTGCCCTTCAGTGGTCCGAATACATTATGATTGTAAAGAGGATCATTCACAATCGGATAACCTTTCGATTTGAATTAAATTTGAAAAAAATCGACGTTCCGTGGATTATCTACCTAAATATTGGAGATGAACTCGAATTTGGTGCATACGCCCCGTTTTCGGACGGCACAGGATAATACTGTTGTTCCCATCGTATCCCAGTTTTTGAAAGAATGTCGTACAGGTTTTTCCATTCGGCGATACTTTGCACACTCCAATCTTGTAACTGATCACTTCGATTGGCTCGCTACATTCAATGGTTTCGCTACAAAAAAAAATACAAATGAATGGATATAGGTTTTCCAGGAATCAATTTAACGTTAATAAATTGTAACGTTATTTACGTAACGGATCGGCCTGTCGATTTGTTAACTGGCCGATTGCCTACCGTGTAATCCAAATATTTACAATCGTAGTTTGCAAACTGGAAACAATTTACATGAACGAATATACTCACTCGGGAAATTCTCCCTCGACCCTGCAAACGTACTCCTTTTGAACGAGCCGATTGCGTATTTGATGCTCCATTTCACGTGCCTTTTTAGGCGATCTGCCAAACATTAAGAGACCACTTGTAAGACGATCAAGTCGGTGGATGGTCCGGAGATTCTTCAAGTTGAACTCTTTGGCTAGGATGAAAACGACTGTGTTGTGACGATACCTTCCGCAAGGATGAACCTGGATGAATCGTTATAAGGAAGAGTTCAACTGGTATTTGAAACTTACTGGAATGGAGGCTGGTTTATTAACCACAACGATGTCTTCGTCGATGTGAATAATTGTGACTGGTTGACTGGTCACCGGGACTTCGTGCCTGTAAATTTACATAAATGTGTACTTAGTAAGAGTTTAAACTTGAAACCAAATATCATTTTTTGAACACCAGTTCTTTCTTTATTTCATTAACTAATCATTACTAAATGTGCCACCTGTTACAAGTTGAATCTCAACTCGAGAATGCAGCATCACTCGCTATTGTGATGAATGTTTCCCTTTCTCAGCGGCTTTTAAAAAACAACAGGGGCCTCATTTGTTTTCGCCAGCTCTGCTTGTGAATCAACACAAAACAGGAACGACAGTCTCTCTCCTCATGCTTGTTACATGTACAGAAAAATTCGGAAAATGAAAGTGGAGGAATTATTAGCAGCCGAGGTTTCAAAATTTTTGCTCAGAAATGGTGAATTTTAGATAGGAATAGTAATCGCAGCGATGGCAGCCCTATTTGATAGCAATTGAATAGTAAAAAATCGAAAGCCATGAAAGTTTCAGAAGGAGATATCGTAAGGAGATTTGTTGTAACCTAAACATGGACAATAATACAATGTTAAAAGAGGAGATATTTCAAATATCCAATATAGTTCAAGAAACTTGAAAGTTTTGCTAGGGACGCCACTGAGTAAGGAGTGGATTATTTTGTCCTGATGTTCAAAGTGCGTTCTATTCTGCTTGTACATAAATATCTTCTAATCCCGGCTCCCAGCAACCAAGTCGTGATGTGTTTCGTTCAGGATTGTAGGTACACATTATTATTGCAATGTGTACAGAGATTTCATTGAATCCTCAATTAATAACAGGACTAACAGATCAGTTTTCGGTTCTCCAATTAACGGTTCGGTCTGCGAACAAAGCTGCATGTTTCGTTATTTTTTTGAACGAACAATTCGCGCAATGCCTTCATCATCGTTTGGTTATGAACGAAGTGACGAAATCGCGTATGACAATGGGGCATTTTGTCCGCGCTTCCAACTCCAGAGTGAATTTTATTCCGCCGTTGGTTTTCGTATTAATAAATTGGTGTTCCAATTTGGCGGAGTGCATTTTTGGATCGCTCAATTACTCAACTGTCCGAAGTCACGTTTTGTATTGTTTCATTTCGTTTCGGAAAACGAATAACCGAGCACGCACCGAGAATTCATAAATTCGTTTCGGATATCAGCGAAAAATTCACTTGCATGATGAAGGGGTGGCGGCGGGGTAGTTCCCGATAAATCGCGACAAACATATCCCAGATGTTGGGGATCCGGGAAATTCATTAGGAGAACGATGCTGTCTCGTTCGATATCGAGCCGGGGATACGGCGGTAATTCACTTACGCATCTCCCGCGTTGGAATTCAATATTCGACGAAAAAACAAGTGAATTTTATTAGTCAGGTCGTAAACGCGCGTCACGAAAACTTTTATTCCTCGTATATTTTTTATTGTCCAACGCGCCACAGGTTCCTATCCGAGCTCGACGATGGATGAAACTCCCATCCCATGTTCGATTCAGATTCATTCACCTGCGGCCGCTATTTGACCGAAACCATTTTCGGGACCCACTGCGCCTTTCCATCTGAAAATCCGGTCTTCTATCACCCGATCTAGGAATTCACTAGATTTTTTTATAACGATCATTTCCATTTCTCTTTTACACCAAGTAATTTATAAGGTATTTACGAATTAGGGCTTATCTATTCCACGGGTTTCTTACCAGAGCTGTGGATAACCATGTTAAGAGTAATTTTATGGGGTATAAGCATTTTTTGCGTGTTTACGCTATGCGTGAATTATTGCCATCAATCATCCACGAATTCTAGTGTGATATTCACAATGATCACATTCGACCAGAGTCCATTTGTTCTTGTTGCTATCAACAGATTATGGAATAATTTTGAATATTAAACCTTCGCATATTTCATCGAGCACCGCAATCTTTTTTATTGATTTTATCAAAATGCATTCACTGCCATACATTCATAAATGCAGGCTGTCGCTTATAATGTCTTAGAGACTCCCTGAAACGATAATTATAACAGTCGAGTAACATCCTCATTTAATTGCTGTACCTACTTGAAAATATCCGAATGGAAACGATTTCACTTCTTGCAAGCTGTTGCCAAATTGTCACCGAAAGAAAACGGTTGGACTTATCAGATTGTTCAACAAAATTTTCGTCCCTTGTCCTTAAGTTCATTTGATGATTTGTCTTGAGATAAAATTCGCTTTCGTGATAGTTACAATACCTTTTTTCGATTTTTTGATGAATCCTAATTAATTCTGGTACATTCAGAGATACAGCGAAATCAAAGTGGGGTTTTCAAGTTTACGTAGTGTCTCAAAATGGCACTGAATTGATGAAAAGCAATGAAATGTTTTGCGAAGATTTCAAAAAAAATTTTAAATGTCATCGTGATAATTTTAATATGACGCTGGAAAAATTTACTGGATCTGCGGCCTTTTCATTAAATTTAAGGGCGAAGCATATAAAAAATATTTTGATTTCTTCAAAAAATTAGAGATTTCATCAAAAAAGTGGAAAAAAGCTTATTTTTTCTTTAAATACGAATAACTATTTTTAATAGCGACACGAAACTTCTTTATTGAAAAGAAAAAATTAATTGGGATCTTCCCTGTAGGAATATGAGGATGAGGAAAAAATTTGAAATCTCAAAAATTCACAATTTCTCCGGATATTTCTTCTTTCATTATGATTGTCTTTGCCGATACACTACTACTAATGGCCGTTCTGGAGTAAAAACAGATCAAAACACAAAAATTCCCTTCGGCATTGAAAGCCATGGTAACTCAACTTGTAAAACCACTATCGCTTTCGGTTTTTCACCATTCAATTCCTATCAAACAGGAGTACAATCACCTCGCTTTCTATTCCTGTCTGAAATTAACCGTTTCAGAAGATCATTTTTGGAGAAAATCGATGATATACGTAAAAATAATCGATTCGGTACATTTAATTTTATATTCGGCGGATGACGATTTCAGTTTGGTTCTCCAGTGAAGTTTTTTTGCAAGGGCTGAAATCAACCTCCAAATATTTTCATTTCTTTTATTACAGCGCGCTGAAAACTAAGAAAAACAATTTTTGGCCAATATCTCGAAAGGAAGTGAAGCTTGAAAAAATTTCCGGTTAAAAACTGTGCGTTTTGATTGGTGGATTATTTCGATCTCAAAAATATCGAGATTAGTTGAATATTATTCGCGTCAAGAAGAATGTTCTATTTAATGTCAATCACTAATGACAAAATATTTTTTCGTGAGAAACGGTTAATTTTAGACCGGAATAGTAATCGATGCGACTGTTGGCCTTTTTGGCGTCCATCGTCGGAATACGAATTTCATTTCCTCACCCACAAATGCCACGCCCTGATCTCGAACGACCGAAAAGCATTTGAAGACTGAAAAGAATTATGAGAAATCGAATTGAGTATCAATTTTCTGACGGAATAATTTGATGAACGTTACAATTCAGCAAGTTGAAGTAAAAGTCGTTTTATAAGTTAACAAAACCATCCTTTATGTCGATTTTTCACCATTCAATCACCATAAAATAAGGCTACAATCGCTTCGATTATTATTTCCGTCTACAATAAACCGTTTCTGAGAAAAATAATTTTGAAACCTTCTGAAAATATCGTTTTTTTCGATGAGCTTCACCGCTTTGCGTTGATGATAAATGAAAAATTCACAGTATGCGTTATTTTATATATGGATATTGTTATTCAATCTACATTTACTCAAGTTCAAAATAGGTGAATCAGGTTTTCAATCGATCCATCTGTCACAAGTCGTACCGACTTTATTCCCAATCGGAAGTAGGTTACCATGAGGATGTTGACAATTCAACAACTAGTTGAAAAAAAGCATTCAACGAAATGCCATCGTCATTCAGTGAAAGCTCGAGCTTTTAGATAGTTACAATTTAATTAGTTTGCGAATAAGCGACGAAATACAAAGTGCGTATGGCCAAAAACATCTGCGGAACAAATTGCCAACATTATTCAGCACTGCGATTTAACACAAAGAGGAGGAATGGTAACGATTACAAAGAGTCATATGTTAAAACAACATGAAACGCCACCGTTGAGATGATACATAAAGAATAATTCAAAGGTACGGCTGGAGGTTGGCTCCATTTGCTAACATAGTTTGCGAATCGGCGGGACAAGGTGAATATAACCGTCTACAAATATGAAAACGTCGGTTCCCGACTTCCATCGCCAATGGGACGATGGAAATTCGGAAAGTCAGAAGGGGAAATTTTTCCATATACCTGCCTTTGAGTTAGTTTCGCACGGTTATGATGATGTAAAATGCGAAACGTAATTATATTTCGGAGATGAAATGGGTGTTGACGGAAAGTGAGATTGAATATACTTCCATTTTCGTACAAGAGCTCAAGTGGACTCAGACACTGACGAACAGTGAGAGAAAAAAATTCGGTCGGTGGAAAAAAATCGAGTACTAATCAGAATGGGTTTTCACGTTATAATTCAATCGCAAGTGATGTAACGGTTCGTTGAATTCCATCGAAATGGATACTGAAATTTGCGTGGGTGCAAACATGAATATTTCGAACAGAATTTTCCCGATATATAATATGTAAATGGTAATTTTACGATTTGGAGCCGAGTTGCTGTAACAAGTCCACTTTTAAATGACAGAACAAATTTGAATAGTTTCAACTGTGATTTCCCCCTACAAAAAAAAAGAAAAACTCACCTATGTACAATATTTGCCAGAAGGTCATTGTGTTTGAGCTTGTAATCGGTGGCGACTTTTTTATAGTTCACGGTGAGCGTGCCAGCCTGGATGCACCTCTCGTACTCTTCGGCCGGATGCGCCCTGAATTCCCTGGCGAACACGTCCAGAATTTTCTCTCCCACCCACCTGCCCTTGGTGAATGTCGTGAACGTGAAATAATACGGGTACACTTTACGTAAACCTGAAACAAGAAACGGGAATCCGAATAATAATTTGTTCGGGATGCGGCGATGCGTTAAATTGAAACGGGGACTTATCAACCTCGATCTTTATTAAAATTCGAAACCAGGGAGACTCGAGGGAACTCAGAGCATGGTAGAAAAATAGCCGATTGTTTCGAGTGAATATGAAACGAACTCATGAATCACACGGTGAGCTGTGGAAACTTTTAACGAACCTCGCCGAACGGAAAAATTCCCTATTCAAGTCTTAATAATTAGGAAAGTTTAATCATCGCAAAAAACTGATAATAAACTTCATAGTTGCCTAAATGTAAACAGAGGAAATGGCCTTGAATTTAAATACGCGATTTAATCGATTCCACCTTGATAACGGACTTCAATTTTCTAAAACAAACGCTTCCCAAAACAACAGAAATTTCCAGGCGTGAAATGGCCAACTTTGAGGTATTCTTTAACTTTATAATTTCGTCTCGGAATGTCTGACACTTTGGAAAAGGAGCATTCAATTATTCTATTGTACCAAGTGCTGGATCTCTTTTACAATTATTTACGTTACTGTCCAATTAATTTGAAAAGCCGAGAACTCCGTGACTGCATTGAAAAGGCCCACGAAGTTTCTCATTCGACGCTTACAAATCGAATCTTTTCGTTCTCATTAAGTTCGTACGTAATATGGCGCCAGGAATTCGTTCGCAATTACTATGACACTAAGACAATTGGGTGCGGTTTTTCCGTTGCATTCGCCATTTCGCGAATAGACAAAAAAAAATTGATGAAGATGGCTTCGGTTCCATCGTTCGCATTGGATGACCCGTAAAAATTTATTATTCCAAAGAATAATACCCGTATCGTAATTCAGCTGGGCCCGAATGTATTGTAATGGGCCACGAAATATGTCATTCGCAAATTATAGTGCCACGAGTCCGCGCTCACTCGGGATTTGAATCGCTTCTCATTGATCCGAACTTGACGGTGACTCATATTTCCGTCAGTCTTTTAGACGAATGCGACGAGAAATAGGTGTAAAAAAAAATGTTTTATTCACATCTCGCACCCTTCGCCAATTTGCACCAATTCTCTGAAGACGACATAAAAGTTACAAGGAACCATGAAACGATATTGTGAACGGTATGGAATATGATAGACTGCCAAGAGATGGAGGAGTCGTTAACTTTTCGATATGTGATCTGACGTTAATTTACTGCTTAACCAAGTCCCTAATAATAACCGCATACAAGCAAGCAGTGGCGGTTGCTCAGGGGCGGCTGCTGGAGCGCCGCATTTAGAAGTACAAGAATTTAAACCTTGTTAACAATCGTTTCCAGATCTAAAGAAAATAAGAAAAAAAACTGACTGAAAAATTCTATCAAACGTCTCCTTTTGAGAAGCTATTTTCAGGTGGTTTTTCGCACTATTCTTCCAAGGATGACATAGCCCGAAAATAAAAAATCCTGAAATTTCGACGAAAATTTTCAAGAGAAAACTGTTACTAATCTTTCTTAAAATTTCCTCTGATTTGAGCAGAAATTTCTGGAGTTTCATTCAAGAATTGATCATTTGCTTCTTCAGGATTTTGGAAGTTTTGTATGTAACAATTTTGTTCAAGGAATTCTGAATTTATAATCGTGAACCATATTTTTTATCGAAGAATTTTTAGTGTTTTCCATGTTACTCGAATTTCATAGCAGATGCGTTACCAACTCTCTTGATTGGTTTTCAATATGAAAAATCCGAAATGAACCTAAAATTTGAGATACGAAAGTCATCGCAGAAGAATTATCAAATTTCTGCTTTTTTTGTTTTTTCAATTTTATTATACAGAAGTCATATAGAAATATTATTTCTAAATGGGAATTTTCTTCATTTTCAGAGGTTTTTTCAACACGTTCATAGTTGTCCTTCTCTCGGTGTTTTGAATTCATCTAGTCGTTTTCTTCGGAATTTTTTTGTCAAGTGAATTCGTACTTTCTTGGTTTCCTCGGACTTTCTTTAAATATTTATGACAACTTCTTTTGTTGGTTTTGTATGCAACGTTTTTCAGAACTTTCGTCATGAAATTTTTGAATCCTTTTTAGTTTTTTTTCGTAATTTTTCTCTTTATTCTTTACACATTGTTTTAATTTCTTTCGATTTCCTTGATTTTTATAGTTGAATCAAAACTTTGTGTAATCTCTATAATCGTTTTAATATTCAAGGAATCTCCGTATAAAAGATCGAATTTTTCGTAAATATTCATACAATCACCGGAAATTTCCTTGATGAAAATTATCAATTGACATTTGAGGATTCTACGAGGATTGCCTTCCATTTTCCCATAATCATAAGAGGAATTTCATTGAACCAATTTGAAAATTTACATTTTACTTAGAAATTGCGACAACGGTTTTCATTACACGGAATTTTTTTCTCCTAAAAATTACAGAAAATTCACAGAATGTTCAGATGGTTCTGAGGTTTTTGAGAAAATCCGATGAAAATTATTCTAAATGATAATATGATAGAATCCCCAAAAAATTGCAAAATTTGATCAGAAATATTTCATCACAGAAATTTCTTGAATTTAAATGGTTTCCCCAAAAATTGAATCATATTGAATTTTACAGAAATTTCTTGAATACTTGCAGAGATTTCGGAACAATACTTCAACTATCAAGAAGTAAATGGCACTTTTTCGTGGATGCAAAAAAGGAAAAATTCCCAATTTTTTTGGCGAATACATTTTGTAGATTGTTCCCATTACTACCGTTTCTGAATGATTGAAATCAAAATCCGTTAAAAATTGTTCTCTTTAATTACGGGACTATAGATAGGATAGTTGACAATTGAGATAAATATTGAATTGTCTTTCTCTTTTCATGTAATTGTCACTTTCGTGAGTCCTGTAATAATAATTTATTTTCAACATGAGCGACAGTATTTTTTTGCCGGTGTAGTGAGAGTTTTTTTTCAAACTCTTCCTCCCTTTGTAGTTCCTAGATTGATTTTTGTGAGCTCTCCCGCCAATATTGCAAATGGAAAATCCATAATTCATGAACATAATGAAACCACATGACAATAGAAGATATCGGCAATAATCTATATCTACATTAATATTATGAAGCGATTATTCCAATTTTATCAGTTTCTGTGCATGTGGAAAATAATCTCCGGAAGCACTGCACATATTTGAAAGGTATATATTATCCTGAATAGACGTAGGCTTTACATTATGTATATTATATGCTAACAAGTTAAAGTTATGATGATGTTCGTCAGCTAAGTTGGAAAAACTTGTGTCTTTTGGGGTTTTTCCCGGCATGCGCTGGATCGATATTTTGAGTACACATAAATAATGTATGACTAAATTGTTCACTTTGTATCTTGAAGAAAGGTTCTACTCGAAAAAAATGTTCTCAATTCAAAATCAACGAATTACCGATATGACACTTCTGAATTTTTTCGGAAATAAGTTAAGCAAGAATTTATGCTACCGAGGGAGAAATGGAATAGAAATTGGTGCATCCCATGAAAATTTCAAATTAATTATGGCACCTATCTCGTATCAACTTAAGATAGATAATTGTTCAGCTCAGGCGAAGACAAGATGAGCTGCTACATATGTATATTCCATGAATCTGATATTACTTTGTCTTAATAGGATTAAATGCAAGTGCAACGTTAATGAACGTTAGCTTTGATTTCGTGACATGTGCTGAATTATTTCTTTCCCTTGAGTAATTCCGGCAAGATGTACGTTTATTGCATGAGTTTGGTGAGTTTCTGAAGAAAACTGAGTGTCAGAACTGATTAAGAATAGAATAATTTCATTGGCTTAAAAAACTGGCATTTGCCGTTTTACAACCTTCAAGAAACTTTCAACCGGTGAGAAATCAAAAGATATGCTCAATATATTTGTTGTACGTTATCTCTACTAAATATCGAAAATTGTCTCCTTTTTGACACAAACATAGTTAACATATTTTTATTTAAATTAAATTACTTAAAATTTAAAGAAAACTTCTTTGGCAATACAGCATCTTCAGATTATGTTTACAGATAGAACCCTTTCTCGTCTTCGAAACATCTTATTGTATTCATATTTTCACGTAACCAAGGGATCATGCTACGTTTGACGATTTATACTCCTACCGATTTTATGTGGCGCTATGGAAACGGGATCATTTTATCCGCAGTAGCAACTGAGGAAATCTCCCTTAGAAAAAAACTCAACAAACACGCTTAAACATTCACCGAGACGCTGAGGGAAATTTAAAATTTACGCTAGCGTCGTTATAATTTCCCTTGTAATCTCTACTCCGAATCTCGTACTTCTTAATCGCAAATGCGCCCTTCAGGAGCTACGAAGTAAAACCAATGTTTCCGGTAAATCTCGACAACCGTTTTCGCGATAACAACAAAAATCAATGAAGCTCGACAGACCGTTAGGGTTGACCTTTCCTGAAAACTTCATTGCAATTCCAGTAAACCAAGCGTAGAACATGCATCCAGAACTATTCGTTTTCACTTTCTATTCTTCTGGAGAATGCTGATTCAATGAGTTTGCAGCCCCATAGTTTCGGAAATTCTACCACCAACAACGTATTTAAATCACCAATTATTTTAAGCGACTTTTGACGTAGCGTAATTGATGTTGGAAATAATTGGTAACATGAACACAATATTGATTGAACCCAAATTGAGTCGTTTTAATTATCAGGCAAGATCTAATTGTTTCGCTATAAAATTTGATACGGTATTTTTGAAACGAAAGCAAAATGCTATTCTTAGATAAATAATCAAGACAATATCAGACGCCGAAATAAAATTGATGCTTCTTATATTCAACATGAAAGAGGGTCAGTTTACGAATCGAATCTACAACTATCCCGTTTCACGTTCGGATAAAATATCGAAACTCCTCGGGCATTATATGCGATATCTACACGCGGAAAGTGGGCCCTCGATAAAAACGATGGGTTTCGAAAATATGTAGCGATGATGTCCATTCGGACCGCTTTCAATTCATCCTCTTCGCGAGACGAGGGTTACTTTTTTTTTATTCAAACCCAATACCTACGCTCCACAATTTCACGTATACGTATACAGTGATATAATTTTCCCCATTACGGGATTACATAGAAGGTCGGTACAGTGGAAAAAATAGCGTTGTGTATGAGGGGGCCCCGTTTGCATATCGAACCTTCTTACGAAATCAGATTTATCATAATGTCTATTTCCCGTAACGGATTCCACGGAAATGGCTGTTTGCAATGCGACACACCCTTGTCAAATCCGTCGTGAGGAAAATCACGTTACGGGAAATATCGAATCCGGTTTTTTTTTCTTACCGTTTTCGATGTAGTAGGATGTCTCATCGTAGCGATCGTCCGTGAATCCTGGTCGTTTCGCTTTTAGGGCTTTGGTCTCGAGTTTGGCCTGGAAAAAAGCGGATACAATATGTTAGTTTTCTTAAAAGGGAAAGTTGGTTGGCGAAGATTGGAGTTTTGTGTATTCTTGAAACCGTTTGATTGTCACGAATAAAATTATTTGGAATTCATTTTTCCGGACGTTATTCTGTTGAGAATGACTAATTTACTGAATTTTCCAGGGGTTTCAACTCTTCAAACAGAGCTGGATCTATAGGGAGGAGAAATTTGTATAAAAAAAACAATTCACTTCATTTGTTGGAAATTTTTGTTTCAAAAATTTAGGACTTTTTTCGCTTTATTGAAAAATTGGATTGAAATCTTTCATTGAATATAAGTATTGCAATTTGCGAATACTTGTTATAATCTTCTTCATATAATCAGCAGCATTCTCGAAAGTTTTATGGACAAAGCGACAATAATATTTAAGAACTTTTTAAAAATAGTTTTGATATTCATAACTTATGGAATCAGTTTAGGCCGATACTTATGAAATCATTGACAATAACTAGAAATTTGAACATTTCAAACACTACAAATTATCAAAAAAGTGTCAAAGTTCAGCGAAATTCCAATTTTTCGGTTATTGTCAAATTTTTTAATTTCCCGAACTTTTGGCTTTCCTTTGACTGATTTAGACTTGAAAACTTATTTATTGACAGTTTTTCAGAATCAATATGAAAAATCACACCTAATTCATAAATTTTCAACAATTCTTTCATGCACAAATTTCCGCTTTATATCATATGAATTCTATTAATTTTGAGATATTTTCTACGTAGCAATAAGATTTCATCATTCTACGTGTCACCTTTAGTCTACAGCGTGAACAGAAAATCATTAACGCACACACATACACCTCGATCGCGTAACGACGGCAAAGTATATGCGCATTCATACGTTCACTGCGCAAGCGTATACAAAAATTCCATTGTTGTTTCTCCTGAATACTGATCAAAATTGTAACGCATGAATCTTTGAAGTTCGTACAAACTAAGCAGCTCCTTATGTATGCGACAGAAAAATTTGGAAACTATCAAGTTTCGATTGGAGTATCTACTTATCTACTTGTTGATATTAAACTATTACGAGACAATGCTATGTGCAACAAAAGAATAACAAGGATTCATTCTATCACACTTGAATTCATTTTTCTCCCAGTCTGCACCCTGTTACTGCATTGCTATATAAACAAGGTACAACGTCAATCTGGAAAAATGGCTAATGCGCCACATGTGTGTTTTAATACGGTACGGTATTCAACCGTACCGCAGACCATTCGTCGCTGTCATCGCTACCATTTACAAAATCCATTTCAGGGTATGTAAACTGTTGCATGCTCACTTAATTAATCGAAATAACTACCACTGCATTCTCACGACAGCACTGCCGAGTCGAGATATCCGAATTATGTAACATTAAGCTAGGAATCATGAAAAGAATAGTTTCACATTTTTTCGCATTGAAAAACTTTTATTCAGAAAATTCGCTCAATGTTGCGATTTAATCCTATAAAAACTGAAAAAGCTTCAAGTATAATGTAATTAAAGCTGTGTATGGTTTGGCTTCTTGTTAATGTCGAAAAATTATCAATTTTGCAATCCATCATAATTTAGATTTTATTTGATTGACACGAATATGAGCTTATTCAATTATCATTTAAATTTTTGAAGGGAGCCGAATATGGGGAAATTTCCACGTTTGCAGATTATCTAAAATATATATTCAACAAATTCTACCTTTTGGGTCACTTACTCTGATTCCTGATGGATGTCCTGGAGGAATAATTTGAATTTCTATACGCACTTTAGTCAATCCTATAAAAACTGAAAAAGCTTCAAGTATAATGTAATTAAAGCTGTGTATGGTTTGGCTTCTTGTTAATGTCGAAAAATTATCAATTTTGCAATCCATCATAATTTAGATTTTATTTGATTGACACGAATATGAGCTTATTCAATTATCATTTAAATTTTTGAAGGGAGCCGAATATGGGGGAAATTTCCACGTTTGCAGATTATCTAAAATATATATTCAACAAATTCTACCTTTTGGGTCACTTAAACTCCAAAGCAAATTACAGGTCGGCCAAAAACTTAAGTAAGTTTTCAAAAAATCCAAATTTTCATATCAATCTATGATAATCCCAATTAGCATACAAATTTAGCGATGATCTATCCAAACGCTGTTACTAATTGATTGATTTAATTTCGCTTAAATTTACTTGTAATTAATTTAAAACTACCGACGACGATGTAACGATAATTTCTCCTATATCTACTTCAAAGATTTTAATATTCACATGAAAAAATGAAAATGCATAATACTCAGATTCAATTTCACCACAACAAGTTACAATTTTACTCGTCATAAAATATTATATTTTGAAATACTGTTGAATTCTTCTGCCATAATAAGACCAACGACAGTTTTAATGTGCCATTTATGTAGAGGAAGTAAGAAAATTTCCATAAAATAAAATTGCTAAAAGCGCGTACCTCCTTTTTTCCGTAGAAGCATAATTGAAAAAGCATTTTATATTTCCTCATTTTTACGATTTCAATTACTCGCCGATTTGGATGAATCGACCATTGGAAATCGTTGACCAGTTTGGCGGTTAGCGATGAAACGGATTTGTATTATTTGTTGAAGATTTCCATTAGTCTAACAATTGGAGGTAAATCGCGAAACGGTTAATTCGACTATACCATTTATTCAATCGACATTTTATAATGGAAACACGGAATTTTGATAGTGCTCCATTCGAGAGGAGGAAGGGTGCGCGGGATTTCATTAAATCGTCATGAATGGATGGTCCGTTTTAATAGTAGATGGTTTATTTTATAGGTTTTCAAACTCGAAAACAATTTTCCTCGATTGGGGTAGCTGTAAGAATTTTCAATTTGTCAATGAAGAAACTGAAGAACTTCACTTTAAGGAAGTCATTTTTTAAAATCTTGATGCCATGCTTTTTCGTTCGCTTTTGAATTACGCTCATTTATTAATGAACGGAAAGAAACTTTTCCTATTTGGAGATAAAACCACCTTTAAATAAATAACGATAGAAAAGATTAAAGCGAGCATCTTCTAGAAAGTTGTCTTGAAGAAAAGGTATTGTTGATTTTCATTTTCAATGGACATTTATAATTATAATTCGAGAGAATATTTATAATCAGCATCTTGACAATTTGTTCATGACTTTTTGAACGGTTTTGCGGATAAAAAATTTTGAATTTCGATTTGAGAATACCACCAAAACCCGAATGAATAATTCAACCGATTGGCAATTTGGTCGATTTGATTGAAAATGTATGAACGTCAGTTGTGAGACTGCTCACTGAGTATCGGTAAAAACGTCTCTCCTGCGATTTCGGCCGTAATTTAAGGGTCACCTGCGTCACATGTCCTTTTTTAGTCGCCGGGTTCTACCTTTTCGGGACGAATCGAATGTTATAAAATTTTATAACTCCCTGTTGTACAACATTTACCCTGGCCGTTGCAGACGTTTTGTTATTCCGGTCATTCCGTATTCAGCCCGCATACTCCTCTCAATCAAAAAACTCTTCGGTCCTATTTATTTAAATTAGAAGTATTTATGGCGCTCAATAAAATTTTGCAACGGAATTCGTGTTCATCAGCGTGCTAATAAAGAAATGAATTACCTGAAGATTCCCTTAAAAACAAGTAACGATGTGTGGAGTATCAGAAAGAAGAACGCAACGAAGTGGGTCCGGTCCGCAATTCCTGGCGATGATTTATGAAACGACATGATTTATATTCGACGAAAGTTTTCGAAATATGTCTACGCTACATTATGTATCCATATTTTATTGTACACGTCCAGATTACACGCAGCTCGAGTAACGTTTCCATACACCAAATAAGGGAATTTTTGGATTTGAATAGAGCGTTTTTCCGCATTGAAAAGAAGCTCGTGTAATATATTACGTTTTATACACGAGAGAAAAAAAGGAATGCAAGTGTATATTGAATTCATTCTTCAAATAGGAGATAGTGTGGGCATTCACCTAGAAATTTCAGATATCTACCCGAGTGTGATGATTCAACGTAAATAGTCCAAATTTTATTGTAAGCCACGCTCAAAGCGATGTCTAACTTTCGAGTGCGTGTGTATTCAGACTTAGTCTAGATTTCTCTTATCATTCTGCTTTTGTCATTCTATTTCGGTTAAAACCTTCGCTTAACGTGGCTTGTATAATATTACAGTCTTGATGCGATTAGCTTTTATTATTAAAGGGATTACAGTTCCGGGAGATAGGGTTCTGATTCTTGAAATTCGAGGGGTTTTGTGATAACTGAAAAAGCTAAGGGAACAACCATCGCCACGTAATAATTCACTGAACTACCCCTTGTCAGAAGTTGGTTCCGTGCAGATTTGTACAAGCTACGTGTCCTTCTAGCAGACGAACTTCGTCCGCCGAGCATTGTGAAATATATATGAGATCCTGAATGATCCAAGTTGGGTATATTTCCCAAGACATGCCATAGTTGCCCCCTTAATAATAACGGATGACACGGCTCAGCCACGAAGACGTGTATCAATCCCACCTTCGACAGAACGATCGGATGAATATTCGCCAAAAACTGACAGCGTTTCGTCGATTACTCCGTTCCTTGATCGACGCCTCTGGGGCTAAAAATAAATACACGGACGTTATAACTCTACCGAAAACTAGAAATAGTCGAAACGAACTGTCCGAACGTTTAACATGAGTGCTGGACGGGCGGTTGAAAACGACGAAAAAAACAACGAGCAGCACGTCCTGACATCCAGACAGAACAGTCTAGATCTGATCAAAGAAGAACCGGAAAAGGAAAAACCGTTGACGGCTCCAATAGTGGTTGAAATGGAAGAAGATTACCTGAAAGTCAAAGAGAAACCCCCGCGTAAGTACACAGTTAGGACCTTCACTTATTACTTCCTCACCGACCGGAGCCACCGACGAGCATTATTTCTCGCCTACGAAACGACATTCGACGTGAGTTCTGCCCTAAGTGGACTTAAGGTCTGCACCGATCCCTTTTTCATTATTTCATTCACCCTACATCACTCCTTCGAGAGGAAATAAGGACGAAACATCGTCTCTCTCGAAGTACCTGACGGAAAAACCACTTGACGGCGTGGCAAGAGGAATACGTCCTGCACCTGTTCAACGAGCTCGAAGGAACCAGAACTTCTGCGTATTATTGATCAACACGAAAAACCCGATGGAAGAATATATGCTGCAATAATAATTTGTGGAATGGTTATGGAACAGAGAGCAGCAAAAAAAGAAGCAAAGGATGTATTAGTAAGTGAAAGATAATAGGAACAATAAGTGATTCGAACTAGCAAAACATTAAAAAATTGTCGGCACATATGCTCTACCAGATCGACTTACAAAATAGATAGACGAATTGAAGTCGAAATAGACATGCGATAAATCCAGAAGAGACAATGGAATCGAAGTCAAAATATTTTAAAGAAATCTCGAATATAGATAAATGAAATTAATACAGAAAACTCAAAACAAATCTAAGTAAGACAGATGAAACTTGCCTAAAAGGCAGACGAAATAGACCTAAGTAAGATACGCACAACCTCCAGAATAAATGAATAGAGCACACGGTATAGACACATTCAAGAAAAAGATCAAAAAACTCAAAGCAGATTTACAAACGAAACCGTTATGGAACAAAAAGAAGCAAAGAAAAAGGAAAAAAGTGTATTAGTAAGTGAAAATATGAAAGAAACAATAATTAAAAACTCGAGCCATTTTTACTTCGATTATTGGCGAACGAAAAGCAGAAAAGTATCAACATTATATATGTTCTACCAGATGGACGTCCAAAATAACAGTCGAATTGACTCCGATTACTCCTCAAACTTCAGAAAATTGTAGAAATTCTGAGCGGAAAAATTCTTCACATATTGTACAAATTGACATTTCGGAAAAGTCGATTGGAAATTCTGTGAAACTCAACGACTGATCATGAAAATGCCTCGAAATTTTAACAACATTCTAGTTTATTCAAAAAAGCCTCTGAAAGTGTGATATTTTTTCTAATCTACCGCAAACATTCAAAGGATTCTCACAGGATGTGAATTTTTGAGGAACTTTATTGAAATACTGGGGAAATTCACGAAAAAATTCTTGAATTTTCGAAGAATTGAGTTTAGGGAATTCAATAACTTTTATTTGAAGGATTCCTTGAAATTTTGTCAAATTCCTGAAAATTTTTGTTCGATTCAGAACGTTCATCGATATTTTCCTCTTTTCCTCAATATAATATGCGGAATATTATTTTGCTGAAATCGATTGAAATTTCCTAGTTTCTCTGGATATTTGTAGAATTTAGTTTCAGATTTCCTTAAATATTTCAGAACTGTTTTGACATTTCCAGAACGTTGACAGAAATGACTCAAATTTCACAAAATAAGCGCAGAATTTTAGTTTTTGAAGAATAGCCAAAAATTCCCTTATTTCAGAAATTGCTTGAAAGTTTGGGGTCGATTACCTTCTTGAACTTTTCTCTCAAAATAAATATGGAACTCAACTTTTTTGTCAAAATATGAGAATTTCCAGGAGATTTGTATCATATTAAAGTTAAAGTAAAAAATATTTGAAAACATAAAAAAATTTAAGTCAAATTTCCATATATTCATCAATAAATCCATTGAAAACACAAGAAAATTCTCATAAATTCTGCATATATTCCTGAAATTTTTGGGAAACTAATGAAAAGAAAACTTTTCATGTTTTACTCAAGTAGTAGTGTTTTACACATATCTAGTAGAAATAGATTAAATAAAAAGCAAACGACCAAATAGATGTGAAAAAGTTTTTAATTGATCCCCTACTTCTAGATCAATTAATCGGGAGTTTGCACGGATTGAATAATAAATCGCTTAAATTACTTGTTATCAAGTTCGGTTGATTTTGTCCGATTTATCTTCTAGTTTCTCCAACTTGTTGGCGGGTTGTTAGAACAAGCACCTAATTGAGTACTTATTATAAAAAGAACGAAATTAAATTTTCAGCGAACTAAAGTGAACCGAAATTGAACAATTTACAATTATAATTTTGTTGCAGGGTATCATCCATAATCCGGTTTTCAATTGACGTGTGCATTCTATTGGAATTCCCCTATGAGTGACTTCTAATTTAATAATTCAATATCAGTATAATCTGAATGTTTCTCATTATTGGAATGTGGCACAGGTGTTCGAAACTATTTTCCGTAAAAAACAAATCTAAATAGATGCAGGCGACATGCAGCACCAAGGAATTCGTATTGCATGTCGTATCGGCTGAAGGCGATTTCTTGGCACAATATGAAAATCGAAACGAAATAGTGAATTCTGAAGAATGTTTTTGCTGAATTATTTAAAACATTGGAATAGTAAACTCTTATATAACATATTTTTCGACTTTTTGATCGTTTAAACGGTTTGTTATTCAAATAATAAGGGGAGTTAATAAGAAAAGCTCGGGATATATAAATCAAAATCATATTTTTGGATGAACTTGATTCATGAAAAAACCAATGTCAAATTCAATTCGTTACATTTTTCCCCAACGACGATCTTCACATTCACCTGAAACCAGAAATTGTTGGCCGAATTCCCAGAAACGGAAGTTTCTATTTTCGTTGGAATTAAACGGAAGCTTCTCCGGTAGGTACATCATTTACCGATATTGTTGGAACTTCTGCTCCAATTAAAGTAAAACGAACTATGGTTTGAAAGTTTCTCTACCTAAATAGAGTTCTTAATTGTTACATAAGTCATTAGCAGATGGTATGCAAAAATGGGACATTTCTGTGAGATGTTCTTAATGATAGGTATTGTTATGTGCATTCAAATAGAATTTTTATGAGTTGAAGTTATATTTTCAAGTAACGCGTTTCTATTTGAACAGCAAATGTAATATGAAAGATTTTAAAAATGATCAGTGCATAATACTGAACATAACACAGAAATCATATCAATTGATTCGCGAATGATATCCAAACTTAGCTGATTCCTGCAATTTAAAACAATAATATACTTCATTAGAAAAGCCGGTCAATTTTCATCGTAATAATACAAAAAAACTATTTGATAACTTGGCCCAGTAACATGAGGTTTATTCAAAGAGCATAATCATATTCACAGCGATAGTAAAAAAAACTCGAATCTTATTCTAGTGTTGGAGATTTCGTTTTCAATATATCATTTAAAATATGGGAATAGAAAAATATAAGATTCGATAAGAAGTTCTTCTTGTCCTGAAGTGGGTAAAAGTTCTTGAATTTTTCTTACTGAAAGTTTCTGAATGCCATGTCATCAGTTCAAATCAAAACTTTTCATTCCACCCCTTCAACCACCAACGTTAAGAACAATTGTAATAGTTTTTCTATTATTCTATTCACCATACTTTTCTGGACTGGCGCCTACTCCTCAACTAATTTCAGCAAGTTTGCAGGGCGCCAATTCAATCGCAAGACTTGTGTTATCGTGAAAAATTGGTGAATCGAAATCTTACAAAGAAAACAAGACAGAAAGACTCATCCAATGCATTTTTTGAAATAGATGCTTGTTGTAGAGCATACTGAAAATTGGTTGAAAAATGGAAATAAAATCGACTCTATTATTGAAGTTATTGAATCTCGTAGAGAACTTGTATAACGTAACATACAATCCCGATTAATAAAAATGATAATGTAAAAGCAAGAACAGTGAATCGCAATTTTCCCGAATTAAATTCGAAAATCGACGTGTTTCAAGGTTTTATCGGGCGAATGAATTATTCCATCATTTCGGCTAGCCACGCAGGGCGAGTACTAAATTCGAACGCACTAAAATATGTATTTCAACACATATCCTCCTCCTTAATCTACTCTATATGTGGATGTTGATTTTGTATAAAATGAAACCCGCAAAAAAGAAAGGCTCGCCCATAGATATTTATTTTGGTGTTCACAATTCCAAAGAAAAATACTTCCTTTTTTTGTGCGATGTTGATATATCCATTCCACTACTTTCGGCCAGGAATTCACGGCTCTAAACCTCTATGCGCCGTTATTAATATCGTTTTTGATCGATGGCTGGTATGAAAGTTCATCAATTTCATATGGATCGGGTTTTAATATGGCCGAGTCTATTCCGACCGAGTTATTTCCACTTCAGAATCTAAGCCGCAAAATCAGCGAGAAGGAATGCGTTTCGGCTTTTCATCAGTTCGTTTTAATTCACCCCCTATGCGGCGTGTGCGTTTGATGTTTAATCTAATCGCGGATCGAACTTGGTCCGCAAGACGAAACCATGGACAAATCGAATAATCAGATTTCCTGAATAACGAAGCGATCTGACGTGTCGGGATTTTGGAGCAACGATTACCAACGAAATTGTTCTACGCTGATCTACTGTTGAGTTTATGTTTATTTGAAAATTGTTGCGACAGGAGGACAAGGTATAATAGCAATTTGATCTCGATAGCAGTTAGATGTGAATAGTCCGCACAAGAGGAAATGGATATTATTCCCCCGTCGTTTTCTTGGTCCATTTGAGTTTCCACTACCTCCAGAAAGATAGATGACCGGATGTAACTTGAGATATATCTTCCAAAGCGCAACAGTTTGATATTTCGGCATGGAACTTGGAAGGCAAAGCGAACGAGGAAAACGGGGAATTTTATAATGATTTGAATAATAGCTATTGAAAAAAATCGAAAGGGCGTTGAATTTTCCAATTAACGTTATCTGCCTTTATCGATCATAAGCTCCCCCACAGTGGTTTTATTTAGGGCACTTTCTCCCCGGCTCGTTTCGACTCCTTCCGCAGGTAAATGGTTCTTTTTGTTCACGTTCGTCCGGCGTCAACGTGAACGCGGCATCCTCTTCCCGTTCCTGTTTCATGCGGCTTGCGTTTCCTATCTGACGTCGTTTTGTCTCGCTACGTAATTATGACATTGCCTTTTCACGTCCAGAAAGCGTCAATTCGCAAGATGCTTGAGCGCTGGATGAAATTCGTTACGGCTTCTACCCGGTTAATTTGCAAATTCATTATTCAGGTACGAATTGGACGGGGAAGGCTAAGATATCGGCGGTTCGGTCATCCATATTTGAGAAGGTCTGTTCCTTAACTCCCTAAGGGAAGGATAACGTCATTCAGACCGATTTCTTAGGTTCCTATAAACCGGTCTGAAACATGGACCCAGAAAATGTAGCCGCTTCTATGAATTCACAGAATGTGACACAAAATGCTTGCAATAAAACTAATTCGTTTTACTCGAATCCAATTTCAACGTCATAACAATATTCTCCACGTTGGAGAAAAATTTTAAGTAGTACGATTACAGCTGAAAAATTTCATAACACACTGCGGAATAGAATAGATAATTTTTATATTGTCATAAATATTTATGACATATTTTTATTTCTCAGCTGATTACCGCTCGAAAACAGATATAACTAGACACTTTATGTTAAAACCGATAGTAATCTGATTATGTGTTTCAATTTACCATTTACGGTAGAACCGCGTAACTTCATTTTTATGACCTAACTTGATTTCACACTTTAATGAAGATCATCAATATGCTAATGGGACAACAAAATTTGCCAGTTAAATTTCAATAAGGACTTGCGAATATAATAGTTAAGAGTTCATTTGGATGTTCGAAGTGGAAAAATGCAGACTTTTTACGGACATTCTTTTTTAAAGTTTTTCGCAAATCTCACGCAAAGACCAAATTTATTCCTGAAAACATTTGCTATGCAGACAGTTCAACTTTCAAGACTTTTGTGTATTCCGCATAATTGACATAGATTTGCAAATTTACAAGTTCAATAATTTCTATAAGAATCGTTTGTTTTTTGTCTGCAAAAATTCACTTAGGACCGCCGTTGTAAAAGCTAAAATTTAAAGATGAAAAATGATTCCTCTAACCACCGAATTTCAAAGAAATCGGAAACAGTCTACTTAGTTTCTTTTCTTATTTATGGTAACAAAATTTGAAGCATTTTCAAGAATAAATGAGTTTTTTATGAACAGAAATTTTTTTGCGTGCTCTGTTCCTCAGCCAATTCAGTAGATACAAAAACAATTTAATAAAATATACAAAATGAAAATTGAATTATTCTCATACTAAATTTACAGAGCAGAAAATTTGAACCCATAGCTCATATCGATGGAAGGCTTAGTTTCCGATATGTTTGCAAAAAACTAGAAAAAAACACTCTTTTTCACTTTTATTTTCTAAAAAAAAAATTCTTAAGGCTAAAATTTGAGGAGTGAGTTAGATAGGTTTTAATTCTGAGTCCAAATTCGCCAAGTTTCCACAAAAACTCCAATCCGGTGTGTAAAATGGATTCAAATGAACGCAGCACCTTAGATCGGCGCATCCGCAATTTTGTCGTACCAAAGTGGTGCCGCGAACAATGACCATCTTTGGTGGAAATCTACGTTTTCGGTGAATTTTTTAAATAAAATAGTCAATAAAATTTCTATGGGACGTTGGTCACAGCAATATTTCGTTTGTTCAAAGCACGATACGAAATTTTTAACAATTTTGAAAATGTACTACAGCAAGTAATAATTTCTAGAATACGCTTTTCAAAACAATCTCAAATTCTATATCAGATATCGATTCGGCTGAGGAGGTTGTGGAGGATAGAGAAGGGCGCCCTCGGCGCCTTCACCGGGGCCGTCGGCGCCCTTTTCACTTGAACCGCAGTCCCTCAATCAAAGTGACTTTGTTTGAAACATAGATGCCGTCGCCGGAGAAGGTGGTAAAATGATTCCAGCAATTCAACACCGGTGCCGGTTCTTATGGCGCCGATGACTAAGGAACTCCTCCCGGGTTTCGGCACTAAGCACGATTGTGCAGTTGCAGTTGAAATAATCAGTTTCCGAAATGGAAGGAGCGAAAGCACCTTAGGGGTGGAGGTTTTGTTCAGAAAATATTTTTTCGGGCCAATCTAGAAAAAGAAAATACCAAAAACACTAAAATGGAATGCGAGTTGAAAATTTTGTGTTTTGTGAAATATTTTCAGTTTTATATTCTTCATTGTTTACTTATTTGTGAAGTTTCCATAATGTATTGTTTATATTTGTTAATTTTCAAGTTTCTAACATTTATTCTGAGGAGTTCTTGAACGTTTGTGGTATACAGATTTCCAAGAAGTTTCTCGTGAATTTCCTCAGAATTCCATGAAAGTTACAAAATATTCGAAATTTTTCCGAAGTAGTCACGGAATTCGGAAGTAAACTTGCTCAATTTTCATAGCAAACTAGACAACATTGATCAATTCGGGCAATATTCTATCTGATCGTTGGGAAAAAATGAGAGTCACCGAACATGATAAAGGAAACTCAGATTACTTCACATAAAAACGAATTTGATACTGAAATTCGCAGTGACTTTTTGAATTATTTTGGAAAAGCGTAGAAATTACCAAACTTTTCTGCCATTTTCTACAAATTCCGAAGATAAGTCGGAGAATGTCCACATTTCAGTATACTGAAAATTTGTGAATTCTAAAACCATTCATTTTTTATAATTTATGTATGGTTACAAGTTCTTCATCTCATATAAAATTCAATAGGGTTCCTATTTTAAAACTCATCCTTGTTTGTCAATCAAATGCTGAATTGAAAAAAGTGAAAATATACTTCACATAGACACTTCTGAAATACTGAGAATGTTATATTTTCTTGAGTACTTGGGAATAACGTGACTAATAAAGTCTTGAATATAGAGTTTGATCGATATTTGGCTCAATTATTTTACTACATGAATAGAGTAATCCTCGTTCCGCTTAAGATACTTCCAAAGTTTCCAAATTTCATTCAGAACTAACCCTGCACACTTTAGATTCCAGTCGGCATTTCGAATTTCGAGCCGCCTACCACATCGGGTTTAAGATGACGGACGTTATGTAATCCATTCTTACCCGCAAAATCCTTCCTTTTGGTACCTATGTTAATGGAATTGCGTTTGGATAAGTGTGTTCGCTATAGGGATGAAAGGTGAACGAGCAGTCTACATAAATACATTTTCGAGAAATTTCAATTCTGCGCGCTAAAGTGGCTTTGTTTTATCTCTCGGCGATGTGTATTGTTTAAAAAAAAAAGGGTGAATGCAATCTGTTTTTACGTATCTACACAGCTGACTAGGGGATTGAAACACCAAATTGATTTCGAGTCCATTGTAAAAAAAATGGAACGTTCGTTGATTTCAGGCAATTGTCCAGTTAGAATGTTCACACCCAGTTTGACGCTTTCCATATTATAAGATTTCCTGGACATCTAATTAAATAATGATAAAGTGATGTGTTTTCCAGAGCAGTCTAGAATAAGCAATAAAGCAATTTCTTGGCGCGTTTTCAGGTGTTTTAGGAATTAAAAAGCATTTATTCAGGTTTTTCTATTATTCGTAACAGATCTACATGAACGTTGAGAATAAATGACAAAAATCAGATAAACACACATTCAAGTAGAAAATAGGACGAGCACAAACTGAAATCAGATGAGAAAAATGTGCATACGTAAATTTTTATTAAATTTGAATTAGAATTTCAAATTAGATCCATTCTGAAAAGATGAAATGCGATCAATTATTGAGATTCGACATGAGAACCTCAAAATCCAATCGGCAAACTTATCCATTAGGTTGTCATATAAATTCGAATTTGTTTCTCCGATATCCTATCGCTGGTTTATAATGCATTTTCACGACACTTTTCAGTGGTTTACTCTTCATAAAGACTTGTTTAACGCTAATGATTCGCCTGGAAAGCTGTAATATTTCCGCTTCGTATAAATTGTTTGAGTTACCTTTGAATCACCTCATCATAGAAGCTTCGTTGCAGTCTATGGGACAGTTGAAATGATCAATATCCATTTATACTATGGAATAATTTCTGACGACGTGATCATAATACGAATTTATGAAGGGATAAGTGACCTTCCAAGGAAAACGTTGGTAATATTGCTGAAAAATCGAAATAACTTAGCGGGTCAGTCCGATCGACATGTGCGCTAACCCATATAGAGACAACATTCGGAAGGAAAGAGATGCAATATATACGCGAGCAAAAGGATCTCATTGAGGCTGTTAATTAGACAAGCTTTACTAATTTAAGAAGTTTATATATTGAAAAGAACTCTCCGGCAGAAAATTGTCGGTGGTTACTGTCTAAAAATTCTAGCAACACGATGTACACATAGTTTCACCTGGTTACAACCGATCAAGCATTATTTTTTTTATCCGGAACTCTGGTAATTCAATAACGAACCACTGTTGGTTATTTGACAGCAAATATTCAACTACAATAAGACTAAGTGAAATTAATTTTGTCCCAAAACAGAGTGAACGTTGCTATATTAAAACGTGATACACAGTTAACAATTTCCTTACGAATTGTCCGTCTCGAATGCTCAGTGCGAAACACTCAGAACAGTATTATTTCAGTCTTAATTCCACCTGGGGGAGATTTCGGGAATTTCATCATCGGATACGGGATGTAGAGTTAAATTGATATTAATCCGGACCGGTTCAAATGAGGAATTCTTGCACGTGAAATCGACAAACATTACGTTTCATTTCCAGCCGGAATAAACGCATCGCTGGTCCTCTGGTATTCTTGGATGTTGTTGATGTTCTCCGTTGGTTGGGCGAATTTCAACAGTTGCCCGCTGAATCGGATAATACCGATTTATCTGGTCGTGACCGGTAATATGTTCAATATTCATAAGATTGTCCAGTCGAAAGTTGTTTTCATTTGAAATTTCCAGGCATCCTAGGAGCGGCGGCGAAGTATTTGAGCAAAACGGACAACCCCCGAACTTACCAGATTTCCATTGTACTTATGTTTTTGTATATTGCTTGGAACATTCTCGGTAAGCAAAAGCTATTAGAATTCCATCCACGTTCCTTTACACCTGTCTCCCTCCCTCCCAAATATTTCGAACACATATAGAATTCCTCTCGATCCAATGGAAAAATCGGGAAAATTTACGGTTTAACGTCGGAGCAACAGCTTCGAAACGCGCCCCTAATTAAGTTGGCTTGTTTGAAGACCTGCCCGAAAATTCGGTATGCTATAACTTCCATATATTACGTATCTCGAGACGAGGTCTGAATTTTCGAGAAGACGATTCTTCACCAACCGCGAACGTGCAAAATCGGGCACTGAAAAATTGTCTTGCCGATCGATACGCGAAAAACTTTCGGCGTCGCTTAAATGGAATTCGGGGGATGTGTTCGCATTTCAATGAAAAAAAAAGAATGAAATGCGTGGAAGTTTTCCTTTGAGCGGGAATCGAAATGAACATCGAAAACTGACGTGTTGATATGGCCGAAATTTCCGCGTCGCGTAGTCTACATCAACGACGTGCGTATTTAAGTCGAGCTTTGTTTAACGCTACCGCAGTATGTTTATTCAGTTTCGCCACGTTCAAGGGCCCAGACATAATGGCACCTCAGACGGGGGATGTTTTTGTTAAAACGCCGTGAACAGTTCATTGTTTGATCGCACGGACCCCATACACGATCGAACATTCAGCTCCACAAAGCGTATTATACTAATATTTGAATTGTGTATGACACAACTTGGCTTTCGTTCAAAAACAAAATGATAGTATTCTCAGAAACAAACTTAAATTAATAAAACAATGTTTATTTCTCGAGGGAAGTTCAGTATGGACCAATTTTATGAAAAGGGTGAAGTTTTAGGAGGATTATGCAAAATAGTAGATGATGGATGAGGGGCTATTAATTAAGGAAATGAATCTTTCGGAAAATATTAGCGGAAACAAAGTTATTATGAAAGTTAATTTGCTGAAAGCACGGCTCATGGATAACCTTGATGTGACGTTAAATCTTTTTTGACAATGATAGAATGAATTCAACGCGTGTTATACACCAATAACCAGTGACGCTTTTTGGTTATCATTTCGAAACTCATGATAAGTCCCTCATTTATTAACGTCCGGGTGAAACCTCGATAGGTTTGTACTGACGAATGCCACGGTTTAGAAAAAATATCTGATTCTGTACTATCGAGCGTTTGGTACATCATCGTACGTTTCTCGCCCACTAATTGGTATCGTTTACATGTGGAATATGTGCAAACGTGGAAGGGTTTTTGACATTCATTTCAGTCTGCGTAAACAACGGACAACATCTCAAATCAACTCTAAAATTTAAATTTCGACTACTTCACGTGCATTTATACTAAGACAAACTAAGATAAACTAAGCCAAAAGTCTTGGAAATTGAGTGATTTGAAGTTGTGGAAAGTTGCAGAAACGGCAAGAAACTCATGATATCAAAAGAAATTCAAAACAGCTCAAAAATTCTTCAAAATAAGTTTGATAGTTACAGAAAACGTGAACGCACATAAATAAAAAAGTTGTATTGAAATTTAAAAGTTTTTGATAATTTGATCATCTTTTATAGTCGCCAGAAATAAATTTCTTCGTTTTCAGAAATTGGAAAAAATTCCTGGAAATTGAATGATTGTATTGTCAGTTTTTTACTAACTCTTCATAAAAATATGAAAGAAGTTGGATAACAGAGAAAGATGCTGAAATTGAAATCTAGGATTTTAAATTTTAAGTGTCTTCAGAGATGTGTTCGAAAAAACAGTTTGAAGGGAATTTGAAACGGTTTCAGATAAAAATAAAAAACGATTAGAACGTTCGAACTTTGGTTAAAATTTGGTTGCTGGATGAAGAAAATTTTAAGGGCTAAAGAAAAGTAAGACAAAGGGTTAAAGAATTTTATTAAATTAAAACCAGATTACCTTGCATATTTCAATTTATCATGAATTATTCTGTAAGTATTCTTTTTCCTACGGGAATAGCATTATTCTGTGAAAACAGACTGTCAAAACTTACTTACATAAAACGTAACGCAATTTGGCGGATGCCACGGGGGACGTCTGATGCCTGTATGAAATTTTTTTTTCTCGAGCTTCTATTATATTTTACCAAAACCATATAAACACAAAATTTGTCCAAGGCTTCTGAGAATGAAATTTCCATAGTCACAAACAAACCAATAAACAATACATGACATGAAAAGTTTGCTTTTCTATCAAGAAAATCGTTTGAACGATATGTCTCAATGAAACTATCACCAATGAGTATATTTATTCCTTAATTTGAATTTTACTATAGAAATATCAAAAAAATGAAAAACAAATAAAGAGTGCAGGGTTTTACTTTCTCTTTTATGATGATCAAAAAACCCATAATATATTCGTTGTATTAGTTATGAAAACTCTGAAGCTCATATTGTTCTTGCTCTGATTTTGTTTTTAAATTTATGAATAAAACAAGAACGTCAAAATTGTTGACGTCATTCAATGTCGAGCTGTTAGTGTTAATGGAATGAATTTTGTAATTGTGAGCAGTTCTCAGCGTTTGCTGTGAATCTGAAAAAGTTTGACAACTTTTGGAATTCTACGTTTATCCTTAAGTGAATCTTATTAGATTCGACTGAAATTCATGGAAAGATTCCTACGAAATCAGTTTATCAGTAAAGAAGTCCAGGCAGATTTAAGACTTCGCATCTAATTTTAATGAACTGTCTCCTACCAATCAATACGGATATAAGAAATTTCAATTAATATTTATTAAATTCCTGTGAATAGAGTGACATCCACATAATAGCTGGAAACAATCAATATTTCTTCCAGCGAAGCTTCATTTCAGCGTGGGACCAGAATGAAATGATTTTAATAACTTGATGAATACTGTGTTAAAATTTGTTTCAGGGATTAAATTCCCGTTTTCAATGCAGCTTACGATTATTGGTGAATTTAATTTACATCGAAGAGTATTCAATTTTTCAATGCACCAAGTTCCGCGTAACTATGGACGCCCAATCTACTTACCGACGATTCTGAAACAATTAGTTCAAGGAGAGTAGACTAATAAGTCTCTCCATAAAAAAACAAACTAATCAACGATTCTTTGAGCAAGTTTGTAGCTCATAGAGAGTTAGTTGCTAAAGGAAACAAAGTAATAACTGACGTATTCAAAATTCAAAAGAAGCCTTCCAGAAACTGGACAATTTGCCCCCATTGATAAGAATCTGTAAGGCGAATGAGCCCCATTTAATTTTCCCTAATTTCCCCGATTTAATCTGGCCGACTGGTTCCGCTTTCGTCCGCAATCTTAATAGATCTATTCATGAATATTCTATTAAGAAATTGCGTCGTGTATCGGGAGATCAGTTTGTCCTTGTTTAGTAATTTCTGAGCCCTTATTTTGAAATATAGCGATTCACTTAAGTAAATAACAACATTTTTCAGCATCCTACTTCGTCTTGAAGGAATATCAACCTAATTACATCCCCGAGGAATCCAACAGTTATTGCAACAGGCTGACTTATCTCTTCGCGTTTTGGTGGCTCATCCTACAATACACCCTTTTCGGTTTTTTCGTTTTCTTGGGTATTTGTTACGTGTTGATGCGAAACGATTTCAAGAATTTCAACTGATAATGTAATTAATAAATTCCTACCTTTTTCAAGTCTTTCTTCGATATTTCATCGTCAGCTCGCCGTTTCTCTGAGAAAGTGAGCTTTGCGATGTCCTGATCTCCGCAGCATTTCTGTAAAAGAGGTGAACAATGTAATTCCTTCAAACGACTGATATTATAAGGGGAGTGTCGTGAAAGGAAAGGGTGCTTCTGTGACGGTGGTGATATTTTGTTAAATTGATCGTCCTTTCCCTTTTGCAGATAGGGAAATTAATACGCAAAATTCGGCATTGCAGGAAATTAGCTACCCTCAGAACAGCAGACAGCAAACGTTTGATGCGTTAATGCCCCGAAGAGATAGCTGCAAAAATCACTAGGGATGAAACAGCGACAACAAACATTATGAAATCACCGGCCAACGTTATCAAATTTCAACAGAGAAACGCCATAATTATCTGCCGGATGTATTTCCTTAAAGAGAATTTAATCGTTAAGGAAACTTGCTATCCACCTTGTATGCTTTAGCGCCCCATTATATTCTCACCTAGTTTAGGAAATTTCTTTCGGTCCCCACCCGACCACCTCCAAAAACTCTAATAATCCTGTTAAAACCTCATAAATCCTCATGTAATCCTTCCTATTCCAACCTACCGTATTCTGATTAATTTCCAACCCTTTAGTTCCACAAGACTGACCGTTTTATTTGTCTATAGTCATCGAATGAACAGAGGCGTAGGTGTCTTCATAATGGACCGTTGTAATTTATTTGTTCTTCATTAAATAGAGGGTGCCGCTCTTTTTGGATAATTACTTATTGGCGTTTCTTTCATTTTCCCCGCTTTCCGCGTTTTACCGGACAGCCGAATACTATAAATTAACTTTTGGATGAACTTAAACAGCGTGTTCAACATATTGCTCCTCGGCGGAATTGTTTTCCGAGTAAACAATGAGCCAATTATACTTTTCACGTTGTAGATCTATCTTGTCTAGGTAGTTTCCCGTGGAATCAGCACTTTAACATGGCATATCACTTCAATTCTGAATTTAGATATATTACCGTATTAGGAGTGACATGTTTTGTGCGATTCGAGAACAAATCATTATTATCAACTGATCGTAAGGTATTTTTGATGCTTTATATATTTAAAAAAACGTTTTACTTTCGTTTAATATTTTGAAAGCATAATTCTTCGGTGTAAGTAATTTTTTCACGTATCAAAACGACGTTTACTGATGTTAATGAAATTTTTCTGGTCTGCGTGGTCGTTAAAACGCGGAGGAGGAGGTTGTCGGTATAATATTATGAAAGATAATTTGTACAGTAACAATATAACGATTACACTGAAATAAATTGGTGAAAGCTTGTTGATTCTGGATGAAATTACACATATTTCTGGAATTAATAAAATGATGAGATTTGACGATGTTGCATTTTGAACTGAAGCAATATTTTTCTTAATTAATTTTGGACTAGAAGCGTCATGATTTTTTTTTCATTATGGCTACGCCAACATACTTTTTATCTATTTTCTAAATAAGCGCAGAAATAAATGTTACATTTTGAAGAATAGACGAATGTTATATGAAACTAATCGATAGTTCATTAAAAAACGGAAATATATACAGGATGCGCCAACAAAAAAGAAACACTTCGAAGTTTCTGAAAATTTCACTTTATTCGACGAATTCTCTGATTAACTCCAAATTTTCAAGAAATCTCTGCAAAATTAAATATAAACCACGATTCTTCTGTCAAACTGTTTGCGAAAATTCATGAAATTTCTATGAATTGACAGAATATATGAAAATCGTCTTAACCATAGAGAAAACAGATATTTTCTGTTCTGTCATTCCCATTCCCATAACTATTAAAATTCTAAAACAGAGCTCTTTAGTTTGCCCCACATGAAAGCATTTAAAAAAAAATTGCTTTTTCGAAAATTCTATGGTAGTTTAATTCCTTAAGCTTCCACCGAGAGAAAATTAAGGATAAAAGAACAATTTGAAACGCATTAATCATCCATATTTATAGAATGGCTTTTCGTATAGGAATAAAAATTAGTGGTGATGATAGTCCCAGTAAAGTATGATATATTCCCCAGTTTACGTTTGACTTTGAAGTTTAAATAAACAGACAAATGCGATTCCATCTATTTGTATTATTTTCACAGTAATCCCCATATTTGTTGACGTACTGTACCGATGTTATTTTATACACCTCGCCGACAGTAAATTAGTGTATTCCGCAATCTGCAGACGATTAATAATATTTAATTATAGAAAAGGCAATTACTTCTGTTCGATGATAAGATGATCCTAATTGAATATTCAAGACGCACAAAAGTATGACGAATTTATTTACATACACATATTTCAAGAAATCTCGTCAGGATTCAGGGACAACGCTTCTTGTTTTCCTCCTTTGTTTTGTTGATGAATAGTGAATGAAGAGGAAAATAGCATCATGAATTGCCATTATTCGGTCCGTAGATCATGATAGACGGTGATTTGAGGAAACCTTAATTGTTGTTGAGGACGATGTTGGCAATGATTAATTATAGGCGTACGAGAACCGCGTTTCATCCATCGAACCTTGATGGCCATTCAGGAGGTGTTTTTTTTTTCGACGACGAACGGGGAATCCTGTAACATCATGCTCATCGGAACAAGGTGAAAACGGGAAGCGTCGTTTTAACGTGATTGTATCTTGTAGTCTAGTAATAATAATAACAAGATCATCGAGCAAAGCTGGGGTGTGAAAGCAAACTCTGGGGAATAAGGAATGTGTGTCCTGGAAAATTTGTCCCTCAGAAGTTCGCTGATGATTACTTTCCAACCTGAAAGGTAATCTCGATTCCTCGATAAACTTGATCGAATCACGAGCAGTTCGTAATAACATTTGAACCGCTCTTCCGCGTGTCTGGTTTTAGCGACGTGAAGAGGAAATGACTGACATTTTGGCAAATTGTTCCCAGTTATATTAATAATAGCGAAGACTAATGTTTCTGTTACACAAAGTTAAAATACCTCACGGTGAAAATTTTAATGATTGGTTCGGCATTGTCAAAAATAAATTTGACGGCTGGAACGAGACCATTTATTCTGATGTTAACATTCGCATTTGTAACGGTGATTAGTTGGAATTATTTTTCCTCGTTGCTTGACGAACTCGTCAACGGAACTTATTCGCACAATTTCATTTCTGTTCTACAATTATTCTGGAAGTATAAAAAGAGATGAATGAACGCACTTCCTAGGTATTTTGTTTCAGGATTCACACTGAAGAAATTTTCTGGACTTGAATGAAAGGGGTTGCAATTTCAAATGTGGAGATTTGAATCCAATTGCAATATTTAATTTGATCAATAGAAAGTTGCAAAGATTTTGAAAAATATCTATAGTTTCTTTTTTTCTGGGATTTTTTCCCGAATCTGAAGTTTTTTCGACGTTCTTGATGTATTTGAGAAAATCCAAATCCAAATCTCCCACTTTTGAAGGAAGAACTGAAAATATAATTCGATTCTCAGCATTATGAAAAATTAAATAAACTTATCTAAAAATTCGTTTGGTCGACAGGAATCGGCAATCAATCTTTCGGGAATTCTAGATCCATCGAAACCTTTGAGTGGATATACAACTTCTCCGTAATTTTTCCAACAAGACAATTCACCTATTTGCGGTTTAGTGACTCATTTATCAAGACCTAAACTAGAACAAAAATTATTTTCGAAAAACTTAATATGAAACGTTCTGTTAGTTACAATAAGTAATTTTCTTTTCATACTCCACCCTCCTATCCAAGTATCACATATATTAAAATTTCTGAATACTAAAAAAAAGGTTTTTTTAGATCTAAAACTTCGCAAGATGTTGCCCTAAATGCCCTTCCTGATCTATGCAGCATATTTATGCGAACCTCATTTTACTTATCAATCTTCAGTGCCGTAAAAACTTGAGATAAATCATTAATCACCGCTACCAGCTGTTAGATATTGAAGAAAAAAATGGGATTTTCAGAGAAGTGGGGTCGAAGAATGAACTAAAAATAAGAAACTGTTGAATGGAAATCAACTTTAATTGTAAAATGTCTCAGACCAAAAAACACAGCGAACTTGTTGAAATTCAATTGTCCCTTAATTTGAAATCTCTGTCAACACAATATTCACGTTGGACAACCCTTTTCATAAAGGAAATGAGGAAAACGAATAAAATGCAGACACATAATTCCTTCTACATTATTTCCTTGCAATCGACCAAAATGGAGCTCTCTTTGAATTAAACGTTCCATCTAACTGATGTATGATAAATCCCACAAAGAAACGACCGTCAGACAAAAGCATACACGACCAAAAGGTTTAAGGATATATTTCACGATTATTCCACGTCTCCGTCTCGGAGTTTAATTTGCTTCCGTTCGACTTGGAGTGTAATCGTTAATCAATTATCGCTCCGCTTAATTTGTTCCTTTATTTATCGGTTTTTCAAACGCACTGCAATATTCTGCATCTGCTAGTCGTATATTTGCGAAAATGATGGCAGAAATGACAAATCCCGCATCTCACTGTAGTTTTCATAACTGAAACGCGTCGAGACTTTTACGCTGCAAATAATCCCCGTATATCACTCTAAATTAATAGGAATTTTAATAAATCCGTTGACGGGGCGAAAAGATCACAAATTAGATGCAATTTTTCGTATGAACGATAAAATTTCGAACGTTCGTGTTATTTGTATTTATGAAACCCATTTCAGTTGCCATTGCTTTTTTCATAGAAGAGCTTTCCCGGCGCGTAAAATCTGACGTGAAAAATAAGGAAAACTACAGACAGGTTCAGGGCACCTTAGCCTGACCGGGATAAAGGGGAAAAGTCGGGGGAAAAAAGCACTTATAATAGAGCGATGTAGTCTGGAAGTTATGTTCCACGTTGTGGTTTCTAGGGAGAAGTCGACGCTGCTTTGGGAAATGTTCAAATATTCGGGTACTGAAGCTCTGTTCACCATAAATAATCATCCGGAAACGAAAACTGTTGCCAATATTTATATTTTTTTCTTTCGTTCACTCACGCCGTCGGAAAGGGCTTCTGTTCTATAATGCACAAGTTTGTTCACTTAACGGAAACAGTAGGGTGCACAAGCATCCATTAAGGCTCTTTACTGGCTTTCCTCTTTACTAGGCTTATAAGTAATGAACAGTTGGAGACATGATACACGATGGTACATGCAAAATTGTTGAGATTCACCCTTCGATATGCTAACCAAGTAAAATTTCGTTCGATTTCATATGCTGGTTTTGTCATATTCGGAAATAACTTTCAGTTTCCTGCATTTCTGGAAGTGACGTTTTTCCGATTGGTGTTATGAACTTTTACTTTCATGGCTATGATATGGAAAATGAATAGCAAAAGTTCAACTGAATTTCATGTAATTACCATAGAAGTTTTTTGGTTTCTGTTTATGTTAGTAGGACTGAAATTTATTTATATACAGAGTATTCCGTATACATTCATATCTTGAATACTTCAAAAACTGCTTGAACCCTTTCCACTTTTATATTGTACTAGAGTTAGGTCGCTCAATACAAGTCTTTCACTTTAAACGGCACACTAGAGTGAACGGTAACGTGTCGTTCACTCGAGTGACTACTTCAAATTGAGCTGTGGATTCAATTTCAATTCAATCGATTAAATGACTATACAGATGAGTTTGAAGCCCCAATTATTCATTTTTAATTGTTCTCAAAATTTCTTCAACATTTCCAAAATTTTGGTTTTTTGTCTACCTCGACAATAACGAGTCGTTCACTATGAAAGGCCCACTTGAGTGAACGGTAACGTGCGGCTCACTCAACCGAATGAGCGGCACTTTCAGAGTGAATGACTCTCTCAAATGGTGCGACTCCCTGGAAACTGGTTTCATCTTTATAGGAGATGAACCTATTGCTAAGTTTTCCGTTTTCGAGATATTTTGAGAAATGCGTTAAAATGATAATCTGAAGATAGGAAATACCAAAAATATCTTGAGATTAATAAATAGTAGAAAAGGTGCGGTTCGTTCGTTTCGTATGAGTTCAGTGTGTCGTGGAACTCAGTATTGTTCGTTAGTTCAAAGTACTATGAAAGCGCAAAAATTATTGTGATATTGCTGCAACATTTTTGATGCTCCGGGCCAAACGACTCGGACATTTTCTGATCAAATTATTGTTGTAGGCTGACACTAAATGACATGTCCCAATTGCCTATTATAAATAATCGAACACTTAATATATACGAGAGAGTAATTTTGTATTTTTGGATAAAGTTTGGACTATGTCTGGGACGAGACGTCGACCTTCACGACTATAGTTTCGTTGCTATACTTCGTAAATTACTGAAGATGTAAATGTTCATTCATTGTTGATTTATTACTTGAACTTACGCCAATGTTTACGTATATCTTCTAATGAGATTTTTCGGTTGGCTATCGCAAGAGCCTTTATTACTTCAATTGCTTTTTTATAGATACCGAGCGTTTTCGACTTATTGCGACTAGGCGGAATGAAGAAACTTTTGATGGTTATTACATGTCGTTAAAACCGAATTCATATTGTATTACTTTTTAGTTGTCTTACTCATGTAACGATTGTTGAATTAATCGGAAGCGCTCGCTCAAATACATATCCTGGATGAGAATAATTCGTCCTTGGAAAAAATTCAATTTCTTTCTATTTAATGATCGATATTTTTACTATTTCCTATACACCTATTTTAGTATAATTGCAGGTTCTATGCCATATTAATAATTACGTATACTAGTTATTTGAAACGTGATTATACTATTTTCATATGGAGAATCGTGATAAGTTCGTCAAGGCTATAATTTTAAACCTATGCGGATGAGTAAATTTCTTCTGTGTCAAGGTTAACGAGATGTGAATAATTAACTATAATTCGTTGAATCAATAGAAGATCCAGCATTCATTCAACCCTTCCGTCGTTTCTATTATTAAAGAAGTGCAAATTCAAACGACTATTCCTACTAATCAAGTCTAACATCTATAAACAGAAAATCAAGCCCATTCCTTTTCTCCGAAGTGAAACAAAGGATGTCCCTTGAATTCGGCAATTTTTTCTCGCAATCCCCACTGGAACGAGCGGGAAAACGACCGGCCTTGATTGACTACTTTCCCTTTTATGAAAAGAATTTTGTATGCAACGCACGGCCGAATTTACTGCCCGACGCCAAGTATAAAGCAGAGGAGTTTCGATTCTCGCCGCGACCGAATTTTATAATGCACGAGCTGGACATGATCTTGTGAATTCGATATGGTCACAGGTGACCCGAAATTTGCATAACGGACATTTTCGCTTCCACAGTTCGAGATCGTTATGAAGTGCAATATCATCAAAAATTACTAAATTAGTCGGGGGATACGCGCCTAACTGTCTACATACAATAAAGTCAGTGGCGACGCACGAACGATAAAGATATAATTTCGCTTAATAGACAAATTTTACGCTAGGGTTTTTTTTCGGGGAGACTTAATTTGTCACTAGGGTGAAAAAGTTTACTTACATGCTCGTGTTCGTGAAAGTTTGTATGATTTATCAGAAGAGTCATTGAAAAAAAAACGTATTATCTCGTTTCAAAACGAATTCAACTCGACCGACAATGCTCGAAAAGTCACCCCCATTTGTATAATGAAATTCTTTATTTGAGATTTAATTTCTAATAAATAAAATTTCTGTAATATATAGAGAGACATATAAAAGCATTGTTGTGTTTTAAGTGGATTAAAATACGCAAACGATTTTTTTATTCGAACATTATCACAAAATTATTGCATTCATTTTGGCATGGAATCAAAGTACTCAGAGTAAAATTGATAGTTAAGAAACAAAGCGAAAAATACTTTTCGTCAAAGATGTTTATTTTATTCGCACAATTTATGATGATAAAACAGCCAAAAATTTGGATAACCTCAAAATTTATATATAGAACTGAAGGAAAAAAGCAATTTTGTCTCGGAAATATGCAGGAATAAGAAGCATCCACCATGAAGTTATGTACTGTTAAAAATTTCTTTTTCAGTCGCCTAAGATGTCATGCCCTTCTTGCATCACATGTAATAAAGACGACGTTACGTCGATTTATTACATGAATTTCAAGAATACACATTTTAACATAGAAATATGTACCATACGACAAAAACTCAATGCTGATCCCACATAGATCCGTAGCACTCTGGAGAGCTCATTATCAGGTTTCAAATGTTAAAATTGTCCTAGAATTGTAGGGATCAAATTTTACAGCCTTCAAGGTATATTCCGAATGAACCGTACATTTCAGCCAATCGCCTTATATTCACCGCACGATTCCTGTTCACCGTCTGTAGAAGATTTTCCTCTAAATTCTCCTATTCTAGTTGGTCTTTGTGGGGCTACTTTATTCCGAAATGTACCGCATTGCTTTGCGTGAGCCAAAAGACGAACAAAAACTTTATAATTTGAAACTCGGCAATTAGGAAAACGTCTGCAGTATTTCCTTTCAGGAGCTTTCCTTTCATTTGACATGAACAAGGAACATATCAACATGCACACTCGAAAATGTCTTTGAGTTAATGTAAATTCAATGGAAATTAATCAATTCAGTGTAGATGGCATGAAACAAATTTTAATCAATGTTTACCTGTCAGTTTGCGAAAGGAAATCTGGAACTATACGTCTTCAATCAAAAGTCTTCGTTTGCCAAGACTTTAATTACTGCGTCCTTCGAGCTAGTTCGTGACAAACTTTTTCTGGTAATCAACTATCCATTTACAAACTATTTATTGCTTTTTCTTTATTTGAACTAACAATATCAAGTAACTTCATTTTTGTAACATACGAAATCTTCGGTTAAAATCTTGATTTGGCTGTAAAAGTCGTTGAGACATCTCTGACGATCGTAGGAAAATTCTCGAAAATTTTGATCGACTCAAGAAATATCCAAGAAATCTCTGCAAAGGTCAATATGAATCTGGAATTTCTCGTGAAAATCTATGAATTTTCATAACAATAATTCTCTTTCGATGATAATTTCCTCAAATGAATACATCGAACACTTCGAGGAAAGTTTGCTGAAATTTTGTGGAGAATGTTGTACATAACGGTTTTGAATTTTCAGCCAATCGGATATCTTTTCATTCCTTCAAATACTGATACTATTGATAAAAAATATCTTTACTACATTAATTTAGTACACTACCTATTGATTAAGTCGCCGAGAAACAGCGGAATAGCAATTATACCAGAAACGTTTCTAGTTAACAGCTTCAATACCCAATATTCTTCAAAATAACATACCGATTACATTCTGTAACAACGAATGTTGGCACGGTTCTCATATACAAGTTGTTCCAGATAAAACGACCTTTCCGTCTGAATATAGAGTTCTGATTTTTTTTAATATGACGAGACTGCACATCCACTTCCATTACTTAGTATTTAGTTGTGGCATAACTTTACTAGACAGATCCGAAGTTCTGATAATTATTCACAAATATCGAACATCGTTGAATTTATTTCGAGATAACGAATAGAAGATGGACATTTCGATTTAAAATCTATCTAAACGTTTAAATTTCTCCTTTGATTTGAAAAAATGACTTCATTTAAACTGTAAGATTTCATTAATCGTCATTTCTGAGTTGGGTTCTGAAATTTTGAACTGAAAAAAATCGGAATGTTTTGGTGGGTATGTGCACAGAAATTGTTTTGAATCTTCGAGATTAGATTGACATATGCAAAGCTTCACAGAGAAAGTAAAATAAAAGTTGGAAAAGTTTTCCTCAAAGATGTTATTATTCTGTGGCTATTAAATTGGGGCAAAAAATTCCCCAATTTCGTGATTTCGTGATGGCCACAATATCTTGATTGCATTATCATGATTTTCAATTATATGAATTTTTTCAAAATGACGAAATAATTTCAAAATCGATAGAAAAAAGCTCAAATTATTGAAGCATCACAATTTTCAAGATCTGCACAATTCTTAATACAGTCTGAAAAAACTTTGAAATATAATTCAATTAGTCTTAGTGTCAATGTTACTTACTACTTTTCAGTGTACTCAAAATAAAATTCGAAATTTTGTAAGATGCGTAAATTCCAAATTAAGTAATTTAGAGCCACTCGGGTGAGTGAAACAATTTTCGTCGATACAAAATTCTCACTAAAAAAGCTATAATTCAAGTTAACACTAAAATAATCGTTACGAAATGTAATTCGGATTTTCATCCTAGAAAATAAATCGAAATTTTTCGTCACAAGATCAGAGGTACCTAATGTCAAAGGAATTCTCGTTAACATGTATCAAATACCTTTCAACATTTTATAGTTAATGCCTTTATGAAAGGGTGCCAACTACAGGACGTTTAATATTCTTAATCTACGTTTTTGTCAGATGAAAAATTGACCCGTTTTTGATATTTCGTGTTAACATCTTCATTATGAAATATTACTGTGGGAAATTTGGGCTTCGCCAAATTTCATTTGGGTTCGCCGAATAATTATAATCACTGAAACGCGATTTATTAATGATGCCTTATTTTTAATGCCTGATAATTTTCATTTCAGGAATAAAAAATGCGACATCTATCCCAAAGTTAAACCCAAAAGGTCCGGGAGTGCAGATTTTGAAAAACTAAAACAGTATTACATCTACGTTGGATTCAGAAATCAAGCGCTATCCAGTTTGAATCTTAATATGTTTTCAAATGAAAGAGAAAAATGAAATACAAATGAGTATGCAGGAAGATTTTTAAATCTACTTACTAAATTAAAATAAAAGGAGAATTAAAGACCAATATAAATGAAAAAAAAACTTGGTTGTTAAAGAACGATTTCAGCTTTATCCGTTTTCCATCTAGCTCATCGTAGTTACAATTCTTTGACAGCGAATCAAATGTATTACAAATTGACAAGCAGCAACATGTGAAACTGGGAACTGCTTTGCTTCTGCTCAGGAATTCTCAACGGAATCTCGTGGAGCACTAGTGACTAAAAAATTTATAGATTTACATTTTGAACCAACTATCTACTGAAATTATAATATACTTCCAATTGGCTAGTTTTTCATTTATACTTATTATCAGACGGAATATTTATAAAAACGACAGGGTTTTGAGTTGTATTATATAATTGGAGAACACTCGAAACTTTAATCAAACCAAGTGAGAAAATGCTAATAGAGAAGGAACAAATAAGAAGTCGAAGGTCCACTGAAATATAGGTCGAAATTTGCATGTAGACATTGTTTTCTGAAAAGGTAGCAAAGAGCTTTTCCTTTCCAGGAACTTTTAGAATACGAAATGAGGTATTCGAACAATGCGCCCTTGATGTATACCGTTTGATCCTAGGGAAAATCGTTATATTTTTTGACGTTATTGCATCATACGTTTCCATTTATGCGGCGCGGGCTCTGATATTCGAAAGGATCTTTATGGAAATAAAAGTGGTTCTTTGGAAATATAATGAACGGTAAACGGTGCTGATTGGTAACAATGCTTACGATTCGAATATTGCTGAATGGTTAACCTGACGACGCCTCGTTGTGGTCGAAAAGGGTGGAATTTTCGAGAGCTCCTCGCTTTGTAACTCATCCTTTGTGGATTATTCAGGTTAAAACGGGACCACTCAACGAAACCGCTAATTCCAATTTTTCGTCATCCCAATTGGTGAAGAGAGAAAATCCGCTGGCAAAAAATTTGAAATACGGTTCTTCAAATCCAATAATCAGTGAACCAGGAAATCGAATTTCACAACTCATCCCCGGGGGTTGTGTAAAAAAATATTCAATGTCTACGAGACATCTTGTCTGATGTGAAGTTGGTGATGCGCTCCGTTGACCGAGCGGTTGCTTTTAGTAGGTCAGGAAGAAAAGTAAACTTTTATTGAGGAAATTTTCTAGTTTAATTATAGTTCTTTTAGTAGCGGCAAAGTGAAATGTATTAAGTAAGTTCATGCCAAACGTAGCTCCAGAAATACCTAACAGTTAATCAGACAATAGCAAATGTTCGTTCACTTTTAGATTAAGCCTTTGCCAAGAACTGATATCTTTGGTATGTACGGGAAGCGAGAAACAAATCCCGTTTACGTGGCGGCAGAATCGATTCGCCAAAGCATCAACGCGACAGAGTTCGCCGCCTGAAATTTTTCAAAGCTGTTGATAAACGACGACAATTATTCGAGACATAATTCTCACGCAAACAAAGTCCAACGTTCAACAGGCATCGTACATTTAAGTTAACAAAAATAAATAAAACATAATAAGATGTTGAATTTTCTACAAGCCAATAAAAAAAGTAACACATGTTGGATAAGCAAACACACGACCGGAAAAAATGTTAATGAATTTGGCTTATTCCCGTCTGGTCTATTTTCGAAATACAAAAGGACAGAGAATTGGTTAGTGGATGTTTCGCTGGAAATGGGCCAGCTCAAATGCATACCGAATACGCATACACCGGACAAGACAAATTGAAAAATGACGAAACCGACAAGTCCAACGATAATCGATTGCGAAACGTTATACGAACAATTTTTTTCAGGAACACTTTACTGGCCAATCGAACCGAAAGAAAAAAAAACACATCTCGCCACTGACGACGACTGAAATAGAACCGTTATTTTCGGTTGTTCTCTTAGATCTATTCGTTTGGGACTCTGTCAACGCTGTCTGTATTTTCTATGCCTAATCTACGCACATCCAGCTGGCATCCAATAAATCAGATGCGGATGTCGATCGACCTGATTCGCTCTCCCTTTCCGACTCGCCGAATTCAAATCGACCTGTTTCAGTTAAAAATCGCAATTTCGGAATTATTAAATCTTCGACATCGTACCTATAAATTTTTGCTGTAAGTTTAAATCGCCGCGCCGGCATGTGTTGCCGCTGGAAGCTCGATAAACTTCCACCCACCAGCTTATAAGATTTTAATCAAATCTTAATGAATTTAAGAAGTGGAACTCAAAGATTAATACAATATCAAATTCGATTTACAACGTTTAATTTTCCTTGATAATCCAGGAGTCAAGGGTGCCTTTCAACAACCGTTATTGTTCATTAAACTCTAGTACTTTTGGCATGGCCGGAGAGATGATACATGAGGCATGATGAAGCAGTGCCCGTCAACGAGCAGGACGTGATGTAGGTGTAATGTTCTTATTAATGGCTCAAAATTAACAGCTATATATTTTACGATCTCCGTCGTTTCGCCAGATTCGAAACGGGCATGTCGATCATCTGTGTCTCGCAACGCTCCCACGTGTGTAACCACCTTTAACACGTGACACTAAGTCAAGGCCGAGCCATTATATAACACCTCAGACTTCAGATTGACCCATTTTGTAATACGATGATTCAACGTACTTTTACTTTCAGATGATAAGAAACCCACTTTCTCGAATAAAGTCGACATGAAAAATACGATTCGACGAACAATTTTCGTGATTAACCTCACGGGAAAAAATTCAATAACCGATAATGATAATGGTTCGACCTTGTTGAATTTAATTGGAAGATTGGTCGAATTATAATTGAGAAATAAGTTGTTTAGTTGCACGAAATCACGTTAATTTACACGTAAATATATTCCTAATCGTACGAAACACACTTCCAGAATTTCTAGTAAATGAATACGAATCCGATTTTTTTTTTATTTGAACTTGAGCCAATGATCAAGGTGACTCGATCGTTTCCCAATGAATCAATAGGAAATTTGAGATATTCGACGATTATATTTAGAATGAATGATATCCTAGATAAAACGTCCTACCAGAATATCTCGTTCCAAATAGAGCAGCTCAACTACTTATATCGATAACGTTTTTGAAATGTTGATGGAACACCGTCAAAATCGGTTCATTTTTTTCCAGAAAGGTTTTGCATGTCACCCTTGTTACTTATTATTTTGTTATTTATTATTTTGAAAATATCGGAACAAATGGAAATACAAAATAAGCAAAAAATTTCATACATAGAGAAATAGATATTCTGCATCTTGATAAATTCTATAAATCAAAGAAATATACAAACACGGAAATTGGATCGAAAAATTTCTCAGAAAATCATATGATGATGAAAATTTCGTAGACAATTCCGGCAATAACTAGAAATTTGAACATTTCAAACACTGAATATTACCAGAAAAGTGGCAATTTTTTTTTTAATTTTTAAAATTTTTTCATTTCCCGAATTTTTGTCTTCCCTTCAACTGATTTCGACTTACAAATTGTTTATTGACAGTTTTTTTAGATATAGCAAAAATTCTATTATTTTGAGGTACTTTTTATAAACAAGAAGTTACGACAATTTTTATGATATTGGTAGCTCAACAGATGTAATACCCCAGAAAAACCGGCTCCGAATCCCGTTGAATTTTCAACTTAATTTGAGAATATATTCAATATATAGTTGTTAGGTCATGCCTAAGGCACTTGTGCGATCTGAAAACTTGAACCCAGGTCAGTCGGTTATACGATCAAAAAAAAAAAAATGAAAACTGATATGTTTAAAAACGAGTTATCAAAAACACGGTATTTTCAAAGAGTTCCAAAAAAAACGGAAGGAGTAGTGGGAGAAGCTATAATCTATGAAATTACAATGCAAGGCTTGTTAAAAGATCCAAAAAGGCGTAATTATTGGCAGTCGAAAAAAGGTGTTTTCATAAGGTTTCAATTTTTCTTCAGAAAGGGTTCATTTTAGGCAGAAATAGTAATCGAAGCGATTGTAGCCCTATTTGATAGCAATTGAATGGTTGAAAACCAAAAGCCATGATGGCTTATATCAGACAATATTTAAAAATCCTTGGCATTTTTGTGTTTTGATTTCTGTTTGGTCCAAAACGGTGATTTGTACCACCTCTATCGACAAATTCGATCATAGTGAAAGAAGATAGCAATCGTTTAATGAAAATCGTTAGTGAGTCATGCTATGCTATTCGTGAAAACTGTGAACTTTTGAAATTTCAAATTTCGAATCTGTGCATCTCACGTTTCAGATGTTTTGTGTCACTATCGAAAACTTCAGTATTTGAATGAAAAAAAAACATTTATTCCTATGTAGATTTGTGTCGAATCTAGAATCCTCAGCTATGAAAATAATGTCACAAAAATTCCCGAAAATCCAGCAGTTTTTCTCTTATACCTGGAGAATGAATTTCGCGATTTTGATCGAAGAAGGAATTGACGTCCATGTTTTTCAAAAATTTCGTCGTTCTTCATGTCGCCGTTTAGCCTGTGAAGTGAACAGAAAATCATTAACGCACACACATACGCACACACATACACACACACACACACACACACACTACCTCGACCGCGTAATACGGCTTATGCCCGCTCACTTCATTCGCTGGGCAAGCTTATACAGCAATCATAATTGCGTTGAATAGGCTTCCATCAAATGTATTCTCAAGTTCTCTCCGCAACGACTAATAGTTCTTCTTAGACTTAAAAAGACAACTTGTTCTACGAAACTGTTATCTAAAAGCTAAAGAGGCGTTGGACAGATTGTATCACCCTTGAAGAAAATTATGGCGATGAATGAAGCAAACTTTGAAAAATGAAGAATTCCATTTGAATTATTCAAAGCCGTCAAGGAGTAATGAAGAGTTAATAAACTTCAATCAACGATAGAAAAAAAGTTGACAGTTTGGTACGATATTGAATAACAAATCATGAAATAATTGTATTAGTCTTTTTCCAGCAACCGGAGGCGTCGTCGATTAGATCAAATGTAAATTAAATCAACGTGGTGAAGAAGTAAATTATGCATTCGTTGGAAGACAGCGCGACGTGTAAGAAATTGATGTTCGAATACATTAAGCTCGTTCAATTAAACGACTATTTCGGAGGGCACGAATTTTATTAACTAGGCGTAAACACTTGACGTGAATTAATCATCTGGTGTACGTAATCGCGGCAAATCTGCCGCGGATTTTTTCCTGGCCCATCGCCGAAAAACGGACAGACAACCTCCAGTCGCTGCTCGGAACGAGAGGAAAACGGAATTTCCATAAAGTTTTCGTACCGCGCGATGCTTCTATCAAGACCATTCATGAGGCCGAAAGAGTCGAGATTCGTAATTATCTACGCGGGAAACGAAACCTCAAATACACGAGATCAAATCAAAACGAAAGACGGGCTGTGACTCAAAGGCATACAAATCAGAGAGGACCGACTTCTTAAGGTGGAATCAGATGGCTTTCATTACAGAGTTTGGGCCCTCGGAGTACTTTCACAAACTCTCTATGAAATTCTGGTTTTCAGTAATCGACGCGGATGAGGTAATGCTAATTAAATCTAGTAAAAGAATTACGCGAATCTACGGGAACATCCATTGGCGGAATTCCTTCGTGGGGTAATAAATCAGACGGTTTAATGGACTCATTGTTGTGTCATCCGATCACAAGACTGTCAATAAATCTTCGCTATTTTCCGCGATTTGATGGGGCTGACTCAATGTTCATTTTGATCGATTGTGTGCATTATTAAAAATGTGGCTTACATGTGTAATCCGGATGATAATGGCGGAAGTTCCGTTTGTTGGACGTCATCTATTTCTGGACTTTGATGTTGTACAATGTAAATGAGACCCTTGCTCGAATCGATATGCCGGCTAGTTCAAGTTAATTGAATTCGCGTTGTATATAGTGCACAGGTAAATCAGTGAATGCGAATTTATGATTATATTCTTGTACTCCGTTTCTTCCGATTTTCTCAGTTAATATATACACATAAGATAATCAATGAAATAGGAATATATACCGACGTGATTATTGCTAGACAAGCTGTTTATTTGTTCGCTGTAAAAAAATCTCGGGTGATTCTTTTGATTTTCATCATATTTCATTGGATGACAAGGATTCATCTGAAATATAGATATGATAAAAAGTGAATGGAATTTGATCATCAATAAGAAAATAGACAGTTTTGTACGTCATCGAATAATGAATTACGGAATAATCATGATTCCAACAACCGGCGATTATATAAAATGTAAATTGAATCAACGCGTTGAAGTAAATTATGCATTCGTTCTAAATTATGCATCGTGATAAAAATGAATAGATGTCGCGAAACTGCTAAAGTATATATTTCGCGAAAATTTCATCACGATAAGGTCAAAATTGGCAAACATAATCTATTCACCACAAACATAATAGATATTCATGAATACAGTTGAAATGTCATTTACGACTTCAACGTTGATTATACCGGCCTTAATTAAAAGGGTTCCTCGGATAATACACAACAGTCAACCTGAATTAGGACAGGTGAAGTTTTATAATTCGAAGCTGAAATGATTTGTTATTAATTCACGCGAACTTGACGAACGATATCAAATGAATTTTCTCGATTCACAGTCGGGTTTTGTCGAATTTCTGCACCGCGAGTTTCACTGTCTTGTAAGTACCAAAATAAAGAAAATTTCTGTGGACTCAAACTCATCAAGATCTAATTATGAATCTAAGTTTTTCAATTCTTCTGAGTTTGTTGAAATGAATATGTATTTTTTTGAAGTACAGCTATACTTTCCCTTCTCTCATACAGCACTTTTGTCCATTTGGTTCTCTTTTTCTGTCATTGTTCTTTTAATTTTTTTTCTTCTTCGGTCATGTTGTCCAAAAACTTTTTCTGTAGTATTTGTCTTCAACTTTTGCCGGTAATAAGCTGCATCGTCCTTTTTACCCATTCTGGACGCCTTTTTAATAATGAGCAAGAGTCTGCATATACGAAACAACTTATTTATAGAAAATTTTGAGTGGATTTCTCTCGAAGAGAATAATCGTCAGGAAACGCAGCAGTCATTTCGGGAACGAGCCATCATGTCCAAAACGATCACGAAATGACGTTCGCAGAATCATGATTTCTTACAAACGCGCAATTTAATTAAATGTTTCTTTATTTTATCAATATTAAACTTGCTTTGTTATCAATTAATAAACACGTTCCCCAAATGAAGGACTGTTAATGTTACACTTATTTAACAATAATAAAATTTTGGTTTTGAAAAGACTCGAGTTCGAAAACTTGCTCGTTTAATTATCTCTGACTAAAACAAGAAGCCACCTTCCATATTCGGTTATCGTCGAGGAAAATCAGAAAATTGGGAAACAGCAAGCGAGATTGTAACGAATTTGCTGGTTCGAAATGCGAGAGGCCGAGGATAGCGTTTTATGAACGATGCATTTTGCTAAATGGAAAAGATAAGTTGATTGTTGATTCGTATCCATTTTTCCGCGGTTCGGATCGTTAGATAAAATGCGTAAGCTAACGTTAATTTACGGTTTGTTGGACAGGGATTTTCCGCGATAATTGCGTAAGTTATTTTCATTTCGTAACGTATGAATTGCAAAGTTGGAAATTGTTATCCTTATATTTTATTCATTTCGTTTTAATTTTTGTTGAAATCTTCGTAATACAAAGAAATTGCAAAACATAGAACAGTTTGAACATAATACGCCTCGAATTTGGTCCGGTTTTTGTTGTGTCAATTTTATTTATCTGGGGAACAGAATAATCAAAGCAAGACACCGAATAGAAAAAAAATATTGTAGTTGACGCAGAAATATGATTGTAACGGGAAAAAATGGGACTCGTAACTCAACACAAAATCAGAGCTAATGAAATCATACATCAAAGAGCAACCACTTCAGCGAAAAAGGCTCTTTTGTTCTTTCAATACCCTGATGGCATCAGCTATCTCCTTCAATTCCATTTCACGTTTATCCACAACGATTTCTTGAAATAGTTGTATCATTAATTAATTTGGCTTGAAAATAACAAAAAACATATTTGTATAAAACTTCTGATCGAAAAGTTTATTGGGAAAAACAAATTATCGTTTTATCTATTTCATGCATTTCCGGTTGTAAAACATGAAGTAAATCAACTTTTGAAAAATTATATGGTATAGATAATTAAAAAATTGATTAACAGACTTGATTCATATCAAGAAAAGTGTGATAGTCCAGAATGAAGCTCTTAAAGTTTGAATGCAATGTAAAGTTCCTTTCTTTCTGAATTGCCAATAACAAAATTTACTCAGATATTAAATATTGATCCCAAGAAGTATCGAGTTTTTGTAAAATCATCAATGGAACGGCCAGATATACCCTATGAAAAATGGGAAATTTTGAATATGGTAAGCAGGGTCTGGTTGATAAGAGGATTATATTCTTTACTGCAAAAAGCAATACATAATAACAAAAATGAAATGCATCGAATTATTTCCGCATACTGAATTTCTTACGCCCACATTTCCAAAATATGTACAAACAAACCAACGGATCTCGATTTATATTTCGTTTTAATAGATTGTTCGAACAAATACCCTCGTGATTGAGTGCTTTAATGTTTGTTGTTTCCGACAATTTCGAACTTGCATATTCTACGTAGCTCTACAATGATTATATTGAATAAACGGTATTCAAGTGAAGATTCGATTAATGAAAGTTTCATAGGTAACATCAAACATGATCTGATTTACCTTTATGAAATTTCATATTTCAATTAGTGAATGTCTTCATACTTCGCCAGCGAAAACTGTAACTGTAAAACAGATTTCTTTGAAAATGGAAAGGAAGTGGAAAATGTCGTCCTAAAATATATTCAAATTTGCGGGATCAAAATAGGAATTAAACTCTGATGAAAATCTGGGTTCAAGTCGTGGATGACCTGAGTTCAACAAGAACAAAAAAAAAAGGAACCCGGAAGCACAAATACTAGATGCGATCGAGTATCCCATGGCGAGCTATTTTTTGCGGTTCAAGGATTATCTCGTTTTTCTAGTCCTCAAGTTCTGATTTATTGTAGTTTAACCTAATGTGGTTTTTAGTCTTTATGTAGATAATTATTTACTAAGAAAACTATAGAGTCTTAGTGTCTTTAATTTTAGGAAGATTTAAACCTTTAGTGGTTTTTCTTCTTTGATGACTTTCTTGAAGCCCGTAAAGAAATTTGATGAACTTGAGAAGAATTTAATTGTCTTCTTTCACTTTTCTGAAGTTTTCATAGAGAACGTCGAACTCCTCTCGAAGCTCAGGTAAATATGAAATTTGAACTGTAGAAGAATTCAATAAATTAATTCGAAGTTTAAATTTTCGTAATGTAATAATTATTTATTGAAGAGTTTTCGATCATGAAGGGAGGCCAAAAACACATTCTGAAAAGAAATATATGGAACAATATGAATTGCGTGCAGGTAATAATTTTATTACCCTAGGAAAACAATTTCTTAGAAAAACTCATTTTTGCTATTGCACATAAATACTTGAAATTCATCAGAATCATTTGAAATTTTTCATGTAGTTCTCGAAATTAAGGAACGAAATGTTCGTCCTTCATTCGAATTGTGCTTAATATTGAGGTAGATCATGACCGTACCAGTGAATTTTGTTAGTGATTTTTCGTGATTCTCCTGTTATCATATTGAGAGAGAGAGACGATTACCATATACTTCATATCGAAGAACGGTTTAAAATATTGTTTCCACTGAAGATAGAGCGCGGATACGAATTCGAAAAAAACAATAATCCAATTCCAGCCGCTCGAGTATTAAAAGTGTTAAAATCAAGAAACTATAAACTCCCGCGTCAAAGCCGTTTTGTAGTTTCGCGGAATCGGAATAAACGCTCATCCTGAATGCATAAACTTTCCCTATTTTGAATAAAACATTTCGTTTGCGATTCCACCTCATTTAAGTTTTAATTTTCTATCCATTGCAGCGGAATCATCGTTCAGCACAATATTCAGAACTAAATGCAGATGACATTCAAATTTAAATTTTCCCATTTGGCGTTGAAGTGCCTTTTGAGAGTATCGACTGACCCGGGTAATTAGCAATTCAAATACCCGTACAATGTATGCTTACGTATTTCATTAAATGGAGATATAAGGATATATAAAGCATGTTCTAATTTGACCGTATTGCGCATACAAATATTGAGCAAAGGTCGCATTTATTATTCAGATAGATTCAAAGTTTAAATTGCTGGTTTTTCGTCAGTTTGAATGAATAAATATAAGTTTTTTGTTCGTTTCGCTAATTCGTTTGTTAACAGTTTGACGATTAACGAACAGATCCTCCTGGAATCTCATCTAATTAAGTGCACTCACATCACGTTCCCGAGTTGCACTCAGGAGCCAAGCACGGATTATTTCTCTGTGCAGCAAGGTCGTTATCTCCTCGTCAAATTGAACCAAATCTATTCGATGTCAATAGGAAGGTGTTCGCTAACGAATACCATACATTTCAATCGGAATCGCCAGAGTGAGAGCCGTCCGTTTGGGGCATCTCCAAAATTCCTAGCGACTTTATCGATTCAGAATCGGCTTGTTCGGAACGACTAATCACCGCGTGTAGTCCGCTAACTTCCCCTAACTTCCAGAAAGGTAAACAAGTTGAATCGTGACAAAATAGTGCTTACAACGGCAATCTATTCAAATGAAGCTGGCACATAGAAAGTTAATTTGCATATATCAGTCCTATATCTAGCTGTTTGGTTTGTGAGCGGGTCTTGATATACTCCGTCCTCAAACTGGCGTTTTACTGCCAAGCTTGCCGTTTCCCAGTTGATTCCCGTTCTCGTTTAGTGCTGTCTATAGAACTACGGAATCAAATACTAATAAAAGGAATATTTTTAATAAGTCCCGGTTGCTCGTACTCTTATTTCAAAGCATTTCATCCGGACGGAGACAACACTCAAATCAATTCCTTAATTCAGTGCGAATTTGCTTTGATCTTGGCGAAAATCTCTGATTTACACAAGCAATTTTAAGCTGGGCTTCTCATTACTACCAATTCAATGCTCATCCGACTTTAGAAAGGTCTTTACAGCGAAGCTTTATTTAAGATAAGGTATTTTGTATACCGATTATTATTTATTTTCACTTCGGGAAAAGGGATGGAAAAATTTTAATACTGTGTCCGGAGATTCACTGAAAACATAAATAAAAAAATGAGTCACGGTGTCCCCATTCAAATTTCTCATAATGCGAGTCTCCACTTCGATAACTAATTAAACAGCATAATCATTGAATTTGCAACAACCAAACTTACACAGCTCAAATTCATGAAATCATTCTGACCACGATAACATTGAATTAATTACTCAAAAAGACGTCCATTGACAGAAAAAAAAATATCTATAATCCAGCGGGAAATTCGTCTGTCTGAAGTTGAATTGAACAATGAATGTTTTCCCGACCTCTCGAATATCCAGATACTTGGAAGTTTCCGAGCAAAACATTTGAATCAACTGGAAAATCTATCACTTTTTTTCTGAATGAGTTTTTTCTTCGCCAATTATGTTCCCGACTAAATTTCAATCGTGAAAATTGGCTCAATTTAATATTCAACCTGTTTATCGTTGAATCATACGATTCGAGTAATTGTTTCAGTATATTCAGCAAACACCGTTTCAAATCACATAATCGCCGAAGAGTTTAGTTTTTGCTCTTTGATCATTCTAACGGGAGTAAATAATGCGTCACGTTTTTTTTTTCTTCTTTTTTAATTGAGACTTTCCCACTCAACTCCGGTGAGTTACTCATTTCGTTGAATTAAATGGTTACCACAGAATTAATCAAAGGACGAATTACAAATTTGAACAAAGTTAAATGCGGGGGTGATTTATAACCGTTTTCAAATACGAATAAATCCAGTTTTCACTTAATTGGGAATGCGATCTTTAATTGAGGGAATAAATGATTTTTTTCGAACGATTAATTTCGTTACAGCTGTGCCTTTATGCGTGGTTATCGATTTATGACCGAAAAGTCCAATTAATAAGTTGTTTCTTATTCAACTGGAACTTGATTCGCAATTCGTCAATCGCACGATAATCACGATTGAAATTATTATAATTATGGTGAAAAAGTTATCCCACTTTGAGGTTAGTGAAATTTTCATTTCGAACAAATATTCGTATTTTCTCAATTTTGAAACCGTTATCGAAGTTGCCGAAAATTCTGATACAAAATTTGAAGTACATTAAATTTTCTACAATCATAAATGTTTTCACATCTTTATGTCTATTTTTGCAGGAGAAAAAAATTAAACGTGGAAGGAAGAATTCACATTTATTATAGTGAAGTAGTTATCTTATTTTTATTTGAACAAATATTTGTGTTTTTTTTAAGTGAGACCGTAATACGAATTTACAGACAAATTTCTCCTGGTCTGTGTCACCTCACGATCAAGAAGTGATTCTTTCTTTCGCAAAAATAAAATAAATGTCTGAAAAAATGCAAGATTGAGGGAAATTGAGAATGCTTCCAGCAAATATTATTTTTCGTGATTTCAAAGACAGAATTGAGCTTAAAAAAATTAAAAAACTGAAAACCGTCCTTTTTTAGAATCCGAAGTCGATATTTTCAAAAATCGAAATTTTTTTTGACGATTTCGTTTACCGCTACGAATTTTCGCAGCTCCTTCCAATAGGAGACTTTTATTGAAATCGCCCAAAAAACAGAATATTTTCAGCTTATCTCAATTTTTGAAAATAATTCAGAGAATTCTTATCTATCGTAAATATTTTCAAATATTTATGTTCATTTTTGCGGAAAAGAAACATAGAGTCATTTTTCTGATCGTTTAGGGACACAGAAGATGCGGAGTGGGGTACTTTTTGGGGTTTACTCCTTCAGAAAAAATTTAAAAGTAAGCCCCGTGTAGCGAAATCGATCGTTGAGCGTTACAGTAGGATGGGAATTCATTTGAACACGAACTCGCATATTTCAACTTCTTAAGGAAAATATTATTTTGCGCCAGTGGGGCTCGTGCTGCACTCAATTAATGTGGTCAACTGCCTATATGAATGAATTTATACGTGAGCGTTGATATCGCGTATCTTCGTTTTGTATACATTTCAATTCTACACCAAAGTACAAAAAGTGCGGGGCATCACCTTCCACTATGAACTCCATTGGTTATCCGACCTAAGTGAACTACCTTAATGTGTTGTAAATTTTTCGATAAACTTTTTGATAATATGAAAAAAGGCCCCTCTTTTTCGCATTACATGTTAAATATTTTTTCTAGAATTTTACTTACCTTAACGTGGTATACCCATTGTGCAGGCTTCTTCTGACCACATGACTTTCCCCTCTGATATTCGATTTACTAATCGGAGCGAAAAGTAATAGGTTGGGTATATTAAATCGTCGACTAACCCTAATAAATTTACTTGAAATATTTATTTTCGGCCCGGAAACGGCATTCCCAAAATTCTCTATTAACTTTGTGTTCCAATTCGTAATAAAGGACTTCACCATGATGTAACCACTAGGATACTACATCTTTATCGTTGAATATCCTTGTTTCTTCAATAAATTCCCTCAAGTTTAGAGAGTTGTGGGCGACGTATATATGAAAATGACATTTCTCGATCCAATTTCGTCATCGTTTCCTTTATCTATTTATTCAATCGAATCGACCTGTGTTACGGTTATTGAAGAGGGTTCGAAGTGGCCGAACCGTCAGTTTCGGCTAGCGTCGATCAGAAGCTTCTCAACTGGAGTTTATTACCACAGGAGTTCTTCGAAAGAAACATTTCGCGTAATCGAATTTGTACTGAACGGGCTCCTCGGAACCCCGACATCTAGTTAAACTCGGGCTGATTGTATTCCGTTGCACAAACTACAAGAACTAAGACGGAAATGGAGGACTTCCGACATTGTTTGCGTCCTAGATTCCGCCGGTGAAAAACGTGACCTTATGGGAAACACGCCATTTAATGCGCCCAAATTTTAATGTCGTTCAGTATTTCAGAACACGCGAATCGATTGATGGAAGAAAGGCATCGGATTTATTCTACCCTCCCATGAACGGCCAATTTTTCAACATCAGAGGGTAACGAACAACGCGAAACTCGAGTAACAAAGGTGGAATAAGGCGAAACTATTCTCGGAAAAATGATCCATAATCTCGTGTTCGATGCCAATTTGTTATGCAGTTTTGCTTCGTCCTGCTTAATCGATAAAATTACTGCAAAGGGAAAATATTTTTCGGTATAGGTCAGCTGATTTGTACACGCATATACGAGCCACTTAAAAACGAATTACCCGTCTGGAAAATTGCAGAAGTTAAGAAGCTAAATCATGTCACGATTTTTTTAATTTCCATAACACGTGCAATCGCGCAATGATTATTGTAAAATTACCAGCGGCAACGTTTGAACAATTGACAATTCAAAATGCAGACACCTGACACAGGATTATTGGACAATGCCCCCAACTAGAGCAACCTTATCATCCAAGTGAATAGGTTTTGGAAATTTCTGAAGTCCTATATTCATTAGGGGCTAAACACGAAGTAATTTAATTATGTAGATCCTTTTGATGAACAGATCTTCAGAGTTGATTTAATGAATAGACAGACGTTCGGAATGGCGCCGAGAGTAAAATTCCTGAAAACAGCCGTTTTATACCCTGAAAATAACATTTTCGAAGACTAACTGAAAAATTATGTTCCGATTCACGTTGGATTACCGAAGAAATCCCGGTTTATTCACTTCTCGAGCCACGAAATAATAACAAGTCGATTCCAGTACCCGTTCAGGAGTTATAGGAGAAGCTTAAAGGATCGTTCTGAGCTCGTCGTCTTCAGTTCCCTTCGCAGACGTAACTTTTCCAATAATGATCACATTATATAGAAACAAGTTAATTTCAAAATTTTACCTTGCAAACTCCCGAGGACAAACCGAACAAAAAATTAATGGACCGGCGGATAATTTAATTGACGTCTACTGTTTTCGCATGGATCTCATCCGACAACGCTGTTACCTGAGGAGAAACTTTCCGTTCGACGTTCCCAAACGTAACGAAGGCAAAAAACAAATATTCGAAATGATAAACGGAGAAACTTTTCGAATTTAAAACTAATAGCTGCTGCATACCGCGGTAAGGCCGCTTTTCCACATGCAAAAGCCGGAAACATTAAAACCAGACGTCAACCTTTTCCTGGTCGACAAAATCCGCATAGAAGTAATTTTCATAATCAATACAACTGCTGATGAACCGAAAATATAAACCGTGTCAAGGAAAGATAAATTCTTCCCGTCCTTCGGCATACTGCCATACCACAACCGCAAACAAGTTTATGGATTTTTTTAATAATCCTTTTACCTTATCATGCATTTTCCTGTTACCTAAATATAGGTATCTATCGGAGACTAATGTATTCTGGAGGATGGATTTTGAAAATAAAACCACCGTGAATGACGACATAATGAAATTGGAGATTGATTTATTTTTACTGGTTCAAAAATGCTTCGGTCGGCAATTATAGCCTTTGAAATATTGCCGTTCGAACACGAAAACGATTTTTTTCACAACCTACCAAAGTGTAATGTATTTTCATGTATAATTGTTCTAGTTTTTACGCTTTTCGAACAATTTTAATTGACCGGAAAAATGTGATCAACTATTGGTAAACGAATATCGCGCAGACAACAGAATAAATAGAAAAACGTTTGAATATCTTATACGAGCTTTCGATCGATATCCGATCATAAACTTGTATTTACTAAATTAAGAAACTTTTCTTTAAGGAATGTGTAACAAAGTATAAAAAAAAATTATTGTGTATGATTTCAGGACGCTGAAAATAAATTTAAATAATCAAGCAATTGAACGTAACTCTAACAACAAGTGATAGAATATTATTTGATGAATGGAATAGGTGAATTTGGTTTAAGGCATGACCCGAGGCGGGCGGCAATACTAATAAATTGTCTCAATTCATTATAAATTGCGTAATTGACTACATGAATCGTCTGTTTTCCCATCACTCCGTTTCAGTACATTGAGAAAACTTTACGATTCTTGTTTCCGTCAGGAATTGAAAATGACCCCAAATTAATAGGGAGCTTATATTTATTATATCCAGTCTATTCAACTCGAAATACACAAAATTACCTACATTCTGTGATGCGAAATATGATGTAGCTCATGTTTATTAGAACATTATTTCTTTATAACACTGTTTTTTATCGGGTGTAACGGCCGTCGTCTGTTGGAATTGCTTCCTAACGTTTCGCTTGCTCGAGTGGCAAGCTTCTTCATCTCCGATGCACTAATGAATTTCATTAGTGCATCGGAGATGGCGACACCTCTGAAGAAGCTTGCCACTCGAGCAAGCGAAACGTTAGGAAGCAATTCCAACAGACGACGGCCGTTACACCCGATAAAAAACAGTGTTATAGTGAACGTGGGCCGCGAAAGCTTGAATCAATACATCATTATTTCTTTTTTACTTCGAAAATTGGGGTAAAGTGTTGATTAATTATTTCTGTCAAAAATGACACTACATTTAATTTCCATGAGTTATGAAATTCATAAATAGTGTTGTTAGCTATATACGACCAACTATGAATACGACAGTTTCTATTTATCATCAGGACATCTTTCATCAGAAAAGCAAGTATTAAACAAAATTTTGTTGATGTATTTATTGATTTAATGAATTTACTTCATTTGATATGAACTGAAGGTGATGAAAGTTTGAAATTCTTCCGAAATACGGAGCTCTTTGACATGTTTCTGCAGCTGAAATCCGAACGGATGTTGATATAGAAGTATGCGAACTACTATTCCTTCGTCTTTTGTGGCTGTTCTTTGATGATTTTTCTTGTTTGTGTGGAGCCCGGACTATCTAAATTTAGCTCTACGCAATACAAATAGATGTAATTTTTTTTCTAACAGACTCTGAATATCGTTACCTATTCTTTATTTACCTCAGGAATATTCGAGATATTCTTCTAGAAGTGCACATAATGTTAGAAAAAACTTCTTTGTACAGTTGCGATCAATACGTAGAAAAGGTTCTGTTTAACGAGTAACTATAACGCGACTCGATAAAAAAATTTTCGTTCTTTGTTCTAAACTTTCTTCAAAAATGTTCAGAAATGAAACTTTTTTCAAAATAAAAGTTGCTTTTCTGATAGTTATAATAATGATAACTATTTTTAATTTTTTTGTATGAATTTTAATTCATTGTGTTACATACAGAAATACCGAGTGATAAAAGTGAGATTTTTACGTCTATGCAATGCCTCTGAATCTAAATAGTGTTCGACTTTCAATCAACGATCCCACGAAGCATATTTTGACTACCCTGTTTAGAATCAAAACAAACTGAAGTTTTTGTTGATCCGCAAATAAGATCAAAAATGTTTTTCATATTATCATTTCTAAATGGAAATTAAAATGACAGATTAAGAAAAAATCATTCTGACGAGCTTCTTGATTCAAAAGCAAACTTTTATAGGCCATATTTGTTTTTTCGTTTGACAAATATTGTGTAATCTGCGCTAACGCTAGTGCAAATAATTATCTCCTTCTACTTTCATTAATTAAAATCCGGTAAGATGAATCCTCCCGTATCAACGTAATTATTATCCTAGGTAACATGATAAACAGTTTGCTAAATTCAAGTTGAATACTCGCCTACAAGTCGCATTTTAAATAACATTCTTGTACTCAATACATACTCAGCACATGAAATAAAAGACAATTGAAGAAAATTATTTAATTTGATCAGTTTGACGGTTGCACGAGAAATAGTGTGCATATTGCAGCTACGAAACTTTTTAATGACCCCGAGATCATCCCGGCTCGGCCGCAGGCAGCCTCGGCGATTATCTTTCTTGAGTTGCTAAAAAGTTATCTCGGGGCCTAACTATTTTATGATTTTGCGAACTTTCACGCTCCCTGAATACAGTAACGAAAGTAATAGTGGCGCAACCTCATTTGTCGGATTGTCACCGTTTATTTTTCATTTGGAAATGCTTTGAATCCCCCCAAAAACATCTCGCGATTTTTATTCGCTTTTTCCCTCATAGGAACTATTCAAACATAATTTGGTTGACGCACGCAAAGTTGTCAACTTATATATTTTCCAAGTATAATCTCGTCGGTGGAAAAGCTCCCCCTTCGAGCTCTGAAAGAAAAACGATATTCGTGCAAAATCTCAAACACCAATCCTCTCCTAACGACTGAAATCGATAGGTTGAAGAAGTGTCTGTTTCACGAATGGCAAAAAAAAAGAACAAATTATTCCTCCGCTGCACGTTTTTTGAAAACCCCACTTTGATCTCGCGGTACGAATCAAAATTCATAAAAAAATTATTACTATAACTATCACAACTTCATTTCAATGAAAAGTTATCAATTAATTTGAGAATATTTCGACATGGAGCAAGATACTTATTCGGCAAGATGTTGGAACAATATGAAATTAATTGGAAGGTTGTTTTGAACCGGTTATAATTCTATCGCAGCTGATAATGTTGCGTTAAATTCTTATACACATCCCAGAACGACATTATCGAATCAATTTCCGTTGGAATGTTAAGAAAATATTTCAAGAGCGATTTAGACAGTGATCAATATCAATGAAATTGCCAACAGGATCTTGCGCCATCAGAATTTTCATGAGATATGAAGAAGGTAAATATAAAGTTGAAATACATTTTGTTGATTTGAAATTAGAAAAACAACTGTGATTTTTCTGTTCGTTAATGAACCACCGAGAATACAATGGAGGCAATCAGTTATGGGTTTTATATTGTCAATCATCTCTTTTCAACGTCAATTTTTGTGATCAAGTAGTCGAAACTGTTGTGTTATGAAACCAAAGACTTAATGAGATTCAAACTGCATTTCGGGAAAAGAATTCCAAGTAAAACCGGAGGCGAATTGAATTCATTCGATTGAATAAAATAAAAATATATGAAGCAGGATTTTGACTGTTATAGAGAAATATAATTATTAAAGTAAGTAAAATCGTGTAACCCACTGACTTGGGTCTAGTGCCAGAGTTTTTCAGATCGCACAAGTGCCTCTGGCATGACCTAACGACTATATATTAAATATATAGCCCGGACCAACGGCTTTACGTGCCTTCCAAAGCAGTCTCAAATGGAATTGGAATTTACCGGGATTCTAACCCGGTTTTTCTGGGTAGTAGGTCAGTACTACGCTGATAATAAATATAATTAATTGTAAAAGTTAATCAAAAATTTTTTAATAACAATCCAAATTCTATTGTATCATGCAAAGCGTTAATAGGGTTGAACCGCTCTGAAATTAAGGGTTTTCACAATTCTTGTCCTGGTTGACAGATTTAAGAGATGGTAACCCTAATTAGAATACAATCGACAGACATTAAGCATTATAATCCAGAATAATGAATGATACGTTTGAGACAGACAAACAGATTTAACAATGTGAAGGTAATTAGTTAAGAGACATCTGATAATGAGCGGAAGTCTAGATACATTCTAGCTCTATTTCATGCGATATGAGATAAAATGAACTCTAATGGAATTTGCTATCATTGATCGAACGGGAAGATAGTAAGCCACAAGATCACACTGCGTACTTTCATAATTTAAGAGAAATAAAAAATATATCATTTATTTGTTTCTATACAAACTACAGTATTAAATTGGTTGAATACTCGAATAGAAATATCTTACCCTACATTTTAAAATTTGAAATTCTCTCGTTTAACCGATTCGAAAGATATTACATTTGTAACATTCCTAAACTTGAAATGATAGGACAATGACAGATTCAACAGGGTTAATTTAATATCGAGCCACGTTTAAATGTGATAGGATCTGAAACGTTACATCATGCTATCTCTGGAACTCAACTTTTCACCTTGCACTTCTTTATTAAAATGTTCATTCCGAATATTCTGCCACCACAAGTGTGGACATCTCTTCCATTCGGAGTTACCAATCAATTCAATCGAAAGAAAGAACAATAGCAGATAACGCATCGCGTTATACGTCGAAGAACGATCATTTTTAATTGATATTTATGTATTGAAGAGATAATTTTCAATGAAAACTACACCATAAAATATTTAATATTCAAATTCAGCATCCATTTATCTCATTATTTCCGGAACAAACACAAAGTAATGACGGAGCTAATGATGATTCGTCTTCATAGCATTCTCATTATGAATTTTTACGCGAATTGACGTAATTGTGAAAACGGCCCTATTAACTCTAAGATCATAATAGATTTACAATCTTATACTGCGAGAAACGTCCAAAGAGAAAGGAGGAGTTAATTTTTTACATGGAATTTTTCATTAAAGGAATCGCTGAGAATGCGAATGAATATCAAAAAACATTAACAAGCAACATAACGAATTTTTGGTGCGAGCACATCGAGAATGGAAATCGTTGGCAATTTCTCGGATGTTGGTATGAATGAATTCTAATTTGAGGAAGACGACAAACCCAGACAGTGTGGGATTTGTGAACAAATGAGCTGATTAATTTTCAATTACATCATTTATATTTTACGTGGAAAGTACGTAGGAAGGATACAACGGAAGAAAATTTAATTCAGACTATTAAGGTATTATGCAAATATTATTATAGTTGTAGACACAATCAATATTGGATGATGTCGATCGTCATAAAACGAAAATATTTTATAGAAACTTTCGAGAATAATAGTAGCAGTATAGCGACGAGACAACCGACCAGAATTTTTCTAATCACATGTATTTTCGCGTGTCGCTTTTTATTCAAAAATAATTTCGTTTCCACGTCAGAATAAACGAACATGGAATATGGAACTTGTAAGGTAAAATAATTGTATATATGTCCTATCTAACATGTAATCTGACTTTGCTTGGACATTCAATTTAATGGTGACATTTTCCGACTGGAAAATGTAGCAAGAAAAACTGGGAACTCCTTCAAGAATAATGGAATATCAGGTTGAGGAGAAAAAGTTCCACATCCAGCAAGCTGACGATTTTAATATGGATGGTTTAGGTTGGAGGTTCGTCTATAAATCGCATCAGCATTTTCGCTTGACGTTCGGGTTAGTACTTTCTTCTGAGTATTTCAGCGTTATCGCATTGAACAGTCACGTTTTTCACCTGAATTACAAAGGCAAAAAATTGCTGATTACAGAATTATTATTACCACCAGTTTTCATTGAATCGGCATTGTTGTCCATGGAGTTTTGATAATTGCAGTCTAATATAAATGTCTTCACATCATGGGACTGATGAAAACTCCTTTCGCCTCGTCATCAAAACCGCATTCTACGGTCTTAAAGGTAGGTAGCCGATTTCGGCTGCGTAAGAGCTTTGAGCTTGCGCGTCTTGAAAACTTCCCCTAGTATTCGATGCCTAACTTACGCTCTTGCGGTGCAACGAAACTTTGACTCATCTTAGAACCGGTTCTCAACTTACGCCGATTATAAGCATTAAGCGGTGCAAACGGGCATTAGAAGCGTAAATTGGAGTTTACAAAAAAATTTTAGAAGTACTTGCAGACTGCAAAATAACTATTTTGTATGACATTTTTCTCGATTTTCACATTATTGTGGATACATTTCAGACCGCGAGAGCCTTGTTTCCCTTATTGGGTTCCGAAAGATAAAGAGATGGTCTTACATCTGAGAATCAACTTAGAAATGTCCTAGCGAACAAATTTCCATTCTGATCAAAAAATGATGTGCGACGCAGGATGATTATATCAAAAACTGATCCGGAACAGACTCATATTCACGAGGAGATTGAGAGTTGAGGAGTTTTTTGTTCATATATATCCGAGCACTAACAATAAACACCGTTCAGTATGAAATGAATGTTCTCGAATGAGCGATTACAGTCGAATAGAATAGAATCGAAATCAATTTCGCAACTCTCTCAATGGAGTATCACCGAGTTTTCGAGAAGGAACGATCAACTGCAATAATCACTCGGATAATATTAAATTTTTTCGAGTAGAAAGAACGAAGGAATTTTGGTCTTCTCCATTCCGCTCAGTATTCAATTAACTCGAAATTGTAACGTCGCTTCTATTACGCTGAGTATCGTCGCATTTTCGACTGCAGCTTCTAATACCGCAAAGAAATTAGTCGTTGTTCGCAATGAGTTACATTACTTGAAACAAGTGAATTTTTCAATATCCTCCATGAAAAATCGTTCAGCCATTACAAAAAAAAAAATAATAGAAAAAAAGAATAATTGTTGAAATAGAAACCACGCTCGAAAAAATTGCAGAAAGCGCAAAAGAAATAAACAGGATTTTGAAGTGTGTGAAAACAAAGCTAACCTCTCTGGGCTGATGCAGGGTCGGCTGAGTGCCGTAACCGCCGATTGTAGCGAGAGGTGCGGGCGGTAGCCTCGTCAATAAAAGTTGCGGGTATGGCTGGATCGAACCAGGATGGTAATGAACGGCCATCATTTTTTGCATTGGAACACCCCACGGTATGTACCACGGTCTAGGGTGGTGTTGCATTGCTCAGCGTTCTCGTTTGATCGATATGAACGAAACGTATCACACCAACGAATTCAATGAGGCTGGAATCACGAAACGAATCGGAATGTTCCGCACACAGGCATACCGCAAGACAATCGCTCCTCGTTTCATATATTATACGTCTGTAGTCTATATGAAATTTAGGAACGATGGATCGGTTGTGCTATCGACGATTTACGGCTGGTGGAAACGTTATCCATGCAGCATCGGAGGTTTTGCCCGGTGAGACCTGGAAAATCCTGCAATTATTAATAAAGTTTTTCCGATATTCCCGTTCAATTGGAAACCTGATTTTCGATTTATCCTGATTAGATTGAACGCTCAAACACATCAAATCGATAACAATCCCAAAATCTGATCATAAAAACATCAGCCCGCAATACTATGGGATTAAATTTTCATTTATATGATAGTTGAAAGGGTATTTTTCAATGAAACAGTAAATTCGAAACGAACGCCACGAATAGAGTGTCAACTACATTAGTATTTATCGACAAAAAATGAGGAAAATGGAAACTGTCAGTCTGTCGTGACGCCCATGAAGCTGATTAAAATCCGGAATGAAATAATCCTATATAACGAATTCAGGCCGTGTCACTTAGTAACGGCAATTATGAAATTGATGCCGCTTCTTTTTCATCATTAAGCCCGAACGGCGCTTGCAAAAGGTTAGCTTTATAAAATTTTCCCTTTTTTATGGGACTACGTTGTTGGAAGCTCTAAGACCAACTTTTTATGTCTCAATTTACTGCAGATAAAAAGGATTATTGCCGGTCTGTCCCTAGGTAACAGATCCCTTCTTATTCACGGTACATTTTCCGTCTCGGTCAAGGAATAAACTCATTATCGACGACCCCCGGGATCTTCTACGGATATGATGAAAGGGATTCGCCGGCTAGATCAAGATTTTTCCATATTGCCATCATTTATCATCGTGTAGCTAAAGTTTCGCGGTCTAAACCCGCAGATAAGGATGATGTTCGTCCGAGATGAAAGGATTTTTTAACAGCTGACATTTTATCTGACATGTCACTATTCGCTAAAAAGTGCAAAAACATTCAACTTTTCGTACGATTGGTAAATAGTTCAAATTCATATGGTTTTAATCATAATTGCTTTCATGTTTCCAAGAAACTATTTTTAATCAACTTATAACATGACAGCTGCGCCCTCTCGTAGATTTCATCGAGATGAGCGATATCTGCGACCGTTCTATAGATGGCGCAACTGAGCATTTAAGTATTGAAATCTGATACACGATCGAAATGTATGTGATGGGTGATGCATGTCATCCACTACATTCTGCGCGATTAAATAATCATTAAGTTTCACATAATTTTTCCCTATCTATTAAACAGACAAACCATTTTTATTTAATTTCTATTATTATTTCTCTGTATTATTGTGTTGACAAAAGTTTTTTTCCTGGCAACACTGATTTAGTATTAGAATGCTCTCGTTATATCAAGTTAATGTGAATTTCTAAAAAGTAGAATCCGTTAATGGACAATCAAGGAACAGCTGAAAACAATGTTCCGAAATTGTTCCAATTATCACCAGCATTAATACTTAATAGCAACCAAACAAGTGTGCCGTAACTTTCAAACTGAGAATTACAAATAACCCCAAACTAAAACCCACAATTGAATCAACGATACACTCCATATTCGTCCACGGAAATGCACCAAACTGCAACTCCCCAAGCGTCTTGTCGGGATCCGTATTGGAGATTCCATTATTTGTTCAACGGATAAACATAAAATTTACGTCGCAATATCAAGTGAAGAACCGAAACGTGTTTCAGGTCGTAAAGCTTGCATTTCGGAATCTCAATATACTTGAAGTTTTACTTCTGTTACCTTGTTGGAATTTTATGCATCTACTAGATTATACCACCATATCAGAATTAATAAAAGACCAAGCGAAAAAGGTACAATCGACGCAAACAAAAAGGACTCTCGACGAAAAGTTTCAACATTCTACTATTCTATTGTTTTTCTTTCGGATAAATAACAAGTAACTTCTGCAATTTGTTTTACTGTCGTCACTAAATAACGGAATGCAATAAATCCTTATCGGTATTTCACGATTGATACATTGGTTTTAATCGGATCCGGCACAGCGGTTTGAGACAATCTGATATATTGAATATAATTACACAATTTTATTTATAACGCGTTTCGAACAATAATTACAAATATGATAGTAATCATTGATGAATTTATCAAAAATTCATTGATTTGAAGAATTAAAATTAACAAAGTTCCTTGTATGATGCAAAAATATAGAATATGTATATATCGGTTTTGAATTAAATTTTGAAAAATATTTAAAAAGTTTCAATCTGTTATTGAATCAATAGCATTGGTGTTGAATTGGTACTGAATTTGACACATTTCAATGATGTTGCGTTTCTTATCGTTTTCTCGATTTTTGAAATTTTGTAATTGTTACCATAAAATTGATCTGAATTTTTTACAGCTAGAGCCGTGTATTTGTTATTTCTTGTTACAGAATATTTATGTTCACATATTCGTTAACTTTTATATGTCATATACATTGAATCGCATTATTTACAATTAATTTGATGAACCAAGTGTATAATTTTGTTTTGGTTCTACATTGGGTTTTTCGGATGACCTACTTTTACATTCTATGTCTAAAGCTATTGATTGATTTTTTGGACAAATTTTTTATTTATTTACACCAACATATACGTTTTCTCTATCAGAAAGCTTGGCATAAATTAAAAGAGCAATTTATCTCCTTTTTTATCAATTTGACAGCACTCAGTTTAAGATGATGTGAGCTACGCTCACGAAGAAAATGTATTCTTTTGAAATTTTATTGAGATTTGCCTAACATATGAGAGACTTGAACTACATTTCTGGATGTTTGCAGCGAGGAGCATAACCAAGAGTGAAATTACCCTGACAAGTGTTGCTTCCAGAATTCGTTATAGTGCTCCCAGCGGTACAACAGAAGAAACACAAGGAATTAAATGAACCTTCTCCGTTAAACGAAGGTTCGATTAGTTCTAGAAAACTAAAGGTTGCATGCGAGTGACAGAATGACGAATCTGCCACAGTATAGAGAATGAAGTTAAGGATAAATCGCCGCAGCCCCAAACGATATCTCGGTTTGAAATTTCCAATTTGCCTGCCGGAGCAGGAAACCCAGAAGATACAAACCCGTCTCGACGATTCATCCATTAAACGGCAACTTTGTTTACAGTCCCGACGATCAATCTTTGAAAGTATTGCGATATATCCGGCATGTCATTTCCCATCTTTTTATGCCGTCGAAGCGGATGAATAGAAATCAAACTCGATTTATGTCTTTCTCGACGCGTCGACATGCCGTCGCGACGACGCGACACCTCTCGTATGCGGTTTGAGAGGCTCTCGATGCTTCGAGCCAGAAGAGCCCTCCTGCTCGTCGATCGTTTTTCCGATTTTACGCGCAGAGGAAATTCTACCTACGCTCTGTCGTGTCCACAGGAATAAATTTAAATTACAGAAAGGAAAATTACCGGGGACTATGTAGCGTTGCTATATCCGAATTCTGCCTCCTATACGGTTTGCAATAATAATGATAAAGTATAGGAATTCCTGGCTCCCCTTAATGTGGCTTATCAATTGAATGAAATTATTAAACAGGTAGATATTTCCGAACTGTGCAGCCTCCAAGTATAAAAAAAAATCAACCGAGAGTTACTCAACTGTCGATTGAAAGTTCAAATGAAATTAACTGAAACTCATTATAAGTTGTTCATTCATCGAAACATTAATTCTAAATCATTATTTCATTCTCTACATTTTTAATGTTCTTGCTTGCGTCTCCCTTCCTTATCCCATACCGTACAACTTGTTGTCTTTTCACATTATTCCTCAATTAAACTTTCGCAAAAGCCATTCTCTTGATCATATCCATCCACACTTATTTCCTTTTTATCTGTTTTCATTAGGACTTCTTCACCTCTTCCCATTACGCTTTTCTCTATATATTTCATCACCTTCTCATAATAGGTATTGCATGAAATCAACTCTTCAATTCAATTCATTATTTTAATGTTGAATAGAATGATAATTAACAATTACGCCTTTTCTTGACTCTTGTAGTGATGTGGACGATTCGTGTAATGGGTAGGAATCTCAATAACCATTGGTATCTTCTATTCTAGCAACGGAGCGTGTGGCTGCAGTCACGAATAAAAGATCCCACGCACGCGCGTATACAAAAACGCGCGCACGCACGCGCACACGCACACTCGCGCACGCGCGCCACGGACGCACAATTACCGCTGTTTATAGACCCGGTAAAAGCCATCTATAACGAAATCAGCGTACCAGCAGGACATAAATAATAACAAGTCCGTAATGAGATCTTCGAAAACCCTAAATTCAATTAGGTATCAACGTGAATCGAGTAATAAACCGAGGGATTATTTCCGTGAATGTGGCGAATAACAGATCCGTTTCGCGAAATATCGCGCCATTTCGGCATTGCACAAACAGTAAATTTACGACGAACGACTTATTTCATTCTAACTGAATCGAAGCCTATAAAGAACGGATTCGAAATATACTCATTCGGGAATCGGAATCTTTAGGCGTCGTAAACGTCGCTCCGCTTATGAACATCATGTTCTGGTGTGAAAATATGTGCGAATTTTGCTCATAACGCGAACATTTATGAGCCGTATCGCAATAGACCGATCGGAAACTTTCGGAAGGAACTTATGTTTACGTTTTCGCAGGACCGTACTCAAATTTGAAAAGGGTAGCAGAGCAATGGTCTCAAGGGACCGGCTGTCGAATTTCGTCGTTGAACGTGGCAGAATTTCATAGACAATTTACCCCAAAACGGCGGTGGAAGTAGGGAGTAATCCGATTGGTCCCAGGACGGTTCATTCGGGGTTTAATTGTTATCGCGGTACCGAATTTTCAACATAACAACTCCAGCCGACATATTCGCAGGAATCTCGATAGATTTAATCAAGTCTGCGGCGTTCCAGTCACGTATTTCGTAAATTAAAAGTTGGAACTTGATAATTGTGACAGTTGCGACTGTCGATTAACACCGAATGCATTAAACATCTTCAACGTGGCTTTGAAGAAACCCAAGAGAATTTCGACTTTGAATAAAAATTTATTCAAACATTGTAAATTTTCGGCAAACCGTGCGAACAGGAGTAGAATTATCTTAAGTTATTTAAGCTATCTTTAAAATTATTCTTGCTGTAATAGGATTTTTGTGTAAAATGTGTAAAATAGAATAGAATGCACGTGGGATCGTTTTTTCCCTATACCTGTTTTCAGAAATGAAAAAGGTTTTGTTGAGAGTCCAGGAACGCATCGTTCGACTAATTCTCAACCAATTCCATTCGATAGATTCGTTTCTTACTTTAAGTATTATTTGTTCAGTATTAAATCGATTTTTCAACCAACTCGGCTGGGTCTGCGGGATTACCCCAAGAGGTAGGTATTATAGCACAGGAAATAATTGCCAGAAGGAGGCGGTGGGTGATTTTTTTGTTGTTTATATCTTGTCCGGATCTATATAACAGGAATTAAAGTTGTCTTATTGTTTTCTTGTAGTGTTCCGGACTCAATTGTATTGTGACATCTGGGGCGTTATAAAAGTATTGTCTGATGCTGCAATTCAAGTGAAACTTGGCAATATGATTTTGTAACTAAAAGCGTACATATCGATGAATTTGAAGACTAAAAAGTGTTTACAATCAAAAAATAAACAGCAAAATGTTGACGATTTTTTTTCGAAGTTTTTTCTTGAGTTAGGTTTTCATATGCTTATTAGCGTAGGATTCATTTTCTCTCTTACACCATTTCTTACGAATTATACCTCGGTTTCATTCCCAGATAATCTTCAATAATCGAATTCTCATGTTCAATTTTTTTCTTCATGCTTCTTTTTTGTTTCATTTGCAGAACGATTATTTCCTTGAGTTATAAATGATATATTTTATGAAATTTTCAATCTGTATAAGTAGAATACTTTTTTAGGTCGATAAAATGGAGAATCGAAAAAAAATCTTGTTCCCACTCCATCAACAAACTAATTGACATAAAAAAGTATGTTAAAAGTGATTACGTAAGATATATCATACTTAAAATATCTAACCAAGTCGCATTTTTGCTATATACAATATGAAGAAATAAAATATACTATACGTCTACGTGAGTGTTTGAAATGGAGTTACTCATGAAAAATAGATTACTGTGGAATTATTTTTTTCCTCTCACAAACGATACTACTGCCTAATAGAGTCACTTAATCTCCCTCAACTGACATTTTCATGGGGATTGAATTTATGATAACATTCCAATTGCACCTCTCGGACTATTATGTTGTGAATTATGAAAAAACTTACCCAGTCTCTAGATGGTACGAAAAAAAAATGAGGATGAAGCAACGAAAAGAACGGAATAACTATGTTTGCTGCGTATTCGTTGATGGTGAAACATCTCAAAACTGGCAATTCATGAAAAGTAAAAGATTCAAAAGAAAATTAAGAATATTTTCTAGTCTGATCCAGCATTCATCATTTTTCACTGATTATTTCACCTCCACCACCTTAGAAAGTATTTTTCATTAAATTAAGCGAAAATGATTCAGATTTTTAACTTATCGTGAATGAAATTTTTGTCACGGAAGAAGTAGTTTATTAAACAATAGATTTTGCGATTGCTCAATTTTTGAAAGGTCATACGATATATTTAATCAAACAAAATAATGTTATTTTAAGAGTGGAAAACGCAGTAGTATTTTCAATTATATTGTTACGTCTCACGTAGTTTATAAATTGAAAGATCAAACTGCATTAACACTGTCCAGATGAAGCATAAAATCCGTAAATAACAAAAATATTATGCATGCAAATGTCATAAAAGATATGGATGACGTAACTCATAATTCAAATATTGTTGTCGAGAACGGAGGTTATAGGTATATGCGGCACTTTTATGTCTTTGGATCATCTCACAATTGCAATATTATTTTGGTGCAGTATTGAAAAATGAATGTAACTAAGATTTAAACAGTGTGTTCTATAATTTATTGGACGTCGTCTACACTAGATTTTACTAGATTTTAAATAACACATTAAAAAGCGAACATTAGACGTTTAGTGCGGGAAAGTACCTTCCACAACATATGTTTTATGATTGTTTAAAAAAAGAGACAATTTCACGTTGTAGCTCAAAAATTAAAAAGAAAAAGAGATCAGGAAGACCATCTATTACTATTGTTTGCGAAATGAAACAAAACTGGCCACAAAGTGCATTAACCGAAAGTTTTGTACGCCGATTTTCCCGAAAATAAAATTACTCAAAATTTATGCGCAGTGACATAATTTTTGTTATCAAGAACACGCTATTGTCAAGTTTGGGCGTGCGGAGATTCGCGCCTTAGGCGCAGTGAAAGGAATCTGCAAATTTCAAATTGAATTCCGCCTAGTATACTATCTAACTTTCCGAATTCTAATGACTAAGATGTATATTGTTTTGAATTCTGTTTCATTCTCAACGATGAAATAATCATTTGAATAATGGGACCCGAATATCAGCGAATATTATTCCAATCACGCTTCACGCCGTATAAATAATTTCCTGGTGAAAATAACCGAATACAGATTGCAGAAAATCTGTTTAAAAATAATCGAACGTGACATTTTCAGGTCTGAATGTCAGATGTTGAAGGAACGATTGTTCGGATGCGTTGTGGCATAAAATTTTCTAAAGAACATCAACAAACTCTGCATTGTGATTGAGCTGATGAATTGAAAAGAGAAAAAATAATTTCCGTCAGAAATTATGAAAAAAATTACCTACAAAACAAGTTAAGAAAACGAAACTTATTTTGAACTAAAAAAACTAAAGTTTGGTTGGCGGTCCAGAGATAACTTGTTGAAAAGGGAAAGAAATTCGATATTTTCATTCAACAACAGAATACGTTGTTGTGTACTTTTTGTTGGAAAAAATGCTTCAAACGGGTAGATATTAAAAAAAAACATCTCCGACATATTTAAAGAAGGATCAATGAGCGTTGGAGAAATTTTCATAAAACGATTTTTAGGAAACACAAGTCGGGAATCGTTGCCAGTTTTCAAGAAAGAGAGAATGAATTGTTTCTGTGATACGTAGAAGATTTCAATCAAATTTGAATTAATTTCATCCTTCAATTCTGTCGTCCTTTTGATTATCAATGAATTCGATTAAAATACAGAGTGATGTTAATTGCATTCCATTTTATATCAATGATTGTAGTAGTTTATATTATAATTGCAGTCTTTTCATATCAAATTCATCTTGAAAAATGACTTTTGAAAATAGACTAATATACTGCTCGATAGATGGGTTTGTGTCAAGTAGGAAAATTTTCCTAAACTGAATGAAATTAAAAATCGAGTGAATGTAATTATGAAAGCGGTGAAGGCCAAAAACTTCAAGAACGAATGATTGAAGCGTGTCAAATAATATCCTATTGTGTAAGGAAGATGGCACTCCGCCAAATTATACATTTCAAATAAATCAACATTTCACATCAGAAAGTAAGCTTGTTGTTCCATTTTTTTGGAGAAGTTGGGGCGAAATGGACATTAATGACCTGGAAATTTGTAGGAAAGCCAAAAAAAGAAAATTGGAACAAAAAATGAAATACATTTCAATTGCATAGCTTGGAGTTATTTAACGTTGAAAATGAACAACCGAGATACATTTCTCAGAACATGATTACCAACTGTAGCTGTTGGACGTCTCTATCTCTAATTACTCGACATGACGAAGTGAACTAAGTCGAGAAATCCTTCAGAAAATCCAAACTCATCATACATTTAGCTGTATGTTTCGTAATCAACGTAAAAGCTCCTATCTGCAAATTAAACAGAACCTAACAACGATTATACGTACATATAATCAACGGGAAAGTGAAAGACCGAAGTAACGCACAATTTTTCGTAGTGCATCAAAGCATTACTGCCATTTTATTCTAAATGGCGTAACGCACAAACAACACAATAATTAGCAACGAATTGCAGTGATCACAGCTCGATTCACACCCTCGCTAGTCGGTTAATACGGACCTGCGGTTTTTCCTGCGCTCCAGAAAAAAAAAGCGGGTTCTTTTCATAGCTCCAGCAGATTTTATTTTCCGACCTGCAGACGGAATAATAGAAGTGGATCCCCGTTCGTAAAGCGATGAATATTCATAATTCGCGGAGTGTAGATAATCCGCAAAGTAGAAATACATTCGTGGCGTAATTCTTCGAACACTGATGAGGACATAATGAAGAGGGTCGCAGCATGGACATTGTCGCGCTGTTTCGCGATCTTTCTCGCACCGAATATTACGCTTCGAATATCAAGTTTTCATCGCTATTCGTTAATCTACCGTGAACAAGTCCTGCATGTTGATTAATTAGTTGTGTAATTAGCAAAGTTACTTCATCTAAGGTGATATGAAATCTCAACGGACCGGCCATTTCCATATCTGATACATATACGAATTAGAATCTATCGAAATCGTAACACTTTTCGGCATTGTTACTCCTTCAAGGTTACAGGAAATTTTCGTCGTAATCCTCCAATGATTATCTTACAAAAATCTGTTCTGTTCCGTTTCGTAAATCCGTGGATTTCGAACTCGGGGCTGTCGTGAAACTTCAACGATAACTCACGCAATTCCTTAGCGGAAAAATATGTCGGCTCACACCGCCGGCGTAGGGGAACACAGGGCGAATAGAAAGATCGAATGTAAATAGAAACTATAAAAATGGTGAAGAATTGAAAGTCTGTAATGTGTCCCATTGGTTATTGTATCACAAAATTGAAATAACGTACAGGGTTTTCCAACTCGAATTAAAGGCTCTCGATGAGTTTTGTTATATATCATTCGAAAGGTTCCTTTACATTACCGTTACAAAACTGTAACAAATCGTCCTTGACGTCTCTCGAAATTCATGGAAAATTGGAAAGTAATTGGTGATCTTTTATAGTTCAAGCGCCAGAGGTTGTTTGGCGTAAAAAATTCCATTGTCAAAGTATTGAATCGTTTCTTATAGATTTCGGAATGCAGAATAGGATGAAATTAAATGCTACATTCAAGTTTCATCGAAATCTTCTGTGTAAATCATCACGCCAACGTGTTAACATAAAACAAATATAAACGTAATTGGTTCAAGAATTTTTATACAGTAATTACAATAAACCCTACATGATCCACTCATCAAATAACAAAATCTTGTTATTCGAGTTAGCCGTTAGGTCCTCAAAATGATGACAGCGTCACAGTGTCAACTCCGAATTTTTCCTTCACGACCATTGACAGTCCATCATTATTTTTTAACGCATGTGTACGTTATCGACGTTCATGAGGTATCTGAGGCAGAATAATAAGCTTTTTTTTAATATTAATATTCGGTGAAGCGTGGGAGCTTGACATGAAGATAAGAGCTCGAGTCATCTTTGGTGCGTGGCAAGACAATTAACTTGTCAAGTTCAGATTTATGTCGCTGCCAAAAAAAAAATTGTCTATTCCATTTAATGGCGGTTTGCGTTTCTTTCCAAATCGAAGGTGGAAATGATTTTATTAAAAGAAAATCAAATCGAAACTGAATTCACGAAACAATTTTTTAACAGACAACACGGACGAATGAACATGTCAATGCTTTGACGTTTCTGGCGGATAGGCCATCTATTATATAATAGCAAGGACTTAGAACAATTCTTTATTTCGTGTGGTTGGAATAACTCTTAAATTAATTTCTTCTTGTGGTTAAATGAATTGTTCTATTCGTAACTCGACAAAAACATAAATAAAGAAAAAAACGCAAATTATTTCAAACCTTTGAGACGTAAGCACTGAATATTATCAATTCTTCTTTTATCCATTTTATCCACAATAAACGGAAATGCATTTAGGTACAGCGTTGTTTGAACCAGATTGTCATACGTTTTTTGTATAATAACTTTCCGATACACCTAGGATCTAATTTGTCTCTGACTAAAATTATGGCAATTTATTAATCCTGAAGCAAATTGATCTTTCTCTACGAATACATTGATCAGTCAAAAATATAAGAATAATTTTCATAATTTGAATAACAATTATGAAGAATACCTCCATTTCTAAAACGTAACAGTTTGCTTTCAGGACATACGTGAATATCCGAAAATTATTTTTTTATATATTTTGGATTTGTCACAAATCCTGAATCTTAGGTTTTGTAAAAATCTTCACCATACTGGGTTTACTGCTGTAATTCAAGAAAATGATTAAGAAATTCATCCCGGGTTTCGGCACTTGACGAGTCGATCCCCAAAATCAAGTGAAAGCACTCGAAGCGGCTGTGGTTCTCTGTATAATAACTTTCCGATACACCTTGGATTTGTTTGAACTTAAGACAATGGTTACCTATTTGCGAATTCTGAAGTAAGTGGATATCCATTGTTCTCAGGATCTTTCTCTACGAATACATCCGATATAAATCAAAAAACAAAGCTAATATTCATAATTTGAATAATAATTCTGAAGATTAACTCTATTTAAGATAGCATCAAGGTAGTCATTGCCAGGTCAAAGAGTTGGAGTCCCTCTAAGAATGTTTTCTTCTAAGAATGTGAAAAAAAGATTTTTTTCTTCGGAAAAATTTTCTCACTGAGGAGCATTCTAAATAGCAGATTATTGTTTTGATCTTTGTCATTAGATAGCAAATCGTATTACAAATATCAAGAAATGTGAAATGAATTATGAATTAAAATGTTTGGAACCGATTATAGTTAAGAATATATTTCAGCCTCTGGATGTTATAATTTTACAAATCGTGATGAAATTATTAATTGGAATTGAAATGATAAACGCTTAGGCCTAGAAATTTGTAGGTTAATAGCGGTAATCGCAATTAATTGCAATTACATATTTAATTGACATTTGAACAATCGGCCCTTCAAGTGATATAATAAATATACCATAAAGTAATGAACAGGCAAGGAAATTGCGAATATATATACCATAACTATCGAATCAAAAGTTTGATTTGAAAAACGATTACAATTTTATAACTCTAATGAATTAAAGTTCATTATCTCAAGCAATATTGAACCAGTAATAAGATCTGAATGAGTATTCAAGTTAGAAGAAAATTTTCAATTAGATAACTGCACTTATGAATGGTTTGATAATATTTTCCGCAAAGAAAATCGTATTGATAGATGAAAAATCGTTTCGCACTATAAAAAAACATGAATTTGATAGGATTGTGAGACCGAAGTGAGACCAAGTGGAACGAAAAGTTTTTACAATATTCATCTCGACTACTCTCCTGACTACTGTTAAACCCTTGTCCCAAAAAAAGCCAAGCAAGCTGTCGATGTAATCACCACAAATGCGGGAACAAAAGTTTCATTGGATAAACTATAAAATTTTTATACCTCTAATCTGTTAAACTTCATTATCTCCGCGAATATTAAACCGACCAATGAGGCATAAAATTTCTTGTAAGAAATGCACAATTTCATTATAAAAATTATAATTGCAGGAAAAAAGTACCAGCAATAATTTTTGATGAGTAGGGAATCTTCGGATTGATTCTGTTGAATGAAATGACAAAAATGAGATAGATTTTACAGAAAAATAACTGAATTCGATACTGGCAAGCGTTTCCATACAAAATTTTCGAACGGACCGTCAAAAAATTTGATAAAATTTTCACGTATTCCTTTAGAATACTTCAAGTCACAAAGGTTCCTCCATAATAATATTTTTGTCTAAATTTTGTAGGTGATATATGTATCCGAAATTCGCTTTTTTTCCACTCGCATTGCGTTCGCACGCGCAAATGGGAAGCGATTACTGAGTGATTTATTCGCACACAATTTTCCTCATCCTTCACGTCTTTCCGGAACCATTTTTCGATTTCAACGAAAACGGGAGGTTAGTTACGGGAAAATGTTAATTTAGTTATTAAGGGACCGACGGTGTTTTCTTTCAGAATTCTAGAATAGAATTCATGAGAAAAATTCTTCACTATGATGATTGCATTGTATGATGATTTGCATCGTATGTTGCAGTGATCACATGTTGTTTCAAAAACAACTATTGACTAAAAAATATGTTCTTCAAATCCAATTAAGAAATCTTTTTAGCGTAATACAAAGAAATACATTTCGGCACCGTGCGTCAGCTTTCTTGTTCGTTTTATAACGTAAGGCGAATCATTCCTTCAAATGTAATGAACGTTTTGTCATCATTTTCTGCAGTAATAATTATTTTGAAAACCTATTTTTACGGTAGTCAAAAATAAATTTTTTATTTATCTGACAGTCAGATCCCAATAATCAAAGACTTGAGGTGATAGGGCCGCAAAAACTCGTTTATCAACGACGAAAAAATTCTATTTCTTGAAATAGAATATAAATTTTCTCCTTCCACCCTCTGAGAATGCGACGTTTTGTTTCATTCTCTCGGAGTTATTAGAAGTATCTTGCTAATCACAACACTGAAGAAATTTCGTCAATGTCATTCCAAAATTCATTGTTTTTTTCATAGCCGATACAGCATTGATTTCGTGTTGGTTATCTTCAATGTGGTAATATACCTTCGCGACCTCAAATTTATTACTTACACCGTAATGGGAATTGACAAATAGTTATTGCAAATGAGTTAATCGGTTTCAATTTAAAGTTGCTGAAATAAAATGAATCTATAACGAATACCGTCGGATCGCGTATTCGAAAAGGTCTATAAAATGTCTCCTTTTCAAATGTTCTATTTCGAAAATGTTACGCCACTGATTCGGACGACCGGAAAAAAAAAGGAAACAAGGGATACAACTAATCTCAAACATCTTTCTCGTTTCCGATACGGCCGACTTAGCCGTTTAATTGTTCAGCTTAATTTGTCGCCCAACGATGGCATGGTAACTTTCCGAAGCGAAAAGTTATGTTTTAAATTCGGATCGCGCCGTCGCATCCAACTAACCACGAAAGTCCTACAGGACTTAACTGTCGCCTAAACTTGTGAATACTTCCACTATTCACTACATATTCGATCAGGAAGTTTGACCGTAATATTTTGGTTAATTTCCAATAATTGGACGGTGAATCAAACCATTAAATGGAGCTTTCGTGTTCGATGTTTAAAGTGGTATCTTACATGTTGTACGTGATGATGCCAAACATTAAATGGCTCCCATATTCAATCGAATATTAATTAAAGGACTTTGAGCAATTATCCAATGATTCTTGCGTTGATGAGAAGGAACCGCTGTGATTCATCGCACTTGTTAATGTATGATTTATAAATATTATAGTTTATGTTCAGAATGCAATTGGTGAGCTGGTCATTTTTGCTAATACACGTATTCATTTTAATTAAATGGTTAATTAAGTACGACAGTCCAACTACATTTGAAATTTATAATTACTACATATTTTGGTTTATGTCTGAGCGTTCAACTCATTAAAAACAGCTTATATTTATACAACAGGAATAAAACTCACGGCTTCCTTGTAAACGAAAATCTGGTTTGATGTTGGGAATATTTTATGATATTGAAATTAACTGGATTCGAAACTGAACGAACGGCGCTATTTCGAACGCTCTATCCTTTACAGAGAGAATAGTTTTTTTTATTTCTCTTTCGGGCAAAAAGCTCGAAGAGCAACAGCAATTCAATAAACATATCTCGACGAATTTCGCAAAAATAATGATGAACCAACGGGGCGGAGGGAAATCTCATCTCCGGAGTTATTAAAAACTCGAAATACCATCCCCAACAAAACAAATGATAAAGTAACAAGAGGCTGCGAGTTTGGTTGTCCCAAAAGAGTTGAGGAAATAAAGAATCCCCAAGTTTCGCGCATGAAGGTGAAACTTACGTGAAGCGAATAAGAGTTTCTATTCAGAGAAACTTTGAACAATAATTCGTTTTCTGACAAGAAAAATATGTAACCGGGATCAAAAGCCATACATAATGGTACAGCGGACGACCCGCTAGCGAAAAGTTTCATACAAACAAGTACGAGACTTTCCAACTGATGAATGTACGAAAAATTAGGGAAAAAAAAATTTGAGCGTTCAGTTACGAACCCAGAAAATATTCGGGGGTGTATTTGCGATAAATACCCGTAATATGAGGAATGTTGGTTCGTGGAACTCGCCTAGCCCGGCGAAAAACACCTAAAAATCGTCAGTTTATCTCATCAAACAACGCGAAATGGCGAAAAAACGAACAATACACGCGCGAATTGACGCGAAAAGTGTCAGTAGGATGCGTCGCGAGCTATTCCTGCTCGACGTCAACGACTGACTGCGAGCTATTAGCGCTCCGCTTCAGCAGCAGCCTGCGCCTCGAGCAGCAGCAAGATCGTCCTGCCGCCAATGCCGCCGCCAACAACGCCAGTTGCTAAACCTGCCGAATTCGCATCGCAGTTCAAGCTTCGCCGATTTTCCTTCCTAGAATCAGCAGGTGGTGTGGCCGTCGTTGTCGAGACGTCGCTTATTATCTGCCATTTTTCGACCCCGACATCGATTTCGTCAGAAATACATTTCGTTAATTAAGCTATTTCATCAATTTCCGTACGATGAAAAATGGGAACGTTAAACTGTCAACTATCAACTTTGTCTTGGCTCAAATGGACGACTTTCCGACTACATTAAAACGAGATAATGGCTGTTTTATACGGAACAGTTGCAAATTACGAATCGAAAATTTCCTAGGGGAGATTTGACATTTGACGAAACATTCATATTTTGTAAATGGAAACTCACTACTCACTGCTGTATGAATCACTTTTACAGTGTCTTTATATAGTTCTTGAAAAGCTAAAAATAATAGTTAGCTCGGTTTGCGATAACCCAGGATGGTAATCACTGGGCGCGTTTCATTATTTCAAATCGTCGTTACTATAGTACAGGGTAAACTTTTATCGTCGCTGTAATTCATAAAACGTAACAATATTTGAAAATTATTTTTGATTTTTCACAAATACTGAATGTTGGTATTTTTTAAAATTTTTATCATACAGGGTTTACTGCTGTAAAGCAAGAAACCACGGTGCTGGTTGTCAAACCTTTTATGGGACTCATTATTACGAAATTTATCCCGGGTTTCGGCACATGACGCGGCGGTTCCCAAAAAGGATGAAGTGAAAGCACTAAAAGCGGCGGAGGTGATTTACTCTGGGAACAACTTGTTCATACCAAGTTTGTGAAAAATACGAAAATGGAATGAGCGTCGAAAAAAATCACTTTAGAAACCAGAAAAAAAATTTGGGAATGTGACTGTTAACATATTTTTCCAATTTTCCCAATATCTTGTTGCTATATCTCAACATTTCAAATCTCTTCGAGTTTGGAGCGTTTTTTGAGAATTCTTTCATTATTGTTTTTTTGTTTTTCAATATGGAATACTCGACGAATGGTCGAATAAATGAAAAGTTCTGCTTTCGCATCGGAAATTCAGTGAAGTGAATAGAACAACAGGGGGTGGGACCTCGGGATTCGACGAGTTTACTATCAGATACGCAGGTAGTCACAATCCTAAACGATATTCTCGGAAATGGTAAAACAGTGAAAGACGCAATGGTTTATGAAATTACAATGCATTTTCAGAACGTTTCAAATTGTTTCTTCTCAGAAACGGTCCAATGTGGACAGAAATATTAATCGAAACGATGCTAGCCCTATTTGATGGCAATTGAATGGTGAAAACCCAAAAGCGATGGTGTTTTTAGAAGTTGAGAGAAGCATTGTTAAATTACTGAAAAAGGGGGCATTATTAGTAGTCCACTTCGAAAAAACGATATTTTCAAGAGTCGAAATTTTTTTTTCTCAGAAACAGTTCATTATTATTATTGTACGATGGAATGTTTGTTGAAAGGTCGACAGCGGTGAAATAAAGTTATCACTTATCGAAAAAACGGTGTTTTCAGAAGGTTTCAAAAAAAAATTTTTTTTTCAGAAACAATACGTTTTAGGCAGGAATAGTAATCATGGCGATTATAGCTCTAGTTGATAGTACACAACTGAGTGGTGAAAAACCGAAAGCGATGGTTGTTTTAGAAGTTAAGTTATAGTGTGACTTGTTTTTGCTCTTTTAGTGACAATAGGGAGCGTTAACTGTTCGGAGGACCATGCTATACGTACAATATTCAAGGAAATCCTGGATTCTTGAGATTGCTAATATCTCGAAATTTTCGCAGAGTCGCCCTTTGCTTTAGCTATTCTACCAGAAGAATACATTTGTAGCTATATTTGTGAAAAAAGGTTGAAAAAATTCCCGAAAATCTAGAAGTTTTCCAATTGCGATCGAATAAAGAATCTCACTTGGAGACCGTAGTGAGAATTATCGAATTCAACAATAAAAGCGAGCAGAGACACTGTAACTGATGATCTTAAAGTCAAATCAGCGGCAGCAACAGATGATCTCTATTCAAATTCAAAAAGCTGAGAGAATAAATTTGAGTGGACGTATGCCATTAAAGGACGAGATAAATATAATAAAGAAACACAATAAAGGAGAATAGCAAGAAGTGGATAAAAGGAGGCTAAAAAGATTCGTCAATATGAGGCTGGGTATGCGTAAAATTGAAGCAAGGGGTGTGAACTCCACAATTCCAAACAGGAGAAAAGTGGTCGAAGTGAAGCAACAATAAAAGTTTCCTTGTTAAGATGGCATTTTCGATGCAATCTCGAATTTTATTAGAGGAATGATCAAAAAAAGAGAATATCCATGTAGCAAAATGCGTCTCATCTCGTTCGTCAGCCAGTGGGCAGCGTGGTCATATAAAAGTATATAAAAGCATTTGGATTTGGTGAAGATAACTCGGAAATGATTACTGTATGTGGGTAAAATGAAATTATTCACCATTACCCTCTAATAAAGGCTTTCTATCAGACAACATCTATTTTTCACGTTTGCATGACAGCGAATCATCGATGATATCGGTTATTCTGTTAGTACATTAACCGTGTTTATATGTTTATGTAGGTATTGACCATTTCACTATGGTCGGGGGGTAGATCGCTGTAGTAATCGTTCCGCATCGTTGTGCGGTGCATTTCATTGTCACCTAAATAAACACCTCGATGCAGCTGTTGCAGCGCCAGTACGATCACGAGTGGTTTTCACTCAACATTCCAAATTTTCCGTCATGCCCACACAAAATTATTAGAGTGGACGCGACAGTTCCATATTGTTGATACGTTGATTACAACAGATATTGCCATCATAATTTAATAACGTAACATTTCGAGCGCGAATTCTCCAATTTTCATATATCCCGCTCGAACGCAGTAAGAAATATTTTCATAATCAAATGGGAGTCGGCAGTGGATGAGACCTGAATAAAGTGCGAGGCGAATTGTGCCCTCCGGGAAAATGAAATAATTTATACCAATAGACCAATCCTCGAGACCGTTAAGTGCACCGGGAGCCTCTCGTGGGGCGGCGAGAGATTTTACGTAAAATACAAGCCGCGGGAGTGGAAGAGAACATTAAGAAATGGATTTTCCGGATCTGATAGATCGAATTAGGGAAACCGAGGCAGATAACCGTCAAAGATACGAAATCGTCCGCCTCGTGGGAAAAAGAACTCACTCTTAAAGTTCAATTAATTCCCGGCAACGTTGGAAAACTTCCACTTATCAAAGTTTACCATTTATTGTGACGCGAATCTGGGCCCGGAGCTCCTCTTATTTTGTTGTCTTTCATTGTAACCCAGAAGAAGCCGGCTTTTCATTCGAAGACAAATTAACCCTGTTCGCGCAAACGGGAAAACAGCTCGACCACATCGAATCGAGACTTTTCACTTCGTTCTACGACGATAGTTATATTAGATCTTCGAGGCTCGTTCGACCGGAACTTCCATCAATTTCAATCGAGCTTGTGCAGACAAACCTTACATTTTTCCCATTATCTCGCGTGTTGGACGTCGACCTAAATCCTAAATGAACGACAAGAACTGTTTGAGCCTCTATTCATACGCCGTTTTCTCAGACACGGCGATTCTTTTAATCGCGAATTGAAATTGGAAAAGTTCCACTTTACTCGGGCGAACTTTCCACATCGGCACCGACCGGTACGTCTTGTCTTTGCCGATGGAATTTATTATTAGTTGATGAGGGGCGAAGGCACAACAAGAATTTCCACTTTGCTGAAGTGACGATAAATACTGAGTGCTCTGAAGATTAATGCAAGGCTTTGGGGGCATTAAAGTTCCTATCATTTAAAAGATTCTAACTCATAAATATTTCCCATCAAATATGAACTGATCAAATTCGGACGGCACTGAAACAAATTTCAACTTTGCATGAACAACAAGGAGATAAACAGAAAAGTGAAGTAGAAAGTAAAAATGAATGGAAATCGCTGTTTGAAAAGTGGTGTGGAAGTTTCGCGATCAAATAATAAATATAGAGACATAAAATACCGAAACCCTTGGGGCGTTTAATAATTCATGACAATTTCCACTTTGAAAACATCACATCTTTGTCTACAATGTGAGCCCCATGAGTAAGGTTTAAGCTACCTTTTTTTCTTTCATTACGAAGGAATGTATTTTTCTTCATATTTTCTGTTATTGTGTTTCGAATTTTCGAGATGAAGAGCAGTTGCGCGGCGTATGGTGCGGAGTAATAGTGAAAATCCGTCCGGGAAACTTTATGTAACAATTTGAATACCGATTCCGAAGTGAGAACGGGGAATTTACCATTCGAAAATTGCGAATATGAATGGAATGTAAAACGTTCCCGAAGACTCAGAAAATCAGTCCAGACCTGATCGATCGGTCGGAGAAATATCCGCATTGAAAACACTCAATGTGGACTGTTCTCACGTAGGAGCGACGGAAAATTCATATGAAATATCTTCGGGAATCTTCTCTGGAAGCTTGAGTTAAGCTGAAGTTATTGCCGTTGGCTACAAATCAATAAATGACAGAACGTCAGGAATTTGAAACGAACGTGTCGAGCCAGATAAATAACCGGAGTTCCACACCTTTATGCCGTCTGGGTTGCATAAACCGTTTATATGTCGTATTTTACTATGTACTTTCGAGAAAACTCTGCAGTCGAATTTTTATATACTTTCTGCCGTCAAGACGTCGACATGAAAAATGCAGCGACTACCGCAGTTGGACATAATCAATCAAAATTCATTCAAGTCCAGGACTCGGCAGGAATTTCTGGGGGAATTTAATTACCCCGAACACGAATTTTAATTTGAGGAAAGCGGGAAAGCTGCGACAGTTTGCCGACAAGCCAATCTGTCGTTTGCATGCCGGTACTTGTTGCAATAACAACTAATTAATTCTTAGAATCATCTTCGCTGAAACAATGCAAATTCCAAACAAAAAAATGATATTGAAATTGAGCCGAAAATAATAAGGAATAACATCGTCCCGGAAACCGTTCGAAGGTTTCTGTCGATATTGGTTATGGAAATTCTATGTAGATTGAAATAAAATGTGGGTTTTTTAAAATTTCGATTTAGTTGTAAATTTATTTATAGCTGGGACGTTAATTTAGATGTCCTTTTCTGAAGGGGTTCGTCCACAAAAAAAAGAACAATAACTACTCACCCATTGAAAAAAGTGATTGCTATGATACGTACGCTTCCTTTGTACGCGACATCCGAGATATGAAGTGACAAAAGCTTTGGGCGATACGAGGAAAAAAGTTCGCGCGAATGTGGGTTGAGTAATTTAGGGTATTCATTTCTTTTTTTCGATTCAAATGCATTTTTATTGTTCATTAAAATAATTACCATCAGAGCTACGAGATTGGTATGATTTCCACTGATTAATTGGATCCGTCATTTATCACAAAATTTTCGACGAAAAATTATAGCGAATCTTGGCACGTCTCTAAACGCAATATAGAATTTATTTATGTACTAAATAATCGATTATTTTACGACTAACGAGATGCAATTTGCGAAAAACCACGAGAGCGAAACACGAGTGGTTTTTCAAGGATTACATCGAGTTAGGAATAAAAAATGATCGTTATTTTCCATTTCCCCAGTATTTGTTTGGAATATTCAACGAATATTATAACAATTTATTATGTTCATTCGGTATTATTTTTGCGTTAATACATTAGATGATCAGATTAACAATAAACACCCCATCACCAAAATTTGTTGCTACTAACGGATAGAGTTGAAATTAATTTCAAATTGTCAAGCTTGAGATTGTTCAGGAAATTCATTTAATTACGTTGATATGGTATCAACGTATTTGATTCTCCAGTATGCCTAATCATTCTTACAACAATGGACGGAAAATTGTGCGCAATTTAATTTTAGGGAAAACTAGATCGTAAATAATAAACCTTCAGTGAAGTTTTATATGATTTATTAAGATCATATCTAACAAATAGAGAACAATATGTTATAATTAACAATAATTATGGGGTGCCGCAAGGTTCGGTAATAGGGCCTTTGCTTTATTCGTTATATGTACCTAATCTCAAAAAACCTAAATTAAAAGCGAAGCATTTGCCGGCAATACTGCGTTACTTCATGAAGGAGCAACATCGCAGGTCTAGAGAGAATTTACAATGAGTGGCTACTTATTAACAGATTAATTAATAAATTTTCGTTGAAACAGAGATCAGAAATGAAAAGATTAATAATCGACGAGAAATTAAACTGGAATATTTCTCTGAAAAAACGATGAAAATGTTGCCCCCAATTTATGAATGTAGAGGATATTTGACTAATAAAACGAAATTATACATTTATAATGCCTACTTTCTCTCATATTTTAGGTATATGATAACAATGTGAGGAACATGTGTTAAAACATATTTTACTAAGATAGAAATTTGGCAAAAAAAAAAAAAATTAGAATACTTCATAACTATAATTTATTAACAGTTATTATAATAACATATAGTGAAAATGATGTTTATAATCTTCAAAAAAGTGAATAACATGTCAAAATATAATATAAAATTCAAATTGCCAAATGAAATGCATATTCATTCTACAAGATAGTGTAATAATGTATATGACAATAACGTAGGAACAAATGTAGGTTTGAAAAATCTGGTAATAAGAGCATTTGAAGTGGTCAAACACAAAGTACACAAAACAAAAAAAATTTTTTAAATTTATTAAAAATTTTAAAAAATTTGTATACAAAGGATTAGAGAATTAATATCATTAATGAAAAATAAAGATAGAGAGGAAATAATTATTTGACAATTATTAGTAGTATAGTGTTAGGTAATTCGGTATCAGTTCGTACATATAGTTATACACATTAGAATAGTAATATTTAGGTTAATTTAGGTAAAAAAAGGGGTAAAAAGTATTAGTGGTGAACAAAAAAAAACATAATAATTTTCTTTTATGGCGAAAAACATTAATTTACATCTATGTGTTTAAAGAATTGTTAGGCAAATGTAATATTTGAATTAATAAAGAAATTAAAAGGAAATGTTTACTTCCTTTCCGGTATTAAGCAAGAACAACAAATAGGTCTCATAGAATGAAATAAGGGAAGTTGCTAAAAATTGCCGGAATAAAAGCGAACCAGGAACAAGTTCGGAGAGAAAAAGTCGAATACCAGTGAGCACTCGATAGTTTCTATTATTATAATGACCTATAAATAGCATGTGCCTTTGAGACACACTATTACGGTAGAAGATTGTAAGTATATGAACAGACAACGAAAATAATCATTTTGCGTGCTAGACTGGGCACGCATTCATTGATGTTAACTGAAATACAGAACTCGCTGCTCGATATCCGGATCATCTATGTAACTAACGACCATCTTCAACAAGCGAAAATGATTTTCTGGATCAAAGCAACGCAAACTACGTGCGAGTAAAAACAAATAAAACCAAAAGGTATTTATATTCGTCTGTTCCGAATAAACGTTCTTGGGTTACGTAAGTTCAATTTGAGTGTCGCACTTGAGGAAGTATAATTGCCAACTTTTTCGACTCATTATTGAAAATTTCAAATTTGATTACGATGGACTAGGCGGCATTCGCAATTTCCGCTAGTAAGTTTAGTTCGTATTTCGAAATAAAGGAAATAATCTAATTGATGTGTGATCACGTTTGAATATAAAAATATAAGTACACAGATACGAATATGATGCACGCGAGTAAGGACTTATTGCGGAATAATGAGAACCGGTTAGTGGCGAATCATCTCCCCAACAGATCAACTTTCTTATGTACAAGAGTACAAATATCGATGTTCTATTTTTGTCTTCGGATAATTACGACATATTCTTCAAATCAGTTTTATTATCCATTACGAAATTGCCGTCCGGTCGTTAATTTCTTGTTCGAACAGTCCGGATTCGTACAAAAACGAACAATATATTACGTTCAAAAGTTCAAAAGATACGCACATCATTCAGCTACACACAAGTGCAATAATTATTCTATCAATTTGTCGGCAACTATTACGCTAAACGTACAAACGAGTGACGTAATTCGACGAAAATTTCATTCAGTCTTGCTGGGAGTGAAAGCTATTTTCGAATGTTGAAATGAAAATATTCTTATTGTCATAAAGATTAACAGATAATTTTTATCGGGGATCTCATGTGTTTTATCAAATAAGGAGCCTGAAGCCAAGCATACAAGTAACAGAAAACATAAAATGTTCAAAAATGGGGAACCTACAATATATCAATTTTTTTATGTTACGTGAATATGCAACCCATTGTTCAATAGAAACGTATGTCTGTTACACATTGCTTGGAAAAAAATGAGAACAGATAACATATTTCGTACTCGTTATACCACAGCGTATATGAACTCGGCGAATTAAATAAAAATGGAAATCCTGAATTTAATTAGAATCAGCGCACGATTTTTATTCCACAAGGAATGTGATATAGTAAAAAATGTGTCGCAATAGTTTTAACGGACTTCAATCTTCAATTATCAAGTCCACACGTAATATTTTGACATATACCAAATGAATTCCTATCAACTTGATACACAGTAAATATTACGTGAATTGATGTTGGTTTACTGGTCGTCGTTTTTTGGAATCCCTTCCTGACGTTTCGTTGTTGCGGGTTGTACTTATGACGGATTTCTGTTGATGTTCAGACGTCAGCCATTTTTAAAGTTTTCTTTTGGCCAGCAGGACGGTTTGAAAGTAAGAAATTATTTTGCAGCCCTACACTTAACATAGGATATAACATTTTGGCCTTCTAGCCTCTACTTTTTGGAGATGCTCATGTCATCAGTATTTATGGAAAATCCTCAAAACAATATCTATGATGACCTGCATAAAAAGAAAATAATTATTAGGTATCCAATTCAGATACAGAAGTTGCGATTTAAAATAATTTCGTTTCTCACTTCGTAACGTATTGAGAATCATCTTCATTCAGCTCATATCGAAAATTGATTTTAAGAGGATATTCGCAGAAATGAAATTCCAGCTAGAGATAATCTTCTGACTTCAGGGACGTGCGATTATTTCCGAATAGATTACTTGTTAGGCATTAAAACAACAAGGCCTAAAACAGCATATTCTAGAATGTAGTAGAAATAGGGAAGTGGAATGTGAGTTGGTGGAGGTGATGGGTTTTGCCTATCCCGAAAGGGAATGGCGTTTTGTTCATTGTTTTGTTGGGCCAAAAATAGCAACTCCAGTAAATTCAATATTGACGCCTATTTCTGGTTGGTGCTCACCGGCACTTTCCCAGGGGAATGTCGCAAAAATCTTTCGAATTAATGTAATTAATTTGCGACGATTTTTTATGCATCTCATCGATTATTTCACTTATATAAGAATATAGTCTGACTTGACTAAATTGAGTAAAAGCTTAAGAACAAAAAACAAGTTGCATAGATAATGAACGTTGTGTGAAATACATAAATCAATAGACAAACGGAAAATTCAGAAAAATTCACGATGTGAAAGCGACGTTTGCGTAATCAAGAAATTCACGTCGCTGTAGCGCTTGTATTTGTTTTTAACGCGAACGAAGAAGATAGTATGTCTGTTGAACCGTTGTATTTTACAGGTAATGGCTCCAATTCTAGTAGTATAGGTTTGAACGTATTTTCTTCCACCATACGGGCCTTAACAATTTATTAGCAGTAATAAATTATGAAACAAGGGGTGAAAGCTGATTATTCAACGAATGAATAAATTAGAAGATATGGACCCCCAATCAGAAAAGCATGGAGGTAATATATTTGCTTATAGCTCACTACGTTAGCAAGCATGAGGTATTAAATATAATATTATGAAACAAACAAACGAAATTGAACTTGTAACATATGTGCTACGAATTTATTTCGACCTTTATTGTATTTAATACTGGGAAATTATTTTACTTTTCAGAGAGCTACCATCTGACCTTCGTTCTTTGAACCCACATCACCCGGCGCTCCTGGAGCAATCAATTTTGGAACGGATGAGAAATTGGTTTTCTACTTATCTCATGCTTCATTACTACTGTATTGGAAGAAGAGTAATGAAATAAAGCAACATATACGGTTGCGAGAATAGGTCTTGATTTACGTCTGAATAACCGGGAAAGAAACTGAAGAAGATGAAGTTTCATGATACAAAACGTTCTTCAGTTGTCATACGCTTGCCGACGATTCCCTACAAACGACATTGTAAAAGTTTCGATTCTATTAAACATGTCATCAATCCGACAATGAATAATTTTTGGATTTTAAGATGAGATTATGAAGAAACAAAGTTATGTTAATACCGCATATTGAAAATTTCTATATTTCTTCAAGTTCCTGACGATGTTAACCTTCAACTGTCTAGTGTTAGATGAAAAAAGTTTTTTACGGAACCTATAAACTCCGAGATTGCTTTACACCATAAAAAAAATATTTTAAATAAATATATTGCGGAGCTGAACGAGTAACCCGCTTAAGGTCGCTACTGACATTATTGTGACTGCCACGACTTCAAGAGATTCGCAGGAAAAACAATAAGTGCTGTCAGTTTTGTAGTCATTTTGAGGCACAAATGAGTATGAAAACCGAATTTTTCATCCCCCTCCCACAATCTGATGAATGATCGTTTCTTAATTATCGAAGTTAATTCGTGAAAATAGATGCGTTGTAATTTGTTCCGGTGCAACATCTATTTTCGGTGGCGCTTCGTGATAAATTGAGAAATTAATCCATTTCAAATGTAATGGAAATGAATGATGAAGAAAAAACTATTGTTTCAGTCTCCAGGTTTCAATGGTGCGATTTCAAATTTGATTCAAACCGATCATGACGAAAAATTTCGCTTCGATTAATTGCTAACGCGTCAAGATGATTTGAGGCAATCATTGATCAGTAAATGGTTTTCAATTAAAAATATATCTTATTTCCATCAGAGATTTTTTTTGTTTCTATTATTTTGGAAATATTTAGATTCATAAATTTATATTAAATACAAGTTTCAATATTTTTTTTAACAATTCAGCTATATAAATTAATAAAAAATGGAAACATGGCAACAAAAATAAATTGATTATGTACTTACAAATGTCAAAATGAATTAAACTGATGAAAATACCTCTATATAGTTTGAATACAAAATTAATGCATAACACTATGAAATTTTCCGGAATCGAACGGACGTGAGAAATCTCGACGAAAATAACGAATATTCATGCAAATCAGGGTTCACCCAAACAATACTACTCCTACAGGATAAATAATAATTTGCAATCACCTATTTTAAAATATTGTCATCTGCAAACGCCTAGAGCAAATCCCCAATGATCCAACCCTGCACTGAGGTCGCACAAGTAAGGAACTTTTTCTCTGAAATTATTTCCCGAGTCTTCTTGTATTCTATTTGCATAAACTCGTTTCAATTTAAAATAATGTCCGCATTGGTTTCGCCAGGTCAAACAAGTGCAATAGTAGTCTAAATGTTTATAATTCCCGGCCGGGATTCCTCATGTCCGCTCGATTTCCTGAAACCTCATCCACGGCATGCGCACGCAACCGTAAGCCCGTTTCACATCGTGTCGTCGAGCAAGCGCCTTCCACTAAAAAACAAGAAGTTAATCGACCAAAAAAAAACTTTCTTCATGATTTCGTTGTCTTCAAGCCACCCTTCATAATACCGAATGAAATTCACAATTCGCAAGTTACTTTTCCATCAATTCCGGCATTATTGTTCGATATTTCTTATTCTATCAGAGAACGCAAGTTTATGTGGGAGCAACATATTCCGCACTATGGGAAAACTTCCACGGAATACTGATGAGACTTCAATCAAATCCACGAAAACGTGTTGAATGAAAATCGATCGTTCTCTTCGAAATCTGGATATCAGGATAGTTCAGGTTTGATTGCCGACAAACGGTGCAAATCAATCGGTAAGGGAAAGTATAACGAAGGCCCGGAACGTCAAAGCAAATTGCGCCCCGACCGCATTACATCCTTCGGAAAATAGAAATTTCAACGGCTTTGACGGCAGAAGCGCCCCGATTCACCACGAATCACCTGATGCACATCGCGATCCGACAGCAAGCAAAAAAAGGTGGAAAATCCGTGGGAATTAAAAAAAGATCAAAGACGGAAGGGAAAACAAACCCGTCCGATTAATCGTAGGACGGACTGTTAATGAGGCAATTTGACGTCATTCGCGAGTGGAATTGGCATCGAATCGATTATTTATATTCGGGAACAGAACACACTGAACGGGTTATCGTCCCAAAAGCGTGGCCATTTCCATTAAACAAACTTCGTAATATCGGAAACTACGAGGCTCATAAACTCTCAGTCGGCCTCGTTGAATTATTTTCCGCCTGAGGGTCCGATATCAACTCATTCGTTAAGAATTAATGCGATCAACCGATTCGAATTTCTGAGGTCGATTATATATCAAACTGGGGGTTTGTGAGAACCGAATTGAAAATGAAGGAAACTTACCAAATCCTCTTCATCCTCGTCGATATCTGGTCGAATAGGCGACAAACAGTTAGGTAGAACAACGATATTTTCTTGATCAACAAATTTATTTCCACACTGGGTTTCGGTTGAAACAGTAGACCGCAATTTCTCTGAATCTTCCGTTACTGTATTCATTATGAAATATTTACCGGGAACGCTAACGTAACTTCGAATGATGTTGTTTAGGCAGTGCGAAAACGAAAATTTGGAAAAGTTGTAGAAATTCTGAAAATAAATATATTTTCCTATTAAAGAATGGGCAAGTACGGCGCTGCCTAGAATGGAAACTGATTGTTTCATATTCAGGCAACCCAAAATACATTTGGTATGAGGTTAAGCGGGCACAACGCGAATTCAAATTTTTTCCGATCCTTCAAACCTCATAACGCTGCATGAAACACAAATTTTTATGCTAATTGTACGCTTAAATAACTTAAAAAACAACTTACATGCAATTTTATCATGAGAAATGAAGCAACAAACACTCAACCGATGTGGAATAAAGTGAGGTTAACTTAAATGTCACAATAAACACCATAGAAATATCGACGAACTTCTTCTGTTCACTCCGTCACCAGGCGTAATGAAACAGGACCGTACTACAAATTGTGATTTATTGTCGTGTACAAAATTAAAACTTACAAAAAATATCTGAATATGGAATTCATAATCAGAAAAGAAATGACTAATACTGCTAGTACCAATACAAAAATACCAGAATATTCAGCAACTGAAACTTCTCGTTCGAGATCCTGTCGGCATCGACTGGTTAGACCGACCTAAATGAATTATTTCGCACATTATTGAAATGCTTTTATCATAATATTGCTTACCCAACCGCCATTGCCCGTTATCCATTCTGCTAGCTTATCTTCCAATAATTCTGCCATTCCATCTGACACTTGACTGACATTTTCCGGTACACCTAATTTTATACAATCTACGGCCAATCCGCCCGCCACGCAATACAGAGCGATCACTTTACCCCAGCTCGGTTCATTCCGGAAAATTTCGTGTCCAACGGCTACCATAATTTCCATCACATCATCCATTTTCCCGACGCAGGAAAGCTGTCTCGCAATATTGGTGTATACGTTCGAATGCATCCTTTCCAATTCCAAACACGCATGGTTCAGGCATGGGAATACGTCTTTTATGACGTTTTCGTATATAGCATGAGAACCAAACATCATTTGCGGCCGATTCAGACCCAGTTTTCTATTAAACAGTCCGGCACGCTTCAATCGGTTCCGGAGGTAGAGGATGCATAATGTTCGTCCTTCTAGAATCACCTGCAATGAAGTATATTACGATTTTACGGTTCAGCGACGTTACAAACCTCTTGAGATGGTTGAACGGTAGTTCTCCATCCGATAGTTGTCGACAGTTTGCGGGATACAACATCACCTACGTTACTGAAGCGACGTTTATTGATAAGGTTGATGTTTTGCTGGAGCCTGTCAGTATTTAGAGCAGCGGGAGTACTGAATTTTCTTCTATTTAGTGGGACTGTACTGCTGTTTTTGAGATTGGGTAGTTCCAACAATTTATGTGGCGGTTTTTCTTTTTCCATTTGAAACGGTTATGCGTATCTGCAAAAATAATGACAGCTTATAAACTCAAAGCCGACTCTTCAATTGAATTGTTTATGTTACATTCTGAACGGAGATCTATTCATTTTGCAGAATATGATAACGTCATTATTGTATTCAGGGGTTGAGCAGTAATATAATCGAATTCATCGATTACTCGAAATGGGGCAACGAAACCATGTGTCCCCGGGATAAACGTATAATCTTTCGGCGAGATGTGTATACATATTTTGGTGCACATCGTGATAATCGTGTAAAATAGAGTTTATCAGCACTAATGAAGTGAAGCTGATACACTCTGGATACGATAATGGAATGAAGCTACTATATTTCATCCAAGCAGTGGCGGAGCGTTAATAAAGAGGTACTATACTTTATTTTGAGAATGACTACAATTCTTTGTATTAATTATTAAATGTTATAATTATTGCTTTCATTTTTGCAAACCTTCCCCTTCAATCAAATTTTGAGGCAACTTGATTCTCAATTACTGTTACGACTTTCAGTATGTGCATTTTGCTTCTGAATTGATAAAATGTTAATAAGAATTTTCCTTAAGCTTTAGGGATCCAATGTATCACATCATCCAGCTCACAGATCGCTACGCCTCTGCATCCAACTGAAATTGATATTTGGTTTGTATTAATCGAGTCTCAACTACATATACGTTTATAAAATATGCTTTGACTGTTGATTAGAGTACTCAGGAGCGCAAATCAATCGTGAAACTGGAATAGTAGCTTGCATTCCTTGCGTGGTGAACAGAAACCCCATCACCTTTTATTCTACTTGCGAACTTTTAACTCATCCCAGCTCACATCTCACTTTACATTTCTCCATTGACAAATTATTTCTAACAAGCTCGTTCCTTCTTCTTTCTGCTTACACTTAATTTGTTTCTCACTCATTCTTTAGATAAACCGTAGACAAGCCTCGTTTGTTACTTCACTCTGGAATACCTTAAATTCCAACTATCACCTTAAGAAAAAATAAACATTTTAAATTAGGTTGTCCGAAAGGCCATTCGCAGATTCTCTACACCCGACCCAATTCTTGCGAATAATTCCGTGTAAAAAAACTTCGAACAGCTGCTGCATAATGAAGTGGTCTGCCTTTCTGTTAGAAAAAAAAGTCGTTTTCGAGCAGACTTCTCTTGCATTATTTGAATAATTCGCGGATGGATTAAGTTATGCAGCATATTGAGATAATTTGGAATGTTCGAGTTTTCCGCAAAGACGTACGAACCAACCAGTGCCTCATTATCATTCGAGTGCATGCTGATTGTTGAAACAATTTATACCTTATTTTCTACTATGTTCGTGCGATTTGATTATTTTTCAATATGAAATTGCAAAGAATATTGAAGAATCTACCATCAATTTTCTTTCGAAGTTTCAAATCATTTCTTGATTTTATTCTTTAGAGAATTTCCAAACTTGCTGGTGGTAAATGGTACTTCGCTCATTGTTAATTTCTTGAAGCCATTCAAAGGCCTAATCAAGTCATAGTGGCTTGCCTCTTGGATTACTTTAAATTGTAAGTAGTAAGGCACACCTTAATTGGAATAGAGCCACTCTCTGGCGATGGCAAAGCGACTCCAGATGCTTTAGAGCCGATCCCAGACTTGGAATTTGTAGTGGAGCTTCTTGCTCTGAAGAGACAAGTCAGATTACCAGAAGCAGAAGCAGACGTTGCAATGTTTGCTATTTGACCTCCCTAATAATTGCCGAATTGAATTAGGTCTCCACAAATCGTTGTTGAGCGAATTTCTTTGATCGCATCGCTGTTTTCAGTCGGACTTCATCCATAACATAAATGAGGAAGAAAGTAGGAGACAGAACGTATCCGTGAGGCACACCAGCATATTTCTGAGAGTGAGATATTTCTCGAATATATTTCAAGATTTGCGGGATTCTGAAGGGACAACTAGCGTTTAAAAGTTACGAAAAATGTTGCCGGTTAAATCGACAAATTCTTTAAAATGTCGATCCTATTTTGGTAGCACTAACACTAAAAAAAGGGTCTTCACTCTCCGATACCTAGTGGTGACTAAAAAAAGGTAATCAAACAATTTATCGCGTTTCCGAAGCTGTTGTACTGACTGACATGCTGTTTGGGATTCAAAAAAAAAACGAAAAAAGTTTCGTTCAAACTGAAGCTGAAAATAGGACATTGATACATTCTTTTATTTTCACCCACATAATCAACCGGATACATTCAAAACAGACAACATTTCATGCAAATTCGAATACAATATGAAGAGTGATTTGGTCAATAGGAAAGTTGAGTTGCTGGAATCGCTTTCTGCATAATGAAATCAATCAATTCCGTTAGTCAGGAAGCATGATTTATAGGATCAACGTTTTCGAAACAAGATGTGATACCGAACGAATATCCACTTTACAAGTTTGGATTAGGGTGACACAAGTCACGATTTTTCATTGATTATCAGGTGCGTAACAAAAATTGTAAATTAGGAGAATCAAATTACTAATTGACTTAATGTTGGACTGTTTAATCACCAGGAAAAGTAACGGATCGACCAATAGTATTTCGGTTAATGTGAAACTAAAATTTTATTAAAAAAAAATAATATATCGCGTTCGTACGCCACTGGAAAATGTGCCGCTTATATTCCCCAGAAAGAGATAAAACTTCCCAAAATCCAGTCAGTCAATTAGCGTTACCTATTCATCGAATTTGTGAAATGTTGTTGTGGAACAGTTGTTGGATTTTTTGTTTCGTGTTGGATTGTGCTCTTGGGAATGGTTACATTTACCCTCAGCCTCAACCCCCCGTTTATCAGGATGCAACAGAACCGCCGACATCCTATTTACCACCGAACTTACCCCCCCTTTCGGACGACATTGCGGATATTGTCCCAGTGTATCCACCAATAAATATTCCGGCAGTAGATATTCAACCCCCTGTATTCGACACGCCCGAAAGTAAGTGACTTTTTTCATAAAAACAAAATTCCCGTTCGCTTTACAGTTACAGGCAACGATGACAGTATTGTCGTTGAAATACCTCCCCTGCCCCCGCAATACCTCCCGCCACAAAATCAGTACCTACCTCCTGCCCGTCAATCGATCTCAACCCTGAATCATTCCTTGAGAATCTCGAACCTATCCTGCGTGGATTCGACGGATGAGCACTCGAAATTTTACGCTCAATTCACCGCAATCAAACCCTTTACAATGTCGCCCATTATGGAGAGTGGAAAAACGTCCGCAGATTGCTTGGAAGTAATTTCTGAGGATTTGTTCAGGATCCGTCTCGAAGGTCCTAAAGTCAGACAATGCGGCGTTAGGAAATGCATCCTTCCAGATGGCAAACAAAGAAAAATGTGTGTCAGCTTGAGAATGGCGACAGTTAAAGGGATAAAATTACCCGAGGACGTTTCGATTTCCGTTCAGTGCACCCCGCAGCCCAACGTCCTGGCTCACACCAAAGAGATCAGATTTCGTTCACAGAACAAGTAATTATTTTTCGATACCATATAATAATTTATTTTAATCTAAAAATGGAACATTAGAATGAATCGGTCTGGTAATATGAAACGTTTTTAATCTGCGAACGTCACATTTGAGTGAAGGAATACTTGATTGGAAAGTTATTCGTAGAGGTATTGATTGATAAGTTGTAAGAAAAGATCGAACTTAACTATTGCTTAAGTGCTATCTCCTAGTGATTGTTTAACTTATATTCAATTCTGATATAATGCCATTCTTTAGTCGTCAAAGATCCATTGGAAGGAATATTGCCATTGCAACTGGAGGCAGCCAAAGGCAACTAGACATGACATTGCATCTACTGAAAAAATCATCCAATTCTGCCGATTTCAATGAGATTGTTCATAATGAAACGCCAGTCTTTTTGGGAGAAGAACTGTTGCTTAGAGCATCGGTGAAAAATGAAGATGGTACATGTTACTTCTTCCGGCGCTTACATAATATCATTGATTTTTAAGGATGGCGACATTCCAGAATGGACAGCGTGATAATGAAAAGTGCATCTTCGAAGCAATCTGTCGTGCTGGTGGATGAAAGTGGTTGTGCTAATCCTTCCATGAGGAATGTTTGTCCTGGAGCACCGCAACAACTTAACCCTCTTGTTGTTGTGTTGCCGTTTAGAGCGTTCCTTTTTCAAGGAAGTGAAGAGGCTGATGAGATGATACTTTCTTTGAGGATGGTTGGGTGCTTGAATCCATTGGACTGTCTGCAGGTAGGTGATTTATACAACCACGCTTTTGATTATCAAATGAAAATTCAATCACCCTCAGGATACTCGTAGTTATATAATAACTCTTAAATGTTCAAGGTTTAAACGTCAAACTCTACTCAAGTTGACGAGGGTTCGTAACCTTCGATATTCTGAAGTTTTTAAGCAAGTCCCAAGTTTATCGCTTCATCAAGAAACAAGGAAGAGCAAAAATGTTTAAAATTTTTAGGATATGTAAAGAAATTTTCAATTTATTTCTAATCGGATCAAGGACATGACGAGGTGTAGAAAATGTTTCAAATTTGCAGAAAGGTCAAATTCTCAAAAAAGTTTTGAGATTTCAGAGGGTTTTAAAAATATCAAGTATTTCCATTAATTTGATTCCCTAAGAGGCAGCAAGAAGTGAAACTGAGTGAATAAGAAAATTAAAGTCTTGAAACAAAAAGTGAATGTAGTGAAAACTTTCAAATAACCGACCAGGCAGTCATAAAACATAGATCAAGATAGTCAACAATTTTTCGGGCATTATTGTGAACATCCACTTTCCTCGTAGTCACCTTGATATAATACTTAAACGTTCTATGCTGCAATTATGAAATATTTGAATTACCCATTGTTTTCACGTTGATACGATATTATGTAAACTTATATCGTCGCGCGTAACGCAAACTAAGTGGAACTAATATTCATGAATACCAATTTGTTTATTGTTAGACCACATTTGAAGATTTGACCGCGCAATTAACCTCTAACGATTAAATATTTGCAGTTTGGAATTGAATATATGTCCACAATTTTTCGACAATCAATCATCTGAATAACCTGAACTTGCGTGATGGCACCTCACCTTTACGACTTTAGTTACAGTCCATAAAACATCGTTAATCAACAGTTTTATTTTTCAGGTGAATCGATGCAGCGATCTGAAAAGGAATGATAAAAAAAGACGACTGGCACGATCTAATAGAATTGAAAATGATGTTAAAGACGTGGAGTTCAGGTTTAAAGTTTTACCTTTTGAAAAGTCGAAAACTGCAACTGAAGCTGTTGACGTTGAGAAAATGGCATATGAAATTAAAATGTTTTTTTCCCTTACATTCATAGCAATGTTTTCCTTATCATTCCTTTTAATTCTAATCGTTATTTTTATCTTTAGAATGAGGTATAAATGTAGAAGTAATTGAATTTATCGATTTTATAGCTAAAATGGTATTGATAAATGATGCTCATTTTGAAAAACCAGTCTGAAATGGACATAAAGTACTTAACTTATACTATGGGAAACGTAACTATTTCTTGAAATATTTCGACAATGAATCAATAAATATTGTGAGAGATCGCTCGTATTTTAATTCAACATATTAAACATTCGGTAGAATCGAATTGAATGTTGGGACGCATTAATAGACTCTTACATGAACTTCAATTAACAGAATGCTCTATCAAATAATTTATGCTCGTGATATAACTAATCGTGAAAATGACTTGTATTGTCAAAAGTATTATAGACTTACCGCAATAATAGATAGTTCGACTTCTCTTCTTCTACTAACGCACTTCCTTGCCTGGACTATAAAATCCCAAAAAAAAAACAGGGAAATTTTGTGCAAATATTTGCTTCACTTTAATTACACACACCGACTTAGTACTTCATGGTATGTACTCTATCTTATGACGAATCAACTATAAATTGTCGCGACTTCGGTGGATCGTATAGAAATAAAGTATGAAGGTATAATAAAATCGGCGTCTTGTCGCTGTTGAATCACGTTGCGGTATTGACCTGCACCATACATGATCCCATCGAATTCGGACGATTGCCCAATTTTTAAGAGCAATAAAAGATTTTGGAGGTCAGGAATTCGAGTTCAGACAATTATTTAAGAATTTGATACGCGTAAAGACCAACAGGCTCACCATTCGTACGATTTCGGTCGTTCAATTCGCGAAAATATTATTCAAATGAATGGTCGAATAAATACTGGTTTGTGGGCTTTCCCTTATATTCCACCTTCCTCATTAAATATTATAGACTGATCTATATGCATAACTATCAATTCAATATAATTCTATATCACTCGAATTCAAAGAGTAATAATCATGAGTTCGTCAACTTTAGTATACGACACGTTTTGATGAGAAATTACAATGTTTGAATAAACAGGAAGTCTCTTAGATAATTTTATTACTATTCGACTGCTGATTTAAATTTCGGTTTCGCCAATCTTCAATCAGGTAACTAGGAGATAATATTTAGGAATTATTAGGAATAAATGAACTTACATTAAATTATAATAAAAACAGGATCTGTTCTGAAATTCGATACTTCTGCTAGGGCTACGATTGGCTAACAGGAAAGCCAGCCTCGAGCGTGAAAGTTCACCCTTGTGACAATTGGGAGTAAATGAAGGGAGGGAGGAAAACTTTTCGAATTTTGCTCTCGGCATTCTTCACGTCATCCACAATACTGATCAGAAAAACACGGGAGGAAAAGCAACGAAACGGTCTGATAAAGAAAAACATTCAATAGATAATAAACTGTATTAGAATAGGACAATTATTAAGAAAAAAAAGTTTTTACTGACCAAGTGAATAGGTGTTTGCTTTTTTTTGTCATGGCCTTAGTTAACTGAAGCACTGCTATTTAATGAAGTATAGTTGTTGGAGAGCACTGCATTTCTGATTTCGATGGTGAAGAATTAAAATGTTTGCTTGACTTCACCTATCAATATAGGCAAATTGTATTTTAAAAAGCTAGTTACTTGTAAAAAATTGCATATTTTAAATTCCGCTACAATATGTGCGGCCACTGAAAAGTGAGCAAGTTTACTTTTTTTATATCAACAAACACAATCAATTACCAATTAACCAATCAAATGTAGATGCTATGAGGTGACAGGAATGTAGCTTTTAGAATCTAGGGGGTCCAAGGGAACCATCAAAATTTTGTAAACAGTGTGTGAAAGCAAAAAATTGCTTTAAAAGAACATTTAATCAGTCCAAAGCTCGAATGACAACAAAAACATAGAATTTTCAGTTTCGTGAAGAAAATCTATCTGTTTAAATTATTTCGAAACTGAAATGCGACTACACATTTGATCATTTACCTTTTCGACGCAATCAATCGATGCGAAGCCATGTATCTTTTTTGTCGTAAACATTTATCTACACTTGATTTAAGTACAATAAATTACTTTGACCTGTGAAGAAAAAATTTATTTACAGATTCCCTAGAGTGGACTTCTTCTTGAGACGTCGCAATTTATTTTCTTTGAAGAACCCAAATAACTTGCAATCATTCTTGTACGTCATACTTTTATGCTTATTCACTTCTGGAATAATAATCGTTCCCCAATTGTGAAAGAATATTCGCGTTAAACTGAATCATCATACTCGTATAGAAATATTACTGCAATTAATGTTGCTTTGTAGAATATTTCAAAATTACTGATAACTTATCGTATAATTAAAGCGTCAATATTATTTTTTAATTAATTTCAAACTATGGACAACCGACTATCGGCAGTGTACAGAAAACTGCACAACGTTAAACAGCAAAATCTGTGTTCGGCTAATTTCAAGGTCGTTATTGTTGTGCGGGATGTCGCAAAGTATTAACCTTCAAATTTCCGTTATATTTCTGTTATCGTTTTTAAATTTATCATGCTGCAATTTCAATCCCGTCATTCTAATACCAGGAGATGGTGGTGCTCAAATAGAAGCAAAATTAAATAAAACACTATCTGTTCACTATATATGCGAAAAACTGACGACTGACTTCTTCAATATCTGGCTGAACATGGAGCTCCTTGTTCCTTTAGTGATCGATTGCTGGATAGATAACATGAAATTGATATACGATAATAAAACAAGAACGACACGAAACACAGACGGGGTGACATTGAGGGTGCCAGGTTTTGGAGGAACCGAGACTGTTGAATGGATAGATCCAAGTCATGCTTCCTCGGGTTCTTATTTTAATGTGATAGTTGATATGCTAATAAGTTTGGGATATGAACGGAATGTGACCGTTAGAGGTGCTCCCTATGACTTCCGAAAAGCTCCAAGTGAGTCTACGTTCTAAATAAATGTCCTATAAAATGTGATTACTTAATGAGAGTAAACAACATTTTTCAGATGAGAACCAGCAATATTTCGTTGATCTCAAAAAATTGATCGAAGAAACATACGAAGCAAATCTCCAAAAACCTGTCTTCTTGATTGCACATTCTATGGGTGGTCCAATGTCCCATTACTTCCTCACTTTACAAACACAGAAATGGAAAGATAAATATATTTCATCTTTAGTTACTTTGAGCGGTGCTTGGGGTGGCAGTGTGAAAGCAGTGAAAGTTTATGCTATAGGTGAATAATTTTTTCTCCTGAACTAGGAATGATGATTATTAATTTCAAACTTGAATTGTAGGATTTTTTTATATTCATAACTTATCATTTAGTAAGTTAAAAGTTGCTAAGAATATATCACCAACTCTATCTGATCACATTTGCAAACATCTTAAAACTTAACTGTCAACAGAGGTTGAAATTTCAATGAATCTAAATTTCGAACGTTAAACTTAAAAACTCAACGTTTTTTATTCTTACGCCATTGTCGAGTCGAATGACATGTTTATAATCAAATTTTAAGTTAAATATGAAAATTTAATTTTGCAGGCGACGACTTGGGAGCATTTGCGCTAAGACAAAGCAAAATGAGAATGCAACAAATAACATCTCCAAGTCTTGCATGGCTACTACCGTCTCCATTATTTTGGAAAGATGAAGTCCTTGTCGAAACAGACAGAAAAAATTTCACATTAGCCAATTTGAAGGAATTCTTTTAGTGAGTATTTATATCGATTCCACTCATATGATATCAAATCTGTTTTAGTGGTATATCGTTCCCAGATGGTTGGGAAATGAAAAAGGATACGGAAGTCTATCAATTAGATTTCCAACCACCTGGTGTTGAAGTACACTGCTTATATGGAAAGGGTGTTGATACAATTGAAAAACTTTATTATAAACCGGGAACGTGGCTAGATGGGACCCCAAATTTATTATCAGGAGATGGAGATGGAACAGTTAATGCACGATCTCTAGAAGCATGTCTTCACTGGCAAAACTTGCAGCCTCAGAAAATATATTCATTGCCCTTACTGAAAGTAGACCACTTAGGAATACTAAGCAATAAAGATGTACTTCAATATATCGCCAATTTGGTGAATTCAGTTTGATCAAGCTATAATAAATGTAGGTTGTGAAAAGATAAATTGAGTGATAATAGATATAATTTTCTTCTTACCGAGATGAATTGACATGTTCATCAATATAATGATCTGATTTACATGGTATATACATACAGATATTTACATAAAGTATATTATATAAGCAACATTGATAATTTATTTATAATACAAACTCCTTCATAAATGTATGATGGGTTCTGGATGTTGATAATTATTAAACTAAGCGACTGGTAACTTTTATATGAATGTTCTATTCGTTTCCTTAATCTACCTATTACTTTTAAATTTTATCGTAACAAGTGCGCTACGAAGTAGCTGAGCTATGTTCCGAAAACGCGATACCAAATACCTAAATTGTCACATACATTCTTCCATGAAATGTAATCATCACAATAATTACTACGAGCAACAAAATAACACATGCTTTGAAACAAAATCAACTAAACCTTCCCCCTTTGTAATGCGTTTAATTACCAAATCGAATAGACTTCAATTCACGTATATTTTTTCATCAACATCCCAATCCAGACATACATTTGTAGATTATTATTCTTTGAGGGTTAAAAAAAAGAAAATAATTAGAAGCCTGCATAGAACCGACGTTTCATAATTTCGTTAACTGTTCCATATGGAATTATATGTCAGGTATTCCACAAGCTAAAAATATTTTCTATAGCAGAGGAAGATAAGAGGTACATGTCAGCTTACCTCGAAAAATAATCGGCCCTCAGGCTTGACTCTTTCAAGTAATAAATGTACAAACCAAGCAAAACCGTTGCGGTGGCGAATAATATTCCATAACGACTTCTGTTATTGTAGAGAAGCCATGGAGGCATCGTATTAGAGATTTGCCGCCACATATTCACGCCCAGTCGTCGACGCATTCTCGCTTCGTCTCTTCTCCTCTGGTCTTTTCTTAAAATTAAAACGAACACGCGCTATGGTCACACTGATTTGATAATTTTAATAAAGAAAGCAGAACATAATGTAATGGAAGGACAGTCCTACTACATGAGCAAAAACGCAACAAAAGGTAGTGAAAGAAGCGAAAAGAAAATAAAATTTATTAACAAAGAATGAACTACAAGCTCTTCGATTTTCGAGGACGATTTGCCCTGGCAAAACAAGGCAAAATATTACCATAAACAAATATCCTCAAAAATCGGTAATAAATTTTTTGGAAAAGCCGACATAAACCAAACAATACATACTCTTTTTGAACACGTTTCCTGACAGCCTTCTCCAGACCTTCAGGTGGAAATTTTTGGTAGTAATACAAGGCGCGTTTAAGGATCGGTTCAAAATCTAAATCGTCCGGGATCTGCGACAGAAGACAATGGACACTTGCCAGATCGCATTCCTGTTCAAGAATTTCATCTTTTCTTGCAATTACTAGCGATGTCGCTACGTATATGGGCATCAAAGAACCGGAAGCCAGGAAGAAGTCATACAATCGTACAACGTCTTTGTAACGATTTAAAGAATGTCCAAACCAGGTCAGGAACCACGGCAAGGCAAACATTGTGCCTACACCAGAACTGAAACGTTGAATTTGAATCTGCCCACGCAACGCAATCATCCAAATGTTAAATAATATCGAAATAATATAACTTATTTCATAAAATAATATCATTTCGATAATTTAATTCGTCCAAATTCTCTTGAATGTAACGTAAAAAGTGAAACTCATTGAAATAATCTGCCTCTTATATGATGAAATAAAAATGAAGAACGATACTTAATAAGTTCGATTACTCACATTTCCAAAAATTTATAAAGCTTTGGTTCTAATTTTTCTAGGAGGGGATACATATAATTCAGTCTGAATGAAGTTTTTTCCATCGTTGCTTCCATACATTCTTTTAAATGATCGGTACTAAGTCGTTCCATTATACGAAATGAAACAACTTCTCCTACTACCAATAAAAAAGTTATTGCCACGTCATGATAACCCTTTAAAAAGGTATCTCGTGAAAAAAACATAAAAATTTCAAAAATGTTTTACCTGATAATATCGCAAATGTGGATATTTCATGATCACCCTAAGTATGAGAACAGTCAACTGATCTTGCAAAGCAAGTCTTTGTTTCAATGGGATACCTGTAAAAAGTGTAGTGAATAACGATTGACTGTACATAGTACATTCTCTTACCAGGAGGAAACCTACTCAATGACCTGTTTACATCCAAGATGACTTGATTGTATTCACTATGATTGGACAATTCCTCCAATGAAGGAATTTTTTCATTACTTTCTGGATCCACCTCCAACAATAAAGGCCATATTTGTTTTCTTAGGTCATCTGAAATAACACATTAATCATTAACAACACTATAAATGTCATCACAAATATTGATTGTGTTATGAACTTTAGTAAATTTTATCCTAGCAAAAAAGAAATCCTTACGACGTGGGTATCAATAAGATTAGCATTCACCTAATAATAACTAAAATTCATCAATAATTTGTTCATCAACATGACATGTACAGGTGGAAGATCAGCCGAGTGGTGATAAAAATCTACATAACTTATATTCTAATAGTACAACAGAAATATGTAAAAATATGATACGTTACCTCCAACTAAGCCGTATTTTTCAATAGCGAACCTTCGCCAAACATGTAAACCTTTTTCACCAGAATCAAGAACTTCCTGTATATTAATTCGTTTTGAATTTCTTCTTGTGATTCGGCAGCTGAAAAACTGAGTCAAATTCGATCCACACAGGTTCAAGTTTTATTACGTTCATCAAATTTAAGTTCTGATATCGTATCCTCATGATCTATGTAACCATTCAATTCCGCTTTCTTATCCCTATTAGAAAAGTTGCCACCATTTATTGCTCCTTTTTTATCCATTGTCTCCAGTTGATCAATATTGCACCATTTACACGATATTTTTTAACGAACACAGCAATTCAATAATTTATATCTTGGATTGGAATGACCTAAAAACATTATAGGAAAAACATGAAAAACTGAGTTTTAATGTCAAACATCAAAATAGCGAACAACAACAATAAAGTAATCTATGATTGAAAACATATGTTATAATGTTTTAGGCATCAGCCACTAGAGGACACTTAAAAGTTTTATGTAAATTGAAAGATGCAATCATTGACGTTCTAATCTAAAATACAAGCCCAAAACCCAGAAAACCTGAAAACAGAAAAAATTAACTTTCGGATCTGAAACCACAAAGTTTTAAACTTATAAAACCTAAATTTTGGATCTAAAAGTCTAAAATGCGAACTTTAAAACTGAAATCTCGGACATGAAAACCAAAAAAATCGAATCGAAAATCGTAAAAATTAAACGTAGAAGCATAAAAATAGAATAGTTTTTCAATATAAATCGTTCTTCGCTGAACTCAATTATTAAGGAATACTCCTCTATTCAAATGTAAAACTCTTTGATCATGGATGACGTGATTCTTTTCTTCCTACAATGACAAGGAGTAATTACCATTTCTATGGAAACCGTTGTCATGTCATTTGTCTGTTCTGTGAATCGCGTTCTCTTGTGAAAATAATCGTTTTCAATTATCTGGCAAATGAAAAAAAACTGAAAACATATCTTCGGTTTTTTTTTCGTTTTAATCGGATGGGTTTTTGATATTTCACCATTCATTAATACCATTTAATGGCACCATATGGGATATAACTGAACGTTTCCAGCGTTCACGACTTAACCTCACATTCTACAAAGGAAAGACGCTAGTCCATAACGTGATCTTAATTTATCATAATCGTTTGTACAGTTTACTGAAATGGCTTTATATTGTTGGGTAAGTAATAAACACTTATTATTAAGAATCGTGATTACATTCATTCTAAGGCATTAACTCTTTTTTTCCGTTAAATACATTAATGAGGCACGGAATAAAGTGTTAATATATGCTGTCAAATAATTTTTCAAAAAGTCATTCTTTTGATACTTCAAATGATGTGGCGCGTTTATTAATCCGGCGTAACATTTTACTGAGGTTAGCAAGTATTGAAATTCCAATTGGAAATCCACCAAGTAGTCGGATGAAAGTCGTTATCTATATCATAACAGGTGTTACCAGTTTCATTCATTATTGTATTCCTTTGTGAATAAAATCAACAATTAACCTAGTAAACGAGTTGGGGAAAGAATTTTTTGTGCTCCTAGCTTGTGTAAATGGAAAGCAAAAAGCTTGTTAATACTTATATTACATAACTTTATTCTAATGACGGTGATACAAAAAAATATTAACCATTCAATATTTAATATTGTTGCTAATCTCTCCTGAATTCTAAATCATTCTCAAGAAAATGGTTTTGATTTCAGGGAGCGAACAGCTATGGCCAATTAGGTCTAGGTTATAAATCGGAAGAGGAGATTGCTCCAAAGGAGGTGAATCTTGATGGTACAACACTGAAGGCTGATGAAATTGTTTCGATAGCAGGTGGAGCTGGTCACACCTTGATTCTGAATAATAAGGGTCAGGTGTATGGCTGTGGTTGGAATAAAATGGGCCAGTTAGCTCAGTCTGATGACACCTTGAAGTTCAATGAAATTGAAATCTTGAAAGGTTACAATATTATTCAAATATCTTGCGGTTGGGACTTCAGTGCAGCAATTTCCCAGTGTGGCAAGCAGTTTGTTTGGGGAAATAACAGCTATACCCAGCTTGGTCTATCCAAGAGCATCACTTGCACCGGAATTCCATCTAGGTTGCAAGTATCCTTGAAGCTCGCTTCTGGTTTTAAGACTGTCAGCTGTGGTTTGAGGCACTCTGCCATCATTACAAAAGACTCGGAGCTGCTGGTTGCTGGTAGTGGAAGGAAAGGACAGCTGGGTCTAGGCGACGATTTTGACGATAACAGCTATCTGAGCATATCGAAGGTGCCTGACTTGAAGAATGTCATTGGGGTCGCGAGTGGCGAAAACCACACCGTCTGCTTGGTAGAAGGCGGTAGAGTACTTACTTGGGGTGAAAACAAGTTCGGCCAACTTGGCTTGGATCCCACTGTCGATTACAGCTTTATACCTTACGAACTGATAACCGTCCCAGATGCTAAGCAAGTGTGCGCCGGATGGAGTCATTCAGCTCTGCTAACTGTGAATGGAGATGTGATCAACTGGGGTCGTAACACATATGGGCAGCTAGGATCGAAAAGAGCTGTTTGCCATAAGCCGGAGAAGTTGCAAGACATATCCGGCGTTGTCCATTTGAGTCTTGGATCGGAACATAATTTGGCCATCAACAAGGCTGGAAAATTGTTTGCTTGGGGTTGGAACGAGCACGGAAGCTGTGGCACCGGGGATAAGAAGGATGTTCTCAAACCTACTCAGATTTTGTCCCAGTCTACAGTAAAACTGGCTTTTGCTTGTACGGGAAGTTCATTTGCCGTTGTAGATTAACGTTAGTTTAAATTCATGTGGATTTGTCTCTATTATTAAGTATTTTTTATAAAAAAAAATATCGAATCATGTATTCTGTATTTTTATAATAAAATTTCCTGCATGTAATTGTCTATGTAAAAAACACTTTTCATCGAATACCATTTCTTAATTTTTGATTGGATTATGGATAATCCCTAAAGCCGAAATCAACTGATAAGTTCGAACATTGTTGTTTCTTTATATTTGGCATTTTTTGTATCACTGATTGAGAATATAAAATGAATAGTAATTGAACACCTGAATGATTGAGTTGTCTGCAGATAGAAAATTATTGCTCTTTTACTATTTTCTGTTTACCCATGGGAAATTGAATCAGTGTTTATAAAATTCTACTTGGTATCATGGAACGCATTTTTATTGATTTTCTATAACCTTCAAAATTATTTTGTACTTTTTCACAACCGTTAGGAGGTGCATGCAGGTAAAAATGAACCAACTTATGCAGCCAAACCTCATTAGTTTATTGTGAAGCAAATTAAAGCGCAGAGTTGAAAAATTTGTTTTAAAGTAAAAGCTCCTCATCAGAATAACTTTATTATATATTAGCAATAATTCGGCATCAGAATACTTCCTAAAGCAGAAAACGTTGGAATTCGATACATGAATAATACTAATAAAAAAAAAAGAATTTGAAACGTATTCAAAGCCCACTTCTGCACTCACAAATTAATATTAATATTCATCCTGCCAATCGATTAACATAAAAATATATTTCTGTGGTATCGTCGGTATTTGAGGTTAACTTGGTTTCTGTGCTTTTCGGCCTTTCATTTTAGACGCCAGTTTGAAGCGGTTGATAGTTTCATTCACATTACGCGGTTATTGAAATTAATCTGAAATGAATGTGTCCAATTTCAAGTAATTGCTAGTTTCGATTTGCTACAATCTCAGGTTTGTTTGAGAATACTTATACCGGTACGTGTCAAATCAAACGATCATTGACAACCTGTTATATTGTAAGTTGCATTATACACATTGCAGTTCCACGTGCTCTTTCGATTTGTGTGGAAGCCGAAAGCGACATGAGTTACAAACATGATGATAGTGATTGGAATGGTATTTATGGCAATTCAACTATATATTCTTGAGTTTTGAAATTTTTAATTTGGTAGGAGCTTCCTGTGAATACGTGCAACGTGACTTCCAGCGAGTCAATGTTGATGGGGGTTCCAATAACAGGAACTGGGGCAATCAGAACAGAAACAGGTCGAATTTCGATAATAGAGGACCCAGAACTGTGAATAATTCACAATGGCAACAATCCAACCGCAGATCGGATGGGGGATCTTGGGATAATCAAGGATCGTCTTTCAACAAAAGGCGACCAAACAGACCGAATGCCAGCTCCGGAAATGATAGTTTCTCACACTCGGGAGCTTCTGGTTCTGATACCAGGGATAATGCCACCACTATTGATGTCCCTAGTCATGCAGTGTCAAGAATTATTGGTAAGACACTATACTGTCAAGTAATTTTTGTTACGAATTTATGGCGTAATATACCTACAGTGAAGTTATCTTATCACTAATTGTTTCTCTCAAAATTACTTTGAACAGTTTTTGGAACGTTTTATTTATTTATATCTTATAGTCTCTCATGAATATTTTCCTGGTTTGGGGCGGGGCGGCAATGACTCTTCCTTGCAAATATACAACATTGTATAACATTTGAATGTTTTCTCATGAAATATGGATGGATTACAAGTTTTGATTTGTTTTATATGATTCGAACTACATGATTCCATGATTTTACAAGCAAATTCAAATTTGCTACACGATTGGAAAAAACGTTCCTGCACACAAAACCGACGAAAAATGAATTACAAAGGAATTTTGAAAATGCTCATGGATCCTTAAAATCCGGCAACGTAATTGTCTATGGTCATTAAATTCTTGATGTGATTCTCAGTGAGAACATTACGTTTGAAATGAGAACATATGTAGTTTTTTTGATGGAAGAGTTTAAGATCGGTTTTAATGTTGTTTTTCATGTCAATTTTTTATTAAAACATTTATTGTATCGTGAATTTTCGTCTGAAATTTGTAAACATTTAAAAGTCGTAAATGAATTGGTCCAACCCTTCGTTATTTCATTTTGTCAACATTTTTATTAAACAAAGGGTCTGACTTCATTGCTCGTGCCTATCCTTACTGGCACTGATCGATTTGTTACCAGTATAGTGCACGTTCACCTTAATAATTAAAAAATTGATTTAGCAATTGAAAAAAGTTACTGAAAGTTTGCTCCATCAGAAGCTACAACTTTCACCTATCTTTCAGGCGTCGAATGGACTTCCTCATTGAAGAAATTCTGATATTGGGAGACGATTGAAATGTTAAGTCAATGTTGAAGAAGTGAACCTAATGTTGAGATATTCGGGAATGTAACCACCCGGAGGTGTTATGGTGAATATGATGGGTGAGGTTAAAAACTTCGCAGCCGTTTCAAATCATTTTGATCAACGCTTGCATCTGTGGGTTTGCTTTGTCATGTTCAAACATTAATATGTTGTGTCTTTGAGACAGTTTTAGTGTTTTTTTTTTCTGTGAAAGTTTTAAAGCATTAAATACAGTTTCAGTTAACTGCACCTGTTGTGGCATAATCTGACATCAGTTGCTAGAAAACTTTACTGTAATGAATATCTCTTTGGTGAAAGGAAAAAAAGTGTTTTCAAAATTATTCTACTGGAAAATTCATATCGTCTAATGATTTGTTTATTACTTTTTACAATTATCACTGAAACCATCGACAATTTGTATAAATGAAAATATTCATATCCGGCCTTTCTCTAGCATTGTTAAGAAGTGCCGCTCTCCTCGAATATTCCAAACGAAAACGATACAAGATAAACCTGCGACTTACATAAGCTTGAAACGAAGCTTTAAGAATTTACGTGACGATCCGTAGTGTTGCTTGGGGTGATAATTTAATCGTCCCTTGATTCACAAGAAACAAATTATATTTTAATTTACCTACTCGCAAAAATCGTTACGTTTCCAAACAGACAATAGTCCTGGTTGACGGAATTCAGAGTTGTTGTATTTTTTTTAGGTCGTGCAGGTTCGAGGATCAATAGTATTCGCGAATCCACCCAAACTCAAATTTCTGTTGGAAACAACAGTAACGAAGCAACTACCACAATTAAAATATTCAGTCGTCCAGGATCGGACGTTCAACGTGCCGTCGACATGATAAACGATATAGTTAAAGAATGCGAAACGGGTTCCGGTTCCAACTCCAATACGCATCACTCGCAGAGGAGACAGGTTGTTGAAGAAGAACCGTCCTTCGACGCCGTGCAGGAAACGAAAGTCGAAGAACAAACGACAGAAACGAAACCCGCTCCGATCGTGGATTGGCAGGCGTTTTTGAAGGAATCGGAAGATCGAAACAAACAGGGTTTCGACTCGAAATTCATCATAGTCAAAAATTTCTATAAGGAACATCCGGAGGTGACCAGGATGACTGAAAGCGAAGTGGAAGACTTTCGTATGGAAAACATGAACATTGTCGTGGAGAGAACGTTCAAAACTGAATCGAGTAAACCAATTCCGAAACCTTGTATAACTTTTGAGCATGCGTTCCATGAATATCCCGATATATTAAGCGAATTGAAAAGAGTAGGTTTTGATAAACCGACGCCCATTCAGAGTCAAGCTTGGCCTGTATTATTGAGTGGTGAGGACATGATTGGGATAGCTCAAACTGGAACAGGTAGAAAACAATGGTCTGCTACCTAAGGGTTATTTATTATACTTTTTTGTTAGGGAAAACTATCGCCTTTTTGCTACCAGCTCTGGTACATATCGTAGGACAGACAACCCCTAGATCCGAGAGAAAAGGTCCTACTGTAATGATTATGGCTCCGACTAGAGAATTGGCTCTACAAATTGAGAAGGAGGTAGTAAAATACAACTTTCGAGGAGTGAAAGCGTGAGTCAAGTAGATCATGATTGCTCAATAACTAAAACGCTCATTTCAGGGTTTGTTTGTATGGTGGCGGTGACCGTAAAAAGCAAATCCAGACAGTGGAGGATGGCGTGGATATTGTCATCGCCACTCCTGGAAGATTGAATGACATCTGGAATGCAGGTGAAGATTGCTATGACTAAGGGTGCATATTTGCTATATTTTAATCGTTTTTTTTTCAACTCAGGAAAAATTGATATTAATTGGGTTACCTTTGTGGTTCTGGATGAAGCAGATAGAATGTTGGATATGGGTTTTGAACCCCAAATTCGAAGGATAATGTACTCCATTAATCCGAGCCGTCAAGCTGTGATGACGAGTGCTACCTGGCCTATGGGAATTCGGCGGCTAGCACAGTCTTACATGGTTGACCCAATTCAGATTTATGTTGGCAGTTTGGACCTCGCAGCAACACATACTGTTACACAAAAAATTTGGATTCTTGATGACGAGGCTAACAAACTTCCTATGGTAAGTGAAACTTTTCGTTTTGTTGGAGAAATCGTTCAATATTATTTGTTTTTATTGCAGTTAATTGACTTTTTAACAAATATGACGGATGATCAGAAAGTTATTGTATTTTGTGGTAAAAAAGCAATGGCCGATGATATTTCATCAGATCTCGCTCTCATGAGAATACCCTGCCAAACTTTACACGGAGCGCGGGACCAAATCGACAGAGAGCAAGCTTTAGAAGATATAATTTCTGGTGCTGTGCAGGTGTTGATTGCGACCGATCTTGCTTCTCGAGGACTTGATATAGACGATATAACGTAAGAACTGTTGTCGTCAATTCTTCACTGTCTAATCAACGTTTTCGTGTTGTTTTATAGGCACGTTATTAATTACGATTTTCCTCATAATATTGAGGAATACGTGCATCGCGTTGGACGCACAGGTCGAGCTGGAAAATCTGGCGAATCTATAAGCTTCTTCACAAAACGCGATAAATATCAAGCCAAAGAATTGATAAAAATTCTAGAAGAGGCAAATCAAGTGAGCAAAATTCCTCAAGTCCTTAATATCCCACTAAATAAATTTGTTTTTTATTAGGAAATTCCTCAAGATCTCTATCATTTTGCTGAACTTGCTGAAAAATATGAAGATCGAAGAGGAAGTTCTGGGGGGAGATTTAGGGGCGGCAGGGGTGGTGGAGGAAAACGATGGTAGGTGAAAAAAATACAAGTTTGGGTAGTATTAACATTTCTTTGATATATAAATACAAACATTTGTTGTTCTTTTTTCTTTCATTTAGGCAAGAATTATTTTATTATAAGGATGTATTTTTAATGTTTCTCATGTTACAATAAAACATTTTGTTTATTGGTTTAATTGATCGTTGTCAGAATATTTTATTGCCTTGTTTGAAATCGTTCAGAATGTCTGTCTAGTTTTGAGTTACTGAATGATGAAGTTATTTTGAATTCAATTTTAATTCCTAAACCTTTATACTTCAATAAGTGTGATGTAATATTGCATCTCATTGGCTCGTGTTGTGGATAAAATAATGATGACATAAATGAGAATCAAAATAGTATTCACGTACCAATCATCTAAAATGCCATGGGGGTCTAGGATAAAAACAAATTTTATTAAATACAAAACCAAGCGGAATCATTCCGCTGCTTTTATTACCAAATTTTTCAAGAATTTACTATAATCGTCCACTTTGAGCAACAACAATCAGCGTCACCTTCCAGCAAACTTGCGGATCAATCGTAGACGAGATTTGTATTGTGAATAAGAATTTTCAAGAAAAAATTAAAAATTTTGCCATACGTTCACAGATGGCTTAAAACTTTCGACCAGTCGTCCATAGATGTCGTAATATTATTAATAAAAAAAGGTATTATCTACCTACATTTAATAATAGTGTTAGTTCAATGCAATTATGAAATGGAAATGTCTTATGAAAAGAAAAAAGGCAACATTTGCCCTTTATGTGAGTTAAGATGAAGAGCTCAAACTTCTAACAATTCCATCACTAGCATGACATTTTTAGCTGTTTTGCGTCGATATAATATTATTTGAAACAATACAAATCTGCCGGTAGGTTGTCGGGGACAAGTTAAATCGGTGAAGAATGTTATTTCGGAAACAACAAATTTTATTGATGTTGGAATTTCAAATAAATTTTTGCGGTTTTTTTGAAATCACTTGATATTTTAATGCAGATATCGACTCTTTTCCATACACAGTTCTTTAAAATAGGTGCGAACAAAAAAGCATGCAACATCGATGCTCAAATCGAAACTTAAAATACCTCATTCTATTTAAATTCATTATCAGAAAAATGAATGTTCGCAGAAAATTTCATTTTTATGATGCTGCAAAAATTTCAAAAAAATAAGGATATATCCATAATTTTCCATATAACTATACTACACTAAATAGTTTTTATATTAGAAATAACTCTTTTTTTTTAAGACCGACGTTTTTTTGATTTTAATGTTTCTAAGTAAAAAAGGGATTTATTGAAAATTAAGAGTGATATACAGTCACATAAAAATCAAATATCAAAATATGTGAAAACGAAAAAACATCGCCAAAGGAACACTGATTCATCGAAAATTTGAAACTATTTTAAGTCCTACCTATTTAATAACATTATTTAAAAAGTAACTAAAAGGTTTTTGTAATTTAGTTTTATCAAAGGTACGTTTTTTTGTTCTCCAATTATCTATAATTTTCAGATAATTAAGCATTTAGTACACTCTATTTTGACTGTTTAATATTCGTTATTATGTATTACAATGTATAGGGTCACATTGTCAGTGACGGATTGTTCTAATTCATTTGATAAACTGTGCTTCGTTTTGTCTGAAGGTATGTATTTCTCATTGTAGTTCACATTGCTGTTCTTGTGTGTTTATACAAAATACACTAGAATACAATTGAATTTTAGGCGCACGTATTCTGAATTTTACGTGCGCCTTTTTTTTAAATTTGAAGGTCGGAAAACTTTTTAAAGGAATACATATACAAAATTATGGTCCATTAAGCAAAAAAATTCGGTGTTTTCATTGTTATCAAAATTTTTATTGAAAAGGGTGAACATTCGACATAATAACAATAAAAAAGGTATTAAAAATATCAAAATGACTTCTTTCTCATTACTGCTTTGCTGATGATGATACAAAAATTAAGTACTATTAGGTGGATGCGCTGGGTTCACAAATATGCAAAAATATATCCACGTCTACCATATTCAGGAAATTCACGCATTAATATTTCAGCATAGACATAAAACATGGTCTCTTCGAATAAATTCAGTTTTTGAGAATCTTTTCGACTTCACACTATTTCCGAGTGTCCGAGTAACAAAACGGCATTTTGGACTATAGAATGCTACGCGTATCAAAAATACTAATCGATTACAACAGTTGCGGAATTCATTAATTTTAAACTTTTGATATTAATTGCAGTCTTTTACATTCCTGATTCCTGAATCAACCGGATTTCTTAAAAACTCTGGGAAGTTTAACTCTAAAATTTATGAGTTTCATCAAGAACTCCGAAATTTTGTTGCAGTTTCATGTGAAATTTTCTGTCAGAGTTTCATATTTCAATAAATTTTGGATAATACAGTCTGGAAATGATCCTTCTCAACTTTGATATAGTCTTTTTGCTTTATTAATAATATGCTCCCTTATTCGTCCGAGAATTCCGTTTTATTGTCGCGCCTTATTCATTTCAATAAATCCTCAACTAATTTCAAGAAACTAATTGAGAATTTCGAAGTAGCCCAAGTAGTTGAAACAATTCACACTTTTTTTCTATTTTGAGTATGTTGTTCGTGATATTCAGTACAATTAAAAATTGCTAAACATTTTTGCAGATGTCCTAAAAGTTAAAAATATTTCCTAGATTCGGAGATTGAAATTATTGTTTAATTTGTTGGATTTATTTTATCAGCCCAAAAAGTTTGAGAAATATTTCGAATGTTATGCAACTTTTTAGAAATTTTGTAGGTCTTTGCGGAAAGTCGATTAGTTTGCGCACTTTTTGAATCTCCTGAAGATCAATCAGAAATATAAGTATTTCGAAAATCTGTAAGATAACTTCTTCAAATGCCTGAAAATTACGTCAGATTTGAGAAATTCTTAAACATGCGATAATATAATCATTCTGATATAGCCTAAATATTGAATATAAGAAATCAGTATTAATCATGAACATTTTGTGAAAATTTACACAATTTTAGGAAATTATGATAAGCAATTTTAAATTATATCTCGAATTGTATATAAATAAGTATAATTTGAAATTATATTTTTTGGGTTGAGAGCATTTATCAAAATCTTTCCAATATCGTATTTACAGCGCTATAATTTTCTCCTTTTTCGAGGATTTTTTTGTGTTTTGTGCTGTCGTTTCTTCGGATCTTTTTCTAATTTTGGTTTCTCATTGATATATTCTCAATTTTTCTAGTTTTTATAGTTTTTGTTGCGAGTTTGGAATACAACTCAATTTTTTTTTAATTGTAAACCTAGTTGAGAAGGATTCTGGAGCTTTCTTTCCTTTATAGGATTATTTACTACTCGAAAATGGGAAAATGTTTTCAAAAATCGACATTCCTCTTGGTCTTTAATTTAATAACGATTTTGAATTATCTGTGAAAATCTATACCTAATTTTCAAGGGGATTTTGGAATTTTTTCGGAGGATTTCACTCAATTTTTCCATAATTTCAATTGGTTATTATATACCTTTACGAAGTCTTCGAACACGAGATTATTTCAATTGATATCAGTTTATCATTAGGTTCAATTTTTGAGTAGAACATCTTCGAATTGGTAATGATTGACTGTTTTAGAAATTGATGAACGTTAATAAACCGTCGTTTTCTCTCCCAAAATTTTGATACATTTCTAATTTTTCTGCCATCCAACATGTATTTTGGGTTTTTTACGTTCATCCTTTTAATTCAATTATTTCAGAAAATGTTCTCGGGAAGTTCGCAAAAGATTTTTGCTAGGGAAAAAATATATTCAGGTGATTAAATCACAAGGAAAATTTATCATTTGCTCAATTTCATTCATATACCGATTTAAATACATATTATCAATATACATTCAGATTATTAAAAAAGCAATTTTTTCAGTGTTGTTTAAAATGTCTCCCACATCATCTTGAAGAGCGAATATTTTTCAATGATCCACGATACAAGGAGCACTTTATTTGTCTATCCTCGCAGACAGATTTTTTTCTATTCAGATAACAAAAAAAAGGAATTGCAATTGTCAGGAGCTCCAGCTGTTTATTCAACTTTAGAGGATATGAACTTCACAAACATACTGAAAATCACTCCCAAGCTAAAAGTACACGAGAGACTCGCTACAATCGTAGATAAAAATATTTTTTCCTATTCGAATCACCAAAAATTACAAGTATCGAGCAAATATGTACGCTTCCATGGAGGCTTTAAATTGAATTCTGTTTCCTATTCGAAATCACTATTACCGAAAAAACTATTTTATAAAATACCGCTTGGTAAAGATGACACATACAAAAAAAATTCAATATTGATCAGAATACGGTTAATTAAACGTATCCACACATTCCCTAATTGAGTTTAGCAAATATCCAACAATAGCATAAAGGTTTACGATAAATCATTCACAATTCACCTTTCAAACGGGGGGAAATGTATTCCACCTCGAAACATACCGATATACCTATTAAATATAAAGTCGATTCAGAAACGAAGCAAGAGCACCAGGTGCTAATAAATTAACGTGGGGTGGTCGCTCCGCCTCTGGGACGTCCCACGATGGTACCGACCCCTCTGATTCACCTTCGGCCAGCTAGTTTACAAACTTCTACGGTTTCAGAGAGTACTATTAAATATTGACACCTGCTTCTAACATTTCCGAGGTGATAATTATATAGCTGGAAGTCGTGCGTGCCAAATCGCTCAATTGTGGCAGTTTCTTCGCAAGACATGATGATTTTTCGTCTATTACGTTTACGTGTGTTGAGTGGTTGAAGTGACAAAACGGCTCGAGCCCCAAGGGAGAATTAATTAATCGGTCCACTGACATTTGTCGGCGTAAGAGCCCTTAACCCTTATCGATAGGCTAGAGCGATTCCGTCAATACTTTGTCATTTAGGATGATTTAGGATGGCGCGTATGTACCTAGGTGGTGCATTGAAACGTTTTCAAGTGTGTAGCCAATTATAGCTGAAACAATTGAATTAACCTATTTCCTTATCCACTGAAATTACTTATCAACGTGGCACGGACAAGTTAAATTACAATTTCAAATGTATACTTAATTAAGATTATCTTATCTATGCAAAAAGGGACTTCGTTTGCAATTAGTTACAAATACACGACGCCAAAAACACAGCAATTGGAATATATTAGATAATTGTACGATGGCATTTTCGCGATTCGCTAATGACATCGTTTGGACTGACTTCTAGCCCGTTTAATGAACGTCATAGTCGCGAAAACTTGTAGTCTTATCGTGAAACGGCCCATGAAAATCGCTCATTCAACGGTCATCAGTCAGATGGAGAACGAAGTGGAAATGGATTTGAGTACCAAACAACGCGACTGTGACGGCAATCCAGGAAAAGTAAGGACTGCGAAATCTGTGTTCTCCATTAGCAGCTTGGTGAATGTTGATCGACCAGAAAACGACTGTAACGTCGCGGGTGAGTGTCTTCCTTTTTTTTTCACGGTTTTCGTGTCGCACATCGTATGAACGAACGATAATTGATCGGGGGCTGACGGGACTGGAGGATGTGGAATGTCAGGACGGCTTTTTAACAACTGATACCAGTTTTGAGAAGTTATGGTTCCTACTTTGACAGAAGCTCACTATTGATTAAAATAGCAAAAGAGCTATCGCCTTTTACTGTTTTAGAAGGCGTTTCGGGTTGTGATCAACTAATTTGTTGAAAATTAAAAAAAATACTGCATATGGCAGATAAAAATATTTTTGATAATTTTAAATCGAAGGTCAAAAGTTTTTTCTGCGCGTGGGACGAGAGCGGAACTAAAACCAATCTGATGTTGAAATGCGATCTGCTCACAAACAGAAAATCGAACTGAAAACTGTTATCTGGAATTGAATAAGGAAAGCTGTTAGGTATGGATTGAAAACTATTTTTTGTTATTCCTCTCTACACAATGCATCGTATTGAAAAGTCGTCCCTAACAACAAGAAAATGTTTAACTTTTATATTGACTATTTCTTTACGTTTCCTCAAAATTTTAACAGAAAAAAGATCTCATATGAACACTTATTTCGACAAATTTAAATAAACGGAGAAAAAGATTCAACTTTGCCAAAAAAAAAAAATAATAATTGCTGAAATATTGAAAAATTATGAAAAAAGATTTTTTTCCTGGTAATTTAAATATTTATCATTCTAGTTTTGTTATAATTGCATGAAAGATTCCCAAAAAATAAATTGAATATTGTTTATTTAATCAATAAAACAGTATCAATATACCATCAGTTCTTACTAATTTTGATATTGTTTTGTATTTGTAACAAAGATATTCTGAGACGAAAAGAATTGAGATGAGACGCCGCAATAATAGTTTTTGCTGAACGAAAGTTTTCACAAAACAAAAAACATTTTTCTTGTCTCTGCTAGGGTGCGTGGGAGTTCATCGAATCGAACAGCATTTGAATTGTTTCATCATGGCTGACACTTCAACTTAACTTTACAGAAAAAACTGATTGCCAAGCATCTTTCGTCCGTTTTTATGGTAACGAACCGATATATATGACCAGGAAAGAATGATGAAAAATGATTAAGAATTGAACTATCCTGCGGCGAAATCCTGGATCACATAGCTTAACACTCAATGGCAAACCATCGTCCAGTGGTTTGAATAACTTACCATGCGGAGTGGCTTCATTCAAATTTTTTCCGCTTGTTCTTTTCGAAGTGGAAGATAACTTTTCTTATGTGCAGATGTGCGAAGATTTTTCAAATGTATGGATTAAATTCTTATAATACAATCCAATAGATTGATAGTATCCAACAACTACTTTGCCATTTTAAAAAATATTTTTATCAGTATGTCGGCAGTTTTATTGACCATAAATTATGGTTTGGAGTCGTGGTTAGGCATTTTTCCAGATTTAATATTCATTCATTATTTGAATATTTATAAAATGTGAACACCAGTAAAATTTTGTTTTTCAACTGACCGAAAAATTTCTGAAATGATTTTTTTGTCACCGAATTTTATTGTTGTTCCATATTTTCATCTATCGAGCCCAATTTATTTCATTTTTCAAGTGAAACGCCTGTAGACAAAATCTTCAAAAAATCTTTACATTTCCTTTTATAGCACAGATAAGTGCCTCTTGTTTCAATTCCTGTAAGTAAAAAATGTAAACCCGAAAATCGAGTTTGCCGTCGATATTTAACAAACAAAAATGTACAAGAATTCATTCAAAATTCGGAAACACGTTTTCTACACCGGACGAACAATTCGATTTTTTTGCATTCTCAAGTATGACAATTAACATAACTGAAGATGGAATGCTTCATACTTCATAGGACACCTAAAAACTAGCAGGAATTTAAAATTACATGTAAAAATTCCTTATTATAAAATTTTTATGGAACTACAAAATCCAATGCATCGTACTAGCTGTGTACTTTTCCATTTATTTTCGTTATTGTGGAAATTTTTCTTTGAATAAATTGACGACCAGAAAAGTTACTTTGTTACTATCGACTGGGAGAATTAGATATCAACAATAAAAGAAAACAAAACACTAAAAAACTATGATTAGAGGTAATTCACTATAAAAAACCAAACCAAAAAAATAAATGGAGGTAAAAAAAAGAATAAAAATCGTACTTCACAATACCTGATCTAAAACTACAATGAAGAGATGATTGATTGATATAGATTACATCAGTTGCTCGCCTCATTTACTCTGAAAAGTACTGTTTCGAACAGTGTTTCAAATTTATTCACTATTAATATGAGCAGTTATGTAGACAAAGCAAAAATAAAGTTTTTTCATCCTGTGCTTTGGAACTTTGTAAATGCTGGAATGTTTCATATTCTCTAATCTATCTTCAGACCAATTCGGTATTTTATTAACCTATATTGCAATTAGCTGTTTCATTAAAAGCTTCAAAGAATCTGATAAATGTTGAAATTCCAAATATTGTCCGAACATCTTCAGCTTGGACTAAAATTGTATTGTAAAGGAAGATTTGTTCCTAAAAAATTCGTGTTACGGCACCTTTATTAAAATTTTTGGAACTGTTCGATTAATGCTTATATCTCAGTATTTACAAATATGCTTACCATAATCATCAATTTTCGATTTTTGTATGAGATGTTTCTTCATTTTGTATAAATCTCCGAAGTACACTTTTTGTACACAAAATTTTACATGTCTTTCCGAAATACACCTTTCGGACTCCACTTTGAGATACATCTCCGAAGTGCATCTTTCAATTTTTTAATACATTTTTCGCACCGAAATATTGTTTCATTTTAATTGACATATTGTTATTCTTTATTGGAGTTAAATCACTGGTTACTTTCATAGCGAGAAAGTTCACAGATGAATTTTTTGTTCGTGTGTTCAGATCCACAAAATTATTATACTTCAATTTAAGTAAGAACATAAATAAGACACTTTGGATAACTAAAATATGATACATATGCCTATGTACTTACTTGTGATACCAAAGTATTACGTTAAAAGCTATAAACAACTGTGTAACTGGTAGTTTTGATATAAATTCACTTCGAGCTTAGAAAAGTCATGAATGGTCCACAGAATCATTTGAATTTAACCATCCAGTTATCAAAAGTAAGTATACTCACATAAATTGCAAGAAACCAAAAGAAAAAGTGGTATCAAAGGGATTTTGAATCTACCCGTTTCTCTAAACTTTTAACAGTTATTATCAGAATGCAATCCGTCCATTTAGCATACTCGAGTCCACTCAGCGCCTGGACTAAATCGAAAACAGAGTCCGATAATTTCCCGGTAAACGGGGATGTTTGAATGACAGTAATTTTCGCTGATAATGTAGTTCGCGGGTGTAGGGATCGAAATGGTCCGTGAATTATGGTCCTGCGATGAGAGTCGAAATGATCACACCGATCGGTACGTGGATCGTTCAGAACGATCGCGCTCGAAAATATCGACGGTCATAATAAATCGCAATTAGGGTACGAAAATTGAACGACACCGATTTCTACGAATGCTGCAGCGGACGTTTTGTTAGAAAGTAATATCACGTTTATAATAATCCGAAATTATTACTTACCACACATTAAAATATTTATTATATCATTAGTGGTACGATTACGCGTTCTCTATCATTATATCAGTCCAGGTACTTATTCGGACAAAAAAGGGCGCCATCTTCTACTCCAATGCTACGTGGTCTTACGGAAAAAATTATGCCAGCCGGGTAATTTGTACGGACGTTTTTTTCTTCTAATTTCAGATGGCAGATAGATAAACGATGCAGTTAGGTTATATAGAAGTTCTATGGTTCAGCGGTTCCCAAAGTGTTGGTTGCAACCAATACTTACGACTTTTATGACGACTTTTTCCACACATGTGATCACTGCCTTAATCAAATCTGCACCTAAGCAACATGTGTTTCGTTTCGGAACATTCCTACTTACCTGATTCAGAATATTCGCAGATATTTTCTTTATTAATTTTATTTATGATTGACTAAGATCTTCAGGTTTGATCAATCGATTTTGAACTACTTATATCATGTGATTCGAAAAATCGAAATATGTAGGTATTAATTGAAATATCGTTATTTCTTAAAAAGCATGCGTTCTACATTAAATATGAATGAAGAATTTTTTATAAATTAATTTTTTCATATAGAAGATTTCAAAAAAAGATATAATAAGGAAAGCAAATTTGTATTTGAATACATGTTTAGTTTATCAGTGAATGTGAGCGACACAGTTTTTCTTAGCCGTCTCTCATTCATTCCCAAATCATCTGCGAGATTATTTCATAACGTTTTTGATAATCTTTTCTTTTACCTTACTAAATAGATGAGATGATAAAAACATAGGAAAAAGACAGAAGGAAAAGATTCGAAGTCATCTTACCTGAATATTACAAATTCAATTTTTTTCGAAATATTGCTCAAAAGCTTGTTTAAATTAACGTTCATTAACGCATGTCGGAGCTGACACACACATTCTTTTTTTCCCTGATTTTGTTTTTCCAAAACTGAATTTGGGCGGCCGAACGCCCAACCCAACCAAAGTTTTTTCTTACAGTATAAATTGTGACGTCGTCAAGAGTCAATTTGAACGACAAATTCTACTTTTCTTCATATAGGAATTGAGTTAATTGTCCTGAGGCACAATACTTTCATCTTGAACAGTAATCAATAGAATTAGAGATACGTTTTCTTCGCGAATTAATCAGTAAAAAGGGATGTTGAACATTAAAATAAAGCTATGAAATTGCGATTCCTGGCATACACAAATGAATCGTATAATTGAGTGCATTCAAGAAAGATATGAAAATTCCATTACTACATAATGAAAACTATAAATCAGCGTTTTATCCCCGTCCTAAAATACCTACAACTATCATCTATACGGCCGATAGCAGAAGATACTATTACCCCGATCTGATGCATAAATAAATTTAAATTTAATAAAACCTTTTTACTCGTCACTCCGACAACCGACCGGTTTTATTCTTTTTTCGGAGACCGAGATAGTTCGGCACGCGACGAACGAAGTTTAATCTTGTTAGTGAAGACAACGCCTAAAAGCTTTTTTATTGCGGAATGTAGACGGATCCCGATATTTGTTCACTTAACCCGGAGACTTCGGACGATTACTATGACTTCCGATTTGTTTTGATACAGGGTAAATTTCTCGGCTATTAAATTCGTATTTGCCTGGATTTCTCAACACAGATTTGACGAAAGAAACGAACGACCGCCTAATCAAATACGATCATCATTTCCTCGTCACTATTAGCTGATATTATCTCTTTTCATATTTCACATTTCTTCATTTAATGTTTTAATAATTGTGTGGGATCTCGGATACGTTTATTTCTCGATTTGAACAATGCTAATTTTTTTCATGATCCCTAACGGAATCTGTGTTACACATTTCCCTATTATGGAATTTGGCATGGCATCCACGTCTACAAAATAGTCATCGCGTGATACAGACAATAAGCGTTATTAACAGTTTTAACTTAGGATCGATCCAGCTGGTACTCAACTTTTCATTGCTGTTCATGGTAGTTTTCGGAAATTGGAAAGCTTATAAAATTAGCGATACCTCTTTTGCTTTCCGCTCCGAACGGGATAATGTCACGAATACAACAAAAGTTAATTGAATTCGGTATCATCAGAAACATTGTTTTCGACCACTCGCGCATTATGGTTTCATCGATCAATTTGTTTGGTAGTCTCTCTTTTGTATCTTGATTAAATTTTCACTGTTTATATAATTTCATTGAGAATATATAAAATCTCTTCATCTTGTAAAACAGAATCGATATACTTGAAAACTACTGAACGGAATATACCAAATTTGGGAAAATATTCGCATAACTGAACTTGAAGTATATTGCATCACTTTATCATTTCATTCAACATGTTATTTTTCATCTCGAATATCGCAGTATATCTCCACATTTTTTTATTTTTGTTGCATATTTTCACACTGTTGTTCCATTCATTTTTGCCAAAAATCTGTTCTTCATCTGAGATGCATGATACAAATAAGGTCTATTCTCAAATAAGGCGTGTAGTGCAGAAAAGTCGATTGAAATATATTTTTGTGAAGTGCATTGTTCCCTCTCGCTGATGAAGCTTCGGCAAGCCTCGGGCATTAATCATCCAAGGGAGGGAACCTCACTTTAATCCAGAGGGAGTGTGACGACTGCATTTCTGCATCCTATTGTCTGAAAAATTGATTTTCTAGTTTATGTTATAGGGAAATCGACACCTTTATACTTGTTTGTCAACGAAATTTTGTAATGTGACATTCCAAACTGAGAAAAACTTTGTCAGATGCAATAATTGTTATGTTGTATGAAAAATCATATTGTATGCCTTTGAGGAAAGTTCGGTTCCCTCCCTTGGGTGATTATTGCCTTCGGGAACCCTCGTGAATCAAACTTTATCTGCGGCGTGAAACGATGCACCTCTCGCCATTTGCTAATTTTTGTTTATTTTCTATATTATTTTTCATTTTGTTAATATAAGTATAAATTCAAGTCTGACTAGCAATTTCTACAGAATATTTTGTAATATAACTAAGAAATTTGTTCAACGATTTCACGAAAATGAAAAAAAATTACCCCTTTTCAAGTGATTTTTCATGAAACATTGTAACACGTTTTCTACTTGAACATTTAAAAGCGAATAATGCCTCGATTCGAATTATTAATGAAGATATGAGTGTTTGAAATAAGGTATGCCTTAACTGTATCAAATAACTTTCTTTCAAGCAGTTTTTTCTATACCAAAAATTCCTTAAATGAAATTTTGATTTAATTCCCAGTAAACTGAATTGAATTCCCGATGGACAAAAGTTCAAATCAAGATAATTTGAAAATTTTAAAACATTCAAATATGTGATGTCTTTATTTATTCAATTTAAAAATTTCCCGATGGCTTAGCCTAATTCTTTCAGATTTTCCGACGTATCTCATAGGAGGGAAGCTTTTGACCACAATCACGAGAAAAATTCGTTGAGATATGCAACTGTTCGATTACGGCGTTGGTTTTCAAATAATTTTTCCTCCTATTCGATTTGTGTGAAAAAATCGTTTCCCTAAACATTCTGTGCGTTTATCTAAAATATATTTTTCCCATAAAGTTACAAATATTTCATCACTTAAATCAGCGAAGGATATGAAATTTCAAATTAAATTCAGAGTAATTGAAAATCCGTAGCCGTTCATAATACTACTGTAGTCCCATTTGAAATTATAGCAAAAGGAATATTTTTGATCGAATAAGATAAATTCTAGTGGCTCGATCAGGATGTCCTTATTTCTATTTGCATTATCAGAAGAATTTTGTCCTTTTTATAGAGTAGGAATTTTTTATTCAGTTTTATTTATGAATTTCATGAATGCTTCAGAGAAGTTAAAGAATGATTCCACGTATAATATTTACCTTTCAACTTATTCAAAAAAAAAACGAACTTGAGTGAAGTAGACATTGCATAGCTCTTGAAATTTTTACAAAATTTGAGAAATTCTTTCGCATTTCAGCTAGCTCTTAGATTTAGATTTACTAAATGTCGCAGCTACTAAGTTGTTCTTCAAAACTTCAAAATCACATACTACAACAAACATTGAATTGTTGCAATAGAAATCACATTATTCGAAACAATAAAAATTTAATGTTCAAGATGATATTTAATTCATAAAGATTCTAGACGAAATGATTAGCTGAAATTATGGAAATCATAATTCATAATCAAGTAAATTATTTTGATAAAAAATTTAAAAAATTAATATTAAAATTCTATTGAACATTATATCTTTTATGAAATTTTCTTGAATGAACGAAGTGAAGGAATGTTGTGTTTCCCAACCTACCACAACAAAGCCTAGTTCAATAGGTTTTTTTATAAAAAATAACGGACGATGTTGAATAAGTTTTCCTTCTTTTTTGAGATGGTTTTTTAATGTTTAATTCAATTTTCTTATTTCTCCTGTCATTTTCTCTTTCCTCTTTCTCTTTCTTGTAGTTTGTTATCTTTTAGGCTTCGTATAATAAATTTGTGGAATACAAAATGATCTGCAACTTTCGTTGAAAGCGTTAGTAATAGATATCTAGTATTGGTAGAATTTCAGTAGATTTCTTCGACGGTTACAGTAGATCTTGCTCACCTGCTCAGGCTTTTCGTTCTAAACGATGTCGTTTTAGGTTCATAAAAAAGTATCATAAAATTAACCAAAATTGCTTTTTCGCTAATAAGCGGAAATGTCTTATTCAAAGTCCAATAAGTAAGCCATATTGTTTCTTTCGAATTCCAAATTTGTGGTGACCGCTAAGGCACAGATGGGGTGGTTTCAGTGAGTGCAGACAGAACTAGGCTTAATTGCTTAGCGTGTATGTACAAGAATCAGGTATGATACCCGCGGTTCAGCTCCTCGAGCCATGCAATTTGAAATAAATGAGTTTATTATACGCTTGGTTACTAGACTGGGGTTGGAAGTAGGGTGGAACCCAAGCCTACCCACAAATGTCTTCAGTACAGATCGTAGATTTCGTCTACAAAAAAAAAGTTTGCTTTAGCATAGCAACAAGTAATTAACTTGTTCTAATATGTATAGTTAAGCTAATTAGTTGTTACAAATATATTGAAGGGAAAATTTCATATTTCTGTCAAACCAATAAGCACATACAAATTGAAAGTCATAAACTTTTCTGATTTTAGTAGGTAATAAGATTATACAATCCGAATGAGCGGTTGCTATAATCTTCAATATACCATTTCATCGTTTAACACAATGTAAAGGAAGGTAGAGGGTATCGAAGCGATTCTCAAAATTTATTGCCGTCAAATGCTAATTACATGTTAACAAATTAACTCGTTAAATGTTATTTGGATACTTTCCTGTTTTAGAAGCAGATTTATAGTCCATTTTCGTGTTTTGAATTAAACATGAAAATTTGAATCATCTAAAGAGAACCGACTTTCTCATAGTTCTAACAATTAGATTGAATTATTTTAATTAGAATAAGCATGACGGAATAGGAAGTTTATCTAGTCGAACCCCCCGTGGAGTAATGAAAAAACTCGAAAAAAAACTTCGTTCCGGTTTTGTTTGCATAGTGAATAAGTAAAAAGGTAATTTACACAGGAAATCAGCGGTTAGTCGTGAAAAGTCGATGCGTTTCCAATGATTAAAATACATACAATTATTTTTTTCGACAGTTGCTTTGTATTCAAAAGTTATAGCGCACAACCTGCCGTTAATTGCTAGCTAGGAAAAAATTTTATTGGAAATTCGTCCACAAAACGCATTATCTGTTCATTGTAGCGTTGCCAATTGAGAAAGCTACCTGTCTGCCCGTCCGTTCGTTACGCCTGAACCGTTCACAAGTTCATTACCGATCACAGATAACCGTAACGAAAGTTTTTTCTAATATTATTTACTTTAAGTAGCCATCGACAATACCTTGTTAGAACGCTGAAAATCCAATTTTTGTCGGTAAAATAATCGATCAGCCATCGACTTCTCGACTTTCGATCCGTATAATTGTTTTCAAGGAAAGGGAGGAATAAAATTACTACTATCCATACAATGTAATGAATACTAGATGGTTTTGTAACGTTCCAATACATTCTCGCTTTTATAACTTCATGGCTATTATTCGGGTCAGGTATAAAATGGCGAGACGTTGTCGAAAACAAACAAGGATATTAGAAATTGTTGGAGTTAATTAAGTCCTGAAGCGAGCCGGCTCCAGCAATTTCATAGAATTTGAAAAATTAAAAAGAGGATTGATTAAACGGACAACTGTTATAGTAGTAGTAAATGGTTCATTATAGCCTTCCTCAAGTTTAATGTGTTGTGTTCGTCACATTTAATTGATATCACTGACCAAATTACTTCACGAAATTGTTTTATTTTGGTGAGAATTTAATCTTGTTATCGTCGGTGCGTGCGTTTTCAACGATTGCATTTTCCTTCGATCCGTAAATGGAAGAGCTGCCGCAACCATCCATTTCACAATTAAATTTCGAAAATTTATTAGGGTCTCGTAATAAATTTTAATTCATCTCGAATGGCTTATACACCGGTTGTTAACGTCAATTCATAATTTCTCTTGTTTGAGTTCATTATTTCGGGACTTTATTGTCCTGCTATAATGAATCGAAATGGGTTTAATAGAAAACAAACAAAAGACCGAATACATTTACATTTTGATAAGCGGCATTCGAAAAGTGGCGCCGATCTTCCGTTTAGGGATTATTTACTTTCGTTTCCTTCATTCGAATTTGGGTGAAATATCCTCATCCACCTTCTGTATTTTAGCGGTTATTCTGGATTATTCAACAGATTATCTCTATATTTACAAGAACATTTAAATTTCTCGCTTGTTAAAAATACAATTTTCGGATTCTCTAGAATTTTTCCTCAGTGAAGAAATATTCAAAATTTAACGTCTACACTGAAATATTGAAAATTACACTTCAGGTGTTTTTCTGCGAAAAAGTTCCCGTTAACTCATTTCCTTTTCATTAGTATCTCCAGTATTTAAATCACACAAAAATTGGGATAACGAATCATATTTCGTTACCTAAGAAACAAATAAATATAATATAGAGTAGTTTATTGGAAACCGCTGAATCGTGGATAGTTATCAAAGAAATGGCAGCATTGTAAGTTATGATAAATTGTCAGTGGATGAAGCGACAGAGGGTGTATCGCGTCGACTGGTCATAGAAATTTCAAAACCCAATTTATGTTGGAATAGCATCGTTCCAGTATATTTGTCTTTAATGCTCCAATAAAATTTAGCGTCTGACATTTCAATTTGGTTGCATACTCAGTCACAAGCTGTTTTATTGGTCCTATTTCACCTATGTTATGTGAAAGAGCCGCAGTTAATGATACAAATGCCATATTTACTTATACGGCTACTCTCGGCTGGAAATATTTTATAACATAAGTTGCGCTCATTTCACGTCAATCTTTTACCCATTACCGATGTTGAATTGGTGCTATTATGGAATATATTCTATACAAATATTAGTTCTCCCATAATAACGCACTCTTGAATCATTCTGAGTCTTTTGAATGATAATTGAAATATTGTCGATTTTAACTCGTCTTCGACATTTTATAAACGCGTTTTCTACATCTTTATCAGAAATATAATCGCAATTATATCAGAACTCCTATAGTAGGAAGAAAAATGATCATGCAGTTGTTTTCTGATATCTACATCAAGTACCGCTTGAGATAACAACAAATAAGTGTTCTAGTACAATATAAATGGTACCACATCTTTTCAGATCAGAGAAAATCTTATTGCTAAGAAAACGTTACTATTCTCGGAAATTATAGTCTGAGTGATCCCAAGCTATTATTGAAATTTATTAAGAGCGGACGTAAACACTGAATAAATGTTAATTAAGGAAACTACAGCTACATATAATAAGTTTATCAGATAAGTCACGGAACTACACGAAGTGCTCAATTATTTCCATTTTATTCTAAATGTTCGTCAGATCTTGACGATACTTGACATAAGTAACAAACAACGATGACTTTCTCTTGCCTGGCTGAATTGGTTAAATACTCGATGTTTAACTTCTCAACGTTGCTCATTAAAAAGCGAATCATTGTAGAATTTTTCTCCCTATATACGTTGTGATCAGACATAGATAAGGAAAACTAACACTAGTCAACGATATATGTATTAGATAAAAGTTGGAGGGGAAGAAAATTAAATGGCATCTGAAAGTTTGCTTTTTATTTTTAATAATCATCAACCTGTAGTTTCAATTTCTACTTCATGGTCAAACGACAAAAATACTTTGTCATTGTCATTAATTTCTACTAAAAAACAAAAAAAGTGCAAATTAGTGGGAAAAAAGTACGCGCTTATTAGTTTTTCTTTTATATTCTCATTTAACTTGAAATATAAGTTTTCTATCGTATTTTAATTGCAATTGCTGATCTCTAATTTGTTTATTATTTTATTCATCTTATAGTAGGTACTGTGTATTTTAGTACTGTAGTATTTTAGTAAATAACCAAATACATCAACATCATATTTGAAATAATCGTACAGAATACGAAATTTCCAGAACGAGATTTATTGAAACCAAAAAAAATTTATTTATATTCAGAATCGTTTAATATAATGAAAAATTTTTAACTTTAAATTGACACATTCGTTTCGCGATTATTTAAGATTATTCAGTTTCGAAATAATGACTAACCAAATCTGCAAAGTGAATGAGGCTACTTTATATTCAGTTCAGATCCTGAAGAGATCCACAAAATTTATATTTATTTTTCAAATTTTCAAAATTACTCGAGGAAATATTCGAAAAGTAGCTAAAAATTTGCCGAAACTTTTATTCTGTTGGAAAAATCTCCTGAAAGCTCGATCGAAATAAAAAATCAGAGATCCATGTTTTGCATACATTTAAGATTACTAGAATCTAGAATCCAAAATCCATGTTTTCTTTGAATACCTAGTTGTAAAAATATACTCCTCCCGAAATGTGCGGTTGATTTCAATCGATTAAACTAGTAATTTTTAATTCTTCTCAAAATATGTTCGAAATTCCCAAAACTTCGGGTTTTGCCTACCTCGAAAGGGAATGGCGTTAGGTATTAGTTGATATGATTCGATTGACCGGTGAATAAACAAAATGTGTTGCTTAGATTTGGCGCGTTATTTCTAGTATAATAAAAGTTTAGAATCAGTATTATATCTTTGGGGTTGTTAAATCGAAACTCGAGCAAAAAGTTTATTGAGACAGCATAATTTGAAATGACACGACGAATCAAAATTTCAAAAACAAATTCAAATAATTTTCTCATCTTGGAAGACATGATCACTTAGAACTTATCTGGGGAGCAAAATTTTTCTCCGGAAAAACCTGTGACTGCAAAAATTCTTTAGAAAATTCAATTGTTTTGGTCGTAGTTTTCAAGATCTCCAAGAGAAAACTCAAAAATCATGTTTTATCGAATTTATCGTTAATATTCATCATTACACCTCCAGTAGGTCCTTTTCGCCTAAAGTTGTCGCTTTACAATTTTTCCTTTTATTACACGAATGAAAAGTGAAAAAGGATTAATAGAAACTGAGAAATGGATGAAATAGAATTTTCTGGTTCTCACGTTTTCTAGATTAATTTTGTCGAAAAATATCCATTCACAAGCTCCAGGCAAACAAAAGAATTGAATTAGTCAGAATTTTTATATAGAATATAATTTCCTAAATTTTTCACACCTGGGCACAGCAAAAATCATGAAAATTTTTTGTAGTTTTTCAATAATTTAAGGCTTTGCCGTGATTAAAACAAAAGTCGCTTCCTTATTAGATTGTATTTGTACTTCCTATCTTTTAGTTCTGTTACTCTTCAAAAACAATTATCTTTCTGACATTATACAAATTTTCAGACTGAAGAACAATTGCAAGGCCCATGGACAAATAGAAATGCTATCTTTGCAAGGATCATTTCGACGGGAAATTTATTTCAGGCAATACGACAAATTTTATATTTATAATTCCGCAGATCTAATAGTATAAGTATATAAAATAAAGAATCAAATTGTAAATCACGAAATTTATTCCTCATAGCAATTTTTTTTTCACACAATTCATTGTATTAGGAACATTTTTTTCTTTTAAATCTCTGAAAGAAGACAATAGAGTCAATCATATTAATGATCTAATGATGATGAGAATTTAAGAACCAACTTTTGGGGTCAACCATGTTCGAAAAGAATTGATTAAAAAAAGTTCTTAAAATTCAAGATTGCAACCAAGTACTATTTGAAATAATGAAGTAGACTTTTACTTCCATTCGATATTACCGGAAAAAAAGAAATACGTAATATAATGAGGGTATAACAAGCGATTGTCCATAAAACCGTAGGTAAAATTTAAAAAAACGACCCGTATATTATTACCCACAATACCGATCGCCCATTTAACTCAATCAGACCAAGTTTGTAACACTTGTATCATCGAACCATAGTCACTATAGCCAAACGAAATTTAAAAAAAAAGGAACAGAGCAATTTGAACAGTCAGGTGGATTTTAATACTTTTTTAGGGTGGTCTGATTTAGAACGGGCGCCGCTGATGGTGTGGTGCTTTTTTTGCGGTTTCTCTGATGAAGTTCCTAATGATAATATTTGTTGCGATTTCCGGCGTAGGCCCGTGTAAATATAGGGTGAAAAGCGAAATTGCCATCGCAACGATTTCCGCACCCTTCACCGGCTAGAAATTACTGTTTATCAGTCTCTTCGCGGTCAACGGGAGACCATTCTTTGTGGTTCGTGGACGAATTAATAAAACCCATAGAGTCGGGTTATAAAGTCGACGTGGTAATCCGTAACTAACGTCGATGTAATTGTATTTATGGCAGCGATTTTCGATGTGAAACGAAGCCAATCGGTACGTGATTCATATCGGCTTTTTTTGATCCTCTCCGATCTGTGTTTGAACACAATATCGGATAACAAGATATCCACAGTTTCATTTTATCAAATCATTCGGACAAATAGAACAGAATATGATTGTGGTTCCACGCTTTAAACAAACCCGCTACATTTCATTCAGAAAAAACTTCCTAACTGTGTCGTCTACCTTTTGTAGGAAAATACGAGGCATATGTTCAATTAGGACGGTTTCAATTAGAGCTGGCCGAAAGAATGAAGACGAATTAATAATTCGAATGTTGGTCGTAAATTCTAATCAAGGGAAGAAAAGAGGCGAAGTATGCCTAGGGCTAAAGGCCAATTAGCGTGCTATTGGTTGGCGAGAGCAAACGCAAGAATTTTCCGGCGCCATTTTGAACACGCACCTACGCCAACTGTGCGATCTTAATTGTTAACCGGATTATATTGGTAGGTATATTGCTTCCAAATGGAACGTATAAATTCTGTTAAACGATTTCCAAAAAAATTCAATCACCTGCATCGGTTTTCATTTTCGAATTATAACTCGGGGAGGATTTCTCAACCAGCGAACCGTTTTTTCACAGGAAACAATGAAATCACAAACAAATTTCGTTAAAATAAGTACTTTAGAATCCAATAAAACAATTAGATACGATCGCCTCGCGTAGCTAAATTGAATCAATAAAAACAAAATTAATACTCATGGTTTCCTCATGGACAGGAAAGCTGCAGTACGTTGCAACGTTGCAGAAAGTTCTCTTACCACTCAGAAGATTTTCTGAAGCTGCATCTTGATAACAAATATTTTGAAGCTAATAAGAAAAGTAATGAAAGAGTGTGAATGTAAAGCTCCCTATTGCCATATGCAAGATAAACATCAATCTTATAACTTGTCGAAATTTAAAAAAAACAATTTCATAAAAAAATCAGGGGCTTCGCCCTCGTGATTTTTTGCAAATTACGTTTCGTGACCAGCAAAAATATTTGGCTATTTTCAATGCTCTGGTGGGATTAGTAGTGCACTGCAAAAAGAGGGTTACAGGAATTTCTAGTAAAACGGATTCCTGTTATCACAGTAATGTAATAATAGGAATTTCAGTCATAGCTACTTCCTATAAAATAGAATGTGCTCCGGACTAGAAGAGCTGTGCTTATTAAGGAATTCAAAACTTCAAAGACAAATGGAATGATTCCGGTGATGGAAATGCTGTGTGTTTATGACAAGAATGAACTCTCTCAAGTACAGGAATAAAATTCATATTGATACAAATCAGTGAAACGTAAACGTGTTAATTAACGGACTTGAGCGACACTCATCACAGGAATAGGGAACAGGAAATATTCCTGTACTCAACCATGGAATTACCATAAAGTCAAAAATGCTCTTCCCGAGAAACGTTAAACCACAAAACAACAAAAAATACCACAATATTCGATTTCCATTAATGAATGATATCCGACTATTACGTTTTACGGGAATAGGTTTTATTAAGTGCAGGAATTTATTTCAAAGACGAGTCAATTAGTACGATTTTAAAGATATTGTTATAGTAATAACAAATAGAAATTCCTGTAACATTTGGATAATTAAACTGGTATCACCAAGAAATATTCCAGTAAGAATTCCTGTGATACGAAGAGAATCAAACTATGGTAAGCCATGACTTTTCCACTAATGATTCCTGTAATAATCAACGGATTAAAAAGTTATCAGTAATAAATATTCCTCTCAGAATTCCTGTAAGACGCAAAGGAATCTGAGGTTTCGCGTAATTAGATATTCCTGCCATGAGCAAATGAAAATATTGTACGTTTTTCATGAGTACCTCGAAAAGAGCACCGCTGAAGTATAGAAATGATTCCGGTACTTAGTATGAAATTTTATTCCTGCACCAATGAAAGTTTTCTCTTCTGTCTTCTTTACTTTTTAGTGGAATCGTTTTGTATTTATTACAGGATAGTCCTTTTGTCGCTCTTTTGACTAGAAATTTCGTTTATGAGTACTAAATTCCTGTTTATGCCTAAAAACATTTTTAGTTCATTTAAGTGAACCTCTTCATAGTTTTGCTATGAAGATGTTCGAGTGGCTAATTGTGTAGTGATAAATACTCATCAAATTGAGATATTATTGAGGAATAACCAACAAGGTGTTAACCTTAATAATGTATGCCGTGTTGGTAACATAATTGAGCGATTTTTTCTCCAAATCCAATTCCACAGATAAACGAAATACTGCCGATGGATCGCAGTAGAGCGTTTACGTCCAAATCGGACGCAATTATTTCTTCTTGCTCAACCACATAACGCACGCGCTGGTCGTAGACTTTTTTCAGTGATACTGTGGCTATATTGATTGAACACGAAGATCCTTCAATCTGCTTGTTGAACTTTTTACTGTGGCAGACAATATCCTGTACTTGCGGTCGAAGCCTACGCCGGACGCGCAAAAAATGATTAATTTCTTTTTCTATTCTTAATCTCATGTTGTTTATTCAGATCGTTTGACTCATTGTCTGCTCTCATTGTTGAAAGTAAACGGTGGTACCTAACCGAATATCTTCCTTCCGAAATAATTTCCGATTTCGGTGAACTGATCATAATTTTAGCCCCCAGGGCCCATTAAATCGTACCGTAAACGGAAGGTTAATTTTTGAGTGTGTGAAAGTTTATCGTGACGGAAGATCATTCGAAATGGTCTACTTTTAATGTAACATTACTCGTACATGATTATACGGTCACGATTATATCGCAGGTATATGAAGGCTTTTTGCAATCTGAACCCCGGACAAATACGTAAGATTTGCCAGACCGTTCGTTCTTAAATCATACTTATTTGCGATTTTGATAAAAATATAACCTCTGAAATATGGTAGTAACGTAATTTTTGAAATTATGATGCAACGTTTCATTATCACGATATATACCATACGCGTTCTCTTAGAAACGAATCGCGAGGTTACCTTTCCGATTCGAATTACTGTAATAACGTTGAAGTCTGGCAACCAAACGTTTTTCCAAAACTCGACGACGTCGATGTCGAAATGACTGATAGAAACACCCTGATAAATAAATGATATAATATTATTAGAAAGGTAATGTTCCATGAAAAATAAATATGTATGCCTACACTTCCATTGAATGGGTAACGAGCAACACTAATGGCAAATATGCAAGGTTCCCATTATTATTACTAAATAATAGAAAAGATAAGTTGCTGTCCTGACAAGGTAGAAACGATGCATGGATAGCATTAGCTTATCAGATCTTGGAAACCGATGCTTTTCAAAAGTGGATTAATATTGATTGTCTAATCTAATTATGATGATGATTGTTGAACCATTGTTCGATGGGGCGATAACACCTCCATCAACCTACCTACCATCGCTAGGTATAGGTATAATACACGCGCGCTACTCTGCTGCTCTTCCTTAACCCCATGAACGTAAATTTTGGATGTCTCGAAATATTCATTCATTTCATTATCAATAACAAACTCGACGTTTAAATACAAAACGTCCATTGGCATTTCGTTCTCATTAATCATCTTAAATTTTCAGAAACCTACCTACCAACAGTTTCATTTCTGTTTTAAAGATAGTTTACTATCCTATTAAGGTTTTAGAATATTCAACTTCTATAGCCCTGATTATTGACGTTTTTGATTGATCGAACTAGTAATTACCCACCGAATTCCTAAAAATTAATTCAATCAACTTACAAATAAGTAGCCTACTACTATGTTTTTAGTTTCATCTAATTTTTAACACAAATTCCATGCGAATCTTCGGGTTAAATTTTATAAATTGAAGACAATTCATAATTTAAGCGCCAACTACCTATAGCCTCTAGCGAGGTGGGCGACGTGGACAGTTATTATATTTGACAAGGGTCGAGAATCCCATTATTTCGATATCAACCGTTCCCGTTTAGAAAGTAGATGAACGTTGCGTAGAACTATCGGAGAATCTTCGTATATACATTTCGATTTGGTGACAGATAACTTTCCCACGCGGGATTTCGCTAAAAAAAATTAATATCATTTTAATGAGTGAACAATTTTATTGTTCTCGGTTTAATCTCATAGTCAAATATTACTTAAAGAGATTATATCGTTTGGGATTGTGGTAAAACGTTTTTCTCGTTTATTTAAATCGTTATAATAATTTCGCGTTTTGGAGAATACTCATAATGCTTCAATCACGGAATCGTTATTTCGAAACGCAGATGCAGGAACGGAATTACGGCAAATTAAGTAATTTAATTGAAAAATTAACATGGAATATTAAATACGAATTACAAAATCCTTGAAGGTATTCGATGTGTTACTAAAATAAAACTAGGTTAGAAAACGTGGCAAAGAAAACTCAATTACCGCAATGGGGTAGCAAAAATATGCGAATATAAATAGGCACATATGCAGTGTCACGATTGTATGTACCTACTATGAAAAAATAGTTGAAAGAATTCCGAAAGTGGTGCGCAAATAAATATGGAATGCGTAGTTTATGAGCTTTGTTTTTCATGTTAATATCTGAAATTTAAGTTTGGAAGATAAACCCTATCATATAAGCAGTAAGTAAGCAAATAAGTACCGAGGTATTTCATTTATGGGGCACAGAATGGAATTTAACAGTGTAGTGGCCTTGGTTAAACGGCATAGTAGACGCTCCTCATTTTATTTCGAATGAAGATTCTAAATCAGAAATTACATAGGAAAGCTTTTGGTTTCAAGCAACGCAGTCTCGAAGTATTATTTGAATCATAAGTACCTACTTTCAAAATATTAGCCCCAGTAAGAAAAAAAAATTAATGAAGAAATTTAATTTCTCCGATTCTTTCAACTATCCCCCAATATTTAACTGGTTGTTATAATGTAAAGAATCAATTTAAAAACAAGAAAATTATACACCTACAGATGAAACGCACCTTAAAAAGACGCGCATCTATAAAATAGACGCATGTCTATTTTTATGTGTCCCAGATTGCCTCATTTTAAGTCTTAATTTCTTAATTGGACAGACGAAGCAAAAACACATAAGAGACAGAAAACCTCCAAAATAAACAAACACAATATGCGATATAGAAACGTCATACTTTCAAATAATAGTCGAAAGGAATGAAAACATAGACACACCTACGATACCTCCTAAATAGACAGACTAATCAAGCTCCAGAACAAGCAATAGAATACAAACGCAAAATATGCGCGTAGAATGGACATGAAGTAATCTTCGTTTGTTGAATTTGAACAATTTGGTATTTTCGTCAAATAGTAGGTAATCAATAAATGATAAGATTAAAATTTCTAATGAAAATCATCTATGTGCAACGAGGGCAACGCTCATGACTGTCCATCTTTATCTATTATACTTTTATATTTACAAATCATAAGATAAATTCGAAAAAACACGAGCGCGGTAAATTTTTGACTTACAGAATGTAATAATTAGATAATAGTTAAAAATGCTATACAGAATTTGTTAAGATCGTAGAACATACTCTGAAACTTACTTGAAGAAGGAGTGGGATTACATGAGATTGGCAGCACTAAACGCTAAATGACAGTTTATTGTTTTTGGCGTTCCGATCAGGGGGCGCACACTGATTTTCAAAATTCGATGGTCGTTCCATCTGAAATGCGTTCAAATGTATTATGACAAAAGAAAAAGAATTCATGTCTCATATTCTATGATTGCAAATACATACACGTGCATACATATGCATCGTAATGTTCCGGTTTTATTTGAATCAATCCCACCACCATTCCCTACGACTCACCTGATCTCGTATTGATCATCCAAATGAAGCTGATGTTGACATTTCGAAAATTATTATTTGTTCAAATAAAGTCTGCAATGTGAAATTTTCTACTCCTTTCTTATTTTCTTGAACTTGAACAATTTAAGATTTGGAACTATCATTCAATCTGAAAACATTTATCCGTATCGAATTTGGGTAGAACATTTGTTCTATTGTTTGCTGTTGGTAGTACTAACTGATGGAATTTGCTCACATACCTACTAAGGAAAGTGTTTATAATCGACAAACAATGAGGTACATGTGCAAATATATTTTGAAGAAATGTATGGAGATTATTCGAAAATAATCAGAATAAATGGGTATCCTATTTATATTTCAATTAAACTATGCATAATTAAGTATTTGAAAAGCCATTTGTCACAAATTAGATATGTGCTACATAATGAGTATATAAAAACGTTTCAGATTCCTAGAAAAGCAACCACGGCCGTTGATTATTTATTTTCATGTAAATCATTAAACATTCCTTTGTCTTCAATATGAAAGAATGATCACTACACAATGGCGAGTACATTGAGAAGACATTTCAAATTTTCGTTGAATTATGACTGATAAAAGATCAACTTGAGTTGGGTCGAGACGAGACGAGACCTCGCGTCTTGCGACATCATTACACATATTAGGTACATATTAAGATATAGTTGCCGTACAATATTGTAAGAAAGTCTTAGATCATGATAGTTCTACCTTAGGCCGCCCAATTCCTTTCGCTGGGCAAGCGTAAACAATAACATAAGGGAGATTTATTTTTCCAAATAACAAATAGTGCCGAAACCCGGGATAAATTTCACTAACATCTGCGCCGTAAGAATAAGTTAAAAACCTACACCATAGGTGAATAATTGGTACCAATAACAAACTTCTTCAGCATCGAATTCGAGATTTGAAAAATTTGAAAAAATTGGTAAATTCTGACTGACAAAAGCGTTCCTACAGGTTGAGGGGGTATACGGGTGTCGCATTCCCCCGAAATATTCAAATTTAAAAAAGCTTATAAAAATTCCATCCTCGACAACCTCCTCAGCCGAGTCGATATCTGATGTAGATTTCGAGATCACGATTGTCCCAGAAATACCTTTACCTACTTATTCTTACAATAGAACATGCTAGCTATACATAGAAGCTTCTCAAAATTCTCGTTCCATTGTATTCTCATTTTCGAGATCCATGGGTAGGTACAATACAAACTGAAAACCATCAGGGTTACCTTGGGACAACCTGCCTACCTATAAAGAATTGAATAATTTTTTTGCTGAATTTCAGAAGAAAGAAAACGCAATATATATAATCAAATTCATTATTCATATGAAGCTTTCGACAATTAAAAAAAAATTTGCATTTTTCCTCATTTAATTAATGCGATTGAAATCCGTTAGTCTTCAGCTCAATTGAAAATTGAATTCTCCGGAGACTCATCGATAAACTTATGTTTCGTAATGAACACTCACACCGGAAACGGCGTTACGCGTCCAATTATCCACAGTAAACTATCTCTTACAAATAATTAGCTCCCATATTAGTCGGAACGTAATCTTTAGTTCCCATTATTTAAAGTCCTTTGATAGAAGGGGAAAGAGGAGGAAATTATTATACGCCCCACGCTTCGATTTGCCGTCGAAGTAACTGGAGGCGTATTCTTGAGACTCTATTGGGCAATGGCCAGTATCACAGGATCACTCGATTGTCGTTACCAAGTCAGCAAAGCAGTTGTGAGTCGCTTCCTTTGCCGCAAACGTTACGTGAGTCTTCGGTTGTCGCGCTTCGTAGTGGAACTGCTCGGCGTGGTTTGTTCGTTTTCTGGATTTTAGAGTTTTGTTTTGTCACTGTGCTTTCATCAAATTTGGCCCTGGGTGAGTACGGTGCAAAATTTAGGTAAATGAAAAAAGAAAATGTATTTGTAAAGTAGGGATGATTAATTTGATGTCATAATTGGGAAAGAATGTCGGTTCGTGAGTTGGATGATCGTAAGTTGAGAAGATCATGCCTTATCGATAGCATCTTAGTAACGAGTTTGTGAACAATCCTAACAATGCTGCAAACATATGGTGCTGCAATTTTTTTTTCTCATACGGTTCGATGATCGAAATATTTTCTATTTTATATGGAACTATAATGGGATTGTTTAATTGAAGCCGACGTTTCAGTTTCTAGGGATTAGATGGTGGGATAACCTATAATGGAAACCGCAGTTGCCGTGCTAAAAAATTACCTCTGTTTCTTCATTATTTTCCAAGAAGCATAAAATTCATCGCGATCGTCGTACGTAACGTCTTTATAAACAGTAAATTATTTCCATAAAAATCAATTAGTGCTGAAAATTTTGTTTAATAGCGGGGAGCTGTGCAAAAACTCGCTTGGTATGGGCAGACGTTTGCGCGATTAAGACTCAAATTGATTCTTGCTCGGATAATTGTCATTGTAATTCATTAATCATTGGGATGCGCAACTATTTAATCACCTAAACAGGTCGACACATACGCCATACACGCACCATATAACCGATGTCTACCTAATTACGTATCATCCCATGATTGGTCCATTAATGTGCCATCGCCTTTCTCGATAATTACAAATACGATTAGGTACCTACGCGAAAATGTTCCGATAATGAAGTATTCGGGCAACAGTGAAAACCAACGAATAATATCCCCGTGATTAAATCTGTCTTTCACATTAGCTAATTCAGATGATGAAAACGACAGAGCTATTAGGTACATGAAAATATGCCTGCTATTCCGGCACAAAAAAAAACAAAGCGGCCTTTGTATCTCAATTAAGTATACACGCTGACAACGCACGGCGATCCAAGATTTATTTATTTCCATTGTTTCTACCGCTGTATTGGATTATGTCACTCAGGTATGTTCGAGGTTTAATAACATCACCTTTCACAGGTTGCTTCTTCTCATTAGGTCTGCCTAATTCATTCAATTAACGCTTAGGATTAGTCAGATATTTACTTTTCTATGTTCTATACTTACATGGTCTACCAATTATATTTCAAAACGCCCCTAGGAAACCCTATCGCATTAAATTATCTGCTAATTTATCATTGAATGAAGTAAAATGCGGTTTCATCTATTTACCTTTACATTATGTCATGTGGAAAATAACTTTTCGACAAATTGTGCGTATCTATATAATATACTTAGGTCCCTGCCAAAACAATCCAAGTTTCAGTTTTTTACATTCATCTAGTGATATATGATTCAGAAATTTACCAAAAAAAAACAGCCCTTATCAGAAGAGAAATAAGAAATAGAATAACTCTCTTCACTTAACTTCACCATTAATGCAGACTTGATGAACAGAGCAAAATAGTATAAAATTTTTTTCTGATAGGTTGAGATGCTACGACTGGGCTTTTGAAAAACCAAATTGATGGTTGCTCATCTTTTGGAATTAATAACTGAAAAGTAGGGTATGGTGTTCAAACGATTTTCCGAATATCGATTGAACGTTTTCCCTGAACACTTCATAAAACCTTTTTTTTAGGACGAAACTTTCTTGATTATCCTTTTTGTTCGAATGTTTTGAAGAGCATGAAACGTTTTAGTTTTACAACTTAACCGTTAAATGGTGCATTCCATGTAGCGTTTTTGCATTCAGATGGTTTAAAGAAACGCTTAGACGTTACTTGTACTTAATACACAATTAATGGGAATTGATGAGACGGCGGTTGCACACTGCCTTGTTCTATTATGAAATTTAAATAAGCAAAACGAAATTAAAGAGTAGATACTTATAGCCGGGTTTAAAAGTCAAGTCTGCCCCCACGGGTTTTTTATTTACACCTGAGGATCGTTCTGGTATCAAATAAAAACTAATCTCGAACCATTTACGAGAATTTGACAGAAACTTGTTTTTTCGATTTTATTTTGTTTCCGACAGTAAAATTCCTTTTTCTGAAGAATAAGAAGCACGAGAATATATTCAGTCATTGTTCCCAAACAAAAATGTTCAAAGAGGAATCGGAATTAGAATCACTTTTTCATCTCAGTTCTTGAAAAGTGCCCACCATCTCAGAAAATGTCTTTTGTATTCCTCCCCACTCAATAATTTTTTGAAGTGGTGAAACATCATTGAAAAAAAGAAATAAATAAAATTAATAACATTTTTTTTTGTTGATAGAGAAATATCTGGTAAATAAAAATATTCACTTTCAGAAAATCAAGGGCTTCAATAATTTTTTTGAACTGATGGAGTAAAAATCTCTCAAAAACCTCTGTATTTTGGGACTGATGGTAACAATAGAGAAACATCACTTAATAAAAAGGATGATTCAAAATATATTCGCCACCAAATAAGCACAAATAATGACTTTCGTGCAAACCAAATGAAAATTCATAATAAAATTTAAAATATTCCGATGAATTAAAAATAAAACAATTGTTTTCATCGATAGATTTTTGATGATATATTGTAGCAAAAAGATAAGGTCTTATGACGCATCCTTTTTCACTGGTGAGGACAGCGTCTAGAGCCTATCAAAGATGAAAAAAAAACAACATATACGTAACTGTAGTTAGTTGAGCGCGTCAGATATTTTTCTGTATATAGCCTACGTGTCTCTGATGATTAGGTTTTCGCAATTTAATCATTCGTCTATCGGTGGACATATCCAGATGGAAAGATTGAATATATGAAACAAAATTACTCGAGCCATATTGAAATTGAAGATCGTGTATCATAAAGAAAAAAAAGAAAAAGTATCTAGAGCCTTTTGGAAATCTTGAATTAAAATGAAAGATATTGACCACGTATATAAGGTAGCTACTCATATTTCTTTTACGATTTCGTAAGTGTGCAGATGGATTGAAACGAATAAAAAAATATTCGGACTCGTTTGATTGTCAATAGGAATGTTAAGTGAAACCCAAGAAAATCCTCATTTCCTTCGCAGGTATGACTCAAATTCCACGTGTTTTTTGATAGTGCAAAAAAACGTTATTTCACATTGATTCAAAGGATAATGACGTGTAATATTTTGAAAATGTTGAAAGTAATTAGAAGCCTATTTTCAAATATACTCTAAAGTGGTATGATCATGATTATCAAATTCACATATTCAACTCTTATGAGACGTGTGGTGAAATTCCAGTTTGGAGAACATTCAAGAAAATGCGAAGGACTGAAAAAAGGAATATTCTAAAGATTGTGGCATCTTAAATTTTTTCGTCTGAAAAGAGGGCATTGACTAAGAGTTCCAACTACACAAAGTAAAATTAGAAAAAAGTAGGGGAAATAGCCAAGTTTCGAAATGATCAGAGACATCTTTGGAGAAGGAGTTTTGCCTTTATGAATTGTGGATTTTGAATGAATGAATTTCATAAAATGAAATAAAAGTAAAATTGTTTACAAATTAATGACAACACTTTTTTTGAAATTATGAAAAGCAATTCATATAAGGGATTTGTGCGAAGAATTTAATGAATCATTAAAACTAATGAGAATAAAACCTGTCAAATATGTTATAGAGAAATACAGAAAAACCCCAATTACAAATCGAAATTCGCAATTTTTTAAAAATTAAAATTACGTTTTGGGTTGAAATGGAGTTCCTAATAAATAAAGGAAGGGTTTTTTAACAAAATTCGAAGGAATAAATAGTGGGGAAAAAATTCTTTACTGTTAACCACGATAAATAATATCTTGTTCTTTTTGCAATATTTCAATTCGATTTTATATCAATCAACATGTCCTAAAAGCTATTTTTGAATGAAATACAAATACATTTTCCCTTTTTTATTCAAAATATTCTTAGTTTTAATATATGCCTCATCCCTCTTTTGGGGAAAATTCCACAAGTTTGATTAGGTAAAAAGTGGTTTGAATAGAACACGATATAAAATATTGCATTCATGTACACCTTCCTTCGTTGTTATACTTTTGTTTCAATTAGAATAAATGCCGGTTGTTTCGTCGTGTCATTACATATCAAAAGTTATCGCTTTATATCATCACAGGTAACAATTCCTCACCTGTCGCTACTACGAGTGTTCAACTTAAATTCTCGAACAATCCAAATTACATGATAACATAGACACTACGATTTTAATTCAATTAAAGAGAAAATATACCTTTCAAAATACCTACTTTTCGTTATGGAAAGAATCTACTACCGATTAAACAATCCAGCTATGAATAGAATGTTGAATATTTTTACCAAACGGTATCAGTCAAGGTATTCAAATCAGGGGACCGTATGAGGCTTTAGCGTTGGATAAAAGTGGATAAGCCAGTCGTAACTACCGCGCCGTTAGGTACCACAACTATTAATTATATTTACCCACTGCGTTATGGTTATTGTTACATTGTAATAATTACCATAATTAACGAAAAAAACCGTTGATCACAAGTACGACTTAACTAGCACAAAAATTTCCTCGAGAGTATTCAACTCCTAAAATTATTGGATAAACAAATAAATTGACTTTAACCCCCAAACACCAAATGAAGTGTACTATTTAAAAGATTTTTAGAACGGCGGAGCCAGCACTCGTGTAGCGTGAAAACAAAGATAAACGGAAAATATTCAAGAAAATATTTCCGGAATGCAGGTAAAAAACGGAGGTAATAAAGAAGACGGGAACGTAGTATTAGGGAGTCGGTTGAGGGATAAGCTTTTGTCCGAAAGCATGGCTTTCAGATAAGAAATCCATTAGTCAAGGTAGAATTAGATATGCTAAGTGCACATATCAAACAAACTCAAAAACAATATAACATAGTGACACTACGTCTTTATATCGCTTTCGGTTTTACTACTTTATAATCGCGAGTTCTTCGAAGTGCCCCCGTAGATAAAAACTTGTCTTATTTCCAAGAAAATCTGCTGCGTCAAACTTCGTGACTGGTAAACCCACTGTTCCTCTGGATTATTTCATAAAAATCAAATGATATGCTTCTCAAGGAATGAAACAAATATTTTTGAAAAAAACGAACCCTATTCTAGAGTTCTCTTTTTCTTATCAAAATTTAATCTCGATTATAATTAATATGACATGTAATCGAGATTCGTGTTAACATTTGTGGTATGGATATTTAGTGAAAGTAAAATTGGCTGTTTGATTGGTATATAGCATAAATAAAATTTTTATAGGTACCTTACGGCTAGGTTATCTGATTTTTAAAAGTTGCAGAGAACTGACTTTAACTGTTCGTGTTAGGTTTGGGTCTGTTTTAATTTTCGATAAATAACTGTTTACGATGTTTGCACCCGGTTTTTTGGGTTTCGGAAAAAGTTTTCATGCCTTTTGAACAAAGACTATAAAGTTTATTAACAGTAAGAAATTGCCATAAAATTTTGAGGTGCGAGAAAAGCGTGTAAATCGTTTACACTTCGGGATAAGCTTGTTGATGATCATGTCATCGATATGGATGGTAATTACAAACTGTTCGCAATGGACCGAAACTCAATTCATTCGACTTTTTATGGTGACATTTGAATTTTATATGGGGAATGTCCGAAAAACACTGAGTAAAGAAAGATGTTATGAGTCGTGACGAAAATAGGTGGACTAACTGTACATCTAAAATGCTATCAGACTTTGTTAGATTACTCATTTCTTAGGAAATAAAACCAATGACAGTCGGCGACGTACGACAATTCGTGTCGGAAAATCCAGAAAGTTTACATAATGAAATACTAATCGGATAACGAGAAACGAGCTGGAATGATTATCCAAAAACCGCAATGTTTCAAGGTGAGTTTCACAATGAAACGCACTGTCTGCGATTTTCCATCCTTCGCGCGTTTAACGCAAATTCGGGCAAGGTCGTCCTACACATTTGGAAGTTTAACTCATTATATAAATAAATCGTGACTGATATTTATTCTAAATGCATCGATCGAATGGGGAATACTTATCACACATGTGAATGTTATTACGATTATTCAAAAAGAAAAAAAATTAAAAATGAAAAAAAAAACTCAAATGTTATTGAAGGTCGAAAACAGTTTCAAGGAATTTATCGTTCTTGAATATATAGGCAAATCTTTTGTGGTCGTTTATTAAAAAAGTCTTCATTTGGGTTCCATCACACATCGGTATCGAAAACAACGAAAAAGCTGTTGCCGGACCACTATGAGCATTTCGTCCGGGTCACACGAGTTTGAGAATCCAGTAATATGACCTGCCATATATCTTGGACAACCGCCGCACCGCGTGTTGTGTCGTACCAGGGCTCACGTCGGGGTCACCAATATTGGACATGCGCATCCGCGCTACGATTGGATTTCATAGCTCACAATATGCGTTTCATCCTGGGCACTCGTAAAACGAACTCATCATTAATGTTGACTGTGCATGTGTGCAGGAACGACAATGGAACGAACCGACGGGCGTTTATAAAGCAGACAGATCTATAACGAGAGCGTTTGTCGTGCGCGCCATCCGACGGACGGTAGCCGAAGTCTTAACATTAAGGGATACCTTTCATTTTTCTTCGTCAAATATAATCGTTAATAATCTCTAGTACTTGATACGCTTTGAAATAGAAAAAATGTCTTGCATATAAGTCTGTTATACATTTTCATGTCTTCGTGTTTCATAAGCTATCAGTAAAAAATGTAGCAGTATTGCAGTATCAAAATATTCAAGGGGTTTTAGGAAATTCAAGATTCAGTTCAATTTTTTGTCACAAACTCAAAATTATCTGTTCAATTCTACTGATATTTGAGAATTCCCTCGAGTTTTGAAGGGGTTTCGAAGAATTTACAGAAAACTGTTGCAGGTTATTGACAAACGTCGAAGATATGCGTTTTGAGCTGAAAATTCGCAAAATGTGTATTTCAATTTTCGTGCCTCTCTGAGTGGCATTTTCTTTTTGGTCACCAGGATTGAATGGGTAAAACCTAAAAGTTCTACTATGGCTGCCACAGGAAATATTCTTCGTCTATATAAAAAACAGTGAAGTAGTCTTCATTCGTATGCACAGCTAAATATGAACACTCCTCTCACCAAAATTGGTATTGAAATCTGTAATCATTTAACATTGATTGTTATGAAAAAGTAGTTTTACTTCCAAAAAGAATTCGATGCAAAAAGATGTTTGAAAATGTGATTAACATAGAAAAGGACTAAACAATTTCTTAATGGTTGAATTTTCAAAAATATTCACGAAGTGATTGAAGTTTTCTTCCCCACGTTCAGGTGTGATGGTCAAATCACAATTCCCAGTTATACAGGTCTCATTTCGAACAAGCATTCGAAATTATATATTGAGTAAACAGCCGTTGTTATGTGATTCTAAAGGTTAAACCAACTGAATTGATGTCTTATCCAATTTCATTCTCAAGTAATCACTTAGATCACTATTATCCTTAAGTCCTGAATAATCAACCTACGAGGAATTCAACGCAATTATTCGACGTTGAAGTCTCGCCTCGTTCCAACGACCTGTTCTAACAATTTTATTTCTCGATTTAGTATGGGGTACGGGTAATCGAGAACGGATGTACATATATAGATCAACTTTTGTTGTTTCCTACTCAAGAGTACTTCACCTGTGCATTATAAATTGATATTTATTTTCTGTATAGATTGAAACTGTTTGTGCATTTGCTGTTAAACGGACTTAATAATTTCAATATATTATTCCAACAGAAGGTGATATACAATCGGATTTCTCTCTATCGGCAACGTGCATATCCTGAATACATGAATATCCTTTCACTTAAAATTAATTTCGTTCATAATTGTTAATTAGTGAGATACGATATGTATGTGTTTGCAATCCATTTCGCGAAAGTAATGCCGGGCATCAGTTGGGCAAGTTTAATCGTCGCCATCATTGTCAACTTTCGTCAATAGCAGATAACTTACCAATGCTTGAATCAAATAGTTTTTCTTTCTTCATTAGAAGCAAACTCCTCCACATTGTAAGGTCGAGGTACTTGGTTTACAATTTTTTTAGAATTAGGATGAACGTCAAACTAAAATGATCTGTTTCCTCTACAATGTGCAACAAAAATATTCATAAGTGGTGGGGAAACAGTCTAAGGATGAATAAAACTGGTTAGATGAGTAAGTGCAGTAAACTTGATATTTGAAGGAACTTCCTCCGACTCCAAGTAGAGTACTCTGAAATGGCTACCTTGAAGGTGACCAAATGAAAACAAAACGAATCGAGGGTACAGACTACCCTAAATCATTCAAATGGTAATACTGCTTGACCATAGTACATAGGTCGTAGGTGGCAGTTTTGGTTCGGGTTACCCTCAAATTTCTAGCGCAATACAAAAAATTTTTTATCATATTTATTCCTGATAATATTACTAATATAAGAAAGGATCATGACATTGAATAAATTAAGTTCAGCCCTTCATTTTTTTCTGTAATTGTGATGATAAATTAGCTTTAACTTTTCCAAGCTGTCTGCCACCACAAGAAATGTTCGTGCAACGCACCGATGATTGTAGGCATTGCAAAGGGGCAGCGAAAGTTTCGAAGTATGTCTATGGGTACACCAGGGGTAATTATTGAATGATCCAGAGGTCGGACGAAGCATTCGAACTGTGCGAACAATTCGAGTGACGTAGTCTTACGGTCATTTTATGTTTTAATTAAACGGAAAAAGATAATAGACCCAACTTGTATCCGAGCAGAATGCCTTTTTGCCCTGCCGATTACAACCGACGAAATTGTCATTTTCATTCCGCAGATGACTTAGTATTCAGTTTTTTTCCAGGAGCGTATTGTTCACTCTCAACTTCGACGACAGCATTTATTTCTATTATTTGCGAGCGCGAGAACGAAGGCTCCGGTTTTTCGGTCTTCGCATCGTCGACTGATACGTCGATGATTAAGCTATTTAATGATCGCTTAATATAAGCCGGCTTTTCGCAAGTTTCTGGAATAACTGCGACAGCTAAATCGACTTTTGATGACAACCTCGAGCGGTTTGTTTCAAGACCGGTAGCTCGGCCGTTTTTGTGCTCGCCGTAATTTTTCAACAATCACTCCATTGTTTCGATTGTCTATTTTTATTCGAACGTTTCATATTAATTCCCTTCGAACTCGCTCACTCTATAATTTGCGACTTATTATTATTACTCAGCTAATATTCCGGTTATCATTCTTCATCACAAAATCACAAAGTTATTTGACTCCTTTTTGATCGCAAATGTGTCTTGACCCATTCCAGGCAGTAGCGCTACTAATGACGTGGTACTCCCCTAAAGGACTCTCATGACCACTAAAAACTCCAATTATTTATTACCCTTCACCTTTTCGGAAAACCCTGACCCCAAGAAGGGCTCCAGTTATCACGAGCTCTGTCGATAAAACGAGTGGATTCAGTTCAATACAGGATGTCCCTCGGTGATTGTTTTCAAAATTTAATAACGGGGATCTTTTTTATAGATATTAAATATTTTCACCCAGTTACTTATCTCAAAAACTACTAACACCTTCGATTTTTCAAGGATTGGTTTAACAACTATTAAGTTTTCATTCATATGGATTTCAACATAAAATCATGCTGATTAAGAATAAAAATATTATGCCTAAAATCGATCATTTTTAAGAGATTGTGAAAAACAGATTCAAAGGGTTTGTCATCTTTTTCCATAACTGTACTGAGTTTATAAAAAATTCACAAAAGGGATTATCAATATTGAATTGAATCTGGCACGTCAATAAAAACTAGACGAGTTATAGATGAGCTTAATCGGTTGATGACATTCTTACGTATTCTGAATGGAACGTGCTCGACGACCATAAAATATCTATCTGCAAACATTGTTGGTTCTTCCCATCAGGGTATTGATGATCAGCGGTTAGCAGATCACACAAAACTCTAATCTGAAATACGTTATGAATCATAGTTAGTACGACGAATGTTGTTGTAGTAATAACAGTAGTTAAAGTCACAAAAAATGATTTAAAGCTTGTACCTCTCTAATTATTATAAATTGGTGTGCCGTCAAAGTGCTTCATTTTTCCCAATTTGATTTCCTCGTGATAGGCAACAGACAGCCTGCAATAAGCAAATTCTCTATTATGTGGAGAACCCTCCAATTTTGATTAAACATAAGCAAGCTATCCGTTGACATGTTTTAAAACGCTTCCCAGAGGTAATTTGTCGCTATCGCAACATTCAATCAACAAAACTTAAGCTTCAACGAATGTCATTCCTACTCGACTATCACATAGATCGTAATCGTCTTTCGTTCTAGTACCTAAATGAAACCCAGAAAGAAGTCGAGTTCAATTCGTCAAATATGTAATTAAAAGTTAATTTAACGGCCGACGAACTTTACGACATTCGTTCCTGCCTAATCTACATTTTCAACCGAAATTAAATCATCAACTAAATGCGATTTTTCACGGTCCGCATTCTTGAGCGCAATTACGGATTTTCAGAATCGGTTGAGAGGCCGGAAGGTAACCCGGAAATCATGGGTATATCCGAGGAGATGACGCCGAGCGCCGGCATCGAGCCGTGTCCTGTGCCACACGACCACAGCGATGGTAGCGAGGCCGAGCCGGACGAATTCGCACCAAAACGGAAGCAGAGACGGTACAGGACTACTTTCACCAGCTATCAGCTGGAGGAATTGGAAAAGGCCTTCTCCAGGACGCATTATCCGGACGTTTTCACTAGGTGAGCCATTTGGTAGTTTAATGTGATCATCGCTATCCGGAATATTAAGCAAAACGTCGCCAAAGCTCGAAATTTTTTTCTTGTGTCACTTTCAACCATTTGCCGTACGAAAAAAAAAACCGTTTTAACGCACTGTGGAATTACCCCGTCTTCTAGGTGCGGTGCACTTCTGCAAATTTAAAATAACGCCCCAAATTTGTATTACTTAACTTAAGTATTATTAACCACTATCAAAAATTATTATAAAAAGTATTTTCGTAAAGTAATTTTCATTTTCGTATTTTACGAGTACAAAGCATTTTCTTATTGAGATACATAACATAATTATGAACTTATTAAAGTCAGTTACAACTATTACAACTCGAAATTCATGTATTTTAGCTCCAAATGTAATAATTTTAAAAAAATTTAAACATTGAAAATACTCGTTTATATATCGAAAGACGAGACTGATTGACAATATATTATTTCAACAATGCAACATATGACCTTCTACAGATTATTTATTCAGGTGTTAATTGGTTTTATTAACATTTAAATGAATCAAGATTTCCATGTTTTCATTTTGGCACATTTTTTAATTGAATCTTCTGTGTCTAATCCTTTGAGATAGTTGGATTCTATTAAAATGATAGTAAGATTACTTCATCAGGTAGGTTTTGCCCCATGCTGGATATTAAGTGTTCTTTTTTATTTGGGGTTTTGAAAAAATTACGCTCAAAGAAATTTAGCTATAATAATTACAGGAATTTAGTACTTGTAAACGGAATTTCTAGTAAAAAGAGCGACAAAAGGAATAACCTCTAGTAAATACAAACCGATTCCACTAACATGAATCCACTAGAAAGTAATCATAACATAATATGAAACGTTCATTAGTGCATGATAAATCTCATACTAAGTACCAGAATCATTCCTGTACTTTGGCGGTACTCCTTTCCAGGAATTCATAAAACACTTTCAATATTCTCCATTCCTCACAGCAGGAATATCTAGTTACATAAAGGTTAAATTCTTTTGCGTGTTACAGGAACTAAAACGGGAACATTTATTCCTGATAACTTTTAATCCGTTGATTATTACAGGAATCATTAGTGGAAAAATCATGGCTTATTACAGTTTCATTCTGTTCGTATAACAGGAATTCTCAGTGGAATATTCATTGCTGATAACAGTTTAGTTATTCAAATGCAACAAGAATTTCAAATTGTTATTACTATAATAATACTTTTCAAATTCCGTGTGCTTGGAATCATTTCTTGATATGGAATTTCCAATAGTTATTTTTTTAAAAATTGCTACTTGTCAACGACGCCTGTTTCTAGGTTAGCAATGAATACTAGAAATTCTTTCATATACAATGTATTAACTGATAAAAAATAGTATTATTCTATAAATCTCATTCGCAAAAAAATGAATAAACTGACAAACGTCAATCATGGCTAAAGCCATATTTTTATTTCAAATCGAGAATCGGATATTTATGGTGATTCCATTACTAAGTACAGGAATATTTCCTGTTCCCCACTCCTGTTATGAATTACTCAATTACTCAAGTCTGTTCATTCTTGCTATAACTATACCATAAAGTATTTTCATCACCAGAATCATTCCATTTGTCTTCAAAGTTTTGAATTCCTTTAATAAGCACAGCTCTTCCTTGCCCGAGGACATATTTTGATTTTACAGGAATCGGAAAGTATTATAGCTGACTAGAATATCTACTAAATTATTGATTAAAAAACATGAACATAAACCATTGTTAAAACATCATATCTCCCAAAAAAACTGTAGAATTATGTATTTATCACATTTTGCTGCATCTAGCAAGTCAGCAGAAAAACGATAATGGCTTCGTTAATGACGCGGCACATAGTTGTATATTACCTATATGAATTGTCTTTCGGTTCAATTTCACTTTCTACTTTGAACTAATGGAGCCGATTCAATGAGATTTTCGATCCTTCCCCGATTACGTAATGAAAATTCTGAATGGCGAGACTACCTAATTTCCTCGAAGACCTAATTGACTTTTGATTCAAATGTATTAATTGCAACATGCAAAACGTCACGCGAAATGCGGTGAATGGTGCACCGAACGTTGTCGCTTGTGTTTCACCTTTCCAATGACTGCTTAACAGCTTCCATAATATTGTCAGAAACAATCAACTAACAGTTAAAGATTTCGAAAGTTTTATCGATTAAATTTGTTGTCTATGTGTTCAATTACATAATAGATTTCCTTACAGCTCAAATTTTGTCACAAAGAGAAATGTTAAATGACCTCATTTACGGATGTGTTGAGCTTTTTCTCCGATTCATTATTTCTCAAATCAGCAGTGATTCACAAAACCTGCGAAAAAGCAGGTGCACGGATTACCTGACCGAATTATGCATATGATCATTTTTAACGAAACTACCTGCTGTATGATTATTTTAGTTAACTTGTTTCGTTTTAATTGCGCATCGGTGGCTGGTCTAAACTAAACGATTATTAAACGGGCGGTGAATTGACGCTTATTGAGCAACGTCTTTCATTACCTTATGCCGAATTAAACGGAATGCATCGTGTGTTTGAAGCCCCATAATACGCTTTTATACTGCAATCAGCCCAACATCCGTATTTCTCCACTGGCTTCTGAGAGGTTAATTCTGGGGCAATAAAACAAAAACTACTGACAATAATTGCATGTAATATTGTTCTGTTCGGAAATAATACAAATCGGTGAGATAAGAATGAACCATTAACTTGAGGTGTAATGATTTTCTATTGTTTTCAACACGTTCTACAACGAGGAAAGATCAAAGGAGAATGAACACCGTATTTCAGAGAATACAATCGGATTAATTGAGATGTCCAAAATAACTGATCTGTCAAGGAGGTGATTCACGAAAATAATTATATATCTGCAACATATCAAAAGGAAATGAATTGTCATTTGCAATGCAGCGTCTGGATACTTCAATTTCTACACTTGACGAAGTCTCAACTACAATAATATTACTTACTGAAATTGTAGTGAGGGACTAAATATAGTTTGTTCAAAACACGTTGCTTTTTCATTGTTTCATTTTGTTACTTGAATTCCTCCCTCAGTCCGCTCATTATGAACGTTTCGCTTGTCTCATTTGGGTTTGTTTATCTATTCCAGAAGTTTCACGCGTATATTTTGTGTTTGTTTCGATTGTCTCTTTTGCAAATTTGGGGTTAGGCTTCGATTCGTCCGTCTATTCTGGAGGTCTATTTTTCGGTTTTGTGTTTGAGGTTTCACTTGTCTATTTGGTCTTTGTTTCGTTCCTCAAAAATGTGGCATATCTATATTGTGCCTTCTGTTTGTTTATTTTGGATATTTATTTCATTTTGTGTTTGTTTCCTTGATCTATTTTCCAGATTTCGCGTCTGTATTTTGACTTTGATTCCACTGTTTATTTTGGATGTTTCGCATGTCTATTTCACTTTAATTTGTATGCATAGTCTGGAGCTATCGCGTGTCTATTTTGGATTTATTTTGTTCGTATAATTTGGAGGTGTTGCATTTCTACAATATATTTATTTCGTTCATTTCTTGAATGCATCATGTTTGTAGGTGTATTATGTGTTTATTTGAGGTGTTTTATTTTGTCTTTGATTCCACTGTCTATTTTGAAACAAAAGCATGTCTATTCCGGCTTTAAGTCGTTTGTAATGACACCAATAGAATAGCCCAAATAAATTAGTCGACAATAATAAATAGCACCAAGGTCAAAATGTTTACGTTTAAATAGATAATTAATAGTTAATTAATTAGATTATATTGTCAATATGTGACGACGAAAGGATAAAGTTGCTCTCTGATAGATGGATTCTACCCCACATAGCACACTCCATCATCAACTAAAGCATTATTATATTTTGTTGATGGTACTAGTAGATACTATTAGGTAGTTCGAAAATTAAAATGTAATGAATATTAAATTACTGCAAATGTATTGTTCATAACGGATATAATAGATTGATGATCCCTAATGAATGCGGTCACTGTGTCGGTACATATATTGATAGTCGGGATTAAAGTCAGGACAAATAAATCAATTACGGAAACCTAATTAGAAGTCCCTTTTTACAAATGTTATGGATAAGTTTTATACATTTACGAGATGTCGGTGCAGGACGAATGCTTTATCTTCGAAATACCGAACTCGAACTGATACTCTACCCAGGTTAACCACGGAACTAATGGTTTATTGCCTGGACTTTTTATCTCAGACCCGCTTCTATATTTAATTATTGTTACCTACCTGGCAACACCACCAAAGCTTGACCCACATTGGTTAGAATCCATTAGTACGATCTAATATTACTCATCTATTTTTTTTTGCAGGGAGGAGTTGGCAATGAAAATTGGTCTCACGGAAGCCCGGATTCAAGTGAGTAATGAAACTATTACCTGCTCAAATTACGTTCGACAACTATAACAAGAATTCGAATACCTGACTGATTATTGGATAATCATTTCCTTTCTAAGTATAACTTTGCTTCAATCTCGTTTGTATTTTATTTATCATTGATCATTGAAGGAAAAAAAAACGAAATTTCTTTTTTAAAAGAATAATAAGAAAATTTATAATGAATAATGACGTTAATTGGTTAGTATTATTATTTTCGATTAATTAATAATCATGCCTGAATATAAAAAATTAACCGGTATAAACTGAATGCTGTATTGACAAATTGGCAAACACTCGATGTGAAAATTAATCCCGAGGAGATATTCGAGCGTCATGAGCGCGTTTCAACTTTAAGGACGTATTTTGAAAAGCTGCCCCAAGACTACCGGTTCCATTAAGGTTTGACAGGCGATCGAAATTGCCGGAATTGCCGGCTCGTAATTACTTCGTATCAAAGTCCATTTCGGTCTTGCAAGAAGGTGAAAAAGGTGACCGAAAAATACGAATCATCGTCTAAATAAGAGGATAATTACGTCATAATATATATAGATTGGTGGTTTAGTCTGTCCATGGTCCTAGTCGTACACGTTCCGACCTCAGCCAATTAATCGATATATGTTGCTGCAATATACTAGTATATCGATTGTATCTGTTATTCGATTAAGATGAATTATAAGATTCGGAAAAATGTGCCGATCACGTTAATCGCGTCGACCGGTAGTAGTAGTAGTCGATACTAAATTTTAATGGAACCGGTATCTCTTTTTAAATCTTCTCGCTCTTCATACTTCTTTATTAGATTTGGTAGAGCAACATTGTCGGGTCGAAGAACCGGAGGCGATTTCGCATCCGTCTCGCTTTTATGCCGATTATTATCGTTAATATACTCGAATCGAACATCTAATCGATTACCATCAACTAGGTGACAATTGATCACCTAATTTCTTCGGAACGTGTTTCCTGACAGATATCTCAAACTCTTCACTACATTCCACATTTTGAGATTAGTAGTCGTTTCCAAGCAGCGAATCATTGTAATTTATCTTTAGTAGCATCCATTATTTAAATATTATAATCAAAAAAGCTCTTATTATCCGTATCCATTAGGGTGATCTTTTTTCACTATTTTCTAGTCGCACGTCATTAAAACAGATGGGTTTCCTCTAAACCACGTGGACATGCAAATTTTTTTCCTTTAGAAGTCTCTAACCGACTGCTTTTGCTCGCCATTTACTTTAATTTTTGGGGAAAGAATTTTATCTCTCAATGTTTAATTTTGTGAATAAATAGTTTGGAGTCATTTAAAAATTAAAATTAAAATTAAAAGCATTGTCAATATTTTTGAGAAAATCCCTTTTCAATCACGACAGTAATCAGAACAGTATAAATGAATTTGAAAAGAGGAAGAAATTGCGAATTACTGCCCATCAACTTTGCGTCATAAAAATTCGACTGTGTGGGAATGTCTTTCCCGCCCGGGTAAAACCAGTTTGATCCGTGCGGGAAAGTGGTGACATCGAAATGAAACCGACGCTAAGTAGATAGGAATAAATGAGAAGTTTAGTTTGTATATCTCATTAAATATTAATAACGCTAATAACTGAAGAGAACATATCGTATCATTAACGAAAAGCTGAACTTGATTCGATGAATAAATAAATAAATCCTTATAGTCAAAGATATCTTAAGTAGACCAAACGTCAAAACCAGACATAGATGAAAAATTTAGTTCATATATCTAATATTAATATTACTTGAAAGAAAGCATCCGAAAAGAGTTGATTTGGACAAATTGGATTTTCAGTTGTTACCACTGATGAAAAATGTATTCTGTCATTATCATTTCTCAGTAAAGCGTCGTTAATATTGTTCGAAGTGGTTGAAGTATTGTCGAGTACTCATTCACCTGAACCAACAAAACATTTATAACATGCAAAGTGACGAAAATATCCCTCCAGAAATAGTGAAGAATCTTTTCTTCATATCCATGAGAGAGAATTCGACTAGAACGCTTAAGATTTTTGAGGTGTTTTGTAGAACCGAAAATATTCTTCCTAATTTAGTTACTCATTTCAAAATTGGAAACGCGAGGCGATCTCTGAAGAGTTTCTCAGAAATTGTACCATATGTTTAAATAAAAATATTTAGACAGCAGATCGAGGAATATGCTGATTTTTTTTATCACCATAATTGGAATAATAACTGCGAAATTTTTTTCTTGATGTCTCAATCAATTTGATCAAAATGATCTTCGGTTTTCAATAAGTAAATTCGTGTATCGATAAGTTTCCGAAAACCCTAACAGTATCTCTATCGATCGATATCAAATTTATAGTATATTAATTCAATTAAGTGTAATTTGCCATAGTCGAGGTATTTCCGACTCTTGGTAGTTTCGCGAAGAAAATTATCAATTACGGTGACCGTATGAGGAAGATCTCTCGTTAACACAATTATACCAATTATGATTATATAATTATCTCTGATTGATGATGCACACAAGTAACCATAAAACAGGTTATCTAAATTGATAAAAGAAAAACAACGAATACAGTTATGAATGATGCACGAAGATATTTTTATCGGTGAGTGGTCAATAGAAAGATTTCCGCTTTTTGCGTAAATCGCATGTGAAACATAGTAAATAAAAGCTAATAACCCTATTGGACAGAAAAGAAATTGACTTCGAACGGACAGGCCTGATGGTGGTATCCTGCTGGGCGTAGAATTGGTTCAACGGTATCCAAGGGAGAGAAACATTTTACAACAAACGAACAAATTGTTCCACGGTCTATCGGCACTCTTTTGGAAACGTAAAATGAATGTTCGTTTGAGGTTTTTAATTAAATTATAGCATGGATGGCACGAACAATCGAGTGAGAGGAATTAAATACTTCGGACATAATTTAATTGAAACAGAAGACCGCGATTTCAGATTTATACCGCAGATATATAAATATTAATGGCATGTTATGTATCATGAAATCGTTCTTTTCAACAATGTAACAAACTAACCGAGCCTTGGTCGGCGTATCTCGTGTTATCTCATCTCTTATAGAAATATAATTATTTCCTGGGGAAATCTTGCATGTTACCAAGAATGGTTAGTAACATAAACATTTTTTACGATGAATTTTGATTAATTAACAAAAAAAAATATTGAAGTTCACGTTATATGGACATATTTGGAGATAGGTAATATATTTGAAACGTAACTGTCAAAAACTGGCAGAGCGTTTAGTATTCCAAGATATCCTACAAACATTTTCCAATTGTATTATTTAATAATTTTCAAGCAACTTCTGAGATGTTAGAATAAATTGATTAATAAAAAATTATTTTATAGTGATTTATATGTACTCAAACAATTGGTAACCTGGCTAATAATTGCTACTATTTACAATTAAAATGATTAGTTTAAAATGAATTTCGGTAAACTTTCGCAAAATATTATCAAAATATATGACTGGTTTCAATTCTCCAGGTGAACCGAAAGTTTTATGCGGGCTAGAGACCTATCATTATTCATTATTAAATTATACATGTGTACGGAACATGACCATTCATAAGGAGACATAGGGGAGAACATCCAACCGTTTTGCAAGAATACAGTCATTTCAAAGGTAAATAGATTTTCATACTGACACTTAAGCGGGTCATTTCTATTAATTGCATTTCAATGTCTGAATTGAGTAGGTGATCGTTTTCACCTTTTAATTGAGTGATATTTTTTTCCTCTTAATAATATATTTACATCCTTCCCTCACATATTGTTATCTACGGAGTATAGGGGTGATTTTGTCAACTAAATATGCAATTTGTGAATAGATATATGAAAATTATCGTGTAGTATAAGTTCTCCTTGAGAGTTCAGTAACCGAATATTTTAAATTCCTACTCTATTTTATTCAATTTGAAAATTAATATAACTTCTTCTGAAATGTACCCTATGAAAAACGACTAGATAAAAAACCACCTCAATTAACTATCATGCATTTATTGAATAATACATGTTCCAAGCAGTGGACTGCGTTATTTATAATGTTGTTGTAATACAACTTCGGAGAATTTTATAAGGATGTTGGACGTTTAATTACGATTTTAGCATGCCAAATTGCTACTCGCCGCGCAATTTTTGAGAAATGATATTAAATCGATAATAAACTCAATCAACTGTTATTCCGGTTCAACTTGCCGATTTACCGATTCGCATTGAAATTAATAAATCGTTTATCGTTGCGTTACTTCGCCCGAATTCACTTCGATCACCGAGGATTCGTCTGAAATTGTGCTGCCGAGTGAAAGACAATGATCTTCGACCGAGTAGCTCGAAACCACATTTCTTGTGAAATGGAGATGTGTAATTTACTTAATTAACTTAATCGTCCAGATCCGTGACTGCCGTACATACAAATCTGAAGAAAAAAATCTCTTCGAAATGACTAACTTCCTTTAACACATGTCATTTAAACGCAACAGGTGCCTTTCGAATATAACGCGCTCTTTCTTGACCAGGCCCACCGACCACTATTCCTATTGCCATCTCATTTAAACGGCAAAAAATAGACTAATGTAAATAACTTTAGCTAAAACAATATAAACTTCAATTATCATTTGACTAACTTGTAACTTTATTCATTTATTATTATTATTTGAAACTAAGTATTTCAACACTTTTCTATGTGTGAGCATCATGTGGTTTTTAGCTATTTGAAGACTAAACACGTACATGGTTATCTCACCAATATAAAAACGACAATATTAAATCATTCGAAAGGAATCGTAGCGTATTTCATAACAAATGTGCAGATATAAAATTCAATACAAATATCCCTTTGTTAGTTTTTCATCGCACCACTGGAATAAGAGCTTCTTGATAGAAAATATTGATATTTAAGTTGTTAACAATAATATTTTCGCATACCAAGCAGAAGGCGATGAAGACGAATCAATATTTGATAAATTAATCAATTGGAAAACAGAAAAAAATTGTTATGGCTGTGGAAGGTTTGGATTATATAAACGAGATTATTCGATAATACAGTTTTTTATATCTCAAAACTAATCATCTCATATTCTGATGCTTTTCTATATATTATTCAGTACTGAATTTTCAAAAATCTCGACATCTGTTTCAATTTATTTCAGAGACTTTTCATATAATAAAATGGAAATAGGAACTTAGTATATAAAAATAAAAATGCAATCAAAATACGGAATGAATGAAAATCGTTTCACTCCCTTTGAAATTTCATAAATTTGAAATATTATAACTATCTTTCAAAATTATCATCTCACGTCGAAGCTATATAAATCTCAAGGAGCAATTTCAGATTGTATAATTTGAAAGTAAATTAAATATAAATTACTGACGAAATCATTCCGGAACATTTATTCACTTTGTTTGCCTTACGGATGATTGTAATTTTCATAAAAACTTTTAAATGCACGAAACCTTGTCAAACTTTTTCTGAATTTTGAATCAATGAAATTTTGCTCAAAGTACAGTTCTTCTTAACTTCCATTTTCAGAGAATTTTGAGACTCGAAGATTTCAATACTCTTGATGCTTGCAGTTATTCACAAAACCGAACGATTTATTTAAAATTTTGGAAATTCCTTGAAATTCGAGAAATTTATTATGAAGTATGAACAGACAATTAAATTCAAGGTTTTTCTCGCTGTCACAAAATTGTGACCGCCCATCAAAACCAACATCCGACAATTTTTGTACGAAGCACATTGTTTATAGATGAAAATTGTACTTATCAAGTACCTCGAACACCGTATTCTTCGTATGCCCGAAGCGTCTCCATGAGCGAAACATGCGGTTTCTTCTGTGTTATGTATCTGCTGGCTTCATCTCCAGCTGGTGGATCCGACTTTATATGTTTTTACATTTTAAATCCCTTAGGTGGTTGCTATAGGCACCCACTTGAAGATTTAGAGAATTTTTGGCAATATTAAGCTATTTCTAGTGTAGTTATAGCTTAACTGAGCTAGAATGTCGAAACGACTGCAGCGATTAAACAGATTTTTCTGCTATATTCTTGATAAGTAAAGAGAAAATTGTGACATTTGATTCATTTCAGATAATCACTTACTTACAATGTCAAAAAATTGTTGTAGTGAAACAAATGCACAAAAGAAATTCAATCGAGGAGCTTTAATTGGTCTCAAAAATTTTGAGAAGTTTCGTAAAATTCTTAATAGACTCAAGAACTTAAATGGCGATCTAACAGTTCGAATATAGTCATGCTCCTTGGAAATCAGTAAGAAAATTCCTGTAGGATGGAATATATTGAGCTCCTGGAAAGTTCGATAAGCAACAACAACCGGTCTGAATAAAAAAAACGTGAAGAACTAATAATTCGATACGGTCTACAGCTGTCTCAGGTCTCTAACAAAAAAAAAGGTGTTGGTGAGGAACAGCTTATTAAAATTACCGGTCATTCAAGCACTAAATCCATCACACCATATCTGCAGTTGGATGAAGTTCACCATGAAGAAATCGTTGAAAAAATCGCGAAATAACCATTCATCCAGTCGGAATAATAATACATTTAATTGGTTCGTTGAAAATGGTAATTTTTTAAATTCTTTCAAGAAAAAAATGTTGTCAAGCTTTTTTCACATATGATTTACAAGACAAAATAATAACAAATGCTCTTCTATATATTTAGGGTTTTTAATGTTTCAATAAATCAAAAATAAAAAATAAATCATTTTAATTCACAACGCAAAATACAAAATTTTTGTGGCACCGCAAAAAATTAAAATTCCAAAAATGGATGTCGTTTACCCCGTTAACACTTCGCTGAGTTAATTATCCCTTGGGTATCTGGTTGCACATTGCAAGAGGAAAGCCAAATTTGAAGGTCAACCATGACCAAAGTACCGAGGAGAAAATGAGTAAACATGAAATAATGAACAAATAAAAATTAATATAATAGCAAACGATTTTTTTAGTTGTTTGTTGTTTTATCTTTCCGTTTGAGTGTTGACGCCTTTGGCGCCGAGGCGCCATGTCATTCTTTCACCCATTTGAACACCAAAGCAATCGCGCTGATATTATTCAACTTATAGACTTTCACTTAATGATTCTCCACAACTAGACTTTTCAGTTCAATTCAGTATTGTTTCGATTTGATGTTGATGGTGATTTGTACTCTGCAGTCTGCACCTACCATTCATGTTTCATGGGTGCGGTAGCACCCAGGCACCCACGGAGTTGCCGTCCCCGATTTCAATTACATTTGACGTTGTGTTTAATCCACAAGTGTTTATTATATATTAAGCTTTTTATTTTTCCGGTAAGCATTTTTCCTCATCAGAGGCATCTAACCAATGGAATTGTTGTGATCTTAGAGAATACCTTTTCGCTTTCGGTGTTGGTTTATTTGTTCAACTCCGATTAGTAGAGACTTATTTTTAATTTAACATCTCAAGGTCTGTCGATTTTCTAATTCCTTCATTATACGTTGATCGGGCATTCGTGGGTCGAGCAGACTAATAGTCCCCAGGTATTTTCTCATTGACTTAGAATTGCTTTTGCCGCTCCTTATTAGTTCTGCTAAAAAAATTGATCCTTGTAAAGTATTTCTTTAGATTAATGGACCAATTCGAGTAACTTCTGATATTTCCCGTGGGTTCAGGTTTGACCTCTGCATATGAATCAGCTGAAGATGATAGACTTTATCTTCACTCTGTTCACGTATACTATAGTTCAATTATTCTTAACCGGCAGTTTGAATCAAACGTACATTTCTATAATGGCAAAGAGCGACGGTATTGAAAAATGATCTAGATTTCTAATCGACCGAACGATTCTAGGGCGTATTATAATGAGTCCATATATCCTCAGGCTAGTTCTAATACCTATAGTATTAATCCTCGAACAACTTGGTTTTATCCAGGCGGATTATAAGATTTATTCCAAGCTTCAATAACAAGATTAAGTTACAAATAATATTTAAGACAGTGGCCTATAATAATTGTTATGTTTACAATCGTAAAATTGTTAGGAGATAATAGAATCATAATCAATGGTTTGGTAACTTATTCATTTAATTTATTTTCAGGTATGGTTCCAAAATCGACGTGCCAAGTGGCGGAAGCAAGAGAAAGTCGGACCCACCGGTCATCCTTATAACCCTTACCTTCCGTCTAACACAGCAGCCCCACCTCATTCTGTGGTTACTTCCAGTCTTCCTAATCCATTCAATATTCCTTTTGGTTTACGAAAACCCTTCGATGCTCTGTCTTTTCGATATCCTCATCATGTCCTTCCGGGGTACTTACCATCACCATCACCCTATCATAGGGGTGGGCCGGCTCACTTGCTGCCCCCCTCAGTCGGACTGTATCCTTCGGCTAATTCATTCCAAACGTTGCTAGCGAATATATCGGCGGCACAGAGACCCAAGTTGCCACCGCCGCAGGAATTCGCCACGTCACCACCCCTGTCTCCAGAAACGAGTAGCGCCATTACTCCTCCGGACGTCGATAGAAGAAGTTCTAGCATAGCTACACTACGGCTCAAAGCAAGAGAACACGAATTGAGACTTGAATTGCTGAGGAAAAACGGAGATCTCATCAGTTAGAATCTTTTTTGAAAGTTGTGGCTTTTATTCGCGCCGAAACGCAATCAACCGGCGGAGTTCAGCAATGTATCACGCTCAACTTTAATTTATACCAAAACGAGTATATTTGTCAGATTTTGTCTCCTGACAATGAGAAATATTATTTCTGCTGTATAAGCAAGCAGGGATGAATCAATTTCATTTATAAAATCTCATTTTCGAGACAATTTCAGAAACATGATGTATGAAGAAAGTTCAATTATCTCATGTCATTAGGTTTCATCTATTAATCACGTGATGGTTTTAGCAACTTTTCAACTCATACTACTTCGATGTATTTTAGCCATTTTTGATTTAAATAATCACGTGATTTATCAATGATTCCTAACCATTTTAATTAAATTCTTATGAAAAAATATCTTCAAAATGTGATAGAAATTTGAAATATTTTATACCTATTTCAGGAAAATAGAATTCACGTCCCATATTTCTAAGCATTTTTATGTTCAATAAACCATGTATCCTGTATAATATTATAGTGTACAATTGATCGTTTTCCTGATTACTGTTCCTCATTTCGGTCTATACCTAGAAATAATGATAAAGGGAAATAATAAATCGTTTTGCCGAATTGATTCAATGTCTTGCTATCTGAATAGGTGAACAGTAGCCTATTTCTTGCAAATTGGTATCCAAACACCAACTCGTAGTATGAATATCTTTCCGCGTTCTCAAACTTGACATAAATTATATTATTTCCAATGAATAATGTAACAAAATTCGTCCAATAACTGTATATTAGATAGTACACATAGCTATAAGACAGATTGTACAGATATTGATGAATTACAACTATCACGCAGATTAGATAATTTCATTATCTGATCGAATCTATTTATCGATATTATGTATCTATTCATATAACGAATCCGTCCAATCAAGTGCTTGAACAATAAAGTGTTTAGTTTTGAACGATCTGCGCTATTATTAATCCAAAAAACGTCCCGAAATTTATCGACAATTCAAAAATATAAATTAAAATCAATATAAAATCGAATGGGCTGATTTGAATTGGAAAATAAGTTTACCGATTTCCAAAAGCATCATACCTTTCATCGTGAATAATTTTATTAATGTTGTCCATTGTGAACAGACTAAAAAGTCACAAGTTATAATAAAGATTAAAGTCTAACGACCGTAAAAGTCAAGCAGTCCCACATTTTAAGAATATTAAAGCATAAACACAATTGAACCCCGAAGAGTGCCGCGGGAGTCTGCTCTTTAACCGGCCGGAATATTAATTCAATTTCTTAGCAGGTATGGAAAAATGTGAATTCGTGACAAATTGTGGGGACTAACCTATTACAGATGAACGATTATTATTAAAACAGAGTTCATTATGAACAATGACCTTAGTATAATATGAGATACTAGTAATTGAAGATATAATTTGCCACCGGACATCGAGCCGATAAAGAACAAGAAAATCGTTTTCGGCACTGGTGAACCACATAAGAGATACCTGTTCGTTAATTGCTTGTATCGAACTTAATTGTGCTCTTGGACCCCTACCGCGCCTGAGTATCGAACCGTTTTATCGGTATAATAATAACTTTTATAAATCTAAAATAATGTCTCTTTTGTGATGGGGAATTACGGATTCATAAATCACAATCGAGTGTAATTCCATGCCAAAACTGTCGTGTGTAAAAACTGAAATGTTATTCCCATTTTAGAGAAAAAATAGCGATGTGGTACTTGTTCGAAAGATCGAAACATTTTAACAGCATGATCCATGCCGCAGATGTCATTTTACACCTACAGACTAATAAAATCGACTCCAATAAAACTCGTATAGTGACGATATAATAGCTGGATTTAAACTATATTAAAACGCTTGTTCCACGCTATTCGTCTGACGGCCGAATAAAACAGAATCCGGTTTCAAGCGCGATGGGGTGGAGGGCTAACGTACCACCCGCTATGAGGACACATTACCCCACTTTATACGGGGTATTAAAATACTTATTCATATTCCACCATGTTACTAAAAATACACCTACGTATTTTGTATTCGTTTTATCCTTTTTCGTACCTCTTTCGGAAATTGAGCGAAATAAACTCGATTCATTTGTTATAAAACGAAAATAAGGTGGGATCCAGTTTTGAACTAATCAAAAAAGACCGGATTATGTGCAATTGCATATTTGCATAAATCGAGGAACTTCAAAAATTCTAAACAAGATGTGCATCCTAGTTATTAATGAACATTTAGGTTTTTGATCTTCAGTTCAGATTTCACTTTTAGTTTCAAGGTTCGAGATTTCTGTTTTTATGTTCACAAGGTAGGTTTAAGATTTGAAATTCAGGTTCCCATATTTGCAATTTGCCTGTTTCAGGTTCAGAATTTTTTTTCTAATTTAAAGTTCGTTGTTTTTTCGATTTTCAGGTTCAAATTTTAGACTTTTCGTTTTTTGTCCTGGAAAATAGAAGTTTTCAGTTCGAATTTTAGATTTGAACTTTCAAATCCAGATTCACTTTAAGTTTTTTTGACTTCATTTTCACGGACTTTTCGAATTTCAAGTTCAAATTTCATGGTTTTAGTTTCTGTTTTATAGACTTTTATATTCAATTTCAAACATCAAAATCGAATCCCAATTTAAAATATAATACCTGAAATTGAAATATTAAACTAAACATTAAGTGACTTTGAACCTAAACCTACTAACTTACACCGAAATAACTAAAATCTTAAGAGTCAAGTTCGAATTTCATGCTTTTACGTTCGATTTTTAGTGTTTTTCAATCTTTAATATTAAGGTTCGAGATTTCTGTTTTTATGTTCACAAGGTAGGTTTAAGATTTTAAATTCAGGTTCCCATATTTGCAATTGGCCTGTTTCAGGTTCAGAATTTTTTTTCTAATTTAAAGTTCATTGTTTCTCGATTTTCAGGTTCAAATTTTAGACTTTTCGTTTTTTGTCCTGGAAAATAGAAGTTTTCAGTTCGAATTTTAGATTTGAACTTTCAAATCCAGATTCACTTTAAGTTTTTTTGACTTCATTTTCACGGACTTTTCGAATTTCAAGTTCAAATTTCATGGTTTTAGTTTCTGTTTTACATCCTTTTATATTCAATTTCAAACATCAAAATCGAATCCCAATTTAAAATATGATACCTGAAATTCAAATATTAAACTAAACATTAGGTGACTTCGAACCTAATCCTACTAACTTACACCGAAATAACTAAAATCTTAAGAGTCAAGTTCGAATTTCGTGCTTTTACGTTCGATTTTTAGTGTTTTTCAATCTTTAATTTTAAGGTTCGAGATTTCTGTTTTTATGTTCACAACTTAGGTTTCTCATTTTAAATTTAGGTTTGCTTATTTAAAACTTCGTTATTTTAAGTTCAGGATTTTTGTTCGTTTTTTCTCGGTTTTCGGTTTCGAATTTTAGGTAACTCGGTTTTTGTCTTTGAAATTTCACGGGTTTTAGTTCGAATTTTAGATTACGAATTTGAAAGCCAGGGGGACTTTTAGTTTTCAGATTAAAATTTCAGGAATTTTTCGGACTCCATGCTTTTATGTTCTGTTTTTCAGACTTCTTTATTCTAATTTCAAAAACCTAAATCAAATCTCAATTTAATACATAAAACCTGAAATTCAAACATAAAAACTCATTTAGTAGTCAAACCTAGAAAAGACTCAATTAAAAAAAAAGACTCGAATTTCATGCTTAAAAGTTGAATTTTTAAACTTTTAGGTTGGATTTTTAGATTTTTTTGCTTCTTAGTTTCGAACTTCAGGTTTTTCAATACGACATTTAGGTTTTCCAATTTGGAAATTCCGTTGTTTTTTATTTTTGAAGTTTCATTGTTTCTGTTTCAAGGGTTAGTTTCTTTTCGATTTTTAGGGTCAAATTCCATGTTTTTAGGTTCGGTTTGGCAGGTCATGGCGTTTGCGAATAAAAAATCAAAATTTCTATATTTGTAACAATCATTCGAGTTATGTTGCACGAATAACGAAAATTATACACCGTCTTAATAAGGAACATAATTAAGTGTATGAGATTTCAGAAGACATTTGCAAACTCATCATGTTGTATATGCAAATCTAAAACAAATAATATTGTGACAAATCTCTTTCATATATCTACTGAAAGTAGGTATAGATCTCATGTAGTTAAACTAATTGAAATTTTGTTGCGGCTACATTTTAATAGGTGGCTTCTGTAACCTTGTTCTCGCGTGAAATATTGATAGTCTACTCGCAGACAGCTCGTAAATCAAGTTAATGCGGTGTTTAAAAAAACTCCCGTAAACGAAATCATCATTTTTTCTTATCCGTTATTAGCTACACCTAAGTGTTCGAATGGTTTCATTAACGCATTATTATCTAATTTGGGGTTTTTGAATATTGTCTCGAGCATCGCGTCGTTCTAATGCTATTACCGCTCGGGATTTATTTATTCGTAATTTTATTCAATAGAAAATGTGGAGTTTAATAGCCTTGATTATATGCGCTCGTCATTTTTTAGAAGATCTGGTTAACTCGAGCGGATTTTCCGTGTTGCTGCTTATAATTAATTTAATTATCTGCTATCATTTAATACAGATTGATTTTGAGCTGATCGTATACTTGGATTAATTTGTAAAATTTCAATAACCGTTACGGTGCGGGGAAACTCCCTGTTTTTCGAATCTATTTACGGAAAAGCAGTTGGCTGAGTTGCCATACACGTTTCAGTCGGAGATTTCAACGATCAGTCGGACTGGAAACCATGAAAATATTTAGTGAGGTGTAATTGGCTTTTATCAAACCGTGGCCTAGTCTCCCTATTTATAATTCTATTATTATGATTGGCACATTCAATTAATATTAACATAATAAGTCAAGTCTAACTGGACCCACACTACAGAATTTATTCAATTACTTGCTGGTGAAGATCATTATGTTCTCGCTTCTCTCTTTGGCATATTTCGCAATGACCCCGACTGACAAGTGACCGGTTGTGTACAGGCTGTTTCGCGATCTGCTTTTTTCCCGAGAGGCCTTTCGAGATTCGATCATGGTAGGGCTCAGCCCAATGAAAAAAGAATGAAATATGATAATTGCCTCGGCTTTAATAGCTTGAAGCCTATTTAGAGTTCAATTAACGTTGTTACATGATAAACGGAACTTCGATGCCTGTGATGAACTGTGACTAAGTGAAAAAAATTCCTCCTTTTAATTTTGTCAGAAAGAGACAACAACCATTAATTAGATAATTAATTCCATATAATGTGAATTGACTCCCGTATTGCGAGTGTCTTAACTGGATTTTAAAACACTAAAATGCAATGACTTCACTCAATGCAGGATATCGGCATACCTAATTAAATATTGCTTTCAGGAATAATTTATTCAGGGTTTTCTGATAGATTTTTTTCGTATCAGTAGGTGGTTAAGTAGACATTGAAAAAAATGCATTATCTCATATGATAATTCGAACCACATGACATGACAATAGGAATTAGCAAGCGAATCAACTAATTTCCAGATTATAATCGAACCGGTTCTCTATTCTCTTACGTGTTGACCTGCTGTTTTATAGGTAACAAACTTTTGTTTCTTATTAACGTCACTTGAGGTGTGTTTGAAACAAAAGTGCGAGTCAAGTGGATTTACAGTCGTTAAAAAGGTTTTCAATGGTGTCTCGGTATCTATTTTCATTTTATTCCGGGAACCTCCACCAATTTTCAAGTGAAGAACAAATCAGTGTTAGTAATTTGATTTGCAACGGGCCAACGAGCGGACAGCTTACTTCTCAAAATCATTTTATTAATGATTATATAAATGTCCATTTTCACATTTGATTTGCTAATCATTCAGATGTTTCTTGGATCGATAAATGTAATGTTTTATATTTTCTATAATGTTGTTCTAAAGCAACCTCCTGATAACCTCAGCTACTATCTTAATATATATTAATATTGATGCTGATGGGATGTTTTTAGTAGTGGTCAATTCCAATTTTCCGTAACATTTATTATAAGTGGTTGCTGATTTCCCGCCGAAAATCTTATATTAATTTGAAATCGATTAACGCCAATTTTATTGTTACCATTTACGATGGAGGAAGAACGTAAACGCAATCACTTTTCCGCGATTAAGTTAAGAAATTGACAGATGTAATTTACCTAAATGATGTAATGATAGTGATGGTGTGAGATAATGAATATTGGCCTTGTATTTAGGACCCATTTTTGCGAACACTTGTAATAGGCTTTCAGCTCGACGTGTTGCTTTATAAGAATTGTATTTGCATCAGTAGCGTCTCTATGTCCTTATTTTCTAAATTGTATACGTAATTACCATTATACCGGATTATACATAATGGGGATGGAGGAAAGTATAATTATACGTTTAAAACTCCATCACATCAGTCAGGTGAGATTACTCATTAAAAAAAAAGGCCCCCGCGATCCGAACTTTACTGTATTCATCTTTTTAATTGAACATAACTCATTTAGCTGCCCCAATCGAATCGAAACAATATATTGCAATGAAAATATAATATTATAGACGTACCATAACTCATCTGGAGACGATAAAAACGCGCCACAAAGTAAACAAACCGCCAGCACTTGATTTACAATCGGTACTTTTGAATTAATTTATGAATTTATTATGAATCTTCGAATGTTCGCTTCTTCCGAAAGAGATATATCGAAATACTCTTTCGCGGACTAATTTAGAATTAATAGCCAGATGTGCCTATTTCTGGGCCTTGCCTTGCCGCTCTTGTGAAGCGATGAGGCGGCCACATCAATCGGCACAATCAGGAGGGGGATAAAACGCTCAAGCAATATTTCTGGTCCATCCAAAATCTTCTCTCACGATTTCATCTCCTTAAAATTTTATTTATTTGAGTGCTTTGAGGGGGTGTGTCTACGCATGGTCTCAGTTACTAATCTGATGGATATTATGTCTACTTATAAGATTTATTCGTTTGATAATATGGATTCGGTTTAACCGTAGCTGCTCACGATAATTTATCTGACGGATCACGATATACATGTATTGAGACAGACGGATTACAACAAAATAGGATAAAAAGTGTAGAAATTATACATGATATTAATATACAAATTAAGTTTTTCAAATAGAAAATATACAAATATGTAACATTGTTATTCTTGAATGAAGAAATTTTAAAGAGGATAGAAAATAATGTTGAATTTTCTTATAATAAACTTTATTTCAAGGAAATATTTCTAAAAATAGTACCAAAAACTGTATTTTCATTTTTGTGCCAGAACATTTGCCAGAACCAAAAGAATATTACTCAAGGAGGAATGAAAGAAAAATTAATCAATAATCTCCCGGCACTTATTGTTCTGGGAGTACTATGTAAAAATTACGATAACAATGTAACAATATTTTTGTTATTATAACCAATTCACTGTTGCCTTAGCGTAACATTACTTGTTTTGAATATGAAAGTAATGAAATAATTTAATTCTCATTAAGTATCATTCTAGTCGTACGGATTAATAATAGAAGGAAACTAGTTACCATTTATCAATTTCATATTGTTTTCACGATTCAATATTAGTTTTGATTCATTGCTGATGTCGATTTGAACTGGCCTGACCTGGCGGGCAAACAAGCATCCTTAATGAACCAAAATTTACGGTGAATGATCTACGTTCGAGAAAAATTCTCTTTCGAACACGCAGGTTACCGTTCAAGAAACCATCGTACCTGGCCCGACCTTCTTTATACACCTGCTAACTAGACCTTAATATATTTCTCATTATTTATTAAATTAAAAATATCCATCACCGGCAACTCGATTATTCCATGATTAATTTAGTCCTAAAGCAAGTTTCCTGATGAGTCCGAGTTTTAAAAGGATATTAATTTTAATTAGGTAATTGCTTAAAAGAGATCCCGAGCAGCTAGGGTATCCACATCGGACGGTTACGGTGAAATATAGCAGACAGCCGCGTCAGTTAGAGATGAACACAGCTCATTAGATTGCACTCATTAAGAGTGCAAAATCATTCATGAAAAATTTCATTCCGTTGACAGTGAATTATGTCAGAAGTGTTGGCTGAACCTTTTCAACTTTTGAACACCGCATAATTTTGTCAGACGTTTCATCGAACCCACTTTGATTTACGATTTATCGCTATTTGTGTATTTAATTTATATTGCATCGTGTATGAATTATAAAAGTTTGAGCTCGAGTATTAGGCTTGCTCAAAACGACTTCAATCGTCGGACGCATGCGCCCTACTATTTTAAGGCCCCGGCATTCCTAGAGCGCAAGCGCCTGACTGGTCGGTTGAAACAAGCCTATTACGTAACGCAATTTCTGGAGATTTTTTACCACACCCCACTCCCTTTTTGGTCGCTTTTCCAGGAAACTTGTACTTCGTGATCTCGAAGACTACATCAGATATTAAATCGGTCGGGGAGGTTGTGGAGGACGGAGTAAGGCGCCTTCGGCGCCGGGGCGCCTCTGGCGCCTTTACCGGGGCCGTCGCCGGCCCCGGGGGCGCCTTCGGCGCCCCGTTTCCTTAAATAGCTTCCGCTTAGTCAGAGTTTACCGATTATGTTTATTGGATACAAACAGCGCCGCCCGAGAAGTTTGTGAATCACTTTGACAAGGGTACCGGTTGTCAGTGTGACCATTTTTTATAGAAATCTGCTTTTTCAGTACTTCAGTTAAGAAGCAACAACATATAATTTTTTTTAATGCAATAGAGACGTTAAAAAAGTTGCAACGATACACAAATCAGTGAAAGCATTTAAACTGGACTCAATGTTTTTAGTTTCAATATATAATTACATGAGCCGTGGTTAATGTGAAATTAAGGAATTAGGCCGCCTAGTGATAAACGACGCCACTGAAGACGAGAATCATCGTTAAGAAACTTTGATACTGTTTAAGATAGTTAAGTTATTCATTCTCCAGCTCAAATTGAGAATTATAAATATTGAGAAAAATAATCTCAGACGAAAAATAAATTAGTTGAAACCCTGATCACTCTATACGCGCTTTGAAATGATTAGAATGTTTCACTATAAAATCATACAATCTTAAGGTGTGCGCTGACTAGCTTCAAATTCTGACTTGACGCTCATTCATTACAATTTACATATGTGTTACAACTTACAACACGGTAGTCAAACGGAGCCCGCGCTATGTTACGTTCACTATGTTGCATCGGACGCATCTCAATTTGCGATACAAATAACCGGTCCAGGTATGTTTAGTTGATTTTAGAGTTGGGAATCGCTTATTATTGTCATCATTTTCGTAACTCACGTAATATATAGCGCCACAATGTGATTTTCGGAAATTTAAAATTTGACGGTAGCGGTAGCGATACTTAAGTCCATCATCAAATTGTGTTATAATAATTCCAGTTTTCGTGTTGCGAGACCGTCCGTTAACTTTCTGTTCTTTTCTCGGTCTTAATTTTCATCTACGGCTCGAAAGGATGGAGAGAAACTTGTGTAAAGCTAATTATAGCTTGCTTGTAATTTAATTTCACCAGGGTCGTAGGGGGTGGGGCCCAACGACAGACTAATTACAGGGTGAACTTGATCGACTAACTCACGTCATCTTGCGCTCCAAACGTGTGATAACCATTTCTTTGATTAATTTCGGGCGATGGGACCAACCTTCGATCCCAGATTTTATTTTAGATATAAAACTTGGCGGTAATTACGGCGAAAGGTACGAATTGTCCAAATTAGCATGTATTGGATGCATCCAATTGCAATTATCTCTCGTGTTTTGGATTAAGTCCGATTGATTTTCGTAATTAAAGACGTGAGATATGGACTCATAAATCGATTTCTCTCATACGCTGTTGATACTTTCACGAACAAAGAGCAAGTTACTCAGCGGTATAATATTTTGCCATTACACTACCATGCCATTACATTAATCCGAGATAAAAATGATTAGAACCTTAAACTCTTGTAATTGCACCTCTCGATCAGTTTATGTCGTATAATATTGATCTTCATTTGATAAGGGAGAAATTAATCGGGTGCATTATTTCAGGACAGTGAACGCCCACTACCGGCTAACGAGTTATTTTTTCATTAACTACAAGTTGTAACCGCTCCTGCTACGGCTAATAATATTGACTCGTTGTAGCTACTACCTTATGTACCACTATTATTAAATTATAATTTATTGATTAATATGACATTGGGAACGGTTTCACTCTCGTAGATTAGATTTCAACTTAGACTTAATCGAATCGTTTATCTCTATACGGCAAATAAAGGAAGGCGGTAATAGAGGTATTTTTTGTTGGACGAATAAATATCTTCTATCTGATCTCATTTTAGATATACAGGGTGCATCTACTTAAATCCACCTCCCGTAACTCTAAACTGTATCACTAGGACGAAGACAATCAGCAGTACTCACTAAATATTCGATTGCTGACTTTAGTGAAGGTCAACTCAGTTAATTTAGTCAACTGACTCGTAGTATTAGCACAATTTCTAAACTAATTGCAAATTTGGCATTTATTTGTGTTTAAATATTCAATGGACCTTTAGACAATGCACCTCAGCTAAATTCTGAATTAGCTTTGGAATGGGAATTTTAACTCAAATGTTTGTCGTATATTTTATTTTACATGTTCAAAGTACTTCTTGTCTTAGTATGACGTTGATGATCTGAACGTTTACAGCACAGGAAAGTTATAAATTATATTCGGATTCTTCCTTTGAAACGTCTGTCAAATACGGAAATTGTTCCCGATTTTCAAATCTGGTCATCCCTGAGCCCGGATGGCATTTGAATACTTCCAAGAACTCTTTGGAATTTCCTAAAATGTTTTGAATTCTGAATTGAGGTGGTAAAACTGCTCTCTCGTAAGTTTCAACAAGAAATTCTTCAAAGCTCATTTTGCGGCACAGTTCTGAAAGTTTGTATTATTTCCTCGGATTAACTGGAAAAATACCCACCTTGAGCTAGCGTTAGGAAAAAATTTGTTCTTTGGAATACTTATCCCTGATCCAAGGAAGTAAGGATTCATTTTTGAAGGATTCGAATAAATCGGTAAGAATCCTTAAGCCGGTATTTTCAGCCATTCTTTCACTCTGACTGAGACCATTATGTACCTGCAACCATTTATTTCCTTATAAATGCTGAGGCTCTATAAAATTTAGAAAACAACAAAACATATTACTTACATTGAAGGAAAATTCCCTTTTTTCGAAGTCAATAGGATTCGAAAGAAACAGCATATCTCTTGTTTGATCAGCAAAATTACTGTATGAAACATTTGCCGTTTCACTCAGTACAACGCCGTACCGAATGCCGATCGAGTCAAATGCTTGACCGAAAATTTTAGCCATAGGAAATCCAACTTGAGACATCTTCACGTAAGCTGGTAGGTCTTCCTGAATTTTCCTGGTGAAACCGTACGGTATGTCTTAAAAACAAAAAAAAATGTAATTTGACTCCCTTGTGGATTATACGAAAAATTATGTCTCACTTAAATTATACGTATGAAAAAAAATTTTTATTTTACTTATCAAAAGCATTAGCAAATAGAAATACTAAATCAAGTCGTTCAGCAGTGTTAAAAAGGTTTGTTACTTAAAATAAAATGCCACACTCTGTTTTCTTTCTGTTCGTAACTTTCACTCCAACTATTATTTCATTCAAGTAATATTCTCTGAAACACAATTAATACTCACATGCAGAGTTATTGCCATAAAAGTAAATCGGTTTTTTACCAGCTGCATCAACAAAATATCGGAATCTACAGAATCTCAATATATAAAATATAATATATACTTAATAACTCACATATTTTCATTTGTCACTTTTTGTCCTTGGAGTGAAAATAATTTCTTCTTCTCAAACTTTATAATCTCCAGTAGATTATGTTGAAAATCATTTTCTATCAATTCGAGTTTCTCATATCCGCTGTTCAGAAATTTTTCTTCGGTTTGAATATCATCGGTTCGAAAAGTGACGACTTGAATTTTCTCCAATTTTCTTCTAATCGATTTTCTTGTTTCATCATCCAACCAAGTAACTTTTTCCAAAGAATCGTTGAATTTACTTTTCAATATTTCATAAAGACTTTTGATATATTCGTTGGATTCTCTTAGGCGATATGGTTGAATTGATTTTTTGTACAAATAATTCACTATATCGGGCATTAACGTTTTGCTATATTTTTGACAGTACTCGATTCTTGAATGTCTATGAGAGGGCAAAACTGTATTCTCGAATAAACTATTGCCTAGAAGGGCTAGAAAAGCATTGTTCAATCTTCCTTCATCCAGTTTCATTAATTTGCCCAAAAGGTCATCGAAACATTTCCTATTGTAGATTTGAATCATAGTTTCCTTGCTGACTGTATTGTTAGTAAGTTTACTGAATAGGTCAGTCCACATAATTTTGGGATATTCTTTAGCAAGTTGTCCAAGTGTGAGGCTTTCGTAAACATTACGATTTATATTTTCCTGGGGGTTTAATGGTGGTTCAATTGACTGAAATCAAACGTGCTTCACTTACAAAAGGAATTCGTTCACTTCAATACTCACATCAAAAAGACGTAAAAGTTCCATTTCAATGAAAACTCTTGTCTCCCAAACGTGTTTCGAAATTTCGTCTTGCGAAAAATTCGCAAAGTAATCAAGTTCCTCCATCGAAATTTCAATAGAGTCCAAATAGTAGCTGTAATTCTGCTGGCATAAAGTAAAGAAATTGTAAACCAATGTTAAATTTAATTGGGAACCTATTGCATTCTCTTCTATTTCCCTCAAACATTTCTTCCTGCTTTCGTATAAAGAAGACCAATGTTCGAAACGTGAAATTGGTTGATCGGATAATAATAACTGAAAATAAATTTCAAAATTAATATAACGAGGAGGGATAATTTCAAACTTTTTTTCTGTGAGGGGACACACATGGATTTCTTTTTATGCGCCCCTTGTGTTATCAAAGTGTCAAGTGTTCTATAATTAATTGATACATAATGAATAGAAACAATTCGTTATTTGTTATGACAATCATAAGTATCACATTTTAAACACCACTCGCGTCTAATGAGATACACCAAGTGGAGATCCACATTTTCACAACACAATGATGACAGTGATCATATTTTTCAAAGGTATTTCATTCATACCTTCAAAATAAAGTTGGAATTACTTGGATCGATATCTAAATCAACATTCAAAAATGGAATCACATCGAATAGAATCAATTCAGAAAGTACTTCTGTGATACTGTACGTCACGTTCGTTTTTAAGTCGAATTGAAAAGATCCAATACTGTCCAATACACGTTTTGCTAGAAACTCCAATATAAATGTTAATCAATAATCAATATAATTCTTACCGTTTTCCTTTCTTTTTCTGAAATTGAATCTATCCTCATGTTCGACACAACTACTATAAAATAGATGAAACTTCTCTACGAACTCAGGTATTTCACTAATTGAGAATAAATTCCTGTCGAATATATTAAAGTCTTCCTTTTCATATAAAAGATTTCCTCCGCATGCAAAATCGTAGAAATTTTCGCATGGCGATTTTTCGGGATCCATCAACGTGACGATTTTTGCGGCAGCTGAATCGCAACTTCTATCGTTACAAACAGACGGGCCTGTGAGTTGCTGAAATCTGACATCAATTTGTTGGGTAGAGTTTTCAATGATTTCATGTGAGGTATGAGAATCCACATCAGTCTCACTGGGAAATAAAAGTGACGTTTCATCAAAACTGAAAATGCATTAAAAATAAGTTTAACTTAAATATCAGTCATTGGTTTTCTTATACCGTTTCTTGGTTGTGATATCTTCCGTAGTTGTAATTTCAGTGGTTGTTGCATCCGTTGTTGTCGCATTTTGATTCAAAGAAATATTGAAATCATCCATATTATCACCTTGAGTTGTTTTGTCAAGGGGAGTTGTTTCAAATTGAATTTCATTATTTTCTGTTGTCGTCACGATTGGTTCCTTAAAATCATCCTGTTTTCCGTTCTTAGTTTCTTCCGCGGTTATAGTTGTTCCTTCTAGAAACTTCGTTCGTTGTTGGCTCTCGGTGACATTCTTTAGATCAACAGAAGTTGTCGCAGTTTGAATTGTGGTTGCTTTTGTTGTAGAAGCAGTTGTCATATTTTTATTCTGCAATTGTTCTGATCCTGCGATAGAATTTTCAAATTCCTTAAATTTTGATGTAATAAATGTTTCTTACTAAGAAAACTTCTTACCTTGTCTTGTCCGAATCGGCACCATCTAGAGGCTAGCAATATCAACAAAATGCAAACAGCCAAAAATATTAACATGGAACAAACTAAACCCACAAATGAGGTATCTTTTTTTCGTCGAATTGGTATCTCCCCGACTTGGGGATTTGAAACATCGTAAGAAATTCTAGTCATTTCTCAATCACTCTGAAGTGTGTAACTGAATACAGAACCGCCAGGCAATCTCTTCGGAAGGAAACGGTTTATCATTGCGAAATTCGTGATCATTACCTACGATGTGATAACAACATGCGTCAGTTTTTTTTGATAATATATCTCGGGTCTTAATACTAAACGACTATCAATAAGTTCAAGTTACGCACAGAATCAGTTTTTATTACATTAGATACTACAGAAACATTCGAAAAATTTCAGGTCCAAAAATATCATCAAATTTCAAAATTCTTTATGTAATTCCAATGATTTTTATGAAATCCTACGCAATTTTTTGTGAATCTAAGATCTAAATTATCAAAACAAGTTCAAGCCTACATTATCAGCTTTTGAATTTCAAATAAATTAATTGGTGCAAAAGTCTCAGGTCCGAAAAGCGTCAGGTTAATCTTCAACGACTTATTTGCGCGAATTTTTGGGAAATTTGTGAACGATTTCATTGAAATCTCAAAAAAATCGATTTGATTCAAATTCTCATTCAATTTTTTCGATTATCGGCTAATATTTCCGAAATTCGTTTATGAATTTTCAATGTTGTGTGTGTACGCTGGATACTATTTCTTTAGCATCAAAAAATTATGCAAATTACTTAAATAATTCTACAACTGAGCGATATCAAAGTCCGGTTTTTGAATAATTGTACTAGCAATGTCAACTCTATTCAAAATATTGTACCGGTTTTTGACAAACAATTTTTTTAGGTTATTTTCAAAATCCTCTAAGTGTCTCAACTTCAAATACACAAGCACAAAATTGTTTTGGCGACTTTGATTTATCTCTTTTTCATAGAGCTACGCTATCTATTTCTCACGGAAACCAGAATAACAGAAAGCATCGTGCGCTTCTCATAAAATTACTGCTACCATATTCTGTGCATAACCAAAAAGTTACAATTTGAACTTGTTATAAGGTTATCTCTCGTTTACAAATATTTATATCAAAAATTAAGAGATTATTATTTTAATTAAGAGATTATGAATTGGGATAATTGTTAATGTCATCTAATAACGTAAAGCGCACTTTTGCAATAATGTCAAGTGTTGCAATGCTTTCTAGGCAAATACACCGTTTGAATTTAACAAATCAACGATCAATTTCGACTGGAAAAATTTTATGTAGAAAAAAACAGATTAATCCAATTACTAGAACTTTGAATATCTTAAAGAACGAATGGAAGGAACTTTTCACTGACATGGGGGACGGAGGCAGAAGAATTGCGATGACATTTCCCTCTCATACTGATATACTTGTGATCGGTGGCGGTATAATGGGGACGTCTATTGCATATTGGATAAATAAGAAATCCGGCCCCAAAGGACCCAGCGTTACAGTTGTCGAAAAGGACCCTACAGTAAGATGCTTATTATTAATAATGCCGCTATGTGGTACAATTTGTTCATATTTTTTCAATTTCAAAATGTTAGCTATAAACCATATATAGGGTTGTTGTCAATCTTTTGCAGAGTGTCTCTTCTGCCAACAATAACAAGTTTTAATTGATAGTCTTCCCTGAGATCTGGCACTCGATGGATGGAAATGTTACAATATTTCCATTTTAATGCTGATATTTCATAGGAGTCACCTTCAGTTTCTTTTCAGTTTTCAAAGTGTTCAACAGTACTATCAGTGGGAGGATTAAGGCAGCAATTTTCCTTAGCAGAAAATATACAGATGTCACTTTTTGGAGCAGATTTTTTAAGATCTTTAAAAGACAGATTTGGTGACGATGCTGATGTTGGATTTGTGCCCAATGGTTATTTAACATTAGCAGACGAAGATAGTGCTGAGCAGTTACTAAGAAGCCATAAGCTACAAATACAGTTAGGAGGAAATAATATTATATTAAGTAGAGAGGAATTACGACAAAAGTACTTTTTTCTTAATATTTGTGTTATGGTAATTCGACATAACTGTTTTACAGATTCCCATGGATGAAAGTGGATGATATTGAACTAGGTTGTTTAGGTATGGAAAAAGAAGGTTGGTTCGATCCATGGTCGTTATTAAATTTAATGAAAAGAGGGGCGACGGACTTGGGTGTTAGATTCATCCATGCTGAAGCTACTGGTTTTGAATTTCTTGAAAATGATTTGCTGGTGTCAGGGGTGCAAGAGGGAACATACGAAGGTTGCAATGAGGCTATTGTAAATATGTTTGAATGTTTCTTTATTTCATTTTAAAGTAATCGTCGATTCAAGGTTAGAATGCCAGATGGGGAAGAAAAATCCATTACTTTTGCAATTTGTATATTAGCGGGGGGAAGTGAAACAAATAATATAGCTAAACTAGCTAAAATTGGAACTGGTACCGGTATTTTATCTATTCCTATCCCAGTTGAACGGAGGTTAACAAATAAAGAGAGGAAAGATAATTATAAAACATATCTTTTTGTTTCAGAAAACGATATGTTTATAATTTCTCCTGTCAGGGCGAAATTCCTGGAATCAGTACACCAATGACTGTTGATAAATCAGGTGCATACTTCCGAAGAGAAGATATCGCTGGTAGATTCATATGTGGTATGAGCCCAGATCCTGAAGAAGAGCCACCAACTGATAATCTGGATGTAGATTATAATTATTTTGATCAGAAAATTTGGCCAATCCTCGCTGATCGTGTACCATGTTTTAACGCCGTCAAGGTTAGCAATTTGGGGTGAAGCGTAATTATTATCTATTTAAAATTTCAAGGTAGATTTTTGAATCTTTTGATACTGTTTATCACAGGTTCCGTCGCTAATTTCAATTTTACCCAACTAATTTGATTATTATCTATGTATAGGACGTTGATTCTTTATTCTTTAAATAAGTGGGCTTGCAATATGAGTTTCAGATCATTAGAAATGGCTTCAAAGAAATGACACTAAAAAATTTAAAATAGTAAATAACACTGCCAAATTAAATGGACGCGCAATAAAATTTCAAAATTTAAAATAAAACACAACGTAGCAACATACATCAGTTGAAATAAGTCTTTTGCTGTATCATTTACCATTATTAGGTTTTGTGGATATGGCTATTTAACGATAATTTTTTCTTTTCAAGGTGCACAGCGGATGGGGTGGCTATTATGAATACAACTATTTCGACCAGAACGGCATCATCGGACAACATCCGTATTACTGTAACTTTTTCTTAGCCACAGGTTTCAGCGGCCACGGGATACAACAAGCGCCTGCAGTTGGTAGGGCAATAGCGGAGTTAATTCTCGATGGTGAATATAAAACAATCGATTTGACTAGATTGGGTTTTGATAGATTCATTGTCAATAAACCAATGTATGAAATTGGCGTTGTTTAAAATTTATGTACAATTCGAAATAAATAAAAACGTGGAACATTTACTTTGGACCAAGCATTTCTTCTGGCTTCACCCAATCGTTGAATTGCTGCTCGGTTAGGTATCCTAATTTTATGGCAGTTGCCTTCAAGGTCGAGCCTTCTTTGTGGGCGGTCTTAGCGATCGTGGCCGCCTTGTCGTAACCGATATGAGGATTGAGCGCCGTCACCAACATTAAACTCTCGTGAAGTAACTGCGAGATTCGTTCTTCATTTGCCTTAATACCAGTTACGCAGTGTTCGGCAAAGGACTTGGTGCTATCGCCCAGCAAGATGACGGATCGAAGAACATTTGCCACAATCATCGGCTTGAACACGTTCAGCTCGAAATGGCCGTTTGAACCTCCAATGGTTGCCGCAACATGGTTACCCATGACCTGAGCAGCCACCATGGTAATGGCTTCACATTGGGTGGGGTTTACTTTGCCGGGCATTATAGAACTACCTGGTTCGTTCTCTGGAAGGCTGATCTCGCCTAAACCGCACCGTGGGCCAGATGCTAAGAATCTGCGTCAAGAATAATAACGAATTGATTGGAATCCAAAAATGGAGAGAATACAAATTTCTTACCTGAGATCGTTTGCGATTTTCATAATCGAAACAGCAACAGTATTCAATGCTCCAGAAACTTCAACAAGAGCATCATGCGCGGCTAAGGCTTCGAATTTATTGGGAGCGGTAACGAAAGGCAAGCCGGTCTCTTGAGCGATTTGCGACGCACACTTCTCTGCGAATCCTTTGCGAGTGTTCAAACCAGTTCCTACTGCCGTTCCTCCCAACGCCAACATATACAAGCGTGGCAAGGTATCGGAAATTCTATCGATGCCAAAAGTAATCTGTTGCACGTAGCCGCTAAATTCTTGACCTAGAGTGAGAGGAACTGCATCTTGAGTATGCGTCCTACCAATTTTGATGATGTTCTGAAATTCTTCGGATTTTTTGAGCAGCGCATCGCGCAACACTTTCAGTCCGGGGAATAACACGCGGTGGATTTCCATAGCGACAGCAATATGCATAGCAGTTGGAAATGTATCGTTACTGCTCTGACTTTTGTTGACGTGATCGTTGGGGTGAACGGGATTTTTCGATCCCAGTTTACCACCTAAGATTTGGATAGCTCTATTACTGATAACTTCGTTGGCGTTCATGTTGGTTTGGGTGCCAGACCCAGTTTGCCAAATAACTAAAGGAAAATGTTCTTTGTACAATTTTCCGGATATCACTTCGTCAGCTGCTTTTACAATCGCATCGGATATTTTGGGGTCGAGACCGTAATCCTTATTGACAATGGCGGCAGCTTTTTTCAATATCCCCATTCCTACTATCACAGCATACTGAAAATTAAATTGTTACTTAGAATTTTTATCTTGTATTTCTCGGCACAGAAATGGCATACTAAAATACTTCTTCAAATTGAATAACTCGTTACAAAATGGACTAAAAACAAAAAGCAGTAACAGTTATCGTAGGACGGTAAATTGCGCTTGAAACTCAAACGCAACCATAATTATTATTACCAGTTTTATTTATCGCATTGTTCTTTATGAAACAGGCGTTAAACTTTTTCACCTTGAAGGTCAACTAGCCATTTCTAAGAGAATTATATGGTACTTCATTATGTGTACCGCCGATAAAAATATTTCCATCGAAAACGTGGAGATATAACGTGAACTCAAAACAGTAAACACGGTTTATACGTGAAATCCGCCGTGCGAGTTTTTTTATTAAAAGTAAAATTTAAACTGGGTGAATCGTACTTTAAATTTCAACCAATCAAAATTAGAGTTGCTATTTCATAATAGGGTCAATACGCCAGTTTTTATCTACTTAATGCAATTACCAAATTTGGAAATCAATAAAAAATATTAGTCTATAAAATTTGTACAAAAAAATTTTTGCAGTTCAGCGTTGTTCTTTCAAATTAATTAAAACGTCCAAATTTCTATAAGTTTTTTTAAAACTACCATAATTTTTAATGCAATCTGTTATATCCCAATAGAAATATTGGGATTTTTGATCCATCTTTCTTATCTCAGTACAGTTTTGAACTCATAGACCTCCCACAGAGAGAACTATAACTATGATTTCATCCATTCTATGCAAATTTATGGAATTACAATAATATATGTTAACTATAATGAAGAAAATGATCATTACCGGCATCCTCTCAAACTCCCCTCCGATAGGAAAATTGATAGTCGATCTGACAGTCTGGGCTCCATAATATTTATCATTGGGTACCTTTAATTCACCGAATGTGTCTCTTTCAACCCTGAATTGATCACTTGTTGACGAAGCCTAAAACGTTAGGTATAAGAATTATTTTAGACTGGAATGTGAACATGATGATATAACTTCAACTCACCATTCTCTGTATTATTTTATTTCGAAATGTAGCAGCATATAAACAACGAGATCCGCAGCTTACTGCTTTAAATGATAAGCGTGATAAAGCCATAACTTATTCTTCTCGACCTAGACAACAAAACGATAAACACTTTAGGATGAGAAATCTTATCTTTTTTTTTGACACATGTAACACATGGCAGTATCGAAGGATCTCAAACATTGTTGCAAAAAATGTTTTCTGTAATTGTAGCGCCGCATGTTCAATTTGTGAACTAAAATTTGTTTGTTCACAACAAATAAACGCATGAACGCACAACGCAAACAACAATATTAATTATTACTTACATTTTGCTAAAAATTTTGAAAATGTTGATGATAAATGAGAATTGATAATGAAAAATAAGGTTTCTTTTACAGTTTCCATGGTTTTCGCTTGGTAAATCGATTAGTTATTAGTGTTATAAATAAATCCAATCAATATTGAATGGGTTATCTACGTTAGCAAGTCTCTGTGTATTGAGAATTTGATAACACATGAACTAGATGATGTAATAACTGTTTTTAAAAATGAAATTACGAGTCAATTTTTCAGTCGGCGATAACAATCGACGTTTAAACTCGGGTCATTTGATAACAAACAACTCGAACGAATTTTTCTGTGGAACGTAATTTGTTTACGACTAAAACAAAATCTCTAATTAGTTCCTTCAGATAAAGTTGGGATGGCGCTTTAGCGAAGTCTTAACATAGGCAACCAAACATACTTATTTAACCGTTTTTGATCCGATTTGTTTTGTACAGTTATGTATTGAAACATCACGAAAATTGCTTCTCTTTTTCAGACGGTTTGCTTTTGCCAACAAATCCCAAAATTTTGTGTCTATAGATGCAGAGGAGTGAATGGAACACAAGATACCTGAATATATTTTACGCCGCAACCAACAGAACCGCAGGATGTGTTCGATTTTTTCCAGGAATTTTAATTTTCTTCTCTTAAAGACATTAAAGTCATTTTTGCGTCATATAACTAATTCATGACCCCGGCATGTTGATAAACCTGCTGTAAATGATTTTAGTTTTTTAAGGAGCGATGATTTCTATGACTTTGTCAACTGTCATATGGAATGTCAAAATTGTTTTCGTAGTAATCGTGCGTCAACGAATTTCAAACACGTCAGTTGCGTATTAAAACTGCGGTACCTCGAGTTGCAACCTATTTCAATTACGTACTAAGTAAATCACATAAATGTGATTTCATAATTTTTTTTGAGGAAGTTTTTTTTTCTGAATAGAACATTACTACTTTTTCGTAGGACATTAAGAAATATGTTAATCATTCACCTTAAGTGTTTTTTATAATATGAGCAAGTATCAAAACTATATTTGGGGAATTATTTTCTTTACATACTTAACAAGGTAATTTGAATGTTTACCAATTTGATCTCAAGTAAAAATTCCATTTCACAGCAGTTGTGTTAACGGAATAGTTGCAGCGGAGGAAAATGATATTCAAGAACCTCAAAATGTTACAGAGCCGATCGCCAAGGATGAAATTAAATTGAACATTGATATATCTCAAAGTAATGTGAAAAAGAAAAGTGAGGTACTCGGCGAAAAGGCAGACGAAAGCATTTTGCAAGGTACTGAGAATCAGCATATCTTGGTTGATGTTACAACACAAAATTCGGGTGCCCTAAATGAGTAAGTTTTAATGTATGCATTTTTTCTTGTTTTATCACACGACATGAAATAGTTGTTTGTCCTTTTTTTTGAAGAACACATTTGTTCTTACAAGAATGTACTCCTGCTGCAGCAATTCATTTTTTGCATGTAAGACTGTTCTTGCCATGGTTTTTAGATAATCAGGGAGAACCTTCGAAGAAACGCTTTTTTTTTCAAAGTGGTCGTACAGACAAATTGCAAGAAGTAGAGTTTTGTGGTTTCATGCTAATAAATTTATTTTGTCATTCAAACAGGGTTCAGGGCGCCCCAAGACGTGTGAATTTTTTTGCCGAGGCTAACGAATTTTTACTAAGTAAAATTGACTGATAAGAGGACAAAAAAAATCATTTTTAAAAAAGCTTACTGTGCGTTTCATTACATTTTTATTATAACTCATTATTCGCGAATAGATAAATAATATTGCTTCAACATAAAACACTCCGCGCTTTTCTTAACAATGAAATTATTTTTTTTGTCCCATTAATTAATTAATAAAGAACGATGAAAATATATTGAGTCAGGCAACTTTCTACGGCTGTTAAATAATTAAAAATTATTTTCTTCTGTTAGTTTTTTCAAACTATAATTTGGAATAATGTTTCGCCTTGTCATATGAAATCCATAATTAGATATTCGAAAATGAAAAACGACAAAGAAAGATTTGCGGACGATGTAAGTAGGCTAAGTAAATAATTGCAGAATTAATCGCTTATCAAATGGCAAAAACTACGGAAGTAAAATACGTATCTCGGCACACAATAATTTCTCTGTACCTTTTCTAATGTTTAGACTTGATGCGTATTAGAAAAAAAGGAAACTATTTCGAAAATTTTCGTTTACAAGGATTGAAATGCCTTCAACAACCGGAAGAAATTGCAATAAATACACCTCCAGGTATTTTCCCAGGTTAATTAGATGGCAAATATAATAAAACAAGGATAAATTATTTGTATTATTGTATTCTTCCTCAATTCGGCGATACTTCGCGGACTGATATACAAGTGTCGTAAGTTCAAAGCGATAGGTTATGTGGGAGTTAGGCAATTTCCTACATGTTTGTGGACATATTTTCATTTTGATTTGGTGCGTAACATATTGTCGTGCGATGTTGTTAAATGTAACTTCTGACAGTATCTGATCTTTTAAATACGAAGTATTGTCAAATATCTTATCGATCATTATTATCACTATGTTTAAATCGTTGCGATTCAGTTTGTTGTAAAATTTAATCCATCATTATTTCAAAATTGCTTCTTAACTACGCATAATTAAATAATTATTTTATGTTACTTAGAAGCTAAATTTTATTTCGATATTGAACCTGACTAAATTGTTTCAACATGTTCGATATCTTGAAGGTATAAAATATGAACTGAAATTATCTCTACGAATAAACACAACAAACAATAGCTGCATATCCTTTTTAAATATACATACACTTTATAAAATGCATGATTTGCACGATACCAAAATCTTAATTGTTATCTTTCGGGAAGGTGACGCTTTTATTTTATGAACATCGCCAACGGAGGGCCTAGGTTAGTCGTTGGTTTACTTTCAATTTCAAACGTCCACGGTTTCATTGATGCGAGACGGGTGGACGAATCCATAACTTTCAAATAACGATGATATTTGCAACAGAAAGACACGTTGTGATCTGCAATATAATTTCGATTTTGTTTTTTAATTTCAGCATCACATCAACTGGCACACCGGTTATTATTTTATTACCAGATACCGTGACAGTAGATATAAATTTAAATACGAAAGTCGAAAATGTTTCCTCGACAATTCCGGAAACTGTACAAGAAAATCGTACAGAAGAAACGGCCGAGTGGAGCAGAGATGAAATGGCAAATACAACAAATAAAACTGTATCGGAAGATATACCGTCATTCTCAGAATGGGCTCAAAAACGGCTAGAAGAGGCGGAAGTCTCAAATGATTCAGTCCAACATAACGCGAATTCCAACGGCAAGATCGGATTGGGAGTTCGATTGGGATGGAAAAATTATGCGTCGCCGGATTGTGGCGCAAAAGTAAGTGAAACGATTAACCAAAGAAAATAACATTTTATTTCTGAATTTTCTGTTTGTCACCGTTTTGTTCAATTCTAACTATTGGGTGAAATTTTTGCATGATGAAATTATTCGTCAGGTTGTTGCTGCAAATCCCGAAGCCGAGAATCCAAGTTCCGTCATTTCGCAGTCAAGAGAGGAGTACAAATTGAATTTATGCACAAATAAAATCTGGTTCATCGTGGAGTTGTGCGAATCTATTCAAGCGAAAAAAATCGAAATTGCAAATTTCGAATTATTTTCATCGACGCCAAAAGATTTCGTCGTATCGGTTTCTGATCGTTTCCCCAACCGTGATTGGACCATCGTTGGACAGTTCTCTGCAAAGGACGAACGAACAGTGCAGAGTTTCGATTTGAATCCATTTTTATTCGGTCGCTATATCAAGGTTCGTACGAATAAATGCGACACAATCAGAGACAACTTTTACAATTCGTAGGTTGAAGTAAAGTCACATTATGGCTACCAACATTACTGCCCGATTTCTCTATTTCGAGTGTACGGTATATCGGAGTTAGAGGTGCTACAAAAAGAGGAACTTTCACATGCGGGCGACGTGGACGAGGATGACGTCGAAGACGACGAAGACGTTAAAAAACACGACTCCGAACTAGTCGGAAAGAACATGTTGAATTCGGCGACGAACGCGGTTTATTCGATGATCAAAAAGGTTCTAGGAACCAAAAGCAACGAAACTGAGAAAAATTCACAAAACAATTCGGATTGTTCGCCTCTTATGAACAGTTGCTCAACACCAAGTCACAATATCGTATGCGTGAATTGCACCCATTTGCTCTTTGGACAAATTTTTGAATTATTGAGCTGCAAGTCCTCACAACTTAATCAGCTACTAGAAATAACGTTAATTAAGGAATCGCTCGCAAATTCGGATGCTTGCGTAAGATTTGGATCGGAGAGGAGACACGCAGCTAAATCGATTACGCCCGGTTTTGCAGAATTTTACTTTCCTCAACAAGTCATAGGTACGTATAATAAAATGGAAAAAATCGATCTTGATTACAAAACGATTCTCTCTAACATTCGAATAGCTATCGCTACTTCGTTCAAAATTTGTTTTCATTGATTTTTCTTCTAAAAAGTCACTAAATTTCAGGTGCTATGTGCAACATTTTGAACGTATTCGAAAAACGAGCTGTCCTGAATGTTGGTAGTCAATACTTTGTCAATACGACAACAGATATAAATAGCAGTGAAATTGGTGAAACGACAAATTCGGAGAACGTTAAAATCGCTTCTGAAATCACATCTAAAACGAATGAAAAACTAGAAAATGTACGATTGGAAAGCAGTGACGGAATTAAAGCACGCTGCTCGACGGATACCGACACCAGCTCGCCTATATTTCCAACGAAAACGGTAACGGTTTCAGAAGAGAATTCGTCAGTTCGTCTTGTGGAAGAAGTGAAGGACGTGGAACCGACGAAGGACGATAGCAGCGCTGTTGACGTGACCGAAAATTCAGACGCGACTGAACAACCTAATAATCTTTACCTTGAATCGGAAAACGCGACTGTGGAAGCTTCTGAAAATAACATAGATCAGATGGAAAATTTTATGTCCGACATGAATGGAGATTATTCCGCGTCTGCGATGCCGTCTACCGCTTCATCCGTTGCGAATGCTGGGGACCGACAAAAAGAATCAGTTTTTTTGAGATTATCGAACAGAATAAAGGCAAGTAAACATTTGTATTTGAAATAGCGGTTTATTAATTAAAATTGATATCCACAGGCGCTTGAACGAAATGTTTCACTATCGAGCCAATATTTGGAAGAGTTGAGTCGCCGATACAAAAAGCAAGTAGAGGAAATGCAGAAACTAATGCAAACTTTGACTGAGGAACGCAAAACGTTGGAGGACCGAAATAGACAGTTAGAGGAGAAGCTTGATTATTTATTCATCACTGTTGTTCGTTGGCCAAATTTCATATTTTGGTTGGTGCTCACTCTCGTGACAACATCTGTGATTTTCTGGATTTGCCGATTGGATAGAAGAAAGAATAACTTAACACGAGAAATAGTTCAAAGCGAGGTGAGATTAGCTCGATAAACAAATCGCCAAGGATTTTTACTGAAACCTGTTTTTCCTCAGCAAAAAAAATGGGTCGATATGGAAAAGCAAGAAAAAAAATCGAAACGTCGTAGACCAAGTGATCAAGCATTGAAAATAGTGCGATCATCACTTCTGACCGACGAACGAAAATACTCGAGGGAAAAGCGGAAAAGAAGAAAAAGCAACAAAGGTATCAAACGATCCAGCTCACTAACAACATTGAATGTTCAAACAGAACCTGTAGTACAATTACATAAATTGCCAAGTGAGTAATCGATTCATTGCTTGAATTGTGATAATACATTTTTTTTTCTGTCAAATCAAGGTGACATGTTAACAAAAAATGTAGATTGGGTGGAAGAGAACAGCAAACATATCGAGGTGGTATCGTTGGACGATTCAGAACACTTGCCGGTTGAATTATTCTCGCATACTTCTCATATGACGAAAACAGCATCGGATACTAGAGCGCAAAGGATCTCATCTCAAAGAAATGCATCAGTAGACGCAACGTCCTTCAAAAACAGTTTATATGAATCGCCGACGAAATCGAAATTTAAATTAATGAGAAGTGGTAGTTTGAACGGCGGTAATATCGAAGGAAATGGTGGAAAAAAGGAAAGGAAGAGTTTTAAGAGTGTCCTCAAAAATGTATTTAGTTGATAGATTGTTGATATTCTGAAAAACTGCCGCGTTAATTGCTAGTCCTCTTATCATAACTGTTTATATTCTTTGTTCCTCACGTATGCGAGAATTTCACAAAAAAGACGGTTTGTTTGTAAGACTGATCTGTGCTATTGTATTTCAATGGGAAGGAAATGTAGACTTTTTTTTTGTTTTATAGAGTTGCCAAAACAATGGACATCCAGTTGTTTGGATCAGCATTTCTAGTATTAAAAATAGTTTACGTACATATTGGACCTTATCTATAACGGATTAAAGTCTCAGTAACTGCAGTTTGTTCATAAAGTAATCTTAGAAAGCTACTATATAAACTGGCCGTGCAACGATTTTTGTTTGTATTATATAATAGTCGCTACCCTTCTATTTGCAAGAAATATTTCATGTTATCTGTAAACAATTTGAGGCGTGAACATTTAACTATAGATACGCTCTAATTTATTGGTATAACTCCTATTGAAAATTGTTAATTTTATTGTCTGTTATTTCTCCCAAAAAGTGTACTGTGATAAATGATACAATTGTGTGTAGTATTTATTCTTATATAAAATCTACTTATTTATCTATTAAATGTATATACAATAAAGTTCCAATCTTACATGTTACCTGATTATTTGAATTTATCTTGTCATAGTTGAAAAGGAAACGGGTAATTATTATAGTCGGTTATTTATTGAAAGAACTTGATGTATTCGTAAAAATTGGTGAACATGCAACGATATCTCATTCTATCAATGAATTGCTTACTGGTAATCGGGTATTGTTTCAGCCCATTACGCGTTTTGAATTATTATAAAATAAGAAGCTGCCACAAATCGGATTTGCCGGTGATGGCAATGAAGGATGTCGACGATTTAAAGGTATGAATAACAAATTATTTTTATTACTCTAATCGATAATTTCAGCAATGTATTATTTTTGCAAGGGGAAAAAATGCATTAGCTTTTAATTACCGTCCTCGTAAGTTAGATGTAATAGGAAAAAGAAAACCGATTTTCAAAAATTGCCAACTAATTGGATGCCCAGAACTGGGAAATGAAACTTTGATTTATGACGTAAAATTCGATTATTATAGTGCTTACGGAAACTTAAACAGTAAGATTTTCTATTATTCATTTGAGCTATTCTATTTCATCTCGAAATGTTAAGCGACTGGTAATATTTCCTGCATAAAATCAACTGGAGTGTTTAGTGTAACACCCAATAAAGGGAATTATTTGGATATGATCGCGTATTGTCAAAAGTTAAATGGTGACCTCGCTGATGTATTGAGCGACATCAGAACAACCCAACTAGCAGAGTTAGTGAATTCTTCAGTAGCAACATGGTTCAAAGCCAGCTATATTGGTAGGTTTCGATTTCTGAATTAAAATTTACCATTTAGAATGGAAACGTGGTGTTTAGGTCTAGATGATCAGGGTAACAAAGGTGTTTTCAAATCGTCTAACGGTAATCACTTATATTGCACCAGTTATCGAGCGTGGGGCCCCGGACACCCCAGACTATTACAAACTAACAATTGTGTTACGCTAGATGTTGACAAGACTTGGAAAGTAGTTCCGTGTGATTCACGCCTGAATGGAATTTGTGAACATTTTCCCGGGGCACCAAACATGGATGAAATAGAATTATTACTATCCTGCGATGTTAATATCAAAAGTGGTATATGCACTTTTAATTGAAAAAAGAATAATACAATATACATATTTAAGGTAAGAAGTGTTCCGGAAGAAAGAAACAAATGAAAGAATTGTTGGAAAAATCCACACGGAAGGATAAGTGTGCTATACTTTATTATAAAAGTGAAAAACCTACTAAGAAATAGGATTTTAGATAAGGACGTTTGAGCGATCACTATAAACTTACAAATCACTGTACATGTGCAAATTTAAATTGATGGGGATTAAAACGATAGCACCTTATTTAATAATTGTTTTTAGATACCAAAATGTGTATATGAAACTATAGCCACCGTCAATTTTACTCTAAACCTACACGACAGAAAGGAAATGGATTAGGTTCCAACAGTTTCAAGGAATTTACTCAGAAACCTGGACAAATTCCTTGTTCGCTCGATTCTTTTCTATGAATTAATACGTAGTACATTAAAATTACTAATTTATTTGCGTAAGTAAATAGATCGGGTACAAAAAAATAATGAAACGGGTATTTCAATACCAAACATTTAGTAAATGTTTACAATCTAAGACTGTAAATAGCCAGGCAGTTTCATTCTCATAAAAATCCAAGTTGTGAAGAAAGAAATCAATACACAAATAAAACCAACTGCAGTTATTAATAATCTATTTAGTTTTGGAGTGAGTGGAGAATGAATATGGTCCAAAATGATGAATCCTAAGCCTCCCATTGTAAAGAGAAAACTGGAAGCCAAACCTTCCATAATATACTGCCCATTGACTCTGTATGGCATGAACGCAACCTAAAATGTAAAGAGATTTTCAGAATGCAATAAAAAGTTATTATCTCATTAATTAGAGTAAAATTATTGAATAGATAACAGCATATAGAAAAAAATGCATGTCTAGGTGCTTCAATATCCACACAATGCTATTTGATTTGCATAAGGTAAGTCCATTTTTTGTCTTTAAAACTGACTCCTATGCTGTGGAGATGAGCAAATTTTCAAGCAGTTTTCAGCTCAGTAACATTTAATAACAAAGAGTGGGTTGATGAAAGACTCCAAGACAGAATTTCTTGTGCTCAGCATTCATGTGTGCAGCTATTGCACCTTCATTTCAGAAATAGGTTGCAATGGCAATTTCAACAGTTGTACATATCAAAGACCCCTGAAGAATACGATGAGAAATTTATTTAAGGTATATAGGTGTGGAAAACCAGTTTTTGAATATCCAACAATGTTACTCCCTAAAGTGTATTATTTTCATTATTTACCGGTCTAGAATGTCCGTGTTCATCTGTTGTTGATCCAACGCTTGGGGGCTCAACTATTATGTCATAAATTATACCTGCAACAATTATATCAGATAAAAAGCTTTCTGATTATTGCTGATATCACCTCCGGTAACTAAGAAGTAAGAGAATAAAATAATTGCGAACACAGCCGTAGATGATGGTTGATGAAACCAAGACGGCTTTTTTATTTTTATATTCGGTATATCTACAATGTAGAATGGCCAAATGAACAGTTGATCCATTTTCACTCAATTCTTGTTTACCGATTCTTTTATAAATAATGTTAGGTTATATCACAGAACTATAGACTGCTCGTTGCACAGGATTTGCTTGTCAAAGTTATGCCACCCGTAATACCAGCGAGTAGAGAATAAACTCGAGGGGCCATTTTTTTTTCAATTTCGTTATGTATGTCCTCCATTACTTTCGTCACACGTCAGCAGTGGAAATAAATAATCGTTCAGTCGTTCAGAAACATTCGATATGTGTTTATTTAAAAGCGTCAGGAGGTTGGGAGAAAATTTAATTTTTTTAAAAATTTAAGTTTAGGACTTGTTTGAAACACGATTGTTAATGTACAAAATTATTCAGAATACGTTAAATCTCGTTGGGGTAGAGTATTCTTCAGGAATGAAAGAAGTGAAGACAAAAATGCGATCATACGAAATCAATAATTAATTATTTTCTCTATATATTCCAAACATCTCCATTTAGTAGGCAGGTAAAAAGGCTCAAAAATATGTGGAAAGGGTGTATCAAAACCTGCGAGTCGAAATACTGGTGCTTCCAACTTTAGAAAACATTCCTCCTAGAAATGGACGTATTAATAAATTCACATTAATACAATAACTGAATTTTCTTACTTGTATAGTAGCTGCTAATTCAGCACCAAAACCACAAGTAATTGGTGCTTCATGAGAGACTATAACTCTACCAGTTTTATTAGCGGACTTAATAACTGTATCTCTGTCCCACGGCAGTATCGACACCAAGTCAATTACTTCACATTGGATGTTATGCCTAAGTATTAAAAAAATGACAGTATGAAGGCAGTGTTAATCATGTTCAATTAGTACCTTTCTTTAGCAAGTTTAGCTGCTTCAAGTAACACATAGACCTGAGTACCCCATCCAATCAAAGTAACAGCATCTCCCTCAACTAATACATCTGCTTTGCCAAGAGGTAGTTCAAAATCGTCCAATAACACATCATCAGTCGCTGATCTGTATAGAAGTTTTGGTTCAAGGAAAATACATGGATCAGGATCCCGAATGCAACTTAAAAGTAGTCCTTTTGATCTGACAGCACTACGAGGTATTACAACTTTTAATCCTGGTGTATGTGCGAAATAGGCTTCAGGACTTTGCGAGTGATAAAGAGCTCCATGACCTACAGCCATCGTAGGGGCTCTAATCGTGAGTTTACCACAATCATAATCTCCCCCACTTCTGTACCTCATTTTGGCAGCTTCGTTGAAGATTTGATCAATGGCTGGAAATATGTAATCCGCAAATTGTATTTCAGCAATGGCAGTTGCGCCAACATTTGCGGCGCCAATGGCGAATCCCGCAATCCCCTGCTCGCAGAGTGGTGTGTTGAAAACTCTAGATGCACCATATTTGTCTCGGAGACCTACAGAACATCGAAATACGCCTCCAAACGCAACGTCCTCACCAAACAACAAAGCAGTATCGTCTTTTTTCAAACTTATATCCAAAGCATTATTAATTGCTTGACACATATTCATTTTCTCAGTCGCTCCTAAATAAATAAAGTCGATGTGTAAATTAAATTATTCAGTCTTACTGTTCTTTTGGTAAAAAATATTACTTTTACTGACCCTGAGTGCTTTGAGTGCTGTCTGGCACATACGAAAAATGAGCATTTCTTGAAAGTAAATTGCTCAAATTCACAATTGAACAGAGGACCTTACGTGTTTGTTTCAATGCCATACTGTTATGCTATTAACCTGCACTTATTTGATACCGCATAAGAATAATATTGTCTATTATCATATTCATGACTTGTCACAAAATAGGACTGTGGTGGGAATATTCATGACCTGTTGAGTAATTCCTTATGGATAAAAAGGTTATGACCCGAGAATAAAACAAATTGCTGGAAGTGCGTGTTGCAACTTTATTACTAACAAATCCAATTTTTTTGAAACAGATTTGAAAACATACATAACCCTACTTACAGCTCAGAAGCACAGAATTTAATAAACTGTGCGATTTTCTGTAACGAGTAAAGCATCGTTTACATATTAAAAAGTGAATTTATGTTGCATTTAGTCTCGGTCTGCACTTTCGGTATTTCGGTATTCTGGTTAGCAAGAAGTCACTAATGCCAACGCGATTTCATCGTTTCTAGGGAAATAATGCATTTCATCAACTGACTATATTATGTTGATAATTCTTATCAGAATATGTGAAAATGATCGTTTTATTACAGCTTCACAATTACACTGACTGTCTACATTCAAATAACAGAAAGATAAATTTAATTCCAATTTTCTAGTATTCCGTTTCAAATCTAGGCAACCCAAATATTTCAGGTTGAAATTCCGCGAGCGATTTCAGCACTAATGTTGCTTCAACTTTCTTATCATCTTTAGAAAGTGGATTTGGAATCATTACGACTTGCATGCCTGCTTTAATGGCCGCCGTCACACCGCTTATGGAGTCCTCAATTACCAAACATGTGCCTGGTGTTGGTTTTTCTTCAAAACGGGATGCACAAATCAAAAAGATACTGGGATCAGGTTTTCCTGTCTTAACTTCTTTATCTGATCCGCCTGTTACCACATGCTTGAAAAATGAGAAAACCATCTTATGTCTTTGAGTTTTAAATTCATACATGTCTCGTGTTGATGATGTAGCCACGGCCATAGGTATGTTATGTTTATGTAGATGACGAACTAACCGTTCCACACCTATTCAGAAGATCCATTTTAATTGTATAAATCAGTTAATTGAACATAGACGTAATCCTATGGTATGGGTATGCGCAATACAAAAAAAATATATTAAAATGAAAACGCATACTTGCGGAAAAAATATTCTACAGTTGAAGAGAAACAACAAATTCTTAAATTGCAGGAAAAAATCAATGAATGAAATTCATTCATTTCGTGAATTACGAAAAACTTCAATGACAGATTTAAAACAGAGTTTTGACCTGGCATTATGTTAGCATTTGGCATAGCATGTATGTTTATTTGATGAAGTTGATCATTGAATTCCTCTGCAGTTAAAGGGAGATTCAGTTCATGAACGATCACTTGACATCCGTCTAAAGCAGTTCTACCCACAATTCGCGATCTGAGATCCATTGAATAAGACTTGTCGTAATGTTCTAACACTTTCGAAATGGTTTGAGCGGTAATTGTTTCCGTATCTGCGTTACAAAATTTTTATGTCAGAAATATAACTATTTTTAGTTAAAATGAACTTACCTAAAAGAGTTCCATTCATATCAAAAATAACATGTGTAACAGGTTTGAACTCTAGTTTTCGTGGATCGTGGGTCATCTTACTGAAATTTTTAAAGTATGATGGAAGTTTGATCGCTTATGACAGCATGAAGTGTTGATGTGACATCAGGAATAAATCAAGGAGCGTTAGAAAAATATTGTTCATCGTAGATTTCTTCTGGTACTGCATCATTCTTGGTTGAGGATTACTTTAATCCTCCCACATATTAAAAAAACCAACAGTTGCCAAAAACCAAAAAAAAGGAAGGCAGGAAAATCAAGCACAACTCACATAGGATGAAATTTGCCATTTTCTATCTACAGTCAAATTTCTCTGAATATCCGAATTTTTTACTTTTGTGCAAGTTATTTAGATTCTTGTTGTCATTAACTTATAGAATGTGTTCTAAAATTCATGTGATTAATAAAATCTGTAACATAAATTTTTGACATTTTTGTTATGTTGAAATTTCCTATGAATATCTTCAGGAAGTTTTTACATTGCTTTGGTTAGACAATCAGAAACGACTTTATTCAATATTTCAGAGAAACTCAAAATTATAGATTGATTCTGACGAATTTCATAAAATTTCTTGAAATTCTAACAATTTCAAAAAATTGTACACTCTGTTCCAGGATTGACTTGGATATCTTGAAACTTTGGAAAATCTTTAAAAATGTTCAAGAAAAGTCCTCTTAGATCTACGCAAAATTAGATGAAGATAAAATGGAAACATTTTTGAGGAGCTGTAAATTCGCAGCCTTATTTCAAATTACTACATTAGTGATTAGCTATGTTTAGCAGTGTTCAAATTGAAACAACATCGTACAAGCAATATTTTATTTAATTCTCTTTTATTCATGAATATACATAAAGATAAGCCATTGGCCTAGAGGGTCTATTATCAATATCTCAAAGAATATATACCACTTACAATTATATGTCTAGAAAATAAAATATTCTGAAATCGCAGATAACTGGGCAGACAGCAACAGATATGTTTTCGGCATTGTATATTATAGATTATCAAGTGAACTATTCAATTGCGTTCTATTGTTAGAATACTGGATATTATCATTTCAGGCAGAACAAAATGTTGATTATAAAACAACTTCATAAGATCAAACAATTGCTTCGGACTTATTTTCATATATTATATAATTTCGCTGTTCTAATGATTAGGCTCTCTCAATAAGTATTCGATCAATTCTAACAACTGTTAGAGTCTCAACGGGAATGGAAGAATTAGATAAGCCCCCTGTGGGAACATCGAGATATTTCTGGCTTATCCTTGCAATAGAAAACTGACCGAAGCCAGTTCAAAGAATTTTACTCACACGAATTCAATGAGTGGGTAATTTATAAATCGACTATACTAAATGATATGTCCTTTTTGTTGCTTTGGAACACTAGAACACACTCAATAATCGAGTGCTTTCCCTCAACCCTTTTTCACCGCACCTTTCAAATAACTAACCACGGGAATCCGTCCGATATCGTCTAAAATCATCAAAAACTACAACCCGTTTGTCGCTATGTCTGTTTCCTATGTGGTAAAAAGCGATTTATAAAAATTCTATATCAAAGGGTGGTGGTAGGTTCTTCAACGACCTTACAAGGCCGGTTTAAACGCTCTAAGAAAGCTGATGGTTCGAGACCGACCTACAAAGCCCCATTTATACATATTTTCACAACAGTAATACTTGAACCCTGGGTCAAGGGTTGTGCGACAGCCTTAGGACGAGAGATGGGTCGCGAAAATCGAGGATGGTGTGGAAGAAATTTGATCTGTTCAATATGGAAGAGAGGAATCCCAAAATACTGAAAACTGGTTGAATTGGAAGCAAAAATTGGCCTTTTTCTTCCACATTAAAGAGAAACCATGTTGTTCGTAAGCTTTCAGGGACGATAGGTCAAAGCAGATTTGTCAGAGGATTTCCGCGCAAGTCGCAGTCGAAATCATTAAGCAATATACATTTTTAGTAACTAATTTCTCATTTCCTGAAAATTTTCTATGCACACTTAAGTTCTACCGAGTGCAGTTTAGGTTTATCTTCTATACAAATTATCTGGTCGACTGAAGACATCACAACATCGAACAAGCTTCACATCTTCACAGTATCAGTAACGTTTCGTGAATAACAAAACTCGAACGTAATCATGATCATATAAAACAAAAACGGTTCAACAATCATATTCATAAATTAATATTGAAACAAACTAACACTTAACTAACAATTACAGGTACCTAAAACAAATCGCTTGATTTGTCGTTTCACGAACGCTAAATTTAGTGCTATTTTGTCCGTGCGTTTATCTAACCGCGAATGTTTTTACGATTTTCGCGGAATTAAATCGCTGCTACCCGAATGCTATAATCCCTTCCCGATTGATTTTATTCTGTAGAAACTGATTATAAATGTAATTAATAACGGGTTTCAATTTATGGAATTTGAATTTTAACATAAGGCGAGACAATATTCATTTGGCTTTATCCTATTAAAAATATTTTTAAATGAATTGATATTAACAATACGTGTTTAATTGGTTAATTGAGCGTACTCCTTCAATTTATTTGGAGCTTCTTTGGATAAACGTAATTTAAAATAATTTCACTATGCCACCTCCATTAAGAATTCATTTAATACCTACTAATTGGAAGTCAAATTATAATTGAAAAATCAGAAAATGATGAACGCTAACTTTCCCGTTACTACACACTTTTGTTTCTTTGATGTAATCAAGAAAACCTATTCAAAAAAATCTGTGGTTACGCTCAACTTGAATTTCATTCCTATGTATCAATTTTCTTCAGTACAACTTTATTGGAACGTAGTCCTGCAAATTGGTAACTGATGACGAAAAAAAACTGTTTGTACAATATTTCAACGATTATATTCAACAATTCTGATAGATTTTAATATGAGTAATGTGATAAGTCTCAGCAGTCTATAATTTTGTTGGTCAAATAGAATTCGGGAAGCAAACCTAGCATCGTATTTTTCTACGTAACTATTGTCTTTTGGTACAGATTAAATAACGAGTCTACAATTATATAATAACATCATCGGTGTGAGTTTTCGAGTTTAAGGAGATTAAGCATGTAAATCGAAAGCATTCCTATAACAACATTAACGGTCAAATTTTAAAATGAACATCGATGTAGACTTAGGCCTTATATTGCGTCGAGAGCAAATGAAACATAAAAAGAGAAGAAATAGTCTTTGCGGCTTTTGTTGAATCTTCCGGTAATTTCATCTCACTCCAATGGGAAGTATAACAACCGACGTTTACATAGATAGTTTTTGTTAACAGCTATACCATGGCCTTAGAGCCACAGATTGATATGCATTTCTTCATAATCAGATCACAGTATAGGTTAGTTAGTGTTTATAGTAAGTATCATAGAAAATATAAAAAGTAAAGAAGTACAGCAATTGCTACATACATAATTCGAACATTTTTCTGGATAAATTTACCTATACGTCACCTTCGGTGAGTACCTGTCGAAAGCGCGAATCTTCTTCTACGTGAAAAAAGCCTGTTAAATCGCATTTTTTGTCTCCCGAAGGCTGTTCCTCCATTTTTCCTGTCCGAATATTATGTTCCATTGGTACTTTATGAAATTCCCTCGAACCAGTCGCCGCCCAAAAGTCAGATAATTTCACCGACCAAAAGAACGAACACAACGAGACCGAAGGACGACGCTCTTCTGGAAATCGCGTCGTTCGTTTCCGTGCAATTCCTCTTCGACGGCGCGTTCTGCAGCTCGTCGGTTAGCTGCTGCAGCTGAGGTAGATATTTTTTCCAGAAGGCACACTGTTTCAACCGCGGGCCTCGTCCAGTGGCCGTCGAATTCACATCCAACGTTAGATATTCCCTACCGTAGGCCGTGTGTAAGGGCCAAAATGTCGGCGTCCAAACGCCGTTTGGCGACAAACTAGGGTTGCCAGTCTTCGCGAAATTCGCCCAGTATCGCATTATTCTTCTACTCAGGTCCACCTGCATAAAAAATAACGTTTTGATTCTTTTCTTCATTCTGAAATAGGCATAGCCTGCTATGACTGCGATTAGATAGATTAAAAGGGTCCAGTCGGATTAGCTCAAAGAAAACCGGAAAAAATTTTAGGTAGACATTTTTCTTTGGTATTCGTTGGGGCAGGGGCACTGGAAATCTAAATTTCGTTTTTCGTGGTAATCCCTTCGTTTGATTTACAACTCGTTTATTTTCAATTTTACACGAAAAACTTATTATGGATTTCATTTATTTTCATTCCTCCATACCTCCAAACCAATAAACCAACTGGTGGTTCCTGGGAAGACTAAAACGTTAGGAACCACTGACATGCAATCTTACTAAGAGAAACAGTAATCACTATTACGGTACTTAATATTTTCGTTTAGAAGTTTTCTAAAATAAAGAAATAAAATTACCTACCTCTTGATTGGTGTAGCTTTTGGTCGGATTTAGTGGCTCCCCGAAAACATAGTTTATCTCGTCCGCGTGCATCACCCCCGTCCATGAAGGCCATGGGTTATTCACGGTCCTATGTTTGTAATAGTACATGTAAACATTATTACCGGTTTCGGCATAACGATGGGCGAACTCGTTAACGTTACAAGTGAAATGATAGTCGCCGACCATTTTGTCGAGAGCGTCACGATTACTGACTGGATCATCGGGATTCAACCAGTCTGTATATTCGAACACGATCGCCTGTCTCGCGACTGCATTTACATAGGGATTTAATTCCGTAACTGCTCTGAGAAACTCTTGTCTGTTCACGTAAACATTCTCTTCTTTCCTGAACAGTTCTGTTAAGTAATAAATTATGAAATAGTATCCCTCCTCGGTGTTGGACCCCATCAAGATGTTGGTCTTTTTAAAGTTTTTGTTGCTCATAGCGCGGATTGGATGTTCATCCAGGAAGGCTCCATCAATCACAGGGACGAATGGAAATTCGCAAATACCCAACGTGCCCCATTCGTTGTTCACGAGCTCCGTTGGATCCTTTTTTTTCAGACACTCAATCACGGCATTCAGCTGTCCCCTATCGTGGGGACATTGGACAGCCTCTGCCAGTCGTAGGCCCCTGAGGATGCTTTCTTCACGCGATATGATCGCCCACGGTGCGGTTGCACTACCCGACTCCATAATCGCCTGCGAGAATAGATTTCTAGAGAGGGGTGATAGGAGATGAAGTGATACGGATACGGCCCCAGCAGACTCCCCGAAAAGTGTTATATTGTTCGGGTTGCCACCGAAGGCGCCGATATTGTCTCTGATCCATTGAAGAGCCATCATTTGATCAAACATGCCCGCGTTTCCAGGCACATCTGGCGTACCAAAGTATAGAAATCCAAGGGAAGCAACACGGTACTGCATCGACACCAGGATGATGTTTTCTTCGGACACCAAAATGTTGTGATCGTACACGTCGAGTGTATTGGTGCCCGAATAGAAACCACCACCAAAAATCCATACTAGAACAGCCGCCGCCTGAGGGCGTGGTTTAGGCACTACAACGTTTATGTAGAGGCAGTCCTCACTCAACGGAGTGTTGGGATTCCACATTGTGGCACCTGGAAAATCGCCAAACACCGTGTCGATTATCTGGACGCAAGAATTCGGTTGTGTCGTTGCGTTGAGTATACCGTCCCACGCTTCTATAGGTCTGGGATGTCGGAAACGTAGATTACCGACCGGCTTTTGAGCGTACGGTATGCCCATCCATGCGTCGATTTTCTTTCCGGTCGCAGCAGTCATCGTCAGCCCTCTTACTTTTCCTTTCTTAGTTTGTATAACGAGAGGTTCCTCTGGCTGTCCGTCCTTATGTTGGGAAAAGTCACGCTTCTCATCCGGAGCGTCGCGTCTAAACTCCTCCGAATCGCGATGCGGATCGAAGGGGTCGCGCGCCATGTGGTAGGCTTCGGCATAAGGTTCCGGAAGGTGATGGCGGCTCCGATGTGGTTGTGGGACGCACGATCCGAGGGCGAACAGCACCAATAGGTGGGCGACCAACGACGTTGTCATCGTTTCACTTGAAATCTGAAAAGGAATGAAATAAGTGAATTATCCGGGTCCTAATATGAAATAATGCGTAACTGAAGCTGTGACGAAAGGAAGATTGATCTCCAATCTATAAGTATACTTAAATATATCTGTTGGTCAATTGTGTTTTATTCTCAGAAGAGGTTCATATCATTCAGCAATAAAATAAACAGTGAAGTCCCGAAAACATTGCCTTGGGGCACCCCCACATCAGAAAGACTTTCTGCGTATTTGAATCTTGTTTTCCTCTGTGCTAAATATTCTGAAAACCAATCTGCCAGCTCATCAACTTCTTCAGAAAGTGCATTGCAACACGGCTTAACAAATTTCTTGTTACGAAACTTGCATTAGACCAATTGTAATGCTGTCTCACAAGAAATTGTCTATGAAAGCTAGATTGATTCGATATGATATCATTCCCCTTCACATAAGACAATGATTGATTATATACTCGTACCATAACTGCGAGGAAATCCTATTTGTTTTGTTCTTTACAATGGCAAACCGAAATATTGATTTGGATTCATTCCCAGGGGTTCCCTGCCCAGAAACTTATATGCTTTGGACATGGATGAAAATATTTACCACTATTCACTTATAAATAATTATGTCATTTTGAAGTTTTCAATGACTTCCGTAAAAAAATTAAACCTTAAGATTCATAGGAGCTGAGATGTCTCCCAATTGAGTTACATTGTCTCCTATAAAATCTAACCAGTCAACAAAAAATAGAACAAGATCGTCTCACGTTTCAAGACAAGGAAGTCAGTATCGTTTGCTATTCTAAGTTAAGAAAACTGCATCCCTTAAATAATACAGTTTCTTTTTACTTTCAAACCACATACGTAGCATCGAGAAAAGCAATTTCCCTGTTCGCCGATGACAAGTACCAGTCGAGGATATCGTCGCCAACAGGATATGCTGTAACTTTTTTACCTACAAACAATGTAGATGAAATCCGAGATGGATGCGCCTCAGGAAGGAAGACAATTTAGAAGCCATCTCATCTCTTGAGCATCGTGCGGCTGCTGCAATCGGATTATTCAATCAACTCGATGAGAAAGATTTCAGTATTTTTCAGCACTTGAAGATCAGATTTTAAAATAGATTGATACAATTTTATTTAATTATAAAACGGCGACTAACCAAATCCTGCTAATGCTATTATCATAAACAAATCCACTTATCTTTTTTCTATTTTGTGTTTCAATCGATTCTTAAACACACGGGGACTAATAAATCTTTGACACCTGAAGTCATATAAACAAGCTTAAAAAAGCAATCGAATTTTGTTTTCCAAACAACTAGTCGAGAAGGACTTTATTTATTCATTTCCCGAGTCGAAAAACGACTGCATTTCAAGGAGGCAATTTGCCACAAATAAATAGTCCAAACTACACGTTGTTTCGTCTATATGCAACCTTCGAATTCCTGTTCCACTTAAATTAAACAATTCTTTGTGTAACTATTGTAAAGCGTCTTTTGAAACGAAACATCTTTATTTCCGTCGCCATAATAAAAAGAATCTTACAAACAAATTGAACTGAACTTGAATGGGAGTTTTGACCTTATTGTTGAAATTTTTATTTGCATCCACTTTTTTTTTGATAAAATTGTGCTTCAAACTTGTAGAGATGAATGCAGTGGTTGGCGGCTGAACTCAAATAATTTATGCGTATTTAGTCACACCCATTGTCACACTTTTGGAAAGTATTTTTGAATACCCAAAGGTTTGAAGCAGAAGTGTTTGCCGTTGCGATGAGGCCGAAGCCGCATGAATTGTTTCGAATTTTTCGTGTATTTCAAAAGCAATCATTGATTTAAAAAAAAAAGGTCAACACTCGTTTCACTGCATCCCGCGAGGCGCCTCAGGCGTGAGGCCGTCTGCGTTTGCAGACGTCGCAGACTCGTTGCTTTGCTTTTCAAAGAGCTTGAAAGATAAGATGAATTGAATTTCGAATGAAAAACTTGATAATTCTCTGGTCATCCAAGGAAATCTCTGGTTTTCACAGAATAAGTTCGATTTCAGAAAAATCAAAGATATTGTTTTGATATAAAGACTTCTAGGGATTCCCTTAATATCCATGAACAAATTCATTAAAACTTGGGCAGGACAACGTCCGCCGGATTAGCAAGTTTCTCAATAAAATTATAGATGAAGAAACTTTTAACATCAATTTATGTGGCGGCATATCAAGGCGTTAACACATTTGATTATGCAGTAGCAAAATTAATTGCGTTCCGTGAATTTGCGATGATGTGATAATTTGACAACGATTTGTTGATGATGAAACAGCTCTTAATAAAAACCAATTAGCTGACTCAGTTTTAGCCGAAATAAGTTTCAGGTTTTTTCATAATATTGCATAATAGAAGAATAGCCTTTTTAGGCTATTTTGGAAAGAAACCTCACAAAAATTGATCATGAGTAATGTGTCGCATGAAAGACTGGAGTAGCTGAAGTTGCACCCCTCGGATGATAAATGCTCAAGGCTTCATCCCCGAGATGGTACGATGCGCTATACAAATAGCCATAATCTCCATTTTTCGTTCAGTACGTGGAAGAAATATTGCTGGTTCATTCCCCTTTCACCAAATTAATTAAATAATATTTTCGACCGCCCATGGGATACGACGTGTGATCGATCGGTTGTTTTAGCGATTTCGAGCGTGATTTATCCGAAACTCCCATCTGCGGAGGATGCCTTCATGGAGCGTTTTAGCGATTCAATTAGACCCATTATTCGAGATTTAATATTAGCCGGCGGAGCGCGAAAGTGCTCGAAATGATAAACCTGAAGATTGCATTTTGCTACGGCAGATAAGGCACACTGTTAAGAGAGCCGAAGCGTGCCCCCGCTTAATTGCCCCACCTTTGGTACATAACCACATTTATCTATTTTGGATGTCACCGGCAACGTATCAAACGAGTCGAAAGAAAAAGGCAATTAAAACGACTCCAAAATAGGAAATGAATTTTCGCTCGCAGGTTATCCAATTTGGGCCTTAATCACCGTAAACTTTATATAAAACGGCGATTAATAGATGATAAACAGCTAAGATAATTAGTCGCGATGCTTTTCACTTAATAAGCCGTCTCTGTACACATAACGTGATTCCCATCAGGGTCTTTACAGGCGGCGGCGCAACGACACGGAAAGGAAATGCCTGAAGGAAAACGGACTACGTACTTTCGAATAAATAATTCATTTACAAATAATTATCATTCTCTCCCTTTCCTGAGTCCATGTCCTCGACATATTAAGGAGGAATTCAACATCGCTCCAATACTTGCTCATTTCTTTGGTAGGTTAACAGAATTTTGAAAAACTGAATATGTCCAAGATCACTGCGAATAAAAGAATAAAAATTGTGTGCGCACATTGAGCCACCAAAAACAGTTCGCCTTTCATTGCGAAAAAGAAATGACAAACCAGATCTACTTCCCGGTATTCATATACATATTTCATAATTCGATATAAACAATTCCTAATTCTGAAACCGAATATCCGAAGTACCCTACGCTTTCGCAATTACGAATAATTTGTATTGTGAATGAAACCTTTTCATCTCAAAATGTTATTATTATATGTGTATATTAAATTTGCGCTTTGCATGCAAACAATAAAAATCTTCTGAAGTCCCTAACAAGATTACCGCATGAAGTTAATGAAGTTGTCGGATGTCGACACCGTGTTCAGTTTGATTAATTTTTCGAGTTAACCTAGTTCAATGTTTCAATTTCCATCACACTATTTAACGTAGTCGAAAAGTTAATCTAATTCTAATTTCCATATTTCAATTTTTTTTCGGGGAAATAAACGCGAACACAATTAAGTCGACGTGATAAAATGAAGATCAATAGATTATCTGGAGCACTGCGTTCACGAAAAATTAACGCTCTACGGATTAAAACGTTCGCAAAATCTGTTGGATATTTCATGCTAGGATGAACTTAATTAAGAATGGAAAATTATTCTTTCGATGCAAAATAACAGAAAACACGACAGAAACACAAAAGTAGAGCGCATTTAGACACATGATCGATATGGTACTGATGTTGGAACGGAATCCCTTTTCGATTCGGGTGTCCATTAAATATTCAAAACGTTTGGTCATTCACCAATCGTCACCGAGATGAGCCTAAATTTGAAAATCAATAGGATTTGTTCACCCTCCAGCAGAAAAGCCATTTGCAAACACGCTAATTGCGAAACAAGATAATTAAAACGGAGTTTTCATTCACTGCAGACACAGAATTTCATTAGTATCTTTCTTCAAACAATTTTATACTTCTCTAAATCTAACTCAATTACTCAACGTCGAGTTTTTTTCAATTCCGTATAGTGTGACTACGACAATATCAGAGCTGAATAAGTTGATGAAGATCAGTTTTTATACCTTTATTCAAAAATCATAAACATATAGTATACAAAAGAATATTAATATAAAAAAATAATAAATTGGCAACATTAACAAATTCAAAAATGTGATGAAGTGGGCAGGAAACTGGCGCCATTCGCCATCTTGATCACGCTCCTAAAACCTTTCCCGCGCCAGTCTGGCAATTTTATACCGCCCAAGATGTGCGGTCCATGAGCGAATTTCAACATCCCATCAAACGATGGAAGAGCTCTGTTATAGATCGGTGCTCTATATATGTGGATCCTTGGCCGTCTCTTGTTGTAATAGACAGCTTTGCGGACAACCAGTGGCTGTTCACCGTTTTCCAGCATCTTCCCGTTCAAATTGTTTATGGCAATGCGAGCTTCATCGCCTTTTGAGTAGCGGACAAACGCTATTCCTCTTGGCATTCCGGTGATCCTATTCTTCAGCAAATTTGTTTGGACAATTTCGCCATACTGCCCAAACACCCTCTTGATGTCGTCTTCGCTAAAATGTTTGGGTAGTTTGGCTATGTACACGTTCGACTTCCTCATATACTCCGAAGGTCTAGCGTACGACACCGTCAAGCGCTTATCCCCATAGGGCATCCCATTAATGATTTCGATAGCTTTTGCAGCTTCTTCAGACGTGTTATATTGGACAAATCCAAAACCGTAACTGTACCCAGTACGATTTCTAGCGATTTGGATTCTCTGCACCCTTCCGATTTCCATGAAGACGGACGCGATGCTTACCTCCGTCGCGGATTTCGGAAGGTAGTTGACGAAAAGCTTCCTCTTGTCGATCACCAATGTTTCGTCGCCAGCTTCCTTATTGTCACTTGAGACGGCACTCATCTTCACAATGAATATGACTGAATGCTCGAGAAGCGACAGCCCAAACGTTGATTCGTGTCGGTTTTGACCGATTATAATTCTGACAATGATGTCAAAAAATTTCTAGGCTTACGTTGCGCTTTTATGAATAACCGACTGCAGACATCAGCGCATGAAAACATGTCCCAATGCCGTAGAGTGAATTTGATTATTAATTCTTATGGTTAATGGTTATAGAAGAGTAAGTTGTCAAGACGCGCAGGCGTGAAGCTCGTTTTAAAGTTACACCGCCGATATCGACCACCTAACTTTAGGATACGGTTTCGACCGACACCTAAGTCGTGCTTTAGTGTTGCGGTGCGAACGGGCATTAGTACAAATCAGCTGATACTTTACCTGACTTTCATCTTTTTTTTGATAATTAGACTTTAATTGTACCCTCGATCATGTATGTACATAATTCCACGTTCAATCGTCAACGAATCTAACAAATAAACAAACTAATTTTCGCATTTATTAGTTGGGTTGTTCTTTAAGAAAGATCCGTTTATGGAAAATGCCGGTTAACAGAGGTTTCAGTCTAATTAATTCTGGTTCCAAAATTACTCTCTAATTAAAAAGCTAATTTGATTTATCAAAAATCCCTTAAAATTTCCCCGCTTTTATTAAATCCACAAAGGGATGTCACTCACTCCTTATAAAGATAAGTCATATTTGATGAATCGTTCGAAGAAAAAGCTTGCAACCACAGGAATTATGTTACAACGGAAATTTTTATACTTTTATTTCGATAACATGAACATAACACCTCATATTACAATGTAGAAGATAAACTAGGCGGTAGCATGATAACATATCAAATAATAACAAACTGGCAATATCAATTATTCAAAAATATGAAGAATTCGGCGGGAAATTGCCGCCATCCGTTAACTTTATCACGCTCCTGAAACCGTTTCCACGCCAGTCGGGCAGTTTTACACCCCCCATGATATGCGGTCCATACCCGAATTTCAGCATTCCATCAGACGTTGGAAGTGCTCGGTTATACACCGGTGCTCCGCGGCCGGAGTACCTCGATTTCTTTTTGTTGTAATTTACAGCCGTACGAACGACCAGCGCAACGTTACCCATCATCGCCCCGTTCAAATTGTTTATGGCAATCCGGGCTTCAGCTCCTTTTGAATAGCGGACAAAAGCGATTCCCCTGGACATTCCAGTTACTTTATCCCTCAGCAAATTCAATTCGATAATTTCTCCATATTGCCCAAATATTTCATTGACATCTCGTTCGGTGAAATGTATTGGCAAATTGGCAATATAAATGTGCGACTTTTTCATACATTTGGATGGTATAGCATAGCGCACCTTCAAACGCTTGCCATCGTAAGCCATCCCATCGATTATTTCGATAGCCTTTGCCGCGTTCTCAGGCGAAGTATATTGAACGAAGCCGAAACCGTAGTTGTAGCCAAAATTATTCTTAGCGATCTTCATTCGCTGCACTTCCCCGATTTGCATGAAGATTGGTGCAATGCTTACCTCCGTCGCGGATTTCGGCAGGTAGTTCACAAAAAGGTTCGTCTTCTCGTTTCCCATCATTCGGTTAATAATTATTCGTTCAAAACGTTGAGTCGCGAAATTATGCGATATACTAACTTGACGCTGATGTCAAAAATTTTTGCACAGCCTACTTCACCAATTTTTTATTAGCACGTTTTTATCATCTAATTGAATGGAAAAACTGCACTGATGACAACATAAATTTATTCAAGTAGGCTATGATCATCGCACTGTTTGTGGTGTTACATATACTTGGTCAAAGTAGGCTGTGAAAAGTAATGTATCATAATCGAGTTACGAAGCACGATGAAAATATGCTTTTAAGAAATTCATTTTCCGGGTAATTTTTATATTACAAATAAATAAATATGATACTTATATAGTGATCGGGCCGCCTACACAGGCGCGGCCGAGGCCGTATAGTTTTAATGTTGAAACCAACCCTTTTATGTTCCGTTTAAGTGACTCACAATTGAAATTCGAACAAACCTGGCAACTTTTGCAAACATCGAGAACAATTTCGCTAAAGTACACGTAATTGCTTTTCGTATCCAGTATATTCAATAGCGATTGTAGGCCATATTTATTGTTTCGCCCGTTATATTCGGTACGGTTTTTAAGGAAACAGTAGTACGTGAAAGGAAACTATTCTATGTTAGAAAGTGTGGAAATCATAAGTTAGCAAGGAACCGCCCCTATGAAAGCCTAGGTGGAATGGGGTAGAATCCCTCAGTAACCGACTGCGGCAAGGACGAGTCGCGCACGCTACATAGCTGTTACCTATTTCAACTGTCCCGTGGTTGTAAGATATCGCCGCTGCCGTGCTAACTTCTTCCTACTTTTAATTCGAACCGCAAGAAATTTCGATTAGCCGCTGATCGATCGGGGCGAATATTTGTCTCTCCTTCACTTGAAATATGTTTCTTATAACTTACATCAACGCGGATAAAAGTTTCAAAGTATCTGTTTTCGAAGTAATTCGCAACAAAATTCTCGAAGTTTCAGGTAATGGTTTTATAATATGTACGTAATACCTTATACTGTAAAGTTCGTCTGAACGTACATTTTCCTGTCTAGAGGAGCTAATAGATCCATAATGGAATTGGTGGCCGATATTTACGTGCAGTAAGCAGTATGTTTTCGGTGAAATTGAATTACTAGTGTTAATCATATATAACAAGTATTTACCTGATTTGAGAAATTACATATTTTATTCTGGCTTTACCGTTTATTCAGTCGTTTCGATGTGCTATTGTATTCTGCAAGGTTGAAATCGAAGAAAGAACTCCATTAATTATGCAAGGGGGAAGAGTGTACAATATTTTTCGATCGACTTTTTTTTGTTTGTATTACTCGTATTTCTTTAATCATTATAAAAGAAGACCTTTTTTCGGGTTTTATTCTGATTGCACACAGATGATACTTTTTATATGCATTAGATATTTTCGTTGTTGGTTTCCACCGAACATGTTTGATTATCACTGAACTTTTCGAATTTTCCACTCTACATCAAATGAGCACGACCTATTCAATAACTATTCTGATAATTGACTGCGATCAATTCACGTTCTAAAGAATGTATTCCACACATCACACATCCCAATGTGTTCTCGGAAACGCCCTGTATAATTTCATTAACTAAATAATTAAATGTCAGAAAACGTATCTCATTTAATTAATTCATCCCACCACCAACAAAGAGCCTTTCCACAATTTATACGTCATCTTTTTCAACGTCGTTTATTATAGAGTTTAAGACGATGTCGGATGTTTTCATTTCTCGTTAAGCTCTAAAAAAATCCACCCTCATGACCTTCTTCCTTAATAGCTTTTATCTCTTTTGAATGAAACATTTTTTTTTTAAAATCGACGAAACGGTTCCCGAATTCGCCGCCCCTACGACGGACGTTCCCATAGAAATAGGGTTTATGTACGGCGAACAACGATTTCAACTTAATGAGATTCCCTCTCCCGTATATGACGAGCGCGCCCCGTCATAATTGACGTCAAAAAAGCAAAAGCGCTCCGACTTTTTCCGAATCGACATCCCCGGCGGCAGCCTTCCCTGACTCTTTCCTCGCAGCCGTTTATAGATATAATTTCCAGCGTCGAGTAGCTCCACTTTTGATCCAGCCCAAGACAAAGGCGAAAAAGGTCAAAACGAACGTTTTGATATGAAATCCGATGAGCTGCGCCCCTCGCGACGACTATTTGTGTTTATTCGCTCGGCTTCGCTCCGTCTTTGGTTTTTGAATTTTACTGGTAGGTATTATATAAGATCGAGTCAGTCGGCCGGCGACGATGATTCCAGGGTGCAATCAAAACCTTCTACTCTGAAATCATTTTTATATCGTGCGGAACTATGAATTATGCCACTTTTTTTCAATTTAATTACATCCTGAAAATATATGTAATTTAAAGTTTTCATCACGAACGCTGCTCATAGTTACATATGTCCAGCTAACTGAGCTAACGATTTGAATAATATAAACGATTGAGCGACATGGAAGAGCGTGTAAATATGAAATTATCAAGAGTGAGTTCGTGCCAATACGGAGATTTTCTTCGAATAGTTCGGATGAAAATTTCCGAAAGCTTTAGGTAATAGTTATGTGCTACTTTTGTAACGAACAAAAAATTGTTAACAATTCATATTGGTCTCCAAATATCTTCCGCTTTTCGGTCGTTCGAAATCAGGACGTGGCGATATAGGGTGACGGAATTAAATTCATATTCGGACGGTCGGCGCGCGTTTCGTTTGAGGTTCATAAGTTTCAAATTTTTTCCTTAGAAATGGTTCATTTTAGACAGGAATAGCAATCAAGCCAATTATAGCACTTGAAAGAATTGTTTTGTAAAAATACTTTACTGTTAATTGTTTAGGGGGTAATATTGCGTGCAATATTAGGAGGAATTGTGAATTTTTGAGATTTGCGGCCTTCTCAGGCAAAGTACATTGAACGAAGCCAAAACCGTAGTAGCTAAAATTATTCTTGATGCCCGTTTGCACCGCAACAGTAAGCATGACTTATGTATCGATCAAACCTAAGTCGAAGATGTTTGCCGCATCGTCATCGTCGGCGTAACTTTAGGTCGAGCTTTGAGCCTGCGCGTCTTGAAAACCCCCTCTTTTGACCAACTTATTCGATGCCTAACCTACGTTCTTGCGGTGCAACGAAATTGTGACTCGTCTTAGAACCGCTTCCGAACTTACGACGATTATAGGTATTAGGCAAGTGGGCATTAATGATTTTCATTCCCTGCACTTCCCCGATTTGCATGAAGATTGGTGCAATGCTTACCTTCATCGCGGATTTCGGCAGTTAGTCCACGAAAAGGTTCGTCTTCTCGTTTGCCATTGTTATTTTTTTTTGCTGCAGTTCAAAATGTTGAGTCGCAAAATTTTGCGCTTCGACTTAGACGAAACACTAACCTGACACTGATGTCAAAAAATTTTTGCAAAGCCCACTTCGCCAGTTTTTTATTAGCACGCTTTTATCAGCCCACTTAATGATATCTAATTGAATGGAAAATCTGCAAATGTGTCAGACTGATGACAAGAGAAATATGAATGCATCGAGCCCACGTTTTGTGTTTTGATTTGTTTCTACTCCAAAACGGCGATTTGTATCAGGGCAAAGACTATCATAGTGAAAAATTCCCGAAAATCCAGCAGTTTGTCTCTCATATCTGGAGCATAAATTTTGCGATTTCCATTGAACTAACATTTTAAATTACTGGAAAATAAATTCTCTTTAAATGTAGTTATGTTCATGAGAAAATAGAGAAATTCATCGTAATGTTGATAATCCATATTTTCTACAAATATCCAAGGAATCTCTCTATTCTAGTCACATTTCAATTTACAGTTTGATGATTTTATTGAAATTTTGAGACTTTGCACTTAATTTGACACGGAAAACGTCAAAGAAGAAAGAAAATAAAAAGTGAAATCAGATAACGTATTTGAAGCTCCAAATAAATGTGATCTTGAAATCGACTGGCGCATCCGCCAATCGTCGCTTACTTCTTTTTTTTTCATTTTGACGGTTTCCGCTGTAAAGTTATCACCAATTAAGCTCATGACGGAACGTTTATTTTCATTTCATTTCAAGGGAGCTGTTTGAACATGGAATGACAGAGAAATGAAGCATTCGCTCCAACGAATATTCATCCGAATAAACTGTCACCTTAAATCGTTCACTCGTTTGTAATGAAACCTTCGAGACGGTATCCGTGTCGAAAAACTATCTTCCGAATGATTAAATGTTCATTTATATGCACAAATATATTCCGATAGGCGATGATTAAATTTAATGTCAGACAACAGCGGGCCAAAGTGATTTCTCAGCAGAAAAAGAGGTTCTCACGTCGACATGCATCGGTATTCGATTGCATCAGAATAAATATCATAAAACTTTAGTAGAAAAAAACCAACTAAAAGTACAAAATGATCTGAAATACTTCGAATTAAATATTTACAAATAAAAAAGTTCAACGTATGTCAGATTGTATACTTCCGTTAATATTAAAAACCAGAGTGAGAAATTTGACCCGAAAAAAGCGCCTTGCGCATACTTTTTTTGTTATTAAAGAAGAAAGAGGCAATTACATTTCATCAGGACACAAAAAGATTACAGAAGAAATGTGCTCATGTAGGTTCGGATATATTTGAAGAAAGATGGGTCACAGAGGGGTAGCGATGGAGAATTCTTTTCTGAATTTATATTTCGGTCTTAGAGAAAATATCAGTATTTAAAAAAAAATGAGGGGACTTCACTTACCTCAACCTGGGATAATTTGAATTAACGAAATGTCTGTAAAAGCGGGCGCAGAATAACAACATTCAAGAGGGGTACGTTTCGACAGAATTTAACGAAAAGTGAAAGTGAAGATTGTAAGTTTAAGATTTATCCGAAGTCAGATGGTATGGAGGTAGAATACAAATTGGCGAAGGTGCGGAGTTTAGTTGCTGTATGGGATCTACTCTCATTACGTTGTCATTTAATGTTGATGCCTTCTCATCAGTTCTTTTCCTCAGTTTCTCGTTAATAAAATAAATCAGTGGAAATAATACGGGAACGCACTGAATCGGAAAACATCCTTACATTTGTCGCGAACTCGGATTAATTAGATTTGTTCCCCTAAATGAGCAATCGAGCCTGCAGTGTGTTGTTGTAAGATAATTTGATTAATTAGATATCTAATTATATCCAAAGAAAATCGGCTTTAATTGCCGTATAAGAAACAATCGCGATATAAATAAACTGATGAACATACCTTTTATGCTTGGTAACGTTTGGAGACATATCCGTTGCACGTGTTTTCAGGCCTCCATTGGGGTGGTTTATGGTTTGAGATCCGACCGAATTTCCTCCTGTTTCGTTCAAGGCATGATCGACTGGCATACATGGAAGTAATCTGGAAGAATGAAACGATAAATCAGGAAGAAGGGATGTCGGTTGTTCAATTTAAGGGTAGGCGAATGACCTTGGAACTCGCTGTATTGTCCAGGCGAGAAATTGATTTGTTTATCTACGTCGTCTATTGTTGTAATTACTTTGGCACTTGGGATTTGTCTCGGCGTAGTGAATGGGAGAATCGATAATTTCCTTCATTTTGGAGCGCGACAATTCGAACAGCCTCCCTTTCAAAGCATCAACTGCTGAACAATATGCGAAATCTAATTAAACATTATTCCTTCCGTGCAGCCGAGTCAAACACAAACAATTCTGCACAAGAGGGACATTATGTACAATTAGTTCTCCAAACGGCCTTTACGCAGCGCAGATTGTTGCCAAGACATGATCGGACATCGCAAAAGGAAACTGAGACGAAAGAATTTTCGTTGCAAATTGACAACGTGTCGGTAATGACGGTTTTTATTCGACCTTTCCTGAACTCGCAATGATCACGCCTCTTCCCCTTTGCTACCCGTTCTTCCGAGCACTTCGTAGCGATATTGAAACAACATCAGCAAGATAAATATTTACGGACTTAATTTTCAACGCCCCTTTATACGTCTAGATCCCTGAGATGAGCCTCAAAATGGATCGGTTCAACCATTCTGCAGGGAAAATTACAACTGTTTTCTTCATTATTAGCGGATTTCGAATCATACATTATTATCGACGAAACTGTTGTGTAACGATCATCAGACGTGTCGAAATTGGGTGGAAAATCGATGAGGGGCGCTTACGTGACCGAGAATATTCGTATTTGGACTGTGCGCGTTGCGGCGTGTGAGTAAAAAGTAAGCTTTTCTTAACGATTTTCCTTATGAATTTTCGCGGGTGCAATACACAAACATCAGTCCGAAAGAATTCAGACTCGAAGTATATCACACATATATTTCAGTCCCCGTTCCGTGCAACTATCACGTGAAACGTTCCTCTGACAATTAACCGAGAAATCCACTTTTTCTCACGCGATAGTGATAATTTATTTTCCAGCCAGAAGTCCATAATTTATCCCTTTGACGTGACTTCATTCCGCATTTGATTCTTATGGTAATTTTTCGGCTTCCTCAACATGACTAATTGCAACGATGCTAATTGCCAACTTGACCCCCGCACGAAAAACCCGATAATTTTGTTTACGTCGCCCTGATTATGCCATAATATATCTTATCGATGGTTAGATGCTGTTCAGGTGTGGCCGTAATAAGCTGTCAAGACGACCAATTCTGCGGATGAGTCGTTTACTATTGCGAACAATATTCCGAGTTTGCGATGTCATCAGCAGTTACACGATTATGATCAATCGCTTTCCCGATATCGATTGCTGGCTGTACGAAGGAAATTCAATAGCCAGTTTTGCAATGAACGTTAATTCACTTTTCTCACACACACACGCGCGATTCTGTCTACCTACATACGATACCTTTGTTGACAACAACAAAATTTAATAAAGAATATATGTATAAAAGATACACACATCCACCCAGGGGGTGAAATCTACTTAGGTTACATGGATTATCATATTACAGTACAACAACGATTAAATGAATATCCGTTATTAAATTTTCGACTCAAGCTGAGAACTTCAGGCTTGAAATTCAGTTGATAAATATTTTTTATTAGTAAGGTTACTTAAAGAAAAAGATTTAATGAAAAAATAGTTAAATCAACTAAAAACGATAAAAATCGATTAATGGTATGAAAGAAAATAACTAAATATAACAATAAATGCTAACCAAAAAACAATCGGGCAGCGATATTGTGATTATTGTTCTACGAGCTTCATGGAACTCTTTTTATCTATCTCGATTTATATCGAAAGGTATATATTATGTTTTTCTGAAATAAATCGATGTTTAATTCGTGGTTCCGTAGAATAACTTACGCCCATTTATTTTCACCTATGGCATTTGAAACCCATCAATCAAATATTTCGACAAGAAATTCCAGTAGTTTATATACGTTTCTATAATGCTTTGAATGTAAAATACCTTCCTGAAGAATTTAATAATTTTTTAGTAATTTCATTAATATTTCTAGAAAACTGGCGTTCGTTCTGAAAAATTTAACGAATTTATTGAAGTGTAAAATTCACTCCATTGAATTACCTGAACTGTCAAGAAATTTTTCAAGAAACCCACTGCAGAAGTTTGAATAAACCCGTATCCTTGCATTCTATCTTCTCATTTCATTCCGGACATCAAAAAAATTCATATTTTATGAAATAAGTCAAGAAGAAAAATTTTGAACTACTACAGTTCAATTTTCAGAAGGGGCAATAACTTCAGTATATTTGCATTATTGACACTAATAAAACATACAAATTTTTCATTCTGAATATATTCAACAGAATAAATTTCATTGAAATAAGGCGAAATGTTAAAAAATGAAGTTATTTCCAAATGAACTGGTGATTCCTAAATAAGTAATGAAAAATGTGACACGGAACGTTCTACTTCTCCGCACAGTTTCGAAAATATCGCTCTGAGAATATGCAGTTCCACACCGGAAACAACTTCGCATCAATGTCTCTTGCTTTGGATGCCATTAAGTTCCAATACCATGAACTAAGCTACTATTGAAATAAAGCAATGGTTTCAGGGAGTTAAAAGGATATACAAATAACTTTGGATCTAAGATAATATCGTATTAATGCCCCTTCTTGTTTAAATGCATATACCTAAGCGTTAGTTTGAAACTTGAGCGGAATAGGAGATTGTAAGGGTGCAAATTCCTTTTGGGACTCCAATTATAATAAGTCATATCGCTAAGCTACCGCAAATCTTTTATTTCTATAGGATAATTGTAATGTTCGATATCGAATGATCGGGCGATGCTCACATTGGCTTACACTTGCGTGTGGAACTTCAGTGAGAAATCAAAGAAGACCTTGGCCTCCAAAGCTACAGGATATTTGTAATACCGCAGTCATATTTCACGGGAGACTTTTTCAAAATAAAAGCTATCCACAGTGGTATGTTTTCTGTAATAACTTAACCAAACCCGACGCGCGTCGGAGTAGAAAATACGGTTAAAAATGAGGGGTTTCAAGGTTTTGGCGCCGCCGTGAAAATCTTAATCCCACAGATAATCAGTCGTCGGTCCGAATGAGAACGGATGGAAAACATTGATGTTCGTTCGGGCTTTCGGTGATATTGATTGGAACCTTGAAAGCGGTTTTATGTAATCTTCGTTCTGCCACTACCATCAGCATCGACTCAGATATTCATTCTCCGGCCCGCGCGAAAGAGCCTCTTCTGTTTCAACCCTGAATTATTTATCAATCCTGTAAAATGAATTCGCATTTCTTCGACCTTGAACTTTTAAAACGCGGGGGTCGTATCATTTAACCCCCTTCCCACGGTCCCAAAACCCTTCGGAACGGATAAGAGTAGCCGAAGAAGGAACAAAACGACCAGAAGGTCGGCCGTCGTTTCGAGCAGTTTTGAAACTTGTCGGAATTTTTCGACTGATTGAAATTTTAATCTTGGGCGTGGTAAAAGATAATTCATTGGGGTCGCGTACGAAAAGTAACATGTTTATTTTCGTGTGCGTGTACTCCCGGGGGCAGTTTATAAAACGGTTCGGTTTATGTGGCTGTGTTTTATAATTGATTACATCATAGCTGTTCCATGTATCATGCAGAGTTCGCCAGTGGAACATCAGACTTTTACGTGAAACGAGACATTTCGTTCTCATAGATCAGGAATGTGTACATACTATGATATGCATTGATTTATCAGTTAAGTGAATTTTTTTGTTTGTTTGAACCTGATAAAATTTCGGACTCTCGGTTTGATCCGAGAAACTTCTCTTCATTTCATTACCCTATCAACCTGTCTGGCTGAAAATGATAAATGATTTTGTTCCGCTACTCTGACGTGGATTGAAGACTTTGGAGTACCCAAGAAAACAATGTTTTTCCATTAATGAATATTCCACACTTTTTAATCGGGAATTGATGCCTAAGGCAAACATGTTCAATAAACATATGAAAATAGGGTTACTGATTCTCTATGTGGAAAAAGCTAAGGAAAATTGCTATCGAATCGGGGAATGTAGTAGCTCACCAGATGAGGAGGTAGCGCCCGTCGTTCCCCAGCATCCTGCGGCACTACGACACTACGTCATTGGTGGCATCGTTCCGTGAAGATCTACACCAAAGCAGATAACTTTCCGAAGGTGAATCAGATCTAAGCTGACGGAATGGAAAAGCGAACGCTTCAAGACCTTCGCTTACAATACCTAACACTGCACTACCGCTATAAGTGTGCTATAGCGGCGGGGCGCTACCGTTCAGGCGCCGTAGCCCTACGTCACCCCTTCGCAAACACAACGCTAGTCTCAGGCTCGGACTAGCACCTCTCTATATCACAACATTGAAGATTCGCCCTATACCGTCGTAATTTAATTTGCAAACCCCTTAATCAAAATCAACTTCATCCGCTCAATTACAACTACGTATCATCGTCCTTCGTCAAATCCTCTTCAGATACGGTGCTGTATTGCAACATGCGCTCTGCGTTTTACGTTACTGTGTTATTGTAGCAATGTGCTTTAATTCGGGTTCAGGTCTGTGATCGTACGGAAGTGAGAATTTGGAATGCACGATTTCGCAGGTTGCGGCTATGTCTATTGACTTTTTCATCCCTTTCTAGATGGAGCCACTATCATATTAATGATATAACTGTTTCGTTCGATAATATCTGCACTAGTAGTGTAGCATCAAATAAGTTTGCAGTTGCAAAGCTAAAATTTTGTAGAAATCATCTCTGGAGACAAGCTGAATCGCCACCTTCATATTGAATAATTTTGGAAATCTTCATAAGTTGTAGGGTTTATTAATATGCCAACAGCAATTCCTTGAAGTGCAATTTCATTATAAAAGGTCGAATAACGCCAGCATTTTATCCAGTGCGGCTAAATCTGCTGGATAGCTATCTCACTGTACTGATGCACCTGACCGGCAGTTGAATATTCATGCGCATTCTTTAATTGCAATTTGTTTGTTAATCGCTCAACTATAACTTTGCATATTTATGTTTGGAGTTAACTAGCAAATTCGTCCTGAAAACTTGGCGAAAATTAATAAGAGGCAAAATAGGTTTCTCGTTTATTCAAAAGGTATTTTATGCAATGTCGCTGATTAATGGATATCATTCAGAAGAAGGATCAGTTTCTGCGAAGGAAATATAATAGGCACACACTGGCTTTGACTTGACAGTATTTTGCTAATAGCATAGACAAATTAGGTTTGTCTAGGGCTAATAGCTTCCCATGTCTACTACGCAGGAAATTCGATGGCATAAGTTAAGGCTGGAGGGAGGGAAGTTAAACGTGAAAGCTTTTAGTTGAAAAATCTGATCGACTTGGTGCACAACAAATGAATTAAGTTCAGTTAAATCATTTAATAATTGGCAAAGGTTACAGCGGATGCATTCGATGAGAGAAGGGGGTTGAACGCGCAGGCTTGGATCTAGGGGATGGTAGGGGGACTATTAAAACAGCGTGAGTCTAGTGAAGGCCATTCTGTTTTTCAGTCGTCATAGCGAAAAATCCCAGGGGGTTGTATATTATTGATTATTGCCTAGTCCTAGAGTAGTGAATGAGAAGTGAAGTAAACTATGTGAAGTTAGTCTTTGATAGAACGTTCGACCTATGAGAGCAATAGGTCTAGTTCGCATGCAGTTGTCAGCTTTGAAATACCCCTTCAATTTTTGGTTTAAAATTCAATGAATTCTATGAAATCAGTTTTTATTACTTGACATCACTAAAGTCAAATATTACCTGGCCTGCTCGATCCCCCGATTGGTCACCAGTTGAGCAAATTTGACACCCTATCGGTTTGGATGAACTAAAGATGCGTTTGCAGCAACTGTGGAAGGAGATTCCTCACGACATCAAACAGAACTCGTACGGCTCTATACCCGACAGTATCGCATCGTGTATTGTTGCTATTGGGGTTTCAATTTTTTCTGCAATAAATGGTTATTTTTTTACATTGTCTAATCGCTTATTTGTGACACTTACTTTCGTGTGTAAAATTTCATTTCATTTAAACGTCTTCTTCTTGGTGAGCAAATTTTTTTGGCAATGAGTGTATATGGAAATGTTGAATAACTAATTGATGCTCAAAGTTTTTCCAGGATTTCCAGAAAACTTTCATTCAGGAAAATCACCTAAAGTTATTGAAGTACTTGAGACCATCAGTAACGAATTTTTCTAATATTCTGTGAAAATCTTTCTGGCGACATCTCCGAATTTCGAGTAGTAATTTACTATTTTTCTTTCTACCACATTGTGTTTCAAAATTTCCTCAATTTCATCGTGAATTATTTTCGGAAATAGAATGCCTTCTGTAAATTTTTTCCACACTTTCAAATATTTTAACTACATGACACCATTTCAATTTTTCACTCTTTCAAATTCTTTCAACGGACACTTGAACGCTTTTTCCGAAATCTTTTAGAATAAGTTTTTTTGGCCTTTCAAGCTTCTCGAAATATTCTCAAATTGGTTAGTTGCCAAACTTCAGAAACATTTATCGAAATTTTATACTTCTTTTATTGTGTTTCAAATTTTTGAATCAATTTACGATTTGCTAAGATATTAAATAGGCAGGTATTAAATTTTGTGGAAGAACGGAATTCTTACCATTGGATCTCTTCAATCTTTGAGTGTTATTAACGGTAGATGATCAGATTTATACGAATAATGAGATTATATATTAAATTTGATAAATATTAACTAAGGGATAATCTACCAAAATAACACAATTTATGGCATAGTTCAGCTATGTGGAATGTTATACAACTTGTGGGATGAATGTAGAACAGACAACGCGTAAGCAGGTCACTTTGTTTATTCATACAATAATCATTATAACAACCAACACGTACTGCAGATTGTTATTCCATGAAGGGATTATTCCAAAAAACATCAATAATCAAAATGTACAGCATTTATTTGTGCTTCCAACTTCACAAACTGTATCCATTAAAGAAACTGTCACGAAACCACATGTTGAGTCGATTATTTACAAGATATAACAGACTAGTAATCGCCTTTCTAAAATGAGAAAATGCCACACCTTGAAATAAGACATGATACTTGTTCATTTTAAATGTCGAATTATCCCGCTGTCCATTACAGATTGAATAGATAGATTATCATCGATATGTTCTACAGACCTTAAAAGGTCCACTAAAAACAAGGAGTATCAAAATATACATTGCAAACGAAATGTAATCGAATGAACAATATCAACAGAATGATTTCCATTTCACTTACACAACTTAGAACTACAATTATTTGCTTATTCAGTCAGTTCGCTTAATGAAAAAGGGGAAATATGTATCGAAACGTCGCCTTCGCTTTTTCATGATACGATCACCTACAGCTAATGACTTGTGAATGCTGCCTTTCTACTTATTATTTGACGTAACCTAACTTGTCTCCTAATCGAAATATACATACGTTCTGAATCTTGAGTATTTGCAATTCAAATAATCCGTTACAACTATTCGAAATCTGGAAAAACAACTTCACATCAAAACTCATTTACACGAAATTTTTAACTTACTCTAGATACTATTCAAAAAGCTTATATATAAAGTGTTCATTTGGTATGAGATAATTACTTAAATTAAAAATGTCATGTTTCAATATCACTCATCTTGCTACAATGTGCAATTAATATAATATCATCACGTAAATCGAATTATGCGTCCTGTTATTATATGAATGTCGGTACTTGATATCACATGGAAAGTCAAGATTAATCAACCAAGTATAAGTGAATGGAAAACATTTCGTGCTCGCCACGGGTTACTAGTTCTTTGACAAGTATGTGTAAAGTATATAAAATGTGTCTTACACATGCCTCAATTTATCCCTTAAAATACAAGAAAGTGTGCTTATTCACATTACTATAGAAAAGTCCAAGTCTTCATGTCTGTATAATAAATAAAGTTTTCTATTACTCATTTTGAGTGAACCAAAAGAACTTGTCAGAATCTAAGTAACGAGTAGCTAACCTTACAAGAAATAACTTACAAACTAAGTTAGAGAGCTGGTCAGGTGGGCTATCACAAGGAAATATAATTATTAACAACATTATTATTATTAGTGAGTTTGACAGCTCTTTGGATCAGTAGTTCTTAAAATTGTCTCTTGACATTTGTGCTCATGTTATGTGCTTCGTACACAAGACCAATTTAGGGGAGTACTCTCTTAACTTGTTTTTCGAGTATTTGCGGTAGGCCTTCGGAGCTGCAGATATGTTAATACGGGGCGAAGCGGTTATAGCTGCTACGATAAACGGCGGCCTGTCGAAAAAAATATCAAAAGAAACCAATTAAAAATCATCAAATAATAACATTCAAACTCGTTTGGTTATTGAGGCGGAGGAGGATGGAAATGTTTGGTGTTTGAAGTTAAATATTTTTTTAGCTTCTTGATGATTTGATTTCAAATTGATTCTCAAAATCACATACTTCCTACTACTAAAGTACTAAAGGTTAAGTACTTTTCAAACAATTGTAAATGTGTATTCTACAGAGTATTCTAGTTCAATTTTCAGGAAGGGCGAGGAGATGAGTGGGACCGGACTTTTGAGTTATCTCAATCTCAATCTACTGACCCCGTATCCTGCCATTGGCCCGATCCCATGTCCAAGATAAGGATCGGCATAATCTCTACCGTAGCCGGCAACTGCGGCATACCCTGCAACCGGCTGAGCGGCGGCACCCGCGTAACGTGCCGCCACCGCTGTATAAGTGGCGGCGGCAGCATAACTCGCCTGTTGGGCAGTCGACAGAGGTGTCTTTAATAGGGGCGCTGCGGCAGCCTAAAACAAAGAGCCATGCTGCAGCCATGCACACCAAAAGCCATCTAGATGCATGTCCGCGAACATTGATATCGCAGTTCCCCCTGCACCGATTTCGTTTCGAAACATATCTTGCTATTCCAATTACAATATCTAAGCTTGTATCGATAGGCTTCAACTTACAGTTGAAATCTGTACCCTAACCACATCAAAACATTGAACGGAGCAAACAATGAATGTCTATTGAGGGGAACATAGAAACATAAAGATGTAATTTAGCAGCTACTCGTCAATTGAATGGGAGAGTTGGTCAGAAACTTTAATCCTGATTTTGCGCAAGACCCAAAAATTGTATTCAGAAGGGATTTCATACCCTTAAATTATTTAGAACTTAAAGGTGACATTTTCCTTTAGATTCACTGAAAAAGTATAATATAATTCCAATCTGTGACACTCATATTGCCTCAACAATCGATCGTTACTCTGGACTCTCTAAAAAGACATTTCCCTCATTAGATGAATTATTTCCAATCCTCGTCACTGTCAATGTTGAAGTAATTACCACCCGGAACATTATAATTTAATTGACAACGTCGAAAATCATGAATGCGCTTAATCAGGGTCCAGGTTTCCGATTAAGATAATTCAATGTTACAAACTACGGGAACCCACTACAATATTTCCTAATTAAATTTGTATGTTTCGACGGCTTCGAGATAGCTGCCAAATCAGTGTGAGTGATGTTTAATGTGGCGGAAAATGTGATATTTCTCACTACAAGCTTAGATTTGTGTATGATATGAATTTCACGACACTTATCGATTAACCAGTTGGATACTCCTTCGTTATGGGGATGTGTAAGCGATCTTTTTCGGGAAAAGTTAATATTAGGTCTATATGGAACATACAAACCTTGAATGATGAATGTAATATAAGCAGATTTTATAAAAACGTTCCAAGTTCGCGTCGTCAGAGGCACGTGAAAATTCAGCATATATTTATTGTGCTACATAGAAGATAGAGCATAATTGAAATGATCTAAAACTGGAACGGGTGCTGATAGAGCAATAAAAAAGCAAGAAAAAGAATGAACTCCAATAAAAATCACAGTAAAGAAATCGCTATAATTTTAATAACTTATCACATTTTCTATGTTATTTCCCTATACCAGCAACATATTATATCAGAAAGAATTCTACGAAAACAGAATATTTTACTTTTTATATGTCCCATTTATCCACTTGTTACATGAAATGATCAGAAAAGAATGTCCCACTGAGTCTAACCAAATTCGAATTTTAATGATGACCGTGAAGAATTGAATTGAACTGAAACAAGAATAGTAATGCTTTAAGCATTTTTTCCTGCGTTCGATGAGTGAAATGTTAGACGATGTAATTTGATTTTTATTGATTTTTCATGTCCCCCTTCCTTCCAGGCAGTTTGGATTATTTTAAAAAATATTCAGAACTTGATGAAAAGCCTAAATTTAGAAAACACATATCACTGAGTCCTGGAATAAAGAGGGGGAGTAACCATACACTTTTTTACCCTACGAATTAGAGTATCCAACTGAAGTAAGAGGAAGATGTCGTGTTAAGGGGGAAGCTAACGTAGGAAACTTCCTAATCGGAGACGTAATCGTAGATGAGGTGTTTTATCGTGGTCGTATTCTTCGACAACGAACCATCGAGATCCTCACCTGCAACCTGTAATTGGGATCTGCAGCGTGCGCCGCCAGAAATGGATCGTAATATACGTTCCCATCAACAGGTAAAGTATTGAGAACGGGCGTGTAGCCGTGTAGGGTGCCAGCAAGAGGGGCTGGATGCCTACCGAAGGCGGCAGCTGCGGCTGCCGCCGCCGCCGCCGGATAAGCCGCTCTCGCTCTACCCCTCTGGATCGCTGCTACTCCTGCGCGCAAAGTCGCAGCATCTGTCCATTGCATCACCGGCACTAGAATCACAAACGATTGATTATTTCGTAAAACAACCGGGAGCGGTCACACCTATGCGAGAACGGCTCCCGGAGCGTTCGAACGGGGGATGAGGTCGATAACTGAGCGGCGCAGGACGTGGCAGGATAACGGGTACAGTAGAGTGAGGTTGGATGGGAAATTGCCGATCTCACATTTGATTAGAGTCTGAAGGTGCGGTTCAAAAGTATGGAATTTCGGTGATAAAAAGGTTCCCTTTCTTACTCTACGAAATTAATTAAACCAAACATTGCACATTCAATTATTTTAACAACATGCAAATCTCGAAGTCCCCTAAAAAAATGAATCCCAAATTAGATTTACATTTATCCTAGAGAACAACCAAAGTAGCCTCAGTTGATTCTTATCTGAGTGAATGCAATTGCAAGGAAGATTTCAATTGTCACAATGAATCAATTCATGCTTGATGACTACAGAATGACCGAAAATATATTTCAAATTCAACTAAAACCATCCTCGGAGCATATATATGTGATATTGTATTTTTCCTATTACAATTTTTTTTAATTATACTAAAACAAAAAGGAATGAATATCCAGATCGAAAAATGTGCGACCTATCTTCAAATAGGTTAAATAGTTATTCATTGAAACTATAAAATTTTGCATCCAGTGGGAATACAGAATGTCAAAGTAAGAGACATGGCTGACAACTTTATAATTAAACAGAGAGTGGGGCAGAGTGTGATAAAATATCAGCGTGGATTTTCAACATTCTGACACATCAATGTATTCAAAAGCGCCTCTTCTGAAATAAACGGACAAGATGGATGACACAACTGATTTATTGTGTGATTTCGTTGCAACACCGGCGGCATGGAGGGGGGATGCAATGTAACGAACTTTGTACAGGATGTGGTGGGTGAATTTTAAAATGAATACCAGCTGGGGAAATGTAATGTTGTTTTATGTGTGTGGCGATAAAGTTCTTTAAAGATATTTCCATCATGGATCTGTGAGAAGTTAGTGAAACAAAATGCGATACAAAAGTATGCAGGAACAGTGCGTTCAGATGGTTTGGGCGTGTGTGAGGAACAACTGAAAATGGAGCGAAGAAGGAAACTTAGAACGATAAAATGCCTAGTGAATAAAATTGAGAATGGCAGAGCGTGTCAGAAGCAAATGATGAATGTTAGGGCCAGGGTAGAATTCAGTGGACGAAAAATTGTTTCCTGTGTAGTAATAGTGAAAGTTATTTGAAAAGATGATGGATGTCACCTCGAGAAGAAACGATGTGCTATGATTTGATTCAAACTTACATGGTTAGAGACAAGACGAATTTCAACACCATACATAACGTTGGAAACATGATTCCACAGCAACGAGGGAAGAAACGTAACATGTCTGGTTTCCAAATCAGACATTTTCTACATAAATATGTGAATACCAACTCCGTATTATCTTGCGGTTGTCTTGATTGAGGATTACATTTTTTTATGATGTTAAAACAAAGAGAATGTAATACTATCAGAAGGGAGTGCAGAATACGCAGCGATTGCTGAGAGCTTTGGAGGAACCATTTGCATAATTTCATAAAGAAAACGGGGATTTCAGTATTTAAAAGATTCGAGCGGAGGAAATTGAATTGTAGATATTCTTTTTCTCGTTAGGGGTTTTCAGACAAACAAATTTCCCAAATGGATGAACTTTTTTCATTATAAAGTTGAAAAGTTCATGCAATATTTTTCTCAGTATCAATATTTTAATGTCGGTCCTATGAAAATACCTATCGCAACTTTTCAATCGAAAATCATTATGGTAAAAAGCAGAGCCGTCAAGTTGATTACATTCAAAGAGTTCTAAGAGAGAATATTCCTTGGGGGAATGTCAAGAAAAGTCCACGAAATCAGAGAAACGATTCCTCTTTAGAAACAATTACAACATCAAACAAAGTAAATTTCGCTTTTAGAATAGCTGGTATTAGTGCTACAAAGAATCTCGTTCCTCTAATGCTCAGTTTTCCAGACTGGACTTCAAAGAGCACATCACGGTCGCTAATTTTTTAGGGCGGCCTGTTCGAGAAAATTTTCATGCTTAATGAAACACTTCGCAGACCATATGACACCATCGAATAACAATCCTTATGCTGTTTAATGTAAAACAACGACCAGAATTGTGTTTTGTTACTTCGATTCTACACATTACATCTTTCAGATAGGACTGCGTTTAGTTCTTATAAAATCTTCTTGAATTCAGAGCTCAATCACTCATTATCAACTAACTGAAATCATTCAAAAAGCATACCGGAGAGCTGAAACTTGATACCCTTGGCGAAGCATTAAAACATAGTACAGACATAGACGATTGACTTGAAAAAGGAGAGACAAATAATAAATCTTGAGCTTGAACATTGAAAGGACAAACCTTCCTGCTTCCTAAACTAAACCTATAATTTACAGATGCTTCTTTACAGCAGGATCTCATATTCGAACGAATCGTTTTCGTTAAAAGTACTTACCTCTTAAAAGTAATAATTTTCATCTGTTTCCTCTCCACCAAACAGTGGCACATCATAGTAATTTCACTTTTCAAATGATAATTTGTTGGCTCTTCACTAAAATACGCAACACCTTATCAATCTAAGAAGTTATCATGATCACTACTATTATGATGATTGTCATGTTATGTACAAAACAAACATATTAGGATCAACATACCAAAATGAAAGAATACAGTACCACAAAATAAGCAAAAATAACCATTAGCTATTCTAACAGAAAGCTTATTTTTAAATGAGTTAGTAGAAGGTGCAGAGACAATATTCGCATTAAAATTATTCTACGTGTTAAAAATTCTATTTCATAAAAACGATATTTGGGAAGTAGTTTACCAATTGGACAAAACGGCAGATCCAGTCGTTTTGTGTCGTTCTTCAAATGGATTTGAATCCATCGATTCGCTTAGATAGATGTCGCTTAGTGTGATAGAATTCCTACAAACATGACATGTAGTGTCGTTGTGTCGTTTAACGTGAAAGCGCCCTAACACCGACTGCATTAATATTATCAATTAAATTCTTGAACATTGTGGCTTTGAAATCTTCGTGACAATTGCTGTTATTTCCATACATTTTTACTATGTGCTTTTTTTAAATAAACTAAAAAATTCACCCAATGATTTTGGATAAGGAAAAATATTGGAGGAAAGATAAATTTTCATAATTTTGATACGCACCATATTCTGAAGGTAAGTTACCTGCTGGTAGTGTCGGTGGCTTTTTTGTTTGTACTCTAGCCGTTGCATTATTAACCTAAATTGATTACACAAATAATTAGAAAAGCACTTTTAAAAGTCCCCCTGTAACTGTCAGAACAATTCCGAAATCGAGATATTGAATATACAACGTTAGCGAAGCGGAATATTCGGACATTAGATTACAATGGGGATCATGAATACTTCTTAATTAATTATTTTCAAATAAATGACGACATACTTTTTGAGCTTCTGGTCATTCCAGTGGAATTCAAGTCATTCATCCGAAAATTCTGATCATATCGTGACACCATTTGGACATTAAAACAGGTCAAAATATGGTCGGGTTTTCTTATTTCGATCAGCTTGTTTGCAATCGAAATACGAAAACGTGGAATTGTACAATTCCTTCTTGAATTAAATTCAAAATTGATTGATGAAAATGAATTGTACAATTCTTCAACTTCTGAGAAGAAACTTTTCATCCAGAATATTTGGATCAACAAAGAAATTTTAAATTAAGATAAAACGGATGAAAAGCTTCGCTCCGAGAGAACCAATAATCGATTTTTAATGAACTCTGTAAAAAAAATGAAAAAAAAATAAATAATTTTTTTTTGTTATCGTTTCTTCTCGTGTTGGTCTTACTTAGCTTAAATGTAGGTATACGTGCGGTTTGCGGCAGGCGTCGCGTGAAGGCTCCCCGACAGGGCCCCCACGCGCCGCCCCTGGCCTTACCCACTTACCTCCTCGGTGGCCCGTGTAGGGGATGCGGGAGGGGGAACGGACTGACGGAACTAACTTGTGTCTCGCGCGTGTGGTTCTTTCTATCATCGCCGTGCTCGGCTTATAAAGCTCGGCCAAAAGTGGCCAAACACCCGGTTCTAAAGAACGTATACAAAATATTGGAGGACCGATATTCTCTAAAAAAGGGACTGTTCGGCCCCGGACACGGTACACGGGAACTCGCTCGCGATCCTTCAAAAACCAATGGTCGACGCCGCGGCCTTTTTTTTCCCCACGGGACGTTAGCTTTGGGGGATCGCAGCATTCATTTGAGATAAGGGCGGCGGTTAACGAACCGAATAAGCTTGATTTATGAATAATGTCTGGCGGATGGAACTTTTTATTGCGAAACGGAAACCTACTACGACTGATGATATTCAACTTCAATGAAGGTCTCATTTCTTTAAACGGTGCAATTTACAATTTCTTGATGCCAAAAAAATCTTGTTATTTATTACCCTCAGCATTTTTTGCTTCCCAACGAGTTTTCGATATTTAGCTTGAATTCAATAACTTTTGTTCTTTCGGAGTATTTGTGAGAGGAGAGGAAGTCTATCGCCTCATCGGCCTATCTTTTTCATTGATTTTGGTTGAACGCGCCTGACAATGTTGTAGTCAATGACTAAACTCTCAATTTCGATAATTGCGCAGCACGTTCTTGATCTCCTAAGAAAATGTCTTTTACCAACTCCAAATGGCATATGCGCCTCGCCTTCTCCATTTGAGCTACCGCCAACCGAGACATCGCCTAGACATGAGGCTGTCTCAGTCTAAGCTCGGCTCTAACATCCTGAAAAAGTGGCCATGCGTAGCTGCAGCTGTTAACCCGTTTATAATCATGGGATACTGCGTTTACAAAATTCAGGATATTCTCTGATCATGACTGCGTAGCTTTCATTGTTTCGCTTTTCTCTCATTGAGTTTAAAGGTTTTTTCTTTTTGGTCTCTGCCTCTGCTGTGCCAGACTTTAGTTTCATCTCCTCAATGGATTTCTAGATTGGACATTTTTCTGCGTTTTATTTCGATGGATTTACAATTCTACTTTTTAATTTTTTAAAAGGGAGATTACACATATTTCTTTAAATTCTGAATCTCAGCAATTTGATGTAGATGTTATTTCAATATTAAAAACTATATTATTTGTTTTATAAAAGATCACCTCTTGACTACAACAAAGTAATGGTCATTACTGAAACTAGTTTCAAGCTGCTAATAGTTGATTTGGTTTCATATAATTTTCTTTATCATTGGACCTACCCATTGATAAAGGAAAAACTAAATTTTTGTTCGCATTGTGTCGAGTTAGTGCTTGAGTTTCACTGACATTAAAACAAAATTACATTCAAATAGGCGAGCAGGAACTATTGAACATCCAATACGGCGCGGTTGTTCAGAGCGTCCTCACATGATACAATTGGTGAATGATTCCTCGATTCGCAGAACATTCAATCAAGATAATTTTGGGACATTGTTATAATCAAATACCCGATTCTTTGAATTGAATAATAAACCAAGACGCAGACCAATTGAAACCGTTTTGTCATCACCAATTTAACCAATATTAAAGCTACATTTTTCCATCTATTTGTCGAAACTCAATTTATGCAACCACGCGAAACGTCCGCATTTATTTTAGTACACTAATGTATATACAACGGCCACGCATGGATTTATCGACGGGAGAACAAAATTCAGAAATGTGAAATTGAAACGGAACACAAATATGATCAAATTTTGTTAAATTTCACTTGAAGCAATTGATAGTAATAACAAACTTCCAAAAAAGATTCAAAGCATTGACATCATGAAAAAAGATTAGCGAGTATCAACCCGTTTCCTAATTGATTTGTTTTCTCGAAAAAATTTGTATCAAACGTTGCTTGAAGTAAATGAGTGGTGAAATAGTTAAAATTTCCTATGTTAATAAAACAATTACATTAGATGATTCAAATGAAGAATCAAAACATCTGAGATGTTAGCAAATTGTATTAATATACTAAGTAAACGTTTCCCTTGTGAAATCAACGTTGGAAAAACATTCCGCCGATTATTGGATCGCCTTGCAATAACAATATTAAATTCTTATTGATCACTAAGCAAACCAGTGCGAGCTGAGGGTGGGAAAAGGATACCATCGAAAATCTGGATGCCATTTCCTTATGAAAAAATTATTATGATGAGCGAGCGTTTTCACCTTTACCTTTTGTCAGATAGAATATTCAACGTTTCATTATTTTAATGCTTCGGGGTGTGAACGAATAGTTTTCAATCTTCTTGGGTTTATAACAAATATCCGGTTGCAGCGACCTATTTGGATAAATCCAGAATACACACTGCCGCGTTGAAATTTTAAAACCAATCTACTATCGGAACATAACGAATGTTAATTTCATATTCATAGAACCACATTCAGGAAACGCAGCAAAACTAGCAACACCTCGATCAATTTTGCAACAGCTAGAAGCTTTGTACGTTAAGATTCTATTGGGGCAGTGCGGTGCAATATTTCAGTCAGTTAACTTGTGGTAGCCCTTTTCCATGAAAAATATATAATTATCATCTCTTTTGATGGATCTTCAATGCTGTAGTTGCAAATCTCCACTTCATATTCAATTCCTGTCGTCCAAATAAATTTTCCAGGCGGTTTTCGATAGAAAATCTTCGGGCGAACCCAAGAAACGTCTGGCGAGCTCATAGTGTGGCCTTGAAAAATGTCCAGTGGGTTGACTAAGTTACATCTGCCCGCACATGGCATAATTAGTTCACAAGACGCATGTGAACTCGTTCGAAACAAAATTTATAATGCATTCGCTGCTAGAGTGAACACATGCTGTGAATTCTCCATCTGATTGATCTATCAGAGATTAGGAAACTTTTAATGTTTTTCTCACGCGGCTCCATGTGGTTATTTCGATTTCATTGTTGTGCATCTGAATATATTAAAATCCCATAATACGGGGGTTGGGTTTCAGATATAAAATATTTGATCTCTTTGTGGAAGATATTTAAATTTCATGAATTGCTAACCACTGAATCCGACAATCTAGGTAAGGCTTGGTTTGGTGGAGTGACGACTAAATGACAATAAATATTTTTTTCTGAATGAAAAATTTAGATGGATTCTAAAAACTTCGATAATACATTATCAATTTGCATTTCTAATGGTTTTTTAATCTTCTGAATTCTTGATTTCGATCATCTTCATCTTGGTAGTAAATTGTATTTATATGTATGTATTCAACAGATCTTTCATCTGGATATTCACTTCACTTCGACACTGCTGCCATAAAAGTTAATTATTTTGCCACCATTGTCACGTTTCACAAAGATGTCAAAGTAAAACCTCAAATTTATATCTACCGCATATGAGAAATTTAAATTGAATCGTACGTTATTTTTGAAAATGGGAATCGAATTTCACTTCCAAACATGTAATAATACTTACGAGACAGCCTGTATGTCAGCAAATACCAATGAGGATGACAACTCGTCTAGATTGATTAATTCATAGGTCAACAAATCATCCAGCAAGTGGCGATTTTTAAGTGGTCAGTAACCGTTTAAATGCGGGTCTCTCGTACATCACGACAAATTGTGATGTTAATGGTGCGTAAAGTCACGTGGATGTCACTATTTTAATTCGAGAAATGCGATGCTTGCCAATGCAACCGGCTCGATGGCAATAAGTAGTGCCCGACCTTAGAATGTGGAAATAAAGAATAGAATGGGCTAAGCGCAAAAAAAAGCGGGCAAAAATTGGAGAACACGCTACGTGATTTCGTGTCTTGTTGTGGATGTATTTATAGAATATAGAACAATCGATGAGTTTACTTTCGATAATTAGGTTTTTCGGTTCGTCGAAATATATTTTTTATTGCCCGTCAATTTTTAAAGAGGGAAATAGGGATCGATAGCTCCAAGAGAAGACTTTCGTGTCACCGCGAAGGCCAATTGTGGTACCTAATCATCATCAGGCCGGCGTAATCCCTTCAATTGAAAATAATTGGTTACATTTAGCTGCCGGCGACGGCACTTTGGCCGAGGTTCTCGAATAATATTTACACAAGCCACTTTCGTGGTGAACGGATGCGTTGAGAGATTGAGGGTCATATGGAAGCATCATGAATGTACGAAGGATGATTCACGCGGTGGCTGCACAGAAATGACGGCGACGACGTGTGGAAGGGTCTCGCGAGCGAGTTCTAAGTGGTACCGCATAGTTAGAGAAAGACACTTTTGGATTTCGATATCTGAGCAGAGAGTAATAATAGTTGAACGAAAAGAACAAACAAAAATTGAACATAATGGCAAAATGTATCTGATATTTATATATACTGAGTGTGTGCGGCAAAAGAACGTCAAAACAACACGTGTGAAGCGGGGAGGTGCTACCGGTTAGTCACTAAAGCCAGCAAGCCAGCCACACGGGGGTTTTGACCTTGTTTTACCGGGGAGGGACACGGGACAGGCCAGTGCTACACGTAGAGAGCTATAAGTTTCATGCACACCTCTATTTTTCTTCCCTCAACCACGGTGCCGTGAAGTCGGTCTCGTGCGCGCTCCGCATCAGCACTATTTGCGAATGTTACAAAACCGAACCCCTGCATGCAGAGACAGACAAAACATGCATTATAAACAGCTCTTCAAACTCGTGCAATGACATGATGACGTTAGACATTAGACATGCTTCTGTCTAGAAGCCTCATTCAACACTCGCTCACTATTTCGGCCTCGGAAACTTCATGTCATGTTTTGGCTTGTTGTTTGTTAGATCGTGATAATCACTACTTTACATTGTTAAGGCTGTCGTAAACGCGCGCTCACGCTTGTCAACGACCGACAAACTTACCGGGTCCATTGAGATATTGGAAAGATCCTGTTAAAAACTGCCAGAAAAAAAATTTAAGTAAGACCAGTTTAATACCTGCTATAGTTTACCCTCAAAGGTTAAGTTCTGTTAATTAGTTGGGTCAATACTCAAAATTTGTAGTGGAAAATTTAAGCAATAAGCTTGGTTCTAAATTTCTCCTCAAAAGCAGAATCAACTTGTTTTGGTATCATTGACTGAAGAGTTGTTCCATATTTCTGGAAGCGAGCAACTATGTGATTGCAAATTCATGGTTGTACAATAAACCCTGCTTAACTAGCTGTCTGGCGTTTGGTTTCAGTGAGGAAAACTTGGAACGAGTCGGAAGTGATCCGAAAAATGTATTCAATGGTGGAGTTGTCGAATAAATCTCAAGTATTGAGTGTATCAAGTTTCTAAAGCTGTGTATCTTGTTGTAAATCTAGAGATCCGAAGATGAGATTATTTTATGAATGAAGTGTTTTCTTGAGAAGTCCTTTATTGTGAGTGATATTGAGTTAGCACAGTCGCACGATTGCCAAAAGAGTAAAAATATTGAAAATTTATGGCCAATTACTTTGACAGAGAACCAAACTATAACAGTGAATTAATTATGGATCATCCTTCGGATATTGAGGTATTTTCTTAAATAATTTATCTGCAGTTTTCAACTTGATTAAGGAGCTCGGTCAGTTTGTTGGTGGGCGGTAGACTCTTCGATTAGTAGCGCCATCTACTCGCGAGACAGGTCGAGAAGGTGCGCGAATTGCCGAATAGTCAAATTTGATTCATTCGCTCTTGATAATTCTCATTGCACTTGTTCGATGAAGAAAAACAATATGATTTGAGGGAGCTTCTCCCGCTAGTACGGCGTATTTACACTAGTACTTAAAAAAAACAGCACGAAATCGTCTCGTTTTCAACTACTGTCTCCGTGCAGTGCCGGCCAAACTATTTTTCCAATTTTCACATTTTTAATTTCAGCATTTACGTTCGATTATGAACAAAATAAATGATTCGAACAGCCGCATCGTTGAATAAGTAACGGCTCAAAAGCTTTCACCAAAAAAAATATATAAATAAATTCAAAAATCAACACAGAACATGAAATTCAATAACAAGTAACAGTATGGTAGAAATCTCAAGACTGAAAAACTAAATTAAAAAAAAATAATTTGTCGAGGCTCTAATTCGTCAACTTTCAGAAATGTCACGGTACGAGCAGGTCAAATGAAAAAAAAATAGGTGTTTTTACGAACCTGACCCTTAGTAATTTAGAAATTGCGCAATTGAACGTGTTTCGCAACCACTTGTACCTACAAACAGTTTTGTATCTCTTAGAACACGTTACGTTCGATGAAAATTCCTACTTTTTATAAATGCGAGATAATTTCTTGGCGGAAAATACTCGTTACGTTAACTTCTGCTTGTATCGTGTGAATTCGAGCTGCATTAAAAATGTCAAGACCATACGTAAACACGAATATATCTCCTTACGCCATCATAATAGTATCGTATATGGTTTTTTTTCAATATTATGTCATCAAAATTGCACTTGTACAATGAGTATGTATAATAGAGATATACTTATATGTATCAGGTAAACGACATGCAAAATACGAGAATTTCATAATATATAATCACGATATTTCACTCCAACAAATGTTTAAAGGTTCCTCCTCGTTTCTGAGTCGAAAGAAATTAGCAACGATAAAAGCCATTCTATACGAGATATCGAACGGAAAATCCGTGACCATAACAAAAAGAAAAAGTGGAGAAAAACTTATGCGATTCCGAAATGTACGAAAGCCTTAACGTGTGATAGTAAAAACGCGCGGCGCATCCGTTGAAGTGAAATATATGCAAATATCACAGTATCAAATTCATCAGTGAAGAGCCTACATAGCTTTGCTGCTATCAATCTAAAGTGTCAATGTTATTTACGTCAAGTGTATGCCACTAATCGAGCCCAAAGACCGCGCATTTCAACAATAACTTTCCATCCATTTTATTTCTTTTTAAGAGATCCACACTACGCGACAGGTTATTAAGAGCAGAAATTAACCAAACAAAGAATCAAGTCCAATAAAATGCTGAGGCTTGAAGATTATTGCAAACGGGTTCTAATGATACTATTGGAATTGCTTTAAAGAAAAGCATTCGGCCACGGTTTATACAGAAGGCAGTTATCGACATAAAAGATATTCTCATTAAAATTGCTAGTAGCAGTCGCAACGCGTCGTTAATCCCGAAATAATTCCGAGACAAATTAACAATCATTAGGATGTACTCAACCAGTCTTTGCAGTGGAGAGAATTTGATTTGATGAACCACATCGATTTTTTGGGCGATGAACTTAAAAATTCGTTGTTTAAAAAAAAAATTGAATCGCACCCAAAAAATCAGAAATCACTGTTATGCTTTTTAATATTATAAAAACTCATATATATTTTATTTTATTTGCTAAGCTAGATAATCGCTTTTGTATGTGCGTGTGCAAAAATTTAACACCCTATCTCAATAACCCAGAATTATTCCGGAATAGATAACCGGTTATCTCGCAATCCTAACTGCAACAAAACAACCAAATTCTATTTGTGTTTACAACTCGTGTGCATTTCGTACACACTGTTTTACATGTGCAGCAATATTACAGTGGCCTCTTATTCCCAAGTGTGTAGCAACAGCACATGCTATGCACGGAGTTCGCAAAATTTCCCTATCGTCGAGTGGAAACATGAAATGAATGAAGACCGAAGGGTCTGCTGTCTAGTGGGTATTACCTAATCAAAGAATGCAGATCTTTTCATACATCTCACTACTGTTGTTGCGGTGGTTGAATTCATAATCTGAAGATCAAATGAAAAGCAGTCAATCGATTTTAAGTGATATGAAGTAATATACTAACTCATCTAAAAAACAATTGAATAATTAATCATGAATGATTTCAATTTAAAAAAATCTGATAAAAATTCGTTTTGAATTTGATTCAATATCTTATAATTTTCAAGAGGAATAAAAAACAAACAAGATGAACAACAATGAAAAATTGTATTCGTATTAATAATAACAGACATTCCTCAAATACTTCATTTAAATATTGAAACATACTGTACGTGTACATTACACAGATAGCGAGATGTTTACATCTTATTAAAATATTTCCATAATTCTAAATATCGGTAATTGTTATCAATCAAAAATTTATCTAATATGATAGAATGATCATAACTGCGCGAAAGAAATTTTGTAGGTTGGTAGGGCTAATAATACTAAGCTGACATGAAATTTTAACGATTAGCGAGTAAAATACTTATGGTAGCGATATTGACTAGGTGAAAAATGTTCATCAACCTCAAATGACAAGATTCACGATTCTATATTACGTGGAATTGAAACCACTCAAAGCTTTCAATTCTACACGATCCTTTGTAAAAATAAAAGTTACATTAACTTAACTCATGATACATCTAAAAGGGTTGAAATCGAAACTGTTATTCTCACTTATTTATCTACCAAAAGTTGATGTTCCGTATCATCTTGTTTGAAAGCATTGAAAGATGGGTTAACGACTGGATCGCCTTGAAGGAATTACACTTAAGGATTCCGTTGATTATCGAAACACGAACGGAGGTTCTCTCTTCAAATATAAACCATGAAACATTTCTATAGTTAGATAAAACTATGATTTTGTTCAAATCAAAAATGAATTCCATAACTCACCAAAGGGAATTGAGTGAGAGGCTTTGAGGCCAATGTAAGAAAATGCGACAATTAAATTTATAAAATCTGAAGGATTCATCCGATAATTACGTTCATTTAATGTTGAATATACTTGATCAAAAAGGATTTCGACTGTTTGAATAATCCAAAATTATTTATACATGAATGAAATTGTATTTATTTGTAAAACTGAACTTCTAAAGCTACTGAGAACTCATAAATGGATACTCGGGATATAAAAATAATTTCGAATTTTTATTATAAGCAGAGGACGATTATTCGAATTGGACTTGTACCAACCGACAAGATTGAAATCAAAACAGTCAAGGCTAGGCGGAACGCCGCTTATGTTATTTAACAAACGATCGAAAAAGAAAAAAATAATAAAATCGTTAAAGAACGGTAATAGTGAAAATGTCGGACGAATGCTTTATGCCAAAGTAATAAAATGATTACATCCCAAACTGGATGACTAAATGGTTATATTTGTTGCACTATTTATGTCAACTTGAAACATGATATGTATTGTCAAGAGTAACAAAAGCAGAAGAAAAGAGTTGGAAAACCGCAAACCACATTTATGGAGATTGAAAATACATAACACTGAAATGACGGTCTATTGTTGAGTCAACTGAAACCCGTTTGAAATAAACTTCTATATGGCAAAAGTGGCAAACGAACTTATTGGGTACAAAAACACCAGTTCGCCTCCCTCTGCGATTCTCATCTTTTGGACTTTATAGCTCTCGTGGCAAGTATATTCGAAATTTGGTGAGAAATTTAACCGTCTATTTACATCTCGAATCTATTTGTGGCACGTTTAAAATAAACCGTATCGGAAGTGATGGATCTCAAATTTATTACCGATAAAGTATGGAGATTTCTATTGAAATTCAGCTACGCTCAAATGAAACGGCACAGTCCTTGTGGCGTAGACCGTGTACACATACAACCCTTGATGAAACATCAACCAGTAAAATAATTACATGTTAGCTACCATCTTGCCGAAATAAACATGAATGAATGAACAATTAGCCAAACGAAAAACAAATACCAAATAATCCAGCGCTAAATTTCATCGCAAGATAACCTCGATACGAATCCACGCGAATTATTCCTTCGGGAATACCTTTCGTCCGTGAAAGCGCATGGATAAGCCACGAGTTTATCTAGTCGCGCCTCACCGAAATCAGAGGAAAATATGAATATTAGTTCGTAATAATACCAAAAAAATTCAAGACATATACATGGCTAGTTATTTGACGAAGCTGACTGGAAAATAGTAAAATGTAAATTCAAGAAATCAAAAAAATTCTCGTGTTTCAATCAGAAGCGGGTTAATACTAAGGGAGAACGACTAAAGTAGCATGTTCATCATTTTGCCAAAGTAGAATTTCCTCGCGTGGAAAAATAACCGATACCGAGGAAGGATTCGCATATTTAATAGCAACATAGCTGGCTCAGAAATGAAATTTTTCAATATTTTCTCGTTGTCATAAGATCGACTAAATCAATGTCAACATACCTTCGATCCTCTCTCGTTGAATATTATCTCTACATCGAGAATCGGGCCAAATTGCTGAAACAAACGAAACAACATCAATTCATAGTTGGACCACTGGATCGGGATGTGAACGTCACGACTCTCCTTTCGTTCATTTTAATAGGTCTAATTGTTCGTTGTAAGGACAACAAGCATGAACGACCGTATAGGAGCCCGAAATAAAACTTTTATTATGAGGTAACTATGTTGGACTCATGAGGGCAGGTTAGGATCCAGCTGCACAACGCATGGAGTTAATTAAAATTTATGTATACTGTTTTCATGAACAATGAAACGTAGTAGTTTTTCGGGTTCTTCTACCTTACAACACTTCTATTCGCGAGTCCCAAAATATTTCATTGATGTTTTTTTCATAATTAACTTTTTCCCACAGTTCTCTGTAACATAAATAAGGCAAAAAAAAACGAGGCGAAACGTTTCCGATGTCTGCTCGAGTATCTGGTGTTTAATTTCCATCAACTCATCGCGGCTGCCGCAGCAACGAGTGGGAGCACATTCCTATCCAATTTCGCACGTGTTCCGGCGACGCTTTGGGGACTGTTAATTATCCTTAAACAAACAAATAGTTTCGCGCTACTCCGTTTTAAATTGAAAACGCAGACATGCGTGATTCGCTATTCCCTATTTAAATTAGCGGCATATGTATCAGCGATGCAGAAACGTGGAGTATGAAATAAAGATGAAAGTTTTATTCCCGAGTGGATGTTCCACAACTTTTCATTTATTTCTTTTCCTCACAGTTTTTGACCAAGTGTTCATTGGGGTCTCGATCGATTGACATATTTGAACTATATATTCAATACAAATACTTCTTTGCACAATTACATTCGCCATTTCATTTCAATTTTCTTTTGTTTATTCAACTATAGTTGCAATTGGCACTATTATTTTTACATGGTCTTTACTTTCAATGATTTTCATCCTTTATTTGAATTAAGAACCGTACAAATTTACATTATGGGTTACTAAGAGTCTACATAAAGTTAACACAAACCTTACAATTTCCTAAATACCTATTGAACAATAGCAAGATTCCAGTACAATCTGCATATAAATAATAATTTGCAACAATTGTTACGCTCGAAACCGAGGAACTAATACAATTCAAGTTCAAAAAAGAGGAAAAAATTTCAACCACTCACTGAAGAATATTCGACTCGTTGATAATCGGACGACAGAGCCGATAATCAACGAGAACCAACGTCAACTAATCAAAAATGTACTTTCGACAAAAAACCATAATGATCAGTCATATCCCTCACGTTCCCAAAGCTGTCAGTGCGCCAGTTCTGGTATTCCCTTCCATCCGTATTAATCGATATGTTCCTGGGCATCATCATTTCACCAAACGGCAAAGGTTCCCTGCCGGCCATAGGGGTCCTCCACGATTCAACCTGGCCACTCCTCTGTCTGCCGAAATCTACGGCCACGCACACGATCAATGGCTGCTCGGCATTCTCGAACATCTTCCCGTCCAAATGGTTTATAGCTATTTGAGCTTCTTCTTCTTTGGAATAACGTACAAAAGCGATGCCGCGCGGCACTCCGCTTATTTTATTCCTCAGCACATTTCTTTGAATGATTTCGCCGTACTTGCCGAACACCCTGTCAAGATCGTCTTCGGTGAAGTGTTTGGGCAGATTTCTGATATATAAATTCGAATTCTGCATATTGGCACCAGGGGGCCTGGAGTAGGACACCTTCAGTCGTTTATTCCCGTAGGCCATACCATTGATAATTTCGATAGCCTTCGCCGCCTCTTCGGGTGAATAATATTTGACGAAGCCGTAACCATAGCTATAGTCTGTGTAACGGTTCCTCACGATCTTTATGTGCTGCACATTTCCGATCTGCTTGAAGATCGGTGCTATGTCTGCCTCGGTTGCAAACTGCGGGATGTAGTTGATGATGAGATTCGTTTTGTCGTTTACGACTTCTTCGGTTTGGCCGCTACTGGTTTCAGCTTTTTCATTGTCCGCATTCATTGTTGACGATAGGAACACTGCGAATTCTCGGGAGAACACTTGTGGACGTTCGAAGCAATATGACACGATTACTCGATTTAAGTTTGACAGGAGGTGTGATGATTATTTCAATGAAAAAATTTCAATGGTGACTTGATTTTTAAAAAATAACCGGCGACATATTAAGTTGCAAAATGAACAGGAATTATATTAGATAACACTCGAATAGAACAATTTTTTATTGTTTCATGGGAATTATTATTAGGTCCGAGTTCTTTTTGCTGTTACGAATGCGGTGTTTCCCTGAGCGTTACTCTACATTAAAATGGAGTGCTCCGTGGCAAACCACGAGCATTATAACCGAGAACAAAAGTTTACTTAAGGCTTGTTCTAACCAACTAGTTTGCAGTCGTCAGACGATTGCGCTCTAAGAGTGCCTTAAAATCGTAGTGCTAGTCGCTTGGAACAAGGCTTTAAGGTACTGAACTGCGAAGTATGACCATATTCTTTGCAAAATAGGAAGGAGAGTCTCCCAAGGTCCTATTAACATCAAAAGGAGAGCAAATTAAAGCAACTCAACTCACCCCGAACATCGCTCTCAAATCCGGATCTCTAAACCGAAACGGAATGTTCGATACGTGCAGCCTTTTCGGTTGATTTTTTGAGGGATCCGTGATCGCTACGGCACCACCGTTAGCTGCCGCTGCTGCGCTGTCGCTGCTTTCAACTGTGGTCGTTGCTGACGTTACACTAGTACCGGCGGACGATACTTGACCGTTCGTCTGGGCGTCCGCTTCGGGGGTTGCGGTCGATGTCTGCGATTCGCATTTAAACGTCTGCTGCTGTTGATTTTGCGTTACTACCGGACTATGAACTAAGTTGACTTGAGGTTGATCGGTTGTGACGTTTGTTTGGGGCGGTGGCGGCGTGAAGGGTGGTCCAGCTCCTGCGACTGTCGTCGCCGCCACCCCCGACGGCTGTGGCAACAGTGGTACCGTTGGTTTATTATCCGCTTCTGGTGCTTTGACTTCACCATTTTGGGCAGGAAATGCCGCCGCTGGCGCTCCTGCCGCAAACGGTCCTGTTTGGACCATGTGCTGAAAGAGAACGGAACAATAATGAAATGGAACCCATTTGTAGCATATTATTTAGTTGTCAAAAATATGGTAATGGGTGGCGGTGTCCGGTTTTCAACTCAAGAATTCATAAAGTTTTATCCTCGCTATCTGAATATTATGTTTGTTCCAACCGGCCACCAAAACAGTTTCGAATCAGTCGACGCGTGCGCTTTAGGATTTTCGGGGCACCAAATTGGTACTACGCAAGTGTCTGATTCGGAACTGGTTTGGCAGTCGGTTTGAGTCTTTCGATGACCAAATCAGAGATCTCTGGAATGTTATCGTGGAATCGTGGTTATTTATATCGGAATAACCTATGCGATTTGGGCCAGACCGTGCAGTGTGGTGAAAATTAATGACGCCTTGAAAACAAAGGAGTGAATGCTTTAAGGTTGGTGGATTAATAAAGGAAGAAGACGAAAATTTGTGAGAAAACAATGAACTTACTTGCGGAATATTCGTTATTTGTTAATCGGTAATCGGCTAGATCACTATTCTAGTATGGATAATTAATAAAATGAAAAACGACGCAAACCAATAAAAGTATACTCTAGTTCCCTTTTTCAGGTGACGTCTAGTTATTCCAGCAAACCAAATGCAGAATACACAAGGGTTTCATAGTTTCAAGCGTTCGTGAAATAAGAAAGATTAGCTGTGTATATGAAATGAAGGCAAGAATTTGCTGTAGAAGATTTTGATCTCCAGTTTCAAGGGGATGATAGGATTAAACCGAAGTTGGTGAAATTATATATAATCCTCATCGTTTAGTGCTATTTTGAATTATTTCGTTCTATGGGGATTTCCTTCAACCGAAAGGTACACGTCACTTCTAACTGCCTGTCTGAGTATATATTTAATGTAAGGAGGGGTGAGCGTATTTCGCAGCATGCTTTTACAAAGGGTAATTGATCCTTGAATAATTTACAGAAGTTACAAACGTAGGCTCTATTTTATTGCATGTCTCGCGAGCAGTCTAAAAACAATGAAGCTAAAGATAGAGTTATTTCTGCAAGTGGAAAAATTGTTCGTATTATGTTACTATTGGGAGGTAAAACGCAGTACGATTAAATTTAATAATTTTTCGCATCAACAATCCAAAACACGAACGTTCAGCAACAGTTCAACTAAATACGACTTACCGTTACTAAATAAATTCTTGCAACAATTTTTTAGGAGGATGCACTTCGTCTAAAAATTTCATTCAGACGTTATTCAAAAGAAATGACTCTCATTATTGCGTCGCCGTTTTTGAAATGATAGATAATATCAGACTACGAATCCAGTAATGAACAATCGTTTTCAGGAAATGATTGGAATTTACTCGTACTACGAAAGAACGTTGCTGATAACTAGTGAAATTAAATTATTCTTCAAATCACAAATTATCATGGCTTTTGCGAATGTTCATTCTCGTTTGCCGCCAGCCCCACTTCTTCCAATAACCAGCAACCAAATGAGATGAATTTGCATCCTTAATTTTTTTCCTTTCTCCAAAATTGATCGCATTGAAATCGGCAATGAACCGCTCGGACTTCCAAGGTTCAGAATTAATACCGAATACGATCAATACCGATTCGATCATTTGTACTTGAAACGCTTCGTTTTGTATGTTATTCCCTTTGATGTTATTATCGAGGTATTCTTTTATATGCAAAGATGACTAATAATAATCAGGGTCGGCAACCTTTATTAGAATTTTTGTTCCGAGAGGACAATCGATTATGTGCATCATCGTTGAATATAAATCGACTTCAGGCATGCAGTACGTGATTGGTTCTTTTTTCGATATGAAAATATAGTTTACGTTCTGAATTCCATTAGAGCTTAAATTGGATAAAACAAGAACGATTAAGAGGTCCACAAAGGTCGGTGTTATCATATTTTCTAAGAGTGACATTTCTTTTCAACTTCTTGTCATTTCTCTGTAATCTTATCAACGGTTATCGGAGTGCAAGGCGATTGTTGAGAAAATAAACGAGTACATAAATAAACTAAGGGACAATCACCGTAGCTAATCGACGTAATACTTTCGAATAGTGCCTAGATTGCTATCGGAAATATGTGATGTATATCATAACCAATCCCGATTACATAAAACCCGGTAAATGTATCGATTTCGTAACAATGTTCAAATCCATATATTCCGGAGGTTTTTTTCCAGGAGCTGACAAGGATAAAGGCAACGCGTTGAAAATTATTTTCAATTCGCATCAATAAACAATCAATGAAAGAGGAATTCATTGATCAGATTCGATTGATTCAGAATAATTATCGAAATAAAACTCGTGATCGCTTGCCAATAGATCTCGCATCATCAATACAAATTGTTATGTGGCGCTCTGGATCGTATGCCAAACATTCTTGTACATTTAATCGATAATAATCTGAGCGTATCGGATTATTTTTGAAACGAAATCCGGTGGAAAAACTTTTACCGACCAAAATGTACATAGAATTTGAAGAATCTTAACGGTCGCAGTGACTAGATTCCCTTTCGTCTCAAGGACGGTACAGAAATAAATCACCCTCCTGATTCCTTTATCCCGAGCTAAGAATAATTTAACATTTGTCATTCTTAAATATTCTTAGAAATTAATTTGTTTTAACGATCAAAATATATCGACGTGACAAAGTTTAAGCCATCCTGGATCTTAATTAATTCACAATGGAGAAACAAAGCAATGATCTTTCGACTCATTTTTTAACAAGCTGAGTAACTTAACGTATGCACATAGGAATATCTTCAACTCACCGGCGGAATAAAAGGAAACTGATATTTTTTAAATGAAATCTAAGAAATATTTTGTTTTTATCGTAATATAGTGGGCTCATAATTGTTTTCCACTTTCACAATGGTTTGAAACGAATATTAATCAATCATTCTCAATCAAGCACTAATATTATTGATAAAAAATAGAAACATTGAACGTTCTACGGTGGTAAAGAATTTCAATACTTGCTGTAATATTTTACAAATTAAAATAAAAAAATCGCTATTATAATAGTATTTCAATGAATTTTTATAATTATAAAAAATGGTGACTCGGTGTTTGTGTATGCATCTAAGATTGACATAATTGGTAAAAAATCCTGACGACAAACCAAAATTTCCAATAGTCACCGTTCTGGTTTTCCATCGTAATCAAAAGCTGATTTCCCTTTAACAATATAAATTTCCTTCTGTAACATTTTACCCACCACCACGTAAAGCACAAAACACCTGTGCATTCTTTTCCGAGGATTCATTAATCTCGAAATGAAGTGGTGAGCGCAACTTCCGTGAGCGTGCGTACTTAAAAATGCAATTTCGTGGTGAAGGTCAAGATCACATTCAATCCATTCACCCTCTAAAATTACATGACATGACATGACCAAACTGCAAAACGTTCATTTTAAATCCAGGATCAAGTTCATAATTATCTGATTGCAGAGTAAATCTAGTGAATTTTTTCAGACAACCCTTCAAGTCCGCCAAGATAATGATATCGGGAAATCGTATATCACGTTTATTTGTACGTGGAAAAGCACACAAAGATATTTGTTTTTTCATAACAACCGCGAAGTGATGAACATAATGAACAATTTGCCAGACAATGATGAATTATCTCGATACGTCCGACTCGTTTTGGATAAAGAGACCGATAAATCAATACGAAAAATACTTAAATTCAATTATTAAATCTGTCGATGTTCATTCAATTCAACTTCTTTTCACATAAAGATAAGAAAACTGATTCCAAAATTTTGGTGAATTGACTGATATTATTCTTTACAAGCTGATGATAAGCTAATGAAATATAAATAGCCGGGAATTTTATCGATCAAATTTAGTTTAATCGATTCCCGAATAACATTATCGATACTCGACCTCAGTTGTAATAGGTCAATCCAGATAGCATTTTTTCATTGAATCAAATACATGCGGACAAATACCTGCTTTAAATTCCCACTATCTCGACTACCTAAGTGTTACACATTTTGTTATGTAAAATTGATGACTCGTGATCGAAGTTTCATTTAATTTTCTATAATAACCCTTCAACTATAATTACCCATATTGCAATTATTCAATTATATTTGGAATATCCCCATCCAAATTTCAATTCAATAATTTAAGGACACAAAAATATGGAATCGAATCATAAAAACTAACACCGTAAAAAATTTCATGAGTGTGTTTCCATGTACAATGGAAATAACGGGGAAATATATTTTCACGTATCAATTGACGCAATTCATCAAACTCACCGACGAGTGTTATCTTGTAACGAAAAACATCATTTTTAGTAAATTGACAATAAGTTGTACCATTTCATATAAAACGTAAAAATTTGTTTTTATGCTTTTCCCAACGAAGGTGTCACATGCAAGTCAAGCCTTTCTCCAAGAATTGAAGTCAACATCTCGATATTTCAATTTCAAGATCATTTGGATTTGCTAATTAACGAGAGAAAGCAGCTAATAATTCTTGCAGTTCGTTTGCAGTAACTGTAGCTGCCTTAAAAAGTTCCTTACACTTTCGGAATGAAATAATAACTTCCCACTTAGTCATTATCCGATTTTAAGAATTCTTACATAGGGCAAAAGAAAAATGTTATATTTTTGATTTAGAAGAAATGTGATTTTTTGGTTCACCGCATGAAATTAAACTCAAAAAAAAAAATATGCCTTGTCCACGTGGAAAAAAAAACAAATACAATAATATTTCAAGCACCAAATGCATTTCTAAAAAAAAATTTATCCAAAAAAAAACATTATTTTTCGGAAAAAAAAGTATCCGTTGTGCTCTTACGCAGAAATCCATTGAATCGAAACATTAAGCAATGTATAAAATATTCTACATTTTTTACAAGAGATAATCTTTAAGTAATTCATAGAATTCGGAGAGATCAAACAAGTCAATATTATTTCTGGTAAGAAGTAAAGAACAAAAACAAACATAAAATATCGAACCGTTTCTCAACAAAGCATTGTTATGATCACATATCATAGTTATTATTATTCAATGTCTATTAAAGGGATGAAAGTTATGGCTCTAATAAAAACGCATACTTGCACATAATGGTTTTCGAAATGGTGGGACAGTAAAACTCGCTTAAGGTGTTTTCTTGTATGTAACTTTTTGTCGCCCGCTCCTTTATGAATTTTTTTCGCTTGAAATTTCCGTTCACAAATATCTTCGAGCTTATAAAATATATTAATTGATTGAAATTTTTTTAACTTCATTTTATTCGTCCATGAAGAATTGGTAATTACTAAGTATTACTAGACCGTCCTTCCATTTATTAATTAGTTTTGTCGTGGTTTCTGATAATGCTGAACCATAAATTGAGAACTTTACAACTTAAAACAAATAAACTTCGTTAATCCGATCATGTTATTTGTAGTAAGAGAAAAGAAAAACAGAACATGATAAGAAATTTGATAATATTGTTGTTGAAAACAATAATGGTTACAATGACGTATCCTCATTATCGTTATTTAGGTAACAGACAACTAAAGGGAACAACATTACCCGATGATTAAAATTTTATGGAGTGATGCACCTGTTTGTTGATATTTGAAATTGTAATTTATTGAACAGGCGAACATTTTTCTCCAAAAATCACATACTGAAGAGCGGAAGCATAAAACATAAAACGTTGGGCGTACATTGGGACATAAGTGTGATGTTCCATCATTTGTTTCAACCAATTTTGGACACAAATAGTTCTTTGGCATGCTTGGATAACTCTGACAATGTACTAAAATGACCTTTACGAGTTCATTGTCGATGAGTCTTACCACTTCATAAACCGCAATCAAATGTGACTTTTTTACACGGATCGGCTTTGTATTATTCGAGAAAACGTTGCTTGTTACATATCGATTTAGGCTTAATTGAAAAAAATAAAAAATATGCGATGATTCCCATCATCAAATTTTTTCGAAAAATTATGTGCAATAATTATCCTTTTAAAAAATGCAACTTGCAATGCTCAAAAATTGGAAATTCATTTTTATCGTAAAGACCACTTTCTTGCAAAGGGAAAATTTTCTGTTTGTTATAATTATCCTCTTAAATATGACCTTTGAAATAATTTGTCCTCATTATTTTTCTGTTCTCTAGGAAATGGTTGCTATCGGATTCAAAATCGGAAAATCGCTTCAACGGCAAAGAACATTCATTGTGGGTGAGTTATTTCCTTCAAACTTATTTTACAGCAATTTTTAATTTGATTACATTGAAGAAATCAGAGTATTTCAATCATAATTCAAGTCGTATCCTGACGATTTGAATCATTTCATAATTCAACCTTTGAAAGGCTACACAGAAACTCTATTCAAACAACTTAAACGAAATGCAATTCAGTAGCAAGCATAAAAGTCCGTTTTATAAAACTGTCCTCAAAAGTCCCTTTATGAACCCGAACTTTCTTCGGCAAATAAATTCGATGTATACAAGTCGGCAAACGTCGCGATCCCTGAGGAGTGGACTCATATTGTGAACTGAATCAAATTTCGAAGAGCTTATAGAAATCCTTTCGGAGACTCGTTTGCTACTTTGAAATTGTTACTTTCAAATGGATGATAAGATTCATTTGGAAAGTTTCGCCTTTTGAGCAAAAAAACTTTTTGATATATGTACAGGGTAAACAATTTTCATCGTAAAATCGTAAAATATATATTTTTGAACACTGTATAATAGATACAATAGTTCTTTAAATCAAACTCGTAAGTAAAAAAAATCAATTAAGATAAATTAGAAAATTTTTTCCACTTCACCTGCTGCCATATCTTCCACGGCTTGAAAAAATTATTTTGAAGATAAGTAAGTAATAAAAACTAAAAAATAACACTAAGTTAGAAGAAGAGAATTGAAAACAATAGAAAAACAAAAAAACAAGCATATTCAAATAACGTAAGAATTTTGAAAAAAGGGTTACAAAAAGGAGAAAAAATGTAAATACTACTCCAAAAGTATCTAATTTTGGTAACCAATAAGGAGTTTAGTAAAGAGCAGATGTACCGACAATGGAGAATAAAGTATTAAGTATACGATGAAGTGCTAATTTTAGATGTGGAGGAAGAGGGTAAAAAAAGTTTAGGTTGTGCTGATTGTATACTAGATGGTATAACAAACGCACTGCATTCGCTGAACTGAATTATCTAAAACTAAGAGATGGGTTTTTTGGGTAATTTTTCATGTACATATTTTGTAGACTAATATTTTTTATTGATTTCCAAAGTTGATAATTGCACTAAGTGGACGAGTACTGACCCTAGGTGTTCTATTAAAGTTTCATTTATTTTCACTGCAAAAAACCTGCTGAAAAACATTTTCTTTTTTAAATCCTGTTTGTTTTCAATGTATGATATTAACGTTTATTCACAATAAAAATGATGATTTCATAATTTGGAAGAAATGTTGAATTAATTAAAAATTATATTAACTATTTTTGTTTTCCAGAGTTTGAATAATAAATCAGAAATATATAATGTATAATAATAATAATTGCGTTCGTTTTTTTACCATTCATATTAAAACTTCCGTTGAAACCATATCTAGTAGTAGAGTTCCACGTAAACAAACGTTTCATAATGCGTGATCAATAATTTTTCAATGAATTTTTCAAGGATGGTCACTGGTTTGAAAGAATTCCCTAGAGTGGGGATAACGTATTTCGAATGCTGCAAACGTAGCGAGTAGAAGCATATCCATAAGCAACAGGATGAGAGGCGTGAGGAGCATCCTTAATTACAGAAAAATTACAAACGTGTCGAGTAGCCTTTGTCTCCTTATGAATAAATGAAATACCCAACCACCTAGACGTGACTACTATTAAGATTACTAAATTAAGGTTGATTAACGTCGAGGCGTCCGGTCAACGTGAAAATATTTCAGAGAGATGAAGGAAAATGTAGTCTAGGAAGGAATAGATAATTCGTGGAAAATTTACAGCTAGAGAAAGACGAACCGGCGGGACCGGTCGCAGATCGGCTCTGCCGTCGAACTGATTCTATTAAAAATAAACAGACGGACGACCGGTAATAAAGAGTGTTTTATCAATTTTATCGCACGGTACCTGTCCTGCGCGGGAATTCAAACGAAAAACAGGAAACCGCGGTCACCAGCAATCGGCATTCGGTCGCGAATATCTCACGCAAAGTTACTCATCCAAAAATTCTATCCGATCGCTATGCAACTAACAAGACCGATTATAATTCCCCGAATCATTATACAGATAGTTCAATTTATTTCATTGAGACGAACGAACGGACAACGATATCGTGAAAACCGCTTTGTTTACACGGACGGAACGCAGCATACGGACAATGACGCATTTGTTCAAAAATAAGACCCGACAAAAGCTTCTACCCATACTAGGACTCACCGGATAGTACATCCCCTGAGGGGGTAAAAAAAAGGCTCCTGCACCCCACAGCTTGACTGATTTCTTTGAACTAGTCACACATAAAACACTGTATCGACGTCGGTTGCTCGAAACGAAAGAACGTTCGGTTGACGTGTGGTTCCTTTTCGTAGATTTTTTAATTGATACCGCGTTCAAGTTATTTGTTCGTTTTCTGAACCCTTGTGTAACACAATATTATCTGAGAAAAACGACAAACGGCATGCCTGGCCCTCGAGTAACAGCTAACAGCGGAAGGTGAAGGAGAGGGATTCTAGACTCGATTCAATTCAACACGCCTTGTGGTGGGGAGCTTGGGTTCCGTACGTGTTTCGATCGATGAACTGAACAGCGTGCTAAGAGACGCGCGCATCTTGCTACCGGGATGCTGGGAGCAGGGAGCTTGTAGCCGGCTTCGTGAATTGTGCGGACGGTGCGGATCGTGCCGTGAATCGTGATCGGATCGGCTCAACACGAACGAACGAACTTGAAATCCTCTGGTATCGACATCGACGCGTTTAGCGTTCACCATCGCCGCCACCGCTCACTACAACGACAGCTTTCCACCGAATGAAATTTAATACTTGCACAGACTGGTTATGTATATCAAAACCTCTTCTACATATCGTTTAATCTTTATCCTCTACTACTCAACTAGTCCCATTTCAAAATATGGATCATCACTTTTTGGAAATCATACCGAAGAATCACTTATTAGCTCAATCAATCTACGAAAATTATGACGAAACTTTTATCAAAGTTAGCGTAAAAAATTTGTTAGCAAGGCGTAGTTTTTAAGGGATGAGAAAAATAAAATTTTTTCAATAAATTCGGTATTTCAGAAAATTATCAAATTCTTTGCTGATAAAAATTCTGCAGGTTTGTGAAACTATCTATTTGTGGTAAAAATGAAACACTCAGTTTCTTGAATTTTTCTCTTTTATAACTTATTTTTAGTTAGACAATTTTGTCAAATTTGGACGGTCGTAGGTTGATTGGACTTATAGAACGTGATCACTAACAAGTATACACATCGAGTTGAGCTGAACCCACTTACTTCATTGAAGAGACCGTTTCTGTCTTTCAAAAAACAATAATCATCGCATAATAAGGCAATACTCAATACTCATGTCTCCAAATTAAAGAGCTAAAGTAGGGCAAGCCGCATATTTCTTCTCAGCGACTGCTATCATCATTCTCAGCGAATTCGTGTAGTGAACACCGGTTAACTCAGATGTTCCTCAGGGATGGGTATTGTCTCCGACGCTCTTCCTTATCCACGATTTGCTAAGCTCAACTGAAAACAAAACTCCGTTGTTGCCTCCACCACCAAAAAAACTGTGGTTAATCAGATATACAATAATACGACCAAGTAAATTCGTTCAACAACGACCTGAAGCAAATAGCACCCATTCCATTTCAATGGAAAATAACATCACAAGAGCGTCGACGACGCTACTGGGTGTTGGTAGCATCCCAAAGTCCGCTTCCTAAAGGCTGAGTTACTTTTTTATAGCAAAAGGATACTTTTCATATGACATCATTAGAAAGTGACATTTTCCTCCATCATTTGAGGGAAGCAAATTTCAGAGGCCTCCCCCTCCCAAATATTTTTCAAACCTTAGCACCACTGGAGGTACTGGAGGTACGAGTATATGTGATAGAATTTAGATAATTTTAATGCCTCATGTTTTATAATAAGTATCCAACCTTCAGAAGATTGGCGGAAGTTGCAAACGTCCAGAACCGGTATTGGACGCTTCAAATTATTTTTGCCGTAAAAATTGCAGTTCCTTGAATAACATTAAAAGTAAAACCTTCATTTTTTTCCTCCATTAACTATGAATAATAAACACTCAATTAAACTTGACGAAAATTCGCATTTTCGTATACCTGCTTCATAAATAATAAAACATAATTTAGTTAGAGTTCAGCGATTTTGTTTAAAAGATAGACAACGACGCCGAAGAAGGTTGTTGACGATTTCAGATATTCACCACCGGAGCCGGTTGATAAACTCATTATTATAACGCCGATGATTTCGTGATTCATCCCGGGTTTCGGCACTACTCACGACTCGGAATGAAGTTAAATCAATCATTGGCGAGTCGGTACCCAAAACGGATGAAATGAAAGCACATGAAGTGGTGGAGGTGCTTGTTCGAGGAACATTTTGTTCACACCAAATCTGAGAAAAAAGAAAGAAGAATTTCGAGCAATTTCCGGCGACATTTTTGCAAAATTATTGAGATTCTATGTTTTATCCCTCGACGGATCGGGAAAAGTTAGGCGAAAAACACAGTTTGTTATTGTTCAATGCCGATTAGTACCAATACCGATTGTCCAAAAGTTCTTGCCCCTTCTTCTAGCTTCAAAGCCCGTGCTTCAGTTTCAGAATCACCGAAAAGATGTTCAAAGCATCGATTCCGACACAAAGGGAGCGTATTTTGAAAAATACTGCTCTAGTATATTGGAATTTTATTCGATCGCTGATAGTGAAGTAAATAAAAGTTCTAATCTAATTACATCATCAAATAACTGCTGTGAAAGCCGGCCTTAACCAAAACAAACTTTTTCCCTGAATCAAATATAATGTTGTTTATCGCCCGTCTGTTTCCAGCTAAAAACCGTTGTCCATTGCCCTCACGCTCCTCATGATAATTCCAGCGTATTCAACACAGATTCCAAAAAATCACCGATTTTGATTTCATATCTTTACAAAAGTATAGTTGTTTCATTCAGTACCAGATAATCCAGTTATAGATAATTTTTTATTTAAACTCGAGTAACAACAGTGAAGCGCAAGGCGCACTACTGGTAACATGTGACATTAATCATCTGGCTTTAAGTAGGCAAGAAAATATTGAAAGACATCATCCTTCAGAGATAAGTAAATAAAAAGTTCTAATCTAATTACATCATCAAATAACTGCTGTGAAAGCCGGCCTTAACCATATAATGTTGTTTATCGCCCGTCTGTTTCCAGCTAAAAACCGTTGTCCATTGCCCTCACGCTCCTCATGATAATTCCAGCGTATTCAACACAGATTCCAAAAAATCACCGATTTTGATTTCATATCTTTACAAAAGTATAGTTGTTTCATTCAGTACCAGATAATCCAGTTATAGATAATTTTTTATTTAAACTCGAGTAACAACAGTGAAGCGCAAGGCGCACTACTGGTAACATGTGACATTAATCATCTGGCTTTAAGTAGGCAAGAAAATATTGAAAGACATCATCCTTCAGAGATAAGTAAATAAAAATATAACATACCCTTATATTTGCCTCGATTTCTTTCCATTCATTTGACAATTCTCGCTTCATGTCAGTTTTTCTTTCTTCTATTTCACGAATATGAATTAAGTGAAAATACATTTTTACCTTCTTGTAATCATAAAAGAAAATGGCGAATCTGTTAATTACCAACATTTGAATTATTACGTTTCTGCGAATAAATAATCTTTCCTATGGAACATAGAGTGTTAAACACTCGTACCAATTGATTTGTGAAGTCGAACGTTTAAGGCCACTACGGTAATAAGCAAAAGATCGCGCGGTTTTCTATGCTTCCTGTCATTCGTACAATAAGTCTATCTGTTTACTTTTTAGTTGATTTCCAATAGAATCTTTTAATCGGTGTTTTAATAATAATTCCAAAAACGTTTAGTTGAATTTTTGCCTGAACAAACTAGATTCCTGTACAAAGCAATAAAACTATTTGAATTTGTGTGTCACTCGTATTAATTCAGTGCAATATAACAGAGATAATTGAGCCTTGAAATTCGAACCCAAAATTCATAATTATGGCGAATATGTTAGTACTAGAATGGATGGAAGAATTCGAGGCTTTGACTGAAAGTGAAATTCACACCTATTCAACGGAACAGGAGCATAACCATGAAATTATGATGGCCTTATATGACGTTCTATCTGAACCTAGTAAATACAAACTAGATACTGTAAGTTCGAATGCTGTTACCAATTAAAAAAAAAGTTTGATTAATTAACTCTTTGCAGCTTGTTGATGGTATTTGTCGGCAATTATTGGATTTCTATAGGTCAGGTGAACCACAATTAAAAAAATTCGCTATACAATACGTGCCGATCTTGGTGTTTCTACATTTGACTGACAAGACGTTAACTTCAATACAAACGCTGCTAGTCAGCTTATACAATTTAGAGGTTAATATAGTAAACATTTTCTTCATTTGTTCTTTCATTTATTATCTTAGATGATTGATCAAAAAGGCCAGCCTAGAACACTAACATTCAGAGTTCCTAGCATAGCTCAATGCAGCATATACCATGACGCCAATAACTTAGAGCCTTCCTTTATCGCTGAGAGTTCTCTCAGGAGATGGGAGGAATGCAACAGTAAATTGGTCAGCTGGGGTCCTTTACCACAAGTTGAATGTCTCAATGCTCAGAATAGGCATCAAGTTGTTACAGCTCTGTTATTCCTATACAATCAGCAACTATTCAACGTGATTACACAGGGTATTGAATATACGTGCAAAGGAATCTCAAAGTAAGTAAAAATAAATAAAATTGATTTGTTTTTGTTTCTTATCTTCATTCATATTAAGTTGAATTATTTTGTGTTACTAGTTGTGTCATTTTTTGTTAGAAATTAGATTTTTATCTAAACTCTTCTAAAACCAAGGGTAGGTAATAGCAGTTGTATTTATCAGATTCACTGCGAGTAAGCATAACAAAATGTCTCTATGGTACAAAAATATATAATTGAAATCATTGCAAAGAGGGATGTGCAGTAACTATACAGTTTTGGTGAAATGGTTTTCAATATTCTTTCCATCAAGTCTAGCTGAATTTCTTTCATCATAGCGGAAGAATGCATAAAAATTGTCGAATATTCACAAAATGTGACTTGAAATTAACGATTAAATAAAGGGTGTAGCAAGGTTCATAAATCAAATTTGCCCTCGTGTGTCTTTTATTTACAATTCAACGTCACAAACTCTACAGGAACCAACTTCAACATCCGGAATTGGATTTTCTTACACCTTATTATTTCTGGCGCTTGGACTGTAGTAGAACTTACTTTAATTCTTTAAAATTATAGATTATCTGTGATTTTCAATATTTAACAGACTCGTGACCCAAGGATTTCAAAACAACTCCAGCGCCAGTAATTCCATAAACAGTGACACAGATAGTGCGGTGCTCTCTCAGGCAACAACTCTTTCGAGAAGGATTCCAGTGACAAGTCCTTTTTTGATCGAGTTGTTGAACATCGTTTACAACGCAGTCGAACGAGATATCGCAGGTGGCCAGCAAGCTTTGGACGACGTTACCTTCAGGGCCAGTTACGAAGCGTTGGCCGAGGTTCTGCTGACTGCTCACGCAGTTAAAAATCTTCTTAAATACTCATCTTCAGTTTCTATTACACCTAGACCATCACAGACTCACTCAATTTCAAAATCAATGATCACCAATGCCTCCTTCAGGACAAAGAAGTTGCCAGGTGAGATGTCCTTTAGAAAGTTCCTAATGTGCTCCCCTTAGAATCGAATTGACTATTTTGTTGTAACTCGTTTTTTCTATGTTACGTTATAATGACTTTGATAATATGGGTTTTAGGAATTGATTAATCATCAACCTGGTGATTTCACCAAACAAAAACAAAACATTTGTCACCACATGACATATTATTGTGAAAGCATATTCAAATATTAAGAAAAAAGGAATGGACAAAAAAAAACAAACAATTCATTAAAAATGGAAACGGTTTTTTTAGCGTACTCGATCAATAGTACAGAAAAAACATACATTTTATATTAAATATCGTTAGATGCACATTTTCTCGATTCAATTCAAATTACAATGTTGGGAACCTGAATATTTCATCAAAAATGAGCAGATAACAAAGCGTGCAGTACATTGTTGTCAAGCTATAAGCGAAAATGGAAATTGAAACGATTTCAAATTTATCCGTTTATTATCGTCATTCATAACGGCACAATTGATTCCGAAGATATTTATGGTTGACGAACGTTTCGTGATCCAATCGATTTGTCAGACGTTCAAGTTATTGCAATAACTCAGTTCACTTATATAACGAAGCAGATTAGGAGTTTGATAGAAGGTCTGAAAAAGTTTACGACTCAACTCGCTTATTTTATTCTCTATTTTTTTGGGTACAAGATTTAGTATTGAATCTGAAATTTGTTTTTATCCGTAGATGACATTCCGATTCAAGACGATCATCAGGACCCATTAGATTCTATAACCGAAGAACAGGAAGAAACTGAGAAATCGAAAAGTCGTGGTTCGGTTAGCGCTCTCAAAGGTCACTTACCAAAGCTTCCTGGGCTTAGTAAAAAGCATCGAGATAAGTCAAAGCCAAACGAAGTAGATTCGGCTGGTGACAACATGGTAGATTTTGCCAACGTGTCCGAAGTGAATAATACGGTGCATGTGAGTGCAGTTTAGTAGTAGACGATATGATCGTTTCTACGAGATTCATTTGTTGGGGTAGTAGCATATAAAATGTATATTTTATACAATGTTATTTTTTATTCGGGTGTTTTTCTCTCATCGAAGCATTTATTCCATTTGTATGTAGTTACCAACATTTAGATCAGTATTTGTAATATACGAAATGAGGAAGATGTATTATTTATCTTTTTCATTCGTTTTCGTTTAATTCAGGAATAATTCTAAGTCATAATTCTTCCATAATGAACAATTGTAAAATATGAAGTCGATTATGTGATTTAGAACATAAGGTATAAAATTTTCAAAACTATATACATATTATACATAGCCGATATACATGAAAATACTGTAATAATTTCGATGTGGAAGTGGTAAATGTGAATATTATGAAAATTGTTATCGAGTTCAAGTATTAGCTCTCATGTGTTGTTGACTCTTTTTAAATCTTTAATAAACTGAATTTTTCAATTTTTTATTGTCTTCAGTAATCACGTTTCTCATAAATGTCACTTGATTTGATGGGGTAACTTGGAATGTTGTAATGAAGTTGCAACAACTCTAATCAATTAATTGCAATATTATTTATTTCTCACATTTTAAAAGGGGAACTCGGATGTGTTTTTATCAGTTTTTTGTGTCAACTTGAGAAACTATGAAGATGAAGTTGGTGTCATTTTGTCTTATGTTTTTAACTGTTTTAACAACTGCTAGTTGTATAGGTAACTATAGGTTCTATGGGTTGCTTTTGAGACTTCTAATAATATTTCAACTATTTAGAAAATGATTATTTTCCAACACCTACGGATATTATTGCTGCTATCATTGAAGGTATTGTGAATCATTTTAGAACATTAATTCCGGAACCATTTTCATTACCTGATATGAATAAAACGTTGGAAATGGGTGATTTAATAAAGTAGTAATGCTTCAGAATGTTGACTGGTTTAAAAACTAAAACAATTGCAGGGGTTTTGTCAACATTTCTGGATTTATTGAAAAAGGTGCTAGTAAATTTGAGGTTCTTTTAAAAGATATAGATTTTGGAAAAAGTTCAATATGTGTACTTGTAACTTTACCTAGTATTAGTGTCGAAGGAGTTTATGATCTACATCTTCTCTTAGGAGAAGTGTTGCCTCTTTATGGACAGGGTCCTATTACGTACGTATCAATTTAATTCAGATTTGAGATACAACTTTTGTTTTCAGTTTTAAATTGGACAGTTTGGTCAGTAATTTGACATCAAAATTCGAACTTGATATTTTCGCTCGGAAAATGAAAATTCATAATGTGTCAGTACTAACGAATGCTAGTGATATAACGGTAAGTTTTGTTATTCTTAGGAAAAAACAGTAAACATGAAAATTTCGTTATCGGATGGTTTAAGGGAAAAAGCCATTTTTTACAGAATATAATTGTTAAGTTTTCTATGATAATAAATGATCCGATAATTGGATTATTTAATTTTGAAAAACGTACTTTACTCAAAATTCGTGCGATTTTCAAAAACCTATCTTTTCAGTTTGATGTACACGGTTTGATCGACAATGAAGATTTTGCTTCATTGGTTAGCCAAATGCTGGATGATAATGTGGCCGTTTTTATTGATAAACATTCTTATACGATATCCAGAATCGTTGGTCCAATAATTGAGACGATTGTCAACGAAGCAATGGCACGTAAGGAAATTTCCCTTTGGATGAGTATCGACGATTATAGAAATCTTTTCACTGAAGAAGAAGTCAAGCAAATGTGGATAGCTTTCATAACAAAAATGTACGAGTACTCTAATATGATGTTCAAAGTTTAATGTGACATATGAGTCAATAATCAAGTATCTATGTTATTTCAATAAATATTATCTATTATTGAAGTTTTAACTAATTACCTGTTATTTTGAGAATTTATCTGTTGATGAATTAGATAGAGATTATAACAAAATGATCAACGAACAATGTTAATGATAATGAATTTTTTTAAATAGAAGATGCATTGATTGATAAGTCTATCAGCTAATTACTTAATACATTCCTTACCAATCCTTTGTCGTTTGCTTTCATTCTTTCATTATTTTATCGGTGACTATTGTTTCCTTGTTTGTCTGATTAAACTAGAAGATCAGGAAAATTACAAAATTGACATAGGAAATCTTTAAGCTCCTCAAAACTGACCCGAACATCCATACCGTCTTTGAACATTGAAGATCTGCTAAAACCGAAAGCTGCTCTTTGATGTTTTTTACTCGAACCATTTGAAGATTGAGGGAGTCCACTATTGCTTTCCTCATCACAGCGAGTCCTTTTTTCGTTTTCATATTGCAAGTTTTCAGCCTGTTCATTGTTCAGAACCAATATTAAATACACAGTTTCCTTGTCAATTTTTCGACGATATAAACTAACTGAGAAGTTCCATTCTATTTGACTATAGGATAATGAATAGTAGTTATGTTGTTTAATTTATAAGAATAAATTTAATATATTACAATTACATTACTTAATAATGTTCAAAACCCTGATGTCGCCTGAGAATTAAATCGACTTCCAATTTTCACCAAAATCTGGATATTTATCATGGATACTTTTCATGTATTACGTTTAATTAGAAAGGCAAAAATGTATTAATGAAATTGTATTTTCAATAAGTTAAACAATAGGTAGAATTGAAATTTTTGTGATTGATAATTTGGAAGGAGTTATTCTAATTCGTACAACTCAAATTTGATATCATATATTTAATTCACTGAGATTAATCAAAGAAAAAACTACCAACTTCCAAAAGTACTAATTTTGTATATAGATTCCTCATTTTGCTTCCAAAAAGGTGTTTTACGACTTAAATGGAGTAAACAAGAAAAAAATTATAGAACAATACCTTTCATTGTATTTTTTTGATCAAATTTGTCGATAACTGATATGCAAACAAGTAGTTGAACTAATATAAATCACCTTAATTATCCTCAGATCATAGTTCCGCGAATCTACTACATCGTACTTGAGTTTCAAAATGAAGTTTCTGTGTTATTCGTTCTTCTTATTAGCGATCAGTAATGGATTATTAGCTAATCATGTAGAAGAGAATACGATGGGTAAGTCGATGCGAAACAATTCTTCAACGAAACTTTATAAAAAATTTCATTAGTGAATGGAGCTTCTGACATTATTGGAAGTATCATTAGGGGATTACTAGATAAAATCAGGACGGCTGTTCCAGATCCTGTGAAAATTTCGGGTGTCAATATCACACTGAATAATCCGGAATTAGCATCGTAAATTTCAGCATACAATATTTTACATTATTTTCAAGTTTGTCTTTCAGAGGATTCTTTTTCCTCAAAGGTTTTCAAGAAAATGGATTGAAAGATTTCAACCTATCGCAAATTTCTGTTGCTGTATTGAAATCGTCTCTTGGAACAATTATTACCATACCAAGTATAAACCTAAACCTGAAATATGATTCCAGACTACTAGCTGGTACAGTGCTGCCCATTTATGGAAAAGGACCTATTAAGTAAGTTTTGATATTATACATCGAGGAAAGATAACCTCGTAGGGACCACACAACAATTTGAATCGTATCAATTATTGGATATGACTAGAATCCAAAGAATTTGTTTCATACTAAATATACAAATGACACTAGCTTCAAAAACAAAAAACAAATTCGTTGCATTACCTACTTCCCAGTAAGATAATTTTTATATCAACATATCGATTCTGCAAACAATTTCAGTCGCATGAATTGGCAGCTTTAGATAAGATGACGATAAGTTGCGATTAGTTATTGCGAAATTAATAATGAGACATGAACAGCACTTTACTATCAAATCGATAAATATTTTACGCATTCTATTACATGCGAGGAACATTCAAGTATTTGAGAAGTAAAATGCAACATAACTCAAGTTTGCCTTAACAATCTTTACAATCTTAAATTTTTATTCTTTTTCAAAATTCATAAGATTAAAGGGTTCTATATCATATCACCAATTTTTTTTTCCTTGAAATAGGAGATGTTCGATTATAAAATAGGTTCAGAATGTATGAAATGTGAAAGTGGAATTTTTGAATGTGTAGTTCAGATTAATAAAATTTTCATTCCACTTTTTGATACCACAAAAAAACTACAATGTGTAATTTTTAAAATTTTGTATGTTTTGTATGATTTGACGTTTATTTGAAATGTGTTCTTACAAAAACATCATATCAAAAACAATTTATTTCATCACGATTTGTGTAAATTTCAAGTGCTGATAACAAAAATTAGGTCAAGAAATGCGAAATTTTCATTTCAATGATAAGTTCTCGGAAATGATATCCCAAAAAGGTTGGACGAATAAACAATGAGCAGCTATGTTTTTTATAATGAAATCTCCTAATACCAATATGTCCAACAAGGTTTGCTAGCTAACTAATAGTCAAAGCAAACTGTCAAAAGATTTAAAAACTATTTCTATCAGTTCAGCAATCATTTTTTGCTTCTTTTAATAGTTCGAAAAATTATTTGGGATCGAAAAAGGTTATCCAACTAGACTGTGATTTCAGCGTCCTAATCTTTTCAATGTTGTTAACCCGTCCATAAAAAAAACTAATTTTAATTCAAGCTAAAGTGTAACTTTTTGGAAAATTTGCTACTTTAAACGTATTAATTAATTAATGTATTAATTATTTCAAAAGATTTCAAAGTGTGAAAAGACACATTTGTAACCTATTATGAAATTTCTATTTCAGCGTGAACATTGAGCAGCTTGCATTCAATTTAACTTCGAAATATGCGTTGAAACTATTGCCACCATCAATGCAGCTTAAGAATGTGTCATTCATAATCACCATGGAAAGCGCCACTGTACGTTGCATCATGGAAACTTTCATAAAAGAAATAATTTACTTATCTATTGATTACAGTTCGATTTGCACGGTTTGATCGATAACGAGGCATTCAGCGTGCTATTGGGACAAATTTTGAACGACAACGTCGCCAAATTCGTCAATACTCGTTCGCACGTGTTGTCGAGAATCCTCAGTCCTATTATCGAAAAAGTAGTTAACGCAGCGCTAAATCCCCGCAAACGTTCCCATCCTAAAAACGGTTTCTCCGAAGAAGAACTCGGTGAAATTAACGAAATATGGTTGAATGAATTCAGAAAACTTACCAATGGTATAGATATTGAATTTGTTTGATCAAGGATTGTGGTGTGGGCAACGAAACATTGGAACATATGGCAGCGATAACCTTAACATTTGAATAATATTTGATAACGATTAACTAAACCCTTCAACATTCACAGATAAAATAATAAATATTGTTTCATTGCAGGTTCGTTTATTTTTCCACCAGTAAAATTTGTTAAACGTCTCGCAGCAAATTTTGTATTAAGTATAAATTTGTTTTAAATAATGCCATTGCAGTTTTGTTGCGAATTCATTTCGATTCCTACTATCAAAGCGTAAAAACGATCAAGGCTTTGTTCCTCATTACGAGAACATGATTACACCAGTTGGCCACAGCTTGCAATACCAGTGATTAGTATAGTTTGTGTATCCAGAGAATGCGATTAAAGCGCGCTATCAGACCAAATTTTCTTTAATATATTTCAAGGATATGCAAAAAGTATAAGTTTCGCAAATACATAACCATTTGGATCGTTAATGGAATTGTAAATCTTTATTCAGCCTGTTGCTACGACTGTGAACAGATTTATTTGCACTATTCGTTTATGTGGTATAAAAAAAATGCCAAATGATACGGACAATTAGTCATTGTTTGTGGAATGTCCGATATGGGAACTGACGAATTATAAAAAACATTCCACGCAATTTATATGCAGGAATAATATTATTCCTCATTTTTTTCTTATTGTAGCATCAAAATTAAAATTACTGCTCTACAAGCATTATCACTTACAGACATTTGTAATTCTGGAATGGCTGCGAGTGTGATCATGCCAACGATAGAAAATTGGGCAAGCATGATGGTTCAATTTCAGATATTGTTCAATTTGCTGAAGTTTAAAATGATGAAAATATTTCTACGTTCATGAAAAAATCTTTTGGTTATTCTAACTATTTTCCATAGGTCAGAATTGAAGTAACACTCGTTATACAGTCAACTTTGAAGCTTACTTCAATATGAATTTTCGTTACTGGACGTTTCAACACACAAAAAATTGAAATGTGTCTATGTAGGCTGGGTGAATATAAGAATGAATTCACTATAGTTCAATTGTTTACTGTAGGAACCATAACCACAGAGTTTTCCAAGAAATTTAATATCCTCTTCAATGGTTTAAGAACACAAAAATGAATGTGTTGTCAATAAAATATATTATTCGTGACAAGAGGACTGTCTTATTATATTTCGTAAAAGTGCAACGCTTCGTTTAGTACGAGAAATGGAAAAGAAAAATGATAACGAAGTCATCAAAATGAAGTGGAAGAATCATTCCAACGAGGTAATAAACTCACTGTGCTCCCAAATGTCCAATCCAAGATTGTTGGACATAAAAATACGCTGCGGAAATAAAAGTACTGATGCGCACAAATTCATGTTGGCTGCTCATAGCAAATATTTCAGGAAGGAGTTCCAGAAGAACCCGACGGTGAAAGAGATCGCCATTCAAGGTTTGGATATTGCTCTCATGAAGTCGCTTATAAAATTCATGTACACGGGCCACATCACAATCCTGAAGGACAATGTCGAATACTTATGGGTTTCGGCTAAATACTTTGAGATCGATGCTTTGGAAAAAACCATCATCAAAAGCCCCTTTTTCAATTCTATACGTCCGGAGGTTAGACGTGTTGACCATACTATTACCAACGCCATGTCTAGCGATGAGGAGCAGTATTTCGATTATAACAGTTCCAAGAAAAAGATCTTGAGGAATGATTCAGAGAAGTCTGGTGACGCATCAGCCTCAGGAATGAAAGCGCAACCAAAGAGGACGATTGCAGTTCCCAAAAAACAAACTGCAGGTAGGGGAACTAAGAAAGTTTGCTTTTCTGTTCCAAACGTACAATTCTTGAACGTCGCTCAACCTGAGTGTCGCAAAAACCTTGCTAATCCATCTCGTTCTCTTCCTGATAATGGTGTTGGAATGTGCGGTCCTTCCACATCTGCAATGATCGTTTCTGATAACCAAGTACCACAAGGTTTCGATGATACTAATATTAATTTCCAAATAATCGAAGCAGAGATAATGAAGCTTGATGAATACTTGCATGGTTCCGGCAACTCTACTTTTTCAATAAATGACGAAACTCTAAATCCACCCATGGATATTAATGACAGTTCAATCCAAGTACTACGAGTGGAAAACATCGAACCGATATGTTTGAATCCTTCGCAGAGTACCAAATCATCCGAGGATCAAATTATAAACGCAAGATATCAGTTTGCCGAAGGGGGACTCGACAATGTTGATTTTTTACAAAATCTATCGTTTGCGAACATGGAGGAAGATTAGTTTTAGAGAATTCAAATTGCTTTCTGATTTATTTTGTTATTTCCGTTCATAGTCATTGTTGTATTTAGTTTTGTAACTTTTGTTGTATTGGTTACTTAATGAATAAAGATTTGCAGCACTGAAAGTGAACTGACCAAAATTTATGTACAAACACTACCAATTACTTTTTTATAACAAGTGCTACGGTAAGGTTAAATTCAACCATGCAATTTCAAGGCCCTTGACCTATCAAACCCTACATCCGCTCCTCGAATCGTTTGGAACGCTCCCCTATTGGAAAATCTTCCGTTTCGGCTTGGGATTACTAAATGAAAATCAACATCCGTGTTCTCGTTCCGTTAAGTAGGACATCCTTTATTTTAGCGTTCGTTGAACGCGTTGCCTAGAATTTTAAATATGCAATAACGAAAATGAAAAAATTCATTATCTCATACAAAATAAAATTATTGCTGTTTAGAAACCTTAATATTACGTTACTCTTCTCATTCATTGAATATCCCTGGCAGTCACTGGTAAGGTACTAAGGCATTAGGTTTTTCAGAAACATTGTTTTCCAATTTTTGTCCATGGAAAGTTGTAAGTGTAGTAATGACTTTTCCTGATAATGAAACGTTTGGAAGAATTTTCGAGAGTTTGTGCCATTCCCCATGTACCGCAGAAAATTCAAATTTCAGTAGCAGTTTTTCTTAAGTGTCTGTCACTGGACTTGCTTCAAATATCTTCCTTATCCAAAATATTCATAGGATTCCTTTAAAGTTCTATTTCCTTTTATAATTATAACCAGTGAATGTCCAGCAAAATCAAATTTTCAGAAAAAAATTTTGTCCCACACCGACATCAAAAAGATATACATTGTATATAGGTCAACGAAAATGGATATAGATTATCGAAATGATGACCTTCAATAATTATTATCAAATGCTCTCGATAAATATTACATTCACATAATTTCACTTGCGTTTTCCCGTTGATTTTCAAAATGTTTGTAAGCACTTGATGCTCATTACAGTTTCAATGGAATGTTCACGCTTTGAAAGATTCCACGTTCGAAGTTTTTGGTGTCGAATCAACAGTCTCGAGAGCTTATTTGTATTTATATGTGTCGAAATTTTCCTATCACAACTTCGTCTTTCCTATTTAATCAACATGTCAATTTTCAGTTAATTTTTATATAAAACAAAGTATGTACATAAAATGAAAAATCTCTTCAAATGAGAACTAAGATTTTTAAAAGAGAAATAACAATAAAAATCTGTGGAGAGACCAAAAAGAGGCGGTGCTCTATGCGCACCATTCATAATTCCGCGCGCAAATACGAAACTGTGTTAATCGAGGCTGAGAGCCAAGACGAGTGAGTCGTATTGTGTAATAACTCCGTGCAGTACGCACTCGAGTTTGAACGGAGGGAAGTCGGTGTTTTTCTAGGAATAAGTTTAATTGGTATTATGTCGTCGATCTGGTGATTTTTCTACTGGGAGTGCATTGTTTTTTTGTTGTTGTTGCTTCAACAAAGACGGGTGAGTAACAAGTTTCTTTATTCGATCGAATTATCAAAACGGATTGATGGGCACGAGTGAGGTTATGTTATAATAACATGTCACTTTTGAAAATTTCGCAAATATGTTACAATAGTCATCTTCTTTTTAAGATATCTCTTGAGATTTAACAAACAATGGATACTACAAGAAAATATGACAATCCGAGTCCTGAATGTAGAGCGAATCCAATCTCCAAACTATTTTTTTGGTAAGTACATAGTTTCCTACTCATTGTGCAGTTATTTGGCATACTTTAGTGAAGTCGTGAATACACTCACGAGATTCGTAAGTATCTGTCGGATGTACAAAGAATTTCGGTAACTGAAATTGTGACGTCACTTTGAGCTACAAGATTTTCAACTTTCATGCTTAAAGATTTGAGACAGAAAGATTTCAACATACTTGTTTGAATACACTGCCGCTTTTTTTTGTACAAACAATGCACTTGTCGTGTGTAATTAATTTCATATCAAAATTTATCAAGACCACTTCTTGACAAGACAAAACTAAATTTATATTGGGAAATGAAGGTGAAGAGGCTTCTATTTTTAAATTTGTTTCATGAATTAGATATATTTATCGTCATCGTCAGTTCATAAGCCGTTGGTGATGAACTCATCAAAGTGAAATTGTTGGAACGAAATCAAATAATATGCCAATTAACCTTTTACTCTTGGTGTAGGGAGTAGTTGTAGAAACAGTTGCACCCTAATTTTTTAAGATATTATATAACATTATTCCATCCATAAAGTCAATACGTCAGTTCTCGCCCACTTGGTGCAATTATCAAGTTTGGAAATCTCTAAAATTTGTTACAAAAAAATTATTCCTTATACAATCTTTTTTGGTGAAAATTAATTTTTGCGGTTTTATATTCAGTGTTGTTTTTAAATTAATTAAGACGTTCAAAATCTGCAGTTTTGCCAATTCTCGTCCAGAAAATTCAATTCTCGGCCATTTATTAGCAGTTCTCAAACAGTAGCTGAGGTATTGAAGGTACCTAAAAAAAATTTCTGCTTATAATATTCGATTTTGCGGCATCATGAAAGGCTAAATTTTGACTATGATATGATATGAATGGTAAAGAATATTTATTTTCAAATAAAATTGGTAATTGTCTGTCATTACGACGAGCTGAATATGAACATTTAAGTTTGTTATCTTACAAAATTGCCCATATAAAGTAGGAACTTTTTGAGTATTATGCAAAAGATAAGTATAAATTTGTGGAATATTACTGCGTCATTTTTCAGCTACGTATCAGTCGAGGCTGATGGCACCTGTTACAACTCGCGTTGTGAATCGTCACTGTATCGCCACGATTCTGCGCTGTTCATACAATGAACCGCTTTTGTGAACAGCGCAGAATCGTAACAGTACAACGTGAGTTTGAATATGAAGGCTTGTTGCGGAGGATATCGAGTACAGCAATTTAATTATTTTCTCATCGTGCATAAATCCTAGTTTTCTTGTATTTTTCGGACTCATAATTCACTAGATGAAGGCAAAAAGTATATAAAAATTCGATTCAGTGTTGAAAAATCCATGAGAAACGATTCAAACTTCTCCATTCGGTCCACTGCAGAGCATAATCGCTAAAAATATAAATACGCTTAATAGTCCTAAGTTCTGAAGCAGGTTAATGAACTTATCACAAAAGGAAGTTCAAATCTGTTGGTCCTCCAGAAGAAATAATTATATAAAAACTCGTGTGGGTATTTAAGCCTCATTGATATGGAATCATTAGAATTCGTTTATTACTTACAAACAATGCAGTTATTCCGAATCCATTTGACGTGACGCGTACACAACAACATCAATCTCATATAAGCTGTGAAGATAATGAATACGCTTTTTCATCTCTTCGTGATTCTTTCGACGCTATTTCATTAAGTATGAACGTTTCAATTTGGAAGCATTGTCGCGGGAGGCAAATGACGTGACGCGACGTTTGAATTAGAATTAATTCGAATAACCGTGACGGAATTTTGTATAAGGGGACGTCTTTGCGTTCCATATTTTGTGAAACGAATTAAAGCAGTTCATTTGGCGGAATGGGAACTATGTACAGCTTTTTTATTTGGATAACGATCGCATCAGTTGGAAAAGTCGCGCCATGTCGTTTAGAAATCACATCGGTTTATTATTCATGACTAGGCACCAACACTTGCTTAAATGATTATTCGCACTTAGGAATATCATTTTGGTTTGTAGGTTGAGCACCTATTGTATTCCCGCAAAATTGATAACCTTACGTTTCGAGCAAAGGTGATTTCAACTTACGAGATTGCACGCCGGAATGAACTTGAAACGACTCAAGGGACACTTGGACATTAACGAACTGCATACTTGTTACTAAATATATGAATTTAATTTTTAGTGTCAAGTGAGCTTGTGGATCACCGATTTGAAATTTATTTAAGATAACATAAAACGTTAAGTGAAGGAATGAAATTTGGTACGGAAATTTGAAAAACCTGGTCTGTGCCAAGTTTCAAAGCAAATTGGTACAAATATCTGGATGAGGGTTGTGAAATTGGGTCCACGAAAATATGACATCATTTCCAGTTTTAATTGCAAGTGAAATTTTATTTTATGGATTTAACGCAGACTGAAGCACGAAACGATATTCGAACTTAACTTTTCGAATTTGACTTTCAATCCGATCGTGTGACGGCATGTTAATCAAGTCCTTGACTTTGAATAATGATCAAAGCTAGCCTCGTATGTCACTTTGAAGCTCCGAATTATATTCACTAATATGTGATGAAACAATCATTCAAATATGTGTATAAAACATCAATGAAACATTTAGTATTTTAGCGAAATGCTTTTTTATTGTTTTGGAAGCAATTAAACAAAGCAATTCCAGAAAATGCAAATCATGCAACCTCTCGATAATTTCGCCGGATATTCTCGGTTCGATCAATTGAAAACAGTTAAAAAGGTCGAATTCATGTCGAATGTATCAAGTTTTTTTGAATTGAAAGATAAGTGCATATCATAAAAAATCCTTTTATCAACCGAAACATATTGAATATTTCAATCAAGGATACATATTTTACCTTATTCGTCAATTATTTTATCGGCGAAATCGAACAGCGTTGAAGTGTGAATGGGATTCCAAAAATTTCAAATAAGGTGATAATTACGACTACAGGCTTTCATTTCTGTTAAAATTTTTTTAAAACAACCAAAATATTATGACCTAAGAGGAGTCGTTTAATTAGAATGAAAACAGTTTTCCCTCTGAGTGATAGAAGAATAAAGTGTTATTCTAGCAAAAAAATCTCGCAACTATATTGAAGAAACTAATACCTAATATACAATAAAGAAAAAGGTCGCACATAGTGGTAAGAAATACCGCAATCATAACTTTGTAGAACCTTCGGCATCGATTGTTCCGCGTCTTCCTGGAAGATATGTTCAATATTGGCATATTAATAGAAATCATTATTGCAACAAAAACTAAATAAAAACATCCATTTACGTAACACCAGAATACAGAGGAATGAAGACACGTCTTATGGTAGGCGGTGGCAATAAATGCGGATCCATTTTCACATGTTCACAGTTTCATTGTCTTCAATGATGCAATAATTCAGCGTTCAAATACTAAAAATCTGTATTATTATTTCAGATATAAAGCAAAATAGGGCGGATTCATATATCCATATTAAATCCGCATATTAAAGAAATTCTTAATACTAAGTTGACCATCAAAAAATATATCACAATTTATATCGAATGGTGCGAATATTCTCTAGTCCACTAATCTTATCAAGTTTCGTGTATTATAATGATTACAACAAATGTCCACATGAATGATACACCAGTTAATAAATTATGAAAGAATTCATGATAATTAGTTCAATGGCTTTGAAATTCTGGCAATGACTAGTGAATTTTGTCAATGTTTAAGTTGGAATTATTAACAAAAGGAATGCCTCTGTTTAAACAATTTTACACCTAATTTATGACGATTTTCTGGTGTTATATGGTAACAAATTTCCAGTTGGCTTCTACCGTTTTTCAAGTATGGCTACATACACGACTTGGAGGTAAAAGATATTTTTAATACGACGAAATCGGACCTTAGCGAAGATTTGACTGACGTTTTGGAAAAGTGAGTCGTAAACGAATTACGTCCGTTGCATTTATCCAAAATATTTTCGTTCCACAGACATTGGAAAGACGAACTTAAACAATCAAACAAATTCAAAACGAAACCCAGTTTAGTACGGGCCATACGGAAAACATTTTGGAAACCCTACACCGTCGTGGGAATTTTCAGTCTCCTTAAGGCTGTGCTATATACGTAAGTATGGCAATATTTTCGCATTACGAGCTGCGAGTGTTAGGTAAATATATTATTGATTGAAACTCTGTCCAAACAGAGGATGAGTTCCTGATAAAAAACGTTCTAGTTTCGATCGACGTCGAAGGTCGCGGTACTAGATTAGCGACATTGATATTAGAATGTTGGAGCGTTTTTCGCAAATCGTTGAAGATACAGCCGATTAAATTAATGAGCTTATTTATATAAATATAATGTCGTAAAAATAGTTTCTGTGGTTGAAACATCTATTATTGTTAAGTAGAGTAATTCCGTGAAGATTTCTCACAATCATTCATTTCATAAAGATGATGTCACAGCGGATTCATTAACACAGATAATAATTGCACAGGCTAATTGCTTGTCTCGATTAATATTTTCTATGAATTATTGGACATAATTTTTAAACTGAATATTTTATTGGTAATATGTAAAATCAGTTTGAAATATTTAGAGAGTGGCACCAAGACAGCGAAATATGTTTCAAATTGATCGTCATTATTTTCTAATCACTATTTGAGGGAGTCTGATTGCGGAAAAGTATAATTCAAGCTCATTTCTATATTATATCTTTTTTTTTGTACGAGTCTTTGTAGTGGTTTCAACAACTCACGCAGAGTTTCGGTGTTTGTCCATTTATGGATTTATGAACAGAAAAACTGATTTCGATTTAAGTCGTTTTTGTTTTCAGATTTTTTATGCCAATTATCTTGGCTGAATTTATTAATTATTTCCAAAAAAACTCGAAAGATAAAGAGACAGGATGGTACTTAGGAAGTGCTGTGATACTAACTTCATTTATAAATTGTGTGTTAAGTCATCATACATCTTTATATTCGAATATAATAGGGATGCGAGTTCGAATCGCCTGTTCGTCTCTCGTATACAGAAAGGTAATCGGGTGCTTTTTGCAAAAATTCTTAGTTGATATGTCCAAATTCTAGGTGCTAAAACTCAACAAAGTGTCCTTAGACCAGACCGATGTAGGCAAATTAGTGAATCTTTTATCGAACGACGTGCACAGATTTGATATGGCAGCAATGAGCATGAATATTTTTATCATGCCCATACAGGCAATAATCGGCACTTATGTGATGTATTCGTATGTGGGGATGGCGGCGTTCGTCGGCATCGGTGCCATGATTTTCCAAGCGGTTCCTATACAAGGTGAGGATGTTAGTCCATTTAATCGAAATTTAATAACTATTATTCAGGTACTTTTTCGAAGCTGCAAGGAAAATACCGTTTCAAAACAGCTTTGCGTACAGACAAGCGAGTTAAATTGATGAACGAAATAACATCAGGTATTCAGGTGATTAAAATGTACGCGTGGGAGAAGCCATTCGAAAAAATGGTCGCTTTGTTGAGAAAGTAAGTCTATTCTGCAATTAGAAAAATGATAACAACCGAATAAACCCCCAAATATAAGAATAATTGAAATGAACTAGAACCGTTGTTGAAATCTACAGAGCTCAATATGTTGACATCATTTACTCTTTACAAAATTATATAACGAGCATAAGTAAAATTAAAATGAAAGTAAATTAACGTTAAAATAATAACTTTTTAAAAGGGGATTTCGTTGCGGATATGTTATAAATATTGATGCACATTATGCATTAATTACACCTCATTAAGAAATTTACTCTACAACGGAATATAAAAACAACTATGACCCCTCACCATTCTATTTTTAGAGTTGTTGTATTTCAATTGATTTCACAGGTACGAAATAAATATTATCACCAAAACGTCGTATATAAAAGCGGTGTCGCTGGCCATCATGGTGTTTACGGAACGTTTCACACTGTATATTATAGTGGTTACTTACGTTCTGATGGGCAACAAACTAACGAGTAGTGTTGTGTTTTCCATTTCCCAACTTATCAACACGTTACAACTCTACATTTGTATACTTTTCCCAATGTCGTTGGCGATTTATGCGGAAGCTAAAACGTCCGTCTATCGACTAGAAGAGTTTTTGATGAAAGAAGAGAGAGAGGAAAGGGAGAAACTGATTAGTGCTAATGCACATCAAACGGGATTGGTAAAATTGGAGTATGTTCATGCCAGTTGGACACCAAATCCTATTGTTGACACATTAATTGATGTTTCCTTTGAACTGAGACCAGGTTAGAAACGAAACAAAAATTCAGTTGAAAATATTTTATCCCTTTTAAGGTAGTTTTTGTTGCGTCGTTGGCAGCGTTGGTTCCGGTAAAAGCTCAATTCTCCATCTCTTACTTCGGGAGCTACCGTTGACATCCGGAAAAATGCATGTGGGTGGCGCAGTTTCATATGCATCTCAAGAACCCTGGCTTTTTGTCTCGAACGTTCGTAACAACATACTGTTCGGTCAACCGTATCACAAAGAGAGATACAACAAAGTTGTGAAAGCGTGTGCTTTGATGCGCGATTTTGATTTATTTCCGTTTGGTGACAAAACGAATGTTGGTGAACGGGGTGTTTCTTTGAGCGGTGGACAAAGAGCAAGAATCAATTTGGCGAGGGCTGTATATAGAGAGGCGGACGTTTATCTCTTTGACGATCCTCTATCGGCCGTGGACCCGCACGTGGCGAAACACCTTCTGGAACGGTGTGTTCTTGAGTATCTACACAAGAAAACGCGTATTTTGGTTACGCATCAAACGCAATTCTTGAATCAGGCGGATTTCATTTTAGTGCTCAATAACGTAAGTTTGTACTAATTTTGGTATAACGTTTCAGTTTGTTTCTTTGCAGGGAAAAGTTGAAAAATTTGCCCGACCCTCTGAATTATCAAATACTGAATTGAAATTGATCAGGCAGACGAGCGTTCCAGATCATATGCCGCAACAGATACGTCCGTCGCCTTCTGCAAAGGTCAGTTGTAAATATCTTTTTTGAAGAAAAAAAAACATTAAAATTATTCTTGTTTACTGTCTTTCGAATGAGTCTCAAACTGTTATCAAAGCACAAACATACCAAAGTTGATTAACATTGTTTTTTATCCTCATACATTCATTTTTTACTTTTTTATTAAGTATATGAAAATATTTATTTAACATTTACGTTAAACTAATCTTCAATTTGTTCGATAGTCCCTGAAGTCGCTCGGAATGGAAGACGAATCGCTCATCGGCGACGATCCGGAAGAAACTCAAGAACTGATTGAAAAGGGTTCTATACCCTTATCGACTTACAAGGATTATTACAGAGCTGGCGCCACGAACTTTATCTTGGCTTGCGAAATACTACTTCTAATAGTGGCCCAGGCCACTTGCAATTTTTGCGATCTATGGGTGACGGAATGGACGAACAATGAAAATGAATCGAATATGGTCATACGTCTTTTCACGGAATTACCATTTGTATCCAAATCTTTTGATTCGACCGATGCAACCGCCACAAGTGCACAGGAGGCGGAACAGAACGTTTACATCTGGGTGTATACGTTGTTAATCATTTTAGCGATTATTTTGACCACTGGACGATCTCTGATTTTCTTCAAAATCTGTATGAGAGCTTCCTCGAATCTGCACAACCTAATGTTTACGAACATTTTACAAGCAACAATGAGGTTCTTTGATATAAACCCATCCGGTAAGTGAATATTTTATGTTATATTTCTTTCAATTGCTCCCATTTTTACAAATCTGATGAAAAGATTTAGAAGTAGTGGGCGGATCTATACTGTTAATAATTTCACTGCAACTAGAAATGAACAAATATTTTATTTTTACACAGGCAGAATACTAAATCGCTTCTCGAAGGACATGGGAGCGGTAGATGAATTACTGCCAAGCGCCTTTCTAACAGCGTTGCAAATTTTTCTCGTCGCAGCCGGTATTTTGTGCATGACGTTCATTAAATCGGTCTGGATGATTTTGCCAACAATCATCTTAGGTATCGCACTCTATTTCGTACGTGCAATGTTCATGAAAACGGCACAAAATGTGAAAAGACTGGAAGGAACAAGTAAGGTCCGTTTGAGAAAAAGAATAATGTCAATTTGTAAATTTCGTTTGTAGCAAAAGCACCAATATTCTCGTATGTTGCGGCATCTCTTGACGGTTTACCAACTATTAGATCAGCTAGAGCTGAAGATATGGTTAAGAGAGAGTTCGACGTGATTCAAGATCAGCATACGTCGACCTGGTACCTTTTTATAACAGCTTTTGAAGCTTTTGGTTTTTACCTAGACCTAATTTCTATAGTCTTCCTGATCCTTGCAACAGTGCAATTTTTAATGGACGACAAAGGTTATTTTGAGTTTCATAACACGAACACGTAAAAATAGATTTATTTTAGCTCTCGGTGGTAACGTCGGCTTAGTAATATCCCAAAGTTTAATCATCATAGGAATGTTGCAGTTTGGTATACGCCATACTGCAGAAGTAGCGAGTCATATGACCAGTGTGGAACGTATTTTACAATATACAAGACTTGATAAAGAAGGGCCATTTGAAACTTTACCAGCTCACAAACCACCTAGAGACTGGCCAGAAACTGGTAGGATAACGTTTGAAAATGTATACCTACGATATGTTCCTGGAGGTGAACCAGTTCTAAAAAATTTGAACATGGAAATTCAGCCAAATGAAAAGGTGATTTTTTTAAATAAATTAGCCACAAACCAGAGAGGCACCAGCGCTACTTTGGTTATAAATTTAACAATACACATTCAAAACCACTGAAACTTCTGAGTTATTCTGAGGAGTACATAAAATTTTCATTACAGGTTGGCATCGTTGGTCGAACTGGTGCCGGAAAGTCATCTCTTATCTCAGCGTTATTCCGGCTGGCTCCAACGGACGGCTCCATTAAAATAGACGGCGTTGACATCGCCAAGATAGGATTGAGCGAATTAAGAAGTAAAATTTCAATAATCCCGCAGGAACCTACGTTATTTTCAGAAAGCGTTAGATATAATTTAGATCCGTTTGAAAAATGCGACGACGAATCCTTGTGGAAAGCTTTGGAGAACGTGAGTTATTACGAGACCATTTTCAAAATGGGAAATGCATTCAATGTTCCAGGTGGAGTTGAAAAATGTTGTGGAAAACCTAGATATGAAAGTAAGCGAGAGCGGATCCAATTTCAGCGCGGGCCAGCGACAGTTAATATGTTTAGCAAGAGCCATTGTGAGGAATAATAGAGTGCTGGTGATGGATGAAGCGACTGCCAACGTTGATCCTCGGTAAATAAAACAGACAAGTCGAAATGGAAATTGTTAGAATTTATTTCTTCAGGACGGATGCGTTGATTCAGAAATCGATCAGAAAGAACTTTGATAAGTGTACCGTTATAACTGTGGCTCATAGGTTAAATACAATCATGGATTCTGATAGGGTTATCGTAATGGATGCGGGAGAGATGAGAGAGTTTGGACCTCCACATGAGTTACTGCAAAATCCAAATGGCTATTTCAGTAAAATGGTAGCCGAAGTTGGCAGTGCAATGGAAAAGAAGTTGAGGAAAATCGCCGAAGATCATTACACAAATAAAAAAGACCAGTAAGAGATGTAATTAAAAGAAAATTCCTCAACTCGAATTAACATTTGTTTATTGAATATTTTTAGATATTGAAATTATTTTTGTACTTATTGTAATATCATTTGACACTGTTATTTCATAGCAGAATTTATTTTTGCAAAAATATATATAACAGTATAAAATTTTTTTTTACAGTTTTACTGAAATGTAAAAACGCTTAAAATAAATTGGAAGTTGAAATGTTTTTCTTTTTCAACCGATACCTTCGTTAACAATTGAACAAGAATGAGTTTAAAAACTACAAAAGGGGAAAAAGCTTCATATAGTTTGAAGGATGTAAAATAAAAGCCGGGAACATTTCATGTTTCAAAATTCTGATTGAACAAGGTTTGAGAAACAGGCAACTTACAATACCAGAACATGTATTTTTCATTGCATAATCACGGAGTTCATCGTGTCAAGTACATTTGCTCCATCTAGTCGGAAGCCCTAATCACTAGTTCTAAATACAGAAATCTTTATTCAGGAATTTTGTGCTCTTTGTTAGTGTTTACTTGTTTTTCTATGCTTCAAGTGAACGTTGACGTATTTGTATATCGAAGTACGTTAATTACTTCATTAAAAAATTAAATTATGTATTTTTAAAAAGCATATAATGAATTATTCTGAAGTTAATTTTCTCAGATGTAATGAACGGTTGGTATCATCGACTAATAGTATATATTTTAAAATATCTTCTCCATTTTAGCCTAAATAAAGGTATTGTAATAATTAATTCCTTAGATGAGGAGGACTTTACTAAAATACTAATGAAAATCGTGTCGAATCATGAACAGGCTGCAATAGAGAACGAGTTTTCCACATAGATTCTCGAAAATTTCGAATTGTTTATGAAACAATTACATCTCTTCATCAGGATTTATCTGAGGTTATATTAAAACCCAATTTTTTAAAAAAATGCTTGATTGAACAACTTCGACTTGAAAGAAATCGAGCTTTGATTTTAATTAAATCTTGGTCAGAAAATTTACGTAGAGACGTCAATTTTGAAGGTAAAGCTATCAATCAAGTAGCTGTCACTTTTTTATATTGTTGTTTTTACAGATAAGAAAAAGTTAACAGACATATCTTGGACGTTAAATAAACAAGCAGTTTCATCTGATTTGGGTAAAAATTCAGCTTTCACTGCTTCTATAAATCTCTCCTTTGTGGATGACAATATCACTTTGCAATTAGATGAAGAAGAAATAATAGATCTATTTAACACCATTGAGAATATTCAAACAAAACTGGATTCTATCTAACTATAACAGCATGTATCCTTATTTTATGAATCATGCATCATCAACAGTGAAGAAAATGACTCTGGAACCAAGTGTTCCTGATGTTTCCTTGTTATTAGATAAATCCCAAATGCCTGCATTAAAATCAAGAACCGAAACACTAAGACAGGTGGAAAATTTCCATGATAAAAATAATCAGAAGGAAGTTAGATTTCAATTGATACCCAATGATGACCAATTAGCTCCCAACAATATAGATAAAGGTAAGCAATTTCAACAGTTATATTTGGGAAATATTCCAACCAGTCAACTTGATTTGAGTTTAGTTAATACTGAACAAAGCAACAAACATTCAAAAGAATATTTACCAAAAGAAAAAAGTGAACCTAAACCTAAAAGAATACCAACAACTTATAAAGAATTTCTAAAATTGAGACATGAATATGAAGGTGACGAATCCAAAAAACAAGAATGCACTGTAATGGATATCTATAATTATAATTCTCCCAAAACAATCACAAATAACGAAAGAGTTACTGAAAAACCCGTAACTTTATTTCCTCAGCATATAAATAACGAAAATATAACAACAAAATTGGTGAACAGCAATTCAGATTTCAAGAGATTAATTCCATCATCTCCACATATCCCTAACCAATTATTTACAGAAACTAAATGCGAAGTTAAAAAACAAGATTGTTCAGTTCAAACCGAGTCCACTACCACAGAATTAACGAAAAACGAACCATCCACTAAAGATCTTCTGCAAATCATACAAAAACAAAATGAGCAAATACTTATTCTTCAAAGACAAGTAGCAAATTTGCTCGAATCTAAAAAACGCCAAGAAGAAATCGAGTATCCCAAGCAAAAATTCCGCCCAATTGAGGATGATGGTATTTTGAATAACCGTAGAAAACTTGGAGGAGCTGGCGTCCGCCCACCATTATCTAAATTCTCCATTGACTTAATGACAAGTTTCGAAGTATCCTTCAGGCCTCAAAGAAATCATCGTAAAGATTTTCCTGTGCAGGAATCAAAAATACGAGATATCTCGGAAATAGACGATAACGCAATGTCATTACAACTCCAACAACCTATAACAGTATCGGACGGTTGTCCAAGCCCCGATCCAAGTATCAGGATTGATATGAATGAGTTCGAAACTTCTGACAACGAAGAAGACGAAGGTGAATCGTTAGACACCGAAGATTCTTTTTACAAAAATCTCATGGATCAAATGAATAAATTACTCAAGAATTCGGAAAAAGACGATCGAGAGGCAACAATGCAGCATTTGAGAAAATTGAGTGATTCAATTCTACCAAAAAGAAACGATGATAACCTTTCAGAAAAGCAAGCATTCAAAAAAATGGCTCATGCAATTCAACAAATATTGATGAAACAGCTACCTGGAGAAGAATTCGCCAAAGCTCCTCCACCAGCTGAGCCGATGAAAGCTGTTAATTGTCCCCAATTCTCTTTCGCATCTGTTCAATACATGAAAAAATATAATTTACTGGACAACGATTCAAAAATCACCAACAAGATGACGAAACAAATTTTAACTCAAAATTTGGTACAAAAAGAAGATCAAGATAGGATACTGAATATTACTTCCCTGAAACAGCAAACTAAGTTAATTTGACCGCAATGTGTTAATCAATATTGTCGCAATAATTTGTATTATATTATGAGTGTAATTGTAGCAATGATAAAGAAAAATATATATTTTATATTGCAATTTTTTACTACCCTAGTCGTTCGTTTTGTAGATTGTTTTTGTAGAAATTGGGTAAATTTGGCTTTTTATTTCTATTGTTAGGAGAGCGTCTAGTTCGAAATTAATGATTTTAAGTTTCAAATTGATGTAGCATAAAAGCTTATCATTTCTAAGAAAATGGGAATAATTTACAACCACGGAGTTTCTAAATCAGTTTCCTGATTGCAGAAAATGCATGTGTTCTTGAGTTATGGCTCCTGTATAATAAAATAAATTTGATGAAAATATTCCGAACAATCCTTAAGTACGGTTTATGATAACTAAAATGGCGCATAATCATGTTCTAGTTTTTAATGGTTCTGCCTCTATTCTATGCGTTTAATAATGTTATTTTTCTGTGATCCTGACATCAGATTGTTTTGACATCTTATATTTATTCATCTCTTAAATGGTGATCAATAATATTTTTAAAACTTTTAAATATCGGTGTTAGTTGTTTGTTTTTCGGTTTGCGTTTTAGTTATAGTTCAACTTTTTTATGATATTGACTCGACAGAATCATGGTGAGTTTCATTCATTACCTGCCGAGTTATTTTTAAGCGGGCGAACTAGACTTCACGTTCTGGGAAAGTAGCGAATCGATCTTTTTCGTTTTGATTTCCGAAACTCCTAATAGTATTGCTTATAAATTGTTACATTTAAACTGGAGAAGAAAACGTTTTATTTTCATAGGGCTTCCCTATATATAAAAATCAATAATTGCCCATTTCAATGCGTCTAAATTTGTCGTTTTTATTTTGTCCTCAGATGTGGATGCACTTGTAATTATCTTATCTCCTATCGCTCCAGTTGGAAAACCGCATAAATGTCTTGAAATACATAATTTGGCTTTAGTTCAGTTGAGAAGTAAATATATATTATGTCAGTAATAAATTTGAACTTTTTTTAATTTTGAGATTGAACTGAAATTTTTCAGTTGGGTTTCTTATTAATAACCATAAATTTACTAAATTTGCTAAAAATAGTAAATAATATGTCTGACTGAAGCTTATAATCGAATTAGAAAATGAAATTATGCCTTGCATCGGTAATTAGACTAGTTATCAGAGCAGTTATGATATGCAAAATGAAACTAGATAAGTAGATAGAGCATAAGTAATTTGTGAGTTCATATTTCTCTAGTACAGATTAAGAGAAAGTGTTTTTTCTCAGTCTCAATAATTTATAGACAAGGTTAATTTACTTAGTTGAAAAAAAAAAACAACAACTGAATTTAGTTTATTTATAAGAATTTATTTTGATTCTGTGTTGCTATTTTGGGAATGACCAAGAAATGCTGTTTTATTTACCATTTTTGATGCATATCTGCCAATTTTGAGAATGTTCCTTTAATTGGGGGTTGTCTAAAAATTTATTTGAAATGTAGTGCTGCCCACTGTATTTCAGCTCATAACTTAACTAACAATGTTACAATTGTGATATAAAACAAATTGATTTTCAGAAATTGATCAGGAATGTCTCTGCCGGTGTCACAATATGAGGATTTGCTTGCACAGATGCGCGGTTTGAGACGTCAGGCTCTGCATGTCCAGCAGCTCGTCGACCCTCTCTTTTACAACGACGGAGGCACTAGCAACGGTACGCAGGTGTCAGGAGTGAGTAGTTGCTAACTTTTTGGTTTTTGGTTTGGTGGTTTAAATAACAGAAACTTGTAAATTGTTTGTCCTGTTCTACTGTGAACAAAAAGCCACAGACGGCAATATGAAATTCTGTTTCCCCAAAAACTAATATTGGGCTCAATTGAATAATCGTAATTTCTAGAATATTGAGTATGACGAAGAAACGGAAAATCGTAGAAGTGAAGACGACGGAACTCCATGTAGTTTCACGAGTGAACCGTCACCATCGATCTGTCGCAGTAATACAAGCAACGGATCCTATCGCGGCACGTGGCCCGTGGAAGGGGTCGCATGGAATTCACAAACTGTTACAACGTCAACGCAGTTACACCAGCCTCTTCCCTCCCGTCAAACGGTAAGTTGAAAAAGAGTTGGAAGAAGAAATTTTACTTTATGGTGTGAAATAAATAGTAAAACACTTGCCTTTTACCTCCTCCCCATTCCCTATGTCATCACTGTCGCATTTAATATCTATTAAACTAGGAACAAAATTAAAACCAATTAATTCCAATAAAATGAAAACTGTCGTTTTTGCTTATTTCTATTTTTGGACAGTAAGTGGTCTATGAATGTCAAGATATTGTTTTCAGGAAATATCAAGCGTAATGAGTTTCGCCTCTAGCGCGGGGGCGGCAATCGACCGAATGCAGACGGCGGACGGCGCCTTGAGCCCCGACGATGGGTCAACTCGATCGTCTCACCAGCTAGAGGCAAAGGTCGACGTCGTTTATAGCTTACTCGCCGTATTGGGAGCACAAGAACATGCGGATATGGGGGAGACGTTACTGGCGTTAAGCGCTAATCCCGAAAGTTGCATCGCCATGCGGGGATCAGGTTGCGTGCCGCTCCTGGTGCAATTGGTACAATCGGATGGTGATCTCGAAACCAGGAGAAAGTTCTCCCAAGCGTTACGGAATCTTGTGCATTCGCAGCCGGATGAGAAAATGCGCAAAAGGGAGACGCGGATATTGAAGTTGCTAGAGGCTGTTTGCACTTACAATGCGGAGTTGAAAGATAATCCACAATTTTTATGCGACAACTTATCGGAAGGTAGTTTGTTTATTTTGATAGCATTTCAGTTTCAAGTTTCAGTTTATCTCGATTTGTGAATTGAGGAAACTATTTTTATGCAAAATCGATTCGGACTCATATTTAGTTTCAAAGATATTGGGGAGAAGAAAGTTTCGATCTTTATTCGCATTAAACTTCACTCCTTTTTTTTTCTTCTTTAACAGAATCTGATAGACATCCCATACAAACCGTCGCGCACCTTATGAAACTATCTTTTGACGAAGGGCATCGACAAGCGATATGCCAACTCGGCGGTATACATACAATCGCGAAACTAGTTGAGGTGGGTACCGCTTTATTTCCACAAAAACCATAGTCTCGTCACATTCATCGTTTTGTCCTAACCGGTGCACACATTTTAGGCGGAACACACGGTGCATGGTAGCACTACTTGCGAAACGCACTGTATATTGATGCGTCGTTACGCGTGTATGGCACTAACGAATCTGACATTTGGCGACAGCGCCAACAAAGCTTCCCTGTGCTCTTATAAAGACTTCGTCAAGGCTCTTGTGGTACAACTTCAAAACGCCAGCGATGAATTGAGACAAGTAAGGATCATTGAGTTGAATGAAAAATAATTACAAAGAGCAATGTTTTGCTTATACAGTGGGAAAAAGATTGCGACTGTATAATTACAGTGACAAAAAGTATTCTATTATAACTGCTTGGGTTTTTTTGATTGCATTTCATGTATTTCATGTGCTACACCTGCGGTCATAGATTTAGTATAGGGATGTTGCCTAAATTGCTTCTTTAACAGTTTATGATCTATGTTTGAATAGTCATTGAATCCCCCATTGAATCGTAAGCAACCCCTGGAACGCGATTCAGTTTGAAGTAAGTCTGCAGAACTGGTCCGATATGTCGGGTAAAAGAAGTTGAGATTCCAGACCAAATATAAAAAAAACCTAAAATAATAGTTATCTGACTTCGTCTTCATTTGATATCTAGGTTACCGGCAGTGTACTAAGGAATTTATCGTGGAGGGCCGATTCGACCAGCAAAGAAATCCTGAAGGAAGCCGGATGCGTTAAAGGTCTTATGCAGTCGGCGATGATGGACAACAAAGAAAACACACTAAAATCGATACTGTCGGCCTTATGGAACCTTTCCGCCCATTGCACCGAGAATAAATCCGAAATATGTTCGCTCGACGGATCATTGGTTTTCCTAGTCGATATGCTCCAATATAAATCGACGTCTAAATCTTTGGCCATTGTGGAGAACGCCGGTGGCATACTAAGAAACATATCGAGTCAGATTGCTGTACGCGATGATTACCGAACGATCCTCCGCGAACGCAATTGTTTGCAAATATTGTTAGATCAATTGAAATCGCCCAGCTTAACGATTGTGAGCAACGCATGCGGCACTCTTTGGAATTTATCCGCGAAAAATCCCATCGATCAGGATTTGCTGTGGCGATTGGGCGCGCCCGCGATGTTGCGTAGCCTCAACAATTCCAAACATAGAATGATAGCCATGGGTTCGAGTGCCACTTTGAAAAATTTACTTATGGCTAGACCGGGCCACGCGTTAGAGCCTCATGTGGACTCGACGGCGCTTGCCCTCGATCTACCGACTTTGCCGACGCTCGGCGCGCGTAAACAAAAAGCGTTGCTCGAAGATTTGGATCGAAATTTATCAGAAACGTTCGATACTGTTGATATTCCGTCGACTGATCAAAAACGAAGGAAGAATCGATCCTCCGACCATCGGATCTTCATTAATTCGAGCGTCGACGAACCTTCGACGAGTTTTACAAGCGAAAACAGGTCGAGGATGTCACTACCGTCTTCTGCTAGTCTTCCTTGTGCAAGCCCCGACTCTACCTCAATGACTTTTCGAAACGCGGACGAACCTAAATCCGCAATTTTCGATTGCGATAAAAATGATCTAACCAACTTCTACAGAACTGGAAAAGTTAATTCGGGTTACGTCGAAATTGGAATAGATTCATCGCCTACCAAAGCTGCATCCAACTCTTGTTCGCCAACGAAACCAGCTACGTTGAATTTAACGTTCAATTTAATCGATAACGATGTGCCAAGTATAAATTTGTCCGAAAATGAAAAAACTGAGGAGGTAAATATGAAAATTTTTAAAGGCGTTCCGTTGTGATCTTTGTTTTTCAAAAGGTTACAAATCACGTGGACGAAAAAGATCGATGTTCAACGGAAGATTCCTCTGATACCGATCTTCACGCTGATCGTGCTTCCAGCGCGAAGACAAATTATAATTTTCGTCCTCGCTACGATTCTACCGTAAATTCCAAAAAAGATGGGTCGAGCGAAGTACCATTAAGACGTCAGTCGGATAATTCAATTCGGCACGATGATTATGAATCACCGGCAATTTATGTAAGTTCATCTCCGTTTTTATATTCCGTAGAACATTCGAAACCATGGCTGTGATCATTGCAATATACCTTTACAGCATTCTCTTACGCAGAAAGAGGATTACGGTGAAAAACGTGATGTGGGAAAAGAGAAAACTATCAACTTGCCGTCTCATATTCCGTCTGCCACCTTTTCTCAAAGATTAACGAAAAAATCGAGCCAATCGACTTTTTCGCCATCCGTCGATGAAAAACCCCTCATCAAATCACAAACTCCTAACGAAAATTCGGACACGAATAAACTTTTACACGACGATTATTCGATCAGTAATGAGGAAGAAATGGAAACGTAAGCCACCGAAAATGTACAGAATTAATTTTCTTTCTCATCCGTTCAAATTTGCAGGTTGATCATGAAATCAAACTTGTTTGAAGATAAAGTTTCGCAGCATCTTTCAGAAAGGGAGTCTTCCAAAAACTCAACGACTGAAGAAAAATGCACAGAAAAACTTTCTATCCAAAATGACGCTAGGTAAATTTTAAACAAACCGAAAAATGGGTATATTAATCATTTATTTCACAGACGCGAACAGAATTCAAAAGTTCTTCCCCCGGATGATGACGTCAATAATGAGAGACTCGATATAAAATGCGAAGGTTCAGATCATCTCGATCAGCGCATGCTCGATCCTGACGCGATGATCGAATCATTAGATCGATTCACGGCCGAACTCGTTTCCCAAGCGTCCTCTCATTTGCAAAGTAACAAAGATTCGTCCATTTACAAAAGCAGCGCAAACGACGTCGATAACACGTGGGCCGATACATCACAAAATGCCGACATTACTTTTCCGACAATGTCGGCAAGCGCACCGAACGTGGTTTCGTTCACCAGCAGTACTAGCAGTAATGCGCCATTAAAAAAAGATGAACAAGCTGAATCAAACGCTGTAGAATATCCCACGTTAATGACCGAATCGACGCTGATCGCAATCGAGGCCAAAAGAGTGGTGGAAGCTTTCAAGGAAGCGGTGGATGATTTGTCTTTATCCAGCGCGAACAGCTTGAATTCGTTAGATTTAGATCGTATCCGGCCACCGTCGCATTTGAATTCACTTTCGAACAGTATGATTGGTGGCTTTGACAGCAAACCAAGCAGCCCAAAGTCCATTAGAAAAAAATCGTTTTCCTCTAACATTTTGGTAAAAAGGGCTCTAACTCATTCGTTACCTCAAGCGTTTCAAAGTATGGAGAATTTGCAAGTAGAGAAAACGGACAACGTAGATGTGAACAATGAAGTCGAAGGGAATAAGCAGGTAAGAGAATATTTTAAATCGTAATGCAACATTCCATACAAAAATTTGTCGTTAAAATAAATACGACCTCCTGTTTTTTTATGTGTAGTTCCTGGCGTTTTAATATAGTTTCACGTTTTACAATTGTGTTGTTAAGGAAATCAAGTTTTATCACAAACATTCATCGGCAGGTTATCTCCAGCGAACCGACGGTACACGATTTAGATCACGTCAACAGCATACATTATATCGACAAATTCAATCCACCCTCTTTGTTGTTCGATGACTCAACTGCAACTGTTCAATCGATTATCGATACAGAAGTATTCGATGAACGTTCACCCGCAGTCCAAACGGAGTCGGACAATACTTGCTTAGAGCTTGCCGAAATTGATGGCATCACAGTGGTATTACCCGATGACATTAATACAAGCAGCAACGAGAATACGCCCAAACAGATATTCTCAAAACAGAGAAGATCCTCGGCGAAGGATAGATATAAAACTTACACAATTGACGCTGGACCTTCGTTGAAGGAAAATAACCATACAACGTCGTGTTTGGAAGATCAACCAGTGGCGAAATTATCTCCGAAAGACCGACGAATAAGCGAGAGATCTCGATTCGAAACGCAAATAGTGGATCCCAATGTCGTTATCAATGCCGCAGTCGTCAATACTTCCGTTCGAAGACAATCCTTCAACCAAAAACGGCAAACAAATAAAGACAGATTCAAAACTCAAACATTGGATTGTTCGAAATTTTCACCGCCTAACATTTTGCTCCAAAGTAAGAATGATGATGAACCTACAACATACCACGTTATGATGGAAGAAGAAGTTAACAAAGTTCTGCAATCTTTGAAGGATGATGATAAAGGAAATCATCGCCAGCAAGAATTGCTAGAGTGCGAAACATTGAGTCTTGTTTCAAATGACGACGAGTCCGAGTACATTTCTGGCTGTTCTGTCAATTACAGAACTTACAACAAGAACAGAGGCCTTGGACGTGACAGGGTATCCAGCGATGTGACACGGATGACTACAGAAAACGACTCTGCCGCTTCGAATAGCGAAGACGAGGCGACCAGAGCGACACAGATAGTACAAAAAAGACCGAAAATTGTGAAACCAGAAGAAAGCGAAGCAATGGCATCCAAGGCGACGGAGCAACCGGAACAACCGGTAAAAAGTATCAGGGGCAGACGAAAAGCCTTGTATTCCAGAACAAATATTGTTAAAAAACCAATTCCAAACAACACGTCAAGCGCGTCAGTTAAATCTACGCCAGCGACAACCACCAAATCCGTTAGTAGACCTCCCTTGATGGGTAGATCGAAGTCAAATCCATCTAGCAGTATAGGAAGACCCGTACCAGGAAGTTCGTCCACAACAGCTTCATCGTCAACGAAAAATTCGCCGAAACGACGTGCTAGTCCATCGTCAACTGTCAAACCACCCTTTGAACGACAAGGCACCTTTACCAAAGACGATCCTAGGAAGCAAACAGTTGTCAACAATCCGCGACCTAGAGTCAATTCGAAAATTCCGTTCCTTTCCGCCAAAGTAGCCACGACTACAGCGAAAATTCCTCCATCGAAACTAAGCAACATACCGCGCGTCGGATTGGTAAAATCCGCCAGCTCCGAAAAAGCAACCTCGGACACTACTACTAGACCCGCGACAGCCGACCCAAAAACATACAATCGTTCAACCAGCGTTGACAGTAGACCGAAGGAAGGGATCCCCAGAATGATTCAACCTTCCTTATCTATACAAAGTCTAAAAAGTGAGACCGCACCTAACAAATTGATGGTTTACCAGAATGGAGCGATTAAAAAAACCGCAAACACCAACCCCGTTCAGGTGAACGGGTCAAATAATACAAAAAAACAAGTTACCAGTAAAATCGCCAGTATTTGGAAAAAAATTGAAGAATGTAAAAAAAAGTCACACACCGCTAAGGATGACACCAAAAAATGGATCGTACCTCAGACTGAGCAGCAGCATACAGGCGATGCGTCTGCTACAGCAACCGACGAAACAGGGACAAAACGTATATCAAGACTCGGATCTTTTATAACGGTGGACGATAACGATGAGCTTGAAATACATCTGCAACCAATAACCGGAGGACCTACGAAGAACAATTAATTTATTATCAATTTATAGGTATTTCTGCATGTCTATACATACTTACGATTATTGCATGCATTTCTAATTTTACTATTTGAAAAATAAAAAACAATGTACGCCCATCGATCATATTAGCGTTATTCTAATCATTACTTTTTTTCTCATGGCGGTTCTATACTTATTATATACCTATTTATAATTTTTAATTGTTTGTGTTTTTTTTTTGATTTGCTTGTGCATGTCCGTTTCGTTATTTATAACGAACGGAAATAGTCTGCCATTTTGTTTCTAGTCGATTTGTAAAAATTGTAAATTTATTTATTGTCAATATATTATGCAATTTTTATGAATAATCGTATGTATATATTTATTCCTCCAAATGTAATTGCTGTTGAATAGAAAATTTTTCAAGTAGTTTTGATTCTTTTTTAATTATCAGTTCCGAGGAAATTGAAAAACAAACTCACTTAAAACGATTATCTAAAATGTTGTAAGACAAAATATTCATATTTTTGAACACGTGTCTGATTCTACTACGAAATAACGTTAACAGAAGTGGTTTCACTTTTTGTAGTTTTTGAAAGTTTCTATTTAATTCTCGACTACTTTTATTCTTCATGTCTTCGAAACTGGAGGTGGTAGACATTTCATTTTTTCCAGAAGATAACGCGATTCCTCTTCTGCAATGAAAAATTCAGACTTATTTCGAGTGAAGATCGTTTTATATTTACCATCGTCTACGTTATCCCATTCTTGAATTTCCCCTGAACCATGAATGACGAAAATAAGACTGGTCAGAATTGTTATAATTGCCGACAACCAAAACGCTTTTGACCATTCGTTCGGATCTGACTAAAGAAAAAAGTATCACATGCTGTAAATTTGTTTAACGTTAATACTTACTTGATCGATAACCATGAATTGAACCAACGTTGTTGGTATAAAAGAAATGGTTGCTGATATTATTCCTCCAATTCCAAAAAGACAACCTGAATAATTGATAGATAAATCGTTATAGTTAACATTGTAACCGCAGAAACTGAAACCAACGATGAAGAAAATGAAAAGCGCCAACGACAGGTCAAAATATCTGTTTGAAGAAAACGCCGCAAGAAGTATAAGACATGTGGATGCTCCAAAGGCACCTAGAATAAGTTTGAATGACTACGGTTCAAAAAAACGAAGAAAAAAAAATTCGTACCAATACTATTGCAGATTATTCGACACGGTCCAATTCTAACGTAGCCAAGATTGATTGCCCACTGAGAAATTTTACTTACAAGGAGCGTAGTAATATATGACAGCAAATATGTAATGGACATCACCGTACTGCACTGTGAGAAAAATTCAGAAATTATGTTCAATTTCTTTAAGACTGAAAAATTTTTTGAAGATCCACTAGGAGAATATTGAATGATATTTCTCAAATAAAAATTTTGGGGAGTTATAAGAAAATAATCGCCTGGGTGAGTACAGCAACTTTTTTCTAATTATGATTTATTATCTTTTAATTCCCCTAATTGGAATAATACGAGGTTTTAATTGGTTTGAAACATTTTAAAATGAATTGTTAAACAAACACTTACGTAGGCTACGCTGAATCCTAACACCTTATTAATGTATGTTGGAAATTCGACACTGCACAATCGTGTACTCCATATTATTCCACTATGAGTAACCCATGTGGCCCAAACAGGTCCTGAACAACATATTTTCCTCCACGGAATATTCTGAAAGAGTACCATTTTTTATATTTTAATAATTTTTAGACAAAATCGTGACCTGTTTTGTTAAAGATTTGCCATCGTTAATGAAATCCAATTCAGATTTACTAATTTCTTTGTAACTGTTCGGATCACTTTGTCCATACATCAGCATACCCACCGTCCATATCATCCCTAAACATCCGTATAAATAAAAAGCTGAAGGCCAACCCCACCAACTACTCGATAAAAAACCTGAGAGAGCGGTACCAAAAACAGTGCCAAGAGTGGAAGCTAAAAATATTCAGAATGAATATGCCATTAAAATTCGTTTTGTCTTTACTCCCATAGATGAGAGCTGCGACCGTAGTCCGTTCAGAAATGGGTGCCCACCTACTGATGAAGTCTGCCAGCATTGGCCTCACTGTACCGTGACATAAGCCCTCAATGAAAAGACACCCCATTAATGCTAATGGACCAAAAGTGATCACCAGCGAAGGTATACAAATCGATACAAAAGAAACTATCACCATTGATCCGACCATAAACCACTTGGTACCAAATTTTTTAGATAAGGGACCACCAACAAGATGAGCCGGCGCAAAACCCCAGTAGTAGGAAGTCAGTATGAGGCTTTGAATAGTCCAATGTGAGAAAATCTGCAATCGTATGAGAAGGAAAAAACGATATTCTACATTGATATTACTCAAATATAAAAAAAAAAAATTAGAAAACTCACCGGTACATCCAGATTTGGACTTGTGCCTGGAGTAACCATAGCAACTATAATGATGGGAGGTGACATACTTATGGTATACATTATCACTACCATTGAAAATATTAATGTAACCTGAATATGACGCGCCTCAAAACTTTGCTTTGAAAAATTCGACACCATATTTAATTAATGTTATAAACTGCTTTAAGAAACAAGAAAATTCTACGGATTCTTTATTTTCCAATTACACTTTCATCGTTCCTATCACCAATTCACTCTCTTTACATTTTAAAATCACTACTTTCGAAACTAATCTTCCGCGTACGTTGTGGTGTATTTGATTTTCCGGATTTATATGAATATCGCCGACGTATTGATAACATATTGGCGATATGAAAGCTGTTTATATTTATTATCGTAAGAAGAAATTTATTGAAATCTCTTGAACATTTTGTTTTGAATTTTCAATGAATTAATTTTCCAATTTATAAAAAAGGGAACGGTTTACGTTATACAGGAGATAAGTGTTGTAGCGAATATTTTATTGAATAGGTAAATATTTGAAATTCTTGTTTCTATCGTGTATAATAGTTTGTCTCTTTCTTGGCACAAAGCTTTCTTTTATCTATTATTTGAATCGTAGATAAGTTTATTTATCTTATCGTCCTATCGGTTTATTATCTGCATTCGAAATGATCTGACTACCCAACAGTCGCACATATTCCTTTGCTTGTGATTCGGTTTCAGGAAAAAAATACCTCAATACAACTGCGGTATTTTATTTCAAATACAAGCGAATCCAAATATAGTTCTTTCTGTTCCATAAATCAGCCGCATTCGTGCACCGTTGTTTTCATTTTATATTTTATAATATACTTTTACAAAATTTTCCATTTTTGTTAATTTCACTTTAATCTTGTTAAATCTTTATAAAGATTATTAAAATTTTTCAATCACATACACTCTTCGTATTTTCAACAATACTGAAGGGAACACTGCAGTTCCTCTAGGTGAAAAACTTGTTTTTATGTTCTAAAGCATGCATTATTTAAATAAAACAGAGTTCATATTCGCACATATTTAATCGTAAAGAAATGGCGGATGAGCTTACTCGTTTTTATGGAGCCGTGATATTCATAGACGAATTCCGTTTCTGTTGAGACCATTTTAAAAAACAATTTGAAGTTGACAGATTCAAATGTCAAACTACAATCGATCTATTCAATTTAAACTGAGGACTTTTCTACAAAAATTTTATTGTAAGATTATTTTAGAGCACGTTGATGGCGGTACGTAGTCAGGACGACATACCCTTGGCTGATGATGACCCACAAGGTGACATTAAAGCAATTATCCGTTTAAGTTGACAACACTTTACATGTTAACAGTCATAATAAACGACGAACCCGAACAAAACTCATCGTCGGATGGCAACTTTTCGTCAGGAATGATGCACGGACGGAGCGTGGATTCAATTCAGTCTACATTTACAAATGACAGTTCGAGTCCGCAACCGAACAGTTTAGAACCAGACAGTAGTCCGGACGAACAAGAGGAAAAGATCAGACTTATATCGCAAGTTTTAGAACTTCAAAACACACTTGATGATCTATCTCAAAGGGTTGATAGTGTAAAAGAAGAAAATCTCAAATTGAAATCGGAAAATCAAGTCTTAGGGCAATATATCGAAAATTTAATGTCGGCTTCTAGTGTTTTCCAGTCAACATCTCCAAAAACTAAGAAAAAATGAAAGGGGATTATGGTATATAAGAAATAATCGATAAATATTTATTCAAAATTCTATTAAATTTTGCACATCATCCTTAGATAGTTTATCTTCAAATTGTCTATAAAACATTGAACTTGTTGCCTTTTCATCAATATCGTTGCTTATTCCTTTGCATTTTGTGTATTCTAATACCGGATCATTTCCGATTTTCATGCTGATCTTTGCTTTCAATATTTGATACTGCATCCTCCAATATTCATACGATGCCATTTTCAACGAAGCGACCCATTTGTTAACATCCGTTTCACATCTACATGAAAAAATATGTTTGCTATCATTAGAGGCATTGCGCAATTTGTTTGTTTCGAACGTTATTGAAAATGCAAACGGTAATTTTTTCTGTTCATATGCGATGTGTGCATTCTCAAGCACTAATAAACCAGCTGGTTCAGTTTCGTTAACTTTATAATAGAATAATAAATTTGCGACGAGCTTGAAATATCTTTCTTTGAACGTTGTTTGTTGATACCAGTCCGTTACTTTGGCGTGTTGTAAAACACCTTCCAACTTAGGCATTTTTTCGTTGCTCAGTTTAATTAATTCCCGTTCGTTGTATCGCATCTTGGATTACGAGTAATTTAAAACCAAATGTCAGGTTAATTGTTTAATTTCTGTTGTTAGATGTTGATCTACTGTTAGTTCCGATGTTACACTGCCATTAATTACCTGGATGGATAGATGTCGCTAATCTGTTTTTAAAGATTGGCAAAAGAGCTTTCAATAAAACTTCACTAGACATTAGATGATTTTCATTTAGTCACTCCTAAACCAATCTGTTTAATATTTCGAAATTTCTGTTTTAAGGCACTTCTACTTATTCAAACATTTCTAGAGCTTTTATTTTGAACATATGTTTCAGTTTGCGAAAACTGTTTATTATCGCAGCTTCTTTATATAAAAATAATTCATAACAAAAGATGATAAATCATATCTTTTGTTGTTTTATTGATAAAAGGAGTTATTGAATCTACTTTAGGTCTATAAGTATTTGTTTCTGTGGTTGGCTGATTTGTTTTTGATATGAAATGTCAGGTAGTGTCCTGTCATATGTCATCGACATGTCATGGCGTATAAATAATATTTTGATTTTCATTTAACTTATTCACTGAAAATACATTTAATAGTATGGGTTTTGATTTTCTGAAATGTGTTCAGATTCTGGAATACATCAGATCTTTCTATTGATCCAATTGTTTTTTGATTACAATATGTGTGTTTGTTGGTAACTAAGTGAGTATGAATATAAATTTCGGTGACATTTTGCGTTTGATAGATTTTTAGAAAGTGTTATTCACATATTTTGAATATCGATATAATGGAATACCATAACCTGAAGTACGAACGATGATGATGAACGAGCAACTAGGGTTAAATGAAAGCAGGTGTCCCAAATTAACTCCTTCCGTCCCTTTGGTACATGGAAGACCCATTACGATTCATGTCGACGGGAAAGCCAGGTTCAATACCCACCAAAGAAATCTCAGTCTGGATTTTAGGTAAATTGAACTGATCAAAACAATTCTTATCTCTTACGAATGAAATTTTGGAACACAGGTCCATGGGCGTGCCCCTTCCGCCTGTTTTTCAAACAGCAGCAAGCCCTAGCGTTGTGACATTGCATCATAGGAACCGCAGTTTAGATTCTGTCTTACAAAGAATACCGGAGGTGGATGTAACCACACCCAGTCCAGAATGTGAGAAAGTTGTTACAAGCATACTCTCAAGCACAAATACACGCGCCTGTGTTGTTGCTAAAGCAAGACACCGTGATGATCTCGTAAGTAGATTCCAGTCAATTACTTTTCATTTTCTTTTTTCCTAAGTAGCAGTTGTTGAAAATCGAATTTAACTCATCTGTAGTTCAACATATAACCCCCTTTTTTTCAAAATGTTTTACAGATTGATAAAATATTGTTAATTATCGTTTGTAGATCAGTTTGGGTTCCGATGATTCAGGTATAATGTGTGGTTCGGAGAGTGGCGCAAGCGACTCGACGAATACAAGGGAATCCTCGGTTCAACTTAGCCGCGAAAGTTTGCAAAATATCGAACAAGTGAAAAAAGTAGAGGACAATGCGTCGTCGGCCAACGACGGTGCCGAAAAAGTGCCAAAAAATTCGGGCCTGCTACGTCTCTTGGAAAGTAAAGTGTTTGACGTTTCGATGGCCGTTCATTATTTATTTAAGAGTAAAGAACCGGGCGTCCAGAGCTATATAGCGAATAAGCTGTTCAATTTTCCTGACAACGAGGTTGATTTTTACTTGCCCCAGCTTGTTTGTATGTACGTGGAAATAGTTGATATTGCTGAAGTTGTCCATCCATATCTGGTCTATCGGTAATAATGCAGTATTTGCATTTTCGCTTTCCGGTTGAATGTTTATGTATTATAGGTCACGGAGATCAATAGATTTCTCTCTGAAATGTGCTTGGTTATTGGATGCGTACGGTTCAGATTCAGCGGCTGGTTCTAAACGAAAACCGCTCAGCGTCAAATTGAAGAATCTAATTTTGTCTGAGGAACTCAGACCTAAGCCCAAAGCGAAGAAAAAATCTCATCAGAGATCACAGAGCGACGCTTCCGCTCTGGTGTCCAAAAACACTTCGTACAAATCGTGTTTGGGCGATTTAAGTAGTGGGAAAGCTTTCGATAATGGATGCGACTGTTTTGACAGTTGCATGGGACTCATCAAAGATCTTAGAGGTCAAAAGACTGAGTGTACATGTTCAGTAAGTATTTGCTTCTTTATTTACTATATGAAACGTTCCCTTAAAATCTGAGCCTGATTTTGCGTGAAAAGTAATTCCTACAGTTTAAAAGTTTCCCTTGGAGTCCTTCAGGGATGTGTTTTAATACTCAATTTTAAATACGTTTGTTCCAATCTGCTAACTTTGAATTCAATTCGCGTTTATTTTATCTTAAAACCACTGGATTTAGAATCAGATTGTATTAAGAACTGGTATTAAAGTTATTCCAGTTTTCTAAACCGCAAAAACAAATGAAGTCTTGTGATTAAGTTGTTTTTCAGGCTCCCCGGCTGGCTCCTCAAATGGAATTTCTTCAAGCTCTGATGATGATCGGAAAACTTCTCAGTTCCATACCAACGAAAGAGGCGAAAACTACACGTTTAATCGCCGAATTAACCACATTGAATTTAAATTTGCCCGCGCGCGTCTGGTTGCCCCTGAACAGCGATACGCCCCATCATGTAGTCAGGATACCGCCTCAGGTGGCCGCTGTCCTGAATTCGAAAGATAAAGCACCGTACATCATATATGTGGAAGCGGTGGAGGTGGATGACATTCACGGATCGCCAGTCACACCAAAAATCATGCCATCGCTTCGACACACAAAGTCTGAAGAAAACTTGGGCGTTTACGATAACATTGTTTCGCCGACATCGGTAACTAAAGTTTTGGGAGGGTTAATTGATGAAACGGATCCGGATTGGAGCAAGGAAGACGATGAAATTTCGCAACAGGTAAAAGCTAGATTTGACATTCAACTTGTTGATCTATTTGTTCTCCTGCTAGTACAACCAACTGAAAAAACCGGCTGAACGAGACTCGATATCGCAGATGAGCCAAGATTCCTGCGATTCTACGTGGATTTTTGCTATTGATATTCGAAAAAGATTATCAGAATCGTTCAACATGACGAAGAATAAACAATTCAATCACGATCCCGAGGATCCGTCAGCGGCTGTTTTAAAAGAACCCTGGCAGGTACATAATTCCTTTACGTTTTTACCCTTGGAAATTAATCTTGAACCATCAGGAAAAAGAGAGGAGAATAAAGGAGAGCTCTCCTTACGGCCACTTACCCACGTGGAAGCTCTACTCGGTGATCGTAAAATGCGGAGATGATCTGAGACAAGAGCTGATGGCGTTTCAGCTGATGAAAATGTTCAGAAAAATATGGGAAATGGAGCATGTGCCGCTCTGGGTTCATCCATACAAGTAATTGATGAATTTTCTTTGCGACAATTGATTATTTTCGATTTTTTCAAGGATTCTGTGCTTATCCAATGATAGCGGATTGATCGAGCCTATTGTGAACACTGTCTCGCTTCATCAAGTGAAAAAACACGGTCAGCTATCGTTGCTCGAGTATTTTATCAAAGAATATGGTCCCGCAACTTCTGAGGGTTTCTTAAGTGCCCAAAAGAACTTCGTTCAAAGTTGTGCAGCTTATTGCCTCATATGTTACTTGATACAAGTCAAAGATAGGTAAATATGACCCGTAAGAATAAAAAACTGGTTTGTCATGTTAGCATGTTTATTTCGGAATTATTTAGGTCATACTTAGGATTCGAACAGCGCGAATATTTTTTGTACGTTTAAAAAAATCGATTTTTATATCTTAAAATATGTATTGCAAGAGAAATCTCGTTTGGTGGTGGCGTAAAATTTCATTGAAAAAACAAGTGTTTCGGAATGAAAAGCGAAGTTATCAATAGCTTTTAGTGATAAATAAAATGCTTTTTTCGCACGTGAATTGTTTTCAAAATACAAGTTACGAAAAATTACAACAATAAATTGTAAAGCTCTTTTCACATTTGACGTTGGTATTGGTACTCGATGGTGGAACATTCTCATGTTTCTGTTATTTTCACTTTTATTTCCAACGGATCGCAGTTCTTTTCGACATCGGTTATTGACGTGAAGTCATTTAAATGAAATGTCGCGTCACTTTGACGTTTTATTGTGTTAGATGAAGATAATATAGTCAATGAAGGAAATTCAAAAAAACGGATTTATGTGAATAAAAATGTTGGTACTTATTTCATCTATTTCTAAACCGTTCATGGTATTGCGATGAAACTTTTGGAAGCATGCGATTTCTGAGTTAGAAAAAATGTTCCGAATGAATGAATGTTTATGTGAAAATGTGTTGCATTAGATGGCGGCGTTAGAATTGTTATTCCCAGGGTGAGTTATGGATATTGAAGCTTCCCAGATGGGTAATAAACGTTTTATGCATTCGTGTATTCACTTATAAGCAAAAACAAAAAAAGTAGCGATGTGAATAATCAAATGGAAATATTTTTGAATTCATTATTAATAATGAAAAGCTTTAAGGCTACCTTCAGTCAGATGTGGTATTATTGCAGAAGACGCAGAGGATGAAAAGAATTTCAGCTCTTCATTTTCGGAAGTGTCGAAAGAAACGGGAACTGAGTCCCGGGAAAAAAAGGTTTTCAAATTTGAATCGCGAAAAAGTTGCATGCAAAATATTTTTTTAGGGGTTTTGCTCACTTCTTTCGAAATCATACTTTTCTTTAACTTGTTTTAAACAATTGCTTGTGATATTATAATATGGATAACGAATTAAAATTTCAGACACAATGGAAATATTCTTCTGAAAAGTGATGGACATCTAATTCATATCGATTTTGGATTTATATTATCGACGTCTCCCAAAAACCTCGGGTTTGAAACTTCACCATTCAAACTGACATCTGAATTTGTGGAAGTGATGGGCGGCGACGGGTCGGATATGTTTGAATACTTCAAGATTCTGATACTCCAAGGACTGATCGCCGCTAGGAAACATCAAGATATGATCGTTCCTTTGGTGGAAATCATGAGATCTGGTGAGTATTTCAATTCAAACCCCTGAGCATTTTGCTTCAACTTTGCAAGAAAAAGTGTACACAATTATTAATGTAGTACCTGAAGGTCGAAATAAAACATTAAACTCATTACTGAAATTTATGCCACAAAAAAAAACATCGAAAGAACAAGAAGAAATTTATAAAGATGAACATTTAGAAGTAAACATAATATGGAAATTGATGAGACATAGACACCTAAAAGATTTGTGATACATACTTAACATTTAGAATTCAATTTTACGAGACGAACATTAAAATTCGTTATCATTCAATAGATTACACATCTTGAAGATGTGAAATTTTACGCATAAATTGGCATTTTATCCAATACGAAATCAAGAAAGTTTTGATTAAAAAAACACGAATTCGCTTACATTTTTGAAATTTTCGACTCATTTCCGATATTTTCCTTTGTTTTCTTGTAGGTTCTCAGTTGCCGTGTTTCAAGTCCAGTGCGGCTACAATACAAAATCTGCGCAATCGTTTCCATATGAGTTTGACGGAAGAACAACTACGTTTAGAAGTTAACAGGATGGTTGAAGAGAGCATTAATTCGATATCCACAAAATTGTACGATGGTTTTCAATATTTCACCAACGGAATCTTATGACCATTTCTACTTGTATAATAAAATTTTACAATATTAATATTTCTATTTATTATTTTCACGAGTCTGAATTTTCCTATTTGAAACTTACGAAATGATTCCTTACTCTTTAAATCTCTTCAAAAGAATAATAAATTATAACAATCTTCTTACATAAACAAATTAGAACATTAACTTTAACTACATTCTTAAAATAAATCATTTTTTGAACAATTTTTCCACTTCCAGAAAACGTGACTCACTATGTTGTGGATAGTCAAGATTTAAAACAAATATTCATATAAATTCCCAAGAAGTAAACTAAATTTAAGAGATTAAACACAGAAAGTTCGTTGTTTCCCTACTCGGTATTTTTTTTCAGAAGATTTGGATTAATAAACCGACATAGAGGTGGAAAGTCGAAAAACCTAGCGTCTGTACTTTCAATTTCTATCATTTCAACTTGAGGTTTTTCAGCTATAGGAAACGAAATGCCCTCAAAAATTGACCCGCTGTTTGAAGTACCAGCAGTTTGTTGGTCACATTTCACGATTGTATTAATTGGATAACTAGTAGAAGAATTTTGCCACTCATCAGGCAATACTTTAATGTCTACAGTCGTGACGTTCTCGGTATTGGAGTGTGAACTAGTTGAGACCTCGGTATTAGTGTTACGTCTAGGCTGAATGAAATCTAAAGATCGGACACACGGAAGAACGTATTTAGGCACAACGTGTATTTTGTCCCTTGGTAAAGGAAATTTCGGTTCAACCTCAACATTTGCTTGTTCTTCATCTCTCGTATCTCTGTTTTCAACATCTGTGCTATCCATCACAATCAATTTCGTCTTCAAACGTCTATCAGTCACATCGTCAGCGCTATTATTTACTGGGAAAGGGCTTAATGGAAATATAAAACTTCCATCAGAACGTCTTATCAGTACACCCGGTGGTATATTTTTGAAAGCTAAACCGTTCAAAAATTTCTCTAAAGTTATTATTTGAAAATACCGAGCTGCGGCCATTATGAATTCCGGATTGTACATGTAGAACGTTATTTTACCGCAGTACATAAATTTGACAAGCTCTTTCAGAATATGAATATTGACGCCCGCTATGACGATTTCCTTCAGCGTGACATCTTTTTCAATAATATTTTTGAAATACTGACTGAATGCTGCCAGCACGAGCTTATGTACACGAATGATTTCACATTCACTACGTATTGCTATATCCACCGTGCTCTGATTCGTTACTTGATAGCGCAACGAATCAAGCACGTTTTTCCAATGATCCCTTTCCATTTTCGATCGTTGTTTTGCCATCATGAGGTTCCTTTCGCACCTTTTTTAACCTAAAAACAAAATGGAAATACATATAGACGAATCGAAAAATTAACATCAAGGGAAAAGAATTGTTTTTGTTCATTTTCCACAAAAATTGCGATTGGAACATCGTTTGTCACTTTGTGAACGTTTATTCATTCTAACAAATTAATAATGGAGAAAAACTCTTTTTTCGCACATTCAAAGTTCTTTCGCCTTGATCTTCAAATAAAGATTTTAATGATCTTCAATATCTTACCTTTATAAGCAGAAGTATAACTTCAAATCGAACAGCAAGAATCTCTATAAAATCTCCAACCGGTAACTCTTTTATAGTCGCACGTTGTTTAAACTGACATGACGGCGCCAATTTTTATCCTATCGGTGGCACAGATGTGTATGCGATAATGAGTAAAGAATCTGATCTATTGGCGAACAAAGAGCTATTTACATGTTTGGGATGAGAACAAGTTGTTCGTATTCGTACAATAGGCCAGTCAAAATCTTCCTGAAATAGACATTCGTCCGGAAGTACTGATTTTTTGGTATATGATTGAAATAGCCTTTTTCGGACATACTGTGAAATATAAAGGTCCTGCCCCCCCGGGAAGGGTGGAAAATGCTAATTTTTCGTTGTCATTTCCTCCTAACTCGAAAACGGTTGGGTTTTAGAAAAAAAGTTTCAGACAAAAAATATTGCCGAAATTATTTGCAAGAAAAGTCTCCCTTGGAAAAATCTCCGAAAATTGATATTTTCCTTTCTAGATTGGCTCAAATATTTTCTCACTGTAAAATTGTCGGGTTTATACTGCGTACTGACCTGATACGATCGCCAAGGGTGGTCGTGGGATTCCCAGACGTTTTAGGCGACATATGACGATAAGATTCAACCTGTCTACATTTGAGATTAATAAGCACCGAACAGTTGCGAATATTTGCATTCTTTCTTTTCAGTTCATCTTTATAATTGACGAGCGTTACACCAAACATTTTTATTACGATTATTTTTTCTACAGTATTATACTGTAAAACTATTAACATGAGTGGCTGGTAAGTTTTGTGTTTTAGATAGCATTCTTGTAGTTTAATAACTTTTGAGATAATTCTCGATTTCTGAGGAGATAATAAAGAAGATTAAATTACGAAGAGATTGATAGTCGAATGATTTTTCCTTTCTCAAGAATAAATGTAATTCACAAATTTTCGCGGTCGAGTTTCATATTATGGATCACAAATATTTTCTATTCTTACCTTTTTTACACTCAGTTTTATGAACTTTTTTTTATTATATATTGCCACTTCTAAAGTTAATGAATAAGTATTCTGCAAAAATTGAATTCAACAAAATAACACTGAAAGTTTTAAATATCTCCCAGTCATTTGTTCATATCAAATTGACATCTTTTCCTTTTTTCAACAGTAATTCACAAAATATGGATGCCATCTGCACGTTGTGCGATGAGCCATTGGATAATGCAATCCATAAAATTGTGACTGTACGTGAAAAGCTTTACTTACGTTGACAAAAGAAGTAGAGAAAAAAAAGATAATAAATGGCAGCAATGGGAAGGAAAGTTGAGTTACCATTTTCACGAACTTTGTCGGAAAAGATATTCGGTTTCTACTAAGTCTTCTGCATCTTCAAATGCTCTCACCTAACCTCACCTAACCTCTCACCTAACCTCACCTAACCTCTCACCTAACCTCACCTAACCTCACCTAACCTCTCACCTAACCTCACCTAACCTCTCACCTAACCTCACCTAACCTCACCTAACCTCTCACCTAACCTCACCTAACCTCTCACCTAACCTCACCTAACCTCACCTAACCTCTCACCTAACCTCACCTAACCTCTCACCTAACCTCACCTAACCTCTCACCTAACCTCACCTAACCTCTCACCTAACCTCACCTAACCTCACCTAACCTCTCACCTAACCTCACCTAACCTCTCACCTAACCTCACCTAACCTCTCACCTAACCTCACCTAACCTCACCTAACCTCTCACCTAACCTCACCTAACCTCTCACCTAACCTCTCACCTAACCTCACCTAACCTCTCACCTAACCTCACCTAACCTCACCTAACCTCTCACCTAACCTCACCTAACCTCTCACCTAACCTCACCTAACCTCACCTAACCTCTCACCTAACCTCACCTAACCTCTCACCTAACCTCACCTAACCTCACCTAACCTCTCACCTAACCTCACCTAACCTCTCACCTAACCTCACCTAACCTCACCTAACCTCTCACCTAATTATTGTGCCGCCCTAAAAATGTGCCGCTATTAGTGTGCCGCCCCGCCCCCCGAAGATGTTCCGCTCTTAGTGTGCCGTCCCCAAAAATGTGCCGCTCCTAGTGTGCCGCCCCCCCTTGCACCGTCCCCAGTACGCCCCCAAAAAATGTGTACCCCCCCCAAATCCGCCTTCCAGTGTATCGCCGCCGCCTAACCTCACCTAACCTCTCACCTAACCTCACCTAACCTCTCACCTAACCTCTCACCTAACCTCACCTAACCTCTCACCTAACCTCACCTAACCTCACCTAACCTCTCACCTAACCTCTCCTAACCTAACCTCACCTAACCTCTCACCTAACCTCACCTAACCTCACCTAACCTCTCACCTAACCTCACCTAACCTCACCTAACCTCTCACCTAACCTCACCTAACCTCACCTAACCTCCCTAACCTCACCTAACCTCTCACCTAACCTCACCTAACCTCTCACCTTAACCTCTCACCTAACCTCACCTAACCTCTCACCTAACCTCTCAAACCTCACCTAACCTCTTAGTGTGCCGCCCCAAAAATGTGCCGCTCTTAGTGTGCCCCCCCCCCTGAACCGTCCCCAGTACGCCCCCAAAAAATGTGCCGCTCCTACCCCCAAATCCGCCTTCCAGTGTATCGCCGCCGCCTAACCTCACCTAACCTCTCACCTAACCTCACCTAACCTCTCACCTAACCTCTCACCTAACCTCACCTAACCTCTCACCTAACCTCACCTAACCTCTCACCTAACCTCACCTAACCTCTCACCTAACCTCACCTAACCTCTCACCTAACCTCACCTAACCTCACCTAACCTCACCTAACCTCTCACCTAACCTCACCTAACCTCACCTAACCTCTCACCTAACCTCACCTAACCTCTCACCTAACCTCACCTAACCTCTCACCTAACCTCACCTAATTATTGTGCCGCCCTAAAAATGTGCCGCTCTTAGTGTGCCGCCCCGCCCCCCGAAGATGTTCCGCTCTTAGTGTGCCGTCCCCAAAAATGTGCCGCTCCTAGTGTGCCGCCCCCTTGCACCGTCCCCAGTACGCCCCCAAAAAATGTGTACCGCCCCCCAAATCCGCCTTACAGTGTGTCACCGCCGCCCACGGGCGCCCCCCACATGTGCCGCCCCCTGGGAGCACCGCCCAGTGTGCCGCCGCCCCGGGCGCAGGCCAGTGTGCCACCGCCCCCAGGAGTGCTGCCGCCGACTCCACGAAAGTGCAGCCGACTCCCCAGGAATGCCGCATGGGGCGCAAGGGCGCGGGGGGAACTTCGCGGGGGTGGGGAATCGCGCGGGGAGTTCGCGGGGGCTTCGCGAGGGGGAATTCGCGGGAGGGGGACTTCGCGGGTGGATGAACTTCGCGGGGGGGGAATTCGCAGGGGGGGGATTTCGCGGGGGACTTTCGCGCGGGGACTTCGCGGGTGGGGCTTCGCGAGGGGGAATTCGCGGGGGGACTTCGCGGGTGGATGGACTTCGCGGGGACTTCGCGGGTGGATGAACTTCGCGGGGACTTCGCGGGGAGACTTCGCAGGGGTCTTCGCAGGGGATTTCGCGGGGAGGGGACTTCGCGGGTGGGGGCTTCGTGGTGGGGGCCTCGCGGGGGAGGAATTCGCGGGGACTTCGCGCGGGGTCTTCACGGGGAACTTCGCGGGGACTTCGCATGGGCTGACTTCGCAGGGGACTTCGCGGGGTGGGTGACTTCGCGGGGTGGGGGACTTCATGGGGGAACTTCGCGGGGTGGGGACTTCGCAGGGGACTTCGCAGGGGATTTCGCGGGGAGGGGACTTCACGGGTGGGGGCTTCGCGGTGGGGGCCTCGCGGGGAATTCGCGTGGGGACTTCGCGCGGGGGTCTTCGCGGGGAACGTTGACAAAAAGAAGTAGAGAAAAAGATAATAAATGGCAGCAATGGGAAGGAAAGTTGAGTTACCATTTTCACGAACTTTGTCGGAAAAGATATTCGGTTTCTACTAAGTCTTCTGCATCTTCAAATCCTCTCACCTAACCTCACCTAACCTCTCACCTAACCTCACCTAACCTCTCACCTAACCTCACCTAACCTCTCACCTAACCTCACCCTAACCCCACCGCAGACACCGTCCGATAACCGCTGATAACTCGCAAGGGACCCTTCTCTGACACGCTACATGAGCTGTTCTCTATACTTCTTGATTTTCATAGCCGACTTCCATGCGGGTGCCCTATAAAGCAGGACTGAATGTTGGACCACGGCACTAAGACTCTTCTCCTGGCATAACTTAACCCACTCCACGTTAGCATGGGCCTATTGAGCAGGAATTTGATTCTACCGTCTGCTCTACCCTCACCACCTGTTGCACATGCATCCCAAAGAATCATTCCTCCACCATGTACACCCCCAAATGCTCCATCGCCCTCCCCCGACCTCACCATCACTCCGTCCAGGTTGACCTTCACCTCCTACGTCCCCTTTCTCCCCTAGACACACACCTCTGTTTTTTCTCAGTCACTCAGCGACAGCCAGTTCTCCCCATCCATCCTCTCACCAACCTGTAACTAATCTCGATTTTATCTTCCAGGTTCTCCTGCTAACCCACCCTACGACCACCAGAAGGATGTCACCAACCTCACCAAACCTCCACCCCATCAGGATACACCACCTCAACCTCCATCGTATAACTCAGATTCCACTAACCTCGGCCCCAGGACCGACCCCTGTCACCTTATCGAGCACCTAAGGAACCTCAGTATTCCCCGACACCCAAATCCCGTCCCCAAAAATACGACTCCACCACCCCTCCACGCTATCCGTCAACTCCATGCTCCTTATCTTATCCATAATGAGTCCCCAGTCGGCTGTGTTGAAAGCATTCTTCACGTCGAATGCCACTAGGAACTCACCATGGGTCCACACCATCCCCACCCGATCCAACACAGCCCTGATCGCCCCCTATCCTGGACCTCCTGACGGCTGAAAACCGAACTGTCGATCAGAGATCATGCTCCGGCGTTCCAACACTGGCTCGATTCTTCCTAGAATCAACCTTTCAAACAGCTTCCCCATGTGACCTAACAGGCGGATCGGTCGGATACGATGAGGCTCTTCCCTGGTCCTTCCTGGTTTTGGAAGGAGCACGATGTTGCCTCCTTCCATTCCTTGGGGAAAACTCGTCTGATCATCAGATCGTTGTAGAAATCCAGGAGGATATTCGGCATCTGCTCATAAAAACCAGTATCCTCGCCTCAGCAGGCACCCTGTCCGGTCCACGAACCTCTACTTCCTCTTCAATCCCCTATGGCTCTTTCCAGCTCATCCTCGGTAAACAACCTAGAGTTTACCTCAATCGAGCAGAAGTTACCTGCTGCAGCGAGAAGGCGCTCTCTGGAAAGCTCCCCAAGATAGCCGCTCTTCTTCTCTCAGGGACAACTGGTCCTTCAATCCCTTCAAAGTCCCACGCCACAATCTTGTAAGCAGCCCCTCACACATCGTCCTCCAAATCCTCAATGTGCTGCCTCCACCCTCGTCGCTTCTCCTCTCTCTTACCAATCGTTTGATTTCCTCTTAATGCTACGAGCCTCCTATCCTTCTCTCCTCACCACCCCCTTCCCCTCACCTAACCTCTCACCTAACCTCACCTAACCTCTCACCTAACCTCACCTAACCTCTCACCTAACCTCACCTAACCTCTCACCTAACCTCTCACCTAACCTCACCTAACCTCTCACCTAACCTCTCACCTAACCTCACCTAACCTCACCTAACCTCTCACCTAATTTTTGTGCCGCCCTAAAAATGTGCCGCTCTTAGTGTGCCGCCCCGCCCCCTGAAGATGTTCCGCTCTTAGTGTGCCGTCCCCAAAAATGTGCCGCTCCTAGTGTGCCGCCCCCCCTTGCACCGTCCCCAGTACGCCCCCAAAAAATGTGTACCCCCCCCAAATCCGCCTTCCAGTGTATCGCCGCCGCCTAACCTCACCTAACCTCTCACCTAACCTCACCTAACCTCTCACCTAACCTCTCACCTAACCTCACCTAACCTCTCACCTAACCTCACCTAACCTCTCACCTAACCTCTCACCTAACCTCACCTAACCTCTCACCTAACCTCACCTAACCTCTCACCTAACCTCACCTAACCTCACCTAACCTCTCACCTAACCTCACCTAACCTCACCTAACCTCTCACCTAACCTCACCTAACCTCTCACCTAACCTCACCTAACCTCTCACCTAACCTCACCTAACCTCTCACCTAACCTCACCTAATTATTGTGCCGCTCTTAGTGTGCCGCCCCGCCCCCCCGAAGATGTGCCGCTCTTAGTGTGTCGTCCCCAAAAATGTGCCGCTCCTAGCGTGCCGCCCCCCCTTGCACCGTCCCCAGTACGCCCCAAAAAATGTGTACCGCCCCCCAAATCCGCCTTCCAGTGTGTCGCCGCCGCCCACGGGCGCCCCCCACATGTGCCGCCCCCTGGGAGCACCGCCCAGTGTGCCGCCGCCCCCGGGCGCAGGCCAGTGTGCCACCGCCCCCAGGAGTGCTGCCGCCGACTCCACGAAAGTGCAGCCGACTCCCCAGGAATGCCGCATGGGGCGCAAGGGCGCGGGGGGAACTTCGCGGGGGTGGGGAATCGCGCGGGGAGTTCGCGGGGGCTTCGCGAGGGGGAATTCGCGGGAGGGGGACTTCGCGGGTGGATGAACTTCGCGGGGAATTCGCAGGGGTATTTCGCGGGGACTTCGCGCGGGGGACTTCGCGGGTGGGGCTTCGCGAGGGGGAATCGCGGGGGGACTTCGCGGGTGGATGGACTTCGCGGGGGACTTCGCGGGTGGATGAACTTCGCGGGGGGGACTTCGCGGGGAGACTTCGCAGGGGTCTTCGCAGGGGATTTCGCGGGGAGGGGACTTCGCGGGTGGGGGCTTCGTGGTGGGGGCCTCGCGGGGAGGAATTCGCGGGGACTTCGCGCGGGGTCTTCACGGGGAACTTCTAGGGGACTTCGCATGGGCTGACTTCGCAGGGGACTTCGCGGGGTGGGTGACTTCGCGGGGTGGGGACTTCGCGGGGAACTTCGCGGGGTGGGGACTTCGCAGGGGACTTCGCAGGGGATTTCGCGGGGAGGGGACTTCGCGGGTGGGGGCTTCGCGGTGGGGGCCTCGCGGGGAATTCGCGTGGGGACTTCGCGCGGGGTCTTCGCGGGGAACGTTGACAAAAGAAGTAGAGAAAAAGATAATAAATGGCAGCAATGGGAAGGAAAGTTGAGTTACCATTTTCACGAACTTTGTCGGAAAAGATATTCGGTTTCTACTAAGTCTTCTGCATCTTCAAATGCTCTCACCTAACCTCACCTAACCTCTCACCTAACCTCACCTAACCTCTCACCTAACCTCACCTAACCTCTCACCTAACCTCACCTAACCTCACCTAACCTCTCACCTAACCTCACCTAACCTCTCACCTAACCTCACCTAACCTCACCTAACCTCTCACCTAACCTCACCTAACCTCTCACCTAACCTCACCTAACCTCTCACCTAACCTCACCTAACCTCTCACCTAACCTCACCTAACCTCACCTAACCTCTCACCTAATTTTTGTGCCGCCCTAAAGATGTGCCGCTCTTAGTGTGCCGCCCCGCCCCCTGAAGATGTTCCGCTCTTAGTGTGCCGTCCCCAAAAATGTGCCGCTCCTAGTGTGCCCCCCCCAAATCCGCCTTCCAGTGTATCGCCGCCGCCTAACCTCACCTAACCTCTCACCTAACCTCACCTAACCTCTCACCTAACCTCTCACCTAACCTCACCTAACCTCTCACCTAACCTCACCTAACCTCTCACCTAACCTCACCTAACCTCTCACCTAACCTCACCTAACCTCTCACCTAACCTCACCTAACCTCTCACCTAACCTCACCTAACCTCACCTAACCTCTCACCTAACCTCACCTAACCTCACCTAACCTCTCACCTAACCTCACCTAACCTCTCACCTAACCTCACCTAACCTCTCACCTAACCTCACCTAACCTCTCACCTAACCTCACCTAATTATTGTGCCGCCCTAAAAATGTGCCGCTCTTAGTGTGCCGCCCCGCCCCCCGAAGATGTTCCGCTCTTAGTGTGCCGTCCCCAAAAATGTGCCGCTCCTAGTGTGCCGCCCCCTTGCACCGTCCCCAGTACGCCCCCAAAAAATGTGTACCGCCCCCCAAATCCGCCTTACAGTGTGTCACCGCCGCCCACGGGCGCCCCCCACATGTGCCGCCCCCTGGGAGCACCGCCCAGTGTGCCGCCGCCCCCGGGCGCAGGCCAGTGTGCCACCGCCCCCAGGAGTGCTGCCGCCGACTCCACGAAAGTGCAGCCGACTCCCCAGGAATGCCGCATGGGGCGCAAGGGCGCGGGGAACTTCGCGGGGTGGGGAATCGCGCGGGGAGTTCGCGGGGCTTCGCGAGGGGGAATTCGCGGGAGGGGGACTTCGCGGGTGGATGAACTTCGCGGGGACTTCGCGGGGGTGGGGACTTCGCATTTCGCAGGGGTATTTCGCGGGGACTTCGCGCGGGGGACTTCGCGGGTGGGGCTTCGCGAGGGGTGGGGGGACTTCGTGGGTGGATGGACTTCGCGGGGACTTCGCGGGTGGATGAACTTCGCGGGGAGACTTCGCAGGGGTCTTCGCAGGGGATTTCGCGGGGAGGGGACTTCGCGGGTGGGGGCTTCGTGGTGGGGGCCTCGCGGGGAGGAATTCGCGGGGACTTCGCGCGGGGTCTTCACGGGGAACTTCGCGGGGACTTCGCATGGGCTGACTTCGCAGGGGACTTCGCGGGGTGGGTGACTTCGCGGGGTGGGGGGACTTCATGGGGAACTTCGCGGGGTGGGGACTTCGCAGGGGACTTCGCAGGGGATTTCGCGGGGAGGGGACTTCGCGGGTGGGGCTTCGCGGTGGGGGCCTCGCGGGGGAATTCGCGTGGGGACTTCGCGCGGGGGGTCTTCGCGGGGGGAACGTTGACAAAAAGAAGTAGAGAAAAAAAAGATAATAAATGGCAGCAATGGGAAGGAAAGTTGAGTTACCATTTTCACGAACTTTGTCGGAAAAGATATTCGGTTTCTACTAAGTCTTCTGCATCTTCAAATGCTCTCACCTAACCTCACCTAACCTCTCACCTAACCTCACCTAACCTCTCACCTAACCTCACCTAACCTCTCACCTAACCTCACCTAACCTCTCACCTAACCTCTCACCTAACCTCACCTAACCTCACCTAACCTCTCACCTAATTTTTGTGCCGCCCTAAAAATGTGCCGCTCTTAGTGTGCCGCCCCGCCCCCTGAAGATGTTCCGCTCTTAGTGTGCCGTCCCCAAAAATGTGCCGCTCCTAGTGTGCCGCCCCCTTGCACCGTCCCCAGTACGCCCCCAAAAAATGTGTACCCCCCCCAAATCCGCCTTCCAGTGTATCGCCGCCGCCTAACCTCACCTAACCTCTCACCTAACCTCACCTAACCTCTCACCTAACCTCTCACCTAACCTCACCTAACCTCTCACCTAACCTCTCACCTAACCTCACCTAACCTCTCACCTAACCTCACCTAACCTCTCACCTAACCTCACCTAACCTCACCTAACCTCTCACCTAACCTCACCTAACCTCACCTAACCTCTCACCTAACCTCACCTAACCTCTCACCTAACCTCACCTAACCTCTCACCTAACCTCACCTAATTATTGTGCCGCTCTTAGTGTGCCGCCCCGCCCCCCGAAGATGTTCCGCTCTTAGTGTGCCGTCCCCAAAAATGTGCCGCTCCTAGTGTGCCGCCCCCCCTTGCACCGTCCCCAGTACGCCCCCAAAAAATGTGTACCGCCCCCCAAATCCGCCTTACAGTGTGTCACCGCCGCCCACGGGCGCCCCCCACATGTGCCGCCCCCTGGGAGCACCGCCCAGTGTGCCGCCGCCCCCGGGCGCAGGCCAGTGTGCCACCGCCCCCAGGAGTGCTGCCGCCGACTCCACGAAAGTGCAGCCGACTCCCCAGGAATGCCGCATGGGGCGCAAGGGCGCGGGGGGAACTTCGCGGGGGTGGGGAATCGCGCGGGGAGTTCGCGGGGGCTTCGCGAGGGGGAAATTCGCGGGAGGGGGACTTCGCGGGTGGATGAACTTCGCGGGGGGGGGACTTCGCGGGGGAATTCGCAGGGGGTATTTCGCGGGGACTTCGCGCGCGGGGACTTCGCGGGTGGGGCTTCGCGAGGGGGAATTCGCGGGGGACTTCGTGGGTGGATGGACTTCGCGGGGACTTCGCGGGTGGATGAACTTCGCGGGGGGGGGGGACTTCGCGGGGAGACTTCGCAGGGGGTCTTCGCAGGGGAGGAATTCGCGGGGACTTCGCGCGGGGCCTTCACGGGGAACTTCGCGGGGACTTCGCATGGGCTGACTTCGCAGGGGACTTCGCGGGGTGGGTGACTTCGCATGGGCTTCGAACTTCGCGGGGTGGGGACTTCGCAGGGGACTTCGCAGGGGATTTCGCGGGGAGGGGACTTCGCGGGTGGGGGCTTCGCGGTGGGGGCCTCGCGGGGAATTCGCGTGGGGACTTCGCGCGGGGTCTTCGCGGGGAACGTTGACAAAAGAAGTAGAGAAAAAAAAGATAATAAATGGCAGCAATGGGAAGGAAAGTTGAGTTACCATTTTCACGAACTTTGTCGGAAAAGATATTCGGTTTCTACTAAGTCTTCTGCATCTTCAAATGCTCTCACCTAACCTCACCTAACCTCTCACCTAACCTCACCTAACCTCTCACCTAACCTCACCTAACCTCTCACCTAACCTCACCTAACCTCACCTAACCTCTCACCTAACCTCACCTAACCTCTCACCTAACCTCACCTAACCTCTCACCTAACCTCACCTAACCTCACCTAACCTCTCACCTAACCTCACCTAACCTCACCTAACCTCTCACCTAACCTCACCTAACCTCTCACCTAACCTCACCTAACCTCTCACCTAACCTCACCTAACCTCTCACCTAACCTCACCTAACCTCACCTAACCTCTCACCTAACCTCACCTAACCTCTCACCTAACCTCACCTAACCTCTCACCTTTTTTTTTTTTTTTTTTTCGAAGAGAAATGCTTTACGCACGACCCCCCGGGAATTTATGAATCATCCGGGGGAGTGTGGGACTCCCAAAGGCCCGACAACCCCCCACCCCCACCAGAGACGCTTGTTCTCCGGTGGACGCAGGGCGCCCCCGAAACCCCGGTATACCCACTAAAACTCTCCGCAACCCACCCCCTTCAGCTCCACACGTTGTTCTGTCTCGCCGAGAGTGGGTCTCTCGCATGTACGCTCACAGGAGCCTCCCGGCCGACCTTGATAGATCTTTCCATCAGGAGACTCCCCGTACTCCCTCTTACCATCTTGCTATCCTATCCTGGCTCCTTTACATCACCCTACCTCTTGCGGGGCCAATTCGGCGCTAGTGTAGCCAGGGTCTACTTCGTCCACTTCGTCTGCACTTGCATCTTCCTCTTCCTGTTGTCGAACCCTCTCCTCATACATACGATCCTCCCTTTCTTTTCTCTTCATTACGCGACACACAAAATCATAGACCACCTGCCACCCGCGCCTGTCACCAACCATGAACGGTATGATGGCAGAGACGGAAGGCAGTGCTGCTCTACCCAGCCCCTCTAACACCTCCGATCTCTCCTCCGTCCATCTCTGACATGACCAGACCACATGTTCAGGACTGTCACTTACCCCACACACTCTACACCCGTCAGTCGCCGTCTTTCCAATTCGAAACGTGTAGGTGCCGAAAGACCCGTGCCCCGTGAGGAACTGGGTGAAGTAGTACGATGTCCTCCGAAAAGGACAATCGCACCACTCCCCCAAGTCCCCCACAAGAGCCCGAGTCCACCCACTCTCCCCCTCCCACGCCCTCTTCCACTTAACCATCGTTTTCTTCCTGGCCATTCGTCGCACACCTGGGAGGTGGCCATTCCCGACCGTAAACAGGAACCCCCTCTCCGCCACCAACAGGTCGGCCGGAGGAACGGCGGCCACTACCTGTGCAGCCACCGCCGCCACCGTCCGGTACCCGCTGATGGCTCGGAGGAGGACCTTCCTCTGTGACATGACCAACAATATCCTGTATTTCGCAATCTTCATGGCCGACCTCCACACTGGTGCCGCGTACAGCAAAATGCTATGCACGACACCAACCAACAACATTCTCTTCTCGTACTCCGGTCCGCCTACATTAGGCATCATTCTCGCTAACAAGTTTGCCCTCCCTGCGGCCTTCCCTATTACATATCGCACATGCTCCCCAAACTTCAATCTGCTATCGATTTCCACTCCCAAATATCTCATGTGCCTCACCGGCCTTACGATCTCTCCTCCCAACCTAACCTGCCACTCCCCCCCCTCATTCCTCTTACCACACAAACCTCCGTCTTCTCCTCTGCAATCCGTAAGAAGTTCCTTGCCGCCCACTCACTCACCAGTCTAAACGATTCCTGCAACCTCTCTCCCAACCCGTCCATCGTTTCGGCGGCCACAACCAATAACAAATCGTCCGCGTATGCCACAACTTCCACCCCGACCGGGTACTCCAGCCGGAGGACACCATCAAAGAGGAGGTTCCACAACATCGGTCCAAGGACCGATCCTTGCGGAACCCCCATCGAACACTTGTGAAACTTTCCCATTCCCAACTCAATACGCCGGCCCCTGAAATAAGAGGCTATAATCTTCCGCAAAAAAGGGCAAACATTCATTTCCGTCAGCCTACTCATTATCCTGTTCCAGTTGGCGGTGTTAAAGGCATTCCGCACATCAATGGCCAGAAGCCCACACCGCCGATACCTTTCCCGCGATCTCTCCACCTTCAACAAAACGTCCCTTATTGCGTGCACCGTCGATTTCCCCCCCCTAAATCCGTACTGCGCTTCAGAAAGCGCACTCACTTCCTCAACCCTCTCTTCCAGCCTTTCCAGAAGCAAGTACTCAAAGACCTTTCCCAGCACGTCTAAGAGGCATATAGGCCTGTAAGACGCAGGCCTACTCCGCTCCTTACCATGCTTCAGCAGGAGTACCACCCGTGAGATCTTCCATCTATCGGGGAAACTTCCTTCCTGTAGCAACTCATTGTACAGCCCCAACAGAGCCCCTGGGACTACCTTCCATACCTCCCTTACAGCCTCGCCGGGGATACCGTCCGGTCCGGCTGCTTTCCTCAATTTAACTTTGCCCACTGCACTTTCTAGCTCCTCCATACTAAAGTATGGGGGCTCCCCAGAACAGTGCACGTCCCATGTACCGTATCTTGATGCCCCTTCCCTCGGAAACAACTCTTCTATTGTTCGCTTCCTCATGCGCCGCGACAGGCGCGGGGGACTCCTCCCCCCCATCGCCCCCATCACTATCTTATATCCCTGTCCCCATATTTCTCTGTTCACCTCCTCCAAAATTTCCCTCCATCTCTCCCTCTTCGCCTGCCTAATCATTCTCCTCATGTCCTTTTTCAAGTTCCTCGCCTCCTCCCTAAGGTCCTCCCCACCACTGCCCCTGTGGATTCGTCTACGGACCCGGTCATAGGCTCTTTTAGTGGAAGAGAGCTCCTCCGTCCACCAATACACAGGACTTAGCCCACCGTCCTCACCCATCAAAACAGTCGACCTCCTCACAGTGTCCCCAATCGTCTCCTCCAAGTTACGACCAGTGATCGTATCCAAAACCTCCCCCAGCCTATCCCGGAAACGACCAACCACAAAAACCTTCCGGGCTGAGTCCAAATTGCGCATCATAGACCGCCCCCTGATCGAGAAATACACATGTCCATGATGCGTGTACGGGTTTTCATGAACAACCTGCCAGCCAGAGAGTCTCCTTGAGAGAGCCTCAGACATCAGGGTTATGTCAATGTGACTCTCGGATACCCCGCGCCTAAACGTGGGGGACCCGTCAGAGACACTCACGAACCGCTCCTGTGCCATCCACTCCTCAATCAAGCATCCTCTTTCATCAGTCCTAGGGGACCCCCACATAACGGATTTTGCGTTGAAGTCTCCAAGCACCACGGTACGATGCGGCTCCCGAATATCCCCCAGCAGGGCCCGAAACCTAACCTCTCACCTAACCTCACCTAACCTCTCACCTAACCTCACCTAACCTCTCACCTAACCTCACCTAACCTCTCACCCAACCTCACCTAACCTCACCTAACCTCTCACCTAACCTCACCTAACCTCTCACCTAACCTCTCACCTAACCTCACCTAACCTCTCACCTAACCTCACCTAACCTCTCACCTAACCTCACCTAACCTCTCACCTAATTATTGTGCCGCCCTGAAAATGTGCCGCTCTTAGTGTGCCGCCCCGCCCCCCGAAGATGTTCCGCTCTTAGTGTGCCGTCCACAAAAATGTGCCGCTCCTAGTGTGCCGCCCCCCCTTGCACCGTCCCCAGTACGCCCCCAAAAAATGTGTACCCCCCCAAATCCGCCTTCCAGTGTGTCGCCGCCGCCTAACCTCACCTAACCTCTCACCTAACCTCACCTAACCTCTCACCTAACCTCACCTAACCTCTCACCTAACCTCACCTAACCTCTCACCTAACCTCACCCTCAACCTCACCTAACCTCTCACCTAACCTCACCTAATTATTGTGCCGCCCTAAAAATGTGAACTTCATGGGGTGGGGACTTCGCAGGGGACTTCGCAGGGGATTTCGCGGGGAGGAGGACTTCGCGGGTGGGGCTTCATGGTGGGGGCCTCGCGGGGAATTCGCGTGGGGACTTCGCGCGGGGACTTCGCGCGGGGTCTTCGCGGGGAACTTCGCGGGGGTGACTTCGCGGGTGGATGAATTTCGCGGGGTGGGTGACTTCGCGGGGTGGGGACTTCGCGGGGAGGGGACTTTCGAGGGGGAATTCGCGGGGACTTCGCGGGTGGATGAACTTCGCGGGGACTTCGCGGGGGACTTCGCGCGGGGATTTCGCGGGGTGACTTCGCGGGGTGACTTCGCGGGGCGAGGGGACTTCGCGGGGGAGGGGACTTCGCGGGTGGGGTTTCGCGGGGAGGGGACTTCGCGGGTGGGGGCTTCACGGTGAGGGCCTCGCGGGGAATTCGCGGGGACTTCTTCGCGGGGGTCTTCGCGGGGAACTTCGCGGGGGGAACTTCGCGGGTTCAGGTTTGTTCAAACCTAATATAATTAAATTCATATTCGATTTGTTTTCACCCAGAGATCAAATCTAGGAGGTGAATTAAAAACAGAACAATTACAAACATTTATTCTCTCGAACCCACGAGGCATAAGGACAACATTAAATCCCTGAATGTTATCAGTTCCACAGCCGATGCATGGACCGCTGGCCGTATCAGGTCAGTACTCAGCGAAGTGTGCGCTAGGAATTTGTGCTGCAAAAATATTTGCGGCCGTCTAGAATAAAATCTATCACTATTCCGAGATTTTATCAGGAGAAACTTATTTTTTAAAATTATTTCCACTACATTTTTTGCCTGAAACTTTTTTTCTAAAACCCAACCGTTTTCGAGTTAGGAGGAAATGACAACGAAAAATTGGCATTTTCCACTCTTCCCGGGGGGGCAGGAACTTTATATTTCACAGTATGTTCGAAAAAGGCTATTTCAATCATATACCAAAAAATCAGTACTTCCGGACGAATGTCTATTTCAGGAAGATTTTGACTGGCCTACAAGATGAATTTTGCGTCCTCAAAATACTAAACAACTATGTATGTCCATAATAGAGACATTTTTTTATTTGACCGTCCGAATTACAAAATAGATAAGATATGGCTGTTAGACGAAGAGGAATAAGAAATGAAATGAAATGGTCACTCTATGTTATGGACAATAGGTTAAATCTATTAGCACGTGGTCTGGAGAAGGTTCCAGACCTATTCCAAACTTGAAATTTGTCCAGTCTGCTGCAAGTAGACGCTGCGAGAAAGATGTCAGTCATTTCTTGCTTCTGATTAAAGGAGATACCCTACGAAATGGTTGGCAATTGGAAATGAGCAGCTTTAAAATTACATCTACAAAAATGACTGCATCTTCTTCTGTGAAACAATACTGTTTGCAGGATTTAAAGGAATTTGGTATAAAATAAATCAAACAACGTTTTATGTAAGGAGGAAACAACATATATAATTTCTGTACAAAAGTTAGCTTGTATATACAAAAACAATATTAAATACAAGTTCTTTGGCGAAATTATGTACATCAAAAAACGAATCAACAAAAACGAGTATTTTCGGATGGAACCAACTTCAGACATTTCACATGACACTCTGCACCATACAATCAAAATACTTAATTCCACTATCACGTACAGAATAAGAAAAGTGTTATATCATGATTCCTAATTCTCTTTGTGGTATATCAATGCGAAAAAATGAATAACAATTATTTTTTCCACTCATATCTAGAATGAGAGAAATCAAGAATTAAAGTACATTTAAACGGCTATAAAGTGTTCATTTTATTCGAATAATACTCGTACGAAATTAAGTAACATGCCAATGACTTCAAAGTACACATATATAAAGGTGAACTATTTGCACACATTACATCAACTGTGAGAGGTAACACAAATTCTTGCATCTTTATGACAATTTCTCGTAGGAAATTAAAAATGAATTCCAAGCATCAATTCATCAAGCTACTGTTTATGCTTTCAGAAAAATCAATAAATAACAGACACAATGAATTGTATCGGGACAAACGATCGTCATCGTATCATTTATATATTAATCGACACAAAGATTGTCCTTTTTTCAATTCTAAAGGCCTTTTTAAATATAGATATTTTGAAAACAGAAAGATTAGAATAACGATAAATATCAACTATTCATCTGCCAGTTGAAACTTCAGATAACATTCCCATTTCAGGGAAACTGCACATGATTAAACATCCTTAAAATTTCCTAAATTTATTGCTATATTTTCTAAATTCAAATTACATAGTGTTCCTAATCAGTCCAAAAGTAGAAGGCATTTGGGAATCGAACTGAGAAGCCAACTTTAAATCTTGATTCTGGGCCCATGAACAAACCAATCCCGATACTGTTGTGTGTCGGAATATTCTACATTTCATTCTATTATTTGAAGAGATTAATGTCATTGCTTAAGTTGGGACATCGCAGATTTAATGAACACATTGTTCTTATCCTCAACATGGACGCTTTTTTTATACACAAATGATCCAAGAATGTTTAGATACGTATTTCATGCACAATAACTTAAAATTGTCTCCACAAACTGATGGTAAACTCTATTAAATAACGCTCGATGGTAACTTTTCGAGATGTGGCATAGTTTGATTGCTGCGACGTCTAGGCAATGTGCCGCTTCCGGGGATGAATGACGACATTTCGGGACATCCGTAAGAGATCAATAGATCGATTAGGTTTTTACAGGTAGCAACAGTTACATCTGCGTTAACGCTATTGGCCGCTTGAGTTTTGGCGATGGCTATACTAAGGGCTGCTCTTGCGTACACCAAGGGAGTTCTGCCATCTTGGTCAATGCTTTTAACGTTTGCATTGTGCTACAATTACACGAATTATTAATATAGTTCAAAAAAAAAGATTTCATTGTAACGATGCGTCCGACATGTATCAAACTGTTTAAATATTACAAAAGTTATGAATTGCGTTTTTGTCTCAAAAAGTGGAATTGAAAATCAGAGCTTCAAACTATAGAAGCTCTGATTATTTAAATAAAATAAGCACAAGATACTCACCCAAATCAACAGTTGGGCAACAGCCAAATTGCCCATTGCACACGCAAGGTGCAGCGGAGTTCTTAAATCCCTTGGTGCCACCGTAGAATTCACATGATCAGTATTCGAAAGTGCTAAGACATGAATGATTGATTTCATATTCGCACTACAAACTACGTCCACCAACTGTTGTCCAAGAGGCATTGTGTTGTTAGAAGGTGGTAGAAACTCTTTACTTTCGTATTTCCATCTAATCCACTGTTCCTTTTCTTCGCGAGTCGAGTTTGGCAACGGTTTTGTTTTGCCTTGTGTATTGCACTCCCAAACAGAATTGGCCAAAGTATTTCCGATGGCGAGCATTACGCTTAAATGACCAGGCCTAAAAACATGAATTAGTTCGTTGACATTTGTATTGTCACGAACACTTACGGCCACTTGTCCAAATCTAGAGATCTTACACGGGAAACATGCGAACCGAGATTTCTATGAACACCAGAACATTCGATACACATCAACACACCTAAATTTAAACTAGCCCAATCTGGATCTAATGAAAAAAGGTTCAAATTAATTTTTACATTCACAGTTTTTACAGAAACTTACTCGTAGCATCACAATCGACGCACTGTCCATTTCCAGGTACCCTCGTTCTAATTGATTGTATCGTTGCCGCTTCCATTGAACTCGTTTGTTTCTTGATCTGCGACGATTCGCTCAATTGTAAAGATGTCAGGATTTGCTGTTCAATGGCGGCTACCCATTCGTCTCTTTCTTCAGAACTCGACGCCTCAAAGTGCCACTGTTTATTATCCAAAGAAACTATGTAAAATTCATAGCCATCTGGATCTATAAAAAAATATCGCCGTTTTGATAACAACACCGTTTATTTCGTCATTATTTACCATCGTATTCAGAATTTTTCACTCCGCTACTCCTCATTCTTCGGTGTCGTTTCTTAACGTTCGGCGTTTCTGTCTTCATGCTTTCGCCGTTCAAAAACGAATTGCTGTTAGAGAGGACCATACCTTCATCGCCACTGGCTTGTGAGTATTTCGAACCTGGATCTTTTACTACTTCTAGGGCACTTAGTAACACTTTTTCTGTCGTACACTTATCTTTAGCTGTAGAAAGATAAGAAAATAATTTCAATAGACATAACTATAATTGCATTGTAATTTGGGCTGGTTCAAAGAACAGTTTCTAATTTTCTTTTCATTGTAAATCAAGAATTATTTCGCTAGTCTCTCGTATCTTCTGCAAATCTTGCCGACATCAGGATGCTTTAATCCACTTCTCCCCCTACATAGTTAAATTATTCTTGAAGATATAACAGTTCTTGAGCTTTCTAAACCATAACTGTTCCCTTAACATTCATAAGGTATCCAAGAACATTTAATTGTATCGAAAACTCACCATTAAGCGTTAACCCTCCAAGGCTCTCGTTAATACCATTGCTGCCGTTTGTACCGACAACGGTTATTATGGAACGAGAACCCCGCGGCTTTTGTCCAGGTACTTTAACGGTCACATATTGCAAGGATATCTCTTTTCCATGTACATCATCCATATAGTCGTGGAGGCTCGGATGATAGGTTAAACGGCCGTCATCACACAACGTCACATATTTCTTTTTCCACTCCTTATTCAATGTTTTGCTGCTCCTCTTGTACAGATAACCCTGTTTTATTGGTATCGCTCGACCACTACCAAAGTCACCACCGTTTTTCAGCTTCTCCTCTCCTTTTTTTGATGTTGTGAATAGATTTGATCTTCGACGACTTTTTCTTGATGTTGTTGGAGTAGAACTGGGCGTTGGGAGATCTTGGAAAATAGTAAAACAATTAGGAATATTAGGGAAATAGTGGGGTTAATCATATTACATAAAAAAAATCTAATTTTTTTTCGTAAATAAGGTAGTGTCATTATGACTTTTTCGGCATTGGATTTTGATGCACTTGATTTTATAGTTACAAAGATGAAAATTTGTATTTCTTTAAATTAAATTTTGGATGTCGAACTTCAAAATGGAGTACCTTTTGCATCTTTCGTGACATTTTGTGGGTTTTGAATGTTGTCGATGTTATGCGACGTAAATTTTGCGACGTTGTTGTTTTCCGTTGGCACGCTCTGAACTAATAGGCCTTGCATTGAACCGTGACTTCCTAGAGTGGAAGAGGAGGAATTCCATTTTTCTTCGTACGATCTGAAGACCGGATCTTTGTCGCTTTGTCTGAATAAATGGTGAGTCGATGAAGACAAAGTGTGGGTTTGTCGATTACCTAGACCTTGTACGTTTGCGGTTTCCTAAAAACGTGGCAGTTGAATCCAGGTCGAAATTATTTACTAAATACCTTATGCGTTAATGCGTAATTGTGACTAGGTGACATGTTTGTTGGTGGTGATTGTCCGACCCCGTTTGTAGATTGTCCAGGAATCAATGGGAAATGTCTTTGAGATGCGGCCAAGTGAAAATGATTATTAGGCGTTGATGGTCTGGAGTTGGTTGGTGTTAAGCACGACGTCGACGAGGATAATCTTTGTTGAACGATTTTCTGACAAGCTGAAAAGAACAAGAAGCGAATGAATAAATTGAGAATGTCGTATATTTACATTTCTTTTTTCGAGGGCGTTTTTTCAGACAGTCACAACTTAACTTTATTTTTATCAACATTATTGACGAAAGTAGATCGACAATGCTGGAGCATAATTACGCGATACAAACCGACTTGAGATTTTGCACGTGGAAAATAAATTCAGATGAGATGCCAGTCGATTTTATCTTCGTCTGATAAATATTCGATTTTTCAAAAAAAAAAAACGACACGGACACTTGAATGAAAACATTTTATATTGAGCTATGTAATGTCAAGATACATTCTGAATGATAATTTTGTGCGGAAAAGTGTGTGAAAATTAGATAGTTTTAACTAAAATTTTCGTCGGGACGTCGGGACTAAGTGGTTAGTCCTTTTTTCTGGTCGATTCATTACAAACAAAAACGATGAAATTGTAAATCAAATCTGATGGAATTTCTCTTACTATAATAAACGAATCAAAGAAATTCTAAAAAATTGGAAAACGTGACTAGAAATATATCATAATTGAATCGTTTAAATGAGTATGAGATGAGGGTAAAAACCGTACTCACCATCTTGAAAGACACGTTCAACGTTCAATCCATACGTAGCACAAGTTTCGTAGTAGGAGCACCGTTTCAGATCATTTGCTAATTTTCTGGCCCGAGTGTCGTCAACAACGCGAGGATTATTTTCACTTATTGCATCTAAAACAAACAAAAAATATGAATGCCAACGCGACAACAAGTGTAATTGAAAGAATTCTTTCAGTGCACACAAATAGCATTCAGTAGGAGAAATAATAGCTACGTACCTTGTGTCCCAACTAGTATCAGAGGAATTTCAGCTGAATTCCTATAATGAGACATTTTCGTGTAGTAATTATAAATGGCGTTGAACGATGCCTCGTTCTCCAAACTGAAGACGAAAATCACGGCATCAACCCACGCCGTAAACTGCAAACAATAAAAAAAAAATTACTATCGAGTCAATCTAAATGAATCGCATTAAAAATTTGCGGAAGGTTATCCCAAGACTGGTTTAATCGAAAAAGGAAGAACAATCGTGGGCGAAACGGTTTAGACGACAAAGTACGCACCGTAGTAAGTGTGTTCTCGGAACCATGGAACGAGTTCCTTCTAACCCAAAAAAAAAAAATGATTAGGAATCGAATGTTTGCAAATCCCCCAGGTGAATTGCGCAAGCGGGCAAAAAAAGCAATAAAACGGAATTATGAAGATGCTCGAGAAAACGCGGGTGGTTTTCAGCCGATAAAATCTGGCAACGAATTTACGATTTGTTTACTTGGAAAGCGTAACATAGCGGAGTGCTTGGGGGGAGAGAAATAACATCGTTCGAATACGCGTAATAACTCAATCCTTCGAAAAACGTAGAAATTGGAATTCCTTCTTGTTCGCGATGACAATTTTCTCCTCAGCAAGGCGCGAATTGGTGAAAGCGCAACGAACTGATTGGGTGGAGAGAATTATCAAAAAACCGCAGATGAGTAAATTATAAGACTAGAACTCCCAGAACGCGTTCCCGGTTCCGAGTTATTGGACTTGGAAAGTAATCAAGTTATAGAGGCAACTTCGAACCCTTGAACCTTCACGACTCGAAGGACTGTCTTTATACGGGGTCGTTTTGGGTATAGGAATAATCATAAAACGGGGTTAGGAAGAGGTTTTATGATTAATGTGGGACAGACTCAGAATAATAAAAAACGCTAATAAAAAACAGGTCCAAATTCGTGTCGATCCCCCTAGTACGAGTTCGGTGGTTGTAGGCCGGTTGGGGCCTCATGACAAGTTGCTCATCACTCATTTTGTATTAATCCTGTATTATTGAAATATACATAATGAAAAATGGATGCTAAATTCTTTTTTTTGCAACCACTTCGATCTTTTTCAGGGTTACCTGCAATTACGAACATCAATCAACCGGCATTTCTGATCTTTATTCTCGTCCTCGCGCGATAACGGGCGGAAAAACGGTAAAGAGGCAAAGCGGACGTTCTTTTCTTTTAAAACATCCTTTTTCGCGCGGAAATGAAGGAAGCTGATTGCATCCGCATGCAAAATTTCCCGTTAAATCGGAATATCGATCTCGGTTCGCTCCACACAGCTTTCTCGTGTTTGGAATTCGATAATAATGAGCAACTTTGACAAACAAAAATTGAGCAGAAAGAGCTGATAAAATGTTGCATTAGGCGTGATAAATTCTTGAACCATTATGGATAGGATTTCTTGGGATTTTTGGTTCAATACTTATATTTCATCTAGAAGTTTCTCTTTTCTTTTTGTAAGAGAGAGTTTTGTGTCATCATTGTGACCTTAATTTATTAATTTACCAGATACTACAATTTGGATTTTTTTTTCTTCACAAATGATTAGTGTAACAATTTCTCCAGGACAACAATGTTGTGTCACTGTACACAAATATGCTCTCAGAAAAAATGGCATGATTTTAAAAATATACGTTCTTATGAAAGAACATCGACATAGTTTAAATACAATAATAATTTTTATAAACAAAAATGCAAGTACAATGAGAGCATCTAGTATTAGAGCAACCGGTATTAGAATATTTAGAGAATGATGTACTCCTCAAATTAAATTTTCATGTTACCTCCTACGTACGTCGATGATTGTATATGTATAGTCGTGTTTAGTGCCGAAACCCGGGTAGCGGTGGTGAATTACAGGAATCATGAACAATTTTCTTGGACGACCAATAAAATCGTTAAATTCTAATATATGTTACGATTTCATTGCATTATTTCGCTCAAATAAGTTCACGAAAAAAAATACCTAGAAAAAACTAATTACGCTAAATTCCTATCCCATCGGGCATCTACGCCAGCAGTCAATTTATTGTAAATAGAATATTTTAAATATTGAACGTAATTAACTTTGATACGATCCACTGGATCCATTTATCTGTATGCAATTGGTAATTCGTATAAAATCGCTGAAATTATATCTGTTTCTGATGCGATAAAGTTATTATAGTTCCAATTTAAATGCTTATTACACAGTAATAAGCAAAAACCCAATCTGACTTATATAAGTATAAAAAATTATCCTTCAATGTTTCTGTAAATAAAGATCCAACGAATTATAGTTTTGAATATTCGCGAATGATCTCATCCATCAATTCCTCTCAGTTTCCGATTTTCCACTCTCTAGATATGCTAAAAAAAATTCCTACAGGGAGATAACACTCACGAGTCAACAAATCGGGAACTCCTCCACACGCCAAGTGCCTGTTTACTTTCGACGGACAAGATCACCCTCCACTCCACACTATACCTTCTTAGAGCCTTTCCAACCCCTGACTGAGGAAATGGAGTTTCTCCGGAGGTGTATGTAGCGCCGGTGAGTCCGGCGGCGCCGCGTCGGCGGTGGAGCAACAGACTCGACAGTAATTCACCTTAAAGCAGGGACGCCACACAGAGGATACTAAGATATAGGGAGAGCTGTTCGAAAAAGCAGATTCAGAAAACCATGTACCACCAACTTGAATCTGCTGAAGTGGCTCGTCAACACAGCATCTAAGAAGTATTCCAGTGACCATTTGAAGTTGTATTTTGCATATGAAATGGAATCCCCCGAACGGGTATTCGCCTTTAGTCGCCAATGGATGAATCGATATTAGCGCGGTTGCCACCGCCGACGCCGTGTCCTATGCAAGCTACACCACCCTTTTGCACCTCATCACCAATAATGCAATCCGATGGGGACTAGAACGTTTCTAGGATTCGATAAAATCATATTGCTTCTCATTTTTCTCGAAACGACATCCTCGCTACGTTACAGATGATAAAATGGAAAACCAACCGCCTTGTTCCATGAAGTATAAAACTTCTGGCTTTTACACTTCAACTTTTTCCCTTCCCCACAGCAATAAGTGTGTTTGTATGTTCGAAGTGGAATGAATTTCCCGAACAAGGAACTACACGAAGGGGAGAAATCCACCAAAGCGTTATCGGGGAGCATCGCAACGACCGCGACGCCACGTATCGTGAGGCGCCATCCCAGGCTCTCCATGGCTTTATAAAATATGCATTTATTTCTCCTAGCAATGGGCAAAGTAAATTATCCGGAGCTATAAATAGAAAATGAGTCCATTTACCTGTTCGCAATGGTGAACCGGCTCCTTTTGATAAGACAGGTACAGCAGAGGAAGAAAGATAAAAAAAAAATGAAACGATCTGAACATTTCGCTATCTTAGAATAACGTCTTTGGTATTATGAAATTTAAATTGGATATCGGATTTTATAACAGAATAATTTTTTGCCACGCGCTGTAACGTTTGCTCATCACTTTTTATGGGGATTATTTTGCACTAGAGACAATTTTTTTAAGCGTTCAAAATTCGACTAACTTGTACTTCTGGTGGTCCCCCTTCATCTCTGATCAGAAGCAGGTAGCTTTGGTTGTCCACCAGTACTTCCTTCTTGAAGCGACCGCCCTCCGGGGACTCCTCTTGCATGTAGGAACCCGTCAAGTAGCGATGAACCAGCGCCGACTTGCCGGATGATAAGGAACCCACAATTCCCAAACGTAGATCGGGAACAGCGCGCGATAACGTCCATTCTTGACTGTTTACGAAGGAATCTGCAAGGGAAATTTGTATTGATGAATTATTTCTCTAAGCGATTTATAACGGTTAAATATCGATTGTATGCAATCAAAGTTGAAAACTCGAGGATTGTATAAATAATAATCGTTATTGATCCGTTAGAAGAGTGTTTCCATCTTTCGAACTGTAATTACAAATTTACTGGTGCAGGATGTACGTATATAAATATTTCAGTCGCTTTAGGTCAATCGGTACTAATCTGAAGTAAACCACGTTTGATTTAGAACTAACGGTCGGTCGAAAAGCGAGCAGCACGAATCAGAAGGAGAATGATTGTTTTGTTAAACGAAAAGTGAGACAGCTGTTTCTTATTCTTCGCGCATCAATTCCATGATGTCTCATTGACCGCCCGAGCTTTTTGATGAAAGAATGAAAAGATCCCCCGAAATTCCGCCATTCATCCCGGAACAACTTTCGTAACAGCTTCCCTTTATTCGGGTCCTTATAGCTCCAGTTTCCACCCTCATTTGTAGTTGCATTACTTCTCTTTCAGACTAGGACATATTTCTCCCGAATTCATTGTTTTGGTGGCAGACTTGTCGTCCAATCTTTTCTAGGGATGAAAAACTCTTAGACCGTTACATCCTGAGAATGATTTCTCCGTTTTGTTTCCGATGAATTATTGAATCTTGACGCGAAAGTTTTCGAGTTCAATATATTGAACTAATGAAACGTATTTCCATGTCGTACAGAACCGGAACTACCTGAAAACTTGGTCACCAATTAGGTTGCAATTAGTGCATAATTACCCGTCAAAGTTGCAGAAAACTGTCGTATTAGCCCCAATTATGTTAATACTATCAATTTTATTCAATGAAACGGAAACGCAGTTGCCATTAAACCGACGTAATTAGTGGCTAAGGTTAACCCGCCCTTTTGGGCTGCACCATCACCGAATGCCACAGACGTGGTACCCTTCTTCGTCCGACAGATGCGTGAAAGAAATCTGAACCATAAAATTAAGGTAAGGTTTGTATTATTCATTTTTTGACTGTCTCGTGCCAAGACATCTGCTAGTCGGAACGCAATGCTCGCGAACGGCGGCCATAAAACTTTTCTATCTTCATTCATTCCAATGCTTTTACATAAAATTTCTCAAATACAACAGTTGAATAATTATTTCAGTATGCGAACTTCCTAGACATTTTACCATCCAGCAGGTGGATCTTTGTGACCAGCTGGTACCCGGTCCAGGAAGTTGACTTACGTACATCCATTAGTGGCAACTTTGCTGGTAAAAAACATTATGTACGTTACATGTTCATTTTTTTTTAACATTACAACCGCCGGGGTCGCACAGGATAAGGCTTCTCTGTATTATTTCATTCGTATTGTTGACCCATACATCAATAAAAGAAAGGCAATTACAGAACGTGTTTTTCGTTAAACATAATAAGTATACAAATAAATCGTGCGGAGAAAGTGCTGATTTATCTGATTTTTCTGCATCCTCGAATGATAGAACGAGTTTATTTCGAAACTTTGCGAATGTGACTTGATTTATCGTCATGCTGAACTCCGCTGAGTGTTTCGACAAAAGGCATGGTGAAAACGATGCGAGGTACTTTCGTGCGGTATCAAGATTGTAATTGTCTTGACCCTAGAATAGCAGATAAGTATCAATTCCAAATGCTTTGTTTCGTCTGAAGATAAACGAATAATTTTGCACAGAAAATCTTTACGTTTCTAAGGATATAAGTTTTAGCTGTATCGTCGACAATTTATCCCACTTTATACGTCATTCCGTCTAATCCATCTCATCGCATGAAATTAATTAAGGCGGTTTCAGTGTCGAAGCTCATTCTTATTGCGAACTTGTATAAGTTGTTTCAACTCACAGACCAAAATGGTCTACATAAAATATACAGGGTGTCCGGGAAAATGTGGGAGATCTCTCGGATTAAGATAAAACATTAAAAAATAAGATGACAAGTTCCCATAAATTTTTTTCCTAGCGGGCCTCCCTACGAAGGTACGGCCTCCTTCAGGACGCCACTGGTGATCAATTTTTCTTTCAACGTTTAAACTGCATTTTTTTAAATCTAATAATTTTGTCGGATTAAATAACCTAAACTAAAACGTTTCTGTTTCTTGAATGTCTTTCGTAACACACTTTGCTTCAGACAAAAAAATTAGGAATCATGGTTTCTCTTTGATAAAAATAAAACGTTAATCCTTTTAATTTTTTTTCTCGAAAACGGTTGATTTTACCGACAATGAACAAGAGTACCTTTTCTTTAAATTAATGTTCAAAGTATTCAAATTTATTTTTCTTAACTCCTTATCATACAGGGTGTTGAAAATGTAAGCAATAAAATGTACAACCTAGTCCGCCCCTGAAAAACTAAACAAGCTAATTATGTTTTAAGGGCAGTATTTTAAGAGGTCCTTGCTACTGTTTATCGTATTAAATTTTCATTGAATTATCTTAAGTAGTTTAAAAGTTATTCAAGAAAAATTGATTACCAGTGGCGTCCTTTAGGAGGCCGTACCTCCGTAGGAACGGCCGCTAGGAAAAAAAATTATGGGAACTTGTCATCTTATTTTTTAATGTTTTATCTGAATCCGGGAGATCTCCCACATTTTCCCGGACACCCTGTATAAACGCCATTTCAAAATTAGTGATATATAAATTTTTCCAATTCAAAAAATGAACATTTGTAAGCACAGATAAAGAGAGGAGAACAGCTCAAGTCACGCCTGGTCTCGTAACGCGCAAGTTTTTTTGAATTATCTTTCCACTTCTCTTTTTAGGGCAGAATGTTAGATGGAAAAAGTTGAAGAAAAGTTATTTACAAAAAAAAAAACGAAAAAAAACCAAAATTCATTCCATTTCATATGATTCAAAGTATCTGTTCAGCTTCGCAGGTGGATGTTATTTTGTTTGTCAGCTAATTCAAATATTCCGCAACAGTAAAATATCTCCTGCAAGATGTGCACAATGAATAATTCAAGGCTACAATGTAATCAGAACAACGGGACTATTTTAGTTCAAATAATATACTACGCGACCAAAATAGTAATTGAGGTGTTTGTCAACGATATCGTTCGCATTCGCAACCAATTTGCTGATGTTGAATTTTATTGTCGATTAATTATGCAACTTTAATCGAATGAAACATAATAAAACTATCTCCGTATTTAAACTTGATTACAGCGCTTATAACGAATGTACTTGTGGCATATCGAATTTTATTGGTAATGGCATTGGTGCGGCCTAAATACATCACGCGAATTTTACTCGTTATATGATATGCTTAGTACTTTACGTCCACATTGAATTCAGATTGAAATGGTTCGAATTTTATACCGGGTTTCCAATTTATAATAGCCAATCAAATTTCCGGTTTTTAATTTCATAAATATCAGGTTCCAACTGTATTGTTTTCTTCCATTTTTCACGATTACGAGGTGTGAAAATTGAATAAATCATATTTTGTTTACTACGCAAACATTTTTCAGTTCACATCATTTCAATGAACGATTATGTGTAAACTTTTAGGCAGCTATTCAAGTGCCGTCTAATTAGCAACATCTATTTCCTCCATACGAATTTCATTTTCTGGATCACTTTCGTTGGCGTTTTATACTTTTCAAACACTAACCGAAGAATTAACTTTTTTCTCACCTTGGCAATGAATAAAAAGTGAATTAAAAATTATAATCCCAATTCGATAATGAAGTTCGTAATCTCTATTTCCGAAAAAAAAACAATCTATTTTCTTGACGCAAAACCGCTGGCGTCAACAGCGAAAACATGGCAAGATGCGTGGGAAAAGATCACGCGAATAGCATCCGTTTAATTCGGGCATGGATTGCGATGCCACAAACAAAAATGATAATTAATAACTGTTTAAAACCCCGCGGAGCAGCTTTTAAGTCCGTTTATCGGCGCGATGCGTTTCGGTGTATATTGTTCAGCTTGCTTTAGGAGCGATAAGCAGAAAGGTGAAAAAATCTCAGCCACAAACGGAAATAGCCTTACCGCGTGTAACCATAGTTATAACGAGATTTTACGAGTTCCATTCTACCCGAAACGAATTGTCAAATAGTGTTCGTAAGAGATGTATTCTACAATTTTTTTTTTCGTCTCGTAAAAACGAAGATTTCCAGCGTACATATTTCCCGCACGAATTAGTTCACCACGGTTTATTAATTTCGATACAACAAAGTGTGGAAAATATTTCACAACTTACTTTACATTTTACGTATTTCATCTCGGCAGAATCCGTTGAACAAAATGTTGATGTATTGTTGGATTCCGTTAGTTTTTTTTGTATCCATTTGAAGTGATATAATTTTTTTTTTCGAGCGAAACCCGTCCTACGAAACGAATCGAGGTCGTTGAGGTGTAGAAATAGGGTTGCAATGGGGTAGAATTGCTTCCTGAATCAATTAGTATCGGACATGGATTAATAATAGGATTTCTGGTCTATATCATTTCATAATGTAACGCCCTACCGGTTTTTTGAGAGCAAAAAATTCAGAGCTACCAATGGAGATATTACGTTTTTGATGAAAAAAAGCTGAGCTTTAACAAAAAAATCATGACGATTATGTGTCCACGGGAAGCTGATGAATTGAATGATTTCATTGTGAACAATTTGGATTGAATATTCAAGTAGGCAAGATATTTGATTGAACAGTTTTATATAAACAGATGCGACGATCGAGATTGGCAAAAATCATCTAATTTTTGCAATGAAAAAATATTGATAAGACACGAAAAGTTGCTATAAACTACTTGAAAACAGTTTCAATCGAACTGTCCTCCTTTTTTTCAGCACTTCAACAAGTAAATTCAAGTAAGTTTACAAAAAAAATTTTTGTTTCAGTTGATTATGCACAGAAATGAAGAGAGATATATAGTCATAGTTGAATCATAAACATAGATTATATTCTTCATATAAATTGACTGCAATAAATTGCGTTTGGTCCGGAAACACATCTGGTGGCCGCTCGCTCCATCCGTCTCCTATACTCCAAATGATGTGAGCTCGCACCTATTATTTAGCAATCTTCACTAATTCATATCTGTCTATCAATTTTCCAGCATACTCCCCAAGGCAAGGGCGCGAAGCTTTGCTTTAAAATCTAGAAAAGCTGTGAAGAAAGAAGTGAAAAAGGAGTGAGGAAGATATGACAAACGTTGAGAAAAGAGAAATAAGTGAAAAGAAAAAATTTGTAAAAGACGTGTAACAGATTCGAAATTACAAGCTACAAAAATTGATGACTCTTAAGCCTTCCTAGAAATCTTAACGAGAAATGAAATCACTCTTTAAATTGAATTTGACCTTGGTAGTTAATTGCTAAAAATCCAGATGTAAACCCTTAAATCCCTCGTTACGCGGCTATGAAAAGTTGTTGATTAATTCGACGATATGAAATAGGGGTATTCTCTGAACTAAATTCGTGAAATTTAAATAATCTACGGACCGAAAGCGAAGTATTCAACGTCCAATATTGATTTCTATATTGCAAAATGATGCAATTCATCTCGGCCGTGGCTCGAGCAGCATCGCAAATCCGGTAGATGCAATTCGATTGGGTACGTGATTCGGGGCCCCGGTCGCAAATAGAAATTCGAAAATTTGTTTGTGTGCAGAGGGATGATCGCGGAACCGAATCCGAAGGGATGAAACTTCGCCGGGTAAACAAAAAGCGTCGGTTCAAATCGGAGATGAAAGCTGTGTCTTCGTTCGTTGTGTGCATTTCGTCTCTACAGATTAGAGATTAATTTTCTTTTGTAGTAAAGTTGGGCTACGTCGACAACGGAGATGACAGCTGCTAGCCGCACACGATACCGTGTTCGCTCCAGTTTCCCAGCTGGTCTTGGCGCTTACGAGAATGTTTTAAATGACTGATAGGATGTTTATATTCTACATATATGGGACATCAGTACACTAAACACAAATAACTTTTTTTTGGTATACCGTTTACACAAGTTTCACTTCAAATTATTCTCCTCTTTTCGGGTTAGTTTGAAAGAGAATAATTCATTGCATTTGAAGTATTAACAACTTTGAACACAGTCTAGCGTTCAATATACTGTCATGATTCTGCGCTGTTCGTAAAAAACGCTTCATTTTATGAACAGCGCAGAATCGTTCACGAAGCGAGTTGGAACAGACCTAATATAACACCAGAATGCGTATAGAGTATTTGTGATTATTTAAAGAAACGTGTGAGATGGGAAACAAGATGTTGAGAAAAATTTGCAATTTATAGATATTGCTCCTATCAATAGCATATACGTTTAATTTCCAGATTTTTTTGAAAAAAAATGTAGAACATCATTCACCGATTTAAAAAAGTGAAACGCTGACTGTTGCCCATCTCCGTTCTGATGAAAGAAATTTTGTGAATTTTTTATATATAGTGAGAAATAATAAACAATTAATGAAAATACAAATAAAGAAATCGGCTTATGAAAGGTATACTGAAAATGGCGTCATTTTATTAATGAAATTCCTCAAATAAAGGTTTACCCCTGTGCCTAAATTATAAAGGAAATGGGTCCCAGGGTGGAGCACAGGAGAAAATTGCCACTGAGTGCTCCTACTAATTATATTATATCAATGTCATCCAATTAGCCCCAAGTGCGAACGATAGACGATCTAAGTTATCTATCTACATGGATACATTACGCCGTACAAAATGTTCCCTTTTAAATCCTACACATATGTCAAAACTTTTTTTTCGGTAACATTAATTCATTGCTTCCTTTGTTTCGTGTACAAAAATAAGCGTGCCCAAAAACACTTTGAATTGTTGAAGGACTTATATGACTTCTGTTTAATCGATCGTCACTGACATATGGATCTCGTGGTTTGGATGACGTTTAATATATTACAAAATACAAATATTGACAGCTGTGTGTTATTTGCTGGCAAGTAGTTTTTCAGCCGATTGCGTTTGAGATTGACTAATAGATTCAAGATCGGTATTGAGTTTGCAATCGAACTGACGTGTCACATCCCACTGGTTCGGATAAATTGATATTTCCATGCATTTACGAATGCCGAAGCCAATATAAACCTCAACGATTTCGAATGAAATCCATCAATGCGCTTCTAAATAACGAAGCGGAACCGAAATCACGACGATATCGACGAGCGGAAAGTGTTGGCACGTGTTTTACGATATTAATAAGAGGTAGGAAGAAGTTGAATAAATAGCTAATACCGTTATTTTATAGGATCCATTTCATGCATAGATGATCACGTATGTTGGACGTTAATTAAATTGAGGTAATGCAAAGGTGCGTTTAAACCCGCCAACCGCGTTGTTGTTTGCTCTAAAAATTTGCCAAATTACTCGTCAACGCTGACAAAGAAGTTGTTTTGAGTCAAATTCATCCGAGACTATCGAAAAAAGAAAAGCCGTTTGTAATAATTATCAGATTGAGTTATTTCTATCGCTTAATAATAATTAATAACTAAAAATAGATAAAGCTGCGAAATTCTATTCTAAAGGAGAATAATTTCTAGTTATTATCATTTAAATGACAAGTTCGCTCGAATGAAGAACAGACTAATCATGCATATAAGATAAGAATAGGAAGCGCATTATGGTTATTCATGAACTTTCCATCTCGTTTAACTTTCGAGATCTTTCCTGAACAGTCTTCATACGATTTCGTAATACTATTCTTTTTTTTTCCGATTCAGCTCTCGCTGCAGTAAATGTTCAATTTCGCGCGCGGAGAAAGTCTCGCGTTTTCGTCGACGATTGAAAATATAACGCTATCAAAAATTTCGATTCGATTCCTGCAGGAACGGATGACTTGAATAATAAATTGCTAATGTCGCTATTCCCGTTGGGACGTCACGTTAGATGCACATGAACTGTCACGCCAGACGGGAAAAAGTACAAAAATCGATAGTAATTTTTGAATAGGTGTCGAATAGTGGGAGATATCTCGTGACATATTTTCAGGGTAAGATATAATCAACTGCCAATTGTAAACATGTGACACCTGGCACGTAATCTACGTCTCGATGTGATATTTATTTACGTACATATCTACGTATACATACATCTCGAAATCCTGCCATTTGTACAATATTTTCGTAATGACGTTAAAATTCATTACACCACACTACAATTATATACCATTTTCTGCCCTTGCCTTATACATAATTGAGGTGGTGTAAGTCGATAGACGTAAGGGAATTCATCGAAATCACGTACGAACGGAGCGACTCACCGGATTTCCGCTTTTCCGGTAGAACTGTCGACTTAGTTCGTTTGATTCGAAGGGAACGCCGCCTGAGCGAACGAAGAAAGTTATCCGGCATCTTTTGGAAGGCAGGCGTTTCCGGAGGAATTTTCTTGTCGGGCATTAGCCAATTTTTAACGGCTGTCATCGAAATCCCCCTGGACTTCTTCGGTGTAGCCGTGGGGTCATTTTTAAGGTCAACCATATTGCACGATAATTTTGAGAAAAAAAAACACTAGCACATGACAGGAAAAATTCGTCAAAGTAGCACTTCAATTTATATTTGATGAAACGCAGCGGAGACGTCAGTCGTCGGGGCCGTTTTCATCTTACAAGTGCACTTTTTCATTTGTCCGAGACGGGCCGCGGAAAATTTCGCGCGCGCGTTTTCGCGCTATTCGCATCACAAATTGTTATCTCGTGCGCGTTCACCGACCGCTGGTAAGTGTGTGTGCACGCGGCATTATTTCACATAACGCAAGGGGAACCCAATGGTATGGTGTGGTGGGCTGGGATGGAGACGAGATCCCCACCCGACCGAATCTAGTGCTTTTTGCTCGCGCAAACGCCGAGCCGAAAGTGCACGGAACAGCAACACCGAGATATACGCACCTACCCTGAAAATCACCCTCAAAGAAAGTTCCACCCCTAGTAGTAGTTCTTTGCCACAAATCTTCGACGCCGGAATGGAACATCCTCATTGAATGAATGTATTTTATTGAAAACGAAAGCCGGGGCGAAAAACGTACGTTTGTATCAGCAATCTGAATCAATATATATGTGAGAAATAGTTCAGTTTTTTTAAAATTCAGTTGAAAATTTTGTTTTCACTTTAAATTAAGTCATTTATTTCACATTTGGAATTGCACTTAAATGTAAAGCTCTCCAGGGAATCAATTCGATTAGAATAGAATGTCGCAAAAATATTAATAATAATAATGACGAGTAACCAATTATCCCTTCTGTGAACTAACAATTCCATTTACTTCCATGAAATTCAGAGAGTCGAGAGTAGCGTTAAATTAACTCTGATTCAGAATAATCAAACTGTTTTGAGTTAAGTCTAGGGTGAAATTTACTAACGCAGTTAAAATTAATTCGAACACGGTCTTTATGTAGCGAAGCTATTTGTGTCCCATATAGTTTCATCACATAATCCTCATTTATGCTTATTGCTGAAGAAAGTCTTGGTGGCCAACTAACTTTTGGATATGCTTTTTATCCAAAAAGAGTGATCACAACAATTTTTGAATTCAATTCCTTTGGTAGAGGATGATTTTGTTATGATTCTGTGCTGATTATTTCGGATTTGCTCAAACCAAATCTTCACATTAACATAAGAATTTCGTCCCTGATACATAATGCAAAATATTTGTCGGCGTATTAACATGACAAACGAATCGGAACTGATTAGGACAACATCGATATCTGATCGTCCCGAAGTTGTACATCAGTTGCACACAACTGGGACAGCTGTTGGTCGGTGAGTATTGAAAAAGAAAAAGCTGACTTACCAAGGGTTGGTGAAAACGGTCGAATGATTTGCGCCGAGTGACACCGTTAATCCGGTTCTATTGTTTTTCGAGGAAGGGCCGCCACTAATTTAAATTCAATCTGCGAGATTTCGTGTGTATGCCATGGCGCAATACAAAATGTTAATTTAGCACCTGTGTACCCTGCGTGACTTCTGTTACCAAAACCAAACGGACGTTAGGAAGTCGCGTGAAGAATTTTTTTTGTTGGGCACAATTCTTACTCATACGGAACTAAAACTTTTTGCATTATTATATCAATTTTAATGGGGTTGGGATATTTTCGACAACGGCGCCTCCGTTGAATCCAATACTGTATTCTCGTTTAGAATCCAGTACAGGTACAGCCTTTAACATATAATAAAATGAACATCGTCCCGAAATGTACAATGCGATAAGATCGGAAACTGCGATATATCCACCCTATTTCCTTTCAACACAGTAATAGTATACTATCCATTACCCATTTATCAAGTCAGACTTAGGTAGATCGTAAGATACAATCAACATTTATCTTATTCAAACGAGCATCCCAGAAATATACGTATTTCAACTGCAAGTGGAAGTGAATACAAGAAATGAGATACCGAGATTATGTCGATTCGAAATGTAAGGATGGAACGCCCGATGTTCATTCTGAAACCTGTCGGCTACAACAGATTAGCAAATTGAAACTAGAAGTTATATACTATTTATAAAAACTTTTTTATTAATAACAATTTAAATGTGTTTATAAGCCGATAACTGTGCAATTATTGAAAATCAACAACTGCAAACATTAACAATGATGCACAAAAGCCCCCTCGGAATAATTTACTCCAGGAGAGGCCAACCCCACCCGCCACTTTTGCAATTTATAATAACTCAAAGAGACGCTCATGTGAAATTACGAATTTATTCCGTATTAGTGTAGAAACTTGAAAATTCGCCCCCCGGTAGGCCACCCTTGATTTGATCCAAAACAAAACTTAACGCGAAAGTCACAATATTTTACTTTCAAAAAAATATGCACATAAATGACTAAATGCAACTAAATTTTTTTAAATGTGTCACCAACTATGCTCAGTCATCGTACTAATATGAAATGGGCAAGTGAACATACATTACTAACAAATTAAAGATAGTTTGAATTGATTATCATAATCATTGCCACTTATCGGATGTCGCACATTGTAATGCAGAAAACTGGAAGTCATTACCTCGTCGTCATTGCCCATCTGGAAATGCAAGAACGCTCACCTGTAACAAAAAAATTGTACAATTAATTCAACAAAACCGATAAAATATTTTTAGTACAGAATAAGTAATATTAAGTTATCGTTTTCAAATAACTTGTAAAATATGTATTCATATAGAAAGATACTCGATGTGAATTCAAAAATTCACAATGAAGAACGAACTTGAAAAGAAATTTAATGATTCAAGCAGACTTTTTTTTTAAATGTAGCGACTATCAACCAAAAAATGTTCAATACCAATTTATGTAGACATATTGATGGAAGTTTTCCTCGATTAAAAATAACACGAATTAATAGTATGATGAAAGACTTAATATAAATCCGTTACAGTTTATAATTTCGTAATTTTGCACATAAATATATTCCAAAAAAATTCTTCATCATTTTCAGCTTCTTTTATTCAGGTTATTCATAGCGGTACAGAAATGAGCCATGAAAAATCAAGGGAGGTAATTGGCCTAGCCTGACCCCCTTAGATACAGTCTCTGGTTGACTGTCGTTTAATTTAGAAGCGTATTTTTTCCGGGCTTATTGGCCATGGTCTGTGGTGTAATAAGTGGTAAGAGATTGGCAACTCAATAAGCATCGACCACCGAAGGAGCCTACCGCAGACGTGGACTAAACGTCAGTTGAATTATTACACCATAAACCACGGTCAATAAGCTCGAGGTCGAGGTTAAATCTACGATAATTATGAGATAGTGAGGCAGAAAACTTGATGTTTTTGTCCCAATTTTTCTCTACACAAGCGTTTCATCCGTACTCAATCAAAAGAAACTTCACCTCCGAGTTTATAATCTGACTCTATACCCGTGCGTAAAATTTAAGATTCCCTTTTCCAAACTACTTTTATTCTTCCTTTTTCGATCCGTCCACGGACTATTACACATTTAAAGCATTTAAAGCAACACGATTTTGTATCACACAAAACAAACAAGGAGTTGCATTTCTGCACTCAACGGCAACTTGTGTTACACCATTAGAACAGTAAATCTCGTCTAAAAGCTTCTCTGCCAGCAGTGGCATAAAATGACGACAGATTGGTATCACGACAATAGACATTTCCATGGCAACTGAAAACAAAACCCATATTTATAGTACCGTACATTCTGTTTAATCAGTGTCACATATATTGAAGAATGAGTCGATCTTCCGATCTCTCAAAGAATTCGAGCTCGACGACGGTGTCGAGTACCGGTTCAACGCAACCGAACAATGTATTCCACATATGGTACGCAGAACTTTGCCGCCGAAGGAAAATTTGCCCGCTGACATGGTCGAAAAGTTGCAACTCCAATAAGAGAACTATACTCGAATTTTCAGCCGACCGCCTCAAGCTCGAGGATTGGATCCCACTAATAGAAGCTCTCAAATCGGATACAAGTTTACATATCTTATCCATTCGGAGTCGGATGGGGTGTGCTCCTTTTCTAGATAACATAGACACAGCAGACAAAGTCCGTCTGATGAAACAGAAATTCGGTCTGCTGCGAACAGATTACATGATGAAAAACCTGGCCAGATCACTTGGACAAATGTTCAAAAACAACAAAGTTCTAACTACAGTACAGTTGGAAGGTATACCATTATTAAATGATCATCTGCATCTCATCCTGGACGGTCTTAAATTTAACTACAGCATCAAAAATTTATCCTTCAAGAACAGTCAAATTGGCGAACACGGCTGCTTATGGTTATGTAAAGCAATAGAATCCCTACCGACTGTAAGGATTCTCAATTTATCAGGGTGCAGCCTGACACCCGAATGCGGCAGTTATATCGCTCACCTCATAAGGAGCCATCAACTGTCCCGTTTGGATACTAGCTGGCATACTTCACTCCGCTACAACGAACCAGATGCCGAAACAATGTTAGGACTTCGACGCATCACCTTAAACAACAATGATCTGAGCGATATCGGATTGGAATATATTCTTAATGAACTTCTGGATGACGTATGGATAAAAGCGTTGGATATGCAAAAATGTGGAATCTCCGAAGGTATGACTCCAAAAATTTTCGAGTTATTAAAACTGAGTACCACACTTCAAGTGATAGATTTTCGTAATAACGACCTGAGTCCATCCACTTTAACAAAATTTTCCGAAATCATGAAAGAGAAACAAGCTTTAGCGAAAAGTAAAAATATCGAAGCGTTCGATTTGATCGAAACCAAATCATCGATATCGCAAAGCACCATAAGAACAATGAGCTCGTCTGCGACCAATAAAACTTATGTATTGAAGAAAGCACCATCCAAGGAACCGATAAAGAAGGTTCAAACTAATCAACAACCTACTTCACAGCCATCGAAAATAGTGAATTTATACACCCGCAATAAACCTAATGGAGAAGAGTCGAAACAAAAAGATCCTCCACCCATCCAGGTACCAAAGCTGAAACAATTGACGCGCACGTATAGTGTGATTGTTAACAAAACGAACACCAAAACTGAATACACACATCTGAGGAAACATAGCAGCTCAGTGATTATCAAAACCACAGCTTGTCATCATTTGAGAAAAGTTGATATCAATAAAATTCCTGAAGAGACCGTTACTAAAAATAATCATCGTAACTTGAAGAAAAAGAAATCCAGTGCAATTAATTCGAGAAAAACAACCAGAAAAGATGAGCAGCGCAAGAGGAAAATAAATATTCAACCGTTTCCTCAGCATAGTACCATTAAAACTACGAATGAGTACGATGACGATTCAGACGGATGTTTGACTGACCAAGAGACATTACGAAGTTTATTGGAAGACAGTAAATCAAAAGACGATGATACGGATAGTATCAGTATGCAAGAAGGAAGTTTTAGCAGTACAAGTAGCGTGACTTCCCTAATTGATTATATGAAAGCATTAAAAGTGGGCAAACTTGACCGAACATCCGATGATCGAGGCTAAATTCAAAAATCTCCACTGCAACAATTTGATAAGTTATTAGGATATGATGTTATGTTACTGAAATATATCTATAGAAAATCTATGAAATTCCAGTGGAAAAATCTGAAAGGATAAAGTGACACAAAGTTGATGAATTTTTTTTCACCTCAATTTCTCTACATTTTAATTTGTTTCAAAACTCTTTGACAACAAATTGTAAAAGGTTTCTTGATGAACGGTGAGGCGAAGCGCAGCTGTTTAACCTGTCCCCCCTCGCAAACTTTTCCGCGTCTTTTAGAATCTTCGTTCAATTTAGCGTAAAAAACAAATAATCGTAGTATAAATAAAAGCAGCATTAAGTTCCGTCTTTTTGAAAGATGGCGGGACTTATAAATTGGAAAATTTTTGTACCACGCCATAGTTGGTGATTATATTGAAGTTATTATTTGTTTGTATTGCGGCGTCTGTCTCCAGAGAAGGGTGAAAATGGAAAATGCATCGGATGAAATGAGTTTTCAGAAGTCCCACGAGATCTTTATTTATCTGGTGGTGAAAATTTTCAGTCGAGTTATAAGGTCAGCGTTCGTTTTTACATTTTTATTAGGGAGTTTATTAATTATACGAAAACAGACCATCCACAATTATAGCATCTGTTGACAAAAAATTACATCCAATTAGTATGTATATTGTATAACTGAAATGTTATTGTTGGGGTGACTTTCGATACCGAAGGGTTGAAATTTGAACTTCATCGAATCCATTATGATAGAGTTATCTCATAATAATGTATCTAGGAGAGTTCATAATTATCGATGCGTGGCAGCATAATTTCATGTCCGCACAATATCGTTGCCGTGTCCGACAAATTGATATTCGGACACGAAATTAGTGGATTATTGGCGAGAGAATCAGCTTGAACGTCCACCGCTTCACGTGCTCTGTTTCGAAATAAATTATTACGGGTGTACCCTTGAATGGCAAAAGGGGTGACTTTGAATTGTTGCACAGTTGATGTAATTCAATTCGACATGCAGCACTAACAAGATCAAATTTATTAGGGCTCGTATAAGTCACAGTAAATAACGAGCTCCGGAGGGAGTTTCGTCCAAATAACTTGTAGGTGGTAAAAAAAATGTTATTTAATTACTATTTTTCATGTTTATAATAATCTCTCTGAAAGATTTTCTTGCCGCGAACTAAAAAAGATTTCTTCTTCCACAAAAACAGTAAATACCAAAGGTATGAATTTACTGACTTAGTATCAAGAAAAGTTTCTTAAGGAACAATAAATTTCCTGTCTTTTTAAGCTGCTTATGCTTCAGCATGTCTTGAATCCATCTCTGCCCTAGAAGAAAAGCATTAGTTTCAACTTCTAGTGTGTGGTAAATGAAGCAGCGAAGCGTCACGCAACGATCTCATATCGCCATCTCATAATGTCACTTTTTATTGCATTCGTTATGTAAACTCACTATCATTTCACGGATCGTTTTCCTTCCGGGTAAAATTTTTAATTGATTTTCCGATCGTAACAGAAATTTCACGTGTAGAATTCCGTTATTGAGATGTTAAGACAGGATGTTTAGAGTGGCGACTAATTTCAATAATACGGTCGGTATCGCTATGGAATCTTCAAAACCATCACGGTTTGCCGGGCGATGGAATTCAAACAATTGTTTCTTCTACCCTTTCTTGCTCCCTACCCGATGAATATTTATCGAACGATAATTTTTATGCAAATGACGGTACGCACTACTAAACTCATTGTGTTCGTCGAGATCTTTCGATTAATCCCCGATCGAACTTCATGGGTCGATATTTCGGTAGAATTGACATACGATTTTATTGATTACAGCGAAGGCACAGATCTTATCGCGGTGTAAGAGCAAAAATTTATCTTTATATAAACGGCTGTCACTTCGTATGATAAATGATCGGATAGTTATGGCACACTATGCTCTACTGCATGTCAAGTAACTGTTAAAACTATGTTGTAACATGTGTAATGTTCTTCGTACGCGACCTCACAATTGAGGATAACATATTGTAGCAAACGTTGACAACAACCACATCGTTCCGAGCGATATTTCCTTGCTTATCTGATATGCAAAGCAGCTAAATTCTTGAACCGTCTGGAACGGTTATAAGCTTCGCGAGTAAATATATTCACGAACAAATTAATTTGGCTCTTGCTGCTACGACTGACAACGAAAAAAAAGGACGGAAGGAATCTCCAGACTACGCTCTCCAGTGAATCAACAAAATCACCGAGAATGAATTAATGAAACGCCATACAGCTTGTAGTCGGAATTGTTTGTTTTTGTCACCAGCTGAGACAATCAAAGCAAACCGTGACCACCCTTTCCGGATTCGTATTCTTATAGCTAGCCAGAAATAATGGCCAGGTGTCATACGCTATCACTGGCCGAAAAATGCTAAACAGCATCGACCCATTGAGATGCAAAAATTTTTACTCGCTCGGACATTGAACTACATAATTCCACCCAGGTTGTAATTAGGGGTGTTTCGAGTCAGCACGAGCCAAGGGGTTGAAGTGGAAGTATTGAATCGATGACTTTTATACGCCCGCCGAAGCTTGACAGCTGCTGCATTTATTAATGAGGGATAAGAGTTGATTCGTGTTTTCGGAGGTCAAATTGTGCTTTTACCGCTGGGCGATCGATGAAGTAAATTTACTTATGCAGAAAACCGTGTAAAAGGCTGAGGCAACTGTCGCTGGTTACGTCAGGCGGACGTTGATGTTTTGTGCTTTGTGTTCACGGCAAGAACAAGAAGTTTTGTGAAATACATCTTCAACATAACTGTCGTTTACTGCCGCCTACTATGATCTAATTTATTTATTAATCTGAAGTTTCGATATCAGGAAGATAGAAAAAACATATTTTTCATATACAAAAAAGTAGAATAAAAACAGCTTTTTCAAGAATATATACCCTTCAAATACTTTGTCCACTGGAAAAATGTTAAAAAAATCATTTTCCTTCCTTGGACATATATATTGAGTTATTTGTGATCTAGAAGAATATGAGGTGATTAGTATGTAATGTATGTATGTAATGCGTAAGTGTAATGTATGCTCCAAAAGTGAAGTAGATAACTGAGTATCTATTACATTGTGAGCATACCACTCATTGATCGGAAGGATACTATTGCAAACATTGAATTAGAGCTGCTACAGGGATATCAAATGGAGACAATATAATTTGAAGTGAACTGCTGATAAAGAAACTTAACTCAAAACTGCAAAGCTTCCCTCCACTGATATATTACGAGTACCATAAAAATATAATAAACCGCACGCTATAAATTCCAGCATTAGGGTGATTCAACTTTTCACCCCAATGATGAAAATCTTCTCTGCATGACTTTTCTATCTACAACAATTATAGTCGTACTATTGTAATTTTATGACGCCCAGGTAATTCGAGTGACTTTTTCATTTTTGCCACTCGCTGCTGGTGTATCCCGCTGTGTGATTGATTCGTTTTTAATGCACCGATAGTGGTGAAGTTTTATGATTCCATTAGCACCCTTGAAACTTTTGTATTCCGCAATCGTAAAACCTTATTCTGATGTCGATTGAATAGTTTAACACGTCGCGAAACTCCGGTGAGGGTATTGTGTGATCGTGACGTTGTGATTTTATCCCAACCAATAATGGTGCGATGACATTTTATTTAGTCAGTTCGAACCGTTCGAAATGGAGTATGTTAATTAATCGGTTCATCCAGTGTAACCTGATCCGTCTAATTGAACGTTCTTCTTGTCGAACACGCGTAATCGCAACGGTAAAATCATTCTGCAATTCTTCACTGACAATCTACGCATGATAAATGGCCAATAAAGTGATGCGATTGATAGTCGATACTTTAATGGCAAATTATCAACGTTTATAATTAGGTGTTCCATTAAAGTGAACCGTTTGATAGGGTTGATTTGAATTGGATTGACAACTTTTTTTCACTAGAATTGAAATTTAAGCGAAAATAATGTAATTTAAATACAGCTGTCGATATTTATTCAAATCAAACTGTGAACGCCCTCCGCCGAAGAATATGTTTCAGCATTAATCCAGCTGCTTTTTCCATACACGTTGCTCGCATAATTTCGTCGAAGTATTTCATGTCCGAGCAATGCGATGAAAACATTAACGATATATCATGAAGGGATTTTCAGATATCAAATTTATCGCACAACTCCAGCAATATACTCGATGTATTAGCATGACTACGACCATCAAGGGAGGATAACAGATCCAATAATGGCTTGGGTCGCGAACACTCATCGTCCGCCGCCTCCACCCCCGAGAGAATGAATCATCGGATCTTAGTGCGCGTTTCAGGATTGCGGGAGGAGGAAGGTTACTTAATCGTTTCGGCCAGATGGCGGCAAGAATTGCACTTGATGACATAAAAGGGCGCAATCAGCATTGCGCGGATCGAATTTTAAAATTAAGCAATCTCCCTTTCGCAGATGCATAATAATGCTAGTGATTCATCGCGCTGCACTCGCCAGTGCAGAACACAGTGTGGGACGAATGGCTAAATTATGAGGAAAATCCGCCGTCGACCGAGCTTCGCTCGATCTCTTCTTTCTTTTATCAGCGGCGGCATTAGCGAAACTTTTTGGTGGTGCAAAATTTTAAAAATTCTAACGACAAAAAAGTCATTGAAGCTTGGGCATAAAATTCACAGGAAAATTCTTCTTAAAAAAGTTTTTTATTTTCTAAAATTCGAGACGTCTGCACAAAAAATTCTAGGACTTTTGAACATTTCTGGAAAAAGCGCAGGTTTCCCGTTTTTCTCGCTGTTCAGTGGACTGTATTTGAAGAGAACATTTTTCTTTCTTGTTTTTATTCGTTCAACGATAATAATACAGATAATTAATTAAATTTCAGTTTGGCTCAAGTAGCGAGTTGCTGGAAAAAGATTTCGGTTACGATAAATATTGAAATTAGTTTTATATCAGAGTCGTGTCGCCGGGAAGCTTATCGTACGAAATTTTCGTGAACTTTCGAACGATCGTATCGCGAAGGTTGAAAAAGATTGTTCAAGATTTCGCGCGATGCGTGAAATAGACTTTTTATTCCCATAGAACGCGAGTCGCATGCAATCCAATTATAAGCTCTATTGAAGTGACTGTCGTTCAACCGAGAAATGATCACCTGCGTCACATTTAAACTGAGAAGTAAATATACGGCTTGAGTAATATGATAGAAGGAGAATTGCAGAAAATCGAATCGATATTTCCTTCCGATTCCCTTTGTACGATCTGCCACATAAACATCCTCTGCTTGATCCCTGGACCTTGCGGATTTTTTTCATTCAGCTTTCCGTTTAGTTTCCAGGTAGATATAAATTTAAGAATGGGCTGCCCCATTTTATATTGGCGTTTTATCCATCCTAAATAGTTAGGGGCCTCCCTAACGGACTATTGCAGATCCGAAAACGCAGTGGTGCCGGTACATTTAAATTTTTATTTGTAGATAGTGGATAAAAGGACAAATTCTGATGTGCGCTGATTACACATTCAGGCAAGAAATAAAATTGGACCTTTAGGTCCTTGATAAAGGGGAAAATTTGATAACGAGATATAATTATAATTTGTACGCCATTGATTTGCCAATACTAAGATTCCCAAAGGCGGAAGAGGAAGAAAGGGAGTAAAGGTCGCCACGCTTCGTTGGATAACAGACGGAGTATGCGAAATGGGGAGAGCCGACATACAAGTGAGGGAATCTGTACGAGGACGCCTCAAGTCGGGTAGCAGGACTGGGAATGGGAAGAAACGAAATAAAATACTATAAACTATGTAGACAATAGTATTTTGACGAGAGGTATAGAAACCGCGGTTATTTCATCGTGGGGTGACACGATATATGGGAAGGCGGAGTTACGTATCATTTAGCCCGGTAGGAAATCCGACCAATTTGATGAAAACCGAAACTGTAATTAATTTTAGCCACCTGAAACGGACTCGCTATCCTCGGGGGAAATCGTCATTGGAAATCACCCCAATCAATCTATATTTATGATATTTTATCTCGAATTACTTTCGTCAGGTTTTGGACGTTTTCTATTACTAATTAACCATGTAATTCAGTAATGACTAATTGAGAACGATTATTTAGCCTATAAGTGAAAATTCTGGTTTTTCGTCTTCCCATTTTTTTCTGATACTAACCAACGCGCTTCTTGGTCACATTTGTATATCCTTCGTAGCTGCAAATGGAAATTTACACAGTACGGCGTACACCAAATCGATCTCCATGAATCAATGTCCATTTGTGCAAAAAATTTCTCAGAAACGGTTCATTTTAGACAGGAATAGTAAGCGATGCAGTGGCGATGGAATAAGGAATCAGATCTGGAGACCACTGATGTCCATTTTTTCCTAAAATTTAGTCGTTCTATGTAGCGCCGTTTAGCCTGTAGCCTGAACAGAAAATTCTGCCGCACACAGTCACAAGAGTCAAGAAGTGTACGAGTAAAATGTTGCAGCAGTGTAATGAGAAAACAATTGATATTGCCCATTGGATGGCACAAAGGGAATGGAGAGAACAAAATTGAACTATCATGACTGAAAACATTTCTCATTATTTTCATTTTATCCCGTCCATGTTTACCCGTAATGCCATCATTATACATATTCTATTCACTGTAAAACGCGGCGTATTACATCCAGTTTCTTCGTTCCCTTTCAGACCAAATTGTAATTACAGTGTTTTCGGTCGTTCGGGCGGCAGTAATTATTCTAAAGAAATTCGTACTACATATTCATTATCGATCTTGACTGAATACAACTCGAGTAAATATAAATATGTGGTTTGCAAACCTGCACAAAGTGTGCATTATACTCCAGGGAACAATTTATTAGCCAGCTTTTGAAACACGCCAAGACATTTCCAAACAATTAATCGTGCAATACGCCGTTTTCCATGAAGGTTTTCGCTCTTACTCCAATACTGTGCACAAACAATTACGAGCTCAGGACGGGACTACAATCGAATTGCATACATCTGAAGACGATCTTCAATACTTTCCGCCGATCTCAAGTAGTTTCATTGCCCCACAAGTACTATCCTCATTGAAAACCTATTTACAAGACAACCCTAAACGATACGGATCTGTTTTGATGCCATGGAAGGAGTTCCATAGAAAACAAGAAAGTTAAGGCCAGGTGTTCATCCGTGCCTTCGTTGACCTCTCGTTTTGCCATAATTTCCGTTTCATATCGTTCGCTGATATATTCGTGACACGGAGTCGAAACGGAAACTGAACTCTGAAGTAATTACAACAATTGATATTACGAAAATTCTTGTCATGCAAAAGTTTAGCATTAAATTTTTAACCCTCGAAAAGGGGTGATCAGCCTCTGAAGGAATTGGTTGAAGTCGGTGTTATCAAAACAATACAAAATTAGTAGTGTGTTCAAATTCTATCTTAATCTTATATAAGGTCTTTAAGTTCTAAGTCATTTTCAAGTGTTGCACCCCTTTTCGGTCCAAAAACTACTTGTTTCAAGACTTTTATCAAAATCGACACCCGCTTAAGATAAAACGTCAGATGCAATTTGGTTTGGTAATCGAAAAAACTTATCAACAATGAAAATTGTTCGGTGGCTAATGAAATTTTTTAATGATAAAAGAAGATCCCCTTTTTAATCTTATAATCCCTTGTGTAATCCCAACAACGTCTACGAGGAAGTGCCAATTACTATTTTCGCCGTTTACGACGACGGAAGGGTGCTGCAGTATTCTACTAGCACGTGGGAAAACATGTCATAATCGAACGCGACACGAATGTCAAGGTTTGGTGAATTGTTCTTACCTTCACCCAAAAACTGAAACTGGATGCGGAACTGAAACCGGTAACAGAAAAAAAAATCACTTGTACAAAACGAAAGGCACAATGTTACAATTTTTATTGTTACGGCTAGTCTGGCAGCTGTCATTATTTGACGGACGCAACTCTCAACGTGAAGGGAAGGCGAAAGGTCAGGTATTCAAGGGCGTTTTCAATTCTCCATATCCATCAAAAGGGAGGCAAGGATCTGAAGTTTACTTACTCAAAGTTTTAAGGAAATTTTCAGAATAGTCACGAGAAGAAAAAGAAATGAAGTAAATGTAACTGAACCAACAAGTTTACATTTCATATACGTGATGTATGGAACAAGAAAGGAACATCTTGAAACCCTTCTGGACAATAATTAGATGCGTTTGTTAAAGCGGGATGGTCGGTTTTGATCTAGATTTGATCTATGACTTACTAATGAGTTATCCAACCCTCTCGTTTGAGAATATTCAAATTAGGGGTCAAACCGTCGCGAGGTAATAAGTAGGTTACATTTAGGATTATATTCGAGTTCTCTTTTATCTTCTTATCTTTCTGGCGTTTGAAAAATGTCTTTGTATTATCATATTTTCGCTACAGTTGCGATGAAACGGATTACGGAACGTGAATAATAGTTTAGGTACCACTTGATAAATGGATTGTGTGGTTTAAATAATCCGAATGTGTAAATATGTGTTCTATGACTTTCGTTTACAAAGAAGTAGATAGTATAAGAGGTGTTAACTGAATACTGTTTTCAATAGCTAAAGTAGGAGTTTCCATTAGAATTAATCTATACGTTTGGTGTTCTGATCCTCTGAAATATGTCAAAAGTTTTCTGAGAAGATTCATACACATGTTTTAAAACAGTAGTAGAGCTAATAATATTGCCATTTTCCGAAGCAATAGGAGACAAATTTGTTTTTATCGATGATAACGCTCGTGCGCACCAGGCTTGAATTGTGAATAAACTGATAAAGCAAGATGGAATGAAGAAAATGGGATGGCCTTCGTGTTCACCAGACATGAACTGCATTGAACATGTCAAGGTGTTTACGTCAACTAGAGTAACCACCCCAAACTTCTTCTTGATTGAAAAATTGGAAGAACTTTTTCAATTTTTTGCATAATCCTGATATTTCCAACAAGTCAATGAAAATTTTAAGAAATGTTTGGAAAAGGGAAATCACTTGAAGAATCCATGATCCTCTTGGTTTTCCAAAAATATTTGAGAGGTCTCTACAAAATTCGAATTTAACTTTGAATTGAGCGTGAAAGTTAATGAATTTCTAACAATTGAGAGTTACACTTTGCATTCCTGAAAAGTGTTGGATTTCCACAGAATCCTCAAAATTTTGGATAAGCAAAATTTTATATCGTTTTATCATAAGCTAGGGTAAATTAAAATTTCTTCAACATATTCCTGCGTTCTTTCTGTAAGTTACTAGTTGAATTATCACGCTTCATTACATAGAGGAAACATTGCAAATATTGGTGTTTATCTAACTTGTTCTATAGTCTTCAGTTTTCACGTAGTGAACGCTTTCATGATTATTATACGAGTACGGCACAAACGTTTTGAATTCACCATTGCGTTGCAGTTTGCTTCCTTCCTTTCAGAATCCATCCATCTACCGATGACTCGCTAGTGCGTGTATCTCATTCTATTCGTTGCTTATTTTTCCATGTGAAATGCGGGAAACGTGATGAGAATACTCGCACTTTGAAACTTTCCCTTTCATTTTTAATGATGAAAAGCTACGATTCTGAATGAAAACGTCAGAGATAATCCTTCCCTGGAGAATATAATTTGTCATATTGCGAGGTAGCAGATTATTTCGTTTTGACTGGTTCGTAGCACCGCATCAGTAGCCGATTTCATTTCTCGGTAATACGGGATGAAAACCATAAATAATCCATTATACGGAGCATAATTTAAAATTGAAATTGTTTTTTACGGCTATAAATTCTCCACCACATAACGAGTTGAATAGATTCGATGTGTGTCTTGGACATTTTCACCCCTCGCAAATGTTTCTACCTGAGGAACACGTTTTTCACCGACTTACGTTGCCCTACCGTGCGAACCGCCCATTTTTATTACGGGTAATGGTTTTTTTCTTTACCAGGCGGGATCGGTGGTAGGTGCAGTTGGGGTTGAAAAATTAAGGTGTTCCAAAACGGAGACTTTCTAACGTGTAATCTGATTCGCGATCGCGAAGTTGATAGTTCTGTTCCTTTTTCAAATGTCCTATGAAGAGGGTTGAACGTTAACCGTGCTCTTGAACCAGAGGACAAGTGCCCCTTGGATCAATATGGAGAATGAAAAGAAAACCTTACGAAATCTCAATCGACATTTTCTAACTTGTTTTCAACAAAATTCAAGATTTGTCTTTGCTGAAAATCACAAACGTTATAAGTCCTTCAAAACACTTGTTCTACTCTTTAGAAAAGAATTTCAAAAAAGTTACCTTAAGAAAATTCTACGAACTTTTGGGCAAAAAGAAAATTCCCAAATTAACTTCTTCAATCCGTATCAATGATAACCGTGTTTTTTTTTAGTTTCGAAAAGAAACGGAAAGTGTTAACGATATGTGAAACTCTTTCTACTTTATTTAAACGAGAAAGAAAACCTTATGCATAAAACACGACCCAGTTGGACAGTCTGCCGTCGAAGCGATTTAAACTGCTTCGAAAACGAACAAAAACGATTTCGATTCGAATTCGGCAGTCTCCCTTTTCCGATTGTCGTTCATTTCTCGATCGAGCAGTGAAAGTGAAAAAGTTGCTCCTTCACATGCTATATCGCAAAATAAATTATACATCTGCGAGCTAACGAGTTCAGTGAGAGCGAATGTGCTTGAGGATACGGCTTTTTACCACCATAAAGTATGCCAAATAAGTGGACTTTTGTTTTCACCCTCAATACGACACGCGTAGCACTTCTAAGGGCGAATTCATTAAAATCGTACGGAACAAGGTTCCAGAAAGCACTTGGTAAGGCATATGGAGCACAAAGGTGCAATATTGCGAAGATTAAAAATGCACTTTCTCAAAAGTCATAGAAGGGCCAGAAACTAATGAGAATGAGTTGTTACTTTATCAAACGAATTTTTTGGCATTTTATAAATGATAAGTGAATATAAATGAAAAGAATCATATTTCGTTGAAGTATGACGATTATTGAGAAAGTTTGTTAATTTATATAATGAATAACAATATACAAGGCAGTGGAACACAATCGAATATAATTATTGACAAATACCCCAACCGAAAGCATAATAATAGAAGAAAACATAGTTATTCACGTGCCGCTGTTGCTAGTATTAATATTATATTATCTAGACTCAATAAATAACGTTTAATCAAATAAAGTACATGATAATCGACTGAAATCAATGAATTATAAATGATACCAAATATCGACCAGCAATACTCCCCAATGAATAAAATATTGATTTGTGTTTTCGTCTTGAAAAATTGATTGCAACAAACTTGATTAGTTTCACGGATGTTTTCTGCGAATTCTCAATCGATATGCTCCCCCACAGCTGGAAAAAGGATACGACCGGAGAGATGGACTATGACTCATAGATCATCTCTTCTGACAACCCATAAAAGAACCCCTGCTGATTTGTTTTGACGGACTCTTGTGGCATTAAGTTCTAGTTAAAATGATGTGATTGTTTGTCTAGTCGAAACCAAATATTTGTCATTAACAGATTTTATATACCTATAAAGGGGGTTAAAGCAGAAATGGTTTTCTCTCTCGAACGCAGGATCGGATAGGGCGATCACTTCCCAGATGTTGCAATAACTACAATCTTTGATGCAATTTTATGCTCTGATTCGTGTTAACCGCCGTTCTTTTAAGTGGTTTTGCGGTTGTTCCGGTACGAGTCAAAATCAATTGTGAAAATGAATTGGCGTAAAAGTACCGGTCTTCGAGATACAGAACTCATACGTCTACTCGACAACGAGATCCATTGTACGATGGGACGCAAATGGCCCTCCGGCGGACCTTCCGCTATTGTGCGATTGATTTATCGCTGGTTCATCGCTACGTTATACATGTAAATCTAGTTTTTTTCTTACGGTGATTACCCTTTCTGCGACTACCGATGTTAACCTGGTAACCAAGTAGATTTGTAGATATTTTTGAGGTTTCCTAATACTTCTAAAAGTTACCGCTTTGGTCACAAAATGTAAATTAGGATTTTTGGCTTCAATTTCAACAACATGTCACATGGTAGTACCAAGTTTTTTAAACAATATTTTACGTTACATCAACTCCATTATATGGTAGCAACAAACACGTTTGCTAAAACTAGCAGCGAGCGGTGGGGTTGCAGTCGATGTCAAAGCAGCCTGGCGATTGTGTTTGATTGAAGTGACACATTCTCTTAGAAAGATTCACCCCACAAAAGCCAAAAGCGAATTCTGTCAAGTCATGTCAATCGGTGTTTTGTGGGGCGTAAATTGAATTTCTGTTGTGACGTGAAAACTGGCGCTCTTATAGGCATTCGGAAGCGGAATGGATTATTGCAGTTGTAACTTATGAATATCATCCCGCCTCGAATATACCCGTTATGAAAATGGTGAATTTTTTTCAAGAAGTATTACAGTAGTGGTACAAAGAAATTCCAATGTAAATCTCATATATCTCTTACAACCGGTTCGCGATATAATAATGGAGCGCACTTCGCCTGCGAAGATCTTTTCTTTGGCCAATATCTTGTCTTGTAATCTCCATGTCCCAACACCTCGTTTAAATACTCGAATAATGTGCGAAGAAGTCATTAAAAGCGATTGACGAAATTGTTTTACGATCCTGAAATATTATCCGACATTCGATTAGGATAAAAACAGTTCGACGATGAACACAAAGGAAGAAAATGGATTTTGATCCTTCAGCCTAGTTGACAAGGGTCACATCCAGTAAGTTAGATAGTTCTGAATGAACACAAATTTCCTGAAATTAACAAACTATACGACCAATAATTATGTCTTAATGAGAGCTGGATCTAAGGAAGGGCACGCAGGGCACTTGACCCCAGCGAAAACATATAGGGGGCGGTCATCAGTCATTACTTTTCCCCTGTTCAAAATGATATATTATGACTACCTGCAAAGTTCAAGTGGATCTCAAAATAGATTTTTAGGTTGTCATTTCAACTCTAAAAATTTCCGCTAAAATTTGCAGAAAATTAAAAACGAGAATAAAATTTCAGAACACAATTAAAAAATTCAATAGACAGATATAAAAGGAAATTATCGAAAATATTTTCAACACATTAAACCATCTGCTGATCAGGACGAGCTCACTTTAGTCTGTTAACCCCTATTTTTTATTGATAGCAAGCTCTTCATCCAAAACATTGTAGCTACTGTATTTCCTTTCGGTTTTCCGGATGTAATTAAGTCGACAGTATTCGAGGGCTCTATGTTTTGAACAGTTTCTTTAGGAAATTATCGTCCTATTGCAAGTCTACGGTCGCTAATCATAGGACAGAAACGCGTGAAGAAGAATAAACGATATATAGGAAATAATATCAGGAGCCGTCATTCTTGTTTGCTGACACTTCAACGAAAATGTTCAGCGACACTCCGATGAATTGATTTCGCAGCATGTCGCACCATCCATCACACTGTCAACAACCCAGTAGTAGGCGTAATAGCAAACCTGAGTGGAGACGCTAGATGAAGAGATTATTCCAGACTACTGGTTATTAGGAATAATCGAACTTGAGATACGTTCCAGACGCCAGCAGAACACTTATTCATTAAGTAAGAGGTTTTTGTTCAGATGTTCCTGTTTGGAGGTGAAGAAAATTCAGAATCTCCCGTCAACTCGTTGGAAACAAAACTAATTGGGCATCTTGCGAGTTGCTCTCAGCAACATCTGCTTTGGAACAAGAGAAAAACGAAAAAGAACGGGTGAATAATGTCAGATGGAAGTGTAATCTCATTACATCCAAAACGGGCGTCATGTGGAGGCGTAACTCAGCTTCGAGTGCATTGTGTATGCCGTCTTTGTTTCCTCGTCGATGCTGGTTGAATGTATAGACGTTTAACGATCTCCCTCTCGCACACACGACATACGAAAGGGGCGAGGGACTGAAAACACGCGTTGCATCCTGATGGGGTTGACCATTCAATTTGTTAAGGAAAAAATGCGCCAATACTTTCAACTTTTTACTTTGTTTTGCCATAAAATGTGAAAAACAATGTACATTACTCACTTCGTAATTTGGACGAACCGCGTGCACGAGGGGTCGATTTCAGACGAACAGAAGTTTACGAAGGGTGCCTACGCAAAGGGACTGGAAAACTTGTTCACAAAAAGCCTCGGGGTTTAAAAAAGGCAAGGAATTCTCGGAATGATGGAAGCGAAATTGATGCCTCGTTTTTACGTCATTGCAAACTTCGTGAATAATAATGTGACTGATTGAACGTTAACGGTTTACGTTCTATGAAACTACAAACTGAAAGTACTATACAATCGAACTATTTGAAATCGAGAAATGGAAGTTGAGGTGTGACGCCACTGATATGATAGTGTATGACATCATAAACACATCATGCAGCCTTAAGATTATGACTGACTCTACATTATTTAGGCTTCTTATAGAAATCAAGTAGTGTTCTTCTGATTTCATCTTTCTTGTCACAAAAATTGTTGTGTCGATGTACCATTGAAGATATGACACCCTGAATTATTGTGGAGTTTCTGAGAATCATTATAAAATCCGTATTACGAAAATAAATTCATTCAAATCAGTTCTTATTCTTAGACGAGACAGAACTGTTGTCTCGTGGCAAGACTACATGGAACCAAACACAATCGATATCAGACAAAACACAGCTTCAAAAATAAACTTTATTTAACAATAGGGAAAAAATAATGCAAGGAAACATGTTGAAAAAACGCTGTTTACAAGCGCAACAAAAATACAACGAACCTCAGAAGCGCTAAGACAGGCCGATCAACTGAAAATGATTTTGTCATTAATTTGTATTTCAAGTTTTGCTAAAAATCTTACGGGTATAATAAATGTAGATGGACCTCCACATATTTCGGGGCCATCTCGACAGATGGCCTCGAAGTCTCGTCAATACGAGACTCCGCTCAGGATATTTATCTTGCCCGTGCAAGTTGCCCGTACATTTCTTCAACAGAGGACCTGGAAGGTACAACATTTTGCTTCGTTCTTTTTTTTTAATAGCTGGGCTACCTTGATTTTATGAATGACATTTTTGCTCCATAGGTTTTCAAGGAGAACCTGATTACGATTAGTTTTTAAGAAAATATGAAGGAGCTAAGGGGGGATCTTTTTGTTCTGATTAGGAAAAGTTTCATAATCTCAAAAGGTGTGAAAATTGTTTGATTTCAAAAATAATATAGCGTAAAAGTAAATAGATTTATGAATGTGCAAAAATCAGGATTTTTGCACATAATAATCAGAATTACTGGAACATTACAAATAATTTATGTTTGTAAATGAAATATTACTGTTACAATTTTGTTAATCGAAAAACCTGAAATTGTTTATTTGGGACACCTATGTTATCTGATGTTTTTAATACAAATTAACTATCCTTCTAAAACATCTTATGCGATATGGTACGATAGCGCCACCTATTGATTTGTTGGAGATCTCCCTTATCGAGTAAAAGTTTTCTGTAAGCGCGCACAGTGCGCGCCACCTGTTGGAGGACATGCGAACATCAACCCGAAAACGCTCATTAAAATAAAGAGCTCTACATGATAATCGATAAATCAATCTGGATTTGAACGCTATTATCAGCAAAATATAATAATACACAATACAAGGACATCAGTATATAATGACATGACCCGCACCACAAAAACTACGCGACCAAATGACACAGTTAGCGGTTGAAAGGTGGAAATGCGAACAGACCCGTGAGATAGACAGGAATCGAGCCAGCGCTAAATCAAGCGTGAACTGAAACCGTACAATAATTCAAAAGCTGGTTTAAATTTCTGACAGCAGTTATTTTAGAGCAGAGATAGTTCGTTTCTATTGTATGAATACTTTTATACGTTAATGAATATTCAATGGAATCCTTTTTTCATGCCATCATATGTCGAATTTAATACAAAAATATTCTGCGTGTATTTTCAATTAACAATACGAGAATAGCCAATTTTTTTCAGTGTTTCGAACAAAGTAGTCGGGTTTGAATTGCGAAATTCTCCGTGGAACCGGTCGTTTAGATTTTTCATTTTCTTGTGCAAATCTAACGGCGATAATGAATATAAATCGGTCTTCATCGTATTGAAGGAAGTTATCGGCAAAACATCGTTTTTCCTCCGCATTTTCCGCACGGTCGTACAAGAATTCGCGCCCCTTTTCATACAAAAGACTTGAGACTCCCTCGACAGCAATCGAGCGTTTTTGTTTTAAAATCGATAGGGTTTTTCTTATCAAATTTGGCCTGCTATGAAAACCTGATTCATGATGATGATGATTATGATTGCTTTTAAAACAAATGTGACTCATTTGACGATTTTGGACATTGTATAAAATTATTTGAAAAAATGGCATCGCCAAGATTCCCGAAATGGTTTGAAATCGGAAACAATGATTCAAGGATTATGTTCACTTTTTTAAAACATTAACCTAGTAGACGCGTTAAATGAGACTGTCTAGTCGGCATTTGATTTGTTTCATCACAATTTGAGTCCGGCAATTTTCCTCGTTGGTAGTTATATGAAATTACATATATTTCCTGCATGCTAGATGAGATAGTTTGAATGTCAGCAGAGCAGGGGCAATCTTGATGAATGTATTGGAGTCATATACCCACATCTATTACTAGTTTCACTTTCTATGCACCTTTACAATCTTTCTGCTCTATGTCTTATAATAATGACGACAAAACAGAAATTATTTTCTAATCAGATGATGAAATTGAAATTCTTCATCCTGACAGAAAAGGAATGGAAATTAATACATAACCATTACATATTTCATTTCTAAAAGATCTATTGGTTGACGTAATTCATTCGATTTCTGTAAAAACTCGGAAACAGTCGCGTTTTGATGGTCAGGAAAGTTTGAAGTAAAACAGTAAATTGCTAACGGTTACCGAGGAAGTAGATACTGGAACTTTACTCATTTGTTCCGAGTTAACCGAACATAATGGAGGAACTACCGCATAGCATGTGCATGTTCCTGCATTACCACTTGTCGCGAATATTCATTAACACGTTACGTAAAATCGAAATGAAGTAACGAGTAAAACGCTTCGTTTCACGATCATCCAGTGAGGAATGTCAATAGATTTGAAGGACGTGCAAGCAAATTAGCATTTGATCAATATTTTTTGTATCTCCCGCCCACGAACCAGAGAAGAAAAAAAAACGACGTAAAATAATAATACGCGGGATCTTTCAAAAGAATTGTTTTTTTTTGTCCGCTCGCACGTGGTGTAGGAAATGAGGCGTATCCAAGGTTTTCATTCGAAAACAATTGAAGATACCGCCAACTGTTCAAGGTGTTAATAATTCACCGAAATCTGCGTCTAGGGAATTGATCCCTTTAGGAAGTCTCGGTGAATCATCTAAACGCATGTATTAATTTATGTATTGCACACCTACTTGTCCATTCTTCCATAAACGCAAACAATTGCTCATGATTCAGTGGACGTACCTCAAGGCTACTGATGCGAATATTATGTTGCCACTGTGTGGATGTCCGAGAGCCGGTGGTCACGTTGATCAATTTGTCATATATAAAACAAATTATCGATATAAACAACAAATTTATGCTGTGTTAAACAAGACAGATGTCATTACACCTTCACCACCTGGTGTACTTCTAGTTAACTCACAGGTAAGGTAATCAAAGAAAAATGGAAAACGAGAAGAAAATAGAGTATTCCAAACAACCAAGGTGTGGTAAAATTTCGATCGTACCTGCAAATTAAATGTATTAAAAGTATAAATTTGCCAGTTCAACAACAATATTAGATTTTAGACTTCAGGATTAACGAAAATCTGAACAGATAGTTTTCACTAAAAAGGACTGTGATTTGTGATTTGTTTATTAAATTTCAAACTCAAAATGGTATTGATACACATACAAGTTTTTGTGATAAACAGCGGTTGCATAACTGCACGAAATATTGAAAAAAGCAATTGGGTTAGCTCCGCAGAAGAAGTTCAATTGTTAGGTATCGACATAATGGTTGAAAAAAAAGTTCTTCATGCAGCTCGCGGTAGTGCATTGCCCTGACTTTATGATGGTACTAATCCGTTGTTCGTTTCGATATGTGGCGCACGAATAAAAAGGTACCATTTCCGATCGGTTCCATATGGGTACTCCAATTGACCGCCAGCGACGCGACGTGATCGAACAATAGATATTCGATCGAATCTAGTCGCTTTGTGTAAGTTCCGAAGATCGTAAACGTTATATCTGAATTGCTTGTAACGAGATTAATTGCATTTATGTAATTATTGAACTATCGCTAAGCTATCTAAATTGAGCGCATCCGTTCATTTCTCCTATCGTTCGCTTTCAACTATACGGCATTTTCTCGTTTTAAATCTTTTTAATTAGCCACTATCAAGTAAGCACTGCTTAACGGTTACGATTTGTAATTGAAACAGTCCGGAATCGAGGAAAAATTGGCGAAGCGTTCTTACGGTTTCGCCGATGGGAAAATCACGGTCACCGCCATCGATATTTTGTCATTTTGAATCGATTTCTAATATACAAACATGCTTTGTTTTCAAAACATTTGATTTTTCCATTTGAAGGACAGATACGTAATCACGGTGGAGATTTTTGCGTGGTGAGGGAATTCGATTTGCGGTTAGTATTTTCGATTGATTTGAATCATCGGATAATAATAATTTTAAATGTTCGTTATCAGTCACCACCGCGAATTTCACAACACCATCGACTCCCATCGCTGTTGTCGTTCTTCGCAAATATAACGTCAGATGTTACATTGCATTTTCTTCTAAAAATATCGGATGAACTTCTTGATCTACGTTACTAAAATAGACATTCTGATTTGAAACGGAACGTCGGACATTCGAAAGGGAACTCGTGGGATTTCATACCAACGACAGATTCATCGTAATTAGTTGAGCGATATTCCTATAAATTATGTACGAATTTTCCATTTTGGTGTGCGTGAAAGTCATATTTATTAATAACTTTCAACTATTTATATTTGTTTCATTTGATTTTTATTGTTCTTCGAAACGGTTTTAACTGAATTGAAACGGGATATTATCTTTGACTTTTCAGGATCCTCTTGTTAATTGATTTATCCGATTATTTCGATTTGGGATATAAATATTGAGTACATACTTAAGAAATAATTTCCGTCAGTATTAAATTTACACCACAACATTTAGATAGTTGAAAAGATTTAGTTGGGATAAATTAACATGAATAAACTGTAATTAATGTAATAACCTATAATTACGATATAAATCACATTTATAACCCGTCGGTATTGCTAACTGATGATTTGCACATTTTTCTTTAGTTCAAGTTATGTATAGAGCATAATTGAGGGTTTCGAATATATTGCATTACAAATAGATAGTAATAATTATTATATGATAAGGAAAAGATTCTTCATAAACAACAAGTCGTTTTATTTTTATAACCTTCATTGCATTTGCGTTTGATACTTATTAGAAAAACGACCGAAATATGGATAGAAATCGTAATTATTATCAGACCATTACAGAAGCAAATTTTATATGGATGTGTTTTTTCTACATGTTTATGTATAAAGAATAGGAACTTTAGGCCCAAAAACGGAACTTTTGTGTCTATCGCTTGCTGGCAAAGAAGGTTATTAGCTCTTAAACTAATGTTACATGAAAACTGGCGTTTAGTTGAAAAAATAACAGTTTGTTCTAAAAATGGAAGTAATCGTTGTCGTCGCGGTTTTCATTTCGAATTATTCAATTTCGCATCATCCTTGTTGGGTAGTATTAGTTTCAATCAAGTAAATGACATAATTAGATAATTCTTTATATTATTTGCTGAATAAACATTTAATTCCGTTTAATTAACAAATGATGAGGTCGGGGAAAAGGCTTCATTTTTTTAACGAACAAATATTGACAGATATATTCAAAATAAACCTTCCATTTTGCAGAGATTTTTTTTAGGTATTAAAGGAAGATCTGGCGGATTTCAATGTAATTCTCCAGGGAATTTCGAAAAAATCTTCATTCTTTTATCAGAAAAACTTTCACAAAATGAAATTACTTCTTAATTTCAAAAATAAAAATACATTGTTCAAGGAATGTATGAGGAAATCCAATAGTTTATACGAAAATGAAAAGGACACTTTGAAATATAGCAAAAAGTGACATAAACTTTTTTACAGAAAGATTAATATTGCATTTTTTAGACAATTCTTGAATATTCTTTATTGTCCCTAGAAAACCAAGATTTAAGACATTGAATTGCAAGCAAACTCAATTCTGCGACTCGATGATTTTGAGCTATAAGTGCGTGCGGTTGCCAGTCTAATTTTTGTTCATAACTTCGTTCCCAAACGAAATAGCTTCATCAAGATTGTTCTTCGCAACTCATATCCCATCAACCATCCGAATCATCAATCAGTTGTATTATTGTAAACGAACCACACCTTCAAATTATCGTCAACTAGATAAACGGTTTACTTCATCATTTACACATATAATTGTGCAATTATCAAATTGAAAACGTTGTGTTCTCAAAACATATCCAATGTCGAAGTCAAATTATTCGTGATTAACAATCAAAACATGGACGCGCGTACACAATCCCATCGTAATCTGGAATTATCTTGCGGAAAGTAATCCGATCCGCCGGAAAATTCCCTTGAAAACGTTATGAAATTTGTCTGTTTCAGAACCCATCTTCCCCGTGGCCGTAAGCGAAATTTTAAGAAACTTCGCAACCAAAAAATTGGTAAAAGAAAAGTCTCCGTTGAGAGTTCCTTCACGTTCCATCATTTCCTGCGTTTTGATGACCTAAGATTTCCCGTTTAGACATTTCTATAGACCTAGCCAGCTATGTAGAGGATTATCGAATATATCCATTTCCTTATCCTCTTTAGCAATCAATTGCGGATAAATACGTACGATTTCGAACGTGACTAAAGTTCGCTATTGGGAATTTACTCCAGTATCGATTATGATACAACAAACAATCTGTGAGAATCGGAAAATTTTCGCGTTATGTTTTCCTATCCTGTCAAACAAAACGCGATTCTTTAAACGATTGTTTTATTAAGGAACAGTATTTTATGGTTGATTGATAGGAGCTGTATGCTGGTCCGACAGGGAGGTAGTGGTTATTGACCCTCATGGTCACCTACCCTTAAATAATAAAAGAAAGGGACAGAAAAGAATTTTCGCTTAATTGGGCACCATCAGAAACTTCTTTAATCGATCGGAAGATAATCGCTTTAGTTTTGGTTGGAGGTTTCCTTTTGTGGCGTTCGCCTCCAGGAAGTTGCGGATTCGGTCATCCTTTCGATAACGGACCGAAAAGTTTTCTGTTTTTATTGCACCTAATATTGGAGAAATTTTAATCACCGAGGCCGCCGAATTATCAGTCACTATCGCCGTGTTAGAAAAATTATTCATTCAAGAAAAATTTACCGAATTAATTAACGGAAAAAATGCTGTGCAGACAATTGACATTTATCGTTATCTTTAAGAGATTAACAGACTAAATATCACAAAGGTAACAACGCTAACGAGTATACTCTCGTTGATACGCCTTTAAGGTACTCATTTATTTATATACACAGCAGCTTACTTGACACATATCCAAGAAAATTTTTCTCCAGATTTTACTTTCGTGCTGCTTTTTCCTGTTAAATTGAATGCCAGAATTGTAATTTATATCTGACATCAGTATTTCTTGTCTAATGGATGAAGGTCAAAGAAAAATTTCTATTAGCACAGTAAATTGTTTTGACGTGTGTTATCGCGTATTACCACCAGTAGATATCGGTTATTGTGGTTGATACAATGACTACGAAAATTTTGAGTTAATGCACTAATTGATGGCCAATTACACGGAGACGAAAATATTATTAATTGTGTTCCGTTGCGGTACACATCCAAATTGGTGACATGGAAAACATGAACATTCGAAACCCATCTACTACGAGATGTGTATATTTCTGTACACTTTGATACCACTTTCAAGGGGAAGGAACGATTTCGAAAAGATACACCTCGCGTTTATTTTCAGCAGTGGAAGTCAAAATAAACCTATGAAATGTTACTCCATCGCTGATTGGTGATTGTTTTTTGTCGGAGTTTTCAAGGATTATTTTAGAGTTGTAGCGATTTGATAACAACCTAAATATATCATTATGAAAGAAGGTCCTTAAAACCGAAATATTTTTTTAATAAAAGTGAATTGCACTAATTTTCTCAGCGAATAACAGGAGAATCGTTTCGAAAATTCAAGAAATCTCCCTGTAAACATTTTCATATCTCTTGTCAGTTGTTGCTATATTTCTAAGTTTCTTTTTCACTTTCGTGGAAACGTTGCCGATTTCCTTATACATTCTTGAAACAATGATTTTTCTCTAAATGCACAGAAAATTCTGATGAATTCGAGAATTAAATCGAAAATGATTATAAATGTCATCTTATGATCTTAATGCAGATATTTTGCGTTACGGCTGTTTTTTAATTTGATTGAACTGTCGTCAACACAAAGTGTGCTGTTGCGAATGAAGAAATAATTTATCGCGCTTATAGACGATGATTGTTGCGTTACTATGTTTGTAATAAATTTGTTGGTATCGGCTAATTGCTGAAATAGGGTTACATTTTATATAAAAGGTCACGTTTTGTTGGCTCGAGGCTGCCCTTTCGGGATCATCCATTAATCACATGAGGCTCAAATTGGGAGCCTCAAGGGAAGAAAAAAAAATCATGAAATATCACAAGGGGAAACATCAAATGAATTCATTTTTCCGTTTTTGAAAACGACCTTGTTTGCCGTCATCAGGCAATTCACTTTTAAATAATTACCTGCTTTCAAAGACATTTAGTGAAAAACTGGAGAATTTTTTTTCGATCAAATTTTTCACGATTTTCTTCACTTTTAGTTGTAACACAAAAAATGAGCATCTCGTGATGTGAAAAGTGCTTCTTGGTTGTTTTTTTATGATTAAATGAATGCTTTTACGCCCATTTCCATAGGTGGTTTCCTATTTTACCTGAAACCTTGTCGCGTTATCCATTTTTGTTATAATTATAATAGGTTTGGGAACAATGGGTATTATAAAGTTCATAACTCAAGATTTGCCGTTGATTAAATCAAATCAGTTAATGATGTTGCCGGATCTTTTACGAGTTACGAAAATCGTTATTTAAACTGATGATGGAAGAACTCAGACCTGTTTCCGAAAAAAATAATCCATAATACAAGTGGGGAATATGAAAATGATTTATGGATCAATACGCTCAGATGAATGAATACTCGATAATACTTCAAAAACTTCGAACAATATTAATGTCGAACAATATTAACGATGTTTTATTGACAAATGGTAACCACAGAATATATTTCTCATCTGTAGTGACAACTACACAACTAGTTGAATTAAGTAGTCCAAATCAACTCTTTTTTTTAATGTCATTCCCGCAAGTAATATTCAATGTTAGATATATGTACTAATTTCCCATCTATGTCTTTGACGGTTGTTCTATATTTTGACTATAAGGATGACACTCCGCGACACAGGAAAACCTAACCTAATTTATTCATGAATCTAGAATTGAAAAATTGGCGAATTGTATTAAATAAATACTTTCCACGCAAATATAAAATGTGAGTATTTCGTATGTTAAATATCAAACGTATAGATTGGTATCCACATATGTTGAAGATAACAGCGCAGCGAACCTTGAGGATAAGCTTCTATTATTCACATAATGAAAAATCGATGTCATCAGTAATTCTGGTTGTCTATTCGTCGCTGATATCCACACCTGACATGGTATTATGTTCACGTACGACTGATGTCAAATCTATCAGTCTGTTCTAATCAATATCAATAAGTTCAAAGTTCCAAGAGTTGCAGCAAATAATAGAATGAAAGTGAATGAACAGTAACAATGTTCCATTGTTTCCAACATCTTTATTATCCGTTATTTTAACCTGTTTGTATGTCGTAAGAGTTTCATCCGCAAACAATAAACAATAACTTTGGATATAATCTATTCAAAGACGGAAGGCCGAAACCAATTTTGGTCGTCCTTGCATTGTACCAACACCATTTAAAGTGCCCGAATATTTAACAACAAATCAAGATGAGATCGAAATTGAGGATTCAAATGAGTTTCCATTATTTTTAAAAATTGTTACAAAAGGCGGAAACAATTTCAAAGAATAATAGCTTCGTAAATTGAAGAAGGAAAATTTATGGCCCAAAATCAGTTGCAGAATTGAGCTTGCTAGCAATTCAACGTTTTAAATCTTGATTTTGTAGAGGAGAAGAAACAAATGCCACTACTTACTTGCTTGGAATGTATATGAAATAATACATTTTTAATGAAAAATTTAAGATATATAAATATACTGTAATGGTGATACAGAATGTATTCTTGAAATAAATCCTAAAAGAATATTCATTTTCATTTATAAAAATGGAAAACATTGTTTGTCCGATAGAGACGAAGTGAGCGCTTCCATACTACAAACACATATGTAGATAATACACGAATTTTAAAAGGGAAATAACTGGGAGTAACTAATTTCAGCCGGGCAAATTGAAATTTCAATTAGCCCACCGGCTATTTATTTCATTTAATGATCTAGACGATTCGGTGTATGAAATGGTAGACGTGATTTTCCATTAATTGAAATTCGAATAAAGAGGATGCTCTCGCAGAAATTCTATTCGTTATTTACATCCGACAAGATGATTCGCCTTCTGACCGGGAACAGATTGGATTTCTTGACTGTTCGCCCGTTTCCCGTTCCCTTCTATAATTAATTACCAATATGCACCCCACGAGGAGAGGAGGTTTTCCAAGTGCTGAATTCCGGTTTCATCTTCAATTCAACATGCAGACTTCCAATTTCCGCGAGCGACTTGGACGTTCATTGGACGATGTCGCAGTTAACTCGTAATTTCCGCCCGCTTATCTTCCCATTGTCTTACTATATTTGAAAATGGAAAATGAGTAACTCGAACGTGCCGTTGCAGTCACCGTCACCGATGAACACGTACGTGACACTTTTTTTTGCGGTGTGGAGGAAGTTTGACAATTCAGAAACGTGACATCTCGAGAAGGTAGAAGGAAGCGTTGATGCGGGTTTGAGCAATCTGCCAAACCTGATGATATTTTTAATTGCTATTATCTGTATTCAGTTAATAAAGGAAACGGCGAAAGTACACCTCCCGCGCCGATAATCAGGAAAACTAAAAATCCACAACGGAAACAGAGAAGGAAACGGATTTCAGATGTTTCTTTTTTGTTGCACCGCGCTGAGTCAAGTAAATTTTCGCAATATAAAAACGACTTTTTTATTTATAAAAAAAGCTTAAAATAACTAATCACAAACTTTCGCCATTCTGTTGTTTGGGTAAGGAGCCAAGAAACCTGTCTTGGCAATGGACAGGTTCTTCTTCAGCGGTGTCGAATTTAGTCCAAAGCATTGTTTTCGTAGTTATACAAATTTATTTTCACATCCACGCAATTGAAACGTGCTGCGCCCGTTATATAAAAAAAATCACTAGGATTTACTTTTCGGCGAAACGTTTCACTAAGACAGCAGAAATGCCATCACATACCTACATTCGTTATATTGCGCAAAGAAGTGAAGGGTTCCTTCTCCACGGGCCTATAATGTTGCTTAACTCCTCTTGCACGATAGAATTTATTTCATCAACGATTTTCCGTACTCCGCTTTTTTCTAATCGAAAGTTGCGGCCAATCTAAAGGAAAAGGCAAACCGTATTGAAAACTTTAAATTATTCTTTTGTGTCTTCGTAATTCGGTCGCATTGACGCGGTCGCCATTCGAAAATCTATGCGTGACCGGATTTCCGTTCTAATGCTGTTGGCGAAGGTTCTCTGGGTCAACAGCGGCCGATGGTCAATAAATAACGTTGCTAATTGAAAATTCTCACCTTTGAAATTGAAGTGAGGGCTTCTCGATGATTATGAAAGAATATTACCCGTTAATATCGAATAAATCGTTGCCGATGCTCGACGGGAGCGGCGGCAGTCGTTTCAGCAAATTGGAAATCCTACCAATCAATTATCTCCCCGTTCACAGTATTCATCCATTGGAACCGGCCCCGAACTTCGGTGTTATATACGTCGCCGTCGCGTTACAATATGTTCAAATTTCGTTATGGAAATCGATAACAATCTCCGATGGTTCCCAATTTCTCTTTCGAAGCCTACGGCGTTCGAACATTTTTGTAGGTGCAATGCAGTTTCAATGCAGCATTTCGAAACATACCTCATTCATTTCAAAGTCCTTTTACGATAAAAACATTCAAAAATGAAGTTTCTTACAATTCATATAATCAAATAGTGTTCGGGCGCTCAGTAGCGAGTCGCTCAATTCGAACGGCACACTTGAGTGAGCGATAGCTCATTCGAAGTGAGCGGCTCCTTAGCGATGAACGATTCGTTCCGCCAACCCAAACGTGCCATTCAATATCGTTGGTTCAAATTTTGATAACCTATTACATACCCACAGGGAAATCTTGTTTTTCCGCAAGGAAATATATTACAAATCGAACAATTTCGATGACATCTAGGTTACGAACTTCATCCCGGGTTTCGGCACTAATCGTGACTCGAGAATGCGGTTTAATCAATTATTGACGAGTCAGTCCACGAATCGGATCGAAGAACGCTTCGTCCACTACAAATCGGAGAAAAAATAATCTAAAGCATGACATTGAAACGAAATTCGAAAAATCACAAAACACAAAGATAAATTTAAAATTTCGTTATGCTCAGTTTGATAATAGCTTCATTGTTTTGTTTATTATTTAGTTTGTAATAACCGCTGAATAAATATTATTCGCATTAATTTTATGCAATTATTATTGCACGATGCAGCAATTTAATGTTAATATTATTTTGCGCAAGAGTACTTGCGGAGAAAACACTTCAGAAAGACGATTTAAAAAGCTTACAATGGATAGTCCGCGCATTTTTACAATTTACAAATAAAATGAGAGGCCAGAAAAATGGAGACGAAAGTTCGAAATGCGCGTCTCTACTAAAGTGCGTGTAATTAATGGAAATATTTCATTTTGCTCAGTTAGTTTCACGTTAATATACTCGATATATAACTAGAACGGGACATAGGTTTACGCTTGTAACTAACGAACCAGATAACGCGAAACATCATTTATTATACGAATAGGGCGCCGCAAATGAAAATGCTCCTCTTAATTTAGTGCTCACTACACATTTTGAGATAACTCCACAATTCATTGACAAGAGAAATCGTCGCATTGTTTCGCGGTTGTATACGGCGGCATCGTCATCTGGAGGACGTGTATTGTGTTGATTAAATTACAAAACACCAATGACGAAGAAAATAAAGATAACAGCTTGGTAATTACGTGACGAAATTTACCAGATACCAATAAGTTTATTCTTAATCATCGACCACATCTTCTTCCGGCATCCACGTCTTTTAGGATTTCCGTATCTTTGATTTGCGTATAATATTCATTCCACCACAAAGCTTTATTGGTTCTATGTGTTTTTTGCCAAATTGACGTCAACTTAGCGAAACATCGATTAAAAAAAAACGACTGAAGCAACAAACTTTCTTTTTTCACAAACAACTTACCTAGTTTTTTCGCAAAGTTTTTCTTGCAATCTAAAACGTTTGATGAAAAATCTGTAGAAATTTTCGACAAATGGAATTTGTTTTTTTTTCAATGCACCAATAACCACGGAAAACCGTTTTACGTTGTTATTATACCTAGATATCAGATGATATTTGGACATTTTCTGGGAATTTCATTTTTACTAGGTACCTACCTACCCGGTCGCACTGCAAATTTGTAATTTAAACTTTATTGCATCCTGAAAGTCGCCAGATGAGAAATGTATTTGAAAATTGGTGTAACTACTAACCAAATAAAAAAAATAATCGATTTCCTTGGGGAAAAGTTGATTAACCCGACAGACAGTTGAGAGTAGATGAAATATACTACGATGAAAAAAAGCGTTTTCCATATTTCGAGCGTCTAGCCGGTTTATTGTTTCGTTACGATCGAATTTTCATGTGTAAAATGACTCGGATCGAATTATAATTCGCCTAGGACAAATTTTTGTGCTAAATACGCCGCGTTACATTAAAAAAATGCGTGCGTTGTTTCGCTGTGTTGTTTACATGTTGCGTAGATTGAAATGATAATCATGATAGAAATTTGTGATCGCAAAGTTCTTTCTTAATCATTTTTTCGTAGGAGTTATTAAAACTGTTCTTTATAAATAAATGTGCATCCAACTGCATATTTATTATAATTACGATAATCGTCCTTTTCCAATTTTGTGCACTGTAAAATTTTGTCAATCGGAACATAAAAATTCAATTAAAACCATTTTTAAATAAACTTGAACTTTAATATGTATATGGAACAAGATTTCGCAAATATTAAGATTATTAAGTAACATTTCGTATTAACGCTCTTCGCAGTCTCGGTTCGAGAATTCAAAAACCAAAACGAACCAAAAAAAATCGAAAATGAGGACCTAGCAATCGGAAGTACGAATCTGCTCAATTAATGGAAATTTGTATCGAAAAATAAATTTAATTATTACGTGCAATAACACTTTATTTTTATAAATAGAAAAACCATGGTCATGGACAACGATGTTTTGTGAACTAAAAATTATTCGAACAGATTCGCTTTCTACTCGTTTATATAATTAAACTTCCCAGTAGTCATTAGAATTATGCACCATTGTTTTCGGGATCGTAAATGAACGAAAGCGAGTTGTGAACAGAAGGATTTGACACAGTTAACGAAATCACCGTTTTTCCTTATATCTTCGCGAATCATGTCATCCCAACAAGAAACCAGTTGAGTTCTTAGCTCTGAAAATTCGAATCCAGGAAAGATATTGGTATTGGCTCTAAAATAATTCGAAAGAAAAAATATAAAATAAGTATGTTGTACCGTTATAGGAGCAGTGTCTGTAAATGTTCGTTTTCACCGTGGCCAAGTTCGATTCGTTTGTCGAATAAATTAGCCAAGCATGTCGTAAATAGCGACTAGTCCTAATAAGAATGCGGAACGCCACTGTCTGAATTCGAAATGTAAACAGTTACATACCTTCTATGCAGACAACATGATCCCTGATTTGTTGTGCTACAGATCCATCGGGGATGAGATCGATCAAATCGTAAATAGCGTAAATTGATGGATGTACACTTTCGAAGCGTTGAATCTCTTGTCTGATAGCCAAAGAATTATTCAAGAAAGGTTGAATGTGATTTCTCGAATTCATCGTTACGAAAGGAAGATCACATAAACATTGCGAAACACAAACAATACCGTTCGGGTGCACTACGCGGCCGGCGTATTTTATACACTAACTTTAATTCGGTTCCGCGTAGTGAATCAAACACCACTCTTTCGTACATTAAAATTCGCACTTAAACAATTCTTTTACAACGATACGATTAACAACATCCGAAGAGGTTATGTGCATGTTTCCATTCCGACGTCTTTACACTCCCACCTTTACTCCAGGCTCCCGGTTCTGTTCTATTCCACCTCCTTAACAACCGATGCCACCCGATGTTTGCAAAACGTGCTCCGATCATCCACGAACGAACGACTACGACTCTTGTCAGATTCGTAACACTATCTATTGGCTAGCGTGAACAATTAGATAAAGGACAAGAACTTGGCTAAAATAACCTAAATAACAAATGGCAGGTTACTATTCTTTTCTAACACCTTCTATTCCCCACTTGCCACATTCTTCCATCGGTCCACAGGCGTAGTTGCCTTTTATTTCACGGGGTTGCGCTCTTTAAAAACAGTTTGTCGATGAAATTTAAAATTATATTTTATTCACTTTTAGCGCCCAGTGGAAGTCTTCAGTTTCATTAGAGTCATTACGTCAGTTCTCGTGTACTTGATACAATTATCAAGTTTGGAGATCAATAAACAATTTTAGACTATAAAATTTGCACAAAAAAATATTCATATGTATTCCTCATATAATATTATCTTGTTGAAAATTCTTTTTTGCGGTTTCAAAATCAGTGTCGTTTAAAAACTGTAGTTTCGCTTCTCGACCAGAAGCTTGTAATGGGAAAGTCCATACGAAACAGAGAAAAATAAAAAAAATAAGTAGCTTTTATGACATTAGAGATTACTGAATTGGAAGAAACGGAGCAAAATTTTTCTTCAACCACCTAATTTTTAAAAAATTTTTTTTTAAGGTTGTGGTAAGGAGAGGGACAGAAAAATGAAGGTAAACCAAACTAAAATCACAACTTGTAATGGTATAGAATGATTACAAATATTTCAATAATAAATAAGACAATTTATGGTATTGGAAACGAAAATTTTGTTAGCAGGTCCTTGAATCTTTGAAGCTGCATTCCGTAGAAATAAAAACAGGAAAACTGCAGACAAAACAACTACACTATTTGCGGATTTTATTTTATTAATCACTCACATAAATTTACGGATTCTATTCTTCTTCCTCCTCCTCTTCTTCCTCTTCCTCTTCATCAACTTCGACTTCCTCTTCCTCCTCTTCCTCTTCTGGTTCCGGTTCAATGACAGGTTCCTTCAGGTCTTCCTCCTCGTCGGCGGCTTGTTTACCTTCCTCCTCGCCTTCAGGTGTTTCGGGGTCTCCGGGTTTCTTGCCGGGTCTTTCACCGAACCATTTGGGCAATCGCGCTATTACAAAAAAACAGAAACAAGCATTGGAAAAAACAAACCATTGAATGAACACGTTCGAAAGCATATGATAAGCCAATCTAATGCTTACTCTTCTGCCTGGAATCGAAAACGCCGAATTTATCTTTCCAATTCTTTTCGTTTGTTTCTTTGATGATATCTTCCAGGCCCTGTCGAAGAAAACGAAAACACATGCTCAAACATAAACGACGTTCGAATTAATGAAATCACAGTAAAACACAATCAATTAGAAAGTAGACGAAACTGGACATAAATTCAAACGTTTGAAAAGAAAGAGAACGACTAGGACCGCGTGCATTTCAACACGTAATAGGGCACTCACTCTTGCTCCTGTTCATAAATTCTTCGATTTTAGTTTTCCACATTTTTTCCACATGATCCAAATATAAATGATCAAAGCCCTAAATCAAAACACATTCAGTTTCGATTCGAGGGAAAAATTATGACCGTGTGTTATGTGGAGAATATTTGCAAATACGATTGATCAATAATTTCACCTGTATATCTGATAGTGCGTTGTTTCGATTGTGTAATACTCGTTAGATAATGATTTGAATATTTACCCCTTCGAAGAGTTTTTTCTTATCATCGTAAGATCTGGTATCAACGCGACGTTCATATTTGGAGGCTACTTGGATTTTTGGCTGGAAAAATTTTATTACTTCATGATAATATAATAGTTGAAATGGCTTACGGGATATTTTCCAGTGAGAGCTTCTGGATCTAAACCTTTTTTCAAGGCTTTATGTCTCAGCTGCTGCTTCTGTCTTTCTTTCAACTCTTTCAACTATGGATGCTTTATATTAATAAATTGCAAAAGAAGTTCCTTTTACTCACGTCATAATCCTGTCGTTTTTGCCTTTCTTCCAAGTCATATTTCTCAGTTTCCAATTTGACAATGCAGTCCCATAGTTCGGTGGCCTTTTCACGTAGTTTCTCTACACTGAGGTTGTCCAAGACCAAAGGCTTAATACGGATTGAAAGGGAAATTTTCTTTTCCTCTTCCAGTTGTTCCTTGGTTTTGTTCCTCTCGAGTTGAGCGGCGGAAAGGTTAGACTGAAAAAAAGCTTTGAGATATCTGACAAACAGTGTTAAGGTTTCATTTACGGAAGCATCTCTTTTGGTGATCGTGAAATTGGGTCCTTTGTTTTTGTTCTGATCCTTAAGAGCTTGCATCATGGCTTGACGTTTCTTTTCAGCATCTTCCAAACGCCGTCTCTTCTCTTCGATGTCTCTTTGTTTCTTCTCTTCGAGCTCACGGACGCGACGTTCTTCTTCCTGTTTCTTGCGTTCGGCCATTTTTCGTTCTTCTTCGGCCCGACTGATTTTGCGTTTGGCTTGTTTTTCTTTCAACTTCTTGAGATCGTCCTCTTCCTTGGCACGTTGTTTTCTCCATTCTGTGATGTATTCACGGAGTTGCTCATCTAAGTCTGATCTTTTCTGGTCCTGGCGTTTGATGAATTCTGGATCCCCTTCCTTTTCCGCTCTATATCATGAGAAGGTTATTAATTTTTGCGTACGATTAGGTTGGATGTCAAAAGGTGGATATTCCGATCTCGAAGCAGGCAGATAATCATAAAGACGAGAGTATAATATCGATGGTATTGACAGATTTCAGTAAGACCTGTTGATTTTTTTCGGGATTCTTTATTTCTGAATATTTTTGAGTGCAATTTGATATTTTTGAATGTCATTTTTAGCATTCATGCAAAAAATTCGACGAAAAACGATTGGCAATATCGAAAAAAAATAACCTCGTGTGAATTCTATCAAAATTAGTGATTAGGACGAAAAAAAGCTCAAAACTTCAGTTAAGTTTTTGTCAGGGACATTTTAAAAAGTAAAATTGCCTTTAAGTAGTGTTATTTCCGTTTGTTTATTAGTCAGCTTTCTGTATTAGGGCTCAGAGCTTTAGAAATATAGAAAATGGATCGAAAACTTGGATATTAAACAAGCGTACGAATTAAAATTTTCTGGAGCAGGGGATAACGTTTTAATCACGTTGAAAATCAATTTGGGAAAAAACAAAAAGCGATCCATTTTCTACTGTCGTAGGTATTATCCACAAGGCGCGGCTGTCTGACCAGATCCATGTTTGCTTTCCGAAGCTATTAGAAGCTGGACGTTCTTAATTTCTCCTAAAACTTACTCGACTTTGGTGGTTGTAGTTGTAGTCCTACATGGTACATCAGAAAGGGCAGGGGTTCACGAGTGATAGGGGAAAGACAAAAATATGTATAAAATATCAGCACATAAAAAATTCAAATAAAAAAAATTTGAACAAGTCACAACTACTAACTACTCTATTTCATAGAAAAAGGGTCGCCACAAGTTCAAAGAGTTTACAACATACGGTCATAAAACGGGTGGGAGGGCTCTACTTACTTTCTGCAAAAAGAAAAAAAAAACCTTTATTTAGGACCAAAAATTCGAAATGGGTTGGTGATGGAGGTGAAAGTGTGTATTTGCTTGACTTGCGAACGCAATGTATTGTTTTTGTTTGAAAAATTATAAATTTAGAATTCTTCAGTGCATGAAATTTCAAAATGTGTAAGGTTGTGTAAGTGGTCATTCAAAACGTTTTTCGAACATTAATTATCAAACGTGCAATAGTCATCATAGAAAATGTGCATGTGCATGAAAGTAAGACGTTTCGAAGTAGCCGTTCAAATGGCGGTGAAAACGTTTTGGTAAAGAATTTCTACTTACGTTTCTACAACTTCCTCTTCTTCCTCCTCCTCTTCTTCGCTAAAATGTCGAGACAGCACATTAACAAAACAGATATAACATGATCAAATTTACCTTAGCTTTATAAGCGTTGCAGCAAGCACTGAAAGCAGGATAGGTGGAATCTTACTAATATCTCACTCGGGGAATTCATGAGCAATACTCACGAAATTTTAAAATATTTAGGTACGAATGTATTATATCAAAGGAGGAAAAAGTTTTAATAAGCGAAGCAAACTGCAAACAATTGCCAATGAATATTATAATAAGGGCTGTTGATGCTGGAGATTTTTAACTTACGAGTAAACTTCCTCTTCGTCAGACATGATGAATTAGTTTTTCTGCAAGAAAAGTACAAAAATTTAAACCGATGTGAACATACAGCAAAACGATCAAAGATGTCAAAGGTTGATTCGTCAGAAATTAACTCGGCGTTAACGTGAGAACAAAACCGAAGCTTAAATTTAGTTTCGAGAATGGTTATTATTAGATCGAACGAATAACTAGAAAACAATCACTGATACCATTAACGATCTTGACATTGCGTAATTACCTAAAGTTTTCGTTCATTTTAGTTGAATTGCATAGTCGAAATTATGTAGTTTCATTGGATCAAAACTGATCATTTCCAAAATCATTTGATTAATTCAGCGTCAAAACTTCTATTATTTCATTTGCAAAGTGAGAAAAAATAAATCGTCTAATGGAAATGCGATGTCCTAGCGCATCCCGATTTGGCAACAGTACCTTGCGGACATAATAGTTATTTTTGATTCGAAGCTTGAACACTGAACTGTCGTGATCCCGAAATAAGATTAGATGAAACTGGAGCATTTCAAAGAATTCGCGATCGATCAGCATGAAAATATGATATCCTTAAAATCAACTGCATTGGGTACTCGGCTATCAAATCTTTATGTCAAAACGGAGTTATTTTTAAAACCCCGAAGTCTGAATGAGCTTCTAAAAGGTAGGTAATTGGATATTTATTGCGGCGTCTCAAAATAGAACCTCTTGCGTATCTGTTCACGATTTTTGCGGAAACTTAAAAAACGCCTTCAAAATTTGAATCTCAAGAAAAATTGATCATAATTTGGAAGAGTTAAAGAGGAAGAAACACTTTCAGCAGATCCAAAAACACCTTTACTCAGCCTCAAGTAAATATCTCGAGTAAATTACGGTTTGGAAGGGCGGGTAACAACAAGCGAAATGAATTTTTTCACGAATGCAAAATTGCGCAAAAAAACTTTCAACTTACATAAAATAAATTAAAGAGAGCAATCCAGGAGCACCGCACCACTCTGAGAGCCAGCAGGGACTGCTATAGTATTCATATTCTGTTTCTGATCTGCTTATTTTCCCCCTCCGCATTTAACGCCTACGATTCTTGTTCTTTTTATAGTTTTTATTTAGATGTATCAGATCGCTTACCAGAATTTCGTCGGTTGTTCTGTTTCGTAATAATTACAGACCAGGTTATATTATATTATGTGAACGTAAACGTACACATAAAACGAATTTCTGCCTTTTTTTCATCTTACCTAATTGGTTAATTTTTGGGCGATTATGTTTTTGGATACTGAAGATTTTGTGGTCTGAAAATTTTCTGAAATAAAATGGAACAAAAACATGCGAATCCTCAGGTTTTTTTACGAGGGGCATAGTCGTATTTGATAGTGTTATTTCTTCCAAAATTTTTTTATTATTTATACATTTTATTTGACGCATTAGAAATTCTAGATATATCAATATTTCGTAAAATTTTTCTCTAATATTCATTAGTTTAGGGGCACCTTATAAGGATGCACCCCAGTTTAGACTCCCCACTACCTTAAGATACTAAACGTTATACCTACCATATGTACTATTTTTAGTTATGCTTGGCTTATCGTCATTTTATTTTGGAACCCAGTAGCGGCCAGCAGCTCAAAAGTTGATATTTCTATGTTTACACTTTTAATTCCGAATTGTAGAAATAGTTCACAAGTGTTACTCCAGAAAAAAGTAATATTATAAGTTGAAGATGTTGTGGTGGTTTTTTTAGAAAGGGAATAGAAAATTTATTTAAATGATTTTAATGAAACTTGTAATGAAAAAAAGCTGAAAAATTTTTTTGGTTTTATCAAGCGCTACCTACTACCCAAAACTTTTTTCACATTCTCCTCAAAGTGTGCACTACTAGGTTTATTAGTGAGTAAAAGACATGTCCAGAGTTTTATAGCGTACACAACCCGTAGCAACCATTGAACTTCATATGATGAGGAATAAATAGAGAAAACTGACATTGACGGATTTTGTGAGAATGAAAAACAAGGAAGACTGATGAACAATTTCTATTTCAAGTTCATATGCAATTCATGTTTCCAGTAAGAATCTCTATGAAAACAATGATAACAAATTATAAATAAAAAAGTTATTTGATAACATAAAAAATATGAGCAAAATGGTTAGCATTTTAAGTACAACACAAAGCATTGCAAGTAGCTTAAATTAAATGAGAAGTAAATCCTTAAGTATCTTCAGATAGTTCAAATCAGAAACTTCTAACAAGGAGTAAATTCGATTAATAAATACGTTACTCACAAAATATATGATAGAAGACTGCTTGAACAAATGTTAAACATATGACATGTTTTTGATATATTAAGGATAAGATAAAATCAACTATTTTTCTGTAAAAAAACTGTTGAGTAAGCTTGCCGCACCTGAGGTATATATATATAAATGTCAAATTTGTTCTAACCTCCAATATTCCATATTGAAGAACTTCATCATTTACGTCTTCAAAATATCTTAAACATAACGATTATTGTCCTTTCCCATATTCTGTCGTGACAGCGTTCCATCCTCAATATTGAAGTCATATAACACGCTCCGAAGACTTCACGTGAATAGAATATGGCACAAAGGAAAATAATCTTGAAGTTCTGCAAAAATATCATCTATTAAAATCTAACTCGAAAATATTCATCTACGTGAGGGCATTAAACTATTGAAATAACTATCACTGATTTAATACATGCTGCAATTATAACTGGGAATTTTCAAGCACGATGCCTAAAAATTATTACTCTGACTGGCAATCCTTTGAGAAATAGTTAAATATATTTTGTGTTAAATGACGATTGAAAGAGACTTTGATATGGAAAATAATTATTGCAGTTATAAGATATTAGTAACCAACTTTGTACTGCCCAATTTAAATAATTAAATTCATTTTAAACTTCAACAACGTTCAACAGCTTGCTTCATATCTTTTCAGTATCTATCAGTAGCACCCATCAGTATTGATAATTCACAATTCATGCATTCAAACCAAGAATACAATCTAAATCAAAAATTCATATGTGAAAAATATATAGAAATGTCCTTAAATGGACGAAAAAACTTTATATTCAATTACAACAAGGTTAGTAAGTAAATGAAACATATTCAAGAAAATACTTCCTTTTTTACCCTAACTCAACAAACGTCATTGTCACAATAATAAATTCAATAACACATTCCTCCAATTTAAGTATCCTAATCCTTGTCTTTTATTGTTATTTCGCATGTTTATGTTTATTACAGCATGATTTTCTACTTAGCAAATCGCTACATCTCTAGCTTTCGATATCAAAATGAAGAGTACAAATTTCTCTTCACAAAAATATATACCACTAAAGGAACAATTGCAGCTGTTGCTCAGTTATACTCGGCTCATAGAATACGCATGGTTAAGATGAACCCGATGCGACAAATGATGCTTGGCCTTGATTTTACAAGGCCGGGACATCGATGTTATGACTTGTTTGGCAGCAGAGATACTTCTTCTTCTCTCCCTTGCAATTCGTTGTGAATATCTGCGTTGCTCAACCGGCCATTTATATCTTTCTGGGGACTGGTGTTGCTAAATATTGAGGGATTACGTGATGCTGCATCTCTTGTCGCCTTTTCTATCTCTCCTTGCTGCTGGACCATTGCCTTCGATATTTTTCTAGGTGTGACGCCGCCAACACTACCATCATCGTCCAATGAATGCAACAGCTGAAACAGCAGATTACGGTCACACGGGGCAAGTAAGCGATCTAAAAATTCACACGTCTCAATCGCCCCAGACGCGAAAAGGATTGGGTAATGGGACAAAGAAGACTCAACTTAGCAATGAATGTATAGCGATTTGTCTATTAATTCCTGCATGAAAATAACGTTCTACCCTTCTGAAGGAGAGAAGGAGGAAGAAAAATGTTAACAGAACTGAGTGTTCACAAAAAGGGGTTCTGCTTTATCAGCAGGTACGAGCGTACATTATTAAAGTACTGTATGTAGTACTTAGGGATCCTAAATATACTCAAAGTATTTGAACCGTTGAAATATATAAACCGCAAATCGGAAAACCTTATCGTGTTTGGTAAAACAACCTTTCAACTTGCTAGCCGTTGTAGAAAAAAATGAGATAACATTAATCCGTGATATCAAAAGATCCACTTCCCACCACTGCAGTGTCATTTTCAAGTTGAGCCTCCTTACGGAAAATCTGCATATGTTGCAATTATCCAAACAAAAAAAACTTCCATAAAAAAAAACAATATATGATAGGAAACTAGAACTTTTCGCGACTAGGTCGATCTTTTAAAAGCAGTTAGTCTGCAGTACTCTCGAGATTGAATATCCTCAAAGTGATTATTTTCTCATGCGACATCACATGCATTACGGATACCTGCTATTGTAAAATGCTAACGAATTTGGTCCTGCCCTTCAAATCCTCGGTTTAAATTAAAATATCTGAAAAGTTGAACAGCGCTAACAAAACGACTAACACACTTTTCAATTAATGGTACGAGAGCAACAAACAGGGCAGTACGATAACTAATAACATAATTCTAAAAAAAAAAACTATCTGCTTATCAAGGCCATTTCAAATACAAATAATTATATTCAGTCGCCCATGCTCACCTTGTCGACTTCTTCGTCAAATTGGTCGACTGACTGTAGATTGTCTCTTTGCGATTTTTCCATCAACGTCGCCCTCTTCGCGGCTAGATAAAGGCTACGCTTGATGTGAAGATACAAGACTTCAGCACAAGCTCGAACTGTGTAGTCTGGTTGGAACGAATGTTTCAATAAGGAGTCGATGTTTAACGACTCCAGGCTTCCTAACGTTGATGTCGGTATAGAAGGCGATTCCGCTAAAACAACATTTTTATATGTTATTTCTTACACCAGTCGTGATTACTAACCAACTCCGATCGTTTGTACCAAAGCTTGAGTTCCAAAATAAGTAAAGGGTCCACCTTCGAAAGTAAGATTCTCTTTTCCCACAGTCACTTCGACCCGACCCTCAAGTATCAGGACGAAATAATCCGCCGCCTTTCCCTGCTGATACAAAACACAAACTGGATCTGATCTCCAATTCTTGTTCTTTTTGACTAAGCACACGATGTCTTGTTTCAACAATCTTCTCAAAATTGTTTCCGATATAACGTTGGGATGGAATGATTCCACACCTGAAAGGATTTGCCTTCAGCGTCTCAATTTCGATTGCATCGAGATACGTACTTGTGCTCAAAAATTGATAAGCGGCTAGCGTCAACTGAGGACTGATTCTTATTTTGTAAGACTCGCTCTTACGATCGGCAAATATACTGAAATCTTGTCTTGTTCTATCTGCGATACGTTTCCTCTTAGATCTGTTGTCAGCTAGATAATAATAATTGTATTTTTTGCTTGCATGGCATTGTTGATCACTTACTGAATACGTCAGTTTCGTCCATGATTTCGGCTTGGATTAGCTCCTCGATCACATCCTCTAATGTGATAAGACCGATTGTTTCATAGAAAGGATCTCCTTCACCCTCGTTATTCACTCTATGAACGAAGGCCATATGACCTTTATTTCCTAGATAACAGAAATAGTAAAGTAGAACTTTTGTTTTGAACTGGATAACCTTACCTTCTTTGAATATTTTAAACATAACATCGAGAGTAACGTCTTCAAACACAAAATTACAGGGATTCTGGTAGAATTGGCACAATGTTTTCAACGGTGTATTATCGTCGGGATCAACAAACGCCAAGTCCTTGATGTAGAGCATCGTCACGATATTTTGCCGATTACTTTCGAACACTGGGATTCTGGAGAATCCTGGGAAAGATACGATCAGGTATCGAACCTATGGATCTTGGCCAGTTTTACCTGATTTCATAATTTCGGAAACTGTTTCAAAGTCGAGTACGGCCTCGTAGTCCAGCATGAAGACGTCTTCAATTTTAGTCATGACTTCCGCAACGGTTTTCTTTCGCAATTCAAGGGCGCCGCTTATGATATTTACTTCATCTTTATCCAAATCGTTGACGCCAGTTGTTACCTATGAAAAAAACAAAAAATGATTTCAATTGCGGTTCATTTCCGTTTGAATCCGTGAAAACCGACGTTACTCAATTGGAAAATGGATGCGATTAGGGTAACTGCCGATTACGCGATAATATAAAATTGTGTGCAATATCTAAACAGGGTATCATGAAACGCAGTAGTTGACGCATTGAACAAATTTCACAATTTTAGAGTCTTTTCAATGAAATTTTCAATGTAGTACGACGATCGCGCTTTAATATTGATTAGAATTAATATCAGAAATACCAAATTGATTATAAGAAAACCTCTGATAACAGAGAAAGTTTTTCTTCAATAAATAATCGCAAAGGCGATTGCGATCTATCGAAGGCAAAACTCTGCTACGTTTCCAACAGCCGGAGGAGTGACTCAAAATTACTGGTATTGGTCGCTGTTACTCATGCGGAGCAGTCACAGGTTGGAACGGCGATATGCACATCAGTTCCGTCCATCCCTTCGATCCATGACCGACTATTATCAAATGTATACATTTTGCAAAAGCTTCGATCAATAATATTCGATATCACTACCGAAGGGTTAAAATTAAAAGACTTGTTATTGCATTCTAATCGTGTATTCGCATCTATATGTAAATTAACCCGTTAGCTAAAGTATTGTTTTGTAAGAGATCTATTTGCATATTCAACAGACTCAAGTTTATCCTTTCGAGAATACAAATTTAACTTTCCAGCGCTCCCTGTTTTTTTCCCCCTAATATATGAATCGATGAAAATAGTGCATAAAATAAACATCTTTCATAATTGTTAATATTAGAACATCCTGCGTATGTAAATTAAATGTCCCGCGTGGAATTAACGAGCCGCTAATTTTTCCCGATATACGTCCGCATTTGAGGGTTCGTTATGATCGAAGTTAAACACACGCATCACCTGAAAACTGTGAACTGAAGTGACGTAACAAAAATAGGCCTCATTCGATTATTTTTGTTCCTGGCATGCAGTCAAGATATGAAGTGTGTATGTGTGTGTGCGAATTATAACTTTCCGATTTTCGATGCGGCCGCCAGTCTATGAAATTCCCAGACAACGCGAAACGCACTTCATTGGCGTTCAATGATCCTGCCAACGAATAAATAAATTATATCGATTTCTAGGAAATTTACTCACCATTAATCGAAATGCCAAAATGTGTAGGATGCACGGAAAGTAGCTTTTTAGATTAAATGTACAACAATTATATTTGTTTTCAGTTACTCTATCGATATTTGCCATTTACTTTATCGATTTCATTGAAATAGGTCAATAAGAAAATTTTATCCATAATTCGATACCGCTAGAAGCCCGATGAGATTTATTTACATTATGTATCTATAGATATAGTGAATCATTCGTCGGCGTCGTCCGGTATCATATAGTTCACATTTGGTTGGGAGGAAAAATGATACAAAACTGACCGACCGACTTAATTATATAATTTTAAATGCTCTGGAACAAAGTCGCGTGTGACTTTTTCGCAGCTGCTGATAATGTTATTTGAGGAACTTTCCTATTTGAACTAATATTACAGGCTGATAAAATTATACCAAAAGCAAACAAAGACTGTGAAAAAATGAAATCAGCACTAAGATAATGACAATTAGAAGGATAAGTCGGAATTTTACCTAGTCTACTGTCACATAAAATATAACTCCCAGACATCATCTCAGGGTTGGCTTAATGAACCCACATGCCTGATTCATGAATTTTATCATATTTACATGAAAACCGGAAACGAAACCGCGCTACTGTTTGAGCTACGAATTAATCAACGTGGCGAACGTTTAAACTCATTAATTTAGAGCAATATGAAGTATATAGATGGGACCGTTAACTATATGAACATCTCGCGTGAAGAATAATTTTCCTTGACCCTTCGTCGCCGAGCGTTCCAGTTTCGCGAGAACTCAATCCGTATCGGAAATAAGTAAATATAAAACATCTAGTCAACAGTTGCGCTTAATAAATTTCGCAAAACGTCCTTGATAACCAACCCTCGTAAAGGTGACTCGGTCAACCCCCCTGAAACAAACTCAGTGTATCCGATAAGGTCGCGATGACGTAACGCATGGGATGGTCGAATAGCGATCAATCTTCTGCTGAAAACAGGAAGCAATTAGTACCTTGATATTGTTTTCAGTAATGTCAGACGGAAAACATGACTTAGCGGAAAGAGGAAACATCCAAATACATAATTGAATTGTCGTTCTTTTGAATTGAATTTCTTACAATCCGTTTATTTTATGCCTTCCTTTTTATCAAAGCTGGACCGATACGAAGTGATTAAGAGATATATTGTGATCGGGGCGCCCGCGCTGATCAAAAATTCGCGTCACGTGCGATTAAATATCTGTCAGTTTTCTGAATTATTTGATAGAAAAGAGCAATGCCACTGTGATAATAAGCCTTATCATTATTTTTTTCTATTTAAACCCAATTATTAAACACATCTGTGATAATGGTTCCATTATTCGATAATGATGAGAACTATCGAATGATTTTGTAAGTATTAATCTGTAGTAGTTTATATTATCGATAATTCGATAGCAGCGAAATTTGTTATTCGTTATGAGATCGTTTGATAATAAAAATTCAACGCTTTTCGTGCGCGAGTTAGTTACCGAATAAAAGATGTAATGCATGAAAAATGTTCATTAACAAAGCAACCTTAGGATGTCCGGTGCGGTACTACATACTAGTGTGCCGGTACAATACACCAAATATCGAAAAAAATTCTATAAATCAAGATTTCAAACAGGCAAATTGTTCGTTGATTTCGTGTGCCCGTGGTTTAAAATAGGAGGATTTTGTTTTTATGTTTATATTTAGGCAGTATCGTCAGTCCAGAGGTTTGTAGATTCATTATTTTCCATTTATTACTTTAGAACTAGTCCAGGTGCGACCTGGATCACACAGGAGTCGACGGTCGTCGCGACGCCGACGGAGTATAATTGGAGAACGCCGGATGTTTGAACTGGCCGTTATATTCTCTTCGCGGAAATGCTGTATGTATTTTAGTAGCGCGCGAACTTCACACAAATTGTCAAAAGATAAGATTTATCATTGCGCCATCTCTGATTAGGCGATTATCGTAAAATTTCGAGAGAAATAATAATTTTTTTCGATAACAATCTTATCCCTTTAAAATTTAAAACCGAACATATCTTTCTGTAATACAATAAGAGAGCCAAAATTGCCGTCTCAAAAAAATCTTCCGAACGATGACATCACATAGTTTGTTTTATTGTACAGGGTGGGTCACTAATTATTGTCACCAAGAGTGACTCCGAAAATTATTATAAAAATATTTTTCTGATCATATTATGCCGAGATATAAATTGAATGAATGTCCATTGTTTAATGATTTTTTGCCATTAACGGCATTAACGGGTAGAACACGAAAACTCTTTTTTATACCTTACATTGTTTCATTTATTTTAATCGTATTCATCATTAAAAAAATAATTTAAACATCCACAATTGGTTTATTGCACGCTTGGTCTACTAAACGATCTTCCAATTTTTAAACAAAACACTTACGGCATTTGAAAATAGTCCAAAGAATTACTTCACAATCAAGACTCTTTGGTCGATTGCTAATTTTGAAGCGCTACCTACCAAATTGCTGTCTTCAGTCTGACAGCAAATCTGCGCGAGCCGTACACACCGTACACACGACACTAATCGGCACCGGCGCCGTAATATAGTAGTTATGCAAAATATAAAAAGTTAAAAGTTCATCCGTAAATTAATCACATTGAAAACCTTATTAAAATCGTAATTCTCAATTAACACTCACCTTTACCAACTCGTTCAATCTTTCCCTGTTGTAATAATTCCCGATTTCTTCGCCTAGCAACCAGTCGAGGATCATAGAAACGGGATACGACAGCGGAAACGTAAGTATCATCACAAACTTTGTGATATATATGGTTTTTGCGCCAATTGCCAGGCCGAAACGCGAACAAATTGCCTGCGGACTAATTTCGCCGAAAGTGACGATGGCCAAAGTTGACGAAATGACAGCAACAGCGCCGGACGTTAGATCGTCTAACAGAATAGTGAAAATGTTGTTTACAAAAACGTTAGCTAGCAGAATACTGCATAGCAAATAATTCCCGTGACGACGGACGGGGATGATAGTCTTCGCATATTTCTGCTCCCTGGGCGTTCCGGTGTTACAGAGGATTTTCAGCTCGGTCATGTCCATTGACATCAAACCCAAATTGAGACCGGAGAAGAGAGCTGAAAAACTGAGGCAGGTGACGATGATTACGATCGCCGCCCATATCGGTAATAAAGGCTGAAACACGATCACTTGCAACCAGGGATCGGTGCCTTGATGTATAAACGAATCGTTCGAATAGAAATCGCCTTTTTTCAAGCAAAGATACAAAGTTTTACCATCGACCGGTACAACGGGTATCTTCAATTTTACTAGAGCGCTGGTTGCTGTCACACTGTCTTTTTCCACCTGAAAGAATTATTTTATTTATTGTGGATACCCATATGAGGACGGATCGTTTTTTCCTCACCTGCGTTCCCTTCCAGATCAAAAGCTGGCATACAGTGCCAGCGTTCGCTCTTTCGCTGGTGAAACTGACCGTCATATTTTCCACGAAGTTATCACCGAATATCCGGACAGTTTCTTCGACGTTTACTTGTAGACGAGAAATCACACTCTCATCATCCATTTCTATCGCTTTATATGGTATATCGACCCTCAATCCTATAGCTCTGATTGCTTGTGAATCAATTTCTTCGCGTCGATTTCTGTGGTTACTTCTGAAAGAGAACGATAGAAAAAAATGATATTCATATTTTTATTACATAAATTTAAAGAAATAAGAGCAAAGCGTTCAGGTGTCGATCGATGTCCCCTTGCACAAAATGTAGCAGCTCGAGCAAAAAAGTCGATTATCCTTCGCAATGAAACTGATTGAAAAAGTATTTGGAAATGATGAGGACGAGGAGGTTCGTTGTTACCAAGCCGAACAGCCAGTTGAATTAATTGACTTTTCGGGACATATAAGAGTCACCATTTGAGATGCCGAGAAATATAGATAAGAGGATTTGGTGGTGTGATAACAGTGGGAATTGTGACAATATTATCGTAAACGATTTTAATAGTCGGAGATCAAACACTTTACAACGCCTAGTTTGGATAAGCCCGTTGAGCGGCGACCCTATTCATGTTTTACGTTATGCGAAATTTTAAATCTCCCGTTAATACGTTGAGCTGAGTTGGATTCAAGGGAGCTCGATATTATACTTTCGTGGAACGAATCCCTCGAAAAGTCTTCCCCGGTTGTTTGAGGAATAGGAATTGTCTCTCACTGATGTTTTTTCTATTTCGAAAATTCAGTTGCTTCAAGATTCTTCAAACACTCGAAATTCACTTATTTTCTGTATGTGTCAATAGCGATGCGAGTTGAGACTTTTCACCGGCAGAAAATTATCGATGTTTATTTTCTCAAATATTCGAAGGAAAACTGCTGTAATCTTTCATGAACCGAAGTGAAAAGAAATGAAATAACACTTTGTCACTACAAGAAAAAGTGCGTTAAATGGAAAAAACTTGGATTCCAATTAAAAAAAGAAAAGATCAGAGATGGAAGAATTAAAGCTCTCAAAATTTGACGAAAGAAAAGAAAACTGTCCAAACTCTAGGAACTCCTCAAAATTAGTTTTCGAAAATGAGAAATACGTTAAGGTTTTCAAAATTACACAAGTAACCGGTCAAGTAACAAAAACTGAACACAATCCACAAAAGCGTAAAATCCGTTTTTGGTTAATAAAGTGATTTCATTTTCGTATTATTGTTCCTTTTTTTCCAGATTTGGTGTGAACAAAATGTTCCTTGAGCAGAGAGCCTCCGCCGTTTTCACTACATCTGTTTTGGAGACGGACTCGCCAAGATATGATTAGTGCCGAAGCCCGGGATGAATTTCGTAATCATAGCAATAGTTTTAACGACCAGTACCAAAGAATTACTGGAATCATTAACAAACCTTCACCGGCGATGGAATATATCTTCCAAACAAAATCGGTAAACTCTGACTAAGTTTCTCCGATTATTCTGATTATTCTGATGACCAAAAAGAGTCGTCACCTTTAACCTTCGAGATAATCGGGAACATTTTTTTTTGCAAAATAAATAAAGTTGATTCTCCTTTCGAATAATGACTTTATCAAGATTCAATTCCAACGACTTTTTAACCCTCCACTTCATTCACGTGTGAATTAGTTATCATCATTTAAAGTTGTGATTTTTTTTAAATAACTTTAAGGCGTATTCTACGAAATGTTTGATTATTTCCTCACCCAGGTAACACCAGAAATGTTAAAATGATATCTAAACATCTTCAATTAATCTAGTGTGGTTTAAGTGGGAGCAGGAAACAACTTGAAGCAAACAATCGATTGTCTACTTCAACCCGACCATTATTATACAAATCACTTATGACGAAGGTAATTCCGACCGTTCGTTCTTCCTATTATTATAATGAGTACATGTGTTACGTTTCGGAAACGAACTGTTGAAAACTATGCATATTCGGATGAATATTCACTGAAACGAATACTTTATTTTTCTTTCATTCTATGTTCACACGGTTTCGTTGGATTGAAGTTGAATTTCGTTCGCTATGGAGTCGTCCATTTAATCGTAGAATTAATCAAAAAGAAGGAAAGGAGACGTGGACAGAGGCTGCGTCCCCAGATTGCAAAAAGCAATTGATGTGATTCAATATCAATGTTTTTCTAAAATTTGGATCGTGACTGAAATTCTTCGATTTGTTAATTTCCAAAAAATTTCTGCAAAATGATTTGAATCTCGAATTTTCTAGATTTCGAGAATATTCACGAGTAAATTCTGAGAAAGTTGCAATCTGAATATTCCAAGAGATAAGAACGATGATTATATCACAAAAAAAACAAGAATCAAAACTAATAAATTCATCTCTCAAAATACTAATAACTAATAATTATCTTGTTGAGATCAACTGCCATCATTGTATGCTCATCAGACATATTTTTGAATTGTGAAGGCCACACAAGCTTCTTTGAATTTCATAACCATCAAATAGGCTTATAATTTGATAAGCCACTTGATACCGAAATACAAAGTACTTTTTATGCAATCGATTGATTATTTATTTACTTAATGATTATTTATTTCTGAGCATTATTGTGAGTGGTATCCAAAGTGTCCCAGATATATTTTCATATCGGAACGTTTCGAATGTAAAATAACGAAGAAATAAAAAATTTAACACTATATGATCATCGGAAAGTGACACTTCCCTCCCTCTTTTGAGGAGTGCTGTACCTCCCAAGAGAGGCAATGTAGAATGCGGGAAGTAAAAGCTTCTTCCTCCTGCAACACCGACGATTTGAACTGAAAAAATTACTTAACTCATCTTGTGGCATGGAAATAGCAACACGTCGTTGACTGCCAACAAAATTTTGATATGTGACATTCCAAAATGAAAGAACTTTGTCAAAGACAATAGGAACTGTTATGTCGTTTGTGAAATCATATATGACTCTGGAGTAAAGTGCGGTTCCCTCCCTTGGATGATTAATTCCCTCGGCAAGTCTCGGGAATCAAACTTCATCTGCGGTAGGGGACAGTGCATTTTCCTTCCTTGGTATACAAATAACCATTTTTCTTTCAGTCTAATTCACATTCCAGAACATTTTCAAAACATATCACTGTAAAAAAATCCTTTCCAGTCTCTTCTCACCTTGACGAAATATTCTTCTTATAATGTGTTTCCTATGTTACTGTTTTGTAAATATTTTTGCTGATTCTCATATGTTATATATTAGATAGAAATTACGTTTGTCAAATTACATTTTCAAAAATTAATTCGAAAAAAGCTGCAAGACGAGAAAAAACGTTCCATGTCTGGCCGCAGCAAACTGTTAATTAAAAATGCTCCTTTTTTTTAAAACTGAAAAAAACCTGAGATTTTTTTATTTTCAAGATGGGAGTGGAAAATTTTGGTATTGCAAATATTTCGATTTCGTGTTCTTATTATCAAAAATGACGACCATGAACAAATCTATTATTTATGGATCCAAAATAATTATTTATTGATCGATATCTTCAACACGAAAATATTGTCTCTTTTTTCATTCGAATTTAACAGGTGTGGTAACCTCAACAATGCACATCACCAGCTGAACAGATAGTGAGTGGATAACAAATTTAAACAGGTGCTAATATTTATTATAATGAAAGTAGATATATCGCAATAGTTCATACCATCTAAAACTGATATGATGGTTTTTTTTTTCATAAGATATTATCAAAACCAAACATGCCAATACTAATTAATTGGAACCGTACTGTATATAGTTTTTTGATTAAATAACTTAATCTATTTTCAATTGCAAATCGCTTGCACAGTTCATGACGTCTTATAAATAAAAAACACACTTTTGAAACGGTTTATTGACAGAAAACAGGTGCGCATCTTGATTTTCAATAGGACAGTTTTTGAATTCTCCCGTCTGCCGAATAATTTTACCCACACAACTCGCGTAGGTGTCCGCAACCACGGCTATATTTTAATACTTTCTGTGCTGCTGATATGTAAATGCTAAGTGACAATTGAATCGATAATACCACAGTACTGTCAGGTCGCTCAGTAACGACTTTTGCAATTTGAACGGCACATTTGACTGAACGGTGCCACAGTGTACATATCCTTGCGGACTCCTACTCGAGTTCCCACTGAAAATCGAAATCATATTTTGCGGGCAATTGATATTTTAAGTGGATAAATTTCTTTGCCTATTGCTTCTGACAAAGAACTGTTTCAAAGTTGAAGCGCATTCAATGTGTTTTTGATTTATAACTCCGCGATGAAGTAGGCAAGCAATATGCAAATAAAAATAGATTAAGTTATTTAATCACCAATTAATTATTATTGGAATGTTGTTTGGGATTCCTAATGGCTTATGAAAAGAAACAATCATATCAGCTTTAGGTGGCATGAAGTTCCGCGAGGTATCTACTTTCATTATAAATAATAATACCACCTGTTTAAATTTGATAAGCGCAACTAGTGATATTCCTTGATCAAACGACCACACCTGTGAAATTGAGATCAGAGTTAACAATATTTTCTTGTGACAAGTCTTGACAACGTGTACTCACATTACTGCAAATACTTCGATGGATACGCAGAAAGAGCATTAAAAGTCGTCACGTCTGTAGCAACGTCCGTCACAGGACATAGACTTGACTTGCTGTACCATACTATTGGTACTAATAGTTCATAATTTTGGGGATAAGGTTTTTCAAAATAAATACTATTTTTGAATGCAAATATTCCGTGAAGCTTTCAACATTCAATCGGTTTTGTTTCGCCGACTCTTACAGTTTGCGACTAATTATCAAAAACATGGTTCTAGTTGTGATTTCTGTTTATGTAACATTTTCCAAGAGATTACAGTGCGATCAGCCTGTATATCATATAAAAATGGGAACTTCAACAAAGAAAATTTTAAATATTAGACCAATTTCATTGATGATACAATGGAAACTGCAACAAATCAACAAGAGATAATTATGGTTTCGTTTAAATATCGATTATGAACGACGATAAGATGGGTATTTGTAAGTGAGGAACAATGTATGAAGGAAAAATCGGTACTACCGACCGCAAATTACAAATCCTTGGTAATCCGCGTATGTGTTTACTAGAAACAGAGAAGTTTCGTAGTGATGGCGGTTGGAGCATACATTTATTTATAGATTTCCACAAAACTAACGTGCGCGAATGATGATTTCTGTCGGATCCTAGGCAATGTATCATCCGGATCAAACCAGTTGTCTATGTTTAATCTTCGCAAACAACCCCGTCGATACGATGCAACATCGATTTATCAAAAATGCTTTTTGTACAACTCACATGTCTTCGTTTTTTTCAGAGACCGGCAGGTCGATGTAAATATTTCTTCCTTGATGATACCATTTAGATAACGTGCTATCGAAGACAGACATGGGAATATCTCGCTTGATAGAGGGATCCACATTTTGAGGCAAACAAATGTATATTTTACCCTGAACACTTTTCGGCACAACAAACGAATACCGGGCCGATTGAAGTTCGCGCGTCCACACATCACTTATATTATAGGAAGTGTTCAAATTTTCCGTACACAACGTGTTCTTTTCCGCGGGCACTTTCGTTGCCCAAATTCGTATTCCGTTACGTATATTTCTACCTCGTACATCGAACAACACTCGATTGTAATCCGCATTGTCGCGTGTGGGTTCAATTGTCACTACTTTTAAAGAATTGAATTCCAGTGCGAAATCACCGTTTGTTTCTACAGTTTGTTACGTTGTGCTAAATGGCATCCCTGCCATGTTATTCGCGAGTATGCGATCGCGACTGACAATGAATGATCGCGTTTGTTACAAACAAAATTATATAAATTAGTTGTGCTATGTGACATGGCATCCCTGCCATGTTATTCGCGAGTATGCGATCGCGACTGAAATAAACAATGAATGATCGCTAACCTAAACCTCTATTTGACAATTGTAGACTTACGCGAGCCTAATATAACTTTTGAACTACTCAGTTGCGCATAGACAAACACGACGCCGCAGCACGTAGCTGTTCGAACTAAAGTCGGTAACTTGGGTCGCAAATTTGCAGTCATCTATACTTGCAGCAATCTTTATAAACTGCTATTTACGATTCAGTGATAAATGTGTAAGATTTACATAAAACAAGCTCCGCAAAATTTTTTTTATTGAGAAATTACAGCTCCTTAAATATAATCTGAAAATTTCGATTAAACGGTTTATACTAGACTCTTTTTATTTTCAACTTCAATTATTGGGATTTTCGACCAAGTAATGAATAAACGAATTCAAAATGTACCTCAATATATTTCGCCTCCTCGGGAGGACTACAATAATAATAATAATAATCTTCAGGCGAAATATATTGAGGTACATTTTGAATTCGTTTATTCATTACTCTCGACCAATATATAAAACTAGACTCTTTTTATATACGTTTTGATTTTCTTGGTACAATTTAGCAGTGTGTGAGTTAAAAACAATAATAAATTTGCTGGAAGTAAACATTCTTTACTTAATTCTAAAGAAACGAAGTCCTTGAACAGTAAAGCGTACTCATAAAAAACACATTTAAAAATTCGTGCAAATCGTGCACGACATAGGCCGGCCGCACACGCACGGGTGTCTGAATCTGAATTTCGGATCGATTACACGTTAATAAAGACACCGAACACGTTCAAAAATTTTCGTTTCGAATCATTTCATTGTCGCGCATGGAGGGTTTATATGATATTTTGAAATATTAATTTATCGGACTCGTATTTATTACGTTGGTAAGTATTATGATAAGGCACATCGAAAACAACGTCTTGTCTTTTTTTTTATTATTTTCCGATAACAAATACGCAATGGCAGTTAGTTCTTCGTCATTCATCCCGATACGAAGGTCCGCTGTACGCTACTGAACTGCTTGAAGCCTATATTCATAATATAAACAACCGAACGTGTACTTTCGGTTGTTTATATTATGAATTTTTGAACGTGTTCGGTGTCTTTATTAACGTGTAATCGATCCGAAATTCAGATTCAGACACCCGTGCGTGTGCGGCCGGCCATAGTGAGATGGAACGAATGCGATGGTTAGCTGGCGTAAACGTAATTTTATTGGCGAACGAGCTAATTTTTAAATATTCATACATAAGAGATGAAATATAAATAAAGGTTGCTATTATGTTTTACAATTTATGTACTAGTCGCAATAAGTAAAAGGGGGAGCAATAAAAAAAAGACGAGTTGAATAGCATAAACGATTTCTTTCTTCGGAAATAGGTACGACAACTTGGAACCTGAGGAGAGCAACCCACAGTGACCTGTTTCCCAAGTGTCGTAAATATCTAGAAATACAAGAGCGCAAATTTGAATATTTGTTAAAACATAAGCACGATTGAAAAGAAACTTGAGCAACAGTTTTAAAAACATTACAGATGTATGCAAGGGATCCGAAAAAGCCTGATAAGAACTGCTGACTGCAGTTACCAGGCGAAATGTGGATTACAAGAACAGATACAGGAAATGTTCAATCGTCGTATTGAAATGACACACGAGTAACTTAAAATCTCCAAAAGCAGTAAAAGTAATCTCAAGGAACAGATTTTGAAGATAGTTAGACCAAAAAACTAAATAATTCCTTGTGAGGGATGGATTAGCTGGATCCTTATTCAGTTTTAGAAATAATTATTTCTAATTAATATCAAATTTAGATTTAGTTTGTGGAAAAAAACGGAGAGCGAAGTTGTCATCGAAATCATCGATGACAACAAATGTTTTTATTTTTTCAATTACAATTTGATATATATTATCTAACAATCGAGTGGAATTATTGAACTATACATTCGGATTGCTTGCTTGGAAGTCTTGGTTAAAACTCAAAAACAGGAAATTTAGGAAATCTAGGCAATGTGTACAAAATATGATATATGTATAGAATAGACCAAAACTAAAGAATTCCTTGTGAGGGATTAGCTGGATCCTTATTCAGTTTTGGAATTAACATCAAATTTAGATGAGCCGCTAGTTTGATGGCGCATATTGTGAAAAAAACGGAGACCGCTGTGGTCATCGAAATGATCGATGATCAATCGTTATTTCATTATTCAAAGTCAGTTTAAATACATCTAGTTTTTTGAGCAGATACATTATGTAGTGGTGACATCTAAGTTGTAACGTTCTCATCATGAGGAAGAGTAAAAAGAACACAAATATCCTTGTAAAGTATTATATACCAAGAACTGGAGGTGGCGCTATAAGGTATAAAGTTATTTATTCATTAGTTTTTTTTCATTTCGCCCGATTTCAAACCGGACATTTATCACTTGTTTTATTATCTATTATTTCAAATATTCATGGATGCAAATTCCAATGCAGGTAACAACCGGCTTTTAGTTTATTTTACTTTGTACTCGATAAATTTTAATTTCTGACACATGGAAAAAATTGGTTTTCGATTATGCATATCACGAAAGATAAAATTTCCGGTACATTTGTTGAGAAATAAAAAAAACCAGTTCTGAGTATGGGTGCTTTCAAACGTAGTGATAATATTCTAGAATTCATTTTGTAATGAAGCACATTTTCCGGTTTCGTTTGACATAACTATTTCGAAATCTAATCCAAAAAATTCGGTTGATTTGATGGTTTGTGTTGGGAATTCTGTACATTGTTTCATTGACTGATAAGAGTTGCGCATTCTTTCGCGTTTCTAATTAATGAATCGGCAAAATACCTGCCCAAAAAAAGGAATAAAAAACCCAATCAATACCAGAAATGGTTCCCGAATTCGACATCTACCAAAAACATTGCGAGTGAGGTATTTGAACAGAAATTAGAATGAAATTGGGAAAACACCTGTTTTCCACAGAAAATTCAAATTGTCAAATACAGTCTGTATATGTAAGTAGTCTTGAATGTATTTTCTCATTCAACATACCATCTATTATACTTATTCAAGCAGTTTTCGTTGAAATTTTATGGAATACTCGGAAAATTGACAGAATTCCAGTTTTATAAAGAAATAGTTGGAATTTTCACTAAAAGGTGATATTTTTAAATAGTCTGAAGAATTTTTGAAAATTCGATATTATTCTCGCGACCAAGAAATTCTTGAAGCACTCTGGAACGATTACAGGATATGTATATTTTGAATTATTTTTTGCCTTTATGTTATATTCACAGGAGCCGTTACCTATAGCAAATAAGTTTTTTCCAAATGAAGGAAAAATGACAATATTCAAATATTTTCAAGTGTTAGAAAAATGATATTTGAAGAATAATAATAATCAAAATAACGATTTTCTCGTTGAAAAAAAAACATATTTACATCATTATCAAAAGGTGAATAGAATTGCAGCATTATGATTCAGCTTCTCAGAAACGATAGTATGTTTATACAACTACATAACAGTTCGAGGAACTTTAAATTCTGATTCTTAAATTGAATGGACTTATCAATCAGGTGATCGATAATATAATTTGGAATTTCCATGTTTGATCAGATGTATCTGGTGACATTCTCACGTAATATCGATAATGTTTTTTTTAAACATAATATTGGATTCTTCAATGGAAATCTCCAGTCCGTTACTATTCTAGGCAAATAAAAATGTTGCCAGCAGAAAATTTTAACAAACGATTACTCTGATTGAGTGTCCTCAAAATCATAAACAAGGTCCAATTAAATTTTGCATTTGGCACGGGGAAACCATATAACGATTCACAAAAAGCTGTCGCGTAATTCCGTGCAATTTGTTTCCGATGTATAATATTCTCAGTCTCTATAGCCTATTCAATGAATTACATCAGTAAATGACTTATGTATTTGACCCCTACAATTATAAGTAATGAGTTAGAATAAGTCGGGACAGTAATTGATCGTTTCATTGCGCTCACTGACTTCTGAAGTCTATTGCCCATAAAGTCATATTTCGGAGGAAAATAATTTTGATACAGCCCATTTAAATGTCTCATATCGATGGAGAATGTATATTCCGTTTATATAAAAACCTTCACACATATTCCGTCACCCATGCAATCATTATAAATTAATTTTGAAGCGACAATTAAATGCAACTTGTCGAAATTAAATCTGTTTCGTTCATCAATATTCCAAAACTGTTTTAATTTATTGGCGATAATGAGAATTGAAAAAAAATAATATTATTTAGTCTAAACATATTTCAACTTTATAGATTTGTTTTCGTTTCAATAACACACTGAAATCGATTTTCTTGTTATTAATAAAAATGTTAGAAAGAAATCTAGTACTATACTATAAAAGTTAAGGCAGTTATTGGAAAAATCAAAGAACTAAAATCTAGTCTTTGGATCAAAAAGCCTTGAGAGAACTGCTGAATCCAATGTGAATGTGAATAACAGATTATGGGTATAGGAAATTTGCCCCTTTCAACTCAAATTGAAATGAATCCTCCCTCATTATAGAGTAAGAGGCATATATTTATTGTATTTCCCCGAATATACAAACGTTTCGTTGTAGTACACACGAATATTAGAAGTATATGTACGATCTGTACAAGTTAGCCGTGAGCGCCCATTTCGCAGAAGGTCCCATACTTTGTGCAATGAGTAGTCCACAAACAATTTGATTGCACATGAGTTATGAAAAATTTGAAGTGTTTTTTCAACGAAATATCTCTTTACGTACCCCGAATAAATTTCTTTTACATAACCAACAGAATTTCACTTGCGAATAAAAATGCAGATAGCTGAGAAAAGATTATCACTTTTGTCTACATATTCTAAAAATTCTGGGTGCTCATCAAAATTTGTAAAACAACCATCTTTACAATGAAAAATTCACATAATATCTTTGTATTCACTGAATGAACAAAATTTTCCTAATGAAACGGAATAATTTCTGCATATTCGTTCTTTGGACTAATGAAATTATTCAAAATAATGAATTCAGTTCCGTCGACCTTTGTCAATAAAGACTTTCCCGATTTTGACTAGTTAACCTTGGGGTTTATTCAGTCGTCATCGATTGGTTTTTTCTTTTCAAAAATGTATTGTTGTTTATTGAAGTTGCACATTTGTTCTTACGAAAGTTTTAGGTAAACAAGAAATACGCAAATCGATAAATAAAATTGATTTGTGCTTTACGAAACTACGATATGAATCTATTTTTAATATTTGATTTGTCGTATTTCGACTGCGATATTTGATATGAAATTGCGGTAATTATTATTTACTCGCCAATTATAACAAATGAATGTTCAGGCTGATAATGCGTAGTGTGCATACAACATTTTCAATAAAACAAAATTGGCGTTAACGTCAATGGGTACCTGGGGAATTGAACTTTGATTGACCTTCGTTCTTTACTTATTCCGCGTCTATGCAAAACTGATTTGTAGTTGTTTCAATTTAGTAAGGGATTCCATAAAAAAAGCTATTTTATTTAATTTACATGTATTTGCATATTTCAAGAATATAATGATATAATACAGATTCGTATAAAATGTGATAATAACTTAATATGTATTTACAATAAAATGAATAAATAGGACATTTGCTCAAGAGGACCTTCAATAATACTGGGATACCACTGACACATTACAATATTGACTGATTCTATAAATAAGATTTTTATGGAAACCCCATAAACATACATAAAGCATGTAAAAGCAATGGATTTGAAAGTTTTACTTACGTAAATAATAATCACAGAGATTTTGGAGCTACCGTAAAAAATTATATTGAAAGGTATGAAACAATAAATACCCTCAAACGTTGGAATTTCGCATCGAATAACACTTCAATTCGACTGAATATTTAAATACTATGAATACAAAAACAAACTGTCATTTGGAACTAGGAACAATATTATGCAACAAAATTAATGTAAAAATACCACAAACAAGAAGAGAATATACTTTCCCTTGGTTTCAGTATTCATATTTACTAGTGAACGAACATTTCAACCATAACCACCAAGCACCTGCAAGAAAAACCAATTTCCGTTTTGGACAATGCGTCCTCTAATACAAATACATGTAATCTAGTGATTATGTGAATTATATTCTGTTCATACATCGAATCATGAAATATCACAGAGAAAGCACATTAAAATAATATTACTAAATGATAATTTGCAAGAATTTTAACCGACTACACTAAATGAGATATAATACAATCACAACTACAATTACAGGTCTTTGGGCAGAATGATCATCAATTTGAGCATTGCTTATATATACTAGAATATTCGAACACCGAGTATGTAATTAAATATATTTCTTAGAAAATCGAATACATTACTCTCATAGATTTTTCATTTCTTTTTTTTGGCAACAATCATTCAACGCGTTTCGCGAAAATCAATGCGATTAAACTCTTTCAAACAGAAAACTAACCAAAACTTTGGATGAGCTGAGACAAATCTAATAGGGCAGATCGTTTGAATTGGCACTGGTTAGAGGATGCTGGGCTTCCTCACCTACCGTACTAAGATATGGCCTTGTGGGCTGGAATTTACCTTTTTCCAATGAAAACTGATCTTCTGTTGTCTTCCTATAAACTGGATTATCGAAATTCATGGAAGTAACGTTTCTGTCCGCATAATGTCGGTACACGCAATAAATCACAATGCCCAGAATGGAAATTGTCAACAGGGAGGCTAGAATGACCAACCCCGCAACAAATCCTGAGTCTTCCATTCCTTCGACTTGCTCCTTTGTAGTGTTTATATTTTTTGGTGTGCTGACAGCAGTTATCGTTTTGTTTGTTACTTTTTCGTGATCTGTTGTTGTCGATATTTCGTCTTGCACGCATGTCAGTCCATCTGCTAACATTCTCAATCCTTCTGGGCATGCACAGGATATTTTTGGAGAATATTTGTTAATTTGAGGAGCAGGTAGGCATAAATGTGAGCAATGACCATTTACTGCTTGGCAATGATTTTCACCGTCTGGTTGGCGATAAGGATGATACACGTGAATGACCATTGGATGTTGCACCATTTCGGAAGGAGTAACCGCTTGAGCATCCATTCCAGTGAATTTATTCGCTTTGAAGACAGCCGCCTTATCCCAGTCAGTCCAGTAAACCCAATCTTCAAATGTTGTAATCGAAAATGGATGGCGAAGATATTCAGGTGAGGATAAAATGATTCTTCTATTCCCGCCATTATAATCACAAGAAGATATGATGTTCAATTTGGCATCTACCCAATAAATTCTCTTTTTCATCAGATCCAAGGTAAGACCATTCGGCCATTTGACATCATAACCCACGATGGTTTGCCTGTGAGAACCGTCCATGCCAGCACGTTCAATTTTCGCGTTACTACCCCAGTCAGTCCAGAACATCCATCCGTCAGCTGGGTTAAGGGCGATCGCTCGAGGTTCTTCCAAGTCATCTTGGATTAATATCTTACGCATTTTGCCATCAAAATTTGCGAGTTCAATTGTGTTTTTACCAGTGTCAGTCCAGTATAAGTGATCATAGATCCAATCAACCGCAAGACCATCACATGTTGTTCTGTCGTCTATAATTACGGCAGACCGATCGTTCCCTTCGTCAATAGGTGCCTTATAGATCTTTTTATCGGCCACATCACTCCAAAAAATCATTCCTGTTCGAAAAACAAAATCGAGCGCTGTTGCGGAATTCGTATCGTCAACGATACTAGTCATCTCGTGATGATCAAGAGATATTTTTCTTATGTCACGACGACGCGCAAACAGTAACGAAGCGTGCCCCTCGATGGCTTTGCATTTGGTTAAGTTACGTGGATCTCTTAGGTAGCCCTTTTCACAGTCGCATTTGAAACCACCTTTTTCATTGATACAAATTTGAGAACAACTGCCCGGTATTTCACATTCATTTATATCCTTGCAGGTGGAGTTATCGATTAGTTTATAGCCTGGATTGCATTCGCAAAGATACCCAATAGGCATATCCACGCATTTTTGGGAACAGGTAACCTTATCAGAGAGGCACTCGTTTAAGCCACATTTATCTCTAGGCTCATCTTCCCAATTTGGGCAATCCTGTTTCCCATCGCAGACTTGTGACAGTGGTATGCAACTCCCCCCTCCACAATCATAATGAGTTTTCGGATTGCATTTTGCAACAGTTAACCCACAATCCACCTCATCACTTCCATCCACACAATCCGGTTGCCCAGAACAGTGTAAATGACCACTAATGCAGGTTTTATCGCGACATTGGAATTGATCCGCACGACAGGTAATATTAGGGCAAATATCCGGAGATTCGTCAGAACCATCAATGCAATCACGATGACCATCGCACAACCATTTTTTTGATAAACAAGTGAGTTTGTCATTGCATTGATATTCATCATGACCGCATAACGAATAACTTGTACCTTCTGTGCAGTTAGTTTCATCTCTGCCATTATCGCAATCCTGATCGCCATCGCATTTCCATTTCAGTGTAATACAGTGATTTTCGGAACAACGGAATTCAGTTTCTGGATTACATACGATTGGCGGGCAGTCTTTTTCGTCCGAATGATCACCACAATCATCTGCAGAATCACAAACCCATTTTTTTTGGATGCAGTTTCCATTTGCACAGGTGAATTCGTCGGAGCGACAGGTTTCGTTGCAGGTCCACTCGTCACTTCCGTCGTTGCAATCTTTGTTTCCGTCGCACATCCATATTAAGGGTACACATTCACCAGAGGTAGATCGACATGTGAATTCATCTGGACCGCACAGTTTATTTTGACACATTTGCTCGTCTTCATCACTATCATCACTGCAGTCATTATCACCATCACACTGCCAATGGCTTGGTATGCATCTTCCATTAGATATGCACTTGAAGTCGTTGTTCAAGCAGGTTACGTTTTTGATATTTAAACAAGTAACTGGGTCTTCATCTGATTCATCTTCGCAGTCTTTTTCTCCATCACAGGAAAATACAATTGGTATACACTTGTTGTTGTTACAAGAGAATTGTCTCACTGAACAAGCTAACGTGTTGTCCGAATTGCTTGGGCCAATTGTTGTTGATGTGTTGTTGGCTATTACAATGTTCATGTAGAAACATAAGAAGAGCACACAAATAAAATTAACACTTTTTAGCACTGACACCATCGTTCTGGAGTACCGGTATTTATTTTCCGAAACTATGAAGTGTTGAGCGTTTTATGTTCATTCATCGTGCTCCTCTGAAAAATTGAATTTATTTGAAGATTATATAGCAGAGATAGAATGTCTATATACCTTCTATTTGAGGTGGAATCGTTCAATAAGAGGAAGATGTTGGAAAAAACCGGAGTATGGTTAAATGTTGCGGTCCGAATGCGAAAAACGCCTAACATTTGAACACTGCCAGTCTTGTTCGACCAACAAATACTTCGATATTAACGTACAAGTCGGAAAATTTGAAAAGCAATAATCATCGCTTAGCGCGTCGATCAGGTGATGTTAATTCTTCCCTACTTTACTATTGCTGTCAGTCGTTCACGGCGAACTGAAATCGAACCATTTTCCCTTTCCATTCCAACAGTGATTCACGGAATTTTTGGGAATCACTTCAAGGACGTCTAAACAAATTCATGTTTCTATGTATTGACAGTGATCACAGATTTTGGTCACACCCAACAGAAAAAGGACATTGATTAATAATACATAGATTGTAAATGCAGATGAGAATTTTAAATAAGTTCGTTTGACATCCCAGAGGTGGCGCTTATGAGGTGAATGAAAATTTAGTCAACGCTATAGACATGAGTATGGTGGTCCGCCATTACCGTACGTTTATGTAGGCTTCTACATATGGAAGCCCAAACCACATTCAATGTTTTATATGTCAGCATTAACAAAAGTTTCCAATATTCCTGATGAAGTGGAGAAATGCTGAAAGCATAATAAATCGTTCACGAAAGTTCGAGATAAGAAATCTATCGGGTATTCGATCATATATTTCAATATTATAACACACAATGAATAAGAACTCCAAATACGTTTTGCTGAAATTTCCAGCGTCATCAATAGAAATATATTTAAAGTTACTATTCATTTTGTGTTATAATATTAGATTACATGGTCGAAAATAGAGATTTCACAGAATGCAGAAAAGATATCAAATCAAAATATGTTTTATTGGGAGGTGTTTAAACCGTGTAGTTATGTTGGCATTGACATAATCTTATTGCTTGATGCTAAGGGTCCAGGGCGAGTGGATCTGGGCGCTGCAGGTTCAAAGTGCCACAATGAATATAATGGTACAGATGGAGATACCAAGGAAAATTGTGGGGAGTTGGATGCCTGCGTGGGATAGGCGAGCAAGACATACTTCAGTAAAAGGAGTGGAGAGGAGAATGAAAGGGAGTGGGAGCGTTGGAAAAGCTCATGCTTCAACTGCGAGTTTCAGAAAGTTGTTACAAGGCATCATTATTATCAGCAAATAAAAAATACGTTATAAAATTAATAAATAAAACATTGAAAGTGGTTTGTGTTTCCACATATGGAAGCCCAAACCACTTTCAATGTTTTATATGGTTGCATTAACAAAAGTTTTCAATATTCCTGATGAAGTGAAGAAATGCTGAAAGCATAATAAATCGTTCACGAAAGTTCAAGATAAGAAATCTATCGAGTATTCGATCATATATTCTAATATTACAACACACAATGAATAAGAACTCCAAATACGTTTCGCTGAAATTTCCAGCGTCATCAGTAAAAATATATTTAAAGTTCCTATTCATTTTGTGTTATAATATTAGATTACATGGTTGAAAATAGAGATTTCGCAGAATGCAGAAAAATATCAAATTAAAATATGTATTGATATTGGGAGGTGTTTAAACCGTGTAGTTATGTTGGCATTGACATAATCTTATTGCTTGATACTAAGGGTCCAGGGTGAATGGATCTGAGCGCTCCAGGTTCAAAGTGCCATAATGAATATAATGGTAGAGATAGAGATACCAAGGAAAATTGAGGGGAGTTGGATGCCTGCGTGGGATAGGCGATCAAGACATACTTCAGTAAAAGGAGTGGAGAGGAGAATGGAAGGGAGTGGGAGCGTTGGAAAAGCTCATGCTTCAACTGCGAGTTTCAGAAAGTTGTTACAAGGCATCATTATTATCAGCAAATAAAAAATGCGTTATAAAATTAATTAATAAAACATTGAAAGTGGTTTGGGTTTCCACATATGGAAGCCCAAACCACTTTCAATGTTTTATATGTTTGCATTATCAAAAGTTTTCAATATTCCTGATGAAGTGAAGAAATGCTGAAAGCATAATAAATCGTTCACGAAAGTTCAAGATAAGAAATCTATCGAGTATTCGATCATATATTCTAATATTACAACACACAACGAATAAGAACTCCAAATACGTTTCGCTGAAATTTCCAGCGTCATCAGTAGAAATATATTTAAAGTTCCTATTCATTTTGTGTTATAATATTAGATTACATAGTTGAAAATAGAGATTTCACAGAATGCAGAAAAGATATCAAATTAAAATATGTATTGATATTGGGAGGTGTTCAAACCGTGTAGTTATGTTGGCATTGACATAATCTTATTGCTTGATACTAAGGGTCCAGGGTGAATGGATCTGAGCGCTCCAGGTTCAAAGTGCCATAATGAATATGGAGCGTTGCTCCAACTGCGAGTTTCAGAAAGGCATCATTATTATCAGCAAATAAAGAATACGTTGATATAGAAGAAAAAATCCAAGAAATATAGCGTTCTATTTTTACCGCAAAACGATGTTCTCAGTGGCAGCGCATAACTCTACGATTTCCTTTTTCTATATCAAGATATTTTTTGTTTTCTGATAAAAATGTTATTATAATCTGAATCGTATCTATTAAAGAAGGCCATTTACAATCAACCATCATTTATAAATGCCTTGAAAACGAAATTTCCATCTGCAACAATCATTTCGGTTTTACCACTTGTCATGGGTGCAAGAGGAATATGGTGTTACGAAAATGATGTACTTTTGAATGAAATAGACATACATAATAGTAAAACTATATTCGATTTGATCCACACCACAATGAGAGGAAGTTGGACTATTCACCGCGATTTTATGAAGATTGCTTGGAGATGAAATGTCTCCCTCACATATATCTTAAATTATTTCTTACCGCTTACAAATAACCAAGCTGAAATTATATCATACAATAAGGCGATCATGTATTATTTTTTGATTCAGTATAATAAAGTACTATCTAGTAAGCGAAAGTCGAGCACCTTGCAAAGAATCGCCCGGAATTCAAGAGATGTCACCAACGTTAACATTGGCTGACTTCAGCATTTCCGACGGCAATAAACTATGCCTGGATTACCAGAATAGATTGTAAAAGCACGTGAGAATATACCTTTATGGGGTTTGTAAAGTGACATTAGATCTGACAGTTTGGCTGCTCTTCTCTCAGTTCAAGTAGCATAATCAAGACGTCGAAATTTCAGTCAATGCCTAGAGAACATTTTTTACTTGAAAGATGGATGAGAACTAGTAACAACAGATTCTGTTATTATCAGTTCATTTGTAATGTTTTGAAGAATATATAATTAAGAGAAAATGGAGCTCATGGAACTATTGCGAGGTATACTACACAAAATGTAATAACATGAAGGAAGCAGGCAAAGCGAATGAAATTTACATCACGCGCTTGCGGCGATAGGATTGCATATTAATCTGCAATTCATTGTCTTTGCATCGCAGAAGATATTTTGAAACGGGAAAACTTGGCACAATACGCGGAATAGCAGTAAAAATACAAGTCAAGGTAGATTTCAGTTAAATTTTAATAAAAGCGTTATCTAAATTCAGAAACATAATGCCGTGACCTGAAAGAATCAAAGTGCGCTTCTGCTTGTTGCATTAGGCGACCTTGTAACAACACGTTACGAAAAAACTTTTTCTATGTTTCTTGATTCCAAAGCATAGAAATAAATTGAAGTGCCAGATTCAAACCACAGGTTTCATGGGAAAATCCAATTCCTCAGATCTAGAATTTTGTAATAGAGGTGTGATACAAATAATAAGTGATTCGTAACCAATATGGAATGGTAACAACAAATTTCGTTACTCTCAGTTCACTGATGTCATGTTTCACAGTACAGAAAATCCAGGACAGTTGGAGCTACTAAAATTGTTGAACGATGGAGCCTTCACCAAGAGACCAACTTTGCTTGTTTTTGATTTAGGTACAGTATTATCTGTTCAATACAGAGAGCTGTTCATTTATAATTGCAGATTTTACTTTATGGCCTTTCTATGTTGATGCACATGTCACTCCTCCCATTACAAGAAGGTAAAAAAGACAGGCATCTAGAACCCTTAAAGTATCAATGACATGAAAAATATTTTTATACATGACACATGCAAGATTTTTTGCATGGACCTAGGCTAAAACTTTCAATTGAAAAGTGGGTGGAATACAAAAACTGACTTTTTTTGTATTCAACATCACTGCCGCATTAATAGTAGGTGACCTCACCTCTGTGCAGAGCTAACAGTTTTAAATAGAGGTTTTAATCACCTGCTTTTTGTTGTAATTGATAGGATTCATTAGTTAATTGTGTACAAATTCTACTACTTGGGTTTTATGTTTATATTATGCTCATTTTTAAATTAATAATAGCTTCAATTCTTTTTAAGGGGGTTGTAATGATACTTAAATGATATTTTTTTTTCAATAAATAAATAATATACGTAATAAGGATAAAGGAGGTCATTGAAAAATAATATTCACTTCAAACACTCATCAACAGAGTGTGTAGCAACCAGAAATCACTCACAAGCAGGTGTGCAATAATAAGAATAACAATAAATAATAAACAAAACATTCAACAAAACCATGTTGCTCTATTTTTTTCATATAAGTAGTACTAATGTTAATATATCCATAATTATATTCTTTTGAATCTTAAGATTTTGATAATGAGAACCATATGAATGTGGGTAAATCCAGTTAAGAAAAATTGGTAAAATTCGGGGCTTTTACCTACCTTGGCCGACCGATTTCCGACCAGCGCATCCCTTACAATTTGAAATTGACATGGAAGTTTTGATAATACATACGTATTTCGACAGTTTTTTCGTTGTCGTCAATACGTGTATCCAAATATGTATTATATCATATAAGACATCTTATATTAAAACAGCCAAGGGTTACATTAAGTGAACTCAATAAATTGAACTGTGAGTGTTTCATGTCACAAGCGCCGAAACTGCTGTAATCTGTGACTGCTTTCACAAATTTTAAATTATTAAATATATCTTATATCAACGACATTCTTTAGGTTAATGTTTAGTTTGAAAACCACTCTGAAATTACTATTCCCAAGAATGACAGTCTCTATTGTCATCAGCTTCCTTGGAAGCTGGCATGGTTACTATATTCGTTACTTGTCCATCGTTGTAGTTCGTCTGTATTAGGTGCAACAACATATAGATAGTCAGAAAAATGTTATTAAAATTGTATATTTCTCTGATAACCTCTTAAGCGACTTAAGCACCAAAACTTTAGAGCACAACTCTGCTTTGGCATGGAAATCTTCTGCGATGGTAACTTCTGGTTTTCGAATTTCTTTGTGTGGCGTAGTAGCGATTTGCATGATCTTAAGTTTGGTGCGCCTTTGAGCTGACAGCTATTGTCAAGTGCAGCTCTTAGTCCAGAATTTTTTTTTGCGTTTTCGTCAATTAAAAATACTCATCACCAAATAATATAAGGTGGTAGGATTATTGACTGCCACACCTTTAAGAGCGTCATCATGTATTGATATGATTTTTAAGTATGTTGTATATATGTCATCGTTATTCAGACTGCACTTCTGTATTCATAAAAGCGCATTGTCTCAGGTCCTCTATGCCATGCGCAAAAATTTGTTCCAGACAGAGCTAGGAATATTTCTAACTATAGACAAACGCAGTCTCAGTCAGGGTGAGGTGAATAGCTAAAATTTTGACACATGACATCAGCTCAACTGAATTCCCATGAGCTTACGCGTACTAGTTATCAGAATACAAATGTTATGAAATCAAGGAACTTTCGAGAATTGGTTGCGGCGAACCTTTTAGGTATCGATACAATGAGGATGTGTTAAATTATTCTACAGTTAAATTTCTATACATCTGGTGGTTAACGATTTGGAATTCAAGGCTGGTAGCATTAATTCACATAAACTTTCTCTGGAAGATGGCGCCGGCCGTCAATCAGATCTTTAGGCATAATTGCTAATCCCGAATCCACTATCTGTATAAGAAATTTCTATGATTTATTTTATGATCGCTATGAATTTAAATGAAACCCGTAACCTTAGTACTACATGTTTTTATGAGAAGCATATATTATAAATGCCAGAGCGGGCTAGTTTGTTATGCTTTCAAGCGTAACATCAAATTTTGTACACATTCCCAAGATTCAGAATTTTTCTTGAATTGAACTCGACAACATAAAAAAATACCTCCAATTGTCTTTTACGAATTGTTTGCAGTTGTTCATTGGCAATGTAACATTGTTAACGTATTACCAATCAACAGCTACAAACAATTCTTTGCAAGTTTTTGGATGACGGAATCAAACATATTTTTATTATGCTATAGAATTGATTTTACCTTTTCTGAATTTGAACTTGAAAAGATATGGAAGGGCCAAAAGAGATGGGAACACTGATCATTCCTGTAACAGTACCATGAAAGGACATCTTATAAGTCTTGCTGACAGATAATAAGAAATCATTATAATATCATGGAAAACTGAATAATTCAAAGAAAACCAATGCAGGGGGATTATTTATTTATCAAGCAACCCATGCGTTAAGCAGGAAAAAGATCAGTGGAAGGGGCGAGTCTTTCAATTTGCAAATGGGGCAAAGGACACCAAATTAGTAGAGAAACAACAGTTTCATCATGAGTAGCAATGTTCTTGACTCCACTCTGTTTAAGAACACATCGAATTCGGAGAGACCTGCCCGTTACGATTTTAGTTGTAATCGAAATGGTATTAGAGAGACGATGAAAACTCAATATGATATGAAATTTTGGGGAATATGAAGAATCACAATATACATGATCGTTAATAAATAGTAACTTATATGTTGATCATGTTAAAGAAAAGGAGTAAATCTTCAAAACGTGGAGGAGAGGATATATTATAAGTCTTGCTGACAGACAATGAAAAATTATTATAACATCATGGAAGACTGAATAATTTGAAAGAAATTAATGCAAGGGGATGCCTTAAGCAAGAGAGATCAATAGAAGGGGCGAATCTTTCAGTTTGCAAATGGGGCAAAGGATACCAAATTAGTAGAGAAACAACAGTTTCTTCGTGAGTAGCAATGTTCTCGACTCCACTCGTCGAATTCCGAGAGACCTGCCCGTTACGATTTTAGTTGTAATCGAAATGGTATTAGAGAGACGATAAAAACTCAATATGATATGAAATATTGGGGAATATGAAGAATCACAATATACATGATCGTTAATAAATAGTAACTTATACGTTGATTATGTTAAAGAAAAGGAGTAAATCTTCAAAACGTGGAGGAGAGGATATATTATAAGTCTTGCTGACAGACAATAAGAAATTATTATAACATCATGGAAGACTGAATAATTTGAAAGAAATTAATGCAAGGGGATTCGTTAAGCAAAAGAGATCAATAGAAGGGGCGAATCTTTTAGTTTCCAAATGGGGCAAAGGATACCAAATTAGTAGAGAAACAATAGTTTCTTCATGAGTAGCAATGTTCTTGACTCCACTTATCGAATTTCGAGAGACCTGCCCGTTACGATTTTAGTTGTAATCGCTATGGTATAACAGAGTTTGAAGAATTATACACATGAGCTTTAATCACATTACGACTAATACGTCAAGCAGAAAGTGGTAATCAATAGAAGGGGAGAATCTTTCAGTTAGTAAACGGTTTAGAAGGATAGCAAATTAGTGGAGAAACGACATGATTAGAAATGTTCTTGGCTCCATTTTGTTTAGGGAAACGTCGAAGTCTTAAAGACCAGCAGGCCTTATTTTTTTCTTAAAATAGGAAACTTGTGGATTCTACCATACCTCTCAAATATCAATGTTAAACCGAAATATTAAAAAGAATATGAAACGAGATGCTTAAAAAAGTACAATTTTTATACGTATTATTATTACGATCAATGAGGGCCAAAAAGTATAATTATCGTTCCATCTTCTTCTTCATCAGCCTTCTCATCCCATAGTACACATAAATTATCCAGTTTTGAGACAAAACCGAAGGTAATGTTTTATTATTTTAGATCGAATGGCGATATCGTAGATAAATTAGACATAGTTCTCAAACCATTTGAAGACGTTCCGATTTTATTGAAGCTTCTGCGGGAACATGGGTTCAAACTAGCTGTAGCATCACGGTCCACCACGAAACGAAGAGCTAAAGAGCTAATAGACCTGTTTGGCTGGAGTCAATATTTTTGTAGTATTCAGATATTTCCGGCCTGCAAGAAGGAACACTTTACGAGGTAGGCAATCGATGAAAAGTTTGAAACGTGACTCAACTGAATTTGCAGGATCCAAGCTGCAGTGAAGGTGGATTACAAAGATATGTTATTTTTTGATGACGAACACTACAACATCAGAGATTTGGAATCGGTTGGTGTGACATCTATACAAGTTGGTAGGGGAGTTGATTCATATGTAATTATCAAAGGATTGAAAGAATTTCAAAAGAGGCATTGTTCCCAAAAAAGTTTGTAAAAAATGCAAATGATCATGGCGAGAAGCCTGTTACTCCGTTATATCAATATATTGATAAGAAAAGTGAAGAATATTGTTTTGCACGAGTCCAGCTCTGTTCAGATCACGAAATCATAAGCGTATCATACGAAGTGTTTCAGCATGTTTGGAAGACAATTTTATAAAAAAAAATAAATGTAAATCTTATTGAAAGGGGGTGAAGTGAACAAGAATCGCTTGTTACTTTGAGAATCAATAATCATTTTGTGCTTCATATCAAAGTGATATTTTTGATACACCTTTAATGCTTTCATTCAGGGTATTCGTTTAATTTTGTGCACTCAAGTATATAATGATCAGTACGCCCCTGAATGTATTTACAAAACAATCACTCGCTATCATTCTTTACTATCAATGGCCATAGTTCGAATTATATCATCAAACTCGAGAGGTTACAAAAATCTCAAATATCGTAAGTTATAAGAGTCGGTTCAATCTTAAACCAGGTAGTGACTAAGATTGGTCGATCTGTGTGGAGGTGTTTAGTGAGGCAAGATGCTTGCTGGTCAGATTATAAGAGATGGAAGGCTTTTTAAGCACATCGGATTGAAGCTGCCCCTGCAAATTGCAGCCCTTCGGCCTGATATAAATGCCATTAGAAGTGTTTCATCCACTTCGGAATTGTGGATACCGTCACTTCAGGTAACCGGTTTCTATCACAGGGATTGTGGCAAGTTTGCGGTTCAGTAGTAGATACTACCGCGAACGTGTCTTTGATTATAATATTCTGTGGGGGAAAGTTTAATTCATAATGGGAGAAGATTGCTGCCCCCGATTATATCAAAACAATTTATGATTCATTTAGTGTTGAAACCAGTCAACCCGAGCTGGTTTTCCAGATATTTACAAAATCGGTTGAACAAACAATCTTACCTTATCTAATAGCAAATGGCATTGATTTTTTTCCGATATGACCATATCTCTATTTCGAGTCTACTCTCTCTGCAAATTGTTTTCGTTGGATTTCCAAATTCGCCAATAAATTAGATAGATCGTTAGAAACTCAGAATCTATGTTTAATATGAATATACTTTCATTTGAAAAACGTTGGTTATCCGGATAATTATTCAAATGACCTAGGGTTGTTATTGGTTGTTCAAATTTTTGCCATAATACGATTTATGACGCATCATCCCGTTAAGAGGATTTAATCGATGCTATTTTTGATAGCTTTAATCGCAGGTCAACATATTTTTTTCATTGGATTTCAAATGAAGTATTTAATGAGAAATATCGAATGTTTCAAATATTCCAAGGTGATTTATCAGTCGCTATATTGTCTCATATTATTTTAATTCGGCCTTCAAAGATAAAAGAAAATTTAGTTCATTTAATTCGGTCCGATATAACAATATGTGTAATCACTAATTGATGATTTCGATATCTCGAAATATGGTATTGATTTTTTTTTATTCAGAAGTTCTGTTATGTCTTGGCTCACGTGTTTGTACTATGTACGCACTAGATAAATATTTGAAAACAATAATACCAATTGCGTCAACTAAGGTCATCGGCTAATTCCTTTTACAGTATCGGGAAAACGCAATTCTCCACTAAACAGGATTGTCTGAACATTTTTAAATGTATGCTACAAATATCAGGTGTATAATTAAATGAATTTAATCAACACTCTTTTTATTTCCCTTAGTTTCGAATCAGTTTCGGTTTGTATGTTGTGGTGAAATACTAACAATAAGATGAGTACAAATGCACTTTCTAATAAGGTAAATTAAAATTCTAATTACCGTTGCACTCGGTTGTCAGAGCCAGTTTTACACATTAGACAAACCTCGTAGTGATTAGAACCGAGCCAAAGCAAGAATTTAAAATTGAAAAGAGGTCAATGTTCATTTCATTCATTGTGCTTCTCAATTTTTTTGCAACAACTAATTATTCGATGAGAAAAAAAATTAAAATTTTATAATTTCTAACATGAAAAACGACAAGGAAATTAAAAGTTCGTAATAGCGGAAAATTTTTATAACATTTCGATAAATGCGAAGCCAGGAGTAATGAAATATTGACGCAAAAATTAATTTTCAATATTTGGAATTGATGAGTTGACATTTCGAAGATAAGACAAACGAATAGTTATTATAATCTGGTCAAATAATCGGAACTATTTATATTTGAACGGAAATTCAATAGATTTCCGAAATAAAAGGATATTTCAAACTCGATTTACTGATTCATAAAATATATCAACAATGTGGCAAAACCTAAATAAATCTCAAATTAAGGGAAAGATAGATAGATAGAGTGACACATTTAAAAGTTTCATAACCCCTCCACCGTCAGGAAACGAGGATCAAGAACGATCATCATGACATCTATAGTTAAAAAATACAATTCACAATGTTTCAAACAACCAGCCTTGTCAAAAATTGTCCATCGAGTGGACCATACCTACAGAATGAAACCCCACGGGGGGATGAATCTTTGCCTTCAGAAATAATAAAGATCCCCGTTTCCTAAGGATGTTTAGCAAACGATTATTGATTCACGCACGAGATATCCTCCAAAGATTAGATGATCATCAACCCGCGCCCGAGATATTAAATGTCTCCAGGAAACTTTTGCCTCGCTTGTGGAGTAAAATTCCACAAGACACGCTTATTGATATCTGCGGTGTTCGTACACTGTATTGAAGGGAAAAAATTATTTATTGAAACTCGATAAAAAGTCAAATATGCGAAAACCCTAGTTGGAATCGAAGGGGTACTTGAAATGAAACGAACAGAATGTAGAACTGCCATGAAAATTTTCGGACTGGATACTACTTCAAGACCAAATAAACTCAGTAGAGTTTTTTTTTTAATAGAATGAATTTTTCCATCCACGCATTCCAATTGTGCTCTTGAAGATATACGAGTTTTACATTTTAGTTTATTTTTGGCGATAAAATAATCAATCGGGTAATGAGGACAAGACGTCAATGGATATTATTTAATTTAATGTTCAATCTGTTTTCGCCGATAAAAGAATTTTGTTATGATTTCTCGAGGAATAATTAATTACTTTCACTTTTTCAGCGATTGTATAAACCATTTTTACCCATTAAAATTCAATTAAGGACCAGATAGTGTTGTTATATTCCTCCTCTTTTTTTGATTTATCAACTTGTAAGTCACAATGAATATGCAAAATGTATTTTTTTGTCTTCAAATAATCAAAATTGGTGAACTTTGCAATTCGTATAAAAACCAAATTCTACTTCAATCGTACCAATTTATACACAAAAGGTAAAAATTTATATACGCTGTATAAAAGCAGACATTTTTTAATCACGAAAAAAAAATTTTGTGGCAAATATGCTGTTTTCCTGAATTATTCATTTCAGCTGAATATCACATCTCCATTTCATTTTTTTTACACAATTCTGTTTCCAATTAATATTCACCCAAATTTGATAATTTACTTAAATCGATATTGAAACAAATATTTAAAGGTATCCAGGACTTAGGAATTAGGTAAAAAGCCTGAATATGGCAATAAATAATTTTATAGTCCTTTATTCTACAGTTTCTGAAGCACATCAAGATATGCGTGCCTTAAAGTAATTTTCATACGACATCATCGGAAAATGACACTTTCATCCTCGGGAGGGAACATTGCAGTTTCCTCCCTTGGTATACAAATAGCTATTTGCGTACTTTAAGGCAAACATGAGTAAACATTTTTGACGCTACATTTGATAGTTGAGATTGCATTCTTAAAAATCAATTCAGCGAATAGTGAAATAATATTCAAAATAGGATAAACAAAACTATGGCAAATTTATTTTGAGACAAAATTGCTAAAACTGAAAAAAGCATATGTCGGAAGTTGTTTTTTTCCACAGAAGACCTAAAAAGGCAATGTCAAACATCATCAAGAAGCGTCAAGAATGTTTCCTTACTAAGTACTTAACCACATCGAATGTCAAGTGTTTGATAGGATGAAATTCCCTCAAAAAACGTCACAATTATTAATACAGTAGACGGCTAGCTAGGCTGAATAAAATGTACATTTCTGACAATTGTAAGAGGTCATATAGCTATCACAACTGATATTATATATTATTAATTCGAAATTATATAAGAAATATTACAAGGACGTTTCTAATTACATAGGAGTTTCTTTAAGAAAAATTTTCATGTTACTCATGATGACTCAAGCCTGCAACCCTAGTACTAAATTTCAATAATTGATCAGAAGTAAACACATTTTGACAGTCAATGGGTTAAGGTACTCTTGCTGTTACTATGTAAATAACGAGTGTAAACAAATTCAGGAGAAACTGAAGAACTGAATCAATCCTATTAAAGTACAGTATAATTTCCATGAAGCGATCATCAACTCAACAAATTAATCTTTAAAATAAGCTTTTAATCAAGAGTTTAAAAATATTGAATAACTTGAAGCCAGTGAAGCCTATTTGACAAGTGCAGTTTTCTGCTGAAGTAGCAGACCATTTTTTATATTTTTAAGAGCCAAAACGTGAGATATTCTTATTTCATGACGCCAATTTACTTGTCCATATTGACAATTCAATTTCTTTGAAAAAAACATGACACTTTCCTATTTAACAAAATTTACCTATAACATATCGTTTTGTGAATTTTACATATCGTTGTATGGAAGTTAGACTGTACTATTGACTTTGTTAATACCCCATAAATAACTTTATATAACATCAAATAAAATAAGTGTTGAACTTCCCTGAGATCCAGACCCAAGTTATGGCCACTCTCAAAAGATATCATTCAGATGCAGAGATGTCCTGGTATCATCAGGAAACTAATATTTGGACTTGATCATCGTTCGATCTGAAAATATTCAACCAGTTTCACTTTTGGCCCTAAACGATCTAAAGACAAGCTGCGACTGGTATTTTCATCAAAAATACAACAGGTGGAAAAATTGAATACAATAGACCTATCAAAATCACGATGCTTATTACAATTGCAATTCGTCAGTAAATCCCTTAACTCTTAAAAAATAATAATTACCTTTGAGGTGCCAACTACTTCTTCCAAAAGTTAACGCACTTTGGAACTTGGACATCTTCAATCTGAAAATTTTAACATTAAGCTTATGTTATGTCAATCAACGACGTCAAAGTGGAGATGAAAAAGGTTTCGCTGAAATTCAAAAAAGTAATTGCATTAACATTAAACTTGGTCACTTTGAATTTAATAACCTGAAAATTATCAACTGTCAAAATTGAAGGACGAAGCTCGTGGCGCCATTCCAATCCGATGTTGCCAAAAAACCGATTCCTCAAAGCATATTGAACATAAAAATAACTCGAAATAATTTGAAAATTGTCACTTTGAATAATGTTACTTTGACAAATATAATGTGTGAATTCATTTAAAATTAAAAACATATAAAACTTACTCTGATGATTGCTGATGAACGTTGGGTACCTCTGCAATATGGCTACCGGTCAACCACATTGATGATTACTTGAAGCTGATGATTTCGAACAAAAAGGAATTGGAACTTATTCTTGAGCTGAATTACGACTAAACGATGTCTGGTTATACTTTTAATACTTCTACCTATATCTCGGTACATAATTGAAGTAATTAGTCGAATAAATTTCTAACAGTTCTTTACACTGCACGGTACTTCACTTCAAGTAGTTCAAATGAACGTGCGCTCTCTATTTATACCTTTTCTCAACGTTCCCCAAGCAACCACGGTACAAACAAAGTTATATTCCATAGATGACTTGATTTAGAACGAAAACCAAGTGACGTCATAAGCGGCTTGATTCATTCGAGATGATCCTCAGTTTCAGAGCCGGATTGAATTAAAAGCAGTATAATTGGAACGGTTTTTTTGACCATAATATTGCACCGATACGAATTCTTTCATTCATGTTTCACATTATAATGTATTCAGTACTCAAATAATGAAAAATGTTTGGATTGGACTCCACTGCTCACACAGTTAACGTCATCAATCTCTTGCTGCACACTTCTGCTGCACACTTCTTGAAAAGTAAAATTGTCCTTTATTTCAGACAAAAACTTTGCTGGAGAAAAAACAAAGTACATTCACTGATCGAAGTCAATTGAAATACGCTAGACGATTGGTGGTAAAATTAGGAAGTGCTGTGATAACCAGGGAGGACGAGCATGGTCTCGCTCTTGGAAGATTGGCATCTATAGTTGAACAGGTGTGTTACGATTATCGTTAGAATAATCAAATTGATATTGTTTTCTGGAATCTGAAGGTTGCTGAATGTCAAAATGAAGGAAGAGAATGTATTATGGTAACAAGTGGAGCGGTTGCTTTTGGCAAACAAAAATTAACTCAAGAGCTCCTCATGTCGTTATCAATGAGAGAAACGTTATCTCCAACTGATCATACTAGAGAGGTAAGTGTAATTTCATCAATTGTGTTCTAATTTAAACGATAATTGGATTTGAAGGTAGGAGATAGGGTTGCAGTGAACAAATACGTGTTCGTATTCTCTATCAATTCTTACGCATATAAATTCAAATTAAAATTGGCATGATAAAAATTGATGGGGGTTAAATGTTTCTTCAGTCTCTACTTCATTTGTTAATTATTTTATATTCGATCAATAGGATGCCCCGGCTTTGTTGGAACCACGAGCAGCAGCAGCTGTTGGCCAATCCGGGCTTATGTCTTTATATGACGCTATGTTCGCTCAGTATGGTGTGAAAATCGCTCAGGTTTTAGTAACAAAACCCGATTTCTACAACGAAGAGACCCGACGAAATTTGTTCAGCACATTATCAGAATTGATAAGTCTGAATATCGTTCCCATCATCAATACGAACGACGCCGTTTCACCGCCACCTCAAATCGACGAGCCGATCGGTGGCAGACCGGGAAAACGCGGGATCAGCTTGAAGGATAACGACAGTTTGGCTGCTATGTTAGCCGCCGAGATTCAATCGGATCTGTTGATTCTGATGTCAGATGTCGATGGAATTTATAACAAACCGCCTTGGGAGCAGGGCGCTAGATTTCTGCATACTTTCACATCAGATTTACGACACACGATTGAGTTCGGACAGAAATCCAAAGTCGGAACTGGAGGGATGGATTCGAAAGTTAATGCGGCTACTTGGGCTCTGGACAGGGGAGTTTCCGTCGTTATTTGCAACGGCATGCAGGAAAAAGCTATCAAAACTATCTTGTCGGGGAGAAAAGTTGGTACATTTTTCACCGAATCTTCTACGGGAAGTTCATTGCCGACAGAAATTATCGCGGAAAACGGTATGTACTACTTGGGACTAGAAAACTGTATCAACTCCACTTCAACTTGCTTCCAGCGTAGACAGATTTTTGTATTATTATGAGTCTTGAAAATTTGACAGTTTTTTAGCCGCCAACAACTCTTTGATTATCATCGAAAAAATCACAACGAGGCACTTCAACTATTTCAAACCTCCTGATCTATTCTATTGATCACTTTACTGCTCATCGAATGAATTCTTCGAGACGTCACATTTTGTGGATGAATTTTTATTTCTCTTTAAGGATTTGACTCTCAATGTTTCCCAACTCATTTCACAATCACATCTCAGAAGGAAGCTATCACTTTTCTCCCTCATCCAGAAAAATTATATCAGCCTAATAAAATATTTTCGGGAACATAATCGAGTTCCTACGATATTTCGGTAGTAAAGGTAGTTTTTTAGTTTTGACGTAACAAGAAGACTGTAGTTCCGTGAGGCACCCTCCACATCGTTAAAACTTTCGTTGTGATTAATGATGTAGGATGTATCGGGCATCGCGAAAATCTTCGTAAAAAGAAAAATTGCTTCCTGAAATAATTGAATTCCCGTTTAATTTGTAGTTATCAAAAAATAATGGTTCGGAAGAGTGATTCGACGATAATTGCAATTTCAGCTCGTGCAGGAAGCCGCACGCTGCAAACTCTCACGCCGGACCAAAGAGCATCTTGCGTTCATACACTAGCCGATCTTTTAATATCTAAACAGTCAGTAATTCTGGATGCGAATACGAAGGATTTAGAAGAAGCTGCCAAATCCGGCTTGGCGAAACCTCTCCTATCTCGGTTGTCGCTTACACCCGCGAAATTGAAAAACCTGTCGATCGGCTTGAAACAAATCGCCGATTCTAGTCATAATAACGTTGGACGAGTATTGAAACATACTAAGTTGGCAGATGGTTTGGAATTGAAGCAGATCACCGTTCCCATTGGTGTACTTCTAGTTATTTTTGAATCGCGACCTGATTCTTTGCCACAAGTTGCAGCATTAGCAATTGCTTCAGGAAATGGTCTTCTCTTAAAGGGTGGAAAAGAAGCTGCGTACAGTAATAAAGCACTCATGCAGCTAGTCACTGAAGCGTTAGCTACAGTTGGTGCAGAAAACGCCATCTCCCTAGTTTCTACTAGAGAAGAAATAGGTGACTTACTTACTATGGAGCAGCATATCGACTTGATTATCCCACGTGGGTCTAGTGATCTTGTCAGAAGCATCCAAGATCAGGCCCAACATATTCCAGTGCTTGGTCATGCTGAGGGAATTTGTCACGTTTATGTTGATAAGGATGCGAACATTCAGAAAGCCCTGAGAATTATAAGAGACGCGAAGTGTGATTATCCTGCGGCTTGTAACGCTATGGAAACTTTACTTATTCACGAATCTCTGATGGAGGGTAACTTATTTACGGATATATGCAACATGTTAAAAGGAGAAGGAGTGAAAATATACTCAGGTCCTAAACTGAATGAGTTACTAACTTTCGGGCCTCCTCCAGCTAAAACCATGAAACACGAGTATGGCTCCTTGGAATGTTGTGTCGAGGTAGTGCCCAGTATGCAAGAAGCCATTAATCATATCCACACCTACGGTAGCGGTCACACTGATGTCATCGTCACTGAAAATGGTATGGTGATTGATTAAATCGATATTATTAATTCTTATTGGTTTTAATTCAACAGTTGAAGCTGCTCAACAATTCCAGAAGAAGGTCGATAGTGCCTGCGTGTTCCACAATGCCAGTTCAAGGTTTGCGGATGGTTTCCGTTTTGGCTTAGGCGCTGAAGTGGGTATTAGCACCGCTCGCATACACGCCAGAGGTCCAGTAGGCGTTGAGGGACTGCTTACAACGAAATGGGTTTTGAGCGGTGAAGACCATGCGGCAGCAGATTTCAGCGAATCGGGCGGCAGAACCTGGCTACACGAGCAATTACCAGTAAACTGAAATATATTTTATTATCGACAGTCGATTGAGTATATTTTGTACATATTTTGTATAAATAATTTAAAACAATGTTCAGTAATTTAAGACAAGTCCGAAATGTTCGAATTATTCCAATTCCTAATTTTTCTTTGTCTTTGGACCTTTTGATTTTATTATTATTTCGCAGCCACACTATTTTAGATTCAGATGCACGTTTTGTGATAAAATAAATACTTTCATATACGTATTATCATTGGAACTTCACCATATGGATTTGATTGGAACGTAATAATTTATTTGATCAGAAAACATCTGCAGATGAAATTCAATTCGAAACTTTTTCTACCATAAATACCAAAATAGAATTTTAATCGATTAATAATAAACTTCTTGCCTGGTCGAAAAAAGTCTTAAACCAGTTGAAGTTTTCTACTTCGCCTGTGGGCATTTTTACTTCATCTGCTTGAGAAATAAGGATAATGTATAGAATAATTCAAAAAATCAACGACGGAAGCATTTGTGGTGAAATTGATCACCATCGCGATGTAGAAATACAAGAATGAAAACTAGATCCAGTCATCGACTGGATGTAGTTAACTGACTAGAGAAGCCGGAATGGTTTCATGACGGTGCAGAGACCACGAAACTACTCACAATCAAAGAAACTTTTATCTGAGTTGCAGAAGGGTTTTAGTGGTGAAAACTTTTACCTTTTAGTTCACTGTCACATATTCTAAGTATGACATTGTTAGAAACTTTTTGAAACCCTTCCTTGTGGTATTTCACATATCCCGCATCCCTTGAACCGTTAGTTCAATGTAGCAACGCTCATGAATTTGTGCTGTGGTGTTGTACAATGCTGTAAAATGCTGCGAGGTCCCTTTTTTTAGTAGGGGAACGCGTTTTTATGCGCGAGGAAATCTTTCATATTTTTCATTAGATTTATGGATTTTCTGGAATATATCGTGGCTGTGTTGAGATCTTTCAGGTATATCTCGTAAGCGAATTTGATTTTCGATTAGCTCACGCATTTTTATATTCACATGGTTGTATTTGACGTATGGATTAATAGACTGAAATCTCCTTACTTTGAATGGATTTGCATGAAAAAAAAGCTTAATGATGTATGTGATTGTTTTCGAAGGAAATTATTGTTAAACGATGTGTAAGTGAAAAATCATATAGGTATAAATTTGTTGGCTTATTCAATTGTCAATTAAGAATCGAATGCTAAAATTATATCAAAACAGTGAGACAAATGTTTCATATCGATATCCTAATACGCTACTTCGTTAACTGTCGATGACATTTCAATGCGAAAACGATTGACTTAACTGACGAACCGCATCGTAAATACATCAAAGTGTGAAAACACAATTCTGATCTGTTTTTAGCACCTAGACGCATCGGTTTCCGTGAAGATCTCGTTAATCAGTCGTAGAAGTTGAAATATACCGTCGGGAATTCTGCGATTTCATAGTCCGAAATAACTAACCCACTTTTAGTTTTTTAGTACATGTGTATATAGTGTTCGATTTTTCTGAACCATAATGACGGAGATGTTCGGGGATGTTCTCATAATATACAGAGCGTTTGTTCGAGGAAACAGCGTGAAGTGACTTTCCAACTATACGAATTTAATGAGGGTTGAAGTAAGTTGCTTAATGGTAACTTAAGTTGCTCAAATTCCTCTGCCGTCTCGTATTTGGATATGCCGTGGAATGGAGTAAATAGGATGACGGAGTGGTTACTCTGTTTAAAATTCAATTTTCCAATAAATTGTGTTCGAAAGCCATGAAAGTGGATGCAGATTTAAATTCGGTTTAAAGTACTTCATTCTCGTAGATTGAAAAATGGATAGCTTCGTAACATTGAATAAATTAGCGAATGTAACTAATGAAAACACCATTTGTATGCTCTTATTTATTATTAATTCAAACGATGGTAGGTTTTTTGATACTGAGTGAGATTGAGTTAGTCCGTTCCGGGAAATTCCTGAAAAACTTTCATGAATATTTAAGCCGCTTGGGGGATATCGAATAAGATAAATGTTATTGATCGCACCCTCCTGCATGGCGGCATTATATTTTAACAGAAGGTAAAGCGAAAATTGTCTTGCAAATATCGTTCACATTTATTTCTGAATTTCAAATTTAGAAGCGGGCCCGTAAGTGCGACGGTTTTTATTTTAAAGGAGAATAAAATATATAAAATAAACCCTGTTCAATTTTTAGTGCAACTTAGAGTTTGATTGAAAGTATCGAAATGTTGTATTATTCTTAGGAGCGTCGTTATTCAATTTTAGACCCCAAATTGCCTAAAGTTTCAAAACCCCTGTTCTGAATATATTTGCCGTTGCTTTAAAATAATGTAAAGTAAGAAAAATTCGAAACTGTAAATTAGTTCATATTATCATGGAAAATTTTCGACGGTTTTCAACCATCAAAGGTTGTAGAATTTATTCATGATAATTTAAATTCTCTCCACCAGCATAATCTTTTTTTATGAAATTTGGGACGACATCCGAATTAGGCGAGTTAAAAAAATCATCTCATATAACATGCATAAAATGTCTAGGGATTCTACGCTGTTAAAGAGGAAAATTCGTTCCCAAAAACCTCATACTCATGGGAATATTCGACTGGCCTGTTTTTATGTGGGAAATCACGTATAGCTGTGAAATGTACGTAACAATCCAATCAAGCTATCTCACTGTTTTTTAATTTTTCATTTGATACTCTGATCAAGTTAATATCGGACCCCGCTCATTCATTCTACGAAGATATGTTTGTTTTATCATTTATTGACAGAAAATCCTCCATTTATGACGATGCATCAGCAAGTTTTCGTTGCCGAACAGAAACAATACGAGCGAGCTATTTTTCATGAAGTTTTCTATCATTTTTGTGCGTTTTTTTTTCCAACTGAACAACGAGTTGGAACGAACGCCAGAACGTGTGAGACGAGAGGATTTTTTTAGCGATTCTGCTGATTGTGGCTTCTCTCACGTAAAAACTGGTCTAATGTTAAAGGACAAATCGATAAAAAATAATGTCTCTTTCAAGGCGAGAAATTTCTATTCATAACAAAAAAGTTGATGCAGAAAATGAATTCCGAAATTTTTATAGAATCATATTTGTTTTAGCTGGACTGTATGTCACATTTTGAATTGCTTCAATTATTTCAACATTGAGGAACATTTAAAGATTTGAAGTTTTTTGATTACATATTCTTTATATGTTTTTCGTGACTTTGGATCTTGGGATTGCACCAAAGAAATGATTTCATTGGCTGTTTTTGATAACGACAACATTTCAATTTTTTCTCTTGCTGATTGCATTGAAAGGAAAAGTTCTAAATCTCTCGGTAAATTTCATAATAATATCCCTCTATTCAGCTGGTGTGTGACTGAAGCTAATGCTCATTTTTTTACATAATCTCGTCTAGACACGTATATGTGGGCATTGTGGAGATGGAAAACACGAGAATTAATTTCGGTAATGTTCGTGATACAATATATCATCTCTAGAAGCAATATTTATATGCTGTTTGAAATATTATATGAGGCACACATAAATTTCATCAGGAAATGTTATAAACCTACTCTACACAAACTTGCACTTGCATCTTGTAACAACGCAGATAATAAATTTTAATGCACTGAAATCAATTTGAAGAAAAGAATTGTTGAAATATTTCATCCACTTTATAACGGGGTTTCTCATTTTTCATAATGAAAATGAAAAATTCTCTTATCGGAGGTAATTTATCTAGCTCTCCTTTGGGGCCGTGTAATAAGGTCATCAAACCGCCAAGATCTAATTAGAGCTCTGATTTCATTTTATGTATTGTCATTAAAATAACCTTATTCTATGTCAGTTAAATGAGCGGATCAGGAAGGAATATTACAGTTATTTCTTTGTTGTTACGCAAGTTTTAAAAATGTTCGTCCCTGAAAAATTCAACTGGTGTTACATCATAGGTTCATGTGCCAGACGTTTTCATGTCATATTTGAGCACCTGACACGACCTAACGTCTAGCCAGTACCAACCGCTTCACGTTCATTTCGAATCATAATGACGTTGGTGGTAGTCAGACAAAGTAAAGCCTTAATATAGCTGATCCACGTGAAAAGTTTTGTCTTCATTAATTTCGCTACACAAGTTAAAACCGAGAATAAGTAAGCAGTATAATTATTCTTCACGTTGAAAGTACTTGCTGGAGGTTATATTAAAATGTACCTACAAAGCGATCCTGTTTTCGTAACATCCCAGAAATCTCATTAAATAAGTATCCCCCCCCCATTCATCTACTTCACTCAGCCAGTTTCATTATTTCAATGCAAAAGTTTGTTATTCAGTTTCATTTCAATTCTGCTAAGCACTCCAAATTATGAAATTTGCAATATTCATAAGTTAAAGTTCGTAAAGTTGCAAAATAAAATTGGGCAATATTTTAGCATTCCGTAAAGGTGCCACACAAAGGATGAAAATCCATTTCACCAATTTGAGTAAAGTTCCCTTTTTCCGTGATGAGAGTTGATGTATTTAACCTGTTCTTTCGGGATCACCGATTAGCAGTAGATAAGGATAAAAAAGTATCAAAAATTCTCATCCCTAAATCCTATTTACTGTTGGAGAGCTTCCCCAATCCAATCTGGAGAGAGGATTTGTTATTTCATGGAACCGCTATGCCGTTTACCTCTGGGAGGATGGGTTCCATTTATGGAGTCCAATCTATTATTCTTGTAACTCAATCCTTAATTAGAAGAAAACGAATTTACGACCATTAAATAATATTCTGTAATACATTCATCAATCACGTGGAAGATAAAGAGGACTGCGAAAAACGTTACCTTTACCCGGGACTAATCGGGGGATTATTCACCGGAAAGGACATTCGTGTCGTTCTAGTGAAGTTCCTGATCAAATTTGGCAAATTATTCTTTGAGAATCTCGTGCTAAAATGCGCCATTATCAAGTCGTAATGAACTGAGAGATTAACTTCCAAATTGAGAAAGTATGATACAATATCCTCCAACTCTTTTTATCGAAGCTCCGAACTCAAAGAACCTGGTAGATATTGTTCAAAAAGTTATTCAATTTATGTTGTCTTTTTAATTACTTCTAAGGAGTCTTTAATTATGCACCGAACAAATTAAACAATGGCGATATCTTATTCAAGAAAAGGCCATTGTAAACGATCGAAGGGACCACGTAGAATTTTCCAGGGTTCAACGAGAAACGTTTTCATTTAACACAATTGTAGTAATTAATTTCAGGGCAACTGCAATTTCCCATTCAAAGTGAATTGTTATGGATGCTATTGACATAAACATATGTAATTATCTTGAAACAACACCATTTCATAATAACTATATAAAGAATTCATTGAAATGTTCATCAAAACAGCTGTATTACAAATATTTATAAAAATAACGAGATTATTTAAATATGCTTTCGTTGGTTGAAATGTGCGAATAACAAAAAACTCCGTTGTACATAGCAGGAGTGTCTGCATACGATTTCAATGTTTTGTCATTCAGAGTTCTTCATGAAACTTCGGCCGTGATTTATGTTTTGAAATGTCCCCCTGGAGGAACAATTAATAAAATTAAGAGTATTTAATTAAATTAATTGACTTCACGACGTTTGTCGGTTCGACGAAGTGAAAACCTCCAGAAATTCCTTTCATTTCCTCTCTTTTGACTTTATTTTTCAATTTTTATAAATCTTGGGTTTGTGTTTAGACAACGGAACTGGCACTGAGAAAGAGAATCATATTTCTTCCATTCTAAGATGAGAATTGTAGGTAGGACCACAACTGTGGCTTCGCGTTGATTGCCTTCAGGCGAAAATCTGAATTACATTTATGTAAACGCTTCCTTTAGGGATCGCCCTACTCATGGCTGGTACAATTCTGACAAAGGTTCTAATTTATACAGAGTGTACTGAGGATATGTGTAGATATGAAAGGGTCAAAATGCAGTGTGCTGCTTTAAAATTGATACAAACTGCATATAATATCACCCGGAACACATTTTTCAGTTTATGCGATTCTCGACCGAAATGTTGTAGAAATTTACAGTTTTATGGCGTCGTCTATGAAGATGAAGTGGATACATAAAATAACAAGCTTAATATATTGTTATTCATGATCACCAGAATTGCCCTCTTCGAATACTTGCAATGTAAGTTTTAAGCTAGATTTACACAACTGATTAATCGGAATAACAATACGAAATGATTCCAATTAATGCGTTGCTGCTCTGGAACTATAGCAGTAATGAATATTCCCTCGGAACAGCCGTATTTTCTTTTTTGCCGATCGTAACGAGGCAATAATCAATTTCCTAATAACGCTGAAACTTAATATCCACCAGACTCCTATTATGGCATTGTAGCATTGAACGTTCTCGTATTTATTGAACATAATGCAATTTTTAAACTGGAATGAATGTTCAAAAGAGATTATCGATGCATCCGTTGATGCGATGCAAATGTTTGTTTTGAAATTGAATTAGTATTTCAAGAGAAGAATTGGACGTTCCGACATTGATATGCACTTAACGAACCAGTCATCAGATGACATGATTGAAATGTTAACCGATATGAATCTTTGTGTCTGACCCAATAGAATCCGCAACGGTGACTAAACGTCAATTCCCAATATGCCCCGAAGAGTTTGATCACATTGTAACAGTAAACAATTGATATTATTACAATATCGGTCCCATGAAGCGTATTAATTGACAAGGTTTCAATACCATTAGATGGGTCGATCCGACATACACATAGATAGATTAACGTATCAGAAGAATTAATTTACAACTCTGGTTAAAATATAGAAATGATTGCTGAAAGCTTGAATTTTCAATTGAATTCACAATTCTCCCCAGGGTAATGATTTGCTCTTGGTTATTCAATCCTAATTATACTTCTTGGTTCATTTATTCGAATTTGTTCGAAACCTTCTCAATCAATCAATCACTATTTTAAGTTTTTTTCGCATGAAGTATTTCTTTGATTCCATAAAAAATACTCACTTGAAAATAATTACTACTCAATTGGTATTAAAATATTTTTGCACCCCTTCAATTGATGTTAGGGTTAGAGGTCAAATGAACTTCGGAAACGTTGCCTTCCCTTGACGATGTCTCTACACGACAGTGTATATGATTATCACGGAAACTAAACTGTTTAAGTTGATAGAGTGGAATAGTGCAATTCCTTCTCCATGCAAACAAAAACGGAAAGGTTATTTAGCTTTATCGTTTCTACTTCAACAAGCTTCCATTTACATGAGCATGAAGTTTCAATTTAAATCTGTATCTCACATCAAAGCAGATGCATATTGAATTCAATCGGCAATCACAGGAAATGACAAGTTTATCCAAATATCACAGTTCATCAAAGGAAATAGGAAATATATCGTGATATATTATATCGAACTTGGGCTCATCAAATCTTATATAAATTTCAATAGAGGTAGAATACATGAAGCATTGAACGACGGAAAATGCGACAGTAAAAATAGGATTTAACAAATTAGATTACTGGTTTCAGTGAGCTGATAATGAAAATAATTAGCCATCATCGTATTTAGCTTTGAAGTTCATTTGATACTATGAAATTAATTTCCTGAAACGGCCTATTCCGACAAACGTTCCTTTCGATCTATTCTGTGTTTTACTAATCTTCTTTATCCGAGTAATGTATCGACATTCGTATTTTGTCAATGCATAATGGCAGTCCAAGAATCAATCAAGATCAAGATATGCCTATTTACTTTCCTTTGATGCAGTGGGATATTTGCATACCACGTCTTGCGATTGCCGCTAAAATTTAATATAATTAATAACAGAAATACTGAATTCGCAGAAAAATTTATTGACAAAAGATCAAATTTTTCTATTCTGCGATTTTGTATGAATTTGTTTGAACACGTGATAGGAATAATCAACTGGCTCCAAAAAACCAAATATTCTTCTGCTATGAATTATGAATAAACGAATAAACAGAATATCTCATTTGTGTATCCATTCCCCAATGTAGGTATGAATTTTTCATGGAAAATCCTCAGTAAGCTATATTTCATTCGAAGCCGTTTCGAATTACACATCCAGCTCATTGATTAAAAATAGGCCATGAAAGGGTTGAATTTTTTTTCCTTTGGAAATATAAACACCGTTCATTTTCAATGTAACCTGATTTCGTAATTCGAAGATTCTGTATGCAACACACCCAACCGGAATCATGATCCATTAACTATTGTACAAGAATTAAGGGTGACATGGTAGCAGCATTTTATGGAACTCCAACGATTTTCACGCCAGCAGTAAAAAATGGTACTCATAGAAAAAAAGCTGTCCAAGCAGATTAGACACAAAGAATTGATCCCGCGTTGTGTGGCAAAATTTTCGAATACGTTTCAAATGAGATTGCTCTGCCTATGAACGTATAAAATGGATTCCGCAAGCGTGAAATGATCAGCAGTATGGACTCCGGAGACATGCGGAGTGCCACCAAACTTGTACACCAATTGCTTTAGTTGCTGATTGTTCAATAACGTTAAAAGGAAAGCTCGGATTCATTCGATTGGTGATTAACGTTCAACAGTGACGACGGACGTGGCTAGAAGTTCTGGAGGCGAATAACACAACACTAAAAAACAAAACAGCAGTTCACAGCATTCCCGAAACACCATTATGCTCCTACCATTCAATCATTAACAATGACTATTTATCACACGGCTCAGAAACCGTAAATCATCGAACAGTCAGGAAAGGGACCAGTACAAGATCTTTGTAAGGACGAATTCGCAGTAGACAGGAACAGATAAAACAAACGATGTGTCAAACGTGGAGCAATTAGAGCGATAGCACCATCAGGTTGTCGACAGGCGACTCCATTCGCCGATTCTCTCAATATGAAAGACGAAGTTAAAATCCGAACTCCACGAAGAAGGAAAATCGACGAAAACAATTTCCACCGATCTCGGTCAGAATAATTTCACCACCGCCACCGTTACGTTGCCGTTTCAATAGGGTGGGAATTTTTGTGGAGCCATTTCGAATGAACACGTCTACAATCGTACAATGAAACATTTAGGAAATGTCCGATATGGATACCAGAAAAAGTCTGTTTTATCGATGTTTATTGTTATTACCTTTAACTACACAAACAAGTGGTATGATAATGATTATATTACTCAAGGGAACAGTGGCGTTTTGAGAGTATTCTACAGAGATTGTTTTAACTAAATTTACACTGAATTTATTCGTCTTCTTAGAAACTGTCGGGTTTCATTAAACTCCATTAGGTGGAAACGCGCAATTATATATTATGTACGAACCACTTGGTACGGAATATTACAAAATTCATCGCAATGTATTTAACAAGCTTGTTTCAAATATCGTTCACCTAGGGTGTCGGAGGTGAAAACGTATCCTTTGGAATAAGATGAAAATCGATGTATCGATGGAAAATAACGAGATACTTTGTTTGCGAAAAGGAGAAATATTCTTGTTTTTGTATATTCTGTTCATGAGAAGATGTTATGAAACATCTATACGCCGGAGCAATTTGGTCGATTGGCGAGGCGACATTTCTTCATATGCGCAAGCGCTAAATTACCAACCGACCACCGAACCGATTCTGAATCAGACGCTCGCGCAGTACGATTTTAGGACACCGAAATTCCTAAAGCGCAGGCGTCTGACTGATTCGGAACTGGTTCGGTGGCTAGTTGGAACAAACCCTTTGTCAATGCTTTCCATTCGATTATCTAGGGTCCCGAAGAGCCGAAGTTGGAGATTGTGTTCAAAGTGGCATACTATGAACCGGAAAAATCTCAAACATTGAAAAAGAATTCTGCCTTTATTATACTCACTCTTCTATAATTGTTAATTCGCCATTTTGTCAGTAATATTCAAGTAAAGACTTGAAATCAAATAAAGATTAAAATCATCATATTTAATTGCCAAAAAACCTCTGGAAAGTTCATCTTCGAGGAAAAACACGCATCGTGTTCATTCATCTCACTCACCTGCAAATTAATAAGTTTCCAACCATCAGTTTTTTCGCTTGATTATCTCTAAATAATTCCCTCGATTATTGCGAAATTTTCGAATAACAATTTAAAATTGCCATTGTTTCGACCTAGAAGCGCTGATGAGGGAAATCTGCCACGCTGGGGCGAAAACGAGTTTCAGCCTTTTTAAATTTGTTCCGTCTGAAAATTAGCATTTCCTCTGAACGTAAAACCTCCATTATTTTAATTGAATTTCAGAAATATTGAAATAAGTTTCTATTCCGAAAAATATTTCAGTAGGTACCCAGTTTGATAAAAATTTGCAATTTTTTCTTGGTTATATGTATGAAGACTATTAATAAATTTTATAATTACTTTTGATGCTTGAATGTCGATAATTGTTCACAAAGAATTCACATCTAATTTGTTGATTCAAAATACAAATCTCGAAGTTCCATTTGGGGTTACTACGAATTCCTTTTCATCGAGATGCTCCGATTAAAATAAAAACAAAGGGCTACGTTTGATGTTTGCTAAGAAAATACAAATTTTCGGAAGGAAAGAATGAGACCACCCGAGAATCGTTTCTCAGGCGTTCTCGTTATCATCGCTTCGATACTGACCATCGAAGCAACGGTAAAAATTGCAACATCAACAATTCCGCGATTATCGACTTTCTGCTTAAATACCGACAATATTTATACAACGATCTCAGGGGATTCAATTCATAATTCCAATCAAGAACGGAATAATAAAATTTGGATAAGGAAACCTCATCAATAATAAATATGTCTTTCATCTCGAATTACCATATTAATGAAAGATGCTTTATTCCTGATTTCCATGAGAATACGTATTTCTTATTGCGGTGGAGGCAACCTCAAAGCGATAGATGTTTCAGCAGAGCGTAGGTGAGACCGAAATATAAATTCGGAACTATGTTGCTGACGTGGATTGAATGAAATTGTCAGTATTGGTTCATCTAAAGCAAGAGAAATTCTTGTTTTATAGTCATACTGCACAATTCAAAGTTTTTTGCTCATTCAATTAGGGTTCAACTGCCTATAGTTTCGATTCCAAAAACGGCGTACTCAAACGTCTAACGGCAACTAAAAGATATTTTGATGTGAAACATCTCTCATCGTCTCGGAGCTCGAATAGTATCTCATTTAAAAGTGAACAGAATAATCTTACAAAACTAATGACAATAGAAAGTATTTCTGGTTTAATCAAATTACTCAAAATTACACAATATGCCAGAGCTTGAAACAGGAAGTTTCTCATATGAAATTATCTTTGTTACTGGTCTGCATCAAAATTAAACAAATGATTTTCTGAAGCAACAATTCATCGCAAAAATCCTGAAACAATTCGGTTATGCCTTTTGTACGTTCAACTTCAAGTATATTCCTTACTATCCGACTCACAAGTAGTCTGTATGTTAAATGGTTCTACGCTATTATTTGGTTTTATTGGACATGGTGTCGCAGCTGAAAATAGTGAAACAACAAATTGTTTGCGAAATTTCGATGAGCTATTTGTTAGAAGAAAACGCTATAACTAGGTACTAGTAGCCGAACGTTGTTTCAAACATTGTTCTCCACGAAACGGTTCATTTCAGACGCGAGTAGTGAGCAAGACGATCAAGCAGCAATTGAAAGACAAAACACCGAAAGCGATGGTGGTTTTAGAAATATTTTTGTGCTTTGATTTATTTTTGCTCAACATTGGCGTTTTGTGGAACCTCTGAAAGACAATTTTTTCAAAATCTGTTCATTCCATCATAAAAGGGATGCCAAATTTGTTCAAAAACAGGAAGGCACGTGGGTAACCCTTTCTGATATGAAACATATCTAGAGGTATTGATCGAAGTACAACTAATTTGGCTAAAATAGCTCAAAGGAAGAAACATCAAATAGGTAGCAGCACAAAATTAAACGATATTAATCCTGAGGTAACATGATTGTTGTGTGAATAAAACGTTCCTTTATGAAGGAACGGCATTGGTATATAGTCGGTTAAACCAATGCTCAATGAGTATAATGGGCATGAGGTGCATCGAAGCCTACCGATTAAACCCAGCATTCGGCTTGAAATTTTCGGAACGTTCAAACAAATGAAGGTAGTCCTTAAATTTTTACGGATAACGAAATATAAAGAGAAATTTCGCATATACGGAATTTTCTAATAATCTCCTTCCTTGCCCTTAGGCACGTCTCAGAGAGCGTCGCGCCGACGTCGATTCCGTTTTGGCGCTCCTTCCGCGCTACGACCACTCCAACGCAAATGCTCTGGCTGCTTCAACTTTCCTCCCTTTCAGTTTCGCAGTTGCGGGGTGCGCTCCGTGGTTAACTGTAGCGCAATCAAAGTCCGGGCAGATATTTTCGCTGTTTCGGGACTTTTGTCACGTACACTTTGAAGCTTCCTAAAAGTTCAACATGGATTTTAGTTGAGAATAAAAATTTCGACAGAAGGAGCAGAGTAGATTAAACTTATGGACTTTTCGTAAAGTTGCGTCTATGTACTTCGAAACTTTCCGTGGAAATGATATATCCGGCACGGTATGTTCATTTAAAATAGATATTTCATATTCCCTCGAATTTTGTGTTTTCGACGACATCAGAGTTGAGACAAGTTGTCGACAGTTCGAAATATGAAAAAAAATTCGAAAAAAATTTTATTTCCCTAGGGAGCGTCCATGCTGAACTTTATATTTTTACCTAATTATTTTTATTCATGTTATCAAAATAAAGTTCTCGATATCGATTGAAAGGCACTCAATGAAGTTCGACTCATCATTTATCACGCGCCAAATTGTTTATTTCCGACAGGGAAAACGTTCTAACGAGCCGAATATCCTGTTATAACGGATTTCAAACGGAATTGTGGGGAAATAGAATAATTTGCATTTTATTCTGAAAAATATTCCACCTCTTTCGGGACGGCATGCTATTCAGAGTTAATTTCATTTTTATGAGAGCCCGCTCTGGCGTTCACTGGGAATTCTTCATTTAACGTTCAAATGAAAAATTCGGATGCACCCCTTTTTGGTATCAGCGTTCTGAAAGCGGTTTATGGTAACCAACATTCCACAAATTGAAGTAAAAAATATCATATATTCTATTTTGCTGTCTCGGACATCTTTATTACTGTTTTATAGAGCAATTACGACGTCTGAAATAATTGAATAACATGTTGCCAAAGTTGGAATTTTCATTTTGGAATAAAGCATAGTTGCCCATTTAATAAACCAATTTCCTGGTCGATGTTAGTAGTTCCGCCAAACGAGCAGGACAATTTCACGGGTCGCGAGCAAAAGTTCTTCTGGATTATGATTCAAAATAGCTCAAACGTTGCCCCTTCTGATATTCCACCTGAAATGAAGTGCCAGGTTCACTGCAGGAGTTTCCATTAATTGCATGTCTCTAGAAGCCTCGCAAACTAGCCACATCTATTAGAATGTTACCAGTTGGAAAGTATTAATCACGTCCCTGATGTATGCTATCCAATCTTCGAAAACCAATACTAATGCCTGCACGCCAAGTTGCGAGTCGCAAACCATCAGCTTCCGCCTAATTTGTAGATTCGCCTCTATGTATACTCGTCTAATTATCAAAGTTCAAGAGATTAACAAGGAAAAGATATGTTAGCACTGGGTGGTAATTTAATTTCGCGGTCCTGTAGAGCAGAACACAACAAAATATGTAAAATGCTTTAGGAAACGATTACAAGCATCTAAAACGGACGACCAACTTGATACGCGTATTTTATGCGGGAAGTTTTACTGTTTTATTCGAAGTTCACGCTCTCTGATCCTAAGCGACAGGGACTCGTTGCTCTTTCATGCGGTTATCCGAGCTGACAGTGCAACAATTGGTTAGCCAACCTCGGGAAATAGCATCTTCGCCCTTGGCACCTTCAATTTCTACCCTAAAGTAAAACCGCCGTATTTTATGAAAATCCGCAATTGAAATATTTAAGAGACCAAAATGTTTGTATTCGTTATCGCACAGCCATACCTGACTGTGTATATTACAGTTTTCAAAGCATGGTTAAAGATCCACTAATCCACTAATAAACATGGCTTTGTTATTTGTTGATATTTGTCATTTGCTAAATTTGCTGAAACTGCAGATTCACCACTTCCGCCCCCTCAATAGATTTTTCTAATCCAAAAATTGATGGTGCGATAAAAAAAGGACTATCAGAAGGATCGCCGAGAGGGATAATAAATGAGCCTGATTTTGGAGAGATTTGCCACCATTTCTAGAAATTCCGGTAAAAATCTGCTCAATTCGAGAATTCGTATCGATGTAGTTGAAGATATACAAAAATGACCAACTTCCTCAATAAAAGCAATTAAATCTGATGCATGACTAGAGAAGATTGGCGACTGGTAGATTTGTGTTCAGCGGGGTTAAAACTATCTATTTAAGAATAACCTCTAGTATATGATGTCAAGTGACTTTCAATGGAGATAAGAATCGTTACAGGAAATATACACTGGCGCCTGGAGCTAAAGGTAATAGCGTTGATGAATTTCCATTGAGATCCTAAGAATTTATTAATAGCAATACAAGACACGAATACCTAACTAAATCAGCCGGATGGATGTATAGATCATTTTTCCATCATCCATTTGTCCATGGAGCACGCGACTGTATCGATTATCTGACATAAGAATGGAGATGAAAAGTCTTCATAAAATTACTTTAAAAGCCGATCGGATATATTGAATTACTTTTTCATGGAACGATATTGTTCACGCACACCCGTTCAGACTTGGAACGTGTCTTATGCGACGCTACAAATCTAATCCGAAAATACAATTCCCCAGAAGAGAAAGAGATACCTATTCGTATTTGGCAATGTCATGGCTACCGGAAAATTGAATAATGGTTCTGGATAAAATTCAGTTTATCGAATGCTGCGAAAAAAGAAGCGAATATTTTTTATCCAAGCGAAGCTGTTTGATATTCGACCACACGTGTGTTGAATTTATTGGATCCTATATGCGGGGTTCTGCTGTTGCGTCTATTATGTTTCGGATATCGCGGAAAACAATTGATCTAGAAGTTGTTTGAATAACCTACGGAAAGAGGGTCCAGGGCATTACGAAACAAAATTTATTGTCCCCCAACTTTTTTTTTCATGCTTTCACACGCGAATCACTGACCAGATGTGTTTCCATTTTCCCATCTGTAGGTTGTTTCTAGTTTCATTCGTACAGCGAGCTCCGATAGATTGAGTTATATGTGCCAATACTTGTAGAATTGAAAAGAAGATTTGAACGTTACCATGCAATAATGAAAACATTCGGTGCGTCTTGTTTTATCTCGAATACGTTGATGAATTTTAATCTCTGTATCATATCACGTTTGATATAATCTCAATTAATCCGATTACTGGATATACGCAATTTGATTGACCAATTTAATCGTTTGGCGAAATCAAATTCACCATCAATGTGCTATGGCTCGAAAATCATTCCTATATGAAGGAAATAACTCCGTTTATTGGTGTATGTGTGGAATGAGCAGCCTTCCAAATATGCCACGTGGAATGGTTGCCTCCGCTCAAGTCAGAATTGTTCGGGATGAATGGATGTTTGGGGCAGTTCGGGTAAAAGCAGGAACTGAATGTTTTTCTTGGCAATATCAGTCAACATGTTCAACTATTATATTTATTCAATGCAGGGGCTGCATTTAGCAGTTTGGCAACGGGAAAAAATGAATAGCTTGATTTCACGATTGCTATACAGTGCTGGATCAATACATTTGAAAACTGCGAATTAACCGTCCTTTTTGCATTTTGAAAATCCGATTTCCAGAAGAACCTAACATTAAGAGGAGACTTCATGAAAAGTATTTTTCAAAATTCTGAAAAAGGAGTAGCTTGAAATTTTCATTCTTCGTTCAAGAAATTCTTCTATTTCTATGACACCGAAAATTTTATAAATTTCAATTTTTGTTTAAGACTTGCATTGTGCTTTAAATTTCCTGGTTGTTTTGTTTGATACATCCAGAACTTAATGTGAAAGATTAGAAAATAAAAAATTCAACTTAAAACCTAATCAAAAAGCGAAGCATCCAGCGCTTTTTCAATATGTTGAATGAATCTCTCTATTTCATTCCAATCTTGGTCTTTTTTGTTGATATATTTTCATTCTTTATTGTTTTGCAGAATTTTACTTGATCTTTCAACTTTCTTTAAATTTCCTGAATTTTCGACCTGTATTTCAGAAAAGTTTCACTATTATTTTTTTGATGAACAATTTTGAGATTGCAACAGGGACACAAAGTGCTAATTTTGCATCCGGTTCGGACAAACACTTCCAACGAATTAAACGAATTATCTGTTTACAAAACAAAGTTGTCACTGATTGGTGCCCCATGTAACTCACTGCGGGGGGTAAATATCCCCTATTTCTGGGTGTAGGGAAATAAAAAAGAAGTATTTCAAACATTCCTTTCAACTTGCTGGTATGCGTATTATATGTAGAGTGATGCACGCTTACTAGTACAAAAAAACGGATATTTTAGAGTTCTCGAACATATGAGCTTAAATTGAAATATTCAAAAATTTTTACTGAAAATAGTATGATTCTAAGAGAATAAAATACCAGTGTTGAAGTAATTCAATAAATTCATAAGAATTCCTATGAAATCTTCGGAAACGCAAAAAAATTTTAGTATAAAAAATATATTCAAAAACATTGCCAAATTTCAGAATTCATTGTGTAGTTCCAATGGATTCTGGAACATGTAGCAAATTTCCTTGAAAACCCAACATATAAAAGTTACGGAAACAGTCTTTAGATTTCCAATAAGTTAATTAGTTTATAAGCGTCAGGTCGAAAAAATTGGTCGGCCTCCTTAATGCCCTTAATCGTCCGTATCACAAAAACCTCTTCAGGCTGTATTTCGTCTGCGAAAATTCTGCATAACACACGAAGCCATGTTTCATATTCCAATCATTTTTGACAGCAAAAATATTACAGTAATAAGAATTCACATAGTTTCGACAGGAACATCCGATTTATAGAAGCACCCATCATTTCGATATTTTCGTGGTTCATTATCGATAATTGTATCATGTTTTATATTATACGAATGGTATTTCCGAGCCTATTTTTAATGGAAAATTGGGGCTTTCAAGAGAAATTATTCAACATTGATATGGAAACAGATGTGCTTTTTGAATTGGTGTTTGATCATTGACGAAAATGGCATTTAACTCGTTAAAATATCACATATATCGAACCCGTCATATGGTGACATAATTTGAACTTTCGGCTAATTTTGTAGTTTTCACATTCCCCGCACGTTTACTTCATTGTCACGAAATTTGAGAACAGAATTTATCCGATTAGCAATCAGCACTCAGCAAAAATGTATCCTTTTCATTTATATAGTTCCGACAATCTGATTGCAATAATCCTTCCATTTGGGTATAGAACAAGGCCGAAAATATTCCTCGTCGTACCGTTTTCGTTAATCACATTGCCCTTCGTACCCAACTTATTTTGGTTACGAAGGGCGTGATGGAAATTTCCCTTCGTTCTAATAATGATATGCCAAATTTGGCTGCTTGTTTGCTCCACCACTTACTAACTCGGGAATTTTGGCCGAGGGATTATTATGCCCATTCCTAAAGGTTGGGACAAAGGAGCATTTAATGAATAAAATTAATCACCAGTTCTTAAGCCAGATGATTAAAGTAATTGAATATTATTTTAGTGTATGAATAAAATTCCAAAAAGCATTTGAATTGAAATTCTTTCAACCACACAGCAAGGCGAGTCTGCTTTTTGATGATTCAAAAAAAATTTCAGTATATGAGGTATATCTACAAGTTAAACCCGGACGGTTTTATTCAACAGGGTGAGAAATTAAAGAGAAGATATTCTGTAACTTGTTAGACAATAATTGTGCAAACTTCTTGGTACGAAATTTACATAATAAATGGGCCATTTTAATATAGTTTGGGACTTCAACTAAACGTCTAACTTTCGTTCATCAAATACAAAGGTTAATTAATCAACTTCTCTATTCTGTAGCAGTTGTATGCAAGACGTAACAACGTGTATCGTAACCTTCATGTATGTGGAAAAAGAGAGTGGAATTTGTTATGAAACTTTTTTGAAAATGTTTTAAAAGTCGAACTACAGAGATTCGAACTGATTTCTATGGTTGTGATATTGCAGATAAGAATATATCGCTAAATAAATGTTAATCCATTACCTGAAAGCTTCCATAAAAGAAACTACTACTTCAATTGCGGATCTAATGGAACATCGTATTACATCCACATTTTATGTGTATAGATGTTATTAAATTATATGCTGCGACTTGGGTGCAGTTACCCCGATTCTCGTAAATTCAAAGTATTCAGACGTAAGGATGGAATTTGATGTTGCTAAATATTGAATGTTGCATCGCTGGTTTAATGAAAAAAATTACGTTACAAGTTTTGGGTTTCAATTTATCTGTCAATTTTATAGGCGTCGAGTTTTTCTTCTAGATGTTTGGTGTTTATTTCTTTTGTCTTTTTAGATCTTTATTTTAATTTTAATTAGACAATCTATTTTTAAGATATTTGCCTATTTGAGGAACAATTTGTCGGTTCCTTTTTGATTTTACTTTGAATTTTTTTCGATCTCTTTAGTGGAGATAGCATGTGTCTATATTGTTTATTAAGGAGCGTATCTGATTGAGAACCATTTCGTCTTTTCTATTTTGAAAGTTTCGTCTGTCTATACTACGTGTCCCAAGCGTCTATACTGTTTCATTTAAATATATTTGAGAATTATCGCATATCTATATCGTTTCTGCTCTTTTTTCGCGAATAATGTGGAAATCAGTCACGAATAGTACAATAAATGGATTCTGAAAAAAGAAACAGATGATAAATTTAATATATCTGATGAAAATCGTTATCAGACATGAAGTTAATCAGAATTCCTTTTCATCTCAGTTTAAATAAATTATTCAACCAGGACAGAGTGATGTTAAAATTTCGCAGGCCGAATAAATCAAAAAAAAAAAACAGTAGCACAAGTTCGAGCAGACGAACTTTATAAAAAAATTAATTGCACTACAGAATAATTTCAAAGCAGAGTGAAACAGCTGTAAGTGATCTTTCCAGTATTATTTTAAATTAAGACAAATGTGCAGTGGCATTTACGATCCTCTCCTAGGCGTTGTAGCAGGCGAGTAATCAAAAAGATTCCATTAAACACGAGCGAAGCAGCTATAATGGGAAGAAAAATATGCTTATCTACGACTATGTAAAAGAGGAAACGCTTTAATTATAATGGGCAGAAAGTAAATGTCACCTATTTTTCACAAGCCTAAAAAAATTAAACAATAATGAAATAATAATGGCGATTGCATCTTCATACTTTTCATTACTTCTTCCTCTTTTATTGATGTCGTCTGCTAGCAAAGTTGGAGATAACTTTTTCCTAGATTGTCCTTCGTGTTACCACGAGAAACACATGTGTAACATATTGAAATTTCAAAAAAAGAAAAATGTAATCTCATTATAGAACAATTAAGCCATAGGTACGAATACCGCCAAGCATTTTGAATTCAATTCAAGTTACATTTATAATCTCTATCAAAATTTCAGCTCCTATTGAAATAAGATTTTGTCGTTTGCGGGGAATATACCGGATTTTTCAAGAGGGGTGCATAATTGGGAATTAAAAAGAGCTTTAGACTTTCAATTTTGTGGATATTATCGAATTTTTTTTGTATGTTTCAATGAAACATTCGCCAAAAACTTGATGACACCTCGCAGAATAAAAGAAAAGACTCGAATTCTAAGTATTTCTGACCTTAATTTTCGCTCATTTCCATTTATTTACTTCGAGTCTGGAATATGACTCTTCGACACCTTTCCAGACATTTGTTTCAATAAACTCATTAATTTTTCGACAGTTCATTGAAATCGTTCTTTGATTTCCGTAAGTTGCGCCTTGAACTAATTGGAAATTTCGCAGTTCGCAACGAATAAACATACAGTTTTCACTTATGGAACGAAGATGAATTCTAAAGAAAACTTATTATTTAAATTTTCTTCTCCTTTTTTTTATAATCGAATTGATATCGTTCAAAAAATCTATTGAACAAATATAAAAAAATCAAGCGAATAATTATTTGAATTAGTTCGAATTGAAGTTTGCCAATGGTTATCGCGTGCAATTTCAAATATTTTGACTGCATGATATGTTGAAGCGTATTCATTCCGAGTAGCCGATTCCTAGAAAGATTCGTAGATGGGTTCTTTTCACGCTTACTTTATAGCCTATGGACTATCTGATATTCATCCACCCTATTGAGCTTGTATCAAAGCATATCCAGGAAATTACAGTCATTATTTTCTGCCTCGTCAAATCCAAATCATTCTATCCATGTGATTCCTATCTCCCAGCGCTACGGCTTTTTTTAGTTATAATATCTGATATTTCATACCAAGGAAATGCCGCACTTTGAATTTTTATAGGGAAGATATATTATATTGGCCAGACCGACCTCGGTCTTTTCCTTTCACTGAAAATAGCATCTTATTTACAATTTTTGATATGTTGAAACTAAATTTCCATTTTGGATAAATATCTATTTCAACTTGCATATTGATCTACTTAGCACCAAATATTTTTCAGATGTTTTGTTTCAATTTCTTATTGCGTATACGCGTGTTTAAATAAAAATACAAAAGTTTGTCGGTGGAAAGAATTTGTTTTGTAAGCTACCGGATAATGTCTTGATTAATTATTCGACGACGGTGTTAAATAAAAGCAAAGCATTATTCGTTGGTTTATAAATGTTAAGTGTTCAACAAAACCTTCTAACCTTCAATAATTTGTTGTACATTAATCAAATACAGTATTTCTAAAATAATTCCAACCCTTGGGGTGTATCGCAGCGCTTAACTCACCGGTAGCTACGCCTCTGGAAATATATGTGCTTCGAAGCTCAAAGTTATAAGTCGCCGACAACACGTATTCCGCTATATGCTTCGATGAGCCTAACTTATTCATTTCAGAAAGTAAATCATTTTCCATATTTGATAACTTCAAGAAATGGAATACTGTAACGTCGAAAAGGAACAAATAATCTGTCAGTATTTTCACACGGACGACTTCAAAGGAAGAAGATTTTTGATCCATTCGAGTAAATTTGTGAGCACCCGCAGAACTCACTTCGCCCATTACTTTCAAATTTCTCATCGGAAATATTAGAACGATTGATGCTGAAAATTATTCGTAAATATATTAATTCCCGAAGCTTTCTGATGAAATAAATATTTTATTTGCCTCCCATCACCATTTAATTAAATTTTACAACTGGCAATGGAAGGAAGAACTATAATAAGTGGAATCAATTAAGGCATGAATATTCAATTTGAAATAATCGTTACCAGTTATCTAGCAAACAACTTTCTCGAGGTACAACATTAGGACAATGTGGTAGTGTTCTGATACGTGTCCTATTACAAGGGTGAAAACAAAATGCACTGTTTCGAAGCAGAACGAAATAGTTGGGAGGAAATGCAGGGCAATTCTAGATAAGCCTGTGCGGAAGTTAGTTGGATCCGTTAACTCGTATCTGCGAGTTCTTTACAAGTTCTAATTCTCCCTTAAATTGTTTGGGATGCATTTTATTTAGACAATGTAATGCGGATTTTAAAAATCGATGTTCGCTTTAATTAATTTTTATAATGGAAGAATATTTGGCTTTGAATATATCGGTTGTGCTCGCATTTTTGTGTCTGCCCCTTCACCCTTACTAATTATTCCATTAGACGTGAAAAATTTCCAGCGAGCTGAGTGATTTTCATGCTTGTAAACGGAAATGGATTCAACAAGCGAAAAAGCGTTTTCCACCCGAATTAATGTAACGAATTCAGGACCTTTTAATCATACGAAACATGTATATTTCATTGTGGCTTAGATTAATATATCACGTTCATTGCTCTATAAGGGATAAAGAAACGTTTCCCTTCTATTTGAAGATGTATTTGCAAGCATTACCATGTATTATTCTTTAAAGTGAATATTTGCTCCTACTTTCAGGGGATTTAATAATCCTTATTGAGATCAAAGTAGACGTATTGTTCTAGGAATTTAAATTTGTTATTGGATATGAGGAAAAGCGTTATTTTTCCGACATGAAAATGGTTCCGATTTTAATACGCCACTTTTTCGTCAGGGGAAAAATTTTTCACTGGCACTGGAAAATGAAAAATAGATGTGGGAATATTTCTCATATATTTTCGCTACAAAGCTCCAATTGAGTTCTAATAATAAAGATACCAGGAAACGCCAAAGGTTTCATTATAAACTCGAGAAATACCTCTAGGGATATTACATACAACTTCTGAATTCATATTTGTACATATTTCTCTTTTATAGCCGTACTATTTCACACTTATTGTATCAATATAACTCATTCGAAAATAAATGCAGTCTAGATGTTGTAAATTCTCCTTGTTGGATGAAAATTGAATACACTATGCACTTGTCTGGGTACTTTATTGATACGAAAAGGCTCCCCGTTTTAATAAGTTATCTCCATATGGATTTTTTGTAGAAGTTAAGACGCGCCCTTGTAAAAAGCGTAATTCATTAAACAAATATGACGCTCAAATTCCGATAAATGTAACCCCAAAATTTGAATTGGATTCGATAAGTTTATTATCACGCAGGGGCAAGTTTCTATTTATACATCAATATCCACCGACGATGTTTATCCAGTTATGAGGACAGCAAACTCAAATAAAAGAAACTATTTACGTTGTTTAATATTTTTTTAACAATAAGTACTTCCGAGATATAACACTGTTCGGGTTGAAAACTAACTGACTTTTATCATTTCTGGGAACAAATTATCGTGAGACTCCATATTTGAAAAACGTTCTTCATAGAATCTGAACGGTGTCATAAGCCGACAGGAGTGAGGAAAAATGTTTGCAGCTAATAAACGTGCGAAAACAGGGATTCAATCTTTTTTGGTAGGTAGAATTCTGACGCTTCAATCGCTATTTTTGGTCGTAAATGTCAGAAAAATTATGGAAATATCATGATAGCAATTAGGAAAATATAAATGTTTATCCATGTGTGAAATTACGGCTGAATTCAATCCAAATCCAAACATTTTTCATTTATGTCAGAATCGGATAAACGTGTAACAACGTAAAATTGAAAAACAATCTAAAAAAAATCATCTCAAATCTCAAGCACTCATGTGAATTGGCTTAAATAAAATTTATGCTATGGGGCATTTCATTTACTTCTGATGTTTCAAATAACGGTTTTGTTTGATTCTCTTCTACTACTCTATTTCTTCACTGTGAAAAAATTGATAAAATATTTATGAAAAACTGAAATTCGAAATTTTTATAAATACAAGTATTAGTGCTTATTATTTATATTGATTATGTAATGTTTATTTCTTTTAATGTTTCAATTGATCTGAAATAAAAACAAAATTTTATTGAGGCCCCAAATTTGCCGTAATGTAATAATTTCTAGAATCAATCTTGAAAAGTCTTGAGGGTTCGACACTGAATTCTCCAAACCATTTCAAAAAATATTCCTGAAATAGGAAATCCGAGCAGTTAGCACGACATAGAGAATATGAAAAATTGCGATAACCGTAGCCAGCTTAGTATACGGAACGATACCTCGAAACCGATGCAAAGTAGGATTTTCACGAAATCATATCCTGACGAGTGCAGCAAAGCGAAGCAAACATGTGCTACAAATGCAGCTATTTGGAGAAGAGTTTATACGTTCCAGTGTGCAGGAGGCGTATAATGGAAACCGTCCCAAAACTAAATCTTATCTTGCAAGTTTCCGCCTGTTGTATGCTCTGAGGTCATCGGGAGCTTTTGGCTCTGAATAGGTTATATCAGAAAATGAACATTTATCGCTGCTGTGAAACGAGGTGATTCCGGTATGAAAAGAAACAACAAATACATAAGCGTTTACTCTGTTTGAAACGTTTAACAATCTCGTTTCTGAAAGTCCAGCGCAAGTACGTATTTATTTTATATTTCTTAAGACTTATCGTCAAGGGATTTTTTTTACGGTTCGATGTAACATGTTTACGACCGGAGTAAACACAAAATTACTGTTACTGAAAAAATCCTTCTATTTGCTCAAAATTAGGGTAAAGTAACACTTCTGAAAATTAATTTCAATTGCTTTCCAGCTTAAGGAACAAGCGGCAATTCCGAGGACGAATCTGGATTACGGCGTTAATCTTTGAATGCGCCCATATTCCAATGGAGAAATGCACAAGTTCCCCTTCTGAGAATGCACAATATGTCGTAGTTAAATTCTCCAAATTGTACAAAAGGGATTTATGCAACAAGTTTGAAATAGATTTTATTGGAATGTTTCGAGATCCAATATATTTAATCGTTTACTTCTTCAGCCACAAGACAAACGCTAATGTAGGAACTTTTTACTTCATCAATTCTTCATCTGGATTGCTTTGTGTATAACTTGAGAAAGTTTAACTCTAATCGATATCAGATTTTGAATTTCTCTTTCTCCTCGACTCACTTCTGTCTAAGCCCACAACTTTGTTATGAGTTGACTGAAATAAATTAATTATTCACTCTTACTAATGAACTTATTCGCTTGTTGAAAAGATAAATTTGAGAGCTTTTCCACGTGATGAGTTTTCCAATTCATGAGTTCCCGAAAAATTAATGTTCTTAACGTCCTCGGTATTTATATACCAAACTTGTAAGATGGATATTTACACGTATTCAAATCACCCTGGCGAAGCATACTGAAAACAAACTTTCATCAGAGTTTGTGGTTCATAAATGACAAAGTTTGCGAATGATATATTCTCTTGTAATCAACGAAACGCAACAGCTATAGACTTTTGATAATTTACTTATTATAATTTTCACGACTTACTGAATACATCATATTACTTCCGTTTCCTATAGTTTTCAGAAGAATCATTTCAAATTATGTTCTACCATTTTTTCTTGTCACAAGTCAAATATAATACACATTAAATATTTTTGTGTTACTTCCATTTTTCGACGACGTCTTTTTTCATGGGTTCTCAGTCGTTTTATTCGAGATATTGGAATTTGGGTAAATTTTTTATGGCTTGGTTTCCCAGAAATGTTCCTCGTTTGCAGCACTTTTTTCAGGAAATTTTACTAGTTGATTAAATGTTTTTTTTTCTTTACATGTATGAATATTGAAATATTTTCTTTCAACTCTCTGAGCTTCGTTCGCAGTTGCTACAGTTTCGGATTTAAAAGCTTTCACAGTTCGTTTCTTGAATCGCTGGAAAAATTTACATAACAAAAACTATACAGTTCATATTTAGAGCCGTGAGCATCAAATCAGCTTCCACAGTTCTACACGTAGACTGTTATGGTAACACTGCAGATAAGTTACCATCAGTATCATAATCAACATTCCTCTTTCCTTTTTTAGTTTCATCCCAAGAATGTTACACATGTAAAGTTTTGTCGTTATTAGCATTATCGAGTTCTTCAATGTCTGTCACTTTTTGTATTGATAGCTTCTTATATAATTCTCAATAGGTTTCTTCCAACTGGCGTTGTGAACCGTCAGGATTCTGCGCTGTTCATAAAAAGTACTTTATTTTATGAACAGCGCAGAATCGTGACGGTACAGAAATCGTTCACAACGCGACTTCGAACAGACCTATTGAGTTCTGCGACGTATAATTCATATGAACTTTTGCTTCTCTCGTGTATAAAAGTTTCTAATGAAAATACATAACCCAAGAAAGTTCAGTTTCTGCTATTTTTGCTAGCTACTCTATAATGCAATGACAAAAGTTGCATTTTGCGAGTTTCCCCTATGGAAGTAATCGTGGAGCTTTTTCAGCTGATGTGAGTGAAGGTCGCTCACTTCAGAAAGATGGATAATTGATTAACGATTCCAGCATCAAAATATAAAAGAAAATGAATATCATGTTTCGTGAAAGGCTGTTCATTATAAAGTTTCAACTCTTATGCAGAACTTAACAGCTTCAAATTGACACCGGGAAACTCGCAGTTTAGGTTCATTTTTATCCTCAACGTTTCCGGTCGGTAATTTGGTAAAAAAATCTTAATGGGGTTTTTCAGAAGTTTCGCTTCTATTACACGAAAATAGTGGATGAGTTTATGGGAGCTCATAGTATATTCGTTTTAAAACGCCGTTCTCTCTTAATTCCGCCACTTAGGTCTCGAAGAGAAGCAAGCCACGATATCCCAAGTGCCAAGCTTCTGAATAATCAGATCACCTATAGAGCACGTAAGAAAGTTCTTAGAGAAAAATACCTGCTCTTTAGCATTCGATGCACAAACTCGTTCCGAGATCGTTCTAAATAGCTCCTTACATTCTGGTAAGTGATGAAAGTTCAACAATTCCATTTGACAAAAAAAGAAGCTTCACGTGCCCAGTTTGGTGAATACTATTGAACGCTGTATTCAATGGGGATAAAAGATTTTCTTGAAAGCTATAAAGCTGAAAACATTATCCCATCGTTAATTGCTTTTCTATTCCATTCGATATGATTGTAATCCGATTCACATCTATTTGTAGTAATCCATAGCCATTCTCATATTACTAAAGACTAATGGTCACCAAATAGGGACGATAGATTGCATTCGAAAATCCCTAACAAAAAGTCCGGATGATATGGGTTGCTGCTTGACGGAATCTCATTATTTCAGTGGAAGTATTTAATTATAATGCTATTCTTGCTTACGTCGTCTCTAGTGGCGGTTTTACTTGGCTGTTAGTTCATGATCGGAAACAATATGTCGAAGAAATAATAATTGAGCAGTGAGGCTTAAGGCTAAGGTTGGAAAATCGATTGAGTTTTTTGACTTGCACACAATTATCTCATAAAAATGATTGCAAACTGTATTCTTGAGCTATACGGATTGTTTCTTACATATCACTGACTTCCCGCTTCTCTCATAAGATCGTCGTTTTTATTGAAAGCCCGAAGAGATGGCATAGTTGGTTCCTTCGATATGTCGCCGTTCCATAGTCAGATATAAAATCTGGAGTACTTCTCACAGAATGGAAAACACGCATAATGTTTTATACTGCAAAGTTATATACACTAAAACGAAGCAAAACTTCATAACTTCGAAAATAATAGCCGCAACTTGACTGACATATCTCATTTGTGAGACTGACTACAATGTCAGACAAAATTTTCAATCCATATCTACAGAGCGGAAGTTTCCAGGAACACACTTCACTGGATCTTTGTAAATCGTTGATTGAGGACGATTGTCTTCAAAGAAATAATCAACATAGCAAGTTATCCATGAATTGCAGTTGATTCGTAAATTGATCTAATCTCAAGATTAGTAGGAATTGCTGGAAAGATCGCTAATTCAGGCCTGACCCATGATGCGAAGGCGGTTCTTGATTTCCGGTCCAATTTCGGGCGAATATATCGAATCAATAATTTTCGACCTAATTCGTCCGAGATAAGTTCAAGGTTCTATTCGAATTTATTCGGAAAGTGAAAGGATAAAAATTTGAGCCCTTCTTGATTCAGATAAATGCGTTGCGAGTTTTAATAATTGAATAACGATGGGAATTTATGGGATTGCCAATGAAGTTGTTTTCTTAAAACAATCCGAGAAACGGCTTGGCGAAATTGGATCAATATGAATTTGCTGAATTCGATATATTAAAATGTGTTTGTATTATACGAAATCTGGGAGCTAAATTAACGTGTAATTGAAATCGATTTTATCACTAGGTTTTTGTGCTCTTTCGAAGAAGATAAACATAGGATGATAAAAATTTTCCGCGTCATTATTCTCCCGCTCCAATTGAGGGGTTGTAGAGCTTCCTCGCCACTGGGATAACTTAATCGAAATAGTTCGAGGCTTCATAAATATGTAACAATTCCCTGTAACATTGCCCGAGTTTAAATGTGGACATAGTATATCATCAATCTTGCTCGAGATACTAATCACGCTCAGAAGTGAACAGGGAATTACTCTGCGAATGTAAAGTCTATCTAACAACCCTCCAAACGATTGACGATCAAATGAATTTTTTGTCAACACTAAACAAGATGTGGTTGTTTTGATACTACCCATCAATACCAACACGCAGGTAGTTTGTGCTAAATTGAAAGCGCTTAATAATAAGTGGATATTTGAAGAGTATCGTCCGTAGAAATTTCAAACTTTTGAAAGTGTTATAAACACTCAAATAGCGACTGATGAATTTAACCAATTACGAACGCTGTATTGAACGATATAGAAGAAAAACGCCAAAGCAAATCCATTTCCTTTTGTGATATCTGCTTGTCAATTCCAGGCCTTCATTTAAGTAGTTCAATTTTTCCAATAGAAATGAATAGATTGAATTTCTGTGAAGGACTGAAAACATATTTTCATCATCATAGCGCTTCTGAATTGCATATGTTTTGACGCTCATTAAAAGTTGAAGCAATTTGTGTTTGTAACTTTTCTATTACGCCCTGGTGAAATAAGCTTAACGAACAGCAATTCCTTATTATATGCATATCGTTCTCCTGAATTAAAGGTCTTGAATCCAATGTATAACGGTAAGCATCGTCGTGATAATTGTTAAGATGTGGAAAATTTCGTTTCGTTTGAAAGTTGGTTAGGATAAGGAACGATATCGGAATAGAAATGCCTGGGAAAATTTTAAATTTCACATTTTCAACTGGGACTAAACGACTTCTTATACTGGATAGCGTGTACACTGTAATTGAATTTTTACTTTGCGACAAGGGATGGAGAACACAGGGTTGAAGTTGTTTCATTCGAAGTTTTGCTCTGAAGCACTTAGTTCGTTGACATTTCAAAATAATTTAATTCAAAATAAAAAATTGATTTATGTTATGTGCACGAAAATATTAGATTGTGGAACATGTTTTGATGCATTAATTGGGTTCGAAAAACTTTTTATCTTAATTTCAATGCATTTAGGAAATTTTGATCATTGGCAATCTCAGGACTATTAATATGGAACGCCGATAGCTGATTTAGACAACAATAATTTATTCACAGCTGAATTTCGTCTTCGTATTCTGTTACTCATTTTCTTTTAATGGAGTGTAATTAAATGGATTAAGACGCTGACTTAGATTACAGAATTTCATTCACAGAATCCTTAAAAATATTTGAAATTTTAGTATAAAAGTTACGATGATTAACGTTTCACGTGTTATGGATTTCACGTCGCTATTTCCTGTGTCACACTAAAGACACAAAAAATGTAATGATTGCTCCGTTTTCCAAGCTGTCTTATGGACGCAACTTGTAATATTGGCCGAACTATGAGGTATTTGTTGGAATTCAGACTCGATTAGTCTGGTTTATTTTAATTAATTTCAATTTTATATAATCGTCATCCAGACCCGACAAAATAAACTTCGATACGCAACAAATTGATGGATGCGCCGACGACAATCCTTATCCAGATTTCAAAAAACTCTATTGCCGGTTCTTGCAGTTTCCATTACAAACACAAACGCTGAATAGAGTCAACTTTTGACTAAAGAATTTCCCAAGGGAAATCATATAAGACTTGAATTCTTGTGGATATTGTGACGATATATATGACAGAGTGATAATTTTTAAAGAAAGAATTGCAGAATTTTAAACTTGAACAACAGTGAAATCAAATATTTTTCGCAAAAATTGTGGCAAAATACAACAGAAGCACAATGTGTGGATGGACAAATTGAAACTATAGATTATAGAGACCCTTTGTTATAGTTTAGTTTGCCTGGTCATTCAAAATACATCAAAATGGAAACTTTTCAGAGTATACGAATCGCTGCTTATTTTAACTCCCTAAAACAACTAATAGATCGAACGCAATAGGACCATAATAAGACACATTACAAATAATTGGTCGGATACCCTATAGCCCCAATAACATTATTGGAATTCGATCACGTCGGATAACAAAACATTTATAACAAAGAAGATGTGTTTCTTCCAACGAAATGACAAAGTTTTATAGTTATAACGAATGGCTTCACTGAAATAGTCATCGAAATCGTTCAAACGAAACGAGTTGATTTGTAGATTTCGCACCTTTTTTTTCGCTGAACCGGAACAGATATATTCATATGCGTTGCACATATTGCTCATATAAGTAAACAAACTTTCAATCATTTCAGAACTTAGTTCCCTACAAAAAAAATCAGATTTCGGGGCACGTTTTATATTAAAAAAATTTTCAAACTATCTACAAGCATGTTTGATCTTTTTTTCTACTTTCTTTGAGATTGAAGGAACGTCGATTGTCAGTTGATGTCAAAATGAAAACAAATGTCAAATTGATCTGAATACTCAGTTGAATTTAAGGAGACCTCTTGCATATTGGGAACCCAAAATCGAATTATATAAATTTCTATTTCCTCGACTAAGCGCGTTGGTTATTCGTTGAAGTAAAATTATTCATGACATAAAGTAGGAACTTTCTGAAAGGATAATATTTTACCCTCCACTGAACAAAATAGTCGCTTATCAAAAATTTAGAAACCGAAATGCAGATAGAATAGCATTCCTAAGCTCATGAATACGAAAAAACTTACATACGAACAAACGTGTTCGGAATTGACAATTGCGATAAACGTGAATTATTTCGCAGTTCTTGGAGGGAGATTGTTCGGAATTGAAACAAAAACGCGTATCGTTACATTATGCATATACATACGAATTTAAGTGTTTTATTGATCGAAATCCAAAAAGTCGTATTGAATATATTAAATATACAATAAATATGAAAAAGTGATATTATTATATTTTCGAGTACTAATCGTATTTGAATCATTTGACATCACTTTTCTCGGGTCAAGGATACGGTGAATTATATTTCTGTACAAATATATAATAAGAAAACTTTATGGTTCATAATAGGGCTGACGTGGAAAACTAACTAAATGAGACAATTTCAATAAAAAATCCAACGCATTTTCCACTTCTGTTTACTTCCTCACAATTTTCTAGTTGATAATGAATGTAATCAACTTGAGAGCTTTTCAAAAACATACATATCCACCGTATTCATGAAAAAATTGTCATTTGTATCGAATGCTTGCACTTTAAACAGTATCGAAAGGTTTTACGCTGAGAAAAAAGACAAAATGTTATTAAGAAACAGCACTTTGGGCGCACTTTCTCTTATAACTCAGTGCGTTAATATAATTCTGCGAAATTACACATTACAAAATACAATCATATTATTGTATCAGGCCGAGCGGGTCTACGATTTTCCAGCGATTGTATTGAACAACGTGAAAGATTTACTAACAACAAAAAGGAGTAACCATCCAGAAGTGTTCATTTTCGAAAACATGAACTCTAATGAGTTGGAGTCGGTTATAAAGATACTTCGACGTTATTTCGCTCATTATTTCAATCCAAAAGGTAAATATCTTTTTCTAAACTGGGATTTTACATCGACGAAAATCGTGGGGGTGTTATCTTCATTTTTCATTTTCAATACAATTTTAATCGAAAAGAACACTGGGAATATTTATACGTATTACCCATATGCTCCCGAACAAAGTGTTGAGGACTTCAGGCATACTAATAACCAGTTGGCGCAAATTGGCAATTGTGGCGAACAGAACATTTTCAAAACTGAAGCGTTTCCACATAAAAATTCTATGAAAATAAAAAATTCTCATATGAAGGTAGTATACCCGCAGATACTTCCGTATACAGATTACGCAAGTTGCAAAAATCTTACGAATTGCTTACAACCCGGTATGGAAGTTGAGATTGCCCAAATGATGGCCGCTCATATGGGCATAAAGTTGGATTTGGAGCAAGATAACTATTTCAGCACAGAAGATTTCCTTAACTCAACCTATTACGATATATATATTGGAACAAGAATGCGCATTTTGTTTGATGGAATAGATTATTCGATGTCCTATTTGGATGATCCAAGCGAAAAGATCTGCTGCACGAGATCAACAACGACCTTCAGGTTCAGGATATCAACGCAACGTACCTGGAACATCGAAGACAATTCCCGGAAAAACATCGAAAAATTGTTGTTACAATTGCGGCGCGAGTGATCACATCAGTGCGAAGTGCCCTGACAAGCAAAAAGGTGTCAAATGTTTTAAGTGTGGTCAGTTCGGTCACATAGCGACGAAGTGTTCGAAGGAAATTCTACACATAAGTAAGAACAAATATTTTAAGCAAATACTTGTACGTAATATTAAGATAGACGCCCTTATAGACACTGGTAGTGATTTAACGTTGATAAGAGAGAACGAATATGTTAAAATAGGTTCACCGACGATGTATTTTTCTCGTGTTAAGTTCGATGGTGTTGGGTCATCAGGGAATAAAACGATCGGACAGTTTAATACTTCAGTTGAAATAGACGATGCTCAATACGAAATTAGATGTCATGTAGTGCCGAATAATATTCTTAAAGTAGGAATGATCATAGGAACCGATTTCCTAAACGATGTTCATTTGAGTATCACAGCCGGAGAAATTAAAATTTCGAAATTATTAAACGATAGTTGCTCAATTGAAAGCGTGCCAGACATATTTCAAATTGATACAATAGAAGAAAAATCGGAAATTAATTTATCGCATATAACGAACGAAGAACATAACAAAAAATTGAAAACTTGATTCAATTATATAATCCGAAGAAAGTGCGCGAAGTCGGAATAAAAATGAAAATAATATTGAAAGATGAAATACCTGTATTTTCAAGACCGCGTAGATTATCTCCCCCAGAACGCGAAGAAGTCGAACAAATAATTAATTCTTGGTTAGACGAAGGAATAATTCGAACGTCCGATTCCGAATATGCGAGCCCTATAGTACTTGTCAAGAAGAAAAACGGTTCGACGCGTGTTTGTGTGGATTTCAGGGCTCTTAACAAGAAAATTGTAAAAGATAGGTATCCATTACCGCTAATAGAGGATCAATTAGATTTGTTACAAGACGCTACAATTTTTTCAACAATAGATCTTAAAAATGGATTTTTTCACGTACCAATTGATGATGAAAGCATTAAGTATACATCTTTTGTAACTCCGAATGGACAGTATGAGTTCCTGAAAGTACCTTTTGGTTTATGTAACTCACCGTCTGTATTTCAGAGATATATCAATGCTGTATTTAAAGAACTTATATCCACCAGAACGATTTTAACCTACATGGATGATTTGATCGTATTAGGAAAAAATTATGACGACGCTTTGGAAAAATTGGAAAGAGTTTTGGTTGTAGCCAGTCAGTTTGGTTTGGTGATAAATTGGGAGAAATGTCAATTTTTAAAGTCGCGTATTGAATATTTAGGGCATATAATAGAAAACGGAACATTGAGACCTTCGTCACATAAAACTAAAGCTGTAGCAAATTTTCCGGAACCAAAATCGATTAAAGACGTTCAAAGTTTTTTAGGCCTCACGGGTTACTTCAGAAAGTTTATTCACAATTATTCAATTATTTCACGGCCGCTTACGAATCTTTTAAAAGCAAATGTAAAATTTGTGTTTGCTCTAGAAGAACGTGAATCTTTTGAATGCTTGAAATCATCGCTTTGTTCTGTCCCCGTTCTGAAATTGTATTCGCCAAATAGAGCAACAGAGTTGCATTGTGATGCCTCTCACTTCGGTTTTGGAGCAATTTTATTGCAAAAGATTATGACGATAACAAATTTCATCCCGTGTATTTTGCTAGTTCAAAGACGACCGCGGCAGAAGAGAAATATACCAGTTATGAATTAGAAGTACTTGCGGTTGTTAAAGCATTACGAAAGTTTAGGGTTTACTTGCTTGGAATTGAATTTGTAATTGTTACAGACTGTCAAGCATTTGCTATGACGATGAATAAAAAGGATTTGTGTGTAAGAGTTGCCAGATGGGCTCTTTTGTTGGAAGAATTTCAGTATTCAATCGTTCATAGGTCCGGCTCAAAATGGTCCACGTAGATGCACTTAGTCGAAATCCTCCCTTGCGTTATGTCGTCAAATGAGTGTCCGGATACCATTATTACAAAACTAAAAGCAGCTCAGCTTAAGGATGAAAACCTGAAAAAATTATTCGATTTGGTGAAAAAAAATAAATGCCGCGATTATTCGATTAAGAACGATCTTTTGTATAAAGAATTCAATGACGATATTTTAATTGTAGTACCAGAAAAAATGCAGACACAGGTTATTAAGAATTGTCATGAAAGAGGTCACTTCGGCATCAATAAAACAGAAGCATTAATTTTGAAAGATTACTGGTTTAAAGGCATGAGGCAAAAAGTTGAAGTGGTAGTTCGAAATTGTATTGATTGTATTTTAGCGGAAAGGAAATACGGCAAACAAGAAGGTTTTTTGAATACGTTAGATAAAGGTAACATTCCGTTAGATACTTTTCATATCGATCACCTAGGCCCAATACCGTCAACTAAAAAATCATATAAACATATTTTTGTAGTAGTAGATTCATTTTCTAAGTTTGTATGGTTATATCCTACACGTTCGACCGATTCTGAAGCGGTTATAGATAGGTTACGAAAGCAAGCCGACATTTTCGGTAACCCAAGACGTATTATTTCTGATAGGGAACGGCCTTCACTTCTATGGCGTTTGAAGAGTACTGTCAATCAGAGAAAATTGAGCATATCCAAATCACGACGGGAATACCACGCGGAAATGGTCAAGTGGAGCGCGTTAATCGAACACTCATTCCGCTGTTGACGAAATTGTCTGCACCAAAGCCCGAAGAATGGTATAAACATCTAGGTACAGCTCAGAAATTCTTGAATGCTACACAACAACGTGGAATAGGAATGTCACCATTCACCCTTCTCTTTGGAACTCATCTTCGTCTCAAGGAGAATCCCGAAATACGAGAAATGATTGAGAATGAATGGATCGAAATGTTCAACGAACAACGCGATCAGCTAAGATCTGAAGCTAAGAGTAACATGATACGATGGTTTGTGCCTTCGGGACATCTTTGGCCTCGGTGGCGTTACATTTTAGGTGTATTCAACTTAGACGTATGGATTAGCTTTGTAGTAACAGGAATATGTATTCTTATGGCATGGGTGGTCGAAGGCTGCATAATGAAAAGAGATATTCGGCGTGAATGTAGTCGATTGATTTTTGGTTTAGTTTTTGGGTAATGTTTGTTTTTTTTATAATTAGTTTTAATTTTTTATTTTATTTTTTAGGTCAAATATCCAATACCAATCGTCGAACGCAATTCAAAAGACTTTGATTAATTACTCGATTGTATTGGTGACAGCATTAAGCATCTGCTTCGGCACCAGGCTAAATTATTTATTAAATGGCATCAATTTTGTAGACACTGTGGATTCGTCGGAATCTTTTATGGCGGAGGGTTTTCATATCGGCACCTCATCTCCTGTCGTGGAAGAAATATTTAAACACATAGATCACTTGGAGAATTATCCAAAGAAACTTAAAATCACTTGTCATATCATAACGGATTGCTTGTCAGATATATTCGCAAAACGAAAGTTGGCTTTTTTGGGCCTATCGAGGCAAGTCAAATTTCACTTCGCCTATAACATCAACGACACGAAAAATATTCTAAATCCGGCCAAGGAATTGGTGAACGAGAGTCCCTTTATTGCTAATACTGTTATGTGGTTCACGAAGGGTCATCCGCTATTTCCCGCTTTCAATAAGTATTTGCAAAATATGTTCGAAACTGGATTGATAAAAAATATCGCCTCATCATACGAGACCTACAAAAGGAATCGCTATTTTAAAACCATTAATGAATCGACAGAAATTTTGACCTTGGAACATATGGTTGCTCCTTTAGTCATCTTAACGGTGGGATTATCAGCGAGTTTTATCTGTTTTTTGTGGGAAATTGGAGCATGGCAGAAATGCGGAAGATTTTTATCGAAATTATTCACGCGATAAAGCCGCAAATACGTCTTAGGTTAATGAAAGTCTGTTATTCAACTAAACTTCTGTTTCAATGACACCACACTCAGTTCAATGGCACAATATAGTAAATGCAAATTTGTTCGAGTTCAGAATACTATACGATTAGTGTTTTAAGTATTGTTGTCTTACACTCGATGTAATAAAACTTGAATTTTTCTGGAATGTTTTTCGTTGCTGTTTGCTCCTAAAAATGAGGAGAAAGTTGACCATCCATTCATTTCACATCTTACTTTAGAAAAATAAAAGCAAAAAACAAGTTTTTGTCAAATTCTGGAAAACGGTTCGAGATGAAGAGTTGAAAATTGGAAAATTTAATTTTGGTAGCAAAACGATCTCCGAGTTCGTCGAAGCCGTTTCTACGCACAGAACTGGCTATACCCAATTTGTCGTATCGTTCTTTTCTTCGGCCTACACGTAAACCTGGAATCAGTGTCAGAAATCTATGAGAAACGATTCGAAGTTTCTTTCAATCGAGAGCAGACTTCCAAAATTCTGGTGATGCTCATACAGAGTGGTTGTTGAAAGTTTTAATGAGATACATGTTCACGTTTTTACCTACATGGATAACATAGATGTTAGCAGTTGTAAAGCTTCAACACTTTACAAGGGGGTGTGTTTTGTAACACCCTCTAACACTTTATGGTAGGTCGATTTACAGTCTGCGCCACTTCTCTTTGTGGCGAGCACGGTCTTCCCTTGATTTCCCTCGATGATGTATCATTATCACTTAATATCACGGATGAACGGATCCCTAATTCATCAATTTTATATATGCAACAGGTATTACGACATGGAAAACGTTTCCATTAAATAAATAGCTCGACTGCCGAAACTTCGGTATCAAGAGACATCATTCGCATAACGTATGCTGATTCGTCCCTTGCGGACGCGACTTGAAGGGCTGAGGGGATCTTTCCATCAACAATACGGTGAATCGATCGGCCCGGAAGTCCTAAGCGGATAAAAATTTTCTGCTTCGTTATAGGTCGGAATTACCAAAGGACGTGGCAGAAACCGATTTTAGGTTAACCGTATGTTTCAGACCTAAATTTAATTCAGTTGGATATCCATCACTGACATTTGAACGCGATATTCCAAAGTTTCATAATCAACATATCTAGAGCAGAACGTTTCTCATAGCGAGTGCTCGTGAAATATCACCTTATCTATCTTCATATAATTTAGGTGTTAGAATTTCTCGCTGAAAGGGAAATTAGGAAAATATGTCGTTGCAAATTTTCGAATACTCATAGGAGCGAAATCACGGTTGAGTTCGGAATTTTTTACAACCGGCATGTTACTTCTACTGTAAAGCCCTCGTCGTCGAATCAACACAGCAAAGCAATTGGAACAAGATAAATATCTATTCATGGTTCCACAATAGGATGGGAGACATCTCCCAACATGAATCGGAAGCGATTGGAATCAAATAGTTTTTTCCTTCCGTCTGTTTGTATTTTGTCGGAAGCTCAAATCGATAGAAATAAAGAATGCTTCCCGTTATATTTGATCAATTCGATTGTGAACCGAAATACTTCACACTATTTATCGGTGGAAATTAAGAAATTTCTGACTTATGTGACCTGTCTTCCCATTTAGAATCATGCTTTTGTGAAATATATTTCCGCTCTGAGATTCAACTTAAAAACCAGCTAAATTAAGAACTCCGGAGACATCTTTCTCGTTTTGATTCCCGTCTTTTGTGATGCGTCTTCCAGATGTAGGAATGAAAGACCGTCGGCTTTATTCATTTCCTTTAGATCCGTTCGATTTTCAATTTAGCTGTGTAATTAAAAATGATCAGACGATATCAACAGATGAATAAGGAAATATATTGATTGAAAAAATTTGAGTGCTTTCCACCCTAATTAATGAAATCGTTGAAATCTAAAATCGAAAGTACACGATTTGACTTTGTAGAAGTTCGAAGGCTCTTTTTCGGATTCTCGGCCAATGAAAAATAATTTCGTTCAGTGTTAAAACAATTTTACGAGCCCAAAGGATATCACAGACACTTAATATATATTCACATTTATGGAGAACTTGAGTAATTAACGTTATACAGGATTTTAATTTTGAAATGCGAGGAAAATGGCAAAGGGGAAGTTTATATCGTCCAATCGCCAATTGACACTTGTCACATCATTCGATGAAACTAATTGACAACCACATAACAGCACCATATTCATTCTCGATATGCTGTTTCGGTAGCATTATAATCAAAGATTGAAAGCGGTGCAATTATCAATAGCCGAGTTATCACTCATCGAAAAAACAGTGCTTTTTTTCTCAGAAACGGTTCATTTTAGACAGGAATAGTAAGCTAGGCGATCGTAGCTCCATTCGATAGCAATTGAGTGGTAATAAACTCAAAGCGTTTGTGATTTTAGAAATTGAGTTATATTGAGTATTTCAAAACATTTTTGGCATGTTTATGTTTTGAGTTGGTTTTGCTCCGAAAGGGAAATTTGTGACACTTTCATCGACCAAGACAATCATAGTGAACGACAATAAGAATCTTTTAGTATTCGGCGAAATCGTAAATTTTTGAGATTTTGAATTTTTTTCCCAAATTCTATGGATACCACGTTTCAAATGTACAAAGCCTATATAATAAGCACAATTCACCTGCGGTCTTGCATTTATGTTTCGAATTTTCATGTAAAATGACACAACTTGGTTTCGAGTTTTCGAGTATAGTAAAAGCAGAATAACGGCTACATTTTGTTGGCGTCAATTGAGCAATAAAATTAGGAGAATGTTATGTTATATAACCGTAAAAACTAACCACGAGTACTGAGTTTATAGGTAATAAAAGAATGATATGATGTAATCAACAGGGATATAAACGATATGTTTCTGATAGTGTAATATAAAGGAACATCTTGGATTCGAAATACTCAAACGACTTCCTTCGTCTTTATTATAAGTAACACAGGAAATTATCGACGCCAAGTTTTTATCTCGTTATCAAAGATTTTCATAATACTGCTCCTCTTCAAAGATGAAGTTAACTGTCGTTGATCGTAAAACGGTGAATGAGGAACATTTCCAGAGTTTCTGAGTTTCGCTGAAAAGGAAACTTCTCATCAATTAATAACCCCCTTGTCGGAATCGGTTTTTTTGGAAGAATATTACTTTCGGAGAATTTGGTACAGAAGATGTATCCGAGGATTTCATTTGGGAAAATATGGCCTTTATAGAGGTTGAACCAGCGGCGAACGATAAGGAAATTCCTTATTTTTCATTGTCTTCCGTCTTTGCTGGAACGTCATCGAAATCTCTGTCCTGGAAAGATGTATTCATTAACAGCCCACATATTCTCTCAACTTCAAATAGAAACAGGGCGCCAATTAGAGTTTCCTAGTTTACTGTCCCGAGTATTGTATTATTTCGTAGTGGGAAATCCGAATAGATTATGTCGATACATAATAGAACTCATTAGTATTGTGAAACTAATAATTCACTACCTCGAATTTATGTTGGTTAACCTGTCGCTTCGGTGTTGCAGGGAAGTGGAATTAAGCACCACGAAATCTTACCTTTCAGCAAACGAATATTTATCACTTTATAAAACGAATCCGCTGCAACCGTCCATTCTCGTTTCTCTTATCTTATGAATATTTGAACATTGATTTCATTCTCTCGACATTTTTCTGCCCTCAACGGAGGATCGATTTGTATTCAGGTGTAAGTGAACCATTCGGTATTAAATCGGTGGAGTACCGATTCCTTATTCTGAATCAGGAATACCCCCAGTGAATTCCTTGCACCGTTCTGTCTTTGTCATATTAGGGTCCTTACTAATGCGTCATCATTGGAATGTCCTTTATGCACCATTGCACCCTAGATTACTTTGAATCTTTGATGGTGAAGTGATGCTTTTGATCCCTTCGACTACAAGTTCTGTGGCACTTCACTCCTGGATGTTCAAAGGACAAGATTCTGGGATAGGATAGAATATTACCATGTTTATTAATAGCAAAATTATGGATTTTGAATGTTGATTCCTGTGCATCTTGTTTTTATCCTCATTTTCAGTCAATATAATATTGAAATATTTGATAAAATTTAGTAATTGACTGCAGGTTTTCGTTAAAAAATGTAATTGAACTAAAGTTCATGGTTATTATTTCATCAAAATCACTGGGTACAATATTATCCTTGGATATGAAGAACGCTATTTATTCCGATGGCGCAAAATTTTCTCAAATATTCAAAATAGTTATGTGATTAATGAGCAATAATTCAAATTTGATTAATATATTTTTTAAACCTCGAGTAACTTTTCTTTTAGGACACAAATAATTTATAATTTAGGAATCAATGTAGATAGTGATCATAGATTTCGATTTGACGTTTACGTTTCAGTTTGCAATTTTCTTCATTTATATGCCTAAAAACCTAAACACGTCAACAATTTCCATTATTATATATTTCCATCCCTTGATTGAAATTCCAATTTGCATAAACCAGTTTGACCATCTGTTATTATTTTGGGGATGAAGGACAACTCAACCGTGAACGACTACATAATATATCCGTTGTTCGTTTCATACTGGATCGCGCTCTGGAAAGCCCCTTGTTCGATAAGCCTTCAAACGCTGCCAATTCACTTCATCTGTCTCATTGTTTCAATGATGTAGCAGTTGATGTAGTTCGTCTACATGTACGCCTATATTTCCTTCGATGCTTCACTGATAGAATTTTTTCCAGAAATATAATCTCTGAACGTATGTTTATCACAAAGATATTATGTAGTCGATTTAATCCTTGCGAAAAATCGAGTCGTGGAATTGAATTTTTGATAATCAACTTCAGAAATTTAAATTAACATGAAACACCTCGAAGTGATTTGCGATACGAAACATTTATTGAAATTTAGGATTGCTCGTACATTTTGATTGCCACACTGGAAAAGAGTGGATAATAAACACCTTCTGAAATATTTTCAGTCTCCTTTCTATTCGGATTTTTATTTCTTTTTTATGTCTGCACGCACGCGCGAAAAAACATGACTCATACAGTAACGTTCCCTAAAGTGGGTATTCAGTTGAGTGCCAATACGCATGAGGCCAATCGAGAAAGCGAATGTCGTCCGCGGTATCCCACTTGCCGCATGCGAGTTATGCTCAACGGAATAAAGATACTAAAGCGAAAGTGCGGAACGAGCGATAAGGCACAACCATACTAAAAGTCCAACTTCCGAGAAACAGTTATTATCATTTTATCATTTACGACAATTGCGGCAAAAAACGACCCATCAGTAATTGAGATCGGTTTTACATGCGATGTAATGATGATCTTGAGAGTATTCTATGAATTACGGTTTCGAATCATATTGAAAATGGAAGAAAATATAAATTGAAATTTCAACACTTCTTCATTTAGAATCAGAGCAAAAAAAAACGCTTGTCAGTATATACGTACATTACGTTCATTACGAAGGTGCAGAATTTCTCAATTAAAGTGAAATAAAAGAGTTGCATTCGACGTATTCGATGCGGTAACAGGGAGAACTGTTCGAAACTTTTCGTATTTCGTTGTTTCAAGCAGAATCGTTTCGGGGAGATATTGAGGGAATTCGTTGTTGTTACACAGACGTGATTCGTGTTTACGTTTCCTAAAGAATGTTGACGACGTGTATATTATGTTGGAACGGGAGTATAGCAAAAGGAACAATTTTGCACTTCATCGAGTCATATGAAAAAAAATTTTTTAGACTGATTCTGAAACTTCAGGCATGGAGGAAACATCGTTTTTTCATTATTGTCTACTTAAGTTATGGAATTAAGATTAATGTAACAAATATTGTTGTTTTGCGATACTCATTTTAACTATTAGACTGTTAAACGTAAGTGGGATCAAAACAGAAAAGTTTAATTAAAACATTATTATATTTACAACACAACTTCGACGGAAGTTCGCAAATTCGCGCGTTTTTCGTCTGGGTGGTACACCAATGAATCAAAAACTCTGTTAAATTTCGAAATGCTTGAAAGGAATTTTGGACGCGTTGGACGCCAAATCTATTTTATCTCGGCGGAGCGACGTCAAATTTCCGGTAACTAATAGAGAAATATTTTAATATTCATTCAACCGAATTTTGACGAATCGCAAATGTGGCAACAATCGCATTGTTTAACACAAATTTGGTTTTCAACACTGAAACCAATTTAATCTCATCGGAATAGAGTCGGATTTCGAGCGACGAATAGATTAAAATTTTAATCTTGTAACTGAGTTTTGACGTAACCCGAATCAACAGCCTTTTAACAATTTATGTCGCATTATCTGAACAAATATAAAATATTTCTAGACTTCTGATCGTTATCAATTTCCATGTTTCAATGATTATTAATGATTGATTACTAAAAATTTCCAGACATTAACAAAAAATTTCTTGTTCGACCGTTAATTTGTTACAAACAGCAGAGTTTATGTGAGGTGGAGAAGAATTGAAAAGTTTAAAGATTTTTCAACAATAAATTTAGAATATATTTATATTCAACAGATGAATTAGGAAATATTTCCTCTTACACCTGATGTCGAAATAACTATCGTGATCATTAATCTAAATCTATTCCGACTGATTAACAATTTTGATTGAGTGATTGAGGTTGTATATTCGTCGGTTGTGTTTCTCACTTTAATATGCTTGGAATACAATGAGAGATAGTTTCTGAATTCCTCTAAGCTCGTATTCTAGCAATATCCCATGAATTTGATGAAAATTAATATAGGGTAGCTAAAGTTGAATAGTTGATGTGTGCTCCCAATCATCTGCCTAATATGAACTATCTGAAGATCTAGTTTTTGAATGGTGGAGATAACTTTTGGTTACCTTGATATTCACCATTAAAGTTTTTCAAGGTTATCGAATCCGTTCCGTTAACGATAAATTTTCACGGCCATCGCGCGCATCTATAAATCATTTGGAAAACAATTTTTTCAGTTATAGCAAAATAGTGGAACGAATCGACTTTTTATGGTCCCAATTTCCGCTCTCCTTCGGCAGGTTGTATCATTTATTTTTAGTGGTTGAATATACCGGCGACAAGAAACGATGGAAAAAATATATATTATAAATATATGAAAGGGTGTTTGGATATATTTCATTCCCGATGTCGCGCAGATACTGGGAACGCTGGTTTTGTCTGATATTCCATGAAATAATAATGTTCTTTAAACACTTGTCGTTTTGTGGATCGGATTATCTTCGTATTGAGCGGAACTAAATCCTCTGTAGTCGGACATTCACCTCATATATATTTTGTTGGCGCATAATGGTGGATATGATGCTTTCAATTTGACTTGGGTTTTTGTCAGGGATGAAACATCGAGCCGTCAGGTGAAGAACAAAAGAGTTTCAACTTTCTACATTCAAATTTTTAGATTTTGTTTGAAATAATATGGGTGATAACAATTATTACACTGAAATTCAATCAGTCATTGTACGTTAAGGAATGACATCCCAACTCCGTGCTATTGGGATGATCATTAAATCATAAATTAGTTCGTTTCCGTTACACAGGGTTGGAAAGTTTCGAGACAGGCACAAAATCGTTTTGGATAACCTACGGAATGTTGTCCTAGTCTTCCCGCAATCTCTAATGGATGTCAACTAGAACATTTGGGGAGTAAGTTAGTTAATTCATTAAGTAGATTGTCAGTCATATCACACCGATACTTGTTCTATATACAATGAGCGTTTACCAAGCGAGGAATTAGGTTTTTAATGTACTTCCGCTGCTATTGTCCTTCATTCTCCTTATGTTTATTTCACCTTATATTTGCAACAAAGTTGATTAAAATGGAAGACAAGCATGGCGTCAACGAGCGATCTCTATTTGTGCCCCGATCACTATAAAGTTATGGATCTATATGTACAGAATCTTTGAATGTATGGAAATTGGAATAGTGAAAACTTCTTATTTTTATGACCTCCCCTCTGGAAGTTGTAGGGTTGGAAGTCAATTTCGAAGTGGGGTTATTCAAATTTAAAACTTAGTTTCTATTAAAAATTCTATAAAAATTTGTGGGAAATCATTTGGGACAGAAAGCATCACAAATAGTTACTAATAAAATTCAATTAATGCAATGGACTGAATGCAATTCACCATGGGAAACGCAAATAAAATTCAATGATGCTTTATAATGATCAGAAGTATCTTTAAAGTCATGTTGCACCTATATGCCAACGTCATCCTAGCGCTCTGTAGTAAATACGTTGGGGCAATTGTAATTTCCAATGGTCACTCGAGTTATTCCAATTTTGGTGAGAAGCTCTCGATGCCCCTTGGACATTGAACACAAAATAGACATGCTTTACTTTCAAAATAGACAACGGAACACTAGTCAAAAGTATAGATTGACAGAATTTAAGAGAGTGAAAATGGAATAAGAGTAGGCATCGATAAATGGTTCATTGTCGTATTTCCAAGTTTGTCATGAAATCTTCGCAATACCATGAATTAAAAATTAATTGGAATTTTTGTAATTCACAGGAATGCCCCACAAAGCTGAATATATTGCCGTTCGACGGTGAGTATAATAAAAAATATTTAGTCATATGTCGTGGAAATAGTCGTCCGGTTCATGATGTTATAATTCCATATCTTGCTCGAGAAAATCAGTTCCAGAAAAAAATTTGTTAGAATCCAGGTTTCCATATTCAACGTTGAATAAAACACAAATTTGCCAAAAGAAATTGCCTTGATGATCATTGACGATAAATTGTAGCAGAGAAAATTACAATTGATGATAAATGCTTTAGCAAGAAACGTAATTTGCCGCTTTGAGTAACCAAGGAATCTTAATCATTATTGAACAAATAGGAGTCAGTTCAGTTTTTCGAATTGACAATAGATGGATTTAGTTTTAAATTGAACAACAAATTTGCGTTCGAGTAAACTCGAAAAACAATTACATTGTCATAACACTCGAATTCGTTTTACAAATGAATTCATATGCTTTTTGAAATGGTTGGTAGCCTCAATGTTCATTAGGGGAAGGTCATGAAAAAAATTTTCATTAAAAGCATCATTTATTGTAAATATTATCCATTAAAAAAGTCAGTAACTAAAACAAAAGAGAAAGTAGCCCTTGTCCTATTTGTATAACCTTAACAGGTATCACAAATGAAGAATTCCGTTTTTTTAGTGTTTTCAAATCAATTCTTATATTATTTTTGGTATCATTTGAATATTTATAACGCCACCTTTTCACTTCGTAGTCTTTAGATTTATATGTATACACAACTTTGACATTATTATCGAATTTCTTAATGTTAATGATGGCTTCATAGCCGTTAGCTTTGACATGCAAATAAAGAAGATGTTTTGAACCTCGAGCTGATAATATCCACTTTTTTTCTTGGTATGACCGAATCAGAAAAGATTCTCTAACCAGAAATTCTAATTCAACAATACTTTCGTGATGGTTGCTATAAAAATGTGTCGAACTGTCTTTTTCGAAAAAAGAACATTTTCCAAAAGGACACGCAATCTTCATCATCTTCCCACTTGTTTGGTGTGGAATTTTCATACGAATTATTTCCGAAACGATCATAACCTTTTGAACAATTTCCTCTAGCAGATAATTTCGTCCCTCAAGAAACTTACATTTACATAATATACAAAGTCCTTTTTTAAAACACAATTTACAGGCACTGTGGCCGCTTCGACAAAGAAAAATTTCGTTATTCATAAACTGGTTACAACATGAACATAAAAAAGCCGAGTTACTCTGGTCAATTAATAGCGTTGTTGACTGAAGTAATTTTTTTACCGACATATTCTCTACAAATGGGCAAGCGGCACGACAAAAAGGGCACCTTTCGAACTTGATACTCGATGATTGGAACAGGCAATTGCATACGGTGTGGCCGAATCGGCAAGTCCACGGTGTGCCGATTCTCTCGAAACATATATTGCATTCGAACATAGAAGAATCGAGGAGCTCTTCAGTTGGGAACTCTTTTGATGCACATGCCATTCTGGAATTTTTCGAAAAAAGAAAATGTGAAACAATGAATGCTGGACGTAATTTATCCTATTTACCTGAATGATTTAATTATTGACCAGCAACGTTTTCACAGTGGGTGTCTAAAAGCGACTGAATTCGTAAAAATTCACGTGAAATGTTTTGAAGACAACAACAAAAAACGAAATATTTAAAAACTGTACGATAAGATCGTTTCATGTCGTTCGAAATCAAGTTGTAATCACTTTGTCCTTCTTGGTCGATTTCGACAAAGATAAAATATCCGAACATACGTTTGACTTATTTTTTTTATCTCAACCGTTTTCTCGATATTCAAGAAGATTTTGAATTCCGGTGTATCAAGCAATGTGTTTTGAAATTGTATATCTTTCGAATAACAATTTATAAAATATCATACTTATGAATCATAGTGCATGCTTTTGAAAAAGAAAATTTTTTTCTTTGAAATCTTCATCTTTTAGGTTGAATAAATATGTCCAAAATTCATTTGCTTCTATAATTTGCTCCTTCATTAAGTGAATTTGTAGACTGTTCAAAAACCTTACAGGTTCTACTTGGAAATTATGCAAAAAATTTGAATGAATTAAATTTTCAGAATACAAATAAATTCAAGTCTTGCGCCTTTTGGCGAGGACCATTTTCACTACATTTGCTAACATAAATAGAATTAATGCTTCATCTTAAGACAATAAATTCCAACGAATGAAATGAATTGTCTATTTTAGAATACAAAGTTGTGACGTACGTTTTAAAATCGAGTTGTCTCACCCAAATCGCTTAATATAAAGAAATATCTCAGTTGGGCTTTTTGAAAAGTCAAAATATCAAATTTGAAATACCAGTTAACGGTTCAAGTTCAGTCTAATACACCTCGAAAAAGCCCTCTGCAAGTTACTTCTTTAATTGTTTCGCGTGTTTAGGTGTTCGCGTAGTAAACTCGTGTGATTATAATATGAAAAAACCTAATTCTCCGTAACAAATCTCCATTTTTTTGTGGCTCTTTCTTCCATGCTAAACCATTCAGTATATCTTTATATAGGTGATCCATAATGTGCGAATACTTCCTTTGGGAATGGTTAACCGTCATTTAAGATCCATTTGTTGGAAACAGTAAAACATAACTCCATTCAGCAACATAAAAAAGCAGTTGTACGTTCATTCGGCTTTGTTATATCCATCTCGATCCTAAGAGCAATTTTACTGAAACTCATAAAAATTTTATGATATACTGAATCAATTCTATCCAAAAGTTTCACCTTCTCCATAACGCATAAGCTTATCTGAAATTCAGACAATGAAACGGGTTTTTTATAAACATGCTTTACTTTGGTGTAATTTACTACCCTTCGAATGATTTACGGTATTTTTGATACAGCGAACTTTCTTTCAGGCCGTTTTCAGATCGAATTTAAATTGAAAGAAGCCTTGTTTTAATTGGTACGCATACTAAAATTAGGAGGTAAAATGATTTTCTTTCCTTCGATTGTGCTCTGGGGTATTTGGAGCAAAGTGGAGCAGGTGACGAGGGCAATGAATGAGACTTGTCCGTCTGGTTACTTAATTAAAAAGCAATTAAACTGAAGTTTACAATGAAAAGAACGAACTACTTTCGGTCCAAATTACGAGCACCTTTTGAAAACGTGGGATTGTTTTGCATATTGCTTAGGTATTTGAAACAATTCTAAGCAAACATCTTCTCAGCAATATCGGGGAAACCACTGAACAGCTGAAAATAGAGGATTTATTTGTAATTTTAGGAATGAGAAGGATTTTCCAGAAAATTTCTCACAGTTTGTAATTTTTTTGAAAATACCAAACTTTTTGAAACATTTCCTCAAATTAATCAAGAAATCATCCAAATATCGTAAAATTCATAGATTTTCACAGCAAATGCGAAATTAATCTTTAATTCACCGAAAACTCAGACTAACTAATAATTGTAAACTTCAAGGGGAATATTTCGAGACGATCACTAAGAATCTTTTTTGAATTTCATAGGACATTCAACTTTGTTCTTGTATGTTCCTGTTTATTCTTCAATATCAACATCACTTCCAGATTTTAAATGGATACAGAGGGGAAAATAATATTTCCCGGTATTCAGACAGACCGACTTACATAAATTGAGAAGCTGTTTTAGATCTCTAATGTAACCATTATATTCTGGAATCCTCCTATAAATATTTGTAGTCAAAGGAAAGTTAGTAATCACTAATGAGAAATTTTTCTGAACTCCCCATCGAAAAGTTTGCTAATTGATCTTTCGCAACTAACGATCGCTTCATTTCTGTTATACAATTCCATGAACTTTGATTTCTTAATTTATGTAATGGTTTTTCGTACTTGTTGGTTATTCACAATCCACAACACGATTTTAGCGATAATGTTATTACTCCGAGAGTGAAATCCTGAAAAGCTAATTTGTGAAATGACTCTGAATGGGGTTTAGTTCAACATGCCATTAAAGGGCCAAGAATAAAACTCCAATTGAAATAAAAAGGGATTTATAGCCTCTTTTCATCGCTATGGAATTGTTCTTTTCAGTGAAAGTACCGGATTATCCCGAATATTTTTATATCAAGCTAAATGATTCGTTTTAGCAGAGTGGAATCTGATTTCTCACCAGAGATAATGCTGAAGTCTCTAATTCTCTAAATATATTATTCCTATTGATTCCACTTCAGCAATATAATTTTTCAGATAGCGATTGAACTATAAAGTTCTTTGAATTTCACCAATCTTGATATTAATTAACGTTAATACTATTACGATTAGAATTGTCTGCATTTAATACTACAGTAATTCAAATTAACAATTAATAATTACCAATTAATCTACCATTCAAGGTGCTCAGAAATTCCTGATAATAAGTGAACGCTCGACTCCTGGGGGATCAGGAAATTAATTTTCGGATCCGATAATGAGCATTTTCAGTAGTGCACATTGAAATAATTAAATTTCCAGATGAATCTATCCTTTTTTCTTGTTAATTTCAATTAAGGAAATGCAAACTGGAAAGTAGTTTCGATCTATCAGTTCGTCAATGGACAAAACAGTTCGGAAATAATGCCATCCGGTCTGTTATATGTACATAATAAACCCAACAAACTAAGTGAAATGGAAATGAAGCGATCGGGTTAAAGGGACAATTCCTAATGTTCTCCAACAACTATACTGTCGTATAAAATCAATGATTGGGGAAATGAGCTCCTCCTTCAAATTCGACTTGCCGGATGAGTGAGTACCAACTCAAATGGAAAATGGATTTGTTTGATATGTCAATCTCAAGCCTCTTACTATTTAACAGATTTTGATATGCATACTAGGAATCGATAAGAATTTATTGGTTTTACGGAATAAAAATTAACAACACAAGAATATTCAAATGAAATTCGTTCGATGTATTCAACAAATGTTTATTTCATTTATTTATGCTTTCGTTTTTCGGAAAAAAATAGTGGAGATGACACACTTTTCGTAATCAAATATGAATTGAATTCAATGAATAAATTCATTCTCATAATAATATATGTGAAGTCTATGTGAATTCAGGGATTTTGGAAAAACATATTTTTGGTCCATTCTTCCTAGCTTAATATAAGTGAAAAGTGACGTACATGAGGGTCATTGAATTGGTCGAGGGAAATAACAGAAAATGCACAAAATGTATTTTTTGTTTTCCTGTTAATAGATTAACTTCTTCAGAAGTGGTGATTTAAATGTCACCTTCAATTCCGTAAATATGTAGAAAAGAATGATAATTTCAATATTCAAATGAAGGTATAAATATCTTTAACGAATTTTATAAATTTTTAATTTTCGGTGGCTACTTTTCTAACTTGCAGAAATACGTGAAATATGTATCTTGAGACTGAGTATATTTTATCACCCAAGGTGAAAGCACCTTTACCATCGCGATCCAATATTGTGGACAGAAATAGAATGTCATAATCATCACTCAAAATGGGGCAGGCAGAAAAAACATTGAAATTGAAAGAGGTCCCAATTGTGGAAATGAACATCCCAGCTCGATTTTGTGCAATGTAATGTTGGGAAAGTAATGACTAAACGGTTCATAAACGAAACACCATCAAACATTGGGCATCAAACGTCCCCGATGGCATCCTCTAAAATCACACCGCAGATGTTACTCCTGAAAACAGCCACCAAAGTAAACTTTACGTTCCAATTTATTTCGGGATTCTGTTTTCATACAAACACTCGAGTCCCCATAGACGAAATAATACTTAAAGAATTAATTCCACATCAATATGATTTGTATATGTTTTAATATTTTTCTTAGGTGTGTTTAAGATTGCTTTTTGATTTTTACTCATTTTGGAAATTCACTTACCTCATTTGTTGTTTATACTTTTTGGTATCAATAAATCTTTTTGCCTTTATTATTTTTATCGAATTTGAACCCAGGTTTCTGGAAATTCCAAGATTTGACAAATTTACAAATTTTAAAAAAAATTACTTTCAGAATTTCGCGTGATCAGATGTAGATAAAATGGAAAAACCCTTTAGGGCAACGAATTCGCAGTTCTGACCCTTGTCGAACGAAAAAAGATTTTTAAAATACATTCGTCGTTGTGTCTCTTTCTCGAACTCAGTTTTCATATGACCAAACGGAATATGACCAAATACAAAACGTTATATTCATCGTAGTTACATTTAAAAAACATCGTTTTCCCATTTTCAAACCTCGTAGTTCAAATAGAGGTCTTCAATCCCAGTTGGTCCATAAAACTTCTCCACGTGATAATCACCATGTAACGGCCGAGAAGGGTCCAATTCAACATATAATATGAAATTGTCAGTGTCATATTCTATTATTGGATATTGGGTTACAGGATAACTGTTTTGATCGCCAAGTTGAGTAGGCATCTGATTTCAATTTTCAAGCATGACGGAGTCTACTTTGATTGAACGATATCTTCCAAGCTTGTCAGGGATTAATGAACAGATATAATGACCTCTGGGAGTAAAATCAATCGTTTATGAAATTTATATATAGAAATTTATAATATCAGTTAGATCCATTTAAATATGGAAAAATTCATGAAATATGCGAGTTAATTATAGCTCCACTACTTGGGTGTACATAGAAGTGACCAATTGCTGCCATCAATATTAATACAAGAAATATTTCAGCAATTGGTGATCAATTTATCATCAGAATCACGAAATATTTGTTTTGATATGGTTTGGGAGATATTTAAGTGTCTCGATGTAGACTGCCAATGTACCAATGTCGTACCCAAAATATTACAGACAAATAAAGTAGTTTATTTGGGAGTAATTTCGAGTTCCACATATACAGAGGATGAAGTTTGTTTCGATCTTCTTCCTGAACAATTCAATTTCCTGAATATTTCTCGCATTCGTACCCTCGATATTGTTTGAATATCCATTTTCGTATATTCTGTAATTTCAGCTCCGTCGCCAATGTGCCCCAGGCAAAAGTCTTCATGTTCCAAAGACGACAGTTCATCCCGCCGAAATATTTGATCAACAAATTTCAGTTTGGACGTTTCTCAATCCTACAAGGGTTCTATTATCCCTAGGGACATACGGCTAACGACAAAAAATGGAAGTTCTGGGTAGGAAATCTAACATTTTAACATCAATTATTAAACGGAACCAGACATTTCGCATTGTTGAAGTGGGTTAACGATTTCGAGCCCCTAGAATAATAATGGCGAGGTGTTGAAATCGAGGTGAATAATTCCGCGCTTCATTTCTCCCTCTTTCAACGTGATCAATGTCGGTTGAATGTCATTCATTTTGAACCACGTGTCGAAAGTTTCCTTTTTGGCAGCTGAATTTTGAACTTAAGTGCTCGAAATGATGAAATGAAACTTTAAATGAAATATCGATTAAAAACCTCTTCCACAAGGAAAACTTCATGCAAACACTAAACAAATCTATCTGCAGAAAACGGCGAACGACAAAAGATCATTTGAAGGATTCTAGAACTTCGAAGAGCTTTTAAGTCATTGATGAATTCAGAATTATTTTGCAAGTCAGGAAACTATTGTCAATTATGAATATCCTGTTTAAAGTTGCAGTGATCAATATAAGAATGTATTATCATTGGGTTTCGGGCCCCGAGAGGTCCAACGAAGCCGGAATATACAAATATTGATTGCTTAAAACCCTCGATTATTCAAAAATGTTCCAATTGCTGTTCGCAGTTCACTGTAAACTTTATAGTATGGATCTACCACTAACTCAATCAATTTCAATGACAAGACACAAAATGGAGTCAATATATATAAATTGTTCTATTTTTTCCCAAGAAATGATCACCAGGTATGAGACGATATTTAAGTACATATTTGGGTTTGAAACACCCGCAAACAATGAATCAATAAATACATCATAAAACGGATGTAAATAAAAATATTGTAAAATTATTTCTATATAAATCTCTATACTACAAATAAACTTATCGTCTCGAGCCCAATAAAGCTAAATACTATTTTAATAAATAATCACATCTTTGATATTAAACTTTCAGGAAACTACGGAGTATTTCCATCCAATATTGAGCATCCGTACGATCTTTAGCAATAACGTATGTAATTTTGTCCGGGGTTTTAATTGCAATAGTATGCGGACGTCCAGTGATATTCTTACCATAAGTTACCTCGGTGACTTTTCGCATATTGATTGTTCCTTGGGCGAGGGAGTCCGGACTTTTGTCGATTGAGTATCTCAATTCCCCGTCCTCGTACAAAATGAACCATCGATGTTGCCACTTCTTGGTTTTGTCCGCCAATTGAATGTTATTGAAGTTGTGTGCGACTAGAAGATAAGCGCTGCGAATTATTTTACGTTTAACTGTTGTTACTTGAAGAACATCCGTCGAGTGTTGTTCCTTCGGTGAAAAGCAAGTGGAACATAAACTCTTTTTGAAGATATTAGGACGAAACTTGTTGCACTGACTCATTTCGCCTTGACGTATATCTGTTACTTCGGATACGTTTTATATCTAGGCAGACATGATGGACGCAACGATTTTAATATTTTTTGAAGAAGTTTTGAGTTACTTTGGGGGATTTGAACAGAATTTCTGATTAATCGATTTCGTACAGTTGCAGCATTTTAAAATCATTCTACATATGTTTTTTGTTATTGTGTGTTTTCAAATTTTTTCCGTTGTTTTGTATCGTCATTCTTTTTGAATTCTGAGTTCTGGTAGTCAGTTTCTGTAGTTTCACCGTCTTGTTGGATTTTTATATTCCTTTCGATTCTTAAGGTTCGCTTCGTAAGTTAATCGGGATGGAATATTCATCGCATCCCTAATAATTTCAAACTCGTATTTTTGGCGGAGTGACCTAGCGAATTTTCTAATATCAATCAATATTTAATTAGCTGAACGCTAACAGGTCGCTAAGTTATGATTCATACCATCAACAGTCTTCCTACATTAGCACTCAACAAACTGCATATTGCCGACGGAAATATTCGGTCGATCTTCATCAAAGTCTCACATTCGGAGAATATTGCAAAATTTTATCGCGGAATTAAGTAGTCAATACTTGGAGATTAAAGTAGTCATCCATCACAGGCGTTCAATGTTAGGACAATTTTTAATTCGCCAAGGCAATCCACGAAAAATCGAATATTCGAGCTGCATCGACAATCCACACTTCGACGTTTAAATTTATGATCGCAAGGTGATTTGAGTGAATTACATTCCGTGAATGGAATTACCCTATCGTATGAATCGTTATTGTTTCGAACCTGAATAGAAGCACTGAATTGCTGATTATTTGATAACGCCTCTATGAATGCTGAATCGACATTGTTGAAGTAGCTTTCGCATTATCGCCTTGTCATATAACTTTCGGGTTTCATTTTTATTACACTGTGAGCTTGAATATGTGATAATTTCCATAGTTAAAAACTTGAAGAAAAAAAGTTGAGCATCAGCTTTTGATTGAGTTCATGTAGTTAAATTTTATACGATATGCAGTTCAAACTGAATAATTGTTTCGAGTTTGAATACCAAGAGATGGGATATAATCAATTTATCCCGAGTTCATCAGTTCGTTACGCTACATGCTATTAAAATTGTACCACCTGAAAGGGATAGAGTTAGGGAGCTAAAATTTCCGTCGACGAATCGATGATGTGAATTCCGTTATAACAAGATGTGGCATAATTGACTTATCATATGTTATCGTTGATTTTTGGAGAGGAATTAGGCATGGGGGCGGCAAAGTTCGGTATGAAACAGCTTATAGAGGTTCACGTTCAAGAACTCTATTTAACATGGATGTGATTAAATTTAACAAATCAAATTATAGAGATAGTAAAACGTTTTCAAACGGGAAATGATTTGCTCGTTCAATACTCTCGACAGTTTATCATCATAAGTCATCTACAGAATATTGCAGAATATGCGGGAAGTTGCTTGTATTGAAACAGGAGATAAAATTTTCTCTATTTCATTCAGACAATTTTGTATAATAAAAAAAATTGATACGTAAGTGAACAAAACAACAAATTATTTGTGGAAGATGCTTCAACGTCTAAAACTCAAACTTATTTCAGAATATTTCTTTGAATTTACTTCAATGAAAAATGAAGTTTATATAATCAAAATTTAAGTGATTTGTGGGTCTGAATATTGCAACAAATCTAAAAGAAAAAATAAAGTGAAGCTGAATCCCACTGCCCATAGAGAAATTGTTCGAATGGCATCAATTCTTAAGAAATTCGCCTCCTCACAATGGCTACAAAGAGGAAAGATCAATGGTTGGTATGCTCCCAGCAGGTATTACAGTTACCTCCCCCCAAACCGGATAAAACATGTAAGTTTATTAACCACAAGCGAACTCCCAATGAAAGTTTCTTCGAACTTTATACTTTCACAGATTTAATCCATTGACACAAGACAAAATCGATAGAAATATTTCAACTACTGAATAATTTCACTTCGACCGAGTCCAAAGATACACTGATCTAATAAATTTTAAGCCAAATATCGATTATGCATTTCCAACCCAGTTGGGAGTAGCGAACTTGGCTAAGTTCATAAATTCTGGATTTTGTTGAAGTTTTGATCCGATTAGAAAACTTGGACGTAATTGATGCATACCAGTTCAGTGCATTTTCAGCGGAATGAAATTTGAAGTTATTATTTCTGTGTTTCACTTGTCAATCACTGGGGAAAGAAATTAAGTTTGCCAACCGCCCGTGGCGCGAACACGTTTGAAACGTAACATGAAAATTAATTCTCATAAGATAATCAACATTATTCCTCGCAACACGGAAGGATTGTTTGCTTGCCTTGAAACAATTTCTCACCCCTATCTTGCGACATTTGTCTTCAGGAGATCACTCTTGTCGACATTTGATTATCATAAATATAGCATTTATGTTGACTTTCATCCTATCCAAATGGAACGAATTGCTAAAATAATTGAGATCGTGGAGGTAGAATTTCTGCTTCTGCTTCCTATTCGAATATGGCAATCATGATTTTGGGCGATAAATAAAAAGGGATACGAGGCACGCATCCCAAAATTATGTTACCAACAAGATTCCATTAATCACTTTTGTTACGCGTCGCAGGGTATTGTATCGTAAATATGAAAATTTATCCACCTGTTCATTCAGTCTCAATTCAATGGATAAATTTCATGGAAATCCATGTAAGGTAAAGTTTGACTATAAATTTCATTCAGCCGAAAGTGTTGGGTACATAAATCACTTATAATGATAAATTAGACGGAATGTTGTATTTAGAGCCACAAGAACGGAACACGGAACTGTGAGATCATGAGACCTTCATCGAATAGAGTTTCTGTAAATTTCCATAGGACAATATTTGAAGTATTCCATATGAAAATTGAATTTCACCCTACATTCATATTTAAATGAAGCCTTCTGTTTTTTATTCATCTTTAATGCTATCTCTTGTAATTATCAAGATCAAAAGTTGTGGAGAGATTCGGGAATTTGAGGGAAAGCGAATATTTCGACGATTCGATCAGGTGAGAAACTCAATTCCTTCTGATCATCGCTTGCCAAATTTTATAACCAATATATACTGCACGAAATGGAAAGAGCTCAGATAAAAAATCAACACAGATTGTGATGTTCGTTTTATAACTCGAACAGTTCAATTAAGTTGAATGTTTCAAATAAGGGAAAAATTCATCATTTTTCATGACCTTTTTTATTGATTCTATAGTTTTACTGCTGAATTACAATGTTCAAATAATGAAATCGAAATACAATGCGCATATTTTATTACATAAAAATCAAGCTGCCATCAAAGTACTGAGCTTCAAAAATGGAGCCAATATAATTTTTCCGTAAGGCCTTTTTTTTGTATATTCTGTAATTATTAGCAGAATGTACCGAATGAGGAGCTATTTGGAAAAAACAAATTTCAAATTTACTCATATTTCAAAAGAGAAATATTCTCATGCTCTGGACAATAAAATTTGTATGCATCGTTGTTATTCTGGGAAATTCATTTCACGATATATTTAAGAGAATTTCACTCGGGAAACTGAAACGTGTTGATAAATTGAAAAAGCTTACGTACAAGTCTGCAACGATGGACGTGTTGATACAGTTGGAGTGTGTATTGTATATTTTGTGGTTCCAGATTTCGATATTCCAATTACTACTAAAACACGCACGAATAGTTTGGAAAATGATTTCAAAATTAAACAAAATACCATTATTTCTATCTCGAATCTTTTCGTTGCGTGAAGTCAGTTTTGTCTTAAAATAAATTTCCATTCCTTAAAATCGACACGCTTTATTTAAGATATTTAATGGGAAACCAAGAGTCATTTTGAATATGAAACACTCTTGAATTTCATCTTTTCTCTCTGTTCTCTTATTGACGAATATACCGACTCCATCTACCAGCTAGTCGATCTCAGTTTTATGGTGGGGTTGTAATAATCACTCTTTCAGTCTGTCACTTTCAGGAGAATGTTTTCTTGACAAATTCCTTCCTTTGGCTCCCCAACGTCCTAATATCAGGAAATTAGAAACGCATATATTCCCGCAAGGATGCATTCATTTTGTTCCTCAGTCGACTGCTATTCAATTTGACAATGTTTCCACTTGGCCGACTATCAATATTTGTAGGAACTTGAACACACATAAATACGATGTGTTTTCATTGCGTGTATCATTCAATGAGAGCAGACTGTTCCCATCGATGTGTCGAACCCTCAGTTATGCATAACGAAACGGGCATACCAAATATTACCCGAATTATCCCGATCCATTCATATGAGACGAATGAGACAAAAATGATCAATTGGCAGAAAAAAGCGATTCATCACGAATACATAATCAGGGCACATTCCTAAAAGCGATGATTCAAATAACGAGTCTCACAGGTAATGGGGAATAAAAAAACGACGAAAGCCTATTATGGATTCAGCTGTGTATCTGGAAATGAATTCGACCTTTTTACTTCCACAATTTATGAGAGAATTCAAGAGGAGGATAGAGACTCATCGAAGATATTCATGAGACGATAAGAGCTAAAGAGATATCTCTACGTCGAATTTAGTGGTGGGTTTGAGAATATATCGGAGGTAGTTTTACGCGAACGTAAATTTATTGTTTAAATTTAATGGCTTAATTGGTAGGAGATTGAAATTTTGGATGAATGAGAAATTGTATCTCATTGATATATGTATCTGCTATATCTAACATTGAATAGCACTTGCAAGAATGACATTCAAGAAAAGAGTTGATTTGAATTACTTCGTTCAGCTTGGTATAGTTTGCTGCCATAGACAATTTGGATTCAAGCCGAAATTGTGGGGGCTGCTGTATAGTACTCGTGAAGATTATAGCTAATCATTCCAAGAGGAACAACATATGAAACATTAAAAACAAAAAAAAAAGAGTTGTCTCTAATTTTCGCCAGCACGCCATCTAGAAGATGGAGAATAAATTGTTCAGTTCCACTTGGGATGAAACTTTCATTTCGTTTTCAAAATAATTATCGTGTTATTTCATTTTTGTCGTTCATTACTCGTGGAAACTCAGATTTCATTGCTCGTGACTAGCCTCACTCTGCTCCGCCTCGTTCGTCAAACTGACACTCGCATGAAATCATTGACTTTTGCACTTATTATGAAATATACCATTACGACTCAATGCTAAGAATTCAATAGAATTTCAAAAACAGATAGTCTTTATCCTATCAGTTTCACTATTTTTCAACGCTTTGTAAGAAATATTCGACAAGTGGTCGACGAACTGGCGTATTGAAGCTATAGCTAGCGTACGATATTGCAGAGAAAAGACGATACAAAAATGCTTGGAAAATATCGAACATCCCTTATTCATGCCCAGTTGGCGGGATTTTTGACGGGAACCCACTTTGGCCATACCGACGTTGATATCGATATTAGTAATTCCACTCCTCCGCCAAAAACAATCGATAAAAAAACACTTACCATTCTATTATTATAACGTATCGAAGATAAATATACCTCACGTAGACAAGAAATATCTAAAACTTATCTCAAATCGGATTGAAAATTCGCGCAGACGTTTTCGATTTGCAAACTGAACGATTGTGCGGCACAAAAATATTACTTTTCAACTTTCTCCGAAGAATGAATCCCAATTCATCACGCAACATGAATAATTCAGCGATTCTTCCAGAGCGGATTTGTTGAAATTCTTTCTAGAGCATTGAATACGCGATAAGATGAGCGAAATTGGCGATAACACGTGAGGAAGAATTTATTTTCTCACTACTCGTATCGAGAACAGAGTACGTTGTTAGACAATATTCATGATAGCAGAGTTGAAATTTTCTATACTGAATGTTTTACAACTTCAATAACCCGTTTCAAATTATAAAAACATAAGAAAAACAATATTAAATGAAATACCATCTCGCGTTTCATCGGATCAGCTAGGAATTAAAAGATAAATAACGAAGTTCAGAAGTGGGATATCGAAATGGTAACAGCGGTAATTCATTCCATTCTTTCAAGAAGTGAATTATGGTCTTACAAGTCTCGCGTAATGAAAACATAATTCTTTTAGGATTGATGATAGAGTCAATTCTTTTGCATATTATACATATAAATGAGATACACAAGTGGCTACCATTTGGAGCTGAGTGTTTCCTCATTAAGCCTCCTTCCGCACGAAGTAATAGTAAACAGTTTTGGAGAATCCACTTGGGTGCCTAAAATGATGTTTGTTCATAATTCATATAATTTTACTGCCAAAATAAACGAAGTGTGTTGTGAACCACGTCGTTGGCAAGCTGAATGAAATTCAACATTAATCATTTTCCCAGCGTTTTTAATTTCATTCTTGCGATCAGTTTCAACCGCTCACTGGCACTCACTGGAATGCACGTAAGGGTGGTCGGATTGCAAAAAAATGTGATTCTATTGCAAATGCTGAGTCCGATGTAGCGTGCGATTCATCTCGGAAACAATATGGTTTATGCAAATATTGTCCCGACACTTATTCCGTCCTACAGGGCTTCCGTGAATTCCGGTTGTTTGAATTGAAGTCATTATTAAATTTCTGGTGCTCGCGGAGTCAACGCTAGTCATACACGATCGTGACTCGAAAATATACGGTAGATATTATCTCCTGAAATAGCAGTTTTTTTTACGGGTGGAGAGAGAAAAAGGAAACAGACGGTGTTGTATTTATAATCAACAGCTAGTGTGTATGTTCAAGGTGTATTTAAAAAAGCTATAATAACAACAATTCTCATTGGATTATTTGATGTTTTCACCAAATATTTACCAAAAAAGATTATAATTTGTTTTCGCGCAATGGGATTAGCCACACTCAGATATTTCTCCCTCATCCACCTTGCACCTTTCAAAACGTCTCCACTATTCTTTGTTCCATTTCCCATTTCGATCTTGCTTGCATTACATCTATGAAATCATCTACTCATTCCAATTTTCCCATTTTCATCACCGCATCAAAAAAGAGATTCCACAAAGGCGGACCGAGGATCGATCCCTGCGGAACCCCCATAGTACACTCATAACGCACCCTGATCTTCAATCGTTCTGAGAAAATTCAACAAAATTTCGTTCATTCACAAGGTTATATTCCGAAAGAAATTGCATGCAAATCGCTGTCGGTTGAACTTACAACATCGCACAATGGAGAACCGCAACAATAAATTCTTCTGGATTTTATTCCACAAGAATATGTGACAATAAAAACTGAAATTGCTCGTTGTATTCTCACAATGTAATATAACTCATTGAAACAAAAAAAAACGCAGAAATATTCCCAAGGAATATAACCCAATAAAACTTCTTATTTCAGTTCAATAGCATCGAATTTTATTTATACGCTTCAGAAGGACTAAAATTTCTAGTCGAACAAATCCATTCGCTATCATTGCACACTCAAGTGCGGCGTCTGTTTACCGTTTCAATTTAATGTTGGATCTGTTTCATCGACTCAATTCAGTCAGATTCTGCATTTAAAATTTATTGCTGGAGCACTTAAACCGGAACATGAGGTCAAATTTCTAGTTTGAAGTGATACAAGTTTTATAGTTCGCAGGGCGATCTTGTTAAATGAAGCGAACATTTACATCGCCCTCGTTCACGAACCCTCATTGTTTCCTGTCTATCCCAATATCTCGTCTCGTGCAGAAGTTGGCAAAATAAACCCTTTTAAAAGAACAATGAAATCGTGCAAAAATGAGATTTTATATAATTTAATAACAAGCGCTCGACAGAAGAAGTTTATCGATTGAGCGGCCCTAATTAACGACAAAGTAGATTGTTCTATAATTATTAGACTCTCAACTTTTGGCATGTTGGAAATATCTGTAAGCTATAGAATAACTTTGCATCCTCGTCGAAAATATTAATTTCAGTGAGAACAATGCATTCAAAATGTACACTTTGGAGTATCATTATTCATAATATAATTTATTGCCACTCAAAGATTTTTCGACTTTAATTACTTCCGATTTTGCGAGGTCCTAAGAGGAGATTTTCGAGAATTTCCAAATATTTCAAGATATCAAAGTCAAGTCTGGAAAAGATTGATTGTCAAACAAAAAAAATTCAAAAATATTTGAAATTCTTAGAAAATGTGCAATAAAAATTTCTCTGAAATTCGAGAAAAAATGTCGGTTTATTTGAGAAATCTCCTGTAGAAATCGATATATCTTTTTGAAACATTCAGAAAATTCCTGTAAAAAACCATCAAGAAGGAAAGAAAAGTTCAGCTGTTTGATCAAAATTGGTATCAGATCATTTTTGAAAAACCTCAAAATGTTCTATTGAAAACATCATTTTTTCGGTTTGAGGATGGGTAAAGTCAATGCCTCATGATAAAATAATTAAATGATCTCAAATGGATCCAACTAATTCTTGTCTATATACAAAAATTTCAGTCATTTTACTTAGCATTTGGTTAGTGTTTTTTCTGATATATTCATAATGTGCATTTTTAGTTGAACAGCCTTCAGATATTTGTTTTGACGATCGTTTCCATATCAAATACGGTTGATAAGTGGGTTATATGAATACTATAAAAATTATTCCCCGCTCCCTTGTGGAATGTTTTTGATATCGAGAATAGATTGCTGATGGCAAATCAAATGTGTCCTAAATCCGTTTCAGTCAAATGTAGATGAATTCTAGTTAACTATCCTGAATTAGATGTTGCGAAACTACGCGTTTCCCCAATTGTCGTCCGTAGGATGTAAATTTAATTCTATTTAGTTCGCCGACTGCATCCCAGTGAAGTTCAAAAGACCCTTTTCATTAGGCAGTTGTCGCTTGCTGCGTATCATTGTCAGTCCGCCCATTATTAATACGATATGCATATCCCTCTTCTGAATTCACTTTGGACTTGACAGATCTCAACATCAACTTGATATCACATCATTATGTCAAAATAAAAGATGTTGCCTTCATATCTTTTTGTGACGAGTCAGTATTTTTTTCAATTACAACAAAGTCGGTGACATAAATCAGAAAGCAAATTCTTTTTCCAGTGAGGCAATTTATTAATGACAAACACAGCATTCATGTATGAAAAGTGTCTCATAAAGGTCCGTATTCTATGGAAGGAAAAAAACACGTATTGGACGTGAGCACAGATTCAAAGAAATTATGATATGGCATTTTTTTTCTCTATTTAATACGGCACGAAACATTCCCCACTTTCTAGTGAAACCAGCATCAAACTCCATACACGTTCGTAGTATTTCAATATTCAGAAGTACAATAGAACTGAAACGTTTCCAATTCCACATAATAAATGATTCCATAACTCCTGAAAATATCATGATGAACTTTCAACAGAGTTAGTAGTCCAGGCAAACTGGCAAGTATAAAATAGAAGTGACACATTTGAAAGCGGTAGTGAAAATTCAGAACACAAACACCACCTCAAGAAGTTGGTCCGCCGAACATCGAAATTTGTAAATTAGCTTTATTAACTACACACTTACAGTTTATCTTCGGAACTGACGATTCATTGAATCAGTTAATTTATTTTTCATGCCCGCTATAGAGATAATCAATACCCAATAAAGCTAGGCTCTGCCGCAAAGATATAAATATTTACATTCTAGTCAGTACACATCACGTGAATTCCAGCTAAATGAAACAAAGGCTCCATAAAAAATGACATTTCCTCTAACTCTCTATGAGCGTTGACGGTGAATTCATAAATTTCCAGCGACCAAACAATAGTCCTTTACTGATGAACTCATCCCGAGAAAATTGGGTCTTGCGAAGGCAAGTAAACACAAAGTTTGGAAGACCAATAAAAATAGACTTTCCCTTCCTTTCCTATCGCAGGAACAATTCAAACCTTGAAAGTCTCCCATGTTACAGACGGAATGAAATTGTGCGTGTATTTGAGTGCTTTCAAGTCGATTAGTGACGTTTTTGTGTTGTATTCGACGCTGATACTTTGACGTGAAATGGATGTTGCCGAAACCCGTCAGTAAGAGCTTAGATGGGTCTCATAATGGATTCTTTCAGTCATCATTATGATATGCAAATGTTTCGCCTCATTTCGTCACTTCGAATTTATGTGGAGCCAGGGTGCCCGGAGAAATTTTTCTGCAAGATATCCCATCGCGCTCCCGACCGTCATTCAATTCATTTTATATGCTGATTTTAGAATGAAAAGGGCTCCATTGGACTCAATAAACCTCCTTCGGTTTGCTTTACTCTCTACGATTTATCATTCCATATTAGGGATGAAAGTTATTGGACGCTCAAGCAACAACCATCGAAAATTGAGTTCAAGAATTGTGAAAGAAGTATAAAAGTTGCTCTGAAATTCATTTGCCTGAAAGACCCACAGAGAACTCATAAAATTCCTTTTCTACTACAATTATTAAGAAACAAAATTTTAATAATATTGCACAACTGCAAAGTAATGCTAAAAAGAAGCCAATATTAATAGGATGACAAAGGCAAATTTTGATGGGAGAGGAGATACTGAAGAGGTATTATTGATATTTAATATTGGCTGAAACATGAAATAAAAAAGAGATTGCGCTTGCATTGGCATCATCTGGGAACGCGGCAACTTTAATGCAAGGAGGACGAACTGCCCTTTCTGCTCTAGGACCGACATTAAATGTTGCATAACAGGAATTTCCAGTTTACGATGTATCCAGAGCATCTGGACATGGTCAGCTTTCGGAACAATGTAAAGTAATCATTTGGGGCGAATATACCAATGGCGCATGAAATTTTATTCGAAGCATTAGATAGAACACTAAAATATTTCCGGGGTATTTCAAAATTAATGGGAGGTGCATTAGTTATACGCCATGAAATATTTCCGGTTATGTCAGAATGAACAGAACGGTTATCTTATAAAAGATGAAATCAATGCATATTTCAAGGGTTGAAATGGTTCAACCTTTGCGAAATTAAACTATGAATTATTGAGTATTGAGCGATTTTCAATAAATAGAGAAAATTGATATAATACCAATGCATGTTATTTTGATAACACAAAATCGCTGCCTTCTAACGATTATGTCAAGGTCTGCTTCTATTCTCACCAATCTGGTGACATTTTGATAAGCACAATACTTTTGGAACGGAAATCAATCAGTTAAGTGAAAAAATTGCGGTTGTAAATATCAATGTTTCTCTACTTGTGGAGGTTGGCTTTTCCCAAACGTGCCAAAGAGAGGACAAAGGTTCACACTTTTATTATTTATTTATTTTCTTTATATCATGAATCTTGTCGTAGTGTAGTGAACAGAGGCATGTTAACAATTTTTTGTTTGGTGTTTAAAATGTAATGTTAATGTGACGGTGGGAGGAGTGCCTGAGTTCAGAGGAAAAGTAACTCGTGCAAAGAATTTCATTGTCGATTTGTTCGTAGTAAGTTGCTTTCTTCAAAAAATAGTTTACGAAGAAACAGTTTATGGAATGAAGACAACTTTCCAATTATCAATATTGAAAAGTCAAAAAAATTAATGAAACACTTTTCTACTTATTATTTAATATTAATACTCATAGTTAAAGCCAATGGGAGGCTACTTTTTCATTGAACAAAATATCAAACTTTGAAAAAGAACCTTTTCAGCTCTCAAATATTTCAGAACATTTTATCATTTTTAAAACTGCAGAAATCTTATGTGTTTGAATATAGATATGAAAATAGTACAAAATGTAAAAATTTTACAGTCGTTAGATAAATTTATAAAATGTTTGAAACGTTTCTCTAATTATTTTCATATAGAACAAAAACGATTGTTGAATCATTTATACTGTTTAAAAAATCTGTATAAACCGTTAGGGAAGATCGGAATTGTCTAAACCAGCGTTTCCCAAAGTGTGGATCGCGACCCACCACTGGGATGCAGAAAAATTCAGCTGCGTCGCGGAAAAATATGCAACATGAAGCTCCCTTCATTTACTAAGTGTCACATAACAGTTATTTTGCAATTTATGTGTATCCAAGAATCAAACAACAAATAGCAACAAAAAAGAATTTTTTTGTGTAAATAAATTTTTTTTTTTGAGTTCGGTCGCGGAAACTTTAAACTCTTCAATGTTTTAGGGTTTCTCTTTTTTTTCGTAGGTAACTTGTCAAATTTTTTGAAACAGTTGAAAAAACGATTTCCAGTAGTTCAATGATCTTTAAAGTAACTGGAAAATGGAAGCTATGAACCCTATAACAAAACTTAACGCTACGAGCGGCGCGGCTTGAAAGGTACTTTCCCTGCCACCCCGAATGGAACGACAGAGAAGATCGACAGACACTTTTCTGTGGATGAATGATATAAACATTGATTTGAAATTCTAATTGCGGTGGTTATGGCTTCATAATGTTTCAATTCAATAAAAACTGATACGAATTTCCTAGCACTATTTTATTTTTCAATCCCTCTTACGCGTTAAAGCAAAAACAGGTACCACATCCAGTAAAAGCCGTCTAGTCCTAAATTATCATTGAAAATATCATAAAATTTGAAGCAGTAAAAGTTTCACTAGGAATACGGTGAATATGTCCATTACGATAGACTTGCTGCGGATTGATGGCACAGTGCAGCATATTCGCTCATCGCGTGTCCGAAATAATCTCTCAGTATTTCATATATTTCGCGGTTATGCTGCAAGCTACATCCATATAAGATGATGAGATCATTCAACATGAAGAATTGCTCCATAATACACGATGAAACGAATTCGGATTTATGATGGGGTTCTTTCTTTGTACCTACATAATCTACGGTACTTTATTATGGTTACCACAAATTGCTGAAATAAATAACTGTCTCATTTTCAAGTTATTCAGTGAACGAATGTGAGAAACATATGTTAAGGGCATTTGATTCAGTTTCTTTTTAAACTAAGTGAAAATTCCTTACCGTCAAGTGCAAGTTGTCCATTCTTCCGGTAACTTCGATATAAGTGTTAATTTAATTTGGGAAGTAGTCAAACCTTATTAGAAGAAACTACGAAATCCGGAAATTCAGACAGTCATCACTAATTCGATTGAGCCTACCCCATCAAGATTTTATCAGGAAAGTCATAGATAGTCTACGATGATTTGATTCATGCTTTTCAGTTTTCATCTCACTTTCATTCAAATATCAAATTTCCCCACCTTTCATTCGTTTTCCTGCATTAGTAATTTATGGTGGAAATTCAATTTCAACAACCCTGCCTAAAAATTTTTTGAGGGTGCCATGAAGCGTATGGAACCAGTCGCATAGTAAGGGGAAAGACGCCAAGAGGTGAATTTGATTTGAAGACGGAATTATATCAATTAGGATTCATTCAAAATGAGATTCTATTTTGTTTACTTTGATTCACGCTTTTTGGGGGCATTCGCACCTTTCATAATTAAGAAGTTATTACATTGATTTTTACCTCAGATTATTCTAGCTGCAGACTGTGGCGTGGAATTTTGAATGGAAGCGATTCCTTCAAAGTGATATATGTTTTCAATGAAATTTTTCACGAAAATTCATACCTGGTTGGATAGTTTTGCCCAGGGCCATATACGAAATAGGTTCAATATTTCGTTCACGTTTGGCGAACGATTTTCAGCTGGCTTTTCAACTTTTCGCATCAACGCATATCGCTTCATGCTTCTGCCTCAGCCCCCAACTCCATCATGGGCAATTATCTTCAATTAATTTTGTGTTTTGTTCTGGTTATAACAGACTGTTAAAATTTAACGAATTGTTATGTAACTTTAAGCTGGTTTTAACTGAACATCATTTAGTTGCTCCTGCTCTGATACGAGAAAAAAGGAGTTATTGGAATGATGTCGACTGATCAATCCTCGGACATTGTGTTAACATCTTACGTGTTTGTAGGACACTAGTTCTCGACAATCGATTACTAATTTGTTTCTAAATGGGCAATTATTCCTCTACTTCAGTATCCCAAAGGAATCCTTGAAATAACAGGAAACGGGTGTGATCGTCTTCGATAAGATCACCTTCTAATTAATCCACCTTTAGCGAATTCCCAGGCACGGTTTCATTGTGTTACGTTCTCGAGGAGGTACAAATCACTACCGGAAATTATACGGTTTCCGGAACTGCAAGTTTGTTCGATTGCATTGCGGTGACGAATGTGGTATGGAAATGAAAAGTCTGATCGTTAATAGACTCTGTGATAGATTCAAAGTTGGTTGCGAAGTAATTAACGTTCAATGTCCAACTACTCCGTGCGGCTTTTGCTTTAAATTAGTGGTGGTTTATTTCGAAAGCAGTAAAGTTGTTGTGAATGGCATATATTTTTATATTTTTCACGTCGATTTCATAACGAAAAGTTATATCAAGCTTCCTGCTACTTTCGGATCTTTATTTATAGACTCTCAAATTATGAGAAGTCTGTTTGACTCGATTCGTCAGCTAGAAGGATAAAAACGACTTGTCGGTTCCATTGAAAACACGAGTTTCTATTCGAAAAACAATAACTTTTGTCATTTCATTCAAAGGAAATTTAATAATGGTTATCTCCATTCAAGTTAGTTGTTCTCCTTCTTTAGTGTAAGCGCATCTGATTCACTATGTGTAGTCATGAAGACATGATTGTAGAATTTGTCGTCACATTTGGAACATTTATCTGAAGTAAACCTCAAAATGTATAAATTCACATATGGAGCTGAAAGGTTGCTAAATGGTGCAGGAACTGAGATTAATCTTCCGTAAATCTTTTTTTTTTTGCTGCCAATCTACTTGTAAATGCTGCGGTTCTTGGAAAATAAACCTCAATTTCTATCCACATATGCAATCAGTATTCAATTCTATCTCTACAACAACATGTGTGGGTCAGTAATTTCCCATCATTTCATTCGCACATGATGACTGCACTTAACCCTGTCCACCAAACTAATTAACCAGAATATTTTTGCAGTTTCAGCGTATAATCTGATGACATCAGTCGGGTTATCCATTCAAATTCGACTAAATCATGGATTAACATGGGGAAGGGTATCAACCGTAGTGGGCACTAAAGTGGGATGGTTTGTGAATTTGGGATTAAATGAGGGGGTGTCGAGGCAATGTTTTCATAATTCATCTATCTGAATCCAAAAAGCATTTTCCAGATTTTCCGAAGTTTATTTTCATACCAAAAGCAGATAATATCATGAATATTTTTCTTTTCCGTTCATTCGACGCACAGGCACTCAGAGTATTGGCAGAAAAAATTTGAAAGAAAATATATTTGAAAGGATTTTTTTAAAGTGATCGAAGAATCCATTTTCTGAATATTGATAATAGCATTTCCAACTGCTGAAAGGTAACGCGGCACATGCAATTTTATGAACCATATATTTTTCAATGTTAACGAATATTTTTGAATCAAAAAGTTTTTCAGCAGTACCCACTTTTGAAATTTGAATAAACAAAATTCAATTCTTCTCAGAGCATTCGATCATCATTTGCTATTAGTTCGATGTGAATCAAATCCATTATAAGATTAATTGGTAATTGAAGTGTTTCGTGGTCTCCGATCAATGAAATAATCCAAATTGCAGAGCAACCGTTGGTATATTCATAATGATTTCGATTAAACTCTTTTTCGACAATTGTGGAATGAAATGGAACAGCAACACCAAGGTGAAATGGAAACATTTCAAATAAGAGTTTTCCCCTATTCGCTTGTGGAAAAATTGTTTCTATACCAAACGCCATTCAAAAAGTTCGTTCCGCACATTATCAGCGATAAATAGAAAGAGAAACACGTGCTCCGTTGTAGAAAATCCATTTTCGACTTGGTCTCATTTCATCAGTTGATTACTGAAGTGTGAAAAACTTCGTTTCGAACTTTTTGCCAGGTGATGGGCAGTCGAAACCCAGATGTTCGTTCAATGAAATAATTCATTGAACTGAACGTCATGAGAATTAATAAGATTCCGAACGATGGGATTCGACTCTTTCGCTATTTTATTTGATGCAGTAAATAGACTGCAGAACTTTTAGGCAAATGGCGGTTGTAAAGCTCGAATCAGTTCTGCCCGGAAAGCTTTTAAATCGACTTTGACAGAATTATCAATTTGAAAACCCCATTCCGTGGTTCAACCATCCACTATTTAAATGATTGTGGAATTGAAAATAACGTCCTCTCTTTCTATTGAAACTGTCGCGCTGCCTTCTCTTCTATCGGGTTCGGTGTAACATGCAATCTGAGATTCGTTTGGAAACTATGGAAATTAGTTTGTGTGGACGACAAATTTTAAGTGCTTCAGTTGGATGTAATCATTACTTCTGAAGCACTTTTCGTCTGATTTTCGCCAATATTTCAATGATATATGTACATGATTATCGATGTTTGGAAGTAACTAAATCTTTCCGAAACACGTATTTCGTAAAACGTTCACGTTTTACGCAGCCTTCCTATTGCGAATCATTCCACATATCAGGGGGACTATAGGGGATGAAAACCTCAATTTTGAGATTCTTGAGACCTTTTGTCAACGACAAAGTTTACTCTTTCTTTGATGTTTTACGGATCCTGATATGCTTTCATTTCATCCTGAGTTATATTGACGGAACCGAAAGCTTCAGTGTCTTTGATATCCCAATGTTAAAATAGCGAAATGAAACGTAACACTTTCTACTGTTCACTCGAAAGGATAACCGTCTGAATAATGTATTCTTATACTTCCAGTTAACATGGTCTACTGTTGATATACGGAGTTCGGGAAACGTATGAAACGAACTAAATAATTGTAAAACGAAAAGTGCGATTTTTATAAAAACCCAGCATTGACTCCGAGTTCAGTCGGAACCACTTTCAACCTTCAATGTTTTAGAGGCGGCATTTGATCAAATCGACTCATTTTAAATCGAGGAACATTCCTTTCATACATTTTTGTGCTGAAAAAATTACGATTTCGCTTATGTCATTCTACTTTTCATAAAGAATAAGAATAAGATAATAAATAAAATAAAATTTATTCAAACCTGTTATATTTTTCTCCGGGGCCTGTTCAGTATCACGTCGGTAAAATTTCATTTTCAGTTCGGACGAATGAAATAATTTTCATTGTGCTCCTAAGAAAACAAATAACTTTTCCCGTTCATTTGTATTCAATAAATACTTCGCTCATAAGATATTGAATCATTGAATTCCAAATAACATAATAATCCGCAGATAATCTGTGCATTCATTTGCTCGAGCTAACGCCGTTGTACTGTTTACATCTTATTGAATTAGGATGTTCTCAAAACAAGAATACACGCTCCGAACTCAAGTTGTGCTCAATCCGCCGAATTATCAAACTGAATTCCATGGTGCCAAATCAGCAAGTTTTCATTTGAGTAAGTTTGGAAATCCTAGTACCTCACCTTAATTTCAAATGTAAAATACTTCAACCAATTAGTTCGATTCGATATTGCCATCTGCGCAATAATCGAATTTTAATCAATTCTGCTTGATTCCAAATCATCTCCAATTCAGCGGTGACAAACCCAATCAAGTTCAAATTCCTTAAATTGAATATTCACAGGTGTGATGGACCTAGAGAGAATTATCAGGTTTGTCCCATCTCATCAACCATTAATTGTGTGTTGTAAATACTAAACACTGAACCAGAAACTATGGTAACGGTGAGTTTTCGATGTGATTGAAATAAAAACTTTAGGTAGAAAGTGTTGACGTTTTCTTCATACAATTTCATATATTTTCATTTTTTGATTGCAATACAACCAAGAATATTTCGATTACTCCTATCAATCGAATCACGCTCTTAAAATCGTGATCAATTTTTTGTGACTAATTACAGTTCTAAATTTCTAAATTTTTGAGCAATGGAAAACAGGATTGAGTCATACGTGAGTACTCGGTTAGAATGAAAAATGTTCAGTTTTTGGGTATGAAATTTCAATAGTGTGGATTATAATCAAATAAAAAAACAACATATGGCATAAAAAAGCTTCCTTTTGCATGAAGATGATCGTTCGAATGATATATTTTGAAATCTGTGATTTTAATCTCTAATTGAAGATTGAAACAATGTCTATTTTATCCTCTCACTGAGTTCTACTATAAAGATTACAACAACACATCAAAAGTCCATCGCTTCACTTTTTTTATGATGAAGAGCACTTTCTCTCAATAAATTTCAATTGTAGTCCACCATCTTATTTATTGTATCGGTTTTGATAACGTTGAATTTATTAAAATTCAGCAAAAAAAACTTCATTAAAACAAAAGTATCGCCTGTTAATTTTTGTGGCCAATTTGTATATTCGTGTAATCATACTACTTAAATTCCTTCGCTTCACTGTCTTCTGAGTTCTTAAATATTTAAACAATTCTTCAACTTTCATTATCGGGAAAAGCGGTGCTCCACATTCAGTGCATTTTCTCACTATTACTCATCAATATATGATTGAATATAGAATTTTCATAGCTTCGAACGTAAAAACTGTAAGAAAATTGAAATCTGATCCCTTGTTACTGATTTCACATTCAATTTTGATAATAAATAAAAGATTATATCACAAAAACCAATTTGTTCTACGAGACGACGCTTTTCAGTTTAACACCGGATGTGGTAAATTGGTTAACACAATCGTTTGTCTTTATCGAACATCGATCATTCAACTTAAGAGTTGTCACAAATGGAAAAGAGGTTTATATGTTTAGTTTCATCTGTTAATTGAGCAATGACGACCAGTGGGTTCATTTCAAACGGTGAAAATGTGAGGAATATTCGACGCATTAAAAACTTAGGTGAGTGAAAAATATTTCAAATGCTGCGAAAAGTTCAGAGGAATAAATTCCTTAAACGATCATTTCTCCCATTTTCACATCATCATATTTGTCGCAAACTTGTGTACTCAAAATTCAAATTGAGTCAATTTATTCAATACTAGCATCTGCGAGTTCGCATTCTCCAAATATTCAAGGTACTTCAAATATTTCCTTAGAAATAATGATTAGACTAACTGGGAATACTTGAGATATTTCCGACACACAGAATTCAGAATCCTCTCCCCATCAACGCAGGAACACATTTCGTTTCACCTTTTCCCCCTCATCACTTCGCAATACGACATTTGAAATTAGAAAAGAATGACCCTGGGAATAAGAAGAATTTTTCGCGTAGGTTGAAGAATTTCATCACAAAAATCATTCTGGCGAGCCATCCGAGTCTTTCAAGTTGTAACCGATAGACATTTAGACATAGAAATTACTTTGTTTCAATTTTATCTTCGGTGTTCCGGAATTCAAGTGAGATTGGGATCAACATTCGTCGTGTTTCACAATTCAAAAGCCGAAAAGATTAATAGTCGTTTCGTTGAATTGCTGAGCATCTATGTTTGGCAAAGTTTTTATCGATCATTAAGAGAGTGAAAAAACACTGAAGACACTTTCTATGTGGCAACTGCATGTTTACTTCGATTTACAAATCAACCCTGATGAAAAATACGAAAAACGATTAAGCGTATTTCCGTTCCAAACTTCTTGGAACAATTTTTCCCTGCGTTCAGATTCGTCGATACATTCAGATATTTATGTAAATCTATTAAACCGTTACGAAGATTAAATTTTTCTATTTTGAATCCATCATCCATCACATACCACTTATGCATACGCCATCCCGAAATCGTATCCAATTATCCAAAAAGCTTAATCGGGACGTAGCCCCTGCATTCAGTTAGCCGCTTATTGAAGTCTGGCAACAAAATTGTATTTCATCGAACACAATATTTAGGGAGATGTTAATGCCAATACCCTTGATAGAAATGGATAACCAGAGTACCTTCGTTACTATTACCGAGCTCATTATCATCAATTAGTTGATCCATCTAATTACTGAATGCAAATAAAATCGACGCTATTTCCAATTTACATCAGGTTGTGTATCGAGCAGATGAATGCTGGCCCATGAGAACTGCGTAAACATTATTTACATACAGTTATAGAATAAACTACGTGCCAATCCGAATGTCAATTCATTAAAATGAAGATAAATAAATAAATTGAACGGTATTGCATCTTTCCGAAATACTCCTTGTTACAATGAAATGTAATCAAAATATCGCTTTTTTTTATTTGAATCCAATTTGGGATTATCCCTTTTTACTTTGCGGGTAAAAATTCCTGGCGATTAAGTTCAGCCGATTTCACCCTATTATACTTCTCGATTATCCTTTTATTCATGAGTCATCTCCCTGTTTCCATTAAGTCATATTATCTGGTTTTCAGAATTCATCTCGGAACAATATCGCTTCAACTTGGTGCTATAATACCTGATACAAGATTTGAAGGTTCGTGTTCCCTGTTGTCTATCTCTTATATACGAGGCTCAGGGCTTATGGAAATATTTCGAAGGGATAAAAATGGATGAGCAAGGTATCCTCTTCCTGGGATTTTGATTTAAGAACCCCTCGAGATCAGGAAACTCTTGAAAATTCGATGGAAAATGAGTCGTTCTCACTTTATCCCTTTATTTTTGAGATGATTTCGCGAGCTTTGTGGCTCACCTTGAACGATAATTCTATCAAAATAAAGATTGCGAATTTTTTCCAGGAAGTTCAATCACACTTTGTTATCTTGAAGTAGGTGTTGTTTTGATTTCGGCAGAATATTCCTGGGGGAGTTTAATGTGATGTAGTCATTTTGCGGGGCTTGGATTCACGAGCGAAATATGTTGGGATTGAAAGGATGATTGTTAATTCAACCTAATACGCAGAGATGCTGGTAAGTACATAATTTAGCAAGGAGTTAACGCTATCATCCGATTTGGCCAATGATAAAGAGACAACCGTTGGGTGGGAGAAAGTTGACTTCTATTTCCTGGATAATCTGACCAGACTACAAGAAGGAAATTGAGACATTTGTAGGCGGAAATACTCTCGGTTAAATAGCTATCAGTTAGTCGAAATTCAGTACATAGGTATTAGAAGTTTCCAAGGATACTACGTTTCATCATCGACTCCAATTTCACATCAATTTTTTTAAACAGTTCCAACTATCTTCAGATTTATCCATATATACACACATACATATGTCGATTCATGTACTTTATTCCATATCAAACACCTGTGTCTGAAATTCCATAACGTATGCGAATCGTTCTGGAACGTTGTTCAATATATCGTCCGGAATCTCATTCCATTTTCGGCGGTTACGATCGGTCCGATTCCTCGCTGCCTGATATATCACACACGAACATTGACAGCTGCTCTTAGACAGCTTCGATGCAAGCGCGAATCTAAGAGGAATATTTTCATGTCTAAACAAATTGATTACTTCAGTCGCGAACTAAAAAATGTCAATTCACCATACCCGTACTATGAATTCCATCAAAGCTCTAAAAATTCTGTAATCAATACTTGTCGCGGGTTATAAGTCGTTTGCTGCACCGAATGGATAACCGCACAAGAAAAAGCTTTGAAAAAAACTTCCAGATAGTTGAGCAGGAAATTCTCGATAGCTACTGAAATAGATGTCAGTCGCTACTCTTACATTCGCGGGAGCTAAAATCCTCCAATTCCCCCAGATCGGAAACCGGATCGAAATTTTCATAATAGAATTGAGAGGAGTTTCATACTATTCCATGAATCCAATACCAAATTCAATAAAGACTTGAAGTGCATATTGAAATGTCGAACGAACGTCCCTGATGTTCTGCACGATATTAGATTATTGAGGAAAAAGGTCGCTCTGGATGACTTCTTGAATTCCACCATGAAAATTACTAAAAGCGGGCATAAAGCTTTTTGAAAATTTCAAAGAAGAAATAACTACTTTTTCGAACCCAAAGTATACAAATAATTCAATTTTGGATCTCTTCCGACTACAATATGGCAGGATATGCAATATCGATCCAAATATATTTTTATGATATGAAAATCAACATGGGAGCAATTTTATGATTCTCGTCTTCATTGAGCTCTGTTATCATCTTAACGCCACAGGGTTCACATCATTACCCATTACGATTTCTCTTCATTTCCTTATAGAAAGTGTCGGTTTTTTTTGTCTTACAACACTATCAACTAATGGGATAATGGGTGCTTTCATAATATTTTTTGTTCACCCAAAGACATGATATTGAAATCAATCGGTACTTTCTGGCGATTCCAAACAACTCCTTATTACTTGTACAGTGCTCTGAATGTTTTCTCTGAGTTTCAAAAAATTAACATCATTTTCGGAATTTCCCAAAGAAACTCAGAAATGAACACCAAAATTTGTATACATAATCTTCCAATGACCCGCGGTCATTGAAAAACTTGTTGCTCGCCAAGTGAACCATTACATAGTTAAGGAAAAAATATTGCCTAACATACAATCTGGATCTTTGCTAAAACTTGTAAGTTTCGTTACTGTTTTGGTTTTATTAGACCAAAGTCAAGCTTTTGATTTGGTTGACCACTTCGTTTTTCTATTTAAGTTGGGGAATGAGAGGAGACAAGTAGTTTTAGTAAGTGGGGTCCCTCAAGGCAGTATTTCGGGTCCTCTGCCTTTTGCCTTTTACTCGCTTCTTTTCTTATTTTCTGTCGAAGATTCGATATAACCCGTCGAAATGAATCGATTAGTTCCTTTGATAAAGATGCGAAAAATGCTTCTATAACTCTTATTAAGAATCGCAAAAAGCCATCACAGATGTTTCGAGGGACAAAAATCGAATCACGAAACTTTTCATCTTCAACCGAAATGAATTCTGCATTCCCTGAAACTCGTTTTTTTTCCCTGATAATATTGAATTTCCGTGGAATTAAATTGACATTCATCATATTTTCACACGAAACGAAGGAAAATTGCTTTCCGCATCCAAGATTACTTCTTTCTGTTTTAGATAAATCGCTAAACTTACTTTTCGGGATTTTAATAGAATAAATCCATGGAGGGCGTAAGTAAATACATGTTCTTTGATCTGAAATTCATTTCAGGGAGCTGACATTGAAGAGGAAAAAGGAACCGAGTCGTCTAATCGACGTTCCGTCCTCTGCCCAATATCATAATCTGAGTCTCCGGGTGATGTTTTACGGATTACAAAACTTTCGTAATTTTAAGAAAGATTTTTCAGATAGAAATCGAGTCGACGAAGTGACAGATCTATCCTTTCCATCGAAAAAAAGTTCCATTGTAAATTACATTCCTACTTATTAAACATCTCAGTTGAACTATCGGAAAAACAGATAACCACTGAAAATCATTTCCTTATATTGTCTACAAAAAAATTTGTTTTTGGTTATCCTTTTGCGAGTATCAAATTATTTATCCATCATTATTCTAGAAGTTGCGTCGAATAAAATGAACCTAAGAAACGAATATACAATTGATGAGGCAACGATGTCTCTATATGTCTATAAAGAAGCACAATTTCTTCAATACTGTTCAACTTCCATGGAACTTCACGTTTTGCAATAAATAAAGTGGAGTACCCGTAAATGAACTGTCCAATCATTTCAAAAGCCGCCTTCATATAAAAAGCTACCAATCATTTGACGTAAACTTTTGTCATTTCCAATATTTGCAAAGCTCCGAATGAAAAGTTGCGTTATTAATGCTTGTAACAGTTACTGGTGAAAATTTGACGGAAAAATTGGTTTTCATCCTCGGAAAAGGCTTCCTCTATTGATAAGTTAACTGATTCAACTAGTAGAATTCGAACTCTCTTCGTAATTCGATAGCTGTTACAATAAAACCAATTACATGAATCTTTAACTAACATGAATGAGTGTAAATATTCGAATCCCTATCGATTTTCAATGACAAAATGGAGATATATTCCAGTCCGGTAACATCGTTTACGAGTTTTCAAGTAATTGGAACTCTAATTGTCAAAGCCATAATATTCTGGAAACGGTTCATTTAATCGAAGTGAAAACGAAGAAACCACAAGTAGATGAAATGAAATCAAGTCTCGGAATATTGACAATTTCCTAGTTGATAAATTAAAACTTAAATGTTTCTTCAGATGTTCAAAAACCGAATTCATTATATTTACCATTAACTCCTTTTCCTTACCTCAGCGCGAATCAAGGTTTGGGGCGAATTCTAAAAGGAATCGATCTCCGGTTCCTCTCGAAAGGAAATTTGTCCTTCGGTATTTTGCAAGTCGGTCACGAAGTCGTCTGCTCCTTTATAACGTATGATCTCTTATTGGTTCGCCTTGTTCGCGCTTTTCGATTCCAATCATTACTGGAGGAATCGTCTAAATGCTTAACGATTCCGCCCCTTTTAAATCCAATATTTGTATTGAATGGTTCTTGATGAAATATGATCCATGTTGATGCGAAACAGAATGTCACGTTCAATTCTAACGATGAGCAATATATCATTTTCACTGGGAAGAAAATGATAGATTTTTTAAAGTATTCGGAAATGTCATGTTCAGACATCTTAAGGAAAACATATTCGGAGAGGGATTCTAAGCTGAAAATGTCGAGGAACGAATATATTTATATATTTCTCGCTGACATGATCGTTTGGTCCGCAAAGTTTTAAAATTCATGAAAGAAAATCCATTCTGCTAGAGGAGGTATGATGAATTCAATTCTGTTTGGTCGTGAAAAGGAGTTTGGAGTGAAACCGTAATGATATACAGATGTGTAGGGGGGACAAATTTGCCAGAAACTTAATATGATGTGGAGGAAAAACTATTTTCTTTTCCATTCTCAGTTACTCGTTAAATATAAGAAGAAAGTTTCGTTTCACAGCAGATTGGGCGTACGAAAGTTGGTTCCATAATTCAGCGACAACGGCGGATGAGTTTCAACTTCGCTGTATTTTCACCGTGGAATCGGAAACGGAAGATTGCTGTTAATTGCCAAGACAAATTTATTACGCGACAATATTGTTATTAAATTTCAATTTCAAAACAAAATATCGTTTCGAATTTTCCAAGGCGGTTCATGGAAATGAGAAACGGAAGAATCTTGAAAACACCTTTAGATTTCGTTCCTGAAATTATCTTTTTTGTTTCCAGGTATGAATAGGACACCCAAGATTTTCCAATGAAATGGACGACAATTCAACCTCGGAAAACTGCGATTCGTCGATCAATTACAACCATAGCAGTATATTCGGGAATATCGACGTGCCAGAATGGGAAGCGTATTTAACGATCCTCACGTTATCTCTTATCATTTTATTGACCATCGTTGGAAATATCTTAGTTATATTAAGTGTTTTTACGTATAAACCCTTAAGGATAGTTCAAAATTTCTTCATTGTTTCACTAGCTGTTGCAGATTTAACAGTGGCAATACTAGTGATGCCATTGAATGTTGTGTACAATATACTAGGAAGGTGGGAATTCGGAATATACATTTGTAAGTTATGGTTAACTTCCGATGTCCTCTGTTGTACTGCATCAATACTAAATCTCTGCGCTATCGCGTTGGACCGGTTCTGGGCAATAACTGATCCAATAAATTACGCTCAGAAAAGAACTGTAAAGAGAGTGGTGAGTCAAATAGCCGGAGTCTGGATCTTATCACTGATCATCAGCTCACCACCGCTAATCGGTTGGAACGACTGGCCGGGCCCCGAAGAGTTTGAAATTCAACAAACATGCAAACTAACAGAAAGAAGAGGCTACGTCGTTTATTCGTCACTAGGCTCTTTTTTCATTCCCCTAATTATTATGACGATAGTTTACGTCGAAATCTTCATAGCCACCAGACGTAGGTTAAGAGAAAGAGCAAAAGCCTCAAAACTAAACGCGGTATCAAAGAACAGACATCAATCGATCAACCAAACCAACAAAGAAACCCAAAACGATAGAGAATCGGTCAGTAGCGAAACAAACCACAACGAACACCCCGATGTAGAATCGAGCCTCTCAAAAAGCAAAACCAAGAAAAACAAACGAAAAAAGAAGGGTGAAAATTCGAAACCCTCCGGCGATAATAATAGTCTGAAACCAATTCTCATCCACGAAGATTCTCTAACCGACAATCCGGAATCCTCATCGAGAAAGAACTCTCACATCTGCGAAATTTCAGATCAAAAAAACCCATCGATGTCGACAAATGTCGAACTGAACGCACCCAAATCGTGTGCCAAAATAAAACCAGACTTCCCGAAGAAACCTGGTGTGGTGTATCAATTCATCGAGGAGAAACAGAAAATTTCTCTCTCTAAAGAACGAAGAGCAGCTAGAACATTAGGAATTATAATGGGCGTTTTCGTTTTTTGCTGGCTGCCATTTTTCCTAATGTACGTTATTGTTCCATTCTGCGACAGTTGTTGTCCACCGTCTAAACGACTCGTTAATGTCATCACCTGGCTCGGTTATATCAATTCAGTGCTCAATCCAATAATTTACACCATTTTCAATTTGGAATATAGAAGAGCGTTCAGAAAGTTACTCGGGTTGAGTGTGCAATCCTGAAGGAATTGAAACAAGATCACGACGTTCAATTTTTGAATGGAATTTTCGTATGTTCGAATCATTGTGATATCTTATTCATTTCTTAGTTGAAACAAATTGTTGACGCCGAGAGAGATGATTGATTGTGAGCGAGTACTAAGAATTGCTGTGAAAGGCGACGTTCTCGAGATAACACATTGTGTGAAAAGAAGAAATAAATCCGCTAGCAACTCATTGGCTTATTCCCGTTTCTGTGCAAGACTGATGAATTTTTTTCTATGATTGTGACTAGTTTTCACGATTGAAGTAGAATTAAAAAACGGTTCAAGAGTTATGGTCGACCAATACGATTTTTTAAAATTTTAATTCGTTTTCGGGTGTCGAAGTATTCCAAATTAGTTTTTCAAGCTACAGATTGGAATGTACTCATTAAGAACAATATACATAATGTTAGAATAGGAGGAAATCTATTGTAGAATTTTCTGTAATTGAACTAATGAAATCAATTCTATATAGTAGATATAATATAATTTGAATATGTAAAATTGGTGCCGACAAACTTGTTATGACTATACAAAATCTGTTGTATATATAATCCGCCTAGGCGTTAACTTATAAATCTTGGAAAATCGATATGTACGTTCGAATCTGAAATTAGGCTTCGATAAATATGCTACCATTTCAGAATATTCTATAAAATAATGCGGATCATTTGCTCATTACAAACGAAACTTATGAGAGAATATTTTGTACTGTTAGATACTCCAACACAGAATTCATAGTACGGACAAATAACTTTTTTTGACATATTTCTTAGAATCGAAAAACAGATTAATTAATAAGGCGAATGAAGCATCCACATTGCGTTGTGATACTTGTCAAATAATTAAAATGTATAACAGCCTCAATAAGTTGTGACAACTTGAGAAAAAATGCAAAGTCCAATAATTATTTAACTTTCAGCATGGTAATTTCAAGGAGTAGTAGTCCAAATTAATATTCTCATCATATTTTGGTCAATATATTTTTTTGACGAATACTTGGGTGTTCTTAATTACGTTTTTTTTTCGAATAATTTCTAAAACTAAAGTAATCTTCGGAAATTTTCAAAATTCCACCACATTCGTGATTAGCTTAAAATCTTCAATTTTTTTAACTTTTGCAACTAAAAACAATTGAAGAAAAGGAAACCTTCATAAGATATAGTTGCATATCCAGTTATTTCTTTGCATTCTGGAAAAACATGTTCCTACTTTCGCAAATGTCTTTCATTATTATTAAATGAAGTAAATATTATGCTGGAAATTTCAGAGATCTCGTTAATTGTGCTACAACACGTTATGGCTGTTTCTATAAGTATTATAATGGGAATAACGCATTGTATCTCACACCATGAAAAATCGTTCGTTTTTAGCGTACCACAACGCTTTTTGGGCAGCTTTTTTCCCAACGGGCTATATTTTTCGTTCAGTCTACAGTCTACCTAAGTAGTTAACTTTGTAAAATGGTTGTTTCTAATTGCAACATTACCGTTGGGTTACAATGAAAATTATGTGAATGTTGTTTATTTTTGTAAAAAAAAATGTAAGTTTACTATGTTGTAAATTGAATTTTAGATGAATTAAAAATCATTTCCAATTTCGCGAATTCGTTATCACCCTTTTGATTTCCTCTTAGAATAGTGCAATCTAAAAAATTTGGTATAATTCCAGCGAAACATGCTTTCTTCAATTTTAGATATTCTTTAAATTCCTTTGCGTTTGGGAAATCTCAAGAAAACACGTATTTTGTAATAATTCCATAATTCAAAAAATTAATTGATTACGAATATCCATAATAATGCAAGGCTATGAAAGTTTTAAAAACTTTTTTCGTATTTGCTTGAAAATTCATAATATTCGTAAGGATTATCTGCAATTTTCACGCAGCGGCACTAGCAAAATTGTCAATCCGTGAAACGGCTCTTTCGTCCCATTAAATAATTCTGGTGATTAAAAAAATAAGTCTACGCCTCATACTAAAATATTAGAGCTGCTTCTTCAGGATGGAGCACGATGCAATCCCTCCGCTCGTCCTGCCTAAGGGCAGCTACTGTGAGAAAGGCACGCAAAACTCTGAAACAAATTAATAAGTTGCAAAGTAAATACAAAAAATTAATTTGAGTATTATGTCTGAAATCATTGGTAGCTTGATTGACAACTTAAGCACCCCATTCATTGCTTGCAGATTTCTTTCTGGGCACAATTTCGTTTAATTTTGGGCGGATTTTTTATTGAAAAATAAAGCCAAAATCGATGAAATTCATTTTCAATTTTGGGACAAACGAAAACCATCTGAATTGATCTTGCTGAACGCATTTTCTCGAGATCTATGCAGAATAGCTCGATGAAAACATGCTTTGTACCATCAAATCATGATTTGGAAAGAAATGAATTTTTTTCTCTCTGTCACGCAATGAATGTCGCAGAAGTTGATTGAGGAAAATGCATTATCTCGATGTTTATGCAAGATTGTCTATGGAATTCTTTTTGGAATTGGTAGAGTATTATTTTTCTCTGGTTGATGTCTGAACTAATATTTCAAAGTCACGACCCGGAGTGCCACTTTTCACTGATATGTAAATATTTGTTGATTAATGTGTTCAATATTTCGTATGACAAGAATTTTTTCATACTAAAAAAATTGTAGATCCACATAATTTGGAAAATTCAAGGAAGTAAGTGAAAATGATTTTCAGAAGAAATGACCAGAATGAAGAAAATATTCAGTACATAGAAATAGTCTATGACTGCATTTCAGAACGAAATGAAAATTCACGTTGTCAACCCAACAGAAGTCGTAAACAATCTGTTTGAATAAATATCTGTAAAATCGCCTTTCATTGATACAAAAAAAACGTTGGCGTATTCAAGAGTCACTGACAGTAAAATCGTTGCACAAATCACACGGGCGCATCACACGTATATTACACTTCACTGAGGATAGAATAAAAAGATAAAATAAAATTACTTCAGCTACTAGCGGTCGGGAAACACGATCCTTCTTCCTCGTCTTGTTTCATTACCCGTGGAATTGAATCAAGCAAAATATCGAACATACGACCTCACTAACATTTCCGTTCTTTTTCGTCCGACAATCCTTATTCTAATCGAAATACGAACGATTCGTTGGACGAAGGAAGCGCCCAAAAACTGTCGGTGTTCAATATTTGCATAAAATTGAAGTAGGGCATGTCCATTCGGGAGCGAATTTCTAATTAAGTCGTTCTGATTCAGTCGAGAAATCCGACGAAATCCATAGACACCACCCAACTATTCTGTGATAATTTCAATCTTTTGAAGAAGTTCGAAAAGTGGCAATTGAAAGATGCCTGAAAGACCCTCAAGGATTAAGTAATTGCTCTCCGTTAATTATCCACCTTGGATACTGAAAAATACCTAAATCCCTTGCTGTCGGTTTACGGAAAATCCTGTGGAATATTCGAAATTACCAGGGAACGTGATCATTTTCAATCTGTTATAGATGTTTATGATATTATGAGGTTTCGAATTCAACGGTTTGAACGTGCATAAATGTGAGATAAAATGTTTGAATAGAACTCCAATAAATTCTCACATAAGCTTCTTACGTTCCGCTTGAAGTAATAGTAAATAAAATTGATTTAAATATCTCCGGGTCTTAAGAGATAAATGGAATGAGTTTCTTTGGCTCATGAGGCAAGTCGAATATTTCTTCAATCGGTTATTAGGCTTTACAATTCGAGCTTATAATCTAATTAGCTGTAATATCGCGCGGACTAACGTTGCAGCCTACTGAATGTTTTCACTGTTTATGTTTCATATTGAGTAAAGCTGCGTTTATTCCTTATTAAAATAGATTGTGACATTACTTCATTTCGTGAGCATCCAAATATGTTTCTGCGGTGTCATCCTATTACATCATTTCGGGCAATTTCATGGCAAAACGATCTGAACGATACCATCCACACCCCTGCAGACATTCGGTGAGAAATTTTCGGAGTTGTTTCGTAATTATAATCTAAACGCACGAAATGATGTTTCTGATAGACGTAAATAAGAAGGTGCGTCAAATGTAGAACATCCTTGGCGTCACTAATAATGGACCGCTGTTACCGGAGGATTAAAAAAAAACTGGCCCGACATTTGAGAACATCGTCCAAATAAATTTATTATGCATTAACAATTGGAAGAAAGTTCCAATCTGCATTTTTGAGGGGATCATTTCCCAACAACACAAAATTGTCAGAAATGCATTCGAGGTGAGCGGTGAATCGTTGGACGTTCGACGGCGATAAAATTTTTAATATACAACTACAAACTACGATCTTTTATCCAATTAGGTTACGAAACGGTCTCTTTATATCGTATTCGAATAGCAATTTGAGGATACCCATAAATACCCATTCATTTAATCAGTTATGACTGGTTTGACATTACAAATATACTAAAGATTCAATTAGCATCGTTACCGCATATAATTTTCCATGTGACACAAGTAAATAAATTGATTTTCTATTCGGATTATGGATTTTCATACATTTTCGTTGATATTATTGTTCAACTAATATAAGTTGAATGTAATAAATGGAGCTCCCATTGATTGTTGGAATGCCATCAACTTATGAACTTGAGTGGAAAGTTAATGAAACGGTTTAAATGACAAGGGACAGTTATTAAAAAGGGGATGTTAATATCTCTCAACATCGTTAAACCTCAGAACAGTTATTATTTCCCTCTTTGTCTCTGTTTTTAATAACTCATCTTTCATCCATTGTTTAGATTGAGCATTTTTATGAAATTGAAAGATTTTGACTGGATAAATCGTCGCTCAAACGGGACGCATAAACCCGACGCTTGTCGGCGGATTATTAGGTATCAACTGGGTTGTCTCCTATGGAGATTATCAGTGATTTTTTGTTATATGAATTTCAATTAATTAACTAATTTTTCGCGTTTATTAGCAACAATGAAGGAACTTCAAAACTGATTATGAAATAAAGGTCGCGTTAGAACTTCAAAAATTTCAATTCAAGATAAGTTATCTCACACGTATCGAAAATTTTCCTTCATCTCCAATCAAGAAAAATGTTCCTATATCAACAAGTGTCCGCTCGATGGGAACTCACTTCGAATTGGGTTCGGGGTATTATTCTGGATTTGTCTATGATTGATGAGAAACGTTCACATTTATTTCTTACCAGATGGAGGCGTTCATTCATTCCGACACCTTCTGAAAATTCGCGATGAATCACCACATCGTCTGTGCTCGAATGAAGACTTATTTGCAATTGTCACTCGGTGAAGAATGAAAATTACTTCATCTAAAGCTTCAAGAGTGGAAAGAAATCCTGGTACATTCAGTTCGAGATTAAGTAAAACGGACGGAACGGCAATATCAGTAAACTCAAACTCCTTTCTATCCACTTCTAACTTGTTAGGGAACTCCATTCAAAAACTTTGAATGCCCTTATGAAATTATTCGTTTGAAAACAATTCACTTATTCTCGAATTTCCTGAAGGAAAACAAACCACATGACCAATATCGAAGTGAAATATTCCATTTGAAATTCAAACAAAAATCGAACAGTACTGTGCAAGTTAGATTCCAATGTTTATTCTGATTGGAACTGATTTCATTGTCAGATCTAGATTGAATCAACAATGTCGTACTTAATCGAACGCTTCTCTTTTAAACTGATTGATTCTCCACCGAACGGAAACTTTCTGAAGCGATGGTACATTTTTTACTTGGTATAGTGTAGCTTGTCAGATATTAGTTTTGTTGAAGGCTTTCGTGTTATGGATAAGCGTTTCCACAATCGATAATTAACGGTGCAATTTTCTATTGTATCTGATCGCAATTATGTGGTAAATGCTTGACATGTGATTAATTAGAGTGACGTTAGAAATTTATTAATGAACCTCCATCTGGACAGATTGGAATGCATTATTGAACATTTCTGTCATGACTGTGACAAAATATATTTGTTCGTAAATGAGTATCATTTTGTTAAATTCAATGGAAATATTTCGACAGGAAAATTCTTTTAGCCATTGATATTCCCATCATCAATTCCAGATATTGGGGTCAAGAAAATTCGAACATAAATGTATGAACAACAGCGGAAAAATCTAATGAAAAAAATTCTTTGGGTTGGAGAAAAAGGGAATAGAACAATATGATGGATACCGAATGAGAGAATTTATTCCATAAATAAAAATTAATTGCATTACTTCATATCATTGATCCCGCACATTCTTTTCCGCAAACTTCCGTGCGTTCATCGGTTCCTTTTATTATCGTTCAATGACTGTTTACGGAATTCTAACATCTTCATCCAACTGAAAGTGAGTAATTAAAACTGATCTCTGAGATCTTGTAAAAAAAATACATTATGTCGGAATCCGGCGAAATGAAAATGCCTCTTCAAAAGTGGAATTTATACTTTTCATTTAGGAATGCTTCCCGCTCTCTTGCAAATGACAGAAATCGAGGAGAATTGTCAGAGTAAAACAAGTACGCACAAAAATATGTGGAATATGAGACCTTCATCTGAACGTTTATCTTTGACACAATCGCTCATTTACAGCGGAATGCTGGAATCGTAAACTGTTCCTTGGGAAATTCTACACGAATATAATACAAAAAATTCAATCGAAAATTTCAGTTTCTCAAGCGGCATCAAAAGGACTATGCAGAATGTTGCATTCGATCGGTGGATGCAAATGTCTTACTTTTAGACGACTTTTCGAAATTCAATTTCTTTTTATTACACCGATGAAATAAAATGTGTTTTCCTGTTTATAATACTCGAATGAAATCCCTGAAAATTTATGAATTTAAAATTCATAATTTGTGAGAAATTTTTAGTCGCTTTGCAATTTTCATTCACGTATTTCCTTTCAAATTCTCATGATGATGAGAGAAGTTTCATCAGAAGGTACTGAAAATTTGAAGTTGCTTGAAAAAATTGGGAACTTTCTGAAACCATATTCGTTACACTTATCGTGACAAATTTGGAAACCCAACAATTCGAATTACTGAAAAATGTCGCCCAAAACTTTGCGAATTTTATGTATATACCAAATATTAAAAAATTGTACGAAGAAAACTCAGACAATATAAAATTATATTTTTTAATTATCTGTCGAATTTTGTATGAATTTCATTTTTGTCCAAAAATTTGGATAATTTCCCGAATATTTTTCGGTTTTCTCTGATTGATCCAAACATTCTATATAGAAATTTCGAATCTCTGGAAATACCTAGTAGAAACTTTTATGCACGATACATAAAATAGCGCGTTATACATGAATCGTAGCCAAAATTGCGTACGTCCTTTAATTGAATTAAATCAATTTATTCATTGCTTAATTCCTAGACAATTTTTACTGATGATATATTTTTAATTAAATTGCTCTATAGTTTCCGCATTTTCAGCAGTTAAAAACCTAGCCTATGCCATAATGAGTAAATCATATTCCATTGAAAAAATAATAAATTCAATATTTACGGAATATAAATTTTGATGTGTAATTAATCAATGAAATTTCGTACTCGATTGATGAATAGTAGAAATTATTACATAAATAATAATGATAAATACACTCATCGGGAAACCTAAGAATATTTCAATCTTGCCATGAATAAAAATACATTGAAACCGTCCGTTTTACGTGATTCCATATACGAATTTCTCATAAAATTACAATTTTGCTACACTAACGATGAGTAGACTTCTGAAAAACCATTAAATTCACGCACCAATTTTTTTCAATGGCTTGCTATTAATAATGATAGATTATCCGAATATCGATCGGAAAGAACGTCGACCCATATGTGTAGGCTTTTCTGCATATAAAATATGGGAATTTATCAGAGGTTCGGTTGTTAATGGAGGGAGGGATGGTAAACTGACAACGAACAACTTCCGGAACGAGCAAAAAGGGAAACGGAATAACAGCTGAATTACAAATCCTCCAAAATATATATGTAGGTAATTTGAATCTATATGTGCATATCCTTGTATCGAAAATATCGAAAACCTTCAAACAAAGCCCGATATTAATTGTAGGGTTCGGACGCAAATTACGCCTTTCAAACCGTGAAAAACGAGTTTCATCTAACAGCTGACACATCGGCTAAGATGACGATCATCCTAAATATTCAATATGCATCTATAATAACACGACCTTTGTAATTAATAATATCAACTGTTTCATTTGCTCCGCAATTCACCTTGATTACCTTGGGCAATTTCTTATGAAATGCTCTTCACAAATTTAAATGTATCATCTCTTAAATTCTCATCCGTTTCAATCGGGTATATAAGCGAAAGCAATTTCAATCTCATCATTCAGTCAAGTTCTTTCTGCCTATCTATCGAAAGAAAAATGAAAGCCGTAAGTGTAACTACAAATTTACGAAAAACGATATTTCCTCATTGAAATATTTCAGTTCATTTCTGTGATACTCTGTTTGGGTGCTGTGGTGGCAGACCGCCTAGAAAATGTTTATTTACCCCCAAGTAATTCAAAAACTGCCAGTGGAAATGGAAATATTCTAAGAGCACCCTATAATCGGCCCGTAACATCATCCGGCACCTATTCCTCCTCCGGTAATATCCAAGTTTCCCAAACAAGGAATTTGTATGGAGCGCCTGAACAATCTGCTATCAAAAGTTTTGCGGCTGGTCCCACCCAACCTCCACTTGCAATCTTGCGATTGAATAACGATAATAACGGCGAAGGAAACTACCAGTTTGAGTAAGAATTAGGCGGATCGTTTTCATGAACCACCCATTAAAATCAAATTTCTAGTTTTGAAACAGAGAATAAAATCGTCCAACAAGAATCGGGTCAGTTGAAGAACGCTGGAACCGATCAAGAAAGTACCGTTGTCCAGGGAGCCTATTCCTATGTTGGTCCTGATGGCCAAACCTACACCATCAACTACATCGCCGACGAACTTGGATTCAGAGCCTCCGGAGATCACCTTCCTGTTGCTCCACCAATTCCTCAGGAAATATTGGACGCCCTGAAACAAAATGAAGCTGATGAAGCAAAAGGTATCTACGATGACGGACAATATCGAGCCACCGGTGCTGAAACAATTGGTGCTCAACCAGGACGACAATATTTAGCGCCTAAAATCCAACAGAAATATCAACAGTCGAACAACGGATACAAATACTGATCGCTTCTTTTCATACGAAAATGTTGTACATATCGTTTTTGGAATAAAGAGATATTTATAAGATCCGCTCTCAATTTGAACGACAACCTTTATCATACAGTTTAAATGTATCTCTAATTAAAGGCAGGAAGAGGTTAGGGTTGGAGAAGGATCATCCTGAACTTAATTTGAAGGGGAGAAATAGACCATCAATATTTGGAAGAAAAAACATTGGGTGTCGTAATCAGCTGCCAAGTCCCATTTTCACAGAAAAATTTAGATTTATATTCAATTCTGAGAAAAATCCTCATGTATTTGCGTGGCATTAGAAATGTGTACTAGTTTCTAGAAATTTCAGAAAGGAACCATTGAATCCCCTACACATTGTGTTTCCAGAAATTTCTTTCATATTCATCAGGAAATATAAAAGAATCCCCTAAAATTATAAATTTTTCCTTTTATAAAATTAATAGCAATAATAGTTGAACTCAAATTTCAATATCACCAATGATTAAATTAGAAGACTAAAAAAAATGAGACCCACATTCTCAAATATAAAGAACTCCGAGTGAGAAGTCCGGGGTCTGATAAAATATTGGATTGTTGCTACAGTCAACAAACGCGACTTTGCTTTTATCGAAATCTCGTACGTGTAGATAAGTTAGGCGACGACGATAAATTTTTCAATAACAATTCACACAGTTGCAGGTGACACGTGCAAGTTTCCCCCTGAAAAGTTCATATTTATCGATAAAATTGAGGTGACCGACTGGTTTTCCGTTTTCCATTTTCACTAGATGGTCAATTATCAATGGAAACCGATGTAAACATGGAAATATACATCTGACACGATCTGTCGGAATTATTTCGGGAGAAAATAATTCCCTCTACGTCACATATTTAAATCGAGCAGATTCTATAATTCCGAGTGGAAAGTTTCGTAACGAGCACAAACATGGAAAGCCCCAAGCTATTCCTCATATTTCTATCTTATACCTATCCATATTCATGGATAAATGATGTTGTATAAAGTTCATTTTTGGACGCAGAATAGGATCCGTTGAGAATTTCAGAACCCATTTACTTCATTTCAATCAACCAGTTAAAAATCCGCTAAAGCAGGACATCACTCAAATACGAGGAATAAATGACGTATACACATTAACCAACATTTCGTTGGATCGTCAGCAGCGTTCCGGTGAAATTGATTCAAATATTAAATTTTGTTCGTAATTTGAATAGAAAAGAATTTACAAACGAGAAAAATGTCAAGTGATTTAATTGCAAATCTTTTGACGGAACTTAATATTAAACTCGAGTTTTCTGTGAAAAACTAAGCATTGCTAGGAAATTTCTATGATAAAACTAAAATTATTTCGCGATTTCTTTCATTTTTTTCACAATAAGAAGAGGAATCAGATCTGAAACGATTGAGACACATCATTTATTCGGAAATTCTGAGGAACATTTCTTCGTAAATTGTACATGTTTTGGAAATTTACGAGGAATCTATGGAAATTTCTTTGGAATTGACAAAGATATTACTTGAAATTTCCAGAGCATTCTGATTTTGAAAAATCCCTTGGAAGTTGGATAATTTTTATCTTTTCGGTAAATTTTAGAATATGAACAATTTCCGAACATATTTTACTATAATTCATGGAGTACATTTCATTTTCTTTTATTGACATATTTTACCAACGTTAATTAATATTCGGAATATGGAGAAGTTTTAGCTATGAAACTCCCTTTTTAATAAAACAGATGAATAATATCTTCAGCCGAAAACGCTTATTAAATCAGAATCAAGTAATTGTACTAACTAAAATAAAATGTTTTGAAGAATTCAAGAATCTGTCTTGAAAAACGGGCATTCTTTCTCATTTAACTGATAATCGCTAATTCTTTTAAAGAAAATCGAAGGTTTGGCTGAAATTCCTAAACTACACCACCTTGAAGAACTTTAAATTGTTAAACGTCCAAAATATTTTTTTTGCTATTTGTATCAAATATTTTTGGTAAAGTTTTGTACATCCTAGCCATTTGTAAGATAGCTCATAAGAAATTATTACTGAAATCTCAATTTCTCCAAAATGCGAAAAATTTGTCTTGAATACTTTTGAGTGAGTGCACTTTTCATCATTTCCACACTTCACTTTATTTTTCCGATTACATGAAATATATACTGAAAGGAAAATCTATTCAATACTCGAATTTACGACTTCATTTTGCAGGATATTCTGGGATGAAAACTACACCAAAAGCTCGTAATGTTGGAATTTCTGTAATAAATAAGTGACCAAGAACATTTTGCTTTGTGGCTGAATGAAAATTGATTTCATCAAAATATTTTCAACAGGACACAGAAGATTGAGTTTGCATGTAGAAACAGGTATTATATTATATTAGAAAAATGTTATTGATGTCAAAAGGAATCTTCCACAATTTTTATCTCTTATCATTATTATTATCACAGTATTCGACAACACGAAGAATCACGTAGTAGATAAGCCAAAGGTTCAAGTAGGTACTTGATACATTGAAATTACATAGAATCTTATGAAACTATGTACGTGGATGCGCTTGATAAACTTCATTTGGATAAGTGATTTGGAAACTGCTTTCATTTCTATCCTTGAATTTTAGTTGCTATCTTAAAAAGAAATTTTATTGCTATTCAACGAAACGATTCCACGCAATGTGTTTATTTAAGGATTTTATCAATTCGTATTTTATACGTTTACCTCATTTACAACTCTATTAAATTGAAACGAGGTCGAAAATTCCATGTTTTCCAATAAAATGAAATTATATTTCTACATGACTTCATCGATTCTCTGGGGATGAGCTGCGATCATCCTCATGGAACGTTTTAATCGTTCCGATTTGATTTCATCGATTTTACGTATTAATGAACATGAACAAAAGATTGTATTGCATCAATTTATAAACTGAAAAATATCTACCAATTGTTGCATCGAGGGAAATGTTTGCTTTTCATGGCGAATATTTTATCAAAATTGAATTAAAAAATCTTGATAACGATCATGATGGTTTTTTAAAATTGCAGAAAACGGCGGATATGTAGTTGCAATTTAAAAAGCGTTTAGCTCCACTTACAATAGACATTTTAACGACAAGTTTCTAAAATCGTTTTCTCAATTTGAAAAGGAAAAAAGCGATGATTTGCTCATTTAACTCAATTCAAACTGGTAACAGCCGATGATTATCGCGTTACCTTTTAGATGAACTTAATTTAGGCAATATTACGTGTCAAACTAACGCGCCACTCTTCTGGTACGATTTGTGTATCTTATCAGTTAATTGATTCGCAATGTTTCGTTTCGTAATTACATCTAAGCTTCGTTGGGAAAGATTAGATCTTCTTGCTCGCGGCACTGTAAATAAAAATAATGGCGCAAAACGGTCTGCAAAGCTGATTGACCGAATAATCTGTAATAATTGATCCGTGTAACATTTATGTCAATTACAAAAATATTTATTTTTATGAAACAACGCAGTTGCTGGTATATTATATAATATTGGTAACCGTTTAATGAGTTTTACAATAAATAGAAGTGAAAATAAATAAATAAATAATCATATAAATAAATACATCTAATAGTAATTTGAAGCGTAACTTCTGAATAATTGTTCGTCATCCATTGGAGGTACATTCGTCATGTTCTTATTTTTCAGTGACGGTATGAATAGGAGTAAACACAAAATAGCAATAAAACTGACGATTTTTTTGAATATCACCAATTTGAGAATGATTTTACCGATCGTGAATAAATCTAATTTGAATTTAAATTTATCAACTAAGCTTTCGATTAGGGAATAAGGCAATCCGTGAAAATTTGACGGTTGAGCTGGTGGTCCATAAATTGGCTGCGGTGGCCCGTAAATGGGTTGCGGCTGTCCATAAATAGGCTGAGGCTGAGGCGGTCCGTAGATCGGTGGTGAATCGTAGCTGAGAACAAATTGCATTCGGGTATGATTTTCGAAAACTAGAACGTAACAAAAAGGTTCTGGTTTTGATTATACATCGGATTGGGGTAGGGATTTCTGGAAAGACAAGGGCTTATCTCCACAAAATAATCCGATTAGCAAATGGTGTCAAAATTTCCCTTAGACTAGGTAAATAGAATGTGGAAAGCACGACTTATAGATTTAGCGAAGAATTTTCACTTCTCGTCTCGATGAATTCCTCAAATAACTCTGGGATATAACAGAAATCACGAGTGAATTTCAAACATGTTCAACTCGAACCGACATAGAGTGACTTTTTTTTGTATAACAGCAAACAGTTGGATTAAAAAAGACGTGTTGACGTTGTTAGTCCTAGATAAACAGTGATTATGCTACTCACGTCTTTTGCGGAAGCGATGCTTGAGGTGCAAACACGGGTGCACCGTATTGCGGTCCTTGCTGGGATACAGGATAATATCCAGCGTTTATTTCCCTCCTGTTACCCTTAACAACAGGCGAAACGGTTGGATTCAAGTTTTTCGTAGCGGTATACGCTTCAAGGTAGGTATCTTGTCTGCGTTTCTCCTCACAATTTGCTATTTTCAACCAAAAGACTATAACTAAATACACAGCCCTCATTTTGTAGGTACTCGAGCGCACAGAAATCGACAATGAAATTAGTCGAGCTCGGATTGGCACTTTTTACCTACTGCCCCAATATTTTTCGGATTTCAATTAGTATTCATTGCGGTTATAATCTGCTTCATCGTACCTATCGGTATGTAGAATGTGTTTCACATATTAATCATTTTAACAGCGACCAACAGTTCACAAAGGGAATGCCGGATTTGGTTTTCGTTAATTCAGAGGATTGTTTTTTTTTTCACGCCCAGTCCGTATATTGACAGAAATATTTCTAGCATTTCCAAGGGACGATGTTTTTTGAATTGTTACTTTCTTGGCCAATCGAATCGTAAACGGATAATCCTGATAATTTATAAATGGAATGAGCGGATGTAGGAAAATTGTGAAGTGTTCTACTTGAGAATATTTTAAACGATAAACTTTCAAGTACGATTCTGAAAAAGGTGAATCCAATTTTTAAAAAAAGAGAATCTAACAATAAATATAACATAATAAATATAATAATAATCATATTAATCGATAATAATTTGTTTCTTGGGCTGAATCCTAAAGATGAAGTATGAAATTTATTCCATCCTCTCTGAAATTGAATTTACTTTTTCCAAATTTTATCTTCATACAGAAATCAGACAAATTACTACGAAGCTGAACTTTTCGCATTATCCCAGGTGCTCCTACTCCACTCTCAAATACGAGTCGGGCTTCAATACTGCCTGACTTATTTCATTTCGTCAATTTTTCCAATTGAAATATACTGAAAAAAATTCTTTTCATCAACTAAAGATTAACACTCGAAGCACAAAGCTTCTTTTTCCATTTTCCACGAGATAATCATGCAAACCAAAAGTCGCTCACTTCAGAATGTTTTTGACACATGTCTACTAAAACTGAAATGCAACATTTTCCCCCTTTTTCATTGTCAACTAATTCCCTCAGGTGCTTGAATTATAAGCACATGAGATACGATCAACACCAACATTCAGTTCCCTCAAATTTCATTCAAATAAACATCTAATTCTTAATGAAACCTGCGAACCTATTTTACATAGAAAATTGGATGCACAATGAGCTCAGAATTGAGTATGAATATCGATTAATTTTAGGATTAAATTCTGATTAACATTATGAATAGTGGACGACAATGGCGGCGTTTGATGTTTCAAATTTTCATTGGACACTGACGCCGATGGTATAGAATAATATTGAAATTTTTACTTTGATATGACGTGACGGCGTGAATTTTGGTAAATAGCGCGAAAACTGTTAACGAGTATATGCTGCTGTTACTGACGCTTGGGTAAATAGAGGTGGCGAAGGACAATATTGAATCTCTTCCGTACAATGGGCTGAAAGATCACTTTAAATTTAAGCAAATGATAATTAACAATGCAAATATATCCATACCGCGCGTTGCAGATATCAAAGCAACTCTCCAACGAAGATAGACCAATCGCTCTTTTTGTAATGATTTTTGGATACAACTTTTGAAAAATCTGCCATGATCGTCCTTCCAGTGATAAATTTCTAGACTTCCTTCTTTAAAAGCAATAAACCGCCAAGGGAGGATTGTATTTAATACAAAACTAGATGAAAACTGTTATAATGCTAAATGACTTCACGAATCTCAAATGTGTCCTTTTTAAGAACCAATTTGAAACTGTCAAGTCTTAAAATGCATTAATCAGCTGATTGCGGCAATGCATCTTTGGCAATCGTTGATGCGCATTATGGAACGACTTGTTTTTGTGTAAAGAAATGCATTTCACAAACGACAAGCAGTTTTTATCCTGATGGTACGAACTTTTCCTAGTGAAATTATTTTCACATATTCTTAGAAGCCACTTTCTCAACGAGTTTGAAAAAGTTCAGATTCTAATTTCAGATTATAATAATCTATGCATTTTAATTATTTTTCTTCGGGAGTATAACGTGTGATTGCAGCCGCCGTGACATGGATAAGAACGAATAACGAAATTCAATTATTTATAAAACATAATCTCCTCAATTAAAACTTCAGAAAGAAAAAAGTTGAAGGTATTACCCGGTTTGCTTTTCTCTCCTGCAAAACTTCGTTAATAATGAATTGGTCATTACGAAAGACAGATTTCTTTTATGATATAAGTAAGGAAAACTGAGATTACGAAAAAGTTTAATCCTCCAACGATCATTATTTTCCCCAACGAACCATTGATGCAATAAAAATGCCATCTAGTTGAATTAAGTCTGGCGATATAATCAAAATCGGTCACCGAATAACTTGGGTGTATGTAATCACCAGCGGTGATTAAATTTCTGGGAGGATATTCAGTTGTTGGTCATGTTGGCCAGTGGTTCATTGTTTCTAAGGTACATTGTTGATTAACCATCAAAGAAATTGAGTTTAATCAAAAGCTGGTGGAAACGCCACACAGCAAGACAAGAAATTTAAATGATGTCACAGTCCAACTGAAAAATGTAAAGCAAACACCACTTCTCACTAATCGCACGACAATTTGTTTTTGATGAAAATTACATCCTGAACGGTTGACTCAGGCTGTGGAGGCGAATGAATTTCTGTTAAAGAATCAACTTCCGACATGTTGCAGAAGATTCTCACAAGCCAATGTAACAACAAATTTAAATCAGTAAAAAACATTACGAAACATAATAAAGTTAATTGAAATACATGTACCTTCCATAACATAAAAAATCAATTATTCAGGTTTAGGAATATATCTGAATTAAAGTGACAGCTGGATAACGATAATTAAAGTTTATATAATAATCATGAATTATGAATAATGATAGTGTTATAAAAAGAAATAAATTATCGTTCTAAAAGAAAATCAGTTTATTCTATTCAGTAGTATTGAAAATAACATCCTAATCATACAAAACACTGAAAAATTTCAATGACTTAAGCAATTAAGAATACAACCCCTTCAAATAGTCATCAAACAAATAGAGTGATAGAGAATTATCTGGACTCTCTGCAAGCATTTGGGATAATTCTGTAATATGTCCAGTCAGTTGTCTGATATCGTCAGCTTCCTTTTCAACAAATTCCTCCTCGATGTAATGGGAAATTTCAGGATCATGGCTCCTGTCCAATTTCCTGATTGCTCTCTCGTGAATAGTGTAAGCATCAGACATCAGGCCCTTCTCGAGATCCAAAGCTTTACCAAGACTTTCGATTTCATGTAATTCATAGTTCTTGTTGTCTGGAGCCGCTTGGAAATTCATTTTTCCACCTCGTTTGGTGATATGTTTGATAAGTTCGATTCCTTTTGACCATTTAGAGTCTGAATAATGTCTGAAGAGTTTGGAAAAACCTTCTCTGTTCATATCATAATTTCCAAAGTGAGTTGACATAAGTAGGTATTCAAAAGATCGAACAATGTGAGTGGAAGCGAATTTAACCAAATCGGCTTCGAGATGATTGATTGCTCCATATCGTGCATTGCAGGTTGTCTCCAAGTTTCCGTCTGAAAATTTGGAAATTAATAAAATGGCTCACTAATATGTAGGTAAGGTCTACTCTATTGAATCTAATGTTAGTACGTTTTACTAATGAGGCTTGCCATTGTTGTTTAATTTGGAACAAGAAAATTTACTCACTTTGTTTGTTAACGTGAGGTCGGCATGCCTCTTGGGTTGATACGAGACATTCTTGACAATTGATTTGAACAAACGAGCCCAATAGACACAAAACGACGATGATAGAATTCATGATCCCTGAAACAATATAGATTTGTCGTAGTACTTATTCAATGAACTTTTAATTCGAACTCAAACCTGGTATCTCGCCAGCGTAATCACAAATAGTCACTTGAATTCGTTGAAAATATTATCTGGAAATAGCAATTAATGCGTAATGGTGAGCAAACTTGAACCTTATTGCATGCGCTGTGACGGAATTTAGACAGAAGGCGCATGCAGATGACAAAGGAATAAGGATGAGGAATCGGATAGAAAGAATTGGGAATATTCGTCCAATGTCGAGATAAGTTGAAAGTTAACCTCGAGTTCGAGTACGTTTTTTAGAAGTTACATGCTTTATCATCAGTGAATAATAGTGAGATACGCCGCTATTGCGATTTCGATCATCTAATTTTCAATTATCTTTCGACTATCTACCTTCTACACCAGTGTGTGTAAAGGCAGTAAGTGGGTGATTACCTGGATTTTAATCGTTCCTCGCGCGGTTTCAATTTTTATTTTTGTCAATATGAATCTATTCATCGGATTGACCCTTGTCACCCTGGCGGTCAGCAACGTCAACGCCGATCTTCACTGTGAGTATTCAAATTCGAAAAATATTCTAGAAAAAAATTTGTGCGCAAACGCGGAACGAAATAGACAACACATTTTTCACATGTCTATAATGACCAATGAGTGTTGAACGAAAACAAAAATAATCGGTTTGTTCTTATTGCTCGAAATATGATTAACTAGCCGGGCAAATTAGAAACAGGAATTCTCTTTGAAAAGCGGTTTATTTCAAGAAATTACAAATATGTACATACAAATTTATTTTAATGAACATTGTTCAATCTGCTACGCCGTACTTAAACTTCGTTGTATTGTTCTATTTATATTGTCGCTTTACATTTTAAATGGAACAGCAGTAGAACGGCAACGCATTCGAAGTCTATACCTCTCCAAATACCAGAAGTGATCAGGAATTCTGACAACCAAAGTCGGATCTAAAGGGGGGCATGCGGGGGTCTTCCCTCCGGACGGCGCGATATAGTCACTATCTTTTAGTTTAAAAAAATAATTCATTTTATTAATTGAAAATTTTGGTCTGAAGTGCTGCATATAAGCAATTTTTCCCACTGTTGAAAATAGTATGCCCTCAAAATCGTTCATTAAATAAGTATGGGTATTGCGGCTTGTAAAGACTTTTTATATTTGTGTGTATATCAGTTTCGCAGTGAAGGGAGGGGGCAGTAAACACCAGAAGGGTATAAACTTAATAATACATATCATATTTTTCTGAAACGCTTCTCAAATTCTCTTAAAAGAAAACCCCTCCCAAGACATTGCTTTATATAGGGTCATACGCCAGTTGCGAAACATACGAAGAAGTCGGAAGAAGAAGAGAATTGGAAAGAATATAAAAGCAGAAAAATACAAGAATATTTGAATAACATTTAAAAAAAAGAGTAACAAAAAGGAGAAAAATGTAGATAACACTCCAAAAGTATCTAATTTTGGTAGCCAATAACGAATTTAGTAAAAAACAGAAGATGTACTCACAATGGAGAATAAAGTGTTAAGAATACGATGACCTGTTAATTTCAGGTGTGGATGAAGAGGACAAAAAAAATTTAGTTTGTGATGATTGTATACAACTTGAAATGCTTTGCATTCTCTGAACTGTATCCAAAACTAAAAAATGGGCATTTAAATACGAAGTAATTTTTTATATAAAAAGGTTTATTTCAATTACTTGTTCTTTTTTTATATTTTTTTTATCGATCGAATGTAGAGATAAGAAGAATTTTGCTACGTTTCTTACAATTCAGTAATCTCTAATGTCATAAAAGTTACTTCTTTTTTCTATTAGGCCTTCAGTACCTCTCTCGACATGGTCGAGAATTGAATTTTCTGGACGAGAACTGACAAAAGTGCATTTTTGACAGTTTTAATTCATTTGAAATTAATTTGGTTTCCGGAAGGATTTCATGAATTTTCCTTGAAGTATTAAAAGAAAGCACAGAAAACTGAGAAACAAAATTGGATATATAAAATCAGTCGTACTACAAACATCGGAAATATACTTTAAATTCTTGTTAATCTCCTCAAAAAAACTCAGGAAAATCTTAATAACTTTTGGTCGATGTAAAGAAACAACTTTTCACGCAAGAAAATGTGGTCTTTCAAACAGATGACAATTAAACGTTTTATTACCGAGCTGGAAGTACTTATCACACCACTTCTGCGAAAATTAATCATCGCGTCATCTGTTGGTTTTCCCATATAAATTCGTATTACTGATTAAGGTGAAGGTAATTGGGGAAATACACTTGGAGTTCTTAAAATATAAAAACAAAGCTACCTCAAAAAAAATTGGCTGATTTCGAAAAGTATTATTCGGATTATTAAAATAACTAAATAAATTTCGAGATTTGTACGATTCCTCCCATAACAACGCACTTTGCATAATCACAAAGAACTTTTATGCATTCGTTAATGCAACTTGTATATGATTGAACGTTGCACCATATTACAGAACTAGAACATGTTAATCATCTTCGTCGAAAAAGATAAAACAATAATAGTCATTCCAATTGTGTTGAATATTATTCATGTCAGATAACATTTATCAAAGGTTATAATGATATGCATAAAATCAACGCTGTTCTCTGTTTTTTCGAAGTCAATTTTCTGAACAAAAGAAATGATAATGACCGTTTTATCCTCGTGTCAACGTTGATTGGCTTCGCGCAGACCTGAATCCGACTTGTTTGCGTGAATAAAGATTATATATCACTATTCATTAAAGTTGAAGAGTTCTAATTGAATTTTAATCATCGATTTTGCTTTTAAAGGCACTGCTCGCCCTTCAAATGTCCCCAAGGATTGGATTGACATGGTGGATCCATGCATCAAGGAGATGCGAAATCAGATACAAAAAGAAATTGATGCTTCCATGACATATTTGGCAATGGGGGCGCATTTTTCGCGAGATAGCGTGAGCAGGCCCGGATTCGCCAAGTTTTTCTTCGAAGCTGCCAGTGAAGAAAGGGAACACGCTATTAAGCTGATTCAATATCTGCTGATGCGGGGAGAACTCGTCTCTAACGTCAGCAAATTGATTAAAACATCGGTTAGTAACTAATGTTTTTTTAGTAGAAAGATAATTCTGCTGGATTGAATCTCTTCAGATTAACGTTTCCGGGACTCATTGGCCCAATGGAGTGGCTGCTCTACAAGATGCTCTCAAAACCGAAGCTTCCGTTACAAAGAGCATCAGAAAAGTTATTCAAATATGTGAAGAACCTACTGACAACAGCAGATTCAATGATTATCATGTACGATCTATCCTTTGTAAAATATATATTTCTTATTCAAATTAATTTTTCAGTTGTCCGATTACTTGACTGGAGAATTTTTAGAGGAACAGTACAAGGGCCAAAGAGATCTTGCTGGAAAAATTTCTCAACTGCAAAAACTTATGGGACAACACGGAAAATTAGGAGAATTTTTGTTCGACAAGAAGTTGTTGTAAAAATTTGTTTAGTGTACTTTTGTAGTATATATTCCATCAAATTTGATCAACTGTTTGCCATTGGGATCAAATAAATGATTTTTGCCTATAAAATCTGATTAAGAAATAACAAATATTGTCTCAATACCTATTTCAAAATATCCAAGTCCTATCAAAATAACAGTTCGTCACTAACTTATCACAGAAACCTTTCACCTTTCATCGTGGCCATTTTATAGAAATTGAATCATTGCTGACATCAAAACAAGGACTCTGTTGAGTACCGTTCATAAACAACAAATCATTAAAACCCGTCACTGGAAAATATTTCCTGATTGAAAGTTTTTGTCAGTTGATAGCTTTAATATCTGATTGAGTTCAGATGTGAACAGAACTTAGATTATTTATTTTCATTACCTATGAGATAAGTGAGATCTCCGAAATGAAACAGCTGAGTAAATTATTCTGGTTAATTTTTGGTGTGGTCATAGCAGTTCTTGTGATTCATAAATCTTCTAATAATAATGTGTGTGAAAATTATTGGGATTATATATTTATTGGTAGTAGTAAAAATTGTCGACGTGAAACAGGTGTTTACGCAGAAATCGTAAGTATTAATATTAGATAAGACTTATCACAAATAAGTTTGAAAAATTGTTTTCTGATAACGTTCACGTCGATTTTTTATATTCTTCACACATTATCGTTTGAAATTATTCAATTCAATATCAAAATTTAAAAGTCGTATTTATTTTATAAATTCAATTTTTTTCTATAACTTGCATTGTGTTAGAAGTATATGACTTTTTCGAAAAGCGGTAAGTTTCTGAAATTATTAAAAGAAAAATTTCTCAAGAATTTTAATTTTAAAAATTTGAGTATTAGAAAACTACCGTTTCAGCTTGCCTATTTTAACCTAACGCATGATGAAGATAATTTTCAACACTCAATATTTCATTTCAGCCACAGATAATTTTCGAGAGAAACTACACTTTCGAAACTTATCACACGGTTACAGAAGATGGATATATTCTACAAACCTTTCGAGTATTACCAAAGGTGCCAACTAAAGGTGTTATTCTTTTGGTGCATGCTTTTATTTCAAATGCGGAGATGTGGATAGATAAAGGAAACCACTCATTAGGTTCGTTTACGCTTCAGTTTATTCAAAAACAACTCATTTGTTTTATTTACAGGATTTTATTTACTAGAACGAGGATATGAAATTTGGTTAAGTAATCTTAGGGGATCGAAATATTCAAACACACATATAAAATACACAATAAAAGATTTTGAGTATTGGGACTGGAGGTATATAAAACTTAATATTAGTGGAGGATGAATAATGTTTTAATTCTCTAGTTTCCATGAACAGGCAGTTTACGACTTGAAGAATCAGTTGGATCTAATTAATAAAGTAACAAAACGACAGACCACAGCCGCTATAACTTATTCAATGGCGGGAACTTCCGCCATAGCTTACGCAAGTTTGTTTCCCGAACATGCAAAAATGTCGCTGAAAGGCTTCATAAATATTGGTGGAGTTACATACGTGAAACGTGTTCAAGGACTCGGTGTTACTTTTGGCAAAATAGGTCACTTCACATTAGTAAGATATTTAGTTTCATGACGTGAATATATTAACTTTATTTGTAGGAATCCCTAATGTCTTTAGGCATCGGTTCATTGCCATATGGTTCTTTAGTGGATGGTATGATGTGGTTCTTCTGTAATTCTCACCCATTCAAAGGGTTGTGCATACTTCCGACTCAATATTTTTTGGGAAAATCGCAAACAGAATTTGATCCGGTAATTTGAATTATAAGTCGAATTTTATTTTAATATTCGTTCAATTCTTAGTTAACTCTGCCGATTATATTTGGCAAATTCCCCGATGGAGCATCGCTCAAGTCTTTAGTTCATTATTTCCAAATGTATTATTCTGATGGAAGAATATCGATGTACGATTATGGAGTCGAAAAAAATTTACAATTGTACAAAAACAAGCGCCCTCCACATTACCCTCTGAAAAATATAAATATTCCCATAATAGAATTAAGTGGTAGTCAAGACTCTTTCACACATCCCGAGGTGAGTTATTTCTTTATCATTCGTTTTGTAACTTAGGATGTTTTAGGACATCCGGGAATTTTACGGAGATCTCCCAAATGAAGCCAAGGTGTTCGGTCACCACGAAATTAAAGGATACAATCATATAGATTTGGTATTTGGTCGTCATAGAGAAAAAGATGTTCATGAACCAATATTACAATTTTTAAACAAAATTGAAATGAAAAAATGACGTATTGAATTTAAAATTCTTTTAGGAAATACTCTGTATATTTTAGGAAAAAGCGCAATTTTAAATTAATATCAATTTTCACCTCAAATGGTTTTATCAGGTATCGAACGCGTACCTGACATAGAGTGAATATAATAGAATGAATAGATTTCAGCTATATTGTAAATAAAGAAATCCTTGTTTTTCTGTTTTAATAATTATCTATTTTAATTCGCTTATTTCCATAAGAACATAAGCTTGTATTGCGAGCGGAATCTAAACACTATCACAGAACGATAACTTGTAAATAACGAAAAACTCCACCTAAAAATTGGAATGTTTTGCGTAAGCGTTAATCTTACTCTCCGAGTAAATATGAATTTGGATGTTGAATGGAAGGAGGGTGCGCCTCCGTTCGGTCCAGAGACATCTCTGAGTCATGTTCTATGGATTTCATGACATTTCTGAAGGTCGGGTAACTTGTAACATTCAAATTTCAGGAAACCTTTTCAATTGAAAATGTTGAGAAACTGCATAAAACGCCTCCTACAGGAAAGGTATTTTACTAATTCAAATAGAAATAGCCTTCAGGTCATGTTTTGTAGGTATAAAAACAAAGACAAAAGAACTTATTACAAACTGCCTGAAAGGATTCAAGCTCAGGATTTCAATGAATCTAAGGGACATGTGAAACATTTGTCTATACTCGCAGCTACTTTGGGGTATTTCACATATAACATATACGGTTACTCATTATGATATAAACAAATTTAAATGTGACAATGTTTTCCATTGTAGATAAGTATAATGTTGCCCATGCTTCTTCGATACTTGAAGACAAATCAATTCGTAGCAATAGTACATATCCTATTTATACAAGAAATGAAGTATCACAACATGCTACCTTGTGAGTCATTCCTGAACATATTCTTTTTGAAAAACTCAATATTTGACTTAGCCAGGATCGAATTTGGATCACTTATGAAGATGGAGTTTATGACATAACAGATTTCATTCAGCACCATCCTGGTGCTGATCAAATTTTGATGGCTGCTGGTAGTGCTGTTGACCCATTTTGGATGTTATACAGTTTCCATAAGAGTCCTGATATCCTTAATATTCTCAAAAAATACAGAATAGGTATGAATGGTTGGAAAAAGTTATGTTATTTCTCAGGCATTTTGTTGTGCAGGCACTCTGGATCCCCGTGAAGATAATGACACAACAAGTGATATGTCAGATCCTTACTCTCATGATCCAAAAAGACATCCAGTTTTGAAAACTATTTCTGGAAAGCCCTTTAATGGTGAACCACCAGAGGGTTTGCTTGTGGAAAGTTTCTTCACACCTAAGTATGTTTTTGAAATAAGTGATAAGTTTTGCTTTTCATGGAATCCACATTTAAAATTTCATATCTTTTCAATCACAAGCAATAATGATCCCAAAGTGTATGTCACGGCTTCCTGGTTCTTCACTAATCCCATTAATTAGGAATTAAGAAAAAAGGAAAAGATCCTCATAAATACCTCAAAATATTAATTTCCTTTAGCTTTCTCACAATCAGTAGTCTTGCAAATATAAAAGTAATTTGATGTAAATATTTTTCAGCGAATTATTCTATGTAAGAAATCACTTACCAGTACCTGAAATTGACCCAGAAACGTACTCATTAGAAATTGAAATTGAAGGCAAACGAGGAATAACCTCTTTATCGCTTGATGATATTAAAAAATTCCCAAAGCGATCTGTCACAGCAACGTTGATGTGTGCAGGAAATCGTAGAAGTGAAATGTCTAAAGTAACTTGAATATTATTATTATAAAAAATTTCCTATAGTTATTATTTTAGGTAAAACCAGTACAAGGACTTAATTGGGGTGTAACTGCCGTCGGAAACGCTACATGGTCAGGAGCCAGTCTCAGGGAAATTCTTTACGCTGCAGGTTTAGATGAACATGATATTGATAAATTAAAACACGTTCAAGTAAATACATTGGATTATAATAAGAGTCTTCCGACTTCAAGTTTTCAGTTTGAAGGCTTTGATACTAATGTGGATGGAACAGGCTATGGCGCCTCAATACCAATTTGGAGAGCCACAGATAGTAGAGGTGATGTTATTTTGGCTTATGAAATGAATGGTGTTACGTTACCAAGAGATCATGGATTTCCACTACGTGTTATTGTTCCTGGTGTTGTTGGTGCGAGAAATGTGAAATGGTTGGGTATGAATTATCCACAATTACGTACTAACTGAAAATTGTTTTAAACTATAATGTACAGGAAAAATAATTGTTTCATCAGAGGAAAGTAAAAGTCATTGGCAACAGAAAGATTATAAAGGCGTTTCTCCTAGTAGTAATTGGGATAATGTGGATTTAACTAAATGTCCTTCAATTCAAGAGTTGCCAGTTATATCAGCAATTTGTCAACCATCAGATAATTCCACTGCAACAATTAAAGATGGTCATATAACTGTTAAAGGTTTCAATTTTTATTTGCAATTTCTCAGTACTAGATAAGTTTTCAACAGGCTATGCTTGGTCGGGGGGTGGAAGTAAAATCGTCAGAGTAGATGTCACCAGTGATGGCGGAAAAACATGGCACGTTGCCGCATTCGATCAATTTGATTCGAATGAGTCCCCAAGACATTGGAGCTGGACATTGTGGTCCTGTGACGTCCCAGTTCCTAAAGATACTAAAAAAGTGAGTACATTTTTTTTTTTGAGAAATTATATTTTCACCAAATTCCTTGTTAGGTTCAAATTTGGGCGAAAGCAGTAGATTCGAATTATAACACACAACCGGAACGTTTTGAGAATATTTATAATTTCAGAGGTGTTCTAAATAATGCTTACCATCGAATTAATATTAATCTCGCGTAAAATTTTCTATTAGCTAAGCTTAAAATGGTATTTTACGTGAATTATTAATTTTATATACTTGTTTCAAATGGGGAATAAAATTAATAAGTGGGGATGGAAATGGAAGCTCTAATGACTCAACCATACTAATAAAAAGTCTAATATTTGTTTCAATTTTTCTTTTATATTACCGTCATGTGAATTTCAAACATTAATTACTGGGAAAAGCAATGGATTAATCTTTGCTGCCATTTTTTCATTGAAAATCCTTCCTTCATTTACAAAATCCAGTTCGGTACATAAAGAATACAAATATCCTCGTTCAATTGACAATGTTAGAATATCTTCAACATTTATCTCATTTTCTCTAAGTAACTTAAAATATGTTCATATACATCTTTCTCCCTGTCTCGTCCATATATTAAATCAATATGATTGTACCCTTCAATTAATTTATAGCCTAACGTTTTTGCACCAGGTGGAAGGTCTCTATAAAAATCTTTTACATCCTGTAACATCATTGATAACATTCACATGAAATCGATTAAAAACTTACCTCGGTGTGAGTACAAAAATCATCGCTGCCATACAATTCAACTACAGGAATATTTATGTTTTGTAAAGGATAAGTCGGCGGTTGGGTACTTTTATAGATATCCATATTCGTTTTGTTTCCGTAATCGTACATCCTCAATTTTCCATCTGAATATTTCATTTGGTAATAATGTTCAGCGGATTTTATCGATGCTCCATCTGGCAATTTGCTAAAAATTATTGTAGCAGTGGACTGAAAATTGGTTGAACACGTATTTAACGATAATTGTTTTTACCGCATCAAACTTCGATGTCACATTTCCAAGGACGTAATAAGAAGGCCACATGCATAACGCTTTGAAGGGATGAGAATCGCACAGAAACCAAATGAGGAAATCAGTTATGCGACCATGCGGTAACCAGCCGATATTTAACGAGCGGTGCAATTTCTAGGAAAATCGTTTAAAATTTTTCAAATAGTAACGCAGCTTCCTTACCAATAACCACTTGATCACTGGTCCATAAGTAGAGAAAAATCCTTGTACGCGTTTTACATAGGTAACCCCTCCGATGTTGATAATACCTTTAAGTACTTGTTTTGCATGGGCAGGGTGTAAACTTGAATAAATTATGGCCGAAGTTCCAGCCATTGAGTAGGTTATAACAACGGTGCTGTTCTGCTTTGTTGTTTTTTTAATAAGATCCAAGTGGCTTTTGATATCGTAGATTCCTTGTTCGTGAAAACTATAAAAAGTTAAATTCAATTATTATCCTTTGTAATGAACACTTAACCTCCAGTTCCAATATTCGAAATCTTTAATTGTGTATTTTATATGTGTGTTTGAATATTTCGTACCCCTCAAATTAGCTAGCCAAATTTCATATCCTTGTTCTAATAAATAAATTCCTGTGGAGTAAGTAACTTTGATGGAAGCAAAAAAAATTAGGAATTACTCACCTAATGATCTGTTTCCTTTATCTACCCACATATCGGCATTTGAAAATAGGGCGTGGACCATAAGAATAACGCCTTTGGCTGGTATTTTAGGTAATACCCGAAACGTTTGAAGTATATACCCATCTTCTGTAACGATGTAATAAGATTCCAACGAATAATTTCGATTCAATATTAATTGTGGCTAAAATAAAATAGCGGATATTAAGTATGTAAGTCAAATTTCTCTGTTCCTTAATTGAAACTAATGGAATTTTATTATATTCATCTCCGATACAAAAGTTTTTAATAATTAGTTAAGTGAGCGGTCATGTTGTCGACATTCGTGAATTTTTCCCAAAATTTTCCGTTGCAAAAAAGGGAAAAGGAAATATTCCTGAACTTAATGATGGAAGACCATAAAGTTATAAATACTTTTTCCGAGAACCGATAAACGACAAAACAGCAATGAATACCATTATATTCGAATGATGTCCGACGATTACTTTTTACAGGAATACGTTTTATTAAGTGCAGGAATTCATTTCGAAGATTAGTCATTACCATTAGCGTAAGACTTGATCAACACTTGAGTTTGAACATTCCTCATTCGTGCATCAATGGTCTTCGCGAGTGAATGAGTATATTTTCGTGATTTTTGAATGTTAATTTGTAACAATAACAAGAAATTTATGTTAGTGGAATTGTATTTACTACGGGATATTCCTTTTTCCTAGAAATTCCGTTTATGGGTATTAAATTTCTGTGATTATTACAGCTAAATTTTTCTGAATGTGGAGATGTCTATCATTATGTAAAACTTTCTGGTGTATCTAATTCCGGGTTTCCCCTTCACCTTGTATCCAATATAATGGCATACATAAAAAAACTAGTCATAGATATAAAAATGTCTTATTGGTTTATTAGTTTGCATGTTATAAAGTACTTACTACATCTGCGTAAACTCCTATTTCATGTCGACAATTTTTACTCCTATGTATAAATAAATAATCCCAATATGAGTCGCATACATTATTATTAGAGGATTTGTGTAAAAAAACAATCGCTATTACCACACCAAACATCAACCACAATATTTTTATAACACTTTTCATCCTAAATATCTCACATACTGATACTAAAAATTAATGGAATAGCACCTACTTCCGTTGAATTCTGCATTGAATCAAATATTAATGATGATGTTATCAGCCAAAAAAAAACATATGTCGGTGTACGTACCAGGGTGCAAATTCCAACGAAAATTTTTTATTCATGGAATGATATTTAACAGTGTCCTTGTTTGTATTTTGTTAATTATCATAATCATAGCAAAATAATAATTATATTAATGATAGAAAATTATAACAAAATCATTACGGTAACAAACGTTTGTCCTTCGAAGGTGGGAGATTGTGGAATGGATAATGAATATTTACGTCTGCGGATCAGACTATGTTAGTGTTGATGTCAGATGTAGACTAGTTGTGGTTCAGAATGGACAACAAAATTTTAAAGCATATATGCCAAATCATGAATAATCTCAATTATGAATTCGTGGGTAATGAAAGAATCATCACATAGGCATTTGTTATTTCTATGGTGGCACACGTCCCAAAAGAAATAGTTTTGATTCCTCTTCATCTTTTCCCGCTTGTTAACCTCACGTGGCTTTTACTGTACCACCACCATAGCAGTAGCTGACCTATAAACTGGAACATTCATAGCAAATTTTCAAAACGGAATGAAACAAAAACTAGGAGCAAAATATGACAGATAAAATTTCAAGGAATATTTGTGTGGACATAAGGTCGGAATATATGTTTTGGTTTCACAATAACAAGTAAACGAAAAGAGACCATTTTTCTTCAGTTTAGCATGAATTGAATGAAAGAAAACCGATTTGGCAATAAAGAATCATTTATAGAAATGGAATAAACTTTTTTTCAAAAAGTAAGTCTGGGATCCAAAAACATTGTTTGAAAGTTCTTTATGTAATTCCAATCGTTTTTGTGAGATCAAGCGCAATTTTTTCGAAAATCTGAGATACACATGTTATTTAAAAATGTTCATTCTTATAAAAACAAGTTTTAAGTTGCAACTAAATTATTTAGTGCAAAAGTTTCCAAAAAGGTTGGTCGATTTTGCGTGTCGCATCAGATGCTCCATCTAGTTGGTAGTGGAACGTAATCATAATCGTCAGTTAGAAGAAAGATGTTTTACAGATTTCTTTTCATTAGATCTTCTTTTTATCCAAATCCTTCTTCAAAAGTCGCTATATGGCGCTGAAGTCATTCCGTGGCGGCAAAATTGGAATGCGATTATTTAAATTTTACATGTTTGGAATTGATTGACCGCTCATCTACTGGAAATCAAATATAAACACGTAAACCGGTTATTTTATTATGCGTTATTATCTTTAAAAAAATCAAAGTGGTCCTTGCGATAATTGAACAAATAATTTTCATATCTACTTTATTGATTAGTTATCCTTTTGTTGAACTTTAGGTAAATAACTAAATGAATTTTCTTTTTAAACTGATGCCTTTGAGAAAAATTCAAATAATTCGGTAGCAAAAATCTATTGATCGGTGATGACGTATTAATCACGCCACCGTCCCCACCATACGAGGAAGAAGCGTATTGGTCGGCCGCTTTTGATATTACCGAATGCCAGTCTGTGTCCAAAAATACGTTTACGTTTGAGTTCGTCGTGGCAAACTGAATATTTATTTACGACGTTCCGTTCGTTCGCTAATTCACAGAAATTAACAAAAAAAAAATTTGTTTGTGTTATCAAAAGTATAGGGAGATTTGTATCGTCCAATAAGTGGCAATACAGGAATTATCAACAATTCTTTCTGATAAGTTGCAGTAAGTTTCACCTTTTTTCCTTTTCAGGTCGACACGATAACAAATTGTGATAATTAATATTATCATCAATCTATCAATGGCTCATTACTCAGTGATTGATATATTATGCGAAAACTGAATTAAGTTGTTTTCCGTATATGACGTCAAAAATTTTAGGTTATGTCGGTGTAACGTGACAGCTGGTCTGATTAGGGCGTTTGTTTTTATTAACGCAACAGAATGCGAATGTTCTTGTTAATTTTCGTATGAATCATGCTAAAACTAATGTGAAGAATTTAATCACTTAACATCGTGCGTTCTACTTCTTGCTGTCAATGAACGCAACGTTGATTTAGAGAAATATTTCTCTGACCTAGAACAACTTTGTCCTAGTAACTACTTTTCAAGATCTTGACTCAGAAATGGAAACAAAGTAGGTTTCCTTAGTTTACGTTCAGTGGTGATGCCTTTATGTTAATTGCTTGAAAGTTGATTCAGAAATAGCTGTTCAACCTGGTTTTAGTATCAATAAAATGACAAAAATCAATTGTTATGGTATTTTAGTTGCTAATAATACTTTTGTCTATTGCAATGGAATTTTATCAATTCGGTGATGCATCATTCTTGACAAATTATCGAAAATATATTGATTAATAAAAAATTTGTAATGGATGCTTTCGCAAAGTGAAAATGATTCAACATTGGTTTAATCACTCGTTGAACATGCTTGATGGATGACTAAAATGATTCCGTATGAACATTATTGTTTTTTATTATAATAATTGAAATTATATGTAGAACTAATTTGAGCTACGCGAAAAAAGTTTAAATTCAAGGCAGAATTTTTTCTTTGATTTGTGTTCAAACTGTTGATAATACTCCGTATCATGTCCTCAGAAATTGATTAAAGTCTATTACTTTGTCGAATTTCTTTCATAAATAAATACTTTGTTGTTTTTCTCTATAAATCGAAATTTTATAACTCGAATATTTATGTATCTAGGTAGTATATGTATAGCAACTTAGCGAAACGACTGTGGAAAGTTTTGTTGAAATATCTCATAATTGGCCATTAATTATTCGTAAATTATTCGGGAAAAAAGAAAATTTGTTGTTGCAGTAGTTTTCTTGTTAGTTTTTTCGGCTGAATCTATTCTACGAATTATGCGTGAATTGTTTTTTCCGAATAATTCACGGATAATTTCTTTCTCTCGTTCGCTTTTTTGTCTCCCTGTGACGATGGCAACTTTGCGAAACATCGATTAAAAAAACAACAACGACACGGCAAATTTTCTTCTGTCACGAATAATTCCTAGAGAAAAAAATTCAAAAAAAAATTCAGTTGGGTGTTTCCGTGAGATCACATCCTTTCGAAGAAATAACAAAAACTATCGGATCACAACTTTTTTTCGAATAATTTACAAATAATTATTTCAAAAGTAGATTGATGCAAAAAAAGTTTTTGCAATTCGAAATTGCTTGAAAAAAGTTTAGGAAGACTATCCAACCAACATTTAGGAAATTCAGGAATTGCTACCTGGTTGAAGGAAATGATTCTACTCTATGAGGATAAAAATATTGGACATGAAGCGCAGGATGTGAAAGTCGAGTTTTCTCGACTCATGTTGACAATAAATGGTTCTTGACGACCTGTCGACTTATTTCAGCGAAGTCCGTTGAGTTATATTTCTTTTCTTGACACTATTAGTGGAATTGATGGAGAAGGGCCTCGTCGACCTGCATATAAGGGAATAGACGAGGAACTTCCTAATTTAGCGTCGTTTTCGAATAATAGCGTCGTCGTCGTTCGGGGACAAGGTTCAAGGGTCAATTCGATAAGCACGTTGCGGCACTTGGACTAGCGCAAATTGCTATAATTTCAATTTTCGAATTGGACGCGCGACATTGAACCGCGACACTACGAGAAATTTTCAAATGTTTTTTTCCCTTTCTTAAGGGTAAAGGTATTCTACTCCAGATTCAAAAGATTATCTCACTTCCTCGGTGGTTGCGCTTCCGCAAGTACGATTCAGTCTTTCGATTGTTGCTGGTGTTTTCAAGGTAATACGCGCTGCGACAAAAAATTTTATTATTGATGACAATTACTACAATCGTTTCACGGACTCATTCAATTGCGTTTTCTCGCGGTTTCTTCAAAAGTTCGGACTTCAATCCCGTACAAAATTAATTTGCAAGGTTGTGTAGTTTTTTAGTCGTGTTTCCAAGGTTTTTCGAATCGACTCCTACATTTCCATAGCAAATAGTTTTGAATACTTTTTTAAGTACGCTGATAACCTAAATTTTTCATCGCGTTATGTATTGATGATTACAATCACCTAATTCAATTGAATTTTTCTCTTATTCGTAATCTCCCAAATGTAGATTAATTCATGTCTAGTATTGATTAATACTCAAAGTTCAAGTTGCAAGTGTTTTTAGAAGGGTTAAAGGTTGTTGTAAGGCGTCTCGTTGAATCCGGAAAGTGATAAGCGGTCATTTTTTTATAAATGCACTTTGGGCATTTTGTGATATAATGTCATATTTGTAATATAATTGTCATATTGCTGAGTTTTCAGGTAGTATTTGTTTATTTTCCCGAAGTATTGAAGAAAATACATGAAACTTTAGAAAAATTTGAAAATAAGAATCCAAATCCCCATGAAATTTCTAGTGGCTAGTCGATATTTCGGTTAACTTACAAAATGTTCAAAAAATTTTACATATGTTAGGGGCTATTCCGAGTCAAAAATCGCCCTTATGAGGAATTCGATTTCACGTAATAAATGTATAATATCGCAGTTTGAAAAATATTCCACTGTACCAATTCACCACTTGAAGTTACCTTTTTGATAACTTTGTTTTAATTATGAGTAAAAAAAAGAATTAATCCTGCTCTGACGTCGAGGTGTAAATTTGTAAATCATAATTTGGATTTTAATTCATACCGTCAACGTAAATCACTCTTGAATTGATTCAATAAACATACGTCGTAAAGTACTTTGCAATTCAAAGGCCGAAAAAGCGGAAAAGGTTTAGCAACATAGTTGAATCAATCTTCAACAACGTTGTGTAGGTCATAATTGCACTAATTTAAATAACAATAGCCAATCGCAGTTGAATGGTGCCATAGAATTCGGAATATTATCGTCCATTAAGACACCTCTCCTGTATTTTGTTTTTGAGGCCCAGATTTCCTAAAATGCAGCTCAACGCATTTTTCAGAAGTGCCAGAGTTGATTCTCATTAAACCAAGGGATTCCTAAAAAAAAGCGTTATCCAGAGAAAGACAACTAAGAAACAAGAAAATGGAGAAAATAATCAGATTTCAAAAGGACATTTTTCAATCGATACAAAAAAGCTGGCATTATTAACTTGAACATTTGCATTGAAGCTTTATACCCTACGATCTATTCGTCAAGTAATTTTTCCACTTGCCCCAGTTTTTCAAGCTTGACACGCGCGCTCTGGGGAAAACATGTCTAAATCAAGGGAGAAAAAAACAAATAGGAGAGGTGAGAGATTTCGCTTGACATGGAAGGAGCGAGTTTTGCTACAAACATCTCAAACAATGAACGAGTTTTGGAATTCACCGAGATATTTCAAGGTCAAAAATCGTGAGACTGAGAAAGTTTTTCTCCATTCGGAGTTCGGATTCAGAAACGAGTGCTATCTCGATTTTCATAAAAATTCGTTTTGTTTGAAAATCAGGTCCCCATTTAATTAGTAAGGAAAATGTGATCAATGTCACCAGATTTCGATCTTTTTCAAATATTGATTTTACGATCTCGTCCACATTGATCTTTGTAGATCATTCGCCATTCACGACTTTGTTGATCGTCGCCTTTTTCAACCTTTGTATCATCGTACGTTGCACAAAGTCAACGGAGGCGTCCGGCATGTCACGACCTCGGATCCGCCAGCTTATCGATACTGATCGATCATGGTGTGGAGATTCCGACGAACCGACCAATTTCGATTTAACTATTTACAGTTCAGCTTTAGAGAACGTCGCGAATTTTAATGTAGAGCACGTTAATTTTTGGCGAGTCTCCGTCCTTACAATAAGTGAGCGCTAGCGTTTCAAATCAACGGTGTAAAGTGGGTTTCATTTGGTTTTCTCAAATTGAACAATGGTTGAATTTAGGTAAGAATTAGTAAGTAGTTAAGTTGCTGGTGACAGTGCAACTCATGTGCTAAAAAAAACTATAAAATTAATATATGAACGCATTGTGTAGAAACAAAAGTATTTTGGAGAGATTTCGATGGACACAATGTTTCTTATTTCGAAACTTTCCATTCCCGGTTGGGTTCTTGTTACTAACTCCTTTAAATGAACTTCAACAACATTACACAAAGAGAAGAAGGAAATGTTGAAAATATTCTTCTAGTAATGAAACGAAAAATATTAAATTGTTTGGACGACATTTTTCAGATGCTTCAATTGGCAAATATTTTGGACTTTTCAAAATCAAATTCAAAATCAATTAACAATAGGTATATTGAATTTGAAAATCGTTAAATAATTATAAATTATCGCATTGGAAGTCGGCGTAGATTTTTTGACAACCGACGCCGCGCCGAAATGAATCGGTGGAGGCACGCCGGCTCGTCGCGACGCAGGGGACGCTTTCATCAAAAACCTTCTCATTTTCTATTAGAAACATTCTATTATTCTTTATTCGCGAGAACTGTTTTCTCTACGGTTTTTTTGGTAATCAAAATTCACCGCCACAGAGTCAGTAGCTGCACTAAAAACTGGAAAATTTATTTTTCAAATACATACTAGCATTTGTTTTCTTCAGGTTAGCATGAATTTGATGGAATAAAACACGGTGTTCCAATTAGCAATCATATGTAGATATGAAATAAATTTTTTATTTCAAAAAGTGTTTCCGTTCAAAAGTTCAAATTTTTTCATGTAACTCCATTAGACCAAGCGCAATTTTTAAAAATCTGGGATATACATGTTATGAAAAAATTGGCTTTTCAATTTCAAATAAATCAATTAGGTGTAAAAAGCTGAGCGGTTTTGCGCACCGGGTCAGACGCCCCCCCTTAATACCACAAAACTATAAATTTCCGAATTCTTGAATTTATTCAATTATTGCTATAAGATCGGAAAGCAGAAACTTTTGAATTTCAGGTAAATGGTTTTTAAATATTGAGAATTCCCACTCTTCCAGCTTCAATGTCAACATCAAACTTATGAATGGTTGGAACTACTTGTTAACCGAAGCTGTTAACGGAAAATTTTGTGATGGGAAATGAGTCTTTTTTCTCTTTCATGCGGAAATAATAGATCTTATCTGTTCGAAATATTCTTGTTCCGCAGGGAAAAGTAACATCGTCAGTTAATAGGAATAAATAATTTCCATATTGCGAAATACTCAAGAATAGATATTTAGTAAAATATTTATTACCAATGTTTTACGTTAATTTTCTGCTCGTTTTTTAGTAATACGATTTCTTTTCGATGCTTGTGGTCGTACTACCTATAGACCAAAATATGCAAAGTTGACTGGTTGGCAACAGTTTGTTACTTTTACATCAATTTGACCGTTAAAAAGTTTAATCAATTTGATGAAATAAAAATTGTTCCACAAGACATACTAAAATAGCTAATCGTTACAATCCATTCATGCATCAACTCATTTTTCCTATTTTAATGAAAAGAACTTGTCGCCAACTTTGATGTGGATATTGAATCTTGCACCAGTATGACTAAGATTAAAAAAATGTGTACTCTTTCCGGAAATCCAGATTTCCTTTAAAGAAGGGAAAACTAGGCTTCTCATGTACATATACGTGACAATTGATTTTTATCTTCAATCTTGTGATAAAACAATGGATCTTTTTTGAAACGAGATATCCGGACGGAAAATTCCGCCTTGAAACTACAGAAAAACATTGTAAAATAATGGATTAGTCACGTGAAAATTTTTATCTTTCGTTCCTGAAATCCAATATCAAGTATCAATTAAAATTACATAACGATTGCGAAACGTTCGCTAGAAATGAGTTTTCGATTGTTCATAGAAAAATACCTGCCTTATCAGGAAATTGACTTTGGCCAAGGTGAAAAGTCGATGTCTCGTTTCTAATAGGCGATTAAAAGTTTTCGGTTTCGAAGTGTTTTCCAAATCGGTATTATTGAAATATGGTCATGATTTTTCCTGATCTGCGACCTTCGCTTTTTAAAGCAAAATTTACGTTCACGTTCTGCTGGTGGAATGTTTATGCGGTCGATCGGTCAATTAATTTACGTTCGTTCAAGTGGAAAGAATGATTTTAACTTCCACATTGCGTTTTCTGATTTTTTTCAAATAATAATTTCAGTATTCTTCGAGTATCGAGTCAAGATATTTTTCACTTCCCGGTACAAATAATATTGTTACGTTTACCAATCGTTTTCAAGGTCAATGCGTACTGCTTTTTGGTAGGTACGTTGCCGGTGGATTGATAGTGCAACGGTATTTCGAGTCCAATTCTCGTTTTGTACAGTCTTTGGGTTTAATTTTTTTTCCTGTTCGCGAAAGTGGGGTGGAGCTTAGTTACAGTTTTCCTTTTTGCGGTAAGTGATTTTTGTCGAATATCGAATGTTCAAATTGTCTAATTTTCCTTCCTAATGAACTGAGGAACTGTGGGCACCTAAGTGAATTAGTTGATTAGTTAATGTGTGAATGAGTGGAATATTTTCGGTTGTCTAGGAAAATGTCCCAATCACATATGTCTGACAGGTAATAAGAAAAAATACGTATCGAGGTTTATAATTGACGTATCGTGCAAGTTTTCTTAATGTCAAGGTTTTCAGGACTTCGAACTATTAAAGTTATGTCATCGGCTTTTGTTTTGTATTTTGGACAGGCTATCTAAAAAAAATCATAATAAATATTTTTGCCTTGACATAACTGTTATCGCAACTTTCTTCATTTTAACAACGAGACGTTGTAATAGGTTCATAGTTCACCGTTCTTTTGCCGAGTCCTGAGGAATCGTTAAAAGTTGTTGTGACACAATCATTTCATCTCCACCTCATTATTTTCGTCGCGACGAATCTCGACTAATCTCGTTTTAGTTCCGAGTGTTTACGAGGAAAAAGCGACCTTCGGAACCGTCGCGCGATGATGTGTGTTCGCTCGTGGGGAATCTTATATGATTGTGATAGTGATAAGAGGTGGGCCACACACATCAAGGACTTCTGGTCAAAGATCTGAAGGACTGAAAAAATAAAACACTCGAAATTAGGTCCGGTTGGGGTGTTTATCGATTGCTAATTTAGCTAATTGATTATTCAGGAGCTACTTCATATTAAAAAAAATAAACGAAAATAGGTATGTTTCAACATTTTTTGAGTGTGAAATTTATCTGTGTGTAAACAAATTTTCTTGTATCATGGTACTGAAAATAATCGAGTCAATATTTTATACTCAGTTACGTACCACCACACCTTTATACGGATATAATTACTGCAACGTATTGTTCAGGTGAAATAATGAAAAACACTGCAAGTTTATATCATAGAAAATTGATCTCATGACTTAACTTTATGACTTGAAACAATTTAAAAAAATTACATGAAAATAACCCCAACACTACTTCTTCAATAAATACAGGAAATACAGGGAAAAAACTATTCGCCTCGCACCTTATAAAAAACCAACCTAATTTGTTTTTACTTCTTTTTAAACAAATTAATTCATTATGAATCTCTATTCTATTCTATTGCATTGTTTCGGACTTTTAATTAATTCTTTTATAGCTTTTTATTACTGGCACTCTGTTATTTGTAATAAAAAGTAAAGCCGCGTATTGTTATTCAAATTTCAAGGGTTACTACATATTTGTTTTGATTTTTTTGAGATTTTGACGTTACTTATTCTAAACAATTCAAAATGCGAAAAACACTTCAATTTCCATCGAGTATCGAGTGTTCATTGTATCGTACAGATGAAGAATGTTCAACTCACAAGCGTTGAACGGCGGAACAGATATTCGAAATTCACGTCAAATGTATTCGACATTGATTCGCGTCAAGTAACAAATTTTTTTGTATAAAATTATTCCCTTGAAAAAATTGACGTCCATTCATCTTCTTCTTCGAAATAAAAACAGTGTACCTATTATAGAATTGCAAGGATACTATTAATGGCCTTTGCATGTACCAACTGTTGTAATGATCATGCCTTTAATTGTGACTTTTATGGATTTGTGAAATTCCCCCTGAATGAATGAAATTGAATGAAAACAACACGAAAAATTTGTTGTTGCATTTCTTTATGATTGTATATTTTTTGGAATTCTATTATGATGATTTTTCATAACTCGTTTTCTTCTGATTTTTGGTCTTTTGAATTACCGTTTTTAAGCAATCATCTTTTCTTGTTTTGGAGCTTCATAATTGGAAAGATTGAAAAAAAGTTTTTTCTATAATATGCTTTCCATCCGTTTCTTTTATCGGGCTGGGCATTTGAATATTTTTTTTTGAATTCGTAGCCCCCTTTATAAGTAATTTATAAAAATATGAAAATTTTACTACACGTATCAGAAATTTACATAGTCAAAAAGTTGAAATCATCAATTAATCATTGTCATCTTTTTAGTGAATAGTTTCGATAAAACATTTTCTTTGTATGAGAAACGGAATGAGAACGATTTTTTGAGTTTTCATGTTCTATTGTTCAAACGGTATTATATGCAAATGCATTGTTTATCATATCACCGCAAATTGTTTTTTCAGATCCTAATCTTTTATCATCGATAAATTGATAAAATCATCCCTAAAAAAAATTTCGATCTCCGTCATTTTCATTTGGTTTTCCACTTTATAAATTGCAATAATTCTTCATGGTTTCTAAGCAATAACAATTTTTTTCAAGGAATAATTGTTCATGGAATAGTTGATTGTTGTAACGATTCCAATCATCTTAAAATTAATGTATTGTCTGTACCAATTTTTTTCAAACAATAAGAAATGAGAAGAAAAAATCATTCACATCCGGTTTCAATCCATTTTTGCGATAACGTGAAAGTAGCTCGAAATGAAACTAAGTTTATTGAAGAAAAACCACACAATGAAAGAAAAAAAATTTCTTTTTGTAGTACAATTTTCTATTTATGACGTTGAGCACCGTGCGTCCTCTTTAAAGAACATCGGTAAAATATGTTATCATCATTATTCGTAAGGTCCATTGTTTTAACAATGAATAATCGTGCTAAGTTAGATCCTATTTAGAAGAATCGTTGCTAGAGGGAGACAACCGCGAGATCATGTAACATAATGTATTGAGTATTGTTGCGGCGCAATCATAAAACGTTTTCGATTTGGATACAATTCGGCGATCAAATTTTGTTCGTTTCGCGTCAAACGTTCCCAATTTCATTTTGTGTTTTGTATTGTTTTTCCAGGATAAATAAATCCGAAGCTAGGAAAAGATTGACGATGTTCGCTGACGAGAAGTCGTGAGTATTATTGTGTGCGCGAAAGTCCTTTTCTGCATACGCACATTGCACCAAACGCATGAACGATTTCCTGACGATGATTACTTACTTTTGCACCGCTCGCTTTTCGAATTTCTCCCACAGCTGCACTGGTTTATTTAAATAAATACGTATATTATCGATAATATGCCTTGTATATAGCGATTTTCTCTGCATCTTTGCATGGAATGTGATTTACTTTAAACATTGACGTATTATTGTTGAGATAATCGCGTATTGTTGGAGATTTTATTAATCGTCACGAATTTTAGCGATGATAGAAGTGAAATAATGTGATTTTGAATTAGTCCTCTTATCTATATTTTATATCTGGATTAATCATGATATCTATCGTTCGACTGGCAATCGAATTTGAACATTTTTGAAAGTGCCACATACATCTGTCGTGTTGGACGTTTTAGTTGTTCGTCCGGAGTTTTTTTTTCTGTTTTTCGTTCTGTTACACTTTTTCGTAGTACCTGTGGAGGATCTGCTGTGAAGAATGATTTTTATCGGGTATGGTTTTTTTTTCATTTCTATCGTTTTTGTAGAAACTCTTTGTTCGTTTTTAAACAATTCGATTGAAACCCACACCTTATCGTCCTGTACGCAAGTCGATTATTTCCACAAAAACTTGAAAAAAGTCACGCGCTATTGCCGAACTTTGGTCTGAAATAATTTCGCCTGTACATGTCCACAGTAAAATCGCGTCACCGATCAAAATACGACGCGGGTCAAGGTCGACGTATTTTGTTTGCGATTGGGTGAACCGAATCCAAATTTCAACCGAATTTTTTTATTTTTTTCAGGGAGATGGACGGGACTGGCGTAACGCTGGCAATAGGCGCCTTGAAGGTGCTCGCCTTCGTTTACGACGTCCTTACGTACCCCGTCTACATGATCCTCCAGAGGCCGTGGAAAGTTAGGGCTCGCTCCAGAAGGATTCAGGTCAGTCCAAATTGTACACCGTGTCGGAAGGAATGTTTGTGTCACAATGCTATGCATGACACGATATTTTCTCAAGGAACCGTTGGTGGCATTGGAATGGTTTATGTCGGGTAACATTAGTGGGGATGGTTTTTTTTATATCGGGGTTGATACGGTAAACATAAAGCTATGAACATCCCTGGTGTCAGAATGGATTGGTTCGTTTCTCCAAAACCGTGCACTTTTCAGACTGGACATCAGTTTTTGCAGATTTTTTCCCATTGTTCCAAACTAGGTTGCAGTTTTCATTTTGAAGATTCAAGTGATAAATACGGAGATTCGTGTTTCTTTGGTTCTTTATGCGATTTACATGTAATATATGACACTGACTCAACGTTTCACATTTTAGTTTATTCAAGAAAATTCTCCATATAATCGGAAGTGGGGAGAAAAAATATTGCCGTATAGAAAAAGAAGATGAAGGCAGAAGAGTAATTTTTCCCCGAATTTCAATGGTGAACGTAAAGTCAAAAAAAAAGGGTTTTCTTTGATGGAACAAAAAATTCACAGCTTGTGCAAACTAAACTTTTACCTTTCTTTAAATTTTGTATCATACTACAGTTATTCAAATAAGTAAGAGGTGATACACATCTTAATGCTCTACGACAGGGAACACCAAAAAAAAAATCATGTCAGGTTTAAATCATAGTAATTTAAAAAACCTGATGATATTCAATTGAAAGTGGAAAAACCTGAAATTAAGTTTATTCTGGTAAATTTCACCACACTGCATACAACTCTTTCTCTAAGGAAGCGGATGTGTTTCATTGTTTATTTAATTGTATGAATTTTAAAAAATAAAATCAAAGCAAAATTTGATCTTCCTTTGAAATAATTAGAAGCAATGAAATCGAAAAACATTTTCGAATTGAACATTAGATGAGAGGTTCTAATCTACTAAAAGATTATTTTCAATTGTATAAGTAAAATAGAAAATTGATTAGAATCCGTATCAACCCTCTTTCTATTATCTCTCTTCATCGATAGTTCCTTGTTCACAATGACGTTTGATCATATCGATGGTATTCAAATCGTTTTCATCATCTCTATGTTCTTTACAGTTTTGCATGAATCTCCATTTCTTCTCTTTTTTTTATATTTGTTTTATGCCTGTATGATCCGATATTTCTTCGGCACGAGTGTGGAATCGATCTGCTTCAATTCCATTTTATGTTTTTCGGATTCTTAACATTTTTACGTTTTGCTGTTTAATGGGAAGTTGGTGATGGATATTTTACTTAATGTTGTTTTATTTCTCTGATTTATCTCCTCTTGATACTCTTCTCATCCCCGTTGTATCTTTCAAAACTTTCGATTTTTTGTTATCGTCTTTCAAATCCGCCTGCAATAAAATGCTTGCTGCTTCAAAAATTTTCACATTCTTATACTAACAATCGAGAACAGCTAAAGTGTTCTCGATTTTAATATATAACAAGGAGGACGAGACTCAGCTACGCATTTACTTTTTGTAGATACACACCTGTGACGATCATTATTAATTTAACACGGTTATTTATTAAAATAAGGCGTTTGTATCTAATCGGTGTTTTTTTGGTTGTCGGTTATCGGCTGCTTGTACAAATCACCCCGTTTGCAACATTTTTGTTAATCCATCGAAACTCCTTCATTATAGGCAGTTATTGTTGAAACTGAGACAGTGTCGTCGAAAAATGATGTTCGTATCGATATAGCTGGAACGTTAAATCCTAACGAGCCGACTAAACACAAGGTACATCCGAAATGAACTACTCAAATATATTTTAACCTGGTTGAAAGTTTCCACAACTGATCAGATGACACTCGACCTTTGAGAAGACTCTTCCTCAAAGATTTACGTTTCCTAATGGTAATTTAAACTACTACTAAAAGGTCGAGTGTCAGCGAATTATCACGTTTATCAGGATAAATTATTTTTGAATTTACTACATACATCGAAATTTTTTTATTATATCCGTGTTGTGTTCATAAGCGAGAATGGAATCAACTACGGTTTTGATGAACAACAAATAGCTCAAGATATGTGACAAAGCGATCGTTTTCAATAAATGGGATGCGGATTTAAAACTAGCCATTTTACTTTTCAAATTCAAACAAGGGGTTTTGGGGATCAGAGAAAAATACTCGAAACACAGAACAACGTTATAAGTAGCAAAAGAACAGTTTTTTGTTTGAAAACTAGTAAACCAAGTTGGCTACGAATGAGGAAAAACAAACTTCTTCGTTCTTTTGCTGTTCTGATTTTGTCCCTGCTAATACTTTTCTATGTCCAATTTGTTTTTCTTAATCTTCTGTTCCTTGTTATTCCATTTTCTTCATGACCTCTTTGTCACTTTCTCTCACGTTCCTTTTTGCCTTGTCAACCACGAATTCTCATTCGACATTTCGCATTTAGGCTATCGCTATCACGAAAGACACGACGAGCATCACGTACAGATCGGTGCATACTGCAGAAATAGTCCATCAAAAAATGGTCCGGAATAATATCGACACCATGACCAAGATGTTGGAATGGACGACCAGAAATTTTCCGAATAAAAGATGTTTGGGTACCAGGGAGATCTTGGGCGAAGAGGATGAGGTTCAACCCAACGGAAGGGTATTCAAGAAGGTAAGCCACAACGAATTTCCAAAGTAATTTTTTCGAGATTTATCCATATTCAATGTTATCGTTAAGTTCAAAATGTTTGTAACTTGTACAACTGGCAATTTGCATAAAGGAAAACGGCGAGTCGCAATTCATAATGCAACAAATTACTCAAGTAATGTATAATTTAATTTTTAACAATAGCAATAATAATTCATAATTTTAATTCATCGCGTTCAGTTTTATTTCGTCAATTACAAATTGTTGGGTAATTCGTAATTTTTTTGCCATCACTTCGATTCATTTCGCTCGTTTTCCAGTTCAACTTAGGAGTGTACCGTTGGAAAACCTTCCACGAGGTGAACGTTCTGGCAAGTAACTTCGGCAAAGGTTTACGTGAACTAGGCAACGAGCCTCGCAAAAACGTAGTAATCTTCGCGGAAACCAGAGAGGAATGGATGATCGCCGCCCAAGGGCTTTTCAAGCAAAACATTCCGCTAGTAACCATCTATGCCACTCTTGGTGACGACGCGATAGCCCATGGTATCAATGAAACCGAAGTCACTACCGTCATCACCAGTTACGAACTGATGCCGAAATTTAAGCAGATTCTCGACAAGACGCCGAAAGTTACGACGCTCATTTACATGCCAGACCAGCTGAAAAAGTTGGATGAAAAAGGCTACAAAGAGGATGTACGAATCCTTTCGTATCACGAAGTACTAGAAATGGGCGCCAAATCCGCTATTGGTAAGAATTAAGTGTTTGATTATTCATCAATTGAACCTAATTAGATTAATTTTACAACCGATTGAATTTTTAATCAATCGATGCCCACTCTTACACCACCGATCTAAATATACAAAATCAGCTTTTCTGATGAAGTGTTTTTCGAAAAAATGACGACGAAAACTCTAAAACAATGTGGAAACTTTGAGACCGAATCTAGTCGACAAAAAAAAATTTTTCACCTCATACATGTTACGCCCTTAAGCAGTTGGGAAGCTGCAATTTACTTATTGTAACAAATTATTTTTCAGTCGATGTGCCTCCAACTTCCGAAGATGTGGCGATAATAATGTACACCAGCGGGTCGACGGGTGTTCCAAAAGGTGTTATTTTGTTGCACAAAAACCTAATCGCCACACTGAAGGCGTTCTGCGACTCAACAAGAGTATATGACGACGACGTTATGATCGGTTTTCTACCATTGGCACACGTTTTCGAGCTGCTCGTCGAATGTGTTTGTTTGGTCAGCGCAGTGCCGATCGGTTATTCTGGTGCTTTGACAATGATAGACAGCGGTAGCAAAATCAAAAAGGGCACCAAGGGCGACGCCACTCTTCTGCACCCCACCTGCATGACCAGCGTGCCTGTAAGTTTGTAATTTTTTTTTATAACTCAAGTAACGAAACGCTACAGAGCCTCTAAATTCCTGTCACCATATCACTTAGTGGAATATCTGGCGAGTTCTTTGGCCGGAGCGCCGAGTATTCGGCAACACTTATCGCGATTGACATGTGTTGCGGTGCCAAGGAAGGGGTTATTCGGCCAAATCACTATTCGTGGCATCTGTATAATAACAATAATTTCCGATATTATAGAGTGGACATTTGGAGATCAGGATAAAGAAATCGACTAATTTCATTCTATCGTTACTAAATTTAATTTTTAATGAAAAAAATCTACTGTTTCACACAAATTTACATTGAAAAGAAATTTTCATTTCCATTCATTAATTTTCCTGATTTATAGCATTGTTACACTCATTATCTCATCAGAAATTACATGCATTGACGTGCACAAAAAAGACTTACCATATTCGTATTCGGCTTGTTCTATTTGAATTACTAAATTATAATAAATTCGGTTAATATTAAAAATTTCATTTTCAGCTTATTCTAGATAGGATATCGAAGAACATCCAAGATAAAGTCGCCAAAAGCAGTATCACGAAAAAAATTCTGTTCAAATTCGCATACGAGTACAAGTGCGCGTGGAGAAAAAGGGGGTATTCGACTCCTTTGATCGATAGGATCGTTTTCGGCCCGGTTAGAGCGATTCTCGGTGGCAGGATGCGACTGATATTCACAGGAGGTGCCCCACTGTCACCCGAAACCGACGAATTCATCACAAATTGTCTCTGCCTAAGAATCACGCAAGGCTACGGTCTCACGGAAACCACTTCCTCAGCAACCATATCAAATTGTAAGTTGGACATCAAAATGGAAATGGCTCTAATTTAACTCTACCAGGGTACGATATGACGTTTGGTCGTGTTGGGGCCCCCAGTACAGTAACAGACATCAAATTGGTAAATTGGGAAGAGGGCAACTATCGTGTAACGGATAAACCGTACCCAAGAGGTGAAATCATCGTTGGAGGAGATTCCGTCAGTGCTGGATATTATAAATTGCCTGACAAGACGAACGAGGACTTTTTCGATGCCGATGGTCGTAGGTGGTTCAAAACTGGTGACATCGGCGAGGTCCACGACGATGGTGTCGTTATTATTATCGGTAAGCGTTTTACTTAATCCTGATCTGACTACAATGAGTTGACTGAACCTATCACGTGAAACCAATAAATTGTGTGCCAAAATAATTAATTTCGATTCACAATGATTTTTTTTGCAGATCGTAAGAAAGACTTAGTGAAGCTACAAGCGGGCGAATACGTTTCTTTGGGCAAAGTTGAGGCAATGATGAAAACGAATCCGTTAGTCGATAATATATGCGTGTACGGCGAACCATCAAAAGACCATTGCGTCGCGTTGGTTGTCCCCAATCAAGAACAATTAATAGCGCTAGCTGCCAAGAATGGAATAACTAGAACATTTGAGGAGCTATGTAAATCTTCGCACGTGGAAAAATTGGTACTAGATGAATTGGCCGATCATGGGAAGAAAAGTATGTTTAGACGGAAAAAAGTGTTTCGGATCACATTTTTATATTTGTTATTTTTTCCGAAGGTAAATTGGAGAAGTTCGAGATCCCGCTCGCCGTGAAGTTGGTGTCAGAAGTTTGGTCGCCTGATATGGGTTTAGTCACAGCCGCATTCAAACTGAAAAGGAAGGATATACAAGAACGATACAAGAGCGAGATAAACCGCATGTACGCTTCCTGAAAGCGGCTCTTCTGAAAGGATTGTGTGATATTTTGGTTATTTTTGTCTCGGAGGACGTTGGCTTAGCTCAATCAGAATAGACTTCTGATTTGTACATAATATATATTTGTAATGTGTGATGTACATCATTACATTATACACTATTTTGTTTTTTGTAAATGTTTGAATTCAAAAATGATCTTAAACAGTTTATTGTTGTTAGCTAATTCTCGTTAAGACTAAACTTCAATTAATGATGTATACTTGTCGATTCAATTATTCCATGCAAAGTTTATGACAAGTACTTAAGTTTGATTCAGAAGACTGCATGATTGGATTAGGGATGTCCAGATTTTTCCGATAAACAGTTTTAATTTTCTATTACTTTAAATTGCATTTTATTCAACATGTTTCTTTCGCGTTTTTAACCAAATTTTACTGTAAAAAATTCGTGCATCTCTAAAAGCGAAAAAACGATCTGTGGTACTTTCAATAAGCGTATTGTAACGGGAACTGGATTTTCCTATACTTGGGGTAGACAGCTTTAGTTTGTACATCACGAATTGGTACTATACATAAGATTAGATTTAGTGATTTCTAGGAATTTTGTCAATATCTTATATAAATAATTTATTTCAATTGAATATTTCCACCGTGTACAAAGTGCAATAGGAATATAAATTTACCTTATTTTTCATCCTCAGTTTTTTTTAAATACACCTTTAGCATAAATAATTTTATAACAAAATTAAAGAATTGAATTGGACATACAGGAAAATTGCCAACATACTTCTTACAAATTTTGCAGCTATAGTATTTCATGGAATTTATGAAGATGATATTACTATATATTTTATATTTATGTAACTCAATTTTATCGAGTTTTGAACTGAATGAATAATAAAAACAACTTTGAAATGTAAATTTGTTTATTGTGTTCATTTTTAAAAGTGATGCGCCAACAAACTTGAAAGGATGAATTTTGCATATTAGAGTGAATCTCATATCGCTACCTTACCATTTTTTTTTCGGAAATAACGCTTTGACTAAAAACGCTCATCTTTTACAGTTTAATATCTGGTGTCAATGTACTTTTCATTAACATTTTTGCGATATAAGACACGTGTTAGATAAACCATTAGTCGGATACTCTTCATTATTTCATATTGAAAACTTAATCAGTGACCTACTTGTCATGTTTTGACTGTCTGCATATATGTAACTGATTAAAGATAAAGATATTAATTTGTTTTGTCGTCTTAGTTTTTTATTATGTCTACAAAATAGATTATTACGCAACTTCCTTCAGTCCAGTTTTGATTTCTTTCGGTTCAAATAAATATTGTCCTTCGTTCTCTTTTTGATAAGTTTTTGCATAATATTATTTTATCTATGGATTGTCATTCTTAAACGGATCCTCACTCATGTCGATTATGAAGTTTCTATTCACTAAAATAGATCGCAAAAAAAATTCATCCAATTTTCACGAAAATGAGATTAATATTCTTCAGAGCTAAAACAGTTCCCTCCAGTGTCGTAGCGAAAGGTTTTCTAGTTTTTTCTATTGTCAAGTTTTTGATTTCAAGTTTCACTAAAAAACTAAATTATGGAAACGAATGAGGCTTAAAATCAATTTAGTTTTCATTCTGTTTTGAGACTCCAATAATTGAATACTTTATAATTACCTTGAAGCATTGGGTTTGTTTTTCAAGATTCAAAGAGTTAACAGAAAAATATATCGCATAATTTTAATATAAATACAAAATAGTCAACAGAGTCATTCTAATAAGAACATGCAACATTCATAACAGAAATAAATAAAATATATTCACATATATCAAAAATATGTTTAACAGAAAAATGCAGTACGTCATATTTGGCTAAAATACTGTCATTAAGTAACAAACAGCATATCCAATAGGAGTATTAAATTGTTTACATTCTATGAACATTAATAAATTCGGATTAGTACAATGACAATAAGAAAACCATAAATTTTCTATAGTCATTTAAATATCAGGAATTGACTTCATTTATAAATTTTGTGTATCTTTACACAATGCGCTTTTAAATATCCTGGGGTTTTGAAGAATCTACAGCAACTTTTGCATTTGAAACTCCTTTTCATAAATTGCTCTTTCAAAAGGGGGTTTATATAAGGATTTCCTCTAGTCCGACATCTAACACTTTTCCTGGAAAAACGTTTCGAGAAAGTCATTTCCTCTGACCATGAATTACTCAAGCAGTGGCTTGGTTTCTGTAATAAAGAGTTTTCCTCAAGTGGAATTGTCTTGTGGTTCGCTTCTTCATCTGAGTAATCACTGTCGAAACGTTCAGTTTTGACGCGAATATCTGGTTCTATCACAACTTCTTCAAATGGCATCTCCTCTTCTTGATCATATGTGTAGCTGTCAAACATGCTCTCATCTTCTAGATAATTGTTATTCTCAATGATAAATAATATTGTTTCTTGGAATTCTTTAAAATCTTGTTTGAAGAAGTTTTCAGAAAATTCAACTAATTCGCTGAGGGGTGTAGAAACTATGTTTTCGTTACTGAAATTGTAGTTTCTAGTGAAATTGATAATATTGCTTATGCCCCCTTTTTTAGTGTCACCTGTTGATGAGAGTAGAGTTTTTAATATGGAACACCTTTCACTTTTGTTCCTCCTATTTCTGTTTAATAAATTAATTGATATTTCTGTATCATGTTTCTTATAATAGTTATCATTGAGGAAATCCTGGAGTAAGTTAGTTGATTGTCGACACATATTATGAAAATCGTAAGAGATCCTCAGCTTTTTTACGCACTGTACGCAAATTTTTGTCGACAAACCATCTTCAGCAATAACCTGTCAACAAGAAAATCAATAGGTCAAACACTATAAAATTTTGTAACAATTACCATTTTCGTACATTCTTGTAATTTTTTACTGAGTTTCACTGCATCTTCGTCGATACTATTCACATCCACCAAGTCGACGTTCATTTTAATACAAATCCGACAGAATTTCGGGAAATATCTCATTGTAATGTATATATTGTTTATAAATTCGTAAAAATGTCAATCAAACGTATCGAATGTCAGAATGTCACCTGTCGGCTCTTTGCGCAACATACCAAAATTGATTGTCAAGTCCAGTTATGATTTTCTCACATTTTGACGTCCCCCCACTTCGATCAGTGGTTACACGTCATTGACCTCTATCATATTCGTTCGACTAGGGATTTTCGCTTGAAATTTGTTACCGTTGGTTGTCCTGTTTGTCACGGTGACGTTTGTCTACGTGTTCTCGAATCAGCGCAACGTTGACGTTGAATTAATCGTATTTGAACACTTTCGTTCGTTCGTTTAACATTCTAACATTGTTGAAAGTTAAATTGAAACATAGTGAATAAAAATGGTAAAATATTATTGAAACAGTCAGGAATATTTCGTATATTTCATTTTTCAATTGCTAGCCGGCCCCTGCAAGTGCTACGTCTGTTGGTGCTGGAAGTCGTTCGCCCTCAAAAGTGGTGTCTCCTAGATCAAGTACAGGAGGCACCGTCAGACAACGTAAAACCACCACAACAACAGCTGCTAGAAGTAGAAATACCGGAGCTGGCACTGGGGGTATGTGGAGGTTTTACACTGACGATTCACCAGGAATTAAAGTGTAAGTATGGTTGTCTTTGCTTTTAGTGAAAAGCTAACAGAGATTGTTTTCAGTGGTCCAGTACCTGTGTTGGTGATGTCGTTATTGTTCATTGCCTCAGTTTTCATGTTACACATCTGGGGAAAATATACAAGGTCTTGAATTCATTCCAAATAAGTCATTATTTACAATCTTTATTCATTTTATATTATACTGCGAAAACTTTTATAGAATCTGTTTCTATTAAACATATTACCGATTTTCCCATTTTGGGATTAAACTGAGTGGGTTTTTTAAATATCCTGAATCTCAGTGTTTAGGGTCAATACGCTAGTTCGTTGACCATTCAACCACTTATTGGATATTTTTTACCAAGTGTTGAAAAATAGTGAAAATGATAGGATTAACTTCCTTGTGCATGAAAAAATATGTCAGACATTTATGCATAAGATGGGTAGTTTCTGAGTCAGTGGCTTACATAAAAGGGGAGGCCGCATTTTTCTAAAATTTATAAAATATGAACAATTTAAGAAAAAGTTTACGTGGATAACTTCAGAATTGTATTTGGGCACTTTCCTAATTTTGTAAACTCTTTGTAGATCTCGAGATTTCAGAAATCTCACGAAAAGGTCACAGAGTTTTCCAAAAAAAAGCAATTGTTCAAAAAAACGCGCTAATTTAAATCAATTATGGCGGAATCGTATGAATATGAGAAAATGAAACAAAATTTCAAAAAATCCACATAGACTCGACATAATTTTCTGCGGGACTTATTTGCAGTGTCTTTTTTTGAATATTCAAAAAGCTTGTCTCGGGAGATTCTCCAGGGAGTGATCTGGGTCCTTCTCATTTGTATCTCTAGTTGTATTCGTTTTTCTCCATAATACGGAGATGTTGAATCATGAAGATGCTTATAAAGAACATCTCTATTTTCTTATGAAAGTCACCGTCGTCAATTTTTACGCCTATGTAAAATAAATCTCCTCGTAATCGTATCTAGACGGTTACTCTCTATGCGATTTCTAAGGGAAGAACAAGAACTATTTCTTAGTAGACAATACAACAGTAGTTAAAATCATGATAAATAAACATCATAGTTCAAATGTAGCTAATCTGACGCTTGAAGAAATTCAAAATACTTCGTAAAAATCGATAAATTGACGATTTGTTTCCCATGAAGAGAATTCGTTTTCGAAAAGTAATGAAATGTCGTATTTTCATTACCGATGCGGGGAAATGATAACATTGTCCAATGAAAATTGTACGGCAGAAAGAAATGAGAATGATTTCGATCATGGATTAGTGGTTACAGCGGAGCCCCTACAAAGTGATGTATTATTCGAAATTAAAATTGACAAAAAGGTTATTCGTTCTTTGATTTTAAGTTTAAGTTCCTAAAATTTATTACTTTCAGGTGGCTTCATGGTCAGGCGGCTTGGAAATTGGAGTTATAGATTGTGATCCTCTACATTTTGATTTTCCTTCATGCGCCTCCAGAATATTGAGGGGATCATGGGTATTAAAGTGTGTTAATGTTGTACGGTTACTGTATTGCATGTTTTAGGTTATGTCATCGACTGGCATATATCACGATGGAGAATGTTTGAATGAAGATTATGGTGATGATATTTCAGAATTGGAACAAGAAGATCGAGTTGGGATGGTTCGTACATCAGAAGGGGATCTTATATTCTATGTGAATGGGGAATCGCAAGGAGTTGCTGTTGAAAATATACCAACTACTGTTCATGGACTAGTTAATGTATATGGCAAATGTGTACAAGTCACAATCACTAGTCCTATATTAAGGGAACATAATAATGACGAATGCCTCAGTGGAAGTTCAGTACTCGCAATCGATAATGACGCTTTAAATGTCACCTTGGGTGGAGATTTAAGCGAGCTCAGCATGAGCAGCAACAGCAATAGTTTAGACATTAGAATGGATGCAAATATTACATTGAACACATCTGAAGAATGTGTCCGCCAAGATAAGCTCAGATTCCACGATCGCTGTGGCTCTTTGGTGAAGCTATCAAATGGTAATAGAACGGTAGAAAGGAGAAGACCATTAGATGAATTCAATAATGGTGTGGTAATGACACATAGACCTCTTGCTGATTCGGAACTCTTTGAAATACGTTTAGATCGGCTAGTGGACAAATGGAGTGGAAGTATTGAGGTAAGTAGTTTTTTTATATATTGTGGAATACAAAATCATTTACTAAAAAAAATTCTGTGTATCTTTATGACCAGTTTATTCCAATAGTAATATAGCAAATGAATACTTATAAATTCGATTTTTTTTGTGTATAATTTAATCACAGATGGGAATAACTACTCATAATCCTTCAACGCTTGTGTTTCCTGCAACCATGACCAATCTACGAAGTGGCACGATAATGATGTCCGGCTGCGGTATTCTAACGAACGGCGAAGGAACGCGCCGTGTGTACGGCGATTACAATTTGGATGAACTGTGCGAGGGGGACCGTGTGGGCATGATGCGTAAACCGAACGGCGATCTTCACTATTTCATCAATGGTCTCGATCAGGGGATAGCTGCTCAACGAGTACCGTCCACCGTTTGGGGTGTGATCGACCTCTATGGAATGACCATTAAGGTGACAATTGTGGAACGTGACGAACGGGAAGAACAGAATCTTATCACCAGAAAAACAACCAGGGAACAGCAGGGTAATTTAGCTATTTCCTCAACTATATCGGACTGTTACAATCATCTAACTTTTCATCCAAACTGCGGAGCCCATGCTCAGGTAACATAAATTGATCACTTTGGAAGTTTTTATTCTAAGACAATTGTGTCATTCCAAACTAGAGCTAATAAATGCATGATTTTCCCCGACGAGGTTCATTAATAAAACACAGGAATCATGTTTTAGACTAGCTATTTTGGTAACTTGACCATGTTTGACAGGTAATCAACAACGGTAGAACTGCACAACGTTCTAACGCCGTTGACGATTTCAATAATGGTGTTGTCCTTACTGCCAGACAACTAAAAATTGGTGAGCTATTCGAAGTCCGTCTGGATCGTATGAACACGAAATGGTCGGGCAGTATCGAAATTGGCGTGACTACGCATAGTCCCCTTGATTTGGAATTTCCATTCACTATGACAAATGTTCGATCGGGCACGTGGATGATGACTGGCAGTGGTGTGATGCATAATGGGACAATTGTACTCGAGCAGTACGGCGTTAATTTGGACCGTTTGCAAGTTGGGAATCGGGTCGGTGTAGTACGTAAGGAAAATGGCTGTTTGCACTTTTTTGTAAACGGGATCGACCAAGGTGTTGCAGCCACGAACGTACCGGAAAACGTATTTGGAGTGATCGATTTGTACGGTCAGGCTGTCGAAGCATCAATCATTGATATCTATGATTATGGATCACCAGATACTGTCCATTCAACGACTTCTAATACAACTTTATACAGGTAAAACATGGTATGATTATAGTGTATAGCTGAATCATATTCTGTTTTCCATTTCGTATGATCTCTACATATTATAAAGTCGCTTCTGTCTCTTCCGAATAAAGTTAACAACTGCCGAACCGATTATCGCGCGAGTTTCACCAACAACTTTATTATAAAATGTCAAGAAAAAACCGTCTAAAAGTGTAAAAAACTTTTTTTCATTTTTTCTTCATTATATTTTTAGCTAGTTCAAAATAGTAAAAACTTTTTCTTAGTGATATTCGATTCCATCACGTCCACGGAAAACATGCTCGAATAATAAATGGCGGGTTGACGGCGCTTCGTCCTAGAGCTTCTTCAGAGTTCAACGATGCAGTAGTCTTCTCTAGTAGGCCATTGCGAGACGACGAACTCTTCGAAATTATCATTGATAACATGGTTGAACGGTGGTCCGGGAGCATTGAGTTTGGTGAGCGAAAATTGTTGCTAAATTCAATGAGAGAACCTTTTTTGCTTACTGTCAACAAATACAGTATACAAGCTCATGTCAAAGGCGTTAGTGTGACTTGAAAACGTTATGCAATCGAATCAAATAAGAGAATCTTCGAACAAAATTGAAAGTTTTTTTTATTCATTTTTGTCTATATTGTATAAAAACAATTGTTTACTTTAGGTGTTACGGCAATCCGCCCTGACGAGATGGAATTACCGTGCACTGCGACCGATCTATGTAGAGATACATGGATGCTCAGTGGATCATCGATGATGGAAAACGGAAAAACAGTAACAACTGGATATCCATTAGATTTGGACGCGATAGGCTCCGGCATGACTTTGGGCGTAATGCGTAGTTCCGATAAAAAGCTGATATTTTATCGCAACGGCGTGCCACAAGGTGAAGCATACGTCGTCACGCATCCAACTGTGTATGCTGTGGTGGATCTGTATGGCCAGTGCTCGCAGGTGACAATCGCTTGTGGTTCACCAGCGATTGGTGTTGGCGTTTTCAGAGATCCTTGTACGCAAACCGACACATCTGGTGGACAAGTAAGAAATTTTGATCTGTAAAACTTTATCAATCAAAACTCTTCTGTGGTTATTGTCATCCCGAAGGTGTTTCATAAATCTATTATTAGCCGTATTTACAATTCTCAAAATGTTTTCGAATAGGAGAAACAATTTTGAAGTAGAGAATAAGCAGAGGGGTGTTTTCGGCCAATTGTTGTATTATTAATTACCATCGCATTTCTAATATTTCTAGGTGATGAGCTACGTCCAACAACCAACGAAAACAGACGAGCACCGTTTCTCGGATATGCATAGTAAAAATGTGTTTATAAATGCATCGGGCAGATTTGCAACGCGTATTAAAGATTGCGTTGATGCTATAGTATTCAGTGCTACTCCGCTGATGACGGGCGAACTATTTGAAATATCTGTGATCGATTTACAAACTCATTTAACAGGAAACCTGTGCGTAGGTGTTACACCTTCTGAACCAGCTCCAATTACAAACTTACCGAAAAATTCTTGCTATATTACAGGTAATGTTTCAGCACCCCATTGTAGAAATAAAATATTACTCTTGATTTTAGGTAATGAATTGTGGTATAAAAACCGAATCATCCAACTTTTCGCGCCTAGTTTGGATTGGTTGGATGTCGGTTATCGCGTGGGCATTTTACGAACTCAGGATACAATCAAATTCTTTCTTAACGATCAAGAAATCCATCTGCAAGTACCCCAGCTAGTGCAAGAAGATTTATATGCAATAATCAGTTTGAGAGGCGCCTGTTCCGCGATTGCCGCGAAAAGTCATAGAATTTCAACTCCAACAACGACTTCGACGACGAATACGCTCAATCCAACGACAGCTGAGGAAAGCTCGGCTCGAAAAAGAAACGAATCCAAAGGGTCGACTCCGTTGTATGAATTTTATGAGAATCATGGGAGAAACGTTGAGTTAACGAAGGATAAAAAAGTATCACGCAGATTGGCGTCGTACAATCGCGGACTGGCAATAGTTCTGCCAGCCCTGGAGAAGAACTCGCTAGTCAAGGTAACCATCGAACGAATCGACACGAAATGGATTTCGTCACTAATAGTGGGACTCGTTAGTTCGCTACCAGAGAAACCAGATTTACCTTCTACAGCCTTTTCGCTCAAGTCTCCCTGTGTAATTGTATCCGATGACTGGATTTCTGTTAATGGGGTCATGGTGAGTACTTCAACGTGCAATTTTGTTTTAACTTCATTTCAATTAATAATATTGCCTTAAATATTCAGTTTCAATTTTCAGACGAGGTCCATTTATGGACAACGTTTAAACTGTTTGAAAGTGGGAGATGTCGTTTCTGTCGGACTCACCGAAACAGGAGAATTTCGATTGATAATCAACGATATCGAAGAGGAATCAATTCTTTTCGAACGACAAGTTGATCAACAATTATATGCAGTTTTTGATCTTTACGGTCAATGTACGCAGATTAGTTTATCTCATTCCTCATCCGACCAGACTGACTGTGAGAAAGCGGACTTCGAGAATCGAGAAAAAGAACGAACTGGCGAAGATTTGGATCTTCCACTTAATCAAATTGAGAATGTTCTAAATACATCGTTAATAGATAAAAGTCCAGTTACTAGTCCTTGCGCTTACAAGGCGGAGTGCGAGAAATTTCGACAGAGGATACTTCTTCCAGGTGATACATTTCGCAATTCTGTTCGAGAAAGTTTGAAGACGTGTTGCAGATCATTTTTTCATCGTCGATGATGTTATTTGCTACTGTCAGAATTGTTGCAAATCGAAAACTCCAAATGAGGAGAAAGAAGATGCACTTATAGGTGAACAAATTACCTCTCAAGGTATCCAACGAACCAAAAACTTATTTTCAGGTTGGGTTAAGTTCAACTTATGTAGCGTGTTCAACATCTCCACTGAGAAATGGCATGTTGCATACTATCCAACCAAATTGGGTAATATTAGAACGATATTAGAGAAAGGTCAACCTTTAACAAAAGGTAAATTTCATATTTTCATAATATTAATTTGTGATCGATTTTTCGGCAAACAGGAAAAGCTGAATACGGAAATTTGGTAATAACGAGAGAAGACGACGTTCAAGTTGTTTTTTACCCGTCAACGCAGCATTTTAATTTACCAGGGTTAAAAATCAACAATAAATTAGCGTACGCCGCTTTTCAACTTCTAGTCAAACCTGGAGCTTACTCAGTCAGTCGCGAACCTACCGAATGGAGCACTAAAGAAACTGGAGCTATTAAATTGCAAAGTTTGCTGATTAAGTTAACTTCATTTTAAATAGATTTATGTTTTTTTAATTCAGTTTTTTTGTAACAATATTTCAAAAATATTGTTCACCTATCTGGCAATGCAACAAACATTTACAGATTAATCTTCGATTGTGCACTCGAGCATTGAGGGGATCGAATATATTTGATGTTCTTCCTTACATTATTATTTTTCATGAAAATCTGTTTTCAGTGAATAAAAATAATAGTAATTCAGTATTAAAAAAAATTTTTTTCGAGAAATAATCTTGTTTAAAATGCGGCTACCGAAAATTTTTCATTGAACACAGTTCTAGAAAATATAAAACCAAGTGAGATAATCGAAAAGTGAATAGGAGTTGATAATACTATAGTCAGGTAAGAACAAAAAATAAGGTTTTTGGAACCAAATGAGAACTTCAATATTTTCAAGGTTTTACTGATTTTGCCTCATTTCACGTTTATGGCAAAGTTTCACTCTCTAATTATTTCCTTACTGTTTTCTCTCTTACACATATATTGATTATTTTTAAGTTTTTGACGAATTTCAACAATATTCGACGTTTTTATTCATTTTATTCGTTGTTAGAACCAATATATTCCGCAGTTTTTTTTGCAAAATTTGTTATCATTAAAAGGTTTTTTATTGTCAATTTGTCATATTTCTGAAATTTTCTAATGTGATTTCAGAACAGAATGAATATTTGAGAAAAATGAAAATGAAAACAAAAAATTCTAAATATTTTGGAAATACCAAAATCGGATTCAATTTCCTTGAATTTTTTCAATTTTCGAAAATCTCTAGTAATTTTAGAGTTTGCGACGCTTTTTTGGGTATTTAAAATTCCTTACGAATTTAGTTTAATCGATGCCAGTATACGATTCTATGATATTACAAAGCCATGTCATATGGAGTCGTTACCATGGAAACGCTCGTTTTATACATATATAAATTATTTTATGTAAACAGTTTTCATAGAAGAATGAGTACGTACACTTTATCATCTTGTACCGAGAAAAACAGTTTGAAAAATGAGAATAGAAATAACAAAGTTGCTATGAAAGAAAATCAAATTAATCTAGAACCTACAGCAATCAAGTATGATGATAAAAAATTTATTTTGGATAAGTTTTTCGGTAACACCAATGAAAAATTATCAAAGGAATCAACCAGCAGAGTGCGGAAAAATTCGTTTGGAAACGAGCAAATTCTTATATCACCTGTTTCTTCTAACAAAACATTCAAAGTTAATTCGCCGAAAATGGAAAGACAATTTTCGTGCGTCTCTGAAGGTACTTACAAGGTGACAAGTCCAAAAGTTCTCCCGCCTACACGCAAATCAGACGTTGAAAAATTTTCCGAATCAATTAATGGAAATGAAAGACAGAATCTAGTTGCAAAAATTAACACATCAGAAAGTATAAAATCGAATTCAACTAAGGAACTCTCAATTGAAAAGCTAATGCTAGTTATGATACATAAGACCGACAAGCTTCCACTGGACTCCTTTGTTTTTAATCCAATAATTAAAGTACATATAATGGATATTAACAGTGGTAACTATCTGTCCAAAACTAATCCCCCCAACCAAGACGATGTTATTGCTCCCCTAGCAAGTCGACCTTGTTGTTTACATAAAAGAAGATCGTTTTATCCAGAGTGGCAAGAACCGATTTTTATAAAACACGACATCAATTATTTTATTGCAGAAGCTGAAAATATAATTATTTTTTTCGAACTTACGGATTGTGCCAGGTATAATAAAGACCACAGTGAAACAGGCAAACGGAGAAACATTGCCTTCGCTTTTATGAAATTAAAAAGCGCTAATAACACGTTAAACCTAGACAAAACGATGAGACTACAATTTTATCGCGAATCGATCAGAAAAAACAATTCCAAAAATCTATGGCTTAGTTGGAAAGAAGGAAAACGTGTGAAATACCCTTCAAGTTTGTTCGTAACTGTCACCAGTTTATCAGTCGCTGAATTAGGAAATGGTATAACATTAGCAAATGCTACAGAAGATCCACCGTCACCGTCAAGATGTTTTCCAGCACTGGAATCGTGCAAAAAACCTTTCAAACACAGCAGTAGTGAATTACCAAGCAGTTGTATAGTGCGTTTGGACGCAGAAAACGGATGCTTCAATTTGAAATTTAGTCATAATGGAAAATTTTTAGCTTGCGCCTTGAAAACAGAAAACATTTACTCGCTCGCTATTTTCAAGGTGAAAACATTCGAAGAAATCGTACGTTTTCCCGCGCATCAAGAAATTATACACTGTATACGTTGGTCGCCAGATGATCTCACTATTGCAGCAGCTTCTTCAGACAGCTCAGTGTCAGTTTGGGACGTCAAGAAAAAAATATTCCTGCAAATATTACCACATCAAAATTATGTTTATGCTTGTGACATCAACTCTAATTTCATAATAAGTGGCGGATATGATAAAAAAATTCGAATATGGGAAATGGAAAATGGGAAAACGTATCTTTTAATAAGCCAAATGGAAGGCCACCAAGGATATGTAACCAGCGTTCGTTTCAAAAACGAGGAAGATATGTTCCTTTCGTCGGACTCGCAAGGTGTCCTAATTGAATGGGTTCTCATATCGAACAAATGGAACCTGAAACGAAAAATAAGGATAACGGATTTAGAAGGGGTTATTATCAACCAAATCGAATTTATGAAAAATGGTTTTACAGTATTGGTTCACGCGAGGGATAGTATTCTAAGAATATTAGACTTGAAAAGTCGTATCGTTTTATATTGGTTACGTGGTGGATTAAATAGGAGGTTTCAAACTTCTTGTTCTATTTCTTCATGCGGAAATTACGTTACAGCAGGTTCAGAAACATCTTCAATCAACATATGGAATGCGAAAGATGGTACGTATATTGGGAATTTAAAACCTTTTGATGCGAAAATGCAAACAGTACATGCGTTAGATTTTCATCCTGATGGAAAAACGATAGCTGCAGCATCTTTCTTGGATAATTCGCCTATTCTCATTTTAAATTTCGAAAAGAATGTTTGGTCAAATTAATTCAGGAATGTTAAATAAACGTCTTCTTCAGTTAAGTTTTTTTAATTTTCTGGTTGAATTCTTTGCCATCAAAATGTAATAGCATTATAGGCATTTGGATCAAGATCCATTGAAAAATTTCAACAATTAGACAACACCTGTTTTTGTTATGTGCCGAATTCATCAAAATTCAAAGAAACTTTCAGATCGAACCCCGGAAATTGAAAATCAAACTTACTTTTTAATTCAAAATTGTAAAATGAATCTTATTTTTGCACGCGGCGTTCAAACACATCTACTCTCTACGATCGCGCCAGAACTACTGAATATTTATTTCTATCTATCGCTGACGTGTTATGAAAGTAATGGCGGACAAGGATAACGAAATCGAATAAAAATGGCGTCGACGAAAAACTTTTCCATCTCTTTGTGATAAACCGGCTAAATAATTCGTCACGAAACATTTATTTATTTCAGAGCGAATCCCGGAATGAATGAAATGAAAATCACATTCACTTTTGTCAATTCAAAGTCCTAAAATAAATTTTATTCTCGCACACCCATTTCAACACGTCTACTCTTTTCGACCGCGCGTGAACTACTGAAAATTTATTTCTATTTTTCGCTGATGTGTTATGAAAGTAATGGCGCACGCAAATGACGAAATTGAATAAAAATGGCGTCGATGGAAAATTTTTAAGTCCCTTTATGATAAACACCCGAAATAATTTGTCACGAATTATCTATTCATTTTATATCCAACCCCAGAACGAATGAATTGAAAATCAAATTCACTTTCGCTGTTTTTTGATGTTATCGTTTTTTTTTTTTATAAGAGCTCGCTGCTGTTCGTCCGGTGTTGTACGCGCCATCTGGTGGCCGTTCCTCCATTATTTCTCCTCTGCGAGCGCCCTCTCTGGGCCGTCCACCCATTACACGTGGCCATCTATCGGTCGTTTACATGCCTTATTTCTATGATCTTTACTTTTTGACATTTGTTAGACATTCTATGACTCAACAATAATAAAAAAATGTCATCGGTTTGTTTTTGTTCGATGAGTTTTCTTGTTAAATATAATTCCGTTTACGAAACTATCATCGATATTTGTTAAAATTTTCAAAACTTATTAATCTCAATGAATCAAATTTCACTTTCCTAAACTGTAGATCATTTCTAACAATGAATGTTGACGACAGGGACGAATTATTGCAAGTAACAGATGACGAGGTTTCAAGCAGTGATGATGAGGACAACCGTAGTTCGAATGAAATTCAAGACGGAGAGGTTCATCAGGAGTTAAATCCTTATCCGTCGATTAAATGCAATTATTCGAAAAGCGAATTTTTGGCCGTAAAATGTGCTTTGATTTTCACTTCATTCTCTTTAATTATTTTACTGCCTGCATACTTGGATTCAATCAATGTTCGGAGCAGTGCCTACAATTTGCTACTGATGAATTCCACTTTTACTGCCTTAGCACTTTTAGGTGTTTTAGTGGTGGAAAAAATGTTCTTTAGTAAATACAAAAGTTTGAGGATTCTAGATTCTCCTTTAGGCATTTTCAAAACTTTGATTTTGGTTATCGTATATTCAGTCAGTTGTTTTTTGATGGTTTATGCTCTAGACAGAAAACGTGTTATGTGTCACCTGCAAGATCCTATAAGGGGATTGGTTCTTGTGTTTTCTCTGTTATACTACTTCATATTCTGTAAAAGATGTGAGTTTATTTTCAGTACATAATTGTATCTATTTGAAATACTTGTTTTATATTTTTCAGTGATGGGTTTGCAACGGATATTTGCTGCAACTACTGTCATAGTTGGTTTATTTATAGCAGTTGATTATGGATTATGTGATGAGTTTAAGTGTAGAGGTTTTGAGAGAACAAAAGCGTCAGACGATACTGGAAGTTGGCCTTGGAGCACCCATTCTAAGTGGATTGGGATTTATATTTTGGGTTTGGCACTTTTGGCAGCATACTTTAACATACTGGAAAGATATATAGCAACAGTTGAAACAGAAGTGAGTTGGAATATTTAATGTCATATTAAATTTAAGAACTGGGATTTAGTTCTGTGCTTCAAATAAAATCCCCGACTACTGACAGGCAACAATGCTTTTGCTTTTAGTTTGAGTAACATAAAAGTAAGTTAGCTGATTTTTTCAAGATTATGTAGCTGGACTACTTTTGGATGATATTAGTTGAGATACGAACTCGTCATTATTTATAACTATTTCTCAGTAAAAAATAATCGAATATTTCAAAAAAACATTTTTTTTATATTCATTTTACTTATTCAAAATATAACTTGCAAAATATGTTCAGTACATATTCAAATTTTTATGAAAAAAATGTTCTTTGATGATAATTTTTGCAATTTAATTTTTTTATTACAGGTTCCAAAGTCTGCCAATATAACCCCCTCATTCCTGACAACGATTTCTAGATCCATCACATTTCCTCCTACTCAGAATAGGGAACCAGCAAGATCAAACGTGAATGTTCACAACAAAGTGTCCTCAGTTCACCTAGCTTTTCACATTCATGTTATTACTTTGGGTTTTGTATTGACATCGTTTTGGACAGATACCCTGCCCACTATTGGAAAGGTATAATTTTTAATACCAGTTTTTACAATAACAGTAATTGATATCTTATAGGGATCGAGCTTCTCTGAATTCTTCAATTTTACCATAGAAAGCCTGAGTTGCCATATGCAGCCACATATTGTTGGAACACAAAATATTTCACCTTGCGCTAACGTATTTGGTTTTTCTTGGTTGTTCATAGGTTGTCACACGTTGTTCAGCATTGCCTCAATCCGGTTTTTAATGATGTCCCAATGTGCAGTTTATACAGTTGCAACAATTAGTTCCGCGTTGCCGCTGGTCGGAGTATGGTGGAGTTTATTTCAACTGTTCCCTCTTGCGAATGGTGGTAAGTTAAATTGAATTGAATATTAAATTATTTTAGATGATTCAAATAACGTTGCAAATATATTTGTGAATATTTATTTCAATTTATTTTGGCTTTTTTTTATTTATTACCGAGATATCTTTTTGTGCAATTTCCTTCCAAAATTTTTAGTCAAAATTGTTTCTAATACGGTCTTTAAAATTTTTTAATTGACGCGAATTTTACTTTTTTGTCTAAAGATTTCAACTTTTTTTCAGGTTCTGCAATAGTTTGGGCACCCTCTGTGTCAGGTGAATTAATTTGTTCGCTTCTTGGTCTTCCTATTATTCTCATCGGAATGATTTTATTCTTCAAGTCTCATGTCAAAGAATGTAATTGTTCAAATGCGGCTGATAGTAATTATATAACCATGCCACCTCACGTTGCATAAACCTCTTACATGGTATTATATAACTGAAGATATGCTACCCATATTTTATGACTGTATTTACCTTTTAGATACATTGTGATGAGAAGTTTTTGATTGTTTCTGAGTTATATCTATACTTGAACTGTCACCGACAGGTCGAGGCTGGATATAGTTGTAAACGCATTTATACTCAGGCCAAAAAAGTGAATTTCAGTCTGTTGTTAATGAATAATGATACAGTATTTTCAGGAGATAATAATATTTCATTCGTTTCTAGTCTAGAAGCTAAGTCAAATAAAAGACTAAACTAACCTTTGCGTTATGTAGCAAATGTTTAAGAGTTAGATGTTAGATGTTGGAGACTGAAATTTTGAATTCATGTGTCAAATTTTAATGGAAACGTTAAACAATGTAGAAACGGATATTCTAAAATGTGATTTAATTAAAATAGTTTGTTGAAATCTAATGCGATAGTCAGTTGTTTAGTACGAAATAAAAAATTAGAAAGTGAGTATTTCCATCACAATTATAAAATAAATAATTAGAAACAACTGTCTATTGTTTTTTACATTTTAATGTAAAAGCATGAGGGAGCCGCCACAGTGAACCTTGCGAAAAATATGTTATTAATGATTGTATTTAATCAACAAAAATTGGTAGAAATAAAAAGGCTTGTTGCATATTTATTGTAGGATGCAAATTTTCCAAAAAAGAAACGGACAAAAAGGATGTTTTAACTATAAATTCAAATTGTATATTTATTAAATAGTTTTCATTATATAGAATAGGGTTCCTACAACAAGTAGGCTTAAGAGTTCCATTTTGGTGTAAAAATAAGCCTACTAAAAAATGCTATTTTAATATTTTCTATTTGCTACAAGAATACCATGGAAATTAAAAGTCTTCACGGCCAAATCACGATGGAAAATTTTATTTTTTTCTCCGAATTTGTGAAACGAAAAAAATAAAATAAAACTAAAAAGTTTATCTCTCATCTATTTTTTATGAAATGAAGCAACTGGTAGAGCATGAAAGTGTTTAGAAAAACGAAAGTTAAGAAAAAATAATCATATTCTTGTTTAAGTCATATATGTCACAACTAGAGCCTAGAAGCACTCGTGTATTTATCGAATTTATTAGACATTTTGGCGGTGAATACTTTTGTATAAAACGACAGAAAAAGGTAATTTTAGTGTTTTTATACTCTCAAAATGATGTTTATGGATTTTAAATTTCAACATTGATAAACAATTTCGAAATTGAACACATTAAAGCTATGTTATCTTCATGTGATGTTGTGAGTAGGCGTATTTTTATGTTAAAACGAAATCTGTTTCGAAAAAAACCATCAAAGTTGTATTATCACAAGGTGGCAGAATTAGGGGGTGCAAAAGGTGCGCCTTTCTAGAACTTAACAAAATTATTATATCTATTGTATTCCTGTCTGAGTCATTATATAAATATGAACATCATCTCCTTATCTGAGTGCCCTCTTCCAAGGATAATAATCCGTTCCCGTTCCAAATGTATCGAAATCGCTTTCGTGCTGTTTTGTTATATTGCATGCCACGCATGTAGTTTCAATTTTATAAAACGCACCTTTCGAGTCCCGAACCATACTAACGTAAATATATCCAAATATGTAACAAAATTTTTTTTTTGGATGTTGACGAAAGTATGTGAAAAAAAATCGCGACCTTGTGACATGAAACAGTTTACTTTAAATTAACTTTCAAAAAGAATAAAGGAAGTTAACTTGTTTTTTCAAGTGGGTCTTTTGGCAAGAAACAAAACTTTGTGTGAAGGCACGCCTTTTTCAACAAACTAATCAATTTGGTCGAAAATATTTGGCGCCCTTTGGGAATAGGTTGAAAAATTCTTAAACATCCCAAATTTTGAGTTTAAATAGAGGAGCAACTTTTTGTGTAAAATGCATCCCTTTTGGAACCCAAGATATCAGAACCTTTAGCTGCCAAATTTTTTTAAAGAAAGTTCTGTGCACGAAAGATCAGAATTCATAAATCTTAATACGAATGTGTACCGAAAATTACACCGGCTAGCGACACAAAGATTTCAACATCGATATCTCGGACGATGAATCTTTTGCGAAATATTTTTAATCTAAACTCAAAATTTGGGATTTTTTGAACTAGTTAATTTTTGGTTTTTCCGAAGCACACAAATTTCAGAATACATAATACCAAAATTTTTGTTCTTCGCGCAATTGATTAGAGTTTGATGCAAAATGGATTATACATTTCCACAGAATTTTGTCAAAAAATCTTTTGTTCTCAAAACACCCGAAAAAAAACGGTCATTTTTATCTGGATTAAATAGAGATTGTACTCAATCTTCAGTCATTCGGAGTATCCGGTACCAAGCACTTGAGTACAAGATTTATCAGTTTTATTTATCAAAAAATCAACAATGCAGTACTTTTACAATTATTAAAAAAAATTGTCGTTACATAACTTTCTTTTTTGTTTAATACTGAAATATTTTTATTGTCCGAAGGATTAATTTCAATTTATTTTATTAAACTTTCGGATATTTTCGGAGTCCCCATGTAGGGAGTGGACAACAGTGCGCCGTTATTCTAGTATTATTGACCCAGTTACGCAAGTCAATCGAGTCTGACGAAAAAACGTTATTGCCCTACGTTGATATGAGGGAGATGTTTCACCGCATAAAAGCCCGTTTAATTTTCAAAATAATGACTTAATGGTTTCTAAGAAATTAATTTTGAAAATAGTTGGGATTCCTTATCATTATAAAATAGTTATCCGAAAGGATATTGGCGCACGCGTCCTGACTACGCCGCGCTGTTGTCGCTTAGTCATGTAAATCCGATAATAGCTGAAATATAATACTTTTGACATAAAGAAGAAAAAAGTGCGTTATGATTGTCACTGTCACGTTACAAAGTACATATGTGAGCGATCGTCACTAAAATGATTACCCATTGTTATTGAATAAAATGAATTTAAAACAGCATGCGAAAATGGACGGTGTTAGCGCAGATGAGTAGTGGCAACAAGGATGCGCCGCAGATACAAGTGCCGTCATAGCCTTGCGTTTACGTGTGCTTCGCCCTCCGCTAAATTAAAACAAAGTGTGATGCATTTTTGTTGTTGTTAACCTTAAAACTGGATAAACGATCGAAATGAACCCGATTAGTGCCGTGAAAAGGAATCGGCGTCGGGCCAAAAGCAGACATCGGACTTGATATATTCGGATTAACCTAAATCGGGTGAGTTTTCGACACATACTTGTTGACAGTTTTATCGAAAATGTCCTTGATAAGAGGGTGTATTCACGACGATCGTCTATTCGCGCCCCCGTTCCACCGAAATCTGTACAACATCACGTGGATACTGGTGAGATATCGTCCGCTTCCTGTTTTATTGATCACGTTGCTTCGTCTCTCTTAATTCCACATTTCTGGGTCTGTTCTTGGTCTTCACTTTTGTGGTTGGTTGTAAGCATTGCAGGAAACTGTAATCATTTTTGATCTGTGAGGGGTGGAGAGTGACCTTTTGGTTGCCCTTGAGTCGGGGGCCATAAAGATTCGAAAAAGTGATACTGGTAATTAGAACAGATAATTCTAGGGGATGATTGTTCTATTTGTCTCTAATGATTTACTAAGGAAAGTACATGGATCACTTTTTTTGCGAGAAATAGGCATATCAACTATCCACTGGTAAGAAAGAAAGTGAAATTTCAGGTTCTCTTTTATTTTGGGTTTGTGCTGTCATACAGGTTCATGCCCTCCATTGAGATTTGTTGAATACTTCTGCTTGAAGTTTTTCCGGTGGTAAATTTGGATTTAGTTCGTGTCTTAGAGTATAATCTTTTTAGGTCCCACTTCTTGTGGTGTTATATTTTCAATTTATGATATAGACTTTGAATACAATGTGCTTTCATTGTTGAAGTTAACCTACAGTACACTTTGAGAATAGTGTTGAAGAGGTGGTTGTTACATCGAAGTATTCATCTGGATGATTAATGATTGAGATGTTACGTTATACAGGATGTTGTGTGTGTTTAAAAGGGGCATAACTGTTGTCAAATTGTCTTTGTACTATAGATTATTTGAAGCATTATTACACTTCTTCTCTAAGGGATTATTGAAAAATAAAGTAAACGCCAGTTGAATGCAGTTTTTGCCTTCAAACTAACGTATATTGAAAGCAAATTTTTACAATCTAAGATAACTTCTTTCAGCTATCACTTGTATGTTGAAAGTTATAACCTCCAACAGTAATTCCATTGGAAACACAAGGAAGAAATTGTAGCCAAAATGACAAAGGGATGTATCTGAATCCTGAGCCAATCACAAGGTACTGTTTGAGCATTTTTAAACGGAAACTAGAAATGCCATGTAAATTTGGTCACTTTTTCAATATTGAGTATTCGACCTAATAGTTTTCAATATTCAAATAAATTGACCGTTTTTATAATGTGATGCAATTATCATGTTTGGAAATAAATAAAAAATATTAATTTATAAAATTAGTACAAAAAAATACATTATTTGTTTAAAAAAATTAGTTTCCGTTAAAAAAAATTGACAAATTTGAAAATTCTTTATGTAATTCCAACGGATTTTGTGAAATCAAGCGCAATTCTTTGAAAATCTGATTTCTAAAAATTTCACAAAAGTCTCAGGTCCACAAAGTTGGTCGATGTGGGCATCGCGTCAGACGCCTCCCTTAGGGTTTAAATCTGAGGTCTGTAGTGTCAACGGTGGGTTATCAACTTTGGAACTTTAGGTTCGAATAGGGTTTTTCGGGTTAGAAGTTTCGCTTTTTTATATTTTAGTTTTTTATTGTAGAGTTCATGTTTAAAGTTCAGACTCCGATTTTAGGTTTTCAGATTTTTAATTCGAGTTCAAATGCCAGGTTTTGGTTCGATTTCCAGGTTTTTCTCGTTTTTATGTTAAAAATTAGGGTTTTCTTGTTTTTGCTGTCCGAATTTTAGAGTTATTTTGTGGGTTTTTTTTTATTTTGAAATTTAATTTGGAATACATCGATGGTTTTTCCTCGAAATAGAAAACCTCTTCCCTTTTCGTTTTAAATATGATATCGTTCTTGGAGGATTAAATGATTTTAGGCGTTTCACCAATTGGCAGGTGACATTTAATTATTAGATTTGTTATCCGATTTCCCATCGTACTCAATTTCGTCGGTTTGTAATCATTATTTTGACACATCCTGTATACTGCATGAAAGTTATCCACCTTATCTGGAGCGCATGCCCGTGGTAACGATTTGACTGTTATCTCTCAACCATTGTCATAAATATGTTTTGAAATGGTAAATCGTCTCGATGCATTTCATGTTTTTATAATAAGGTCTATCAAATCCATTTGTTAATTGTACTTAACAATCTCGTTCGGATACATTCGAGTTTTGCGATTTAAATGTTTATTTATACGATGAATTCTGATTGTTGTTTGTTTTGTGTTCGCAGGAAGCCCATTGGCGCTCGTTGTCGTCGTTATGTTGAACAACCATGCGGAATCGAACGTTGGTATTTCCACGGCATCAATGGACATTGAGACATCGTTTAATGCAGAATCGAGTAGGGCATCGGATAATAACGATGGAGTGGTCGTCGTGACTAATGACGTAGAGAAAACGACGCTATTCTGTAGTGTGCCACTAAGTAAGATCCGTTCGGTGCTGAGCGAGAAAACGCCGAAAATTCGGCAGGTGTCGCGTAAGCTGTTGTGTCTTTATTGTGATCGGACGTTCGTCAGCACAAATCTGCTGCAAAAGCACGTGGAACGGTGTCACTCGGAAAAGCAAAGCCGCCGTTTGAGTTCGCGCAAGTTACAAAGTCAATTCACGACAACCGCGTGCTGTTATTGCGACAAATTGCCGGTGGAGCATTCCCTCCGGCAATTGTTCGAACATTTGGTGGCAGTACATTCGCAGAAGTATTTCGGCTGTTTGACATGCGAGGAACGGTTCCTGAATCAATCGTTACTAGACGATCACAACTTTCAGGTACACGGCGAAACTGTTGCGTCCAAAAAGCGCCAATCTTTACCCAAAAATCCGAAAATCGCCGTTGTGATCGATACTAAACAAGAATGCTTTCCGAGCAGGGAAACGGAAAAAATGACGCGCAGCAAAATGCGGGCGATCCAATCGAAACCTCAACTTCGAAATAGGAAAATTAGTATAAAAGCCTCCAAAATCAACTCGAACAAACGATTGCAACCATCTCAGAAAATCGTTAGCCGAAAGAAGAAAAAAGACGATCCGAAAAGGGCGGATGAACACCCGAGAACTCACGAAAAATTAAAAAATATATCTGTCAACCCCTACCCGGAATTCGATCACTATTATCGAGTTAAAAAAATCACCGATCACTCGATAGACAATTTGAAAATCAGCTCGTTAACGTTCGACGATGTATTCGATAAGGCGTTCTTCAATCGAATCAAATATAACATACAGGAAAATCTTGCCTACCATCTAGACGGGAAATTATTCGAGAACCAAGAATCCGAAAACCGTATATCGAACTTCGAAAAATGCCCACCAAACACGGAAGTTGTGACGACGAACGGAGGAAACGGCGGGACCGAAAACTACGGTTGCGATCTCAGTCTAAACGCCATTACGCCGGTTACCACTGCCGCGTCGACGACGTCCTTTCTCACAACTACGAATTTCGGGGAGGACCTCGAGGCTCCAATCGAGTACGGCTCGAAACCGTCGAAAAAGAAGATTCAACCCAGACAGGAATCTCCTGTGCGCCACAAATACGTCACGAGACGCAAATATCAGGCGAGCATCCTGGAGCATAAGGAGAATCGCGATCTCAGCAAACTCGACATGTGGACGCAGTTGGTGATCAAGGAGCGCCAGGAAAAGGTGAAAAACGAACAGAAAACCGCAAAGGAAATGTTGGAGTATCAAACCTGCGCCGAGTACAAACAACAACAACAACTCAAGGAACTAAACAGAATACTGGATAGGCGCGGTCCTTTCGAAGACCTGAAAGAGGAAGCTAGCAAACAAGCGGCGATGGATAAACTCAAATCGCAATCTAAGAATGAAATCAGCGACGAATGTTTCGAAGAAATTCGATCGATTCTGGACGACATCTTAGACACGATAGTCGCTAACGAAACGACCGGCGATAGTGAGGTATCGTCGGTCGACGTTTGCGAAGTTCCGCTCAAAAAGGTGGACGTACCCTTGTTGCCAGATTATCTGCAGTTGCGACGCGCCTCCGCCTCGCTCGCTGACGAAGAAATCGATCGTTCCGATCGAATCGCGTTGATATGTTCGTCGCAAGAAACCGAAAATTACGAGTTTCCCACGAACACCGTCCGCGCGAAAAACGAAATGGTCGAATTGTCGGGCGAATGGGCCAGGTCTCGAATTTACGTGTGCGCCGCATGCGGATCGAAACAGCTGAACATGAAGCTGTTGTTGGAGCACAAAAGTTTGTATCATCAAAACGCCTGGGTGCAACACTACGAATTCGTCGGAAACCAAAGCGGCCTCTACAGACATCTGTGCATTCCGGGTCTGGGCAAAGTGGGCCACGTCGAGGATGCGATCCAATGTAAAATTTGGAAGAGAAGCGATGCGAGGGTTTGCACAAAATGCGGCAAAGTTTGCAACGTACTCGGCGAATTGCATCGGCACATATTGGAATGCGGCGGCGATTGGACGTGGATGCTTGCAAGGAAGAAGTGCAAGTACAGGCCTTTTGGTTCTAGGAAGAAAAAGAGGGGTAAGATGCAACGTTTTTTCTTCTTTCGCGTATCAATTTATGGGTCATTCCCAGAGATAATTCCAGAGTAAAACTTCGACTACTGACACCGAAAATATTCTTTTTCCACGAATAATTAACGAATTATAATGAGATACCTTTTGACTGTATGACTATATGATAACGCTGTGTTTCGAATAAGATTGAAAGAAATCCAAACTTTTTATTGAGATTTCTGTTACAAGTTCTGAAATATCTCAAATAATAGAAGAAGAAATTGATTATTTTAATCAATATTTCTCTATTTACTCGACAAAAGCAAAGAATAAAGAAGCGATTTGGGGTTTCAGTTTCGAATTTTTTATTCTCCCGGCATTTTGAGTCCAATTTAGGTTTTTCGATTCGCTTTAGCTCCTGCGTCTGTCTGGTGACAAAACGATATTTCCCTCAAAATAACTTGTAGAACCTCAAAATTTCAAAATAACATAAAGAAAATTTACAGACATTCTTTCTATTCAGGTTTGGTGAAGCGAATCAGGGAACGTGTAATTATTCAAAAGACTGATCCTCCAGAAAAGAGAAAATATAAAACAGATGGTCCAAGACAACGACCAAGTGACGGTAAGTGGTGTTTTAGAATTATTTATCGAGATTTTCCATTTTTAACGTTGAAAAGCATGAATTCAATTAGATCACCAAACTCAACGTGTATTTAGGCAGTTTTTTGGATATTGACCATCAACTCAACCTTGTGGTAACAAATAATGTTTCATTTGTCTGACTTTCAGCCGATACAATTCAACGAATGCTGGCAAATCTTCCTCCTAAACGTTCGTCCCGTAAGAGCATATGCATGAGGGACGGTTTCCCGAGAAATTTGAAAAAGAAACAAACGAAACCCAAAAATCAAGTAACAAAAGGAGTCAATGTTGTAAGGCAAAAGCCGTCGACAACCAGCGACAAGAACGTTAGAACGTTACGACGAACTTTGTCAAGTAAAATACTAGATACAAATAATACGCTGCGAGTCCGAAGGCATTTATTGAAAAATCTGAACATTCGAACGTCGGCCCGTCAAAAAGTCGCAAACAAGGACGAAATACCGCAGATCGAAGGGAGGAAAACTAGAAATCGTATTAGTAACACAATTGGGGAAAAGTTGACTATTAAGAACTTCTTCCCTGTCACAAAGCATCAAACGTACAAAAATAATGAGGGTAATAAAACGAATCAAACTAAAATAGATGTGCCGAAATCGGACGAAAAAAGAATGTCTGTTGAACTCAGCAGTAAAAGAAAACTGCGGAGTAGCTTCCGTAAGGTGATTGATCGGGTGAAAAAATTGAAAATCGATAGTAATCAGGTTGTTAAGGAACCAACGGAAGGAACAAAGGTTCAGCCATTGAATTCTTTTTTAGGACGACCGACAAACGACAAGGAGAAATTGGCAACGGTTTTGGTACCGTTGGTCGAAGATCAAAAAGAAAACCCGCCGTGTATTCCTGCATTTGCGCAGAGTGCAATCGATAATAATTCGCCAACGGAAGGTTCCTTAATTCCCGAAAACATATTCAACTTGGAACACAATTCGGAAAATTTACTTCAGGCGAAGGGCTCCCCGAGCAGCAGAAATCCTTTTGGCCCCGTCACCGAAATCAAAACTCCAGAAGGTACGTCGCCTCAAATGTCCCCTTTATCGGTGGAGACCGATCCAAAACGCGACAAAAGTCCTATGATCAGTCCGTCGATTACTTCTCCCAAAGTAAAAGGTAAATTACGAAAACCAAATAGAGGTCTCAACGATTGCATCGCTATGTTAACGAAGAAGGCGTTTGAAGAGAAGAAGGATACCCGTGAAATTGATAACACGAACGAAGCACACAAAATTGTTAGACCGAATGAATGCATTTTGAAGATTCCAGTATTTGAAACGGATACAAATAAGAATACGCAAAACGAGGTTTTAGACCTTTCAAAACCTAAAAACGATTTTTCAATTCATAACGTTCTACCTCTCGCAACTCCAAAGTTTTGGAACCCAAAGGCTATTCTCAAAATTCCTAAAATTGCCGATATTCCAAAGATTATTCCGAATATTAAGTTTCCAAAATCAAATAGTTTGGATGAAACTATAGAGCAAGTGGTTAAAGGTAGTTCCTGTCATCAGGCGGCAACAACTGAAGTCTTCACCGAGATCTGCGATGTAAAATCAAATGGCACTGAAAAAGTTGAGGTAAACGAAGCGAAACTTATTCTTCAAGAAGAAAAACCCTCCGAAGAGGAAAAGCCAGCCGAGCAGAACAAGTCGAAGCCAATTATGTCAGATTCGGAGGATGATTTGCCTCTCACAACTCTGAGAGCAAAAACAATTGTTTCCGACACTGTCGATAAAGAAGAAACGTCAACGAAAACAATTGAAAATATGATGGTTGAAGCAGAAAATAAGATCATTAAGGAGTCCGAAGATATCATCCATAGTCCTTTGAATAAGTTGATTATAGGAGAATTTCCATTTTCAACTGAACCACTCAAAGAAAAGGAAAATGCTCCTGAAAGTCCGGCGGAGATTGTCAGCGTAGATAAAAATGTAACCCCTGACTCTATCTCCAAAACTGCTACCACCATTGAATCGTCGAAAAACGCTTCTAGTCGATGGAAAAAATTGAAGAGATCGATTAAAAATAAGTTGAAACTCGGCGACGACAAACCTAACATTAACTTCACCCCTAATCAGGAATTAAATGTTAATAACGATAAAAACGTCATAGCCCTTAATGACATTCCAAATTGTCTTACTCCAGTTCCTATACTAAAAATTAAAACCAAAAAGAAAGAAAAAAGTAAGCGGAACTTCCTTAAATCGAAGTTGATCTTGAAATTACCAAAAGTTATTCTGAAAGAACCGATTCTTAAATTGAACTCTCCGAAACTGGTCGTAGATGATAATATACCTAAAGATCAGGGATTGATACTGAAAATAAAAACAAAGAATAAGAAGAAAAACAATAAGAATAGAAAAAATGGACAAGGGAATGATAATGTCAACGAAAAATCGGATGAGAAAAAATTGAAGAAAAAGAAATCCAAAGTGTCTACAGAAGTTTTCGTTGACGAAATCGGAAGTCAAACAATTGAGGATTCAACTAATAAAGAGAATGAAGTCGTCGATATTTTCTTGGAAGAACCGGACCAAAATGAAATGTCGATTATTTCGCATCACCCGGAAATCACCTTGGAACGCGTACAAAACAACCCCAATACTGAAATACACGAAAACGAGCAAAGCAAAAGAAATATTGAAGAATTTTGTGATTTATCGGATGAAATTAATAAACAAATCGATATGTGCCAAAATGAAAAAGATGATCGAGCAATTCCAAATATTGACAATACCGTCCTTGGGAGTGCTAAGAAAAAATCCAGAAAAAATAAAATATGCAAAAAATTGGTAATAACTTCATTAGATGAATCCGACAAGCGAAAAAATGAGACCCAAATTATTAATCAAGGTTGTGTGAATGAAGATTGTAACAACCCAAATAACATGTCAGCCACATTATGTACAGAAGAAGCTATCATGACGAAATCTGATGATGTACATGTGGAAAACGCTAAAATGAATAATCAAACGTTAAGGGTGGAAACTTGTGATGCGGCATCTTTTCCGTCGGGTAACGTTGAAGAGATGATCGAAAGTAACACACAGAATTTGGAAATGCAATCGCATAAACTTGTTGAAATGCCAACTCACATAGCACCATTTAATAAAAGTGAAGAAAGTGTCACAGATAACATTGGTGTCGAGGCCGATTCAAATGTCTTACCCATTCCACGTCAGTCATGTGTCCCCGCTGGGATTGAAGATAAGGCACAATTTAATATTGAAAATTTAATAAATAATAGTTCCATGCTAAATTCTAATAAACAGGCAGAAGAGAAAGAGGTTGATGAAGAACAGGAGAAGGACAAACCCGTTTTATTATTATCTATCATGGCAGAAATCACAAAATCGCCTGAAAAAATCCCGAAGAAAAAGAATAAGAAAATTTCAGAAAAAAGGAATGAAGAAATGAATGTATATTCACTTGAACAGAGAGAAGTAGCTCAAGGAAGGAAGGAAAAAGACTTTGAAGTTACGAATGCAGTAATCGCTCCACTTTCAACTGAAAACTTTGAATTAGTGCAGGAAGAACAAACAGACGTTTCATGCCCCACAATTGTCATATCAGATTCCCATGAAAAAGACAGTAAAAATAAAATACTTTTAGATCATGTAGATGAAGATATCAATGATTGTTTGTCCGAAAAAATAAAACCAATCCAACATAAAAAGAAAAAAGTTTCAGAACGTGTAAGCAAAACTAAAAACTCAAATGAAAAGAAGAAAAAACTACCCAATCCCATAAATGAAGATATTACCCTTGAAATAATAAAGGCGGTGCAGGAAGAGGAAAACGTTTTCAAACATGCAAATGAAGATATAATCTCGCCTAAAAGAATACAAACAGTCCAGGAAAAATCGATAGCACATTCAGAATCTAATATTGAGGATAGCAGCACAAATTCACTTGAAAAATTCAAAGAAACTAAAACTAAACAGAAACGAGTTCAAGAACATATTGATGAAGATATCGGCAGGCATTCTTCTGCGAAAATAGATACGACTCTGGAAAAGAAGAATTATATTAACGAGGATGTCAAAATTGACGGTGGCGATGCAGTAACATCAGTTCAGAGAAGAAGCAGGCTAGCCAAATCCAAAGCTTTGGAAAATATTAAAATTCTGGAAAAACTGGACGAATTTCCACTTATCGATAACGGTTTCAGGTTGGAAAGTCAAATGGGGAAAAAGTCGTTTAATGTAGATAGCGTTGCTGATGTTTCCAACAAAAAATCACTGAAGAACAAAGACGGGGGAAGCAGTTTGTTAGAACCTACAGTTTCAGATGATACAAATGAAAATTCGGAAGAAATCAAAAGTCACGTTGAGAATTCAATCTGCGATAAGACTGAAGAAATTGAAAGAAAAACACCGGAGCTGTGTCAATTTGAGAAGAATGATTGTTATGACATCAATAATATAGATGAAGAAGACTACTTGAAGCAGTCCAATAGATTTTCGTTGACAAGAAAATGTTTAGATACAAGCTCAGCGAATAATGAAGAGTCGCTTAGGGCTTCTTCGATCAGAAAATCCTTAGATAATACTGCACCAAAAACAAATTCGGCAAAAGAAGAGCGTTCGGAATCATTGAAAGATACCTTGGAAACAATTGTCGCTGAGATAAGTTCCATTATGAATCAAGACGAAGAAATAAACGCCGAGCCAAACCAACATACAGAGCGAAATGAGCAAAACCAACAGACTTTGATGGAAATTATAGAAAGAGATGATAACGAGAAAAGAAAAAGGCGACGAGCTTGTAGAGTGAACACCTACAACGAAAACGAATTGGCTGAAGCTATTTTCCAACAAACAAAAGTGGAAAAAGAAAGAAAATCTAAACTGAACACGAACGAATTGTTCGATCTTCTCAAAGCAACCACTTCAAACTATCACGAATCAAGATCGACTGACACAAAAGTTAATTGTGAAAACGAAATTCTCCCTCATATCGTCGATAATGCCCAGAAAAAATCGAAATCGTCGCTCGGCGCTTCGCGAAGTATGGAGGAGAGCCCCTTATTAGATACCCCCAAAACCGCATCAAAAGTTACCAAAAAACGCGAAGTCGATACACCCATTTACTGTGATATATGTAAAAAATCATTCAAACGAGCGGACAATTTAACCAAACATAAAACGACTCTCACCCACATTTCCAAGTTGTCGGAGTTGGAAGCGAAAGAAGCAGAAGAAAGGTCCAAAAACGAGAATTGTGAAACACTTTTCCCGCAGTCCGCTGCGCACGGCCTCGAAGCTCTCAAAATAGCCGAAATCATAGCGATGCCCGTGGAAAAGCCCCCCGAGAATCGGCCCTACAAAAGTTTGGGCGAAAGAAAAAGCTTCGAGTCTGATCATAATTCAAATAACGCCGGCGTAGTACTCGAAAAACAAATTAGTTTGCTGGAAAATATTATGGAGAAAAAAGAACCCGTCGCGGCAATTGAAGAAGAATCACTTTCTTCTTATAATTTCATCGATAGTCTCAAATTGGACGAATCGTCTCGGCCCGTCGAAAGTTTCCCGCATAAAGATGAATTTTTAAAGCCCGATGATGTATCCGAAGATGGCATTGCCAATTCGAGGAATGTCGAACGCAAAGTTCTCAACAGAGACGAAGAATTGTTTCTTGAATGTTGCAGTTTACTGAAATGTAGTTCGGAAGTTTCGAATTTCTCCAAAAACAATGTCGCACTTCCGATAGCGGAGGAACCAGCAATGCTCGAATCGCAAAGTTTAAGCAAGATTACCGAGGACAGTTCCGAATTTTCGAGAATGGCTACGCCGATCGGGGATGCTTACGTCACGGATACGTCGAATTCGAATACGATCTACTCTAATTGGGGAATGGTTAACGATGGAATTGACTGCGGTAGAGGTGGAGATAATTTAGGTTTCGATGGACCATTTAGGAATGTATCGAGGATCGTCAAGAAAAGGTAAGTATGAAGTATCAGTCATTTTCACTATTTGCTTTAAAGAAGTCCTGTTTCATTTTGTTTCTTATTTATTCAAGCAAAATTTTCTCTTATCTCTGAATAACGGCACGTTTTATGTCACAGGGATCAATCCTCTTCGGAATCAGTCACGGAAGAAGACAAGGACTCGATTTCCGATTCATTTTCGAAGATGCCCACCAAAGGCGCTCTGAAAATCTTCGAGGGACTGAAAGTATCCATTCCAACTGAAGAATTGAATTTGGAGGAGGTGTTGAACAGCAGTCCACCGATTAAATTCCCATCACCGAAAACTCCCAAAAACGTACGAAAATCGAAACCAGTTAAAAATAAGCAACAAATGGAAGATCGATTCCTTTTCAAAATGAATAAAAAATCAAATTTGAAAGAAATCGATAGTAACGAAAAAATTTTAGATGTGTACGATTTCGAGGAAACTCAAGACAACACGGACGTTTTCGTAAAACCCGATTTCAAAACGTTCAAAACGAAAAATGAGGAAATTATGGATGCACAAGCGTTATCCTCGTCGTCTTCATCAATTAATTCCGTCGATCGAAAATCGACGAACACCGAATGTATCACGAAGAAAAAGCACATGATTATGGGTAGAATATTCAAAAATGTAGTAAAACCAAAGAACGACGAGGAAATTAAGGATTTGCCTAGTGTCGATCATAATGAACTAGTCGAGAATTACGTCCTCAGTTGCAGTTCAAGGACGGAGGACGAATTCAAAAGACCGAAGATGACTGAAGAGGAAATGAATTATCTGTTCGATAAGCTACTCGAAAAACCTAGTGGAATTTTAAAGAAAACTTCTGTTAGACCTAAGAAAAAGATGAAGATACGTTGTAAAAAAAGGCAAAGATCGCATTCATCGGATTCGACAGACGATGAATTTGGCCTAAATAAAATCGTTAAAAAACGAGTAAAAAGAAAAAGCGCAAAAGAAGAAAACAATAGCATCAATTTGGAACAGGAGCTGAAGGAATGTATTGGTGTGGCGAGTCGCAAAAGTCAAAGGAAATGCACGAGTGGTAAACAAAACGTCTTGGTCGAGTATTGGAGTTCGGACGAATCTGCGTTCGAAACGTTCATCGAAAGCCAATTACAGGAACTATCGGCGACCAACCACGAGGAAGAGATTCGGCCGACTGTGACGAAGAAAGAACGGCCGGATAGGAATGGATTGTCGAACAACTCGCCATCTGCCAACCGGAGGAAGCGCGTCGCGGCACATCCACTCTACCATTGGTCCAGCTCCAGTGAGGACGAGGCGCAGGATCTGATTGAAGTTAAGTGCACGCGGGACGATCTCGAGGACTGTGAGGACGAGGATCGTCCGATACAGCATGGCTGGATAGTGGGCGATTCGCCTAAGAAGCTTGTGACTATGTTGGCTCAGGCTAAGGGCAAAAAAACTGAAGCGGAAGCATTAGTTAAAGAACAAGGAGGAAAAAGGAAAAAACTTTAAGTCACTTTTAATCACTATTAGCGAATCGCATTTATGGACGTTTTACCCAAATGTAAATTTAGCAAAGAATACTTGTAGATTAAATTTATTATTGTGAAAAGTGCAAAAGAGAAATGGCAGCTCGTGCAGCAAGCAGTTGACTTTTTCTGTAGTAGTCTTCCATTGCGTTATGGACTTTTTTGTGGGGTTAAAGCAATCGTTGGTCTAGTCGATTGATATAACGTGTAGATATGATTTCTTTTTTATTTTCAAATTGTTTATTTTGTTAGGTTCAAATCATAAGACTGGTTTACAGTTTCAATATATGTTTTATATTCAGATGAATTTGCTGTTTTTTTATTTATAGGAAATTTTACTTCTTAAGGAGGGGGGCAATGATTTTTGATTTGCTTGCTGTTTCCACTGCCAATTTGTGCCTTTGGCCATTATAAAATCGGGTCGTGATAATATCTTTGTGTAAATAGGTGAATTATTGTTGGAAGAAGAGTATAGTTCGTGTATTTCTATAGTCATGTATTGGGAACAAACTGGATTGGATCATTGTTTGTCAGCATTAATCCATATATAATGTGAAAATGGAATTTTTTAATAAATACCACTGTGAAATTTACAATTCTATTAATGATTAACAGTTTTTCTTGAAGTTATGAAGTTTGTTCAGAAAAGTTGTTACTTTTTTGCATTTGATATTTGTGTGCATTTCAAGTCCCCTGAAAATTATTTCAACTTATCTGGTCAGTTTACAACAGTTATTATGATAGATGTATTTATGAAAGTTTATTATTTGCTTTTTGAAAACTTTGAAGTGTGTGTACATCTGTTCAAGAGTGCCGAAATCAGTGTCATGTAAAATCTCAACTAGTAAATGCAATGAAATGAAAGAAGAAAGAGTTATCTTTTTAGAAGAAACGGTAGTAGATTGCTGTTCGTTGATTTTCTATATTTTACGCAATTGTTATGATTATTCACAGTATCTATTAACGTTTTGACAATTGCATATTTAGTCCAATTACCAGAGGTTGTTTTTTGTAAAAAATCCCATGGCTGGAGTTTGAATCGTTTCTTATGGAATTTTAGTACAATTTAAATAAACAGTGAAATGGCTGAACTTACAAGTATTCGTATTTTCCGACGAATAAAAGAAAATTCAGTATTCCTTTGAATAAAAAGGATAGCAAATCGAATTCTCCCCATGTTATTAATCGTTATTTCTCAATCTCTTACTAATTTTGGGACAACCGTCAAGAGGATGGGATCGCAAAAATAAAATAATCCTCTCGAAGAGTTCATTATATTAAAATTTATAAATACAAAAATTTCACTAAATTGTCGATCAATATTCTTCAAATCTTCCCTTTTTCAGTAGTCGTCTCCTCGCTTTTCTCAGCCGTTCGTACTTTCAGTTTTTGTTTCAATTTTTCCTCTTTCCATTCGGTTAAAACAGGTGATTCTTTGGAATTGTGGAAAGTTTCCATTGTAATTTCTGGCTGCGTCGATTGAGCGATTCCTGCAGGAGCCAAAACTACAGGCGGGTTCCGGTTGACTAAAAAACAAAACTTGAAGATAACGCTATACAATTTGAAGATACTACCTAAATCTTCGTTTTCTCCTGAGAACTGCGATGCGGGTGAAGCCTCAGCGTTTGGGAATTCGACGACGGTAACATTTGCGGGTGAAACTACTCCAACAATGGTGCTGTCTGTTTTGTTGCTATTGCTCTCTACTACAACAGATTCTTTATCGCTGTCGTTCATCGTTTCAACCTTAACAGGTTTAGAAGGTACTGGCACAGCAAAGATGACCCTTATTTCAACAGGAATATGCGAGTAGAAAAAGGAATCCAGGTTGACGGGCGCTAAAACAGCGCCAATCTTAAGAGGTATTCGAAAACCACCATGATGAATAGACACTTCGGATGGAAAGACGATATCCGTCTTCCTTGTGACATAAATCCACATTGGCTGTTCCAGTTCAATTCTGATACCAGGAACACATTGAAGAAATGAATTTTCTTCCGTTTTCACGGTAATCATAGGTCTCTTTTGGGAAACTCCCAGAATATCAGCATCTGATACAGTATTTAATCTATCTGAAAGTATAGCCACCATTGGTACCACGGAAAAAGTTGATCCGATTACTTGTGGTGTTTCTGCCATCAGATATAAAGGTTGTTGCCGTGGGAAGTAGAACGATAGATCCGGATCAGGAAAGTTTGGTATATAAGTATCAAAACTTCCCGAATGTAATCCGTATCCTTGGGTGACAGGGTTCGAATTGAATCCATCAAAATGAAATGATGAAACTCCTGATAAATAGATGATTATACAGCAAAGTTTTGTTACCTGCAAGTGAAAGTAGATATTAAAACCTTGTTTATTATAGTTCACCTATTTTGAGCTTATAATATATGTAGTTCATTATGGAAAATTAAGTTTTGTGTAGCTTGGTTCATCTTCTTTAAACTCCCGGAACTTTGCTTAGAAACTTTTAATTTTTCAAAATTTTCATGTTACATCTTTTCAAACTTTCTTTCTTTGAAGAGATTAAGATTTTCGTGAAATGAAATAGAAATGCGAAACAGCAATGTATGCATTTATGATTTATATTAAGAATGATCTGTCTTGATTCTGAAAAAACTTTTCCCTTTAGAAAGTTGGCATTGAGTTTCAAAAACGGAATTTTTTTGATGAAATATTCAATTTTTGAAAGGATTTCTGGATGGAGCGCTTCGGTTATAAATTATTTCGAAATGTCGAGATGAAATTCAATTTGTCGAAGAAATTTGCAACAATTTTGAACGAATTCTTCACACTAAGTTCTAATTTCATTAGAAACACAAGAAATCTTCCGAATTGCATAATTTTTATCAATTTTTAAAAAAATGTGATTGAATTCCTGCATTTTCATTTAATTCGATGATTAAAACTCATTTTTGTTCCATAACGAAATTTGGAAATTTTCCGGCGGAGGAGAGAAACGTTTTTTACGTTCATCCGCGATTCAATCGAAATTCTTAAGAAATATTATTTATCAATATTTTGCGTTCATCTCGACAAGTGATGAATCATTCCAGCATGGTTTCTATGTTTCACATCTGAAAAATTAAAAAAAATGGTTGGCACCAACCATCATCATGATTTCGTCAACCCAAAAATTGGTGAAAAATATTGATGAGAAAAAACTCTCAAACCTAATTGAAAATCCCTAATTTTTCTTACTGAGAAAATAGAAATTGGAAAGTTAATTTAAAAAGCTGGAGGAAAGGATCAAACTTTGACATACTCTACAGAAATTTTGAAAAACAGGCCGAAGAAATTGTTTGATTAAAAAACTTCATTTTGGAAGAACTCGTAGACAAAATTGCAAAAACTGAAATGCTTTTATTCAAGTTTTCTAACCTTTTATATCTCTCAATTTATCAACCAATGGCACCCTAAATGATGGCTATTAATTATTCCTTTTGCAAAATTAAATGATGATACCAAACCTGAATTAAGAAGTTGCCATTTTTTGAATTCGATGCAAATGATCAATGAAAATATCTTCTTACCTTGAGCTTTAGAGAGGTCAGATGTTAATTATTTAAGAGTCTTCAATATTCATGGAATCTATTAATTAACGTTCTGTATCTAGATTATCAATAGATTTACATGTTTGCTGCATTATGAATGTATAACGAGCCGAAATTTGTTGGAACATTCAGTCTTTCTAGGTGTTATAGCTTCATTCAAAAAATCGCTATTGCCGTAATACTCCCAAAACTTTGGCTAGGCGGCAAAGAACATTATCCTTCCACTTGAAATTTGGATATTATGTAAAAGTTCAAATTGCAATTTGACGCAAACTTTGATGCATAACTTGCCAACTTTTCCTATTCGAATTATTGAAATCATCACTTTTTTGTAAAGAATGAATGTAGAGATATGAATTAATTGTGATCTGTCTGATTCATAAACACCTTGATATGCCATGCAAGGGCAGACATCGAAAGGAGCGGAAACGCCGATTGAATGAACTCAGAATTTGTATACCAAAAGAAGAACTTTTCAAGTACTATTGGTGAAAAAAATTCATACCATCTATGTAAGCCTGTGCCATTTCATGTCTACTCAAAAAGAAATTTGATGAATCGAAATAATGATTGACTATTCCTCATCATTTGCCTAACTGACGAACTAATACAAACTTGACGCCAATTCCTAATCCGGATGTAGGGATTAAGCTTAATACAGAATCGAACGTTAAGCATAAAGAAAAAATTCATTGAAAATTATTATCTCAGATAAATTTAGGACGTCTATTTTGTACTAGTCCACGCGATTGATTCTCATCCTGTTAATCTAGTCTTCACAGTAGGCGTTCCAAAGTTGAAGAATTATTTATTCAAAATATATAATTACTGAACATCAGATTCAACTAAATTACGTGATAATAACAGTTGGCGATTATTCGATAAAAAAAAGCAATAAGTCGATTCCGCTTTTACTCTTGCTCGGATCGCTAAGTACGAACTAGTTATTTTCGGGATATTGCAAGGCCGTTTTGACGAGATTTCTTCCGCGTACTCGAGGACCCCCAAGGTCGCTTCTTCTTGTACACCGGTTTAAACACCCCGTTTATCATCGAAGGTACACCAACATTTATAGCGATAACCAGGTACACGCCCGTCACAATCCCTCATTTACCGAAACAGTTAATTAAACATCAATCTCATAGTGAGCGGGGTATAATAAAAAAGTTTCTCGCGATTATGTCCAGGCGAATGCATTTCGATCCCCATTAAATCGTACCGGCAACTGCACTGTAATTTACCTCCTTTTAAATGCACAACTAATTATGCCTTCTACGTGGAGATCTTCCGCGTCAAAAATAATTCAGGTTGCATTTTTAAAAATTTATTCGACAGTTAACGAAAATTTTTCAAATTGAAATTAACCTTGGCCTTTTATGTTAATTAGTTGCGGCGACCAGTTCTTTGCTCTCGGCTGTAATAAATTATGCCTACACTTCAATCTAAATTTTATCACATTCACGAAGAAGATTCTCGAGGAAATAGAAGAGTAACCGTTATCTTCATTTGGTGTTTGATTCGCCATGCTATTTTTGGTATTGTATATAGTGAGTAATAAGTTAAAAAATCACGAAACAATAGATCATCATGTCGCGGCCGATATACAGTTGTAATGTGCGATTGTATCAATATTAATGACGGTTACTCACAATTTCAATCATGTTGATGAAATGACAAAAGTAGAGGCGAACCACTGAACTGGAACCGCTAAAAGGTGCGACGATCAAGCTGATCGACTAAATAACAGGTCTTCAGATACCGCAATATATACGAATAATGAAGAAAATGAATTTAGCTGGAGGGAAGAAAGAATACTCCTTCTACTCGCCAAAACACCAACTGGCAGTGCCGAAAACATTTTTGTTTCACCCGAATGATTGATTCAGTCACAATTCAAAAAATAATGAGCTACAACCAGATTTATAACTTCTTGCACAAAATACTTTTTCCGTTTTTGATATGTAAAAAATGACGGCATTTGGAACTTGTTTTTTTTTGGATCATAAATAGAAGAAAAATGCAGTCAAATAAAAAAGTCGCTTCGTCCTTGCAGATCGCCGACGAATTTGGATTTTATGCAAAACTATTCTGCGATATTAACTCAAAAATCAAGGAAATCTGTTGTCAATTTGTCTTCCAGTGTGTTATAAATCTCGCGGGTTCATTATACATCCACACCCCTAAATTTAATATTCTTTCTCCATTGTTAAAAGTTTGATCACTTGCTTTTGGCTCTCGGTAATTCACCCCCCTATTTATATGTTCATTTAGCCACAACTTTAACCCCCTTAACCTACGTGATACGAAACTGAACAGGATGGTATTCGCGGGGAATTTTCCACAACATATTTCAGTGATTTATTCATACCAGGATACGGTACCGGTCTGCTTACACACCGTGCGAGCCGCCGTAAGTGCGATCTTGAAATATAGCTACTTAAAAATTTATTTCAATATCAGCATACGCTCTCACACCCAAATCGATATTTATATTGCAATTCGTTATTTCATTCGGCAATCAGGTTCTTCCTCCATAAAACTTGCCACGAGACGTTCCGTTTCTGGCATTAAAAGGGCAAATCCAGTACTGGATTCATCCCTTTCAGCAGGTTAGGCTCAATTGAAGCCGAAATGCGATTTATTAAAATGGACGAGCTGCAAGCTGCAGCTTGATCGCTCTAACCGGGGATTAAAAATTTGTTTATTTTTTGGATTAAAAACGCCGCCCGGCCTGTTAAGCAATTTGCACAATATCTTCATTAATTGGAATTGGAGGACAAGTGCGAAAATCGGAACGGATTACCAATGGCGTTAAAATTTCCATTATGAAAATTGCGTTGTGAATACAGCTGGTGGAAATTTATCATCCGACATTTTTCATTTTTGCGATTCGAATAATCGGCGTGACATCGATATTGTTGACCCATTTATTTGTTCGGTGTTTGGATAACAAAATTTTTATTCCTTGTCCTAAAGTTTGCATAGATTTCTTGAAAATTTCCAAAAAATTTCTTGTTGGTCTTGTTACTTCAAAACAGATTTCGAAATTATTCCTGAATTCTTGGAAATATTGATGGATTTTCACGAAATTTCGCTCAATACTCTAAGAAATATATTATTTCTATAAATTTTCTAAAAATTTTTGTTTAGATATTTTAGTTACGATTAATGGGCCACTAATATCTGATGAATAAAAAGGAGCGTAATAGTTTAGTTATTTCGATTATGCATATAATTCTCCTCTGGTAAAGTTATTCACGCAGTTGCCGGGTAGTCATAAATCAAAAATGAATTTTAATGATCCCGTCCAGGAGAAAATATCAGATTTTATAGCGTAGCATTAAACCGATATGTTTTTCAATTTATGTACATATTTGGCAAGTTTTATTCAATTTAAAACAGATTTAACCAATTTTCCTCTCTCCGTTTCAAGAATATGGCATCACAAACAATTCCAAATTACAACCATTTTTCCAGAAACATTCTTATTCTCATGGAAATACAGGAAGTTCAACACTGACATGTTTCCTCAACAGAATTTTCAACCGGTTTCTGAGCCGTTTTTATTGATTCTAAGGTTTAAAATGTCGAATGTGTTATGTTATATTTTTGTTGCAATATTATCTCTAACTTCGTATTTATTATCTTGAAAATTTCTGCGAGTTTTTCAGTGAATTCTTCGACGTAGGTATCACGATCCTGTGCATCTTTATTTGAATGAATATCGAATTGAAATTGTGATGATATTTCCCTATTCCTCTACGAATGTTTTTGTTCAGTGTCTAAATTAAATTTTTCGCAATATTATACGTGATACGTTTTCAATGATTTTAAAAATTAAACGATCATTTCTATATTTGAAAAACACTTTGAATCGAACGTGGTATTTAGCTCATTTCAAACGAGGGGTAACTAATTTCCCAAAGATATAAAGTTGTTTGCAACATCATTGATATATTCCAAAAGTAATTACAGTTGATTTAATGGGGAATAAAATGAATTGAAATTGAGCGTTAATTGCACTTTGTGAATAAACTAATTATTTTAACATTTAACAATAGTTGGAGTTTACTAATTATTTCATTCGGACTAAAGTAGATCAATCGGAGAAGGCAATCAAATCACTTCTTCCGAAGAAACAATTGAAATTAGCAATTAATCTGTTATGCGTTTGGCGCAACAGTTCAAGAGTTCATGAGCATTTTTGAATGGTTATTTAACTTTCTTTTATCAGGTATAATTGCAAAATTTTTGGAAAAAATTGTAAATCATAACATTCATACAAAAATAAACCTCAGAAGTGTTGCAGAACGACTTGTCGAAAAATCTTCAAATGAACTGTTAATCGATTTGGCTGTTAACCTAATAGAGTCGTTATGTCAGGTCATAGAGCCAGTGCGACCTGGACCTAGGTTAGTAGGTTATGCGATCGACTGCAATAGCCATTAAAAGTTAGAACTTTGTCATAAAAATACGTTTCAAAGAAAATATCGACATTTGATGAGCAACATGCATGCATTGATTCCTATTTATATAGTCTTATGGTTGTACATAATCCAGTAAACCCCATTTTATATGAAATATATGTTTCAAATTTTTTTACAGATGTTTATATGTAACTCCTCTGAGCATCTTTATTTTTGCTGTGGATTTAACACTTGCAATGAAGTAATTGCTCTTTGTCGTATGGAACGTCATGTGTCCAATTTCCCTGGCACGTGCAGCTTCACAACCACTTGCCAGATTTGGGGTTGATTAGCCATTAAAGCACTGTTTGTTGTGTGTATGCAGAACTAACATCGAACAGCTATAAAAACAACGCAGTTGCCGTTTCTCTTTCGCCTCCACCTTTTTATTCCTTTGAAAATTGGAACGTTTATGTCGATATCAAATTTTTGAAATGAAATATAAATTTATTGAATTGAATTTAAATGACGTTTGAAATAAAGTCCGAGCAATTTTAGGGGGTGAGTAGATCGTAAGGGTATAGGCAACGTTGGTTTTAATAGACCCTTGAGTTATGTTTGATGCTGGGGAAAAAGTACAGGTGACGGGATCCCCCTCTTCTAGGGCAATGATATCTTCATGCTTTGCTGACCGCTCAAGTTAGATTCGTATTTTGCAATTAAGTCCTTTTGTATTCTGTTTATTGAAAATTTCATACTGGGTCCTGACTAAATCGCACGTGTTCTGCAGATTATGCAGATTGCGGTAATACCCGAGATGAATTAAGATAACAGACCCCTTCAGACACTGGTTGATTAGGCAGTTGTGTCCTTTGTTATTACAGGTTCATTGACAGAAAAATCTCGTAAAATGTGAAATTTTTGGGATGAGGAAACCAGAATGTAATTTTTTTAAGCATAAATCCCTAAATATTTTATTATCAAATATAATATCTACGAAGCCACTAAAAAAATATTATTTCGAATTCGGACTAGTTGTCATCAAACGAAATTCCTGCCCAATTTGATTGATTATAAAAATAAAGGGGGTGGGTTTGATCCATCCCGGCAGCATCCGAAAAAGATCCACCCACCAAGTGTTCACCCCTACATTAAAGGCACATTAACATATAGGGGAGGGGCAATTCGAAAGTTTATTCTGCAACCTGATAGAAGGCAAACATTTTGATAAAATACAGGAACGGAACGATTTAACCATGAGGAATTAGCCGAATCGGAGGGTGTCCAAATTCGGGGTGGATACGTTCCTGGTCCCGGTTCAGAGAAAATATTTTGGGGGTGGTAGAAAAGGACAAGTCCCGTGGGGTGGATGTCTTGATGATGAAAAACCACCATCAAGTTTCAATTTCAATCAGTCTCATTACCGGTCAAGTAACATACAGGTTTCGCGAACTCAGCTGTGAATAGTTTTCATGATAAACTTTAGATGAATTTTTTTATAACTAGACAAATTACAAAATGTTTCCCAGTTTTTCGCATACAAATATTGTGACGAGAGGTTTTCCGATAGCAACAATGTCTAGGAAAGGTTGCCTGTCGCTCAATGTGATGGTACCAGGAAAAGTAATTGCTGTTGCTCCAATTAATCAGGGTTGTTTAAGTGTTCCGATAGCAGTTGAAGATCTGCTCGGGAAATGTAGCTACGTGGAGGTAAGTTACCAAAATATTATAATTCATAGAATATGTGAAATTGATTTCGATTAAATTTGAAAAAATTTTGATTCGATTAAGTAATGGGAAACTAAAGGAATTTTCTTTATTCAATTTGTTTTTCTTTCAAGTTGAGATCATTATTAGAATTTTGTTAAACAGATAATTTTGAAACTTTATATAATCTCCAGGGGGGTTGTTGACAGGGGAAACTTCCTCATGTTTCATATTATGAAAGTAGTTAATATAATTTTCTTCTTTTATTCATTATCTCTTCATTTTAATCATTATTTTTTTCTCACTATTCATGAAAATTAAGAAATGTTGCAATCTAAATAAAAAACTTTTGGCAAAATAATTTCTAAATAACTCAAACTAATTTTCCATTTTTCTATCTGAAACGAAAGATTTAGTAATGTGTTGTAATCAGTCGCTTTGGAATGACTTAACACATTCATGAAGTCCAACTCTTTTCATCTTAGAATAAAGGAAGAAAAATTTAAGCTTCTCTCCAAACTGCATTAGAAAAAGTCTTGTACGGAACCTGACACCGGGATATTATCAAACACTTATTCTCAACGCGGAAAACCTGCCAACAGCAATGTGGGATAGATCTTGGTGGCTTTTCACGAATGGAAAACAGTGTTGTATGCACGATTTTCACTCTTGCCCTAAAATTTTCCGATAAAAAAGCGGCAAAGGGTACTCAGTTTTTGATAGTTGATGAGTTATTTTCATTTCGTTGACTCTTCTATTAATGCATTATATCAAGTTTTCTTGCAATTATTGCACCATATCTCAATTAATATCTGATGATTAACCAAATATTTTATTACATTTTATTCACATTGAAAAATACGATAAGGCGTCACAAATAACCAGAAAACCTAAAACGGAATGAATTTTTTTATAATCGTATTAATGCTAGAATAGATTGCTATTCTAATTGTACCTATTTTCAGTCCATTCCATGCACTTGCATTTAAATGAATTCAACGATAAAGTTGGTTCAATCATTAATCACTGTTATAAATTCAAATTAGTCGATTATCCATATGACAGTAATATTATAAACTACCTATTCATACAAGTATTGAACTCTCCAGTATACATGTTTTCTTGCTTGTTTTTCAATTGAATTCCTTTTTATTTAGTTGTCAGTGAAGACGAACAAAGGTGTTTTGTGTTTGGATAATGGCTCGAAAAAACTGTTGCCCGGAAATCCACATTGGGTCAGATCAATAAGATTGGCGAATGATTGTCATAACTATAATGTTCTTCTAAAAATATTCCCTTCACATGCTGGAATCAACAACACCGATGAGACACAGTTGATTTTAAAAGTACTAAGACCAATAGCCATTGGTGAAGAATTAATATTATGGTTTTCTGAAGATATCCTCGCTCATCTTCAAGTTGCATTTTTGCGAATGAATAACATATTGGGTATGGTTTTAATCAATAATAAAATTTGATCATTTAATAGCGATTAAAAATTTCAGGTCAAAAAGAATACTTGTGTATGCGTTGTAATACTTTGTTCGAGTATCCTAATCCATTGAAGTTACATATAACTCTTGACTGTGAACGCAAGACCATGACCGATTTATGGCAGAAGTTGTCAGAAAATCTTCAATTGCAAAAAAACCAAAGAGTGCCTACGAACTTTTTCGACTTCAAGTTGGCAACACCAGTACCTATTTCGCCAAGCTCAGGACATCTGAACAAAATTCTTGCTTCGGACCTCATAATATCTCCCGATTCTGAAGATTCATCTAATGCACCTCTCGGATCGACATTCGAATTCGTACAAGTGAGTATTTTTCTGATTTGGGTTTGTTAATTAACATTTTTCTACTCATTTTTGTACCATTATTTTAAAATGATGAATGATCTTCTGTTCAATTTTCGTTTTTATCTTCTTAAAACATAAAAATTTCTCTTTGAATCAATTTCTTCAGAATATTCTGAAACAATTCTAAATAGTGTGAAACAATTCTTAAATCATTCTTTTGTAAATCTTCACATTTTCGGAAACATGTTTGAAAATTGTGACAAGTCATAACTAGCTTATACTCATTTTTTCTATTTCTCTCCCAATAGAGGAGTTTCACTAATTGCTTTAACTTGTAGAGCACCGAAGAACGTATTGAAACTATGATCAACGGTTTGGGAAAAACTTTAGACGGTTACAGGTGTGTCTATTGTGGAAAATGTTATTCACGAAAGTACGGACTGAAAATTCACATCCGAACGCATACAGGATATAAACCACTGGAGTGTCCACATTGTAAAAAATCCTTCGGCGATCCAAGCAATCTGAACAAACACATAAGGTTGCACACTGAAGCTGAATCACCATACAAGTTAGTTTATTTTGTTGGATGTTCTTCTTAGAGACTTAGCACGAATTATTTCAGATGTAAATTTTGCGGGAAAACTTCTGTGAGAAAACGTGACCTGGAACGCCATTTGAATTCGAGACATCCGTTAGAAGCGAGTTCCAGTAAGAATTCATTGAGCGAATAGTATGTACGTGGAAAGGACTTCGGAAAAACAAGACTTGAATTAGAATTAGTGTTTAATTTCATAATTTGTTGAATTAATGATGGAATAATATATTTTTACTGTTTATAGAATTTTTATTATCACCAAACCTTAAAAGTTATGATTTCAAGAATTTTCATCCAATTAAGTTCAGGTAAAGAAGTATTCAAAGTTGAAAAAGCAGAAGTTGATGTGATATAATATCTCAAACACAAAAGTGATGCTTTCAGTTTTCCAGGATAGTTTCATACTTAATATTGTTTTCCCAATTGGACTGGATATTAACTTCGTTCGAAAAAATTTGATTTTGGAAGAAAAGAATAACCAAAAATCAACGTCGGCGATTCCGCCAAAAATTATTTAAGTTCAAGTTTATGTTCGAAATTATTATTATTAGATGAACTCAATTTTCTCTATCACGAATACCCAAAAGATAAAAGGTTGCTTTCGAAACTAGTTTACAAATGCATATTTTTCTTTCAATACTTTCAAGCATTTGGCAAAAACATTGTTTGGATTCAATCCTTTCAGAAATTTCTAACTTCATCGCAAAAAGACAGATAGATTTTCTTTTGTAATCCTTATAAAAGTTTAGTTTTGCTTGTTTTGTATATATTGCTGTCTGTTATGAGCATTTCTTCAAAAGATTTCACTAATGTCGTCAATTCTTCGATCGACTCTTTCTTTAAGATTTCTTCCATGATTCAATTAAAAGAAGATTTGTTCACTATTGATGATTTGATCACTATTTCAAGATAAGTATGTACCAAATAACTCAAACAATGCAATAATGGCTTGACGAGGTTTCTAATAATTGCTCCTATCTGCCCCACAAATCGATTTTCAAGAATCAAGATAAAGAAATTCAGAAGTTATCGTGTGACATTGCAATTGTAAAATCAATAAACAGACGGACAAAAAATTCTCATTTCGAAGTCGAAGATAATTAAAGGTCGTAGACGCCGGATGCCACTCCTTCGTGCCTGTTAAGGTCATAATATTCAAATAAGTGGACTATGAGACTGCAAAGATCTAGAAATAGTCACATTGGAACATGCGCCAACTTGTTCCTAATTTCTCCTGGACAGCGGTCAGTGGTCGATTTGTTTGTATTGTTGGTGCTGTAGCATTAATCGTGAATTTTCCTCGGTGACCGATACCGGCATTTCGATGAAATGATCGTGAAAAAGGTACGTAAATTCTTCAAATAAATACCCTTGCAATCTATTTCGATATTCAATGAAATTTGTTAATTTGAGTTATCCAGAATAACCATGTAAAATTGATTGTTTTCAAAAATCCTGATACCAATCAATTGTGAACTGGAAAATTCCAGAGAGGACTTCGATGAAATATTCCAAATGATGTCCCCGATGCTTTTGTCACTACAAACCCCAATACTCTCAGAAGATACAGAAGAAGACGCGCCTTTCAAAATTCTCAACTCAGACGGTCTTCAAATGACAATCTTAGGAGAAAGAATATTCAAACCTTTTGGTTCAAATAACAAGCGCAAACCCGATGGTATAGTTTACCCAACAAGACGAGTCGATCTTAGTTTCCAACAAATTAATCAGCAAAAACACCTCACGAAATCAAATGGACAACTTGATGATAACTACAATACAAATGCAACTTCCAAAAAGTTAAGTGCATCACATGGAAACCTCCACACGGATAATTTCACTTTAAATCTTGATGCAAAACTTAGACGACTGCAAAACGAGAAGGATAACAATTCGAAAAAACCGTTCATCACGACTGTTAAAAAAGGAACGTTCCTCGAGCCGCCCGAACCCAAACCTAAAAAAAATGGCGAAGACGTATCCAGAAAATCTAAAACCCCAAAAAAGGAATTATACGCATACGTCAGCAAACCTATGATACTCAGCCGATCACCACCGCAAAATGTCCACAGATCCAGGTGTGAAGCTGCTATCATAGCCGCTGGTTTAACTAAGATAAAAGGAGGAAAAAATGAAGATGCCGTAGATCATCCCGAAGGCCGAAAGAAGTAAGTACTTCATCTCGTTTTGCAGTAACACAGCGTTCTGTTCCAGAAGAGAAGCTGTGATACCCGAAAACAAAGATGCTCAGAAAAATGAAATGGTAAGTCCGATTCTTGAACAAGGGTGGCTCATTTATCTGTTCTTATAACGCAGCCAAAGTGGAATCCCTACTTTGCATACGCTAGACTCCTATCGCAGGTATGTAACAATGCTTCGATGCTTGACAATACCAAAATTAATCACTATCTACTACCACTGATTGGCTGGCGGGAATAAGAATACGATTAAAACAATATTTCAAGGTTGTCAGAAAATACGCGTCACGAACATAGCGGTCTAGATCCGTTATCACTCACGCAATTCTTTAATGGGGTTAGCTCGAGCCATAAGAGTGCAATTGATTTAATTCTCACAAATCCAGCTGACACTATGTTTACTTTTGCAGGAACAAAGCAAAATCGAGGAAACCCGAAAACAGAAAGCAAAACGAAGATCAATCGCTAGGAAGAAGGCTAGAATCCAGTCAAGTTTGGATACGTCCCTGAAGGTAGCGGAAATTCAGACTGATACCTACCTGCAGGCCAGTTTAGTTAAACCACCGATTATCGATACGAATACGCAAACTGAAGATGATATTCAGAAGGAGACTCATCATCAAGACACCCAAATCGTTCCTGGAGATGTGAGTTCAATTTTGAAACTGCTTGAAAATATTGCTTTCAGTTGTTCGATTTTGAGGAAGAGATTCAGCCTATTCTGGAAGTCCTAGTGGGCAAGACAATAGAGAGTGCGCTCATCGAAGTTCTCGAAGAAGAGGAATTGGCAACTCTGAAGGGTCAGCAACGAAAGTATCTGGATATGAAGGAGGAGGAAGAAAGAGCTGTCGAGAGTCGTCTGGTTGATGAAATAAGTAGGAAAGGCGACAGACCACCGGTGTTTTTGGAAAAATATTTGTTGAAGCTAATACCTCCTGTTTTGGAAGAGTTGAAATCTGAAGGAGCTTACATAGAGGATGAAAGTAATTTAATTGAATATAGTCGATAATTGCGGTAAATCAAGACGTTTTTAAGCGCTTCATAATGGCAATTTACTCCCGTGGCTGATGGAGGAGGTGCTCATGGAGTTAGGAGATATTTTGAGTTCGGGAAATTTCCTTTTGGAAATAGTACGTGATGTGATGAATAGAAAAACGGAACTTGCGAAGGTGATGAAACAAACGATTGATTAAATAATTCGTAAGTATGTTTGAAATCAAGTTTCGATGAATAAATTTATATTACACGTTGACTGCTGATGTTTTTATTATCATAACACGCTGAGCATGAAATTTGTACTACCATCACGTCGCTTTAATTTAGAAGTGCGGCACTCGTTTTTGAGGTTTCTGTGATCTACAAGCACAAAACAACATTTTATAGAATCAAGTTCATTTTTATTTCATGGAAATGAAATTTCAGCATAGGAAAAAATTTCTCATGATTAATAGTTTTTCAATTCAAATTGTTCCATTCAGAATATGAAGGGTCAATCACTCTACCCCCAATGGAGAATCGATAATGTTAAGTATAAATACCATAATGGTACAGTTCATTTTACGTCATTTATTCATTTTCTTTCGTTCGATAACTGTAATTACTGATACAAGGAAGACTGACATATTTAGAAAGTTACCTTGAATTTATATGTAAAACAATGAGGATTCGATGAGCGATGTTCTCGTCTAGTTATTGATCTTCAATTGAGTAGTTGAAAACAATACGTTATTGATGATAGAAAAATGAAATAATGATCTCAGAAACATTCGAAGAAATTTTTGAACAGATCAAAATAGATGAATTCGGAACACAGTGCTATGAAAAAGGGTGAAACATGTGGAAAGCTTTTTTACATGAATAAACTCAAAGTTTACTATATTTTTGAAATTTTTGTATATTTGAACCGTTAATAGCACTCGAGAAATCGCTTCCAAACTCATAATAGTATTTTGAAACATGTTTTGAATTTTCCACATTTTTTTGACTTTTCTGAACGATTATAATAATTTGGGACTGCAAAAAATATCTGCAAACAGCCTCAATATACAAGAAAATTCTGGAAAACATTTAACTTTTCTGAACCAACAAGAATTTCTCAAAATAACGAATAAAGGTCTGAAAAGTTGAATAAAATTTCCATATGGTACAGCTATAAGAGGCGACTCGCCACTGTATAACCAGTTTGCAAATTAAATAGAGTAACAGTTTTGTAAGTTATTCCAAAACCACAAGAGGAATCAAAATTTTTTTTAATAGATTTCATTCTTATTTTCCAAACATATTCTATTTATCCAAGAAGGTTTTAGTTATTTTTGATAGTTTTTAGTAGGACACCACCTGATTAACCACGCATTCAAATTTTAAAACACTATTAGCTCATCCATCCGACGGAATAGAAAAAAATTTTTCTTTTCCACCCTAACCCCGACCGAAATTGATTGGATCACAATTCGATGCAGAGCGATTATTTCATAATAAAACCGCCCCTATATTTCCGCGAGATCGTTCTGTATCATATCAGCGGAATAAGTAAGGCATTGACAATGAAGTTGCAGCTGGCAACAGGGTGGTTCTCGAAACACTTGCGTGGCAAATTGTCACCGCCATCGGCACCTGTGCTCGCAAAACTAATCGCTTTTTCAACGCTTCGTAGCTGCACCGAATAGAAGCATTTGACGATGCAAAAACCGTGACCAATAAACCACCGAATCGTCAATTGTGTTGAAATCGCGCACACGCCACCCCCGTAACCGCACATTTCAGTAAACTGCGGGATTTTAAACTGTTATCTAATTAGGGCTCTAATGTTTCAGTGATTTCAATCAACTTGGAACTTACCGATTCCTCATCAATTGCACCTCAAAATCAGATATTTTAAACAAAATTTCAAGTAGATAGATGTTTATCTTCAATATATATTTTATATCAGATTTTAGATTGAATTTTCTGTGTAGATTTAATAAATTTAATATTCATAACCGCATTGTCTCATTTACCTCTTGTAAAAAACTTTTAAATGATTCCAGTCTCAAAGGAGCGATCGTCGAGGTTCTAGTTTGTGGTTTGCTTTTTTCTTCAGTTTTTTTTATCTTGCAGCAAAATAATTTTTTTTCAATGCCAATTCCTTTTCGAATGACCTATATGATGGTTCGTCAGACGTGTCCGCCGGTTCGCGTATTTATATCTGAACGATTATCGTACATCAAATACTGAAAATTCCATTATTTGCACAGTGCGAGATCGCTGAGAAGAATTAGATAAGATAAAAGGCTCAATTAATAAGTGTACAAAACGATACAAACATTTCGTCCACTAATCTCGCAATTCCTTTTAATAGTTTTCAAACGCTCCTGAATAGAACGTTTCTATTGAATTATCTCGTTAAGCGGTACTTACTGTTCATTTACGAAGCGCATTCGGGAAGAATGAGTCTTTTCAAGAAACTTGTGGGTGCCAAGACAGGGAATGAGGACTTTACCGGTCAGGGACCTCACGTTGGATTCAAACTGATCTTCAATTCAAACACAGGTGAACTATTGGTTAAAATTCTAGGGGCGAGACAACTACCAACAAGCTATGGAAATACAAAACCTCAAGGATACCTTATCAAGGTGAGTAGATTATTCTTTTGCAAGCGATATTTAAAGAAATCGATTGCAGGCAACACTCTTCCCTCAAAAAACAAAATTCGAAACACAAATTGTGGAACAGTCTTGGCCAACTTTCGACGAGGAACACCGTTTGAAAATACAACCTTTTTCAAAATCGACGGACTGTTTAAAAGGGAAATTCATCTCGCTCACAGCATACGCCATTTTATACGGTGAAGACAGAACGGAAAAGAAATCAATGAAATTCTTCGAGAAATTGGTGTCGTTTAAACGGACAAAAAATAGAAGTCGAGGTAGTTTCAGACAATCATTTGATAATAGACGGACCGTGGGATGCGTTTCCTACAACCTTGAAGTGAAAAATTTCAGTATTATAATGAATGATGGTATTTGGTCTACCCCTGAAATATGGAGAGAACTGAAGGAAATTTCTAGTGGCGTTTCTAAAAATGAAGTAAGTTTTTTTTATTATCTTTCTTAGAGAACATTTTATCTCAAATTTCTAATTATTGTCAATTTTATATTTGAATGTCAAAAAATTGCTGAATTCATTGCATATGTTGAAAATTGGGATTATCACATTTTCTTTGAAACCACTACTGCAAATAATAGTTCCGCTATTCATTGGATAGAACGTAAAGTTTACAAAAGAGCACGTTGACCTATCTCATTTATCCCAGCAGAAATGCCTCTAAAAAAAACATTCTGTGAAACGAAAAACCTTTTCTGATAGATTTTGAATTTTTAAATTCTTTTTTGTTAGAATTATTTGATACTTTTCCGATTGTAATACATCTCTTGTAATCTACTTTGATAATAATAATTTTTATCATGTAAGAGAAAAACATTTTTTCGAAAAAAGCAATATTTTCAAGATACAAAATACACTTTTGTATATCAAAATTCCGGATATTCGAATTTGGTGTAATCGATGGTATTTATGGATAATTATAAAAATATATAATTGGGCTCTTATTCTGTTTAGATTATGAACAAAATTACCATAAACCTAAATTTCTAATATTTATTTTGTATAGTTTCAATAATTTTCCAAATCCTCCAATTTATATTTCTAGAACACTGTGTCAATTATCTTTATCATTAAAATCGGTCAAGATCATCTCAGATAACACACAATTTCTCATTTTCAGAAGGACAACAAAAAAGGAACGGTTGAAGTGACGATGGTTTATGTGGTGAGCGAAATGAAAAACAACGACCTAATAGAAATTTCTGTGTCGAAATTCAGATGCAACTTACAAACAATGGAGCAACATGAAAAATATCAAGGTTACATTTGACGATCGATCAACAAACATCTGATAATGTAATTTTAGGAAAACTCTATCTGAAAATATCGGCGTATGAAAGAGACGACGTCATTCAAAAAATAAAAAGCGATAAGTTCGATGCTACTATCAGTTTAAAATTGGAGAAAAATACCTCAAAATTGCGAGTAAAAGTAGATGAGAATAATTCCGATCAACTACGAATAGTGATAAAACTGATGTGTACTCCACTGCTTGGACATAAAATCGAAATTGGCAGTATGGAGATTGATAGAACGAGTGACATTTGGAAAGAAATGATGAATAATGTTATGAAACCCGTAACAAAAGTTTTGAATTTGAATTAATTTCAAAAACTGTGATAGTTGAATATTTATTAATAATAATAGTGATTGTATTTTATCTTGATACTCTCTACTTTTATTTAACATTATTGTACCCAGTGCTTTAAGGAATTGTGTTTTTCTTTGTTTTTTTTTTCATTTCATACTTCCAGTATATATAAAATAAATAATTATAAAATCAAGATCGTTTCATAGTAAAAAAGAAAAACACAAAAGGATATGAGTATTAAGGTTTTTCGATTGTTAGACTTTTTCACCATTACCGTGAACATTTGTTCAATATTTGAAAAATAATTTATTTTTAAATTGATTTCGAGTATTCTCTCCGAGCGTGAAATAATTTTCCATTGAGAATAAATGTATTTATACTATCACGTTGTTCTTGAATTGAACCATAAAAGTGATTTTACCAGCGAAAGTGCAGAGTTTGTCTTTTGTTACATCACGAATAGAAAGTGACTCGTAGTCAGTGATTTTACGCCCCTTCTCGCGCTACATCAAGCAAACCGCAAAACATATGCAAGTATGTTTGATTGCCTACTTCCGTCACTAAATTGAACTAGGTCACCCTTTTCCATGAATGAATTATTATTAATTTCAACGTTAAAATCTTTGTCTTTCCAAACATCGTTTGGAAGTGTTTCGGCAATGTTCCTTGAAAACATTCGGAAGATTGTATTTTATACGTTTTTAAATTTTATTTTTGGAAAATATCAAAATCATAAAGCAGGTTTATGCGCAAATCCAAAAGATAATATTCATATGAAAAATGAAAATACTGACAATAAATCGTCATGAAATTCATTTTTTTATTCACAAAGAAGTATAGTTTCAAAATATCAAAACATTAATTTTGATTATAATTGATTTCTATGAATTTCTAGTGCAATTTATTGATTTGAAAATCGGTCTATATCATGGAATTTGTATGAAAATTTTCTAATGAAATATTTCTAAAACATTCCGTTCCAAAATACAATATTACGGAAATTAATTTCAAAAACATTTCAGTTCGTTCATTTGAAGTGTGTCAGCTCATGGAAACATATCTCTGCATATTATCGACAGATAAGCGATTTTCAACGTTAGACCGATTAATTTGTAATGTAAAAATGTGCTGAACCACAAGTTGTTGATAGATAGGTTGGACATTATACACTTGGTTGCACACTTTTACCTATGAAAATTATTGAAAAATTAGTACATGAAATTTTCTTTTTCCTGCATTACAATTATGTTGCAAATGTTTCAATTATGTTCTATGTTTCAAAGAAATATCAACACTACTTGAACCGTTATATTTTGGATCAATATAAATTTTGATGCATCTAGTTTTGCAGATATTGAAGTCGAGCAAATTTTGCAATCACTGTTAATTACTAAATTATTTGTTGCTTTACCTTGGGTTTGGTCAGTTACCTACGCAGTCATGTCGCACGATATGAAATATTAAGAGACAAATAGCATTTAAGATCCGAGCAACATTTTTCTGGGATAGATAGAAATTATCATTATTGACCCTATTTATATCGGGTTTCCAGAGAATCTTCGGTGGAGAGGTCATGATCTTGTTATCGCAATCAGTGTTAGGTTTCGATAGGGGCGATTTTGTAAAGTCATTACAGTAATACAAGAAAAATTTAATTGGTCAACTTCATTCGAAATCAAACATTGTTGCGTCAGTTGAATTTGTTTTCATCTTCGTTTCTCTTTCAAAATATATATCGCTTCATAAATTTATATGCCGTAGACTAGATAACTTATTATTGATGAATTTATTGAACAATACACAACGGCTTTTACGGACCCTTCGAATTGTGCAAAAAAAAAATCATTGGTAGTGGTGTGATTAGATTGAAATCGAAACTATATCTATTTTACGTTACGGTTCAAGCTACATAACTAATGGCTGGATTTTCATCGAGAAAAGTGAGTATTATAAAGAAATTAATCTAGAAAAAATCACTCATAGCATGAAATGTGTGGAAAAAAAACAATACTTTATGTACTATGCGTATTCACAACCCACCATACTAATGTTTATTCCTACAAGGTACCTTGTGTTGAAGGAAATGCTATTATAAAGTCAATAAATTCACTCGAAAGAAAAAAATGATAATGGGTCTAATCACCAATTGATTAATATTCAAGACTGTTTAAAATGAAAACTGATTTTAATTTAGCGTGATATTCAATATATAATATTTCAAATAACGTCAATCTAATTCACCAGTTTTCAGCTATGACCATTTTAAGAATTCAGTAAAGTAGATATAAATAAATTACTTGACCAATAGTAGTTTCAAATCCCAGCTTCAAATCAAATAAAAATGGTTGATTATAGTCAAATCAATAATTCTGACTTGAAATCAATTTCTGCATTTTCAAATTATGAATAAAAAAAGGAAAGATGACAATGAGCCATAAAAAAGTGTGGAATATTTTTGTGCAAACACCTTCACCCCCCTCCATTTTGTCAGGGATATTGATTCAACCTATATCCATTGTTCTATTGCTAATTAAACACCACACAATCTAACTGATCATAGAAGAGGTGAATGAATTGACCGCGCCACTGTTTATTTTTTCGAATAGGCGCACGTGCAAAAGGATATGACTAAGTAGATATTACAAATTCAATCGAACCATGCGAAAAAAAAATGATAATCGTTCTAGTCATTAAACTGATCAATATGCTTGATTGTTGCAAAGAAATCTAATTTGAATTTTGTGAACAGTTTGAAAATAATAAATGTGGAAAGGGTGCATTTCAATTATCAGTAGACCAATGGGGATAACACCTACAAATTGTGTTTTCTGAAAACTTTTCAAAATGATTATAGTTAAAATCCTCCAGTATTCGATTACAACAAATAATACCCCTAAAAGGTTATTGCAATACCGTAAATGTGAAATACTGTTATCAATCCGAGTTTCTCATGAGTTCTTGTTCTCACAGTGTACCTGCAGGTGGGTGCTTCGTCATCAGCATAAACTTAAGCAAATTGTGCGCACGTGTCATCTGAAAGTAAAGGAAGTTTATGGTCTGGATGAATACAGGAACTACGAACCAGATCCACAAGAAACATTCAAAGTAAGTTTGTCTTCTTGGCAATTGCATGAAAATTTGCGACCTAAATCCTCCGCCATGACTCCGTTCTAAGAAAAATTTGTAAATAAACAAATCGTCTGCAAAATTATCACCGATGATAATAAGCGATGATCCGAACATAAATAAACAATTTTCTGAACCGAATCGATCTGGATGCATCAATTAGAGTTCAGCTAGAATTATATTGAGATATAATTCAGCGAAACATTCTTATCGAACAAAAGTATATTTGATAAAACCATTCAATCCAGAAAGGAAACAAAATATCGATAAATTTGCGTTTCGCAATTTTTTCTATCAAATATTGTTTAATAGTGTCTCAATCCAAAAAATTCTGATTCAATATCGAAGCTGAAAGTTATCGCATTTATTGCATGATGTAATAGTTTCGCATAAATATTACCTAGCTTATCAGTATTTTGGAACAAGTCTATCACGTGTGCTAACCGTGCGTGATTTCTCACCAAAAAATATTTCAGTACAGCGACCTGTCAACCAAGTTGGCTGAACCTGGGCAATTGAGATTGAAGCCAGATGTAACCGAGTTAAAATTTGGACAGGTTTTCACGGATCATATGCTGAAGATTTTTTATCACCAAAGGTTAGGGGGATGGCAAAAACCTGTGATAATACCATTCGAAAATATAACGTTGCATCCTGCTGCTAAAGTTCTTCATTATGCAATAGAGGTAAAACGACGCTTTAAGCATCCACCCGTTTAATCACATGTGTTCGTAGTTGTTTGAAGGTTTGAAGGCCTATCGAGGAAAAGACGGGAGGGTGCGAATATTCAGGCCACAATTGAACATGACCAGGATGAACTCGTCGGCGTTCAGTTCTGGTTTACCCACATTTTATGGTGATGAACTCATTAAATGCATCAAGCGGCTCATTCAAGTGGATCAAGAATGGGTACCTCATAGCGAAGGCTCCAGTTTATATATCAGACCGACATTTATTGGAATTGATGTAGGTAGCTATTGCGGTAGTTTGAGATTTCTCAATATCGATGTCGATAGATCTTGTTTGTATCAGTTCGAATGAAAACAATTGGAACAATAACAATCTGGTTGTTGCTAAGAGTAGTTGATTGAGTGTCATGTATTTTTACACAGGGTACCCTTGGCGTTGCACAATCAGAATCAGCTTTACTCTTCACGATACTTTGTCCCGTCGGACAATATTTCGATGGGAAAGAAGAAGGTATTTCATTGCTAGCTGATCCCGGTTACACGAGAGCTTGGCCTGGGGGATGTGGCGATAAAAAAGTGGGCTCGAATTATGGCCCAACAATTAGGGTACAGAGGAAAGCTGTTCAAAGAGGGAGACAACAAGTCTTATGGTTGTACGGCCTTGAAGAGTTTCTAACGGAAGTTGGGACAATGAATTTGTTCATTTTATATATCAACGATAACGGAGGTATAAACTATAAATCGAGATACATTATTTGAATGTTTCAGTTTGGATGTGAATTTATATGAAATATTCCGATGGTTGAATGTTGAAATATTTCAATTCAGTCTTCCAATTACAGAAAAAGTTCTTTCCACCCCACCGTTGAATGGGTTAATTCTTCCGGGAGTTACCAGACAATCCGTTCTTGATTTGGCGGATCAATATAAGGAGTTTCGAGTTGAGGAGGAGGCGTTGAGGATGAAGGATCTCATCGATTTACATGAGAGAAATAGAGTATGTAACTATGGAAATGGAGAAATAGAAGTTATTTAAATATTCCGTTACAGATTTTAGAGGTTTTCGGTACTGGCACAGCTTGTATTATCTCTCCCATATCTTCAATAGATTATAAGGGAAAATTGATAGAGATACCTACAATGGAGCACGCCTTTCCAGTATTCCGAAAATTCAGGGATGAATTATACTCGATACAATATGGATATAAGGAACATCCCTGGGCGGTACCTATTGATTAGCTGTGTCTAAGATCCAAATATACTTATTGACTGTGTTATATTAGTTTTAGAGATAATTTATATTTTTGTTGTTATTTATCAATACCATTGATCATTTAGATATATTTCACAAAAATTCCGAATATAAGGTTGTGATTTCTCATAATGGGATAGGAACTTCTCAAGCACAATGTGTTTGAATGAATCTACTGAACTGTCTGTTTGAAAAAATAATAAATGAAATGAGTAATTTCCTATTGACTAATTGATGCAACTCGAGAAAATTTTATGAATCACAAATGTAATCAAGAAGAAACGGTTTAGATTGGAATGTGGAGATGTGAAACTGACTTTGGTTCAATGGAAAAAGTGATTTGGTTATCAGTAAACTTCAATTAATAGGTTATATCAATTCTATTTTCATTAATGTTAGCTGGAATGTTATCAAATCTTTAATCCATTCGTTAATGATAATATGAAGTACTTTTCGTAATTTCAAAATAACCTAAATGGCATATCTAAGAATGCTGTACAATAATTAACATTTTATCATTTCTAAAGAGTTATCTTTTCCATTTTCTTTTCGAAAAAAATGAACCATAGAAATAATTGCGGAGAAACGAGTTTTGGAACTGACCAAAGCTAATACAAGCCAATTTTGATTCTTATTCAACCAATGGTTTAGTATGAAGAGGATAAGGAGAAACTACTGAAAACTTTATAAGAGGACTGTTAAAATAACATTTAATAAACTTTGAAAGTGTCGTCGAAGACTTTTGCGAAGTTTTCATTTTCCAAAAATGCAATTGTTCGACTCATATTCAATTTTACCGAGAGAGTACCGTTTTTATATTACCTAGCTGATAAAAAATTCCCATCGATTCACTGTTCATTAAGTCGCACATTACTAAAACAAAAAATGCAATAATCATTCATTCGATATCCTAAAAATAAGTGAAACACCGTATCTAAAAAAAAATTGCAATAATTATCCAATATTTTACAAACAAAACAAAGGAGCATTCTCCGAATAATTGGCTAAAAATTTGCTTATCGAATAAGCCCTAATCAACAAAAATTACCGTCGTTACTACTCTAATGAAGGAAAACGTCCGCGTTTTGTTCGAAAAGTCCTTGGATATCAACAATTGACGCATCATTTTCGTTAATTACCGGTTATCGTGTACGAGGTTTCGTTTTATCCAACAAAGTATGGATATATAAAACTACGGAATTCAAATGAGTTTATTATTATATGGTAAATAAATATGAAGCAAGGAATAAAATATTCAAATCAAACTTCTTGAAACGAGTGCTAGGACTGTATCTCGCATTTTTATTCTATGTTCCTCTCCAATTAAATCGTCTCTAGTCCAATCTGTGATCTCGAAATGGTCGTTGGAGTTTTGCACCTTTCCTTTCCGTGAAAATATAATTTTAAGCATGAATAATATATGGTAAACTTCATCTGGCGCAACATTTTTAAATTCTGTGTTGAAGTTATCCCACGAGTATGGTGTCAAATCTATTGGAAAATATTTCAGTGTGTCATAAAAACTGTCGTAATAAATTTTTATGAAATTATCAAAATGATTTTCAAGGATATCATTTTGTACACTGGTAAAAAGGAAGAATACTAGATCTCTGATCGCTGAACTGTAGTTAGTTAATTGGAAATCAAGTAATATTTGTTTGATGGGTTCTTTTTCAGAGTTTCTTGAGATCATTAGGTTCGATGTCCAAACGTCGGAATGCGATATTGTACCGTAATCTTGTGAAGGCTCCGGTCTGGATGTATAGGCATGTGTTGCATAATAATCAACCACCTTCTGTACCCTGTCAAAATATGGCGTAAGTTCATCACTCTTCCTGACAGCCAGCATTATCGAATTGTGGAAAGCATTGATTACTTCTTCCCCGAGCTGCTCAGCGCCTTTATTCCTTGCGAAACACGGAACTATTTTCTCTTCGAAAACTGTCGGATTCAATTTCCTCAGAGCGATAGGAACGGCGTGGAATTTCCCTAAGTCCCCGACTACAATTTTTGCACTTTCCAAATCGAAACCAATATGTCTGTCGATAGTTTCGTATCCCTGACATTTCAAGTTTTCAAACAAGAGTAAACCATCTGTGTCAACTTCTTCATCGGTCCCCCTTAAATTATACCTTACGCCCAAACATTTTGGAAAGAATGTCAATAATTTATCATCTGGGAATTGATGCTCTTTTTGGAACTCGATCAGAGTAGGAATAGTTACCGTGTAAGTGAACGCTTCTTTTTTAAACGTAACTTGTACGTCGAAAGCTCTCTGAAGTAATTCACTAACAGGGATTTGCTTTGCAACTAAATTCAAAGTCTGTACTTCACCTTGGCTTTTCACGTCCACATCTACTTTTAGAACACGGCTTCCGAAATGCTCACCAGGTTTCGTCAGTGATGTTATATCTTGTTTCAAAATATCTACTTTGGAACCAAAATAATCACTCAGTAGGGCATCCAGATTTTTTATATCCATTTTGCTGTCATCAAAAATTGCGCGATGCAATAGTTATCAAATATTGTCACAGTCGGTACGTAATCATCAACGTTCCTAATCGAACTGAAGCTTCACTTTGCAAAATGCGACATGCGTGATTCACTCCCAACATTTGATCGACGTTTTAGCTTATCTTCCAATTCAATGAGTACTTTATAATCCAGGTCAATTGGAAAAATTAAATAAATAGGTTACTAAAAGGGAAATAATGACAACAACAGTTTTAAGACTGATTAGTCTGATATTGGGAGGATGTTAACTGATTAATTTAATAAATTACGATGATTATATTTTCTTATTAGAGAAGATTTCGTTTTATTCCTGCAGTCAGAGTTGAAGATCTGATGCTTTTTTTTTCCAAAAACTGGAGGAGCGAAATTGAGTGTCGAAGATACATTTTGCTCACAAATTGCACAAACTGCTTGGAAAATGTTATGCGTGTATCTAAAATTGGCTTTTCCTAACATTTAACTCCCATTTTTCTGTTTCTTGATACAAGGCATTTTTTCGAGATATAAGACTGTTCCGGAATTCTTGGGACACCTGGTCAATTTTTTATGAGCTGTCTTTTTTTATGTTCCTATTTTGTCTTTGGTCTCCCTTCGTATTTGGCTTTATTTATATTTCTGCACTATAATGACACCTTTCTTCATTCACGACCTCTTCTCGGAGAATGGTATAAAAATTATATTACCACTCACATAGTTCTCTAAAAATTTCGATTATCATAAATTCCTGGCATAACATCCCACGGCAGAGATGTTAGAGTTCTCGAAAGTGCTCTTGCCGTTTAAAAATTTCTGTACAAACTTGGTAGATATGGCATTCAGAATCTTGAAAGCTCAATAATTCGAATGGGTATGAAAAAGGTAAAAAGAGGTTTTTGGAAATAAAAAATAAACACTAATTTTCCCTACGTCAATGTTTTTTATAATCAACTTGATAATAACACAAAATTTTACACAGTATAAATGCGGAAGTTCCGCATAAAAATACTAAACTAACTATTCGTAGACGTATTATTTACCAAATAGGCATCCAACCATTCTTCAATAACTGGAAGATTGTCATTGCTCCATTTCACTTCTTCCTTGATATTTTTCAAAGCTTTCTCAATAACGAAATCAGCGGTTCCAAATTCACCTTGTTTTTGTACGTATAATTCGGATACCATATCCAGACCTTCCTTCGTTTTGAAAACTGTTGTTGCTGATGTCACCAAACTATTCCACAAATGAGGCTTAGCCTCAAATCTGACACGAATTAATATTTCATTAAAGGAGAAGAGCAAGTTTAAAAATCCTACCTTTTTTTCAACGCATCCCAATTATCTTTGAGGAAATTAAAGAGAGCGATATAACCTTTGGGATTACCAGTTAACATGTTATATATAAGATAGATATCATTGTCCTTGAAATTTTCTTCACCATATAAAATAGTGAAATTGAGGAACTTCTGTAATGTTTCCTGGTTGTTCGGACATCCAGCCAAGGTTTTGAGGAGATACGTTCTCTCACTCTGTTTGCGATCAGCAGGGAACCTTAGTACTCTCTGGAAACCGAAGTACCATTCCTCCCAAGTACCCCACTTGAAAACAGGACATAAATACTGATTTGAAAGGCTGAGAAAAAAATATGCTAATATTGGATGATAACTGGAGAAGGTCTTACGGGTTTCCTTCATCGGGATTCTCCATTTCCATCCATTTCTTAAATGCAGTTTGTGCCTCCTGGATACATGGTTTATATCCAGCCTGGCAAAGGAATACTTTGCAAGACGAACGGAGATGGGATTTTGTTTCACTTTCACCTTCAGTTGCTTCATCACCGAGCTCTTTATATAAGGGAGTCAACAGAAGACGAACAAAGGTCTAAAATATAATTTTTTTAAAATGAAGGCAATGTTGCGTCCAATTGTAGTCAAAAGCTTACTTGGAATTTGTTCTGGATTTCTGAGCTCTCAAAATGTCTTCCTATATGATCGATGAGAGTGAAAACTGGATCCCAAGCAAGGTAGTCCTTTTCATCCTTCAGGTAAAGTGTCATATTCAGAGCAGTTGCGAAGCTTAGATCTCCAGCATATGCAAGATTCCACGCGTCATGTAGAAGTTTAGCTCTTGTATTAACTGGTATTTTGGTACGTTCACTTGTACACAAAAACTGAGCTAGTAAATTCCAGTTCTTCTGATCGTAATTGACCGGAAACGGTGCTAAAAAATGTCGATATAACAGGAAATAGGGGTATGAGATTCTTACCAATTTCCTCTGGATTCACGATAATGAATTCATCTGGATTGGCGACATTATTAACTACAATTTCTCTCTCCATTTGCATCCAAACTTTCGGTTTAGCGGTGGTGAAGTCAAGTTGACTTTGAGTTTTAATTATCAGAGGTAACCACCAAAGGAACTTGTCCTGATCTGGTACGTCATGTGGTCTTTCACGAAGGTAAACTTTCTGAAATAGAATAGATTGTGACTATAGAACCTGTCCTTCGTCTCCCTCCTCATTATCTTTTTCATTTCTCATTTCTGTTACAAATTTATGCAAAATTTCTGTTTGAATTTTGAGGGTATTGAACTCTTTTTGCTTCATTTTGTTCAAACTTAAAATCCACTACTGTTTTTTGAAATGTTTCAAAATCATTCTGAAACCGGCGCATCCACCTTTTTAAAAATATTAGCAGCAAAAGTTGTTCAATTTTATAATTGGAACCGTAATGGATTTTTCCAAACAAAACGGTCATAAACTAATGAATTTAGAGTAGATGAAATTCACCTGTGAAAAAACAGCTGATTTGTCTTTGTAGTTACGGGTAACTTTAACCACTGGCAGTCGGTCTTTTGTAATCCAAGAAGCAGCGATTTCGTTAACTGAAATGTTTTCAGCAATAGTTCTATCTATTCTTGTTTGCTCGGTTAGTGCATTCCATATATCATCCCCGAAAAATGTTTTGTATTGTCTATTGAAATTATATTCTTCATTATGATCCAAAAGTTAGGAATCATGTTACCTGTCTGTCATGAATTTCTGCAATCCTTTTTTGAAGGTATTTTCACCCAACGTGTAATTTAACATTCGGAAAACGAGTTCGGTTTTCGCAGAAGTTGAATCCTGTTTGATCATAGTACTTTTCCCATGTGGATATCTTTTGCTGAATTCATAATAGATAGAGTACAGCATTGTCATCGGCCAGTTATTGAATGTCTCCGAATCATCTACCTGAAATCATTTCTACAAAACGATTCCATCTAATTTGTTTTTTTTTACCTTTAACACTGTATAGGCACTAACGAATCGAACTAATGCTGTGTTTATATGGGAATCGCTCCACCAATACGGAGTTGCTAAGTTTCCCAACCACTGGTAACTAAGTTCGTGTGCCAGATTCCAAGATCCTTTACCAGTTAGTTCGCTTTCCCTGGAATTAAATTAATAACCCCGCTGACCGCAAAATAGATAACTTACTTGAATAACAAGATGCCCCAACTATCAGAAGGTCGATTTGCTTGGAAATTGGGAAGTGTAATGATGTCAAGTTTTGGTAACGGAAATTTAACACCCCAGAACTCTTCCAGTATATCGATGGCACTCTCGACTTTGGCGGTGACATTCTTCAGGGATTCTATGAAATCAGGTCGAGCCCATACGCGAATGTCATGAACTGTAATATATTTTTCAATTACATTTACATTTTTTTAGAAGTATTTTTTTTGTGTAAAGTATTCTTGTATTGTTTTTGCGTACCTTGATCGTTCTGTTTATCTGTCCGATTGACAACTATAGAAGCAAAATCCGACACCACGATCCCTAAAGAAAATGTAGACATTGGAGGTGTCTGCTTGAAATGATCCCACACCCATCCAGGTTCACCTTTGCTACAAGCCATGATCATAACTTTAAATCTGTTAACATTACAGTAACACTTACATCTCTTCAGATCTTTCCAGTGGCATATTTGAAAGACTCATCATCTGCTTAGTTCTCGCTACATGAATAGTAAACGGAGTTTTATAAGCCGGCTCATCGAAACATGGAAAAATTCTTCTAGCCATATTCGGCCTGGTATAAGTCGAAACGAACCATTTCGTTTCTTTACTTTGAAGATCGACGTAACTACTGCGGAAAAGCGCCTCGGACGTGTCGTTATACAATTTTCCAGCGAAGGAGAATTCGATTTCACATTGAGTACCTCGATTTTCCACTTCATCCAGGTGGATTACAAAAAGAGATTTCTTCGGGAGCTTTTCGATCTTATTTACTTTAAGTTTGGTTGGAGATAGAGGTGTCGATGACGGGTTTTCTCTTTGAAACAATAAAATATGCGTGATTTCAAATTAAGTTTTTGATTGTATTGGTGACGAGCATCAAAAATATGAAAAAAAATTATTATGCTAAAAGTCAAACTTTTGCATCGATACTGCAAACATTGGAAACTACTTCATGGACTAAAATACTTACTTTTCATCATCAGCTGCAATTTTTGTGATGATAACATCGGTTATTTCGAGATTTTCAGCTGCGTGAACAGTCAACTGATCAGTTTGATCGACCCAGGTGGCGACAATTTTCACCCTCCCTCTAAAATTGCCTTGTTCTGGATAAGGTTGCAACTCCAGGTCATAACTGGTGGGAGTCACTTCCAAAGGAAGTCTGGAGTCTGATATCAAACTATGTGCTTGTATTAAGTCTATGCTTCTTTTCTTTATAATGCTCATGCTAACCTAGAACGTTGAATTTCGATCAACCATCATTCAATTTGAAATTCTTTATACATACACAAGAAAAACTAAGTAACAGAAAATATGTTCCTATTTTGAAGGACATCGTTGATAATCTGAAAACGAAAGGATATTATTGCAAGGTTGTGAAAAGCAGATTCTAAATATTTCGATGACTCATTCAGGAATCACTAGATAGATTAATTTCCCACGTCCTATGTCTTTGATTATTGATGTTACCAATTTGTGAGGGCGCGGTAGGGAGGGTTTCTTTTCTTTACTCGAGGATAGGTAGAAGGGAATTCAATCCATCTGCAGCATTGTGTTGACCTATTCTAGCTTTACCGGGGTACAAAATAATTACAGAAGTCCGTGATAAATACTGTCATTAATATTCGTCATATTTGCACAAAGCAATAATCACAAAACAATTATAATTGGCAAACAAAAGTGGAATTAATTTAGTGCGTTTCTATTCGAAGAAGTGTATAATGTTTCACCTAGTAATAGACGCGACGCTCCTACGTGCGAAGAATTTTTTATCTCTTTTGTGCTGCATCAATACAATCGTGATTTGGCTGCTGACAGATATTTGCATCGCTGAGGAGGTGAGTAATGTTTGATTAATGATTAACGTTTCTAATCGAGGACAAAATTTCGATTACACAATTATTTAACAGCGTGACTGATTCCGAATTGCAATCGTTTCATTTTTTTTATGTTGCAATTGGACGATTTATTGAAATGAATAACGACGGTCCACCTTTGTTTAAATTCAGTATCTGTTAGTGTTGACAAATCTGAGCATCTATTTTAACAATGCACTATTCTTTAGTAATTTTTACTCCTTTGAACTGTTGTTGTTAAATTGGCTTATTATTAGGGATTGCAACAGGTTTTCACTAGAACACTGCACAGTACACAATCAAAGCTGTATTTTCATAAAATAACAATTAGACAAATAAGATCAGGAAATTTAATCCGATGAAATTTTCCCTAAAATTTTGCTCCAAGTCTTTAGGTTCACGAAACTGATTCAATCGATTTACCCTCTGAAATTGAATAGCGCGAGCGTTGCTCAAATGTCACGTTCGCTATTTGTTACGACCGAGACCTTCCGAAATACAACAATGAGAATAATGTCATGGTATGAAAATTGTGCTCTCGTTTGTCATATCGTGATTCTAGTTCATGCGCGCAACAGAAACTATTTTTTTACAACACGCTAGATTTTTTCGCTTTTGAATGAAATTAATCTACAAACCCTGTGTGCCGATACTTTAACAAAATCTTTCAAGTGCCTCTCATTTTAGAAGAATTTGCTAAATATTGGATCTTATTTCTACAAGAATAAGTACAATAAGTTAAATTTTATACACTTTGCGTCAATAAGGATGAAACTGTTGTTCATAGAATATATTTCAATCTATAACAAATGATGGTAAAGTTTTAAGTAGGCTTTTTCTGAGTAATAACTTTTGTTAGTAATTTTAAAATTTTTATCAAATTTTTTGTCACACTATTGACAACTAGACAATAATGTTTTAAATATCTGAGAAAAATGTCAATTTAACTATTTCCAGTACACTGATTATTAATTTTCGATTATTCCAGAGATGCAGCACGGAATATTCAGAAGTTCTCAACTGGCACAACACAGCTCAGTGGACAGATTCCAACTCAAGAAATGATCGCATCGTATTCTCCACTCCCCGTTGCATAAACGAAAATGGAACAGAAATAACCAGAATTTGTCACGATGGTTCTTGGATTCCAAAGAGAATACCAATTTGTGACAGAATCTCATTCAACGAATATTGTCCGGACACTTTTTCAGAAGCCAACGGTTACTGTATTATTGAGATCAGCAAGAATAAACTACAAAATTCCCAATTCAGATATGAAAATCTGCTGAATCCAGATAATACGAGAAATATTACGATCTGCGAACACTCCATCTCGACTTCGGATGAAATCTATGGTTCCGAAGTTAAGAAACATTGTAACGGCTCAAGTTATATGCTTCTGGCCAGTGATCACCGATTTTTTAATTGCCCTAAAAATTGCATACCCGCAGAGTTGGGTAAAAAGAAATGTTATTGTAAAGTTAAGGGCCAAACTAAAAATAAATTAGTAAGTATAAAATCGCTACAACAAAAAAATATAATATCCCAACTAGCCAACGGAGATATTTGTCAAATTGACAATACTTCCTTACCAGAAATTTCTAACTGCCACGTCGTGATAACTCACAATTTTTACGGATTTGCAACAAACTCTACCCAATGTTCTATAATAGAATACGACCTCAAGAAAATAGATCCTATTGAAGATCCAAGTATGGCGTTAACGTTCAATGAACGCAAAAAAAAGCTAACTTTGATAATTCAAAACTACGAAGCATTATCTCCTTCCGTTCAATACCGTCCTCAGTGCTTCACGAATGCCGGTTTCGAGATAATCAAAACAGTTAACATCTCGAAAATAAAAAATAAGAATCTCGCAATATACGAAGTACACCTCGAAAAATATATCGGGGAATACTGGTGCGAAGCAATGTCGTTAAACTTAACGAAAATCCAATCGAATATTGTTTTAGCGTACCAAAAGAAGAAAGGGAACGAATTCTCGTTGAGACTGAGGATTTCGCACTTGTTTTCACATTACGACAAAAACGATGAGAGCATCCGAATAGAACCGTTCATGCGGAAGTTGTCTGCTGAAATTAAAAGTGTTGTGAAAGCTGAAGTGAGATTTATGAAGATTTATGCACTCGATCTGAATAAAGGAGATGTTCTTTTGCATTTGACAACTACAGTGGAGAAGGATGTTCGTATGGAGCATACTTATATAACGAGCAAGTTGAAACAATTACCTAATCATTTACATGTTGAATATTGCAGAAGCGTTGAATATTGCTTACCAGAAGAAGTGGCCATTGAAAACTCAAAGAAATTACTCCACTGGGAAATTTCGAAGATATGGGAAAGAAAAGTGCCGAAAGAGTTGTGTTTTCAACGTGACAACCTACCGGTTACCAGAACTTGCCGAGGAAATTTTTTGTCTGGTGCTCGTTGGTCGAATATCTCTCAGAAATGTTTAGATATTCAAGTTTCGTCTGTAACGAAGTTCCTACATGAAGCACTATACGCTAATATAACAACAACATTGATGGCAAATATGACTACCATAACGGTTAATGATTCTTTATCTTATTTGGATATATATTTTTATGGCGAATTGTTGCTGAAAATTGAAAAAGATTTTAAAAATCACACAGGAATAGTTGACGATGTTTTCAAAATTATAAACAATCTTTCGAAGAAGAATCGTCACGAACTAAGTACTGCTCAGTCGTTATTCAATGCAACTGATACAGTTTTGATCGCACTGGATGAGCATTCGTCTTTCACTATAAAAGAGGGAATATATTCATTCCACCACGAAAACTTGATCATTATATCTTTGAATCCGAACAAAACGAATATATCAGGGATTTATTTGTTAGGAAGTAGTACTGGTGATTTGAGTGAAATGAAAGTGGAATTCCTTACGAGGAATCAAACAATTGAAAGTATTAAACCGGAAGCTATTGAGGACTTGGATTTACTAACGCAAGTACCAGAAGCTGTCCTTCAATCTATCGAAGAAGATTGTGATGATGTATCTACTCTGCGGATAATCTTCAAAATATTCCGAGAAGATTCGCTCTTCATAAGTAAAGGCCAAAAGGCCATTAGCAAAATAGTGAATGTGGATATTCCTGGATACGGATCCTATCTGAACGAATCCATTCCCATCGTTATGAGGTCGTTTACAAGTGACAAAAGTGACTGCGTTTTTTGGGATTTCGGTGACAAGGTACAGCGTCACAAGGGCGAATGGTCCACTTTTGGCGGGAAATACACAGGAAATTTCCTGAACAATACCGGACTACATGTTTGTTACTTCTCACATTTAACACATTTTGCGCTACTCATTATGACTGATCTCATTGAAGTAGAGGAAACAAACGGCGAAATAACCAACTATTACATCGTTGAAGATAACACTAGTTATAATTTAACAATAATTACAATTGTTGGAGGTGTACTTTCAATTGTAGGAATTTTGGGTATTTATGTAACTGCCGCCATGTTCGAACAATGGAGGAATAAAGACGGCACAAAAATTCTTTTAAATTTGTCAACGGCGATTTTCTTTGAAATAATCTTTTTACAGTTTTCGGGCATCAATAATTTAGGTTCCATTAATTGCAAGATGATAGGATGTTTATTACATTACATGGTGTTGAGTAAATTTTGCTGGATGTTCATTTATGCGCTTTTACAGTATCGTCGATTTGTGAAGGTTTTGGGAGCGGCACCGAAGCACATTGTTCTGAAATCGATGGTGTTTGGTTGGGGATTCGCTTTTATTCCAATTTTATTCACTCTGATCATCACTCCTGAAAGTTACTCAAAGACGTATATTTGTTACCTTCATGGAATACCACTGTATATTGCTGTTATATTTCCTGTAGGTTTAGTTATAGTATCGAATTTTATTGTATTTATTGTTGTGATGTACAATGTGACAACGAAGAAAGTGGAATCGACTGTGGATACTAAATTTAGTTTACTACAATTATATCTAGCGATATTGCTGTTTTCCGTATTAGGACTGCCGTGGCTTTTTGCACTATTAGCGGAAGTTGTTCAAGATAATTTTTTCAAAAAAACACTGATGTATCTATTTTGTAGTACAGGAACAATTCAGGGCTTCATTTTATTCATTTTTTACGTATTAGTTAATGAAGAGACAAGAGAACGTTGGCGCAAATACTTTCAAACGAAATACGAAAATTGATTTCTTTTTGGCAAAAATTATTTATAACTATTCAATAAATTATTAATTCCTAGAAACGTCGAATATATTTCATGCTAGTGTCACTTACTTCAATTTGTTCACTGTCAAACACGAAACACAATCACATTGCTAAATTGAAAAATGCTGTCTACTGGCTAGTTCGTGGATCGTTACTAGTCCAAATTTGCATTACAACAAAGCTGTTGCATCATGTTGTATATGGCATAAAAGTAGAATTTGAAAGGCCCACAATAAGATCCCATTATTTTATTAAACCACCCAATAAAGGGAACGAGCATTAAATTAGATGCTACCGGTGTTGAATTAACGACCTGCATCATCAAATCACGAGTGACGAAATTGAAACTGACACCCGAAGGAAGACAGAGCCGTTCCCATCTCAATTCGCGGAAAATTGCGCCTCAGGAAATACCATAGTTTTTTTAATTTGATTTAAAGTAAGAATATTTTAGTGCAATTAAAGAAAAATTTTAATAATCAAGAGTACTATGCAATAAGGAAAAAAACAAGATTTTATGTATATTATTTATTCAAAATTGGATGTTTTACGTACTTTATTATGTATCAAAACCGCAACTTAAGTATTATGAATTACTTCATATGGATAGGGGGATTGTACATTTAAAAAAAAAGATGCGCTACGCCTTTGCTTGAAAATGGCAGATGCGCAACCAAGACGTTTCATTTAAATTTCAATATCTTGCATGCGAATTCAAATTGCAGATATACGAATTCAAAATGCAAATATAAAATTCAGAAATTATTCGTCAACTACCAGATTTTACTTTATCAAAATTCAATTCGAAATAGAAATAAGTTCAAAGATGCTTTCTGACCAGGAATAACGGTTAATCTGTTTTGCAGAAGCACATTTGATACTTGAGATTAGTTCCGTTTTAAGGTGAAGTCGAACACGCCATAAAAACATCATGAATAGTAAATAATTTTGACATGAAATTCTCCCAAAATACGAGAGAATGAAAATGAAGCCCCAGGAAAATTTCAAATGTGACGGTTTCAAAGAAAATTCGAAATCTGTGTTGAATTTTGCACAGATTTTCGTAATATCGAAGCGATTTTTTGAAATTAACAATCATTTTCGTGGGATTCAAAAACTTTTTTTTGTCTGTGCGCAGAGAGTTGTAGATGCGTGAAAATTGCGAGGAATTTCTAGTAATAATGAAATTCTTGTAATTAAAACTCAAAGTAGTGGGCCAAAACCCTTCAGAAGTCATATTGAAATGAATAAATGGAGATACCAAAAACTTGTTGTATAAAATGCATTGAGGCATTTCATGAAAATAGGTCTTTCTGATAGCGGAAAATAATTGGGGTTTTTTGCGAATCAGAATAAATAAATCGATGAAAGATACCCTATTTCTACAAATTTTTCTAAATGGAAATCGAATCAGAGATTGCACACGCTCATTAAAAATAATAAAAATCCAATAACAGTTCTCAAAAAATCCTATTAATTGTCAACAACCAAATTATCTTTTTTATTAAACAGTACATCCCGCTCTAATTATGATGATATCCGGTAATAACGTTGTCGTCTAATTTAGAGGTATTCCAGCGTTATTCGGACTTTTCTCAATTACGACATTTCGTGGATTCCAAGGAAACCTACGTTCAAAGTTAATTAAGTGATAATTAGATTGAAATCGTGATGATAAAGAAAATCGTCGTTTGAATGGGCGCTTCCTGTGAAAACCAGAGGGGATCGTTGAGGAGACCCTAGTGCGTGTACGCTAGCAAACGATACTTCACAATTAATACAAATAATGTGGACTCCGTTCTTGAAAGAGTCCCTAGCGTATTATCTGCGACTATTTTCGACTACTATTATGCCTGTTCCATAGCAGCGGAACTAATTCATTACGTAAACACAGAAGTGATTTTATATTCTTATACACATCATGTGACCTCTATGTGATCAGGTATTCCAATAATTATTTGATCAGTTTGTCCATTGCAGATTCTCACCGGCAAGGCGCCGTGGTCAACCGTGAGTTATTCGAACAGTTGGATAATGTTAGTGCGCGATTTTTAAAAACATTGAAAATGGTGCAATCGGTGAATTATATGAACTCCAACCCTTCACAGTTTCTAAAAGGTGACACTGAGGCAGTCGGATGGTTCGTGACAACCAAAAAAGCCTTAGCATTGGTAGCACTGGCAATTTTTACTTTAATTTTCGTTATAGTGTTCATGTATTACTACGGACCAAACAGAAAAATCATTCAGGTAAGTCTTCTTTTTTTTTTCGTAGCTTTCAATAATACGTTATAACCGCCATAGATTCAGGAAGAAGAAAATGACATCGAAGAGATACTTAAAGAGGGTTTGGAAAATAAAGTTCAAAAAGAGATTCGTTTACCCAAAAATCTAATTCCATTAAACTACAAACTGAAAATTCATCCTATTATAGATCCATTTAGTCCGAAAAATTTCACGTACACTGGTCAGGTTGAAATTACTGTTCATTGTGTGGAGGCTACTAATGATATATTTCTGAATTGGTATAATATTCAGATTAACAGATCGATAACTATTCAAAAAGATCGCGAAACAATGAAAAACATCCCAACTGAAGAAGATACCACGGTGCTATATGACATAGATTCCACGCGACCTTCGTCAGAGGGCGAATCATTCAAAAACACAGTCCATAATGCAAAAGCGATGGAAAACAAACTGAAATCGGGAAACTACGTCGTCGACGTTGTCGGTGTTACCGAGGACAAGGAAAACGGGAAGATAAAAATACAAACGAAGGAGAACTTGGAAACCAACGCTAATTATTCAATAACAATTAAATTTTCTGGGAAAATTTCAGACAATTTAATTGGCTTCTATAGAACATCATACAATACGACCGAAGGAGAAATAAGGTAAAACGATAAAAACGAAACAATAGAACGAAATATTAAAAGGACTTATAAATAATTTTTTATTCGTACATATTAATATAGCACGAATACTTCCCAACCAACCAGCGTGACATTTAATTTAAAATACCCACAGCGTAATCAATGGAAATCATCTCCGACCTTCATTCGATCGTTTTTTATGCTGCGAACTTCAAAAATTTTCTGCTAGTCGATTTAGGAAGTAATAATAATATGGTGTATTTACAGATGGATAATTGCAACCGATTTCGAACCAATTTATGCCAGACGTTTGTTTCCATGTTTTGACGAACCACATTTCAAGGCAACTTTCGATCTGACCATCGCACGAAGGATAAATATGACCACATTGACAAACACCCCTTTGAAAATAACCGAACCCATGTAATTATATAACACTTGTTAAATTCGACATAAAATGGATGCATGTGAATGATTTTCAGTTCAAATGATCCAGAATGGGTTTGGGATCATTTCGAAACAACGCCGCCTATGTCAACGTATTCGTTGGCATTCACCGTAACAGATTTTGTACCACTGGAGTGTAATACTACTTGTCCAACGTCCCTAGTTCGTATTTGGGGACCAAAAAGTGATTTGGACAAAGGTGATTTCGCGCTGAAATCAGCTGCGGCTATTACAGACTATTTGGAGGACTACTTTGGAATGAAGTACCCTCTACCTAAGTTAGATCTACTGGCCGTTCCAAACCTAGGACAAGCTGCTACTGAAAATTGGGGCTTAATTTCGTTCAGGTACGTAACATTATTGAAAGTTTTAATTCAATACGGGAAAAGTAATATTTATTCATTATCAAAAGAAGTATTGGAAATTTCTCATTTTTCTTTAATTTTTGAGAGAAAGAAACTGTATGCAAACCTATTTTAAATATTTACAATGTTTCAAATTTTCCTTTCAAACGAATCTTCTATTGGACATACTTCATTTTCAAAATGTGAAAATTAGCTCCGATTGTTTCAGAAAACAAAGTTTTGATGATGAAATGTGGATAAATAAAAATAATAAAAAGTTCCACGCATTTCTAGGGCATTTCATGAATTTTTAATTTTGCGGTGTGTTTTGCCTATTTTTATTCTATTGAATTCTTTAATTATATGGTTATTGATAATCACACCTCACGGTCTGTCGCTTCCTAATTACTTTACCAATTATCGCATTTTATCACGTTTTGATGATCGAGACATACCTTCAGGATCCATCATTCTAATATTACCGGTTGTAAAATTAACGAAAAAGGCGCTAAACATAATAAATATAAACATAATTTTTAATTTCTATCTTCCTTATTCTGCGATGTTTGATTATTTTACTTACTGGAATAAATTATTTTCACAGAAAATCTTCATTGCTGTTCGATCCAAATAAGGAAACTGTTCTTATAAAACCGCAAATTTTCAATGTCTTGGCTACAAATTTAGTAAAACAATGGATGGGTAATTTAGTGTCGATCAAATGGTGGTCGGAATTGTGGCTGAAGGAAGGTTTCGCAATGATGGTAGCTGCCGAAATTGAAAGAGATGTAAAACGTACATGAAGTTATCAGAAAGGAAATAAATTTTTCATTCTTCAGTTAAAACCAGAATGGGACACCTACAACAATCTACCTTTGATGGAAATTGAAAGCTCTCTTTTTGAAGACAGCCTTAATTCCTCTTCAAGTCTTCGTATGAAGATTGTCGATAATGAGCAAATTGAACAAATTACCGACTCAGTTATTTACGAGAAAGGAAGCAGCTTATTGAGGATGTTGAACAACACCGTGACTCAACCTGTTTTCGAAAACGCTGTACGAGATTACATTCGCACATTGTAAGAGTTTAAAATGACTACGTTCTTAAATCCGGTCATGCTGATGGACCAATTAGTTTGCAATTGTATTGACGTTTGAATTATTTTATTCGATGAAAATCATAATTACTGCGTATTCTCTTATTGAATATTTAATATGCAATTTAAGTATTCATTATTATACACAAACAAGATTACTCTGATCACCAGAACATTTCGAATTGATTGCAAACTCGTATTTAAATTCTAAAACAACTTGCTTCCAACTGATTATCATAATTTTCCTTTCCCCTTTTAGCGCGTACAAGTCTGCTGGCCAGGAAGAGTTCTGGGCTGCTATCGAAAATGTTTCCCGAACTATTAACAATTTACAAGAAGTCATGGATAGTTGGACAAAACAACCAGGCTACCCTTGCATAACTCTTACCAAAAACGCAGATTCTCAATCCACATACACTATAGCCCAAAGAAAATTTGGTGAGGAGAAAACGGATCAAAATTTGTGGTATGTTCCCGTAACTTACACAACAAAAAACAACCCAATAATACAAAACATCTGGCTCAATAAAGACGAGAAGGCTGTAGTAGATATTGAGAATGAAACAAATGATACATGGATCTTGGTGAATATAGACAGAAAAGGTTTTTACCGAGTAAATTACGATCTGTTAAATTGGAAATTGCTTCGCGAGCAATTGGAGGAAGATCATCATGAGATACCGTTGTCAAATCGCGCTCAGTTACTGGATGACTCCTTTGAGCAAGCTAAAATGGGTAATTTGAACTATAGTATCCCTTTTGGGTTAACGAATTTCTTAAAACTGAACGAATCGTCATATGTTGCTTGGTACCCTGCTTTAAACAACCTTAAATACATAAAAACCATCATGGACTATCACGAGTATTCTGGCATTTACCACACGTTTCTCATTAACCTGATTGCCAGGAGGTTCAACGTTTTGGGAACTTCTCCTAAGCCAAGGGAATCGATAAACGATAAATTTCTGAGACTTGAAGTGATAAACTTAGCTTGTCAGCTTTATTATGAACCGTGTATCGACTGGGCTAAAGCTCAATTGAAAAGGTGGATGGACCAGAAGGACCCAGATACAAACAACCCGTAAGTTATTTAAAGCACTGTTAACGATAATCATTAACTTTCTCAGGATTCATCGCGACTATCGCCGAATTGTTCAATGTATGGCGATTGAGAAAGGAAGTCGTAGAGAATGGTATTTCTTGTGGGATAGAACATATAATCCTAATATCACTCCTGAGGATCTCAACATTATCTACCTTTCCTTAGGTTGTACTCATGACCCTTGGTTGTTGAATAAGTAAGTGTCATTCATATATGAATTTCGCTGTACAATATCGATTTCAGATATCTACATTTATCTTTAAATGGCAACATTTCTTTAGAAAATGTTCCTCTAGTTTGGAAGTCATTGAGCCACCCAGTTGGTCTTCGAACTGGATTCCCATTCCTACGTTTGAATTGGCACGAGATTTTTGAAGAATATAAAGATACATTTTTCGTTATGAAAGTGATAATAAATGAATTTCTCTCCAACTTAGCAACAGAAATAGATTTGGAAGATGTAAGTTTATAAAGGCATTTAAACGATTCTATCATCCTTCCTTTCAGTTAACCCAGTTTTACAAAACGCACCAAGAGGATTTGGCACCATTCGCTAGCATAATGCAGGAAACAGTGAATAAAATAAAACTCCGGATTGAATGGAAGAAAAACCACTTAAACTCAGTTGTTGAATGGCTGAATCAAAATGTGAAAAGGGCACGATGAAATGAGATTTGTCATTCAATAAATTTTATCTAAAAAATTACATAATCTAATTTTCAATGGCAATAAATCATCAATCATCACTAAGATAAAATTCAAAATACTAAGGTAAATAAGAGTTATCCTAATTAAAGTAAAAAAATCCATAAATGTAAAATATCACTTAGAAAAAAGGAATCATAAATAAAAACATATCTTACAGTAAAATCAACGACATCTTTTGAACATCCATAAATTATTGGAATGGGGGTCGAAAGAGGTGTATAAAAAAAATACATAAATCAGTTCTGAGCATAAACATCAAGTGCAACGACAATTTCATCCTCTAGCAACGGAATGATTGTGTCATTTGGACGCGAATTCTACTGTAACAAATTAGCTGCCTTATCAGCTACCTTCTTAATTAACGTTAATTTGTTAGGCACATTTCAATCCTAAATGCAAAAGATACCTACGTAATGAACACATCGTCACGGAGTCAGATTGATAAAAGAAAAACAAGAAATTCACAACACAGTTTGATGTAAAAAATACTTCGAATAGATAATTCGAATTCAAATAAATCTGAGTGATATGCGAATTATCTGATAGATTACGTTACTGTTTGTCATCAATTCCAACTGGAAAATGGTGAAGGAGCAATAGAGAAGTGTACTAGCTTATACATCACACGGATCGACACCAATTTCTGGGTAAGTTAACCGGTTGCGCTACTATCATCCCGCGAACCGAGACTCGCTCGGCCTAATCCGGTGTCAGACTGAAGTTTGCTGAATCGACGAATTGAAATTTAAAGGCTTTTGTTCGCTTTCGCACTCTGAATCTTCGATTTCACATACATTCGTCGATAAATCACTTCCGCTACCCCCAAAACTGACACCCAGCAAAGAATTTCTTTCCTCTGAAACAAAAATATTTATATTCCGTTGTTACAATGACAAAGTTCCGAACCTAATGTTGTTATGACGGATCCAGCATCATAATCGCACAGTTTTCTCCGATTTCGGCTACTTGGAAAACCGTATGGCTCGACATCGTCTGAATCAGCTCCGGGACTATGTAAGCAATCTCCTTCTGGTTCACTAGGGATGTTGTAACCGTGACTTGGTAGATACGAGTTTGGGTGACGTATGTAACTATCGGCTAGAAACGAGATCAAATTTCAATCCTAGGTTTCGAAAACCAGTTCAAAATGGTTAGTATCAAAAAAAAAGAAAACAAACCAAACGTGTACATTTACAAACGAATTGACTCGATCAAAAAAAATCAAGTTTCAGCATGCGTTACTCACTTGGTTTCACGATTAAAGGCACTGCGTGAAAGTTAAGAGATATCATTATAAGTAAAAGAATAATTATGAAACAACAAAAGATGCGGGCAAAACGTTTCCAATGCTGTTATTTTCTATTTTAACAAACTCAACATTTCAAGAATGAAACTTACAATATGTTTTTGATATTTTGGGCTTACAAATGGGTTTCTCTCCAAACTAAAAAAATTTGAATATGAAACCTTGAAGTTAACTCTTGACTATATGTCGAAATCTTTGATAATTGAGATTTGCTTCTGTAGGTTACATAATTGAGCGAAGCGGGGCAGGTTGGTTTGAATGTAAGAAAATGATTTGATATAATGATTGTTTGGAGCGTTGTGGGAAAATATGACCAGTCAAGTGACAGAACGCAGGCGTTTTATTATTTCGATTTTGAGTGTTTCTTGTGTTTGCCACATTTATATTTCAAAGGATGGAAAATTTTTTGCAATTCCAGTGTAAAAAAACAGAAAAAAAATTAAAGAATTGAAATTTCTCCAAATTGTTATTTTGCATAATGCACAGCTACTATTGTGATAGCGATATGAAATATTTTGATAATATTTATGTTCGAGGATTTTTAGGATTGAAAACTTACACAGAAACCATCCTAGTTCATTCATTTACAAATTAAAGATTTCCACATATAGCAAAAAAATGAATTTCAATGTGAATGATTAACTGTAAACTGAAACCAAATCTGTACCTGTGGTGAAATGATAATCTTGACTTCCGTTATCCAACACGTTCAGATTGGTGTCGTGATCGTCATCGCGTTCTGGCACAGACTCGTTGTCTTCGCTGAGTGTACCAATGGCGCTACGATGAGCGTCAACGTAATTTGCCACAACAGTCATTGGTGGGTGGTGGCATCGCGATTCGTTGCTCTCGTTACTGTGAAAGCTCGAGGAATCCGGTATTTCACTACCGGGAACTTCTGTTATATTGGGCAACGTTTGGCTGTGTCTGGCCCAATCTGAACAATCCCAATGATAGCCTATTAGAAATGAACGAGGTTGTTAGAATTATCTAAGGTTAGCGTTAGTTTAAACTGCGTCATCCAGTGCAAAGATTCAAATGGAAGGTGTTTTGCTACATTGAAAACTCACTACTACATTTCTGTTCTGAATATTCTATTGTAATAATTTGATAAGCACTAATTAAGTCGAAGAAGTGCTTCAACGGTTGTAAAGGAATTTTTTAATATAGCGAGTAAAAATATTTAACTGTTATATTTTTTTAATACTTGTAAACCAGTTTTCAAACTTATGACAAGAAAGAAGAAGGCAAGCTTCAGTTTGAGTTTCCGCCATCCTATTTTATTTTTTTACACGCTATTAAAAAATCACCTCCATATGGAAAGTAGAATGTCAGAAAGGAAGAAAAGAAACACTCGCTAAATTATATGAGATTCTAAAATAACTTTGGTATTCCGAGATATTCAGCTGATCAAAATCAATCAACGAAATTATCGATTAAAGCACTACAAACTCACTACAAAATGCTGCAAACATGGTTCCTTCGCTCAATGAGAAACTAGAGCACTTACTTCCGATAGATCGTTGATCCTCTTCCTGTTGACTAAGGGTTCCGTTGGATTTAAGAGTATTGACGTGATTCCCTCTACCTCCATACAGACGATTAGGAGGGTCACAATTAACTGGACTAGATATTTTGAATTCTAAAAACGAAAAGAAAATTATATCAAATGTAGTTTATGTAAGATAGAAAGAAACAAGTTTTTCTCGAAAATTCGTTACATACATCTGAGGAAACAAACAGTTTGAACATTCCTATCATATGATCAAGATTTTATTGAAACAATTTAATAGAATGCGTACAAAAAAAATATTTTTGCTCTAAATACTTTGGCGAGCCAGAGAACATTGCGCGCCAAACTCGAACTAACCAATTTTTCCTTTGAGTCCCGAAAATAGGTAAACCAATTTAAGATGAAATTGTATACAATTACCGTTTATTTAAAGTCATCCTTACCATTTTTATTCTTAGATTTATCGCTGAGTGTTGACGATAAATGCATCTGGTCAACCCATTTTGTCTTCTCCGAGTCACAGTGGTTAATCGCATTGCCCACCATAGTTTTTCTGTTTAAATTCCTAACATAATCGGGAGGAACGCACTCAAGCTCATCGCCAGCAGATCCATAACTCCTCAACGTATCGAGGTTATTCAGTACAAGGGCGGCATTTGCATTATACAAGGGATCATTTGAGCTGGGCGTGTAAGACACAGGTCGCTGTCCATTCAACGGCACCTCCCTTTGATTAACTTCTAAATTACTCAATTTGGAACCACGCTTGAATTCTGTTAAGTCATGTGGTCGCGTAGAATTCAATACGATATTGTCTTTTAGGTTTTCATTGTTGATCATGTTACGTTTGCCTCGTGACTTTTTCACATGAAATTGTCTGCACGATAGACATATGATGATCACGACTAGCAGGAAGACCACCAACACACCGGCACAAATGCCGATCAGTTGGTCACGAGTGAAGTTGAAGGAAAACATCGAGGCATGTGACATTATTTGGCCACAATAGATGCCAGTAGTATTTGGTGGACAATTACAATGAAACGAACCGATTTCATTTATACAAGTCGCTCCATTTTGACAAGGACTTGATTCACACTCATTCAAGTCGAACTCGCAAAAGTCGCCTGAGTAGGAGCGGCACTTACATAATGGTCCCTTGTCACCTTCTTCACACACCCCCATATGTTTACAAGGATTAGGTGTACAAAATCTGCCATATTCACAACGTTTACCGGACAATCCGTTTGCACATTCACAACGATAATCGCCCGAAAGTATTCCAATACATTTTGCTCCATATAAACAAGGCGCCGATGCGCAAGGGTCCGAATCAATATCACATAACGATCCCGAAAACCTCGAATGACATTCGCACTCAAAACCAGTCGACGTTTCGACACAAGTACCACCGTTCAAACAAGGTTGGGAGCCGCACGGTCCAGGAGGCTGCAAGACAACACTTGGATCACAGCTAAACTTCACGTTCGCGAACCGTTTAAGAACGGCGATCGAATTATCGCCAGACGTATGTAACGGCACAGAGATTCTCGATATGCGAATGTCATCCATACACCCAGTGAAACCTTTCTGAATATCCTCAAAACCCAGAATGGAAGGGTGTTGATGTACTTCCGCTCCAAGATACATTTCGTCGCTTTGTAAATTAAGAACATCACTGATGCCAGGTGCAGATCCTTGAGCAGTGTAAACACCATCAATGGTGATCCTGGCGCTGTTACGTTCACGTTCCAATTTCACCTCATGCCATTTACCATCGGAGATGTAAACTGAAGTGACTCGAACGATCCCTTCACCACTACCAAGCTCAAAACGGTATTGGACTATACCGTTCATCACCTGAAACACAAAAATCATTAAGTTATTAGCGAAAGTGCTGTCCAGAAGGTAATGCGTCCAGATGGATTTATGTTAATATCAGAATGTAACCTAATGCTAGTTTACAACTCACCTCTAGAATATTATAGTCAACCTTTCCAGCTGCGTACATGAGATTCCCCGTCGGTTGAACAGTCCTTATCCTCAAACTCAGACTCAACTGATCCTCAATCAGTTTCTTATTTATAATGTTATATTGCGAATAACTTTTTCCTGTGAAGGAAATTGGATTTCTGGCAACATAACAATTTTGATTGTGACACTCGGAGATGTCCACGTCGCACGTATCGCCCGCATACCCTTCTGGACACTGACACGTAAAACCAATATTCGAGGCATCCGGAATGCATATCTTATAGGAAACGCAAGGCTCTTTGGCGCACTCGTTAACGATGGTGTTGCAACGATCGCCTCCGTAACCTTCTTTACAATTACACTCGAATTTCTGACGGTGACGTGGTGACACGAAGCTGATGACGTCGGTCGCGATGGGATCAATTTCCTCCGGTTCAAGAACGTAGTGATCTTGGCAGACCCCAAACACGCAATACGAGTTGCTGCACTTCAAACGGAGAATTTCTTCAACGATCAACTTTGTACTTTCTTCCAACTCTTCGAGATTATCGTTCAGAGCTTTTCGAATACTATCTGAACCGAAGTAAGTACCGTCCGGTTTTCTCACAGTGAATAAAACGTCTAAATCTTTGCTTACTTGGCGTTTCGATCTGAGCACGATTTCATCATTGGAGGGTTGCACACTTATGATCACGACATCTTTCAGACGGCAATTCATGGCGTGTCGTACAACTTTTGCGAAACCTTTTTTATGACTCAATATAAAAGACTCGGGAGAAACGGCTCGGAATCTTATGGCCGCGGCGTTCTCCAACATCTCATCGGATATAATTTCGACATTGATCTTGACGATGGTGTAGGTGAAAAACTTTCCATCTGTCACAGAAACGTTCAATCGATAATCGCCGGCATCCAATCTGGGCAATGCCGTTAACGTTCCATCTGTTCGATTGATTTGAAAGAGCTCGTGAGTTGGATAGGAGATTCCGTTAGTTGGAGATAAAAAATATGTCAACGTGTCATATTTATCTTGATCAATAGCGTGGATTTTTCCAATTACGCCGCCTGGATACTCATCTAGGAACGAATTGATATTAATTTCCAGTGGAGTTATAATTGGAGGGTATTGTGACTCCTCTATGACTTGAACAATTACCCACGCGTCTGAGTAGAGCGGTGGACGGCCGTTATCAAACACCCTTATTTGCAGCAGATATTTTTCTGTTATTTTATTATTGAATTTGGTTGCAGTCAGAAGTTGCGAGTCTTGTAGACGAAAAATGTTTTCTTCGTTTCCAGTTCGGAAATCGAATGTGTAAGGTACTGTGTTTGGTGGTATATCCAAGTCTATTATATCGAACTTTAAAATCTTATGACCGATTGGTCTGTCCTTTTGAACGACGGCGGTATAATTAGCCTGCGAAAATAATGGTGGATTGTCGTTAGCGTCCAATATGTCTATATAAACATTTGTTTGTCGAGATAACACTGGCGTTCCATTATCTCTCGCCAGAACGATTAGCGTATAATTTGATGTGGTTTCTCTGTCTAAAGAATCTGCAACGGAAATTAGACCTGTCTCAGCGTCAATGGAGAACTGTTCAAATTTGTCTCCTTCGATGATTGAATACGTAACCCGTCCGTTTTGGTCGCTGTCTAAATCTGTAGCTAACACTCGGATTAAAACTTCTCCGATTTGTGCATCTTCTCTGATTTCGGCAGAATAGGAAATTTGATTGAAAACGGGTGCGTTATCGTTGCAATCGGTAATACTTATGTTGACTGTGGCCACATTACTCAGTGGTGGCTCGCCACCATCGATAGCTTGCACTGTCAAGAAATAATCTTTCGCCCGTTCGTAGTCTAACATTTCTGCTATCACGATCACGCCCGTCCGATTGTTGGGTATGGAGAACTTTTTGTGCTCATTTCCGCCAATTATGCTGAAGTAAACATCGGCGTTGACTCCGGTATCTTTAGATGTAGCCTCCACTCTAACCACTTCAGTACCAACTTCATCAATCTCAGGTACCGTTGCAAAATAATATTTGTTCGAAAATTCGGGCGGATTATCGTTGATATCTTGTACGTTAACAATCAAAGTAGCCATAGTTGACAATTGGGGTGTTCCTTGATCGACAGCTTGAATGGTAAGATTGTAAATCGCCCTAAGTTCACGGTCCAAAGGTTTGGCAAGCGTAACTATACCACTGTCCGGTTCCATCTTGAAGTGATTATTAAACGAATCAATAAACGCATAACGTATCTTTCTGTTGATACCGATATCCAAATCCGTTGCGTGTACTTTCGTCACTAAAGTACCAACTTCGACATCTTCTGGTAAAGCGACTGAGTAATGGGGTGCGGAGAATTGAGGAAAATTGTCGTTGAGATCGGAGATGACGAGTTCGATTTGCGATGTACATTCCCAAGCGGGGTGGTCCTTATCGTGGACGTGGGCAGTAAGTATGTAGCGTGAACGGTTCTCTCTGAATAACGAAAACAATGAAATTAGAAACTGAACAAGAGGAAGAATTTTCACAGTAGACGAGAAATACGTTTAGAAATGCTAAATGGATTTCATGTAGATGTTTGAGAATACTTGGGAAACCGGTTGATATTGGAACCTTCAGAGCGACAAAATCTTGGTCAGGGGTCAGAATCGGGTTTCCAGGTGTAAGGGTTTGACTCGTCCCTATAAAAGCTGTGTGGAGGTTTATTTGAACATACCTGTCGAGCGCCGTAGCTGTTTTTAAATCCCCTTTCTCCCTGTCTAGTGAAAAGTTATCTGATCCGTCTCCCGTCAGTAAATATTTCAGTTTAGAATTTTCTGGACCATCTATATCTGTTGCTAGGACCGTGAGTACGAACGAACCTGGTGTTATACCTTCTGATAACACTTGGTGGTAACGATATTTCAAGCAATAAGGTGGATTATCTGACGAAAAAAAACATGAGGTGTCATTTAGAGGATTTCCATAAGAAACTTACCGTTGGCATCAAGAACTTCCACTGCGATCTTCGTGGTGTCAGTGAATAAACCGTCAGTTACAATAACTTCCAAATCGTATCTTGATGTTGTTTCTCTGTCTAATGGTTTAACAACAAAAACCTCACCAGTTTGGCGTATTTGAAATTGAGAATTCGGATCACCGGAAATTATATAAAATTGAACTGGAGTGTTAAGATCGGTGTCAGCGTCTTTCGTTTCCAAAGTCAATATCACTGTGCCTGGTATTGCGTCTTCTCGCACGCTGCTTTCGTATAAAGGTTTCTTGAATGTAGTAGGGTTGTCATTATAATCTTTCAGTCTGATGATCACAGTCGTGCGTGCGGATTGTTTAGGAGAACCGTTATCAGTAGCAGTTACATGAAACTTATACTCCGCTTTGCTTTCTTTATCCAACTCAACCATCGTGGTCAACCAGCCGGTATGCGGATCAATGGCGAAAATATTCACAATATCACCGGAATCTGCATCGAACGCGTAACGAACTTCGCCGTTACTACCTTGATCCTCATCATGGGCAATAACTGAAACGCAAAGGAGATTGACGGTTCATCTTGAAAGCGGATGTTTCTTAGATTTTTCTAATGGTTCAAAATATTGGAAGTATAAATTCCCAAGAAGAATTTTTACGAAATGCAACGTTGTGTGGAATAATCCATAAGTTCATGGCTTACCAGTATCCAGTATCAGAATTATCCACTCACCTTTCATGATGGAGCTACCCTCGTCTGCATTCTCCGCCAAATATAACACATACGTGTTGCTTTCGAACTGAGGTGGATGATCGTTTTCGTCCAACACTTGCAACGTTATTTCCATTGCCGCCGAGATGGGTGGACTGGAATCGGTCAACGCAAGAACGCCGATCAGATGCGTAGCTTGAGATTCGAAATCCAGAGGTCTCGCGAGCGAAATTTGTCCATCATTGTCAATGGCAAACTGCGGATTGTCGTCGTTGTCAGACATGATTTTGTAGGAAACGGTGACGTTATTGAGGATCTTCAGCTTTGTGATCACCGTACCTGAAATATTTAGTTTTCAGATGAGGCTTAAACTGGTTTAAAGTGCAAATGACTAACCTGTGGGGGAGTTTTCGGACATACTAATTTTTTCTTCATTCCGTTCGAAAATCGGCAAGTAATCTTTCATACCCATTATCAGAATATTTACAGGAACGTCCGAGTGCTTTTCTGGTTTACGCTTGTCTTTGGCACGAATAAAAAACTGGTAAACTTGTCCAACTGAAAAATATGTAATGTAACGTGTTGTTTCTTGAAAATGGTTGGTGAAATAACGTACTCGAGGAAGAAGAAACTCGATTTAGGTAGAGATCTCCACTCTTTGAGTTGATAGAAAACAATTCCATAACTTCCGAAGTTTTCTCTTCATAAACGGAATATTCTATTTCTGCTGACATATCTTCATCGAGATCAAATGCCTTTATGCGAAGTACAGGCGAAGAAACGCTGTGATTATAGTAAACGCTCGCCTTATATTCCTTCACGAGGAACTTAGGCACGTTGTCATTCTCGTCTGTTATTTTCACCCGAACGGTTAGGAAGCCGGATTTTCCACCTCCGTCCGTTGCCATTATTGGCAGCTCATACATCCGTGCCTCTTCTCTGTTCAACCTTTTTCTTGTCGTAATCCTGCCGCTGTTCTTGTCAATGCTAAACTTTGTATTCAGCAATTCCGAATGAATGCTATAAGTGATGGCACCGTATTGTCCGAAATCCTTATCTTTTGCTTTCACCGCAGCTACAAATTGACCGGGGGGCTGATTTTCCGCCACTTGAACATCCAGAAATAATTCGCCGAATGTCGGTGTATGAGCGTTAGCCGGCAAAATTTCGATTTTTACGCGGGCGAAATTGTTATACACCCCGTCTGAAACGGAAACGTTCAGAACTATGGTCCCTGCTCCCTGATTACCGAAATTCGCTAGGTTTGTTAGGGTGACTACCCCATTGGTCGGATTCATTGTGAACGTTTGCTGGTCGTTTCCGAACATAATTGAGTAATGAAGATTGTTCAGATCAACCAGGTCGGAATCACTAGCTTTGACTATCGTAACGAATTGATCACGTTTCGCCTCAATCGATAGGCCGCTTGTGTAAGAGGTTTGCTCGAATTTGGGTGCGTTGTCGTTCATATCCAAGACTGAAATATCGAAGGAATAATCAATTGTAAAACGGGCGAACCAATTCTCGCGGTTAATTACATGAAGTTAGAAAACATTGCAAGACTACTCGCGATCATCAACTGTTGGAAAACTGGAAAATTCATTCGCATTTCCTTCTATTTTCTCTGTTAATAATCGAGGTCTCAATATATGTAAATATATTAAATATTTAAAATTCAAGCAGCTTTACAAAGATAATAAATCAATGTAAATATAAGTGTTAAAAAAGTTCGAATTCATTAACCAAATGATTATGCAAAAACTATTCGACTCTACCAGTATTGCCGCCTATTCATCTTTTTCTATTCACTGGCAAAAAATACTTCTTTTATAGAACGAACAAACTTTTCCGTTGCAACTTTCTTTCTGCTTCGGTTTCCATTCGGAAAGACCCATCACGTACTTACGCATTATTCCCGCTTGAAATGGTTGAAAAATTGTCGTCCCCTTTGACTGACGGCAATTTGTTCTTCGATTTAAAACGATGTCCTTTATTCATCGTTCTTACAATAATTTTTTCGCCTGTCCATCGCGACTATTCGTCGTTCAATTTTATCATGAGATTGCACGAAAATAATCGACGTTCGCGAAAATTATTCGACGAATTGCTCGCATTCTGCTTCTCCACTGATTGCGCCTCAAAACTCGATTACCAACACTCGACTACGATAATCATGAAACATTATTAACATGATGTTGGCAAAAGAGAGATTATCGCGGCTAACTCGTGTATCCACTAACTATTCCATTCGATTAAAGGAAACTGAATTCGGCATGGAAAGTTGAACACATTAAATATGAGAAGTTTTTAAATGTTTGTAATTCGTATCTTTAATTGTTTCTTAAAATAATGGCGGATATGATATTCTGATTCAGTTGTCCGAATATCAATTTATTAAATATTCGATTGATTTTTAAATCGTTCATATCAAAATTTACAAATTTTTATGTATCAATATGATTCATTTCCAATAAAAATTTTCTTTCGAGTCCCCGCAGCCGGGTTATGGAAAAGCCTTCAATTTTATCAATACTCGTTAAGCCATTTTGATTTTGCCGGGATTGAACCCAACATCTTATTTCTGAGAAACTAACTCACAAATCTATAAAGTGGTACAATGTCAAATCGTTGTCATTTGACCCAACAATAAAAAAAGTTTGTCGGATTCCCCGTTAAGCAGAAATTGATTCATCATTAAAAGAATTTGACGGATAGTTAAAATAAAGGAATTCTCGTTCTTGGATCATGTTTGTTATGTTGATGTCAGTGGCACTGTTCATGCAAGTCTTATAATATAAAATAAAATGAAAGAAATGGAGCTGCTAGGCCCTTATATTTCATTACGTCTTTAGTTTTTCACTGATACCAAAATGTTTATGGAAATCGTGTTGCTTCGTAAGTTTTTTTTACATGATTCAAAAGTTTTGACCTCATATACATTTGTTACATAGTTGTTTATTTTGTATAACAATCTTGAACCAACATTAAATATGCACTAGTTGCACAGATATGAAATTTCAGTACGCAACAGCAATTTTAAAGAAGTTGAAGCAAGTTTTAGTTAAAAATTAATTGAAACCGACTAATCTGATCTAAATCCGTTTTCAATAAACCTGAAGAGAAGAGGGAACCGTCTGAATTAATTCGGGGTTCCCTTTGAATAAGAATCGAGAATTATTCAAAAATTAATCAATATCGGTAAGTAGAAAAATAATACTCGTATCTTAGCCTGCTTTAGACTATATATTCAAATGTAAACCGCTAGTATTATGTAAATAGGTTACATCCCTCTTGTATCCACTTAAATAGCATTTGTTTCCTTAAAACCACAGTGCAATCCAAATTAACATACCTGTCAACCAGACGTGAGCGGTTGTGGAAAGGCTGGGATTGCCCTGATCGGTGGCGACGACCACAAAATGATGAGTTCTCTGCTCCTCCCTGTCTAGATACTGTTTCAAGAATATCGTTCCTTCAGTCTCATCCACATAAAAATAATCGGTCGAATTGTTGCTGTCCTTTTGTATCGAATACATAATTTTGTTGTTCACGCCGGTATCGTTATCGCGAGCCAGGACGTTGAGGAATGGAGTACCGAATTGAGCGGTTTCGGGCACGGATACGTTGTAACTTTCTTGGGTGAATTCGGGGGGACAATCATTGACATCCTGAAGGAGAATAGAGACAGGCACCTCGGCGTAAACGCCCGATACCGAATCGGTCGCTCTAATAATCAGCTCGTACCGAAATTGTTGCTCAAAATCCAATTCATCTACTACGGAGATCACACCTGAAAAACCGATTTTCTTGGATAGAGCTCGATGCCAGACTTTTCATCAAGAGAACGCATGCAAACGATGAACGACCACCAACGTTTTCCATGAAACATGAACGATAAACAAGGATGTTTTAATCAATTATATCCATTGGACACCTACACCGAGGAAACGATACGGTGAACGTTACGCTTGGTTTATTCCATTCCGGTAGGTGAGCAATTTGATCTCACATTTATATTGAAAAAGAAAACTCCCAAATTGGATGAAAATATTCATGATCATGACTGTTACATTAGATACATGTGTGAATTATTGCTCATTACCGTATAATGGATTACAGATGGTGAACATGCATGGTGGGTTACTTCAGGAAGGTGAATAATTAAACACAATCCATGCAATCGTGCGACCAATGAGCAGCTTATTGATAAATCGATGTTAATTTATGCACTACCGGAACGCATCAAACATTCTCGAAAAACCTTATTTGACATTCCACAGGTAAAATCGAGAATATTCGAAACGCAAAAGAATTGTAAATACTCACAGGGACCATTGTTACTGTCGGGAGCTGCGGAAAGGAAAACTCTTTTATTTGTTACGTAAATTATTAAATAAGGGATATAAAAATGTTACGTTACTTCAGTAATAGGAACTAAATGACAAATTGAATCAAGAGTTACTTCGCGTAATGGTTATTACTCTACGTGATACTGGAAAACCTCTACCTGCCACGTACCGAGGCACCAAGAGACATACAAAGAAAAATCATTTGCGCACGAACGTTAATAAACGCTCAAACCATGCTACGATTATTTTTGCTAAGTTGCATCGAATCAATATTATTTGCGGAAACTCGTTGCTGCTGCGAAGTCGTGGATATTTATCTTGCAGTGCGGAATCAGTTTCAAGTTGCCGACTTCTTCCTCTGCAGTACATCCCATTAACTCACATGTTACGAAAGTTTGGAATTCACGGAACGCACATTTCGACATCAAAGAAATTCAAAATGAAATTTTTGCATCGTGTTATTTTGTTTGGGCGAAATCGAAACAATTTTATCGATATTCGTCTCGAACCAATATGCACCGTGCCTATTCAAAAAAGGCGCGAAATAAGGTGAACTAAGTGCACACTCACCTGTATTAAAATCAAGTGCGAACTCTTCCAAGTCGTTGCCTTTGACGATGCTGTAAATGAGCTTTCTCGATAGGGGCGATTCGGCTACTACCGACAGCGATAAAGGTGAGTGCAATTCCACATTTTCGGGGATCGTTTCCGAATAGAATTGTTTCTTGAAGACGGGCATCGACCGGTCGATCACCTTTACGTGGATTGTAACGTCGGTCCTACAGGGATTCATGCCTACGGCACAAAAAACGTAACCCTTTGAAATATTGTTCCCTCAAAACCGCCTAGAAACGAAGCGATTCTTTTCAATATTATAGCCATGTTTGGTTCATATTTCAATTTTTCATATGGTGATTAAGAACTGAAAATGATTGTGGGTGAAAATCGATCAGATTTTCTTTTATTATTCATCCAACTATCAACATTAGTACCAAGAAATAATGTTTTATCCGAATCGGCTTTATAATTTACTGTAATCCCGTAATCGTTACAATCATTATTGATATAAACCGAAAGGCTGAATTCTAATGATTTCTAATAATAAAAATTAATTCTATTTACCACTCACCTTTGTCATATGCTGCAATGAGAAGTTCGTATTCGCGATTATGCCCTTCCAAATTCTGCTTGATCTCGATATCACCAGTCTCCCTTTGTACCTTGAACAGTTCGCCGTGTCCTTTTATTAATTCATAACGAACTTCCCCATTTTCCGAAGCATCTAAATCAATCGCGTGTACTTTTGCGATCACGCTACCTTTTTTGTCGTCGACCGAAACGACAGCGTAGTATGGCAAATTAACGAATATCGGACAATTATCGTTGACGTCGACGATTGTCACTTTGACTACGACATGAGCAACGCGCGTCCGCTCTCCATCTTCGCCCAAAGAACTTCGCGCCTCCACAATTAACTCGTAGTTGTCGCGCGTTTCACGATCGAAACGTTTTCCAGTCGTTCGGATAACGCCTGAAGTTAAACCAATCGAAAACATATCAGTTGGATTCAGAATACGAAATTCGACGTGTTCGTTCAGTTGTGAGCCGAGCACGTTTACGACGCAAACGTTCGTTATCTTAGTTGAGTTTTCAATGATAGAACCTTCGTATAACTCTTTTTGGAACGACAATCCCGAACTATCCGATTCTTCGACTTTGATGATTACTTTAGCGATCTTAGAGAATTTTCCATCTGACACTCGGACGTGCAGAACATACAGCGGCTTCAGGTTACCAGGTTGTTGAACAGTTACTTGTCCGGTATCGGAATCGATACTGAACATACCCATTTTGTTACCTTCGACTATGTCGAAGCGCAGCTTCGATATCTCAGGACTATCAGGGTCTGTGGCGTTGACTCTGAGCACTTCGACGCCTTTGAATGTCGGTAGCAGGAGTGTGACATTGTAAACCGGACTCGTGAATTGTGGCGGTGAGTCGTTTACATCTTTGATCGCAATTTTGACAAGCGCCGTATTTTCCGAGGATAATTTCGGATTACCAAGATCGGAGACTTGGACGCGAAACGTGAAGCTGTGGTACGTTTCGTAGTCGAGAGATTTGATCGTACGAATAGCGCCAGTGTTCGGATCGATTTGGAAGTAACGACGCGGTAAAATTTCGACAATGTCGTAGTGGAGAAGAGCGTTTATTTCTGAGTCAGCATCGCTTGCTTTGATAACGAGAGGTTCACCGGTCTCTGTGAGTACCAAAGACGCGATGGGCGCCGCTTCTCCAATCGAACCTGAATAGTTCGCCTGGACGAAATGGGGTGCGTTGTCGTTTCTGTCCAAGATGTGAACGATCACGTTGCAAGTGGCCGTCGCTGATGCCTGAAAACAAAAAATTTGAAATTGCCACAAGATATGAAATTTTAATGCTTGTATATTTATCAAAACTAAATTTATTTCTTTTACTCGAGCTTATTCTCTTATGCAAAATAAATGATGTTTCAACTTTGATTACATCTTCAACATATTCACCGCCCACACTAACTACTAATTGTAATAACATTTTTATTTACATTATCACATCATGAAATTCACCTTCGAGAAAAATAATTAAAAGCATAAGATATATGAATTCCACCTTTAAATTCTTCATAGGTTCAAACTGATTACCGTTGAGTAAGTACCATTCCTTAATTGAAAGAAGAAAAATATTGACAGTCAGAAAATGAATGTAGGACACAGAGACACAAAACAAAGAATCGTAGAGTCATTAAGACTTTTTTCGTCGCAATTGTCGAGGCAACCCGAATTGTATGAAGTTCGAAATAAAATTTTTAATTAATTCGCATAAAACAGGAACGAATCGAAGCTGAAGTAGCAACTTCCGGCCAAGCCGTTCCTGTTCGGGTGACGGGGAAAAATCGTTAGCTGGGACAAAGAGATGAATGTCAGGTGTTCGAGAAGAAGCGAAACATGATGATTATTTCGAGTCGAGACGATGTGTCAGCCTGGAAACTCGTATACGATTTCATTTCGTATTTAATTGCATCGTTTTGATCGGACAGACCGATTTTCTCATTATGAGAGGGCCAGTCTTTTAATTGAATATTTTTCTCTTTTTTTTTTGGGCAAAACGTAAATTTCCAAAACCTCATGTGTATCTCGATTCTATCATAAAGTTGCATGCTCAGTCTGGTTTTTATTTTCTCATTAATTAATTAGGTATTTTTTCAAAAATATAAGCATCAAGAATCTACTTTTCTGAAATTAATTTCAAATGTAGTGTTTGAGTAAATCAGATCGGAAATTACGCAATTTTTTAAAGAAAACCGGGAATGAGACAAAATATTCCTTTCTATTATGAGAAAAAAATTGCAATACATTTATCATTACAAGAATTTCTTATATGTTCATTTTCTCAGAAAATTTGAGATTTAAACTTTGGGACGAATTTTTGGACAATTTTGTATTATAAAGTAGAAGAGGAACTTCAAAATGGTGTTTAAAAAAATCTCTGGGTCAAAATTACCTTGTCACGTTATTCAAATAAATAATGTTCAAATATAAAGTATATAGGATGGAGTAATGAACATATGAAACGTTTCTCGTGAAATATACATCGGATTTTGTGGTAATTACCTAGATTACACAGTTTGCCTGAATAATTTCTCCCCTATCAGTTTCTTTCAGGGTAACCTTTGTTGACGTAATTTGCACCTCTCACTCGAGTCATATAATGACATACTCGTGTGAAATGTATGAAGATTTACACCAGGAAGGCGGTAAGTGGCGAGTTTAAAAGTAAACGTACGTTGAAAAAAATATAGCCTGTTTGACTTTTGTACTGTGTTATGCGAAATAAACAGAAATTACAATTAATTGCGTTCGCTATAGAACTTACCATGTTCGTTGCGAGGATTGTCAGATTGTACAACTTCACAGTCTCGTAATCCAAATAAGTTTGTGTAGTGATCACTCCGGTACTGGGACTGATGAGGAAAGCGTTGTTTGTGTTGCCATCGACGATTTCAAATTGAAGAGAGGAGGTGCTTCTAACTTTGAGATGAGTAACGTAAGTGTCCAGTGGTTGATCTTCGTAAATTTCGGCGGCAATTTCCGCCCGTACAAAACGAGGGGGCGCGTTGTCTGCCATCGCTAGCAGAATATGTGCTGGTACCGTGGATGATAACGAAGGTTGACCACCGTCCGTTGCCTTAATCCGTAGCATGTATTCACTGTTGCTGGTCATATCAAGCTCTCTAGCAACTTTAATGGTACCGATTTCTGGGTGTATAGTAAACATATTGCCCACATTGCCAGAAGCGATTGAATACGTGATACGAGCATTCTCCCCTTTGTCATGATCGGCAGCCAGAGCCTTAAGAACAACACTCCCAATCGGCGCTGATTCGTACACCTTTCCAACCAAAATTTGTTCGGAAAAATGTGGTGCGTGATCGTTATGATCATGCACAATAACGCGAACTCTGGCGTAGTTACGTTTCGCAGGAGTACCACCATCGCGCACCATCACGATCAGCAAATGTTCAGACAGCGACTCCCTGTGTTGAAACGAAATAAAAATTACCTAGATGAAAGTTTCAGCATGGCGGCACTCACCTATCCAAACTCGACACGAGGTATATAATGCCACTTATCGAATCGATTCTGAAGGTCTGCAAGGAAATCGCGTTTCTGGCCGAATGCAGGTTGTAAATCAGCTTACTACCAGTATCTTTGTCGCTGGCCCTAAGCTGCAAAATCTCCGTGTTCGGAGGCACGGCCTCCGAAACTTCCACTTTGTATTGCGACTCGGAAAATTCCGGCCTGTGATCGTTAATATCAATTACGGATACGTTCAGTTGCTCGTAAACGGTGTTCACGGAATCGCTCACGCTTATATTCAGAATGTAACGGTCTTCCACTTCGTGATCTAATTTTCGGGCCAGCAGGACATTCCCAGAATCACGTCCTATGAAGAATTCGTTCCGGGGGTCTCCGCCTGGAAACGGAATCCATGTATTAGGCACAATCCGCCTTCAACACTTTTCGTCAACGACTAATATCGGAAAATACATGATGTTCAATTCCAATTAATTAAAGGAAATTTCACGGGGTTCCTTGAATGTTATCGACATACACAGGCTGCGGATATTGTTTTCGATCGACTTGTTCAATAACAGAGACGGGTTGAACACGGCTAGAAGCCGTACGCATGAAACTAATTTTACAGCTTCCCATGTTTAGAAAATTCTGCCTTGAGTGACAATGTAGAAGTAACAGGCACGGAAAACTATTCCAAAGCTGAAGATCAGCAATAAAGTTTACTGGATACGTTTAATTGCGCGATTTATGGACGTTATATATCCGAAACGTTTTCGACACACGCGAAGAAATTTCCCAAAGCTTCCAAGAAATGAAAGCATTCTGTAAAGTCTAGCGAGCCGAAATTAATTGTAAACAGCTTACGGGCCCGCGCCCCCGATACCCCGAAACGGCCAATTCTGTTCGAGTTTGTTCCATAATTGGACTGAAATGCCGTTGATATAGCGGACGTAAAATGTTTTAGGATACGTCGCGATAAATCCCGAACGAGTTAATCTCCCAAAAGTTGAAAACTTTCCACGAAATACTCACCGACGATGTCGTACCAAAGGGTGTCGTTGTCTTCGTCGCTGGCCGAAATAAGGGACACCAAAAAGCCGATCTCATCCCCTTCCGTCAGCTTCACTGGAGTCGGATGTTTGACTACGGGCGGATGTTTTGATTTGTTAACTGGAATGACCGTGATCGACACTTTGCAAATACTGTGGCGGGATACGTTGCCCCTATCGGAAGCTTTTATCTGAAAAATCGAACGTCGGTTGTGCCACTGACATAAAACGAGGAACCGATTTCGAAAAACGCCGAATTCAGTTCGTAAAATTCCGGATGAACGTTAGGCAATTTTTCATCGGCCGGAAGGAATTCCACGCGTTTTCATTATACGCGATGGGCAAACAAACGACGGAAACGATGTGACAAAACTTTTCGCGTTCAACTTTTAATGACACCCATATCATCCAGCTTGCGGTGCGAAAAAAATTGGCAGTGCAGAAACTGTAGATTGAAAAAAACTGAACTCGACGTCAGTAAATCATCGGCGCATCTAGTTGGACAGCTGGTAGGAATTTTCGATTGAATATTTGACGTGCCATGGAAATTTCAATAAACATCATTTTTCGACACATGAATAAGGAAAATTCGGATCTGGCTGATCACACTTTTTTGACGACTATTTGTCTACTATTGCTGCTAAAAATGAAGTTCAAAAATTTTATACCTCTCTGAAAAAATAATAATGAAAGAAAACTGTTTCTTTTTTTTATGGCTTTCTTGTCTGTCGATCATATTTTTGCACCTTGCATACAATCAAAATGAAAATTCTGTGGAAAGTTTCGCATTTTCTCCAACTACTCTATTTTTGACTTTAAGGTAGCAATTTTTAATTTTTGACATTTGAAACTGCATTTGGACGTCGAATGACCTTATTGTGGGATTTTGCTTCTGATTGTGAGTTTCCTTTGTGTTTAAGTAAAAATTTCTTGTCTTTAAAGACGGTCTCCTTCACTTAAGTGAGTTTAAGAATTGAACCACAATTTTCATCATGATAATGTAAAATTCCCACTTTTTTATATTTCTAGTCTTTCTCAGTCTAATTTGACTCTGTAACACAAAACCCGCTTTCTAGGGGATGTCAAATTTAATCCCGTCACTATTGGGTTTCAGAAAATTTTCCGTGATTAATGGGTGGATAGAAAATATTTCATTTAATCATACAGATTTAAATTTGGGTATATTTTGGAAAAATAAGTTGACCGTTTTCTGGGTCGAGTTTGATGACAGCCAATCACTTGATCTCAAAAAATTGTTTCCGGATATTAAGATTCCACTGAATATACTGACGAATAGAAATTACTGTTTTGTGCCCCTTATAGGTTCAAAAAAGATAAGACTCAAAATAGTGAAGCAACTTTTTATGAATTGACTACAAAAATACTAGAAAACTAATATATACTGCCATGAAAGAACTTAAGACGTGAAAATAATATTCAAATATGTATTTATAAATAAAAAAAATAAATCTGAAAATTAGTATTAGTGGGAGAGATAAAATCGATTAAACATGTATCATAATTTGAAAAATTATTGTTTTGCATTTTAGCTTCGCCTGAGCGACTGACCCAATACCCGCAAGCTATTTACCTACTAGAATAACTAAATTGTTTCAACTTTCAACACATGTCGAACTGAGTTTCCCTCGTCTTTGCCGATGAGAATGCCCCACGTTTCCCGATATCAAGTTTCCGGATGAATTTCAGAAAACAAAGGGGGCCAAATTCCGCTTCTGTTTGATTCCCATCCACCTAACTAATCACTCATTAGAATTTCGACACGATGTGCGTCTCGTCGTGCGTTACAACCGAAAGAATTCGTCGGAATTGGATGAATCCGAGAAAGTCACAATTGAATTTTTGATTTATTTTGAAAAACGCGCGCGAAACTTTTCTGATACGATCCGATTAAATATTAGAAACGGAATTATTTGATGCGATCAACCTGTTGGAAGTTATATGATGAATACCTCACGATAAATTGGACAACGGGCGATAAGCCTGTTCGACCCAGCGATCTTTAAATTGAAAGGATTGGCCGAATCTATATATTCACTCGGCCATCTACGAGAATTTGTACGTTTTCAAATGTACTTCCGACAATTTATTTCCCGATATTTGAGTCATAAAACACCCATAGATAATTCTAACAATGATAGCGGTAACAATAAATTACGTTTTATGTTTTTTTCGTATTTTTATCTGGACTTTGGTTCACACTCCAACCTTTCGAATGAATTCCATCGATGGAATATTCGTATGGAACTTTTCGACATACAAATGTCATTATTAACGACCGATCCCGCTAATGCGTTTTCCGTTTTTTAGCATGCGGATATCAATAATCCGAACGAGATTGTGCCGTTGGGAAGTTGAAAAACACAAGTTGAACGTAATGGGTTAAATGTATATATATAAAACGATTCGGAATTATTTTCGGAGGGATGAAATATTCGATAAATTCAACTTTTTTTCATCGTTTTGTTTTAAAAATGTTCCAGACTGAATAATGCGGTTAAATAGCTTTCGCATTTTCGCCGCATACGTAATGAGTTTTCGGTAACAGTTTAGCAGATAGCGGATAATGCATTTGCCGTTGCCTTGTTGTATTTACATTCAGTTCGAAATGCAACTTGAAAAAGTTCTGACAGATTGCGTTCATGCAACTTCACTTGCGAATTACGTTGGCATAATCGAATTTTCGCAATGAAAAAAAAAAAATCAATATGATGCGACTTTTATCCCAACCGATTCAAGGTTGAGGTAACTCGATTTTATTCGCATAGTTTAATTTTCAAATATGATTCGGCCCTCAAAATTCCCTCCATTTTTTTTTCGGTTCATTTTTCAGTTAAATCGGGAATTCGAACATTACAATAACAAGGACATGAGGTATTTCTCCCACATTACAGTATTTCTCGCCGTCTCTATTTCCACATCCTCTTTGAATTGCCCTTTTCCATTCTTGAAGTTGTCTTTCATTCTGTCTCTTCGATATTCTTCCTTTCAATTGCTCATAGTGAAATTCTCCCACAATTATTTCATACTGAACTTCACTTCGCAATTTTACTTCTTGATAACTCTAGTTGATTCTGAATCTTTCATTTTCTTCTAGATTACTTTCTTGAAAACGTATATTCCGATAACTCAAATGTAATTTAAGGTGGCTCAAAAACAAGGTACAAAACGAAAATCAAAACGAAATGCTAAATAATTAATTCCAATTAAATATGTGTGAACAACTGAAATAAAAATGAACTTACATTCAATTCGTAAACTTGGCCGGGCTCGAAACCTTTTTGAGCGTAGACAATTCCAGTCGAATTATCTATCCTGAACTTGGAGCGGCCCTTTCCCGACTTGATGCTGTATACGAGATGAGCGTTTTCGCCTTCGTCCCGGTCGTAAGCCAGCACCTACGGAAAATTAAGGAAAAAAATTCATTTTTGCCGAACGATGAGATAGGAAGAGAACCGCATCGATCTCGAGCGCGAAAGATGCAAGGTGATGTGAAAATTGCAAATGTGAACGAGTGAAAAATTCGATAGCTCATTCTTTATCGCTCGAAAACGTCCCGGAGGAAGTTTCGCGTTTTAAGGAACGACGGCATCGTAACTTCTTTGGTGGCACATTGTCGCTCAGACAGACATAAATCGAAAAATAATCAATATCCCATCTTCGACGGGAAGCCATGCATCTCAGAATGTAGCCCACAACAATGCCGGTTGCCCTATAAATTCAAGGACGGTCCATATGCAACCACCGCAGCCACATACCGTGTACGTGTTCGGCCCTCCGAATTCCATTAAAATATGGAAATTTGAATTTATTATTAGATATTATTAGAATATACACGACAACGGCGCGATGCAAATCTGGTTTTATGCGTCATGCTACGCCCTACCGACATGCAGTTCGACGAAAATTGAAATGGCTCGCAAGATAATGGATGGTTTTACGGAGAGGAGAGAAACAAAGGTGGAGGATGAACCAAAATGTGGTGCTTCTAATTTGAAAACTAATTCCGATGGGTAACGAACGGTTCCAAGGTAGGCGCTGATCAAGTTCACCGTCAGACCGGACACTATCTTGGGAAAACATGCATTTCGGAAACGTAAAACATGGCGTCGAGCATCACATGCGATAAATAAGTGTAACCAAACAAACGTGCGGTAGCAAAGTTTGAGATGATGGAACATGTTGTGTTAGTCGTAGTTTAGCGTTGCTTCTCCCAAAGATTATTTATACAGTGACTCTTACCCGCGTAATACGCTCTAAACCGACCAGATCAGCAGAGCTGAATGTTTCCCACAAATCGTCGTCACCGCCGAAATCTGCACCCTCAAACTCGTCGACGCCATCGTTCTGAATCGATAACAAAAGTCACATGTAGAACGCTTTCGACTCCAATAATTAGGATTTAAAGTAAGAATGATCCGTGGCGACGAGTTGCTATCGGCTGAACACGCGATTTTCCAAAGTGAATTACTGCTCACGGTTCTTGTCTCTCTCCACGGATGATTTTTTATGTCGATCATTACGCGGGTCATAATAGATGAAAGGGGAGAAAGAATCGTCGTTGCCAGGGGAGTTGTCAGCTTCGACTTGTTCTCCTTAAAACGGCCTCGCCACGAACAATAATGCCGTTCGCAGAACATAAATATATTCACGTATTGATGTGTGGCCGTTATTAATCGCAAAATGACGTACACGGCCTTTGTACCCCATATTAGTACGGGAAATTTATCACGATACGATAACCGTTCGGAACGGGGATGCTAACAAAACAACCACAATTCATTGATGCAGGAATGTAAACCTGGTTAAGGTACTTGCGCTCGTTGGGATGCATAAATCAAACACCTCTAAGTCCTTATACCATCCGCCGACCCTTCGTTTATGGTTATGCCATTCTTCACAAAAAACTTTATAACCATATTTGTCGGCCGAACTCTCCATGACCAGACTGCATACTTCATTAATATCTTTCCGAGAAAATGAAAGTTGTATCTGTTACTAATTGCTAATATTCTTAAGCCACTGGGATAGACGTTTCTGCTTTTCAATGATTCACATAGAGATGAAAATATCTACGGAAATCAATTTCGAAGGTCATAAAATAATGCTTTTCTGATTTTTTGGTAGACTGTCATCCTCAAAATATTTGAAAATTACTCTCTTTGCTGAGTTCAAGTTAGCACTTCATAAATATTATCGTTTCATCTGTTGCATTGGGGCAATACTGGCCTTGACAACTTGTACACGCTCGTGAACAAAGCAACCTTCTCCACATCCGCAGTTTGCACTACATCCTTTTTTCTCAATTACAAAGAATTGGGTTCGGCAGTTTTTCTGAAGCTAAATATAAAGATTGACATCGAAGTCCAACTAATTCCAATATCCTGGATGCAATCGTTTTCTTAACCATTCTCAAATTCGATAATACACTCGGTATCAGACAAGATAGATATCGAGAATTTGATAGTACTTCTAAATTCGAATAATAAAGAAATTTATAAGAATAACGATTAACGATTTTTCAATTGTTGAGGACTGTATTTTTTAACAATAACAATCTGAGTATTGGAGGTAGATTGAAAATTTTCTTATAAATAGGTTCTTGTACTTCGAATACAACGAAAATATGTGTGTGAAAAAACGGCCTCAAAGCAAGTTTCTGATTTTTCACGTTTATCTTGTGAAGTATAATGCAGAAAAATATTGAATGTGACAGCTAAGAATGATTATTATTTTATAACGATTTATTATTTGAATAAAATAAAAGGGAACCTCAAAAAATCGCCGAATTTGTTTTCATGAAAACTCATCACAAAAGTTGGTCAAAAATTCGTATTTCATAGCCATGTCGATATAAATATCGAATTTTCCCACGGTTTCTTAGATATAAGTGGAAAGTAAAAAAAAATAAATAAATTTCAGGCCATTTAGAAATAAACGTATTTTCAAAAGATAATATCAATATGTTAATACGTCCATGGGGTATTTCATGATACTTTTTCGCTCGATCGGTGGTGTGTCCCATAGCGTCATAATTTTTCAGCGCTGTCCGGTTAATTGATAATAATCCAATGAAGCTGTGCGAATGAGAATATCGGGCATTATTGAAATAGTTCTCTATTTGTTTGATGGACTACGTTCGGAAATGTACGGTCGAACGTCCAGGTGTGGATAACAAAATTTCCGTATCGACGATTCAATAATCTGAACAATAGTGACGTTAATTATTATTGATAGGGGTATTACGGGAACACCGGCGAAATACATATGACGCGCAACTATGGCGAATCGAATAAGGTATAGAAGGGACGATTTAGTAAACAAGAATTTCGATTTTCTCTACTAATTGGCAATTTTCTATAGAATTGGTGGCATTATAATGTACGGACTAATAAAATTAATCGACCATTCTTCACCACAACCCATCATCAATCAAAAACATATTAATAACTGTTATTTCGGCACAACACGCGCACAACAAAAAAAAAATAAGAAAAAAAAGCAAGAAATTTCCACTTACTTGAAACATCGGCTGATTGTAATCGGCGCTGGCAGGTATTTTGACTTTATACGAAATCTGCTCGAATTCCGGAGTGTTGTCGTTGATGTCTTCAACCTTAACGACCACCCTGGTAGTGGAAGAAAGTGGCGGATTCCCGTTATCATTGATCGAAACCTGTAAAACGCAATCCGTACATAGCCGCAAGCTTCAAATTTCACTACATTTTTATCCATAGGAAACTCGTAACAATTGACGACGCGAGATTACCATTTGTTCCCTCCTCTCTCACAAATCTAGGAGAGAATTGTTTTCCATCAGTCCACATTATCCCGCCGTTCGACTTAATAGTCTTTCAGAGAATTATTCAGGATATTTTTCTACGGATTTTGTTTCCTTTAGAAACGGTTTGAATGGAAGCATCTACGCGCACTGAATTTTACAGCATCAGTTTTAAGTAAAAATTAATCACCTAAAAAATATACAGTTTTAATAGAGAAACTCGATTCACGAAACTATTAATTTGTAATTATAAATGGAACGTTTAAACAAATAGTAGTGAGCGTATTCAAAATTAAATGCCATCGAAATAGGAGGATTCCGTCATTTTTGGACCGTAGGCATCAGATTCATGAACTAAATCTCACGATGGTAACGTACAGAAGTTATCTAACCGCCTTGTTGTTAAATTCACGTACGCGAAAGTTACAAATGGGAAGGCAGCCGGTGCAGACGGAAACACGAGTGAAATTTTGAAATATGCATCTCCTCTGTTGCATGAATGGCAGCGTATATTATTTAATATGTGTGTGAGTGTGTGAATCTTGCAAGACTTCCAGAAAATTAGAACAGACCTGTGATTATTTCTCGACGTGAGGCAAGCTACCTCAAGCTTCTAGTGGAGACTTTTGCACGCGGGCAAGTCTTCGGTAGACGATTGAAGACGAGTTAAACAGGAAAGCGCTTTTCTCAACTGGAAGGGTTCAAGTGGGTTGGATGACAACTTAGATGCATCTAAGGCGCTTTGCGTCTTTATCGAATTTGGCAACGAAAATTCCATCTGAATAAAAAAAAACTTTTCTTTTTCAGTAATATTTCAAAACCCATTTCAACTTCCAAGTAGTAAAAAATCAATGATTTCAAAAAGTTGTCATATTTTAAAGAATTTGTCAACAAAAAAGAGTTGAATATTTTTGGGAAAAATTGGTTTCCCGTCAACGTACTTTACTCATATTTCGCTTTCATTTTGTGGGCGCCCCATCCGCATAATTTTGAGCCCGCCGTTGTGAATTAATCCGTATAAATTATCTGTATGTTTGACATCTGGAAACATTGAAGCTGCGCCTGTTGCACTTCAAGACCTAGCAATCCCACTCCTATAAAGTTATATTACACAGAATAGGATTCATCAACATAGTTAATGTCATTCCAAGTCATTAACGTTAAACGTTGCGCTATTTAATATTCGCGACTGAGATAGAAAGACCTAATTTAAATGAAACCAAATTCCCCCGTTTACCTAAAACGATAAAGGTAACGTAGGGATTGATAATTGAAACATTTGAAGGAACGAGTGCTGATATGTTCGGCGAACGTTAGTTCATAATGACACGATAAAATTGAATAAAGTAACTCGTTCGTTCGTAATTCGGCTTAATGAATTCCCGCGCTGCACGTTAAAACCTTCCTCTTGTCAGAAAATTTAAAACAACCCAACGAAGTAATTACAACGTCTCCATTTAAAAATATTCGTGCCGTGCCAAAACAAATTAAGTTATCAAGTTACGACAAAATTTCCTTTTTGGCCGAACCGAAGCAATAGTAGACACGAATAGAACGAACAAACGGATATAAAAACTAGAAAATGGGGCAGAAATTTCATTTCCATGTGCAATGGGGCAGACAATTCGAGCGGACGAGCGGCGAAAACTCACCTCCAGTACATGTTCGTCCTGCGCTTCCCGATCCAGCCTCCTGGAGGTGGTGGTAATGAGACCTGAAACAACGTTACCTAATTACTTTTATTGCTAGAGATAACAGTCTCTTCGATAGAGGCTCTAACGACCAATTAGCCGTTAAAAATTAAATCTCGACCGCGCTCCGTCCTAATACCGACGCGTTCTATGTATTTATACATTATTCTCACCATTTCGTTCGGACAAAGATCCTGTGGGAATTTTCGTTTCCGCTGAAATTCGGCGAAAATGAAAGTATGATACATGACTGGCTAACAGTTATTCCTACCGGACAAACACTCAATTAATCAAGCCGAATAGCATTCGGTCACCATTAATTACGTACAATGTAACATTCGGTATTTATCATCAAAAGCGGAACATTTATATTCATCTATCTCAACGTCATATCAGTCCTTGGAATACTAAATCCTAGTACCTATACAATGGATGGATCAATTCTTGCAACGCAACTGAAACGAATCGTCTCGTTCCCAAAATCCCACCAGCACGACTCATAAACTCACATCGATCAGCATCTTCCCTTAACCTTGTTAATATATTTCATTCATTTTGAAACGTGCTTTTTAGGTGCACTCAGCCAGTTGAGTTATATGTTCTACTAATCTTGTTAACAAGATAGCGAATCCAAGACATTTTAATCGCGAGAATTTAATTGAGCTCTATATATAATAAATCTGGAAAGCCTTAACGAAGGGATGCTCGTACGTCAAAGCCAACGAAATATAAGGCATCTGATAACGGACTCAGCTAATCCCTAAACTATACGAAATGAATTCACATTTAATACCATTGATGATGTTTATATCAGGTTATCAATGGAACATTTATATCCACAATTAATAATATATCCCCGAGCGTTATCCGAATTAAATCCCATCCAAACGATACCTAACCTGTGTAACACTAAACAATATTCAGAAACCCAACGCAAAATCAGATATCTTGTCCTGAGAGTGCCGACGATCTCAGATTACGCTTCCGGAGAATTTTGATTAGTATAGAGTAGAATTCGATCTAGATAACAGCAATTTCACCAATTTCACAGGTCTATATAAAACGAAGCGACGAGAACTAGTCGTGCTTCTGTTACTGCTTCAATTTTTGGTCCACACTCTAATTCCAGGAAAACAAACAATTCATCTTAATTTCCACGGCACGATTGAATTATGCTGTTGCCACGAGTTTTCCATCAAGTTTCCATAGAGGCCTGCGATATGTCTTAACTCCATCTTTTTTGGTACATGATTCTTCACTGAAGTCAGCAATCAAACGTATGATTCTCCCTCGGAGTGCGGTGTCTAGTAAAATCGAAAAACTATTATGGCTGCAAGCGTGTATTTTTTTGTATTTTTTAGAATTCCGTACTCAAACGGCAAAAGCGGAAATCTTTATTGAAACTTCGATGTCCTTCTGTCACCAAGCTGGGGTTCTCATGAAACGTGATAGCTAGACAGTTGAAATTTTTGCACACATTGTATGTTTTTGTTGCTGTATAGCAATAAACAATGAAAATGAAATTAAACAATATTTGAAGGGGCGTCATTTTTTGATTCATACCAATAATGGCAACAGATATTGAAAGGATTAGGCACAAAATATTCAGTTACAAATCCACTTCAAAAATGAATAAAACGATATACGGTTGCGTTTATTGTGTCCAATATGAAATACATATTGAAAATCATAACCAACAGTGGGCGATGCTATGCCAGGAACAAGTTGTTTCACTAAATAATTGTACAGAACCCTTAGTACTTGCACTTGGTACCAACGCGTTCTGAAAGTACGCAACGGTATTGAAATGAGTAGCGAATCGGTACTGGCGTGGAGAACGACGGATGATGCTAAGCGACATCTAGTAACTGTCCAGATTATTAAGGCCGCCGATAGGTGGCACTGATGTTGCAGTCCAAGAACAACCCTTCTGGTTAACGAACCAGAGGGAGTTGGTACCGTCACACGACGAAACTGAGGGCACCGATGCACCTAGGTTGGCCTTGTGATCGTTAGGAAATAATACATCGCAATGCACGGCAGTACCAGCCGGTTGATAAAGTAAAGGCTCCTCGGGGCAGCGGTACTGGTTATATATAAATTCACCGAGTTCCGCGGTACACAGAAAAGAAAATGAAGAAGTGACTACCTTCCTAATTAGTGATTGTGGAAGGCAAACTGTGGTGCTATTAACAATAGCAGTAAGAGTACTCTTTAGTTGTTATATTGTTTATACGTTTCCGTCTACAACGTCCATTTGGTCCAGTGTCCATTTGGTTTTTACTAGCCTTGCAAAACTGGCATCCGAGCAAAGCCAGTCTTTCATTCTACTTTTTTGGAATTGTAATATTAAATACTGCCCATCACTTTTCTACAACTAAAAAATCGACTACACCTTATTTGACCACTGTTCAAGAATTGTTTTCCCTATAAAATATTCAGAATGAAAGATAGATCGATCTGATGCCAACGGATTAGTATTTATTAGATCAAATATGCGATAAGCTAAGCTCGTAGTAATAATATACCTACGGGTTGACCCGAATAACACAGTCTGACGGGATATTTCAGTTTCCGGAAAACCCCCAGACAAGTCAATTTTTATTTGGAGGGTGGCTTATAACTGCAAATTCCTTGGTGTACGATCTTTCCCCCAAAGCGGGGCGGCGCAAACCCTTAGAGAATCTTAAATGGAAATAGGAGTAGAGGGACACATCATTCTGGAGGTTTTGAAATTCTATATGAATACGCTAAAAAGTTCGACGTCCGTTTTGATTCAAGAAGTTCGCTGAAAGTTTTAGACTGAGTTAAAATTGTTTATTTCCATTATTTGAACCTGACGTTTCAATACTTAAACGCAATAAATTCTTCCTATTTGGATTATCGAGACTGAATGAAACATAAAAATTGCGGTGCAATTGGAAATAATTTATATAATTCTGCATTGTTCAATCTGAACTTTCTTCTGGTTACCCTTTAAATGCTCAATAAGGCCCTATCAACTCGATGTAACACTTAAAATTAACAAAAAATTTTGTTAGTCGCAAATGTATTCAAATGGGCTCAATATGCAAATGCATATACTACGGTCTCTCTTGATTACAACTACGAACAAGTATCTCCAACGTGAACAGCACAAACTTCGAAGAACTTAATATGAAATCTTAGATGAAAGATCGATAAAGTAATAATGGCGACACAAACTTAGACATCCAATTAGCGAGTTCAAACAATAGGAAACATAGAGTATACGTTATTAAATAAATGAAAGAAAAGTGACGGTGATTATGCATTCATGGAATAAAATGACATGATAAACTTGAAACAAAAAAAGCGGAACGAGTGCCTGAATCAAAATATTCGATTTGTTCTCAATTATATTCATGTACAATATTTGAAAATCAATTTTAATCGTGCATTAAATACTCTTCGATTGACCATGTTTATTTATAATTTAATAAGAATCAACTATCGCCCTCGATTTCGATGTCGGATTATCGCAGTAATTATCCAATTCTGTTATAAAATCGTTCGAATCAGTACAAATGCAACTTATTCAATCCGGCTGATCTAATTGGTTCCTAAAGGGATTGGGTTATAAATTATCGAATTATTTACATTGTATATGAAAAATATAGGAATTTTTAACGTCATACCTATCTTCTATTCATTGTCAACACGTTTCGACGAACGAAACTTAGAGAACCATGTAACGTCCTCAATTTCATCTTTTATCTCTAAGCAGTTATAAAAAGTTTGGTAATAAAATCAAAGAACGAAGTTTCAACTTTGTTCGGAGACTTCAAACCTCCCAGCGTCCTTAAGAGACAAAAAAAGTTCAGTTCGGTCTGTTGGTATAACATGTCTATCTTCAACGCCAACAAACGAAGGCGTTTTTACCGGATTTGCGCTTCTGTTAACTTTTCCGTGATTTGTTGTTTTTCCTCTCAGCAAAAAAAAAGAAAAGAGTTGCGCCCGCCGTTCTCGATATTCCCATCATTCCCTCCTTATATTTTAAAATCGAAATAAAATTCAGGGAATTACGTTGAAATCAAATATAATATTGATTTTAATTAACTCGCTCCTTTTTGAAACTCGACACACAAAGATGAATTCGGAGGGAAATACCCTACCGAACAAGCACATAGAAAGAAAGGCCATCAATATTTCCCAGTTTTCATTTCATTTCGAAACTAATACCCAAGGAAATTGAATACCTCCTCAATCTCATGTATTGTTCGATTTTGTCGCATTCCCATGAAAAGACACGGTTTTACGGTAAGAACCGAAGGTTTTTTTTTTGTTCTTTTTCGCTCGTTTCCGAGAATCGATATGTAATAAATTACTTCTGACACTGACCCATGGAGCCGTAGCTCCTTGGGAAAATTACGCTCCCTCGAAAATGTAACACGGCCGTAGGTGATGAAATGAGACTGCTTCATTATAGGGCGTTTGGGCATTACCTCATTGATCAAAATAACGTTCCGAAATCGACTACCGCAGAAAATGAGATGTGAAAGATATAGTAACCATCCAGAAGAATTCACCAAAATCGACTCTCTACTTTAGGAATTGAATTTATGCATTGCCCTGTTTCTGAGGAAATTTATTTGAGACACGAATCTGCATAGTCTTCGGCAGTAGCCAATCCCAACCACCGCCAATAATGAATCGGGATAAATCTTGCATTCAGAATTCGACCATATTTTAGGCCCTAAAGAGCTATTACATGTACGCTACTGGGTCATAAAAGTCTTTAATGGTCCATTTGCTTGTTCAATAAAAGAGTAGCGCATCAGTGAAATCAGACTGCACCAATATCTGACATATATATATTTATGAGATCGTAAAGAAAATCTAACGCTTCGGTCGAAACTTTGGAAATGTTATTGACGGAATTGTTGCAGTCCCTGATATTAGAAAATAGTGTTCAAAACGATCAAGTTATATGTCCATATTCAGGAATAACATAAAGCTTCTATGGGCAATTGTTAAATTCATCTATATATTGATTTTATCTACTTTTAAGACGTCTCTTCACTGGATCTGCGCTAAATACACTTTTTCCTAACATTGCTTAATTATGAAACAAGCACATGTATGCCGATCAGAGGTTTGGAAATAAATTTAAACAACGAGTAACTTAGACAGCAGTAATAATGTTGTACAGGCTATCAATGAAAACGATGAGAGACAGTTTTCTGGGGAGAAAAATATTAGTCCTTTATAACGCAAGTTGTAGTACAGAAGGAATTACTTTCATCCCACTGCTATAATTGAATTCAGCGTTCAAAACTAGAAAAAACAAAATAGTGAAAAGATCAACTATAGGTTTGGGTCAAAATTTTGTAGGTGCAAAACCTCCTGAATGTCAGTAAAAATGAAAAAACATTTTCGTCACGAAATTTAGAAAAAATTGATTTCATGTGGAAAAAGCTTACTAAAGTTTAGCGCGAAGACTTAATTACCCATGATTAACAAATTGCAGATAATGTACACTGATTATCATTACCGTGACAAGTCATTATATTTTATGCGCGCGAAAGTCATAACGAACGAAGTAATCTTTTTATCTTTTATTTATGTCCATTTAAAAACTGGAACCGTTTTTATGAAATAACATCAAAAATAACCCATGAAATTTCGATCATAAAATGTATTACACATTTTTTGTGCAACGGTATTCGACGCGTGAAATATAATGCAAAATTTAGTTAGCTTCGGCTTAATTGAAAAGAGACGACACAAAGATACAATATATTTAACGAATCTTGACATTCAGCTTCCAGGTATGCAAATGCTGATCATCTCATATACTTTCATTATGTTTTTCTTCCATGAATTTTGTTGTGACATCTCGCTGCTGGTTAAAAATTTCTATTCAACGTTATGATATTAGTATTAAATGAGAATTTTTTCTCTTTTTTATTTTCTTTTCGATGTATTCATTGTTAACTAGCTTCATAGAACGACGACCTTCGTGGATGAAAAACAAGAGGATACTTATTATAACTTCCAGGGCTACATCATGGCATTGGGGTACCACAGGGTTCATTCCTGGGTCCGGTGTTATGCATGCTGTTCATATTAACGACACAAAAAAAATCAAACTAAATTTCACACAAACTGCGGGTAAATGGACAACTTGTTAGAACAGCGAGACAAGTCTAGTTTTCGAGATTGTTCCTGGCTCTCGGTTGAACTGTCGAAGCATTAAATGGAAAACTGCGTTCTATAAATTTTCGAACAAGAAATATACGCTCGGTGCCTCGGTTCAAGTCGAAAGCAAACTTCGATACGGACTTTTCGCCTGATTCGCGTTGGAAAAATTCATATCACAAAGGAGAATTGTCGGATGTTTGGTGGGAATAAACATAATTTCTTGTCTTCATCATCAATTTATTGCTACTGTAAAGTGATATACCTGACTTATTGCAAATATTGTTTTGTTTCCCATGTCACGCTCTATAATTTAGATTGGTTTTTTCATTTTTCAACAAAAGCTTTTTGACTCAGAACATAATCGATTATTTATAAAAAATACCAGTTCATTGAAATATTCCAGAGCCCATTGAACATTTGTTGATATAATTTAAAAATCGACATGTGGCCCTTGACTCGAAACGCGAAAAATGATGTGCAAAACCCTCGGAATATATCCTGGAAAAAAAATACGGGTGAAACGTGAATTATACTCGGTGTGGCCAACAATCGGGCATTTTCAATTAATGTGTGCCATAATGGCATATCGTAATCCAGTTTTGATAATAGCGATTATGCGGCTATAAAATCGAATTTCGCCAGCATTCATACTGATCGATTGAATTGAAGTCATTTGAGTCATTTGCCCGACAACGTTACATTCGCGTGTAATGCGATGGCTTTTGTACGGCGGAATGCCAAATGGTCGTTCGTCTATCCGAAATTCGGGCGGCGTTATTGTTTACACGCAAATTGCGTCAATGCTTACCTGTATTGGGATCGATGTTGAAAAAACCCTCAGGGTTACCAGATATAATTTTGTAGGTGATCCGTTGTCCGGAATCGCGATCGTTGTCAGACGCGTGTAGATGAATAACGGTGGTGCCGGCGGGGCTGTCCTCCAGGACGGAGGGATAGTAGACGGGTTCGTCGCTCAGGGGTAGATTATCGTTTTCATTCTCGACTTCAATGTATACCTGGAATGTAATTGATGTATTATTAAGAGGAGTTATAGAGGTTGTGGGAGAACAGGAATTTTCAAAACAGCAGTTTCACTGACAAAACACAGCTGCATTTCATCCTTCTCACTTCTCAAAAAAGGCTTACTTTCAAATAGGACAAATTAGGAAGGAATGTAAGGTGCACACGCCAATTAAAAATTTTCAATTTTTTCATACATATCAACCCTTAAAGAATCATTTCTATGTGTTTTCTATTGTAAATGTGTTAAGAACATTGAGTGCAACGATGACTGATGACAACATTTAATAATGTTCAACTTTTTGCAACAAAAAATATTAAAAGTTTCTTCCCCTGATTGTTATTTCAGTTCACTAATTCAGAACGAGAAAATTATTTCTGAAAGCTTGAAATTGCCTCTACGTAGTTTCGTAACATATTTTGATGACCCAATCACAAAAGAAAATAAAGGTATACGGATCGGACTCAAATGACATTCAAGGTATTGAAACAAAACACTTCTTATAAAAATATTCAGGAGTCGAACGATCCAAACAAAAACTTCGACAGAGTTTTAACAACCTGATTAAATGTGATCGGATTAATTGGATGTAACTTTCTTTGAAAATAGTTATCCGGTCTTTTTAGCGCGATGTAAAAAGTATCAGAAAACTCGTAAATGGAGAGTTGAAAAATGCGAGAGGGCATTTCGCTACTAATTATCTATCTTTTGTTCCATTCCGTTGATACGTTTCTCGTGGTACGAATATAGCATTGATAGCAAAAGGTGTTATCTCATGTATATTATTTTTGTCTACCTCAGAAAATGGATCTTTTTGTTTGGAAGGTCCGCTTTTCTATATTCAATGGTTGTGTATAGAAATCGAGTAAAATGTGTTCCAAGCCAATTATTTTCTGAACTATTTAATTTTTCGATGATATAATCTACTAATCTACTACACGTCTACTAAACCTCATTGAATGTTTACTTCATGTTTATTAAATAAATTTTCATTTCATATTTTTCAAATTCTAGTTGAACTTTGAAGATGAAACAGTGAAATGGGCGAACATTCAAAATTAATGTTAACGGCTGTAACATTTTACCACATATGCGGCAGACGTGAGGGAAAATGAAAATAGTCGCTAGGTAAAAATCAACCTAATGTGTGATGCGTTTCAATGTTACCCTCTCAATAATTTAGCATATTTCCCTTTTTCTCCACGAAATTCAACTGAAAATAAATTGAGCAATCTCTCTAACGAATCTTGTGAAAAAGTAAGATTTGGCTTTGGAATGAAATAGTCTTCAGTTGCGCAAACAAAAACTCGGTTCATTTATGACTTCCTCGAAAATCTCACAGAAATAATTGAGACTAGTTGAAAACACGCCCCAACTTCTAACGAACGTGATAACGCTTCTGCGAAAGAACCATTACAAACGTAAACTCGCCCTCGGTTATATTTTCAGCTCAAGTAAGTGGTGATTCTAGATTCGATGTCCTCAAAGAACGAAATACACGTGTTATAAGACAAGATGAGAGTTTTTCCATACGAAATATTAATGGAAGAAAATTTTACGTAGGAAAATAGAGACGATATATTATAATGTGGGGCAACATCAAAGGAACTGATTGAAATGGCAGGAAGTCACCAACTAAGCACTTCTGAAGTGAGATGAGTTGAACACAGGCGTATTTATATCTGTCCCTCCAAATCATATTCATTCAAAGAACATTATTTTCTGCAACGGACGTGATTAATGAACACCTGAGTTTGTTTGACAGCGCTATTTTTCTTCGCACTTCTACGCTATTGCCAACTTTCTGCAAAAATTGAAAGAATGCAAGTTTTTCCCTCAAATTCACCATATCAAAGTTTTCAAAGTTTCCCCCCGAGTGGGTGCTCCACTTTTAGAACGGATGGGATACAGAATTGAAATTGTTTATGTTTGGGTGCAACGGCTGATAGATGCAGATCAAACTGTTATGGCCGTCGGAGCTGGAAAGAGTTCGGATGAAGGCAACCGCTTTGCTTCTTTATATATGAAGAGGACAGTTGAAAAGTCGGCAGCGAGAGCCCATTTACATAAGAAGAATAGAAATGTCTAATCGTTACGTTTATGGAATCAGGTGGAACAATCTGGACTGGAGGAAATAAACAGTCTCTGTGAGCGCCCGGAAGCGGAAGAATCAAATTGGAACTTGGCTCCGGCCAAATTAGTTTCGGGAGTTGAACTGTTATAAAGACGTCACCGCGAACAGTCTTCGGAATGCATCTGGCATCGAGACCTTAATGAAGCTGAATGCACGTAGCGGCAAACTGGATTACGTTTCAATCTTGAGAAAATAAGTTATTCAATTGGTCGATGACGTTCTGTGTTCCTATAGTTCACTTTATACATGAAATAAAATTCCGTCCTGTTGCATGTACGCTGCGATCACTCTTCTTGCTACGCCTCCATTGGAAAACCGACAAAACTAATAATTTACGTTATAAAATAGATTACGTCTCCTCATACTATTCGGCTCCATTTTTTCAGACAATAGTGGTTTACCGCATGAATTTTTACATTTATCATAACAAAGGGCGCCCCAGTTTCCGGACGTTGGTTGTTGTGGAATAGTTTAATTAAATTTGATAGAAGCACGCTCCTCTTTACCACGATTTACTGGAGTTGTTTCAACAAGCCAGCGTGAGGTGTGCGAATTAATCCGGGAAAAACCCAGTTGTAATTTGTTCCTAGCAGACAAGATTAATGATATCAAAAAATGCTACCCTCCAGTTTGGAGTTCCTTTCAAAAGTTACGTTCAAGTACGAATTGCCCTGAACGAAATTGAGTAGCCAAGGAAGAGCATCGCTGAAGGTCGCTCTGCCTCATTGGGAATCTCCATAGCTTTTATTTTGTAGTCTGTCGTGTTGGTGTTCTAATTGTACCATTCAAGTTGCGAACAATTTGAGCAAACAGTTACAATCACATTATGCCGCTAGAAACGAAAAATCTTCACTACGATTCAAAATCGTTTTTTGAATATCGATGTTGAGACGAAATATCTTTCTTCCATGAGGTAACACCGATTACGAAGACATTAAAGGGGGATCTCCGTTAATTTTCGCAACGTTCATCTTGGAACTTCCTTCATTTATCTTACAATTACTCCTTGATATTATATTTAGTCTACCTCACTTATTAATGTGAATTTTCCACTCCAGATATAAAACGAGATTTCGCAGGGGAAGACGTAGAGAGAATAATGTAAGCTAATATCAACTTAACAGGATTCCACTCGACCTGCGTCTTTGAACGAACAATTTCTCCGCAACAGTGACATTTAAGTCCTTTCGTTTTCGTCACATTCAAATCTGAATATTACGTTACAAAAATTTAATTTGGTAGATTAATCAGTATTTTCGCCATTCCTATCGAATTATATCAATAATGTAATACTCAGAATTTACTGAGCATACACACTATAATCAGAAATTAATTTGAGTTAATCAATAACTTACCTCTACGCTCGTATATAATGAGATAACACCTCGATCTTGAGCAAATACTGTAAGCCAATAATGCGTTTTGGTCTCGATATCCAACGGTAGCAGAGTCTTGATGTTTCCTAGAACAAGATCAAATATTTACATTTTGACAGTGAAAAACACGACGTGAAATTAATTCGCGAACTGTTAGTGGTAAGAGGTATAAGTAAACCAGCAGCGAACGTATGAAAACAAACGCCAGTATTTTCTTTTCCGGTTGCCTAGAATTACGGGCAGCGAGCACTTCGTACCGCGATTTTTTATTCAAAAGTAAATTAACAGACGGAGTTAAGTCTGTGAAATATTGATAGTGGCGGACTATTGAAGATGAATGAGGAACGGGAAAAAATTCACAGCGTTTTTCAAGACCTTTTGGAATACAGGAGTCTTCATAAAAGCAATACCTGGCGGGCATTCTATCAGGTAGAACGCGCAAAAAGTTGGATAGCGCGTGACCTTCTCCATAAGATCGTAAATGAATTACTTCACTCTTTGGAGGAAAAGTGAATGGCAGCTTTTATAAGCAGAATAGTGGATGGTAGGAAACATCTCTTTATCCTCGTTGCCAAATCAAAGTGTACACATTTAATTTTAGTCGTATAGTGTAGTTTGATGTAATATTAATGTACCACCTTCATGTTTTCATTACTTTCCCAGTCGGCTACTAATTATGATATGGTTCCGATTTTGTGTTAAATATATTTGTTTTGTTCAGATCAGCACTTATGAAAGGACCACTTAAGCATGCTGATGAGTCTTTAGTTTGGTTCCCACGTTGGTGACCCCGACGTGATCCCTGGTAGGTAACGCAGTTCTGATTAGGGTGCACAGCGTCACCTCCGCACGGTACCGCGACACAGCTTCGCTTGGATGCACATCAACGGCTGTGCCGCCGACCACTGGGCATTCTATCTTTGGTATAATCTTATAAGGATCATTGACTTCAGGATTATTTCATCACTGTACAAACGTCCGTTTGTCCGTTTTTGAGGTTGGCTTTCAATTGAAAATCATAAAATAAAAGCCTCATAGGACGTTTTTAATGTTCTTCTCTATGAACTATACAATGTATTGAATCCTAACTGTTATGCATCCACAATTCTTCGACGGATGGACTACCTACGCGTATTCTAATGAATGTTCAAGGTGCAAGGCATCTATTAAGAAAATTGCGAATGAATATACGAACAGCGATAAATTTGTGTAGAAAGCTGTATTCCACTCATTTTTGGACAACTACAGATGCTTCCGCAGAGCAGCACCCGGCCGTAAATTCAAACTTTATATAAGAGACGTTGATTTATATTATCAAGGGACCGGCGGTAGACTTTCTCGAAACTTGCGAGATTTAACGTGACCGCTGATAACACAGGAATACTCTTTTTTGGTCTTGTTCGATAATCTTAAAGCCCCGCATAGATCAGACTGGTGTTGGGGGGTGTTAGCTAGAAATGTTTTGACGGTGTGGGATCAGGAAATCTCCGACTACAAACGAATGTTCCGTTCCAACTATATACGGAAATAGTTCCAACACAATACGAAATGCTCCTACCGTTTCCGCTATTCCGCACTGGCCTATTTGAGGCTTGAGAATGTGTCTAGACACTTGCAATATTAATACGTTCGTGGTGTAAGCATCAACGCACGCTACTACCGGAATTTGTTCTAGGAACGTAACTCAGAATTTACGGCACACTCCACATTCGAATACCGATTATAGCTACCCGACCATGAGATCTGAACATGAGGTTCAGCCCTGTCAGGATTGGTAGTTGGAAAAGATCACGAAAACTGCAAGGCAAGGTATCGACAGCAGATTCGGCCTTATAAGTTTCCACCTGCTGAATGTAGCCCCGTTCGCGTAGCGAGCAATTTCACACATGCAATAACATCACAGCCAACAATTCGCAAAAACTTTCCGCAATAATTAACAAATAATCTGCAAAAGAGTAATGGATCATTAGAGTGAACTTAACTCGGTCTTTGTTCAGGCGTTCATTCAGCCTATCGTGTGCAGATTGCGTGAATGTTTTCTCTAGGGTGATATCATCTCACGCTGAATAACCATTTCAGAGTTTGTCTTTGTGCTGAAGTTAACTTAAAGTAATGTGTCTTTATTAGTTCAGTTCAGGTGTTTGCGTTAATGGTTCCTTGTTACAAATGAGAAAAAGGAACCGCATCACGTCATCCATTCGAACGCCGACTTGGATTTTCTCATTTCAACGTTCGGAACACGGAAATGCGAAAGAAAAAATATTTGCTTCGAATGAAATGAATCGTCCTTCAGGAAATAGTAATTTATGAACAAAGGTGATTAATTATTACGATACCCTAAACATGTTCCAATTTCCTGTAACTGCACGTAATGGTGAAAGAATCGATAAATAGAAATACGGAAGTTTATTTGATAGAATTTTGTCCGACGAAAATTACGTTACGGAATTACTTCCGTACCTGAGATGTGAATCTTTTTTTTTTGAAAACTGAATAAAGGAGCGCAGCTTTTTTGAAATATGAGTTATCGAAAATTCATCATCGCTGGCCATCCAAATCGATTATCCCAACTGCAAATAAGTGAACTTCACGTACCTCAGAAGTAGAATGATTGAAAGAAAATACGATGAACGAACTTCTCCTCAAAGGTTGTCTACGTTTCAATAACGAACTCGTAGACTTGATTGAATGAAAGTGAAATTAGATTTTAAAAACTTTCCCAATTATCTGAGTTTGCTAATATTGGTAATTGATTCGAATCATATATGTATGAATTTTATTAAATTCTAAAAATGAGGCAAAAACCTCCCATACGATGGTACATGGTGTCTTCAGACGAGTTTCAAAAATATTTTGAATTCATAATAATTTATAATTTTCTATATTTTCAAGTGGCTCAATGTACGAACATTTCGAAACCTGAGGTATAAATACGGATTTGGGTACATTTCATCGTTATGTAACACATGGTGGAAATAATGAGAAACATATTCCAAGGGATTTGCGTCAGAGGGAAGTTTCATTATCAATTTAACCACAGTTAACGTGTTGAATGACAACGAGTCCTTTTTGCGGTATTAGTTCTGACTAGTGAGTGAAATGATATTAAATCGGCTTAACCGAAAGCAGTGGATAATGAATATTCAGCAACAGAAATAACAACCTACATAAACGTATCAGGACTTCTGCCGAATCGGCGAATTTATTTAAGGAAAAGTTTCCAGTGCTATCGCTCGCAATGAAAGCCTTTAAAAAATAATGAGGGCCGCTCCAAACGAATCAAGGGGCTTTTTGTGCGATAGAAATTTCATTGCAACAGCAAATAAGTTGAAAGAGACGTCCAATCACATAGTGGTGAACGCAAGCCAATAAACATTCCCCTTTTTGGTGGAGAGAATAGAAAACAGAAAGAAAGAACCACATGGAATCGAATGGAATTTCACCTTTCCGATCACTCATTTAATATAATAAATTGAATCGCCAATATTACGATCGTCTTTGAATTGATCTATTTTTTGTTTCCTAGACTCGATACCAATTAGTCAAGCTCTTGAATTGAATGAAAAGGAATATTCAAAATAGATTCACGTTTTTACTGCAGGAAAATGCTGAAAACTGATTCAACGAAGTTAATAGCTCAGTTACACTGTGTTGTAGAGTTTCGAATGGAACACAAGCTCAATCCGATCCGTGATGTCACTGATACATTCTGCTTTTTTTTAATCAAAAATGCAATGCTCCATTTGTACAGAATGATAATGGACGAAATCGTTCGCCAGTGGCTTCCCTTACACCCAAGAGCTCTTCTTCTGGCTCATTGACTTTTGATGAGGTCCGAAATTCCACGATGCCAAGATGAAGCCGCAATCTTATTTTTAGTGTGTCGGATAATTTCTTATTTAGAGCATTCACCAAAATTTTATTGTGTCTCCTTTGTTTACTTGTTTCACTTTTTTCATCTTTCTTCATTACGCATTTCATGTTTTCATTTTTATGTGTTATTAAAGTCATTAAAGGTTTCGATTTTTGAATATTTTTTCCGTTGATCAGTTACAAAGATATTCATTTAATTATTTCGGACAACGCAACATGTGTTAAACGAATCTCAAATTTTTCATTTGGAAAATAATATTCCATACTCACATTTTTCCTCATCACCGAAAAGCATTGTTCATTAAATGAAAAACGATTGATTTTCAACTGTCAATGAGATTTATCGATCGCAATTACAATGTACAATACAAAATATTCGAATGGTTTTTCCGTTCAATGCTAGATGAAAGTGACATCAATGGATAACTCTCAAAGAACGGTTATTTCCGTGAGGAAATTAATACAGTCGAAAAAATGAACTGACCAATGGTAATATTTAATGAAACTCGAAATTGTTATAGAAAACAATAATTCCAGAAAATACACGCAGAGCCATGCTCAATTAGCTTCAATAGTCACTAAGGTAGGAATTTCAAAAACCTCAAAAGCACAAGACAATAATTCAAATCCGTCTCAGAAGATTTGAGATCATTTTTCTTCATTTGTTATAATCCATATCGAATTTGGTCGAGGCTGTACTTATAAAAAGGCGGGCTGCTGGGACGTTGCAATTTGCGAGCGGGTGTTTTATTAGAAAAAGGACGACGGTTACGTCTTGATAGACACGAAGTATCTTTGTAATTCCTGAAAGAAAATCGGAGAAAAGAATAATAACAGGGCCTTTTTCATTAGTGAGCAATTTTGATCATTCGCTTGCAGACTTGATTGCCTTATATATTCAAGCACAAATGATGGAGCATTGAGATGAAAATTGGTGAAAAGAAAACAGCAAATGGCAGAATAATGGGGATTTAGTAATTACCGATGGATAGCTCCGTAAAAGCGTGTAATATGGCAACTAACGGGCGCGTGCAAAATAACTAAGAACCACTTAATTATGAAAGCATTTTGAGAAACGAGTACAACTTATAAGAAAATCTGAACAGTGTGTGTGTTGAGCGGTATTTGTGAAGTATATTTTTGCATATTTCTTCAGAGGGAACCGAATTCAAAACGGGTCCTATTCATGTGGAAATTACGCTAACGCATTCATAATGTAAATTTGTAGGTATGGAGCCTTTTCAGAAATTAGGGCGGAAATTTCAGCATCAGTGCACATGAACGAATTTCCCTTTGCGAAAGTAAGAAGGATTCACCAACGATCTGAAATGTTCGGAAGTGACAGATCTATTGAGATTTATCGATACGATAACCGATTACGGTGGTCGGCGAGGGGGCGCAAATCATGAATCGCTCGGTGTTTTCATTTTGTTTTATTCGAAAAATTTTCACTTATTCATCAACCAAACGACAGTAATCCATAAAAGAAAAATCAAACCCCCGATCCGGTCACCATCGAAATGAAACGACACGGAAAAGTAGTGAAGGAACAATGTTTCACTCAACACCCTCTGATCAAGTTAAAAGAGATGGAAAACGAATTCTGCATTCAGAAAGGAAATTACAGAATTGTTTCGAATGAAAAGAAAGCCGTAAATTCAAACCTTCTCATTTGTTTCAGGACATCCCGGCGAAAAATTTGTCTACAGCTCGAACATTCTCCACATCCTAAAGATGACATTTTGCATTCATTGCGATTCTACCGTTCCGAGAGCGTTGGGAATTTATGAAATGAATACATCGCGGAAAGTTCGTGCTGATTTATTTGTCGAGCGTCTCCGAAATTCGTTACACACCCCTATACTTGAATATTTATCTGGATACGTATTGTGTTTTGGGATGGAATAAATGATGCGATTCATTTCCTCTGTCCGAGGTGATGTTTGTCAGGCAACGGCGGTGAGTTTCTGACGTGTTTCCAGTTTCAATTTTCCCTTATTCTAGTTGAAGATATTAGGAATGACGCTGTTTTCAATTCTACGGGTATAATTGCGCTGTTGTGAGTCTTTTGAGCAACCCCTACCGCATCTTCATTGCCTTTTTATTGGTCTCTGTTGAGGGCGTCGCACACTAAGTGGGTGAGAGCGGCGACGCTATTAAGAGAATACTCAAGTCATTAGTATAGACCCACCCACCTTACATAATTAATAATCCCTTCAGTGGCATAAGCTAAGCCTTCCACATCTCTCGACCGATATCCGAGTGGTTGGGTAGCGGTTTCCGTTCGACGAGGGCCTTTTTTGTGTCGTTACCGGTTACCTTGCGACTGCCACGTTGAATATTTGATAAAGCAGAAATCGCTGCGAATGCGGCATTTTTGCCGTCGACGCCGACATCCGGACAAATGGAAAAACCAGTTGCAACGTACGGTGTGGACGTACCCCCAATTAGACCTTAAAATTTGGTTCGAGCTTTCGCTCCAGATATTTAGGGACTTCTCAATTCATTCGACATTCATGATATCCACCCGATGATAATATTCTTTCATACCTTGCGAATTATTCATGAATCCGAAATCGGTGAAATGGTTTTGCACAGCCGAAATACATATTTAATTGATCGAAAAAAACTTTTTGTACGAACAATTTTAGCGGACCGATTGCGTCATATATATTTTTGCAAAATTGTTGGACCGGAGTTGAGTGGTTTTAAACTTTCAGTAGGGAGAATTTTAGCAAAATTTTTATTAATTTTTCTTTGCATTTTTCTCAAAATTTACTTTTTCGCTAGATTTTCGAACCACCATGTTCTCTTTATTTCGCAGAAAATTTTAAATTTGCCATTACATACTTCAACGACAGTGCTTCCCAAAGTTTATGAGGCTGCGGCCCACTTCAAAATACTGCCATATTCGGAACATTTCGACTGTTTCAAAACAGAGACAGCAGTGAGTCGGAGAAATACGCAATATCCATGGTTTGTGCTCTACAAAATGATTTAAAATCTGCTTAAAACCAGGAAACATTATACAAAACCTCGAATGACCAAGGTGATGACCATATCTTTCGAATCCTGAATAACTCCTGAAATGAAACAAGTTTGCACACAAAATCGTATGCGCCATGTTCAGAGAGAATGAAACTGACAATAGAAGCAGTAACTCTCCAGTTCTATCAAAAAGTTTCAGTAAATCTGCATCCGCGTCATGTTCCTCTTACCTGTAACACATAGTATGTTAGATTCAAACTCTCAAATGGAATGTGAGCGTTTCTGTAGTCAGTTTCAACTATTTCGGTCATCTGTCACAGAATGTTAAGTTATTCATGTAATTTCTCGTTATCAAACTTGAATATTCCACCTTTTTCATTGATAAAGGACATTAAATAGACGAATGGGTGGAGTAGCGTTGCGTTTATATTTTTGGTGAGTATGTTTCATCGTCAGGAAATGCGATAAGAAATATTAGTATTCCGTTGCAGGGTCTATCGCGGGTTGATTCGAATTCATAATCGATATGTCTTGTTCATTGGATGTAAACCTAAACAGTCATTAAATTTGATAAATAGTGGATGCAATCGGTCATTGAAAATGTGGAACGCTGACACATTCTGGGGATATTAAACGTGGACTGATCGGTATAGCATGGAACGAGGGACAATAGACGCCTAGTGTGGAATGGTTCTTGAAATTTCCTTGATCCCACGTTGATCATTCAACGCAGTCAAGAGAAAAACATCTACATTTTAATGCGGATCGATACCTTTAATCTGACGTTTTCAGCGTAGGGACGCACCCGCGTTGAAATGTAGACGTTTTTCGTTTTTAACGTCGGTTCTGACGATCAAATAACGATGGTTACGAAGGACTAGGGATTCGATGTAAATTATCCTTAAAAGAATCAGATTTCCGATTTTATACTTTATTTCACGTTGACTGCAACAATTCATCAGTATATCACGAACTAGAACAAAAAAAAATGATGATACGAGTGCGATGCACATCATGCTCAAATTCTCGAAATATGCAAACAACAAACGAAAATGTTATATTTACAAAAAGACATTCCTATATTTGCTGAAAAAAAATCTGATATTTAATTTCGGCTATGTTAACACTGACAGAAACGAAAACATTGTCAAATTATGATTGGAATAACTGTGGTATAACATACTTAAACGATTGCACTCCGCATTTCATGCAACGGAGAAAGCTTAAAGTGTGCGCGAAATGTGCCGTTTTTAAAGCGCAATAAACAGTTATAAAAAGTTCACTTAAAACCATCCTGTTCGACTCACCGAAAATTTATTTACCTCGCGACATAAAGCATAAAGCTATTTATAATCCGAATGTCTCTTCGTCAATCGAGTTCATATCAGCACGATTAAGCATAATAAAAAGAATATTTAATTAAATACGAATACGTTAATTACGTGCGAATCAGGATTAATATTAAACCCGAACCAAAAACAAATCAATGATTGCAGTTCCCCAACACTACACCATTACCATTTAGACGTGATATCTTCGTTGAACACACGCCCGTTCATTCGGTTCTTTCTGTGTCTATTCTGGATTACAGTACACCATCGTATATAATGATTGTGCAGTTGTAACTTTAGGACTTGTGTAGTATGTTCGTTGCCGCAACCGACTAAGGGTTCTGCAGGAGTTAATTATCCATTTCCTTGCTATTCATTCGAACAGTTATGCAATTACTCATAAAATATGGCCTCATTATACATTCGACTGGAGATGAATTCTGAACTGTTTGTACTTTACTGAATTGCATTTTTCATTTATTAATAAACTTATTATGAGGTAACGGAACGTTTCGTGTAATTTCGGATTCCCGCGTGAAATAACCATCGGACTTATTTCGGATTTCTCATTCGTTTTGCGGGCCGTCATGATTTCCATCGTAACTCAAAAGCGGGAAATATAACTACACATCTGTTGGAAGATGAGCGAAATAGATGGGCAAAAGTTTCCGAAACGTTCTGAGTCGGAGAGAAAACGTTCATTTTTAGTCTCGAAATTCGTCGTGCATCTTTTTGAAATTTTTATACCGCCATTAAAAGTTTCCGGCCGAATGAGGGGAGGTAACTGTAATATAAATATTTTCTAAGGAGTTCGTCGATGTGCACGCTTTATCTATATATCATCTTTCGGTTAAGAGCCCCACCCGTACGATTACAGAATACTAAAATCGGATGGTTGTGGGGTGGAATAAATGTCGTTTACTATTATCTCGCATTTAGCGATGCCGGGAAGATATTCGGAGCTGTTACATATTTATTTTAATCTGGATCTAATGCCAAATTGATTTGTTTCCCATTCTGTAATGCGCCTTTCGTCATCCCTGTCACCAACTTGTCTGATTTACGCTCAGTTTACGCCTCACTGGAACTTTTATACGAGCGCAATTTCCGGTCTCGTCTACTCTCTGTCCTCGGGTACATTCTTGAATATTTGAATCTTTAGCAGGAATATCCTGCAGGGTATTCATTTACACAGTGCCTGTCTGAGAGGGAGCCCAATATTTCGTCGATGGAACGAAGAATTGTCAGTATCAACTTTGGTGAATAAAAGGATCGTGACGTCTCTGATTATGTAGGAAGATGTTTTATCGGAAGAGGTGTCGGAACTGAAATTACGAAGGATTCTTCCAGTTGCTTCTAGCATTAATATGGATCGCAATCCCCCTCTTTTCAGAATAGGAGGAATTTTCGAATGCGAAACGGATTATGTGCCGGAATATTTTTCGCCATCGCGTTATTCGTTATCTATTTGTTATTTTTCTGTTTTCTAGAAAATTTCAACCAAACTGACACATCCTCATTATACATTATGCCAGTGAAAAAATACGTGTGGGATACGGATAACAACTTCCAGACTTGTGTTGTGTGTTTGTAACAATAAAATAAATATCAGGTACGTATGTACGTATCGATACATAATTTGTTACTTACCGATATTCCGAGTATCGTTATTTATTCAGTCGTACGGGATCTGAATACACAAAAACGAAACAGCGTGTTGTAATGTTGATTGATCTGTGTGTTCGCGGTGTGTTACAACGTGCAAATTTGTTAAAATTTAAATTTGGTTTATTTCCAAATCCGTAGGGAGGAATAGAAAAGATTACGATGTTTATAATTGTGCATAAAAAATTACAAAGTTTTTTGTGAGCGAGTTTTCAATATTTCGTGTTCCAATTTTCCAATAAGACCCAACAGTGAACAATGAGCGAAACTATGAATTTATATGCATTAAATACGAATAGCGGGGTCTTAGGGGTTATGGCTTATGATTTACATAATATTAGGGTTTCCTTCCTGCTCAAATGGAGTAAATAACGATTCATACCTCAAATACTATCCCCTATTTTGTATTGTCGAAGTTTACGATCAATCTTTTTTTGGAATTGCATTTTACTTACGAGTTGTTGTTGTATTCGCTGCATTTCTTTCTAATCTTCACCAATATTTGTCTGTAAGTTGAAGCCAAATAATTTTAACTGCAAGCTTTTTCTTCATTTATAGTTTCCTTTTACGAAAAAAAAGCCAAGAAACAGCAACTTCCGTATTGCCGCTGTAAAACTTGTGTCGTTATCTTTAGTGACATAACCCTCATGGGATTCTCCGTGTACGAATTGAATTCTCGAGAAAAACTTGATCCTCTGAATATTCATTAGGTAGACTTACTTTTTCGTATGATCAATTGAAAGATTTGAAATCCTCGAAAAAGTTTTTTTCCCCCGGAACGATTTATTTTCCTGAGATACTAATACGTCATCCCGAAACCGAGAAAACTTCAGACTGGAAATCGCAATTCATCCTGTCACCCGAAGGATGAAGGGAATTATTGTTGCGATAATTTTCGGTGTCCTGGTCAAACTGAACAAGTTCTAAGTGAAGTACAAAAAAAAAATACTTTGCGAACAACGTATCAATAAATCACCGTGAAACCTTCATTTGGCAGAATTGCCAAGAGCCACCCGCCAATTCTCTTAATTCCCTAATGTTACCACGATAATGAAACACCGTGCGTTCCTTTAATAGCGCGGTCCGCAACGGGAGCGAACGGGAATGCTTGCTAAACTTCGTTTATAATTTACTAATGACTTAAAGGTCCTTTGGGATGCCGCGAATTCGAGAGTTGAGACCATCATCATCAACTGTTAATCGCCGGACGGATGAATTGGTATTTTGTTGTTTGTTTTCCTTTTAACGCTGACTGAATAATGCTGAAAACTACCACCCTATTAGTATTCGGATCGAAAATTCCAATTTAGGCCTATTAAGGGAAAAGGCGTTCAGAATATAATGGAGGAAAACCACTTCGCTTTCAATCTTCAGTTGCGTCTTGTCTCTCTTATAAAATCAATGAGAGAGTAAATTTAAAAACGATTTAGCACCACGAGAATGAAATAAGTCAATTTGTTTAAAGTTCCAAGATTAAATAACGGAAGCAATTTTATATCAAAATCAAATTCACACGCTGTTAATAGCGTTCGGATAAAAGCATATAATATATTGACTTCGAAGATATGGAGCGAATAAAATGTATTGCCGTTGAGTGGACTATTTCAAGTTTTCATTTTATAGATCCTGAAACGTTTTTGGCAAAGTCGCCAATATCGAGCGGCAATTGTATAAAAGATGCACACTGCTGCGCTATACACCATTATGTAAAGTTTAAGGTTAATCTGAAGGGTCGGAACATCTACTTATTCGAGACCCCTCACCAATCGCACAAGGATTTCTCTTGCGCTTCTTCAACATTTTATTGGGGTACCTTTTTTTGCTCTCCCTTTCCGGATTGTGCAATAAAAGCGAACTTATAAGGAATATTTTCGACGGTGTAAAACGACATGGTATCGAATAGTTTTTCGATTTCTTTCAACAATTTTATTGGCCGTCAACTATTCCGCGAATTGAGAGAGGAATTCAACTCGTCCCATTTATCCGATATCAATTAAAGTTATGATGAATTAAAATTGAGATAGTTTGTTTTGATATTCCTCTGGGGAAAGAAATTTCCATCTGATTAGAAGCATTTCGATTCGATGAATTATAATATTGAACTGTTCGAGATCGAATAGGAATAAAAAATTTTTTTTCTCGGGAAATAGTCGCGCGGTTACTAATTATGCATTTCATGACGCAACTTCAAGATTGCTACCACTTTTCGTACCAAAATGGGTTCTTTCTAGATTGCACGAATCGATGATCGAAATAAAAGATAAAAAGACTAAATTTCCGTTCCTTTTACGTTTTTACCAGACGGAAATTAACGAAATTCCCCGATGATATGACGATAATGGGGAAATTAATTTTGGGTTTTCTCCAATTTCTGGGGTTTGTTCGTATGTAATCACTGATCTAAGTCCTGAAATTTGATACTTTTCGTAATGAAAGTTTTCAGTCTGATATCTTTCAATTTTACATTGAAGTGATGATTATGATTTACCATTAGGTTTACATTTCAACTAGCTCTTCGACGTGGTCAAAAATTTGCGGCAGCCACACTGGTCGCCATGGAGCATACTTTGAAAAACAATAAAACCTTCTTGGATTACAAATCAAAGTCGTTTCATATTTGAGGCTCAAAACCTAAATAGCACTTCCCACAATGAGCATAATATAAATTCATCTTGCCCCCTGATCCTCATAACCAGGTTCGAGGTGCAGAAAGGAACAAACTTCTGATCAATGACACGTCAAAATATTAAATATAAAAGCAGAACCACTATGAGCCATTTCTTCTGTTCTAGAATCACTTTTGATGAAAAATAATTCAGCTAGCAATTGCAATCCTTGTCAAAACCGGCGATACAGAACGCAGGAGAGATCTTTCAATAAAAGGATAATCTGGTGAATACAAGAAGAAATAGTGTTTAATGACGACCGAACGGACAATACAACATTATGTGACCGTCATATCCTATCCTGATAATGTGGAATGGACCTACCGATCGCGCTCACATTGCGCTCTATTGTTACCGGGCACGTTTCGGATATCAAGGGTTGCTCGAAGATACACAATGGTGGTTTCAGATGCCATTTAGGAGTCTTCGTCGTCGTTGAATGACATATCTATTGATATCGTATTACCAGACGGAGAAATCGATCAACCGCTTCCAGTCCGATTTGAACTAAGCCGATTTTCCTTGCAGTATCAATATGGCTTTGTTGAACTCGCTAGGCAGATCGACATGCTTTCTCTATGACAATTATAACTACTCCAATCCTGAGGTTCGTCGGGGTTCCGCCTGATTTTCTGATTACACGCTGTAACTTAGGAGGCAGGGAAACCACTATTGAGAATAACGTTCCGGGTGGAAACGGGATCGTTGTTTCGAACAATAGCCCCATCTAGTTTCGGTTCCTTATTTCCAATATCCAGGCACGATTTTTTATTCAGCCCTCTCCACCGAAAGGAACTTGTTGGTTTTTTGGGGTTATTCTCGATATTTCACAATGGACCTTGTGTGGTGGGGTTAATTGAACGTTTCGGAAGGAGCGTTCAATAGAAATGAAAACCGGCTTGCGGAACGTTGATGCCACTACTTATGCGGAACGTGCTTGAAGAGAATTTAGGATGCTTTATATCGGTAACAAAACAATACATTTCTGAAGAACGTATATCCACCGTAATCCTCTTCATTAACTATAGAAGTTCGAAATGCAGCTTTGGCGGAAATTTCTCGATTTGTCATACAACCGCTGCGCTCGATATGAAAGTACATAGCAGCAAATGACAATATTTGTCGCGTTTAACCAGATCGCAATGACAGGTATGAAGGTGGTGCCTGTTGGTTCCCATCGATCCGATGCACCGTTTTGCTGAACACTATTTGATTTAGGAAAAGCTTTTCAACGCTCATTCGGTAAACAAACGTAATGCAGAGGTATATCGCAAAATTCCAAATTGCAAATGAGCGCAAACTGAACTGTAAAGAAAAAAATGATAAAGAACATGTAGGTGGCATTGAACTTCGCTTCAAGATCGCAATTTATTAATCGTTTCCTTTCCAACTTTTTAATAATATACTCCCAAGTGTCGCATTTCATCCCAGCTATGAATGCAAAATAGCGGATCGCGTATTTGCATTTGATTTGTATTTAAAATGTTGAAATTACAATTCCACTCCATCTGGATGCCGAAATGACGCCATACGATGTGGGGATGCGCATTATTTCGACGTAAATCTTCGGGGACGTGATTATTTGTCGGTCATGTGGATTGTAACGAGATTCATTCAAAGAAATATATACATACTATACGAAGGTCTGCTCGTGGCATGTTGTAACGATTGGTTAATTAAATCGAACAAAAATCGGTCCGCCACATAATGGCATTTGCAGAAATATAAGGAACTTTGCGAATGTTTTTTCAACATTGATGGAGGCAACGGTTGGAACGAGTTATTCACGAAATTTACGCGAAACCGGTGATTCCGCAGACATACGGTCGGACAGTAATTTTTCGCAACACCTACGACACAGGATGCATGTCACGTTTTTCCTTTTTTGTAAAGTTGTCTTTTCATTCACTTGGTCCGTGATCAATGAAGTTGACTTCATTACTACAATGCTCAATCTTTTTAGATTTATTCAAACCAAGTAAACGTTGATTCCTGCTTTTGGATCCATACTTCAAAAAACTAATAGAGAAGCTGCCCCGATGTCTTAAGTCGTTAATGTACTTGAACTGTTGCATGCTCAAGATTACATTTTATGCAGAATAGTTCTGAATTCATTGAATCCGAAGTTACAAATTGGATCCAACCGTGCGGGAATGTTTTTCCAGCATGGATAAAACCGGTTTTATCCGTGCGGGAAAGTCTCCTCGTCGACATACAGCAGATGAATATTGTATAGGAAAAAATTTAGTTCGTATAAACGACTTACAAGAACTTGAGATAAACTATCATTGGTTCTAATTCAATAACGAAATAACCAAAGTGGGTCAATTCGCGATTACTGCAATCATAGATCTTTGACGAAATAAATACGTTGAAGAATGTGTACAGAAAAAAAAAATACTAATAACAGCAGAGGGTAGGATCAAATACGGAGTCATCATGTTTCATATGGTGCTTTGAACGCACTAAATTCTGATGTTGATTTTCCTATAATGCTTCCTTGAAATACGCGATCCACATCTCCAAATGAAGCAAGTTGATATCTAGACGCGAAACGTGCTTTTTTGTGTAAGTATCCGGGAAGTTAATTTAATATTCCATTCTATTAACCGTAAAATCAACAGTGAGAGAAACCAATTTTTGCAGTCCCTATTATTTCTAACAAACTTTTTGCCATGTTTTGGTGGTGTTGAAATTCAATTTCCGAAAGGCAGATTTTCCATTAGCCGCGTTTGTAACTATATAATTTAATGTTTACCAAAAAATCGAATGTAACCCGTCGATATATATTTGACCGAAAATTGAGCGAACCAGAAGGAGCAACAACTGACAAAACTGTCAGCGTCGCGGGTTCATATAGTTCCGTAACGTTGATGACATCACGTTGAACTCGTTGAATAACCAACTCATATGAATGCAAAGTGTTAACAAGTTAAAATTCAATTTGCTAATCTATGTTTACATTTCTGTGTTTGCGCAATGCAAACTTACGGCGTTTCGCAGTGGGTCAAACTCATGAATTAACCTAAGCAAACATAGTTCTATCTTGCTCGTTTCCGTTATTTCAAATACATAGTACAAAGAGTGAGCCGCGGGTCGAGGGTTGCAACTCTGTTTAGAGGGAAAACAGCGTGGCCAGTGGACGATCTTGTGTTCGGCATTCTGCGTTGATGATAATACAAATGATATCAAGGAACGGGCGTGGTTGACAGGGCCGAAGAGCCCCAAACCCGAATAATTTGTCTGCCACCTAAGCAGAATTAAATCGAGACACCGAATGGCAACTGTTTGAAAAATTGAGGGAAACGTAGGAGACCACAAGAGATAGTCTGTTCGGCCGCGCTATTACTCAGGTTACTCGTGCCGAGGCACTTCCATCAGTTTTTCCTGTACGAGCATTTGTTTCAGCCTGTTGAAATATTTATTGTAGGGACTGATATTCCTAATGAGCTTCGAACAATCCCGAGCCTTGTTAATTCGACTGAATTATTCATCATAATGAAGAAAGTTAAGTGTGCGAAAACAGCTTTAAGGACCGTCTTCACCAATGGCATTTTATCCGCTATACAAACTAATTAGCTTTCAATGGGTCCGATTGTTAGGCGCAACTTCGTTCCCTGCTTCAAAACCATTGTTATTAAAATATAAAGCTTAATTAAGCGATCGCAATTACGGACAGGCGCTGCTGAAAAACTTCAATACAGCAAGCGTAACGATTCATCGATTTATTTTACCCGGCACGTATTTTCATTATTCGAGAATACTTTCCGTTTCCTCGATATCAACTCGTACGACGAATGGTTATTATTTTCGGAAATATTCGCCTTATTACAACGACGGAACGTACGGAATCCATTTTCGTTCCCAACGAATTGGTCATGCAAGAAATATCAGAAGAAATGTGCCACGGGCATGGTATTCGCGTAGGTCCAGGGTGTTTGAATATTTGAATATGGAATGAGGTGCACGTCACACGCACGCCACCCCATTATACGAGCATTTGGGCATTTTGCTTGGTTTGCAAATTTCCCGCTCAAGTATCTTCTAATCATACGAGGCCGGCCATTTTAATGGAACTCCAAAATGACTGGACAATTATTAATCGACCCATTCCGACGGGGGCAAATAAATCGGACAGCTCCGAAATACGATGACCGACTGCTTTCTTTCATTACCACCAGTTTTCACTTTCATCGCTTGGAAAAACATCTTCCACTTTACTCGGAACGACAAGAATAATACGGGCATATTTGTACGCTTATTGTACAAACATCCATAACTTGAGTGTCGAAACTATTTCCACACGTCGAATATGACATGATTTTTCAATATTCGAAAGCGAGTTTTTTTATCAGGAAATTTCTTAACTCGTGGATGAATGAAGGTGGAGGATTAACGAAATAATATCTTCAATTTATCATTCCGATACGTAAAGCTGGGCGACACTTTTCACACTCGCCTACCTTTTAGGTAGATCAATCCCTTCTGAAATGAAGTCAAGTCAGATACATGTCGAGAATAGGGTAGAAGTTCTATTCAATCCCAAAGGGAAAAAAACATGTGTAATCCCGAAGATAATCAGACCGAAAAGAACCCGGCGCGTCGGAATAGAAAATCTTCGGCCGAATATTAGATCTACTCCACCCATTTACTGCACGTGACCGAGAGTTTAATGAGATTCAATGACAATGATCGCCTCCATAACAATCCAATCGATTAAAAAGTTATGTTGATGATGACACTCTTTTTTAACAATGATATATTTGTTTATTGCAGAACTTAAACCTATTGAATCAATTATAGCTAAATTTTTTTTTGTATTTTAATTTGAGATATTTACAAAATTTTGATGGAAAAGCTATTGCGTCGTAGTTCGTTTTTCTTGTCATTTCATAACTTCTCTAATCGAACTACAATACTAAGATTCGACAATTTCCTAACATACGATGTTCAATGAAATAATTTAAAACAAGGGAAACTACAATAAGATGCTTTTTTCCTTCTGACGTGATAAAACCTGCTCGTTAATCAAGAATTCCGGAGAATTCACGGAGAATTCATAAACTGCCGCGTGCCAGTCTGCAAAAGCTCCTTGAAATTTGAAGTTGCAGTTGAATTTTGTAAGGTTTCTCATAACGTATCCGCGATTCCAACTCCTTCCGTGGCCATTTTCCAAACAATAAATTACGAGCCTTTACGGTCAAAGAGTTTTCTCCTTCAAATTAATAATGGAAATAAAAAGAATTTTCGAACTTCAGAAATAGCTTTCTCCATTCAGTAGGATTTATTCTACGAAAGTATTTCCCATTCTTCTTTTGAATTCGAAGGGAGAATTCTATAACCAATTTGAGTCAGGCGTGATGCATTCGTTTTCAATACTTCTGTAACAGTTTTTATAAACGTTATTTATCGATCGATCATATTCTGGATCATTTCAATGCCAAATTCTGTCTCTTATCCGGTTCATCCACCTTTTTGAATTTCGTCCTCGTTACTTTTAAAATGAAACTGAGCGTTTTCCATTGGATACGTCTCTGGTCTGTCCCGTAAAGACTTCCTTTCTAATGTCGACAGAAGTAAAGAACCATTAATTGAACGTATGTTTCTATTACGTCGAAATCTCCAACCGGAATATTTCGTTTGGTTTTAATTAAAACTCCCAAGTAATAGGATTCACTGATTGAATTTATTACACTTTACGGATCCTTATGTGCCGCATTCCTTTCGATCTGCTGTAGCCAACCGCTCCGTTCAAAATAACCCAACACAGAACAAACCAATTTTTGTTTTCATTTGGGTTTATGAGTTCCCGCAATACTTCCAACACTTTCGTGATTCGACGGCTCTCCAAAAGCTTTATGCGAATCCCAGTTTTAAAACAACCACTAACTCGATTGGTATTTTGAATGTACACGTTCACATGTATGTAGGTACTATGAAACAGAATTTAAACTGCTCTGATGCGCGTAAAATCATTTTTACACATCCGTTAATGTTTGATATTCGAACCGATCATTCGTTAATAAACTTGGTCATCCTATAATCGAATCCGGATAACTCGAAATGTGTGATACTTTTACCAGCGATTCTCACTAGGCTAAGTAAATCTGGAATCAGTGGAGAAGAATAAATTCGATTTATGGCGAACATAAAATTAAAAGCAGATTTCATTCATCATCGCCCGCATATTAATTCGCATACATAAACCGCAACGTTTGTTCAGAGGAAAATTTTACACTAAACGAAAACATAATTAAATTGTGTCATAAGAGATTCATGTGGTCGCCTGCAGGCATCCATCGTATGAAATCATTAATTTTACCATTTCCCGAGTATTTCAATAGCTCCGTAACTTTTATCCCCAAAAGATTACTCGTTGAATGTCGTGGAGAAGCATGAATATTTCAGGGAAGCTCGGTTTAATAAAGCCTCGATAAACTTGGTTTGTTCTGTTACCGAAAGTATCGTTTTTTCCAATTTTGGTTCATTTCCAAATTAGCGAAAATTTGACTATTGAAAACAGTACCGTTTCCTTTTTCCCACAAAAAAAAACAGGCAGTAAACTGAAGGCTCTTAGAAGACAACTTCTTAGCGAACACTAATTACAGCTATTCGTTCATTTTGAAAAGGCGGCAGTGAAGTTTGCAGAACGAAAAAGATTTTTTATAAAGAAGGGCAGATATCATTTTCGTCATTCCCTTTGATGTACTAGTCTTTCAAAAGAAAACTGGACTTCCAGAGAATCACTCTCAATGTTTCCCGTATTTCAGTGGAGTGGAGAAGAAGTGAGATTTTTTCCACCGAATATCGCGTGCAAGGTGTTACGATTTAGACATAACACTTTTCTGTCGATAATTCGAAGTCACTTCCACCTTAAGTTTCACCGCGAGGTCGTATAATTATCAATTTTACGCACTAGAAATAATGTATTATTGCCGTTAAATTCGAGTGGACCGTCACGCACTGATATTTAATTACCAAGATATACATACGTGACGACTTGAAAGGTGCCTAGCGAAAAGTCCACATTATTCTCGTAGGGGAAAGAATGGTTTTTATATTAATCGTAAAAGAGGGAATTTCCCACTCGAAAACCAATTTGCCGAGGAAGGTGGGAATTTAAATATGTAATGCGATAAACATTATACAAATGTCCCTTTTCGCTTCCTCTTTTTCGGCAACATGCTTCGACCATTAACAAGAGTAGATTTAATATTTCGATTACATGATATTTTATTTGCCGCCTCGATTGAATTGCGAAACCGGGAATCCGAAACTCAATTACGTAAAATGACGAGACGGAATTCCGAAATGAAATAGATTCGGAAAGGAATTTTATGAAAAGCATTAGTTATGATAAATATCCACAGATGAACATTCCAAATATGAGCGACGAGAAAAAGTGGAATTGCTTTCCATTCCCGATGTTCCCTGAAATGGAGGAGGAGCTTGGAAACCCTTCAAATTTTCGAATCGTGGCTGTTGAATTTAATTCCGGTACCACGTTCTGCAATGACGAATATTATCGTTCGATGAAAAACTGAAAAACTTCCAAGACTCCCCTACAAGTGTACTAATTTGCAAGTAGATTGAACATCCGAGACACCCTTCGCGAAACTGGGATAATTAAAGAAATTTCCATCGAATTAATTTGAATCAGCGGGACTGACGTTTATTAAAAATGAAGCGGGGTCAAGTGTTTTCCCACAGTTTTTTTGGGCGCGACAAAAAGTTAAATATTGATAATTCGTTCATCTCCGTTGACGGGTTCTCAGCGACCCTTTTCTTCTTTTCTTTTATTATCTCCAACGCAACACAAATTAGAAAAAAACTGTACGTATAGCGTTTCGCTGCGATGAGGTGAAATTACGAGGCCATACCACGCTTCCCACAATGAAGCTAGATTTCAACCACAACGAAGATGCCAAACGAGACTGGAAATATTCTGATCAATCGATTGTGTGTAATCGCGTTTATCATGGATTTTATCACACTAAATAAGAGTTCGTTTTTTTATGTCTATGTGGTGAAATGTGGCTCACGTATATATAGAAAAAGTAGCAGCTAGAACAGCGTATTTCAAAGTGTGGGTGGACCGCAGAACTGGGTCGCAAAAAAATTCAGCTGGATCGCGCCAAAAATTTAAAAAACATAAAAAATGTTGGGTTTCAGGTTTTTGCCTTGGTTAGTCATTTTTCAAAAGGTTAGTCGCGAAAGATTTTAAAATCTCGTACCGGGCGGCGATCAAAAATGCTAGGGAAATGCTGTGCCAGATAATAAACAAATTGAATTTCCTTTACCTAAAAATTAATCTAATGGTGATCGAATTTGAATCAGTTGATTCTGGAAAAGGTATATTGAAAAAAAACTACATCAAATTCAATTCGCACAGTAAAAAAATATATTACAGGAATTTCAAATGAAACGGATTCCTGTTGTTATCAGACTGATATAATAATAGGAACAGGAAAATTCTAGTCATAGCTACTTTCCGATTCCTGTGCTCAGTACAAGAAGAGCTGTGCTTATGAAAGGAATGCAAAACTTCAAAGATAAGTGGAATGATTCTGGCGATGAATGAATTTTCTTAAGCACAGGAATAAAATTCTCATTACTACAAATCAGTAAAATGTAAACGTGATTATAATTTTTGGTGTTAACTATCAGAATTGAGTAATACTATCCAAAAGAATAGGGAACAGGAAATATTCTTGTAGTTAACGATGGAATAAAATTAAAAATAATTTTCAGAGAAGCGATAAACGACAAAACAATAATGAATATAAAAATATCCGTTTCCATTGAATGATATTCGACTATTACTTCTTACAGGAATACGTTGTTATTAAATTTGTTATCAGCAATCAATATTCCACTAAGAATTCCTGTAATAGAGACTTCTACTCTAATGATTCCTGTAATAATCGACGGATTTAAACAGTTATTCGCAATAAATATTCCTCTACGAGTTTCTTTGACCCGCGAAGGAATCTAACGTTTCATGTAAGTAGATATTCCTGCGGTGAACAATGGAAATTATTGTACCTACCGCCGAAGTACAGGAATGATGCCGGTACTAAGTATGAGATTTTGTTCCACTTTCTAGTGGATTCATGTAAGTGGAATCCTGTAATTATTACAGCTAAATTTATTTCAATGAAAGTTATTTGTAATAACTGATTATTTGATTATTAATTGTTTAAAAAAATATTAGCCAACCAATAATAAAGAACATATTATTTCCACATTTAAGTCTGAGGACTTTAAGTTTAAGATAATGTTTTTGGTTGGAGTGGTGACTTCAAAGTAGTTGGCAATCGAATGCTAGGGATAATCGTTTCTATCATCTTATATCTCGAGTCCCTGAAACTAAACATTTCTGGCGTCCCCCAGAAAAATCATTTTTTCCTCCCGTTGACAGATAAAAGGATACAGGTGGACGGGAAATCTCCTTGAGTCGTTGCGTGTTTCCGGATTTAGTCGGGAATATGACGCAAGAAAAAAAAATCAACGAGATACTTTGTGCCGAAAATAGCCAAGAGCAAAACATAATATCACACTGTGTTCTCTCCGTTCGACGCCGAGGTTCATAAAACGCCAACCAATGTTGTTCCTAACTTATATTGGATACATTTGTCACCTTTAGATAGACACACTGATTGATATTGGTCTATCCTTGAATCAGTCGCCATGGTGAACGATAATCATCGCTCGGAATTGAATTCGATGAGAAGGAAGAAAATTTGTCTCCATTGAGCCGTTCCCGAATTTACGACAAGTTGCTGAATTCAGCTATCAAAATACGTAGCGAATAAATTACCGTAAGTTTCGCTTTGCAGAATTGCCAAGACTTGTTTCACGAATACTCTTCTTTATTCCGCAAGGATAGCGTGTACCGTTGCTTCAATAGTTCGAGAACTGAAGCGAACGAGCGCGGCCACAAAACCTCATTTATAATTTGCTAATGACTGAGAGGTCCTTTGGGGAACCGCGTATACGAGACGTAGCCGCCATCATCGGCTGCTAATAGAAAGATGGATAGCTTCGGAATCTTAGTAATTTAAACTTTTTCGTCGGAATCACGTCTTTTAGATAAATTCCCTTGCATCCTCAACCCTTGGGAATTTCTTTTTTCCATCAATAAACTAAGGATCGTTAATTGCTTTTATTTCATCATTTGGGAATCGTGCTGAAACATGACTTTCGATCGCGAACGTTATGTTTTCCGATCAATTTATCTCAAAATGAGAAAAAGACGAGGGGACCGAAAGAAAATTGACTGGAATCCTCTTCATTATAGCGAAAAGAAAATTCATTCGGATGACAGGCCAGGTTTGGACGGAATAGAAAAGTTCAATCTTTCAGTCTAAATCACGTTCCGAGAAACGGAACAATCCCTCTTTAGTTGTACGTATCAGCGGAAAATTGTAATGTTAGGGGGAAATTTCAGTTCTGTTAAAAACGTCACGACGAAAGTCCCCCTCAGTTTCTATGTCGGCAGGTATTCCCGAACGGCCGACATAATTGAATTTTATAGGAACATCACGACTGGCCCTTAAGGCCCTTACTTCTAATCTGCAAATGGAATGCATGGAAACGGGCACTTTTTACATGGCCGTCCTCCTTTCTCTTGACCGAATTGAATCCTTATCAAAAGGAAATGAGAGGTGGTCGAGAAATAATGGCCTATCGTTTCGATGGTTCCGAGTTTTCAAAATATAACCCTGTTACCGCGAATGTTCGAGTGCCTCTCGTTGCTATGCTACTTCCGAGTTTCGACGAAAAGCCGATTCAACTTCTAAGTTATGTTCAGTTTACGCGTTCTTCCTTATCGGCGTAAGTTGTATCGAATTTCCATCCTACTGAAATGCTTCAAAAGCTACATCGCATCAGACACGAAGATAGTTTGCTGGAGGCGTTCGTTGGACAAGCGGTATGAACCGATATTAATAATCGATATTATTTGATAGTTTTCTGAAATCAAAAAAAAATTTCCACAACCCAAAACATTATCGGATTCAACGATGTAGAATTGAAATATAAGTGAGTCACATTCAATTGAAATCGAGTTTAAATACCTATAATTCGTTCCATCAGCCATTGAAAATTCTTTTCTGATATAGATTTGAATGTAATTGCAAATTCCAATTTGGAATATATCGAAAATGTATCCGAAATATTGATGGCAAACTGGTCTAATTTAATAATGTAATAATTCGTGCGTAACAAATTGCATGTGTTATTCATGGAATTGGGTATGTAAAATAACTGTTGCATTGGAGGGTATCGAAAAATTACGTCAGAAATTTTGGTTGTGATTAATAAAAAACAATGGACTAGTGGTTTGGCATCATCATTTCGTTGGGTGTCCTATTTCTTCATTCCAATTAAAAATAATTTGTATTGAAAAGGAAAAATGCGATGGTTTAGGAGACCCAAAAAGTTTTCGTTTCCAAACAATTTATCGTACCTTTATCCGTAGAATTTATGAAAACTCAAGCTTTCAATAGGCGTCCCTAAACTTTTTTGTGATCAGAACGAAGTTGGAAAAATCTATCGATCCTATTTCGTGAAACATTTCATATATGAAATTGGTAATGAATAATCTCTCTGAACAAAACGACCTTCATTCAATAACAAAGGTGCATAGTCGGCACATACGTGAGCTGTATACGTCATGATCATTCTTCTCAAGGGACATCGATTACATTGATACGCTATGACTTGAATAATTTTCTGCTGTCTTGTAGGTGTGAATTTTGCTTGTTTATTTTTCCAACGACGATGAGGTTCATTGTCATCGACATTTTTCGTAGTGCTTCGTTTGAACGTGGATATTTTAATTGTGGAATATTAAAACCGGGGCTGTATATATTTTCGATGATACAGTTCTCGCGCTAATACATATATATAATACATTGTGGAAACGTGCCAGTTTCTGTACTTGGCTCATTATCGGGATTTTTATACAGCCAGCGTTTCCATGGGGCTTAATGCGCCCCATAAAAGTCCTGTGATAATAAAATACATAAGTATATTTATTTATATTTTCCTAATGTTTCCGAGCGCTGCTGATAAATGATATTGGCCAGGGCACTAATGGAAAAGATCCCGGAGCGAGATTCTCTACGAAAATACAGATTTTCCTTGCCAGATATAAATGAATTGTGGACTATACAAAATAATTTCTGATTTATGAACCGAAAATTAAATTCCTTTGCTTGTTGCATCGTAAAAATGGAAATTGTGACGCAGAAATACGGCAACTATGCGGGAGGTACATTTAATGACTCCGCGAATGCGAGACGAAACTTCCCTATAAACCCGGGAAGACTTCCAACCGAAACCCTAAATATTTTCGCAATTCTTCAGCCAATGACGCAATGTCATAACTACAACTCACGATGGAGATTGAAACGCGTTGCGTAACATAATTTACGCAACTTTAATTAATTTCACTCCTTTTTTGAATGTTCTATCTTTAGCGCTACGAGTCATTTCGAATCTATATAACCTCGGGGTATAATCCTGATGGATGTTAATATTTGAATTAATCAACATAAAAAAATTGTGCATCCGACAAAAAACTTCAAAAGTGCACAAAAATTATTTCGATATATAGTTTGTAAACTTGAAATTAGCTTCATAATACGATCTCCATGTTATGCAAATTGACTTCCGCATTCCATTCGTTCGGCTAACGTAACAGTAGAAAAATTCAGAAACATAGTGCCGCATAAACCCCCAACAGACAAAACAGCATACTCAAAGGGCCGACGGATTTGGTCAGAGTATTTCCTTTACACAGACAACCCGTGTCTTGGAATTGTTTATATCATTTCCTAATGCTCTTAGTGGTATGAAGATTAACACCGAGGTATTATCACGGAAAACTGCACCGTGTTACGGACTCCTGTTCTGTTGCTTCAGAGATGTAAAATGGGATACCGGCCATTCTCGAGCAACTCGCCATTATTTTGTTGTTTAACAATGATACAAGATCATATCTCCGTAAACTGTAGATTATAATGCAATTAATCCATCGTATTTCAATATAACTTAATAACAAAGATAAGTGGTATCGATATGTTGTTATGGCGATTACGAAATTCATCCCAGCTTTCGGCACTAAAAACGACTCAAATACTGTGAACGAAAGTACTGTTAGATAAATTACTCAAAAACGGATGAAGTGAAAACAACTGGAGCGACGAAACCGAATCATATGTTTTCTTCTAGCAGTTATTTTATTCGGCATCCTTACTTTTTGTGAAAACATATTCGCGAACTATTCTGCCAAATATCGAACCGAACAGCCGAATACCGAATAATTGTCGCATCTCTAGTTTAGAATTCTAAGAGATCCCATTCCCGTTGGATCTGATCAGGAAACAGTTATCAGGATTTACATGGAAATCTGGTGATATTGCCGAAAAAAAATTGAAATAATTTTCTTCAGAAAACCAAATGAAACATACGTTCAAGCATTATCATCAACAGAGCCACCAAAAAGTAATGCATTTTTCGATTTCCATTTAAGAGAACGAAAAGTAATCCCAAATCAAAGGAAGCAATGAAATGAAACAAGTGAATTGAAGATTTGGCAGCATAATTCACGTCCACAAGTCTAGACAACAAAGAAAATGAGTAAGCAGGAAAGTCGACCAGAAATGTTTGAAGGTAAATATAAATAAGTTTTCGTTTTGTAAGAATGTATTAAAGGTGAAAAATATGAATGCTATTTACGCATATCTCTAAAAAAATGTTATGTACCTAATGTCGTTTTTCCGCAGGGAATGACATATGTAAAAAATCCGAGGCACATGAAACTACGAGGTTGATAAACGACATTATAAGAGAATATATGTCATGGCAAGGGTACAATATGAGCGAAAACATTTTTAGACAAGGTATAATTGAATTTTGCCACATCAGGTGTTAAATAACGAACTTCTACAGAATTGAAACTAAACGAAGAGAAGGTAAATCGTAAAAGTTTATTGAATGAACTCGCCCTGGAAGAGAATGCTGAAACGACGAAAATACCATTACTGTACTATATTGTCTTGAGTTTTCTCTAGAAAAACCATACCAGTACTATTCTAGCTTTTCTATCTGAAATGAATATTATCTGTTCAAGTTACACTGAATAAATAGTGTCATACAAAATTCCTATATGAAATTAATGAAATAAATTCGAGTTTAATCTGTCCGAAGCAATACGCGGTGAACGCCGGTGTTCCTCATGGATCGGTATTGTTCCCGACGCGCTTCCTTATCCACACCAACGATTTAATGAACGATGAATATTTTTATTGCAACACCTTTTTTTCTCATTCTAAATATAAATGAACAGTCCTTTAATAAAAATTCATTTGTTCCGTTTTTTTTTTGGTAATATTCAAGCATGCCTACATGATTTCTGATGGACACTGCTTTCCAAATACCTCTGTCTTAAGACGAATCTTACTAACTGAACAATATTTTTTCTTGTCAGAACAATGCATACCTCTAACATCATTAGATGATCGAGCAGAATCTGGAAGATGAACTTACCTTGATTGTCGATTGAAAAGACGCCAATTCCATCGCCGCCACGTATCGAATATTCTATATTACTGTCGCCACCAGGCGGATCGGCATCGGTAGCATTCAGCGTTATGACCAATGTTCCGGCTGGCAAATTTTCTTTTACTTTGGCACTGAACACACAATCGCCAAAATACGGTGCATACGCGTTCTCGTTAACGTCCACCACGTACACCACCACGCTCGACTCCGACGACAATGATGGATTGCCGCGATCTTTCGCGAAAACGACCAGACTATGGACCTGAAAATATATTGGTTTGTAAAGTTACTTTCAAATTGCTCCGCAGAAGACGGCATCGATACTCAGTCGAACGGGACAGTATTATATTTACGTTTTTCTCTCAGCAATTCGAGGACTTCTTGATATTAATTCAAACTTTCTGTGTGGGATGTGATGAATATTTAAAATTGCGGATGAATTAATAAAAAATGAAGCAATAAACCCGAAGTGTTCATTATATATATAGGGTGCGGAAGTTAGGAACCAGTTCAAAAAAAAATGAAAAAGGGTTTGCAGATTATGTACATTTTTATGAAGTATCCTTGACCGACAATTCTCTTAACGAGCCGGCAGTCAACTACAGGATTTTAAAGATAAGAGATTACCTTACTCTCGTTGTGACTTTTTCAGGAAACCAAGAAACCATATTTTTGAACATTCCAAAACTGCATCCTTGCCACACTTTTAGTGCACACAATCCTTTACGGTTTTCATAAAAAAAATTTGTTTTATTTGTGACAACTGAACTGTCAGAAAAGTATTCCCATCGAAGACCTGATTCAATTAGGTTCGATAACAGCTGTTCCTTTTTACACGATATTAAATTCTTGACTCGTCGCACTGCGATGGAATAATTCAGTGTCCCGCGATTTTAAAATTCGCTTCGGCCCGAACGAATTAATATGTTTCGCGACCTCTATCGGAAAAATCGGTTTTAACAAGGAATTCGATTTAAAAAAGCGGAGCTCCTAACCGATACTTCGGGCGGCTTAGATTTACCAACCGCACAGCACCCCTTTCCGATTTCGGTTCCCGCGAAAGTCTAAAGTAAGTTGTTATATCGCAAATTTTATATCGAACTTTTCGCGGGAGCGTTTCATTCGATTTTTGGAACTTTGAGTTTTTCAACAGTGAAAACCGATCGCTTAAAAGTATTTTGCTGAGTTTTAATGGCTTGCACCGAAACGTGTAATACCTTATCGTTCTTTTTGTTTTTTCAGCAGGATTCCTGAGTTCTGTTGAAACCGGAAAACATGAAATAGGAAAAAGTTGCAAAAATAAATAATTGAGTGTAATGGTCAACTAGAAAGTGTGGAAAAAAATCGAAATTCAATCTTTCGATAGAATTAATTTGTTTGGAATTTAAAAGCTGATTCTGTAGCAATAAACTTTTAACAACGTGTATACCTCAGATTCTCAAATAGTTCCACTTGATTTTACAAAATTTATTGAAATTACATAAAGAATTTTGAAATTTGGCTATGTTTTTGGATCTGACTTTTTTGAACTGAAACTTATTTTTTGAAATTAAAAAAAAAAATCCGTCTCTAAAACTGATTGTTACCTGTAACATCGGTTTTTTATTTCTTTGAATTCATGCAATTGTGACTGATTCAATATGTATTCATATAATTATATAGTTTTTCATAAGTGAAATGATAGGATGTAAGCAGTCACTTCGAACGAATCTCTGGAAAAGACTTATTTTTCGCCACATATACACTTGGTGTCCAATTTGTTTCATATAGAAAAATTAAGTTATGGCCTGGTGAAATTTAATTCATTAAGCGTATGATGTAACTCTTGGAATAATTGAAATACCTTAATCTGTAGAAAAGATTGAAAGTGAATATATACAATACGATATCGAGAAAATGGTGAAAATATTTCTTTATCTACAAGTGAAAAATATCACGGGCGACGACAAGACAAGTAAATTCATTTTTCGTATTCAAAATTATTAGAAAAAGGTAACACATTTGATAATGAACCGAACGAACGAGATGTATAGCGCGAACGACGACGCTATTGCAGTATCGTTCGTTCGATCGTTCATTTCGTATGAGCTCGATGTATCGTGGCACCGTTCGTTCAAAGTAACGAACTATGGAGTGCAATGGTATAGTGTGCCGTAGCTCATATAAAGGTTGGACACTGAACTTAGGTGAGCAGAGAGAAAAGAGCCGGCACCCTTTAAACGATCGAACGACCCATCACTAGCACATTGGAACCGTTTGTTTATGCTGATGGCGTTTGTCTTGTTCGTGCTTTTAAAGAAAGATCGTATCGAGATACGCTTGGTTTTTTTCGACAATCTATCGAAACCGTAGGAAGAAAATATTTAGAAGTATCAATTATTGCCAAGCGTTTTTTCTGGGAGTTATCTTCCTACGGTGCATTTCTGAAATTGTTTTCCTTTGCATGAAGTGAAAGTCACCTTCCGGATACGCAAACTGGATTTTGGGGTTTAACGAACAGAGGCAGCGCATCCGCCAGTTTGCATTAGCACCCGGTCGTTAAGCTTAATCTCATAGTGGATTAATAGAATGATTGGAACATATATTTGTGGTTCTGCTCCAGTGGGTAACGCGATACGCGTCTCTTTGGACTATTACGTGAAAAATGAATGAATATTCGTAGTGACACATACCTGACGTTCCTCGTAATCCAACGGTTTCGTCGTCCGTATCGTTCCGGACAACTTGTCGATTTGAAAGGTGCCGTCGCTATCCTTGTCTTCCAAGCTGTAGACGACCTCGCCCTCGGCGCCTAGATCTGGATCAGAAGCCGAGACGACGGCGACGACGCTACCCTTCGGAACGTCCTCACGTATCTTGACCGAATAATTTGCGAGGGTGAACTTGGGCGCGTTGTCATTAATGTCATCGATGGATATGCGAACGATGGCATCGGAATAGAGAGCTGGATTGTTCGCGTCCTTGCCACCGCCGTCCGTCGCGCGGATTCGCAACTCGTACAGATCCCGCCGTTCCCTGTCGAGATTGTTTGACACGGTGAGCACGCCCGTGATTCGATCTACGGCGAAATCCTTGGTGTCCGTAACCAGGGAGTAAGTGACTTTGGCGTTATCGCCGGCGTCGGCGTCCGTGGCGTTCGCCCGAAATATTGCCGTTCCGTTCAGTGCGTTTTCCGTCACACGGAAACTGGCGAGCGATTTTTCGAATTTCGGAGCGTTATCGTTGACATCCAGAACAGTTATAGGTAAGATTCGCGAAGTCGATTTTCTCGGCTTGCCGGTGTCGTACACCGTGACGTTCAGAAAATAGATGCTCTCCCTTTCGCGGTCCAGATAACCGAGAACTTTCAAATCGGCCGTGTCCATATCGATGTGAAATTGCGAGTATTTGTCACCGCCCGATATGCCGTAAATTAGTTTGCCGTTGTAGCCGAGATCTCGGTCGCGAGCTTTCAGTTTCACCAGGATTGTGCCGATCGGCACCGACTCGTTCACTTTGATCTCGACCGGAAAGTCGACGAATTCGGGGGTGTGCACATTTTGTCCGTAACGAGACGGCATCATCGCGAACTGTTTCTCCACGGGTTCCTTGTTGTTGGTTTCGGCGGCGGCCAGTATTTCGGTTAATCTCCTCGCGACGCCCGTGTCTTTACAATCGAACGCTCCGGTGTCGTCCGTCAAGATTCTGTCGACGAACGCACCGGCCGCCGTCCGTTTCGTGTTCACTAATTTAAAACGGACGCGCGTTACGTCGGCAAAATGCGTCCCGTCCGTCGCTGTTACATTGATTTCGCGTTCGACAGCTCGAACGTCGTTCAAATCGCAGCTGACTGTTATCGTTCCAGAAGTGGCGTCGATCCGGAAACAGTCATCCTCGTTACCTGAGACGATCTTGTAACTGATGATATTGCCGGCGTCGAAATCGATGGCCGACAACGTGATAATCTCGGCGCCGATGGGCGCGTGACGCGTTACGTGTCCGACGCAATCCACCTTCTCGAACTGCGGACGATTGTCATTCACATCTTTTACTTTAACAGTCAATTGCATCTCGGTCTGTCGGCGATACGGCACACCCCAATCGGACGCCCTCAGCCTGATCACATACTTGCGGCGCATACTTTCGTAATCCAGAAGGGCGTTCGTTTTAATAGCGCCGGAAAAGTGATCGATATCGAAAGGTACCTCGTTCAAATTCGCTATCAGATAAGATATGTAAGCGTTTTCGCCGCGATCTCTGTCTTTGGCGTGGACGGTGGTGACGGACGTTCCTGCCGGCAGGTTTTCATCTATCCACACTGTCTGTTCCGCCTTGTCGAATATCGGGTCGTTGTCGTTCGTGTCCTCGACATAGATCTTTACTTTGGCTGATGATTGTTTGCGCGTGCCAACGTTACCCTGATCTATCGCCGACACAGTCAAACTGTAAAACGGTTTACTTTCGGCATCTAGCATGACGGCGGTATAAAGCATTCCGGTCTCGGGATTGATCGTGAATTCGCCGCCCTCATTGCCGCCCACAATTTCAAGCAACACTTGAGCGTTCTTTCCCTGATCTTTGTCGGTCACTTTCAATCTGATCAGGGCGGTATTCACGGGCGCCGATTCCGATACTTGGACGTCGTATATCTCTTTGTTGAATACGGGAGCGTTATCGTTCAAATCCGTCAACTGTACAGGTACAGACTTGTAACTTTGACGTGGAGGTATACCGCGATCAACGGCGCGCAATTGCAACTTGTACCCTTGAGGCGTCGTCTCGCGATCTAGCAATTTCAACACTTCAATGTTGAATTCGCCTTTTTGCTTGGTCGGTCTGATGCGAAAATGACCGTCCGGATCGCCGTCGATGATCTCCAAGCTCCGTATTTCGCCGTGGACGCCCGCGTCCCTATCCGACACGTTAACGATCGCGTAGATGTCGGCGTTCGAATTCTCAACGATCTCTGGATGTCGTCTGATACGGATCTCCGGTGAATGGAAGTTCACTTTTTTGACGCGCACCCTGACTTTCGCCCTACTTAACATGCCCGGAGTGTTTTGCCGGTAGACGACGCCCCGATCCTGTGCCAGCACCGTGAACTCGTAATAAGTGCCCTCGTTGTATCGCAACGGCCGGCTAAGGGTAATAACGCCGGTCATCGGGTGGATCGCGAATTTGTCCGTTTCCTCCAGAAAACTGTAATAAATCTCGCCGTTCCGGCCGAGGTCTGCATCTTCTGCCACCACCCTAACTATGCTCTGATGGATTGGGGTGTCCTCAAACACCGTGGCATTATATTCGGTGGGATAGAATAAAGGGTTCAGGTCGTTGGTGTCGAGAACGGTCACGACCACGGTCGCGTCCGACTCGTATTGGACTTTCTGCTTCCCCTCTCTAATGGCAGCGGTGGCGCGAATTTTGAGAACGTATTTATCCCGTCGTTCCCGGTTCAGCACGTCGTTATTGCCGGTCCTCGTGCGAATCAATAGAAAACAAAAATCCCCCACCAATCGATCTTCGGCCTTGAAAAATTTGTCCTTGTCACCCTCGACTATTTTATAACGAATGTCCGTAAATGTGGAACTGCGTACCGATATCCCCATTCGCTCCGATCCCGGCTCCTGATACGCGTACGTTTTCGCAACGCTGTTCTCCGGTATGCTGACATTGTATTGGGACTTTGTGAAGGCGAATTCGATATCTGTGGTGGATTGATGTTCCGATTCCGCTCTTGTCAACGCAAACACCAACACGAAAAGGGCGAATGCGCGCTTCCGCATCATTTTAGCTCATCGCGGGAGCACCTGAAAATCAACGAGAAAAAAAATGTTAATCTTCAATTTTATCGAACGGCATCGACTGAACCGTCGCCTCGTCGTTCCGAGTGATTATAATTCCTATCTCGTAAGCAAGGAATGCACGTGAACTTTTCAGTCACGATCACGAACAACTCCTTAAACTTCGGGGACTTCGGGATGGTGGAAGTTTTTAAACAAAACAATAGAAAGTCGTGCATGTTTATCAAATGTCATTTACGCTAAACTGTATATAAGGTCTCTTTACTTTATCCATTAAAATGCGAGGCTGTGATGAAACCGACGCATTCGCCATATTCTCCATTCGGGGCACATCTTCCGAAATTTGCGATCGCATAAAGAACGATAAACGTTGAATTTCCAAGTTGGAAAATTATTAAATAAATTTACGATACCTTCAAAACAGAGCGGCGTATGTTACCTATATACGGCCATACAACGAATTCCGGATAATCTGCGAGCTTTCCGACCGAATATATTCGGCAAATGTATTCACTCAGCTGATGGCGGGGAAAAAACCCGCGCACACAGTTATGGTGAAACGAGATTACACAGTTGCAGCACAAATAACCTATTATTCAAAAATGAAGAAAATAGATACTTTGTCTATGTGATTAATCCAATTCCAAACAGAAATTAAAACAATAAGCTGTTTTTAACGTTCCTTTTAAGAGTTGTATGGGTCGCTCAGTAACGATTCAACGGTACTGTGCTGCCGCCCCGCACAGTGTAGCCAATGAACGACTCACTTGACAAGAGCAGTTCATTCGAAATGAACAATTCTTGCCAACTCCTAGGAAATTCACAGCTTTTTCAAACCGACCGTTCGCTTCGAATTAATATAATTTTTCATACAACATCGGAAAATGACACTTTCCTTCCTCTTTGAAGGATGAAACGAGTGCCATACCTCCTAAGCGCGGTAAAAGTTTTTTCCTCCCGCATCAATGACTATTTCAATTGAAAAAAATGACGTAACGCGTTATGTGGCATAAAAATATCAACACGTATTTGTTTATCAACGCATATTTGAAATTTGAAATTTCACAAGGAAAAAACTTTGCCAGAAGTTAAATGTTATGCCTCTGGAGTAAAACGCCGTTCTCTCCCTTGGATGGTCAATGTCTTCGGCAAGCTTCGGGCGTCAAATCTTTTTCGCCGAAGGAAACGGTGAACTTCTTTCCTTGGCATAAATTTAACCACAATGTCAACCGATGTTAAAATTCAATGCGTTGTTAATGAGAGTGTAGTTTCTTCACAATGGAAGGAATTGTTCAAACGTTGACTGAATTGGAACGATTCCTTCCTTCAAAATTTGAAATGCGAAAGACGACGCTGTAACGTCTTCTACCTTACAAATTTATCGAACTTCAAAAGTTCCAAACTCACGTTATTAATTATGAAAATCGTTATGAAAACTTTGCCCCAAATAGATAAAGAAACTGACGATTTTCTCTCTTTTAGCCAATAGGATGGAATGTAACTTAAGAAGGTACACTCCCCATTCGCTAATTCGACATTTGCCAAGCTCTTCTGGAACGTAATCCTCGCGAATGTTGAGGGATTACTATAGAAATTTAACGAGTGCGAACCTTTAGTTCTCAATCAAAATGAAGCATTTGGTAAATATTTAAAATTAATAATTCAGTTGCGTTTACTTCCAAATCGCAGCGTACCTACTATTGAAACTCATTAAATTATGGACTGGAGGAATGCGACCATTGGAGTTGAAAAAATTCGTTTTCTGAAAGATGTTTTCAATTCCTGACTTGCAGATTTTAATCGAAAGAAAATCCACGATTAACGAAACATGTTACTTTCAAGACGGAACATTAAGCCCGAAAGAGCTATTCATCCCCGGCAGCATTTCCGTCCATACAATACCGTCAGATAGTTCGACAGGATTTCAAATCCTCTTATTCACGCAAACGGTAAAGCAATCTCGTTTTCTTCGTAAAATAATTGCGTCGTTACGTCACGTCAAGAATAATAACGCCGTGATCGCCGCAGACGGAAAAGAAGAAAAACCAGCAGAATTTTTCTTCGTTGATATTTGAAAGTGTTGCAGTGAATTTGAGTTCCTTATAAAATCTTATTCCTGCAAACATAAAAAATAGGTTTCATCAACGAGGCGCTAGGACTGTACAAAAATTATTCAACAAAACGAAATGAGAAATATGATTCCTTCGAGGAGGAAATTGTGACAGTAATGTATAATTCGATTTATGTTCAATTATCAAAATGGAACGTTAAAGAAAAACTTAAATACTGAATACGAAAATCTGAAAATTCGAAGGCGAAGAATCTGATAAAAAATGTTAAATTTTCAAAACTTAAAATACGTAACCGCACAGCAGTGAACGTATACCTCACAGAAAGAAACCCCTGAGGTACTGCAGTGACCACCTTATCGGAAGTGGGCACGATTCCGTTTTCGTTCTGTGCAGAGCTAGTAATTATGATTAAAATCGTATGATAATTCAGTTTTCTTGATTCGGCCCGCAAACGCGATAGGTTGAAGGGGCATGACTTCATAAAATAAACCGTTTTCGTTTGGAATTCGTTACGTTATTCACTAAACGAAGACTTTAATGCTTAAGTTCAAGACTATGATCAGTGAATCATAGATCGTGTGTAGTGTGAAGTTACACACATATATGTCAATTAATGGAATGTATCATAGAATAGTGATATAAAAGAACAGCTGAATTATTCACAAACATCCATCTTTTCGTGAGATAGAAAAAAAAATACCTGCTATCAGGAACGTACGTGCGTTTCACATAAATCGAAACAAATTGGATGGCAGGAACAAAACTGATACTCCCGAACTCCGAACCCTGAAATAGTCGTGGATTCGTTCAGATTTGCAGATGTACCGCTATATATTCCGTCCGGTGACGTGCCCGTGGAACGATAAGGCTAAACGTACGAAGGGGAGCCCGATACCTACATTTCGAGGAGAATTCATGTTTAATCGCAACGTATTTATTTTTCATTTCCTGTGGCAGACGCGAAGTTACGCGCCTCAAAGTTACGGAAACGGAAAGTTACACATGTCCCGGTCTTATATGTTCGAGTTTATTTTCCGAAGTCGTCTACAGGTTTACGAATACATATACAATGCTCACAATGACGCGTGGTAAATAACATATTATCTGACCGTGTTAACATATCTACCGAAAATCCCGTGTGTATAAGGCAAAGGCCTGCGGCAGGCATGTAATCGGGAATATGCACGACTGACCGGCACTAGAATAATTACCATATTATTCAAGCCATCGTTGGAATTATATGTGAGTAGATGAAATTTTTGATAGCATTACAACACGTAACAAAAACCTACGTTTATCAACAGCTCGCTCGGCGAAACCGTATTCTTCCACCTTTGAAATACAACCCCACAACCTGTTATGCAGTTTACGTTTAGATGGTTGAACTAACCGCATCAAGGGCTGCACTGCTTTCAAACTAATCGCACAAATCGATGATTTCGAAAAGTATTATATAGTCTTGATTCCGACACAGTCAACCACATAATACATTCGCGCTATTCTACATGAATGTTCAAGATCAGATTTGTAATAGTATGCAGTCGCGCTACAAATTATCATCTACAGGACATGGGAAAGGGAGACATATATCTCAGAGTCAACTGATCACGAAGATCGTAGGGATGGAAGCAGCATCGACAGCGAAAACATATATGTTTAATGAGTAGATGTATCGGGGTTGTCGAGGGTGAGACATGTTAACCACTTCTGAAGTTAAAGTGAGGAATAATTCAGAAAACAACTTTAGGCGGGATTCTCGGTGTACCTCGGAGCTATCGCAAAAAGAGATATTCACATTCACTCCATACATATTCAAACAGATTTTGTGTAATTTGATAACAAATTTTCAAGTCATACTGATTTGAATTTGAAAGAAAAATTTCTGAATACTTTTCCTCTTGGTTGAAGATATATAAACCACACAAAAACCCGATAACTCTAAAAACACTATAAAACTCAGAAAATCGATTAATTTTGTGATTATATTTTCTTTAGACCCCCGAAACTAACTCAAAAATTCTTCAGAAAGCAAAAATATTTAGGTATTCGAAATGTCGAAAAATTGTTGACAGTAGATCATAAACCACAAATAGAATCAACGATTCTTTGAATTCTGGATTCCTGAAATGTCGGTTTTTTATTAGAACTTGATGTTTCTTCGGCTGCCCTTTTAGTTGTATAAAATCTGCAAAGAATTTCCAGACAACGCGAGTAAAGTGAAGAACTAAAACAAAAATTTGTAGCGCTATCTAGATAATGCGTTTTAAAAATTGTTGTGAAATGATATTTACTGCGAACACTCTACGACTTCCGTTAAAGGTCGATACATTTCCGCGTCATTTATCGCGCGGCAAAGAAAAAAAAATCTTTTGTTCCGACCTGAAAAAATTTTTTTTTCCCAAATCATGATTTTATTGATCTATCTAATAGGGATCTTGAGATAATGTATTTTTGACATTTTTGAAAATTGACATTTGCACCTAAACCGTTGGTCCGAATTCACTCTACAATGAGTTCATGGAAAAATTTTCAAACTTATAAGATTCTAGGTACTACTTCTTCGATGTGACAAAGAGAAATTTTTTTTATAAATCCACATCTTTCATCTCAATGAATGAAAAAATTCGATTTTTCACCGAATCATGATTACATACTACAAAAAATGAGCTATTATATCGACATAAGCATTTTTGACATTTTCGAAAATTGACTTCCCTTGAAATTTTTAACCAGAAAATTCGAGTAGATTCTCAACAGTATTCGAAATATTCAAGACAAACAGTAAAACATGTTGCAAAAGGGTAGAAAATGCAAAGTTGAATATAGATACGGAAAAAAAACCGCTCTGTTCATGCATCTCGTTCTAAGATTGGACTTCAGGATTTCAGGAATCTTTTTCAATTTTCATCGAAAACCAAAGACAAGTCGAGAAATCATGATAATTCTTGAACAGAACATGAAATTTATGAAAAAATACATGAAAAAGTGGAAAATAATTATGAAAACTAATTTTATTTTTAACAGAGTTTCCTCGTAGCTTTTTACCACTCGCTGTTCATTGAATTTCAAAATTCGTCCGTGTCTTTTTTCAATTTTTCATGTTCAGTTCTCGAGTTTTTTAAGAAACTACAAATTATCAGTACATTCTAACGAAAAAAGAAAATTGCGGAATATGGCATGAAAATTCAAGATTTTACTCGAATTTGGCAGAGATTTTTTATTACTTATAGAAGATCAAAAGAGTCATTGATTTGTCAATTTATTTATCAAGTTAACGATGAACGAGAGATTTTGACAAATCTTCTTTCCTATTTTCCAAAATTTCCAGGATGAATTGATTTTTTTTAAATTTCCATAGACTAGATGGCAAATTTAAAATGTGCAAAATTCAAAGAGAATTTCGAGAATGTGACAAAAAATCTATAAAGTTTAGATGTATTTGCGGAAATCAAACAGAAATTTTCTAATTTCTTCAATTAAGAGAAGATGGAGGAAAATTCTTGAACAACACTCTGAAATATATTCTGAATTAAATTATCATAGAAATTCAAGTGGGTGTGAATTTTCAAAAAGTATTCATGATTGATACTGAATTCCGCAGAAATTTCATCAGTATTTGCGGAACATGAATAACCTCTTTAAAAAAAAAACAAAGTAGGTCAATAAAAAATTAAGGAATTGTGTATTGTTTCTAGTTTTCACCTATTGACGGTTCAAGTTTCGTCAAATTTTGAATCGAAATTTCGAACGTGTTTTGTAACAGTAATACAGTGAAAGACAGCAATAACAGAAGTCAGTGATTAAAAAAATGTTTCACATGTGACAGGCGCCCCATAACGGCTTCTTTTTTTTGGGATGAAATTTGTGGTTCTTCCACAATAATTATTTGATGTAACAATGAAGAAACGAAAGGGAGGACACGCAGGTAAGAAGAGAAATTTGCCGGGCTCGAATGCCGGAGGCCTTTTCTACCTTCAGCTAGTTTCAACGAGTTTTTCCGCTTTGAAGATCGTTTTGGTATATCGGTCGCTAATTTTGTTAGATCCCCGGCATTTGTGTTTTTTACAACCGATCATAAATAAGCTTCAAAGTGAAACCGAATTCCTCAAGAAAATTAATTGTCTTTCGGCTTGAATGGATTAACTTCGACATTGGAAATATTACACGATGAACATCAGAGAGATCTGACGACGGGACAAAGTCATCGTAAAATTGGTTTCCTTTATTTTTTCGTTTGCGACGTGCCGAGCACGTGTTCTATTTGAAAAAGGTATACTATATCGAGGGCCATGTCTTCACGAATTTAATGAATTTTTTAAAGGCACTTTTTACAATAGTTGATATATTCATGCTGTCTTTTAGGAGGAGTACAAAAAAATTAATAAACTGTTAGAGAAACCACCGGTAATATAGAAAAAAGTATTCGTTTGTTAAGTTGCATCTAGGAGACGCTCGTACCGCATGGACGTAATTCCCAAATTGTTTTCATGAAAAAACACAACATACATACAAACAGAAAAGTTAGGAAAATTCGCGAGCGTTACGAGTTTTAGAAGTGGGCAACCCCGGCAACACAATAAATCACGCATCGACAGCATCGAAGACAGGTTAGTTCCTGAAAGGGTTCGTCTCTGGGGCTCCATTGATTTTATTCGAAAATAAATTAGTTCATCGCAATTTAGTGAGATGAATTAGCTTCAAAGGTTGAATATATCAGAAAAAAAAAACAAACACGTGCTTCCCCAATCGATATGAGGGGGAGATCCAAATCAAATTTGTTCGGAGACTCAACTCGTAAAGGAAGAAGAAAAGTAGTTTTCTAATAGACACGAAACAAACGATCCGTCACTATAAATCATACTGCTTTCGAAAGGATGATTGAAGAGTGTCATATAATATGTAGGATGAAATGGATTACAAAAATACTAACTTACACGATAATTTGACTGATATGATGTCATCGCTCAGTCGGTCGTAAACAAGGGTATAAAACGTATTCACCAGGGGCGCCACCAGGAACAGAATGCATCGTTTTAAATTTTCTAATAAATTTCAGTAAACATCTTCATCGCTTTACGTATGAGCCACACGACAATATAAAATTGTAAACATTCCACGTGAATCACATGGATGGAAAAATAAAAATTGCTCGGCGGTCGGGGTCATGCACTGAACTAAAGTTAGAAAGACGAAGTTTTATCCACTGCACTACACAAACAGAAAAGCATCCGACACAACACCCCCGTTATCACTATACGATAACCTGCGTGTAAAGCATCGCACTCGAGATAAGTCTATATCAGTCCGAGATTTTGTTGAATGGTTTCACAACCGCCGATCACAGAATAGTTACGCTTTGTAGATGTGCATGTTCTTTATGCAGTCGTGTTTTGTTGGAAAGAGTTCGAGTGCCCGACCGAAGCTTATTTCTCACTCGCTTCAAGAGCAGGTAGACCAGTTCTTCTGCTTCGGATGAACATTGGCGTGCAAGAACCCCCCGAAAGGGAATGAGTAATAACAGAACGGTCCGCTGTGCATCTGCCGTCCAATATTATATTCTCAGAAATCCTGTTCCTCTTTGCACTACCTACATTTTCATTCAGAACAAATCGGTTGCAACTCGACAAACTAATGAGGAATTCGTATCTTTGTCTATTCGAGGGATAAGTGGCCGAATCCGCAATGATGAAGTGAGTAGACCCAACTAACTGGCACACTTACGAAATAAACCACGCGATTACTCTATTTACATATGCAATGAGGACAGAAGCTCCGAAATCCGGAAAAGAAAACGATTAGCCACCGTGAATTGAAAAATTGAAATATTTACACTGTTTTCGATTTGTTCCCGTTTATCTGCAATCGAATACACGAAAATGATGGTGCTTGGTCGCGCACAAATTGATTTTATTAGATTGTCATTAGTACACGGACTATCGATTTCCATTTTAGAGCAACACAATGGTACTCAATATTACGCTTTAATTTTCTGCCTCGAAATCCATTACTGCGTTTGGCCATTTTTCGATAAATCCAACTCAATAGCCTGAATGAAACCTTTTGTTTATTAGTTGTATCACCGAAGGTGGATAACAATGGGTTGTTCATCATCGATAACTAAATCATCGGTGTAACCTGGAGCATTTTTCGAGTTGCTTTGCGAGATGAATTTATTCCTTCATCTGATTTTTATTTCCCTCTACTGATAAGGTTTCTACTTCATTTTTTCTCTGGGGAAAGTCTTCTTTGCGGTTTCACGAAAACTTTTATAGCATGCATGAAGACATTCAAAATAATACAATACAATACAGGCCATTCCCTTTCGGGGTGGAAAAAATACATCACCTTCTAGAAGTATTTCTATAAACTACACCTTTCACCTCTGCTTCGCACGTGTATCAACTTCGCGAAACATCTACGAAAATTTTTGCTGAAATCTCATCATTTGTTGCTCATTTTTCATGAAAAAAGAAAGTTTGTTGCTTCACTGAGATGACATCGCCACCTAGAGGCAAAAAAAGCGTAAGATGAATCAATTTTTTGTCCGAATCTACTTTAGAAATTATTCTCAAATTATTCGTGAAAAAAAAATTCCTTGCCAAATCGATGTTTCGCGAAACTTAGCGAAACATCTATTTACTACTTGAAATTGAAATTCATGTTATTATATTTGAATGAGGAAAGTTGAAACAATTTCGAAAATTGGCGTTTTAAAACAGAGTTGACACGTGCTTGAATCTTCAGTGAATTATAAGGCTTACCGTCTTTAAACTATTTTGATTATACGAACAGAGGATCTAATCGAATTAATAATAATTTTCTCATCACAGCTCGATTATAATGTTTATAATTTCATAACGAATTCCCTTTCATCAGAAAATATCGGGAAGTATCCACCAAATTTGATAAAAAGGTCCTTAAGGAATTTAAGGTTAACGTAATATCGGATGAATTATGAAAACGATCGATTTAAACGTAAATTAATATGATGAAAGCAAATTTGAAACAATTCACATAATATTATAAGCATGAAGGAACAATTGCAAAGCTCGGCAAGTTACTCGTTTTCAGTTCTGAAATCCTAGCAGTTCAGATTAAAAAAAAATATGAAGAAAATCCCGATTTTACATGCTATAATTTCTGGGACCCACTGACATCTTATCTTATGCAACTCTTATTATCTTATTTATGCAACTCATCACGAACCGAGCTCGGAAGTAAGGAAAGTTTGTTCACTTGTCAAGTCAGTACAATGAATCATAGGTCAAACATTGCGGATTCTCCTTTAATCAACACGACAATAGATTGCGTTTAGAATTCTGCGGAATTACGAATTTCTATGAATATTATTTCGAGGAACACGGCAAAACGAAACACCAAACGATCATCGATGAGGGAAGTAACGAACGTTAACGAAAATATTGAAGTCACTTGGGACGATTACTTAGGAAATGAAAAAATGATGACGCGTGACAGCGCCTCGAAAATAACATCGATAAGTAATAAAAATGATTTGTATTTTGATTCCAGGTTTTCATTCTAATATCCGTAATGGTTGAGAAAATATTTACAGGGAGTGAAGCCACCTCGCACTCGCTCACACACTATATACATCACGCTCTCTCCATATACTCCATGCTGCTCACTTTATTGGGGATGACGAGAAAACTGAACATTGAATTATCTACATCCTCTGGAAAGCATCGATCGGTTATCCAATTGCAGATATTTCCATTGGATTGAAATCCCACGGGGCATTGAAACGGGCCATTAACTGCAGGCAGGTTAATGCTGCTGACAATCAAGCGTCTCTAGTCAACACATTCTCCCTTCAAAAACGTCGATTTCTGATAGGAATGGTGGTTAAGCCGGGAGCGTAAAAAGCTCCTGGAAACCTCGAAAACATTCCAGTATTGTTCGCATCGCGAGGAAAAACAATGCCAATCTAGGAGCGCTAAGTTTATATCCCTTTGTGGAAGAAATGATCCCTTTTACGCGAATAGGTTTAATATCTTAAAAATGTAGGAACGGAAACGAGCGCCCAGATCCGAACTCAATCATTTTTTGAGATTATACCACGCAGGAATGGATATAATTAATCCACATATAAATAAAGGCTCGGATTACATTTTCCATTAGTGTTATTGTTAACATGAACAAAATCAAATCGATTTACTCGAACGATGGAGTGTTTCCAGTTTCTGAATGATACAGACCGCACGGAAAATTAGGAACAGACAAGTTCCGGACGGTTGTTCGCTAAAACAATTGAAGACCGAGTTGCATTTTGCGTTCGAACATAAATTGAGTAATTTCCGTTCACTATAATAACTAGCTTATTGGAAATGGAATGGGATTATTGCGATTGAAATACTAAGAAGCTTTTTCTACGGAAATGAAGTTGCTGCCGCTTGCACCCTTTTCTCGACGGATATTTAACGTCCTGAATGTCCGTCACCTCTGACAAAATACGAAATTTCCTAACCAGCCGCCGCGATGTGTCGAATATGAGCTACCGCATTAATATTTACATTTATCAGGAATGTGTATCACGTATGAAGATTGATGTCTCTTGTCCATTACCTGTTACGGATAGCGCTGTAATCCTCATAATTAATTCGTAGCTTGGTGGTGCCTTCCGACAAACAATGACTTTATTACACAACATGATCTCCCTTGCTCACATCTAGCTCTTGTAACTGTGGTACACTGGTGAATGTATTAATACATGAGGGTAGGTACCGGTTCGTTTTTATCCTATTTTTTCTTTCTTCTGCACGCAGTATTAAAGTAATCTGCAACACGGGAAGTGCTCACTTGAATTGGATTAGGGGGATTACTATACCGGGTGTCTCATTTAATGCCGAGGATAGGTACTATAATACCACATCGTTTAGAATATCCGGTTGAAACCTTCACTCACTGTAATGAAACTTTCACGGAAAATTCTCTTTCGAAATTTATATCGAACTTGCTGTTCTGCTGAAACCTAAGGAAATCCAATCTGTCAGGGAAACTTTCTAACTTTCAAAGTGGACGCACCGAAATTCAATCTTACGTCATATGTATCTATTTGCGTTTCGGAGGAATTTTGGATATCAATTCTAAGCTTTTATAAATTTGAAAGAAAGGAACTATTTTTTTAGAAATGTTGACTGTTTGATTGCTATTCAATAAATTCCTACTTTTTCACATCCTTGAACTGAGTTCACCGTCGTTTAGTGATCTCATGATTTATGAATATAAAAAAATGTTTCCGAAAAGTTTGAAAAAGGAATGTTTTATGGAAGTCACTCATTAGATAAAAAAATTATTCGCAGTACTCAAATTTAATGAACAATGTTAAGCTTTACTTAATATTGAGGAAAAGAAACTTATTCAGTCATCTAACTGCGATGAATTCGAATTCAGTTTACAATTCGAACTCATTTAAATGTTGCTCGCCGAAAACGTTCAAAAATAGAATTAGATCTTAATAACAAAAACTAAACGTACATAAATCATCTACACCAGTATTCTTTAAGGCAACACGTCCTGAGCAAATTAATCTTCCTTTAGAACGTTATCTCTAGTCACGTTCCTTCCCGCTTTCTCCAGTTTGTTTGTCAAAATTTTTGCATGCGGCATTTTTTTTTAAAATTATTACCACTCTCAACCAACTTCTGAAATCGATCATAATCATGAAGCAGTTGCTCGCTCGTCTCGTCGAAACAGGTCAGCCCGAAAACGCGATTATCACAGAGACATGTGTGAAGTAAAAGTTTGAACAAAAGTCCAACTGAAGCTCCTTACGGCACACGTTCATGCAAATCGGCCGTTTCAAGTCTGTTCAAGTCGGCTCGGACTCGTCCGTGTAGCGGTCCTAACATGATGAAACTTTCGAAAATCGATTACCCGTCCGGAGGTTGTTTGCAGATGGAACACTTTCTGTGAAAGTCGCTAATGGACTATTCGTTAATTGGTATTTTGCGAATCTAATAATATCGAGGAAAAATCGAGGAATTCGATTTCCAAAACGGCTTGAATGAGTCGTGACTATTTTGCTACTGGGTCCAGAATAAATGTAGGCATTTCTTTAGATCAATCAGACTCAAGTTTATCCAATTTATTGGGTTATCCACCTCAACGAACTTCATTTCCGTATATCAGTAAATACTGGAAATACTCGAATAATGCTGATCTTGATTTCCGCGAATGCTTTCGTAGATTGTCACTATAATGCAGTTGAGGTCGATATTGACAATGATGGTTTGTGAACTTCAATTTCAGTTAAATTACAAGATTACAAGGAGTACAAACAAAAAAAGGACATTATGCGGATGCAAGGATTGCAAGGCACTAAGCCAAGCCAGGAGTGAAATAATTGCCCTAACAGACTATTTGACTGAGTGCATTGACTCCGCCCTACACTTTGTGTGTAACAAGGCCATTAGCGCGGACTGTTGCTGATGAACTATTCAAGAATGTCCGATTTGGTCGTTCCGAAGACTTTCTTTCGATTGGAAGACGTGCAGAATGTTCAATATAATCACCCGTGAATAAAATAGAACTAAATTCCGATTCTGACAGAATCCAGGGGTCATAGTTATTTGCCGTCGTTAGCGTGACTACATTCAGTATTCCGAGGAAAATGATCTTTATACTCAAAGGCAACAACATTCGGCGACCAAAAACGGAAATGAAAAGAGCTTGAAAACGAACTAATATCATAGCAGAAAGGATTATATAAAAATAATATCGATAATTATATTCTACTTTATTCCTATTAAATTTATGGATGTAGTTCTACCACTGTTTCCGCACAGGAAACGCAGAGAAATAAACCAAACATTGGTAAGTAGATAAACACGACAGCCATTCCGTTATGCGAGGGAACGAGAAACTGATCGGCTCGATATTCAATTGGAAAGCAATAAACGGTCAGATAAAATGGTGTCGTCGTGGATACTATAAGTAGAGAGAACCTTTTTTTCCCTAGTCCCTCAACCCTTTATTTTTTAACACTTTGACCAAGTTAAACATAATTGAATCTGTCTCGACCAAGAAGTATTTATACAACGTGGCGCTGACGATTGGATCAATAGTGGATTCTCTAGAAAATTGGCAATTTCAAATTTCAACACCTAGATTAGTTCTATCGGCGTGCTTGTCTCGGAGAAATTGTTTTGGAAGTACACAGAATGAATTTTTTTTATTTCGTCTGCAGTGGATTATCTGCAATATCAAGTTGAATTTTCAATCTGAATGGATAACATGGATAAGCCATAACACATGAGAATAAATTTCATTTTTATCTGCACCTGAAGGAGACTGTCCAAATGAGAAACTTTTATTAACAAGCTAAGGGACTTCATTTTACCGCAGTTCTGGGTTCTGGTCCATGCCCGCCGAGTACTTGATGAAACTGAGCCGGCGGACCGAGTTCTACTTGAATAAAATTCCTCAAGTTACATGAAAACAGTCCAGGTTTTTACTGGTCACGGCTGACGCGAATAACTTAACGAAAAATACATCTGGTTAAATCCGTATGAAACCCAATTCTCATACGTAAAATATTTCGTTTCGGTAACATTTCGAAAGTAACAAAGAAAATCAATATGTATGTCCTGGAATCGTATTCAGTGCTTTTTTAGATCTGTAGATGCCCAAGATACCGAGGCTGAATAATAAAATCATCGTGGCAGCGTTTAAGTGAATTGTTTCCGCATTACACTTGTAAAAAGCCTTCCCCAGAAACCCAAAACGGGAGGGCGTTGGATTACGTCGGCAAGCGCGCTCCTTCGTTTTAGGTTATTGTCCAGGCTTGTCTGAGGTCGCGAAGGATAAAAAGGGCCGCGCATACGTTAAAGTATGTCGTTTTAATGGAATTTTGAGCTTGGACAAGCCGCCGGCCCTCCATGCCTAACAGTGAGCAAATATGTGAAAATCATTTAACATACATTTCCAATTAAAGGGAACTGAAAACATAGTTTTCATTAATTCATTAATGGATCGGAAACAAGTATAAACGTACGCTATAAAAAAAAGACATCTTTAGATTATTTTTTAAATAAAACATATCGTAGGTACCGAGAACTCATCAACAAATGGAATTTCGTTTCAAATTTTGACTCCGATCCGAACTGAACACATAAGCGATGAAGTATTATTAATAATTGAATATCTGTAGGAGACCACGAATACAACTTTACGACATTCGAAGAGTACCTCAAACTTCGGAATCGTATGTAGCGACTTGCAACAGCAACGATTCAATATTTACTCCGATAACTGATTTGATTAATCGTTTGAATTTAGATAATTATGTTAGGTTTGAGAGCTTTCACCGCTCACAGAATCCGCAATGGAGGTTTGCGGTCCTCGAATTGGCATCCTTTCCGCCGCTTCCAATTTCATCTATTGGTGTTAGTCATTTTTTCACGTGTATATTATATTTTTATATAATCAGTTTGGTATTTGTTATCCGATAGAGATTCTGGAAATTAACTAAATCAAGATTCACTGTTAGAATTGGTGATGTAACGAATATTAGTATTCGCATTCGCAAATATTCGCATATTTCTTGACATTCATATTCGTATTCGCAAAAATTATGCGATTACTTTGCGAATGTAGATTCGAAAAAATAGATAAGACACCAATGACAAAAATATAAATTAAACAAGGAAATACTTACTAATTTCTGATAATATTGATTACAAGATCTTAAACTTTCTAATTCAGAAAATTCGATCTTATGCATTCACTTCAGATAATTTCTCTAGCCGCTGCAGTTCTTCCTTTTCGAGAACAATCTTTGTTACAAATCGTTCAGCATCGCATACCGTAAAGTAAGTCCATATTTAACGAGAAACTGATTTACTCATCTTAAAAATCATTAAACTCATTCTAACCTCAAACACAAGATCAATGTTCGGATCGGCTCGACAATGACAAATGTGCGCACGGGACTCACGCGCCGAGTGGGCTGACAAACTAAAGTCATAGACAAATGGCGCCAAATTCAGAAATGAATATTCGCATTCGCATTCGCGAATATCAACGGCAGATATTCGCGTTCGCCTAAAAATTGATCACTAGTTAGAATTTAGACACCATATGAGTTATTATATAGTGGCATTGTACTTGGCTCATATATGGTACAAAGTTGCATAAGTCTAAAACCAATCTGTGTACCGAAGTATGATAAATGAATTTTGGAACATCTCATTAAAATATCAACACGTCCCACTTTCGGGGACGTAAATTTAGGAACTAAACTTGATGAATAATTTAATAATGTTGGTTACAATTCAATTTATGTCCACAGTTTCTTCCTCCGATTTTAAGTTACATTTATTCAACATCTGAGGCAACAAAGAGAATATACTGTTGACGGAGAACGAAGGAGAAAAGGGAAGACAAGATCAGGTGAAACTTTGGGAAATCATTTGCATATATCTAGAGGTAACGAGAAATTTGGTATGTAATTCCAAGAGAGAAATGACTACACATAAAAAAATGTGAGGGAACGGATTAGGAATATGTATTTGTTGGCCCTTTGGCATTTTAAATAGCGTATTTGATTCGACCACTGATATTAGTTATTAAATAGTTATTAGTTATTAAAACGTTGATAAACTACACCTTTATTTGATAGTTTCTTGAATTCTGACAAGTAATTAAAAGATTTCTTAGATGATTCGAATATTATTCACGCAAACATTTAATACCGTGTTTTAATTAAAACTCAACTAGTGAACACCTAAGTACAAAAATTTTTATTAACATCAAGTCATTTTAGAATATCACTTCCATGTTCAGAAAAGGGCAGGCATCCAATTAACTCTGTCGAAAGGAAGTAGTCATTGTGCTGAATATCGTAACATCAAAGGTTATCACAATTTGTCTTTGATTAATAGAAATAGTGTGTAGTGAAATAGTGCGCAATATACTGACTATTGTCATTGAAAATATGAATAACTAGATATCTGCTACATTGTATAGGGCTTTTATAACCAACATCGCCTTTCTGACTGTTCATGTCGATTTGCATTCCTTTATCCAGTGTTTGCGTGTTCGAAGGATATAAACAGCAGCATACAACTGGCACTTATTAGTATTATGCAAAATAATCTTCAGACACTCGTAAATCACGAACGAATTTCGACTCAACAGGAAGTTGTTCTTAAAAGTGTAGGAAAATTTAGTGCGACAGCTCCTTTGGCTATACAAACGATTTAATATGCACTCGCAATCGATGAATCGCAACTTGAATTTCGGAATTACCTTCATCGTCGCGTCGTGCCTTTACGGGACAACAGAAATTCCGAAGAAGTAATAAAACTGTATTTCTCACGAGTTGAATATTCTCCAAGTAAATATCAAAGCTGGTATATTTGAAATATGAAGTGAATCGCGGGATATTGTGTAAGTGAACAAGAATCTATAAATAATATTACGAAAATTTCATGTGAAGCACCACGTGGATTTTTTTCCATTCATACGTTGTTGAGTCCAAAGAGGTGGCTTTACCTCGCAAGTCACGAGTGATGCATGCATACAAGAAATCGGTGTATTTTATCTTTTTGACTGGTTTTTATGGGAAGATTTACATTCATGCCTGACACGGCATGAAATTCTTTCAAATATTTGTAGGTTGTTTCGAATTAACTGACGCGGAATCAAATGGATGTAAACCCTTGGAAATTGTTCGGCGTGATGAAATAATATTTTACGAACTACGAAAATTTTAATGCCAGAAAATCCTGGCTGGAGATGAGGATGGATAAGGCAAAAGGGTGGAAAATTTCACAATGGTCCACAGTGATATGTATGGCGTTTACGAACTCTCATAAATGTCGGCACGATGGCAACAGATGTGCCCAATAGGTTGCAATAAAAATAAAACCCGATTTATGTAACATACTGAAATATAGACGACGAAACGGGTATTTCAATTCTCTCGATGTATAGGAGAATCTGTCTTGTATTTAATAAGTTATTATGAGATAATCATTTTCATTTCTAGCTATCATTCAGATGAACGAATATATTAATCCATCCAACGGATCTGTAAACAAATCCAAGCACCATTAAATAAAAATTTCAAATTGAGAAAGAATAGAATATAGAATTCCATCGTACGAAAAGTGACAAGTTTCCCGTAAGAATGTGAATAACTTTTGTACATAATTGGTTCAAGTTTTCAGCACTTTCGGATATTGATAGGGGTGTACAGATTCCGAAAAAAATTATTCTCGCGGAAAAGCAATTCTGTCTTGCAACTTTTTTTCCCATTTCTTCGACAAGCAGCAAATTTGTATACGCTATTCAAACTTCCAATTCCATTTACTGTTGAATGCGGCTTGAGATGTTTTCGAGGTATCGATTTCATTAACCAAGCGTTGACTATTTTTAACCGTCTTCCTTCATTATAGACACGCAACTTCTGATTTTAGAAAGATGATTATAAACAGCTCGAAACTCTTCTTGTGGGAATTAGCTTTCAACTAATTTGGGAAAATAGCTCATTAAGGTATCCTAGTTATGAAAATATCACTAACAGCTGGCCTTATTGGATATTAAAATCACACCCAAAAATTCTGTTGATTCATTTAACAATTTTAGCACAGGCTTTCTCTCTTTATAAACCTGGTTTTATTTTCAGGAATCGAAAGTTCCTATGGTGTTTTTGAAACATCATCCATAATCAAAATGCCTATTTAAATATTCAAATTGTTTTCAAATCAAGAGGATTCTAGTTTTGGTTCTAATAACACTCTCCAAATGGTTATAATTGAAGATCCACTGCCTACACTCAATCAATCAATATTGAATATAATGAATTATTTTCAACTCATTCAATGTTTTTCATTCATCACAATCAACTATTCATGAAATAACCGCACATCAATGGTAATGAATATACGATCGGCTACAATAGCATAAATCGAATAGAATTTTGAGACACGGGTAATGAGTACTACAATTTGAGGCAATTGCAAACGAATTTGCTTTCGGATTTTTGGCCAATTCGCTCGACTTATTCAGGATTAATAAAATATATCGTTGATTTGAATGGGATCAATCAACAAATATTAAAAGAATAATATTGCAATTGACATAGTATATGTAACAGCTGTCAGAGAAAGCTATTAATACGTTAAACTCCATTCACCCGCCAATGTTTGGTAAATAGTATATAAAACAATGTGTATCAAAAAAAGAATATAATAATTCAGCTTTTTGAAGGTGGAGGGTGCTTGAGCAAGGGTGCGAAACGCGACACTGATACGCAAGGTTTATTAATAACGAGAGCGTGACGTTTAAGCTCACAATCGGCTATTATTCAGTCAAAGCTCAAAATTTGCTGCATACTACATGAACTATAAACAGATTGTTGAATAGGCTTTTGAAGCTAAACTTCTATAAGCATTCCACCATTGACAAGTTATGTCGATAATAAATCATTGAAACACCCATTGCGATCAAAGTGAAGTGCTCGATATGAAATGTTTTTTTGTCCAAACCGACGAGTGGGTTTATGCCGTTGGATTCGGAAAAAGTTCCCCCCTGCGTGTAATTAAAAGATTGAATTCATTCAGGTTGCTTTCACCGTCGACCCTTTCAATTCAATACAGTGGAAAGCCAACATTAAATTATGTTTTAAGCTTCCATCAGCTTGCGACTCGGTCCCTTAATAATCGCCCAATTTCACCTTATCCAATAGACTTTAAACGTTCTTGGGGCTTGTTTGGAAAATTTCTAGCGAACCACCATTTGCTCTGTGCTCCTTTTGTTTCCATAAATCCCAACAATTTCCCAACTTTATTCTCGTACTAAAATTGTTTTATTCAATAACGAGCCGACGCGAAATATTGACTCAGAAAATTAAATTTTCACATTCCGAATATTCAGTTTTGTTTGAAAAACATTGCGGAGTTTAAGCAGAGCGACTTTCAAGTGTATAATGGAAATTCGAGGGACAGTGTTGTGTATTTTCTTTCACATTTTTTCAGCTATGATGGCTGATTGGAGTTGAATTAAGTACGGAACACGTAATTTGTTTCGGAAACGAGTAGGGTGCTTAACCGGATAAGTCCGTATAATGAATTAGCTATTTGCTTCCAACACTTTTATTGGTCAATAAATTTGTTAAATTATGTTTTGAACTTAATTGTTCGAATAACTGCAAAAGCTGGAGCAGCATTGAATTCCCCTCAGATCGGATGATTAAGTGCCACAAATTCTTATTTGTCGAGAGAACGTCTGAACGCTAATCTTGTTAAGTTTATGACTTATGCACTCATAGGCTAACATCCATTCTGGATTCAAGGTTCTTGCCGATCGGCAGGGAACGTAATTGAAGTATGTATTTCCTTCAAGCCAAACAAAATTCTGAACTCGGGGGGTACACAAATTATATGTTGCAGATACAACGATAAACAACAATTTTTCCTCCAGTTCATTTCTTCACACACAGAACTCCTTAATTACTCACCGTTCAGATTCGAGATCGCGGAAAAGTCGCAAGTAAAAAAAAACCTAAAAGGAAGCTTTGCGAATTGATCCGATTCTATATTGCCACAGAAAACTCCGAAACGGCAGGTTCCACGCTTTCGCAAATTGAATCAATTTCCTCTCTAGAAGGCATCAAGAGACCTCGACCGACGGCTCTTTGAGAAATGTGAAGTGATACAGCGAAAAACAATTTCTCGCAGACGCTAATTTTCGATCTCATTCAATTTGATGTCGATTGGAAGTGGACCGGAAAAAGAGTTTCGTTTTTCAAACGCGCAAGGTCATTCAGGAACAATGATTATCTTTTTTAAAACTAGGGCAAATTTGATTTTACGGCTTCGTATTTATTCGAGCGGAATACAAGTTGAAATATCGGCCAAAACCAAGCGCAAATAACCGCCAGGGACAGATGGAAAGAACTTGATCAATTCAGTTTTTAGTCAGGTGAAGCGAGAAATTTCAGGATTCGGTTGATGTTTAGAAAAGGCACTTTCAACAACTTTCCGCCGTATCTCGAAATTAAAACACAAGGCTTCCGATTCAGAAAACAAGGGGATTTTTGTATTATTCTGCTCCGCTTTTTGTATGGAAAACGTTCGTCGTGATGGAAATGCCCTAATCAACATACTTACTATATTACTCGTGGCCTTCCTATCCGTACTTCGCGGCAAGCGGCGCTATTAGTGCATAATTAGGAACTTATTATTGCAATCCAGATCGCGCAGCACGAGGAATTAATCCTACCTCGTTGAAATTTTCGAGTTTCCGCAAAGTCGGCTTCGTATCTAATTATGTGAATGGGGAATTATACAAAGAAGACACGGAGTGGTTTCTAAGATATTTATATCTTTGCACTCGACAAATAGATACCACGTAAAGTTCGTTGACAACTGCAATTCACCCCCTTTGAAATCGAAAGATCAAACGTAATGTCGGTCGGGTTTTCACTACATTCTAATTGGTATACTAGGCGAAACACTTTATCAAATCAAACAATCAAATTAATTGTCTTTTTTATCTCAGGCGTATACTCGGAAGATTCTTTTGAAATTATAGAAATAAATACATATGAGAGAATTTTTCGTAAAAGTTTCATCACGGTGCAGTCACCCTAACTAAGAGTTTTTATCGCAGTCCAATTTTTCTGAAACACGCAAAAAGAGCGCAACATTTATCGATTTTTCAATTTTCACCGGATTGACATGTTTGGGATAGATTTCGACGTCTCATCTATAAGAGGATTTTTCGTGAAAGTTTCATCACGGTGCGGCCACCCTAAGAGTTTTTATCGCGATCCAATTCTTCTAAAACACCCAAAAAAGAGCGCAAAAATTTGAGATTTTTTAATTTTCACCGGATTGACATGTTTGGGATAGATTTTGATATAGCATCTATAAGAGAATTTTTAGTGAAAGTTTCATAACGGTGCGGGCACACTAAGAGTTTTTATCGCGCTCCAATTCTTCTAAAACACGCAAAAAAGAGCGCAAAAAATTTGAAATTTTTTAATTTTCACCGGACTGAGGTGTTTGTTGTAGATTTCGGTGTCGCATCTATGAGAGAATTTTTCGTGAAAGTTTCATCATGGTGCGGCCACCCTAACGGTTTTTATCGCGGTCCAATTTTTCTAAAACACGCAAAAAGAGCGCAACATTTATCGATTTTTCAATTTCCACCGGATTGACATGTTTGGGATAGATTTCGGCGTCTCATCTATGAGAGAATTTTTCGTGAAAGTTTCATCACGGTGCGGCCACCCTAAGAGTTTTTATCGCGATCCAATTCTTCTAAAACACCCAAAAAAAGAGCGCAAAAATTTGAGATTTTTAATTCTCACCGGATTGACATGTTTGGGATAGATTTTGATATAGCATCTATGAGAGAATTTTCAGTGAAAGTTTCATTACGGTGCGGACACCCTAAGAGTTTTTATCGCGCTCCAATTCTTCTAAAACACGCAAAAAAGAGCGCAAAAATTTGAACTTTTTTAATTTTCACCGGATTGAGGTGTTTGTTGTAGATTTCGGTGTCGCATCTATGAGAGAATTTTTCGTGATAGTTTCATCACGGTGCGGCCACCCTAAGGGTTTTTATCGCGGTCCAATTTTTCTAAAACACGCAAAAAGACCGCAAGATTTATCGATTTTTCAATTTCCACCGGATTGACATGTTTGGGATAGATTTCGGCGTCTTATCTATGAGAGAATTTTTCGTGAAAGTTTCATTACGGTGCGGGCACCCTAAGAGTTTTTATCGCGCTCCAATTCTTCTAAAACACGCAAAAAAGAGCACAAAAATTTGAAATTTTTTGATTCTCACCGGATTGAGGTGTTTGTTGTAGATTTCGGTGTCGCATCTATGAGAGAATTTTTCGTGATAGTTTCATCACAGTGCGGCCACCCTAACGGTTTTTATCGCGGTCCAATTTTTCTAAAACACGCAAACAGAGCGCAACTTTTATCGATTTTTCCATTTTCACCGGATTGACATGTTTGGGCTAGATTTCGGCGTCGCATCTATGAGAGAATTTTTCGTGATAGTTTCATCACGGTGCGGCCACCCTAAGGGTTTTTATCGTGGTCCAATTTTTCTAAAACGCGCAAAAAGAGCGCAACATTTATCGATTTTTCAATTTTGACCGGATTTACATGTTTGGGATAGATTTCGACGTCTCATCTATAAGAGGATTTTTCGTGGAAATTTCATCACGGTGCGGCCACCCTAAGAGTTTTTATCGCGATCCAATTCTTCTAAAACACCCAAAAAGGGGCGCAAAAATTTGAGATTTTTTAATTCTCACCAGATTGACATGTTTGGGATAGATTTTGGTATCGCATCTATGAGAGAATTTTTAGTGAAAGTTTCATTACGGTGCGGGCACCCTAAGAGTTTTTATCGCGCTCCAATTCTTCTAAAACACGCAAAAAAGAGCGCAAAAATTTGAATTTTTTAAATTTTCACCGGATTAAGGTGTTTGTTGTAGATTTCGGTATCGCATCTATGAGAGAATTTTTCGTGAAAGTTTCATCACGGTGCGGCCACCCTAACTGTTTTTATCGCGGTCCAATTTTTCTAAAACACGCAAACAGAGCGCAACTTTTATCGATTTTTCCATTTTCACCGGATTGACATGTTTGGGCTAGATTTCGGTGTCGCATCTATCAAAGGATTTTCCGTGAAAGTTTCTCCAGTTTCACACACTGCACAATTTTGGAATCCTTATTAACTGTGCCACCTTTTGAAGTTACTTGCCAAACTTGCTTAGTATATATTTTTTTCTGCATGATCAGTTGAAACTGGACTAAGTATTAATTTTTTAGCTGGAGCAATTGACCATAAATTGTGGGCTAGAGTTTAAAGACGAAATGGTCGACATTACATAACGAAAAAAATTATCAAAAAAAGATGATATTTGTAGTAACAGGAGTGAAAAGAACGTCACACGGTGTAGACTTTCCTGACAATCAATATTCTTCGTCCCTAATATCCGTTTTGAAGGATCCAATATTTCGAGCTAATCTATAAGCATCCTGTACAAGAACGGAATCCCCCACGTACTATCCACAAACAATCGGGAAGGACAGAAGGTCGGCGTCGGTAATTAGTTGAATGAGTTCATTCAAAAACCTTTTGGAAGCGTATTATGGTCGGATGAACATAATGCTCATTCTGAATCTTCGGAAATATTCCATCCGGGACTGATAAATCACCCTGCCAGGACTCAAAGCAAAACCTAACAAAGCATGATTGATGACCAAGAACTGAGCGTACCATCGCTATACATCGAAGATGAAAAATCGTACTTGCTGACGGAAAAACTCAAGTTTTCCGGCATCCCCGTTACCGTTTATCGAATTTAACTAGTTCCAATTACGGCGTCGTCCCAATCTACTGATGAGAACGGATCGGGCCGCGCCCAAATTTCACCCTTTCGCGTTCGCGACGACAAGCTCTACATAACGAATTTATATCGAATGCGAGAGTGGAACGGCCCAAATATTGTCTTGTGCAGGGGTCCTCAACCACGAAACCTTCCCGATATCCACAACCAAATGTTTCCTTTATTTTAACAGCTTGTTGGACTGGAATAAATTTCGGAATGTCCCGCTGTACGCACCTTGTTTTGTTAATATTCGATGGAGGGTTTACCCGAACCAGACCTGAGTTAGAGCAATACGCGAATACAATTTTATTCGTCCTGTTGTACATAGTTGGTGAAATACGACGGAAAAGAAACCGACTAGGAGCTAAACAAAGTTCACGTTCAGTCGGGAATGTACTTGGTGGTTTGGTCGTTAAAGTAAATTAGGCGATGTCAGCTTAGTATTTCGTTTAACAAAGAGACACAGGATCGGACCTGTTTACGAACAAATATACTAATATGCTACGTATGTTGTACAAACGGATTATGACAAAAACCACGTACAACAACCCTGTCTGCAGCTGAACACGAATCATCGTATCTTTAGCTAAGTTTCGCGTATGAAAATTCGTAACGAGTAATCCAACGCATCTGCAAATAGTTGAGATGAAATATGAGAAGAATCTCATGGGAAAATTATTTCACGGAAGTAGCTGCATAAGCCGCTTAGCTTTTTACGGAAGCTTTTCTGTCCACTCTTACCCCCCACACAAAAATATCCTTCTATTATTGTGGCCTTAATCAGATTTATTCTCGGCGTCGTAATGAACGTTCACCGCATTCGCAGTTTGTGAATTTAAGCAGGGCGAAATATATCACTCAGCGCTTACCGTTTTTCGTTGTTGTAGGAACCCTTAAAGCACGATCTTACAGGTTTCAATTCGAATGAACTATACAAGCTACAACCATATTCAGCCTAGGTGATTACTATCTTTTCTTTTCATTTCAATTCCCTTGCGGATTTAATGAAGTCTACCGTCTCTTGGTTTCGCCATTCGATACTAGCGATGTAATAAGTTTCATTTCAGATGGATTCCATATAACTCCTCAAAGTTATAACAAGACACTGTAAACTTCTCGTACTACTGTTCCTTTGTGTTCTACGGAATTATAAACTTCCACACTATTTGACATCTTGTCAGAATTTTCTAACAACTTGAACCTTTTCGAATTCTCTTGTAACTTTGAACGAATTTAATTGAAATGATATTCGCGGAAGAGCAAAACTCGAATCTGGGAAATATAACAGCAATCACTGGTAGCGCATTCGAAATTATTCCAAAACTTTTCCATAAAGTTTGCATGCCCAAGAGAGAGATAACCGAATCAATAAGTTATCTCGAAGTCTTTAGAACTTTCTGCGACGTTCTGTTTGACATGACGGAGGAGATTGCGATATCAACAAATTTTTCTACGAATGAATACCGTAGAACAAATAGCTGCTGGATTCTGGGAAAGTGGAAGAAAATCATGTACCTCATAAAACTGGTATTTGCAAGTCATTCGTGAATCCGCCGATGATTTATAAACTCTGCTGTTGGCAGCTGGCGATCTTCTAATAGTAACACGGGCAGAATAATTATAATGGACTCTTGATCTGATATGTAGCAAATCCAGGTTTAATTCCCTGTCACCAAAGCTTTTGTGAAGGTCCCCTTTGGGATGACATTCGGTAATTGCTTAGCTTATTGACATATCAACAATAACATTCTGAGTAATTGCTATGATAGCCAAACATTAGCAAACCGGAAAACACTTTCAGGATCGCGGCCACCGACAAAATGAACGTTTGCGATCCACTGTATACATGGGAAAAACTAATTCGAATTGAGTTACATACAATGTACGCAACACTGGTGCTCCGGGCAAAAAGTCACTTTGTGGTGGATCAAATAGATCCAGTTGGACTCAAAATATATCTAATTGGTTTATTTCAGGTTAGTTGATTGAAACATTTTTTGAAAGGTTTCTTTGCAAATCAACACGGGACATAGTTGAAATGAATCTAGGAACCTCTGACGATCGGACTTGACGCCCAAGATCGGGTCTTGAAAGACGTCACTCTCACAGATTAATCTGGCTTTCCGCTTATTTCGGACAAAAATTGTATAACCGATTCACATGTATGTTTCGACGTGTATTTTCCGGCGCTTATTCCGTCAATGTTTGGATGACCGCGAGGGATTCGCCGAAAAACGGATAAAAAACGTCACGTGTTCAAGTAAGCTGTCACTAATTTTCACGCCCGTTTCTGCCGCCGAAGTGCTACACACATGACGATTTTTATTGCTCTTTCTGCGAATTTCTTAGAAGTCGTTGCAATTATAAGCTGTCTGAGTCTCGAATGAATAGAAACGCAGATAGGTGAATTGACTCGCGCGGACATAGCCATCTTGTACAAATATCACGTCAGTTCACGTTGCTACTTGTAATGCCTCATTCATCTCCGTTCTCTACATGAGTAAGTGAGTAACCTCACATCACATTGCAATCTGCGGTTCTTACGTCCGGTCTAAGGTGTCCAGACTAGAGATGTGAGTCACAATGGGTAACTCACCGGGAGTGAGATGTGGCACTCAACTGTGCGTGAGCGTGAGTTGTTTTTTAAATTCAATCTTTTTTATCATTACATTGCGTCAACACCCGCTGGGGCCATCGCAATGCTTTGTTTTACTTAGATAGTCGGGTTCCCCCGGTCCATGCCAGTTCTGAGTTGATTGGTTGTCGAGTTTAACCTTTAATCGAAATGAAGTTCACGGAAGTGCATTGATCTTAGTTTAAAACTGTATCACTGATCGTTTAAATACTCGATTTGCATATCACAATAGTCGACTGCTACCTAGCAAGAACTAATACATAATCATTTCTTCAATTCATTACCCAGAATGCAAACAGTATTAAGCTCCAACAAGATTTCCAGAGGAACATTGCTTAACAACGAATAAGAAACATAATTAATAATTGATGACATTTATATTTTGAGACCAATTACTAACTCATAAAATTAATCTCAAAAGACTGCAATGTCCCCACACACTAATATCCCCCAGTCTCCGAACTAATTTCTCTAATTGATATCTGCGATGAAAGATCAGAAACCGCACGTTCCGTCGAGTTCAGAAAAGAAAGAAAACCGTCACAGTTCGTTTCGTACAGATATACAGAGTAACGAACAGCGGTTATACCAAGCGTGAAAGTGACCGTTTCGAAGAATCCCCTAAATTAACGCAGACTCGTGGAAGGGTTGGACGTAATAACAATAAATTTTTCGGAAAAGACCTAACTAGAAGCGACCGGGAAATTTCGACAGTCGAGGAGTTCACACAAGAAAATCCGAAAAAGCGACGGATGCCTGTCGGCAAAAAAAAGGTTGTATGTGTTCGTGGATCCTTTAAGTGGAATTGACGTTATCTCATCTCCATTTGATGTCCATTCACTGTGCAAAATCCGGAACGAGCAGGAATTTCGACCTATTTATCCTTGAGCGCGAGGAGAAAACACGTGCTGCGAAGGTGGGAATTTAACCTGGAAATAAAGTTTCGGAGAACGCGACGAAATGCGCTCGCCATTTTTCCCATAGCAAAAAACCCAGAGTGTTACAACTCTTCTTTTAAAACTTTGAAACATCACAACTGAAAGTAAGTTGGATTAGAGAAGTTCGACGATTATTTGGATCTTATTGGCGCTCCGAGTACTCCTCCATACGAATACAACAGGAAATGAGATGACAGGTATAGTTGAACGACGCGAAGCTGCAAGTGGATTCGTTCTGAGTCTGATATCTGATTTAACTTGAAACATTGAGGTAAAATTTGCTAAAGGAATGGAAACTAGGTAGGCAGGATCAGATTACTGATCTCCCGTTTACGGGAGATGATTCGAAGGAGAATGAGATGTGGGAAAAGTCAAACGACTCTCCTCTGGTATATTAGTAGGAAGGATAGCAAATATCTTGCTTTTTAGCAACAAGCGCTGCACTTACTGCTGATCTGAGGTAATTTTGCATTTTAGTGTATACCGGAAGCAAGATCTTCAAGAAATTTATTCGTTTGAGTTTAATTTTAATTCATAGAGATTTTATTACTATAGAAGAAATAGGATTATATACAACTAACTATTCTTGAATTCATTTTTGACATTTTTGACTTCGGATATTTAATCAAACTAACATCGTAAACGTGCCCTGATATAATGTGATACGTCGACCGTAATAGAGTGATTAACAGGTACATATGATAAGAAGCAAGGCATATATAGAGAACGGAAAATTATGAAATAACAAACAGAAAGAAGTTTACCCGAATACGCATTTCACAAAACAATAAATTCAAAATATTCGTTTTCATTGTTCTGACAGACGCAGACATATTAAAAGGAGATCGCATTCAAAATCCCCCTTTTGCAAGAACCGTGTAGAAATGAAGATCTATGAGCAAAGCCGTAAATAAATCAATTTAATGAAGATCTATAAAGTGTTTCAGATTGAAAGAATTAACATATGTGAGTTTACCGGCTGAAACATTTCCGAGAAAACATGTTTTGAATCAGAATAGATAAATAAAACCTGGTGAACCAAACCGATATGTTAACGTCAATGACGTCAAAATATAACTGAAACTGTCCTTTCAACTAAAAACATCGGAGAGTTTCTTTCAAACCCTGTCTAAAGATACAAATGTTCTCCTTACTTTTGAAATAGGAGTTATCCAGTTTGAGACCCGGAATTTTCAATGGTAAAAAGATTAATTAAATTCAATTTCTTCGGTATTGCTAACATGCATATGCTGTGATTCAAACGCATTTTCCTGTTGGGCTAATGACTCACCAGTAAACACTTAGCGACTTTTCAAACTTCCACCATCCGAAAGAACTGGAAATTATCGAACTCGAATGCAGTCTACAAAGGGGAGAAGCCGAAGAGCATACTACACAATAGTGCAATATAATTAGGAGATTTCACAAGGATTCCGTTGGAGGAGGCAAAAGCCAATTGAAATTGTAAACAGGGGTTCATTGAAAAACCATCCAATTAGTCATTCTGAAAAGGTTGGCGCGTGCTCTTTTCATCTTTTCACATACCCGCCAAACCTTTCCTGGAAAAATAAACATTCAGACGATATCCCCCTTCCACGGAAAACAAACCGAATAACTGGACTGCGGCCTGATAAGTCGATCATTCAACATGGTGTACGTCTAGTTGTTCAATTGAATGAACAGCGAAACAATTCATCGAATCATTGTGTACGTTGTTTACCGACCGCATAGTGTGATTACGCACATTACGAGGGCATTACACAGCTATATTGGATTTGGGATGTACCTATTCGGAAACTAGTAGACCAAGGGAACATAAGAGACATATAAATGAGCTCTAATTATCACATGTTTCAACTTGATGGACCGACACTACCAACCGCCATTAACGACGTATTTGCCTACGCATACCTCAAATTTAACAGCACGTTAACATTGGTAATAGGTTACACGAAAAATAGATCTTACTCACCGGAATCAGTGCTTGACTATTTCCGTGGACCAGAAACGAGAAGTCAACTGATCTCACGCCGGCTGTCATTTTGTGTGAGGGATTTCTGTAACAAAACAAAGATTTAGGATGCGAAAAGCCTCCGCAATTCGATTACATAAATTCTTCCATTAACAGCTGAATAATTAACTTTTAGACTAATAGTTATTGATTTTAGACCATCCTCAAATAGGCTAGCTTTAATTATTCCGCATGATGCGTATTTGTAGAAATTCTTTCGAACTGAAATTACGGCAAAATTAATTAATGTATTTAATTGCCGGAACAACAGGAAATTATTGGCTTAAAGCGCAGATGTTAAACCCGAACTAACTAACCCGTGTTGGCTAATTGATGAGCAAAAACCTAAAATTACCCACGACATAGGCCGTGCAATATAAAGTATGTCATTTTCGAAGACATTTTATGGAATACTATATTTTTCCATCGATAAATTGAGACGACTGGCTATGAGGTTTAGTGATCCTAAAATAAAATCAGGGGCTCCCCAAGTTTCTTTTTTTATTCTCCGACGAGTCAACCTACTTGGAACAACGGAAATTAATCATTTATTGATTATTGAAGTTGATGAAGTTCGAATTATAAAGATAATGTTCGAGCTGGACAGAGTGAATTATGAATACAGATCGATTCTCTTTTACTGATCATAAATTTCTTTTGACGACAATCCGAATCGTTTAGATTTCTCGTGGATTGGCGACACAAAGTCAATATTTTTCATGGAGAATAACCGCCCAGCAGGGTAGAATTTTATGTTTTTTGATACTTCATCTAATGAAAACAAAAATGTAGTTAGTAAATTAAATTGTACTCATCTATGTATGTTATATACAGCAGTGCCGCAATAATCCGAACCCTTAATAATCCGGATACTTGAGTAATCCGGATTGTCCGTTGCAATACGTTTGGTGCGCAACTTTGAACAAGATTATTCTTATCTATTGTCAATGATAGACAAATGGTTAATGTTAGAACGCGGCTAATAATGACACATATTTAGCGTATAAACAAATTTAAAAAAGCAAATTTTAGATGATCGAAAACCTCGACTAAGCGGAAAATTAGTGATATTGAAAAAATCAATTCGAATTTGAAACTAACAAGAAAATTTATAGAGAGAGAGGCACAATATAATGGGTATTGTTTCTGGACCCGGAAAAAGACAAAGCCTCAAACAAGCTGGTTATCCGAAGATTGAAAGTAAACTTCACTTTGGCAAGCAAGAACTGGATGGCAAATTTTCGACAAAGGTATAGCATTAGACGGCTCAAAATTTGTGGCGAAAACTTATCTCTTGACACTGCAGTTATTGAAAAGTTTACGAATCAGTTAGACCAAATAATAAAATCCCTAGGATTAAAGCCCTCTCAAATTTACAATGCTGATGAGTCGGCATTAGTTTCGAAGCTGCTTCCAGACGCTACACTCGTATCTTTCACAGAAAAAGCAGCTCAATGGAGTAAAGAGCGACTTAAACTTTTAATGATTGTAAAATCAAAAAACCTGGGGTTTTCACAAATACAGTGCTCTTCGTGAATTATACAGCTGCAGTCAAAGCTCGGACCACTTCAACAGTTTTTAAACGGTGGTTTCTGACGAAACCTTCTGACAGATCAAAACTTAGCAGAAACAGTTTCAAAGAATGTTGACAATCCTAAATGTTTCTGAATTTTTTCAACTTCAAATTATGCAGGAAAACAGAACATGTCAAAATACTTATTTAGCGCCAATTTCAAATTTACGGATAGTTTGGAGCAACTGGAAGATAAAATAACAATTTATTCGCATCTTTCCAACGGTGTCAACTGAATACATGAAATGAGCAAAAGTACGAAAAATGTTTTTAATTGCTTCTCGCCTAATTGCAAAGTTGCACTTCCTATAACAGCAGCCGTTGTATGTTGTTTCTGTTATTCCTCCATATATTCAGCGGTCGCTAAGCGCAAAACTGCCGTGAAAATGAATTTCCTTTTAGCTCGGAAATATTATGTTTTTAGCTACATTTTACGATGTTATCCAAAAGTATTTACGTTAGGAAGCAAGTTAAAAAAAATTGAATATCAGAATATGAATGTTCAAGCCTCAACTAAGAGTTCAGATTGACTTTACTTCAAGCAGAAATGATGAAAAGAAGACTAATTTCAGGATTAAACATGTTACTTCGGGTTTGATGGAAAACTGTAAGTCGGATAGGGAGCTAATTTGGCATGCGATATTAAGAATAAGTAAGGAAAAGCACCGTCTTTCATTGAGCAATACCGACTGAATTGAAATCCATTCTGCGACAGCCTGATTATACAACCAAGATCTTTTAGCTGTTCGCAACTCAAACGGTAATGAATCTTTTGTGAAATCATGATTACGAGCTTGGTTTCCTAATCCGTTTTTCCCAGTCATCCACAAACCGTAACTTCCCCTTTGATGTCGGTATGAGTTCGAAGGTTTTCGTGGCCTTTAATCCATCGCAATGAGAAACGAAGAGAAAGAATAGCTAATAGTTATCACTCGCAAACTAAGCGGTGCCTCCCGTCTTGTTAATACACAAAATAGAAGGCGTAGTTAGGAGAAAATTTAACAGGGATTCGTTTCCGCAACAGTAAATGGCAGTCAGATAAAAATGGCTAAAATGAAATGTTTCCCCAACAATCCGAGCACGACGACGAGCTTTACACTTCGTGAATATTTCATTGTTCATGTTGCTTTTATCGCAAAATTTAAAATCTGGTTTTAATACGGCGTGCCGCATTCGTAACTAAGTTCACAACAGTTTCGCCTATAGATTATGTGGGTTTTATCTTGAATAAACAGTCGGGGAATGCAATACTGATTTCAAATTTTTCGCCTTGCAGACCCAGTGGAAAAAAAGTAAAATTCATCCAAATATTCATTTAATGCGTAGGAATTTAATCTGACTCACGGAGACGAAACTCAGTTAACGCACTCATTGATCTCTCGCCTGAGACACGTTCTCCAGTTGAGTCGCTTTTAGTGAATCACCACTTCGTTCATAGATTCGAAATGGCGAAAAACAAACAAACGCATACATTCATTCAAAGGTGTTAGTGGTATTAAAAGGTGGGCTGGCTGCATTCGAGGAGCAGGTTCGCCCACGGATAACTCAAAAGAGAATATTTCTCGCCTATATACCTACAAATCTTTCTCAATGCCCGTGGTTGCGCGGACTGGATATAAAGTTGTTTAAAACTAATGAGGCGAACTTCCGGCCCATCGAAGAAAATCAGGAAAAGATCTCAAACAAAAGTCGGAACTGAGTGAGCGAGTTGCCTTTCAGAGTGCCCTAATTCTCAATAGGGCAAAATATAATTAAATATACGGTTAACAGCCGTATGATAATTCGTTGACAACTCAATTACCCCTTAGGCGATGTTAATTTTAATTCAGCCTACGTTTTTAATCAACGCAGAACTGTGAGTTCAACGTTGACGGATAGTAAACGTGAATGTCGTGTCACGTTATTTTGAATGAGTGAATGCTTTCGAAAGTCAACTTGAAGTCGCTGGCACGTACGTAACAAATTTTCGCAAATCGAAAGATACCTCTAATATATGCAAGAAAGCAATTTTCGAAGACAATTAACAACCAGAACTAATAATTCAAATACCCGCACGTTTTGCGCTGTAACATTATCGTATCCGTAACGTGGATTTGGTCGACATAATAGGAACACCCAACCCAATAGCAGAAAAGTCACGAAGTTATCATGAGCAGAATGCTGTTCAGTGTTTATTGATAATAATGAGCTCATACCCACATATTTTATCGCCGACGTTGCGATTTTAGCCGCAGACAACAATGATCGTGAAACGCTCAAATCGCTTTATAGTCCAAACAATTAATACATTTACAACGTTATTTCCAGACAATTGAGAGCAGGCTGAAAAACTAGCTCGGGGGGTAACAATAAATTTTCTTAATTTTCAATGTTCGACGCAACGCTGTTAACGGTTTACAATGGCTTGCCAACTTTCGAAAATATTATTTATATTCCTTTTATTCAATGTAAACGTATATTAGACAATTACCATCGTAACTGAAATTGATTTTTCTGATTTTGGAAGAAATTATTTTTCATCGAATTCAATAATTATTAATCATGTTTTTGATATTATTGGAAATCGCAACATTTTTGGAGCTGGAATGAAAATATCTGCAGGATGTCAAGTCCTTTACTAACTTCACCTTGATGGTTATCTGAAGATCAACTGTTTTTTGAGAACACTTATTTTTGAAACCAGCGATCGACAGAGCGGTGTTGAGATACCTTTGGATATTTTTTATTTTAGTAGTTTCCACCTGGTAATCCGGTATTGACCTTCAAGATGATCTTCGACTTTATCTTCAGGAGTTTTTCTCAAGGTTTGTTGAATCGGAATTCCATCACAAAAAGCATTATTGAAAAATGAAATCTGTTTTAGTTCAAGCATTCACTGTTGTGATCCCCTGTTTATGACAGAGGTAAAAAATGTAATTAACTTTTTTTGGAATTAAAATTTGATTTTCTTCTTTTTCACTTTTTAATTTTATTTATTTATTCTTCATTTTTCCATTTTTATTTACTGTTATAATTGGAATTTTCGTTTAAAATCGAAGTATATCTCTTTTTGTAAGTTTTAATGAACATTCTCCGAAGTGTCATAGTTATTGTACAAACAATTCAAATATTTCCTTCTACCCTCCATAAGGTTTCTGATTTCAAACAACAAAGAAAAACAAAATTAATAAGAAAAACATCAAATTCGAAACTGTTCTTGAGGGCTTCCGAAGATTGCCTGTTTTATGTAGCGTCAGTAACTTCTTCATTTTCCTTATTCGCTCCTTTGGAAGCTTCCATTTTATATATCGATTAAAGGCTAGGAGCAATGCCGTATACTTCTTAGGTAATTGAATAATTACTTCTCTTGTTAAACGATACGTTAAATATATTGGCTAAGTACGACAGAGAAAATAACGAAATTCAAAAAAAAAATTGAATGAAATATTGAATATGCATTGCTTTCATAAAAATAGCTTCACTTTGATAGAAGGTATTGCGCATTCGGAACATTCGAACCGTGTTTGCGGGGCTAATGGAAATGAAATCATCGAGGATACAGATGGAAATCGTTTGATCGCGAACTTCCCATATAATGATATTTAGTGGCGAGTCGTCGGTGAATATTTTCAGTACAAAAGGCAACCGTATTTCCCGTCCAATAAAATTACCTGTTTTTGCGGTTTCGAAGGAAAATCTAGTCTACTGGAAACGGTGAAATTCGCGTAATATCGATCAAGTAACAAATTGTCATGTTTCGAATTCGGATTGAAAAAACTCCTTTCACATTCCGTCAGAGGAGAACCATTTTTCTCGAAAATCCAGAAAACCGTTTTCCCTATACCAACAAAATTCAATGGAGAAGAAGTAAATCGTAAACACGTATATTTCCTGAAAATTTCGTTAAAATACCTCGAATACAGCAATTCCTCCGTGTCAAAGGTTTTCATGAAATATTCAATCATCGATTCGCGATGCAACTCATATGAACTTCAGATATTTCTTTAAAAATATCGGAATATGCGAATACTACCTTAAATGAACAAACCACATACCTCTCATTCGAAAGGCCGTTCTGTTCTTATAATGATGACTTGAAAGTTTCAAAGGAATCCCGCTAGGAATATGAATTCTTATGTAAATTTGCCTCAGCCGTTGTACGTCTTTTAGGCACGCTATATTACAGTGTGCTATTCCGCCCTACAATTCATAATTAGTTTAAATAACTAATTGAACAGTCACCCATATTTTACCGACGTTAGGAAGTTTAAGCGAGATTTCGCTGACTTAATGAAATCCACATTAGTTCCAAACATTTGAGACAACTAATTTGTAATGAAATAGCTCGAATGAAACCAACTGCATACTGATATAATCAAACTGTTTACTCATTTTGTGACTTCCCACTATGCATCTGAATGTTATTTTTTCCTGATGACTCATTTCCATGGAAGAAAGTAAACATTTTCCAAGTAAGTTCAAGTATTATTCACCCTGAAGGTTGTATCCAAAAATATCATCGCAATTTCGCTCGCATGATCAAATTAACTATCCACGCTGTGATTTACGAGGGCGAAGCCACATATTGCTTCAACTTTCCCAGATAATTGCCTTTCAAATACGGCGTTATTGGGGATCACGACGACGACGGCGACGCTCTCGGTATCCATAATGATGTTACGCACTTGTCCAAGTCTATTTCCTTTCGATACATATTAAATCTATTCTATGATAGCGTTATGTAGGCGCGCTATTCGGCACCAATGAAAATATTGGGAAAACACCCGGAACATGCGTTGCGCGGAGGGTGGATCAGATATAAATCGGAATTTTTTACATAACCGTATATCGGTGGATTACTTCATCGATGATGTATGTGGGTTTGGGTTTTCAGGCGACAGCGAATACAATTTAAAATTTCGCTCTTGTTATTTAAATTTTTCGCAATTGACTTGAATTTGGAGTTTTGTAGATACAATCTCGAGATATCGATTAAAAACTCTGCTTTTTTTCGAGCTAGCATTCTGGTACGCGAGACCGAAACGGATTTGATTACCATGTATTCAGATGGCGAACGTTTGGAGCAAGTGCAACCTCAACAAGTGACAGTTCGCAGCTATTGCAATCTGGAAGTTTTTTAGTAAAACTTCACGAAATATTTTCGTTATCCAACAGAAAGTGGAAAATTTCAAGTAGGAAGGGATCATACGTTTCAATCTCCTATTGCAACCAATTGATTCTTAAATAGAGATTTTTCGAACAATTTCCGCTTTCCGATTTGTGTAACGAATATCACACATATTTTTCCCATTTAATTTTCAATACCTGTCGTATTTTTGTGTTGAATTGGTTAAATTGGATAAATATTTATTCTCATCAAGAGAATGTTTCTAGATTAAAAATTGTTCCGAGAAAAAGAAACAGCTTCCACACCTTGTGTAGGATGAGACATTAAACTTCTTATCAAATCACATCGTGGAGGGTCAAGCAGGGGACGAATACACTGAGGCCCTCAGCGTGACGACCGACATAAAATATCAAACTTTCGTTATACGCGAAGAAAATATTTGCCACTTTTCCATTACTATTATCAATAGTAGCTTTTCGAAACTGAATATTTCGAGTAGAGATCGGCAACAGAAAACTATAAAATATGCATAGGAAGTGATAAAATATGTAACATTCCAAAACAAGTGTTGTTTTTCAAATTTCAGAAATCACATCCATAGGAGATATCGGTAAATAAATAAATTCTTTAATATTTTATCTTCCTGTTGACCTTAAAAATTAAGTACTGCTCCAAATTGAAAGTATGCACTCGATCACTAAAAATATTGTTGTGAGAAGGAAAATATTTTCCACGTCCATTGAAAAACTAACTATTTCACGTCCTATTTAAACTGCTCACTCTCAGGGATTCGCCAATTTCTTGAAATTTATCTTAGACTGTAAATTGTAAAATAATGTCATAATAACTTGATGGTTTTGTAGAATTTTTCCACATCTTTACGCAACAAATTAGTACGAACCCCACAAAATTCAGGGATTTAGACAGAATGGAGCACAGTCGTCCCTCGAAATTCGCAAAAGCCGGATAATGACCTATCAAAAATCGATTTTATCATCAATAACAGGGTTTTATGGGTATTCTTCTTGATAATGCAAAGAACTTATTAATTACAAGGGTAACAAAAAGAAAGCTTCATTCGGAATAATCGCGTGAATGATTTTTCATAAGACTTAATTACCTGTTTAATACATCTATTAAATCAAAGTAAAGGCTCCGCATTTGGAAACGAAGCTGTTCTCTTGTCTTTATTTTGTTTCCTTATCAAACTATAATTGTTCCTTATCTCATCAGAATGCTTCATATTCGTGTTATCAGTTTATACGCATGAACCAATCAAATCTCGAAATTTTAAGAAACATGCCTTTATTAATTCAATTGAATATTTCGACTAAAAAGTATTACAGAATTTCACTAAATTAGTAAACAAAATTGTAGTACAAAAAATACTAAATTCGGATAACAAATTCAATGAATATTCAGCTGAATAAATTATTATCATTACATAACTAATTGAATAGCAGACTACAAAGTACAGAATAAAAATGTGAAAAATATTAAACAATTGCTCTGTATTGATAATTTTTTTTGTCAGCTACCATTTCTCTCATCAAAAGTTTTGAATTTCCGGGGAATTCCTCAAATTAATATGACTTTAACTGCTAACTTTTTGCATTTATGTTATTTGACGATTTATATTGGAAATTTGTACGAATATCATTTTCAAAACAGTCACCTTGAAATAGTTTAAAATACTCTCCAACGTTCTGTTTTGAGCCCCGATTGATCATTCTTCTTCAAAATCTGAATAAAACCCCAAATTGTTTTCAAACATTTACACATTTATTTATATATTTAATTACTCATTATACAGGGTGAGGTCCGGTTAACTTTGTAGCAGGAAATCAAAATTTTTTCCTACTATGACCTGCTACAAAGTTAATCTGGTGGATCCATACTTTCGCCTCAGCCTGTATATTCAACTACTTGAAAACCCTGCATACCTACATACATACTTAGAAAGAATACCAAAAATCCATCGCGTTGGTCGTCGATAACTGGACTCCTTACTTGATTTTCGTCCGCCAGGAACAGTCAGACGAACAAAAGATCCTTTCATCTGTACGTAACATCGGAATTCGAACCGCTGAAAGTTGCTACGCTAAAATGGAATCCATTGTTTTCTACCTTATTCCATCCAAACTTCAAACGATGCGACCTACGCTACGGTGTGATTCATTTTCGTTGATTTAACAAATGTGGATTTAACAAATCGTGGAAGTAATGAAACGATTGTGATGAGAATTACTAAAAGAGAAGCGATTCATGTTTGGATGTGTCACCGTGAAAATATTATCATTTCCTTTTTAGGAAGGAAGTCACCTGAATGAAATGACAAATATTAGTTTCAAATCATAAGTTTGCGATAAGATGATATCCCGAAAATGAGTATGTGGTACTGAAATATTATTGTCGTCTGGTTCGGTCAGTGAGCAATGTGATCGATTAAATTGTTCATGTAGAGAACGGATCCGTTGTAGACGCAACTACGCACAGACCGCAAATGCGGCAATAATTGAATGTTGAATCTGGCCGAAATGTAATAATTCGAATGTATCTGGTGTGGTTAATGAATTCCTAGATTCATTTTCCCCGCAATTGTAAAAGTTATGAAGATGATGGTTGTTCAAAATGGCGAAAACTCCATGCGGAAATTATTAATCGGTTGTTTCGAACCATTGAATATTGAAGCGTAGTTATCGATCATGCACAATGGGAGAGTAAAGCCTCAATAACACCCCATAATCCAAATTTAAACCCGCAACTAGAACGGTCAGCCAATAGCTCAATGATGTAATTAAGAGTATGTATGGATATTGAATTATAGACCTTAATGAATGACATGTCAATTTTATTAAATGAAATAAAACTATCAACCGAAAAGCCGAACTTTGGCTATGTGTGAATTATGGTTATGTATAGCTCCAATTCATTAGATTAATGAAATGCCGGTTTCAGATTCCAAAACAGAATCCTCATAGCGAAATAAGCGCTCGTAATTGAAAAGCGTTCAGCGATCGTATGGAATTTTCGAATAACGGTTCATTGTTTAAAGAGGAGAAAGTGACAGAAGGAATAAGTTACGATCGGATAAGATGATCCTTCAGAATAAATATGTCTCTTCCATTTCCATCCCAATTTATTTCCACGTGCCTGATCATCTTGGATTTCAGGTACCCCATTGATAATTGATGAGCGAACTATGTACTTAGTTAATTGGAGAATGTATTAATATTGGCAGAGAAATGATTCATCAGACCGGATTTACCCATCTAATACAAAATCCCTCTATGATAGGGGATAGTCCGGTATTTGTCAGTAAACACTGAATGTGACGTTAAGCGTTCATTCTACTCGCGATGACTTATTTTAATATCGATTCTGGAACCTCACTGCGAAGTAGGTATTTGGCGTATAGCAGATTATTAAAACGTTTACGCCATCTATAATTTTCTCTTTATATGGACGCAAGTCCTTAAACGCGCTGCATTTCATTTTCTCCAGTGAATACATAGCGACTTTATATATCAAACTTTCCGGAAAGCGTAGGTTCTTGAATAAATAGATTGAAATGCGTCGCAGTACGAAAGATGAGCCGTTTGATGGCTTCCGTTTAGGCACAAAACTTTGAGTTAGAGAAAAATTTACATACAGGTGCACATGGTCGATAGCTTTTCGAGATAATTCAGGGAATAACTATCTAAATGCATATTTCATAATAAAAAATATAAACTCAGAATTACAGTATTTGGATTGTAGTCAGATAAAGAGATACAGGTGCGATGAACCGTCCAAGGAGTGTCAAATCAAAAAAAAAGAAGAAAAACTCCCTGGATTACGATGGTGTTTCGTATCTTGAGTTGTTTCCATTAAATCGAACAATCCATCCCGAGCTTTCCCGCTAGGGGCAGCTTATGAAATTGGAGGAAACAATCAAAGAGGAAAGGTCCGAATTGGTAAATCTCAAAGAATCGTATTCGCTCATAACAATGTGCTGTTCCTACGGGTCTAGCAATAAGAACGAATTAATTCCAATATTGTTGCGACATGTTATCGCTGCTCGTATAAAGTTACCCCCTTTATATCATCTGTAATGATCGTTTATTTCGAATTTGAAGTTGAATAATGATATCGAATCGTTGTTGGTTGATTTTAGTACTCTAATAAAAGGGGGGTAGTTTTATGATCACAGAAATGCTTTCTCGACATACAGGTACAAGAAGCAGTTGTTTTTTTTTTCGTTTTGAGTCAAAATTTTGAACATCGATTCGGAATCGCAAAAAAAAGCACTGTATATTCCCAGTGAAATTGATGTTATTCTTCAGAACGGAAATTATAATAAAAACTGTTGTTGCTTCATATTTATAAACATTGTTAAATGTTAATTGCACGAGTTGTATTCGGTTGCTGTGAGTTAGGTATTTATATGTCAATAATATATATTGCCATAAATCAAAACCGTGTTTCTCTAAATATCTGGGGATATGAAATCGCAGTCGTTGCTAGTTATGTGTATATTATTTTGATTGGTTTCGAACGATTGAGTGGAAGAATGATACAACCCCGCAGTCATATTATTCTATTCAGCCCGAAATCAAAACGCCATGTAAAAGCGTCCGCGTTTCAAATTTTATTTTGTTCTTCGGCTCAGCAAAAAGTTACAGATTGAAATAAAGTCTGGGTTTTTTTATCGTACGATGTTGCATGTTTTGAAAAATTTTTTCCAGAATTTCGTATGCATATTTCAAAGACGACGTTGTTCGCTGTCCCTTTAAATATGTACAAAATGTATCCATCCGTCAGTTACGTCCGATACCGATAAACCGATAAAAAGGAACGGGAGCCATAATACGTTCCGATAGTCGTCTGGGATTAAGTCATTATTCGGTTTTTATGTCAGACTGCCAGATTTAACGGTGTCTTGAAACCTAGACATGAAATCGGAGAGAAAATTGTTCGGTGACGTAAGCACAGGATGAAAAAAAATCGTTTCCTGGTTCTCTCAAAAATACCTCGAGGAGAGTAGCCTTCATCCCGACGATATCAATTATTCAAACATCACGATATTCATTTCCTTCTTTTCAAAATACAGCTCTTATCGCCATGAAAATTTTTTCGCTTTGGTTACTAGAGTTAATGGGTTATCATCTCGCAACGCAGACGGTTCGAGTTGTAACAACTTCCTGGATAGAGGAACCTTTCTTTGAAAATGCCACATGCAGGTGCAATTGAACAAAAGTCGTTGACCTGGAGTGGATGGAATTACAGTCGCTTTAGTCTTGTAGGTTTGCCGACTGTTTAGATATTTATACTTCCTATACGAATAGAGAACACGCAATCGTATCACGGTTATACTTCAGTACATACCGCCTCTTTTAGTTGTCGCTTTCAGAACCAGTCCTAAAGTTGAAATAGGTTTTCACTCCAGTTCGATAGCCGCGATCATAAACCATGTCTTTTTATTGATCCAACGGGATAAGGCGACTGGAGACCGCGCTGAAATCGATTAACATTATCGACGAAGAGTATGACTCATCCAGCGGACGAAAGAATCCCGGTTTCGTTCCAGTTGCCATCAACTGACAGATCAAGTGAACAAGAACAGACTCGTTTTTACCCGCACGACTCGACGTTCAACAATCTCAAGGTTAATCTTAAATTAGACTAATGGTTTATATAAAATCTGGTGGATGTCGGCGGGCCATCACAACCGATTCCTAATTTTGGAACGTACGAGAAAAAAGTGGATATCTCCTTAACCGCTATGCGCTATCTTATTGACATGAACTTGAACCACGCTTCCTTTCCGATTATGTCTCGCGGAAACTTTTATATGCACTATATGAAAATTGAAAAGGACAAGTTTCCATAGTAATCACGAAACAGATAAAATGGAATCATTTGTTTAGTCTGTGTTAGTAATGTAACGAATGTTGAAATTGTCACATATGCGGATGCGGAATTTCGTACACAATATTCGCAAATGCGAATGCAAATGTTAATGTTGATTTTCAAATAAAGTAATGATGAATGAAGATAGTCTGATCTATCTCAATTTGTCAGTCCAATGATAAAAATTTTCGCCCGTTTGCACCGCATCATCGAAACAGTGTCCTACAGTCAGTTTTAAGTTTAGCTTTAAGTTTTGAGCCTGCGCGTTCTGAACATTCCCCCTGTGGACCAAACTATTCGATGCCTAAGTTACGCTCTTGCGGTGCAACGGAACTGAGACTCATCTAAGGACATTTTCGGACTATTTATGAAACCTTTCAGTTCAAAATTCTGAGTTTGCATTCCAAAATTCAATGTACTCAGTGCAACTTACCTATCTGCCAGTTCCACAATGAAATAACAGTTCAAAACTTTAGGATTTCAATCCATTATTCAAAGTTACAGTACAGCTTTCAGAGATTTCAGTCAGGGGTTATTGGTTTGCGTTATCGCTCATAATAGAAATTTTCAAAGCAACTCCCAAAACTTTCTATTCGAATATAAAAAATGTCAAAGATCGTCCCAGTTTCCAAAACACCAAGTTTCCAGTACCATATTCTTAGTTTCCCAAAATTGCGCTTCAAACATTCGAGGACCTTATTTTTTGTGATCGACTGAAAAAACTTATCCAAAAGAGCATCGTAATACTAATACAAATCCGAGTCATTTATCAATCGTACGAAAAAAAAAATCAAAATATATTTCCAATGTCCGTGTCCCCGAGTAAACTGGATTTGTCATCTATGAGTCCGTATCAATAATTCCCGTTTTAATGACGACCTAGAACATCAATTTAAATCAATTTAACAAAGTTCAAGTAATTTGAATGATCCGATTTTTTTTTGATACCAAGAACTCCAATGCGTCATACCTGCAAATAAATAGTCTAATTATATTTCTCAATTAGACTGGTCGTAACATTTTGTACACATACAATAAATAGGTTTTTACAATTCCATTTAGAAATTGGTCGAGTATGCATCAATATAATTGCCAAATCGTTTCTCCATGTTGTTTACAAGATCGTCGATGACCGTTAATCGAAATTTTAGATTACTCGTTTAGGACGACAATCGGTTATTTGAAATTTTTCGAAACATTGTTATACCATCTCTTATACAACCACCAGGTGTACCGGAAAGTTATTACCGCTTTTTCTAACAGATGTCGGTTCACTCGAGTATTTAATATCATAAATTGGCACATATGTCATTTTATTCTACAGATAACAAGATTCAACCCTACCGTTCAACCATTCGGAGACCTTTTCTTTCCTCTAGTCGCCCATTAAGGTTGACCATTACCAATGATGCATGTCTTGTATTGAAAGTTGCCGTAAAAGTCGAAGCTAAATCATAAATATTCAAAATTATGAATTTATAGGAAGTCAAAAAATAACCCCTGAACAAAAAAAAAACAAAAAAAAAATAAATCAAAAATTAGGAAGCCAATTCATATACAAGATTTCAAGGAATATTTGTTTTCAAATATTGACATCTTTTTTCTTCAAGTTAGTGTAAATTTAAAAGAATAAAAACAGATTTTGCAGTTTAAAATTATTTATAGAAATGTGATAAAATGATGGTTTCAAAAGTCTCAGCTCAAAAAACGTTGCGCAAATTTCAGAGTTCTTTATGTAATTCTAATGGATTTTGTCAAAGAGAGCGCAATTTTTTGGGAAATTTGAGATATACATGTTAAAAAAGGTTCATTCTTACAAAATTAGCTTTTAAATTGCGAATAAATTACGTCCAAAAAGTTGGTCGATTTTGCGCATCGCGTTCCCCCTAGAGGAATGTTGATCGGAAAACGCCCAGAATAGGCCGGAAAAGCGTTGAAAGCTTTTGGATGGAACATATCACACCCGCCATACTCTCCAGATATTATTGCCCCATATGACTATCCACTTATCGCATCAATGAGACACTGAGTTGTTTTGGTGGAAGTCGCATAAAATAACGATCATTTTGTGATTTGTTCTTCCAGGCAAGTTTAACGCACCCTCATTTTCAACGACGAGAAAAATGCGTATACAGTCAAAATTATACGGCAGCTATCAACTTAATCTATAGGCACTTCACAACATGGAGTCGTAAATTTTCCGCGAATATGCAAAATCTCTTTTCGCTAATGTAGCTCCCAATCTGCTTCCTATTGTTGAGGAAATTTATATGTGGAAGAAACGACAGGCTATTTAACTTTCGTTGTCGCAAAGTTAACCGCATTTTTTTCTACATTTATCCAAGCCATATTTCATTCGTATTAATTGTTTTCACTGACTTCCTCTAGTTATATTTCAAAGGGCAGTAATCGTTGAAACTATATTTTGTAAAAAATAAATTAATTATTATGGATTTCATGTTAGTAACGTGATAATTTATCAAAACTTTTTCCATACTGACACGGCTGATGGTTTCTTCAATATTCGTTTGACGTTGGTTTATCCCTATTTTCGTCGAACAGTTTATTTCCTTGTTTTTTTTTTCAAACGATTACGGGCTTAGAACTAATTACGATCCCATCATTAATCCTGATGGTTTTCTGAACGAAACCCGGATATTTGCGGAGCAACGAACTGTTGCCTCGGAAGAATTCCTTCTTCAAGAAGGCACCGCAGAATTCGATCTCCTTTGATATTGTGGCAGACGTCTCAATCGAGTCTGAAACCGGAAGAGATTAATAGATTTGTTTTGGAATCGAGAAGGTTTTGCCGAGGGTTGGATATTTGTTCAGAATTCTGATTACAACTGGTAGCTGAACGAGGGGAGCGTTTCGTTTCACTATGCACAACCCGTTCATTACTAAGGTAAATAACGCACGTCCTTTATTCCAATAATACCATTTCGAACCTCCGTATTTCCTCTAGCCGAATTCGTTCCTCTCTCCGGGGAAAGATTTTTATTTTCTCTCATTTCATTTCAGTTAGATGATTCTGATAAAGTTACAATTGCATTGGTTGTACGGTAAGTGAATTGTGAATTTATTCGTTATGTAAGTACAGAAAATGGATATTAATTAAAATTGATTTCAAACGAAGCAACCATTTTGTGAATTCTGACGTACGACCATATTTCACACAATTCTTCAGATATTCCTGGAATTTTAGCAGGAATAACAGATCGAGCCTTCTAAGAAAACAGATGGGCAATTTCAAAACCGTTTCCTGGAATTGATTAGAGACGAGTTAATTATTCCTAAATTATAAAGGGAGGGGGATTAGACATGGGCTAGACATAATTATAATAAGTCGACTTTCTCAGATACTCAATTGGAATATTCCTCCTATACTTAAATAGTATTGTTGGGTGGTGCCTAACTTAATGTATTTCCTAGAAAATATTTAATAAGTTTTCTTTTTTCATTCTCTCGTGGTGACGTCGATTTAGCGAAATATCGGTTTAAAAAGAAAGTACTGACATAATAAGTGGATTCGAATAAAAAAAATGACTGAAAAATTAGCAAAAAATCGATTTGAAAAAATACTACTGAAACGATAAATTTTCTTTTCTCCCGAATAATTTGCGGCGACAATATTTTCCATAGTTATTTCGTTTAGTTGATTTCTTTCAACTAACAAATAAGGAGCTCTATCTGAATTCAAATACGTTACCAAATTGTATGAATTTTGGAATGTTATTCAGATAGGGGCGCGCATACGGGCGATAGCGGAGCAATAATCGGATCTACAACTTTGTGAAATTCTTTTCATTGTTCGTTTCCGCGCCGAGTTGTGTTCAATCAGACGTCTTATACACAAGCGGGAACAATAAAATGTCGCGTGTGTTATTTGGGTTTTCACGATATTTCAGTAGAATTTCTCACTTTTCCCGGGGTCAGTTTTGTTTACTTTCGCAATAGAAAAGCTTAGAGTAGATTGACTTGTTCTGTAGGCTGAGTGGAAATAAATATTAGTTCTCTTTTCATCAGGGTAAACATATTATATGAACATGTTGCAGATTCCCAGAAGATATATTGCTTGTTGTTTAATTCTGTCCCTCCTAAACTCCATTTTCCACTGTTGTTTATAGTTTTCTGTGCCCCACTTCTCCGAGTTTAGCCAACATCGGGCGTTATATTTACATATGTGTTCTATAAAATAGTGACAGGTTCCTTTAAATTTATAGTATAAGGTAGAGGGATTCTGGAGAGCCGTATGATTCTTGGCTTGACGATATGTTCTAACATAGACAATTTTTTTTTATTAAATATTCCAAATTTTTTCTCTACCTGTAACGTTAAGATAAAAAAAGAACAAAAAATGCTATTTTCCGTTTTTTTGGTTAATCGATTATATATTCAGCAATATTGGGGGGTTATAAGGAAATTTATCAGTTTAATGTACCCCAAAGGCCCCCCTTAATTATAGGATCTATCAATTCAGTGCTTTTCCTGGACCGATTGATTGAAATTTTGAATAAATTAAATTAAAAATCGATCATTTTCTTCTGTTTAACTTTCTACTGAATTTTGAGTTTTCCTTACAATTAATTGTTCTCTTCGTAGACGTGATACATTCCTAGCATCCAGCAAATGAAACAGTTTTGTTATTAAATTACATCCACTGAACTGATTAATTCGAAAAATTCACTACCCTTCAGTCATTCCAAAATACTTACCATCCATTTCATTCATCCCGTCTAGCCTACATGATTGATTTGTGCATATTGCGAAAATTCAGCTCGCTGTTCACTGTGAGACGGTAAATCAAATTTGCGCAGGATATGATATATCACTGAACGTAGGGATTCATTTGAAGCATCGGATTACTACAATTCAGACGCTTAATTAAAAAAAAATCCATCGGCTGTTTTGCGTATCAAATCGTAGCGAATATTGAAAACGAGACGAATCGAATGTCGCGCCGGGTATGCTCATATTTCATTCGACTTTGGCAGAAGGAGATCCGAGGTGATTTCGACGGCAAAAAACATTCGCGAAAATAACCAATTTATTCAAGAAGCCGAGTGAAACAGTCGGAGAAAATCTGCGAAGAGCGTTACTTCAATATTGCTTCCAACACTTTTGAGGCCCACAGCGTTATCATAACAAACATCCACTCGAAATATCTTGACGCTAGTTGAAAAGTGTTTTCTTTCCTTTCAGAATTCAATGTTCTCCGTCGTTAGCGTCGTCATAGAAGATGAAGGTACGCACGCAAAAAAATTCTCATAAACGGCAACCCCATTAGCCGACCTGGTAATTTAATAACTCGTTATTCAGCTAGTGAATCTCCCTACGACAAGGGATTTCGTAATAAGGACCTTATTCTAAACGCCTACGACGGGAATTCTTCCCTATTCTGTGAACTCGAACACGTGCAAATCGGATTCCTTGGGTACGCGATGTAAGTGCTGAAAACGGCGAAACTATGCCAAATTTCCTCCGCAGACATTTCCTATTTATTATTCATGACATTTATTCAAATTCCAAACAATGGGACATGTCTTCACCAAATGTGATATTTTGTATCTCGAGTGAACCGTTTTAATACCACAATTTTTGTTCGATGTTCCAGTCATGCCTTGAATCGGCGATAACCTCGGAAGATCAATAATAAATTAGGTGGTATGCGATATATCCAGCGGACCATCACATTTGCCTATACGTGTTAATCAAACTTATTACGGAGCGAGTTCAAAAAGTTAATCAGTTCGACGTTGGATGGCTCTTTAAATTGATATAAATGGATCCGAGAGCTCATCCATCACCGCAGATATCCATGATGGAGTCCTAACCGACCCTAGACGAATTCACGTTTACGTGTTTTAGAATAAGGGTTATCAAACGTAATTCGCCCGAAAACGAATTTTCCTGTTTGTAGAACAGAGTTCAGCGTCCTCGTGAAACTCATTAATATTATTATAGTTGGCCATAGTAAACGCGTACCTAACCGACTGTTTTTATCGGCCTTCCCATCGTAAGAATTATTATCGGATATTTTCTGGTACAATATAAACCCCCTTTTTCGTCTTTAATAGATTAAATCGTCCAACAAATCTTCTCGCTTTAATTGAACAAAGACAATTTTCAATTATTGAAAATCTAATAACAATTCTTTGTCCGAGTTCTGAATTCAAGTTTTTCGACGAATAAAGCAATCAGCTCGTGCTTGCAGGTCCCTTTTTTATTATTCATCTCGCAAGGGGCGTTTGTGTGCGATTCAATTTTATCTGATCTTACCGGCGTTTTCCAACTTTTTGCCGATCAGAAGCGAAAAAAGCAACGAGCCTTGGGGATACTCTGGTTGAATATTTCAAGCAGATCTGACCCCACTGTTACGTGATTTGACTCACTAACAGTATATTTTATTAAATATTATGTTTACATCTAATCTGACGCAAAAAACGGCTTCGGGCTGTTTTAATTAAATGGACTTCTAAATGTTTCAATGTCGAATTTAACGATGGTACCAGAAGTATGTCTATAAGGGAGTTGAAAGGTGCAAAAAATAATTACATATATTCATTATTTTTGATTATAAGTTGGTTTCAAAGTTTTATTGACGTTGTAAAATACAGAAAAATCGGGAGAGACAGTTAGCGACGAAATCATCTCGGTATTCAACGTTAATTATAAGTCCATTAAATGAAACACAAAGACCAGAGGAAAGATCATTTCATTATTTTCTTTCCTAAGTTGATATCCACTTGGCGAAGCAACAGTTGGTTTTTTTATTAGTAGCTAGTCGATAATGATTATCTGTTCATCATTCGTAGATATTTAATTCAATGGCAAACCCGACAACCTCAAGTGTAATTTTTACAACACAACATTATACATTATAAACACAGGAGGAACGCATTTTGACTAAACAGGTGCCGATCTTTGTACCAGAATGCTGGAAACGAAGGGCATCATTCGACTTGACCGATCGTTAATATGACGAGCATCAATCAGATTTTGCGATGAACGGTAAAAAGAATGCTCATGACAATAGGGACAAAAAACACAACAAAATATGTATTATATCTACACAGGTGAATAACCTCAAATCTATGCAACTAAATTAGAAACAAAGTAGCAATTAACTTTATGAGTCTTTCAAGAAAAACCAAACCCGACAAATGATCGTCTGCTTCTTCGAAATAATTTAGCAAGCCCACCATTAAAACAAAGAAAAACGATGTGAAATCGTACACATTTGATTGCCAGAATTGCTTCGAAATAGAAAGAAGCGTCATGACTATAGCGTGGTGTAATATGTATACGTTTGTGAATGTGTCATGAAAGACAACTTTATCCCGCATTGCTCACTCTTCAACATCACGTCACTCTTGTGGAACTGAAATACTCGACCGATTTTTATTTATCTAAACACTACAATCGAGGCTATTACAATGTAGGTGAACGAAGGTTCCACACAATTTGCGATCAAAAACTACAATATATAATATTATTACTCAACTTTATATACTTCAACAAACATTTCCTCTGGGACACTTTGCATGCGCCTTTATATTTATAAATCGAGTGTTCATCAGTACTCATTGAATTTTACATATGTCCTCGTGCCTTTATAACTGGCAATTTTAAAAACCTTATTCCTTGGAGTTCTCGGAAACTCGTTAAGTTAGAATACATGACTATTACATCACGATGGAGTTATAGAGCATCGACTGCATAAGTAAACTTTCCATTAAACTGATGGAAGGAGCTTCGCAAAAATTCTCAACCCATGTCTCCAGCTGCCACAGGAATAATAATCTTAATCAAAAATTCTCTTATAATGGGAATGAATTATGTATTTGAAAACAAGCTGATATAATTCTTTTAAATACCAATTTGAAACACTTCGAATAAGATTTTCTTGATGATGAAGATGTGAAAAAACTTGCGTCCGCTAATTTGTTACACTGTCTCCCAAAAGTTTACGTATCTGAAAAAGGGAAAAATAAAAATCTAATCACCACAGCAAATTGCTAAAAAAATGCGAAGACATAAAACGGTATTTTGTCGACTTGGCTCAAATGTCATGGACCCATTGAAAAATCGAGTACAATAAGGCCATAATCTGCATTCAAATGTTAGTTTTGTGGTTATGCGAAAATAAACGAAAAACCCCGTTCAAAACGAAAAATGATGAGTACTCCATTAGTGCTATCTACAGGTGATTTAACGTAACAGATGCGGAAAATGTTCCCCGCCTTCTATTTGGCATTCTCCCAGGCGATGATAAAATCCGTCGATGGAAATGCGAATGGCATCAGCATGTATGTTATTTGACTCCATTTCAATAAAATAAAAAATAAGGGCGGTTATATTGGCTAGACCATTTTGGCAATCCTTATCTTGCAGACGTTAAAAAGTAATCCAGTAGTCTGGGAATAGTACATCATCATTTTACTGTGTGACTGTGTGAAAACTGATTTTTTTTTTTTACTTGGGTTGTTGCAAGATATTTTAGATTATAATTATTTAGTTGTGATACTTCCATGCCTATAACTGTGAATTTTTGTGTATCACCAATTAATTATTATGTTTATGATTGCTAACATTTTCCGATATATTCGGACATGTGTAGCTTTATGTGTCCCTTTACAAAAGAACACAAAGACAATTACTTGCTTTGTAATCAGTTTTGACAGTTTTCACCTCGATCGAAAATCAAAGAGTAGGTCCTCGTTAGTTAACAAAATATGAAACTTTGGCTCGGTGGAACGATCGGTTATGGGGACTTTTATATAGTCGTTCCAAAAAACCCGATTTCATAAGATTATTTCGATTTTTGAGAATGTTCAAATATTTTGAAAAATCGTCCAATAACACATTCTATATTAAAATTCAGCACTGCACTTCTCTTGTGTGCTACGAATAAGCGATAAAAAATTCTTTTATTACATTGGCAGCTCCAAAAACAATTTGACAATGCAATCGGTTGTTTCTTATATTTTTTCCATAATCATTGAATTAAAAACATTATCATTAATTGTTAAAAGATCATAAACCTTGCAATCCCTTTAAATAGTGAACAGCTGTTAAATTCGCCAAAAAAACAGAATACTTTGTGTTTACCCCGATTTTTGAAAACAGCGCAATTCTTGAAAAAATCTGAAAAATTGCTGTGAATTCTAAACCTATATCGACTTCGAATTACCGGAGAGCGATCTCCATTTTTGGTGACCTTTTTAGGTTTGACGAAGGATACGTTTTTAATCAAATTCGGCATGTATTTAATTAATTATGAAAAGAGGATTCCATTTATTAGATATTCGATGAATTTATGAGATAAAATCGCAATACATCGCCGAAATTTGTTATGTAAATAATAAACGATGCAAAAATCGAACAGCTGAGCGAACGGCACGGGGTTACGTTTTTCTGCATAAAAACTGGCATTTTTCCGGGGAAGAATTGATCGTGTTTTTGTAATGAAATAACGATGGAGAAAATTATTCCAAACCACGAAATTTCTAACAAAAAAACGCCAAACCTTTTTAAGGAAGCTTTCTTCAGGAAACTGACGGAAAATTACAAACAAAATATACATAAAGCATACTAAATTTTTTATTAGGACGGAATAATTCTAACATACAGATTATGAATGGTTTCAGTATTATAAGAATCCTGATACACCGTTCGAAACATTCAAAGTCACGTGTACCCATTTTGTGCATTAACTATTCTCTCTCGATGTTGTTACCACATATATCATGCATAATCATAGAAAATTAAGCATTCGAAGTTACGTTGTAACGTTGTCGCGTGTTTATCGAAGACACCCCGCGCCCTAGTTCGAACCACAATCTTTAATAATAAATGATCCGTTTCCCATTTACTTTTTTTTTGAATGACGGAACTATTAATTAAACACTTGACAAATGCAAATCAAGGGCGTCGATAAATTTTTTTTCTTCCGAGGTTTCAAGTAAAGTTTGATCGTCCCAGTTAAAATAAGTTTTTAGATGGGAATTAAACAGGTTAAAACATGGGACACAATGGAGCACGTGGCTCAATCCAAATTCATTTCCTCTTCCATTTCGGCAGAATATTTTTCGTTCGAAAAACCTATCAAATATGTAGTACCAATACCAGTTTGCCATGCATACTAACAAATGAGTAGTTTCCACGAAACTTTTTTCTTGTTAAGAACAGCAATTCTTAAACACCTACGATGAAATGCATTTAACTGCACGTATCAACAACTTTCTCTGGCAGCAACGACTGAATCTTTCATTCGGAATTGCATTATACACGTCGATCAATAATCTGCAATAAAATGACGATCAATGTACCTTGAGTTGAATGCCGTCCCAATCAGTTGTTCAAAATTTTCAATCGAGTAAAATGCTTCAAACATTGGAAAACATGAGTTTAAGGCTCATATCGTTCAATACGATGCAAAATAAGCAAATTTATTGAATGGAATATGCAGATACAACTGGGAAGTCGAATACCGACGCTCAGTTTGAAAATGAAAACTAGTCAAATTAATAAAGAAAAACAATTTCATAACTGCCCAACGTCCATTATTGGTTAACAAAACAAGGAAAAGTGTAAAACATCTTCAAGAACTTCTCCGTGCATCGATAGTGAGAGACAGAAGTTTTCTCAAAAGTTTACGAATTTCTTGTTTACTCGCTCTAAAGTTGAACGATAGTTGACTTACATCGAAATAGTCCACAGTGTAATCCATGGATAATAGAAAAGTTGGAAACACAAGCACACAACATTCGTATATGAGCAGCACGCGCACTTTAGTCGTCCGGCGAACGTACACAAAACGCTCGACAACCGCTCACCGACTGTGGGCTGCACAGTTTACTTCATTCTGGATGTTCGCGACAGATGCAAAACGAGAACCGCTTGCTACGGATTCAACCGACTGCAGCCGAGTACGCGCCGACCGACGTGTGTGGAGCATAAAGCATTCCTCTGATTAACAGACCGTAATTATCGTACCTGAATAACTTCGCATGAGGAAAACATTGCGGTTTTCTCTTATTTTTCACACTGAAGACATTTCATTCATAGATTTATTTCATAACGAAAACCACTGGAATGATAATACGAATTTGTCGATTCACCTGAGCAGATGTTCATACTAAAATTAATATACTGAGTGTCTCTTTTAAAAGGATACATGTCAAATAAAGCAAAAACCAAAAACCAGCTACAAAAATGCAGAGACACATAAATTTTGTTTTCAAGGTGGACGCACGTTAGTGTAAAAAACATCCCCAAAAATACACCCTTTTTGAAAGGGCAACAACCCTTCACGTTTTTTAGATAAGGAAACACCATCAAGTGGGATATTATTTGAAACCTAATTTCAATACCTGCATGACCCTATCTGAAATTTTGGATTTTCTTGAAAAATGACGGAGTTATTTTTATTGTAATGATTAGAAATTATGCATTGTTCATCTTTCAAAACAAATATCGTCCATCGATTTTTTCATGCAGAACCGACGAACCGGGTGAATTTCGGTGAATTTTTTCTTATTCGATGCATCCACACAGGATTCTTTCGGTTTTGTTGAAAAATGTTGTACTATATTAACTCATTTGTCAGATTCGGTGTTGATGTTTGACGATGTTTGTACCATCTGTGCTATTAAAGTACGTAGGTAATAATACCAAGAAACTGACTTTATTGCATTTAGTTGTCGAAATTGACAAATGTGTTGCGGAAATAACTCATTTTTTCCAAATTTTTAGCGATAAAACTGAATTCTAGACTACTTCGAATTACACTAATAATGAAAAATGAACTAGTGAAGTGAATGTTCAAACTGGCTCCTATTTTCCTGCATGCAGTGATACAGTCTCGACTCGAAACCTTCCCTTATGTTCTGGAACATTCTCTATTATTTGGAACAGTTCTTCAACTGTTCTTGGTGCAGTTGCGAAACACACATGTTTAGGATGGCCCCACAAGAAAAAGTCTAACGGATTGAGGTAGGGTGAACGGGCTGGCCATTCTATGGGACACTGCCTATCCATTGACCTGGAAAATGATCATTCAAAAAACAGCGTAGTGTGGGGAGCACCGTCCTCTTGAAAATCTGACAAATGAGATAATATTTTTCATCAAGATCGAAGGAAGTGTAGCCACCCCTGTATAGGAGATGCATCGAATAACAAAAAAATTCACCTGTTTCGTCGTTTCTGAATGGAAAAATCGATGAACGATATTTCTTTTGGAGGATGAACAATGCATAATCTCTATTAATTACAATGAAAATAACTTCATAATTTTGGATGAAAATCCAAAATTTTAGATAGGGTAGATAGGGATAGATGTAGGTATTGAAATTAGGTTTCAAATAATACCCCACTTGATGATGTTTCCCTATCTTGAAAAGGTGAAGGGTTGCTGCCCTTCCAAGAGGTATGAATTTTTGGGGATGCTTTTTAGACTAACATGCGTCCCTCTCGAAAACAAAATTCACGTGTTTTTGCATTTTTGTAGCTGATTTTTGGTTCTTGCGTTATTTGACATGTATCCTTTTAAAAGGGACACTCTGTATAAACTATTGTCAGAGATAATTTCAATATTTTTTCAAGAATCATCGTTTGCATTGCAAGTAAAACAATCAGAGAACAAGAAACCGATCGATAGTTCCGGTCTACAGCATTTTGTGCACGAATTGTAATCAACATGGTAAAATTTGAAATTTGAAAATAAAAAAGCGTATCCTCGTTTTTCTATTACCGGTTTTCACCAAAAAGTATTGAGCATTGTTCTTTAGTTATTGTAACGAAATTTAAAGAATTTTCACTCATGAATAAGTTTTTTATCAATAAAAAACATTTTTACGCACAGAGTATCTCAGCCAACTTCGGCTACCGCCCGGCGGATGGCGCGCACGAGTAACGCTCTCGTTTACCAGCCGTCCGTCGTATCTTATAAAGGTCCTAAAGATGCAATATTTACTCGAAAAAATGTATAATTTCAGAGGTGTCTGCCAAAAAGAGGAGTGAAAACTTACCAATAAGTAAAATAAACCATAACTCCGTAAAGGGGTTATGAATCATAAATTCCCTTCCATTGAATTTCATACCACTTAATTTAGTCAGTCCTTCACAGAACATCAATGTGCAAAATGAATAGCCTCTAAAATATATACCTCACTTGCTAATATCATATTTCCTTGTTTTAATATAATCCTTCCTTTTGAGGCTGAAAAGCCGCGGTATAATAATCTGACTGAAAACAAGAGCATCAACCATTTCGAACTATTTATCAGAGAATGCAGGACCGTAATCGGTTCAGTAAACTCATACTTGTTTCGCAAGGTGAAAAAATGAATACTACGAAGTACGTCTAGGATGTATGGATATCATTATTCTTCTTACCTGTAACATTAAGAACGACGCATCTCCTATAGGAAATCTTGCTTTTCACATGAGTTAGTATTGTATGACAAAAGTTTCAAAAATTTGGGAAGTGTTTCTCAAAATTCAAGCAATGAAACCATCCACCATCACATGCGGCCAGAATGATGAAAGAGGAACCGCTTCAATCTCGAAGGACCCATCGAAACTTTCTGCAACTTCAGGAACGGACTTGAACCGTTCGGTCGCATCAGGCTGGTAAATGATTCAGAAACTAGGGATTCATCTTGGGTATATGAGAGGGTGCTCAACGAAGAACCTACATCATCATAATATTACGCATTTCATCGCGCAGGATGCCGAATCTACCTCGCAGATTTCACGCAGTATGGAATCGAATGACTCGAACTTTTACGAGGGACGGGATGCTGTTATATTTCCTAAATAACATCACCCCGGAGAATACAATAAACCTAGAGAACAGCGGAAGGTACATTTCGGACCCCGTTCCGTTCATCAAATAAGTCAACGGATCAACGCAAAATTAAATTATGAAATTCACGTTTACGTTAGGAATCGTACAACGAAACTCGTTTTGTAGCTGTTCCTTCGAATAAAAGGGAAACGTTCCGTATAAGAGAATTGGGACGATTCATTGCATTCGTCGGGAATACAGAATTGACATCAATTTGCGCCGATCCAATTTTTTTTTGATCGGGGCGCTCACGTTGAATGCGGTCCTGTTATTTTCATAACCTCCGAAACAATGGACCCACTGGAGTATTAATATCATTCTCAATGGCAGGTACAGGAAAATGTCTAGTTAAGCATCGATTGAAAGCAATTATGGAAACGAGCAGACGTGGAACATGCAGAGGACTATTGATAATTCAAGGTTTTTTTCACATAACTCTATCTAGTACGATTGAGTCGTGAAAAGCGACGATTTGTACATATCTAAACTTGATATCGGTCTACATCGCATTCAGATATTCATTTTGTATGAGCACATCGAACGTTAATGCCACGAAATTAAACTTCGAATTTGATTTTTCACGAGGCACGGATATTCTGATAATGCCAAGGTTCTCTGCCATATCCGAATGGTAATCCTCAAAAATATACATACCAAGGAGGTGATATCTAAAAGAAAGTCGACTTCAGTGCACCCTTTGCCACAAAGCACTTTTTCGTTATTCACGTAAGCGTTAAGGAATACTCTTTTACGATCGGATGACATGAATACACACTGGAAGTGAGTTTGTAAACTGAATGTTGATATCAGTTCCTTCGAGACAGTGAGAATATGTATATCATATTTTTGTTGTTCTACCTGGATATAACATTTATGTATCCCTATTAGATTTTCTTAAGAAATCAGCAGTCTGGGATGTTTTAAATTTCTATCTCTTTTTGAAGTTGGTATTGTTCAGTGAAACAGCGTCCAAACAACTATTCGGAGCACTTCATCCATTCTAGAGTATTTGTGCAAGTACTATTACAACAGCGGAACAGATGTGAAATCTTTTTTGCATATTTCACACCGAATCTTAGAACAAGGGTACAACTCAAAAAGTGCGCTGCATAATATGTCGAAAAATTTCAATTAATTGAGATTGATTATAAATGAATAAACCAAAAATTGACATTTCCCAATTAAGTCTACATAGAACAATCCTAATAGTACCTGTGCGATATCTTCATGCGTAGCATTATCAAGCGCAATTTGCTGGGTGAGACGTCGATTTGCCCATTAAATCTAGGATTTTGCGATAATTCATGATAAATCCGAAGAGGTTTATTACCCGATGCGTCCACTTAATTACGTAGGTCTCGGGCCGACCGTTGTTCTGTTCCAGCGTGGTCGGCCGTTTATCTGGGCACCGTTGTTTATGTTCCGGCAGGATGAGCGCCCTTTCGTTCGTCAATTACCAACTCTACAACTCGACCCTAAACTGCAATTATGTTGTACAGTCCAAGTGCAGAATCTGCCTTGCGCAAGGCGCAGTGATCATTGAAAGGAAACAAGGCAGGAACGAGATCATTTTGATTATACCCTTTTTCGCAACTGACACCTGACGGCTGGGGAAGTTGAGAACTCTTCACTTTTCCCCTACCGAATTTAAAACGATTCTCCTAACTTGGAAATGGACCTTTTGTTTTCGCGATTAATCTACTGGCAATTTTCTGAGCGTGAGTTTTCTGAGCGTGAGTTGACGGAGAAAGTATTCAAGGAAGCCTACCCATCTCAATTTTTAGACGACCGCGCAATTTCATTTGTTAATTTTTTGCAGAATTGCAACTCGACTGTATACTTTTATACGATTAGGATTAATGAATGTTTGGAAGACGTAAAAATGTCATTCTGTCTTCCCAAGGGGAAAAATTCATTATTTTTTGGTTAACAAGCTACTCGAGGTGGCTTTTTTAGAAGGCGTCGGAAATGAAAGTCATACTCGTTCAAATTATTCTATTTTCAGCATTCGAGTCTTTTATCGTTAAATCATTCATGATATATTTTTTAACAAACGGACGATGTGCCACAGGTTCGCTACCGAATGAAAGATATAAATGAACAGTTAGATAAAGAACGAAAACTAAATAAAGAATAGCAGCTAATAATATCAAAACGACTAATGTTGTTGGTAACTCGTATTCATCGACAATTTTCGTCTCCAGGAAAAACACATTTATTGCAACAACGATCACGCCTAATACAATCGAACATATTTTCAGTGCTCTGAAAGGACCAAAATTAATTCTCGATAGGGACAACGTGTCGATAACTTACGGTCCATTAACGAACGGTCCCATGATTTTCGGATCGCTCGTAAATGCTATCGTGGGAATTATGGCAAAAGGAAGCTGAAGCATCATCACAACATTCAGAAAATCATTCAGTGATGAGAGTTGCTTCAAGTCACTGAAAAAAGCCGTTATGAAGGTGGGTACCATAGCGATGCTTCTAGTAAAAAGAACTCTTTTCCATCGAGGCCACCTCAAATCTAGAAAACCTTCCATCGCGAATTGTCCCGCGTATGTACCGGTCATTGTGGAGCTTTGTCCAGCCGCTAAAATACCGATAGCCCAAATGTATAAAGCGACGATTCCGTATGTGCAACCGAGAAAAACGCCGCCTTTATAAATGTCCGCTTCGACCAATTCATCGTTGGGCTGAAATTGGAAAAAAATATTATGGCGATCTCGTTTATTCGAAGTCGTTATTTCTGTTCGTGACAGAGATATAGAATTGGAAAAAATCAGATTGAACCAGTGCGCATCCAATTTTTAGGAGACGCAATTATTTTGACGATATTGTACGCTATTTTACAAGTTCATTGGCTGTTAAATTCTGGGAGAATCGAATATACGACGTATGTGGTGGATATTGGGTTCCTGTTTTACGATGCATTGTAATAGGCCAAATTTAAATACTTCTATTTTTAATAAGTAACGCTTATTTTGAAGTGACGCTTAATCAACTCATTAAATTATCAACTATGTGTTGGAATTGTGATGTAGCTGGATATCTCTGTTAACCCCTAACCTCTAAGTAAAACTTGTTGAGAAAATACTTCCATCGGATTGACATGGTCCCAAGGTTAACCTTTCTTGGAATACCAGAATATTCTGCAGTATATCCAGAATAATTAAATCCAAAAGCCAATCATTGACTAATGAAAGAAAATCCACCGTTTTATGATCCCGGCGAAGTCACAGTATTTATTCAAGATTTGATTTTTTTTAAGCTGGACTTAAGCAGTCTATCTCAATGGTTTATGCTGTGATATATAGAAGAGTATTTTTAATAATTTAATTTTTTTTTTGTGCTTTTGTCTCGTTATATTTGAAACTCAAATGCAGAAATTTTGAGTTGTAATACTGTCGGAATATATTTATAATTATGGTATATACCTCAATGTGAAAATACTTGTATGGCTTGTACATAAATAAATCTATGAGAATACTTTTCAAAATGGTTTTTTAATAGTGAGTATCTGTACTCACATATGAACGTAATATAAAATCGCGTCGTTATTTTAAATTAGCAGGAGGGCGCTTAAAGTGCTAGGCGCGGGGCTGAGTACAACAAAATCGATGAAGTTGAGCGTGGACATCAGTATTTATCACGAAAGGAAAGAAATATCGGCGCTATCACAAATTGACTCACCTCGAATACATCTTTGGCTCTCAGGTAAACAGCAGATTGATTCGTTCTGCACTCCTCCAGCTGTAAACCTGCTGTAAATGTATGATCGATAATGGCCTATACTAACCAACTGATTGTTCGTTTTTTGAAAGAGCCCATGTGCGAAAACAGATACTACAAATATATTGATCACTAAACTGCAAATTAACGCGAGTGAACTCTCGATGAGGTAATACAGTTTGGCTTCTTTAAGTTTTTCAGGTTGCCTCCGCTTAATGTCCCTCGATTTGACTAGAGCCGAGTGTAGGTAGAGATTATGAGGCATTATGACGGCTCCGATGACACCAACAGCCATAATGAACACTTCCGAGTTGTATGTGTGAGCCCACGGTTCCAGTAAGCCGGAGAATACTTGTTGTTTTGGTGGCTGCGATATAACGTACTCGTATCCGAACGTGCATCCCATGACGCCAATTAGGAAAGCGAACAACATTTCAAGCTTACGCAATCCATATTTGTCCAGAAAAAGAAAAGTGAACGTATCCACAATAGTTATAAGACAGCCACCCCATAAAGGAATCCTGAGAACAATAAACGGAATAATAAACCCACGTTATTGAAAACTGTTGAACGATATGCTGATGGATTCATTCAATGGTTTTTTTTATACATTTTGGAAGTCAAGAAAACTTTTGCCGGGAACGGAAATTCAGAACGCTTGTTTTGCTATCCAACAAGATTTTCAGTTCCGTGTCTCTCGTAACTAGATTTATGAATATTCCGACTATAATAAGGTTTGCAAGATGCGAATACGAACTTTGGAATCATTCGAAACTTTCTCAGATGGCGTTTCAACTTTCAAACTGATTTGACACATTTATTGAATTAATGTGTTTTGCTGAGTCGGGATATATCTTTTTCCGCGATATTCGTACTGCTCAGAAAAACATTCGCAATCTGTTGAAGTTGCCCGTAGGAAATCTGGCGAATATCGCAGTTTACTTTGAATATTGACTTGCAAGATGATTTCAAAAAACGAATGCTGAGTAAACTCACGCTTTGTTCGACAATAGATAGATTGCAATGGCTGTTCCGATGACTTCCTGCATGTCGGAACCAATCACAGCTATTTCTATCATGATCCACAGTATAAGACGAGGAATTCGTTTGTATTTGCGATAGCACATTTCCGCCAGATGTAAGCCAGTGACAACGCCTGAAAATGGAATATTTCTCTGTGTTATCGGATGGATAATTGGAATTATTTTACCGAGCTTCGTCGCTAGCGATTGCATTACCAAGCCTAGAATGGTGGCGGCGAAAAGAACCCATAGTAGTCGGTAGTTGGCGATTGTGCCAGATTGCAGGTCGCTCTCTATATTTCCTGGGTCTAGGTAGGCTATGGACATTAGGAAACCGGGTCCTGTGAAGGCCCATAATTTCCTGAAGGAGAATCCTTCCTAGAATTCAGATACGTAGCAGGTAACCGACAGAACACAAGCGGGTACGGATTGTTCAGCCGTAATGAGATAATATATTTCGACGACTCTTCGTCATAATTCTACCACCGAACGACGGGAAATTGCCGACGTGAAATTGGAAATTAGTAAAGTTATTGTCTGGTGTGGAATAATGAGATGGGAAAATTGCGGATTTTGTTTGATAACCAATGAAGCAACGTTATTAAACTGGGCGAACCTTCAATATAATACGCCAACGTTTCTTGGTTATATTAATTTGAATATCGATTATAGACTCGGTTATACCTACAACAGATGGTTAATTCTAATCTTATTTTTCTTCGCCGAGAAGCGGAAAGAATAGATTGAATTTTCATAAATGTATCTGCTGCTCGGGAGCTATTCTTTAATAAATCGCTCGGGAGCGTTAATGAATACACAAGGGGAGACGATTTCTTGATGCCTAGCTTCGTGTTGTTAAACAACTATTAGCTTACCTTTTCGTTTTCTGGAATTTTGATCTTATTGTTCGCGAAATAGGTATCCAGTTCATTTTCTTCGAAGTAATAAGACTGCTCTGTCTTCTTGTTTTTGTTACCATACCCCATCCTGACGCTTAATAATTACTGCTTCACTTTGAAAATTTCTGTTTGTAACAGATTATTATTCGAGATCACTGGTACACTATTCAGATATTGCTGCTGTCTATCTACTGTCTGCACGATTACCAACGCTGCATTAGCTCTTATAAATTATCTCATGTACGTGAACTTGCTTTCGTCCTAAGGTTACGAGCATGTTTATCTATATAACAGGCGGGAATCTGTCGAGTCGCATCACTACGCACACTGAATGTTGAACAAAAACTGCCTACTCGCGATTGACAAACAACTATTCTCCAAGAACAATTAGGCTGGGAATTTCATTTCATACATTCAAACTTATTAGTGGATAGCTTTCAAGGCAGACTACAAACGCAGTTTTCTCGGAACTGATAATTATAAAGAAAGTGGGAATTCTCGCTATCTATTTTGCGATTTTGAGCTCATACATCTCCTGATGATAGTAAATTAAAATCAGCGGTTTTTCCCGAGATTATTTCATTTATACTCATGTATATCTTGTAATAAATATGATTAAAATTGATCTATATACAATATGAGAACATTCAAACTTTTCGGTTTGAATTTCCCCATTTGATAAGCTCGAACAGCTCCGTTTTTCTTTCAACGTCTCGGAAAGTTGACAATTCACTCAATTCATTTTCTAAATAAAAAATAACACTACTTTTCACGCTAAGGTAATTCAATGTTAAAACTTCTATCGCTGAGGCTTCAATTGTTCCTAATAAAATTTTGTATCGTATACAACGGAAATAAATACCACAAACCAGTTTCGATGAAAGTGTGCGAGAAAATAAACAAAAACAATCAATTACTGTTTTCAACGATTATCCCGTAGTATTCAGTAATCTGTATCTTTTTTCTACTGCAGTTGAATCAGAAATTCTGCCAGGTCCCACATTCGTTATATTTTTTGACAACATTTTGTCTGAATTCAAGAATAAAATTCACTGATATAGGTAGTAATATTGGTGTAATTAAGGTAAAATGCAACCCTCTATCCAATCATAAAGTTCTGAAATTTCGAATTAAAGAGAAAATATTACGTACTATAAGAAAATAAAGAAATAACAAGTACAGATTATAATAAGTTTGGGAGTTTGTTGGCGGGAAAACTTTTATTAGTGAAAGTTGATACTTTTGATGAGTTGATCAATATTAATTTATGTGTACAAGAGGAGAGAATTTCAACATTTTACCATGTTTGAGATTTTTCTGAGAAAATTTCAGTTGGCGACATTTCTAAATATCAAAGCTCAAAAATGGTACTGTTTCCATTATTTATTATAATGGAAACGTTCGAGCCTTTTGTGTAATAATACGTTATTTCATTAACTCAATTTATTCACATCAAGACTTCTGTGCTCTGATGACGAAGTTCATTCCAGCGATGCATAATTGAAAAAGGGGAAAATTTTTAACATCGAATGGTTTCTTTTTGAAGTGTAAAATTGAAAAACGAATTAGCACCCAATGAATATCATGCATTATTCAGACCTCTAATAAATAAAATAAAATTTTTTACACGCGCAGTGGGTAGTTGTTTGTGCTAATTTTGGAACGCCCACGAGGGGTGGTATCGTTCTGAATATTCTATTCGATTAAAAAAAACGAAGGTGTCAAAGCTATAACCTGATTACCGACTAACGAATTGTTTATTTTTTATTGTTTTGATGACATTGTGGTTGTTGTTTTATTTTTGCTCAGGCGAGTGCAACACCTTCATATCACCTGAAAGTATTGTTAGGTCTTTGCTGGGTTTTCTTTTATTCTTGAATGCCAAGTTCAGAAACTTTTTTTCTTCCGGGTGTGATAGTTGTGATGAAAGGGCATTATTCTTTTGATCAAGAAATCATTGCCAAAAAGTGCACTCGAAAATCATCATCATTCATCGAAAATAAAGAGTCATTTAGGAGAAGTTGATGTCCAACTACAAGCAAGTAAACTTTCTACAAAATTCGAACCATAGTCACTCTACTTTAATTTCTTATCCTAAAGGAGACAAAAAACCCGGTAAAGACCGACTCCTTTCAATTATTGAACAAGACATTTAAGGAAATACTTCTGACAAATAACATCAACTAAATGTAATCCTTCACGCTCGCGGCACTCTTCTAAACGAATGGCGAAGTTCTTTAGAACGGCTCGGCACGTAGTTTCCGTAATGACCGCCATTTCGTATCGGATATTTACTTTAAATTGCACCAGAGAACCCGTTTTATTGACGTTAGCTTTACGTTTCAAATATGTATCCCCCTGAAAAAGGCTAAAGGGGCCATATCCGTATCTCTAAAGGCATACTCATGTTATCGCGCCCTTTCCATTTTTCAGCAAGGAATTCAAAAAGTCTTTGAGAATATTTCCATTATATTCTGAAAAGCTACTACGTTTTAGTTAAAATTTTAATTTTTTTTTGTTTCGCCTCAGCTGTCTTAATTTAAAGTTGATAAACATGAATGGAGATTATGAACTAATAATATAATGAGTCATCTTCGTCTTTGCACATATAATCATAAATTATGAGCGACGAGATTCAAATTTGAGAAGAAAAACCAAATGAATAAAAAAGATGAGGCTAATTTTACTATCAATATTTAATCATCGTTTTGGTCCGAAAATACTTTCAAATTTTTATTACAAAATATAAAAAACCATACAGTTATCCACTAATTTTTTTCAAGAAGTGATAAAATGATAGTATGTGATTAATAATCGTAATCAGCTTCACCATCGGCCGTGTATCCTTCTGATTCTCCGTCTTCCTCAGCAGCTGCTAATTCCGATTCACCATCACCTGTAAAAATTTATATTTCGGTTTTAAAAATCGAAATTTTAACTTACCTTCACTCTCCAAATGACCACTTTCAACATCGGGATCTGAATCGGCCGTATAACTTCCTGATTCACCATCGTGGTAACCATCGGCGTAATGTTCGCTTTCATATTCTTCGAATGCTTTATTTCCACCCCTAAAAATATTGCCTTATTTCCACTTTTCAGTATACTCGGCTGTACTTACTTATCGGCTTTTCCAACTATTTTATAATTGTTGTGTGTTGGCGAACTTTGGGCTTCGCTATTTTCTTTTTCTGAGAAGGTTGTGTCTTAATTTATAGGATTTATGTTTTGAACTTAAACTTACTATTTTGAGATTTTCCTCCACGATTGCCTTTTCCAAATTCGGTGTGCTTCTCGAAACCGTAACTATCGCTGTCTTTTTTATGATATTCTTCGCGTTTCTTGTACCCATCTTTGCCTTGGTCTTTCATGGAGTTATGGTAACCTTTATTATCTTCATCATCTCCATATGTTTCCAAAAATGCAGATTTTGTTTCTGGGAATGAATTCGATAATATTTTAAACACAGTGAATATATCTTTAAAATTTTCGCTTCGATAAAAATTTTTTGAATCTTCTCAATAATATGCAAAGCTACCTAAGGATGAAATAAAATATTATAAAAAATTATAAAAATTCTGGGGATAGATAATTCAATCTAAATGTAACAACATTTTAAAGAAACCTTTGTTAGACGCGAAAAAATTTCAATTTCTTCCAATGCGGCTGCCGTTGTAATTGATTTATCCAGAAGGGGAATTTATGACAATTGCCGGATATAGCAACCATCACCATTAAAACTATACTTTCAATACAATTAAGACATCGTGAATTCCATTGGTATTAGAAAACATTCCTGGAAATTAATTTTCATATAATTATTCCATGTTCAATATTATTAGTTCGAATGGATAAAATGAAGTTATTACGGTTTGCCAATTAGTTAATCGCTAAATTATGTGACTTTCAAATTGAATACATAATCATTGAATTGTCCTATTCAATTAATGTTAAGCTTTTCTATATATCGAGGGAAACTTTGACAATCGAATGAATTACTCTTCCGATATAGAAACGTTTTTTCTTGGGATATTAGTAAAAAAGTTAACATTTTTGAAATGAATAAATACATAGATAAACCTCAAGGGATCTTATGAAACAAAAAAAAAGGTATCGGCATGTCGAACATTATTTTAGAGACACATACTTCGGATTGTCAGAAGTAGTTCCAAATTATAGTTATCGTTACAAGAAAATTTGTAAACTTATGTAATATCCTGAAATCAAAGAAGATCTAATATGTCATTAATAAATATTCAATAGTATATTTAACAGTTTTCTTTTTACGATTCTCTATTGAGCTTTTTTCAAATGATGTACTCAAGGAAGTATTGACGCAATTGCTCAATATTTTGAAATTAATGGATTTCATTTCAGTTGAAATAAATGTTTCATATCATGATGAACGAGTACTGTAAAACATTTTTTCAAACTCTGTAGATTCCCCTCCGAGTAATATCTTATGAGAAAACATTTTATAAATTGTGCAGTTAATTGTGAAATGGATACTCTTTAATTTGTAATTCCTTTCCGTTTTAGGCATCTCCCACAAGGTGACAGCTGTTCCTTTGATATGATCTGTGCTACGAAGACCTGGCTTCAGGCATTACCTGTGTTTCATTTCTCAATGAAAATGTTTCCGCTATATTTAGTTCATTGTTACGACACGAAACCCCTGAATTTGCGGTGAATTCTTTACATACCGGAGCAAAAGCGAGGCAGCGCCGGTGTTCAAAGAATTTTCCTTCACTAAAAGGGAAAGGAGATAATTTGGAACCATTTTCTCATAAATTCCGTACGCGTGGTTTGCTGAAATACAGGCCGATCCCAAGTGTCATCCACTTCCTCACTTTTACAAGTATGAAAATTGATTCGACTGGCAATGAGGTTCCCTAAATGTTATTGTTGGAATAGCTTTATTGGAATGAATTAAACTATCTGGCTAATATTTTTCGCCATGCACTTGTCAAATCATACAATCGATCATTCGTGTTTGTGTGTAATGTGTTGAAATTATGCACGGCAATTTTCAATCAAACGGAATGGTTTATTATATTTCCCTATTGAACTAACTATTACTCTGACCGCCTAACCAAAGCACTGATGATCGATTCCACTAATACGCCTGGTTTCAAACCCCAACTTGAACTTCAATTCGAATCAAAATAAATTTATTTATTCGCTTATTAAAATTCTCATTCCACTTTTTGTTCCAATAAGCAAGATGATGAAATTAAAATTAACAAACTATTTTAATACAAAGATTCAAGTCTTAGCTTTATAAATATTTTCATCAATAACAGTTTTCGTTGGTGAGGAATTTTAGGTCTTAATTTTACGTCAGTCGGCTCAAAAGCATATTTTAAGATTCACTTGCCACATAAAGATCTCGGTAAATGGTTCGCTCTTATTTCACTTGAAAATAAAAGGAAAATCAATTATATATTGTTTTTCATTTACAATGATTTCAATTTTGTCAGTGGTTTCTCTTTAAACTTTTTAAGAGATTGTGTTGTACCTAATGCTTTGCCTTTTTTCTATCTCATTCGAAATCTGTCCACAAGATTCCGGTGGAAATAAGATTTCAGCTGAATCAGTTCTACGAAATATCACTGCGAAAATGTTATTCAACACTCCTCCATAGATTTCTATTCAGAAGCGTCTAAAATTGCGTGCGAAAATCAAATACTCCCCAGAATATAGAGGACAAAGGTAAATTTATACGCTTATAGCCTAGGGTGAGCGTATTTAATTAACACAATGAATGAAAGAGGTGAAATCAAAAACAGCAGCATTTCAATTAACTCGCTAAAGTTTGATCGAAAAAAAGTACAAAAGTATATGTGAGGATAACGTTAAACTAATAACTAAGTACGAATAGAGTACGATTGGATTTGTTATGAGAATGAAAAATGATTTTCACTGAATTTTTTCAAGCTTTTTTCGTACAATCCCCACATAACATCGTGACAGTCCGTTTTCACGCACATTTCAGCTGAATTGTTGTTGAATCAAAATGTATTCAAAATTTGGAAAGATGCATGTTGTAGATGGAGGATGAGAGCACATAAAAAATACTTTGAAAGCGTAGAACGAGGGCGTGCATGAATTCGGTAATCTAGTTGCAAATTGACGTGAATTTAGATGGATGGCTCGATATTGCCGCACCACGAAAGAGGGAAATTTCGCTCTATTCACCTGGTTCTAAAAGGTCTTCAATGTGGGAAGGCACAGCTTGACGCGTCTCTCTTATTGTTGATTCGACAACAGCCGTATCGGATTCAGCTTCGGTCATCAATCCTTCGACCATCGAAAACCTAGCCTGAATCATCGGAACTATTACGCTTAGCGCGAAAACCAATAAAATAGCGATTCGACACATTTCCACGACGATTTTCCTCTTTTAAGTTCAACGGAATTTAAGATGCGAAATTGATTGGTCTCCGACGTTCACTGCTTCTATTATCGAGACCGATCTCGCTTTTATAGCGTTACATTTTGAAAATACGAAATGGAATACTTTGTGCGGTATCGTTATACAATCATTTTTTTTTCTTGCAATTTTGAACGATTGCATTCTTTTCTTTACGCTCTACTGAGATTCATTTTTTGTCAGTTATATTTCACCGAAATATTCCTACTTTTTGCATCTCTAAATGAAATATCGATTAGAGCGTCTATCGATGTCGTAACGATTGCCCACACCCAGTCACGATTCATCAAAGAATAACATCGAGAAATGCACGCAATTTAATTAAAAAGGTAACACCATTCATTCGATAGATATTATCTTTGATGCTATCAGTGAAATATACCCTGTAATGAGGAATTATTTTGGTAATAGGAATAGTAAGGAAGAACTATTTCGATTTAAGCACTTAATCATCAATTGAAACATCGACTATTATCCAGCGGTAATCAGAAAATTAAAAGGAACTTGTTCATTCGTTTGCCTACGCAAAATAACTGAAATAAATATTTATTTATTTAAAAATGTTCAATTCCACTTTAGAGCCATCCTTTTTAAAATGTCTTACCAAATTAGTAGCTACGATTAAAGAGTTACTATTTGTTAACAACAATATTAGCTAGACTTAAATTCGATTTCAGAATACGCAATCAGTTAAATGTGAATATTCATTAAGATTGAATTTGATTTCCGCTTCCGAAATTTCATCAATCCCTTATCTTCTTTTATCTTGTCGGTCGTGCCGACAACAGGAAGCTTTAGATGAGCGATGAATGAGTGGTGTTTAAAAAGGAACAACCATCTGTAAATTAGTTCAGTCCCTCGGCCGCAGTTACGAGAACAACAGGCTTTCCACGTTGATAAAGTTCGTTCTAGTTATCAGACTGCAAAACTTAAGACATTGATTATATCATAAAACTCATTTTATCTGAATATAAATAATGAGATCGCATAAAAACTACTTACACGTCCTGTTGGTACTAAAACTTGAAACTTCATTTCGCTGTCTTTGTATTCGTGAAACTATTTCATTCCTTCAAATTCACTTAGACCGTGCAGAATTGAAAATTCTAATAGAATACATTGTTGTAGTCGTTTGCTTGATTTCTTCATCAGCAAACGCCATCAAGCTGTGCAAAATGAAACATTTCCTCCATTATACCTTAACGAGCAATCTGTATTTTAAACTCTGTTCCGTGCATTATTTTACATCTCGGCATTTACTTTTATGTGATGAGCTTCTGAAGTAAAAATCATCTTGTGAAACACGGTAAATTTTAATACGTGGAAGTTTTCACACAATATTATAAATCCGATATTTGAGGATCGAAAAGTATTCACAATTGTACACATGAACGATTCGTTTACAATTCATAAACTATGATATGAATAAAGCAATATTTCCATAAATCCTCTCGTCTGAAGCAAAGATAACCAACCAATTTTCAGCTACCTAGCTTATGGTAATATAGAAAGAAATGAGTCACCTTTAAGTTCACACTGACTTTATGCATATCAATGCATTAAAATCTTATAAAAGTTTAATTTTCATCAACGACATCATAGAATAATATTTACCATAATGAAATACATAACAATTTTTTATCTGTACTCAAAATAAGAAAAATTTTACTCTTGTGGGACAGAAAGGCATTTTATTTACAATCGTCTTGAATAACATTGTGTTCTTTTTCGTGGATTTGTACATATATTCTAAAAACCTCAAATGAAATGTGTTAGTGTAGTGAATATTCATTTCGTTGTCGACAATCTCTAAACGTTCATTCTGTGAGATTGAAAATCAATGCGAATAGTCACTTCCTCATTCATAAAAACCGAAGAATAGTTGTTTGATTTATTTAAATCAAACAACGGTGTTCAATTATTAACGTTCACAAGCCCAACATTTTTTTTTTACATATTGCTTTATATTTCATCTGCTACAGGAAAACAGGGCTACCAAGCGAGTGTTAGTAGAAGAAATAGAAATAGAACAAATAGTTCGGTCCTGCGGATCGAAATTCCAAGAAAACTATTAAAAACTTTCCTAGAATGGATTACATGTCACATCAGTATGAAATGTTAATTATTTTCTGTTCACCAGCTGGGAAACGTGGGGAGTGTAGAGGACATTGCGTATTTATACCTATTCCTATTTTGTAGAATAATAATCAATGATGGAATATCGCCCACAAACTTCGTTATGTTAAATTCATCCGTGTCCTGGCATAAAATATTGAGATTAATGAATATATCTCTTTTCTGATATCCCTGTTATACAAAGAAGCGAACAGTTGCAACCATCAACATTTACTTTAATATGAATGTATAATATTATGAAATGAATTGACAAACAATTCGAGAAATTTCACAAAATTTCGATAATCTCTGCAATCTTTCAATTCTAATGAAATTGTTGTCACATTTTGTGATATGCCAAAGATTTCTGTTTCACTTGGTCAGAAATAAATTTCTAAAAATGTTGTAACTCCTGTGAAATTGCCATGGGCAATTTATTGCAATTGTTAAAATTTTCGACAAAAAAGATTTTCCAAAATCCCCGAAAATTGAGCTTAAATCTAGACATTCCTCTGAAAAGATCATTTTTGAAAATATTCGAGAAACTCACGAAATTCAATATCGATTGCGAATTTTCGATATTATTATAGGAATTGAATCATATACATAAAGAATATATAACAGAGTTTTTTCACTTCCGTTGACAACATTTTTATATTATCAGTCACAGTAAAATCCTATCACCCTGAAATTGATACCATTGGTTTTTTATGTTCTTTAAGGAAGACACATAGAAAATGAAGGATCCTTATGAAGAGTGAATGACATATTTTATCGAAAATTGATTCCACTTCTTCTCAGGTTGGACACTCTTTCCCCTTTTTCCTTTCCCTAGTTATTTAACCATGTATTATTCAATTTTAAATATGGACATATTGAACGAACATGTAATTTGAAACTCATGAAAGTTGTAAAAGAAGAAAACAGTGAAACAATTGAATTTCTTTAATAACGGATAGGTACACAAATTCATCTGCACTTAATAAACAGAAACATCTGAAAAAACATGTTGAACGATTATATAAGTAACTAAAATGTAGACTGTAATCCATGAAAAAATGAGTTTTTATAAAAATATGAATTCATAAGTCCTAATTCATCATTGCCAAATTATAAATAATAAATATAATATCACAAATTCAAATAATTCGCACCAAAGATATCCTCCTACAAAAAAGCATACGTATTTTAATTTAGATTTGAATCTGACGGACTTTTATTACTTGCCTTCCAAAACGTTCATATTTTGATGGTTCTAGTCATTGATATCGTAATCCAAATATTTACGAATGCCTGCAGTATTGCCGTTTTTATACATCAGGATTGGAAAAATTCTAAAATTGTCGAAACATCCATACATTAATAGGATGTCAATTTGGATTCATCAAACGTTATTTCAATATGGTCATAAAAAGGGGTTTTGATCTCTGATCGCTGACGGTATGTGTTGAATGTGTACGCACTTCAATTAGCATATTTTTGCAGCACGTCACCAGTTGTCCTGTTATCTGCGTCCTGAGTCGAAGCGATACTTTTTCCTGCCCTGTCTCGTTCTTTCGTTTCCGTAATTGTCATGGTTGGAGTGATGTGACTTATGTCGTCCGTCTGATTCGTACCCGTTATGCTCGGAAATATCCTTTCCATTGTGATGGAGTCCCTTTTTCCCATATGTCTGCTCACGATTGCCGGAGTTGTGCTTACCCTTCTTTTTGTGACCGCCACTTTCCTTCTCATAGTGTGAATGTCGATCATCGTGCTTACTGTGATGGCCGCTTTTGTGGAAATCGTCGTAAAACTTATGTTCTCTATGATATTCATCTTTCATGAACTTGTGATGATAACCTTTCGTTTTGTGACCTTTTTTATGCTCCTTTTTTTCCGCGAATTTTCCGCTTTTTTCGGATTTTTTACCTTCTTGATGTTTTTTGTGATGTTCGGCTTCGTCATGGTGAGATTTCTTATGGTTGCCATATTCGTCATTGTGTTTTTTTAAGAGTTCGTCACCTTTTTTATCTTGCTTCCCAGAATCGTGGATGTGGTGTGATTTATGACCGTTGTCTCCTTCTTCGCCTTCTTCGTTTTTATAATTCGCGTGGTAATATTTTTCGCCTTTTTTCACTGACGATGATCTCGGAAGACGAAGTGATTCGATACGATGGATTATATCACTGGGAAATTGCGTTGTGTTGAGTTTAATGCAGCCAGTCGGCGAGGTTAAGAGCGAGTATGAGGTTGATAATATTAAATAATGAACAAATGTTATGGAGAACATTGTGGATTGACGCCTCGGATTGGTCAATCATTACTTATATAGATTTTTTCCACATGATTGATTTCAATTTCATTTCACTCGGAAGTTTAGTTTATTCGCATCGGAGGTAGAAAATTGGTTCTATTGATTTTAAACGGTTTTCGGATCATTTCACCATTTCACTGATTTCATCATTGTCGAAGAAAGTTTATTGCTGGTATTAACAACCGCGCTTTTAAATTGACCAGAAATCAATTGAAATGCGCACTCTAGAACATTCGGAGTTCTTTTGTCACGTATGGGATTAAAATCTGTATGAGATTATTTAATGGCGAAGGTTATTGTTTGAATTCATTCATTCGTGGAATATGTTGTTTCATTCAATTTTTTGTATTTGAGCAGGAAAAAATCTTCAAAATTCTTCGTTTTCAGTGAGACAACTAGTGACCTCTTAGTGACTATCAATGGAATTCGAGTTTGATGTGATAGAGGCTAGACGATGTTCACATCACTTTCCATAGAGGGCGGCGGGAGTATCTCAGCCACACTATTATGAGGATGAAGACAATCAAATATTGTTGATTATAATTCATCATTTACAATTCGTTGATGAAATAATATTTTTTTAGAAACCTAAAGTTATATGTACACCGTAATGACGAAATTGGCTGCGGCAACATTTAAATTCCGAATTTCATTCAAATATGTATTTATATCGTATCTAGATAAGCGCATGCATATTGGAATTTTATGGAAATTCGTTCCTTTTTTCTTTATGAAACTCTTATATCCGTGTGGATGTCGATGAACTTTGTCTACACGGCTCAACGAATTTTTATGGAATGGTGCTGACTCGAAATGGATTTTTTGAGGTGGATGATCGAACCGCAGGAGACGGCTCCGTGAACAATCCAAGTTTCAAAATGAAAGATATAATAAATTGTGGACATTTTTTCTTCGTATTTGAATTTCACTATTCCAGTACGGAGTACATAATTCCTTTCACTGATAATTAAGACTCAATTTAGAAATTTAAAATAACGCTCACTTTCATATGTTTTTTATATTCACTACTTGAAAAATTTGTTATTGAGGCACATAACATTATTATAAACAAAAATATGTTCTAACAGACACAACTCAAAATTTTTGTATTTTAGTTTCAAATTTAATACACAATAGCACGAGAAATTAAAAAAAATCTTTGAAATATTAAAAATACTCTTAACGATTAATTTTAGACATTCTTTGCAGCAAGGAATAAAGAAAGCTTGCGAATTCACTTTTTTTTGTAGATCATTCTGTCTACCTCACATATTTTCTCTATTGTTATAGCCCGTACCCCGCAACTCGTTAAGCTTTCTTTCTGTCACGAAGACAAAAGAAATTTTGTCAAGCAAGATGAGTTTTGAAGAATTGTATTTCGTTGCAAAGGTAAGTCTTAATTGTCTGTGTTGGTAAAAGCACTGTCTCCTTCTTTTCATCACAACTACTAAATAGAGTAGCCTGCCATCTAATGATGAAAGGATCAGCTATTTCACAAATATCCTATTAGTAAAGGAGTACACTGTAGGATCCCGCAGATCTCGTTGCTAAATTCTTCGAGAATAGCGAATTTCGGGAATTTATATTCAAATAGTAAGTAATTGAGAAATCATCAAATAGATTATTAGATAAATCAAAGTAAGTAAGTAGTAAAGCCCTCTGGCATTGATGGTTTTTGAATAGTATCCATATACACTAGTTTATGGGCTTGTAGATGAAAATTGAAAAGTTTGTTTCCTTCTTGAAAATTTTTTTATTTGGTATACTGTTTTCCACATAAAGACCAAAAGTTATTGCGAGCAGTTTATCGTTGATTCATGTAGTTTTATTGAGGAGTTCAGAAGCTATACACAAAGACTATTCTTTGTGTATAGGTGAAGAATGAAATTACAGGTAATAAATCAGTCGTTATAATTAAATATGTCATTTATTATAAAAAAACTATACATTTTTACAAGACCAAAAATGAAACAATATACTTATTTTTACCAATTACAAGATTTTTTGGGACATAAAATCCCTGCCAGAATATCAAGTATACTGAGTTTTCATATGGCCCCACCTAAAACACTCTCATTTTTTCCTCTTGTTTACATGATTTTAAGCATATTGGCAAAATGCAGACAAGCAGGAACGGCTCTAGGCCATATCCAGTACCAAAAGGAGAGAGGACAACACTTTCTTTTTTTGTTAGATGATCAGTTGAGTTCAATGAATATCGAACCAACACAACGTCGCACTTTCACAATTTTGTTAAGGCCGCTCCTGCAAACGAATCATCTATATACTAGGACAGTGATAACATTGTCAATCATAAACAGTCGTTCCTTAGATTAAATTTTTACAATCATTCTGAAGCATTCATTCACTTTAATAGACTAGATAAATAAAGCTACGATACATTCTTTCATTGGCAAATGTGGATTCGTTTCTGTTCACAACCAACTTTGAGTGACATATAGCCTAATACTCAACTTCCTCGATGAATTGCAATGTTTTAGCGCAGACGCTTCAAAAACGGAACTTTTTAAATGTAATTTTCATAAAAATCAGATCTAAACTAGAATATTCTCAATTATCTATGAACAATCGAATTGAGTCGGGTGTAACAGAAAAAAAAATGTGATCAGAGTTGTAAATATAGCTTTTGCTCACGTTTCTTTTTTATCAGATTTCAAAGTGATTTTAAAGTGTGGCACTGAGATCAATTACAAATATTTCTTAAATTATATAACACAACATAATAAGTAAGTAAGTATCCCATTTATGTAAATGTCCTCTTCCTTGTTAACAATGTTTCCAACTGTTTTTTTCGGATATCATGAGCAAAATAGAATTTTCTCTTGTTGACATAATCATTTTCCTCATAGCCAGAAAACATTTGTTAAATCAATATTACTTATGACATAAAACTACAGAATATTTAACTTTGAGAGATTAATCAATTTATTTCAATTGAAACGAATGATCTTACATGATTTGGAAATGAATGAACAAATTGTGCTTCATAGATTAAGGAAAGTTTGATATTCACCTGTTTTTTATTAATGAGAAGTATTAAAGTCGCAAGAATATGTTTATTGAAAAAAAAGGAGAGAATATTTATGGAATTTTTAACTTGACAATCAATTACCGCAAAACCAAATCTCTCGTATTTGACAGTTTCTCTTGAATTCTATTACTTGCTGAATAAAATTAACTGTTTTTTCCTGAAGAAATGTTATATTCGGAAGGTGCGAGGTTTAATTTTAGAGGAAAAATCCCGATTTCAAAGTGGAAATTTGCTAACTATGGTAAATACTATTGAGAGGATTATTCGATATAAATGAAAATGTTCACATGCATTTTCAATATGTCTTACGTTTTCGTCCCCAAATTCTTTGTTTTTGGAAGCGAAAATGTTAAATATAAGAAATTTGCTGTACTTCATTTCTAGGGTATTATCGAATTTTATGTCAACTTATATTGTTTTTGAGCAAACAGATTGACATCTTTCATTTAAAAAAAGGCATTAAAGTGCCATTTCTACTGACGAATGATTCAATTGGATTGATAATAATTTATTTAAAAAGATGTCTTCCACGCGAAAGTTTCTTTCCATGGAAATTTCCAATGAATTTTCAATTTTTCAGTATATTTCCTTGAAATCCGTTCAATCATATTTTCTAAAAGATCCCACCTGGGGATTTTTCGGTAAAACTGATATTTTTAGTAATGTAGTTTGCAATATCACGCCAATTTATATTGATTTTTAAGCCTCCCTTTGCGGAACACTACTTTTAATGTTGAAATGATTAATTCCTCAATCGCGTTCTAGTTATCAAAACATCATTTTACTCAGAAATACGCAATCAATCCAGTTTTTTTTAATGGATACCTGTAAACGAGAATTGTAAAAACATAATTATATGCATATGATATTCATAACAATGCAGTGATTGGCTGTCTTTGTAACTTACTTACGAAATCATGCAATTAGGTAAATTGAATAAATCTGATTTTATCCCGACGCATAAATAAAAATGGAGTAAATTAATTCACAGAAAAAATACACCTTTTGTGATTTTTCTTATCGTCTCACTTCAGATTATTGTTTTTTCATTTTATCTGTTCCAGTACAATACAAATGAAATTGAAACTCGATAATAAATGCATCGAAAATATCTCAAATATGTTTGAGTACAAGTTATATTTTTGTATAAAATTGCAACTACGGCGTCCAAAATAATCTGCCTAAATGTATTCAATATATTTGTACATCGTTCACACGGAAAGATTTCCGTGAAAAGAGTTATGACAATGATTATGGAAAATCTTGTAAGCATCTGTCAAGTCTTACAATTAGATTAGGCCCTAGTAATGGAATGATAAATTACGAAAGTCCGAAGCTCTTAGAGTTATATCATTAGAATGAATGAAAACGTGCGCCGATATTATGATGAATCAAACAATCGATCAGCTTAATATAACGTTCTAGCATAGTGAAGGTGAAAAACCACCGCGCTCTCTCAAATAACAAGTTAGAAACGTGAGCTAAATATTGTGAGCATGTTATGAATAATATAATATTCTCTTTTGGTACGATAGATTTCATCATCGATGAAAATAATACATTGAAAACAAAGATTGGGCACTTTTGGGCCACTTTTGTAGCAAACAAAACTCTCGAAAAACCAGTAATACAATTTCAGGAAAAATAGTTCGTATTTCTCTAAAAAAATATCCCTAGGTTTCCGATACCCTGTTACAATTTCATTCGATGTCTCGGTTCTGAGGAAACTACAGCTTCGAAACGGAATCGTGCCCATTTGCATTGTATAATTATACATTGATTTGTTATTGAAGAAGAAGAGTCCCTCAGTACTCCGGTAGAGTCAGACACTGTCGAGGAGGTGGTGCACCATCATTGGGGTGGCCGATCCCCGATCGTGTATCCTATTTTCCTCTGGTTTACATTGCGGTTTCAACGGAAAGTTGATCTTTGCCGAACTGTTTGTTTTGTATTTCCGAAGATGGGACCACTTATCATCGTCGCTCGGAATATTTACTTTTGGAGATGGCTGCGTGCAGTCGTTGTCTCCTCCCTACATACATTTCCAAATAGTGACGGTTCATCTTTTTTTGGCACAGGTGGAAAATAAACAAGAGAATTTCGTCAGGATAAACTTACGAATATAGAGGCGGAACAGTTGTCGTAGACTTTTGCTTTGTTGTTTAATTCATTTTTTAGATGCCATCCTTGGAGGTAAATATGCGGGCTCAGGGCTGGCTCGCCCCTTTGTTGTCGGTTGATGAGTTGCCACCTAAAATGATCAAAGCTATGACGGGACTCTCAATATGATGATTTACCTGGTGATTGCTTGGAACAATCTTGAATGTTGACCCGTTTTTCTTAAAATACTCGATATTCTCAGCATTGCTTTCTGGTATGTTGGTGATTTCTGTAGAACGGTCCAGTAGATTTGGGAGGCCGCAAGTGGATTCGCTGAGTATGCAGATGTTTGCAATTATTTCAAGAGGGATTCGTTCATTTATTTACCTTTTCCTAAGAGCCATTGAGCAAAAATCATACTGTAATATGAATGGTTGATGTTTAAGTCCATCACTTTCCTCAGTAGTTTCCCAACTCTCGCATCGTTGGGCCCGTGTAACCTTGCCAATTCGAGATAAGCTGGAGTGAAGCCAGGCTCTATGGCGATGCACTTCCTCAACATCTGTTCCGACTTGTTAGTTTCATTGGATTTTCTGTTGACGAAAACAAGAAACAATGTGAAATCGCCAGGTTCGAATGAACAATTGACGCAGACTGCGAAACACGAAAGGATGGGGTAATTCTTTTCACGCTATGACATCTGAGGGAAAAATTGTCGTTTTTCGTCATAAAGACGGAACGCGGTCGAAGGCATCGCTATACATCTTCATACATTATAACATGAATGGGCTCTGCGGGCTGTTCACAATCCAATATAACTTTCCAGCGTCCTTTTTCGTTCCATTATCGAAAAAACGGGACTGGAAAGAATTCATGTATAGCTTCGCTGTTGCTATTTAAAAGTAATTGATTTTCGATGCTAAAATCCCTTAGGCCTACATACCCATAAAACCTCGGCATGGTTTCATAAATAACAACGCTGTGTTACACTCATATATCGATGGCGTGAAAAGCAATTACTATACTATTCGTTTTGGTGTAACGACACAGTTGCCAGTAGGGAATTATTCGCAGCAATGACTTTAGATTGATTTCAGCTTCAAAGTGGTACCCTTTTATCGCGCATGGATACTGCAATCCAGACTGCTCCCTTTATTTTATGACCATATAAATTTCTATCAGGCTAGAACAATCGATAGAACAAATTCCAGGTTACACGAAATCTACCGGAAAACCGCATGAATTTCCATGGCGCAGAATAAGCACCAGAAATATTTCACGAAACATCGCGCGTTTGGCAAAATGCAGTTCAAACTGAACATCAAACGCGTTGTGACTGCCGCAGGTCGATGAGATAGGCTGCGAGCTTTGCATCAGATGAAACTAGAAACGTAATTGATTTCCACGCTTCCTCTTTTTTTCGGGGATTACATCGACGGGATGTTATGCAAGTTGGGGAATTCCAATTGGAAATAAATGCTACTCGCTATTCTATTATATTAGACGATGGAACTATGTGTGTGGATCAAAGAACTGACGTTTTATTCCGTTGGATGATATAGGAAATCGATTTTTCTAGGTACCAGCAGATATTCAATTGAAACCTGGGAAAATTAGTTTTCAATCACCAAATATCTCATTGATGTCACAGGGACATGTTATTTGGAAACGAAATAACGTAATTGAATTTACTAAATGTTTCCCTGAAGAATTGAAAACATTTGGATGACCCGTTGATGAAAAATTTGTTAAGCAATAACTTGAAAGGATTTTACAAAAACTTTCAATATCGTAAACAAGAACAATTTTATTATTTCAAGAAGTACCACATTTCTGAGTACCGTCGAGCATGTTCAAACCGTTTCTTCATTTGCAAATATCAAGATCAAAATTGGTTTCAATTGGGCAAAATTGAAAATTTAAAATTAAATTTCTCAAAAGGTTTTATACTCTTACTGAGTGTTACATTGAAGTAATATTCGAATATAAAAATAAGTACTAAGGAAATTCAAGAGAACTATAAAAAAATTATTGAAAATATTTTGTATTGAATTTAAAATTCAAAAGGATTCATCTAAGAAAAAATCCTGAGAAAATTTAAAATTAAAAAAAATGTTTTAGTTCTAGACATGGTTGAATTGGAACTTTTTGGAATCTCTGTAATTGTTTCGATCTTTTACAAATATCTCTGCAATATTCGATATAAAATCTCGATTTTTCGTAAAACAGAACTTCGTGAAATGACTCCGAAATTTCAAAGACTTCTTTGACATTTAAAAAAAAAAATGTTATTTTCCAAAAAAAATTTGTGTGAATCTACCAATCGGAATTACTACCAGTAGATATCAGTAGACGAAATTCTGCATTATCTCCAGATTTATGCAAGATAGGTCAATAAAAACATTCCGTGTACTATTAAATCATGATTTTAGAGAGAAGGAATTTTTTTCACGTGTCAAAACGAAAGATATGAATTTTTTTTGAGTTTTCTCTCTTCTCTTTATTTCCGAGAACTGATCTCCTTGCGTGTTTTGGTCCAATGAGTAAGTCTGCCTATAAATATGGGAGGAAGCTTGGACTGTAGTTATAGATATTACGTGAGCCATCTGTTCGATGAAGTTTCATACAAAATAACGACGGTTAATTAATTAATTATGGACACAGAACTATAGAATGAGCCAAACATCTATTTACAAGTGGCTCGAGAGGCAGGCAGCGTTCTAGTCCAGTTAACGAACGTACGGTAGTTATAGGTAGTATCGGAACAATCCATTTATCATGTTTCAATATGATACATTCGCATAGTTGGCATAAACGGGACGGTTTCTCATGATCCGCTACACCGATATTGGGATAACTTTATAGCTCATTGATAATGCGTTACTCACCTATAAAGTTGGCCCAAATTGTAATGCGCATTTACGTGGTCAGATGAATATCGGATAGCCGCAAGGAAGTGCTGCTCGGCTTCCTGTTCGCTACTCAGTATGGTGCCTAAATTGTTGTGGGCGCTGGCGTAGGTGGGCCATAATCTGGTAAATTGAATAGCTGTTAATTATCTGACTGCTATCGAAGGTATGGCATCCAAATTCGATTAAGGTTGTCATTAGTTTGGTAACTGATGGGATTCTCTTCATGGAACATTCGGAATATCGAACAGATTAGAATAATGTTCCTAAGGGTTCTAAACAGATCGAGTAGTGGTCGTCCTCATGAGAATTTATCCTTTAAAAATCGCAGTAATTCCCTAACGTCGAAAACTGAAAAGGCATATTATTGGAAATGACAAGTTAGATAATGCTCGACGAAATTCGATACGAAAAAGCGGTGGAAAGAGAAACAACCCGCTCGGAATGTCGGCGGTTTTATCGGCCGAAACGGCATGAAAAGAACTGCAACGTTAATACTGTTCACGCTGAGAAGGTGGTGTCAATTAACAACCGTATCCCTGGAGAGCGGTGAAAGGGATTCTGGGATGAGAAAAAATTCAATTTTCCTCACTTCTCGCCTCCAATTTGTATTAGCAAGTCTATTTTTACGTGTACGTTCAACTTCTCTTTCATATGATTCAAAGTCGACGTTGATCGTTGCAAACTGAAAATACTCACTTCAAAGCCTTCTGGTAATGGGTCTTCGCTAATTCAGGTCGCGCAGAATCCCTCAGAAAATTCGCATAGTTGTAATGCATCTTGGCATTGTGGGGTAACGTCATTAATCCAGCCCTACGAAAACGAGAAGTTTACATTTACTTTTGGAGTTACTGAGATGTCTAGTCCGTCGTGTGTTCTTGTCCGCAGAGCGTACGTTTACGTTAAACTTTTCGTCGCCTAGGGTTAAACAAACTTGTATGTAGAGGTGTTCCCTCAATTTTTATATTGCGATTCCGTGAATTACTTTTACAAACGACACAGGAACGGAATACATGATCGTCATATACTGGGACATGCCCTGACAAAATTGTGTTTTGTACTGCATGAAACATAAAGTAACTGGGACGATTTCTTATAAAACAAGCGCGCTGCACCGCAGCGGAGCGATCCCTTAAGTATTTTTCACCTCGGTTATTTCCATTAGTATATGAAGGGGTCGAGATGGTTGACAGAATATCAGTCACTACTACTATTTACAGTGGAAAAAATGTTTGAACCTTTGCGAAGTTCTATTCTATTCGTTCCTGTCAAAATTCGAATGTTCTGCGTTAGTGCGCGGTTATTATTTTATTTGCACCAATTGAATCCTAACCGAATTTTGACGGGATGGCACGTGACCGAAGGGTAACAGCTTTTTCCGCGTCACATTACCCCTACAACATTATGCTGGTAGAACATTCAAATCACTCATTCGATGACATTCTACGTCCACCGAAGTCAACCACAGTAATTGAATACATTTCCATCAACATCAACGTGTAAAATTTCCAAACTTTTAGTATTAAGTGCAATCTATTATTCATTTGTGTTACGATACCCACATAAAGCTACAAAAACTTGAATAACTTTAATAACACGCATTACGTTTTCCGAAAAATCGTCAAATATCTATTCAGCTGAGGTTTTCGTGTACGGTCCCTCGGCGCCTTCGGCGTCCACTTTGCCTGAGTCACAGCCACTTAGTTATAACCATGAATGTATACACTGGATAGACCGCTACTAAGGCGAGAATCCATGAGAAACGGGTCGAGACTCTCGAACGCGCCTCCCCACTCTAACAACTATTTGCTAAGTGAACGCTTGCTGTCGCCCTTTGGTTTGCATACCCCGCTTCATGGATTGACCGCTGCTAATACGAGAGTCGATGAGAAACGCGTCTCCCCACTCTAAAAATTATTTGCTAAGCGAACGCTTTTTGCCCCGCTTCGGTTGTCCTGTAACCCTCGCTCTTCAGTATTAGCATCCAGCGGTTAATCCAGCGTATATAGACGGCCACAACTCACCGCTTTTGTTTTGGAGTATGCGCAGAATTTAAACAAAATTCAGGTTGATTTTTGCTTGAAAAGTGTCCAAGTTGAGCAGCTAGCTCACAAAACTTTACATACAACCCTTGCATAATTATATTACAAAATTGCACAAATTAAGTATCCCTTACTAATGTATGACAGTTTTAATTCGTTCATTAATTGCATCGGCGTTGTGAAGAAAACTGTAGATTTCACAGAGGTTGATTGCCTAAACTTTACCGGCGCGGGGATTTTCATAATTCACAGTTGAAAGTACCGCATCATAAATAAACGCTACAAGGCACTCACATTTACGGACTTGATTCATTCGACTGACGGAGGACTACTTAACGTCTACGATAAGATCGGAAAATTAATTGTTACCTTAGCAAGGATTCTCTGGAGCGCCAGTCTCGGTTCCTGATAATGGTCCGCAGGCAGCTTGTCATTATTAACAGAATCACGAAACATAGGATAGTTTGCCGATGTTTCGAATACAAATTCCATAACATCTGTACAGAGTATGTAACAAGTAGAATGCACCCCATGCTGAAAAAAGTCAAATCTCAACTTCAACTTGCTTTAAAGGGTCAACAAGAATCGATTGTTCTTGTTTATAAATTAACCAAAACCGATACATGTCAATGATAATTGGTAGTTATGTATTGTGTAGTATATTAGTCCTCCGATGGGTAATAATTGAATCGGATTGAACGGATAGGAACAGATTTGCGGATCTGTATCTATTCATGAACGGATTAGTGCAGATCGATGCCCGACTTGAAACGTTATAACGATATAAATAGATGTGGTACGATTCACTTCGTTTTTTTTATCCCGAAACAGTCTCTGGAACGTAGTGCTTATCAACAGACAGCAAAAACGATTAACCGAACTGCCAATGTTTTCCTAAACCACAGAGACACCAAAATTAAAATGAACGAAACAAAAAACTCTCGTTCGCTGTCTGGAACAAGCTCCACTTTTCATTTAAATACATCGACAAAGCATTTCGAACGGAATCCCTTCCTTCCAGCTCACTGTATTTGTAATAACGTGAAACACTGCTAGATGGAGGAAAAGCTTTTTCGTATCACAAATAAGAAGGTAATTCGGCTCGTGATTCAAAAGCGGCTATTTTGAAACAAAAGAAATTTCAGGAGAGTTTGGGATTCAACATATAAGTTATCAGGATCCTTAAGTATTTCAGTGAAGGGTGAATAAATGATTCGGAAGGGTTCATTGTTTGAAATTCGGCAAATTCCATTAAATGGTAAGAAAGTCCAGCAAAGTAAATTTGCTTTCGGAAAATATGATGATCTTCTAAAATTATTTTAATTCACTTTGGGCATTCCCTAATAAGATTTCGTGAAAATTTATTCAATCGATTAATTCTTGAAAACCCAGGACTTCGTATTTATTTTCAGTTATTAATAGAAATCAGTGCAATGAAAAAAAAATTGCGCTCAATTCAACCACTGATATTTCAGCGCCGGAGTTGACAACAAAGTTTGTTATTTATTTGTCAACTATGTTATTGTGTATAAATGAAACTGTTTATTTTCCAGCTCATTTTCACGCACGCTTCGGGGCTGAAAAGTAATGATAGTGTTGCTTTGATCGCAATACCTTTTTATAAATCCATTTTTTATATGTGCCTGAACCACGATCATATGGCGACGCTCAATTCAGTAATATGTCGCTGTTTAGTATATGCCCCCAGAACTCTTCTTTTCATTTGGATTGGATGATAATGTTTCTCCAATTTTTTTGTGTGCCTACTGATGAAAGCGATTTCCTTGCCTTCGCCAAAATAGTATCAGGTTTCAGAAAGAAAATCAGCAGTACGAAGAAAATATGCAGCACGTGTTGAAGGCATCATGGAGATTTACGAGATGCTACGTTTGTCTTTGATATTTTATACCAGTCAGGACTATTTTTTTGGAAAAATCAATTTTTGAGTGGAGTGTTTGACGCGATGCGCAAAATCGACCAAATTTCTGGATCCGAGACTTTCGAATTAATTAACTTATTTAAAATTCAAAAACTGGTTTAATAAGAATGAAATGTTTATTTTTGTCGATAAACAAGAATTTTTACTGTGTCTCTTCCTTAATTTAGTGTAATTTACAAAGAATTTATTTGACAGTGTTTTAGTTTCCCAAATGTCCTTGAAGTTTCTTGAGGATGAACAAAATTTCATGAAAATGCTACAAAATTCTAGTTGAAGTAAAGAATTTTCAATATCTCTCGATATTCTAAATAAAAATGATGAATTACTTCAAACTTCAAAGCAAAAAAACTCGTGGATTTTCACGTGAATTTCAGGCAATTTTGATCATGATGTATATGTCTAGTCATGTTTTGAAATGTGAACAGGTTAGATTTCCTCTTTGAATCATTTAAACGTTCAAGAAACGTTTAAAAAAAATTTTTGTAAGTGTATATCTCGGAAAAACTATTTTCCAAAAAGGTACAAACATTACTGATTACTAATGATTCCATCCCACTTGAAAAATGCTATTCGACCATTTCACATTTTTCTATTCTCGTTTCTCGAAATACTGTCGATTTAGTTGGATGTTGCATAACAAATAATGGTTTTCGTTTCGTTTATGTTTCTCCAAACACACAAACACAAAAGGCGAATATTTTCTTTGATATCGGGAGAAACCGATCACACACCCCGAGGGCCTTTATGAAGGGCTTTAGGAACGAACGCAAACACGTTGATGATTACTTTTATAGTTTAGTACCAACTATTGATTCGTTCAGTTTATTTTTTTATTCAATTGAATATTCAGAGCTGAAAAAAAAGGAATAAGATGGTGGTGGCTTTTTATATAGAAAAGGTAGAAATAATAATATAAATATTATTTATTATTTTGTATTCCGTAAAGATGAAATTATTCATATATTTAGGATTTTAGAGCTCCCCACTAAAAAAGTGTTGTAATTTGGCGAACTATCAGTTTTTTTCTGCAACAGCTTTTGAAAAGTCCACCTTGAAGGCGATAAATTAAATGAGACATGACTGTCACATATAATGGTTGAAATGAAAATTTTCTCAATGTATATTTGAGTATACAAAACGGACACAGAAGTATTGAAAAATATCACAAAATAACGTAATTTTGTGTATGAATGTTTAATTCAACATTACAGCAAATATTCCGATAATCAAGGTGCAAATTGGCGGGAAAAACTAAATGTAAAAAGAGCGGCCGACTTATTTTCATTGGAACGAGCAAAATTTCCCCGAAAAGCGCTTAACCCAGTCAATCTGCAATCAAAATAAAAACCTTTTTCATTCAATCAGAGAAGCCGAACGATTAGGAGTAAGTTATTTTGTATAACATTAAAACAGCATAAATTCAGCTGAAACAGATTGCGCTGAAAATTTACGCTAAAACGAGTTAATGGATTTACGAAAAAATGTTTGTTTTTGAGAGTCTAGTAAAACAGTTTAGCTTCGTCGAAATTTTCACATACCAGGATGTCAGAATGGAAATTGTAAAATGTGAACAGAGAGAGAGAAAAGTTTTCACAAGTCTCATACACAAGTGAATGTGATCGATAGAAAATAGAACAACTATCTGGATGAAGAATAAAAGAAAGATGATCATGAAATATTCTGCAGTATTATTTGATAATGAACTCAATGAGCACAATTGAATATTTAAGTATTTAAAAAAATAATAATCCTTCAATTGGACTAGTCGTTCAAAGTATACAAAAGAGAAGAACTCTACAAATTAGATTCATTGAGAATTAAAAGAACAAGAAAATTAACAAATTCAAAATAACCTCTTCGATTGAAATATTCTGCTTTTATTTATCTTCCTTTTTTCGATAAGAATTTTGTGTTTCTGCATTATATTAAGTGAATAGTGGAAATGAATTTATTGAATATTCACAGCGGTTTGTTGGAAACTTTTTCGGCGTGAAGAACTGCAGCGTAGTGTCCCGGTGAGTCAGTGTATCAGTAAACGATGGCTGCGAAAGCCTGAATGAACTCTTCGATCTGAAGTTCTGAACTAACTACAAACTATTGTCTGCAGAATCATGAAATAAAATACAATCCAAGTAATTTGTGTATTTCGAAATTTTGGGTTTCTCGAAAATGTGAATCAACATATATCATCGAAAGAAAAGTACATCAACGAAACAAAAATTCGATTATGTGGCAGCTTACCTGGGTATATAGAGCACCCTCTCCGCAATGACGAATCCAACAGTAACGAAGAGATTCGATGCGGGGAGAAAAGGCAGCGCGATCAGAGCTATGCCTAAGACGACTGAGGGATGCTTGTGAGCTTCGAAGTCGCCTAAACTTCGTCTGAAGAGCAAATAGCAAATCAGAAAGAAGGAACAAGTAACGACATTTCTGGAGTCGTATATCGAAGTGATGAGGGGAACGGATCCCATCTGCCAATCGTGGGAAAGTGTGGCCGGACACAAGATTAGCCACCAGTTGAACGCCGCCAAGTAACAGAACGTCAAAACTCTGGAAAAAAAGGAGGAAAGTTGTTAAATGAAAATTGAAGCGTCTCGTAACATCAACCCGTTACGGAGTTCGCGAATGTTGCATGTCCTGGCGATATCCTCTCGGGATGGTGTCCCCTTTCCGAGCTAATACTGTGAGGAATGATAACAGGACTATAATAATGGGCGGCAATTATGCTTATGTAACAGTTTCATCCTATAATATTTCACGCAGCTGAAGGGAAACGCGATAAACTGGCTGGATGTTGAGTTGGACGCGCTTGCGGTTAGCTGCGCGGCTGTGAAGCTCGAGCAAAGCGTCACTTCGCAACATCAACTTTTCCTCATAAAATACGACTATTCGAACGAATCTGCCACACTATTACGAGACTTGATATACTATGCAGGGACGAATTCATTACTTTATAAACTGGATGCAATATGAACCAGGGGCGGCTCGACACTGGAGAGCTTTACGCCAATAACGTAGAGTGGCACTAAAATGTGAGGAATATATTTCAATTTCGATTTGATACACCTTCTACAAGCGAGAAATTGAATTCTCTCTGAGTTTTCATTACGAGTCATAATAGACGAAATTATTTACAACTTCTCTTCAATTAGTTCCTCGAATTTCTTTATGTCTTCAAATTTTCTAAACTGTCAACTCTTCTCGAACTTTTCCAGAGAAAAGAATCCATTGATTCAAATTCAAGGTCCTCACAGTGAATTCCAAAAGTTTTCAAAAAAACTGGAAAATCTTCGCAGGCAGGTGTATAAAATTCTCATATCCAAATTTTTGTTTTTTAAGAAGAAATTATAAACAACAAACAAAACTCTTTTAGAGAAATATTTTTTCTTATGAATAAAAAATTGAAAAACATCAATAATTATATCACCAAATTGAAACATGGATTCCATTTAAAAAATCGTGAAAATCAAAGAAATGATAAAAAAAATCACGCATTGGCTCGAACAAATTTCTTTTAGACATTTAGCGTGGAGGATTTTTCCCATGTAACTAAAGTTGTTTAATGGAGTTCCGGATTGGGGACAAATAGAAAAAAAAAACACATGAGAATTTATAATGATTTAGAATGAAGGGAGCATGTAACAAAGTTAAACGGGAAGTCGAAATTAAGAATTGAACACGACACTCGAACGCGCGTTTTTTTGTGACACCAGCACGACACAAACGAGAATTCGTTTCTGTGGGATTGGCATTTCTGAAGGCAAAGAACGTCCATGTACGGGTGAGCGGCGGATTTAGCGTCAGGCGAACTTATCCTATTTTTTTTTTTATTAGGACGATTTGGAATTTCGTGAGTGAGTTGGAGCATTCCTCTCAGTGCGTCTCCAGTATTTTCACAATGAGTTACGTTGGGAGTAGGGACTGAAAGAAATGAGAATTTTACCCAAAGGTTTATTTCCTACCATTTCATTTCTGAATAGTTTGTGATTTTCATGTTTGAATTTATAACATATTTGAGAATAATAATCATTAACTCTTTGCACCTATTAATTTCTCTATACGCTTTTAACACTACAACATTCGAGAGAAAATTTTTGAAACTTCTTTTGAAGTTATCGAATTAGATTGCTGAGTTTTTCACTATTATTTATATAGGACAAAAAAAATCTACTCAAATGGCACGAAATACAAAAACAAAATAATGAACGAATCAAATATAAATGATTATTATATTCCTTGAATAATTGACTGAAATCGAAAATCATTTCATGAAAAGAATTAAAGTTCGTTTGAAATATACTATAAAATATTTGGTTCCGAAACAAAATAAAATGAAGCATTATATATACATAACTTTGCAAACCAACATTGGCAGTTTGAAGATACCACATCTCTTATCCAATCAAATAATTCTTTTTAGAATTCCCGCGGACAATATACAAAACTCCATCCTATTGCATTTTACACATCCCAGAAAGAGAAGGATATTAAAAATTGTGCCAGATCACACAAAACCTGCGAAGTGATCCCCTATATTGGACCATCAAAGCTAAATTGCCATTGTGCCCTGATATTACAAAGGTATAGCAAATCGTTTATTTACGATACCCGCAGCAATGAGCAATTCACATCAAACTGTGAATTTATGACAACCGCAGTTTACACAAACATTTGCAATGGAAACCATCAAACTGATTCCAAATTTTTCAACAGCTCATCCCTTTTTTTCCAATAAGCGCACCCGTATCAGTTTTGTGTCATCTACACGTATTGTTTTTTTACATATCAGAAACTTTTATTTTTATGAATTTCGTAAATGTTTCTGAAGAGAATTTTGCGACAAAAAAAAAACATCAAGCCAACTAATATCACTAATATTTCTAGTGAATATTTGTAGTGCAGAGATGAATACAGAATTCGATGCACAATCATTCGAACAAGATATGGCTCGAGACAATTCATTTCCAGAATGCAAAGGGACTGCAGTTCATACTTGTAGCTGTTCCAGAAAATTTATGAGGAGAAATATTTAACATGAACGCTATAAAAGAATGAATTTATGTACGAATATTCACAAAAGTCATCGTCGAGTTAAAGGATTAAGTTTATATTGACGAAAATTCAATTGTATAAAGCATAGAATGTTGTTACAATCAATGCTATTTTCTTGAACTCCTTGAGCTAATTCATTCTCAGTTTTTTAATAACACAGGAATTCTAATAAATTGTGAGCAATAAGGACGAATTTCTCCTTCATCCCGACCCCTCAAACTAAATAATTCAGTCTCAACTAGCTAAATAATTTCACGTTTCTATTGATTGAACTTTAAAATATTCCACAATTTTCAATCGTGGGAAAAACTCAAGGATTTTTGCTGAAGAATTCAGCTTCCATTGTTTCGCAATCTTTTCGAATTCCGAAAGATAACAATTCCGGATAAATATAACCAATTGAAAAGAAACAATTATTTCTGAGCAGTTCCAGGGCTCGCCCCAATGTTTCTAAAATAATGCGTTAACTTTGGTCGAGAGACGATAGAAGTTTGCCTTATGTGGAAAAAGTTTCGAAATCCCGTCGATATTTTCAACAAGGTAGTATAAACGGCGGGAATAATAGAAAAAATATCCATTCACAGAACCGGATCTATGAACTTCAAACTTTAAAAAAATATCTTCGAATTCATTTTGATGTATATTTTCTTTTTTCAAAATTGTAATGAAACCCCGATTTTCTGCTATTCAGCTTATATTTTAAGTCTTTTCAGGATCATCCTTATAACGTTCATGTTTCTGTATTACTTTTGAGTAAGTTACTTATTTTATAAAGTCAAATAAAAAAGGAAATAAAATTTTTAACAAGGCGAAAAAGTGTAAATTTGTTACCCCTTCAGACAAAAATTGTTTATTTGACAATACAAAATAGTGACTAATTCCTGCCATCCCTATCTTGCCGCCCGGGCAAATGCCCCCGCATACCCCACCCCCTTGGATCCGGCTCTGTCGATCCACAACAATGGAATAAGAACCGCTTCTGTTGGATCGACCGAAAAAGACAAACCATATCGGATTAACTCGATTCAGCCTAAGAACGGCACATCAAAGGAACGTTATGGCTTCTAATAAACTCAATTCAATTTAACATATTTTGCCAGTGCCGAAAAACTATCCTAAGAGCTAAGTAGATTTTCTCAACGTTGTGGGCTAAATTGAATCGTGCATTCTTGAGTATCACGCTATTAGAAAAAGGAAAATGACTGAGAGATTGCGGAGGTGCTCCGAGAGCAGCCAGTTTTAGACGGAGAATCAAATTAGTTCGAGTTATTCACTTGCTCGTTCGAACGCATCATATTATCAACCAAGGCCTTAATACTTCAACGGAGAATATTAAGCACCAGCAAATGCACCGAGAACCAATTTCGCCATTCACTCAGATAAACTTTATTCAACAATACCCCATTAATTTCGGGATGAAAGCCACCCTCGGCGCGCTGCAACCCAAGCGACACATTCCACATATTCTCAGTTATCTTGACTATTCCGGAACGAGATTATAAATTTTCTCAAAACCCGCTAGCTTCCGCTCTTTTCGCTATTAAGTTGAAAGCCCACAATTTTTTTCATTACCTGAAAACATTTCGAGTACTTGGAAACGCTCTAAAAATTCGAGATGTAGTTCAAGTGCAACCTGATTCAAGGACGGTTATCAATAAATAAGTTTTCGCGATTTTATTCAACCGTTTTATTGATAAAAATTGTACTTCGTTTATTGAGATTCGTATTTATATTTGTGATCATAATACGTATGATCTATTTTGAAAACAAAAAATTTTTGCAGTGGAATATTTTACGAGCACCATCTTTCTAGATAATTCGAGGATAAGGTTAACAGGTTTAACTTTATAGTCGGAAGACATGAAATGAAATGGGAAGATGTTTCGTTCTCTTTAGGGTTTCCCAGTGGGAGGCATTCAAGTGGAGGATTATTAGCAGTTTACGAAAAGTCGTTTTTCGAATAACGCGATAATTGAAATTGCTTATTTTTCAAAGAAAACAAAAGCTGTCATCGTTTCTATAACTGATGTAATCCATATTATGTTGCTGATATTCAAAAGATGAGTTGATCAGATGTACGAGTTTACATCAACCTTGGTAAAGTGGGTTTTCATAATTGCATAAAATTAGCAAACTAACGAAATTATTGCACGCTTGGAATATTATCATCGATCAGCCTATTCAAAATTTTCGTTCAGATTTCTTAGTGATTAAAGTAGGTCGATTTTTGTTCCAGTGAAGATAATTCAGCGTCGCTATTTGAATCCATTCACCCTCTTCTACTAAAAACTCAACTTTCGTTAGTCACAAATCAGAAACAGGAAAATTCGAGACGAAAGTTTTAACGGCGCCACTTCGTAGAAATCTCTGAATGTCGATTATTATTAGAACTTGACAGTCGTCTGTGACCTATTATTCCAATTTACTATCCTAATGGGCGAATACTAATAACTTCATAATAAAGGGAATCGGTTGCCAATGGAAATGAGCAACTCGCACAGTATCTGTTTCAGGATTTGATGCTCTCTCATTATGGTAGTAACTGACTGCAAAATACGACGAAACATTGTAATTTCGCCAAGCGCCAGCAAATTGCAAAAAAAGTTTTTGATTTAGATTTCACTTATTCTGTATTTCGAAGTTAACCCTGTGCCGGGAGTTGCTTTTATTGCTTAGGGTGGGAACTCGAAAATAATTTTTGAATTGTAGATTTGAGGGGGAAGTTGATTTACTAAAACAATTTCAAGTCGTGAAAGCAACTCTGAAACGTCAGTAGTCATAAAAATAAATTTAATTATTTATGATTTGTTAATAATATAAGATTTTATTTCAATATTCTGTATCAGAAAAATATAATTCCTATTTTATTTCGATTCGCAATAAAAAATACATTTTGACAAGATTCTCTGATTTCGGTATGCGTAATCTGAATACACATTTCAATGGAAATCGAATAGAGCACTGAAACACCTATTGTAACTTTTTGCTCTGTTGTTAATAATTACGTGAAAAGAACAAAATTTTTCCCGGTTCTGAAAAAATGAGCGATCAAAACAAAATTTTCAAGGTGTCATGAATTGAAAAACCGATTTTCCAGTTAAAACTCATCAAAACAGAGTGAATGAGATTCAAATATCACGCAACATTATTCGCTACAAAGTTGATAGTCCGAAACAGTTTTCTCAGATTGAATTGCAATTTTTGAAAATCCAAGCAATAAGTTTTGTTGTGCAAACTTTCTAGATTTTTGAGTTCTGAGAAACTTTCCTTATGAAGAAGGTATTTTTGCACCAACATAACTTTAATATCATTATTCAAAACCTCATTCATTTATTTCCCTTTCATTTTCCTTTATGATTACGAGCGCCTCGAAAATTTTCACCTCCGATAAGTGCCCCCGCTGCTTTCTCTGAAATCCCGATTTGTTTGGCAGTTAATGCAATGTCGCCTATTTAGAACTTTTCATTGAATTTCTTGCTACTCAGATTAATTAATCTTGTCAGATTTTCTCCGAGGTTCGATTGTTCGTATTTTATCGGAACGCGATAATAAACTGTTATTTTATTTCACTTTGGGAAATGTTCATTAATGTCCAAATATGAAATTACCTCGGATTATTTTCTATCCTTCATAATATCGCTTGAAAGGTGGAAGGTGATTGAGCTATATGGTCAATATGTGAAATGAGTGTTTCGCATCCTTATATTTTTTGAAACTATGTATTCGTGTAACGAATTATCGATTGATATGGTTGATTGATGTAGTCTATAACTTCGTGCCCATAGTTTCATGGTTATCTTCTCTCCAAATGGCTTCTAATAGATATTTCAAGTTGATTGATATGTATACGCAAATATTTTTTGTTTTGCAATGATTTAATTTTGAAACCGCAGTTGTATTTTCATTTTATATGTTGAATTACCTCAGAATCCTCGCGCATCCACCAATATTTATTGTAATTATTTGTTCAACTCTTGAAGACACTTCATCGAAATTTCATATGAAGTAAGATTTTAACATTCGATCTCCTTTAGCAGCAAATTTTCGAATTTTCCAACTGAAATTTCATTTGTCTATTGGTGTTATTTTTCGAATTATGAATTCAATTGAAAAGAATGAAGGAGAACAGAATATTCCATGAGATAAGTTTTTATGAATGGATAAGGTATGAGAATCATCCATTACACATTTCAATAAATTTGAACATCAAAACTTCAAATGATTCAACTTTTCACATCAAATCCACTGTGTGCGACCTAGGTATCAATATTTAATCTTTGCTCTGTCAAATCGCTAGAATAAATCCTAGATTCATCTTATTCTTTGCTGGAAGATATCTTCAATGCATAGATTCATTTAAACGTTGATAGAAGACTAAAATCCATCTTTATGGAGGGATGAGTGGAACAACTTTGCTCATGCTCCACATAATCTTAATACCGATATGCAATCTTCCAAATTTATAACGCAAACAAGCTTTTCCTGAACATGACAGGATATAACTCTTGAACAAAGTTGTTGAGCGGATTTGTTGTGTAATTGAGTATCAAATAATATCCCCTTATTTTCCGACGTGCCACTCACTCGAGCCTCGATATGGTAATGAGTGCATTTTTACGCTAAGCCTACTGAAAGTGGGTTTTAACTTCGAAAAAATTGTCATAAGATTAATTTGTGGTCGATCGAATATTGTTATGAATAAGTGGCATATTCGATTGGGTTTTGTGTTTATGAGGGAACGACGAAACATGGTTGAAAAGGCTGATTTTTGATTGAAAAGGGGCAATTTATCATGAACATTGTAACTCAGCCACCCTTACCTCCTATGAAGGGCAGTTTTCGCCGTTGAAAAATGAACGTTGAATGTGTGATGAAGTGTTTCCTCAGATATTTTACTATAACGTGCATAAAACAGTTATCATGTTCTGAATTCTAAGGAAAAAATTTGTCAATTATTCAGAAAATTTGAATTATTTTTTAATCATGGCAGTCTGCGGATACTTATCCCAAAAATTGATATTCAACTCAATAAATGATATATTTTTCTGGCTTTATTCATTCTACTTCGTTCAATGAAAATGAAGTGGGTATTCGTTATTCATTAAGAAATAATCCCTTGCAATTGAATGTATGATTTGTTTCAAGCTGCAATTTTTTCCACCAATATGCTGAAACTGATTCTATATATTTATTTTTGTGTTACGAACATATTTCGATCCAAGCAGGACACAAAACTGAATATTTCTCTTAATCTAAGAAAAAAGGAACCAACCGCACAGTGCTGAGCTAGTATATAACGTGAAACGGACAAAACATCATGGTACATAAGTACATACATTACGATTGAAAAGACATGAAAGATTGCGTCGCCGGACCATTCATTTCTTGTCCGATGTTGAATGCTTTCAACCACTGTACACCTGAATGACATGCCGAGTGAGCCTCGATTTCATCATCCAGCTGAATGAACTTTATTTAACAATACACCATTAATTTATTATAGATGAGAGCGGAACTCGATTCGCCGTGAATGCTTGCCGGACACATTGCACATTCTGCATATTCTGCATAACTCGTCCCCGTTAAAGCCTTCAGTTCAATGAATAACGCCCCGGATTATGTGATCGTCTTCTGATTTTGTTCCAACAAAAAAAAACCATTATCTATGATGGCATTTCCATTCCACTCACGGACGACGAACATCGATGAGGAGTCGCATCGTTTCAACCCCTATTTTTCACTTCGGAAATTAAATGAGGCCGTCCCAGTATCAGACAAGATGTTACACATAGGTAGGTGTGTGCTCGACAAAACGCTCAAGGCCCGAATTAAACGGGTCGAAATGCGAACCGGGAATGCGGTAGAGAAATGAGCCAGATTTGCACTTCAACTCAAACATTGTGATTTAATTAAATATCACTCCGAGCAAACAATTTAAAGATGAATAATTCAAACAATTTCTTGATATATCGCTGAAAATAAGGCGGCGGTTTTTGGTCGGTTTGCAAAAATTATTACTAACGAATTTCGGGATGAGGATTGTGTTTGTTATTCGGTACTAATTCTGCACGTTCTCGAGCAGAAAACTATTGTATACGCCAAACCAATTCAAAACACAAAAGTGCCGAAGATTTTCTGATATAGCTCAATTTCTAAAATCACCAACGCTTTAGGTTTTCTACCTTTCAATTGATATCGGATGGGGTTGAATCGTCGCGCTTACTGTTCCTGTTTAAAATGAACCGTTTCTGGGAAAAAAAATTTTGAAACTTACTGAAAGAACAGTTTTTTCGATAAGTGATAAGTTGACTGCTAATAATTGCACTGCTGTATATTTTTCACCAAACGTTTTACGATAACTTCATTAGCAATTGCTGCTCCCACTATTTCTAGCTATGCGTTTTGAAGAAAATCGATGAGATACGTAAAAATAATCGATTCGGTGTTCCTAGTCGATCTTTTCATTGAATCATCATTTCTTCTAAATAAAGTGTTTACTTCGATTGATCGTCCGTTCATTGAGAATGTGCTCTATTTTCTCCAAAAAGTCATTCATATGCAATGTAAATTAAGTTGATTTTATGAGTCGGATAACATCGAATGAGTATATTTTTTTTATATTGATATTCAAACATTGGAACGCAGTATTAATATGTGCAATGCTTGGAGGTTCATATTTCAACATTGATATGTTCGAAAATGGTAACATGGTCCTTGATAGCATCCCAAATTTTTCAGAGCGAATTTTTTTAACGATTTGCCCTGCGTTTATTAATACCGCATCTAGTTCAACGGTAAAAATCATTCAATTCATTACGCAAGTTCTATGCATTCTTTTTTACGAATGCAAATTGAGAAACCTAAAGGTAAAAAACTGGATTATAGAATTGAGGAAACTCAAAAAAAGAAGACAAGGTCCGATGGAAATCAGGAAAGTGCTTTGAATTAGGGTAAGCAACAGATTTTCAACAAAATATGTATTACAAGTCCGAGATATGAATTGAATGAAAGGGAATATTCGTATCTACCATTCCATCGGATCGACTGACACAGGATAGTAATATAATACGTATCAAATGAAATACTTCCCTTTTGAACTCACCTGACATACAAAGAGGGATGAAATGCGGCGGGGTTATCTTGTTGAGAAAATTTTGGCAGTGATCCTTGTAAGAGTGCTAGACGCACAGCGAGCAACACGAGAAGCTAGAACGATAAAATTTCTAATTATAATGGCACGCCTAATGGGGCCGCCACTCTTTAATTAGCCATTTGTCGTGTCTAATTACCCACCACGCCATGTTCAGCGTTGTGATATTCAGAACAGAAAACACAGAGGAATCTTTGAAAAGTTACTTACGGACACAAGAATTTTTGATGTCCGACCCGCAATTGACTGCGTTTCTGGGTTCCATTTCATTTCCTGCATGGTCCTGAAAGTAGTGAAATAGTGACAGGTTTGAATTTGTTGGAACTTCCTTGTGAGGAATGGACAAAAAATTATAGAATTATAGTTCGTGTGGCTCTACTGAAATTGCTTCATTTGAAACTGAATAATTTCATTCGAATGAGATGATATATAATATGTGAAATTTTGAGGAGTTTTTAAATCAGATTATTAGAATATATCGTGGCAACATCTAAATTTCGCATAGTCACTATTTATAATCATGATCAGGTCTTATTGTGGCGCCTTCGCCATTTTGCATTCCCATATCGAATAAATACAATAACTTCTATTATATTAGAAATATTTAAGATTTTGACTCATAAATAACTGTTCTTTATATAAAATAATTTTTATTCAACACTTTCAATCACTAAAAAATTCCGTTTCTCTGTATTATTCAATTTGATAACTGTTCCCAATTCAGATTATTCTTGTGAGACGAACGTACCTTTTCACGTGATGGTAATTCTTGTAGAAATCAAATCCGACATTGACGAGAAACACGGTTATCCCGGTTTCTTTGGACATCATACTAAGGCCTCCGAAGAAAGTGCTCCTCCAAACAAGACAGTCCCCATTTATGGTTCTGGAACAAATTTATCAAACTAGATCGTCGTCTGAAAGTATGGCGGAACGGCCTTTTCAGTAGAGCGACATTTAGGCAGATCTTTATTTCTTTGTGTTCGAGTCATACAATACAAATACTTTTCACGTTTCTTATTCTTCCTGTCAGGAGAAAATACTTTCCAAAGGAACACCTGGGAAATCTTTCGGATATATACCCTAAAATGAATAGAGACATTCTGTTACGTATCACGCCGACAAAGGAGCCATCCCGCGAGATGCCCCGATTCCAAATAGAAGCTACGGGGATTGTATACTGAAATTGAGATACGCTTAGGAAAATCGATGTTCTAGGGCGTCTAACAAGTGAAAATGAAATTGCTCCTACATTTCGAATGCTGTTGTTAACCACCGTCTTCGTTGAGTAAAGTTTTTCGTTATTCTCTAAAATTATTTATTGAAGATTGATAACCTTGAAACCTTCGAAACAAGGAAAACGTTATTTCACATTTTTTGTTTGGGGTGAACGAAAATATCAAACGATGTTAGTAATTCCACCCCTCCTTCTGACGGATGTAATTATAACACGACAAGAAAAGGAAACAATGAAAGTGTGTTATTTTTTTATTACGTCGTCTCCGAGGATAGCAAGCTTCCATCCTTTATCTTTCCGCTCCTCCCAGAATAATTAATAGCCATAAAATTCTTTTATAGTCTTGAAAAATTAAAATGATTCACTTCGAGCATATTTCAGCAGAGGAAGTTTATGTTGCGACTTGAATTCGAGATGGCTTTTTCGAATTTAATTATTTGAGAGTTTGGAATAGTTCTCGTCTGAAAGCTTCCTGGTCTGAAATTACCGAGGTAGAGGTGGGTTTAGGAAAACGAAGTCTATAGACAGAGATACCTGCCGTATGTAAGTAAACGAAAAGTTTATTGTTTGAACAAACCGAATGAATATTTATGAGTTTCATATGAGTATAATAACATCCACGTGAATTATTACGGCAAAGAAAATACACTGGGAGTCAGTTATCAGTTAGCTGATTTATTATTCAAAAATATTTGTATACATACATATGAACGTGTATTCCGCCTGAAAAATATCAACCAGTTTATGTTATTCTATGGAACAATGATCAAATCTGTGGAAATTAAAATTATATTTTTAATTTTTGCCTTGTTTTTAAATGTTCGGGGTATAAAATCACTTCACTCTGTCCAAAATAAAGTTACAAGCTTGCAGTTTTCACTGGACCATTGGAGCCTTCCATAGGATTCTCGACGAGTAAAGGTCCGCTTTCAGTCTAGACTACTCCATTCGAGATTATGAATTCATGCAGGGCATACAATAGGACTAAAATTTATGTCGTCTCTACGTTTTTATCAAAGAAAATTTTGAAATTGAACGGAGTTTCGGGTATTCAGCTGGCGTGAATTTGAGTATTATGACGGAATTCTTAAATGAGCCACAACTAGGTATGATTGTTTTGATTTAATATAAATTTTATAATCAATTGTTGTTCTTATAACAGAAAAAGTTTCTATTTATTCCATTCATTCAACTATTCTCAGTCTCTTATTTTTCAGTTACACTTTCAAAGAGAATATTCTTGATTTTTTTCAACTTCACTGCTTGAACGTTTTCAATAACATCTTTTTGCGTGCGAACGTTTTAACAAACTCAAATATTGGAATAGAACAGTCCCAGTAAAATTCAACATCGAAGACCAAATATTTTCCAGAAGACAAAAAAATATAAGTTGAATTGAAAATTTGTCATCCACTACAATTTTCCGACAGCAAGAAACGGAATTTATCTTCATATCCACTACAAAATATGGTCTCTACTATTGGGAGAAAAATATTGGAGCTGATATAACGACTGAAAAATAATTCTTTGGCATGCAACTGAAATACGGTTGGAGGTTGTAAAATAGAATGAATCAACAAAGCTCATTTCACAATGGAAACTAAACTCATTTTCCCACTAACCTAGATACAATAGAATTGTGTAGGTTTGTAAACAAGCGCTTTGTATTAACTGAACAAACATAATAGAAATACAATTAGATTATTTCTCCCAAAAAACTTCCGTGGAACTGTGACTTTAAATAAGTGTTTCATAGAAGAATATTACGATATATTCCTATTAATTGAATGATATCTCTCTTCAGATGAATTTTTTTCATGCTGGTTTTGTTAGAAATTGGATATTCATGATAATGTATCAAATATTGATGGTACAAGGACAAAACAACCGATTTTCAGAGCTCATGAATATTTCAACTTAATCATTTCCATTTAACTCCAGTACTCACAAAGAACTATAAAGTTTGGTATTTAAATAACTCACAAAAATGAATAGAATAAATACAAAACTTCAAATAAATATTTACTTCGATATCACTCAGGGACATTAAAAAGTCATGAAGGTTTCTCAAAATTTATCTAAAAGACACAAAAACCTCATGAATATGACAGTTATATTAATGATACCTTTACCAATTGAGCATCCATTCGATTACCTGGTTCACTTACAACTTATATAAAATCAGACATTATCGACTTGAAATTCATTAAACATAAATTGGTTCATGAGAATGTCGCACCGAATCATGTTGACAAGAAGGAACCCATCCAAAATAATCCGAGCATCCCCCTTAAATTAATCTGAATTTCAACTCACATAGGGATTGATGGGAACGAAGAACTTGACATCTTGGCGAGGGAACTTGCGCAAAGTGTGAATAATGGCAGACGAGACCAACACTCCCTTCGTTAACTATCGTGAAAGCTTTTGAGTTTTCGTTTCTTTTCCATAGCTTAATTGTAATTCAGGGCGAGGACTTTAAAGTATGCCATAGAAGAAATTCATCATTGCAATTCTTTACCCTCACGGAAGGAATTTCAACTTTCTACTCATTAAACTCATTAAATATAATAAACTTGTTTCCAGAAATAAATTGCATTGCTGGCATCTAGAGGAGAATTGATGGTTACATTTGGGGGTATGTCTGAATGAAGAGTCTAAATGAGGTAGAGAAGGTTCGTATAAAAATTAGAAATTATTATAATATGATTTTAAAGCTTGGGATTACAAAATAGGAACCAAATTTCATATCCGAAACGACATAGAACATAAATCTCAAGTAACGTCGTGAAAAAAGAGAAATCTATGAAAGTTAAAAATGCTTCACGTAGTTCATAAAATGAGTTGAATCAATATGTCTGAAGTTTACAACATTCGATAATTGAAAATCTTATTCTCGCGGAACAGTTTTTGCGAATAATCTTCCAGTCAACAACAAGCAATTGACCGAAAATCCCGAAGACAAATTTCGAGTTTTCCGTTAGGTCATCAATTTTACACGGAATCTGTGGGCACTGCACTATCCTTCAGGCGAATCATCATTCATTCTGACTTATCGACGCCGGCATTCGAACTTGTCGGAGAAGTTTTTTTATATCTCCCCGAAACATTTATATATCGGGGTTTCTTCGTGCGAGCAGAGCCAACAACGGTGAAATTCTGGCTTGAATTCGGTTTTCTCTGACAGTCGTATTTTGACCAGGTGTTTGCGACGTCGGTTCCGTTTTGGATGGAGAACTTCCAATTAAAAGAACTCGATAAAACAAACATCTATCGAGGATATTAGTAAACAACGAAACCGAACCGTTTTATAACGGGGCGTACAGAATGATAAATGTTGATGGAACTGAAAAAATCATTCCCGTGGCTTTGTCCAATTCGACGCATATATTTGTTCACCTTGAAAATAAACAAAAATTTCCCGACTTGTTTTCCGATCCTTTATTTCAGTTTAACCCTCTAAAGTGCTTTCAAATATTTACTACTTCTGTGAGAGTTGTGCCCGTTCATCGCAATTTTCGGTAAGTGGGGAGTATAAAAGGAAAACAAGGATTCCTGGAACTTTTGAATCGATTAAGTGCTGGATTCCGGTGGAGTTAACATCGCCAGGGGTTCAATTCGCCAGGTTCCAAGACATGTGCTCATCATTTTCGATTACATGTGATTCGCTTGGTGAACGATATTTTTCCAAAAAAATCATGAACAAATGCGAAATATTTCGCTTTTAAGTAGGCTTTTTTGAGATTGAGCACAGATAATGAATGAAGCAGAGGCCCTATTACCGAACCTTGCGGCACCCCATAATTATTATGAATCCTTCCACTATTAGTATAATTATTATTGATCACAACACATTTATTTAATTTTTTTACGAATTAAATGGAATTGTGCACGTGTGTGTCGGTAGCTAAGAATTCATTATTTCAAAAACAGATAGTCTTATTGTCTTAATCCTATCAGTTTCACTATTTTTTAAAACTTTGTAAGAACTATTCAACAAATGGACCCGAACTGACGGTGCATGTGTTGATCACATTTTTGCGACTCGAATGACTTGGATGATTATAAAAAGCTTCTAAAAGAATCGTCGTTTTGGTCGCAAACATCTTACTGGCCACATATAAATTCAATTACAAAAATTCGAAATTTAAAAATAAATTGTATTCGGAAAAGTAAACAACTGGAGGGCACATCCTTTGTACCCCATGTTTGATAAGGTTTCTTTAAATATGGAATTGAAGCTACTCAGAAGAATGAGTGAATTAAATTGCTCGCGAAATCCATCTGTCTGCGAAAATGGGAAAGGGAAGTTTTAAATGGACCATTCTGTATGCCGTTAACCGTGATGCAACTAACGAGAAAAAACCAATATCGATTACATCAATACGGTTTTTTTTTATTTGTTTACGAGATCAGTTTACGAGTACGATAAATGCATGAATGAATAAGTCGAAGCTGCGGTCGCAATTCAGCCCTAAAAATGCTAATTCGTTTTGCTAGGAATTCAGTCATAAAATTCGCGAACAATAACTTTGAAGTGGTGAACGTTCAGACTACATTAAACGGAATTATGAGTTTACAAACGCCGCTCTCGGATTTATTTTTTCGCGTCTTCCACGGCTGTTCATTAGGAGAGTGTAGTGGTGAATATCCGGGAACTTTCGAATTAGAAATGCACTCTCATAACAATTAAATTCAGTCGTACGTACAACTTCGACTTTGTGAACTCGTACAATTTGTTTACGAATGCAGATTCGAACGTTCCAACCACTTTTGAGCGGTGGTGAAATCCAATTAAAGTCATGAACATGTGGTGAAGTTTTAAATGATCTTCACAACTCGTTGTCGGTCGGTAGAATACCTATTTGCAGACGTTCCTCTATGGTTGATATGTTCAAAAGAAACGCGATTTCTTTGAACCTTGATTTCAAATGTGTGCAAATAGGAACGAATTATTTCGGCACCTTTGATCTGCTTTGTAGTTTCTATCATGCAATCTTATTTCATTCGCACTGGTTGGATTTTCATTTGACAGCCATTACTGAACGTTTCGCGATCATTATGCGTAATACGCATAAGTGGGTTTACAAGGGGTAAGGTAGCTGATTTATGACGTGGTTAAAATTTTTTAACGCGTTTACTTGTTTTATATCCAGTTCCCCCATCCTGCACTTGTATATATAACCATTTATGCGTGTATCTGAATAGATCTTTCCATCCTGATAGTAACATAAAAGTGTACATGATGAAAAAGTTTTCCTGTGGATGTGGTTACCTTTATTATACTCAACGAGAATTGAAAAAAGTCATCAGACTTTCAGCTTGATGTGCACGAATGGGAATGAATGATATATAGGAATGCATAGGATATGCATGTGTGTTACCTAAATACAACCTCTGTACGGACGAAAATTTTAAATAGCTGACCGAGGCACAAGCTTGTCGGCTGCTTGCTTCCTTTACATATTCATCTTTTTATTCGTTCGCATTAAGCATACAAGTAGGAATCATAAGCTGAGATCAGAAACGACCTTAGGGCTTGATGAGAGCGGTGTTAACGTAACGTAGGTAAATGTTTTCAAGCATTTTCTTTCAACGCTCCTTAACTAAAAGCTACTGTTGAAACTGCTCGACTCGACAATAGATATTCGTAGTGAGCTCTTTCGTACAGATGTTCGGTGGAGTTGAAAATTTTTCTCTCTCGCTCTCCCACTTCCTCCCTCTTTCTACTACTACATCCCGACGAGGTCGTGTTTTCACAACTTTTCAGTTTCATGAATACATTTCGACAAACTATGGTTAATTGAAATTCTAGCGAATGTTCACGTTCTTTGACAACGAACATTATCAGTTTGTTTTCACATTCTTGTTACCGAACATCAAATTGAGTTAGGAAAAGAAATTTCTTCACTCAACTTTTTGGAACGTTCATCCGAATTGTCTCAAAAGTGCGCGTTTGGCAAGTTATGTCACGGAAATTTACGTCAAATCGGTTGAATTAATGTTAACTAACGAGACATAAGAGTAATCGAATAACGACTTCACAAAAGATTCGATCACGTCGGTGCCGCGCAAAGCGCTACCCATTTGGTTTTGTGAAACAATTCCACCACTTTTCAATCGGGTTCTCTTTAATTCGTGATAATTATTATTATCACCAATTTTTCAGCCGACCACGTACGAAAGTGATACATATCGTCACGCTTGCCTATTGAAGAAAGTTAACAATTGCATGTAACTGTCCGGGAATGTCTTTCCCGCACGGGTAAAACCGGTTTGATCCGTGCGGGAAAGTGGTGACATCAAAATGAAACCTACGCCAATTAGATAGAAATAGATGAGAAGTTTAGTTCGTATATCTCACTGAATATTAATGACGCGATTGAGATACATATCGTACCATTAGCGAAAGACATAACTTGATTAAATTCGCCAATTTTTCAATTCTAGATTCACGAATAAATCAGATTAGCTTTTCCTGTCGCGGAGTATCATGCTTGTAGTCAAAGACATCTTGAGTAGACAAACATCAAAACCAGATATAGATTCATGGCATGAAATCATCGACTTTCTGCACTGGTTATGAAATGAATATTGATGCACAAATGGGATCTATAACGCAATCAGAGTCGATCTAAAGGGTGGCATATCATTTTTCGAAATCATTTTTGATATTTTCAACTTGTAAAGTCATTTTTAACGCTCATCATCCACAAAAATCCGTTGGAATTTCCGATGAAATCTCCTCTTAGATATCAGCGAAATGGGACGTAGATAAAGTGAGGGGCGGTAAATTCTTCAAATTGATAGATCCGTCCCTGAAAGCAATCAGTTGATGCGTAAATGTTGGAGTGCGCGCGTCTGAAAATTTCGTTATCAATTATCAATTAATGGCGGGGTTGGCTATCAGTATGCGAAGTTTAATAATTAGAAGTTCAATTTGGCCACTATCACAACAGCATATGAATAATTATCCATAAAATCAAAATTTTACGCCGGGACATTAATATAAAGTCAATGAAATCTCCAATCAATGTATTCGCTGATCTCCATAACTTCCGAAACGAAAATTGAGATTCGAATGTCAAGAGCCCTTGAACTGATTTCAATGACTTTATTAATTAAGTCGACATTATACTCATAGGCGATGAAAACCGTTTCACCGTGGAAAAAACACAAACCCTCGGCTGATAAAAAAACGGAGAACTCATTTCCAGAATCTCAAGTAGAATTTTATTTGATAGGGTGTCCAATTACGAGAAGAAGTGATTCTTCAGAATAATGGTGAAGGATTCACAAAGGAATTGTTCTTACCCATGATACGCCAGGAGCGCCAGAAGGAAGAAAACGCAGGCCAAAACGTCTGCTCTGCCCACTATTCCTGTCACCTGCAACAACAATACTCTCTTAAGTTGGAACATCCTAGTCTGATAGCTCAAAGCGTATTAGTGTTTGCGTTGTATTTGCATAGAGATATATGTACATATGAAGCAGTATTTCGGAGATTGTTGATCTTTAAAATGAGATGAAAATATAACAAAAAGAACACGCATTTCGAAAAGGTAAATAATTGAGATGGACACGGTAAAATATGATATAAGCCATCATATAACTGCTAATATTCAAGGGGTACGTAAATTATACCGGAACTGTCGACTAGTCGAACATAACTGCGCTTGGAGGGAATATGAATCATTTCTCATATATCACCGTTACGTTCTGCCTCTTGAATATTTTACGATTTATTTCTAGCCAATTGAAATATATTGTCTCTCAACTCCACCATTTCCGTGTCATCGTTATCAATTACCCGAAATAAATTCCATATTTTCAAATTCATTTTTGGAATTGCAACAGCCTCGTTTGATTTCAATTATTCATGTTATGTTGCCGAAGTATGTATATATTTGATGGAGGAATTTTTCATCGGAATATCGACGCAAGCTCAAATAATTTCCGCTTGAGGTTGTTCGAATAGCACGCTACATATTTCGACCGAATCGAAAGCTTTCTCCAGCGTTGATCACACGTAATTAGTCGGCGCAGATGTTATTATCGATGGTCTTTTAACTAACACGCAATTTACATGTTGCGGCATGAAAGCGAGTTAGGTGTCCATTCCACCAATGTATCTGGGCTAACGTATTGAAGCATCAATATCGAGCTTAACGCAAAGCCTAGCATATTATCCCGGATGAAACATTGCGCATGGGCTTTCCTTTCGCTACTGAAGAGCATCCTGAATCATCTTATGCATAATTATTTTTGCTCTTCGAGTACCTCAGTTACCCACCACTGGGAATAAATTTACCGTGCATAAAATAAATGTTCATTCACAACCAGATACCCTACAATTTATCAAATAAAAACTTCACTTTTCGGTAACTTATCGTGACTACTTTCCGGTCTGACGAGTATTGAATTATTTCGTCGATTTTGGACATGTACAACCATAAAAGGTGATACGGAATAACATGAAATGGGGGAAAATCTTCGCTGTTATTTTTTTCCATTCCGTTCGGTAAATGTGTGTTATTTCAGAATGAGCTCGTTTTAGAACTTGTTCATTTCAACAAGAAGTTAACATGCAAAACACTTTGAGAACGAGTGGAAAGATCTACACTGTTCTGGTACAAACGAATTTTATCAGTTTCTTTCCCAACTACGTTCAAACAACTCTTGAACTTCGAGTGGATATTTCCTATGATGATGAAATTAAACTTTTTGAAAAATTGTTATTTCTTTTCAGTTTGCTGAAAACTTTGCTACGGAGAATCCCTGCATACTGAGTGATAATTTCGATTTGGAATTGTGTATTTCTATTTACGGATTACAAAACAATATGTCTGATTTGTTTCGTAATTCCAAAATCCGTACAAATTGACATATTCAAGTGGAGATCTGTGAAATGTAATCTTGATAATTCAACTTTATTCATTCACAATTTCTTAAAGATATCAAAACATGTTGAACCACATGCAATGTCTCGATTAAATTCACATTCATGTCCAGTAGGGTTATGTGCCCATGATCTGAGTATTTTACGTTCGTTTTATTAACACCTTTTATAGTTATCCCATTCAATTCAGAAATCAGGATAGAAAATTTGACACAATTTATTTTTATACCCCAGGAGAGAAAGCAAGTGATTGGATTACATCAATCAATTTGGAAATATCGAAACTACCAGAAATTCTCTGATTAGTGGTTGGAGGTGGAATCATTTGCCAAAAAAATTGTACGTCTCGGTTAGCTAAGCAAAAATTGTTATGGTGCCTGAGATTCATGTTAAAAAAATCACAGACAGAAGTTTTTTCTCACTACTCGAATCAGTGACGACATCGTGTTGATGTGATATAAATTCAATCAAAGTACCTCCACGCCTATCCCGTCTATATTCAGGGAGAACATCTTTTATCCGACACCAACATCTCCAAATGCAGTGTGTGTTACAAATTTGGGATAAATCCGTTGATTTATCCAGAAAAGCCCATTCCGAAATAAATTGAGTCAGATTATGTGGAAATTTCGAATTTTTGTGATGCCGCGGAGAAAATTGAATTTGTTAACCAAATGCAATTGGTGAATTGAAAAGCGTTACCGCGTGCGGTCGACGGTGTTCCGGATTCAATATATAAATGCATCAATTCCAGCGTCGGTTATCCCATTTTCCCGACATCGGTATAAGAGTTATAGTTTTACATTTCATGCTCTCTTTGTTTGGAGGGGAAGTCGCTGCGTTATATTGTTGAAATGAAGGCAAAAAAAGCCGACACGTGCATATTTTTTAGCTCAATATATACCACAAGTTTGGTAAAAAGTTGTAGTCGCGCGTTTCGGTGGAAAGTAATAACTTGGAAACGACAGAGTTTAATTTCATATTCTATTTAGGTTTCGCCAAGCGAACCTCAGTACACCTTTTTGCTCCATCTGGAATTTTTAATTGCAGAAAGCACTGCAGGTTTAACATTCTATTCGTACACCGTTTTGCGAAGCGCCACTTTTAATATTTCGGCGATGAAAAATACGATATAATTAATTCCGAAATTAAAAACTTACCGCTTCCGTATGGATAGGATGAACGGCGAACAGCAATCCTGCTAAAGTGGCAAATGGCGGTTTCATTCCCGCAATCCTTAACGCTACACGGGCGAATAACACACTAACCAGAGCGTGTAATAACACGTTAGTTACATGAAACCAGAAAGGTTGCAGTCCGAAGCAACGATAGTTGAGTCTGAAAAAAAAACGGTAAGTTTCAGTTCACGTTCCACCTTCATTCCTTTTCATTCGTGACTTTTCAACCGTGGAAAAATTACATCCATAAATTTCTGCCTAATTCAGTTGGGTCAATTCGCGGAGATCTATCTACATGTAGTCGGTTCGTATTGACCTGAGCCAGCGCGGCGGCGAATTCAATTTCTAATTACGGGAAGAATACCTACTAAAACAATAGATTAATTGATGACGCCACTTTCATTATCCAGGGAATTCGTAGATCTAATAACGGCTATCCCTAAACCACTTACTGAGCCGCAGAACCCATTCGGCGCAATAGTAACTCACCTCATAATTACTACAGCGTCTCTCCGTCTTGATTGCATTCAACTGGAAGTTTAAACAGAAATTCCGCTGGATCCTTGCTATGAATATTATGCGGATTTGCCGAATGAATACCGTTTTTTGCATCATATGTGTGCGTTCTACATTTTCAAGTTAGATCTATAGATCAAATAATATTTTTCCGAAAAAGAAACTCAATTACAAATACAAATACGAAGAAATTATTGATTTGTATGATGTCGTCATTCTGGTGGAGGTGCCTGGAATACTATGTTCATGTTAGCGGAGTGAAGAGGTTCCTATCCAGAATTGTGAGTCTGAAGAAAAGCAATAGAAAACAAAAACGAAAAAATGTAAAAAGGAATTAATTGGAAAAAAATAAAATAGTTTTAATTATTCAAACGTTGTATCAAATATACTTTATTCATTAACTAAACAAAAATGGATTCGAAAATGCGACACTTTTTTTTTGCAAAATATTTGTAGGTCTTAGTGTTTACTGTAAAAACTGCTGGGCCGTTTTTCCTTTTGAATAGCCTAAAACCTCCCGTGAACCGTAAATAATGATGACTAGGAACGAACAAACAAACATTAATTTTTATCGTTCTTCTCTCACTTCTTTCTTCATTGACCTTGCTGGAAAATTCAAACTTTTCGTCGAATTTCGCACAAGAGACTAAGTCTCTGTTTCGTCTTTTTTTCGAACCATCTTATTATATTCCATCATCTCCTCTACAGTTGTATTACAAATAATGATTATAAAATTTGGAGAATCCATTCAAAAAACTAATTCGATATCGACGGGAGCGATATAGAATTCCGCATGGCGTATAATACTTTATTAATTATACAGCATTCAATTGATTTATTTCCTATTACGAATTGGGGTATGTTGATAGCGGCGATTCGGCAACGCTACAATTAGCGAGTGTTTTATTCAAATCCGTATCGCGGTAACCGAGCGCATTTCAAAAATCATATTTCAAGCACAATACAGAGCCATAAGCTTCTTATATATACAACGGTCCACTCGAAATGTTTTGAAACGACGCCGCCTCCGCCAACGACGGCGACGCGACGCGACGTGCTGAATTAAATGTTACACACCATTATTGGGACTGATTTATACCCGGCTTCTAACTTTCAGAAAAATATCTGACGTTTTCTTGTAAAGGGCTCGACGTATCTAGTCTGTCACATTCTATTATCCAATAAATTTCATTCTTCTATCAGGTTCAGCCCAGGCTTTCGTTCGACGCGCCGAAAGCTATAAGAAATTCATCCTTATCCCATTCTTCTGTTGAGGAAAGGAAACTGACTGAGTTCAACTACAGTCAATAAGATGTGCGCCATTTATTTGAATAGAGTAGTGGCTACTTTATGAAATCGATGAATGAATATTCGTGCCATATGATGCGTCCAAAAGCATTCTCGATGCAATATTCATACATTATTTTCCTCATTCAAAGATGGATATTAAGGTAAATATTTTATCTGCAATTAGAGAAAATCCGTATATTATGATTATTAAACGACGTTCACGCTGCGATAGTTCGATTTTTCTTTCCGGAAACATTCTTATTGAATTACCCTGCCTCCTGAAAAGATGAAAGAAAAATTGAAAAGTATTCGATCTGACATACACTTAAATAGTTGACTGTTGATTTATGATAGTCAATATTGATTTTGATTAAGTTTTCTTCCGACACTGCAATTGCAATTTGCGTCTCTCAACAAGTTCCTCTCCATTTCTTCAATTAATTCCGCACCGTGGTTAACTTTCGCAATCCCCATCTCGTAATAGAATTCCTCACGAACCATGGTGCTTATGTAATTTTTCTCTGGAATTCCGCGGATCTTCGGTGAACATTATTATGAAATGAAAACGTCCCGAATTACTTCGATTCGATGAAAACTGTTCCATCAACGCCTATTATAAATATTTTCATAGTTTCGTAATTGCTGTCAAATTCTACGTTTCGATGCCAAAAACCCTAATGACATGGAAAAACTATCACCGAAATGCAATATGTAAGGAAATGCAACGTTTCATTGTTCCAGTTCATATTGGAGAAATGCACTAAATTTATAGCAGTTCTAAATGCAAATCACGATCACCAAAATTATGTAATACAAATTGGATTTTGCTGCGCTCTGTATTTATATTTCAATATGAGTGAATAATGCATGCAACCACCGCCAGTGACATGAAATATTCAAATTCGGTGAATGAGATCCCTGGAACTTAATTCATTCCTTCAATTCTTGATAATGTTGCCGTCGTTAAATTTCGGATGATGTCTAACGAGTCACCTCCATTAGAAACGGCGACATTATTCCTAATTCACGGTTTAATTACTTTATTACCTTTTGATCAATGGAATCGGCTTCGCTTATGGCTAATTTGTCTGGAACAATGGCAGATTGTGTACCCATTGTCTTGATGAATTTCTATTAGTTGCATAATTAACTAACCTTAATCCCATTTCTATATCGGATTTGATGGCTACCTGAAAGCCGATACCAGTTGAATCGGTAGGAGGAGGTACTGACACTCGGATCATTTCACATTCATACTTCAATAGAATCATCAATTTTAATTTTCGTCATAGCAATATCTTGAGGATGAGATTAGGTCATGTATAATAATCGTGTACAGTAAGCGAGCCTTGTGAAAAAAGAACCAATAAAAAATATAACGAAATTTCAGTTTTCTTCTTGAATACCAATTTTTCAAAAAATGAGAGAATTGGTGATATTTCTCCAAACTTCAATTTCTTTAGTATATTTGAACATATAAAAGTTGAAATTTTGAAAATTTCTTGAACCAAATCTGTTGATTCGTTGAGAAAGAACTGGACAACACGTTGATAATATAATTTTATTCTCGTATAATCGTGAACATGCACTATTCTGAATTGTTATTGGAGTTTACTCCTTAAGAAACGATATATAAGGTGCCAGCGAAAACAAGTGTGACAGTAGGATCCGGATTGCACGAATTCGCATACGTGCGCATATTCAGCCGAGTGGAATAGAAGAAACCTACTTATCTAACCACGAGCTGACACACATAATTTTGTAGTTTTGAATTTGTAGAAACATTCTTTCGTATATTAGAGTGTTATGAAATCGTACTGATTACAGGTTAACTAAATGGGGATGAATTCCAAATAGGACTTTCCTGTTCAAAATTATGAGGACAATTTAATTAATATAGTATTATGAAAATTTCCACAAAATCTATGAAATATTCAATTCCGATAATATTCAAAATTGTGTTCTTCATTATTATTCTATTATTCCATTGCATTTATCCACTCGTGATTTATTCATAATCGTATTTTCTATAAATGTTCAATTCACGGTGAAAGAGCAACATTTGATAGGAAGTTGATTTCCGCTCCAAATAACTTTTTTGCTAATATTTCCTAAATATTGGTGAAAATGTGAACAGAAATCTTATTGAGGATCTCCCATTGAAAAAGTTCTTTGGAATTAATCGCTCGAATAAATATTTGGTGGATGAAACTTCCCCCAAACTGGGATGGAAAAAGTTGAATTGTCTTATTATTCATGTTCATATTTGAAGGAACGCAAAACGAAACTTTAACATGATTAGGCAATTCAGCATGTACATATAATTGAAGTATGTAATAAATAATTGATTGAATTTAAGTAAAAACGGTGACGACACAATTTCAAATTTTGATTCGATCAGTCAGTTTTCAAATGCATATAACAAATAAAATAATAATCGTAAATGGAGAAATCTGTTTCATTAACAATTTTTATTAAGATTTTGATTTGGATGATTACATAGTTGAAATTGAATAATACGAAGACAACATCACAATCGCATCAACACTATATCCCAGTTACAGAACTCATCGATGATTAATTTTGTAGAATTCAAGAGCCCACTCCACGTTCTGCGTTGATTTTCTTTCAATGAGCCAACTCGTCCTTTGATCCACACATAAATTATCCGACCGATTCGATTTGAATGGGTGAAATGACAGAGGGTTGACTTTCATTGGTTCTCCTGAACCAACTATAAGATAGTTAATTTGAAATTCTCGTAAGATGTTTTCAGTTCCGCACACTCGACTCGAAAAAATTCTATTTCGTCTCAAGTGGAATCGTACTTCGCTTTCATAAACAAACAACAGCAATCGGTTACATTTGAAAGTATGCTTAAAACGTAGAAAACCAGTAGTTCCCTTAATTCGGAAGAGTGAATACGTCGGTAAACAATATTGGTCCTGTCCTGTGACTGTTCGTTTTTCCGAAAGTCGAATAAAATGGAGCATAAACTTCAAAGGTTGTCCGAATCTCTTTTTCGAAGTCGCAGCTCCCGGTAAGCCCGTAATCCGGGTCATATCAACTCCTCGGCTCCCCAAGGGACTCAACGCAAATATTATGATTATCTGTTTCCCAGATCTCACCTTAATGGGCCATTTTCCATCCTTTGATATACGTTACTATGTTATTCGGATTTAATTCAAATTGAAAGTGCCATTGTAAAACCTCTCGCAGCGATACGGCGCCTGTCGGAATTAGATTCCGAATTATTTGGGTCGGTTTTTCGGCAAACGGATGAAGAATGGATGGGGCCGCTCTATCGAACAACTTGTTCGACTCGTTAAAACATCTTAAAAATTCAGCATTCATCGTCCCACCGAGTGGTTCACACTAACCCAACCCCACCCCATCCCCGTCCATTTCTATTGAAGAAAATTAAAATGCCGGATGAAGAAATGTAAATTGAGCCTATCGCCCCGATTCGGAATTAGACCTTCCGCTATTTCGGGACTCGGAATATATTGAACACGAAAAGCTGAAAAAGAAATTACCAATTCCGGGAATATAATGAACCACTCGGGACACAGAGGCGAGTTTACATAATTTTTCGATAAGAATTCATTTGTTTGGCTACATTGGAGATCGGTTCGTTCGTTTCGCCATCGGGGAATCAGAAATTACATTCCGAAATTGTACGAGATTTTGAATTGCGTTTTAATATGCAACTCGTAGATGTTGAGGGATTGTTATCGACTTAAAGGGAAATCTGTTCTCGTTAAAAAAATTTCCAATCATTGGATTCAATTTGCGACGAACGATTCCCTTCACTTTTACGAAACGGTACAATTCTCTTTCGCAATTTCGTTGGAATCTTAATCCTAATGCGTCTTTCAGTTCTGTTCAGGGAATCTACGAATGGACTTCTGTGGAAAGGGAACCGGAAAATCCATTGAGAATTTTCGATGCGTTTCCTAAGGACAACAATTACATAGAAAATAAACTTATGATTGTCTATCAAAATTCAGTTCTTCGAAACTAAATTGGAATTAGTACTTTCTTAAAATCAAGGTTGAATTTATTTTATTTGAAGGATAATTTTTAACGAGAACATAACTCATGTTTTCGTGTATTAATTTGAAACAAACTCTGTCTGACATGAGTTTTGATTTGGGTCTGCTGTCATGGTATACTTATTGCAACATTAAGTTGACGTTTGTCTGTAGGCTGTACCAACTTTAATATTCGTTTTGTTAGAAATATCTTTGCTACCAATATTGAATATCTGTTACTTAATGCAGTAATTGAAACAAGCAGTCGGTCATCTTTACGACAGCACAGTTTGATTTATTGCAGCTTTTTCTGTACTTTCACACAATTTTCAGCAGGCTGTAGCTGATGATGTGGAATTTGAGACCATTTCTGTTATTTGATGACAAAGTACTGTCCAAATATTCACTTGTATTCGTGTTATCAAATCGTATTAAGAACGAAGAAAAAAATGCTTATGCTGTCTTATTAAATGACGCTCAAAGAAAAATCCATTTGAATATTTTTCGAATTTTTCAGAATCATGATCATTTGAAAATCAAATTGGTATGTAAATGCATAGTCGTGCATAAACCAGGCGTTGATTGCTCGTCAACGGAGACCGGCCATATGATCAAGTAACTTGATTAGGAATCTGATTGGTATTCCGTAAGTGCGATCTATCCTTCAGAAGAAATACTTGAATCGGCTCCCTCTTGTTATTCAGTCCGTTCTCTTCGAGGCAAAGCACCCTCTGAAAGGTGCAGATGTAAGTTGAAAAAGGATGATATAAACTCGATTCGACTAAATTAAAACCCTTAATTCCGTTAATTTCATTCGCACAAAAGGCGAGAAGGATCCTTTTAAAATGCCTGTTCGATCGGTAGTGGCACGTACGTTCCTCTATACTAGTTCAAATTCTCTCGGAAAATTCGTTTCTACTGCGAGCTGCATAATTCATCAAATTACGCCAAGTCAGTTATCTCGGAAGTCGGCCGAAACTTTTTCGTCGGGTATACGGGCATTGTTTAATATTTGCAGAAGTACTCACAGTTACTGAACTTTTCCAATAAAGCCTGTTGATGAGACAGTAAATTTCATGAACCCATGTCAAGGGACCGAATGCATTTTCGGATTTTCAATATTTAATTTCGGTCTAAGGTTTTGGACGCGAACCAATCGACTACCGTTCGGAATACTTAAATTCTACGAGCGAGTAATATCTTTCAATCAATCAACGTTTCTTGTGGTGCCGCAAAAAATATCACGTCGCACACAAATATATCAATAGATGTGATAGTAATCAGAGATGTCTTGGGACTCCCGACTCGATGTCGTCCGGACATTTCCTCGGTTTCCATCATCAATAATCCAATGAAAATTTCAAATTGAATGCATCCTCAATGTACCGTCTGGATACGATATTTCCTTCATACCTTTTCGATACAATGAATCATTCAGATGAAGCAATAGCTAAAGTGAAAAGGTTTTTAGAATTTGAAGGTCGAGACTTGAAACGACTGGGAAAGCGTTTTCTTTGACGAAGTCTCATGTATATATGTTCCAAAACAAAAAGTTTGTTACACTGATCAAAACGTCTTATATCTGCTATAATAGAGGATTAAAATTGAATTTCTCGCGTAAATGAATTTAAAAAATTATGGCTAGAGAGCGCATGTCCCTGAAGAGAAAAATTCAATAAGGAATTTATTGATAGTAGGAATATCTACAACACCCTTAGGTAATTTACTAAGAATTTTACGACGAAGTGAGCGAAAGTTGGTTTTTTACTTCACGTGAAACTGAAAAGTCGGACAAAAAACAATAAAGAATCGTCTTACAGGAATTTGTAGTGAAACGGATTCACACTGATTTAATAATACCAAAAATTCTAGCCATAGCTACTTTCTGATTTCTGTGAAATCGAAACATATGGACAGGACACGAAGAGTTGTGCTTATTGAAGGAATTATTAACTTTAAAAACAAATGGAATGATTCTGGTGATGAAAATGCTTTGTGATATAGTTATGACAGGAATAAACTTTCTTAATTACAGGAATAAAACTGTCATTGATACCAATCAGTGAAATGTAAACATGATTATAATTCATGGTGTTAACTAACGGACCTGAGCGATACTCATCACAGAAATAAGTAACAGGAATTATTCCTGCACTTAAGAATGGAATGACACAAATTTAAAAATGCTTCTTCCAAGATTCCATTAACGACAAAATGTCAATGAATTCGACAATATTCGATATCCATTCATGAATGATATCCGACTATTACTTTTTATAGGAATAGGTTCTATTAAGTGCAGGAATTTATTTCAAAGATGAGTTATTATCACTAGCATAGGACACTTAAGCTTGAACATTTCCCATTCGCGAGTGAATGAATACATTTTCGTGATTTTTTAATGTTAATTTGTAACAATAACAAGAAAAAGTCCCAATTGACGCTTTGTGAGCGAACTAATCGATAAACAGTAGTACCAATAAGTGTGGTAGTTGATGCGGAAAATCATGATCTAAATACAATGTGAAATTCAAAATTTCTTCTAACTCATTTGGATAAGCCGAAGAAACGCAGGATTTCCAAAATTTTCTCTAATATACCGATTGTCCCATTCTGGTCACTTACAAAGGGAGAAATATCCATAGATGCAGATTTCCTTTCCTTACTTAATCGTTTGCTTAATAGTTATTCTGGCATTTGGTACAGAAGTAATGAATATGAATAGACTATAGGTAATTTGCTATTCAATTAAATTTTCATAGATGAGATTTTGAATTTGAGTATCGCAAAAATGCAAATGCTATATTTAACGGTCGCTTCCATTTCTTTCCAGATCGTGGCAGAAGGAGTTGAAGAGAACAGGATGGAGAAAAGTTAGGGAGATTGCAATCCAAGTTTGAAGTTAGTATAGCGAAACTGATTTCTTGATGTTTTGTGCAATTAAGCAATTTTCATAATGAAATAGCTGGAGATTAACGAAAATGTTGAAAGATGTCGAAGTACACGGAGATTTTCGTTGAGCTCGGTCTGACATACCGAAATAGAAGATGATCCGCAAGTTGCATGAGCTAATTTAAACTTTTACAGCTTAATTTGCATTCGCGACCCGAGAGTGCCAACGTCGCGTCGTCGTTGTCGTTGCCGCCGTCGCAACGCTTAACATATCGTATTTAGGAACTTCGCGGTCTGCAGTAAACTGATTTCGGACGACAGGTATTGAATAATTTACTCTGTTCCGCTATATTTGCTCCGATGATAAAGTTTTCCGACTTTACCGGCAACTGTTCGCAGTTTTCCTGTGGTGGCGAAGTTCCCGTACAAAAAATGAGGTTTCTAACGAAATTTCGACGGGAAAAGTTAGCTAAGAAATAACATTCGCGCGGATATCGAAAAGGAAATTGTGTTTCGTGAATTATAACAAACTCGAAATATTGGAAGTTGCGAAAAAAAGTTGCGGGCGTCTGAATCTCCTAAAACAAAAGTATTCGGTTCGAGAACGTACGTTTCATGAGAACTTTTCCGCCACTATCAAAGTTTTCAGTCGCAAGATCTGATCGTTCTTCCGAAAATCAGTTCTCGTCTGCCCGAACGAAGAATCGAATTAGTTATGAAGCTTTTTAAGGATTTCACTTGGGGAGTCATTCATTTCCGAGTTGCGGCAAACGGCAGGTTTATGTGCCATTAATCAAGTTCCCGTAATCTCCAATTCCACATTGTACGATAAAAAATATTTGCAACGTAAGTCGCAGGGGCGCCTATCCATTACCTGTAGGTATAGACTTCAGTTTGTGCTCGTTATTGGAACAGAAATTACTGCCGATACTTAACGATCGAACCCGTTCGATCCTTAATAACATTAAATTATACGGAATAACTTCTCTTAGTTACAATTCTACTTGAATAAGCAGTGAGAAATTAAAAGGAATTACGATTTTTTTTTTTGTCGTATTTTCACTTCACACTAATGATTGTTAACCATACGGGTTGAGCGAAAAGGTATACTTATTACTAGTTAATTTTTTGCTTCGAATATTTGAGTATAATACGTGAGAAAATAAGGCTTTTAGCAAGTTTGATGAAAACTATAGGTTGATGTAATTATTGGGAAATAATTTTGTGCGGCCTTCGCCTCCACCATTTTGCGTCATATTCGGCTCCCAACTAAATTTATCGTCGCTTCTCAAAAATAATAAGCAGTACATTCCTGATAACATTTTTCAAAATATCATACGTTTGGTAATGAACATATTTAATTTCAGCAATCTGAATTTATTAGCCTATCCTATGTGATTTTTCTAGGAATTTTAACAACAAAATTTCAGTTTCTTTCTTAGAAGGCTTATGGATTGAATTCAATTTGTTATAGAACGATTGTCATTTATTTGTTTAGTGGTAGACGAAAACTTTAAAGTAATAACTATTTTTTCTGTTTATAGCTATCGTTTTCTATAAAAAGAACGTTCGGATTTGTACCCCCTGACGATTGTGTGGGTGTCAGTATAATTTTCGATATCCAAAATTCGTGAAACATGAATATAAAAAAATCTGATTCCCTGGCGGTTATGCAGTTAAAATATGAAATTAGTTTCCATCCTCGCAACACTGACAATTCGTGAAAGTTAATGAAATTTGTACTGCACATTTGGAATCCTTTATTCCAATTGGTTTTTTTCCAATTGTGGTTATTCCTGCCGACTATTTGAGAAGATTATAATGAGGAGGTGAACAACTCGTGTTTTTTTCTCACGTAAACGGCGATCAGAAACGAATAACCGTCAGAGACGTCACGGTAAAAAGCCGCTGAACACTGATTAGATTACAACGTGATTAAATCGATTTCACCAAACAATAAAGTCAGACGTTTTTTTTATGGAACCGGTTGTACAGGAAATAGAACTGTATATGGGCAGCTAATAAACTGACAATACGCTGAATCGATGTTGAATAATTTAAATGCGTAGTTGAAGTCTAACTTCATTATATGTGATTGATTTCCACAATCGACCCTAGTTTCTTCAATTTTTCTCACATGTCCATTCATATTCTCTGCTCGATACTCACTCATCATGGAAGAAATGAATGAATTTTAAAGAATGATTGAAAACTATACGATAAACTTATTTCTTTTATCATGAACTTTACATACAAACATCCTTTGTGTTCCACATTTCCACATTTTAAAGCATTCTCTATATCATTTATGAATTGATTCAGATGAACATGAAAGAAACTTCGGAGCTAAAGGTTTGAGATTATCTTTCGAAATCGACTTTTGAGTCATTTTGAGACAAAACATAATAATTAAAAAAGTAAATATGCGCCCTTAAAAAGTATCATGAAAGCTAGCAAAATGTGGGCTTGCAGTTTGTCTTGGCAACGAAATGATAGTTTGATTATCCTTTAATGCAACCAGAAAAAATAATGCATTTGGGTAGATGAAAGAATGCGAGTAAAAATACAACATACGAAACAGTTTGAAACAGGCAATTTCATCGACAATGAAATATAAATCGTTAGTTCGTTAGGTTCTGCTTTTTTTAGAAGGTGACATCGTATCGGAACAAAAGTGGCTATTCATCATCGATATGAAATCGTTAATGCGTCGTTATGGTTTATTGTCTGAATTGACATTGTGAAAAAGGATTATATACAAACTCATATTTATCTGTTGAAATTCCATTATGTTCAATGAAGCAGCTAGAGAACGCAATGCAATTCTGCGGGGTTTCCTTATTATCTCTGCGGGCAGCTGTACCCTTTCGGTTTAATTTGGTACATCCGCAATTTCGAAATAAATTTCGATTCTCAAGTCCTTAAATAAAATCCGACGAGGACGATAATATAACAAAAAGAGTCTTGTATCGTTCGAATTCACGGAAAAATGAATGTTCAAAATTGGGAAATATTTTGAGCGGGTTAAATATTTCACAATTCCGTCGTAGATAACTTTGGAGTATCAAAAAATTTTCTGAAGGTGCCGATAAAAACATTATGACGTTTTTCCAAGCATAATTGATGAGAACTCGAAACTATTACCGAAATGATTGAAACATCTTTTGTCTGCAAAGAAAACGTTTCACCTCCAACTCACGATGATTTTATGGGCACAAAAATGGAAATTTTGTGTCGTGTCGCTAAGCTCTGCGTCGGAAATCACTTTCTTTTCACTTACTTTACTCCACTAAACGTGCATTCAAATCTGAAGTAATTGTAACTAGCTTTATAGTAAGAGTATTAGCCCTATTACGGCGACTATAAACAAGTTCTGCAATATCCTGCTAACAGGAAAGCATCCCTTATTGTTAATCTATTCAGAAGATGACTAAATATTAAGTCGGCTTTCAGAAAAATCAACTGTCAATGAATTGAACCATTCGAGTGTCGTGTCAAATGTGGACAACATTTAATTTCGATTGCATTGGTTCATGCAATTTTTATCTCGTTTACTAGTTGCAGCGGATGATCAATACAATTATTTTTGTGGATGAGACAGTTCAAGAAATGAACATAAAATTCCCACTAAATCATATATTGAATTGAAAATTGAATGAAAAATTCGTTTTAATAATTCAATTTCAAAGTGTCCTAAATTAGAAAAACTGGTTATTAAACCTAATGTCTTAGGTTATTGTTTGATACGTATACCAATTAGTTTTTTCAATTGGCAAAAGACGGCAATTCACAGATGGTGTTCGGTAACGACCTTTCCGACATGCCACATGTTGGCTAAATAAGTGTAAGTTAATTGGGTTCGTTGATGAAGGAAACGTTTTACGTTCCTGCAGTAACGTACTTTTCGGACTCATTTGCACTAAATTCGTATTAACATAGACTTTAATGGACAACTTTCGACCGAGCAATGAATCTATTTAACCATTTCGTCGGAAGTATTTTCCAGAAGCACGTTCCTTTCTCCTGTTTCTCCTGCCTAATTGTGGATTCTTTGCATTTGTAATACTCGGAGATTCATGGAAATTACCTGCTCTAAATTTAGTGGCGTTTTGTCGAGTTTATAAATTGTGAATTCAAGGTGCTCACCCTAAAGAGCGTTAGGAAGTACACTTCAAAAATAGGTTGTGGCGGAAGGAAAAGCCGATACCCCTATGGAAATTTGCGTGAAATGAAGGGTTAAACTCAATATCGTCCAAAATTGTTAGCAATTCAAATTCAGTGTACCATCTGTAGCAACTCAACTCTCCATAATTCATTTTCTAACGTACTTTCAATCAATTAAATGTGGGGAATAATTCAATTCTGAGACCAAGAAGAAAAATACTGTGAATATTCCGTTGACACTCAATTTCATAGCAAATTAGTTGTTGATAGGCGTCAGTTGTTTTCCACCATTCGCTTCCTGAATTCCTAAAAACGAAAATCTTCGAGCGCGTTATTTTTGTCACATTTCTCTGCCGCCAAATAAGCGTATCTCCTACGAGCGGTAGTCTGCATAAACTGGGTAGACTTATATCAAGACGTTGTCAGATAATCTTCTTGGGCGCATACAAATAAGACCGTATCGAAAACGGTGCGATATGACGTGATGTCTATTTCATGTAACTTTTTCTTTCGTTCCGTTCCGAATCTGATTTACATCTATTCCATATGTGGAATTCCAATTTATACCTCGCCGAAATCTTATTTTATAGGCAAAAAATTCGTGTATTCCGTTCCCCATTTTCAATCACTCCCGCGTGTCGATTGTTTTTCCCGCTTCAGAAAACTCAACGAATTCCAGTTTCCTAAGGTTATAAAGTTAATTTTTATTACCTATCCACTCCCTATATTCTAACATTGTATTCACTACATTACATTGTACTTTTAATACTCATAAAAGTTCGCTCAAAGTGCCATGCAGCTCAACGATATTATAAAAGTTGGGAATCACATACACTTAACTTTCATATCTGAAGACTACTTGACTAGAATAACACCTCGAGCTAAGGAACAACTGTCAGTTGAACTGGAACGGAATAATCTTTTATATTCAAACCTTCATACCGAAAATACGAATTAATAATCAGCCGCAAAGTTAGTTTCGGTGATGGGCTGAATTTCGTCATTTCGAAAATCAACTTAAAGTGGTGCGGTAATTTCAATATACATATCTAGTCTAGTAATCACTGGAGAAATCCTCGCATTGCGAATTTCGAAGGATGGAGAAGTATCTCATATAATATTTACATGGAGTAGATTAGTGAACTCCAATCAACGCTTCAAAGTAGCGTATTCAGGGGAGATCTCAAGGAAGTTAAATCCCTGAAAATTAAACAACTTTGCGCTCTTTGAAAATAAGGGTAGAATTCAAGCCGTAGATATCTCATTTTCGCAACGAGACAAGTTGAAGATAAATTTGAGATTTTAGGACTACCGAGCTAAGTCGATGAGGTGAATTAATATACATAGATGAAGAGTGAACAACATATTTTATATATTCCAAAATAATCGTGACAATGATCAGACCTCAATTACAATCCGAATGAAAAACTTCATTCGAGGAAACATAATACGGATTAAAAGGAGAGGTGTCGTCGTCGTTTAACGATTTCTAGCTCAGGGAGATTGAAATTCAAACTCGCGCCGAAGTTGAATTTCTGGTCGCATCAAAGAAATCTGAATATTTGCATCATCAGAAAAAAAAATTCAAGCCACCGCGAATAACTGGAGATATCGTCTCGGTATGTTGGAATATTCGCTCAAAACGGAAAGGCGGAGATGTTTCATGGAAAACTTTCTTGTGCATCCGTAATATCCGATATCTCTTATGGAGGTTTATTTCGATTAGTTGGTAGCCCATCCAGTACTTCATGCACTGGATGTTCAGAAATGTGCGAATCACTATATTTCCTTCTAAATTATAATATTTAACGATGCTTTGATCCATCTTACTATTCCTCTAATGGCATTGGTACCCCAACAGGCGTACTACCCAGAAAAACCGGGTTCGAATCACGGTACATTCCAACTTAATTTGAGAATGCCACCATGCTTCGGAAGGCACGTTAAACCGTTGGTCCTGGCTATACATTCAATATGTACAGTCGTTAGGTCATGCCAGAGGCACTTGTGCCATCTGAAAACTCTGGCACTTGAACCCAGGTCGGTGGGTTATACGATCTTAAATTTTTTATCATTCCTCTCAATGAGTTTTCAAATCAAACCTCTATTTGTTTATATGCCTTCTCCTTGATTTTCTCAACAGATTTCAAACTGTGTTCTCTTCCTTGAATGTTTGAAATCTCCCCATCACAATTTGAATTTTACTCTCGAACGTGGAATTTTCTATTTGTTTGGTGTTTTACCAGCAGTATTTCACATTTTTCATAAACTTTTCTGAAATTTATTTTTCCAAAATGAAATCAGGATTTTTTCGGAAATTTTTATGATAAAAGATGGGCTAATGGTAGAAGGAATTTCAGGAAACTTCTAACGACTGGTAAAATTTCTTTCAAATAAGGTTATGGTTAATTCGAGCGATGTGAAAGTTAAATAAGCCTGTTGATCTCAAATCTATGGTTCTGCTGTGTACAATGATATACTTGAACTCGTTGGAAATTGTTCCTTCGAAATTCCCAGAATAGTTGTGTTAAGCCGAGATATTCCAACTAGAGAATCGATAACCTTATGTCCGAAAAGTTGTGACTTTTGCGAGGATGCTCTCGGTGATATATTTTAAATCATATTTTATCGAATAATAAAACCCCTGAGCTTTTCAAAAATCGGAGAACTTTGTCGGTCGTTCTGTTATTTCCCTGAAAACTTGAGGCGATCTATGGAGATGCCACACATATTTTCAAAGCTTTCAATAGATGAATGAAAATTTTAGAGATGATTGATTTCAGAATTCCAGAAAAACGATGATAAAATAGTTTCTTTAAATTCCACAAGAGTTACAGTGAGACGCGTTCCTTGTGCGCTAAAAAAATGGAGAATGGGGTCATTGGTGGAAAAAAGATCTTCAAGTCCGCTAGGCACTGCTACGCCGATAGGTAATGATGGCTCCAGTTAAACGCAGCAGCGCCCCTGGTTATGGTTAATTCATCGAAAGTTTCATAATCCTTTTGAGCACTCGCAAATGTTGTGGAAACTACTGTAAAATTCGATATTAATCATTTGTAAGAGCTCGACTGGATGATGGGATTGCGCCTGAATGCAAAAATAGTGATGGAAAATGTAACAATTACGCGGCCATGAGAATCAATGGAGCCAATGCCGTCACCAACTGGATTTTTTGAAATTGGAACATGTAAAATAATCAAAGCTCCGAAAATTTGTTTCCGTTGTGTAATTGTAATCTATACTCAACAGAATGGTGGGCAGTTTTGAAAATTTCAGCAGGATGCGCTCTCATCAACACGTAATCAATGTTATGCTGTGGTGATTATTCAGCGAGCAATCAATTTCCTAGGGAGTCACGTGCGAACTTTATGTCAGTATGACACATGATAGTGACGCATCCGAAGCAGCGTCGTATTATTTCACGCAGAATATCGAACATGGATATCGATGAACACGTCGCTATAAATTTTGTCCATTCCATCTCTACGTTAACGTTGATACTATCCGAAATATTACGTGATGTTGATGCTGGTCGTTGTGTGGCTTTCGTTAACATTGGAATTATTCTACGGTACAGTTAAAATAGGATGGCCGTCATTATTGATGCCGTTCTGTCACGAAATAGGGATAGGTATCCGACTCAACTTGTACCGACGCCATTGTGGAAATTTCATACCATAACGAATTCGGATTGATTTTCCCGATTCAAATTAGTCCAATTTCAATTAAATGTTATAACGGTCACTTGATGAAGAAACGAATGCGAACTACACTGAAGTCCTCCAAATGAATGTGAACCGCGAATGATCATTTATAATCGCAATTAGAGTTACGTCGTTTCAAGCCGAATGAATCCCTCCGATTACAGCCATCATGAATAACTGATCGGTTGAAAATTAGTAAACATATGAAACAAATCTATTATTTATATCAATCGTTCCGGTGAGATGAAGCAGCTTACGCCAAACATATTTATCAACAATTGGCGGAATCGCCACAATTCACGATCGTAATAAATTCAATTGATTCCCGTGATAAAAATCACCATTCACAAAGCAATCAAAATTCTAGGCTCGCGAATGCGCCACCGGCTGAATCGTGGAAACCACGAAAGAAGGTAATCATAATTCGATCTTGATAGGAAAAGTTGAGAGAATCTCGGTCGAGCATCTCGGTAATCGAATTAGAAACATAAAAAGACTTTCAACGTCCCAGACGGATGAGAACGAAATTGAATTGCAAGTATATCGCCTATCCGATGTTTTAATGAAATTAGTGAAATTCGGTATTGGTGAAGGAAATATCATCAACGAATTTTCAAGTTTCTAGTTATATCGCTACTCATTTGTTCTGTTTGGTTCAATTACTTCGTAGTTGTCGAAAAGTTCAACAAGTTTGTTCAGTGAATACTACATTAAACAAAAACTTCTTCTTTTATCTTTCTGTAAACCGCTCCGCAGCGTAGAATAGGGTTCTGAGCGGAAACTACTGAAATGTCTTCGCTACCTATTTCCGACCGTGATTAGCGGTTTTGTCAGTTGGAATCATCCATTTTATGATTACTGTAAAACAATCGGCCGTATCTTTCCATAACTATTATGTCACCGTTGTATTTGCGCGATCTCAGGTAGTCGGAGAGACACCCTAGGTGAAACGACAAATAAATTCATAAATATTTGCAGTGGAATCAAACAAGTTGTTTCGGATATACAAAGAAGAAAGAAATGAGTCCTCCAAAACGAATTGTTGCGAACAGAAGAGCGGCGAGAGTGTTTCAATTCCGACAGAAACGTTCGGGCTATTACGTAAGTAGCATTTCATCTCGTTTTGGAAAATTCGGTCTTTGCTCTCCCACATAAAACCTTTTTTTTTAATTATCCATAACATTCAGCGCTTTCTGAAATAAACGACTGAATGCCGACTACTTATCCCCACGCGTATCTTCACGACCGTAAACGATCCGTTTACGGGCTTTTTCAATCGCAGCAGGAGTAAAGTAAAAGACCTCTCGGACGGGCCGTAAGCATTCTCTATATCACCTTCAGACGAGATTTCATTACAGTCATGATTTAAGACCAGTCGCCTATTTGCCGTTTTGGATGGTCTCCAAGTCAATTGGACTAATTGTGCGCCAATCTGGAGATTGGACGTTCGAACGTCCAGACTAACTTTTATAGTCGGCAGTCTGCCATTAGGACCTAATTGAAAAAAGACTCTCAGCTTCGCAATCTGTTTCAAAATAGGAATAAATGACGGCAATTCATTTCGCGACTGAGAAATTTCGAGCTCAGATGCGCTAATTTCGCTCGGTGACGTTCTTTCCTGAGGGGGCGGATAACTGGAAGATTTTTCGCATATCTCGGTGCACAACTAGCTCGTGTCGTTAAGCTATGTGACATATCTCCAGCGAAGCGACAATTTCACGATGAAATTTGTTAGACTTGCCGGTTCGGAAGAATTTCCGTTTCGTGATTTTGGACACCTTCACCTGGAATTGGACTGAACCGTTTGTTGGATTACTTTTATCTTCACGTAATAACCTTCACATTTAATGTATTACGGAAGAAAATATTTTTATTTTGAGAAGTATTTTGTGCAAAATCAATATTAATATTGAATATTCTGTGAATAACCAAAAACTTTGAGGGAATTTTAATCAAAATAAGTTTTTAATTAAGTATTAGAACTCTTTAGAATTTACTCTTATTCATTTTTCGAAGTAAGAGGAACTTGACCAGATTTGATTCACAATTTCCAGTTAATTTTAGAAATGATAATTTTTCTCTCTGATTTCCTCAAATATTTCGAATTCTGTGAGAAAATTTCCGATCTTCCTGCATTTTTTCTGATTTTCAGAGAAGTTCCTGGGATTTCCTTCTGATTTTCTTAGAATTTCTGAGCCGAGAATGATTCTCAAAGATTTTTTGTTGCATTTCAGTCTCGTCTCGTCAGTTCGGTCTTAAAATAAAAACTTAATCTTTTGGATAGAATTTCAGATTCATTTCAACGAATTCATTTTATCCTTCACAGATTTTATATTGGCAAAAGATAATATTTTCGCACATAATGTTGCTAATTTAAAGGCCAACTGGATTCGCTGGAATTTATCACAACTTTCAACGAATTTATAAAAGATTGAAATGTGGATGAGTAAAAAATTTGCTGAATAATTGTGCAAAATTCAATATAAATCTTGAATACTATGTGGAAATCCAACAATTTTGTAAAATTTCCAATGTAGATTCTCAATGACGATTTAAAACTTTTAGGACTCCTTTTCATTCATTTCCTGTAGTAAGAGCAATTTCACTATATTTGATTCACAATTTCCAGTTAATTTAAGTAATTATAGTTTCTCTCACTGATTTCATTGAATATTACAAATTTTGCGGGAAAACTCCAAACTTCCTGTAATTTTTCTGATTTTTCGTGTAAACTCCTTGGATTCCCATTCTTTCTAATGACATCTTTGAAATTTTAATTATATTCGAAATGTTGTCACAAACAACGAGAAAAAAAACACCATTTTCTGCAAGTATTCAAGAAATAATAGAAAAATTTGAAGAAACTCTTCCAAAAATTTTTTCATTTTCAAAAAATTTCAATGATTACCAAGTTATTGTCATAATTAGCGATTTTCAGATGATTTCGTTTTTTCCTGTTATGGAGAGATAAATTCAACCAAGAAAAAACTGCCAAAAAGTTGGGAAATTTTAACAGAATGAGTTACCTAGGAATCAATTTCTGGATTCAGTTATCTTCATTTTGGCTTCCTAAAAATTCTCGATAATTCAAAAAATTAATCACCTTCTGCGATTCTCATCGAATATTTAAGAAATTCCTGCGAAATTCAATATTTAAATATTTCCAATTTTTAGGAAAATGAGAAAACACTTAAAAAAGTTTTGTGACAAAGTATTCATGATAAGGTTGTACGATTTTTGGGAATTTCGTTATGTTTTCTCATGATAATCAAAGAATTTTTGACCCATTTCGTTTCTGATTCTCCCAAGAACCTCAAAATCAATTTTGGAAAATTAACACATATTTTTGAAATTTCAATTTAATTCTTGATATTTCAAAGTGGTTGAATCAATTATTCCTCTAAATTTCAAGGAAATGGGAGAAAATTGTCGACAAATTTGGAAATGTGAATAAACTTTTCATCACACAAATGTCTGGAGATTATATGAATTTTATTGGAAAACTCGAGATTCGTTATGGAATTCTGCGGAGATATCTTGAATTCTTCTGAAAAATCAGAGCGATTGGAAAGAAGTTTTGAATTGCAAATGATATTCAAGAGAATATCCAAAAACTTGCTGACTTTTTTTTCTGAAATTTGTTTCAGATCTCAAACTTTTGGCTAAAATCATCTTTTCGCAAAATTTGAAAGAAATCTATAGCAAATTCTTCTTTTCTCCTGATTATAACTTTTTTTGAATATTAAAAATATTCCATTTTATCGATCGTCCTTAAAGATTCGAAATATATTTTTGATTTAAAACATCTAAGCAGCAATAGGATAATAGAAAATAGGAGGTGGAGACTTTTTTTCTGGTCATCAATTACATATGTTATCTGATTATGATTTCGCACTATCGCTGTATTATTAAGAACTGAATTTCATAATTCGATTCATAGTATATAACCCACCACAGATCGTGAACACAATGCTAAATGCTTTGAAGTTATTCATAATACAGAAATGTACCTTCCGCCCGTACCTAAAGGGTTCAGTCCCAGGAAACTGAAACTTACGTTACCATTCATCACCAGAAGAAATATGGTCAACATGCTCTGGGCCTTATTTCCTTCACGTTCAATTTTCAAATATTTCGCTGGAATGGAACATTGACCTCTGTTTTTTTCCCCGGCATCTGTTTTCCAACAACAATGTACCAAAATAGATTATATCACTTTGAACAGTCTGTATAAGTGATTCATATTTATGTATCAGAGTAATAAACGAGCAGGCATTTAGTTCGTTCCAAGAACCACTTAAAGGAAATTTCGTATTTATGTAGGAAGTTAGTTAAAATTCAATCGAACTTGAAACGCTTGTTTTAGGGATTGCTCTATCCGGAACTTGCCAACGCCCTATGAATGTCCTTATTTTCGCCATGAAGACGAAGAACAGAAAGATTCGCATGTCTCCGATGTCTACGAGAATCCCAACGCAGCAGAATTTTCAGATTGTCGTCGCGTTTTAAGTAAAACGCTGATATGAGAAATCTGATGCCAGGTGGGAGCTTTCGATAGGAATAATCATCACGAAGGCTTATCGATAGGGGGTCGGTGAATGAAATCACTTTGTTCTTTTCGCGTTCTCCTCCTGTACGCCGCAATCTATGGCAATACTCGCCATGCGTTATCAAATGCAATCATTAGTCAGCACGCGGATCGATCTTGATTCTCGCACCCCTTTTCATGTTATCAAGCACCGTGACAAAGAGAATTCCATCGGAAACATCACGTGAATTTCCATATGAAATTAAATACTGAAATACATTCTATGTTTCGTGAAATTAGGGTAAATTGTACCCTCGTAACTTTGTGTTACCTGAGCTGTTTCCTGGACGAAAAGTCGTGAAACATGTAACATATAATTCGTGGGTGCATAATTTCAACTTTAGCAATGCACATCACTAAACGCTGGATTACCAACGAAGCTCGGTTCATTTTTACAAACCGTCAGGGATAGTTAACTTCCGCCCTCAAGACGATAAAGATAAAACTGTCATGATATTCGGTTGGTTGATTTCAACCGTGACAAACGACAGCCCAGTCAATTTTTCAATCGGGAAACGGAATTTCCCGTCATTGGTATTATCGATTTGCATTTCACAGCCCGTATAATCTGAACCTCTCCCAACTTCCCATAAAACTGTTTACCAGCTGTAAATTCGACTCTTGCCGACATAAATTCCAGAGTTCAGACACAATATTTCAGTTGGTTATTTTATTCGAGGGAAACTTTGGCGGAAGCTTCTAGTAGCTAGAAATGGAAACGCAGAACAGAATGGTAAAAATTGTTGGGAAACACTTTCGGTGTTGACACTATGTTATTTAATACACTAGAAAAATGCCCTATTTGTTACTAATATCTACACTTGAAGTTATATAAACAAGTCGATCAAAAATTATTTTTTTTATTCTGACCTCTTACCTCTTAGATCTTCGCCTGAGGTACGGTCAATTCACCCCTTTTTTAAATTAAAAAATCGTTTTTTTCCGTTACGATTGTACTGATGGCTGTGCCCATAAAGTGTGCGCAAAATTTCATTCGTAATTGCGACGCGTTTGACGTTTTTATTCAATAATCGTGTATTCATTTTTCCGTGTTGATTAAAATAATTTGGACAATCGGAAAATTGTGCGCTTTTTTCACGCAGGCTTGAAACAATAGAGTTACGTTTTTAATACAAAAGCGGCTAATGACTTTTGTTGCTGAACAAAAGGTTAGGACCAATGAAATATCGATATTCCATTATGGGGGTGAATTATTCTTCAATTCCGAAGCAAGATAATTATTTTCCACTCGCATTAAAATCTGCTACTTCCTCCGCTTGTTCTCTGTTCTTGCGAATTCTGAACAGTGCAAATATTTCATACATATAAACAGGTTTCCTAAATATATATCGAGAAAGGGGCTACAAAAGCATAAGACGATAATGAAAGTACAGCACATTTCAGTGTTTAGGTATCAAGTTCGTTTATTTATTGGAGAATAATTGGAATTCTTTCGGGATATTTCCCCATCGTTTAATTAAACCGAAATAAGATGTAGGGACGAACGTCCAAGTTTCGAATATAGGCCTTTATTACTTTGTTCTTTTGGCAAACAATATTGATAGCTTTAATTACAGAAAACAATGCCTATAAATAACTTAATCGTTAGCGAAATACTTTTCGCGTCGTGATAAAGTGGTGAAAGCAGTTCGAGCAGCTGAATAACTTCACAACAGCCTCCGCGGAACAAAACATATTTAACAAATTCAATATCGAGTTCGCAACAATAATGTATTTATCGTGAATTACAATCGAAGTTGATAGATTGTCCTACGGGAGAAAATACCAACAGTTAAAATATGAATGACTTTCTAATAGTCAGAAGTTGAGAATGTGTAAAGCAGGGATACTTCTCCAAACTTTATGATTTATGACAAGCCAGAGTAGCTTTTATATCAGATTTACATTTTGTATGTGAAACTTTCTGAATATTTCAAGCGTTACGATTATATCATCCCGGTTTTTTAGATAATCGCGGAACATTTAAAGTGAACCGTAAAACGATCTGAAAGAGTTTAACTTATTCCAACATAGTAAATCGATTATCTGTCATAGTGTTCAACATTTGTTTGTTCTGTAAAATTCATAACGTATTTGATGGAAGGCGGCATATTTTGAGGACTGCGGGAAATATCAAAGATGTGGAAAACGGAAACGAATTCAATTTTCACCCGAACGGCTGAAGTAGATGAATAATATTCAAATGCACCTCCTAGGTCTGGTGTATTTTAAATATTTCGCGAGTTGAATTTACGACTAGCTTCATTACTGAAATGCAAATAGAGAACAGAATATTCTAGAACACTGGTGTGTGAATTGAGGAATGAGACCGACCCTCTTATGGAAATTAATTTTTCTTCGTTTCGTATGAATAAACGTTTGAACTATTTATGCATGCAGTTCAGGTATGCTCAGGAGCTGTAGTCTGGACAAATTGTATGTCTATTGTTTCCTAGGTGGAAATGTATTGAGAATAATGTGGAATATCACCCTTTGGGGGGATAAGATTCTCGTTAAAACGCGTAAACGGTCATGGTCTAATTGGGGATGTGAGAGAAGTGCGCGGATAAAAAAATCTCTCCCTTTTACTCATAGTGCATTCACACCAGAAAGGAGTTATTACCATGATCTGATTAAATTATAAAATTATTATCGTATCGTGGATTCGGGAAATAAATAATAATAAATATATGGGATTAAAAGTATTATTTTTTAATTTTCTTCCAAAAATTACGATCTACTAAAGTAATTTAGAATTTGAGAAATGATTTTACGAATCACCTCATTTTTAATTGAAAAACTGAATCTACGAGAAATTCCAGTAATTTGAAATTGGGGGAAAAGGAATTACGGGTAACCCTATCAATTTATAAGCGACGAAATGAATTTACGAAATACCCAAGTGATTTGTGATCGATGAAGTATAGTAATCAATTATAAGTAGGATTTGTAATATTAAATTGGAAACAACGGATTACCAAAGTAATTTGTAATTAAAATGAATAACATTACATAACGATTGAATCAATGAAAAAATTCATTGGAATTTAAGATTTGAATCTTCTAGAAATCATGCAAATTTTTAATTGAATTGAAACATACGTGTTCTATTTTTCAGTTTATATTAACCTCACATTTCAGCACGAAAGATTTTCAGAAAGTCACGTTTTGGCATCAAGGATGCGATATGGTCTTCGCAAATTTTAACATTTCAACACACGAATGCCGCTCAGCATACCCTAAAGGTAAACGGAAAACTTCTTTGGACGGTCCATCCACAAGTACACCACGGAAACGCCTCATTTGATGCACATTTTGAATGCGGCGACCGGATTTATCGTTTGTGGGTTTTCGTCGGAACATCAAAAGGAATACCTTCCATTATACGGGGTGGCCAAGTTTTAAAGTATCACCCAGCTTTTTTCAATTCAGAGGGTAGGATATATAATATCGTTACACCATTTTTTTTTTGACCAACATGTTTCAACTAAAAATTTCGGATGGACGTTACTGAATCAATATCAAAGACGTCCTCGCGTTTTGCAATCAGTGGAAAGCCAATTAATTAATCCGAAATGTATGCAGCATAAAACACGATAAATAAATAAAACGTTCACTCTTAATCAAGTATTTGCCAAGTGTGTGTTGAAATGCTTAATAATACTAATTTATTTGTCCGGCACGAACATGAAAGAATCTCGACGTTTGTCAGAAAATTAATCACCAAACAAAAAAGGTAAATATTAGGTGAATTATATGCTCAAATAATTATCCCAATTCGTTATTGGCGCTCTTGCTAACTGATACAGCGGAACAAAGTAAGATCGTTATCAAATTCTAGTCGAATAAAGAGAATATTTTAGTCACGCATTATTGAAATCATATTTCTCACTTTTCAAAAAGGAACATTCTCATTCGTTTCCTCCGAAATTGAAATTCTGATTGTTTTCGCAAGGATGGATTTTTTTAATTTAAATTCTCGTGCTCTCTTCTTGCACTGGGGGCAAACTCTGGATCTACAAATTGGAATTCGTGGAAGTTCATGCATTTCCTACATTATTGAATATCTTCTTGACACGAAGATTGTATCGATATTGTTCATAAGGGATATTTACATCAAAATGATACGAATTATCAAATGAAATTAATTCCGTTTTTGGTTATTAATTGAAGCTTATTATACATTTATTTGTTATCAAACGTCCTCATCATAAAGAGTTAGTAGTATCTACAACTGTTCCCCATTATCATATTCGTCATATTCTTTTAATTAGAAACGTAATGTGAATATTTGTTTTTTCTTGAGTTCAAAGGCGCACCCCTGCAAAAGTCGAGTGAAACCAGTGAAACTTGAAAGTTCTACAAAGACTTGTTCAAAAAATGCTATGAACTCGTATGATTGGAACCCTGTTACATTCTGGGATTTCGACTCTGAACCATCGGAAATTTCCGAGAACCGCAGCTGGCTAGTCAAAGTTAAGAGTCTGTTTGAAAGATGTTGCCGAAGAAATTTGTCAAACCTGTTGTTATGGTGATTACGAAGTTCATCCCATCATCCCGGGTTTTGGCACTAATCACGGCTGGATGGGTGCGAACGAGACTGCATCAATTATTGACAGGTTGATCCCCAAAATAGATGAAGTGGAAGGACTTGAAGCGGCGGAGAACATTTTCTTCATACCAAAGCGAGAAAATGCAAATAGAATCGAAAAATTCACTTCAAAAACCACGAAAACAAATTCAAATACTCGGGAATTCTTAGTTTTATGAAACATTTTCAGTTTTTCTTCTTTACTGTTCAATTCCTTATTTATAATATTTTGTTGATTTTCATCTATATTACAAATGTGAAGTTTTCTCCTCTTTCGTGAATTCGTCAAATCTTTTCCTTTTATTTTTTTTCTGAGATTCTTATTTGATTTTTTCGCCTGAAAGATTGCGTTCACTTTTCCGCGAAATATTTGATTGACTGTAGAAAGCTGAAACAAAATTTCGCCCTCAAAAAATGAAAATTTTATTTTTATTTGGTATCTAAAAAAATTCAGACATAATTTTCTTCCTTACAAAAATCTCTTTCATATTTCATTCATTTTCTATATTCAAGTGGTACGAACTTCTAGTATTTCGTAATTAAAAACTCAATTACCGAGTTCGTTCCGTTCCCCTTGATCTCACATAGGTTCTATTGTTGATGTAATTTTCCGCCTGTATTTCAGCACGAATATATTATGAATGAAAATTGAAAGAAAAAGAAATCGCGCACTGAATATAAAAACGGTTCATTCTGTGGAATGCTTTTCGCACCGGCAAAGATAAAAATCTCGACATCGAAAAGCCGCTTGGATAATTGGCTTCATGCGTCTTTTGTCAAATTCTATCACGTTGATAAGGGTTGATTTTCGAGTTACCCTTGTGGCTTATTGAAACTGACGTGATAGATACTCAAAGTTGCCATCATTACTCATTCTTCAGTCAAAGGATCTGGTTTTCCACACGTGTTTAATTATTAAATGAAATTCACAATTTGCTTTTTCAACTCATGAGGTGAATAACAAATTGCGAAGCCATTAACTCGTTTGAAACAACTGCTTTCATGACTCTCGAATAGCTGCCACGATATAAAACAACAAAGTGGAACGTTTTTACCAACTGCTATTTTACGACCCCCAATGCTTTCGAATTATAAATAAAAATCGTAAAAATTCATGAGAAAGTGCTTAAACTTTAGGTACTTCATTCGAATTAATCTGTGGGAGAAGTTTGGAAAATTAAGTATTAGGAATTTCATAAAGTTATTAACACTTTGTGAATCATCGAAAACTTAAGTTAACTGAACTTAAGAATTCTAATGTACAAGAAATCGATAAATATTTTGTTTTTCTGACAAAGGAACTCAGCTGTAGTTTTTTATGGTGTTTCTATAAAACCTTGATTTCAAATCATAAAACAGAGAATTATTGTCATCAAATAATAAGGAGTCTAGAACATATGTTTACTAAGTGCTAGTGAGGTATATCTTTTATGAGTGATAATACAACCCAAAAGTTGAAACCTGCGGGAATTGTAATTAACCATAAAAAGATCGTCGGTGATCATGTTGGTACACCCTGTATATACCTGGAACTCCTAATATCCCCATCACTGATAAACTAAACTAATTAAGGGGATTCCCGTCCATTACCAAATGATATAGTTCGAAAGTGCAGAGACGATGAGCTTGCTTTCACGAAGCGTGACAGGAGTTGGTCAGTACATGTGAATCCTTTCTATTCGTTCTGTTTTTCACTTGAAAGTTCAACGAGTAATGAAATGCACACAATGCATTTTAGAAATTAACAGTATTCGTGATAATGGGCTATAAATAAAACCGTCCGATTTTGCTTTCAAATTTATACTAGCAGTGCACTGCAACCGAAGGGAATTGAATAAGTTCAATTTCGATACAATGGGTATTGTTGAAATTTGAATAGGCCATCTAATCTAGTTCATCGTCTTGAACAATCCCAGCAATTGGATTGCTCCGAAGTTGTTCACTAATTCCTTTTCAATAAACTCGTCCGTTGTTTACATTATTAATAATGATAAGGACATACGATTCAATTCGTCGTAATCTAATTCCAACCGACGCTACGCGACGGTTCATAATCCGAATTTTCTCGCTGGAAGCTACAGGAAGTTATAAACAAGAAATACTGTTTCAACTTTATTTTCCATAAAATCCAAATGTCGAAATCGGCATGATTGAAAAAGTTCCCTGAAGATGAACTGTACAGAATATCGCGAAGTTTTGAATTGAAAATCGTAGAATTCATCGGGCGGTGGAATTGTTCAAGTGTCCAGACATAAATCACAACCGGCACAGATGGCATTTATTTCTTAAATGAAGATGACCCTACCGAAACTAACAACAAACTGTGAACAAGCGACGTGTCAGCCTGTTCCTTAGTCTTGTGATTTGTGGGACTTGAAAGATGATTTTTTGTTAACATTATGAACTCCGTTCACGATCAGCCGAATTTATTTGATTTATTTATCAGAACTTCTAACGCTGTTATCGGAAGAAAAGCAGCGAATCAAAAGCTAGTCGGATATTGGGTTCATTCAGAACCTGCATCTGATGTTAATCAAATGAATCCATTCGAAACAAAATTATTTTGTTCATTTCGGCGCGCATGGCCGATAATAAAAATTAAATTAACTCGTTTGAATTATTAAATTCACACTTTTGTGTAAGAATATAAAATATTATTTTATCAGTCGTGTAACTCACAGAATTGAATTTTCATTCCAGCGCATATGAAAAATGAATCGTGTTCGGGCATTAGTACAAAAATAGATAATCAATAATCTTCGGAAACGACTTCCCGTAGTAAAATTTACCGAGTGTATATTTGCGTGAAAATCAAAGTTTATTATATGTATGATGGACAACATGAATTAAGTAGCATTAGTTGCTTTTTCCATAATTTCTTGCCAAACAGTGTTTTGTTTATTCTGTTAATGTATTTGTTTTAGCGCGGTAAATGTATTGAAATTTCCATAAACAACTCGAAAAAGTGACTTTTTGAATTGAAATTCGTTTATTTCGTTCGATAAATAAAGACAGAACGCTAAACTTCAAGAGAAATAGCAAATTTCTGCTCACCCTTGAAAGATAAAACTCTTTTAAAGTTGTCCTCATAAAGTTATCCAAATTTTTCATACTATTTTTGTAGTTTCAGTACTTAGAAATGTGATTATATTGAATATTGATATGAAACTTCTCATTGAACCTCTGGACTCTAGACCGATACATAGGAGATGAATAAATCGCTTGTATACTTTAAATTGAAGCAATTTGAGTGTCTGTTGGATCTATTTAAGGTTATTCATCACCTTTCCACCGCTTTACTAAATCCGAGTCAATAAATCTGAAGCGTATCGCAAACAAGGGTGAAACTTTCCTCTTCCAAGGGTAATAGTGGAATTGATATTGTTAATAGAAGGCATTGTGAGTATGGAAGCAGTTCATTTGTTGAAGCGACTTGTTTACAGAAAAATTGATACCGGCTATGTGTGACTAATATATTTTCAGGCGACCACTCGCATGAAATCATCGACTTTCTGCACTGGTTATGGAATATACCATTTTAGTCAACTTGATCATAGGACGAACTATAGAAGAGAAGATTTATATCAAACTTTCGTTAGCAATTCATGACGGATGAAAAGTAAAATCCAAGCAATTGGTTTTGAGCAAGCTGAAAAAAAATAATAAATTTTCTCTACATATGGAACGTTTAAATCAATCAGTTTGTTCCAGGTATAAAACGGACATGTGCCTAAAAAAATGTTTTCCGACTGTGGAGGTAGAATGAAGTTTCAATTCAATTGACGTATGAAACGAATTTTCATTTATTGATCGATTCCCATTGCGTATGTCGTGGGCCAACGAGGAAAAAAGGTTTCCAAGAGTTGCGGCTCTATTTAAATTTTTTCCAGAGCTCTAGTAATGTAACTCTGGAAAACTCTTGTAATGAGACGAGTATTGCGAAATTCTTCTTTAGCTGCCCTCAATATTTCTTACATCTTATCTATTTATTATTATATTTTTAATATATTATTTGAACTGTCAGGTATGCTCTCTGCATTGTTTTTTGCACATTTGTTCCAATCACATATTTTTCGAAACTTTTCGATTCTTCAATAAAAAACCACAACACGTTTCAAATTCTTCCGAAAGTCTAATCGTGATGGAGCATTAATGAACTCGTATTGAATAGCATTGTGAGTTTATGCAGTACCCGTTCACTTTAAAATTTTCAATATTTGGATTTTCTCTAATAAATTTCATAAATTTATGATTTGCAGAAAACAGTACTTTTAAGTTCTCGAAAAACTGCAATATCATAACTTTAGGATAGGGAAAAAACTTTTTTTGTAGAGTCGGTGACTTTTTGTATAATTTTATCTTCAAGTAAAAAGGGATGAAAAACCGTATCACGTTATGGGTTTTTTTATCCTTATCGAAGTTCTATTGTATTTATCAATTTTTCGTTCCATAAAACACGGCCGGAATCCCAACGGAAATTGTCGGTTTTTGTATTCGATCCATTGTCGAGGGAAGACTGATAGATTGGTCATTGGTGTAATGGCATATCAATTTCTTCCGGCGTCACTAATTTCGACGTTCTATGAATAAATCAACTTCTTCTGCCATCTAGGGGGAATTTTTCGATATCGCCTCCGAATTCCTTCCTCTAATTAACTTCCTTGATATCCGAGAATTCCGACCTAATTGATTTGGACCCGCTTTTTTTTTTCTTTAAATCCAATATGCTCTCGACATTGTTCCGGAGCACGAACGGATGACGTTGCTTAATGGCCAAATTATTTGGCTGGGTGATTAATACGTCGTGCAGTCAGTGTGCCGGCATAGCTGTCATTCCAAAACGATTACTAAAAAATGAATTTCTTCCAATTGAAAAATGGACCACCGGCACCGGCGGGGGGAATTCAGCGATTTTGCGGAGCGCCACCAACTGATAGCTCCGAAACGGAATGTTATTTTTCAGGCGGGAAACGTAAATCTTTATTAATTAATTCTAATGTACACCAAGAGTATCTGAGATAATATTTTATAGCTGAGCAGGCACAAGCGTTAATTAATGATAGAGTTTCAACTTTTTCTTCATAAATCATATCCAATTAGCGAAATCACGTTTCATCTAGTTTTTCTGCCTTTCGTATCCGGACTATTAATTAAATTTCAAGTGGTGCTTACAAACAGTTTCGGAATTTCAGCAGATTAATTTGCGGAAGTGAAATATGCGCCTCGCTCGAGACAAATTGTTTCCAATATCGTATAAATTCGACCTTTTTCCGAATACGAATACGGCGTGGCAGAGCCGAGTTCAATTAGAGGTACAGGTAAATGAGAGTTGTATTCGGTACCGATGGAACTTTCTCTGATGGCAAGGCAACAATTCGAATAACAGAAAGTTTATTAACCCTTTCGAATTATATCCGAGCTCGATTACAACTCAGAAATTCATTACGATTCAATCCCTCGAATCATATTTCTCAATTCAATTTACTTAGGTAAATAGCGTCCAGTGAAATATGGGTCTCATGAATAACTAACATAAAATTATTGTACTAATGGAAAACGCCTCGCCTCCGCCGTATTGTACAGATTATATCTCGTAAAACATACGCAATTTTCGGCTCAAACAAACTGGCGCGTTTCGATGTTATGTGAGGAAATCCACGTGAAATGATACCCGACCAAATTGCAACAAGCGGTCAGATTCGGGACTGCGTCATTAAACACGCGAGCTAATCAGAAAAGCGTGGATAACATAAATAGATAACTTTATAAATGGAATTACCTACTTTATAATTTACTTGTTACATTCAAACCCGAACGCGTACGCGCTATCACCAAACCCCGTATTCCTTTACTTGGCACATGTGTATTTACCCCACCTGTCTAATAAATTCATGCCTAACTGAATAAACTAGGCGCAAATCCCTGCTCTACATATCAAATAAGAGATTAGAGCGCCCTTTAATATTTATCCAGGCGGGGCACTCTAACTTTACCGTGTAGTTACAGGATTACGGGATTATGCGGTCCAGTTCATTACGTTTATACTCTGTGAAGGGCACGCTTTCTTCCGCTCATCTTCGATAAGGTGCGATTCCTGATTTTCAATGATCCTCCGTAAAAATTCAATCGAGACATCCGACAATGCGATGAGGAGCGGACCTGCGTCTGGGGCAGCCAAGTGGAATAAAAAGTTTCACGAACACCGTTAACAATTATTGAAACCAATTAGACTCGATTGTTGCTGAATTTTCACACTTTTAATATGTTCAATTTTTTAACACTGGAAACCGGAAGTTAGTTTTCAATCAACTACTAAAGTTGAAATCCATGGATTTGAATTTCGATAATTGATATTCTAGGGAAATTGAGCGACAAATATTCAGAATTTCGATACTAGAACAAGAAACGATTATAAATATTCCAATTTTCAACAAAGTTACGCAAAGATAATGAAGACAATTTGGGAAAACACTTTTGAAAAAACTGTGCAACTCGAGTGCAGGATAACATCTTCGGTGGATGCGCCGGGGAATTTGACCTAACCCGGATAGGATTTTCTGGAGATTTTTTTCTTTATCTATTTCATCAACATAATGAAACGAAATACTTCAAATATCTCACATAATGACCAGAAATACATCATCCTACAGATTTGAAAGAATCACTTACGATAACCAGAAATTTCCAGAAGTTGATATTTCTTAAATTCGAAAAAATCGGAAGAAACCGTGCTGGATTCCTTCGTATTCTGTGTACGAATTAACTTTCATTACTTTATGAAGAGTGGGAGGAAATTTTGAATAAACTTTCCAAACTATTGATCAATTTCATGCAGTTTTCCAGACATTTAAGGTACGAATCATTAAACTCGCTGAAATATTTTTTGATTTTCTGAATATTATTTGCAATTTTCCAAGAAACTTCCTCATAATGGTCGGAAAGTTACAGATGTACAAAATCTCTTTCATGAAGGTCAAAAAATGAAATCCTCGTGAAATACAGTAAAATTCCATTGAGAATTATCACAAAAATTTGTGATAACTGCAAATATTTTCATGGAAAATTCAAAATTGGGGACCAATTACTAATGGTTGGAAGGGAGTATGAAGCACCAACCCCGTATGCCAGCAATACGATATGGCAGTAACATTAAACTGCGACAGGAGCTGAATATTTGACAAAGTGTCAATTTTTCGAGGCCACGTTTCCGGTGAAGGACACAGAGTCGAGTGGTACATACCTGAATGTGAGTATGGTGAGGGGCCGGTAAGACTTGTGGCTGCCAATTTCCGCCATTGGCGTTCCCCAGAAATCATTTTTGAAAACGTGTCCAATAGGATTCACTGCCGTAACGTCCTTATTGAGAGTCACAGCAGGGATATCGTCGTGAACAAAATCCCCGTTAAGCCCATTAAGGTAGCAGGCGACTGCTGCGGTGCTTACAAGGGTGTATATTGGCCATGAACTGGGACTCCTGCTATCCCCTGCGAAGAAATTGGCAGATTTAGTGCGTTCCGTGAAACCTTCCGCCGGTCCGTGCCGTTCGTTGAATGGAGGTTCAAGGTTCATTCCGGTTAGATACTTTATTTCCTCAAATCGCATCCTTCTGCCAACCTCTGCAAAGTAAACCTCACCTTTGGGGAATGTCTGATGATTAGTCGGCTTTATCATATTCTCTTTGTCGCTGGATCCGTGCATAAGGAGCGTCGAGCGGCGTTTCATGCTGTCGAGTGATCGGTTCGAATTGCTGGCCTAATCCTCAATGGCACAACAACGGCTGATGTTCATAATGAAAACGCACGTTCATTATTGCGTTTCGTGTCTTGTTCGTTGGTCGAAACGACGTTCACCAGACACGATAACCGAACTTTTACCGAATGTGCTACCGAACAACCGAACAGTGGATAAATCAGAAAACAAAGTGAATTTTCACGGAGAACATGGAATAGATTCAGTGACAAGGTTTCCTTAATTGGAAAATGTTCCGTTTAATCCGAACATTCCGATTCTCCATCCATCGTGGGAGCTCATCTGAAACAATGAAAGACTATTTAATTAGGTGTTACAAATTTGTTCAAATCAGATTTGGTCCGTTTATCAAACGAATTAGGTCAAATTGTCACGCGAAGAACAACTGTATGATTAATTAATCACATAGTTTGGGTCCCATTTCCACGAAATCACGAATGAAATGGTAGACGTAAGGTTGAATCAGTAACACTTGAAACTTCAGGCGTCCCAAACTAGAACAAGTGAGATATACAATACGAGTACTTTCGTGAAGCACATTAGATTTTTAGTAGATTTGGAAAGTCGATGCTTTAAAATGTCACGATATTGTTTTATCAATTTAAATGCAACATTTGCAACTGTACTTCCTCTTATACAGAAACGTAATAAGATGAGTTTCATGAACATATTGAATTTTTTTGATTATTATATCACTTCCCAAAAAATTTGATGTTCAATTTCTATAACGCTATTTTATTGAAATATTTTATACTTTAATAATTCGTTCTTTTTGTTTGATTGGTTCAGTTAACGTAACGGCTTCATCTACAAAATGAACGATAATATTCTTCTTATAAATTTTTCGTACATTTAAATTGAAATTGATAATGTTTTTATTGATTCAATATTTTGTCATTATAATCAAGAGTTGAGTCTGAAAAGTTTATAGTTCTTTTATTATCACTTTCTATTTCAAATCTACTCGTATTGTGAATTTGTATTTGTTTGTAAACTGTTATATAATTTTGTTTTTTCTTCAACAAATTCCATTACTAAATTTGCTGTGGCCATGTATTTGGCTATAGAAATTTTGTTAAATGAAAAATCAAAACGACCGCACCTTCCAAAAAAATTTCTTTCATTCTGATGTAATTTAAAATTTAGTACATCTAAGGCAACCTCAATTGGAATAGAACAACATCAAGTGAAGTAACGAAAACATCACAGAATAACTTGGAAACAAGAAGGAAGTTTTTTTATCGGGTCGTGTAGTTCATTGAAATTCATCGAACAAAGCCGAAATTGTGAATCAACTGTATCAACAGAACAAAAATTGGTAATAGCAAATCGAATATGTTATGACTGATTTCATTTAAATGGAATTGAGTGTTGTGAAAACCACATCCTGATATGCCTTGTAGTTCCCGGAATCCTATTCAAATAAATCGTATTTGATGCACAATCTACTTTTAGTTGATTATAATTCGCAATAGGACCGATGAGAATCATTTGATGCCAATTCATGCATATAATTAAAATCAAATTGTAAATACTTATTCAGTTAAGTCAACAATAACATATGGCTTTTTGAAAACCACCCGTAACACATATTCCTGTTAACTTTTCGATACAATGCAGGAATATTGTTATTTTGAAAGAAAATCATCGCAAATTAACTCATATTAGTGCGAATTGAAAAACTGATTGGTTTTTAATACAGAAGCTTATTGCACCTGCTTCCTGTCAATGAATGGATGATCGACTATTGCCCGCGCTTTAATAATGTAGCCTGTTAATCCAACAGAAACAGAAATTACCAGAAATTTATAAATGACACATTATCGAAAAATAATATGAATACTCCAAAAAGCAATTATTATTATTGTTATTGCAGTAGCGGCGAGTAGATATTCCACTTTATTCGATTTTGATGTCGATTTATAGCGAACCATTCGATGACCCTGCAAATGAGTGCGATTCTGACCATTATAAATCACTTTCGGTGCTTTTATTCAGTCGAATATTATTTCAGCTGACCCGTATTTCATTAAAAAATCGAAATTATTTATTCTGCATTTGAATGTCATAACAGTTTTTCATCAACGGAATGGTGGAATTCATGAAGCATCGTCTTATTGAATGGAGTCGGCGGTGAGGGTATTGGGAGCATTGAAACGCTGATGAAAATTATTACGGAACCCGGCTGTAAAACATAAGACGGATTTCAGACCCGTATTATCATAGTCATAATAGTCGACAAAGAGCAATACACAATATTATATTCGGTTGAGATGCTCCGTTATCGTATTCTCACAAGATCATTGCTTCACTCAGATTATAATAGAATATTCCACTTCAGAAATCACATTCTCCATGGTTTTATGCTCCCTATATACGAGATGGTGCAGAGATAGTTGAACGCAAAATTATATTCCACGCTACAAAATACATCTAATTATCGAAAAATCATGCATCGAATATTAAAGTGAGGCAATTGACTCGAATTATTTATCGCACTAGTAACTTTAATTATATTTGTAAGGTGTATTGCCGATTGCAATTGAATCAACCCCTTGAAGCACTTAAAGATGAATGGCGTACTTGATGAAAATTCCGTCTAGTGATGGAGAGCTTCGAGGACGCTAATTCCAAGTTTTGAGCGAGTATTAAAAAGGATCATTTCAACTGAATACCTTAGCTTTCATATAATCTAATATGCTTCCAGTTGATATCGATATTTGTGTACAGGTCATTGTTTCGTTTGAAATTTTATTGAATATCTTCTATATTCAACTGAAAGTTTTTGAGACTCCCAAGAAATATTCAATCATGTCAATCGATACTACTGACATTATGGAAATTTCAACGAATTCACGAACATTTTTGGGGATTCCATGAAATCTTTTCATTGAATTTGCACAAATTTAAAAAATATTTCATTGAACATCCTTAAATCTTCATTTATTTTTGAAACATTCCAGAAATGCCTAAGCTCAACTCTCCTAGATTCTCTCCATGAATGCTCCTAAAATCGGAAAAATTTGCGAAATTTCGAAATGATTTTGGATTTTTCAAAGAAGTTGTAAAATATTAATCAATTTCAGCAGACTTGCTGTCATTGAAAAGCAAAAATGGAAGTGAATCCAAAAGAATAGGAAAATGTGACTAAAACTTTATCGTTAATACTTGTGAAGAATTAGAAGCAAATTGTCAAATAACTGACAGTTTTTTTTGCTAATTTCAAGAGCTTTTATGTTAATTGGCTTAATATTTCAGTTCAACAAATATTCGCATCATTTTTGCGAACACCAAATTTGTGAAAAATATTCTATTGATGACACTTCTGCCGAATGTTTTTCCATTTGAAGGCAATTGTATGATAAACAGGTGGGAACTACAAGAATATCAAGTGACGTCGTCGTAGATGTGAAACTGAAACTAACTAAATCCGCAATGTATGAAATCGAAACGCGAATGTCACGCCAAGTTGTGTCCAAGAAGATTTATACCCCGAAAAAAATAGCAATTTTCGCCTTTCACGCAAGAGAAAACATCGTATTTCTCCCGAATTATTTCTAGATAATGTAGCAAATGGAAAATCGAGGAGTCCAGAAGAAACGGCCATCCAATAATACAAATAGATCAATAATATCAATAACTTTGGGAATTGTGCGGCGAAACAGACAACTCACGTTCGTCGGAGGAACGAACCACCAGCATTGCTGTTCTTTCGTTTATTTCGGCAATAAGACCGTCGAGATATCCCAGGCATTCCCCGGCGAAACGGTTTAATTTCAGATCGCGGTAATTCAGATTTGTTGCTCCGTTTTTACGACCAACAGAGACCGAAACGGAACACTGAATGCCTATGAGACATGTTATAGACGAAATTGCTACCGACCAAGTCTTCGGACGCATTTCTCTCGCACCAACTGTAGGAAGCTTGTCCGAACACCGTTAAGGTAATCGATAAACCTGTAGATGACAGTGCTGGAGAATATTGCTAATAAGATTAGAAGCCATTCACAAGTAACAGCTGTTAGTAAATGACCGCAGTGCTGCTAAACGTATCTATTTTGACGGCGGAGTCTATTAACACCGAGCCAAATTACTAACAATAAGTGAAATAGTCATTCGAATCCAGAGATGAATTATGATAATAGGTTCAGAAAAGGTTTTAACGCAAAAAAATTAATACATGCATACTAAGTGAAATCTGCTATGAATACTCAATTAATTCATTGTCGCATTTTATTTTTGCAACATAATAAGGAACAGAAAAAATGTTTCAAATGTTACCAGTAACGCTGCGAAAATCCTGATCCAAAGTTTTATGAATATAACGTCAAATCATCGAATTTTAGTCCATAATTACTCATTCATTCAAGAAGTCTATATTATTAGTCTCATTACGATTGAAGTTCCTTTGAATACAAGAAAACCATTTTTTTCACAATTTCAAAACTGTCTTCCGTTCTTCACCAAAACTTTTGATGAAAACTCCTTTTGCATTCTCAATTGTTTATTTGAAATGCTTCTTACCTTCCCTTAATTGTTTCTGCGCTATCAAACTCTTCTCGGAATATATAAACGCTTTCCCATTGTTAGATTGTTTGTCTGTTCATTCTGCATTTCGTGAAAGTACCGCGTGTCTATATTGTTTAACTCTTTTTTTCATTTAGCCGAACCTACCTTTCTTATTTGAGTCCGGTTCATGTCGTCTGTATATCTTGAAGGTTTGCATGTCTGTGTTTTATTCATTTCATCTATTCCTTAAAGGTTTGGCGTGTCTTTTATATCTTTTTCGCTTTTCGGTCGATGTCGAGGGTCGACTGTATATATCTTCAACTTCGCAACTTTTCTCTCACTTTCAACCTCTCACATTCTCAATCTGTCCTGATTTACCGTTGTTTCTCCGAAAACACTGAATATTATTCTGACTGTTATTGAAACTTGTTTTGATGGTACTGGATGTGTAAAATAATTCTCGGAATGAAAAAAATCAATGTATGAAATTATTCTGATTTTTAAGTAATAACTTTTTTGAACTCACATGGAGAGTGTGTAACATTTTCAAAAGTTAGTAGTGACTCTAGCAAAAACATTTAACCAATGGACCCTCAGAAGAAGATGTCTGATCTCAGAATTTGGTGTGAACCAAGAACCATCGAACTCATTTGAAGAGTTCCATACTTATTAAAATGTAAGTTGAACATAATAACAATGTGCCTTAACTGGAAATCAACAATCTTGTTATGATATTCTAGGGTTTCACTCCCTACGGCAGCCTGTATATATACCCTCTATTTGCAATTTAATTGCAAACATAACATATCCCTGTCAGCAGAAGTAAACGTAATCCCTTCTGCAATAAGGACACAAGGGTTCATTGGTCTAGCGATAAATTGTGGCCGTTTGGAGATTTGAATGAATGATCCGGAGTACGAGTAATAAAATATGTATGCGTTTCGGCGAAATGCGGATAGAAATATACTTAAAAATAACTGAATTTGTAATACGGCTCGAATGAAAGTGAGCAGATGGAATAGTAAAAGTGTTATAACCATGGGAGACACGTATATTTCATGTATAATTCAAGTTGATGTCATCACACTATCCTCCTATTTTCAATTTTATCTTAGGAAGCGCGTAAATCCGTTCAGTGTATTTCCTTTGTTTGAATAGTGGAACAATGACAAAGTTACACATTGATGATGAGAAGTCTCGCTTATTTCTATTCAATTTCAAAAGCGAGCTTTCAATCAAAAGTTTCGTGCGTTACCCAAGCTAATTCAATATTTATCCAAGACACTTTGAAGGAAGGTGTTTTCCATATGTTGATGAAAATCTATCTGATTAATGAACAAAGTTAGCCTGTGTAAAACTTGGATAATTAGAATTGGCCACTAGAGAATTTTGTTTCGTCCCTCGTGCCGTTTGGTAATCAATGACTTATTGTACAGCATTACGGATGCCGAAGTGGGGTTTGTGGGATATGCGGATTACCAATTACACCACAACAATGGTATTCTGCCCGATTCTGAATATTATGAAGTGTGGCTCTCTTGTGTACCTACATTAGCTACATGGGTATGCCGGTCATCCTGCCAATTTTACCATTGGCAGATTCTGAAGAAAAAAGAATCAAAAAATATGATGAACGAAGTTGAATTTTTCAGATGATGATGCGGACCTATAACCATTTGCGGCAGTTATGTTTACGGGCTTCAGCGAGGTTTCTGAACATAAATACCCAACAGACATCTTTTCGAGTAGCCAATGTTTTTAAAGGAAATAAAATATGTTCCCATCGATAGTCTCGGTGTGTTGTAGCGGAGAATGTATAGAAGATTCGTCCTTTTCGAGGGAGCGATGAAAGAGTCATAAGAAATGATAAATGACAACCCGGAAATAGGGAAACCGCCACTCAGAGAATGGAGATTTCTTAATAACTGCCTAATAATAGCTGGATGAATAGGGCTGTCATCTTTACGATCAAAACAAAAAATTCATGCATTGTGACTCACTTGCGTGGAAGGAGAAACAGTTTACTTTTGTAATTGTACGGAAACATAATTTTTCTTTCACGAATTTTCAAAAACCGTGTATCTCTTCACTACACGCAGTTTGATAAAGGATAACGTGGTCATTGCAAAATTACCTTCAATTTAGCTGTAGGTTCAATTCTGTAAATCTAAACTGCAGGTTTTTCTCAAAGGGTTCAATCGAATCACTGACCTTGATTTTTCAAACGTTGCTCAAAATTTTAATTTTTATAAGAAAAAAATTTTTGAGGACTTCGTTGCGATAAACCACCGCCTACCCAATGATATGGTATTTTCAATATTTGCTTAGGCGTCCGGAAAAGGTACAACACCTAAACTAAGCCTGGCTTAAGATTATTCGGTGAGACCGAAACTGTGATTAAGGGTTACTTGAAACAAAGCGGGGTTTTGTTGAGTAAATAGGAGTCTCCATACATTCCACAATTGCACTTTATTGATTGATTCATTCGAATGGAAAGTTATCTGTCCCAAAACTCATTCAATAACAAGAATTTTCTATATTATAGCAAAATTGCGCCGAATGGACGCCAGATGCTGCCCGAGGGGTTATTGGTAGACCCAATTATTAATGTAACATTGGGAGAGGGTTGCTGAAGTGTCTTTATAGTACGAGTGATATTGTTTCTACGTTCCGAGCATACATATGATCAGGGATTTCTACGGCAACGCAACGCCTAGAATCGAATATATACAAGGGACGTATTTTACAAATGTACTCGACTACGTGACCTGTCTACCATCATTTGAAACATGAGCTGTTGTATATGTAGAAATTTAAGCTGTGAGAGTGTTTATGAAAACGTGAGGATCTTCAATCTCTCATTCATTGAACTACTCAGGCTGCACAGACATATTCAAATTTTTCGTATAAAATAGGGTGATTTTTTTTTCGATTATGTTTTATATCTGAACACCCACGTGAAACTCTGGTGGATACGTCTTTAGAAATTTGTTCTGAAAGTAACAGCTCTGAATGGCAATTTTTAAGTATTCGCTTGAAGCGTGAAAAGATTTTCCATTTAAAATACATGATAATCTCATTGTTCTGTTTGAAGTTTAACAACTCGGCAGCATTTTATGCCGATCAATTAAATATTTCGCAAAAGTGTACAGTGCGATAAAAGAGGATTTGTATGGGTGAATTGATCTGGGCAACGAATCTGTTTTTTTCTCTTTATATGTACTCGGCAACTAAAGGCCATGTACAAATATATATCTTGGTCAAATTTTTATATATTTCCTTCACCACCGTAGACACAGACAAATATCCAAACCCGAAGCGAAATTCGAACCCTCGACCACCAAAATCAAATCGTCTCAATTATCTTTCTTGACATATTGGTATGATCGATAATATCTATTATAGTTGTGCGATATCTCCTTTTCTACTAAAATACTAAAATAATTTTTCCCGCTTCTTTCCACTTATGGATTTTTTGATATTCAGTAAATTCCCCGTGCTTTCGGGCTTTGAACAATTTTTGTATTCCTCATCATCCATTTTCCTATGAAGACAAGTTTATTTCAATCTTGATGTTCTTCAGAATTGGATTATTACTGCTGTGATCGTTTCAAATGCGATTTAACATATTCTCTTAAATTTATTTTTTGTTTGTTTATTTTTTTCACTTTTTCTGATGTTGTTTGTCAACCCTTGTTCTAATTCACTGCCAATTGTTCCTCCAGTTGCTTCGAGATCGTGCCGTATTATCCTGAGTCTGTTGGTGTCGATTCATTAGCCTTTACAATAAAAATAATAATGTTTCCAGATTTTCTTCTCTCGCGATTTTCAATAGCTTCTATCCTTCCGAAATTTATTCCGTTTTGTTGCAAAACTTAAAGTTGTGTATTAGGTATAAATTTTACCTATGTTACAATGTGGTTTTTTCAGAATAGGTCTGTGATCAATAGCAACGAATTTCAGTTCGAAATCAAACTAATCCCATATCGTTCCGGTAGAGAATTGTTCCGGACAAAATGTTGGGCACGACGACGAGGACATTGATATCATTCGGACCTGCCAAACAGATCGTGAAATATGAGTAGAGCTGAGAGCGATCTGCAAACGTTACGTTAATTAATTTTTGTCGAACAAAGCACGATCGGGACGGGTAGACAATTTTTCGCCCCAAACCGAGCACGTCCAATTGATTGGAAATATGCAGCCGAACGGGAATACACTTCATTAAGTAATAATGGACTTATTGAACGTCGAACTTTATCTTCTTGGATGTAGAAGCAACAGCGAAACTAGGAACATATCGAAATTGTTCCGGATTTAGAGCGGCACGATGAAAACAATTCATTTGCGATGAATAACTTCATTTTGTGTACAATGTATTTTTCAATAATTGATTACTCTCGATTTGGAACGAATTGATTCGAAAGAATTGAACGGATTACTGGTCAAACGAAATTTTTGGGAAATATGGCAATAATTATTTCTATTGACAGCTGCCGCGTAATTAGCATAAAAACATGTGTATACCCACAAAGGCTTGTTTATGGTTTTCGCAAACCGAATATTGCATAGATGACACTAATTAATGAACACATTAATTACCGAATACATTCGTTGGGAATTATTGAATGAATAATCGATGAGAGATTTTTTATGCATTATAATCAACGTAATTTGATCATCCTTGCTGAATAAAATCCAATATAAAATTAATCGACTAGTGGTACGAACGACACGCGATTGCTATCATATCAAAGATAAGGAAAAATATACGGGATCCTGGAATTCAATAGGCTTTATCCCAGCGTAGTAACGAAGTCGATAAATTCTATAAGCTAGCACATAACAAATCCCCCTTATGTCTTGCACAGCATTTCTCTTACTAAACAGCTACTCAATCTAACCTGATGCTTCAAAATCTACAACTGGAATGGAAACAGTCAATCTTCCTATACCAATAGTGAAAACCTGTTTATCTAGAGAAGTGGAGTATATGCAATGGAAAAGAATGAATCACAGTGATAGATGGAGTGATACGGGGTTTATATGTATAGCTGTGCGTATCGGGTAGGTGTACATTTTGTTTGGTAAAATACGAGGGAAGTGTAAAGCAACTGAGAGAATAGAATCGAACCGTGAAATGAAAACAATGAAGGAGCTTCCACGCTTATCAATTGGAAATGTTAATCCCTGAATTGAAAATAAATTGCACCCCCGTATGGAGCAACAACAATGTTGATTTGCCAAGCTGCGGGGGACTACGCTCCGGAAATGGAGCGAGTGTTCTTCACGTGCACGTTACATTTCCCCCAAATATTTCACCTTATATATTTCCTTCCGAGACGTTCAACATATTCCGAAAAATCAATTTCGATGTTTTCAGCAAGGGATTATGCCCTCTTCGATACATCTAACATGCATGGAACATGATTTACCAAGTTTAATGACTATCGGATATTTTCGTACATAACTACGTACTGTATTCTACAATACATGTTTTAATTTCGTGTGATGCTGTAAACAGGTCAGATAACCCTAAACGAAATTGTCCCTCTTACTTTTTTTCGGACATTCGAGTTAATTATAGCCCTACCAGTAGAACAGAATTGAGGAAATCGTTGCGACATGCCTGTCATTGAAAAAAAATCTGCGGGCTTCGTGAAAGGTTCTGTTAGAATTCCACTCGTTTCGTGGGCCGTTTTCATCGAATCGAATACCCGATTTCACCTGAAACACATGTATGGATAAATGTACGGTACCGGGTGACCAAATAAAAAGAAATGCATTTCTACCCGACTATTACGTTAATGGATAAAAAGGTCGAACATGTATTTCACGTCAATTTCGTATTACCGTGTAAAGTAGATGGCAATGGTGAAATGAACAAATAGTTGTGAAATAATCAGTGTGTCATGACGTATACACGTTTTGATGTCTGTATCAAAAAAGGCTTTTAAATTAGCCCTAAACGGTATTTTATTGAACATTTGTCTACATCAAACAATCATAAAACTTGAAATTTTACTCTTAATAAAGTAAAGAAATATTTGAAAATATGATATAATGGCCATTACATAAATTTGGTGAGAAATATATATATATAAGACATGGAAATGGGGAAATTGTATTGTCAAACGAACCTAACGCAATGCCTTTCTTAATTTTTTTAATTTCGTCCGTAGGTTTGCCTTTCTGTATGTTCTATACACTCTGTCAGAATTATAAAAATATTATATCCAATATTGATCGTAGTGCACATTAAAAGTTCATACCACGTTAGTTTTTATATTAAAAAAAAAACAAAAATTATTCCATAGGTCGATAAGTGATTCATATCATGAAACATGGACTTTTAATTTGAGTCCTGTTCCTGTATTTCGTGAATGAAGTATGTGTTTCTGTCAATCAAATCGTGATATGAGTCATAACGATGTCACTATGGATATATTCATAAAATTTTCAATTATTTTCTATGCTGGTTATTTCTTACGAAGGAATTCCATTCTTTTTTGGAGAGATCATTAATGAACAAAAGTGGACTAATAGCAAACAAAATTATGGCCGCTGAGGATATTGAGGAACCAAGAACTGGATTACGAGAAATAATTGGAAAAAAATCTCCAATGATTTCGGCAATTCGAATGTGAATAATATCAAGTTAGGTTCAGTAATCATGATTCTAATCGATATGGTTAAATCTCAATATCAGCAACAAAACTGTCAACTTTGTTATCTCAGTTTCCACTCCTTCGGAATAAGTTCAAGAATAAAAATCGACAACAGAATAGATGCATTTCGAGCGAACACATTTCCAGGACAATAGTACCTAGTGAAGAGGTGTTTTCTGGCGTTCAAGCATTGATGGAATGAAATAAAAAAAGAGCGTCTTATCATGATAGGTAGATATGGCGATATCTATCTCGGATGGACCCCGATCGCGAAATTAAACTAGTGCGAACACGGTGGAAATGGGACGAAATTGAATTGTGCACATTCCCCATTATTCATTTTCTTATCGTCCTCTATTTTCCAGACAACCGTTTAATTAACTCAATTCAATTCGTAGAGAGAGGCAGTTTTGAAAATGAAATTATCTTGAGTGAAAATGCAAATCGAGGGTTTCCATGTGGATAAGGAAGAAAAGGTAGAAAGGCACTTCACAAGATTTCGCGTAGTGTTAATTTGCATAGGAAACAGACAACGTTTGTGAGGGGGATAATCTGATCAAATCGAGCATGTGTACCGTACATATCGTCTTTGTATGTAGGAACCCGCCCTCATAATCGGGCTCTTCGAGGACTTTAACAGTTTCTATAATGTACTGAATGTTGATGAACGCTTTCACATGGAAACATTACTCGTCTTTTGTTATTTATAACATGAACATTAATGCAGGGCGGAGAATTACAACGAATTACACGACGAAATTGCAATCATTTTCTCAATTTAGTGGAATCCTTCATTTTCATGGGGTCATATAATAAACATTACAAATTCCGCATCAACCAAATTTTCAGAGGGTGCTCCACTATTATATCGGTCGTTACATCGAAAAAAGTGACTATCAACATTTTCAGAATTCAGTCGCGATTACTGCAAACACTGCATTTCTGTTTGATGCCACATCGAACTTCAGTCATCTATCTTCCCTTAAGAAAAGGGAATAATGGAATAGGAGCGCACAACGCTGCTCGCTCCAGCGATATCTTTCTGCCTGTAAAAGATCGTCTTCGTTATTTCAGTTGTACCAGATCAAACGGATATTTGACTCGATTTGTACAAAGCTTCGTTTGATGGAAAAGGTGAGGTCAGTAATAATTTATAATGAAGCACTCAATGTCGCGATAACAGACGGTATTACGATAAAGTGTTTTATTTGTTTTGCAAAATATGTTGATTGTGTTTTGAAATTTATAACATCAGACTTTTATCGGGTGGCACAATCGGTGACTTATCTTTAAAAAACTCCAGTCTCCTGATTTCGTTTTTTATTCTATTTTAATCTGCACATCCAATAATGAATAACATTGAGTGATTCTGTCATGGGTTGCCTTAAACTTTAGGAAAATCTCCAAAAATTGAGCATTTCTAAAAGTTCGGAATATTCTGTAATTCCACTTGTTTTTGACAGGAATTCAGTTCCACTTTTTCTGTTGTTTAAATTGGCTTGATATTCCTTATTAATCTATTCTATCAATTTGAAAAATTGTATGACAGATTACCCTATCGATACAGAATAACAAAACGCGATCTGCCTCATTGGAACCCCATCACGGCCTCACTAGAAAAGCTAGTGAGGCGCAATTGTAACATTACTCATGCGTTACACGCCGGATGTGGACCTGACGCGGCTGCCCCGGGAGGCCCTCATTTGAAATGTGACGTTCCCGATGCGCGCCTGACGAGCGCCCCACTTCAATTTCTAGCCAGGTTATTTCAAGTTTAATCAAATAAAATTCAGCATTTAATTCATTGTTATTGATCTTTCGACTATAACACAACATAAAAGTAGAATGTCATCTACTTAGACTAGGCTGTTTCTATAGTCCGCTCGATAAAATGCCTCAAATAAGGAACGGATGCGTATATTCCAGGTTTGTTTGGTTTTGCGCAACCTAGTCCCCAAGACACGATACCGAATTGAATACCATTGATTACTAGAGGCCCACCACTATCTCCTGCACACGAATCTTTTTCACCAACATCGTATCCAGCACAGAACATGGCGTCTGTTATATTGTATGAACGATACTTTCGTCGACATTCGCGCTTGTTGATTATCGGTACATCCACCGCCATTAGATGATCAGATAGCGATCTTTTTTGATGTTCCGTTTTTCCCCAACCACTTATCGTTCCCATACTACCAATTGGAATCGCTTCCCCATATTCCGCCAGAGATACTGGCTTGACACTATCTGAAAAAATCAAGGCCTCACGCAGCCGTAATAAAGAAACGTCATTATCGAAAGAAATAGGGTTGAAAGAAGGATGCATAATTATTTTTTTCACACGACGTGTGTAACCACCCTGTGCCGGCGTAGTGGAACCAACTCTTACTGCTAGCATCTCAATGGGTACACTAAAACAAGGATTCGCGTTGATATTTTGACTTTCTAAGATTTACCGACTCTTCTGTGCAATGTGCAGCTGTCAATATAAACCATTTATTCATAATACTTCCACCACAGAATGGGACTCCTTCGTATTCCAAAGAAATTTGGTATGGAAATTCTTCTATATTAGCTTTCTCCCCACCAACAATCCGTGCGGTAGATTTCAGAGCGACATCTTCCGCTCCAGAACCTAGGACGATCTTCAAAAACTTCGGATAGTTAGAAGATAACTTAAATAATCTTACGAGTGAAGAAATAAGCATGAACGTTCCCATGATGTAACAGTTATAAGAAAATAACTGCAGACGAATTATATATGCATATCATCTGAATCAATATTTTTTTTATTGTGCGTTGTAAACTCCCTAATAAATACCAGACATATTGATAGTTTTCTTTTTACGATCTGAACGGATATTTAATAACCTGCTCATAAAAAACAGTGGTGATTGAGTTTTCCCGAACGAATTTTATATCGAATCCCACTCCTTCCTAACACAACAGGATTCTTTCCGATATACAAACAACCAAAGGTATGTTTCACCTGGATCAGTTGGAATACAGAATCCCAGATATCCATGTTAATCTCACAATCCAAACGGAATACCTCTTGTTAGACTGAAGCAGGAAATAATCCAATCCAATTCGCCCCTCAAAAAGCCGATCCTTGTCACGAAACGTGAAAAGTCAATAACGACAAACACGACTTCCATCTCTTCTCGAACGAATGAAAAAGAAATCCAGCTTTATCAGTCGAAAAAGGTTCGATTTCCACTTGACCAGTACTCCCAATTTAGTGTGGAAACGTCCTACAGGTCTAGAATGCACAAACAAATGAAGAGAAGTCCATTTCACTCCATTATGAATTTATGGCGAACGTTCGCCGAACTTCCGGACTCGCTGATTGTCGGCGGAAGTTCCACCCCTGAATGCACCGAAACCTGCTTGATAATTCAATTACACAGTGGATAAATTCTTGTTTCGTATTTCATCCGTAAAACCGTTTTTCTATCTTCATATCTGGCATGAGCCGACCGAACTGAGATATTTTTTTCTGGAACGGTGAATCCTCTGGGCGATTTTTTTCATTACATTTGCTGCTATGAATGAAGTCATTGCTTTTTTCGAGGTTTCAGATTTGATGAAACTTTATTACCTCGATGCGTGAAATAATGGTGGAAATAATTATATTGTTTTTTATTCTACCATTTAATCGCGCAATTTATTTCAGAAATGTTTAGGGGACAGTTATTCAAACTAACCTCAAAACGTTAATCAGGATTAACTTCTGAACGTAATCTCAATTCAATAGCTGACCTTAAAGAATTTTAAAACTTGTTCAAATTCAATAAACATAATCCTTTGCTCCGATTATATATTGCCGTTTTCAAAGAAAAAGTTTTGTATTTCAAACAAAACTATCCATCGAATGAAAGGAATGCAGAATCTCCTTTTCACGTTTCATTTCTTCTTCCACTTCAAAACTGGAATCAGATTATTCCATTTCCTATATTAGTGATTCTTGCAATAAAAAATGAAGATATACGTTTCAAATAATAAGTCATAATCTACAGTGACAGCCTGTTATTCAACTGTCAACTAAACATTTAAACCGAATTAACTGTAATACTCGCAATTAGCTCAAACGCTGAATTCGATTAACGTTAAGTTGGTCATTTCATCACAGTCACGATTAATTAATTAAGGTTTTAAATATCTGGTTTTTGAATAGTTCAGCGACCGAAAAGAACATAAAACGGAACTCGATGATGATTTCTTAATCTCCATTAAATATGTACGAACAAACGTTTCACGCTTTTTGTGAAGTTGGGGTTTTTAATCATCATTCACAAGGGGTGCAACGTTCAGAGGAAATTTTTCCTTCAAATGTTTCGACATTTTTCATTAATATGCATAATGAGTATCCCACCCTAATGCATGTTTCATGAGATTTTAATCCAGTTCCAAATGGAAAGATTGAGTAAATGAACAAATGTGCGATATTTCCAGAATCGAAAGTCGAAGATGAACTGCTGTTTTATTCCTGCCCTATTTGTTATTCCAAGAACTATAACGAAAAGAACGAGATGCCATTGATAAATGGTTTGCGCGAAATACACATTTAATTCCTAATGTTATAGCTCAGTTACGAACAAATGGAGAGTGTCCAATTTATCATCTTCCGGAAAATAACAAGCTTAGTACATCGGACCTTCGTTCCGAAAGCCATTCCTCCAGTTGTTCTATTTCGTACAAATAAGTTTAGTTTCAAATCAATCTTGTCGTCCTGCGATTTCGTTATCCTCTTGATGAAGTTTCCCAACACTGACGCAGATGTAGGTATTGTAGATATGGCAGGTTATTGGGAATGGTCAGGTTTTCCTTCATCTGGGAGACGAATCGTTTTCTAAATGTTTTCGACATGTGACTAGTGGAAGGAGTGACTAACAGGATGATAACTTTTTGTGTAGGATAATTTATTGGTTGGATATTTTCTGATTAATTAGGGTTGATAGTTGGGGGTTGTTAATGATTTAATGAAATATGGTAATTTTTCAACTTTAGTTTGTGATGAAATCGCTCGTCGGGTGGTGAGGTGAGCAATTTTTAAAATTAATTCATTTCAAAATTTATCTTTGTCTACGACTCCATTTGGCATTCTGCTTACAAGAATAAAGCGACCGGTGTCTTCTTTAATACTTTTCGTTGTTTATGTTACTTGTTCTTAATGTGAATGAATTTTCCCCATTGAATAATTCTAATTGTTATTTTCTATTGTTGATCTTAAAAAAAGCATTTTAATTTATTTAATTTTACTAAAAAATTCTGGGTAAGTTCACAAATACTAATGCAAGATTCTAAATTCGAGAGTATTTAAAAATGAGTCCAAAGCATCAAGACAATTTCAGAGAAATTTTATCGGAGAGAAAAGTCAGGTTTTACGTACTTGATGTTCGATCTTTCAAGAAAGTGTATTTTTTTTGGTACCTATTATATAAAGGTTTGTTGCATTGTAAACCCTCAATGTACTGTCAGGATTCTGCGCTCTTCATAAAAAGTATTTTATTTTATGAATAGCGCAGAATCGTGACGGTACATAAATCGTTCATAACGCGACTTCGAACAGACATCATATGTTCAGAATTTAAATACTATTAAATGAATTTCCGATAATCCAATGGGATTCTGAAAACTCTTAACAAAAAGTTCTACAAATTTTCTCTTCTCGTCAACTCATATTTTTCATGCTCCCCTTTTCACGTAACTTCGTTAACGAAGTTTCTATCCTATTGAGAATCCTCTTCCTCAGTATGTAAATCAATTTAGGAAATTATTAAGTCATTTGAAGTATTTTGTATTTAAAATGAATGAAACTCTTGAAAAGGTTACGTCAATCTTCACAAGTCCACCGGGTTTTTCTAAAAGCTTTTAAGCCATTTTGCTGAAAACGGAAATTAATGACATCCAATTATGACAGAAAAATGCAACAAGTTGCAATTACATATCCGTTTAGTTTTCTTCTATTCCGAAGGAAAACGAATACACAGAAAAATAGTGAAAAACGAATGCGTAGTCGATAATGAAAACGAATGATTTTAACCGAAGCAGATTGCCGGTCGTAATCGGATATCCATTTTTCGTTGTGCAGTTGAAATGTACACAACGCCGAAACAATATACATTATGATACATATGAATCAAATTTACCGGGTAATGTTTGATTAGTGGTATTTTATTTCCATTCCGCGCTCAAAAATTGATGCATATAATGGATTCCAATTAAGGAAATTATTCTTCGAGTTGTTTGAAGTAAGTAACGAACATGAATATTCAGAACACGTTTTAGTTTTACAAAGGAACTGGCATTTTATTTATAAGAGAATATTGAAATTTCCGATATTCTGGATGATGGTCGCAATTTTTGTATGATGTTAATTGGATAATGATTGGAGGAAATTGAATGAATAGATTCGTATCCAATTGTGAGATATTAATGAAATTCCCTTCATAATGATAAAAAACTGGTCCAATTTTATTTTTCTATTACCCTTTTCTTATTTCAAAGCCTTTTAATACATTTCTAACGATTACATGGCATTCACCCAAAAAAATTTGAAATCGGTAGGAAGTATCCTTTACCTAAATACTAAAAGCTCGACTTTCAACAATTAAAGTCTTTTTTATTGCATATGATAATGGAATGAGAAACCTAGCAAGCATCAGACGAATTTATGTTAGAACCAAAAAAACGATAACCGACATCAAAGTGATAGTGAGGACGTAAAACGATACAACAATGTCTCCGACAGGCTCGAACCAAAGTTTGGACTAAGGGAAAGCCGCCAACCTTGCCAAACTAGTTACCATGAGACATATATAAGACTCTTCCAACATCGATTCCCCTAAGAAATTTATATCATGACCTTTGGTCGAAATGTAAACTGCTAAATTCGGCCGAATAATGTAACCTCCGTACCCAATTCTAATAACTAAATTTTTAATAGAGCGGCGTTACTTTAACGTATAAAATAAAAGGAAACGTAGAATTCGCCAGAACACTAACGAATTCCTTCGAATTCAATTCAGTTTTCAATATCCTTTCATATCTGGATTTATTCCCCATGAACACTCCTCGATATTTTCTGAAAAACTTCATAGCCAGGTCCCACGACAAAAAAATCTCAATGCAATAAAATTGAATTGCGCGTGATTCGTAGTATGCTTTCCATGAATCGTGGAGTTGATTCCAGTATTGTCGATTCAGTAACGATAAAATCGAACGTACAATATCCGAGGAAAATAGAATTCTTCATTGCAATAGATCCGGCAGAGAACCGTTGAAAATCCGTCTGGGATAACGTTGGAATATTTGAGGATGAAAGCGTGCAAGTCCCCGCAGAATACGTCTAATTTCGAGGGCTATTATCAAATTCATGATTACACTGGCGGAGTGGAAACTGCGGCCTTGCAGTCATTCCATTGTAGGTAAGTGGCGCATTAGAGAACAATGCTGAAGACGGTCCCTGAATTTCCACTTCGATGAGGCTGAACGCATACCCGAGAAACTGCTTTCTCTGAATTCTTCATGGCGCACTCATCATTCCAAAAATTATTAATAAACTCTCATTTCTACTTCATTAGATATTGTTATCAGTTGTAATTCTACGAATTCATTGGAGATATCCATTTCAACGGTGTAACGGTAACGATAACACCCATTTAATATCCGGAAAATTACAGATGAAATTGTACTACTCATTCACTCGTAAAAAAGATCGTATCACCTCGCTCCAACAAGGAGTGCGATATGAAATGACACGACAACGAATCTCTTCTCGTGTAATGCTTCTGAGAATGTCAATGGTCTGTGCAACATTGACTACGTTTCACACACCGTGACTTCTGCCTATCAGGTTTATCCCATTTGCGACGGGACAAATATGTCACGCGGATAAGGTGAAACAAAGAACTGAAGAAGAATGGAAGGACGATAATCTTCTTCACCTACGTATCTCATTGAAACGCAAAGGGTGTCAAGATAGGAACAAGAGATGCAATTCTCGCTTAATTAAAAAAAATCCCAGCATGATGTTGCTGATGTCTGCCTTCCAGCACTTTTATTCCGATTCGTTTTCAGTTTCGGAAGCGGATTCACGACATACCTCCTAATAATAATTGTCAACAATCATTTAGATTTGCGAGAACAAAAGTGGGGAACAAAAGAGAAACTATCTGCTTCCAAATTGCTCTTGGCTAGTAATATAAAAATGTCTCGTACCCAAACGAGATGTTCGCATCTCTATCCGTCATTCGGGAAACGAATATGCTTGTGGATGAACTAGAACACGGATGAAATGGAATTGAATTCTCGAGGATTTTCCGTGTCTATCTAGATTGGTAGATAGCAAAATAAAAGTGAACTTACGAGTCGTTTTGCGTTTCTGGCTGAATATGTGGTGGAAAAGATTGTAGTCATCATCATGTGATTTGGTTTTGATTAACCCTTGGATTAGAGGCATTAGCAGTTGAAACACGAGTACTAAATAAGGAGGTGTTGATAAGCCATTAGAAAGCATTCACAAATAACTTCCACAGCATAAATCTTCATCAGATGGTATCGAACAGAAACAGGTGTTACTCTTTCTTCCTTTTATCTCTCTGATTCTATTACAATTCGTATTACTTCTTCGTGAAAGAAAAAAGATGAGTTGGCAATATGACAATAATTTTTCGTGCAATAATTCATGAAACGAAGGAAAATAATCCTGGCTTGGAATCGATGCCAATTTTTAAACATATTGCAGGCACGTTCCACAAATTCCGCGTTATCTATCGCGAACATGGAGAAACGGTATCGCAGTATAGGGCATTTTGCAGACATGTCGACCTACAACGGCGTATCGTTCATGAAAGCTGTAAAGGTCAGGTGAGTTTACATATATTTCCCCAAATCTGCATGTGTTCTTGCAATCCCGCAGCCAACGTACCATCTGAATATTTTATGAACTCACGTGTGCACATTCCACGGATATATCACGGGCCTTTGCCTTCTCCAAAGAAAACCAGGCTACGGATCAAGCATTCCGTATTTCTGTGATGGCGATTTCTTGTCAGAGTTTGCCAATTTGATGCCATGGAAACGCCGTAAGATGTGACAAATGGTGGAATGTTTCTATCTGATGTAGCGTCATAAAAGTTATTTACGATTTCAAAAGGTACAATCATATTGAATACGCTGTGAAAGGACTTTGGATATTAGTTTCAAATACAACACGTAGAAGTAGAAATTCGCTTTTTATATAACACCACCTTGAAGTCAGAACAAATTTTAAGAACTATTTAAAAGTCCTCTCCAGGATTTTTGCTATAAGATTTATGACAGAACTGCTGAAAGGAATTAGCAGCAATACTCTCAGAATAGTGTCCACATAACGAACGTGTTCCGAATTGTGATAATTCCTGTCCAAAAATTCTTTTAAGCTTTTTCTAAATATTTATGGTTTTGATTTTCTATTTCGGACATTGATATGATATTTTTCAGAATTTTCATTTTTACAAGCGTGATAAAATGTTTTTTTTCCTCATGCTCATATCTCGTCATGTCACAATTCACCTATTGATTTCAAACGTTTTTTGCTGATTTTTCATGGTGAAAAAAAAAATTAATAACCCTACTTCTCTTTTGAAATTTGATTGTTTGCTTTTTATTTTTGTCTTCTAATCTTGTAGATCTTGTTTTTGTCTCATATTATTGTATAATATAATATAATAACACTATGTTGTTCTACGGTATATTGGAAATTGTTATTGTGATTATTCATTCGCATTTCTGAAGTACGAGGTGACTTTTGTTTAATGTATGAAAAAGCGTTGTTATTCACGAAAAATCTGCTTCTCATTTAATGACAGCCGAAAAAAGATTTCTTCAGGTTTTACAAAAAAAAAAAAAATTCCAGGGGCGCTTTCACCCCCTTCGCAACTGTTTCGTCAAATTTACCAATTTTGTTTGACATAAAGACGCCGACCCCGGAGAAGGTTGTTAATGATTCCATTAATTCATCACTGGTGCGGGTTTAATTAATCAATCCATTTTTCATGAACAGGCATGTAGCGAAAACAAACCTCGCGGATTGTTCAAATTCGATGATCAATACAGACAGTAGTCAATATAATTTCTCAACAACTCCATACTTTCATCAGGTCTTGAATGTGATTTATTATTTCATTTTATAATTTGAAGTTTCTGCAAAATAATAATTTGGATACCAAATATTTTATTGAATTTCACGCTTTCTCTCATTTCTGCATTATATATCTTTTCTCCAAAATTAAAATTACTGGAACTATGAAATGGAAGTCAAATGACGCTATAACACTTGTTATTTTATTGCAAAATTAAACACCACACCTGATTATTTCAAATGTTCAGTATGATAAATGAGAAAACATTGATTCGTGATAGAAGAATTCGTTATTTCAGTTGAATGAATGTTTGCTTATGGATATTCAGAAATGAATCACAAAAAAATAATAAAGACATCCTGTCGATCCTGTATAGTTCAAAGAGACGTCGCGGTATTGATTCATATTTTAGAATTTTTTTTCCTGAGTGAAGAGTTCGTATCGGTAGAATAACATTGATGTGATCGAATCCGCGGTAGAGTAAGCTGATTTTCCATAGTCCTCAAGGCGGGACTGCAGATTTTCAATGGTCCTCAGGATAGGACGGCAGCTTTTCCACACTTCAGGGATTAGCTGTTTGTTTGCGGTAAGTGGTTGTTTCTAAATTCAGTGGACGTGTTCTAGCTAGAGACATTTTATGGCCTATTCATTCAGGAAAGTAGATATAAATTCATAAATATTTTGTCTCCACTATTCTTTATTCCATTTTCTTTTTATCAATTCACAAGTAAGTGGCGTTTGATCCCGTCGAATTGTTCGCTCTTTTTAGCATGAAATTTTTTCGACTACAGTTTCATTTTCGTTATCCGCAAAAAGTTCTAAGTGTTACTGAATATTTGGCGTTTCGACCAAACGTCTTGACGAATATTCGTTAATCGGTATTCGGTGAAATCGGTATTAGGCCAAATCGGTTATAAAACACGAAAAAATCGCTAATTCCTTGCTTGGCTTACTTTTTAATGCAATTGAGGCTGTTGATGTTCTTCATGAGTGAATAACTCGATGATCAAATAAAAACTCGAATTCGCTATTTTATTTGGAGAATCTTGCTCTTGCAGTTCGGAGTACATAATTTCCGTTCAATTTGTTGGGTAGAAAATCATTAATACCGTATAAATAGTATGGGGAATTGAATGTTATGAATTCGCTGAAACTGACAGAGTGTTACTTGCTGGCTATAACACTGAGCCACAACAAACTATAAATGATTACTACTTCACTGCTCTCGAGCATTACACGGCCTGTATCATTACTCATATATCATAAGGACCTAATTGCTTCATTAATGTTCACCTGCGAACCATCAACGTGATGGCATAATTAGAAGACATATACAAAACGTTCTAATTACAAGATACATCTTTTACAATGATAGAGGCTATAAACTGGAAGTGAAGATCATATAGTATTCATCTATGTATGACGAAGATTATGCGACGAAAGTCTTAGCTCGAGCCAGATATCAGAGGCTGGGATTAAAAAGAAGGTATGCATGTGGGTATTATCGATCTTTAGGAAAACGTGATCTTTTGCACAATCTATTTTCGCAGCATTGCAAAAAAATTGTCAGAAAAGGTGGTGGGAACCGCATCATTAGTCCGTGAAAGTTATCACTCTACATAATTAACCCAAGCCTCCATTTCTCACGAAGCCGGTGCCGGTTTGACTAACCGTAAGGGCGAAGATAGCGTATCTCTAGGGCAAGCAGAAATGCTGAATATCATTGCACCAAGATTGTGTTTCGTTAACGTTCCACCATGAACGACGAAAAATATTCAGATTTTTTGAAAAATAATAGCCGACCTGTATAGACCATTAAAAGTCTCGAAAAGTTGGCGCATGAATGAGATTTCATTAAAAAGTTTCATTCCATCAACGTTATTAAACTAGCCATAATCAATTCGGCTGACTTTAATTTACCGGATGTCGCTAAATTTGATATCTGTGGGGTGAAATGCGATTATAATTTGGTGAAAAAATTATGGTTAAAAAATCGTGTGGACGGGTGCCGTTAGTTTCAATTTCATTAAATTTGATATATACCCTTTTTTCGTATGGCGTTATTTCCGGCGGAGATAGGGATGAGCCCCATAAACGCGGCCGTTAATTTGATACCTATCCAAATGGAAAATAGTCAACTACAGTAATTCGAATCTAGCCGTCAGCAATATTGCCGGTCATTTGTCAGTTTACGTATCAAAATGCCTGCGAACGCATTTGGGCTATGTGCCGCTACGTTTTCACTCCCCCTCGCTTCATGTGTACACGCTCCAGCTCCACCTGAGAGCATCCCGGATAAGCTCAGATCCAATTCGATGATTAACGTAAACACGTCAAGTACAGTTCGCAAACCGAATAGATCATCAACTTAGTTTGCGATAAATTTCACAGGAAGATGCGATAACTTGTGCCGTAAAATTAGGAGAATTAATCCCTGTCGAAAGGATTTTCTGTTGAAGTATCAAACAACCTTTCAACTACATCGTTTCCAAGATGTACAATCTTTCGTGTTTCGATATTATCATACCTCTCTCCCCCATGTGAGTTTCCGCACCTTGTTGGAGAGTTAGAACGACCACGCTTCGTGCACAAGTCTCCAAATACCGCCTTGCTGCCAGGCGTTGAAGCTCCGATAATCCAATCTCCTGATGTCAAAAAGTTGGATGAAGTGAATACTCTTCAAATTGGATAACTTAGTACTTGACCCGAGCGTAGAAACTCATGTTCGCTGATGTGGTCGAAAAGTTGATTTCGTTAAATCATCAGTTGATTCAATTCACGCTCCAGATAGACTCGCTATGCAGTTGAATCTTATGAATCTTAATCCAAATTGAAAGGGAATTCTTAGCGAATTCACGTTTTCCTTTTATGGTAAGAAAGCTTTCACACTTTACTTTTATTATTCACCGTATTATTCCAAAAGGGGCTACCCGTCTATTCTTACATGAAAACGCTCCGCTGCTTCGTATCAGATTGCGCAATCCAATTTTTCCCCAAAGGCAAGCAAAGTGTAACCGCAGCGCAATTTATTTCAATTAAAAGGCATCATCGCACAGGAATCCTTCATTTTATTTTTTGATGTTTAAAGGATGGAGTGTCAGCCACACCAGGGAGAATTCTATTCAACGCTCGAATGAATTTCGATCAATTTTCAGGGGAAGCGGAAAATTCTCCGCGTTTGGTCGACTATAATTTTATCAAGAAACAGGAAAATACATGAATGATATAAGGTAGGAACTTCCACATATGACGTGATATATTTTGTACGATTATAAAACACTCAGCGTCTATGCTCTTCCAACTCATTGTATTAACTAACCCCAAGATAATACAACTGAAACGCATTGAATCTATACAACGTATAAAATCAATTAATACCACGTCTATATTACAAACAAAAATAACTCGCGCTCGACGACTATAAAACGCCTGATGTAGTGAAACTACTGTTTTAGGTAAATTTTGTTAATTTCGACCAATTAAAAGCTCGGGAACTCAACGTCAATAATGGACATATTGGAATAACAAAGATAAAAGGCAGGAATAGCTTCCACTGAATATTGTTGAATATTCATGAGGTCATGCTGAAATTTGAGTTAACGGTAATTGTTAAAGGGTTCCTCTTCATTATGCTTCATTTGAATTCTCTGCTGCATTTGAAGATAAATAGGGTGATGACCGTTCCATTCTGCACAGGGTCACGATCAAACTAAATATCAAAATCATTAAAAGCCGAAAAAAGTCGTTTCTGATTCTTTACTTCGATAAAGGAGCTTCTCTCCTGAACGAGCACACTGACATTCTCGAAGAAATGCGACTGTGTGCATGCTCAGTTAAACGTGTACTGGACAAAATGTTTTCTTAGAACTCCTGATTACTTGTTTGGCTGTTTGGAGTCGTATGTCAACCACGACATTGTATGACGTCTCCCCTACGCGGCAAATGCAAAACAGATGTGAAACTCGTAGCCGAACACCCCTCGTCTTAATGGTGGAGATGAAGTTGGTAAACAAGAGAATATATTAAAAGAAGATTAACGGTACATTTATACTGATGAAGGGCTCATTAACATGGTGTAATTCTGCATACTGTAGTTTGGAATGGTGATCCTTAATCTACTTTTGTATAAATGAGATTGAAATGAATCTTTAATCACTATATTCAATTCAGCAAACATAGAACTTATAATGTTGATGTTGAAAAATATGGAACCGTTAATTTAGTCTTTTTTTTTTTGATGTCGGGAACTATTTGGCAGGAATATTATTTTCGATCATGAAACAATATGAGATTCAGTATTCGAATCATTTCCAAATTCCAAACCACAGTTTCACAGTTGAACACCCTTTTCTTTGATGTTTCGAACAAAAGGAGCACTTTACCCTTTTGCATTTGTATTCTAATTGCCATTAATGTTTGTTATTACGTGATTCATATCATTTCATTTTGAAGAGATTTCTTAATCTGTCAACGAATTTTTTCGAAAATTTTTTTGGAAAAATTCAATCCTGATTTGACCTATAATTCTCATTTATTTTATGATATTTCGAAAATGTGCAAAATTTTCCTCGTAGATCGCTACGGAGTTTCAGGAATGATGGAAAACATCCACTAATTTTTGTCAGAAGTTCATTTTAAAAAATGTAGAGAAATCTCATTAATTTTGTGTCAATTCCTTTTCTTATTTTTCTTTTCTATGGCAGAAAAATATTGAGAAATTTGCTTGATATGTGGTATAGAGACTCGTGCAGATCGGTTTTAGAATAGACTGGAATCCTCAATAATTTCTGGAAAATTCGTCGATCTCCTCAAATTTTTAGAAAATTTGAGGATTGCAAAAAATACTGACAAGTTTTGTCAGTGTTTGAAATGGTTATTCAAGAATCATAACAGGCAATTCTCGATTTCTTGATCAAAAGAACATAATCACTTACATTGTTCAGTAATATTCGTTGCAGCAACCTACACATTTCCCAAAACGGCGATTCTGATGCAACGAATGAAAGTTTTTCTGAATCACTTTCAAGTTGTCTTCTGAATATAAATGTGATGAAATAACAACGAGTAAAAACATTGGGGAATACATCGCCGAAATTATTCACATGCGCCAAAGCGAAATCATCATACGAGTGAGTAAATTGCCCAAAAAGTAGATAAAATCAAGCCCGGATGCAAAAATGCTTGAAAGGCATCCATTTTAACAGAAATTTATCAGACTGAAATATTGTCAACAATGCGGGGACACCTGGGACATCATATACATCATCGAAAACGTTCACTTGAACGTTGCGTTCCCCTGGAAAATTGAAAAATAAATCAGATTAATTATTCCTTCGAAAGCAGATGCAATACGACCATCTGCGAAGATTTATGCCCCGAAGATCTTCAGATTAGAAAATGAGAAACGTCTTGATTTGCAGTTCAGCGATTGTAAGCGACCGAAAGAAGATGAATAGCTCCTTAGTTCGATGAGAAAATTAATTCGTTTCGTCTCTGCATCGTTCGTTTCGAAGTGTTTGTTCCTCAGAAGGCCAATTCTAGTATCGACTGAAACTGACCGGTGGTCGAGGATGGATTCATCGCACGACATAAATCGGTTATCGGTCGACAACTGAACGAGCTAAAGTTAGCTATATGGAGAAGTTACTTCGGGGATTTCAAACACAGAAAATTATTATTGCTCGCACTAACGAAGCGTTAATAGAAACGTTAAACTTTGGAGTATACAGTTCACTCAGAATAACTACTCACTTCATTCACTGCTCACGAGGGATAGAGCAAACGAAATAGAAATAAAAGCGGGGTTCGTATTTGTGACTCTGTTTTCACGATTGTAAGGACCCATTCCTTTGATTTAGCGTCGGGATTTTCTATGGCAGAAAATTCTGTTCCAAACCGAATTGGTTGAACTCTTTAAAATTTAGACATCATGCACTAATATCCATGCTATCTCACTCGTATAACTGGATATATTCATTCAACAACGGAATTCTTTCATGCGTTTGTTAGGATTTCCAGTCAGTCATCTTCAATATGCTTCAAGGTGCCGAAGGAACCTCATCAACTCAGAACATTTTATCTCTTGTAAACCGAAAACAAGAGAGCCTGTATATATATGTTCAATTGATATTCGACCATAAAACACTGAAGTGAATAAGTTCTTTTCATTTCCATTAAATGCGTCTTCTTTTTCCTGTGACCGTGCAATGAATCCCAACTCCGAGGGAAACGATTTACGGTGTTTTGTAGGTTATAAATGAAAGCGTTATATATATGGAAATTTTAAGCTCCCAACTTGTAGAGAAATGGAGAACGAATTGGACAACGATTTCGGGAATTAGCTAGACCCATCCAATACGAAGTTCGCAAATTCTAACTAGCTATTTGATTTTCAAGAGGCGGGAATTTCTTTCCAAACTTTGAGTGGAAGTATTGAATTCCCTCTTTTGCACTGATGGAAAACGTCCGCAAGTGGCAATGAAGGGTTAATTTGAAATGGAAATTTTGTTTTTGTAAAAATTCACTGCAAGAACAGTAATATTATTCAGATAAAAAATATAGTGTTATAAAAATAAGAATCTACATGAAATTATAAATGAAAACGTATCATTAGAACTTAATCTGAAACTAAATAGCGGGTGCTCATTCGATAACATTATTTCAATGATTCCCCAACCTAATATATTTATGGAACAGTTTAAATACCTATGAATGCTTCTTTTGGTTTGAAATATTAATTGAAATGTTCTACTGATGAATGTGTTCTGTCTGAGCGGTCATTCTAATGAATTAACTTCAAATAATAAATTCAACGCCTAATGAATGTGGTTTTCTATTATTTCTTCATTCCCCGAATAACCATTATATTTCAAGGGAATTTCTCTATTGGGAACGATGATTGAGTAATGAGAAATTCAAAGGAAATATGTAAAAAGCCTTCAGTACACTGGACAACGCCAGCTATATTTTCATAAATATTTGAAACTAGTAAGATGAATTTCGAATTCTTTGGTTGTGTTCCATTGATAGGAAGTATCTACACTTTTTTTTTCTGAATATGTAAAAATGAGCTTAGGCATACTCTCAAAAATTTGGAACGATGATAATGTTTCTACTGTTTTCTATCGTATGAACGATTATGTAGAAAACATTTCAAGGGAGTACAAAAATTTAGAGAACAAAAACAGACTAGAATTTTTGTGTTGGATTTCTAGTTCAATTTGAAAGAGAAACAGCCAGACGGAATATTCATCTATGAATTTTTAGCAGAAACTCAATTAAAAGCATTCGATTTTTTCCGTTATTCCATCGAAAAACACATTTCTATTCCGTTTACGCGTTCCAGATAAAAAGGAAAAAATTTTGAACCAATGGAAAATCGAATACTCGCCGATTCAATTCGTTCTATCAATTATTACCGGGAATCTCAAAAATCGTATGCACGTGTATTCTAGTGGAATGAAAGCGAATTCCGATATTCACCCGTTTTTGACATAGAAGAGTTGGAAAATTCAAATACGAAATCGATTTTTCTATAAAAGTGCTCATCAAAGTAACCTGGCGCATATAACCCCGGAATGAAAGTCCAAGGTCTACGATTCAACTCCTTTCTCCTATTCAATCTTTCAGACGTTGAAGCGCCCTCGACAAGTCGTTCTCAAGACTCTAAAATAGATCATCATATGATATTGAAAATATCAAAGGCGGCATCATTTTATGCGGACATTGTGTATATTCAAAGTATCGCTTTGTTTCTATCCTATTCTGTTCTTCCTCTGGAGTCATGAAACAATATCAATGGTAGTAGATTTCATAGATAAAACACTTTATTCAAGAAAGTATTAAACAACCCGCTTGCAAGCATGTCTTTTGTTCCGCGTAGTAGATCTTCGTTTCTCTTCTTTATATTCATCTATTCAATACCGCAAATGGAAAATACCAACCTCTCTTTGTCAGGGCATGATTCCTTTTTTCACCGCTCGTTTTGCTCAAAATACGGAACAAAATCGTCTGTTGGACCTAAAAAAAGCAATGAACAATTTCATTGAAATCGTGTAGTGAAGTAATGACAAAAATCGTATTAAATTGCAAGGGAAGAAATTCCTATTACCTGTTGGGAAATGTGTGAGAAACTTCCACATCCCCGATGTATGTCTCTAGAGTAACATAGTGTATGCTGAAAAGTTGCAGTGTGTTTTGTTCGAACCACTCATTTAAATTGGCTTGATTGAAAGATGGAGAAAAAACCCAACTGCGCTCCTTCAATTAGTTGATTGGAATAGTATGCATAATTCTCGAATGTCGGACATACACGGAAATATGTAAAGTGTAGCGATCACATCTTCAATTTCAGTCATAATTTGATCACACCTGCGTCCAATTTCATATATCACTTTGAATCCGAATCTATTGTCACTTTATAAAACAAAATAATCTTTACTAACGAAAAAAATGTTGTTGCCTATATTTAGAGATGGGTATTCCTTCTAATACTGCTCAAATAAAGACACGTTTTTTTGAACACTGTTGAAATTGTTCATTCAATAAATATCTGTGATCTTCATTCAGAAACACTGTCATTATAAATTATAATGAAAAGCAGTTCCTTTTATGCGTGAAATACCATTTTCTTGTCGAAAACGATGATCATTAATTTTGGCACGAAAATCCCTATTATGTTGTATTTGATCTAACAAGGGGAACAAAGGTTTGTAGAATATGTGTACACGATACCATACGTCCCAGGTAATCAATGTCTAACGAAATTTAATATAGATCATGATACTGTCGAGACTTATTTCGTGCGTTGAGAACGCATTCATCCTCAACTGAGAAATTGCGCTTTTTCTAATAGACAAAAGTGTATCATCAATTACGTACATAAGAAATATATGAAGAAATGGGTTTCAGCTAGGTCCGCCTGAAGATAGATGAGATATTTTAAAGAACACTGAACGGGAATATTTTTCTGGATCGATAGAGTTTCTTTGTAGGGATGAATTGAAACCCTTTATTCCGAACATACCGCTTGATAATTCAGCTTGAATGTTTTGTTTAATTCGAATTTCAGTATATCTTCTTCATCAGGGTATAAGTAGGAAATTTCATTACATTTGATATGAATAGGGAAGTACCATTGATTTTTGCTGTTAAACGGTTCAAACGAATGCTGCATCAAAGGGATGTTTCAATATGTTTCTGCAGGTGAGGTTCTGCCTCAAACTAGAGTTTAGAACATTTGTAGCAAAAATTTTTGTGTACTTATGTATACAAAACAATCTAAATAAAAGACATTTATGAGATAGAGATTTCTCATTATGAATGAGATTATGCCACTTCAGTCATATATGAAAGAATTCCATCAGAAATGAAGAACAAAATTTTGAAATCCGCGAAAAAATATCAAGCCCAAACTAAAAAAAAAATTGCAATAAGATATTTCATCCAATTGATCTGTAATAATGCTTCAGAAAAGCGAAGGTTGTAAACAAAGAATATGAGCGTATAGAAGAATCAATTTTAAGAAGATTTGCGTTTTTATTTCGTGATATTACTGGACAAAAAAAAACGGTTTTTTGATGATTAATTAAGAAGAAAGTTATTACTATTCTATTGATAAATAACTCATATAGCTGTCCAATTTTATTTTCAGTCTAACTGCTGCTGTCTCCTCATACACATAAAAATACTTTTTTTTTAGTTCTTTCAATTATTTTATGGATCTTTCACAGGTTTCGACAAATAGAACATTTGTGCAGAAGGTGAGGCCAGGATGAATATTGTACGGTCGAGAGTATAAAAAAAGTGTTGGAATATCTGAATATGTCAATCTCACTAATTATTACATTGCCTCCCGCGAGGGCGTTAGAATCATTAGTAAACATGTCTCTGACGTGATGCAAAACGTCAGGGCATGTCCCAAGACATTCACCACAGGAATTGCGTGATCTGACATCTGAAATGGACGTGTGCCGTCGGGATTTTCGATATCATCTATCTATTGCAACAGCAGTCGTCAAGGAAGTCGGATGCGAGTTGTGGCATCTCCTCGTCTCTGACATTTCGATAGTGACCGGGAAATAGAGTTTGCGCCGTCATTCTCGCCACGGTGAACCGGAAACAAGAGATAACGTTGGCGGCGGCGGCCGATGGCCATCTCGATAGGCGGCCGCATGAGGTTTTACAACGATTTGTTATTTTGCCGAAACGTTCAACTAATGAGATGTCTTTTTGACCCCGTCCTTTTCCCTACGGGTTCATCAGTTCGAAATTGGGTTGTTAGCATTAGGAAGATCGCTAAGCGGAAATGGAATTATCCATAGGAAACGACTTTCAACGAAAAACAATTGTTTTTTCAACGGTTGCGGATTCCTGTTATCCGCAGGAGCGATCGATCTTCGTCAGCTACTGGGTATCTGAAAAGATTTCTTGCGTATATGGAGGGTGCAATTTTCGTAGAACGTCACGTGTTCTTAACCCGAATTTTATACAGACGGATGAATATCAGAAGGATATTTTTGCAATTGAACGATAACGGGCTTTCGACAACGATATCAGAGTCCTTTCAAAATGTTATACTGACCAAAAACGGTCCTAAGCAACTGAAATATCCGATTGAAAATATGGGGGAAATTGGTTCGAACGTATTGCCATCGAGCAGTTTACTTACTTAGTTATCAATCGAGATTAGTTTGCATATCCTAAACGATTCCGTAAGAAGATTCTACCGCTCTGGAGCAATAACAAAATTAAGTTATTGTAAAAATTAATTGAAGATTAAATTTAATTTGATGGCACGCAACAACAACCGCGGAATATCCTACACATATTATGTCATAAAACAGGAAGGGTTTGCAATTCGACGTATTTTCCAAGTATAAAGCAACAATGTTCGCTGGAACTAGCGCGATAAAGTAACAAGCCACGGATCGCATGTAATATGAAATGCAGCAATGCAACCATATAGTAACCTTTCGTACTTTCACTCTTCGTGTTATTTTATAAATCCCGTTTGTTAACACTATGATGAATTCAAATAGAGGTTTCGTTATCACTAACACTAGATTGATTTTAAACTGGTATACCAAATGAATTCAGAACCAAGCGTGCGTATCATTAAAAATATACAATTGGATCTCTGATGAAATTGACTTCTGTAATATGCACGATTCAATCCCTATTTACACCTGGATCAAATATCCATCCGTTTTTTATTTCAATATTGAATCCGAAAAATGTTGAATCTTTGGAAATGACTTTTCCAACACATTTTCGTGGATTCAATCACATGGTAACATGGATACATTTCTTTGTTACTTCGCTTCTTTGTGTTTTCAGCCACCTTTTCACAGTTTTCAGCATCATTCTCTCTAGTGGCTTTCTCTAATCGTCTGAATGCTTCTTCATGCAATTGCTACATTGAGTTGAGGAGAGTAAAACCATACGAAAATCTTTATTGTTTAAAAGTTTTCTGTTATTTAAAATCATCAATTAAACCTGCAGTGCCACATTAACAAAACAATATCATCCTGAAGCTAATTTTCAAAATCTACGTGTCTACGGATATCAGAAAAATAAAATATGTTCATATCACTGTTTATGATGCCAACTCGCGAGAAATTTGTTATGAAAACTCATATTTATAGAAGTATCTGTAAGAATTGTTTTATTTCGGCCACAAATTTCCATTTCCAAACCAGCGAATTCAATATTCGGAACCGTTGATCCATTTGGATAGATTTACTTGCAATCGGAAAAAGGAAAGGATATTCGATTCCTTCGGGAAAGAGAGTGTCATCTGACGAATACCTTCAATATGTAATGAATAACGATCCACCTTCTCCTGTCAACAGACCCTCGATTTCCCACAAAATGCTACGGTCAAAATGCTGTAACGTAAATGTATGGGGAAGGGAGAAAGTGAACGAAACGAATTTATGTATTCCCGAACCGACCAGAATGTTAAAATAAGCAAAAGTAAATATTAATTCGGTCTTCCCGCGTCCTGAAATTTGTGATTCCATTTATCGATTCGTTAGGGGAAAGGAAATACGCTGAGTGCTTGGTACACATACCTAGAGCAATTGTAATGAAACGACCGACTACGTGTTTCCGAGGCAAGCATGAACCGGGCAGAACTAAAAATTTCCCTTTACTATGATTTATATTCATTAGGTTAGAAGGAGTGGATGTGGACGTCCAATAAGGCACCTCTTGCTCTTTAGCGTGGATGTAAAAGGAAAAAAATTCAAAAGAAGAATGATTCGAATCATAAATTTTCAGAGGATGCTCTGAACGGCCCATTTGAAGAGCGGTCGGCTACAATAAGGGGACGCATCAGCGTTATTATTTTTGTTCATTGTTTACTGTGCCCCGAATCGCAAATATCATCTATTATTTTATACGGACAGACCCATTTATCCGCCCCTATGTGCGCGTTATGCGTGACCTACATGTGTTTTTAGACAGCAGAATGTTCAGGTTTTTACACGTTTCAGGGAAGTTAATTTCGTGTACTTATACGAGCAAATTGAATTAACATAATTTTCCCTATTCCATTTGGTCCGTTATGGGCGATGCCATCAACTTTTCATGACAATTAAGTTCTCGGTCTCAACGGACCTGATAGGACCACGATCTTGTGGTTTCGCTCCATAAATCGCAGACATCGTCTCATCTACAGAAAAGTTTTCTAGGCAAATAAAATATAATGACACTGAAAGGTATGCCATTTCGAGAGGGGTACAATTATCATCCGGGGGATATTCCGCGCAAGTTTTCCTCGTTAAAATCTTAAAACTTTTCCAGGTCACTGCTTTCTTCGGGGAATTTCGCACTTCCCCTACTTGAAAAACAGTTATCGATGTCAAACAACATTATTCAGAAAACATAAAACAGAAGTAAATTTCCTTGTACCCGATTCATTCTACTCGAAATCATCTGTCCTTCAAGCGGAAACGCTTTCAAGAAAACTCTTAGCAGATTTCGAGTGGGTCTCTACGTTGGGAATTCAATCTCAGATGCTGCGTTCTAATATACATTTGGTAGGTAGGTGAAAATATTGATATAAATCCAGATGTGCTCCGAAAAATTTACATCCGGATACGATTGAATTATTTCCTCAACTAGATATCTAATGAAACATTTTCCACATCAATGGTCATCGTAATCCATTCGAAATATATTTTGTGACCATCCTTTTACGCAGGAATCTCGGTTTCCGATGTCAAGTGAAAATATAGGAATAATTTATTAAACTTTAAAAACTGTCACGCATTCCACCGGTGGTGCAAGTAATTGTCGCTCAGGCGACCATCAAACTGTGGTAATATATCAATGTGAAACTGTAAGTTGTGCCATTTTGCGAGACCCGCGCGGTGCATAAAATTTCATATTTCATGCATGTGACGTCAGAAATATATTTCACCGTGTTATGCAAATATCTTCCGAATATTGTTTGCAGAGTTCCGAGTCTGCCTTTTTCGTTCAGACAAATTTGCATTTAATTCGTGTGCAGATATTTTACTCATAGATCGTTAGCGAAAGATAAAACATTCACTTCGTAGTTGATCTTGTAAAACATTTCATCATCGTCAATCGCGGAATATTCTGCACTTGCACGGAATTTTCTGTTTGAACACGCTCGTGTTGCAATGGCTTTTGACTACGAGCTTTTTTATTTTTGCTGTTGTCGTAACTCCTGAGAAAGTTCAAATATTGAGCAAGATATGGAAAGCTCTATCTCAATAAGAGTAGATGTACGATGGAAGATCTTCGGAGAAAATGCAATTTCAATTCCAAGTTCGGAACTAGTTGACTTAGGATCGTGAGGTATGTTTTAGAATACATCTTTTTGTGCTATAGTATAGGGACGACGATAAAGCGCTTTTCTATTGTTGTGCGCTGTCTTTCACAAATTATTAAGCTGGTAACTTCAAGGAACACATAATAAAATTACATTTACAAAAAAGATTTCAATAAAAATTCCGTCACACTGGCTTAACAGAAACTTTTAATGTGCAAATTGCAATTTTTTAACTGGCTGAATACACTGCAGCTGCAAGTTCAAAATTACCAAATTATTTAAATATCGCACAATTACCGTTTGTAAACTGCCACTGCGATATTGAACAAAATTGGTACACATCATGATAATGAAAATAATTTTTTCCCTTACGGATATCATTCTTGATACGAAACTGCCTTGGCAGAAAAAATATTCTATGTTTAGAAACGTTTCCCTTGACACTTCTAATGTGCCAATTACAATCATTTGACTATTATTCAAAACAGTTTTGTATCGCATAATTGCCGTTTGGAAACTGCTACTGCGATATTGGAAAAAATTGGTAAAGATAATGACAATGGGAAGAATTTATTCCTTTACGAATATCAATGTCAAGCTTCAATATTTCTATATGACATAAATCATTCTTCAATAATTTTCATGTGAATTCTAGAATACCCACCTCCAAATCTGGTGGTGCAAATGAAACTTATCCTCTATGACAATCCTCCTTTTTCAGATCTACAATTTCTGTCGATGATTATAGATTTTCAGTTTTATCTTATTGAAAATTATTTTATTTCTAGCGGCATAATTGAAACAGAAAAAGGAGTCTTTTTAAATTTTATGTAAATACCCAAAAAAAGTTTGATTCGTATTAACTTTTGGAAAATGAATTCTCATCACCAAACGAAAATCACCTTGTCACATTCGTTTTCATTTAGAATTCAATATGATAATTCTATATGAAATGAGATTAGTCGATGTAAATGATAATCAAATTTACCCTAACGTTTGGGAATACTAACGCCAACTTCCGGATTAATATATCATTCTAATCAAATTGAAGCGACCCTGTTTGAATGGGGAGAGAACGAATATAATAACTTCCCAATACGCTGGCTCCAAGTCAAACTAAGATTGAATTATTTACTAATTAATTATTACGGTAAATGAGTAAACTTTAGCACCGAATCAGGAGGAAATAGTGTCTGAAGTTTACGTCGCTTAAGTCGACTCAACTCCAATACTGAAATTATATAAACTCAATTACAAATTGTCCAGGGTGAAATGATGGAAAAGCATCTTGCGCATCGATTACGAGGAAAAGGGGAAGACAAACGGAGTAACAAATCTGATTTCGGTAAGTCTGCGAAAGCTAGGAAAGTTCTACATCGTTAAGACGCTTTCGGCGGGTTTACTTTCGGATGAGTATTAGAAAGGGAAAATGAACTGTTATGAGAGCTTAGGCACCGGAAATATCTGTGGACGGGAAAATTTTCCTCTATTAAGTTGAATCGTCAAGTTTGTTTCACGCTCGCTCTGCTAGTGTTCCATGCGAGAGAGCTGCTGAGCTACTTGAAACTCTATTACATCTATCAACTTTGGGAGAATCTCATAATTTAATGAAACACGAATTATCGTGGAGAAGAAATGAATTGGGGTCGCCAAAATGTGAAAAGATGTCTACGGTTTATCGAATAATCAAACCCTTGAAAAGCTGAAATATCTCTGTCCGTACGTCTGAATTCATACTTTCCCCTCGTAATAATTCGTAATCTGGATACATTTTCTTGATTTGCTTTTCGTGGTTGCTGAGACGTAGGTTGCAAATTGAATGTTTCCTCTGAAAAGAACAACATCAAGTGTTGTCATTTAATTTTCTGTCAGATTCAAGTAGAAATTACGTTTTATACGTTCATAATAAAACCAGTCGACCAAACAAAGATTGTCACGTCTCAATTTATATGAATTTCTTTTCACCATATTACCTTTAAATGAGTCCAAAAAATTTTCAGAAAGGTACATCTTGGTCGAATTACTTCTGAAATTTCAATTTTAGAAGTTTTTTGATTTCTTGGAAAGGCGAGGTTCGCTCCTGACACCCCCGCGAAAAACTGTGATTCATAAAGGACGATAAAGCAAGTCAAACTCTTAAAATTTACCTTCATTCAGCAAGCGAAATTATTAACGCTGAATCAAAGTTTTCAAATTCATGTTTGAATCACCTGAAATTCCCCATTTAGTCCTCCCAATTTTTATCTCATATGTATTTGATTTCGGTAGAGCTTTCACTACTTTGTGTTAATCGCTGAAAGAAATGTTCGAAGAATATCCGTATTACGAGCTCCCAGAGAGTCATTCGGTTTGCTTCCACACTGAGCGACAGCATCCTACATAACAATCCTCATCACTCTTCTCATATTGTTTCCCCCTCTCATCAAATCGCTTTTCACGCATTTTTCCGTCAAAATCCTTTCCGATTCCCACTTTCCTTTCATCGTAATACGAACACACAGGGATTGTCTACAGATTTCAAGTTAATATTTCATAGGTCATATCCCGGATACTCCTGAAAAATCTATTTCGCCATGAAATTCAGCTGTTTTATGATGGACATCACCAGTTTATACGTTTTTTTTCCAGAGGTACAAAACATTCGTAATAAAAATTTATAATTCAAAAGAAATAACGGGAAAAATGGAATTTTGTCTACTTTCAGCGAGCAGAATCATCCTATAATCCAGCTAATGAAACATCTCCCTCGCAAATTCCATTACCTGGCAACAATGTTCGACCCTTTTTCAATCTGGACATACATCGCGAACATTTTCCGGTCATTAGAACTTTGGTTGCAATGGTTATAAATCATCAAAAGTTTCGTCCTCCATAGAAATGGTTGATTCTAGCTGAATATGATTGAATCATAAATAACATTCATAACGAAACCCTAACATATTTCGGTCAATCCGGTAGGATTGAAAGCGATTGGGTCCCATTATCCACTTTCAGTTTATCTCGAATGTAACTTACGACCCTTCGACGATATTCTGGTCGTTGAATACGAATCACTTACATATATACATGAATATAAACATTGAAGTATTGAAAAAATATATATCAATAGGGTTAAATGAAATTGAGCCTTTACTGTCCAAACGGTAGCGGCCCTATAAATAAGACATTTGAGAGAGGGTAGTGGAGTCGATTTCCCGAGAAAAAGGGAAGTCTCTCACTTATCCATATTAAAGAGTTGTCTTCTTATTTTCGTTCGTCTTTTGAATTATTCATAATCTTTCTTCTAGGAATTATTTTCGCTCTTTGTTTCAGCGTGATCGAGATAAAATGAAGTTATTGAGAGGTTAAAGTAGGGTTTATGATTTCGAGAAGTGCCCAACGATGCGCTCATTTAATTCCTTCTTATGGATGAATTTAACGTGATTATTCAGAACTGCTAACAGTGAAACATATTTTAAATACTGGAAAGTTCGGGTCAATAAATTTCAGTTGTGATATGGAAACGAAAAAACTTAATTTATATGCTTTTTAGCACTACAAGACGAGGATGCTACCATAAAATTGAAATAAAGTCTTGGGAGGGTGAACAGCCTTACGATTTGCATGTTTACGCGCTGCGAAAGTCGATGCGGGCCTCGTAACTTTAATTTACTCACCTTAGTGAAGGCTGTGAACATTCACTGTTGCATTGACTTATTCATTTTAGGATTAGTGTTCCTGAATTAACAATCGAGTCTAGTTGCAGGCGTTACATGAACAAAATAGTGCAAGTTGAAGTTCATGGGGAATTCGTAAGAAGCTCCATTCTACGTGGAATATCCGAGTGGAGCAGGTGAATTCAGGTGCAGAATTTTGACAGAAAAGTTATATTACAAGAAGCCGATCAAAACTGAAGAATTTGCATTCAAATTCCGTAAGATGTATACAGTAGCAGTGCCTATGAATATTGTTTGCATATCTTTGCATTAATATCCGTTATAACGATGATTCTATGAAATTTATATTAAATAACCTGACTGATCTTGGAATAGCAACTATTCTTGTATTTTATAGAGTATGCAGTTCCGGAACGGAACAATTTCATTTTGATACATCATCTATGTGAATTAATGAATCAAAGATATGTAGTCCATAGGGTTCTGGAATACTTGTTTTCACAACTCTACCTTGTCCTCCATTACATCATATGTTAAAATCTTATACAAAGAATGGGTTTCAATATAGAATCAACTCATTCAAGGATTCAAACTCATCTATTTTTTTCTAAAGCTCTTAGAATAAAATATGTTACTAGGTTTAATAACTTTTTACTTAAGGTACGGTACGGAAATCCTTTTTCTCTTCAGTCAAACCCTACTGCGTTGAACTTAAGAGTGATAGTGAATGCTATTATATCGTTATAGTTTAGTGTATGCAGTTTTTTTTTCTTTTTCCTTTTTGTTTCTGAACTAGCATTTTTTCGAGAACAATTATAAATTATTTTGAGCATTCTCACATATGGAAAACTTCGATTTGGTTCGCGAAATTTATTTACCAACCGTTTTTTTATTTGATCATATTTAATTCACCATTAAACCTGGGCATTCCTATTATCTTATAAAGCCGGTAATAGTGTCGTTCTTCAAAGTCGAATCGTTTTAAGTTGCATGATTCTAACTAATGAAACTAGTCACCCTAACATCGGTAATGACCAACTAATATCATGAACAACCAATTATCGTCTTGAACTAATAATCTGATAAACGTGCTCAACCGTTATGATACCAAGAACCAATAAATTGATAAAGATCATTTTGGGTGAATGAAATTATGATAATGGAGGGTTATCTGACGGAGTATGTGACACAGGATATCTAAATCGAATAATTGTACAATCATTACCTGTTTTTATTGCATTATGTATTCTGAATGAACATAATTAATAAAATCATCATTTGGCATCCATGCAAACATAAATTATTTCATTCAGGTGTTTGAGGTCTTTCTTAAGTAAACACTACAGTTTTGGATACTATTTTCTATTCTTATTCATGTAAGAGGGCCAGTTATTGTCCTAAACCAATTTCAAAATAAACTTGCTTCGTTTTCATTTCTTCTCCACACCATATTCCTGAAAACTACGCAATCCTTCGATTAATGAAATCAAAGCCCGATCAGTTCGGCTTCTATAGAGGCAAAACGAGGATTGCTTAAAAATTGAGAAAAAGCATCCACTGTCATGTCTGAAATCGTTGTTTTATACAAAACAGAACAAGTGAAAGTTGTCAAGATTAGTTGATGAATGACGCGAAAAGGTATTCGAATAACGAATTAAGGTTAATTGAGTTTGAATAGCTTTTTGTAGTGAGCAGCTTTTTATTCAGTCAGCTGAAAGCTTTTCTGATATCGGAATCAGATTGAATGTAGAATTGAGCATGGAAATGTCACAGGAAAGAACACAATTGATTCATCGTTAAATGCGTTTGAATGTTTCCGATCAGATTATTTTATCAAAAAAACTCATCCTTTTATTTGACTGTGGAAGAGCTTATTTCTTGCGGAATGCTTCTGCATTACATTAAGGATTGAAATACATTAAAATGTTCAACAAAAAGTACGAAAATTTTTTTTGCAGAATTTAACGCCCACGTGCAATGATATACAATATGTTCGATACCTGGCGGTGGATTATAAAAATCACACTAGAAATTTCATCATTATTAATCAGTACAAGATTTTCATTTCGGCCAAAAAAGAAGCAAATTTTCTCAGTTTTTTCATAATTTTTTTCAGAACAAAACTTGTTCCTTCCAGGAGAATAAATTAGATTTTGAAGGAAAATTTTGAATTCTGTGTAGATGTCAAAGTTCTGGTGACAAAAAAAAACCATTTCGTTTACTTCGTGAAAACTTGTTCTATTTTTTGTTCTAATTTGGATTCTGACAAGAGAAATGCATATTTATGCTCTGATTAATAATCCTGTGAAAAGTTTGTAATTAAGGAGATATTGGCTTGTATCAGATTGAATGAAACACCCTTTCACAATCTCCAAGGTATTCTGGTCCAACATTCTGGTTGGAATGAGGCATTGAAACATCCACATTCAATCAGGTTTTGGTTCAATCTATTGAATGTATGGGGTTGTCTTCTTTCGGGAAAATGATTCAAATGACTTTCTACTGCTGCACTGAATTTATATCCACTTTGAATAAAGCATTCGAAAATATCGAATTTTTCATTATTATCGAAATTTTCCAAAACGAATTTTCACAGTTTTCAATTTTAGAATCAGATGCACTGAGAGCAGAAACAACTTATTCTGGGAGTGCTATTGAAGATATTTTTTTGACATACTGCATAAGCTATGTTTGAGATGGAAGAAAAATTTAGAAATATCAAAATTTTTAGGAAAAAAGTTCAAATGAGAAAAAACATATCGTGCGTACATTTTTGAATGTACTAATCTACTAAAGTAACTAATCGTATTTAAAAAAATAAAATATCACGTTATAACTCAAGAACCAAACCGAAAACACAAATTATTGCTAGTCCATTGCATTCTACTCAAAACAGTGCCTGTAGAATGTCAAAACCATTTTGATTTTAATTCAATATCAGCAACAATCAAAATTGGCCAAAATCAAGAATCCCGAAATATCTCACAAACAAAAGACAAAAGCTCAAATAGAGTTTTCCCCGAAATCGAACTCGTAACTCCTCACATCGTTTTTCTCCATTCCCAATATTTCACATAATTATTGTTCGAACGCATCCAACTTGGGGCACCCTGTACAGTCAATTAATTTGACTTCGGTTTGGCTGAAGATGTTTTCTCCTTGAAATGGGATAAAAATTTTTGGGAAAGTTACGCTCAGTGGACACATGAGAACTGAGCCGTTGGATTGAAAATAGTAGAAGAAGCTTAATCCTCACACAATTCAGACTTATGTGAAAAATGATATCGTACACAAGCAGTTAGTGGAAACTCATGAAAAATTCCATTTTTCTACCCTCTTACGGTTCTCCAACTCGGTCGCTGTTGACATGTCTGAATGACTAAACGTTAGGGCTCACGGACATATCAGATTCGGGCTCAACTTCTCCCAAAGCATAAAGTGATAAAGTATAAAAGGAGCGTGTTGAAAATTCTTAACGATACGATAAGCCGGGGCCGTAGTTTTGTTGAACTAAATGAAAGTAAACCCGAATAATGGAAAATTCATAAGTAGTTAATCACAAATGGATTAATGCGATGGATAATGTATTTTCTATTGGTTTAAGAAAGAAAAACAAGGGGGAGTTAAAGCACCCGCAAAGTCACAAAATTTATACAACAGATTAAAATTTCATAAAAAGTCGGTTATAAACAGTAAGGTTGCTGAGGTATCCAACATGACGACGCTCTCATAATTTTGTTACTTGAAGTAAAGGTTTGAATTTCCGTGGGGACGACGGTATAGGCGGTGGCAGTAAAATCCGACAGGGCACTTTATATCCAGGAAATATAACAATAAAGTCGATTGGGGCGACCGTGTATAAAACATAAACGTGAAATATGTCTAGAAGCGACCCCTGGATTTTTCGACAAATACATATAAAACGCATAGACTGGAAAACGTGATTCGAAACCAAAGTTCCCAATAACTGTTGCTTGTGGTGTTTCGAACCAATCAATACGAACCAAGTGTGTCAATTCTCAGCCTTGTCTTTTCGTCGACGGAGTTTTGACGGGAACTGAAGTTTAAAGACGCTCAACCTGATTTCAGACTAACTTTGAAATGTTCAACAGGCACTGTTAGGTGATCCCCATTTGCCTAATACTTTTGATACCAATGCTTGCGAACAAGTTCGAATTGTGTTCACCCCATCAAACTTTCGTGTCTCATCATGTTTCGATCGAAAATTTACGAACAACTGTTTAACTACCTTGGAGTTTCATTGTTTGACGAAAATATCGAAACAATGTCTTTGTATCGAACGTGGATTACGGAAACATCCAATCCTGGGCACATGCGTATCGAATAAATTTTTTTTCGTGACAGTCAAATTCGATTTGGAATTATCAATTTATGCAGCACACGTTTTACTTGGGATTACAGGATTTCGAAGTGGCAACTCCAGACGGGTAACGTGAAATTTAAAGTTCTTTCGAAATATCCGAGGATCAACATCTCTTGGAACTTGTCTGTCATGTATGAGACGTGTTTTCTGAATACTAAATAAAGCATTTTAGGTTTCATCATATTCGCTTGCCGTAAAATATCCTCCGGAATACTTGATTGGAGGAAATTGTTACAGACAGGGATTAAATTTGCATTAGGGCTGTGTTCTCCGTGCACGTTGACAACGAATTTATGAATTATGCACAAAAAGAGTGAATAAGACGCGAAAAAATCCGCAACTGTTAATAGAGATGGCAAGGCATATTGAAAAGTGAACGAGGGCGGCATATCGGAAAAGTCGGGAGGACCTCTCATCGTCTGCAAAAACTTCATTCGAACAGCTATTACGAACACTAAAAAGCGATAAAGTGATGATGTATAGCGGTAGTCAAGAGCCACACTCTAAGATTGCGTTTAATATTCAAACGGCGTGTGTAGCGAAAGAGCTGAAAAAGTCAGCAGCTATTTTCTCGGCCTCTAATCTAGTGCCGGGCTGATGGTTGGCAAGGGAAACGGATCTTGGAAACTGCGAGTGTACGTTGCCGCAAAATGGGTTTAATAAAGTACGCCGATCTTAACAAAGAATTTGTAGAGTGACGACACTTTTACCTTTTTTTTCAGCACATTGGGGAATTTTGCGCGCAAGACACCTTTTAACAATACAGTTAGGGATGCATCTATTTCCCTTATCTCTTTTCTCTTAAATAAATCGATGATATAAAACGTTTTATCACTGCTCACTGCTTTAGTTATTAGTTCGGTGTGACACTGATAATCGCCTTCATCATCCGATGCTATATGCTTTTTGAAGCTCTCGATATTCAATGGGAACGCATTCATTGAGGGATTTAATCCCTTCTATTGAGACACGATTGAAACTATGTTGCAAATGAATGAAAAGGGGGAAAGTGCAGTTTCACACTGGAGAATACTGACAAATCTCCCCTTCTGTCCGTTGGATAATTACTGGTTTTCAGTTCTTTCCAATTTCCCATTGAGTTCTTGAATGATTATCGATATGACGTGTTTTCAAACAAAAATTAGAGCGAATCAAATGAGCATCACGATTCGGAAAAGCGAATAAACTCGTTGAATTTTTATGTTCTTGAAAATGTCTATCTTAAAATCTCCAACTGGATTGTATATTCGGTATTTCCAAAACTTATTGGTTTAGAATATTTTTTGAACCATGAATACAATCTGAAGCTTTCATATTGTTTAATTTCTTCAGAGTTATATCCAAGGTTTTGAATGTTATCAATAATATGTGAATAAGAATTTTGTTTTGCATTGAATATTTCTTAAGGAAATCAATTTTTGAAAATTAATAAACCGACAATGTCACATATCCAGTATGATCGGTTTTCTAGCATCACATTCATAAAACGACACGCAAAATTACACGCCACTACGACAAAAGATAAAACAAATACTTAAAATTGACTTAAAAACTTTAAACGTTTCAGTAGGTGTTCCGGACAACTTATCGAAGAAAGTATAAGTAAATAGTATATATGGGAACAATTCATGAATTTTTGGGACGCCTAAGGATATTCCCTGAAGAATGACACGTCCGCGAAACTTTTGGCAGAAGTATCACTGAACTGAGCCTTCGATAATCAATAGATGTCTTCTTCAGCAATATTTTGTTTTGAGGAAAGAAATATTTCAATGAATCAGACTCGTTATTAATTTTGCGTCCAAGCGTTCTATTTGGGAGATTCAGATTTACAGCTTATTCTAGATAAAAAATTCTGTCGAAATTCCAGGGTAAAAATTCTATCTGCAACAAAAATTCCAGAAGTAGATGTCGTGAATCAACTTAAATTAATTTTCTCTCTGAAACATTGACGATAAAAGAGTTATTGATTCAAAAACGTGATTGATTTTCAATTACTGCTTTTGTATGGCGCAAGTTGTAAACGATTCTTCTCTCATTTTCGGTCAGATTTCATGCAATTAGTTTATCTACGGCCACAATGCTATCTACAGAAACACGATAATGATCTATCACAAATGCCACGACAAACTATGAAATGTTTACACTTCGAGTGAGTTATCATAGCGAACATGAAATGGAGCAATTAGGTATCCGGCACATTTTTTTTAGAACAGGAAATTCATAGAAAGTAATTGAACAGAAAACTCAAATCTATATTAATTTTTTTTAGTTCGTTATATAACTGTGATTATAACAAAAAACGTTTTCACTCGCCCTTTAACAATACTGTTGTAAATCACTCAATTCTGTATGACTCGGAACCAATAACAATTTCATGGCGAAATTTTGAGGTAATTCGCTAAATTTTATTCACGGATCAAAGACAATGCGACCTCAAAATGAATCATAGAATATGACGAATTTCTTTCAAGTCAATGGTTTTATGGAAAATTAGATGAATTTCTAAAATGTTGCTTTCGATCTTTCGGGAAATTTCTTTTGATATTGTAGATGTTTATTTCCAAGCTTCCTCAAAAATTCGTTAAATATTTCAAATTTCTGAACAATTTCTGTAAAAAAGATGTATGGCAAATATTGAATTTTCTGCAACAATGGGGTCCCCTCAAATTTTAATTAATTGCTCATTATTTCCAAAAATGTTCAAAGAAAACATTACATTTTTGGAAGAACCTTCTATAGATCCAAAATTCGAAATTTCCTTACTTTTTTGTAAAGTTTCTTCTCTATGGATATCTGTGAAATTTTGGACTTACACAGAATCGGTTCAGAGAAATTGTGAATATTGAACGAATATTCAAGAATGATATTGAGAATAATCGCCAAATAAGAAGAACAGGGACAAATGAGATAAAGTTTCCATAATTGAGATTCAAAACTCCTTTTTCAATACTGAAACATTTTTGAAGAATGTATAGAGGTGTTTAGAAGTTCGAACAATGACGCGAAAAGTCTATTGAATATAAAACTTCCAATAATCTCAAAGAAAAAGTATTCAATTATTCTCGTGTGAATCGCTTTCCAACGAAAAATCTTTTTTCATCACCAACCTGAGGATTAAAACTTTGTTTCGGTTTCGTGTCAAAAGTTTTTGGGAATCTCTCATTTGTTCTGAACATATTTTCCGTTCGTATTCAATATAAATAGCGCGATTCGAGTTGCATATTTCGGATAACGTCACTTCAAACTTTGAATCGAACACATTTTTTACAGATTTCTCTTTAGTCCACAATGTTTTACTATTTTTGCCGTTGCATTTGTGATTGCACTGTTGTCAATTGCTTTTATGGTTTCAGCAAATGAGTTTTCAAAATAAATCATCATCAGTGAAAATACTTTGAATAATTAATTACCTGTCAGGGTATTTTTTTTTTTTTTTGAAACCAAACCGCAATCGGCAAATGTTCTGGGATTCACCTCATTCACTCCTGTGCAAATTAGAAAAAAAGGCTCAGAATCGTTGTCATTCTATTTAAAATCAAATACAGTATGCGGTCAATGGAAAAATCGCACCGGCATTGAACGGTGTTTGATCAGCTTTGATCTTTAATTCAACAGTTACTAGCGACTAAATTACAGTGTTTCGCAGTGGATTTTTTCCTAATAAAACAAATCGCTAACTATAGAGCTTGGAGTAAAAACATATATTCGCGATCAAATTTTATATGCGTTTCATTAAACTGTCAATTTCCAAATGTGTGAATAATTCAAAGTTCCGATTATAAAAATGTTGCGGAAATAAAATGACATTCCCTAATGAAGTCGGTCAAATTAGTTGTACGCGAATAAAATTAGTCGCTATTCAATAACACGAATTAACGAATTCCAGCTAATTTGCCTGTACATTTCCATCCGGAATATCTGATGCATTTCAGTTACCGCATTCTATTATAAGTAGGGAATAAAAATTCCTATCACAAATCAATTGAATTGTTGGATAGTTAACCTACCCTCCATGAAACTTCCGGAGAAATTTATATAAAGTAAATATTTTGTTGCGATCATTTTGGAAAAACTGAATCCCAAGAATGAAGCAGTGGTGGCCTGAAACTTACTATTCACTATCGATGTTTATTGTGAAAATGACACTTATCGGTAATGTGAAAAAAAAACTTTGAATATTTCTGCTTTATCTGTGCGGAAAACTTTACCCCCAGATCCAAAATTTAATCGCATCAAAATCAGCTTAATTGAGCACCGTCTCTCCGTCAATTATGTCCAGGAATGAGCGAAACAATAACTGACCTACTGAACCACATTCCATGTGAATCTGATAACGAAAGTGGTGTAAGTGTCAGAAACCGGCTTACCTTTAGTATGGCATGAAGGAATAACGATGTATTAAGGATGACTGACAGACCGGTAAGTTGTACAATGTCATTACATTAACGTGTGCCAAACACGCTTTTCTTCCCTGTCCGTCCGCGGGTTGTTTCTCTCTACACGTGCGAAGAACCGCAACTGACTGGAAAGGTATCGCGCTATCGACTGCCACCCTCGAATTTTCCCGACCAGCACGCCGCTGCGGTGGAAGCGCGAACTGCACCACTCTTGCGAGCTCATCCCCTTTATGGGTCATCGCCATCCGCGAGAAAATCCCGCTTTTATGAGACATCTTTAGAGGTGCAATAACTTGGGTTAGCCAAAATGTTCATTTTCAGATTGCTTCACTTTTCATGGTATGTCACCAATGTCACTCAAACTTTCATGGCCATGTCAGACATTCAATCACGAGTTTTCAAGAAAGAGGTCTGCGGGTTCTTACATTTCCTCACTTATACGTAACTTTTGGTCAGTTCTTTTTTGGATATTGGTGGCTCAATTTTTCGATCGGAATAATTAAAGGAATGATGAATGGATATTCGATGTGGCTACCGATGATTCTATGGCAGCAGCATGTGTGTAGTGGGTTTTATCGGTTCGTTTGAGCCTACGGACTCGACGGCCTTATCGACCGAATAACTTATGGCAAGAACATCGTCCTTTCCGTGTAACAGACGGTTACTGTCACGGGACGGATAAATCACTGCTTATTTCGTACCGGTTACTTTATTCGCATGTTTAAATTTGTCTCGTTGCATTTTTTGATATTTTTGACTGTTCCTTTCAGAACCGTAATGAAAAGATGTCACACTGGCAACTTTTTGAAACATTCAAATTATGAAAGGACTACTAACTCTCTCTTCCAAATGTCTTCACGGAGAAGAGAGAAGTCTACGAAGGAACACATTCCCCATATTCACCCCACATGGCATCCATGATTTGTCCTTCTACATCTTTTGCTCAATTTGGTAACCTATAATTTTCATTATAGTCACCCTATTATTCCGACTTCTATTGGCTCGGTGGAGCACGAGACTAACAGTAAGTGGACGCCAACTGCCGAAAATAAAGTTCAGTGTCACGACCGTTTCTGAATGATTTGATAATGTGTTATAGCCTTTCTAATGTTAACAGTTGGCCTGAAGAAGTCGTAAGCTATCATGTCTTTCTGATTTCTCCGGAGTTCATACATCTATTATACCGGTCATAAAATTTTTCGCTACCATTTATCTTTAGCCTCAAAATAAGCTACAGCTGATTGCCTCTTCATCCAGCGACTACTCTCTTGAAGCCCGCAAAGAGGAAAAGCCGCTAGGTTCCAAATCTGGAGTAAACGATGGATGTGGAAGCAGTCCGAAGATCAGACTTTGTTTGTCTTCAAATGCGGCTGATGACACGCTCCAATAACGACACATAATACTTGCTGTTCATGGTGTTTCCCTTTATAAGATAGTCGATGAATATTATACCATGCGCATCCCAAAAAAATGACGCTATTACCTTGTCAGCCGAATTTTGCGTCTTTCCACGTTTTGGATATTGTTTTATACAGTTAGTAGTCTTTCTGGCATCATCTTTGATGGACTTGTTTGTTTAAAATGTTCCACTGATTTTGAATAGTACGATTTTTTTAGTAACTAATCAGTAGTGGGTCTTCATCAAAGTCTTTTTCTCAGAGCAGAAAAAATGTTGACATTCAAGAAAATTTCTTTCGTTGTGTTAATTACACGTCTCTGGTGTATCAGCGTGCTATCGTCAAGGTAGGGCTTGAATTATCACCCCCGTCACTGATCAGATTAACTTGGCCCCAAAAATTAGATGAAAGGTGTTTCGATTGAAGAAGAAAATTCAATATTTTTGGTCAATAGATGCTTTGTCACGATTTTTGTTTCGGTTGACGTTTGTTCTAACTGCAGGCATAGTTGTTTCCGTACTGAGCTTTGTGGCTACACCAAGTTGGATTGGTGATAAATATTTTTGTTGTTAAACATCTAAAAGTGTTGCCCATCGCTGCCGGACATGGAAATGACAGCTCTCTATCTCAACCCAGTACAAAATGAGGGCTCTGGAAACATGAAGACCACATTGTCAAAATGTCAACTTTTACATCAATGCGTTATTGAAACAGAATTAAACTTTTGCACCATGTCTTTAGAGAAGGTTTCAAACTGTTGCCCAAAAACAGACTGTCTTTAGGCAAAAGTTTGGCAATGTTCAAGTATGTCTCTTATTTCATTTATGGTTGGGGGTTTTGTTTTGTACACGCTGTTTTTAAGGTGGCCTCAAAGGGTACAATAATGTTAAAATACTGTCTTACGTGAAAATTTATGGAAAATTTTTATATTTTGTTGAATTCATATACGTTTTCTACTAATCAGGTTGTCCTTAAAATAAGCAGGTTTTCTCTCAAAACGCACTGGGGGTTATACCCATGTAACATTTTTTTTTATCTGAATCGCTTCACAGTGAGATGTGGTCCGTTTCAGCTCTTGAACCACAGGGTTTACGGGAGGAGACATATTCGTTAAAAGAATTTTGCTACGTTCTTAAGTGGAGCAAACAAGTTGCAACATCAAAGTCCGTAAAAAGTCGCCAAGTTCAAAGGAATGTTTTTCATTATCTCTTGAAATGCAATTAACGGAAGGTTTGAAAAAAAAAACACAGGACAAGCTGTATCATTCCTTTCCTATCGAAGTTCCTTTTTTGGTGCGACTGAAGTCCGTGCCTGTTCTGCGTTTAGTGTTGACATGATCTATTTTCATTAAAGTGTTATTTGTTTACCTTGACGCAGATAAACGGCATTATACCGTGTCTTGCCGTCCCATCATGTGGAAATAGAGTGGAATGCTTCTTTAAATTACTTCGGCAAAGATTGTTATAAATCATCCTTTATTCCACGCTTAAGAAATCCAACAGAAATTGTATTAATTGAACTGCGTGTCTATACGCCACCGTCGCCATCCCCGTCGAAGGGAAGTTAAATTATTCAGCTCGATAATCTGCGGGTAATTCATATTAAAATTTTGATTTAGTGGTGAAAAGTGAAATCCATTTTTCAATAATGCATTTTGTGATACCTTGTAACAAGATTAGCACATACAGAGTATCGTAAAGCATTGAAAAAGGTGAACAATTATTAATGACAGTGGGATACTGTCGAACAAATTAACTCCAATCTCGAAGAAAAGAAAAAACGACACGATAACTGTTAACCGCAATGTAACTGAGTGGGTTCCAAGGGGATGAAAAGGGTTCTACTCATTTTCTCACTAATCGGCGTATACTTCCATGAACAGTGGCATGAGAAAGTTGTGAAAATGAAAATGTCTCCAACTTTTCTTTCCCTTTTTCGACCAAAATTTTTCACAAAAATTCACGGTTCGTATTCTCTTTGGACGTAAATATCTGGAGGTTGTTGTTCACTATGTTTCTCTCGGTTTCTGGTCAAAATATCGGATACTCGTATTCTATGTTTCATTCCTTGAACTTCTGAAGTGTTCCATCAATCTTTCCAGCGTCTACAGCAGTCTAATCGATCTTGTAAAATCGTTTCCTAATCCATTGTCAGAATCAATCACCAATGATTGAATGTAACATCTTAATTCATTAACGAAATTAAGAATTCGACGAAGTGAAGCTTCCCATAAATTACCGCCGTAGATATCGATAAGTATCCATTATTCTTTCAATTTGTACCAACAGCAGATATCTACGTAGCTCGTTAGCTAGAAATATCGACGTAGATTTTCTATTCGACATTGTGTCACAAATCAATTGAATTTCACATAAAGCATAAGTATGTATAATTCATTTCTAGCGCTGTATCTATTTGTTTGAATGTCCTTTATATCTCATATCTACAACTCAATCTTTTTCGTATGTGAGGATTCTCCGACTGTATATGGCAATCGTTTCCTGGAGAACATGTTGATCTCGACATTTGTCCACTAGGCACTGCGTTCAAGTTATTTTTATTATAAGGTTATTATAGATAAAATACGCAAATCTAGTGATCGCTTCAACAAAAGCGTTGCATCTATTCAATATCATTCAGTAGATTCCATGCATTCCCCTAATCATGATTATCAATGTGTTGATATTCATTTTAATTCTGTCGATTACAAAAAGTAAGATCCATTAAATGATATATACGATCTTGATAAATACGTTTGAATGAAATCTACTTTTCACATTATTACCTACACATACAATTATTTATAGGTGACGATTCCGAAATAAATATTGCCGGTGGTGTTACGGTCGATATAAAGGACTATCCGTATCAAGTTTCGCTGAAAGTAAACGGTAAGTTATGCGGAGGGACTATTCTAAGCACGTCCCACATACTAACTGCCGCTCATTGCACAAACTTGTAAGTATATGGAACTGAAATAATTACTGTTTAATATGGTTGAAATACTGTCAAGGATTGAACTAAGCCAGATTGAAATCCGTGTTGGATCCAACAAATGTTATGTGGGCGGTTATGTGTACGGAGCATCTGAAGTAATATCACATCCAAATTTCAAAAGCGATACTTTCGACTTCGATATTTCTGTTATAAAACTAAATGCGACTCTTCGTTTCGGTAGTGGCATTGCGCCTATACAATTACCCCCTTCTGATTTTGAAATCATCACAAATAGAATAGCCGTTGTGACTGGTTATGGGAGAGTGAGAGACCACGGAGCAATTGCAAAGGCTCTTCAAAAAGTCGAACTGCCAATGATCAACTCCACGACATGTCAAAATATCTATGGTGAGAATGTAATTACGCAACAGATGTTCTGTGCTGGATACGTTGAAGGGGGTAAAGATGCATGTCAGGTATTTGGTCATAATTATTTTATTTATGTATTAGCCTCATAATTGTAGGGCGATTCTGGTGGACCACTTGTTGTTGATGATCAAGTTGTTGGTATTGTATCATGGGGTATTGGCTGTGCTCGTCCGGGTTATCCAGGAGTGTATACGAATGTTCCAGTTATGCGAGCTTTCCTGGATGAAGTTCTGAAGCCTTGATTGAAACTGCGTTACATTTATGACTACGGGAAGAAGTTATTAAAAATTTAATGCAATGCTCATTTTATATAAACACCCAGTAATATTCGCGGCTTTCAACTGTCTTCCACATTGACATCGTTTGACGTGACATACATTCTCGACGAATCCATTATTCATGAAATACAAAGAATATTCACATCAATGATTAATTGAACATAAGAATGCATTTATTCCCGGTCAGATAGAAATTAGTTCATTTATAATACATACCGCCATTGTCAGAAATCAGGAAATGTCAGATAACCATATACGGTTTTATTTTCTGACATCTGAGGTGTTTTGCTCTACTTTTCGCCTGGTTGTTGAAAATCCATTCAGTTTACTGCTTCCCTCCACCGAGGTAGCAAAGCAAGAAACTTAATTTTGAAAGTAACGTATGATTCATGGAGTTGAAATAAAATGGAATGGAAAATGATTTCTTTGTTCTCAAAATTCAAATGTTGTTTATCTTGTGATTCTGTGCAACATACTCCGAAACCCTTGACAAGTTTCATCATGGTTCCTTGATTCTTTAAAAATCGCACCAGTAATAGCTGTACTGAAGGAAAAATATCACCTTTTAATCCATTCAATTAATTTTGCCCGCTTCTTTCATTCGAATTAAAAGATGTTTTTATTCCTTTCCCTCTAATCGACGCAAAAAGAGAAGCAACATCGGAGAAATAAACGAAGAAAGAAAACATTTTTTTGCATTTCATGAAACATTTTTACTGCTCGAAAAACTCCAAAGATAATTCATGGAAATTGGTGCATAATTATTCGGGAAAATGAACACTAACTAGAGCGAAATATTATCCATTGAACTTAAAGAGAAAATCGCATAAACTACTGTTAATGAGGCGAATTTTGAGCTTTTTTCCAAAGTACAAAAGCCAAAAGGATTTTCTATTCCATAAATTTAAATACAAAAACCAACGGGAGTTAAATAAATTCGAGGGTTACTTCCGTTTCCCCTCAATAAATTTCAGTATACCGGAAAGTCCAGGATGGGGTCCAAACTGTTGAGCTTAATGAATAGTTGCGACATTATTATCTAAACTAAACTGAAACTAATTTCCGTTATGTATATTATACGGTTTCCTGGCAGGAAACAAAACGATTAAAATCAATTCGTTGCGTTGGAATCAGGAAGAATACTCTTGTTGAATAATATAGCGTCGGTAATAGCGGTTCGGGGAATTAGTCGCGTACTCTTCGTGGTAATTATCTCTGATGTAAGTTGCCGCAGGATTCACAACTCTGCCAGTAAGGAAGCAGGAATTCTGAATATTCACATACGAACGTGCTCCACGCAGAAGTTGCGTAATTCGCAAAATCCGCAGCATCCCAAATTTTTATTGTGTGATGAAAATTCCCGATCACATACATATCGTTATTTCATATCATGAAAGAATTTATAGACAGTAACGTGAAGTTCAAATTACTACGTGATTTTATTCACCAATATTTCATTTAGATGAATCAGAGTGAACCGAAGTGGTGCTTAAAACTGCCATAATCGTAAACGATTTTTACGATTGAGAAGGATGGGAATAAATTCATGGAATGGTTGTTACAAAATATCATTTCGTACCAGGCTAGAATAGTTCTGTCATGAAAAGGTTTTCCTCGATGTAAGTTTATGAGTTTCTTGATGTTAATTCTGGAACGATCTGAAGTCTGGGTAATGAATAATATTTCGGCTATTAGCTTTCAGTACCATCAATAGCACGAAATGCAAAGGATTTAAGTGGATTGTATTTATGTCCTATTCGGATTTGAATAGATAATGTTCTACTTCCACTTCCAAAACAGATGAACGGCAATTGAGTCTTGAAAGACTTCAAGCCAGTATCAAAGATGTTCAGATATGAAACATCAAAGGAGTGCAGGATTTCTGATTTGAACACTTCAACATGCACTCGGTCATTCTAATCTTATTCTAGTGGCGGTTGTTAAGACCAACGCGATTTCAGAAATGATCATCCTCTATTTTTACGTATTTAAATGTTCGAGGTAAGTTATCACAATAGCGATAGTTAAAATGGAACAACGGACTAGACGCTGAGGGCAAATTCGGCGGCCGCAGGAATGCGGTGTATGCGTCACTAGATAGATAACCACCAGGCTATTTCCTGAAAACGCGAATGTTGAACAGTCGGAACGGTTGCCACTGGACTACAAACTAATCGTGAATTATGAAATGTAGCTGCCCTGTTCATTACTGTTGCGTGGTAAAGGGCTGTTTCAAAAATAACAATGCCTTTTCATGATGGTATTTCTGGATTGATATTGGAATCGACTGATTATCAATTCATAGATATTTTATTATGAATATTCAATACTGCATTATACTAGTTTATATATTCGAATAAAGCTTTATCCATTGTCTGTATTTTGAAACTCTAGTGTATACTCCTGGATATTGAGGTCTGGCACACCCATATCCCCAAGAAACAATCCCGACCTGCTTTCCGTTCATTACTAAGGGCCCACCAGAGTCGCCCTAAAAACCATCCAAGATTCGGAAGTTGGATTTCCGTTTGGAAGTTCACTTACCTGACAGGAATCTTTCCCTCCTTTAGCCGTATCGCCGGCGCAGATCATGTTATCCGTAATAGATGAACTTTTGTATAGTCTTTTACATTGTCTTAATTCCACCAAAGGTACATGCACTTGCTGAAGGTTCCTTGATGTTTCTCCCTCATCTTCCTGTAATCATTAAAAGAACTGCTCTCTTGTCGTTAAATAATGGGAACCCGACGCGGAGGGAAAGGTTTGATTTAAATCTTCTGTATATAAATTGTCCACATTTACTCTCCCCCATAAAAGGCTCGCTCAATCCGCTTGATACATTATTATCAGTTTCCCGAGAATATATTTGTCCTAACTATTCATCTTCTACGCCTCGCTACGAATCCCCAACAGTTGTGAGACGAATACCGAATGTTATGTCAATCATTTAACAGAAAACCCTGCAGTAAATCTTCTGAATGATGCGCAAATACGAAGATAAGGAGAATGAATAACTTAGCGTCGTTACTCAAACATTCACTTTCAGGAAGTTTTCAATGTTTGTGTTGCTATAAACTATGTGGAAAATTTGCAATTTTAATCTATTAAACGAGTGTTCTACAGATTAGAGAAAATCGGTCATGTATTTTTTTAATATTAGTTTTTTACAACTATTTCCTTTACTCACATAGGTGTATCCCCATCCAGTTACTGTTGCGACTGATCCAGCACGTAAAGTTTCATTAGATTGTGGAAGCGATATTGCTTGAATTCCATCCCCAAATGGTAGATTTTTGCACAACTGGAATCAATTCAATTGTTGTTTGCATAACAAGTTTAATTTTGTATACCTTCAGGATTGCTATGTCATTATTCTGCGAGCTATCATCATAAGATTTATGCATGTGTATCGAACAGACTCTGGTTACAACACCTCCACCGAACGTGTAAGTTGAACCAGATCGTACCGAGAAACTCCTGGCAGAATGCCTGCAATTTTTTTCCTTTTATGCAAGAAGAAAATCAGAAAAATAAGGACGTTTGTTTAATTACATAAAGGTTCCGAGAGAATAATACCAAATGTGTCAAACGTATTTCTGTTTAAAAAAACTAGTTGCATACAATACTATCAAATCGTTCTTTATTTCCTTTAACGCGGGATTAAACAGATTATGAATTTATCGTACTCGCGCGAAAGTTACCTGTTATGTTGAGTTGGTAAAGTTTTCTGAAGTTGAGGGGTACATACAATTTTGTTTTTCTGTTATCTCCGAAATTATAAGCTCAGTTGGATGAATGGAAATTAATATTTCGCCGAAAGTTGAATTTCCTACGGAAATGTCCCCTGGAGCAGATTGAACTTCAACTCATCAGAGGTTTTGATAGTTTATCGAATTAAATTTTTGTACCGTCGTTTTTGGTATCAATTTATGCAAATTGCTCGCTCGATCAATCTTGTTGAAATCGTATAAAAAAATTATTGGTAATTCGTCTAAGTTTTGAATTTCTGTTCCATGAATCTTGAACTAAAGTAACAAGATCGAGTATTTCATAATTTCGGAGATGTTTGAAAAAAAATTCAATTCTACTTCAATAAACGAATAGCATATTTCATAGCGAGTGCAGAAAGTCGATGATTTCATGCGAGTAAACGAGGCGAAGCGAAGCGGAGCCGAGTGAGATTGAACCTGAGTAATGAAATCTGACTATCCACAAGTAATGAACGACAGTTTTCATGAATGATAACCACAAAATATATTTCTCATCTCCAATTTGTCTATGACACCAACTTAAACCAAGCTGGACGAAGTAATCCAAATCAACTTTTTTTTAATGTCATTGTTGCAAGTAATATTCAATGTTAGGTTTATGAACTAAATGTCCCATCTATATACATATGTATATTGGGATTAACTCGTTATCGATTTTCGGTTATTTAACTGTTAAAATTTAGAAATTCGGCACTAAAATCAATGAGAGATTTATCGTTAATTGCAATTATAACAAAATTTATTATTGGAATTCGAATTATCTCGATTAAATGGGATTATGACAGTTAATTGCGAGTAAATGAATCACTGACGTTTAAATAACGAACCCTTAAACGGATATCAACAAACAATGATGGAGTTAAGCTGAAAGTTTTTTGTTTTTGGAAGTTCCGGCGAATGTTTCTCAAAAGCAATAAAAACAATTATCTAGTTAGTATATTTTCTGAAATATGTTTATCGCCAATAATTCAGAAATTCCAATTATGTGAATGAGTCAAAGAAAATAGCATTGAATATTTTAAACCCCATCAGTATTCATAATAGTGAAAGACGTTTCCTACATACTCTAAAGTGGGTATTATATCTGAACGCATACCGGCATATGCCCCTTGAACAATCATATCTAGTTACAACAATGTATCGATTCAACTCCCCGTTTAATCTTGATTTAACAGCTTCCACATACCTACTGTTATATCAATTGCAGGAGGTACCAAATTTCACCCACTTGAATCAGTGACGCTATTCCACGTTCTTGTCAACAATAGATTATTAGCAGGTATAGTTTTTGGTTACTTTGAATAGAAAATAGCATCAGACTCACCCATCAACACAGTGTGCTGCTGTTAAAATATACGATCGATGTATAATGGATCCGCCGCAAATATGCTGACCACTGTATTGAAGGGATATTTGATATGGAAATTGATAAATGTTAGCTGGGGAGCCTCCTATTATACGACCGTCGAGCTGGGGTACATCTGAAAAACGCCGAATTTTCCGTGGCATAATATGGGAAATTGAAAAACAGAGTGGTTTTGACTATCTGATCCATACCTTCATAGTTTTCTTCGTAGGACAGAGTAGAAGCAATTTCATCGTTTACATCTTCACACGAGCAGAATGTTAAGAGAAGAATGATCATTAACTTGCTAAACATGTTTAACGTAAATGTAACTGAATGTGAGAAGATCCATATATATGGGGAACTTCTATCATACTGCAAATAGCGTCTAAATCTTTCCACTGCAAGAAGTATTTCGAAAGTTCAGTCTAATATTTACTGAAGCCGTTGGATATTTAGGCGAATTACGAAAGTGCTAGATTGACTTTTCATTAAAGGAATAATTATCATGCGGGATCATTTTTGTATAAATAACATTTCTCACTTGAGTATATCATTTAATAAATAACATAAAATACGAGAACAATAATTTCATTGGACGAACTTTTTTGGGATAATATAAGTGTCCCGATAAAATTTACCGAATAAATAGAAGAAATAAGCTGACTGCAACGTTCCGAATGCGAGAATGTTTTTGGGAAAGTTACATGGCGAGAAATAATAATAAGTACCACTGATCATCAATACTAAAAACTGAACCTGCAAAAAAAATCGCAATGAATTAATGAAAATCGTTGTCAATTACTAACCAATTGAACTTGCGTCACGAATTTTTTCAGAAATGAATTCCTTTTGTAATTCTCATCGTATGCTGAAAGTAAGTAATACGTATACATAACTGTATGAACTAAAGTATTTCCAAGACCGAAAATCGCAGTTTGACCCCCTGGAACCAATTTCCAACCAATCCATGAAAAAACTGTCATGAACGAGTGATGATACACGTGCAAAAAATTAATCTGCCGGTAATTCTTCCTCAGTACAAAGAAAACCTTGAAATACGAGGAAGAAAAAAATTCGAATATTTCTAACTAATAAACTCACGGTATCTAACAAATCGGAAATTTTCAGCAGGAAATACATGTACGCTATCGAAAGATGTTTGTTGTTCTTGTAATCAATCTCTAAACAATAATTTGCATCGGCAGTCGGAAAATTTCTTATAAGCTACAAAATATTTAAGTTGATTTCATGGGAAATAAAATAATAAAACTCACCTCGATAACCATGTAACCATTAGCAAGAATCTGCAGAAAATCGAAGAACATAATCCATTTTTTCAATTTGAACGGTTGCCGATTTTCCATAAACCACGGACCAATTTTCCTTACAAATACCAGATAAACAACAACTAATATTATAGGTTTCCAAACCGTCGTACCCCAAAAGTATTTGCTGACCCTAGGATCTGATCGACAATAAAAACTTGTTTTTAATTAATATAGTGCGTACCTGCATATATATCAATATAGTCATCTAAAATATCAACAATCATTGCTGTGTGCTTTTTTTCGACTAGACAAACTACTGGTTCGCATGTTCATTAAAATAGACCATTATCCATTCAAATTCATGAATTATATTTCAATAATGTATTCGGATCAATTAGATTCGGACGTTCTTATTTCTTAATAGAACAATAAATCAATGAACACTGCGGGAAAATTACTTTCACTCAGAAAGGGTTAATTTGTGTTTCCACGCAAACGATAACAAAGGGTAAACACAGACAATTATTGCCGGCCATTTCATTGCAAGAATAATTCAGAAACTGTAATTTCTGCCTGAAATCTCTCTTGATCATACAACATGGCTGATGTGTAAATAACATTCAAATATTGACACGATAGTTCATATAACCCTCGGAATAATATCCGTTGAATGTAATTCATTTATCGATTTTTCATTTTAATCTTACTAAAAATGTTTGATTATTGATTCGATTGTGCAGACCGGAAGAAAACATACTTATTATGTACAATTATTTTTTCTTTTTATGATGCTTTTATATGATTAATATAGTTATTATTGAAGGTGGCGACTGAAACGTATGCATAACAACCTATTAACCACCTGATTGTACTTTAAAACCGAATGAATCATACCACAAACATTTATGACATTCCAATAAATGGTAAATTATTTGACAATTTGTCTTACTGAATTGAAATATTTTCATCAGTATAAGAAGATTGTTGTCAATTCTCTGAAAAATTGGACACCGTTTCGATTTGGTAAATACTTAAGTTTCATCGTGAAAATTCCCTGAAAAAGTGTTTGAATTTTCAAAAATTCTTACTGATTTCGTATTTCAATTCATGAATATTAGAAAAAATCTCACCAATTGTAAATATATTTCACTAACTTCAAATAATTGAGCTGAAAATAAATGATATTATTCATGATACGTTGTATATTTTCTGATGCCGAATAAAACTGTTCAGAGTATTGCAAAATGCGATTGTTCCATAGAAAATATGCCATTTACAAAATGATGTTGGTAAGATTATTATTTCATTATTTCTAAAAATACAATTTGACTGACATCTGCTATCTGAGTTACTAGAACGGTTGCCTTTCTGAGGAATGAATCTACATCATTTTTGTACAACTTGGTTCGTATTTCTCTATTTTCAATACTGTGTACATACCAAATATTTTCCAATATGGAATAATAATTAAAATACGTTTAATAATTCAACCTTGAAGATTGGTCGAAAATACTATGAATATTTAGTGTCCTTTATCAGTAATCCTTCTACGTCTCTACCTTTTATAAAAGAATATTTGCAATCTAAACGCATTGAAATTTCGGACTTTATACTGTCACGTCAACGAAATTGAGGTTTTCGAGTTAGACGTAAATATTTTTAGGCGAATAAATGGGTTGAAATATATTCCAAATCTGAAAAAAACACAAACTACTCTTCGCAGATTCGGTTATACATCAAATGAAAAACCTCTTGAGGAACGGTTCTCAATTTTAGTATTATTTGTTCACATCTTAGAGAAAATTCATTTTTCCGAATTTCAGACAGGAATAGATAATAATATTTTTCAATTCAGATTGGGGAGAAAAAATTGTGTAAATTCTTGGAGATTTGCATTGTGGTCATGCTTTCTGAAGTGAAGTCGGAGGAAAATCACTTCCCTATTTTGTAATTTGTAGATAGGTTCGATTTTCAACTGAAAATGAAATGAAAATGAAAATTCGGACAATCATGAATCATGATCATCAATCAATCAATTTTTGAAATCTTGCCTGATTCCAAATGAGGCGATCGTCATCATTGGCGATCAATATTGCTGTTATTGTGCAATTGTTGATAGTAACTGCATACTAAATCATATTTCACAGATAATTTAAAAATTGATTAGTTAAATGCCATAAATTTTACACCGACACATAATATCCATAACAATTACGATACGTCTCAAATTCATTCGTCCGACAATATGAAAAATAATAGTTTAGTCTTATTAATAATTCATGTGTGCCCTCTTTCAATATGTAGGATCATGTTTAATAATTTCACTGATGATAACATGTAAAGAATTATATAATGCAACAATGCGGACCCAAAGAAAAAGCCGACGTTTTATCAAATTGACCTCAGATAACGGACGTCAATTCTCGATTTCATGTCAATTGACAAAAAGTGTTTCAACGGTCGGTTACGATATGAAAACTCCAATTATTACAGTTATTACTTGCGTGAAACAATACAAAAATGTTCCTCAATATAAATCGAAGAAGAGAGCTCCTAATTGTGCTGCTAGTGTTATCATCGATAGCAAACGTATTTCTCCTTCTGAACTCGTCTATTTTCACAGATGGAGATGAGGTGAAGATCACTAACCATTCAGTATCAGAAGACGACGATACATTGAGTAGATTAAAAACAATCGACTTCGGGAATTCTGGTCGTTTGGATAAAACCCTGCAATACAAATATTTCGACGATGTTTTCTTGGGCACTAAAGTAAATGAGCTGAATAAAATTCATCACGTTTGTCTTGCGACCCAAAGTTCCCTGGACAGGATTCTTTCGCTCCTGGAAATAGTTGATCACTGGAGCGGCGCCATCTCGGTAGCTGTCTTCGAATCAGAAATAACGCATTTTGTTAATCTGCTCAATGTCCTAATTTATCTACGAAAATGTTTCCCGAAAATAAGAGAACAAGTTACCTTCCATTTCGTAACGTCTAGCAGTACTAACTTGGAACATGTTGGATTGAACACTGGAGCACTCCAGGAACAAAGTTGTGACAAGGAAGCAATTAATATGTTGAGGAAACTTCTGAGATTCAATCGAACAGTTGAGTTTATTTATCCCCAGAATCATTTGAGAAACTTAGCAAGAAAACATTGTTTGAATGGCTTCGTATTTTCAACCGATATCGATGTGATCCCCAGCTACGGAATGCTAGAAAAGCTCGATGAATTTTTGATGAAATTTCAGTGCAAAAACGGATTATGTGCTTTCGTCGTGCCGACTTTCGAAATCGATGAAAGTCTTAGTTTTCCACTAAGTAAGATGGAATTATTGAATGCAATTAATCGGAATTTGGCCAGACCCTTTCATCAACAATTTTTCAAGCCTGGACACTTCGCAACTAACTACGAAAAGTCAGTATTTCTATATTGCATACCTTTTTGAGAATACTAAATTTAATTAGATGGTACACCATAAAAGATTCCGATTCTTATGTGACAGTTAGTCATGAATTCGACAAGTTCAACTTTTTCTATGAACCGTTCTACGTAGCCGAAGATACAGTTCCACCGTACGAGGAAAGATTTATTGGATATGGATTCACGAGAAATACACAGGTATCACTTTTTTAAATTAAACCATTCCAAATTAAATTTTCATTTTTTCTGCAGACATACGAAATGCTTTTAGCTGGATATAAGTTTTTCGTACTTTCTCCCATATTCACTGTACATTGGGGATTATTGTCAAGTGAGTCGAGACCCCAATGGAGAGAAGCCCAAATTGCGAAAAATGTGAAAAAATTCAACAAGTACAAAAAAGAGATTTTGGTAAAATATAAAGAGGGAGGATAAAAACTGGTCAACTAGTTCATCATGTATTATTGTTTAGTTTCTTTTTTCGTTAGTTCAAATCAATGCGTTGATAAACGAACGAATAAGAAATAATTCGTGTTGAAATGATACTCTGATATGAAAACACACCTGGAAGAGAAATTAAGTAGGTATTCCCTCATCCTTCTGATTCAACCTTTTCCATATTCTGTTGGTGTTAAAACGATTCCTATTGAGTAATTCGAAAATGACTGAAGCATCGAGAGTCCTTGAGTGGATATCTGAAATGAGAAATGAAAATTGAACATTGTTTTTATATTAAGTTCTTGAACGAACATGTGGGATGAATAGCTGGTGAATGATTTGATCCTCGGTCTTTAATTATAACAACTGAGGTAATTTATTGTTTTATATTGCAACAATTAATTCACATAATTAAAATAACCAAAGGTACTTAATGATATTTGGATTTTTTGATTCTGAAATAATTTTGAAAAAGCGGAGAATTTCATTCTGCATGAAGAAGAGGAAATTATCAAAGCTTCGATGTTATTGTTGCCAACAATTCCAATTTGAAACATGATTTAGGTTCATATTTTCTTTTCAACTTTGAATCTCTGTGACTGTTCGAATAAATAGAAAGAAAAGTTAAGAAAAATATAAAATTTTTCTCAATAAATTGCTTCAAAGCTTCAATGAGAAATCAAAAATATATTTGGTTAACTAACTTGAAAAGTTTTAATTTTCCATATTTCCTCTTCAAAATTAATTTTTTTGTTTGTTTTTTAAATCTATCTTCTTTTTGTATTCAGTTAAATGAATGTTGCAATTATCTTCGAGAGGATATCAGATTATGAAATGAACGAAATTTCTTCAAATATCACAATGAACGGATAATTGTTCTTAATAAACGCATGTCCGTGATCTCACCGTGAACAGAAACTTGGATTTTTGAAGACGAAAATAAATTCTTCCAATGCTGTATTGGTCAGAAATAAAAGAGGAAATTCATAGAAAATAAGATGATATGGCTGGTAGTATTGCACGATTCATTATGTGAGAGAAAATAGTAGATATTCATTCGTTCATAATGAATTTTTCTTCACTCGAGCAGTATAGGAATTAGGTTTTTCTGAAAAATAACTGTTTGTTAATATTCATATTCAATTGGGAAGGGTCATAACCAATTACGATAGAAATTTCTTTCTTTCTTCGTGATACACTAGAATCTTTGAATAACCAAGTGTTTCTCAATTAAATGATTGTTAGAGGAATTATGAGTCTAAAAAACTGATCCAAAGTTCTCCTGAAGGTTACATTCAGTGTCCATGGTTTGAGCAGAATAATATTTCATCTACCCTCAAAGCTATACCAATAAATTGACCTAATTGATTGATTTTTTCACCAGAAATCATCTGGGAAACGACAAGAAAATGTAAATATCATCTGTTAGTTTTTTGAAATATATGAAACTGAATTTCCGCAATTCGTAAAAGATCGAATTAAATAGAAGTAGAGTTTTCACTAAATTGTTTATGATTCCAGCAATTTTTCAGATGGGTTCCAACGTTTCGCTCCAAATTTAATTCGGTAATAAATCAGCGAAAAAGTGAAGAATAGCACACTTGTGGAATAGGTTATGACAGTAACAATGAAATACGGGCCTCATGAATTAATGGGACATCAATTTAGATGACGGAATCTCAAAGTGACGTGGAAGGTCATTATCATGATAGTGAATTTCAAAATTTCTTTGACAATTGAAATATGGGCTACTGGAAAGTTCATATTAAATCTCATGGGAATGAGATGAATTCAAGCTCCCAGTTCCAATATAAGAATCACAACTTACATATCTATAAGTTTCCAAGAATCTTCCCCAGTTATTGCTTAGTTTAATTTTTATTCTCTTTGCCTAATTTCGAATTCGTTTCCTGCGGCTGCTTTCTTGCTGGTGGCATCTTATATTTGACTAGGAGTTCTTTTTTGAATTCTTTAAATTTCTTCATATTTTTTGTATTCTGTGACTCTCTCCATGGTGGTCGAGTTTTCTTAATTTGTAAACCCCAGTGAATGGTGAAAACTGGTGACAAAACTAAGAATTGATACCCTGCGAGGTACATTTCGTAGACCTATCGAAAACAGTTGAAATGAATTCGCCATCTTTATGGTGTTAATATTTTACCTGGGTGTTTCTTGTATAACCATAACCGACGAAACGTTCATCGTGAGGTGGAACAGTATCCTTGGAAACATAAAACGGTTCATAAAGAAATTCATAATTTGTAACTGGATGATTTATATGAATTTTCGCGCTCTCCTCTTTGGTGGTTTGCCATCTGAAAAATCATACTTTAAAAATTGGGATTTGGTATATAAATGAAACTCACCTGCTGAAATTGGTCGCATATTGATTGTATATGAAAACTTTCTGATGGAACGGTCGTGCCAATGCTTTCTCAGTTAATCTCAACAGCTCCGATTTGTTTGGTGGAAATCGTACTCTGTCGTCAAGTTCAAACGTTGGGATAACATATGCACACAATTTGTTACCACAATTATCCTTTGCCAGGAACTCATCCAGTTGATTGACCATATCATAACTAGGTATTATATCTATGTCAGTGAGAAAAACGTAGTCGCTCTGGCAATTTTTTCTTGCCAAGTTTCTCAAATGATTCTGTGGATACAACACTTGATTCTTCCATTTCATATATTTTTTGCGTTGCTTCGATCTAGTCAGCTGCATAAGTAATCCCAAAGGGTTATCACAGTCTAGTCTGTTGAGCAAACTCGAGTTCAAATAGACACGCGAAGGGGCACTTTTTTGTCTAAAAGCGAAATGGAAATTGACTCTTTCCTTTATTTTAGGAAAACAGTCTCTTAGATAGGCAACATACAAAATTAAATTATTGAATTCTTCATCGCTGCCACCGAATGCTGCTAATGATATCGGACCATCCCAATGGTTCGCAACTTGAATAATGGAAACAATTTTGTCTAAAGAACTCTGTGTTGCTAAACATGTTTTATGTTTGCGACTCAGCGAAACGAACTGAGTTCCTGTGAGGACATTATCGAAATACTTGTACTCTAGTTTGTTGTCCCATCTTCCTAAATGTATATCTAAAATAGGCTGATTTACTGTGCCCACTTCTGTATTTATTGCCGATTTGAACGACTGTGTTGGTGCTTTTAAGGCTTGTTTCCTAGTGGTTGTTATTAATTTTGGGCAATCACTATTTTGGTTCAATTTCAGTGCAAGGAATATATTGTAGATAGTCAATACCAAAACGGTGATTATGCTGACGTTCCAAAATCTGCATAGTTTCTGAAGAATTAATTAAGAATTAGTTCGAATGACATTCACAACAGATACTTTTCATCGTTATTGAAATGAAGTTTTCACTCACTTGAATCATTGAAATGTCGAAGTATCACATGTCTAAGCTGGAGATCCAACACAAAACTGATTTTAGATATTAATTGAAGATCACATATTAATTTTGGAAAATATCATTCTTGTTACTTCCACAGGATAACACGTAATGGTTATCCTTATAGTCTTTGCTCACTCTTCTTGACATGGTGAAGCCGATTCGTAGGCGGCTGCGTCTATTTATCGATCTGATTATCATGCGGTGTCGACTGGAATAGAAGTTTCTGCGAATACACCGGAAATCGTTTTGGTAACCAATTTCATATATCAGTTTCCTTCACCAGATAAAGAATATTATTCGAAAACGTTGTTATTAGACATTTTCGCTTGTTGGTCACTGATTTTTATTCATGTTCTCCTCCGAAGATAAATAAATATAAAGAGATCTTCATTCTTGGAATATTCGACGTAAGATGGCATTTATATCAGCTGTTATCTAAAACTTTTTATATGATCTAACAAAAATAGAGCAATTTCCAGGAATAAGAGTAAAAGAATATTCCTTTTTCTCTTTTATCACTTTGAATATATAAAGTTCGATCCATATATTCAGAGAAAAAAAATTTATGAGGTAGGTTTTTCTGTTACAATTCAATAACATGCATGAAACTTCTACATTAGTTTAATTAATTTCGACTTTCATACATCATATCAAATGTTGTTGATTCAATATGTAATATAAAACAGGTCATTTCTATTAACGTAATTAACTAATTATTCTTTCATAATTGTCAGTAAAAATTTCATTAAAATAAAAGCATTCACGTAGAATTGATGAACAAAAGCGAGAATTCATGAGAATATATTAAATCAACGGAGTGTCTCATGGAAAATAATATAAATCAAATTCCAAGCAGATGAAAAACCGCAAGTTTGAAATATTTCTAGCAATGATTTGATTATTTCTTGTAAGTTTCAATGGAGAGTTTATTCTTTGGTGACGCCTTTCATATGAAATATGCACAACCCGAGAAACGGACAAAGTATTCTAGAATATAGCCTAAATTTTTGGATAATTGTTTTTTATATCTCCTGGGTTTGGTTCAAATCATCAATCCGGCAGCTTGTTACAGTGTGAAATCCGTATTGAAAGCGAGAAAAAACTACTTCCTTTGATTTGGGCGCATCCACCATTTAAGTCATTGTGTCACATGTTTCTGAATGTTATAAACGATTTGAATCCAATTAAACAAATAACATTAAGAATAAATGGAACATTGTTAGACTACGGAATTCGCTCAACCAATTTTTTCAAACAAACAAAACAAAAATATTGATCGTATCAAAAAGATTATTGGGACTACACATCCAATATAAATAAGACCTTCAGGAATTATTCCACACGAAACTTTGCAATTGAAGGAGGAATCCATTAAATTGGACTAAGTCGCTTGAGCTGCGGCAATCCGAGGAATTGCTCAGCAGTTTTCTGGGATATTGATAGCGATGTCTCTTCAAAACTTCATACAATGGAATTGAACAATCTCAACATTGGTCATCAATTCCTAACGTGTCACGGAAATTTTATGAGCATCGCTAAAGTTTCAAACTGCCAAATATCCTCATGAGAGAATGAGACAACTACCTCTTGAAAATTTAATTTAAGCAAAGGAAATAAAATCAGAATACCATGGCAACAGCGTTTCCAATATATGTGAACAGATGATAATATCACGTGCACAAACTTCAATTGATAACTTTAGATGAAAATATATTTGGTCAGAAAATCTCGACACTGTGTCATGAAGTCTGAAATTGCGTGCTGAAATTCTTCTTCCTGAGATTTGTGCAATTTTTACATCATTTCAAATCTGATTGAATATGCTGCTCCAAAACCTGATTGGCTTCATCCTAACGAATGCTAAAACGATAAATATGTTTGTCAGTTCGTCTAAAATGTCAGTCAATAGGATGATGTTTTCAAGTTGTCTGTCATGCCTAAAGCTCGAAAACATTTCTCGTTTATAATGAACGCTAATCCGATTTTTCCATTGAAGATCTTACAATCTTCAAGAGTACCCCATAACAGAAATAACTTATATTGGTGAGTTGATCATTGAAAATGACTGAAACAGATAATTTCTGTTTCTCTGTTGTTGTATGTGAAATTGTTTGTTGAATTTTAAAGAAGTATTCGAAACCTTATTGGTGATGTCAATATTGATGCATGTCTCAGAATGAATATTTAGTATAATATTGATGGGTATATTCAAAAGAACGTATGGTGAAGTTTGTACTATTTAAAATGCAGAAATATCTAAATTTAAATGATAAATGCATAATGTACGATCGATGAAGGTTTAATTTACTGATGTTCCTCCCCTAAAAACTCAGTTTCTTTCTCATAAACCATTCAATAAAAGTTCTATGATTTTTCAACGACTACCTCACCATTTATCTTCTATACGCTATTAATTGTTGGGTTTACATCCAAAGTTTCATGCACAGAAAAGCGAAACAAACAAGTTGCTGATTTAAATACCATGAATGCGGTGACAAAAGTATGATTTGAATTCGAGTTGAAATTCGTTAACTCAGGAAACTTTGAACGGAATAATAAGGATCAAAGGTAATTTCAACATTATATGCACTTTTTTTCACTTATAAATCCATTACTTTGGCCTTGCCTTGTTCACATCAGTACAAGACTAACTTGTGTACCACGCAGAACACAAAGGGTTCAAGAGAGTAGATTTAGGTGTATTTTTCACGGCTTGAACAAGCAACTAACATTCATGAAAATACAATGAGGGATTTTATTTTTCGACGTATCGAACTGTCTGTTCACAATTAGAATTCATTTTTGAGAAAACAACACTTGAAATAAAATGGAATAAATAATATATTAAGAAAATTTGGTTTTTCTAATGATTTAATTGTTGTTTTTTATTTCTTATCATTTTGTTCTGTTTTTTATGAATATATGAACCGGATGAATCTGATAACTTCTATATTTGAGCTTCTCGTGAAATATTACTATTCAAATTATAACTTTGACAACCATTGACGGTTCACAACTGAAATAAAGAAAACCTTGCGTTTTGTTATTAGATGTACAGTACAATAAGGTCTTTTGACAATTGTTGTCATAAACCAGGAGGCTTTCCTCTATTTGTTGTGCCTATATGGTGAAGATATATGATGGTAGTCTAAAGGATTCAAATACTCAACAGTTATTCAAACTTTAAGAATTTTCAAATTCTTTATTAAGCATGATTATAAAATCAAGCAACAAGTTTCAACAAAATTTTAAACTATAATATTTCATTCAATCATCCCTACATACAATCCCTAACAGTTAAAACACTATTTACAATGTTCCCACAACAATAATCGTATTAATTGTCTATTCCTAGTTTCACTTTTCACATTTTACTTTGACCAGAGCATCAAATCGCGGATTTTAATTGATCTAATTCTTCGATTTTGTCTCGAACAACACGTGTTTATCTCAACTTTCTGAATGCTCGGGATCAATCACTAGCTCGTTCTACTCTAATTTTACACATACTCGTTAAGACGAGTGAACGATTTTTTTAAATCCCTTTTTTATTTTTTCTCTTTTATTTATTTCGTAATTACGTCAATACGAGTATTTGTATAATGGCACTACGTGTTTATGTACGTTCAATCGTAACCTACATATTGTTTTTTCAAGCAATATATAAAATGATAAAAACTCCTTGTATATATCGTTACAAAACCGGGATAATAGACTATTTTTGTGTAAAATATATAAACGTTTCAGCCTATGTACATATTCAGGTATATTTTCTATCGTCCGTATTATAAAAGTCATAAGCATCATTGGGCATCCATTTTATGTAAACGTCCATGGAAACTAACAACTGAAGTTCTACAAAAAAATTTGGCACGGTTGTTATGAATCGAAATGAAACATTTCAGAATATTTTTGGCTATTAACGATGAAATGCAAAATTTATTGTCAATATATTGCATCTTAAACAGCTGTAGTATTCATGAATAGAATTCAGCAGTTTTGGCTCGGGACATATTGAAGTTCGAATGTGGGACCTGACAAAATCGATTTTCTCTTTAAGTGGATGCCCTAAAAAGTATTCATTATAATCAACATTATAAAGTTCCGATGGACTACTGGGGTGGAGGGCAGCGGACAACGGTTGTTCGTGCGAATTCCGAGAACTTCTCATCAATAGGGATTCGATCATCATATAGGGAAGGCGCCTGCAGAATAATCCCCGCTGTTCCAACTAACACTGCTAACGTAAATATCCACAAGAACAACCTATCCAACACCATCGCCACGTACTTCCAATCCTCTTTCACCTGAAATTCGTCATAAAAATCCGTGGATGTTATGAAACAAAAAATAACCTTAGTAGAATCCTCCAAAGTCTTTGTGTGCTCAGCGATGAATCTTATGCAAAAACAAGATTTGTGGATTTCGGGGGGACAGTTAGAATGGGAAAAGGCGGGATTCCGTAATACTGGACTTTTCATCCCTCCTGTATCGCTATCAATTGCCCCCCGATCTTCTGAGTCCGGGGTTGGCAAAATCACTGGACCATGAATCTGGCAGCTTCCTCCGAATGGGCCTCCGTCTGCCAAGCTGAAATGAATGCAACGTTCAATTGTTCAGTCGTAGTTTTGGGATTTATGAACATTCGTTGCCTTACCTCCTTGAAATTTCCTCTTTCGACGGTGTTCGACTGGGAAACCGCCTTTTTGGAGTAGCATCGTCTCGCTGCACCGTTGTATGATAAGGGTAAAGGCACGCCGAAATCTCGCGGCTTTTCACCATGAAACGATTGGTTACGTATTTGCTAGAGAGAAAACAACCGCAATTACACAAAGGTGTTCAATAATAAAATGCAATGACATTGAAGTGACGAATTTACCTGTTTGTCTCAAATACATACTGCGGCCTCTTCATCACAAGGAGTCTTGGTAGTATATGAATGAAAACTCTTTTAACCCAGGGTGACATTTTGTGCGTTTGTGGTGATCTGAAGTGGACATTCAGAACCACAACAGTGACGCAGATACTGAAAAAAAACGAATTATATTTCATGTCACGTGATATACAGGTTCAAAATAACTCAAAACTACGATCATAACCAATTCATTGTGAAGAGATGCTTTAAACCTTTAATATATATTATAAATTGCTGCGAGAAAATTACGCATGAAAATTCGAATCAGGAATTTTCCATCAAGTTAAGCTCTTTAATTTTTCTTCGATGAAAGTGCTGTTTGAAAATCAGTGTGAACTGAAATAAACGTCGATAATTACGTCGTATAGAAAATCTGCCCCCAAAACTCATTTTTCGGGAAAATAATCTTTTCCATCATTTCCAATATTTTCGAGTCATAATGACGAAGTCGGATTATAATCCCAATTTGAACTCAAAAATGATTCGATTTCTTTGGGAAGGCGTGCGAATTTATTGAAAATCATGAAGATTTGGACACTCTATGCATTTAAGATGGAAATGCTGATGCAACTTTGTGAAAATGGACAAAAGTAGTTCATGTCAAAAGGAGAACGTCGACGACGAAAACCGAATTGGTATCTAAAAGTACACAACGGAAAAACACCTTTTGGGTCTGTTGCATAGTAAACTCCCCTCAACCTGAGGACCGTTCTTTTGCCGGTCGCTAGTCGAGGATTTAAGTTTTTCGTCGACGTTTACAAAGCGAGTTAGCGATTCAGGAAGTATAAGAGATCCCTGAAACTACTCTGCACTGAATATCCACGTGTAGGTATCTTGAAAACTCTGCGGAAATATCGAACTCGAAATTATTGTTTGAAAAGTGGACACAACTCAAAAGTTTGATACACGTTTCTATTCGCCATTTACAAACGCATGTTCAACTATTAAAAACAATAAAAATATTTAAAAGCTACTCACCTAATGGAAACTAGTATCATAGCAAAAATCAAATATTTGCCAAGTAAAGGTACAACTAGTGAAGTCGGAGGTATAATCTCGACAACCAGAAGGAAGAACACATGGAGACTGATGAGGATTGAAATCGATAACGTCACCTACGGAAAAAAAACAACATCGTATTAGGGATTTTTCATTAAAAGCTTCAGCGGTTCGTAGGAAAAAATAATATTCGGATTTCTGACCAAGCCAAGCTGACCTAGTTTCATCCGCTCTTCCTCGTGCCAGAAACGCGATTAATTGATATCAAGTGGAGTGGCAGCTTTTGCGCCCTTCTGACAGGATGCGATGATTTTTTGCTATAATCTCGTCGTATCCATTGATGCTGAAGGAAGTCTTCAATTCGTCATGCTGTTAGAGACATTCAGAACTTATTTTATCGGAGGAAGCGTTTCAACTTGATCTCAAATCTCCATCTCTTCAATTATGGATAAGGAGGCTTGTGGAAGAGAGGTTATATTGTGTCGGAAAATTCGCGATTTATCATTGGAATTTTTCATGGGTTTACGCGGAAGTAAGTTTTCAGATATATCGGTCTGCTGGGAATTTTAAATTCTCGTTTGAGAATTGAGGTTCAGGAAATTTCAAAGTAACTTTTTTCCGGTGATGCTTAAGAATTATTTGTCCATTAAGGATTAATTTGTGTGATCAAACATTTTTATTCTACTGAATAAACGAAATATATTCAAAGGAAAAGCAATTTGACTTTTAATAAACACAGGGTGTCTCAAAATTGACGCCCGTCCTCTCGGGTGTATATTCAAAATTTCCCTTTTTCTGATTGTCCTTTATTTGAGAGATATGAGCAAAAAGATAAATTAGTAAAAGGAAATGAACGAATACGAGCCACCATGTCTTGCGAATCCAAAACAGATGTTTGATAGACGGTTTCTTTCAAAACTCCCCAGAAGAAAAACTCCAGTGGATTGAGGTCCAGCGATCTAGGAGGCCATGGTATGGGCCCACCTCTCCCAATCCGTTTTCCAGGAAAAGTCTCATTGAGAAATTCTCTCACTTGGTGTCCATAATTCTTTTCAGAATCTTTGTTCTCAATCGTTTTTTGGCCATATCTCTCAAATGAAGGACAACCGGAAAAAATGGCACTCTTGATTTTTGATTTATTTCAGCTCCCTGAATATACAACCGGCCGTCGATTTTGAGACACCCTGTCTATGAATATTCGAATAAAACCCCAACAATTATGGAGTAATGATAAATATTTTGCTCTAAACAAAAAAGGTTCCTCAGCTTTCCGGGGAAGTTCTTGGAAATGGGCCTAGAGTTTTTGCGAGTCATGTAAATATCGATTTTTAGGCACAAATTAAAGAATTCATACAAAATTTCTATGATAAAACGTATGTTGCGTTCATTCAAAGATTTGTAACCTTTCTAAAATTGTTTGTAGCTCTACAAGACATTTTTAGGAGTTTTTGTAATTCTCAAAGAAAATGGACGATTGCAATTTTTCGCGAGTCAGGCAGGAATTTCGGACGTTTTCGTCAAATCATAAACATTTTCGTGACTTACCTTTTCCCCACTGTCAGAAGGTAAGTAGAAGGTGAGTACGGTTAAGAAAGATATTCCCATACATGGAATAATAATGTTAACGGTGTAGAATAACGTTTTCCTCCTCATCGTTATGTTGAATGTTATATCTAGATATGGTTCATCACAGCATGTGTAGAATTTTTCGTTCCTGCGAAACAACAATATTTAACTTTGAAGGAATCGAAGAGTGTCGTAATGGACGAATAGAGTCGGGAAGTAGGTCGATATTCAAAGTTCGGAAACGTGTTTTTTACGACTTACCGATGTCGTGGGTGTCAAATACCGAATGAGCACCAGGACACTCTTCTATTTTATAGATAGGAAAAGGTACGGGATAAACCGCTTTCCGAAGGCCGTTTCCCTCTGTTTGCAGGTGAATGCGAAATATATGTTCGTCGGATAAACTGAAATGAGGGTAGGTTTTTTGTTTCATGACGTTTTCTTTCAACCGATGCAAACAGGGAAACGCACCGATAGAGGCGATGAATACGTTTTTTATCTAACTTGTCTATTCATTTTATGATTTCGGATAGAAATTTTATTCTATCTTACCTAACGGCAGGTACTTCTAATATATCCCATTCCACTGACATATAGAATTCAGAAAGATCCACACCCACTTCAACGATGTTACTACCGATTTTTTCGTCCATATGCCTCAAGTCCACCTTGATCGAAAATAATGGAAATTAGTTTTGTGTGACTGAACAGTTTGAGGATTGGACTAGATAATATTACACATATTAGTCTTATAATAGGTATATACAATCTACGATTAGTGATCAATCCAACAGTTTTTCATACCAGCAACGCAGCTTAGTTGTTTTGGTATGATCCATTGAAATCAATCTGGAGATTCGAATTCGTTTTGAGATAGATGTGAATTAAGATGAACCGACGCGACGGCCGTTTTTATTCACAAGTCCTCGATCTTCCTTTCAGGAACACAATAAAGGGAATAATTGAAGGAATTTAGCGATCGAAACCGTGAAAACAGTCGGTAAGTTGATTCCGTTGTGTATTGTGAAATCAATATCAACTCGAAACTGATTTATCAATAGACAGCTCGGTATCCTCCGCGGGTGGCTCAACAATTCCGTTGGCTTTTCATATCGAACCTTGAATACAAAGTTTTACTTCTTGCGGGTAATTAGATTTCGAAAAGTTTATCTCGGATCTGTAGTAGCTTCAACTTTATAATTGATGATGGCTCCCCATGACCTAGCGGAGTTCAAAACTCTTTATTAGCAAATAAGGTAGATTAGAATGTCCCGCATAAACAATATTCCCTGAGATATGAACCGCGTAGCCGTTATGAAGGAAAATATTCACGAAATTCTTTTTGATGGTAACGTTGGTGAAACGAAATGGTTTCAATAATGTATAAAGGAGCAGAAAATGGGGAAGTTCAGAGATTACTTGCTACCGATATCTAAAATGAAACGACAAATTAAGTGCAGGCATCGAGCAACCGTTGGTATTTGTTTGAAAAATGAGTTTTCTACAAAGGAATCAATAACATCAACTCCCCCGACGCCAAGTCGCGTCGCCTGAAATTGGAAAAGCAGTGTTAATACCTCACGATTCGTGAAAAGTTTGATTTTCACCAAACCCATTTGACAGTGGAAAGTTGATGAATAAAAATTTTTTGCAGCTGAGTTTAATACGTAATCGTATCGATTCGTTCGAAGCATCGAGGTGTGTATAAATTGGAGAAGTTGAGAAAGTTTAATGACCTACCTGATGATGTGAAAAATCATGAAACTTGAATCGATAACTGTGTGATGATGGACGATAATGTAGACAGTAGATGATCGGGATGCACGTTACATATCCTAATATAGAAATTCTTTACCAATATGCGCGAAACGACAGAAAAAGTTTTTGATGCAAAAAATAAAATCACCATTAATATCTAAACACTCAAATCACCATCTAGAAGCTGAAATTTTTTTTATCACTTCACAAACTTTGGGCAGCACAACTTCAAGAAAAAACAGTGATATTCTTTATATCCGTTATTAGACTTTTTGTTTAGGTTATATACAGTATCTATTAGGTACATTTTTAACGTTTCGGTATTAGAAATTCTTTTAATCGCACATGCTCAAGCAAACTAAGCTCCATAACTATGGATTAAGATACTATGGGCACGGATCCCTAAATGGAAAAGGTATAAAATTGTGATGTCTCAAAAATGAATACACCACCAAAAACTCGCCATCGATTTATCGTTCAGCAAATTTTCAAATAGAAAAAAAACTCTTCACATATCGTATGGCTATCCTGACTACCACAGGCTGTTTCGGATTGAGCAGTTTTCTAGAGCCAATTTCTCATGACTACGACAAAATCAAGTATCAATTTTTACACGATCTAGATATCCGTTACGAACTCGTGAATGAACGGAACGTCGTGCAAGGCATCCTTATCGAAATTTCTTATCGAATATCGTAATACAAGAGTGGCGCCTTTCGATATCATTTTAATTAAAAGGTTTGTCAATATGCTTCAGTTGCTGGCAAGAATTTCATCAACGCTGCAAAACTGTTGAGATGAAAACGTTAAATCAGATCAAATATGACTATGAATATTATATTATATCTAGTGAAACGCGTACCAAAAACACCACCAAAACCACTACCGAATAACGAAAATTCCATGGTCTACTCTATGCTTGACATGAAATCAATGGTCGTCTAATGACAAAATGATATATGTTTGATATGGTTTTCATAAAATTTCTCGTCTAAACCATGACATTACTGACCTACAGAGTAGTGTAAATGAATTATTCGAACTTTTACATAAACAAATAAACGAAAGTATGTATTATCGAACTTGAAACTAAGTGCCAAAGGAAAATATATCTTGTTGCAAATGAGATGTGTCTAAGTGCATATTAATTGAGGGTATTGAAGTTATGATTGGGAAAAGCAGACGTAAAAAATCCTACTTTATATATCCAATTCGTGGATAACAATAACTGAATATTATTATGTGAAATTAATAAAATCCAGAACATTATTTTCAATTCACAATTTCGCTTCGTCTGCAACATACATTTTGGTGACGGATGTTTTATTGCGTATATAAATGTAAATATTCAGATACAAAAGAATTGTTCAGTCTTTTGTGAGTTCCCCAGAAACTAATCATAATCTTGATTACACGGGAGAAATATTTGAAAGAAATTCCACTGGTGCGTCCCAGACGCGACGTTTCTAAAAAAGGAATTGCTTGAATATTAAGATATTCATATAAATGAGTAGCGAAATTTTGCAATTAGTTTCATTGTTAATTAATACGATTTACACTCATGAGAAAGTGAAAACTTGAAATTTGTCCCATTTATCATATACACCTTCAAAAAATTGAGAAGGGTTCTGATGACAGATTATAACTTGCAATAATGAAAAACTTCAAAAGATTGTTTTGAATATTACGATTATTCCAATTCTTCATTGTCAAATACTGCGTTGACATGTTCAAGTCCTGATTTCTCGGTAATGTTTATTATAACATCGCAACTATGAGAGAATCTTTTCTGGAACCTTATTTTTTGGCAGCACAGACAATTGAAAATTTTAATTTTTCAGACGTAGTCTTCATTTTCAAATTTAGAATTGTAGATCGAAAATAGCCAAATTCATGTTGGGGATAATCATTTCCAAAATGCAAACAAAAAATTTTAACACTTTCTTAGTGAAATAACTTGCTTCGGATTATATATGATTGTTCATCTTATTTAGCTCAAACAAAAAATAATATTTGTTGCCGGTTTTGCTTGGAATTATTTAAAAATGCACTGAGCTCTATATCATCTCAATTCAGCAATAGTTATCTGACGCATCTCTTTGCATGAAATAGTTTCCAAACGTTGCAAACAATATTCAGTTTGGGTCCATTCGGACGTATCTTCTCCAGATATAATCCCTGGAATTTGAATTTCCAAGTCTCTAATAACATCAGCTTTTAAAGCTGACCAGACATACTGAATACCACTGATCATCGGGCTGTAAGGACTTATCAATGTCCAAGAAATTCATTCGCCCGAAGAACGTCTTAGAATGAAGCAGCATGCTTTAGTAGATATTAGGAGCGATGTGGAAACATTCACGCACAAAATCATTTGGTTCGAGAGGCATTCCTTTCAGAATATCGATGTATTACATCTAAATTTCCTATCCATACTACGAAATGTATATTTGATCCCTTGCACCCTAGAAATATGGGTCCAACGATTATATATTAAAAAACAAATATTAAAAAATAATAATTGGGATGCTCCTCAAAGAGGCACAAAATTATTCAGGAATTTATCTACAATAGCTTATATTTTGCAAAATATTAGAAACAAAAAAAAAATGCGTTTCTGATTAACTATCAGTTGTATTAAAAAATATATTTTGGTTGTACGAAATGTCATTTTTTTTTTTCATCTCACAGATTATCATAGCATCAATGTAGATTCTGTTTCATACATTTCATATTTTCGTTATTTTTCGGTTTTTGTTCAACCATTCGGTTGATAAAAACAATTGAACAAAAATATGCATGGCAATAGAAGCACCTAGCCAATATGGAAATAAATGAAGTAATTTTTCGTTGTGAAATAATGATTCCATTTCTCTGATCGTAACTCGACTACCCCCAATCATACGCATTCCACAAACACCCGTTTCAAGTTCTTTGAAAAAAAACAACATCGGAGAGATTGAAAGTGACTTGCAAAGAGCGTGTTATCTGTTAAATAAATAGGTGATATCCAAAAAGTGATAATTTTATACCTTTCCCAAGTGTAACAGCTGAAATTATGTACACAGGGTTCGTTTCACGTGCAGATCTTGTACTTTGGAGTGAACGTCTATACCTGAATGATTCACTAACAAAAATGGTCTTTTTTCAAGTCCCGGATCTGCACACAAAAAAGGAACCTCAGAACGTCACATAAACAGGAGCTCAAAAATGACTAAACAAACACAAAGTAAAAGGACACCATCACTCGAACCTTGAACCCGTCATACGTCCAACTGCCCAACTTCAAGACGCATGTTTGTACATCGTATGGAAAAAATTCAACGTCGATTGAGCAAGAAGATTTATAAACGGCTGGAGGTTTCCAAAGCACCAGACCCGAGTAGAATACCGTCGCTTTGGTCATAAGTGTGACTTCGTAGTTACCGTCAGCGCTGGAAGAAAACACATTGATAGCTTTTCTAGTAAATCAGCACCCTGCGCACCCTTGGTTAGTAATGAGAAAGAAGATTAACCCTTCATCAATTCATGACAAAAAAATCAATCTCTTAAGGGATTAATAATGTATGTCAAAAGTGAGGAAAGATTCCTTACATTTTGGATGCTGAAAGATATAAGAAATTCAATGAATAAACACAAAATCTAGAACACGATGCAGAATGGGAAACATGAGAGTGCTGATTTAACAAGAGAATATAACTTTTTTCAATGAGTCGAAAACAAATATCGAACACAACAGTTGACAAGATATCTGGAAGATATTTGAGTATAGGAACAGCGTTCCTCAAACATCTTTTTCAAAGAATTCAAGGTACAACATAACATTGAAATCAGTTTAAAATTAAGAGAGGAGAAAGGTTTGAAACTCTAACAAAGAAAGAGAAACTATTGTCGATATTCAAACCGTTCTTTACAGATCAATCTTACCCATAAGGAACTTTACAAAGATTATACAGAATCCAGAGTCCTAGCAAAGGATCGTTATGTAAGAAAGCTCTCGATAACTATTGATGTATCAAATTGTCTCATAAAAACGACCAAATGCATTGGTATAAATTGAAACTTTCTAACACACGACCCTTCTCATTATACCTACCTACCTTAAAACCGTCATAGGTCCAGCTGCCAAATTTGAGGACGCAAGTTTGCTCGTCGAAAGGAAAGTATTCAACATCAATCTCGCAAGAAGACTTGTATATAGCGGGGGGTTTCCATTCAACAAGACCCTGGTGGTAGATGGTAGCCTTCGTGGCCAGCGTAACTTCGAAATTGCCGTCTGCGCTGCAAGGCAACCAACAACGACACTAACGACCGTGACAACTAACTAGGTGACGAATTTCGATGAACATCAATCTCAAACATTTTTTTATGAAGTGTTTACACTCTTTTTGTTCTTTAAGTTCTATGCTATTTTATTGGCATTGGTAGCTCAACAGGCGCAGTACTGATCTACTACCCAGAAAAACCGGGTTCGAACCCCGGTATATTCCAATTTAATTTTAGAATGCCATCGTGCTTCGGAAGGCAGGTAAAGCCGTCAGTCCCGGCTATATATTTAATAGGTCATGCCAGAGGCATTTGTGCGATCTCTGGCGCTAGACCTAGTGGGTTATTACACGATCTCACTTTTTTCTTCTCTCAATTTTTGTTCACCTGAATACTAGAGACCAAACGAATATTTGCGATTTGCGTAAGCTGAAATTGCTGTTAAAGACGCCACTGTAGCTGCTACCCGAATTTGTTGCGTCTTCTGAAAATATGTCGTAGATTTTACTATAAACGGTGTTCTTAGGAAGTGTGATATTTCATATTTCGCTCCGAATTGGGGTTAACGAAATAGCTTTCGGAGAAGCAATTAGTTAGGGAAAAATGAAAAAAGTGTGTTGTTTATGATCTCATTTTCCCTGTCCGTCCTGTTCCATTTGGCCAAAAATCAGTTCTTTCCTAATAAGTTGCTCTTCAGAAAAGTTAGGGTTTTATAAATCTGCAAGAATAACGCTTTCGTCCGCTAGCTAAGGATTCCTTGGCTGTGAAGTGGATTTTATTGGGAATATAAAGAAACCTAATTTCATTCCAGATTTGGGAATGGGAATCGATAATTTGATGACAATTAATTTATGTCTGGCTTGAATGAACTAATTGAATCATTTTGTGGATTATCATCTTAGGGGACCAGTTTTGTCTGGAAAGTTTGGATGAAGCTTTAAACGTTCACTGGGAAATTCGGTTTTTGATATTACGGAGAATTACGGAGCAGGCAAACATGATAACCATCGTTTATTGATGAAAATTAGTGGAGTTGATGGACCATGTGGCGTTTAATGCTGACAAGTATTCGTGCGTTTGCAATATCGATCAAACGGTGATTGAAACGAAACGCGTTTATGTTCGTGGAATGAGCATGTTTAATGAATACGGAATATGCAAAATAGCGAGAGGGGAAGAAGCTGTACACTACTCTTCGAAATGAGGTTGAGAATATTTTGATGTGGAGTTGGAGATAATTTCTTTGTTTGTACACGATTTTCATCCCAATGATAACCACGGACATATTGCAGATATGTCAGAAGAACTAATGACTCCAACGCCAATGATCTTTCTTTTTCACGCCATCATTAGTTATCGCCAGTTTTTCCTGGTAATTAAAACTGGCCTCATATCGATCTGCCCCTTTAAGTGCTTCCCTTTTTTCTTCTTTATAGTTATATACGTCGGTGTGAAGTTCATTCTCTTCCTTCGTTGTTCTACAGCTCGTTTCTCGCCATTTCGCAAACTCGGAACGTTGAACTACATCATATTTCCACACGGGTGAGCCAAAGATAGGGGTTACGTCAAATCGAAATGATATTGTGAATGACAGGCTGAGATTACTCGGAACCACGCTTGAGTATATTCAGTGATAATTTGAAACAGATTTGATCATAAGCGTCATTATACTTCACACGCTAATAATATACTCCTCTTGATGAAATTGGATCTCTGATAAGCGCTGTATACGTAGCCAGTATGAATATTGCCTACTGAAGCTAACTCGTCGGCAATATTCGGGGATATTAGGCCTTCCAATAAGTGAATCGATCTAAATTGCAAACTAAAATTCATTTAAGAATATTTGAAATTTTCTGAATATTCTAGCGAAATTTTGAAGAGATTTATTGAAAGTTTCTTTGAAATTTGATATGATAGCTTCGGATTATTCGAGAATCGGTTCCCTTAGCAATAGTGAAATGGTGCGCCGAATGCTTGCTCACCAAAGAAACATCTTGTTCCACCTTGGAAAAATTCATTCACTTTGTCCATCGAAATAAGAAAAGTCCGGCGGATGCCACGGATTCTAGGCGTACATGAAGCATCGTTATACGCGGCTCATGTACCGAAAACTGCAATCTAAACCGAATTGCTGGAAATGTGCCGTCAGCTCACCGGAATCCCCGCGCCAACTACGATAAACCAAAATCTAGAAAAAATCTTTTGTAATCGAGAAGAAAGGTCGATTATTATTCCAATTATTCGAAAGATTTCAAACTGAATGAAGTTTTAGTGACATTTCGATATTTTTCGTATCCCCTTTCATTTTCTAATGAGAAATGAGAGAAATTTCACATTTCCAAAAATCATTACAAATTTTAGAAATCTTTTCAGATTCTGAGAACATTGCCTAAAAAGTTGTAATGCACTTCTCTAACGTTTTCAAATAACCGAAAAAATGGCTTGAAATTTGTCGAAATTGAATGAATATATCTCACGAAATTCCTAAAAATGTACATTGATAATCTCAAAAGAAAAAGAGAAAACAGCGATTGGAATTTCCATGATTACAGACACTGTATTTTCACAAACGAAGCCCGATAATTTTCATTCCTCTGATGGCCGTCCATTGTAATGGGAAGAACGGAGCTAGGACCATAATTAAAATTGAATGCCGCCAAACGCTTTTAAGAGTTGTAGGTTCTATTCGCCTCTGGAGAACATACGTTTTGATCCTGATAATCTCCATCAATGCAAGAATGATTGTCAAGATGGTGTTATTATGAAGCCAATAAAACAGCCATTTTCCAGTGGTATTGCAAAGCAATTAATTCTATCGATGACAATACACGCCAACCGAACTCAAATTGCGTATGTTCCAATGAATGTCCATGGCATCACTAGACAATGGCGTAGCCCGCAAGTTCCTCAGATATGAATTGCGTGTGGTATATGAAAGACCAAATGAAATTGTGGCCAACAAAATCCTCAAACATTGGAAAAATCGGAAAATGATTTGGGGTATATGGAAAGGATTGCGTCGTGAATTCATGATGCAGGCAAACTTATTGAGAGCAAAGGCACGAAGCATTCATTTTTTTGGGAGTCATCTTTATATTCATAGGATTTATAAAACATCAGAATTATTCCAGTAATAACACAGTGACATTCACTTTCTGAATATATCAGATGAATCAACACAAAGAAAACTCAGTATTTCCTGGAATAATCAATTGTTGAGCACAATGAATTTCTATGCAGAATAGATGGTGCATGAAGACAATTAGGTTGGAATGTATAGAATATGCAATATCCCGCCATTTATTTAGGCTGAAATAGAACAATGCAAATCGTTTGGAATTCGATCAAACGAAATGACCGGATAACGTTGTTTCCAACTTTCGCCATTCCTCTCAGGTACTGATAATCCATGGTCATTCCAGAAAAATGCCGAAACTCATGAATTCGACTCATTCAACACGGCTAGGTAACTAAAGGACACTGTCGCGCATTCTGTCGAAGATTGAAAAGCATTCAGCGAATGAAACTCCTTTCAAATGCTTCACGGTCATTCAGCGCATGAATGGGGAAATATTATCATTTTGAGGATACCCTTTCATAGCGGTGAATAGTATTCCGACATTATATAACACTTACTTCCGTAAACAATATTTTATAATCATATATCTATGGGTACATTAAGGATGCAGCGAATATTTAAGCACACTCTAATATTTATCATTTCAGCGAGTATTCTGCTGGTACTTCATACGTTATGAGTTTAATCATAAACTACTCATTACCTTGCCCGGTGAATATTTCAGTTTCAATGAATTCGTACATTTCTTCTGTTGTGCCATGTTTTAAAAATAATTCTTAAATCAAAACGCTTCATAGAAATTTCAAATTTAAACAGCGGCGCTCTTTCTAGTAACTTGCGTGAAACTGACGCTTCATGGCGTTATTTTTCATTCAATTTATAACCAGTGTCTTTCTTGCTGACGTTTCTTGGCATTCACAAAAGAAGAATAATTTCGCGATTCTGATGGTCGATTAATAGAATTCGCGAGCAAAGAAAAGTTATGAATCGTATTCGATCATCAGATGATGAAAATAATTGAATGTCTATGGTATCGGTTTTTTGTAGCGTATAGAAGAATGTCAGCTCTTTCATGAATGAATTCGATATATACTGATATTTACTCTGAGTTCCATTATTAAAATGGAAAACTCAACGTGCAAGCGAGACTGAAAGTCCCCCATTGACCTTTTCATCTTACAACTCAAATACTACGTTTCCCGAGCTATATTTATCTTAGCAAGTAGTTCGCTGATTTCATAAACGGCCTGTAACTGTATCTCACGCAAATTGGTGTACTGGCATAGTTTCAGAAGTTTTGTTGACGAGGTTCGACAACTTCAATGAAACTGATTCAGAATTTTCCGCTTCAATGTGAGGGGTGATTGTTGGGAAACACTTTTGGTTTTCCACCAACAATCATGTTTTCTGAAGCGTAATTATGAGAAAATGGAACATATTGAGATTGATGCTTCACCTTATTTCCCTAAGCTATTAATTATTCAGGTAAACAACACCCTTCAATAATATATGGAAATTTTTTCGCTAGAGATTGAAGGAACTTTGAAGCAACTCAACAGTTTCAACTCGAGAACTCTGCGAGTGTAAACACTTCTTCGTTGGAATGAAGAAGCATTGCGATTTTTCATTTTCGGCGACAATATTTGAAATCATTATGACATTCTGTTAGTTATCACGGAACGTACAAACAACATTCACATAATGGTAAAGACATATATGACATCAACAGTTAAAAGAACTTACTTGTTGTAAAGTACAATGTCTGGCCTCCAAATGTGGTCTGACGGTACATGTAGCATGTGAACTCCACCATATTCCTTGGGTTCCCATCGGAGTTTGTAGTCATACCATGACTGACATTTGAAAGTACCGTCTATCAAGCGATAAGAAAATATTTTGTTACAATACTTACTTGCTCAACCCAGAGATTCGTGGTCATTATCTGATTTTTCAAATTCTGGAAAAAAGCAGATGAGTTATTTTTTTATTTGATACAACAAATATAAACTAGTCAACATCTTTTAATTGGAGGTGTATAACGTGAAAAATTGTCACTGGTACGATGATGATGTAATTTCCATTAGAGATTCCAAACAAAAAAGTAATCCCAAATCGAACAATTACATCTGACGACCTCGAATTGCGAATCACATACATGAATACTGCTGAAACGAGGCGGTCATCTGATTAGTCCTACTGGTGCTTGAAATTCCTAAGAGCAAATTGAATGAAATTTCAATTTTCCCATCCCACTAAATTTTGATGAATCGCGACACAAACTCGTGCTTAACACATATTCCATATAGCTTCTTCTCTTTTACTTCAATTTAATTACGGTTGATAAACTTAGCAATAGCAATTATGTTGAATTCTGGGTTCTATCCAAAGATAGAAGGTAATTCAAATTTCGAATCTACTAAAGCCGTAAAGGCATTTTCAGACATTTCAACTAATTGACGTAATACAAAATGCCTCTTTGCGGTCAATAAGTCAACGGTCAAATAATATGAGCATACAAGTTCAAGTTCCCTTTGAAAAATTCAAAGAATGTTTATCCTCAGTCCGTCGGCAAATCGTACGAGAACAATATTTCCCGAGACCGTGCGACAGTAATTTCCAAATTGAAAATCTTATACAAACGAAATTAGACTTGAAGACTTACGAATCCCGAAATGAAGTCTATCAGCCGAGTTATTTATTCATTGGTGTTCGCAGGTGAAAGGAATGTGACGAGGATAGTAATACCGTTCCAACGTTTCCGCCGTCAGCCCTCGAGAATCCCCTCATACCGAAATAAATGTCTCCGTTCCATTTCTTATCGGATTATATGTTGTTGTTCCAGAAAGTTTGACACTAATAAAAATTGGTTGGGCTGTTTCGACATGTGGCAGATAAGGAACATCTCCTATTATCCTGACCGTACGTAAGGAAGCATTAGATTCACACACACTCGAAAAGGAAATAGGATACTTGTAGTTCCTTCGACTCGCTGAATAGTCATCAAGTCCATGCTGTCTGACTAGAATCCTCACTTTACGGAACTTCGTTACTGTTATGGAAGCAATCCAGTCGAGTACACTTCAGTTCTGATTTACGCTTGAAAAGTTCACAGGAAAGCATCGAGTCAGTCACTATACTCTTTGATGCAAGTTGCGCCTTCCAGAATATCCCATTCCAAAGGATACGGATAACATTCCTCAGATTACACTACGAATACTCGATGTCACGTCACTTCCTTCAGGAATTTTCAAAAGTTCGCCTTTCCATCGTAACTTTCATTCCGAAGTATTGGAATATTTCATATAGTTGGACGAATAACTCCAACGCAACGCTCATCAAAGAACTGCGTATATATATTCATGAACATGTACAAATCAGTTCCACGCAAATATGTTCCGGATGTCCTTCCAAATCGTTGGCCTCGCAGAATATAAAACTCGACAGTAACTGTTTGAAATTCTCTTCAAAACATCCGTTAAAAGGAGGAAAACGCCCTTTTCTCTCACATTATAGAATGAATTTTCTATTAGCTAGGAGTTCCACGATAGAAGAAGCTCCTATGAATATATTCGTTGGAATCTGCATCAGCAACTTGAACGAATAGCGCGATTTCTAATAGAATCCTTGACGTAAGAGCTCAATGAACAAAGGAAATACTGCTTGTCATAACGTTATGACACGAATTCATATTAAAAACAGGTGATAAATTCTCAATATATGTTGAAGCTTCACGTTTATGGTTTGTTGTATGATAGAACCCCAGCATTATCCCAAAAGCCTTGAATGAAATTTAACTTGATGCGTGAAACACGAATCAAATCACGTTTTCTTCACTGGTCGCTGTCCTGGAAGCAAAATCGATACGCCGAAAGAAACATTGGCTCTAAAAATTCAAGATATAATGTTCTATGTGAAGTAGGTCATAATAGAACAAAAAAATGTTATGCATAAAGGCAATAGTTTTTTTTTAATTAAGTTTGTGTTAATGATATAATAATACTTCAGAAAACATCACCAAAAGCTATAGTATGTCAATAACTTGACGAATCAACTGAAAGTCCATCTAATTTGTGAAGATTATTATCCGATATTCCTAAGCGCACTAGCAGGCTATCATAATATCTTCAAAATAATCGCAGTAACTGCAGTAATTCATTTCAGACTTTTCAAAAAGTAAATGAAATAGTGTCAGATATGTCACTGCGCGAAGTAACTTTCGTTTCAGATTCCAAAAAAGTCGAGCCTCCGGCACCATCTGTAGATGAAGAAAGTCGATTACTGTCACTAACTTCACTACCAATCGATTCGGAAGTATTTGAATTGCTACAAAAAGGTGAATCCCTGACCGTACCGCCCAGTACGCCGAGATCTTTCATCGCTGGCAGGGAAATGGAGACGGTTCCTTTTAATTTCCCCAACGTGGACAAACTGAAGCTTCCTCGTATATGCGAAGTTGGGGTTCAAAACTGCATAACGTCCCTGGCCGAAGCTTTTCACTGTCCAAATTACAAGACCAGTATGCTCCAATTTTGGTTTTTGGACATACTGACCGACTGTCTTTGGATATGTCAAGATGAGTTCTCATTGCCGGAAGATTATCAAAAAACAGTGCTACGTTGGGTGCTTTACTTCTTCAATATGATTCGAGGTAATCATTCGTTGACATTTACATAATTACTATCTTAAGTTCGTCCCAGATCCAAAGATGAACATCTCGAGGGGTCACTTTCTTCGAACGCTTCGCGAAGCATTATCGATGGCTAAGGAGTACATTGAAAGTGGCGAGAGAAATTTACCACCACCAGGGGAACTCTTCAGTGTCAAACAGAATAAAGAGGAACCGCGAACCTTTGAGAACGCTTTGGGAGATTCAACTGATTCTAGCTTATCCTTAGATCCAAGCGGAAGTGAAAAAAGTTTCATCGTTTTTTTAGATGAAGCTGACAACAAATTTGAGGCGTATGAACTACCGAAAAGACACAGTGCATGCAGTTTACGTGAGTAAAAGCAATTTCAAACATGATATTTTTGTCTGATTATTTAATGTTCCAGCTCCAGATTTATTTCCGGACGACGGTTCAACTGCATCCTCATTGGAGGAAAATGAGTTCCCACAAACAACTCTTGCCAAAAATCAAGAGAATCTACCTGAAACTACGCCGCTACCTGAAGGTGATCGCTCCGAGAAATTACCATCTGGATCTTCAACGGAGGAACAAACTGTTGAGTCAACTGTTCAAGGAATTCAAGGAATTGAATCAGGTTAACTTTTCACATGAAGTTTCAACATCGCAATGTTCTTCTCTACAGACGTGGAGTACGAGTGGACTGAAAAGGGAGCAGAATCTCTCAAAACCGATATAATAAATGATGATCTACATAGTCAAGATACCGAAGGATCCACCAATTCAGACCTCGAACACAAAAATCGTAGAAAACGCAAAACTCATACCCGGAATGGATCAAAAGATGTGGAAGACGAGGAGGAAGAGATAATGAAAGCGTGGTTTCAATATCATATCTGGCATCAGAGAATAGAGGTAACTAAAAATACTCACCCTCAAACTTCATTTCATTTCTTTTGTTACGGAGGATATGGCAAATCCAGACAAGGGTGCAGTTTCGGATCCTCCACGCACCACGGCTAATAAACCAGCAGATGTGGATGAAAAAAGTGGTGACCTCAAGAATCATTGGCGAAAATATCTTGAAGATCACAAAGAATCCATCAAAGACAGTGAACAGAACAAATTCGCAAATTTTTGCGTAATAGTGATAATCGAAAACTTCGTCAAAGAAACGTAAATATTACATCATTTATGCAGTCGTTAAAATTGTATTTATTTTTTTAGTTTCGCCGAAACCCTTCAATTCGATCTCATCAAGTATGCTTTCCGAACTACTCCGAATATCATACTGGAAAATATACTCAACGATTTCCCAACCGTCAGGCGTTATAAGTCTGAGACCGAGGCAAAAAGTACGACCGAGGCTAAGAACAATATTCAGAAAAGGAAGTCTACACACTCAATAAAATCGGGAATACGAAAATCACTGAAGACAAAAAAAATTAAGCCAAGAAAACGGCCCGCTGGAAAGATTGATAAAAGGAAAGGGAGAATTCCTAGGATGGAAAAGAAGAGCGATAAAGATAAACAAGAAGAAGAGGAAACAAAAGAATCTGAACCTGAAGAAAAATTCATATTGCCCTTGTCCCAAGCAGTAGACGGAAAATTCTTTGGAAGAATTTTTGCAGGACGGTTGCCGCAGGAGGATCCTGAGGAAAGCAAGCAAAGTGTCGAACCAAAAATGAAAGGGAAAAAGAAGAAAATCAAGAAGCGGAGAAGTCGTATTTGATTACTCCAGCAGAAAAATCTTTATTTTGGTTATTCAATAAATTATAGTGAAAATGATCTCAGAGTTGAATTATTTCATAGAACACTTTTTTTGGAGATCTTTGTAGTAGGTAAAGAAACAAGAAATTTCATTTGAATTAATGAACCCGGCGTTACTTGTGCAACGAGGTACTAGGGAAAGTTTTTTGTGCAAACATTTATCGATGATTTTTAATTCTTTGATATAATTCACTTGTGATGATGAGAAGAGTTTCATAAGAATTATTGGGAATTTGAAATTGCTCCAAAAATTTGGGAAATTTCTGAAAAAAATTAAGTTAGTCATGTTAAAAACGATCGCAAGAAATAGGGAAATTCAACAATTCGTAATAGGTACTGAAAAATTTTCAGGAAATTTTTTTTGAATTTAAGATTGAAAAATCTGCAATAAAATGAACAAACATTGGAAAATATGAAATTAGAATTTATGATTGTTCTCAACATATTTTTAATTTTGTCGCATTTTCGCTTCCTATTCCCTTCGAATTTCAGTTTTCATGTTAAAATTTCTTTGTCTTTTATTATATTATTAATATAAATTTTTCGATTTCACTGAATTTTAAATCTATTTTAGAATATTTCTTAAGTCTTGATTATTTGTAATGTTTTGATAATCTTCTATTTTCCTTCGAATTTTGTTTTAAAATTTAATTTTTGTTCTTCAGGTATCATCAGATTTCTGGAAATTTTGGTGAAACTTTTAAAGTTAGAATCATCACCAAAACACCAACGATTTCAAACAGAAAACCGAAATTTGCGGAATCCAGAACTCAGGTTAATGTTGAAACATTGATTCTTGTTTATTATTGTTTTTTGACATTTTCCGAATTGGCATTTCGATTTCTGAATAATTCGTACTTTCTGAATGTTCAGATGATAATGATTCCTCAAATTTTTTAGTCTTGAATTAATCAACTGAAAATTGCTTTAGGATACTGAAGGTAATAATGTGATTAAAATGAAATTTATAAATCGAATTCAAATGCAAAACTCATAATTGAGACTGCAACTAAGACGTATGTCACTAATTTATATTCAAACAGATAAGATCAGCTGTAATCTAGTTTTGCAGCATTGCAATCGTAAAGGTAATCCCTTGATGGAGGGAAATGAATATCAGATTACATCTTTGTAGCAACTCCGTCACTAGTGCGGCTGAACTCATTTTGGAATGGGATTCTAATGCGGCCTGGATACAAATTATGTTAAAAGTACATGGGAATTGAGTGGTGGAATGACGATTCAACAGGCAAAAAACGATTTGAATTTAAACAAGTTCAAATCATCAGGAGATATTCCCTGGAATCAAAAAACTTTTTGTTAAAACTCATATCAAAAAAGTCATCGTTTTATTCACTTTTTTCCATTAAAAACATCACGCCGAGTTCACGTATCAACCGAAATGTTGAACGAGAAATTACAAAAAGAAGGAATATCTTAACAACGTCAAAACGTTATTCCCGGAATCATCTTCCTCCTCATCTTCTTTATTACCTCTTTCAACATGAAATACATCAACTTAATCGTACTTTCCTTTTGTCATTTGCATTGATGTCACAGCGGAATGGAACTTTTTTCACTGAGTTAACATAATCATCCCAAATTAATAACCGACTCCAGACAAACCTTTTCTCATCAATTACCGACAATAGGAAACAGAATATTTATTGGACCTTGGGAAAATTGCCGAAATATTTCTTCTAATGAAAACGTAGTTGGGTGGCACATAAAAAGAAATGCGATCAATTTTTCTCATCTTTATTTGTATTCCAGCCCAATCCACCTCCGAATGTCCTCGTTATCGCAAGGAATAAAATCTTTTCAAACGTTCCTCGTTCATTCTAAGATAAAAATATTATCAGTTTGCTAAATATGAGTCATAACCAATGGAGGAAGTACTGATAACGATTCGGAAAACCAGCCCGAAAAACAACGGAAAATATTTTCTCCCCCCTTACAATCCTTTCTCCTTTCTCACCGCTGAGGTTCGTTATGAAAATTTACAATCGGACCTATTTCCGGCATCCAATTATTGAATAATTTTTAATTTACATTTTGGTCAGATAAAACCCAACGATAGTAACCATTTCAATGTTGGAAATGTCGCCGCAGTTAAATCATATTTCACCCTGATTGTGATAACTAGTGAAAATGAGGAATCAGGATACCCTTGATTCTAATATCTTCCCTTTATGCGGGTATTTGGAACCCTACTAACTGAAGCTTAATAACATCAATATTTCACTAGAAATCTCCCCCTAGCGCTTAGGCAACAGCATATATATGCCGAGAGAGATTCCGTGAATTCGGGTCATCCACAAATTGAACGAATCTATCATCTGATACAATGTTAAGATGCTCGAAAGATACGAATTTGCTGTTAGTTTGGGTATGAAATTTGTTCCGGAAAATTCAACGTTTTCCGCACAAGTTCATCCCTCAGGTCGGAAATAGCGAGTTATGGATTGGCGATATTGAATTGTGAGAAACAGTCTTGGGTTCTCCGGTATTAGCTGCATAAATCGTCTGTATTCAAATCGAACGTTCATTTTTATGTGATCAAACGTATATCAATTTCTTTCCATCATTGACTAAAATCTCGTTTAATCTCGACAAAGTATGGTGATTATCCTTTTTTTTTTGTAACAATTGAATTAGGAATTAAGGAATGAAAAGGCTGAAAAAAGCAAATTTCAAACAGTAATAAAATTTGAGGACGTTGAGTACCCGTTTTCATTTGGGAATATTCTCCTTGATTAAATTTTCCGCAACGTCAATATGCTCTTCCCTGCATTCAGTCTCTTGAATTTCTATTAACATCTCCACTTTTTCGTGCTTCAGTGATTTGTTCGAATTAAACTTCTTGTTGCGTCCATTCTACACAAGCACTCGTGTTCCAAAATTTTGAACGTTTCTTGTCGAGCTTTCAGAATCCCTTTTCTTATGAAAGGAGACGGTGATATTTATTCGGAGTGAGCGCTAAAATGAATCAATATAAAACAACGAAGTTGGTATATCACCGCAGAAATAAATCCCGAATCGTCTGAAGAGAAACTAAGAATTTTCACTTTCCCACGCGACAGATATAGTGGAAGATACTAAAAATATCAAGAACATATTGATGTTGTTCGACGTATTGACATTTATTTCATGAAGCTATAAATAATTCACGACAAAGATGTCGGTGTCGCAAACCAATCTTCTCACAAGGAGAAAGCCTTCATATCTCGCTGATATTAGAACATTCAACTTCGTGGTCCTTCAGAATATGAAAATTGAATATATACTGGAAAGTATACGAGCGAACAATAAATTTCTGAAACGGTTAAGGTCGGTGCTCGCAAAAAAGTGCGGCAATTTACTGCCATGTCCTGGAGACAAACCGCAACCTTCCCGCGGGACCGATCGTATTTGAACCTATGGAAGGACAATAACCAACTTATCCGATACGTCATTGAAAATAGAGAACGAATATTTGGACAAACTTGTTGAATGAACAGTGTTCATTATTTCAACATTGTTCAAATGAAACTGCTTTCGATTGCAGAACGAGAGTCAAAAACAACAGTTTTTGATGTCGGCACATCAAATACGGTTCCCAATTTCTTTTATCCCCTTTGAAGCGGCCTGATCACTCTTACATCAGAGATCACAATATTCACTTTTACTGTTTCTTATTATTTAAATTCCAAGTCCTTTAGCAATTTCAATCGGAAAACCATCAAAATGTTAGCAGATGCTAAGTTGCTAAGCAACACATTTTCATCAAACAACACAAGATTTATCGACAAAATATAAACCTCTTGTGCTTGTGAACACCTCTCTTTGTTGAAGTCTCGTTTAAAATCAGAAAAATCTAAAATGATGATCCCCACATTTCATTTCAGTAATGATTTTCCATTTGCATTTGTAAAAGGAATAAATGTCGAATGTCTTTATTGACATCATATCGAGCTAAGTTTAACGACTTTTACAAATTAGGTACACTACAAAAGTTTCTCATTTTCCACAATGTTTCCGACCAAGTTTTCACGACAGGATGCACATTTCTGACAGACATTGCGATAAACTATTTTCAACCCTAAATCCTAGCTAATTCAGTTTGGAATAGAATTTGTCGGTTCGGTTTCTTCCCTCTTTAAGACTAGCTTGTTTCACAATATCCCCGTTTCATATTGATGTAATCAATTTTCTCATTGTATTCTCAATAGGCGGGATTTGTTCATTAGCGCATACTAATTAACATATTGAATAAACATCATTTCCAGAAGGTGTTAACACTTTCAAGAAAACGGGCCAAACAATTTGAAAATAATGTGTCAATTAACGCCTGTGATAATTAACTTTCGATGTTCAACGTCGTTCAATATTGAGATGTTGACACTTCGTTAGGGAGATCTGTTCATATTTATCAATTAGAGATTATGCGATCCGTTCTTAACTGCGAAATAAACGTGCTCCAAATTGTTGGGAAATTCAATTTTGTCGAAAATAATTAATTACATCTATTAAACCAGCCAGAAATAACACATCAATTCACTCCGGGATATCCAACATCAACTAAGTTCTACATTCACGATTGCTATTCTACTTTACTGGAACCAATTAAGGAGCACGTATTAATAGGAAGAGCAGATCAACGCTGCAATATTTTGTAAATAATTATGTTACTGTCAGATTCTCTCAATGGAAAACAGCAGCAGTGCAGTGTCATTTCGGGGACCATAAAAATTTCGACAATTCTATTTTTTGTCACCCAGGTGAATATAAATGTTCCCCACAATTTCAAATTCCTTTTTAAGTAATTTGGGAATTTCTGAACAAGAGACTCCACTCAAAATTAGGTATTTTGTTGCTTAGTTCATTGTTAAAACAATGAGGTATTCACCGTTTGTTAACTTCGTGTTCGATTGGAAACCAGAGACAACTTGTATTACGCATACACATACAGCATTTCAAATGTATTTCTGCTTCAGCTCCGATCTAATCAAGAGATTTCCATGTTGTTTCGTGCACTACTAATTTGACTTTACTAAAACACAAACAATAGAATAATGCATCAATTATGCAAGACAGCGGTTTCCGATGATACCTTGATATCACGAGACCGCTATTACGTATTCGACCTATCCAACATTCAACCCGATTCAGGTTATCAATTTACATACCGTGAATAGTTTCCCTTTGCTCCCGAATTTCACGACACGGGAACGGGGTTTGTTTATTTCATTCACAGCAGTTTTTTTGACAAAAATTGGTATGAATAGCGACTTTGTGGCATAAATATAGCTAGGCGGCTCTTTATCCCTGTTTATTCCGAAATAATCAAAACTATTTGATGCGATATACTATTATGTACTTTTCAATAGATAAACGCATTGTCAACGAAATTGCATATCAATTCGATATTAATTGTTTATCTTTTGATTGTGCACGTGCAGGCACAATGTGCCTGAATACTCTTCAGTTTCGAACGTATTCAGAGTCAGACACGTTTCGCTCAAAAACATAAAAAAGGATTTCAAGATTGGCATTCAATATAAATACGTCACATTATTCATTTTTCTATTACGTACCTACGTGTGTTCGCAACATAAAGAACGTTTCAACGCGGACGTGTCATTTTGACGAAACGTGCACGTTAACAATTCGCGTTTCAATACTTTTTTGGACGCTTCTAGGACCAAAAATAATATTGCTTTCTATTGATCTTGACTCAAATTAATATGGGTTTGAAACTGCGGACCGGAATTTTTAACGATGCTTCGTGGAAATGTTTACAATTTGTCAGCGAAATACCTAACTAACAAATAGTTCAAAAGTTGGAATGGAATTGTCAATAGCTTTTTCAACTGCGGTGTTTTTTTAGTATGGAGTTTATTAACTGATAACCATCTCATTAATTTATAGGAATTTTCCTATTTCGGTACACTTCTTATGATCTCTTCAAATATCCATTCACGAAAAAAAATTCCAAGATCGCGTGATTAGAAGAAAATAATCCGTTATGATATGATTTTCATCTTCCTACTCCCAAACACTGTGTAGATTATCTACCGATTCTCCAATAGATGCTGATAATCTCAGGAAAATATCAACTAAATCCTTTGTATTAGAAGCAAGATTTTCTCCATTAAGGAAAGGAATTCCGTAGCGCGTTTCGTTTTAGACCCTGGAGATTAGTTTTCGGTGTTGCGATGCTGGAAAACGAAAGCGGCAGGGAAAACGGATAACTCATTCCGCGTTATTCATTTCGTGTTGGGGTAAATAGGTACCGTTCATGCGTGAGAGATTATTATCAGGGGGGATGGCTAATATACGTGGTATATATGACTGAATTTAAATACTTTTTCAGGCTATGTGATTTATATATAGAGAGAAAAATAATCTCAGGAAATTTCCTCGCGGAACTTCAGACGAGACGAGTAATTGAAGCCATTTCCTAAATTTATGAGAAGTGAGGGAAGAATGAGATGTAATACTTCAAATGAGCAGATTCTTACCTGGAAGCCGGTAATGGAATATCATTCGGTACGATGCGTTAATGAAACGACGATTCTGTAATCAGTTAGATGAACATTTCTATGAATACAGTTGATTTGGAGAGGAAATACGATTCCAATTTGTCGAATTCCGTTCATAATTGTTACAAACAATTATCTATATGAAACAAATTTGTCACTCTCAAGACAAACTTTGAATCCAAATCAACGAAGTATATTTTTCAAAAAGTTTCTTGCATGAAACTTCAAAAAAAACAAACATTCATTCTCAGAATTTGTCGGTTATTGGAAATATTTCGGCGAAATTAATAACAGCGGTTCAAAATTTCTTTTCAGTTTGCATTGAAATCGCTCAAGTTTCAAAGCGTCACGTGAACTTCCGACAGCACTTACGATCTTTTCTGCAATCTTCGTAGTTGGAAAGCTACGACAGTAAATGACATAACTTATAAAAAGCTGCAAGAAGCTTTGCGTTTCGTTCTTATTAACCGCAAATGGATAAACTCATCACATTTTCTGGAAATGAGCAATCTTATCACATTAATTTTTGCCAAAATATCATAGGCGATGGATCTTTTTCTTCAACTCTCTGACGACATTCAAAATTTTTTGAAACGGAACAATTCTCGCTGAAGAAAACAACTCCCAGGAGCTCAAAATTTCAGTGCAGACAATGAGATTCGTCGCGATGCAATATATTTTTGTAAACGGTCGGTGGAACTGGTGGAAATTCCTTAAAACCTCGAAGTTCATTAGATTTTCCACTTATTTATGCATACAATGGTTAATTACGCCATACAATTTGAAGTATGAAACAAGATTAGGGCATGTTGAAACCTAAAACCGCATCAAAGCTGTTTTTTTTAATCATAAACGATTTTCTAGCGATTTTCCTTTTTAAGCTCATCAATGGATACTGCGAACTAGAAAGAGGATAAATGATTTAATTTTTATCACTAAACCATACTAAAAGAACCTCAAGGCGTTGGATTCATCAATTATTCCGGATGAAAATCAATTCGAGCTGGCAGATGGCACTTTCTAAAAATTAAATTACCACCGTTGAATAACGAAATTTTATTCACCCCGGCTTGAGTCAAGACCAATATTTACTTCTCGTTTAAAACTAGAAGACAATTCCGAATTATGTAACTTTTTGAAACCTCTTGACATATTTCATCTGATAATTCACGACGGTTAGAAGAATCTGTCTAGACGACACTGTTACACTTACTGCTTTTCGTGTTTCCTAAAGCTTTTTTCATGAAAATTGAGTGTAGTCCTCTAATTGGTGATAGCAATCGACTGACGTTGCATTTGCCACTTAACAATATTACAATAGACAAAGTGAAAAATTAAATCAGATTGGGTTATCATATTTTTCATATTATTCTAAATGCAAATTTGGAATATTGTGTTTTGGATTTTTTTTTCACTTTTGGATCCTATATGAAAATAAAGGGATTTTTCGATCCTCGAATAATAAATTCATATGCGAATAAGCAGAAAAAATAAATAAGAAAATAAGATATATCCGAGAAAGTATGCACAGAAAGTCAGAGTATAGCAAAACTAAAAGTGGCCCATGAACTGATCCTTGTGGCGCACCAGAAACAAGCTTATTGACGTTTGACATCTAGTTGTCCAGAAGGGTCATCAGTGTTATTAATTCATTATCCCAATTAGTTAGAATCTCGTCAGCTAAAAAAGACAATACTACTGTTCAGGAATAATATTGTTAGTATTTAAATACTTATTTAACTGCAAAAAACTACACGTTTCAAAGTAGTTCTTACCAATAATTTTCTGTAGACTTCTTTCCAGCGCATTCACCAAATTGCTCGCCGAAAAGAAAAACTGAATATTGGATATATTAGATTAAAAATTCAATAAACAAAACTTTCGTGTTCGAAATTCATAAAACTTAAAGGAGCTATTACTTCTAGTTCCTTCATTAAATATTCATTGAAATTCAATTGAAAAAGTAAGTTACTTGAGGCCAAACTGCCGCATAGAGGAAAAATTATAGTCGTGTGACTCATACTCATACTTCTATCAACAGTTCCTTATGCTCTAACGTCTATATTACATAATTATTAGTTGAAAATGCCACATTGTTATGAAGGATCATCAAGCTGCCATAAAGGTGACGTTGTTTGATTGAAAGCGCGTTTCGAATGAAAAAAATGAAATTAACGTCTTCCGAATAACAAGCGGAAACAAGATTTTATTAATCGACGATTTCAAACGCATCGGTTTTCAAAGAATAAATTCATAATTGACTTTTCGTTACTTCAAAGTAAAAAAATAATCGCAAAGTAATTATATCATGTCTTACACAGAAAATCCGAAGACGCAAGATAATTCATCTTCGGAAAAACGGGAGAAAAAAAATTTGTCGACTGTGACATTTTCAAATCATAAATCCCTCTGAGAAATATCTTCACACGTCACGTGCGATATTGTTTGGCCGCGGTCTCATCCGTTTCGGATATCTTGGAAGCTTTGTCATATTGGATCGATCCGACGGGATTGTTGCAAGATTTGTCTACAACTTTTTCCGACCGAATCGAAGAGTTACGATTGACTGAAATTATTGGAGCGAAATATATTTCAGAAAGCGCGAGTGCTAGCATGATGAAGAAAATACATAATTGAAACGTTACCACGACGCTAACGAAACAACTTCAAAATAATCCCCAATGATTTCACAAAAAGATACTGAAGTAGCTCTAAAAATACCACCGAAATAACCATTACTCTTTTAAATTGATTAACAAAAGTTCCCTTCCAGGATCTTTATTTATGTAGCACATTCACGAAGCGGAAGTTTTCAGTGACCAGCCAACACATTCGGCTTATTTTAATTCAGGCACAGGTTAAACGGCCTTTTAGACGTTACAAATTTATTTTGAATCCAAACAATGGAACCAAAAGTCCCTCGTTAGCAATTAAACTAAAACATAATAAACTAGCACATTTGCGGTCAGAATAATCAGATATGTGGCACAGATAAATATGACTGTAGCCAGAACCAATAAAGAAAATGAGTGAGCAATTTTCCATACAATCTCAAAGCAAATTCAATCAAACGTGGAATGGCGATCGATGAACCGATCACCATTTTCAGGTTCCCAGCCCTTTCGCAGATATCAAAGGATGCACGTCGGGAATGAGTGACATGAGTTTTCACCCTTGCATATCGGAAAAACTGAAGGGATGTTGTGTTCATCCATAATCTATAATTGAGCCTATAAGAGCGAATGTTAACTCGACTATCGAATTGTTATATCCCTGTGAGTGGAAAATTGACTTTACGACTTTGTATTGTGGGATTGGCCAACTTTTTTCCGTTCGAGATATTCTCGATAGCATACTTGAAACTTTGTTATTCGCTTTCGATCCGAATATCATATCTTTGCTGATATAATAGGTTTTCCGAGATTTTTGTAATCCGTGAGGAAGGAATATTTTTTCTTGGTACTATTTCACACGTTTGCTTAAGAAACTAAGTGGAAGCGTCTGGATATAGGGCAACTTCAACGCTGCCGGAATCATCGGTTTCCTAATGGACAATACATGTTCAGGTATTGCGTATCCCTGAAATGTAGAACATATTGTAATCCTATACGGGTTGTAAATGTTTCATTCGAATAAAAAATCGCAATCAGTTCAGGGTGGAACAAGTAAAGAATTTTTGTTATTAATATTGCAGCCACCAGCACAAGAGTTGAAATAATCATCCAGTTTCATCTACTCTTCCGAAATTTTTTTCTTCCTGGAAAAAAAATGAAGAACAGGGTAATTTCGTCGAAATCATATATGATGTTTCAGAACAATTAACGTTTCTATGGTTTAAGATAAAGGTGGAATTATATATTTTCTCTTTCCTCGTTTAGAAGTTAGGATCCATTATCACCCTAGAAGACGGTCAAGACCAAACCTTCCTTAAACCCTCATCAAATAGAAATCGCCTAATCTAATATGCAGCAGCAATTCTCTACAATCAAGGAGTAAGGTTATTTCTGCGAATACTTCTTGAAGATCAGTGAGCATTCATTAATATTTCTCAGGAATGAAATTTTTCACATCGAATCAATATTAACATCGAAACAACAATATTTCCTTAATGATTTTTAAAGCAAGTCTCGTCACACTTTATCCTGACATTCCGTTGGCTTTTGCCATTTTCACCGAATTCAGCGCAGTATATAGAATTCGACCCTATTGTTAAACCTGATCGGCAACAGTCGCTCCTGATGGGATTTAGTGATCGTACGATTGCTTTCAGTATTTCCCCCTAAGGAGAAATTTTTTAACTGTAATAAATTGCTGACTCATTGAATACACCTTGTTATTGGGGTAATTCGTTTTCGTTTCAAAGTTTCCACGCATTTTGTTAGGCAGCAGACTGATGAACATTCATTCCGCAGATCGAATACCCATCGGATCATCGTCAATAATTTTCCATATTTTTCGTTTCGCGGAAAGTTGATTGTTTTTCATCTCACGGGGACGGCTTAGTCCAGGAAAATATAATCCACTTCAGGTGAGTAAAGGGATTATGAATTCCTGACAGTTTCGTAACATATTTAACATTCCTGATTTATTCAATATTCAAGTCGACAGCGAAGACTCAACGGCGTTGTTAAAGCTTCATACAATGTAACATTTATGTTTCTGATCTGTGAAACAATTCATTCAATAAATTCCAATGTGAATTATTTCGATTACGCCAAACAAAAATATTTTGTAGCCACTACATGCAACATAAATTCAACTGTTTTATAGAAGTAATTGAATATTGATGTAGTCTATGGAATATTCAAATATAATCAATGAGTGCAATTTAAATTCATTGAATTGCAGAAGATTTTATCATAACATTGTTCTTGCCGACTCCACATGAAATCTTAAGAAGATCGAATCTTACAAGGTGGAAATTTGATGTTTATCCCGGATTATAAGTTTCAAGTTTGTAGCGTGGTAAGCGCTTGACACATATCAAAGTCAACGATAAAGCTTCGTTATTAGTTTCCCCCAAAGTTCTAATTATTTATTATTCCTTTACTTAAATCATAGTTGCTTTCAGTTATTCACGCGTAATGTTCATTAGAGTTTTTTTGTATTGCTTTTTAGGGGATAGTCAAAGTATTTTTTGAAACCAATTTAGATCAGCAGAAAGAAAGCTGCATGATTGGTACGATGAAAAGTTACAATTATTGACTTAACTTTAGGACAAGGAGCATAATCGAATTCGTATTCTCAAAAACTTGGTCAACGTTTTGTTCATGTTTAAAGCCGAAATAAAAATACAATAAATACGCGTAAATTCGTTTTCCAATAATTCGCTGTGACTATAACACGAAGAAATATGATTTCAGTGTATACTTCACTAATGAACACAGTCAACTAGATAGAGATATATTTCAGTCACACGGACATTTTTGGACTTTATAACATAAACTCAGTCCAACTACGAGGAGAAGTTAAATCATCTCTATTATACAGATATACCCGAGAATGTAAGTGAAAGCTCTATCCAAACTATTTCCAAATAGGATCACGCTCCAGGCATTATATAAATCACAACCCATTTTCCTATGCAATGATGGAAATCGTGCCGACATACTCCCAACAATCTCAAACCAAACTCAATCAATATAGGAATAGCTATATGTCAGATGATTCGATCACGATTTCTCTATCGAAAACGATCATTTCTCGACTGCTTTTCTTTGTTGACATCAAATGCTCCCATTTTCCTGCAATATCCCGAGACGCGCGACATGAATCGATAGGATTATGGCGGCGTATACATTCCGAAATTTGTAAACACAAATCTAATGTTACAGTATCGAATACGGTGAAAAGTTTACAAATTCACGAGATGAGAATACGTGGAGATCATCCTTGGAAAGTATCCAGGAAGCAAGTTGAAATTCTTTAATTCCTACGTGAAAGTCGCTCGTCTTATACCTCGCCACGATGAACAGAAATGATGAGATCGGGGAATTCTGAACGACTATGTTTTTCATACTAACACTTAGCTCGCAATCGAAAAAGAATATGAAGTAATTACGTAAGAACTAGTAGTAAAAATATTGCGAGTTGCAGCAGTAATTAAGTTCAGTAAATTGAAAATGTGTGGGTTTTAATATTTGAGCATTTTCATCAAAAGTCTTGCATGAATTTTCATTAATTTTCCGCATCTTGAATTAAAGTGCGGAACTGTTTCAGACATATTAAATATTTCAAATCGTTTTAAAAAGATGGAATATCGAACGGAATATTGAGGTCATATACGTCATCATTCGCGAACATGTAGGATCCGATGAAATATCAATTCCAGTCAGATAGGATTGAATTGATAATTTTATTTATGATGAAATTCAAGCAAATCCGTGCAGTTTCAGATCATCAAAGTCGGCAGGTTAATAGACAGCGGATTTCAGATGTCCCTTGAGGAAATAAGCAAGGGGCACTGAATTCGGTGATCTTGAAGGTCACTTAGTTGCTCCTCTCCTGTCAGTCCATCCATTTGGGAACCAGTGTCGAATGGGGAGGAAATAATGAGATGGAAAATCGGCCTAATGGAAATGTAACCGACCCACACAAAATTGATGGTCCATTTGAATTTTAAATGTTTAAGTTCATCTAAATAAATGGAGGCAAATCTTACGAATAGAAAAATTCCATAAAATAAGAGAAAATTCGATACCTACATAGGTTATAATATCCTTTCATAATGACGAAGCTACGATTATGTTATAACAAATTTTGACAAACTGGGTACATCACGTTTTTAAATTAAATGGAAAGAGAAGTGCCCTCATGGATTTTTACTCTCTTTACAAACAGAAATTCCATGTATATTCATCACCAAATATTCCATTAGTTGTTCAACTAAACGTGCTTCATTTCGTATTGCATAGAGACGATGTGACAATTTTCAATGTAGATAGTTGCCCAGTTCAAGCGTAAAGGGTTAATTTGTCAGTCATGTCCACGAATGCTTACACATCAGTACAAATAACGTTTAGAACGTGGAAATTTCAATGTAAACCACACAAAATTCGTTCGGACCTTCAGGCGGTTTACCCTTTGAGTTAAACTGTATTCTATTCAACGTCGAACGTTTTAATTCGCCTTTATATACGACCTTAGTTTTTTTTTGATAATTACACAACAATATCTTCGCCGAGCCTTTGTTCGTACACAGAAATATCTTCTAAACTCGAATTCCGCAGTATTCTCGTTCATATTAGTAATTAAAAACACAACCTTTTGTCTTTCATGCGATTGTTCGTTACTTTAAGCAACCGCGTAACGACGAACTGAAAGAAAAATGGAAAGCCTTTTTCTGAGAAACGAAACTGAATTCGTTTTGCTGAGCGAAAGAACAACGCGGATTATTTTTGAGCATTTAAAATAACGAAAGTAATAAAAATCACTCGCAAATCTGTGTATGATGGGTGTTTAGAATTTGTACAAAAATGCATGTAGTACGTTTGTCACAAGACCAATCAGTTGGTATATTATAACATTCTCTTTCAAATCTTGATTGAAAAATGTTTATTTTCATCTCAAAAATGTTAAGATAAATTTTTTTTTCAAAATTCCAAATTTTAGTCATTTTCGTATTTCCTTTAAATTTGTAGATGAATTCATTCATCACATAGCGTCTAATAAATAAATTATCTCGGCCAAATACTTTTATTGTTATCATCATGTTTTCATGTCAATATGCTTCGTTTCAATTGATTTTTTACATTAATTATGTTGAACACAAGAAAAAACCGAATTCTTCTTCATTTCACAGTGAAACTGTCACAATGTTTAAGATTCACCAAACTTTAAGTAAAATCCACAAAACTAATTTTTATCTATTGTTTAATTTCATTTAATATATTTTTCATTATTGATCATCATAATTTCACCATTCAAATTTTCCTTCGAGCGCAGCAATGATGATGCCAGTTCGCTTGTGGATTGCTTTTGTTGCTTTTTTAAAGAGGGGCATAGGGCGTTGTTTCAAATAATTAAGCCCTAATGATAATTCTACATGGTTGCATTTTTAAAAGCTTCATGTGCCTTGCCTCAGAAATCAAGTTATATTTCAATCATTTTTCACTTCCGCATTTAAAATGTTGGAAAATCTCCAAGAATAAAAATCACGTCATTCTTGACATTTGACAGAAATGTAACTCGAATAAAAGTGAGGATGGCATTGTGGGTATTATTATCTTTACATATATTGTTTTCCACTTTTTCAATAATTATTTGGCTACTCCGGAAGAAAATACTATGAAATCAGATTAGGAAAAAAAGTTGAACGCAATAAGAAAAAAAATTTATTCTCGTAAACCAATGTTTCAACGATATTCAAACTCAGAAAATATTCATCTTCTGTTTCAAATCTGTCAACTTGTAAGATAAATAGCAGGAAGCGGGTCATCGCACCACGCAGCTGACAACTAAACAAAGCGCTGTTGGTTAATTTATATCAGCGAAAATGAAAAAACAAAAGATAACGAAGAAATATGAACAATTTTACAGTATATTGATAACTGATCATAAATAGTGCAGTCATTTGTAACGCCTTTATGATTCGTTTAAAGAAACGCATATTTTGAAGCTCCAGCATCAAGAACTCCAGAGAAACCCTCATTTTGTTCTCTTGCTTCAGAAACACTCAATATTATCACAATGTAACGCATTGGAATTGGAGTGTTATAGTTGTCATCGATTTTTGCAATGACTTCCCATAATTTCTTGCTTGAAAGGGAGCCAAATTTTCACGTTCCCCATTCGCTTTCCCGGAAACAGCTGATGCTAAATTATTTTTAGGTACGGAAATATTTCCTAAAAAACATTGAGTTGGAAAAACCACAGCCTCAGAAGTGAACTTTTCTGGTGCAAGTATGTTGTTTTTATTACTTTTTACTTATTGCTATCCACAAAGATTTCCTTTTCTTCGGTGATTTATTGAATCAAAAGATTGCACGTAATCATATCCTAATTGGAGTTTTTGATCATCTTTGTGAGCATGGAGACAGACTCTTCGTCCCCTTCATTGTAGCACTTCAGCCCCTATGTATCACATTTTGCTGAAAGCATTAATATATGCCCATACATTGATAAATAAAGTATGATATTTGTATATTGAGGGTTGAACAGGCAGAGGAGGGTTTCTGTCATGGACAGCTTCTCCAAGATTCGCCTACGTTACCATGTCAGACTTGGCAGAACTATTTGAGACCAGACTAGTACACTAAGAGCATAATCAGATATTCTCTTCCCAAATGAACATCATGACTTAAACCAAAGGAATAGTTCCAAGATTCATCTTACCACATCAATCAGCTGCGATAACTTGAGTTTGATGCAGACCCTCAGAACATCCGATGTGTTAACCACAGGTCTCACCAACTTATTATAATTCGATAGAAGATCATCGTAGAGCCGTTTAGCGTCGGGGTTGCCGGCCACCGCGCCGTGCACCACAAGGGCCGAGAGCAACCAGGTTCGAATCGTCTCGGCGGCTGAGGGGCGCATCTCGCGACGCATCGTCACGCCACTCTGGAGCCAGACTGGTGGCACCAGGTCGATTCGCGAATCGCGAATGTTCTCACCACCGACGACGACGGAAGGGCGTTGGGGTGCGCCGTAAAGGCGGCTCCACACACACAGATATTTGCCGATTATCAGTGGCGGCTCTTCGGGGGTGAATCGGACAATCACCTACGGATCCACGCAACAACTGAGGAAATTTTGGGTTTTTGCATTCGGAGGGAGAGTCAGTTCTATCATCCTGTCGCTTCTTTCTTGCGCTCATCAAGGTTTTTTAAGAGGTCTTCTTTATCCTTGCAGCACTTCACCAATACATCGATTCCATGTGGACTTCAGAGCCATACGTCTTCGACGATTGCTCCCTTTCCTGTTTTTATTTATTAATTTTTGTGATTTCCGAGACGCTGCTGTTTATATCTAACTATCACTCCCATAGCTAGATTGATGGATGATAAACCCTTATATTCTGGAGGTAATTTCCTGTTAATCATCTTTATCTTCAGCGAGAATAACCTGGTGCCAGAAAAATGAACGTGACGGCTTTAACAACAGAAACGTATCTCTCGAAGCAGTTGGGAATTCTTGTTGGAGTCCCTTCGATAGAGGAAACTTCTCCGATAATATTGCTCGCAACTTAATCCTCCCAGTCTCATTAATACGTATATGAATATTCAACCACTTGTATGTGATCATTCATGCCGTTTTAAGGGATTTCCCAACATAGTTAAATGAACGATACACTTGTGCAAGGTTCATTTGAGGAACACATAAATCTTCTTCGAATTTCGCGCCGTCAGTTTCTTTGGACATTCATCGAGTCGCTTCAAAGAACAAAGGATTATTAGCTTTAATGGAAACCTGTCGATTATTCTACATCCTTCATTTAGTGTTCTATACTTTCATCACTAATCTTTTAATGTAATATTGATATAGTTATCTATGCTCGAACAATGGGGGCGATTATTCAAAGAAGAAAAAAGGGTTATTTTGATTCGAATAATCGAAGCATGAAATCTTTTTTAATAAACCGTCTCAAGTTTATGAGACCCACATTCACTTCACACACCTAAAGCGTCAACAACGAAGTTTATATTGAACAATAAACTTCTTCATCACTTCCAACTCCTCATGGAATAGTCGACTCTGAAGAAGATTTAGATTTAGATAAAAGTTATTATTTCAGGTCATTTACATCTGAGCGAATGAATTCCCTCGTAGCCATTTGTTGAGTCGTGCCATTAAACCTGTTATTAAAACTGTATATTTTACCAACTTTTTTTTATTATCTCTTCTAAAAAGTAGGAAAAAGTAAAAATATTGCGATTTAGAACCAGAGCTGCAGAAACTTTCATCCGAATTAATCCTTAGTTTTGAATTGACAAACCGTTCAGAAAACATCTCAACAGACCACCGACGACATCCAAATCTGCTTGCATTCTGCCGCCATGAGTTACAGTATCCCCATAGATTTTTGTATCGTCAGCCTGAACTGAACAGCTGATCTCAATAAATTTGAAGTATACAACAGGAGAAGGACCAATCCGTGAACCGATTTCACTACAAATTTGCATATCCCAACTTTAACCGAAAACATCCGACTGGATGAAACAACTTTAATCCAAGGTTGTCAGAGACCACATATGCCAGAAAGCTACAAGGTATAAACGAGCTAATCATAAGAAGAACTTCGCTACATCAAGATACATCACATCCATGGGACGATCACAATCTGAGCCAGATTTAAGGGGGATTTAAGAAGGGAAGCTCTTCTTCTTAGTGATGAAATTTCAAACTGTCCTAATTCATGTCTGCTATCTTTTCGAAAACATTTGTTGTATTTTTAAGTCATAAAATCGTTGAAATATGAGGATTATTATAAATAATTCAAAATTGACAATGTATGCCCAAAAGGAAAAAAATTAAAATTTGAAAAAAGTAGTTAATTAATGTTCATCAAATTTCTAAACAATCAAGCAGAGTTACGACGAACTCAATCAGAATAAAAGAAACTTGAGTTTATATTTTCAGAGTTTTCGTCATATGAATGTCTTCCACAGAAAAGAAGGCAGCTCATCCACAGCGTTGTCCCTGTTATCAATTCTCAAAGAACTACAGTTATTTGTACCTCAAACGTAATTTATTCAAAACCATTGAATTGTGATATATCTCAATATAATGTCGAAGTCATTATTTATGTGGAATAAAAGGCAATCACGTGACACTAAAAAATATTGTTCTCACAGGAGGTAACAAAGACCAGTTTAGAATTATCAGTTCTCAAATATGCTCTTGATGACAAACATCTCTCTCCACTTGATAAATATATCCTGAAAATCAGTAAACTTTTTGAACAAATTTACTCTGTGACTTGATGGAAATCCGATAATGCGACCCTATTTGATCAAGGGAAAATTCAATGAAGATAATTTTGCAGGATTCTCATGGAACCAGCTATACGGTTATCTAGAATTGAGACGCTTCTGGTAGATGGAGCAAGCGTAAGTAAATGTTCGTGACTGTTATTTTTTCATTTAATTACAGGCACAGTTTAATTTGTAAAATGGTTTACTAATTTAATTCTGCATATGAAGCTTTCAATTGACTATAACAAAATATGATGTTGAGCTTACTTCGATATAGAAAAAAAATGGATGACTCGATTTTTTCGTAGGTCCATTTTGTCCAATTTATAATTTTAAATATAATGAACAATAAAACGATAAAGCAAAATCGATATAAAAAAAGAGAATGAAATGAAAGCACAATATTTCAGTAGTTGTAGAAAACTGTAAACGAGTGAAACAAAGTTCATTTCAAATACCAGATTGAAGATCGCGCTGGCTCAACAAATAGGGAAATAGAATTCAACACAAAATCCACCAGTCGAAAGACGAAAATTTATATTTAACATTAGTTTAATTTTGATACATTAAAAGTTATATTATTTCTGGTATTGTGCTGTACTTAATTTCTTCTTCATCAGAATTCATTTCATATTGAACAAACAACGTTTGAGTTGTTATTGCAGATTTTCTCTCCACATGCCCTCTATTTAATATCACAATATGTCAATGAAAACATAATAGCTGCTTTTAAATATGAATTGATCATTTTGGTGGTTCGTAAGTAATCGAAATATGAAAATCATTTCTGCCAACTTTTTACTTGCTTTAGATCGCAATGCGATAGAAGAAAGTGAAAGGCGACATTCAGTTGCTTTTTTGGACATTCCGCTTGCCCTTCCGTCTTTTTGGCAGAATCCGGATACTCGATTTGGCATCCTGAATTTGAGTCATAACATACAATCATAACTGTGACATAATAAACTCGAAACTTTTTTTTTGTACATAGTAAATGAAGCGAAATCACAAAAGTGAAATCGTGGATGCACTTGTACATTGTACGCAAAGAAAACTAAATCATTTAATGTTCAGTATCGATCGATCAATCAAACACGCAAAACAGTTTATTTCTATATAAAATCCAGTGAATAGCTTATAAGACAATAAAAATTCCTTTGAGAGAGTTGTGAACTTGAATATTCGGTTCCAATATAAATTATTTTCTAGAAAATTTTACTTGTGAAACCAGTCCTGTACTCAATCTCCTTTTGTTTTACGTTTTCTTCCATTTCTATGTCTTTGATTCCTGTAACGATCACATTCTTGATATATTATTTTACATTCTGCCTTTCCCAATCCGAGTATCGAAGCTTTCAGTGCATCAAGCATAGAAGTGGCTGGAGGGATTTCCGGATTGAATCTGCCTACTAACCAGCTCATTCCCAAACTGAAAGTTTTCGATTATATGATTAATTAGATAACGTTTCCGCCTACCTCCAAATTGGTATCCAAATCTTATTACTATCTTCCAAGTTCCTCGAATATTTATTATTTTCGCACAAAGTTTTCCTCAGGCAAACTCCTTTATCAATATTAGTTTCTGCTATGGTATCAATGGAAGTCAATACTCTTCTGGCTAATTCATTCAATGCGTGATTATTCGGATTGACGATAGTAGGAATGCTCGTGGCTCTTTTACTTCTATATTGCACTTGGTGATAGCCATCAAAACTTTCAAATGCTGGTCCGACTGGTATTTCTTGCGCTTCTCCAGTTTCCGGTGCCGTTTCCCCATCTTCTTGCATTCTACTTCCTGTTGCTGAGTTTCCAGTAGGAGCGGTACCTCCTCCAGTTGGTGCAGTGGCAGCACCAGTTGGCGCCGTGCCTCCACCACTGCCGGTTCCAGTACCTGTTCCAGTACCAGTTCCTGTTTGAAAAAACATATATATCCCAGTTTTCCAAACATCAAGTGCATTTTCACGATACATATTCCTCAACGGCACAAAATTTTAAGTACAGCCCTCTAACCTGAAGGCGATATTTTTTAAGTAACATGGGTCTGGAAATTTCATGGGATGTCCCGATTTCACAAAAGAACTCAAGGTACGTTAGTTCTCTTACAAAAAAATATTTTCTTCAGATCCATAATTGATTTACCTTTAAAAATAATTAAATTATCGGATGAGCGCTGTAAAGTTGTATACAGTAAATTTGCAGTTTACTGCGAAGCTAGTTATTTCATGTTCTATTCCGAGTTACATCAGTTTGGAACAATACAATAGTAAAATCATTAAGAGGTTGTCATATTAACTCTCCAAACTTCTCAAAGTTACCAATTACATAGCAAAGAAAATTTCTGTTTCAAGAGAAAGAATCTTGCAATCTTTCCTACGCTTGATATTAATTTTAATAAAGAAGAAATATACCTCTACTATCACGTATTTGATATGAACCATATTTAGTGCTAACAAAATTCCGTTCTTCGTCCTGTTTGACTTCCGAATTCCTTACGATGTTCGTTCGATAAGGACCGTTCAAGAAAAATAAATCTTTTATTTGTTCATTGTCCATATCATCTTCCATTCCCATGTCGTCACCGCCATCTACTCCTTCCGTTTCTCCACTATCACCTCCCATGTCAACCATAGCCTCATCAGCGCCATCACCACCGCCCGTTTCCTCTTGTCCTCCTTCCTCCATACCACCACCTGTTTGTGGCTCCCCCCCTTCACCTGTATCATCAATATCACCACCACCCCCTTCACCGTCTCCCTGTTCCGGAGTCATCATATCCCCGCCCATATTATCCTCATCCATACCACCATCACCTCCCGCATCAACTGGCATATTTCCATCACCATCCACGCTCGACTGAGTTGTTGACATATCATCAATACCTGTGTTAGTTGGCATCATCATTCCCATTGCTGTAGTTGTTGTATTACTCTGAAATTTCTACAGTTCAATTAAGTCTTTAAGACCTAGTATGGAAACTAACTGTCATCGATATACACATAATTACGTGAACGATGAACATTCCAAAAGAAAGAAATGCCAGAGCGGTTAACGCTATTTCAAACAAATCGGTGAGGCTATCTTTTTTGTCAACATATTTAACATGATGATGGTGTTTCGGAACATGTATCACTTGTTCGTGAATAATTGGGGGATGATGTCCACCAAGCGACCCTGACAATGAACACTCATAATTTATTTGTCATCCGTTACTGCTAACGAAAAAAAACGAACCGCCTCCTGAATGTCCACCAAATTTTGGGCCGTTATAAGAATAACCTCCTCCACCGCTTGAAATATATCCTCCACCTCCAGAATGTGAATATCCACTGCCACCTCCCGATGGAATGTAGATTTCGTCACCGTGTCCTGATTTCGCCGGAGCTCGGTAAGTAGGTTTCGGTTGGGAATTCATATAACCGGCAATCTGTGCATCATATTCCTCTTCTTCTTCCTTGCTTTTTTCATCTTTCTCGTTATCAGAACGCTTGGCCATGTCATAATGACGATATATATCTTCCAAAGTCGTACTCCTGGTTCCGTTATATTTAACTTGTGTAAGAGGTTGAAAAAGGTACTTACTTCGCCAACCAATTTTTATAATTAGAGGATCCTTCGTCTTCTAATAACTCATTGTGTTCCAAGTCATTGGGTGCGGATTTGTACGTGCTCATTCCGGGTCCATGGCTAACAGCACCCATTCTTTTTCTTATTTTCGAGCCGCTCATGTCTTGCACGATTTGTTCAGCTATATAGTTTCTGCACAAGAATTCATTCATCATATGCCTGAAATAATAATTTTTTCCTTTGCGGGAGAACTGTGCACTGCATATTCACCTATGAAAATCCATGGTGGAAATAGCTTCATTCAAACTGCCTTCGAATTTGACTATGTTTGAAGTATTAATATACTTGTTCGATGAATTTTTATTTGGATTATCCAGCATGAGCAACGTGGCCGGCATGAAATCGGCGGAAAGTAAATCGTCCACATCGATTACGTTATCACAATCACAGTACCGCCACAAGAGTTTGAGGTAAAGGCAAGTTAGTAGCACGTACATCGTTCGAATGTTCGCAGAAAATTGTTCCTTCTTCATATTGTGAGAAGGTGATTTTGTGTCATCACACGGATGAGAACGCATTCTTATTATCTTGGCGTGACAGAACAGCTATGTCGCAGTTTTTACACCGTTAGATGAAGCGACTTAAACTGTAACATTTTCCTTTTTTATGGTGGATAAGGTATAACAAGTCAATGTGCAGTATAAAAATATTTTTCTCATTGTTATGGATATATCTTTAGTTCGAATCGATTTGGAATTGTAGGCATGAATGCATTTCAAATTTTATCAAAGGAGAATTTCTTGTTGATACAAAGAATTAAAGACATCACGAATAACAACTTCAGTGCGTTATCAAGGGATTAGAGAAAAGAAAAGATTTTACAGAAATACAGCAGTTAATATTTGGCATGGTTACAATGTTGGTTACTACCGAAGAACGATTCTTTTCGAAACTCATAATAATGAGAAATTGTTGAAGATTGGTCATGCGGCAAAAACGACTGTTCAATAGAATCGGACCAGCTAGAAGAATTAGACACAGAAAAAATTGCTAAAATTAAAGCATGATGAGCTCAATTCACTTAAAATAGACAAGAAACAATTATTAATTCAGTTCCTCAAGTTGCTAGTCGAAATTTTTTTTACTTTCTCTATTTTCTTTCAAAATTCGACGATTTCTTTCAGGCATCTGTATATCGATTAAAGTTCGCTTTATCCAAAACCATTGATGACATTTCTTAAAATGGTGGAAAATGTATCACTATTTGGTTAATGTTCAGCGGCATTCGCATTGAGACTACTGTTGATAATTTTATCTATAATACCCTGAAGCTGTTCAATATACACTTAGTTATTTTTCATTTAAAAGTATTTCTGAAAATACAAATTCAAATTTAAGAAACTCTTAAAAATAAAAGTACTAAGTGGAAAGAAATTTCCAATTTCGTTCATATTACAAGAAACTTCATCAGAACCGCTAACGTCCCTTTGAAAACTCCGAAACACCTTGAACCTATTAGAAAATTCCCACATTACTCAGACGGGGACGAGTTTTTCATAACAGGCCAGATATTGCCGCATTAACGGCCTTTGTGTTTGATATTCAATGTTCCCTGGTTAGCGGGATTCACCCCAAATGAGCAATAGGAACGATAAAGTGGTTGATATCGTTTTACACCGAGATCCTGCATTTAGACGGTATTGTTTACAGTGAGAACAAGACCATTTGCTTATGGATTTCGTGATACTGATGAATGTTGCTACTATTCATTTGATTACCCAACAACACTTTCGAATCATCCCTTTTGTGCAATATTTTAGAATTAATGCCGATTTTCCCTGAATTAGGTAGATTAACCATTCGAATAGCGGAAATAGTTGTGGTTCATATATCACTTATCAATTTGTCTGGGTTCTAACCGCAATACGTATAATAAAATAAAAAATTGGACTTTCATACAGTTCGTCTTTTATCCTCTTTTATGCTCATGCTTTTAACCTAATGATATAAGAAGAGTGTGAATGGACGCGTCATGAACACCTGTTTAAAACTATATAACCACCCGTGAGGGTTGCGGACTGAGTTATGACAAGGCCTCGCAGCCAAATAAATCATCGCTAAAAGCTCTTCTCGGAGCCCTTCAGACCGATCTAACTACTTTTCAAACACCGAACGGATGAATAGTAAATCCGAGATTAATATACGTATCAATAATATAATTATTCGATTTAACAGCAAATGGGGCTCATAACTCATGTCTCCCACCAACTGACACCAGAAAAGGAAACCAAACTTAAAGCGATCATATACATGATTTCATCGCCAAGTACGAAAAAAGTGAAATAGAAGGATGAATTTGAACTACTTCCTCCAACAAACAGCCTGTAACTTCCCTCGTCTAGTTAGAACATCAATCTCGGAGAACAAGCGAGAGATTCTGGAGGCAATCACTGAAATCATTTGCGGGTATACAACAACACGCATGGCTGTTAACGGCTAAAGGTGTGAAGAACACTTTAGCGCAATATGAAAACACGCGATTTTCCAATCTCTGACGCACGCCGTTTCAGCGAGAGATGAGAAAATAAGGGGCGTGATGCTTGAAGGGGAGGTGCTAACTGATTTGCAAAGAAAACATGGACCAACCGGTAGCTTAGCTAGTCACTCCTTTTGCACCTCAAGTTCTGTTCACTGTCTCGAAAAACTTCTGAAGTTTCATGTAACTGTGTCCCGATCATAGGTGAAACTTTCAATTCAACATGTCATCCTTTAAAGATAGTGAAAATATCGTCGATGGGGATCAAGATTTTTCATCCCATTACACGTCTTCTGATGAAGATCAAGATAAACAAGAGGGCAGAGATGATCATTTCAAAGATCATTCATTTGAAGTTACGGAATTGTGTAGTGTCAACAAGTTCTCCATTGATAGTATACTTGGGTTAAAGGGTGGATGTGAAGAAAGCGAGCACTGCGAAGATAAGAAAATGGAAGAACCTTCAAGTCATGGTGTTGTGGATTTAGTTGAATCTTCAGCAGTGACTGCGTCGAATCAATCAATTGGTGAGTTTGCTCAACCTATTGGAAAAATTTGATTTTTCGTAATGATGCAGAAACCTTTCCGGAGTACATCGACCGAAGATCGAAGGAAACTTGCGCTTCGGACATTGTTCAATTAATTTCGTCGAGGAAGTTTGCGTCGATGAGAGATATCGGTGATAGTTCTTATATGTTATACCATCAGGACTATGGTTCTACGTCGCATCGACCAATTCTATTCTCGCCTTGGTTGAATACCTCGGCCGACGGAAAGAATTCATCAGGATTATTTGGATGTCAAGGTAATTAATGCGATTGATGAGAAGCATCGGTTTTAATATTCCACACCGACTTGTTTCCGAGAAGTCTATTTTATCTTTGACACGGATTCGTGATTTATATGTTTACACATACATTAAGACATCCAACTATTAGAAGTTGTTAATTTTTCCTCACTCAAAGGTGGTCCCTAGTTTGTTGCTATTTAACACGTTTCATTGTTGAGTTTGAATTTTATATTCAGGTGCGAACTAACAAGTAAATAAAATGTCTCGAGTTGACAATTTACATCATGAATATCATGTATCGGAATTGTTACGGCGCGTTAAGAAATATACTGAAAATGGGCGAATCGCGTGTTATGATAAAATGACGTAAAGTGACTACTTCGTTTAGGGTAGAATGATTGGGTGAGTCGTTATCTTTTCATCCTCTCCACAGGCGATCTCCAATATTTTTCTTCAATCCACGAAATATCTACGCGAATGGAACAGTTGAATCTTGATCACCAACATAGCACAAATATTTGTTCATTGTATTGGCTTTAACACTGTAATTACAACCCATCCATTCGAATCAGTTGGTGTTTATAGAGAAGCAACGTTAATCGAAAAGGAAATAAGCTTTCTTGAATTCGTTCGCGCTCAAAGTGATGATTGAGGAAAATAGCCGCATTCAAATTATATTCGAGTCTATTTGAACAGGAGTTTGACACTAGCATGTCACATAAGGTGTTAGTAAAATCGACGACTTCCCACTAACCCGAGAATATAAAATCTGTGTAAACATAAAAAAACGACATTCTTTAAGGATGGACATGTGAAACTTGTCGCTCTTTATTTCAGTGAAGAATGGAAATCGTCGATCAAGGAAACCTGGTCTGGATCGAAAACCTCGCCAAGCTTACAGCGCAAAACAACTGGAACGCTTAGAGAATGAGTTCAAAGTCGACAAGTATCTTAGCGTCAGTAAACGCATGGAATTATCCAAGGCACTAAATTTGACGGAAGTGCAAATAAAAACTTGGTATGCAAATGATTCAAAAACCATCCGATAGATTACAGTGGCGTTTAAGGTTTCAGAATAGGAGAACAAAATGGAAAAAACAACTGACAACAAGGCTGAAAATGGCGCAGAGGCAAGGACTTATTCACTCTCCATATTTTTCTTCTTCGCAGCACCAATACTCAGCATTATTGAATCCTTATTACACCCCTTTCACGTGTATGTTTGGCGTGCCCCGAATAGACGAAATCGCCAATGAAAGAATAAACAAAGATTGAACGATGCAACAACATTTATAAGGAAGTACCTGAGAAAAACATCTTTGCTTTTTCATTCGTTTATTCAAACATTCATTTACTATTTCACACAATTGGTCTCCGACGAGAATTCGGTATAAATAAATCTTGGAATTGAATGATTTGTTCGTAGAGTCCAACAAAGTACACATTTTGAATCTAAGAACTTATTGTGAAACTGCATACGTTAATAATAGAATTCACGTTCCCTAGTATTGCTTCTGAAATCTATTCATTTTCTAAGTTAATTTTGATATGATGGATGAATTTCAGATTAGTATTTCGTGCTATTATCAGATGAAGATCGAGCATATGTACTATCGAAAATTTTTGTGGAAGAGAAGTGTCTGAGAATCTATCAAGAAACCTACTCGAATTTTATTTCCGGTGAATTTTCTACAAAACTCGTTTCATTATAATTGTAAAGGAATGTAAAAATGTTACTTTCTTGTCATTATAGTATAAGTCACAGTCTGATAAAATGTCATTATCACCCAATATAATACTGCCTGTTTAATCTTGATTATGTATTTTCGTCACACCGTTATCGCGTTTCAAAGCACCTATGTACAAGCTCAAAATCGGATAATACGAGAGAATATCTATGTACTAATTAAGTACGCGAAAAATCGTCATCCTTTACCACGATACTTAATTCGAGTTTGACACTAAAATTTTCGATAGTTCATCGACTATCAACATTATCACGAATTAAAAGAATAAATAATTACAAATATACCTAAACTATAATACCCTAATAAATAAATAAAAATAAAACACTGATCTGATCTACAAAGTTACGAATGTCCGTACTGAACGTGAAGATCCAATGTAAGAATCAGGTAATAATGAAATTCCTGTGTAATCTATACAATTATCACAAATTATTTATTAGCTGCCGTGGAATTCACTCTAGCGCTCCTTTTCCTGTATTGGGAAGCATAAGGCACAGTAATCCACTAGCTGAAAACATCTCATACTTCGTAAACGAGCACAAAGTTCATATCGATACTCACCAAATAACATTATAGAAAACAATACAATGGGTACCACACAATTCAAATCGATCAAAAAACCGAACAGCAAGTTTCCCATTAGAGCACCCCCTCTGCCACATGTCAATGATAAAGCAGCTGCCATCACCCTAAAATTCACAACCATCAATTCGTCTTCAACACCTTTTTTTAAATCACCTCAAATTAGTCGGAAAAAGATCAACCAACACGCAATAAACAGTGCTTATTCCGAGACTAGTGAGAGCCTCAAAAATACAGGATAACACAAGATTGGATATAGTCGAATTCACGAAATAGAGACCCATAGTAACAGCACTTGCGACCAATAAACTGAAAACTAAAACCATTCCTTAGAAAACTAATGCAACAATATCACTTTTTTTACCCAAGAAAAATTTGGCTCCCAAACGATGTACACACAGCGGCAACCAAAAGCTAGTTGGAATACAGGCGATTCCGATTATAAGTGTATGCAGAAATACGGAATCGCCGATCGGTGTTCCACAAAATTCTTCTTCAATTAACGTCCCGTTGTAAGTTGGTAGGACTACAGACGATACCTCGCAAACCGAAGCGCTTTCGTTTGGATGAAGAGATTCGAATTCTTCAAACCGGTTAAAAAGCTCCGGAAACCAAATCATCAACGTGTAATAACTGAAAAACATATTCAAATTTCCCAACAATTACAAGTGAACTCACTTATTACCTCGTTGTCAAACCAAATTGAATCAAACAGGTGATTAAGGTATATCGAAGATGGGGAGGTTTGCATAATGCTTTCGTCTGTTCCCAAATTTCACGTAGCAAAATCTTGAGTTCTTTTGGTTTTCTTATTCTAAGACTTCTGATACTCCGGGAGGACTGCTGTGAAACAACACTCATGGTCCTCACCTTTTCACGTAAACTTATGACCTAGAAATCATTACTTTTTTATAAATCAATGATTGAATGATTAAATAATCCAACCGAAAATGAGCCTGGATCATCCCCTGTATTGGATGCGTACATGCGTCTTAGAACTTCTAACGCTTCATCGGGCTCTCCACATTCCAATAAAAATTTTGGGCTCTCTGGGAAGAAAAACAACCAGAACCCAATCAAAATACTTGGTGTGGAACAAGCGGCCACAAACAAATTCCAACTGGCAAATTTAAAATGATCTGTCTCGTAGGTGAATTCCATCGGAATTATAATCCACGCAATACCTGCAAAACTCGAACTAGAATATCACAAAAAGAGATTATTCGTTAGTACAAACCTGGTAAACAGATTACGCCAAGCGTCCAGAAAAGCTCCATCCAGCAGAGAATCGTTTCTCTGTATTTACCCGGTTGAAATTCGCCCAAATAAGGAAAACAAATGCCCATAGCACCTGTTATGCTGTTGAAGCACTGCGTTAATATCAAGTTATAAAAAAAATAACGACAGTCTTACGCGAAACCATTGAAAAATCGGAACATCATAAATAACCAATATACTTGGGCAATACTCGATAGGAGTCCACAAGTGCCATCCATTAGTAAGGCGCCGATTAATACTGCCTTTCTACCTTTGGTATCAGCCAAACATCCCCAAAAATATGAACCAATAACCATACCTAAAACGAAACACGTTCTCATAAAATAATTGGTCAACAGAAAAAATTTGGGGGTTTGGACTTTCGTGCTAAAGGTTTTTTTCTTATAATTTTAGTAGGGCATTCGGACTTTCTGAGGAGGCCAGAATTCATTTTATTTTCATTCATTCAAAGAAATTACTTCTTTAGAGTACTTTTTAGATGTTCTGGAAAAATAACAGTTTTAGCGAATCTAAAAATCCCATTTCATACAATTCTGAAATTGGTTATATTTTATTTCTGAATGATGTCGAGAAATGAATTTCCGCAAAGTAAAAGCATTTCCAAAAGCGTTAAACGTTTTTCCATTTTAAATACTCGCGTATAGGAAATTACATAAAATCATAACTAATTGACCAAAAACTAATTTGTTGATTAATTTCTGATAACTATCATCAGGTTATCAAATCATTTTAATTTTTACCATTATTTGAAGTTGAAATGAATCAATTGTTTATTATATACTAATTACGTCAAGAGCCTGTTATGATAATCACAATTAACCTATAATTTCAGATAAAATTAAACATTAATCGATTTAATTCAAATCAATATTATTTTGTAAAAAAGATAACAAAATAAAAATATTTTCCTTCATTTTTTCTTGCATTGACGTTCGCATGAATAATGTTACAGATCTGTTGGCGTAATCAGATTCCAGTAGCAGAATTACAAAATTTTGAAACCTATGCGTAACTAAGATACGAAGCAACCAGTCGAAGGTGTTGTGATATTACAAGTGGCGACACTGCGTACTTTGCAGAAACGCGTTTGCTAATACAAATGATACAATCGTTAATAAAATAGCGTTTTCTGCCTCATCTGGAAAATCTCCTCAATCCTGTTGTCCAGCAAGACACCTTTATGGCCTCCTCGCCCTCCAGACCTCACACCTGTTCATCATAATGTTGAGGCAGGAAAATCACAAAACAGTCGAATAATATCCATTTCATGGATTTTCCCAGGAAATAAACTTACCGAGCATGGGTGCCGCAGTAAGCCAACCCTTGTCCGACGAAGACATTTGGAAGTCGCAGGTTGCCGATGGTAGAACGAAGGAAATCATCGTGATTCCCACGGCGGTGTTTAAGTAGATAAGGCCACATACCGTGAGCAATGTGAAGTGGAATTTGCCAAAACCTGAAAATTAACATTTCGAAGCACAACTAAATAAATAAATATCACTTTCTCTAGCGTACCCACACTTGAAATTTTACGCTACTAGAAGATGTCGTGATATCCTGGTATTCACTTACAATGAATTAATCAATGGAAGGCCGTATTACAGCCATTACCATTCGAATTTGGTATGTCTTTGTAGAAATGCAACATGTAACGTGTCCGAATGTAGGTCAAGTTTAATAATATCGAGAATAATAGGAGGTTGGATTCGCGTTAAATGTTTAATTTCATTAACGTCTACGACGTTTATTTTCAGTACGCTTTCATAGAGCGTTCCTAATATCAATAGATCGACACCTGTTTAATATTCACGCGGCAATAAAAATTATAGATATGATGAATATATTAACATTCATTCAGAAATGGGGCTATTTATATATTAACTCGACCAAAATACTAATGGATATATAATTATTTCGATCTTTGCATAATTATTTAATTTTGTCGAAAAAAGACGATAACTCGATCACCTACTACAAACTCTAATGAATTACACCTTTTAGAACGTTCGTGAAAAAAATGTGTGTCTCATAAAAAATTTCCATTCTCATACACCAAACTGTTGTTTCGGTCAATATCTGACAATTAACGTAACATTGGTCATTGGAGTAGGAATTAATTGAACCCAATCCTATGTGTAAACAAATTTGGATGGAATATTTACAATGAAACACATAATTTAATATAACCTTGCCGAATAAAACCAACAAACTGTACACAGGGTAGGTTGAACCGTGTAAAAAACGAAAAAATGCTTTGTATTCACAAATTACGACGGATAAAATAAAATTGAGACTATACTATTATTGAGGCTATTTTTTGGAACAAAAAGTTGCCTCATTGAGACATATTGTCAAAATACTTTTTTTTCCAATGAAAATCTTAATTATTTTTATTGTTATTAGCTGTTGATTCGAATAGTTTTCGAACACCCATATTCATTATGCCTTGACTAGACGTCGTAATCATTTCCATTCTTGAATAATAGTTGAAATATCGAATAGTTTGTTTCTATTTGTATTTCTAGACGTTTCAAATGTTCATGGAGATTCCCAATGTTTGAAATGTAATTCGAAAACGGCAAAAATTTTTCGTAGGAATTTTGTTACATTACAATATTACGTGAAATGTCTGAACTTCATGAATTTCAATAAAACGAATATTAGAATGCCTTTAAAGAATTCCTCTCATTATTTTGGCTAATGATAAAGATGTGAATCACAAAGCGCTATTTCAGTTTATATCATGAAATCTCATATTCATTCAAATGTTCATTTAATAAAACTTGGAAATAAGAGCAACGTTATGAACATCTCACTAGAAATTTTGTAGGAATTTTAATATTATAAAAGTGGCATTGGTATACGTAGTACTGACCTACTACCCAGAAAAACCGGGTTCGAATCCCGGTAAATACCAACTTAATTCATGACTGAATTTGACGGTAATCATGAGATATTGAGGACATAAACTAAAAGGAATCAATTTGCATCAATTTAGTGATCGTGAGTTAAAATTCCTGTAGGGAAATGTAGGAAGAATTTAGGGTGACAGGTCTCAAATTTTGCCTGAATTATTGAATTTTCTCCTTTTAAATTATCAAAAATTCTGACTTTTATCCTGCCTTCCATTCGGAATTTATGCAAATTTTAAAGTCAACGAACGTTCTTACGAACAATTCATTAAGAAACAGGAATTAGTTTCATTTTTGCCTACTTTCTATTACCTACTAAGATGACAAGATAAAGAATAAGCTTGAAGGCCGTTCTAGATTTAATTAAGATTCAGTTTTTGTTCCTCTGTCATAAGGAGAGCACAATGACGAGAGAAGATAAATCGATAGATCATTGTTTGAAAGGTTGAAATCCGATTTCATCATTCATTAAAGCTCGATTCAAAAACTATGTATGATCAAGGTCGAAAAGATATTGTGCTAGTTCAAATTAGATTTGTCATTTTAAATTCGTTCTTATCAAGTTGTCAAATGGATTGTGAAACTGGAATTTTTATTGTGATATGACAACGACCCTCTTTTTCATTTCGAATGATCAATTAAATCGCAATTCTGTCAATTTATAATCGACAGATTTTTAAAATTTTTTTTCATTATATCATTGTGAGTATAAATTTCGCAGAGCAACCCTTTAATTTTAATTTGTAAGGAAATTACTGAATAGAAAACTGGATAAAATGTCATGTAGTAATGAAATAGCATTGCCCTTAAATATGAATTGGGTATATCCATTTGTATCTTGATTATAATTCAAAGAAAAATTCGTTTTTGGTTTCGTTTAGTGATATTAATTCATTTGAATAATATAGGATTTACAACATTCAAATAGAGTCACTTTGTTCAATCTATATTTCCCTATTCTCATATTAAAAGTGCAATTGTTCAAATTATGTCAACCTTAATCTGACACGACTTGACAGAGCATAATTTCGCAGTTGAGTCATTCACATCAAGATAAAAGCCGAAAAAAATATTCCTAGCATATTTAATGAAAATGGAAAATTGAAAATTATTTTGAAGCTATAGGCTGAACTATCCTGCAACCCAAGAAGGGTAAGTTGAAGAAACAATAAGTCGAAACAACCTGTACATTGTTAAATTGTTTGTTCTATAGAGCGAAAATTATTTGAGATGACGCCGTAACGATTAATCAGATGATAACATTTTAACTTGTAAATATTGAGATAATTTTCAATTTAAATTTCCACTTCAGAATTAAGAGTAATAATATCATGTGAAATGAAAGATATTGAATTCGAATTAGTGATTCGATTGAGGAAAGCAAAAATTAATTATTGTAACGAAGAAACCGGTCAAAATTTCGACTTACCTGTACTTTCGAGTGCCCTCTCAAAGTCTTCGCCCTGGCCCTCAATAAAATCCAGTCCTGCAACAGAAAAGTGGACATAATATTGTCGGTAATCGCCACAATTGTTGCACGAACCCATTTTTCTATATCAAAAACAGTATAACAAATGGGAACTATACACAAGAATGTTCGAATCGGTCTTCCGATTAATTAAAGAGTTTAGTTACATTTATCACTATAGTACGAGACCGATACTGATTTGTAAGTTTCCAATTGTCTGTGTGATACTAAACTAAACGCTACCTCAGGAAGGCTACCTTTTCATTGGTCAAATTCCATTATCACTCCGATTATCTCAAGTTCATCTACTCCCAGATTTCTTTGAACCACTCGCACTGATTGGGATATCCCGACGGACTTGATTCAATTCGAAAAAGTGTCAATCGTAAACAATAAACAATAAATATTCCGACAAGGAGCGATCGAGGATATCAATTATATTTTGCGAACAAACGAAAGTCTCTTATGGAATTTTCCGTAAGGTAAGGATACCGATTGAGGATTGTTTTCTTGGCAAGTGGAGACGATGATTAAACAATAACTAAAAAGCGATATGAAATCGACATGACGAACGAATAAAATTTCGAACATCTGATCGAGCTCTCATCATGCTGACAAGGTGAGAAGAGCAAAATAACAAAGATAGCACGTGAACATAGAACATTCATTTGAGTAAAACATATTCACGAGACAATCTGCCACATTCAACGTACTTATCATAATTGTATATTAGCTCCTCTTGTCATAAAATGCATGTGATATAGGCTTTTTTTTATCTTTTTTCGGAAGAGTAGGTTGATGCACTGTCGGTGATTTCCGATATCTGACAATGAGTGAAATCTCAATTCGTACTTTATTTTGTCACTCTCCGAACGAGAATGGTTGAAGTGCTAAGTGACATATTCCATCTAAAAATAGAAACAATCGATCCAGAAATATTAATTCGTTCGAAATTTTCTGTTACGCACAACTAGTTTTCCCCGTATAAAAATTCGATGCACTTGGTCAAGAATTCAACTGGTTCGTACCTTAATCTATTCGGCGTTGTTGACTTCATTAAAACAACTAATAGTTAGGTATTTACGGCATCATTTGTCAACCCCGGATCGATATTTAGAAGGCTGGGTCGGGGATAGGGGCCTGTTGATGTGTTGGTCAATGAGCTGATAATTACGCGTTTATGTTATCTTTTTCCCGCGAATGTCATGGGTGATCAGGAGATTGCGATCAAAACACGATGTCTGCAATGAGGTTAATCGATGCAAAAATAAGAATATTATTTTAATATTCTTGAACGTTGAGGAGAGCAGACCAGTAATTGGAGGTAAAAGACGGCGATATTGCATAATTTGGTCAAACAGCAACGATTCGATTCGAGCACATTCTACTTAAAATGCAACTTAACTTAAGATCACCAGCGATGGCCCTAGCAAAACTTTTCAATCCTAAGCCGCCCTTGATACCATTCCCAAAAACGTCTCTTCTTCCTTAATTCAAGAATACCTTGAACTTTCGAGTTTTTTATCGAAAAATTTGAGACATCCCTCAATTATCTGATCAAATTCGACACATTTTCTTGGAAGTCCAGAAAGACCAAAAAATTACGTTTTCCCGTATGGTAGAGCCACCGTCAAATGTTGATTTGACTTCAATTTAATCATTCATTTTTGAACTGGATATATAACTTTTCTTCCTTTATTGAAGAGATATCTCTCGTATTTTCAAAACGACTCAAGGAAACTACGAATTTTTTGAAGTTTAAAATATCCACTCTTGAAAAAAAGTTTTTCATTGAAACTTCTATGAAAAAAAAACGGTGTACTCTTTTCGAAAATCGATAAATTCATGCGATAGATCGTTTTAAATGTGTCAGCGATTATTAACACTAAAAAATCTACTTGGAATAAAACATTCTTCACGGAATGCAGTATGGGATAAAAGTAGCCTTAAAGCAGAAAGAAAGTGAAATCTGATAAAATTTTTCATTAAAATCGGTAGAGTATGTCAAAATTAAAAGAATGATGGACTGGACTAGAATATTGAAGCAAGTGATCGAACGCAACAGTGACAAAACAATTAACATTTCTTCATTTTCAATGAAGCGACGTTTGCAGGACATCTGGTTTTAAATTAGTATGAAGGAATGATTTAAACGGTAATTGTTATTTACGTTCAAGTACGCTGGCCGAGGCGCCACTCCATTGAAAGTGAGACCTTTCCTTATCCTTCCAGTCGAACGCTTTTAAGTACTCAACATCTACTCTACTTGCAAGTCATTTCACGTTAACCAGAATCCTCAAAGAGAAGCTTGGTATTTCATTGAAACAATATATATTAAGGTGAAGCGGTTTACCCATTTATTATTGTGACATAACCCAAGGCTCACATCATGAATAAAAAATTTTAAGTGCCTATGCAAATCAATTTTCAACATTCGCGGTACTCATCACACGTGCTGTCACTTGGCGATAGAATTATTGATTTTGCCGAACGAGATTCTCAATTTTCGCGAACGGTCATTTCTCTTCAAGCCGGATGGACGAAATATCGGTCAGGGTTCTGATCTTGCTCGATCAAAATACGCATATTGACGCAAGGCTGTGGGAACACCGGCTGATCGCGATCAATAAGAGCATTCATTCATTAATATGTACATCAAAATCACATAAATTTCTTTTCAGACTATATGAATAAAATGATGTACGTCGAAGGAAGAAAATGGTTCCGTGTCCCAAATACCATCATACTAGCCAGTAGATCCACCGAAAAGATTGGGAAAAACGTAAGCATTTCGTTTATTCGGTTTATTTATTTATGAGACAGCTGAATAGGTAATAACACTTGTCAATTTCCTCCAGTCTAGAAATATCTGAAACGGGTTGTTAAAAAAACCTTCTGAATTTAACTTCGCCATCGTGCGTTTTTCATGCGCGATCCATGTTGCTTGTATTTATTCCTTTTCACTTCCATTGATAATTCCTTTTTACGCCACCAAATGATATAATAATAATTGAATAATATAAAATAAAACAAATCATCAAACAGGAAGATGTTTTAGAGGTTTGCTTTAAAGAAGACTCCAAAGACAACTTCAATCATGATACAAAAATGAATATTTTTAGACTGGATATAGAACATCAAGACTAGATCAAAAATTGCTGCCATACTTCCTTCTTTATCTTCAACAGGAGTATGAGAACGTATAAAGCCACTAGAACACATGAACTATTTCGGTCGAGGAGTTTTGATTCAATTGATAATTTTCTGTCAATTTGGGCTAAATTGATAGCAACATTTCGTTTATAGACTTATTTCACACAACCGAACTTTTTGTTTACAACCACCAAGTTGTACTGAATTGAATATTTGATTTTTATGAAATAGAAGTTCATAATTATTTATGGAAAAATAATATCGAAAATAAAATTTAAAAAATCGGTCGCTGATCTTTAGTATCAATATCATCAATGGAATGAAAACCTAATTAAATTTGAGCATGATTAAACGAAACCATTCATAGATCAAAAAGTAGAAGGTCGACCTCTCTCATTCACATCAATGAATTTGTGACGTAAATTAAAATCTTCCAACGAAGAACTTCTTTCATAAAAGAAATTCCATTAATATAATCATAATTTAGCAACAGAGGTAGTGAATGACAGTACTTATCCCAAATCAATTGATTAAAATCATTAATAAATAAAAAACTGAAAATGATAAAAAAATAGTGATACGATATTACTATAGAGGCGTCTTTAATACATGTAGTACCCGCGTGCAAACGTTATAACAATCAATTATGCTTTTAAATTCTGTGATTATAAATAACTAGTTTCTTCAAACTTGTAGTAACGAAAATTTTTTTTTTTTGAAGAAATTCATATTAACAGGTCAATGAAAAATTGATAATGTTCGTCCACACAATAAGCACGAAAATTTCTTATTAAAAAAAATTAGGTATTGATAAACTTTCCATTATTTTCACTGCTACTGTTATCTTTACAAGGTCAGAAAGTTTCGAACATCGAACGATAATAATTTCAGTTGGAAATTAAAAGGTAGATGAGCGTATATGAGATTAAAATTATGAAGTTGATTTACGAGTCATCAAAATAGCGATAAAATTTTTCAAAACATTTTCTAGGAAGGATAAAATTGTTTTTCAGGATTTTCCAGGTGTGTTCATTCATTTAGGGATAAATACTCAATAACCTAACAAATGAGATATTTATAATCTGGTTATTAACATAAGGAAATTAATATCAAATCAACAAAATCTACGTAACTACACAGGATGAATTACGATGGGATAATATTTCGATAAAGATGATGAAAATATTTTCACTTTAAGAATATCAATGCTATTTTATATAACGATTGATGTTTTATAAGAATCCTATCTACTGGTAACGAGTTGTTGAAAATTCCACCGAAATCAATAAAATTACATCTTCTTCAAGATGTGAATTCCAAACAAAATGGAAAGAACGAAATTTTACATAATTGTGTCCGTTTGTAGAACATTTCCAGTTATAGGAACGATATAAGTCGCAAGCCTCACGAATTCATTATTATCTTGATATGAAGTTTCAAACATAGCTCTAACTTCATTAAAAACTTGTAAACCCCCTTCCAACTGGTAACGTCAAAAGTTTTTAAAAAAATGAATAATAGCGCTGAGTTGTTTGTGCAACTTTCCATCAAGGAACTACATATCATCCTGCTTGGTACTTGTCAATCAGATCTAGCGATTTCCTATTCAGCGGAAGTAATTGATGATTCAAGGACTTTCAATATCCAATGTTACAAAAAACCTATTACATATATTGAAACTATTTATTCAATATGTCATATTAACACTGTAAACAGGAAGCAGCATAGATTTTGCAAAAAAAAGTAATAGACCAAATACTTTGAAATGCAAGTAGATATCTAGGAATTGCTGGGTCATTCAATTTTCTAAATCCACATTTTTATCACTGCATTAGTGAATGTCTAATTCAACCATTGACTGAATTCAATCAATCATAAAAAATACAGTGCTTGAATGCTTTTGTTTGTGGTACGGATAAATCATATTTTCCTTAAGAATTTTCCGCACACAGTCTTATCAATAGCATTGAAATCATTTAAAATTTCTGTAGTAGAGATACTGAATTTATATCCACCGTATTTCCTTCCAATTTTATCATTGTCACTGTTACTGACAGGTTTCCTTGTTGTCAACTCAATTTCCATACATCTTCTCAGCAGGGCTCCACTCTTACAATTTTTTTTTCATTTTGCAGGCTTACGCATAATGAATTGTTGAACCCTTTTCAAAAATCAGAGAGTTTTATTTCGATAAACGGTTTGAAAACGAATAGAACATGACAATTTATAGCCACCTCCAAGGACTTCGAAATCTGTGCCATAGAAATTGAAGAATCAAAATCGAATGTCATTCGATTATTGAATTATGAAATCAATATTCAATAGTTACTCAACGTACCTTTGCAGTTCAATCTCCAAACGCAAAACATATTAAACCTGTCCTCCACACGTGTTAATACAATGGAACCAATTCACCGAATTTTTATTGCCTTATTATAACCTTTTTTTTAATAGCAGCTCAAGAACGTGACCAAATGTAATAAAGTGATCCATCAATTTTTCTGACTGACGTTATTATGGTACAATCGGAAAGTATTTCTGCTATGATTCATCTTTTACTATTGTTCTTACTTGTTATCTGAAATTGGCGGTGAAAATGTTTATCACTTCAGTAAAATTCCTTTGTTCATTCAACTTTATCATCACTGATTAGAACAGGTGAATTTATCATGATATAAGATATAAAAGCAATTGGTGTTTTTATTTGTCTTTTGTAAATCATTTTGTATGTTTAGTAAATTTTTATAATTTCTTTGGAAAACCTCGTGGTTCGCCAATGTTCTTGGCAATGTAAAAATTAAAAAGATCATGACGAAATTACTAATGCTTCGATATTGACTGATTAAGCTGAAAAGCAGAAAGCAGTTTAAATTAGACACACTTATTTAAATTTGATTTCTTGTGGATTGAGATGAATTCTGACTTGAATCGGGCTTCTGGTATCATTTTACTAATATATCTTGTTGAACAGATCTGTTAGGACCTTGGCTCCAAGAGCAACTATCCTGATAACTGATCTTCACTTTTACGATTCTCTATATTTTTCATCGCTTGTCTAATTCCACTTCCAGTTGATTGCTGGTCTACAAGAATGAAGATGGTTTTTGGTGGAGGCCAAATCTTTCTTCATCAACAATAAATCTTTTAAGAATTTTGGCTTACGGAAGATGACAATGACAGATTTAATGCTTTCGTGGAAATTCAAGGTTTCATGAAGAGATTTTCAGATTTTCTGGGCATCTCGTCGACCCATTTCTGCTTAGTAGTTCTCACACTGGATAACATTTGAAACATAAGTTTTCTCTGCGAAGAAATCAAATCCTTCAAGTCCGAAGACGTAAAAGGATTCGTTTAAAATTTACTAACTGTAAATATACCTTTTGAAAAGTATTCAGAGTTGAACATTTGCGGCTCTTGATAAAGTTCTGCTCTGCTTATGATTATTTGGAGTACAAAATCGGCAAAATTGCAGTTGTTTACCATAACAGGAAACTTCAAAAATATTCTACTTTCAAACCACCAAATGAAAAGGAAAACCGCTTCTTTTTTAATTAAAGAAATCGGAAGTACACGATACAGCCAGACCAAATAAACAAGACTTATCATTCCAAAACAAAAAGCAGTTCGTTGAAGGCAGAAGAAAATCGACCTGAATATGAACCCATCGTATAATTTGGTAACTCATAGGAGAAGGAAGAAGAAAAAGATAAATTGAAAAACAGAGACCAAAGGACTTTTTATGAGAACAATAAGAGGATCTGAGCTGTAGGTCAATCAGATTACTTTCAAAAGGTCCAAAACGTTTGCGCAAAAAGAGGTACAAAGAAATGGTTTTTCACAGACTGATGAAGAAAACAGATGAATGGTTACTTACAATTCGCCAGTTACTCAGAAATAACTGAGTGACTTAATACTTCATACAGAAAAAAAGTCAAAAAGTTGGCCTCGGCTATGAAAGACAGCCAAATTCAATGAAGTCTGCTCTGCATCCTGACGTCTAGAAAACCCCTAGGGGCATTACTCGTCCGACAAAATTAATTCTGGAAATGAAACAGAGAAAAAAAACTCTTTGAGAATATATGGAAATAGCTAACTCTTCACCTGAGTAGTTAACTAGAAGCGAGAATCCCTTCAGAATTTCAGAACTGGAAATAGCCTCAGCTAGCCAAACTGATACACGAGAGTTTTCTAACTTCATCAAAGTTGTCATGAACTTAGCAACACAAGAAAGCGTGCTGTCAAATTATAAGCGAGAATATACTTAGAACTGAGAATGCCAAAAGCAACAACTATAAGTACGAACCTAAAGGGTTAATATATCTATTCCTGCTTAAAAATTTTGATACGTAACACCACCTTCGCTTCGTTATTGAATATTCGGTGAACACGAATAGTTGTAGAAATAAACTGTATTGTCTCAGTATTATACGACAAATGACACAAAATTCTCTAAAATATTCTGGTTATAATATCAGTTCAAATTTATAAACAGGCCATAATTTAAACACTATTGTTTCTCAATATATTGCTATTGTTAATGATTCACTTCCTCCAATTTAGAAGTTTCTGTTATCGCAGATTTCTAATTATAGAAAAACGATTCCTATCGATATATATTTATAGTCTACAACGATTGAATCACGTTTAATCGATGCTATTGGATATCGATATAAAACACCTTTTCATCATGGAATATAAAAAATTAAATCACCTTTCTCAGATTTGATCATTAATTTATTGTGTCCATAGCTCCTTCAAATACTCAAATACCCTTTTTGTCATATTTTCGATATTTTTCCTTACCAATTCACCTTTTAACTATTTATGCAAAATTAAATTACATGTTGTTAACCAGTCACGAACCAAACAAAAGTAGACTTCAAGGCATAATGTGACAGCAACCCTCCAGAAGATGATTTACTAGAAGAAAAGACACTGCTGCATTGTCAAATAAAATTGATTGTATATTAAAAAAGTTAGATCAATAGAAACTTGATGACAAAGAGAAATATACTTACGTATGAAGGAATTAAATTGAAAATAAGTGTTAGCAATAAAAAAAATTTTACAGGAAAAATTGATAGTAAATTGGATTGGATGGACTAGAGCTTGGAACCAGAATCTTAAATAGGTTTTGAAACGAGCGCCGAATTTGGTGGAGGACAAAAATAGGATCTCCCACAATAAAGATTTAATTTTTGAATGAATGTGGTTCTAGTATCGAATGACAATTTCATTTGGAAAACGTGAAGAAACGCAAGAAAAGAGCAGTCGCCCATCTTCTTCAAGGTCTATTCTCAATACACACATTAGATTACAGGTACAGAAATCTAAGTTTTTGAGGTGCTCACATATCTGAACATAAAAATCGTCGAATTAAGCTGTTAGTTTTTCCTTCAATTTAAAATAGAAGCAGACGCGGTTTTCCTTTCAATTCATTGAACAAAATACTATCATTCTTCGATGTAATTTAGTAAACTATAAAAAATGAATGTATGCATTTGACAATTTTACATTTTCCTGAATTACATCTTTACAATTCAAAAATAATCTTTTTATTCGAAAAAATCTAGAACCTGGAATCAGGGTTATTAAATGTATCAAAATATTTATTCCAAATTTTTTCGTGTTTGGTTTTGAAATAGGATTGAGGCAAGCAATGTATCACTTTAATTTTCAGAAAAATCCAGGAACTCTCGTCATCAATTTCAATTAGTTATATTAGTTTAATCCAACAGAATTTTCAAACAAAGATGTATAAATGGTGACATAACACTACGATGAGAACATAATTCTTTCATTAATCGTTCAGTAAACAAATAATCAAATCGAAAATAAACAAAATTTTATCCGTGTGAGTATGAACATCAACAGAGTATCCAGCATACAAGTTAATAGATTATGTCACGAACCGACTAATTCCAAATAGTAAATTTGCAATAACAATTACCGAGAATTCTGAAACAATACTGGTTCAGTCTAGTGAATCTCTACAAATATAAAACGGCGAAGTGATGAAAGACCGACAACGATTTGTGAACGATCTAGTTGTGTCCAGGACAAACCGATTCATATTAAACCTCAATTAAACCGATTCGACCTCCTTCAAATACTAAAACTTCAATGAGAATTCTTATCAATAAATCGTTGTTTTTTTTCTTTTCCCAAACGCCGCCTTCCCTAATCCATTTCGACTTATCAGAAACTCAATTATTTCTGACTTATCTTTGGGTTTCAATACGTAATACAAACTCTCCAACGAAACCATGGAAGTCCTAAGCCAATTAGTTCCTTCCACCGTTCAGCGATGGCATTTTCTTTGTTCATGCTGGCGAGCTGCTCTTGCTTGAATTTAATGGAACAATGAGCTTTCACCGACACATGCGTTTGAATAGTTGAGATTGAACATTTTAATTGCTTTTCAGGAATAGCTTGGAACATTTTCAATTTATTCGCGTTCATCTTAGAAGTCACTCATTGGAATAGGAAATCTTTCATGCAATATATTTGCTGCATTTTTCTATTACTTGCAGGTTAATATGAGGAGGAAAATTGTGACGAAAATATTTCGGTCAAATACCACAAATATCTATACTGAAAGGCATACCTGATAAGACTGATAAAAATGATAGTAAGTCTGTTCCGAATCATTATTATTAACGCAGTCTCGTAATCAATTCGAAGGAAAGTTTTAAGTTCGAATGATCATGTCACGAACGTGTGAAACGGTTGAAGATGATGAAATAAAAGAAATTAAAAAGTGAGTGCAATTTCATGAAGAAACCACATTATCATTTTTAACATTGTTATCGACTGGTTGTAAGAAATTGTTTCCGAATAGTCAATAGTAATAGAATAGGTACGTCGTTCAGCTCGATTCTAAGGAACCCATAAAATTTTATCACTACACTGAAATAACATTTCTCCAAGTTCCGTATACTATTTTCACCCTTTAATAATATCATTATGCAATAATTCCTATGTAAGTTGCAATTCTCACGGATTTCCCGGTGTTTCTTGGCTTCTTTCACCCCTCTAACCTTCAAAATTCTTGTTGGAAATTTTATCGCGCAAGACTGAAAAGATCAACTCAAGTGAACAGTTACTTCAGCATTTCAGTAAGTTTATTCCTACAAGTGGTTGTTTCGAAACGTGGATACGATTTTGCGAGAGTTATTGTAGATTTAGTTGTACATTCTCCAACAGTGACAATGGTGGATAAGTTATATGAATACGCTGGGTTTTTGGGGTGGTTCCATCAATACAGGGATAATCTCCGAGAAAAATATACAACGTGGAAGGAGGAAAATCCAGGAGGACTTTTGATTTATCTAAACGGTTTATTTTCGAAAGGAAATGAAGAGTGTGCTACGGCAGCTTCGTCCGAAGATTACACTCACCTATATAGGTAATATTAAACATAAGCTTCCAACGGAATGTTAGCTTCGTTATGAAACAAAATAAACTTTCACGTAACTGAGAGATATAACGGTAATGTTGATCTAGTTGTCATAATACTATCAAAAATCAGGGTAGCTTGAAATATTCAACGTTCCATCAAAAATAATAAACATTGAAGGATTGAATACAAATCGCTTTATTCGACGACTGCATTTCCGGATCCGATAAAATCGAGAAGTGGTATATTTGAAATTCGCACGATATACGTATTATCTCGAATGTTTCAATTTTTTAATGTGAATAACATAATTTCATTCTAATTCGGCCACCTTGGATGGTGATACAATGTATTTGAAACCCCATTTAATTTTCTCGTTCATTTTGCGATGGTGTTCACCCAAGTTCTCAGTGATTCAATGAAAAAACATAAATTGCTCGTCAAAGATTTTCTATTCTGGCTTTTTTTTTAATACAGGATTATGACGTTGTTATCTGATATAGTTAGATATCGATTGAAAGTATAAAATTACTCATTTTTCCAATGTGAATAGGTTTTGAATAACCTCAGCTGTTCGTATGTGAAACTAATAGCGCGCCAGGAATAAACGTGCTACGGTTCAATTACAAACGGAAAGGGAAATCAAAATTTATTGTTTCAGGAGAAAGACAAGGCAGGAGCTGATGCGAATTTCCATGGCCGTAACGGGCATCGAATTTTCTTACGCTGCCGAAACAGCTTTTGTCTCGCCTACTCTGCTCCAGATCGGCGTCGATCACCAACACATGACATTAGTATGGGCTTTATCACCCCTTATTGGATTTTTTGTAACGCCTGTCTTAGGATCGCTGAGCGATAGATGTCCTTTGAAATTTGGCAGACGAAGACCGTTTATTGTATTGCTGTCCCTTGGAGTTTTATTGGGTATGACAAAACATTTGATATACGACTTTCAGTATCCATTCAACAACAAAAATTAAAAAGCGGGTAGGATTTTGTTATCTTTAACTGCCAGTATCAAAAGCAAGCGATTTCAGAAATGCGTTTTCGATTAATACTCTCCAAAAAAAATTTATCAATAAGTCAACATATTATTGCTCAAAATCTACCGGTGGCATGATAAATAAAAACAACTTTTGTCAGTATTTATTCATGAAAACGATTGCGTTTTTAGTGATTGATTAAACCTACATCGAAATGAAATCTTGGCAAATTCTGTAGGTGACGCTTTTCAGATCACCACCCACTTAATTTTTAATCACAAAATATCATGGCAAGGTATAAAATAAACATGATACGATACAAACATGAATAAAGCATAGCCGAATTAAAGAGGAGAAAATTGGCCCCTTTTTTCCCTGCAGGCAACACTACAAATTTTTGCAGTGCAGTATAGCTGGTTGTGAACACTTTTTATATTTGTCTTTATGTAATTAACTTTTCCAAAATTAGCATCAACAATTCGTTTGTACAAAATTTTCCATGTTTTCAAGCAAATTGCCAATTTTCTGTTTACCGTCAAATATATTTTGTCACCACATCTAATTGAAAGAAGTGGATAATCTAACACACAACCGAAAAAATGTAAAAGGAGATGCTTATTTTTCATGAAGAGTGATTTTGAAGACAATTTAATAATTTCATGCTCTATCAAATTGATATCTACTACTGCGTTACTGCGTTTCTATTTGATTTCATTTCATTTGTTACCAAAATTTAAAGACCTCAATAATCCGGTTCAACCCTTTCATTTTTTTTTTTTTTTGTAAATCATGCTCTTATTTGGCAGTAATTTCTTCTCCACTTTAAGAAGCGAAAGATTTCGCAGAATCAAATGGAACTCAAGAAAACCAATCAGAATGATAAAAATTTTCGTTGCACAATGTAATTGTTTGTCATTATTTCGATTTGAATCAAATTATAAAAATTTTCATCAGTCAAGTTTTAATGACCAAAGAAGTTTTTGCAAAAATGATACGTTTTTATGACAGCTTTCATCAATAAAACATTCAAGAAAATCCATCTGTTTATTTACACCTAAATAAACCGTGTCTAGAATTGCATTGCAGTTGTCGATTCTGTTTATTTTAATCTCGAATTTATGAAATCATAGATAAGTAACTATGCTATCGAAACTAATGCACAACAACAAATATCCGATTTTACACGTCTAGTCTGTAATCTTAATTGATAAATCGATTACCCAGTTCTCACAATATTTTTGGTAAATAATTAGTAATCCTAATTACCTACAAATCAACGAGAACAATGAGCTGTTGAACCTCAAAATCTGCATTGTCCTCAAGTAATTATGGGAATAACCAAATTCGCAACACGTCTGAATACTTATCGCATTTCCCCCGTGTCATTGTACGATTAACATTCAATTTTTGTTTAATATCCAGAAAACCGCATCTAGATTTTCATTTCCTCTCTCTCTCTCTGGTATTACCATTAACGTTTTCATTATTCACTTTATTTCTTTCCTTTCCACTTCCTCATTTTTTTCAAATTGATGTGAAATTTTTTAATTCTGTTTTCTGTTTTCTTTTAACTCTTTTTTTTCTAGAAACTGCTGTTGTTTGTTGATCATTACTATTTGTTGCAATTTCTAATATATACATACTTCAAAACCATTTGAAACAATAAAAAATAACAAAAAAATATTCGGACATTGACAAACGACATATCAATGGAAAAGTTGCTATGCCCGTTTAACGTAAAAAGAATTAAATTGATCAAAACATTTTCTCTTTATGGTGATTTCCGAGACAATTACTATTTGAAAAATCTTTTATAGCTTTTATATCATTTTTCATCAGCTATATCTACTATTGAAAAATTATTAATCATTTACTTTCCTTCGCTTTACTTCTGAAGGAGTGCTGCACTGAAGACGCTATCACCCATATAAAGATAAAATTGATTTCAGGGTTAATTTTGGTTCCTAATGGGGCACAACTAGGACTGTGGTTTGGTGATACACCATCTTCTGTAAATAGATCATTTCGCGCACATAAAATGACTGCGAATGAACCGACGAACGATTCAATTAATCAATACTACGACGTCGGGAACCATCCATGGGGTATATTTTTCACAGTATTAGGAACAATTTTGTTGGACTTTGATGCAGACGCGTGTCAAAGTCCGGCGCGGGCTTATCTGTTGGATGTTACAGTTGCAGGTAGGTAATGAACTGAAGTGAAAACATATTGCTATGTACTTTCAGAGGATCATGCCAGAGGTTTGAGTACTTTCACAGTCATGGCCGGTTTAGGAGGTTCAATGGGATATGCCATGGGTGGTATTAATTGGGACGCAACATTCATAGGTAAACTGTAACGCGATCAACGGCATTAATTCGTTAAACGGTAATTTTAAGGAGAACCTTTTTTTGAAAAAAATGATACCTTATTTATCGATATGCAAGATTTCTGGTTCTATAAACGGTATAATTTCTGAATTAAAAAAAAATTGAAGTAGGAGTCTTTTATTTGTAATGGATACTAAGTCATAGTTTCAAAATTAACATATAGAGAAATAAATCATATTTATTTTTGTTATATATAAACTCATACAACTTTTTAACAGGTATCTTGTTGGGAGGACACGTAAAAGCTGTGTTCACACTAATAACGATCATTTTTGTGATATGTGTCACACTAACGGTAACAAGTTTCAAAGAGATTCCTCTTGACTTACTGGGATCAACTTGCAATTTAAACGAAATAAACGAACCAGAAGAAGGGAAAAGCATGATTGGAAAACCCGAAATGTCATACGGCTCCCTAGAGGATGATTCTAAAAAGGTACGTATTAATATAATTCGATGTCTCGATCAATGTAATGTAAAGATTGATTTCTTTTTTAAAACTTCGCAAAAAAAATTGAATCACTTAGTGGAGCGACTAAGCTTCAGAGTTACTTCACAGACTTTAAGGGTAGCCAAATACTATCAACCAATCATTAAGTATAGACGTTTCGAACAACCTGTTCAACTGTCCACAGCGGTCTCTATACGTCCAAACGTCCAGTACGTACAAAAAATATTTTTCTAAATTATAGTCAGCACCGAACATTTTTGACACTTCTGGCAAAGGCTGATTCGTTTAAGGTTCATAAATACGAGGAGTTAGTAACGGATCAAAAATCATTTGGCTACTTGTGTAGATTTTAATAAACCAAATTGTGTTCACTTCTGTATAAAATTGCATATTAATCTTCAACCGGACTCAAAAGCAATTATCTTTTATATTTGACAAATCATTTAATTACTGGTAATACGAATTGTAGATAAATGCAGAAGCAGAATGTATCGATAATTCAAAGTTGGAAGAGGCAGGACCACCAGCTGAAGCGACCGTCAGTACATACCTCAGAAGTATAATTCATATGCCAAAATCTCTAATGCAATTATGCGTTACAAATTTATTTTGTTGGATGGCACATGTTTGTTACTCTCTTTATTTTACGGATTTCGTGGGCGAAGCTGTCTTTCAGGGAAATCCGACGGTAACAACTAATTTGATTACAAACATAAAATCGTAATTTTCAATGTTTCAGGCTGCCGATGATTCAATCGAAAGAATACTTTATGAAGAGGGAGTGCGATTTGGTTGTTGGGGTATGGCCATGTATTCTTTATCCTGCGCCTGCTATTCCTTGATCATCGAAAAATTAATTAAAAAATTTGGGTATGTTGCTGCTTTTCACAATTGGACACGTGTCAAAATTTCCTTTTAGGACTATTTACGACAATATTTATCATTATAAATAGACTCCCAAAAATGTTCCACGTCTGGGTTATAAATAGTTCGGAAGAAATTTCACATATAAAATTTGCTAAATTTCGCGACAATAAAAGTTCTATTTTCGGTATGAGGTCTTTCTGAAGAGTAAACAATATAATTCCGTTTAACGTCGTTCGTTTTTTATTTCATTGAATTGGAGAATTTCTGAATTGTTTTCAATATTTTGAAAGCAAATAAAAATGAGTCTGTCATAAGTGACATAAGAGTAATATATGATTATGGACTTCGAACTTCTGTCTGCAAGACGACAGATGTTCAAAGGTAAACACTTGTCAATTCGAACCGAATTAAGCCAGTTAGTTATTTTTGTCACATTTACGGCCGTGGCCCAGTGAGGTTATTTTAGTAAATAAAAATTACAGTATTCGAAAAAATTAAGTAATTGATGAGTTCTCGGAAATCTTTCAGAGCCAAAAGGGTTTACGTAAGTGGATTATTGGTGTATTCAATCGGCATGTTGCTAATGGCGGTGACTAAAAACAAAATAGGAGTAATTTTATTCAGCTGGACAGCTGGAATCATGTATTCGACTTTGTTCACCATGCCATATCTGTTGGTCGCTCATTACCATGCAAAAGGAGTGGTAAGTTCCATTACTCCACAGGATACATTTGATTTTGATTATTGGCAGTTTGAAATGAACATCGATGGAAAGGAAAAAGTGGCTGGGCAAGTGCGTGGCCTCGGAACAGATTTGGCCATCGTTTCGAGTATGGTATTTTTAGCTCAGTTTATCCTGTCCCTTACCATGGGAACAATAGTACGGATATCGAAAACGACAACAGCTGTTGTCAGCGTAGCCAGCTTTTTAGCGTTTTGCGGCGCAATTTGTGCCAGATCAGTATTATATCTTGATTTGTAAAAATCATCTTTCGAATTCAATCACTTGTTGTATTAAAGAAGTACATAACTAAAATTTACTTTCATCAAAGTAAATAATCATTCTGATGAAGGGAAAACATGAATACCGCGATCAGATTTGTCTGTGCACAATGATTCATACTTGTTTGCGCACAACCTGGCAAAATCTTGGGATGGTTTACGAAAAATTTTTATCGATTTTCGAACTGACGCTCATGGCTTCTCGCATCAGAATAGATGACCGAAATGGTGAGTTTGAAAAGAAAAATATGTAAATTTGAACTGTTAAGAATGTTTGTGACTATCGAAATAAAAATATAAAAATTTGAAATTTGATTTTTTTCCTGAAAAACCAAAAAAATTACGCGACGATCAAATAAAAAAAATGAATTTTATTGGCGGTCTTAAAATCTAAAAATGCATACATGGATTGCTTACATGCGTAACTCACTGACCATCGCTAAATTCCTCTTCATCCAGTGGACATACTTGTACGATAATATCGCTTCCTGCCCATACCACAGCAGAAGTCACTCCGTTTCTATGTTTTGTCATAACGCTACCTAGCACGTATAGACACTGAACGTATATTATGCTGTTGGCAACAATTTCGTTTTAAAAATAATTGTAGCATTACATTCTTCTTCAGAAACACGTGTTTGACTGAGATTGTCCCACGAATGTTTCGATTTGCCGCGAACCCGATGTGGCAATAATTGGTACCAATTGAGACAATTAATGTTTAGCAAAAAAAACAATTGTCGGCGTCAGTGCGATAATTAAAAAGGTCGGTTTTCTTGGCTAGACTCGATGTTCTGTTGATGTTTATTCGCGCTATTTAAAGAAACCCTGTGAAAGCTGAGAAAATCGGGACAAGTTCACTCGATTTTTATAACGATTAATGTAGCCGCACGCATTTCAAACTTCACTGACATATTTGCAGTTTTGTTATCTGCGACAAATTGCATTTGGAAGTCGTTACGGGAAACTATCGTGAATAATTATTTTCCTTATCTTCCACCACAGTCTGACCTTAAGTTTTCGTACAGATGTTCGACGGGTTCCTTTCAGAAGTATTCCAACCGTACGCGGGAACAAACTGAACGCCAGGTACTTTTGCTACGGCACAATTCGTTTGGCCGTCCAGGGGTGCTAGCGCCAGTACTAGCATCTTCAGAGGAGTCATCATTTTCTAATTGCAGATCTCCTCCGGTATCTCCTCCTGCTGCATCCTCTCTACTTGCATGTGAGGAAACTGCTGAATCTTCAGATCGCACAAAATTTTCGATTTAAAAACTTTGTGAAAATTTATTCATTTATATTGAAGGAGAGCATCATACAGCATATAAAAAAAATTGAAAGACGAATGTAAATAAATTCAAGTTCGCAGTTTGAAAAATCTAAATTAGCTAGAAATTTTGATTCTTAATATTAAATAAATGAAATAACCGCTTAAAACCATTTTTAAGACTTTTCTAAACACATTAAAATATTCAAAAACTATTATTTAAAACAAATTCAGTTCGCCTTGAGATTGTTTGACGAATTGTGAATGGTACATGGTATCCATAATTATTCTGTTTATGGTGACAAACGAATGATTTAGTTGGGAAAATTATTCAACTGAAAATAGTCAACAATTAGATGAACTCCATAAATATCTACCCATAAATGGAAATTCAATTGTTCATTAACAAAGTTACAACTGTTTACCAGTTGTTACGACTTAATGATTTCCGTGTATTATTGGAAAAAAATCCTCCACAGCAAATTCAATTAACCGACAAGATAACGTCAGGCACCACAAAAGTCGTTGATATTTGATACTGGCATGGAAAACTCAGCAGGTAAACCATAAAAAAACTTCTAATGCAGAGATTGTTATCAAAGAAAACTGACAATATTATGCGCTCTCAAAAAATAAAAACAACCTCCTCTTAAATGTAAGGAAAGTCGTATTTAAAAAGTAAGAGTTGGGTATGTATAAAATGAAACTCTCCTACGTGCTTAAAACATTTATTTTATACATCGATCATAAAATACACACGAAAAAATGGAATTAAAAAATTTAAAATATGAAAATAAATAATCGGTACCGAATCATACCCTCAAGTTATTCATCGATTTATCCAAAATATCTTTCTTTATCCTCGGAGCATAATCAGGACTCATTTTTATCACGTGCAAAGCAACGTCTATAGCATCCACAAATTTTTTCGATTTCATAAATGCATACGATAATTTATAACCAATGGACGGATCGTTCCTTTCGCTGTATTTAAAAGCGAGCTCATAATTCGCTGCAGCGTCTCTATATTTTTGCTCTTTTTCTGCTATGAATCCCAAATATTCATGTGCTTTCTTTGATGACTTGTTGTACTTTACGACCCTCGTCAGCAAGTCTGTGGCCATATCATACTTTCCTGACTGTATGTAATAATCCGCTAGCAGCAACCAACATTTTTCCAAATATTCAGCGTTTTCCAATGTCCAAACATATTTGACAAGGCGTTTTAATATATTTTTTGCTCTTTGTGACTGTTTGAGCAACACATAAGCCGTGCATAAACCTAAAGTGGCGCCTATTTGATCTATACCCTTTGACGTTAAAGCGAGAAATCCTTCTAAACCTTGCTCGATTGACGATTTGTCCTTAGCAGCCAATAATCGGAAATTACACAACAGCTTATATCTGTATAAATCGTTGGTGTTGACCAATTTTTGGTTCAGCTCTTTCAGCAATCGATCGGCTGAAAATAACAGTAAGTAGATATTTTTTTGTATAGAATCTATTGTTATTGCTGAAAAAACAAAAAAAGGAGACGCCTCAAAATATTCTAAAAATTACAAAACCAAAAGATATTGAAGTATTGAAGAGAGTCAATTCGATTAAATTTTTCGAAAAATCTCGGAAACGTAAATCTATTTTGACAAAAATTTTTGTCTCATTAACATGAGAAAACTTGAGAAACCTGGAAAAAATATGAAATGTGATCTCAAAAATATCTAGATTTAAATTGAATTTTGGAGAAAATTGGAGGTGTTATCGAAATCTCAAGGAACTTTTTGAAAAACACAGCATTTTCTTTCAATAAACAAGATTCTCCCCTATAAAGAAAAATCAACGTGACTGGGCATTTTCCGGAAAACTCGAACAAGACGGAATTGCTCTTACCAGTTTTCAGAGCCATCGACCTGGAATCGCTGTACTCGGAATCATCGTTATCGGCAAATTGTGCGGCCAGTAAATCATCTTCTGGGTGCAGACATATCTCAATCATATTGTATATAGATCGCAAACCCCATTCCATGTCTTGCCTGGCCATGTTGAAATTTCTTAACGCGCCGTTTACATTGCCAGAATACCATTGATACAAGGCTTTCGCGTATAAAAATCCACCTTCTTTCATGGGATTCTCGCAAGTTTTCTCGGCGCTATTGAGGAAATTGATGGCTGTTTCCAAATTCCCAGTTCTGCGAGTCACCTCGATCAACCTCACTAACGCGTTCCAGTTATTCGGTTGTTTCATCAACAACTGCGTGAAATGAAACAGAGCCATCTCAAAGTCGACTTTTTTCAAGGCAGTATCGGCCATAATGATAGTTGCCTGCTCATTGTCCGGATCGATAGCCAAAATCGAACCGCACGTGCTCTGACATAACTCTAAGGAATCAGTCTGCATATATAATTTAGCCAATCCACCCAGAACAGTAACGTTGTCAGGAGAGACCTTACTAGCTTCGTTAAAGCAACTGACTGCCTTCTCGTTCTCATTATGCAGTACTAGCATTTGACCAATTTTAAGATAGATATCAATGAGACAAGTTATTTCCTTTTCGGGTACGTCTGAAACAAATAAATCTCATTAACTCTCTTTGATGTATCAAATGTGACGCATACTTGTCAGTTGTATGGATAAGCGCTTTCTTATGCGCTCTTGATTATCTTTGGCATCATTCAAAGAATTTAAAGCTGCTGCCATATTTCCAGATTTCTCTTGTATTGTAGCCAGTAAATTCAATACCTTCGTTTTATAGCGCAAGAAAGTTAAATCATCTAAGTTATTAGATGTCTCACTTTCGATTTCACCGATTAATAAACTTTCCGCTTTCAGGTATTTTCCCATTTGCATGTATAGATGAGCTAATTTAAGCTTCAGTTCCATGTTGTTTGTTAGGTTTATAGCTTCTTTGTAAAATTCAACGGCTTTATCATAGTAATGAGCAAACTCAAGGCTTTCGCCTAATTTTATGTTGACGTAAGGATCGCGCGGATTCTCGCTTAGTGCATTTGTATAGCTTTCGATCGCCAAATCCGGTTCTGAAAGAAAAAAATTATTGCTATGAGGTATAATATTCAGAATATTCAGAACAAACTGATCCATGGATCATTGTAAATTTCTTCTATATTAAATGTGTCACTCTAACTACATTATTTACAAAAACACAAAGCAATCAACCGAATGTTTCTCACCTAGAACTCTCATGTAAGCGTCACCCATCAGCATATAATTCTCTACGCACTGTTGCTTCTTTATCATTTCCCGATAACAGTTCAAAAAAGCTTGTTTATCGTTACGGTATTCAAGTAAAATATCAGCATATCGTTTAACAGCATAAACGTAATAAGGATCTGTTTCCTGAACTTTTTCAAGCAACGCTAAAGCAGTGTTGATATTGTTGCTGTTCAAAGCTTGTTCAGCACAAACTAATAAAATTCTGGATTCCTCCGGTGTTCCTTGTAGCTCCTCCATAGCTTCGTCCAACATTTTTTTCGCCTCGTCGGTTTGGTTAAGAAGCGTGTTCACTTCTATAAGTTCGATGTAGATCGCTGCTTTCTCGCTCAGTCTGGCCAGATTAACGTTGTTTTTTGTTTTTTCCAAAGCTATTGTAAATGACTTTATAGATTCTTGCAAGCTCTCCAGTTTCTTGTGAACAATTCCGTTGGTGTAATGGTAAACTGGATTGTCGCGAAGGCGAAAATCAACGCTCAGTCCTTCCTCTAAACATTGAGCGGCTCTTTCGTACGTTTCATCTCGAATATGAATTTGTGCCATTAATAAATAAGCTTCTATTGGAGGTTGTTCGCTTTCTAATATCATTTCAACATTAGACCTTGCGCTGTTTATATCGCCAGTGGTATGATATTGAAGTTGCGCTAGCAGCAGTAAAGGCTCAATGATTTTTGGAGAAGCTCTATGCAATAATTTCAATATTTCTTCTAATGCTGCAGCAATAGGGTTCAGAGCTTTTGTTTTAGTTTTGAATGTGACGTGCGAGTAAAATGGTATGTATCTTAAATATTCCTTTACAATTTGAAGAGTACAGTCGACGTTTAAACATTTCAGAAAGTTTTCAGAATATGGGAAATTTTTGAGTAGATCCACATGTTGACTTAATACTTCACTGAGATTCCTTAAAGCTTCTTCGGAATTTTGGCAAAGTTTAGCTTTAACAAACATGAGGTATGGTCTGAGAACATGAACAATATCCCCAGTTTTAAAAGTTTTAATTTTGTTCAAAATATCTTTGGAAATACCGTCCATGTCTACCTCGGCAACGGCCATTCCCACGATAGCTCTTGGTGATGATTCAAGTTTTAAAGCATCCCGGAAATACTTAACAGCTGTTTTGTGTTTGTTTTCTATGATGCTATAAAACCCAAGTTCGCAAATGATTTCGAGATTTTCTGGATAAATGTTACCTATTTGCTCTATAACAATAAGTGTTTCTTTTAATATAATAGGATTTCTTCCACATACTTCGGCAAATAATTTCACAGTATGCAAGAGCCAAATATTGTTAGGTTCTAATTGATTGAATATTGAAACGTATCTTCTGATTACCAGCACCGCTTCATCAAACTTCGCTTCGCAACAAATAAGCATCAATATTGACAGATTCGTGGCTTCTAAATGTTTAGGATTTATAGCCAGCAATCGATTTAGCGCCTCAGTCGCGTGATCCCAATTTTGACAAGCCATGTGAACTTTCATTTTCAAAACTAATGGCACTTCGCTGTTAGGGTACCTTACAATCATCTTGTTGGCGACAGACAGAGCGTCATCCCATTTATTTTCATAAAGGTAAGCCTCACCTAGTCCGTAAAAAGCGTCGATACCGTTTTTAATTTGAAGAGCATGCGAGAACGCCTCCGAAATGCCCTCCACCATCTGCATTTCTGACTTCTTCAACTCCAATAAAGTCCATCCTTTCCAAGCCCAGCAGTCTGCTAATTCCAATTTCATACCTAAGGCTTTATCTATGTACGCAAGTGATTTATCAAAATTTTGGAAACAGTAGTATATTAAACCACAATAAAAGTAATCAACCGGTTCCACCAGATTCGGTTTCTCCTTCAATTCCACATCGAACTTCGTGTTCTTACTTGCCTTATTAAGTTTTTTTGCATAAGTCAACAATATCAACGCTGACATCTTAATATCATTTTCCGATAATATTGACTCCAAGCTTTGAATTCCTTTTTCGACAGAATTATTCAGAACAAGGGCTAAAGCATTGTACAAATTGAAACAAATTTCACCTCTATATTTTGTAATACATTGTTTTGTTAGGCGTAACGCGGTATTGTAATTCCTTTCCCTGAGGTGATAGAAAAATTTCGATTTTAAATCATCTTCGTCCCCCATATTGATCAAAGTCTAATGACAAGGTAATTAGACAACGTAGGACTGGTATTTCGATTTGTTTTTTTCATAAAATCGTTGCAGATATTCACAGGTTAACTTCAGCTTGACAGAATCATTGTTAGCTATCAGATGATCGAATATTCTCTGTAACAATGAATAATTTTTAGGATAATTTAATAATGAATTTTCTGAAAACATTAATTAATTTTTTTAATTACTTTCAATAAACCATGACCCAAGGATCTGCTCCATTTTTTTTGAGATTACCAGTTTTGATATGAATCATTATCACAACAAACATGTAAACATTCCTCAATTTTGTCATTTTATGAGTTGTCAAGCTTTTTAGAACTCACTCCTGAATCAATTGAAAGAAAAATTTTAATTCAATGGTGCCTGTCATTGGTATTGTAAAGCGGTCATTTGACAATAATGTTAATGAAGAAATGAAAATTAGTGTTACATGTACCTGTTATCAGAATTTTGATAACAATTATCATGCAAAATAATAAGGAAAACAATTTCTAAGTACCTCAGCAAGAATGGCTCCAAGTCCTTTGCCTTGAAAATCTTCGGGAATATTAGTGTGATGTAGATCGAACATATTACCGCTTCGTTCATACAAAATTTCTGCGTAATTATTTTCTGCCAACTTTATTTTGAAACAATTACCACCGTCACTCACATCCCCGTGATTTAGATTGTTCAGAACATCTGACAAGCTAGTGGAAAGTGCTGAAGCATTTCTACTTTTATTAATAACAAGATTTCTCAAACTAAAATAAAATGAGTGGTTCTAAAAGAAGATGATTTATAAATTATACGCACCGTAGATTATAAGCCATAATGATTTTCTAAATTTTAAAAAATCCAAGTTTAAAAACAATCACAACAAAAACCTAACCTCTTTTATTTGTATGTACACAGAAAATGGACAATATTTGTTTATCCATCTAGCGGCAAAAAGTCACAGCTCTCTCGGTACTATAAATATTCTTCAAAATCGAAGTACCTTATCTTCACTACAGGTGGCGGGTAAGAACTAAATTTCTCACTAGGGGTAATCGATATGCAGCACCGGATTTGGGGAAAGGCAGTTAGGCTAATCAGTCTGATTTGTGGAGAAAATGTTATTTCGAACGGTTATTCGGGAAATAATGACACTTCATTGGTGCCCGCCCGACGAGAAATTTTAGAAGGGGTGTATTGAAGTTGTCGAAAAGTTTTGATTATCTGAAAATTTTTGGATGAATCTATCTTTTTTTATGCTGATATCACGAGAATGTATGTATTCTAAAATGGCAACATATGCACAAATACACGAAATCAAATCCGTTAAAAAAAAATGAAATAACGTTTTTGATAACAAATGTTATCAGCATCATATAAAACTTGCGATGATGACATTGTAAATTTTCCCATACCTTTCTATTATCAATTGAGTGCCATTTGGAGGTACTGCGTAAAACTAAAAACCCCCACTTTGATTTTGCGATATGTCTGAATGAATCAAATCGGCAATGACTATTATTATTATCACGAAAGCAAACTTCATTTACAAAAAAAATAAGGCCTCTTCAATTTTATGTACATATAATTAACTGAAACATGATAGAATGAACTTTAGAAGATAGAACGAAAATTTTGTAGTGTTATTTAAGATGCACAAAGATCCGATATTAGAAAATGCAAAAACCGAATCTGATTCTTGTTAGTATGTCCACCTTAACAATCATCGGATATATCATGCGTTCTGATATTTTTGCAGGAAACTTTCCAGGTCACCTGAGCTACGACTTGTCGCCGCTAGGTTCGATAGCTCAGTCATTCTATGCTCTACAGTAGAAAGGATTCTTAGTAGTTTTCAGCCCTGTTTTTTGACGTTTATAATTCAATATGGTTACTGAATGCTATGAGGTACTGAAGATATTTCATTAATTCAAGTGATTTTTATTCATAATTTTCGTGATTTGTGGTTCTAAATCGGAAACAGTGAGATGCGCTCAATGACGTTCGATTTTTGATTGTTCATTGAATGTTTGGAGAGACTCCACGTCAATCACTAAGTAGAGGTAAACAACTATCAATATATTCATCAGATTTGAAGGTTATCTTTTAGGATTGGGCAATAATTTGAAAATTTTCTGTATCGTCAGTTGAATTGCCGTAATTAAAAAATATATAGTCGGTTAAGAACATTTCACGCTCATCTTCTTAACTATTTATACCTGTATTGGAGTAGCCTACCACCCCTAGCGATATTTCAAAGTTTTTTACTAATTCTAATCTTAATCATCGTTTTTTTCGATAAGCTTATGTATTTGATTAACCAGATGATTATTGCACTCTCTATATGATTACATTCTACTTATGTAAACTGCTTGGTTTTATTGCTGATAAAATCATTGAAATTTACCTACTCAAATAGTTTAGTGTTTTTTTAAGTACTATTCTTTTCTTCTTTTTAGCATAAATTCTGAACTAGGTACTTGTTAACTGTTCATGCTCTTTTTAAGACTGATACAATGCTAGTTAATTTAGATTTGCTTGAGCGAGTAACAAATTTCAGAGTTTTATTACTTGACCTTACAAATCGTAAATTTAATAAAACGATGATAATTTTATTAGTTGGGTTCCATCTTGAATCACCTTGATGTTTGATCTCAAAACCAAATCAGCAGCTTGAAAAGTGACAACATTTTTTCGCAAGTATGATGCTGCTAAAATTGCTAAAAGTGTTCAATAATTCAACAATTTCTTAAAACATCTTGATTCAACAAGCTTAATCTTGATGATGGCTGTGAAATCATCACATAACTTGCATCCTTATGTTTGTTGCACTTTGGATCAGAATTATAAATTGTCTCACATTCTAATGTGGTCATGCCACATTCTTATTCTCTTTTTGAGCCCAAGCTGTTTTATTATAGTAAACTTGAGCTCAGCCTTACATTTGTGGCTTTTAGTTACCAACGTTTTTTCACGAGTTTCTTCTCAGTTCTCAGTAGTACAGAGAGCGAGGAGATGTGAGGACCGATATCAACAGTGACTTCAATGACTGAAAGTCAATCTAAGAAGGATGGTAAATGGAGTAAACACGTTTTTATAATAATGCAACATTTTTCCACTACCCATACGTCAATATTAATTCATTATCTTATAAACAATTGAACATGAGAATACTTACATAGTTCAAATTAAAACTGTTCATATTAGTGAGACTAGTAATAATTGATGTTATGAACTTTGTTACAGTTTTCGGGAGCTACATGGTCGACCCCATCATCGAGGACTTGTGTGATAGTTCAGGTGAGATTCTGAATTACAAGAATTATGGTGGAAAACGATGCAGATAACTTTTTCAAAATTTTCATAAAAGTGGTTAAAATTGGAAATATTCGAATATTTTAGAATTTTAGAATAACATGGACCCAAGAATATCGCATGAGTGTTCCCAACGTTTCAACAAAATGTCGATTGAAACACAATTATTGACATTCGAAACTCCAGTTAACAACTTCTTTTTCACGAATAACGTACGCTCAGTTGCCAGATAAGATTTAGCAAAGGAAACGTAATTTTTCGATTTGGTGTTTTGTTAAGTCGACTTGAAAAACACCGCTCATACGATAACTTTTATTTTTCGAAGAAGTTGATGTACATAAATAGAATACCTTCCACTCATCAAACTGTAATGTGGACTGATTTCGTCGATGCAATAATATAAATATAAATAAAAACAAATGTAAATGGAGTTGTCTCCTAAATCGAAAGGTAAAGTAGGCGAAATTAACCGTTTTGTAACTCCTTTACTAATCTTGAATATACCCAATTTTGTAAAATTATGTCAGAACATGAAAAATTTCGAAATCTAACCGAAATTTTCGGAGTGAACAGTTTCAGTGAACGCAAATGAAAGTTTTCGTTATTTGAATAAAACGTGATTTTGCTTGATTATCTATAACGCTCGATCAAGTCACTAGACAGCAGCGACGAACGTTAGCCTAATTTTCCAGGCGTCGAGGACCACGACCGTCTACGACGTGCAATTTGCTCTAGCGGATTACTATTTCTATTATTTGAGCAAATTGTATGAATATTGTGTACTCATATCAAAATGGTTTTGTTTCAGATTTCGGAAATGGAATTCTCGTCTCGTAAGTTCTATTTAAATACTAAAGATTGCTTTTGCACATAGCTTTGCTTATATCTCGAAATTTTATCCTTTATCCCTATTCACTAATCCCGCCTAGCAATCGTCAATTTATTGAAAATCTATATCCCGTCGAATTAATAAATATTCGTACACAAATTGTTACAATCTAAATTGATCTTGGAAATTGAATCTTCTTACAGTTTTGCAAAACTTGAAGTTGTTGAACCGATGGATTGGAACGGCGTTTACAAAAACTATGTTCGAATGGACTTATCCAAATGTGCAACCCTAATCTGATGCTTCCTTTAAACCTTTCCCTCATGTACCCACCCACGTCCTACCATGCATGTTTGCTTCAGGGTAAGAAGAATTTCAAACAATATTGTATAATCAGGAATGTCGTGGTTTTCTGTATCTCTTCGAAAATATTGCATGAAATAGTTGGGAAATATGGGTAGTTGAAATTTGAGTAGATGATAATAAAACTTTAAGTTCATCGAAAGCTTAATTGGGTGGTTGCGTTAGAGACAAATCTGGATCTTGATTGCTAAATCATATATGTTGATATAGTCGAACACACCATGCCAATATTCATTTTTTTTTGGCATATGGCAAAAATCGTTATTTTGTAAGCTTTACCGATTATAAGAATAAATTATGAAAAGCATGTCGAGGGACGATTGTATTAGCCCTTCCAAATATAGGACATGTTACAACAAAAAAATATGCGTGAATGCAATGACCTTCCAGTCAAAAAAAAAGTAGCACCGCTCGTCATTTCGCATCGGTCGTGGGACGTATTTTTGCACGGTGTAAACGGAGCTTTTAGAACGGAAAGTCTCGACGGATTATTGCGTGCGGCGCATTGCGCACATCGATTCGTGCGCGATCAAAAACGAAGTCACACGAAGCGTCCGATACGAGAGAGATCGTTTCGCTTCGTGTTGTGCAAATGGGAAATCGGGTTCACGCGAAGAAATTGAGAACCGCATCGCATCTCAGTCGCGAGGCGTCGGACGTCGGGGGAATTCTGTTGCGTTCGTAGCCTTTGCATTCGATTCAAACGTATGGATAACTGTCAAACAGAAGTTATCCGTAATTAGATTATTTCGTTGATCTGCGCTCGGTTGATTTGAACGAACCGGACTAATCGGCAGTGAAGGCGCACAAATGGGTTCGTCTATCATTAAGGGAGTGCGGTACCGATGCCTTTTGTGCGTCCGGTTTTCCTCGTGCTCGGGTGTCCCTATGCGGACTGCAGAGAATGGTTCTGTTTATTCTCTATAGGTGAACGCGTTCTCTATTTTGATAAAGGGACTACAATCAGGCCCACCATTGCATAAAACTCGCAGTCCACGTTTTCCCCTAGAAAGTTTAATCTTTTCCGTTTTATTTTGCGGTTTGAACCCATTTTGTTCGACATGTTTGTGAGTGGTTCATGAAAGTTGTGATAAGTACCGTTCGATTACCCTGAATTGTGGATTATATCGTCCCAGGATGGCTTTAGCCAGGTAATTTTCTGTTTTATTTAATGTCCACTATACAAATACTATTTTTTCTTTTTTCATAGCGATAGCATTTTTTTACTTTTATTTTTAAAATTTTTCATAATCTAATTTTTTAATTTGCTTGAAACTTTAGGTAATTTCATTCATATTTATTGTCTGATTTGCACTTTTATTAAACGAAAATTCTCTATCTAGGAGTGAGGTTATGCACAGGTAAACACAGGAATCACGAGTGGTGTTTCGTTGGTAATTTTACCCATAAATTTAATCTTAGTCTTTGCTTATTATAGTCGTTTTTCGCTCCCTTCCTTCTTCCCTGTTGAGTATTATCACTTTCATAAAACGGAATAAGAATTTTTTTAAGGAAGTTGATCGATTAAGCAACAAAGCTGTGATTCGGTTGATAAATGCAAGGTCGTTGCTAGTATCTCGTGTAATAATATAAATAAAATAATCAAATCGTCGGTGCTGAAAACTCAAGTCTTATCTTTCATATAAAATAATAATTGAGACCAATTCATAGGAGGTATTTAAAGGCAGTCTATTAGACAGAGTGGGTTCGGTTCGAATAATTCAAATAGATACTTATCAAAGCGTTAAAAGAACCGAAACATGTGGAAGAATCAATTTTGTAAAAAAAATGAAAGGTGTTCATAGTTCCATTTTATGTCAGAATATCAAATATCATTGAGATAAAAATGGGAAAAAGAAGACGCCAGTATAATGAACAGAAGTATGTCAACCACTTTTTCGTAGGCGTGAGAAATTAATCAATATTACAACATTTGCGAAGGACGATAATTAAATACAACATAGGTGAATGCGATAAGGGAAGGTTTAACATGGCGGCATAAGCCCGGCGGACAACCCATTCATATCATCATGTCCATTTTATACTTTAAACAGTCCAATTAAGTTCTAAATATGAGAAAAATTTATCATGTCGCATCACCCTGGTTTGATGAATTTTTTTATAATTTTACTATTAAATTTTCAAGAGTCATGGCCGCTATGTCCTTTACAGTTTTGTTTTAGAGAACTATGTTGCAAGCAAAATACAAAATCATAATTGAAAGAATTGCAATGTTGCAAATAATTGAGTGGAATCAATTACCCTAAAAATATTTCAATTATTATATAAATCCAAAATGTCTAACCATCCATTTCCTTACAAAAGGGCAAAATTTTGTTTTTCAAAGTTCTGTATCAACCGAATACCAAACCGTTCCAAATCTGTCAAGCGCTTGCGCAATGCCACTTTCGTGCCCCGAAAATCGTAAAGCGCAAGCGCTCGACTGATTTGGAACTGGTTTGGTGGTCTGTTGGAACAGGGTGATCCGACTGAAAAAAAATCGGGTGGAGACTGTGCTGGCCGATCTAAGTTCCAGGAATGCCTTAACAGCCTGTGCAAAATGTGGTTGAAATAGCAACTGGTCTTCAAGACTTTCAATGATATCTGCTAATTATGGATAAAAATAAAGTACGACGATTCACAGTTGAATTCAGAAAGCATGTTGGCCCGCCCGAAAAGCAGATGTTGGGAAGGAAATTCGCATCAGAATCTAATCATAATTTCACAAAATTCCTGTCGTCTGTATCTCAATGTTAAGTTTGAATGAATTTGTCTTGAAAGTGCAATTTCAGCAAGTTCATTTCTCACCGGAAATTACCGTTCTGGGTCTCATTTCTCGTTGGCTACTGATTCAGTTTGGTGAAATTTCTGCAGAAATTCTAGAACGTATTTTCTACAATACCGCTGAGACGAGAAATTTTCGTTGCCTGAGATTTGAACCCCATTGTTAAATCGCTTTTAGTTATTTGAACTAAAGCTATTTACTAAAAAGCACTAATAATGTCGAATCATTCTGGGATGTTGCACAAATTTACTAAGCCTTTTCTTAAGGGCGCTCCAACGTTCAAAACGTCATTTGGTGAATTTTCTGATGGAAGCCAACCAGTGTCGTTCAAGTCTAAGTAGACGGCATGTAGAGGAACGAGAACGTTAATTAACTGAAACGAATGACGGTTAATAAAATTTAAAAGCGATTACTCTTAACTAAGTAAGCGACAGCATTTCATCCAAAATTTCGGTCAGGGAAAAAGAACGAAACAATTGAAAATTCGTACATTAACATTCGGATGGTAGTTTACAAGTTGATATATTGCGGGTGGGATCTTTTAGTTAAAAATAACGATATCATGAATAACTCGTTGAACAAATTGTTGGACAGTTACATTTCAATATGCTGTAGTCCAGTTCATCGAGATTTTTTTAAACGTCACATATTTTGAATGCGGTAGACATAAATATACCACATCGTCCACGATGTTCTGCGAATAGTTGCCCCCCACATTCTCGTACGATTAAACGTAACGCACGTGTATAACCTTGCGCGATGCTAGAATAGTCGCTTTACCTGGGATATGATTTCTTCGTCCAGGTAAGAACACATAACAGAAGTTCGAGGTAACGTTGCCAGTTTCTGGCGGAAAGTATCGTTTATAAAATAACGAAAACGCCATCAATATAAATATTTTACCCAAGAGGTGGTCAATTTGAAATTCGTTTTCCATTAAAGAAGCCACACTTGGGGAAGTGAACGCTTTAGGTGAATAAACAAAACAACTATATTTAGTTTTTCTGTGCGATGACTTCCTGTGGAGTCTATTCTCGGCCGATGACCGGCCACTGGGAAGTAAACTGGTGATCTCTCTCGTTCGCGTTCACGCCAGAGTCTTCGGGCTGTGAATTTTTCACCGGCCGATCGGACAGCAAATTCAAGATATTAGTTAACGTTCTCACAGCTCCTTTTACGTTTTCGGAAAATACTTTTTAATATTCATCTTCAAACGTAAAATGAATTGCCCCCCTTGGCAATTGGGAAATAGTGGCTTTAGATGTTTCAACACGATAACGACGTCAAGAGACTGACGGTCCATCTCCTTAACTGGCCCACGCCGACGCACCCACTGGATTTAAATCTGGTTGACCACCTTTAGCAAGACCTTGTGCTTCGTGTTGAGTTGAAAAATTGCCCATACAAGTCCCAAGTGGAAAAAATAAATCTAGGGTCATCTTTTCGTTGAAGCTATAGTCGTTCAAAACTTGGCAATATAGGAAAACGCTTCCTTGATTACCAGTCCTTAATTTTGATTATTTTAATGTGTAACACCAATCACTGAAATTGTGTTTTGGTCACATGATGTATATGACGTAGGACTGGTAACGCGTAAGGTTGCCAATTCCTCATATTGTGGTTGTCGACTTCAAACTGACGGAAGGAGTCGCTCAAAATAATTTCGTATCTGAAGCCACGTCACGCGTCGATTTGTGTGATCAAAAAGTCTGCAACGTTGCATTCGTTTAGAGACTAAGAAGTTCGAGATCGAAATGAATGCATAGGAACATCTTCCATCATTCCTGAAGTATACAAAGAAACATTGAATGACATATGTCCATGTTCATGGACTATTGTGGATATTCTACTACCTGAAGCACATTTTCTGTTGCATTTAATAAACCGACAGCTAGGGGTTGATGTTCCCTTTCAAAATTCACTGTGAGCGACAAACTTTAAAAGTATTCCATGAGTCATAACTCAGTTTCACATTCTGCCTCACCTGATAACATCTAGGTCAGTGCCCTGCATTAAAAGGGTATCCTGTATCAGAAATATTCGGACATTTTTATGACCAATTATTTTACGGAGCAGTATTTTAATACATCATTAGTTTACGGGTAATAAAGAACGAAATTAAGGATCCGTAAAACAGAATCTTAATTTTTTGGGTTAGTCGCCGTCTAACCTACCGAACGATGTACTAAATTCGAACTCGTTCGATTTCATCACGTCTAGAATCCGCCGAAATATGCAAGCGAAGTTTTGCCATCACTTTTTGACCTACGTGCGCTCCCGCGATAGTCGGGATCTTTCCCAACCGAATAAAAATAAACTCGTGTACGTAACCCTGAAACAAACGGTTACCGTTGCAAGTTAGCGGGCATTAATTTGAGAACGTGTGCTAGAAAATCGTTCGCAGTTTCCAGAAGCTGAAAGGTACAAACCGTACCTTCTGCGTATCGATCGGCAGTCTGTAGTAAAATTGCGATTATTTCGCCTTGGGGGCGCACAGCTGTCGAACAGCATGTACTCGAAAATGTTGGATGCGATTTCGATGAAACGTCTTCAAGTAATTACGTCACTTTAAAACGTAGTAACCACCCTCGAGCTGAAATCCGTTACAATGAAAATAAGCTTTTTTACACAGGACAGTTCAGGTACGATGTGCGGTGATTCACGCTCAGTTGCAACGATGGATTCGTTGACTACAGAAGCGTGGGAACGGAGGTGGAACGAATCAACATTTATACTTGGTTGATCAGATTTTTCGAACATTCTTGTAAACATGATCACCATTTGGAAGAAAATTTAAATTCGGAAAACTTTATCGTTGGACTATTTTGATGTGGTTGATATATCTCTTCTACGCACCCCTTGCAAAGGGAACAGACCCTTCCATGTGTTTTGAATAGGGAAGATAGGGCATGTCATATGTCGTTTGATATGATATTATCAAAACTTCAACAATTCGTTTTCAAATAAAGTAATTCACTTTTTAGCGCTTAGTTTGAACAGAGGCATTACGCCTCTTAGATTAGAAATTCATATCTGTAGTAAATGGCGACGAAATCGAGAATTCATTCCATAACGATTTCCCGATCCGATTTTTCCAAATCTCATAATCCAGTGGGGTCTGAGGAAACTTCCGGTTTGTCACACATCGTCTTATATGCCATTCCCGAAATGCGGCCTCCACGTGAAGAGAATTAACTTCCATTTTCAACTAAACGCGGCTTAGCTCCTTTTTTCTACGATGAATTTCAAGGGGCTGCCACCCCTCTGTAGGCGTGTCGATTTTAGGATGGGGTCGCAAATGCTTCTCTCTTTGAACCAGAATTTACGTATTTCGGTGATTCTTCTTTACTTCCACTGCGGCGGAAATTTATTCGCAGTAGCATCGTGCTGAAAATCGAATCGAAATGTTTATTATTTCAATTGAAATGGTTAATAGAATATTTTCTTTTATGAGGAAAATCCCCAGCTAATCAAAAATTAATTAGTACATTTATCACATGCCCATCTCATCATGCTAATATTAATTATTGATTTAGCATAGTATTTGAAAGGAATAAGTGAATACATTTGTGATTTATCACAACATTTTCTGAAAAACGTTGTTAACCTGCAGAAATCTTTTCATTTGTCAAACTTATCTTCGATTAATCCATGACAACAACGATGGGTGAAAAAAATGTTTCCAATATATTGTGGGCGGTATCTTCATTACTTCATGTTTAGCGTGATATCATCATATTTAGTTTTTTCTTGAATACCTATTTCGTGTTTTTAATTGAGTTGTCTTGATATTTGAAGGATTGAGGGGCATCGATATTATTGAGTGGATGATCTTTCGAAAAATATCTTTAGTTATAAATATATTGGAATATGTGGTAAACGAATAACATACATACAAAGATCAACGTGTATAAGTGAACAAAGAATGAAACGTATTGCGACATCGAAGTATCACTCCTAATGTTTTGTTGGTGCATACGCAGGGTTGATTTATGTTGCTGAGGGCTTTGAAATTTCGAAAACGAAAAATTTTTTTTGTGAAAAATCATTAGGTCAAGTGATCAGGAGAAAATTTTCGTTGAAAGGTACTTCAGCTGGAATAATTTTCCAGGAGATATTGGAGTGATAGAAGGCACCCACCAACAGATGACCCAGATTGTCAGTCGAATAGAAAGCACTCTTGCTTCATTCAGGTAAGTAATGAACGTACACTTTCGAAAAATCATTTTTTATGATTGCCTTTCAGGCGCAAGTTATATATAACCACAAAGGGAGAGTTAAGTACAATAATTTTGTACTCTCATTGACTGAAAAATTTGGAGAGTACATTTTTATAATATGCAATGAAATTTTGTAAATGGACCCCCAAAAATACGTTAAAAGAATGCTTTTACAAGACACATGAACAGTTTATTTTGAAAAAAATCGACATTCAATTTTCTCTGAACACCCGATTCGCCCAATTGTGTGCTCAGCCTGAACACTCCATAGAGTTCTCCTAATTTCCCTGGGACATATTTGCAAACTCCGCCCTTCGTAATAGCACGAACATAAATGAAATTTCTACGTGGCTTTGATCGAGGGAACACGATTCATTTGAGGAAATGTTTCAGGGTTATATGTGTGTGTGCACAGTACAATTTATTGTTGAATAATTCCTCGGCGTTGCTAGTCAGAATATTTGCTCTTGATCTTAATTGGCGTTCATTATTCGACTACTAAAAATTAGTAGTAATATCGTCCTTGACCGTTTGTTTCACGAAAATTTAAATGAGCGCGACGTTGGTTACCCAAATTGCACTTTATTGAATTTCGCATTGGACAGATAACTTTTTATGTTTGCTTGTATGCCATTTTATCTGTATCACTGAAATATATTATACTCGTTGATACGGAAAAAAAGGGAAATCAAATATAAGTAAGTTATCCTCAAAAATTTCAATCGATCTTATTTGTGAACAAATATTTTTTCAATCTTCGCTTGAGGGATGCGCAATTCAAATTATTTTCAGTATTACATTAATCGAAGGTTTGGTTCAACGAAATTAACCTTCAAGTTTCTATTCCGGATAACATAACTCAACCATAAGACCGGATATTTGGACACATTTGCATATTTTCATTGGTGGTTGCATATTTTACTCCATCTTCTGGTGATAAATATTTTTCCTAAATTTGAAATAATTCGACTTTTTAACCCTTTGTTCATGGAATCAAGAGAGCGTTTCTTTAAATGCAAAAAAATTGGGTCTTATAAACTCAAAATTTTACGGAGTGAAAGATCATGCTTTTTGAACTTTTCATTCCTGAACAGTCGATTATTCATATCTAGTTCAAGGGCCGTGCTCTCTTTCATTGCAAATAATTAATATAAAATTGATTTTTCCTGAGTGCCTTCATTTTATCGTGACCTACTGCAGACTCAACACGAATTGGGGTTTGAACAATTAATTTCATAGAAGTTTATTTTTAACCGAATTTTCAGATTATTTCGTAATTGACTTGGAATAACATTTGTCACACAAAAAATCTCTCCCTCAAATATGTTGAAATGTGTAGATACCAACAAAATTTGTCATCCATAACATGGGAACGTTATGAGTTTCATGGTAAAATTTTTTTTATCAATATATCCCTGACGTGAAAATAAATTATTTCTGTTGGATTAATTTACTAACCTAGTCTCAAATTTAGTGTTTCAAAATGTTGAACAGTTTCTAGCGTATACTCGTCATTTCCATTTGAAGAAATTTTATATGACATCGCATGTCAAAAAAATATCTTTGTTCAAAACAAAGATACAAATTACAAAAACCGTAAATGTACTTATTACTTTCTGCTTTTAAAGCTGCAGCTTTCAAGTCATAATCCATTCTAAATCTAGTATATGAATAATAAATAATAAATATCTAGGAAAGTTTTTTGTACATGATACAAAAACGGTCTCATAAAAATTGTTATCACAATATGAAGGAGAATCTTCTTTGCTGATTTCTGATTTGCATAATCATTTAGAAAGCATAGCTTCGGTTCATTTAGCGCATTTTCTTTTCACCGATCTAATTCGAAACTGCTATTATTTTTTTCCATTTAGGAGAAACATTTCTTAAAATGAAACTGATGCTATAAGGTAAATCTGTAGTCGGTGGAGCTATTATAAAAGTTGAAATTTTATAATGTCGACTGTCAGTTGCCGTTCAACCGTCAGTTCAAACCACTCCATAATATTGGTTCCTTTCTAGTTACTTGTCGTTAAGTAACTAATACACTTTCTCTTGGCGTCTTGTTCTGTTGGATTCATTTATTCATAATCATGCATCAAGATATTCCAATCGTGTTTGCAAAAACACCGAAGAATTGTCTGTCATAACGTATTGTAATTTTTGACTGCACACTTTTTGAGTAGGTGTACCATGCAATGTAGTTTTTTTGTGTATTTGTTGTTTGCAGAAGTAAATAATAATTTTCATTCAAAATTTATGTAATATAATTATGTAGTGTCGGATATCTTCATGAATAGAATTTCAATTTCGCTGCACTCTGTTTCTCTGATACTAAAATTAAAATGATCTTATTTACGACACGCTTACTTACCCAGCAGGCTGCGGTAGCAGTTATAGTCGTCCAAGGTATCGACGTACATGTTTTACGACGATAATTGGTACGATAATCACTAGGATTTCTTGCGTTCATTTACAAATTCACTGGCCCAAAATATCTATATCGTAAATTCTTCCCTTGAACCCTTAAAAAAAAGAATATAAAATCTCCTTTCATTTATTACCGAAAAGTTTCTTAATCGATGCGTATTTTTTGTTTCGAGAGTCGTTCCGTACCCAACGCATGTTGGAAATGAAAACACAAAGAAAACGGTGACAACGCAATCAGTGAAAGTTTTGAATTAAATTTCATAATGATGGAAGCGTTATTCTCTTTGACCTCGTTGTCCATCCTCCACATTTTACATTTTCTTTACGATGCAATGGTTTTTAGTATCCAATGAGCCGAAATAGGCCCGGAAATGTGTTCGGAACGTAAAACACATTTCGATCAGTTATCATCGTAGGTCGGCAGGAGGAAGTAGGCGTACAAATAGAAACCGAAGGTGAGAGCAATGGTTGAGACTTGTTACAGTATATTCGTAAAAGGAATTTATAGGGAAACGAATATTGAAGCGTTGGCTATATTCTGTACAAAAAGAATTTTTTATCGAACATAAGTCCCTTTGTAAATGTTTTCGAAGGGAGTGTAATTTTATGTAAGTTATGTTACGTTTTCCGCAATTCGAACTGGGCAAATACACGTAGTAATATCGAAAGTAATTGGGACAAAATTGAAGGAGAAACTTCGGTAAAATGTTACGTTATGTTACCTTACTTTGACTTACCTTCGATTCACGCTGCTCTCTAATTGTCTCACCTGACAATTCACTTTCTTCGACTTAGAAGAAAGCTACGTTCAACCAGTTTTCTTATTACTGGACAAAAAATTCGGCGTACCTATTATATTTGACTCTTTTAAACTAGAGCAGTACGAAAATGTTCGGTGACCTAATTTGTTCGTCTTTTCAATGTAGATAACGTATCATTTAATTACGTTTGAAAGGGGAACCTAATAAAATTAGACATGCTTTTTGGGGGAATTGAAGGTCTCTACCTTTGAATTCTCTTTTTTGTATTCTTTTGGGGGATTCATTTCCTTTCTTGAATACCTTGAATGTATAATCCAAAATTATATAATGCTTCTGAATACAGTTTTATTCACTTGCAAAATTCATCGAAGTAAAATTTGTTTTAAATACCCCTTTGTTTTAGCAAGGTGAAAACTCTTTGAAAGCCAACTTAATGTTATTAAAGAAAAATGATGCACCACAAAACTCCAATGATTTTAAATATGAAACAAATATTTTTGAAACCAATCCTTGAATGGTAACGGCTTATTTGGTTAATTTAATATGTAACTGGTGACACACATTGCATCTAATGCACAATTTTTGTCGGTATACGAGTTGGCATTAATCTCATTAAGAACCACACCCGAAGATTCGTAGATCCATGTTATAAATAATATAAATTGATTCCCACGTTTCTTGTATGTTGTGCGACTTTTTTGCTCAACACACTTTTACTTAATTCATAGGAATGTCACTTCATTGTAAGATGACATCTAAACTTAATATTTCGTCATTCGATGGAAGTGTGAAAGCGTTCGCTAATCGAGAAAATTTGCAGGTGTTCTTGATATAGTATTACTGCTGCTATCCGCTCTTTTACTGAAGATTGTTCTAACGAATTTTAGCAATATTGGGCAAGGTAATCAATCTAATCTTATTTCGAGAATTGACATAAAGTGAGAAACACGCATGTTCATGTCGATAAATGTTTTTAAGCACATTCAGACATATAACATATTTTGATTATTTCAGGCACCAGTCAAATTTAAAAGGAAATACAGAATTTTCTGTCGAAGCTTGGTTCAGAGATTCTTCTGCGTTATATAATATAGAAAAGTCAGAATAAGATTTCACATAATCTCCCCAACGAAATATTTTTATATGAACAACTCCTTACTCTTTGTATATTTCGTAAGATTTAAAAGAATCAACTAATTGTAACTTTACCAATACTTTTTTCTGTGTGAAATATTAAATTCAGGCAACGATTATTGAATGAAAGCACTAATTGTCTCAAATCAACAATTAGCTGAATAATTAAAATATTCTAAAAATTCCGGTATCGATATAATCAACCTTCCTTACTTCCTCATATATGAAATATTTAGACAGTGCTAAAACAGTATTGCTTAGAAGATTAGATTGACCGCCAGGAACTACCGCAGTTATTATGGGAACGTTGTCTTAACAAAACATCAATATTTTAGTTAAATCTGCATCAGACTTAGTGGTGACTTTGTTGACAACCTGAGACTCACAAACGTTGAGACATCTTTCACTAAACTTTCAGTTGCATGTGGTAAAACATAAATTTATATCTATTTCTTTAAACTTTTTTATTCATTTTTAATAAAAAAAAATTTCGATATTTTGCAGATACTTTGTTATAATTAGAATAAAAATTCGTTTTTCTAAGTTTTTCTGTGGTTGAATAACGTTTTTCCTAACACCTCTTTACACATCTGACACTGTCATAAATTCGTCCATAACATGCTCAAAATAACCCTTTCTAGAGTATTCATAATATTTTGTCACAGTAGAATAAACAGATTTTGGTTTCTGTCCGCACCAAATTTCTCATGGCAATTTTTTTCATTGTCTGGGGTTTATGCTTCAAGGATGTGCTTCGCCTAAAAGAATGCAAGAATAAACGAACATTTGCGTCCGAGTATATCTTCAAGGTTGCTTTTATGTTACAACTATAACTTTCCGGTTTGTTTGACGGAATTCATCGACAAAAAAAAATCCCCGAACGGTATTTTTCGTATAAATAACACAAAATAAGAGTATATCTTATTTGAATCGGATAGTTCTCAAGTTTATATTAAGTGTATGAATATACTTACGTAGCCAAACTGAACTACGAAGGTCAACGCGAGTTTGACGACCAGCGCTAGCACCAGAACTCGAGGAGACAGAGAAGAAAATCACAAAGGGTCATCGCTCCTCATGGTCCTGATAGTCATACATGTACAATTAGAAGAATCGAGGAAGTTGAATATTTGTCACCAAAAGGGACAGTGACGTGATTAAATGAATAAAATGACTAGTGCCATTTTGCTTGAAATAATTATCACTCGAATGGAATTCATACAAAGTTTCCTTCTTCGCATATAAAATGAATTGTAAAGTCAATCGTAAAGAAATTTATTCTGATTGATTCTGTAGTTTTTTGATCTTATTCTGGAAGTCTTTTTGGTGGGTTTTTGTCAAATAAACTTATCTCGTTTAGAACGCATCTTAATTTCTCAACTTATGTATTGTCGTATGTTTTGCATGTAGAATATCAGAACTGCAAATCAACTCATGATTTTCTGTGAAGCTAATTAATGTTCAATGCGAACACTGTATGAGCCTCCCATTATTTTTGCAAGTTCGTCTCAGAAATCAACAACATGCTTTGTGTCTACCTTGACAGCCAAAGCCACCTTTAAATGCATTTCGAGCCAATTACTAATTACAAACTACAAAACAAATTTAAGCAATGTATGTCTTCTCTTCAATACTTGACATATTAACAAATATTATCGGCAAACTGTCACTATTCAAATATCTAGTTGACATCTTCCAATAAACATCTAATCTATCTCCTGTGAAGTTTGAATGTTTTTTTTGATTGAATCATTAATCAAAAAAAGTAGAAATCAGTGGTAGTTTATTTCTATCTTTAAAAAGAAATAATTGTATTGCAGATTACCGGTGGTGAGCGATTGCTCAGCCGGTCAAACGGCTCGAGTAAGCTCCAACCTCCACCCTACCAGTACCATGGCCGTGAGTCGAGTACCGAGTCCACCCCCGCAGGAAGTGAATACTCCTGTAGCTGAAAATTGGTGTTACACACAGGTAATGTATTTCGACAATATCTTGACAATATAAATTCGAACTGTCATTGTCATCTAACGTTTGTATCGAAATCTTGTCTCCACAAATGAGGGTAAAATTTAATTTACAAATTCATGAATTGAGTGTAACCAGAGAATATTTAACAACTAAAGAAAAAAGGAATCAGTTGCAAGAAAACATGTTTCGGCCACTGGAATTACAGGTATATATTTGTCTTATCGCTGATCACGTTCGGTAGACACCTTCGAGGCCATAGAAGTGCCCCCATCCTAGAATGAAAGATGAAACGCTGCACCCCCAGAGTGTTGGAAAATGATCGAGAACGTGCCAATCATTTTAATGATGTAAAGGCAAAGACGAAAAAAGTTTTATAATGTCATAGCAAACATGTGGAGCAGAAGAAAATTGGATGTTGATAATACTTCTTGGACGTATCCATTATCTCTACATATTATTTCCCAGAGGTGTTTTTATCGTCCTTTCATATCAGAAATTTAGTTTCAAAAAAAACTTCATTTTACATTAATAAACGAGTCCGCCATCTGTTGTCAATTTATAAACATAATTAGTGTCGTGGTGGCGCTCAAGTATTTAAAGATAACGTACCCATCCAGTGATTAATTTTGTTTATTAATTTTTTATTCACATTGATTGGGTGTTGAATATTCGTGGAATAACTTCTGTTTTCAAGCAAATTGTATTAGTGATATGGGTAATGCCGGGCAGACCTGGAGAAAGGCCCCCCAGACGACGTTCCAAACCATTGGAACGATTCTCAGTATGCAGAAAAAGCAATAACGAGTCCGTACGTTTGAAGATACCTTTTTATTCAGACGGGCGAGACGTAACCTCAACTTCGTTTTTATTGGAAAATTTAAAAAAATTATGAGCATCGGAGGCTCATTCTAAGCGTTGATAATGAATGATCAAATAACGATTATTTTATTTTAGAAGAAAAATTAGCATCACATTCAGTAGTGATTCAACGCAATTCAACCGATGAGATTCCATTGCTTAGATTTTTTTGTGGTTTCAGGTGAAAGTAGTGAAATTCAGCTACATGTGGACGATAAACAACTTCAGTTTCTGTCGGGAGGAAATGGGCGAGGTTTTAAAATCTTCCACATTTTCCGCTGGGGCCAATGACAAATTGAAATGGTCTGTTTCACTCTTATATTCAACGAAAAATTTATAATGCAATCTCGTTTATCTGTTCGTAGGTGTCTGCGGGTGAATCCGAAAGGACTAGATGAAGAGAGCAAAGACTACTTATCGCTTTACCTGCTGTTAGTCTCGTGCAATAAAAGTGAAGTTCGAGCTAAATTCAAGTTCAGTATATTGAACGCAAAACGAGAAGAAACGAAAGCTATGGAAAGTCAAAGGGCTTACCGGTTTGTTCAGGGAAAAGATTGGGGATTCAAAAAATTCATTCGTCGAGATTTCCTCTTGGACGAAGCTAACGGTCTTCTACCCGACGACAAACTCACGATATTTTGCGAGGTAATTTCTTTGACAACAAAGCAAAAATCAATTATTTTCAATGTTTCCACTATAGTGTTAGTTACAAGACGTATGTATTAGTTATACCATGTTACGCGAAGAAAATGGCTAATTTTATCATGTTTGAAAATATTGAGAGAAATTTGTCAAGGCTCAGTAATAGATTTTAGGGCATTGGGCTTTGGCATCTTGTGGCTGTTCTGGCAAATGATTTCAAAATTAGCGAACAGAGACGGTGCAAGTTTAACACTAGACTCGCGACTTTAACCATCTTTCATCTTTATTTATGGCCGTGAAACATAGCAATTTATTGTTTCCATGATTAAATTGTTTCGTTAAAATGTAATTTTATTACAAGGGAATGACGATCAAAGGAAAAAATGTTAAGATGTTTGAATTGCTTCGCTTTCGCTATGAGAATATTTTGAGTCCGTAGGAACAAGTTATAGAAATTTTTGAGAGAAATACTTGTTTCTGTAAAAACGGTGGCAACATTTATTTTCATTCACTTATTACCATTTCTAATATTCGCTGCCCCCAGTTTATTTATGTGATTTTAATTTCTTTGTTTTTAGTTCATGCTTTTGAAGTCTATAACATATTGTTTTATTTATACAGGACGTAAGAAAATAATTTAGAATATCGTAGATTATTTAGAGCAAAATTACTTGACTTGCAATATATTTCACTTACTTTTATTTCCTATTTGGTTTGATGTTTCAATATTGTTCGCACATTTTTTTAATTTGATCACAATCGCTTCCGATTTTTAATTCTATCATGAAATGATTTTATTCCGATTTACAAGGTACAGTATTATATTCTAGAAACTTTTTTTTCATACTTAACCAATAAGGTCAAAACAAGCGACTTGTTACCCGTAGTAAAATTCCGCAACAAATCCGGTACTCACATTTGACTAAATTCGAGTCTACTCAGAATGCTTAATGTTATCCCTTCAAAACCATTGGAACACGATTAACCGTTAATTTATTTATCTTTGAACAATCATAAAGAATTACGTTATGTAAGTTAAAGTGAAACTTCAATAACGATAATCATTAAACACAACTTTTCATTTCATCAACCATTCAAAAAGTACATCTTATAAACTTTTTCAGGTTAGTGTTGTAGCGGATAGTGTAAATATTTCGGGCCAGTCCAATACAATTCAATTTAAAGTACCCGAGTGTCGGTTATCGGACGATTTGGGCCTGTTATTTGAAAACCAAAAATTCAGCGATGTTACTCTATCGGTCGGCGGAAGAGAGTTTCAAGCACATAAAGCGATTTTAGCCGGTAATCGTCTCTAAAGCGCTTCGTTAATTACATAATTAAATAATGTCCTTCTAGCTCGCAGTCCAGTATTTCAGGCGATGTTTGAACATGAAATGGAAGAACGGAAGCATAACCGAGTGGACATTTTGGATGTCGATCATGAGGTGCTCAGGGAAATGCTTAGGTTCATCTATACTGGGAAAGCATCAAATTTAGAAAAAATGGCGGATGACCTCCTGGCGGCTGCCGACAAAGTAAGTTAATATCACGATTCATTCATGGAAAAACTTTACAACTTGATGTTTCAGTACGCACTTGAGAGACTGAAAGTGATGTGCGAGGAGGCTCTGTGTACGAATTTGTCAGTGGACAATGCGGCAGAAATATTGATATTAGCGGATCTCCACAGTGCCGATCAATTGAAGGCACAAGCCATCGATTTTATCAACACGTACGTAATTCTTAAATCCTGTGTTATTCTCTTGAATTTCAACATTATTCACATGATTTTCTTGCTTATACGAGTCTAGAGACCATTAATTAATGCAAAACTGATCTTACTGTTTTGCTTACAGACACGCGACAGATGTGATGGATACAGCTGGTTGGAAATCAATGATACAAACGCACCCTCACCTTATAGCTGAGGCTTTTCGTGCACTGGCAACGCAACAGATTCCCCCAATAGGGCCGCCTAGAAAACGGCTGAAACAGAGCGGCGGCAGCGGGACAAGTGCTGGAACTGGTGCAGGTGCAACTTCGTGATAACGTAACGTTTTCGGTGTAAACTGAGACTTCTTTTGTGAAAGTGATATGAAAAAGAAAAAACACAAAATGCGCGTTCAATAACCGATCGACGAATCCTTCTCTCTGATTCACTTACGGGTAAAATTTACATTCGTTTGTTGAAACATGTTTTCGTGAATGTACATACAGGTTTTGTTTAACCGGTTGTCCGTTGCGCGTGCTTCTGTTATTTGACCTGTCTTATAAATCAGTGATGAGATTTTAGAAACAACTTGATGTGTAACATCCAATCGAAATTTGATCAAGGCTCATTCACTATTCTACAACTGTAATATACATGAATATATCTTACTCTTATAATCTTATTAGATGGATTATTAATTAATTTTAGTAGAAATATGCGATTGTGATATGTCCGAAAACTGAATTCGTTGATACACTGACCACAACTTGTTCCTAATTGAGGGACTCGTCAACCTCCATTTATTTTTAAGGCTAGGTTTGTACAATTGAATTGATCTCTGTGTAAATGAAAAATGAATAATGTTAAGCTCCTTAACGTACAGTGAAAAGAATAGCGGCAAATAAATAGTTACGTAAAACATTGTATGCACATCTTATACGACAGCCACTTTTCGATTATGTTCTGATACTGTTTTTTTTTGTTTCCTGATTAACTAATCAAAAAGATTTTCATTTTGCAATTTTATCTTTTTTGTGATTTTTTGACATTTTCAATGATGGTATTTGTATATTGATGAAGTTTTTGCAATTTTCGTTTTGGAACTGTATGTATAAAGTCAGATGAACATTTTGTGTTGTATTGAGAATTATCCGAATGAAATATTTCTCAAATAACTAAAGTTTTTTTTAGTTTGCTCGTTTTTCATAACTGTACAGTTAATCCACTTTGTATTCGTGAATTCATTTGAATGCACTGAACTTGTTTGGAAATCCAGAGGTATCATGATTATTTTCATTTCATCAGAAAGATGAAATACATACCGTTGAGGGGTTTATCAGCAGTTCCACCTGAAAATAATTACTGAATATTATTAGTAGATTGTCAATTAGTGTGAAACTAAGAAGAGGTAATCAATTTTCCTTGGTTCGTAATGAATGTACTCAGGAAGGTCAATCACGAATTTTTCCCAACAATCACAGTCTGAGTCGCAAGAGAGTGTTAAGGCACATTTGAACTATGACTCTTTCATCTGCATCACTACACTAAAAGTGATTTACTTATTGGTCGAAACTTGACTTGGGTAACTTTTGTCGCACCAATGCTATATTAGAACCGGTTCTTAGCTCACGCCTATCATGATAATTCAAAATGAACCCCTGATTCTTTCCTCTTCTTAAAGTGGTTTTTGTAACAAGCTTTTCTCCTAAAGATACAAAAAATATTTTCGGATTTTGATCTGTTAGTGATCAAAATACACGTGCAACAAAATTTTACAATTTTCAATTATTGAACAAACTCCTATTGTTTCTGAACAAAATTTTTTCCAGATTCCATTATTTCCATGTTCTTATGCTTCATTTAGATAACATTCATTTTAAAGCACTTTTTCTAATATTTTTCAATATTTCCCAATGATTGTCAAAAAAAAGTTGCTTTTTCATGATTTCTATTTAGCTTCGATTAACAAACTCGTCTTAATTAAAAAATCCCTCGACCCTCTTCACGTCCACATAAAGTTATCTATCAGATAATCAGAATAGCTTAATGAAAAAATTTAGATTATCTTTGGTGGAACAGTCCGCTAGAGATACATCACAAAACATAAAAACAAACATTCTGTTTGAAAGTACAGACAACATTCCACCGAAAGAAAAGGTGTATTAATTAATATCCCCTGAACATATACTTATCGCTACATTTGATACAGGAAATTGGCTGCAATTGTATTTGCAGAAAGAATGTTATAATTAATTAAATGGACGCAAAGCGTCATGGGAAGTACCTACAAAACTCATGCAATTTTTCATTACGTTATGAATTTTCAGGAGCGTCTCCAAACCGCAGAATTTCCTCATAGGATAGTGCATCAGTTAACACGCAACCATATCAGTTGGTTTTACAAGTGTTTAGAAACTTGACCGAAGTTTAAATTCGTGCATCTAAAATGAAATATGAACTTGTCTTCATACTGAGATTTCTTTTACCAATGATACACGCGCAGATTAATCAAAAGTGTTGCGATGAAAATGAAATTTTACATGAAATCAATTCAACATTTCGATGTGAGTTTAGTGCCGATAAAAGACTACAATCCAATTTTGAAAATATAAATTCTATGCGAATTATTAATGATAGCGATTGTATTGATATATATGCGGGAAGAAAAACCGCAATGTTTCACATTGATAAAAATCAGAGACTTTCGAAAAAACGAGATCTTAGTATGGAAACGTTTCCGAAGTGTTGTCCTCTAGGACATAGTTATAACACTATTTTCCATTCATGTGTGAAGAATACAACAAAAGCAAGGAATGAAAATATTGACGCCAACATATTCTTGAAAATCGGATTGAAGGAATGCGACATTATTTCGGACCATATCGTAAATTTTTCGATAGCAACTTTTCTGCCGGAACTTCAGAGGAAAGTTCGCAATAGAACCTACTGCTTGGATTCGACAACAAATGAAAAAACGGTCGTGCGAATATGTGAAGATAATATTCAAGTTTGTGGTCAAATTAGATGCATCATCAAGTGTTGCCCGGATGGTCAGAGTTACGTTGGAGGTCCAAAATGTCAAGATACGTTCATCAATGGTTTAAGTCTCAATTTTACTGATAAAATACACGAACCAAATGGTGAGAATTTTTAATGATTTCACCTCTACTTCAAATGCCAACTGGGTTGTAATATGAGACTGAAATTTTTTCGATTTTATCAAAAAGAAAACCTATTCAATTTTATGCGCTAAAAGTCATACTCAATAAGTACTTTTTTCGGAGAGTAACTTTTTCCGTATTCTCTAAATCGACTCTTGATAACCGAAAAGAGCTCTTGTTATCATCCAAAGTAGATTACTGCGAAATTCAGTGATAAAATGTATATGTGGTTCAAACCTTGAGAAATGAAAACTTTATTTTTTGACATGGTTTGCGTCATAAAAATCTGATAGAAATCTTTACAATAGCTTCGAAAGTACATTCCGAACTATTGGCACGGAGATACATAATCACTGTTTTGAGTAATACGCATAATTCATCAAAAACCATAAAGGATTTATTAATTTTGAAGAAACTTCTTAACAATTCATGTAAATAAAATTATCGCGAACATGAGTTCCAAACAAAATTCCAAGAAATTGCCAAATCTTCGCAGATCTACATTAAACAAATTTCCGGAGAACTTCCTCAAAGCATTCGGAGTTTTCAAGAAAATCAAACGAGATCTTGTAACATATTGCATATATTAATTAATCACGAAAATTTTCCAGAACCTTTTGCAATAGTTCATGGCATCAAAGGAGACAAGGCATCCGTGAGATTGACATCAAACTTTTCAATTGATCGTGGAGGCACTTTTCATGGTTACATGGCTTTAAAAAACCTACATTATTATTACAACGTGCTTGATCGACATTACTGCATGGAAAGTATTCAACTCCGTAACGGAGAAAATAGATATCGATTGTATTTGAAATCTATTGATATGCCGGTACCAACGAAAATAACCATAACCAAATGGATTAAAATTATTTCTTGTGTATTTTTCTTACTCACAATTTTGGTTTATTTGCTTCTGCCCACATTGAATTTGTTTGGAAGAATTTTAATTTGCTATTGCACTTCGACATTTTTCTTTTTCTTAACGTTGACCATCTCGCAGTTTTATGGCAAATTCTTTAGTGATAAAATCTGTGTTTTGACGGGTAAGTGCAAAATCGATATAAAAATTATAAAATTCGCTGTTTTTTTACTTTCAAGGATTTATCAACGTATTGGGTAATCTATGGAGCTTTACATGGCTTAATATAATGTGTATCGATATTTGGTCATCCTTTGGGTACGTTTTTTGGAAAATGAAATATTTCTCCTCAAATGTAAGATTTTTTTTAGTACACCAAGACCAGTGAGTAAATCTTTCCATAGAGGAGATTTGGGAAGACTCATTAAATACAGTATATACGGATGGGGTATTCCTATAGTATGGATTTTGGTGATATATCTTTTCTACACAACATCAATACTTCCTAAATACATTCAGCCCATTGTTGGTGAAACCCAATGCTACTTGGAAAAACACGATTCACGTACGTACATATAATTACTTATAATTTCTCCATTGTAACTTTTCAAATACTTTCAGAGAAAGATAATTATGCTTACGTTCTATTTGTGGCCGTACCCTTGATGGTTCAACAGGTCGTAAATTTGGTTTTCTTCATCAAAACCGTGAATTATTGTTGGAAGACGCGTGCGGAAATAAAGAAATATTGCGATTCGAAACGACAAAGTGAACTAAACGAGAATAAGCAAAAGTACATTGTACGATACACAAGTGAATACAAGAAAAATGAACAAAATATTTTCAGACTGAGTTTGATGATGAAACTTGGAGTTATAATGGGCATTACTTTTATTTTTGAAACAGTATCATCTTTGTATGATTTTCAGAAAACCAAAGCAACGACGTACATCGAAGTTGTTGGGGATACTTTAAACTGTCTGCAAGGTAAAAAACTTGCGCAAAGCTCTAACGGAACATCGACGATTTCTTTTTAGGTGTGTACGTTTTCCTAATTTTTGTGTGCAAGAAAAGAATTTACATGAGTATCCGCGAGCAAGTACCCTCTTCGAAGACATCCGTGAACACAGAAATGACTCATGATATGAGCTTGGACCAAATCCGATCCGGAAAAAATTAAAAAACCTAAATGTCACACGTTGTGTTGCTTAACTATAGAATAATTGTACATTGTTGATGTTCAGTTTGTTTATAAACAGCAGAACAAATTATAGGATCAAAAATTTCAGTTATTTCTGAAAATATATTCAAGTTTTGCGTGCAGAAAACTGCAAATACGACCTACGAAATATCTTTCTACAGTTGTGAGACTTTTTATTGGATTATATAAATAAAATGTGCTACATGACAAAAAGAATCTCCGTCCCGTTGAGAAGAGATATCACCACCGAGTGGCTTCTTTGTTTGAATTTTTTCAGGAGTTTGAAGAACTTCTGCTTGATCAATCAGGTTTCGATTTGTGGCGCGTAAAAACGTTTGCCCTTTTCCATTTTGGCAGCATATTGGAAAGAGGCGTGACATCGACATCACTTTTAACCTTCAGATGTATTACGGGTTGCATATTATCTGAACCTTAAAAAACAAATGAAACAAACCGTCTGTGGTTCGTATGTTCTGTGCTTCTAACCAAACTTTTTTGAATTTGCTTTTAGTTGTATTTATCATCAGTAACATTGGAATTGGATTTACATGTTACTTTTAGTTTAAATAAACTGTTGCTCAACAAAGTAGTTAGATTTTATTCAAATATGGTTATCGTGGAGGTATCTCGCCATAAGGTGTTCGATGGATTCCAGTTGGTGTACATGCACGATTCCACAACACTTGAATGTCAAATGAGGTTTGGAGTATATTTGCCGCCACAATATGAGACTCAAAAGTTACCGGTTGTTTATTGGTTATCTGGTTTGACTTGTACTGAAGCTAATTTCATTGAAAAATCAGGAGCTCAGAGGTAACGAGAATTTGATTTTTAATCAGCCTTTTTGTGAATAATAATAAAAAAATTATGTTGTGCTCACGAAAGATAATTAGTATACTACTATAATTTTTTTTTTTTAATGCACAGATATGCCGCTGAGTATGGAGTAATTCTAGTCAACCCAGACACTTCCCCTAGAAAACTTAAATTTCCTGAGGCTACAGCTAGAAATGATGTTGGAGAAGGCGCTGGATTCTATGTAGATGCCGTACAAGAACCTTGGGTGCATAACTTCAAAATGTATACATACATTACATCAGAATTGGTTAATGTCGTTGGTAAATATTTTAAAGCACTTGAAGGACAACAGTCAATTATGGGCCATAGGTAGGTATTAACTTATCTGTATTATGGGACTGTGAAAGCAAAGTCTCTGAATGTATATTTGTGTGGAATTACTCAGCCCTATAGTTCTTAAGATGTTGAAATCGTTACTAGCTCGTTTGAGACGCTCAAATAATTTTTGGTGTACATATATGGAAAAATGAAAAATTTATTTCTAACATGTTTTAAATAATTAACATCGCGATACAGTTTATAAAATAATTTATCAAATGTTTAGCCACAGTTTTCAATGTCTTCAGGGATGACCCAAGGAGAAGTACATCTTTGCAAATTAAAAAAAGTTTTGTGTAAGATAGAAAGCAATTTTGTTTATTATTGTAATAATTTTGCAGATTTTTTCGAATTCTTATTTGTTTGTTTGATTATTATTTATTGCCTCAACAATATTGTCATAATTATCCCATATATGTTAACTCATTGCCATCTACACAAATACGAATAATTCAATTTGAGAATTATCAATTGTATCCTTTTCAGCATGGGCGGTCACGGTGCCTTGATTTGTGCCCTCAAAAACCCACACTTATACAAATCCATATCGGTGTTTGCGCCTATTTGTAACCCCTCAGAATGTAATTGGGGCAAAAGAGCCTTCACCAGTTTCTTTGGAGAAAATAATTCCGAGGCACAATGGGCCCAATGGGATGCGACTGAATTAGTGAAACAATATGAAGGACCAAATCTCGAAATTGTTCTTGATCAGGTAGGATTTTTATAATATCTAGCCATTGTATCATGTATAGTGTTTCAAGGGTACCGATGATCCCTTTCTGAAAGAAGAACAACTGCTCCCAGATAATTTAATTAAGGCAGCCAAAAATAGTAAAATTTCAATCGTACCATGGACTAGGGAAGGTTACGACCATGGTTATTTTTATATTTCGACGTTTATTGGAGAGCACATCAGATATCATGCTAAATATTTGAAATGATAGAAGTACCGTAATCATAGTACATACAATGTTGTTTTTTATAACGAATATATATTAGATTTAATATATCTCGTTTTTTAAAGACGGAAATTTTAAATATGTTTTTATTCTTGAAAAAATATATAATATGCATATTCAATCTATTTTCAAAATATATATATGTAGATATAAGTTTACAGGTTCAAAATTTTTTTTTCCAAAGATTCGACTTCATCTAACAGAGAATATTCTTTATTGATCATGAATCCGGTTTTACTTAAATTCGTTAATCTTTTCTTCAAATCTTCGGAATTCAGTCCATGTTTTATACAGATCTTCATCACAGGTACATATAAAGTTAATAAATCGCTATCACTGACTCCTTCATAACGATGCAATGCCAAGTCGGCCCATTTTTTGAAATCCAAGTTGGGCGCCGCTGCACCACAGGCTAATAATCGGCATAAGGCAAGTAATACTATGGGAGACCGATCAGTGAATACCTGCAGAATTCATTTTTAAATTAATATCTATAAAAAGTGTTTTTATGGATCTACAAGATATCTTCAACTGATATATCTAAGCTTCAGATCGATTAATTTATTATTTTTTAAAATTGCTCATATTTTGCCGTGAAAAACTTACTTTATTTAACAATAGGAATATTCCCTCTAATATTGTGTATGCAGAAGCAAAATCCTCGTTTTTAATCAATTCCTTAGCCTTAGATAATTCTGGTTCTTGCAGAAATAACATCAAAGGTTTTGAATTTCGTAGATTACTATATGAGACAACATGCTTCAAGAGATTTTCAAAACCACTACTTCTCGCTAAGATGAGATCATTATCAAAATTGCCTATAAGAACTTTTTTCGGGAAATCGATCGTTCCCAAAAATTCCTGGTGTTCTGCTTTCAATGAGTTAAACAAATTCAAAAAATCAGAGTATCTTCTTTCTATAAGTGATGGACTTAAATCGTTATTTGATGATATATGTCTCACTTGTAAATGATATATGACGAATCGTTTATTATCTTTTGTTTCCTCAATATGAGCTGATATTATTTCAAACACCAAGCTCTTTTTATCTCCTGTAATTGATTTTTTGTTAGCATAGATTGAAAAAAAAAGGATATCAAATTTTACCCACCCGAAATTTGAGTCATCTTCACGCAGGGAATACCCTTTTGTTATGAATTCATTGTTTCTACTCGGTCCTTGAAATCAACAGTAAAATAGAACTGTCTAGTTTTATTGATCAACAATAGGTAGGGAACGAGGTTAGGTTGAGTATCGTTCTTTTGTACAGCAGTAGTTATAACGCAGTTATTTTTGTATATTTGATTTATTAAATATTAATAAAATAAACGTAATTACAATAAAACAGTGATGACATGACCCTTTCCTTTACAAAAAAATTAATAGGTACAAATCTGTAGGAACAAGAACTTTGACACATTACGTCATGAGTTTCTTTTATACATACTGTGATCATGAGTAAGAATGACCATATTTCTATGGCAACGAAAAGAAAACGTCATTGTCATATTTATGAATAACATTTGGACAATAAGTTGTCAGATGTAAATGAAAATTTACTACGTTAAGAAATTATTGGTGATGAATTGCTGAGATCGTTATATTGTCTGTCTATTCGAATGGCCACGTGATCACGGACAATCTCCGCGTTATTTTGCACCGAACTAATAATAATAAAGACTGCAGTATAACCATCAGGCGACGATGCCTTTATTTGGAAAGTCACAAAAAAGTCCTGCAGACGTTGTGAGGGCTCTAAAGGAAGCGGTAAATTCTTTGGAAAAGGGTGACAAGAAAGCGGAAAAAGCGCAGGAAGACGTGAGCAAAAACTTGCTACTAATCAAGAACATGTTGTACGGTACATCAGATGCAGAGCCACAAACAGATATCATAGTGGCGCAACTCGCTCAGGAATTGTACAACAGCAACCTTTTGCTCTTACTCATCCAGAATTTAAACCGCATAGACTTTGAGGGAAAGAAAGATGTGGCCCAAGTGTTCAATAATATTTTGCGTCGACAAATCGGCACTAGATCACCTACAGTAGAATACATTTGTACTAAACCAGACATTTTGTTTACATTAATGAGTGGTTATGAGCATCAGGAAATTGCATTAAATTGTGGCACCATGTTAAGGGAGTGTGCACGATATGAAGCTCTCGCCAAGATCATGTTGTATTCAGATGATTTCTATAATTTTTTTCGTTATGTGGAAGTTTCAACATTTGATATTGCCTCAGATGCATTTTCTACATTCAAGGTAAGGATTTTGTTTTAACTAAAATTTGGGAATCTTCAGGTGAAAATCTATGATTTTCCATTGCCATTTATTTTTTATTAAAAATATTTTTTGTTATGCAATTGGTGTGTAACAAATTGGGATACATAATATAAATAATCAATTTATGGTTGAACACTACTATATTCATCATTCTTGATAATCTTCATTTGTAGTTTATGGAACTGTAAAATATTATCATTTGGTCAGTCAATTGCTCAGTGGTGATTCAAAATTTCAATACACTAATTACTCAATTTACTAATCTTTCTTTGTTTCAGGAATTGCTTACCCGGCACAAGATAGTGTGTGCTGATTTTTTAGAAACAAATTATGACAAAGTATTTGAACATTATCAGAGTCTATTGAACTCAGACAACTATGTTACTAGACGTCAAAGTTTGAAACTACTTGGCGAACTTTTGTTAGATCGACACAATTTTACTGCAAGTTTTTATGCGGCGCTTTGAGTTTATTCTGTGCTAATTTGAATTTATCATTTTAGGTTATGACTAGGTATATTTCGAATCCAGATAATTTGAAATTAATGATGAACATGCTGAAAGAGCGTTCTCGCAATATACAATTTGAAGCCTTCCACGTATTTAAAGTAAGTATAAATTGATTGGCACTCTTTCACTTTGTAAATATTCATGATGGTAATCAGAGAAGTTATTCAAAAATTGAAACATCTATTTACATGAACATTGGTTGTATAATTTGAGAACGACTTCATCAATCTCATTCAACTTTTTTTTGTTTCAAGTTTCCTAACACTTTGTAGAAGGTTTTTGCAAAGAAGACAATCTAGATTAATGCGCAAAAAATTGAAAAAAAAATTCCAATGACTATTTTTATTAAATTTCGCGCCTTTAACAAATGTATATAATAGAATTGATGAAATGTCATTAGCAATTACAATGGTTTAAAACAATTTTAAGCGCTTTCTCTAATAGGTTTAGGTATTGTAATAAAAAAAAATTTTTTGTTTGAAATTTTTTCAGTCATTTTGTAAATGTACCAACTACGAGAAATTCATACTCTGGTAATTTGAGAATTCAAACTAAAAATTTCATCAAAGTTTTCGAAAAATGTTTACAAACATTCATTTTTCATAAAAATTTAGGCAGGTATCAAGGGTCAAACAGGAATTCGAAATCTTTTTTATCGGGCAAGAAAATCATTGGCTTTGGATAAGTCTTCTGAATAATTTCTGAGTTGCGTCAATTTCTAGAAGCAGTAAGCAAATCTGAACTGTCTTTAAAAACCCTTTAAACATTTCAGAAATTTTCAGAGAATTGAAAATTTTAACGACTTAGCATTATTGTATATTATATTCCTTTATTTTGCGTCAATGTAATGTAATTTATTTATTTAAGGTATTTGTGGCTAATCCAAATAAACCAAAGCCCATTTTGGATATATTATTGAGGAACCAGGAACGACTAGTAGATTTTCTAATGAAGTTCCATACAGATAGAGCAGAAGACGAGCAATTCAACGACGAGAAGGCCTACCTCATCCGCCAAATACAAGAATTAAGAGCTGCAGTACCAGGACATTAGATTTTAAAATTTATTCAATGAATTCTTTAAATTTCACTGGGCATAGATAGCTGTTGTCCAAACTAAAACTCAATTCCTCTTTTACATTTTTTAGATATATCAGATATAAACTTTATAAGTGCTGACTCCATTCTTTTATAAGAGGGTTTCATGGGGCAACAGCGACTGTCGTAATTTAGTGATATTGTTTATCTAGGGTGGGTCAACCTTCCTGATATTTCCATGAGAAGAAATGCCTAACACTTTTATCAATAAGCAGCCGTCGATCGTGCAGGTTCTATTTCTCTCACTATTTAAGGTTGGTTTATTGTTTTATTTGATTTTACTTAAGTGTTTGAGATAGTTATATTATTAATATTATGATCTTTTATGGGAAACTTTGTTTTTTTCAATTAGTTTTATACCCTATTCTGACTATACTTTCACCAGTTTTTGAAATTATATGATGTTTTCCTTGCATTCAGTTTTATGGAATCATTTTAGATGTCTCTTTGTTTATTTTATCATGATTTTTAAAGGAATCTTTGGAAAGAATTGAATAGTTCCTGTTATCTAGAGAGCTAACTAGGTTTTGGATTTGTAACTAGGAAATGAAAAATTTCTCAAGATGCCCAAGCCGAAAATTTTAGGTCTTGACTCATACAATTTGAAATATATTCTTGAATTCAATTTAATTAAAATTTTTAAGGCATTGTTTTAAAGTTTATTTAAATTAAGCTGCTTTTTTCAGTATGTGACTTGGTTAACATTGTATCTTATGTGAAAAATAATTTTGTTATTAAAAAAAATATCAGACTGTTACATTTCTTAATGTTGATGTTGTGAGTTTTAAGATTCTACCAGGTTTGTGCATTTGTTATTTTCACTATATTGTGTTCTTTCCCTAAAAACTTGCAGTGAAACAGTTGTGTTATATAATTTTAAACTATATATCTTCAAGACATTACTTTATTTTGTACCAAATACAAGCTATACTTTGAATCCTAAAGAGAATTTTGATCTGCTTTTTTTACAGAAAGGTTTCCTCTTCTTCATGTGCAAGAGAAAAGTGATATTGTTTAAATTTATATTGTATAGGTGATTAAATGAAATCAAATTCGAAGAAAAAATAAAATATATCATTTAAGGTTACAAAAACTATAGAAGCAAGACAAACTTTCTAGAATTTAAGGTGACCGAATTAGCCAAACGACGCCAAAATAAGTTCTGAAAGCTAAATCGGTCCGTAAGCTACTGCCATCTAGCCTTTTGCTAACGGCGATTTTTGCTGCTTCATTACTCATGGAAGAACTCTACTTCATAATAAAAATATTACAGTATTCTACATTTAGAGTTCATATGGGTTTATCGATATATCTAGTACCACAAATATATGGGTTTATGATTCATAAAACTGGTAATAAAAAAAAGTTACTGTTCCAGAAACAGATTCGATATCGGTTAGGTCACTTAATACTGAAGCTAAACCAAATATACAGTCAATTGGTATGACCTGCGCGACTTTTATGCAGCATTCCTTTCATCTGATTTTAAAAAGACTGTCAATAAATGTGCAGAATCGATAGCAAAAGTAATCGTTTCTGGGATGGGATCTTGCATCCCCTACTCATTAAAACGTTTGAAAATTAGTAGTTCATGGTTCACCACGCTGCAGTGGGGATTAGAAAATGGTGGTTAGATCCATCTCAGTGGAATAAAAATTCCTATATTAGCTTCCGAAATGATTGCACTCGGACTATTGCAATGGAAAAATCTAAGTTCAACCAAGAGTAACCAGCAAACTGCTCTAATGCTCTAGTGGTTCCTCCATTCTGGTCAATGCATGAGCAACAACATTAGCCACCACCATTTAAGGATGACGAAACTGTAAACGAAAAGGCTGAGTTGTTTGAGAAAATTTGCGCTTCTCTGAACATTAGCAACGCTCAAACTGAATCAAGCGTATTGTCGACGACAGATGACACTATTGTCTATTAAACAGATGAGGATTTTTCTCAAAGTGAAATGGATTTTTTAAAAATAGTTTATATTAATTGATGACGTGGAATTCAAGACAATAAAAACTTGTAACGAAAGTAATTTTAATGGTCAATTCAATTATACATTAAAAAATGTACAAATCAAATTTCTTTATGAATAAACTTCCAGCACATTTAGGGCACTCCGGGGCCGGCGGCACACAGGGCGGAACTCCCAGGGGCGACGGCACAAAGGGTAGTGGTAAAATCGGGGTGCGACGGCACTCAAGAGTGGTGGCTCTGGGGGCGGCGGCACACTTGAAGCGGCACTCCCGGGGCGATGATACACTGGGCGGCACTCCACGGGGTGGCGACACTGGATGGCACACACAACAGCCCTCCTTGGGACGGCGGCACACTGGGAGGCGGTTCTCCCGGAAGTACCGCCGCACCCCGGGAGTGACGCCGTCCTCGTGTTCCACCGACCCTTGGGAAATGCCGCCGCCCCGAGTGTGCCGCCGACCACGGAGTTCCCCGCAAAGTCCACCCGTGAAGTTTCCCCGTAAAGTTTCCCGTAAAGTTTCCCCGTAAAGTTTCAAGTTTCAAAGTCCCCGGCATTCCTGGGAGTCGGTGGCAGCACTCCTGGGGCGGTGGCACACTGGCCTGAGCCCGGGCGCGGCACTCGTGGGGAGCGGCGACACGGGGTGCTCCCAGGCGGCACATGTGGGCGCCCGTGGGCGGCGGCGACACACTGGAAGGCGGATTTGGGGGCGGTACACATTTTGGGGCGTACTGGGGACGGTGCAAGGGCGGCACACTAGAGCGGCACATTTTAGGGCGGCACAATAATTAGTGAGGTTAGGTGAGAGGTTAGGTGAGGTTAGGTGAGAGGTTAGGTGAGGTTAGGTGAGGTTAGGTGAGAGGTTAGGTGAGGTTAGGTGAGGTTAGGTGAGGTTAGGTGAGAGGTTAGGTGAGGTTAGGTGAGAGGTTAGGTGAGGTTAGGAGGTTAGGTGAGGTTAGGTGAGGTTAGGTGAGAGGTTAGGTGAGGTTAGGTGAGAGGTTAGGTGAGGTTAGGTGAGGTTAGGTGAGAGGTTAGGTGAGGTTAGGTGAGAGGTTAGGTGAGGTTAGGTGAGAGGTTAGGTGAGGTTAGGTGAGGTTAGGTGAGAGGTTAGGTTAGGTGAGAGGTTAGGTGAGGTAGACAGAGGTACCAGGAATATAGGAGTCAAAAGAGTATGTGTTTTATTAAATTGGGAAAAAAACACTACATTATTACATTTATTGCTACCTTAAAAAGGGAAAACACGTGGAATTCTCACAACATATTGGTTTGAAATAGGTTAGTACTGTAAACAAGAGATATCTCAAGTACTCTATATTTTAAAATATAACACAATCGTTATCAATTAGGGTCAATAAGCCAATTCTCGTCCACTTAGTGCATTTATCAAGTTTGGAGCGGGCAACCCTCCTTTGATAAGGAAAACAGGCTTCTAGTCCAAGTTTTCATGAGTATCTGAAAAATTAAATTACAGAAATTAAGTATTGTCCAATCATAATAGAAAAATTACATTCTGTAAAGTTGAGGCAAAAGTATGAATACCCCAGGTTAGCTTTGTCGGAAAACCAAACGCATGACAGCTTGTAAAAACATACTTTTTGGAAATGCTCGCAACGTTGCCCCTTTTTCCAAAATGACGTTTTTGAGGGGCAACTCAAAAATCTTCAACGACTAAAAATATTGAATTCGTATACCAAAACTATTTTTGCTCTTCAGTATTGTTGACAGAGACAAATTTACTGCTTATTCGGAATCGTGAGAAACTTAAAATAGCTATGAATGCGATACACAATCGAGGAAATTTTAATACGAAAAAAAAATGAAAATAATCGTTTGTGGGTATGTTACATCGTAATGATTTATAAAAAAACCGAATCATTTTGGCAAATCGACTGGGCGAAATCTAAATGAACGGAGAATCAACGTGAAAAGTGCGTATAGTTTTCTGATATGGTCTCGGTGATGCGACATAATTTTTAATTATGCTAACCGTGGGACGTCCCGTCCTGCCGCGAGAACTAAAAGGCGACCGCCTTCATCAGGCAGGTCTATCGACACCTATTCCACCTCGGCAATTTATCACGAGGGCATCGCGTTCGAAATTATTGACGCATATTAATGAAAGATGAAACATCCTTCGCAGCGAGAGGCGATTTCGCCTTGCAGGAACGATCGTTCCGAAAATTATGACGAAAACGGAACCCGAAAAGGTGACCTTGTAATGTCCCATCATCCAACTGTCATGCGGCGTGAAGAAAGTGCTATCTAATTTGATTCATTAACGGGTGAAATTTCGAGCACAACGGAATGAATCGATCATTAGATCCGACTTCAATTTTCGTCGGAGATGTTCGAAAAAATTCGACAGCGCCGATATCTAATGATCTGGTAATTTTCGTTAATTTAGAAGCCGTTTTGATAGTTCGTATAGGACGCAGATGGAGAGGAAGGTTCCGTTTCTTTTGTACTCGTGCCATTTAATGATTGTTTCAATCCAAATTATATATGGTAGATATTTTAATCATCATCAAATTATTACAAATTTTTTCAAAAATTTTCTGCCATTACGATTGTGTTGCGAACATTTCTAAGAAACTGGTTGGGATAGATAAGTCACAATTTACTACTTTGGAATGTTTCTGCATTTTATTTTATATTCAAGCTGGATATGGAGATTTTTAATTTGAATCTAGTTAGAATAATTACGTCAAAACTGCTGATTCGATAATTTGATTGTAACGTGAAAATATCTCATATTTCGTAATGCATTCACTACGAGATCAATAATTCAAGTATTCTCGAGCTTGGTCATCCGGTATAAATGACTGGGGGACATACACGGTAGCTGGTCATCTAGCTGTCCCCCCCGCGGCTATGACAAATGTCCCCTTCGAAGGCAGGACGCCGCCGGCCGAACGGGAACGCGGAGTATTTGTACGGATGCTTGTCGTGTCCGAGCGGGGCAATTAATAAAGTCCCAAGTTCGGAGATCGGGATTACCTGGGATACGGTGTGGTCGCTAAAGATCAACTTCGGTGGTACTTGAACTTCACTGAAAAAACTACCCTTACCATATATTACAACTAGACGGATAATCTTGAAGAGATCAATTTTGGCGTACTGAATGACATAAATTTTTTATTGGTCTTTGGATTTTCAATACAAAAAACTTTTAGGTGAAAATGGTCACTAAGGGGGTGGGGAACAAAAAACACATTACAAAGGGATACAAAATCTCCAAAAACTGCGTTACGTAGTACCGAACGGTCCCATAAATCTTTCATAAAACTTCTTTTAGGAGAACTTGATCAAAAACTACAAGTAGGTCGGTTAAAATTCTCCACGAAATCCATCGAAACATTTTTCTCAGTACCACCGTTGGCCGGCAATTTGTTTGGTATATTCTTAGCATAGGTTAATGATAGATTTTTGGAAACGACAATCGGCAACGTTGTATTTTTTACATGTTTCACACGGGTTCTCGACTCCCACTCGCGTGTTAACTGGGCCGAAATTAACGAAGCCCAAAACCCATCATTGGTAACGTTTAGTGTCAATGTTCGTAAAGATAATTTGAGTCCTTAGCGCCGGACTCGTTTTCGTTATATTACGGTCATTTGTTGATCTCCGGTCGTGACGTGAATTGAATGATTCCACAAAATATTCCGTTGCGAAATTTTGCGAGTTCTAATAACCCTTATTAACCTTATTTTAACGTGTGTATTATTCATCATATTCACTTTTGTTGGGAAGAGTTTATTTTGTTAATGTATAACAATGAAAATAATCATGTGATGCGGGGGCTTCCTACGTGCTATCTAAAGGGAGTCGTGACGTTATTTTCCGGTTGTAAAGACAAAACGTTTTCGGACACGCGGCACTTTCCAGAACCTATGGTCTGTATAATTAAGTCACAACGTTTACTCTTTTTTTACCATTACATGTCTCAGGACAGGAATTCAAAACTTTAAAGACAAATGGAATGGATGATGAAAGATTTTGTAGAAAATATGAAATAATAGTGCAAAGGCGTGAACACCCAAAAAAGTGGCAAGCATCAAAAATGAATAGTATCTATTCTAAAAAAAGAAACGAAAAAACAATATTCGAATCTTTTTTTCTTCCTCGAAGTCGATACCATCAAAAGTGTTTTTCAATACAATTCAGGAAAAAAGCTTGAATCAAATAGAATCAGTGTATTTGCAAAAACAAAAAAATTAACATAAAAACATCAAAGAATTTCAAAATATAATATTTTTTTCGAAAAAAGCTTGCAAGGAACTTACAATAAAACTTAGAAACTACGAGAAATTTACGAAAAACGACGACCGAAAGGTGCAAATAGCGGTGTATTCAATGACTACTTCGAGTTTTCCGAGAATTGATTTTTTCCGATAGAGGGTGGATCGCGTGATAATCATCGGCATAATGAATAACAGTCGTGAAACAAGTAAAAGAAATAAAAAAGAAATGATGAAAATATTCGAGGCGTGTTTGCATAGGCAACCTTTAATTTACCACCTACATTCCCCCGGGTGAAATATGCGGTTCGAGGGGGGCGGGCGGAACCTCTGACCTCTCGTCCTCATCGGCGAGGCCCACGCGCGGCGCGTATTAATTATTTTGTGTCGCGCGGCCGTAGTCGAAAAATGTACCTACGTTTTTTCCCCCCATTCGACAGATATTATTGTGGCGTGAATAACTTTCCATAAATTCAATTATTCCGGACTTATCCGGCCTCTCCTTCTCCGCGTCTCCTGCCCACCGTGAAAATTTATATCTATTTTATATTTCCGCCGATAATTTATAACAACCAATAAAAATTACTCTCAATCAATATTCGAGCATCGTTTTCGCGACGTATTCGCCAGCGTCGAAACATAACTCCCGACACTAATTCAAGTTTTAGCGTCATCGCCGCGATATTTACGAGTATATTTCAGTGGTTGTAAAACATTAGTAGCTATTAAGGCAGCCCTGCACCGTGGATGAAATATGAGCGAGAAGTTCACATTTCAAATTTTAACGCAGTACGTGTCAAAGGTGAACGAGCTGCGGTTTTTTTTACATTTTTTTCCTATCCAATTTTCGTGAACCCGAACAGCCACTGTAAAATTTGAGGAGCTTCGGAGAGCAAGATTGCCGACCAAATTTATAATTCATTATTTTAATGTCTTCTACTCTACATCTACTTGTATAACTTTTAACAATGAAAAAATTTCATTCTGTTAATTTGTGTTTTTCTTTTAAAAATACGGTTATAAATTATCTTAAATTTTCAACATCCATCCTGAAGTTGTTTCCTTTTTGATATCTGTTGCCACTTTGATCAATCGTTCCTGGTACGATTGTTATATTATTGAAATCAAAATTATACATTGGGTGATTGTAAAGTTTTTTATGTAAGTATTGTTTTGTTTTTTTTTTACTGTAGTAAAAAAATTGGTTCTCTGTAAAGTCGGTTTACGAACCGTGATATGAAAACCTTACTGAAAAATTCAATTATTATCATTGAATTATCATTATTCTGTATAACATTTTTTACAGTTATATTGTATCGCCAATTAACTTCTTAAAACGCAAGAAATAATTACCTTTCTGCTTAAACTGTTGGTCCCATACCGCCGACTAAATACGCTTTCTCGATTCGCCTTATGCGTATTGGTGCTCAACTAAATACCCATCTTGGGGAACGTTACGGTATGAGTCATGTTATTTCGTGCGTGCGTTTTTTGACAAGGTGGCTTTCAAAAACAAAATTTGCAATATCATAGCTAATCTATCTCAAAGGACCAAAAATGTTCTAGAAAAAACGTTAGTTTCAACACGAAACGACCATTACGAAGAGGGGTGCATTCATAATTCACATTTCAATAAATGGAACTAAAATTTAATGCAATTTATGGTTCCGAGCTACCACAAGAATCCACATTGCCCACTGTCCATCAGTCATTCCACAAATGAATTGGGACTGAAAATCGCGAAATTTATCGCAATCTAAATAACTTAACAACTTAATATAGGTAATTATTGGACAATAATGTCAGAAGTTTGATTTATACGTTCATTTGATCCCATTAATTTAAACTCTAATCGGACGTTTCACCGAAAAACGCCCGAAGCCGTCGGTCTGTTAAATTACAGGTCCGGATCCGCTAATTGAATATCGTTCAATAACAAGCCCTAAGCAGGTAGATCGAATCATTGATTTGTGCGAAAACGAATAACCTGTAAAACGTTCCACGTGTAAAGCAAGAAACTAGATATGAGTCTAGAAATTCCCCTCAAAGAAACATTTTTTCAGTTTTTTATTTTAATTGAACACTAATTGCTTGAGTGCTTTCTCTTTTTAAAATTCATCATGTCGGTTACACAGCGGTCGCAACATATTGGATGCGATGTCAAAATGTCGACGGCGGTTTCAAACGATCACCCCAAGACCTGGGGGTGCGTGTGTCGCGTGTTGCGTGAAAGGAAGTGGTTTCCGAAAACCTCTGTCGGAATTTTTGACCGCAACCGTAGCTTAATTCGTGATTTAGGTCTGTCGAAAAAAAAATCCGAAAATTGAATTTCGGCGTATAATTTCTGCGTTTCGTTAAGGGTTCCATTAAACGCGGACCACTTTCGGCATACAAAGGAAAACAAGGGCGGAGTGTTTTATTAATTTCCAATTTTGTTACGCCTTCGGCTCGTTCGTGATACGAAGCTTTTTTTTTCCTCTCGTACCTATACTCGATATTGGATGTGGAAACATTTATTAAACGAAGGAGGTTTGGGGTGTTTATTATTTCCGGCCACCTAGAAGTCGTGTGGTATAAGAAGCGACGTGATTTATGAATATGTATGTCATAAGTCTTGTATGTCTCGTATTACAAGTTGATTAGAGATTGTAAGTTGAAACCTTAACAGTAGCGTCATTTGTCGATTTCTTTCTCGAATTTCTGTTTTTTTTACAATGGAATAATTTTATTTATTCTCTTGGGATGGCAGCGATACGTATATTCTCAATTCACAGAATTTGGCAAGAAATTAAAACTTTTTCATAATGTTGATTCTGTATTGCAAATAAATATTGTGTTCTGATAGTGATCAATTTGGCAATCGGACAAGAAAGAAAAATGACTTTCGCAGGATGCTGACTCACAAAGTCTGATTAGTAAGATGAACGTAAGAAATGACTGGAAATAGCAGAAAATTCATTTCCAACCCCATTTCTCAGACAACCCTATGAGATTCTCGGAGCTGCATGGAAACGCAAACATCTTGGCTTCCGACGAGACGAGGCGAGGAAGGGTTGCCTTAAATCCTGAATAATCGTCCATGTACGCCTTGACATTAAAACAAAACCCGGCCAAGATGGATTCCGCAATTCTAAAATGCAAATGAGCTGTAAAAGATCGCAAGCGGGCTTAAGGGGGAAAGACGACGACGTCGACGCCGGAGACTCAGAGCAGCGAGTATTATGCCATTAATAATTAATCTTTCTTAATTGCGCGTCCGGCCGCCACCTAGCGGTAAGACGGTATAATTACAGGGGACCCCTAATAGCTAATGTAATTAGCGAACGGGTTTCATTATTAATCGACGAAAAATTTCGTCGCAGTTGATCACGCCTACTTCTAAATGATAGACCAAAAAATGGTCGCGAATAAATTTCTAACAAAGCTCAGCACAAGCCATTATTCTTATCCCTCAAATTCAATCCAGTGAACATTGGGACGATAATTTCAGCAGAATTCGCGCAAATTTTCTAAAAGACTGATAATTTGATACTAGAACAAAAATTTTAGGAAGCAATTACTCTTATTTATTTTTTCGTCCCTAAATTCACAAAATATGTTTAATTTCGTCAAACCTTGTGTTGTGATAACAAAACGAAGAAATCCGTTGAGTAAAATAAAATAAGGAAAATGATGAAATTTAAGTCAATCCCTAAAGTCCCAAAAGTTAGGACGCACATCACTTAGTAATTATCATCTAGAATTTTATTGTGAAGTTGCAATGTTTTTTCGAAGAAAATAGCGACGAATATTTGTCACTTATCACCATTCAGAGCGAAACGAGAGGTCTGGTTTCAGAGGTACTAAGTAACACGCGAAAAATATTGTTCGAAAAATGAAATTAATTTTCATCAGGAAAAAGTAGAATAATATGACTGAAGATATGTGATCATAAAAAAATTGTTAAAAACTTATGGGTTTTCGGGGAAAAATTTTGTTGAATTCCGTGTTCAATCATTCAGATAATCAAAACGATTATTATTTTGAAGTAACCATTGCCTGTGAATTTCAACGAAAGTTTCTGTTCATTTTCCGATAATTTCAAAGAAAAGTTATTGAACTCTCCATTGAAAGTAAAAAACGTGACGACCACTACTTTTGAGGTACCCAGAAGAAAACGTTGCGAATTCTTTGAAGAAACTCTTAAATGCTTCAACCTATTCATTATATGAAGTGTAACTAGAAATTTAACACAAAATTTGATACATACATCGATTCAGTGAAACAGTGCAGATATTTCCTTTTTCAAAATTGTAGAAATTGTGAATGAATCGTTCATTTGTCCTTATTTTTAATGACATTGTCATTTAGTTCAGCTGATTTGATATAGAAGGGTTTTAAATATTCGAAAATTTGCAAAAAAATTTCCTTCTTGTAGCAAGTAAAAGTGGGCTGTGAGTGATGGTCGCGCGACGTCCTCTTCACTGTTTCGCATAAATAAAAACCAGTATGTAAATCTTCTGACAAGTACATACGTTATCCCATTCAACCCGTCCCGACGAATATAAATGATAAGAGGAAATCTTAATTCCATGTTGTTGCGGTGTTAACGTCAAAAACGTTTGATATTAATTTTTTAACACGCGTGATTCCACACGTTTACCGATATCGGCTTCTTATCGAAGCCGAAAAATGTTCCACCGTTTTCGATGGAGACAGAACGCCAATTTCGACGTGTTTGACACGAGATTGGAGAAGATCTAACGACGGAAACAATGACATGTTCTGTCCCAGGCGTAAAAAACACGACCTCGTCGATCTAAACGACACAATGTAACATGCAATCGTCTAGATTACACAGGGAATCGCCCTGTTCGCAATGCAGAGCCGTACCTACTTTTTATTATTTATTAATTTACTGGTCTTCATATTTCATATTTCCTCAAATCTCTCGTTCAAACATTTGTCAAATTCTCAAATTCATTTTTTTCTTTCTCTCGAATGAAGTGCACATGTTGTATGAATTCCATAAATTTTCTGGGAAATGTTAAAATGAGCCACAAAGATAGAACGAAGACTTTGAATCTTTCATCAAAAACGTGTAACTTTCAACTTCACCTTTTTAACTCACGAATGTTGTCTTTCAAGTTTTTTGTCTCATATAATGACTTATATATCATAGACAATATGTCACTCGACCAATCATTGTTCAAAAACAATTTGTGATTGAGTTTTATACATTTTTTTGTATTTCTTGAAAGTAAGCATTTCGTGTTGTCAGTTTTCAAAAGAACCCAATTAAACATAAGAGTTTATTATTTTTTCCAAAGAAATACTGATCGGTTTTTTGAATACATATATTATTTTCAAACATAAATGGGAATTTTTTTGAACCATGTATAAATTATTCATAAGAAAACGAATGCCAAAACTATAGCAATATCAAAATTACTTTTCTATTTATAATTAAATGTTGTATGTTCAGAGCATTACGGCTTCGAGAGAATTTGCACTTTTGTAAAATAAACGAACGAAGTTGTTCAGGTAATATAAAAAAAATTTACTATTTTCCGATTTCTAATCATGCGTTGCATAGAACTGCATACTTGTAGTTGAACTAATGAAGCATGAATGTCTCATCCTAAAATTCGACATTATATGTAATAATGCAATGGGGCCATTTGCAGAGCTTTAGACACCCACTTTGTCCTGTTTTAGCAAGCGTATGTATATAAAAGCACATTTATATTTGTGAATCACCAAAAGTTTTTGTCATAATGTCATTTTCTTCACCTTGAAACTTATCTCATCTTCAGTTGCAAATAGATCCGATCCTGCTCAGTAGTCAAAGCAATTCGAGCATGCCAGCAGGGATTTCCCCCGTAAAGAGGGTGGACAATTGCAGATTTTAACAGTATATTTAAAATTAAAGAAGGCAAGAAGGGGATCGACGGAGGTGAAGGGGGAAAAGGGGGTTCATCACCCCAAATGAGTTCGACCGCAAGAATGATACTTCATCGGCTTCACCGTTAAGCCGACGACGTCGACGGTGGCGGTGGCGGTGGCGGCGGCGGCGACGACGGTGACATGTGCACCCTTAGGGGGGATTGATTTTATTCATTACTACGATACGCCACTCGAGTATCTGTTTTTTATGTACGATACGAAGTTGGGGAGGCCGCAGAAGTGGACTTCGAGAGGTGTAAAAGGCGGGACGAAACATCTGACTAATAACCGTCGTTGCAACATCCGGTGAAGAGATCGAAACATCTAAGTGGAAACAGGATTGTAAAATATTTTATGAGAATTTGTTGACATAATTTGTGTAAGAAACCAACTTTTTTCTCCACTGCTGCTACATTCAAGCTGCATTCAAATGAAGTCATCGCAATTAATGGAACTCTCAAGGAACTAATTAGTTCCCAAACTACGCTGGAACGAACGTACGACTTTGTCATAGTAATGCCCAAAACTAGAAGCGAAGGTAATGACTAAAAAAAGACAACGGCCAATAAATACGCAAGTTGTGAAGCGAAAACGGTATTTTAACAAATTGAAATTAGTTGTTTCTCCGTGGTGGCTGTTACTCGCAAATAACATACCAGACAGCACGAGATGCCGCATAAATACATAAATGCGTACTTTTAATACACCTGTCTATACGAATTCCAGATGCTTTGCGAATAAAAATTCGTCAATAACCAACCATCGTTGCCATTTAATAGTAACCTGAAGCGTCTGATGTAATTTAATGAGAAAACAATCCAATTACTGAAGGTTCTTATAAATTTTTAGACATTCCATAGATGTAACTGATGTGGCATTCCAGTTTCAGTTGAAAAAAGGTTTGAAAAGTCAGAAGCGAAAAGGAATTTTTCCTGGAAATGAATAAAGTTCATTTCAATATTTTGTATGTAAATTCCAATTTGCCTACATTTTGATTAATCCAAAATAAAAGATGAACCGCTTTTTGGATATTTTTTAGTTGATACATTGAAACAGCTTTCCAAAATTGTTTTTGTTGTTGAGGATATGCGTTTAGAGTTCTTATTTTTCTTAAAATATCACAGCATATTTCTTTTCACATTCACTATGTTCAAAATTTTATTTTGCTCACATTTCGTGTAGTCAAAGTTTAATTTTACTGGTTATTCTGATGAAATTCTCAATCTCAATCAGAAGATTTAAAAGAATTCACATTAAATTTAGGAATTTGAAAAGAGGATTAATTTATCAAATGATTCTATTTTTATTATTATGAATGATTTTATTGATTGGTAAGTCATCAACGAAATTCTGAAGAAGTTCAATCGTAATTCCTGTAAAATAGTTGAAAGTCCTTTGCGATTATTTTCAGCTTTTTTCGAAAAATGGGATTATTGATTCCGTCTTCGATTTTTTTTTAACGAGAAGAGATCAATTATAAATTGCCAGAATTCAAATACATATTACAAATTTTTAGAATGATGAACAGAAGAGTCCTCTGAAATTCGCTTTAATACGGGAGATTTTTTTGAAAAATCGATTATCCATTTGATTTTTTTCCAAACTTTCAATGCTTGTTAGGAAAATTTAATCTGAATTGCAAATTTCTCGTGAAAAATAGGAAATTTTCGTGACTAATTTCTAGTTATATTTTACGATTGTTTCAAAGTTTCCCTTCATTTGCTGAAATAATGAGTAGGAATATCTTTGAGTTATCTTACACACATTCGAATATTTTCAAAACTTTTTGAAATGCTCAGGAAACCTACCAGAGAACCCGCATAAGTTTTTTGAGTTTCCAAGTGATCAAGGAGAATGTTGGGGAGTTCAAGGATTCATTTTTGAAATCATGCACAAATGGATAATGAAATTTCTTGGATTTAGAGGAAAATCATAGTTAACTATCAAATCTATGAAAATACTGAAGAATTTTCTTCAAATTTAGATTTAAATCATAAATTTACTGTTTTCTTGTTGTTTCTTTTAATTTTCTTACAATGTTGAGAATTTATTCAAAATTGATTAAAATTTTGCCTAATTTCCTCAAACTCTTTGAAATACAATGTACAAACATTTTCAGCACCATTAGAAACATAGTAATTCTTCATAAATCCGCAAGGAAGTATTTCAGGAGTTCGCACATATAAATGAAATTTGTATGAATTCCATGAAATTTATGAAAAATAAGCAATAAGTTTCTTGAAATTTCCAGGAAGGTCTAGATAACTTGAATGATTACTTGAAAGATTCTCCGCAAATAATCAAACGATTTGTGCGAAATGCATTATCAATGTTGAATATTTGATTGATATTCAGGATTTTAATGATTTTCTTTCATCACGTGATATTGGCGAAAGGATATTCGTCAGAATTGAAAAATATTCTCGATTTTCCCTGAAAAATTTGAAAATTATCTTGAAGCTCCAAAAAACATTGAGACATTTTGGGAATGTGAAGGAACCAGAAACTGATTATTTATTTTTGGGGGCAAAAATTGAAAAGTCGATGGACTCTGTGATTTGAACAAGTTCAACCCAATTAATTTTCGTTTGATATCAAGCACGACTCAAAGGAAATCGAAAAATTAACCCAGAGTACGTGTGGTAATAGGATAATAAAACGCTTTGTCACCAGTTTCTTGAAATGATCTCAGAAACCTTTGTACGTTCAGTCTCGGTTCTATCTTACTTATGTAGGGCTCAACTGCCTAACAGCTGAAATCGATAATTATGATATGATGAAGATGTTGGTGGAAATTGAAAGTATCGATTTTGTCCGAAGTACGATTTCTAGTTCAATTTTTTGGATTCAAGTGGAAGAAAAGGAAGAACTTGAGTAGATTCTCGAACGGGGGGCGAAGCAATCGCGTAGTTTGTGAATGAAACCGTATCCCGAAAAGAATAAATGTCGTATTAGAGATTAGTTATGTAAATGCCGGAGGAGCAAAGATGCACGGCATTGTGTGTTTTATAGGATGGATGGCACGGAGCCCCGCGGCGCGGCCGCGCTATCTGTCGTGGGTATCGCCGCGTAATTTATGGACGCTCGACCCGGAATTTGTCCAAGTCTAATTTCTACTGTTTTAAATATGTTTTCTATGTGTGGTGCTCGCCACCCGTTTTACACGCGGACGCTCCGTGGGCGGCCGATTGTCGCGATAAAAAATTCAACGTGACTATGCTTCGCGGATGGGGGGAAAGAAAAATGACGAGCACGTTGAAATTTCCGTTCGACGCGCGAGAAGAAACATCAATAATGAAACTGCTAAAGCGACGCCGTACGTCCGTCGTCGGTACACCCCTCTTCGCGTTTATTCTCAAAACTGCACTCTCCGGGACTAATTAATTACTGTGATTAATCAGGAAACTTGCTGTAATTAGAAAGTTTCTTCCTTTTGAGGACGGCGAAACGACGCGGCTTTTGCTTCTTCTACACCAACTTCCCTTGACTATACTTCAAACCCAGCGCCCTTCTGCGACGTAATCGAGGTTACGAGATTTGTTTCTCGGAAAAGAATCTCCCTGATAAGGCTATTTTGTACGCAACTTTTGAGATTATTCGTTTTAGCCTCCCTAACAAGTAACACTACAGACTTCTTTCGACCTATCTGTATATTCGAGTATCTTGTGGACGAGCTTTGATTTCGCAGACATCCACTTTTACGCTAAACCATTCGAATAATTCTCCTAATTAAGGAGCTATTGTTGAAACGTTATTTCCTTTAGAAAAATACAAGTCAAGTAGTTCGATGTTTATCTTTATATCCTCCCTGGTTAATTCAAACAAGATGGCGAAGCTTTATTGAAAATCTGTAAATCTTCGTTTCATTTTCTTTTCAGTGAATCAACGAGGATCACGCGCACACTTCGGGGTGTGAAATAAAAGTAACCCCCTCAATTACCGGTCGCTTCAATAGGGACAACGGACAAAGATGCACAGAGGACGACGTCGCCGTCACGGGCGTCCAGGAAGAAAAAATCAGCCAAGTCACCCGATGCGATTCCTGGCCGTTGGGCGAACAGGAGGGTCGGCCGGGGAACGAAGAACTAATATCGTGAAAACATTAATCTAACTGGCATCAAACATTTCGACGGTTTGACGTGTCCGAATCCTTCGAGAGCCGCGCCGTTCCTGCTGAGTCACAATCTAATGACCGGCGCGGGATACCGACAAAGAAGGAACTGACATTGGCGGCGCGCCGCGCTCGTGAAAGTACTTCGCGGGAATCCGACACTCGATGGAAATTCGTTTTTGATGTCATTAGGTCGGACAGTTTGATCGATTCGGAAACGTTTTACTAATAGCTTGATTAAATCCTGCTAACCGCGACATTCTCGGTCGCATCACTATTCGAACCCTTTTTTTTCGAATATTTTTTTTTGGAACTACACCACTGACAAACGTTAACATTGGTGTGATTTATTCTTAGTACTAATTTCGGTTTGACTTTTTCGATAATGACGGCGAGAAAAAACAGTTTCGCTGAATGTAATTCGCGCGATGAAACAGTTATACAGAGAAGACAAAACTGGTTTTTTTATTTTACGCTTGCCGGTTATTGGCTTTAAATAATAGGAACGTAGTACGAGAGTAAAAGTTATCACCGCTACGCACTTTACTTTTTGTTACGTAATCCGGAGGAGATATTAAGGTAATACGATTATGATTTGGGAACACATAACTACATCCAGCTACTCATTGTTGATGATCTGGCGATTAAATATACTACCTCTAATGTGATTATTATTCATTCCCTTTTAGTTTTCTGTTTTTTCATAATAAATCACATTTCTGTAAATATTTTCTACGGTGATTCTCGTGAGGATTTCCGTTCATTTTCTCACAATGACGTTTTCGAATATCTTCACAACGCTGAAAATTCATTTCTGATTTTCTCCAACATAAATTGCTGTGTTTAACTCATTGAATTTTTGATTTTTGGGAATTTCCTTTTCTTCCCTCATATTGGTGAAAATGAATTTCTCCACAATCGATAAATCCGCAAATTACTTTGAGAAATTGTGAATTTTTGTTCTTAATTCCGTAAATATTTTCAGAAAATTCATCACTTTTTCGTAACTTTTCTGAAACAGCACGCGAGACATTTTTCAGAGTGCGCTTCGTGAAATTTATGGAACTTTTGCCGCTTTCAGTTACTCTTCTCAGTTGGAAAATCGCCTATTCCTTCAAATTCGGGAAATCCATTGAATCTGTAATTTTTCAAGAAAGTTATTAAAACGTTGATATCAATCTACAATTTTCGATTGAAATCTTTGAATAACGCATATTCTGCAATTTTTTGAAATTCCCATTTCATCTCTCCATAATGATGAAAGAAAGGATTTCTCCTCGTATTGTCACAATAATAAATGGAATATCGCCCAATCGATTAAAATTTCCGAGTTTGCGCAAGAAGTTGAAACATTTTATTCCTGATTTATACTTAAACTTTACAAAACTGTCTCGTGGATATATTCCTTCAAATTTCTGGAATATCGGTAAAAAATTAATCAATTTGAAAACTTGAGTGACATTTTATGATTTCCCAGGATGATAAGAGAAATTTGCTCAGATTTGTTTTATAGTTTCGAGCTTTCAATCATTTCTTTAGTGATTTTTCTAAAAGCTGCAAAGATTTCTAACAGCTTTGTAACTTTGAACTTAACATTGGAAGGAAATTATTAGAATATAAAAGAATTATATTATTGATTGTTATATTTCCTTCAATTGTTGGAAAACAAAACTCAATTTTTTATGATCTGGGAAGTTCTACGAACATTTCAATTAAACTGCGAGGCGAATCCCTTCAAAAACCCTTCACACACAAAACTATCCGTGCGCCCTTCCAAATTGCATAATCAATTACAAGCGAATGAATGTGTGTTTGACATTATGTAAATAAGCCCATCCCTGTCGATTCGTTTCGATATTTTACTCCCCGAAAGGATGGAACGGAATCGAATTCGATAAATTACAAATTTAATTATATATTTATGCATAAACTTGTACTATGTGAAAATATTTATTCGATCGTCCGCTCTTTAATAACCCGTATAAATAATATAACATTTATGCCACACGCATTTTTGAACGTCTCCTTAATTTATCATATTTTTATTCGGAATTTTAAACATTCAGAGGTAGCCGCCGTTCGTCCGGACGTCCACGACGGAATCCATGAAGAAATTACGTCTGGTCACAATTAAACGAATTGCGGCGAGATTTTTCGGCAGATTACTGATTAAATTTGGCGGTTGCGATAACGTTCGTTTAATTATCGAATTCCCCAGCTGAAAAATATCAGCGTCATTTATTTAGGCGAAAATATAGTAGCAGTCATTCGGAGAAGGCACTTAGGAAATAATACGTGTCTTTTGGCGAGCGACAGCCCTCCTCGTGCCAGTTACCTATATGGACATTAACGAAAAGACGTTTCTGACGTCTGTCAATTCGGCCGATGGGGTCCGGTCGTTAATAAATTATCGCGCGAAAAGAAGTAATTTTCTTACACACGTTTCGAGTGGCACTTTTCGATTAGATCTTCAAACACGCTACGTTCGTGTGACGAATGGGAAATTTGAGGCAATTACTTTTATCGAGGAAGTAGGCTCGATGATTACGATATTACATCGTAAAATTTAGAGAACTCTGCGTAAATACGCGTTTTTTCTATTGTTTCGACAATAGAGATCCATGGCTCGATCCGTTCCTCTTTACAACAAAAAACTTGATGAATGTCTATACGAAAAAATTCTGGCTAAGTATCTGCTTCTAATTGGTGGGTGATTTACGAATTAATTGATAGCACAGTTTTTGTATTTAAGCAACTTGAGAAATGTATTTCAGAGAAATTATTTTTCTTAATTGATCTTTAATCAAGCCTATAAAAACATTTTACCCGTACAATCAAAACAGAATTTCGCGAAACTACTCGACGGAAATTGATTCATCCGGCGCATTCGCCACTTTGGCGACAGTATTTTCAGCTTTGATTCTTATTTATGACTGAAGTTGTTGACATTGTTTCTTTTGTCATTTCTCGATGAATTTTTTGATGGATCGATTTGTGGATAACTAAAAAATGTGTTGCATTTAGCATTATTCAGCTTTGATCCATGAATTCATCTTATTCATCATTTCACTTTACGTCTGCATTTTGGATTATTAAGAAGACATAAAACTTTATAACACACTGATAGTGAGACTACGAAATTACGTTAATAATGAACATCACATATTCATATAGAAGTTTGAGAAACAAAAATAATTTTAATGCATTCTTACTTTTTTTTATTATCAAACAGAAATTCCATCAGTTTTTCATGTATGTTCGCAAGATCCGAGAAAATTTGCGAAATTTCTAGATGATTTTGAGGTCATGGAAATTACAACCAAAACATTAAATGTTTACAAAGAAATTTGGAAGTGTCAATCGATTTTGCCGAAATTTTATCTTATGAAATTATGAAAATTAAAGGGAATGCAAAAAAGATAACAAAATTTAAACTTTTTCTCAATAGGAATTTTCTAGGATTAAATATTTTCACATTTCTTGGAAGCCTCATGAAAAATTGAAAAAATACTCGATCCTTAAATCAGTTTATCAAGTAAACCAGAAGTTTTTGTTAATTTGAAGACGATGCAAAAGGCTACATTCTACTAATACAACGACAAACACTCAAATTCCTTCACTGTTGACATGAAACATCACAATTCTAATCCTCAGAATTCCACTTTTTACAGCAGGTACTGATGTTTCAAGGCGGGTAAAATGATTAATCGGATAGATTATCAAGCGTCCGGTTACGCAACCGTTGTGGTGGTCAGGTTTATAAGTGTTAACTGTAAATCAGATCCGACATTATCTAATTTAAAATTTGCTCAATTCACCGGAATTCGATTTTCAGGTGAAATAATCATTCAAGAACCGAAAATCGAGAAACACATTCATAAATCCTTATCGTCTGATCGCTCAATGAGTTTCGGTTGGCGCACACCGTGAATAATAGGGTATAACGTAATCTCGGTTTTTGTTATAAATTAATGGGAATGAAAAGGATTACGGGACGTCGACAGTTTAATAATGAAAATAGATATTAGACATTCGTATTTCACGCGGACAAACGTGTCTATCCGATACACGTGTTCGTTTTGTCCCATCGTCTGGTGATGATGACGGAGTGATAGAGCTGCATTTCCACCTGACAAAATGAATCAGATACGGACGATCCATTCATGTGTAGGAATCTATCAGAGCCAGATCGGCCGAGACACCGCTTTTCGATGACTAACGCCCAAACTGCCGCACCCGGTGATTTATCTTACGCGGTTGAATTTTCTCTAAACCCGATCAAAAAACATCGGCATTCAACAATTTCATCATCGTTTCACCAACGTATTATCTAATCAAAACATTTGGGGAGTCCCGAAGAATTTATTCAATAATTTACACAGTACAGTTTTGGACAAACATCAACCGCTTCAATTTCAATAAATTCGACATTGAATTACTTTTCTGAAACTTTGGAAATCAAGGAACTGGTTTATGAGATTGCTGGAGGAGAGTTGACCAGCACAATATTGAAAGAAACTATAGATGGTCAATTGGAGGAATGCAAACTTCAATCAAATAAAAACTGCCCTTGGCGCTGATTATTCATTGTTCTTCACACTATGTTGCTTCTGACCGGAATGCAGGTCATAGACCTTCAATGGGAAGCTTTATTTGATATGTAGATATCTGCTTTCCTCAAATATTTTTCAGGCAACATTCTCAAGGAAAGTAACGTCCCAAGAAAAAGAGCCAAGAAGAATCCTTTTCCATGGAAAAGCAACATTTCTTGAAGGAATAAACCGCAGGATACTCAAGTGGTTTGTCGAAGTACCTCAATTTTCATAAAGAGTTTCGCAGGAGAAAGAATGTTTGTAAACGCTACAAGAAGTGCCGAACAGTTACAATAAAAAAAAAGCCAAGTAGCAGCCCTGGTTATTTTTGGTGCACCTATTATTGGATCAATCTAAGATCCACGTGTCGCGACGCCGAAACGGCGTCAACGTGAGAGTGTTTACATTGTAATATGGAGGCTCCATTGTTCCGGGTGACGGCGAGACAAAAGAAGGCAGGCTCGCAACGGGCAACGATTGGTCGGGAAGCGGCGGTATCGATTGCGGCGCTGCTGGCCGGGCGTCCGGTCAGATCCAATGAGCTAAAACAAGAGCGCGTCGCGACGTGTTCCCTCAGAACCCGCCCGGATGCCGCGGAGGAAACGCTCGTGTACCGACCGACGCAAATAGAAACGCGAACCTGTCATCCTGTTGTATAACTCCATTGGGCTGGCGTCGCCGTCAGTTTTCAGAAAAACCCGGCGACGTGGTTGTCTTACATATGTTATGCAAAGGGAAACATGGGATTAAGTAACAGAGATGAGCCTAAGCTAAGAAGTGATGGCGAGGTGAAGTTTGGTGTAGTCAATAATTTTTTGTACTGTCCAATTGAACAACTCTTTCAGTAGATTTCCATGAACAGGTTGTCCATAAAGACGTTTGGATTGCAGGTATGGTCAGGAGTGTCCATTTGAAGTGTGCTGGCTCTTTTCACTTCCCTCACCTACATCGTCCGTTTGTCCAAAACACGATACCAAATTTTTCAGAATCAGCAAGGATTCGGCTGAGGAGGTTGTGCGCTTGAACCGCAGCCGTTTGATCAAAGTTAACCAAAAAAAAGGCCGTTGATTATTCCTATTGTTAACACTGTCGTTATGGCACCGATGATCTCGAGATTCATCCCGGGTTTCGGCATCAATCACCACTTGACGACTAATGAATGCGGTTAGAACAATTATTGACGAGGCGGTCCTCGAAACCAATGAAATGAAAGCACTTAACGCGGTGGAGGGCTTTGCTCGGGGATCATTTTCTTTAACGAAATCTGAGAATGTAGGAAAATAAAAGTGGACTTTGTCCAAAAGGTATTATGACACTGATAAAGCTTACTTGACACACTATAATTTCAGTTATGATAAGAAATCTTTCAATTGAATAGAGATAAGACGATCAGATACGAAATTCAACCAGAAAGCATTAGAGTTAAATTAACTTGAATAGTCTTCGATGAAGTAATGAATATAAGCATTGGGCAGGAACTTCAGGGCGAACTTTTATAGATAAAAACGAGTGATTATTACCTGAATCTGCTTGTGGACGTTGTGTCCTGCAAAAGTTGAACTACGATGACCTCTTCCTAGAGAACATTTGATGTTGCAGCATACCAGCAGCTTCTTTTCGAGGACATTGAATTATAATTTCTTCGGCATCTCTCCTTCTCAGACCACCATAACCGCAAGAATAACGCCGTTTTGATGGTTTGTCAAAGGCATCTACAGCAGGAGTGCTGAAACAAAATACAAAAAAAAATTGATTTTCAGTAAGATATGCGACAAAATTTTTTAGATTTTCATTGAGAAATGTCTAATAATTCCTCATTAACATGATACATGACGTACTGACATCCCAGACTAGTAGCTTAAGCGAAATGAAAAACAAAGCTCGTATGCAAGACGCGAGAATACACTAAACCTAATTCTTCAACATATTGCTGAGTTGTTTCATCAATACATTTTACATCAAATTTTATATTTGCTTTAAAAAATTTCAAAACAATCTGAAACAGTCGACTTTAATTGAAGATACCAAACATGTGCAAAGATTCAATTCAAACAAACGTTTTATGACTTCTTCAGTCCCCATGAGAAATTTTGTTGGATTTCTAAACGGTAAAAACTTCCTAGTTTTGTCTTACTTGTTTTGAAGTATTTGAATTTCTTTTGAATCTTATTTGAATATGTTCGTTTTTCAACTTTATTTTGGAAATGAGAATTTTTGGCACTTCTCAATCCTCTTTTCAATATTTTTTTATACTTGGAATGAATCTAAAACTGTTCAGTATCTATAGTGAATAAGTGAATTTCACAATTTCACAGTAATTTCACATATCTTAAAAAGTTCTAATTGTTCAATGACGTTCTATAAAATAATAACATTTTTATGGAAATTGTCTTTTCGAAATGGAAGGATATACGAATTTCGCGAAGATCCAACAAATTATTAAAATACGAACAATTTCGCGAAATTGCAAGAAAGTCACGAGTTGCTAAAAAAATCTTGAATTTGGTAAAACTCCGCTCGACTCTCCGATTATTTTCTAGAAAATTGAAGTCTTATTAAATCTTTTAATTTTTTCATAATGTATCTGGGAATTTCAAACAACTTAATGGTAGTTGAAAGGATTGCATTAGAAAAGTGATTATAAAATTATAAAGATTTCGATATTTATATAAAATTTTGTACAGATTATAAAAAAATAAAAAAAGCTTTTGAGACGACAAATTCCCGATGTGGAGTTGAACTCGAATCAAACATTTTTTTATTCCACTCTGATGACCGTACGCGTCGATTAAATAAAACATGATGAGATTTTTTTCATCCCCTAGGTGGTAGTTCATCAAGAATAAAAATATCCCTTGTAGAACAAATTATCGTTGATCCGCAGATTTGCTTTGACGGGTCAACCGTGTCATTTCGATAACCCACTGGAACAGGGAGTAGCAAGGGTCCTCTATTCGAAAGCGAAATCAATCTCGCCGCTGTAATGACGATAATGACGACGTCTCGCCTGATTCTCTAATCATTCTGATTAATATGTTTTTACGGAGCTCGAAGATTTTTTCTAGCGTAATGATCATTTGGGAGCGAACATTCCTCGACGTTCTCTCTCAGTTCAATTGACTAATCCGCGTCTGAACTTCGATGTCGTGCATAATAACTCATCTATAGATATGAAAAAAATTTATACATACAAAAAGTTTTCATGTTCGTTATCTCGATTTTTGTTAAAGAATTTCGGTTTCTACAGCTGTTTTGTATCATATAAAACTATAAAATTGGGAGAGTATTTCATTTCACATTTTCAATGGATTAAGTAAAATCAAATTTTGTTGAAGAAGGCTAAAATTTCGTTAAAAAAAGTGCCACTTTTCGCAAAAAAGTCGTTTTTGATTGCGTTACGTGAAAATTCACTGAAGCGTGATCCAAATTGGTTGATTTAGTTCCTTAATAGCTGTACTACAACTTTCCACTGCGTCGGGTGACCCCTTTGCGACGTAGCCTGCTTTCAATCTATTATGGAACGTAACTCACGTTACCAATCATGATTTTGTTTATTATTTTATATCGAAGGCTGTTGGTTTGCGTAAGCAGTGGGTTAAGAAACCCCTAAACCCCACTTCGCCAACTCATCAAATAAATAAATAAATGAATTCTCGTCAGTGTGCTGTCCGACCAGCAGGACAGGAGGAAGAGTACGCAGTCTAATAATCCGATCGCGGGGGCAGCAGATCGGGCGAACGCGGGGGCGCCCTCCATTGTTCGCAGCCTCATTCCGATCCGGCTACCGGTTTAATTGAAATCGCAGGCGGATCTCCCAGACGGCGGTGGCGGATCCGATCCTAAAAAGAGGATGTCATTTCGGTTGGCCGCAAAATGACTCGAATACGTCGGGGACACCCCTTTTTTAATATCTTTCGCATCGGACACACTGACTTATGGATTAATTGATTGCGCGAACGGAGGGTCGGCGACGACGATCCGAATCGCCATCGGAATTTATTTCATTGCCGCCACTATTACTAATACTATATCTGTCCGGAATCTTCCTGATAGAACTAATCCCGAGATCTACGCGAAGATTGAGTTGAGTGCCGAAATTGGAGTCTTTGAAATTGGAGTTAAGTATGGAATTATTCAGGTCGTGATAAGGTGACGATTAGGGATCAGTTAACAAAAGCTGCTCGAACATAAAAGGGTTCCCAGTTCACTCGCTAAATGAATTTTATATTTGAACTACTAGAAATAAGTGTTAAGAATCAAAAACTAGCTTTACAAACGTTTATAAAATGCAAGAATTGCTCATCTTTGATAGTAAATAAAAATGAAATGACAATTCCATCCCAAAATATCGCACTGACAATCGACTCTGTCTGAGAAGAGAGGGCGCCGAAGGCGCCCCCGGGGCCGTCGACGGCCCCGGTAAAGGCGCCGGAGGCGCCCAGGCGCCGAAGGCGCCATGCTCTGTCCTCCACAACCTCCTCAACCCAATCGATATCTGATATGACGTTCGGCCAGACAGAAGGCATACGCCAAAGCGCCCTCTATACTTTAAATAGAAGTGGCCACAACAATATCGACGCGATGGTCCGTTGTAGAGCGTAGTTTTGAGTGTGGCCAGGCGCATAGCGAACATCGCAAGCATAGCGTAACTAAAAGGCGCACCTTCTCCAGAATCTTCGGAAAACGTGATCCTTGCATGAGCTACATGAAAATGGTAAGGCTGACGCTTACAAACGTTTAAAGGGACGAGGGGCAAAACAAATCTCCAAAAATAGCGGTACGCAATACTTGAACGATCCCTAACTGACCTTTGTTTCATCAAACACTTTCAAAATTTATAAATTAACTAATCGTCGACGACATACATACTCGCAGACAGACAGCGAGTCGTGGCTGCAATCTGTTATCGTAAATATCGATCTAAATGAGCACGAAGCAGAGGAGGTTTCCCGTGGTGGTAAATAATTTCGATGAGTTCTGGTTACGGTCGGATTACAGGTAGGTGTGAAACTCCAACCTTCTGGCGGTGACTCGGCTGTTTAGGGCCGCTATCAATTAAAATCGACCGACAGCTGTACCAGGAACGCGATTAGACGATGTTGCCACGTTTGCCAGAAAATTCAATCAATTTCAAAATCGTCCAGTGACACAGTTCCGTCCGTCAGAGCTGCCATACATGATCGACGAAACCCAAAAAAAAAAGACAAACAAAAATGAAAACCGTCGGTGCGTTTCGAAAGGTCGGTCACGCTTTGTCCGATCCCGATGATTTCATAACGCGCAAATTCAACACCTCCTCCAGTCTTTATTAATTACCAGATTAAAAATCAAGAAAGCAATCACTTGATGACGTTGGGCGTTTACTGTATTTCACTCTGCAATATAAAGTGTCTATCATTTATGCTATATCAAATTTACTCACACAATAGTGTTATAACATGGATGAAAGATGAAAATGAAGACTGAAAGCTGACCGTTATTAGTTATCGAAAATATTCATTATGATTCAGAGCTTCAGACCATTTCATTTTGAAGAATTTCTCTAATAGTTGTAAAATGAGACTCATCTCCAACAAAGTGAATGCGGCTCCATTGAAGTTATTAGCTAAAGGAGGAAACAGTGTTAATTTCAAAATGCTTCCTCAGAAATAACCAAAAAAAATTTTAAAAAGAAGTGTTCATAGGTGGACATAATTGCGATCTATGACTAAGGTTGCTTAAAAAATGAGCAAATCGTAGAATTAATATTTTTAGCATTCGTAATCTGTTCTAATGTCCCAATGAAACAAATAGATCACCCCGAACCGATTGCTGGTTCAAATTTTAATTAAATTTAATCAAATAGGTCATTTTTCTTATTTTCGCATAACAATCAAATTCCTTCTGTTCTGCTGCTATATTGAAATAGTTGTGGTGCTTATCGTTATAAAGGATATTCAATACCAACAAAAACGTTAGGTTTGAAAGCCGGCCACAATTCAACATTTTCATTCGAAAAATAGAAATAATACTTGGAGGAGTAAAGTATTGAAAGACCTATCTAAGGTATAAAAAAATTTTTCCAGAAAAAAAATAGTGGTCGGGTCAGTTGAGAAAATAGGGGCCATCGATAATTTCCTCCAAAATTTGGTAAAGTAGTTTTTCCATATATTCAACCGAATGGATCAGAAAATTGGAACCTCAATATTCAAGATTTCAAGAAATATTCATATTCATGCAAGTTCGATTTCTTTTCAAATTTCAAGCCCATGAATAAAGAGGATATCGACAATTATTCGTAGCACCACTTTTTGAAAATCGGAGTTGTTTAAAAATTCTCACTTCTAAATAACGTTTGAACCGATTCGGAACATTTTTTCATAATCGTAGTGTGTCACGATTCTGCGCCGTTCATAGAATGAAGCTAATTTTATGAACAGCGCAGAATCGTGACAGTACGTTGAGGGTTTACAAAGCGAGTTGGAAAAACATGTTGTAAAATAGTTATCCTTATGCAATCGATATCGAATAAGTTTGTTCGAAGGACTCGATCCATCATATACGATGCCCTCTTACTGAAAAAAGTCGATTGCATAAGTAAAACAATGAAAGTACAAAAAATAATTTACAATATCGAAAATGTTAGCTGTATGATTTGAAAACAACTGTAAAATTCTTCATTTTTATGAATTTTCAACGTTGGACGACCAAAGCCATTTTTTAAGGTGAAAAATTATTTTGAGTAGAAGAAGAGAAACTTCGTTCAATTATTGCTAACAATTTATTATCTTATAAATAGTTTTTTTAATTTTAACCAATGCGATGTTTTTGTGAAACTGATATATTTAATACTTTTTTTATAACGAAAAGTCCCATTTGAAAACTTCACTTGGTTTGCATTTAATACAAATAAATGATTAGATATTTTATTTATTGTATCCCTTTCGATTGAATTTCGTTCTTTCTTCCCTGTTTTCTGATCCCGAAAAGAAACAATGAATATCAAAATTTTCTAAATATGAAATGTGTTAAAACACATAACAGATTGAATTGTTACTATGAACATGATAGCAATTTTTTTATTCTACTAGAGTTCGAACAAATTAACTGAACATACATATATGTTTATCATTCGAACTTCAAAAAGTTATAAAAAAACAATTATTGTGTACACTTCGTGAGTAAGTCTTATTCATTTCAGTACTTAAAATATGAGTTTAATTTTATTTTTAGCGTAATAGTTGCCTTCACTCTTTGATTAAAATAATTGGTGTCCATTATTTGCGGTTTTAGTCATTTCCTTATCGAATATTTCCAGATAATTACGCTTTTTTTATAAAGGTACGACTATATATTTAACCGGGCGAAGTAGAGAGAATTGAAAATTTGCAAAAGATGTTACTCCGCTTGATTATTGTGCTTATTTTCGGTTTATCTTACACAGTTGCTGGTGAGTTGTATTAATAAATTAGTTTTACCGGACAATATTTTTAAGGTGATTTTAATTGCTTACAATGCACTGGCAAGTCTCCCAAACGATTCTGTCGTGATCCTAAGGGTTTGGACGAAACCACCGTTTGCAGTGGCGAAATGGCTGCTTGTTACGAGTATACCTACAAGAAAATATCCGAACGAAAAAGTAAATCGTATTACGAAAGGGGTTGTGGCAAAACAAACAAATGTTATCAAGAAAAAGATGTTGCAAAAGCAAACGATAAAGTTATTGGTTACTGTAAAATTTGCCAAAAAGACAAGTGTAACAACTCTCCTATGTTCGAATAATTTGTGGAATAAATGAACTTGAGACCTTCGCAAGTACTACATACGTTCAAAGTTTTCATTATTGAAAATGACAAATTTCATTTGGTGTTCTATCCGCAAAAGTGGTTTAAATTCAAACTAGATAAAACACAATCAATCGAAAAATATATATCGCTACACTTTGTGAATATGATTGCGGCTCAAATTTCTCTGTTCAAAACTGCAGAAGCTTTCTTCCAATTCTTTTCTTCATTCTAGAAACAAACATACAATTTTAGTTTATATAAACAACAGAAACTAATCCATTACTCTGTTCATAATTTTATTGACAATTTATTCGTTTAACGATATAAAACCTGTTTTCCACTAACGAAGACGAGCTTGCTGTTAAAAAGTGTTTTGTTTGAATTATTAATGAAACAGTAGCGGAAGGTTACACGTGGAGATTTAATTGAAAATCGATCCGAAAGTTTCCATTGCGTTCCAGGTCCAACTATACTTTTTTTTTAGTCGGAGTGACAGATTGGTTCCGAGACTTTTTTCGTTGATCCGAAAAGCTAACGTGCGTGTTAATCTAAGAAATCAATCATGTGTCGCTGACACTAATTACGAGATTATCTCGAATATTTTTACTTCCCGCAATTTTCAAATCAACACTTGAGAACCGACGGGAGGTAGCAATTAATGTCATCCATTGTGTTTAAGCTAATATGAGCTCGTCGATTAAAATTCAATTCCTAAATAACGAAAAAATGTTTGCAACTCCTAACTTTCGTCCGTAAAATATTTTCTATGATTTCCCAAAAGATTGTATCTCACAAAAGAAAAAAAACTTGGAGTAAATAAACGGAGCAATCGTGGGAAAACGAACTATGACGAGTTGAGTAATCGTGTTTACCTACGTGATTGAATCAAAACAGAACGGTCAGGGAACTGGATCTTCTTTGGCTCGTCCGCAAATAACGAGCTGTGAAGTACCATAAAACGGAATCGAAGTGTTAAATTCTTCGTTATTTCTACCGATCATCGTCGCTGTGAAGCGATGATGTCTCCATCGCGTCGATGTTTTTATAGAATTAAATGTCGCCATGTCTCACGACTAAGCTGAAAGAATTCGCGTGGGGCACAAGGAATTTCAATGGAATACTTTCCGGACTGATAGAAAATGAAAGTGTGACTTAATGGGAATTGACGTCCATACGAAACTGCTTTTTGGGATATTAATATTGCAATGGATACGTATCAAGGCAAGATCCAGTTGGTATTTTAAACATGCGCTTGATGCAATTTCTGCATTGTGTATTAACTCCAATTTTTTTTGCGTTAATCGCGTGAATTGCTTGGATAAATACTTACTAATGGATATGATGTCAACGAAGTATTACGCTGAGTAAGTATTAATTATCTACCCTTGATTATGATTGACAAGGTCCTGGTAAAAGAGGGAGGTCATGTACAAGCCGATGCCATGTTTCCGTTTCGGAGGTTGTACAACTTTTTTCGTTCAAACATTAGCTTCATTAGCGAATTTTCGAAGTGCTGTTCGATCGAAACTGCTGATTCATCGTTCTCTTGATTAACTTGTCAGTGTTCTAACCCGAAAGCGGTATTTTTAATTCCTCGTTCCATCGGAAAAAAAATCACTCCCTCGGCAATGGCCTAATTATATCCACGACGTAAATTGCAATCAAAAAGCATCGGGAAGAAAATTTCCGTTCGTTCATTGTCTCAACATCCCCCGGTGGGGGGGTGGAAAGTACATACTTAACATCGACGCGGGAAATCGCCACCGCGTCCATAAAGATGATTCATTTTTGTGGCCATAAATTATAGCATTGTTCGATGTTCATTTGGAGCGAATGTTCGCCTGAACCCGCGGCTGTACACAAAACCAAACAAGACTCGGAGGTTGTTAATTCTGACGAGGTGAAAACCGAGAAGAGCACCCATGGCATGGGACGCCGAACAAGTGAACAATAATAAAAATTGTCAACCGTAATGGACGCGGTGGCGGTCATCTACGCAACATATAACCGCAGTTGACGGTCGGAGTTCGCCGTATCCAAGATTTACAGTTGTCACATTACGCGAGAGAAGAGCCGCCATCGCATGCTACCTACCAACACACATGTCCAGCTGAAAAATATTTACTGATTTAGGATACTCAAATGTGAGAAATATTTAGATTTATTTATTTATTTTGATCTGGGGACGATTATTGCCTTTTCTGTTTGTTGTACACTAGAGGCACCTTGATTTTATGACTTTTGGGAAATTTTGAAGTGTTTTTCATTCTGTACGATTGACTTTTGGATTCGACGATTTGCGTGACAATTCGAAACTTCATGGAATCTGTATAAATATTTCAGGAGTCTCTACAAAATGCAATATTTTTCGAAAAAATAAAATCCCCGCAATTTTCTAGGATGAAAAATCTAAATTAACATTTGAGGAGTTTGAGAGAATTTTCTGCCATTTTCAGTTATTTCAAGAATATGTCTAAATTTCGAAAAATCTTCTCGTGCATAACTTCAGAATTGGAGAGAATTTACAAAGCGTTCGGATGATGTTGAAGTTTTTGTAAGAATCAGAAACGAAATTATTTATAATTTCTTTCATCATCACCGAAAATGTAATCGAAAATGCCAAATTTTAATCACAAATATTCAATCACAAATTTTTTTAGAACATTCATTGCTTTACCAAAAATTCAAAGTCAATATTGAATTTTGCCAAAATTTCTTGAATCTGAAGGAAGTTAGGAATGATTTTTTGAAGTTTGCGAGAATTTTCTCACTCATTTTCCAGAAATTTCAAATATAAATACCCAAAAATTTTTCAAGCAAAGTCAGTGAAGAATAAAGTTCTCGGATTGGGATAAATTCAGTATGCTCCTACTTTAAGATAATCTATGTAACGGGTAAAAAAAAGATGTTTTGGTAAAATTTCAATCTAAAAGAAATTTTTCCTATTGACAGTAGTCAAAGTTTTACGTTGTAAGAAAAGGTCGCGCATTTTATTAAGAGGAATGAGGAACTTTTAATTTGTCATTAAATAATCTTCAATTGATTATAATCGAAAAAAAAGAGGAATAAAATATTTTCAGAAAAGAAAATGAGATAATGTTCTCCATGAAAACACGATCACTAAGCAAATACCTACCCATCAACCCCGCAAGTACGAAATCATAATGGGTTGGCTCATCAAAATCCTAAGGCTCGTGAATCGTGATATACGACCATATTTTATATCCTTAAACGTTTATTATTGTCACGATTTTACGAGCAACACTAATAATTGTTGGAAAGATACGGTGTCGATAAATAAACACAAATGGATTTTTGCTGCAGCACCATACTGAAAATCCATAAACCATCGTGTATTTTTTTCTCCGCTCATTATACGGCGATTATTTTTCGGAATTTGACCTCGGGATGACGATGGCAACGGGCGGCGGGATACTCCAAAGGGTCGCGCAAGGAAAAGTTAAATTCGCTGCGCTTCAGGAAAACTTCCCCTTTTCTAATTAAGAAATGGCATTTTATAATCGATCGGAGAACGTCCGCGATCCGCCTCTGCTGCCGCCTCGCCGATAGTTTGTTGCACCTTGTTAATAATGCTGACTTTGCATATATCGTCGAGCTTTTTGTGACCGGCCTTAGGTACTTGCAGCACGTTTCAGGAACGCCATTAAAACGAGCTGTGCATATGGTGTGCACGACTCCCATTTTCACCTCCTTTTTTCCGATCGTGCACGGTGCGAAGGATTACGTGCCGCAGGAAATATAACTGTTTAATGAATCTCGAACGGAGCCGACGTAATTTTAATTGACGATATTCGAACGTATACTAGACGCGTTCGTCCCGTTAAATTCCGAAATAAAAAAAAGATTCGAATCTAAACCGTAACAACTTAATCAAGGAACAAATTTCGATTTGTCCCTGTTCCATGGAAAAAAAGACAGCGGGACCACTGATCATTCGAATCGCCTCTCTGCGCTTCAGGTAGTCGATTTGGCGCGATAATATCTCATGAATTCGATGATATTGAGGCGTTGACGCGGAAAAGATATAACATCGACAAAAACATGAATGAGGTGTTCCTGGGCTGTCATGTAACGGCATGGGTTTTTGACGTTTCCATGGAGGTAAAGGTGTCTAACGTCCTTTCTAAACAACATGTAATCGTTTATGAGGTATAGAATGTTATGATTCATTGGTTTCAATGTAAACGATAACCCTCTCATTCTAAAAGTGAATTATGTTATAATCACTACAGCTTGAATTCCTACGCATTTTTTACCACCAAATTTTTCATATTCTGGATTTCTGTTCAGTTCGGTAATTCAGATGAAAGTAAATTTAATGCCTGAGCCAACTTCAAAACTACGCAGCAGTATCGAATGAGTTATTTTGTTTGAAATCAGACTTCAAAGACGAGGAAGACCTCGACTCCATCGATTTCTTCATTTGAAGGTATTACATGGAAATTACTTACACCCCAAACCCTTCGAGTGAAACAGAGGTGAGACAGAAGACTTCAGAGGCGAAACGTGTTCTTAAAGAAAACAGAGGAGCTTTTGGATCTGAAGCAGTTTTGGTACAGCCAAAGTAATAACACGACGAATCACCTATTTCATGGTATGAAGATCGAAATTATAATTAATCGGCATTTAAGTGATTGGGAATTTTGTGGTGAAAACACAAACTAAACAAATCTGTGATATTTGAATACAATGGAGTCTGTGGTCAATCTTGTTCTGAACGCAATCCAGGTAGGTTCATTAATAATTAATTAGTTCATTACCGCAAAATCCGGAGCGAACAAGAGGTGCCTACTAATCGCGCCAATCGGATTCGCGATGCGACCACGGGGTGAATCCGCTTCCGGCAAGACCTTCTAACGAGTTTACCGTCATAGTTGCCATAGGATACGCCCAATTTCAATGGACCATATTTTACGTAATTAGGACGCTCTGCAAGATACGCCACGTGGTAAGCGCCCCGCTTTGACGATCCCTGATATTTTATTTATAAACACTTTAAATCGTCGCCTGGGGCCAATTTGCGTAACCAAGAGGGGGACTCTGTTGCCGAAAGAGCTATGGGGCGAGAAACAGTGGTTTTTTCTTCCTATTAAACGATTATGACAGTTGTAAAACATCGGAGTAAGGCGGAATCTCCCGTTCCAAATTTTGTTCGGTTGCCGTCGACGGGAGGAAAAGCCAGTAAAAACGCCGAAATCGTCGAACGTGAATCTTCGGCCGCGGAAACAGGAAGTTAATCTGCAACTGCACGTAAATATATCGACCGGTAGCCGGGCGGAACTTCCGGCGGACCGGAAACATAAAAAGAGACCGCAATTGCTCTTCGACCGGACAAGTCTCTTTGACAAATAGATACGGCACTGCCGACTGTTTGATATACGGCTGCGGAGGGACACATTCCAGAAAACATCGGCATACGCCAACTCAGAGCATCATTGGACCCCTTTTCGCTAGATTGCTTTCTTTAATTTATATCTGCGGGACTGATTTCGTAGAGGTTGCGTATCTTTGCCGAAAAAAAAACAAGAATGGAACCGGGGGCGCCATCCTGGGTATAGCGAAGTTCATATATGACCTTATTCCAAAAAAAGCAAAGTTAAAACACCACAATGTTTCTTTTTTCTATCTGAATACAGAAACCATGGCGGGAAAAGAATTCTTCTGCTAAAACTCGTTTCTTGCGTTGAGGAAATGGTGGAGGACGGAGCAGTGTTTAACACTATTTTTCCGAATACTCTGTAACTTCTTTCAAATTCAGAAGAAAACACTTTATAATTTTCGTTCAAAATTTCTAACAAGTAATTCACTTAATTTCCTATAAATATCCAAAAATCAAGGATTTCGAAAGAAAAGGATCATTGATGTATGAGGACATTGAATTTCGTGGGAATATTTTTTCGGAGAAGAGGAATATTTTGTCAAAAGTTACATCAGTTCTCTGAATTTTCCGAAAATTCGAACAATCTATGTAATAAAGAATATTGCACCTGTAAAACTTGGGAGAATCATCAAACATGTCATAAAATCCCTGAAGTATCGAGACTTTCCCAAAATTCGAGAAATTTATTGTAATGGCAGCTTCTCGATTATTTATTAGATATTTGTAACTCGATTGAACAGTCTGAAGAATTCAAGAAAATTTCTGAAAATTTGTGATTAGCTCAAAAAATCTGTGTACTTGTAGTGAATATCCAAAAAAATTGGTAATTTTAGTTTTGTCAAAAATTTTCAATTTTTGTTCGAGTCTCCAATTTTTTCAAGAATCCCACAGTTCCTCGGAAATTTACAATATTCGTTTAATTTTCATTAAAATTCGAAAACCAATCTTAAATTCCCACAACAGTGACTCTAGCAAAACTTTCAATTAGTTAAGCACCTAACATACTATTCATTCCATTAAGATAAGGTTATCCTGATAACCGCCACTATGTAGTGACTTTCTGCTGTTAAATTTTTAAGTTACGGAGTTGAATTAAATATTGATAATTATTACCCATATTCCAAATGACATGCCAGATTTTTACGGAGATTTTCGTCCTCTTAAGTTTCATTTCACCGCAAGAGCGATTAACGTCCCATTCGATATCGTAAAACGAGACGCTTAATCCGCATTACTTGGGTAACATAACCCTTCTGGTGATTAAGAGTAGAAACATTGTATCAATAATGTGTTAAGAATGCGATAAGGTGCAAACACAGATGATGAGTGATGAAAAATTTGAGGAGTCGCTGATAAGAATTTTGATTAACGACTTTTTATCGCCCTTCAGATGTCATTTAAACGCAATTCGCCATCATATCGAGTTTTTCATCAAATGATTCCTTTGTGGGGGGAGAGGGCTATAGGTATTATGTTTATCGAATCCTAACTCGAAGATTTTTGCATTATCGAAACCGCAACCTACAATTGAGCTTTCAGCCCGCGCGTCTTGACCCCCTTGACTAAATTATTCGTTGCCTAACTTACGCTCTTACGGTGCAACGAAAATTAGGACCGGACTTACGCTGATCATATTTTTTCTTAGTTTTTGTAACGCGAAATGGAAAAAAAACGAACTCGCGCTTTTATTATAAAATCGTAAAACGGAATCGCGGCATGGCGGAAATTAAAATATGGAATACAAAACTGTTGAAAATATTCATTTCTGAATGGGAGACGTGTAAATGTTCACCCTCGGTACGCTAGTTTTGTTTTAATTGTGTGACCCGTTTCGATGAATGAACAGAAATCACCGCACGATCCTAATAGACGATTCCCGTCACACGAACCGTTCGCGTATCCTACATTGACGCCATTGTTATTAGGGACATCTGTCCCGATACGCGAACTCCCCGAAGGACGCGATTCTTGTCGTACGATAACAGCGGGAATATCAGAAAATTTACCCGCCGCCGTACCCTCGGATTGTTTAGAGCCGAACGCCACGGGGGTCAGCTCTGGGGATGATTTGGCCGACTTGATTTTCAGCACATGCAATCCTTCCACAACCAGTGACGGCTCTATATAATGTATACTTAATGATAAGTAATAAAAAAAATTATATTAAATATTATTATTTTGATTTTAATATAAAAATTTATTTGTAGCCGTAGGAACTTGAAAAAACTGGCTCAAAATAAAATTGGGTATAAATATTATTTATTCGTGATGATTTCATGGGTCCATATGAAAAGGACGGCATTTGCAACGGGGCGGTTTTCGTTATTTCGGACGCCACTGGGCGTAATTACAGATAAATTTGAGCGTTCGAAACACCTCCTCAATTATACGAGACTGCAATTTATATACCCGCTACTCGAATCTCCCGTAGCTCGTCCCGGTTATTTACCATATGGCATTTTAAATAAACGATGTGTGATACGACCGTTTATTTGTGATCTCAATACGGCTCATTCTTTCATGTGCGCTCCCTCTTATCCAATCATTTGGGCCTTTGCTCGTTGAGGTTAACTACATAATCACGTTTTATTGTGCCGCATATTTGCAAGGGCACTTACTTGCATGAGAAACTTTCCCATTCGTTGTAAATATTTTGATATGCAAAAAACCTCGGAATTAATATGCACGATGAATATTGTAATTAAATAATGGAAAAAATAATTTTCGACTTACTGAACCAACAATTTTCCAACGATAAATGCGCCGTCTCATAGATTTTTTGACGAACGTGTGTGAAAAATGGTTCTAAATTTAACTATTTTGCGTTTCAACACCAATAAAACGCCTATAAAACCAACAAATTAAAATTGAACGGACGATGCAGGAAGTACCTGTCATCAAAACAGAATAATTGTACTTTCATGAATGTTCCAATTCTTTTTCCATACCCGTAACGGATTCGAATTTCTACGTTCTCATATTGTACGTATCAATGTTAAGGTGATCATTCTATTTGAGATAGGAATTTATTGGAGGGAATCGAACAATACAGTTTCAGATATACTTGAAGTTCTAAAGGAGACCGCCTATCGACCTTTGGCCATAACTGACACCTGTCATCTTATCGAAATAATCTTTGATTCCGTTAACCCTTCAGGTGATCGATGATTTACGATTGATCTGGACGAATTCACGCTCCTGAATAATTTCGCTCCAAAAATCGTTTGATCAACGCCTACATATATTTTGTAGTCAATAATATATCTAGCGTACAAAGTGCAAGCTTTTTTTTAATTTCTTTTTATTTGTGTCTGTGTTTTTATTTTGCAGTTATTATCAAATGGTAATGACGAAGACAAAATCACGAACTTCTGCAAATTCGAAAATAAGAACAATCGCAAAATATATTCTTCTAAGTGTAGCAATAAATTCAAAGGATTCCTTGAAAACCGAAAGTGACTAAGATAAACTCGCCTATTAACTCGCAGTAGGTTGTCATCAATATCGATTCTCGAGAGCACCGATCCAATTGACAGAGTTCATTTCCTGGTGAAAATGTGTGAGTATATGCACGCCCTCAATTTCCGGCGGTCAGCAGTCCTTTCCCGTCGTTTATATGTTATAATCGTTGTCCTTGAATGATCCGTCGTAGGCTGCTAATCGCAGGAAATTGCCGAATATGCATCGGGCTCACATCCCCGAATCGAATCGCGATATATCTCCTAGCCATCCACAATGTCGTACCGAGTTGATTCATTTCCAGATTTGGGTTTGTTGTCCGGAAGGGGTGTGCCTGATAATCCTCTGATTACGTAATGAGGATCCTACTGCAAATTGATGGGATTGGATGTGGGCCGATCGTGGTTCCGTCAATTCGGAACAATCGGATTCGATTTCAAATGCGAATTATGTGTTAGCTCTGGTTAGCTGGTAGTTTTCTTGTTTTTTTTTCCTTTTTGTACATTAAATATTTAGAGGACAAATTGAAATTGCGCTAAAATGCAAAATAGTAATAAGACATGTATAAAAGTGGAGAGAAAATCAACTTGATCAGACAACCATCTCTCTGTTCTTCCTTAATGTATCTGAATGCCCCAGCGATAAAATTGTTTCCCTGAAAACCTTCAGTTTTTGAAAAAATCTATATGTAGGCGGTTAATCATTTGATTGTCATATTGGTTATTTTTAAATTTTTAGTATTTTTATCCAAGAATTGGAATATATTTTTCGTAAACTTGTTTGTTGCATAAACGCGGTATGTGAATCAGCGTATTCGCCAAAATGTAGTCGGTACTACTTGACGTCGAAGTCCAGTCATAGTAGTTGAAGGAAAAGAACATTTCGTAACAGCAATTTCAGACTCAAAAATTGACGAACGAAAAGTATGTTGCATATTTCAACATTGCTAGCTTTTCGTTTTTGAATTCCCATAAAGCGATTTATCACCTGATTTATTATACATATATATCGATTCTTTTTCATAAATTTTGAAAATAATTCATTCAACATTTTATCTTCTTTCATATTATTAAATTACTTCCTAAACAGTTTTGTACCAATTTCATTCTGTATTTTTCTTAGTCATAGGGCTTCCCTCTCTTGTTCCTTTCCTTCAACCTTTGAAATTTCTAGTAAACGAGTTAATTCGAGAAATTCCTTTAGTATTCAATAGAGTATACTTGATCTTCAGAAAATCGATGTGACAAATGTGAATTTCCAGAAGATTCTAGTGATGATCCGTTTCTAATCACATTTTTAAATATTTTCTTTCATTCTATTATGGAAAGTAAAACTGCGCCAAAAATTGATAAAAAATAAATCTTTTTAACAACAGTGTGACGGATGACACCGTTCGCTAAAAACTTATTCGATAAAAAACTGATAAATCCGATCGCGAAATACACTTTGGTCACAACACAAATAATTTTAGGTTGTGTCGCTTATATAAACGTTCACTGAACGTTTACATTCCCCTTTTGCTAATTAATTCTCAACTACATACAATATATGGTCCACTTATAGAATATTCATTATGAATTTAGCCAACTAAAATTGGATATTTGCCCATCGAACAGTGTGGCGTAACTAAGTTTTGAAGTTCAATACTTTGGCAATTTACCTGGCAATTAAAAAAAAAATGAGATGGAACAATTTATGAGCTAATTGAGAGAAAAAATGAACAAACGTATTTCCTAATATAAAAAAGTTTATAGAGAAATCGGTTGGAAAGAAAAAAGCAGTTGGTCCTAACTTCATTTTTGTTTCGTTAAGTGACTTAAAATTTAATTTTTAGTGCATAAATAAATTTGTTTTAAGTAAATTAATTCCTCGAAGAATTTTTTATTCGTTAAAACAAATTTCCGCCATTAATTCTAGATTTAAATTGAAGGACTTCCAGTATATCTGCCTGCAACCACTTGAAATATGTTTTTCACGAAGAAAATTTTGCCCCTCCTCACTAAGCGTCCCCTTTTTGAGCGTTCGTTTACCGGACTGTAACTTATATAACGAACCACAGAGTTCCTTTTCATTTCACTTTATCGGTCGATGTTTTTAATTGTGACAGAATGTTTCCTCGGTCGATCATGAAATACCGCAGATCGGATCAGAAATTGTCGAGATTCAGTGAAACGATGATCGTTTGATTCTGGTTTTTAATGAAGACTGGCCACGAGCATGAATCGTTCAAATCGTTCGTTGAAAGATATCGTGTCACAATAATCGGGCGCGTTTCAGAAAGGAAATTTAATCCCTTTCTCGAAACGAATCACGATGACGTGTCCCTAGGAAACCTAATGACGCGTGTAAGACAATGTGTCGTGGGACATAAACACATCAGCGATGTGTCATCTTGAAACACGCGTTTTGACATGGGAATGTGTCGGCTCGCCGCAGGGAAGACGTCTTTCGACGTTGAAACACTAGTAGTAGTAGTTGCTCCCGGTGTTACAGCGCGTCGCCCCGGAGGCGCGCTTTTATAGGGGAATGGATTTCTCCTAAACACGAAACGAACGATTTTGGTTCGTCCCATTCTGTGGTTCAACACGTTACGGATTGATCCGACGGGACGATAGAAACGATAGAAAACAATAAACATGATTCTTGATAAAATAGGTAGAAATTTAGATTTTCCCCGCAGAAAACTGTCCCGTCAACTTATTGTCCACCCTATTCTGACAACATCAGCAAAATCTACATTACGGATCCTATGTCAATGTGGAACAAAGAATAAGAATAAATTTGTCTTCACCAATTAAAGTTTCTCGAAAATCGAGCTCTAGCAATCGAAGATCATTTTTCTCTACAGTTTACATTTACCATGTTTGATATCAATACAAAAATGTTTGTAGATATTTTCATATTTATAAGCAAAAAACATGGGGCTGCGCTACTTTCAACAGAAGCTTAACACTTCAGAGTAGAGGTTTCTGGCCAAGAACTAAAGTGAAATAAGTACCTTGAAGTGAAAACGGGCGCAAATTTCGCCCCCAGCCGTATGTCACAGCGGCTACCGCTCTGAATTTCTTGGAATTACGTCGACGAATTTCGTGACAGAGTTGATCCCTCAAAATCCCTTCTTTGTTAGCGTTGAAATAGTTTTCAGTTTTAAGTACACCGATGGTAAGCTGGTTCTTTTTTTTAAGTGCTTGTCGATTACTAATTAAAAGGAAATAGTCGTCTTGGTAATTAATCGCAAACCAAGTTCCGCAACGAAAGAAAACTGGCCGTGCAGTTTGACGTGGTACCATCCGGTACGACTGATACCTGTCATGTCAAATTGAATTTTCCAGTACCCACCAGGCGGGATGGATGATTTCGATCGTCCGAAAGGGTTCCACATCTCGAAGAAGACATTAATAATCGCCGCCACCGGGCACAAAAGCAATACTCATAATACCGCGCGTTTCTGAACTAATGGTCGGTACTTAGACGGTTTGACAGTAGATAAATTTATCCGGTGATGAGGCGTTGCTCGAGGAATTCGTGATTTGTCCACGTCAAGCCGGGGGTCACCACCGTTGAGGTGTTAATGACTGCCGCGGCTAAACAGCCGCTCGGAATTTTCTATCGTTTTTTTTTTTCGCCGTGCAGCTCAATTATGCTACAAACTGACGAATGATCGTCATCAATCAACCGCGGAATCTATGCCAGATTGGGACGTAACGGGCCGAAATCGAACGCAGAGCGTGAATAATCGTCCCAAGTAACGTCAAGGTTAAACGGCGATATTTCAAGCCCTGTTAGATTTTCGCCATTTTTACTTACCTTACTTACCTGGAAATCGTAAAAGTTTCAGTCCGAATGACAGTTTGACATCCATCCAGTCAATACCAAATTATATGTGGCCTGACTAATTGTCCCTAAAACCCGACCTGCCCCCCCGATGAGCGGTTCCACGAAGTCTATCGTAAAGCCAAGACGAGGAACAGGTATGCCACTGAGTCGGGGGCCTCCGAAGTGACCTTCCTGACACTTTCTATATTTACCTGAACGATGTGTGGCCACGGATCGCTCTGAAATCGATAGGAACGACCGAATTTACAGGATTAACGACATAACGACCAAATATTTGATTGAATGTTGAGGCTTATCTTATAATTTATAGCCAGAAACTTCCAACCGACTGAAACTCTATTTCTATTATGAAAAACAACGAAAGAATACTTTTTAGTTTACAGACATGGCGCCCTTGTGCAAATTCAAAATAACGCTCCAAATTTCTAATGTAAGTTCAGTATAGATACGAAGTAATTTTAACAAATATTTTCAAATTCATTTTCAGTTTCATAATATACATACTTATAGAAAACAGGGATAAATTCTAACGGTTTTGTAAGTCAACTTTTTAATTTTTGTTTCAAATTTAATGTATGCTACAAAAGCACAAGGAATAGAAAAATAGTTAGAATATTTAAATGTTGTGATCATATGGAACAGCGATTTTTAACGGGTACTCAAGACTGAACACTATAATGTAAAACTATAGATATAGAAAGTTTCAAAAATAACACAATATTCGTTGTATCTAATATGTTGCCACCTATCGACGAGTGTTCAAGCTCTTCTGTCGAATAATACAGTTCCCCTTCAAGGAAAGACACAAATTATTTTTTTAACTACAGAATTTATACGCGACACGAACAAAATGTCATGCAAATTAACAATTTGTAAGAACGCAAAGTATAGCAGTTACTCGCTAAAATAATTGACGTCGAACGTTATTAGTGAGTTTCTAAGTAAGCACCTTTGTAATACAATTCCATAGCATTTGTCAAACAAAGTGCACTAATGAATCAATAACAGGACCGTATTCGACCGTTTTTTCTCCTTAATTGTAAACAAAATTGTCCTTGATCAATTTCAGCGGGGAATTAGTCCAACCAAACCTGTTCGACTGTTTTCGAATGTTCGCATTGTATTGTACGGGCGCTACCAGTTTCTCAATGAAATGTTCTTTGGCTGAACGTAATTATTCGGTTACGTGCGTGAAGGCGGGCGTAAGCCTAATGTCACCGTCGTCGCCGTCATTATAATTGCCCCCAAGACACGCATATAGATAAGCTGCTAAATTATTACACGTGTGAAAACACATGTTGCGACCAGACAAGTGTATTGTGTATTACATAATAGATCGTCCTCAGGTCGTAGACAAAACATGTCGAAAACCTTGAGCAATTATTTTGAAAACCATACTTTTTAATGACTTTATTTTAAAGCCAAGGAAATCATTTTCAGGAGACACAAATAAATTTTTATTAATAGTAAGGTGAGAAAATGTTCAATAATTGCTACATAATATTACAATTAAAATTTTCTCAGTTTAGGATGAAGCGACGACGTCGAACATATATTTTAAAGCACTTTCTCTATTGTGAAGATTGGTTTTTCAACTCTTTTAGAACAAAAACCTTTATTTGATTTAGTACTTGTACTTATCGGAATTTGTTAACCTTTGTCACTGGCCACATCGGTCGTAGAATACCACAACAGAATTGAGCCCACCTCTTAAAAGTTTGCGATTTTGAGGCTCCAAAAACCTTAGAGCGCGAGCGTCTGACGATTGCAAATTAATTTGCTGGTCGGGTCGAACAGCCTATAAGGGTTTCACCATTTCCAATTGTGTGTCGAATAAATACAGGTTGATATAGAATATAAAACGAGAATTACAATCAACTCATGCATTTATGTAACAAAAATCTGATGTGCTTATATTATCCTAGATTTTTAGTCATTGGGCTCGCGAGGGGTAAGTACTTTTCAAGAGTTATAAAACAATTACTTTCAATGTATACACGGATGTTTTGATTTTTTTCATGGCTTTTGGCATTGACGCTTCCGAGTAGAACGAAAGCCCGAAGGCTTCAATGTAAAAGCTTGTTTTCCAGGAATTTGAAACTTACCTGCTCTCCCCCAAGGGCGTCGTATTCGAGACCGAAATTTATGTCGATGTCTGAAAAAGAAATAATTTCACTTAGATTTGAAATAGAAATATTCTTCATTGCACTTTCGCCGTTTGTGTCTAAACAAACGTGCATAACATAATTACAGGTGGGTAAAAAGTACGTAATGGACGTTATCGGAGCATATTTCGAACATTCAAGTCCATTATCCTCCCTATAAAATCTATTACCTTTAGTTCCGTACGATAGAAAAGATATGGAAAAGAGCTTCATTGTTACTGCGATGCACCATAACGTCGAATGCTAATATTATATGGTATGCATTTTAAAGCGCGATGTGTATCATGATTACGAATTACCATGAAATCAGTTTTTTCAAATGACACTATTAGCGAAGTTGACGCAAAGACAAAATTGAAAATCTCCGTTAACGACATGAGCGAAAAATAATAACCCTTCTATCTTTGTACCCTTTTTAAGGCCGCGTGCCCGTTTATTCATCCAGGGGCTGCGGTAATTACCCGAATCTATCTCCTAGATCTACGACGAAAATTCGATTACAAAAGTTCAGATATCGTATCGATATTATCACGCGGTGACATCTGTCACGCACAAGCGGTATTAATGTTAAATATCGGGAAAAATGCCTTTCGGTCATGTGTACATATATATACGTAAATGATTTCGAGAAACGCGCGTCGTTTTGCCACCTGGTAGAACGTTTTACGTGTATTAAAATACATAATTCTCTCTTCTAACTAAAACGACCGTGACAAAACACCGCGTGTCTTCGCATTCAAATGCGAGTCCGACATTTTAAGACACGATTTTTACGATCGCAAAGCGTTGTTTTTACGACGCGCCGAAAATTATTTTTCGACAAATCGGTTTAAAGTTTTCGTATAATGTAAACAGGTCTTTTGGGTCAACCAGGCTCGCATCCATGAATATATTGGAGAGATCATTGATGGTAGAAGCGATCGAAACGTTGAATTTGAAGGATTATGCCATAGTGCCAGGGATTTAAAAAAAAAAGGAATAAATGAAATGTGTTTGTGGGTGGTGTACTAACACGCGGAATTTTTAGTAAATTAAATGAGCGCAAAGCTGCTTGGTTAACTTCGTTAATCAATGATTGACGGATTAACGATCGTGTGCTCAACTGCTCGCCTTTGTAATTAGGGGACGTTTACTAATCATTACACGAGGAGTTTGCGTCTTCTTGATTACGAACTCGTTTTTTAAACTAAATAACGAATCGCCGTTTGATTTTTCTGGCCCTATCTTCAACTGAGATTATGGCGTGCAAACTGAAAAATGTGAAATCCGGACATCGCAATAATATAGCGACCGTGCAAATAACCGACAGTTTTTTCAATGAAGGAAAATAAATCAGCCACCGAATAGATTTTTGACGAATTCTTCCAAAAATATTGAATTGAATTTATGATTTATTTTCATATTGTTGTAGAGAATATGCTTTGTTTTATCTGAGTCAGCATTAGAAAAATAGATTTCTTGAAAGCAATAAACAAAAGATTTATATTAGTTTCTTCGCATTGATGGATTATTTTAGATCATATTCCATTCGTATCCAGGATGAATTATTCCGGAAGTAAGTTTCGAACGTTTAGAGGGTAAATGTTGGGAGCGCAACGCCTCGCGCTATCGGTAATTTCTACCGCCTCATTGTCCTTTCTGCTCGGGAAAATATAAAAGGAACACGCACCTGGGCGCACAGCTGCACGATGCTGCGTCGAAATAATATCACCCTTATGACTGGTTCTGCTAGAGAGCGAAATGCGAAATCGACCAGTAATAGGTACGTTTTTTTTTTGAACGTCAGATAGAGTATGACACATTTTCAATGACGTAGAACCTTCGGAACCCTCTCGCGTTCAACCACTTGGGTAAGTTTACACCGTGATAACCACTTTATCATCAAAAAAAAACCTCAAATATAATGGAATTTTATGTGTCCGAAATAGGTAAAAAACAATGAATTTTTAAATCCGGACGGAAACCTTCCCCAAATGGCCGACAACCACTGCTTAATTAACATGTGAAATATTACAAAAACAAGTGGAATTATCAATCTTCCGGACGGGGTTCGGGAGCGAGATTGCCCTGTCACTAAAGCCCGGATACAAATAGAAGGCTCTCCGTCCAACCGCGCGATGATGTTGTTGAACTTTCCTTTTCCAGGAACGGATCGGTTTTTTTCGACAAAAAAGAAGGATTACAGTGCATTTTCAAATTTATCTCAAAGCTAAGGATGTGCTGGAACAGCAACGGGTTCCTCCTGGACAAGTCCATTTATCTAATAGAGTTATCAAAGAGAAAATAACATAATCAACACGTTCGTAACTTCAAATTGGTATGTTGACCGTTTTGTTCATGCGATTCAAGTTAGACATAAAAACCCCAAAATCAACTCTCAAGTTTTTGAAACTTCATATCCGCGCTCGATAATATGTTTTATCATGAACCTACCCTTAGAAACAGAATAGAAAAACTACAAACTATAGAAAAAAGGTATGCTAATATGTTACTACTTTTATAATATTTTAATTTATTCACTTTTTTGTAAGTTATTTCTCTGATAAAACACGATAAAAGATGAAATATATTCATTGATATGGTTTTGTTGTTAAAGAATATCATTCTTCTTGATATAAAAGCAAACTTTTTCATGTCATATATTATTTTTCAGTTGATGAAAAATGTTATATTGATTCGCGTACTTGATCGCAACAGAAATTTCTTTTTGCTAGAGACTGACTCCTTGAAAAACCAATAAGACGCTAGAGCAGATCAGGAATCCATGGATGATATCAATTAAGAAATCGAGTGGCTATGGCAAAGAAAATTTACCCCAATTATTATTCCATTATCGTCGGCCTCGACTCAAAATATTAACTTTTTTTAGTTACAAATGCGCGCGCATCTCAAAATTAATATTTTCGACATAAAAAGTAAGTAAGATCGTGTAACTCACTGACCTACCTTACCTACTACACAAATTTACCCCTCGAATCTAGAAAACCAAGCAATTACAAACTAATTCACATACGAAAATGATGGATTCGTATAAAATAACACAAAATATACGGATTTCGAGATGGGATTAAGCATAAATTCGTTAAATGAAAAAATTTAATTTAAAGAAAACATTCTTCGCTTGACGTCGAAAATGTATTGCAGCGGATTTTTGCGTTAACTAATGATCAAGCCGTATTTAATTTCGAATTGAAACGTTAAATACAATTCTGATTTGATGAACAGAAGTTTTAGTTCTTTCAATACTTACATGAATTTATATTATATTATATTATATTGTTATATTATATTATATTATTATATGAATCTTTATGTGTTGATACCATTGATTTTATATTTATAAAAAAAACTGTATTTTTGATAAATAATTTTGTACTTCTGACCAATGTATTCCAGTTTGAAGGAATTGAATAATTAGTGCGCACTAAGAATATTTTTCTACTTTCAGTAACAAGGACGATTTATTGAAACACTATAAACCAATACTTTTTGACTGCAATAGATGTCAGTGAGTCAAAGAATAAAAATGAAAAATCAACGACTAAATCTCAGTCAATTCAATGCTTGAACAAAATTTATTTCTTGCTCAATATTAGAGTGAAATATTTGAAAGCAAAAATAACACGATTATAATTTTCATATTAATAAATCGGTAATAATTTTCCACCCCCATAAAGAGACTGAAACACCCGTTGAACATAAATTTGTTATTCACTTCGACACATGATACCTATTAAATGATCTATAATTGAAAAAAAGCTGATCTAGTGACGTAATTGGGAATATTCATCATTTTTCCCGTATAAAGAGAATTTTCCCCGTTTTCCCTTGGCGAGGTGGTAAAACAAGTAAAAACAGAACGGATGTCGGGCAGTGTCAGGTAGGAAAAACGGGTAGCGAACAAGGTGAGCTGAATTTTTTACACGGCATTATCAGCGGAACGAGTACGGCTCGGACAGCACATACATCATTCCGATGCTATTTCTAAAGAGCTGCCCCGACCGGTAAAAAGCTTCTACCGGGAGGAGAAATAATAGAGTTAGCGTAGGAGAGCATACACGTACACACATTAATGCGTTTGCCTCCGATGCCCGTGATTTACGAACGGCGACGTTCAGTACCGCATCGAGCGCAAAACGAACCAACTACTCCATTTTTCGCGAACAAACACCAGACAAATCGCGCTTTTTCAAACCCATATGTTTATATGCAACTCCACTAGTATCGCTGTATTGCTATGCATACACAGCCAAGCTGCAGTGCCTTGTGAACTCTTATTTTATTGAAATTGTATTATTTTTTTTGATCTTTAGATAAAGCAAAATCATTTCTTCACTGTTAAAAAACCAATTCGCATCTCTGAATATTTTCCCAATTATGCACCCCTAGATGAGAAACAGAACTGTTTCCATAAACAATACCTCTGTTTCAAATTATTTTGCAAAATGATTTAAATATTTTAAATGTCATAGCGAAAGTGCTAATATAAAATTGGCCAAATCTATGACCAACTTATTGAAGTTCGAGATAAAAAATTCGAATTGAAGCTGTTTAACGTTCTCTGTGAAAGCATATTTTGATTGCCTTGTTGGGAGTCAAGATAAATGTGCTCCACATTTCGATTAAAGCTGCATTCTTGATTTTTCTACAGATTAGACAAATGTTCCTCGATGAAACATTTGCGGTGTTGCTTTGCTCCAACCGACCACCGAACCAGTTCAGATTTAGTCAGACGCTTGCGCGGTACGATTTCAGGGCACCGAAAATCGTAAAGCGCAAGCGTCTGACCGATTCGGAGCTGGTCAACGTTTAAAGAAGTGGTTCCGGGATCTTCAGGTAATAACTACAAAGAATAAGCTGATGACATTTAAAACATTTTTCAAGACTATACGCTGCAGAATTAAAAGTATAGGTATATCAATAATGAAAGTGCTAAAAGTTCGTAAATTCAAAAATTGTTTGTTAAGTATACTTAACAGATTTTGATCCTGTTGATTCAAAAGTTAACTTTTTCATGCCATATACAGTTTTTTTGTTTGGTTATGATATAAATCATGGAAATTTCATACTCGGGAAGTCTAGGACAAATTTTGTGTTGATTCATGTTATTACGCTCGTGTTGGTTCGATTTCATTACGTGAGGTGGAACGACACGATTGCCATAAAGGAAACATTTCCGATCATGAACATTTCGTTTTGAATTCACTCGCTAGGTATGGGACCTAAAAGTGAATAGTTTCTAAATTTATCAGATTCAATTGTTTTTGGTGTTCGTTAGTTCCTTTCGATTTTGGTGACTCCTGCATGTCCGACCGAGTTTCTGTTCAAATGCGTTTAATGAAGGTAAAAATGATCGATAATAGACGAAAGAAATTTTCCCCTCAAAATCACGAAACGGAAAAGCTCCCTTCATCAAACAAGTCCTTGCCCTTATTCGGATCGTCGCCATCCGGAAGCAGGATGCAATAATTTGTCACGCATGAAAATCACATAATAATTTACTTTATGTCGTTGATTTCGCCGGAAGAACTATCGGAAAGGTGAATAAAATGATTAACACCTGATTTTTTTCGTCGATACGAGTGCCGCTTGAAGCATTTCAGCAGTTGAATTGTAGATCTGAAGAAGTATCTAATTACCGAATTGGGCATGCACTCCAGATTCGGACCGGTTTTAGTTGAAAGCGAATCCGATAGTTAATACTTTCCTACGAGTATATCTGATCCGATGGCGGAAGCTGCCAATTATCGTGGGCAATGACAATGAGAATAGGTACAGATTTTTCGGGATAACAGAATTCGTAGAAATAAAGTGATGTTTACTTGTTGATCACTAAATCTTTCACTTCCTTTTCAAATTTTTTTTAATTAGGTGAAAAAGATTACCACTCATTCTTGCTTCGCCGAAGAAATGTAATCTTCACGGATGATCCGAGTTAAGTCGGCAGAAATAATCCTCACACAACCGAAAATTCAACGTTGACAACTCGTACGATTATCTGCCTTCCACTCTTTTTGCGCTGCTTCGGCCGCCGTCAAGTCTAGCGGAATTGAAAAATTCTTCGAGGGTGTTTCTCGGAATTTCGATTTAAGAATGGAGGTTTTACGACATAGTTGCAACCGTTAGGACGTTTTATGATCTACCTGAGGCCAGGCTGAAAACTTTTCGAACGACTGTTTGTACGAAACTATTTTAACATTGACGTTACAGAGACAGTTTTACTTACATACTAACTGAAAGCAACTTGGAGGAATTATGTCTAGATTCGCTCTTCATTCTTTAATTGGAAGCTTTGATTGATTTTAAAAAAGAAGTAGGATGACATTTCCGAATGTGCTTTCTGAATATTTTTTTTTTTCGTATGTCGTGTCCGTTGACCTGCGAAAGCTTCCCACAATTCCAATTCCATTTTTCGGTCGATAACAGTAATTACAAGGCACGGCGTTTCTAAAATTGTAGAACGCGACCCCTCGCCGATCCGTGTGTAAAATAATTCCTTCGGTACATATTTTCACATGGAACACGGTAAATCTGTTTGTGTGTGCGAGTCGGCTTCCTGCACTGATATACGCCCGAAAAACAGGTGGCCTTAACATGCGACACACTACGATTCCCACGGTAAAAATCACATACATACTCGTACATGTCTCGACCGCACAAATCCACCCCTTGCACAGACATTGCACACCCTCGAATCGCTCTACCTTGACGGACCGGCTACGATGGAACGCGCCCCGATTTTCCCAGGAAAACACTAATGGGAAACGCGATAACAGCCGTTTCTGTCCGGATTTTTTGTTGGATATGAAATATTGCAGTCCTGCGAATATGATTATACCAAAAAGTTGGATATTTTGAGAATATTACCCGGTGAAACGGCGAAAATTTCTGGTGAATTAGCTTGCGACATGTTATGTCGAGGCGTGAAAATTTTTCAACTACATGAGATACGGTGTTTTCTTGAATAAAATTACGAACGGGGAGTGAAAATATTAAAGTGATAGTAAATAAACAAATGCAACAGTGTTAAAAGCAAAATAATCAATTTTTTTATATTATAGTTTTCGGCGAAAGTAAATTTTTTGCTGATTAAATTTTCTTGTCGCATTCCCCCATGGCACACAAATATTAAATTTTTTTGTCATTTGCTCATTATGCCTATCAACAAATGGTGGGTTATTTAAGTTAGTTCAAGGAACACAATAATCGCCCTGATTTTACGGTAGTACCTAGCGATGGGCTCGGGTTTTCGCTAACTCGAACCTGACTTACCGGAATCGAGTTAGATTTATGATTGCGCACTGAAGGAGTCGGTTAGATTCCAATAATGTGGTTAATAGTTAAGATGGTGTACATGTGTCTCGTATTTTTCAAATTGTTATTCAAATATTCACATTTTAAAATCTGTTTCGCGTCAACTTTTTCTTGTGTATCCATTGGAATATGCAAATAAATTCGTCAACTCGTGTTCGACTGCATAAACGCTAGTTTAAACTGAACTCCAGTTAGAATAATTGCAATCGGGTCGACTTGAAATGTACCTAACCCGGGTTGACTCGGGTTGGAGAATCGAGTTGGCACATTTCTAGTAGTACCGCAAACAAATATTTGCGCGCTACTTTCATGATCTGATTAACGAAAAAAAAAAAAATTGAAGTAACAGTTGTTGTTCCTCGAAGGTACACGTCATAGGTTCCGTCTCATCTATCATAAGCTGTTACCGATTCGGATTTCCAGTCACAAAAGACGTTCCAAGATATATCGTCGGTGCGGCGAAATTACATTCGAAGACAATATAATGATGGCCCCTCATCCGATCGAATGTCCGAAATTATCGTCGTTATTATCCAGATATCGAATTACAAGCTTGTGTAGTTGTAAGTCGATATCCCTGACCGGCCCTGCGCCGTTCCGCATCCGATCTAAGATCCGATCCTGTGCCACCGGGGGCATGCGGGCGTCGTTGTTGTAACCCCAGTCGCCGCGACCAGGTCCGGTTACCGTGGAAAGATTCGGTACCGGTACCAGCGGTAACTAAGCATGTACTACTACCACTGTGACGACTGTAGGTACCACTAGGACGTAAAACGACACGGCTCCGACGGCGCTCACCGGCGATATGCTCAAGTACATTTTGTCGTATATTAGGTATACCTACGCGTGGTTGATCCGGAAGGGAATGCGATCCGCTCGATTCCTCATACTCAATCAATTAAAATTTATTTTTTTTAATAGCGTACGTGAAATATTGCACTTTTAATATCGTGAACCATACGTCGCCGGTTGATTTATACGTTACACGTTGCAACGTCTGCTACTAGGTGGGTACTACTTTTTTTTTTTCATCTCCATCTGAATTAATAAACCGGGTAGCAAGTTGCAACGGTATCCCGAGATAAATTACTTTCAGATGCACCCGGTGGTTATCTTTTTAATCTCGCGACTTGGTAGCACCATCGCGGTGCTAATTAATTTCGAATTATTTTACGATCTTGTAATACGAAACATACAGAAATACTTGTGAGCACTCGAAAAACGAACGCGTCGCATTCACGACTCATTCGGACGGAGGACACTATCCGTCTCAAAAAAACCCTTATCAATGATTAAACTCTTTTTACTTCCGATTATGTAAATTTTATTTACTAAATTTTAATGTTTTGAGAATTCATTTAAGAATTGTAACTCAAATGATTTAAAGTAAAGTTTGCAAAAGAGTGAAAAATTTCTTTTCCACAACTAACAAAGATTTCGTGACAAATTTATAATTTTCAACAAATATCAGAATTCATGTTGGGTTTCTTTGAAAGATTTCATTTCAATGAAATTAAAACAAAATTTTGGAAAATATGAAAATCCTAATAAATTCGTAAAATGATAGCAAATGAAAAGTTATAGTGGAATCTATGGTAGAAGTAAGTGCACCAACGAAATCTCAACTTGATTAAGTTGTACGCAATCCGGTTAATTCTTTTTTTCACTCCCGCATAGCTCTCTAATTTTCTTCTTCACCCCTTTTTCTACAACCCCTTGACATATGTACACGAGCAATTACTCGGAGAAATTAAGCGTCCACTGTTTGAACGCAATCTGACCCGACAATATTAGATTCGACGTTGTTAAGTCGCATTCTGTGCGACTTCGAATTCGATTATCCCCTTATCGTGACACGGGTAGGTACCCCGATGTCCTTTCGGATTATTCGAAGGGTTGGACGCTTTTAACGCTCGCTTCACCTCAAAGGTAACTTGAAATTACAAAATATTTAGTTTTGATGGCAATGAAAATAGGAATATATCTCGACCGTATAATATAATGCGATGAATGAAGCTGGAACGATGATGATTCTCGTGTATCACGGATTGTTTAAACCAATGACTAGGTAACTTCTAGCAACTATTATTACTAATAAATCTGATTTATTTCGAGACATATCGAACATCTAACGGCGATTGTACAACACCATTCCAAACCAATTGTACCAAATTATACGTAATCAACGGAATAAATCTACCGAATTACTAATGCCGACTACGTAATAAATCTAATTCTAATCCCACGATTTCGAGTTTTGGAGTAATTCTAGAACGTATTAAAAGTCGTAAGTGTCAAGTCGCGCTCGACCATTTCACGGTAGATGAAATCAACGAACCGATGGCGATATTTGACATTAAATGTAAATTAGGAAATTCGCAACATCTACAAAACCTTCAAAACTTCATTAATTACTCCTCACCTAAGATACGAAATCGGCCGAGACGTTTTTGCCGGATAGAAGATAATCGATACGAAAAACATCCCCTAATGTACTTTTTTAACATTAAGATCGCGTGAGTTAAGCAATCAGTAAAACTGATGTATCTGGCTAGGAACTTTTGACAGTTAATTCTTCTCCCCGGCCGTTTAAGAGCCGCTATGATGTCATGTTTACGAGGGCGTAATGCTCGCCCTTTAGTAACGCGTGCATCACCTTGATTCGTTTCGGATACCGAAAAAAAGAAAAAACGCAACGGAAAGTGGAATTAATCCCACTAATGAAAATTCGATACACACGCTCGCTGGCAAAATCCGAATTTCGCAATAATTATACGCCGTCGCGGAAAAGATCGTAAAATGGCGGTCCGTGCAACGTTACTTCGTATTTAATTAGAGGCGGCATATGCACAGAATATATCATGCATGAAAGCTAATTGTTTCTCGGAATTTGGTACGAAGCTCGGTGTTCTGTTTCTACATAAACACGGCGGACGGAAACAAAGCCATGCGAAATGGGAATTTGAATAAATAATCGAGACAGACCGCAACTAGGAAATTTTCTTCAAAACGGAAAAATTGTCGCCGCGTAGTTACTTTAATTGCATAGGACAGCTGGAACAGATCTTTTCTTAAAATCATATGAGGAAGAGGAATACGTTAAACTACTGGTTAATGTACGAATAAATAATGTTTACGTTAGTTTCATAGAGGTTTCTGTATATTTTTTTCAACCCCATCAAACCTTTAGACTACTTAATTAGGAGTGCAGCCGTCCTTTTATAGTGAAAACAAAGTTATTAGAAGTAATTAAAAAACTTATTGTGGAGAATAAGTGAAAAATTATTGTGATTTTTTTCCGGACTGAGACAATGAGAGATGTGTGAGACACATCTGAAACAAAGTTTCATCGTTGGAACGTTGCGACCTCCTGAATACGTGTCAATTAACTGAAAAAAAGCCAAGCAACAGCTTTTCAAAGCTGATTCCTTTTAATCTTCCTCATCTCCTAAAGATAATAAAGATTAGATTTCCTAAGCGAATTTCGGGATTTCAGAACCAGCGTATGCCCTAATTAAGAGTTGGTACATCCGACCACAGATGATACAAGGCATTAATTATAACCAAACATCCACCCCAACAATCGGTCCTATTTCCCCTCTCCCAGACACAAACCTGCTCCCCTTTAATTAATAACAATAATAATCTAACTATGGCCGTGATTTATAGGCACGATGCGGTTTTGCGATATGATTGATAACAATCGGTCGTGAGAGTCCTCTCGAACTCGAACCGTACATGAACCCAGCGAGGACTTCCGCTTCCGGACGGCCAGGTGACCGAGCGGCGCGGCGCCCCTCCTCGGATGCTCAGGGAACCACGCTTGCCTGGTGGACCATGCAGAAATCCGCACCCAGCCAGATTTCGAATTTCAAGGATATTCAAATAACGAAATTGAATCTGAATATTTCGATAGTGTGCAAACTACTAATAAGCCACTTGTAAGAAGAATAGTGTTCTACAAAAGTATTGCTGCAAAAAACACAAAAATTTGGAATGTCAATTCTCAGTCCAGTGAATCTACTAATATAGGGTCATTAGCGCCAGGATATGACTAAAGCAGTGCCGCTTTAGTCATGCTCAAAATTTAATATGAATCGAAACTTATTTGGATATCTCATTGATCATACATCGAAATGGTGAAACTAAATTTAATAATCGAATTTTTTTAAAATTTTGTTCCCGCAAAAATATGTGTTCATAACATCAATGAACGGTTGTTCATTCATTGATACGCATAATGTACGTTTTTATTATATTACAATGAGCTAGCTTTCACTATTAAGAATAAACTGTTTTTCGATACAATAAACCGGAATTTTTTATCACAATAAACAAATGAAACGTTTATTTGGTTCGTTCTCCCGACTAAAATAATTTTAAATCGCTGGAAAAGAGTCGAGCGTTCGAACATGGTCATTCGTGATGATTTGTTCTGAACTGATTGTATCGACCGATCTTTTAATTTATGTTCAAGGAACTCTGGGTTGTGGTAACAATGAGCAGCGACTATGTATGAATAGTTTCGAGTAAAGTTCTTATAAGGCAAGTGTAACAGTAAAAAAATTAAATTATGCGAATTGTATGTCATTATGGGTATTTCTCTAGTTACACCATCAATCTTTACTAATTGCATACAACTCAGTATGTATACACAAATTTTGAATACATCCCAACCCTTTAAATCTTTTTTGAAAGGGCGGCACCGTGAGACGCTACTTGTTTTGTCTTCATGCTTTTCACTCTAAAACCGAGAGCACAATTTTCCACTTACTAAATAGAAGCATGTTTCTTCGAATTTCGTCCAGTTGATTTTGAAATTATGTAATTCCATATGCTGGCAGCAAAACTAATCATTCAGTGCGGCGGTCAATGTCCAAATTGGTTCCCGTTTACTGCATGAAAGAATAAAACCTTGACTCAAAACTCATCTTCTGCAACATTTCAGGGATATTCTGCTGCACTGATTTTCTATTTTTTCTCCATTTGCTCCCAGTGTTCACTGGAAAACCAGCTGTCAATTCTATGGTACTCCTCTTTCCATCGAGCAGGAAAACGTTGGTTCAAAAATTTCCTAACGGGAAGAGCGACGTCTTGCTGGAATTTGTTTTCTGGTTTGTATCTGAGGAGACGCTAATGCCTTTAACGTGTTAGTAACGTCGGTATTCGTTTCTTAAGCGAAAAAAGAGAATAGTTATGATATCTGTTATTAAAAAAATCCGATTTCACCTGTAACGAAAATTTGTGGTGTTGAACACTCAGATGGAATAAATAAAGAATCAGTTATGAAAATTATATCAAGGCCAATTGTTAAAGTATATATTTCATTTCCAAGAAGAAAAACCTTGAATTTTATGGCAAACAAGGAGCAACTCGGTGGTCGGCGAAATATGATAGCAACATCCAATGTATTTTTGTTATGACTTCGTCGCTGAATGAGGCGCCCAGAGTGTATGCCAGTTCCTCGTGGCCTCCTCATTGAATTCACTTTTCGTCATCTACTCAACTCAAGCAAAACTTTTCATTCAGAAGAAAAAGCATTCTGACAACAAAAATTTAAATATTTGATGAAGTGGTATAGCAATTCAGAATGCATTATTTTGAATAGAAAAGACAGATACAAAATCGGAAGTTACATACTTAAGATTTACCTGCATTTTTGTGTGCTGAAAGTTGGAATTAAATGCTACTTACCTCTAAATTCAGAATTGAAACTAGAGTGCTGTCTAAAATAATATTACACATTTATAATTTTCTTCATTTTTCGTTCTAAATTGAACTTCCTACCAAAAAAAACTTAAATATGTACCTACTTAGATGAAGATTACTTTCCTACAATTGAAATAATAGTTGTTATTTAATTTGAAGAAAATGATATTTTGATTTTAAGTTTTCCATTGCTTATTGTTATACTTTAATCTAAAATTCATTATTTAAAAAAAAAGATTTAGAATCAAATCATACTACTAGTTTCTTCTTGACAAAAAGCACCTTTTCGTCGATCATTTTTGTAATTGTTTTAAAATGAATTGATTTTTTGTGAAATTAGTTTCTCTCATGCATATAATGGTATTGCGAATCTCAAGATTCCTGCTAATTCCTGCCGAAAAATAGTGATGAACTCAAGACAGATGACTTTTTGTCGCATACTGCGATAGTAAAAAATCAGTCAACTTGCGAAGCTGTAACTCATTAACCCTGGTGGGCGCACTTCATCACGGAAAAAGCAACCAGCACGTATAAAAGCGAACATTCTTCGAATAATTTAGCTCGGCAGTTTACAAGTTGTTTCATTCAGGGAACGAATTTATTTCTTGCATGGTGAACGCGCGATGGTAGTCGCTGGCCGCTACCGCACTGCTAACTGTTGCGTTATGCGGTTTTCCCTTTAGCAGCCGCGGAATATTACTTCGATAAATCGATGGTTTTTTTTTTCTGCCAACAATCCGTGGATATGGAAGTGCTTTGAGTGGCGATTACTCAGAAAGTTATCGGCAAAAAAATTTCCCGCTACGGGCTGCGTATCAAATGCATCAATTTCATATCTCAAAAAGAAAAGGAACGAAAGAATTTTTTCGCACGATTATCAAATGGGGTTTCATTTTAAATTTTAGCAACCAGAGGAGTCGGAATATGTATTTGTTGGAGGCGTTTCAACTGCACTTCATTAACGTAGATAGTGTTTGTTGTTCATTAAATATGAAGTCTTCGTTGACATCTGACACTTGACCCATATTTTCTGAACCCTATTTGGGAGAAATATTTCGTTCAAGTGTTTGATATAATGGTGGATTGAATTTGGAAGTTTGGTACACGATCTATCTTGAATCAACATGGTGATTAATTTAGGGGTTCATGTTTGTTTCGCCATGTCAATGTTTTATTATAAATAACCATTTGCTGTTACGAGCAAATATTATCTACCTTAAATATTCAAACAATTTCCCTCATATTCCACGTCCTATATAAATGAATCATTTTAATACAAATATCAAAACGAGAAACTCTGAAAGTAACAAAAATTTAAAACTCTGCATTGAGGGTAGAAACTATACACCAAAAAAGAAACCGCTGCCTCTCTTTTCCTCTAACCCTTGGCAAGAACCAACCGTTTCACTATTTCCCCCACCAAATTTTATAACCGCTTATGATTTTCAGTAATGTATTTTATTTTAGATATGATTTACTGATCAAGTTTTTATTTTGTTGTAAAAAAAAATGTTATTCGATTATTGCTGGCACGTAATAAATATTTTCCTACACCTAAATGTATACATATCGAAGAATTCGTAATCGAATTCCGTAGTTACGTGTAGTTAAGATTAGATCTGACAGCTCAGATTTGAACGGCCGCGTTTAATGTCGCACATTATCACTTCGCCACGTCGATCCAGGTGTTCCAATAAATAATTTTTTCATGAGTAGTTGTGATGTGGACTTGAAATTGTTCGTCAGTAAAGCCATCTAAATAGATGTAAATATTGAGGAATGCAAAAAATAGGCAGCAACAGAAAAGAAAAATGAACTAGAATCTGACAAGAAAAATGTGTTGCCTTTATTTTCCCATTTTCAGGATATTTGCGAAAACCGAATAATCTTTTGTTTTAGAAAGTTCTTGACGTATGGATGTATCAACGAAATGAAAGTTCAAAATTGTTGCAGCTTTGTCTTCGCGCTTTTCTATCATTTAGTTCCTTCTCGTTCCAAAGTATGGCAAAAAATACAGTTATAGTGTGGGAGCAATTTTTATTTAAACTATATCCTGATGTAAAACTATATGTAAACATTTTTATTTTCACTGGTCATCGAAATAAATTGTTGAAAATTAACTGTGCCAATTTTATCATCGTTGTCTTCCTCTAAAATAATAAATTCCTTTGAAGTTAAATAACAGCTTAATTGAACAATCACATCACGTAGAATGATCAAAATTACTCGGGCAAGACTTTCGATTATTGTGTAAATCATTAATTAGTACATTTATAAATATTCAGAAAATACTTTTTCTACAAATATTATAAAATTAATGAATGAAAATAAATAAATAACAATGGTGTGGTGATGCTTTTTGCGTGCTGTAATTTTAACTTTTGTTTTCATACCTAGTACAATTCTTATTCTTATTTTCCCTTTAATGTTCATGAATGAAATTCTTTTCTAATGAAGGGAGAATATATGTTTTCATTGCAACAATCGTGGAAACGTAGTATGAAATGCAGCAATATTGTTTATTAAGATTATTGTTAAAAAATTATGGAAAACACCTAGCGAATATTAAACCTAGTAATAGAGATGCAGGTTAAAGTTTTATAATCCAGATAATCTAAAAAACAAACTTTCTATTCTGCATCTTTAAGACAAAAAACGCCACTTGTTTTGCAACAATAATTGTTGTAGGTATCTCGAAAAAAATGAAGAAAAATAAGTGGGCGCTCGTGATGTTATATTTTTTGGTATTGAGTGGAAGTTATGCCGAAAATATGCAAATCGATCGCCGGTTCCTAACGGATTAAAGCCGGCGCAACGTCACAATTCCACGGCGGAACCCTCTTGGACCGTTTAGGTTCTATACCTGCCTCATTAAGAAATCTCTGACTAATGGTACGTTACAAAATGTTCCAACACCTTTTCGACGCCGTAAATTTTTCCCCGCGTGAAGCAAACGACCCCCGAGTGTAATTTATTCAAATATTCGAGCAAGTTATTGAATTAAACTCGAATGTAGTGATAATAATAAGTCGAAGAAGGAGGAGAGGAACGAAAACGTGTCTAGAAAATAAGTCAAGTCCGGTCGCAAACTCCGACGAATTTGTGCCGAACATAATATAAATTTATGACACCGCCCCCGCCGAGCGAAAGATTTTTATTAGAAATTCAAGTCAAAATTTCGTCTAGTAGAACCGGTTTATGGCATGTCAGATTTTACGACTAATACGTCTTCGGATTTGACTTTTCGGGCAAGGACATTGTCGGGCGGCAATAAATCCCGTACCCACTTAAAGTCCGTTGTAAATTAACCCTCCGGTTGTCGACAAACTGCAATTTTGCATAATTTTTGAGTTTCCACGAAGGGGACATAAATATTACTATAATAATTCGGATCCACTTAACAATTTCGACCATTAGACCGGGAAACGGGAGACCGGGATTGCAGCAATCTGGAGCACACCCCATTACCCTCATCGCTTCGTCAGCCCGAAAATTTAATGTCTTTTCTGCGCACACAATTGCCTTAATCTCTAATGCATACCATCATGCTAGAGCTTGGTTCACGAGCTACAATCATTCATCAATAAGTACATGAACGCGAGAGAAACAACAACAAAACTTGACGAAATCCTGGAGATTTACCTTTGGATTTAGTGCCTATAAAAGAACGATCTCAAAAAGCTATTATTTCAGGTTTATTACTTTCGAACGACCAGTAAAAAGCCGTTTGGTCGTTTTTGATTCTGGTGTTTCGTAAAATGGGACGTTATAAAAAATCGTAATTTTCAGTGAGCGACTCCAATTTCCGGCTAGAATTGACTTGACGCGGCGACGAGGAGTTTTCCGATAAATAAAGTGGACTGTGAAATGAACTACGGAAGAACTTATCAATTTCATATATTCACATTTCTCGTTCCATTTAGGTACTAATAATTTTTAAACACACTGTACATTCAAAATTAAAAACTTATCGATTATATTTACAAAAGATTGATGTGTGATATTTATTAGAAACAAAAACGATTTCTATATTATATGGTACATATAATTATTCTCATTCATTCAAAGGCCCATCACAGATATCGAAGTCCAAAAATTCATTTCGACTTTATCAATAGAAGATCAACAATTAACGGTATTCGTGTTGATAAAATCAAAATTCGAGCTTCAAAAAAGATCAACACAACAACAAAATATCTACCGAAGGGCTATTCGTCATTTGTACAAGGGAGAGTTTGTTTGATGTGCAAACAAAAACGAAGTTTTTGGACAAAACGCGCCGAGAAGGATAACAAATTAGTTTCACATTCAAGAAACGACGAACACTACGAGAATTATACTCGACCGGGTACGGTCAAAGAAAATTCGGACAAGAAAATTGACGCACCGAATGACAATAATTGAGCTGAGTACGGACGAGGCGTTTTGCGGAGTCGGTAAATGTGTCGCGTCGCCCTCCTAATTAAACTTAAAAAAACAACGCGACGACGGATGGGTTAGAAAAGTTTTGTACTCGTCCAAAAGGCGCTAGTGTGTTACCGAGGCCGCCAAACGCTTCCGTTTCAATGCGTCAACGAGAGGCGAATGGAAAATTTTCAAAACGATCGGTGGTATCGGGCTGTCGCAATTTTTTTTTTCTGAGATCAAATATTAAAGTTCGAATTCATGGCCAAACACTTGCAAGTTACACGATGACAGTATTTTTGAGTGATGGCAAATATGAAAGTGATAAAAAGTCATCGAATCACTGCAAGTTGTTATATATTTCATGAATCGAAGTGATTAGCTCGGATGGGTATCGAAAAGAGCTAGTTTATCGCATTACCAAGAAAATTATATATATACGACAAACTGCGTTCATTTTTTCGATAATGAAGAAAAGTAATGATGAAATATGGCAAGATGCAAAGAAAAAGTATCGAACGAAATAAAAATGAGTTTTTGACGATGTGAAAAGTGGGCAACGATTTCCTAATAGGTAAACCCCCTCAGAGCAATCAATCATCGAACACCGTATTTCACCAACATTCTCGAGATTCTACAAATAATAAATAACGACAAAAACAATGTGTACTTTACAAATGGAAAATATACAAACGGATATTTACACGTAGTCGTCGTCGTCTCACATATGTGTCGCGTCGCATAGGTCGTGACCCATGATGAACGGTTCTCACATATGAGCGAGCGGCGCCAAAGGACCCGGCCCGAGTGTGTCCGGCGACGCACTATATTGTTGCATGTGCTGACCGCTTCCGTCCGTCGGCAGATACATCGAAATCATTTGTCTGAGATCACCCTGCTGTTGTTGTTGCTGTCCGCCGCCGACGTATTCCCGCTTTATGCCGGGGGTTGGCGTGTGGAGGCCCGACGACGGCGACACGGGTTCCGATTTGATGCTGGAACCAGAAGGACTATGCGACGAGCCGGCTTGCTGCATCGCGCCGTAAGGGGAACCGGCACTGTTCGGCACCGTCGCCGCCCCGTAATAACCACCGTTCATGTAGCCGCCGTGCTGCATTTGCCCCATGTCGTACCTTGCGTAATTCGCTCCGCCATATTGTTGCTGATAGGCGGCGGCTGTCGGATCGTGCATCATGTAACCATTTGGCATGTAACCGTTCGGCATCTGATACATCTCCCTAGCCGTCACCTGCTGTACCGCCGCCTGAGCGGCTGTTCGCGATGGATCCGCACCCGGCAGCAAATTCGAACTGCCCAACGGATACTTGTCTTTTTTGAGTAACGTTTTTGTTTTGCGTCGCGGCCGGTATTTGTAATCGGGATGTTCCTTCATGTGAACGGCCCGCAATCGTTTCGCTTCGTCGATAAACGGTCGTTTTTCAGTCTCGCTGAGCAGTTTCCATTCGGCACCTAAACGTTTCGATATCTCCGAATTGTGCATTTTCGGATTTTCTTGAGCCATTTTGCGGCGCTGCCCCCTCGACCACACCATAAACGCGTTCATTGGCCGTTTCACTCTTTCCATATTTTGAGCTTTGGTTGTGTTGTTATTGTTGTTCGCGGTTTGATTGTGAGACTGTTGCTGGTTATGGGCGTTCTGTTGATGCGGCTGATGGTGGTGGTTCTGAGTTTGGTGCTGATGGTGCAGCTGCGGTTGAGGCTGGTGATGGTGGAGCTGATGCGGATGCTGACCGAGATTATGCATCGGGGCCTGTCCCAAGGCGCTCAGGCTACCGTAAGATTGTAACGCGTGATGCGGAGGCATCGTCGCGTGCAAACTACCTCCTTTGAGGTCCGTTTCCATCGTGAGCATCTCCTCCGTTGGCGAGAACAGCTTGCTGGTTTTCACTCGACACTACTATCTATATTATTATTATGTTTAATGTATGAGCGCACAACACCGAACAATCACCTCCGCACAGGTTGGCGACTCTACGTATTATGAAACGTTCCGACAAAACCTGGTCCTTCTATCGTGGTCCCCACCGCCGGCAACGCCTGCCATCTTTGAACGGGGCCAATGGGACGACGGACGACCTCCCCTTTCTCGCCCCACTCCGCGCCGGGCGAATGTGCTGCCTCCCGCCCGCTTTCGTAACGGCGACATCGGGCACTAATTACTCTCTCGGACGATTACTAATTATACCTCGCGGTTATTTCTCCCGCTCTGCGCGCACGCGATAATTAATTAATATGGACCATCGTTGCGCGTTTAAAAATCGCTGTATTAATTAACCGCACTCGCGCTACGCGTCCAGAAACTTCTTCGCTTCAACCCACCTACCAACCGACTGATCATTAATTAAATCCCCGTCGGAATATTTATTTATTTCATACATCAATGACACTTTCTTTTTCGTGTCGATCAACTCAATGGCGGTTTTCTCGTGCTTATTTGAGCGACAAAATAAATGATTCTTGAAATTTGGAGGATTTGCTAAAATTGGGGATTTTATCGTAAAAAATTTCAGAAATATAATATTACGCACAACGTAACACCTATTGCGCACTTTTCTTTACCTACCACTATGTGTAACATCCAGCGTGTTTTTACAACCTTGGAGAGAATTATTTTGCGTTAGACCACCATTATAACCCGCGTGGTTGAATATTCTCACTATAACATATCATTATTGTTTTTCAACTGTATAGATTAAATATGCCACGAATAGTGATTTGGCTGAATAGGTGCCAAACATTCGGCCATATTTCGCGACTTAGAAGTCTCAACATAAACTGAGGATGGTTTCATTCATTACCCATCGTTGACCATATTTTTTGATAATATGAAGTAGACATTACAAAGAATGGGACAGAATTAAAATGGAAAACAGACCAGCACAAGTACAAACTCACTACACGGTACCAGCGTTAGTAGTAATTTTCCGCAATAGGTATACCTTATGAGAAAAAACACAATCCGTCGTCATTAATAAACGCTGAAAAGGAGATCGCCGGTATGTCCGGACAAAGCGGCATCAATAAATGTTTGGATGATCTTGAAAGAGAAACGTTAAAGTGAACAATTCATTTTGAACCGCAGTCTCAATGATCTTGTCTAATCGAGTTGATAAAAAAACTCAATAAAAACGTTTGAAATCAATGTCGCTAGGCTAGGTCAAATAATTCCATGGAAAGACAATCATCGAATTTCTTTTCGATTTCAATGGTGATGGTTAAAATTAATCCTAGAACATTGGAAAAAAGCCATGTTTATGGGATATGACTTCTGTTCTAGTGTTGGGGGGTTAGTTCATCCGACTATTTTCCAAATTTCGAACGAGTTTGGATGGATCATCACTTCGTTTTCTATTTTTTTAAGTCGTACGAAAACTATTCGTCATTTTGTTGTTTTTTCGCAGATTTTCAAAATCATTCCCAACTTGCAACTAATGCATGAGAACGTAATGATCATTTCAGCTGTAAAAAGTATTTAATAAGATAAAATCCACGAACGAAAAACGATGAAGAAAAATCAATTATCGAGAATAATCGAGTAATTTCGAATTGAACTCGCGTGCAGAGTGCAGAATTCTGAAAAGCAGTTTTGTGTTCCTTTTTCGAGTTATCCAAGTCAGGCTTCCAGGCAAAATATTGTTCGATTTTATTAACCGCAATAAATTTCCGATAATGCAGAATAAAAGAAGATAAAAAGCGAAGAAAATCAATAGAACGTGTTAGTAAAATATTGTCATAATTGGAAAATAATCGGAAAATTTTACTATAGTCAAATAGGTATGCGTAAATTCCAGAACCTGTTCACTGACAGCTAATGTTTTCTGCGAAGACAAATCCGCACAGTTATTTGCAGACGGATTAACCTTTACCCGAATGTTATCATCTTAAGTATTTACACCGAAATTGAAGGCAATGAGCCTACAAAAGGCTGGATAAGTTGGTGATAACGAAGGAACTAAGCTTAAATGTTGTTTTGGGTGTGTGCAATAGCGACAAGTTGTACCTAATGATTATTATTTAACTGAGGAAATTATCGCCTCGGAAACAAAATAGCAAATATCATTTGCTTGCAATTGATTATATGTAAGAAAATAACGTGAATTATTAAGGTATGAATTGAAACTATTTTTGATCCTGAAAAAATGCATATCAGATCGTACTGGATCTAGAACTTTTCAGAGGGGGAAAAGTGGTAATTTGTCGTTCATAAACATTTCGCGTCTCTTACAAAAAGTTTGCCGCCCCCTTCGGACAAAAATTACATTGACTTTGCAAAATTCGGCAAAAAGCTGAATTGACTAACTAAATGTCGTTTGGTTACTTTTCACTCTATTGACCTGATTTTGAATATCTCATCTCAAATTATTGCTAGAATCCTAACAATCAATGAGAAATCAATACGTTGTTTAACACTCAAGATGATAATTAAAATAAAGATTTGCATTTCGAGGAGTCATTTTCGCCAAGTTAATTAGAATATCTCCGTATTCAACTTATTGAATAATTTCATTCATACCTATGATTTAAGAATTTTTCTCCAATAAGTTAAGGCTTTTTCAAATTAAGGCTAGACAAAGAGCCTATGTTTCAATTAAGAACGTATCTTTCTTCGAACAAATGAAGTTATCCATAATAACACAGTGAAAATCTCTTACAGACGAAACCCAATCTCAGTTCACTTCGAATTCGTCGTTTTAAGCAATAAATATCTGTCACCCATCGTAAAACTCTAGGAAAGTAGCAGAGTTGTAAATAAGGTTCAATAAACCGTGCCAAAGAAGAAGACAATTTATGAGTGACAAACTGTAAATGTAAAATATCACAAAAACGACATTACGGGAAAATGGGGATTTCAAGAAGCCATAAAATAACTTAGGTAAAAATACGAATTGAAAAAATAATAGCAGTGGAATCTCCAATTATCTCAATTGAAAATATGCTCCTTAGTTCGGTATAACATTTTACTCCGACGTTCACTGGACGTTACTGAGGTTGAAATATATCCTAGCACACCTGACGAACCAAAGTCAAAAAAGAAGAATAGTTTTCGTGTCTTTTTGTGGCGGTGTCGATAGAATCATTAGTAACCATCATTTTTCATAACGCCGATCGAATATTCCACCTTTCCTATAACCATTACTTATCGCATTGAGTTAAAAAGGCGTTACTAATGAAAGGTGTCGAAAGCGAAAATTTGATTTCCCGTAGAAATCAACGAACCGTTTTACTGAAATTCGAACATATCAAAGACAAAATCAAAAAGCCGATCGTTGTAAATCCCCTGAATACGGAGGAAAATCCGACATCGAAATAGAGCAAACTATCTGACTATTATTCCGTTTGATCTTCGAAGCGATTCGGTGAGCCTTTCAGTTACGCTGAACTGACACAGAGCACGAATTTCACGTTTCTTGAACATGCTCATGTCATTACACTGCCACTTGTCACCTAGGGGCACGTACACGCAATTATGTCAGTCCCTAACGTATTCAAGAATACACGAATAATACAAACCGTTAATTTCGGTTATTTTACCTATTTTCACACTTGTTGATCGAAAGTTCGCATTTTACGTCGCGCAAGAAATGAAACGACACATAAAATTTGACTTTGGATAAAGTAATGAGAAATTGCACGATTTTATGGCAACAAAAAATGTTTTATTTGATAGAGAACAGCAAGTTAGTTTATGTGGGGGAAAACGACGATTTTTTTTGATAAATTCATCGAAACAAATGATCGCATTCATTATGGAAAGTCTCAATTTTCACTTTATATTCCGTACGCATTTCGCAAATATATCCTTATGTGTTGTAAACTTTTTCTTTTGGTGATTTTTGTTCTCAGTCTTTTGTTTAAATCCGAAAATATTGTTTCTTGCTCACCTAAACGAGCCCTTTTGTATCGTTCGTTCTTTCGAAGCAACGAATTACATATTAACGCACAGTGTGCACAGCACTGTTTTTTCGAAATGAACGATTCTTTTCAATTCCTACGAAATGCACGTTTTTTTTTCAAACCAAGCACTTACTCCAGAATGATGGTTTTGACTAACGCAATATATAGGTTTAAATTGCACGTAAAAGGTGAAAAACAATGAAAAATTTTCAAAAGTCCTTAGGGGTTTGAACTAATCATTCATTTCAAAGGAGCCGCACAGTTCAAACACATCCAATGAGCCGCTCTCTTCAAGTGAGTCGCTCTTTTTAAGCGAAGCGCTCATTCGCGACACTGTGCGGCACATTACCGTTCACTAAAGTGTGCCGCTAAAATTGTACAGGTAACATATTTTTTGTTTATTGATGTTCTCAGTGTAGTTGGACGACGCCAGATTTATTTTAAAATGGGGATTTGAAAATTTAATTCAAGACGACCATTTTATATTTCATGGAGGTCGGAGTGGTTTCTAATGCAGGTCCTCCACTTGCAACCCAATTTTGTTATAGTTTTTATTAGTTGGGTTGAGACAGACGATTGTTTGTAATGATCCCCTTTATATATCAATAGCGATTATCTATGTTCATTTCGTATTCATAAACGTGCAACACAAAAGACACTTCTATAGGCCGACGGTGTTTGTTTCCTTGACCTATCACGGAGACCTCATCAGCATCTTCAGTAGGATGATACGTATGTAAATAACGTTAGGAGCAAGACGTCGGAAAATAGTCCGGCGAGTTGACGGGGTCAAAACTTCCGAAAGCAATTCCAAGTAGTAGATTGCAGATAGGAGCAGGAGAGTTAAACACTCTTTCACGTACGTCATTGAAAATGTATTAAAACCAAACAACGGCAGCGGTCGCAGCGTCGGCGGCTCGAGGGCACCGAGACGGAATCAGGAATGTAAGGTCTATGGTGGCGGTGTACGCGTGCTGGAGCCGAATTTCCCGGATCGGCCGAACCGGAGAAGAAAACGAAATAATTCAGGTACGCCGTTCTGGATCGAAACAAAAACATCACCCCCGAAGTCCGGGGGTATCATTTCCGGTGTTTGAAGAAGTTGACCTTGAGAAAAGGGAGCGCAGTTGTCGGATGATTTGCGAAGCACCGACAACGTCGGACGGGAACATCGGGCCACGCTCATGCATCTTTGATGCGCGCCCACAATAGCTCTATATGCACAATTTGCCGTGTTGACATAATTTTAAACAGAACACGGGCTCTATGTTTGAGCACCGACCCCGTCATTAGCGATGGTAAATTTGAACGCGAATTTATAATGGACTAGTATGGCGTTGTCGCAGCTCGAATTCGACCTATCCCCACCCCCGCATCATTCCTCTTGCCACAATGAAATATTGTAATTTGCGGATACTGATCGAACTATGTCGCTAATCCAAATATTGGTACAGGATATTGGAGCCATAGTTTAATCCAGTTCTACTCGTGCTGAATGATTTACTCGTTTGCCAATCGATCATCACAGATACCTTATGCCCGTTCTACACTGACACGAACGCTCTTGGATTCTTGTAAGCAGTAGAATTCGTACCCTTTATTCTTCAGCGACGAAATTTCAAGTGTTTGCCCGATAATAAAAACCATAACGGGATAAATCGCCTTTATCTAAAAGAAAAACCTCGCCACCTAGCCGCACAGTTTTATCGCGAGCGGACTACGACCTACAGATTGAAAAGAATCGACGCTCGCGGCGTCCTGCCCCTGAGGTATCGGTTCAAGAGTCCACCGATAACGTCACAACCGCGGGTCGAGCTGTCAAAATCCGGAAATATCTTCGGGTTCCGGACCCCTCAAACTGCGATAAAGTGCACAATGCGGATTGCGACTTTTCAATCCCGCCGTTGCTGGGAAAGTTCGACCGACACATCTACGCTGCCGTTCCGCGGAACGCCCTGTAAAAATTCGGACGCTGAATCAACAGGGACGGACGCTTCGTGCGTCGTTCTGACATTTCCGGAAATGACGTGTGTCGTCTCGTTCCGGCGGCGGTTCTGGGCGCCACTTCCGCCGTGCGACGGACGATAAATGTATTCAACTAGCCGGAAATTCCCAACTGTCCGTCAACTTTACAATCTGTAACGTAATACCGAATCGGTCTGACGTGTTATCGTAATGATCACCGATCGGATTGAATGAGACAATCTATGTGAATCGAAAAGACGATTAATGATTTGAGATAGTTAGGAGAAACTTGGGGGGAGATTGTCAAAAAAAATTGATAGCTGCGCCATTTTTTTCACGATATATATATCTAAACCTGATCCGCTCAGTTTTTTAGTTTATCACGAATAGACAGACGCGTCGGACGATTTTAGTTCATAAAATACAGCATGTACCACGATGATCTTCGTCGATTCGTATATGGATCCATAAAATTCCAATTTTGACTCGGAAAAATTTTTTAAAAATTTCTCTTCGAACTCTAAATTCCATTTTGCGTGGTAATTCGTTGCGTTTTCCGCCATCTTGAATTGAATGGTGAATTTTTGTCGATTGGATTTATATCTCTTCTATTTCTGATTTTACACAAAAATGGTTGAAACAAAAATTGTTCAGAATCTAATTTTCTATAATTCTCATTCAACTTTTTCGTAAGTTCCAATTTATACTCTAAAAAGTGGAAGGGTGAATGTTCTAATTTTACATTAAAAATTGTAATGAATAAAGTTGTTTGAAATTGAAATTACAACAATTTTGGTCCCATTCAATTTATTGCTAGGATCGACACCCCTAAAGGAGGAGGGGTACATTTTTGTTAGACTTGTTCAGTTTCAATTTTACACGATAAGTTGTTAAGAGCAGATTCGTTCGCAATTAAATTTCCTAAAATTTCGATTTCCATCGTTTTTTTCCTGGAATCGATATTCATCTGAAAAGCTACTCGGGTATAAATCGAAAAATATCGATCCTAAATTGTTGAAAATTCAGTTTCGAATAACTTTATTGATTACAATTTTCCATGTAAAATTGAAGATAAACGACTTGTTGATTAAAAAAAATTCACCCCTCCATCTTTTGGAGTGTAAGTCGGAAAATAACGATCCTAACAAAAAATGAATGGGACGAAAATTGGCAGAAATTCAATTCTGAACATTTTTTATAGTTATCATTTTTCATGTAATATTAAAAATAAAAAAGATGTTCAGCAAATAAACATTCACCTTGAAATTTGGTCCGGTTTAGACTTTTTTTCGAGCAAATTCGACAGGGCTAAAATCAGTAAATAGGCGCAGCAATAAATATGTTAGCCATGAAGGCCGGCCCTGTTTTTGTCCCCCGTATCCTTAGTATCACGTTGCTGTATCAACACGAAATATTTGTCTTAACAAGTTGTTAGTTTTGACATCCCCGCCTGCTTATTCGGTGTAAATGTCAGCAAAGAATACGACGGGCTATTTAGCAGGTCCTTTCGCGGCAATACGAAGCGCCGCGCGCTACGAGACGCGTCACGCCGCACGCGACGTATATGCCATAATTTTTGCACAATGAAACGTTGATTTCGGAATGCAATTACGTTCCACGAACACGCATCATCTTATTTTCTTCAATTTAATATCGATTCCCTCGATGTAATTCCCGTCACACGATGACACGTCTTGTCACTTCTATCGTCCGGGGTATCATCATCATCATTACTCTTCGCGGTTCGTTCAGATGGGGATATATTGTCTCACCCTCGCGTCATTTACCACATCAAACGGGCATTTGTAACGGTCGCGTCTTCTGTGTATTCCCGATCCGTCCATGATTTATTCAACATCACTTTTATCGATGCTTCGGTTGTTACAATATAAATCGCGCTTGTTTTCTGGAATATCGTAAAAGTATTCAAATCCTTCTTCATTAATCAAACAGGAAATTCCGCGCACTGTTCCGCGAGCGATCGGATAAAGAGTGATAAAATGTGCGATATATTCGTCTCTACGTCCGCACCTCGTTCCTTATTAATGATGATTAGTTAATTATTCTTCCATTCATTGGGCTGAGACGTTGAATAATGCTTCGGCAAAATTGATCATTAAAATTTCGCCACCGCCGCCGGTGGCCCGAAATGGGATATTTTCATCATTTCATTCAATTATTTCCGGCGAAACGCGTTCCTGTCGGTACGACGGCCACCTGAAGCGAGTAATTTAGAGGAATTAATAGCGAATAACTCAAATTTCGTATTTTATTTACTTTCAATATTAAACGGCGGGACTGAAACGGTTCTCTGTGCCCGATCATCGGAGAAGCCGTTAGAATTGTGTAATGAGGAAAAGGTGTTGCGGTTCGATTTGCAGTAGTAGATCTGGATTGATTTTTACCATGCTGCGAATGTTATTAGATTTTTCTTATACAACGATTTATTTCGGCCTTTACATCAAAACGTGCTGAAGATTAATTTCTTCACTTAATATTCATTATAACCATTAATCAGAGTTAGCTATGCCTTCACTTTTAATTACCTTTGACTGTGTCACCTTGTTAATGACGACTTATCGATGTGTGCTAGTAAACTCAATAATTTGTATTCTAAATTTCATTTTATCATATCAGCATGTCGAACGTTTGGACGGTTGATGATTTCAATCAAACCTAGTGGAGAGTTACTTAATAGGATAAGATAAAGCGAGTCCGGCGGTAATTTTTGAATTTTGCGGGTGGGTGGTCGGGAAGGGCGATTATTTCGCATTTGCAATGTAAAACGTGGGTGATTTATCATTTTAGGCCGACAGCTAGATCTAGTCCGTGGTCCTCTCTTGCTTTCCGTAATCCCGGCATCCATCATCGACCCTTCGCGATACCCAACGCCGCCGTCGACATCGTCGAACGGCCCTTTCAAGCGTCCAGGACCATCGCTCAAACTCGCCGAGTTACGTGCATTTAAAAAACATTAATACAGACCGGAAAATGGCCGCTTAATGGTCCGATAATGCCTTCACTTTTTTCTCGTCAAGATCGAAGAACAAATGCGAACCGACTTTGCACGGTTATTACATACCTATTTTATGTTATTCGATAGGTCAGAAAAGAAGAAACGCGCGCTTTACGCGAAGCTATTTTTCGCATGAATGAAACGCCAAAACTGAACAGGTAGAAAAATCCCGAAAAGAATCACCGACGCACCTGGTTAAGAAACGAAACTTTCGATGTTTTTCGATTTATAAACAACAAATAAAACACTCATTCAGATGTAGATGAAAGACGTTTTTATTTAATTAACAGTAGACACGGCACGCGCGCATTCCTTTTATAAACCGCCGAACACAAAACCAGCATTAACAATAGCAAAAATTTCACACCTTAACCGTCCTTTTGATAGGAAGCATTATAGTGAAGCTCAATAGAGGTCACATTACTATCTTTCGAGATGAATAAGAATGCGCCACCTTACTCTATTCGGAACTACAATGTTCAATAATAGGGGACCTGTTTAACTAGATTATTCAGCTTCTTTCTAAAGTGCAAAACTATAGAAATGTACATATTGCAAGTGCACAATCCAAACGGACAATACTGCCAACTTTATCCCGTAACATAATGAAATGTTAGGGTCCTTTTATTAAACACCTATGAAGAATGAACGACGCGCGACGGAGTCATTTTCGGTCTGCACCTTTCTTGACAAATAGATTTTTCGCTTAGCCAACCACTGCCTTAATCTATTTCCTTTTCGGCACGTAATTAGACCTTTTCAATTAATTTGACAGTTTAACCGTGTTTTGCTAGGTACCTACGAAAGCCGGTCTGTGGGTGGTATCTCTTCGATATTCCCCGATCACTTTTCTCCACCAAGAGATTAAATAACCTTTCCCAGGATTATCTCTGGTTCAACTTCTCTTCTAGGAGGGTAAACAGAACAATTATGGGAGCGCCCTTGAAATCTTGTCGAATATTCTACCTGAGGTGGTGCAGAAAGAGAGTATTTTTTTGTACACTTTGTTTGATCCATTTGTTTGGAAATGAACCGCTGGTGGAGTCATTAAAACGTTATGGAGATAAATAGAATTTTCATTTTAACTTCACACAAATATATCTAAAAAAAGAAAAAATAACCATTCGTCTTTCTTCATGAAACCACCTCGAAATTTCAGATTTTCATACAAATTTCAAAAGTCTGTAGTTCGTGAAAATCCTTCAGTGAGGTTCCTCAGAATTACAAAACATTTTTTTCCCAAAAATTCGAATTTTAATTATCCAAAATTTTTTTTTGTGAATTTCAACTTGTACCTAAATCATTTAGATAACCAAAAATGTACAATGATTTCTTGATAGTTTTAATGAAATGTTAAAATTTGTTAATAGTTCGTCGTAGGTATATCTCTTCAGAAGTTCAGAAAAGTTATAAAACAAAGTTTTCATTTGGTTGAGTTTGTCTCCGCATGATAAAAATAATGGAAAGAAATCCTCACAGAACTGTTGAAATAATGATGAATAACTCATTAATTCATAGGAATTTTCTAAAAAACCGTGAATTTTCAAAGAAGATTTCTCTAATTTTGCTCCGATTTTTACTTGTAGAAATTGGTGGACTTCTTCAAAGTGCGTAGAATTTTCTGGACTATTTTCTTGTAACTTCGAAGATATGTATTCGAATTCTTTTTAAATATGTACAAACTTTCGGATAAAAAGGAACCTCAAAGATTTCCACGAAAATTCATAAAAAGCTCTGATTATTCGAAATTGTTCTCACTTGAGATGTTATAACTTTTCGTAGATCCCTTCATAACTTCAAAAAAGTTACATAATATTAGCAAAGTTTCGGGTAGTTTTCATTTGGTTGAATTTGTCTGTTCATAACAACAAAAATGGAGGAAAATCCTCAGAAAACCGCTAAAATGACATTATTGGAATTTCCTAAGAAATCGTAGATTTTCAAGGAAGACACTTCGATTTTTAGAATATTAGTAGAAATTGGTGGAATTCTTCAAATTGGAAGTTATTTTTTTCTAGCAACTTCGAAGATATGTATTCGAATTTTCATAAATCTTTTTATTATGTTATTTAATGTAATTAATACGCAAAACCTTTCGAAAAAAAGTAATCTCAGGAATCTTCACGAAAAATCAAGAAAGGCCTTTTTCAACTTCACGGAATTTTATCGTATTTTCTTAAATCAGTATTGTCGAATTGTTTTTGATGTATGTATGTACATTCAATCGTGGCAGATTCACTGTTAAATTTACACGACCAAAATAATTTCAAAATACTGACCAAGAATGTAAAATACCCAAGGAAAAATTATCTAATATTTCAAATCAACTTGGAATTTAAAATTAAATTTGATTGAACCACAAAGAAGAACAAGAAGATATTGTAAAAAATCAGAAAATTTGACTATAAATTTACCACCATTAAAATTGCCTAAGAATTGTTGGATTTCCATAGAATATTTCAAAACATTTTTTCGAATCATCGAAAGTTTTTCAGGAATCTTGATATTGAAATGGATAAAAATTATAGTTAACTCAAAACAATTGCTTGAATTTTGGAATATATTCGGTGAAAATCTTCCAGTTTTGAGGAAATCCGTCAATAATTTATCTTATTTTATATTTGATAATAATATTAAGCCAAATCTCAGCCCTTCTTACATCTTGCCCGTCCCATTGCCTGAAATTAATTAGAGTAATTTCAGTGTCAAAACTCATTCTTCTTAATTTCGCAAAATTGGATTTGTTTCAAGTTTAATGTACTATAAATTCGCGGCATTATAAGCAAAAATGTTATTTTAAATATTCTATCATTCTAAAATCGTTGCTTTGAACTGAGTTTGAATTTGTGAAATTTATCTATTCACCTGGTAAATGTGAAGTTTAAAAAAAAGAATAAAACGTTGAGAGAAAATTTAAAAAACTAACACACATAGTTTTGCAGTCCAAGTAGTTATCACGTTAAAACCTCAAAAGTGGCAATTCAAAACTCTGAAAAGAGGTTAATAAATTCCTAATAACTCAAATCACCTTTAATGTAGATACATATTAGTACAGAAAACATGGACTGTAGATGCAGTCAAAGTTATCAAAACGGAGATATTTATGCAACGTACAAAAGGTGAATCATTTCCCAGATGAATTATTATCTTGTGCACTGTTTCGTTTATCAAAGAACGAATGAATTTTCATAATTTCAAAGCGACTCTAAGTTTGATGTTTTACAAATGTGAAATCGGTCATTCGAATAATTCGAACGATGGAAAGTTAACTTTATTTGGTGCGGCCCTGGCCCTTTTAGGGTGAGAATTGACCCGCGACAGTGTAAGAGTTCTAGCCAGTAGTCCCCACGATATATTACATCTGCAATGGTCCCACAAAGTGCACGTTCTCATATTTCATATACGTGATATATTCGATATTAATTTTTTCGGACAGATACCATTACGAATCACGATATACCCGCAGAGTCCGTATCCTGTATCACAAATACGACAATGATTTACTTTCAACGAGTATCGTTTTTGCTATTAAAATCTCGGTAGCCCAAAGTAATTGATAACTTAGAATGATAAGAGGAATTTCAACGAGATATGTCAACGAAAAGTCCACATTTTTAGACGAAACATGTACCCCGCTGGTTTATTACTTCTAGGGGATCATATCCGGCAAATTAATTTCAGTCGGATTGGATCTTTGTCGCCCGCGGTGTGTGAAACGAAGTGAAGCCTTAATATCGAAATTCTTCCGTACCGATATAATTAAAATACCCCTCAACCTCCGCCAACTACCATCCCCCAGCGTGATGGTTGGTATCTCTTCATTACCTTCAGTCAACTGAACACGGGGAAAATGAGTTGCCAACAAAAATATTTTATATCGTACACGATATTTGGATAATTAAAAAAGAATTTTTTGGAAAACTACTTACGCATTACCATAATGACCGAAGATTCAGTTTCGGTATCTCCTCTTGGGCCACATCAAAACTTGCTTGTTGAAAATGTTTATCAAAACATTTCAATTTATGTGAGATAAGTTTTTAAGTGGTAACTATTTCCTCAGTTCTAGAATAGTTTAATTAAGATATGGATATATCGAATCAAGCGAGTCGTTCGGTTGGTGTGATTTCTGGTCGGATCGATGAGGCGGACAGTCATCAGAGCGTCCGTTGCAATAAAATCCCGGAAAAATCCCCTTCGAGCATGATGAATGGCCCCCGGGAAAACTGTTTAGATATTCCCGATAAGTATGTCCTGTGTCGTACGTGCTAGGACGAACGGTGTTAACCGAAAGGAGCGATGACAACACAACTCCCCCGCTGTTTGGCAATCAGAAATCCATTAGAACGGCTCTTGGTGGATGATGTGTGTGTGTGTATGCCATGTCCACTGTCGACGATCCAACCGCCACGGAATTCTCGGACATCTATCATTCGGCAAGAGCATTTTCCGTTCGCCTTCTCGCCTATGTGCTCGTCCGCACAGGTTCAGGTATGCCTACAGCATACCATCACCGCCGCCGCCGCCACCATCACGAGGATCATTAATTGGGTCATTGACGGCGTGTTACGCGTGAACCCCCAAGAAGTTCTGGAATTATTGTCAACGGCATTTGCGGGGTGGAACGGAGGCTGCTGTTTCGGGCGACGCCTTCGCATATTCTGCGGCGTCAGCTTGCTGGTGAATATTAAATCAGACAGTTGATTGCCGCCGGACCCGCCTCCCACATTACGTCGTCATGTGTCAGATTCGTGCAGTTGACAGTTGTGGTAGAACAATGAACAGCCTGATTGAGCCGCGAGATTCCCATCGAACCAGGCCTTGGTGCATATTGCTTTCCATCGTACGTACCACGATGGGGGGAAAATATAACGACGAACTTTATAATTCAAACTAACATAAATACATTTCATGAAAACGTCTTCGGGGAGCCCGGCGCGCTATACGTGAACTCGTAAATGCAGCGAAGAAAGATGGAACCCAATTAAGCTCGGTTATTGTCATTGCATATTTGACGGTTCATTGTTCAGGTGTCTGATTGCGTTCGTAGATAAAACCGGGAAATTTGATATTCCCACCTTGAGGGTGGAGGAGGACGCGCGTGGGAAGCCGAAACGTATGCCGGGTACGTATTGAATGGCGCGATATGGATCAGATCTTCCTGAATATGACGGAAATTTCGATTATTTCAATCCATTTGAGATAGAGCGCGAACATTTCGAACTTACGTCACTCTCAGATACGATTTATCTCCGAGCCGCGGTTGTCTCGTGGAATGCATTCGCAGGAAACCTTCGAATCAAGATATTTTGCCTCAGATTTATGTCGTAACTCCCACTCACAACAATCCGGTTATTAATGCCTTCACTTTCCGCAAAAATCACTTTTCGGTTACTACGACAATATTCTTTTTAAATTGCAGATGTAAAACCACTTTCATTGTCATCGTTCGAACTGAATTTGATTTCGATTATATAACTCATGTCGTGTTACAGATGGCATTTAAGTACATATGTTCACCGGTTCAATTATAATAAACATTTGATGAGGTTTTTCATGAGCTCGAATAATTGAATTACTACATCAATGGGGTGATCCATAAATGCTATCCGCTTGATCTACAATGAATAACGTTTTATATTGCACGAGCAACATTCCGCACACATAGGGTGATTGATATATCACCGTCGGTCAAGTTCCTTTCGTATCCCATAGCAAGATCGTTCAATCAATTCCCGTTCAACAATATTTATTGGGTATAAAATGAATCGATTATAAAGCTCCAAATAATTTCAAGTGAAATGAAATTCGAATTTTTGTACGATCTGAAATGTTTGACCGTCAGTAGGTAATGTGACCGAAACAACTAATTACACAGAAAATTTTTACTTCTATTGGCATTTTGACTGATTCGAGCAATAGTTTTACGCGTTTTTTTATTCAGGCTGGTGACTGCAATTTACAGAAAAATTCACTAAAACAAAATTAAAAATAGCATTTTTTGAATGGAGAGGATTTAAACGGCTTTCGATGAAAATAATAGTGATTCCGACTGATTTCAGATGAATCAGATGGTAAATGGTCTAAGAATATTTTTCATTAAAAGATCAGATTTGATATAGCAATAGATAGTAGTGATACGATTTAATGGTTGGACACCGAATTACAGAACTGTAAATTATCTAAGAGTAAAAGACTGAAATAAATGTTAATTAACGAGACTACAAAAAATCGTAGTCAAGAATAATAGACCAATGTGAAAAACATTGAGTTAGATAAAACGATATTCTAAATGAAAAAACAATCTTTTCATATTTATTTTAATTAAGTTCAATTTTTTCATTATTAAACACTTTATATAACTAAAGTTATCAAGTTTTCTAGCTAATTGACTAAATATTGTGGTCGATTTATAATGATCGAGTTTAAAGTTAGGTACGTCAGGTCCCCTTTGACTATCCGTCAAACCGGTCGGTCCAAGAGCAGCATCCGCATTGCAATTTAAAATTCGGCTCAGTTTTTTGCAGTGTGTGAAATCGAGAATCTTCCTCTCTCTCATCTGGCAATAATCCGTGCACTTGGGGTACTCGCCCGATTCCCACAGGGGCAAACGGGGGGCGGCGACCTCACCTGAAGGGCGTTTTCCGGTGACCAGGTTCACACGGCCCAGTCGAGATAATTTCTAATTCGAATTTGGAGCAGGTAATACCAAACCAAGGTGCGTGAAACGGGTTCAATCGTCATTTAATCGATTAATATATTTTTTTGTTTTTGCGCGTAAGCAACGAACAATGATTCACAAGAACCACCAACAATTTTTTTTTCTAAAAATAGAGCAATTCCAAGGAATTTAAGTTTGTTTATGGTTCGAAACCGAAGGGAAAGCCGACGGATTTCGGGTAAGTAACGTTCAGGTAGAAAAACCCATCGATCGCAGAAAGATCCTATCATGTCAAACCGACATTGACACGAACATGTACTCGAGATGAAAATATGTTGGTGTTAGGTGCTTCCATAACATTTTGCCGGCTACCTGTTTCTAAAAGAGAACGTAAACTACTCAACAATCGTGGGAGACAAGTCTTCAAGCTGAATCGATAGAAATTCTTTGATACCATTCAATTCATAAAATCCCGAAACGAAAGACAATGTTTACGTTGCAAAAAATTTCACAGTCCGCAATTGTTCGTTAAAATTGTCTACAGGGAGGGCAGGTATAGTTTATTTCAATATATCGTTTTGTTAGTTGTCAATTACATATTTGCTGATGTAAAATTTTGTTATTATGCATATTTCTTTCGCTACATGTCAAATAGTTCTCGATGTGAAAGTTGAAAGGCAAGTGAAAATTTTTGAATTTGTAGGAGTGTTGAAAATCACAAATCATTATACAATTAATATAAATATAAATATTAATCATTAAAAAGAGTTGAAGAGAAAAAAGTGACTTTATTAATTAATTTGTAGCTTATTAGTGAATTTGGGTCTTCATATTCAGCATACTCAACTACCTGACTTGAAAATTTGTAACTATTCCGACTCATATTGGGGTGCAGTTTTGGTTTCAAACCTCGGATATTCTAGGAAATAATACAGAATCGCACTTACGAATTTAACGCAACTTGTCAAGGTTCATGATTTAAACATGCGTCAATAAAGATGATATGAATTTCAAATACAGTTACGGAAATTTATAATTATATCATAAAAAAATTAAAATGTTTCAACTGGAGAGTTGTGACGTTACATCAAAAATAGCGAAACCCAGTACGCCGCTGAGTTTTACGGCCTTAAGCTCAAAGGCGCAAATTCCTGGAAAGGACTAGTATTTGTCGATTTTAACGAGGGAGTTTAACGGCAAATACCTGACCGTCTAAATCGAAAACTAAACTTGGTGAAATGGAGATAGTAACACCCAGCTTCAAGGTTAGATTTTACGCATTTTTTGTAAATCCCCGGAGTTTAGGCCGACCCATTTAAACAGACGTGTGACAGAAATACGAGCGGAATTGTTTAGGCCGGTGCAGGGGTTCCGAATATTTTCAATGTCAAACGGTGACGATGCGCGAGCAACCACATTTCTAAAAATGAAAGGAAAAGATGTGTGAGAAATATTTTCCATCTAGTCTGAGGTAATAGGATTGGTTCAGAAACACTTTCAAGTTGCCCACATCATTGATACTTTGAACAGAGGAAGAAGAACAGCTGAGATCATTGTCACATCATTCTAGTTATTTAACTTCAATAGGTACGACAAGGACACACTGATTGAATTTTGGAGCTCAGTTCCTCATACTTCGGCTGAGCAGGTTGTGGAGGATGAAGTAGCGCCGCTTCGCTTGTAGCGCGGCCGCTTAATTAGAGTTTCGATTTTGTTTACAAAATACTGATGATTACGAAACTCATCCCGGGTTTCGGCACTAATTACGACTTGTCGACTATGCGTGAGAATGCGGTTAATTCAATTACATGACTTTTCTCTTCTCTGTTCTTTGTCCTTGAATTTTTTCTATGATGTTTCATTCAATTAAGCACACAAAATGAACAGGCAATGCTTTTTTTAATGAAATTTTCCTTTGTGATAGTTATGGTAATGATACCTATGTCAATAAAAATGATAAGAATGGAAAAATTTAAAAATATTGAAATAAACATCGCTCTTAGATTATCTCAAATTGTCGCAGACAAAAAAATTGGCGAATTGGTTGCGTAGGGTGGTCGGTCATCTCCGCCTCCGGATAACCAATGGAATATTGGGACATTGTTTTGGAACCGCTGGTGTTCGGAATGAACTCCGCAGCGTTCGAGCACAATGAAACGACGGGGGGTAAAGCTCCTAGTTTTTACCTTGATGCATTAGAATAGAACAGATCGAGGCACGACGGACTGAATGGTTTCTCCTCCAACCTATTTTTTCGGCATTGCGGTCTCGTGGAACAAGATATTCCTCGTTCGTAGGGCGTTATATTTCAAACGGTGGTGCGGGACACGCCTCGCATTTTATTCATGTTATTCAAGGCGATTTTAGTCTCGTTTTCGATTTCATTGACAAGTTGAAAAAAAAAAGAAAGTTCACTCATCGTCCTCTTTCAGCCCGTGTCGTTTGATGATGCGCCCGTCACACACTTATTCCTCGCGACTTTATGTACGCCATTGTATCGCGATCGTTTCGGAGTGGCCTCGGATTATCGCACAATCGAAGTCGCATTTAGGCAACATGACAGGTCGCGTCGATTTTCTTTTTCAAATCAAGGACTTTATAATGCTACTTTCATCTCCGCATCGCCGCGAAATTGGAAAAAAATATTCGTCCGTTCATATCAAAAGTAAGCATGCAGAAACCATCCCCTCTTGTCAAAAAGCAATATACTTGATCTCTAGGGATACGAAGTGATAAAGCGGCCGGGAATTACGGGAAGCCCCCATTAATCCTTCGCAGATTACGCACGGAGTATTAGATAATACTCATTTTGGGGTGCGAGAACAGAGAATTTTAATATTTTAGTGGTTGTCCGTGCGCGGATGGCGCTGCAAAATATTCTTTCGCTAGAACGTATTGCTACTTGAAACCCGATAACATCGGAGAAGACATAAAATTGTTCTCATAAATATAAAGTGGTTGCAGATAAAAAACTTCAACATTGTTGGTTACAAAAAATTATGAAGAATTCATTTCAACGATTCTAGTATCAATTAACAAAAACATATTGTTTATTTTGATACTATTTCCCATTTATCTTGAATGAAAGGAAGACCCGAAAAAAATAGCCTGACGAATCACTCCGATTTTCTCATTCTGAAAGTTATAAGTTCAAACAACAATCAAACGTTTATGACTTGTTGTACTTATCACCATCCTTAAAATTGTAAATTCGAACTATTATATCAAGAATATACAAAAATCAGCAAAACAATCTTTCACAAAATTATCGAGTTTAAAAGTTTGTACTTTTTCTTCAAAATAAATGTAGTAATCAGTGAGTAAAATAACTAAAAAAAATGATAACCTGCCTTAAATTCTGATGGTGGTATTGACAGAACTAATAAACGAAAAGTCAGAATGTCGCCCAGTCTCGTCATTTTCTCACCTAACCTGACAGATTTCTCGTAATTATAATATCCGCATTCGCGATGATTATTATTTTACAAGTCGTTAGTACAAACAAGACCCCTTTATAAATTCATAATAGCGCCGATATAATTAATTTCTGGCATGAACAATTAGGCAAAGTGAGGAAATAATTAAACATTTACGAAGCAGCAGCATTCGCGTTCGCACATCCAAGAACGGGCACCCGAGGGCGTATCTTCGATTAATTACGCAATTAGTATGCCTCTACCTTCCGGAGCCCCGGCGGCCCCGCGGAAGAACCGCGCCAACTGCTCAAGACGCTTCCCCATGATCTAGAACTTCCGGACCTATGCATAGGGCCCCCGAATAATATATACAGCCGTAGCGGAATAACTGCTCAAAATTTGAACAGAATGACAATATCAACAGCTACCACCCATTTTGATGCGGCCATTAAAATGGGGATAATTCGAGATGCAACATCCAAGGCCCTCTTAATTACATTCCCGGTTCCGATCCCACTTCTGAATTTTTTTTGCATTCCCCTGCATCGAATATAAACTGCATTCCAGATAGACGTCCGCAACGATGACTCGACGAGATTCTGATAGAGATGCCTTGTCGGCCCAAACGCCGTAAATGCCTATTAAATGATCATTTAACACTTCATCTTGCTTCGCCGTCCGTACATGACTTGGCTGCTTCGGACACCTATACCTGTCCGGACGCTACCAGCCGAATACGTTGCGAATATTCTCTCGGATAATTCATGATATGGTTCATCAAAAACGGCCGACTCGTGCCGCGGACGAAGGTGGTGCAAGAAATTGCTTTAGGCTCAGCTTGCAATTTATTTAACTTCCATATAAATGGATGGCCGACTTGAGTTGTTCGGTGGTTCCATACAAATCTTTAGGTTACGAAAAAGAACTTCTATGTATCGATAAATGATGACCAAAAATAATATCTTTAATTTTCCAAGAGACCAAGAAATTGGATTAAGGGACATTGCATTTTGTAAAAAGACAAATTCCGAAGACATTCAAGACCGTTGACACGTAGCATAACGGTCCAGTAAATCGGTCGAAACTCGGGGACGTAATTCCTTTGTTTTGGAACGCTCAAGGAACATCAGTCATAACGCAAATACCCATGCCGTAATGTCCTCCGGATTATGTGAGAATAAAATAACACTTCATCCGTAGCAAGCTAATTAACGCGGTGCTGTGGACGTTCCGCTCCCACAACATACTCGATTAAACAAATCTCAAATCTCCGACGCGTATGACGCGATGGTCAATATAGAAAATTAGATAATTTGATTTGGGGTCGAACGAGAACGTCTTTTGTCCGCCTGAGAACGGAGCAGCTGCTACCGGAAACACTTGAACGAAGACACTCGGGGCCCGTTTGACGTGAGACAAGATGGTTTGTTCCTTCACGTGCACGTACGAACGCGTGTATTATTGGATTCAGCCCCGGTCATCCAACCGAGAATTAGCGCGATTTGATTTATTCCCGAAATTTCCAGCGCAGATAACCGCGAAATCTTTTAGCTTAAAAAAATAATACCGAAAGATTCCGAGGGGGAATGTGGAAAAAAAGATTTTGAGGACATAATGAGTTTAAGTAGTAGGAAACTGCTAATAAAATAAATTTCCAACTAGTAACACAGTCTACCTTTTAAGTGTATCAAAGATGCGAACAACTTTGAAGATGCTTGCCGTTTGTATAGGCGAAACGTTAAGAAGTAATGCCAAAAATTAGATCCGCGAAACCTTAAATCATTGCATTTTTAAATAGAGACGGGTTGTTCGTTCATTTGAAGTGAGCCTGCTTTTTTCGCTCCGCTCACCTATCGGTTGTTCCTTCCAAGCACGATACAAATAATTTTCGAAATCTGCTATAGAAATCATGTTTTTTTTTGTAATTCACATAACTCGTACACGCATTATTAGGCATCCACGTGTTAGATCAACTGTTCTCTTGATTTGAATTTTCTTGAAATGAAGTTGTTGAAGGGATTCTCGGACACATGATTTCGAAATCCGAAAATAGTAGAGATTCACGTTCCAATGGTACGGCTAATAAGAATATTGTCGAGTCATTACGTTCGATTGTTACGTTTCTCAATCCTCTCGGAATGCGTAATTCGTGACTCCAATCGAGCTAATTGGACGTAGCATTTGAAGTAAGCTCCTAGCGTAAAATCGATTTCTCGTTTAATTGACGATCGCGGATCAGGTTTCGTCGCAACTTTCTAGCGTCACGTTCTCTAGCCGGCATCGGCAGGAAGACAATTGGAAAAGTAAATTCGTGCGTCGGCTCGTTTCGTCGTCGGATAGGAGGCCGACTAGACATCTCGCACCCGTATTCAATTAAAAGATAGCGCCCAATCCCCGAAACGCAAGTCTGCTAGGTGTATATCGCGTCCCGGCGGATTGCCGGATTGCGTGATCGCACCACCGCATCACCCTCTCTCACCCTGCCCATGCAACCAGATTGCATTCGGTTTTAATGCGATTTGATTTGACAGTAATCCCGTTATCGAATTTGCCACCCTACGCGTCGCATCATCATCGTCTCTCCCGAATTGAATCATATTAAATAACATATGCTTGCGATCCGGTTTCGGGAAAACGTTCGTCCGCGCTCCTCTTCCTCCTCTGGGACCACGGCTATGAATATTCAAATAGGTCCGAAAGGATCGATTAATATCGCAAGATCACGCTATGGGAGAACGGACACATGCGTCGATCTCGTTGATGATGCTGAATTATCGTTGGAACTTCTTCAATTTTCCGTCACTAGACACTCAATCATCGCCGATTTGATTCTGCCTATTCATTAGACGGATTATTTATCGAGGGTGAATTCTGAAGGTATCCTAATGATGGGAGAAAACGTTTCTAGAGCCATCGGCAACTATACCGGGGGCTGTTTAATCGTATTTTCGTTCGTTATTTTCACAGTAGACACGCCGATCTCCGTCTGGACGAAACAAAAAAAATCTATCAAGCAATCGCAGCGACCGAATCAATTTTCTATTCACCTCTAAACAATGCATTGGGAATCATTCGTTTTACGTTCAAGTATTTCAAATATTTTATTTTTGTCATATCGTAGCATCACCAATGATCACCAATCTAATTGTAAGCAAAAAAAATATGAAACATCCATTAGTGAAAACGCCTCGTCACCAATAACGCGGCCGTTCTAATGAGGCGGTAAGTGCGCGCGAGAAAAAAAATCGCGAATATCATTATTGTGAAGTCCAAGGAGATATCTGGAGGGCGTCGCGACGCCGTCGCGTCTCCAGTTGAAAGGTGCGACAATCATTAAAAGTTTTTGATCATATTTTAATTGGACGGATCTGAGGTCCTGCCACCTGCTCTCACATTTCTAACTCCTGCGAAAACTGAAATTTACGGTGTTGTATTCGCGAAATCGGCAAAAAAAATGCGACTGCTCGAAATCGAGTACGGATCTGCGGTATAGCAACAATCGAGCCGCAGGTATTTTGCACGCGCGCCGTTCCTGCAGCAAAACTAATTTTATGGTAGCAAACAGCCAATTATCGAACGCCGATTTTTCCGATGGATTTTTTTCGCGCACCTCAGCGAAATTGCGGACGGCGCAATTAGGTGTCAGTCGCTGAACAGCTGATACGTGGAACCAATTCCCGATAGTTTTTGTCTCGTCCTGTCGATTTTTCGCGAATCGTAACGTATGCGGCGCTGCATGTATACATTGTGCCGTTTTATCGCCGCCTATCAAATCGCTGCAGCGTCGGTAGGTACCGTTAAACGCAACGAATTATTCTTGGAATTTCGACGATACGGTAATCAATCGGCCATTTTATTATGTGGAAGATAAGATAAAGTTTAAAACGTCAATTAAGTTTCCTGCTACCTACACTATGCAACGCGTTTAATAAGTTCCTACTTCGGGACGCGGCAAAGGTGTAATCGAATTAATTATTCTAGGATAATGAGTTTATACAGTGTACAAATAGAATCCGATACAACTTTAAAATTAAATGATTTCTCACCGTATCATTGTTTTTAATGGTAGGTCGATTTTTGATCAAATGAAATATAGGACTTCTGATATTTACACTGAAAAAATCGAATGTCACCGCAATTTATTTTACGATCCGACACGATTCTAAAAGTGCTATTTTGAGTACGTTTTTCGAAATATTCCGAAATGAATCAATATATTTCGACTGAAAATGGTTGTTCTACGTACGGCGTCGCAAAGCAAAATGCATTCTTGTGTTGTTTGTGAAATTATTAAAAAATACCTATTGAATACAAAATGTATAGTTATGAATAATAAAATATACTGAAAATGCGATGATGATGGAAAATATGATCTATGAGCTGAAACTTTTTCTTCAAAACTGTTATACTTTCTCTTTTCATCTAGGTACAATGAGTTTGCCACTTTTCCAGTTAAATCAAAAAAATGTTTATCTTACTTTCTTTTTTTGCCATTTCAAACAGCTTTTTCTATATGAGTAGTAATCTGCTATTTAGCTTTAAAATATCATCAACATCGATTAACATTTAAAAATCTCAAATTTTTGCGCTCTTTTTTGCGTGTTTTAGAAAAATTGGACCGCGATAAAAACCCTTAGGGTGGTCGCACCGCGATGAAACTTCCACGAAAAATTCTCTCATAGATGCAACACTGAATTCTATGTCAAAAATGTCAGTCCGATGAAAATTGAAAAAATGATGAATGGTGCGCGTTTTTCCGCGTTTTCGCGTGTTTTATTAAATTAGGAGCGCGATAAAACCTCTTAGGGTGGCCGCACCGTGATGAAACTTTCACGAAAAATTCTCTCATAGATGCAACACCGAATTCCAAGCCAAAAATGTCAATCCGATAAAAATTGAAAAAATGATAAATGGTGCGTGTTTTTGCGTGTTTTAGAAAATTAGGAGCGCGATAAAATCTCTTAGGGTGGCCGCACCGTGATGAAACTTTCACGAAAAATTCTCTCATCGAATTCTATGCCAAAAATGTCAATCCGATGAAAATTGAAAATTTGATAAAAAGTGCGCGTTTTTGCGTGTTTTAGAAAATTGGGGGCGCGGTAAAATCTCTTAGGGTGGCCGCACCGTGATGAAACTTTCACGAAAAATTCTCTCATAGATGCGACATCGAATTCTATGCCAAAAATGTCAATCCGATGAAAATTGAAAATTTGATAAAAAGTGCGCGTTTTTGCGTGTTTTAGAAAATTGGGAGCGCGGTAAAATCTCGTAGGGTGGCCGCACTGTGATGAAACTTTCACGAAAAATTCTCTCATAGATGCGACATCGGATTCTATGCCAAAAATGTCATTCCGATGAAAATTGAAAATTTGATAAATGGTGCGCGTTTTTGCGTGTTTTGGAAAATTAGGAGCGCGATAAAATCTCTTAGGGTGGCCGCACCGTAATAAAACTTTCACGAAAAATTCTCTCATAGATGCAACACCGAATTCTATGCCAAAAATGTCAATCCGATGAAAATTGAAAAATTGATAAATGGTGCGCGTTTTTGCGTGTTTTGGAAAATTAGGAGCGCGATAAAATCTCTTAGGGTGGCCGCACCGTAATAAAACTTTCACGAAAAATTCTCTCATAGATGCAACACCGAATTCTATGCCAAAAATGTCAATCCGATGAAAATTGAAAAATTGATAAATGGTGCGCGTTTTTCCGCGTTTTTGCGTATATTAGAAAATTAAGAGCGCGATAAAATCTTCTAGGGTGGCCGCACCGTGGTCAAACTTTCACGAAAATTTCTCTCATAGATGCGACACCGAAATCTATACCAAACATGTCAATCTGATGAAAATTGAAAAATCGATTAATGTTGCGTTCTTTTTGCGTGTTTTAGAAAAATTGGACCGCGATAAAAACCCTTAGGGTGGTCGCACCGCGATGAAACTTTCACGAAAAATTCTCTCATAGATGCAACACCGAATTCTATGCCAAAAATGTCAATCCGATGAAAATTGAAAAATTGATAAATGGTGCGCGTTTTTGCGTGTTTTAGAAAATTAGGAGCGCGATAAAATCTCTTAGGGTGGCCGCACCGTGATGAAACTTTCACGAAAATTTCTCTCATAGATGCAACACCGAATTCTATGCCAAAAATGTCAATCCGATGAAAATTGAAAAATTGATAAATGGTGCGCGTTTTTGCGTGTTTTGGAAAATTAGGAGCGCGATAAAATCTCTTAGGGTGGCCGCACCGTAATAAAACTTTCACGAAAAATTCTCTCATAGATGCAACACCGAATTCTATGCCAAAAATGTCAATCCGATGAAAATTGAAAAATTGATGAATGGTGCGCGTTTTTCCGCGTTTTTGCGTATTTTAGAAAATTAGGAGCGCTATAAAATCTCCTAGGGTGGCCGCACCGTGGTCAAACTTTCACGAAATTTTCTCTCATAGATGCGACACCGAAATCTATACCAAACATGTCGATAAGATGAAAATTGAAAAATCGATAAATGTTGCGCTCTTTTTGCGTGTTTTAGAAAAATTCTCCCATAGATGCGACATGATTTTATAAAAACACCCGAACGGTACGCATAATCCTAGGTTTGTTAATGAAGTACACTAATTCCCCATTTATAAGAAACCCAATTCGACTTGATTGAGAATAACCAGCTTCTGTTAAACCTAATTTTTTCTCAGTGACATTGATATCGAAGAAAAATAATAAACGGAGAGGAAAAAGTGAGGAAAATGCGCGAAATTTGATTGACGTCTGGTATAAATAATGAAAAACGTCAGTCTTTGTCGCGCGGGGGAAAGCGAAATTTTCGCCGCTGTTGTCCGTAATAAATACTTGCATAATGACATCCGGGAAATAAGAAGAAGCCGGAGAAACGGCAGCGGCGGCGTCTTTCACGACGTCCGAATCCCAACTTGCCCCCGAATTGCCATGGAAACGACGGCGCTCCCGTTGCTGCCACTCGCAGCCTCCCGATGTCTCCTAGCGAACAATCGCGAATATGCAAGGCGACTACTCATCAGTTTACGATACGATGATCGCAAAATGAAAACATCGATTGATATTACGAAGAACATCTTATTTTCGATGATAATAATAATAATAATACAATGAATGTTTTTTGTTTCTTTGGTCAGGTTTTGCTGCTTTGCTGATGAAAAGTGGGAACCAAAAATATTTTGCATGGAAATTACCATGTATGCGCTTGTTATGGTCTTACTGAAATTGCAATCAGTTTTGAAATATTCTTTAAACATTCCATTTTACTCAAATTCAAAGAGTAGATAATTTTATTTTAATATTTCAAATTTTAAAACCCCTCAATGAATAAATTATCAATATTCTTGGCTAAATGAATATTACAAAATATATTGGATTTAGGTATGTAATCCACCATTAGTGGTAAAGAATATTGATATCGTTGGAGGCAGGTACCGCCGATTCTCGTTTTATTTACGCGCTGACGGCGATCGTCAAACGTTGTTAAATTGGTATGGTTGTAATTTATCATCGGGGACGGCGGGGGCGGCCACTGTTATGGCCTCCAATCATTTGTCTTCCAACACCTGTCAGGACGTGGTCCGCTTTGTACATCTACACACTGGAGCGCAGGAAAGGAACTGAACTTGAGCGTTCGCAAAAATGGAAATGGTAATAGAAATTCGAATTAGGTACCCTATCGGGAATAGTTTTTTCTGCGACAAATTTCACCGAAAACGCGCCTTCGACGTGACGAATATGGTTTTGCCGTTTAAATATTAGCAAAAGTGAAAAGTTTTATTACGGCACTGGTTCCGCTATACTCGGCTACTATAATCTTTATGAATAACATCATCACGTGCATATAAAACCCCTGAAAAGCTCTTCACATTCTTCCATCATTCATAATGATTTTTAACCCTTCCCGCTGTTTGTTTAATGATATGGGCGATTTTCAAACAAACTTTGCGTCAATGAACCATTTGTTTTTTTCTGGGGGGGGGGGGGATTCTTGAAAAAGGAAAACGTGAAATTTTATACATTAATCTAGGAGCTTAACTTTTTCTGTACATAGTTCGTGTAGCTGATTAACAAAGGTCAAATAAATAATATAAAATTCCATGTGGGGATTGAAATTTGAACAATTATAACCTTATTTATTCAAGGAGTACTTAGTTCTTAGTTTTCTTTAATTCAAACCAAACAAATCATCCTTTAACCGCAATAAAATATGTGTTCCAAAATTAATTGATGTGTTTCGTTATTATTTTAAAAGTGTACGAATGAAATAAATTAGTCATTTTATTACACCTTTAATAGGATTTCGTGTAAGCGCACTTATGCAACATGTATGTGTTACGCCACATATTGAGTAGGTTGAGGATATTTGACCTTCTTCATAAAATGAAGAAAAATTTGGATTAATTTTAGTTGAGTCATTTCTAACTTTATATTTGGAAAAATGTGTATTTCATCTTAACTACGAACTAGAAATACGTTAAGTTCCAATAAGTTTTGAAATAATTTTTCAATCTTTCATATCGTTCTGGAAGGGTTTGGTCCGTTTTCGTCATGAGCTGTTTGTGTATAGAGCATACATTTGAATGATCGAATGACTATGAGATCGTTAAAGACATTGTGGAGGGGGGAGGGGTCTTGGACAACGTTACGATATGTTACAGGAACCCAATGATTTTGACGTTAATTGTAATTTTAACATCCCAACATCCTGCAATGTTCCTGGAGGACGAATGGTCGATTATGACCCAACAAAGCTGTGCCCGCATTTGATTTGTTGCTAGTTTGATTTGTGCGCACCTTATTATGCGGCAGAGGAGCCAACGGTAATAGCAAATGAGGTACGCCTTGAGCCATAGAAATGTACAGCCAAAAGAAGAGAAGTTTGACTGGATTCCACCCTCGCATTCCAAGTTGGCGGCGATTCGGTCGGGCTGCGTGGCGAAGACGAAAAGAGGAGAAGAGGACGACGGCGACGACGACGACAGCGGGGCAGTACGTGTGTAAATGACGTCGCTGAAACAACGAACGAACGAATGAGAGGAGGCTGCACAGTCGACACTCCCAAGACAAAGGCGGCCACTTCCGCCGCCGCAACGGTAATTCAATAATGCCCTCATCAATCAAGTTACCGCCGCTCCACTTCTGCCCGTCGTGAAATGGAGATCTTGTCGAAAGAATCGACCTCAAGATGGTGGATCCCGAACGTCCAGCTAGATCGGAAGGCGAAAGCTACATTTGCTGTAAATAGCGATCGTTTTTTTCCGGCTTCTTTTTTACGCCAGAAGTTTTCGGCCTCGTCCTTGTCGGATTATTCGTATTTTCCGCGGTTCCCTCGACGTTGCCACGCAACGTCGATTCTGCGTCGGGCGCGTTCGCGTAACCAACGGTAACGTGCAGCTCGTGGAAATTCGTCAGAATTTTTCCCATTCGGACGTTGCCATATAGATAAACGGAGGTTACCACAATTGATATAACGACCACCAAGTTACAGGCAACCAAGAAACTTTTGTGGAATGAAGCTCTAGGTAATAAACATAAAAAAAATCTTGATTTCCTCCTATGCGGCACTAATAATCGATTTTTTCTATTTTCATCTGTTTGCTACATTTCTTTGCCTCCACCTGACAAGTCTGTATTTCCTATTTTCACTGTAATCACATTCACCACTTCCAATTATCTTTTAACAATTCCCGGGTCCCTTATATCCGTTTAAAACATTTGTCGGAAGAACGTAGATTCTCCAGAAGTTTCTCGAAATTTACAAATATTGAATTTGTGAAAATTGCGTTTCTTCTTCTGATCTCATACAAATCATTTATTGAAGCTGCTCTATTTCAAACATTGTCGTTTTAAGATCAATACCTCTCTGTGTCTTTTTTAAGTAAATTTCAACAATCCCATCTATACTCTTTAATGATTAATTGAGGTGCAGCATTTTATTTAAACTTTCGTTAGGAGAACTGGAAAATGTAATGGGATCTTGAGAGGTTTTCTATGCAATAAAATTTTTAATAGTCGAGTTATTACCAAAACTCTTTCAAAAAAATGGGAAAAGTTCTGAACATTTTTTTTTCTGAAATATTTTAGAATCGTAATAGAATATAATGGTTTTAGGTTTTCCTTGAATTTGCAGTCAACTTTAGAATAATTTATCCCGATTCAATCAGAAACTTGCATTTGTCAACGTGAAAAACTGATACAGCCATGTGAATGTGTATTGGCAGTTCGACGTTGTTGATAATGTTGCTAAGATACTATTTTCAATGACATGTAAAAATGAGCAAAAAAGTCATTGTTTTGGAAAATATTATAAATTGTACTTACTCAAATTTTCATCAAGTATCTGTCCAAAAAGTGACAGAGGTTTTGGAATATTCAAAACATTGCAATCATTGTGTGAAACTCTACGTGTTCAATATTACAACCGTACAATATTTGAAGCAAATCCGTGATCCGAACGTCGCATGATCTAAACCGTAATTTCGATATCAATAATGTTAAAATCATTGATAAAAAAACCAAAGGACCAAAAACGATTGATCAAAGAAATAATGAATATAATAAAATGAAAAATTGTCAATTTCAGACATTGAAAAATAATGTATAATTTGTGACTTTCAGAAAAAAAATTACAAATTGAGTGAATTGTAGTGTTTCTAAATATTATTTGAAACAACTTTTTTTCCTTTAAATGTTCACTGATAGTACAAAAGGAAACATGAAACTATTCATCAGATCAGTTAAAATGCCATTACATTTTTTTCAATTCTCATCAAATATCAAATATCAAAAAATGTCAGTGAAAAAAATTTAAATGTAAATAAAAAACAGGACTGAAGGTAGAAATGGACAGTCTCTAGTTGTTGTTTGTTATTTTATTTGCGAATTCAATTTCATTTTTAGAGGTTTTTGTGTGACATTCTGAAACCTGTAGCTGTTTTTCTGTCTTATTGGTATGTAGCATTTTTCTGCTGATGAGTTTGAGAAAATAAAATATGGAACAATTTCAAGTTTTAATTGGTAGCGTAAAATCAGTAACCTCTTCGAATGAAGCTTTTGTATTCGTCATTCGGCCAAATCACTATTCGTGCTGAAAAAGTTATTTTCGTTCATTAATGCGTTGGCCTATTGATGGAATACATTTTTTTTTTATTTTCCTTTATAAAGCCGGCTAAAGGAGCTTGGTCGATGACCATTTGGTTCTTCTGAAAATTGTTGAATAATACATCCGAAATAATATTCGTTATTTAGCCGAATAACGAGTAGTGAAAAAATAGCCGAATACGGCGAATAGTTAAATTTGAAGCGGGACATATTTTCATAGAAAAAACACGATATTCAGTCATATGGATGAAGTAGCAACTCAATTAAACCTATTTCTGAAAAGTATTAGGTATATATAGCGAAAAAGACACTCGCTTTCGTGATTTTGCTCCAAATTTTTGTTTCGTTCCAAATTGGACTCATCTAAAAGTGAGAATAGCTTCAAGTCTTTTTGAATATAATGACGCCCCAAAGATAACCAAAGTTCTCCTATCTTAGTAGGGAAAAAATAGGTTGCAGATCTTTTTCGCGTATGAAAATCGTATGGACTTTCAGACTGGATTGTAGTGAACTATATAAATCGGGTGCGATATTTTTTTTTCCACCCCGGCCAGCACAGTCGATTGCGGATGCATTAGACGAACTTCCGGCTCGTAGTGCAGTCTCCGATCATCTGTAACGGCCTACATAGATGGCGGATTCATGCATATACATACGTGGACTTCCTGCCGGACGAACGTGACGTCGTGTTTAATGGGGACGCACATCCGAGGGGGTTCGGATGGAAATCAAGTCGATATGTCTGTCGTCGTTATTATGCCTTGCGAAACGTTTCTCACGTTTCACTTGGCACAAACGACAAAAAGGGACGAACGTTCTGGAGGAGTTGGAAAAAAAAAAGGGCGAACGCGGCCGGTTTTTCCGCGAAAATTGATTCCGACCAGCGGCGCAGCGGGAGAAAGATCGCGCGACGGATCGAAAAACGAGGTCGTCGCCGATCGTCCCCCGCACGCAGCATCGAAAATCGCGTTCTCGCAAAGTGAATTTGCGGTCCGCAATGAGTCAAACACACGTGCAGGGGCGGACACGTGCCCGAGTGGGTGGCCAATATTGAAAATTGCATAATTTAGATCATCAAGCATCCGCATACTGAGCTTCTAGTGGGATTAGCAATTCATTATTACCGAAAGGGAGGTCCTCCTCCACTTTTCAGATCGCTCACTGAGATTCCGCCCGGGTTTCTTCTATTTCCAGCCATAATTAAACGCTCGGAAGGGTGGATCGATAACAAACATGGAATAAATACGTCAAAATTTAAGGCGCCTTCAGATAAACATACCAATTTCTGACCTTGACTCAAATAATATTATGAACGTGCGTAATTTTTTCCTTTTTTCAAAGGAACGCTATTGGGATTGAAAAACTTGACTTTTTTTAACGAATAGTCGAAATCACGTTGACTGGGGGTAACTAGGGAAGATAGGGATTTTGCGGTCTTGAGTTTTTGTTTCGAAAACAATGTTGCTACCAAAGACTGGCAACCTGGAACGCTGCCCCCGTTAAAGGTCACAGATATACGCCGGGGCGCGTTCCTTAATTAGGGATTACGATACAAAGCGCGATGACGAGACACCGAGACAAGGGGGTCGGCGGCGGGGCGCGGGGCGTCTTCGGAATGATTGATGATGGCGAGGCCGCGGCGCACTTTTTACAGCACGGAGGCCCCGCGCGATGAGACGCGGAATTAGCGCCGTTCTGCCCCCGATGATGTTCGGCTCGCATGACGTGCCTCATTCGACATGGTGGATACGATTATACCGTGAATAACCGTGCCGTGGTGAGTAACGACATACACACAGATACACACATACGCACACGGGCAGACTGCCATCATCGTTCCTCGGACGTTTCATCCATAAAACAATTAAAAGTCGCCCTCGTCCGGAAGGGAGGGCCCGAATCACTGCGGCTTGACATCAGAGATAAATCTATGAATACCAGATATATCCACATAGAAGCAGTTAATTCGGCTATTCGCCCAGTTTTTTCACTATTCCGTATTCGGCCGAATAGTGGCAAGTATTATGATAATTTTATTACATGTATATTATATAAGTAATACAATCAAAAGATAATAATCACAAAATCTAAAAAGTGAAGGTCTCATTCCAGTAATCATAACAGAAAGAGAACTTTCATTAGAGCAGGAATAAAATCTCATACTAAGTACTGGAATCATTTCTGTACTCATAAAAAAGGTACAATATTTTCCATTGCTCATAACAGGAATATCTAGTTTCATAAAACGTTTGGTTTCTTTGCGTGCTACAGGAACTCGTACAGGAATATTTACTGCTGATTATTACAGGAAGCATCAGTGGAAAAGTCGTGGCTTATTACAGTTTGAACCTGTTCGTATTACAGGAAGTCTTAGCGGAATATGCAAATGTTACAGGAATTTCTATTTGTTATTACTATAATAATACCTCCTTCCTTTTGCTTGGAACTATTTTTCAATATTTCTTGATATTGGGATTTCTACTCCTTAGTTCCTTACGAATTGCTACTTGTCAAGGACGGCTGTTTAATACTTGAAATAGTTTCACCTATCTAGAACCAAGTGGCGGTATTATGATCAAAAATATCATTTTTAATATTATGCCCTTAAAAAACATAATTCTCGAAATGAGTGTTCAGTTCTTATTTTGAGACTAGACTGAAGTGTATCGAGACGTGTCATCTCGTCTTCATTTAAATCGAATTTGTTGCATCAAATTCCCGGTCGAGCTTCCATCCGCGGATATTGTGTAAAGTGAAATCGAAAGTCCGGTAACGCCGAAAAGACGCGGTGCGTCAGATAATATTCGAATGACAACGAGAGGCCTGGTGGGGTTCGAGAGGGACTTCCCTTGCCGGAATATCGTAATGACAGACAGTCGGAATCTCACTCACAAAGGCCTTAATTAAGACAGTGCGAGTGGAGATAAGGCACGCAGCGCATAAAAAAACGCGACCCAGGGAGGTTGGCAATCATACATATGGGCAAAGATGGCGAACAGTCGAGATTCCACAACAGAGTTGGCGTCGCGAAATCAACCCCCTCGGCGCCTCGAAATCCACCTACTCAGATTGCACAGTCGCGATTATGAAACTGTAGTTAATCAGGACATTTATACGTACAGATATTTTTTTTTTTAGTCGATTTCGTATGAACAAAAATTAACATTTTCGCACAAGTTAACAAATCTGAAACCGATGACTTATTAAAATTGCTCGTATTGACGTATTGGTCGTAGCGGGTACGGTCCTGAATCTGCGAATGGATGTAGTGATTTTCACCAATTTCACTCTTACTTCCGCCTCGATCCGCTGAATCTCGACGCTTCTCGAGCATCCCCCACGTGCTTTTCCGAAAATTGCTATCATTATATTCGCCCTCTGTTTAATAGATACGGGGCGCTTCGCGGAATACGCAATCATTCCGTATCGGGAACAAGCTGAAAAAATAAATATAAACCGACGCGGATTCCTGCGACCAAATCGCTTTCGAATAATTTCGGGGGATGATTTTTTTTTCGTCGACGGAAAATTATATCAACGAACCGAATTCGAAAACGAGGTATTAATGCGATGGGAATATGGGGGACGGGCCAGATGGATTCCGGGGCGAAGTTCCGTTTGTTTTCCGCATAGTTGTATTATATGACACGTGAAAGCAGTTGACTCTCTGTAAATCAATAACGGGGAAACGGGGCGAATGGAAGAAATGGAAAAGCGGACCGATTTTCGTTACACGGGAAATTAGTGAAATGTTTCGTAAGGCCATAAGGAGGGAATTAATATCAATTTGTCGTTCTCGATGTTGGGGAATGATAAATTTCGAATTTAATGAGCTTAGCGCGTGATTCGGCCGGGGACTTCCGGAAAAATTCGGTAATTATTTGCCAGGCGTTATCTGATCGGAATTTCCCCTTTTCTGCTGTTTTCACTTCTTGCCGGTAGGGTCAATTAGTATCGCTATCTACAACTCTATATTTTCGTTTTTGGTTGACAAGTTGCCCGTTTAGCGTCACGATTGCAGGGTTGGCCTTATGTCTTCATAACAACACTTTCTGATTTGCCACAATTTCGTTCAAAGAGATGACAGCAATAGTTAGTTCTTGTGAATTTTGTATTTCTAAAGTGGTACCAAATATTCTTACATTGGAAACAACGACAAAACAAAGAGAACATTTGATTTATTAAAAATGAGATCTTCGTTACAAGCTGAATTTGGAGCGAGATTAAACGTTTATGATAATTATCTGCTTGCCATTTTTCTTGGTCCACGATATAAAACTATTATTACAGCTACATTTCTTTGTGTGTGAATCGTTTTTAATTTTCATCAGTGGGCCGAGGAAAAATGTTTCCATACTTAATGAAATTACTGGTGATAACAAAATCAGTGTTCTAGAAAAAAATATTCAATTATCATTTCAATATTGCGCGATCACGGCGTTTGTTAACTTGACACATAACTAAACGTGCAACACGAATGTTCCGTTTCCTCTTTCACCATTTTCCGAATAATGGAATGGAACAAAAAAACGTTATCTGGGTGAACGGCGAGCGTCTTCCCCGTCCATTGTTTCAGTCGACGACGACGGCGTCAAAATTAGAACTATCGATCCTCTCGTCGCGACGTTATACACGTTATAATAGGTACATATACCTATATTTATCTGCAACCAGTTGAATTCCAGCCGCGGCTTTTGTTCGAATTATAGTTTTGCGAGCGAAAGTGTGCCGCACGGAGAATTTCCTCCATTTAGATCTCGTTTTATCTGCGACGCGGCGCGTCCCGACGCCCGCAGCAGCCGCTGCCAGTACGTTTCCCGCCGGAGGGAGCGCACCGATAACACTAACCGAGAATATTGGCAATAATAGAACCGAAGAAGCCAACTACCGGCTCATTATGGTGCCGCTCTATCAACGGCTTGTTGTTCTGATTCGGGGCGCAATTCAATTTTCGAAGGAGAAGATGCGAGCCAGCGGAAGGTATGATCGAATTAAAACACCACAGTTCCTAGGACTAATCCATTCTTAAATGTTCGTTATCATCGGTTATTTATAGAATATCTGGCACAATAATTGTCTTCTCGTCGTAAAGTCTCTCGCAATGGGATGACAAAAGGCATAATGTGTTTGGACATTATACGTTTACCTTCTGACAGTGGGGACGTTAAATGGTGACTTGATGCTCCCATACAACAATAGGGATTCGTAAGTGTTGCTTAATTCGATAGACGGAACGAAAATTTATTGTGGAATGCTGGGAACAATTCGGCATCCAGTAGGAAAAAAATGAAAGTAACAGTTGACTTCTCCGGAATCACATATTATATTATTTAAGTCACCTCCAACTCAATTACTATTCACCTAAATGCTTTCACATATTTTTGAAAGAAATTTTCGGTAACGTTACACCGCGACCGTGGAAGCATTGAGGCAATTCAACTGTTTAATTTAGAAACGTCGAGAGGAAGAGGAGGTACATATACATATATCCATGGTGTTTATTCCGCATTCAAAACACACTGACACACGTCGGTAAAATGGAAGAAGCAGGACTGCCTTTGTGTATGTCGTCCTTTTGATCTGTTGCACGAACGACAAATAGAAAATGGATTGATGTCTCTCTGACTGGATAAAGGGAAATGTCTACCTGTAATGTGGCGACATTCCGCCAATGTTGCGATATTGAAGCTTTTCTATTAGCTCTTTACTACCGTACCCGGTTTAGACCGAGCGGACTTTCTGTTGATTAACGGCGATGACTAATCATTGTCGAGGTTTCGATTAACTCCGAACCGGGCTAATCGAAAATCCGTATCGCGACATTCGCGAACGTCGAACGGAATTCGGCGTCGGAAATTTTAATTTCGAATTTGGACACGATTTCCATTCGGAATTTGGATGTTCCGCTCCCTCGGGAGACTAAACGGAAATAGTAGATGAAATGGTGGGCAGGTCGTCATCAGCTAATGGCCCATACCGAACCGGAACGCGGTCTCGGGACCCGACTGCGCCACATCGCCCTCGCACGACACACAAATTTCATTTCCATGGTTAAAACTCCGGGAAAACAGGATTTTCCGAGATATTTTCCTGTCAGCCCGAATGCGTACTTTCGAAATGAGACTTTTTTCTCTCTTTTACGCAAAAACACTCTCGTTTACGATGACATTTTTGCTTTTGAGTCTTCTATTTTTACGTTTTTTTCTTTCAAACTTCGTTATTGCACATATTACAAACGTACTATATTAATAATATATAATGAATTTATTATGGTTAAGTAAAACTTGATGTTTTTTTATCAGTTCATCATTTTGTTTTTACTTTTTCAACATTTATTTGTTCAAATATGGCATAGGTAGCTCAACAGGCGTAGTACCCAGAAAAACCGGATTCGAATCCCAGTAAATTCTTCGGAAGCCGTTCTTCAAGCCGTTGGTCCCGGCTGTATATTAAATATATGGTCATGCCAGAGGCACTTGTGCGATCTGAAGACTTACTTTTTATTCGTTCCAATCATCTGATTTTCTTCGTATTGACCTTGACATTTGGCTTGCAACAAACCAACGAGTGGACATAGCATCAGACGCAATGGAGTATAGAACAGTTCATTTTAAAAATTATTTTATATTTTATTATTTGAACATAGAAAAAATTCGAACAGAATAATGCTGATATTACTTAAACATCAAGTATGTTCTAAGAGCAGAAACTCAAGAAATCGAGATATTTTTATTGACATATGGTACTATTCATATATTGTTTCCAACCCCTTTGTCACAAATGACATTCGTGTCACAATAAATCAAACAACCCATTGAAACTACATTTCGATGAAAATTATTCAATACTTTGTAAAATGTACATTCGAAATTATATTCCTTGTATTTATTCGGCCTCATCCCTTAAGACAAAATATATGAACGCGAAACCAAAATCAAATTTACACATTTCTATCGCGAGTACTAATATAGTTCGTAAAGACGTAAATCTGTCAGATGTGAAATATCGGATGTCGTCGGCCGACATTATGCTGCACACAGGCTGTAAATCCAAACTGCAAACTGTGTAATCTGCGCCGGATCACCCTTCTACATAACGTGAACTTTATCGTCTAATCTCCCCATATGCGTTAAGTAGCCGGCCCTCATTGTCCTCATGTCTGCTTTTTTGACGACGCTATCGATCCAGATTATTGCGAAACCAACGAAAATCCTGCAGACCGATCGTGAACCATACAAAAGTGATTAACACATTCGCGGAGTGCACTAATTGGATTTTGCTTTCCATCAGAATAATGAATTTTTCTCACGAATATAGAAAAATAATGTATGACTGACCACACGAGTCTTTAATCTCCGATTAAATCACATTCTAATAAGCTGGACCATGTCTCCACTACCCTGATAATTGTTTTTGTTGAAAAAAACAACTAATCATTTTATGCGGGAATCATCTGCAATTTACGAGTTCGATTCAACGTGATATGTCGCATCTGGAAACGTTGACATTTATCGTTAATCGGGGGACAAAAAGTCGCCCCGTTGAATGGTATATGTAGGCACCGATTCTTTTGTGATATACGGACGTATCGTCAATTAGGACAATGAAATCCTGAAAAGGAAATTACTCCTTGAGAGAATCCATCAATTGGAAATTATATAACAATTCGTATTGCTTTCAATTCGTTGAGAACGCGATGTGTCGTTTCTGAGCTTGAAAATTTTGATTAATTTACAACTCCTGTAGATTTTGTTTATTGAAAGCTTTTTTCAAATAATAATCATGTCTCATTTAATTCTCTTGAGAAAAAAAATCAACATAAACCAATTAAGTTGATTTACATAGGAGCTGATGATTTTCAACTATTGTTCAGATATTTTTCGAAATAACCAACATTTTTCAGGAATGCCACTCACACTCGAAAACAAACTGAAGAGTTAAGATTAAAATTGGAGAAATAAAACATGAACCAATTAGAAATTAAATAAGCGAAAAAAATCAAACTCACCGAAAGAATTTTTCTGGCGAAATAGAAGTATCACTTCATGTTTTTAATGAAAACCAAAAACAAATCTCTGATAATACACCGAAACTTTCCGCAAAAACCTTCTGGAAAATTATCACGAAAATGTGAAGAATCCACTCGAAAAAAATATTTGGAATTTTGAGAAAGACTGTCAATAAAATTCAACACACTTTGGGAGACTTTGAGAAACTAAACCGAAAACAGAAAAGATAAAAATATTGTAAACCCCCTATTGGGTAAAATTGTCCAATTGAAAGCCAGTTGAAATGGTTTGTGAAAAATCTACGATAAAATTCGAAATTGTAGATCCAAAGTACGGAAACCCGTTGAAGAATTTTAAAAAGATATTCAAAAATCCCGCAGAGAAAGCCACAGTGAAATTTCTGAAATCTAGAGTTGCAGCTCAATCCAAAAATCTGCCACAAATAGTTAGAAATTTGTGAATTTTTTTAAGAGTTGTTCTGCGAACACTGAAAAATTTTGAGACATATCAAAATGAAACTACCACAAAGAAAAATGTTAAAAACAGTTTGTGCTTTTTATTCGTTAAAAGAAAGCCCACTGAAGGTAATCATGATAATCAATTTCAAATATAAAGAAAATTTGCGCCACTTTGATCGGCTGCTAATAATGGTTGACGATGAAATTAAGATATGTGTATGTAATGCTGTTTCATTAATTTAGAATAAATCTGGTATATGGAGGTTCAAAACAAAAAATTCATTTCGAAGAGTGTTCGAAACGTTAATACCATCCCCTGCATACTTATTTCGCCCCCTCTCGAACAAACCCTTAATAAATGCGGACTTAATAGTCGAAAATTGAATCCGAGAATTGGAACGAGTGACTTGATGATGTGATTCGACAGTAGTGACCTCAAATCCCCCCAAATCAAACGAGCTAAGTGGGGGAGTTTTCGTAGCGGCGCACCCTTTGCCAGCTACCCCGGGGATGCAAGATTCACACTTGCTCTAGCCATTTGAAATTAACGAAAAAAAAAAAACGATAACGAGACGGTCGACACGTCGGAATTTCATTCTGTCAGCGTCAGATTAATTATTTTGATATATAGAAAAATTACCTGCGGAATAATTCCCCATTTCACTTTCCGGGAAGAATGGAAAGAAACGTTTTGGAATGACAGCCACACGATCGATAAAAATATGCTCGCACAATGGGAATGTCATTTTCACGGCTTTCCTTCCAATAAGTGCTCGACAAACCAATTGGAATGGGAAAACATTTGCCTGCGACAAGGTTTGTTCCTGATCAAATTTGCGTTTCAAATCACTCGCAAGATTACCCTCGCAAATATTAGCACTAATTAAATCGATAATATTCAAGGGGGAGGGGGTGTGGACGGAGCGGACGAAGGTCCCGAGGCGCCGCGGCAAATATGCCCAAGGGCTCGAATGCTACCCTTAAAATGGCCGAAACATTTCGTTACGTTCCACGGCTGACGGTCACATTAATATTCAAAAGTGATTTAGGGTGGGGAGTCTATCAAATATTTCGCATATCTTGTTATTAAACTGTTACAACATTTCCAGCTGCCGGGGAATTTGGCAGATTTGACATCGTCATATTTCACTTGCTTCAAAAATATCATCAGAGGTATGTGAAATTAAATAGTTTGAGGGGGATAAATCTAATCTGTTTGAGTGTCATGACAGACTTATGACCAGGTAATTTTGAAATGATTTAATTGATCTTGATTGTTAAAAGAATGTACGAATACAGTTTTGAAGATAAGTAGGTGTGTTTTTGTATTGCGATCGTATTGTCAAATCAGATAGAAAAGGTGAGAAACAAAGAAAAGAAAAAGGATTTGTTAAATTCTCTCAATGGAAGGGGGAAATTACTGTTGTTTTCACGGTTTTATTATATTAAACCGAAAAATAATACTAAGCTTTGTTAACAACGATGACAAATGAACAGAAGAAGGAAAAATGGAACGGGAAAAAAATCGTATAAGTACTATGAAATAATGTATTTTTCTGTTTTAAAGTTGTATTGTTTGTTCAAATTTTACACACGTACAGGATTTCAAAAAAATCTCTGTTTTTTCAAAAGTTTGTTTTACCGTTTGAAGATTGTATGAATTAACTCTCTTGTTGTTATTATTATTTCGTTCTAAATTTCGTGAGTGATAATAACGATCGTCGAAATTGGAAATAAATTAGTCCATTTGTGACGAAAGAATAACAATTTTCAGCATGGATTGAAGAAAAAAGCTGATTCAGTTTTTAATTAAGTCTGCCATTTATATTCTTGAGGGACGCGGTGAGTTTTGAGCTTGGTATGTATATTGCACGATTCCGTAATTCTGGCTTTTGCAAAAGTAGGATTCGTTAATTTTTCCGCCTGGAGCCGTCTAGAGCGTTGCTATCTTCATCAACCATAATCGTTCGTGTACCAACGAGAGCTTTGACTTGCATCAGCAGCGTCGGGATTTCTCGTCACTTTGTACGCGAGAACGCGGTAATACAAACGTCGAGTCTAATTAGTCTCGAATATCCATCAAGTGCGAATCTGGCATTGCGCATCGATAATTAGACGGAGTAATTAGAGGCGATGAGCTAAACCTAGATGCTGCCTTTGTCGAATTTCCGATTTCGGATTCGTCGTATTTACACGTAGCTATATACACATAATATAACTCGAACGTAATCCCTAAAGTTAGCCTTTACGAATACGATAGACTGGGATACGGCGAAAATAAGTGTTTTTTCTTTTCGTTGTGCCCGAATTTCCCCAAAGCAATTCAACTAGTAGTTGTGCCACGGCAAATAAATCGATACGAATTCCGAGCGAATTTCGCGACTCGGTAAGTGCCCAATTTCTGATCGCTCGGATAATTTCCCACTCTATCGACCCCGCGAATCTTTATGCAAAGCAGTTTCCGATAATGAGGTGCTATTCCTCCATTCACGATTTTTGTCTCTTTTCGTTACGTCGCGAATCCGATTCGCCGTCCCCGTTGTTTTCCGTCGCGTTCTCCATTTCCGCACGACGAATTTTTTCTAAACCAGACGTTAATTTTCCGGCTCATTTCTCGTTCCTTCTCGAAACGAAAATATTTGCGGGTTAAATTGTCCGGCTTATCGGGTGAAAGAGGGCGGTTCGATGGAAAACGATTTCCTCGATTCTTATACGATTCTGCACCTCGAATATTTCATGTCGGGACATTTCCAATTACAGGAAAAAAAAACAATAACGTTGAAAATGTTCAAAATTTTTTGCTCCCTGGTATATGATAATTGCTCCTTACTCTAATTATCTTAAGTTTTGTGCTATCAAAAGCTCCATCGATAAATAGTAATGAATGAAAAAAACTTCGTGAAAATTATATGCATTAGCGTTGCAAAAATGTTGCAGCAACAAGTGCAGTGAATTTTGCAGAATGAAATAATGTGTATCAAAAGATGGCGCTTTAAAAATACTTAATGTTTAAGTTTCGAACAATGAATTCGAAGTACGACAAAATATTTCAATATGTTCGAAATTGAAGTAGGACAAAAAATTTTGTAAAACTGAAAACTAAAGTGTGATCGAACCGAAAAATGTTCGCAAGTAATAATAATAATAACGGCCGACATTCAAAATCGTTAAATGAAAATTTTCTAATATTCCAGCGGCCGTCGGGGATCTCCCTCGCTCTAATGGTTTTGACATCACGGTCGACTGCGGAACATCGCTCATCGACCTAATATATCGGTCAATTCATAATCGTTCATAAACGAGAAGGGTTGGTAGACGCGACAATGATTTTGTGTGACCATGACGATGACAATCAAAATGGATTAATTAACCCTTCTTTCGGCCTCCCCTCGCACATACATCGCCCGACCGATGCACCGTAGAATACGGTTATTATAAGTTACACGCAAATGAATACGACTCAATGGGGCTTGGAATATTAAAAAATTCATAAGTGCTCCGCGATTGGGGATGATGCGAAAAGAAAGCGTCACTCACCCGTTCGATGGAATCCCGCCACTTTGTTAGATTTTCGTTTTCCACACATTTCCTGAAAAGGAGAGAAAGAATCAGAGGTCGGACAATAAAAAGATAAGGAATCATGCGCGAGGAAACTGGCGACGGGAAAACGACACGACATCACGAAAATATATAAAAAGTGCAGAGAATAAAATTTTAAGTGGCAGATCGTAAAAGTGAAATTGCAACCGCGAAAAAGTCTTATATCACATCCTGGCCTCCGTGTTGTACAATATTCTCCTGTTCAGGCATCCCGCAGGAAAGACGTAATGAAAATATTGCGATCGTTTCAGGATCGTAACGAAGTAATTTAAGTAATCGATGAATACATTTTCTGAATAGAACGGTTCATATTAATCGGTTGTGGTTTATTTCGGCCGGAAATAATTTGAAATCGGAATTTTAATGCGCACGTCACCTGTGATTTGTATTAGAGACGGCCCTGCGGCTTTCAGACAAAGTTCACGTATAAAAATGTTGTTGCGGTTGGAAATGGTCCGTTTTCTCGCAACAAATCTCCAGATCTGGAGGCTTGTGACCGAAATGGCCCTGGAGGGTAAGAGGAGAAGCGCTGTTTTATTAAAGCAATTCGCCACTGATTTATTGGTCTAAAAATGAAACCGGCATTCCAGTTTGACATTGTTCGCATACCTAAAGAACTCTGGACTGGTTGCGGGACGCGCCGGGAAGAGCTTTTCCCATTTCGCATGTTTCGCGGACAAATATAATAATACCTTTTTTTTCTTCGACTGCGCCTCTTTCGTTTCTATTATATCTGTGTACAAGAATTTAATTAAACGTCCTTCGATTTATTTACGACTGTTTACGCGTTAACGGTTATCGCTAATTAACTTCAAACTGGATTTACGACTCCCGGACTCGAATTTGCTGGTCCTTTTTCTCCGAGTAATAAATTGAAAGTTTGATGGGCGATTTTTCTTTTTTGGCGCAATTAAACTGCACTAGAATTCGGAGCGTACGACGCCGACGGCTGCGGCGCGGCGCTCCATGCACACGAGCCGAAAGCTTTCAAGCTTCGTTCCGCTTCTGGCTAAAACCCGATCAAATCTCGTAAATATTTCAGTCGAACTTGTCGGCCAATCACCGACTAGAACAAAGGGATACAGTCGGGGCTAAAAGGTCCGGACTTTCTCCATCTATCCTCTTCTCTCCATCTTTCTCGCCCCAGCCGTCGTTTCCGCCTTCGTATGGAGTTCTTGATGCGACAACGAGGGGTCTACGAGGGACGCCCGAACCCCTAAAAGTGAACTTTTCCAGTTCGATATACTACTTCTACTCATGCTGTGTGTTATATTCCGACGTGCCGCACAATACGAATGTAAAGTACGCTCGTCTACGCAACAAATTCAAATCGAGGACCGTCTAGACCTTAAAGAACCAGCGATAATTCGAAGTGCCCTTCAGGTGGATCACAACCCAGATTCAAATCGAAAAATCGAAAACTTCCGGTCTTTTTGTTTTCTTCTAATCGTTAATTCGATGCACTACGCCATAAAAAATATTTTCGATTTATCTTCATTTTCGTTCCACATTAAACATGAACCACCAAATGCCACTGCAAAACTAAGTCAGTAACTAATAATTACTATAAAATCTACATTTAAAGGAAACATTTAAGTTTCATAGCACTTGAAAACGCATTTTCGGAGATTGTAAAAAATTCCGAGACGACTTTGGAAAATAAACTAAAACAAAACATTTTTAGTAGATTTGTTTTCAAAACACAAATATTTTATTGACTGATGTATTCGCTATTCTCAATTTTTTGCTTCTCCAATTTAAAACTTGGAACTTGAAACCTCTTTTCTTATGCTTTTAACTTGGTCAGCCATTTTTCTTGAAAATTTTTGTCGATTTGAAAATCAAAAACAAAGATACCAAGAAGGAAACGCTTTTGCCATCAGTTTTATTTCAACACTCATCTCAAATATTCCTAGAAAATCTACTAAGCAATTTGGGAAAACTATGAAAAATCACCGAGAAAATGACTACAAACATTTGAAACTTCCTTGGAGAAAATCTGAAAGTATCCATTGATAAAGTTTTGTTGTTCCTCCGCATTTTTCAATTCAAACATCATACGTATTAAGATTGTTGAACATTGATCGTAAATGTAGATTTTTTAATCAGTATTCATTACAGTTTTCCTATTTGTATAATTTTTTGCTTCATCCTAAGAATATAAAATCAATTGTTTCAGAGTTTTACAATGTTTGTATAACTTGCATTAAAATTTTTTTCAAGTTCCCGAAATTTTTTTAGTGATCTATCCATAATTTTAATTTCCCAATTAATTTTCTTAAAACAATTTTTAGTTATTATGTTCCACCTTTGTATCTTATTGTGAATAATTTTCATTTAGTTAGTTTCCAACTTTATTGCAATCTTATTTTTATTTATTTTCACTCCGAATAACGTCCATCGTCTACAAAAAAAAACTGTGAACGAAATATTCAAAGAATGATTTTAATGATTATTGCAGATGTTTTCTCTAATTTCAACAGATATTATTTTTGATCGCTTTTCCGGTTGTCGCCCAAAATTCTTCCGTTTGAACGCTCCAATACCTTTTTGTCATAATTTTGAAACTTATTTCAAAAAGGAAATTGTACTTCATTTCCTTTTGCAATGGAAATAGTCCCAATTTTTTTTTCTTTGAATTTACAGAAGACTTTCAGTGAAATTTCGAACTGTAAAGGCAAAATTTTATTTCAGTCATATAATAAAGAAGTATTTTCAATGTAATGGAGTTTTGGTAATACTGAGCCACCCAACTGTAAAATGACAAAATGGTTATGGAAACATTAAATAAAAATTTAATTAACGCTTACGACAGATTTAAAATTTTAAAATCTCAATACCGAGAATTCGTTCAGAAACTTTTATAACAATTTTTATCACCAAATAAAAGTTCAGTAGGGATAATTTTCTAGGTTTTTCTTGAGACGCAGTTCAAATTGGATAAATAAAAGTACGCTGAATTATTCTACATGACGTTTTACTCGACATTCGATCATAAACTGGCGTTTAACTTGTTAAAAAATTGAATTCGTGTGACCGTTCGGAATTCTATTGTTTCGAAGTTTTCCGTTAATTAAATATGAGCGAAATTTATAGAATAACAATTGAACGTATTTTCATTTATGCAATTTGACTGCGTTTCGAGACAAACCTGAAGTTCGTAGGTATGCATTAATCATTCGAGAGGTCATTTTATGTCTTTCTAAATTCTAATGATAGCGAGCAGGATAGAAATAGTTTAGTTTTTTTAAGAATACATTCAGCACGATTGCACGCGATTCTGTTTTCTTGCAACAGATCAAAAAGTTCCTTTCAAGAAAACATTTTTTTTCATCAAAATATCTATAGAAGGATGCATTTGTCGGCAGTCTGTGACATAGTATCGGTATCAAATCAAAACTAAAATTGTGCAAAACGAAAACATGCGGTTGAAACAAAATACGAAGTAGGTAGGTACGTACTTAATAGAATTCGAGTATTTGATTCCCGAATTAAACGAACGCATCGGGACAAAGCGTCTCAAATTGTAGGGTTTCAAATTACCCCATGAGCGAACCACCCCTTAGGTCGTGGATATAACGTTAAAAGACGAAAATAACTTTCACCGATGCTTTTGTCGTATTGATTATAGGTAATTTGAGTGCGACTGACCCAGTTTGGTAAACGGAAATCGTGGGAACTGGATATTACTTATGGGTAGGTACGTGTATATGTAAATAGTCCCCCGTTCGTCTGAGTAGGTACACGCGAGTTAGTTTTTCGCGGAACCCCTTTCCACGATAACCCTGCCACGTCGGAGGATGCAATTAATTCCGACCCTCTTTTCTAAAAACCGTAATCAATCAGCTATCGGGTCCGTTTGTGTCCGCGTGAATCCAGGCCTGCCTAATGCCCTAGGATCGGCGTCGTCGGAGAAACAGTGTCCCCGCTTAATCCCCCTTATATCCCCGGGAGTAATTTTGAGTCTTTTGAAAACGGACCACGGCTTTGGCAAAATCCGCCGTCAAGGGACTCTATCTCGCGAGAACAGCGACGGAAAACTATTCTGAGCCGGGAGAGTGCGATCGACAAAAATACGCCAAAAGGATAAGGGGAAATTAAGCATGTCCTTTAGTACTTAAAATATTCTGGACCCTGCGATACTACCAATTAGCGTTTCAAACTTTTCATTCGGCCATTTTAAGTATCCGTCAACTTGTTTTCCTCGGGAATATCCCAATATTTGATTAAAACAATCTAAATCGCATTAATATTTTTATCCATATTATTTTTCCTGAAATCTGTAACGGCTAACTCTTTCCAGTAATTTTTTTCACATTCTAAAAAATAGAACGAAATTAGTTATTGATTCAATAGGATATTTAATATCGAAAATTTTTAGAATTTCTGGATTCATTAGTATACTTTTGTTCTGGGCCTGCTCATGAGGAGATAAATAAAAATATTATACAGCAAGAACAATTGCACAATTCATCCGATTCCCTGAAAGAAATATTCTTCTGGATGACTTCCAGATCCATTCCGCACATAGGCAATCCACTAGCAGATCAACGGAATTCGAAGCGAATTCCACTAATATTAAAGTTCCATCTTGGAGAGGGTGGGAGAGCACGTTCCAAGATTGAAAAAGCAGGAAGTTTGCGAATTCCTCGAGCGAATTCCCAAGGGACACGTGATCTAGTGGGAGAGGCAAGAAAGATCCCTTCACCCGCTAGCGGGTTCAATTCCCTTCCACGGCTCGAGTGTACGTTGGCAACCGTAGCCGACCCGTTCGCCTAGCTTGCCTGCCAGTCTAACCAACCCTACGACCCAAACTTGTCGGCCAATCGCTGCTTAGAACAAAAGAATACACTCCGCTCCAAAAGTTGCCGTCCATTTACAACACGACGACGCGTTTTCAACGTTCCAAATAACGCAACCGTTCACGACGACGAACACGTTTATTTCTACCAATTTTTTTTTCTTCTGATGTTTCGGCCGTGACTAGTTAGGCTAGCGTCCCTCGGAAACGCAAAGGGGAATGCTAACTGTTTCCAAGATAGAAACGATACTTGATTTGCAAATCACGTCCCGCATTTGCATGTATTTAAGGGAACGTTCACCGTAAAACAAGACGAGAAGCTGAATGGAAACAAAAGATTCATCATTCTTATCTGCCGTCTCGCGCCATGCATAATTCGTTTCTCAATCGGTTTCTGGGATTTACATCATGCTGGAGGATGAGATTTCGTTCTTTGCCGAATGACATGATTGGTTTGAAAATCTTTCTTTCTCCCGTCTTTCCGCCCGAACAACGATTTTAAAAAATTATAGGTAACGCGATTCAGTTTGAAGGCGACGACGTACGGAAAAGTCATTTCCGCACAGATTTAATTTGTTCGAACTGTGCGATAAAAGAACTTAGTTGCGCAATTGAGCAACAATACAGTTGCGAAGCTCAAAGGTTGCGAAGCGACAAATGTTCCTTTAATTATATATCGTATCGCCAAAGCCAAAGTAACCGCATTCGTTAATTTTTATTTAAAGTTCCCAGTACCGACAAACGTTCATTTAATCCTTTACACCGTTTTTTGAATACTTAGCTCGGCAACGTTATAAAATTACTTAACAAGTCGCGAAGGGACAAACGATCATTTGATCATATGTCGCTTTGCAACCGTTCAACCATCGACGTTGAACTAATCCGAAAATTGAAAAAAAAAATGAAACACGAAAAAGAATGTAGATTCTACTCTTAAAGTATCGAATTCAGTATCATCAGTTGTGACTGTAACTTAGTAACTAATAGGCGTTGGTTTTCCTTTCGTAATTTCTCATTCGTTTTCCATTTGGCGGTCGTGTTCGAAAAACAGAGATGTCAGAGTGCCGCCGTAATACGTGGTCTGTTTGGAAAAACGTCCACGTCTCCAATATACCCAGCACAGACCGTGGAAACCGTACGATTGCGTCGGGTTTCAAAGGGAAGAGGAAATGTTGGGGCAATTTATGAGATTTTCCGCTGTATGCAGACAGAAATCTCGCTTATTGAATCGGCGGCATGCATAACGAAACGAAAAATTATACCAATCTTGTTCCTTTCCCCCTAATAATCCAAAACACGAGTGGCGGTCATTTTATTCTAGTTTCAACGATTTCTAGGTCGGCTTTTCAATCGTGATAATAACAGTCATCGCATTTTCCGCGGCTCCATCCAATTTCGCTCCAGTCCTTTAATGGATCGTAATTTTGGCAATGCTCTTTCACCCATAATCGTTGGTCATTTTCGGATCGCAATTATCGATAATTATGAAACGGGGGGGTGTGGAAAATCGAAGCGTTGATCTCACGGTTCGTCGATGATTGCAGTCACAATTAGAATCTTGCGCATTCATTGAAAAACTTTTGTTTAGCAGCAAATCACGAAACTAAACTCTGCGTACTTGCAATTACGATCTGTTTAGTAGATACATTGAATCTGTATAAGATTTACCTGTTTGTATCACGTTAGGAACATTATGTAGTAATTAAAAATTTCATTCTGATGTGCTTAAACGATCGATTAGTGCTGTAACAGAGACATTTATTGTACGTAATATGTGTTTTAAAAGAACGTAGTCGTGCGTAACATACTCAAACTAATAATACTGTACTAGGAGTATATTACGCATTATTTTGACGCATGCGCTGTTCTTCGGGAAGCTTTAACGAACGAAAAATAAATATTATTCATGTGCCAATCGAAATATCGTTTTTTAAATGATCCACTATTAACTGCTCAAGTCGGGCCGTGATTCTGCGGACTTTATTATTCCTTGATGAATTGATAAAATTGCAATTTTAAATTTTTCGAAGTTAATTCTGGTTTCGTTTTCCTTGTTATTAAAACGCTCACCAATTTGGTTGATGTGCAAGTCACTAAACGCCCATCAACTTCTCCGAGTTAATCCCCGTTAAGGTTGCACCGAAGGACCTGGACCGATCCCCAGTGGCGTGTACCCGAGATTAGGACGAAAAGGTTTCGAATATTTCGTATTTCGAGTGGTAAATAGGCCGTAGTGTTACGGAAAAATGGTTGTATGATAATGATTAATGTCGACGACTAACGACCAACTCCGGTAATGACGGAGTTCGTGACGGAACGAGAGCCATCCGTCGCATTACCTTGTTGGGAGCTGCACCGTCTACCTGTTTATTTTCTCTCCTAATCACGATCATTATGCGGCAAACGGAGATCCCGTCCTGTCACTCGAACTCTATCATTAACCACTTCAATTAATCTATTTCACACATTTCGATATTTTATCTGCCAGACAACATCGCGTCTAGACGTGATGGCCAATTTTTCATCTCATTGTTACCCGTACGAGAATTACTTCGTTTCATTTTTTATCCGCCGGACGTTTATGGGTGCATCCTTAATCGGAAATTTCTGCTTTAAATAATATAAATCATCTCAGCTACAGCGATATTGCGAAACGTTATTTTTCATGTTTTCGAACTCTTGAGGGATGTACGTGCATTGGAAAATGCTAATTGTACCGTTCTATTGTGAAGCGAAAAAAGCTCACCCTTATTCATCGCAGTTGGTAGTTAAAATCATCCCGTTTGATTTTTTGAATGATATATTTTCAGAGCACATACAAACTTCCCACCTATCGTGAAAAAGTGGAAGTTTTTTTTTTCATTTTTATCCGTTATTGTTCGTCAAACAAAAAAAAACAATGTAAGTGTGCCATTTTCGGGGCAAATTACCAACAATCAACAAAGCGGTCCCCGTCCGATTCATCGAAAAAGTATAGTGCATTTAATCCATTATTATCATGTAAATTCTATTAAACTCCGCGTTAGTCTACAGTACGTACGACAATAGCGTCAAACCTGTTGGTTCCACTTTTCCTCCTCTGCTTTCAATTCAGATTCTTCGACGACGAACAAAAATCGGTCACAATGGGACGACGAGCGTCGCGATTTTCGTTCAGTCCGATCGCGCTCGTTATTGTTTCTTGGCTTTCACTCGCATTTTGTTTTTCGTTCAAACGGGTTAATTCCAATTGTGTCTCTATTGTAAAACATAATACGAAACGGTCCGCGTTTCATTCGTATGAAAAACGCGAGGTATGGAATTAATAAAACACAAACGTACACACAAATTCGGAAGATCGATGTGTCGTGACCGGAAACGATTAGGCCGAATTGTCCGGAGATGGAGCCGTTCCGGGAGCGGAGCTGACCCATCGGTATCTTCGATCGGCCATAAAAATATTAGCGGCCTAGCGCATCCGGGGGCAGTTTACGACCGCTGTTAGTGTCGCCCGGGGGATGTTTAGCACCAGATTGATGGTAGCGATTTTTGGGGGCTACAAGCTAAGTAAATAATGAATATGGAATACGGAAATAAATATGTCGTGAAGACATAGCTTTCGGCGAATTGGGATTTCATCACTTTCCGGATAACCGCCTAGGGGAGCGTTGCGCATCGTCTCCCACAATAACTAATTACGTTGCGTTGCGCAAGATCTTTTGATCACTATTTCGTTCGCAAACTTAATATTGTTTCACACTAACTGATCGAACTAATCATGGGTACCCAGAAACGTTTCATTTATGATGCTGTATTCGTTTCACGATCTCACCTGGCTCTGGAAAATGGAAAATGGAGGAGTATTGTCTATTCTGTCTGTTCCCAAAAGAAGGATAACTCTTTTCCCTCAATAATCGCAACACTAATTCGTACCTGATGGAATAGAGACACGAAATTTGGACTATTTTTTTTTTTCAAAATTCAATCGTTGACAAAATTGCCCGTGCAAAATACAGATGTCTGGCCGTTGCGAATTCTTTTGATCATATAGTATTCAAGTCAAGCTCAAGGTGCACAGTTCATTTCAAGTCCAGGTCGATTTTTCGAATATTTTAAACCCAAGATTAAGTAAGATCATGAATTAATGATCTCAAATATGATTTTTTGAACCCATCTGTGGCTTGGTATTTTCCAAATAACGCCGTATTATCGGCGAATGCGAAATATTTCGCTTTTAAGTTGGCGTTTTTGAGATGAAGCACGTATAACAGATAAAGCGAAGGCCCTATTACCGAACCTTGCGGTACCCCATAATTAATGTAACTATTAGTATAATTATTATTAATTACGACGTATTGTTCGATAAAATATTTCTGACTTTTGTCGAAAAAGGGGAAAACAGATTACTGAAAATTGATAACCATTCAAGATTTCTCTGTAAATTTCACTTTCGATTTTTTTTATAAAATTCCTCTAGTCAACTATAATTTTTTCAATTTAAATTTTCGTGCATATTCTCTAGGAATTTCACTGATAAGTCATTGAACTCCCAAGTCTACCACTCCTTTTTTAAAAGTTGCGATAATATATGCGAATTATCAAGAAATTTCAGTCTTTCTTAAGTCTCTACTTAAAAATTTCCAACCATATTTTACATATTTTACAGAAAATTCAAGATTTATATAAATATTGCTAAGATTTCAAAGGTAATATAATTCTAACCATTTTTAACGATCAATTGGGGATTTCTGTTCAATGAAAAATCTTTAAATTCTGTCTGTTCAAAAACTTCGGGATTTGAAGAAGCTGTTCAAGAACTGTATTCATAAAAATGTTACAGAGCTCTGCACGTAGAGAGATCGGGGCGCATTTAAAACATATTAGACATATTGCGAATATTAGATATACCTAGTAGGTAAACGAAAATCTGTAGTGATTAAAAGAAAGTATTGTGGTTCCTTTGAAACAGATACTATTGAATATAAACCTTAACGAATGAAATGATTAAAACAAGTTCAGGTAGAAGTAAACTAAGATTGGCTATCGATCGTCCATTTCGATTCGTTAACGATTAATTAATTATCGCGATTAAATCTATATGTCCAATAGTTCAATTGAATATGAAAATATTTGATAATGCTTGGGTAAACGTATTGAACGTGGTTCATCGTAAAATTTGGAAACGCATCAACACAATGGAATCGATTTGACGTGGAAACCGTCAACGAATAAAAAGAAAATAAACAGAAAACGTGATAGTCGGCTCGCGCCAACCTTATTTCCTTAACTATATAATACGTCTTTGTACAATTGAATCGACATGAATCGCATTGTTAGATTCAATAAATACGTCAGAAGCAAAATAACCCTTACGTCGGCTAGATGGCGCGTTTTACTGCCGCCTTTCACCGTCGTAATACACCTATACATCCCCCGACTTTTTCTGTTATGGTAAATACAAGAATGACAATATTATTATGGTAATTCTATTAAGTGTATTTTGTCGACGGAATATAATAGTGCAACCTGTTGGTCTCTCCTCTCTTTTCTCGCTCTTTTTCAATTCCATTCAATCGAGATCCTTTCACAATGGAAAGTTTGTTCGATGAATATCTTCTACCCGAACCCTCGAAATTGATTATTTTTGCAGGCATCGCACTTTTCCAATTATGTCGAACCGGCCGCTATTTCGATTCCTAATTAATAGTGGAAAAAAGCATTTCCTTATTAAAACGATTGTTTTGTTTCCGCTACGGAATCGATCTGCTCGGAACCTTTTGCTGCTGGTTCTTGTGCCTACTTACGAGAAAGGACGGCACTGTTTTTTTTTTTTTCGTTCAACTCGAGCGTATTTTTAACGCAAAAAGTTTTAAGTCGAGATCGTTTGCCGACGGACCAAAATAAATACGGAAAAATCATCGCTAGTTACCGGAACGGCCGTCGCGGCGCCCCAGTAACGAGGAGGGTTGATCGATCGTCCCGCCCCTAGCGCTGCCGTCGAGGGAGTGGTCGATATTCTCCTACTTTAATCCGCTCCTCATTCCGTGATACACCACCATCGAGAGGGTCACACCGACGTTTTCCGCGCCGGGAAAATCTTTCAGTTTTTCCGCAATTCGACGGCGAAAGTTATGAATTCAATTTCGTCCGCCGATCGGCGCAATTTCTGGAGCAGGCAGGAAGCGAGATTAGGAGGGCGCTTGTTTTGAAAGGACCCCCGCGGTCCGTAGCATCAAGATGAGGCTCTTCAGCTAGATGTATATCTAGTCGGAGGCCTTTGATGTGCCGGCATAGCGGCAGGGGTAGCCCCATTCATTGTTTTCGGATTTTCGTTCATTCTTTTCCGTACGGAGTGGTTGGTTCTAGCTGTCACTTAGGATTTCGCCATCGTCAAGACGAAATCCGGCAGAACGGTTCCGTACCATCCACGGCCATCGGGAGACTTGTCGGCGACTTTGTTTCGCGAAACGAAGACTTTTCGGTGGCCCCGACTTCTTCGAGCGTAACGAACTGTGCCGAACGGAAAATAATTCCCAACTCGGATGGAATTTCTACCGACGAATTTTTGCTTTGCTCCCCATTGGAGCTCGGTGAAACATGCTCCAAATCATTCGCCCATTTTTAATTACATCATCAAGTCAACCGTGTTTTCGAAAGTTCCAATTACAAATTAGGAGACCGAATCTCGTCATCACTTATTGAAGTTATCTAAGGAGGACTACGCTGAAATGATAATCCTGAACAGTTGCGGCAATCGATGAATTCTATGCGGGTCAATTGTATCAAATCTGAATCATCGGGCTTATATAATATAGTATGTCAGTTGAAACTCAGATTACCCAAAAATTTTGAATAATAACGCACGAAAAAGTGAACAAATCTTAACCGAGCTAAAAATCAGGCGCGCATATTGAGGTTCGATTGCAAAATAATTATCTGTTATAAGACAGCAATCAAAATGCGACGATATTTGTGGTGAAATAAGAGGCACTCTTCATCTACAGATGCCAATTTCTCAGAATCAACATCAAAACATAACTGCTACACAAATTTCGAATAATCAAACGGGAAATGGAGGATGACGAATCGATAAAACGAAGTTTTCGAGGAAAATCATGTGAAGTGAACGACGTCCGGTCGACCTTAAAGTCAACCACCAAGGAAGATTAACGCAAGAGCATTTTTCCAAAGATCGAGATCATTTGGAATCATAGTATTTGAGAGGGGGAAAAAACCAATTCCAACGTTGATTAATTCCGCAGCGTTTAGAGCGAAGAGCGCTGTCGAAACTCCAGTGTTTTCAATTCTTCAACCCAATTACTCTCGGCGGAGGTAGCGGGCTGTGGTGGCGAGCGAAATGGGAATCGAAAAAGTGGAAAGTGGATTGGGAGGAAAGGTGATGAAAAATGCCAATCTTGTGCAGGTATCGAGGTGTGCGAAGCGGACGGACGGACGAATTTTCCCCGCGTCGGCCGGGCGGCGGCGTTGTGGAAAAAAAAAGGGCGAGCTCGACCGACGAGGGGCTCTTCGACGGCCGCTACGAAGAGGTAATTGGTAAGTACTCCTCGAGAGGTTTCCCGCTTTTCATGGATCAACTAGCGGACGAGATACGAGGGCCAGTCCGCCCGGACTCGACCTCTACTTGCCGACGGCGATGCTCTAATTAACTGAAAATCTTAATCGGTGTAGCTCGTTTCATTCGAATAAACAAATTTTAGGTAATATCGGAATAAAAATCGAAATATTCCGAGAACAGTCATTTTTTTTGTAGCTGCAATTCGCAACTGTTATCAAAGCAGCTTGTTTGTTTCTATTAATCGATGAAGCATTCGTCCCCATTGTGTATGGTGGCTCTTGAGAGGATGTGTACACATGGAAAACACGGAGTCGGAACCCCTAATCCTGGACAAACAATTTTTCGGAACCGGTTCCGATTTAAATGACACTTTGATTTAGTGAGGAAGTTTCGCGATACGCATATGTTTGTCTTGCACTTTTTCCCCTACGGCGCGACGCGACGAGCGACTCCTATTATTCAGTCAGTGAAATAGAGGCGACGCCGAAAATTCGAGCCGGTCGGGTTTTATCAATACGTATACTCGATTCAGGAACGTCGCTAATTCGTCTGCATGCCTGACTATTAGTGATGGGTCGTTCGTTCATTTGAAGTGTGCCGGCTTTTTTCGCTTCGCTCACCTAAATGTGCCGTTCGGTATTTTTCGTTCGTTCAAAGCGCAATACGATTTTTGACATTTCATATTTTTAGAATTCACATAACTGGTACCCCGACATCTAAATGAGATATCGAATCGGCTGAGGAGGTTGTGCCGTCGATGAATAGACAATTCATCCCCGGTTTCGGCATTAATCACAACTTGATGACTCTTTGAGTATATTTGTTGGGATTTTCTTATTTCCCATTCATTTTTTTCCTCATTAATTATGTTATTTCCAGAGCTCTGGTGCTGTAGTTTTCACTGCTGTTCTTCTTTTGTCTTTCACTGTTGTTTTTCTTTTATCGAGACCTTGTTTCTTCGCATTTAAGATTTCTGAGTTGCCCCACAGAAAAACCTAGTGTTTTAAAAAAGGGCAAAGTTGCAAACATTTTTACAACCTATAGATTAAATAAATAAATCAATTTGAAACATATATCTACTGCTCTTAAAAACTGGTGAAAACGTATCTCACATCATCGAAATATATGATGATTGATGTGATGTGTAATACATCTTCACCAGTACATATTATGAATGGTTGGATTGCCCTTTTCCTCTTTTTAAATGTTGTAAATAGTCCTCCACTTGCTGTGTGCTCCGACCAATAAATAAAATGACTCTTGTGAATCTTTAATGGTGTAACGGACTTTTCTCGTTTTGATTTAGAACCCGTTACAACAGGTACAAAGTACCCGTGCAGTGCCCAAAATATTGCAGCATCTTTTGCATCTGAAAATAAATAAGATATTAGGTAGATTTTAAATATTAGTGAGTAGTTAATATTATGTGACCAAATGAGTTGTACATGTAAAACTTACTTGATGACAAAGCTGGCAAGTCATTCAATTTTTGTAAAGTCTCCTTAATGTCTTTATCCTTGACGTTTGTCATAAGGAAATCTCTAATTGCGACTGAATACTGCTCCCATGTCTGTAACAGACCGTCCGTTTTATTTCTTTCGAATGCCATTTTAAAATCCATGTCAATCTAAAATGGGAAAAATGTACTATTATAAAAGTCGTAAGCATAAAAACATATGCAATATAGGTATAGTTTGGATTTTCAGTATTTTTACCCCTGAAGTTTCACTCACCAAACGAGCTGCTGATGGGGCTCTATAAAATGGCCACAAATCCAGTATTTCGGCTGTTGAGGTACTCTGCTGCAATTGGGTTAATCTGAATTTTGCACAAGCTTTCCAGCATGCATCGAACTCCTCGATTGACAGTTTGTCATATTTCAAACTGTTAACCAATTGCTCCGCGTCTTCCTCAGGCACTAAAATCGAAGCAAAATAGTATAAACATTTTTGGTATCATTGGATATCTAAAGTACTTTAAATGTACAATAGAAATTTCCCATTCTACTTACAGAAGTGATTGGTATATCGAGTTCTTCTCTCTTCCAATTTTGGCTTTTTTTGTGATAAAGGGTTTTCTACGGTAGACTTAAAGCAATGTCTCATATTTGCAAATTTGTTATAAATTTTTCCTCGCTTTGACAGACGATAATATTCCTGAAATAGAATCATATTAATATTCACATAAAACTTTGAAGATTTGAAGATTTTTTCGACATCGTTAAACATATATTTTTTCGATTGTTAATAACATGGCAGTAACTTTTGAATTGTACATGATGGGCCTCATATTTAAAACACCATAGATTTCTTAAAGGCCCAGACTGACGAATAACTTCGGGGTAATGAATTAAGTTATGAAATTTTGGCTTCAAAGTATCATGAAACAAATTGGTATAGTTGCTATTATGTATTTCTATTTTCTTTTTCAGTAGAGTAATATCAGAGTTTCGTACTTCAAAGCTCAACAACAAATCTATTATTTCTACGAAATTAATTAGGAAACCCCATACTTCGTCATCAGCGGGGATCATATCGCCAATCATCAAAGGAAAAAACATTGCAAAAGTCATCATCTCTCTAGCAGACATTTTTAATTTTTTATTTTTCAGATGGTACGTTTCAATCCTTCCAGATATATTACCAATTTCATGTTGTCCGTATTCGAAAGTCTGCTTTCTGAAATTTAATGTATCTAGATCTAAAAACTTCATATCATCAATAAGATAATTAATAACATGACAAATTGTGTAGTGACAAACACCTTCAAACAGGTCGTGCATTATATCGACGTAATAATTATGAATAACATGGAATGAAGGAATATCATTCAACAGCGACTTTTTCATGATTCCTTTCTGATCATCCGAGCTCTCTGAGTGTAATGCATAGTTGTCAACTGTGCGCATTAAGTCTTTGTTTTCTAAAGTCAAAGACTGACAATTTAATTTTTGGGCTATACAGAATCGGCAATAAAATTTCGAAGAGAACGATTTTGAAAATCTAAAAACAGTTCAGCCCTAAATTATCTCCTATAATTAACCCTAATATGAAGTTTATGCGTTTTGTAGAATTTTTGCTTATCCTTATATCTAAACCATCTATTTCCAATTCTTTAATTTCTTCTATCAACTTGTGGAAACATTTTTCATTTCCCCATTTCTTCACATCGCTGGATTTGACTGTTGCGCAATGAAAGAGATTATTTGATGAACTAACATATTCTGGAAGGCAAGGAAAAGAGTAGTAAATATTACAAACGCTAGAACAATGCGATCCTAATGGATTATTTATTTCAAAATCGTCGATATAAAGGAAATATGGCAACAAAATTTTGTTAGAATATAATGCTTCTTTCGATTTCCACAACTCGCCTTGAATGAAATTTTTTAATGTAGGTTCCGATTTCATATTATTCATGTGTTTGATTGTTTCACCTAACAATCCATTTCTTTCAAAAAAAGCTTTGAATTGAAATTTTAAGGGCATCAATACACCAGTAACTCTTTTGTTATTAGTTACCAGACTACCTTTTCTATGCATATTACTCACTTCGTCATTTATTAAAAACTCAGTCACGTCTTCAACATAGCCTTCTTTCTTTAGGTGTTTAAATAATATGTATTCCGATTTAGAATATTCAAACAGATTTCTGAAATTTGATATAAGAACAGAGAATTCATCATATAATTGAGTATTTGATATGAAATGACTCTCTGAAAAATTAACTAATACATCCAACAAAGGCTCAATTAAAAGACTTTTTATATACTCCTGAATCTGAAAAACGTTCTTTCTAGAGAAACTGTTGTTATTGTGAAGTGTTAAAACAAATTCTCGAACATATTCTTCAAATTGCTTTTTCAGATCAGGTGTTTTTTTTGTTAAAACCTCCGGCTCATCCGATAATTGATCATTTGACACAATATTCTCATGATTATCACTTTCTTGGAAGTATTTATTTGAATTCAGTAAAGTTGGTTTTTCAATTTGTGATTCACAACTTGAATTTGTTTGGGATTGTACAACGGAATTTTCACAGTATTCATGGGTTGCCGCGTCTTCTACTTGTATTGTACCATTTGAATGTATATTTTCTGTTTCAGTTTGAAGGTTTTCTAAATGTATACTATTTATATGTTTACGATTCATATGTTTTTAAAACTACCTAAATTTTGAAACAATTGATTACAATCTGACTGACAACATCTAAAATTACTATTGCTTCTTAAATCGTGGCTCCGTTTGAAGTGAAAAATAACATTTTCAATGTAATGAATTTTCTCTTACATAAAAACAAATCATTTTTATGAATGAATAAGTATAAACAACCAATTGAGCTAACTACCTGTTCCACATATACCGTACCCGCTCAAAAATTTCGGTATAAACAGAAAACTGTAAAAACAATTCTATTTTCAATATAGATAGTTTAAATATGAATAACATGTACCAACACTACTAACCAAGCAAACATTTTCTCAAATGAACGATAAAATGATGTACTCACCTGATAAAAATGTGGAGCAAAATAATGTGTGGTAACTTCTCGAATGCTGCCTAGTGAGAACTGAGAAGCTTCAACTTGCAATAAAAACTATTCCGCACTTTTTGGGTCTTCTTCACGCACTTTCTTCGGCCCTTGAAATCAAAGGCGTACCAACGGTTTTATCAATGTAAAAAAGTTGGAGAGCAATACATTCTTTATCCTTTAATAAATTATTTAACAGTAGCAGTCTTGTGCTTTTTCAGGACTTTTACGGACATGAATATCGAAAAATGAATTATGATATTATGCTTGACTATATATTCTTTCATTTTATTTTATGAGTAATCCTGCAAAACGTTATTGGATGCGCCACTGAACTAAAAAGAGCACATGTTTCAACGGTCGGAGTATCATAAAATGTGAACCAGCGGCCGGCGGTTCTAAGAAAATTTCGTTTAACTGTTGTATCTAGTATCCGTCATAAATATCTTGGACGGTCTCTTTGAATATTCCAGTCAAAAATTTTTCTAGGACGAATAATGCTACTTTCGAAATTTTAATGAGAAGTGTCATGAGTTTGGTTTTGCTGCTATGACCCGCTACAAAGTTCCGAGCTAGTTCCCGTCATAATATTTAATGTGAGATATTCGAAATGAATCTATTTCAATCTACTTGACGCAGGTGCCATTCACTTTCACGCACGGCTTATCCCACTGAGTTGCACGCAACTGGCAACTTTCCACAATAGGTCAGCGTGCCGATATATAACAATTTCGTGCGTGGTCGTCTGAAAAATCAATTTATCATTAAGAAAACGTCACATCCTTACGAAAGTAGCGGGGGGTAAGGAAAGTCGACAAGATTCAAACTATTTTTTGGGGAAACGTTTCAGATTAGTTCTTTCAGGATTCATACATCAAAGTACTGATCCATCGTCGAGTATATTTTGCCACCTTACTGCCGTTTTTTTCTCTTCGCTGCGAAACGCGCTGCTTGAAATCGACCACTGACACGTCTTATCGTCAAAAGGGGATCCGGACGGTCCATCAGAAAGACAATGAGTCCTGGAGTAATGGGCCGGAACCGCTGCGATACGGCCCGGACCCGTCTCGTCGCGGTCGTCTGTCTCTGACAAACACGCACTTAGTTAGCTGTCAACACGACGTATTGCCATAACCAAACAATGCCACAGGACGAATCGATAGCCACCGAAAGGGTTCACATAACGCTCTCGCACTAATTGATTTCTTCTGCGGCACGGCGAACGAAACGACAAATTATGCACGCAGACGAAATAATTGGAATTGAATATTGGATTATCGATTTGCGACTTTTCCCATCGCGTTCCGACCGTTTCCGGTTTAACCTTCACACGCTCGTCTTCGAGTGGCACTGCAAATTGGCGGAGGCTCCGCCATTCGCATTCGCGCCGTGAAATAATCCACTAGAAATAGAAAATGAAAGTTAATTGCAGTGAATCGTTTCATAACAACGAGATACATTTGGTAGCGGCCGTTGATTTTGCTTTCCTTGCGACTCCGCGGCACTGTCTTCAGTTATCACATACGAATTGTAAAGAATGATACAAAACTCCATTCGAGTGAAAACAATATATTCAGTGTTTGAAAGCCAGACGCCTCTCCGTACGTCGCCCTCAGCCACACACGATCGCATAAAGCTAACAAGGCCTGACAATTATTCCGGGTAATTAAGTCCGGGGAACTTTTCTCCCGAACTCCGGAATCGCTTTCTGGGTGGTTCGAAGGGGGAGGGCGGGGGCGGTAATTAGGGGAATTCGGCGACAGAACGAGGCACGTCGTTTGTCCCACGATGTGCCCGGAATGTGTATAGATGCGAAGAAATTTGATTAGCCCCTTTGTCTCCTGGCCAGCTACTGCAGATCTTGTCGGGGCGTGGGAATGAGCGAAACGTCTCCGTCGTGAACCGGTTCCAAGACGGAAGTGTCGACGAGGCAAAGGCGACGACGGCTCAAAAGGAAATCGCGCTCTCGCGTTTTCATGATGATTGATGGCGGCCCTTGTTTTTGGGTAAATCGCTTTTTGCGATATTTGTTTTGAAATTTTTATTTGCCAACATCCCGAGAATATCCAATTAGTGCGGTCATAAATCAAGTTAAAAATTTAAACTGCATTAACGTTGGGCACGGGGAAAAGCGACGGTGCGGCGCGGCGCGGCGCGGCGGAGACGGACGAAAGACGCCCGAAATAAACCCGGAGGATAAGGTTAAGAAGATGTGGGGGGCGCAGAGCTATAGCGGAAACGGAAACGGAAGTGAGCGCGTGCGTGCTAATGACGATCTCAACCAAAGGGTGCATTGCTGAGATTTACGCTATTACCATCAGCGTTTCACAGGAAGACTTTTTTCGCGGAACCTTGTCCAATTATATTTTCCCTATAAGGTTCGATTGGGACGCGGGGATCTAGTCTCGTCATTGCGGAATTATTACTTTGAATTACATCTTCGTCTGCATTTTCGCGACGACATCACACTACATTGTTCGATTACACTTAACGCTGTCATTTGAAAAACATCTTTCATATATATAATATAAACATTGTATAAGATAATTGCTTTTTGGAGATGTAGTGTCGCATTTGGGGCCCAAACTGTTTGTTGATTATATCTTCGGTACAATTGATTTCAGTATATCAAAACCGCTATACCGTGAACCGAAGAGTTGTACGTCAAGTTCCGAGGTTGAGGTCACCAATTACCAACAAGGACCAATTGTTTACAAAGCTTGGTAATATGGTTGGTCCAATAAAGACCCGACTCAAATTCCACGCCCAAATAGGAGGAATGTTTTTTGCCAGAAAATATGGTATTCGTCTCGAACGACTCCATCACTTCAGATTCGCTCCTCGCAGTCTTTTTATGGAGATCGCTTCTAGATTCCGACCTGTTGAGCAAAGCTGTATCATTAGCATAAGCGCAGCTTCTTTCGGATGTGACGTTATCGAACAGATCGTTTGTAAAGACCCGTATGTGTAGGGCCCCAAGATGGACCCCTGCGGAACACCAATTTTCATCCCTTTCAGCGTCGATTCATTATCCTTCCATTTCACGGTTTGGAAATTTGCAAATCCCTTCCCTTCATACCTTAATATTGCAGCTTTTCAAGAAGTGTCTCACGACAGACAGAGTCAATAGCCTTGCTTAAGTCAACACATATCATCTCAATTTCTTCGGAATCAGTGAAGCCTCAAGCCGTCGGTCGCAGTCGCTGTCGATTCATTTAGTTCAAGAATTAAATGAGGATGACTTCGATCATCGTTTAGCATTTTGTGAGGAAATGATGAGGAATACAATTGGATGTTAAACTTCACTTAGTGAAGGAACACCAGAACCAACTGAATGTTTGGCTCGGCAGTGTGAGAGTTCAGTTTCTTGGACCATTTTCCACTGATAAAAATCTCAAGGGCAAGGTGTACCAAGAATTGTTGAAACATCAAATTTATCCAGTTACCCAAGCAGCAACTAATAATTCTGATGAAGAGTGACCTCTTCTCTATGGTCTTCATGTAAGAGAGTATTTAAACATCATTTTCCACAATCGCTGGATACGCCGAGGTTTTGATTTTGTTTGGGGTCACTTAAAAACAGTGTGTCCAAAAAAAAACCTAGACCATAAATGAACTAAGAGACAGAGTAAGTTTTTACATTGCCAAGTTGTTTTTGGACAACAGTTTCAACACCTACTCTGAGAACACAGCAAGAAAGTCATAATCTGTTTCAGCAACTAATTAATATAATATCATTAGTATAATAATAAAGACATTTAAAAAATGTTAGCTTCACACTTGATTTGAAAGCCTTGTTCTTGGTCGAGATAGACAGCTGTAGTGTTCATTGTTGTCCTTTTGTCAAGACATTTAAAATTATGTATCACTTGGGGCATTTAAAGTTTTTGAGGGCCACTCAAAAACCCAATTTTGAAAAAAAAATGCAAATAGCATTGAAAAGCGTCTTGCTTTTTCCTGCTACAAAGTTGAGCTTTACGTAATTTTTCCAAATAAACATACGGATTGAATTATGAAGCCAGCGTGAGATACAACAAAGACTATAACTAAACTAACCATACCTAGCCTTGAGCTTTTTCTTGCCGTTTTTTCAGTGCGTTTCCAATGTTTTTTCTTCGTGCCGAAAGAGGTTCAGGGTGGGAACACGGTAACCATTTGTTATCATATCAAACGCAGGAAGGGAAGGGTGGTGCGGATGATAAATAAACGCCCTTCGCGTTTGAGTTCGTCGCAAAATTCATCATATTCGATGACATGTTGATGAGAACAGTTCGGGGTGGCCGCGGGGAGTCCTGTGAAAATTTGAATATTATCATGGGAACCCCCAGGGGTAGTGTGTTTGAATTTCGCGAAAATTTAAGCCGCCTGCGAATCGCAATAAATGTGGAAATGTCAGAACCGTTTCCGTATATCGAAACAAGGGTTAAGTTCCTGTTCGTCGATAAGATTACGTCACGTCCCTTCGTCGGACGCGAAGGGACGAATTGAAAGGGTAAATTAGACGATCTCCAAACATTGATCTAAGATACGTTTCTCGTTTTTCGATAAACTGGTTTAGGTTGATCTAAGCTTTTTGTGTTTGTTTGTTCTGATGATATCCCGATGATTTTCGATCGTCAGGATCTACGGAGCCGAAATGAATAGAACTGACGGCCACGGTCGTCATGATATACATACATACATTCGTTCTCAACCAAGTAGAAACCAGGGGTACCAAAACGCGCTTCATCAATTTTACGAGCTCGAGAATTGCTTTTAAGTGGGCCACTGTGGGAAATTTCTCGACTTTTCATCTGATTTTCAATTAATTTATTATGTGTTCAACTTCGGGACTGGCCGATTGATAAATCAGGAAACATTTTGATATTCGCTGCCTGGCCTATCACATAATGCACGATTCGGGTGGCGCGTCAGCACACAGTCCAGGTGGTTCGAATGTTCGGACCGATTGTAATGCAAATTCGCCCCCAGGTGTGCAGGTCGCCCAGGGGTGGGGTTGTTCGCCCCGTAGCGATGCTGCCCTGCAACCACTCGCGTATATCCTCCACGCTGAGATTTATAATTTTTTTTCTCGTTTCCTATCCGTCTTCTTGCTCCGTTCAATTTCGCTTCGCACTCTAGTGGTGTATGGAAATAAGACCAGTTTTTACTTACCTTTTCGATCTTCTGGCGGCAATCGATAAAAACCGAAGCCACGTTTTATCTTTTATCAAATGTTTTTTCAACCGAAAATATGTTTTATCCCCGAAAATAAAATTATTTCGCATCATTTTCCACGTATTATGAAGGAGAAAGTTTTTTGCCTACCTGTTCGCCTAAGTGGCGTCAAAAATTCAGTCGAATTCTAAAAATTCACACATTCAACAATGTAACAATGGAGTCGGTGCTTGTATTTCGAAAGGTAAGTAGCACCTTACATTGTATGAATATGGACCTAACTATTCATAAATGACAATGAGCTTTTGGAGTAAACCCCTTTTCTCTTATTGTCATAGGCAGCTATTGAAAATGACTAGCTTTAAACACTTGACTGTTACGATCAGTCTATGAGAGGAAATAAGAAAATTTCCTCTCATCATATATACACAATTCCGTTATCGATATTAATCTATTCCATTTTATACATCGCACGTCGATTGAATGACTAAACTTTATATTCCTTCCTTGAATGAATTAAAATCGAGTGAGGAACGAAGGGGCCTACATCGAATTACCTACTGCATAACTATGAGCAGTATTCGACTCGTGCATGCCTACACAGCCTAAATGCGTGTTAAATGTGTCTTGGCCGTTCGGGGAAGAACCGTGTTCATTCACATCCTTCGCGTATTAGGATCAGGAAACATATTTTAAAGCGACAGCTTCCAGCCTGAAATTTTCATAGCCAATCATGGTCGAAACAAATTGACGATGAATGATTGCGTTCGGTTTTATCGAGGATATTTTCTTATGTATTTGGGTGAGAACAATTAAAAAAAATTCGCGGGACATTCATGAGATTCCATCAATAATTGGGTATTTGACATGAATTATTACGCTTAGGCCAGTAACTGGCATTCTCACTTTCAAATTTGGGAATATTATTACACTACAGTCCTCTTGATAATAATAATTAGTGTGAAACAACTGATTGATTCGCATATACAGGGTGGCCAGAACAGTGACGTACAAAAATTAAATTTAGGTCCCTCGTATCGTGGGGTATCCGAATCACCCCCTGTATGTAATCCGATTCTTTATAGTTTTCGAGTTATGATTTTTTTTTCTGAATTTTCGGGAATTTCCGATTTGATCAACGAATTTTCATCTTCCTTAAAAAAGTAAAGGACGTTTTCTTAATTTTTTTTGAAATTGAATCTTTATGATTTGTACTTCTATGAGTAAAATAATCAGCTTCACAACTCTACTAAAGGCTGTGAAAATGTTGGTCTAAAGTGAAAACTTTAGGGTCGTTGAATTATGACCTTAATTTTTAAGTTTCAATTAAAAATCTAAAAGGGCGACTTCGTAGGTGCTAAGTGGGCTTTAAAACTGCGTCTTACTTTTAGCTTCATTAAGCGTTACAAAAAAATTAGTAGGCTGAAATTGCTAAAATAAGCTTTTAAAGGCAACAAGGTGAAAACTTCTGAAAATAATTAATTTAACAAAAAAATTTTTTTTTGCCATTTTATCATTCCAAAAGTAAATAATTTAAATAAATTACTTGAAACTAACCAACAAATACTTCACAGGTTGGGTAAAAAAATTTCAGACAAGAAATGGTATTATCAATAAAACAGATGATTATAACAACAATATTGCTTTAATATTTACAAAAGGTTTTCAAAGTGGACGAGTTAAGGCAGAGGATTAGAGAAACCGAACGTGTGGTGAGAGAGAATAGAGACGCTTTTTTTTTAAAAGACAATTTTCTACGTAGGTATAGAATGTGTATTGCTGCCAGAGGTGGCCACTTTGAAAACCTTTTGTAAATATTCAAGCAATATTGTTGTTATGGTCATCTGTTTTATTGATAATACCATTTCTTGTCTAAAATTTTTTTACCCAACCTGTGAAGTATTTGTTGGTTAGTTCCAAGTAATTTCTTTTAATAATTTACTTTTGGAATGATAAAATGGCAAAAAAAATTTTTTTTGTTAAATTAATTATTTTCAGAAGTTTTCACCTTGTTGCCTTTAAAAGCCAATTTTAGCAATTTCAGCCCCTCTAAGTACTACATTTTTTCAATGCTTATTGAAGCTAAAAGTATGGCGCAGTTTTAAAGCCCACTTAGCACCTACGAAGTCACCCTTTTAGATTTTTAATTGAAACTTAAAAATTAAGGTCATAATTCAACGACCCTAAAGTTTTCACTTTAGACCAACATTTTCACAGCTTTCATTGGAGTTGTGAAGCTGATTATTTTACTCATAAAAGTACAAATCATAAAGATTCAATTGCAGAAACAAATTAAGAAAACGTCCTTTTCTTTTTCAAGGAAGATAAAAATTCGTTGGTCAAGTCGGAAATTTCCGAAAATTCAGAAAAAAAATCATACTTCGAAAACTATAAAGAATCGGATTACATACGTGGAGGTGATTGGCATACCACACGATACGAGGGACCTAAATTTAATTTTTGGACGTCACTGTTCTGGCCAGCCTGTATACAGGGTGAGGCAACATTTAAATCACAGATTTAAACTTTTTCATGCCATATTTTTGTTTGTTTACGATCTTGTGTGGAAACTAGGAAAATCAACCGGTACAATAATATAATAATTTTATATGAAACAATCAGAATGTCTGAAATTATCCTGGCGACCTCAAGCATGAAAATTACGCACTGAGTTATTAACAGAGTTTAAAGAATCTTTTTGTTTTGACTTTACTATAAAAATTGAAGAAACTCGTCAAAACGTAATAAGCGGATGCAATGCGCACTGTAAAATTAAAATGGACACCCGATTAATAAATATAAAATCTCTTGGTGTGCATCACCACCTATAGTGTTTCACACTTGGTACGTTCGTGAACGATTAATTCAAAACGAATAAATCACTTAAATGAACGAGAAGAATCGATTCTTTACATTTGAATGAATCGACTCTTCAGTGATTCCATTCTCTGTTATCGATTACTGATTCGCTAATTCGCTCTACGATTCTTTTCATTGTGATTCATTTCACACTGAAACTAATGTTCTCGTAGATGATAAATAGATTACACATTTTATCTTGATGAGATGTTTTGAAATTTTGCGTGTTTTGTTCGGGTTTGTGATTTTCTTTGCGTGCAAGTTTCTGTTTTACATTGTCGATGGTATATAGCATAGGTTCTCGATTTTTGCTCCGCACAATCTAATGACAATAAAATCGCGAAAGCTGGAGCCGTAGTTGGTGTTTCGGTTCTGCTTGGTGCACGGGCGTCGAGTTGGATTTCCGGCTCGGCCAAACTGCCAACAATGCGCACCACCGCCGCCGACGCCGCCGCCTCCGAATCGCGACAATGGGACCACATTAGCCGACATCGATTAGCAATATATCCGACTTTATTCGCAAGACCGATTCCCATTCACTCGAGGATACACCTCGACGGGAACTGAGCGCTTTAACTCATCGGAACGTTAATTTCCAAATAATCGTTTCAGTCTCCGCAATTCCCTTCTCGGCAACTCGCCGATCGATCCGTTTCGGAAATGACACGGACGACGATCGGAAATTAACCACGGTTGCCAATCATCATCAAGGCATAACAGAAAAAAAAAACCACCCTATGTGTTGTCCCGCAACGTAATTTCATTTACCCGAAGCATACGTTCAAAATTCATGATCCCCAAATAACGATCAGCATTCGATTAGCACCCGTAAAAACAAACTATCATCGTGATCCGACGTTCGAAAAGGGTCACTTTCATCCCCCCGTTTTCAGCCCCTCGCGGTGCTTCCTAAGTACGTTTACTGCAGCAGCCGAGGGATGTTTATAACCTACAATCACACTCGTCGCGTCCCGACCCCATTTGAACCCCCCGGCCCAGGTGTGCGAAATCTCGACCGATTCTTTTCCACGTAGACCTGACGAGTACTGCATTCGATTTGGTATATTTCGACGGCCCTCATCAGTGGCGCATCTAGTGAAGGGCGGCTGCGGCCTCCCACTTTGGGCACGCGGTGGGGTTCGGAAAAGTAATAAAATTGCGTCATCTGCTCAAACTTTCTCGTGAAAAATACAATTTTCGATAATCGTAACGTTCGAGACATTCAGAATTTTCAACGAGACGATAGCGAACTGAAGTGTCTTTTCATTATTTAAAAAAAAAATCTACTACCGCAACCGCCTGAGCAATCCGCGCCACTGTTTTCGGATTCGTATCGTCGCGTAAAATCGAAAAACGAAAATGACGCTTATCATCAATCTCGATCCGCCGCGAAAACCTCCTTACGTACAACACGTCCTAATGAATTTCTTTCAACCCCTTCTTTCGTGGCACGAACAATAATTATAAAAGTCTCTCGAAATCGCGGCTACAATGTCAAAACAGGCGCTTTTCAAAGGGCCGAATTAAAACGCAATTTATTTCCGATTTTAAAAGGAGCTAGAGGTTAGTTCAAGTGCGCTAGCTGCTGCCACGGGAGATCACGAACGAAAATCTCACCCTTCGTAAACCGCCACTAGTGCTCGCGATAACAATAGGCGGTCGCGCGGTGGACCAGATGGGTTTTCGCGATGCCGACTTCGGTGGCAAGCTTGAAATTAGGATTAGAGCGATGCAATGCAAATATGTAACGACGACATTGGATTTTACACTGAAAAAAGAAGATAACAGGAATTTCTAGTGAAACGGATTCCTGTTGTTATCACACTGAACAGGAAAGTTCCAGTCATAGTTACTTTCCGATTCCTCTAAAATAGAAATGTATTCAGGACAAAAAAAGCTGTGCTTATTAGAGGAATTCAAAACTTTATAGACAAATGGAATGATTCTGGTATTGAACATGCGTTGTGGTATTGTTATAAGTACAGGAATAAAGCTCTCATTGAAGCAAATCAATGAAATCTAAACGTGATTATAGTTTATAGTGCTAACTAACGGATTTGTGCAAGACTCATCACAGGAATAGGGAACAGGAAATATTCCTGTACTCCACCGTTTCCATTGAATACTCAGGAATACAGGAATAGGTTTTATCAAGTGCAAGATGAGTCATTACTATTAGCGTAGGACTTAACATTTCTCATTCGTGAAGCATTGATTTTCGCGAGTGATAGCGCCAATTGACGCTTTGTGAGTGAATTATTAAGAATTGCCGTTTAAAAATAGTAGTACCAATAAGTGTAATATGAACAGTGTGCTAGTTGATGTGGAAAATCGTGATCTACTGGGGAATACAGTGGAAATTAAAATTTTTCTATAATATGTTATAGCAAACATGAGTATGAATTGACGATGAATTTTTCGTCAATAAATTTTAATTTTTTTTAATTTTCGTTTTACCTGCACTTAAAATATTGAATAATTCAGATAATATTCTTATTTATGTGAATTTTCAACTGATTTTTCCAAGTGCTCCTCACTGTCTCCAATTAGTCGTGGAAAAACGAGAAGACTAGAAGCTTGTTGCCATTTGTATGATTTTTCGTGTGATATAACTCAAATTTCAATCTACTTGGCAACCTCAAAATTTGCCATTCACGATATTAGTGGAGAGAGGATTTAACTTTACTCTCTCTTTTCCTACGACCAATTGGTGAAAGTGGGGAGCATTTTGAAAAATTACTAAAAAGTTGTCTAAAAGCCAACCCATTCAATATTTTCAGTCAAAACTCAGCACGCTTCCTTTATTTCATAATGGCTACTACCTGTGCGCGATTTCGATATAGACAAAAACGATGAAATAACAAATGGGCAAGTTTTTTAAACGACGTGGAAAGTTGGAAATCCAAAAGCGGCACAGTGCTCATGTCCTTTCACGTGTTCGTCCATCCGAACTCACAATGCCTCAGCGGTTCAACAGAGGGTGAAGAAAGTCCGACATCGGGAGCGGATTAAACGGTGAACAGATATTACGTCGGAGGAGCGCACAGCAGTGTCGGGGAGCGAGTGCAGAAATTGAGCCGCTTAGAGCGGAGCGAGGACGGAGCGATATAATCGGATGGAGCGGTTATCGGCCGTCCACGTGATATCATCCCCGTTGTCGCACTAATCAAGACACTGCAACGTATACATGCCATATGTGCGGCCCGTATTTGCCACGTCCCTTATTTCGGGGGTGTTTAAATTGCGTCATAATAATGCCTTTAATAGGGTGTTAAGTCGCGTCGATGTGGAAAAATCGCTCGTGACGATATTGAAAATCCGATTCGACCGTCGCGTCGCGTCGGATTTTTTCTCCATCGAATATACTGTTGGCGCTCTCCGCAATCACACCCCTTCAGGAATCGTTTTCCGTCAAAGAAACTTCCGGATATGGCGCGATCGAATTATACTCATAATCTGTCGCAACCGTCGTCGAATTTTTCGCAGGTGCTGCTAAAATGCCGTCTAACGAACCATTGAACAAGCTAAGAAACCCACAATTCCACATGCCAGGACTGTATTTGAAAAACTTCTTTAGATGAGAATGTGGAAGCGCCGATCACCATATAAAAATAGATCACTATGTGTTCAATTGGATTTGCCTTTACTTACATCCTTAACATAGCTACACGCCAATGGATGTATCTGCCATTGCACTATTATTGGCACTCAAAGTGGATTTGGTTCTATTTACACCGGAGCGCGTCTTCTGGATCCATCTTGATTTCAGTGTAATAAAACTGATAAGACTTTGTGATATTAAAGGTGAATGCATGCAATGAACACTTGAAATTTTTCCCTTTTTGCATTACGGGTGATAGATAAACGAAATCGATCTCGCTTCTCCATCCGATTATTTTGAGGTAAAGGCGAATGGGGCACCACGTAGCCGGAAAATTTTTTTCAACCTAACAATTCGACGATTTTTCGGTGTCATTTGAAATTAAGAAAAAATTACATCGACCTTCGAATGTTTATTTCAGTGAAAATCACCTAACATCTGTCTAGCTGAGCTACTACGGACTTCAACGCTTTTGCTATTGATGCGTTGCATACCCTCGGAATTGCTGGTCACCTCGAAATTTGAATATAAAAATATTTTGTTTTTTAGGAGATATTGGTAAAAAAATTAAATCATCTTTGGATATTATGTATAAGTAAAAACCGACGCCGACGTAACGCTTTTTATCATCAGCAAATCGAAACATCGGCGTGTGTACCGGCGATTCGTCATATTTGATATCGAACGTCTGTGTGAAACCTCTCAACGTCCCACCCAATTTCCGAACGTTCCACGACGACGTCCTACGCCACTTTTTTCGAAACGACGCTTTTTAATCAGCGTCGCGATTATGGACGCGTGCACGACACGCGATCGGACGTCGCTACAGTAATCTATTGCAGCACGGTCGGATGAAAAGGCGCGTATGTTCCTTTCGTTCCGTTCCTCTTTTTTTTTTGTTATCCAGGGACGTCCGATGTTGAGCGGGAGCTGCGTCGGGACCACTTGAAATTGGAATATTGTGGCCTTCCGCACTCCAAGTATCGCAGTAATGAGTGGGTCGAATCGGGTTTAGTGTGTACGCGCGTCCGAAGATTCCATTGTTTGCAAACTGGGGATAATTGGGGGAGTTAACGATTCAAAAATCACGGACTCCAATCTCGGCCCAGTTAAATAGACCGTGAAATATCCGTAAACGAAGTTAAATTTCCTGTACACAACAAAAATTAAGATTTTGTATTATTAGAGTTTATCCAAGAATATTAAATTCATGCGGAAATAGTATTTAAGAAGGTTTATTGAACGGATTTTTGGAGTGCAAACTTCTTTAGGCATAGGTAAAAAACTTTGACTCGGGGAATTACTCACTGCGCATGTGTGTGGTGGCGAGAGTGAATTTTTTTTCTAAATCTGAATAACTCGAAAACAATTCTAGATTACGAAATGAAATCTTATTTGGGATCTTTTTCAAAGGAACATCTAAAACGTGGTATTAATAAATTTTGAGAAAATTTTCTAAATCACAAAAATTCACTATTTCGCCGAATAGTTTAACCAACTCAACAGTCAACGCTCCTTTCACTAAAAGATTCCTATTTTCTTTCACTATGATTGCCATTGTTGATGAACTTGGCTGAAATTGCCCTTTTGGAACAAAATCAAACCGAAACATAAAAATACCAAAGATTTTTTAACATAGTCTAATATGACTCAACTTTTAAAACCACCAATGCTTTCGGTTTTTAACCATTCAATTGCTATCAAATAGGGCTACAATCGTCTTGCTCACTATTCCTGTATAAAATGAACCGTTTCTGAGAAAAAGAAATTTGAAAACTTCTGAAAGCACCGTAATTATCCTCTGTGTTCACTTTGAACGATATGAATTCAGAATATAAAATTGGAGTGCTACCGGATTGTCTAGGGTTATCGAAATAATGAATATATTCCATTTCGCTGTGCTACATACAAATTCGACAGTTAGTTGAAGTTGGAGTTCACATCTATATTTCTACATGCCCAATAGACCAATAGAAAATGAAATAACGAAATGTATGTTTCAGGAGGCTGATGCATTTGACCATCGTGGGATCAAGGAAAATAGCGCGAAGTTAAAAGCTCGTGCCGAAGGATTCGTTGTAGTAAAATCCATTTTAATAGCTATAATCGCGCACGAGTGCCCGCCGGCGGTCGTGCACTGTTACCAGGGTGATCGCCCCCGTCCGCGGGTATTTGCCAACACGCGGATTGTCACCCTGTCAATATTCCCCGACCAGCCTACCTATTCGGAGTGAAACTTCAGAGGGGGATTGTTTAAAGTTTAATGTATCCTTTGAAACTGCGACGGCACTCGTCGTCGACCCAGCGTTGCTAATATCGACGTCGCGAACAAGATGGAAAGTATAGCCGGAAAGGGGAACTTGCTGCATATGAAAATGTCCCTCGCACAGCCCCCACAATTTCTATTTAATATTTTTCATTACCACCAGGACGGATTGGGATTAAACCCATTTTCGCGTGGACACGTCCTTCGTCATAACCGAAAAACCTTGATGGAATATCGGTAATAATCCGACGTCCCGTCGCCAACGGGTCGCAACCCCCCAATTCCCGGGGTTCCCGTCTTCCGTCATTTCGTTCGCGAAATTACAGGAATTACGATCCGGAGTCTATATTAGAGGCAGTGCCGTTCTAATTAATTAAAATTTGGTCAAAGGTGAGCATTTATAAAGTTTCCATCCGACGCTTTCCCCGCTCGCCCGGCTCGGATGAAGGGCAACGGGAATTCGTGGAACGTCGCGAACGCGTCTCGCGTCCCTTATTGGATCTTGGAAGTCAGAAAACGGCCTTGTTTTCACGCAGGAAAGGCGATCGAGTGTTTTCTGCTTCCAGACGATGAAAGGTTTCAGCAGAATTAGAAACTGAATCGAAAACGCCATTTAATCGCGAAATGGATGGGCGAATTCCCAATTTGTTTCGGTTCGGTGAAATGGGTCTAATTACTCGAACATACCGGTCTGACAATTATTCCACTGAATGGGGCAAGTGGAGCTGAAACGCGTTGGATATAGCTATAAGACCAATTTCATATAGCTTAATTGCTACATCAAAAATAATTTTCTCATTTTCCAGAATACTAAAAACTCATCGTCTTTTCTTTATTCTTATTCTATCTAACGTCGTTGAGAGAGTTAAGTTATGGATTTTGATAATTCAACTTTCGAAAAATAAAAACACTTTCAGTTTAACCAAATTCATTTTTATGCGGACGATTTCACTAACAACTTTCGCGGGGAAATGAGCGAATCTCATCATTTGATTTTTAAATATTCCCCCGTTGACGTCCCGGGGTGCTACCTATATTAAAACTTCAACGGTGCCATTATTATTTCGATTCCCATCACTGTCAGAATGTCGGAACTTTCTCAGTTCGTTGAAAGATCGCGGCTGGGATCTTTGGCACCTAAAGTCTGCCGTGCGCCTCTCTTCATAATTACGATTCAAAGTGTGCTCGCTGGAATCGGTATCGAATTATAATAATAATATTAAACGTTCGAGCGAGAATGTTCCTATTTCGGTGAAATTAGTCGAGGCATGTATGAATATTAATTCCACGTAGCGGGGCGAGTTTTCAACGTGAGATTATGATGTTCCCGCGTCTTACAACTCACGGGGAAATTTGAATATTCGCGATTCCGCTAATAGGAAGCGAGGGAAACGTGAAAATAACCCGAAATACCTCACGGGTCGGCGGATCTCCAAGAAACGCGAATTTCACTTACACGTCGCCTAAGTGTTACATAAATTTCGAATCGAAACGAAATTTTTCACAGTCGTTAAACACCGAGATATTTCGGCGGCAAATTTCGATTCGTCCTCAAACGTTACACCCAGCCTCGGGTTGGACAGAAGGAAAAAACATTTTCTCGTAATTGCTTTGACGAGCATTCGACCTCGTCGCGCGGAGGGCTTGTTTTTCCCGAATATTGTCGACAACGTAGACCGACTATGTCGACTTTTTATCTCTCTATTTCCTCCTGTTCGAAAGCGACACGAAGACATGTCGAACGGATGGAATGGAAGCGAAAAAACACAAATCGCGCTTAATGAAGTGGAGGCCTTGTTCCCTTCTCCGCATCGGATTTTACTTTTGCTGTTCGTTTTGAAAAAATAACAACAAATATTTTATCCGGATCATTGGGTATTTAAATGTTATGTAATTTCGTAAAAAGATATCATTACCGCTTCCCAAGTAAACATTAGATATCGAATTGGCAGAGGAGGTCGTGGAGGACGGAGTAAGTGCGCCCTAGGCGCCCGCTTCTGCAGAACAGACTGAATTTTTTTTAATCGCCTTCGTCGGAAAATGCTGTTAATGATTCGACTAACCGTTACCGGTTGTTAAACCCGTTGTTATAGCAGCAATATTTACGAAATTTATCCGGGTTTCGGCATCACGCACGATTTGGAAAAAATACTCTCCCGTGTGATATGTCAATTTTCCGTACTCTACTAACTAAACGGCAACACATAGAATGATCTTCATTCCTTATTTGATCGTGATCGGAAAATTCCCAAATTTGTTGCCACCTCAGTTTTCCAACTCGGGCAACGACACAAACATATCTCGGAATACGAAAAAATATATTCAATTTTCATCGAGAAACTAAAACAAATGCAATTTTTCAAAATTCCAATAGCTTGAAAAACAAAATCCAAAAGCACAAAAATTGACGATAAGGTTTATTTATTGATTTCTCATTCAAACGGCGAAAAAATTTGGATAGGAAGTTTTTGGGATTTTTGAAAATCAATTATGGCAATCATGTCCTTTGTAAAGAATATATCATCGCTATCTCGAAATCTACATCAAATATCGATTGGACTGAGAATGTTGTGGAGGACAGACAAGGTCGTCCGCGGCCCCGGGGGGCCTTCGGAGCCCGATTTGCTGAAACCGCAACAGCTCAGAATTTACCGATTTTGTTCAAATGATAGACACCTTCGCCGAAGAAGGATTGTTTTGTTTGTCTATTTTGAAGATTTTCATGTCTATTTTGCATTTTTTTGTCTCTTTCTTAAAGGTGTCGTTTGTTTACAATGTGGGATCTGTTTATACCTCATATCTATTTCGTATTTGCATAATTTCTCTGTCTATTTTAGAGGTACCATTTCTTGAAGTATTATATGTTTATATTATTATTTGCTTTATTTAAAAGTTCTACTCCTTTATTCTGTGGTAATGTCATTACAGTATTTTAGAGATTTTGTTTCCCCTAATTTGACTGTGAACCCACTGTCTATTTTGGAACTATTTCATGTTGATTTCGTATTCAATTCATCTTTTTCTTACAGGTCTTATGTCTTATTTGGCATTGTATCATTTGTCTATTTTAGAAAATCGGCTCATCTATTTTGTGTTTGTTTCGTTTGTCTATTTTTGAAAGTTGGAGTCTCCATTTTAACGTGCCTGTTTCTGTCTGTTCTGGAGGTGGAGGTGTATCTTGCTTTTGGCGTCTATCCTAAAGTATCATATGTCTATATTATTTGCTTTATTTGTTTATTCTGGAGGATTTTCTAATCGTATAGAAAAGTTTCACTTGTCTATTCTGTGTTCGTGTAATTACACTTTTTTTTTGTGTACCTGTTTCGCTTGGGAACCCAGTACCTATTTTGGAAGTATTAAATGTCTATTTCTCAGAGGTATCACATGTCTATATTGTGTGTTTTGTTCGTCTATTTTAGAGGTTTCACGCATTTTATTTGGTTTTGTATCTGTCTATCGTAAAAAATTGGCCCCCTTATTTCGGTTTTGTTTCGTTTGTGTATTTTTGAGAGTTGGATTTTCTAGTTTAGCCTGTCTGCTTTAGGATTGTTTTTGTCTTATTTAAATCTGTTTTGTTTGTCTGTTATGGAAGTTTCGTCTGTTTAATCCGAAGTTTTACTCGTCCATTCTGTGTTTATGTCATTTAAATATATTACAGATTCTGTGTCTCTATTCTGACACTAATTCCACTGTCTATTTTGGAAGTATTGCACGGCTAGTCCGTATTTATTGCGTCTGTCTATTTTGAAGGTATTTTTCACGAATCTTTGGTTCGATTTTCTCACATTAAAGTCAAAGATCTTAATCATTGTGATTCGAAATTAAACTGATTTTCCATCTGGTATAACCCAACAAAACAATGTTCCTTTCACAGTTCACATTCATGTTGATACCGAAACGAGAAGAGAATCTTGGTCGAGATTCCGGAAGGCGGATTTTCATATTTCTACTTTCGCGCGATCGGTCTGGACGTAATGTTCGACCGTAAGTTTGAATTATCGTTACTGCCTACTCGCACCGACTATCTGGCACACATATATTTGCGATCTCGAGGCTTTTATTCTATTTTACGAACCGGGTATTATGATCAGAAAATACGATAATTGTCAGGATTTTTTCAACGTTATCTTTTTATTTTAACACAGTGGAATATAGCTAATACATATTTGAGATATTTAGTAATAAAAGTTCTTCCTTTTTTGGTCAAAATAGATTTGAAAATAGTTCCAGAAGTCAAGTTTTTCTATGAAGTTTCAGCACAATCCAGTTTGCGATCGATTTAGCCACAGCCCCTTTCATAAATTGTATCGTGGGATCGTCCACACATAATTCGCAATCTAAGGCCATTCATAAACGGCGGCCACCTTCAGATACGCGTGGTCAGGGAGCTTAACAATTATCATCGCCAGACGCATCTACTGTCCGATTGTAAATACAACGAAATATTGGACATTGTGTTAACCAATATGTCATTCGTAATGTGTTCTAGCGTCGCCGACCACCGAGTACTTACAGATGAATTACGATGTTTAAACGACTTCGAAACGTTAATCCCGATTTATTCCACGATTATTAAGGTATTAAACGATAAAATCGAATCAGCATATCAGCTGAAGGAACAAGAAACGATAAACAAACGATTTGATCTTAATATTAGTTTATCGAGATGTTTGTCCCACTCGGAGAAGGAATATCGTATGAAGTGATTAATATTTATAATTTTCATCGAATAAATTTCAATTACTCCGAAATCCAATGGTTCACTAAAAGCTGCAATTATCATTGAATACAAAATAGTGTTAAATATAATCAGTTGTGACATAATAAAAAACTTCATTTTGCACTCGTCCTTGTTTTCCTATTGAAGCTGTTTGGGTTTCGTAAAAGTTGAGCATGATTAATGAACAAAAATAACATACATTCTTTTTTTTGTGAGCGGGGAACGGTGGTCATCATATATTATTCGAACAAAAGAATGCCAGAAGCAGTTTTGGATTAATCGTCAAGATGGCCAACACAAGATGTAAGTTGAGGAACGCGCTAATTCGTTTCTTAGAAAAAATAGAATATTAGTGTGACTGTGACCATGCAAATATCAAGCAATGGTAAAAAAACGATCCACCTTAAGCGACTAAAAGGGAAAATGAGCAAAAATGAAAATAGGAAAGAGTTGAAAAGAAAACAACAAAAAATAAGGAAGTTTACTATTTTACTCTAACAGTTGTGATAATCGATACTGTGATGCGAGAATGGGTTCTCTCAATCGTGAATAAGTCGTAACCTGATAGGATAATACAAATTACACAACACGGCGATTTCTAACAAAGTGACCCATTTCGATTCATCCGGTGTCGGACGAAAACAACTTGAGATTTGTTTTTATGGACCTTCAATAGCATTTTCATGTTGGAAGCAATTCCAAAACTTAATGATTGGAATAAGTCATTCGATTTATCTTCAGTTGGGTTGAAATGTCTTCCTCGTGTCCAACCATAGCTGACTTGCCAGTCAAACCATCTCCAACCAAGGAGGAATTTAATACCTTTGATTCAAGCAGAAGATTTGCATTCTCCATTTGTGATTGAATGATTGATTCGCTTTATGACAAGAGTTAGGTCAAGTGCTCTTAACATATTGAAAACACAGCACCCATTAGACGCTGGAAAGGAATATCATTTATATCGATTGCTTCAGAATTGAATAGGTTGGGTTAAAGCGCTTCCAGGTATAAAACTTGGATTCCCTAGTTTAGTGTTTCCGTCCCAGACGCCCAATATAATTCCTTTGTTAGTGGGTGGAACGTTTAGATAATTTTCTGCGACAAACCAGGGCCGGTAACGTATCGCGACGAATGCGGAGGATGGAAAGCGCCCCTGGGGCGGCTCTAATCCAAGCGTTGGGGTCCCGGTAGCGCCATTCATTAGCAGCTAATCAAGTTCCACAACATTGCGTCCTAGGCGCGGCCCGTCCGTTATCTGTTCGATGCAATTGTAATTGTTCGACTGATTCGATTTATAGACTTTATTATCCGATATTCAACTCGCAGATTTTGACCGGGAGGGAAATTCCGATGGTGGATCGCGATCGCCAGTCCCGCACGGAATCCAACCGTTCGGATGCATGGGGGGATGTTTCGCGAACGTTAATCATCGGTCGCGATAACGCGAACCTTTCCCGCAGTTTCCCAATTTTCCAGCTGCTTGCCGATTTTAAATCGCATTTCTGCATCTTCACATCGCACACATTCGAATTCCCCTTGTGACCACCGAGTGATTACTCCTGAAATGGAAAAATATTTCCACTCACGCAGATTAATGTATCCATGAGAAATCTAAAAAAAAAACGAGAAGTTCGCACAGGCAGCTGGAGATGAGCCAACAATTTCTGTCCGAACCGAGAATGAATTGGGGATCGGCGACACGCGAAAAATAAATTATATGCCACTTCATAAGAGTCACTCAATTCCTCATAACCAAACACATTATCAATTTATAATTTCATTTCGACTTCATTAACGAAACTATAAATTTGTTCGAATGATTGCTGCCGCTTTAGCCAACAATGTCGACACTCGCTCGGGGCATGTTTAATTCAGGCGACCAATTTCGCAGTTCGAATTGTTTCCCAAAAACAACTCGTTTTATCTGGGGGAGGAAACAATCCACCTATCGGTAAACATGAACCTAATTCAGGAATCCACTCGTAGGTATTGCGAATTTCAATTTATGTCTTATGCATCCCCTGAAATCTTCGAGGCTGTACAGAGGAGAGAGATCCAGTTAGCGGGCGACCATCAGCTCATAGATCATCTGGGATCGCTTTGGCATCAGCGGAGAGTGGCTGACCCTTGTCGTCCCTATAATGCTACACTGAAGACTATTGTATTACTGACAGAACTATTATAATCAGCCGTAGAATTAGAGGGCCGAGTAAGTCTCAGTCTTTCTTCGACCATTTGGAGGCAGCTAATAAAAATTCCGTCTGTAGATCTTCAGCGTAGCTGCAGCAGTTGGAGCAGCAAGGCAACTGCTGCATCACATTACTGCTCAATCTGATCAAAATTCAAATGTTGATGAGTAGTTTGGAAAAAAGAAGTGGCCTGGTGGTAAAGGATGTCCGGTGCGGAAGGACCGATTGACATCTTCATCGTTCGAAAAGCTGCAGTTAATCACATCATTCGACGATATCTCATTTCGATGATCGCGTGGGCGCGTCGCGGGCCCTGTGGGGTGCGACAGCTCTACCCGCCGACCCGCCCTCCGGGTATCGGGGCCGAATGTCTTATTTATTCAAATTCGCGGCATGCAGTCCAAGTACGGATGCCTCGTTTCCCGTCTTGGGAGGTAGACAATATTAAATTAATCGCCACTTTATCCCGTTCACGATTTCCTCTCCTCTTTTCCAGGCGCTCGCCCGCGCTCTCGCAAACCGGGAAAATATTCTTTGCGCGTAGCCTTCCGCGCGACATCGAATTCGGCTCGCGTAGTTCGTAAAAACAGCAGCTACCCACCTCACATACAACTATACATCCCTCTTATCTGGAGTCTATCGTCGGCGCAACCCTTATCCGAGTGCCACTATCGAGGTCCCCCTTGGCTTGAAATTCCTGGCGCACTTTAATCGAATTGAAAAACACATTTAGAACTGCCGAATTCTTATCGGGGAAAAAGCGGTCGGGGTGGTAATTCAATCGAAGAGGCTAATGTAAAGTTATTCATTATACTAAAGCCAACATAATGACGTTTGCAAAGTACTCTGGACCGAGCTTATTGCTGCGTTTCGTGAAACGAATTCCCTTAACAATAACGGGGAAGTTGTAGTGAGTAAGTAAGGAAGGTAAGGGAAAAGAACATTAGAACGCTTCCCCATGCATACATTTCAAATGATTCAATTTCATAAAATTTCTAACGAGCTGCTATTCTCGTGAATATAAAAGTAAACTTTTTCGAAAATATTAACACCTACTTGTATGGGGCGTGTCAAAAAATTTCTGATATCTATATCCAGGTGAGCTTCGTAATAATTATTTGTATGCTACGAGTTGCCGAGGGCATTAATCATCCAAGGGAGGGTACCGCGTTTTAGTCCAGACGCATATATATGATTTTTCATATACATTGTCTCTGACAAAGTTTCTTTATTTTGGAATGTCACATTAAAAAATTTCATTGATAATCATATTTTTATGTAATATACCGTGTTACGTCACTACTTACTTCCCTGAAAAGAGGCTGAAAACTGTCACTTTCTGATGAAGTCGTATGAAAAAATGATTACGATAGCTAGCAATCGCCTTAAAACCGAAAATCCATAGTTGCCATAGTTGAAAGCGCAATGCATTCCCAAAAAAATCCAAATTTGGATTGCAATTAGTGCTAGAAAAATAATTGAAGCGATAATTTTTAGTGAATAATTTTTCTTTATTTTTGATCAACATCATGACACAGTGTGCGAATTTCAAGGAAATATCAATGAGCTCCTGTATCATATGATATTTTGATGATTTCCTATCTCCTCCAACATGAGCCATGGCATAGTTAAAGAAAAAATATTGCCTAATATAGAGTTCGGATTTAGACCCGGTTATTCTACAAACAGAGCTTTGCTAAAGGTCGTCAATGATATCTGTTGCGCTATGGATAGCAGTTTCGTTACTGTCTTGGTCAGACGAAAGTCAAACTTTCGACTTGGTTGACCTCTCCATTCTTGTATTTAAGTTGAGGAGGCTAGGTTTTGATGCATCGGCCATTGAGTGGTTCAAGGATTATTTGAAGGAAAGGAAACAAGTACTTTTAGTAAACGATAACTACTAAAAGTGTGTCTTGATTGCCTTTGGGGTTCCCCAAGGCAGTATTTTGGGTCCTCTGCTTTTTGCCTTGTTCTCGCTGCATATTTCTAACGTTTTAACCACTGGCGACATATTCTAAATCAGACTAGCTTCATTCGTTCAATTTTAACAGTACCTGACTGATGGACTAATACGAAATGTCACATCCTTAGAGCATTTTCCGCGCGTTTGGTTTGATAATCAACATTCGCATTGACGAACATTGGGAATGAATATTCGCATTCGCCGGTGTGGACGCCCCACTTCGTTTCGCGATGGGAAATTTATTATAAATGCACCCACAAAGATCCATTGGAAACTCAAAGTATATAATCACGTGAGTACATATTATGCATTTAAGTTCAACCTGGGTTAAAGGTAAAAAGAATCTCGACATGACTTTCGTATCATCTCTAATCACCTTGAGCCTTGATGTTGACAGCAACTAGATCTTAACGACGTCTGAATGCAGAATGATCATTTTTCCCGTGCCGAGTAAGTAATCGAAAATCATCTTTGAGTAAAAAAAAGGACGGATAGCATGAAGATGTAACGCAAGAAGGAAATGCATTGAAAAGAAATGTGTACGATGATATCCGTTTTGCCAAATTTCAATGGGCTCCTTTCTTGAGTTGACCGAAATCGCCAACATCTTTGAAGGCGTATACCGGAAAAAGTTTTCGACGCTTTTTCGTGAAAAGATACGATACCTAATATCATTTAAAACTAAGCGCTTCAATATCAGAATCCTAACGCGTCGAGTTTTCCCCAAAAGGGAAAGTACTTCAATTAACGGATGAGTGGCGAAAATATATACGGATATAACGTACATAGAGTAGTAAACATGAATCCCGGATATAATGAGCAAATGGTAACGCGTAAATCATGACTGAATAAAAGCGGGGCATTAAGCCGTAGAATACATCGCCACCTTCCATAATGCTATTCGTTATTCGTCGGTCCAAAGTGATGGTTAACTAACAGATAGCATAATCATCCCGGTGGGAAAAGTGGCATGTCGAGTGGATGGCGCGTAACTCGGAAAAAAATTCAGAAAATGATGAGATGCCGAGACGCGGGATGAGAACGAGAGGGGTATCAAAACGTGAAACGACTTATTCATTGATATCAGACCGTGAAGTTGGCATGCACTAATTGAACTCTGGAAACTTCATTCTACACAGCTTTCCCAGGACCGCATCCGTATGAATTTTCTGAAAATTTCCGATGAATAAATCGATTTTCCTGGGAAAAATTGTTTTATTCACATTTGATTATGAGTGATTGTCGCCCACCACGTGAAATCCTGATCGTATTCTACCAAGACGGTGCTCAAACGAGAACATTCGGTCGTTTGTACGAAAAAAGAATGGATATTCTAAATTAAAAAACAAAAAAATCAAATGTTCTGGGAAAAGAAGGTTTCAATCAAAAATAAATCATCGAAACGTTGAAAAATAATCCATAATACCCCGTCAGATTTCATCCCGAAATAAATCTAATCCCTATTTTATCGGGCGTATTTTACTGAATAAGTAATAATTTCCACCTCGCTCACGCAATTCGATCCAATAAAATAATATTGAATTTATGAGGCGCGAGGGCGCGAAGCGTGGAAAAGACAAGAGAACGGGGTTGAATAAATAATGCCGTCGGGGGGGTGGGAGGGGTTGCGTGCGACCTCCTAAAGGGAAAGTGGCTCGGAGCTCGGGGGAATTTGCAAAATAGCTCCTACGACTCGGGGCCGCCTTGAATAATGTTACCGGTTTTATCAAAATCACACGATTTAGTGTTCGGGAAAATGTCTTGTTTAGCGGCCGCCATATATTCTCGAACCTCCCCGGAAAATATACAACGGGGAGATTACGTCGACTCGAGCCCACAATTCTCTCCGACGTTGTAAAGAAATTCAACGGAAATGCGTTCCGTTTTGGATTTTTATAATTTCGGAATTGCCACTGATTTTTGTTTTAACACATTCTTGAAGAATTGATTTTATCAAACCATTCAAGCTGGAAAACGCCCATCAGGTAAAATAAAGGCATATTGTAAATTTTAAATTGTTATCAACAATATTAAACTCATTGAGGAATCTAATTAAAAACTTCGATTCAGGTGCGACTAGTTTTGATTGGAAAAAAGTATCAATGTTTGCTCAGAAATCAAAAACGATATGAAATATTTTGTGTGATTTGGCGTTTGACGTAATACTCGTCTTAATAATGTCAATTTTGGCACCGAAGTAGTGGAAACAAAATGAGTCGAAAATTTTCGAAAGGTTACACTGAAAAAAGAAGATTACAGAAATTTCTATTAAAACGAATTCCTATTATTATTTAACTATTGTAATAGGAACAGGAATAGGCAAGTCATAGCTACTTTCCGATTCCTGCAAAATCGAAACCTGTGCTCAGAACAGGAAAAGCTTTGCGTATTAAAGAAATTCAAAACTTTAACGACAAAGGAATGATTCTGGCGATGAAAATGCTTTGTGGTATAAGAATGAACTTTTTTAAGTGAGTGAGTGACAGACACTCACTTAAAATCGTCAAAAATGAACGACATCGGAGCAGAATGTTTTCAGTGCATTCCAAAAATGATGTAGCAGACGTAGCTTTCAGAAAATGAGTCGAAATATGCAATTTCCGAAATTAAAAATCATAATTCCCCAGTTTCCAAATGTCCTTCTGTCAAAAACATCAACAATTGGTATTCTTGAAATATTTTAAATAAGAAATTTCAACACTGTGCTGTTCATCATTGAAAATATTTTTATTAGTAGAATATGAAATTTTTTTTTGAAAAACTTGTTGATGTAGACGAGACATGTGATAAAAAAATCATATGAAGGAATTGAAACTATTTAAGGTACCTTTCACAACAATGATAGTAAGATTAATAAATCAACTCAATATTTTTTTCATATCACTTAGTTTTTGATAATTAAGGAAAACAACAAGAAACTAAATTATCCCACCTTGCCACATAATAGCATAATGAGAAATTGCGGGACAAAATAGGCACATATTGTAATATCAGTTGCCCCAAGAATGTCCACGCATTAAAGAGAAACCATCATTCCACCGATTGTGAATATAGGTTCCTCTTTGGATGAATGGATCGCACCCTTTTGCTATGATCCTACAAAGACAGAAACTTTGTATTTTTTTACTAGTTTTTCTTAATTCTCCGTTTTCCATTCTTTCTTTTCGTAGTTTTATTTTCCAATTTAATTAAGCTCCTTTTTATATAGATGCAACGAAACGAGAACGTTGTCCCGAAACTTTTTACCACTAACAAATATTTTTTTGTAACGATTTCCTAATCAAAGGGCCCTCGCAGGCTGTCGACCGCATTTACCCAAAATGTTTCAGAAGTACTCACATGCCTTAAAACACATTAAAGCCATTCAGACACTATTGGGTTCTTTGCTTATTAGATCGAACTCAGGCTTTTCTGTGAATACCTAATCATTTTTTATCGCTTCGTCCACATCAGCCGAATAGGGTCAAATGGGTTACCTTTTTGATTGAAACAAATTAAATTAATGTAAACGTGTTTATAATTTATGGTGTTAACTAACAAACTTGAGTGATGCTTATCACAGGAATAGGGAACAGGAAATATTCCTGTACTCCACGATGGAATTATTATAAAGTTAAAAACGCTTTTTCCCAGAAGGGATAAACGACAAAACAACAATAAATACCATACTATTCCATTTTCATTGATGAATGACAATTACTTTTTATAGGAATAGGTTTTATTTAGTGCAGGAATTTATTTCAAAGATGAGTCGTTACAATTAGCTTAGGACTTGATCAATACTTGAACATTTCTCATTCGCGAGTATATTTTCGTGATTTTTAAATGTCAATTTGTAATAGTATTTCTTAAATCTCACATATAGTAAACAAAGATGAATTCTTTCAAATAAATCGGATTTCAAAAAATTAATGAGAATATTTTTTCAATTCAAATTCACTTAGGTACTACTTACTCATAGTATTTTCTTTGGTTGTTCATCTTTCATGTCAAACCATCTTCGTCAAGAGGAATGGTTTACAATTAAATTATTCGAAATCGAATTAAAGTTTCATTTTGTGATTTCATATAATTGAATATTAATTTCGCGTATTGGAAAAAATACTGAATGGGAAAAAACACAGAATGCTAATATTATAGTGCAGAAAGTGGTTAAGCAGAAAAGTAAATGTGGAAATAGATGTCAGAATGCGAAAATTTCAAAAATGTTGTGATTAAGTGCTTAACTAATGAATATGAAATGACTGTGAATTAAGAAAGGAAGGAAATTTTTGGGAATTACATTTTCTTTTAACTTCTTGTTCTTTTATATCATTAAAAACTAAAATACAAAACTTGTTATTGTTTCCTATGAATTTATAACTATGTTATACACCTCAATGAGAAAATACTTGAGTAGCTTGTATTTGATATATTTGAAAATGGAAAGAAATTAATGAAAATGATTTATTTTTCAATTCGGCATACTTGTTCCTTGACCGGAAGTATGCTGTTTGACAATGCGTCACTTGGGCCAATTAAATCCGTGAAAAATCGCCCATATTCCACGAATTTTCGCCGCCATCAATCCGCCGACGTGAAATCGTAATAGCGGGACGAGGGGGTGTCCCACAATGCCGCATTCCTCAGGTGAGCATGAATGGGATTTTTTTCAATGATGTATCCGACACAAAGGAACGGGTCGAACGACCCGTCGCGGCTGACATAGACGGACGAGCAGCCGAAAACCAGAACGATATATTTTATTTTTCGCAAAGTGTCAAGCCGCGCTAGGGCGAAATGCTGCCGTTACCGCCGCGTCGCTTCGGCTGCGAAGGAAGTGACGTGAGGGGCCCATCAGTCACGCTGACACCTGGAGAATACGATGACTTCCCCGAATTCTTCAATCGGCCCCCGAAAATATCGCAACCCCCCTTTTTTTTGGCGAAACGTCACCGTCCACACAATGCAATCTCGCTTAGAAAATAGTACCTATCGGTACTAGCAAATTAGTAATTACCTCGTTTTTGTATTGCTTAATTGAGTTGGCCAACTTGAAAATTGAAAACTGATTGTCCACGAACCACCACGTCCCCCATTAGCGTTCCTAATTCCCCCGCAGTAAATGTCATTTTTGAGGAGACGAATTGGTTCAGTTAGTGGATGGCGGCAGGGAAAAAAAACCGCGATGAGCGGATCGAGCGTTGCTCTGGATCTGCGGATAGGCGCATTCATAACCCGTGCCGGGGCGTCTTCCGGCGCGTCGCTGGCAAATCCACTTCGGAAGGCATTTGTAGCGGGTAAAGACGCCGGCAAGGAGGCATCTTCGTCCGGAAGATGAATTGCCGAGCCGGAAGTCGAGGACGTTAAGACAAAGTGGAGTTGCTGGGGCGCCTTAAGATCCCGCTGCGATCCCGGGAGCGATGCTTCTTATAGGTGAGACCCGGCGAGGAGGTCTCGAGTGGAGATGACGTCCCGACTTTCCCGGCCTTATTTACTGAGTCGTATTTCGACGGAGTTTTTGTTTGCTTAATGGGAAATGCGGGAGATTTATTCCCGATGTCGCATTGCCATAAATAAGAATGAATATGGGGCGTTTTTACGGACCACTTCGGAATTCCCTTCCGTGAATTAACCGATTCGTTTTTGGTGAACTCTCATAAAGGCGACCGCGGGGGAAAAAAACGCAAGATAAAAAAACACGACCATTTTCTAAGTTCTGTTCGATCGGAATATATTACCGCACGACCTATTACACTATTTCTACCAAACGGGCAATAAGTTGATTCAGTTTTTTTTCGTGGCCGCTTCTCTTTGTATAACGCATTTGGTGGTTCCCTTTCGGTACAGACTATCCCACCGAGAAGGCCCTAAATTGTTTACGTGGGCAAGATTTAATGATTTATACAGGGCCAATTGAATTAGCTGAAAGGAATTTTCACTTCCTATACTTGTTTTAATTCATTGTGAACAACTTTCTTTAAAAAGTACCTTTTCCTAGCGCTAGGCGCCTTAAAATCCTAAAATAGTCTTCAAATTTAGGTCTATTCACTTTTTATTTACTGACGAAGTTTTGACAACGCTAAAATTTTACCTAAAGTTCAACTTTACATCGCGATAAAAAAAAGTAATGACGATCTTCTATTTGGTACGAAAAAAAAGATAGACTAGAAATTGAATCTATTCTGTTTTTTATCGCGATGTAAAATTCCAAAAATTTATCGAAGTATAAACAGTGAGTATAAAAAGTAGTTGAAGACTGTTAGAACAATTTTTTTGGAATTTAGATTTTAAGGCAAGGTATAGTAATTTTTCAAAGAATCTTTCAGTTTATTCAATATGGCGAACGATGTACCAAACACCCTGTATAAAATATAAAATTCAACAAACAGTAAAAACATGTATGGCAATCAAATGAAACAATAACAAATAAACAATATTAATTGATCGAAAACATCTGCATGAATAAAGTGTGGAAGTTAAAATCACAAGAGAAGGACTAGCGCAGGGGCGACTAGAGAAAAATGGAAATCGCGTTGCGGTGAAATATCTAGAAGAAAGGGGAGCATACTGAAATGTCGGAAGATTGATAGTCCCAGATAAGAGGGGAGTTTGCATCGGTCGTAAATATAAATCCTTTGATTTGAACAAGCTATGCCTAATAAATAAAAATCATGGAAAGTTCCTTTTCCACACGGCCCTCACTCGGCCCCGCTTCGCTTCGCCTCGTTCGTCATACTGACCCTCGCATGAAATCGATTTTCTGCACTCGTTATGATATGTTTCATTATCAAAGCTCTGTACAATTGGACAAACGATGTTTGCACTTTTGTTACTGAAAAGAAACATTCCTTTAGCATTTTTTCGCAAAACTATATTATTTATAAATACGGTATATTGTGTAACGCCAGCGATAAATAACTCCAATTTTTCATTTGCAAATTATATTGTTCACATTTAAACTCTAATCAAATTAGTAGTGGCACTTTCTCTATAAAAACAAGCAAACTGAATTCTGCAGCATGATGAATTTGAGCTGTATTTTTGTAACCGTTCCATTTTTCCCCATAAAACGGGGAATAAATTTCCTCTCCCCCAACCTCACGTGATTTCTCGTACGAGCGAGTGGCGGTGAATTCCTCGTAACGGTTTTTCCGCCCAACTTTATGTCAAATCTCGGACTGACAGGTCCCGCATTATCCCGTCCCTCTCACACGTCCAAACCACCAGCCTAGACAATGCGAAATCAAGCAAATCGCACGTCGCCGTACGAAATTGCAGCTGAAAGTCGTTGGCACGACGAGGGGGGCGTCGAAGGGGTAGTTTAGACGCGAAAAGTCGATTGACCTACCGCTTGTTGCCGCGGCTGTCAGATTCAACTATCGCGCCAACGCTTCATTTGGTATTCTAATTGAAATCCCCCGACGTCGCCCGTTACTGCCTCCGCCGTACCACCCTTCCCCAAATTAAATTCAATCAAATCCTGTTTAGACAACGCTATTAACTAATGTTTATTCCGCATATTCCGATGCACCGTTTCGCATTTTAAGTTCCGCTGGTATCCGACGAAGAAATGGGGATTTTCTCGGAGCGCTCAAAGGATTCGAATTTCCTTTCCCGGCTAGGTGGAACCGCGAAATTAGTCGGGGGACGCGAAAACTTCCACCCTTTGCGTATGTAGGAATTAGAATTTCCTAGAATGACGAATTCGTTTTGAATATTTGCTTTCAACTGCGGAAAACTTATCAGTGGCGTGCCTACTTTCCAACTTCTGTTTAAGCTGATCGTTTTTTTAGATATTTCGATAATTAATCTTTCTGTATTTTCATGTCGTAACTTTTTCAGTGTAAACGATTTCTACCCAAAAACCACAATTAACTTAATCAACCGCATACTAATTTCCAAGTTATGCTTTTTTCGCGAACGCGCTGCCAGTGTTACGCCGCTGTTACGCGGGGGGCGCATTCAGATTTTCAGATATATAATTTCGGTTTAAATAGGCGTAAACGAATTTCTGGATAAAGAAACGTGAGAATCGAACATGTGCCGTGTCCTTTCGGCAAAAAGACCCCTGCGACATCCATTAGGGTTGAAATCAAGTTTCAAAATTTAAATCCTCGCCAAATACGTCGTTGCGGTTTAATATTTCCCCGGAAAAACAAACACTCTCAACCGCCCCGCGTTCGAATTTTAGCTCGAACTCGATGGTGTTCCAGATTTATGTTCGGTCCCGATGGTTTCGTTCGCTCCGTAACGGAAATCGTTCGGTCGAAATTAAATCGGAAAAACCGGAAAACCAGATCGCCGGTCTTTCCTTATTAATAAGAATATGTGCACGGGCCCCGGATCCAGGCTAATCCGGCCATTGTCCGCGCCTCTTCCGCCTTTCCGACCTGAAATACTCGGGAAACGGATAGAACGGCCAAATCCTGCATTTCAATTAAGCTCCCAAGACCCGTCTGGCCCCGCCGTTCCTTACCGATGGGGGAGATGATATTCAACGGCAAGATTTTCCACGGGCTAACCGGAAAAATGAATCTCGAAACTAATATCCACGCGGATTATTCCCCCGGAACGATAACCGACAGGAATTTCGCTCTTTTCGATCTGTCGAAATTATTGGGAGAATGAGAAAAATCTAAATTTTCCTCCCCTTATAAGCCGACATCGGGTTCACCCAACCAAGACAGTGCGCAAGTTTCCTTAAAAAGTCCTCTACGAGCTCAGATGAATATGATTATTTATTAAAATTCATTGTCACTTGAAAATATTTTATTTCTTCAATTGAATTTGATACTTAAACGTTGACATTTTTTAATCCGGATTTACTCGTATTTTGAATAGGAAAATCTTATCAGGTTTTCAGAAACAAAACTATCAAACGAAAACACGAAGCATTGAGAAAAATCTCAGTTAGTTCGGCAATCAGCAGCTGCGCCATTGAAAAAAGCGCATACTTCGGCGTTGACCACCCCTGAAAAGTTATTTTTTCCACGCACATAAAACGTGAAAAATGCGCCGTAAATGTCCGCGTCATTCACAAGATTTTCGTTACAAAAAAAAATCCCCAAGATTTCCGTCGGCCGGCATCAACCCGAGGCGGCCATCAATTAAATTCACACCCCGAAACCGTAAAAATCTGCAGCAGAGAAAATAAAAGTCATCGACATCGACAAAGATTAATATCGGGGAAGGTGACACCGGGATTGTCTGTATGCGTGTAATATATTACGGAACAAACTGGACTTCAGGGCCGAATCGACACAGTTTCCAAAAACGAAATTTTAATTTACGGTAGTCGGGATGAATCCCCGTTTTGACATCGGCACGTAAATTTTTGACGTACGGTCCTGCGCGTTACGTTCTAACTGATAGTTTATGAGCAATAAATGAGAATTGTCAGTTGTTGCACATTCCTATCCAGAAACCGTACCGTAGAGATATATCTAGGGTGGAGTGACAACCCCATGGGGCGGTTGGCACGGGCTCCGCAATTCCACACCACCTTGAAGGCCAGGTAAAAATTTCACCTCCACCTGGCCGAAAAAGGGAACCGTGAAATCGCCATCTTTCCGACACCCGCGCAGCTGAAACCTCACTTTAATCCCGAGAAGTGTACATGCGACATTTCCACCGTCCACTAAGAAGTTCGCCGACAATCATAGCTTCGGTAAAACAAGGGACCGAAGTATACGGCAAGGCGCCATCGATAACGATCGCAATGGGGGGATTTTCGAATAAATCAGAATTTCCAGAGATACGTCTAAATGATTATAGATCACCTGGTTTTAGACGATTATTTTTTCTTGAAACTACAGAAGTTTAAATATCGTTAAAGGATTATGGATGTGACCATTCCATGGAACTCCTATTCGATTTTTCTTAATGTTGTTTTTTAGATTTAATACTTTTCGATTTTAGTGAAATTCAATAGCAGCTTCCGTTCGATAACAAGATCCAATGAGAACTTTTTGTTTATGTTTTAGAGTTGAGTGTACGCTTTTGTCGAACAAATTGTTGCTTAATTATACTTTTTTTTTATAAAATTTTTTGTTAATTTTCAATGGCTTTTCTTATATTTCAATCAGAAAAAAAGTGAAAGAAAAAGGTAGGTAATAACCTAGTTGAACGTTCGAGCAATCGCTTCGGCTATCCGAAATTTTCGTCCCATTTTCCAGAATTTAGACAAAATCCCAACAAGATGTGATACGTAAGTAGTTAAAAATAGAGTTTTTTCAGTCGAATGTGCCAAAATAAAGGATTATTAACAATTTTGCAGGTACGGTGGCACGTGTCGCGCATTCGGCGTCAGTTTTTCAAAAGATGTCTGACGATACGTATTGGCATAGTGAAATGCTTTCAGCGATTTTTGTACGTGTCAGCGAGATCGCGTACAACCGATTTGACCTAGATCCGATTCGAGCCTTCGAAAATCGAAGGAATCCCCTTTTGCATGGCGAACCGTACCCATTCATAAACCGAGGAAAACTTGTTGAACCATATTCTCGGAACGACATTGAAAACCAACCCAATCAATGAACTTGGGTATAGAATTACAAATCGTGGGACAAATGAAACGTCGCGGCGCCCGCCGCTCGAATCCTTTTCCCACAGCACACGGCACATTATTCTTTTGGATCCGTTCGATCCGAAAATGGGGGGAAAGTTCCCGTTTCCTCCATTGACGTAGGTCGCGAACCTTCTCCAACAATCAATGATATGTTAACAATAGCAGTCTGTTACGTCATCGCTCCGCATCGTGAACATATTTGCATACGTGAAGAAGCGGACTCGTTTGCGATAGCCGCGAACGTAGCGTGGCGTTACGTCGGCAGTGGCGGTGGCGGTGGCGTCGGTGGCGGCGGCGTCGGCGTCGTCCCCGTCGTCGAACGCGACGAGGAGAGGACAGTCGTCGGCGCGAACATGCGCACGCGCCCGAGGGGGGCATGCCGGGAACGGGGGCCGCCAATGGGGCCGCGCTAATGGCCGATGAGAAAGTCCGCGGCCCCGTGGATGCTGCGCGTAATCCGGCACGCTGCCGCGCTTTGTTTATAAGGTTCCGTATATAACGCGCGCCTCCGACCTCCTGTTCCTGTATCGTTTTCCTCTTTCATTTTTTCCCTAGTCTTCGTTTTTTCGGCTAATCAAAAAGAATTAGTTTCGTGTTTTTGGTTAGCTGGCTGATTAATGTTTTACATACTCTGTTTTGCGTGCGTTAATTGGGAACGACGACGGAGAAGGATTCCGAGCGTCTGACGCACGGGGATTGCGACGTAACGTCGCGGCCCGTCGCGTCGGGGGATGATCACCGAAAATTGAGCTATTTCAATCTGGACGACCGTTTGTGTTCACAGCCCAACATTATTCCTAGTAGATGCTTAAATGGCAATCTCAAATTCTCGAAAAATGTTAATTTCCAAATTAACGACAGTTCTATTCAAATTTTCGCATCCCCTTACTTCGGTCGCGCTAATTGCTACGAGAAATAAGGAAAATCCTGGAACGCGGGCGAGAGGTCGGTTTGCCGGTTTCCGCGTCTTGCGATCGATCGGCCGCGACGACGGCTTTCGGAATTTCCTATCGAGGTCGAAAATAACAATGGACCAGCTGATGGTCGGATTTTCCATTCTGAGTGTCGACGTCGACATCGACGCGCTTCGAAATCGATATACAAAGGCCGGTGGCGCGAACTGGCGGCCCTGGCCGGAAGCCCATTTGTACGCTTCACCGCGAGACTGCTGCGTCGCGACGCGACGCCTTAATGAAAGGACTTCGTCTACAATGGAACGGCCAACTGAACTATTTTTCTTACGGACCGTATGTATCTATCTAGTAGGTAGGTATACCTATTAGATATGTGCGGTACCTATTCGATAATCTACCGGGTCGATAGTTTTCTTACCGTTATTCGGTATTTCGTATTTCCGAACCGATACGCTACGAAAAAAAAGTAATTAACAAGAAATATATTTTTAGTTGTAGCTTAGACATTATCCGACATTTACATGCACGATGCCTCAAACGTTCAGGTATTATGTAATTCAACAATAAACGAAACGATGCCCGCTGACAGAACGCTTTTTCTTAAAAAAAGACTATTTCTAATTGTTACCCCACGTTTGGGGCGGAAATGGAAAAAATTTCGGTTTCAGTTTTACTTTTGGTTTAGTTATTGAAATTAGAAAAAACCATGATTTTTGAATATTCCAAAATTACTTTATCATCTATTAATCTTTCAAAATAGATATGTAATAGATTATATCAGTACCACAATAAAAAAATCACTGCATTTCGAACCACTAACACCTCTTGTACATCATCGAACCATTCCCGCATTGTGTTTTTAATTCGAACCATCAACCCAATATATACCCAAGGTGAAAATTTCCGCCCTGATTTTTACATAAAGACCTACGTGGTGTAAATCGCACAATATTGTATAGCTCTAACGCCTACTAAGATTGCACAATGTTTGAAGAAACTCCGATCGTCTTGACTTCTCCCAGGGCCAAAGATTATTTATTAAATAAAATTACACGTCAATGCTCCTTGGAAACATTGAACAGTGAACTTCTTTTCACGGTCCTACAACGAATGACAAAACAATATGGCGTTGCAATGAAACCAATTCGTCCTTATAATTTACTTGTATAAAATATAATTTTTTTGTAGACATATTGATATGAATTTATCTTTTGGAGCAAACGCAAAATTATTTAATAAATATGAGTTTAGTAAATTGAATCGATTTTCACATTACCATTGAATTTGATAATTTATTCACAATCAGTCGAATTCCTTGGCGCATTCGCCATAGTCTATTCGAACGCAAATTGTACTAAGTAAAATAACATTCTTTTCCTTCAATATATTGGCACCTATTAAATGGAAAGAAAGGTTGTAGAATTACTGGATAGATGAAAAAATTTAATCACCATTAGTGCCTTGTTCTAACGATCGAATTTGTATTAATTAAATATTGCCGATGCTTAAGAGGCAACTTTTCAGGAGAGACAAAACATTCGAATTATTGCGAAGTTTAAAACACAAAACGACTATACAATGCTACGATTAGTGTAGAAATCTCATTTTCCATCAAATATCAATGCTGATCGAAGTATTTTATAATTGTAATGCATGCATCGATACTTCCACATATAAAAAAAATATTTTAATTAATTCAATAACATTGAATCAAATAAAGTCAAATTGCTGATCATGGAAAAGTAATAACCACTGAATAGAATTTAGTCGTTCCACGAAAAATGTACGACTGTGAATGTTAAAGATTCAAGGAAAATGAATTGCTAAATATTAACACAGCCGACGTATCTTCGTTAAATTTTACATAAAAATTTATTTCCTTGTAAATGATTGATTATTAGATTATTAGAATTGAAAAAATTAGAACAAAAATCAAAATAAGACGACGAAAAAACAGAAAAAAAATAATTGCGATCTCCGATGGGGAAAAAACGTAGACCGTCGTTATTAACCCTGTTGCTGATGCACGTTTCCCGGGGTAGGACCGCGTTGCGTGTTTCGCCGAATTAATTCAGTGGAGTGTTATTATTAGAATATTTATTTCGTTGTCGTCGTTTCTCGCGTGCACCCTCTCTTCGCTTCACGCCAGCCCGGATTCATTCTTCTCGCGTAACTAATCGCAATTTGGCATGCCGCACATATCTCGATACCGCCAACCCAAACACCCCTCGGAATTTTGACGGTCGACGGCGTCATGAATTCCATATTTCTCTCATCATCGCCATTCGACATTTCGACCGGGGGATCTCAACTATACGAAAAATAAAAAAACGGCCACATTTGCTGTCGACGTGTTCGCCACAATTACTTTGAGTTTTTGATTTTGGACTTAATTATAATTTTTTTTCGTTTTACCAAACAAAAGTGTTATTATGTCAACAAAATGTCAGGAGAGCGACTTCACTAAAGTGGCATTTCGTCGAACATGTTTTCGTTGTGAAAATTTTTCTCATATAGCCGATCACCGTTCACTTGTTCAATTTAGTCATTCAAAGATGAATTGAAACTCATATAGAAACGGATTCGGTTCATTTTGATGGAAAATTTTCTTGAGAATGTGTCCAATGAATTATATTGATTATGAAAATCTTAAGATTTGGCTTGAAATCTCATGAAAATAGAAAACATAATTAAATTATTCAAAAAAGGTGTTTTTGAATAATTCTTTACTGGAAATTTTCTTCTGAAATACTAAACAATCCACTGAAAAATTCCTATCAAAACTAACGTTTGATTCTATTCAATAAATTTCATCATGATGAAACATCAAATTTTATGCAGTGAATGATGAGTATTCAAACTGTTTTATACAAACTACAAAAGTTGTGAATTGATTTCTTCTGAGAAAATTTGGTGGAATTATGGATTATATTTTGAAAATTATTATGGCAATAGAATTCAGTTTGTGATCAATCAGAAGAATGCTTTCATTTCGTCTTTTGGTTAGCCCTCCAAAACCCTAATTTATGCTACGTCGTTTTCTGAATCTGTTCATATAATAATGTTGCCCGATAATGATCAAGGTCGTATAAAAGCTACTAAAATCATCTCAAATTTCGCAACGAAGTAGGACTATTTACATTTTCATATTGCTTGAAACTAAAATCCACTAAAAATTGAGTATTATCACCTTTTTTCCCATTGAAATGATTTCATACGAATTTTCCTTCTTCTCGACAATGCCCAAAATTTTCTTGACATATATTTTTTCAACATGAGTATAATTAATAATCAACATTTTCTACTAAGTTTCCCTCGACTACAATTCTCTGTTGATCAGAGGAAAACAATTTTCTTCTTATGAAAATCCTTCGATGAACTGGAGCAACCCTTAGCGCCCTCTAGTAATAATCAGCTCCACTACGGAGTAATCCGACAAAATTTAGCAACATCGTCGCCATCTACCCGTCAAACTAGCAACTTTGCGTACGAGTAAACTTTCATATATAAGTATAATTAATAATCAACATTTTCTACTAAGTTTCCCTCGACTACAATTCTCTGTTGATCAGAGGAAAACAATTTTCTTCTTATGAAAATCCTTCGATGAACTGGAGCAACCCTTAGCGCCCTCTAGTAATAATCAGCTCCACTACGGAGTAATCCGACAAAATTTAGCAACATCGTCGCCATCTACCCGTCAAACTAGCAACTTTGCGTACGAGTAAACTTTCATTTATAAGTATAATTAGTAATCAACATTTTCTACTAAGTTTCCCTCGACTAGAATTCTTTGTTGATCAGAGGAAAACAATTTTCTTGTTATGAAAATCCTTCGATGAACTGGAGTAACCCTTAGCGCCCTCTAGTAATAATCAGCTCCACTACGGCGTGATCCGACAAAATTTAGCAACATCGTCGCCATCTACCCGACAAACCCAGAAACTTCGCGTACCAGTAAACTTTCATACATAAGTATAATTAATAATCAACATTTTCTACTAAGTTTCCCTCGACTAGAATTCTCTGTTGATCAGAGGAAATCAATTTTCTTGTTATGAAAATCCTTGGATGAACTAGAGTAACCCTTAGCGCCCTCTAGTAATAATCAGCTCCACTACGGAGTGATCCTACAAAATATGGCAACATCGTCGCCATCTACCCGACAAACTCAGAAACTTCGCGTACGAGTAAACTTTCAAGGCAGAATTCTGTAAAACACGATGATCGACCGACCATATTATAGTATTCTGTAACGTCGGTAATAGCTGTCATCAAGATTTCTACTCGACCGCAATATTAATACATAAAACACATTCTTAGAGGGCGCAACCATTCCAACGGATGTTTTCCAGATGCGATGAATTCAATTCGAACTGCTTAAAATTCTTGTAATTAGCGTTTTCACTTAAATGAATTCGTTTCTTCACCATCGAAAAAATTAATACGACCATCGCAGAATTGGTCCGCTGTGCAAAATTGTCACTTTAAGCGATTTCCTCAAATTAATATGTATGTATATAATCGTTACGTTATTATTATTAATACAAACTTTTTTTCGCATCGTATGATGATCAATTGGTATATAGCATCCATGAAATTTATCAATTTTTACAACAACAATCATAAAAAAACCGCATTGATAAAATTGTCTTTCTTATTGAAAAAATGAAAAAAGTTTTTCATTAAATACTACTAAACTCACCTTTGTTTGCCCGGGTGACCATCACTGAAAAAAAAAACCTCATTAGCATATATCTTATAGCTTTGAAAATGGCTCTTCATATGGCAGTAAGATTATCCGGAATAGCTCACGAATTTGAAGACGAATTGGATATTTTTGGAATAGGAAAACATGCTGAAATTGACGATATTAAACTCGTACCAGAAAAAATCTGCAAAGAATCGACGGAACCCAAGAAAGAGATTCGTAGGGAAAATCCGTTTGAAGACGAAAGTCATTTCGAAAAAGGGAAAAGGAACTATTTGTCGATTTTGGAGACATGCAACACTATTTATGTGAGTATCAATTTTAGTTTACATTATATTTCTGGAAATGTGAATTAAATGAAAACCATAGTTTCAAAATCATGTTTTAAATTACGGAGGTTTTTTTTGGACCTGTATGTCAGAAATTTTTTCAAGTATTAAAACAGTTGACAGCTGTTCAATATTGTGGTCCGATTTATTTATAAGAAGGTTTTCGAACAAAACGTTACGTAATCCATACTGAAGAGTTTGCAAAAAAAATGAGAATGAACTTTCAAATGTTGTTTGATAATTTGAACTCCTTTTGGATTTTTGATAATTTTTCTGGATTATTTTTAGAGACTTTCCGTCTTTTATGTTTATATTATTTGAGTTACACACCTCGTAGATTAATTATGATTTTTATCTCAAATAATTCACCAATTCCTGCTATACGCAATTACGCTCATATAGACCTTAAAATATATGCAAAAGTAAAATAGGTTCGAAAAAAAACTATAAAAAGCAATATTCCTGAAACAAATAACTAGAATTGCGTAGAGTTGCGTCTTAAAATATTTTTATATTGATGAATATGAGAATCCATTTAGAATAATAACTTTTTCTCTCGCGTTGTCAGTTTCAGAATGTGAAACGAGAGGTGAAAACGTGGCCACCACAAGAACAGAAACGGCCGGACGAGGAAACTATGATACCGCCCGTTTTCGAACGTGTTCCCGGATCAATAATTTACGGCAACCGAGATATTTTGGATTTGGGATCCAATTTACTTAAATCGGTGAATTTCTATAAATCAAGCTCAATCTTTTCCACTGACGCGGTAAATGATCAAGAAAGTGAAAGTGGAAATTGGATTATTGATTGGAAACCGGAAGGTACTTTAGGACGTTTTTTCATCGAACTATTTGTTTAATATTCTAACGATTTCAGATCTCCCGGAAATAAATACGATGAAAATCGATCCTCTTGATGTTTGCGACAATGAAACTGATTGGATGGAAGAAAAACTTTATCCAGTCACTCTTCTGCTCGAAGATTTTCTAGAGTCGAACTGAAGAAAGAATCGACCTTATTCAATCAAGTTATTAAGTTAAAAAATTGATGACACGTCAGTTTAATACTGTTCGTTTTTTGACACCGAAGTTACGTAAGATAATTTTTTAATTGTTTCTGATTCCATTCTCTATCAGAGAAATTGTTTTAATGTTAATTGTGATAACGTTATTGTGTAACATTTTAACTTTTCGTTTATTTATGTTTTGTGTAATTCAGTTATGTAGATTTACCTTTTTTTTGACTGGTAATTAAGTGAGATGTATCAAAGTTCAGTTCGATCATAACAAAGTTGGAATGACGATTCGTTCGAATTTTTTGTTATAATTTTAGCTAATGCGTCTTACTCGAAAATTTACTCTTGATAGAGTGGTGAACGAAATGTAAGCAAAAGAACGGAGAAAATAAAACAAATTTGCGAAGAATATCACAGATTTCAAAAACACTTAGTTATACCCTGCAAACCACTTTTGTCTACCTAATTGTTATCTCAACACTTTTTAACCGAGAGAAAAAATAACATCCAATAGCAAAATGTTTTTGATGAGGTAACAATCCGTACGGATTCCCTTTCCATAAACTTATTTAGTTTTCAACGGTCAAGTCTCGTAAAAAAAAATGGAGACTAAATGAAGACTGCTCAAAAAAGTAATTGGGCTCACCAACGCAAATATTTAGCGCGGAGCCGGTTCTGATGGAAAGTGTCGGCGAACGCTCACACATCCCCAGTAAATTCGCTTTTCCCTAATCTTCGGCGCGCCGCGCCGCGACGCCGGCGTCGTCTTTTCAGTAACAGTTTCGGACCAAATATGACGGGACCATTGTTCGCGCTAAACAATACTCGACTTTTGTCATGTCGATGCATCAGACTGACATGCAAAGAAGTCGTTTCGGGACGCCGCTACTTTCGGATGGAGACATTCAATAGATTTTTTTGTGGAACATGATGGATACGGGGACGTCGAATATGCGGACACGAGGAATATGGACGTTGGCCAAATCGTTATGTCCGAGCCGGTTTCAATACGACGGACAACTTGAATCCGACAACTTTCTCAGTTACTTGCAGCCATTCGAAAAATCGACGAATTTTCTTTTTCCACGAATAATTAAGGTGGGAAATTCGGACGAAAAAATTCAACTGAAAAAATTCGCAAGAAAAAAACGGTTTTCCAATTTGGATTTTTGCTAAGTTGACGTCAAGATTCATTTATCCCTGTAAACGCTGGTCGCACCAACTCCTTCCAGGCGTGGAATCATACCAAAAACATTGTCCGGCACTCTCAACAATTTTATCCGCTGTCGTTTTTGCAATCACGCTTTTCTGGATTGTTTTACACTTGAAGGCAGTTTGGTCATTCAAAAATCATCGACATGAAACACGTTGTGTGTAAAAAACGATAAGCGTCGAGTAGATGTCGAATGACCGTCGAGTCGTCCAGATTCGAGCCCGATGAATTAAATTCCCGCATCTCCTTCGTTGTCGAACAATGAATGACCGGCCATCTTTGAACGGTCATTGTTGCGTCGACAATGGAGTGGTGTTGGGGGATTGTTTGTGTTCATCGCGGAGAAACAAATGGAAGAACGGAAACAACTGGTTCGGCTTGCCATTATCAAACGATACACACAGCGTCGAAGCTGCGTCTCTCTGGCATGATCGCATCGAGACCATAGAAATAGTGCGCGCGCCCGCTCTCTCTCGGTTATTTCCCGTTATTCAGTCGGATGTAACTTTTGTTGATGCCGTAATTCTGTGTATTCTTCGGCTAATTGGAAAATTGAAATGGAGCAAAGGGTATAACGGGAGGTGGGCGGAGCGGGGCCGCTTCATTCTGCGGAATTATCCTCATTGTTTCGATTAAATAGAATAAATTAAGAAGTTCCTATTTATTTCGACCGTTTCAATACGCGCCTCCACGTCTTTTGTGCCATCGGGCTGCATTGTTTACATTGTTCAAGTCTGGAGAAAAAGTGAAAATAACGCGAATCTGAGAAAATTCCGGGCGACGACACAACGTTCCCTAATTAAATTGAACCGATAAAGGAGCGCGCCTGGGAATGGATTAAGTCGCGGAATATGATTGTCAGAAAAATGATCGCATAACACGCACGTACTCGCGTGATGAATACCCCGTTGGAATATCCTTTGGAACAATGGACTAGCACCGGGGCGTGTGTGTGTATGAGCTGTAACATAAGAATCAACAATAGAGGACAATCCATTAGGCCGCAGCCACCCCCTTTTTCAATGGTTTGACTCCCCGTTAAAAGATACCATACGCCGCTCAAACCATATAAAAGATAATAAATGCGTTTTGATATTTCATTATGATCAGAAGCGTTCTCTGAATAGAATGGCGCTTTTCCGGCGCATACGCCAATTTACAAAAGAACACGTGCGTTGCGTTGCCAGGGTTGCACTCCACGATAACCTAAGTCGTCTTCGGTTTCAAGTCACCGACACCGACCTTTTAAAAAAGCTAAAGGACACGCAATTCGAACAATGAATTTTATTAAACTTCCTATTTCAATCATTCTTATTAATTCGGAAATAAAAATAAAGGCTCAAAAAGAAAATTCATTTTATCGTTGAAAAAAGCGTGCGGCGCTTGATATTAATTGCTGTAAAAAAATCAATATCAGCTATTCGTGAATAATGAATTATAAAAAAATTATAATGAAAAGCAACCCACACTTCTTCAACAATGAAATTAATTTTCTTTTTACCCTTTTATTTTTATTTTCGCTTCAATAAGAATGATTGAAATACATCGAGTTAGGCAACTTTCTATCTGTCAAATATCAATTCAAGTCAATAGTTCCAATTCAAACTAAAATTTATATTTTCGTTTTTACCCTTAACTTTAATTCATTGTGAACTCCAGTAGATCTTCGGAGCTGACACAGTAAGGGAATTGATCAACCTTATGGCAACTTATTCATCGTTGATCCTGCGCTGCTCTGTTCACTTTCTTTCATAAAAAAAACGATCAAACATATAAGCGAAGGGCATTAAATACGAAAATCAAATTAATCTAACGCGACATAGTGAAGTCGGACTTGCTCCCCGGAATACAAAACAAAAAACGTAGGCCTCGATAATAATTAGAGAAGAAGCAGTAAGATTGATCCATCAGTCGTCACGTCACGTGTGGCGGCGCTGATATCGGCTCTCTCTCGCTGCCCCCGCTACTGATAACGCTGTGTTTGAAATGGCATTAAGCTTGCTTCTATAGTTCTATTATATGTATACAATACCGAATACAACACTAGTGCATTGTATTCATTGTATGTTGTATTGTGGAATCTTTGTCCCTTTATAATATTCATCTGGGACCTCACAATGGCTCCGTCGTCACATCGCGCGCGAGAGTTATCTGTTCTGTCGACGCTATTGATATTTTTAACAGGAATATTTTCTTGCTTTTGTCGCTCGTCCCCGGACGAAATAGAATTTTTACTCGCGTTTTTTTTTCGCTTTATCGAAAAACGTTTTCTATAAGGAGGAATTTTGCTTGGCAATACATTTGAAATTACCCAATTTTTATCGGCCGCAGTCCGAGGATCGAGTGAAAAATTCAATTAAACCCCTTACAACTATCTGAATACTGTTCTATTCGATTGTTCTTACATCGTCTGGTGTCTCCTCTATTGTTGCGATCATAATACCTTTCCGCTAATAATAATGATCTTGCCCAAAAGGCCGACTCGTTGCGGACGTCTATTCATGCTCAATTGCAATAGTTTCGTCTTGTAAATACAACAATAGAGCGGTTTTACCATTCTTCGATTGTTATATTATGTCCGATTCAATTTCGAAACCGCTTTAATAAACCTATTGTACGAAAACAAAGGGAATAGGACGAATCGTAAAACTCGCATCGTAAATTGATCTTAACGAAAGCAGACGATTTTCCGGACTTTGGCTGACGGAAAATGCAAAAGCGGTGTCCGGGCTCAATGCAATATCAACCCGGTTTAAAATTATAACAAATCAAATTTATATTTTTATCTAACGCGCAGAACGGTCGTCCCTCGACATTCGCGAGAGTTCCGATGTGGAAAAGTTGCACGAACACCAAATTAGCGAATGTGAAGTCGATATTTCTGTGTTAATAAAGAGGGAAATCGACTTCATTATCAATAACAGGGTTTTATAAATACACTTAATAATTCAATCAATTTATTAATTTTGTATTCAAACAGGGTGAAAAAAATTGGATGGGAAATTTATTATGTCCTTTGGAAAGAATGGATAATCGAAAACTCACGCATCAGATATCGATTCGACTGAGAAACTTTAATCGCTTAAAGCTTACCTATTTTGTTTAAATGATGAAGGATTGTGTTGTCTGCCCCTTTTGGAGATTTGCATGTCTATTTTGCATTTTTATAGCTCACTTTCTTGAAGGTATCGCGTGTCTATATTTTGTGTTCTTTTTATTTATTTTGAAGGTTATGGGTTTCGCCTGTTTTATTTGGATTTATTTCATCTATTTTGTCCTATTTCGGGTTCTTTCATTTCTCAGTCCCAAAATATTCCCCCGTTTATTTTGTGTTCGTGTCCTTGCCCTATTTTGGTAATGTTGAATCTCTACTTTAAGTTTGATTCTACTCTCTATTCTACGTATGTTTCGTCTGAATATTTTGGAGGTTTTGTATGTCTTTGTATTTCTTAAAGGTTTTTATTTGAGTTTATTGCAAAATTCTAGAAATTTCGCTCTTCTGTTTGTCGTTTGTCTGTTTTGGAGACTCCTCGTCTCGGATTGGTCTTAGATTCGTGTGTTTATTTTGGAGGCTTTATTTCAACTTTAATTCATGTCGTATCTATATAGAATTCATTTCGTCTGTATGTGTATTTTGTATTTTCGTCAAAAAACCCAACTAAAACGCTCTAAATTACCAAAATTTTTGCATTTTTCAATCTATCTGAAGAAAATTTTTCTTATTGACAAAGTTATCGTTAGTTAGTGGGAGTAATTCACTCCTCCTTTTGTTGATCAAATAATAAACCCACTTTTCTTTCCATTCCTTTATAACGTCGACCTTTCAAGAAAATTGTTACAAAAACTTTTTTATTTAAACAAAAGGAACAACACAAATGACCTTCAGGAATTCCCTTGGAAACACGTCGAAGGGTGTATTAAGTTGAAAGAATGCGGGGGCAAATGTGAAAACTGCGCGTTGGCTTGTAGGGCAGTGAGTACATTCGTAGGACCAGAGGGGAGCGTTTTCATAGATGAAATACGGCGTAGAATGGGACGTTTCCTCCGGCGTCGCGGCGCGCCTGTATTGTCTCGGATATTTCAGGATAGTCGTTCAATGCAGGTTAATTGACAAGGACACAATAGCTCAGGAATAACAAAGCGTTCTCGCCGCGGCCATTGTGTATTAATTTGAGTATACGATGACATATAGAGGCTTCCCCGGCGGTAAACAAAGCGTCAGCCGAGTGCAGGAAACGCGTCTTTTGCTCCTAGAAAGTCGCGCAATTTTTGGATAAATATTTTTCCCTCCACGGTCACCTTCGTACCTTCGTAAGAGAAGCAAGTTCTTTTTTTTCAATCAATTTTAACGATAAAAATCGTCCCTTTGTCCATTTCTGTCGTAATATTTACCATCTGTCTGAATTCTTTACCCTCGAAATGACCGTGACGACATCGAAACAACTGCATATCTCCCCAAATCAAGTTGGAGCATGACAGCAGCTGTAGATTTTACACCTCGACAAGTGCCGGACACCCTTCAATTAGTTCGGCAAATACCGGAACCACCCTCTTGACAGAACGCGACCGCAAATGGATCGTGCAGAGCACGGAGGGTGTATGAAATTTATTAAACCAAAATTACATCAATTCAATACTGTTTACGTAACGAAATTTGGTTTTTATCGACATGTATGAACAAAATATTCTAATTAAATACATAAAGCAAATAATTCAGTAAAAGAGCGAAGAGTGACCTGCTGTACTTACAGATTCCTTCATTACTGGATGGCAAGATAAATGTGTGAATTTGACATTCCTATACTCCAATGCACATCTTTTCAACCTTAAAATCTGCAATACTCATACAACCTTGATGCGCATTTTCTTACGAATAAATTTTAAAATCTTAAAACAAAAAAGAGGGATGATTTTTGTTTCTGTTTTATTTCTCCTTTTTCGGATTTTCAATTTTTCATTACACGATGTTACAGGAACATTAATAAACCTTGGGAAATCAAGCGGGCACGACGGGAGCTCTACTCTGCCTCCCCCAACTGACGCCCATTATTGCCAACAAGTTTTTACACCAAACAGAAGTTTTGAAACATATTCATGAAGGGAACTGGAACACCTTCATAATGATGTGTCACTCGACCCTTTTTGGCATTTCAGAGTCTTGAGGGGATTGCTATCTTGCTTAGGGGGCGCCTTCGCAATCACAATATATTCTCTTTCATATGTTCCGGAAAAACTGATACAAAAATATTCGTTTTATGACCCTTACAACAAAACAAATCAAACGAATTCATTAAGGCTGGCGTCCGATCACGTGATCGTTAGACTACCAATATGCGTCCCGTATTTTAAGTTGTCGTACAACTCGTTATAAATATTTTTGATTATTGTACATCTTTTCCAGTTTGTTAACTTCACGTGACTCTTATTGCTCCACCATCTTAGAGTTAGTAGATGAACTAAAAATTGGAAAAGTTCATAGAAAATGTTTTAAGAGGAATAAAATAAAAATTAGGGGCACAATATGACAGATAAGGTTTCAAGAAATATTTGTGTCCTTATCAGGTCGGAAAATATGTATGTATTGGTTTCAAAACAACAAGTAAACGAAAACGAAGAAAGACATGAATTTAAATAAAGTAATGAGTGCAAAAGTCAAAAAATTTGATTAAGGATTTCGCGGCCGTCGTTTACTGAACGTTTCGCCAGTACGCTAGCATGAATAGAGAAAAAAAGAGATGGTGATAATAATAAATATATGCAATGCAGAAAAAATGGGGAACATTCCAATTTTTTCCGCGAAAAGTGGTTTATGACAAGGGATATTTTTACAATCGCCATTGGACTGATAAATCATCCACGGAACATATTCAACAATTTTCGTTCCTTTGAACCAGCATCCATTCAGTTGGGACAATGATTTTTTTTGTCGGCTCGAAATTAAAATATTCCAAAGATTCACCTTTTGGACTGTCAGATAGCAAATTAATGATGTTTCTGACGGTTCGTTCCGATCGAAAAAATCGAAATCCGAGAAAACAATGAGAGCTTTCGCGCACACAAAGTACTGGGAACGGGGACGAACAAAAAAAAAGAAGTCATCGCGAGCGGCGCGCGGGGGCCAAGGAAAGGGGGCCTCGTTGAAAGGAAGCTGGCAACAATACACAATGTTCCGTCGACGAGTAGTGTGGTGGTCGATCCTGGCACAATAGGGCTGAAAGAATAGCCGAATGCACCGGCCGTGAATGCCGTATAAAAGAAGTCACTTCTATATAATTGTGTAAATAAAGGACACGCTTTCGGATTCAATGCAAAAGAACTCCGCGATTCTTTTAACTACACTTGCAACATTCCATATCGCGAGTCGGGCCCTTTCTTCATTCCCCCCTTTCGGCCCCCGTTCGCTCCCACTCATTCAATTCAAATGTATATAAGATGCCGAGGTTTTTATTTTCCCTACAATAAGTTTAATTCCTCTTATTCCTTTCCGCAAGTCCTGGAAATTTGCCGTAAACGGTGAAATGGAACGTTCGCGAATCCGTGCGCCATCCATCGAGGACTGCACGTGTATACAAAACGGATTAAGCATCGATCTCGTGTCCAAGACGAGCAGTGACGTCAGTTATCAGACAAAAGGCCTCTTGATTCTCATTGTATGTTTGTTCCACCAGCTTTTATCATTCTCGAATACACCACCGCGCCCCGCGCCACCAACCCCCTTACCCCCCTCCGAATCCTTTATGATTCCATGGCTTACTCTCTTTTATTTCGCGAAAAGGAGGAACTGAATAGTGACAATTGAAACTGCCGCGCGCGCTTTGTTCGATGTTTTTTGTTTCCGGTAGGTGGAAGTAGAATGGCTATTGTTTAAATGTCTTACTCCCGCGACTGCGGGGGCGCGGAAATCGGACCGACCTCGAACCGGGACAATACAAGGTGTTTTCCGATCCACCTTCAACGATACACACAATTAAATATCCACCCTTGACTCTCTGCGCTTTTCACCGCCTCGAAGATGCAATATTTTATGCTCCACGGGCTCACTTCTGCATCCCCACCCCCTAACATTATATCTCTATTTGTCTACCTGTTTGGTACTTCATTAGTTACTATACATGAACACTGATGAAATGAAAGTGTACACAAAATTTTATATGCCCAATTCTTAAAAAACCAGAAAAGTCTCAAGTTATTCTGGTACTCTTCAAAATTATATAATCCAAACAACAAGAAATGCGTAAAAAACTCCTCAAAAATTTTGATATTTTAACAAAAAAGTGAAAGTGAAAACAATTTTTTTTAAAACACGAATAACTTGAAAACTGTTTTGGTAATCAGACGAAACTTTTTTATCCCAAAAAAATATTACTTTGCAGCCAAAATGTGAGATTACCATATTTTGAAATCGCAAAACTTCATCCACTAAACAGGATTTTCCCTAAACGATTCCTATCTCTTTCACTATGATTGTCCTTGCCGATAGAGCCGTTCTTGAGCAAAAACAAATCAACACACAAAAATAATCCAAGTTCTAAAAGCATTCAATTGCTATAAAATAGGCCTAAGATCACCTCGATTATTATTCGTGTCTGAAATGAACCGTTTCTGAGAAAAAAAAATTTGCACTAAGTCATGTATCTGGCCACAAGCGAGAAGAAGGCCGTCCCCGGATCTCGAGCATCGAAAATATCCGACATATCATAACCGTATACCCTTAAGTTCCGCACAGGTTTTAGAGGTATCATATACGTATATAGTGATCGGGCCGCCCAAACAAGATCGTTGTTCCTAGGTTGGATATCAGCAATTGTTAGTGTTTAGCATTTTACGACTTTAACTTAACTATGTAGTTATTTAACTTCAATTTGTAACTTTTTTTGTTCCAATTTTTTTTGGGAAATGATGATAACGACACTTAAACATTACAAAAACTCCATGTTTATAAATGAAGTGGCGATTTTTACATCACGTTATGTATAACAAGCTTTACGTACTAAGAAGGCGATTTACCCCATCGACTACTATAACTATTTCGATGGTATCAAGTAGTATTGTGTAGTACGATTGTCATTTCTTTAACCGTGTGCAGTTGTTTGAGTTCGCGGTGTGAATCAAGAGCGAATTTCTACACTCTCGGTAAGCAAAATTTGTTTTTTGTTATTTTAACACACCTTTGGTAAATACCTATCGTTTAGGTGTACTCGATTAAGATAAATATCACCTTAAATAGAAAATATTAAACCGGCTACGCGATCACGTGTCAAATGTCACCGAAAATTATCCGTAGTTGTGACTACGTATTTCTAATTATAAATAAAATCATTTCGTAACTAATAAGATCTTCGTTACCAAATAACGCAATTCAGTTTTTCGAAATTGGGTTTGTGGCATAGTAGATCGAATTGACTGTAGCGATTAAAAATCACTTAGTTGTATTTCGGGAACTACACAAATCGTCCTTTTTTGATGGAAAAGCATCAAATAATAAATAATCAATAGTCAAGAAAGCGTACGTTTTCTTTTGTTTTAGAAAACTGTTCCGTAGCAGGCTGTGAATATTGGTTGATTATCATCATAAACATTAAATCAATTTACCTGGAATCTGAATCTTCGTCACTTGTTTGCCGAACGGCGTTGTTGACAGTTAAATTTGTGGAACTTTGAAGGCGTGGTGAGCATATTCCTGATCCGTGATTGGGGAAAAAGTGATTGTAAGTTCTTGAAATATCATTCGAGTTTTACCATGAGCGTCACTTTTTTCTTTTTTACTTTTTACTTCAGTTTCGTTGAAGTATTATTTAATTCAACAGAATTTGAGTATGACTGAACAAAAAAGCACCGCCAGCACTTCGTCGACGCGGTCGATCATCGTGGAAGTTCCTAGTCCGAGATGCGATCATTCCGACGCTCGAATAGTCTCGATGGCATCGGGATTAAGGTCCGAGATTCCCAGATCGCCGAGTATCGTCGAACGGAGGCGAGTGGGAAGACGGCAAACCTTTTTGGACGATTTGAACCTGCACGTCCACACCTTGACTCCGGCGGGCTACCCCCAGATCCCAGAAGCGCCAACCGGGAATTATTTTTTTATGTCTGAAGAGGATGAACGGATCGCCATGTTGACTCCGCTCACTGACTCTCCTGACTCAAACCCACCGCTCCCACTGTCCAAAGAAATGATCGACGCGCTGCCAGTTATCGAAATAAACGAAGACCAGGTATCGAAAGAGTTGAATTGCCCGGTTTGCTACGAGTATTTCCTGTTACATGAGAGTGTGAGAAAGCTGCCTTGTGAACATTTGTACCACGAAATCTGCATCAGGCCATGGCTGGAAATAAACGGAAGCTGCCCTATTTGCAGAAAGGAATTGATGGATGATGTATCGGCGGAGTTGCGAGCTGAACTTGCCAATGACTTATTCTAAGTGTAGTTAGTTCTTGTAAAGTCTGATTAGCGTTATATTAAAACAGAAAGGAAAATGTAAAAAAGTAGTTGAATTTATATAAATATTGTTATTCGAATGTTTTAATTGTCGAAGACTGACGGGTTTTAGGATCTTTCTTTTTGTACGTATTTTATCGTTCGAATAAAATGCCAGTGTGTGGAATATTCAAGTGTCGAGCGGCGGCCGAGCGTCAATTACTGGACGTCGGATCGTGTATCAAACTTCACCATCTCGATAATACCACCCCCCATTGGCAATTAATCGCGAGCAATGGATCGGCAGCGGCCTTTTTCCACGCCATAGACCCGGTCCGGCATTGTTCCATCATCTTGAATGGGTCCCACTGACAAAAGGGAGAAATTCCGCGCTCGAAGGAAAATATAGAGAGTTCGGTACGTGTTATTCACGTGAAGATAACGTAATAATAATATAATATATTGATAAGGCGGGGGTGTATTCGCGACCTGCCTGCACAATGGCTCATGAAAATGGTCGGACGAACTCTTTGTCGATGGGGCCATTGTCGAATCCGGACCATTATGTAAGATCGTAAGTCCGGGGATAACGTCCGGGGAACGTTGCCTTCCCCCAGGCGGGGGCGGCGCCGGTCGGTAAAGATCGCGATACGTTTTTTTAATGTTTTTAATTATGGGGATCACGCCGATCGAACGACTTCCGCCTTCATACGAATCTGTTTGCGTCCTTCCACATAAAAGACGAACAATGCGGGCCGATATTTTCATCGGAGCTCCTCGCGGGCGGCGGCGGCGCGCAGATTTGCGACTCCACGCTCTGCTAACAATCGAATTGTTCATAATATTCGCGGGTTGATGCACTGACATCGAATAACAATCGGGATAATTTACAATCGTTCATTTCGCGGTTATAAATCGCGAGCCGGCCGGGAGAGGAGGGAGGGGTTGGCGAAATCAAACACTTTCAACTTAGCCTTCGCGATAACCTGACTAATGGACAATGAATCCAGACTGAAATACGGCGCAATCATTCCTTTGGAATTTACATTCTCGGATAAACCGTTGAGTCTCGGTAAACATTGATGAAAAAACAACAAATTTCACTTTGATATTCTTGTATCATCTGTCATCGAAAAGATCGAAACTTCAATGGGGTGTCCTTCTAACCGAGTGTTCTTTTCTTATTTTCAATCAAGAAATAGGAGAAAACTGCCTCACTGAACATATATATAGGATTGTTAAGATATACTCCAATCAATCTACTGATCTACAATGCAAATTTCCAGAAAATTGAAGGCAGTAAACGAAAAATATGAGCGTACAGTACTACTTGACGGATCAGTCCGATCGACATGTGCGCGAACCGAAATAGAGACAGCATTCGGAAGGAAAGAGATGCAATACACGCGCGAGCGAAACGACCTGCAAAACATTCTTATTCATTTGAAATTGAACGGTGAAAAACAGGGACATAGCTGCATTGGTGCAGGGGTGTAAGATGTAATAAAAAAAGTAAGTATATAATCTATATTTTAATATGCTCTTTGATTTTTGATTATAGAAGAGTATTCATCACTTTAATTTTCATATTGGGTGAAACGAAAATGTCTAAATCTGTTAATAAGAAGGAGTAACACAACGAGGATGTGTGAGTGGTGGGGCCACTCGATCCGACATTGGTACACTAATACTATAAAAAGCCTTCAATTGATTTTATTTTTGGAGTTTCTGAATCTGTTAGCTGCAAGCCATCTTGTTTATGAGTAAAATAAAATTTGACAATAGAATAAGTAAAGGGAATTATGACAAGAAAATTGATTTGCATTACTTCTGAATTCAAGCTCTCACCCTTCTGGCACGCACGACGAAGTTCACCATGCAAAGATCTCATTGAGACTGAAGAGTGAGACGATTTAGTGCGCACCTAGTAGGCGGGATCATTTAAGGCTTCTTGAAACAAATGTGTCTTAAATTCGAATAATGAGATCCTGTTCTCTCTCTCCCTTTCTCCCTCTCGCTCTGTTCCAAGGAGCCGCACTCTTTCCTAGCGAGTCGCTCATTCGCTGCATTTTGTTCACTCAAATGTGCCGTGCAAATCGAACGACTCGTTACTGAGTCACCCAACACGGGTTTAAATATAATTTAACTTTAGAGTACGTAAGATTACAATGTTTCGTGGGTGCTCTTTGGTTGAGTCGAGTTATTTTTAGGCTTGTTCGAACCGACTAGTAAACCGGCCAAAAAGTCGACTTTTTCTGACCATTCTAAAACGGTACAGGACCGGAAGAGTAACCACCCCCGCTTTAAACGAAAAATTTCAAAATAGAATAGTGGGACATATTTATTATGAATTAGCTTTCTCAAATTTTTCCGAATAAGGGAAAGAAGATCCGAAGTTATATCGCGATAAAAAAAAGGAAATAAATCCAGCAATTTTCCTCGGCTAACACGGTACGTGCTTCGCGATGTTGTATAAGTTGTGTATGCATGTCTTCGGAATATTTCGACTTCTTCCAGCAAACCGGCTTCTTTAGAAAATGTTATGAATAAGGGCAAATTGTAGCCACAATGACGTCTTTGGAAATCCCCTTGAATATAGCGTTAATTTCAAATGGAGTTCGTCGCTTCAGACGGGAAACGTACCAGGAAAAGCGCGCATCGTCTTTTCCCCGAGTCGTTCACGTCTGATGTCCATCGCCGACCGTATTCCCATATTTTCTCGATATCGGAAAGGGCGTCGAGATGACGCGAATTTTCATAAGTCGTGAAATATTCGTCCTGATCGGCGCCCCCCTTGAATGCACTTAGCGCGTTATACTTTAAAGAATTATGTTCTCGATAAATCACCGGCCTTACTTTGAATATAAAAGACCTTACGCGGAATAAAAAGATGTCTATTCCATTACCGTCCCGCGGTTATGAGACGGGACCTTAATGCTTGAACCGTAACAACCCCCATCTGTCCGTATCTCCCAAAAATTTTGGATAAGTATTCAGCGACAATCGCTTTCTGCATTTGGGGTTTCGACGACCGGAAAAAGAATTTGTATATCCGTCAGTCCCCGATGACCGCATACGTAGGTTCATCGCAGATGGACATTCCGACTTACCCCCAATAAGGAATCAATTATATTGGATGAGTTGCTGGAATAAGTTTGGCAGCGCTTTCATGAAGCCCCCCATTCAACCCGTGCGCATTGGTTGCTCTATCCACCATCGAATCGTTCTCGTCCGCGTTTTATATTCGATTGTATAAATTAGGAAGAAATTTCGGTAATGTCACTCTAGCAAGGTTTGACAAAGAATACATATTGCATAAATAACGTAATCAATCGACAGTTATAGGTCATAATTTTCGAGTTTTATATCCTGTTGCAACAAAAGGTCGAGCAGACGAAATTGTTGGTTCCGCTTTGTTGGTACATGTCTATCTAACGAGTTGGTCTTCAATCGAAACAAAGTTGGATCAAAACGCAATGCAATATTAACACTCCGTGAGAATAGTGGTTAAAGTTGCGACCATAGACATAGGAACATTCCTATGTCTATGGGTGCGACAGAAATGAAAAGAAAAAGTTAGTTATTGGAGATTTTTCGACTACTAAAAAACGTGGGCTAATGAAGATCTGAAGGAAAAAAATGTTACAGACCAATATATATTGCGAGCAGAAAAAGATTTTTCAAAAATATATTTATAGAATACTCATAAATTTACTAAATTACGACTCAGAAACAGAATGGATACTAGGAAGTTTAGTGAGACTGAATCCGAATTTCCCTAGCACTTCCAAGAAACTCGAATATTTTAAACGCTTTACGTGAAAATCCCTTTATATGTAATTATGTGAGAATGAAAGAAAATTCTCAGGAATATGTTCAAATCGATATAGATTTTTCTGAAAATTTTCGAGAAATTTCAAGAATGATTCGGTGAAGTTCCTAAAAATGTCAATCAAATTTGCAAATTTTCGAAAAACTTTCTTGAAAAATTGGAAATGTTAAAAAATTTCCAGAAGATTTTTAAAGTGTTTTAAATTAAATCAATTCTGCAAAGAATCTCGTTTGATATAATAATAAAATCCTCAAAAACGCGTAGTGCCGTAAAAAATATATCAGAATAAATATCAAAATTTAAATGAATAATGAAATGAAGGATTATCGAACTTCTGAGAAATTAAAAATAAATAATGACCAATTTTCCAGACATTTGAAAAAAATTTTCTTGAACTAGCAGAGTTTTCAATGGTTATTTGAAAATTTAAAAAATACGTGGATATTTCCAAGACTGGTAGAGGGACAGCATTTCTAAATGCGAACAGTATAATCCATTCACTATTTTCTTTCAATATTGGATAAAATAAAAGTAAATTCTCAAAAAATTCGAGAAGTGAAATTTCATAAATGTTTAGATTTTCTCAGAAAATTCGCGATTTATATTAAATTGTATGAGGATTTCCCCTGATAACTTGGAAATTTGACAAATGTGTAGCTATGTAGAAATTTAAAAATAAAACCCCCTGGAACACCTCAGAATCTCTGCTTGATATAGAGCGTGGCCCACCAATATTTGAAAAAGGCATGCTTCAGTATTCGTACCAAAAACATCTCCTTTTTCACATTGAACAAACAACCTGTACATTGTATTCTCATATTATTTTAGTATAAATTGAAGATGAAAAAAATGTTTTCCATTAAATACCGCATCTGTATACAGTACATATTAATGACAATCTTTCCAAAAAAGCAATGTGATTTTCAAATTAATATGTCAATCGATTCTCAAAATCCATTTCTTGAACAAATTGAGCATTTGTAAAGCAATACTAATTAACACGATCACTACGAAAATTATAACAAAAAAAACAAGTGAAATAGTTCATTGTATTCGGGCTTTTGTGACAGAAAATGAACAATCCATTGAATGACTTACCGGACACAAAATGAATGAACTAAGAGATATATCCAAAAAAATCCACATGGTATGCCAAGACACAATTCCCACACAATAAATATCCAATAGATTGTATGTAATCACTGAAACACAGAACTTTAAAATAGAAAATATCTTTCGTTCGCGGTCTATTTTACGCTAACGTTGCTCGCGAGTTCAACACACGTACAACCCTCACGACTCCGTACGCGATACTGTTGCCAGTCGCCGGTCGCCGGAAGATAACGAATCCAATTCGCGCAACCACTGACGCAACAATGACAATGTTTTGGAATGTTAACCATATACGCAACATTTTTCTCTCTTTTCGTCCAATAGAATCTCGTCTAACAAAAAACACGTGTAGATACTAAACGGAAGAAGCGAGTGGAACAATTGAACGAAAACATCGTCGATTATGTATCTTTGGAATTATGTGTCAATAAACAATTGTATATTTCGATATTTGATAACGAGTCGTGCGGAAAATCGATGATTTCATGCGGGTGTCAGTTTGACGAACGAGGCGAAGCGAAAGGGAGCCGAGTGAGGCTTGACACCAGCGAGCCCGCGCACTACATTAGGGGCACGACGACATCGGGACACCGAAAGGCTTCAAAACTCAAAAGAACGAAGAAGATGAAGTAACAAGCAACATTGCCGAACCAAAATTTAAAATTACAAAAAAACAGTAACTAATTGCTACATATTATTGTTTTTATTATATTACTATGTTATTTTTACTTTTTAAAAAGAGGGAGTTTCTCGAAAATAACATTTATTCGTTCGAATACGTAACAATGATTACGTGAACTCAACGAAATGATTTCATTCAATATAAGTTATATCAACTAAATCTTCCATCTATGACTGGTACGTATGTACTTGACGTATGATACTTTTGACAATATGGTCGGTACTACGCGACACTATGCTAATTCTATGTTCTGACAACTCATTCAATATACGAACTAACCTTTTGGTCTATTTCCATCTACTTGACGCAGGTTTCATTTCAATGTCATCACTTTCCAGCATCGATCACACCTATTTCCAGTCTCGCAATAGATTTCGTAACGAAATATACCAGTTTCGCCAAAAATACACGAGCTGCACTCTGACTTGCCAAATGCAATGAATGACACTTTTCAGGCGACTACAGAAATGGCACAGCATTGACATTTTTACTTCTTCTTCTTGTTCTTGTTAATCCCTCCAGTACTCTTTGCTTTGGCATCCCCTCCGAGGTAGTGGAACGAATCTTGGGCTCCGCGAACAGCTTTACTTGTTCATGTTTTTGGGAATATTTAATCTCACTAACACATAATGTGGACAATTCAAAAATTTTAATATTGCGGACCTAAATATGTCAATAAAACACTTACAGCACCTCCTGATATGTAACTTCGGAACCAATAATTCTCACGAATTCAAATGCCAACAATATTTCCGGCTCATTGATTAAAAAAAAAACTCCGAAACTTAAACAACCTATCAAAACTTTTTGTTCAACGATACTATAGTATTATTGGTAGTTTTAGAACAAAGACGTTTAACTAGCTGATATTGATTCGGCTGAGGAAGTTGTGGAGAATGGAGTAGTGGCTCCTTCGACCATACATTTGCTTGAACCTAGTCAGGGTTGACCGATTTTGTTTGATAGATAGACGCCGTCTTCAGGGACGGTTGTCAATGCTTCCAGTTAGTCGCCATCGGTGCCGTTCATCAAACCTGTTGTTATGTTTCGACCACCAAATTAAAATTTTTTTAAGTCTTGAAATCGATTTTTTGAGGGGTACTTTGTGACGAGGATTCTTGATTCTGTGATTGATTCGCTTTCGTGAGAAAGATTCTGATTTTCCTCTGTCTTTAGAAATTTTCAAGATATGTTCTTGATATCAATAATAACAATAATCATATGTGTGCACCAAGACAGTAAGTTGCTAGAAGCTAAGATTTTCACATTTGGAATATGAAACTAAAATCAAAATAAATGAAAATAAAATTTTTAGAATTCAATACAAGTAGGTTAGCAAGAATCAATTTACCAAATAGATCTTACTAGGATCTTGACTATATTATAGCTTTTTTACATTAACATTATCTACATCGATTGTAGTTTTGTTTTGAACTCCTGAATTTAACGTGAGAATATTCTGGTTGTAGTACATAGGTAGCAAGTGTTGCAACATCAAAGAATCGTAACCAAAACATGATCAAACTACATAAAGAAAGTCTTGACTGGATTTTTCATCCTTATCATTAACAGCATAAAGATACGTTTGTTAATTCCAGGAGACCCCTTTCTCTTCAAACTCCGTTCTACATAAAACGAGCCAGTATTGACTTTGTCGCGTAAGGACCGTTTTATACTGGCTGCGATATCACAATATCGATAGCCGGCCCGGGCGATTAATTCCTGAATAGCTATTGTGCGGATCCGCTCAGATTCGAATATGGAAGACGTGCCTCGACAAAGGACGATGCTATGCGGCTGATCGCACCTTTATTTTCTTTTGTGAAACTTTTCTTAATTATTTTCGCGCCCTTTATTGTCCGCTCTAGGCGTCCGTTATCTAGACCAGATCTGCGACGATGCAAAAAACAACGCGAAATAATCTGGTATACAATAAAATTCAAGTATTGAAAGATAAAACAATACAAATTACTTTCTTTTTACTTACTTTGGTGGTGAATCATTGTTTCTGTGCCGGTGCCTCTTAATTTGTTTCGGCCAAAACTCATCAAAAAGTTGCTCAGAATGACACCATCTCTTAACACGGACCCCAACTATTGTATTTTACACTAGTGCAAAAATAGGATTCTTTGACTCATTGAAAGATTTCCATTCCAAATGGTTTTTTTTTTCATTTCAATAAGTTATGCTGCCGACTACACAATATCAAAATAAAGTACAAATCGTTTCTCTTTAAAACATCATTTTCACTATGTTTTAAACAAAAAAATTATTTCGATCTAGTAGTGCTAAGCATCTACTCAATAGTTTTTAAAATTGAAATATTGATCTAGTACTATAAATACATATTTTGATGTCGCTTCGTACTTTGTTTAGCAATGGTATAGCTATGGAAATAGAGTCAATTAAAAAGCATCACTCTAATCCACATTTATTCATAAAGAATTCGAGCTAAAACACATTTCAATGCGCAACACTAATTTCGCAACAATTACCCCTTTTATGTATTCAAAACAGTCATACACATGCCCATTTTCAAATCAATATCGATGCGCACCAATTATTGTAATTAAAATTTAAGAAGATTATGTGAAATATCAAATTTAGAAAAATGACCTCGGGGATTATTGGAATAGAGTGAAAAATCTTTTCACATCCTACACGCACTTTTTCGATGAGAAAACTAAGGGCGTAGTCAAAAAGCAATTTTTCTTCTTTTTCGATTCAAGCATAATACTTTCTTCCTGAAATGAACTTTTTTTCTTGAAATCTGAAAAACAATCGAATCGTAAATAAACACAGACCAATCAACTATTCAAAATTCCATATGGAAATAGTGACGTTCATCATATCAAACACAGAAAAGCGTTAGAATGTGATTTTGTTCAAACTCTGTGTACATTAATATGAGAAGTCCCATAGTGAAAATTTAACGTTTTTCATATCGCCCGTATTTAAAAAAACTTCAGCCTAAACAACCAAATGGAACAATTCTTTACGATTACGTTTTTATTTTCTCCAAAGTGCCTATTCTAAGAAAGAAACAAAGGAGGAGAAGAGCTCATTTTACGTGAGACGTTTCAAAACCACACTACAAAAAAAATAGCAGAACCAACATCATGATATCTTGGATTACAAATTAAAGAGAATGTCCTCATCAAGATATAATTCTTTATTTGGAAATGTAAACAACAAAAGAAAATAAAAAGGACTACAATGTAAAACTAATCGAAAAAAACATACTAGGGTTTATTTTTCAGAAAATCCTTGTTCCTTTCCAGCATTTCTTCTTTTTTATCCTTTTTCACTTTGCTCAGAAACTTATCCATCTCCTCTATATTCGTTTCTGATGGAATGGCTCGTCCATTTTCTTCGCCAGTTTCAGACGACTTCTCTGCCCACTTTCCATCAAAAGCCTCTCTATCAATCAACTTATCACCACTTCCTGACGGATTGTTGCTAGAGTAATCGTCTCTATCTTCTCCCTCAGATAATGGACCTTCATGTCTTACGTTGGTGGGTTCCGAGACGGACGGAGCTACTTGTCCTTCACCATACTTACTAACTTTGTCTTTTTCAACATTCTGAGTGGTCTTCTTCACACTATCGCTACCGACGTCGGACTCGGGCGATCGGCTATATGAGCGACTACGTTCACGGGAACGGCTACGATCGTAACGCCTGTCCCGGTAATCTCTGTAACCACCCCTAGGTGGATATCTACCGCGTGGTGGACGTCTCATGCCCCTGTTATTATAGTAGCCGTTATTATTGCCGTAAGGGCGACCCCGACCTCTGAAATACAACAACTTTAATCAATACGATGTCTAATAGTTTTCAAGTTCGAAATGTGAATCAAATTTGATAACCGCTAAAAGCAATAAATGCAAGGCTCCACGATACATAAAAATATTAGTGGAGGTTTTTAATTTTCCTTGTTCCCCTACGTTTTTAGGTAAGCTCTCACCTTCCATCCCGATTATAATAACCACCTCCACCGCGACCACCTCTGGATCTGGGATTTTGAAAGCGCGGTTTGTAGTACGTGCCGCGATCGGCGAATCGTCCCCGGAAACCTCCTCTGCGATAATGTCTCCTGTCACCGGAGTAACTTCTCGACCTAGAACGGCTACGAGAGTAGTAGCTTCCCGAACGGGAACGCGACCTGCTGTAGTAGGAACGCGATCGGCTGCGATAGCTCCTCGATCTAGAACGCGATCTGCTCGACGATCTCGACCGGCTGTTGTACTTCTCTCTAGTCCTGGATCGAGACTTGCGCGCGCCCGGCGATCGGCTGTTGCTCCGCGGCCGACCCGGAGGCTCCGGCGGTCTCCTTCCCTGTGGCATAAGAGGTTGATGATCCCTACCACTGCTGCCGCCACCGCCACCAGCACCACCACTCTTCTTCATTTCTGGAGGCGTCATCAGGCGGAAATTGCCGAATTTATCGAGCACAATTTGACCTGGTGGAACGGCAGGCTTAGGCGGCATCATTGTTTGCGCCAATGGAAGAGGAGGCGCAACGGCGTCGGATTTTTTCGGCGGTGGTGGCGGAAAAGGCGGTTCCTTCATAGCCATCGTTTTACGTACACTCACGCCTTTTTCCGTTGATGGCGAACGCCTCGATTTTTTCAACGACGGCATATTGTCATAGTCCACGACGCCCTTGGCGAGCTTGACGAGGTCGTGCTGATCCTCGAGCCATTGGTCCTTCTCGGCTTTCTTCTTGAAACGCGACGACGCCGGAACGCCGGGTCCAATTTTCATGTTCCACTTGTTACCGGCGGACGCGGCCGCTTCCGCTACCGCTTGACGCGCCTTCTGCTCTCTACTGGGGGATGGTGAATCGATCAAAGAACGTTTAGGACTGTCACGCATATCAAGCCTTTGAAGAAATTAGTTAATTTATTGAAACATGATAAAATTGAGGAGATTTCATATAAATCTGAATTATAAATTACTCACCCTTTCGTTTCTTTTTCCAGAGCATAATAAGCATTCAATTTGGATTCTAATTCCTCCAAGTCGGGCAAACTGTCAATGAATCTAAACAGAACAGAGTGGATTAATTGGCAATTAATTCAAACCACCAACTCACCGCTTAGTGAAACCAGACTTTTGCAAAAAGTATTCTTCCTCGTCAAGAGCATGCGCCGCCGAGTGTTTCTTCGACTTCTTCTCTCTATTCAACTCTTTTTTAATAGCATCGCGCAGTTTTTTATGATCGTCCAGATCGGATATATCGAAACCTTTGCGTTTCGATTTCTTTTCCTTCTTCTTTTTCTTCGAGTCCTTCTTTTTCTTATCTTTCTTTTTCTTCTTTTTCTTATCGTCATCATCTTTGTCTTTCTTCCATTTACTAGTTTCTTGCAAAAATTTCCTCACTTTGTCTTCATAGTCGGAATCACCTTTGGTCTCCTTGAGGAATGCGCGCAATTTCGCTTCATAATCGACTTCCTCGGTGTTGGACTTTCCAATACCGCTAACGCATTCCTGAGGTTGCTCAAAAGAGAAATCGAAGGAAGTGGACGCAGCGGGTTTGTTGAAATTGTAGCTCGTTGGAGTTTCGTTACTTTGATCCATCATCGCCATGCGTTTGCTCAAAGGGCTCAACGAGTGTTCCTTCTTACGCCCAGGGCGGGAACGCCTCTTTTTACGTTTCTTAAAATCGGAATCGCCAGAGGTGGAACTGGAGTCGCTGCTGCTCGAAGAATCGCTACTAGAACTTTCGCTGCCCGACGAGCTAGAGCTCGACGTGGAACTCGATCGTCTTCGATTTTTACGTTTCTTGCCCTTCTTCTTTTTCTTTTTGCTCTCCTTTTTCTGTTGATCGTCATCCTTATGGAGGAGTTCGAGTAAGGCATCGTTCACATGCGCCGATTTGTCCATCGCTATAGAAGAGATGTTTGGCAACAGAAGATCGGTCGGTTCTATGAGGTTTTTAGGCTGATTTTTATTCTTCAGAAACTCCAAAGAATTTTTCGCCTCCTCGTGGTATGGTATCAAAGTGAGACAACTCTGATACGCCTTTTTAGCCTCTTCGATCTTGTTCTCCTCCTCGTAGCTACGACCTAGAGCGACCAAAGTTTCGCCCATATATTTGCGGGCATTCGCGTGGTTCGCATTCAACTTTAGAGCCGCTTCAAAATCCTCGATGGCTTTCTGAAAATTACCACTGTTCGCGTATAAAGCACCTCTGGCCACAAGTCCTTCAACATTTCGCGGGTCGATGTTGAGTGCCTTATTTAGGCATTGAAATGCCTCCACGTGTTTGCCCACTTTGAAGTGGTCTATACCGTCGGCAACGTTTCGATACGCCCATTTGCTTGCTTGAACCTGACGAAGTTCGGTTGCGTATTCATTTTCCGGATATTTACCCCTGGAAATTTTCAACATTGAGAATTTACTATACGCAACCAACTTCTGATAGAAACATTGGTAAATTGAATGTAAAGCTTACCTTAAACCCTTCATGAAGGAGATGTGTTGGTTAATGTTCATGTGATCGGCCAAATAGAAGATATTGCTAGGGTTATTAAATCCCACCGATTTTTCCAATACACTGTTGAATGGTTCGTTCTTGCACTCCAACGCTTTCCTGCAACACCAACATCCAGAATGTTTGAGTAGGGCACGAAAAATTTGCCGCACGATAAATATTTTGAGACAGTCGATTGACGACTTATAAAATATAGCACAGAACTTTGTTCATTATTCTCATCGATTGACGACAATGCTGAAAATCAACTATCTCAGAACCGTGCAACATGATTTTCAAAGTCGTCCATAAAATTTTCTCTATACCTTCTCCAAAATAATGTTTGCCTTAAAGATACGTACCAGATGAGGGTTTGTCTAAAACGACGTATGTCCCATTATTTTTATATACTTTAACAACGAAATCAGTGCGTCATCAAAAACTTTTCCCCTCTTTCAGTTTAGCGATACACATTAGTCAATTTTGGTTTTACATTTATATCATACATATTCGGTTTTTTCATCGTGATATACTGCAGAAAAACATGCATCCATAAGATCTTTGCAGAGGTAATAAATCAGAGGGATTTATAACAAATAAGATCCAATCAAGGACATGTAACTCTCACCTGAAAATTCTAACTATACTTTCTTGCATCGATAACCGTTTTTATCTCTCTCTTTCTCTCTTTGAATCACAAAAAACATAATGGTTTCCCGGAAAAAGGGGAAAAATTGTATAAACATTCCTTGGTTCCACAAAAGTATTCATATTCTCTCTTTCAATATTTTATACGGCGATGCAGGCTCACCTGTCAAAAGATTAAGAAAGAACTAATTAAATATCGATTACTCACTTGTAAACGTGAGGAAAATCGTCCGCGTTGATGAGACCTAACGGAGGTCGAATTTCGGGATCATTAGCGCCTCGCGTCGTTCCCTTCATACCGCATACCATCTTATCGGAATCAGGGATAACCTCTAAAATTTCGCAGCAAACGGAGTCGTTCATCATGTATGTCCTGGCCACGCCCTTTTTATCCACGGCCGGTATCACATTGGCCACCGGACAGAAAGCCTGATCGAAAAGGGGAAAAAATGATAATAAAAGAGACATTGAGCGGAATGCGATGTAGAATCGACGACTCAAGATGCGCAATTGAATGAAATCGTAATTTTAAGGTTATGGTCCCATCCTGTTCGGTTAGTCGTAAACTTAACGTCAAGCAATTACCTCGTGGATTATGTCTCGTGCTAATGGAACGGTTTTTACATATATATCCAGATTCAACAAATTTTTGCGTGTTTATTTCCTTCATTTATTTTCACGTTTTATTTACGCCATCTCAACCGACATTCACCTTGTGTTGTCATTTCTAAAATTTCAACGTGCTGTCAATAAGAAACTAGTGTACTCGTAGAATATAAGCGAGGAAACGTTTGCAGCAAAACTCATAACGAAAACGACGTTCCAGTTATAAAAAGTCCCACATGCAAATATTCATTACCTACATGTCGTTTAGATTTGAGCGTTGAGTTTATAAATCCAATTATATTTTGCCATTATAAATGTTATAGTTTAGTATTTTCACCGTGTAGAAGGTGAAAAGATATCAACTTTCCAAAGATACGAAAAGAAACGAACGTTATAGAAAGAAGAACGGTAGTAGGTTTATGTTTATAGAAAGTAGATACGGAGTGGGTGCGAGTTCTTCTCTGGAAAACCTTGAGTGGAATCAATTCATAAAAACTTGTAAACGATGGTCGTGTCGTAGACATTCATATTTGGCTGTAGGTACTTGCAATTGTTCTGGATAAGGTAGTTAAGTTTGTACTTAATTTTGACTTCAAGATGGCGCTGTAGCAAGCGAATTGAGGAGGCACAAGAATAAAAACTATTCCTTATCGGGACGTTTACCGCAGAAGACGTAACAGATTCCCATTTTAGCAATCCTGAATACTGATATCTTGCCATCGAGTTGCAAGGCAAATAAAGAATACCTGCACTTCATAACAATACAAACGCAGTTAATAAATAAAGAAGTCATATAAAAATGTCTTGTAGGTTCGCATCGTTTTAAAAGTAAAATAAAATGTGTACATGCAACACTACTTCTAGCAGTAATATGGCGGCGGCTAACTGACCACATATCATAACGATGCGATCGTGGAGATTTAAGGCGCCACATTCTGGTAAAAGTTCGTACTACCAATCTATGTAATTCTATGAACGTCGGTTAGAACATTGAAAAGTACTCAGTGAATAATATACTTGGTTGAGTTTCTAAGCCTTGATACTTGATACTGACAAAATATTTCCCTGATTAAAGACATAACAGAAAAATTTCAAACAAATATTTCAAAATATGTACATAGCCATTTTTTCATAATAAGTCAAAACAAATGTCACATTAATCAAAATCTTCAAATCTGTAAATGCATACGACAGTATTCTTGAGTACAGAGCAATGATAGAAGTAGGTCCCATAGAAGACGTTATGGTACTTGAATTTTCCGTACAGTTGCGATACTTACCACTTTGATTTAGCGTATTCAGGTTTAGGTCCTTTGGTCTGTGTTCAATGTTTATTTTACTCAATCTACATAAACATGTGATTCAGATCAAAAAAATATTGAAACTACTAAGAGAACCAGGAAGAATTGACTCATTTCAGGATTTTCCAAAGAAAAACTCCTTGTTCCAAGATATCTCAGACGGTTTTTTTTTTATAACCGACCCAGTACAAACAAAAAAGGTGAAACTAATTAATACGGGTTCAGAATGTCGAAAATATACAGTGTAATCCCATACTTACTTTGACATTGATGTCGGCCACATAACGAACCGCTGCACCAGCCCCAGTAGTGCAAAGAACTTTCAACATCATGCCCGCCTGGGTTCTGCTTACAATTGTACCCAAAACTAAATCCCCGATTGCCACATTCTGCAAGAAATCCAACCATGAATAAGTTGTAATAATCAAAATTTCCAGAAATTTTCCTTACATCAAAGAAATATTCCAGCCGTTTCTGTTTCTCGACGTTGACGTAAATCTCGAGCGGCGGCATGATTGCGTAAGTTTCCTCACTGACATTCTCTTCTTTGGAACACGGTTTACCATAAATAACATCATTGTCGTTGGCGAACAGTGTGTCCGCTTGCTTCACAATAAATTGTTGCAATTTCAGACGCTTGGCGCGATCTTGAAAGCCGAGCGATTTCTGTCGCTGGGTATATATTTGAAAATTCAAATCTTTCACATTACGCATCGGCAAATCATTCTCGCCACGTTCCGATTCCCACAGTTTTTGCAACTGCTGCCCGTGGAAATTCAGGCAACGAGACAGCTGGGACACATCAAGTGGCTCCATTTTCCTGTTCTGTACTGCTTCTTAAGACGGCTTAAAAAAATCCACTGTGAGGAAAATACAAAAATTAGTCTATTTAACACTTTGCACAATGTTAGGTAATATTATATCATACAAACAAATTCGCGTTTGAAACAAAAAATTCAGTATTCTAGATATTGATGATCTAATGTTAGACGACATGACTGATGCGCCAAATAATCAAGACATGTGAAGTGACATAAAAATTCGTTTTCCTTGAATAACAAGTGAATACATAAGTGGTTAATAAATTTCAATCAATAAACCTGTTTAACGCAAATAATGTTCTCTGGGACTCCATAAGTATAAAATGGCAATTTTATGCCAATATTATTAGTACATATATATCTCAATAAACAATTTGTCTATGCTTGTTGGACATTTAAAAGTCCCCTTAATATCTCTTATGCACTTGACTTGCCAGTTGCTCAAGTCATACTTTACAACATTTACTCCGAATCGTTCCAGTTGAAACAAGCAATTTAAATACCCGCGAATTTTACTGTGGTATATAATTATAAAACTACACTTGCCTCTCTGTTATAGGATCTTAAGCCAAATTTTTTTTCAGAACTACTTACGTCACTACAATAACGTTTCGCAGACTTCCTCTTTCGTTAATTCAAACAAAAGAATCACAAGGTTCCCATGGTACACATGTGTAATCAATTAAAACAGACGCGGTATCAGATAACTCGATATGTTTCAACGGCCTATCAATTCGTCAGAAGGATTATATATTTATCAAAATGAATAATGGGATGAAAATAACGCCTACTTAGTTTCAAAATTCTTACAACGAATAAACTCGGCAATTACTCAAGGTTGATCATAATTCAAACAAAATGGCGTACAACTAACGAACGCCGGGCGTTTCAATTACATACAATAACGTTGAAAATATAAGCACCAGAGATTCAATCGCACGAGAATTGTTTCACTCACCTTGTGTCAGTACGGACATTACTTTCAACTAGAATTAACGAAGTCCTACAAACGAAGTTTAAGCTTGGCTTGATCTCTTATCACCAACCACGACGATCGTTGAACGAGTTGAAATATCAATACGTTCCGCCGCACTGTGAGTTTGTCAAATGTCAAATGGATTGATCATAGAAAAATTGATCTACTTTTATGTTAGATGCACAGAATATATGCTGTGTGTTAGATGCATTCTCAACGAACACGGACCTTAATCCCAGACAAACGTCGCGTAGAAATTTGTATGAATTTTCAACGCTCAAACTGTGATAAGAATTGGCATAAGCTTGATGGACGACCGATTACTGTTTTGTATTGCGTGCAATATCTATTTATATTATTAGTCAATAAACCTGCCATATTGACTTCCAAGAGAGTGAATAATTGTTTTGCGTCATAATATGACATACTCACTACTGTTAGTTCATATGTACCTAGCGAGTAGCGAAAACGGGCGCTATAGACAGTTTTGGAAATTCAAGGTTGACTGCGTAGTAAGCAAGGTTACATGCATCCTAACAAAATCAAATATTACAAAGGGATTTAACGTCAAACAGCGAATTATATTTCAAATTTAATCACTCCTAATTTTATTTTAATCCGAGAATTCAATTACATTTGTGTCTACAAATGGAATTGAGAGAAATCAAGACGAGGGAGTGGTGACTACTTTCCAAAATTGGTGAAACGACTGCAACAAATCACAGCAGTCAACTAAATAAACGAAATCGTTTAGGTCATGTAAGTGAAAGAATTTTGATATAGTCTACGCTTAATTCATCAAGTTTACCATGAAAGAAGACGGCGATAGCGCAAAGGTGCTGGATAAAACAATGCAGAATTTCAATGGTTTAGTTGATCATGAGGAGAAGGATACCACATTAACAAACAACATGACTTTTCCTTCGAATTCTTTCGATTTATCAGGATCGGATGAGCTTTTTCACGAGAATTCAGATTTAAAATTGGAACTGAATGCGGCGAAACAGGCAAAAGCCAGCTTGGAACTTGAAATGAGTAAGAAAGAGGAAGTCGTTCTTAAAATGCAAGCTGAAGCAATGAAAAGAGAACAACAATACATACAAGAAATAAAAACATTGAAAGAGCAGTTGCAGGAAGAACTTACAATAAGCGAAAAAAACTCCATCAAAGAATTAGAAGAAGCCCTTCAAGAAGCTAAAGCCAAAGAAGCGGAAGCTAAGGCCGAGTTGAATGAACGACTTAACGAAGAATTAAATTATAAAAAAATTATGAAAGAATATGAGAAAGCGATCGCTTCCAGAAGTGCTGACACGCAAAAACTTAAAGAGGAGAATGAAACCGTTGCTAAACACTTGGCGAACTTAGAATTGTCATTCTCTGATCTTCATCAAAAATACGAACGGACCAAGTCTATGATTGAGGGTTTTAAAAGTAACGAGGAAAGGCTCCGAGTAAGTTGTGCCCTATTCGAAGATATGATTAGGAAGCAAGAAGAAAAATATGAATCATTAAAAGCGCACGCGAAAGCGCAAATTGATAAATCCAATAAAGAAATTTTTCTTCAAAAGGAAAAACATGAAGCAGAATTGAAAAAACTTAATGCCATTGTTAGAAGACTAGAAATTAAAATTGCAGCTCTGGAAACGTCCCTAGAACAGAAAACGGCGGAATGTGTTGCATTGGCCGCGCTTTGTGATGAAGTTACCGGAAAAAGATTATAAATTAAATAATATTTTAATCTGTATTATTTTTATTGTATCTCGATAATAAACAGCCTCTATATATATAAATACTTCTGAATAAATAAAATAGTTTTGACATTCTCGCCATATAAAAACTCAGTATGTTTAGAACTTTTACTTTAAAGCTATATGTACATTCTCTTACTGTTTACATATAAATTAATTTCTAATCAGTAGAAGTTATGTTGAAGAATAAAGTGCTGAGCGACTACTTTTTTGTTGTTTTGCTCCAATCCTGTTTTGAAACATTCAACATATTTAAAATAGTCATGGGGTATACATTATTTTCAACAATATTACAACTTGGAAGGTTTATAAATTTCGATTATACCCTGATTTTCTAGTGCTTGAATTTCATTTTCTGTATATCCTAACTGTTTCAAGAAAACAGCAGTATGTTCGCCTCTTCTTGGAGCTTTTCTTTCTGTAGTTATACCAGGAGTTCGGCTCAATTTGGGTGCCGGAGAGGGGTAAAGTTGATCATCCTCCTTCATGAAATTATTTTCTTCAGCATTGTGAGTATGTTTAGCGGCCTCCTGAAGTGTTAATACTGGAGCTACACAAGCATCTAGATCCTTGAAAACATGCAGCCATTCATCTAGAGTTTTCGTTTTGAAAATTTCATTGAATTTTTTTTCTGTTTTCCCTGTTGGATCGATCTGAGGATTATCTTCAAATTCCAAATTTAATCCTTTGAGAAGCTCCTCATAAAACTGAAATTCTAACGCTCCAACTGATAAATATTTCCCGTCCTTAGTCTCATATACATTGTAGTAATGCGACCCTGTGTCCAAAACGTTTTCACCACGTTTGTTACCCCAAAGTGGAAGTCGCTGAGATCTGTATAACCAGCTACCTAAATAAGCAGTTCCATGAACCATACCACTGTCGACAATTTGGCCAAGATTTGTTTTTTCTCGATTATACAGTGCTAGAATTATACCCAAGGCGCAAGTTAAGCCACCTCCGGCGAAATCAGCGGCAAAATTCACTGGAAACGTCGGCTTAGCATTTTTCCTGCCAAATAACGACAGAAGACCAGAAAGTGCTACATAGTTAATGTCGTGACCTGCTTTTTTACTGTAAGCACCTGACTGGCCGTATCCAGTAAGTCTAGCGTAAATAAGCCTCGGATTTTCTTTTAAAAGTACTTGCGGTCCTAAACCTAGAGATTCCATTACGCCTTTTCTAAAAGGTTCAAGGAGAACATCAGAGTTTTTGCACAGCTCCCGCAGAAGTTGGACTCCTTTTGCATCTTTTAAGTTGATAGCAATTGATTGTTTCCCATTTGCAAGGCAATCGTAGTTTGTGTTACTACCAATCTGAAATTTGGAGTTATAATTAATGGCCTGAACGACACTCTTGCTGGCAATGGATGAAAAATTTAGGATGTGACTCTTCAAAAGCATCCATAGACTCGATTTTTCTTACGAATTTTAAATAACAGAAGTGAAATAACTTCGAAAATAACAGGAAAAAGTGAAATTATAGATTTCTAAACGAAAAAAAAATTGTTCACTATGTATTCAATTTAATCATTGTTAAAAAACTGAATTTTTTCAAGTATAGTAATATCGAACATTAATTATTACGATATCTATGTACAGGATTATGTTATTCAAATTTACCTTATCAACTCTCAATACAGAAGCACCAAAATCCGATAAAATCTTTCCACAAAAGGGAGCAGGTGCCAAACCAGCTAATTCAACTACTTTTACACCTTGTAAAGCCATATTCCGTTGAAACTGAAAAAACGTCTGTCAGTAAACCTAATTTGATAGAAACAAATTCTTTTACTGTATTTTATTTTGAAACTGTTTCTAACCACCTGTTGCTGACACCGTTTAGTGTTTAAAACTCAAACGCACCTGTTGTGCTGTAATAAAATTTACGAACTAAAGCAGCATGAAACAGTTATTTGAACTTACACAATGTCGTTTATCATTGAACTTTGGTATCAAAAAATGTATTCACCACCACCACTTTGATGTCGGGGCAGTTCATTTGAAATAAATTAATGAAGATCGTACTATAAATTATTCAAAGACAATTTTTGTGCTTTAATAAATGATTCATTGAAACCCATCTTAAAGTAGTAATAACTATGTTATATTATGTTTATGAAATGAAAACATATTTTTTCTCGATTTTGATTGATTTTGATAAATTTTAGGCATGAATTTTTCCAACATTTAGATTAAAAAACAAATTTTTATAAAAATTAAATCCATGACTGCTATTTGAGGTTAGGTTTTTGTTCTTGAGTTTTCTCCGAGTAAACTTTTTTTTTATTGCTCTTCTATTCCTATTACTCAACGTTGTTGATGGGAAAAATATTATCAGTAAGATTCGTACAGTCTTTAGTAGATTTCCCTGTTTAATATGCTGATTGTATTAAAGACAAAAGTTCACAAAATTATGGCTAATTATCAAATCATAAATTTGTGTTATTTTAGTTTAGTTTTGAGGACATTAATTTTATTTCTGATCACAGAATAGATGGAATTGTTTTGTTTTTCTGTGTGATAACCTTCATGTAATTCAGTTTCAAAATTCCGCAAACTTTTTAACGAAGAAATTCTTATAATTATATAATACAAAGAACGAACCAATATCAAAGTTGTAGTCTAAATAACAATACAAAAATGAAAAGATCGTTGACGTTTGTTACTGGAAATGAAAACAAATTAAAGGAACTTCAACTAATTTTGGGTGATACTTTTCCCAGGAAGTTAATTAGTGAGAAGATAGATCTACCTGAATTGCAAGGCGAAATGGATGAAATTTGTCGAAAAAAATGTATGCAAGCTAGTTCGATCATTAAAGCGCCTGTATTGGTTGAAGATACTTGTTTGTGTTTTAATGCATTGAAAGGACTCCCAGGACCATATATAAAATGGTTCTTAACAAATCTAGGACCAGAGGGTTTATATAAATTGCTGGCTGGTTTTGAAGATAAAACAGCTCAGGCTGTGTGCACCTTCGCATATCACTCAGGTAAAATTTGAATTAAAATATTAATTTTTTTAACCGATGTTTATATCACACTAAAATACGAGTTCCATATTTTTCTCATGATGAAATTATTTTTTATAGGCATTGGAGATGAAAATGTTCTTTTATTCAAAGGTGTAACAGAAGGTACTATTGTGGAACCAAGGGGTTCATCGAATTTTGGATGGGATTCCTGTTTTCAGCCTAAAGGTTTTGACAAAACGTTTGGAGAAATGACGAAAGAAGAAAAGAACAAGATATCTCATAGGTTTAAGTCTCTTGATTTACTTAGAAATTATTTTATTGAATTAGAAAAGAATGTAAGCAACAGTGAAACTTAAATAAAAGCAGCTTTATTCAATGCGTGCGTTCGATTTTTTTGTAAGATTTGGTCGCTGCATTGGCGCAACTTCCCCCCTTCTTAGCGAAAGAGAGTGAAGATCTTTCTCCTTAGATAATTTCAAAACTTTTCAAGAGATAATGAAAAGAGTAGAATTTTGAAGACCTCGAATAACATTCTCCATTATTCATTTAATCAATCAAACAAGTATCCAAAACAATTCAATTTTAATAATTCAAAGATTGTCTACAATATACTATCAGGTACAGCATCAAAAATAAACAGAAATCAAATATTAACAAAACCAAAACAAATCTATGTTAACAAAATATCGTTTGCATAAATATATAATTAAAATGAAAAGATAGTCAAATTGTTATAATAAAAATACTGATTTTTTATTTTTATCACACATCACATTCTAACGTACTACACATTTTCGAACAAATTTAGTACTAGTAAATGGACGATTTTTCTTGGAGAATTTGTTGGTAGCATGCCTGAAACGCAAACAATTCAAATACATTACTCGCCAAAACTTGCCCGTTTACCTTTAGTGTAGTGAACATGATTCCTAACTCTCCACTTTCTAGGCTGGGATCCATAAAATTGTCCACGAAATCTAGTTCGGATCCCAAATCTGGTATTCGTGATCGTACGACGACAAACAGAAAAATCGGAAACAAATCATCCATATTCCACACGTAATTATTGCCAAGAATTTTTTTTACGACTGGAGTTAGTTTTTCTACAGTTTCTCGGATGACCAACAATTTTTCTGTCGGTGAAAACGTCGACTTGATTTGTTGCAAATTTTCAACTGCGTCTAAAAACATGATGTTTTTTGTTGAAACGGAGTCGGCAATATGATCACTTTCATAAAATTTTCTGTAAGAGGAACATGAGTTTCATGAAGATGTCGTTTATTCCACTTACGAATCAACTGAAAGGAAAGTCATTAAGGTCATATCCGATTGCCTGTTCCATTCTATTAAGGTTTTTTTGTATTGTCTTTCTTGTTGCTCATTTTTAATTGTGAACAACGTGAATAAAGGATGGTGGAATTTCGATATTATTAATGGATAGAGAAGTGTGTTATGGCTGATATGTTCTTCTCTGCAAAACATGAAAGTAGTTATTGATAAACTGATACAATTGATTATTTTACCTTTTTTCATTTTCAATTATGATCTCTGTATTGCTGTTTGGTAAGGCTGGAAATAAGCGTTGAATAATTTCATACATTTTTCGGCAGATGTAATGTAATTCTTCTATTGCGTGATTGAGTAATAAATTGTGTGCTCTACCACCGTAGGTCGTTGTGTACGCTTCCGAGATGTTTGTTAGTAACTCGCCTAGTGGGTGCATTGGATTGTCGAAAGCCTAAAAAGTGAGTTTATGGTGACCGTACACGTGCTATAGTCAGACTACCTGGATCAAGTATTGCTTGACTTCATTGTAACTGGATAGATCAATCTTTTCTTTCCCGAAAGGGGGAATGAAATCCAAGTTTTTCAGAGACGGCGGTGGTTTATTGCCGTCTCTATTTGAATTCGTCGCGTTTGAAAGAACCACGGCAACATTTTGCCAGATCTTTTGAGTATCCGATTTCATTCCATTTTTAATACTGTCAGGAATGCCCAGAATTTGATGGAAATGCTTGAATAATGCTTTCCATTTTTGATCAACTGGCGTGCAAAGTTGACCGAACGATTTGGGTAAAGGTTTTTTCGCACCGAATGATTTGCTGAAAATCCCGTTTGAGATTTTTATGCCATCGACCAGGGTGCCACTTAAATTTCCCTCGATAAAATCTCCAGTTGGTAATGTAAGTGTGCCTTTGCCACTAAACAGTCCGGTGCCTTTGAATTCACCTTCGTAATGGGTACCGTCTTCAAGTACCATTACGCTGTGCCCCTGTTTTAAAACAATGTTAGAGGAGAATAAAACAGGAATGGGTTGCTGTTTACCATGAGAACGTCTTGACTGAAAGAACCTTCGTAGTAGACACCATCGGATGTTATAATTAGACCGCTACCGCATTTTTTATCGTCCGCCCAATTGCCAATGTACTTTTCCCCGGTAACAATGTCGTCTAACACGCCGTAGCCACTTTTCGCACCGGCAACCCAGTCGCCGATGTAAAAAGACGCGGGGTTCGCCATGAAATTGCCTTTCCGCAAAAAACCATGGCCATGAGGTAAACCTTCTTTAAATTGGCCCTTGTAAACGTCCGTATTGGTAAATGTCAATATACCGTAGCCGTTTTGTTGATTATCTTTCCACTGACCATCGTATGTACCTGTAAAAATATAATTTTATATTTTTATTCGAGAAATTTCAATAAATCACTTTAAATGCTTAATTAAAATCCAAAGTGAGCGACTTGCCTTCATTCGGTGTAAACATAGTTCCATAGCCACATAACTGATTGTTATTAAACTGCCCCGTGTAAATTTTTCCGTCAGGCCACTCCAATTTTCCCTTCCCTTGTAATTTTCCATTCAACCATCGTCCGCTATAAGTTGCGCCTTTGAAGAAGCCGTTCTTTACGAAAGTATAGGAAGCGTTCCTCGCGCTTGGTGGTTGCATGGAATTCGACCGATTTAAAGCTTCCTTAATCGCCGTTTGCAACATCCGAAACCTGGAAAAGGTTTCACTTTTATATAACTATGTACATAATTTATATTCTGTTTAAATAGAACAGTATGGAAGTTTTTTTATTTCAAATATTTCATAGTTCCCAAATGAATTTTTGTTTCAATACTGAATAAAAAAGAATATCATTTTTAAAATGTTTATGTTTTAAAGTACTGAGGTTTGAAGATGCACATTTTTCGTTAAATTAGAGAGGTTTTACAGCTCAAATAAAAAACGTTTTGAGGCCTAAAGGGAAGAAAATGGAAAAAATTTTCAGTGTACAGAGCGTTTCGAGTAATTTTACTAAATTTACTCACCATTCAATTTTAACTTCAGGATCGTTCGTGCATAAAACAATCGTGTCCTCGGGCATTTTCAGCAGTAGCTGGTAAACTTTCGAAGACTCGTCCTGTTGCGGTTCCACCCAAATAATACGTAGATCGTAGGTATTTGTCGTCGATCCAACCATATGAACGAATAAATCATTGAACAAGACAAAAAAGTGTGTCGCGAAACGACTTGCGTTCCACAGATTTATAAGGTTGCTCCGGCTGTCACTAATCAATCTCCGGCCAGGCTTTTTTAAAAAATCGATGTTTTTACCCGCAGTCAACCAAAATTCCTGCGTTTTTTCGGCCTGTTTTAATTTGACATGATTTTCTTCAACAAATTCATCTAGCTTCAACATAACATCTTCAATTCCGACGTTGTCGACGTTCTTGACAAAATGGTGTAATTTCGGTAATAGTTCGATCGGCGATAGTAATAACATGGAAACAAGTAACTCCTCACTGTTTTTCTCTTTTTTGGCCAAGATTAATTCCGAACGTAATTTGTATAAACTCTGCGAGAATTCGACTAGTTTCGATATACCAATGAAACCGTCTATGCTAACAACGTCATAAACTACATCAATATATTCTCTAAACGTAAATAAATGTTCGTCTATATGTTTGAAAACAATAATATCACAGAAAGAGATTAAACCATTCACGCATTCTAGCACAGAATAAATATCTAATGCCAGCAGGTTCATGAAATTTGTGTAATCGTTGCACAGTTTTTCAAACAGGATCATATTTGACGAATTGGCAGTTTTCTTTTGCAAATGTTTAATTAAATTAGTATAGACAGTCAGCATTTCCTCCAATAATTTTCGACTTTCCAACAGATACGAAGACATAACATCTGGTTTGGGCTCCGTTACATTCATTAAGGTATATCGATCAGAAGAAATCAGGTTTTTAAATAACGGCAATGGCGATTTACATTCTTGTAACTTGTCATCCTTCTTTTCATGAAGGGTCAGGAAGTTGATAGCATTCTTGCCATAATAAATTGTACTTTTATGATTATTCAGTAATATTGTAAAATGCCTACCGCAAACAATGTCTTCAACACGTTCATCTTTCGACGTGTTATACAATTTTGGAGAACTTTGATCACTGTTACTTTCAAGTGTTACTTGATTGAAATCATTTTTACCCCAGACAAACGCTCGGCCGTCCAGTGTTACTACTGACGCATGAAAACTTTGTACCGACAGTTTTTGCACTCCTACATTAGATAATTTTGTTATAATCATAGGACGTTCGCGCTTGATGTTGTCGCCTATTCCTAGAATATAAATATTACTAACTTTAATTGTAAGAAAAGAAACTATCACAATTTGTATTACCGAGCAAACAAAAGGACAGTTTTCATCAAATTATGAAGATTGTGTAGTTGATAATTGATTTAATTTTCAAAAATGATTTGGTACCAAATTTTTATATTCGAAAAATTCAGAATTCTACGTTTTTTCTTGATTGTCGTTGATTTAAATCTTAATGTACTCTTTTCAAATATTCACCTTACCTAATTGACCATGGATGATATTACCCCACGTCCAAACCTCGCAGTTCAACAACATCGATCCTTTTTTGAGCAAAACTCCAACGCTTTCTCTAAAGTCTCTTTCTGACGAATCTTTCTCCGACGTGCATTGACTCAAAGACCACATAAATTCTTCCTTTGAAGATGCATGAACGAGTTGACTGTGATTTTCCTCGATTATACTATTGCAATCAGAACTACCACTCACGTGTCTGGATAAAGTTGCAACTTTATCACTTACAGTCTTGACTCCCTCATAAACGAAACTAGCCACATTTGTAACATTTTCCTTGATGATTCTGGTGGGTTTTTCAGCACATTCCACCAAATATTCTTCCCCCGCTATTGACATCCTTGATATTTGTTTAGTAAGGAAGTCTCTAGCAGCTTCAGTGTTTCGAAAAATTATGTTTTTTTCAACATTCTCCAATATGGCTTCATCAGTATCATGATCGATTGAAGCTGAACTACTCGATTCATTCCTGCTGCTAGTTGATGTCGTTTCAATGTCATAACTACCCTGTATTTTTGTACCCAACGGGGTAACTTCTGATGAATTATTTGACGCCGGAGATGTTAACTGAGAAGCAGATAAGCACTGAGGGCAGTTGGCAGGACAATTTCCTTCTTCCTCATCACTATCTCCACCATCATTTATGGGTTTGCTAGTTAACGCTATGGCAAAATCATATCCTACAAATAAAATGATTTAATGAATAATCTAACTTCAAGGGGCTAAGTACCTATATTCACTTTATGAATAGTTCTACCAACAAAAAAATTCACTCGTTTAGGAGATATAACATTAATACCAATTTGAGGCATATAACCAGAAGCCCACAAGTGCCCCTGTTTTGTCACAAACAACTGACCGTATTCACTAACTGCTATATTTTCCACTTTCATCTTGCACTTCGTCCCAGTGTGTCCACTAGGACACAAATACTCTTCCATCAATAAAATCTCACTGACAATATCCAAATTTTGGCTGCATTTGAAAACATTACCTTCTACATCAACGATAAAAATTTGATCTTTACAACAATCGATATCTAATAACTTTAACGATGGATACAGCGAAAACTCCACAAACGACGTATTTTGGTTTTGTTGTACAGTTCCATGATATAACTTGTGACTTTTTGTTAATGCATAAAGGTGATTTTCAACATTGACCATTTTTACGACGGTCTCGTTGATCTCAGTGCGTATTTCAATTTTTTCGTTCAGACACCATAACAATGCATTAACCATTATTGTAAGTTGCGATATGTATCTTTCCAAAGAATAGATTTTTAAATATTGCTTTTTTACAAAAATTTAACCCTGGAATAGATGGCAAAACAACGACATGTGTCATTCCCCAAAAACATTAACTCGTAATATGTTTGTAATTAGTCAGCCTCATGATTACTGAGAAGTAATCAGTAAATTTAAATTAATATTATTATTTCCAATAATTATGACATTTAACCTAGAAATATTCTGTTGCATTTTGTTATTGTAACAAAAGAACTACAGTTTTTTCTATGGTAGATCCTACTTACTTGAAGCTTGCCTAGCGCAGTACAGTGGCGACGAACACGCGAATGAATGAGTTCATATGACCCCTTTTATCATGTTGACAAGGCGCGTTAAACTTTAATTTTTTCACCTTTGATAATATCTACAAGCTTCGGTATAAGACGGGGACATAAAAATTATTTTCGTTATATTAAATATATTTATTCGTCTTGTACAATTTAATATACACATTCTTGAAAATATTAAATTCAATAAAAACAGCAAGTCGTTTATAACTATAATTATTACATAGCAACCACATTGAAAAACATGTTCGAAAATGTTGTCGCACAAGTCAATATAAAATCCATTTTTCTAAATGAGCAATAATTTAAATAATCCATTACCTCATTATCTAGGCATTAGAGCATTAAAGTATTGATAATACCGAAAAATCATATCACTCTAATGCCCTATTTTATTTATCACACCTTTAGATCGTCAATGACATTGTCGAATATTCATTTGTTTTTAACCAACATATGTCGTCTGGAAACTCTTCCACAAAACATCCCAACAACAAATATCGAACCCACCATCATAAACATCACCAAAAAGAAGTATCGTTTGGATGGAGATGCCACGACTTCATAGTAAAGCTCGTGTAGATTTTCAGGAGCACGCTAATAATAGTAAATCAACAAGAATTAATTATTTAAATAACGTCACTTATCACTTACCAGAGCTGCATTTTCATACATTTCTAATCTTTTATTCAACATATCTCTACAGTTCGGAGATAATTTCCTCGAGCTAACTTCTTTCAAGCAACGAATATCTGTAAAACCAAACCTATTAATTTTGTCCTAACATTTACCTAATGACATTCTTACGTCGCCCATTTCCCTGAGGAATTTCACTGCAAAATTTAATAAGATCCACAGCACATGCTTGCTGTAAAGGTGGATCAACCTGAATGTCCGCTTGTGATTCCTCAATCATATTTGCCACCTCATTCTGACACATAGGCGTTGGAATTTTTTTCGCTATCAGAGCTTTCTTAAGGCATTCTTCTATCCTATCGTTTTCTTCTATTTGACAAATCGTCTCTAATTCGGTTTTGCACACAGCACGTAAGAGTGGATTTAAATTGATATCTAATGCTTGTTCCCGTAAGATATGAGCCATCTCTTTCTCACAGCGATCTGATAATTTAAATTCTTTAAAAGCCTTTTTAAGGCAGTCCATGGTATCGTTGAAGAGGTTCTTGTCGTGTTTCCCTTGGATTGACCGTTTACACAATTTGTTCATGTCAGCTCTGCAGTTCTCTTGCAACGATGGGTTCAGATTGTAATTTGTGTCTTGCTCAGCCATTCGATGAGTTACGATTAAACGACATTTCTTGTTGAAGCCTCTTTCGTCTTTATTTTTCTGCAAGTATGAAATGTCTGGTAAAAAAACTCACTATTAAGAACAACATGGATATTACTTTCAGGCACTCTAGGACGTTTTCTTTTTCTTGGTGAGGGCAAAATATACTAATTGTATCAGCGCACATTGTCATCAGTGCATAATCCAAAGAGTTGTCTTCAATTTCCTGTTTTTTCACTTTGTACACCTCTTTTTCACATTTATCGGATAGTTTTTTCTTGAAGACTGATTGCAAACACTCCAAGACCTAGAAAATTTTAGCTGATAAATGAATTTTGAGACGCGGAAATAAAGGACTGACCTGTGCGTTTCCGTGTTCGACATGCGAACAATGAGTTTTAATGTCCTTTTCACACGCCTTTTTTAATTTTGGATCGAAGTCAATATTTTCTCGTTGCTGAAATAGTTGTGCTTTAATTTGCTGTCTGCATTCTTTCGGTATCACGCTTTTTTCTCCTCTCATTGTGTCGTTTACAATTCTTTCGCTCAAGCATGTGATTACATCATTCTTCGATTTGACGTGAGGACAAAACCTCATCGCATGTTTTTCACACGCTTGTTTTAATTTAAAGGTGTACTGGTAGTTTTTTAGTGAAATAATTTGGAAATGTTCGATACTGGCACGACATGCAGGCTTTTCTCTAATCACCGGATCGTTTTTGTGGGCTATCAGACATTCCATCACGTCTCCGTCATCCTTTTTTAATTCAAGGCTACACAAACGCTGCATCTCGCGCCTGCAGTTGCTCATTATATAATGGTTGAGTTCAATATTTCGTCCTTCGACTTCTGTGAATGCTTCGACTGCTTTCTGGCATTCATCCCCTAAATTGTCGAGGTTTTTCTGCAGACAAACCATTTCTTCGCCCTTTTTCGTTTTATCTGTGCAAAATTCCGATAAGGCATCTAGACAGGGTTCCTCAATTTCGGGATGCAGATCTACGGATTGTGCTCTTTGTCTCATCACTCTCTTTATCTCTTGTAAACAACTTTTACTTAGTTGAAGATCTCTGTTTTCGTCAATGTAGGCGTATCTGTAATATAAACTATATAATAAGTGTATGGGTAGTGTTTGACGTTCACCTATAAAGACATGGTAGCACTTGATTGTCATAAGAAGGACTTCTTTCATCCGCCCAACTTCTGCTTGCGTGACATACTTTTGCCGCGTGGTCTTTACACGCCCTATAAAGCTGTGTATCGAGTTTGAAATCTCTTGCGATGAAATATTGAATTTGCATTAGGGCTTCCTCGCAATCGTCCAACATGCGTTCATCACCAATGTTCTCCATTAAACATGACATCACTCTAGCGTCACCATTCTTCAAGTTTCTACATAAAGTTTGGACAACTGGATAACATGACTGATAAAGCACAGGATCTACGGTCCAATCCTCGCCTACGTCTGTTTCTTTGATCAACATCTCCAACTGAAAATCGAAATTTGCTTTGACAAAATTTTAATATTCTATTCTATGTGGTATTACATATTACATGATTTGTTGGAACTTACCGCTCTTGTACACACATCTGAGAATCTTCTCTTTGGATGTTTAGAAAGTCTAGCATTATCCATCAAACAGTGAATTGTCCTCCCACCAACTTCAACAGTTGAACAAAAACTTTTAATCTCAAGTCTGCAATCGTTCACTATTTCCGGTGACAATCGATAGTCCTCCATCAGCATTTTTCGATGTTCAACCATTTCTTTTTCACAATCGTGAGACAGTTTGGTACCATTTTTTGACACTCCTTCTAAACACAATAATATCTGTGCTAATCTTGTTGTTTTATCATTAGATGTTTGTTTGCGACAATGCGTCCTTCTGATATCTTCTCTGCAAGCTCTCATTAATCCTTTGCTGATTTTGTAATCTTGTGCTATCAGTTTCTGACGTCGAAATAAATTTGAGATGCACAGTGCAGAAAGCCTTGATTGGTCTATTTGCATAAGACAGTTGAATACTCTCCCGCTGCCAGCAATAAATTGGGGGCAATATTTTAGATGGTCCTCTTTACAAGCCATATACAATTGTCGATCGAGTTTAATGTTGTTAGTCTGAATTTCCGCCAAACTAAACACTTCTCTCTTACACGAACTGCTGCTAATATTTTGTATTCTTACTTGCAAACAAGCTACAGTCTGAGCCTGAGACAAACTGTAAAAGTCAATTCTACCGCATTTAAGCTTTTCTATATCATCTTTGCATTCATCAATGAAATTGGGAATTAAACGAAAATCTTGAAATGCAATAGTCTCCAATTGATTAACAATTCTAATGCAATCTTCTTCATGAATATTCTCTTTATTCTCAATGACACAACGAAGATAAAAGGAATTCTGATTCAAATTACATTTAAAACTTGTTAAATCCTGTTTGCAGTGACTTTCCAGAATTTCGTGCACATGGTCGTTGGAAATAAAATTCTTGGTACGCTCCCAAATTACATGTTGACATTCAGCATTCAAACTCACCAACTGAACTTGATTTAAATTTTGTACACATTCTAAAACTTCAATATCACTTGAGATGTACGAATTCACATTGTTGCTATCACAAAATTTTTTCAACTGTGCACAAGCCGGCTCTTCCACTAACTTGATTTCTTTTCGGTCTTTTGCGCTGGACGTTGCAAAAATTTGTAAAATTATTAAAACCGGGAGGAGCATTTCGAGAACTCATAAAAATATATATGGGACGTAGACAACGGAAAGAATTATTTCATTCACTTAACTATTTAAATTGGCATTCTCTTATCACGCTCATTACCGTAATTAACTGAACTATTTCATAAAAATATAAATATCAATAAAATCGAGTCGTGTTTATGGCAACTTAAAGATCTCGATAACGTCAAACGGATGTATTACTTTTGAACTATTTTGTAATTTAAACAGCCACAGATAAACTACTTTGTCACCAGATGCGATGTCAGCGAAAAAATTCGCAGCTCAGTGGCAGCGTTAGCAATCATTTATCAGGAAGATCCACAAACATAACCTAACTTTTCGGTGGTATTTAAATTTATTTATTTCAGACTTATTAATGTTTATCAACTGGGTTTTTTAATGCAAGAAGACAAGTGTTTAAATACCGAGAATAATGATAAAGTGCCTCATCAATTGCCGATACAAAATGACATATCCAAACAGGAGTTTCACAATTATTTCTTAAAATCCAACAAACCGGGTTTAATAAATATTGATATTGCCGATTGGTTATCTACAAAATATTGGATTAAATCAAATAAACCAAATTTCGAGTATCTACATAACTACGGTAACAGTATTGTCAAAGTTTATAAATGTGATGAAAAGGAGTTCAATTCACAAGTGTCTTACGAAATGAAATTCGAAAATTATTTAGTATATTGGAAAGATTATATTGATAATATGTATTCAACTGATATCCGTGTATTCTATCTTAAAGACTGGCATTTAAAAAGTGAAACAAAAAATGATTTCTATGAAGTTCCAACTTATTTTTCATCAGATTGGCTCAATGAGTATCTAACAGCCAATAATAAGGAAGATTACAGATTTGTTTATATGGGACCAAAAAATTCATGGTAAATTTGCTGATTTATTAATTAATAACTCGTAATGTGGAACATTTTTAGGACACCTTTCCATAAAGACGTTTTCTCTTCTTATAGTTGGTCCATTAACATAATTGGAACAAAAAAGTGGATACTATTCCCTCCAAATGAGGAAAAAAAACTATTGAAACTAAACAAACTGCCATATAATATTGAAGAAATCCCATCTGATGTTGAATATTATGAAGTGATACAACAACCGGGAAATGCAATATTTGTTCCTTCCGGATGGTATCATCAAGTTTGGAACTTGGAAGATACCATATCAATAAATCATAACTGGATTAACTGTTATAATATAAAGATAGTTTGGGACTCTCTTAACGAATGTTTAATAGATGTTAAACAAGAAATGGAGCAATGGGAGACAGAAACAACTTGTTCACAAAATCAGGTGATTTTGAAAAATATGTTTGGTATGGATTTCAAAGATTTTTTTGATTTTATCAAATATATTACCTTAAAACGGTTGGAACAATTAAATCAAAACAAAGATAATGAAGAAGAAATGCTTGTTTTGGATCTTGATGCCGCACAAAATGTTTTGAAAATGTTTGTTGATCATGCTGATTTGAATGATTCGGATTTGGCTACATTAAAATCAGATATTTTACAATTACTTGAAGAATTATCTACGAAGTTTGTGAAACTCTAAAATGATAAAGTGAGAATTTTGAAAGTAATCTGTTGTTTTTTTATTTGGGCGATTCAATATATTGAAGAATCGACAAATCAAATTATAAAAAAAATTTGAATGTTCGCTTCAGGAAGTTTAACGATTTTGTGATTAATTCTATTTTGTTAGAAAACAGTTTAATAAGTCGTACAATAAAATCTTTGTTTTAATATCGACATAATTGACTATAGATTTCTCATACTCTCAATCTTATCCCAATTGACCACTGAGTTTGGGTAAAAACCGTGACTATCCTTAACGACCCAAAAGGAGTCTATGACGGCCCCTTTTTTATCATCCGATACTTGTTCGAAATACATGTGTGTTTTATTAAAAGTCTTCATTCTTGTGTATCCATAATCACTGCTACTAAAAGCAGACCAATTCGGTCTTGGTTTGACAAAGCTATCTCTTCCTTCTTTGCAACCAGCTGAACCAGTAGTGAACTGCACCGGAGCTTTGGGATTAACATAGGGTGCCTCGTAGGTTCCATTGAGTATTGTGTGATTATAAACAGGCCACATCCGTTCGTACGAATGTTCATGCGCCCAAATTAGTACATCAACTCCATAGTTGTAAAAAAGCTCTTCAAGTCCAAATAAATGCAAAGAGGGAATTCCGACTCTGAATAAACAGTATATAGTTTTTTGGATACAAAGTTGATTAGTTTACCTTGTATAAGTTTGGTTTTTCGTACAATCATCTCCATCTGTATTGCTGCAATACATTGGCCTATGTCCCATCACCACTATCCAAGGATGTTTCTCTCGGTTTTCGGGCAAATTTGCCTTGGCAAGTTCGTTTTCCAACCATTGATACTGGAACACCAAAGGTTTCAAACCATAATTGAAAAAATAGTACACTTCTGTTGAGATTGATATGATATGTAGAGGACCTAAGTCAAAACTATAAGCCGGAAACTGGTGGCCGCCTGGCATGTTGAATCTCTCCATGTAATTGCTGAAATTATAACTTTCTTCATGGTTACCAGGGCAGGTCATGTATGGAACATAAGCCGCAATTGATTCAATTTGCCGCATAAACTCATCTCCAATCTCGGCATTCTGCGAGTCCATGTCGTAGGCGAAATCGCCAACGTGTAAAATGGTGTCGTACATTCCCATTTGGGTCTCCCGTTGTAGCCGCCCTAATGACTGTGCGTTCTCATTACCAAGATCACCGTAGATTGCTAGATGGGGTTGCCAATCGTCGACTGAAGGCGGAGTTTTGAACCAGAACATATTAGACCATTCTTCTTCGCTACCACAATGATACACGTACCGACTATTTGGTGTCAAGTTTTCCAACTCAACTCTGCAAATATTAATTAATGATTAAATTTTTCTGTAAAAATTTACAGTTTTTAAATTGTTAATGATAATAAATTTTTTATTATCCGTTATTTATTCTGAAATGAGCATTCGATTCATTTCATTGGGTAATAAATATCATTTGACAGCAAAATACTAATGCGGTCAGTAGCAATTTGGATGATTGTTTCAAGTTGTTGATTATAAATTCTACAAATAATAGTGTGAGGAAGGAAAATTAATAACTTCCCCACAAAATGTTTAAACCTTAGAAATATAAATCTTGTCCTAATAAACTGGCTCATATGACATGTTAATGTTATCACAATTAATTTTTTTATCAAGTAGTTTGCTGATAAAGTACAAAATTATCATCAATCTAAATGGGGTAAAATTGCGCTTTGTTTCATTTGAATATTGCAAATATAATTTGATAGGGAAATAGTCCTTAAAATCGATTGTCAAAATATTCGTAAGAAAGAGTAAAATATTTTTTGTTCCCATTATTTGTTTGTTACATTGTAGTCGCGGTTTTGCCATCAGTTAATCCCGATTTCTGCTCATTACGATTACACGAATTAAGATTTATCTTTCGTCATGTGTTTACCAAGGATTACCACACCGATATCAAAAGATTATTGAAAGCTCGAAATGTTTGATTTCTCAGAAATTTCGCAAGTACTTGAACATATTTCGGTCAAGAACCATCACATTGGAATTTTGGAAAATTAACTTTCAGAAGATGTTTAAGAAGCGTACGAATTTTTTGCATTATTACGAGAAAATGGAAGGAATTCACTGTAAATGTGGCTGAAATAGCTGGTTTATAAAAAGTATGTTTTGATCATGTTGTGTGATTTCAAAACTGTTTTAGTATTATTGCAACGAATAATATAATCAGAACAATTTTTTTTAGTCTCGTTTTAAGAATTAATAGCAAATTACTAAAATTATTTCGAGACAATGAACTTATCTTTGTAAGAATTTCTACATAATACATAATATCTTCTATAGATTTTCCAACCAACTAATTAATTACCAGGTATCATAATTAGACAATTGAAACATTCTGTTATGAATTATTTAAATAATTACTTTTTCAAACAATGTTTACCTATGTATATATTGGGTGTGTTTGCCATGCCCTCCATCCACAAATTTTCGAAATGTGCCCTTAGCTTGTAATACAGGACCTCCAATTCCATATTCAACAATAGATTGTTTCGTAGTATCAAAAGTTGACCAAGTCACAACAATATTTGATGCATTTCTGCCGAAAGCGATATGAATTTGTTCTGGACGTGTCTTGATGATGTCACAACTAACATAACACAAAAGAGGTAGGATATAAAATCCTACTTTAATTGGAAACATTTTAACGAATATTTCAACTGAGTTGCTTCAATTATCGAAATCGTTTTGCTTTTGGCATCTTATCTTATTTGGTATATAATAGTGTCAAAATGAGATGTTTCAAAGATCAATTGTTTACAAAACAACAAACTTTCATAGGTTAAGTATATAAAGTTCACACACATTATCACGCAAATTGGGAACATTTCTTAATGTTGAACGAATGTTCGTTAAGGTTTATTTAGTAGTCTAGAACTAACATTTATGGAGATTCGTTTCTTTACATTCGATAAATGTACAGCTAAAATGTGTTAAATAAGTTTGTAATGTTAATAGAAAAATAAGGCTTTGAACACAGGGAACATTATTATTATATAATGTATATACGTATAGGTATATATTATATTAAAATATTCAATTCTTGTAGTAATGATACAGTTTCGGTCAGAAGTGCAGGTTGGCCCTTCGAGGTATTGAGTCTGGCCACATTTTATTAATTAGATGGTACTTAAGATAATATTACTTAGCCGTATTAATGATTAATTTCTTAAGAGTGGCTTGATATCAATTTTATATTTGATAAGATTAAGCAACAGGGTTTCGTTTTCATTGTATCATATTTCTAAGTAATCATATCATTATACGTTTAACTGAATGTTGATAGAATTAATTTCTCGGTAGTCATTTTCAATTTCACTTTATATTATCGCGAAGGTCAAATCAAAACGTTTGCAAAATATTTTTCTTCAATTTAATTGCAAATATTTTACGCTTTTCTGACTTTTCAGTTGCTCCGTTTAAAAAGAAAGGAAAGAACGAAAAATACAAAAAAATTTAGTCTCTTAAAAAGCTTTCTTTAACCACCGAATAATGTGTGGAATAACTTTTATGTTTAATAAATTTGTTTTTTGATTATTACATTCATAGAAAATGAGCTGATTCATACGACTCCGAGAAGAAAATTGGAATACTATGACCATCTAACTCGTCATCACCTGTTTTAACATGGGAATGGGTACAACTGCTCATCTCAAGCGTTAAAACATTAATAATTGTAGTTTTTTTGGTTGATTTTTATTTAATATTTGATACGCCGTGGAATTTAATTTGAAATAATTCGTATTTGACAGGCTTTTATTTACAAATCAAGGCATATTTATTATTCACATGACAAATATGTATATAAAGTGGTACATATTTCTGTTACATTAATTTAACATAAATAAATTTAATATATTATTTGATAACAAAAAAAATATATGTCAACTCATCAGAATGATTGTTAATTTTACTACCTAATTTACCCCACATTACAAAGAACCTAAACCGTTAAAATTGCTCGTTATAATTATAATTATAGTCCATTATAATTACAATTATAATTGTCATAAAAATTGCCAGTTATCTAATGAAGAAGTGTACAATGTAAAAATTTCACAATAATTTTTCTCGTTTTCACACTCAATTCATTTCTTCGAGGCCTTGCAGTTAAAAACAACGTATAAAATATGAATCGTCACATTTATATTAAAATAACTGACAATTTCTATTAATTATGTGATAAAAGACCGATACCAGAAACAAATAATTTCATATATGTGTAAATGTATATATCTATATATAAAACAAAAAAGAAGTAACAAAATTAAATATACAATGATATTTTGTACAGTTAAAATAAAAAATGTATAATCAATAATGTGAGGTACGAAACTCATTGCTTCACATTACTTTAATATATTGTAATACAAGCAAAAATAAAATATTTTTACATCCAAACTCAATAGGAGCTGTGATTAAAAAATTTGTACTTCAAATGGACGAGGCACGATCTTCATCTCCGTTGCTGCAGCGCAGTCAATTGAATTTTCTGTACATATCGTAAAAGATTGTACCCCATCTATTCGATTCAAGTGTTTTCACTTTTTCTTTCCTGTTCATTGTAACAACATAAGTACCATGACATTGAAAGTTTGAGGTATCTTCAACGATTTTTCATTCTCATATTAACGTTTTCCAAAAGAAATTTTTTCATGTTTCAAAATTGTGCATTTTTTATCTAGTATAAATTGGTATTAAAAAATTGGTTGGGCCCACGTACTAAATATGAAACAAACGTAAGGCATCGTTAATGTCCAATTCATTAATTGATATGATGTAAATTTTTGAGTAAACTGAAATATAAGTCATCTATATGTTAAATTTATGTTTTGAATATCAAAAACAGAACTATCAATTTCGCTAAAATTATCTAGATTGATGTCCAAAAGAGTGGATAATAATTTTAAGGCCACTGTTTTTATGATGGAAAAAATCCAATTCAAAAATCACCACAGGTGATGAGATATGATTGTTTTTCTCACAAAATATTTCATTTACACTAATCCAAAGATAGAAAACTTTCGATTAACAGAGAAAAACAAATTTTTTGGAACTCTAACAAGGTTGACTAGGAAGTAGGAGAAATAATATAGATTAAAATTTCCAAGTAAAACAGCTCACAATAAAAGACTAGAGAAAATTTCGAAATTTAACCTTGTTTCAAGTTCCAGTGTATCAATCGGACAGCCTTTTTTCGTCAATAATGAGCAAAAATCGACAAAAATTTAGCTAATACTTTTTGAAAATCACCTTTAACTGTCCCTGAAATTTACGCAGCTCTTTAGCTCTCTCTCCCTCCTAAAAACAATGTTTCTTTAAAGCCAAACGAAAAAAATTATTGTCGTCAAAAGACTCGCCTTCAATACTCCCTGCTGTTAATAAATTTTCGAATATTCATGTCGCACTACTTAGTGCCAACATGTACATTTCAACAAAATGTTTTTATGTGGTAACCAGTATAAAATAATTTACAAAAATGGGAAATATTGCCAATAAATTTACTTGCCACCATATACGGATAATTGTACCAACGACAACAATCCATTACACGAGGCTTACATTTTGTTTAAAACTATGTTACAGATATTACATATTTACAAATGCCCAAGCGACGACGAAGGGCCAGTAAAAAAATGGATACTCGAGCCGTAGGAGAACGATATTTATACGCACCGACACCACAGATATTTGTCGCTACGTGTTGGAAGTGACGTGATTGTTGGGATAATTGTTGGTCGTTGGAGGCGTCGCAGACTGCGTTTTCTGCATCGCCCCGTTACCGCTGTATGGATGATTCGAATTACACAGCACTGTATATACATTGTCCATTTTACTCAATTTCTCAAAGAACGGTATTAGATCGAGGAGCTCGGAATCATTCATGTCGTCAAACCACGAAGCGACTGGTACCTATAAGCATACGAGTTTACTTACTTGTTAAAAAAGTTACAAAATAATTTACCGCATTGTCTGGATGGAAAATATACGACGCCGGTGAATTATCGACGATTACTATCTGCTGTAATTCTCGCCCTAACTTGTTCAAATCTTTGACGTAGTTGCCCCGATAGAATACGCAGCTTTCCCTGAACAAGCGCGCTCTAAACACGCCCCATTGATCCAGCAGATCAGCAACGGGATCCGCGTATTTAGCTAGTGACGCTGTGAATAAAACGCATTCATACAACTCTCCCATGCGCTTCAGGAAATCGTCGACGTGCGGCCTCTTTAACACATATACCTGATGCACCATTCCATCAATCTCCACCGGCACAACGAAATCCGCGTTGCTAATTGGCTGTAATAATAAGACAATTAATTAAGTGACGCGATTCGCTATATCGCACAAATTCACCTTGAAACTACTATGAACGAGCGTCTCATCTAAATCTATGACCATGCACTTTTTATGCATATCTTGGTGTCGGACTGTGGGCAACAAATATGAACTCCTGCTACCGGAAATATACTGTCTATATTGCTGGCCGTCAACTTTCTGTTCCAGCGCCTGCTTCGTTTTCTTACTGCCCAAACAGCATAGCAACGAACGCAGGAACCCGCCCGAGTCCAGCTTTTTGCTGTCCTTCGACTGCCGTAAACACTCTTCTGATATGTCATTTTCGTTATTTGGCAGTGTTTCTGAAATATGAAGATAGAATTAAATTGTGTCCGATTCTGCGGAAATTTTGTCTCGACAATATGACAGGATGAAGGGAAATTCTCAAAAGATCATCAATAAATTTATGTCGAAGTTTGCGGAAGTTTAATAGGATTAAAAAATTTTCAAGAAGCCCATCGAATTTGTTTGAACTTTCACGAGATTGCCAGGCAATTTTCCAACCATTTTTTATAAATTTCTAGAATAAATCATTAGACACAAAAAATTTTTATGAATTTCTTGGGAATGGGTATGAGTGTTAAAAAATTTAGAGCCACTGGATTAAACAACATTATGATTTTACTAAGCTTTCGTCTTACCTACAAATGATGAATCGAAATTCTTTCATAATAAAATTTAATCAAGAACCGAGATTAGAAAAAAATGGTCGCAGATGATTCGTCCGAATAAAATGTCATATTTATGATTAATTTCGACCTTGGATGTGGACAAATGACTATGCTTTCTTCTATCATGTATGATTCAGATGAATTATTATAAAAGCGATATATTTTTGGATCGAATATCAATAAATGAAAAATTTCAACACAATTACCATGAAATATCGACACCATAAAATCCGATACGTTGAAATGAAACTTTCAAATGTGCAATATGAAGGAATGCTTAAATATAACAAAATGTTTAATTATCATACTTTCTAAATTCCTTTTTACGTTCACTTCGGTTTTCAATTTTCATGTTATGTTCAAGAAAAACCATGAACAGAACAACATGGAAGACGAACGGAGGAGGAAAGGAAATGTGTAATCGCTAGAATATTAAAAATTTTCGAAGTTTGATTCGTGCACATTTATAAAAAGGTTGTAATTCTCTTAATTTTTTACCGATCAGATGTGTATTATATGAGGCTTGAGTTGAGGTTTCTTTGGATCTATAAGCGACCTGATTAGGAAAGGACAATAGTAACTTTTAGAATATAAACCGCAAATAAATATATAGACGCTACTATTTATTTTTACTCCGACCACAACAGTTTTTAGAATGAAAAATCATTTCCTTTTCAATTTCACAACTGAACATCTACGTCCGTACCATCATACACCAAGCGAATAAAAATTTTATCGTTTCTCATTACAAGCTACTGGTTGAGAACTGAATTTTGTGGACACTAACTGACAAAACTGCAGTCTTTGAACGTTATAATTAATTTCAAAATCCCCCTGAACTTAAAACCGCAAAAATGAATTTTCATTAAAATAGATGTTACTAATAATTTGTATGGATTTCCAAACTTGATAATTGCACCAAGTGGACGAGAACTGGCGTACTGACCCTACTTAAACAGTACACCACCGTCATTCACAAGAGTCAGTATATGGGTCAATAAAGATATATCGTCTTGTGGGACTTGAGTACATATGTCTACAAACCAATCAAAAGGGAAAAACATGCAACTGCAATGTGATCAAAAATCAATTTTTGCGCCTCTTGTAAAAGACTAAAACTCAATTGACAGCACAGTGCTACTTCACTCTTAATGTGGTATAACCGGAAGGTTATATAATGACATATTAAAAGAAAACTAAAACAGATTAGTAAAATATAACAATATAACATAATAACCACTAGCATGAGACCATAAAGAAGCCTCCAACACTCCTACCTTACGAAATTGATCAATTATACGAAAATTCCAATAAGATTTAAAATCCAAAACAAGCAAAATGTCATGAAATGCAAATACAGATATTTTCGTGCAACTTGGCATGAGACTTTGCAATCAATTCATATGGCAATTAGTTGCACAAACCAAACATTTTTATTAAAATGTTAAAATAGAGGTCAAACAGGTGTGGGAACAGTTCGGCTTAAAACGTTCAAATTTCGAACTTAATACAAATCGAAAACAATAATGGTATAATAATCGCGGAAAATAAAATAGTTGTTTTCATTGTCGCGCTCAAGGTTAGCTAGATGGAATAGAAAATCAACAGCTTGTTTACTATCGTTCTCAAAACACGCCTACCAGCTGCTGTAGCGATTTCATATTAAAAATTCTCCAAAACGCACGAATATGATCTAAATTTAGCATAAAACCCGACGAACCTCCCAAATTTCCCAGGGCTATGTCGATCAGATTTATAAAACCCATGGAATCAGAAATCGTACAACCTGTCAATTGTTATTTACCTTTTTCGGGAGGATAATTATTCAATTGCTCATCTTCCCTGGATACCTGGGTAATAATGGACGAAGCGTCCATTTAAACATTAGCTTTATCCAGTCAATGTTTATTTGTTAGTAAACAAAAGTCTTGGAATCACCCACAACACTTCAAATCGAACCTTTAAAAACACCTTTTTGCAAATGGCAGATTATCTTTTTCCGATAATTCGGTCCGGGCAGAATGCTACATTACCGACTACAACTGTCACTATCATCCAAAAGCTGCGTTCCGCAACATAAAGTGAAATCGAACCCGACAACATAACACATCATTAATACATTGAAATAGATAACAAATTCAAACGTTTTGAACACATTAATCGGCCACCTTTCCTATCCAGCAAAAGATGTGCTAGAAGAAAAATAGAAATATGGAAACAATTGATTAGAAAATCTGATTTCTTATCTCACTCTCCCCACCATTTACATATATTCTCTGGTACAACACCAGTGTAGGCGTGAAGTGCAAAACTCTCTATGGATATGGACACTTACATAACCTCAAAAATTTCCAACAATGTCTAAAAAAAAGGAAGTCGCTCCTGGTGATGGGATACGTTCATTAAGAGCAACTGGTCTTTTTAAAGCTGTTAATTTCGAATTATACGTTAAACCAGTACGTTTCCCAATAATTCCCTACAAAACCATATAGATTCAATTTTTTAGAACTTGCTAATAATGGGTATAGGAGGAATAGTTTTCACTGGATGTCTCGGTTATATCGCGTATATGAGACACACCTACGAATCGATGGGTTACTATTCCGCAATTGGAAATGACGGAAAAGAAGAGTTTATCAAAAGAAAATCCAACTGGGACTGAATTTAGACTTAAATATAAAAGGCAAAATTGTACAAATAGATTTACAAATAGTCATCAGTGTCATCATTCACCGGTAGTGCAGAAGCAACTTGCGCAGCTGCCGCCTGAATTTGCTCCCATTGCTGCTGTTCAGCGAATGCTTGTTCTTGTCTTGCTTTTGCAAACAATTCTTGTTGTTGTCTTAATAATTCCTCTTCTGGAATACCCAAATTTTCCAATCGAGTACTTTGTCTTCTACGTTTAGCGGCCACAGCTTTACAATCTTTCAAAACAGCTTCCGCTTCCGCCTGGTAATCAGAGAATCCCAATTTTTCTAGAGCTGAAAATAGTTGGTTGAAATTAAATATTAATAAGAAATTTTCTTACCTATAAGAACATGTTCCGCGTTTATCGTTTTTTTGTTTAATTGATTACATACTTCATTAGCTTCCGAACTCAGGAGGTGGATGAATTCTGTACAACAATTTAGTATTAACTCACGAGCTTCATTGGCTATTCGAACTGACGGTACTAATTCCTTAATCATTTTGTTAATACTTGCACGAGGAAGTGTTAATTCGTCGTCTTCATTATTTGATAAGTTTCCAGCAGAATTTGGAATTGACATATTGAGAATTTTATTTATCACAAAAACAAAATTTTTGTTTGTCTGTAGGTCGAATGGCTTTGATTTTCATCTACTTGCATATTGATCTACGAGGTTTATAACATTCGAACTACTTGTAAATTTTTTAACATAATTCCTGCGTAAATAAATATGAGTATCATGTATATATTAATTTTATACTTGTATAAATAGTGTAAATGAATATTTTAATAATAAAATTTTGTTACTTAATTTTTTAAAACATATTAGATATTTGCTGACGACCTTGTCGAAGCCTCGGTAGCGCAGTAGGCAGCGCGTAAGTCTCATAATCTTAAGGTCGTGAGTTCGATCCTCACCCGGGGCAAAATTTTAAATTCGTTCTTGTGATTGTGTTCACTTTTATTCAGAAAAATTCCTTTTTCCACGAATTTGTCAGATCTTCCATTACAAACATTAAAAAATTCGTAACTCATTCCAAAAAATTTTGAACGTTATTGCATTATTTACTTTTGTGATATTCAAGTACAAAAATAATCAACATTTTTAAGAAAATATATTTAATTTAACGAAAGAACAATTCACGATAAAGCATATTACAAAATATACGAACTATAAGAAGTTCCATACATTATTGTCGCAGTCTAAACAATTTTTAGCAACAGTATCACAGGTAATATGAAAATTGACAATGTAATCTGAATTCGTCCTTTGCACAGAAATTGCGAAAGGATCTGTCGGGTGAAATGTGAAGGCCACTAATCTCCTCGAAGACGATGAAGAGCCCACAGTTGTCCCAGCAAAAATTTTGAACTTGAGAAAACCTGAATCTCTTGCATAAAACCTATAAATATTAAAATATTACATAAAAAATTGGAAACATATTTAATATATACCTTATAGGATGTTCACCACAAGCTTTTGGCCTCTCCAAAACCGAAACCCATTTATCGTCATAACTGAACAGGGACAAGTCGAGGTATGGGGAGGATGTATATGATTGAGCACTAATTGGAAGTTGTCCCAAAATCCTTTTTGTTGCTTCAACATTACCACCATATTTGGCATTAACAATCGTCTCTTTGAATCTGCAAGAATGATTCTTATTACATCTAAGAAGTAGTAAGTCATTTTCATATAAGAAATTCAACGAAACTACTATTCTTTTTTCATATTTATCTAATTGTCAATTTTTCTAACTTATAAATTAAGTATGTACTTAAAATGTTAATACAAATTATTTCCCTCACCTCTGGTGTCCAATCTTGGAAAAAAAATTGCTAGATGAGCTGCATGTAAAACAGGTTGGACTGTAGCTATGAACGTTACGAAAATAATCAGCAAAATTTTCAAACAAGTTCAGTAAATCTTTGGATGAATTCTCATGTACAGCTACCACCTTGCACTCCCTTACGTTGAAAACAACGAAGAATGATGGTTGACTGTTAACATCAGTTACTTTCAATGTAACCACATCCTCAGATGCATACTTTATCAGTAAATGGTTCTCATCCAAAAGTTGCATTTTCCACATCTTCAGAGATTCAAAATTTTCAAAATACAAGTAAAACTTTCTCAATTCCGTTGGGTTCCTTGTTTCTTCACTTATTGACTTAGCTCTGAAGTACAGAAAAGACAACAGTCGGTGCTTTAAAGAACTAATACAATTATCCCTGAATGCCCTCTCATTAGGATATACAGACGTATAAATGTAATCATCATCTTCAAAGCAGAACCGACCAATTTGTTTGACATTCACAAACATGCCGTCTAAAACTTGATATATGTGAATGGTCTGATGTTGAACAGAAAGTACTGCCAAAGTGTCTCTGTATAAGTAGAGGCCTTGGTTGTGAGAGAGATAAATTTTGTCAGCCTTGAATTGTATGGTATCACATAGTCTTCCTAGTTCTAAATCCACCAGGTATAAAGTATAATCTTCTAGTGGGGATCTGTAAAATAAATCATTTCATATTATAATAACCTGAAACATGAAAATTCTTACGTAATACTTGGGGTAATAGCTTCATTGTTACTATAAATTTCATAGAAATGGGGTCGAATATCTTCTGGAATGAAAGCTGCCGACCCAACTATCACAAATCTTCCACACTCACTAAATAAACTACATTCTCTGTTAAGTTGCTGTATGCCTTGAGCAAGACATATCGAATGCTTTAACTAAAAAGACAGATTATCAATGTCACGTCTTCAATTGCTTCAACTTACTTTGAAAAACCTCCCAAATATATGTCTCTTCATTTCAACACCAATCCTTGGATCCCTTCGTTCTTTAGCTCTATATAACAAATCAGAAGCTGCTGATGCACCCTGATAAGTATAAACTTCCAAAAAGGTTTGGTCGGAAGAAAAGGCGATGCAGTATTTTCCATCAGGACTAAATTTACGTAGAAAACAAGGGGGCTTTTCAACATTAATCACAGTGAAATTCGGGAATAAATTCTGGTAGAACTGTCTCGCAGTGTGAAAATGCGTTCCCGGTTTTCTGGCTCCAAAAGTTTGACGATTGAACAACCGCGAGACGATATTTTGCGGCGGAACCTTTCTCCTTTTTATAAAGTCCTCCATAGTACGATAAAATACTCATTTTTAAGAATGTACTTGCATCATTCTGCGGTTTAATTATTAACGCACTTATTTTGTTTTAAACATTCGAAGTGCGACGTATCCATGGTATCAAACCCCATTCAAACCCGCAGAACACATAACCTAAACATTATTTGTTCTGTGTTCACGCTGCTAACCACAGAATATATCGGGAATTTCTTCATCCCTTAAAAAGTCGCATCTGGTGGTACCACAGATAAAGTAATAGATAAATGACCTACCATCACAGAATATATCTGTGATGGTACCATAATCATTATAGATGATTATTCAATTTATAGAATTGAAACCCGTCCATAACTATTGATTACAGATAGCCGAAATTCTTCAGATATTCTGTCAGATAAATTTCTAAATCAAGTCCATCAATTGCGTGTGCAAAAACATGATATATATATATATATATATATATATATATATATATATATATATATATATATATATATATATATCATGTTTTTGCATTATATATATATTGCAAATGTTGTAATGTTTTGAATATGGGCTTTGCACAATTAAATCCTTCAACATTTTCAAAATCGCCAGAATCATATTGAAATTCAAATTATTTCAAGCTGATTTATGCTTAAAAATATTTCTTTAATGATCAGTGTTTGTAAATTAGTTGAAAATATAAAATCGAGATGAGAACCATCACAGTTAGACGACTGGTGTCGCAGATTATGTCTCGCGACTTTTGTGGTACCACTAATGACGGTTATCTATGGGCATCGACAATAAAAAGACTTATTTCTAGAAAGTTTTAGTCGGCAGGACAAGATGTATTTTCCATTCGCTGCATTTATACAAGGTACACATCTAAAGTTAAGATCAATTCGACTTATCAAAAAATAAATACAAATTTACAGATTTGCTTCGGCGCTATATCTACAAACGAATGCCTCTGTTTGTGGAAGCAACATAGTTTAGCAATTCGTCAGAATCTTCACACACGACCGGTTTTTCATGGTAACAAGCAACGTCGTGCCAGGCGATACCATCGTTGTACACATTATTTAAAATGGCGAGACAGGATTCACTGGTACCATTGATATCAAATTCGGCGTTATCTGGTTGAGGTTGTTTCTTGTGTCCAGTTTGTGACCATGGATTGTAACTGAAACCGTTGGGCGTGCGATTCGTCGGTGCCATTTTTTCTCGGTTGGCCGACCAGAACCAACCTAATATGTTCTTTGGTTCGAGGTCAGGGCGATTTTCGCAACCCTTGAAGTCGCATAGACGACCCGACGTCCAGATGTAGGGTACATCATCTAGCGAAATTGATTTTATTAGTTTTTTAAGAGGTTACTACGTAAACTTACTCTGTTGGATCAATCGGAATATCATATTATTTTCTTCTTGCGTCTCAAAGGAAACTAAGTCCATGCAGTATTCTCTGCAAATATTTCTACCATCGAGCCAATCGAATTTCCTGCCTGCTAGTTCAGGAACGTGACCAGTGAAGAAGTAGTTGTGGCCTCTGAAGAAAAATTGTTTTGGTCCTAAAAATTGAGATTTATGTCATTTGATACTTTGCAACTATTTAATAATTTTTACGCATTATTTTTTTTCGAATGGAAATTAGTTCAGTCTCGTTTGAATAGTGAATGGAGTCATTCATACAAGTTCCGAAATAGGAATAACGAGTCGGTGACGTACTAAACAAAACAAGTTTCACGGTAGTGCGGTATTTCGTTACATAACAAAACAAACTTAACTGGGTTAAATCATTTGAATATTCAAAGGGGCGTTTAGAAAAATACCAAAAATTCATCCCTATTAAACCTATTTCGTTTTGAATGGACAAGTCAGATTTCTGCAATGTTTTATGAATTCGAAAGCAAAATTCTCGTCCTTTTGGATTACTTTATAAAAACTGTAATCAGTATATCAATATATGTTATCAACATTCCTGATCAAAAAAGATTTATCTTTATTGCGCCCCACTATTGGTTTGTTGCATGTCATCTCTGTGAGCTTGCATTGTCCTCGTTTGGTTTCTTTTGATTTATCGATAATTTCCGGCAAAAAGGGACATACGACCATTCTTTTCCCTGAAATGCACTCAAAAGCTTGAGGTAAAAAATTGGGCAAAAGCTCATTAACGAAGAAGTAATATAACATGAAGAAAACTGAAGACCTTAGCTTCCCCCATTGATAAAATTACAAATTCAGGAGAAGCGATTGTTCGATTTTCAATATTTAATTTGTAACATTATAAATTTCATTAATCACCGAGCTGTATACTCACTGTTTGCACATTTTTGTGGATTTGGTAGCGACAAAAACCTTCCAGGCCTATTGGACACCGGCCTTATTTGGTTGATGGCTGGTTGGGCGATTGCGGCGGCTACGCAGGCTGCAAGAATGCAAAGGGCCACTTTCATCTGAAACAAGTTATCACTTTCACTGACTTTTCGCCCCGATACAATGATGCATTTTTCCGAACATCAATTAACCATTGTCTCAATACTCATTACGGCGTTAATCTGGAATGCAGTTTTAGCTTTTACATCGTTTTCTGATGGGAAAATTTTTTGCGGTCACGCGAAAGGGAAAGTTACTCTTTTATGCATCTTGAAATGAGAGTTCTTATTGGTGGTTTCAAAACAAGATACAGAAACGCTGGGTAGATCATAAGCTATTACACATTACTAATTTCGTCATTAATATTCAACGACGAAAACGAAACGATACCGTAAATGTATAGCTCAGGTATATAGCGTACTTGAACATTCATCGCATTATAATTGTATCTTGTCAATTAGGGGATAATATTTTAAAAATATAGTTCAGTTGAAAGGATCATTATTTCCTCGAAACTTTACTAGTTGACTTATTCGTTTTCACTCTGATGGTTCAATGAAAAATAAGATTTTTTCCAAAACCGAGTAACATACGTGGAATACTAATCTACGTATTGAATGACCACGATTCTAGAAACCGATGCATAATATGATTAAGGAACGAAAAAATTATCCGATGTTTTTGTTCCTTTCTTACCACAAAAAAATAGATTACGTAACGCGAAACTGAAGTATGTTATATAATTCCGAATGTAACTATGTATTATAAAGTGAAATTTAGACAATCCCAAAACTAGTACGAAAATAAATTAATTGAATTATAACAAATTATATTAACGTTATCATTGAAATTTGGTTTTTATTCACTCTTAATTACAGAAGTTGCTGTGTTTCTTCGTAATTTAATGGCAAAAACTGTGAATTAATAAAAACGCGTCACCTAAGGTGGAGTCTCTCAAATTGAAATTAAAACGAAATCTATAAAGAATTATTTATTATAGTTTTAAAAAATGTCGGTTCTCTTACAAAATTTCAGAACTTTAAAGTTTCTCTCTTATTTTTTGCTTTTCATTTCACTTTTTTCAATTTGTTTTTGTTTCTTTGAAATGTTTTGAGAAGATTTATACTATTCCAAATATCAAACCTCTCAGAAATTGGCACGTTTTAAATATTGAATTTTTATATATTTAAATCTTTCACCTAATATAAATTTTTAGTTCCCGTTATATTCTATTCGTAGTGCTATGAATCATTTAAATGATCGTTTTTCTTCGAATAATTAGCACAGTCGACGGAATTCAACGTCTTCGATTATTCTGTGAAGACGACAACTATTGATTATTTGTATCAATAATTGAACATCAACAAGGAAAAAATGATAAATTGTACAATATTTCAACGATTTTTACAAATAAACCAAACTGTTTTATTACAATTGAGGTAATTGATTAAAAAAGATAAAAATGTAAACATATACACAACCTTGCTGTTTCATAATCCATAATTAAAATTCAATCGGTCAATAAATCACATAAAGCTGGATCATTCTTAGCCAATACTATTAACGAAAGTTGTATCGGTTTTATCTAATCCAGTTTTGTTATTATTATTACCAAATACACCTTTACAAATATAGATATTGTCTCGTGACCAAAGGGGAATGCCATTGTGAAAGATCAAAGCTTGTTTTAATAAATTATAGTCATTTGAAAAATGGAATCAATACACAGTGTGTCTCTCAAATAAATTTCGTTATTTACCAATTTATATTTTCGACGTATAGTGGTTATATGAATACGAAAACATGTAAGGTCGCAAATTTAAATATGTAGTTAGTACGTGATTAGTAGATACTGTGTCCTTCCTTATAGATGAACAACTGTTTCGAAATAATACTCCTTGAATTACCATATTCATTGAAACGAGTAGAAAAGTAACAAGAAAATGACATTACTCAAATTTGCTGCAGCAAAAAATTTTATGCGTTAATTATTTTTATTAATCAATAATAACGAGGTAAATCAAAGTTGATCATCACCATAAAATGAGATTTCAGCAAAAATGTTTTCAGACTTTTTTGTACCATTTGCTTTATCATCAGAAATTGAATGTTACTGTCAGCTACACGTTAACGGTTCATGACTATTATTTTTCACATAAATCGTTACGCCATTATAATGGAAATTATATTTTTAATCACTATTTTCAAATCTAATCATAATTAAATTACTAATTATATAAATTTGCGTTCGTAGCTTCAAAAGTAAGTTATGATTAAAATGAATACTTTATGGTCATGATAGAGTAATTGATGGAGTACATCTATTGATATATCATTCGATTTATTTCGGCATCAGAAAATTATTCTCGACAAATAAATCTCGAGTTTACGAGTCGACTCCTCATTATTTACGAGACATTTTAATTATATGCTTCCATATTAAGAAATCTGTGGTGAAGAGTCGTCGAATGCTCTCCAATATTTGTGGCGAGATTGCTATTATACGAATGTGTTGTAATTCGTTTAAACATTTCAAAAGGAGCGACAGGGAAGATTGGTTTACCGATAGTAGTGATGTTGTCGAAGATGCATAATTGAAGAAAATACGACTTTAAATTAAATGTTACAATAGGTGATAAATAGCGCACATAATAGGGTTCTTGGAGTTATGTAAAATTCATGACATCAGGTGAAACCCCGTTTGGCGTACCTCAGTCGGTTTTCTGTAATAAGCAAAGAGGGTTGTTCGACTGCTTGTCACGGTGATACTTTTATGTTACTTTTTCATACAATTAAATTAAACAAATTTGATACTAATGGGTGACTTGTCAAAAATATACATATATGGAAATGTTTCCAGTTTCCAAAAAAAAATGACATTTAGACCCATTTTTTGCCACTAAAATTTCCAACAGTTTCCACCATCCACGCTCAGTTTTTTTCTCGATTATTCAAATTCCCAAGACGGATCCGCTTCTGAAATTTATTCGAAAGATTTCTCAACACGGATCACGTCGACCTTGAATGTATATTACTACTTGAATTCATCAAATTCTTTGGAAGGTGAATCCGCGCACCTGACGAAGATGCTGCTGATTCTCATCAATATACATGAAAATTCGCACGAAATCAAACCGAGCGTTTCGATCACGCAATCGATGGGGTGTTATCCAATTGAGTTTAACTGATGCGGCGGAGGCGGCGGTGGCGGCAACGGCTTAACGCGATTGCTGGAAGATTAATCGATCCATCGGCAAATTTCGTCACGATAGAAGTTACCGAATAAATGTTAAATATAATGGAATCACCAAATGACGCAAGATTGCAGCAAGAGCACGTCCAATGGATTTCGTTTGAATTAGTAATTCATCAAAATCGTCCTTGCGAATACATGGTACTATAGTTTGGTACTTTATAAATGTCGCGTCTTTTCAATTACGTATTATCCATAAGAAAGCGATACTTGTCAATCGATCATTCAGTGGATAGTGATAAGCATGTCGAATTCCGCAATGCTTCTCGCAATAACTAGTAGTTATTGTACTTCGAAAGGTTAATGAAAGCCGATTCGAATGCACATCTCGATTTAATGTGAATGTACTTTTAATTCAATTCAATTGACCCATTTAATGATCATGAAAATTAGATCGATTTTTCCGAATTGAAAATATGGGTAGTTGAAAAAAATTTTGTTTGTTTTTTTTTGTTTCGGTAATGATTCATCGATTGCGGTGTTGAATGAACTAATCTCACCTTAAATATATCCACTAAATGAATCACGGTGGAGCACTATCACTTTTACTTGTACCTGCCGAGATCGCGATCGAACATCAAATCTTTTCGTGGGAAGAAAACGTGTTTATATAATTGCAGTCCAAGGTGGGATCCGATCCCACTATAAGGATGTTCGGTAAACTAGTATTCGGCTTAAACTTTTTCGATATACTCGAACGACCTTTTCTTTGTAACTAGAAAAAAAAACAAAATTATTCAAATGATATTGCGTTACGAATTTGTCGTTGTAGATCCGGCGAAGCGTTAAATTACATCGATTGAATAAATGATAAAATCGATCATAAACAAAGGTCGAATAATTTTTCGAAAATTTTTTTTGATTATGTTACAGTTTTTGAGAATTAAGAGAACACATTTTTTGGTTCAGCTCCCGTCTTGCATATTATTCGTCCTTAATTCTTTTTTTTTTGTTTTTGCGCGTACTCTATTAAAAATTTTTCCACATACGCTCAGAAGACTGATTCCTCTTGCTATCACCCTGGTTGCCTTTTCCTTTAAACAGTTGGATAATGTTTAATAACTAACACAGCCATTCATGCAACATAGGACTCGCCTTTCCGAATTTCAACTCTCGTGCTGCCTTTATCACCTGATCCGTTCCACACATAACTTCATGATACCTTTTAACTTCCTCCCCGTCACTCCGCATTCTTTGATTTCTACCCAGCAGTGAACTTTGAACATTAATGCATAGTTCCTAAATTGGTGACCCCGACTTGATACTTGGTAGGTGACGCATGCGGTGTCGCGGTCATGCGGGGATCTCGGCTACCGTCCCTTAGATGGCGCGCGTGACAGACGTTATCGTTAGACGTCTTTCCGACGTACTTCCATCGGTCCCCTGTTCCGTTTAACCCCCAGGGCAGCGAAAACGTCCGTCAGCCACGCTGATTAATCCGTAGGACGAAACACGCAAAGTCAACTATGTAATCCCATAACACCATACTACCTTCACTTGGAGGGTGCTTTGGAATCCAACAGACATTTGCCTCTAATCAACCGCTAGGAAGTGCCCACTTTGAGTACTTCATTACTGTTGATCGAACATTTGCTAAATAAGATGATCTGAGTTGCCTAAATAATTTGGGACATCGATATCATGTTCTATCCGAGCGGTCTTGAGGTCACAGTTGTTCCTTTTTCCAATTTTGGAAAAAGTACAAAGCTGTAAACATTAACCTTAAAGTTTTCCTACAAAGCTAACATACTTTCGCCTCACCCAGTATAATCGGTACGATTTACGTTTAGTGTAAGTGCAGATGCACAAAATCGACATTGGAATTGTGTTATAACCTATGTCGTAAAAAGTAATCTCGTTGGAATTTTTTTACGACAACTTATAACGTGAGAGAAATGAGCGTTTTGTCCAATTTTGCGATGGGTCGAATTTTCATTAGATATTTGAAAACTCTCATTCTTTGATGTAGGAGTCGTATATGCTGCAAAGGGGCGAATGCGCCCCTCTGGAGTAAGCCAACAGACGTGTATCAAATGATCCATATAGCAGATTGTTACTGATTAAAAAGGTAGATTTTGTTCTAGACATTTAATAAAAAGCAAATCCAGTAGAAATAATGTTCTTAGCTTACGTTATGTAATAAAATCAAGTGATTTCCCACTTATGTACAGAGTAAATCTTTTATTTGTTTAATAAAGAATGGCAAACTAATTATGATTACAAACATACTTGAGATTAGGTACCTATTAAAATATTATGCTTGTTAATTTATGCTGAAATCACTCCATGTAACTTCTCGATTGCGTCCTTAAATTTCGAAGAGGAGCGATAATAAAAAAAGAGAAACGGTCTATTGAAAATCTAAAATCTTGCTCAGAGAATCATCTACATCAATTAATTAAAAATTGTGCATAACTAATATATTATTAGAACAACAGAATTTTCAAATAATAAGTCAAGATTCATTGCAAAATTGTATGATCAAAGAATGATCGTAGAGTTGCAAACGCGGATCGATGTCAACGCAGTTGTTGCGGAATATGATCGGTGGAAAAAACAATTTCGATTAAATGGGAGCCATCCGATCCTTGAGAGCGATGAATTCGAAGTGATTCATTGTGTCACATGTTTTCAAGCGAGGACAGGACTGAAAAATGGTCACGGTGATGCTCTTTCACTCACTATCAAGGAAATGTGTCTATTTGTTTCGATCGAATTGCGGGAATATTATCTTTTTTATTTAATAAAATGGTGTTATATAGAGCGGTTTAATGGTTTAAATGATACCTGCATACAAGGAAGAAGAAAAATGTCAAATGCAAATTTCGTAGTCGTCACGCTCCATTAGCATCTATCGAGATAATTATATGTAATTTTCTTCTCTTCTTATTGTAACTCGTTCCTAGTCCTAGGTCGTCTAAAGGCGAATTTTTTTTGAGGAAGTCTTCGAATCGTTTTATAGACACAATGACAATCCTTTGTGGTCGTTGGGGAAGTTTAGGATATTTTGACCAGCAACATGGTTTACCCGAGAAATAAGATTTATTTTCATTTGATTGTCGGTGAAAGTGATGATACAAACAATACCAATAAGTTACAGTTACGCTGAAAATTTCAAATTACATGTATATATGAAAATAACATGGATAAAATTTTTGACCCGTTCCTTCTCATTGCTGGTATTCTAACTTGATTACTTCAATAAATTTAATATCTTTCCCATTCGAACGTGATTAGAGGAATTTAAATTTCAACGAATTTCTCTAAAGTTTTTAGTCATTTAATATTTTGTAGATTCAATTATAGTGAAATATTATTCACTATATTCAACTTGAATCATGTTGAGAACGTTCGATACTCTTAAAAGATTTTTCAGTTCAATCCACGAAATCGTTATGTTTATTTCAAACAACTATATAAAATTCGGAAAAATGATATTTTGAAGTTCGAACATATAAAATGTTCATACACAATGTAAAAAATTAATAATTGATACTTGCCCTTGAAAATGACAAAAGATCAATTGTCAAATTTTCATTTCCCTTAGTTGAAATTATAGCAATTTACATATATGTAAATATTGATATTTGACAATCGTTGTTTAAAAAGCTGTCAATCATCAATTCATTGACAATAAACGATTTCGTTTGGCGGTTCTTTAAATAGAAGCGACAACTATTAATTCGCAATTACATAGCCAACTATTTGTGTAATTGTTATGGATCAATGTCATGTTGTGACAATGGCTCGCAATGGCATTCGCGGGAAACTGTCTCATTAAAAACAAGCAATTAGGTTATCTAGAAATTAATTCAATAAGATCCAAGCGTAGCATCTGAAATAACCGACCGCACAGTGACGAGAAATTTACGAAACGGGATTTTCGTGCCGTGACGGCGAATTTTTCCTTAACCAGGGTCGTCTAATGTGCGATGAACTTTTAGATGATTGGATACGTTGGTAAAAATAATTATTTATGTCTTATAATGGTAGCAGAAAACGTGGGCCGCAAATGCATATAATGACGGTGTTACAAGCGGGATGATCACGATCAGCACTCGCCAAAAGAAGGTCTTCGATAGCTGGTGCTTTGACCCACTTGCTCGTTAGATCTTTTTTTCTGTTTCGCAACTCCCGATGCAGCCATTGATGATGTCTCAATCTACTCCATCTCGGGATTTTCATTCAAGCAAATGAAGTTCAGCTTGAATCGCTGGGAATTAGAGGTCATTACTTCATGGTTATTTTTGCGATAATTCGAACGTCCTTGAGCACCTGCTCATTATCCTAACGCATATCCACGTACACCGTTCTTGATCCGTGTACGAAGATGATCACGATACGCCGTTTCCCCTTTAATTGATATCCTGTTCGTCAGCTTCATATTTAATTCATGAAAATCTGTGCCTTATTTTCATTTCAAAACGATACGATCATCCTATATTCGTCATATTTATTACTATTGTTTCAATTTGTACCTAATGAACACATCAAACGAAAATCTAGCACCACTAGTTGAATGAGATTTTATACCTCCTTGGGGAAGGAAAAGTGATACCTAATTAGTGAGTTAAATTTGCAATTACCTGCAAATTTATCGTCGTCCTTGTGGAGTTCATAATGGGATGAATCGAGCAGTATTTGTCTCTCATTTTTGGAATACGGTCAAGTTTAAAAAAGAGCGTCTATCAAAAACGGATCCGTAAAGTTTCATTCAAGGATTCTATGGTTATGTTAATTCTCCTTTGATTGACCATAAAGATCGGGTGATGATTCGATGCGAGCGTGCTGTATATGGCATATCGGCAAATAAAAAGCTTTAATATAAATTATATTACGGTTTTAATTAATTGCGTTGAATGTATAATTTATAAGGATTTCGTACGATTATCTGGAGAATTTAATCATTGCAAAATTATTCATTTCATCAGTTCAAATATGACAATATTGTGATAATCTCATCGTATGGGGATTAAACTATTATATCATTCGAATAGATGATATTGATATAATAATATAGGAGCGCGACAATTTTATTACACTTTACTAACCTTGTGTTGTGACCATTTTCGACTTTCTTATCATAAATACCAACAATATGAAAGTTACGACTTTTGCAACTTGGTTTTGCGAGATTTCCGACCTCCCGTTGAAAATTAAGCGTCCGTTTCGGAACAATAATTTTTATAGATCCGGTACTTGATGTATTTTTACTAATTTTGTTCTTAAAAATTGTTGTACAACTAACAGTCATCAGTTTCGAAGGCTTCTTTAAAAACAACGAATACATCAAAATAATTATAAGGAAAATATTCAAAATAACAGCAACAAACATATATCGAATTAATTAAAATTAATTTAAATCACAAATATTTGATACATCGCGAGACTAATTTTTCAACGTCGTCAGTATGCTTCCTCATAGCTCTTCCCTTCTAACTTCACTTAGAGTAATCAAGATTTATGTGATTTTCATTTTGTGTGTCAAACAAAAGTTGCAATAATAATAACGAACTCACACTATGACGTCAACCAGCTGTCTCTATATGGAACGCAGCCGATTACATTTTCTGTTTGTTTTCGTACATCAGTGTCATTTGTTCATGACGTTTTATGTGGGATTTGTCAGTGGGCAGTAACATTTTGTTATTTGATAAAATTCACAAGAATTCTGTTCGGAAAATTTGCTGTTTCAACTATTATAACCCATCGATTCCATCTGAAAAATGTCTGGAGGTCCATACAATTATTCTTATATCTTCAAATACATAATCATAGGAGACATGGGAGTCGGGAAATCATGTCTCCTTCATCAGTTCACAGAAAAAAAGTGTGAGTAATAAACAAAGCAACGTGTTGCTAAATCATGATTTTAATTATCTTATACCCCGTTGATGTTAGTTATGGCTGATTGTCCTCATACCATCGGAGTGGAATTTGGTACTCGGATAATTGATGTTTGTGGCCAGAAAATTAAGTTACAAATTTGGGATACAGCCGGTCAGGAACGATTTAGGGCTGTAACGAGATCGTATTACCGTGGCGCAGCAGGCGCCCTAATGGTTTATGATATAACCAGAAGATCAACTTATAATCATCTAAGCAGCTGGTTAACAGACACTAGAAATTTGACTAATCCCAGCACCGTTATTTTCTTGATTGGTAATAAGTGTGATCTCGAAGCTCAGAGGGACGTTACCTATGAGGAAGCTAGTAAATTTGCAGAAGAAAATGGCTTGATGTTTGTTGAAGCCAGTGCTAAAACGTAAGAAATTGGGTTTCTAATTTGTTTGAATTATTTGAAAAATTGTTAATCATGTGTTTCATGGTGTTACAGTGGCGATAACGTTGAGGAAGCATTCTTGGAAACAGCAAAAAAAATCTATCAAAGTATTCAAGATGGCAGGTTGGATTTGAATGCTGCTGAATCAGGAGTTCAACATAAGCCTTCTACACCTGGCCGTAATAACTTGTCTAGCAATAATCAGGCTAGTAGAGATAACTGCTCCTGCTAGTCTTTCTGTTATTCTGAAGGATATTCCGTTTTTTATAACGTATTGATTGTTGATTGTAGGCGGAAATTTTAAAAGGATTTTTTTCGTGATTTAGTTGTAATTTTACTGTATACAACATATTGTCCATTTTTAATCATTTAGTCTAAGTTGGAAAGTTCACAATGTTGATTTACCTCCCAAAGTTGTTGTGAATTTCATAGGTGAATTTGATATTTTTATAAATAGGTCAGACGGACGTTACAAGGAGAAAAAAAAAACAGTTGATGTATAAAGAATCGAAAATTTTAACGTATGTTGAATCGGGTTGGCTTTGCCGATTATTGAATTCGGAAAATAATCTCATTAGAATGCGTGATTTTGATAAATCGCTCTCTTATTTCTAGTAATCTTTTAATGGGCATGTAAATATTTTATCTTAAAATGCCCTTCAAGCTTTTTACAATTGTAGTCACAATATCAATTGCACGGGGAGAATGATTAATTTGTTAGTGGTTACAAGATAAGTTTTATTTTTGTATATCATTAGAATATGAGCTTTTGTAAGAGTTAAAAGCATTTCATTACGGTAGGTTCTCTTGAAAAGTTGCAATGTTTTCTTCTTTGGTAATATATGTGATGTATTTATTATTCTGCCAAATATAAAAACAAGTTGAATGTAAATATTTTCAATATACGTATTGGTGGGTGTAGTCGAAGTATAACTTTGGTTATATCAAATTCGTATTGTTTAGAGGAGCCTCATATGAAAAAGTTGTGTAGAATGTTTTCAAATAATTGAGCAATTAAAATTATTTATTATTCGATATGAAATATGTAGAACGAAAAACGGTAATCTTAATGACGTGTAGACGGCTTCTATTCTTGTTTTTACAAAAACTAGAATATGCATGAATATAACTAATTGATAGTATACAAAAGAACAATTGGAAAAGTGTTAATTACTCCTTTTACTTTAAATAGAAAGGCTGGGTTGCTAAAAACAATTAAAGAAGAAAAGAAATGAAAAAATAAAGAAGCACATTTTATTCAGTTACAGCTATGGTTCCAAATAGACGAATAATGAAAACACTATTTCTAATTAGTTTCGGAAAAGATTCCAACAAAAAGAGGCAGCCAACGAAATACCTCCATATTTACTCAAATATAAACAGAAAAAAACTTTAATTGTAAACATTAGCAATGACATCCATAACTTACCGTTCGTCAATATTTTTTGTCGTTGTCATCGTACTTTAAACACCTTGATGAAACTCTTGCGAGTGTACTTCGAAATAAATAATAACAAAATTCAACAGGTCCTACAATGAATTGGTTCATATAATACCATAGTATAAAATGAAAAACATTTATTAAACTCAACAAATAATCTTCAATGTACTTGGGCAATACACCATTATCATCGTTTATTGCTATAGAAGGTTTTTATATTCGTTGGATACTTTTAATAATTCGAAAAAAGCTGCAGACGTCGAAGGGTTGGATTGTAAGCGTTTGTTGTTCACCTCTGTTTTACGCCTCCTTTCACATGCCCATCGACATAAACAAGTTTTCTTTTACAGTACTTGAATCGAGGATTTTACTTAATGTAAAAACAATCAGTTGCATCAACGTCGCAAATTCAACAACCTTTTTGAGGCTTCATATAAAAATTCCATGGCAATTCCACAATTTTCATTGAAGCAATCAAAGATTTCCAAAAAACATACCAACGGAAAAACTTCGCAGTCATTTATGAACCACAAAGTCATTATTTTTGAAATTTACTATTATAACCGTAATATTATCGTATGAACCTCTATTATAGGATTGTAATACCAAACTTTGTGCGCCATAATCTGGTTCATGTAATCTTTCTTTGATAAATTGAACGGCCCCCTCGTTGGAAAATGTGTCCCATAGACCATCTGAAGCCAATATCAAAAACAAAGGTTTGTGATCTTGTAGATCAAAAGTTAAAATGTCAGGATCAGCTATAACAAACTTTTTCGCTTTCAAAGGATAATCGCCCATAGCTCTCGACATTGCCAGAACTCCGCCAACTCTCCAAACGCCCCTATGCGCTAAGGAACCTCCTGCTTCCGTAATCCTTTTCTTTTCTCTTTCTTGTAGTGGCTTATGGTCGAATGATAAAGGTATCGCATTTCCTTTATTATCACACATTACTCCTCGAGAATCACCAACATTTCCTACTATCAGTTTAGAGCCTTCTAGTATTGCTATCAATGCTGTTGTGCCTGCTATAATCTTATTTTTTCCAGCAATTTCTAGCAAAGAGTGATCAGCAGCTAAAATTTCATCTGTGATCAGTTTGCCGTAATTGATAACACCAGATTTATCAAAATATTTTGAAGCATCACTCTTGACGAAAACTTCCCCATTGGATGTTGGTTTGGTTTCTCTGGTTATGGGTCGAGTAATATTTTCCAGTTTTTTCAGCAGTTCAGGATCCGTTATTTCCGTTTTCTCAAAATCGTCAGTAGTTGAATTAGTTTTCTTGAAACTTTTGCGTCGTTCAACCAAATTCGTTTTTTTTGGCTCTTCTTGTTCTTTTTCCACCTTTCGTTTAACAGATTTCTTCCCGGAGATTAGATCTTTTATTTCCACAACTTTATCGTACAAACTTGGTACAAGCTTGTCTTGTGCGAAATTGGCTGCGAATGTACCGCCGTGTCCGTCAAATACCGCAAATAAACCAACTCCGGTATTGCTGATGTTATGATTGATTACAAATCTGTCTTCCATGTGGTCCCGCCTGCCTTGGATAGCATATGCAGCTATGTTAGCAACTTGTTCATGCCAACCGCTAGTTTCAGTTTCACCAACTTGAAATAAACCTAATTTTTTCGATTTACCTCTGATGTTAATGTTAATAGCTGATTGTAATTTATCTATAAACAAAATTAAGAATAAAAATTTGTTTCTCCTTTCATGAGTATTGAATAATGAAGTATAGAAAAAATAAATTTATCTATGTTTTATCTATGAGAAATATTCTCAAATATTCTGATAAGATAACCCTAATTAAGATGAAACTAAATATGAATGTTGAATTGGTTTATCATCTCTTTCAAATTAAGTCGCAAATGAATATCACAATACTCATGCTATTACCTATTTTCAGACTCCATGTATTCACCATTTGCATATAAAAGTACATAAGCACCACCAATAGCCCAAATATCAGAAATTCGGGTCTGAGAAGGTAGCTTTTCACCAAACGGGCTACATTCGACGAATAAGTCCAAGGTGAAACATTCAACGGCAAGCTCCATACAATTTTTGACATTATTTTCACATGTGAAATATATAGTTGATACAAAATTTTGTCCTCTAACTCGTCGTCCATTTTAAACTGGGTTATTTTTGTCGTGCAATATAGACATTCTTGGTGCTTTCAAAATTCGATAATTTATGTGGATGACAGAGTCTTGATCAATTTCAACTTCGAATTAAAGTAGTTCCTAAAACAGGTAACGGCATTGGTGTTGAATTAAAACGAATAGAGTTGATTTTGCGAAATACCAAGTTTTTGCGGAACAACCAGATTTCGTAAATATCGTAAATGTTATTCAATACATCTGCCAAATTTAAATCCACATATTTGTCTTCTGTAACCACAGAGGATATAAAAAATTTACACATTCTGTGCTATAGTAGATCGCGTAAGCGTGATGTCAGAAATAAAGATATCTTTTATTTCCCACCCGAGAATTAACAATTCAATTTTTTACGCTAAATTTCTTTCATTTATTCTTTTTTCGTTTAAATTATGACAGTAAGAACCCAAAAAAGTAGGATGAAACATCAAGTAAAAATAAACTTTTACATCGTTTCTTTATAAACAACGGTTTTCCCTAAAAAAACTTTTCACCTTTTAAAGTTTAGTTTAGTTTAAAAAATTAATTTTTTACCACCAACATAATATTGAAATTATAATGAGGCAACGTCGACGTACAGTGATGGAGAACAACCGTACTACTTTCCATAGAGCTACATGAAATATAACCTGTTTTATGTTAACATTTCCTCTGTGTTCTGTGGTTCCGATAAGACAACTCGTTTTAAGGTTAGTTTTATAAATAATAATTTATCGGCAAAAAAGATTATTTCTTTGAAAATGTCGAAAGCAGTAGAAGTTGCACGTGTTCTTCCAAGGATAATATCCCATTTCCCCAAACAAACAAACTTTTGTTTCGCTTACGGGTCCGCTGTAAAATCACAGTTAGCCAATGTCTCGAAAGACAACATGATAGACATTATATTAAGTGTGGATAACTCTTTAAAATGGCACGAGTTGAACCTAAAGATGAACCCCTCCCATTATAGTAGCGTTAAATATTTCGGTCATAACGTCATTACAAAATTACAAGAAAATTTCAATGCAAAGATCTATTTCAATACTCTTGTAGATATCGAAGGGAAACTTGTAAAATATGGCGTGATATCAACCAGCGATCTAGTAACTGATTTACTAGAATGGTCTGACTTGTACATTTCAGGACGTTTGCATAAACCGGTGGAAATAATTAAGCCCACCACTAGTTCAGAACTTCAAACAGCTCTCCAACTAAATTTGCAATCTGCAGTACATGCAGCATTGCTACTTTTACAAGAATCATTTACCGAGTATGATTTTTTCCACACTGTAACTAATTTAAGCTATGCTGGAGATTTCCGTATGATTTTTGGAGAAAAGAAGGATAAGGTTGAAAATATTGTTAGACCCCAATTGAATCTTTTTAGACAGTTATATAAACCAGTTTTAACCACATTGACAGATTACGTTGATTTTCCCATGTTCTCAACAGAGGCTGACAGTTTAACACTACAAGAACCTATAGTATCTGTATGTTACCAAGATATTAGTTCAGTCGCTAGGTTGCACCATTTAAATCAACTACCAAGGATTCCTCAAAAAGTACTTACAAGAATGTGGAATCGGGGAAGTTACCGACAGGATACAGAAGATGTTTTGAGAGCTGTTGCATACGATCCTGATTGCAGTGAAATTGTACAACAATGCTTGAAAGACATTGTTTGGAAGTCGTCAATTAAACAAAGTGTTAAGGGAATTGCAACCGCTGGAATTATGAAAAGTCTGAAATATAGCGGTAGGAAGATTAAAAAGATGATATGGTAGATTTGAAAAGAATTACGAGTTTTTGTGATACTATTATAAGATTGTTAGTATTAATTACGTTTTTATTAAACTTTCAAAAAATCATTTGAATTTTTTTAATGAGTTGTGGAAACTGAAGAGGACTAAATAAATATTGGTATTTCAATTTTATTTTCTACATTAAGTAACTTGGTCAAGAGTTAAGGATAATTAGGTGAGTGAAGAAAAAGATTCAAAGTAGGTTCCTTAAATTTTTATATGTAACGTTAATTTTTTGCTTATAGTTTGGAATGGAAAATGACAAGAAATTTTATGGGCCAGTCTTGCCACCAGCGTCCACAAATTCTGTTACAAATGAAGTATATGGCCCTGCGTTACCACCGGACCTAGATAAAGCAACTACAATAGGTCCAGCTCTACCACCTACTCTGCATGAGGAATCACACAGTCATGGCAGTGATGAAGAGGATGATGAGATTATTGGTCCTGTTTTGCCTGGTCAAGAGGGAAAATCAAAAAATCTATTGGCATTAGAGGAACGAGCTTTGGAAATTAAATTAAATCAACTGAATCCTGACGAAGTTAAAGTTCAAAGAGAAGAATGGATGATCGAATTACCAACAGTCAGCGCAAGCAAATTAGGTTTGGGCCCAAGGCAGTTTAGACCAAATCCAGTACCAGATATGTCAGATAGGTAACATTTTATTATTTTCACATAACGATTATATTTTAAAACTATCGTAATATCATGTTAGATCATCCTGGACAGACACACCCAACAGCAAACATACAAAAAAAGAAACGAGTTTAAAAGATGAAATAGAACTGAAAGATATGAAAAAACGGGATCGCGAACAAGAAAAAATGGCGAAAAAACATAAAAGAGAATCTGATAGTCTGGTGAATTTACACAAGAAAAAGAAAAAAGAAGATGAGGTTGTACTCAAAGTGTTCTTTATATCCTCTTCATGAAATATTTTTCAGAATCAATCATCAACAGAAAGGAAACCTTTCAACAGAGAAACAGACTTACAAGTAAACAAATTCGATGAAGCCCAAAAAGCTGCCATATTGAAAAAAGCCCAACTACTCGATGATCGGTTTTCAAAAGGGAAATCAAAATATTTGTGACGACGCATTTTAAACGGTTTTAGTTTTTTCTTCTCGTTTCTTTATATTTCGGTCATGCCGTCGCTTCATTTCGAGAATTTCTTTCATTTCCTCTTTATCTTCATTCTGAAATAGAAACGTTGTCGATTTTGTAAACTATAGTTTTGTATTTACCGTCTGATTTAATCGAAGAACCAAAGCTCTTCTACCATCGGACATTGGTTGTGAATAAACCATCAGTTGTTTTAATCTCTCTTCTGGACTCACCCCTCTTTCAACAACAAGAACGATTCTGGCCCACTTTCAACTAAATCGATTAGTGACAGTTAACAAAATTTGTGAATTGATTACCTGTCGTTGCCATTCGTTTCTTGTTTCTGCAATTTTTTGATATGTATTACCCATCATAGCAATCAACATGTTGATTAATAAAATTGATACAATCACCATAAATATAACAAAGAGGATCTAAAAAGTAAAGGGTCAAAACAGTCTAATTTTTAACGTGCGTTAAATACTTTAGCTAAAATTTCATGCTCAGTTTTTTCAAAAGCGCTGTAGTAATCACCGAAGTTTGTTAACGACATCAAGAACATCGCCATTATTGATTCAATCGGGGTCGACATTGGATTTGTTGCGGAGTCGTCCACATCGTCAGGTGTAGAAGGATTATCAAACGATAGAAATATGAGATAATAGGCTAGAACATGAGGATGAATCTGTATAAGTTTTAAATATGTCAATATCACCTTGGGAGAACCCCATTACGAAAACCAGATAAATCGATGCAAATCTGATCAAATCCCCCATCACCATTCGGTATATCATCACCACGAAGGGACCAACGGTTTTGAAACCTCTATAAATTGATTTAAAGCAACCCGATTACCGAAAAAAAAAACAAGTAAATTACCTGCAAAAAAAGAGGAAATAGGGAGCTGTCGTTAACATAATAACGACAGCTATAAAATCTTCAAGCTCGTCTTCACAAGTTATCCTTAACCATGGAACTGTTTGCATGAGTATACAAGAAAAAAGGAACATCACCCTCGAAGGTGCCGTCATCTGCAAGTCGACATATGTATGAAAAATACCAGTAGCAGCGTTAAGTGAGCGCACCAAATTTTCAAAAAACATCCTTGCTCCTAAAAATCTTGCTTCCCTGATTGCAGCGATCAAGTAAGCGGAAGCTGCTATAGTCATCGTCAATTCGCAACCGAAACGGATTTGTGCATCTTTTGTCGACAAATCCATTAGTCTACACTCCATTTGTATATTCTTCCACCAATCTTCTACCTCAGCATACATTTTTTCATCTTAAAAACGAAATCTTACTAATTAGTAAGCAGGTAAAATGAACAAACCATTTGGAAACGGTGTCAAATGTTCAATTTTCAATTCGTGACTTGAGTGATTCGAATTTACAAAAACTTTGCTAATATTTGTTGAGTTTTTTACATGTTGATCCATTGGAGGTCCAGGTCGTAAAGTGAAAGCAACTAGAGATATCAAAAAATAAAAAGCAAATGTAAAAAACTGACGATAAAATTTGAATTTCACAAAAGTGTTCCATTTTGTTTTTAAAAGGTCAATCAGTACTCCATCCAAGAGCTCCAAGTGCTCGTCTTTGTCCTAAACAAAATTTTTATCAGGTCTATTAATTATGTGAACGGCTCACCCCAAAAACAACTAAATTCAACGCTGACGTTTTTCCAATTCTTCCGGTGTCAACGTCGATCGTATCAATTTGCGAAAGTGGATATGCAGCGCAAGTTATACTTCCTGGAAAGTTTAAATAACAATAAATTGGCAATTATTAATTTGAAAAATTGTTTTTATTCGTTTGATGTAATCAAGCCTTACCAATTTGCCAGTAAATTTCTCTTTCTATGTTTAATATATGAAAAAAAATTTCAACTCTGGCTAGTTGCGCTGCCAATGTGAGAGGTGTTAATTGTTGAACATTTCGAATCGACAATTTAGATCCCACTTCATAAGCCATATCAAAAGCATCCTAAAAAAATTTTATTACCCACATATTTGAGAATGATCGATTTGTTACGATCTTCTCGTAAATGACTAGCAGATGGAGAACTGTATTTCCGTTTGTATCTTGGGCATTTGGATCTGCGCCTCTGGCCAGCATCAGCCTGAAACTTTCTTCTTGTCCTAAGCAAGCAGCGAAGGTTAATGGATATTCTCCCCAATACACATAACTGAAAATGTGATCCAATTAATTGTAAGCAAAGAGCTATTTTAGTATGTGGATAGAAGCTTTTACGAGACCTACTAAAAATGTCAGAATTTCATTACAGTTTGTTAAAATGTCAGTAAAACTCAATTTCCCTATAGTTTCGGAATTTACTGGAAACTTTGAAACATATCTACAATTGAAAAATAAATGGGAGAGCGATCATAAAATGTCAAAGCGTTAAACAATTAGAACTAGAAGTGCAGTGACTAGTGTTTGACTTTTGTTTTATTTTTATTTATTGTTTATTTTAATGTCGCACCAACAACTTATTAAACTAATTTGCTACACAGGGCTCATTTCACTAAAAATTACAAAAAAATGTTTTTTCTACAATTTTTTTCGAGAAGTATTATTCATTCAATATTAGCTTTAAGAATTTCAATTCAACAATTAAAATGCAATACTTACCCTTCATAATTAGTAACGGGACAAACGTTTACCCATTCATGCGTTAAAGAATCTGTTCGAGATGATTTTTGATCTTCAGGGCACATGAAGTTACCAAAACAACGTTCTTGGAAGTTCACTCCACAATCCAAAAGATATTTAACCATTCCTGGATCTTCATTAACAATAGCGATATGAAGAACATTTTCTCCTAAAATCGCGGTGATTACTGATATTATATTAAATGCTGAATTAAGATTTAAATTTCCTACCATAATATTCATCTGACATATAAATATCATTTATAAGCCGCGGGTAAAACCTCAAAAGTCTTTTGGCGATGTCTGCATGAAGAGAGGTCGCATTGAGAAGACATAAATGTAAAATAGTCTCCCCAACAGCGCCTCTTTCTTTGATCTTCCAGCAAACGTGCCTATATAAATGAGGATCTGTAAACTGAGTTTCAATTTTCTGTAAACACTCTTTTGTCAGTTTACTCTTCTTGTACTCTTCTTCGGTGACTTGAGGTACGCTTTCATCAATTTCAAAATCCTCAGGATTTTCCATGGACCTCAATGGAGGTAACTGGAAAGAGTATGAGTTTGTTTCACCTACATCCGAGTACGTACCAATTTGTATCGTGCTCTCTCAGCATTTCGTAGTAAAACAAGTTCAGAAATCGGAAAATAACGACCGTCTCCTTTGTTATACAAAAAATGTTCCACCTGTTGCAAAAATATTGAATATGTATTATGCGCTCTGTTCAATTCAGGTGAATAAGAAAGATCTTACTTTGGTTTTAATCGCATGATCTATTTCGGCAAATTGTTTGTTTTGAGTTGCTCGTTTCATCAGTTCTACTAACAGACCACCACCTACAAAATATAAATAATAGATCTTTACATTTATCGAAAATAATGACCTTTGAGATCACATAATTTGTAAATAGCTTGCATAGAAGCACCAGCTTGCTTTTTAACGCCGCTGGTAACATTGCTTTCTGTATTTCCCATTACAAATAAAAAATATATACACAGATCACTTAAAATTTTTGGGACTGAATTTATGAAACCAACTATTATTGATCAAACAATGATTCGTTGCTAGGAATGGGATAACTGAAACTTTTGTGAACCAATTCTAATAGTGAAACATAATTTATCTGCCTAAAAATAAAAAAACTTTCACAGTTGATCAACTTCGTCCGTTCATTGAACGAATTTTGTACAATTATAAATTTATCTTTCACCTTTTGAAAAATTACTCAATGTTGGAAAAAGTGAAAATTACTACACGTATTCAAAACTATTTAATAAATACGAAAAATGTGATATAAATACAAAAATGTGATCAGAGATATTATTTAAACAAAGCGTCTGCCTTATTACTAACAATATAAACTAGAAAAAAAGATGACTAATAAAGACAGATCTACAATTCTAGTGGCACTGAACAAAATTTAAAAAACGATACAATAATCATAGATCACCAAACTAATCACTAAAAAGTTGAAGCACTACGTAATATAAAATGAGTAGAACGGCAACAAACTATTGAGCCACTAAACAAATTCGACCTCTGAGAACAGGAAAAAACATTTTCGTTTTTAATAAAAACATATAATAAAATAATTATTTTTTTCCTTTCCCTTTGGGTCTTGAGCCCTTCTTAGAAGTTGATGGTTTTTCCGTATTCTTTTTACTCTGGACCTTTGATTGTGGTTTCACTTTGATCAGATTATCATTTTCTATTTTATCTTCACCATCAGAAAATTCCTCTTGTTCTTCCAACTGATCATCATCTAGAGGCAACGATCTCTTCTTGGATTTTCCCACATTAACTGAGTATGAAAACACCGGTACTCTTTTCTTGTATGCTATAGTGAAAGCCGATTTCACTTTGGATTCGATTCCATCAAAAGCAGATTTCTTTTTAGGCCACGTACAGAGTTCTATGAGACTGTCCAGATCTTCTCTTAACAACTGGTAAGAACACATTACATCTATTGCGTCGGAGACGCCCTCTGAACCTTTCTTCTTCAAGGGTGTAGAAATAGCATTTAACAAATGCTTTGAGTAATCTAAATTTAATGCCGATACACCACCGGATGTTCTAAAAATTTCCCATTTAAAAAGTTTACTTTGCATTACGTTTAAAACTTACGAAATTCTAGTATGAACGGAAATTTCGTTTTTCAACCTTCGAAGCTTCTTCCTTCTGGAATTCTTCCCTAGCCATGAAGGAAAATCGACGGCGGCATTAAAACTGCCTGACATGTAGTGACCTGGTAGAACAGATGAAAAAATGGCCTGAGTATCAAGCAAACTCCAACTGTTAGATCCTCTTATTGCTTTATCAATTGTTGCTCCCATACTGATCGCTTCTGCTGCATCTGATACGTGTTGGATTATTTTTTTCCTAAAAGTTTCAGTAATTTATTTCAATATAATGTTTGCTAAAACAATGTGAACTTACCGTGCAATGTTGGCCGGTTGTACTTTCAAATAATTCTCTTGGACATACAAAGGTCCTAAACTGTAATCGAAGAAAAACAATCGAGATTTGTCTATCAGCGACATATTATTTTGATCCGATTTATTGAAAACTTTTTTGCAAACTTCCCAGGGTCCCATTACGGTATCTTTCTTGCAAGTTAGACCTTCGTTGTGGGCCTTATCGACGGTCAACTCAGACTTGGTATTTGCGATCATTGATATCTGGTTTAGTGTTTGACGAATATCGCATGTCGTACCATTAATTATTTCAATGGCCGATTGGGGAATTAGTTTGATACCTTCTTTACAGCATATTGACATCACGAAACCCTAAAGAAAAACCTTCGTTAAAATAAGGAAAATATAATCATTACTGTAGTTCAAAGGTAATTCGGTGATGTTGATTATGAAAAACATTCAATTTTATATTTTGTCTTCTGTATGCTGACAAATTGATTTAAAACAGCTTTGCATATGCACAACTGATAAACTGTTACCAATTATTAAAAATCCAGAATTTGCAAATTTTTTCAAAATTCATATTTAAACTGAGCAACTCGACTTGCAGTTTAAACGGCAACTAAATTTTTACAACACCTAAATAATACAACTTTTATTTTTCAAACAATTTCAGTTAGTTACTAAGCTCAGGTACTCTATTGTTATTTAAACTAGCACAGAAAAAAAATTCTAGTAAACATTCTTACCAATATCTGTTGAGGTCTTGGTTTCTCGAACTTCAAATCAAAGCAATAATTAAGGAGTGATCGAATTTTTGGATGATTACGATCATTACACATGCAAATAATTGGAACCTTCGATGTTTTAATCAAGTTTATCAGCTCTTGCATACCTCCGCGATCTTCATTTCCCGCCATTCCATCAACTTCGTCCATCAGCAAAACGCGCTTGTTCTTCGATTCTGAAAGATTTTTATAAGTTTCTTCCATGTTTTAGAGCGCAAAATGTACCGTCACCAGTCGTATTAAAAGTAAGACTTTTTGTGTTTAACGCATTTGCCACTTCTTGTTGCAACAGTTTTTTACTTCTGGTATCCGAAGCGTTGAATTCTATCACACCAAAACCCAAAGATTCTGCTACCAACGTTGCACTTGTTGTTTTTCCTGAAAAAATGAAAAATTATCACTTTAAGGAAAAAAGTGAAATTGTTACTACACTCTATACGTACAAAACTCAAAACGATTTTTTTATTAACACTAAAAAGTTGAATAAGAAATTCGGAGATCGCTCAAGTGGCAATAGAAATTTGACATATCTTACCAACGCCTGGTGGTCCACTCAAAAGGGCACATTTATAATAACTTCCGCTATTTAGTTTATCCCATGGTTTAGGTTGAGTAATCTTCTTGTGTTTTCTCAACGCTTCATTTTTATCCCATTCTTCCAACCATAATTTCAAACGCTTCATGCTGCTATTATTCCCTTGTTGTCCTATAATGTCTTTCAATTCCCTCGGTTTATACTTTTCCGATAAACTCATGTTTTCTTCATCGATTTTGTTATTCTCGTATTTGGCATCAACGTTTGTTGGTTTCTCAACAGTTCTATTCAATTGTTCAATCACTTCATCATCCTGTTTTGAGATCATTTTTTCTTTTACTTTTTTAACACCATCACCATTTAGTTTATCAACTTTTATGATGGAAGATTCCAGTTTCGCTTTAGTATCTGCTTTCTTCGTCTTTTTTGGTGAACTCATGCTTTCCTTGCTACTATCAGAAATAAAAGACCTACTCATTCCTGAATCTTCAGAACTTGTTTGCTTGCTATATTTTTTCGGCATTCCCGATTTTTCTAGTATCATATCCAATAGCTCATCCTCAGAAATTTGTGGAATTTTATAGTCATCAGCTTTCTGAAGTTTGGCCGGACCAGGATCTTCCCCCACTACCATATAATTCACTTTTTCTGTAATATAAGAATTAGTGGGAGAGTACTAGATTTCAACTTGAAACTCACTAGACACACTCTGAACGACTTTACCACCATGACGTTTGATTAGATCTTCAAATTCATGCGCTTCTAAGGAATCCAGAACTCCAGTACGGATGAAACAGAGATTTGCAAGACAGTCTTTCTTTCCCTGTAAAAGAAATTGAATAAGAATTGTTTTAACCCTGCACCTGTCTTTTACCTCTGGTAAAACTTTTGAACCAGAATTTTTAGGACCTCCTCTATTCAAATATTTTTGATACAACTGGGCGCAATACTTTTTTTTCTCGAAACGTTCTTGGTCATCTATTCCTGAATCGACATGTTCTAGTTTTACTTTTTTTGAAGATGTTACTATGAAAACAATACATCTTGAGTAGGAACTTCAAAAATATAAATATTTACCATTTTTATTTCCGCTATCTTGATCAAGTTTCCTCTTTGAAATATTCTGTTTTCCTTTCGGTGTTTTCTCTTCTTGATGCTTTTGATTTACACTTTCAATAGTCTTATTCAAAAGATCTTCATCAATTTCAAATGAATCATCGTCAAGATTATTCAATGTTTTTTCAAATTCTACATCATTGTGAATGCCAATTTCAGTGTTCACTTTCTTTTTAGATTCAACTTTTGCTTGTTTTACTTCTTTACCAAATATTTCAGAGATTGCCACTGGATTCAATTTCTCTGGTTCCTTTACCATCTTCATAGCTTTCTGAATCTTAGCACCCTTCTCCTCTTCAGAATCTGAATCTAAAAATTGCTTCTTTCTCTTAATCGTTTTTCTTGGCGGTGTTGACTCTATGATGTCATCATTCAAATTTAGTTCAGGATGTTTTTTGGGTTTGTTTGGTATCATTGAATTATCATCATCAGAGTCTGAAGATACTACTTCAATTACTTTGCGTTCAGCTTTTTTTACCACTGGACTTTTTGATTTTGGTTCGCGTTTAGTTTTTTTGTTTTCATCATTGATAACATTGTCAACGGTTTTTGATTTTTTGGATTCATTACGCGCACGTGATGCAGGTGATTTTTCTGATTTCTTTTCTTTTTTTGGATCTATACATATGGTTTTAGATTTAGATGATTCTCCAGGTTTATCCAAATTTTTACCCGATTTGGTGTTGGACAGTACATTCTTTGCTTCTTTAGATGCAGATTGAAGATCAGAGTTTATGTTTGTATTTTTGGCATTATTAGATTTTTGGATGGGTTTGAAAAAACTTCGAATATCCTACGAAATTTAATAATATAATGTGTGGTTAATAAAATTTCGTTACTCGTCTACATTCTTACCTTCGATGACATATTATTGATTAGACTGAAATTCCACAGTTTTAGGCAGTTGCCATGTGAATTATATACAAATAAGCTCGAAAATAAAATTATAAAATTTATTTTTCAAAATAACACGCAACGGCTTCAATGTCAGAAATGTCAATAGCACATGGAAATGAAATGTATATCCAAAAACATTTATTTGACCTACTTCTAAATCGTTGTATAAAAAATTGGAAAATTGGTTTTTGAATGAATATTATGCAAAGAAAAATAAAATAATAAGCACTCTCAACCGTTAAAATATTCTATTCAACCAAAAACGCAGTCGGAACAAAAAAGGACAAATATCTTCTTCAATTTTAGTTAATATATTTCGTAGACTGAAGTGGTACCATTACATAACCTAGTCAGATATTTTGAAATTTTACTTGAATTATACTTTTTAATTCAATTTCAGCCAAAAGATGAAACTGTTCCGGTTTACCAAGTTCCTAAGATGTAATAACACTCTCATACAACGTGTTATATCTAATCGGTCGGTATGTTCGAAAACTACAGAAACACAATCGGAGTTAAAAACAATTAAAACAACGTTAACTGAAGATTTGGGTGAAATAAAAGTTAGTAATGTGAGTCTCAACAATTACGTGAAAAAAATTGTTGATTTGTATAATGAATCACTTCAATCTGCTACAAATGAAAGCGTAGTTTCGGATCTAGAGCCAGTTATAGATATATTAAAGGAGCGTGAATTAGTGTTGGAAAATTTGACAAGTTTAAAAGAGTTTCAGAATGAAAACGATCAAACCCTTAGAGAACTGGCTCAAGTAGATAAAGAAAAATATGAATGTGCACTTGCTGAAATTAATAAAAGGTTAGTGTCAAATTTGGTACCTGTATCAAGTGAAGATGATTGTAATGCTATTATGTTGGAAGTTACCTCTGGTGTTGGTGGGAAAGAGGCAATGCTATTTGCGAAGGAATTATTTGATATGTATATGAATTATGCTAACTTCAAAGGTGACCATTTAAAGGTGTGCATTAACCATTTTGGTCTAATGAATTTACATCATCAGGTTGGCAAGTGGAATTGGTGGAGCTCTCTCAAGCTGAGTTAGGAGGACTCAGAAAAGGTGGTATTCTCATATCTGGCCAATCTGTATTCAAATTTTTTAAACATGAAGCTGGGGTACACAGGGTGCAAAGAATACCTTTAACTGAAAAAGGGAGTCGTGTACATACAAGCACAGTTTCTGTTGTAGCACTTCCTCAGCCATCTGATATTCAAATAAATCTGGGACCTAAGGAACTAATAATTGAGACAAAACGGGCCAGTGGAGCTGGTGGTCAACATGTAAATAAAACAGAGAGTGCAGTTCGAATTACGCACATACCAACAGGTGAATTATCCCCATTCAATAAAATTTCGTTCCAATAATGTGTTTCAGGTATTAGTGTTGAATGTCAAGTTGATCGTTCACAAATAAAAAATCGTAAATTAGCGATGACAAAACTGAAAACAATTCTTTATCAAAAGGAACTCGACAACCAAATGGCTGATAAACATGCTAAGAAAAAAAGTCAAGTTCGTTCAAATTTTAGGAATGAAAAAATTAGAACTTACAATTTTTGTCAAGACAGAATTACTGATCACCGAGTTCCAGGAAATGTACATAATTTAAAAGGATTCTTGGAAGGTAATAGTGCTTTAGATGAACTTATTCAGAAATTGGATAACGATTTCAAGTTGAAGTGCTTGTTGGAAGTTGTAAATAAAGATGATTAATGAATAGGTTGTTGCTCATTATTTATTACTGTTGGAAACTTGTCACAAGATTGTTGTTTTGAAAGAATCAGCTTTAGGATTTTTGAATAATTGCTAGTGAAATAATTAGGTGGACCGATATTTCTATGCTTTAACCTATCATGTGAGTTATAACCCAACTTTTATGAACTAAAATATTTTTGCCTTGAATCAGATAAAGTTGCTTAGCAAGCAAACGAAAGTATGGTATTTCCGGTAAGAAATTTGAGGCAGCATATACATCCTGATCGAACCGGAAAAGTAATTCGTCAAAAGTTTATTGATTTCTTTATAAATAATAAGGGGCACAACTTCGTCCGTTCGAGCCCAGTCGTGCCATATTGTGATCCAAGTGTAGCGTTTGTCAACGCTGGCATGAACCAATTCAAGAATGTATTCACAGGCAAACAGCAACCGAAGTACACAAAAGTAGCAAATTCTCAAAAGTGTGTTCGGATTGGTGGTAAACATAACGATTTAAATGTAGTTGGAACAGATGGATATCATCATACTTTTTTCGAGATGTTAGGAAATTGGTCGTTTGGAGATTATTTCAAACCTGAAGCATGCAGCATGGCTTGGGAATTGCTGGTAAATGTTTACAAATTACCTCCTGATAGACTCTATGTAACATATTTTGGAGGTGACAGTGAACTCAATTTGGAAGCCGATTTAGAAACTAAAGACATTTGGAGGTCTCTAGGAGTGAAAAGTGATCGAATTGTCCCATTTGGTGTCAAGGAAAATTTCTGGGAAATGGGTGAAACCGGTCCTTGTGGTCCCTGCACTGAAATCCATTATGATCATTTAGGAAACCAGAATAGAATGAAACTTTTAAACAGAAATTCCTCTGATCTAACGGAACTATGGAATATTGTTTTTATTAAATATTACAGAAATACTGATAGTAGTATAGCTATATTGCCTCAACAACATGTTGATACTGGCATGGGTTTTGAAAGACTGACTGCTATTTTGCAGAACAAAATAAGTAATTATGACACAGACAATTTCTTTTACATAATGGATGCAATATCAAAGATTTGCAAAGTCAAAGAATATGAGGGAAAGTATGGTGATCTCAACAGCTTGGACACATCTTATAGGTGTCTGGCTGACCATTCCAGGATGATCACTGTTTGCCTTGCTGATGGTGTTATACCAGAACAAAATCAAAAATTAAGAAGAATACTAAGAAAATGTTTCCATCTCATTGAAAACAGGTTTTCAAACAAATTAGGTTTATTGAAAGAATTATCTAGTTATATTGCTGAAAATCTTGGTACAATATATCCAGAGATTGAAAGTAATATTCAACAAATCCATCAAATCATTGATTATGAAGAAGAAGTTTTCAATGATTTGAGAAAAAATGCTCAAACCGAATGGGAAAATATTATAAAAACTGATCCAAAGCTAAAGAATTTGGATATCTTGGAATCTCCAAATTTATTACCAGCATATAAAGATTTAAAGAAAATGAAACCTAAAGAGTTAAATGGAGAAGTAGCATTTAAATTGTATGACACCTTTGGGTTAGATGCAACAACTATTGAGAGATTATCGGCTTCCCTTGATTTACCATATGATAAAGAACAATTAAAAATTCAATTGAACAATGCAAAAATGAGAAGTAAAAGTCAGGTTGTTCTTGAAAACAGTAAGATTTTAGAAATGCTATTGGAGGAAAAAATTTCAAGAACTGAAGACCATTACAAGTATAGTTTTAAAAAAATCGGAGACTTATATGAATTTGAAAATGTTGAAGCAAAGGTTTTAAAAATTATTTACAACACCGAATTTGTGAAAAATGTCGGACAAAACACAGACTGTGCATTAGTGTTAGATAAAACGAATTTTTATACTGAAGCTGGAGGACAATCTTGTGATATCGGAGAAATCAAATTTGGAAATGCAATATTTGAGGTAAAAGAAGCTGAAAATTTAAATGGTTATATTTTACATAAAGGTTTCTTGAAAGGAAAAATTTCTTGTAATGTAAATATTGGAAGTATAGGAATTATTTCAATTAATAAAGAAAATCGGTTAAACCTAATGAGGAATCACACAGCAATCCATTTATTGAATTCGGTTTTGAAGAAACTTAAAGGAGCCACTTGTCAAAAATCTTCTAAAGTTACAGCTGATGACTTCAACCTGGATGTTAGTGTTTTTGGTCCCAAATTAACGTCCAATGACATCGAAACTATAGAAAGCAAAATAAACGATTGGATATCGATGAAATCGCCTGTTCAAGTTCGAGAAATTAACAGCCAGGAACTTGTAGAACTCGACAACGTTACTATGATTCCTGGTGAAATATATCCATCAGAGAAAATAAGACTGATAGAAGTAAAATCTGAAAATGATATAATATCCAGAGAACCATGCTGTGGTACACACGTCCTTAACACAGAGGATATTGAATATTTCTCAATTGTCAAGATGAAGTCTTTAGGACGAAGTACCGTTTCATTATCAGGAATCACTGGCGACATGTCCGTAACAGCTAGAAAAAGCGCAGAAGAACTTCTCGACCAAGTTGATATCCTAAAAAAGGACATCACCAACAACACAGATATTCCAGATGTATTAGATATGGCAGTTTCATCTTTGCTTCATAGAATTAATTTCGATTCAGCCACGCTTCCATACAACATCAAGCAGCAATGTTTAAATGAACTCAATACGATGAGAAAGCAAATAAAAAGCGTTTCCCAAGATTCATTAAACAAATTTATTGAAATGGAGATGAAAAGCGTTTTAAAAACGAAAATACGAACTACGAAGTCGAATACAAATTACATCATACACTATTTACGTACTTCAATGATTTTAGAACATGTTCCATTGCAAAGAGCTACGAAACAATGTAAAAATATACCAGTTATAGTGATCTCATATACAGATAACAACGTCCAAGCAAGGTGCTGCGTGCCAAAAGAATTCTGCACAGAAGAATTCAACGCTAAAAGTTGGATGGAACAGAGCGTCATTAAAACGTTCAAAGGATCGATTACTAACGTGAAGGGCCAGAACGCAAACATTATTTGCAATATGAAATCTAAAAGAATCAATTTGCAAGATTGGGATCTGCTACTTAAGGATGCTATAGATGCTGCTGAACAATTTATTGAAAAATATTTATAAATTAGATGACTTTAATAAATTATTTGTTTTAATTTTGTTTGTTTATTCTATATAACGCGAAATCTGTCCCTAGTACGTGTGTGATAATTTGTTGCCTTTTATATTCATCAAAATTGATAAGATTATTAAGGGAAATTTTAACACTCGTCGCATGAACTTGTTTTTAAAATTAAGAATTGTAACAACATTCTCGCATTCGTCATGTATTTTTGTGGAAATAAATTGTGCTTCAAATGGAGGGATAATCAAAAATCATAATCAATGCGTGGAAAATATTATGAAGCGTAAACGTACGGAAATGGCGGACGAGCGTAGTTATTAATTTAATGCTCGTCTTGGAGGGAGGTTTTCACATAATAAGAAAAGTTTCTGTGGGTACTCGATGTTCATGCATAGAATTTTCAGTAACGGTTACTAGGCGACTTTGAATTACGACCAATCAAATGGAAGTCGAACGTTCAGTCAAATTTAACGGCTGCTGGTAGATTATTGTCTGGTTCACTAGCTTTGTTCTCGTTTTAAATCAGTTTTTATTGTTTAAAGAGTGTTACTACAATCATGGATGATAACCTTGCGAGTTATGGTCAATCGGATAACGCTTTAGAAGCAACCAAATCCGGAAACAATGAAACGTGAGTTTTTAGCTTTACCAGGTTTATTGTCGAATGAGGCACTCATAGAAACAAATAATTGTTATGATAATAAAAAAAAAGAGGATGATGTCGTACATAACTTGATAATAAAATCTTTGCTGCGACATTCATGAGGCAGCTTTTTTAGTAGTTGTTTACAATACCGAATTACCCATATGATCAAATGCTACGAGAGCCTCGCACCTTATTTGATAAGGAATCAAATACCGATTGTTTATCATCATGTAATATATTTTTGTAAACGGATGCTGGCATATACAGAATGTAAAATTTTCATCTTTTATAGGTGTTATTCAAGAATGAATCATGCACAATTCTCCTTCGAACTGTCTAAATGTCTCTGTACCCCTTTGTGACTTATATGACCTGACAAACATAAAAAAAATTACTCGACTTCTGTTTCTCCGTAGTGTGTAATATGTACATTACACTTGTTGTAGTGTAATTCTCACTAGATACCTTGCAACAAGTATCCAGTGTCTACATGTGGAATGTAAGTATAAACTCATTTATAGGTGTAATCTATATAAATCATATAATTGATGAAGCAAAGGTTTTAAAAATTGTTTACACACTGAATTTGTGAAAAATGTTTGGCAAAGCAGTCTGTGCATTAGTGTTAGTAAGTCTTATAAAGGATCCTTGGAAACAGACTTTTTTAGAACTTTGAATAATATTTTGAATTTCCAAGCTAGTTCAATAAAGAAAATGCATTTTTTGCTCGTATCTTACAGTTGAACACCGTTGAGAAATTTCTCAGACTTTTCTGGTGGTTGAGAAAACTTGGGAAATTTTGAATAATTTTAAATACGCTTCCAGAAAATTTGATCAATTCACACACTTCAAAGTAATTTGTTGAATTTTAGTGTCAGTTCGAAGGATCAGATAAAAATTCGTCGAAGTTCTGACAGTTTCATGGTAAGTTAGTTAAATTTCTTTAATTTTTTTAAGACAAATTTAACAAATTTTCCGTAAAATCGAAAAAAAGCTTGATGACGCCAATGTTTTGAACCTTGATGATGAAATAAATGTTGAAAGTTTCATTCTATTTTGCAAATCTATTCATTCTTTTGAACACTATTCCCTGATGTTTGTAAGTAAATTGGATAGACTCGCCATCGACGAATGTTTCACTCATTCATGTAAAGATTGACTCGCGTTTGATGAAAAGTCTATAATGTTGAGGCGTTAAGGGTCTTCATTGTATTCGATACAAACTCAAGAACAAGTTCTTTCTGTCTCGATAATACTTCGGACTGCCGCAGGTAGAAACTCAGAAAGGGTAGCTACGTTCTGAAAATCGTTATCTATGATTTTGTGGGGTATAAAGTAAAAATATTTATCGATCTTGGCCGTCTTTGCTTAAGTAGGAAGTTCTTTCCAGTTTTGTGTTATCGATGTTCCTTACACGTGCTGTAAGTGGGGACTGGTGGGGATGATGTTCAGTTGCCGCTTTCGGAATTAATCGCCTTGTTTTCATCCATGCGCTATCCCTGTTTTGTTCGCAACGTGCCATTCTCGCGTATCCTTACATCTATCTTTGTCTGACGCAACGCATCCTGCCCAACTGCTCCATACAACATCCAGAATAGTCTGATCCCATTCATGTGAGGAACGAGAAAGTGTTGTGATGGTTGCGCGTTCATCGTAGCGCTCTTTTAATTTCACTTATGGATTTTCATCAAGATAGTGTTTGAGGATAAAACGTTTTCCTTGTGTTGTGTTAAACGATCATTGTGTGTTCTACGTGAAAAATTGTTGTAAAAATAATGTTTGGCTACGGAAAATTTCCGAGCCCGCCAAGTAGCCCCAACGAGGGGAGGAAAAACTCCGTTCGATTACCCATCATCCCGTTTTGGTGAGTTCCGCTAGAAGATGACAGATTGTTTATTTATGAATGTGCGAATGTTTATTGAATGATCGTTTTTAAATATACAACATAAAGTATGCATTGGATGCTTGTCAAAATTTGAATGACAGCAGTTAGTGCGTGAAAATAAAACAATTTTTTTTGATTCGCCAAAACAATTGTGCATGCATTATGAGTGTCAGTTTGGATATGTGAAACATGACCTCTTTATTTATAGTTATACATTATAAACGGTGTATTTTATTTTATTTATGGATAAAACTATCTATTCCCGGTCTCGTTGGTTCAACTATATAAAACGTTATTTTAATAATTAACAAGTCATCAATTGGAAAAAATCACCCTTCATTAATTTTCTTAATTATTATAAAAGTTGCTATACCTTGAACTATTCGGCCTAAAAGTTTTTACGAATTTTTAACTTAATCTAAGAGTTGAAAAATTCTTTTTATCAAACAGTTTATTATAGATAATATAATTCAAATGTAATGAAATTAGGGTGTTTTAAAATTGCTATGAATATTTTGCTAGAAATTCATATGTGAATAATTCCAAAGTTGACTAATATACAATGAAGGTCAAGCACGTTTTTATGATGTACTGTTCAATGAATAAGTGAACCGAAAAGGGAAATTTCAGTTTTGAACAAAATATGATTTAAATTCAGAAATATTAATTAGTTTTTTAGCTAATTTAAATAAAACAATCAATTGAATTTTTTTATTTAAGAAAAATTTTTGATTCAATTAATATTTAATGTTAAAAAATAAATTTTTACTTGGCTGTTGAATTGAATAACGGTTTGATTCAACTGAGTCAATTTCAATCGTGATTCAAATCAAATTGTAATCAAATGTAAGCCGCTGAAACAAATACCTTATCATGAAATTCAAAGAAAATAGGTGAAAGTCTGTTTTTACATTCATCTAGTAAATACAAAAACATTAAATATTTTTATGCGAATTGGTATCAGATATAGGAATAAGTTGTGTTCAAGGAAAAAAATTAGTACAAAAAGTACAAAGGAATTTTTTATTTGTTTTGTAAGGAATAAATGTTCAAAATTTGTGACTCAGAAATGAGGATTGGAAAAAAAAGAGAGAGCAGTCAATTGAAACAATGTTTTGAGGTTTTAGGTTTTTATTTTTTCGGAAATAGTACCAATGATAAAACATTGAGAATAATCTTCCTGATCGCTTTCATTTTGTTTTAACTTTTAGAGACAAAACTGAAGCAAAATCGGATCAATTAAAAACATTTAGAATTTTTGGTTTTTCTTTGATATGTTGTCAGGAGCAAATTATGAGTATCTGCAAGTTTTAACGATCAAATCAATCATTAGAAAAACGTGAAATAATAATTTTTGTATTGCAAATGAATTGTTCTTTCTGCTAAGAAACAAAAAGTTTTGAAAACTTGCTTGCTTAATTATTTTTATAAAGAATGAATTTTACAAATTTGAAACTGTTGAATAAAAATTGAAAAAAGAAGAGAAGCATTGACTGAAATTTTGTAGGGAATATATTAAATAATTTTTCGTATCGCTTGCATTGTGAACCTACGGAAAATATAGACATTGTAAATCGATAAATTTGGATTTGTTCGCAAATTTTATCATCTAACACGTCGAGGTTTCATTACAATAACCATAATTTTATCGCTTCTCATCCACCTCGTCAGCTGTAGGACGACGTGCGTTTGTTAAGTAAAAAAAATTAGGCCATGCTTCAACTAACGTATTATAAATTAAAGCGTGAACAAATCGTTCTCCTCCTACGCTGTTACAATAATCAATTCAGACAGCGAAATAGGAATGACATATTATTCTTCGCCATAAAAGTTCATCTATTGCGACAATTATACGAGATATGAAAAACTGCGATTTAATATTCATATCATCCCATAGAAAACTCCCTACTCGTTGATGCAAAGCGACACGTGCCTAAGGTTCTCCTTAAATCTTGAGCACGAATGGAAATAGAGAGGACGTATGTATTGGAAAAATGTTCAAAACATTATTTTCTGAATTTTTCCTTTTTTGCCTACAGAACGATTATTGAATATTGTTCAACTCTAGTGCAATATGATTAATTGCCACGAAAACCATATTTCAAAACTGAATATTTTAAGTATTTATTCAGCGTTAATGGAATTTGATGCCTGAGAAACATTCTGAAACTCACCTTTCTGCAGAACAGCAATTCGTAGCAGGGAAGTCGTGAGAGTGTTGAATTACCGGAAAATATATTGTCACATGAAAAATATTTCGAAGCTTTTATTCTCCGCACTATTTGGATTTATTCATCCAATTCACATTTTATGTAAATGACATCTTGCCCACTTCGTCAATATATAAAGTTCTATAAAAAGTTACCATATTCACTAGCGATTTCACTTTTTATCATTACGATTTACTTGATTAGTTGATACTTTTTTTCTTGAACTACTTGAGTAGTTCGTAATGTTCTTTCGCGATTAGCACAATAACTGAGCAAGTGTTCAATAAATATTTCGTTATTAATTTAATAATTTCATAAATTGAAACAACAGAATTCCAAATATTTCTAAACTACATCTGCACTATTCAATCGAATTTGAAAATTTATGTGGAAATATGGGAAATGTGTGGACTTAAAAGCTATAATGTACATCTGCATAAAAAAGAAAGTTAAAATGAACCAGTATTACAAAACTTATGTTAATAAAAACAACATAAGTAATTTCAACTTAAACAGATGACACACATGTCTAAAAATGCTACTAAAAAGAAATTTTGTATAAAACCTTATTAATGTGATACAATTTCATTCGTTACAGTTTTTTCAACTTTTCACGGAAATTTTGAAAATACTGCGTCAAATTGACTAAGCACTCGTCAGACGGCATAATTTTCTTGTTTTTAGTTTTTTTGGTGTCTACGCTCACCAATGTTTACATAATTAACGGTAATCACCCGTCCTCATGACTTTCTTTAAAGATTTATTTTCGAAAGCGACTGCTTTCAACATTGCTAACGATCAAAGGTAAATAAATATCAAGATCCTGTATCGTATCTCCAAAACCAAACGAATGATAAATAACTGTTACTACTTCTTATCAGCATTTATCGACCATTGTTGAAATAAGAGATTTCACTATACATTATGCTCCCAAATCACTTTCAATTAGTAATGTACTACAAAAATTTAGAAAACTTGATAAGGGTGGTATTTCGAAACAACAAAAGAGTATCACGAAATCTTAAAATGTCATTTTCAAATGATAACGAGAAATGCATTTTACAATGGAAGTCCCTTCGACGTAAGTCATGACGACCCTGCAGAAGATTTGTAAATTGGTATGACTAATTTATATTTCGTTTGTTCAGGTTTCCATTGCATGTGAGTAATAATGTTTCAAATCAGCTGAATGATATTGTCCTTAACTGTGAAGGACGCGTCCGCGTAGATATTTACATTGTGAATCAAAACTTAGATTTGGATTTTATTATTGGATCGAGTGGAAATAAGATGGGGATTGAAACATTTCCTTTTGTTTATTTCCGATTGCTTCTCTGTAAATAGAGAATTAAATGGCAGGTGATGCATATTATGAACCGGAGGATTAGAGGAAATAATAAAAAGAATGTGACATTCCCTTTTGACTGCCTGCCGTTGGTATTTTTAGATTGAGTATACGTACGTTCTCTAGACGTCGTGGTGCAACTTCCCGTAAATTTGATATTTTCAGTTGTCTTTTTATTGCTCCTCCAGATAGATTAAAGGTTCTTGTCACTGTTTGGATTTCGACACGTTGTTAATATTGAAGTGCGAAAATCTGACGGCAAAATCGCTGGAAAAAAAGATGGACGGGAAATATTTCAGTTTTATTTTTTAACCGGGAACGAAGAACATGTTGGAATAAATATTGATTTCGACTTTTATCAGTTTACTTATCGTGGATTTCTGCTCTGCAGGAAAATTTATTTTATCATTATTTATATTTGTGGGATTTCTTTTTTATAACGTTTTAGAATCGCGATGCGAAAAATTATTCTCCCTTATAGATTAATATGTAAAACAAACGATTCAATTATGAATTATGAAGAATGACTTTTGTTTATGCAATGTATCTTGATAAAAATGTTTTTGACCTCGGTGCAAGATATCTATTTGACTTTTGGACGCGTGTTGTTTCTTTTTAGTATATAACTGTGGGGCGAGTTTTATAAAAATTTTCTTTCCTTATTTATGTCTTTCAGCTGTTTGTACTCGTCGACGACTTGTCACAAATGAGCGAAATAAAGGAAAATCATTTTAGAAATAGCATAAGCCTGCACCTAAAACAAGCTCCCAGCCGAAGACCTGATAAACTTTATACGGATGCTGCTAATTGGCCTTGTTTACGTTTTATTAGAACATTCATTATGATCCGCTTTTTTTGTTGCAGCATCAGTCCCAGCCAGTTGAATGAAGTTTCAGCATGTACGGATTTCACATTTTCAAGTAAGTCGTATGTTTTTTTTTCGTTAGAAAATGGACCGAATAACTATTTCAATACGCATGCTGCAATATCTTAGATTTAGAAAAATTATGCTCAAAAAATAATGTTTCATTTGATTTCACACCCTCCTCCCTGGAATGGGCCAGATTCAGATACCTCAAACCATACTTTTCAATACCTGAAAGAATAGTTTCATACCCCTTCTACCAGAAATTGTTTTATGTTTCCTTTCTCCTGAACTATTCGTAACATCTTACATTTCAATGCAATCAGGAAATATCAAAACCATTGGAGAATCAAAGTTTTCTGGTTAAAATTCTCTCAGAAACAAAATAAAACTGGGAAAAAGACAAAAACACTGAAAATTGTTCGTGTGATTGAAAATGATTAAAAAAGAAATCGGAAACGAAGTATTCATGAAAAATTCTGCTCGCAATTTATCATTCATAATAACGCAATTAGCGTCTTGTTCGATCCGTCGTCAAAAAATTTAGATCGTCGTGGTGTTGCGTAACGATTTTGATCGTACGAAAATAATCTAAAATCTCGTCTATTTCGGTCCACTTTCGAACTCGCGCGAAACGCGACGATGTCTGTGTGATTATTGGCGTATAGGAATGGAAAATTCGATTTTTTCACGTATTCATTATGGAAAGATCGAATGTTTCTCGACGTTATTTCGGATCGTCAGAAAAATACTCAACGCGGGATCCTTGCCAATCAACCTGTTAGAACATGAGTCCAGACGTAATTATTTTCAGTTCATAGATGCGTCGCAATTTCACGATGAATTTTCCATGCTGCGATTCGAAATATGAAGAAAAAGTATAAATAAACTTGTTTGCTTGTTTACTTTGTTCCAATATTGTTCCCTAAAACTATTTGTCGATGCATTTTATACCAAGTGTCCCATATTCCTTTGATGTAATTTGGCAATCATCTTAAAGAGTTCAACGTTAATTGGTGGCATTGTTTTCAGATTATTAGTTCCAGCGAACGCTCGATCGGTTGTCAACAATAACATTTTAGGATAAGGTCCATAATTAATAGGAACCCCAAATTGTTCAAGTAATCTTGAAGTAATAACGTTATTAAAAGAATACCACCACAATCGTGTTCTGCATCACTGACACCTAACGTTTTAGTGTGCCACGCGGTGGTGTATTGATTATCGTACTAACGGAATGTTGCTGAATAAGCGGGATTTTCAACCGTTTGAGCGTTCATATTTCATGTTTCACTTGGGCGAACGACAACTCTTTTGCATGATATAAAAGACAGTGTTGGGAGTCTTTTTTTTTGTCGCGAAATGTCTTGGAATTCGTTTATCGATGAAAGTAAGTCTTTTTAATTACAATAAATATTGCGAAATAGTTCTACTTCAAGAAGTTCAATAGCAGGTTTTTGTTTGTATTGAAGCGACTCATTTTATTTCTTCACTAAATATATCTAATTTAACTTATTAATCGTCGCCCTTCTGAAAGTGATCGTTTCATTAACAATCTGGTTTGTGGATTATGTGATAATTTATTGACATCAATGATAATTAATAATCAATCAGAAGGATTGATTGTGTCTCGTTTTTTCTGGTCTTATCATTTCTCATAAATTTGAAGTGGATATGCAGCGGAAACCTGGTCTACTTTATCCAAGTCTTATATCTCCATATTATGTTATCTGAAAAATTATCACAGACGAGTTTCCTGCAGCGAGTTTCTGGATCGCATTCAAGTTGTTACATTCTTCTCAAAATATCGATCTTTTCAACATTATGCATTGAATACCTGAATAATTTACAGATTCTAATCTGACTTACGGCTTTAAAAGTATTTCAAAGAACTCTTTTGTATAGATTCCCAGTGAATCTGGCCAACACACAAACGTTCAATTTAATGTTAGAAGATATTTCTGTTCTTTATTCACAATAATAATATAACAAAATACAATTCAACAGTGGATGACGATAATATTGATCAGTATTTGCTTTTTAACATTACTTCTCAACTAAAACCATTATAAATAATCAGTAAAATTAACAAAATAAATTCTAGATTCACTGCGATCTCCGGAGAGCCAACCGCGCGGTCGTTCAATTCAAGAATTCGAAGAGCAATTGCAGTCGTTGAAGAAGGAAAACTTCGATCTCAAATTGCGCATCTACTTCCTGGAAGAGCGCATGGGAGTGACGTTCGATGTTGACAAAAAAATTCTCATCAAAAGCAACATTGATTTTAAGGTGAGGAAAATTTCATTCGGAATCGAATCCGTGAAGCGGAAGAACCGACGGCACATTTCGCAATCGCATTCCATGCGACGACAAACTAGACGACGCCTCCACGCGTCTAAATTATTTTCGGCCTCTTCCATGCTAATCGCACGACGGAGCGGAACATGGAAAATTAGAAAATGGGAAACAGGAAATCGACGTAAACAATCGCGATTGGTATCATTGGTAAAATGGTAGCTCAGTTATTTTCTCTGTTTGCAATTTCAGAAATAACATTTCTTGGCATTTTTGATTTCTTTGAATTTAGTGAAAAATTTAAATATTTTTTTCCCAGACCTAAAAACAGTTTAGTTCGAGCCCTTCTTAAACATGTTGGAAAATTATTAGCAAACTTCCTGCATGTTTAGATAATGTGGTGTATCTCTTTGTTTTAGGTGGAAAATGAAAAATTGAAAAAGGACTTGCAGGAGAAGCATGAGCTGTTATGCGAGGCAGTTAAAGCGATGGATTTGGAAGAGAAGGAGTACAAAAAATTCTCACAGTCGAAGAACCGTGAAATTGAAACTCTCCAACAGCGAATCAAAGAATTGGAAGATATGTTACCGGTAAAACTGAGCACTTTCACATTTTGATATCACAATTTTTTACTTCGATTTCTAGGTACGGGATATTTCCCCCACGTATAAAAGCACCTACTCCCCCCAACCAAGTGACAGTACGTACTGCGTTGACGATCTAACCGAATCTAAATCGAGGATGGAAATGCTTCAGAAGCAAGTATCGTTATTGGAAAGCCAAGTGAGTTATTGTGATGATTAATATATACGAAAACATTTGAGAATAAATAATTCTTTCAGTTGGAAGCCGAGAAAGAGAAGAACGCGTCACTGCAGATCGTCGCAGATCAATTTGAATCCACAAAGCTGAAATACGAACAGCTGAAAATGGAAACTGATCAAAAGGACAGAAGGTTTGAGGAAATGAAGGCAGACATGAAGTCTGCTAGAGAAACGGTCCAACAACTAATGAAAGATTTGAAACAAATGACTAAACTTCGCGAAAAGTTCGAGACTGACGCGATAACTAAGTCCGATGCTCTAGAGGAGCGACTCCAGGTTACTAAGATGGTGGAAAACAAAATGGAGAAACTGAAAGAGAAATACGTCCAACTGAAAGTGTTATATCAACGCGAACATTCCACAATGGAGAAAAGAACGGCAGAACTAACTAAAAAATTGGAAATGGAAAGGAATCGCGTTCAGAATCTGGAAAAGCAAGTGGTCTGCCTTTCTAAACGTTCGCCACTTCCCGCCGGAAGCAATTTCGACTCGAACCGTTTTCTCAATGAACAATTGGAAACGATGAGCGAAATCGACCAAAATCCACGTGTCCAATCTTTCGCGAACAATATTGATTTCGATGGTGTTATGAAAGCTCTGGATGCTTTGAGTTTTCCCAACAAGACACAGGCGAGCTATTTTTTTTAACCATAATGATTTAAGTTGCCCGCACATGGTGCTAGGTTTGCTGATGGATTGTGTGCGTTTGTTACTTTCATAGTTCACGGCGTCGAAAATTGTTTCATTACAATTGATGCCCCCAAAAGTGGTCTAGTGAAGAAATAATTATTTTAATTCACGCACACAACATAAGAAACGTCGGCGAACTGGAGTTGTTGAAACTTGGAAATTGTACAACAAAGTTCAGTTTCAACAGCAACTGCACTTCCTTATTTTGATAATAGAAAACTTATAGCGAACAAATGAATCAGCATCATGCGATTATAACTATCCATCTTTCAGCATCTGAAGACAGTGAGCAAACTCTTAGATAAATTTAAAGCGTTTTTAAAATGTGGGTTTCTACACAACTCATCTGATTGAGCGAAGAGGTTTTTATTTTTATATTTAAGCAAATTATAATACAACTTAGAATGTAATGTTTTCTCTAAAATATCTGATTTATTCGCCTAAGCAAATGTGATTTCTAAAGCAAGTTAATGGAGTTTGATTCAATTTGAAAATCTGGAAAAATGATGAGAAAAATTACATGACACTTCATTTTATTATAATTTGCTTTAATAACTGATGACTTCTTTTTCAAATCTATTGTGAAATCCGTTAGTCGTGATAGCAAATTCTTTCGCTGAAAAAGTCATTAAATTTGTATTTGAGGAGCAGATTCTGATCTGTATGATAGTAATGCTTCAATTGCTAATCGTGATTTTAGTCCACCGATTTGTGATACGAGGAATATAATAATGAGGACTTGCTTTAAATGTGGAAATTATAATAAATCAAGTAGCAATAATTATAATAGATTACACGATCAGGGGTTCGTGCATAGTTGATTTAGTTTAACTATTCATGATTTTATGCTTTATAAGAAATTGTTAAGCAGATTTTTTGACACTTAACGCTGCCAGCGTTTTTGGGCAGCCTCATTCGATTTGCTAATACCACAGTGATTGGGAGTCACTCGCTAGTACCGCTGCTTGTATTTTTCCAATAAAACAAATTCATTTTGGAACATATTATACATATTATTTGAATTATCGTAGTTGGCTATAGATACAATTAGTTCAAAGAAAATCAAATGAGCCTTAGAAATATTATTTGTTCATTTTTTTTTTCGTATATCAGTTCGGGCTCCTCATAACTCTCATTTTAGACGATGGAATCGCTTGAATCAATGAAAACTGCCATCGCTGACGCGGAAAACACGATCATCAGACTGAAGGCACAAGAACTAAAGGCCTGCGCCATCATAAAAAATCTCCTTCAGCAGAGAACGACTTTGACGACGCAACTGGACGTCCACAAGAACCGCATTTTGTATCTCGAAGGTCAGCTGTACGGCGTGGCGGCGAACCAAGAAGTTGAAGGAGAAGTCGTCGATCAGGAGGTACCTTAATTTCACAATGGGAATTCTGTTTAATTTTAATGCACGCTTACTCTTTTCGCCACTTGCTTTTGGGCATCATACGCTACTTGCATCTTAGCACGGGATATTTGGGTATCATGTAAAGTTATAAATAGGTGGGGGGATATTTATAGACACATCGCTATGGTTGGTTTAGTATCGTGTCGAATCCCAACATTTCTGGTCCAATTTTTGCATTCCGTTACTCGCAAGTATTTTTAATGCTTTTTTGTATATTGTCTATTATTGAATAAATTTCGCATGTTTGTATTTTGTGTTTCCTTCTCAGTAGTTTTTTTTTGCCATTTCAGTATTGCTCAAGTATTTCGTTTTGTAATCGGAATGTTGATGACCTAATTATTACTCCCTAAGTTGCTTGTTCGTTTTTACGTTATTTTTGCTTATATTATGCTTTTATTTATTGAATCGCTTTTTCATGCCTTGAATTAATTGGTTGTTATAGTGCCGCCATTTACGATTTTGTCATTGAATAAGTTGGTGTTATAGATAGTACTTCATTTGTATCAACATTTCGTAAATAAGAGTTACAAGTATCCATAATATATGAACAAATCATTATTATAATGCAAAGTTTTTGAATTATTTTCTATAACTTATAACATATCGTAAAAATAAGTGAAGAAGGTTGACGGAGAAACAAACTAATTTTTTGTATTAAAAACAAACTTTCGTTACTACATCTACCCGGTCAACAACATGGTAAATGTAAAATAATAATTGCTGAAATAATCATTACATTTTGAACAAATCGCCAAAAAAATTAAAAAAAACTTGGAGAATACTGCAACTGCAGATCATTAAATTTGCGAAGAAAACAATCACATGCATATCTAAAAAAACAAATTTCCCATAAAAGGGTCACAGAGGTTCGAATTAGAGAAAAAAAAAAATTTGTAAAAAATTTAAAACGTATTTGAAGGAGTTTAAAACAAAACATTTTCCGGTATTTGAAGAGAATACTTGAAAATCTTACAAAGTTTGCTGTATGGTCAAATTGATTATGTATTGAAAATAAATTTAATGAAACGACAAATTTTCTAACTTGGTCAAAAGTGTAATCCCAATTTCTTGATAATAATATAAAATTTTTTCACAAAAATCAGTAAAAGCCCATTTTTAGAACCTCATGCTAATATTACAAAGAAACCAAGTTAAAATGAATAAACTCGTGACAGTAAAATTTTGTGAAAAAAACTTCGCTGTGTTGACAGAATTTTTCTGATATTCTCATTAATTATATATTTCCAAACTTTTCTGCTCATTTAGATCCCAGGTGGCGATGAAGTTGACAATCATGAAGCCATAATCCATGAATTACAAAAAAACATAACAGTAAGTACACTCGGTTACATATTCACAAACATAACCCCATGATGATTTTCCAGTTGTTGGATCTGACATGCAGAGAAAGGAACGCCCTTATTGAGGACATGGAAGCACCAGAAAAAGAACAGATGAGGCGAGAAATGGAGCAAGATTCTCCGGCTCTACAGGGAAAAGCAGCGGAAAATTACTACGCCATACTGATCGAATCGAAAAATCGCGAAATCGAAAAGCTGTCAGACGAGTTGAAACGACGAACAAATGACTTGCAAACGGTCGTGAATAACGAACTCTGGCAGAAAAATAGGGAAATCGAAAAGATGCGCGTTAAATACGATAAATTGGTCAATGATAAAGAGAAGGAACTCGAAGAGATCAAGGCGGAAAATGAAAGAAAATTAGTAGAGAACTCAAGTTTAACCATCGACAATTCGGACTTGAGATGGCGGTTGCAAATGTTGATCGATAAAATCGGTGAAATTGGCATGATTCAGGATGAAAACGCAGCTGAAGTTGATGTCGTGATATTGAGCCTGGATGAGGCTAAGAAACGTATTGACTCCGAAACGTCGGAGTTGAAGAAACGTTTGGAGTCGAGCGAAGCTGTCAGGAAGCAAACAAATAACGTTTGTTACATACTCAAAACGCAACTTGAGGAACTTGCCGTATTTTTAGATTCTTTAATGCGTCAAAAATCTGTACTAGGTTTCCTTGGCCTAGATGGAAATCAACGCTTGCGTGAAGCGATCGATCATAGCCTGGATTTGTCCAAGTCGATCAATGTTAGTTTGGACGTACCTGAGGACCAAAGTTTGCTGCAATTGTCCAACATCACCGAACTGTTGAATGGTTCACTTTTATCAAACGACGATGCCTATCGTTATTCACTGATGTCAGAGCGATCAACTTACCCAATGGGTGACGTTTCCCGAAACAAAGAAACTGATGACGAAAAGCATCGCTCATTTATGTTGAAGTCGATGCGTGACCAACTAGCGATGTTGCAAAGAGAGGTTAAAATGAAAAACGGGGAAATAGCGAGGTTGAAACGAGAACCACGATCATCAATCAAACCACGCACTTCCCCCAATAAAGCTAAACAAACGATAATTTTCCCGAATAAGGATTCGGAAGAATCCGAATCATGGTCCGAACCGGATGTGGTCGTTTCTAAAGCGAGAATCGGCTTGTTCAACGACAACGCCCGGGATGAGTTGGGTGTAGCCGAGATTCCTACCTCGACAAGCGAATCAGCCACTGATGACAACGCGAGCTCAAACCAGCGTCGACCGGAAACTTTGAACGAATGCTATTTAACGATCTCCCAATTAAATAGACAGATGAAGGAATTGCAAAAACGGTTGCAAGGAAAAGAAACCGAATGTACGGAGTTGAAAAAAATGATCGATATGGGTACGATGATGTACAAGAGTGATATCGAACAGATGAAACAAGAACTGAGCGATGTCTCCTCCGAATTGGACGAATACAGGGTATGTAGTCTATGTTCGAATAGTCTCGTTTCACAGAAAAATTTTTTTTCGAATAAATTGAACAATTTTTAGTTTTTCCTTGAAACAAAAAATTTGCTCACTGCTTTCATACTATTTTTCCTTTAATTAATTTTTTGCTTTGTTCCCAAGGATAAGTTGTCGTCGGTCGAGGAGCAAAAATACGAGTTGGAGATCCAAATAGAAACTTTGAATGCGACTATTGCGGATTTGGAGAAAACAAATATGGATATAAAACTCAAAAACGAAGCGAAAGATAAGGAAGCTTATAATAAACTCAACCAGTTGAAGGTCGAACGTGACCAGTTAATGAATTTGACTAAAGAATATTCTGATATGTCCGAAAAGGCACGTAAAGAAGTAGATGCATTGGATGAAAAAGTGAAAATGCTTAATTTAGAAAAGGAAAGTCTGACGAAGGAAATAGAGGAGAACAACGAGTGCAAGCAGAAATTAGAAGAAAAATTACAAGAGATTGATCTCCTTTATATCCAACAAAACGAAATGCAAATGGAGTTGGATCGTCTAGAGGAACTAGAAGAAGAGAATTCGAAACTGCAAGAAGAGTTGAAGGCCGCCACTGACCGTGAATACGCCATGATGAAGGAGGCGGAAGCTGTTGCGGAAGAAATGCGCGCTTTGAAAAAAATGAAAGACTCGTCAGAAATGGACAGATTGAAATTGGAAGTAAAAGTAAGCGAGATGGAGTCCGGTAACGCCGACTTGAGAAACAAGTTGGTGCGAGCAACTACTTCACTGCCACCGGCGGGAACGAGGTTTGACGTTAAGTCCAACAGCATTTTCTCCATCGTGACACCAAGACGGACGTCGAATGTCGATCAAGACAGAGTCGAAGCCAGTCCATCGCCTGATCTTGGTATCGAAAGCGATCAAGGGAGGTTTTCGAGTTTGGAGGGACAGGGGCAACAGGTGCAGCGTCCACTTTTGGAAACTATCGAAATAGTCGAGTCAATGAAAGATTTACTCGATGGAGACAACAAATCGGATACAGATTTCCTTTGTGGTAAGTAAAAAGGTATATTTATTTAGAGTCGAAATAATTAACAATCGAAAAGTGTTGACTTTTTTGAACTGAAACATTTGCTTATTGATCATGGTAACTGTGGTTGAGAATACGAAACGAAACTTCGTTTTCCCTGATCGTAACTGGATAAGCCTTCTTTTAAATTAGCATTTTTTGTCTCGGTTAAAAAGTTTTCTTTTTGGACTTGGTTTTTGCTTTCAATGCAAAAATGTGCTGCTTACCGAAAATCCATGACCGACGTAATGATAAACAGTAACAGAAAAAAAAATTTGAATATTATCAGAAAATTATATCTTGATAACTTTGAATGCGTCGTTTCCTGTCAGATGAAAATTCTAAACTAACACTTCCCAGTACTCCATTATTTGATGCATTAAAAGAAAAGGATAGATGTTTAGAAAATAATAATAGTCTGATAAATTTTCAATATGAGTGAAACTATTTTTTATGTTCGTGTGACTTTTTCCTTCAAGTTTTCCACCTACTACAATTGGTGTAATGTGACTTCTTAACTGCTTAACCCAATCAAGGAACTGCAGCTGATATTTGATGGGCAACTGTGAAGCATTGTACTGAAGAGAAAATTGATGATAAATGCGCGAGCACATAATACGTAGTTTCTAATCCTATATTCTGATTTTCGCAGAAAACTCATCTTGCCAGAAGAAGATGTTCGAAATTCTTCAGAAAAACAGCCATCTCAAGAAAAAATACTTAAGGGCGGCGAAAGCGCTGCACGATACAGTCAATCAATTATCATTGGCTAAGCAACGCAAAAAGGAAGTGGAAGAGAATATTTGCAAACAGTTGGACAAGACAAGTCAAGTTTTGAAAAAAGCCAAAGCAAATTTGGATTCCGGTTCCGAAACGGACTTTGCACGAAACTAGCGATTCCCTCCTGAAAGAACAGTCTGAAATGTGATATTTCCTCGGTTATTTTTATATTTGAACTGTGTTACAAATTTTTGTCAGTATTGTTATCTGAGGAAAGTAACTGTATATTATTTTAAATATACCTGTGTACATAAAGTGGAGTTTTAAAAGTTTTTTTCATTTTTTTATATTTTGTTTCATTTCACATCACCTACTTAGATGTTCAAGGGTCGCTGGGTGGAGAAGGGGGTGATGTCCCAAATTGGTCGTATTATTTGGTGATTTATCATTTTTACTCTATATTTTGAGGCACAGTCCATTAGTGCGTTTCATACCACTCTCGCATGCGCCAATTTGTTGTAAGGACTGAGTAGACGATCGCGTGAATTCGTTTCCTACTCACCTGTTCGAGCAGTCGCGTTTAGTATTTGCCATTCAGTATTATTTAGTCGGCGAAACGTCGAACACGATTGTAGGTTTCGCGAAGTGTTTTAAAGTGCGATAAGTGTTTCTTGTGGTTAAAAATGGAAAAAGATGGGGAAATGGATTATAGAAATAAATACATGTATCATTCGAATGAGACAAAGTGGCAGGCTTTGCAGAAAACAATTTACGACCCCAGTAATAACACGATATTCGGAAGAACTCCAAAAAGTTGGGGTAAGTTTTTTGCATGAAGCGCGGGTTTTACAAAATTTTCAAACTTTTCAAATAGTCGGAAAATAATAGTTAAGATATAATTCCACGAGGTAAAACGCCTACTGTAATTTATAAATGGAGTTCATCGAAATTATGTACGTTCGGTATTTCGAAATATACATAATTAAAAATAGAATTCGAATGTTTCCCGTCTGAAAATAGTTTAAGGATTCGGAAAGACGTCAGGTTGATGCGTGCGGTCGAATATAATTTCTAATATGAAGTGCTGTCGCAAAAATTAAACACATTTATTTCCATGAAAAAAGGAAGAATATTAAAATTTTATGTAGTTATCACAATTGCATACCTAGCGTTTTGAAATTTATCACCACATGAATGAATCATTTGTACACCTGATTAGTTTACATTTATATAACGATATTAACGATGGTATCACTTATTTTTTATTTTTTTGAATGACTTCCTACCAATCAACTCAAGTTTTATTTATGTTGGATATGTTAGAAAGAATTTTAGTGAAGGATGTGTTTATGCATCGCGATAAATAACGACGGCAAACATAGTGTTAATAGAATGGAAAACAAACGGACGACAATGTTGGGTGTGGACTGCTTATTAAATTAAGTATTGCGACCTATTTCCTGACCATAAAATCTACGTATCCTATAACCCAACCCTATATTTTTAGCGACGCACAGTGGAACGAACAAGTTTCAGTCGCGAAGAGGCGCCTCGCTTTCATTTAGTTATAATTGAAATTCGATACCTAATCAACAGTCACTTGGACAGAAATGCGGTAATCTTATCAGTTCATTCGTTAAGTGTTATTGATCATTAAGGCTTTTGATTCTTTTGTATTGTTAAAACCGGAATTGGTAATAAAGTTTACAGTTCAAAAGTTGGGACTTTCAACTTTTCTTTAATTGGAAAATTGTTGGTCTGTGGAGCCGATCTACTAGTGATCCTATCGCATTTCCTTTCGAAAAGCATTTTCAATAGTATTCATACTATTGAAACGGGTTCAGAACTTTTATTTCAGTAATTCAATTCCAACCTTTCATCGTTAATACAAAGCCCATCTTATTTTCAAGACTGAGCATAATGTTATGTCCACTCTGCATGTGTTTATGAGCGTTTTTCAAGGACATCTGCCTGTTGATATGGCGTATTTCATTGGTCGATTTAATGCAGTACGAACGAAGGGGTGAATTTTGCCAATCTTTGCATGAGATCGAACGATCTCATTCAATCAAATGTTTAATTATTTATTCAGCAAGATTGAAGGTCGTCCACATGTCTCCTAAAAAACCGAATTGAATCCTTTTTATTCATCCGAACGCTAGTTCTTATTTGAAACATTACAAAGAATACAACATTCTATATGGGCTAAGCTGTCTTAAAAAATGAAATGTCATGTACCTCAGTATAGTGAAACAACAACTATATCAAATTTTAATAACGTACGTATCATAATTTGGGCCACTCATTCCTGTAAAAAGAAAATGATTTTTTAATGGATGCATTGACGTCAACTTAACAAATCCTCAAAGTTTTTTTGGGAGCAGCTGCTTCAGGAATTACAAAACAAATTTTGTTCTTTGTTCAGATATATTATTGATTCGCAAGCATTTGCATAACATGTTACTTCATAACATTCATTCACAAGTGAGTCACAATAGCTCAACATTTTTTGCGTTGATCCATTACATCAACGAGCCTAAAAACTCAATGATAATTAATCACAATAAACCGGATATCCTTTCTAACACAGTTGCAACTTCCAATTTGGATTATACAACAATTTATTCTGTTGAAGTACCTTTTAGGAATTCCAACGCGAATAGGGCGTACCAGAAAAAAATAACCTTTGAGCGATAGCGTGAGGAATCTTCTTCGTGCCTTTTCAACCCTAGAAGAAATTCGAGAAGGGATGCTTTATTTATCATACGATAGTGGACCTTAATGACATTTTAATTATAGTTCTTCTGTTACAGAAGACGTGTCGAATTTCAACTGGTTGAGATGCAATTTCCATGAGAGAAACATCAATGTCTTGTCCAAGGTTGTGATCGAATAATTACATATATGTGTATCGATAACACGGCGCAGCAAAATATGGTTCTTGCTGAAGTGTCGACTGGTTTTCTGATTTTTTTTTACTCCCTTGCAAGGAATATGAAAAGTACAAAAACCAAATGAATTGTTATCGCAACCAGAAAATTATAATTAATTTAAAAACATGTAAATCTTAATGGATGACTAAATATAAACAACACCAGATTTTTTCAGATATATTTGATCGTATAATAATTATGACACACTATTAATTACATACCATTTTTGAAGTAAATTCAGCGTTATACCTGATAATTGGATGATTTTATTGATAAACCACTGCATCATTTAAATTAACTATGTATTGAAAGAGTGGAAATCACTATTCAATCGATAAACAGACCTGCCTCCTTACATGAATATAACATATCTTTAACGACCCCACCAGCACGAGTAATCGTTTCAAGGATATTCATGTAGTTCATTCTAAGGATTTATACATATTTCAAATTAGCACCAATTTTCAACTGCCAAACGAAGCATAGAATTACGGTTATTGCATAAATAAATCCAACAAAATTCCGTTTCGAGTGTCGCTTTCCTTCGCTCCATCTGGACGTTTTGTGAGAAATTCAAGTTTCGGGAAACTTTCATGTTACTCGTTAATCAAACATAAGGCGAAGTTATTGCAGAAGGATGATAAGAATGATAATCACGAATCTGGGTAAATACGATGACGATCGTTGCTGCATTTCAAAGATGCGGCTCTACAAACCGAAGGGGTTCATAAAATATGTTGCAGTCTGAATTGTGTATTTTGTCCATTCTCGACTATAATTTGACAAACTATTCAAAATATCTGAGCAAGAAGGTGAATCTCCACGCGAATTGACAAGTTTTGGAATGTAATATCATGGAACTCAATTTGTTGACATAATGTGTTCAGTGACGAAGAAACTACTAAAAAATGCATCGTAAATTTGAAATGTTTGTTATACGTCGATAAAATTTGACTTTCTGGAACTCTGAAACTATCCACAATATCTAAATAAAATAAGGAAGAATAGTTCAAACGACTATAACTCGTTGTTGGTATGACTTCACCAATACTTTCGTTGTTTCATTATCAAAAAAAAACCACGAAATTTTTCCATTTCTTTATAAGTTACAGATTGCGATAACACAAAATATCTGAATGTCGACTTTCATTTCTAAATATGAAACAGGGCCTCTGTAGGGGCAAATTTTTACGGACACCAATGAGAATCGATATTTTTTTCTCTTATATTACTAGTGAAACGTCCTAAACACGAAAATACCTATCTCCCATAATTTCAGCCTGACACACAGCGTAGAGTGAAAAATTGATAGATGTATACATTATCTAAAGCACCGCCCATATGATATACAAAACGCGCGACATACCAAATAAATATTACACTTTAATGGAACAAAGTTCATGGAAAATCATTGAGTTTTCAGCTCAAAATATTGAGATTGTGAGGGAACGATCGTATTCTGCGAGATTTAATGACAATTGCAAACTGCAAATTAGGCCAGAAATTCTGAAATAAATTCTGACAAACTTAAAAACTTCAGGTTTACAGTGTATATAAAAAATTAATAAATATTAAAGATGATTAATACTAGAAGCTTTGACTCTGGAGAGTTTCAGAATTTCAATTCTTGATTCTTATCTTCTTTAGTCACTTTTCGAACTATCTGTCCAAATATTGATGAGTTGGTTCAGGCTGGGAACGATCGTATTCTGCGTGATTTAATGACAATTGCAAACTGCAAATTAGGCCAGAAATTCTGAAATAAATTCTGACAAACTTAAAAACTTCAGGTTTACAGTGTATATAAAAAATTAATAAATATTAAAGATGATTAATACTAGAAGCTTTGACTCTGGAGAGTTTCAGAATTTCAATTCTTGATTCTTATCTTCTTTAGTCACGTTTCGAACTATCTGTCCAAATATTGATGAGTTGGTTCAGGCTGTCGTGGGCGTCCTTTGATGTGGAACCCTTTTTTTTCGGGTGTGGTGGTCGTTGTTGTTTGGAATCACTTCCTGACGTTTCGCTTCTACTAGTGATGTAACGAATATCAACTTTTATCTGTCGTTGATATTTGCGAATGCGAATGCGAACTTTTGAATTAGGCGCCATTTGTCTTTGACTTTATTTTGACTGCTTACTCGGCGCGCGAGTCCCACGCGCACATTTGTCATTGTTACTTGTTTTCCGAACATTGTCGAGCCGATCCGAAGAAGGCCGATTGATGTTGTGTTTACTTAACGGAAGATCGTTAACAGGAACAGAAATACGAAAAATGAGTTTATTATTTATTTTTTCGAATATACATATTCGTTAAGAAATGGCATAATTTTTGCGAATGCGAGTGCCAATGCGAATGTCAAGAAATATGCGAATATTTGCGAATGCGAATATTCGTTACATCACTAGTCCCTAGATCATCGATGTAATCTGCACACTCTGCAGAGATACTGGAATCATTAACAACATTATTCGGCGATCTTTTAAATAGAATTTGTAAACTGGGACTAAGCGGTCGTGGTCTAAGAGTAGAGGGCGCCGAAGGCGCCCCCGGGGCCGTCGACGGCTCCGGTAAAGGCGCCGGAGGCGCCGAAGGCGCCCTATTCCGTCCTTCACAACCTCCTCAGCCGAATCAATATCTGAAGTTATGTGAACATGATTGTCATGGGTTTTAAAAAATTTAAGAAATGACGAATCGTGATTTCAACAAACGAATGACACTGAACGTTGGTTGATTAGATGTATCGAATTGAAACATTAACGTTTCTCAAGTGGAAATGGATGTTGCAGAATAACGAAAATAAAAGGGACACGGTGGCAGCAAGGAAAGCTGGCGGATCCAGACTGATCAATGTTCCAAAGTGAATCATCACCTAACAATATGTTTGGAATATTCCCAACATATTTGCTCCTAATTTTCCTCGAAGATTTTCCCCTTCACGTATCGTAAAATTGAATTTTTATCATCGACCTTTGGCGTCGCATTTATCCTCAACCAGACAATCGAGTTTTCCTTTTATTCGTCACTTTTCCACCGTCCTGAAACCATCCAAGATCCGGCGGCTCGTCCGTCCGTCCCGTCGTCGGGTCGATAGTATTTTAACCGATTCGAACTAGCGAAAACCGAACATTTCATACTGTTTTCCCCTTTGCAAAGTTTCTGTTGCTTCGTGTGAATAGAGTTATCACCTAGTTCGAAACATGTCCAAGTCCGTTCATTTACATAATTTTCGGCGACGAAGAATTCCCGTACGGAGGCGTATTAAAATTTCAATTCTATTCGTCGCTCTTGGGAAGCAAATCTGCTGAACTAGTCAGTAACCCGATAAAACACGATAATTTTACCGACAAAATTCCTTTCATTAGTTAACAAACAAACGTGCAATCGACTCATTCCGTTTATGATTGACAGCAGCTTTTATTATAATTCGTATCTCTTTATCGAAATATTTACGGAAGTTTAACACCGTCAGTGGCGTAACAAAAGCGGAAATTGCGTTTTCGAATTTAGATAACATAGGTCGATAATATTTTTTTGTGTACATACCTACAGTAACCAACGAATTGTAGGTTTTTGTTTGCTAATTTTCTATGTAAACTTATTAGTAGAATTTTTCAGTATCTTCGGATTGCTTCAGTGACTTATTTAGCAGTTTTTTGAAGATAAATTCAATATTAAATGTAAAACTCGTTCTATAAGGCACCGCTGAAAACAATCATTGTTCCCATAATAGTTAAGTCTCATTCGCTTTCAATTTCAAAATCCAATTAACGTGATTCGCCGAATCCTACGTAATGCTAAGTAGAGCTTTCCAAATCCCATATCAAGTAGAATTACAAGTGACCCACAACTTCATCTGACCTGAGTTTATTCATCTTTATAATTCTGTCTTTTGAATTAAGTTATTTCATATATTCGAAAAGAGTTAACAAAGTATAGTCTTTTTCTTTGTTAATGATAATTTCAAAAATGCAACTAGGTTTTTTCTAATAGGTATAGCTTTTCAGATGCAGATTAATTAATGTCAGTTCTAATAACATCACCAACCAACATTGTCAATGTTGTACAGAATTATATGTGCAGTTGACGCTTTGCCAACCCCTGGACAAATTGTCAATGCTGCTGAAACGTGAAGCATCACATGGTTGAATGAAAATTTTTCGACCATCAACCCTTGGACACATAGTACATGTGCCGAATTTTGGGCTTATTTTCATGATCTCGTTATTTGATAAATAAGTAAGATTATATGGGCTGATTTTCTTTCTTTTTCTTCCAGGTCAACTTATATTTTTTTACATAGTTTTTTACGCCGTTTTAGCGGCACTATTTGCGATATGCATGCAAGCTTTGATGGCAACCATCGACGACGTCGAGCCGAAGTGGAAACAGGAGAAGAGTTTAATTGGTATCAATCCTGGACTCGGTTTCAGACCATTGCCCGGAAAGACTGACGACGGTGCCTTGATTTGGTACAATGAGAAGAATGCCACGTCCGCTCAAGTTTGGATCGATTTGCTCGACGAATTTATGAAACGTAAATGCCGAACAAACCGTCGATATTACGGTTATTAAAACGTGTTCTGCACTTTTACAGCTTATCATGCGGACACGACTGGCAAAAATATGGTGAGCTGCGATTACGACAGGCGTCCAGACAACGGGAGCGTCTGTATTGTCAACACGACCTTATTTGGCCATTGTTCTCCTTCGAATGGTTATGGATACAGGTCGGCCTCACCCTGCATTTTCTTGAAATTGAATAGGGTATGATTACTTTATATTGGGGGATTATTGTTCATATTCGAGTATTATTCAGATTTGGGGATGGGAACCACAATATTATACGGATATCGTGGACGATATGCCAGAAGATCTAAAAATTGCAATCAATGGAGTAAGCAGATTTTCAAATAAAAAAAAAGATAATGACTATTCATTTTCTTTAGACTCCTGAAGCGGAAAGGGAAAAAATTTGGATTCATTGCGAAGGTGAAGGTCCTGGAGATAAGGAGAATGTCCAACAGTTGTTGTATTATCCTCACCAAGGATTTCCAGGCTATTATTATCCTTTCCGAAATGTTAAAAACTATCTTAGTCCACTAATTGCTGTACAGATCGTGAATCCTGCACGTGAGTATCAAATGCTCCAACACTGACTTTGTTTCTCACCAAAAAGGTTTAATTTTGTTTATCAATTCGTACCGAATATCCAAATTGAGGTCGCATTGACCGCTCCTCATTTTTTAAAATTTTATTTACATTTTTGGAAATTTGCAAACTTGTAAGATAGCAAAGAAATGAAAACTTTTTTTAAATTTCCAGGCCTTAAAGAGTCTTTATGAACGCCCGATTTCCTGAAATATTGAATTAATTAATCTCTATTTTTCTAAAATAATAATGAAAATTTTCGAGATTATGGGAAACTGAATATGTTTTAAAACGTTTGGAGAATATCTATTATTCTTTTCATCTTTATAAATATCAAAGAAATCTTTTCAAAATTTGAATTAAATTTTGAATTCTTCGTGATGAAATTACTTACTTCACGAAACGATGTCGATTATTAATGACAAGTACTCGTCTTTTTTAATCTTTGGAGGTGAAGATGTTCCCAGAAAACAATATGCCCCTAGTTTGTAAAATGCTGTATTATTGCATAATATTTTGTTCTAATGAAATCTTATTTTTCAGCTAACGTTCTCATCAACGTGGAATGTCGAGCGTGGGCGAAAAACATCCTCTACAGTCGCAGCAATTTAAACCGAGAAGGTTCCGCTCATTTCGAAGTGATGGTCGATTCGAAACCCATTCCGATTTGATTTGATTCTCCGGAAAATTATACCAAAAACGAGATAATTTATTATAGAGATAATATTCCTGTTTGTTTTGTGGCTTGTTGGAGATTTGTATCGATCTTATAAAGATCAAGTTGTGTATGTACTTATTTTTATTACAATAGTTTTTCGTTAGAATGAGTGCTACAGTTTACTTAATTTTTTTCATTGAATGTTGAGGTTTTGTTTTGAAAACTATTTCTTGTGATTTATATTGATAGTTCGAATATGTTGTTGAAGTACAAAGTACTAAGTTTTGCTTAGTGTTGGTAGATTTTAGTACTACTTAAGTTGTATAATATTCGAAAAAAAAAATGAGGTTGGTAATTGCAGTCACTGCCTTGACGGGGAACAGACAGTTTGAGGTACGAGATAGTAGATATACTAAATGTCATCGTCGATAATATTTAAGATCACATCAAGGTATTTTGTTTTTCATCATTGTTGCATTATTTATTTTTATATTTATAGCAGCTTTTATTATGAATAGAAATTCGAATGTTTTTTAAACAATGCGATGTACTTTTGGAATACAATTAAATCAGAGTTACAAATGCTCATAGCCTATTTAAATTTTTTGTTATTTTTTCAAAAAAAGGTTGTCAAAGAAGATATAGTTTCTTGTTCAGTACTCAATATCATTGAATCGCTAAGTGGCCTTAAAACAGATGATTAATAACAATAGCCATATTTAACATTCAAAGTGGTCAGTACGTAGAGTTACCGTTGTTATGAATGATGTATGCTGAATTGTGTAAGTAAAGAATGTGGAAATAGGATAGTTTTTTTTAGTTATGCTAAGGAACAAACATCTAATTTTGTTTACAATTTAAAGGTGACCTAGTCTTGATAACAATTATTTTCATTAATATTATTCCTCGATTAATTCCTTTATTCGTCCTACTTTATTCATTCTTGATAAATGATCAAACTCTTGGAGCTCATGTATTATTTTTCGTTGTTTATGTAATAATACTAACTATTTTCAAGAATATTTCATAATTTTGCTTTATTAACTGAAATATATGTTTTTTTTCTGACTCCACCATTTGTCAAATGTGAATGTTAGGAAATCCGGTGGATGCAACATACATATTGTGTTTAACGTTTATACCAAGCGAATCAGGAGTTGTATTGGGTCCATTAATTTTTTCTTCAATTTCATGCGGCCTTCAATCTTATCAATGGATAAAATTAAAAGAATCTGTTGCTTTAAACTAATAATTTGCTTCGAATCCATCGTAACTTCGTTTCCTTTGAATGATGGATAAATGAAGACAAAATACTGATAGAAGAGTTCATGCCTCCTTTTTGATATCAAGTTAAGAATACTGATTGGGGTATTATAGAGAGTAAGGAAAACAATTTCCCGGAATGAAAATTCTTTATTAATAATTGAATAATATCAATAATTAGGTTTAACAATGAGAAAAATGTTCGGTTATCGTGTGTTCAGCTAAGGAGATAAAACAGCGTTCATTCCTGGTGAGAATTTCGCGAGACGTGTTTCAAAATCTGAGACTGCGTATCATGATATGAGCACGGCAATATTTTTTCGTAAGACCTCTGAATCAGCATAAAATCAACATGGGTCAATATAATACATGTACAATAAATACAATATTCGAATCGGTATCGATATACCTATATAACAATATAGCAACAAATATTTCATTTTAACATATTTATATATCTGTAAAATTTGCTTCTATCGTCGAAAATTCACGTTGTTGATTCTTAACATAAATCGTACAAATACCTATTTTTCGAATTCACAAATTCACAAGCAATGTACAAGTGGAATATCTTAAGAATATTTGGTCTCAATGGTAAGGAAGGGTGCCCCTAAATCTTAATCGTTAGCACATTCAGACACGTTTTTTCGACTGTCCTTCGATCAACAGTACTCGGTAAGTCAGTGAGTTAGAAGGTGACAAATGTACGTCTGCAATGAATGCCACGTTGAACCACAAACTGCTCTATAAAAATCTATTCAGCTAGATGAAGTGACGCTATTAACATGTGGCAGTACTCGCTCTACCTAGCCTCGACAATAATTTGCTTATTGTGTTGAGAAGCGGGGAAAAGGGCAAAATCACGTGAACCACAACAATTAACGTGAAAATCAACTGAATTAAAAGCGTTGCTTCGAATTTGGTCCCGCTCTAATCATTCGTTGATGAAAGTCGTCTTCTATATATCCTGTTCCGACACTTTTCCACTGCAGACTGTTTTCAAATTGCAACAAAATAAATCGAAATCGGACGCAACGAATACGGAACGTGACAGAGAAGTAAAATGGAAATATCGTGTAACTTATGAGTGTATGGATAATTAAATTTTCCACCGCACTAATTTGAACTCCAATTCAGACTATATCGCATCATTCTAGATGCTCTTCAATGAGAAAGTAGGGAACCATTTGCAGAGTGAGTAATTGTATCAAAAAGGAATTTCAATTTTTCGCTCGTCAATTTTTTTTAGCGTTTTCGACCTGTTATGGCCGATATTGGCATTTTATCTATAATAAGGTCCTCATGGCATGTTTATTTTTCGTTTATCCGGCACGTCGCCATTGTCACTTTATACAAATAAATTCCCTTCTAACAAGCTAACGTTTTTAGGTCTTCTTGTGTATGTTATAAACGATAAAACTTTCATTACCCAATATTGCTCTTCCCTACGTCAAACAAAACGCAGACTTTTCACTCGTATGGGCGAAAAATACTTTTCCAATTTTTAAAACCTAATATAGAAATTCGAACTGGCAGTAGTTGTGCACGTCTTCACTCCAACGACAGTTCGGTTCACCGTTTGGCACAGCAAAATAATAAATTCGTTAGAAGTTGTCCTAACCGTCGCCCGTTCGGATTGTAGTACTCGTATTTACACACCAGAAAAGGAGGATTTTACTCTGCGATTTGCCGCCTTTACTACACGATGTAATGTACGACCTCGTACCGTTGCCAAATGTGGTAAGGCAGCGCATTTTGTCGTTAAATGATACTTTCTCGATTTCGTTCGTTGTCCTCCAAACTGCTGGTGGATCGCGATCCGCAAATTTGCATCTCGATCTCAGCCAAACGATTCTCCAGCTCCCATTGCTGCTGATTAAGCTTCAGGCTCATGGCAGTGTTTTCCGCTTCCACTGTGTGTAGGCGCTCCCTCAGTCGCTTAATCTCAGACTCCAGTGCCTCGTGGGAACCAAGTAGAAGGGGCGAAGTCGTACCTGAGACCAATTGCGTCATGCTATCGCAGTGCATGGCTGTCCCTGGAAAAAAGAAGAAATTGTGTGTTATAGCAGTAACACGACTACATACTCATAATAATGAGGATTATCGCTAGAATCGATTAAAATCCTCGAGTTTCTTTGAAGAATTAGGACATCTTGGCAATTTCTCTTTACTTCTCTGATGAGGGAACAAATACAAAATTTTTCAAAATTGGTAATTATTTTTAGAATTTCTAAGGAAATTTTCAGAAGCTCCATGACTTATTTTTGGAATTCGTGAAAAAACCTGGTTATTCGATAAATGCCAAGTCAATATCTTTGGGAATCCACGAATTTTCTCTTTTGTATTGATGATTTTCGAAGATTACTGATCATTATCATCTTATTCGAAAAATTTGGAAATTCAGTCCGACTTTCTTAAAAACTTGCACACCTTTGTGAAAGTATTCTTAGCTCTGGTAACTTTTCTGCAATTCTGAGAAAATCTGAAATTTTGAAAAAGTGTGCTGTAGGGTGGAAACCTCAAATTTTTTTAACTCACTCATGATGAATTTATGGAATATTTTCCGAATTGCTTGTTTTGTTCGAATTTAACGAAAATTTTTCAAGTTCCTTCAGAAATTCTCAAACTACTCCCCAATTACTTGATTTGCTTAGAAATCGGCTCAGTTCGTCCACGCAACATGAACAACATGGATAATAGTAATATTTAATTGGAAAAGGCGGAATTTTTCCGCGAAACATTTCCAATTGCATCTGAAGGATCAATTTCTGATTGAGGATGGGAAACATTCCGTTACATGTATGGGGTATATAAAAAAGAGTTACTCAATTAAGTTGGATGAAATTCGTTCAAAAAAGCGGCGTCGAAACAGCGTTGATTGACGTTCTCCGTCCCTACTGAGGCTGTCTATCGCTTTTAATTGCAAGTTCAGGAATGACCCGACAACGAGCTTGTTTTGACCGACTGGCAATGAAAAAATGTGTGAGGTGATTATACAGAAATCTCTGTATTTCAAATCAGAATACAAATGGGAAACACCATTCACATACTTTCTACAGAAAAACAATTATCAGATAGCAGGGAGGAATATATTTGATATCGAAAAATATTGTGACGTTTGCGTAATAAATAGTACATAAATATATGACAGAGTTTATGATTTGTGGGACACCCACACTTTAGGCTAACTTTTATCAAATTTTCCTCAATGTATCTACTTTCGCCATCGAATCGCTATCGCAACAACTTTGCGATGCCGCACGTAAAGAATTTAGTGAGTTTGGTTCCGAAATATAGATAAGAGAAATATTTACGATCGTAAAAAGGGAAATTGCAGTGTCGCTCACTTTTTATTTCACTTTTCCGACTTGAAAATTGCTTTGTGTGGATATAAAGTTGCGCCGGATTTATTGGCGGCTCCCAAGAGTCAACACACTATGTATACACATATTAGCCAACGTTTACTTCACTTTTGGAAGGAGTGAATATTATTCGTGAAAAAAAACTCCATAAGGTTATCATGGTTTGAGTGCTTTACATTCAATACAATGTACCTTTATGTATAAATTTCATCCTCACTTCAGTTTGGGTAGAAAGGATTTAGCCTAGTAGATTTTTAGTCATTTAACAAAAGTGGGATGAAAGTTAAATTGGTTCTTTATAATATTATCAAGGATTGGTTATACTGTTTCTATTTATCTTTCCTGCTGCTCAAATCTCGAATATAGTGGATCAATGTCAGAAGATCTTTTATGATATCAAATTAATCGTCCGCTGTTATTTCCAAGAGAATTGATACTGAAGTATCCCAAGAAAATGCTATCTTTCCGGGAAAGTGTGAATTAATTAAGGAATAACAAAGTTTTCCCAGCTGTTGAGGCGAAGCAACTTCGTTCGATTCTTGTAGTTACAGATTATAGACTTCGTGTTCTAATTATGAAGCATTTCTTTTCTTAATTGGGAAAGTTTAGAGTTGTCGGTTAGTTCAAACTTTGACAATACAATGGTTTAGGAGGATCATAATGGCGGATAAGCGTTGGCTTGGGAAAAAAAAATACCTGATCTAGGTTGCGACACCGGGGTGTGGTGACTTCTCTCGCTACTCGTCGATCTGGCTGGACTTTCCGCCGTCCCCGGTGGCGGAGAATCTGCCGGAAAAGATCTGGGAAATACTGGCGTCAACCCCACAAGGACCGGCTGTAGGAGCATGTCTTCCAATGGCACTTTTCCCTTCGACTCGACGAGACCAGGGGTCGATTGACTACGTCCCATCGCAGCTGTAAATTATTGTTCTTTTATGTATTACTCCGTCGTCTCGACACCGAAATTAAAACGCGAAAAAGAAAACTCAGAACAAATATGTCGGTGGTAAATATTTAAATTTGCATAGTCCCCGCCGGGCAAAGAAATTCGACGGTGCTGACGGAAGATGCTTATGCAAATATCTGGATGGGTCGAACTATTGTCTGGAGATAGGGACAGAAAAAGGATGGAATTTCACGCAGCTCGACGAACTTTACATTCGACAATTTTTTCTCGTTATTTCAATGCGGTTAGTCTGAAGTTTTATCCTTTATCTGAATACTGATAGAACACTCGTACTTAGATTGCAGGGTATCCAGACTAAAATTATTTCTCAAACTTCAATTTCTGGAATTATTCTTGTTGAACCGAATCGAACTTTCAAGATAAAACATTTCGACAAAATGTAAATGAAGTATACCATAATGAGACGAAGATACCAAATAGGGTTTTTAGTGTTATAAAATCCGGTTATTGAATTTAATTATTAACTTTTCGAAAAGCCAAAGTGATTTCCATCTAATCTATCTAGTTTAATTTCCCAAAACTTGCGACAATATAAATGAAAGGAAAATGTCTGCAGAAAATTAATAAATGTTCAACTATTCACATCAACCCAACAAAAAATTGGTGCATGCGCGAGCATAAAAGTTTTGGTTAGAGTAATTTTGGTCAAATTTTGAATCGCGAGTTATGAAAATTAAGCAAAACTCGTTGATTTTCGTTTTGTTGATATCTTAATTGATAGTGAATAATTTCAAACTTTAGTAAAAAGGGTACAGCCGATAGAATTCCGATAATTTTAAGGTGTTTAATTACAAATATCTGAATCATTCAAATATCATTCAAAGTAAGAAAAACCCATAAAAAATGAAGGCATTCTATAAAAAAGTTTCAAAAATCTAAGAAGAACAAGAACCAAAATATCAAAAATCCTCCGAACTCAAGAATTTCTCAAAATTATTCATCCAATACTGAAAGAAAAGTATATAATTTAATCATTTTTCTATCGTTCGCCTTGAGATCACAATTTAGAAATGTGATTAAAATCATCAATAAATTTCAGAATTTTCGAATTTATTGATGTTTTAAGTGATTCTTTCAATTCTCCGGTGGATCTGGTGTGAACGAAGCGTTCATCCGTTTTGGGTACACACTCGTCAATAAGTAATTTAACTGCATTCTGATTCACAGTCAACAGTTATCAAGGTGCCACAACAAAAGGTTTGATAACTTTGTTCGGTGTCGTCATCTATCTTTCAGAAAAACGACTTTAGGAATCACGGAAATTCTAAGAAATCTGTTGAAGAACCCAAAAATAGGGAAGAATCGCGGTAAATAAGAAAAGGAAACCTAAAAATAAAGAAGTATCTTTCTCAATAATGTGATGGTAACCTCTTTGTGTCAGAAAAACTTCTGAGAACTTGTAGCTATTTGAGTTGCAATAGTTCTTAAATATGATATAATGTCGTTGAGACATTTTTCTGCAAAATGTTAAAAAATATGTTCCTTTCAACCCAATGAACAATTGGCGAATGCGCTAACATAAAAGTTTCGGTTAGTGTGTAATTTTTGTCTGATTTCGAGAAGCGAGTTATTGAATTGAATAATTGCTCTCCGATTTTCATATGTAAACAGTATTGTTGATATTTTAATTACATGTTAGTGAATAATTATTCACGTGATTTGTGGGCAATCCGACTAGTATTTATTTCAACGAACTGTGGCGAATATGCAAACTTGTGGGCATTTCAGACTTTTTCATAGTTTGATAGTTTATACGCACATTTGTATCATTCCTATTATTCGTACTGCGAAGTGAGTTCAATTTGGTGTTCTATTTTTGAGGTGATTCAGATGAAATCGTTTCATTAGCAGAATTCGATGGTGAAAAGTTTCTCCTTTTTTTTCCCGTTATCGGATACAAGAATAATTTTTTTTTCATTGCTCGTTGTAGAAGCTATTTCAATATTTGTGAGAACTATTTCTCTTTATAGGTGAAAGCAACTTGGACTTCACCAAAACTTTTTGAATCATTTGCTCAATTCGATGGAGAAAAAACTTAGGTTGTCCAAGAATTAAGAAAAATTAAAAATTGAATAAATGACGAATGTATGAAAAAAAAAGTTTCAGTAGCAATTATAAGAGTTATAAGTTAACGGAAATAAAATATTCACGTTGGATTATGAATTTAATCAATCGAAGTGCGATATTTTTCCGAAACTCCACTTCCGATGTCGGCTTCTGGTTTCGCGATCGCCAGCAAGAGCCCTCTGCCGGTTTGTTATATAATCTTTGAATAACTCTCGGTGGCTCCAATTCAGTTCTCATGCATAATGCAACTTTCTCTCCTCCCTCGAGATCGAATGATAAATGCTTCATTTATTCATTTGACAGACTGAAACCTCCACCATCACCTGTTTTTCCGCTGTTTTTCGCAGAAATAAATAGAAAGGTTACGACGAAAATTTTCGTTGCTGATACGAAAACGTAGCACACTCTCGTAGGATTTACCTTGCGGATACGAATTAGATAAGCGAACGAAATAAAAGATCGATGTGGGAATTGCCACTCTTTCTCGCCCGAAAGTTACGTTAAAATTGTACAAGCGTGAAATATTGCAGTATGGAGAAAGAAAAGAAAAACAATCCGTGGCAGAGTCGATTCCCGCGGCCCCCTCGACATGGAGATCGACCCTTCATCATTCAGAAGGAACATCATTTGAAGAGCTTCCAAAACGATTTCGCCAGTGCTCCGAACACTGCGCCTTCGGAAAATCAGAATACATGCCTCGGGCTTCCGCGACCTATACCGATATCGCCACAGATGAACGAACACTTCGTATTACTTCTACTAGAAATCGATACAAATTCAAATATCATTGCGCAGAAACGGATTTGATCTTAGATGGAATCCAATTTCTTTCCGATATTGCACCTATAAGAAATAGATTTACGCCACGGATGCCGACAGTTTCTGTTAACATCGGTTAAACGGTTCTCAGGTTTCCTAGATGAGTCGAAATGCTGTTTGCTGCTGATGGGATCGGTCTGAGATTACCTAGGAACCTTCGATTCCAACGAAGTTATGAGAAGGCTCCACTCGATTTCATTGAATAGGGATATTGCAGACCTGTAAGTTTGTAATAGTCGTGCTCTTTTCTGCTGATGTAAATCGGTACAAATATGAAATCTTTTGATCGTAAATTATTCAAAAAGATGTTTCGGAATACGAACCCAGTCGAACGAGCTTGAAAATAACGCAATTTTGACGGAAAATATTTTTATATTTCAGTCGTAGTTAGAGGGTATACGTTTCTAGCGTGAAACTAAAAAGAAATATTCGTTTCAGAAGAAAGTTTCACTGAGGCTTATACAGGGAACGGATTAAGGGCTTTCGATAAAACGAAAAAGATACTTTCGCAACATATTTTCTATTTCGCACTGAAAAAAGAAGATCACAGGAATTTCAAGTAAAACGGATTCCTGTTTTTATCTGATATGATAATAGGAACATTAGACATAGCTACGTTCCGATTCCTGTAACATTCACATTATTTTCTTGGAGTTGTATGAGAATAATTGAAGATTTACCAGTGGTACGTTCATTTTGCGGGTCAGTGTATTTTTAGTCGGTTAATACATTTCTTATAAAATAATTTCAAGTATTAATTGATAACGTAAAAACAGCAAAAGTAATTGGTCTGATTTAATAGGCATTATTATAGTAATAAGGAATAGAAATTCCTGCAACATTTGAATAATCAAACTGTTCCACTAAGAATTCCTGTAATATGAGCAGAATTCCACTAATTATTCCTGTAATAATCAACGGATTAAACAGTTATCAGGAGTAAATATAGGAGTTCCTGTAACACGCAAAGGAATTTAATGTTTCATGTACATAGATATTCCTGTTATGAGCAATGGAAAATATTGTATGTACAGGAATAATTCCGGTACTTGGTATGAGATTTTATTCCTGCACTAATGAAAGTTATGATTACTGGATTGAAACCTTTACTTTTTAGTGGATTCATATTAGTGGAATCGGTACAGGATATTCCTTTTGCACTCTTTTCCGTTCATGACTACTAAATTCCTGTGATTATTACAGCTAAATTTCTTTGAGTGCGGTCACTGAACGTTCAGACGTTCATTTCAAGGCTGAAAACAAACTTTTCAATACGAATATTCATGAAGATGTTGAAACATTTCTCTAATCAGAATCGAGGAAATTTGAGGATTGGAAACGTCTCGAAATTGAGTTTCTTCGTCGCCATTGATTCATTCATTATTTATCATTTTGTTATCGTTCCACTTCAGCTCGTAAAATTCCGTACGATTGAATTCGAGAGGCTGATTGGTCCTTCCGGATATTCTTTTGCTGGAAAAGGGAATAATCATTCCCGCCACGATGCAGAATGGAAATTTGATTTTCCGCAGCTCATGTCTTCGCCTAATCGTTATTCAGGTAACGCGGCGCATACGCCGGGCGAAAGGTGCTAAAATATCGGGGAACGATCGAGATCGAAACGAGAGTTGGCGATTCGAACATTTGTAACCATTAAGGGATGTGAAATCTTTATAAAACGCGTCGACGATGTACCAATTCCCGCTGAGATAAGAGGAATTTTCGAGGAAAACAGACCGCCTCTTAAAGGTCACCTTCTGCATTACGATGTCACGAAGAGGAACGTGGTGCGGCGCGACGCCCGCTATAGTTGTTACTTGTTTTTCAGACTCGTTCATTGTGATTAATGTCTCCTTCCGAGTTAACTGTCGAATACCTCGTAAATTTACCATCGAATGCATGGTTAATCGATTTAATTGCCAGCATCATTGACTCACGTAGGGGGAATAAAAAGGAGACTTTTGGTAACAGATGAATTACCGCATCAGTAACAGTAGCGCTTCTTTTTAATTAAGATGATTTTTTATCCTTCTTTTCATCACATTTATCCTATGACTCCCTCGAATTGATAAACGTGCTACTGCTGTAAAATTTCATTTTTACTCATATAGCGCTGTAAACCACATCTTAAGAAATGATGTACGCTCATATTATACTTTGTAAGCTGAGAAATCTTCAAGCATGTATCCATCAATTAATGTCCTGTTTTACGAGCCTGCGGGGTATTTTATGCGCCTTTCTCTCGGCAAATTTTCGAATTCGCGTCTTAAAGCACGCGAAATTCGTCGAATTCTCGTGGTGAACTCAGACTTTGTCTGAAGAAGTTTAATTTGCGAATCTCGCCTTTAAATTATTCATCCGATTGTAAGCCTCGAATTACCTGCTGCTTTATACAGTGGGAAAGGTAACACTACTTTATTCATTGATGGAGACTTTTCGTTTGGGCATGCAGGATTTCGTGAGATAAATGGGAAAATCACATCTAAGCTCGTCTTTTCATTATTTATTCAAAGATGTACTTTTCCGTTCTACCAATTTACGCTGCGATAATTCTTTAATACATTTTCTTCGTGTTGAGACACCGAATTTGGAACACTTGATTTGGTTGGTCATTTTGCGTCCGTTGACCACATTCGTTATTCGGTCATTATTGCAAAAGCTTGGCGAATATTTTCTGATAATAATCATCATATCAAATATATCAGTTGGTATTTAAGACATTTCACGCATATTTATTTCCAATATAATATCAATATTTATAGTTATATAGAATATTTCTCAAATCGGATTGCACTTGTAACATGAATAACATTCAACAACCCATTAAAGATGAAAATATGCAGTTGCATATAATCCCGTCTCTACTCAAAAGAAATACATCCCGTAAATATTTCTTTTGAATTCCAGTTTCTGAAGCTTCCGATTGATAATGATATCTCCCCCTGTATATATTGTAAACGGAGGCTCGTTCATTCTGAATCGAGTATGTATTCAAATTGCAAATAGGTTAATTTACGTCGAAGTTTGGGCATGAAGAAGTTGTATCCCTTGAGAAATTGTATAATGGGCAATAAAACGGACCAACTTTTTGATGCTGAATCCTTTACGCGAATCTAACCCCCCTACGACTTTAATATTGCTTTGAAGTGAATGAACAACTTTTGTACCTTAGATTTCTTGAAAGCTTAATTGAATCCCTGCGGAATAAATCGAAATACATGCTGAATTCTCAGAGCGAAAGAAAATTTGGACAAATGTTGATTTTTAAAATAAAAACACGGGCTGTAACTTAACAGCACAAGAATATTTGAAACTTGAATTAACTGAGTTTTTTTTTCATAGAACTCGAAGAAGTATATACCTATATCAAATCTGGCCTAAATTCTCAAAATAAATTTTTTCTCATACAGAGAATTCATCTCAACGCGTTTGGAACTTCGAATATGGATGAAATATTTCTCGAAAAAGTATTTTCTTTCCATTCGCGCACAAACTGCTCAAGAATTCGATTTTTCCGCATTAAGTGCGGTTTCAAATCGCCAGAACAAATTGAAATGAATTTAGAAAAATGAGAGTCGAGCTGGGTCGTTTTTCGTCCAACTCCTCTATCTGCATGCCTGCTTTCACCCCCTTTGAAAGCTTAGATATCGCCAAAAGAGCTCCACTCACCTTTTTCCAGAGGCGCTCTCTTGTATTTCTCCAATCTTTTCACGGCGATGGCTTCCAGTCTGACTCTAGCCGCTGGGTATTCCTTGAGTACATCCCACATGTCCTTTTTGCTCAGGACGAACAAGTCGCTGTATCCGACAGACCTAACGCTGGCCGTTCTACGATTACCTGAAAAATGTCGGCAAATGTTTTTATCTTTGTTGAAGACGGAAAAGTTGGGGGTTTGAGAGGAGATGCAAATGTCGGAGGCACGCTCTCGGAAATTCGAGTCGCAAAGTTACGTGATTGTAAGTTTTATACTGGAGGCAACCGAATGTGACGAGTCGAAAATGCTGCAGGATCGTTATAAATTAATCCCCGAGCTTTGTGTACGGGATTTAAAAATTTGATGAAGCGTATAGAAGCAATAAAATGAAAATGTTGATAGTGGGTAGGTGTTGATTCTGTGGATATTCCTGCGGTATGAATATTGTACGAAACGCTTGGAAAACAAAGTAAATTAAACATTAAATTGAATTTGCGAAATACTCGTCATTCTACTCTCGCCGAAGCCCGACGAATGTATCAGTTATATGTGTACAAAAGTACAAAATGATCAGATTAAGTTACAGTTTTTCATTATGCATAAAATTAATACAGTCGCCTTTCGAGGTTAGGTGAAGAATTCTATAATACAAAAGACAATACGGTCTAAATTAGGATATGCAAAATTTTCAAAATAAACAGACAGAACGCACATGAGACCAGAAATAGACATGTCCAAAATAGACAGACAAAATATCTCAAGTCTAAAGCAGATAGACGAATAAAGTTAAAATAGAGATCGAAAACCTCTTTCTGTTTCTAGAATAGACAGAAATCCTCGAAAATAATAAAGGGAACTTTCAAAATAACCGAACAGAACAAACAATATAGACACGCGATACGTCTAATGAATACAGGCAATAACACAATATAGACATGCAAAATCTTCGAAATATAATATCCAGGTGAAACGAAGTTAAAATTGACACCCGAAACCTACAAAATGACTGAAACAGAGCTTGAAATTTCTCAAAATAGACAAACACAAAATAGACGCGCAAAGTTTCTTATTTGGACATACGAAACAAACATAAATAAGATTTAAAAATATAGACACGACATACTTTTAAAAATAGACGAACTAAATACGTAATAGACATGCAAACCACCAAAATATACAGTGGACAAAGCGTAAATAGACACGTAGCACCTCTAAAGTGGACACACGAATGAATGCCGAATATAATACCCTGTATTAGATAAACCTTAATGAGAATTTACGATTGAATTTCAAATATTTTCCAAAACGTAATTCAAGCTATACTTATGTCACGTAGCGGAACGTCCTCAACATGGGGGTGCTCCCCTGCCGGGCGCGATGCTTTGCAGACATCACTTAATGCAAGGAATTCTTTGATCCCTGCGCAAACGAGTGACGTAATTAAATTTTGGGGAAACATCTAACTTGATCGCTCGATTCCATTTTTCGAATTATTTCCTGCTAAATTGAAGCTAAAAAACTTTGCCAAATGATTGATTGATCGCAATGAACTAAATTTCAAACTGAAAGGAGTTTTATCGCAAAAACACGAAGTTGTCACTATAATTGCGGCACGAGTGTAAATGAGTAAACATTGCGGCCGCAGAACATCGAATCAATTGAGATTCCGTTTAATGAATCGATGCAACATGAAAAGAGAAAAGTGTGTTGTGTTCCAAGGCAGCAATTACTGATGTTGAGGCAGAAAAAGCTTTTCAAATAATCGAATGGGGTGGTCACAATGGCTTTTATTTATATTGGAGAATGGTGAAAAACAAACGGAAAGTAATCGATATAGTAGAAACGGTGCAGTAGGCCGAAACAGACCTAAACACGGAGGCAAAAACAACTTTCTAATAGAAACAACCTATTTGGCCGGACAGCGAGTCGGAAAAAAATCGGCGTAACGTATCTTCAAGTTTCCATGAAATTTAATTCCCAAGAGCTCCTTTTCAAGTGGCAAAAAACAATAGGGAATTTTTTTCTGGGAAAACAACCCCTTGTGGTAGACGACATTTCTCAGCAATATATTAATAAATACGAAACGAGCTCTCGCCGTGCCACTCTGATTAATTAACGAACTAATTACGGCTAGAAAAATGGTCCTCTCATATTCCTCTTCTATATTAGGGGATGCGTCGCCGCCGTACTTCCTCGCCAACGAGATTTACGCGCGCCCCATTCGAAGCCCTCTGGGAAATCCGGACTTCGGGCGGAATTCTGCTGCGTAATTCCGGTTTTTGTAGGATTCGATGCAACATTGATTCACATATGTTCGCTTATTGGACAGAATGAAAGGTCGAAGTAGAATCGGTGATGCGAAAAGGCGTCTTTAGGGTTGTTCACTCCATCGATGCCTTGGTTCCCTGATGGAAAACGGCACCGCGTGATCGGAATGAACCGCACCAATAATTGACAATTTTTTGGAGAGCTAAAACTTGGGGTTACGTGTGAGAAATGCTCGGACGATTGAGCAATAAACGAGGATCCGGGGAAAATTTTTAGGTCAGCTGAGTTATCGCGAGAGGAAAATTTATATTGTCATGTATGAATAGGAAGGGAAATAGCGAAAATAGAAGAAATACACCGATATCAAGCTTGTTCTTGGATCTATGGTAATATGAAAAGTTTGCAAGTAATGTCTCGGACGAGGTTCTTTTCCAGACGCTAATTGATAGGGCGATTGCTTTTGTTGGACGTATCCGCTGTAGTAATTTGCTCGCATAAACATAACCCGAGTGGTTCTTGTTGAAACCTCGAAACATAATAATATTGACTAGTGGCCGTTCCCCTGAGGTTCGATTTTATTCCCTAATCGAATGTTTATAGTGAGGAGCCCAAGAAGGGAATGCACTATGCTGATTAAATTTTCATACCTAAGTTTTCTGTATGGAGCAACATATGAAAGAATCACTTTATTCGGTACACGGTCCGGCACACTACTGTTCACTCAAATGTGCCGTTCCAATTGAGCTACTCATATCCAAATTTGTTCACGCGTCTCTCTTTAGTTGGTAATCATTTTCCAGTCTAAATATTTATACTTTACCGCAAAAAATTTCCACCGAATAAAAGTTCGATTTTTATTCAATTGAGGTGTCTTTTTCATCACGAAATTGCGGATGTAATGGAATTAACATCAAAATGACATGACAGCTCCTTCAAAATTCATCGAACTCCATTGGTCGAATGGCATTTCCATTTTCCCTATGAGCATACCGAACTTTTTCTTCTGCCTTACTCGTTAACTGTGTCGCAAAATAAATTGTGGAAAATCCTCTTTCTTATTAATATTTATACGGTGGAACAGATTCCATATCACACGAAGTATTAAATTTAGATTTTCCTTACCTTACATATTCGTTATAAGTATTAGACTGCTAAACATGATGGAGAGAAGTCGTTCTGAAAGTCATCAATCAATATTATTTTAACAAATGTACATTCCCAGAGAAAAGCTTCATTGATGAAAAGTGTCGTTCTTGGGTATCATTTTACCCATCTTCTTACAAAATTCTTAAAGGGATATACATTATTCTATGTGAGTTTTTCGCCCGATAATGAATATTGAAGAGAATGAATCGATGCTTTGTCAAGACCGACTGGAGCCCTCAATGGAGAACCTCTGAAAAAGCTACTTATTTTCTCGGGTGCGAATTAGAACCCCAATACTGCAGCCTGTCCAGTCTCGTTACCGATAATGTGTTGGCTTTCAAGGTTTCTGTTAACAACGACCCAGTCTTCATGAATTTATGTATTAGATTCATCGCTTAGATTCTCGATGGTGTGCTTTCCATCGAACATTTTGCTCCACGGTGGTTATTTTTTTCAGAAGTACAGAAAATATTTTCAATTTTTAAGATCCATAACCAATAAACGTTAGCTGATCACTCTTAATCGGATTTTTATATCAAATATATTATATTATATAATATTCTTAATAATTGTTAATTAGGCACATAGGTAATAGTAATGTTATTCCAGAGAGAATTGTTTTATTGATCAGTATGCATTATTTAAATTTCACTATTAATATTTGCTCATAACGTGCAGTCCAATTAACAAACCGCTTGAAATATCTTCCATATGAAATTTTTTTCGTGCACAGTTCAAATTTGATTTCAATGAGGTGTCTTTTTCAACGTGAATTTATGAATACGAACGTCGTTAAAATGGAGTGATAAAACCTTCGACAATCATAAATGGCGTGGATCAAGTTTTGTTTTGCATTCTAATCAATGCGAAAAAAATGCTGTGGCATCATCCACTGAAATAAATCGTAAAATACTTTCAAACGGGTTTTCACTAATTGAATATTCCAATGGTGCACTATTTCTTTTTATGGATTAATAGATATTTTCTCGACTGTTTATCTGAATATTCAGTCTGATTGAGTTTTGTGGAATTGTTTCGTTTTGTTAGTTAAGAGATAATAAATTAAATTAATACAAGTCATAATATTATAAACATACTTCTTTCAAATAATTCCCAAATGGATGACAATTACAAGATCCATATAATGGTATGGATAGGCATTTAACAGTGAAATATTTATTCCTTCAAAGTTATAACCCTGAAAGGCTATTTTTTTTATCCCACTGACCTGGGTCAAAGTTTTCAGATCGCACAAGTGCCTCTGGCATGACCTAACGACTATATATTTTAGAGAAACCCAAAAGTGTGTTTTGTTTTGAGACAAGTCTTCTATATTTATTGTAGATCATCGAACAGTCACGAAATCTTCCGGAATTCTGAAAATTTCAAGAAGTGACAAATTTAAAACTTCCAAAAAGAACGCCCCTTAGATGTTCGCAAAATGCCAGGCTCTGGACAGCTAAAAGTTGTGCTTGGTCCCATTACATCAAGTTAATAAACTTAATAACCAAAAAACGTCTTCGCTCTGACATTTCAACAACTCTTTCATCATAGCATCTGGTGCCGTCTTAGCGCCCACAGTGCCCAAGGGACGCTGATGACAATACTCGGCTTGCGCAAAATGCGCGTTGTAAAGCAATTACGCACTCACCGCTGCGGAACTTTGTGCATAACTTTTTCCCATCCGTCCGCAATTTGCAATTAACTACAATGATTGCGAAATATATTTTCATAAAATAATCTGAGTTGTTATAAATAAACGTCAACTTTAAAACTAATATTCTACTTCCATTTATGGCGGTCTTATTTCCTCCGTTTAGGGTGCATTGGATCAATAGCCAACGACAGTTTATGAAACCTAAAGTGCCCACCGTTGAGAGACGTTTCCAATCCTATGAAAACTTTATGATTGTGAAGACACTAAACTTTTAAGGAAACACGTGAACGTTATTTCATCCGTGAAGTGAAGAACACGCTTCTCTACTGTCCGCCGCGTTTCTCCGATTCCCGCTTCGAATGCAAAGATTGCGCATTTTGGCTTTTTTTAAGGTTTCTTCCAACGCACCGCCGGGGCTGGTGGCGGCGCTCTCGCATATTCGTTATCTCGTGAACTTACACAACAAACGTATTGTATTTGTTCGAGCCATTCGTTTGTCATATTTGTTCGCCTTGAGGAGCACCGCGCCCGAGAACAATTGATCTGGAGAATTCACATCGCCTCAAGAGGAACTGTGAAGTGGAAGCGACATTCTTCTGGAACTTCTTATTCTTGGTCTGAGTTTGTTTAGTTCAGTCAATTCTGAATGAGTGAAGTTTTCAACATGTCATTTTTGAGTAGTTCTCTTTCCGCATAATAAACGTGGAGCTTCTCTCCACGGAAACATAAGAAGCAATTTTGACTAAGTGGAATGAATCCGATGGCAACCGTGATGGAATGAAAAGTTTGGAGTTTACGTACTAAGTGTTTAGCTTCAATTTTTGATAACGATCATAACGGTCATTGGGACCAGTTCGTGTTTACTGAAGTTGAAGAAGCCCAAAGAATATAATTCCATTTTTTCCAAATGAAATCATCACAAATTAATCTGAATGAACTAATCTTAGAGTAAGATAGCTCAAAACAAACTTGTTGGAAGTTTTCTTGAAATAATATTTCACGCAGGATTAACTGACAATTCGTGAAGTTAAAACATTATTTTTTGTCCCAACCTTTAGAAAAACTGAAATAATGGAAAAAGTTCCACGAAAAAGTTGAAGATAATTAAGCGTTCCCTAATAAAGTTTTTTGATCCTTTTGTATTTTCCTTATAATTTATGTATAAAGTGGGATTGAATATACTTTGTTGATTGTAATTTTTGTGTGTCTACCGTTGATGATATATATTTTTCCCCTTGAAAATATCGTTTCAAATTTTTATTAGAAAAATAAAATTTTTATTATTTGTGAAGTCTTGATTGAATGGTGGCACAATCCAAGCAATAGAACATCGAATTGTTTCTAGAATTGCTTTCTGGTTTTCGGCCGATTAATATAAGAGCCGTTCATATTTCGTCTTGTATCTCGGCTACTGCTTTAATTACATCTGACCACCCATAATTGAAGAGGGGACGAATTAATTCAATTGCTCAAAACTATGCAAACTGGTGGGCGGATAGGCGCGAAATAATTCGACCTATTTCGAGTTACATGAAGTTGGAGATAGTTGACGAATACAAATTAGTCGTGCGTGTTGTGAAAATGTTTGATTAAATTCAAGGATTTTCTTCTGGAGGATTAGGGTTGAGAGAAAATATAATTTACCTGCTGTGCCCATGTTTAGAATTGAGATTTCTCCGAAGTAACTTCCGGCTTTTAGAGTGGCCAGTACCGTCCTGCCGTTGTCCGCAACTACTTGTAATCGACCTCGGTTGACTATGTACATCTCTTTTCCGACCTCGCCTGCAAGAAAATATGATTTTAATGAAACGTTTATGTCGTATATTACGCTGCCCTTTTCACCTCTCGGTGTGTGTGGTGAAGATTTTGTTTTGCTGCTTTGAAATTTTCTTAACTAAATAATTTTTTTTTCTTCCTGCAATTTTTTTTGAGCAACATTTTTCTTAGCTCATTCTATTAACGTGATGAAGATAATTTTTGGCATTGATTTTTACGTTACTTTGAATACTGTAAATTAGAGAATCTTCAAATTATTAGTTACTCTTTGGCCGGTTTCACAAATGTGGTGTGAACTGCCTTAGGTGGTTCCACTTTCTCCCTTTTAGGGATGGACTAGTCAATATTTGATTCTCGTGAACAGTAGTTAATTAGTGAATAGTGCCGAAACCCGGGAATAATTTCTGAACCAGCGCAGCGGCGCCATCGCAGCCGTCACCAGTGCTGCCTGTCCTTTGAACAACAACACATATTGGAACTAAATGCTTGCGGTGCAAGAAAGGGGGCGCCAAAGGCGCCCCCGGGGCCGTCGACGGCCCCGGTAAAGGCGCCGGAGGCGCCCTGCGCCGAAGGCGCCACTTCTCCATTCTCCACAATCTTCTGATTGATTTTGTATCGTTTAGTTGAACGGAACGAAATGATTTTTTTCATGGAAACAAAACTTTATTGAACGTTTAATAAGAATCCAGAAATCATTATATTTGAAAAGTAATCCAATTGATTAGTAACCATCTTATCGTCCCCTAAAGAGTCCACTGCTATCTATACCATGGTAGATTCTTGTTCTTCTTCGTTCTTGCTCCAAGATACGTTTCTGCCTCAGTTCAGCCACAATTGCATCGCCATCCCCGTCTTGGGTATTAACGTACGCCAGTTTAGCGAAGAGTAGATATTTTCTGATACCGATTTGTTCCATTTCACGAATAACTTCCCACATAATACGTTTGGAATGTTTGATGTCATTAAGAGTGATGGTAAAGATTTCTGTTATCTCTAAGGCGACGGCAGTTATATTAGCTTGCGGTCTACGGCGGCTTGAAAGGGCAAAGTCGCCAAAAAGTCGCCATCGATGAAATGCATTATTTCTATTGCATCGGGCCCGTAATAAACGGCAACTGTTCCATAAGTGATCCAAAACAGTTTCTTAAGAATTTGTCCGTGGTCTAATATTACATCATTCGGTAGATATATTTCCCTTTTCATGTGTCGGAAAATGGTACCGATGGCATTTACGCTCATTTCGTGCAATAAAGGAATGCTACTCAGAAAGATTTTGTAGGTATGTATGAGGTATTCGCAATATAAATGTTCAGGCAACATCGCCAATATTGCGTCTTCTTCGAAAACTTTTTTACCGAATCTAAATTGAAAGTAAGGTAGCATTTTGTTTTGCAAGTTGATAGGAAGACCTTTCAGTCGGCAATAATCGGAAAATATGCACGAAAAATCTCGGTATTCAAGGGAATAGTTATTTCCTTTGCTATTGGAATGCCAGTATTTCGCCATGAAGTAACAAACGAAAGTGTAACCGATCAAAGTGATCACAGAGCAGGATATCATTTCGAGATATAGATGAACAGGTCGATAACCATCGCCAGCGCCCACAAAGTGACAAATCGTTCTGACTAAATTGTAAAAATACACCCCAAAAAAATCGGAGAAAGTTCCAGAACATATATATGTATACGTTTCGCTGTGTTCTTCTCCAAAAAGTCTGAACACCAAGGCCGAATTAGGCAAACCATCCCAGGTGTAATAAAGGACAGGTATAAAATACAGAATTGCAGCTGACCATTGAATTAGATAAAAGGTCATGACTGAAAGCACAGTCAATATTCTAATGCAATACGATAGTTTGCAAGTATCCAACACACCCAGAAAACAACGGACTGTTTTTCTCAAATTAACAAGTCTTGCACTTCTCATACAGCTCAGTAATATAATTCTTGATTTTCTGGGATCGTGTCCAAAGAGCTGACATATGATCACCTTGTCGGGAAGTATCGAAAGAAGCTCGGGTAGAATGTAGCTGCAACTACGATGTACAAAAATCAATTTAGGCAAAAACACAACCTCCTTCCTCGATTTATCGTAATAACCAGTGATGCAAATCAAAATAAGGTTCAAGGCAAAAAGCACATCCAGAGGTAAATGTAGTTTATAGTAAATCTGTTTATCATCGCAGGGAAGAAGAATCGACCACCTTAGAGGATCCACAATGAAACTAACCATCCACAAACCCAAAACAATCTTCTCGCGAAACACCGAAAATTTGCTGAATGGATGAATAATGTGCGAATACTTTCCTTCCCTGTGTTTTTTTCGTTCCTTCAAAACCATGGCGTAATTTCGAAAATGCATTTCTCTTCTCGCCCGTTCCGCGTCAAGTTCAAATATGCCTTCTTTTTTTCTGTATAACCATTTTACTATCCTCGATAAATAAGGTGGTAGTTTGTACCGGTATTGAGCTTTCTGGACTTCACATAAGTGGTTTGAACTTCCAAACCTTATTGGCAGCGGCATTACTGGGTTTGTCAATTGAAAATGTCACATTTATGATTATATAAAACGCAAAGCCTTCTATGAACTCATTTTGTTATGTGGTTTAGTATACTTCGTTTTTGACAATTCAAAAAGTTTATGGCAATCATCTGTTGTCGTAAGAATTTTTGGAATTCACATAACTGATAGATGCATAGATGCAATCGTGATTTCAAAGTGAGTTTTTGAGAAACTTACATTTTTGATAATGAGAATTATTTCACCAACGTCAATTTACATTTTTGAAAACATTGCTGTTTTTGGAAGCCTTACGAATTTTGAGGAGAAAATGCAGTCTTGAAATTTTTATAAAACGAGCAAAAAATATGTTGAACACTTTGGGAAAGTCGATAGATTTCTCACAAATATTCAAGAAACTTCTGAAAAGTTCAATATGAGTTCCAAATTAATTGTTAAAATTTACACATTTTCATGAAAAATTTGCAGCCACAGTGACTGTTTGACAATTCATTCTCATTTTTATTGATCCATTTGGAAATTTGAACGTCTTAACATTTCTTCAGAATCGGTTTGAACATTTTCGAATTTTTTTAAAAAATTGGAAACTCTGTCTTCTTATTGCCGTTGACAGTTCAAAGACTTCGGGAAAATTTTGAAGGGTTCAATAATTTCTGGAAAAAAAGGCAAGGAATTGCCTTGACAGTAATAAAAAATGCTGGTCAATGCGAGAAATTTCTTAAATGACATTTTTGAATTTTTCGTGGGAAATGAATGTTTGAGAAATTTCTATTTTCGATTTGTTGCGAATTTTTTATTATTTTCCGATATTCATAAGAATTATTTCACCAACGTCAAATGACATTCTCGGAAACATTGCTATTTTTGGAAAACTCACGAATTTTGAGGAGAAAATGCAGTCTTGCAATTTTTATAAAACGAGCAAAAAATATTTTAGACACTTTGGGAAATTCATTAGATTTCCCACAAATACTGAAGAAACTTCTGAAAATTTTAATATGAGTTCCAAATTAATTGTTAAAATTCACACATTTTCATGAAAAATTTGTGATGATGGATTTGCAGCCACAGTGACTGTTTGACAATTAATTCTTATTTTTAGTGATCAATTTGAAAACTTGGACGTCTTGACATTTCTTCAGAATCGGTTTGAACATTTTCGAATTTCTTTAAAAAATTGGAAGCTCTGTCTTCTTATTGCCGTTGACAGTTCAAAGACTTCGGGAAAATTTGGGAAACTTTTGAAGGGTTCAATAATCTCTGGAAAAAACGGCAAGAAATTTCCTCTTTGATAGTAATAAAAAATGCTGGTCAAAGCGAGAAATTTTTTAAATGACATTTTTGAATTTTTCGTGGGAAATGAATGTTTTTCTATTTTCGATTTGTTGCGAATTTTTTATTATTTACCGATTTTAATGAGAATTATTTCACCAACGTTAAATGACATTTTCGGAAAAATTGCTATTTTTGGAAACCTTACAAATTTCGAGGAGAAAATGCAGTCTTGAAATGTTCATAAAGCGATTTAATAATATTTTAGACACTAGAGCTCCCACAAATATTCAAGATACTTCTGCAAATTCCAATGAGAGTTTGGAATTAATTGTTAAAATTTCCACATTGTCATGAAAGTTATGCGATGATGGCCTTGCACCTATAGTAATTTCTTGAGAAATCATTATCATTCTTAGTGAACAACTTGAAAATTTTGATGTCTTGATATTTTTTCAGAATCGGTTTGAAGATTTTCGAATTTTTTTTAAAAATTGGAAACTGCGTCTTCTTATTGCCGTCGACAGTTCGAACATTTTGGGAAATTTTGGGAAATTTTTGAAGGGTTCAATAAGTTTATTTTGAAATTCCTGAAAAAAAGCAAGAAGTTCTCGTAACAGTAACAAAAAATTCTGGTGCAAGTGAGAAACAGGTAAATGTTTGAAAATTTTCTATTTCCGAATTGTTGCGGAGTTTTTATTACGATAGAAATTAATTCACCAATGTCAATTGCCATTTTTGAAAACATTGCTATTTTTTTTATCAACTGTTTTTAAAGTAGAAAAATAGAAATTAAAATCACAGATTTTCAGAAGTTTCCTCTTGATACAAGAGCAACCTTTTGGATGCCATATATTACTTTTTCCCTTGATTATTATCTAACTTCATTAAACAAGTTTAGAACGAGCCATTGTTGTAGAAATCAACATTTTTCAGTTCAGACATGAAAGCGAGAACTTTAGTAACGATTCATCTGATAGCATGAAGGCGATAGACAAAACATGGATGGGGCCTCGTAAAGCTGACATCTCCGAAATCTACATCTGACCTAGCTGTCGTGCTGATGATGAGCTTCTAGGTGTCATAGACTCAAGTACATAATTGTTGTTTGCTCTCTAATTAGTGAACCGATTAGAACACTTGTAATCTAAAATGAACTAGTCCCAATCATTTTCAAGTAAATGACAGAAAGTGCTAAAATATTTCGTTTATAAGCTATCCTTCACGTTTATGGCCATCGGATGGAGGTGAATGATATTTGACTCCGTATAATGAAGTGACGGCTGATAAATCTGATGATTTCCGTAACGGACGCAGTAATCCGTACAAAATGGCCACCATAACAATTTCCTTTGTCGCAGCTTCGCACATCCTCTATGAGTAAATAAACCGGAATTCGGACCTTCGGGAATGGTCCTTTCCATTTCTAGACTGAATAAATTTAATCAACTAACTGCTAAGTTGGCCGATGAATATTAAACGGTCTTTTTCAATTAAAAGTCCGTTTCGTTTTCGCCGTTAAACTTGGAACGCAAATAAGAAAAATAATGCCCGCCTATTAGTGCAGCAAACGAGGAAACGGGCTCGTTTATTCGATACAATTTCGTCTTGATGCTGTTTTAATAGTGGGATGTTGAATCGATCATTTACATGCAAATCAAGTACAACTAGGAAAGCTTTGCCAAAACGTTGGATGCACTGGTAATCTACCAGAAAGTCCTATTTTCCATATTAAACTGATACGGGTCTAGATTATGCGCCTCGAATATATTTTATAGATGGTTTCGCTCAGATCCACTTTGATATTCGCTCTTTCGTCTTCGTTTCCAACGACTCGTTCTATCCATTAAATAATTCATTCCACGGTCATCCTAAATTATCGTCACGATTCGAAAGAAGCGCGCAAACAACGAATACTCACCCTTTCTACAGATATAATCCCCAGGCGAGAACAGGACTGGCCTCAACCGGAGGACCAATTCACAGAGGAAGCCCGCTTCGGTGTTCTGGAATATTTCCACTCGTTTCAACGTGTCTAAATGTACGTTGATCGCTATCTCGGCTTTAAGTTTATCTGGAAGACACGATACGGCCCGTTCTTCGTCCGAACATTTCTGCGTGAGCCACAAATAGTCGAACCACTTTATCACTTTTACTTGAAGATGATTAGGCACTCTCCTCATTCTCATGTACGTTTTCACGCCGTCCAGTTTAGCTGCAACAAAACACCATCACAAATCATCGAGGTTTCATGGGTCTTTAGGAAAATCAAAACAAAAGGGCAACCGAAATAAATCTGTTTAATTGGAGGGGCAGAACATCACTGTCCCTGGCAGTAAAAGTGCGATTTTTGTTCCACTACAAAGAAGGGGCTAATTCTTTCAAAAACAATAACTTCCAAAACTGACCAAGTTGGGTACTCTTGAAAGTGAAATCTACAATAATTCTTACGTACTGGATGAAAAATTTCAACGTTTTTACTTGACTTGGGATCATTATCGTTAAGGAACCAAAAAAAATCGAAGAGAAGAAATCATTTGGATCGAGACGTTCGAATACCTGAAATTAATTTCAGTGAAACTCATCAAGTTGAACTGCTGGCAAGGATTGCAACTGCTGGTTCAATTGCAACGATTCTACAGTTAGTTACACCTAAAAACCTCACAAGCTCACAGTGATTTTGTCTTTTGCAGACAACCATCACGTACACGTCATATAATTTATGCCAAAAATCTGTTCGTCAACACTGCATAACGGAAATATGAATTGGTGAAGCTGTAAGTTTTAATTTAAATCGCGCTCCATTTACATAAACAAAAATGCAATTTCTTCTTGGCCGGCTAAAAGAACTCCCTTTGTCCTTTTAATCGAATTAAAAACTGATTTCCTTACAAAAGTGGCATCTTCTAATATCCATCATCTCTTCAGTATTGATTGGCTTTTTATAAAGAGTAGACTTCAAACTGATGTCGCCATAGATACGTCTACTTTCTGCGGACAGAATGAAATGGGGGATGAATATTCTGAGATTGCTCTGAATTTTATTGAATATCTAATCGACAGGTTAGCTTTCACTAATACAATCCTGTGCTTTTTTTGGGATCGCCTTATTTCGCACAATTTAAACCATGTTTTAGAAATAAATTGAAGGAAACGCTGGGGATCGTCTTTTATGAGTTCTCCTGATTTTTTGCAATTTTACGAGTGGTTTATCGGGTTTAAATTTAATCAGCAAAATAGATTCAATTATTCTAACTTCAAAAAAGAATTCATTGCTATTTCACTTCCATGCCAGACGATTAATTCATCGTCTCGAATGGAAGAAAATCATCTGGAGAGCAAAATTCTATAAGCTCTAAATGAGATGCTACAAAACATGAGGGTCCATTTGAAACTTAAGAGCTGCTTCCGACCCTGTCTAAGGGTAAAGTCTCGAGACACTAGAACTTAGGCTATTGTTATGCTTGAAAACATCGTCGTGTTTCATCACTTTCTTTTGTCGTAATTTCAAAATATTTCAGTTAAGATGCCTTTAGATGCAAAATTAATTAGGAATTATATTTTCAAGTGCCTGTTGGGCAGTTTGCACTTTTCTTATCTTGAAGAGGTTGAATTTTTCAACTTTGAGTTTGACTGCACGCTGTAGTTCCAAACTATAGTTTCCCACAAAAAATAATATTCAGACTGGTACACCATGAAAATCAGAAATTTCTAGAATGGATGATCAACTTTCAACCAAGCGCAATTCAAAGCTTCAAATATACCTTAGGAAGATCTAAATTCTCATTTCATTACTAATTTGGAACATCTAAGAACCTAATTTTTTCATACCAAGTAGAATTATATAGCTAAAATTTTTTATGCAACTTGAAAACTTTTTTCGACCATTTATATGGACTAACTAACTTCGCTAGTTCTTGACGTGTCTGTGGAATTATTGAAAAGCATGACCTCAGGTGCTTTATTTAACCCACATTATAGCATCAGTAGCTCAACAGGCCTAGTACTGACCTACTACCCAGAAAAACCGGGTTCGAATCCCGGTAAATTCCAACTTAATTTGAGAATACCATCGTGCTTCGGAAGGAATGTAGAGTCGTTGGTCCCGGCTATATATTAAATATATAGTCGTTATTTGAACCCAGGTCAGTAGGTTATACGATCAAAAAAGACCCACAAATTCAATTTTTAGCAACTAACAATGTTCCCAATAAAATAAAAGAAGAATAATAGAGAATATGTTTCGATTTATTGAATCGTTGAACAAAACGTTGAAGTTTATTTTCCGACGCTCTGGTGCTCAGAAAAAAATCGCTTTTTTACTGCCGTTTACCGTGATTGTTCTCCCGAATTAATAGCTTCGTTGAGCAGACAATCGCATGACTAAAAGTAATTTAATCATAAAACATTCAATATCGTTACGGTAAAATACCGATTCGCAATCGTGATTGCAGAAACGTCCAACGACCCCTTTGATCTCGAGCACCTTACAACACTTTTTCGGGCCTATCGTCATTTCATCGTTTCTGCATTCGACGACAACCTTAAAATCACATTACATAAGCAAGAAGCGGGTTGAAGAGAAAAGTGAAGACTTATGTTGAATTACGACTATTTCAGAGCAAATTTCATTATTCTGACGGAATCGAGAATTACAAGCGGCCGGGTGAGAGCGCGGGGTTACAGAAAAGAACAAACGTAAAAATAAACTTCAAAAAGAAGCAGAGTGAGAGGAAAGCGTAATTTACTTCAACTTCATAAGTAGCATATAATATGAAAGTTGGAAATTATTTAGATGCTTTATATTTCGAGGACTAAAGTGTACGTTTGAGTCATTGATTTGAAACTAAGAGCGGCTGCGGATTGAATTTTAGTCTTTGATATCTTCAAGAAGTTCGAGCAGTTTTGCCGGCCCCACTCGAACCTTCCAAGTCAAAGTTCGTCGAGCGACTCCTGCAGAGTTGACGTATTTTGGACCAAAATGTTATATGAATATTCATGATCAGATACCAGAAAAATTAATTCCGTGTGATGTTAGTTAGACCGTTTTCTTTATTTTGACAATTGGAAAAATTTAAGTTTATGAGTTTTTTTTTAAAGTTTATATAATCTCCATCTTATTTACTAATTGTAATAATAACTTTATAATAATTGTTATTTTTATTAGGAATATTATATATTCTAGGCAGCTCAATTTGGGGACACGAATACATTTCGAGAGAATGTGGTACAGAATTATTAAAAGAATGGGTCGTTCGTACGTTTGCAGTGTGCCGGCCTTTTTCTCTCCGCTCACCTAAACGTGCCGCACTGTTCAAAATTGTCGTTTATTTCGAAGCAGTCGCTCACTTCGAATGAGCTGCTCTTTTCAAGTGAGCCGCTTTCTTCTAGTGAGTCGTTCATTCGGTGCACTGTCTGGCACATTACCGTTCACGGAACTGTGCCGTTTAAATTGAACGACACGCTACTGAGCCACCCAACACTAGTGTTGAAGCAATCCATGCTAAACGCTGAAGTTTTATTGTTAACGCATGCTAGAAGATTCAGCTGAAGGAAAGTAGTGAAAAGTAATAGAAAGATAAGGGCAAAGGAATTCGATTAGTCGACAGTCGATCTCAAAAAATAAAAAATTGAATATGGAAACATATAATTAACGCATGACTCTTGATCAATTGATAATAACATATTTTAACGTCGAAAAATGATAATATTTTCAAATTATGTGCCAGAAAATTCTTGTTTTTATGATAATAATTTGATAAAAGAAACATTTCCTGCACCTAACATTTTACAATTGTTGAAATCTTTTAATAAATAATATGCGTCTCCCTTACCTACAAAAATATGCCCGATTATAGAATTTATCCCACTAACCCACCATACCAACAAACTTAATACATCATGTCGATAGTGAGTCCACCATCAGCGTCAGCGTGTTTAATTGTTCATACTCGCTGCATAATTCGTGCATGAAATTCAGATCTAATCGAAGCAGTTAGAGCGAATATAATCAGTTCTGATTAGGCGCATCAACCCGAGAAGTTCTTCGCAAAGTTTTGAATTTTAATTATTACGAACTGTGGAAAGCGTTCCGGTTGTTCGATATGAGTCGTAACAGTGAAATGGAATCGAGATGTTTCATTTCGAAGCAAATCTTCGCCGGAGCAAATGGATCGATAACAATATCAGCGGTTAGGACAGAATAATATTGTAATACCGCCTCACGCAAATTGCTTGATCAACGGGGCCTTCAGTGAGATATCCATTGAATTTGCCGTTATTTTTGGGGATGCAATAATTTAGTCCGCAGTCACAATCAGGCGAGCGAGTTTCAGGGGGAATGGTCCGTTTTCGTGCTGTACTAATCTGTATATTCGAAAGCACCTTATGTTGGAGGCTGAAGCAGCCTGGCTCCACTTTCCTATTTATGTATTTTGCGGGAACTTCTCCCAAATAGCCTTCCGCAACGTTCTAGAACGCCAATAATATTCATCCACGCAGAGGTCATACAGTTTATCGTTCCATTTCCTCAAATTGTTTGGAAACGATGAGCCAAAGTATACGAAGGGATCATCGTAACGGGTCTTCTGTCCGGCAAATAGAAACCTCTCCTCGCCACCAAGACAGATTCCTCAAGGGAGTGAGAACATTGTGATATCCTTGTTTTGCGTTCCACCTCTCTATTCTCCTTATTATTTACATTTCAGCTATGGGAATTAGAACATTTCATCACAAATTCGACCTCACCTTCGATCTGCGTCATTGTGTGGTTATTCTGAAAATTTTCTCATGTCGCCTATTTGTAAATTACCAAAGTTCGCGTAATCAAAAATGAAAATGTTTTTGTGATAGTTGCCTGAGATTTGGCGCCAGTCAGACTGGAGAGACATCACGTCTTAAAGTTTTGTCTAAAACTGGTCATTTCAGTTATCAAACGGTCACCACAATAGAGAATTTTCTTGAAGTTGTGGTTGCTATGTATTTTTCCTGGCTGCATCACATACATTCCCCCAGAATTTGACCCAAATCGCCCACCTTACGTTTCTTCAAAATAACTTAAGAATTGTTTAAGTTATGGAGGGAAAAGAGGACAAGGGGTGCCATTCCTAACCATCTCCGACAACAACGAGAGCAGGAAGGACCAGATGCAAGTCAGCTACTTCGGGCCAAAATGCGTTTGAAAAACTTATTTTCTAATTGCGGGAGAAGTGAAAACACTTTAATTCAATAAACACGGTCCGGCTTAAGCGTTATAGCACCGAAAATCAACAAATCCTGTTCTCAATGAAAATGCGTTGCCGAAAAACGAACGAAAATTACTTTGGACCGGAGCCAGTTCGAAAAAATCGGGATGCTCTCTGATACTTACTCGCTCTGCAAATTTATATATCTATTCAACCCCGTTTGATTAATTCCATCCTTTCGCGCTCGTTTTTGCCGGATTCTGTTTATGAGGAATTATTGGACATAATAAAATGTGATTTATTGAACCAAATGGATAGTATAGTTCATCGACGAAAACAAACTAAATATTTTTTCCGAATCCATAATGGAAAACGGATAATGTATTGATATATTATCAAATGGGATGAGTTTGAGAGCATTGGCGCATGACTCAATTTGCTCTTATTGTTAGTGATCTCTTCTTAGTTTTTAATCTGGTCGAGTAAAACACATAAATCGCAGATCGCTTTACGATTTGTAGGCGGTTTTGAAGAGGGAAAACACAATAGGTTGGGATCGATGTTTTGGAACACAGAAGCTAAAGTACGGATTAGTCAAGATTCAAAGACAGAAAACGGAAGGATCCCACAAAGGGCAGACAGAGCCCACTTGTATCTTGAAATTCCATTTTGTTTATGAAGTAATTTTTGTCATAGAATCGTTTTGTAATGCGCACGATATAATAAATATTCCTCTGATTTCTTCGAGATGAAATGGAATCTTGTTGTTAGGCCGAGTTTTAATATTTTCCGCATCGATATTTCAAGCTGATACCAAACAGCAACTGGAGTCAGCATGGGGTGATGGAGTCCATACATTAGTCCCATTGTTCGAAACTTGGCAGCTCTAGAGGGTCAGATATTTTAGTCGAACTCGTAGAATTTATGGCACCAGAATAAGCAGGGTTGAAATGGAATTATCCGATAGCACCGATCAAAATTTCCCGATAACGTAGCAAACACTCGGATAACCGCATAATTTTGCAGTTGTCAGGAAAGTTTTCCGGTGAAATGTGCAATGTGTCTATTCGGTTTGGTAACGTGAAGCGTCTGACATTTTTTGCGATCGACAGAGCCGGCTCTGCAATATTCCAGAAGTTTATTAGTCACGTTCACATAAAAAACTTCTACGAACTTTTTCGAGCTATTAACTGCGTCGAAAACTCGAGACCTCATGTTTAATATCTTGAATGGGAAAAGGATGAAAATTTCTGGTCTCTGTATTACAGAAGCATCAGATTGAGGCCAAGAAATTCTCCTTGGATGCGTTGGAATTTACCTCAGCACTTTTCCAGCATACGCATCTTAATCTGTCCCTATTCATTCTGGTTAAACTGCTAATGATCCTGTTGGCATTAAACGTATGACACATTTCAGCATGATTAATTACCAACAAGCTAATTCGTTTCGTGGATTTGCTCCAATCTAAAGCAAACACAACCCCTACAGTAGCATTAACCGCTGATTTATTGTAACCAACTTACGACAGCCCGACATACCCGTAGAAAATACCAAGAAGGACACTTCATTATCGTCACTAGTCACCACCACCCTTGTAGGTAACACCACATACAGCGATGAAAGGAATTCGATAGCAAAAGGGCCCTCGCTTCTTGCATTAAAAGGGATACTAATTCGTCTCCTTCTGTTATCAATCAGGCTTCCTTTGACGCTGTGCGTCGCATATATCGCGAGACTCTTTCGCGCCTTCTATGCTACACGTACAAGATAGTTTGCTAAACTTCCTAATTTCGTATAATTTAATTCACTCCTGTTAAAGCGTTACCTATTATAAGTTTGTGAACTTGCAGAAGCAGTAGACGATGTTGATTCAGCGAGATACGGAATGATTCAATATTTCACGGATATGATTTAGCTTCAGCAAGGGGAAATATTTTCGCAGGATTTAATGAGAACTAAATCACGTAGGAAATGATAAACTTTGAAGTGTACCCCCGTCGCGTCTTGGATGAGACGCATTCGATGCTCAAGAATTTGTCGATGGATATCTAGTTACCTCGGATCTGTTATCTGGGGAATATTCGAAAGGAATCGAATTTTCGCTGTAGGCAGTCATGAGTTACCATAACCACATTTTGTATTCACAACATTGAAAACATCAAATTTTTCGAATAAAATCTTCAATATTCTTAATAGCTTTGTTCCAACCTACCACCAAACCAGTTGCGAATCAGTCAGACGCTTGCGCTTTAGCATTTTCGGGGTCCTAAAATCGTAGTGCGCAAGCGTCTGGCTAATTTAGAACTGGTGGCCGGTTTGAACAAATTGCGTGAAAATCAACCAGCGATATGATGAACGAACATAATTTTTTCAGCATTTCTTGATCAAAAAAGCATGGATACTTTTCCTGAAAATAGTGAGTCGTATATCGTTTCGAGAATCTCTAGTCATCAATCTTCGATATAATTATAAGGAACAGAGTTTATTTCTTGAAACTCTCTCCCGACTAACGATTAATCAAACTATGAATTGAAGGTCCCGATATTAATTAGTATCACGTCAATATGTCACCTTTAAATAGCGTTATGCAGGTTTCAATCAAGTTTCTTCGCTTCAATTCTCATTCAATCGGCCAACTTTTTCAATCACAAGCGGCTACAGGGAAAACCGATACGACGTTATACATATTCACAATCATCCAAATGCATTATAAATTATATACCAAATGAATTCAACGAGTAATTTGTTCGTTTCGTTCGCATTGATAAAACGAAATTTTGTTTCAAATTCCGAATGCCGTTCACGTAATCGATTTACTTTAACAATCCGGTCCTGTGTGAACGTTTTGAGACCACAAATTCATAAATTTGGTTCTCGATGTGACACACAATTCCACCACAATTACAAAACGTTCATTGTCTGATTTTGCTGTAACCATATTTCATTGCAACGACTTATTTTTCAATTTCCACTCTTAGAAAATGACGCAGAATGCTTAATTTACTCTAATTTCGCACAACGCGTTTTATCATGATGCAAAATTGGGAAATATGTTTTCGCATTTCGCTTTGCTCTCGACGCATCACGTTCATGTTGCGCCAACATGCCGTATTTATACAAGCTACGAGTATTTGTTCCGGGGAATATTCGCTCACCACGGGTTGGGAGGGAAAATAGAGGGTGAAAGAAAGAGAATAACTTGTTGGTAGTTCTTTAAACAAGGAAACTTGAATCAGTGTATAAGTATATACCGACCGAATCCAATTTTCCCATCACGAAAACCTGTACGCCAGAAGTAGATATCAATATAAAAAAATGAACGAGTTGTGTAGATGTCAATGGATGTTTTTGACAAACATCTTGTTACTAGTTTCTAGGAGATATCATAAATTGCTCAGTGACCGTGATATTTGAAACAAGCAACTGAAACGCCAATATTGCGTGAATTTTATCTCTGCAGTGTTCGTCTGCATGCGGCACTTTATTTATTCACAATTCGTCGGCTCTCGAGATTTGCGAAAAGGCTACTCAAACTATGGAATAAAAGTTATTACTGCCCTTTTACGGAAGATAGAATGCCGGTGTATACAATTTGCAATAAAATTTTAATGATTCAATTTCGAGGCAAGCGATGCGCGCAATACTCGCTTCCGAACGTCGAATCGTAAAAAGCTAAAGCTTCCGGAACGCGACATTAAACGAACAGACGTCGAAATGAACAGCCTGTAATTCACAGTCGATAACTTTCGTATTTTATCGGTTAAAGCAATTTGAATTTTTCAACTCGAAGGAACGGGGATAACCGAACGTTTATAGTGGTGATTTTTTTTTAGATTTTGTTTAAGTAAAGCTACAAAAAAATAAAATGAAGTTCTTAACCATCGCAACATCCAGCATGAAAACTTCAATATAGGTTTCGATTTTCATAACACATGTCATTTTGAATGTCATTTTTATTTAAAGGTTGTCTTTTATATATCGAAATGTTATACAACTACAGGAAGAGCTATAATCAAAGAGAACAAAGACAGCATCCGAACTCGTTCCGCGAATACAGAGTCGTGACAACGATCAATCGCACTATATGAAGACAAGAAAACCAATTCAATTCGTAAAGGCAGTAAACGCGTATTGGACCCAAGGATTGAGTAGCTTTAGAATCGAAGATTTTCCGCCTACACGTACAACTCTTCAACAAGCAATGTTTTACAATGAGGAGTTCCATGGATAACAGACAAATGAATTTATGAAAATTGGGAGGTTCGGAAAAAAATACAATTTACGTTCAAGAAAATAAAATTGAATTAGAGATTTGAAACATTGGCCCGGAAGATAAAAGAAACCCGCGACTATAATTGTTCGGGATTCGGCCGAATATAGGTCGCAATATTTGGCCGCATATAGTTCGCAATATTCGGCCGATTTATTTCACAAGAGGAGAGGATGCTTAACGTAATACCTTTTAGTGAGAGAGATATATTGATATAAACTAATGTTCTAACGAATGATTGAATTGTCACATTCATGAATGCGAATGTGAATCTTGATTTTCAACTAAATATAGGCATTTGATATTTCATATTAGCTTACCAGCTATGTTCTGGCCGAACCTAAGCCATGGTCAGCCGTCCAACATTCAAAGCCCATTTATAAAAGTTTTCACTTCAAAATTTTGTGTTTTTATTCCGATATTAAAAAGTTTCAGTTGCGTATTCAAAATTCCAGTACTATATTCATAAATTTCATTTGAAGATTTTTAAGTCGCATTTCAGTATTCAAACTGTCAAAACAACCATAAAATTTTAAGACCACCATCGGAGGTTTTAAGTTAAATATTCAACATCGTTCGTTCATTATTTCCAAATTGCACTGCGAAGTCTACAATTAAGAGACTTTGAATTTCCAATTCAATATTTAAAGATCACCGTTTTCCCTTCAAAATCTTTGCCTCCATATTCAAAGTTCAGAGTTTCTATTTCAAAAAACAAAATTTTCCGTCCAAGAATGTGAGTTCGCAACATAAAATTCAGTGTATTAACTGCAACCCAAATATTTTCCGGTTGAAAAGAACCATAAAAATGAAAGAGAACTAAGAAAAACGAAAGTTTTAAAATCCCTCGGAAGAAAAGATATACCTAAAACCCTCCAATCTCAAGAATCTTCCAAAATTATTTTTCGAAAATTGAGAAAACTTCAAAATTTGGAATGTTGACACTTATCAACAAGAAGTAAAAATTAAAAACAGTCAACAAAATAACAGATTACCGAGTTTTCGAATTCGTTTTGGGCATCGACTCGTCAATTATTAATTTAACCGCAGTCTCGGGCACAATCGTCGAGTCGTTATTAGTGCCGAAACCCGGGTAGAATTCCATCATTTTCGCTATAACAACAGTTTTAACAACCGGCAACTGGAATCATGAACAACCTTCTTAGGTGACGACGACTGTAATTCAAATAAAATCTGTAAATTCTGAGGGCTCAAGTAAAGCAGGCGACGAATGTGCTTCCGGGGCCGTCGACGGCCCTGGTGAAGACACCGGACGCTCTACAACCTCATCCGTCGTATTGATATGTGATGTAAACTATCAGATCCCGAATAATCGGAAGACATATGCCTGTGCGAGTTATGCGAATTCCAAAACTTACGAAAAAACATGTTTGCCACAGTTGAAAATCGCGCTTTGAACTTGCAATGATAGGTGAGCGGAGCGAGAAGAGCCGGCACACTCAAATTAACTGAAGACCCGTCACTAGTTCAAACCTGTTATCTGTAAAAATTTTAAGTGCACCGAATATTCGGCGCTCTGGCCAAATATTCGTTACTCGATATTAGACGAATCCACTATTCGCCGCATCTAATTTCAACGCTATTCGAAAATTATGCAAAGGAAAGTAGACGCTCTGTAATTAGGATGAGAAAAAAATTCTGATTAAACGAGTTATTTCGTTGGTTGTGTCCTTTAGCGAACACAGACTGGCTGATACCAAATTGAATCAATTCGAGAAACTCAAAAACCCCAATTGCGCGGCTGTTGGCAAAGGGAGATGGAGGTGAACTTTAATATATAAAATCATATACTAAGACTAAAATAAAAGTTTCCTGAATTACGGAAAGTTAATTAATGATCTGGTTGTGTACGCGGATGAAAAAAAAGTACGTATGAATGGCCGCAAGAAAAATCGCACATTTTTTTGGCGGCCATTTGTCATTATGCCATTATTCTTCTCCTCATAATTTCATCACAGTACAAAGATCGCGAGTTTCCATTCTCAACTCGTTCAACCCTCCGGCTATCAGTCCGTTCATCATTGTTCCATTCGATTCGTTTTCCTGCTCCTCTCTCCATACCTCCACCCAGTTTTATGTGCAATACATCATCTTCACCCAGACTACCAATTTCAACTCAGATACAATCCTCCATAATCTGTCCCTACCTCACATTGTTCAATCCCATTTCTGATGCAATTGTTTCTTGAAAATCGATGCTTTAATTCCCATCCGCGATAAAATTAATTACCCCCGTTGAGTTGGAAAAAGTTATCCGAAGTTATCTGAACTCTCTCTCGTTCAAAGCTTCGAAGGGTTAATACTCGGAAGGTCATGTTAAAATTTCGTTAAGCACTATATATTTCTATTCAATTTTAATTAAAAAGTGTGCAGACTAATTCTGAATTTAATCCAGTTAAAGCTTCGCTTTTTCGCTCTGCAAAATCTTCGGACAAAGAGAACGTTCCGTTCCATTGCAGGTGGAGAAACTTTTCAGTTCTAGCCGCTGGAAGTTGATTAATTTAAATTCCTGCACGATTAGATTATGAATGACGGGAAACTATTTTAAGCGAAAATTTATTTCGAACGTTATGAAATATGTCAGATTTTCATACAGAGGAGCCTACATCCCGGACTAATATAAAAGCCCAGTTGTAAAAATTCAAATAAACCTGACAACGTAGTGCGTCGGAGTGACTGAGAACAATTTATTTGTATCCTTGAAGTTTGTATTGGTGAAATTTCTACAAAAATATCACTCATTATTGTCAAGATAAAAGGAAATTTTTGTTCGACTAAAGAACCTGCACGAAAATCTATTTTCATCTATAGGGGTTTAAGGATGATGTTAATTAAACCAAAATAGTTCTTAGGGTTCCCTGTAGCTGAAAATAAAAATTAGATCACTTTAAAGAATGGAAATTGTGTCAACCTATTGATTGATCGATTTTTTCGTTAAAGTATGTTATTGGTATAAATCATATTTGTAAAGGGGATCTCCTGCGGAGCCGGTCCGACGCTGATGCCGAATACGGATGTAGAGAGACTGAAATAGCCGCATTACGCTCCCCTTGCCCGATCGATGGCTCTGTGGTTCTAAAAATAGCGCATCCAATATTAGAGCCCGCTACTCCGGGACTAACTGGGATAGCCGTTGACATTGACTTCTCTCTCTGAAACAGGCACCGTGGGTATTACCCTTTCACTCTGATGGATGCACCAGGATACATCGCGTTGTGCATGCGGCGTAATGAGCGCTAATTGTTCTGGATTAGCACAAAGAAAATTTACCACAAACACAAAACGAAATCGGTCTATTTTAACGGATATATTCGCGCAGATAGAAAATGAATGGGACGATAAGGAAGAATTCATTTATATTATTTTGGCTGTTCATTTCCGCATCATCTGAAGTGATAAAGTGAATCTTTCTTTTATGTTCGTTCCGCACGGAGTGAATGATGAGTAGGTACTATAGAAGAGAGCGCTTTAAATGGAAGTTGTACGATAACGGTGCTCATTGTCCCTTTTTTTCCAGTCTCTCTTCCTACTTCAATATTGGAGGATCGACTGAAGCCTAGAATTGCAATCTGCCACCTAATAGATTTTTAAGATGAGAACATGGAATTGAGGAACAATGTCTGAAAAAAGGAAATTTTAATTTCGCTAAAGGAGCAATCAATCAATTCGATGAATTTTTGTATAAACAATATGAAGTGCGTCGTTGTTTTGAAGCTGTTAGGATAAACCCAACAGCTATACTCAATAATATAAGATGATCTGGACCCCATATAAAAAACACTTAAATATTATGAGGACACCAACGAATAGAATTTCTGCTCAAGATTAAATCGGGTCATAGTATGCATTGGATGATTAGCAACTTTTGTCTCTATAGAAAAAAAGACATCGAAATTTTCAGTCGAGCATGAGAAATTCCATTAGAGCAAGGAAGTATCGTTGGTGGCTGTCGTCTAAATAGATGAAATGTAAGCCGACAGGATAAATTACTTTACCATGACGATCTTGGGAAATATTCTTTTATAAATCGTTGCGCGTCGCATCGGATTGACAATTATTGATGTCCAAAATGGAACTGAACACCTATAGTAACATAAGATTTCAGTTAAATGTCGTTTCTAACAAATCCACGTCCAATTCGAATTAAAGAAATAAATTTTGTAATCAACATTATTGTGATTTGAAAACTAGTGCAAAATGTGTAAGTTGTCTGGATTTTTTTGAGTTTCTTGTGGACTTAGATAATATATGTTCGCTATCTTTAGACCAATTAATGACAAATATCAAATTTTTCATTGTTTTTCATTATTATGATCTGGTTTATTTCATGTGTTTAATTTTTCTTTTGGTAGCTGAAATCTTGTCTTCGTGATGTCTCCTTACTCATCAGAGAGACCAAGCCCAAAGAACCCAACAAGCTCTTCTTGTCCTGCACTTCCAATTTTTGTACTGATATCATCCATTATAACTTGGGTCCCATTTGGGTCTAGCTTGTCTTGGATTTTGTTGTAAAGTTCCTTCACTAGCTCACCATATCTTGGTTGAGATGTTGGAGCATACAGCTGACCTCGCGTTGCGCTACCGGAACTTGCAGTTACATGATCTGATATTGGTGTGAATCAAACTATATGTTGCCCTAACATAATTATTTCAACTACTATACGAGTGAATAATTTGTTTCAATTTCGTACTCTATTTTTATTGATGCGAAAACAAGTTTGAACATTTATTTTTACATTCCATTTGGGATACGAAGGAAGAGCGTTAAATTTCTCATTCGGTGCATTGCTGAATGTCTCCAATAATTAATTATGTACGCAGTCATGATCTCTAATCCAGTCTCACGTTGGGGAAGATGGGAAAACCTGAAATCTCTTAACATGCTCGGGGTAACATTTCCTCCTGAATAATTCCAGAGTTCATTCTTGGAAAACTTGGAAAACGCTGCTTATTAAAGGTGTGTTTGAATTTATTTCGGAGAAGCAAATTAAGGATGAAAATTACGTGGGATTGGAGAGAAGCTGAAATTTCTAGATAATCAAATTCAGAGCAATTGTATATAGGGTGTTCAAGTAATTTGCAACAATGTCTTGATATTTCTTCGTTATCGAACTTACTTCATAACACGATTATAATTCCCTCAATTTGCTAATTGAATTCAAATCTGGATATACGGTTGGTGATCCAGGTTTGGATCAAAGGTCACCTGGTAACTACCCACACCATCCTTGAGATACAATTCATAATGAAAAATGAACTAATTACTGTCAATCATCTTTCCAACCTAATAATCTTTTTTTATTTTTTCATTTTTAGAAAATTCCAAAACTTAAAAAATTAATCACCGACACCACATTGATTCGGATAATTAACTGTCTCTTTGTCACGGCAAACATGAATCATCAATGGTCTTCAAGACTCATTAACAATACTCCTTCCGTTTATATTTCTGCATTGAAACGTTTTGAATTGCACGAACTTCCTGATGAGGATTAATGATAAGACTTCCGGATCAGAAGATATCCCATAAGATGCGTCTCCATTTGGATCGAGTTTGGTTATCCTGCTTTATGTTTCATAACGCCATTGAATCCTTTTTCTCATCGAAAGTACTGCTATCAATGGAAAAGAATGGAATCCAGAATGAGCATTTCAATTTTATTCGAGCATAAAGTAGGAAAGTTATTTTCTTCTAGTATCACGTTTGTGGATGTACTTGATACCCACTTTTACTGGTTCGCCGAATGGGAAATATAGAATTAAGAGAATTTCTTTAGATTTATAAACCTTTGGGGAAATATAGCCATTGTTAGATGTATTGGAGGATTAATGAGTTTTCTGAATGATAAATGAAACGGGTCACTATAATTTATCAAATTTTCATGCGACTACCTGCTTTAGCTGAAATGTCTACGATCTGACCCTTAAGGGTCATTACAAATTCAATGTCCCCACCTTTTTTTGGAGTACGAAACTTCGTAGTATACCCGTCATAACTTAATGTCAACAGTGTCCATGGATCATCGTGCTGCTGTCCCGGAAAATGTAGGAGACCTCCTTGATTCGAGTGGAGGTAAAAGGATTCCATAGAGTTTCTCGGTCACACTTTGGGTGTAACGAAATTATATTATTTGAATTGAAGAATTGATTTCTGAATGAAGCATAATTTTCTATTCAGAAATCGATGCCCTTGTGGCACATTCAAATGTTATTGCTCTTTTATTATAAACCCGATACGGCTATTAATGTTTGCTTTAACGGCAGAATGGTAGTATAAATGATCATAACGACTATTTTTTGGGACTATCCATCAAAATGAACCCAATCCATATTAACAAAAATCATCTAACTCCATATCGAGGGAGTGTTGCTAAGTAAAACTGCTGCTCAAGTTTTGGAACAGTGCCAAGTATGAGAAACAGACAGAATTGGAATTGATTAGACCCAACGGGTGAATAAACGAACCAAAAAGTTATCCGACAACGAGTGCGGAAAACATCTGATCGAGTGGACTTGGACATTGACTTTTATTCGACAATTCCCATCGATAACGTTCGAACATGGATTCCCTATTCGAGCCGGAACCCCATCGGTGAAGCATCAGACACTCGCGGAAATTTCATTTAGAACGGAGTTCCGACCATCGACGGCAACGACAGCCGGAAATAGTTCACAGATTCGGAGTTTCCAGCATTTAATTTTTCAATTTAAAACGTAACGATAAAGTAATGAAAACGCGCTTACGTCAGGCGGCAGCCCCATTACGTAGCGTTTCATCGCTTTGCGGGGACTACAAATTTCCTCTGGTTCCTCAGATTTTTCTATTGTTTTTCATGCGGCTGCGAGGTAAGCGCACCGTCCGCGTGTCCTGGAATGTTTATCAGGATACGAGATTAAGACCTGAATTTGCTATGTCGAATAGCGGGCGATTAAGTGCGCTCCGCTTAACAATCTCTGGTTGTTCTTTCCTATTCAGAACTACCATACCTTGAGCGAGATTTTCATTACTTTTACGTCTATATTCAAGTTTTGTTCGTGCTCGAGATGGATTATAAAGCTGCCTTTGATAATTTTCTTCTTTCAAACCGGCCCATTTTCCAGGCGAGTTAATCAATTAGAATATTTTGGTAGAATGCTTGAATCTTCCTTTCCAGGCAGCTGGATATTGCTCGACTAAGCTGGTTTAATGTTCACTCTATGACACGAAGTTTCAGAATATCGTCAAATCGGAGCTGATTCAAACTCTACGATTTGCACAACCGTTTGTATGCGTCCAAAGAATTAATTTGCTTTACTGAAATCTCACTCCTCTGTCCTAGAAAGTATAATGTTGCTCTTCAACTTTATTACATATTTCTCAACCAATAGAATTCCCGAATGGTTCATTGTGAAAACTTATTACAATGAAAAAGAATAAAACGTTAAGCAGTACAAATCACAATTTTGGCAGTTGTGATCGAAACGTAACTTTCATTACGACAACATTCTGATTAACTACTAAGTTCACCCAAAGTCTTCATATTTCGGAAAGCCTTAGGATTCCATACGCTCTTAACTATAATCAAATCTCCGGAAGAGGGAAGAAAGTTCAGCGGCATCAAGTTCAGAAGAGATAACCACAATGATACATTTATGAAATGAAAACACCCCGAAGTGTTGCAACGGAATTTCTATAACATCGCTGGGGTAGCATTAGCTTGGCTGAGTGGGAAAGTTGTTTCAGCCTCAAATAACCCCCTTCTCATAAAAGAGAAAAAATCGAATAATAGCCAGTTCAACAATGAAGAAGGCGTTTGAAATGAAGTTTCCCCACTAGTATACTATATAGAAATATCGATATTATTATTATTTCTATGGGGTTTCATTTTGGAAACGACCTTCTTACGATACAATAAGATCGACTGAAAAAAAATTATTTTTTTGTGGCCGTTTTCAGAAGAAACAGTTCATTTTAGACAGAAATAGTAATCGAAACGACCCTAGCCCTATTTGATAGCAACTGAATGGCTAAAAACTGAAAGCGACGATAATTTTAGAACTTGAATTATATCAGATAATCTTTGAACATTTTGAACATTTTTGTATGCAGGGTCAACTTAAAAAACGACTTTCAGTCGTAATATCAAATTATTCAGACGATCAATAGATACTTTATACAATCATTAACAATTTTTTTAATTTTCGAATGCCTTTCGCTTTTCGGTTGTTCAAGATCAGGACGTGGCGATGTGAAGTCACGGAATAAAATTCGTATTCGGACGGTCGGCGCGCGTTTCGTTCGAGACCAGGAATGCGTGTCTTATCCATAAGTCTTTATGTATTTCATCGATTTTCTCGAAAATGGTAAAGCGCAGTTAAAAGTAGTGAATTGTTCACGAAATTGCGATGCATTGTGTATTGAAAGACCGGAAGCGGTGGAATTATCAGCAGTTGAGTTATCACTTATGGAAAAAAACTCGTTTTTGGAAGGTTTCAAAATGTTTTTTCTCAGAAACGGTTCATTTTAGACAGGAGTACTAATCGAGACACTCTTTGAATGTTTGCAAAAGTTCAGAAAGGTTACCGATTTTTCAGCGAAATCTCTTGAATAACTCTTCGATGAGTCTCCTGAGAAAATTTTCGGATTGTTTCAAAAAATTAAAAATGATTCTGTTTAATGTTCTGTAGAAATTTATAGATCCGGCGCTGCTAATGGTTTCTAATCATCACACGCTTTCAGTAAGAGTGAATTCATTGTAATCCCCAATTATAATGTTCACATCAAGAGCTGAAATTTAATCGCAAATTCACATTGTAAACTGCCGAAATCGTAATCTGTTTTCAGAAAATATCAATTTCTCGGTAGTCAATCGTTTGCCTCGGTCTGGTAGGTAATTCCAGCAAATGCCGAGATTCGGATCAGATTGCTTTTCGCTTCCCACGGTACGACCCATTTCCAGGTTCCCAACGATTGAAGGTTTCCTGGAAACGGGAGTATTTTATCATATTTGAATAAGAAATTCGGCTTTCAAACTTATCTGCCACGCATCAGAAGTTTCGGTTTGTTGATCCCTAAATGTACCTGAAAACGCTAACACATTTATATGCAAAGCTTAGACGGGGGTTGGTTTTTCGCGAAGAGAGGGTGAGAGATAACGAGCCGGCTGCCAAAGCACTTTCAGGGATGGAACTAAGCGCGTTTATTTACATATTATCTTTTTATATTATTAATTCATCTCATCTGGAAGGTGAATTGTAGTAAGTGTCGATGTATGTTTTTCATGGGAATCGTCGTTTTTATCGCAACTCCCGCAGAACTGTGCGCCCGTGTTGTCGAATTGGAATTTAAACGGCGTCTATTGTTTTTATCGAGGGTTTTACGTAATCCACATTGCAAATGCTCCTGTTCACGAGGAAAATTACTGTCGAATTTGTCGGTTGAAAAACAACATCCCAATGCCGAATTTTATGAAGAATTTTCCATTCGATACGTTTGATTTTGCGGTTTGATGTTTTGTAGTGGATGGTTTTCGAATACCAGTTTTACATATGTATACACTTTTTTGTTTGAATTTTTGTACATGAATTAATTTTTTTAAATTTATGTCTCGTGTAATTTTACGCCAATTACTCAAAGATTTTGTGTATTAATTAAAATATAGTACATATATAAATAAGCATGTAAATGACATATCGGAAAATTCAACCTGAATAAAATGTAAAATCCGATGATAAAAAGATGGGATTGCCTCAAAATTGAATGAAACGTGTTCGTTAAAAAAAGTCCTTCTCGTTCTTAAGACGAAAACGAGCCCATTAGGTTAATCCGCAGACTAGACGATCATTTAACCGAAACAAGGAGTTGATCGAACGAATTTCCACCGTCGGCGTCGCTACCCGGTGAAGCGCAACATCGCGGGGGTGAACAGTGTAAATGCCGGTACGTGGGAGACGATATCCCAGATAAAAATAGAACACAAAAAGGTCGCTTCACAATGGGTTGACATGTTGAAAGGGACGAGATTCTAGACGTTCGTACGAAATGGAGCGAATGCGATCGCTGCTTTGTATTATGGACGTGCTTATAGGACACACGTCCCTGTCAATTAAAACGGTCAATGGGAAAACTTCGTCACGATTTTGTTTCGTCAAACATCGTTTCCTTTTCATTCGTTTCCCGTTATCCTGAAGTCGAACTGAGGAGAAAATGCGATAAAACTTTCGACCAATCAGAAATCAACAACTTTCCGGTTCTTGGTGGAATAATTTCAGAAAGTTGAGAGATAGTGAACAGTAATCCCCTAAATATATTATCCCAGATAGATTCTTTCGTCTGGAAGGAAGTTGCCGTTTCCATCTCTGATTTCGTCTGAGTTTCAAAGATGCTGCAGAGACATACGATGTAAATTTCTCTTCAACGGAAGGGCCAAGTGAATCGAAGTTTGTTGGTCGGGCGAATTACGTCGGAAAAGAGGTCCGTTTGGAATTGATGACATCACGATCATTTTAGCAGTGAAATTGAGTGAAGAACATATTAATATAAGGGAATTGTTTTTCCCTATTTTTCAAGAAAAGAATCTATTCAATTTCATTTCAATCCTTCTTAAAACAATATACTACTTACAAGTGTTCAAAAATATTACATCTTATAATTCGATATGATATTCTTTTATTGTTAGACTGAATTAACCCCAATTTTGTTTGTTTGAACTCCTCGTAAGGAAATCTGATCCATTGAACATTGCAAAGTAAATATCATGCTAAATTGAAAATTTGCTCCTTTCCGAGAGCAAGTCACCTAACTGTTCACTGTAAAAATCTGCCATTACTCGAAACCTTGATGAAATAATCCAATTTCTTTATTGTTTCAGCAAAGTGCGACCACTTTGCCAAAACCACTCATATATGAGTGACTTTTTGTTCCACTATATCGATTTTCATGCCTCCTAATGTAATTGCGATGTACGGCTATGTTGCCCATCGAAATCATTAGTCCACTTGAAAATGCCATTGGCATTCTGAACCGTTCCGCAGTGAAATTCTATAACTTTTGATTCATTTCACGAGAAACGAGATTCAAGATGGGAAACAATAACATCTGCATTATTTTTTAAAATAATACAATTCACTGGTTTCTGTAAAAGAAATTCTCGTCTCGTAATTAGTTTCTGATTACCAAATTCCGTTTAATTTTCCTGACCACCATTTAATGTAAATCATTTCTTGAAAGACAAAATCTTGTTAAATTATCTCCCAACTGACAAAAGTCATTTTATTATTCATCAAGCTGTATTTCTAGGCCCGAGGAAAAAGCTCGACGTGAAATAATAGGTCGTAATCATTTTCAAACACTGAAATAAGACACCTGCGTATTTTCCCCCCGATTTCCATTTCCGCAAATTATTGTAAGAGTGTTCGTAAACCGTCAGACGTTCTATTCCATCAAAGAGTTCAAAATGTTATCTAGTGCCAAAAACTGTTCCGTTCACCGTATTTCGTGCGGGTTTTCTCTCCCCATCCAATCTAAGTAAATCACTTTCTCCTATCCGATGGAGCGGAAAGGGAGGAGCTGGCTCCCAACACTTTCATCCGTATATACCGGATACATTTATATTGGTAAGCAGATTTCTTTCCTGTAAACATGGGGAATTTTGTCGACCCATCTCTAAATAATTCAATTGTCCTTTTTTATATGCTTCATTTAACACATTGTCGCTTTTCCATATGAAGTTGATTTTTTTAATTCAGTAGAACCGAGATTTTTTGAACCCGTTTTCGAATCGATGATATTCATGAATAAGTTTGGATAGCATTTGTTTTCCATGCAGAAAATAATGCACCATTCTGTGTTAAGTTTAAATTACAGTTTGTGAGATATTTGCCCGCGGACATTTGGAGATTGATAATAACTAAACGGTACTGAAAATTTATATTAATGCATTAATACTTCAGCAAACAATTCGCTTTGATTATCGCTTATTTGGCTCATATAATAGTTTCTCAACATTTCAGTATCATTGATATGATTGTGGTATTGATAAATGATCAAGGTTCCCGAAAGAGGGGGATGTGACATAATTTCGTTCCCCATTTCGCAAAATGGACAATTTCGAGCATATTATTGTTCATTCCGCAGACACGACAATGCCATTGCTCATTCCGCGGAATAGGCAATTTTTCGTGTGGGGCGTCGTTACACGCACGAAAATAAATCAGAAGCCCTACGCGTAATCAGAAGCCAAATAGAGTCACCCATGTGCGATTTTTTTATCTGGGAAAGTCAGGTACGTCGAATCATTATTCAGAATTCTAGTACCTCCGCATAAATTGTTTTGGAATGTTTGGCCAATATAAATATTTGAAAGTTATTCAAAAATATTTATACATATCGGAGGAGTTTTTTTGACAAATTTGGGAATTTGTTAATTTTCAGACAATAGTATATAATTTTTTAAATTCTCAAAATTGTGGGAGTTCTCGTGAAAGTTCGTTGAAAATTCAATAATAATTAAAATTTCTGGAAAACGTGCCAATCGTTCATAAAGATTCAAATGCAAAATAAGATAGAGTTCTAATTTTCTGTGGAACTCTAAAAATTTTCGAGGAATTTTCATTCAACTTCTTTGAGGTAATTTCCTCTAATTGTTTTGAATACATAATGGAAGATTTATGATATTATAATGAATAAAATTTCACCTCATTGTTATTGCTCCCATCTCACTGCCCAAACTCCTTTCTGCACACTAAAAGAAAAAGCTTAACGGTAACAGACTTCTGATAAAATGGATGCGGATATTATTTTCGAATAATTTTATATTTTGATGAACGTATAAATGAGTTTAATTTCAATCGAAACTTCAATGAATTGACACGATACGATACATCAGCCACAGTTATTAAGTATTATTCAAAATGATTGTGCACCAAACAGAAACAAATACCACAGTTCAATCAATCTATTTCATAACAATTTATTTTTGGAGTTTTATTAAAAGTTCTATCGGACCGTATATTCTAGTGGAAAGTTTCATTGGGATCATACATTTTGTATGATGAACTTAATATTCACACAAATTTCGTGCCAAAAGCTTCGCTAAGTTTCTGCGCTTGTAAATGAATTTTTACTAGAAATTGGCTTCCGAAAGATAAACTTTCGTATCCTTATCAATTAGTCACTTCTCCCTCTTCATAAATAATTGATATTCATGATGAATTTTGGATTATGGTGCTACGATGTCCATAAAAGAGAAGTTGATAGTACGGCCGTAAAATATGTGCGTCCTTCGGTTCATGAATTGATTATTGCGCCCAAAATTTCAACCATTCATTGATTGATTGGTTCATAATCAACACTTATCAATGACACTTTGTGTGATAAAAATTATCAATATGTCATTTGTATGTACATAATGAAAGCGCGATTTTTTTAAATCAGATTTCTCTGCATTAGCGTTTAGAACAGAATACCAACGTTCGAAAATTAGTCTTCACTTGAAGGAAATTTTCAGTATGAAATGAGAGCAGATTCTTATTTTAAACTTGTCTAAAAGTTATGACGTTATCTCGTCAAGTGGAAAGCAATGAAACTGAGTCGATAAGGGAGATAACGATGTGGATTGAAGAAGTGCTCCGGCGGCATTATTCGCTTCTCTTTTGTTCATTTCCTATGCTAATTATCTGTTGCGTCAGAGGACTCGCTACTTTGTTTCTTTGCACTCACAATAGTACTCTAATTGTGATCGAGGATAATATTGTTTGTTTTAATATTGGGTGTAAATAAAGGGATGTCGAAAATATAATTAGCATCACTTGTGTGAATTATATTAATTATTTTCTAATAAAATATTCAAAGGGGAAAATCACACTGAATCGTTTCGACCATATACACAACAAACAAGAGCTTCGTTTGCATTATAACGTATTTATGTAACCCAACCACATTGTATAACATGTCGAATCTATGTTGTGAATTAGAAACCAAAATATTATGAAAAGCTTTGGATGAAATTTTGGAAAAAAAAGTTGAAGAGTAAAGCAAGTGCCTAATGAAAACATTCATATTGTACTCTAGATTTCCTTCGAGCTTTAAATGATAGAAGTGGGCGAGTTTTTTGGTTAGTACTTTTTTTCATTTCAATTATTCTGAAGTTGCAGCTTTTCTGACATTTTTTCTTGATATTAATCTTGTTATTCTTAGACGCTGCCCCTTTTGGAAAAACTTCATATCTGCTAGCAGATTTTTTTTTGTTTACTAGGTTCTCTAAGCTTTGAAAGCTTTACTGGTCACTGCAATATCCTCAGTAATTTTTTGCTTGAAAACTCAAACTGTCTTATTAATTTATTAGAAATAATACATTCGTTGAAATCCGAATTACCCAAGTAAACAAACTGAAATAAAACGAAAAACTCCTATTGGGATATCGATGAAAAAAATTGATAGCAGCAACGTTCCCAAATGTCAACGATTTTTGCTTAGTTCGGAGAAAACGGCGATCGGTGCGTATAATGTGCGGTTTGCTTACCGACAAAAAACCTATCGTAATAGGAGTTTGCAAGATGGTAGATCCGATCCGGATAGCTGGCTGTCCATTTCTCGAAAACACCCACATCAAAGCGTTTGTAGTAAATAAGACGAAAAAGGTCCAAATTTAATGTGTTGGTTCAACAAGGGAAAGAGCATCTCGCGAAGTAAGGGTGCGATTAATCTACCCGTATAAAACCATCGAGGGTTTCGTTCTTCCGAGAGATTTCGGACGGATGAGAGCGGCCGGGCCTCGTCGAACGTTCAAATGACTCTTTTGGAAAATTCTTGAACGCCCTATTCGTGACAGGAGGATGGGTTTTGACGACATCCTTTGATTACTCGAGACTCTTTTTAGTTTTTAGGGGGATCAACAGATGCCCGCTGAACGCTGAAGTTTCTATCCTTCGTCACTAAAGTTATCGGAAAGTTAAACAAAGGAAACCAATTTCAATCTTGCCCTGGAATGCTTTCGCGCCTTCACTCAAAACTCATGTTTTATGCATGCAGTACGGTTGATCAGATCCTGGATACAAGCGATTGGCCGGGTCAAAGCGACTTCATTCAAAAAAAAGTGGAAGGAAAGCTTGAAATTTGATCAACTATATGGAAATGTATTTAAATTTTCGCAATATAGGATGACTGAATTATTGAACGTTATCATGAAGAACGCCTTTAATTGAAAGAATATCCGGAGGCGTCGAAATCCTGAGACTGACGTTGTTACGCAGTTAACAACTGAACGCTGAAAATTCCATGAAAACCGTTGAAAGACTTGACGAAAAATTTCACAAGTGGATCTAAGGATTTCACGGGATACGTTCACGTCACTGACTTTATTCAACGGAATATCGCGGTCCACGAAATTCGAAATCGCATTTTATTTCATAACAGCGGAGTTGAAGGAAGGTTTCCATATTATGACACCCCTTTTGTAAATATACGCCTGTATACAATTTCGCTTCAAAATGCTTGATACATAATAAAAACTTTCGATCATTTTTGAAAAATTAATTCTATACTTACAATATAAATGTCATGTCATTTATTACGGCTAAACAGGGAAACGTGATTAGTGGAGTTTTATCGAGGAAAAAGTTGGAACATTTCAGTAATCGCACTTAGGTAGTGATAAATTGTTCTCCGCCTTCTTGGAGAACTTTGTTTTCAACGAGTGGGTGCTGCAGTGCTTTTTGGACAGCAGATTACGGTAAATCATATAAAATGTTTCGGCTATAATTTTAGGTTGTAACTCAAAGAAATATTAATTGGATGGTACCATTTTGAAGCTGAAAATGTCTTTTTTCCATTCATATCAACTTTTATATCTTTAATGGGGATCTTCTTGAGTTTTGGCATCACCAATTGAAAGTTTTTTTTGATATATAGCTTTCTTAGATCTGATCTTGCGAATGATACCAGTTAAAATAAAAATTGGAAAAAGGGTGTCAGAAAATGGAAAACACAAAAAAGTTTTTATTTATTCTAAAATGTTTCAGTTATTTATGCACAATTCTCTAGAAATAGTAATACCACTCATTCTCGATTTTTTATGAATTCAAAGTTAATCTGTTATAATCAGACATATTGCAATTTTTTTTCGTATATGCACACGATTCAGAAATATATAAAATATCGTCACGAAAGTTTGATATTATACGATAAAAAATTTTATACCTCTGTCCAAGTTCGAGAAATAGAATTCGAATTGAAGGTTCTCTGTTGTAGTGTTGGGTCGTTCGCTAATTTGAAGTGTGCCGGCTCTTTTCGCTCCGCTCACCCAAACGTGCCGTTCAGTGTTGTTCGTTCGTTCAAAATAACGAACCGATTTATATATTCTCCAATTTGTTCCATCAGAAATGCAGTTTCAAAAATTCAAATTCAGAAGAAAGAATTAAATTTCTTTTTCAAGATTTGGGAAAATACATTCTCGCAAATGATACAATAGCTTCCAGATTTTTTATTATTTATTTAAATCCAAAAATTTTTATTAACCAATTCGCCATTTCAGTAATTCACTAAAGAAAAGTAATCTTGAGTTCACTTTTAATGTAGAAGTGATTGTCGTACGATTTTAAAACGGGTACGGTTTCATATTTTTAATTTCTCGAAAACTTTCAACGTCAGTGCTCACGTACTGTTGAAATACGGTGGTAATCTGCCCTTTGTTCGATAGAACCTCAATATTTTCGGGGAAGACCGCCATTGAGTAAGAAAACCTCATTAACTTGCACGGGGAAAAGTCGGTCGAAATAAATGTTTAAAAACCACCCCTGAGGAAAGAATACAATCCGCACCGAGTCTGAACCAATAGATATTGTTTCATATTATTAATTTAACATCTAACGTCACTTATTGCATTAGTCAACGAAAAACCTCACTCCCTATCTTTTGAAATTCAAATGAAGTTTAGGTGGACAAGAAGCAGCGTTCAGCTTTTCCCTATAATGTAAATGTATAAAGAGAGCAACATTTTTCAATTAAAAGTGATTGAGAATTGATGTAACTGTATATCATGGAGTTCATTTAACAGCACCACCCCAAATTTAAGATTGGCCGTTTCATGACATTTCAACTGATATTTTCCAATTATTCTGCAAACGGTAAACGTCGTTTTCAGTAATTCCCTCACTCTGTTCTGTATGAAAACATTAATTCCATAATTCAATTTGGAGTATATCTGGCCGTAAATGAACATACCAGTTATAATTATCCGCATTGCTAGTGTATCTTTTTAATGAGTTAAAAATTCGCAACTTTCCCCCGAAAAAAGCCGTATCTCTTTGTTCGGGGCGTGAATATAAAAACGCGGTTAATTAAGTAGCGGATTCTGTACCGTGAAGTAGGTGATTTATCCCTTATTAACGTATTATGTTCCCAAGTAACTTGATGGCGTTTAATTCGAGACTTCTCTTTGGTTACATAAGAGGAGTTGGGCTAATTAGAGACTACACCATTAAAGTTATCTAATTTTCTTTCCGTTCACCCGATCACTAGGGGCCATTATTGGAAAATGTGTGGCAACTTCTAGGTGATACATTTGTTGCCTCCTGCACTTCCCAACATCAATCAAAAGAACGAGACTGCAATGAGAGCAATCATCTGCACCTGACTGATACGGATTTTCCGTATAATAAATGGATTCGGAAAACCGCTTCTTATTATTCATCTTCCGCGTTTTTTCGTCGCCATCCGACGTCGAGACTGACTGAATGAGCAGCTGCAAATGAAATTCATTCTCCTTTCTTGATGTTGGATGTTGGGTTATTTTCATTCAGACGGCGAGTGCCACGATGGATGCAAGAACGTGGATATTACTTCCGTAATTGGACTCCCGCATCCATGGTGTTAATACGGCTGAGTCTTACAGCTAGAAAGCTCGACTAAAGGCTGAAAATTGAAACTTCCGACTCAAGAAAAAGCCATGTTGGAATACTTGATTTCTCAGAAAGCTAGAAAATCTTTCTGATGCTCTTACTTATTACACACCTTTAATACTGTTCTTTCGTTTGAAGTTTTGTGAAGTTTGTTAAATGACGTTCCGGCTCGAAAAGCTGCGATTTCAATACAAACAAGAATTTAATGAGAAACTTGCGCAGCGCGATCATTGAAATGGATCCTGCCTAAACGAAATCTATAAACGGAAATGCATTTAAATAGTCGTACACAAAGGAATGCTTCAATTAACACTTGAATCGGTGTATGCTGCGTTTTTGCTAGTGTGCTAGTATAAATATGGTGTTTGCATTAAAATTTTGATACTTTCCGTTAGATCAACAAGTGATAATAAGTCACCGACCGAAGACGAAATAACTGTTGCATCTTGTAATTTGTTGTCTTTACCCAAACACCGAGAACATTTAATATCTTCCAACTTCCCTTCTTGAGATGGAGACACTTCCTCGTTGTAAAATCAACAACGACCCTTTAGTGATTAGATTTAAATCATCTGCAGATGGATGTCAAAAGATGTAATCATTCGAACGTGTGAGAACTAATGCAATTCACATCGCCTCCCCCTTTTTCAGATACGAGCAACAGATAAGTCACTCGATTCATCAGTATTGATTGGATTTCAGACGTAATGTTGGTGTTCCATCACATCCACCCGATCGATCTCCTCGAGATTTGACAATATTCTTTCATTGTTTATTGAGTAATTCCTGATCTGCGGCCCACGGAGATGGGCTTCTAAAGTAATCGAGAGAAACGCATTCACATTTAACGCCACTCCTCAAGAACCGCGTAAGCTATCATCCCGGCCAAACTACGTTAGCATCGATAAAACATTTCACCTTATCTTTCCCCCGAGTTCCGTTCCCTCAATTGAAAAACTTGCCTTCGGAAACCTCCGGGTGATTTTTCTGGGGAATCTGAAAAACAAATTTCCGACAACGACGAAATTCATTAACAAGGAAAAGTTTCTTTTTTGATGCGTACGTCCATTCCATTTTCATTATTAAACCACTCCCTAAAACAGTATATGATTATTTTTTTCATTGTGGTTAAGGTTATTTTCGCATTGTGTATAATAATGTATAATTAGTGCAGTTTACCAAAATTTATTGTTTACTGATGAAAATGGTGGAGGCGCCGGGAGAAAAACAGGAATATTTAGTAAAATGGATTCCTGTTATTATCACACCGATTTTATAATACGAACAGGAAAATGCTAGTCATAGCTACTTTCTGATTCCCGTAAAATAACACTTTTTCATCAATTAATATATTTCTATGAAACAGTTTCAAATATTAATTGATAACGTAACGTGACAAGTAGCAATTCGTAAGGAACTAAGAAGTTCCAATATCAAGAAATATTGAAAAACATTTCCAAGCAAGGTATGATTTTAAAGGTAATATTTTGATAATAACAAATAGAAATTTCTGTAACATTTGAATAATTAAATTGTTATCAGGAATGAATATTCCTCTAATACGGACAACTCCTGTTACACGCAAAGCAATCAGATGTTACCTGTAACTAGATATTCCTGCCGTGAGCAAAGGAAAATATTGTACGTTTCTGATGATTTCCTGGAAAAGAACACCGCCGAAGTACTCATTATGAATTTTTATTCCTGCACTAATGAAAGTTTTCTATTCAGTTATGATTACTGGATTGAAACCTACTGAATTCATGTTAGTGGAATCGGTTTGTGTTAACTACAGGATATTCTTTTAGTCTCTTTACTAGAAATAATTTTTTTAGTACTTGTTGATAATACATTTAAATCATTCTGTTTTTGCACAATATTGAAAACCAATCCATCAAAATTTTTACATCAGCCTTAGACGATGTTAGGTGGACAGCGGAAGAAAAATCCTAATTGACGAAAAATTGTTTCACCCTGTTGCGAAAAATATATTCTGATCTCAGAAACGAAGTGACTGTTCGCTTTCGATAAGAATTGTCATTTTCTCGATGGGAATATTTCTGCTGTTTCCCGCTCGTTTTATTTGTCTGGGGAAATCAGTTGGTTATCCGAAATAAACATTCTGTCGTTTCTTGAATATCGAAGCAAATCGTCGTTTCGTTTTGTGACAAAAATGTTGCAGCAGCAGAACGAAAAATGCACTCGTGGCCGAATCGAATTAAGTTTATGGTTCCAGTACATTCCAAGATTATTCGGAACAGCATAAGATAATCGAAAAATTTATATTCTCTTGAATTGTTGAACCACTTTGCCACAAAACGTTTTGCTTAGATATATTCCTTGCGCAGTCTGCAATTCTCCTTGATTCATTTCTGCTGACATAATGTACCTCCTTCCAGAGAAGGGGCAATTATCCTTCAGTGGGATTACGTTGAACGCAGCAATAAATTCGCGCCATTTGTTCTGGATATTGCAAATTATTTCAGAATGTTCATCAGTAGTTTACACGATATTGTGGCTTGGCGCAACACCAGAAGATGCTCGAATCCGCTAATTTCTATGGTATGAGGTCTTGGGGGCTGAAGTTGTGATAGTGGAAAATTCGCTATTGCAAAAGTTTTCACTGTTATCTAATATTACGTTGGTTCGTTGCAGTCGAAATTCGGACCAATTATATCCGTTAGCATATTTTTAATAGAGAAAACCATTTGTTGCGAAAACTGTGAAATAGTTATAGCTAAGTGAGTCGTGGAAAATCTCTTTCTAATTTCGGTCACAATGATATGGCAGTGCGCTGCTGAAATGAATCCAATCCGCGATATTCGTGGATAATAAAGATACAATATGTCGTCTAGTGGGACCGCAGAGCGATCGCCGGCCTGGCAATCTACTTTTTAATGAAAGGTTTTTTCCGTCTCTATTTAAATGCAACGGAAAACAAAAAATTTTCGTTTCTCAATCATTCGTGTTGAACGATTCTCTAATTATGTTTCATTTTCCTCACTATTTAACTAAATAATTTCCTCCTTAGACTCACGTTTCATTAAATAGGTAGGATGACAAGATTATAAGGGTAATTATCACACACATGCTCATTATCGTCCAGTTATTAGCTACGAAAGCTTCCGTTAAAACAACTCTATTTTGGGATAGCTATGATCATCGATTTATGTGATTTTTCAAATCCACAAGTAGATCATCATACCTACCCCATGTTCAGTAACTGAAAACTATCTAATTCCTGGACCAATATGCGACATAAAAAACGTTGCGTAAAATGCGGTATAAAACACATTCTACATTGCATATACATACTGGTGAATCTCGGAGAAAATTCACCAGTCTTCGAGATACTCATATAAAGGGAATAAAAGAGTAAGGGGAAAAGCTCTCAATCAATCATAAATTCGTACAGGGCTGGGGAAAATAATGTTCCAAAATTCGGGAAACAAATTTAAAAAATGGCCTACTCACATATTGCCGAGTTCTCTGTAAACATCAGATAAATCAAGGTACAAATGTTCTCAAAGTTAGAAAGTTAAAAAATGGGTGGGGTTGTTTATAAAAATCATGAACAAGTTGTGCGTAGGTCGGAGTTCGTTTTTCAAGTAAACTTCGATCCGATTAAAAATAGATTATCAGTTAAATCTTCCGAATGTCGAATATCCGTCCCGTCTACGATTCAAACGCATGACACATTTCACGTCGTCGTGCTGCTCGTCATAATTGATTTAGCGAGATAACACGCTTGTCAGAACTACGTTCCACCAGCAGCCGTTCGATTTTCCGTACTCTTTGTTCAGACATCAAATCATGCCCGAACTTCCCGAGGATCTTTGCAACCAATACACTTTTCACAGTCTGGAATGCCAGCTCCATCAGTTTGAGAGTTCTCGAATTGATATTTCGCGAAATATAATTCCGGCCAATTTTCCCGGACCTATTATTCACCAGACATCATTTATAATATTGAAATTTCCCGGACATTATTTTCAATTTCAGTTTAAATTTTAGCGATGGTATGGTAATTCGGTTTTTCACCGAAATCCTATTTTTGTTTTTTGTCGGTCTACGTCACATTGTAGGGCTCCTTGGTGGCGACAACTGGAATATGGTAAATAAATTACGTGGGAGAAAACACTAATTAAAATTCAGGGAAGCGTTTCACGTGCCAAGGTCGTCCATTTTTTTAGCACTGCCCGCTTTTGTGAACAGATAATTTCATCAGCAAACCAGACCAGAATTTAGGTGGAAATTATATTTTACAAGGATGTCGGAATAACACTTCCAAGGTTTTGAGAGATCTGAAAGAGCAAGACAGCATTTGGAAGCTGAATTCATTAAATTGCCTTAAGAGATTGAAACCTGTTAGGCATAAGACTGGAATAGTTTCAGTTCAAGTTCAAGCAAATTAATTTTCTAGACAGTGGGGTCTAAATTACTTTTTCCAAAACGAACCTACGATCCTTCTGTCTGTCTTCTTTAATTCAATTTTTAATACTTTGAAAGCGAATTTCGTAGACAGATATTCCACAGCACCAAAGCTGATACAAACTTCGTATTAACTGACGCAAACTGATTTTGCCCTACTGCATTCTATTTTTTTTTTTGCTGAAGGGTATAATGAAAATCACTTCATAAATTGAATAGGTCTTAGAGAAGATTGAATTTTTTATCCAAACATACTACAAGAGAGAATCTATTGGAATAGATCCGTCCACCAACAAATTGCTTTGAACTTGATTTTCTTCTTGAAAAAAAGGTGTGCGCTGTTGTAGCAAAAAGTGATGAATCAAATTGGCGAATGGTTTCATTTTCAAAATCGAAATTTTTTTTCCTCTAAAATAAAAATTCCAGCATTTTATAGAAAAAAAGTTTGGAAATTCTTTCACGTTATGGAACTGTCCAATGAATTATTCAACGACGGATAACTTGACATCACATTCAAAAGATGTTGAATCGTTTTTTGAGCAGCGATAGAATGTTTTCAAAAAAATCCATATTCGGTGCATAGAAAATGGCACTTTCAATTATTAGTGAAGCACTCCCAATGGAAAATCGAGCGCTGGCTAGTGGATAAAAACCGCACACGCCCCTCGCCCACCGATATAATTAGTTTTCGGTTCGAATATTCGAAATTCAGATATTATGTTCGCAAACGAATTGAAATTAAAACCGACAAAAAAGGGACGAAAATTCCACTCGCATTCCGTGGGACGCTTCCAAATCGAATAGGATAAGCGATATACCCAACCGTAATTACTTTTCATTTTTATTCGGATCCGCGGAAACACAACCAGCCGACAACGTAAATATATTTATATCAATACGCCGGGGAAAAAGGGAGAACGCAACAGGGTGTACTTTCGCAAAGATGCCCCGGCCTATCTTCGTGTGAGGGTTATTCCCCTGTTCGGTAGAAATTTCGTTGAACTGACGTGTTCTGGGACCACAAAGATATTATTCAAATCGCGATGCTCACGCTTTCGACGCACGACGGCGTTTCAACTTGTACACGATTGAATTTAATGGTCGCGTTCCTGAAAAGTTGAATAGTGAATTGAAATTCGCAAGATATTGATATTGGGGTTTCTTTATGTTGACGAATCGGTAAATCTGCAACTGAAAAAAATCTGACTATGAGCAATCGAATATTGAGTCAATAATACTTTTTCCCAATAATTCGATATACTTCAACTGAAATAATTCACTTTCAATTGTCGTCCACTTGTTTTAGCTCATCTGTTGTACTTAAAATATTGAAACGTCAGAAATTGATAGATTGATTCATTTTCAAATTTTCTGCTATAAAACGTAACTAACAGAGGCTAAATAACAGAAACCAAGCTTATCATATCGATGGTTTATCTACATTATCCAAATACTATAATTAATTTCATCAAAAGTTCGTTTAGTTACATATTTGTTCATGTATTAATTTACAAATGTGGTCACAGAGCTGCATATGTCGGAATTAGAGAACTAACATAGACATTGATATGTGCTCTTACTTTTTGTGTCACAATATGAAAATGCTCGATTTAAGGTATCTTGAGAATTTTTATTACAAATGGACTTATTTTCCTGAATCTTAAATTCTTCAGCCCCATCTGAACCTTCAGTATAAAAAATGAGTAGTCATTTTTATCTATTATGGAAAGTGAGTATTTCGCACGAGCGCAGGGGGTTGCGAAAATCGGAATAACCAACGGGAAGACCCTTTTCAGTATTTTGAAAGTGGAAAGACCCGAGAAAAAAATTTTTTTACTGACAAAAAATTGAAATACACCATATTAAGACGTTTTCTTTCAGTTTTTTGAGTCGATTTTGAATTTTTCCGTACTTAGTTCCGAAAGCTGCTTGTCTGTGCAGCTCTTAGCTTCTTGTTTTAGGTTTTTAAGTATTAAGGCTTTAAATTTTGCTTTTAACGTTTATTTCAACTTCAAAGTATGAAATTTGGAGTGCCAGATTCCAATTGTACGTTTTTGAAGTTCGAAATGTCATTATATTCCAAATTTCAATTTTTTCAAATTCAATGTACGAATTTCTAGTTTTTCTTGATCCCGAATTTTAACTTCTTCTAAATTTTCACAATCTTTCTTCGAGTTTTCAATTTTATAATTCATTTTTCCCGTTTTCAGTTTTGCAAGTTTTTTTTTGAATTCCAAATAAGGTTTTTTCGGCTTTGACTTCGGATATTAAATTTTCACGTCCTAAAACTTGGAATTTTGATTTATCTCGTTCTTAATTTAGTGCGGAACTCTCCCAACTTGAATAACTTGAATTCGGGGTATAGAAAATGGACTAAATTGAGGATTTTGATTTTGTATACATATGTACAAATATTGTTATCCAAAATATTTTCATCTGTTTGATGCTTTGTCGGTAATTTCCCGAAACTTCAGTTGAATTTTCCCGAAGAACTCGAGTTGCTGCATGGATTAGTGCTAGAAATATTCGAGCTATGGACGCAGGGAAGTTCGAGTTTTACATTTTTTTTGGGCTCGAAATTTGATTTCGAATTTTAGATTCTGTTTGCATGTTACTTTAGATTATTTCGATTTTTCAGTTCAAATTTCATGATTTCAAGCTCGATTTTCAAGCTTTTGGTGTTTTTAAAAATAGCAACTGCAAAATTTTTAGACTTTTGACCCAAAATTAGAATTAAAATCTCAAAGTTCGATTTAAAGGCTATCGAATCTAATTTCTATTCTTTAACGGTTCTCAGTTCAAGGTTCGAGAAACTGAATTTTTAGATTCGCATTTTCAGTTAGGAAATCTGTTTTTGAGATCGACATTCCGAGTTTCTCAGTTCGAATTTTAGGTTCCATATTTGAAATCCAGGTTCAATTTTCAAGTCAAATTTCATGCTTTCAGATTCGGTTTATTTGTATTACAAAAACCAAAATTGAATCTGAATTTTGAACATTAAAACAAAATTTCAAACAAAAACTCAACATCTTTTGTATTAAAACCTGGAATTCGAACTAAAATCAAAAAATCTGAGCTCTTAAACCGACAAAAACTCAAGTTCGAAGTTACATACTCTTAGGTTAAATTTTCAAGTTTTCTAGTCGATTTTCAGATTTCTTCAAATTTTAATTCCAAGCTTCAAGTTTTGAGTTCCAGATTTCCAAATTCAGGTTTTTCGATTCAAAATTCAGATATTTAAAGTTCAAAATTTGATTGTCTCGGGTTCACGACTTTTTTCTGATTCGAATTCAAGGTTTTGGTGCTCGAAAATTCAAGTTTCTGTTTTTAAGAGCGATGATTTCAGATTCTTTGATTTTATGCTTATAGGTTATTGCTCTTATGGTTCAAACTCAAAACCCTCAAATTTGAGGCTGAAAACCGAAGGGAAAATCAAATACGAGTTTTCAACGAAAACCGTATATTCAAAATTTAAAATATTCCGTTTGAATTGAAACAGAGAAAACAGAAACCTCAAACCCTTAAAGACTTCGTTTTCGCAGGTTTTAATCTCTTACGGTTCGAATTTCAAAATCCGAAATCTGGAACCCAAAACCCTAAATTTTGAAGCCAAAAACCAAAGAAAAAATCAAATATAAATTTTCAACATAAAATTCAAAACATTTCGTTCGATTTTGCTGTAGATTTTGATTTTTTTGGATTTGAAATTACGTTCTTAGGCAGAACTTTTCAAGTTTGATATTACATTGTTTCAGATGTGATAGATCATTTTTTTTTGCTTTTCAAAGTTCGGATTTTATGTTTTTCTGATTTTGGGGCTGAAAATTATAAGATTGCTCATTTCAAATTTGGGTTAAATTTAAGATTCTTATGTTCGATTTTCAGGGTTAAATTTTAAGGGAACATATATTGATCCAAATCTTTTGTGTGTGTACTTAGAGCTACTGGAATTAAGTGAGTGAACTCAGATGTGCACCGAAATCAATCTGTCATCGATTAACGCCAATAGCCTTCAGGCAGTTTATATTAACTATTAACAATTAACAACTAGTCTGTTTAACGCGAACGAGGGTTATTGGGAATTATCAAATAGTGGATTCAATGGATCCACTCCATTGCCAGAGGGATGATGTAGACTTGCACGCGCAATCACGACACCACTGAGACAAATCTCGGTTAGTTGCCAGTGATATGTCCCACATAACAGTATCCATAATGTTCCAGTAGAGACACATAAAACGGTCTCGCCGAAAAATATCCCACAGTTTCTCGTTCATCAGATTTTGTAAGTTCCGTCTTGCTCTAAAAAGGATTTCATTTCAAAGTAATGGCCGTCCCAGTAACCGTTGCAACTAACATCATCAACGTTCCATATACATGCAAAACTGGGTTGGTGTATGTGTCAAACACGAAACATAATCGTTTTTCAATATGCAATTTGAATAATAAAAGGACATTTATTTTGGTGGAACACCCGATTTATCAACATATCGAAACCGTCACATATTGAAATGGATCCAATATCAATAGACTGGAAAAAAAATCGCGGCACAATTAAAAGGGTTCCCTACAAAAACGTCGATCCCTCCTCACTTATAACGAGGCATCTTTGCGGAAATTGCTCGAACTCAAAAAGACAACTTTGCTAGCGACGCTATAATTATAATCCGAGCAACTTTGTAAAGTTTCGCTAGCAAAATATTTCGTTTGAAGAAGCACGATTAACGTCCATGAAATATTCACATACCTTGAAATTCCTTTCTGGCGGCCGACACTGACGTGACGATGTTCGCGACGTGCCCCAGGACGGTTGCGAAAAGTAACAGCCCGAAGAGCAATTGGAAAATGACGAAAAGGTATTCGCCTTTATTCCTGGGTCTCGGCAGGTCACCGATGGTCGTTAATGCTAACGTGCACCAATAGTAACTTTGTAGGTAAGCTTTCACGTAATCAGTACTTTCCGAATCACTGTACACCCAATTTTTAGACCCGAAACCGTCGTTTTTTAGAATCAGATGAAACAAACAACCGTTCCAATGAAATATAACTAAGAGGTAGTGAATCAGACTGGACGATCGAAATAGATTCGGATAATTCGTATGCCGTTCTGTCCGGTCCATAAACGCCCAAAAACGGTAAATTTTCACTAGGCGAAACGATCGCAAAATCGAATTGAAGCCGACCGATAAGTAGAGGAAATCGAGGGGCAGCAGGCACAGGCAATCTATGTAGAAGGTGGTGGAGTTCATGTAGTGGTTGCGCAACTTGGTCGAGTCCGTCTGCAGCACACCGTCTTCCAAATAGCCAGTGCGGAAATGGAAGAGGATATCGACCAAGTAGAGGAAGTCCGCGAAATAGTCGAGACAAAACCACACCAGGATAGTACTGCCTGCAAATATATGTCATAGTCACATCTGTACGGAAATAACATTGGTTTCATGATTTGATCTCTTTTTGTGGGGTCTTAGAACATGTTTCTCTTTCATATGTAGAAACAATTTACCTCGATGCTTGTTTATGTTACTAGTGTGTGATATGGCACTTTGATGGATGAGGATGAAGGTTTCGAATCGATCAAAAACATTTCTCTTATGAGTGACACAAAATATTGTCACAAAACCCCTTTAATTAAATTCAGTTTCCATTTATCAATTCAATATTAAAAAAAAATTCTAATTCATTGAAACTTCGCAATTCTTATCATATTTCAATATGAAATAATTTCCAAAAACGAACTATTGCTTGATTTATAAATATTTTTTTAGTTCAATAAACGCGAATGAATCAGGACTAAATTGATGTCCGATTTGTCATTTTCACCACCAATATAGCTTGTCACGACAAGAGCCGATGAATGAAGCTTGAACGGGGCTTTTCAATTATTCCTAATGCGGCAGAATGTGCCAAAAGGGACATCTGGCATTCATTTCTTCCGAACAAATATTCTCAAGAGTCGAAAATATTGGAATATTGATGTCTTGAAAACATCTCGAGGGTATTAAAAGGCCTTATTATGTTTGAACAAGGTTTGCTTAGCTCATAATTATTGAAAGATGCACACAGAAATCACAGATCGATTATACTTTGTATGCTTGCCCAGCGAAATTAAATAATACATTTTAGTTCTCGACTTCCAAATGCTCATCCTAAAAGTAGTATCATAATACACTTTAGTCATTTTTATTCGACTTCACCGTTTAGTGGATTTTGATAAAATTAGGTTCAATCATTTTTCTATTAAGTAAGATCAGAGTATCCAACGGCGAAAGTGTTTGAATATTTGAAATAAATAAATAAATGAATAAAACCAATTCAGGTTTAAATATTCTTCAATAACAATAAATACCATATTGAGGTTTCACAATAATTTAACCGAAAACGAATTTCAGATAGCTTTTCCGCATTTCAAAATACCGGAATAGCATCACCATTGTATAAATATACCTCGAAAACTGTAATGGGATAAAAATAGCTACATTTATTTATTCAGTAATATAAACCGATGAACGGGACAACGATGTTTTGTTCCCCTATGCCATCACAGACACTGATATCAGTTGAACTAAAGTGGATTCCGTTATTGATTACGCGTTTTCGAACCCTCTTCCTCAATCCATCAGGTTTTTTCCTCCTATGTACACTTCACATTCCTTATTTTTCATTAGAGATAAATTCGCCACGGAAAAGTCTCATTTCTGAATAAAGGGACGCCCTATTGTGGACGTTATAATAAATACGCTTCAGGTGAGTATATAGGACGTCGTTTTTTACACACTTTTGATTGCTTAAATTCTGACTCAAAATGTGGTAAGCTTCTTAAAATTTGAAATATCTCGAAGCTCAAAACCACCACTCATTAAACAGTTTCTTGTATTAAAAAAGTTTATGCATTATAATGAGATTCAACCCTAGAGAGGGTCTACTATTTAATAGGAAATAGGGCTTGAAAGATGCTTTGTTTCAAACTGCGGAGAGAGTGAACGCTTTAAGTTTTGGAAGCAGGATATACCCAAATTACTATTTCAATAATGTCCTTATTTTATGAAACTTGAGTGAAAATTGCGCGAATCGGAGAATAAAAGGGGTTGGTTAAGCCGCAATAACTTTTACGTTTGACCATCGCATAGATTATTTTCGAAGCGTAATATCGGAATGTATACAAAAAGTCACTTACCGTCAATTTCCCGAAAGGCAAACCGGTAAATTATAACCCAAAAATTATAAAGGAAAGCTAATGACACGACCATCGACCAGTAGTAGCACAATCGTCCAGCCGGATCGAAAACGAATGACCAATTAGAGGACCCTTTCCGGAAACGTGAATTGTACGAATCTCCTCTCCGTAATCCGTAACGGCTGCAAAAAAAATCATCAATAATTGCACATAGTGACACGAAAAGCTTCACGAAAAGGTTTAGTAAAAACAATTCGAAATTCTCGCTTTTTTACTGATTCATTCGTCCCCTCCTAGATTTATTAAGCCCTCGGCTCAACCAGTTGAACCCGAAGGGCGATTTAGATTTATTTTTGTTCGTGTTATGCCCTAACATACCCTTAGTACATACACTTAGTTCTTGGACTTTCTTTAATGATAAAATATGGAGTGGAATGTGGTTTTTTTATTTCTTAGTGATCCGCTTCATGAATTTTAATTCGATCATTACGATTTTAGAGAAAGAAATTTAATTGTCGATGAAATTGCTACATGTTTTATGAAATTTGTCTGTGTAAGTGAGATTAAAAATTAAATGTCTCAGTTAAAATTTTTAAAGTACTCAAATGGAAAAACTTCTACCTGTCGAATCTGGACACATGAAGCAGGGGGGAGAAAGATGGAAACGACTACAGAGGTTTAAAATGTCACAAAAACAATTACAACTATCCTAACGGCTGTCTATTGAAAATAAAAAATAAACAGAAAACAGAATTTTCTCGACTGAATGTGTACGAGTTAATTTCCCCCTTTTTAATTAACAATATTTCATAAATCATATACAGTCAACTAACCTCTCCGTACCGTTGCAACTGCTGGTGGAATTAAGATGGTTGGAAGATGGTGGATTGGTTCCGGCCGTTGATCCAGGAGCGGTTCTCCAAGCACCCAAAAGAGGAGCTTCGCCGGAAGACGCCAAGGCAACGCTGGCTGGGAGTTTAAGCCGATTTCTAAGGTCTTTTCTGCGCGATTTTCTGGATAAATCGAGCTCGCTAGCTGCCGATCCAACGTTTGCCGCCCTGTTAATGTATGACGTTGAGATGCTGTCGTGTGATGATGAGAAATAACGACGGTGTGTTTCGTAACTTTGTTGGTAACTGTCAGGCGGGCGGTTGCAGGCTCTAGACATACCTAGCTTACAACCAACTATATCTGAAAGAAGAAGGAGTCTGTTTGAATAAATTTAAATTTCAATAAAAGGTCAGTTTTTAGAAACTTTGAAATAACAAAAATATTGAAAACGACGAATATAAAAGTTAAATTATTCGACGAAAAATTATTGAGCGTTAATTGTTTTGGAGCACAAATCTTCAAGCAATTATATTTATGCCCTAAAATTTGGTCCTCCGAAAACGAAGTTCGCAGAGGACTTAAAATTAATGATAAAAGTAAAGCCGGTCGCACTTTCTGAATTAATTCAGTTGTACATTCAAATTTGCTCCCAAATATCTTTTTAATCTCTATAATTTGACAAAGGTTTCATTCGTATGGATATACGGGTTAGTAATTGTATGTTATGACCAATAAATTTTCGACAATATTTTTGTTTCAACTGGTAGCACAAATGTTTGCCCAGTAATAATATTTTATTAATTTCACGAATAGCAGAGTATAAAGTGCGGCGCACATAAAATTCTCCAGGAGCCTTTCCAGAAAACACAGAGAGGGATTAATTTTAATTTGTTCTGGAAAAAAAATTACAGGAATTTCTAGTAAAACGGATTCCTGTTGTTATCACACTGATACAATAATAGGAACAGGGATATTCTAGTCACAACTACTTTTCGATTCCTGTAAAAACAAAGCATGTCCTCAGGGCAGGAAGAGCTGTGCGTATTAAAGGCATTCAAAGCTTTAAAGACAGATTGAATGATTCCTACAAAGTTAGGCGCTACAAATACAATCATTTTGCAGCAGCACAGTGAGCCCTGGCACAGTGAGCTCATACTGTGAAACGAACGATACTTCAATCGTTCGCTTTTGGAAACTCGTATAAATAATTCATTCAATAACGGATGACACATTCTAGAGAAAATTATAAGCAGTCAAACTGATCAGTTCGAATTAGGCGCTTGATTTGAAAAAGTCCAATTGGAAAGAATCGTTCATTTCCAACAAGCTGCTCTTTTCGAGTGAGCCGCTTTTTCCAAGTGAGTCGCTCTTTAGCAGTGAGCCGCTCATTTGTAGTGGGCCGCCCATTTCCTACACGTGTGCCAACTCTCGTGTTCACCAATCGTTTCTCAGTTAAGCATCAAATTTCATTTCCAACTTTCCAACTTTTCCCTTATTTGGGTATTGTAGTTCATTTCCATCATATCGAAGACAGCACCTTCTCATTTTGAGAAATTCTATAGAAAAACTGCAAGCGATTTCTCCGTCTTATCTTTTCATGGTATGTACCAGCTTCGTTAGTCAGTGACGGTGGAATTCGTTAGTGAGCGTCGCGTCGTTGGAATATAATATCGAAAATCTATCTGTTGAGGCTATTAGGTCTACTGGGGCACGGAACGACCATTACGTTAGAGTGGGCGACGAAGGAAAGTGAGTCGCAATCATTAGAATGGTGGAAACATCGAAAGCACGTAAAGTCCGTACACATTTTGAATATTCAATTTAACGTGAAATCTCGTTGCCCAACTTCAACGATACCTTTCTCTGTGAATCCGAAAAGATGCGCTTAATGGAAGCGTTCGTGTTCTGTATCGAAAAGACCTGTTAACACGTTGGCTTGTACTTTGCGTCTACCAATTCAACAGTGAATGTATAACATGGATTCGGTATGTTCTGAAATTATTAACATAGAATAACGTAACATATAATAAGCTAAGCGTTTGTTGTAGCTCTACATCTTCATAAAGGTTGCATTTGAGCAAAAGCTACGAATTTCCACGAATTCAGAGAGAACTAAAATAAAAAAGAATTTGACTAATATCACCCCATTCCTACATCTACAAATAGGTACTAACACCTCTGTTTTCTGTGTTGCTTTCCCTCCACAACATTGAACGTTTCCATTTTCGGAATCAATACCTACTGAGTGCTCTTAACTATAACGTCTTAATGCGTTTCCCCTGCAAGATCCTGCAGGGTTAATTTATAAAATGATTCCCTGTCGCTAAAACCGATCTAAAGCTAAAAATTCGCTATCAAATTACTTGCACTCAAACTAAAACGATCTTGCAAGCCCACATGGGAAGGTTCAATTTCTCTATCAGAGAACGTGTTTATTTATAATTCCGTACCTTCCTGTTTAATGAAAAAGCAAGAAAACTCGTCGCGAAGAACACCGATCAATATTTTCAGTCAAGCATCCGCTTACTTCATTTGAAATGGTAAATGCAGATCTCAAATTTCTAATTCTGCCGAATTACTTCCTCTTCGTTCATTATTGCCCAATAAATCTCGAACCTCCCTTAATGAGTATCGGCGTATTTGCCGCCCCCAAGAGTGATAAACGGTCCCAATTCTCAAACTGTGGCGTTGTTTGTTTATTATTTCTCACGCCACTTTCGGGAAATTAATTATTCGATGTTGAGTTCTTCGCTCCGTGGCGCGGTGGATGCATAAAACTAGTGGCATAGAAATTACGAACAGCCGATCACTGAGTTTGCATTTTATGTACTGAAAGGACGCTTCCAATTTGTCGGAGAAATTTCGGGAAGCCATTTCGGAATGGGTAAGAAACTTGGCGCTCATTCCGATATGGATTAAGAGGGAATACTGCGAATTGTTCGAGGAATATTGGACTTTTTGAGACGATTAAGGGTAGCGGGTTTTCCGGATCGTTTCTCAGAAAAAAATCTGTTTCTGGAACGAATCCAGCAAGGGTTGAATCGAACGGACAATCAATTTCAGAAACTACTCGTAGAGTAGTCGTGGAATCTCTTTAATGTTTGTTAATGTTCCGACACGTTGCTAAAAACTCGGTCTTTTGCAGGTAATGCATTCGGAACGTCAAGGAGTTACTTGAGGAGTTTTCATTATTAGAATGTTTCACCGTTATTCATTTAATGGATCATGCCACATGTCAAAATATTTGATGGACGAAAAAATTCTTTTTGTATCTTCATAGTTTTCTCACCTAGAAAGCTTTGCCTAGATACCGACTTTAGCTTTCCATGTATGTTGTCCGTTGATTTGTGATCTGAAAGTGGCTGGGCCGTAGGTACAGGTGATGTAATATTGAGTCTGGTTCCGCTCGAGGTCAGACGTTCTCCAACCATACATCCACCAGATGAAGTAATGATTCCTGGAAAGAAAGAATCGATCGTTATTTTTTGGCAACATCTTTGACTAAAAAAGTCCACTAAATCCATCGTGATACATCGTGTTCATCACAGTTTCGGTTCCTACAATCAGGCAACGTTTTCATCGAAATGTTTTTACGGTCCAGATGTATTTGTTCCCTTATTTTTGTCGACGCTCCGTTGCGTGATTGTGTTCAGTTGTCTCCTTCCTGAATACCAACCCTTATTTATCTCTACAAATTGGTTCTTTCTTGCAACGTGAACTTTCTGCTGATGGCTTATTTAGGAAACGAAGAAGAACTTTAAACGGTTCGTTAACTGTTTGGTAACCATCTGAGTATGAACCAGAAATCAGCGGATTCTGATTACGGATTGATCGGGTAATTCATCGTTCGTTTTTGTTTCAGAAGTATTCGAATTCAATCAATCGGTAATCGTTCTGGAAACGACTGATTTGTCTGCGGCGAGCCGATATGAAGCAGCTTGCAGCGGTGAATAACGTTCCAAATTTCCTGTTAAGGTTCCTTCTGTCATAGTAAGCATGACGCATAGCCAGCGGTGCGGGATAAACCCTGTTTATTGACTGAACTTGAGGAAGATTACCTACGTTGCGATTTACAACCAACGGAAAATTCCAACACGCACCTGTTACGATTTATTCTCGGGTAGAAACTAGATTTCGTTATCGATTTTTTTCAATGGAATAGCACAACGAATGCTATCTCATCTCAGATTACGTGGAACCTTCTGTATAGCGTCACGTGGTGTTGGGTCGCTGAGCACCCAATCTGTCCTGACGGCACACTTAAGTGAAAGAGCGGCTCACTAGAAAAGATCGAGATGATCGTTTTGACTAATACAATTTACGGGCTTATATTTTTGTTTATTGTTCGAGTTTATTTCAATATCGTTTGTTCTGTACTCTAACTGTTGTGACAATGTATCAATAGTTATTTTGAGGGAACGTTTTTTCATTAGTAGTTCAAAATGATCTTTTGGGTGACGTTCAAAAATAAGCTTTACAGCGCCTAATGAATCATTATAGAGTTCATATACACAATTTTCAATCCAACATTAGGCCAGTTTTGTCTTCACTCATTTTTAATCAATCAAGTCCAGAAATAGGAAACCATAACCAATGAAACATTTGAATGTAATTGCAATGTTAATGAAATCCTTCATGTAAGAATGGCAAGCATATATAAAACTAAGGATTATAGTGTCAGCAAATATTTTATTTATTGCAGTTTACTCCTTTGGCTCAATATATGTTTAATAGGTTTCTGCAGGATATCCATTTCAATGAACACTAAATGGTTATTAGATATAATCGTTTCATCAGAAGTGGTCAATGGTTTCTAAACTGTTGCGGTGAAATCGACCGCTGATAAAATTTATCTCCATTCATCGGATGCTGCTATTTACATTCCCCTAGAGTGAAATCGTTGGTTATAATTAACTACACATTACTCTTAGTCCTGGGGTTTTATGAGTCATATTGTACGAGAGCTATTCCGCTTCACGAAAACACAATCATTTCTATAGACACTTTTAGGGACGTCTTTGAAATTGAATGAGATTCTACACGATCTTTTAACGATCGGGGGGCTATTTCTTTGGATCGTATATTTCAAACCGTGCAGAAGTTTTTCTGATCACTATCTTTAAGTCGGGTTTCACTATTATGAACGTTCGTGTGTTCAGTAGACATAATGTCAAGTTTAATTAAAAATCTTCAGTCTCAGAACAACAATATTTTATAGTTCGTGTCTTCATGACCTAAAGTGTTAAAACATGTGTTTGCTCGAAAAAAAATTTTATACAGTTGTAACGAACATTCGTGATTCGTTCGTCCAGTTTGGGTTATAAGAGTAACAAAAATTTAGTTGCTGATGAGATAAAATATCCTTCAATGTTAAAAAAATCTACCCCGATGGCAATTTGAGCCTCCTCAAACCATGGAGCATATGTTTTTTCACAGAATGTCGCAGGGAGTTGATTCATTTTTTGCAGTTGTGAAAAATCAATCAATTTATGATAAAGAAACCGTTGATTTGAAATAAAGTCGTTGCGTATTCACCTTATCAATTTACATATCGTTGAAAAATTGTGAGAAAATGGTGAAAGAAAGATCGGCTCGCTATTGATGTGTGATTAACGAATCTAAATATAAAGAAACGAAATCAGTTCCTCCATATCAACTAGCGCTTCATGTAAGAAAGTGTGTAAAAGTTTTATTCCCTTCGAGAGGGCGACTGGCATGTTAGAGAGAATTGAATTTCGTTGCCCTTTAGGTATCTTTTGGATTCATAATAAGTATGACTATCAGTTGAGAAGGCTAGTATACTTTACACATGAGAAATGTTGCACAAATTCTGTTTGTGGCAGAAGATAAATGAAGTTTCAAACTTCATATGGGTGTTACTTATTCGTAGATTACATATTAGGACTTCAACTCAACCAATCAATCAGGAATTGTGAATGGAAGAAAAAATTCTACAGAATCATTTTTTAAAATAAATAACAAAAATATTACTTTCTCATTTTTTATGACGAATCAGTTTTTTTTCTACATAAGAACCATTCTTTTAGTGATAATAGCACTGCATCACTAATTAAATTCCTTGTAATACACTTGAATGCGGCGCTATTCAATCAGAAATTTGGAGTTACCACGACGCATCCACCAATTTACAGCTCTCAAATGCACTATAACCTGAACAGCATTCTCAATATGAGTAATTGATCACTAACTGATTAGTACCTATTTTTCGAAGAATAAAATTGGTTTTACGAAAAAAATTATCGTTTCTAAAAAATATCATAGAAAATTCGACGATGTACACAGTAAGATTAGTGTGAAAAGTTTTTCTCTAATTTTGCAGACATTGAGGGCCATACTCTAACAGGCATTACAAAGGTTGAAATTTTTTCGACTGATATTACTTTTCTAACATTATTTAAAACTACTTGAAATTTAATTGAGCGTGTTTTAGAAAAATTGGACCGCGATAAAAACTCTTAGGGTGGTCGCACCGTGATGAAACTTTCACGAAAAATCCTCTCATACATGCGACACCGAAATCTAGCCCACACATATCAATCCGATGAAAATTGAAAAATTGATAAATGTTGCGCTTTTTTTGCGTGTTTTCGAAAAATTGGACAGCGATTGCAACTCGTAGAGTGACCGCACCGTGATGATACTTCCACGAAAAATCCTCTCATAGATGCGACACTGAAATCTAGCCCAAACATGTCAATCCGGTGAAAATTGAGAAATTGATAAATGTTGCGCTTTTTTGCGTGTTTTAGAACAATTGGACAGCGATTACAACTCGTAGAGTGGCCGCACCGTAATGATACTTTCACGAAAAATCCTCTCATAGATGCGACACTGAAGTCTAGCCCAAACATGTCAATCGCATGAAAATTGAAAAATTGATAAATGTTGCGCTTTTTTGTGTGTTTTAGAAAAATTGGACAGCGATTACAACTCGTAAAGTGACCGAACCGTGATGAAACTTTCACGAAAAATCCTCTCATAGATGCAACACCGAAATCTAGCCCAAACATGTCAATCCGATGAAAATTAAAAAATTGATATATGTTGCGCTTTTACTTTATAGAAAATGAGAGAAATCTTCAATAGAAGTCGAAAGAATGCGTGAGTTACAGATTAAATTAAATATGAAATTATAGATCTGTTCTAGTTGAGTTGCAATCATATGCGTAATTGATACTACTCAAAACGAAACGTTATGTAACATTACAACGGAGGGATCGACAGACATGGTTCTATCAAATAACTATAAGCTTTGTTCTTGAAGTACATAAAAATTCTAACGAATGTACGACTAATAAAATAACGAAAAAGTATATGGTAGCAATAAAATAAAGAAGGCGTTATGAAAAAGTTAAAAAATAAAGAGGTAGAGAAATAAATAACGATGATGAATAAAAACGTGTTTCAATACCATAATCTCTTTTTCCTTGAGAAAAATACCTGAGTGTTATATAAGAAAGAATGAATTTGAGACAGGATTCGTCCGTACGTGCGAGCTCTTTTTTACAATATATACTACATCTAATATTATCCTTACCAGCAACAAGACGAATATTCGTTATGCTTACCGGGTTCAATAATTCGTGTATGTGGTTCCGACTTCATAGGGGGCGAGAGAATATACGCGAGCAATAAACGTCGAAGTAAATCACATCTGGAGGGCCAAGTAACTCTCAAATCATATTATAAATCGGGTGGAAGACGGGGTACGGAAAAATTTCGACGTTTCCAAATATTTGGAAGGTGAAATTTATTCGATGTTCTTGGTTTTTGCCGAAAGTTTCTTGATACCCCGATGCCACGGCAAATATTTGATCCTATATAACTTTCAACGGATGGCTTGCTCAAGTCGCATATCGAAAACTTTTCGTATTTTTTGGATAACACCAGACACCTGTCGGGATTTCAGTTTTGCGCGAAAAATGAACGATCTTAATTACGTTACATTTTTTCGGATGTATCATCGGAAAAGTACGAGCCGCTTTACAGATAAAATTGGTGAGAGATATATTACTCGCTTCACGGAGGTGACGGTTCCCTATTCCCTACTTTATTTCGAGATTCATCATTTTTTGACATCGGAAATATATCCCCTAGAATAAAAGACATGAATTTGCGGGGAGAATTCCGAGAATTCTTCTAGTTCGCTGCGTTTCCATTGAAATAGAAATGGATCTGTTAACGACATGTCATTTTTAACACCTTGCTAATGGCATTGTTTGATGACATGACATTATACGGGATGCTTAGAACGACAGATATTATTTCCACTCCCGTAATTAGTGACCTAATTTCGTTTTGAGAATAGTAGCTTCAGGAACAGCCCTCACCATTTGGTGAGTTAATTTAATAGAATGAAAAAATACCTTGAGAATGAAGTTCCAGTTTAATTTTGAGGCAATTTGAGTTTGTTGATGATTGCTGAAACTGTGATAGCTTGTACTCAACCGCTAGGAGGTGCATGCAGTGTCCTGCCAACTTTAGGAGGAGGGGTTAAATTTTGACATGATATTCATGTCCTGAATCAGCAATCATGAGGAATATTTTAATATCTTTGATGTTGCTAGCATGCAAATGCTCGCTTTCAGGCGCAGAAAGCGAACTTCATAAATAAATATCTACAGTAATTTTTTTGTATTTATTCAACTACACTTTAAATCTAGCGAACTCCATCAAAAAATTAGTTATAAAGTATTTTCCTTCGAATACATTGAAAAGGAATTTCATCAAAATAGGCGAATAGAAGATGTGCGAACTTCTTCATAATTCAACTCATCAATTCAGAAACATAGGATGTTTCTAGAAATGTTTAATATTTCAAAGAGCTTGGGGAAATATCGACGCCCCAAAGGTCGTTAAACGGAAAAAACCGAGGGCATATTTGCATATTACAAAAGAGATATAAGCAAAATTTGCCAGAACAAGCACAACAGCGTTATTACGAACGATATAACTGATAATGAAAAAGCTTTCCCGAATGGACACAATAAAAAATGTAAAACCTTTAACGTTTTTTTTCGTACCGTTTCACGCGAGCGGATGATGGAAGAGTTGATGCTTCTCCATTGAGCGCGATAGGTGAAAATATGCATGCAAATTGCCTCGATTTATGTGTAAATATGGGAGACCTATCCACTGAAGCGTCGCCACGCTGTTCCGTCAGAATTAATCCGACGCCGGCAGTAGGAATCGTTCGCGACATTTCCCAGTCCGTGTTTTTCAATGAATTTTCCAGTTAGTTTAGTTCCTGAACTCTATTAATCAACGAGGGACGCCCGAAAAAGGGGTCTGAGATTTCGCGCGGAATTTCCGTATTCATCAGAATCAATGCGGGGCTAAAGAACCTACGCAGTTAGCGGAAAATCTTGCGGAAAAACGGCAACGACACGGACAGGGATGGTGTAATAATTCCAAGTTTTACGGGGTGGTTTGGTCGTAAATTGGAGTTTTCCGGTCTAAAATGGGCGCATTTCGTGATCATTAATGTGAGATATACGGTGGGTCATGATTACCTCCAACCAACCCTTACTTCACAACGAAGGTGTCTCGTGGAGAGATGGGAAATTGGCAAATTGACCCCGAACAAGCCGATCGACTTCAAGTCGAAAAACGAGGTCAATGTGTCGGCAATAAAATGGATAACAGAAAAAGGGGAAGGCAAATTCAGACGATGACAGCCTCTTATTCCTGACTTCGGCGTCTTTGTTCGTTTCCGATTCATTGTTGACGAGATAGCTACACTCTTATTTTCAAACAGATCGATTTGCAATTTTCTTGATTTAACGGACAAAAGGATTTTTTTCCGCGCCAAATAAGAACGGAAGGGATAGTCCGAAATATTTTCTCGTTCGTTCCGACCTAAAATGCTTTTCGCATCTGCTTTGTTTTAGAGCAATGAAAATCCTTCCATTAGAACTTCCAATTTGCGCACGATTTTTCGGAGAGAGTATCGCATCCGCTGGATTCTCAGGGAACGCGATATTTCAGCTAGGCTCTCATTCAATTTGCTGAAAGATGTTCTAACTCACCTCTGGATATGGGGATGATGCAAAAATATATTCATACCAGCACCGCTCTTCACTTACTCCATTAGGGATGTAGATTTTCCTTGAAACTTATCAGGAAATACGACTAGAGTTGTGAAGATATTACTGCGGAAAATATGAAGGAAACTTTAATGATCTCCACTATGAAGTGTCGTTGCCATCTCACACCGTCGGAAAATTCAAGACCTGTAGCTTTCACGTGAGGTAGCAGATAAGATCGTGGTAAAACAGACGGTGAAGGGTGAAAAAGTCCGAACAATCTCGGTAACTGACCGTTATAGAAGTTAATAAATTTCCCCTGGAAAACAGCCGTTTCCAACTTTTCCGACGCCCCTTTCCATCGCGGAAACTTTATTCAATTTGATGGTAGCGTCGAGCGGGTGATAATTTATTTCACGAAATATCTTGTATTCTAATTATGTTCTTAACTACCTTCGGTCTCCCGCAGAACTTTTTTTTTTGTTAAATTTGGTAGAGCATCGAAACGGGAGAAACCGAAACGCTTTACCTTGGCCGCTCGACCTCCGGAACTTTTCCAATTACACTAAACGGATTTCCGATTTTTCGGGGAAGCGCCGGCTGTTTCGTTTCGTCGAATTGATTGAAATGTACAAGTGCCCCATGAATTCGACTTTCATTCCTTCTCGTAATTGTTTTTTTTAAAACGTCCGTTCATTTTGTGCGCACGCTGTGTATTACAAAGTAAACAAGTTTCGCGACATCGACACAGCGACGAAAATGTAATTTTTATGTGTAATTGAATTGGTATGCTTCGGGGTAACGTTGATTGGTTTTATGTGAATGCTGCATTCAGCATGTCAACTTACGGGAACTGAAAATCATACAAAATCCGATTTAAGGGTGGAATTTCTGAAGATACCCTAGAAAATAAATAAAGAATGCTACATGGGTTACGGATGTTACGCAGAACTCCGACTCGGATATGTCGAAACTTCGACTCCGTTCCGATACGACGTATCGAAAGTTTCTAAGGTGCAATCGGTTCTGTTTTGTAGTGATGAATCGTTCCTTCCTTTGAAGTGTGCCTTTTTCGCTCTGCTCTGTATCGTTCGTTCTTTCAAAGCGTAATACGAATTTTTTATGTACGCATCACGTGTTTCAGGCTGAGGAAGTTGTGGAGGACGGAGTATTTGAGCTTCTAAATCTAAATCATGCGAATCGTTTCCAAACTCTTTTACGCAAAAAAAGTTTGATAATTGCGGACGTTCAGTCTCAAATAAACGAGCAAGGCCATAAACTTTTCATGTCAACGTTGAGAGGAAAACGAGCTCAAATCACGACTTCAGAAGCAAATGACTCAAGGAAAGTTATAAAAATAAGATGGGTGGACGAGGCAGTTCTTGCTGCAGTTTCGGATAACGTTATGGATAATAAAATATTGCCAAATATTTAATGTGCAACTGCAAAATGCAATTACGAAATTACATTATCAGCAATATCATGAACAATTTTTACGTCACGCGAACGTCATATCGATCAACCAGTCGTTTATCGTTAAAACGCCCGGATGAACTTTAATGAAACCCAAATGATGCAAATTTTTAAAAACAAATTTGATTGCAGCTACCACACTAAAAGTTCCCTGGAAAGAGATGATAAATGTTCGGCAGAATCCATAAGAACTTTATAGTTACTATCCCTCAACAAATCGCTGTCCATTCAAAGCCTAGGCCATTTTTCAGGGAACTGGAAATGGGGATTTTTTTAAAACCGAAACGAGGGCGCATAGACGTTCCTCTTCATTAATTACCGGCTTCGATATAGCCAACGGATTATTCAACGGAAATGATTCATTGCACGTATCAAAAAGGAACGAATTTCTTTTTTGATGCTCCTATTTGAGATTCGATGTGGCTTTTTTATTTCGGAGCGATCGAACTGTGAAATCTATTCAGAAATACCGATGCTCATACAGCCTGGAAGTTTGAGTTGAGGGAAGTGAAATTATTATTGTGCATGAATATTAATTGAAACGCGTATGACATTTAAATAACTTAAATTTTTGTTCTGTTTGTTTCTCAATCACCTTTGTAATATCAATAGCCACCCCTTCATCATAAGCTGTCGTCGCCGTTTGGAAGACAGCATACATGTTAAGCCATTAAATTTCGCCTTGAACAATTTGACAACATATAGATTAATTATACATCCTCTACGTCGGCTATGAATATCATTTTATCGACTTGTCAATAACAGATTAATGTGTCAAATTATATGTTTATTCCCTATCAATTAGAAAGAGGTTAGTCGATAATCTTCTGAGAGGTTTGTGGCCCAACTATTGAATGCTTGAGAGTTTGGAAATGATCAGCTCTTCGGCAGGTTGGTAATTTCATTCGTTCGAAGTATGCCAGGTCTTTTCGTTCCTGATTCATGTATTGTAGTCTCAGGAACTAAATGATAGGAACATTTTAAAAAATTGAATAATTACAAAACCATGTCATAAACTTTATCATTTGATGATTCATACTCTGACAGAAAGCACACAGCACCATAATGTTATCTAAATGTGTACGTCGATACGATAATTGAACGATACCTTGTTAATTATGGCACATATACACATAAGTTGTATTAACTCGTAGATGTTAGAACAGCATACCTGCACTCAAGACGACAAAGACTGAGTTACGAAATCCAGTGCGGCACAATATATTTTGGAATGCATTTGCTCTGTTACATTCAGCAGATTCAATAGAATTGTCACGAAACCATTTCATGTCAATCATGCGTTGTTCCAGTAACAACCGAACAAGACATTTGATGAAATTGCACATTTGCACATTAATCCAATTGCATTTACTTGAAATAGTTTTTATTACATATATTCTATGTTGTCATTCTGAGCAGAATTCCCGGGAACGAAACTTCATTAATGGATAATTCCACGGTCTGAATACCTCGGGCTTGATGGGCGTACACAGCAGTCAGGTAAGAAGCCTTTTCCAACAATGCCGAAGGCTAACATAACTCGCATATCTCCACTAAAGTGGAATTCGTCGAATTATCCGGCAACTTTGTACCAGAATTAGGTAAGCTCGGAGATTGCAATGGTAAGAAGATCAGGTGGAACGTAGGCAGAAGTTTCCATATATTTATATATGCTATTTGTGACGCGAATGAAAAAAACAATTGGCAATTTCTGTAACGTCGCTTCGAGTCGCGACACATCACAAACATAATTTCCGAACGACGTATACACAATTCGATATTCAGTATATGTCAGGATTCACTTTCGATATGAAAATTGAAATCTATTTTCATCCTGTTTGTTCGAAAAAGTATGTAGGCGGACATTCGATTGTCGAATCACGACCACTGTATGGCTTTTGTCGCGCAATTTTGAAAGTATTTGAACCTGCGATTATGGAAAAATGATTTTTTAAGACAAACTGTCTTTTTCTTAAACTTTTGATTCATTCTTCCTGAATTCAATATCTGTTCCACTCACAAGCCTTTTCAAACCAACACAACTACAAAACCAAAGTTTTGTTTTGATCGAATTGTGCAACGATACAATTTCACAACTCAGCCACATATAAAGCAGTAAAAATATAGAAAAATCCAGTTAAATAACCCACACAGATTTTCACTTTGTCAAACAAGAATTGGCATTCAATTTGATACATATTTTCATTCTTTAAAACTATTCATTTAATATCATCATATCTTTTTCATACATTACGAATTACATGTTCCAGATATGAGAAAAATTAATTATTTTGCATGACACGAATGGCATGATTGAGAAATATTGCCTTGACTTCCTTGAATATGGTTCCAAGACTAGCCAAAAGTGAATATTTTCTTTTAATAATTTGCAAAGGTAAATTATCTACGAGAATTTCATTAATAATATTTTCTTTGAAAAAAATTCTTTGAAAACGCCAAATTGTGCTCAAAAAAGTGTTTAACCTGTTTTGATCTCAAACCTAAATCTTTACTGTGTAAAAAAATTTGAGCGATGATATCATATCGACTAAATTGCTTTATAGAAATAAATAGAAAATTTTAGGGAAAATAAATCTGAAAAGATTTGATGTTTGAGATATAACAAGAGTTGAAAAAAAATATGTTCGGAAGACGGAGTATTGGCTATCTAATAATTAATAGCATGATTTCAATGTAATGAGAATGGACATACTAAACATGTTATTATGGAAAAAAGAAATTCATCTCCCGACTGATGAATATTAATTTCATCACGAAAATTCCTTTAATTTGATATAGTGGTCTGTAGATATTAGGTTCCATTTTACGAGGTAATTGCGCTTTAGGTCCTTAAAGTAAAACAGGATTTTGCAATATTAACACAAGATCCACATAATCAAAATTTATCCACTAGTCGTTCCCTGAAAGCGTTGCGAATAGACCCATTAAAATTTTAATATTGGTAATTGATGAGCAGAACATAATTATAAGGCGAATACGATGAAAAAAATTCACCCGAATCTACCAATTCAAATGAATATTTCATAACTGGTAATATTTGAAACAACAATGAATAAATTATTGGGTGTACGTGTTCAAATAGTGCATGCCTTCGATGAAGTTTATAAATAAGACTTCGAGCTCTTAGTGAGAAAAAGGACAAAACGATTGCAAATAAACCTACAACCACTGGCAATGAATAATGGATGAAGACTCGGAATATTTTTCGATTTACGACGAATCACTGAAAGCTTCATTAAATATTGATTTGGTTAAAATTTGCCTTCTAGAAAACTTACTTTAGAACAATTAAATTGTTTCTCTAAAATAGAATATAATTTTGATATTTAAAAAAAAATGTTTCAAATGTTAAATTGTCTCCATTTGAAACTAGATTCAAAACCAACAAAATCAATCACACTCTAAAATTGTTGCTTCCAATCGTAATAACGAATTGTCGACTAAATAGCGAGCAGAAAATACATTTTCCCCGAAAACACGATGCCAACATATTAAAGAAATATAAGGTGAAAAGGAAAACAAAGAATCAATTTCAATTTAAGTGACAAGGCGAAATTATTCAATGAAACGTAATAAGATAAATTCTCGGAAACGAATCGCAAATTATTATTAAACATGACAACGATGTTCCTTCCCCCATTCTAATTATATGATAAATTCTATACCTTGCTCCCTAGTTTTTCGTCATTGAAACAAGACAAAAGGTATCAGGTAAATAAACCTTAATATACGTAAAACCCCGCAATATTTGACGTTCCAACAGATTCCATGTTTAATCACTCTGTCAAGAAATTTGTACGCACATAAATTGCACAGGGATCTGTGCACCAGATGAGGGTTGGAGAAATAATTTACGTTCAACGGAAATTGATTTCCTGCTCTGTTTCGCCAGGTCGTTTTGTAGTTGAACGGATTTTTCGAATTAAACCGCGTTGGAATAAGACAATTTCCCTACCCGTATTGTTCGGGTAAATTTTTGGCATTCTAAGCAATTGGATGAAGGTTCGTATCAATATCGGTTCGCAAAAAAAAAACATGTTTTTGTTATCGTTAGGATGCGAAAAACGAGACAGTGGAACAACGAAAGAGGTTCTCCCAATCAAATATCACGCTTCCCTCATTTCAATAATGGATACCACGACGACCTTATTTCTGGATAAATGTCCAAAATAACAAGGAGCTATGTTCACAGTTAACCCTAATTTTATTATGGCGCAACTTGAAGATAAGCGGATCGCTGAATTTTTAATGGAACGGACACGTTAGCAGCATAACAATAATTGAAGATTAGGAAGGCTTCAGTGAACAATAATCCTGAAGCACATTTCAATTGAATCGTTGTGCTTTATTCATTCATATACGTGTATACTGGATTCAACCTCAACCGTCTACGAAGTCGGTCGTCCTGAAATCGAACAATATACACTCGGAGTTTCTGGAGCATGTAGATCATTCATTACTGTGGTGATTAATCTGATACACAATTAATCGTAAGATATCTTCGTTTTGTGTGGGAACTTCTGCGCAACGGATTCCGTTTGTTGAGGTCTACGCGAAAATTCAGCTTCGCTACTTCGACAAACAATTCTTCACTTTCAGAGCTCGAGTTTTCTTTGTCACGAACTCCTATCAGAAAGAAAACAATGAATTAGAAACTTCAATCAATTTTACGCCATTTTGCGCCAGGCATTCCGTTTTTCTTCTTTTCCAAATTGCTGCTATTCCTGCGCGATATGCGCGCGTAATAAGTAACAAGGACGTCGCGAAACTGTACGATGTGAATGGGGTCTTGTGCACTATTCTTAATTGTTTGAGTTGGAGAACTTCATCTAGGATTGCAATAATGAAGTGATTTAAAGCGGTGATTGTAATGCTTTCGTACATATTCTAAAATGAATCTTGGATTTATCTTATCTAACACTAAGTATTCAATTTCTTTTGACGAAAAAAATTTTGAATCGAAAACTTCAATTCAAATTAATTATGATTATTGAATCGTTTCGATTCCGAAAATCCAGTTGTTGTATAATATACAAATCCGAACTACTGCAAGATAGACTTCTTTTTAACTGCCCGGTCTCCGTCAAATTAATTAAAACTAAGACGGCTCTCTGAATTCACCGCAAAACCCTTTTGGGCGACCCTAAAGATCATAGGCAAACCAAACCGCCCCAACGACATTAAATACGTCTTTTGACAACTACGTCAGTCAAACATAACGTAGGTAAACTATGTTAACTACTATACTTTGTTGTAGAAAGTGAAATTAACTAATTGTAACGAAAAAGCACCGCATTGCGGTTTTTTATACACATGTAATAGTGACGATTATCTTCTTTCCCTGGAAAAATGTATTTGTCGAAAAGGCAGCTGTTTGTTATAGTAGGAAGATAATAATATTGATAACCAATTTACAATTACAAGAGATGACTGTTTTACATACTCAAATTCAAACACGCAAATTATATACGATATCAAAATCAAAAGAGAAAAAACCGATACTATAATTTTGATGATAAAGAAGTTATTCCAATTGAAATCGAAATGTTTAAACGAGTTTTCGACAATTGCCTCGTCATTAATCTTCTGTACAACTTCAATTTTCTTATTCACTGCACTACATAAAGAGAGAAACAACATATTTCATGTGAATTACTTTGATAAGTAGCTGAAAAATTGTCCAACTTTTCTCATCTTTTTGTTTTTTATTGTAAAAATTATTATTATATGTATATTGAATCAAAAACAAGCAAAAAAATAATGAAAAAAGTAGTGTCAACTAATATCAAACTTGAATGAATATATTTTGTGCAGATCACATCTCTTCTCCTGAATTTAGGTTTATCATGTTGACATTACCTTTTTCTATTCCTCTCTATTAAATCGCACTGAAAAAAACTGATTTGGGCGAACAATCTGTAAAGATATGCATTATAGATTACATTGGTGACTTTTCCATTATTCTCCATGACCAATTAGAGATTTCGACTATGACAGTCGGTTCACCCTTATAAACATTACGTAATCTACAGAGGGAACAACGTTGAATATTAAAACGTTGATATTTTCGAAGAAACCAAACTTTAATACTTAAATTTGCTTCGTATAACCTCAAATAAGAATACATATCTCAATTTCTTCTTTGCTTCTAAGCATAATTGTTTACATAAATACACCAATCGAAAGGAAGAATACTCGTTCTACCAACTCAAGACTTTTTATTCAATAGAAGTCTCCGGTTTTGAAATAAAGACTCTTGAAATTTTCTTTATTCGCGTTTTAATGTTTGTTTTCAAACAACTTTTGACATTTCACGACTCATGTTGTGACGTCAACAGTTGCAGACATGCGCGAGCTCCCATTATCCGAACACGGACAATTAGAGATTTTTCTTCCTCTTTCTAAATTTATTTGGTCTTGACACTACCTCCAAACTTTTGAAACACTGAATTGTATTGAGTTTTTTTTTGAATCTATGATTAAAGTCTATTTCGTTAAATAAACCACCACTTGCGTTTTGTCATCTATGTCCTCAGTGTCCTCAGTTCCCCATATTGGCCTGGAATAGTCGAAAGTATAATTATCGTCCCAACTTTATCCTAATTTAAGTCGAAAACTCGTAAATTGTAAAAATGGTTGTGCAGTTCATGTGTTTCTTCTGCAATTTCACCACTCCGACGTTTGATAATCTGAAAGCGCATCTCCTATATTCCAAAGTGACTTGCAAGAAAATAAGAAACATACGAAAACCATTCTGTTGCCCGGACTGTAAGTTTGTCTCCAACTGGCATAGCTCATTTCGGAAACATTTGCTAACACAACATGAGAAAGATGTACGTTGCAGACCGTCGATGGTAATACGCAAAACACCGTCTTTGAAAGACCTCGCGATCGAGAATAATATCACATTCGAATGTGTAGAATGCGGTTGGGAACACAAGAGCGGAACGTTGATGATGATACATTCCGAGAGGCATTTATAGTTATCATAGATATTACATGAAACGGAATAAAATACGATTTGTTGTATATAATGTTAGTACTATCATAGAGAATATTCATGTTGGTATAATAAAATTGTTTGATACATTTTTGTGCTTTTTAATATGTTGATTTAAACCGGCTTTTGACTATTGAAGCTACATCTTCAAAATACCAACAAAGATTTCAACAAATGCATTGGAATACTTTCGAGATTCAAAATACTTCAGTTCGAATTGAAAGCGCATGACTGTCGTTATTTTCAAATGAATACGCATGCGTTTCGGTAATGCGGACTTAATGCTCAGTGATAACATTATAGGTTATGTTATGCTTGAGGAACCGAGTAATAGCTTAGTTTTGCTGAAAGACAACCTGCCAGTCAAGACCATAGCACGTGTTAGGATCTTCGAAAAAACATTCCACGGGTAAGCAAATTAAGGAATTTGAACTCCTTAGTTTAATCACCCCCCAGCCAATAACCTCCAAATCAGTACTGAAATTTTGAATAGGTTAATAGGAAAAAATACATTTCTGAGTTGAGTAACTTGTTTGGTATCATTCAAGGTACGTCGAGTTTCCATTGTTTCTACATTGAGATATATTAAGAATTACGTGCAATGAATTTCATTGGGAAATCTTTGAAATATTTCCCACAATTGGATTTTAAACCCCCCTTTTATTTTGCCGCATGATGTGCGGATATCGTTAAGGTTACATGCCTTCGCGAATCCTACGAACTGCGCGTTTTGTTCGACGTTGAATGAGAAACAGATGGGGAAATCACGGAATTTTCGCGTTTCCTTCTTGGAGAAAAACAAACACGACGATCGGTATGGTACGTTTCCGGAATGGAAACTGAGCACATCGCAAAATTTTATAGAATAAAATCAATATTCCGGATTCTATCGAAGTTTATTTTAAGGTGATTGCAATCAGAGCAAATGCTCTTCTGGAAAATTGTGCTAACGAAATTTGATTTCCGCATGTGCAAATCGCATTCAGTTCACTATCGCTTAATTAATGAAGTAGATCGCATATCGATGATCACTCGAATGATAATCGAATACTATTCTGGTAATTGGATGGATTGATTCTGAGAAATCGTTGTTATGTGTTATGACTTATTGGCCTAATGAATGGAAAACTGTTCTCAATGTTGACCTCTCGGAACCAGAGGCACAAGAATGATGACGCGTTAACATGTGCATCTTTATTTTTGACACACATTAACAGTTAATGTAAGTTGAATCTCACCTAAACGTAACGTTCAGTATGGTGCAGAGCACGAACGAAATTTTTGATATTTTTTAAAATCTGCTAGGGCTTCTTTTATCAAAATATATTTTTTAGGTATTTGCATAGCTCGTACACGTATTACGTTTTCCGAAAAATCGGATTCGGCTGAGGAGGTTATGGAGAAAAGAATTGGGCACCGGGGCGCATTCGCCAATAACAACCGCAAAAACTCTCAACTTCAATTCAAGGAAAACCTTTTTCGATAATAATGGACATCAAAATTAGTTTCCTCAAGAGGAGAACGTCTGAATAGCTGCGACAGCCAGCAATGAGGACGAATGGGCAGGCTCGATATTTCGCAAGCAGACTGAAGGATCTATTAGACGTAGAATTTTTTGCATGATCGATAGAGTTTCAAAGCGGCTGAGCTGCGACGACAAATCCAAGAGTGCCGAAATTGCCTATCCTGCGTAGGTACTCAATAAACCATCAAACGCCCCCCTATCCACATAAAACGATTCACCGGCTCCATTCTACCGAGTCAGCTCCTCCCTATGTTCGTAACCGGAAAATTATACCTCGGTCATAGATTTTCCTTCGGCGGTTTAGAACGAAGACTTTCGAAATTACGACGGCAGGTTAATTTGATATTAGTTAAGGTAAATAAGGGTTGCCAGGTGTTCGTCCTTAGCGGCCATCGCCAAGAAAGGGAACCCCGCACCTAATTGCTCTAGTTCGGATACAACAAATTAACCGCGTTGATATCGCAACATGATGTGGGTCGCCTAATCGAGATCGCAGTGCGAGCATGTTGCGATACGATTTAAAGGGAAAACGGGGAGAATAATGCTGCGGTAATTGACTTTCGAGAATATTCAAATTTTTCCGAACCACTACGTGATTTACGTCATGTACCTTGGGGCTTAACGACCTAGAACCTTTAATGTTTTAACAAAAAATCGAAATTTTCAATTAAAATTTGGCATCGACTACACTGAAATATTCTGAGCTAAAAAAGGGATACTTTCTGAAAGTAATCACTATGAAAAAAGAAAGCTAATTGTGAGGAGAATGACGATAGCGAAACGAAAATTAAATTAAAAGATTCTCACGCAATAATTTCCTCAAAAATTTTTATTTTATTTGAAAAGGGGGGAAAATAAGATATCGAATTCAAATTGACTCGGTTACCACTAATAATATTCTAATACATATAGTGTTTTCACCCATAAGAAATAATAGGATAATGTCTTCCATAATGTATATATTCATTGTTGTTATGGCAGAAACACAGTGATTTCGCAATAACACGGTGGGAAATAAAAACGAGGAAAGTTGCCTTTTCGTAGCAAGGAATGCTGACAATATAATATTTTTAATGAGAACCCCTGAAGCTCGTATCGGCCCTGAAACGATAACACGTTCGTTCGCGGAAATACTAATAAATTGGCCCTTCCACGTTCACAGACTTGGCCGTAAAGTATCAACCGTTTCCGTACGTAGTTTTATTTCTTGAAGATAACAGAAACTCATACAGTCAAGTTTGTTGGCCTTCGGACCGAAAAAAAAACACACCTACTATCCAGACTCTGGTAATTATTGTGATCTAGTCTCAACATTTTATGGTGACTGCTCTGCTTTCACAGGAAAATGCATTCACATACGTTTAATTGTCGTGGATTTTTAGTGGTTAACATTTTGACATTTTTATATGTTTACTGAACTAGAGTATTATACTCCACCTCGGTTGGGAAAATTCTTAACAAACACTGAACTCGTAAACTATCGACATACGGAACGCACTTACATCAGATTGAATACTGAAATTTGCGAAGATTACGATTTTAGAACTTGGGTATGTGAAACGTTCATGTACCTTTACTATATAAAATCTGAATAATGAGTTAAGGTGCTTTTGAAAATTGAAGAAACTCTTCTTTGAATTTCATTGTCAAATTTGGAAAGTTACAATTAAAAAAACTCTAATTGATAAAGTGTATATCGAATTTCAAAACTCTGTTCTTCCATCACCTATTCACCCGAATCCATATTTGATGTAAACTTTGGAATCGCAAAACGTAATGTGTACAAGTTATTTGAATTACAAAAATATTCATTTTGATCACATATCAATATTAGGTGATAATGATGAATTTTTCAAATGCGGCTTATAGGGTGAAAATACTTGAGTGATTACTTCGACCTCGATTTTGAGCCTTCCCCTACATATGACCGATCGGTCTTCGAATTGCTGCTCCTAGGACTCTTTATCGATAAAAACATCACTCAAAAGTGGTAGCATTATTTCGCAGCCCGCCTTTTTGTAGATGTATGCATTTGAGCTTCTCGCTGAACACCAATGCTATCAGTTTGGAGAGTTGGAGTCGTAGCCCGAACATTAAATGAGTTTTCAGTCGAAGAAGTTGAGATCCTGTATAATTTAAGTTAGTCGCATCAAAAAATGAAGCAACCAACCGCGCTTCCGACGAAAATGAAATTAAAGTCCGTTTAGCGCCCATCAATGTAACATCAAAACAACCGAAATCGCTCTCGGCTGCGTCGCGGCGCCAGCTCGAAGAGCATCTCCGAAAAAGTAGACCGCTTCGAGCGAATTAAAACACCGCGGTGCAGCAATGCGATCGGCAGTCGGAGGTATTCCGCTCCCGGTTCCCATGCCGAAGCGCGGGGAAATTGTGGCGGGCGGAATTGATTTTCGCATTTCCTTTTCGGAACTCCGGCAGAACCAACCGGCAATTTTTGGATCACATCAGTCTTCATTGGTCTTTCAAAGACAAAGATTTCGTACAATTTTACAACTCCAAACTTATTTCAGCCTTTGTTTTATGCAACTCTATCACATTTCACCTTCCACTCAATTATTTCAATAACAATTAATCACTTTAAAAGTAAAAGTTTTTGCTTTTTGATGTAGATTACTGTTTCTTCGGGTGTATTGGCCGTCGTTCTTTGGAATCACTTCATGACGTTTCGCTGGCGCGAATGGCGAGCTTCGTCAGAGGTCTCGACATCTGCAGAGTGCACCGAAGATAATAATAACAATAATAATTAAGTTTAGGCGAAGATACACAAATTTTTTCGGTAGTCGTGTTGTAATCTTAATTGACAACTCAGAATAACTCAAAAACAATGCGAAAGTATGATGAAGTGTATCCACGGTCCCTGTTCTGCGACCAAAAAAAAAGTGAATAAAAATTCATTGTTGCGTTAAAAGTTAGTTTGTAAGCCCTGCTTTGCTGTATAATAAATCCCTTAAAGCATGGTTGGATGGAATCAACGGCCGGTTTATTTATTGACGGCGAAGAGCGGTATTTTATAAATCCGAAATTTCTATGATGGCAAAGCTTGTTAACACAGCCGCGGGCTGCAAATCCCGTGGCGACTTCATCAAATACCCCAAACAAGTGACGTTTCACATCTATATTCATTGTCCATGCTTGTTGACTAACTGATTCATTTAACACTCCATCAAGAATTCAATTCGTGATTTGAATTAACCTTCTTTCACACGATTTATACGAATCGAATTCATTGGGTTGTATTTGTTGCTCCGGCAGCCGGCAGCAACTAAGTTAAACAAAAAAGGGCCGTTTTGATTTGATGCATGGCAGCATTCGTAAATTTCGCTTAATGAACCCATAAATAGAAATGCGCGATTCAGTACACGGGAATGCTTTTCCCGAATCCCGCGTGACAGCCGATCATATTGTATGATTTAACGGAATTTGATAATCTCGGCGGAAACTCGTGTAGAAGCTGCATTAACAAAGTTGTGATTTATCCTTTATTAAATTTCTTAATTGACGGGTTTTGAGTTGAAGATTCGGTGATTTTCAAAACAGAGTGTGTGGTTTATGCAAATTTACTGTTTGTTATTTGAATTTAAATGTTGTATTAATATAGAACACAGATTTCTTTCATTTGGTATAGCTGCTGTTAAACGCAAACTAATCGGGAACAGGTGACTCTCTATATTGGCAGCTGACTTTGTAGAACTAGCTCGCTTCCAGACAAGCAATTGTACTTAGTTGCTTTGACGTTCTGCAAGTTGGGAGAAACGCTGTATATTACGCAACATGGTACGGCTGTTGCTACGAAGGCGCGTTGAGAGGTCAGCGCTTGATTTCGTATTGTGGGATTTTGTTTAGGGCCGTTATGGCCATTCCTTGGGGAAAGTAGAGCGGAAAAGCGGAACCCTATGCGATTATACGACTGAATCCTGCAACCTCACGTTCTAGCAAATACAGATACGGATTATTGATATTCTCTGTCATATCAGTTTCGGCACACTTTGGAGGTATAAACCCTATGATGAAAACATTCGTTATGAATATTTGGGACGTTTCCCTGGCGATTTGTGTTCATAGGAATATTATACGCAAAACTTCTTTATGTGAATATAAATAAGTCTCGGGTCGGTTTGTACGTGGGACGATTAAAACAACCCTGAAATTTTGAAAGCTCTCAGATTGGCGTAGAGTGAGAATTAAATTACACGTCTCATCCCCGATTATCCCTTATCGTATGAATATTGAAGGAATTGAGTGAGTGGAACGTTTCATTCGTCGCTTTTTGTCAACGCAATTTTTTTGAACTGATGTTAGAGTTTATAATTCTGCCTCAAGTTCAGTTGATAGTTGATTGACATCTACAAATTTTCAAAATGTGTATCGTTTTTTTTTCTATTTTCATTTCTTTATGAAGAAAGTTATTTTCGTATAATATTCTATAAATTCTCTATGTCTTCTATCATTGTATCCTAAACATCTGATTCAATGGCTAAGAGAATTGTGATACTGTTCATTGCTTTCGTGTTATTATGATTCAATTTGAAATTCCCATAACGCGACTCTAACATTATTTATGTTTATACACCGGACCAGAACACTAGCTCAATTTCACCAACCATGATAGCTACTTCTGGTGAAAATGATCTCTCTGAGCTATTGATTGGTGATAAAATCTGATGTCACGACGGCTTTTCGTGTTTCTGACTTACCTGGTACCAGTCTGGGTCCATTTACCGTCGATATATTACCGCTGCCATACTTAACATGGCAAGGGTCCGCGTTACTGCTGACCACCGCTATCTCATCCAGTTCATGGCTATCGCTTGTGCTCAAGCCGCCGTGATGAACGCACAAACGGCCGATTGAGCTGTCGTGGGATTGTTTCCTCCCGCGCCACCCGAGCAACCGTTTCGCCGTGGACATTACGCCATCACGACCTACTTGAGGCACGTGGTAGGAATTTTTATCCGCTCAAAAGTATAATTTGAGCGGTTGGACAGATGTGTTGGGGATTTGGGGAAATGAAGGGTTGGGAGGTGATCGCCGTCATTGTTCGCGACGCAGGTTGTCCTGTGCAGGAATTTGTGACGACACTTTGGTTGACTTGACCTGCAATTAAATTTGATACTTTCAGTTTTCTCTGTTCAACATCGGAAATGGTTAAGTTCTTCTTGATTCCTATATTTGTCCTACGATCTGAAATAGTGATTGGAAACTCGCACGCTAGCTCAAGGCACAATTTTCTCAAATTATGGTGGAGGCGTAATTAAGTCTGAGGACGAAGGGAGGCAACCACTATAAATACTGGTCTTAATTGGGGCTTTAATCCTTCTGCTTTTTATAATATATAAATGAGCTGCTGCGATTCATTGCATAAGAAGGCAACAATTTTGAATAAAAATAATGGTCGACCTTAATATCGCGTATATAATCATCACACATAATTAAGCCACGGTCTTTTACAAGTAATTAAATTTCAATCTAAATTTTGATTTGAGTGTCTATAATGACGCTGTGGAATGCAGTTATCAAAGTCTTTTGTTGAATACACAATGGTTGAGTAGGTCTTAAGTTGAGTTAATCCCTCTTAAAAATGAGTTGATTTTGTCTTCAGCTCTTAGCTTCATTATTGAATTTGTTCTAGCTAATTAAATTGGATTTAATCTCGCGTCGGTTCTAGACGATCTGAAAGTAGGTACCTATATAAGTTGATGAGCAACGATCAAATTCGAATGACGTCCTAACAATTTGGTATATTATATTAGGCTCCTCATCAGAACGTGCCGAGACAATAATTGGAAAAACGAAGTACGTCTGAGTACGTACTTCTGACGACGTTAAATCGGTTTAATTAATTTAGGGTAAATATTGAAGAGGAAAATTTGCGGGCCGTACTTATTCCGCTTTTCCGCGTTTCTCGATTTCATTGGCCAGCCGCCGTAGCACGTTTCCACTTTATTTACAATCTAGAGGTCGCCATCCTCGTCGGGGCAATTGTCTGTTGACAAATTTCTCCGAATGCAGCGGAACGTTCGTATTTTCAATTCGTGAAGTAAATAACAAGGAGATAATCCGCAATTTATTTTCCGGGTAACAGGTTCAAACCCATCGTCACAACAACATTCGTCCCCTCGCTAATTTAATTGCAATATATGAATATCGTGAAATTTCGCGCCCCGTTTTGTGTGTAAACATTCGAAGCGAGGGCATCGATACGCGAAACTACGCTCGCAGCCCTGGTTATTATTCTAGGGCTGCGAATAATCCAACCGCCCCTTGAATGCGTTTTCAAAATCGAGTGCCGTTGACCCGTGGAAAGCCCCAACAGACTGAAAATTAATGGCTTATTTCTACGTGCTCCCAAACCCCCAAAAGCAAATTACCTTCTTTTCACATTTTGTTTCTATTCAATTCATCTAATATGTGTTATATTTCGTTATATTTGAAAATGCCCGCTAGGTAGTCTACGCTTTTTTCTCGCACAAACCGCCATCGCTGCTTGAAAAAAAGTTCAAATGGGGTTTTAATAAGATTGATGTACATCGTTCAAAACAAATATTAAAAAAGCAACAAAACGAGTTTTCCGTTCGCTTTAAACGCCCGATGCTTTTCATTTTTAGAAATTGAACTCACTGAATTTGTAAATGGGGCATGGAAAGCTCGTTTGCACAAACAACTCTTTTTGATCATCACGCAGCAATTCGTACTGATTCGTTAATTTTGGAAAAAAGAAGAGAAAATAGTCCAGTTGATCCTACTCGAATGACAGGTCCTGATTTTATTTAACCACTTAACACAATGTATCCCCAAAAGTTAAGTGAAAGCGCATTACAACATTTTAAATGCTCTTAATCAAATTCGTAACATGTTTATTCCAGTTTCCCGGAATTGAGTATGGATAAAAGCTACCACCAATTTGATACCATTGTAACTTCGAAACTTCCCTATTCATCTGCTTTGATTTTAATGGTATATAGTGCACATCGAGACTCGATGATTGAAAATTAACAATAGACCTTGAAGCGTTTACTCTAATCGCGTGTTGAAGGGATAAAACGACGTTGTTTGGAAACTGCCTGAAATCAACAGCACAGATAATGAATCGCTAAAATATCAAATTACCATTTGGAGACATTTTAATCATTATTCAAAGCTATTTCTCCCTAATCCGTCGTGATCGACCTTCCGATTTCCCATTTCCAGTTGAATCACACAAAGCCTATATCGTCAAACTCTAATTACCATTCAGTATCCTGGAATTGTAGTACCCCATCATGTATCTGTTTTCAAACTTGTTCGATTGTTAGGATTGGCAGAGTATCGAACGCAAATAATTCCTTCCGAGCGAGTGGAGCGTTTAAAATTTCACGATCAGTTCGTGTCCGGACGCTTCGGCGCTCATCGTCAGGATTAGATGAGGGATGAGTCGCCGGACTAATTCGGATTCTTAACGCAGACGGGGTGCCCGATTAGTTATCGACTGGAAACCGGATGCGACGTCTTCAGACTCCATCGCAATTATTCTAGTCTCGGAATTTTCGTAGACTTTTGCTGTTTAGCGCCGTCTACGATGTAACAATGATATAATTGTTCCTACTTTAAAGGTTAAAAAAACCACCAAACTGAAAGAGAAATGAGGCCAACTGGACGGTAGTGAGAGTACAAATTTTTCTTAATCCAAATAAGTGCTGTTAACTGGTAATCAATTGATGAAGCAACCACTTATTGGTCGGGAAATCCCTGAATGAACGTAATATCGCGCTTATTGGTCTAATTAAACAAGGACAAAACAGGATTTATCGATTACCTGATATTGCAGTCGTAAAGCTGGCCCACCTTCCGAAATTACCCTATCAAAAGGTTTAGGCAATAGATGGTCGGACGTTTTATATCTATTAGTCCTGCAACTGAACCACTTAAAACTTGATGAATTCACCGGCTATAAAGATAGGGACATAATCCGATCATCATTTTTGACGAGCTTAAGCCGCAATTACTGAGTTGTCGCAATTTTGTTTCGTAATATTCGTCCGAAAATATCAAGCATTTATGGAATTTAGTTCGTTATCAATGTTTATTTGGGATATTCTGACTTGGAAACGATGTGGGGGGTGAAAATATTGTAATGCAAGAAAAATAATACAGCTTTATTATCCTTCGGAGGGGATGATATTATTTTACACCTATTTCATTAAAGTTGGTCAATTAATCTGAAAGATATTTCTTTTACGCTGCGGCTAAATTGTGATGACGGTTATAAAACGTTTACTTCTGGTTTTACAATATCACCTCTCCAATGACACGTTTATGTTTATGTTAGGGGATTACTTGACCTGGTAATCTCACCTTTGCCATCCATTCCCCATATTGAATAATGAAAAGGAAAGTCCTGAATTCAATTCGAGTGTAGAAAGTAATTAGTGTTGATGTTTTCTTTGTTGTTGTTATTAATACACGGGATGACCTAGTTCAAAAATTCCTGCCCGGGGCATGTCAATTTTTATATACAGGATCATCCTATAAGCGGGATGGATCTCGGTAAAAACCGAGAATTTTGAATGATAATAAGGATAAAGTGACACATTCATGAATATGCTAAAAAAATTCTGTTTGGTATCCGTTTCACTCTAAAAGATCTCGGGGGGCTTGATTACGGTGGGATCGTTGCCTGAATTCTTAGTAGTGAAGTGGTGGTGCATTAGACATTAATTGAATTTTTAGTTAGTGTGTTATATGTTGTAGAAAAAAATTAAGCAAAATTGCAAACACACTTTACAATGTTACTTTAATATCGTCCTACGTTCAATTCTTTCATTTTTTCTGCCAATATGCCTTACGCTCTATTTTCCAGATAAATGAAGGAATTCAGAATTTTTAAACATTCTACAATTCAACCAAATTTTTAGTGAGGATTGTGTGGATTTTCATACAAATATGTTGCTGGTTTTTAATTTAAAAAAATTTTATGGAAAATTTTCAAGAATCTCGTCGTTAAAAAATTTTAATTTTTTATTCGATTACTATTCCGTCGCTCCGCGGTTGATGTACCAACTCGATACGATTAATGGTTGCGAAACGATAAATATTCGTGCGATCATTTGTCGCGTTGCCACTAATGAATCCGTCGCGAGATGACTGATGATTATTTATCACTGTGCGACTCAAATGTGTGCGCGACTAAATAGTCGTAATACTACAGTTTATCAATATTCATTTATCACGGTTTTCAATTTATAATAGAAAATTCCAAGAATTATGAAATTTAATTTTTTTGCTGAAAACAAATTATCAGCAACAAACAATGAATAGATAATTAATTGTCATCCCAATCAAAATAAATCAATCAAATTTAATTCAAAATTTAAATTTATCCTTACTGGCGAGTGATTATGGGGCGTTAATGATCAGCAGGCAATGTCGCAGTGCTTGCCCGACTGTTCGAAACTAATTGACCTGCAGAGGTAATTTCCAATACGACCGTAATAACAATAGCAATTAGGAATTTGTCTTAATCCTTCCGCTACTGATTATTTTCGTAACCAATTAATGGCTCCCTATTCAATTTATAATCTCAATATCAATAGCAGCTGCAATAAAGAGTCACGTGTGATTCAAGAACTTCGAAACGTTTTTGATGTTGTTTCCGGTATAAAAAGGTCCAATCTTTTTTAAATTGATAAAACATTGAGATTGATGAGTGATCACTTGCGCTTAAAAAGCCAATTCGGAAGTACGTTCAATTTATACGGAAGCGTAATCGAACAGGTTCATATATTCGCAACTGTTTCCATTCCGGACCGTACGAATTTATTGATCAATTTTATTAATCCAATTCCATCTGAATTATCGCAATTGAATTATTAATTTAAGTCCATTGAATTCAGGTGTGTTTGTTGTTAATTGATTAAAATTCTAAACCGAATTCAACTGGAAATCTATCTGATCCGCACAAATAACATACGGCATGTTTCATAATGGATTTTATTTTCTTTCTTTGTAATTGAACAGCAAATGGTTAGATTCGTATCGTATCAAACTAAATATTGTATCTCTTTGTTATTGTTTCAAAATTTCGCGCTCAGAGTTTGATTAAAATCTAAAACCGGAATGAAAGTGTAATGTTCATTCGTAAGTGTATTTTTTTTGGAAATCAACATGAGTCGTACATGCAAGATGTTTTCCAAATAATGGTGATAAAGGAATCTACATCACATTTAGATTCGGTTGAGGAGGTTGTGGAGGACGCTTCGCTAAAAATTCATCCTCTTAGTCAGGTTTAGGTTAGGTGCACGGAAAGAAGTATTTGAATATTGAAATCTGGAAGTATTCACCCATAATAATAAAAAATAAGACGCATAGCATCAGATGCTCAAACTTGTATAGACTAAGAGACGAAGAATACAGCACATGACATTATATGATAGTTAGTTGAACAAGTGTGACGTGTGACATTTGCTGCCAAATCTTCTCGCCTCATATTGCATGTAATTTATTCTTATTCTCGTCGGATGTCAGGCACAGAGTTTGATCGTCTTCGAGTTCTGCGTTTCCCTTCAAAATCTGAGTGACGGTTGAAATTAACGTATGATGCAGAATACGTATTGATGTCAGGGAGGTAAACCACATCGTCGGAGCAAATAATGGCAATGTTTTTAGTGCATTAATGCAGTTCTCAACAATCTCTTCGGCTGTAGAAAACTTTAATTATTCACATTTCATTAAAAAGCTTATACTTTATGACCTATTATCCTGAAATAAAGAAATAACATGGATCTTGATCATGAAAATCCATCCTGAGTTTAATCAGATCATTCAAAACAGAGACATGTGTACGGACAGTAAATAAATTACTATGGTTTTTGTCGAAAAATAAACCGAAATGGGAGAATGAACAGATGGAGCAGTTGGTGCATGAAATAATAACTCGTTTTGCATCGGAACGAAGCCTGTCATCGCTGAAAAATGAATTAGAGCTCGTGGCGAAATATATATCGGCAGAATTCATCAGAATCTCATCCGTTCGGACCGAACGAAAAGGAAATCGGATTAATCGCGATACAGAAACGGCAAACTTTGTTAAAAGGACTAATCACAGAATCTCGGGCACCCAATCGTAAATTTCTCAAATTCCGAATATGCAGTTGCTTATTTCGAGGCCCGATAAGGAATACAATTATGTCAACTCGAAGTCCTGTCCCATCTTGAATGAATGACGCCGAATCTAATTAACATAGTTTTAAGAAATTTTGCGAATATATACAACCTATTAGCACAAGTTGGCGTAAAGTTAGCAAGGACGTTCATGACAGCAAATTTCTAATTTAGCGTTGTCGTTTGACCAGCAGTTTCTGGGAGCAACGTATTCGAGGCTGCATGTGTCCCACAACATCGAACGTGGGTTGATCGGAGCCCAAAATGAGAATGAACAGCAGTTAAATGCTATTTCTGATAAGTATTGAAGGGTTTCTCTAACATATGTAACAATGAAATTCATGAAGGAATATTATTTCGAAAACTTCAGGACAGAAACATTTCCTTCAGTCTGAAATTTTCGACTCAACAATTTCGGCGACACAAACTACCAAACTTTTTGGAGATTATATTTCCACAATCGAATCTTCATGAATTGTGCGTTCATATGTAAAATAATCACATCCGTAACTTTGGTAAAAGTTATGAAAAACTTCGGTCTTTTGTGAAAACTTTATATTTTCAACATTAATAAATAATTTAATTTCAGACATTCAACCATCGACGGAACATTTCTGAATACAAAATCCCCCTCATTTCAAATGAAAAAACTTCACTGCCAATCGATTTTTCCACCGAGCCTTAAGAATCGTTGACACAAATATTTCAAGATTGAAATGCAGAAAAACTAATCCGTTATCTTCCTTAAAAAAGTTATGTAAAAAATATAGCTTTTTAAATAAAAAATCTCTTCTTTCCCCCTTTACTTTCGGAGGGTGACGGAAAAGGGAATTTTAACTACATTAATTATCGTTTACCTTGTTGCACAAAGGAATTTCATTGTATACTTTAATTTAGTACGCTATCGCAAAAGGATAAAATTGCGTTACGTTTTACTATGTACGTTAACGGTTATATCATGATGCGAATTCCAACTTCTATTAGCGTTTCATGGAGTCGTTCGACTAGTTGAATGTCGCAGACATTTTATCGCCATAGTTCTACTTACGTGACAAATAACTTTGCATGCATGGCACATGTTTAATATAATATATCTAGGAGATATGTTTGAGAAGATATGCCGAAATTCCCCTAAACGGAAAAGGGGCGCAGCGGACGGCATAATGGTATCAAGGCGGAAAAATTCAATGTGGCACAAAGCTCAAATTGTTGAAGAGCCATTTCCACGATCGTAAAACTTAGAGAAGTGAAACTGCAAATTTTCCACGGGGAATAAAACTCGGAAGGAATCCCCCGAAACGACCAGATGAATTGAATTTTGGTAGCTTCGCTTCACCCATTAATTTTACCTAGAAAATCCCGACTGTTATACCGATTTTCCGTAGGAAGTGAGTGAGAATGGCTTCCAATTTTAATTGGAATACGTTTTAGGTTTAACAGTACACTTTGAATTATCTTTGCTAGTAGTTTCCTATCAGCCCGATTTCAAATATTAGGTGGAGGTACCTATCGTACGATGAGCTATATATTACGTGATAAATAATAAATCAGTAATTGAAGTAACATGAATTTAATATTCCGAAATCCTCTGGAATTACTTTGGAATGGAAAACATCTTCCGGGTTCAAGGACTGAGCTCTCATAACGTATTCCGTCTTTCCTGGTCTTCGGATAAGCTTTTAATCGTTCTCAATGTTTCCTAATTTAAACCTCTTCCACTTTGTCCCCTTTAAAATAACTTGACTCATGTGCTAAGCGTCACTGAGTTTTCAGCTGCAGTATTTTATATCTATGATAATATCAACAATGCATAGAAGAGATATGTGAATTTGCGAAATTGTTGAAAATTCTTAATTGTTTGAATTCACTTTCGACCATCTTATAATTCTTTTCTGAAGTACGAGTAAATAATTTGCGGAAATGAAAAAAATTGTTTCGTGTGGAGGGATTACGGAATGGATTTAGATTTTTCTTTGAAGTACGTTCTGTTGAGTAAAATTCTTATACGGTATTTGCACTCACAATGAAAAATGGAAATATAATTCGCATCAAAACGGATTATTATGTTCAGTTTCTCTTTGATGTGCTGTAATAAGGGAGACAGAGAGAACTGGAAGAAATTTTTCAGGTATCGGAAAACTTGAAGGTGATACCGTTGAATTATTCACCTTGCGATTTTTTGACTATGGTTTTAATGACGCGAAGATCAATAGAAAAAGCGAACACTGAGAGAATTGTGAATGAGAATCCGAAACTTTGCGACATGCAAATAGGAATTTCATCAAAGTTAGTGGAATATGTATACATTTCTCTTTTAATTAATAAAGTTTGGTCGGCATTGATTTTTCCAATAAAGCGTCGCGAATCCGGAAAATTCGATACATCAAAAATGCATATCCGAATTTAAACTCTACATTCTGCATGGGGTTAGTATTGATATTGTACTCTATAAAACGAACATTTATTAGAGAACGCATGAAGGAGTAATTTTTATTTGAAGAAAATCTTTATTTCAAACTTGTGAAGAACGATTTACCTTTCAAGAATCTTAAATAACAATGTTCAAGCATACTCATATCCAAAAATGCGTCACTGTTCGCCCCTTTTCTCTGAAGATTGTTTAGTGGATGATCATCTAAGGATAAGTCTGTTGTATATAGACCACAATATATGTACATTACATTTTATTTATATTTTTGTGACTTCGCAGGGCGTTGCCCCAGTTTTTCCTTTCATGCGCGAAAAATCCAGAGAAAATCCATTGTGATATAATGAATTGGGGGACAATGTAGCATGTGTAAAGGATTACGCTTTTTTGTACTTATATCTGTTATTGCAACATTTTTTTTGTTCCCAAAATCTTTTAATCCTTCCTTTAGATCGTTATAGTATTTGCTGACCACGTGATTGAAAATCTTTGATAATCTCTAGAGATCTATTCGGACTTCTTTCTGTCCATTTCTTTAAATGTGAAGATAAAATTTTGCTCGGTGCTCTCAGTTCATATTTTTTTTATACGATCATATTATAAAACCTTTGCAATTCAAAAGTCATTTCTACGATTTGTGGTACAAAGTATTTCAATAGCTGGAAGTTCGCCGCTTCATTAACTGCATCTAAAAACCATAATCCCCCAGGAAATTCCGAACGAAAATTCCGTAAACGCCAAGTTAAATTCTTTTATATATAGCCCTAAGTGAATAATCTTCCCCGATCAAGCTCAATTTTTAGTTGAATAAATGGGGTAATTAAAAGTGACACGCATATCAGTTTCCTAAATGATCCATCGTGAAAACTGTGGGCAAAGTTGAATTGGCATTCGTCATTATTGACATTTTTTATAATCAATCTTTTCGGAGGAAAAACGCGAAACAAGATTAATGGAGTTTAGGGGAAGTTCGGAACTTTCTCGGTCTATCTGTTGGTAAACGGATCAGGAGGAAAATTAATTTTCCAAAAATAATGAATTTTCCACACAAAATGAATGCGGACGCGGAAATTTTGTTAATTGAAATATGCATGTAGCTAGGAAACTTCAACTGGAATTTCAGAGCGTGGCGTTTCATCAACAATATTGTATCACTCGAATACGCTCAATTTTGAATTTGTTATATTTCGAATTGTTCAGAAATCGACCATTAACGTTTCATATTCAATGTGTAGCAACATGATGGAAAATTGTGCCGACAATGCTATTAAACGCAAAGCCCTGCCCGCATTCAAGGGTTAATATTACATATTATAAATAACGGTGTATATGCGTAGCTAATTAACACCATGGTGAAAATACTAATTAGCCTCCGCAACCGTTTTTCAGATATATTATTCATGCGATAAAGCGAGGAAATTTAATTGCCTAGGAAGGAAATTTCAGTGCTCGCTCATTCGGCAACTAAATAACTGCCTGAAATTTTCTTAAAATACCTCCTACTTGCACGTGTAATGAGCAACCCGTTCATTTCTTTGATTCAACCAGTTTTAAGAAGCCAAACTAAAGTGAAACAGCGCTATAACTGCTATTAGGACGAATTCACAAAATTAAAAGTTGATCAGTACGCTGGATTCTACTTTTCACTAACTTTTCATTGATGTGTTACAAGTTGTATCTGAGAAAAAACATGTTGAAGGCATATATTTTTCGCGTCGCGTCTTGGCCTTTCGGTAGTTCAATGATTAATATCTGGAATATTATGAGAATTAATCCTCGATAGCTTGAGTGCACTGCAAAAATTCAAAAAAACTCTGCAGAATTTGTTATAAGCCACGAATTTTTTGTGACATGAATTTTTATGAAAATTCTATGACATTGTCAAATTTTGCAATTTTTCCTTTCCTGAAGAGAGTAGAATATTCTCGAAATCATATCAAGAATTTCGTTGTATATTCCCTTAGATAGGTACATCGAAAAATTTGGGAAACTTTTCTGAAGTTTTAGTGGAATTGAAATCTATTGGGAATTTGTACATATCCTTTAAATTCCAAAAAAAAAACTGTGGAAAATTGCGCCAATGTAATGTTATCGTTGAAATAGTTGAAAAACAGCTGAACCGATCATTTAATTTTTTTCAATCGTTTGCAATCATCCAAGAAATTTCTGAAAAATTGATATTGTTGGTGTAATAAACTTTTTCACACAACACAAGTCGACGCCCGTTTCTTGCAATCCAACTTTCTGGGAATACGTCCAAAAGTCCACATCTATTTTGCATTGAGACGTAAATCACAACAAAAACCTGTTTGCGCATAGGCACATATAAAAAGATTCCTTCCACAAATTTTCAATTCGATCAAAAGTGTTGAAAAGAAACCTTAATTTTTCCCACCTCCAAACTTAATTTCTTCCTTAATTAGGGATAGTGGAAATTGTTTCGATGATTCGCCCTAATGAAATTTTCAGCGCGACCCTATCGCAATGAACGTTCTCGTCCAGAACTAATCTGGTTCAAAGCAACTTTTCTCATTTGTAGGCGTTTTTCCTGACAGAAATTACATTTTTCGACGTTATTAAACTGAACAGTTCACTCCAATTAGTCACGATCCAACCTCGTCGTGAACGAAGTAGCTCTGCTGCTCAGCGTGCGTAAAATTCGGTTGTCTCGAGAGATTCCTAATTTAAAAATAAGCCCGTTTACACCTTTCGTGTTTTCCACATTGTCTTCCTTGATGGATAACTCTTTTTCAACTGTAACGAGATAGAGTTTTTGCTCATATGTGGGATATCACTACATTATTCAGAAAGAATGGCTGATGAATTATTGTCTAAGGAATGACCCATATATTTGAATTATATTGCTACATCGAATTACACAGAGTGGCTCATTTGAAACTTTTGTCCCGAATTTTCTCGCTTCTGATTAATAAATGGCGGAAACGCTTGGACAGCTCGATTTTTCTTTGAAAGGAAACAACTTTTCGTAAACATTTTAATTCGCTCACCCTCACACCCTAAGAAGGCTTTTAGCTTATTTCTTTAATTAATCTCTGTTGTTTTTTTTTAATTTACAATAAAAAAATTTATAAATCTATATTTTCAATTTTAGTATCAACAAGTTTACATTATAACTGGATCACTTTTTTGTGATCTAATTATAGTCGTGTTTTTCAATTCATATCATAAACCTCCAAAACGTTCTCCTTGATTCATACAATAATTAGTTTTAGAAAGCAAAGTGAATTATTAAGTATCTTTAAGCAATGAAACATTAACGAAAACACATTGCCTAAAGCTTTCGAACAAATGTAGCTTTGTAATTTCCCAACTCTTCAAAATATATTTGAGTCACTCATGCATTATCATTCACACTTCCCAATTATTTTCCTATGGGAAATTTCTTTCATTCTCTTAACTCTGATTGAAAATCAATCAAGAATTTGGTTTCTGCTTTTGTCAAGCATGAAATGAATTTGGATATTTAAACTCTTACTTACTGATGCCACCAAGAACTTCTTCATTGAATGCACTAACACATGCAAGACGTTGCAACTCCTCTGCAGCTGTGTAAACCCTAATTATTTTTGTTAACAAGCGTTAAATACAAGACAATTTTTTCTTGTTAACTCTTGGATCACCAAATAATCTTTTTTCTCAAGGCGGGTGTCGAATGCCTTTGAAACCCTTACCACTGAGCTATGTCATTGATCAGCTGCAACCCTCTCACAATTATTGGAAAATCATATGTTCAAGAAAAGTTTCAAACAATCGGGAATCTACATTTGAATGAGCTAGAAATGTAACTACATTGCGCGTGATTTTAATTATTAATTTCTCTATGTCAAGATCTGTCTCAGGTTATCAGAAAAGCTTCAATTAAGTTGAAAAAAGTAATAATTAATTGAAACCAATTTGAACTTACATTTATATCAACAGCATGCTTTCAAACGTTCATTATTGTTAAAATTTGGGAAAATTTAAATATATCATATATTGCATCACCTCGAGAATAATTTCTCATTGACTTAGACCAAGAATTGTGCCGGCTTGTTATAAGAAGTACAAAAAGTTTCCTTCGAGAAAAGCAAGAAGAGAATCTCCGTGGTTAAAACTCGGTAACGTGAATGCCGGGTCAGTTTACTTACCGGAATCGTATCGAGACCGGTTCACGAGCGCTTTGCTGCCTCTTCTGACGTCTCGTGTCTGAATAGAGGAATTCAGGAACCTTAAGGGTTAAGAGATTTCGATAACTGACACTAGAATCACTGACACGTAACCGAAGACATCGGGCGGTAAACGCGACGCATCCGACGCCGAATCAATCATTTCTTCTGAGACGGAAAACGGGCATCTAACGTTCGGTAATCTGGTGTGTTGCAGGACTGGTCGACAACCCTGCTGTTAGCAGCAGCCGCGGTTTTACTGCGGCGTCGGGACGCTAAGGGCGCAGGCTCCCGCTCTTCCAGCTATGTGTCTGCTGGGACTAGGGATGAAAGAATATTCGTATGGAAGATGGAAGGAATTCCTTTACTGAGAGAAAAGAGTGTTCCAGACCGCTCCGCAAACGCACCAATTGTTTAAGTTCACACCCCGAAGGAGTCTATTTAATAAATTGTAAAAGCAATACATCTTCATTGAACTAATGAATACTCCGCGTCTTCTAATGCTAGGAATTTCAAACTTCGAAAGAAAAACTAAAGATAAATTCTTAGCAGGAAATATCGGAAATACTGGTTTGAAATATGAGGATCCGTTTAAAGTTACTCATAAAGTGAAAATGTTTCAGATAGTTATATATAATTAGAGGAATGAAATATGAAAAGGAAGGTCAATCGTTATTAGAAACAAAATATTTTCATCCATGAAAAACACGTCAGTTGCATAGTAATATTGTTTCAATCATTTGATTCTTCTCAAACTCTTCATTTAACGGTCGCAACTGGATGTGAGTATTGCGCCTAAGCATCAAGAGGTGCCGCCTCTACACATATCTAGATGCCTTCTGCTTCAATAACAAAAAAATTGCCCCGCATCCGCAAACTACGTTTTGACAGAACGCTGCATTCGCAATTTTCGAAGGAGTCATTTTATACATAGATGGCACAGGAGATATATTAGGTCCTGCTTTTCGATCCATTAACGATCCCTATTCTCTAGGGCACCATTAACTTCCTTCATTACCGTCCTCTACCTTGAAATAATAATGAACGCTCATCAAAAATTCTAGTTCTTCCCCCAAACCACACATTTTACTATTTTTCTCCAATCCTGTTTTGACTTACCACTTTTGTGGCAACGCAAAAAAAGGGTTTTTCAGTACTATTCATTCAACTTTTTCTAGGTCTCAGTCTTCCTCAATTTCCACTCACCTCCACATGAACAATTTCTTTGTTACCCGATTTTCTTTCATTCGTTCCATACGCTCAAACCTCCTAAGCGCATTCCCTTTATACAGCTTCAACAATGGCATTTTCAAGTCACTCTATTTTTTATTTCATCATTCCGAAATCTATCTTTCAGAATCTCTCCACTCACGCTTCTCAAAAAATTCATTCCTACAGCTGTCCACTTTACACAAATACACTACGGATTTGGGATACATTCTTATTTATCGCTCATGCCAATGATACCCTTTCCCGCATTCACGCGTCTCATGATTTCCATATCTATTCTTCCATCTTCAGTAGAGTTTATTTTCAGCTACACCGGCTATTCGATTTGTTCTAAAGCTTGTTCTAGCTCAAGCTGATATGCTGATATTATGTCATATTTTCATAATCACAGATTATTTAAAATTTGCGATTGTTTTCGAAACGGCGGTATGCAAGTAACTTCTAAAACCATAACCAAATGTCATTATAAAACTACCGAAAAAAAAAACTCAGTGGATTCATTGGTGTATAATTCGATCTTTATTTACAATAACCAAGAAGGAAAAATATAGCATCATTTCGGAAAATATATACGGACGAAACATCATAAATATTATCAAATAACTTAATTTCTATATCGGGTACAAAAACGCAATTGAATCATGCTGTGCAAAATCGCACTTAAACCAACAAACATTCTTCAAACTTTTGAATCAATAAATACTTAGTTCTACAATTAAAAACGGCAATATGTCTAGCTCTGATATTTACAAAAAAGCGTCAACAGATATCAGATCAGAAAGGAATAATCCGTTCTTGACTCTGATCACATTTCTTCACGTCTTGACTAGGATCCCTGAACGTGCAAGGGATTCGAATCTTTCGATTAAGGAACTGAAAGTAGTCATGGACTTCGATCCGCCAATCAGTCTTGCAATAAACCATAGTCCATTTTCATCCAAGGTCGTTCGATGAGAAAGCAAATAGTCGTTAACTTCGTTAAAGTACCTCACATGAAAAACATCATATAAACCAAAAATGACATAAACAACTTTACAATCGAATATTTCTCATGCAAAGTACAAAATTTTCATGTAACGACACTATATCACTGGCAGTGATTCATATATTCCTTCGACTTTGAATGAAAAAAAAAATAACAAATCCAAAATCTGGAAATTATGCCAATAAATTAAATAATTAAATTAAAGCTTTCGACCTATGTATGATGTATGAAGAAATGCCACTTTCCCACGTTCAATTTGAACTGTTCTGTAACATCATCGAGCAGTATTCATGGCGTGACCATTCATCAACATACTAGCAGGCACATAATCGTCCTCCTGCACTCCTGAATCGTTGCTGATGTGTTGTTTCGGCACATACTTCGCGTATGGAGGTTCCTGAAGCATGCTTAGCAAAGGCTGCCTAGCACAATACGTTTCCATTGGTATGTTGACGCAATTCTCCGGTACCGACATTTGCCTCCTTACTCGGGGTACATCAATCCCCAACACGGATAAGGGCAAATTACCGTTGCTCAAAATTGGTGGAAAATTTTTGCTTGTAGGTGTTGAACACTTCCGCAGCTCGCTACGTTCCTCGGAAAAATCGATTGGGATTGACGGTACCGGATTATCCAAACACGGCGTTAAAAGTTCCTTGTAACCCGCAATGTAGGCGACAATCTCTTTTGCTTGTGGCCGAGTTTCCTTTGGACAGCTCCAACATGCTCTCATCAAAGCTTCCCTATTGAAGATCATATTTTCATTGTACTTATGATTTACTCCTTATACTTACAATTGAGGTTTAACTCCTTTGGGCACAGCGGGTGACCGACCAGCTTTAACGTGGTCCTTCACTCTTTCGTTCGTCATTCCTGGATAAGGACAGCCGCCGAACGTGACCATCTCGTACAAAACGATACCGTAGCTCCAGACGTCTGAAGCGCCAGTAAAAATTCCGTCCATCGCCTCAGGCGACATCCATTTAACTGGACGGGCAATGTCTTTATCTCTCTGACACAAATGCTGATAATCTTTGGTCGGCATAGGCCGGCACATCCCGAAATCGCCAATTTTAACTGACAAATTCGAGTTCACAAAACAATTCCGTGCTGCTAAATCACGATGCACGAAACGACATTCCGCTAAATAGCTAAGACCCCTAGCAATGTCCAGGGCCATCGATGTCAGCCGTTCACTACTCACTTCATCACTATCTTCAGCCACTAAATGTCTTCTACCCAATAAATAGTTTTCCAAATCACCGTACAACATAAATTCCATAATGATATGTAAAGGCTCCTCGGCCATCTTGACACCAAGAAGTTTCACGACGTTTGTGTGGTCGAAACGACGCATCACGTCCGCTTCAGTGAGAAAATCGATTTTCAGATCATTCGTTGACTCTTTCTTCAGTATTTTAACTGCGATCGGCACCCAGCAATCGCCTTCCCGCAGCAACGCCTCGCCACCATACACCTGATGAAAATTGGTTCCACAAATTATGAAGAAACAGTAAATTACCCTCGAAAAATAATATTACCTGGCCAAAATGTCCACTTCCAATTCTTCTGTTAATCCAGTATTGCTGACTCGTCAACTCATATTCGCTCAGATCTCTGATGCCGTCAATACTTTCCCAATCCAAACCAAGAGATTTTAGATAATCTTCCGTTTCTTGCGCCTTTTCTTCGTATCGTCGCTTGATCTTATACACAACCAATGCGACCAGAATGACAACCGTACTAATGATCATCACATTTAAGATCACGATCGCCATCGAACAGTCGACGTTGAAAAATTTTGCGAGACCATTTAGGGCGCACACTTCTGGCGGCAGTTTACCGTCGCTCGGCTTGCGCCCGTCTCTGGTGAACCACTTAATCAACGAGGCGTTGATCTGCAAGCGACCGCCCAGAATTTCCGGCTTGTCGTCGCTCAAGTTCGGATGAAACTGGCCCACTACGTGCGACTCATTATCGTACCATTGTAGAATGTTGATCACGGAAAAGCGCGACGGGCCGCCTCTGAATTTTATACGTCCTGACACGCCCATAAAGTCCGTGTCGTTGATTATTTCTTCGAGTTTTCTGTAAAATATGACGAAATATTTTAATTAATTCTAGGTACTATCAATTTCATAGTTATAATAATCGTGGCACATAAGAATAAAATAAATAAATGAAATTAGAATAAGTAATAGAAAAAAAAATTAGAGTAAAGAGAATAGATGATGATTGAAATGTGATTTGTTATTTCCCTAGAATTAGAGATTAAAGACGTAATAAAGGGAAGTTTCAGAAAACCAGACCAATGCAATTGTCATGAAAAGGCTTTTCGTGGGCTTGCAGTGGAATCGATCATTCATTAGTAAAATGTGGGTGAGGGGTTTGGAAAAAAATAGAAATATCACGAGGGTGCGCGTGTAGAAATATATCACACATATTTATCGTTCAACACGCGACGTTTAAACTGAAAACTGGCATTGCCACACGAGTTACGATGAAAATTATACTGGAAAATTTGGACGTTTCTGCCGCCAATATATGAAAACCGATTTGGAGGATAGTGGAGGTCTGAAAAACTGCCCCCTTATAGGGGAATTTTGCAGGATTTTCTCAATTATTTGCAGAAGCTTAACAGGATTATAGAATTTACCCCTCGCACCAATACTCGAAATGAACTCTGTAAGAATAGAAACTAGAAGAGATAAACACTTTCGAGATACGAAATAGCTCAAGCTCAGATGTAAATCATTTGTAAAATAATAATAAGAAGAATAATTACTTGATTGTGGTGTTTGAATGGATGTGTGATAAAGCTTCGGGATCAGTCTTTGCCAGTTTATCGGTAGCCAGCGCGTAGGTCCAAACGGCGTCATAAGCGTAACCAGCATAGTTCGACATTTTTCTCGTCATTCTTCGGTACTTCTCTCTCCATTCTCTGACAGTCATATTTTCTTGCATTATGGAATCATCTTTGCCGTAATATGCGTGGGCCATGGAGAAATAACCATTAGCAGCCTGTAACATACTTTCGAGAAACTGTAATAAAAATTGTGGTTCTAATTACCTCGGACATCTCCTTTACTGTACAATTTATGCGACCACCTTGAATCGTGTTGTAAGAGGTAGGTAAAAACCACACGTAGCCTTCCCGGGCTGTCATTTTTAGTTTGTAGGCTTCGCACATTATTAGTTTCGCCACTTCGTTCACAACATCGGCAATAATTATTCGCGCCCGCTTCCTTTTCAGATCCTCCAAATACTGAAATAAATTTGTAAATTTGAAATAAAAGTAATAAAATAAATATAAATAAATTGATGTAATATGTAGATAAGATAGATCCAAAAGTTCGTCAATAGAAATCAATCGACAAAAATTGCCACGGTTGAGAAATTAATTAGCAAATTTTTTGTATGAAATCGGTCATTATGCAAATTTATCATAAATATAAATGAATAGAATTCACTTATTTATTCAATAATACAGTCTTGCTTGGAAATTGGCGATAAATAAAAGCATCGGTTTTTTTGTCGAACCACAAAAACGAGCGAGGAATATTTTACTTATTATCTTATCTGTTATAATATGAAAATGTTCATTGAACTTACTGGAATTCCATATGGCTAATTTCCTGAATTAATAAGTAAAGGATTCTTTTGAAATTTCTGAACATTTAAGGAATTTTTTGAATTAGCTAGAATTTTTCTGATAATTGAAAAGTAATTGAATCTCTTCAAAATTTCATAAAAGTTACAAAACGAAACCTTTGGGAGCATGCAAGGAATAGAAATTGTCAGAGCAACTCGAGCAATACTTTTGACCAATACCAGAAATTGTGGAAAAAATAGCTCTGTGGGATATGAGCAGATGGAACAGAGAACCGATTCCAATTAGTTATGAATTCTTACGACTCAAAATTGAATATCTCCTTTCATCATTAATTACATTATTGTCTCTTAAAAATAAACATTGACGAAATAGATGGAAGGAATGTATGGAAAACCTTACCTTGCTCATGACTGTGCTCTCCTGATCCCGCGTGAATTTAATATTGGAAATAAACGTGATTTGATTATCCTCCAACAGACTCTGCATCCTCGAAATGTACTCCGTATACTTTTGGCCGTCCTCCGTTAACGCGGCCACTTGTTTCCATCCCATGTACTTCAAAAACTTTACATAAACGTGAGTGTAATGTCGATTCTCCCCGATCGTACGAAAAAAGTAAGGGTAACGATCACGATCGGAAAAACTGGCACCTTCGGCGCTATACGAGATGATCATTGTCTGATAATGTTTGGAGACGCTCGCTAAAGGTTCAACGGTGTCAGAGCATGCCGGTCCCAAGACACCGATCAAGCTCTGGAACTGTTTATTGACGACGTAATCGATGAACATCTTCATTACTAAGTCCGATCTACATTGTCCGTCCGACATCAGAACCTCCAACTTGTAATCGGTTAGGATCGAATTATTTTCATTTATTGCAATCTCGGCCATTTTCGCAGCCATCGCGATCCCTTCGCCAACGAATGGCGAATTGTGCATCGGAAAAATTCCTCCAATGTAGATCGTAGATTCGAGAATAGGTTTCCACTCTAACCAGGTGTAATTGTAGGTGCGCATCCATTGGCAGGCTGCCGCCTCGACTCCCATACTGGGATCCTGTTTGTAAATGTCCAAAAGAATGCCATAATCGTTGTTGTGATAAGTGTATTGCTTGACGGCGTCCAAAAGGGGTTTGCCGAAATCCTGAAGGCCCGTCCAAGAGAATTTTGCCAAACGGTTCGTCTCGTATTTACATCCGATTCCAGGGGTGGACGACATCAGTTCGCACTTTTTAAATGCCACGCTCACGAATTGTTTCACGTTGGATACGAGCACGCTCGGCGTCCAGGTCAATATCAATAAACTCTTATTCTCGTCCGTCGCTTTGTAATGGTCTTTCAGTCGATTCGCCACTTTGTCAAGGTTGATTCCAAGCCAGACGACTTTCACGTACAGTTTCAATTCTGTAATGTGTTTAACGACAAAATTCGTCGAATGATAATCGGATGATAGAAGCAAGGCGCAGCTTTCGTTTCTGCACCATTCCGGGATGTAGATGCCATCGATGCAATCCGTACAGTTGTTTCTTGAAGAGAAATGGGAAAGAATTAGTTGATGAATCGATGGTATAAGATGATGCAATTGGTAATCAGCAGTGGATCATGCAAACCACCCATATTATCATTGGTAAACGTTTATATGATCCGAATAAAATAAAAGAGTACTTAGTGTTAAATTTATTGAATATACAAGATTCACGTCTCCGTGTATTTGCAATTGAGTTGGAAAATTATTATTTTCACGAAATAATGGCAAACTGGTAATAAGAAGAAAACGCTGCTCTCCAGATGCACAGGGGGTCGGTGTGGAGAAAGGTATCCGAACTGTTGAAAATATCTTTGCCATCTGTCTATCCAATGTTAACTATCATGTACCAGGTATCAAAAAATCATAACTTTCAAATAACAGTGGATTCCCAAGAAAAATCACATTGAAAAAAAAGATCATTTGTAACAATTTTCATAACCGTATATCATCCCAATTTTTTCTTCAAATTTCCAAATTCCTACTCCTCGCCCACGATCCCCATTTCCGAGCAACTAATAATTATAAATCATTAAGGACTAAGCATTAGCGGACGCAGTCATTAAAGCAATTATTTGAAGATTTACCTACTGTAGTTATCATGCGGAACAACACATTTATAAAAATACACCAACCTTTCGTCACGGTTTTTCTTTATAAAATCCAGATCATTTGGATCGTTAACGTCGAAATATGAGGATGCTCTCGGATTGCGGAAGAACGTCCACGAAACTTCGGTCATATCTTCGTACCATTGTTTGTAAAACCTCTTGATGGGATCAATCATATCGCGCGGTATAAACCAGCCGAAACGGCCGCCGTTGGCGGCCGCGTTTCCGCAATCTTCTACGTTCGTACGGCTCTCCAATTGGATGGTGTCATAGTCGGGAGGCACCCATACTTCCAGATTTATCGTCGACAAGGGGATGCTGCCGAAAGGAAAACGGGAAAACATTCGTTTAATGTGATTTTTACATTGAAACGATGTGCTATTTTAAACCCTTATCTCAATATGAGAACCAGAACGTATGCGAATTCAATTTTCAGCTCGATGGGGAAAGAAATCCGTATTTGATCGGTTTTTTCACGTAACAATACAATTTTCCCCAACTTCCCGCAGTCGAGAATTCATTTTGGTGGTGGTTCATACATTTTTCTGAAAATAATCGGGGAAAAAACTTTACCAGCGACCTTTGACCCTGCATGATTAATCGATGAGGAACTTATGTGCTATATTTATAACACCACAACTAATTTGTTTCTAAATTCCTCGTTAATCACTTTTCTTGAACTTTTGTCAATTTTGTACTTGAATATTGTGGAACTGTTTTGCATGTAAAATGTGAAGATAAGTTAATTTTTAGTTTTTAGAAATCACTCTATTCTACAACCAACAGTATCGGGAATTAGTTTGATTGTCGTTTGAAACCTGAATATGTACTTTGACAAACTATGGGAACACTAAAAAGTATGATAAATGAATTTGTCTCTTCTAATATTTTTTGTGAAGATTTACAAAAAACGCAAGTAAAGTGTTTATCTGAATATGAATTCATAAACTTTTTCCCGGTAAGTCCTGTTGATATCAACGAAATTTTATTGAGTAGAACACTTTATTTCAAGTTGTTTAATCTACTTGGGCAATCAAACTAATATCAATCGATGGATAAAGTGTTCGATCCCATTATTTCTGGCTCAATTTACCAACAAGGAGATTATTCTGTTAATAAACACTTTTTTCAAAGTGATTTCGAATAATCGTAGTTTAAACCACTCCCAGTTTAAGAAATTACCGGAGCTTCGAGGATTGGTACAGAAAAAAAACTCGATCAAAAACGATTTAAATACTCGTACTTGATTTTCATACATACGTTAGATTTTCCTTATCGCTCAGTCTGTCGACGTTTTCGGTGACGTCGAAATGGTCTTCGTAATGAGAAATCTCCACCCTCGGATAGCCCAGAATTTCCTTAAAAAATAAACAACAGAAATATAAGGAAAAGTCACCAATTAACTGCATCTCAAGCATGAATAGTTGAATATCTTGTAAGGAAAAAAGTTCAATAAACAGGCAAATTTTCAAAACGAAAAGCAATCCTATTCGGGACATACCAGGGCGAATATACGAAAGGCGTGTGAGCTCAACTGGTGCGTTATCCTTTCAGAAGTGTCGATCTTTATCGTGATAGGCGCATTCTTATAATAAGGATACCTTTTCGCCTTTATCTCTGAAATCATTTGAATTTTAAGCATACTATTATGTCGACACAATTATAACGATTTACCTGGAAGATACTTCAAACAACTCTCATACTGCTTAGACAGAACTCTAATCGATGCTAGGGTCAGAATATAGCAAATGAGGATGATCCAGTTCATGTTGGCATCTGAAATAAATGGAAGAATATTTAAATTTTCGAACATCAAAATAATAGAGAATCGAAAATACAAACAAATCGCTTTAATACGTAATATTTTTGTTTATGTCGTTTATCGCTTAGATAACATATCTGATAACTGGTCGACATTGGAAAATCAATACAAATTACGAATTTCGCATATGAGCCGAATAACGGATCGAATGTACATCGATGTAGCTCGTAAACGATTTAATAGTTAAATGATGATATAATGATTTATGACCCATTGAATCGAAACAAGTGTTAGGAACATTTCGTTATATCGTGTATGCGGGATGAACGCGAATGAAAATCCAAAGCAAAGCTTATGTCAGATAAAAAGCGATACAGCGAAATTGCATCGGAAACAAAAAACGAGGGACGAATACAAGCTTGCTTTCGCGATCGCATCGTGTTGTTTGAATGAATTTGAAGCAAACATAGGGTGGTGTCGAACAAAAAAAAATAACGTCATTTACGCCGCTCGGTTGGGGTAACGACATTACACCCTATACTGGAAATATACGAACGTGGCTGGCGCAGAAAAACAAAAGAGTTTTCCGATATCATATTCATCGTTCATGTATTGTTCAGTTTTCATTCAGGTAATTAATTTAATTAAAACACGATTATGTGGCTCTATTGATACCGTCACAGAAAAATGTTCATCATTTTTCAAGAATTCTATTCAATAATATACACGTTGCAAGAATACTGCCCCTTTTATAGAAAAAACTTGAAAATTTCATATCTTTTCGGCAATAAAGTAATTATGTATCTAATTTGGTTTTTTGATTTGACCACGTACCAAAGTCACGCTTTACTCTCGTAGGAAGTTACCAATTGTACGCAACTGTGCGGAAATGTCTTTCCCGCACGGGTAAAACCGGTTTGATCCGCGCGGGAAAGTGGTGACATCTCGTTAAATATTAATGATGCGAATTAGGTACCAGAACGTAATAGAACATATTGTGCCATTAACGAAAAGCATAACATGATTCAATTCGCCAATTTTCCAAATCATCGACTTTCTGCACTCGATATGAAATAAACTATTATAATCATCTATGGTGTCAACTAATTTGACAGGAATAATGCAACATAGAATCTTACTTAAATTTTTAAAATACATTTTTTAAGTACACAGAAAATAATTGAAACGATGAATATCAATCGAATGTGGGAAAGGCAGTTTTGAAATTGGCTGCTCATCTTCATCGGTATTCAACAGTTTTCAAAATCGATTTCATTTATATTGGAAGTTGAAAGTTTTCATTAGACATTTTAAAATTGCACATAGGATCCCCACGTGCATTAAAAGATATACAGAGCCATATTGACATGGCACAGTCGCAAAGATTGTCCCACGTAAACCTGTGAATATGAAAATAGGACTATTGGATATTGTTTACACGTGGCAGCAGTTATTTCTCACCGAAATTAAATCACGTATAGTTTTCCCTGAAGGCATTTTATCCAGTGTAGAAAAAATAAAGGTCAGGTTATTTATAGTCAACGAAAACAACGATTATGACTAATAGAAAAGTTTTTCTATTTAGTACTATCAGTTCGATTGCAAATCACAACTACCTAATTACTAATTTTCATTTAGTCAATGTTGATCAAGTATACCTTGAGAAAAAAAAATTGTTTGATGTCCGTCACACGATTCGTAATTTGACATGTTACACTGATGGATATTACGTATTAATTTTTAAATGTTGGATGCGTCAGAAACTGATGGATCTCTCGAAAAATTTAGCTATGTAAATCATTTCTATAAAAAAAATATTTCATCACATGTATTATTAGAATAATTATTACAAATCTCTATGGGGAAATTCAACTGTAAAAGTACTGTTTCAATTATTATGCATTTTCCGCCGAATTAGAAGTAATAGAAGATCGATAGCAGAATTAGAATACGTAATCGGCGCAACACACTCACAATTAGTGAATAATTAATAACATTGAGGTAGTAATGAAGATGCGTTTTCTCTCAATTAGCCACATTAACCGACAGAATCGATTCGACGTATTACCTGAAATCGAATATCGGAAAGGCTTTACCAAACAAAATTAAACCAACATCAGTTTTTAATAAATCCGTACTTTGGGACGAAAAAACTTCTTCAGGAATATCGAGAAGCGTTTCCCTGTCGGATTTGAAAATCAATGGGTCCCTATGCGACAAGTCACGTTTCCTTGGATCATTTAAGTGAAAATTGGCTGACGAGTTTTATAACCGACAAGAGCTGGTTCTCGTGGTAATCTTTTCTACTTAACAGTGTGTGAAAGTATTTGGTCGTTGAAATAAGTAAGGGAATGTTGTAATTTTGCCATTTTCACATTATTGCAAATTTCTTAGTATGAACGAGCGACAATCAGTAGAAACAAAGACAACGAGTAAATCGATGCAGAACCATCCGTATAGCAGAACCACCGAATAGCGGAAATGATTGCTCTGCATTCCAATCGTAAACGCGGAGGAATTTCAGAGATTTCGATCAAGGTTCAATGTATAATTCGAGTAAACATATGAAATATCACACGCACACGGATAGAAATTGCGTCAATCCGGTATTGTTTCATTTCGGCGCGATAGACAACGTTTTGTTTTGATGCGGGCAACCTTCCATATTTATACTTTCACTTCACTTATCGCTGCACCACTTCATTTCCCTCATTAGTTTATCGCGAATGAATTTTGTGATTAGGAAAAACCAAAAATTAAATGAATGTTTTCGGCTTGTATTAGAAATAACGTTCGGTAATTACCAATAAACTATAAAAGGTACATATTTCATTGAAAATCATACTAATTAACACAGTGTGGTATTTTAAAAACGTGTCGTCGTTAATTAGGACTCGGAAAACACGTTACCCGACTGAAAACTTTCGACACAATTGCCCGCGGCACCGAAGCGTCGCGTCGTCGTCGGCAGCACCTCCGTCGCGTCGTACCGATATTCAATTAGCCGTTGAATTTCGAAAAAACTCATAAAAGCGGTATCGCAAGGTGATAAAACTCGTCACGAAATGTCCCGCGATATTAAGAATATGTCAGTTAATTCAACCATTACTCGGTCTTTGTGGTTCGGGATTTATTGAACGTTACAAACATTATCGTGAACACTACGTCAATTTGAATTTCCCACGACCTAACACATAAACATTGCCACATATTTTTTTAACGATAAACACAACGTACCGCTGCAAATTACTCAAGCTAGGTTTTTCCACCTATCGAAGCGTACGATCCTTTGTAAATCCAGAAATAATTCGTCCCTCTGGCATGCATTCATCCCACAAAACTACGTACTTGCGTAATAAAAGAACGATTTCGATTAGTCAAAACAAATGTCAATTATTATAATATCACCTATACGATTCATGATAAAACGGATAAAATTTCACTGCAAAATTATTGTCATTGATACGTAATCTCAAAACAACGTATAGACATAACTTTTACTTATGAGTTATTCAATCCGTGCCAGTGATTTAGCATGCAGTTCAAATTTCGACTAGTTTGTAATATTACAGCGGCTATATTGCAACTTACAACAAATAATCACTTTCATCAAATTAATTTTATACTGTATGTCTGGTTAGTCAGATCTATCTTCAAAATTATAAAAATCGAGGGGAATTTGGAATCTCAGAAAAATTCAACATGAACGTATCGGAAATTTTGGGAAATCTCTATGATGACAAATTTCTGATCTTGGATTTCCTTTTAATTTATCGTGCGTCTTTGGTCTGAATAGATTGAGATTTGCGGGCTTCGTGTAAACATTCGGACCAAACATAAAATATTTAAAAAGTTTTCCCTCATATTTTGTAAACATTTCCTTTCCGATAGAAGGAATTTATTCATCGACATATCCACTCATCACTGTCTTATATTTTCTCGTATTTGGTACCCAAAACCACCCTGACTCGAAGTAGTAGAAAATCATAATCCGAATAAAAAACTTATTGACAAGCAATGTTAACAGCGATAAGCAATATTGCGTCGTTGATTCAGAAAAAATTAATAGTCATTCCTAAAGTCATCCATCATAATTTTATCGAATGAATATTCATTTTCAGATGTATATTACGTTATACATAAAATTTCGTTCGAAAATAATTCATGTCAACTAATGACAAAAATGTAACCAATTAAAAAAAAATGAATGGAATTCATAATAACTACCGAATTAACGTTATAACGTGATATATTATAATATTTGGGAAAGGTCGTTTTAGTAATTCAAATATTGGGCAAAGATTCACGATTGAGGTAAATTTAATATGTTAATAAAAAAATTTTTGATTGGTGTCCAGCGTTGATTGAACGCCGGAAAATTCCCGTTTTGAGAAATTCTAATCGGGAATTGGGAGAAGATCGGATCGCGAACGACCTTCGTATGTAGATAGATGATAGTGTAATATCGTTTGTACTACGAGTGCACAATAGCAATTATAAGGAAATGGCGCGTAATAGAGTAATAGAATATTTAACCACTGTTTATTTACTATTATAGATTAGGAGAATATTAGACGCATAATGACCAGGTTCTTTGACGTTGGCGCTATCATGTCGGTTGCATGACTAATTATTGTTTTAGATAAGAATAACATCGGAGAAAATTTAGATGGCCATTTATTTATTTTCCGTTCCGACGTTTTGTTCTTTTTAAACGACAGAAAATTAAAATGTTACGCGTCAACAATTAAAAATTATTAGGTATACCTATGGTATAATTATAGACAGACGCGTTGCGTGTCGATAGAAATAGTCAGGAGGTGGTCCGAACAGGTAATGATCAAACGGAACGAAACAACCAGGAAATAAAGATCGGCGTTACCGATTTTCCGAATTTTTGTGATCTGTGATTTTTCCAACCAGACAATTTATTGTCTATTTTATGTTCCCGATTAAATGAAGAAATTTGCGCTATGCCATCGATAAATAATTGTCTTGGTGGGCGGCGTTGTAGGTGCCAGAATGAACTAGTTAGTTGAAACCGGAGGCAAATGCATCGCCCGCTTCTCTCACCTGAAGTGGCGGCGAAAGCCGCGAACTTTCGAGCACAATCTCAACTGGCATTTCGCTGGATCGACGATGAATATTTATCGTTCCCAACCAAACAATCCAAATCGGATCGACGTGACGTCGCCGATTCCACCGTCAGCTGATACTGAATGAACGACGCAATTCTGGCGTTTAAATGGGAGACCTTGAGTTTTCGCAACTCGTCTCTCTTCAAAGGTGAGTGCGTTGTTTATTATTCCGGATTCATAAAACCCATTCGCACCTTCCACGCACTATTCCAATTTATTTTTGTTCTTTATTCAAATCGTTGGTCTTGTCCCCGATACAAACCATGATACATACACTGAAAAAAGAAGATTACAGGAATTTCTAGTGAAACGGATTCCTGTTTCTATCACACCAATATAATAATAAGAACAGGAAATTTCTAGTGATAGGAAGTTAACGATTCCTGTAAAAACGAAATATGTTCTCATTGCAGGAAAAGCTATATTAGTTAAAGGAATTCAAAACTTTAATGGTGAACGGAATGATTCCGGTGATGAAAACAATTAGTGGTATAATTATGACTAGAATAAGCTTTGCTAAGTACAGGAATAAAACTCTTAGTGATACAAATCAGAGAAACATATTCATCACTGTAATTTTTGGTGTCAGTTACAGACTCGGCTGGTACTTATCACAGGAAAATATTCCTGCACTCAACACCCAAATTTACCGCGAGTTACCGAGAAGCGATAAAAAACATTCGAAAGTTAAACGTCATAAATTCTCATTCAATATTTGTACTGGGGGCAAATTTATATCAAGACTTCAATTCGATGGATCGACTGCTTGTAAAAAGAAATACCTCCGAATTTTGAGCAGTTGGAACGTACCGAATTGTATTGTTCATTGACTTTTGTGATACTAAAGTGCGAACAAAAACATCGAAGTTAATTTGTGAAGAATTATTTACTAAATTTATTATTGATTTCCGTTCATATTTGAATTCTTGCTCATAAGTTATGATTCTCATTACTATAAATTCCACAATTTCATTCTAAAACAAGCTGACATATTTTTAAATGCAGCCGTTGTTTACCAAGCCGTGTGGAATTGTGGATATCGTTCCGTTGGTTATTACAGGAAAATGTTTTACTCTTTACGGTTCTAAACAATCCTTTATTTTTTATTTCGAGACCTATATTGAATGCAGGAAATAACTATAATATAGGATTTCCATTAACGAATGATATACAAGTAGTACTTGGTACAGGAAAAGACATTATTTAGTACAGGAATTTATTTCAAACATTAGTCATTCCTCCAGTATAGCGCCTGATCAACACTTAACATTTTCTCATTCGTGAAAGATCGTTCCTTGTGAGTTCATGTGCAACTATACTTTAGTTAATATTTTTGAAGTATATCGCAATAATAGAACGTGAGGTTACACGAATTGACGCGTTGATGAAGGATTTAAGTGATGAACTCAGTTTTCACAAGCAATTCCACGATATGGATAGTTCGCAAGTGGTGGACGTTGAAAGTGAGGAAATCGAGAACTATCTCCGTACCTGGGGGATGGACAATTATATAGAAAATTTCAGAAGTAAGTTCAATTTTATTTCCTGTATTATTCGTGTATCATTTTTGTGAACCAGTTTTCTTGAGAAATATTTGATATAAAAATATTTGGATATTTTTGTTGTTGTTTACTTATTAATAATTGTATTTAGTACTCTTTTTTACTTATGAATAATGTTAAATACTAGGGATGTTGTTTATTGATCAATAAAATTTTAATTTTTCTGTTTCCGTTTTACTTCCTAAAAAAAGTTATCAAAAATCTCGGAGAAGAAAAATTATACGGTAAGTAAAAAGGAAAACATACTGATTGGAGATTTGGAGTAGAACCTGTTCGTGTAACAATATTTCTCTTTCTCTGATAGGGCTGTTTTATTGATATTGTAGTATTGTAATTGTATATTGTAATGTTTTGTCTGTAAATGGGATCATTATATTTTTTAATGTTCTCTTTGAATTTATTCGGTTAATAGACTTATATGTATCAACTTTAAGCATCTATCAATGACGTCAAGCCCTTGTTAAAGTAAGGAAAATTGTTATGAGGATGTCGTGCTTAAAGGTAAGTACAGTTGATCTAGCAATTAAATTATGTTGCATAGTACAGATATATCCTGATCAAGTATTCATTTATTTGAATAGAAGTTGCATAAATTCATAAACGGTTATTTATAAACGACGAATTTTTCGATAATGTTTCCTGTAATAACCAACGGATTGATTAGTTTTTAGTCATGCATATTCCAATAAGAATTCCTGTATTACGAACAGGATCGATCTTTTGTAAGCAATGAGTTTTCCATTGACGATTCCGGTAATACTCAATGGATTAAACAGTTATTAACGATGAATATTCTACTAAGAATTCCTGTAACACGCAAAGGAATCTAAAATTTCATGTAACTAGATATTCCTGCAATGAGCGATGGAAAATATTGTACGTTTTTTATGACTTCTTGGAAAGGAGCACCGCCGACGTCAGAAATGATTCCGGTACTTAGTACAGGATTTTATTCCTGCACTAATAAGAGATTTTTATTCTCTTATCATTACTGGATTGAAAACTTTATTTTCTAATGGATTCATGTTAGTGGAATCGGTTTGTATTTACCACAGGAAATTCCTTTTGTCGCTCTTTTTACTAGAAATTCCGTTTATGAGTACCAAATTCCTGCGATAAATACTGCTAAATTTCTTTGAGTGTAACAACTCCACAGAATGAACGGAACTGATTTTGACGCCAAATTGAGTTACTTTTAACAAACCGACTTATTAGGTACCCCTTTGGATCGAATACATCTTCCGGTATTGCCCCCTCGCGATTCGCAGTCAAATAAAAGATAAAGGTGTTAAACATTGTGAGTCATCCACTTCCTGGTCAACGACTTGCACGACAGAGACTGAAACTAAGGAAGAGCTTTCTTTCTCATGAAGGCAGTGGTATGAGGGGAGGAAGCTCAAATCAGCACTGGAGGAACGAGAAATTGAAATTTTGGAGGGCGTTAAAGAGACTCCGTATGGGCATAGCAAGAAATGGGGCTGCTCTGCTTGCTCGAACCACAACCGATGTTTCTACAAATATTTCACATTTTTTCGACTAAAGATCTAAATTTTCAGTTTTTAAATCGCAAATCGAATGACGTTGAGGTCATAACTTTTTGTGAAAATGTGACAATCGACAGTTCGACTAGAAGGTGTTAACAACAAAATAGAGTGATGAAAGAATCTCATATCCTCAATAATATGGATCGCACTTCCAACTGCAGAAACTGTTACGACTCTTAACAACGTACACTTCTGCGCAAGATTAAGTCTTACGCCCGTCAGTACGCGTAAATGTGAAGAAAATTCATCAAGTCAAAAGCGTCCCTGGCGCATGTATAACATCCAAGCGCCGGCGCTGCTAGGGCGGAATACTCCACAGGCGGATGATGGAGATAAATTATTTTTATGTATTTTTTATGTTTTATTATTTTTGGAGGGTTTTTAAGGCCCCTACTTTTATACCATTTTTATTATATACAAGAGGATAGTTAGTCCGTTGTCATCGTAACACAAGAAGAATATAATAAAACAGATGTCTTTATACGCACGCCAGCATCTGATTACGACTCAAGCATTTTTTTTCAGTATTCTGTTACCGACACGTGTTATTTATTAATTGATTATTACGGAAACGCGTTGCGAATCGAGTTTTGATAATAAAACTTAATTTTATTTGAAATTCTGAATTTAAAAACAGGTATTTGTTTTAATTGCATATTTCGCGAATTATTACAGCATCAATTTCAATTTTTCCGACACTAGCAAATCGTGATTTTCACCGCATCATTAATTTTATGGCACATGATGAGCATTGGGGTTGTTTTAGGTTCGTGGATACAATAATTAATTTCGGATACTGGAAATAAATTTTCAATATTAATAAGCGATGGAAAAGTTGCCGAATTTTCTTAGTAAATCGCGGACCACTTAACCATTATGTACTAATGGCGTGGAAGTAGTGAATACATTGTCTTTATCGCCCAAGATTTATCTTATTGATATATAAATCCACTTCGGCTGGAGAACACTCAACAAAATATTCCGCGATTGAAGATAAGGAACGGTCTCAATATTTCGAATAAGTTTCTATATGGTGGGAACGGAGATCGAATCGCTCATTTCCGTTCCTTCGTCTTTATCAATCTCGTTCGAACTTGTCATTGCTTTCGTTAAGGACGTTACACTCATCGTCGAGCATTTAAGCCACACGAATTAGATTTTTATCTGAAAATCGATTGGAACAAGGGAAATCTGCGTGGAGAAACTCGAAATGGTCTGAAAGAATGAAATAACATTGGAAATTGAGAAAAACTTGTGGAAATTTTCGTAATTCGAACTTGCAATGTATAATTACAGAAATTGACAAGAACCACACGCAAGTTAGATCGTTTAATTGGGATGACTTGTTATCATTCAAAAGAATTGAAAAATGCTCAAAAACCAGTCGAATTTTTTACATTAAATATATCTCGAGAAAGGAAATGATGATTCAAAACGAAAATTCTGAATAAGAAGCAATTGGTAACAAATAGATTGGGGGACCGCCGGACGCAATATTGTACGTACATTGTATCGTATATCTGTAAACCTAATCAGCGTAGTAAATTCGTTGAATTTCTTGGAAGTTCTAGATGACACATTTCTTATTGAATAGATTCTATCAATATACGCATTAAAATTCCAATTTGGTCCTTCGACTCGTACCGATAGGAAGCTCAAGTTTTTAAAGATATACAAAAACCAAAGAGATATGTTTTGTGTAGAAAATAAAAAAAGAATTTCAATATTTTATAATATATTTCATCGAATCGAAGAGGAAAGTAAGACAGAACGCGCACACATGGAAGTTGAAATTAGATGTCAACTATTCCTATTAGAAGCTAAATCAAAACGTGCTTGCTTTTCGCTATATCAGGTAATAACGGTAGACGATAGATAAAACGGATTATCACTTTGTAATCGATGAACTGTAAACTACTTGAAAGCAATGTTATATCAGTTATAAGAAATTAATTTCAAAGTATGTATATAATCGAACGGCTTTCGCTTTTTCCGCCTCGGATTTCCCTTTGACATTATTCAACATAATAAATTGCGACGACTAGAAAAATCGGTTATGAAAAATTGATGTGCGAGTAAACGACAACGGGGAAAATATTTTGGGACCTCAGAAATGAATGGTTATTAATGAGCATCACTGAAATTATCGATTCGAATTACATGAAACTATGTAAATGTTTTCCGTTGATATCATTTTGACAGTTGAAGGCGGAGCCAAATTTTTTTTGTTTAAAGCAAATTTTTTCCAACATCAATATCCTGATATCACATGATATGAGAAACACTCTCAGCTTTTATGTTGGTTTCCTTGAAAAAATGCAAAAGATATTAGATGTAGTAGATCAAGTTTGCGATCTATTCTAAGAGCGTCCGCCGTGATAAGACATTTTTATTCATAACATAGTTTTCGAATTGCTGTTCTGAAGAGAAGTGGTTTTATTCGAACATCAACCGGGTTTGTTTAATCAAACTATATCCTGTTTTGGTGTAGACTGGTTGATCAAAATTTCCATAGAATGAATTGATTAACTTGGGACAGCAATCTGCTCGAAACAAAAGAACGATAACAGATACATAAATACAAACATTCCCCGATAGTTACATTGAAAAATATTTAAGCGTCGAATCATCGATGCTTTATGCATAAAAAATGTCGTCGCGATCACATCGTAGTAAGAAACCCTTTGCGACTTATCACTTTCATCGCGATAATTCAGTGTCATGGTCAAATTTGTGATCTATTTTGTCAAAGATATTGTTGTACACAGTTTATGCTTATCAACGGCACGGCACTATTTCTTCACAAAATATTCATGACCTCCTTCTGATCCAACACAATAATATGTTTCGAAATACGTCGAAATAGCTAAGGTAAATTGATGACAAACAAAGCTGGTAATTTGGAACGCCTATGTTTGGATACAGAATTCGATTGATTTCAACCCTGCTTATGTGTGGATGGATGCACACCGTGGATTTACGAGGGCAATGCCCTTCAGCACCCAGGAAACAATATTAAAAAGGGCGCTCATCCATGAGGCAGATGTCTTTTTTTCCTAAGGTTTTCAAGGTTGAAACCGCCGTTGTGACTGCCGGCTGTCCGAGTTCTTCATAGACCCTTCAGACCTCCGGATGAACGATTAACTTGGGTCATTCGAAATGATGCGGCGCAGCCAAGTCGATTCGATCACAACAAACCTTGACGACTAACGGCGCAATTAAGGATAGGTCGGTTATCTATTTTTACATTTTGAATTCATGGAAATATATATGAAAATTGAAAAATAAAAAAACCTTTATTGAAATGATCCAGATTTCGAATCTGTTGGACAGGTGTCGCTGAATACAGGTCAATTTTTCAAGATAACAGCGGATTTGTTCTGGAATTCATTATCTACTCCTCATTATAATAGCATTTGAGATAATCATCTCGTTTGGTTAATATATCAAAATACTTCGGTTTCCAAATGAGCAATAAATAGAATAACTGCGTGACACAGAGAATAGAACGCCTCGTAGAAATCAATGATTTCATTTTGAAAAACAAAATGGACGCTACAAAATTTTAAGGCTTGCACCGATGATTTCGAAGCGATCAATTTAAAAAAGTCGTTTCGAAGGAATCCGTCACTTCTGATGAACTACCCTTTTCAAGTGAGCCGCTCTATTCTATTGTGTCGCTACTAGTGTTTAGTCGTTCGTTCATTTAAAGTGTGCTGGCTCTTTTCGCTCCGCTCACTCAAACGTTCCGTTCAGCATCTTTCATTCGTTCAAAATAACGAATCGTACAGTGAGCCACGCCACACTGCGCCTTGGCATTCTATAGTTCGTTGCTTTGGACGAACGAACGATACTGAGTGCCACGACACTGCGCTCATACGAAACGAACGATACTGCAATTGCACCATCGTTTGCTCTATACGCCGTTCGCTTCATTATCAAATGTGCTACTTTTTTCTGCTGATTATCAATTTCAAGATGATATATCGGGAAAATAGTGAGCGACCCAACGCTAGTCGCTACACTTTTACCTTTCACTCAAGTGTGCCGGTCAAATTGAACGATTCGTTACTGAGCAGCCCAATACTATTAGCAACTTTTACCCATAAAAAATCCTATCGATTTTGAATCAAGTTAATATTTTCCTTCGTAATTGACTACAAATTGTTTCAATTTTCTGTCTGAAAAATCACATGAATAAACAGTTTAATTTTCCCCAAAAATTGTTAAATTCTATAAGCCGCAAAATAAGATTTCCTAACTTTTTTTCGAATGATGTTTCAGCTGTACTCATCTTGATCTAGTTTTACTAAGAATAACTTACACGCGAATGTTTTGGTTTTTTTTATTTTATCTTCGGAATTATAAGTCGCATGCCTGTGATACAAAATTTCAAGAAACGTGTGATTTATAAAATGATGCATTTTTCCACGAGTTACTTCATAAAATTAATGCGAATTACATTAACTGAAAGTTTTATCCAAAAATAAGTCAAGCAAATAAGCAACAAATGTTAAAGTTTACTAAGTCAAAATTCCCTATCGCAAGAAGTTAAGGATCTTTACCAAATGTATCTGTGCCGCAATTTGAAAACATTTTGAAAAATCCGACTGACAAAAACATGACTTTTCTTAAAAAGGAATTTTTCACCTTGGACTTCGAAAATCCGGAGACAAATAATGAGATACCACCCGATCAACACTCGAAAGACGACGTAGTGTGCGCCTTCTGCGTTGTTTGCGTCAGTAACCAATATTATCTCGAAAACCAACCGCTCGTTACATATGACAACTGCGTTGTCCAACGGATGACGGTATTTGATTTTAACGGAAATCGATACTACGTTACGTCAATGCTTCCATAAAATTTCAAGTACGTCACGATAACATTTAATTTTTTATGCGAGAAATTACATCAAAACGTGAGAGCAGCTACGACGACAATTCGAACAATTGATTTCCTAAGCAAATCTCAAAATGAATCTTTCATAACCACACGATATTCAACTTAGCACACATTTTTACCTATCTTCTTATCAGGTTAAACCAGAAATATTTTATTTGACTAACCCAGAAGTTTTCGACAAGAAAATTGTTTCACAACGAATATAATTGTGATATTTACATTTCCCGCAGCTTTGAATGAGTTTTTACGACGGCGATAAAATCGACTATTTCAATTAATTCAACATTCACGAATTCCTCGATTGAATGAAATATGAATAAAAAATTAACCAAAATTATACAATTATTGTAGAAAAGTTTTTTTTTTCAGGAAATACACGTCATGCAATACCTGGACGATTATAGTTAGCGAAATTTGAACACAGCTTGAGACTCAATTAAATATATCCCAAACTGATGGATTCGGCCAAGTGTGCCGTCTAAATTTGAAGAATTATTAGTAGATCGTTAAACTTGAAAAAATGCAAAAGATATTAGATGTAGTAGATCAAGTTTGCGATCTATTCTAAGAGCGTCCGCCGTGATAAGACATTTTTATTCATAACATAGTTTTCGAATTGCTGTTCTGAAGAGAAGTGGTTTTATTCGAACATCAACCGGGTTTGTTTAATCAAACTATATCCTGTTTTGGTGTAGACTGGTTGATCAAAATTTCCATAGAATGAATTGATTAACTTGGGACAGCAATCTGCTCGAAACAAAAGAACGATAACAGATACATAAATACAAACATTCCCCGATAGTTACATTGAAAAATATTTAAGCGTCGAATCATCGATGCTTTATGCATAAAAAATGTCGTCGCGATCACATCGTAGTAAGAAACCCTTTGCGACTTATTATCACTTTCATCGCGATAATTCAGTGTCATGGTCAAATTTGTGATCTATTTTGTCAAAGATATTGTTGTACACAGTTTATGCTTATCAACGGCACGGCACTATTTCTTCACAAAATATTCATGACCTCCTTCTGATCCAACACAATAATATGTTTCGAAATACGTCGAAATAGCTAAGGTAAATTGATGACAAACAAAGCTGGTAATTTGGAACGCCTATGTTTGGATACAGAATTCGATTGATTTCAACCCTGCTTATGTGTGGATGGATGCACACCGTGGATTTACGAGGGCAATGCCCTTCAGCACCCAGGAAACAATATTAAAAAGGGCGCTCATCCATGAGGCAGATGTCTTTTTTTCCTAAGGTTTTCAAGGTTGAAACCGCCGTTGTGACTGCCGGCTGTCCGAGTTCTTCATAGACCCTTCAGACCTCCGGATGAACGATTAACTTGGGTCATTCGAAATGATGCGGCGCAGCCAAGTCGATTCGATCACAACAAACCTTGACGACTAACGGCGCAATTAAGGATAGGTCGGTTATCTATTTTTACATTTTGAATTCATGGAAATATATATGAAAATTGAAAAATAAAAAAACCTTTATTGAAATGATCCAGATTTCGAATCTGTTGGACAGGTGTCGCTGAATACAGGTCAATTTTTCAAGATAACAGCGGATTTGTTCTGGAATTCATTATCTACTCCTCATTATAATAGCATTTGAGATAATCATCTCGTTTGGTTAATATATCAAAATACTTCGGTTTCCAAATGAGCAATAAATAGAATAACTGCGTGACACAGAGAATAGAACGCCTCGTAGAAATCAATGATTTCATTTTGAAAAACCGATGATTTCGAAGCGATCAATTTAAAAAAGTCGTTTCGAAGGAATCCGTCACTTCTGATGAGCTACCCTTTTCAAGTGAGCCGCTCTATTCTATTGTGTCGCTACTAGTGTTTAGTCGTTCGTTCATTTAAAGTGTGCTGGCTCTTTTCGCTCCGCTCACTCAAACGTTCCGTTCAGCATCTTTCATTCGTTCAAAATAACGAATCGTACAGTGAGCCACGCCACACTGCGCCTTGGCATTCTATAGTTCGTTGCTTTGGACGAACGAACGATACTGAGTGCCACGACACTGCGCTCATACGAAACGAACGATACTGCAATTGCACCATCGTTTGCTCTATACGGCTCAGCCGTTCGCTTCATTATCAAATGTGCTACTTTTTTCTGCTGATTATCAATTTCAAGATGATATATCGGGAAAATAGTGAGCGACCCAACGCTAGTCGCTACACTTTTACCTTTCACTCAAGTGTGCCGGTCAAATTGAACGATTCGTTACTGAGCAGCCCAATACTATTAGCAACTTTTACCCATAAAAAATCCTATCGATTTTGAATCAAGTTAATATTTTCCTTCGTAATTGACTACAAATTGTTTCAATTTTCTGTCTGAAAAATCACATGAATAAACAGTTTAATTTTCCCCAAAATTGTTAAATTCTATAAGCCGCAAAATAAGATTTCCTAACTTTTTTTCGAATGATGTTTCAGCTGTACTCATCTTGATCTAGTTTTACTAAGAATAACTTACACGCGAATGTTTTGGTTTTTTTTATTTTATCTTCGGAATTATAAGTCGCATGCCTGTGATACAAAATTTCAAGAAACGTGTGATTTATAAAATGATGCATTTTTCCACGAGTTACTTCATAAAATTAATGCGAATTACATTAACTGAAAGTTTTATCCAAAAATAAGTCAAGCAAATAAGCAACAAATGTTAAAGTTTACTAAGTCAAAATTCCCTATCGCAAGAAGTTAAGGATCTTTACCAAATGTATCTGTGCCGCAATTTGAAAACATTTTGAAAAATCCGACTGACAAAAACATGACTTTTCTTAAAAAGGAATTTTTCACCTTGGACTTCGAAAATCCGGAGACAAATAATGAGATACCACCCGATCAACACTCGAAAGACGACGTAGTGTGCGCCTTCTGCGTTGTTTGCGTCAGTAACCAATATTATCTCGAAAACCAACCGCTCGTTACATATGACAACTGCGTTGTCCAACGGATGACGGTATTTGATTTTAACGGAAATCGATACTACGTTACGTCAATGCTTCCATAAAATTTCAAGTACGTCACGATAACATTTAATTTTTTATGCGAGAAATTACATCAAAACGTGAGAGCAGCTACGACGACAATTCGAACAATTGATTTCCTAAGCAAATCTCAAAATGAATCTTTCATAACCACACGATATTCAACTTAGCACACATTTTTACCTATCTTCTTATCAGGTTAAACCAGAAATATTTTATTTGACTAACCCAGAAGTTTTCGACAAGAAAATTGTTTCACAACGAATATAATTGTGATATTTACATTTCCCGCAGCTTTGAATGAGTTTTTACGACGGCGATAAAATCGACTATTTCAATTAATTCAACATTCACGAATTCCTCGATTGAATGAAATATGAATAAAAAATTAACCAAAATTATACAATTATTGTAGAAAAGTTTTTTTTTTCAGGAAATACACGTCATGCAATACCTGGACGATTATAGTTAGCGAAATTTGAACACAGCTTGAGACTCAATTAAATATATCCCAAACTGATGGATTCGGCCAAGTGTGCCGTCTAAATTTGAAGAATTATTAGTAGATCGTTAAACCGTGTTAGGACAAAGTAAAAAATTTACGACGGTCGTTCAGTCACTCCGTTTTCACTAAACTTTTAACGACTTCAGGGCCATTTTATAGAGTGTTTATCCAGAAGATCGCTATCTTTCGCGTCCAAAATATGCATGAAGGAAGTAAGATAGGTTTCGAGATTTTTAGTTCGATTTTATGGACAACTTTAAAAATAAATTAACAGCCGTCGTTTCGTAATCATCGTCTCATTAAATTACTTGAATTAACATTTTTTTTTTCTTCAAATCAAAAATCAGCCATCCATCGGTCGATTATAATCGACTGTTTCCTACTAGAGTTTTCTACTAACCATCGTCCATGACGGTGTTTTCCGGTAGCTAGATTACGCTATTCTTCGTAAACCAGCTCAATTATACAATTAATTCCGTTGTTATTTCCGAGATTTCAAGTATCATTCACGTAGAAATATTGTAACTCTATTACGCACGGCGAAATAGGTATTTTAAAACAGAACATTAACTTTTACGACCATTTATGATTTGTTGCGGTGGAAGAATGCATTCATCAAACGACTTGTTAACGTTCTTTGATCATTAATAATGTATGCGATGAGAAGACGCATGTTCTATTCCATACGATATGGGTATACAATCCTATCATCGATCACTTATCGCGATTCAATTTTTTTCGGGTTCGTTCTCACATTGATCGTCGTGATCGTTGATGTTATCCAAACAATTTGTCAATGATCGAATGCGAAACTCGATGAAAAAGTATAATTTTGCGAAATTTAGTTTCTCAAAGATGCCGATTCCAAACTTGTTTCCAGCTGAAGGAAAAACATAACTTCCAGGTTCCAGCAGGATGACGTATCACAAGCCCCACTTTCCAATTGAAATTAAAAAATGTAGTCGCTGTAACTATCAGGAAATTGTTTCAGGATAATAATGCAGCTACCGAATTTACTCCATTCGACTCTTCCAAACTGTATAAACTAACGATTCCACTTTGTTTCGGTTCCGATATTCCACCATCGTTTTTCCACTAACATTATCTCCGTTTTATCTCATTGTTAGTGTCGATGGTCAGGCTATTTCTCTCAATGTAACATGCTATATCATTGAGGACGATCAAGTGATTCGATGAAAGCGATACCGAAACGATCCCTTCACGAAGATTAATGAACATTTGAATGTTACGTTACAACTATATCACTTTCCTCATTTATGTCGCCACGTTCGGGAAATCATTCCGTTCACTATAAAACGGATTTAGAGCGTTCCTTACAAATTGGACAGGCAACAAGCTCCATGAAACGTTTTCGAAACGACTTTTTCCTCCAAATTGCCGGTGATACATCAGGCGTTTTCTCTCTTTAATTCCAAATTGCCATCTTCAAAAGGGGCCATTTCCCCACGCAATTTTCATGCCTAAGGGTTATTGATTGCGTCATGAAAATTACGCTTCATTCATTTCCTTTTGATGTTTCTTGAATAGATCTCATGATGAGACAAGAAACCATACAATTCAAAAGGATCAGGAGTGAAAAATAAATTGAAAGCTTTAAATCTAATGCGGTCGTTTGAAAAAAAAACGGCGAGATAATTTAATTTTTATTGGTAACGCAAACGTGCTAACGTTTTAAAAGTACGCATTTGAGACTAAAGAACTTATATAGAATTATTAGAATACATGTAAAAACACTAATTTATGCAGGCAGATAGAATTATCAATGGAAAAAAATGCGTTTTTGTATGCCAATCCAGGTATGACGTTATGACCACTTGTACCCAGATGGACTAGTTGAAGATAATTCATTTGATACACGTGACCGTAATGCGATAATTTGCTCGAACCGAGTACACATAACGCACGGATTTCGCGTAAATTATTCAAAATTTAACTTTTAATCAAACAAATTGCTTTTAATCCAATTTTAAACCGGCGGTGAGGCATCGAGATACGCGCAGATACGAAGTGTTGGGTCGCTCAATACCGAGTCGTTCACTTTGAACGGCACACTCGAGTGAACGGTAACGTGCCGCACACTCCTTCGAAATGAGCGGCTCATTCCGATCGGGCGGTACCTTCAGAATAAACGACACTCTCAAATTTTCAGCCTCTAGCAGCGTATACAAAAAGTAAAATATATTCATGTATGAAGGTAAACGAAATATCAAATTTTGTTATTCTTCTGTAATTAAGTTCTGGTGATCCTCTACAGACCGATAATTGATCTCCACAGCTAGGGGCTATCGGGGCGGCAAGCCGTAAGGGTGCATTAGAAAAGTCGAATGTTGACTCTCGTGACGTCTGTGTGGAGGGTGAAAACGTCGATTTTTGCGTGAGCGTTTATCCCAGTTGATAAGACGCTGTTTTCATAATAGTCGTTCGGGAATCGTAGATTACAGGAAAAATTGGAATGTTGGAAACTGAAAAGGAATTTCTGCCTTTCATGTGAAAATGACTAAAAATTGTTGAATAGAGACTCATACCTTGAAGGCATTATTCACAAATAAATAACATTGTTAGATATACAAGGGCGTCGGTATAATTAGGCCGTCACCCTTGCAAGGCAATAAAGCCATTACAAAGTGATGCGAAAATATTTATATCATTTACACGAGGATAATTAATCTTTTGTCAGAAATAACAGCCTTCAGAAGCTAATATTACATGTTTATATCCAATTATGAAATAATTCAAAATCGGACATTTGCCGTTCTCAAATTGGTTCAGTATCGATTCGATTTAAATTATCCTTTTTGAATTTACAAGAAGTCTACGCTCGCCATTTTTTCATTGTATTATAACCATTCAACGGTACGTATTTGACGGATCGTTGATGTTAGACTAACAATCGTGAAGAATTGAATCAACATTTACACAACAATTATGGGCAAATTTGTGCTAACTTCTATGTGAAAACATGAAACTACGTCAAACAGTTATTGAAATTCCGATAAACACCAATATAATGGTACTATTAGGTGGCCATTTAAGTTGAATGTTTATGTCTATCATTTCAATTTCGCCCCATGGTGTATAGAATTTTCGTATAAAATATTGATCGTTTCCCTCGACTGTGGGTATCAGACGAAATGAACTGGATACACAGTGATTAAACTTAAATTTGGGCAATTTTTAATCGATTTTAACATTGGAATTAATTAATATCGTCCCTTCGTTTGTTCCGCGAAATTAATATCGGATAAGAGGAGACCCAAATTTGAATTTCATATTTTCGCATTGGCCTTTCTCAAGGCTGGAAATATATTTCAATAATGCAACTCCAATATGGAAATTGTAAGAATAAATATCTACACAATGAAATCGATTACAGAGCGCGGATGGTGATGGATAAAAAGAAATAGAAAATTTACAAGAATGTATTCATCGAATCTTTTTTTTCTCGGTTGACTATGATATGGTCGCAAATCGATGTCCCCCGCCTATTCGCGATAAATCAGATACACGGATCTACTTATCACATGTTTTGTAGGTGTATATATAATCTGTATTCAATAATCTCGTCAAAGCTTCAAAAACAACACCTTTCGCTCTACCTCAAGGATGGAATTATTAAACACCGTTTTGGTCGCGAACCAGTTGGATAGCCGGCGATTCCTCTACGCACACGCTCAACAGCGTTGCCTGATGGTGGATCGAAAAAGCGACACTCAATCCGGAAACCTTGCACCGCAAAATAATACCCTCAACAGTAAGGGGAAACACGTAACTTCTCGTAACTCAGCTGCCTGCCATTAGTCGAAGACAATTAAAAAAAACCTATAAATCTATCAGAAGCAACATACATCAAGGTGTCAGTGTGGAAGGTTTACCTAGCCGAGGGGACGCGTTTAGACGGTACGTGCCCCTCGAGAACGCAGGGGTTCGTTCAACTTTCGCGCAGGGGATTCGAGAAAGGGAAGACGGGATGCCCAGCCGCATCCCGAATACTATTTCAGAAGTCAGATGTATACGATCCCATTCTCATTTATTCATACCGCGTACTACTTCCGAAGATTACAACACTAAACGAGAGGGTTCGATGCCAGGACGACATCGCCAAGAAAAATGTTAATGTTCTAACAGAATGTGGTAAACACAAAGTCCCTATCTCGACACCCTATCAGGATTTCTGGACCACTCCTACAGACAGGAGGTCGAGGCTCGTTTACTTTGAAATAATCGAATTCCGTTTCACGCTTACATTTATTTACATATATACTTTAACAAATCGAAATATACTTTCTTCGTTTAGTATCCAACTCTGGACACTTTCTAGGTGCTAAAGTGGACCGGACCAGAGTGATACGCAATAGTTTTGATTCCAGTCCAACCTATTGCAGAGTGACACTAACTTGAATAGAGCAGTTCTGTTGTGAACACAAATTTTATTGGAAGTAAAATACAAGAATCCACCAACCAGAAACGATTGAATATCTGAGAAATATACAGCGTTCGGTGAAAACCAGACAGCAATTCAGTTAGTTTCCACACAAAAAATGGTTCATTTTAGATATCGATAGTGAGCTATGAATTGCATACACATATCACCATCAAAAAATAAAAATCTTAACATGTCGTATGTCGACACAAAAATCATAGCAAACATGCTATGTATCCTTTTTCCACTTATTCCTACAGTTTTGTCTCATTTGTTTACACTTTTTTAAGTTTTGCTTGACCATTGATCCTTAATTTGTCCAGATTTGTTTTCGCTCGAATTTTCTGTGTTCATCGTAGATTCGTTACAAATTTTTTCGCTTGATTCTGAGAAGTATCCAAATAAAATACAATATATCATCTGAACGCACATTTTTCATATATTTTCCGTATTTCCTCAGAGCTCCATTATACTTTATAAGAACCTTTTGCTTAGTTTTTTTCCAAACATTTCACCAGCGAAATTTCTGGTGCTGTCTGTTAGAATTTTCTCTAAAGAATGTTAAAACTTTACTCGCTAATTTTTAAGCTTTTTTTAGCTTCGGCACAAACTGTTTCGGTCGGTGTTCAGTGTAAAATATCCAAGAACTTCGAATACAATTTTAAGAAATTATGAACAAGTTGACCAAAAAAAAAGTTAAGAAAAAGCGTTGTATTTTTTTTATAATAACGGGAAGAAAAATGGGAAAATTGAAGGAAACGCTAGAAAAATAAAATAAAGAAGATAAGAGTGACTCTGAACGTAAAAAATAAAATAGAATCGAAATAAGGGTCAGTGAAGAATAGAGGAACAATAAATTCTAATGAAAGAAAAACCGAATAAAATTGTATATTTGGAGTTTGAAAAAAAAAGAGAGAACTTGGAAATCGGGGCAACTTGAATTGAAAAAAAATATATAATAAAAGCGAAAAAAGGGTAGCTTGAAAAAATAAATTATTGAAAAGAAGCTTTGAAGAATTGAAAAAAATAAGGAAAACATAGTTTAGAAACAGCAACAGAAAAATTTAATCAAGTCCTGATATCGTTCCCCACCTGAAGAAAATGTTGACAGAAAATATTTTCGTGCAAAATTTAGCCAAAAAAAAAAAAACAACTATCGTCCACTTACACTTTTAATCCGTGATTCCGAAAACCAGACACTTTCGAACAAAGACGGATCTCAGGAGCTCACAAAAGGTTCTCTCTTTAACACTGACCTTGTCAATATGATAATACGAAAGATTGAGAACGACTGAAACTGCGGATTAATCTCGTTGTGCGAGCGAAACCGGCCGCCGTCGCCGGCACAAACAGAATGATTACGGTACGCGTTACGTACTAGGAAAACGAGATTGGTTTGTTTTTCAATTTGGCCTTTTGTCTGGATCTTACTTAACCCCACGTGCTCACACGTACCATTCCAATAAACGTTTTATTGAATGCAAATGCTCGCCTCGAGTGCCGTTCTTAATCACGCGCTAATTGTTGCATAGACATGCCGACCGAAAAATTACTTTTCGTCGTCGACTGTGTTTTCCATCGATCCATTCAGTTTTATTGAAATAAAATGTAGAAAAAAGAACTGAAGCGCATAGTTATGGAAGTACTTCTTTTGCATCATCCTGCTTTCTGAAGATTCTCGAATTCCGGGGGGGCTACGTGCGTTTACTCAGGTATACGTGTTTGTGCAGTGTTGTTTCCAACACCAAGGGGACAAAGAGCCCACAACAAACTTCAAATATTCGAATACTTGAATGTTAAGCTAAAAACCCTGCGGTAATAACGGTTACGAACAGGGTGCGTAATTCTAAGTAATTTTATGTAAAATTTTTGAAACACATTTTTCAATATATTTTAATTTCAAATTTGAGCAAGCAATAAATTAGCGTTTCTCATGAGTGTCGTGTCAGATGATATGGTCAAAAACCCACATTCCTTGATGGAACATTTTCAGGGACCAAAAATATATCATAAACTGTCAAATTATTATCCTGACCAAAAAAATCAATTTCAACTGACTAAAAATGATAAAAATCTAAAAATCTAAAATTATACGCTGTAGCAATCAATATTCGAGGTTTTGAATGATCGAATAATCAAAGTAATTGAGAAACAATCGGTTGATCATTGGATTATTTTTGTTAATGCAATCGATCCGAACATCTTATTCATTTTACCACAAATTTATTATTGGGTTTCATGAAAGTTCCAAAATGAAGGAAGATGTGCCGGAATGTACAAATCATTCGATTATTTTTGTGAATGCAATCGATCTGTAAATGTTATTAATTTAACCACAAATTTGTTATTGTGTCTTATGAAAGTTATAAAAGGAGGGAGAAAGTATCAATGCGTACAGGTCTCAACGGAAAGACCATCAAGGCAAAAAGTCATAACAAATGGGGATATGCCGTACCTGACTTCTTCCAACTTATAAGATTAGACAATTCCAAGAAACTCAAAAGATGGATGACAATAGACCTATGAGGCGCAGGCGATAATAAATCTCTAGAATTGGTCGAAAAAATACTTAGCGAGCAGCATGAAACGCAAAGAAAATTCGCAATAATGAAAAGTTTCTGAAAAAAAGTTGTGAAAATCACAAAAAAACTATATATTTACTAGATATTCCGCAATTGCCCATCTTATGACTGAGAATATCAACCTATACCCGATTTCAACTGTGGGTATTCAATATTAAATTCGGTGCCATTTATCCGCGGCTCACTTTTGACACACGATTTGCGGCTTCATTTAAGCGACAAGAGATTAACGTAAAGAAATCGTAAACGCGTGGACTACATACGACTTATCTACAGATCGGATTGCTAAAACGAAAACCTTTCGTTTTTTTATTCCAAATCGAATGCAAAATGAATTGTTTCGGGTACCAATCGACCTTCGAGAAAATCTTCCTTAGAGAATTGAATCAATATTTGGAGGAACGATAACGATTCTCGAAATTGGTGTCACACTTTCGTCATAATGTGTATGATACAACTCCACGTCGAAATCAGCCTTAAGACACGTCTGCCATCGTTTGGATCTTCTTCCGAACATCACCAAAGTGATGCGGAAAAAACGATACATATTCATTTATCAAGAGAATGACGTGCGCTTTGCGGTTAGAGTGTGATTACTGATTTAAAATGCGTAGATACGTTTCTTGGAAGAATCGGGTGATAGACTTATCTAACGCTCTGTGACCAAATATTCGGAAAGTACCAACTAAAAGGGCTATGAGAAATTATTTTAAAAATACAAGTCAGAACATCTAGATCGCTGTTTTTTATTACAAACAAGTTAAATTTTGTCTCATTTTCGTCTTTTATGATCGCGTTTTTGTTAAAAATCTTTGAGGGGTTTGTTTTCCATAAATCCGTCAAAGTTTTAGGTGGAAACTCAAAAATACAAACAATATCATAAAAAAAATTGTTATCGTATTTGGTCAAAAATAGTTTCATAGCTGTTTTGGTATTAAATAATTATTCTCCGTATGAATCAAAATGAAGTATCGGTTGGAGTACCGGAAAAACCAAGTTTCATGTAGATTGTACGCACTGATTACATAAAATGTTTTGGGAAAACCTGGAGAAAATCATGGCGCGCACGTTACGATTGGCCAGGTGTTCGATACGGACGTAACAACGGTTTGCGCTATAAATATTGATGCGTTGCATGTCGGTATTTTTTCCGGAATAATGCATTTTATTTTTGATAATAATTTCTCCTTTGTCCCACATACGTCACTTTCTTTTGTTCGTGTTCTGGGAATCGACCGGGAACGAAACGTTTTGTTTTATTCATGCGGTCGCCGTTGTCGTACGACTGACGATTGTTATTGATTCCAGAGTGACGTTTTCACGTCGTACTCATCCGGTTCCAATTATGATTAGGTATCATTAAAATATGAACTTGAATGCGACTAGATCTTGAATGGATTGCGTAGAATAAGCCGTGCACCGACTTTAGACTTGTTTTGACATGGAAATTTCGCGGACCATAAATCGTTACGGCTCCCATTCAATCAACAATTTTTCGTCGTTTATTTTGAGGAAACGCATGTCACGTCCAATTTAACACAGACATAATTGGTTTTTTTTTTTCGTTTATGTTTACACCGATGACATAATTAACTCGGGAGATAGTTCTGTAATGCGAGGTAAGTAAAGTCATTTCTACCGCAATGACTCGTCGAAAAAGGAAACATTAATTCCGTTTACTTACCAATATTATTTCGACCTTCCCCTGCAAAATTAATTCGGCGGCCGTGAAGTGCTTCATTCAACCGCTATAATCCTGAAAAAAAAAATTACAAATTATGAAAGACGTAATATGCAATATCCGGAAATATGTACTTTTGAGAAAGAAAAATATCTATCTTCCAACATCACAATACATTGCACATCGAAATTCTTTTCAAGGTGAGGTTATAACTTCACATCTGACCTAATAAATACAACTGATATCTATTTATTTCCTAGTTATGAAGTCATCACTATTAAACCATTATTAATGTTCTAATATTAACACAATAACAATTCTAGCGAAATTGAGTCAATCCTCGTTCTGAAAGCGATTTGTCAGTTGAACCTGAATGTACAAGCGGGAAGTTGTTCATCTAAAAATATAAGAAAAGAAAAGAAAGTTTCTCAGTAGGTAACGAATTTTTTCAACACCAACCATAACAGGTGAAATTTATAAATTTTGCAATAGAAGTTTATAAAATAGAATATCCCATTACAAATATTTTATAATCATAAGTTAAATATTCGATTTTACAAGAACCATCTTCACTTTCAGTCTGGCGGACACATCTGCATCACAGAAATAAATTGAATTAGGCTTGTAAACAAAATTCTCTTCGTCAAATTCGTCGAAACTCAATGCGGTTGGAAGTTTAGATTTCTTGGTAACCTTTATCTAATTGTAAATGCAAAATCTCATGGCACATAATAAATGGACTACGTAATCGTGGAAGTTAAAGGCCTTGTTGACTATCAAAAGCACACAAAGTCTGATAGTGACTAGCGATCCATTGGATGAGCCATGAATTATCGAAACTGCTATAAAACCATTGGTTGATAGACATCTATAGCAGTTACCGCGGTTACAAATATGTAATAAGTAGCCGACAACAGGTTTTTTTCACTGCGATCGACGAGTTTATGGACCCGGCATTAAAAGCCTTTACCTATTAACGCTGAAAAAGAACACCGTACACCGTTGATAGAAAGTAATGAATTAGGTCTCGATGAAGGCGCCATTCTGCATTTAACATTCTACTAAGGACGTACCAAATTTTGGAAATGGGGCTAGAGACCGGGTGTATTCAATAACGAACGGAATAAATCAGACAACCCACCAGCAAAATGTAAATTCTACAAGCCACCTGAAAGATGATCTTTTTTTTTGTTTTTTTTTTATATCTTTATTAATTCAAATATCACTTTTACTTTATTCTAATCATTTTATTTTGTAAATTTCCATTTTAGTAAAATATTTTAACACATGTTCCCCACTCTGTTATCATATACCTAAAATATGAAACAAAGTAGGCATTATAAAGGTCTAATTTTGTTTTATTATTTAAATATTCTCTGCATTTATAAATCGCGGACAACATTTTCATCGATTTTTCAGTGTTATATTCCAAGTGTTTTTATTCTAGTTTAATTTTTCGTCGATTATTAATCCTTAATATTTTATTTCTGATACCTGTTTTAACGGAATTTTAAGGCTTAAATCGGCAATATGTTCAGTCTTTCGCTTGAACACTGTAAAATTTGTCTTTTCTACATTAATTTTTAATTTTCTCTAGATTTTCTCTAGACCTGCGATGTTGTCTTCTTCATAAACACCGTATCATCGATAAATGCGGATTATTTTGCTTTTAAGTTGAGATTACACACATATAACTAATAAAGCAAAGACCCTATGACCGAACCTTGCGGCACCCCATAATTATTGCAAGTTCTTCCACTATTCGTATATTTATTGCTAATTACAACATATTGTTCTCTATTTGTTAGGCTCCCCTCAACCACATCAACTTTAATGTATGTAGCAAGAGATCCAGCGACACAATGTCAAAAGCCTTCCTTAAATCTATAAAAATGGCTATCACAACTTTATTCTTGTCTAGACTATGACACTTCATTTACCAGATCTACCATCGCTGAAAGAATATTGGTGTTCCTTATGAAACCATATTGATAATTGTCTAATAATTTTGCAATAGCATTCAACTAAGATGTGATTAGAAAAAAAAAATTGTAAACAGGGGAAGAGTACGTTTTCTCATTAAATTTATTAGAATAAAAGACTGTTTTCAAGTTGTAGAAAACACTTCTTATTGGGTATTACAGACCACGATGATATTTAAAAACACAGATTGTTATCTAACAATTTATAAAGGTAAAACATGGACGAAAAAACTTCATGCTTTGATAACTTGACATCAATTTGAAGGAAGTCCTGAGTTGAAAAAAAATTACATAATATATATAAACATATAGTATTTTTAATGACTGAGCATGCAAGTAAAAGTAAAGTTTCGCATGTTTAAAATTAATGAAACACTAGTTTTAGAAAAAATCCAATTTTTTTCGTGTCCCGTGTACGAATAGTTTCTCACCAATATTTATGGGAATGTGTGAAGAATTGTAAATGAACTGTGTGAACTGTGCGGCTCGATCATATTGTAATAGCCACCTTTCCGATGCACCCTATATTAAAATTTCATCATAACGTATCCAGATACATACATATCAATATAAAATGTCAAAGAATTCTTAAACTCGGGTCATTAATAGATTTGGTAGTCTCGTTTCGGTTGAAACGACGGAACCTGTTTTCCAATTTACCTCAAATTTTATTCCGTTATATCGTATATAAATTATGATGATTCAACAATGGCCGTATATTATGCGTCCTTAAATACCCATGGGAAAAATAGAATGTTCTCAGAATTATACATTTCTAACGATATCGACGCAGATTGAAAAAATCCTAGTTACATGTTTTTCCCCGGGGGGTAAAAAGAATGTAGAAAATCTGAGCATAAATTCCAAGCCGTGAAATTTGAAATCGAAAATTTGCTTAAATAATTTTTCACAACTGAATCGATTAAAGCTCTTACCAATTATATTCACAAATGTCGCGAATCACTGATTACACTATTAGACTTAATTGATGTTGGAGTGAAATGATTTTGCAAAGATTTTATTCCGCAGTAGGTCAGCATAGGAGTTCAACTGCCGAAACAGTGGCGATATTTCGGTGAGGTTCTTATTATAAAGCAACCACTATTCACTTTTCAGGGCAGTATGCTTCGTTCGAGCCATTATATGGTTCGGAGCAGAATGTCGCCTGATGGGTAAAATGAACAGCGTTTGGATGCAAATTATGGCGTAATTAATCACTTGTCAGCAGTCGTAATACCATCAATTATAGTCCTGCTTTACACCCCCATATTATTACGTTACAATCATAATGTTTCATCGTTGCCTATGTGCCGTGTTAATTTTAAATTATAGGCCAAGTGGACCTGTTTTCAAAATTCAAAAAATTAAATTACATGATATTTTGAGGATCATTTTCCCAAAGAAAATCGACTGTTAGAACCTCTTTTTATATTTCGAGACTCCACAATTTCCTTTCTGTATAACCACTGAAGCAGAAAAATGGAAGACAAGCGAACGGTGATATATGTTCTAAATAAGTACAGAGAAATAACGACGAAAGTGGTCACATCCGTTAGAATGAAAGCATAAGGGGAGTAAAATAGGGAAAGGAAAAATCTGATTTAGCCGAGGGAAAATGGAAAACAATCACTTTCTAGGATTGTCATTCTATGCAGCAGTTACTTATAGGGAGGTTTATTGATTTATGGAAGAAAATTGATTATAAATTATATCCAGGCTGCACATTAACTCAAAATTAAAGAAAATACCAAGCGACAAAGAAATGATGATAAAAAAAACAGTTGTTTTTATTTGTTTATTTTTGTTTTAACTCTTTGACAGGAGGGAACTAATTTTTGGAAAATAATAAATTTTTCAAGTAACAGTATATAGTAATAGGATTGATTCGATCTAAGACGTAAGACGTGTGAGCTTTTAAATGTTTTATTGGAACGCAGGGAAACAGTACGTACTTGAAATGTGTAATCGATTCAGTTTGATGTATCTATTTTGAAATCACCGTATACTTAGTTCCTGGATTTTCAGTTATGTCACCTTGAGGACATGCATAATTTTCACACGCTTTGAACTCTTTTAAGAAAAACTATAAAAACACACTTCCGGGTAAGTTCTGATGAGTCAATCGGATCGTCTACAACGCTTAACCGATTCGTATAAATTCTAATATATAAATTGATTTCGAATGAGTATTTTCAGGTTCAGCAGAGATGGGGGAAATGCAAGAATTCATAGTGTAGAAACACTTGAAGCACCGTTATATTGTTCTAGGTATCACAATTAAATGTGCCTGAAAAAAAATGTCTTTATTTCCTCAAACTCGCCGTAAATTCTTATTCATCGTTAATACTTCATGTTATCGATTCGTTTCGGTATTTACAAATTTTCCTAAGAGGTCATCATTCGTGGCAACCGACTAATGGATGAGGTCGTGCTTCTGGAATGTCCGGCGATTATCTAGCCGTTTCGTGTGGGGACGACATACGTAAGTTACGACTAGTTGCGAATTTTCGAAAAGTTTTCAATAACTGCGATAGTAGAACAGGATCAATTATTCGAACGGGCAGACTTCACGGTACAATCAATCTTAATAGTTTAAGTGTCGATTCAGTCGCATTAATTGGAACCGGCGACATTACTATTAAAAAGATCGTGCGACAATGAACGAAATTTGAATAAATATCGATGAAAATAGAAAGTGGGCGCTGCGAACTACCCATGCGGGATCACTATTATCAAAGTGGCCCGTTCGAATGTAAATGTTCAAAACGATAATGCATCTAATCGCGACATAATCGTAAGTACGAAAAAAAATGTAAATAAGCGATAATTTACAGGGAAATTGAGGGTTCGACAATAAACGGTGAAAATGAAAACCCGGACGTTACCTGTACGCAAAGCCTGTCGTCGTTAAACCTAAAAATAGAACTTGCCGATCGCTTTTCGCGAGAATTGTTTACTATTGTCGATGCGTTTCTCGGAACATTGAGAATCGTAGCAGATGTTTCATTTATCTGATGCATCGGCTAAACTAAACACTAATCGAGGTTTATCTGTTTTCGAATACCGAAAAATATTTACATAGTTTATTTTTGATACGAGCACCGCTTTTATCGGTGCGTAACAAACTATTCCACGGAAAATGAGGAGGCCCAGTCGGAATGTGGTTGAATAATTGTTGTTTACAATTTAACGGCCGAAATTTGATATATAGGACAGCTCGGATTATTCTAAAGAGGTAATTACGCTTTTTCCATTGCACTGAGTCATTAGCGGAAGTGATCCATGAAATACCGTGGGTAAAAAAAACTATTGCGAAAGAAATAACGGACCAGGTAACGATTAATTTGTAATTGAAAGAATCCTCCATTAATAAAAAGGAAATTTATTTATAAGCGAAAGTTCATGAACTATTGCGCTCGTAAAAACGTTGAAGTGAAACAGATGTAATTCATCGTATCCATCACTATGTTATGGCAAATAAAATCTGTTATTGGAATATGGTATGGTCATATAGAATAGGAAAGAGCTTCACTGTCAATCGATGAGGAAGTTTCACAGAAAAAATCGAAAGTTGTTGATGGGATGGGGTTTAATATGATGGTTTGGATCAGGGCTGCTATCGAGCGCCCCAAGAGGTGGGGGAGTAGTTCAAGGATCCTAAATCCCATATTTTCGTTTCTAGATGTTGAACTATTGATTTTCGTCAGACTACCCTCAGACAAATATCGCCGATATTAAGAAAACTTCCAATTCGCATTTGCGTTTGTTCAATTTGAATTGAACGCAATCAGTTTACTTTCTTATAATAAATAAAATATGAGGCAAAGCAGTTGATGAATTTTACAATACATGAGATATAAGGTCTGTTCCAACTGGCGCTGTGACGATTCTGCGCTGTACATAAAATAAAGCTAATTTTGGGAACAGCGCAGAATCGTGACAGTACATTGACGGTTCACAACGCGAGTTGGAACGAACCTAGAGAAATTTCTTTTTCATGCAACTATTAAAAAATTAAAAAAATACGAAAGCGTAGTAAACTGGAAATTGTACGGACTGAAATTCAGGATACATCCCTATCTTCGGATCTCTTTTTTGGAACTTTTACCTTTTTGCTAATTTGCATTGCATTGTTAGATTTTTTTTTCAAAATTTAGATGGATTACACAATTACACGTACGCAGTATTGTTGGACTGGTTTAACCGTTGACTTCAAATTCTGTGGGAACCTGCAAACCGAATTTCATTATAAAATTCACGCTGTTCAACGTGTGGCGTTTTCGACTGTGCGGCGTTCCGAGCGACGTTTTCGTGCACCATAGTTAAGACATTAAAATGTCAAAAACGAAAATTAATTTCGTTATAGGCCTGGAATATGGAACAACTAAAGGAAATGAACATTTTTTTATAGCTCTGATAAAGAACGAATTGATAGCAGCCTTAATTTATGAAATATGGCCGCTTTAAAAAAATGTTACCTCCACTTCCTTATTATGCCAGCGTTTAATTAAAACCCTAAAATAATGTAGTTATTGATTATGAAAGTCGTACGTGGTACAAACGGTTCAAGTGGAATGGGGTTGATGATTCGTTGCGCTGGACAATATCTATCTATGATTAGAGATTTGATCAATCAACCAGACGTTTCAGCGATTATTTCAATGAGATAAGATGTGGATATTATGTATCGAAGTGGATTCATCAAAATTAAAGTACTCAAGAATAGAATCACATTCAAACCAACACAAACCGCTTAAATCCATTCGGAATTTTATTGACGTGTTTGATAGTCGACTAAGAGCATTCCAAAGAGAAAGAAGTGCATTAGAGGAATATTGCAAGAACCGACGTTCAACTCGTAAATCTGCGTAGTAGTAAAATGGAATAACGTTGACTTTATTAAGTATAACGCCTGACTTTATTCAAATATGAATACGGAAGTAGTTATTTCAGAGCTTCAGAACGATATATAGATCGTGTTTTATGACGAAGACTTACCACTGCCGTAAATCCACTTTTTTATATTGATAATTGAAGCGAATAAACGACTTATGAATGTTGATTTCTCGTCTTCCATTGAAAAGTTTAATAGTTATTAAAATTGAGGTTGGAAACTTTTTTCAGGAATTAATTGTACAATCGTTTTCTCTTCCTTTGGGTATACAATTCGTTAAAAGTAACATCGGCAAGCTATCTCAGAAATCTTTCAATCTGCAAACAAAGTGGCAAGGTTTTTGAATACAACTTACATTCGAGTAAAACTAATGTAAAATAGCAAAAGTTTTATTTGTAATAATCGTAATGTTATCTAATTAATCAGAGTCGTTATTAACCATCATCGAAATGAAATTATTAATTAAATTGAACCGATTAAGTTTATTTATGATTGAATATTTCATTGTCTTTGGATACCCGATCCTCGATTTTGTATAGATTATGAGAGGCCGTTGTTTACTGCATATTTAATTGAAATGATTTTTTTTTGCCCATAATTTAGGTTCCACAGTCAATCTTGATACTCGTTGTTCGCTATTAAGAAGAAAATAATTAGAAATGAGTTTATAAACCTCATCAAAAGTTGTTGGTTAATTGCGATTATCACAGCTAATTGTGATAAAATATGTATTGGATCGACGTTGGAACAACCGGTCCCTAACTTCACAAAATTTTAATTAGTTTTCGGTCAATTCTTCATTATTATTAGATGAAAATTATCAAATTAGCCTCAACCTCATTTCGCAATTGTCGAACGGATCTGACGTCCCAAAGGTTGGGATACCCGTTTTAATGGGATATTTCACCGGAAGAAAAACGTGATAACAATTGAAATAACGGTCACCTTTTAACTCTTTTCTGCTTTATAAATCTTTTTTGTCTTCAAAGCACTGAAATTTTGGAATTCCTAAAGTGTGCAAGAAAATGAAACAATAGATATTTAATAAAAATGCTTATTATCATGCATGTTTTTCATTTTAATTATCATTATTTCTTATCGCTCAGTAATTTTGCACAATTTAATTACTGCCAAATGAAAGTGAAATTTTAAGAGCGAATTTGGCTTCACATTTTTCTGGATAATCTTAAAAGTTGCAACATTAATTTAGTTTCCGGTTGAAAGCGCAATATTTTCATAACAATCTGAATTTAAAGATGGAACATCTTTATTTATTACGAATCGAATATAAACAGTTTAAAATCGGAGGCGTTAATGTTATATTTTTATTCGATGTTGTCTGTTCGATTAGGTGTACTCCATTCAATAATCAAATAGCAATGACTCAACAAACCTGCTCGAGTATCTCGTAGAAAATTCACCGTCGTTATCATAACATTAACGTGAATAAATAAATATTTATCTAAATAGGTGAGCAAGATAGTTTTTTTGTCTATTTTGAAACGATTAATTTGTAATTGAAAGAATCCTCCATTAATAAAAGGAAATTTATTTATAAGCGAAAGTTCATGAACTATTGCGCTCGTAAAAACGTTGAAGTGAAACAGATGTAATTCATCGTATCCATCACTATGTTATGGCAAATAAAATCTGTTATTGGAATATGGTATGGTCATATAGAATAGGAAAGAGCTTCACTGTCAATCGATGAGGAAGTTTCACAGAAAAAATCGAAAGTTGTTGATGGGATGGGGTTTAATATGATGGTTTGGATCAGGGCTGCTATCGAGCGCCCCAAGAGGTGGGGGAGTAGTTCAAGGATCCTAAATCCCATATTTTCGTTTCTAGATGTTGAACTATTGATTTTCGTCAGACTACCCTCAGACAAATATCGCCGATATTAAGAAAACTTCCAATTCGCATTTGCGTTTGTTCAATTTGAATTGAACGCAATCAGTTTACTTTCTTATAATAAATAAAATATGAGGCAAAGCAGTTGATGAATTTTACAATACATGAGATATAAGGTCTGTTCCAACTGGCGCTGTGACGATTCTGCGCTGTACATAAAATAAAGCTAATTTTGGGAACAGCGCAGAATCGTGACAGTACATTGACGGTTCACAACGCGAGTTGGAACGAACCTAGAGAAATTTCTTTTTCATGCAACTATTAAAAAATTAAAAAAATACGAAAGCGTAGTAAACTGGAAATTGTACGGACTGAAATTCAGGATACATCCCTATCTTCGGATCTCTTTTTTGGAACTTTTACCTTTTTGCTAATTTGCATTGCATTGTTAGATTTTTTTTTCAAAATTTAGATGGATTACACAATTACACGTACGCAGTATTGTTGGACTGGTTTAACCGTTGACTTCAAATTCTGTGGGAACCTGCAAACCGAATTTCATTATAAAATTCACGCTGTTCAACGTGTGGCGTTTTCGACTGTGCGGCGTTCCGAGCGACGTTTTCGTGCACCATAGTTAAGACATTAAAATGTCAAAAACGAAAATTAATTTCGTTATAGGCCTGGAATATGGAACAACTAAAGGAAATGAACATTTTTTTATAGCTCTGATAAAGAACGAATTGATAGCAGCCTTAATTTATGAAATATGGCCGCTTTAAAAAAATGTTACCTCCACTTCCTTATTATGCCAGCGTTTAATTAAAACCCTAAAATAATGTAGTTATTGATTATGAAAGTCGTACGTGGTACAAACGGTTCAAGTGGAATGGGGTTGATGATTCGTTGCGCTGGACAATATCTATCTATGATTAGAGATTTGATCAATCAACCAGACGTTTCAGCGATTATTTCAATGAGATAAGATGTGGATATTATGTATCGAAGTGGATTCATCAAAATTAAAGTACTCAAGAATAGAATCACATTCAAACCAACACAAACCGCTTAAATCCATTCGGAATTTTATTGACGTGTTTGATAGTCGACTAAGAGCATTCCAAAGAGAAAGAAGTGCATTAGAGGAATATTGCAAGAACCGACGTTCAACTCGTAAATCTGCGTAGTAGTAAAATGGAATAACGTTGACTTTATTAAGTATAACGCCTGACTTTATTCAAATATGAATACGGAAGTAGTTATTTCAGAGCTTCAGAACGATATATAGATCGTGTTTTATGACGAAGACTTACCACTGCCGTAAATCCACTTTTTTATATTGATAATTGAAGCGAATAAACGACTTATGAATGTTGATTTCTCGTCTTCCATTGAAAAGTTTAATAGTTATTAAAATTGAGGTTGGAAACTTTTTTCAGGAATTAATTGTACAATCGTTTTCTCTTCCTTTGGGTATACAATTCGTTAAAAGTAACATCGGCAAGCTATCTCAGAAATCTTTCAATCTGCAAACAAAGTGGCAAGGTTTTTGAATACAACTTACATTCGAGTAAAACTAATGTAAAATAGCAAAAGTTTTATTTGTAATAATCGTAATGTTATCTAATTAATCAGAGTCGTTATTAACCATCATCGAAATGAAATTATTAATTAAATTGAACCGATTAAGTTTATTTATGATTGAATATTTCATTGTCTTTGGATACCCGATCCTCGATTTTGTATAGATTATGAGAGGCCGTTGTTTACTGCATATTTAATTGAAATGATTTTTTTTTGCCCATAATTTAGGTTCCACAGTCAATCTTGATACTCGTTGTTCGCTATTAAGAAGAAAATAATTAGAAATGAGTTTATAAACCTCATCAAAAGTTGTTGGTTAATTGCGATTATCACAGCTAATTGTGATAAAATATGTATTGGATCGACGTTGGAACAACCGGTCCCTAACTTCACAAAATTTTAATTAGTTTTCGGTCAATTCTTCATTATTATTAGATGAAAATTATCAAATTAGCCTCAACCTCATTTCGCAATTGTCGAACGGATCTGACGTCCCAAAGGTTGGGATACCCGTTTTAATGGGATATTTCACCGGAAGAAAAACGTGATAACAATTGAAATAACGGTCACCTTTTAACTCTTTTCTGCTTTATAAATCTTTTTTGTCTTCAAAGCACTGAAATTTTGGAATTCCTAAAGTGTGCAAGAAAATGAAACAATAGATATTTAATAAAAATGCTTATTATCATGCATGTTTTTCATTTTAATTATCATTATTTCTTATCGCTCAGTAATTTTGCACAATTTAATTACTGCCAAATGAAAGTGAAATTTTAAGAGCGAATTTGGCTTCACATTTTTCTGGATAATCTTAAAAGTTGCAACATTAATTTAGTTTCCGGTTGAAAGCGCAATATTTTCATAACAATCTGAATTTAAAGATGGAACATCTTTATTTATTACGAATCGAATATAAACAGTTTAAAATCGGAGGCGTTAATGTTATATTTTTATTCGATGTTGTCTGTTCGATTAGGTGTACTCCATTCAATAATCAAATAGCAATGACTCAACAAACCTGCTCGAGTATCTCGTAGAAAATTCACCGTCGTTATCATAACATTAACGTGAATAAATAAATATTTATCTAAATAGGTGAGCAAGATAGTTTTTTTTGTCTATTTTGAAATAGGAGTTTCAGAATACAATGTACCCTAGAAAATATATCAATACATAGATTTTCTAATTGCGACGCTTCGTTTTTTAAAAATACCTTCATTATAATGGAAACAATATCGTGCGTACATCTATTAAATGGCTTGTGACTATTTTGAACTCGACAATAGAATCCTTGTTCAGAAATAAAAGCGGTGAGGGATACCTCTTTTTTTTGACAGCGGCTGTTGGGAGATTTTTCAGAAGTTCAAAGCTCCGAAAGTTGAACTGTACATTGTTAAATTCCGATTTCCAAATATAACTAACATTGATAAAGCTTTTCGGTGTGGTTCAATATGTAGAGCAGATAGGAAATGAAAAATTAGCAGCAAATTATTTTTCAATTCGGAGTGTCGTTATTTCGTTAGCATATCAAAGATGCGAATCGAGAATCTGAATAGATATAAAATTCATATTTTCTACCCTCCATCTGCGAACGGGGTGGAAATGAATGCAGAGTGCGACGGTTTGAAGGCTTTCCGATGAATTATATGGAAATATGCTCTTCCCAATTTGTCATTTCAGAATGTATATGGCTCATTTTAATGACGTCCGTATCTTCCGTCAAGATAAAGTGGCTTATTTGAATTTCATCACTTTATTATTGCGCAATTTTCGTCCCCGAAATGAGTATTTTATTTTTCCTTTGGAATAGAATTGTTGGTCTTTCTAAATTAGAAGTTGGCAGCAATTAACACGAATTTCAGTGATTCATCTGGCGTTGTACGTTTTCTAGTTAGTGAGTAATGAACCTATTTTATGCATCATTTTGGGTGGCGTTGGAAATTTGATTGAATTTCTGGCGGTTTAATGTACTGAATGGCGACGGTAATTCACATTTCGTTTTCATACCTACTGAAAGATATTGCCGTTCCTGCATATATTTGAAAAATAAATATTGATTTCCGTTACAACGGTTGTCGGTGGGCTTTACGCAGAAGCGAAAGAATAGACCTTTAGCGGGACCAGTCATAAATCAAACTCAAGATTGTTCGGAAAAATTTCTTCTGTTCCGAGAAGGACAATTTTACGTCATTTTGCACGAAAAGGCCTAGTTTATAATGAGCTTTTAGCCCACCTTGCGGGAACAGTCGGTGCTTTTGTGGATCCGAGTTCTAAGAACTTTTTCAGATAGTTGTAGCTGGATAAGTGGTTGAATTTTCTCTGAATTTTATTCGGACGTGTTTTTGTTCAAAAACCAATAAGCTATCAAGCTTATAGTGTGAAACTAAGCCGCTACATAAAGTCTTATTTCCGTATTCTCATGATAAAACACAATTCAATCAAGTGTTTACATTTATAAAGTATTGGTATCGCAATTGCGTTAATTCCTGGTTCTCTAATCTGAAATCGGAAACTTAACCTGCATATATTGAGATGTCTACTGGGAATTTATTTGAACAACTTTTAAACAAAAGTTTTCTGTATGCAACTACAACAAGGGCTCTGATAAACGTTTCTACTGAATTTACTATTATCGTCAACATTACAAATTTGTATGAAAACAAGTTTTTTTGCATTCTATGCTGTCAAAATTCAACATTCAATAAAAATACTCTGCATGCCGAAAATGACACTTCGATGTTTAGCAAAAAGTTTTTTACAAAAAAAAATTCATTTAATGTAAAAGGATTGATATGTCATTGCGTAATGGGGAAACCCAAGTTCAACCAAATGTTGAAGAAAATTATTGCTACATTATAAGGTGAATGTTGATTTAATGGTAAAAAAAAAGAAATCGGCTGGATACAACACAACATGGGAACTTGTGACTGAATCAATGTGCAAGGATCTCAGTAAATTAAAATAATGAATTAAAACAGGAAAATCTTTATTAAAATTAAGTGAAACTTGAATTGCGTTTTTGAATGTTTTGAAACTTTACTGAATGTGCTTCGGTTATAATAGGTAATAAGAAGAATACTGTGGAATCTATTATATTGCAACAATCTTTATCCCGCCATTTCCTTCTTATACGCTGTACATTTAAGTAAAAAAAATCTACCTCTAACCAAACAATCGATTAAGACTTAACATTCAGAAACATTGAAAACGAAATTTTTTTAAATTTTACTTTATTAGAATCACATTTCTATCATTCACGAGCTTCATCTCCGAAGTACATTTTCGTTTTGGCAACCCATTAATGAATAAGCAATAATTTTTTATTATATTTTTGTTATATTGTCTTAAACACCGTTTCGGAGAAACAGAGAGCAACAAGCAACCCATTTGAGAACGTAACAAAACACGATGTCACAAACATATTATCTGGCGCGTACTCTCAATCGAATCAGATGATTATTTCGCCCGGAGCGTTAGCCGCGAACCAAAAGCCCGTGCTTTCCTCAAATAGATCCTTCATCTGTTCGCTGGAAATGAGACGTGATCACAGATTTATTTTTGATCGGGGACGCATGTGATGTTATTGTGACAGTTGACGGCGAAGCGGCGGCCGCTGCATTTCCAGACGCGTTTCCCTCGGCGCAATTCTGGGGAGTGTTGTTCGCATCTTCCGCTGCGAAATACCTTTGGTCAACTCTCACGTATGCAGGTCGAATTCTTTCGCTCGATTGTTAGCTACCTGCCGATGGCCTCTTTCGGAGAAGTCGCGAAACCGACCAAAAAATTCCGCAAAGCTATTTTTCGAACAGAAAAACAAGTTGCTCGTTTTATATCGGTTTGGAACACTGGCGCTCGGATCCAAAGGCCAAAATGTCGTTCGACAATCGACTATTAAAGTATTTAGCATCATTTACCTTTCACTGCATTAACGCAACACCGCGATCGCTTGCATCGATGGATTAGATCAAAGTGAATTGTGTAATTGAACGCAAAATTGTTAATCAAAACTTTTTCCATCTTCGGAGATAGCAAAAGAACATTTTCCCAACTTTATCGCGGATACATAATTCGCTCTTTTGCGTGTTTGAGGAAAATTGGACAGCGATTAAAACTCGTAGGGTTACTGGTAGCTGAAGTTTTTGTTTGAAAAATTGGAGAATCGTATCAACTTAATTATATACATCGCGAAATAAACGGCGAACAAACTTCGGGAACGAATTTCTAAAAATTCATTTTTCATGCGATGTCAATACTGTTCTGCGATTTAGATTTCAGTCGAAATGATGTCAAATTCGCACCAGTTTATGCCCAGGCACGTATCGGTTTTGTTCGATTGATTTTATTTGGATAAAGTTATGTTTAATGCAAGATCGTAAACGTATGACATTGATTCATAATGAAATTAGCACCGGTGAGTAGGTCATACTATGAGCTCTATATACGAAACTACTCGTTTTTCAACTTTGAATGAAGAAATCTAAATCAGTTTCGTTGTTTTCATGAAGGTACACCTTCACTAGTGAACACGAAAGCAAAGAGTTTGAAATTGCTAAGTAGCCAGAGAACTTGTTTTTTTTTAATGTTTAGACATTCCAGAGTGAAAATTATGATTCCACGACACATGTTCCAGAAATAATTATGGCGGACTGGGAGCTGAAGATAAATCATCCTGCGTTAGCTTTTCAAATACTTCGTTGACTTATGTTTATTGACAATGGTTTTAATTAGTGATGAAGAGTTTTCACAATTCTAATTTATATCCTTTTTTTTTTCGAAAAATATATTTCGTATTGTTAATGGTCTAATTAACTTTTTTTGTGATTTAGTAATTTCAAATTCGTTAATTCTAAGAGTAATCTAAAAAAAGTAAAAAGTAATCATGAAATTCGGTTTGACATAATTATTTGAGCATTAATCTTTTTTAGTTGCAACGCTCCATAATCCAATCCATGAGACTCAGGTGTTTAACTTTCGTTTCCCCTCTAATTAACTATTTGAGATTTATTTTTTAAAATAATGAGACAGTTTAAAATGTTGTTCTCTGTCATATTTACAATTAAATTTTAAGCCTTGATATAGAAAGAAAAGTAGTCAAAACAACGTTTTATGACATCATCTGATATCGAGCTATAAAAATATAATCGATGGAAAAAGTCGTCATTGATTTTCATCTCATCAAGTATTGGGTTTTCCTAATTTTGGATCATCTCTTCAGAAGGATGTCGCATTCATTAAATCCCACCTCACAAATTTCGTATGTGAATCTCGACTATTTTTAATAAGGATTATTCATCAGAGTCAAAAAAGTTCGATCACTCAACTGACTCGGGTTGATGCGCAATTCTCAAGGAAATCGGACCAAACCACTTTAAAGGTACGCTCGGGCATCCTACTGCGTAGATCACGCTCATCGAGGAAAAACAACTTAGTTTTATTGTATTTCTTCAAAGCAATAATTTCGACAGGCTGGTTTCATCCATTGGCTGAATGAGGACAAAAGCAATTTTATCACATACATAATAGGCGGTAGATAAATAAATATTCTTTGAAATAGGATAATTAATCTGTAATAGGATTCGATTTTAAAATTGATATTGGCCAATGGTGGAAGTTCAGCGCACCCGAAAATCATGGCCGCGCTACGCGTCATTTAGGGTTCAAAGACATTTCTGCAAACACAGAACGGAACTCCCGGGCAACGTTCGGCGTGGATTCCCAGGCGATCCACAGGTGAACACGCGATCAATCCGGGGATTACTGACCTTTTTATTTATCGTAGGTTGGTCCGTTTCCCCGCTCCACACACGAGGACACGGAAGGAGATATCGATGTTTTTCTTATGACTAAATGAAAGGTGTAGAGATTATATTTCGATTGGCGTCGGCGACGTTCGCATCGAAAACAATGGGATACAATAATAGTAAACATCGACGACCCAAATCGACTTCGGCTGCCCGTCGTCTTACCTTTGCGCGTTCTATAAGTAAGTATGCATTGTGAAACCTTGATAAGTCAAATTGTTTATTTGGAACGCGAATGATACATATGCATGTACATTTATGTCTTCAAAAATTCTTTTTCTAACACACCGCAAACTCCACCTATCATAAACACTACAGGATTAGCAATATCGAAATTATCGACACTCGTGTCAAGTGGTTCGAATAAAGCGTCACGCATGCCCACCCACAGGAATTAGCACTTCACTGATGGATTATACAAAAAAAAATTAAGTCATTACTGACTTCATTGAGTACAAACGAATATTGATATATTACGGTAATAAAATTGAATACATGAATAGCCATTATGCTAATTAAAGGGTGTATGACATTTTTAGCACCTGTAGATAACACCCATAAAACATAGTAGACCATCACAAACTTCAACATGTGTTAAATCGAATATTTAATTTTGTACTTAAATTACTACCGAGTCCGGACAATCTCATTCTTTGATTTCAAGCATCTTTGCTATTCCTCCTCGAAGCACAAAATATATATCGACAACGGTTTGATCGTACTTCCACAGCAAAATAAGTAACCCAAATGGATACTTAATACCACATCCTACTCCGTTAGTCACTGAGATCCAGCATTTAGCTGATGGTACTCAGCAGCCGCAGGCGTAGCCAGGATCGTGACTGTGGGACTCCAGAATTTGTATGATCTTCGGATCTCAAATCAACTAAATGTAAAAATACAAAACCACAAAGGAAAATAATATTGAACCAAAAATCGAAAGAAAAAATCGAAAATTGAAATTTTATAAAAGCTAAAATAGAAGAAAATCTAAAATCGAACTTAAAATTGGAAAAACTGAAGAATTCGTAATTCGAACCTGAAAACGGAAAAAACCGAAATTTAAACCGAAAATATTTGAATAGGTTTGAATTTCAATTTGAGTTCTGGATTTTTTCCTAGAATTTCAATTATTCATTTGGGTGTCCTGAGAAAATGTTTCGATTTCAGAGGAATCGGAAAATAATCTTCTTGTTTGAGCGCGAGTTGTTTTTTCGGGTTTCGAGTTCAAATTTCCATCCACATTTTTCATTGTTTTTAAACTTTTTAGTCTCTATCGGCACTCAACGAGTTCTCTTTCAATCAACATAATTATTATAAAAAGACAAAATACGTACTTTTAATTAAATTGTTTATTCAAAACTTTGATAATTAATTATTTTTATTATCGTTGTAGATTCGAAGAAAACATAGTAAATGTTTGTTTTTTCGACAATTATAGTGTCCCTAGCCACAAAATTAGTTAATTTCTGACTTTGCTACTCGTTTGTTGAATACGCTTGAACGTTTTTAAGGCACAACTAATTTGACGTTTAGAGGACGATTGAGGATAAAACTTTTGATCATTTCAAGTTTAATTAATATTTTGAATGTTGATTGGTTTCTGTTTTTTTGTTATTATCATTATTGTATGAAGTTTTGGTCTTCACGTCAACTGTTGAGCTAAAAGGTGGAGTGAAAAATTAGATTTAGTTCACAATAAATATCATTATTAGTTGCTTCATTGTTTCAAGAGTTTGGGGCAATTCGATATTGAATTGTTCAAACAATTAGACGTTTTCAACATGTCATACTCACCAAGTGTTTTTAGTGTTATATTTCCTTGTTTCTGTCGGCCGGATCTCAAAAGACAGGAATATGAAGTGATTACCAACGTATTCCGGACTCGACCTCTTGATCACCAATCGTAGAACTGAAACAAAAAAACATTGAATAAAAATGATCACGAATAAAATAGTTTGAGTAATTGATTGTGATAAAACGGAAGTCAACAACTTTCAATAAAACAGCTTGCGGTAGGTATCAAAGAAACTTCCACCTAGTTGACCGAGTTAGACCACTCAGAAAGATTGGTCGATAAATATGCCAATTGCCAGATTTTTGAAGTCAATTGCACAATTTATGAAAACAAGGTAGCTTCAACATTGTTTTATTCTTACCCCGCATAAATTAATTCGTTTATTGTCCTTTTAGCGCGACCCCCGATTATCTTCAGTCGCAAATTTTCGACGCTTAACGAATTCCGTAAGGCAAAAATGTTAAATTTCTTTTCAAATCAATGGTGATTCGACTGACCCCAAGCTTCTGGAAACGTTACATAAGATATCTGAAGGTATGGAAAGACACAGGGAAAACTTTAGATCGATCGTTATTTTGTCAAGGAAAAAAAACTTGGGATTGATTTTTATATATTTCATTTCTTAAAACTAAAACACTTCATATCGCGATGTCTGCTTTTTACCTGAAATAAAACAATTCAAAGAAGAAAATTTTAATTCAACAATTGGTTTGAGGAACGCATTTTCTTTTCGACACGCGGAGACGATATCGTTACGTCGATGATATTAAGCGCTACAGTAATCAACTGTTTTAGTTCCTTCATAGATTGACATAACTGTTTTATAACAGTGATTCCAATAATTTTAATTTACTTACGCCCGAATAATGATGAAATTCGAGATCTTCCCTAACCACGTTAGTGTAGATTTTCTAATCAAATACGTCCAGATTTTTAGTTTAAAATTCAATTTCGTAAAAGACGCTCTAATCAATGGTTTCATTAAGAGCCTAATTAGAAAAAACTGTTGATTAAAAAGAATTTATGTTGCATAAATAAAAAACTGTCATTTTAATGAGGTAGCAATGTTATAAATCAGACAGATTCAACTGAATAAGTGTGAACAAAGCGCTAATCGAATATAACCTTCGATTACTTGTTTTACATACTTAAGGTTTTAACGGTATGATCCTTTTATTACATTTGTTGTGTCTGTTGTATCGTTTAAAAAAATGAATTTGATAAAATGTAATAAAAACATAATCGAAATCAACGCTATTTTTATACATAAAGTGATTATTTCCGTAACACAAACTTTTCGATTCGGTGGAAAAAATTTGCCGCTTTTTAATCACTTGAAAGTAACAGAGAATTTAATAACGAAAATTTTCATTCTTAATAAAGTCTTGTAAGTCTTGTTTCGACCGATCACGAAACCTGTTCCAAATCAGTTGGACGCTTGCGCTTTAGGATGTTCGAGGCCCTAAAAGCGTAGTGCGCAAGCGTTTTACTGATTTGTAATTGGTTGGAATGAACCTATACTAAATTTTGTAGTTTTCTTACCACCAGCTTATATGAGTATAGATAACGTGTTACCCATTTCCAGTATAAGAAATAGTTCGTCAAAAACCCTCGACGACCGAGAATCGAACCTTAGGGATGAATATGACCAAAGCAATAAATATATGAAAAAAATACTTCTAAGATAAAATGAACAATTCGTCACTTTCAATGTCTAAAATTAACCCAAAAACATATTCGCAACTGAACGAACCAGAAGACCAGAAGTGGAAACCAAAAACACAAAGTGTGCTCAACGCTTACAATGGAATGACGTAAAAATTACTCAAAAAAAAAGAGCCAAATTATGATGAAAAACGCAGTATGTAACCAAACCAAACTCAATCACATGTTACGCGAGCATTTTGTTTCAAATTTTTCTTGAGAACATCTCGGATGGTGGAGGGTGCAGTCGGTTTGACGCGGTTTCAAAAAAAAATTGGTCGATGAAAACGCCCAGCAAGTTACCCAAAATTTGCAGTTGAGGAGAAAGCGACTAACGGAACGTGTCTTCAAAGATCAAATGTCAAATTGGGAATAACGACGCCGTAAATACGTACTGAGATTTTGATTGTGAGCCGTCGACCTAGACTGCTTTTCTCATTTAACCTTGAAGTGACATTCAAACGTAATCGGTGTATCTAGAAGTTCATCGATTAAAATAGGTTCCCGGCATAGAGAATAACGATGAAAATTTAGAACGGTCCTTGTTTTTTTTAAAGCCCTTTCGCTTTCGTATTATTTCGAAGATTCTCGTGAGAAAGTTCATCGCGCCACGGACTTTTCAATTACATTAATAGCCATGAGAAAGTACCGTAAGTGAATTATTGCCGACCGTGGGACTATCTCAATAATAGGGAATGCGCGAAATCTGCCGCCAGCCACGGTTAGTTTTTTCGCTTTTATTTGAATTTTTTGCCACTTAAAGTTTAAATGCACAGTGTGAAACGTAACACTTTTTTTTCTAATGCTTCATTCCATTATTTACTTCATACGATCGCAATGCTATGAACTTAAAAGTCAAGGTCAAATCATTTTTTTTTCTCACGTTTGAAATTAATTGACATTATGGAATTATCTATAAATTTTAATTTTATGTAAAGAAAAATCATTTTCAGCTTTCACGTACAACATTGAATTTGCAACTAATCACGGAAATACAAATGATTCGTTAAATAACTTGTATGTCCTCGTTCACAGGTAGTTTTCAAATATAGACGTTTTTATCGTAAGACGTTAAACATATCTTTTGAAGAGTATATAAAAATATCGAGGTAATAAAAGTTAATGATTTTTATTATGATCAACCTATTTCATCTACCACCATCTAATTATAACTCCAATACAAACACATCGTTTGAATGATTTGATTCTTTACAATCTCCGTCACTTGTCCAACGTTCCCTTAATTATTGTGGAGACAACAAATTGGCGTCATATTATAGGTCATTAAATATCTCTTTGGTAGTCGGAAATTCTGGTAGCTGCACAATATGACTAAATTTATCACGGCGACTTTTCGAAAAGCAAAACACGTTGTTGGTGGTCTGAACTGTTGCGAACGCCTACTCGACGACCGGTTACATCGCGATCCATTTTCCACGTTTCTGTCGTGCTTTCAACATATCGCTTTTGGCAACGCACTTGAAGAGACAATCAAATTCGAATGTTTCTTTGAACGCCCCGTTTCCGGTTACCGTTGCAAGATGAAGAGAAGTTGAATGCACAGCCGTTTAAACGTTATTTTAATACGCAAAACACATTGAATTCCAAGTTTGGAAAAAATTCAAATTTAGGTTATGGTTATAAGTTATAAATTGCATGCAACTGTGCCGGAATTTCTTTCCCGCACGGATAAAACCGGTTTGATCCGTGCCGGAAAGTGTATTATATCGTATAATGAGAAATTGAGTTCGTGAATCTTATACCAAATATTAAATACATTGGGGTTTACTTCAATAAAAAACAATCAATTCGTCATCACTGCAATCATAGATCTTTGAGCAAATCTGTATAAAATAATAATAATAGGATCAGTACTGAGTCTACGTCATCAACAGCTGAAAGTAATAGTCAGAAATTGTCATTTAATAAATTTTCAACTTTTTGACTTAAATTTAGACTAATGTTGAAATGTATCAATACTCCATAATCACTAAGGTTTCAAATTGAAGTTATTAAAAATTTTACAAAAAAAGTGGTTTAAGAATAAACAACCAAAAACGCTGAATTTTTTCTTTGTTCAGTAAAATTCTAAAGTAACTATTAGAAAACTTCCCCCTGATTTACCAAGCGTAACGGTGTGATTGAGTGATGTCATTTCTATTCGCAGAAGCGGCTTTTGTATCTTACACTTGGATAGAGAATTCTGGAATACACAAGTTTCTTGCTTGAAAGACAATAGTTAGTAGGAATCTGCGTTCACTATTGAATGAGCTTCAATACGGAAGACGATGTTGTTCTGACAATTCATTATTGAATTCATGACAAACTCGCAGAAGTGGAAATCCGCACGCCCCAATTGTTCGATTCAAATTCATAGTGTTGGCATTGCCTGGATCTTTACATTTTCATACATATTGCATAGAGCACAGAGGAATCCCCAGCTCAAAGCCGCAATTACCTCTAATGTTTCATTGAAATCGTGGAATGTCGGTGTTTAGACAAACGCCGAACCCTTTCCTCCTCGTTAATCCTACTCAAAACAGCTTCCACTGAGATGTTTCACGCAATTTGTAGACCAACATTTCTAATTTAATATTGTTTCATAAGGAAGTAGATTTCAGTCGTTCGTTTCTGCGCATTTGTCTCCATCTTAGTTTATAATTCGAGAACTAATAACGATGTACCGGAAAAGTATTATTCGAGGAAGAAACGCTCGATAAGAACCTATTATACGTTTAGCTTGGAATATTGATAACATTTTTCCCGTTCACTAGAGACCACATCAATATGAATAATTTCGAAGAAGTAAAGAAACATAATATCCGTTGTTTTGATTTATTATGCAACCATGAGAAAAATATAAATGGGATGGTTGATTGGTAAAAAAAATTCATTTTTATATATTAATTTACTCCAAGCTCGCACACATTATACAACAGGGCCGTGTATTATCTAAATCTAAGCACATGCTTTTTCACTTAAATATATGTAATTAGCCGTAACTGTCAAACGGTCGTTCGAAAATGATCAGACATCGTGCACGTAAAACGCCCCCCGTCACACAGTGGAGTCACTTAACATTGTTGCATATTTTGCTTTGAACGTCCGTTACCCGCCATCAAAACTACTTGAATTACAATTTAGCTCGAGCGTCCTGTGTTCGGATTTACGAACATTTAGTTAATAAAACCGTGAAACCATTCCCACTGGGGCACGTCCCTCAAGGAAATCGAAGGTAGCACGCCGCGACAGTATCCTCGTCCCGGTTTTGACGGACCGTTAAATTACGTCGCGTCGGGCGTCGTTTAAATGCATGGGTTCGTTGCATTGTGACGCGACAGTTTTGCCTGTCATAACCTAGCTTCCTTTTTTTCTCACCTTCACTCCTTTCTCCGTTCAGATTTGAATGTACACTGCTCAAAACCTCTGATTCAAGGGTCCAAGATTGTTGCACATATCACTCTCGTCTAATATTGTATAGAATTGAAATAAAGTTTGCACATGCATCTATAGGGATCGGAGCACCTGCAAAGAGTGGGACCGGGGACGCTATTAAGAATATAAGAATTAAAATTTCAATACAAAAGATAGGTTCCCTTCGTCAAAAAATATTCAATTTTTTAGCAGGCAAGTACGAAAAACACGTCCTTTTCTACTCGTTGGTTAATAACAACCTACTCATCTTTATGTTCTCCAAACAATGCTAATCCGAAAATTACAAGTTGCTAATGTTTATTGTGAGAATTCGAGCACGTGTGCGTTCTTTGGGTATGTGCGGCGTAGACACAACGCTCACACATACACACACACACCATGTATATCTCACTATCCGCATTTTACTGCACCATTCACGTGCGCCTGACCTAGTTTGCGCGAGAACATGAATGAACGGCCATCCAAATAAAGAATCCGAACCCGCGAACGAAAAAGCCAACGTCATACGACCTCTATTTACAAAGATAATAGCGTTTGAAAAGTAATTAGCAGCTTTTCGTCGTGTTTGTTCGAACGATGCGGCGGAAACCGTTGGACGCGAAGCCGTTGTTCAGCGCCGCCGAACCTTTCTAAATTTTGACGATTGGATAATTAATTATAGCGAACATCCCACTTACGCCGCAAATTCGCAATTTTCACCTTGAGCTCTTTTTCGCCTATCGAACGAAACGAAAGAATGCATTTTAAATGGTATCGGCGAACAGAACGAGAAATTCAACTGCATTTTTTACGATCTGTTATTTGAAACTGATGAAGAAAATTGAATACATATTGAAGATTTCATACGGGCTGCCGCATTTAAAACTTTCAGTTCTTCTGAGTGTCATTATTCCAACAATGTTTATGCAGTACAGATCCTAGAATTCTACATTTTTATAAACTGTGTTCATTAATAACAGAACCATGTTTACGTGAGTGGCATTTTTCCGAAATTGAAATTTTTATATCTTCTTTAGGAAGTTTGGGGTAATTTTCGACATTGCATTTATAAGGAAATGTTTTGTCAAGATTTCATTACATTACCGAAACGATATCCACAATTTTTGCGAAACGTGATAAAATATCACCAAAATTGAAATTCTTAAATTTTTAAGGGAATATTACATGTGGAGCAATGGCGAATATAGGGAGGGGGAGCTTGAGATAAGTATCCAAAAGATAACTGGCAAGTTATCGTCGTGGGAACCCACGTGTAGTCAAAATAATTCGTTCATAGAAACAAAAATAATATGCAAACTATACTTTAAAACAAGGTCATAAATATTTGTTTACGATCACTTCATCCAGCAAACCTTTTTTCTTTTGTAATCTGAGTCGAACATAAGCACAATACCTCCCTCTCTCCCCCCCACCTTCTTACCAGTGAACCGAAACCAAAAATTTTGGGTCTTGTCCCCCGTCCCCCAAAATATTGAATTTTTGGCAATTTTCAACAGGCAGTATTTCTGTGAAAAACAGTCAACTAGGGAATAAAAATAGAGCTTTTGAAACTTGAAGACCGTAGTTTTAGAATTTTCGGTTAAAAGTTTTCTAAAGCAGTTTTTGGATAAAGCACAAAGAAGAAATTTTCCAAAATTTTCACATTTTTTAATTCACTCTACGGGCATAAAAAATTTTTTTCGACCTAGACTAATACATAGGCCTGTTTGTTCAGCAGGACCGATTGAGTGAAATTTTGAAGAAATTAAGGGAACAAATCTCTTGTTCTTTAAACATGACTCAATCTTTTTAAAAATCAATGATTTCATTTTTTCTTTACTCAGTTTTGAGTTCCCGGAAGGTTGATTAAAGAAAAAAAATCCAAAAATTTTTCTTCGAAAATTTCCAACAAAATTTTTAAAAATTGAAAAAATTAAATTTTCTCACGATTGAAAAACTTCCGTGAAATTTTCTTCAAGAAGTATTGAAATAAATGAAAAATTAATTTTAAAATCTTGGTTTATTCATTTTTTTAAATTTTTCTAGATAATTTTTTTTTTCGATATTTGTTGATGAAAATTTTTCAATCGTGAGAAATTTTTATTTCAATTTTCCAAAATAATTTTTGAGGAAATATTCGAGAAACAAATTTTTGGATTTTTTCCTCAATCAATCTTCCGAAAACTCAAAATTGATTAAAAAAATTTAAAAAAGGAAATTATTGATTTTTAAAGTCACGTTTAAGGAACGAACATCTTGTTTGGTTAATCTTTTCAACATTTCAATCAGTTGGTCCAGGAAAACAACTAAACAGATCTTATACAATCGATCAACCAAAACAAGGGAGCATTTTTTTGTTCTTTTTTCAGGTTAAAGTTTCAGGTTACAGGAAAAAAAATTTTTCATCAATTAAGCATGACAGATTTTCTGCAAAAAACGAAACCCCCTATCTGCTCGCTAGGCGACCTGTAGTTTCAGAGATATCGGCAGTTGAGTGAAAAAGGATCTTTTTGCATTCAAAATTCGAAGGCTTTTTGAAAATTCTTTTTTTGTGCTTTATCCAAGAACTGCATGGCTACCGGTGCTGCAGAAAATTTGAAACTAGAATCTTCAACCTTCAAAAGCTATCATACAGTCTGTTGAAAATTGCCAAAAAATTTTTTTGTTCCTATAATTTTAATAACATGGTAAAATTGGTCGATTTTTAAAATACCAAGAAAATTATACTTTCTATAGTAGGAAATGTTTTTTTAATTATACCATTACATTATTTTTGGAATTTTTCAAATATACTCCTACTAACTAATGGATATTTTTTTAATATGTTGACTAAACACCTTGAGTTTAGAGTCATCTCTGTTTTGTACGGTTTATCTCTTGAACCTGTCAAATGTCAACTTTTTCCTGTACCCATACACAAAAAGATTGATTCCCCAACGCGAACGAACAAATGAATATTTTTAATGAAAAAAAAAACTGAAAAGAAATTGAGACATGTTCATTCGATGGTTATCGAACAGTGCTTTAAGTCCCAAGAGGATTATAAGAACAATGAATTCAACTAGGTTGTGGATATACTTTCTTCGGGATTTCACAAAACTGGAACTTTTCTATAAAACTTTCTTACCTGTTACACAATATCTCTTGAATAACGGAGAACTGGGAGGTGAAATTTCGAGCACTAGTTCCCACGATTGTCACAAATTCGTCACCCTTAAAGTGCTTTTTTTTGCGAGGGTACAAAAAACCCATGTCGGCATTTTAAGGGAATCTAATACCGGAATAAATTACTAATAACGTAGTTTACTTCGAAAGTCGTTTATTAATATAAATATAAATATTTTGAATGAAAACATCAAAATTGCAATGTTGGACTGACGAAACCACAATACATATTATATTTTTTCTATGTTTGAATGAAAAGTGGAGAACGCAAACGAGCAATTTCTGAAGGCTGTGGCAAAATTATAAATGATGGATTGAAAACGTAAAATTTCATTATGAAATTGGAAAATGTGTAGGCAACAAAAACATTCTTTCCGAATGATCAGTGGAACATCCGCTTGTTTGTAACAACATTATTCATCGAGCGGCATCAAAATTGCCAAACAACACGTGCTTGACAGCAGCAATGTAAATTCGCGACTTTCGTACCGTCGTTCCTCGAAATCGGGGAAATACGGAATATTTTAGCGAAGTAATGCGTCAATAAGCAACGTGACGCCGACTTTATGTATACATATGTAGTAAATGAGGCGAAATTTAATGAGACGCTTGTGATTTACCAGTAAACTTTCCACGAAACGATCACCTAATGAGTATTTTATTACTTCGTGCATATTTTGCAATGAGATTTTCTAAAATTTCTTCATCGATGATTGATCAACGCGACATTTATCGTAAATAATAAAAGCAATCTGTTCGGAGATCAGTTTTCGATAATAAAAATAATTCGTTTCCCGGGAAAAGATAACGTCTGTCATGTTTACGCTTGGGAATATCCTGGAAATTGGAGAACGCATTTTGGATTTAACAGCGATTAGAAAAATAACATGGTCACACCCGAGGGCACAAGATAATGATTGGAATTTTATCCAAACTAGTGTTGCTTACATTCTTCATCGAAATGGATACATAAATTCATGTGAGTATGTTATCTTGAACTTGACATTGGTAAATTCCATCGTTTTACTCCCGATTTATTGATACGGTCAAATCCGAATACACTTGTCGTTAACATTTCAATTTCAAGAATATCCGACAAATCGGCCGCGATACGTTGTTTAGATTTTTCCTCCGATGACTATTATAAATTATGATATTTATTAGTTATTGCGTATCGTGAAGAAATGGCTTTTTTCCGGTCGTTGTATTAATTTTTCGAACGCTTATTATCGCTATCGGTATTTATCGTGGCGACGGGCTTTAAAAGCGCAGTAAGAATGGAGCGAATAGTATACCAGTGCCTTTAAACTTTACGACTGGAAACAAAGATCAATGTCCTCCTTAAACTATTGCAAGAATGCTGCATCACAACAAAAACACGCAAGCTGCACATCCGGCTAATTCACGCGACTGACTCGTCGCAAAATTAAACCCTTTCTCCCTTGTTGCTCTTCTCTTCTTTGTGATAAACTCCGCCAGCGTTTCTGATAGTTGTTTATAATATAAACGACTTTTGGCGACGAAATTTAAAATTCCAACGCCGAAATGGGTGGCTCTTTGTTAAAAAAAATTATTTCAACTAATGTTCATCCTTCCGGTTTGAAACTATGACAATGTGTGGTATGTTATAAAACGTGAAACTGAAAGGTATTACTGTTAGATTCATTTAAAATATCCTAGACGTGTTGTTGTAAATCATATTTGAGATGCGGCGGTTGATCATTTTATATGGAAAAAGTGGGAATACATAAATCATGTTGGAACGTTATCCTTTTACACATAAGTGAACAGAGTCAGCGAGTGACGTACCGATAAATTGGATATATAGAATTTTAAAACACAAAAAAATAATGTTTTCTTCCATATGAAAAAACAAGATTTTACATTCTACATTTTTTTGTATGTTGCGTTCCAAATCTTTTGTCGTGTATTATTTTAAACGTACACTAGAATCTTCGTCTCAATAAATTGAGAAGTTGAGCACAGTTCGGTAATTGCAATTTTTTTTCTGTTCTGTATCCAACTGATGAATTAGATGAATTAAGTTGGGTTAGTGTTTCATCATCGAAATAAATCGCAATATTCTTATATGGCCTCATTTCAGTCCTATATGTGCCTTGGACCATTGCCTACCTAATCAATCACTTTTGATGTATTCGCTAGAATATTTTCGCAACAATTGCAACGGTGTGTGCTAAAATGTCTAAACTAGCAATCCCCTAGTAAACATGCCCAATTTACAATACCTGGTTGAACATAAATCGGAAGTGCCGAACAATCAGTAAACCCATAACCGATGTGCGATAATTACCGACAATCCTTCAAATTACGTGTATTGAAGTTGTCAGCATTTGAATGAAACGTTTAGCGTACAAATACTCGAAATCCAGTTAGTTAACCAGCATCTATGAATGAATGGGTCGTAAAATTCATAACAGGAAACTATGACAATCTTGAATAACGAAATTATCCTAGACTTTCATCATCAAATCTTTTGAGGTCGCGACGTACGCTCCGCGTGCGTATAGAGAGCGGATTTTTTTCGCAAATCAAGACAGCCGTAGATTTAGGAGGTAGTTGACCTGTGCACGAGCAGAAGCTCTCGCGATTTACCTTTCACAGCGGGATTCGTACGCGAAGCGCAAAATCAGCCTCTTATCAATCACCCAAGATAAATAGTTCGAGAAACGGGGCCTCTCCATCATAAACAACACGCGATTTCCTTCGTGAGGAATTGAACGGTAGATACTAGAGAGTCGGAAATGTTCCATTGCAAAACAAGATTGCCGCGACATTATTATTATATATTATTATTTTCTTTTTAGTTACGAGCCGTAGTCGAGATATTCACGTAAGGGCGATTTTTCACAACCTCGGATGGGCTGCCAGACGCATCGTCTCGTGATACGTTCAAAATAGTGCAACAGCCAAAACGATTTGGCTCATTCGCAGTACATTTTAAAAACAATACATGTGCTTATTCTGCACACAATTTTCACTTTAATTTCGGGACGATTTGAAGGCTTCTCGAGATACTTGAAAATAGGGAAATTAATGTTGAAAAATGACGTAACTCTTGTTTGTTTGTTTTTAATGGTTGATGAATTGTCTACGACTTAATAATACAATAATAATGCCAGGCAATGAAGCTGATTACGTGATAACTTTGATAAATTCAAACAACTTACAAAAAAATTGACAGAAACGACGAGAATCCCCTTTTTTTCACAGTAGATCCAATAGTGGCGTCAACTTTCACGTACACGACCGAACGACTGCTAAATTCCAATTGTTAATTGCGAAATACACAATGTCCACGCATTTGAATAATTCAAAACCAAAATAAACGTACGTTTGATTCAAAATACCGCCGTATTCGACACTCATTCACTCGCTTCGTAGTAAACTAAGCAAATTCGGACAAACAAGTCCCGTAGAGCGATGGCATTCAACTGTTGACCAGACTGTAGAAGACAGCGCAACGCAGACCACGTGGGTTGAACGGAAATAGCGATATATCCCCACTCTCCTTGCACTTTGTAAACAAAAACAACTTTCGCCATCTTTGTCGTATATAGAGACGCACGTGAGAATTTCCAAAAGGTTTTAGGCGTCATGCGCGTCTACGCGCAACGCGCTCACGCGACGATGGTATGAACTAAATTCTAAGGCCGATCATGCACTAGGAGAATTATACGATTTCTCGTATTGAATGTCGCACTTGACTTTAGAAAATAAACAAAATGATTTTTCTAAAATCGAAGTTGATATTAAGAACGAAATTTTATTAATTATTCATGAACACTTAGTTCAACGGTACATGGTTGAAATGTTGCTAATGTATGATGCCCTTACATCACTTCGGATCACTTTTTGAAAAGATGACAGCCGTAGTGATTTGGATCATTTTTTGAGACAGTCGGTTTCAGATTTTCATCTGTTATAGGTTTCGAAATTCGGAACGCAAACTGGAAATCAGAAGAGAATTTTTATTTTCAAATAGTTTAAATCGTTTTGAATGAAACTTGGTGCCGTTTTTCTTATATCTAAGGACTGTTACTGAGAAAAATATAAAGTTATAATATTTATAATAACCGAGTGAGATTGTCATTATTTTTTTCCCTTCAAGTTTTGAAATTGTTTGATGCAGATAAATCAAAAAATTGACCATTTAACTCCGTTAAATTAAAAACTGATTTTCTCCAATGTATTCACGTCTAAAACGACTTATTCGATTACTCTATGACTGAAAATGATAAAAAATATTAATATAATGACAATTTTTCAAAAGAATTTTTGCTTTCAATTTTTTTCTTCGGTATTTTTTTATTTTTTTCGCTTTTTTTTCATGCTGAGATCGTTCAAAATGGCGCTTTCATATTTCAATTTGAACGGCATTATTGTTAGAACTGAATCTTACATTTAGATTTTTAATATCAAGAACATTTGTAGAGTATATTTTCATTGATACTGTGAATACTTTATCGAACAACAAAAATTTATTATAGAATATAAACTAATCTTTATAGTTCAAATATAGCCGTGTCGCTATGTTATACGAGATATCAGTGATACCTTATCTTCGATATAGAAAAATATGTAGATATTTCTCATATCATATATCTGTAAAGTATATCATGTCTTAAACCCTAAGTATTATTACATGACCTATAAAGATATAATAGCGATGATGTAAAGCTATTCTATAATGCCACATCAGTAATATCTTACATCCTAGGGTAGATATAAAGATGACTTTATATTTTCTATATAGTTCAAATAACGCCCACATCTGTAAAGGATGTCTTTAGTTTGTTAAAAAAACTAATGGTGGATGGACCTTGTTACAAAGTACACCAGAATTTAGTATAATGCGCATTTTATATCTTGTTAATATTTTTCTGACCTGCCCAATATAGATAGTACTATCGCTCATTGAATCAATAAATATTATTATCTATTATGATTTTGCTTATAGTGGCTACTTCAAGCCCTGTCCCAAGTAGATGCTGAGAATGAGTACTTACCTGATGTGGTTGATGCTGATGAACGTTTTCGGTTTGCATCGACTGATATTAATCATCCAAGGGAGGGAGCGGCGCTTTACTCCAGAGGCATATATATGATTTTTCATACGACATAACGGTTGTTATTGTCTCTGATAGTGTTTTTCTTTTTTAAATATCAAATTTCAAATATTCGTTAATAATCAAGTACGTGTTGATATTTTCATGCTACGTAACGAGTTACGTCATCTTTTTTTGTTCAAATCGTCATTGATACTTGAGGAAAAATCTTTCACCACACGCATTTTACTTTATCTTCCTTGAGAGATGCAGCAAACATTTCTTCCCTCAAAAGACGGAGGAAAGTGTTACTTTCCGATTGTGTATGAAAATTTTTTCTTTCAATAAAGTAATGAAGATAAAAGCTCAAATATCATATATGGTACCACACCACAACAAAAAAATATATTTCTGCCGTTTGTACCTTGTTTGAAATGAAGTCATTAGATCGAATTTTTGTATCAATTTTTACTAAATTTCCTCACCAAGACACTTTCAGACTTCTCAGTTTAAACATAACCAATAGTACAAGGGATACAGTTTCCATCAAATCATATAAAGCATTTACTATACAATAACAACATATATTTTAGCGAGAGAGAAGATTTTATCTTTCTAGAAAGAAATAGAATCTTGTGAAATAACCATTAATAAAATCTGAGAATAAAGTATATACGCTACATCATGCGAGAGCTTGTATTGGAATTAAATTGAGGTGTGCCTGGTAGCTGAGGGGTGGTACCGTTCGGAGTCGCCGTTTGAATATTCGCCTGTGATCCCATCTGATAGGTTCTCAACGATGTACCTGGGAAGTTCTGAACTGCAGGTCTGGAAAAAAGTTCAAACTCTTTATTTAAGCGAGAGTGATTAACACAAATATGTGAATTCGTATCTCTTTATTTATCCTGATATTGATAATAACTTTCTCGACACGACGCAAATTTTACTTACCCATACTGGGTCATAGACTTCCTGTCTTCATTTGTTTGCTGAAGCATCGGCCCAGGTGGCATTTGTTGCATATTATTTGGAATGACATTTGGTCCATAATGTATTCTATCGATGAATTGTGGTCTTTCCATCATTTGCTGACCCATAACAGGAAGCGACTGGGGTCCGTTGTACCCCTTGAACAAAAAAAGTCAGAATGGCGAAGAAAATGACATTCAACTTACAATCGACTGCGGTGGGTATTCGTATGGTAGTTTTGGCATTGCGGCCATTGTTGGTTCTCTCATCAACGTATGATAGAGACTTAAAGCTTCTACTAGGTCTGCACTCAGTTGCGTTAACTGAGCGTATTTTTTATCCACTTTTTCTAATTGAGAATCAATTTGAGGACCCATCGCGTTCACCTCGCCTACAAATGTTGAAATAAAAGAATGTATTGTGCCAAAACGACACATTTTTATCTATTGGTATTTTAACTACAACATAATATCACACATTATAAAACAAAGTCGTCAGCGTTAAAACGGAGTGAGCGTCACCAATAGATAGAGTGATTCGCGAGGCAGGAAAAAGTGTTGCCAAAAACGTTCAACATTTCCTGAATATTTAGAGACTTTATGGGATTCTAAGGGGATCGATCACGAGAAAGTGTATAGAAATTTGCATGTATTCAGATAAGCAGGTTAATGATGTATGATCACAATTTCTGAAATATGAGCACAAAAAGTCTTTATAAACCTTATATACAATCAGCGGCTAGCGGAAACCAAACAGTTGAAAGTAAAACATAATAATTTCCACCAGATACTTACATTCCAACGTCAACATTTCTTCCGTATCTTTATCCGGATTAGTCGGATCGGCTTCATGCATTAGATGCAACAACCTATCAATTTTCTCTTCATTGATTTCCTCTGTAACTGCCTTGACATCAACGACACCTTTTGTCTGCATGATATTTTTGGCTTTTTCATAAACTAAAAGTTTTAATTGATATTATTCACTAACAAATTTTTTTTCAAAAACATACGAATTTTTTCTGGTTCAACGCTAAGATCAGCAGTAACAAAACTTGATGGAAACAAACCTTCTGCCCCTTTCTGATTACTTCCTTTCCACCAATTCGCATCAGAATCATCTATCACATATACTGTAAAAGAGATATATAACCTTTGGTTAATTAAAAAAAATTATTTACTTATATCTCCGGCACTAAATGTTAATTCATTATCTTCCGCTGCCTCAAAGTCGTAAAGTGCCTGTACTTTGACTGGGTCTTTCGACGGTGCTGCTGCTGAAATCGTGGGCTGAACAGTAGATACGTTAGTGGAAGGATAAAGAGGAGTTGATTTTGGAGATCCTGTCGTTTCTTTCAGTGACAACTCAATCGCCTTCATTATCTGTTCAGCCTCTTCATTACTATCTACCGCATCTGGATTTTTATTAACCGAAGCAGTCTTTTTAGGGGCCTAAAATGTTACTTCGTAACTAGTTTCCTTTGGTTTGCCGGCCTTACCGTATCAGTAGAGAAATTGAAATCGGTTCCACTAGTCTTTAGTTTCGCAAATAGAGAGGGTATTAAATTTAGTGATGTGTCAGTTTTGAACTCGTTCTCAGACCACTTTTTCAAACATTCTTTCAGTTTTGTAGCAACAGAAGAATGCGCTTTTGTTAATAGCCTAGTGAAATCATTCTCAAACTCCCGAGACGCTACTTCCAAATGGAATTTCTTGCCCGAATTTTTCACACAAGCATCTAACAACTGAAATATCAAAATGTTGTTAATAGTTTATTCAACACCACCTTTCATTCAGCTGACTGTTCAAATAGTAATGAATAAACAACTTTGATATCGTAGTTTTTCAAATACTCAATGGTACTTGAGTTTAGAAAATTTTTTGAAAAACATTGAATATTTATGGACGGAACTATAGTGACTTCAGGAAATCACAATCAACAAAAATTTCAAATTCCAATAACTTCCCAATGATTTAAAATCGAATTCAAACAAAGTAATCAATTAGATCAGCCTCTAAAGTTAACCTGTAAATGACAAATCAATTAGGAATTTTTACAGATTTTATTATTAACCATTAAGGGGCATTGTTCGCATTGTTCTGGTTCTAGTTTCGATGGATCAATATTTTCCTTGAAAATATTTTAGTTATTTTATCCTTGACGGTATCAATATCACGAGAGGAAATCGACAAAACTGATAAGTGCATACTAGTTTCCTTGATACTTTTTTCTATTTCAATGAATGATTTACTGAGAAGTTATTCACTTGAACTCACCACAACAGCCTGGACACCGACGTGGGGATCGCTGTGGTACAATCTCTTCGTTATAGCCCTTAAATATTTCTTAGCATCATCACTACTTTTACCAGCCTTATCACAAATATTCATTATCTCCCCCCAGTCTTCTTCGGTGTTATTTTCATCAGTAGCTTTGTCTATTAAATCGTTGTAATGTAATATTACGCGAAAAACAATATGACAATGACTCACCAACTTCATCTGTTACAGGATCTTCTGAGAATCCTAAAAGACCCATTTTATGACGAGTACGAAATGTATCGAAACTTTAATAATGAATTGGTTAACGAAAGAAAGATAAATTTCAATTACATGTTTTAAACATTTTGATTTCTCTTTACGTAGAATTTGATTATCAGGGACGTATGATTTTGACAATCAAAACACAGTGACTAGATTAGTATCATAGAAAATGAGTGACGTTTGAGTACAGAAAATGACGTTTCATTATTTTTCAAAGCCTCTGTTCTGATATCTTAAGCTGTACACACACTGCATTGAAATAAATGGTGGAGGATATTGTCCACCATTCATTTCAAACTCAGATATTTTATAAAATGTACACCCGATAATTATGTTTATACAACACTTATAAATAATGCAAACTTAAAACGATAGATATTTATTTTATTAAGAATTATGACTCTTAATATCAAGCGTCATACGGATTTTCTTTTTTGTTAGCTCACTAGATCCTAGAAACAATTAGATTGAAAATGAACCATATGCGCAAAATTTTGATATGCAAATGATATCATGTAACCAAAAAAGTCATCAATTGGTAAATAAATGTCCAAACATTTTATTGTCTATAATTCTTCTAAACAACCGATAACATAAAGGAAAACGAAGTGATTGTTTCTATTCATGTTAAATGAAGTACAAAATTTAGATGCATTAGTGGCCGTGATTAAAATCATCGTTACAGGAACCATCTGTCGATATCATCAGATGAAGTCGAGTCGTCGGTGGCATCCATTGCTTCATCCGAATCAAGTCTGGACGAATCGTCGTGTTCTTTACCATCGAAATTCTGTCTGCATATTGGACAAGTACCATGTAACTCCAACCATGGTTTGATACACGTCCCATGAAACAAATGCGTGCAAGGCAACTTGAGAACATTTTCGCCCAAAGTGAACTCGTCCCAGCATACCGAGCATTGTAATTTCGCAGTCACCTGGTATTCTAGGATTTGAACAATTGGTAAGGAGTCGATAACTTGCTTGGACAACGGAGGAGGACCTGAGATATCCATTTGGCTGAAAAATTCTGTCATTATTGCAAGGAGAGCCCCGTGTCGCAAGAATTCATCTGCAGGATCCTCGGATGTTTCGGTCTGTACCGGGTTGGCAACATTCGGACGAACATCGAGGCGTAAGACATCCCGGAAAAAGTTTTGTAAAATTGGTTGATCGACGTCCAACGTTGTTGTGTCTGGTGGATTCAATGATCCAAACAAGAAAGGGAAACCTGGCAACAGAACATTATCCAGGTTAAATTCCGAGTAGTCGGGCTCTGGGTCATCCAAATCTTCGGGAATCGGCTTCCCGGATACTTCTTCGACGAAACCGCTCGAGCAAAGAGGACAGTTGAAGGAGGATGGCAAGGTCTCGATATAGCTGTCACAGAAGTGGCAATAAAATCTTGAAGCTTCAACTGCTGCATCGGCCATAGTGTGTTACTATTTTATCGTTTTTTAGCACGAAATTAAATTCAAACTAATGCAAACGAGAAGCGAATAACACTGACACGTTTCAAGGCTAATCTGACTCAAAAGAAACAAGGATGATATGATGGAGAACATAGGTAATAAAGAGCTCACAGAAATTATAGACTATAATATACATCTCTCTCACACGTCATAAATTTCCACTATTCGTACGAGAATGTATTCTATTCTACAAAACTATGGCTATGGATGACGATAAAAAATACCTTACGTGCATTTATTGTGTTAAAAATCCACATCTGTTAAGTTATAACAGAATTTTAGAGGCATAATAAAATTTCATATTTTATAAGATATAACGGTCGTGTCATGTAGTAACATCATGTTTTCATCTACTAGTAGTTCATTTGATCTCATTCTAACCCCATAATCGACACGTGGCATATCGGCACGCGGACAGTAAAAGCTGCTAAAACTACGTTTTTGAAAGAATTTTGTTGGCAGATGAATTTTATAATTGAATTGGTTTCTGTAACAGTTCGTATTATTTTAGACCACGAATAAAATGGAAACGATTGATCAAAGGAGAGATTACCATGTAAAACCTGAGTACAAACTCCATATCAAAATAATTTTTATACCTTCACACAAAATAAAAAATTCGTTTTGAAATTGGCAGTGATTTCAATATAATTTCTCCCAGTTCCCAAAAATTACATCAAAAATTTGTCGAAATTCTTCAAAGAAATTCGAGAATGTTAATCAATTACAGTGGACTATTCTAGATTCATATCGAATTTCGCTTAAATTTCTTTAATATTCGTTTTTCCCCCAGCTCTCTATACAACACTTATAATGTCATGTTGAAAAGCGATTGTCATTTGCTCAAAAAAATTACTTTAAAAAATCTTCAACTAAATTACAGTGGATTAAACAGAAATGAATGCAACTCTAAAACCAGTTACACACGTAATATTTGATTTGGATGGTACGGTATTAGGTAATTTAAGATTTTCCCAATGATTTACATTCCTGACGAAATTAATTTGTTATGTAGATACAGAATCGATAAGCGAAACTAATATTTCGAAAATCGTAGAAGGATACCAAAAATCATTTACAAGTGAACTCAAATCGCAAATTATTGGTAGGAAAGCGGTCGATGGTTGTCGACACATAGTGGATCAACTAAAGCTACCAATAACTGCAGAAGAATTCAACAACCAACTTGTACTTGAGAATAAACAGGCCATGCCAGAAGCGCGTTTTATGCCAGGTGGAAATTTGATTGATTTTTTTATCAACTAACGTTCTATATTCCCCTCATTGAATTAAGTGAATTTTTAAACAATTTTTAATGTTCGTTTATTTTGTGCAGTAACAACTATTCCTCTGAACAGGCGCAGAAAAACTAATCCAGCATCTACACGAACACAAAATTCCAATAGCAATCGCTACATCATCAACTGAAGAAAGTTACAAAACGAAATCACAAAAGAAGATGCAGTTGTTCTCCCTTTTTCACCATATCGTCACTGGTGGATCTGATCCAGAAGTTGATGTAGGAAAACCTGAACCAATTATCTTCTTAGTTTGTGCATCACGCTTCCAAGAAAAGCCATCACCGGAACATTGTTTAGTTATCGAAGATTCCGTGAGTGGAGTTAAAGCGGCAATAGCGGCGAACATGCAAGTTGTTATGGTTCCAGATCCACGTAGTAAAGATCATGAGCAAGTTAAACCAACTATGATTCTGAAATCACTGGCAGAATTCCAACCGCAATTATTTGGATTACCAGGGTTTTCATGACGGATAATAGGAGATATAAAGTGTGAACGTGTTTTAATAGTTGCAGCGCACAAATGTCTAGAAATTTGAATGTATTTCTGCAGTTGTTCCAATTCTAAAATAAACATACACATATTGCTTTCTTGTTATTTATAGAAATGTCGTATGCTATATTTTGAGACGAAAGTAGAAAATTTTCTTTCTTCAGTATTCTTAGAAACCAAATGACAATTTTTGTGATTATAAGCATCTCGTTTGAAACGATTGACGTCGCTGCAATTCCGCTAAAGCAACGACCATTATGTCGTTCCAAACTTGAGAGCTTGAAAACAAGATGTCAAGCCTTTATTTAATTATACTTAAGGAAATAAAACTGTGATTGAATTTACAATACACGAAGTCACTTGAATTAGAAATTATTTTTCATATTTTTTCACTGAAACTAATGTTAATAAGTATTTTTTTATTTGTTTAACATTTCACCAAAGCATCATTCTTTACATCATCAAATTAAAAAAAAAACTATTATCTTATACCATTTTGTGTAATTCTGACGTTTACATCGACACTTTTCAAAATTCGTCGACATGATCAAAGTTACGAAAAATAAAATATGTATTCCATCATGATTCCTTACTTTTTTACTTTTTTAGAAAAAAAATTCGTATGCAATACTGTCTCGTAACTCGGTTTTACCAACTCCTGTTTCGTTATTTCATGTGATCAAGTCGTCAAGTTAACACAAGTTCGCAACATCCTTGTCATGGAAGTTCAATTGAAGTGACATACGCATTCTCAATTATTCATTTCGGCTGTCATCTCATTCAAAATTCAATTGCATCCACGTAATGGAGGGACAACAAAATAACACAGATTCTATGTTGATGCTGGACAAAGCATGTGGTATAAATGAAGCAACAACCATTCCTTCCAATTCATCGAAAAATGAAGTAGCGCCTAAAGGTTACGATATGACTGAAGAAAATATGGTAGTTGTCGAAAACACGGAAACGTTCATTGCGAAATGCTCTTTGGATACAATTATAACGGAAAATTTTTCAATAACGAACATTCCCCAGGATAGTGTTTCAGGTGAGTTGTATAGATTATTTCATCACTTTCATCCCACATTTAATTATAACTCTCTTTTTGTATCCCAGATCGAACCAAACAAGATAATTTCTTGAAAATTTGTAATTATTTCTAAAATTTCCAGAGAGGATCTAGAAAATTTTACTCTACTTGTTTAAAGACGTTGTATTATTATGGAAAGAGTTTTTCAATGTTTCCACTAATCAATTCTTTGAACTTTCAGATATGGATAAAGCATATGAACTCTTCATAACACAAATTGCTCAAAGATTCCACATACCCGACCCTGAGATACCTAAAATAATTGACGCAAATTTGAGTACAAGGGATTTTGTTTACAAATACAATGTAGATATGCCCTTAAAAGACTTCATGCAAATATTGTGGGAAATATCTACTGGACAAGTTGACAGGTAAAAACAACCTTAATGCTGATCATTTATAAATAACTTTTTCATAGGAATGGGCAAATGTGCGAGATAAGTTCCAGTGAATCATTTCAAGATGAAAACAGTACTTCTATTTTATATACTACAGATGCATGAGTAAAACATTTCATTTAACTAAGGTTTGAATTTTTGATAAAACTTCCGATGCTCCTAGATCTTTCAAAGGAACACATTCTTCAACGCCTTTTTCTGAAATTTATAGTTATATATTGTTTCAGTTAGGTAAAATTTATTCACCATAACGCGCCCAAACTTTTGGTTGTACGCCCGAACATTCTCTTATTAGAATTGGAAATTTGGGATTTGCTTTCTTCAGAGGAACATAATGTTGTTCAATAAAATCTCTAGAAAATGATGTGAATGGGTATCTTGAGGCATAGAGGATAACGTTACAGACCTGACACCTTTACTGGATGCACCTTTTTGGCACAAATGTATTCGCAGTTCCTTGAGGCGAGGTGCAAATCGAGACATTCTTCACTTTATTTATTTTGAGGTTATGTAATACATTGGTCATTTATTTTAGATTGACGTATTCAATGGAGCAACCACGTTGGTAGGTCAATTCGCGTAGGTCATTGGCAACGGTGGAGGTTGTATGTAAAGCTTTCACGGCTGCATCAAAAGCAAATCTTATACATTCTTCTTCTGTACAATCATCGAGGATTGAAGTTATCAAACCAGCTGCGAAACAGTCACCCGCTCCACTCACGTTGACAATATTATCAATTTTCTTGCCTGGATAATATCGAATTTGAATGTCTTTCGATGGTACAATATTTAGAAATGGTTGGGCTGCAGCTCCTCTTCTTGCCACCAAAGCTCCTTTCGGTCCTAATGTTACAATCACGTTGCTAACATGATCAGCTACTTTTTTTGCTACGTTGCCTATGTCATCAATACTCTCCAATTTTTCTGGTGCACTTTCGATATTCAACTGACTTGCTATACTGTTTAATTCATTCAAGTTGGGTGTTATGAATTTCACTGCGTCCCAATGTGAAGTTTTGAACGGTTTCTTCGATTCCTCTATGTCCGTTGGTTCGAAAAACACTATAACAAATTTCTACTATTAGTTTTATGTTAAAATGAAACCGCAGGTGGGATTTCACCTTTATGTTCGAATTTAATAAATTCTATGTCTTCAAAATTACTGTCATTTTAATTACTGCGACAGGTGACAGTAAATGTTAAAGAGTTTTGATTCGTCAACAAACAATCGAAATGGCAATAAAAAATAGGACAGGTCTTTCTGCGATTGGATTTACTGTAGCAGCTTTTATATTTATTTTAATCGCTTTCTGCACACCAAATTGGCTACAGAATGATCAGCAAATAGAGAATCCGCAATTTATCAGAATAGGTGAGTAACTAATTGTAACCTAGAATATTAGTCATCTTGTGTTAGGAGTGGTTTTTGAATTAATTGGATATGCGTTTTCAGTTAATACGGTTCCATTTCAATAACTATGAAACTAATGTATAATTTCATGTATGTGGTATTTAGTATTGTTGCTTTTCAAAGGTGTAACGAATACATTCTATTGACTACTACTTGGCAGGCAATATTGACATATTATTACCTCTTTTCTGTATTGAAATCTATGCTAGTTCAACATATTTTGCTCATCTTGGTTGAAACAATTGTTATACAGAATTATCAACCCCTAGACTGCTAGCCACATTCGGAAGCTATTGTCAAAATGAGGTAGGCGCAACCCATAAAATCGATTCAGGCCAAAATTATAAACGTTCTGACAGTTAATGTCTGCATGTGATAATTGATTTTTAAAAAGAATTATACTTTCTAAGTGTAACAAGTTCTTTATTACCAGAAAATTTGCTAAATCTGCAGTGTGTTTTATTGCAGTCATTCATAATTTTACGATTCTTGGTTGTCAATGTCGATGAAAAGTTTTTCAGAAGATAACATAAAACAGAAATATCTGGAAACACAAAATTTGAAGAAAATGATGAATTCCAAAAATTAAAATCAAATAAAAAAGGTTGAAAGCAAAAACACTGAGCATATCACTTTTTGCTTAATATCACACATCAGAACTGTAATTTTTGTTCAATTTTCAGGTTTATGGGAAGTTTGTTTCGTGAATTTTACGGAATTCCGACATCACTATGATTTTCGGTTCACTGGCTGCTGGTGGGTTTTTGAAGAAGAATATTATATTATACACGATTTCCTTCTACCCGGTTTTTTCATTGCTACCCAGTTTTTCTTCACTTTATGTACAACGTTATTATTGATTGGCACATTTTTAACATGGATGTATTGTTTCTGCAGTCGGGATCACGATAAATATATTTTGCTATTGCTGAGCAATGGTTCGAATTTGATCTTGGCTGGGATATTCGGTGTCATAGCTTGTTTGATATTCGGTATAAATGGCGATCGGCGGGATTGGATGCCAAATTGGCAGCATAATAGTTTAGGGTTTTCTTACGTTTTTGCTTGTTTGGGGTCGTTACTTTTATTCCCTGCTGGCGTTTTGTATATGATAGAAGCGAGACGAGCAAATTACAGAAGATTAGCTTCCAGTCAACCACCTTCGCAGTACAACTTGGAAATGCCGAAATCTTCACAAACTGATATCTGAAGTAGAATTAATTTATGTAAAAAAAGCTTGATGTCATTTTGTTAGTTATATTTGAAGTATTATTTTTCTTGAATATCATTGACTGTCGTCCGTCCATTTTAAATGTTTTGAAAGTTGTTCTGAATTTTTATATAAGTTTTATATAAATATAATTTCATTATTTTGTATTTATTTTTAGCCTTGCGTATTTTTTTATATCGATACCTTTAGTGCATTTAAATTTTCTTGAGGTAAAAATGATGATAGGCGAATAATTCACATATTCTCATTACTACGAGGTGATGAAAATAATTCCTCAAATAATGGCATATTGATAAGAAATTTCATTAACATTCGTGAAGTAAACCTCAAAATTTTCTTTGATTTCTTAGAAATTTTAAAAGAGGTGCAAAACAAACGGAACATTTTACAAAAGTTTTTAAAGAAACTATCGATTTTTACGAAACATTAATTTGATATGAGAAAATGGAAGGAATTTCACAAAGAAAATTGAAAAATAAATGAACATTTAAAAAAAATACTCAATTTTTCCAAGGAAACCTAGAAAAGTAAATCGATTCTGGCGAAATTCTTATCAAAAGGAAATTCTCAAAAATCGGAAAATGTGAAGAAAATCAACATAAAAATTTTCATACAATTTTACTGATTACTCGAAATTTCTTCAATATTTCAGAATATCAAAAAGTAATCGAATTCCCTAAAATTTTCATTAATTTCTTGGAAATTTGAATAATTTGCGAGAAATGCCTCGTACATCTCAGAATTTCGAAGAAGATACAAAGTTTTTGAAGTTAAAGAAAAGCATGAACAAATTCTTCTAAATTTCAAGAAAATCTAAAAGTCTTAATCGATTATTGAAAAATCCTTAATGTGACTAGAAATTTAGGGTCATATAAATTGTTCTAAATTTTTGTATTATCATCCTATAGAATCTGTACAAGTGGCGAGAAAGGAAAATTTTTCTGTATATTTCATTCCAACATCCTCATCTCGAAATTTTAACATTTTGTGAATCAGCGCATAACCTATATTTGTGATATTGCTATTCATGGAAAAAAGAACATTCATCACAAAAGCATACTGAATAGGGAAAATTAGGATCATTCAAAATCTTTCCGTTTATTTGTTATCTTATCCTCTGAATTCCTGTACTTTCCCTCGATTTCTGGTTGAGAAAAATCGACGTGTTCAAGACCATCTTGAGAACAAATATTCTGGAGAAGGGTTATGAATATTTACAATATTCTTTTTACTACTGAAGTGTCGCGCCAGGATTTTAATTGTAATTTAATCCCTGAGGTATTAAAGCCGGTCCCTCCTTCGTTATTGTTTTATTCCGAAAGAAAAATATAACAAACAAAAGAATGTAAAGAGTATTTTATTGAAAATTCTTCATCGATACTGTTTAATTACTTATCATGATCAGTTTCAAATTAAACTTGAATAAATTCACCATGTCTGTATACTCCATCGATATTTTCGAAGTGCCAACATAAAGATTAAGTGAAATAATGAAGCTGTTCGCCACGGTGATTCATAATAATTGAAATCATGTATCAATGATTGAGAGTAATTGAGTCGCATGTTCTTCTGTTTTGCGTCTTTATTCAATTTCTAAAAAAATCTAGATTAATACAACTTTGCTGATACGAAAATGACCAAGAACTCGACTTTTATTTGCTTACCTTTGATACCAAGGATATTTTTTCCATGGAAGACGTTAGGAAATTGATCGTAATTGGTGTGAGAAAACATCGTCGTTTTTGTATTTATGTAGTTCAAGTATGTATGCATTCTACAAAAACAATACCAGGCGAACCTTGACTTATTCATTGCATTGGGCAATACTTTTTGTTTTCCCATCCAAAAAACATTCTCAACAGTAATGAGTTTGTGAAAGTTGCGCGTGAAAAATGAAAAGGCAAAGCCAAAAATTAGGAAAATAAGATTGAAGTGTTTGGAGACACCTTCAGTAAATGGAATCCTTCGTGCAAAAATTTCGGAGCCGTTTCGTGAGTTTAGAAACTTAATTACGTCTTAATTGAATGAGTAATGAAGGTGAAGAGTAGGAGGACGTAGGTATGGCGTGCAGCGCAGCGATCGAGCGTCGAGTGGCGGCTAGAAATTCTACGGTAAGCGGACAGCTAAAACAGGTGTGGTCAGCGATGGTTGCTTTGTGTTGCTATTAGTCATATGCGTACCATCAAAACAACCGACTGTCCCATATTTTCTAGATAATGTAAAAAAGTTGACTTGTGTGGAAGTTTCGTGTGGTCGAGTTAAAAGTTTTTACTATTGAGTGAATATACCATTTTTATGTCATAATGGTGGAATATAGACAATCAGAGGTAAAAATCTTATCGCTACGGGGTCACTAAGGTTCACTATTTCCTGCGCGCGAGAATTTGACATTTTTCGCTATCCACAAACATCATATAACCGAAGGAAAACACCTATTCTATGAGAGCATTTTGAAAAATATAATAATTATCTGCGAATACAAGATTTTTAAATATTAAATGACTCGTTCAACCTATGCGAAAAGCGACAGCGGTCATTTTAATTTCAACATGTGACCAGATTTCAGCGCGTCTTCAAACTTGATTACATATTAGTGAAATCATTTGTTATTTATAAATTCCGACTAATAGTTATAAAATCAGTACAAGAAACAGAAAGAAATGGATCTTCAAGATACTAGGAACATAACAATTAAAGAAAATCGAAATAAAATTGTGCTTGGAAGCAGTTCTCTTCTCTCAAACATTGCTAAAAAATCAAATGTAAAATTACTTCGAATAGTATTACGAAATGGAATATTACGAATTATTATTTTTTGATGTTTTCCAAATCATAAATTGTACGTCGCTGATTCTGTATTTCAAAATTCATGATTTCATGGAGAGTTTTTAAACAAAAAAAGGAACTCGGCTTCACAAAATTACTGACTTCTTTTTATAAAGAAATTATTCTTCCGTAAGTTTCCACATAAAGTTCCGACTATCCACTTTCTCAACTTCTTGATCTAAAAATAGAGCGAGGAAGAAGATGCTCACTTCATCATATGAGAAATATTGAAGGGACTTTTTTGTCCCTTCAACTTGCAACTTGCAATAACACTTTATCTCAGCAAAACTGATAATTTGGAAGATAACTCCAAAAAATTAGAATATTCTCAACTTCATCACTGAACTGAAGGTAACAGTATTTACATGGTTGCTATAGGTACATGCGACTAAAAATTTAAAGAAAAAGCTGAGATACTAAATAATTTCGCTTCTTGGCAAGTTTAAGTAAGAGTATAGGGCGACGAGACATACACCGCATCCTTTATTTGATATCGTCATCTCTAAAGTTATATTCTCGCTCACAGTTAATATGACCTTCTTATTTTGTCAAAAAAACCTGAATTAAACCAAAATTTTTATTACAGGGTAAAAAACGAAGTTTAGCCGGAAATGTCGGTCTCGGCTTTTTCGCTTTCTCCTTCATATTGGTGTTTATCGCATTCTGCACGGCCAGTTGGTTGGTGTCCGATCGTCGCATAACTGGTGCCAATCTCGATCGCCTCGGCCTATGGACGCATTGCTTCAGATCCCTTCGGAATCCAAACAGCTACCGTGGCGATGGGGGTTTCTTCGTTGGATGCCGATGGATCTACGATCCTTTTACCACTGGTTATGATGAGATACGCGGCTTCCTAATGCCAGGTTTCATGATAGCAACGACGTTTTTCTTCACACTCTGTTTCATTGCCGCACTAATCTGTGCAATCCTCAGTTTGGTCTACTTTTTATGTTGCGGCCCGATGCAGGAGCAGTTCATCATGTTAATCCGGCTAAATGCGTGTATTTTGGCCGCTGGTGGAATAAGCGGTTGCATAGCTGTCATAGTGTTTGCAACTTTTGGCAATCGAAACGGATGGATGCCAGGTCATGATAATAATTTTTTCGGTTATTCCTTCGTTTTGGCATGTGTGGGAAGCATAGCGATGATTGTAGCTTCCATATTATTCTTCGTCGATTTATTTGTGCAACAACGAAAACAAGATCAGTCACACGATTCCCAAGCGAGATTCAGGCTTGAGTTTGAGTCCAGAGCTTAAGATTTTATATACACCTCTAATTCCGTCCATGTTGTACAAAATATTAGATTTAAGGATAAGATTAGTACTTAGGATTAGATTCTAATAATTGATTGTTATTCAAAGTACAATGAAAATGGTTGCTGCGACATGTCAAGTGCTGCTATTTTTATTTCTGTACTATTTTTTAAAATTGAACGTGAAATTGTGTCGGTTAAAAATCGATATGTTATTTTTTGACAATACGAAAAGATCTGTAAGGTGCATGTGCCCAACTTTTTTATTGCAATATATTTTACAAAAAAAACCACACTTTTCACTGAATTATATTCGTTTATTCTACGGCATAAATAAGATTTAACTTATTTTGGCATGGAGACCTAGTCCCCTGGGAACTAAGTAAGACAAACACATCCCTCGACTAAGTTCAGATTATCAAACCAATTTCTATAAAAACAGTGGGGTTATTAATAATCAAGTAACGTTATATCTGCATTGACCATGGAAATATGATACAAAAAAAAAACTATTCGTAAGAAAAAGTGGAGATTGCTGGCTTCTCAACTAAAAAAAATAAATATTTTGAAAGATTTTCAATGATATGCAGGATTGAAATGAAATGAACGTTAACTTAAGTCCCAAATAAACCTGATAAATAATTCTCATTCAAATTGGAGGTAATTAAATGGTGTTTGCTTTGCAGATGACGTCAGGAGTCGAAACATGACTAATAGCACATTATGTATAAGTGCTATAAAAACTTTAGAGATCTGGAAAATTTCATTTATAACCGGTTTTGTCACTTAATACATATCCACCTTCCGCGATCACCTTTAATAAATTGACAGGACCACAGAGCACCATAAAACTAAGAAAACGCTAATATAATTTTCTATTGTACTAATTTTGACAGATGTTTGTGTGCATTATTGTTATGATCGAATGACTCAAAAATAATTAAAAGTCTTAATTTCTATTACAGAAGCATTTCCAAATACGATGAGTCGAAATTTTGATAAAAATAATTATCCCAAAGTATCAGGTGAGACGTTATAGAATTTGATAAAATCGAATTTTGTATACGCCCTTTTGCAGACCACCTGTACAATGGGGCCATTTCAGCATACATAGGAGGAATACTACTGATGATATCATTTTGCAGGTGAGTTAATGTTTCTGTTTTTTCATATATTTTAACCATGGCCATAAGAGTTTTGAATAATTTTATGGCATGCAATTCAAACAAATGTTAATGTTTTCAGCTGTAATTTGGCCTAGAATTGACGAAGTTTTTTAAATGTTGTCGTTATTCTCAGTTATTGCGTTTTTGTTACCAATAAACATGTTTGTTTTGGATTTGTGAAAGAGTTCCTTTTTTTGTACAAGTATATAATGATGTTTGATGATGCAGCATTCACACTGATAATAAGCCTCCCATGATACATTCTGCTAGGAAACAAATACAATATAATAGATTGGTATTCAGATTGAACCTCAATAACATCTGCTTATAACAACATGATAGTATATCAAACAGTAGGATTGCTCTGTGGGTTCACACATGTCTTAATATATTTTTAGCAAGTTGCCTATCTAGACACTTGTTGTATGAACATGAATTGACTGTTTTATGCTCAGACACAGTTCTATGGATTTCTGTTGTATGTGTTCAGTACACTTATTTATACACCTGTCATAAAGTATTTGAGTTTGTGACTTGATGAGCATCTGTGATCTAGACAAAGTAAATGGTCCATTTTAATAATTTACATTTAAAATATCCTAAGTAACAAAATATTAATTGATTAGTTCACTTTCACAAGCTAATGATAACATTTTATTCATTTATTTATTTTTTTTGATTTTTAACGTACTTATTATTTATTACAATGTGAATATCAATCATGATTTTGATAATAATTTCTACCTCAGCTCAGAATTTCTTACATACTTCACAAGTGTTAAATAATTTGAACAAATTGTGTTGAAAAATTTATACCAGCGTTAATTCTAGTGAAGTCACTGAATCGTTCAAAGATTGCTAGTTAGTTCAAAAACTGAATTTTGGTTTTTGGTGAATTTTTCGTTTAAAAGGTATTTGGTAGTCTTGTATGTTAAAATGGGCGAAATTTTATTAGAAACTCATTAACTACATTGACATACTACTGACCAGATCAAAATAGATTGGGTAGTTAGGGATACAATAATAATTAGGAACAGTATGAAATACGGTTTGAAGCTTGTTATTAAAAATATAAAAATGGAGAATATGAATATAAAAAATTTGTATTTGTGACATAAGAAATTAGGTAATTGTATTTTTTTTCAGCCCATATTGGGTGAAATCCTACACAGAGACGTTTTCGAATTTTAAGAACATGGGAATCTGGCAGTACTGCTTTGAAGAGTTCAGATATCCGTACTACCAGTTCGACAAGATGTTCAATGGTTGTCACCATGTTTTCAGTCAAGAGTATCACGTTATACGAGAATGGTTGTTACCCGGATGGCTTATAGCTGTTCAAACGTTCATGACGTTATCTTTTCTACTGAGTTTTGGGTCACAAGCTGTGATGGCTTGTCAGGTTTGCAGATGGCCATTGAAGTTCGTTTTACGCTACGAGTGGATTTTGTCCGCTGTTAACTTTGGATGTATCATAACTACTAGTCTGCTTATGTTTTTGTCTTATTTTATTTTCGCGTTATCATACACCAGACGTGATTGGTTGATGTATCCTAATTTCAACTTTTTGACTTGGGCTTATTGGTTGGGGGTGATTTCGGTTGTTTTTCACATAATCGCTTCGTTCTTTTTATATAAGGAAGCAAGATTAAGCTATGAATTGAAACAAGTATCAAAGAATCTTATAATGCAGATGCAACCAAATCCTCAACATCGCTTGGGTTGGCCTTCATATTAAATGAAAACTTTTGACGAGGATTGTGCCTTCGAATAAATGTTTTTTTGTATTTTATTTAGATTGTTAAATATATATGAGGTTATCGAATTATTTTGTAATCCATGTTTACATATCAGTAAATTGTTGAATCTAATCGAGTTTGATAGAAACGATCAAAATTGCACAAAATGCTTGTTGTTGCTTTTTTAGTATTATTGTAATCATATCCGTCCTATTATCGAATTTTTTATATTATTGATTTTATATTTTCACAAATTTTGATCTGAATAAATATATATTTATACCTTTATCTTGATTTATTGCGATCACACTCACCTGGTACATTGTGCTTCAGTGCTATTTTGAGTATTTCGTCTATTGCTTCCACTGTAGGATTTCCATCAACGACAATAAGTTTCGTTTTCGATAATCTTTTTTCGATGCTTGAAATCTGTGAAACGAATTTTTATTTGAGAGGAATCTCATATGAAATACTACCTTCTCGGGTGTTAACTGCTTTACAATATTAAAGTCACCGAATAAACAGGAACAATCCCCCTTTGAATCCAGGATGATTATACATTGTGTTGTGTTTTGACCTTTGAAAATCATGTTGTCCTTTATTAGGCCTTGGGTGGTCATTGATCGGAGCAGTCTTCCAGAGTGATCATCTCCTACTGCCGTTATGAAATCCACCGAAGTCCCCATTTTGGTTAATGCCTCACTTACGTTTCTGGCAACGCCACCAGCCACGTAAGACATCTTTGAGTGATGCACTCTACCGTCTGTCTGGAAATTAAATTGATTTACACTTGCATTGTAGTTAAAAAATTTATTTCAATAATATAAATAAAGCTTCTGTGGATTACATTTTCAGAGAGGAAATATTTTTCTATAAATAGAACGTGAACAGATATGTTTTTATTGTGTTAACGTAATTTAAAATGAAATCGTGAAAAAATAACCCTGGGCTAGTTCGTATATTTCGAGCGCAATACCTATCGATTTGGTATACGGGAGGAAGGTAATGTCCATTCCGCTCCCCTGAATTATAGATTACTGAAATAACCGTTTACAATTCGATCGGTTAATTTTTTGTCGGTTGGATTAACGTACAGCTGTAATGAAACTGGCTGCAAATACGTCGACTGCATTATTAATAACCCCGATGATTAAAGAGACACCTCGAACGTAAATTCCTCACATACTTACTAAACATCTATCACAGACAAAACGCCAAACGGCGTTAAAACAAATTAATGCTAATGAAAATAAACGTTCTCTTGGTTTAAAACGCAAAAAAAAACATTGGCCGACATTCGAGGCACGTACGAAATATTTACGACTGTTTAGTTCGCTCGGGAAAACGGAAATTTGACGCGCACAAAAAATTTATTTCTAGAGGTGGAACAGTTCTGTCTGAAATCTCATTTTCCGATAAAGAGTTTCTTATTACGCTTCTATGACCGCACTTCCAATTTATTTTTCCAATTAAGAACGCTGTCGGCGATATATTTTGTGATTATCGATTGTGACATCGTTGAAAGTGTCTGAAAAATAAGTGGCGCACTTCCTCCTTGTTTGCAGTAAAGAAACAATTCGATCAGACGTTCGGCTGTTAGCTTCTGCACGATAGCTACCATTAAGATAATGAATTAAATTTGTAATGGAAAATTTTAAAAGAGGGCAACTGTAACATGTTGTTTTAGCTTTCAAATGATTAGATCATTCATTGTACTATTTTCAATTTATAGATCTATCTTCGCGGAGTCTTAAAAATTTATACGTTTCATTAATGGAAATCGAATGCTGTTAGGAACACCTATCACTTGGGGATAGTGAAGAAAAAATCAGTTATCATTTTTGATGAAGCGCAGCGAACAAGCAATAACTCACAGTATGAGGAAAGGTACAGAGGTTCACAAATAATCTTCCACTTCTTTGGCGTTTGTTCAGGATCTCTTATTCTTCTCGCTGGAAAACGAACCGCATCTAACACATCATTACAAAGGCCAAGAATAACTTTCCCGAAGTAGTATAGAAGATAATCAATATTAAATTGTTCAAGTACCTGGAAACCAACAGCTTCATTAGTTACCGGCAGCTATGTGATTCATTTGTGGCGCACTGCTCATTGTGTATGCCATTCCACATTACAAAATACATTTCTTTCTAGCTCCCAGAATTTCTAACAACCTCCATACTTTTTTTATTTCCAGATCTTGGTAAAAGTCTTAAAAGACGTTGGTTTTTCTTGGGAATACTTATCCACCTGAAAGATTTGCAGAGTTCGGTTGAAAATAAAATTTTCCTTCTTCTTGCCATTGCAAAACCTTTCTCTCATAAACAACGTTGGAATAAAATGAAATTGTTTAGTGGGGTAGACATAACCCATCCAAATGCACCATAAACATCTTGTAAGGGAGCCGCTAATAAAGGTAATTCGACCATTACTTCGCCGGGTTACTTAGGCAACATATTGAAGTCCGCATCCAGGTAGTTGTGTTATTTATTTAGACCTCAACTGTGTCTCAGCGTGGAGTAGTTACACCAATGCTGTACATAGGCAAGTAATTCGATTAGTGGGTCAGATCACCTCATAAGTATCCTGAAGTGTTGTGTCATCATCGTCGACTGTCCGATCCATGGATCTCTCACCAACATTATCATTTAGAATGTATGGATGTTCCTATTGGCACAATTCTCTTGAAAACGCAATACCTGCAACTTCTAACAATTTATTATCGTCTCCGATTACCAAAAATACGTGGAAACCGAAAGTTTTTGGTATCTTTCCTTTCCTTTTCTCTATTCTGAATCAAAATTAAAAATGATCGAATTTATAAAATTTTATTCATATCTTAGATTTCATTTTGAAGGAAATTTGGAAAAGTTTTGTCCCGACGACCAACCCTTTTTGTTCGATCAACTTTAATTTAAATAAGCATCCAGGTTGAGTTCAACAGGCTCTGTTGCTCTGTTGGACGGCCCAGCCTCCATGTTCGGATATTCTTCATTTCCAAAAAGTTGTCTACAATTGGGACAGGTACCGTGCAACTCCAACCATCGCCCAATGCATTTCTGATGGAATAAATGTCTGCAAGATAGTTTGCAGACGTATTCTTTCGCGACGAATTCCTCGCAGCATACGGAGCACTGGGTTTTCTCTGCTACTTCGCTGTCTTCAATTACAGACACCGGTAACGACTCGATGGTTTTCTTGGAGAGCGGAAGGACCTCCCTGTCGTTGATGCGGTCGAAAAAGTCGGTCATTCTGTCCAGAAAAGATTCGTAACTCCAATCATCATAACCGGAATTATCCATGAATACTTGCATATCTTGGATGTAGTTTATATACGCTGATCCATTCTCCGGGATGATTTCGTCTTCAAGCAGATCCTCATCGTTGGATAGTTGGTCCTCTGCTATTCTCTCGAGGGCATTGGACGTACTGGGCTGGTCAGGTCGCACGCCCACATCGTCTTCTTCACTGAAGGTCCCGAACAGGTTCCCCATTCTCGATTGCACGTTCGCTGCTTCTGCGGGATTGCCCGAGCAGAACGGGCACGTTATCGGTAAAGATGAAGGTTGGAATCGGCAATGGCACAAATTGCAATATACAACTGAATACTGAATTACTGCCTCATTCATTTTTCATTCTTTGTCTGCAAATTTGATGCACCTCAACAAAAAAAAAAGATTTCTGACAATGAAAAGGCTAAGTCGATTTTTAAGAATTTTGGTTAAGTAAAAAAATAAAAAATCCGAGTTGGCTGTAATCTGTAGCATTCGTATTACAAGTAATGTATATGAAACTTTTTTTATTTACGGCACTAAAGTGACAATTAGAGTTCTGAGTTAGTTTTTCTTGTCGGGAATAAAAATAATAAAAATCTCTGGGGAAAGAAATTATGAATAAATTCTGTGGTAAATGTTTCTCGACTAGATTCGTTCATCACAACCGCGATTTTGGCAAGAATTTTACGAATATTGTAGTTTATACAGCGTGCTTTGATCCATTGTTTATGATATTTTAAAGTCCATTCATTTATAAAAAATTTATCCTTATTCGCTAGTGATGGGTATTCTGACCTACTACCCAGAAAAACCGGGTTCGAATCCCGGTAAAATCCAACTTAATTTGAGAATGCCATCGTGCTTCGGATTCTCGTACACAGTCGTCAAGTTGTGGTTAGTGCCGAAACCCGGGAAGAATTTCGTAATCAAAAACCTTCTCCGGTGACATCTGTGTTTCAAACGATATCATTAAACTTATGACTAAGTGGGTGCGGTTCATGCAGCCATTCCTCCTCTTCCTATCTCCTCAGCCGTATCGAAATCTAATTTAAAAGTTTTTCCATTCTTTTGATTGCTGGGGTCAAAAATATGTAAGTTTGACTTTGATTTAACCTTCAAGGTGACGCCGAGGTCCAATGCGAGGTCACCAATCGACTTTTCGTACAGGTTAAAGGCGGGTCAAAAATGATCCTTAAACACGGATGTCCGGAAACTATTTATACACGTTATATGTAAGTCGTTATTTTGAGTAGTAAAACATTTTTATTTATTCGGTATTAAAAAAGTATAAAAATATATTATAGGTACATATTATAATGTTAATTCAACATAGATATCTACGCCGACTTCAACGATCAACTCAAATATGTCATCGATATCATCAGCGGCTCCAGGTCCGCAATGCTGTCTGCAAACGGGACAAGTATCATGAGACTCCAACCAAGGTCTGATGCAATTCTCGTGGTACATATGTGAGCAAGGTAGCTTCCTAACGCTTTCGTCGAGGACGAATTCATCGTAGCATACAGAGCACTGCATTTGTGCCAGTACTTGGTCTTCTTCAATCCGAATAACTGGTAAGGAATTAATCCATTCCAGAGTCGAGGTAGGGGTTTCCAACTGATTGACGTGGTCAACAATTTCGGCGTCTCCGCTCTCATTCACCACGTGTAGTTCCTCTTGGTCTTCATTGTTGGTCAACAGCGGGTCAACGCCGTTTGCGTTTGCCCAATCTTCGTCGAATTCGATCACTTCTAGCAGCGAGTAAGCTTCATTGATCGACGCTAATTCCTCCAATAGCATATTATCGATTGGCTCGAACGCATTCGGCCACAGCATAGGATCGTTCATTCCAGTGGAATATGGATCGTTCATGTAATCCGCTTCGTCTTCATCATTCATTTCCGCAAATTCTCCTTCGATCAAAACATTTGTACAGAACGGGCAACTCGTCATATATAATAAGGAATTGAAATAAATGTCACAATAGTGACAATAAAGAAAACTCTGGTTCCGCGTTGCATCAGCCATTCTTAACTTACCCGAAGCTCTTTTTTTACTAACTAAAAATGCGTGTCAAAGTTTGTCAATGAAAACGGGCTTACGTTGATTTTTGATTAAATACGAAAAATCGGAGGTTCTTATCCTTTTTGGAATAAGTGAGATCTGAGTCGGCGGTGTTCATACTGATAAGAATGCACAATAAATAATTGTGACGTAGGGTTTTACAACATAGAATTTCATAAATTTTTGTGGTTAATTTTGAATTGTACACTGCTGGCCACCCAAATTGCAACACCAAAAAAAACAAGAGATATCACAACAAAATTTATTTTTTAGGTAACATCTTGACCAATTAAGAAATGATTAAATTTACAGCATTTTATGAAGCGTGGTTCCCCCCAAAATCAGTACCCAGAGTAGCCGCCATTGTTGGAGATCACAGCTGCCACACGCCTCGGCATTGAGTCAAAGAGACTTTGAATATGCTCTTGGGGTACCTCAGACCAAGCAGCTTCCACACGTTGCCAAAGTTGATCTGGTGTGACAGCTGGGGATGAACTCTGGGTCAGTCGTTGAGCAACCATGGACCACATGTTTTCTATCGGCGAAAGGTCCGGAGAGCGCGCCGGCCAGGGAAGCAATTCAATCTGGTGATTGACGAAGAACCCTTGGACAATGCGTGCTACGTGTGGCCGTGCATTATCCTGTTGAAATATGGCTGTTGGGAAGCCCTGAAGATAAGGAAGGACAACTGGATCCAACACCTCGGAGATGTAGCGCTGGCTGGTTAAAGTACCGGCAATGCGTACAAGAGGAGTGCGAGAGAGATATCCGATACCCCCCCATACCATAATACCCGGTGCAGGACCAGTTTGATGGTGCATAATGCAGCTGTTCAACATCCTCTCTCCACGGTGTCTCCAGACACGAATCCGACCGTCGTGGTGTTGCACACAGAAACGTGACTCGTCAGTAAAGAGAATTTCATTCCATTCTGTCGTCCACATCCTTCTTTCATCGCACCATTGGCGGCGGAAACGTCTGTGGTTCCGCGTCAGAGGTAGACAAAGCAACGGACGTCTTGCGGACAGACCATTCTGCTGTAAACGACGTCGAATGGTACGCGCAGACACTGGATGAGACGTTACAGACTGAATCTGCTGTGATATGGTTTGGGATGTGACTGAGCGGTCGGTCACTGCCATGCGTACAATCTGCCTGTCATTACGTGCAGTGGTACACTGAGGTCGATGCGGTCGATCACGTCTGTCTGTCGTACCCTCCTGCACCCAACGATCACATATCCGCATCACAGTTGTTTGGTTTCGTCGAACACGACGACCGATTTCACTGAAAGACAAGCCACAATCTCGGTATGCCACTATCCTTCTTCTGTCAAGCTCGGATACTTGATCAAAAGATGGTCGTTGTCTCCTACGAGGCATAATTTATCGTTTTTTTGAAAAAAAAACAAGAAAAACACAATTGCTGTACTTGAAACTGTCAAAATCTCCAAGCCTTAGAGAGCGCCTTGAGGAGGCGCTACAGGCGCGCATGATGTGCGGATGCGCTGAAATTCTAATCATCTTCATATCTCACCTCAGCTAATGCATGTTGTAAATTTCATATTATTTGCATACTTCCTTCAGGGTGTTGCATTTATAGTGGCCAGCAGTGTAATTATGATGTACATAGAATATTATATGTGTACATTACATTCATCACCTTCACGAGGTATCTTTTCAGAAGTGTTTCTGGAGGAAGCTGTCGTGTCTATACACAAAAGGGGTGTGATTCCGATGTGTCTGTAGTCTGATGTAGTCTGATAAACAGCATGAGTATAGAGCAAATATATCTGTACAGTCCGTTGCTGAGGCATTTATCAGTTTTACTGACTAGAATTTAGATGAGGGTATTGCGTTTGGTGGATTGTTGGTTGCTTTCGGGGTTTTGCTACCAATCACTAGGATTTAGAGGATACCACAATAAATAGTTTGGAAAACAAATTAGTGACCGCGTTCAGAAAAAACTCGATCACCTTGTTTGTGTTCAAACAACTGTCGATAATTTCATTTTGATTGGAGCAATAATTTGTTATATAAGTAATTTTGAGGAAAACTTTTTTCTATCAAAACATTACGGTTCGATCCTCTCACCGAAATTAAATCTGGCCTGAGATATTTGAAGTAAGTTCAAACAGAAGAAATGTTTGTTTACCGTGGGGAGAAGGAGGAATGTTTCCTTCTGGCTGTATGCCTCTGTAGTTTGAAGGCACTCACGTTTTTCGTTCGGAAAGTAAATGTACCATATTATTTGGTGCACAGAAAAACAATATCTTTCTCTGACAGTCCGTGATTAAAAAAGTATTTGGAATCCGGTAGGATTGATTTTTGGGCCGTTATATTGGAAATATCCAATTTTTCATTATAAAGTGCAAAAAGTGAATTCCACTCCTATTCAGTTTCCATGGAACGCGGTAAAAACTTTTGGCGTTCATCCCAAACGTACCTTTTTCACACTTCGATTCGCGGTTCAATTGCCTTCGACGAAGATTAATTTTCAACCATCAACTAGTATTTCAGTTCATAACAAAAAACGATACCCTTCGAATCTGTCGCGAAATCCGCGAAGAAAATAGATATTCGAAGATTTCCGAACGTGGTACATCCCTATCGACGCGGTGGAATGTTTATCAGCGAGCTGGAGGGGAGAAGCACCACCCCGACGGAGGCGCCGCGACGCCGGCATCGCCAGTGTGGTGTGCGAGCGATGCATGTGCGGAAAAACCGCTCCATGATGTCAACTGAGGAAAAGCCGACGTCGACGTATCGAACAACGTTATCTCTGAACCGGGAAACACCGTGATTTAAAACCGTTCGAACATGACTATGCCGGCCGCGATATCGAACATGTAAACGCCGGTTTGACAATGTAAACAGGACCAAACAAGTTAGTTTTAGAAGATAACTGTAGTTTCGAGTTTCACGTTTCAGTTTGCATATCCAAGGAAAACCCGGGGGAGTTAACGAACTCGAACCACGTACAAAAGGTAAAAAAAATTCACGTAACTATATTTTAGGTTTCTTTTCACAAATAAGATAAGTTACAAAGGATTTAATAATCTAGTTTCAGAGGTTCACTTACCTGTGGAAAGTTTTCTTACTTTATTGTCAGTTATAGGGGGATCCCACTGATTTATTGGTAACTGTGTGGAAAGTTTTCAACTATATTCTTCATTTATAATCGATCGAGTGAAAAGTTTTGATGCTTGGAAAATGCTCTAACGATTTTTGTAATTGAAGCTTTGGGGAAGTAAAAGTAGACATTATCGAGCATAAAAAAAGGAGAGAAGTAGTTTTCGACTCCTTGTTAATAGTTTTGTTTCGTTTCTTATGACATACAAAAGAGAATATTCGGTAATTTAATAAAATTTTTGGGAAAAATGTTTCTGAATCTGCAATTCGATTAAGGTAAAACGTAAAACGAATCAATTTACAAGGATTCGACAGTCAGGATCAGGTGCATGTTTAGGCCTGAATCTAATAAAGTGATGGATGTCCTCCTGGGTGATTTCATTCCAATCTAACTGGACTGCTTGAGTTTGTGGGGATGGGTTAAATCATGAAACTTTGCTTATCTGTAATACCCCATATAAGTTCAATTAGTTAAAGATCTGGTGATCCAGGTGGATTTTGTTTTGTTGGAAAACTGGATTAACACAAATTTCAAGATACAGCTTTCGAAGGGGTATTCCCTTAACATTCAGCCCGAGACTTGTATTGCGAACTGTCTGTCACTGGGTCTTCTTGCTTTTTGTCTACTCACATCCAATTCCAGATTCCAATGTATTTGTTCTTTTTATCAGGGTGGTTGATTTTGCCGATTATTCAAGGTGAAGGGTTACACAAGATGAAGAAGATTTTGAAGTCCGTCCGTCCGGGTCGTTTAGTATTTGCTTCCAAGTGATGAAAATTTCATTCCACCTTTTATTGATTGATATTTTCAAGAATATTATTTCCTTGGGCAGATTATTCATTGCAATGTTCATAGAGATAAGGAAAACTTCATAACTAATAAATATTTTCATGAATTAAGCAACTGACAGTTTTCAACATTCAAACCAATAAAATATGCGTTTTGAATTTCTTCAATCAAATTAATAGCATTTCGTTATTAAATTATGAAAAAATGCCAAAAGATGGAAACTCTTTCAAGTTTCGATATCAAACATCCATGTTTCAATTGCAAGCTGACCAGCATACTAAAAAAATGAAATATTCAAATACGAACATTTTGAGAAAATGGAAAAATATTTATTCCTGGACCTTTCTCAATAGTGTTTTCAATTATAATTTGGTACTAAAAATAAATTGAAACTGAAACATCTGTCATTCAATTTTCGATTGACACAATTGCTGACCATAAATTCTCGGAAATAGGTTTTTAGTAACCTAAGTTTCGAAAATGATGATTGTTCAGAAATGAGTCATTGAACTTCCTGAAAGTTTCATTGATTAATTAACGTTTCAGATATATGTGCAAAGGTATAAAAAATTCTGTTCACGTCATCAGTATTGAAGAAAAGCTGCTACACTTCTGGATGCTAAATTATTCAGTCCTTCACGGTCATCGTTTGAAGTGGAATATTCTTTCTTCGAGTGTAGAGAATGCGAAGTATATCGGGTATACTACATGCAACATATGAATGTTTTCAAAATATTCTGTTCGATTCGAAAAGAAATGAAAAAATTTGGCAAAAATTTTATCACAAGAAATTTGACAGTAAATACAATTTTTATGTGCAATTTTGCAGAGATTTGTAAGGCATGCAAATATAATCTTCCTTTGAAGATATTTCTCAAAATTGGGAGTTTCAAGAAAATTTGGGGATATTTTTCAAATATATCTAAAATGTCAAAGCACTTTATTGGAAATGGTGTAAATATCTACGAATTTACCGTCAATCTCCTCAGAAGTTAGAAATGATTACAATAAAACCATCTCCTCAAAAGTCATATAATTTCATAAAAATTCGTTTTATAGAAAATTCGTGATTTATATTGCATTTTAAAGAGATTCTTCAAATACTTGCTTATATTTCAAATATTAATCATTGAACTTCAAAAAGCTTCTTTGGAAGTTTTCAAGTCTTCGCGGAATTTTTTGAACAGTTTAGAGAAATTAGAAATGAAATCTGAAAATAAAAATCTATTCTCGTTCAATTCTTCTTATTACTATATGAAAATGAAATAAAAAATTTTAAAAGTTGCAAAATATGATAAGAATTATTTTATAAGAGTTTTATAGAAATCAACAATATTTCACAGAGAAATTTAAATTTTTCAAAAATTTCTAAGATGGGGTTCAACCACGCCCGAATTTTTCCATGTTTTCTTTTATTTTGAGACATGTCAAATCCGGCTAGAAATCTTAAGCCTGGATTGTCAATTTTTCCAGATCTCTCGTTCTGAAATTTTTGTCTCAGAGCTATGGTAGCAAAGGATTTATTTTTTTTTCATGAAGAGGGTTTTGAATATGCAAAAACCCTTCCTTTGAATATTCGTGACAGTTAGAAACGAATTCAAAAATATACTCTGAGAAACTGATGAACTTTTCAGAAACATAATGACGTCGCCAAGTTTGGTCTAATCAAAAATGAATCAAGGGAAAAGATAGAATATATTCAATACAAAAATAACCCCTTCAGTATGACTCGTATGTTTAGCAAACGACGACTTTCAAATCGACACCACAAGTTTTCCTTAGAGAGCGAAATAGAAATTTCGATTCTTCCAGAATCTCAATAAATCACACAGAAAACTCGTACATTCAGGCTTGAAGTAGCCTCCAGAGATAAAGTTAGGATGAATAGCTCCCGGTTCGTGAAAAAATCCACCAACGGGTTTGACCTATTGAGTGCATTTCCACTTCCCCGGGTTTCATAAGATAACCCAATTGAGTAAAAGTTGAGTGAAATAGACGGCTTTGCAGCTTTCACGAAAACGTCCCATACAAGTTCTTTCCCAAAAAAAAAGAAAAATTCCAAAGACGTCTGTGCCAACATTTTACGAAGTTGAGATCCACTGCAGGAGCGGCCTTAAAAGATTCACCTTAGAATTAAATTAACGATTTGCAGCAGTGACTTCGACTTAACTTAAAGCGAACAAGTTTTATCAATTCCCTGGTGTGAGAGGATTTGAATCGACCAAAAGGGGCGTATTTTCCAATTTAAATTGCGCGATAAATATCACCGCGGAACCCTTCTTCGCAATTTTAATGACTCAGGAAGCTTAACAATTTTTTTTATGTTTGTTTTCGATCAAGTTTCCAATTCGTGAATGACAATTAATAAAAATGTTTTTGGAACAAGGGATCGACATAAATCATTTGATAATCTTCTAGGAGATTAAATAAAAATAACAACGTTCAATTCTGGACGGCAAGTAATGTTTATTTGGACGTAGGCAAATATTTGATTTTACCGTCGAAACAATTTATATTACGGATTGCTACTGACGGATAAGAAGGGATTGCGATGGTTTCTACTTTGGTATGTCACTTTGCTTCACGTTTTTTCAACGTGAATCATTTGAATGCAACTGCATTCTTTCTATCGAATCTTATATTCTTTATATATCCTTTAATATAAATAATCTTTACTTGGGTATTCAGAACGATCATCGAATTTAAGAGCTAGGTTTCATTCTTCACTCGTTATTTATTTTTTGTTCTCGACTTGGAGATCTCGCGAGAACTCAGCTAGAATAAAAAGCTTCGAGCAAGCTCGTTACGCGTTTAAAGTGCAACGTGTAACGAGATATTTCTTGCGTTTGACTTTCATCATACCGTCTAACGAATCTTTTTCTTTTTTCATCGCGGTGAATTCTGATCTCGTAAGTTCAGTTAACTTGAAACTAATGCACTTCCTCAAGAGCTACGCGATAGGATGATTTTCTACTTCTCGAAGTGCACTATAAGAATATTTCGTTCGCAGAAACGGAATTCGGGTATCGCAACTTCTACTTGCTAATGGTCAAAAGGTCAAAATAGTGAGAATATCTTCGCAAGCAAATGTTGTATAGTAGGACATGAAATATATTTCGCTTCTCTATTTCGGAATCTGATGTGAAAATGATTTTATATAGAACTGTGTGAATTCAGAAGCCGACGGAAGCAATATTCTTCCTATCATAACGTAATCGTTAAATATAAATCATATGACAACACCTGTGAGCAAAGACATAACATGTGAATGTGACGAGAAAACGTTAAACGTTTCACATAACCATCTAACATCATGAGGTTTTTTATAAACCGGAGACGCGCGACATTAAACTCATGTTACTGTGATTCTTTTCCAATATATCTGGGACTTATCTGTCAGATAGCAATCCGTTCGATTACAAGAAGGAAAAATCGTGGCCCCATATGATGGGTTGCAATTTTTTATTTTTTATTTATGAAAAGTGTTTGAATTGATTGGTCCTAAAGAACCACCACCACCAAATTCTTGCAAAAATGTGCCGAATTCCATGAGACGTAAATTTTCTTTCGAAGATTGATACCTCATGTTATTATGAACAAAAATAGCTCAAATCTAGCATAAAAGCAAGAAAAATATTTAATAGTTTCTGCAAGGAACCGATTTTAGAACAACAATTGATTAATGTTCCGCTTCTTAAGATGAAGTCGAAATTAAACTTTCGTTGATTTCTTTGGAAAAGGCCTTTTCATAAACAAGCATTTGGTGAAGGCGCCGAGCGCAAATTAAAAATGAAAATAATCTAGAAACAGCTCTTGCTTCAAATTGATTACATGAGGTTTTGCTTAGGGAAAATAATTCATTTCTACCAAATTATTCTTAGAGATATGTTGAATTTGGTTTTTCGAAATTCAAATTATAGTACCTGCGCTCATAGAATTTAACCAATCAATTTTGAAGAAAATATTTTTATGAAAAACATTCAGTAAAACCGATCCATAAAGCTTTAGTTCTATCTTTCACCATGAAAAAACAATGAAACTTGGACCGGCCCGAAACATCAATACGAAGTTGATAACTTATTGCGGCACAATCAAAAGTGCAGATACAAAAATTCAACTTTCTGTCTTGGAGCACGAATTCACTCACAAACAAGCTGCATTCGCATTCGAAAGGTGCAGTAACAATTAAATTAATTATATTAAAAATTACATAAAAAATCAGTAACAATGCAGTAAAAAATCCCTATAACAGATAATTTATGGCAGTGTTTTTCATTGCACTGTGTGCAAAGAAACGGTCTCACGTAAAGGACAATCCCGCGACCGTAAACACTAAGTATATTAAAATTACTTAGCTTCTTTCCGAGGAACGCGTATAATGCGATTTTCCCTTGCATTTTCCGGCTAAACACTCCCGCGTGGATAATTATCATTGGGGGGGTTATCCCGCAATAAACATTTCACAATTTTAATAAGTGGAAAGGAGATTAGTCCCGTCGTATGAAGCGGCAAAGAAGAGCTGAGGAAGCCTCCATTTGGCGAAATTAGATTCGAAGGAGCTAACTCAATATTTGTCTAAGGCCACCGAGCTTATTTAGGGTAATTTTACTGCGGTGATCAGTGGAAGAAGCGACAAAATTGACTTTTTTCTCAGATCCCCGATCGCGGGCGGTTATAATTTCGCGATTTTTTCGATAACAGATAATTGGTCGAATCCAAACTTGGAAACTTGGTACGGTATTCTGTAGAGTGCCGGGGTTTGCATCCTTGAAAGTTTACGAAACGACCTCGTTTTATGAATTGCTCCGATGGAATTCTCGTTGGGCCGGAAAAGTTTCTTCCTTTCCGTAATCGTCCGCATGGAATTTTCAGCGAATATAAACGGTTTCAATTGCATATGACGAGTGTCAGAAACTTTAATTAATATCCACGAGCCACCCGGGGAAGCCGTTTAGAAAAATCTAATAAGCAACTGTTAGCCGTCTGTCATTTTTTCCCACAGAGTCTTGGGAAATGAAAATGGGAATGATAATTCGGATGGAGAATTTTAATAATACTCGTTACTATTAGGCAAATTTCTTTGTAATATGGCTTATTTTTCATCGATGAAGGAATATTGTTTATCACTTGATGAAGTTATTTCATAACAAAAATGAAAATTGAAATTTTATACCCGTCGAATGTTGTTGTATTAAATAATCGTCATTAATAAAATTTTTATTCCATTTGTTTGTTCACTATATTGTTCAGTTTGCTATTTTTGAAATAAGTATCACTTACTACAAGTTATTCCACTGATACTTCGTATTTTATAACTATAGTTTGATACTCATCAGATGTTTCAATATCTCGCGAACCTCTTATGTGGTGCGCAATCAATGGATATACATCAAGAATCTCTCGGTTGCGCACCACGTGCAGCTACTGAAAGAGTAACGAAAGTGAAGTAGCAACCACAGAGGGCAAATAAATATCAGAAAACACATTAACTAGGGTGTTGTTGGCATAGCATTCATGATCAACTTTATATCATAAAATTATATTTTGAAAGCTAGCTAGCTGTAGCGAAGAAAAATCATTTGCTTCGTTGTGCTTGGTGTGAACAGCAATCTGCGGAGACAGAGACAAATATAGTGTCAAACCGTTATAGCGACTAAGATCAAACGAGACATTCAATTAGAGTCATGAGCACGGAAAGACATCTTCCAGGCGTGTTTCAGACGTACGCTTGTTTGAGGTTTATTTGTGGCCTGACAAGAAATCAGTCGTTATCTCAAAATTCGCAATCCAGTTTCGTAATTAATCCGCAGAACGCGAAACCCTGTTTAGCGATTATATTAGTTAACTGGAATAGGGTAGGTTTTTGATTGACATTTAATTATGTGGAACGTTATCGATTCTTCGGATACATCAAAAACAAGGTCGCTTTGATTTTGTCATTATTTCCAGTTTCCACCATCAAATTTTCAATATGTAGACGAAGTAAATTTGCGCCTTAACAATGTGCGGGGTTGGAAATCAATTAGCCGTTTAGTGAATTAAATACCCAATATCAGAATTCATTTAACCGCATAACGCTGGAAAACTAATAGCAGCTCGTTACTGAGTTGCAGTAAGGAGAGACGCATTTATTAATAACTTCCTTATGAAATAAAAGTGAGCTTGAAACCAAATTCATATTTATAATACATAGAAGAACCTAAATTTAAGTCGAAATATAATCTTGTTTACCGATGGATTATAAAAATCAATACGGATCATTTAATTCGTCCAATTTCATGACAAAGTGATTGCTATCCAGTGCTGGAGTAAGGTTTTCAGTTATTCGAAATCCTAAATATTTGGGGATGCCACCAAAGTTTTTTACGACTGCCTGAGGCGCACTTTTATAATCATATGACTTCATTTTGCTTTGTGTTTCGATCCTAACTCCGCTTGAACTCGAGAAATTTGGTGGAATGAAATGAGAATTACACAAGATAGCAGGTTTTGATACGAAAAAGGGCACAAAGAAAGGGATGTCGCGAAGGTGGGAAAAAATTCAAACGACCTCATTCCAAGAGTAGCATAGCTAATAGTTATTTTTGAATATGTATTTTTGCACTAGGAGAATTTGCACAACACACCTAGGGTGTGCGTTACGTAGAAATAATTGGACAAACTAATTTCAATTTCAGTCGCCTCTGGTTCCCTACGAATTTGGAATTTTCCAAAATTTTTGGGCGGATTTTTTCAATACAATTTTCTTTCATCAACATAAATATTGAATTTTTCCTTTTTCTTGAGTTGCATTTCGACATATTCAGATATTTTCAGTTCTGTCAGATAAATATTTTTTAATTTTTTGGGTTCTTCCCGATAGAATTGATCAGTAGAAAAAACTCAATTAATTGAAATAAGTTACTTATTGAATTCCTTACTTTTGTAGACCAGAACGGCATGGACAGCTCTAGAGAAATACATCAGACAGAAAATTTGGGTTTTTGGGCCAAATCTAGATTTTTGTTTGAAAATATAAGTTGCTCTTCTAAACTAGAACGTTACACCTTAGGGTTGCTTTCTGAACTTAATAACTTCCCATTATTACCTTGGGATGCCCATTTTCATTCCAAACTAAACTTACAATTGCAAGGTTCACTTCGAGCTACGAAGTTCTAAATTAATAAACTGCATTTTTGTTTCGAGCTGAGTATACCGTTTCGCCTTGAGATTGTGGTTTCCGTTTCAAACTTGTAAGGTGGGGTGTAAAGTTCAAAAATAAAATGATGACTTCATTATGCTAAACGATTTTTATAATATCGTTTTATATAGCGTAACAGCGTCAAATTTTTTAGAATCAATGGAAACTCTACATAAAGTGGCAGCGTTCGCTAATGGAGGAAAAAGTTTGCGAAATATCGATGAAGAACAAAATTTGGTGAAAAAATACTTCTAGAACTATTCTATTTAGATGAGCCACGAAAGATTCGATTCTTCGTCAGATTGTCAAATTGGTACAATGACGCGTTGTTCTAGTGTACGAAACGATTTTGAAACTTCCACTAGATTGTAATTTCAGTTCTCGCCTCATTCCTAGGAGACAAGAAAATTCGTTCAGTCTCGACGGAACGTCGAACGCCGTCTCAACGGAATAGGGAATTTCTGGAAACGTGGCGGCTTTCACAATATGCAACAAAGAAGTTCATTTTTTTCAGTCACGCATCGATTTTCCATTGAACAAGCGGAAATCTTTCAAGATATAAACGCGAAACCCTCCAGATGTTCACTTTACATCCCTAATGCGGACGAATTTTTCCACCCGAAGCCTTAGAATCAAAAAAATATGAATGGATGGTGATCCCGACGTGGAATTGTTTCCGTTACGTTTGATCGATCGAAAAAACAGAATGAGATCTTAATAGTCGGACGACGGTCGTCATAAAAACTCCGCTTGAAAGCAAGAAGTAGAACGAATGAGTTCCTTTGCTGTCGTGATAATGTGGAATGCGGCGATCGCCAGCAATTTCTTTTTGACATGTAGGAAATTGCTCTTCGAATAGTGAAATACATCCGCAGTTGTTTTTTCGTAATTAAAAACTACCGATGATTTTTCAGTCGGATAATGGTTTCAGGTCACGAAGCGATGATTTTTTCCGCATTTCACGCAAAGTAATACTAATGGATGAAAAGAGAAAAACGAGATTACCCCTGCGGATTTGCCAGGCGATCCTTATAATTATTCGATTAGCCTCTGGTTGTAGGGTCTCCTACGCCGAAAATGCGAATTAGGACCATTTCTACTCACTTTTCAGAATGAATAATTCAAGTCACGTGGGCGAATTTCCTTCTAATGCCCAAGAAGTATCACGAATTGACTGTTTGACATTATTAAAGTGGAACTTTTGTTTCGGAAGTGTGAAATATTAGATTTTCCCGCTATTTTATACAATTACAATGTAATAGTAAGCAATTTACTGTTGTTTTCATCATAATAAATATTGTTTTGATATTGTTGTTGGTTAATTTTGGTGCTTGTTGACGCATCGGCGCCGTCGATGTATACATTGGATTGACCGCTGCTAAGGCGAGAGTCGATGAGAAACGGGCCGAGAAACTCGAACGCGCATGACAATTATTTGCTACCAGCGGTCGATCCAGTGTATATATCGATGTTCTGCACTGGCACACTGACACTGACCATTTCAGACACTATCGGTTTATAGAGAATACCGGTAACACATAGTTTAGTATAAACTAACATTGAAACGAATCATAAAATGTCAATTGATTTATGTTATTTGCATAATAATGAACATGACGATACACCTCAACGACAAACACTGATATAAAGTACCCAATTATTTCACAGCGAGTCGAGTACTAATTAAAACTAGCTAAAATAGAATGAAAGATCGCAGATGCTCATGAATATTCTAGTTACAAATTGACCAACGTCACCGATGACGTTGTTGAATTCAACTATTAATTACTTCGAAATGTATGTTTGTTGGAGGAAATTGTCCACCTTGATCAGCAACAAGTTAATCGACTGAGACGCAACTCCATTAGATATTCGCTCAAAAATGTTGCTAGGAATAGTAGCGTGACTCCAACAACAGTTTCCTAATCCAGTCTATTTTAATTCCGCACAATATTGGATGGAGTTAATTCAGCGGAAAATAAGTGAAAAGTAGCGGAAGCATCGGGGATAAGCCAATAGTCGGGACCCGTTTTTACCAAACTCGTTATTCGGAATGAAAAGTTTAAATGAAGTGCATAATTGGAGATGAAAATGCCGGAGTATTCCAGTCTATTTAAATATAGAATGATATATTTCTGTGGATGCTGCCAGGATTTGAAGCACCATTATTCCCAATTTTTACCATAATAATAGAGAATAGGTAGACAGGGCCCGAATCGATATTTTTAATGATTCAGCTTATTCAAGTCGCGATCTAAAAATATCCGCAGATTGAATAATAACCTAAGTGTACACCAATAAATATATTCATAAGCCCATTACTTCCGACAAGAAAGGAACACTGCTTTCGATTAATCAGTATTAGCTTAGCAGCGAAGTCGTCCTGGCGAAGACAGCTGTCTTCTTGGGGGGTATGTGTGAATTTCGAAAGGATCTTGATTGATTTCCGTGACACGAAAGGCCGGGGATCGGCGGCCGTTTGATTCATGACCGCTTTCGTTCTTGATGCGTCGAAAATCGGACCAATCAATCACGAAACCATTAAAGCATTTACGGTTGCGTTTCTGCGTTTCAATTTCCGCCGACGAAAGAACGACCCAAAATGGGATTTTCATTTTGGAGCGCGCACTTTTTTCCTTGGATTCTTCCTTGCCCAAACTGGAACACAGCTATTTCGGGATTACCATAAATAGTATATCGGGGCTTTGCGGCCGAACTACATCTGTAGAATTAGGATTATCTACGTCGATTTGGCCATTTCCTTCGAGAGAGGACAGTCGTTCCGGATCGGCTTCTGCTTATCGTTCTTCCCACAGAATAATGATCGTTACATTCTTATCTCTCGGGAAACTGATGGTCTTGAATTCGATTTTCCTGGGAAACAGAATTCTTTCCATTCATTTCAACCTCGATTGAACTGTTGGAGGGACAGAATAGTTTTTAGGTGCCATCGTTGAAGCTGGCTAGGAGAGACACCACTATCTATAAGTATTAACGTAATTTAACTGAGTGAAGCAGACTAATGGAACGTTGCACTTTATCTAACAAATTGTAAATGCTGAGGATTTCCACATCTAATTTTGAAATGTTCTAACCAGGATAAAATGAAATGAATCATTCCACTAAAGAAAAACTTAATCGTATAATTACCAATGGAATATTGGAGATACTGTTTTTTGATGTATTATAAAAATATTCGACTATACTATCTTTCATATTGAGAAAGTGAAAAATATTCCGTTTTAATTCATGAAATAATTGACAGAATCGATGTTAAGCAAATATAGCAATTTTTTCATGTCCAGATGTTCTGCACTTGGTGCGCACTGTTAATTTATCGGTCGCGCACCACGTGCAGAGTTCACGAGATATTGAAAAAAATCTCCACACACAAGATTTAAGAATTATCCACCAGATTTATGTTTTATAATAATCAGATCTCACCCCACAATCATTTAGAGCTTCATAAAGAACATGCAATAAAGGATATGCGGATTATTCTCGATTTTATATTATGACATTTTCTATTATTACTAACTGAACGTGATTATTGGTTCCAGTTAATACATTTCCAATAGGTTCTTTTGAAGTAGGTTGTCTAATTCGATGATTGAGTTGGAATGTTTCCAAAAGTTAACCTGAAACCTGAAATATATGAACTTTTCAGCCGTTAAAATAAACGGAAATAAGTGAGGAACATAAAATTGTTTCGGTCGGAAGCTAAATAAAAAGAAATTTACCAGATTATCGTATATTATTGATCGAAAGAGAGATTACATATGCAGAAAAAAAAAATGAAAAAATTAAATTGCGGATGCGTTATTGAATGAACGTAATATTGAGCTACGGATCATTCATCAGTAATTAAAGTAATTTTGCTGGATATAATCTCCAGGTACCATATTTATGATATTTCCAAAGTAGTCGGTGTACCAATAAGGCGACGCTCCTCCTACGCCCATCATATCGTTCGCGTATATCACTCCCGGATACGGCAGAAGTCCTTCCTTAAACATCAGTGATTGACATTCGTTTCGGGCTTTATGCCGATTGTAACCTCCGGCTACGCGTACATTCAGTGGTCGTGTAGAATTGTAAATCGTTTGCCCATCCAAATCCTCTATAGCCGCTTGAGCTTCATCTCCCCTGGAATAACGAACAAAGGCGACCCCTTTGGGCTTTCCAGTTACCTTATCTTTCACTATCGTTCTCTGAAGAATATTGCCGTAACGCCCGAAAATATAGTCGATGTCTTCGACTGTGAAGTCTTGGGGTAGATTGGTGATATATAAATTCGAGACCTTCATATTGGTGCTCGGGGGTCTCGAATAGGACACCATCAAACGTTTGTTCCTGTATATCATTCCGTTGATTGTTTTAATGGCCAGAGCCGCTTCTTCCGGAGTTGAGTACTTGACAAAACCAAAGCCACAACTGATCCCGCTACAGTAATCCTTCACAACTTTGATGCTCACCACGTTTCCGATTTTCTTGAAGATTTCTCCGATATCTTCCTCTGTTGAATCTCGTGGTATGTAATTTATTATAAGTTTCGTTCCGTTCGTTTCGGAATCGTCGATATGAGAATTATTGTAATCGCCTTCTTGGTTGCTTGAACTCATCATTTTCGATGCGTAATTTTCCCAATTTACAAGAATATTTTTGCAAAAACTTTAGGCTCTTTCATACTGTCACTTTGACGGAAAATAAAATGCTTCTCTGAAAATAAGGAGACTGTAAATAAAAAAATAAGATTGGCCATGAATTTATTTCACGAATAACTCCGTGTTCCTTTATAATTACGTTTTATAATCAAGACGGTGAATTATTGAACTTATAATATTTGTCTCGTGAGAAGTTTGCAAATGAAACTAATTGTGTACAAAGCAAAAAAGTTTATTTTTTATTCATTCCTATCATGGGAATATATGTTGCCCGATTCGTTGTGTTTTCTCTTAGCTTCTTCCGCTAGTAAATAATATGGCAGTTTCTGTTTAAACATCATACTCCCCCATTCTTCAACAATCTCTTTGGAAGTTGTGGGACCATTAAGGCTGCATCCGCATTTTATCATCCAGTAATTAATAAAAGGATAGCGAGACGGTGAAAACTTCGACTTAGTTGGTTTTGACGTCCGTTTATTTCCTTTGGTGCCTCTTTTCGGACTTACTTTCGACATTTTTATTTTGATAATATTGAAACAATTTTAAGAAATGACACTTTTCAAAGTGGACAATCAAATGAAATATAGAATAATTTCATAACCTACTGCATAAATTTCATGCTCTTCATACTCGTGTTTCCAGAGCAGAGAATATACCAGATGGTTATTTATATCATAATCGGAGTACAATAATGAACTAAAGATTTTTTACAAGTAAAGTAATATTTTCAATGAGTATTGATCAAGTTTTTGCTCGTTCGACTCTATATCGCATTTTTTCTTGAGCAAAACAAAGAAACAATTTTTTTTTAATTAGTTTTTTAAAAATCCAACTATAAGTAATCCGGTGCCATTCTGTTTGAAAGTAAAGAATGGTCCACGGCTAAGAACAATCCGAATATTATTTCCTCATGACTAGTGGTGGGTTGTTCGTTCATTTAAAGTGTGCCAGCTCACCCAAACGTGGCGTTGACGTCTTTTATTCGTTCAAACTAACGAATCGTATAGTGAGCTACGCCACACTGTGCCGTGGCATTACATACTTCGTTACTTTGAACGAACGAACGATACTGAGTGCCACGACACACTGAGCTCATATGGAACGTACGATTGAACGAAAGATACTTCAAATGCCGCTCTGTTCTAGTGTGCCGTTTTTTTCAATTCGACGGAATCGCTCATTCGCTCGAGTGAGTGGTACGGTACCGTTTACTCAAGTGTGCCGTTCAAAGTGAACGGCTCGTTATTGAGCGACCCAACACTACTCATGACTAGAAATCGAAATTATGGTGACATCAAATATTATAACAGTTGAAGTCGCTGTAAATTTCATCAATAAATTCCACCATCCCCTGGATGGATGTCAAAATCGTACATATCAATTATTTCTAATATCTATTTTTAGACACGTTTATTTCTATTTCTCAGAAACCGAGCTGAACTTTTTGATAACCAACAGGGGATTACCAACGAAATTTATTTCCTTCACAAGCAGTTCCAGTTGGAAAATAAAATTGAAAACGTACTTGAACACATAAGTTTATCACTTGCCTATAAAATTGATGGTTTCGATCCCTTTGATATCGTTATTGATGAAAAGTTTTGTAATAATTCACCACTCGGCAAGATTGTCTATGATTGACGGTGAGCATACTAAAATGCGGGATCGATGTCGTCAACCGCTCATTTGGTAACTTTTCTTTTATTCTTCCCGGCAGATCGTGAAAATTTAATTGCGCCCCAAAAAAGAAAGCGGACGTTATTTTTATTTCAACACGCTTTTGAGGCAAGTCGGAGAGAGTAGACTGATTTAATAATACATCATATTTAATATCAAATGAAACTTAATTTAGCAACGAAAATTTCCTTGCCTCACAAATTAATATACAGAGTCTCCTAATGAGGAATCCCATTTCTGATTAATAGAGAAAAATACGAGCAAGGAGGAATGCGAAGTGATAAGATTTTATCATTCTAAATATTTGATCTACAATGTTTAAAACAACTTTTCCATTAGACACGTCGAATATTGAATAAATTATTTATAGCGAAGCGCAAAACTTCAGTTTTTTCATTTGAAGAAGCATTTCTTGTGTTTTTTCTGGATATATTTCAAATTTTCCCTTTTTCTTATAGTTGAAATAAAATGTTACTTAGCCCTTACTGACATTTAGGATCCTTCAATATTTTCCGGTCGTTTGCAGTGGCAGACATTTGTATGACTCATAAAATGTCTTCTTGCTCCTCATTTTCCGATTTATTGTCATGAAGAAATCTTGATCAGGCATGATGAACCGAAGCCGATTCATAATATTTTGTATTTTAGAGGAGTATATTGATACACCAGCTCCTAAGATGAAGGCAATTCCACAAAAACCCATAATCTTCCCCAGTGGCAAATTTTCCTCTAGAATTCAAGTGGATACCATTCTGAGAAATTTACTTCCAAATATAAAATAGTTTTGCCTCAAACCGCTGGGAATTCCCGGAAGACGAAAGTTTGCCCTTCAAAGGAAAGATCTCTTGAGCAATTACCCTTAATATTCACATTGAAATAGCGTAAATGAATTCTAAACGTGCTGAATATATCGTGTTTGAAGAGTTATTTGGATAGCATCTTCAGGCAGTGAGAATGAAGTGGGATCATTGAACTTTCTATGCTGCATTGCGGTCTGACAGGGTTGTTTACATTGTTTTTGCAACGACAGATAATGTTATGGCGGCAAGCAGTACCAACCTCTCCACGGAATTATCGTGGAAAACGTAAATGTTCCACGAACACGCCACCGCGCTGATTTATAACGCATAAATTAGAGCGCCAACGAAATTGAATGGATACGACAAATTAAACAGGCGAAAATAGAAATACAAGTAGCATATATTTGTAGGATTCGCGTGGCACCGGAGCGCCGGAAATGGCTGCGAAAACGCCGTTTTCGGGCGAGCAAATTATTTATACCCGCCCCTGAATACTAAACGACACCCTTATCAATTTTCCTAAAGAAGCGAGAAAAAAAGATCACCAACTTCACTAATGTGGCGATAGATGAGGAGCTGCCACCAAAATATACTATCGACCATCTCCGTGAAAATGATGATCCAAATGGTTATTTAATGAAAACAGGCACGTTTAAAGGCACTCAGCGCGATTCTGTACGAAATCCCGTAAAGAGGAAAGTTTCCTCTTTTTCTTTACGTTCGAAAGTACTTTTAATTTCGCAACATCAACTTTCAGGCGGTTTCGCGATGTAATTATAAAATCATGAATGTTGAGGGGGTCAAGCAGCACATTAATTTAGAACTCCTCAGAATATTTGCACTCTCCTCTCAATTTGAACGAGCGCCAGCGCCAGCGATTCGAAAAAGCGAAAGATCGCGAAAATTTTCTTCGCCGCCTCTATCTACACGTGCATCAGGTTTTTAAGTAGTTAGATTTAATTTCATCCCGAACAGAACTTACGGGAGGAACAGTTGCAAGTGAAAAATTCATTATTCATAGAAACGTCTGCAAGTCCCGATACTTTTTATTTGTCACGTAGGAAAGTTTTGGATTATGTATCAAGACGTGTTTCAACTATATTGCCACTTCAGTTTGGATTATAGATATTTATTGCGGTTCATACTTGAAATGATGAAGTAAATATAAATTTTATATTGGGGTCATCATTTTAAGTAAGATGGTCGATCATATGTTGCGTTCGATCATAATACATTCTGGTGATCTTGGTTTTCGATTTTTTTTATCGTTTAAATTTCTTGTACTCATTTCTCATTTTACAAAGTAATTTCAAGGCTGAGGATATCCCTGAAAAATTCATTCAATTTTTTGTTTCCTCAGTGCACAGTAAATATTTATTGCAATGTTTTGATTTTTACAATATTGAATTGTTGGAAAATTGATCCAAATACAAAAACACTTGCGATCATGCAATTGAATGATTTGATGATCCTCACCCGCCTCAAGGCACGTCGTTCATGAAATGTTGACATTTAAAAGAAAAATAGTCTGATACGAATTTACTGCACTACTGGAAATCCGACTCTGTTTTCGAATTAATTCACAGTCTGAACGTTGAGCGTATGGGGTTTTCCGTCTATCCGATCGAAGCCTGTTCGTGTATGGGCAGACAAATACAACCCAATCAACCTACGGATTCACAATGTCAATTTCTAGTCCGGAAGAAGCGATACGATTGCTAGACGCTCCGAAAATCTACTCTTTCATAACAATTATTAGGACGAGCTTCTGCGTAGATTAGTTGAAACGGAATGGCTGCCAGTCCATTTATTTCCTCCCCTGTTGTTTATTTTACGAATGTCATTTCAGTTTTTTTTGTTATCGATTGTTGGTGGATCCAACGGTGAAAGTTTGATAATGTCCACAACGACCATTCAATAACGGGGATTAACGTTATTGACGTGTCGACGGAATGAGTGGAGTTGATTCATCCATATCTAATCATTTCATTTCGAATAAAATCAATGGAACTAATTTGGTAATAAAGTTTAATTACTAAATGAACTTCACCAATTATTATTCAACATCATCGCCAATCCGCGGCATATTCCTTGTAGGAAAAAACAAAGGCTTCAAAACGTGTAACTGCAGGTGCATATTAACGGAGAAAAGGCGAAGCATATGAAAAATGCATACCCTTCAACAATGACGAATGTCTGAAAGTGAATAGAGGCTATTTTTGTGTAGTGTCCCGCGAACCCAGGCACTTTACTTGATGAAGAGTTCTAAAGGCACTCGACCGCTAAATGCGACTTCGGTTACACGAACCAACTGTGCAAACGAACTCGCAAAAGTTGCTTGTACAATATATTTAGTTATTATGAATCTGTGTGAAGTACAATCAGGAAAACTGCCGCAACGAATCAACTACATAATCCGAAATTAATGTTTCGGTAATGTTACAAGGAGTGGAACTAGTTATCGTTCAATATAGATATTAATGAAACCAGATGGGATTACTGTTTACTATCACAAAGATGGATCCAACATTATCATCATAATCATCATCATAAGTTTCATTTGCCAAAGGCTATGTATAGTATCATAATTTTGAACCCATATCTATGTTGAAATCTGATAGTTTCCGCTAATGCGACACGTATTTTCGACAAAAATAACACTTCCATTTACCGATACCACCTGATTTGCTGATATAATAACAAACTGGTAAATATATTTGTATATTGCTCAATTTTTTATATCGATTTTTCTCATGGCCTATTTTTTTATGGTATAATCATTCAGAAAATATGTGGATGATCGAATACATTTTTTTGTGTGAATAAATTGAGGGGGGATGTCAAGAAGTGTTATCATAAAATTGTCTATAATGCAATGATGGAATCGATAAAGCTCCAAAAAGTTTGCTCGAATGCGCTTTTGACTGATCGTTCCGCATCAAAATTTTCTAACTTTAATCATTCGGCCAAGTCCAGAGTACAGAGTGATGTTACGTTTTAATTGCTTGGTGCTGGGTTGTTCCCTTTTGCTGCCACTGCTTGAAGGTTTTTTGGCCACTTTATACAATTGTAGAATGTTAATCAACCAACTATTAAAAGGCGTCGGAAATTAGCAAAAACAATTGCGTTACTCCTTGAATTAATAATTCATATCTGAATATTTTGAAAGCAACATTCTTCGATGAAATCAGCAAGCAAAGTAATAACATTATTAGCGTTCCGTCATTTATATGAGACATTGATTATGTTGTCATCTGTCACTATATATTCAATACTTGCATAATGTCTTTAGAACACGCTAGGCTTAAAAGTTTGCATAAGTGGTTGTCACGTAATTTATTCCTTTCAATAGGTTCCACAAGGTTCATTCTTAAAAACACCTGTTCACATGAGCATGTTGGTTCGCATAGATGCAGATGTCGTGCAGCTATGTTACACATCAGCAACTTGTGACATTGAAAGCCTTGTCACTTGCGGGGCTAAAGAATGTGTGACATGAAATGTATGAATTCAATAAACGGTGAACATTTACCCAGTATAGGTCATAAGATATTCAATTTCTGTTTCCACCATAAATGACGTTTTTCTTTCGGCTGGCTGGAGTGTTTGAAATATAAGTTTCAAGAAAGTGACATAAGGAATCTGAATCTACAACTCAACCGCATTTCATGCCATAGAAGCACAAATTTGAAAGCAATTAAAAGTGATTTCTATCCGAATTTAATATTTTCGTAAAAGTTCTTGTCAGAGCCTTCAGCGTTGGGTATTTATAATACTTGAAATTAAATTTTTTTTCACATGATTCCAAATTTGGTTGATGCTCCAACAATAAAATTATAAGTCCTTTGAATTAAATTCATTTCAATACGTATGAAAATTGACGTAGACCCACAAAGAAGCAACGCAAATCGATTGAGAAGCAGAGTATGCAAATGCTATTAACTACAGGCAAGGGTGAACGTTAAACCGCCACTGTCACTTTTATTAACTTGGGTGTCGATTGCGGTCGACTCCAAGAAATTTATTCAGCGATCAAGGAATGGTGGAATTTCAAACGCATCAAATGAGATTAAGTTCAGTAAAATTAGAGAAAAGGGTGATTTAAATTCGTTGATCTTCGTTTTGTCTTACCAATATAACCTAATTCTATTTCCATGAAACATAATTTTTTATCGATTTTCGCTTCGCCTCTTATTTTTCCAAATTTCTTAAGTTTATATCTCCGGAAATTTCTTAATTCGATTTCACATAAGCACACTTAGCTTGTCATAAAGCGTCGCTTTTGTTCCAACTCTAAAAACGCATTCGGGTGTCATTAACAACATTGGACGTCTTCCCTCTTGGCTCGTGAAGATTTCAGTCCATCCTTTGAAGTTTCCCAGCAGAGTAAATGGGCAGGGGAGGAATGTACGTGGCACTTAAGAACTGTGAAAGCTCCGTAAAGTAAAATCCGATCAAGTTCAATCAACGAATTCCATCAATCGAATAATCGCTATAACTCTTGTGATGATTCGCCGTTAGATTTCGTCTGAAGCAAATCGGCGAAATGAATTTTCCATTCCCGGTTCACGTTCTGACGAAACAACGAGCTCACTGAAATGCTCTTAATCGGATAAAATCTACATTGTACTTTTTCCCACAATGCATTTCAGTGACAATCGCACCGTTTCACGATATGACAACGTTAATCGTTTCGTTTGTTGATTTGCGGCTTTTTTGAATACCAACACCGACAACAAAGGGAATATTACATCCCCTTTTTAAAACAGGAAAATAGGATGGCGCATGAAACAAGGATGAAAAAACTGTCAGGTAGATTGGGCTATAATTGTTTATTTTAGTCTTACCGGATATTATAAATGCGAATGTATGTTTGTTAGGACAGCTGAATTACACCCCCCGTCACCTGAAATTTTTTGACTCTATTCATAAAACTGCAGGACAACATATTGCGCAAGAACATTTTAGTGATATCTCTACTAGCAGATTTCCACTTTAATTTAGGGCGGGTTGCATGAACATTTAAGCAAGTTGTTAGGCCAAATTCGGCTGAAGCAACGCTGCCAAAATTTAACAACGTGGTTAGTTTGGCACGTTGTTAAGTTTTGTTTCCTTTGAAACCGGTTGCACAAATCCTAACATAGACAATTTAGGTTAGTTTGTCTATATGGCCTAATCTGCACCACAGAATAAGAATTACACAGAACGTGGACAATTGTGGGGTGAAACTTTGTAACTAGTAGTACCCTAAAAATCTCCAAATCCTCTGTTGAATGTAGCCGAATGTAAACACAAGAATGTCAAATAGTGATGTTCAGTATCTACTTTGGCCATGTTTTAGTTGACAACTGGTTAGTATTGGTTTGAAGTAATTAGATTTAGAGTTTTTGGTGGAAATGAATTATGATATCCGTACCAAAAGATTAACATCTGTTTCATTGAGAATCTCGTGTATAATATTGTGTTTTAGGCTAAATAATGAATTTTAAACCTTGGTGTATATGTTTTTCTTCAAAGTTTCCATTTTTTCGGCCCATAACAAAGAAAAAGTGTTAATAGGAAACAACATAGTAACACTGAATTCATCGTTGCCAGAACAGGACTAGGTATACATAACGAAGTGACACGCGATATTATTCTCAAGAGGATGAATTGGGTCACAGAAATTTTTGTTTTGCGCTGTGCGGAAATGGTGGATTGAAATGAAACACTTTCGAGATCGTTTTATATTGATGCAGCAAGACATATGCAATTAACAGCAGAATTGTTCCGCTCGAGAACCGATTCCAGTTCGAATTAACCCTTCATCAATAACATTAGGGTCCGACACGATCCCCGGACTTAAACCTAAGCCTATGGATTTACATTGAGCAGCAATAACGAAGATCAACCCGACAAGAAATAAAGAAGCGATTGAAACAGCGGAAAACATTCTGATTAAATGAGAGTTATACAAGTTTGTGTTCACTTTTATAGGTACATGATTCAATAACGAAGAAAAATACGCGAGATATGAAAGTTATACAAAAGTTCTTGAAGGCTGAACATTTATATCCATGAAATGAGAATATTTTATTCACCGTTCAAATAAAATACACCACGCAATGTCTAGGAACAGGAAAGTCATAAAATAATTCATTTGTATCGTAAAACATAAAACGAATGCGACGTTGCGTAGGTAAAACGGTGTTGGAAAGGTCGATCAATCTGAAAATCTCGTAATATATCAATCTATTGCATCTTGCGGTCAAAAACTCGGATGAACGTGAAATCCGGAATTGATTTTTGTGAACCTATGTTGAATAGATATCTCGTGAATCAATACGATAAATCTATTTAGAAGCGTGTCGGATTGTAACATTCATTACTTTCGAATTTACACGATTACTGTTCGGTTTCGAACTGCAACTGGAATTGAAATGCATTGATAAATGATGCTTTTTTATGGAGGCATAAATAGCTTCTGTCAATATTTGAATAACGTCATTTTATTTTTCAGTCGGTAACTAAGCAAATATTTAGTTCTATTCATTTTTTGGTGAGCTAATGTATTGTAAACAGAGAAAATGAGATTCAAATAATGAAATGAGGAACCTTTCGTGATCACGTTCGAACATGATTGTCCCAATCACGGAGAGTTGTAGACGATACAGAATTTAATTTCCCACCGACGATTGTCTATATAGATAATATTCAGAGATGGGACGTGAACCGATCAATCTTCATTATGAGCCGACGTAGCGGCGAAAACTAATTTAGAAAATTGAATTAGTCGGACCATCCCATGTTGGTGAAGTTAATATTTCCTAGACGAACTGATCGTAGAAAGAAATGGCCCACAATTCAATTCATTGCCCTTGTTAGGAAGTTGTTCAACATCTTCGCTTTTGTTTCACGTGATTTATAGCTCGGTTTGTTTGTGAATGGTTCCACGGACCTTTAGATTGGATTTTCCCGTTCGAAAATTCCGTCCTGCTATTTTACTGCCAGTTTTCGATGTTTGAAATGAGATTAAACGAATTTTGGAACGTTTAAATTTCACGTCACTCAACTTCTGTTTGGAATGCTTTTATAAATTGAAACCTTTGTGACAATTTCATAATTTCGTTTGATTATCCTTTCACGTACATGAATGCTAGACAAACACTCGGCAAACGTCCGTATTTGTCGAACGGAATTTGCTTCGGAAAGGAGAGAGGTAACTCGATTTACGATAAAATCAAATAGCGTCATTTAGCGAACTGAGATTTCTACAAGACAGTATGACGTTTTTCTTCGTCGATTAGTTCATTTTGCACTTTTTATTTTAATAAAATTTTATACCATCTGATATGCTGAGAGAAAATGTAAACAAGTTTATTTCGACTGAAATGATCGTTTTTTCATCAAAATTTTTTTTTAAATGTGCAAAAAAACTCCTGTTTATAAAAATTTGCCTCCGTTTTCAAATCCGGCTCTCGACGGAGTAAGAACGTCATGAATTCTCATTGCACTGCCCACTGGAAACTTCAAATTTCCATACGGTTGCTTGTCAGAATAGTTGTAGCAATAAAATTACGAGCATTGGAATTTCACTTTTTTAACGTACTTTCGATTTTATCTAGATCGAAGCTATCGTATAGTTTTAAGGGTTTAATAATGATAAAAAAACCTAATATTGCTCAATAAAGTTTTCGTTTGAGCACCCTCCATAAACGGTGTTGGTTGATGTAGCAGGAAATAATAGGAACCAATTTATTTTCATGTATACCCAGACAAGGAAAATTGACCATTTCTCACACTTAATAAACTCAAGTTAGCTGTATAAAGAAAATTTTCGCCCAATCAACTGGGAGAGTTTTGTGGCGTTAAGCTTTAAAACATGCTGAATCTGCGCTATTTCTGTCCGTAATTCACCGTTTAACGTTCGTGCCATATCTTCATCAGGAATCCATACAGGAAATTGAAATAAGGAAATTGAAATTTACCACACAAGCTCCATTTCAGATTTTGGTAGTCCTGCATTTTACTTTATTATATTGATTATTTATAGCGATAGCAGCAAAGAAGGGGTGCGAAAATGAAATTGGCATTTGTCGTGAAACGGTTGCGTGAAATGTCATGTTTCATAAATCAAGTGTTCTGAATCGATTAATATGATTCTACTTGCTGTTGTCACATTTCAACGAGAATTCCTTCGAATTTTTCTGAGCAGATTTGCGATCTTCATCGAGCGGAAAAAATACACAAAATGTTTTTTGGTTTTTTCGAATAGTTTTCTCTACATTTAAGTATAAATTTGCCAACTTTAATTATTCCTCAACAGTTCATTATTAATCAAAATTAGATGAGCGCGAAGAGCTGCCAATCACAATTTATATCAGGTGTCTCAAGTACCATTTATCTTCATATTTTACTAAGAAATTAATCAAAATGTGCTTGTTGATTTTGAATATCTACAATAAGGTGTGAATAATTAATTACTTGTTTGGAAATTCTTTAGATAGCAAAAAAAAATCAAATCTTTTCCATTCAGATATAACCGAAAGTGCTTTTAGGATGGTCATGATTTTATTTATATTCAATTTGTAAATCGGAATTCGAAAAATTAAATTCTGCGGAGCAGATCAAACGACAGTTATGCAATCGAATCGCGTGCGGGTTGGGCTCTTTGACCGCTCAACGAATACGTGAACAGTGAAAGGGTTTTTCATAGCGTATACCTACGTTAATAATTTCGATCTAATACGGCTACCACGATAAGTTGTTTTGTTGGAGGAAAAAATGCTTACAGGCTATTTCGGTGAACCCCAATAACCTAAATAGGATTACGTTTAGTATAAATTTTTTTCCCACCATCGGGAATTCTATTTTCCTCGTTTCCATTTCTCCGGAGAATTATGTGGAAATGAATAGATCATTAATTGGTTGAATGAAAGCAGAAACTTTCATCATTTCGAATGGACATGGTTATTATTGCTGTGACTGACAGACAAAAACTTGTTCGTAAGGTTTCCTAACCCGGATTATTGAGAAAGTTTCCCAAGAAAGACGACGAAAGAGGAAACGTACACGAATTTTCAAAGTTTAAATTGGTCCTGAGAATTAAATTGAAATCAAAAAGGAATTGCTCCTTCTACCAAATTCCTATGAAACTCGAATGAATTTGCGTTTCGGTTTATTTTTCTATGAAAACGTGCAAATTACAAGTACGAGAAAGAAAACAGAGTATGAGTTCAACAAGATAGAGGTCAAATTATTCTTCAGCAGTTATCGAATCTAAATGTCAGGAAAAAAACTCGTAATTAATTCAGTGATGAAACAGGAGTTCATATTTAGATATACGAGTAGAATTACTTGACCTATATTCACTAGAATAATAATTCGCTTCGTAGAATATTTTTATACTTTATTTATAATAACAATATTTTGAAATGAATTGCATTTGTAGTGATTAGTTACTGAGAAGTATATTTTGAAGATTTGTTTTTTCCATTTCGTACCCCCTGCCAAATGTAACAAAAATATGAAATTGCTTATAACCGCGTAGAATTAATAATAGTAGACACTTTTCGATTTCAGTTGGAATTATAACATGAATACGATATTTCATTTGACGAAATAATTAAGTGAAATGGTGCTAAGTACAATTTGCCTTCATTCAGTAGTGCAACATGGGACCAGTAATCGCTTTTGCAAAGAAATATTAAATTTCTTTCTAAAAATGAACAATATAATTCTTTGAAGAGTTGGCTCGAGAAACATTATGTAAATACCAGACAGACATTAATTGGGTAATCAACTTGTTTGAAAGTTGAAACAGAAACATTCTCCACGATGCATTAAAGAAAAGCTGACTAAAAAAATTCATACGCTGTTTATCCCCAAAAAATGACTTAAAATGTTGAAATTTATGCAAAACTTGTGTTCATGTGGCACAGTTCTCAACTTCAATTGTTTTTGTACATATACAAGCGTTATTTTGTAACGCATCTACTCTTGTACAGAGTTCCATGACTGGCAGAATTGGAAGGGGATATTTCTCGTTACATATATCGTGCGACCCCACTTATCGAAAACATCTTTTCCCATCAACTACCAATGCGGTTCCTCATTCCATTATGGATCGTTCGGAAACTATGTGGAAAAAGGGTCAGCCGATTCCCCGTGAGGGTTCTCAACCTTCGGAATTATAGGCCTTTATAACTGGCCCGAAGATGTTACAAAAAACGGCCGGTTTCTTCGAGGAACGCGTACTGGAACGAGTGCAGAAAATAAGGAAGATAAACACTGTAGTATATTCCAACATTTTCATCCCGCTACGGTTACTCGAAATGAAGTGCCATCGCATTCAGTTGCGATGCGGATATTTCGCTTTTCTTTTCGGACGTTGTACGCCCGGAAAAATGCTATCGTGGAGGATGGAAATTTCGGTTCGGGCGGGCATCATTACCAAAACTCATCACACAAATTCCATTATACAAAACGTTGGTTGAAAATGAATAAAAAATGTTGAACATACACAGGCGCATAATCTCCAAGTGAACGAATTGTCCAACACCGGACAATTGGAGATAGCAAGTTCGATTATACTTGTTTTCGTCCCCTATAATGTGTGGAAAGTGGAAATAATATTAATCAAACCAGTTTCGACGTAATAACGAATAGTCCAATCGAACAATAGGAAAGTGATAATACTCTCTTCGTTGAATCAGAAACTCATGAGGAGTTGGGAACGAGTATAAAATTAATTAGATATTAAATTAAATTTCCAATTTCTGCATTGGTAACGGAACTCCAATAACTTCTCTTTGTTTTATTCATTTCATAAACAAAGAGGAAATAATTGTGAACTGAGCGCAAAAACAAATATTGCCTTCCCCTTTTCTATTCCGGAATAATTTTCGGTTATTAAAATTCGAACAAATAATGACTTCATTGCGTTCCAGAATATATTACCCGAAACTGTGTAAATATGTCACATGTGTATATATACTCATGTCCGTTGGTATGGATTATTACCAAACGCCTATACTGACTTGAGTGTCATGGAGAACCAATTTCTTTAACTCGCATTATTAATGATGAATATCATTGTTTCATGACAATAACGCAATTAAGTTCTGAATATTTTGCACACACAAGAATTTTCTGAAGCGGTGATATTTTCTGTTTCATATCATTTTAAGTATTTAAGCAAACTCAGATGATCTATTGACTATAATAGAATTCGAAAAAAATCAATCACTTAACGAATATTCGCATTCGCATTCGCATTCTTGACAGCGGCATTCGTATTCGCATTCCCCAAAATTATGCGATTACTTTGCGAATATGAACATCCGAATTATTAAAAAAACTTAAACCTTCTCACTCTAACCTCAAATTTTTCGTATTTCTGTTTCTGTTAACGATCTTCCGTAACCATCAATCGGCCTTGTTCGGATCGGCTCGACAATGTTCGGAAAAACAAATTACAGTGACAAGTGAATATTCGCATTTGCGAATATCTACGGCAGAGATTCGCATCCGCAAACGCGTTCGCGAATGCCTAAAAATTGATATTTGTTACATCACTACTTAAGATATATTTTTAGGTAAAAGACTGCCTTCCAAATGGAATGGAAGGAAAATCACGCTCATTTGAAATATATTCATCTTTCTGAGATAAATTCCTCCTTTCCCCTGATTACCAGGATACAACTGAGAAATTGCTAATCCTTTGATAAGAGGATATTTGAATAACACAAAGGGGTGAAGTAACACGAGAATAATGTGACAAGATCACAAGTCATGCGAAGCTTACGTTAATCCCACAAAAACGGGGGGAATTTGCGTCGACATCGTTTTCATCACAACAGCGAACTCCATTCAAAGATCGATTCGAAATAGGAATTTATACGATGATAATGTGGGAAAATGAGACTTTTTATGCTTGAAAAAACATTCAAACAGCGGAAACATATAATTTAAGCTTTGCGGTTGCTGGGGTTCTGCGACCTATATCATCCTTTGAATGGAACTGACAGGTTATGGATTCAATATGGAAAGGGTTTCGATCTTGTCAAACCTGGCGCCTCTATGAAGGAAATTGCAGAAATTGAAGTGATATAATTTGGAGGTGCTACAAATATTTTTTATAGAGCGAGAGATTTGCGGTTAATAAAATGCGATCCGATTTTTGTGTCTTTTAAACTTGTTTTGAGACGAATTCATTTGGGATTGAATAACTTTTGAGAATATTCTGGAATATAAAATAATTTTGTGGAAACATTTTGAATATTTGGTTGAAAATTTTTCGAACCCAAAAAATTTTTGACATATTGTGCTGTCATTGTTCATTTTTCATAAAAACTATGGACAAGATTTTTTTACTTCTCGAGCATTACAAGATTTCGAACAGTAACCCGAAATCAATCAACACAAACGAATATGAATTGTATTATTTCAATGGTTCCAGTTATTAGTCAATCGTAACAGAAGCACTCGTAAAATACGGAACGGACCCATCTGCTAAATTCATTTTACCGAGAGCTCTCGGTCGGATTCTTCTCGAAATAAATAACGAAAATTTTACTGTATTGTTGGGAAAAAATACAAACCGCCGAACGTCGCATCGAGAAGAAAAAGCGATAAATTGCGAATTCATAAATATTTGACAGGAACGTCTTCTAATAAAATTTGAGTGCCTCATATTTTTCCCTCCATTCGGAATTTCCCCCATGTTTATTTCAGTTGGTCGCGTCGCGAATTGTTTGTCTCTAGGGATTCCGGATTTCGATTATCCGTACAAAAATCTGACATCGATGTTAATCGTTAGGTTGGATTTCCGGTCTATTCACAGGTTACTCGTTGGTTAACAATTTGTTTGTGATGTTATCTTTTCGTTTCATATTGATTTTCAATATATGAAACTCGAAATTTTTCGTTTTATTTGGCAGAATGTTTTTAAAAATTTTTGGTCTATTTTCCGTTTTTTTATTTAAATTTTTCACATTTTTTACAGCTTCTAGGTTAATCAACAACAAATATAGGTTTTCAACTATAATTCTCAATTGAAGGTAAACAGGAAATATGGCCTTCAACGAGTTGGTTTCAAATTTTTCCACGGAAATCAATATTTCAATCTAGCAGCTAGAATATACGATTTCGAAACTTTTAAAATTCTAATATTTCCAATCCTGCTCTACTCAATAAATTTTATATGTGTGTCCTCAATCTGCTGTTCAAACAATTAATTCGAAGCAAGTTTCCCTTGAATCCAAAATAGATGTGTTTTTGTAACATGCTCTGAATTTGCCATACCATTCATGGATCAACCGTCTCACGTTTCCACTTGTCAACCATCGTGTTCCGGCGTATTTATGCGGAGTAGACGCCATAATTCAAACAAGCTATTCCAAAGCTCATTGTGAATCACAGAATAGGTGAATTTTAACACACGAAGAATGTCTTTCAACATTTTCAACTTAGTAGTAATACTAGTTTCCATTGAAGGTAGGTACAGGATATCTAATTTACGTTGTGCAACGAGACATATGCCACACACGAAAATGCTATTAGTGAAACTGAAAGGCATAAATAACAGGATGCATGAAGCAAACTAGATTTTCAGGCGACTCGACACTGACGTTTCGAAATAAATTCTCTTCATATCTTTAATATACATACATTGTTCACTACTGAATCTGAATATCAAATTATAGATTGTAACTTTCAAACGGGAAGAATGAATTGATAGACTATCGATCAGTTTCACATTTCGGTCATTTTTTGTTTATCCATGTGAGCGATAATTCACAATTTTCCGTATGACATGTCGGAAAAATAACTTCCGATAATGGGCAGTTGATTACGGAATCACGAAAAACGTGGATCAACCGAGTTTTTGAACCCATCAATTTTGGTGTGCATGTTTCAGTACTTCCGGTGCAACCATGAATTATTTCGTTTGCGTCAAAGTTTTTTTGTTAATATTACTTATTTATCACAGTGACCTTTTCGATATTTCCTTACAAACCAGATTGAAAAGTCCCAGATGACGTTATCGAATTCGAATAACAATAACTCGTACAAATATCGGGAGAAAACAACCATGAAAACTTCAGTGTACAAGAATAAAGTGTCTTTTGTACTCCATAATAGGAATAAATAACATGGCATAAAATTGTCATAAATTCGCTTTTGTTTTCGTGTAACCAAATTCCTTCTGAAGCCGAAGGATAATATGATTTTCTCCGCTTACGTTCGATATAACTTCGAAATAACAAGTTAAAAGAGAAAGACACTTCCCCGGCTCAAGTCGCATAGTAACCATTCTCTAACTTCCCTGATTCAATAATAAGCTCCTAATTTTTATAACTAAGTTAGGAGATAGAATAGACCTAGTAAGAGTTCGTTTTCTCTCAATATTTACAAAATTAGTGAGAAATAGGAATCATTTTCCGATTTTCTACAGAACCATTTCTTCACTCGGAGACGAATAGGTTATAAAAAAATATATACTAAAAAATTCTTCACGACTAGCGGAAATCGATAAGCTCCTAGCAGATACCCAAATCAGTTTACCGGAATTTGAAAGGTTCAATTTGATTAACCAGATTCGTTAGACACCTCTTTTCGATTCATTTAACGAATTTAGGGGACTAAACTAATTTTGTACGCTGTCAAAAGCAAGGAAGGAATTTAACTCATTTAAGTGTAGAGCAAATGGCCTTCGGCTATTGGAGTCGCCGGTCTCTATTTTTTTCTCTTTAATCTTCGGTGAACAACCACTGCAGATGATAAGCGATCGGAGAGCGTGAAAATTTGTTTTTTTCGAAATAATAATCCTTAAACGTCTGAACACTTTTGAATAAATGGATCTTTGGCTTTTGTCGGTAATTATGAAATTAATTAAATTCGTTTGGAGTAGACCAAAAACAAAAGAAAAACAACGCATTAACATAAATCAGTCATTTCATCATAATTTATTTGCTTTATATTGTTTTGGGTTTAGTGGTTTAGTGAACATGACCCTCATCGTGATGACCATCTCTAAATCAATGAATTTCTCTCGTTTGCTTCGAAGTTAAGAATCTCGGATTTGAAGAGAAGCTTAGACAATTCACGCACATCAAATACATACTTTCATGTACAATTGCACTGTAATATGACAAATGTCATCAAATTTCTAATGACTTAACGATCTTATTGCCTGCGGGCGTCTTTATGACCCACGGGCGATAATGAAATGTCAAATAAACGAATGCTATGTTAACATCGCTCTTTTTCTGCAGCTTCTTGAATTTCGTTCATGTTTGTATTTCAACTTGACTGGCAAAACAAATGAATTCACAGTATTTCAGGTGTTTCAATAGAAACACGCCAATGCCTACTAGTTATAAATGACAAATAAATTCTTATTGAACGAAATATAGGTAGGTCATGTTTGCATGATGTCACTTACATAAGTTATTAAAATATCAAATGTGCAAATCGTGCATAAAGTTTTGTATGCATTCTTTATTTCGTGAACAATATTCGCGCAGTTACTTTCACTTGTTCGCAAAACTAGAAACTTCGTGGCAAATTAAATTCCTTCAATTTATTTTGACTTCCTATCTATCACATTTTTGAACTATTTAGGATATTCTGTAAATTCACCAAAATTTTCGAGAAGATTTTAAAGCAAGCTTCACAAATTTTCAGAGAATTTAGAGTGGCATTACCCAAGGCGCTACAGTTTTTGTTTAAGGAACGTAGCGAATATTTCGCACATTAATAGGGGTCACAGCGCCCAAACAGAAAGCAACCCGACATCTCTAGTATTCTACTAGAATCAATACAATTTTGATGGAACAGGAATTTCCTCTTAATGCAATTGGGAATCGTACTTCGATATTGCGAAGATCAGGAGGATGGATATAAATAGAAAATCTGTTTGATTTTCCTTCCTACTTATTGATCGATCTGTCAAAGAATAGGTTTCGACTTTACAAATAGTAAGCAGTAAACCTCAACCTCGCTATTCTTTGTACATAACTAGCAGGAAATCGTAAAAATTAACTGATATCTTGAACAGTTCCGTTGCATTTAAACAGTAATCGAATACCTTGGTGCTAATGCAGACAGCGATTGTCACGCGACGATTATTTTATTTGCGCTTCTTGTATTATTATTATTGCCATGGCGCCCGATTCAACCCCAAAGGACACGGAAGTATAATTGGGTGCATAACAATTATAGACGTTCCACGTTATATGACTGCGAATCGAACAGAGATGGTAACGAAATTCCAACGAATTCGATCAGTGGATGAAACGGAATGCAGCACCGTTCTGAGTGAAATTGCAGTAATTCTAAGCTTGGCTTAGCGTTGCTTTTAATTGGATAGGAACGAACTGTCTCCAAATTGAAGTGGAAAATGATAGAACCGAGAATGTGACACGGAAAATGAGAAAGCAAGGTAACGTGGAATTTTCGGAATTTTCCGGTATATGGAGTTGAAGTTTTAGGGGTCTCTTTTGTCTCAGGAGTACATTGTTTAAGTTTCGGTAGTTGCTTCCGCAAGTTTTGATAAAGGGTGGTAAAAGTTTCCGATGGCTTTCGGATCAAGTGAGTTAAATGGAGAGGAGATATTCGAAGCTTACCGCGTATACGTACATACGATGTTGGTGGTAAAATACAATCTGGCGTAGTAGATTTTATGTCAGTTTCAGAACAGTTACAGGGAGAAATAGCCAACTAGTTTTCACAAGGTTGTTAGTGACAGTGATAAAATTAACTAAAACAGTGTTACTATATGGTAGTCATATTTCCATTACGGAATAAGAATCCATTCGTTGCAATCAATGAGTTCACATTTATGCGAAATTAAAAATAAAGGTATTCATTATTTCCGTTCCAAAAGTAACGGTTGAACAGATATAAAAATATAGAGAACGTCCTTTTTTAGAATACTATAAACCCCGTGGTATAAAAACAACACTTTCCCGCTTAATGAGACAATTTTTCATTCAATTACATCACTAAACCGTTCACGTCATATTGGCGTAGAATTGTTTCTGTTTTTCGGGTTAATTTACATGGATTATTCCGCTATGAATTTTGTGAACCAGTTCCATCATAATATATTTCCAAACACATTCTCCAAACCTAATCCCGCGGTTCAGGTATATAATTCGATATATAAACAGGAAACATGTTTTTTTCGTTTTCATTTCCATCAGTTATTCCAGTCTGACAGCGGGTTGTTCATGATCTCCCTATGTTTCCCGGAATACAAACATCGGAATCCAATTTTCGAATATAGAAATTTGGGTCGAGCTCATTTCCTCTTCAACTTCGCTCGTATATTATTCAGGTTGATAAGAGAAATCTGTTGAGGGATCAACTCACCAACTGTTTTTTTGAGTTGTTTGTTTTCCTTTTAAAATATGCCAGGTTCAATTTGCTATTCTAAATATCCATTGATAATATCCTCCGATCTGGAAGGTTTTTTTTCGGAACGTAACTGACAGGAGTTTGCCTTGAGCACGAATGCGTTCCATACTGATCTCAGATTTCATTTTTATTATCGTTCACGAACAGGTATCGGTGTTGTTGAAACAAACACAATTTTAAAGGAGGAAAGGTGATTCCCGCTTCCAGAATTTCAATAAAGTGTATTCATAGATCTTTACTTTCGTGTTGCGATATTGCTTATGGCAAATGATAATATTTTTTGTGTAGATATCCTATGGATGTAATGGTAATCATTCAGATTGACAAAAATTTGACGATATTATAGAGTTTATGGAAATATTTTTAGCTGCGTTTTGAGAAATAATTTAAAATCATATTGCGTTCTTTTTGAAACTTGGTGTTCAGACGTGATACTTCACTGATAATGATGTGTGAACTCAATGACGATCATAAGGATGCTATTGTAAACTGAACACTGATTTCTTTGGTTCTTGCAATGTGTTGGTATAAATGTAAAGGGCGCCCATCAATGACTTTAACATCAATCAACATTCTTTCTGGATGTCTTGTATCGCCAATCCCTTTATTCGATTTATCTCCAAGTAAACTAGAACACTTTTAATTATTACTTGTTCGCTGAAGATAAATATAACAGAATAATTGTATTTTATTTGTTCGCATTGGAATTTCGATAGACGAAATGGACGTTTGAAATGCATTTGCTTACAAATTCGTCATGTACGACATTTTAAAACATAAGCAACAGATGGAAAACTCTCATTTGCAATAACTTTGTCGATGATATACTTAATTTGTACACAGAAATGTAACTTAAACACAATTATAATTTTTTTATGGAAAACTCTACAGTTACCAGGTGAATTCACCATTTTACACAGTCGACTATAGAACTACACAGACGATAGTTTATTTGAATAAATTTTGTAACGAATCCATTGTGAGTATAAATACTGAGAATATTGCATCCTCAATTGAATGAAATTTTCCTTAATAGCTTTTTTCAGTGATTTTTTATTAATTATAACAACATATATTCCAAATGTATTTTCAAAAGTTTTGCGACCAAGAAATTTTCCAGTCATACATTTTCAATTTTGCATAAAGAATCTGTGCTACACTTTGAATGAACAAAATGGTGCCTAGTTTGAATTCTATGCGATTAAGTTGTACCCTCATCAGAACATGCAATTTTATTGGAATGTACTCTTTAAGAAACGATATATAAGGCGCCCGGTATGGAAACTATATAGCGTTACAGTAGGATCCGGATTGCACGAATTCGCATGAGATACCGCGGACTTACGACGAAGGAGACGCGCAAACCTTTACATCGCCACTGATTGAATTCTCACTCTTCAAGATTCGACACATAGGAAAGAGAAACGCGGCGATTTCTTTCGGTTCAAGCTTGTTTTTTCCACGTATGTGCAGTCAGTGAGCAATATTATCTTAATACAAAAATATTTATATTATATATATTACCGAAATTATTTCACACTTTTCATATTGCATGTTCCTAGTGATAAAATTAAATTTTTCTCGGCTATACATCACCGATACAATTCGGACGAATAGTAACACGAAACATATTACAGCAATCAGTCAGCAAGTCATTAGTGCCACAAAACATAATCAATGGACATTAACGTGACGAAACGTTTCCTGTGGCTGTATGAAACATATGTTCCAAATTTCACACAAGAAAATCAGTTCGCGATCAATTGTCCCGGAATTGTTTCCACGTTGCGGTCATTTTGAATGCGACCGTATACGAGTATGCATTTCCAAATTCCTTTATCTCCGCAGTTTCTCATCTCTGGCTGTGTTGCTTAGGGGAGATGAATTCCTTCGTATGAGCCTCAGTTAATCAAATTGATTTTGATAGCAGATATTTCCAGTAACAGGTGAAGATCGATTGTTATTTCTAGAAAATATCAATTCAGAACTAAGTTATTTGAAAAATTCCCGAAAACGTGCGACTTTACCGAATATGCGATTATGGAGATTGTAATTTTTGAGTGAAGTTGCCTTTTGACATATATTACACCTAGAAATTTCATGTCATGATGTTCGGATTGTAATCTGTTCATCACACTGACTTCTGATGAATGGCGTAACATACTCAAAGAGATTCATCACACGTTGAGCTGTGAATGGAATGTTTCGAGGTCTACCTATGTATGGAAAAATTCCCAATTTTCAGCTTTGAACATTTGTTTCGTTCTCCACTTTCACTTGTTTCCGACATTCCGTGCACAATATCTTTGCTCATATCACATCGAACGTTGGCTTCATTACCGCAAAAGTGTTGTTGAAATTTTGTTTGAAGAATTCCATACCCAATTTGTTTTATTCACGTAACAGTTCCCAAAGCCGACCCTCCGGTTTAAATCGTCCTCGACGAAGAATGTATTCTACGCGAAACAAGCCTCGGTTTACCGCACGAGCCCTTGCTGAATTCCCTTCAAGCGTTATGAACTGGAATGTGTTTCCTTTTCAAATCTGCCAGGGCCGAAAAGTTGCCTCAATAGAGCGCATATCGGGTAATTTTCGGGATCGCGCGAGCATTATTAATATAGATTCGGCAGCGGTGGTGCCACCGACGGAATGTGAAATCCGTAGACCCGAAAATAATAATGCTTGAATGCCTTTGCCCGGAAAATCTCACCAACTTCTCTCCATAGAAGTTGAGAAATTTATGGAAACTAAAATTCGACATTATAACTTCATAAGGACCGGAGATTGTGCACCGTTTGAGTAACGCGATCGCGACGTTAAGCTAGAATTGAAGTGGTCGCGGATTTTCGGATGAAATACGAAAGCCCCGGGAGCAATTCCTCATGAATAAATTAGAATGTTTATTAATCCGATCGTATGGTCGGGAAGTTATCGGCGTCAAAGCGGAAATACGGATAATCACTGGTTGTTTCAATCGTTTTCAAAGAATTTCCGGTGGAATTGGTGATATGAAATTTACATTCAATTTCATGTTTGCATATTACGATTCCCTTTATTAAAAAATAATGACTCCTGAAAGAAAACATGCTCGCGTGCAATCTGCGAAATTAGCTACGAACGTATTTCTCTATTAATCACTTCACGTCTACGAATTATTTTTAGCGTTCATAAAACGATTTGCAATTTGAAATTGAATCCAATAGTTATCTCGAATTTTACTCACTTATATCCGTGCGTGAGGTGTATTGAACTCAATATATTTTTGTATGTTTCTAAAAGTAGGGACTGAGTTTTTCGGTGGATTAATACGAGCTCGAACGCTCATAGCGTTTTAGAGTGAAAAAAAACGAAATGTTAAGCGATTCTTGGAAAATATTTCGTCTCAATACAAAAATACCATTCAGGTCTGTCCGTTTACTTAAATCAAATTAACTACAAATTGAAACCGAAATCAATTATCATATATTAAAATACTGTTCCATTCTTGTAAATTGAATCTTATTTGGTGGAATATTGAAAATTTACATTTTAAATCTTTGGAAGTTATTAACGACTAGCTCTGCACCATATAACCATCGAATATAAGTTTACACGAATATTTTTGATCAAATATCAAATTCAGCAGTGCGTATTTTCAGATGTTTTGATTGACATTTCGATTAAAACTCTCCATCCACGCTGTGAGCACCAAGATTTTTCAGGCGATTTTTTAATCGCCCTATGATGAAAGAAAATGTATTTTGACGAGAATTAAGGTATCAAAAAAAATAATTAAAAACGAAAACAATAGCCGAATTTCTTCTTGTTCCATCCCTTTGATCTTTCATCATTCTTTCGGTACCTTTCACCAGCATAACCGCTTTCATTATCACGATAAATGGCCGATCGATGTTCAAAATTGCAGTGAATGGTCCGCTTTTCCGTTTCATGGAGCTCGTATTCCCTCGCGGTAGATTTATTTTTCGTCGCGCTCAATTCGACACAAGATGTTGTTTGGATATCGGAAATTTCCATCGATTTTCAGATGCGTCGAAACTAAATTGCAACCGAGTGCAATACAGCTTTCGTAACGTATTTATGGTGGGTTTTCCGTTCGTCGAAATAGACTTTTCCGTACTTATGCGAGCGATGTTTCGTTCATATTCAATATTTTATGCGGATATGGATGAAGGGTTTTATCGATTCCCATTTCATCGATGAGCTTACGGAGGTTAAGATCAGCACGTGCCCAAAAATAGGCTCTCGTCGCTGATGAAAAAGGGTTGTTATGGGCGGATAAACGAAAGTCATTTGCCGAACGACGTGAAATCGCAGAATAATGACTTGCTGTTTGTACGTGCAGGATAAAGATGGGCCATCAGTCACTGTACATTTGATCCGAATTTGAATTAAACAAATAGGGGGTGCCCAACAATAAATATATGTCAAATAGCCATCTGATTTCAGTTTAATGTTTTTATGTGAGAAAGAAACGATTAATTCTCACTAACACGGATTTACGACTTCCGGATACACCGGAAGTAGATTTCCAGCTCATTTCAAATAAGAATACACACAGTTAACTACGAGGATTGGGGACGATCTATATCGCAAACTGGACATCCTGCTGATTCCAACTTTTAGAAATGTATTTGTTTTTCTTTTTCCTGTATACGTAAAACGACTTTCTTATTTTAACTTATTTAACTTTGCGCTTGCTTCAGTCGTCAAGATAATAATTGGCGATCATCTTCAAAATTTTGCAAAACACGATATTTGGTTTCGTATTAGTAGTGTTAAAAACTTTTGAAACACGCGGATGTTCTCAAACAGACTGAGAAACAATGTCGATATTTTCAAGTAATATGCACGATGCATCGAGGATGTATCGTCCATTAAAACATGGATGTTCATGAACGACATATCGATGTTTCAAAAACATCGTTTGCATCCCAAGCTAATGTCGCAAAGCTATGTTTTTCATTATTTTTTGACACAGGTTTACTATCTCGTCGAATGAAATTATTTAAGGACTCATTCTCATTGTGAACCTGAATATTCAATTTTAGCTTTAATACAAAATAATATATTTTGCGTGTGTAATAAAGAGAGAAATATTCTGAGACGAAACGATAATGATCTAAATAGAAACGTCTCGTTTTGTCCCACGGCAACACTTATTTTGAAATTTGAATGTTAAAAAAAAAATCTGAAAATTTTAAATATTAAAAAATGTTAGCATTCAAAAGGATGATAAATAACTACGTAAAATAGTTTATTCAAATTTTATACTGCCGTCAATCTACATTTTCGTAAAAATAAAATAGATTCCAAATGGCGAATGCGCCAGAGTAAAAATTAATTCCATACAGAAATTGCAAGAAAAGCTGTTAAAGCACGAGCATAATATAATATATGGAATCATCTTCATATATATTATTTAGCAGTTGAAATGAAAAATTCGATAGAACATGGTCGAAATCCGATGAATGCGGGAATTAATTTCGATTGGGAATAATGCCAAACTCCCTGTTAACTGAATTCAAATCCGGATTCCGATTGTAGCAATATCAAGAGACATTCACTGCAATTGCCATTCATTCGATTACACCAGACTACCCCAGCTGTTCCGCATATTGATGATTTCAATAACTGATCATCAAATGACGGAAAAATTTCAAATAAAAGGAACACCGATAAATCGATACAATAACGCGAAAATATGCATTCATCACGAGGAATTCCGAATGAATTGTCAGGCCACAAAAGAGTAGGAGTATTCGTATTTTTCATCATGAATAAAACCGACCACATCTGACGCTATCGTTACGTACCGGGCAATCATCGTAAATATTCATAACTACGATTTTTTTTCGCGTGCGACGCTTGTAAAAATTACACCAAACAAAATCATATGCTCTACTTCCACACATATTTTACTTGCAAGCTAAATGAATTAAAATTTCCAGCGTGTGCAGAACTGAGCGATTTATCACGTGCCCTAAAATGCACTCGTACGAAGCAGCATTTTCTAGGAGGTCACAACCCTATCGCACGGTACGAACACTTCATCCGAACGGAAAGTTTCATTTTCCCGGCTCCCGACTCTCATAATGTAAATTTGCATGCTACGATGTCCTTTTTTCCAATCTCGACCCTTGTGGAATGGGTCCATTGTGAAGTCCAACGTTCGAGATGAAAATTACGTATAATGAAAGATGAAAGTCAATTGGAATCAATGTTCTCTCATTTCTCGAACTTGCTACTGAATGGATCTTGCACAAAGGGCGTTTGTGGCCACTATTTCAACATGTAACATTTCAAATTAATTCACCTACAAAAGGACTCGGTATTATTCCATCGATAATAATAGTTTCCCGTACTTATAGTTGCTGAAGTGTTGGTACTTATGTTTTGTTGTTTCCTTTCTGGCAACTAAATAATCATTACAAGTTTCAGCCTATGTTTTGTGGTGGAGCATGTATAAACCTCATGAATATGCGATTAAACTCGGAAAATTGCTCAGCGATCCCCAAATTGTGAGCTTCTAACTACGTGTATGTTTGGTCATTTCATGGAATGAACGAAAAAACGTATGCTTATTTAACCTATTTCCTTTCGACTGAATTGGAAAACAAAACGATACGGCAGCTGGATTCAATAGATGGGTAATTATTTGTGCAACCAGGGGAGGAAATCTTTTATGAACAAATTAACTTCAAAAATATATCTAATTAAAATTTGAACGTTTTTTCCGTCTAACATTCGAACAGAAGGTCAGTTTGTTTTCAATTTTTAAATTTATAAAATACACTTTTCAATTAATTTCACTTTTCTGTTTCAGGTACATATTTTCATTATGAAGAGCGAACAACGTTGAAATAGAAAACATCATCAAAGGTAGATTCAGTTTCTTTCATAGATTCATCGGTCTCTTTTTTCAAAACGTAGAATATCTCATTTATCCTATCTATACCAATTTTAAAGGCTCAATTTTAAAGGTCGAAGGGTCATAATTCCACGATGCAAACGCTAGGACGACGATTTTATTCTTAGCTTGCACCTGTCTAACAAAACAAGGAATTTTGCAAACTGTTGTCGTGTCTAAATTAAGAATAATTGGACACCCTGTTGAGATTTATAGCCATCTTCATTTAAAATACAAAGATTAATTGAGGTTCATCGCAAACGTAAAAAACAGAATTCAAAGCAAAATAGGAGCTTCTGGAAACTTGTTGAAATATTGAAGACTCTCTTCACAATGCATATTCTAAAATAAGTTCAACATTCGATAAAATTGAACGGAGTTGAGAAAAATCACTGAAATTAAAAAAACCTAATATAAAAGACATTTATTATAAGAAACGCCTGTTCGTTTTATATATTGTACGATTGGATTTTAGAACGCCGTTTTTAATAGAAATTTTTAGATCTATCATGGAAAACCACAATGGAAATCTGAAAAACTGTGCAATTTCTTGGACAAGAATGCAAATCTTGAAAGCTAATTATATATGTTAGAGGATTTTTGAATTGTTATGACATGGTCTCGATTTTTCTAAACATCTTCAAATTCCCAGTATATCCTGATAATTTTTTCTAAAAACCTTCTGAAATGGAAAAAGAGTTAAAAAACCAAGAAAGAAAAAAAAACAACATTACTGAAATTTGAAATGGAAGACCCAAAAAAATGAGAGGTTGAATGTTGCAACCTGAACTCATCCAACTGAATAGTAACATGGACCAGGGCAAGATAGTTGAAAAAAACTAAAAAGAGCATGGTACACATTTGTCTTTATTCAATTGAAATACATTTTAGTTGTCAGACAAACGTACGAAAATTTCCCTGAGCAGGTTCACCATCTTCCGTGGCCACCCCACTGTCCAGCTCCAGCACCTCCCCATGCTCCAGCGCCTCCCCAACCTCCAGCACCTCCAGCACCTCCCCAACCTCCAGCGCCTCCCCAGGCTCCCGGACCACCGTGTGCTCCCCAGCCACTAGGTTGCGGGTAAGCATTCGTTTGGACAAAGGCCAAAATGACCACAACAGCGATAAGCAATACTTTGAACATTGTTAAGAACGTTGAGAAATATTATCAGCAACTGATACGTATCGTCAATTTTCCGATCATTTTATAGGAAACTACGAGAATTTGAAAGGGAATAATAACGTTAATTTAGAAAAAAAAACTATAAGTATACGCTTGGGCGTGATAAGAGTTTTTTTCCCCTATTTTATGCAACAATCGACAGTTTCTGTTTAATCCTTCGCGAGAATGTAGATGTATTCAAATGCGATTCTCAATGCACAGTGAACGGGTAATTGCTTGCTGCGATGCCGATGGAGGAAATCGATTATTGTTACATCCGGACCTCTAAAAATAAACCAGCTCGATTAGACCGTGGGTGGAAAACGTCCTTATTAATATCTGTTCGATTTGGAGTCATAGACGACTGGCGATAGATTCGACAAAGTTTGAATTTAATGACAACTATCACCGACTTACTATATTTTCTAATGATACATTCGATATTTTGAATTTGTGAATCGGAGAACTGTGCTTATACCAAACTCATTTTTCTAATCGTCATAAAAGTGGCATTTTAATGACAGAACTTTACTATTAAAAGTTCCATATAGTTGGGCAATAAAGTTTTTATGTTTTAAGACATATAAAGTAGAAGTAACTCAATGAGATAGGAAGTTAAATAATTGATAGATATTTTAGATAATGAGTTTAGAAAAAAATCCATGCGAAATGGACATAATTCGTTTTTTACCGAATATTGAAATTTTGTGAACTGATGTGATCGTTTTAGAATGCGCAGTTCTCTGTTCATTGTCTACATAAAATTATTTTTCTCTTTTATAACACAATAAAAATTGAATTTTTTTATTTTCTATTCGGAAAAGAAAAATTGGAATGAACAAATAACACATATTGAAACTTGTTTTCCTTTCTTAGTAATATCAGGAATACCGTTTATTTCAGCTTTTGTGGCCGCGTTTCGGAGAATCGCGAATCTCCAAAATTTTTATATAGCTCAGTTTATTTATCCGTTTTATGTTAGCACAAAGGGGATTCCATGCCAAGCGAATTAACCGAAATACGCAGCAGAAATTAAAGCAAATTGCTCAGCAAGAGGAATAACGAGCGGAACAGATGGTCTTGTCAGTATCCGATTTTGGAATATTTCATTAAACACCTGTCAGGTAGGCGTTTTCCCACTTTGCAAGATTGTTATTTTATGTGAAGTCTTCACCCGATCCTCGAGAATTCCGTGTTAACTCAGGATTTGGCCCTCTGTTCCTCCATTATTCACCTGAATGTCCATCAATCGCGATAGATCTCGAACAGTTGTGACAGATTAGACCATTTATGTCTCGGTTTGACCTCGTCGAGAGTTTACGAGACGACGTTTGCCTCGATGACGAAAATCAAACTTCAAATTGCGAATTTCACGACGAAATATATAGCATGGCTGTAGAGCGAAAGTCGTATATGAGGATCAAGATTTACTGTACAGTTGTTTTTATTTCATTCCGGAAATTTCGATGTAGCAGGGCAGAGATTAAAACGACTGGAAGCCTGAAAATAATTTTCACTCTTGTAGTTCATTGGAAAACGGTGAGTATTCGTTAAACCCGTCTTTATATTATTACTCATTTGGAGAAACGCAGCTTAATAACGACCCTTCTTGAAATGTTTTTTTTTTACTGCTCATTAACTTCGTAACTGAAAGTAGAGAGCATTTTTAGTAAGACATTAGATTTATATGTTTTGGAGTAGGTAATAAACTATCCTGTAGGTATGTGTGTAGGTAATTTTGCTTCGCTTATTTACAGAAATATGATCATCTCATAATTGAACTATCAAGAAATTTAATTTTTCTCGCTGCAAACGACTCACACAGACGGTAAACATTTAAATGCGGACAAAAGATGGACATCGTATTATTAATTATTATCCAAATCACAGAAAGCAAATGAATCACCACTGAATATACTCGGAGACCAGGTTTATCCCAAAAATACGCTTCGGTCTGTTTGATGAAATGACGATTAGAGTCGAGGATTAGAATATGATAAACCGAACACGATGATCGGTACCAAAACCACGTTACCTAAAGCTTTGGCCAGAAAAACAATTCAATTTATCAAACGCTTCCTTTGCGACAGACAAAAAGTGAAATAAATGTTCGCAAATCCGTTCCAGCGTTCGTCAACGTATATCCTTCTTATTCTATCCTCTTGTACTCTACGCTTCTAGCACCTTCTCTCGTTCAGTGCGGTTTCGTGACATATTGATTTTTTTAATCGCTTAATGATTTCAAAGTTCTTAATCTGCAAAATTCTCGAAATTTTGTTGATTAGGATTCTTAAGTTTTTCTAAAAGATGGGATAACTTTTTTCGGATTTCCTTACACAGTCACAAACTTTGGGCATTCCTCAGTTTTTCAGCATCATTTTTGAAATTTTGAGATTAAACACGAAGAGGTTATGTATAATTTATATAAAATCGAAAATGAAATTATGGTTAATTCGAAAAATTATTACAAAAGCGGTTGGGTTTCTCTAGAAAATTCGATATTCATCTTGAATTTTTTACACGAATCTATAAATTTTATACTCACATTTTAAATGAATGGATATATTGTCTCATAGTCATAAGAGAAATTTCGTCAACATAGTTTTCTGGGAGAGTTTGTGTTTAACACTTTTTTTTTAAGTTGGCGTAAAAATTTGAAATACAGAAATAGTTGGCAGAAAAAACTCAAACTCGTCGAAAACAATATGGAGTAAAAAATCTCCAGAAAGAAAAATTATGACAGCGTAAAAAGTATAGAATTTTCAGTTTTTGTTTAATCAGTTGAAATGTTTATGATTTTATACACAACAAACGAGAATAATGACAGCATTTCCCTTTTTGATCCAATGTATATTGGAGAAACTTTTAAATGGTTATTGAGAAACAGAACTTTTTTTTTTCAAACTTATACCTGACAAAATATATGACGATTTTAACATACTAAAAAATATAAAAGTTTTAATACAGCTCTCAGAAATTATTCAAAATGTAAGCATACGAATTTAGATCAAAGTAGAATTTTCCGTTACAAATTTTCATTCGGTAGCACCTAATTCCGTTTTGCCGCATTCACCGCCAATTCACAAGCCGCCTTTCAGCAAAGGAACAAACAGTTTTTTTTTTGGTCGCTTTAACGTCATCGTCTAGCTTTATCACTTGTAAAGTGTCCATTATCATTGATATGCTAATAAGGAGCAGATTGAAGTGACGTGACATCCCGATATCTCTTACATTTAATGTATAGCTTTATGTAGTTGCAACACTTGTGCCCGACGATGGAATAATTTGGCTCGTTGGCTCGAGGTCAACGTATTAAATAAGGGCAGAGAGCTGTTCCGGACGGATGTCGCAACAAAAAGAACGTATTTTTTATTTTTATGATGTTCAACGACGGACGCCAATAAAAATTGTGCTGAAGGGAAATATAGAGAATTAGAAATTGCCATTCTTATGTGATCATTCCCCATGTACCTTATATAATTCCCTTTCTCCTTGCGTCAAGGGTGCATTTAATTGAGATTCATTTGTCCTTGTAGCTTTGTATAAATACGCGAGAGTAATTGATTAATGGTATCAGTTCGTTTGAGTCCAAAACATACGAATATCAAAATGATGAAACTTCTGCTTATCGCTATCGTCGTTATCTTGGGGGTGAGCCTGGCCCACGCTAGTGTCGTCGGTCTTGGACATGGCGTTGTTTTAACCCACGGCGTTGCTGTGGCTCCAGCGGTCATCGCGGCTCCGGCACATCATGGACACGTTCTTGGACATCATGTTTTGGGTTAATCAAGTTCGATTTGTACACAAAATAAAAGAGTCCCTCTAATGTATCATCAATTTTATGTTTCCTTTTCGTCCAGAAATACGATCGCGGTCTCGTTTCGAAACCATACAGCGATAGCATATAAATCAATTTGGGGTGGGTGGCGTGATAGCGTCGTCGTTCTACCACGCCCTGCCAAAAATGATACCCCGTATTTCACTCTGGACTTATTAAATATTTATAAATCACGCGACGAGTTGAAAATTTGGATTATTCTCACACCACTGGGAATAATTATTATTCACCAATCGTACTTATTCGATATTAGAACTGATACCTTAACAATTATTAAAAGACTAATTGCGGAATTTTTTTTCTCATTCAAATCAAAGGATGATTATATCTAATGAAATGCACCCAGAGGAATAAATTGCCATCTTGAGATCAGTTTGGTTTTTACGTAGCTCTCTGGGACCGTATAAGGAATGCAATTTTGAAGATCAATGTCGCTCGTTTCTCAATTCCTCCTTCTCAACACAGCGGGATTATGTTCCTTCTTGGTCGTGCTAATACATTCAATTTGTTCGATATCACGATTACGATCCTGCTTTTCGTGACTTTATAGTTCTACGGAAATTCAGTAAACAAGCTCGAACTGCCACTTTCCGACATCTCGTTCCACCTTCTTTCCGTTGAAAATCGCACAAATCAACTCTCACGATTGATCACAAATTGAAATATTCATTCCTCGGTCTGCATATTGAACGAGAATTTATTTTTAGCTTGGTTTGAATGAATGAACGCTTGATTTCAATTATTAACGCATCCGGCAATATCGAACTAATCGATTTCAGTGAAGATTTCATCGGAGTTGTTTGAATAATGGATTACTTGTCGATTTTTGTGAACAAATTTTTTTGATAATGAAGATCAAATCATTTCGCACGACATGTGACATTTACCAATTTGATTAATTGAATATAGTTCCAAAAAGTTGCGGAACGAGTTATAAGCATCACAAAATCAAATTAAAAATTCATCAAAACAATGCACAAATTGATCTATAAAAAAACGTTTTTCTGATTATAAATTGAAACTGGATTACATTTAGAAATTACTTTTTCAACCATTTCAGATAGTAGTTAATTATAATATATAACATTTTTATTTCATTCCTGTTATTTTTTAAGAAAAAAAAATTAATGAAAAATTAGTTCCAAAATATTAACAACAATTATAAAATCTAATTGTTCTCTTATAGATTTTTGATAACTAAAGCTAAAAATTTCTCCGCAGATACTTTCACTCATTCGAATTTTTCCACGCTTATTCATTACACTTTAGTCTGAATTTTTCAAGAAATTTCCCATTTCTTGAAACAATTTCAAATCCCCGTTAGATTTCGATGAAGGTTTCTTCATCATCTCGACAAAATGAAAGTATGCTTGCGAAATAAAAGTGCGAAATCAAATGTATACATTTTCACGGGAGATGTTTTTTCGGGTTCCGCCTGGAAACGCATCATTCATAGGAAAATTAAAACTCATCAAAAGAATAACCAAATTGATGTATGAAAAAAAGGTTAGTTTTGATTAGCAAATAAAACTGGATGACTTTTTCATCCATTTCAGATAGCAGCTTCAGATATTTTGTAAATTATAATATATATCATTTTTACAACTCGTTCCTGTTATTTCTGAAAGGGCTTTCATGTCGAATGAGGCAGCGATGCTAGGCGGTATCATAATTTTTCATATCAGATGGGCATCTAAATGGGGCCCTATCGCCTTCATCAGAAAATTTCGGACAGTGGCAGCGGCGTAACTTTATTATTTGAATCGGATTCGAATCGAAGAGGGGCATGCGTGGAATGGGATGAATTATGGCTTTTTTTCAAGTTATGTATTCGGATTTTTCCTTGTAATTTTTGGATTACTCTTCGAAAAATTGTAGAATGTTTATATATACACTTCAAAATTATATGCTCAAATTTCCGCATTTTTTACATTACAGGATTTCTTATTGAGTCATTGAGAAGTATGCAAAAAGTAACAAAGAACAAACTGGAAATGACATTTACAAAAATAAAATTTCAAGACAATGACAGAAAATTCCAAAAACGATCGGAAATATCGAAACTAGTTTTGAAACTTTCTAAAATATGTTGAAATCCTCAATAATCGAACGGAATATAAAAATTGGATAGAAAACGTCAGAATTATAAAAAATAATAAAAATAAATGAACAAAAAAAAATCAGATCAATTCGGAAGGACAAACACAAATTAAAAAAAAGAGAAAAACAAAAACCATACGAAGAATTAATTCAAAGGATCGACAGATGTCTTATAAATGACTTCAAAAACACAATAAAATTCGAGCAATTTTATACTTCTGAGTACTTCAGAGAGCTGGAATACTTGGAAATGTCAAAAGTTGATAATAAACAAAAAGTAATGTATTGAAATTTTTTTGCATTTGGGATTCCTTGAGTTTCTTCCTTTTTTTTAAATTGTTGGTTTCTCATAGTCATTTTAATTGTAAAGAGTTCCACAGAAAATTTCATAAAAACATCTTACAAATAGGAAATATCTCACACGTTACTACAAAGTGATGAAGGGAAACGCGTGAATTTAGAGTGCTGAATATCGATGGAGGCTCTTTTACACGAGCGAATTTTGCGGTTACGCGTCGAACGCATTTCGGTCTTCACCCACGTGCCATTCCATTTGGACGTGGGCTACGAAACGAGGGTAATGTATCCCTAAAGATCAAATGTGAATGTTTCGCAATTGTGGTGACACGTGAAAATGTTGATCGTGTTCAAATGACTGTTTACCAAACAAAATCCAGGGCAACACGGTCTCGGAAATTCACGTCGGATATGTCGGGTAACTGTTAGATAAATCATAATTAAATTTTCACCTCCATAAGTCATTCATGGTGCTATTATTCCCGTTCGAAATAATTTGTTAAATTTTGGAAATATTTGAAAGTTTAAGTAATCAAATCTCATATTTTTTAATACAAACATCGCATTCCATTAAACATCACACCATAGTATCAGATAGGTTCGAGATATATTTTCCTTACAACACATTTACAAGTTCAACAACAATCGTGTTCATTTAAGTTTCCCGCTGGTGAAACGAACGTCAGTTCGCTTAGCCTTTTGTGACATCAAGATGAATGTTTTCTTTGATATAGCAAAAAACTTTCACAGTTCGTTGAACGAGATAAGATAAAAAATTGCGTGAATATCAAACAAAATGGGAGGGAATGTCATGTTGAATTTATGCCTCTTAAAATGCAGCGAACAAAAGGTATTTCGTGCATTTTATTTTATCACGTTGAATAAAAATTTCGATCCGTATAGAAGATTCAATTTTTCTAACCCGACATATCGAAAATTCAGTCGCGCCAATAACATTTTTATAGCCCTCAATCATTTCGAAGGAATGTTTAATTTGAAAACCAGCTGAAGAATGCACGAATAAGGAATTATATTTCACGGTCCATTGTGTTCCAGGTAAAAAAAAACCTCATATGGATTGGTACTTTTAAGATATTAATTTGAATTTCCTTGTTAGACCGAATAAGTTTTTGTTTTATTCTATTGAGATTCAATTTTCCAATTTTAATTGCTTTGCTATGTAATCTTGAGAATTGTTTTTCTCTCCACTGGAGGACACTGAAAAGATTTATCTCAAAAATTCTGGAAGAATGTAATCAATAGAAACCTTTACTGCCCAAACGAGCAATTGATAGGTAAAAAAATCCAAACTGCGAAAAATATTTTGAATAATAGCTTTTTTAATATCTACGTTCTGCACGAATGGTTCAATGTATTTTTCGCCACGCATTTTCCGGGTCAGTTAATATTTCACGTGACGCTTGATAATTCCGACTGAAGAATTACCGACAATTTGTTGACACACGCAATCAGATTCGCGTTGTGAAAGAAGGTTTATCGAACTTGTGTAAATGTGAAACAGCTACATATTCGACTTATTTTTACCTAAATCTAAATTAAAACATTCCATTTTTAGCATGGATTTGTATAAAAAATGGAACGGTTTCATTCCACCCCTTAATTCAATTTATCGCTCATATAAAATCTTGATATCACTCTTCTATAATATTAAAATTTTACAAGTTATGAAATCCTCCCTTATATGACGTAAAAGAAAAGTCGTTCTTTCGAACATTTCACACACTGAACAAGTAATCCCCTCTTTCAGGCTGTCACAAACTTGGATCAAGTCTTCGAAACTGTTATTCAAACGCCAATACCCAGATAAATATTAATCATTTTTTCTCACGAAACTTCCACTCCATTTCCAAATCCCTAAATTCCCGTTGCGCGAAAGCTCAGGAATCAATTCTTGACACAATTCTCGGCCGATTAAAACGGCGCGTGAATTAAAAGTGTGCCGACAGAATAAAAAACGGCACGTTCGAAATGAAATTCCGCGATACGGACTTTTCGTCGATCCATTTATAATTGCTCGAATGCAAATCGATGTCGACCCGTCGTTGTGCTTGGTGCACAATTGGATAATGAAATTCTCGTAAATTATGATGCTGCACGTCTTGAAGAGGATCGAACAAGAAAAATTCATTCGGATGCAATTCTGCTAGTGGAGAATTTCATTAGAACATTGTTCCAAAAGTGAACATGGCTGGAATGGAGGAAAGGGAATGTTCATTCATCGCAACGAGTAAACCAAGAAGTGAAAATAGCAAATTGGATACTTGATACAATGAGGACGACGACTCTACGGCGTTACAAGAGAAGCTATACAAGAGCTGTAGCAGTAGGAGATAATTGGAGGAGATGAAAAAAAAATTACCTCTGCTGTATAACACAATTTGAAGGCAAATTTTGAGCCATAATTAACGATGTTCATTCTTGGGACTAAACTGCAGATCAAATATTTGTCAAAAAGCTATAAACGAAAATATAAAAAACGCTATTTTAGTAAGGCTGGATATTCGCAAAGTGATTCTGACTAATTATGACGTTAATCCTTTAAAACCGACATGGTGGTTACCCTCACCGGTTTCTATTATTTCAATCCAGTTCTCAATCATAAACAACTGAGGAAATGACAGCGACAGGTTCTAATGAATTGGTGGAGGTTTATATTTATCGATTGCTATAGGGTCGTTATTCATGCGGAAAACCGATAAATGTCTGATTGAATTCCTCCAGTCTATAACAGATTAATGGAGCAATTTTAAAATTCATTTATAAATCAGTAACACCTCCAAAGTAGTTAGATGGTCGAGACATTTTAATCAAAAATTAGAACGTTCTAGTTAAACTTTACTTCGGAAATAATTTTGGTTTATCAAATATGAACAGGAATTATACAGAGATGAAATAATTTGAACAATAAATCAATAAAAATTCATAATCACATATGTGAAAAACGAAGGGAAAACATTATCGACAGTTATATTCCATATTGTGGTGTCCTATTGGTATTTGCAACAATCAATTTTACTTAAACGTTCCGGACATGGAGGAAAATTTCATTTCAACAATTATTCACTATAAATTTCTTACAAGTTCATTTTCATAAAAAATTCAAGATTCATATTGGATGTGGTGAAGATTTTTTGTATGTTTGTGGAAAATTAAATAGATTATGAACATTTCTTTATTCACTAGACTTTTTTAGGATTCAAAGGAATTTTGTTGGATATTCCGAAGGTTTTTCCGATTTTTCAATCGATTCTTTGGTAATTCCAAATTTTCAAATAATTGTTCGATTGTTACTTAGATTTTTTAAGAAGTTTTCCACAATGTAATGAAAATAAAAGAAGTCCGATCTTGTAGAGAAGTTTGGAACTATTGGTAGATTAAGGCAATCTTCCCATCATTATGATAAGGAAATGAAAAGGAAGACTTCAAAAAATCACGAAATCTGATTAGAAATATCATACGAATTTTCTGAAAATTTATATATTCTGACAGAAAATTTGAGATTATTATTTAATTTAGCAGCTATTTCATGAATTCTGAGACCAAAAAAATTATAAAAGATTTCAAATTTTGAAACTTAACTTTTCCACAAAGATAAATTCCTGAATATTCGATAAATTTCCTGACTTCTTGGAAATTCCAAGAACTTATCGAAATATTTCTCGTGGATTCATATCAGAAAACATTCACATCAGAAAAATTACAAAATCTTCGAAATAAAAAACAACATATAATAATAAAATTTCACGATTTTTCAATGCAACTCGAAAATGTTGATTAATTAAAAAAATGATTTATAATCATGGAAAAATACAAACTCTCACTAGATAGGCGTATTTTCTAATTTTTTTCTGTAGTTAAAAGATTTTAACATAAATTACATGATTTTCACTGAATTTGGTAAAGATTTATCGAATAGCTGCTGAAGATCGAGAGAAATTTTCTCAAATAACCAGATTTTTGTGGTAATTCCTTGTTTCCAGAGAATTTCAATGATCAAACCTTCAACATGCCTGTTGATATTCCAAAAATTGGGGAGAATTGTACACATTTCCACGATATCACTTATCTAGCTCCACATATTCTTTTTGAAGTGTTCATTTTCAAGAAAATTACAAAATCAAACATCTAATGGATCCTGGCGAGATTTTCTCTATAATTTCGAGAAAATAAAAAAAAATTGCTGAAATATACTATAATAAAAATCAACTTAAATTTCCTAGATGTCCATGTGAAATCGAGATATAAGGTATATCGAATTTTGATGAAATTTTCTGCATTTTTTTCAAGATTCTTGTTCCAACCAAAATTTTTCTGCGAATTTCTGGTTATTTTTCTTATCATCTGCAATAAATACCAAAGAGGAGTCCTGAAATACCGAAGCTACCACTGATTTCATGAAATTTTAGGGATTCTCAGGAATTACAAACTTTTTAAAAAAACATCTACAAACCGGATCAGAATTTTAAGGGAATTAGAAAATTCTCCCAAAGTTTCGGAAAGTAAAAAAAAGTCAGCAATGATTTACCAAAAGGAATTCTAAATCTCGTTAAGTTTTGGTAAACTGCCTTTGGTGATTACGGGAAATAAAAGGAAATAGAAAATCGCAAAAATTGACTAGAAATTAGAAATGAATGAGACATGGTACCTCAAATGTATGTACAGGAAAGTTAGTTTCCACCTAATAGTTCAGCTTTGTGCATTGTTGGAATTGGAATGTAATTTCTGAAATACAAATAATAAGCAGTTTCGAACAGTCAACAATACTCTCTGCGGTGTTCCGATATTCGAACATCCTCATGTGAACAGAAAGCCCTTATGCTGAGAAACAGGAAGTCGTGTAATGCATTCGCTGTTCAATCTCATATATGTTGAATATTGATGACGTTTGAAAATAGTGGTTGCTGACAAAATATTCGTCGACAGCGAATTCGTGCGGAGAAAGTTCGCCCTATATGATGCCCTCGCATTGAATCCATTTCGAAAACGGAAAGTTATTCACTTTCTCGGAACTTTCAGACTATTTCTAATTTCAGAGTCCCCATCGGGCGAATGCGAAATATTCCCAACTTCCCAGTCTGAATTACGATTGATCGGACGTTCGTTTCACATTACAAAGTCAATTCCCCAGGAATGTTTTGCGCTTCGTAAAGTCACGAATTTCCCGATATTGAAATATCCCCATTTGGCATTCACCGGTAGCGGTTTGTTCGAGGAAATTTATATGGTCTGTTGGGAGTCATCCGAATTTAAATTCGCACGTCCGCACCTCTAAAAATACTAATTTTAACTGATGTCCGACAGTTGATATACGACAACCTTTTTTTCAATCGCTTGAAAATAAATGCAATCTAATCATAGGTGTGTCAAAGACAAGTCACCGTGTGTGTTAATCATCTAGGCGTTCGTAATATTACGATATCGGAAACATAAACTGCTGGCATAAAATGCATTAAACCAGCAATCTAAATAATCCACTACAGTTAAAGTTAATTTATAATTTATGAGATTTAGCGTTTGCATTAATTGAATGGCAATTTAAATACCAGCCGTTATCATACTAATTAGTCGAAGTTATTCGAGTAATTCAATTTTTAGAGATGCTTTCTGCTGAATTTTAACTTTAATATTTGGACGAACCCCCATATGCGTCCAAATTCATGTTCTATACAAATCGTTGAATACAGAATCAGATAACTATAATTTCGCGTTTACGAGTCCAGCATGGTCTACATTGAGCAATTCTTTTTACATTCAAAATATTCATTTCCTATTGAAAATCGTGCCACTGAGCAGAACGGAAATATCCATAGTAAAAACAGTATCGAGCGCACCATCTGAACACGAACAACGTTAAAAGGAACGAACTCGACGATACTACGTTCGTTCAGAGCAGTATTCAGCATGACACAGTCTCAGTTGAATTGAAATCTTCTTTAAGACTCTTATATCTGTGACCGGAAATCTGTATAATCCGATATACTGTATAATACCATGGTAATATACTTGAAACTTTCGAGTAAAGCTTGAGAAATCACTTCATACAGCGTCGCCAGAAAATTGGCGCCACAAAAAATTTTCTTCACGGAAATTTTGTCATACCTATGAGATATCATTATCACTTTCTGTATATATCAAAGGCTATGAATAAGTGAGGCAATCGAAGAAAGTAATAACATATATATACAAAATATAAATATTTCCTGAAGCAATTCGTAAATTGGTTCCTATTATTCTATCCTCCATCATTACTGAGGCAAATAACTGGAATGCTTGTTTGCATAGTCTCAATACATAGTTCATCGATATGTAATTTATTGTTTTTTAATATTCCTATAGATTGATATAAAAGGACACTATCAATTCGACGGATATTACCTAGACCCAGTTATAACAAAACCAGGAATCATCAATTTATATTTCCCACGTAGTGGCAACAGAGAATCATTAGTTCGTGTCCCCCTTTTATGATCTATTTTTTCATGTCTATGCCAATAACGAATTCTATTTCTGTTTATTGGATGGTCAGATTTATTATGCAACCCTCCTCTAATGTTCATCAGAACAGTCAACCAACAAAAACATTCTATAATATGTAGTCGTAGATAAATAAATATTTGGATTTAACCATAACTCACAAGCCTCGTTCCAACGTTTAATTTTATCGGCGATACTTGAACTTCAATTTCTACATATTGTAGCCTTTTTCATTCTTATTTCATTGGTGTGTATCGCTTGCAATAAATTCTACTTATCTGATGATTCATTTCCATTAGAAGGAGCGGCTTTTTCGTTTAAAACGTTATCTATGTTTCTCATCATTTCCACTAAAGAAATCTGAGAACATATCAAAAATCGACGCACGAATAATAAATTCCCATTTGGCTGATACGCTGCTGAAAGGAAATCCACTAGCGATAAAGACCCAATTTGGCACATTAAAAGGGTTCTTTGAGGGATCGACAAAGCGACCTTTCCTGACTGACTATATCGAGAAACGATAGTTAAGCGGATTACGACGCGAATCCCAAACCGTAGAAATGAAAAAAAAAGAACTTTTTCACATATATTTATTCAATAGCTGTGATAAAACGTTGTCGGCTAGAATAGATGATGCTTCGGCGACGAATGGTGCGCTTCTTAACCAACCAAAACCCTGCCAACGCCAACACCGGCGATTGGGATGCCTGCGACGCCGACAGCTGGTACTCCAACGACACCGGGCACTCCAACAGCAACGGCTCCGGGTGCGATGCCGACGACACTAGCGTGGGCAATGGCGCACAAAGCCAACAAGGCGAGTACTACAATAGTCTTGAACATCTTGATATGGTAACTTCGAACAGAGACAGAAGTCGTTATGATTTCTCGATCGGTAGCTTGGCTATTTATACTAATCTGGGGATGTATTGTGCTTTGTGGGTACTTTTATGACGCAACCCGTTTTTCCATTTTCAGAAACTCGTTTCCGATTTTTTATCAATGATGAAATATTGATATTTATTTCATGTCAGAGTAGCGATGAATGACATTGGAATATCCTTAGGGACATTTGTTGAATATTCGAACCCTGAGACAATAAGTCAATGATAAATGATATTTTCGTACAGAATTCAATGCGAAGCAAAAAAAATGTTCGTTGATTATGCAACTTTTCTCTTAACATAAATATTCTACCTTGTTTAATCACACAAACCAATAGAGAATTATTCTTCAGTAAGTCTTGAGGATTTTGATCAACTAGGAAATTGCTTATTTCTATCTATTAAAGATTAAAAATCGAGTAATTCGACTTTTATGTTTTAAGATCACCTATTCCCTCATTTTTTATATCAGTTGTAGTAATGACGGATTCATGAGAATCCTCGTTTTTCTTGTAGATGTCATCGACGAAAATGCAAAGTTATTTCATATTTTTGCGTCCTTCACTTAGCTGGCAACATTGTGATATTCTATAACCGATTTCTGAATATTGAATTTTATAAGTAAAATAAAATAACTGCCTCAAACTGCAGGAAAGCGGGGAAAAAAATTACACATCAAGAAGTTCAATTTCTTATTCGAATAAAAAGACGGAAACCAGTTGAATAACAATAAGATAACTTCCAGGGATTGCCGAATTGATGAGTGGTTGTTGCCAAACAAGAAGGAGAAAAGTAAACACAATCGAATTAGACGAAAACGATTTGTTACAGTCAATAGTTCGACTTGATCGTTAGTGCGTTGTTTCATTTATCAAGCTATAGAATTTGTAAGTATAAAGTTCTGTGATACTGACGACCCTTTTCAATTAACACCGAAGAAACCGTCAGAAACCTTACCTAAACCTTCATTCATTTTAATAAACAGCCGATGGCTATCAAGTCAAAAGTTTCATTTTACTGAAACATGATCACTAGAAAGTGAATAGAAAAATAGGAAATGTCTTTGAACTGCGATGACAGTCAAGAATTTCGAAGAAAGAGAATTTTAAAGTGGTATCTGCAAGTTCTTAAAAAGCTGAAAACAGTTCGAATATTCGAAGAAACAAAGTAGATTTAAATTTTCGAAAACAATATTTGAGCTATTGCAACAAAAGTTTAAAAATTTGAAAATTCAGGATATACAGTCTCTTTGTTAATCGAAAAAAAGTTGGAATTTATTCAACGAGATCTGAAAAGAGATTGAAGTTGATTTAAAACATAATATTTTTATAGAGCTTCATTGCTGATTTGAAAATTAGTTGACATGATTTGAAAAGTTATTCATATACGATACGAAATGCTTGGCAATTTTGAAAATCTTTTATGGCAATCTTCTTTCGTAAGAATATTTTGGAATTCACGTGGAATTCCATCCCATGTACGATTTTTTGAAGTGTTTATATTTAATTTTCTCGTTTTTCACTTTATTCCCTGAAAAATCGGGTACAATTTCTTCGTGCTTTTATTTTTAACTCCTTTACTGGTTATGTAATTTTCACAATATAACTAATCTAAAGTTTCGATGTTTTTTTTCCTTCGTGGATTTTTGAGACCTTTTTTAAAGTTTCCTTTCATTCTTGAATTTTATTCGAATTGAAATTTTTTCCATTCCACGCATGATTTTTTGAGTTGTTTATATTTCATTTGCTTGTTTTTCACTTGGTTTCCGAAAAGATCGGGTGCAATTTTTTTTGTGCTTCTATTTTAAACTTCTTTATTGTTTATGTAATTTTCACAATCTTACAAACTTTAAGATTCTTTAATTTTGGAAAGATGATGAATTCTTCAGTTTTCGGTGTTCTTTCTCTCTCGTGAATTTTTGACCCATTTTCTAAAATATTGATGGTTTTTTATTTATTTTGCATCAAAATTTTTCCTCTTCCACGCACAAGTTTTTGAAGTGTTTATTTGATTTTCCTGTTTTTCACTTGGTTTCCGGATAGGTCGGGTGCAATTTTATTTTTTTGTTGTGCTTTTATTTTTAACTTCTTTATTCTTTATGTAATTTTCACAATATAACAAATCTTAAGCTTCTTCAATTTTGCGAGTTTGATTCAGCGATCTTGAGTTGTCGGTATTCTCTATCTTTCGTGGATTTTTGTTCTTAAAGTTTCCTTTCATTTTTATCGTTTTATTAGTTTGAATCGAATTTTCTGAATATTCACACTAATTTCTGTCCCTACGAAAAATGTTCGGACATTTATTTATTACGTATTTGTTTGAGAAAATAAATCTTTCAGCTCAACTCTATTGAAACATTTCTTTTTTCTCACAGCTTGAAAAGATTTATTCAACATTTTCTTTCGGCTTCCCAGTGTCCGTATAAATCCGATTTGATCTCGAAGTAACAGAATAAGTAACAGTCATAATTTAGAAATAATTAAAACTTTAACACTTCAACCGAATTGCTCGACGAATTGCTTCTTAATGTATAAGTTTCGAACGGTTCCTAAAATAGAAAGATCATAAAATAATCATTAAATTGAAAGATAACTCCAAAACAACTCCCAACCGAAATCAAAACACTCCATACGCTTTCAGTATTATAAAGATGTCCCCGAAACTCAAACGTTGGAAAATTATATGATTGCCTATTTTCAGACGAGGAACCCTCATTATATATATGTACATTGTAAAAGCTCTCTTATTCATGCTTTGTTGTATTATTCAGGAATCTCAGTTAGTTCTCTCGCGATGCAAACTTCCTTCGTCTTTCAAAGTCAACAGAATCTCGGGAAACATAAAGGAAGTTTGCATCACATAAATATTGCGACGCAACTTTCGTGAAACAACGAACGTAATTGCGAAAGAATAAATCTTTTTCCCCGATGCAAATCAAGTTTGATCTATTGTCTTCCCTCACCAATGCATCGGGGTAAAGCAAGATTTTTCAGTATAAATAGCGACGGTTGCGATTCAACTTTATCAGTTTATTCTGAACGAAAAGTCAACAAAAACAAATCAACATGTTCAAACAAATCCTTCTGTTGGTCATCGTCGCTATCTTGGCGTTGGCTTCTGCTGACCCGGAGCCTTCCGGCATCCTGGCTGGTGGAATTGCCCCAATTGGTGTTGCTCCGATCGGTATTGCTCCGGCCATCGGTCTTGCCGGACATGGCGTTATTTTGGGTTAAAAGGAGAACCAACCACCGCAATGAGCCTACTCTTGGAAGCAACCTCAACCAATAACGTTTCAAGTGTATCATTTTGGGGTATTCAAAATAATAAAATTCGAAACCTACTTTTTGATTTATTTTAAAACGATATTTAAACCGAATATTAAGATTGTCATCGGAGGGGAACAATAGAGCAGGAATGATTGTTCCAGTTTCCTCATTTAAAATTCCCATCTTCCGGTTATCCGACATTCATAATTCCATTTATCCGATCGTTCATATTTAAAAAGCAATTAATTTTTAACGGATTTATGAATGTTTCAGGACTGATCTCCATTCTGATTTAATGCTGTATCTGCCAGATTAAATTTCCAGTGAAAAATTCTTTTGTTTGATATTGGGGCGATTTTGTTAAACAGATTAATTTTGATATAATTATAATCGTCATATCAATGAAATAAAATCGATGGAATATTTAAAATTCATTCAATTTTGATGTGCACAGTGTCGTGGTAATTTAACAAATTATGAAAATGGAAAAGCGAATATTTTTTTATCTGAAATCAATTTCTGGTGGAAACATTAGGTGGAAATTTTCTATCCAATGAAACTTGTAGGAAAATGTAAACTCAAATAGACTTGGATCGAAAAATGAAACTTTATTTGAAACTGATGAAACCGCGGAAAGTTTCATTCAAACTTATCAAGTTCATAGTGGGATATTAAGTTAACTTTGTTTTTAAGGGGGATAATCACAGAAGCAAGCACCCTATCAAATTGTAAAATTAGCTCGTGAAAAGGCTGTGAAAACGCCCGGATCGATCCTTGGTACTTCGCGAAATTCACTGGTTGCTCAGTCCTTTCCTTTCGAAAATCGTAAATCAAATGCACGTGCAAATGAAGATAATGTCACAAGACCACGTAGGCCATTAATCTTTCAATACCTCGAAGGTTCTCTCCATGAATGTACACCTACGTGTATTAAGAACGTAAGTAAGAACAATCGTGTTATTTTCATCATCCTAGACAAATAATAACAAACAAGTTTTTCACGAAAAAATTAATAATAGTATTGAGGGAATTTTATGTAAAATACATGATGCAATTCTCAGGGAAACTTGCAAACGACTGGGTGTGAAGTGTCACTTTCTAGAATATATCTGGTTGGTATGAATTCAATGTCAAATTACTGCTCATTCTGTTTCCTGTCTTCGCGTCGGTAAGTAAACTCAGCTCTTTCCTTCCTAACCCTCCTCGAAGAATAAGAAAATATGGCCTTCGAATCTAATGAAATCCCTGACATATTGTAGGATATCAGGATTATCTGTTCCTTTCCTTGTTCCTTTCCATTCTCTTTGTCAACATGTTAAATATATGACATACGACGGCGAGCTTTTACTCTTTTTTCAACCTCATTTAAATTATCGGGAAATTCGTGGCCGCTCAAAACGTGATTTTGTTTGTATCAAAATATAAAAGCATCGTCGACGGCGGAAAACTCAATCAATACCCGGGCAACCCAGCCGCGGCAAAAATTGAATTATTTAACTGAAGAAAATAGAATCACTGGAACTGGATTAACGGTGGACTCTGTCTCGGTTAGTTGGGGCGAATGGAAAATTCCCGTGATACGCTACTAGCTCTCCGGTTTCACTTTGCAGACAATCTATTTACGTTGGAAAATAAGAAATAGAACATTGTTTACCGACTTTCCTTCACAACATCGTCTATTCGGTTTCCTAGAGAAATTATTCGTAGTCTAGGAAGCTATTTACATCTATCAACAACTAGTAACTGTCAAACTGACAGTTTGTTTGAATCAATTATTTTCTCGCTCCAAATGATTTTTTTGTCTTATATGTAAATCTTATGCAGAAGGCAACGGGAAACCACTGCATTAATCTTCCCAAACAATAAGCAATGAAGGACAACCATAAGAATAGGAAACAAGATGATGGGATTCGGAACCCGGAGTCCGGCAGGGGGAGACAGAGCATGGCTCCTCAGGTCGTCAGCCAGCGAAATCCATGCCAAAACAACATAAAAGAAAACATTAGAAATAAAAACGAAAGCAAAACTAGTCCAACTAAAATTGGAACGTGGAACGTAAGAACACTGTTAAGACCGGGAAGATTTGAAGAACTTAAACAACAAATGAAACTAAATCAGCTTGATATTTTAGGAATATGCGAAACTAGATGGGGTGATAAGGGAGATTTCTGGAGCGATGACTTTCGAATGATTTATAGCGGAGATAAACAAGGAAGAAACGGAGTTGGAATACTATTAAACAAAAAATGGGGACTGCAAGTAGAAAATACCTATCATATGAATGACAGAATATTACTAATAAAATTGAAAACAACTACAGTGAACATGATAGTCATCCAAGTATATTTTCCAACCTCGAATAGTGAAGACGACGAAATTGAACAAATGTACGACTCTCTAGATGAATTGCTAGAAGTAACTCGAGATAACGATAATGTAATTATTATGGGCGATTTCAATGCAGTAGTAGGGGAAGGACAAGATAATCAAATAATAGGCAAATATGGTTTGGGAACAAGAAACACCAGAGGAGAAAGATTGGTCAATTTTTGTAAGCAGAACAATTTTGTAGTTACCAATACAATGTTTGAAGTACCAAAAGAAGACGTTATACATGGGTAGCACCAGGATACTAATCGTTACCAAATTGATTATATATTAGCAAAGAGCCGTTTCAAGAAACAAATAATGACAAGCCACAGTTATCCAGGTGCTGAAATAGATAGCGATCATAATCTAGTAATGATGAAGTACAAAATAACAACCAAGAAAATTACAAAGCGACCCAAACGTAACATATGGGACGTAGAAAAACTCAAAAACGAAGAAACCAAACGAGAGTTCCAAAACAAAGTTTATGACAGACTGATAGCTGCTGGTATTGACCCTCCATGGAATGAAGTGGTTTACAATATTCGACAAGCTGCTGTGGAATCAATTGGATTTAGGAAACTGATTCCAAGGAAACCATGGGTAACGAATGAAATAATGGACTTAATAAAATATCGCAATAAATTAAAGAGGACTGATGATGTTAGGTATAGAATAATAAAGAACCGTATTACTCAAAAATGCAGAATTGAAAAGGAAAAATGGATGGATTCAACATGCGAAAATATCAAAAAGAATATGTTGGCAAATAGAATGGACAAAGCATATGGAATGATTAAAAGATTGTCAAGACTACCGAAGCCAAGAAGCAAAATTATTAAAGACAGGAATGGACAACTAATTCTAGATGAAGGTGAAATAGCGGCGCGATGGAAGGAGTACATAGAAGATCTGTATGAAGGATTGACAGGAGGAGACATGAATATTGAAAATATAACCGAGTTAAACAAAGAAGATATAGGGCCAATTATAACAAAAAGCGAATTTGTTAAGGCTCTAAAAGAATTAAAACAAAGTAAAGCGACAGGAGTAGATAACATTCCGGCAGAATTATTAAAAAATGTTGGACAAGATACAGAACATAAACTATTTGAAATGATTGAGAAAATGTATAGGGATGGAAACATTCCTAAAGACTTTACCAAAAGCAAAATGGTACTAATCCCTAAAAAAGGAAATTCCACAGAATGCAAGAATTACAGAACGATAAATTTATTAACACACGCATCAAAGATACTTCTTATCATTATCAAAAATAGGATACAAAAGAAAATCGAAAAGGAGCTCGATGAAGATCAATTCGGGTTTAGACAGGGAATTGGTACAAGAGAAGCAATTTTAGCTTTAAGGGTACTTACGGAAAGAAGGCTAAATGTAAACAGAAATACATTTATAACCTTTATTGACTTAGAGAAAGCCTTTGACACTGTCAATTGGGCACTATTGATGAACTCTATGAATAAAGCACGAATAGATTGGAGGGATAGACGAATAATAATGTTACTATACAAAGAACAGGAGGCCTTAATAGAGGTGGGAGAACACAGTATTACAGCAGAAATAAGAAGAGGGGTAAGACAAGGATGTTCCTTATCTCCTATTTGTTCAATTTATTCGTAGAAGAAATCATAGACAAGTATAAAAGAAACTCTAATGGTATAAGCATAAATGGTGAAAAGATCCACTGCATAAGATTTGCAGATGATATTGCTTTAGTATCTGAATCAGAAAAAGACATGCAAAAATCCTTAATCACCCTGACAAAAATATTACAGGAATATCAAATGAAAGTAAATGCAAATAAAACAAAAACAATGGTTGTGACTAAAGCAAAAGAAATTCCCGTAGTGAATTTGGAAGTAAATAATAACCTAATAGAACAAGTCCAACAATTTAAGTACCTAGGAAGTACGATTACAAGCGATGGTAAATGTTCAATAGAAATCAGACAAAGAATAGCTATGGCAAAGAGAGCATTTACGCAAAAACGACAGTTATTTACAAACAAAAAACTAAATATAAATATGAGAAAAAATTTTGTCAAATGCTATGTGTGGAGTATCTTATTGTATGGTTGTGAAACATGGACCATCAACGAACAAGACAAAAAGAAGTTGGAAGCCATGGAAATGTGGATATGGAGAAGAATGTTGAAAATCAGTTGGACAGAAAGGAAAAGTAACGTAGATGTATTAAACCAAGTAGGAGAAAAAAGAATTATATTAAACACAATAAAAGAAAGAAGTGGAAAAATGTTTGGTCACCTACTTAGGCATAATTTGTTTATGACAAATATATTTGAAGGACGAATAAATGGTTACAAAGGAAGAGGCAGACCGAGGAAGGCATATATAGAAGAAATGATTAAACAAGCTGACTGTAACCGATATATAGACATGAAAAGACTGGCTTTTAACAGAGAAGAATGGCGAACCAGATTTGCAACGACAAGGCAAGGCCTTTAGTAGAAGAAGAAGAAGAAGAAGAACAACTAGTAGATAATTACGCTTAAAGCAACAATGAAGTTATCAAAATATTTTCAGATATGGCAACGGCGAAGCCTGTTAGAAGGGAACAACCACAATGAGAATCAAAAGGATTACCGAATCCAATCCGCTTTCAACCACAATAAATCCTAACGAAACAAACCCATTTCCGGGTAGAACATAAAAAATCTGTCACTTCGGATTAGGATTACCTTGCAGAAAGGGTAAATGTCCCTGACAGTGCGAAATTAGGAAACCAGTGTTCTAGATAGATACCTTTATCTCTCCGGATGTGTGCAAGGAAGGTAATGAAATGAATTAGTTCGTGTAATTCCAATTACCATAAACATAAATTGGAATAGGGAATAATTTTCAAACTGGCGTTATATGCGGAAATAATCCATAAAAGAACGGAACTAGTTGATAAAGCGATTAGTTGTTGGGCGAAAAGTTGCCGGGTGTAATAATGAGATAAAAAATGAGGGAGTCATAGGAAAATAACCTCCTCTAACTTTAATGAAATCGCCGAGCTTTCTGCTACCCCCCAGGGCGCCAACAAGTAAACTAATTATCGAAACGAAAAAGCGGAGATCTTATCGAAATCTATTCATATTTCCCAAACTTTTCTTTCCCCGATGAAATATTCCTGTTCTCGCTTTAAGCATAATTAACGATTATGTCCATATTGTTCCCCTCGATTCTATTCTACAAATAGCATCACCCTTTCACAAAGCAGAATAAGAAGCTTATCGTGCCAATCTTCTAATTGAACACGGTCTAGCGGATATTTTCAACCGTGGGTCCTCTTTGATGGAGCATTACGGGACGAAATGTACCAGAAAATGAAAGACGAAATACAGAAATGGAACGAACGGCCTCGCCTGTCCAGGTTTTCCACGAATGAAAGAGTGGAAACCTTGATTTATATTCGGTCGAGGAGAATTACAACTAATACGCATATGGGCACTTTAATTAATTTCTTTTTGTTCTGGACCATTCATTTCGTTCCAATGTGGACTGCTCTTGATTTCATGTTGAAGAACACACTTTTCAGCAATTGTTTTTAAAAATCTGACGCAATGCGCAAAACCGATCAAATTTTTGAACCTGTGGCTTTTGTGGTAACTGATTTATTTCAAATTCACAAACCGATGTGAGAATGAACTGTTTTTAACAACATGTATATACCAGATTTTCAAAGAATTGCGAATGATTTCACAAAATCAGAATCTAAGTTACTAAGCGCAATCCGGTTTCACAAAACACTGAACAATTGTACGAGTAATTTAGGATAACAGGTGATACCATTTGGCACTTTTTAAATCCAAATTCGCGAATATCTAAAGATTGAGCTTATTTATCTTGTCGAAGATTCTATTTAACTCCAAACTTGGGTCATCGTTTTTAACCTATCCTTTCTCATCAGACTCCAGCCACGAATCGATAACAATTTTATTGTTCTTATAACCTAATTCTGACGAACCCGAAAAAGATTTCACAGACTTCTTTAATTTTGTTGCGGTTGCTCATTTTTTTTGTTGGAAATATAAGAATCATTCAAACTAGGAAATCAGAATTGGCAGCAATTCCGTCTGAAAATTTCTATCATCAGATGCACAAGTTTGGAATATCGCATAAAACCTCAGACGTAACGAAATGTCCTTCTCCGTTTCACGACCGTTTGAATCATAAAACTGAACCTGTTATCTGTATCCTCCAACTGTCATAAAACATAGTCACCAAAACACTTGAACCCCAAATCGAACAAGACACAATACAACCGCCTGCGTTATTAGAAAAATAAATGTTACGGTGCGAAACTTATGCGGTGATAAATAACCGATAGAGATTTGAAATTCTGTCGGAATAATAATTTTTCAGATGAGTTTTATATTTCGCGAATCCAATTTCTGCTTGACTTGTTTAAGATATTCAATTTCCCCCATCGAATACACGCTACGGTTACTGTAAAGAGAATTTTATTTCGAAATGTCTAAATTTTTCATGCGATTCCGTTAAAAAATAACCCGTATGAAGTTTAATGAAATTTTTCAAGTTAATGTTGCTTTCGGGGCGCCACTCCGGCTCGTGAATTATTATCGGGTCCTGACGCCGTCGCGGGTTATTAAATTTTTTTCATTGATGTCGCCAAATAGTCTAACATCTCTTGAACAACGATATCTACTCAATGAATAGTGTTTGATAGAATGGAAAACTAGACAACGGGTTTGCGACTTTCTTTGAACACCTGAAACTTTCCCTTTGGGAGGGCTCGCTTTGAGGGCTTCCGAACTTCCGTTTGCGTATCCGAGATATTCATCGTTAAAGTTTATGACTTTTCAAAAGAATGCTTACGACTGTTACAGTCTTCGGATAATCTCATAAAATGTAGCAAAAGAATGTCGGAGAAAAGACGTTTCATGGAAATGACCGTTCAAGAAAATAGGTCAAATCATACGGCCATAACATCCTCGATCGAAATCGGGTTTGATAAAGAGCCGAAACTGCCTAGGAAGCCAATGCTTTTAATATCAATCTTTGCGAGAAACGAAACAGGAGGGAGTCAGGTTGTTTGCAATGAGTTATAGAGACATAATTGCGTAAAATTATAATTTCCCCGGAATTACGGTTTTCGTGTTGGCCGCGAATTTATGGACGGAAATATAAGTCTGGGAAACAGGAATCGCCAATAGACTCTATTCTTAGCGGAGGCAGTGGAGTTCGTTTTCCGATACTCGAATTATCGTGGGAAATGAAACATTGGGAAACGTACCGAGAAATAATATCCCGAGCTTGATTTATGTCGATACGGTTGAACTTTCCTCGGAAGTAACTCAATTTATTTTGCTTCGCCGAAAAATCTACAGTTAATAAAAAGTTTATTTCGAAATTTTTGTCCAGACGACAGTTCGCGCGGAATCATTGACGATAATTGTTCAATCCACCGCTGCCATATTTTATTTGGCACAAATATTGACTCAGCCCTAATTAATGTTGCCAGGGTTCCGACCCTAGTAATATAGCATGTATTCGTGTAGACCAATTACCGTCATAATTAACGATAACCGATATTCAAGCAGTGATCCTCACTCGGCCAAATGAACTGCGTTCACAGACAAGCGGATACCACAATTCGAATCCGCTCATTCGTTTGACGCTTCCACACTTCAAATTAGTTCGCAAGAAACCAGTCACTGATTAATTACCCACACATCATGTCATCAAAAGAGTTAATCAATGAAAAGATGTTCAGTTTTGCAACGATTTGTAATTTCTTTTTCGATTTTTTGTTTTTATCAAGTTTCCTCTGCCTTATCATGAGCATAATTCTTGTTTACTGTTATGAAATTCGGAAATTCGGCTGGAATCCAATGAGGTAAAAAGTTTGCACCTAAAATTCCTTACAGAAAAATTGAGTGCTAGCTAGTATAGATTTATAATTCTGCGATGTCAGAGTGATTTGTTTGAAGTTGCTACCTTTGTTGGACTCAAAAAAAGAGTATTACGCAAAGGGTAGCTTTTAGTAATATTCGTCACAAAAAAGGCACAGTAGTGAATCGGTCATCAAAGGTAAACATAAAAACTGGTTGATTTCAGCTTATCGATTCATAGATGATTCATTTATAATCATCGGGATTTTGTCGTACCTCCTATACACACAAATGCTTATTTATTTATCCCATCAAAAAAAATGTTATCCATTTGATAACGATTAGTCCTCGATTTCAATTTAAAATAAACAAGAAAGGGACTGAAATAGCCCGCATAACTGTCGTCACAACCTGAATTACAATGAGCGCGTAGGAAGAACAGGGGTTAAGAGAAATTCCCTTTATTTCAATAGACTAGCCAAGCTCATTAAGAAAAGACTCAGCCCGTCGGCGTCGCAGGAAACCGTCACGCTGCCGCACTCTTAACAGTGTAAAGCTGGCAATTTCAAATCCTGGCTGCATTAGAGAATGGAGTTTGCACGTGGTAACGAGGAACCCATAGATGGATGTTTTAATATGCAGCCGACAGGTTCGAATAACGTGGTTGCGAACAATAATGTGGAACAACAAAAGCACTGTTCGATTGGACAATAACCATGAATAAGCGATTACTTAAACTACAACACGGATTATCAGGATTAGTTGGTGCCCAACCTTTACTCCAATTATCCATAATTGAAAACTTCGATAATCCGACTACCTTGATTTCTGGATCAATCTGCGCGAGAACGTCGACTACACTCTTTGAAAAAATGTGAATTGAATTTGTGGATCAAGTTTATAAGGTTGGAACTGAAATTTCGAAAATCAGAAAAATTCCATAAACAATTCAGCAATTTTTAAACAAAAATACAGCTGAACAACGATTTATTTGCTGAAACGCTTCGATTATTTTGTAAAATTTCTTCAATTCTTAGAAGGATTAAACGTTCCAAAACTGAACAAACTGAAGGGTACGTCATTTAAATTTTGCTTTTAGAAATTAGATTAGAGGGGAGTTTTGAGAAGTAATTTCTGAAAAAGTTGTCCGAATTTTTATTTTTTGCGTCTTCAGGATCCATCTCAGAAAGTAACATTACAATAAAATGAGCGTCGCCAAGTTCACGCAACAGAATATTTGAGTTCTCATGATCCATTTACTCCAGGTAATAATCTCACCAGTCTATGGAAGTAGACAAGTCGAACCCTTCTGAAATGTTACATATTGGAGGAATAAATATTCAATGATAATGTGAGTGCGAGGGTTGCCCCAATACCCGATGGAGCAGAAGCCATTCCATTGTGAGACCGATTGTGAGACAATAGCAAATTGATGAGGAACGTTTTTCTAGTGTCGCCGGGCGCATCAAGGAAAAACCATTTGCGATTCTGTCACAAGTCAATATTTCTTCCGTGAACAGAAGTTTCTTCTTCGCTTGTCTTAGAACCGTATAGAAATCAATGGAATGAAATTGATAATTGACATATGATCACAAATTCTATTTGTAACACCGCATCTAGTTGGTATTTACATCTACACTCTGTGTGCTGTTGGATGTTTAAATAAAGAATCCGTTGGTAACGGAGGGGAAATATTAAGTAAACTCGTAAATTGGGGATTTCTCTGGTCCAATGTCTACATAGTGCATTCGCATATTAGCTTGCTCAGGATAAAACGCTGGAGATGCACCGACGCAACGGGATTACACGCGTTCATGTAGTGAAAATTAGTTTGTTTTTTTTTGAGGAAAAATTGCATTATGAAGATTAAACTTAACGAGGTGTTAATGGTTGCTTTAGGAAACATAACGAAAGGGTTCTACAAATTGAAGAAAGGTGTTAAAACCGATGAACGCTTTTTTATCCACGCGGTGTTCAGATTTCCTGAATATTTCGTATTTGTTTTCCGGTCTAACGTTATCCCACACCGCACGTGAGTTCCCATTCCTGAATATTCGAGGAATTTGGCGTCAACCCCGATAATCGAAAAGATATCAAGGGTCGTATAGCAAGAAGATTGTCCTCTGAAATACATCGTTTATTCGTAAACTTTGCTTCGTTTTCTGTTCGTTTTGCTTACGCGTTTCAATTTGAAGCCACATAAACCTGAACGCTTTTAGAATCTTTAATCTAAATTAGTCTGTTGAACCGACATCATATGGGGGGTTCAATACTGAAATATTGACAGGAAAAATAATTAATAATTACTCGATGGGGTTTCTTTAGACAATAACTATCAATAATAAATATACCCTACCAAATACTGTGGATTAAGAGCAAATATTTCAATACACGATTTGATATATTAATATTAACCAAAACCGCGTTTACTGAAAAAAGCAAAATTGTGACTCGGAGATCCTTAAAAAAAGCAATTTCCAGCGTAGCGACAATGTAAACATTCAAATACATCTCATGTAAATCCACAATGTGGAACACCCAGACAGAGCCAGAATAAATAAAACCGAACTGTCGTCAGGAGGATCTTAATGTGACCTGTGCCCCTTAAGTGGTGAGATTTATCCTTTTTCCTTGACACATGCCCTTATGAATCGAAATTGTGTCACGTAAAGGAAAAATAGTATCAAATGGAAACGATATCGAGCAGGATCGCATGAAATCGTTATGAGGGCGTCGCATAATTCCCTAAATCGTTTGTCGTTTAAGAAGATATCCGAGGGTAGTCGATCGTTCGGCACCTTTAAAACTTCCGCCAGTTGTCTCGTTTATTCAAGTGAACATGAAACTTTTTGGTAGTAATCAACTTGCATGTTTCGTCGCACGTTCGTGACAAATGCAACGTGCGCACATTTATGTAGAATTGATGGAACATATCTGGCTGGCCTGGTAGTGCTATTTGTTAGAAGCCATTCCATTAGAGGGTTTGAAATAATAGATGTATTGCGTTTTAACTTGTTCGGAAAACAACAATGCATCAAGATATGGTGGGCGAGGATACTTTTTCGATCAACTTCTTTTAGTTGCTGAAGTTTTCATAAGACATTAATTACAACGATATTGTTTCAGGAAGTTCATGAACGGAAAGTTCAAAATTATATATTCGCCACTCATGTTTCAGAATTTTTTGTCAAATCATATATTAGTTTTGGGGTGATAGAGCACACAAATTTTAAAATTTTAAAATGGCTTTTTTCCCAATTTATTATGTACTATGTATTGCAACGATCCTGTTAACAGATTAATTTGAAAATCCTAAACGAAAGAGATTGGGTCGTTTCTGTCGTTGTCGGTGCCCAACATGAAACTATTTTCTTGTTGCTGACGAAAACTTTTCGCAATTTGCATATTTGGTACGTCTTCTGCTTTTAAAGAAAGGAACTGAGCGAATTTCCACGGACAAATGCGGAAAAACGGCTCCATTTTTGACAGTTTATTCTTATAACTAAATCCGACCGAATTCGATTCTACGAAAAATTCGAATTCTCATCAGAAAATTACTCAAACACTTATCGGTTGCCTTCACTTTGATGGGAATGTCGAAATGCTGCTGGCACACACCTTTATCGATCGTAGAAAACCGATGAAAAATAACGGAAAAAGCAATTGAATAAGTCATAAGTCATAAACGGCTAAATATATGTTATTAAATTCCATTAAACAGCTAAACAAAGTAAGATTATTGGGATGTACAGCAAAGGGAAAGTGATACTCTTTCTTCTTTAACTCAAGTTTTCGAGAACGTTTATTCTCGTCTTCGGGAGATCTACAATGTGACATAATCCAACTAGTGAACACAAATTCGTTTACAAGTAGGTTCAAAAACTTACAGAAATCGAGATTTGCCTTACATAGTTGTTAGAAATGGTTAAAAATAAAGACGAAGTTGACATTCACGAATTCGCCGTTTTTAATGATAGTTGAATTGAAAAATATATCCTTAGTAACTAGATAATTAGTCCAATATTCGCCGTCTTCGTAATATGTTGTCAAACTCTATGAGGTTCGCATAAGTGGAATGAAGATTTTCGATGTCCTTTTTTGAATTTAATTTATTTTTCTCTTGGCTAATACGAATCATCTCAATAAATTTTCTTTTTTTGGATTTTGTTGATTGATCTAAAATTTTAATATTCCCAAAGTATCAATTTCATGGGTCGATAACATACAGGTTTTCTTTTTTAATCGACTATCACTCTTGTGATTTGAGACCGTTTACTGAGAGTCCTTCCTGTTTCTCCGATATATACACCATCACAATTTTGGCAACAAATTTTGTATATTACACCAGACATTCGTTCCACGGGGTTCTTATCTTTCAATTGAGTATAAACTTTGTTTGCTTTGTTTACAATTTTTGTATCGAAAAAATTATTCTCGCTACGAATAATTGACTTTAACTTATCGGTATAATTTTTTATCCAAGGTAAGATGATGAATTTTTTGTTATTTACATTAGTTTGTTCTATTTCGTTCGGTGTTAATGCAATAACTTCTTATACATTACGTCTAGAGTTTGGAGTGTTGAAAATCAAACGATTTAGGAGATTCTCTGGATAACCATTCATAATCATAATTCTTAAAAGTTCTTTCAAATCTTTATCCACAAAGGATTCGTCACTAATTTTGTTAATTCTTGTTTTCAGATTCAAAATAACATTCATTTTCATTTTCCAAGGATGATATGATTTCATATGAATAAATCTATTTGAGCAAATGGGTTTTCCATACCAGTCAGTCTTCAATGTTCTCTCATCTCTTATGACTCTTGTATCTAGAAATGGTACAGAATCATTATTTTCTCGTTCTACTGTGAATTTAATATTTGTGTGATAATTATTGAAAATTTCGAGTACTATATCTTCTTTGTGATGAGTAATTGCTAGAATTAAATCATCAACATACTTTTTATAAAATGGAATCGAAAAAGAAAGTTTGGGTAAACAATCATCTAAGAGGTCATCAATAACTATTTGTGCTATGATAGGGGATAAAATTGAGCCCATAAAGATTCCAAGTTTTTGTTTAAAAAACTGATTGTTGAAAGAAGAATGTACATTGTGAAAAGCAAAAGCCTTAAATGTCTCTAATGGAATTATCTACGGTGCTCAATTTGTTGCTTTTATTGCAATAATTTTCTTATTGACTTTTTGTTCAACAGTACTAACAGGATTTCTAGGAACCTCTTGGTAGCTGAACTATGACAGAAATATTCCACTATACATTGTCTTCCCAAATAACAATAATAAGGAAAAATAAAGGATTGACCCCAATCGATATAAAGGAAAAAATTTGAAAATGTGCAAAACGGGAAATATTTTTTATTAATTGACATAATTTTTCTCAAAAGGCGATCTAACTCAGTGTAATTCGTGTAACGTTTCCACGAATATCATACCGGATGCACAAAAGGAGTATTGGAGGCAATGACAAACACTTTGAAATAAATCTGCCCGAATCTGACCCTCTATATCTTTATAAGTCTGATATCAAGACTTTTATTAGGTTTCAGATGCTCCACAATAGAAACAGATGTGATGCGAGTAGTAAATGAAATTTTTATTATAATCTTACCGTGGGGTGCAATTCAAACATAACATACCTGAAACAACAACTTGGAAGGAAAGCAGTGACATAAGATCTGTAATACTGTGAAAATAAATAAATCAATGCTGTGACGCGACGGTAGCGTGATATTAACACCTCGGTAGCGTGGCTCTTAATGACTTCACACGCTGCACCGCGTCTGATAATAATATCTAAAGACAACCTGACAGACTTACATCTTTATTATTCCATTTCAATTATCATGCGGAATAGAGGTAACGTTGGATGAAACTTTCTGCACGTGGTAATATTTATTATAGCTCATGGTTAATTTGTGACTACAAAATATTTGACGTAGGAGGCGTATTTTTAAAGTAAATACAGTTTTGGAATTCCGCCGCTGCAGCGCCACGGTCGGAATTCCGCGCATGTCCGTTGTGTACCGAACGGCCATTTTAGTTAATGCGTCTGTTTGTCTGTGACCGTTTAAAATGCCTCCGCCTATCGAAAGTCCGAAAGTGTTCTTAGTGCCAAAGGCCTAAAAGCAGTCGATATTTATCGTGAAATCAGTGCAGTGTACGGAAAAAACATTATGAGTTAGGGCGTTTAAAAATGGCCGCTCCAATGTTCACGACAAGGAACGCAGTGGTCGCCTTTGGCTTATTACTGATGAGTTGATTGGAAATTGTAACTTTCGTTACAATTTACTACTTTTGATCTTTTTTTTTCTTACGAATTGATGTGTACTTTTATTTTATACGTTTTAGGGATCGCTTCAATAATAATTCAAACTCATTCTCGCGCACAGTTGTGATTGTTGCCGAAACCTGGGATGAATTTCATAATCATCGACGCCATAGCAACAGATTGGACAATCTTTTCCTGCGATGGCGTTTGTCTTTCAAACATAATCGGTGAACTTCGACTAGGCGACTGTGGTGCCCCGAAAACGGGCGCCTAAGGCGCCCCCGGGGCCGCCGATGGCCCCGGTAAGGCGCCGGAGGCGCCGAAGGCGCCTTACTCTGTTCTCCATAACCTCCTCAGCCGAATTGTTATTTGATTTAGACTTAAGTGAGTTCTAAAAATATGTTTCCTTACAGAAAAATATAATTGCCATAGAAGATTTTGAAAATAGTCAAACGAATGATACTGAAAAAACGGACCACAGTTTAAGTGAACGAACTCGTTCGTCCAACTCAATGGTCAGAAAACGGGGAAAATCCCTTGAATACATTCACCAACTTCTATAATCTGTCCCGAATTTCCTAAAATCGTTCCGTTCTGGCCGACGAGGAAAATGATTGAGGTACGCCGCCAAATTACATCATATCCGAAATTTTCGCCGCGTTTTGTTTTGTAATCACCGAAAATAATTTACGTAAACCACGAAATACATAAACACACATATAAACATCCCGAAATTTCACGTTTCACTTTTCGCTCTTGTTGTTTCTATCCGCAAATCTACGGGCTTTCGATCCGGCGCGTTTCCGAGATACCCAGCCACCAAACCCGAACATGTTAATATATGCAATTACTGCTTATTAAGCTCATATAATAACACGGGAAAATCAATGAGCATTCCCACGGGGGAAATATAATATTTTCGAATCAAAACTCATCTCTGGCTACGATACGGGCCTGGGATGTTCTAAATATAACCGTTCCCATAATATTCGCAACGTTCCAAGTCATTTTTCGGGCCAAATCTTCGCGACCTTAGGCTTCCTTTGTCTCACTCATCTGTTCTCAGATATTTGTTTAACGAGATCGCCTCAAGGGTGATTCTGGGGGTAAGCTGATTAAGACGCGGAATTCAATCCCGGAAGTTTGTCGAGCGAATAATTGACACTCTGGGTTCGTTTCCGTAGTCACCGGTCATCGAGGTTTCGAGGTTAGTTTAATTGAGCATTACGTAACATCTTCATTCTGATACCGAGGATCACAATTATATTATGGCAGAACGGTCATAATATAAAGTCGATGACATATTTTGCGATACGATTTTTCCCTTCTGTTCATTATGTAATTGGGCTTGTCGTTGAATTTAATCATAAAAAGAATGCAGTGCTTCGTTATCTGGAAACTGGTTATGTAAGCACTATTACTATGTCAAAGGAAACCGTCGCTTTGTAGTAAGTTGAGTAGTTCCTATTTTTAGTTAGTAAGAAACGGCGATGGTGAGTTCCTTGAAACTATTAAATCAATTTTTGCGGTGTATTACCACTTTGAAGTTACTGGTTTAGTTAGTTTGCTTCTTTCAGAATAATTCTTCATGCTGTTTGTTTTACTTTTAATCTACATCGCGTAATTGATCCTGGGTTATACTAGCAGTTTATACGTTATTATACTTATACTTATTATAATCAAGAACCTGTTGTAAAAAATAGTCATATTTCCATAGTTCCATATTGGAAAAGCGATAAATTATTGTAATAGTCCTTTTCAAATGTGTAATTTCAATTTCGTTGCTACTTTAATTGATTAGAAATATACAGAATAGGATATATCCGTTTAGACCTCTATCATGGAATTCCGTGCAGCTCAATAAACGTTGAATTGCTAAGTTTAAGTACCTAATCATAGGCCACAATGAGTTTGATTCCGGAAAAAATCGTAATGCAGAATAACTCATTGCATTGGCCAGGATTTTCCGGGTATTCCCGGTGGAGCATTTCGATAAAAATAGAGTTTGTCTATTTTGGAAAACCTTTTAAAGATACGACCGATGTCCAACCAGAAGGAAATAGTGCCCTCTATTATAGAGGACCGTTTCTCGAATGTGGTCTAGGAATAAAGAATAGGCGTTCTGCTATTGACAGTCGCTTAATGCTGGAACATCAATCGTAATCTTATATGACACGACTATACAGACCACACTTTGTATATTCGCAATACTGAAAAATATGTGAGAGAAAGATTTCATGTTGCAATAGCACCATACCGGGCTCGGATTTCATTCCCATGTGTCTCGTATTATGTATTTAAAATTACAATATTAGAAAATTTTATAAGGAAATACTCAATCGAAAATTTTATTGAATAAACGATTTTTCAAAATACCCAATGATTTGATTTTCATGAAAAACAAATTTTGCGAATCCACTGATCAAACATAACATAGCTCCATTCCCAATTGGAAGAAAAAATATTGAAATAGTTCAAACACTGCGCCTCCACCAAATTGTGCTGATTGTAAGATAATTTCCACTTGATAAACTCTTTGAACTCGCTTATTTGAATCAAGACGCCACCCATTTTATTCAAAACGGCTACTTCAGTGCCCCGATTCCCTAATACATGAACACATTTCTCATTATCAACCCGTCAAACGAAGGATGATGTATTGAGAATCGAGCTTCATCAAAAGATTATTCCAGACTTGAATGGCTCGACTCGTGGCTGTATAAAATCAATAGCGTATAAGTAGGAGATGTTCAGACTATTATAACGAGAATGTATTGAATAAATCAAGCGAACTCATAATTAGCGAAACATAATCGATTTCTTCATTCTGTAAAAAGTGCAATTTCGATATACGTATCGCTGGGCGATGAAAATGCAAATTTTAGTCCCGCTTAGCACTTAGGTGAGCTCACTGAGCGTAATCCAGCTTCATCGAATAGAATTGAATAGAATCGCTTTATTACCCGAACCCATTACACACAATAGGAAACGTAACAATTGTATAAAACTTGCGCTCGTTTATTTTTCCGATTTGATTAGGTACTCACTAAAATAATTAAAAACTATTTAAACCTTACTACTGAATGATACCTTTAAATCCAGAAAATGCAACTGAAGCTCAGGGTTTGAAGTAGATTCAGATAGGGAAACAAGATGTTTGACGTTAGTTCGCTAGTTCTATATGCACATTGAAAGACAATTCCGGAAGATTGATTCGAAATAAAGCTGGAAATTTGATTTTCATTTGCAGTGAGACCATTAGGGTCACTCCGATCTAATAGGGAGAAACAATGTCCAATTAACAATGTACATCAACGACATTGTGAGCTGTAAGCAAATATTTGTATCATAAGCGTAACATGAAATGAAAACTTCATCAATAATCAATCGACATACACATGGTATTGCTTGCGAGTACCTCGCATATCCAAATATCGTCACAGTTTTGAGATGACATTCTTCTTCAATTAATATCGACGTTTTATTATAACTCTTATTTTTGATTTATTCGAAACGGGCGTTACGGTGTTTCACTTTGTTTCACCAATCTGTTGCGCTAATAGGTAAATAAGTAATGATTACTAATATACGATATTCAATTTGTAGTACAATGGAAGTGCAATTTGTTGTTGAATATCTGGGTAAACTTGCTCTATCAAAGTGGCTCATATTCAGAGCAGATGTGTGAAACTAACTCCTGAGTAATTGTATGAGTAATTAATAGTTTCGCAACAACATGTTTTCTAAAACCATCCCTAAAGCACCTCTGGCTGGTCGAACAGGCTGCGATAACTTTCCATATCTATAATTCCCGCAGAGTTGTACACAATTTTCCTCGGGATCTTGTTTCGAAATGATCCGAATTCCTGTGTTCTCGAAAGGCCGTCGATTGTATCTGATCGTATTCCGCATTAATCACAGGAATCCATCCCTTCGGAGTATTCCCTTCAGATTCTCAACTCCAGACTGAATAAGAGGGATGCGAATTTGAATTTCGGACGAGATTAACATATTCCCAAAACGTTGAGAGCGACCTCGACGAATATCGAATCGATATAGGCGAGACACGTTGCGCTCCGTTTCATCCTCGAAAATTACAGTTCTCTGCCACCATCGACCCCTATCTCGAAGATATCGAAAGATGTAATCGAACACGCGGCGTGTTTGTTGGTATTTTTATTTCCGCCCTAATCCCGATATGCAAACATCGGGCATCATGCGTTCGGCTCTGATGTTCCGTTCGTATTCGTGTCCTCAGGAATTATTCATGGACCCATCCGACATAATTGAGCGGTATCGTTCACGAAATACGGAACATCCCTTCAGTTATTAACTTCGTCGGTAACGTTTTCATATTCAGGAAGGATTGAGGAGGATTTGGTTACAATTCAAGATTTGGTTATATTAGACGACTTGTGGTGAAACAGCAGATATACAGGCTGAGGCAAAAGTATGGATAGACGAGGTCATAGTAAACTCTTGACACCTTTTGGGGGGACAACTGAAAAACCTTAAATGTTAAGACACCAAGACTGACAAATCATTTTGAAGGTTACAGAAGAATAACAATGAAAACTACAACTCTCTATCTCGACCCAATACAAAATGACAGCTCTGGAAACATCAAGGGTTCGCGAGGCCGGTCTTGGAAAACATCCCTTGGTCTCGGTCTCGAATGACAAAAATGGGTTTCTCTGTTATTTCTAAATGTATGAGTCTGGTCTCGAATATTTTTTTCTCCTGTGTTGAATTTTAAGGCCACGTCTGTTCATCCATTTCAAGACATCCTCCTCGAATTGAAGTTGATTTCAATAATAGCTACCTCTCATTCCTTGTTGAGAAAAGCGCTCACTTACGCACAGATGCAGTTTTTTTTGTGGGGAGAAGCTCACGTTTATAATTTCTTAGTGATGCCCCGAGGTGATAATGAGTGTTGATCCATTAGCTCTGCAAATTGCTGTTTGGAGGATGGAGGTTTTGTTCAAGTTTGGGAAATAGGATAAGGGCATCCTTTTCCACCCAGCGCGGTAGCCGGATGATCTCTTATAGATTCGCGAGGGTAGCTTCTGTGTTCTATTGTCAGTGAAAGCTCTGGGTTTCCTATTGTAATATAAAAGTTTCGGTTTGGACTTGTCACCTCGAGCAACACTTTGGGAAAATTCCGCCGCTATTCAGAAACATATGAAATCAGTTCGAGCAGATGAGTATGCGGAATTTCATTACTTATGTGCAATGTGCAGATTCGTCGTGTCGACGCGACGATTGCCTATTCAAACAGCATCGAAATTAGCAGTTTCGTTCGAATAAAATTGAATATTCAACGACGACGTGTTTGAAGTTTCTCCGGAGCGATCAGGCACCTAACGAACCGACGTGAACAATGTGAAGTTGGTCGCGTTTTCCGGTGCGTGTTCCCATCCGAAGAATTCCGTTTTATCACAATATTAACCGGAAAAGTGGAGAGCAACTCCTTGTTTCTGCCGTTGGCTCGCAGATTTATGTGCCGTGGAATATTTCATTCATAGCTCAGAAAAATGCATGAGAGTAGTAATAAGTCGTTGAAAGCGGGAGATAACGCGCTCTTTCAGTTTTAATGATGTAGATATAACGGGAAACGAAGGAAAACCCGGTTATTAACTTTCGTCCTGAATGAAACCAGATTGTTATCAATTATTCCTGTTTCCTCCGAAGATGCCGAATATAAAGAAAATTAGATTTATTCGTTTTCGATGCTGAAAATTAATAAATATTCCGTTTTGCGGTACGCCATTAATCAAATTTTTAATGGAAAAACGGAATAATAATAATATTATCCCATCAAGCATGATAAATGGGGATTTTTCCGTCCACCATAATTGGTATTTTTCCAATGTCTCCCTTATCCAATCCTGGCTTTTCTCCAAAGCAATCAGTATTCGAATAAAACTGCTCTCGTTCACCCCTCTCGAACTTGCTCATTTCATCGTATGCCCCATCGATTTTCATCGAATTTTCATGCAGTGAACACCGAATAATTTCCTCCTTTTAACACTCCGTAAAATTGGGATGAAGCGGGAAGTTTCCTTTAACGTTCCGTATCAATTTTTCAGGTGATTCCATTGCTCCGAAAAGAAATCGTCTGCTAGATGATGAATAAAATAATCGGAAAATGCATCAGCTGATGAAACTCAGCTTTCCAGATCCTCTGGAGTATAAGTCCTCATGCAAAGCGAGCTTTCCCCAATTACTGTTGTACTTGAACTTGAAATTAGCTTCTTTTAAATGGAATTGAATGCGAATGAGCACTCTGGAGACGTTTCTATTAAAACTGAAAATTTGAGATATGGCTCGTTTCTAGAAGATTTTTTCCAGCTGTGAAATGTGCGCGGGGATAAAAGTTGTCGAGATTTATGGTCGTCTCCTTGTATTACGTCCGGAATTTAGTGCATTTCGTTACAATAAAACTAGCACCTCGATGGAATTTATAGTTCGTAGTACGAAAACCTTTCTCGGAAATAAGTTACATCTCGATTGCGTCTCGCAGGGAAAGATCTCGTTCTCGCCAATTTACATCTTTCTCAACCCCGGGCAAGGTTTAAATTGATTTCGTGAATTATGACAGCTTTACAGCAATGCTACATTTCGAAATGTTTAAGTACGCTTTATATAATTGGGGACTATAAATTTGATTAAATTATTCGACATTATAAAAGGTGATATTACCTTCCGCCAACATTCTCAATGAATATATCAACTCGAAGCTCTATCTGTATTTAGGAAGCCAGCTTTCTTTATAATATAGAAAGTTTTCAAAGATTGGAAGCCGTGAAAAATGCTCTAGTCGAAAGTTGTAGACTCCAGTAAACTGTAAGATGGAATAAAAATTGAAAGTCATCTTATAGTCGACTCCGGACTTTTTCGAGGTTGAGAATGATAAACGACGGAATTTAATGGAACCGGAAAGCTGGATGATAAGTACATTAGAAAGCATACTTTAATTCTAATGACTTTCTTAGATTTGAGTTTTGATTAAGACAGGCAATTATTATACTTTTATACATTCTGATTATTATCGTTCCTCGGTATAAATAAACTAATTAATGTGGAAACTTCGCGATAATCAACGTGTTGATTTGGTCGTCTCATCATCTCTTCATTAAAACCTAAGGCAACATTTAGTATCAGTTTTGAAAATGGTGCAAATCTAACTTCTAAGTATATGAATGTTTTTTTTAAAAATTATTATTCTTCACCGCAATTGAATTTATATAAAAGTGAACTGCGTTATATAAATATTTGTTTGATAAAGAATTCACAAGAACTCTTCACGTGGGATACCTTTCATTAGTGCTTGCCGAACGAAAGGAAGTGAGCCTCCATAAAACCGTATACTTTGTCATCATTACTCGATATGTGTGTTTGTGTGTAATTTTACATTTGCTTAATGGCGAATAATAAGAACTAACAAATATCGAATGCGTACTAAGATTTGGTTGCTGAGGCAATCAAAGTGAAGCTGTGATACAATTATGCATTATTTCACATCTGGATTACCAATGACCATTTTTAAGTAATGACAGAAATGATAGTACAAAATATATTTGAAACCAGCGTGTGGTTTAGAAGATCTCAGCATAAAAACAAACCAAAAGCAACAGATTTTGCTTTAGTGACCTTTAAACGAAAGTTCCCCTCACATTCTAAACACATTTTTTTGTTGCAGGTGCATGGGGGGCGATGGGGATCTGGGAGAGTGAGGGGGGACTTCGGAGGCGGATGCCGCTGAGACGGGCAGGAGGGAGTAGCGCAGTCGGTACCACCAGTCTGGGGGGGAGGGCCATGCGATACTACCGCTTATGGATTTATACTTGCAACACAGTTCTGCTTGCTGGAGCTTTGGCGTTTTGCGGAGCGGCCTCGCGTACCCTCATCTTCGATTACCGTCGCGCCCTCGTCCCTAATCTGGCTCTATACCAACCAACCTTCTTGTACGCCTACCTTGCCTTAGCTACTCAAGGTGGCGCCATACAAGTTCTGGGTTGCGTAGCAGCACTAAGGCTATCGGAAAGGTTATTAAATGCTTACTGGCTGCTTCTGCTGGTACTTTTATTTGGAGATATTGTTCTGGGCGCCTTCTGGACTTACAAATTCGAAAAAATGTGCCAAGAACTCCGACCTTCGCTCCGGATAAGGTTTCAGCATGAGTACGGCAGCAATCAAGAAATGACGGCGCTATGGGATCGACTACAGAGAGAGGAGGAATGTTGCGGGGTGAGCGGACCCAATGATTACTCTAACGAAACAGGAAAATTCGAGATGCCTATGAGTTGCTGCTTGGAACCACCACCTGTGAATAGTACGAAATGTGCGAAATCTTTTCAGAGTGGATGTGACGAAAAGATACTCGAATACATGAAATCAACAGCTGCCTTGCTCGCGATACTTGGTTATTGCGTGCTCGCCTTCCTGAAGATGTGCTTCCTCGGCATTTTGCGATACGAAATCAAGGAGATGATACAGAAAATTCGCATTCTAAAGGCGGAATTAGCCCTACCGAATGTGAACGGTGCTGTGCCAGGAACTATTAGAGCCGAGAGTGCAGAAAGTGAACGAGAATCGTTACTAGTACGACCGGAAAGTACCGCACTGTTGTCATCTCCGCCGACGACAACATCGACACAGTCTAAAAATCCCAACGGCAATAACAATTATGAAATGCGAGAGTACCGAGCGGGTAGCGAAAATATTTGACTAAAGTACCGTCTAGAGGGTCTGTTCACGCGCGGCCGTTGGAGTCGCGTGAAGAAGGGCCCTCTAGCAACACCTCTGGAAGACATATTCGAGCGGAAAAAAAGAGGCAGGGTCAAGGATGACCCTTGCTGAGCATCGTGACGAAAGCTACGTCGTATGATTTAAACGAATTTGGGAAATCTGATAAAAAAAAAAGTATTTCATGAATAATCACTACTTAATGTTTCCAGTTAGGAATAAACAAACGAAGAAGAAGATTTCTCAGATTCAGCTCAAACATACGACGATCGGAACGGTCGTTCCTCTGCCGATACCCAGCTTCAGATCACACATTAGAAGAATAAAAATAAACCGTTCATTTTCTAGAAAAAAATACTCTAGTGACATGAAAAACAAACCTTGGCAGTCCGAGGGGATGTTTAACCGGTCGAGGCCTTAAGCATTTTTGATTTGTCACTTACGTTAGAGGGAGTACAAACCCAGAACACCAATTTCATTTCAAAATATGTATCGGTAGAGATTCTGATGTTTTCTGATGTGATTGTATCATTATTTATCATAACGATCCTGTACACCGTACAAGCTTTTATGTCGTCGAATCGAAGGCTCACCGCGACTTCGACACGAACTAAGCCGCTTGAAAAACTCGAACCCATTGTGATATTATGTTTCCATTTTCGTCAAAATATTCTTAGGAAAGATATTTTTTTATGAAACACTAGAAAACTTGATCATTTTCGAAAATTAATGATATCGTCGATGTCGCCTGATTCGAGAATCCATTCGGATAAATGTGTCGTTGAAAAACAATTCTTACAATTATTTTAATAGCACGAGCTTTGCTTCGCAAAACGCCGGAAATATATGCGGAAGAATAAATGCAAGGAAATCAATGAAAAGAATAGGTCTTCCGCGGAAATGCAGAAAAACATTTCACGATATAAATTGTTATCTATGTGATAAATCCATTTTTGTACCCGAAATATAAACGTAATCGCTTTCCCGCTTCGATTTTCAATTTTTCATAGAGCAAGAGGTCGAATGAATGATTTTCGATAATGTAAAGTTAAACTAGGTTTAATATAGGATAAAATTTCGAAAATTTTAGCGAAGTAGAGTATAGAAGGAGGGACGAAATGTCCTGTCCAAATTAAATGAATTTGGTGCTATCGAGGTAGAGTAGAATTATATAGATGTCTTTTGTTCTCTTTTGATTTCTCAGTAAAAACGCAAGCTTCGGAACTATCAGAGTTTATCCATGAAATTGACTCAAAGTCGATAACACTTCTGCAATTGCATTTTAAATTACAAAAATACGTATATATGTATAAGAATCGAATATCAGGTGACGTTGAATCGATTTTTCTGTTTCGTAGTTCTTCGATATGTTAGACCATCTTTGTAATGAACAAAAATTTACTCACTTTCGACAATATATTTTCCACTTATTGGTAAGCAAATTATTCTCTAACAGAAATCCTTATCGGAAAGTATTTAAAGCTAATAAGTGGAATGTTCTTATGCCTCTATATACATGAATATTGAAATTATCCACAACGGAAATGCTGTTCCAATAGTTTAGGAGCTTCACGTTTGGAGCGATCAATACATGCAATCGTCTGTCGTCTAGTAATAGAGCTGATATTTTTGATTTTTCAACGAAATGGAAGTTTTTGAATAATTATTTAATTAAAACGGAGCAAATATGTATGAGGAATTCTTGAAATTTTCTTCAGGTTTATCAAAATATGCAACATTCTATAATGGAAAAAATTATTCGAAAGGTTGTTTGAATCCACAACTTGATTAGCAGTTATTAATTATTTCATGAACGGCAGGAAAGTTTGTCCGCTTGCAGACCTCATTTACTTTTTCTGAACTCAACGCCGTGCCTGTACCCGGCGCCTCCACCAATTTTCAACTAAAATTTGTAATAAAACTCATAAAAAGTGGATTTACCAATGTATTCCCCCACCCCATAAAAATTAAAAGAATAGCACTCCGGAGCGCAAGCATTCTGCGTTCACACTATTTTTACAGGACGGAATTCATACAATCATACTTCAAGCACATCAGCACGTGCTGATGATTCTGCATATTTGGTTTCTATAGCGCAAATTCAAATTTGCACCTAATTACATTCATTAAAAACGAGAACATCTCTGACAATATACATCTTAGAGACTAACACCAAAACGGAAATCTGTCTTCCTTATACTTCCGCAGTTCCTGAGAGCTTAACTGCGTTGCACTTTTCTTGTTCGGGTTTCCAATCAATAATAGTCAAGTTCATTAACCGGAACGATTTTCATTCTTCATTCAAAGATTGACATACTTTCAAGGATATTCCTCGAATCTATTCAGGAGCTCTTTTACTATACGGCAGACGATTTATGTTCTTTGACCTTTAAGCATGCAATTCCTGATGAAGTCTGAAGAAAGAAACCTTCGAGTTTCGGATATCGTATCAATCGGCTATGCATGTGCTCGCACTAAAACGATTTGATCAACCATTTCTATTTTAAGTGAGAACAATTTAGCTTAATCGTATTAGTTCCATTCATTCGCAATGGTTGATCTGTGTAAAGATGTCATTGCTCCATGTGAATTTCATAATGATAAGGACTTGAACAATTAATTGTTATGGGAAGTTGTGAAGAATTCTATGTGTACAGTGTATATAAATAAATAGACGATATATAGTGTTAGTATAAGGTTATTCACGTGACATTTAGGTTTTGTCAAACGCCCAAGTTTTCACATTAAACGATAGTTAGGGGACTGAACAGGTTCGGCTTTGTGATGATTATTCACACATTTGCGTACATAGCATTCGGTTGACTGAATATTTACGATATCAAAGAATCTCGAATGAACAATTTAACAACGTCAAAACTTAATGATCCCGCATATGGAGGATACACAAGGAATGGCCGCGAACGAATGGAAAACGGATGAAACAAGGCAAGGGTTGAACGGGAGGCAAAATCGGTTTTCCTGATAAGTTGAGATTCTCGTGACGTACTAACGAGAAACCTCGAACGAACGACCCACTTCAGTCGATAACGTAAGACATATATTCAGCGCCTCATTCCGCGACCAGATTTCGATGCTGAGCAGTTAATTCGAGATTCACAATAGAGCTTACAAAAATCCAGTGAATTTTAATGAATTTGCGATTCACGAAAGACCAAACCATTTCATATTTTCAATTCATCCGAGATAATCATCGTATCGAGAATTGCGTCAAATACATATATATCTTATTAGTTCCAAGAGCTATTTCATGTTATCACCTGTACAAGATGTATATAATCTATTTAATAAAATTCATTGTTAGAAAATTTTACTCACCTTTATATCCTCATTGTCCACCTTGACACAGATATCCAAATTGGAACCACCGATCACTACCTGAAAACGTAAAGGATTGTTAGTATTCGAAGAGAAAAATTAAAATATATATTATTTATACCTATTTTTTATCCTTATGTAAAATCCATCTTCACTGCTAATTCTTTTGTTTCACATAAAATAGAATAGAATGTCTGCTTGATTCTCGATGTGTTTTGTGGTTGTTTTCTGATTAAAACGAACTTAATAATAAGTGCTTTCTTAGTATTTTCTAATTCACTTCAGTACAAGTTACAAAGCTCAAAACAAATTTATTTTTACTCATATCTACCTTAGTTATCAACCAGACGACCAAATTATTAAACCTTAATTTGATATTATAATGTGTGATCATTCTTTTCCAATGAATTTTGTTTATAAAAACAAGATTAAAAATGAACATTTTCATATGATGGATGTCATAAAGCCGATGTGAAATATCTGAGACTTTTCTCGTCACGGATTCAATTCGATGGGGAGTGATAAATATCTAACCTATCCCACACTCACAATTTTCTCGCTTTCTCCCTTGCCATTCTCCGACCCCAAGTCATCCCGAATTTTCGCCAATTCAACCGCGATGTCTGCTGCCACGCTGGCGTTATTTTTGATCAATGCAACGTCTAGAAGCTCCGGGTTAAAGAAAAATCAAGAACTCATTAGATCTTGCATTATTCATAACAGCAATTTCCTCAGAACGTCATAACACAACAAACGAGATATTAATCTCCGTTCTGGAGGCGACGATAAATTTCGTTCATCGGCGCTTCGTTTCATCCACCTCACACATAAATACCAATTAGAGATGGTGAAAACTCGACTAGAGAATCAATAAAGGATACTTGTTTGCAATGATTTCCCTTGGGTAGTTTCCCAAATTTTCTGGAGGAGAAACGGCGTGATTTCTTTGCCGATGATACCGTTTCTTTCTGCATCTTCTAAAGCGCTATCCACCGCTTCGCGCATTTCCTGGTCGTCGAGAGCCTCACGTTCCGGAACGGGCACGGCGAAAAGCATCGACGATTGCAAACTCATTTTTAAAGAGGAAGAAATTATAGTTGCTGCTTCGGTTGGAGATGTAACCCAGTAAGGCGATTGGTAACCGCTTTTCCGACAATAGAAAGCCGGGAAATCCGGCGTCTGCCCCAAAGTTGCAACAAACACTCCTTGAGTTTCCTGCAGCGAAAAGTAATGGAAAATGGATGACTTGATATATCAAATTTTAATAGTAAATGTTGACACGTTAATGCGCACTAGAAAAGTGGGTCGAAAAGATAAAATCTGCTGAATAAAATGAAACTTTAGAAATTATGGATGTGGCGAATGTCTAGTCACATTCACCAGAATCGATTAACACGAAAATTCAATCAAAAGGTCGAATTTGCTGCTGATAGTGTACAGAGTGAAATCATCCTAACAATCCTAACAATAAATCACTTCAATGATAAATCCATCCCGTCATACATCCAAATTCGGATACCTGTCCAATACAGCACTTAAATTTCGAATCGATTCAATTCTCCTGAGAACCAAATCATTAATTTTATACCCATAATCACGTTGCACAATCGGCTTCGCGCACTACAATAGAATTATCCTTTGGATATACCTCATTTAAACGGAAATACAATACAAACTGAATTAAATTTGAAACAATAGTGCAGTAAAAACACTGAGGCGTAGGTAACAAACACGTTCAGTTTTTTTATGAGGATCATATCCGCACGAATGCTCTATGGAGCACTCTCTGACGATATTATTGAGATTAATTTAAATTTTTGCAGAATTTAAACGTAAAAAAAATTGTACTGCTCAATATATCTAATCGTATTAGTATAATTTATTATTTCCCATACTCCCCAGACCTACTCAGAATTGAAGACTTAACAACAAAATACGGTAAAAGATAATATTCTGTTTTCTATGCTGGGCGCCTTGACCTTTCCCCAAGAAACTTTAGTCCTATTCTAAGAAAAGCAGATTTATTCACACTCGAGAAAGGTTCCCAATTCCTTGTGGTATGCTATGTTTCCTCACCAAATATTCCAGCGTTTTGGGGATATCAAGGATCGATTTCACTCCGCTCGAAACTACCGCCACTCCAGATCTGCCAAGTTCGATTAAATCAGCTGAGATATCGAACGTAACTTCACCCTTCCTATGCACACCACCAATACCTGAAAAACCAGGCAGTTTTACAACATCCACTTGGAAAATTTGAACTTACCTCCAGTTGCAAAAATCGGAATTCCTAGTTTATGCGCGACTATTAAAGTGCCACTAACAGTCGTGCCCCCGTTCTTTTTGCAACCAATAACGTACGGCAAATCTCTTCTGGAAGTTTTAATCGGTTTACTGTTATTCACGTCCCCAAGTTTTTCGATTTCAGTCCCATTCAATCCAACCCTAATCATTCCGTCCAGAATGGCGATAGTAGCGGGAACAACACCCTACAAAAAAATCTATGAAAATTTTCGCATTTCCCGGAAAGTCGAGGGCAGCTCTTATACAGTCACATTGCTGAGTTTTTTGTATAGATTCGTTCAGTTTGGATATTTGTGAGATACGTTGGGGGATTTAAGCACCGATCTCAGAAAACACTTCGAAACTGCAATGTTGACATAATCACCTAATTCTCAGAAAATTGGGTGTGGTGATTGAGTTGGTTTTGAGTTGGCAGGTATCAGCAGGTCAAGATGAGGTTAAAGATTTCTGATAAAAGTGGGCGATGATAAAAGAGTATTATGGTCCCTTTATTGTTTTCTTATCATAAGTTCGATTTGCAAAACGTGTAGTTTTGAACAGATGATGCTGCTGAAGGAATTTGCGAGTCTCCTTATAAGAAACAAAATTGATTCTTATCGACAAGACGCAACAAAGAGCTTTGAGACATCGCCGAACCGAGTGCTGCACTCATTGGATTTGGCATGCTTGCCACCAAACCTTCTCACTGAAACCGGGTCCTCTAGTTATTTTACTTCGGAATTTGAATCCAGCACGAATGTGCATTATCCAAGCTACCATTCTGATTAGGTAACAAGTATTAAGTCTCGAGTCCCAGACAGTGACAATGTGGATGGTAGGAGAGGAATCTCTAACTCAATGCCTCTCTTTCATAATACGCAAAATATTTGAAAAAAAGGTAAGATCATATTTTCTCGTTGATTTTGTATAGTTTACGACGTATTAGCAAAAACGCTATAAAATCATTTGTGAATTTAACAAATTATTTTGAATCGGATCGTTGAAAAATAACCGAAAAAATGATAATTGCCCTTTATGAAGCAGATTACCTACTAAATTAAGAGTTTATGACAATGGATTTGGGATACGTGATAGAATCAAATTTGGTTTATAGAGTGCCAGCAACTTTAAATATTGGAGAACACGTAGCATCGACACGATCCCAATAAAATTAATGGACTGAAATAAACCATGGAACGTGTTTGAATAATATTTATTCAATCTCATAAAATCCTATCTGAACTCTCTAAACTTTGGAAGGATTTCCGGAAAGGATAATTTTGCGCTTAGATGACGGAAGATGTTGATGAAATGTATTCAGAAGCAGTGAAGGCGGCAGATCAGATGTCTGCGATGTCAGTTTTGCGAGATCTCTTCCATTTTTCGTAGAGAATTTTATGACTCAGCCGCATTCTATGCTATCAGATTATATTAGTTACTTAGTACATCACCACGGCAATTGATTTTCAAAGGAAATTTTTCGTTTTTCTGTCATCTTACAAATAGGAAATGCCACATACAATCAGCGTTGAGAATATTTCCAACCTCTTTAAAGGTAGTACTGCAAAAAATACAACAAAATCTATGTCTAATTTGAATAATTGAACAATAACCGCTATTCTCGTATCCGAATTACATATTATAATTCCTATGCGCGAAGAATGCCATTCCAAAATTTCGTTTAATCATAACATTTCCTTTCCAACGGTTTGTCTAACAAAGAAAACTCCCACAAGTGCAAGCCCACCAGGTAATCTTTTCGTGTATCAAGTCTACGTACGTGGCTTCCCGTATTTTAAAGTTTAATCAGGATCCGGGAGACAGAACTTCAAGATGCGAGAATTGCAGATTACCCCCAAGATACCCTTGTCGTCCCGAGGATGTCATTGTTGTACGTACGTAAAACATAATCATGATCCTCATAATTAAATTATGAAAGGCCATTACCCCAAAACCTACCGGCTTGTAGAGATTTGGAAGGTTACAGCTTCAATCTCTGCGTAATATCTTTCAACACTGTGGCACACTGCTCCATTTCAATCGTTATTTTTAGAAGAGGTAATTGATTGGTAACGTTTTAAATTTGAAAAAAAATCTATTGCCGAATTATTTTGTTTTAACCGCTTATTTTATTCATATTTGATATAGAAAATTTCTGTTCGAGAAATGCGAAAATTTCGAAATATTTTCTTCATAAAAGAAAAAGTAAAACCATACATTTTTTTGTAAGCTAGGATAAACTTACCTACAACATTGTGCCACGTTTTCATTTTTCGATTGATAAATTTTCAAATTGTGCTCAAATTTTTCCACAAATCGTCTCACTTTTTCCTTTGAGGCGAAGGGGGGGGCATTCCTTATAAATTTTCGGAATTCAAACATTTCAGGGGCACCCGTAGCATCGTCTCTGAATAAAATTTGATGATTTGAGAAAGTTACAAGGAAACGCTTGACCAACAACTTTTCTACTAGAAGTTTCTAGAATATTCCTCTTTAAATGGGTGAATTCCGAAACAAACTGGAAATTTAACACTTGAACATTCATTCATTGATTTTTTGTGAAAGTTAATTGGACGCCTGTAAATATGTTCAATCAAACCTCTTGCATTTGTTGCTCGTTGATTTTTAAATATAACGAACTATTGAAACTAATAATGAAGAAAAAAGCTATTGAAGTTATTAAATTCTGTCCCTTAGGAACACTTGTTGCCAGTACTGGCTTGGTACGGCTGTAAATATTCACATTTTGAGTACTCTTAGACTATCAGATCGTTAATAATAAACCTCTACCTTTTGACGAACCGCTAACTCGACATCTGTAGCGCATTTTACATTATCAGGATATGGTAAACCGTGAGTGATAATCGTCGATTCCAAAGCAACAACCGGACGTCTTTCCGCAATAGCATCCCTGACTTCGTCACAAATTGACAAAACCCCGCAATTGATAAGTTCATTAGAAAGGGCAGACGAATTAAAATAACGCGCGAAGGAATAATTCAAGGATTTCGCACGGGATAACAGCATATTGGAAGTTTTACTGAAGAGATAAGAGTCCAACTACTTGTTTAACCTAAAAATTTCGATTCGAGTAGATTCTGCAAAACTTGACCGCATGATTATCATATTCCTGTATGCCAACCTGTTGGTTGTGAGTTTTCTGTGGATTAAATAATATAAAGACGTTTTTATTAAAAATTATTGAGATGCAATCAAACAAAACATTAAACATAACCTGCATATACAGAAAATTATGTTATCTATGCGCCGAAAACAGATTCCACATTCTGTTGCACACCTCAGAATTACCAAGACAAAATAGTTCATCCTATTTATTTAATAAAAAAAATTATAACAAAGTAAATTCTTAGAAGTTGGAAGTAGTTAAACCATTCAAGTTTTAAATAAAATTATTATGGATTTATTATATACATTTCAAACATAAACATAACTTTATACACACGACCAATTTAATGTACCTGCAAAAATTTACTTTTACTTTTTCATACAGTTGACCCATTCGTAGATCTTGGTGTTCTACGTGATTTTTCATCATTACATGATTCTTCGGCAATCCCTGAATCTTCACATTCTAAGTTGAAACTCAAATGTTTTTTCTGAGCCCCCTTCAAAGTTCCCAGTTGTGCTCTTGGCGTTGTCGCTTCCCTCAGTATAAGATTCTTTTTGAATTCGGCTATAACTGCTGGGTACTGATTTTGGAATTTACCCTTCCTGAATATTGTAGGATTTTCCTGGATTTTATTTGATTTTTCCATTCCTGGCATTTGTTTTTCCAGACTTTGTTTGCCGGTCAATTCTGCTACACCTGTTTTATCTGAATTATTTATATTATATATATTCATCTCACTGTCCTGCGATTCTCCACCTTCTAAGGTGTATTTTCTTCTCAATTGAGAAAGAAGTGATGAATGACTATCTTCTTCATTTACTGTGGTAGATTCATCATCCTCTTGTTCTTCAGGAATATATTTCTTCTTTAATTGTGCTATAACATCTTCTCGATAGTTTCCATAAATTGTTGATGAGCTACTATCAGTATCGAGAATTACATCTTTCATTGGGACGTTATTCCATGCTTCTACATCACTAGATATATCTGGTTTTTTCGTTTTGGTTAAAACTGGATACTGAGTTTTCTGGAAATCTTCCGGTTTTTCCGTTTCTGACCCTGATGACGTTTCCTCTTTGACGAAATGTTTTTCTCTCAATTTCGTTGAATGTTGATACTTTTGGTAACTACCAATTCCAGTAATTTCCGCCGACGTTGAACTATCATCACTATCAGTTTCGTACATTGAATGTTTTATGTTGATCCTCTTTGGTTCATCCATTTTTAACTCTTTTCTCCTTAGAATGTGTTTTCTATTCAAATCCGGATCTTTCAAGTAGTTGCAATTTGTACTTTCTTCTAGCATGGTGTCATCAGTATCACTCTCGAATATTTCTCTTCTTATGACAACTTGTGATGATGTAACTGGTTTCCTAAATTTGAATTGAATCATTTAATTTGATTTATAACTACTTGCATAAGTACCTTAGTGAGGAATCACATTGGAACTGTTTTTGATAAAGTATTTTAGCTGTTTCTTCCATATTTTCCTGTAACTTTACCTTAATATTGTCGTAATTGGGATAGAACTGTGAAAATCTTATATTTAAGTAAAATTACATTTACTTTAAGATTCTTACCTTTTTGGCAAACTTTTCCTGGTGTTTCAAAATTTTCATAATCTTCAAAAACGTTTTACACGGTAAACATTTTGAGTTAACAGGTAAACCTTGGCTTATTAATTTTTCGTTAAAGCGCTTTTCTACTTCCGCCCTCAGATTTTCAATTGGTTTCATAATTATATTGCTAAAATATTGTGAATATTCATTTATGGTTGAGCAAAATTCCTATTATTCATTCGTACCTTTTGTCTCCTGATCCTTCAGATTCCTCATATTCCACTTGCACTCTTGGATTTATACGATTACCAATTTGATTTTCGTCAGGCAAAATTGTTATTAATTCATTCCTTTTGTTTACTGATTCTTCATTTTGTTCACGATTTTTTTCATCATTCTGTTTACTGCTTGGATTGTCTGCTTGTTCCATATGAGAAGTGTTATCTTGAACTTTCAACGAAATTCCAGATTCAGCATTACATTTAAACTTTGTTCTTTGTTTTGGTTGCGGTTTCTCACACTTGACACCAGATTCTAATTTTTCTCCCAGTACTAATATTTGTGATTCCAAATTCTTCAGAGACAATTGTATCTGTAATTGAGATAATAAAAACTGAGTCGAGATGTTTGATAGGACCTACGGTATTCATAAAAATGTCCGATTTGCTTTCCTCCTCTGTCTTGAGAGAAACATGATCATCAGGAATTTGCTCGATCTGAATACATTTTTCCTGTTTCTCCACAATATGTGATTCTGTCTGCACAATCACTTCCTTGGTTTCTTTAATTTCCTCTGGTGGAGCAGTCTGGCTTTCAAGGTTCATTGATAGAGCGTCCTGAATGATTTTAGAGAATTTTTTTTCAGTTTCCTCTGGTAATATTTGCAAAATTTTGAAATCATTTTGAATCAGAGTTACCAAAGAGTCAAACTTTGACAATACTTCACGAACTGTTTTGAAACTCTTGTTCAATGTATCCTCTAATCTTGGTGTTAAATGATCATTTTTCATCAATTTCTCAGTAGTAGTATCAAGTTTTTCTTTGATTTCCTTCAGTTCAAATTTGATATCACATGGGCATTTATGTTGTGTTTCGATGTGTCGCCTTTCTTTGTGAGATCGCAGATTTTCTCTTGTTGAAAACGATTTTGGACACTCCATGCATTTGAATGAATCTGTGCGTTCCCATTTTCTTATTTTTTCTAAGAGGATATCGCTACTATTTGTTAATGCTGCGTTGAATTCCTTCAATTCTTTATTTTGCTTAAACAAACAATAATTTTTAGGCCTAATTTCAATAAGAACAAATTTTAAAGGTATTATTAAATTTGAAATGATATCCACAGAAGAATTTTCAGAAACACCAAAGTCCAGTTAAGAAAAATGCAAAAGATGTAAACAAATTGTGAAAAGAAAGACATCTTTTAGTAAATGAAAGATAACAAAAAGTGCAATTCATGATTTAAGTATACCTTTTCATAAAAAGTTTTTTCTTCATTCAAATTCACAATTGTCTTTTCCAGATTCATCTTACAGAAAAGTAAATATTCAATAGCAAGTTGTGCCAACCGGAAAACTTTTCGAAAATCACCAGAATCTGTTGGACAATGAATGATTTGTGAAGTTAATTGTCCTATCGTTTCAACGTCTCCATTTGAAATTATTTTGTCTACGTCGATCATGTCTAAAAGATTTGTGTCATTTTATTTAAATAGAAGAAATTTTTTAGTACTCTCACCAAGTTTGTTAGTATCCAAAGGAAATTTTTCGCTTTTAAAACGGAACTTACTGTCTTTAGCAAGTCGAACATAATCAAAGTGGCACACATGGTTATCCAATAGAATTATCATTATGAAATTTAATGGAAATTGCGGAAGGAATACCGACGACGAATTTCTTTTTGAAAATACAAACAAACGAATGTTTTCATGGAGTATTCGATTATCTTTTTCTTTTTGTTTTGATCAAAGAACATATCACAATTCAAATGAACTATCACAGAATAATTGACACATTTACGCTAATACTCTGTCAAATCTGTAGAGAGTAACAGACTCTCGTGTTGATCTCAAAAGCCCAACATACTTCAATCAAGGAAAATTCGCCTTGTGATCGTTTGAGTTTGCGTTCCTTTCAAACAAAATTTGAAGACCTACCCTATTCGGTAAGTTTATTGAGATTAGACAAGCAGCCTTAAAACGAGTATTCATGTTCACGACCCAAAATGAAAGGTAATTGACTACCTTTCATCGTCGACATACTAAAATCTGGTAAAATTTTGTTTCATCCATTTAATATCTAAGAAACAGAGGAAGCAAATGCACAGTTCCGTAACTACAGTTCGGTTGAATATTTTGTCAGACTGAAAGACCAAGACAAATTGAAATACATTCGTAATTTATAAATTTGTACTGTAGGCTCACAACAAATTGGCGCCTAGCACTTTTGACCCTCTTGTACAAACTTGAAATAATGCCCCAAAGTATTATTTTCATGTGTTAGGTATTATTATCTACTATTGAAAAATAATTTTTAAAAAGTATTTTCATAAATTTCTGTTCAGTTTTATTTTTTACAAGTATGTAGAAGTATTTTCTCATAGACCGCGCAAGCGTGACGTCACCACCAACGAAATGTCAAAAGCAGTTGCAACCTTATCTCCCTTAGATTTGGGGAATACCCAAATTATTACTTTGGAATATGTTACTTTAATTCAAGTTCATCATCTTAACAACTGTGTTTAAATTGTCATTCCTCAAGTTACTCCTATAAAAACTTATTTAGGCATTAAAATTTATCAAGAGCACTTCAGAAACATATTTACTTTTATGATGTAAAGATGTTTTTTCAAAAATCATTGGACCGATTTTAAATATAGTACGGCACTTCCTAGGTGCAACATCGCTATCAACCTCATACTCATACTGGTTCGTGTTTGCTTAAATCATTCCTGAGCGTACAAAAATAAAGATATTTATCTACGAAACTCATATAACCTAAAAAAAAAAACAGAAATTTTAAAATATAACCAATTTGTTAACCACAACTGGCTATATAAGTACACCAAACGAAAGCTGGAGCACTCCTGCTTACCATACCAGCATTTTTACTTCAATAAATGTGACTCATTTGAAAATAAGGGCCTTTGAAATTCGTCTTCAATGCAATTTAATGTTTGTTTGGAAACTGCTTTTGACATTTCACGTCCGGTGAGAAATGTTGACTACACAGAACAGAAAGTTGCGGCAACGCGGCGCTGTCAAATCTGACAGCTATCTTAGTTGTCTTTGGCTTCACAACGATGAAAGAGAGAACAGCTGAATGTTGACAGTTCGAAGTTAACTCGTTGCCCAAAATATCTAGAAGAGGTGTGATGATTTTCAATTTTTCGTTTAATATTAACATGAATCACAGTTGACAAAAATGGAAGTGAAGCCGGTGAATAGTGAGAATGACATCAAAGTATTAAATGTTGACGATAAAAACGAAAGTTCGAAAAAGGACAATGATAACGTTGAACCATCTGAATGCAAGATTCAGAAAACCGACATTTCCGGCGAGGAGGAAATAGAGGACCGATTCAAAAACGGAACAGCTGTGGAACCGATCGACATCAAGGTGATATTCAACAGAAAAAAATACGACGTTGAGATAAGTCCTGACGCTACTGTAGCCGAGTTGAAGAAACATTTACAAGATCTGATTGACGTTCCAGACTCTTTGCAAAAGTTGATGTTTAAAGGGCTCCTACAAGATAGTCAGACGTTAAGTTCATCTGGTGTAGTCAGCGGATCGAAAATTATGTTAGTTGGATCGAGATTAAACGATGTGTTGGCCGTATCGTCCGTCAGCCAACAAGATATTGAAGAAATGCAAAAGCCCGGATTAGTCAAAGAGTCATTGTGTAAACAAAAGATGCACAAGAAAATACTTGACAAGGGAGTTCCAGATGACGTCATGCCTGGCATAAAAAATTCAAAAGAAACTTTGCCACCAGTCCCTCTTTCAGGCATGCTAAATAAACATGGTGGTAAAGTTAGGCTTACATTCAAATTGGAAGCAGATCAACTTTGGTTAAGCACAAAAGAACGAACTGAAAAATTACCTATGAGTTCCATAAAAACTGTTATATCGGAAAGCATCGAGGGACATGAAGAATATCATATTTTGGGATTGCAGCTGGGAACCACCGAAGCGTCCAGATATTGGATTTATTGGGTTCCTGCACAGTATGTGGATGCTATTAAGGATGCAGTTTTAGGCAAATGGCAATATTTTTAAAACTTTTTATCTATTGCATTTTACTTTTTTCTATTTTCTATTGAAAATTTGCCAATTCTTTTTTTTATTTCGATGAATATATATTGCGCTGATCTGTGAGAATTAAAATGAAAATTGCAGAGTTCTTTGATTTAAGTGACCAATCAGATTGTACAAGATCTCTTTAGATTATTTCTGTAGGTTCGGTATTAAATTATTTTGTTTTTCAATTAAAATAAAAACTTATTGAATGAGATTTTGTTGATACTGATATGTGCTTGTGTACAAATTTATGTTATGTAAACGAATTGCGGTTTGCCATTTATCTATAATTTTATTTCATTTGAAATCTTCACAGCGCTATTTTTATAACTCTTGAGTTTTCCACCTCCCACTTGGAGTATACATTACTTTATCAACTTCACATGAAACTACATGATTTGTTTAATCCAAGCAAACGAATTTCTGGAAAATTAGAGTTGGCTGGTGGAATTTAGCCTGGGAGTAACTTCTTGTAGTGGGAAGTTGAGAAATGGATAATTTTGATGATTCCAAGCAGATTTTATTTCATAATAAAGATTGGATTATATGCATTTGCATACTAAATCAATTGGTAGTTGCATATTTAAGCTATATTCGCACTCATTTGGGGTATAAGAAAGGTAAACAATTGCTTTTTTTTATTGCGGGAAACCATCAAGGGCAACAATTGTTGGCCCGACTGTGAGCAGGTTTCCAAATTTTTTTTCTTGTAGTAGTAGTTCCAATCTTGATAAATGGGTATGTGAATCACAAATTTGAAACAATTTTTCCAAGAGAGATCTACAAATCTGAGCCTTCTAAAAATTGAAGAAAAAAGTTTATACATTCAAGTACTTGAACAATGTAGAAATGATTGAAAATTCTATACCCGCGTTTCCCGTCCAATCAAATCAGTCGCTCGTGAGCTAGTTCGGCGTCAAGAGGTTCAAGGTACGGTGATTCAAATCATCGTATATTGCATGTGTAATCTACGATTATCGGTAAGGTAAAATGCATCTTTTTGTAAATGTGAACAGTGTTTAGTGATACTTCCATTTTTCAACGAAAATGGGACAACAGATAAGCATGACGAAAAAAAATCGGCGAAAAGCGCGAAAACTTTTCAACAATTATTTCATGAAAACAAGTGATACAGTTTTGAGTCATACATTTGCTGTGACTGATGATGATTCGAATAATGTTCAACTAATAAATATAAACACAGCGAACGAGAGTGACTTATTAAAAATTAGCGAAATAGATGCAGAATTAGCGAAAAATATTATAAGGCATAGGAGAACCATAGGATACTTCCAGCGTGTTGAAGATTTAGTAGTGGTTCCAGGTATCGGTGCCCAACGGTTCGATCGTATAAAACATCAAATTTGTACCACGTCCAACAACTTTATGAGAAGTTCAACAAAAAGTGAGGAAAGTTTAAAGAGTGTGGATTCTCGAAGTGGTTATTCTCCCTTCAAGAAATTGATAAACGTGAATAAAGCATCGATATTTGAATTACAATCTATTAGGGAGATTAGTCAAGAAATTGCGGCTGCTATTGTGTGCTACAGGAATAAAAAAGGACCTTTTAGAAGGGTAAGTTTCAAATTATTTTGGGATAAAGAAGATCAAATTAAAGTATTGAATTCCCAATGTAAATTTTCAATAATCAATATAGGTAGCACCCATATTTTCGTTGCTTTTGTAAGTCACACGGCCTTGAAAAGTTACGATTTTCCAATCAATAAAAGTGTATATGAGGTCAAATAACGGAATGCGTAAATAATTCGAACCAATAAGGTTGGAAAATACCAACGCCACTATCCCTACTATGAGGGTGGAAAGTGTAATCGAATTCTTTCATAAATATTTTAAAAGTTAGTATTCCGAAAGACTGGAGAATCGAATTCACTGAAAATTATTTCAAGTTACCATATGAATGAATGAAAGTGAATATACCTCAACTACTGATAATTCAATTTAGTTTCATTAGATTAAGTTGAGATATTTTTAACTTGAACATTCAACAAGTGGTTTAAATGATTGATTAGAAAAAAAATGACGTTCGATAGACTAGTAGAGTAATTACGCAAATGTAGTGCAGTTTCGAAGCGAAGGCCGACAATTTCCAATGGATAGATACAACCGTACATGTAGCTAATGCAGGAATAACTATAGGATGTGGATGAATTGAAAATCCCTACAGAGTTGATAAAAAAACTTTAATTAACAGAATTCAAACGATAAAAAAGTTGATAATGCTTTTCGAAAGAATTTTAACCAATACGTCACTTTCTTCTTCAGATAGAGGACCTTTCTAAAATAAAATGCATTGATCACATCCGACTCGATAACATCACGAGGTATTTAACCGTTCGCGATGAAAGCACCGAGGAAATTCGGGACTCCAGCTGTGATTTTACGAGCACCATATCCACTGTTAATGGACGTACGACAAAAGAAACAAACGTTATTCCAACCTCGATTTTAACAGATATTTTTGAACTTTTGTCTGCTTATTCTCCACGTCCGATTGTGAAGGATGTCTTCAATTTCACGAGGAACAACCGGCCGGCATTTCGTGTTGCGAGTTGGAATTTAGAATGTTTCACAGTGGAAAAAGCATTGAACTTTGGAGTTAGAGAAGTGATTTGTCGCACGCTTCTGGAAAATGGGTAAAAAAGGCTTTTTCAGCCTGTGGATATTGATTTTATATTGTAGGTGGTCGATTTTGTGCGTTCAAAATGTAGGAAGCGAGGAAGCTCTAAGGATAATTTGCGATGAACTCAACGATCCAAAATTGCATAAGGTGGATGATTGGAAGAGTAACAGCCGTTGTTGGGAAGTGAGTTGTGTGAATTATGAAAATTCTTTTCTCGGTTTCGTCTACGACACACGTGGAGGTACTTATTCTAATCGGCGTGTTTAGACTTAAATTTGAGAATTTTAGTGAATTGCATCAAATTATCGTCAACTGAAAATCGATCTATGAAGTCGTGTGGGGTTGCTTTGGCCAATTTCACAATCTCAGGTATGAAATTTAGTATTTTAAACGTTAAATTGGAAGAACCGTTGGAAGTGAAGGATCATTTACAACAAATACCTACTCATGGGAATTGGTTGATGTGCGGAGATGTTGATGTTTTACCTAACCCAGCAGGTGTGTTTTTGTAATATACCTTTCAAGTAACTTAAGAGTCTTTGAAGTTGCAGATTTTTATAATAGTTTATCGAAATTTGTGGTAAGTTTAAATTTTCAAAAATACTCAACGGGTTGTTGGGGTGTTACTCGACAAGGATTGAATCACTTGGTTATACCAACAGGGTGGACGTGGGGCGGATCGGTATCGACTCATGTTCCATTTTGGGTAGAACTATTCACGACTCCACTAGCAAATGTGTGATATTTTCCTATTAATATAAAATGAAAATGTTTTTGTTTTTTATTGAAATTTATGGGCAGCTACATATAATTACTTAATGGATTTGGAAAACCCACTTCCGGTGGGTTTTAATTAGAAATTCTGACGCCTAAAAAAGTAATAATGAGAATTCGGCTACTTCGCATAATTTGAACATCGTTTTAGAATTGAGAAAGCGAATGAGTAAATTCTTGTCAAACGACACAATCGATAATTGAATATATTCAATTTATTTGGCAATTCTTTTCTATGCAGTAAATTTATGAATGTGGAATAACTTGCAACAGTTATATGAAAAGAAAAATACTGTCAATTATTTGGCTATATGTAAAGCAAGGTACTGTATGTTACATATTGAGGAATATAAAAATGAACAAGCAAACGCCGTAAAACCTAAAGAGGTTCCCATATTCCTAAAATAGTATCCTTGAAAGCATCCACATACTGTGTGGGTACCCAGTATATCCAATACCTAGAAGACTCCGTAGTGCCAAATTCCAAACCCACCATGTGATATTCCTCGTGTCCTTCTATGGGTTCGGAAATGACACTTTTAATCGAACTAAAGGAAATTTTGTCAGTTCGTTCTTTTGTATTTAGCCATATCTGTTGTAAATCCAGTTTAAAAATTATTCGTATCTGACGGCCCTGTTTATTCAACATTCCCCATAAAGGAGTTGGGGGTAGAGGTTGTTTCGCGCCCCTAATGCCAGGCATTGCGTCCTCTGGAACACCCAAGTCCAAAATCTTCTTGTGCATTTGCTGTTTGCAGATGCGCTGTTGGTTTAATGCAGTTTTTGGTGTTGTTTCCATATCTTGAGCATCCATAGAAGCTACAGCTAACACGTCGTTCAGTTTCGATCCCACGAGCATGACTTTGGAGCCGTCTAATAAACCTGATTCGCTTAAGGTTTTATCGTCTTCCAGCAGCACTTTATAGATCAACTTCTGCAAACCTGCAGGAACGTCCACCACGTCTTGCAAATAAGTCTTTAAGTCGGCAATGGTATCATTGGGGCTCATCATAACATCGTATATCTGCCTTCTAAAAAGAACCTTGATGTTCAGATATTCTGCTTCGTCGCTTCCCTCCATTTCTTGTTGCTCTTGTACGTAATTTTTGACGTCAGAAATGGTCATTGTTTGAATTTTAGGTTTCGAGCCTTCGCTTTCTTGAGTAACTTTAGTTGGTCTAATGTCATCTTTACTCTCGACGGCTTTTACTTCCATTTCGTTTGATTTGATTTTCGTATTTTACCAAAGATTATAATGCGACAGTATTTTGTGAGATTTTGTAAGCCAAATATGAATTTTGAATTGTTGACGTTCAATTGTTTCCATTGCAATGATTGGGAGCCAACTTTGATGAAATCTTTTTTGAAAGGTTGAAACATCTTATTTTTGAGTATTGTTATCAAAAAACTAGAAACTATCGAAATTGTCGGACGATGCGAAGAAAACAAGTTTTTTCGAGAAACGAAGTACTTGCGAGAAACGAAGCGTAGCAAATGTATTGAAAAAAAAAGAGTTCTTGTTAGCAACAAAATTAAAAGCCCTCGATACGTATATGCTGTCGATATGAAAGCACTGAAATGGCGAACGAGTGTATTACTCTTGCTCGCGCTCAGATTTTTTAAACATAGTAGTTCGAATACACAATAGATCAAAAGCGTTATATTTTCCATGGTCATCTGATTTTGACAGTTTTTGTCAAAACACCGTATTGTAAATACTAAATAGTACTTAATTTGTGGAAAAAAATGTTTAATGGTGTTGTGAAGGGTAATGGGGAAACTCAAATACAAGGTATTTCATATATAAAGGTTACTACTTCTAAACTTCAGTTCAATTTTAGTGGCAATTGGTTTAATATTGGATTTATTAGCTGATAAGAATCCAAATGTTGCGGAAAGCGCGTTCACATCTTTGAGGAAACTGGCTGAAAATCATCCAAATCATGTCCTTAATTCGTCGATAAAATTTTGTCAGAAATCGACGTCAAACAACCATGTAGCTCAAGTGTTGAGTATTATGGAAAATATTTGTTCCGAATATATAATACTAATCGATGGTGATACGATTTTGTCTGTTACGGATTTCTGTTTGGAAACGATTACTAAAAGCATAAATCCCGATGCCGTACAGGAACCTGCGTGCCAAATTTTGGTTGCCATTGGTAGACAACATCATATCCAAGTGCGTATGTTTATCCTACATTATATTGGGGCTTAGCAATTTACCTATTTGAATGTCGCTATCATTTATTCTAGAAGTGATGGTTCAATTTTATGCAATATATTTTTTCTTTTAGGTAATTGACAAATTAATAACTAAACTAGACATAAACATTCCTCACTTTATGGTTCCAAGAACTTTAGGATCATTGGCTAGTGTGAATGCAATAGGAGTTGTTCCATACCTAGGAGATATTTTAAGATTAATGATACCACAAATGAGCGTTGTAAAAACAGAAATTCTAAAACAGTCCTTTGCCTTTTGTAAGACATTAAAAACCAAACCCTTCCGGTTATTTAATAAATTTTTTCACAGCTTTTGGGAATTTCTGTGAAGCTCTTGTTGAATATGTCGCAAACATCTCCCAAGTTCCTGACAGTTCAATAACGTGGAACGATTTCCAACCGGAACTTGCGTCGATTTATGAAATGCTGATCACTTCTTGGATTTCCTCTAGAGATCCAAAAACAGTTGAAACCATTTTGGAAGCAGTAACATCAATTTTTCCATTATTGGATAATGATAAAATTTCTGAGCACAGTGTCAAACAAATTCAAACGTTATTAACTTTGTACAAAAAACAGGGAGATGCTTACCACATTACAGTGTGTTTAGAGTCAGTGTTGAGGAAAGTAACGACAGTCGATGGAACTCTGATTGAGCCCTTATTAGGAAATATGATGCAAAATATGAGTGAGTTGCTATGCACTTCTCCTGATTATGAAAAACCTGACACGTTGAGAACTCATTCTGAAGTTCTTAGATGTTACGAGTGTTTGGCACAGTATTTCACCGATAACGTGATTGATCAATTGGTTGGTCAGTTGAGGAATAATAACGACAAGGAAAAAGTTAAGGGTTTGTTGATAATCACTCACCTCACGTCTTATTCAAACAGTCAACACGTTGAACGACGATTGAAGGATATTATGAAGCATTTCAACGACGTTTTATATGAACCCAACATAAAAGTCAAAAAAGCGCTCCTCAAGATAATCGTAGCGTTTGCTGCCAAAGGAATTTTACTTAATAAAGGTAAACAGTTCATTTAATTTGGTCTTACAAAATAATTTCGATTTTAAACAGATATTATGTTTCCTAGATATCAACCCTGATGGTGCTGAGAAATACATGGAATTCATATTAAAACTATGTTGTTCAAACGCGATGCCAAAGAATAATGATGTGGATTTACAGGAAATTAAAGATCTCCAAAAATCAGCCGACAACACCTTATGCATGCTAAGCACATCCGCCACAACATTGGAAGAAACGCTGTGGAGTTTGCTGATGCGATCCTTTCTCAGTCCCAACTACGATGACGCGATAGTCGTTCTGCTTCGTTGTCTCACACATCTTGCCGCACGAAGAGATCCGCCGCCCACTTGCGAGGGCGCATTCATTCGATGTTTAATTTTACTTTCGATACCGCTGCCGGGATTTCGCGGAAATTATATTCTGAATTTTCTTAAGCGCGTCCGTCCTTGCCAGCTAAGGAACTACGAATCCGTATGGGAAAGTAAAATTCCTCAATTGGTCAAATACCTCGACCAAAATCACGATAATTTCAATGAATCGGAATGGCAGGGGTTGCTTTTCGATTTTCTCAATTTGTTACTGGACAGTATTAAGGATGAGAATTGTTTTAAAGGACTTTTAAAGACTGCAAGAGATCAATTACTTCTTTACAATTTAGGGTGAGTATTGATTCAACTTCTTTCACTTTCTGTGTGATTTGTTTTTGTGCTGACAGTTTATTGACAGTTGCACTTGCTGTATTAATATTAGTTCACGATTACTTTTTCTTCTTGAGGATTCAAGATGAAGATAAAAAATGTACAACGCCTTAGTAATCTTTTTAAAGGGGAAAATTGGAAGATTTTCAATTTATTTTGAAGTAAAATATATTTCTTTAACTTTAAAATTATATGTTTTAAAGAACAAATTATTTTTAAGACTAATATAACTACGAACATTTCTTCGTTGTTCAAGGTTAATGGGCGGAGAACAATCAGTGAAAACTGTTGAGAAACACTTTTTACTAAAATGTACAGCGTTGTTGCTGTGTCATATAAAAAATAAAGACTTAGTACTTCAAACGCTAGACAACATAATGATAAACGTAAAACTGATCGACTATTCTGAATTGCATACGTGCGCAGAAGCGATTGGAATCATCTCGAAAAATCATCTTCAACTTGTTCTCGATAAACTAGCCATCATTCGTAAAGATATGAATAGCAAAAAACAGAAATTGTTTCAATTGCCGTTTATCAAAGATAAAAACCAAGATTCAGAAAGGGAACGTTTGAGGTATACCATAATTTGCAGTTATGCGGAAGTTTGCAATGAAGCTCCCGCCGAGAAACTACTTAAAATCATCGAATCAGAAATTTTGGATTTCGTAGTGACGGAATTGGGAAGTTGCCGAGACTTCTCGATAAGGAAAGCGTGTCTTAAGACAATCGGTAGTGTAGCAGATGCGATGCATCCAAACAGGAATACACTGCATATACATTTAAAATCTCGAAAGAATATTTTGAAGGTTGTTTCCTCGGAGATTCATCTACATGCTGGCACCGAATACATCCAACTATTTCCGGTTATTTTACCTGTTATTACCTCTTTAGTCCGACTTCCAGCTACACTAGAATCAGACGAAAGAATTCGACTTTTAAAGCTATGTTTTGATAGCGTTTACAACGCCTCCGCCATCTACTGTAAAATAAACGAGGAAGATAACGAACGGTATTATGGCACTTTGAAATTAGTGCCTTTCATCACGTCCAGTTTCACGAAACTGAATCAGCTGGTTCAAGAATTGTTGCTGCTGAATCTGTCTCCCGAAACTCTAGACGAGATCGTGACGCTTTTGGAACATTGGCTGAACAAGAGGAAGCCGGAGCAAAGGTTGCCAGCGTGCGAAACTCTTCGTATAGCCCTTCAGACTTATCTTGACAACATGAAATTTGCTTACGATTGCCCGAATAATTTTTCGCAAACGGGACTTCTACTATCTCGGATCGTTCCAAGATGCACCGATTCTAACAACAACATAAGAAAGGTTCTATTTTTTTTTTCGTTTATACATTCTTGGGAGCAGTCAGTAAATGACAATAAAAAGTGACAAAAATCGTTTGAACAATTGGAAAGTCGTTTCGTTGAGGTTGATTTGAAAACGTGACTTTTAGCTGATGGCTAAATCTTTATTGGCTGTGTTTAGGTAATATTTTTTATAACGACTCTAAATTATTACAGATTGTTCCCTAACTTCCCTATTTTACATAGATAAGGTCAAAAGTGACAATAAATCATAGCTCAAAAATTTGTCAATCCAATATTTCATTTTGCTGTTCCAAGTAGCCTCAAAAATGTCAAACCAGTGTTGTTAGTCCTCAATACATAAATAGTACACCACGTACAAACCAAATCTTTAACCGGTTGTTCGACATATTATTCATCAATTCGTAATACTCAACACAAAAAAATTTCTAATAGTCTTGGTAACACCCCCCACCTCTTGCATTTCAGCTATCGTCACTAAAAAAATTAAACGGAACGGCTTCTTTCAATGTTCTGATGATTAACCTATACTGCTGCTAGCTATGATTATAAGTTTGGCGTTTCACTTTTTAGCTTTGTTCACTCATTTCAACTGCACTCCTCGTTCAATTCTCTAAATTTTCAGGTAGCTGTAGAAAACCTCTGCCTCGTCCTATGTATTGCATCGCGATACGAAGGCCGTACACGAGATCACGATAAGATCTTGAGCAACTCCATGCAGTACATCCAGCAGCAAATCGACAAACATGACCCGAAACTCTTGTACACACTCACAAATGACCTATCTAACATAATCTGTTCAAACATGCCGCCCTTTCAAATGATCCATTTCATTGAAGGCTTAATTGAGGCGTTGGTCGACTGCGAATCGTCGAGTTCAAACGGTAGCGGTATTGTCCTCAACGTAACTTTGAAATCCAAAGGAACGGAGCTCCAAAGTCACATAACGTCAATTGTCATCAAAATATTGAGTCAGATAAAGAATATAGAATGCGAAGCGACCAGGACGTCCGCTTTACGAGCCGTCCAAAGTGCCGCATCTCATCACTCAAAAGTCGTCAGTGCCATCCTCTTACAACAACCGTTGCCGTTTGAACAGTAAATACCTTACCTTGTCTCCCTTCAAATTTATAACTTACGATGTTTTCAGATCGATCAGTGATTGCTGGGCAATGATATCAACTGATCAAACCCTAGTTCAAAATTTACTCGACCAGTTTAAAAAAATTATCAAGAACTCACCGTTATATGAGGAGCAAGCCAACAGCGACGTCAGAATGGCCAGTCTTGCACCACTACAGGCGATCTGCGCGTTGCGCGAAATTTTCAAGAACACAGTGTTAAAAGAAATCTGCCTTCAACAATTTCCTGAACTATTCAGCATACTTTTAATCGTACTATCGTCATATATTGGCGCTTGCCCACCCATTAAACGTGAAGGTGTTATCGCTGATAAAAAAGACAAAAATATGCCGCTTTATAAATTAAATCCAGCTCAAGTAGCTCTTGACACATTCCAACATTTCCTGATGTGCTGCGATTACAAGGAGATGTCGAACAACCTGCAAAGCTTCTCGCTGGCGGAGTCCAACGATAAGCTTCCCTGGTTGCTCGATATTGTAGCTATGTTAGTTGAGAAAATTTGCCAGGATCAACCACAACATATCGCATGGTTGGTAGCATCTTTGGGTCCATTTATTAGGGCGGAGCTGGAACCCCAACGAGTAGCTGTTGTCGCCTTCTTCACCTACCTGTTGAGACAAAAAGCCAACGATCAATCGATGCTGGCGGAAAATCTGCTCGAGATGATTATCGACGTCCAAATGGATCAAAGCAGCCTCGTTCAACAGATCGGACTACAGGGTTTGGGTTATGCAATTGAGTATTTGAATATTGAGCTCATCAGTAGGCATTGCAAGCCTATATTGAGCGTTTTGATGAGCAGTCTGGACTATAACAATGTTGGGTAAGGTGGGGTTTTATATAATCTACTTGTCGACGTATATTCTTCAAATTTCTGTATAGAAACGAGGCGGCGTTAATTCTGGAAGGTTTGCACAGTTTTTCCAAACTGCTAACCACTTTAGAAGGGCAAAAGTTCGGTTCGTGCCAAGTGACAGCCGCCGTTCGAATTAAGCCTCTTCTTGGCCAGGAAGATGTTCAACTTCGTAGAGCGTCTTTTCGTCTTTTAGGCGATTTAACGAAGTCGATCAACGCCGATTCGAATGTTGAGGCTTTCAAAGAGCAGATCCACGGGAATTTGATAACTTTGTTTCTGCATCTATGCGACCCAGATCAGTATGTCGTTAAGGTGAAGTGAAACTTGAAGCCTGATCGATTTCATTAAATTATTGAAACTTTTAGGCGTGTAAGTATACTCTCAGGCAAATTGGTCCGCTTTTAGAAGGGACCCAGACGAATGCAATGATTCAAGAGCATTTAATTGACGAAGGGAATCTGCATTATTTCAATTTTATGAAAGACTTAGTGAAAGTAATGGTTAGTGCCCAAATAGTTTTTTTTTTCAGAATATTGAAGGCAACTTCAAATTTTTTTTCAGGCTGAAGAACTTCAGGATTATTTTCCACTTCTTCTGATGACCAGTTTATCATATTTCAAGAGCCACTGGGTGGAAATTCGCGGAAACGCGGCTCTGGTTGTTGGTCTTCTATTTTCAAAATTGAGCGACGAGAACGTCGATAAAATTTCAATCGATACGATTTCTTACAGACTGATGAATTTGATGTTGGATGAACACGAACAGGTTCGGATGAAGGCTGTACAAGCAGTCGTTTATTTGTTTTTAAAATGATAATATGTCAGTTTTGAGGAACTTGAGTAGGTCTAGTCACAGCTTCTTGAAAAGCTAGAGATGGATTATGGGGTTGAAGTATATAAATATATTATATTGTGAATTTATTTAGAAATATTATTCATGAAAGTTTTTTATTGTCTTTTAATTACCAATTAAGTCCTAACATTCCTGTGGATTGATCTTTTTTATTAAAAAAAGTTTTAGTCTACAGTTTTCGCTTTAAATTTAATCTGCCGCTTACAAAACTAATGCGAAGTTGTGGAAAAGCATTTCATTTTTCCGTGTTTTCTTCTTATCAAAACGATGGGAATAAATTTAAACAGTAAGTATACTAAAAATATGATTTCAATAAATAATTACATAATGCATAATGCAACAAGTATATAGTAACATTTCTGATATACTGCAGGTATGATTGTGACATTCCTTGGAAATTTGTACATATTTCGAGGAAACGTATGAAAATTGTCAGTCAGCTCTCTTTAAAATTTCTTGAAAATTGACTTAAAAATGTATTTTATTCATATTGTCAGTAAATTCTTGTTAATCTTCCGTGAATATCCAAGGAAAACGTGGGAAGTACAATTGAATTCCTTAATCTTTGAAAAAATTTTATGGACTTTTTATGTATTTCGAACAATAGTTTGCGATATTCCTAATCGTTCAAATCGGAATTTCATTTCAATTTTCCAACAAATAGTGAACTGGGTCCTATATAACTTTTATAAGTTATCCTTTTTGTTTTCATTTCAAGAAATTCTAATTATTTTTTCAAACATTACAATTTTTGCATACAAGAGATAGTTTCACGTATAGGTCGATTTCCATTTGCTCTATCGTGTAACTGCGGAAAAAATATTAATGGTATCGGCTTATCGCAGTCCACTCGTGCATTTTTACCCAGATATGTGGATCATTTGCATAAGGCCGTAATAAATAAAACCTAGTTATCTGGGTGCATTTTATATAGTGTGTGCACAACAAGTTTAGATCACGGAGAATCGATTAACGGTGTTAACTTTCACCAATGAAGACATTTTCTGCCTAATATTCTTTACTTAAATCTTGATTCAATGATTTTTCGTGACAAAAGTATCGCTTAAAACGGCATAGGAAACATCTTAATCCTTCTATGACCTCGTAAAATGCATGAAATATGTTAATTTTTATAGATTTTTAAATTTTGCATAACTATATAAAAAGAATCTAAAACTACGTTCACAAGAACTGTGATAAAATCTCAATTTCCGTCACGTTCACGCACTGTATTTATCGCTCGAAAATTGCCTTTCATTATTACCGCAATTCGATTGAAACGCTAACAAATGTTCCGAGTTTCTGATATAGAGAAGCGATCAGCTTGGTCGTAAAAATCGTACCTATTATACCGCATTGCCATGTTTACAATGTCACCATTATGTTTTCTAAATTTTGAAATTTATAACAATTTTATACTATTCAAGATCAAATAAGCAACTTTTTTGGCAATTTTTGTAACTACTGCACTTTTCTTTCGAGAAAATTGTTGAACGGCACTTATATTAAATCAAGGAGTTTTTTTTGTGTTTTCGTAATTCCTGTTAATTACTTTGAAATTTCATTTTGGAACAATAATGAGAAATGTGACGCAATTCTGAGAAATTGAAAAAGCATTGAAAAAGGAGGTGATTAAAATTGAAAATAAAACTCAATTAAATACAAATAAATAATTTATTGTCTTCAGAAGGGTAAATGACTGCGTAACTTGGAATGTTCATATCCATAACACCCCATGGTACAGATAATAATGATTATGTTTTACTTATACATTTAACTACCGTTTTATTTACTTGAATGTCTATCTTAACTGATATGAATTCAATAAGCTTACAATCGTCTCTCTGATCGACCATACAAAAATGCTTTGGCATATTTTCAACATCAACTTCAACTATAAATCATAAATAATTTGTACAAAACAAATTCAATTATGTTACAATTTTTAACTGACAAAACAACGAACATTATACAAATAGATACACGTTAGTTACAATATTGAACATTGAATTTTATTCGAGATTTAACTGGCCATTATTCACAGTACACTTTCAGTCGTTCTACTAGTCGTGTTGTTATTGTTGTTATTATTCGAACTGCCCGTTATTTCGCCCGAGTGGCTCGAGCAATAAAACTTTTTATGTGCTATGAACGTTTTGTAATAAGTGAATGAGATGTCGCAGGATTTGCAATATTTAGGACCTGCTTTTGCAGCCTCCTGGAGGATTTCCTCATCCCTCTCTAACTTCACCTTTTTTTCATCCACTTCAGCTTCCTGATTCGCAGTTTCATCAACTGACGCTATTATCACTTCCGGTTCTATTGCCTCTTTTTTCACTCTTATTTCCTCGTCTTCCTCGAGAACTGGCATCGATTTCGACGTGCCGTTTACCGATGGAACGGCATTACTGTGTACCATTTTCACGTGGCGCAGTAAGTTGGCTTTGTAAGGCGAGCTGTATGAACATTGGCTGCAGTGGTGGACGTTGTTTTCCACACCTCGCGTTTCTAACGATGGCGAAATTTCCCTTTCGTCTGCTGGCGTCGTGTTCGAATTCGAAGGAATCCGACCGCTACTGGCACTCACTTCGACTGGTTGAGCACTTTCATCTTCAAGGATGTAAGTGATGTACTTATCCTCCTGAAACCAGAAAGGCACGAAATTAGCAATCGATTGCGCAGAAATCTCTCTTATTACTATAAAGAAATGAAACGAAAACTTTTATTTCATCGAAAATATTTTTTTAATAATGCAAAAAGTGATATTTATTGTCATCACTCACTTGTAAGTCTGGAGATCTCTTCTCGAAATGCATCCTTATGTGGGTGCGCATGCCGCGCAAAGTGTTCCCCTTGTATCTGCAAATAGCGCAGCGGTAGGCTTTGACGCCCGTATGCGTCTCCATGTGTCTGTTGGCGGCGTTTGACGTTGGACTGATCACGTCGCAGCACGGACACTTCCATCCGGCGACCTGGGTGGACGCGGGGCATTGATGACCGGCATCCAGCACGCCTCTGCACTTCGTACATCTTCTCATTTCAACGTCGACCCTCTTCAGACAATAATAAGCCTGGTGCGCGTTCAGATTGTCGAGTGATGCGAACTTGATGCCGCAGGCCACGCAGATTAACTGTTGGTATTGGGCGGCCGCCGGACTAGCAGTTTCGCTGCTTCGCGGACTTATCGGTGGACTGCCCGATGTTTTGGAATTGTCATCTTCTATCGTTCGAGCCGAACAATAATGCTTTTTGTGAATCAGATAGTTCTCGTGTTTGCAGAATACGATGTTACACTCTTTGCACTTTGAGACGCCTTGTTTGACCAGCACCTGAGGCGGTGTCACTACTGGAACCGGTGGCAGCTCCGCGGCTAGCCTGAGTTGCACTTCGGGAGGAAACAAAGCCAGTGAACCGGGATGCATTAGAAACGGATGTAGATTTGTTGAGATATCGTAAGTGTCGGGACTGGAATGAGCCTTATCAATAACGGAAGATTTAACGTTCGATCGATTCGTTCTTGGGCTGTTACTTCTCGACGTCTCCTGTTCGTGCTTTCTTTTTGGTGAAATGCTAGATGATGGCGAAGTAGCAGTGCGTGACTGAGGAGTGGACGGAGGTGAACTAGGAATCGATGGCACGCATTCAATCTTCTCCGGTGAGGACGGGAAGACTTTCACGTTCTCCTTTTCGTTCTCATTCTTGTCGTCGACTTTCTTGACACTTAAATCTAGTGGGGTCGATAGGTTTGGAATGTCTTTGACTGTAGATGAATCTTTCACTTTGTTGATGGTTTTGAGGATGTCGGAAGGACTGGGCAAGACAGTTGCGGGGGTCATTGGTTGGAGCTGGCCGTTAGGCAAAAGGAAACACGGAGTGTCGGCGTTCGGAATACCGCCGGCAGTTGTTTGCGGAAGGAAACCGGGTAGAAGACTGGCGCTTTTGAAAAGGGAATATGGCACGATGATGATCGGGTTCGTTGGAAGCGCCAGGAAAGGTTGTTGGGGAATGAAACCATTGGGTGAAGGGGGGTTTCGCGTTGTGGCATCCACCGGTGACGTCGGCGAAGATCCGGATGTGTTTGATGCTGGCTTTGACGGCACGGAAGATGATTTGGTCGCGTGCCTCGAATTGCAATAGTGCATTTTATGAGCCCGATAGGTCTTCTGCGAACTAAACCGAATGTCGCATTCGGCGCAATATCGATCGGTGTTTTCGCTGTCACTTATTGGGACGTTGCTATTGACCGGATTCGGTGGTGATACAGTATGCATCCGCATATGTCGATTGAGACTGACTTTTTTGTCTGCGCTGTACGAACAGTGCGAGCAAGTGTATTGTTTACCGGTTTTTAGGTTTTTGGCCGTCGGTTCAGATGCGTCCGCATCCGATTGGCTCCCGTTTGGATCCGCTGTTGATTTCGATTCGTCCTCTGCTTTGCTCTGCCTGTGAGAGCAGTAGAACGTCTGGTGAGCTTCGAGGGTGCTCAAAGAAGAATAGCGAATGCCGCACGGTGGGCAAATGTATATTGGTACGGAGGAGGCCGAGTCAGGTCGCGTCGGTACTTCCGGCGGTGGTGGTAATGCGGCCGGTAAGAAAAAGCCACGGGCCAGCGCCGACTGGACTACCGGTGGTAGCTTATTCAGATATTCTGCCGTTTGGGAGGCGGCCTCCACGTCTGGTTTCACGTTTAACGCAAGCCCAACGGACGGTTGAGCGGGGTCTGTGGCTAAATTTGTTTTTAACCGTATGCGAGGATGACTGCTCCCGTCGTTTGGAGTTTTTTCGGTAGCTGGTTTTTCGTCGTCATCCACGACAACGTGTACTTCGGATGATATTTCTTCCATTGATGGTGGTGATTTAGGTGACGGCGATTCCGGATTTGCAACTGTAGTTGCATTCTTACGCCAATCTTTTTCTTCACCTGTAATGAAGAAAAAATTTCAATATATTATTTGTATATAGAAACGTGACATTACTATTTTCAAACAGCAATGGTGAAGGCCAAAAGGAAATAAAAAATCAGGAGATAAGTGTAAGAGAAAAAAATTAGAATAGAATACCAATGGGCACATTACTACCGTTCCATAATGTACAATATCAATCGAAGCACCCGAAGCTCCGCATACCAAACAAACAAACAGTTATCTTACTCACAGGCAAAGATTGCGTTTTGACATCAACACATCAACATTTCAACTAAGACTGTCTATAAAAAGTTCCAATCAGCTTCCGATTCGATCTATTATCAACCTTCTGAAATTGTGTGTCACAAATAACACGCATTTAATTTTTCTTCAACAAAGATCTTATTCAACGGCATAAAGTTCGCTATTAATTCTGATGAATCGCTCGATCTTAACCAGTAGATAAAATATTCAGAATCAAATGAACCAGTAAAATTCTGTCAATAGAAACATTGTTAATAAATAGTCGGTACAAATTCTACGCACGGTGTTATTTGTGGATCAAAAAGATCTTGAAATAATGTAGTAAGCCCTGAAATGAGTTCGATTATGAGTTCGTAGAAGTGAATAAATCGAGATCGGTCGAGTCGAGGCAGATCGATGAAAACCGTTTATAATTAGTTCTCGGTAACTGGAGATAACGCTTAATGAGTGAAGAATTCTCACTTTGTTTTCGTTTTGCTTCTGATCACTGTGCGTACCGGGAAACATAGCGACAGATACCATCTGAAGCAAGCATTCGATAGCGTTAGGGTGATAAGTAATAAAATAGTGGCCTTAAGAGAGTGAGTTATAGGGAATTCATGGTACATGGAAACAAGAAATCACGGAGCCTTAGTTTATGCACAACAATTAACATGAATTCAAGAAAAATAATCAATAAATCGGGGAAATTGTCCAAGTGAAATCCACAGTTTACATAATCGATCACCAGTTACTTTTAAGGGGAAAAAAGTCAGTTTTTGCGTAAAATTTTCGAGGATCATTTCAGTCGTCATTTGAAGCGTTCGTAAACTGTTTTTCCCAATCCGATTACTGAAGAACAGGTTAGTACAAATGCAGGACGATAAGAGAGCGAGCAGTACATGATGTAGCTTCACTCTAATGAAGCAGTCCATCAATGAACGTCCCACGCTTTCCCGAACTTAGGGTAAATCCGGGATAATGCATCACGGTCACATCGGCGCAAAGATATACTGCTATCAACAATACTGGATGATCAATAACAATTATAAACAGTCTGTCAACACATTTCTACTCTTTATTGTATAAACCATATAGTTATTAGTAAAGCCCGGACTTTAGGCACTATAAATTCGTTAAAAAAAGGCAGTGAAAAGGCAATAAAAATACTCAAAATAGGCACTTAAAATAGGCATTTATTATATACTGATAGATAAAAACAGATAAGATAAAACAAAAAAACATTCGATGTGAATACTTATTCTTTATTAAACATAACTACCAATAGTTTTCTCAAATTTTCAAATTTTATACTTTGTCGTCTATCTGATAAAATATGTTTATACAACGAAAAAGATCTCTCCACATCAACAGATGTCAAAGGTGCATACATAAATGAGGATATTTCGGTAGGGTTCAAGAAATTACTGACCCCATCTCCTAATAAAATCGAATTTATTTCGCGCATCTTGACCAAACCACTATTGTTCTGCAACACTTTTTGTACATTTTTCTTTCATGAACTCTCCTTTTAATCCAGGCGCAGAATTGATTCTTTCAATTGTTTCATCCATAATGTTCAATTGCTCTTGTAATTTTAAATTCCTCTCTTCTAGTTTTTGTATTCATGTTGGAATTGAATGAAAATGTGCAAGTATGTATGCTAAATCAGACTGGATATTCTTTTTGGACAAAACATCTTTACATATTTTTATTGAAGCTGCATCATTTTCGAGGTGATCCATTATTTCTACAATTTTCTCGAAATGGGTTGCGTAATAAATGGCAGCCGATATCCATGTACCCCATCTCGTTATTGTAGGTTGAGGTGGTAATGGCAGATCTGGTGCAAGTTCTTTGAAAATTTGCACCCTCGATGGAGCTTTTAAAAAAACTTTCTTGACGTTTGATATTAACAGATCGACATCGTGAAATAAACTTCGCGCTTCTTCAGCAACTCTATGCAATGCATGAGCTATACACGTCACATGAACCATTTTTGGAAATAGAACTTGCAGAACTTTTCCTGCTGCTTTCATGTATGGAGCGGCATCAGAAACAAATAGCAACACTTTGTCATGTTTCACTCCATCTGGCCACAATAATGAGAGCGCACTGGTAAATAATTGGGCTATTGTCGAATTATTGGCTGATTCGAGTACTTCACTCGTTAATAAATACGTGTTAGAGTCCTGGTGAGTTCCAATAATTACGTTGGCTACGTAGCGGCCAAGAGCATCGGTTGTTTCGTCAATGGACACCCACAAATTTTTACCTTCCGTTTCTTTTCTAATTTTGTTCATCTTTTCCTGGAACACTACATCAATATAATTTTTCCGGAGGGTGGACTCACTTGGCACGTGTTCTTTGGTGTACTTTTCAAGGAATGCTTTTAGAGAAGGATTTTCCAATTTCCAAAGAGGAATGTTCGCATCCATCAGTGCTTTACATAAATCCAAAGAGAATTGGGATTGTCGATTGGATATAACGCCGAAATTCGGAAGCAGACACGTTTTTTTACTATCGCAATTTTTCGAAGCAGCATTTTTATGTTTCACTGTTGAAAGGTGCTGGGATACAAAATACTTCTTCTCAAAATTCACTTTACAGTCACATATTTTGCAGAATAACACAGAACCGTCACTACTGAAAACGTCTTTACCGAATTCAAGTATTAATTTATTCAATTTTGTTTGCTCGGATGCTCTGACTTTAGGCATATTGGCTGGCGATAAGTTGAACCGAATGGGCGAATGGTGAAAAACAACTGAACGGAAATGGGTATTACGATATATTTATACCTATAGGTATCTGGTTTTAGGTTTTCCCATCAGTAACAGTTGTTGTATCAATTCCTAGAAAAAGGGAACTATCTCTTGTCTATGTACCAATCCTGCCTACCTGAGATCTTAGGGTTTCCCACTTTATACTATCATAAATTGTTCGAAATAGGCGAAATAAGTCATCAAATCCCATTTTAGGCAAAATAGACAGAAAATACGAAAATAGGCATTTTATGGCATTTTATGGCATTTTGCCTAACATCCGGGCTTTAGTTATTAGACTTTTCTATAAAACAATAATATTAGTTCATTACCACAATATAAATCATTATATCTATCTATGTAAAACTCGAAAATTTTATAAATTTCGCTGTGACACCTAAAAATATTGTTCCAAAAGATGCCCGGGGTGAAAATCGAACGCCGTACAGGCCAAAAGCATGTAAACTTCGAACACTATCTCAAATACACCCATACTCGTATAACCGTGGGCGATCCTTATCGAACAAGCTACACATACCAAACTCTAATTAAAGATCGTTATCGCAACCGAGAATTCCCAACCACCATCTTATTAATTCTTAATAACCCTAATCGGGGTCCAGATCGACGTTTCGGACTATTGTTTTTCAATTGCAGGTAAAAGAGGCGTGCATCACACTGTTACGCGTTGTTTTTTCGTACGACCCGCAGAAACGCATCGATTTAAGTACTCGTGGATGTAAAACACGTGTTCATCATCAGCACAATTTGAGTTCAAAGAAATCTCTTATATGATATTTTAATCCTGTACATAACTTAATTAAAGAATTTTCCACAGTTTTCAGTCTGGAGTTGAGGGCGACAAAGATTCTGGAAAGATTTTGGAAGCTTGACAAAGAGAGTCCCAGCTCACAGATCATCTGGAATCACTTTTCCCTTTCTACCAACACATCCATGGAGATTGTTCTGACTTATTGGTTCTCATTTTCTGATTGCAAAGCCAGTGACGCATGGAAGTCTTGTCAATGTTGTCAGTTAACCATTGGGTCCCTTCTACGATGAAACCATGAAAAAATTCAACCATAAGCCATAAGGATAGGTTTTCCGGATTACAATCATGGAAGATCTAGTCCTTGTCATAGTAGTGTCATAGCATTCCTTGACGATCATGTTATATAGACCTTGGAATAGGCTTGGAATAAATGGAAGGCTAATTCGTCAGTCTGTTTTCATCCTTGAGACAGAACTATGGTTACATTTCTTTCAATAAAATGGAAAGCTTGACAATCACAAACTGAGATCAATTGAACTAAATCTGTGGTTTATTGAGGGGACAATAGTTTCGATGGCTCTGAATTGGTCATGTTAAATGTGTGCGAGGCGGGTGGGCAACAGCAGACTCAAAGTAGCAGCTTTGAAGAAACATTCTGTTCCTGATTATCCTACAACTTTGAATGTTGCTATTTGAATGTCAGCGATGAAAAGAAATGATGACGGAACGCATCGACAAATTCTGCCTTTTTGATTAGGATCAGAAAGTGTCTGTGTGGTTAGAATTTAGACAACACAACGTTACTGAATTTGCAGTCAATCTCGAACTTGTCGACAATAGCTACTTCGGGGATTACATTCCTGTTCTAAAGTTAAAGAAGAGTTATCATAACAAACCATCGAATTCATTCGTTTAAAAGGAAAAGGAAAGGCCGGGAGATCGAATAGTAGCTATCCAAGCAGATTCGAGATTAATCGAAATGCGCGTTAGTCATCTAATTTGGAGTCGTAGGAATCGACACGTCGAGGCGTCGGCGTCGCCGTCGCGACCCGATACGGCACGTCTCCGTTTCTCCCATTACTTCCTCAACATGAGCGTGAAGTGAATAATTCGTCAGCCGCCAAGTGGATGCTTCCTGCGACATCGGAAAAGCATCCGCCCGCGTCGTCATCGCCGCCGCCACCGCCGCCACCGTCCCAAATCCCGTCATAATTATAAATCAATGTCTTATTGGTCTTATGCTAATGCCGGAATACCGGGCCTGATCGGTAGATGTTATCTGACGACGGGGCGTTATAAATCGTCGCGAATCTAAAATTGATCTGCGAATTAAATCGACGGCTACACCTCTGTCATCTGCGGACGATATCCCGCTCGCCAGCGAAAGTTTTTTTCAACCTTCGGGGAGATAAGGTGAGAAATGTGTTAAAGGATGATTAAAAGGGCGAAGCGATGCTGCCAGGACTGATAGCGACGATTCGGGCTACGCTTCATTCAGTGCGCCAGCCACCCCGTTTATGATTATCGCAATGGGCGCGATTTAAACGCGACCAGATTTCACAAGGCAAATGGCTTTTATCTTTTTCCTATTGACGATCTAACTGACTACTAGTACCAAGTCGTTTAAATGACTTGGTTCGTAGCCTCTGCCGATAACTTATCAGTTTCAAGATTTGTTTCAGAGCAATCCAGAAATTTTCTTTAACTCTATGACAGAAGTGGATTCCGGCCTCTCGCTCGGGTATTCTTATTCAATTGAATTTAAGTCGCATGCGGCGAACCGCATACCACGGACGCGCGTCGCTTTCTCGATTCGCCTTATGCGTATTGGTAATCAACTGAATACCCACCATAGGGAACGTTACAGTATGAGTCATGTTTTTTCGTGCGTGCAACCGGTCTCATTTGATTTGTAAGACGTTATCACTTTGTTGAAAGATCAGAATAATCAGTTTTCGTTGATAATGAGCAAATGTAGAGAAGGGTTACTCGAACTCGCTGTGGTGTAAACGTGGTAGTTGAATTCTTCGGCAAGTTTCGAATCAATCACGGACAAATCAAGTTTATCTAACTTCTAATTACCGAAAGTACATTTTCGGAATGCGGTTTACCACCGGTATTCCATGGTGGCGCATCGTAACGTCGTCGTCGTAGCGTCGTCCTCCTCTCTGGGCCATGGGTGATATTTTTAAACGGAATTCCGTCCGAGAGTTGCATTAGTCTGGGTGCGATAACGCGATAAAGAACTCGCGATATCGGCGCGGGGCTTTTAGACTTATCGCTCTCCTAAAATCGAAAATCCATTTGACTGGTATCGCACTATCTGGACCCGTTAATAACCATTACGAATTCTAGAAAGGTCCAGATTTAGATTCAGCTGTGGGAGAATAACAGATAAATAATGAACGGCCGCGACAACGGCGGCGGCTGCGATGGTGGCGGACGGAGCTGCGAATTCATCGAAAAACATCAATGACGTGCGATTTGCGACGGCGGCCCCCGCCGCAGACGACCGCCGACTTATCTTATTATTTGGGGTCCTCGATAAACGTCCGATGCCTACATTAGGGCGATTTTTCATTATCGAAACGGCAGCGGGCGGTTTTCCGGGCCGCTAAAAAACGATCCCCATTAGCGGCGATATGAATTATGGCTGCATTTTCGCCGAGGATTAATTCAACAAAAAACCTTATCAACGTCGGAACGCTGCTGGTTGCGGGATCTATTATAAGGAGCAAGGTCCAAAATGGTGGCCCAGGTGATTAGTAACTCACCGAGGGCGTCGGAGAGACTGATTGAGCCCCGTCCAGAAATGAATCAACCGTTTACGCGCACTCCAACGCCACGGGCGGCAACTTTTTGATAAGAAAATTCGAGACCCACGAGGGATCTCAACTTTTTCTTATAACTTCTCTAACATTATTCACTTTTCCTCCTATTACATTCTATTCTTATATTTTGTATTTCATATGGTGGAAGGTTTTCTCCAGACGAATAAATCAACTGACAATTACTCAAATTGAAAACGGTTTTGTTATTTTTTTTTCTTTTTTGTTCTCTTCTTTATCAACATTCTGTCACCGATACAACAAAATATAAATTACACTGGTGAACAAAATTTATAGTGTTTACTAATCAATTGAAGATTAGAAAAGATGAAATTGCATATCGCTTTGGCAATTTAACTCAGGTTAAAAAAATTGAGCTTCTTGTAGAATCACCAGTCAATCATTAACAATAAATTTGAAAGATATAGTCTATGCGCATACGTTAAACACACTTGTGCAATACACTTTAAATTGAGTGAACATCTGATAGCTGATTTTTGTGAATCAAATTGGTTGATGGATAACAGTTTACCAGTAGGATTTTTTACATTCAGAAGTTGTTAAACGCGGAATAAATTTCAAACTACATTCATAGTATAAGCTCCTCGGCCATCGCCCAAGGGTTTTAACATTTAAATGACATTTTTTGTCACAGAACGAAACAGAAACCCGTCCCGTTTTCGCGTTCAATTTTGTGCCTGCTGAAAAAAGTTTTGAAAATTTCACAGCGGTCGCCCTTTTTATTTTCCAATCGTAAGGAAGATGATTTTCAGGCGGTAAAAGATGAGCATTGAAAATCCGACAAGACCCCAACAAAACAAGATACGAACTAGTATCGTCCTCGCATAAATCAGATCGAGACCGGATTCATTATAAATTCCATTTAATTTAATTACAGCAAGTGGCCGATATGAATCTGACTATGTTCCAAATGCGTAATTGTAAATCATTTATAATATCACGGTAGTCGAATAATCTAGTCAATCTATTTTATTCAAGGCATCGGCGGATTCTTTTCGAACGCGCCTCGCCGCGTCTGGGATTTAGCTGGAAGACATATTGGGCGTTCTGAACGGTAGCCACCATTAGTGCCCCTTTGATATGCCGCACCGTTATTAAATACAATAAACCGAATCAATCCACAACACCTGTAAAATGGTGCTCGGAGCGGTTCGGCGCGCAGCGCAAGACATTTCTGGTTAGATGAATTGTTATTCAAAATAAGGCATTTATAAACATCAACGTTTTCGAGTTACTGGAACTTTGTACCTACTGGATATAGGGAAAACTTTGATCCATTTATAGGGAAAGAAAATTAGTCAGCAATATCTAAGAGTCATTTTGTCTGATTTAAGATGTTTTCTTAATTATTTATGGTACTAAAAATTGAAATGTGAGTCCCAAAATTCAGTGATTCATTGTATCCTTTGCAAATGAACTTAGGTTCATGTTCAGTCATACAAAAAAGATATTTGCGAATTGGCGCAGGTGCCGGTAGACACGCTCATTTGTCCTCCGTCTGTGTGTTTTAACAGAAAGAATGAACAGATAAGGAATTTCGCCCTTTCGCATTTTATCGGCGGTCGTACTGAAATATGGGGAAACAAGCGAACATATCATCTGAAGTAACGTTAACAGGAATCCTCGCAAATAGGGAACGTGGGAAAGCGCGGAATAATATCTATAATGGTACAGCGAAAAGTAATTACTTTAAAAATGAACGATAAAACTGCACGCTAATATCGACTTAATCAAAAATTGCACATGCTGCAGTTCGATCGTGTTATCGCCGAATGCAACCCCGGATCACGTGATTGTTTTCATTCGGATACTAGGATGGTATTTCACGCTACTTTTTAAACGGATACGTTGGGCGATGGATGAATTGCGATCATGAACAATAGACTCCGCTCGTTCCATTATGTTCTTGTTTGTTTACCACGAGGTCTACATTCGAATTTAAAACCACATCTGCTTGAAAATTTTTTCGAACGGCACTCGTAAGGAGAAAACATTGGTGTCGATAAAAATAAGTGCAGATATAAGAATATTTAATAAGATATGGAAAAGTGATTGTCTCTAAAGTCGATTTACGGAGGATTATTTCACGCGATAACTTTATAGGAAAATTGAATTGAATTATTATCATTATTCTATACAAGACCATTAACAATTGATTTGAATTTTATATTTTTCATTGTATTTCATATATACTGAATAAAAAAATTGAAATATTCTGTGCATTTAAGAACATTTTCTTCCACTTGTAGAATCGATTTCATTAACAGAGGCAAAAATTTGACTTCTACGAAAGCTGAATTGTGCATTTTTTATGTCGGAAGGTGAACAAGAATCTATATGACATGTGATTTTGAAAGATTAAAAACTGAAAACTATTATGTTTTACATAAATTAAACTTGAATGAATCATTTACATTTATCAATGCGATAAATTAGTAATCAGTTGCTTTGAATGATGAAGTCAATCTCGAAATACATACAAATCGAAATATTTCAAAAACTAGCTGTTATTATTTTTTCGAGGAATTAATCAATGAATCGATTAAATTAATTAATCAAATTATAGGAGCAACCCATCGTTTGAGTTTGTGTTACTTCGCCACGCCATCAACGGCATCGTCCACGTTCATTGTGATCTATCGATTGCAGGCGTAAATAGTTTCTATTACAGTTGATTGGACTTTTTGTACGTCAACCGAAATTTTCGCCAATTCACTTTGTATTATTCAACGTCTCTCTCCGAACTATTAATTAGAGTAATCGCAACGCTTTCATAAAGGATGTTGTCCACCACGCAATGCCACTTCTTAACAAGCACAAGTGTTAATCAATACGATCAATATATTATGGGGAGATACGTATCAATCTTCCTTCGCAACCTATTATAACAGATGACTTTGCCGAAAGAGCTTGTAACACGGATTGGTAGACTGTTCTGATATTGAACGGAACGAGATGACAATTTCTGCTCACAGAGCTTGTAACGTGTCCTTTGTGGAGTTTACTATCCTGACGTTGTACATGATGTTATGCGTTTCCTATTCCCGAGCATAAGGAATGCAATTTGCCGGAGCGTTCATGCGTGAAAAGACTGTTATTCAAGCCAGTTATGCTAATTGCGTTTCGTATTATGTTTTGTGGTAACAAAGGGTATGCCATGTTTTTACCAAATTCGTATGGGATTCGAGATGACGAAATAAGTGTCCGCCGCACTCCGGAGTGTCGAAGACCGAAAGAAAGGCAGGGTACATATCGAGAAAATGCGGCACCATAAATTTTTCGTGAGCGCGATCTTGATTAGAGCCGGCCGAACAAATGAACGGCTGAAATTGGCAAGAAACGTCACCGGGCAATGTATCTTCATCGGAAAGGTGTACATTATTGCCGTTATCGTCATCAGTGTTTGTTGTCTGTTTTAAAAATAAACTTAATTAATATGTACCTAGTTGGGAACGGCCTACTTATAAAATATGGCGTCGTGACTGGGTCTCTACGAGTCGGACACCTCCAGATGCGTTGCTCTGATCCGTATATCATTCGGATTTATTGGTATCGTCCGGTTCGAAGATAGTAGTGCACAAACGCCAGCCAGAGATGTACTCGATTGCAAGATCCGGAGCCGATCCTGTGCAGAGTGCGTCGTGACCACGCCCATGCACATCCCATTCGCCCTGTTCGGGTCAGTTTCGCGCTACGCGACGATTTCGAATACAATTCGCGATCTCTATCTACCATATTCGCAGCAGTCGTAAATTCTTAAATGAAGAACGAAATCCGCGGAAGCGTCCGGATTTAGAAAGCACTAACATTTTTTATGCTAATGGTCGAATATCGCGATCCGAATCGAGTGTATATTCCGAAAGGCAACGTATATGGACGGCGTGGCTCTTTATTCTCGTTTTTATCGTCTCCGCGAAAACGGTATATATCTGTTTGAATTTCAAAGGCCGGAGATTACCGGGATCCAGTTTCGAGATATGGTGAAATTTTTTAAATAACAACGCGCGACTTTCGATGCTTATCGCATCGGCATCGGGCCGGATTACGAAACGCCATTCGGCCTCGTTTCCATACGGGTTTTTCTTCCTAGATGCGATTCCAACAACGACTACAAACTTACGACTTCCACACAAATTTCACGACTAAACACTCTTTTTGGTCCGTTTTATTACCTTGACCTGTATGTATCTGTGTGAAGGAATTTGTTTTGAAAATTTAGACACCTATCGGAGATGCTGATCCGGCACTCAAAATGCATTCAATCTAGACACTTGTTCGACATTTTGAGCCAATCAGAATCGATGAATCGTAGTTCCAACGGACAACGGTCTCATGTGAGTAGTACCATCGATTTGAACCGATCTGAAATTCGTGAGTCCATAGAAGACATCGTACTGTTTCGATGTAAGAATAACAGTAGTTTAATTGTGAATAGGGATTCCGCGATCAAGATTTTCATTGGTACGCAGAATGACCTTCGAGAAAGTGCGTGGTCGCCACTTAGAGCTTCCTTGTAGGGCCAGTTCCTTCGAATGAATGAAACGACACGGCCATTTGGTAGTTGACTCTTTTCGCTACGGATCCGCATTACAATATTCATAGAGTTCGAGCACGTAGAGAAGCAGAAAGCTCGGAACGGTGTCGTCAAATCGCCAAATTGGGTATGAACGTTGATCGGCGTCCGCTTCGATATCGCCGGATGCCATAAGCGTTCAGTTCATATAAACGCTCGAACATACAAATACGTATACGAGGTGGCCGTTATCGGTCATCGGTACGGCCGGTTTATCCGTCTATCGGACGTATTAAAAGCTTGTTTGTAAGCGGCCTTTAAAACTCGGAAATTGGAAATTGTTTGATGCATTACGATCTGATAATGTGCGGCGAATATGGGCGAGTTCCTGGTGACGCTCGTTAATTCGATATCGTACCCAGCGATTCGCGACGAAATATCGAAATAACCCCGGGAATTTATCGGACCGATCGACCGGACGACCGAATCGCGCTATCGCTCGAGAATCGTACCAATTAAGAAACACTGTCAGCCGGCATGGAAGACTACCAACAGATATGAAAGTGTCCGATGTATGTGATTTTCAGATATCGCCCGGTTATCCATCTTATTTGACGTTCGATTCCAGGACAACATTTCCGATTAGACCTTTTCGCGGTTCATGAATAATTAATGCGATTCTGCTGTCGACGCGAGAAAACGCCGCCACCACACACTGGGACGAATGGCCAATCTAACGCAAGAAAATCCATTTCAACGCACACCATAACCATTTTTGGACATGCGCAACTCTACGAAACATCATACCTCATGGTGGTTCCGTTTATTATTGCCGGAAACTATTCAGAAATTGAGCAAAACCATTAGTCATAGCGTTCGTAACAAAGAGAGAATAATGTTTTAAAGTGAATTTTAATCTAAAACGAACGATGCGTCACAGCATACCTGTATCACGAATAAGTTAACTACCAGGTCAGCGTTTCTACTGCGCATGTGCCAGAAATAAAATGAAACCATGTTCGTATTCATTATACTACTGAAAATCTACTCTACGCGTTATTCGATCCCCATACGGCAGTACAGATATTTCATCTGTTCTGTAGTAGTAAGAAAGAAAAATTAGTTTTTTGGATCAATGAATATTTTATGGGAATTACATGAAATTTTTTCCATTCAGTTTAAAAAAATTTAAAAATCAGACAATTACGATGACATGTTTGATGAGAGGCATCAAGAGGTGGAATTATTAACAGCCGCAAAAACGGTGCTTTCAGACGGTTCCAAAATTTTTTCCTCACAAAGGCTTAGTTTTAGTCAAGAATAGTACTCGAAGCGATTGATAGTGACCGAAGCGATGATGGTTTTAGAAGTTGAGTTATATTAGAAACTGTTGAAGAATCTTTGGAATTTCTGAGTTTTGATTTGTTTTTGCTCTAAAACGGTGATTTGTGGCCGTAAAAGAAAATAAAAATATTTTATTGGAAGTTCGGGAAATTTAACGGTTAAGGGGGCCATATTATGTGTAAAATATTCGGGGAAATCGTTAAGTTTTGAGATTACCAATTTTTTCCCCAAAATCTATGCAAAACACGTTTAAGTCGTTCTTGCACAAAAGATTTCAATTAATATTTTCTCGAGGTAAAAAGTTTCGTGTCACTATCTAGAATAGTTTTACAAGGTACTCAGGCGAAAAAAACTGATTTTTTTCATACTTTTTTTAAAGTCAGTCCCTTTCCTTTTACTCATTCGACCCTAAAAATACGTTTGTATCTCGATATCGAATTCCTAGCTCTGAAAACAGGGACACAGAAATTCCCAAAAATCGAGCAGTTTTTCTGGAGAATTAGTTTTCCGATTGCAATCGAATAAGGAACCAAACCTGCAGACCATTGACGTCCATCTTTTCCGAAAATTTCGTCGCTGCGCCTAACGCGGTTTAGCCTGTAGCGCGACTAGAAAATCTCCAACACACACACACACAAACTATCTCGATTGCCTAACGTCGGCAAAATACACGGCTCACTTTGTTCGCTGGGCAAGCGTATATAATAAACCATGTTCTCTGGTTAACAATCAAATTTCGTTACATCAATAAGTCTTTTCTTTTATCGATCCAGTTTTCAAACAGCTACAATTTATTATTCGATTTTAAATAATTTTTGAAGAATCGCTCATTTTTCAAAGTTTTTGAAGTTATCTTCTCGAATTCCCAATCGATTTATTTCGTTCGCGTCTGATTTGAAAGGTCTTTGAGCACAAAAAGGGATCATTTTTTTTACATATTCAACTGTCTGAAGAACTGCCAATTCCACTATTATTTCACAGCAGTGCACAGAGACGTCAAAATCTTTAATTTTTCTTAAAAACGAAAGGGCTTAACGTTAGCTAAACTTTCATTTCCGAATTGGCAAAAAAGTAAATAGTTGGTTGCGCAAAACTGAAATTCGCGAAGGGAAAATCAAAAAATAAATAGACAAGTTCTTGATATTGAAGTGATTCTTCAAACAAACTCGTATCTCATGTTTCCTTTTCTCTCGAAGTCGTTGTGATAATTTATTGTCGTTGAAACGTCAATGTGATAACGTTTCATAAAGATTTATAACTTAGACCCTCAATACTATGTAACACAAACGTATCTTTTGGTCTCAATTTTTTTTTCAGAATCTGCTCTTCTGGTCTACTGAGGAGGTGCTCCACAAATTCGGCTCTATTAGTCTGCAGTTTGGCCCTTCGGTCGTCGTTATTTGATTAATCATCGTCTCCCCCTTCAGAAGTGATATTTAAGAGAGCTATCTTATTCAGCTCGAAGTTTGTGTTCTCACCTTCCAATCTTCTCGTACAATCTCGCAGAAATGGCGCATTTATCACGATCGGCGGCCGTATATCAATCCCGAGGTCGTTGCTGACAATTTCGAAGGTCTCGCTCGTAGGTACAAGTCGACCGTTTTATCAGATTTCGTCGTTCAATTCTCGGGCCAATTAACATAATTGTAATTATGCTGGCGTGTCACGACCATTAAAGCATCTTGTTCGAGCCGTTTCTTGAACGGTTGTGCGATTCGTGCGACGCGGCAATGTTCCGTTTTCGCATCCGTCGGATTTGAACGCGACGAACACAATACTCTTCTTGTTATCGATCATGTTTTAGCAGGGGGATTTTCGTGGGGAGGAAGTGGAGATCTGATTCGATGGTAATCGCTGGATTAAAAGCATTTTTTTGTCTTGTAGGTGATCAACCTCTCCTTTCCGATGTCTACAATCGCGTTGTCTGATAGTATTTTTTATTATTTTGTTTCATATATAAACTATTTGGATTTCATAGTGATTGTATTCGAACAAAGCTCGAGGCTGAACAAAATAGTTCTCTTAATCGCTCTTATATCAACTTGACAACGAAAAATTATTTTTTACTTCTCAACAAAATTTACTGTTTTTTGAATGTTAAATCAAAGAACGTTCAAGGGACGGTTGCCTGAGGAATTTTCACCTTCTCAACTTCACTATAAGAAATTTGAAAAAGAAATCGACAGATTCACTAATTGAACAATGCAATGCATGAAGGTGGCTTCAGATTTTGGTTTCTATTCACGCGAAATCCCCATTTCACTTTGATTCCATACAATCCATTAGCTCTCCAAAATACTGGTTACATAATATTTTCCCTCGAATAAAGTTGAATTATGCGATTTTCTTTACAGATACAAAAATAGTCTTGGTCGGAGAGCTCGATCCCAATTGAGTTCTGCGACTAAATTGGTAGTTCGTTGCCGGCCTTGTCGCCCGTGTTCGATCGAAAAATTCGCCACAGCCACCAATTCCGTTCGGACGGAAATAAAAATATGGCGTCCGAAATTGCGGACGAGACGAAATAAAGAATGAGGTGGATTCGCCGGAGGCGAGGCTTATCGGGAAAGTGTAGTGCAGGTTATATCTGGCTTATCTCCTTGCTGCAGCCGCCATATTCCTTTCTTATCGGCCTGTCTCGTTTCCTACTTCCACTCGTATCTCTGGCGCTATCGGGCTTCGACCAGGCCCGCATAGATGCAAAAGTGGGGCCCTCGCGCCCCCGCATACACACGACTTTATCGACTATCTGCCTCACGGATCGCCCTACATGCATGTTTGTATGCCGCCACGTTCAACGTGCATACGCGGATATGACTTTTTTTTGTCGAAACGAAATCGACGAAATTTTCGGACGGCCCATCATGTGTCGCAGCTTCCCGTTTCTTATCTGGCGAACATCGCAATGACCGGTGTGTATTAATGTTTTGGGTACTGTTCGACAAAACTGGCCGGTGCCTGATTAGTTTCGCAGAAATAACAAATTGCCTGTCAGGATTAAAAGATGATCTCGGCTTCTTCTGCCGATTGATCAAGTCCGTCGAAATGACTCGCCTAATTTGGCCGGTAACTGCAGCTACTGTACCCGCCTTATGATAAATCGTCAAATTGGTGGTCCGAAAACCGCTCCGGGTAAATTATGGCTTTGTCTATAATGTAGTCCACGACGGACCAATAGATCACGATGCTGCACGTCTCTCGCAACCAGTTCGCCTTCGTCTTTGATCGAGATTGTTAACCTACACACTTTCTGTAACCATATATCGGCTGAAGAAAAGTGCTGAAGCACATCACATCTCCCAAAAGGTCTAATATTACCTTGATGACCAAGACGTCTACTTCTACTGAAAGCTATAAAAAACCGAGCTCCGAGGAGGATTTCAAAAATCACTTTTTTTTGTCGAAGGTTTTTTATGATGAAGATTTTCTCTTTAGGATAAAATGCTTTATCAATCAATGGGTTAATTGATTAATTGATAACAAGATAATTAGAAAAGTAGCGTCAGAGATATAATGAAATATTGAAATTACAAAAACAAATAAAATAAACTCCCATTCCTATCTTAATTATATCTTATTTTTTTATTTTCCCGTAAAAAAATTTGCCCAAAAAATCCTGAAAAAATAATTAACACGAAAATATACTGAAAACCATATACCAAACGTTTTTTACATCTGTCTAGATATGAAAAATATTGCGTCGCATTGGTGATGTGTATTACGGAACACTGATCACTTTTGTGGAAGTGCGCAAAAAAGAAAAGGCCCAACGGAAATAACCTCTCACTCAATCTTTTCGTGGATTGAGGGAGAATTCTATACTAGAAATCAATTTCATTATTATCGATCACCGATATGAAGAGTGGTGTGGCTCAATCCGGCGAAATACCAACTAAATAGATATATCCATGCAAACCGCTCGTGCTGTTTTATTGTAACATTTCATCATACAATTTACGGACGTAGTTGATGGAAGGTTGAATTTCTGTGAGAACATTATATCATCATTATACAATAAGAAAAATGGTCAGCCATTTAGGTATGGAGTTCATCACAGGTCAGTCAACGGAGATAGCGAAGAACTGCATGTATGAATAATGCACCGCGCCCCCGGCTCGTCGCTTTCGATGGTAGAATTCACCAACGTGAACCGATTGTGGGTGGCCCAAATTTTACATGAGCGCTATCGGATATTATTCGAGGATAAGTGCGGACTCGTTACAAGAATACAAATATTTTAATGCGCAATAATTGATTATCATCATAAAATTATCTTTATTTTAATGAAATTGTATTTGAGTTTCCTCTATCACTCAACAGAAAAACGAGGTGGTTTTTCTCATCACGATTCCAAAGGTTAGAATTATTTCAGTAATAGTGATATTGAAATAATAAAAACAAATATTAAAGATACGAATACGAGGAAAATTGTACTTATCGCAAATATAAAATTTCAATACTACGTGATGATAACGTTGGAACGTAATATGTGAATCAATAAACAGTTAACACTAAAAACAATATTCAGACAGACCAATTATAAAAAAATTGTAATAATTTTTCCGACATTTAAGTCAAAACGTCGATGATTTAGATGAAAATTAATTTTTCTCCAGTTTTCTGCAAGTTTCCTAACTTTTCTCGAAAGGAACTTGAGAAATTTGTTCACAAACCCCAAACTGGAATGTTATTTTTCGAATGAGAACCATTTGCAATTGCCATCGAATAAAATGTGATAAGGAATTTTCCACTGGTTGTAAACATATTTTCACTCATTACAAAATTGCTATTTCTCGAAAATGAGTTATTTATCTTATTGTGTCAGTTATTCATCTATCTATACAACGTGAAAAGATATGAAATAGGAGTTATTGAACGATAATATTGTTTGAAGTAGGGAATGAGAACAACAAGAATCGATTGATTTCCTTTGAAAAATTTCCACCAGAAATTGTGAACATATTTTCACCAACTACAAAATTGTGATATAGCTAAGCAAAAAGAAGTGTCGATATGAACTTATTCCAATCTTGATTTTATTATTTCTTTGAAATGGTTCGATTTGATTTTGGAATTTTCTTATTTTTTTTGATCAGGTTATATCTTATTGTGTCAGATATTCATCTATCTATACAAATTGAAAAGATATGGAACCGGAGTTATTGAACGATAGTATTGTTTGAAATTGCGGAACGAGAATAACAAGAATCAATTGATATTCGTTGGAAAATTTCCACGAGAAATTGTGAACACATTTTCACCAAGTACAAAATTGTGATATATAGAAAAAAAAATCAATTTCGATATGAGTTTATTCCAACCTTTGTTTTATTTTTTCTTTAAAATGGTTTGATTTTATTTCGAAATATTCTTATTTTTAAACAGGTTATTTATCTTATTGTGTCAGATATCCGTCTGTCTATACAAATTGAAAAGATATGAAACCGAAGTTATTGAACGATAGTATAGTTTGAAGTAGCGGAATGAGAATAACAGGAATCGGTTGATATTCTCCGGAAAATTTTCACGAGAAATTGTGAACATATTTTCACCAACTACAAAATTGTGATACATAGCAACAAAAAAAAATTTTTTGATGTGAGTTTATTCCAATCTTATGCCATTTTTTCTTTGAAATGATTCAATTTCAATCTGTGATTTTCTTCAGGTTATTTATCTTATTGTGTCATATCTTCATCTATATAACCCTTGAGAAGATAGGAAACAAGTTATTGAACGATAATACTGTTTGAAGTAGTGGAATGTGAAAAACAAGATTCGGTTGGTTTCCTCTAAATATTGCACAATAAATTGTAAACATATTTTCATCAATTACAAAATTGTGACACATCGCAAGGAAAAAAGAAGTTTCAATAAGAAATGATCAAAACCACATCTCATTCCTACTTTGAAATGGTTCGATTTTAAGTTAAAATATTGTTATTTTTCAGCAGTTTATTCATCGAATTGTGTCAGATTATCATGTATCTAATAAACTTGATAGGGAACAGGAGTTATTGAACGATAAAGTTGTTCAGAATAACGGGATGAGAATAACAAGAATGCGTAGATTCTTTCTAGAAAATCTATCTTGATATGCTGTGTTAAATGTGGGAAATTTCAAAACGAATAGTATAGATCAAAAAGGAATTTCAAAAAAATAATATTTCTGACATCGAACACTAAATTGCTTCAGTTACGACAAATTGAACGTTGCATATTGCATGAACATGAAACTAGAACAAATTAATTGAAATGCATTCATTTTCAAACAACAAAATTAGAGTATCAATAACAAAGAAGCTCTTGCTTGAGATAATTGTTCGTTCATTTTATTTGGAGTTCGCAGTGCTTCAAGTTTTCAACTAGATTTTTATCTACTTTCATTTGTTTATCGAACTTTTCATTGGATACGTTGTTTTCAGATTACGTTTTTGAAGTATAATATTTGCTCGTGATAATAGGTAATAAAACCAGGCGAACTAAATGAACAAACTAGTTTCAATTCTATATTATAAGGTTGTGTGTTACTGATAGTTGAGATCAAATTAATTGGCAATCGATTGAAATTGAAAATAGTTTTCTTGGACTTTCTATGACCAAGATGTTCTGATAGAATTGGATGAACAATTTAATTTGTTCCCGTTCCTGCTTCGAGAAATCTTCCGAAAATGAATAATACAAAAGAAGAAGGTAAAAATCAACATTTTATATTATGCTATGTCGAGTATGTCAATTGCCATTGGTCAATTTCAGAAACTCCATTGATTACAAATACAATTGAAATAATAATACGAATTTGGATTTTCCAAAAAGATGAATCGTAATCAAAGAATGTAATCAAGTTTTGAACTTCAAAGAGAAACTCTGACAGGAAAAAATTTGAAAATTGAAAGGAAGGTTGAAATTTGGAATGATTGTTTTCGAAAAATTTCAACATTTATGTTTTAAATTTTCAGTCAAAAGATTTTTTCTGGATATTTGTTTGTAATAAACCAAAATGTAAGACCAAAAACCAGAAAGGTTACCAGGTTAACGTAATTTTAATCACGAAACTGCTTTTATTCAAGATTATGTGCGATCATAAAACTGATTCCTTAAGAAAAACGTGTGCAGAAGTTGGAGAAAAAGGCATGAGAAAATTTGGTGACGACTAGCAACTCGAAAAATAAATGCGCAAAATGAATTTCATAACGCAACAAATTGTGAAACTTCAATTTACATTTCATAGATTAAAAGATAAGCAAAATTCGATAAGTTTCATCAGGTCGAAACTCGTGTTTTTACGATTTAGTGACGAAAATGAAACTCGGCAGATGTGGAAATCCTTTCGCAATAGGAGGGTAAACTTTTACAAGTAACAAACAATCCAAATGAAATAACATGATAAATAATTTGATCAGTGGATTTAGAACGGATATTTTTCAGCCGTATTTTTATACATATATGTGACCAAGTAGCGAAAATTTGGAATACTATCGAATTGTTTATGTGCTATTAAATCCTAGAGAGAAAAAATTTAATGTTTTAATATGATCGCAATTCATAAAAAAGCCATTTATTCGATGTAGCGGCCGATTTGGACGAAAAATTCAAACAGAAACTTTGATAAGAAAGAAATTGAACATTAAAAAGAAAGTGGAAATTTGAAATTATTGCCTTCGAACATTTGGAACTTTTCACATATTTTTAGTTCACAAAAAACGAGTCATATTCCAAACTTCAATAGATCAAAATTTGAAATTAAAAACCCGAAATATTGGAATGAGGTTTGGTTAACATAATTTTATTTACGAAATTAGTTTTATTCAATATTATATACGATCATGAAACTGATTCCTCAAGAACGACGTGTGCCGAAGTCGGAAAACAAGGTACGAGAAAACTTCACAACAATTAACAACTCGAAGAATAAATGCGCAGAATGAATTGCGTAACGAAACAAATTGTGAAAAGTCAATTTACTCTTCAAAGATTAAGAGATAAGCAAAATTTGATAAGTTTCATCCAAGTTGAAATTTATTTTATTCCACGATTTAGTGACAAATATTAAACTATTGGACGAATTTGGGTAAACTTTTACATATAACAAAAAATGCAAATGAAATGAGATGATAAATAATTTGATCAGTGGATTTAAGACACAGAAAAATTGGAATACTGTCGAATTGTTTATTCAACGCTATCTGTTTTAATTGGATCGGATTTTTTTAAATTAAATATTAGTAATGAAGGATACTTAGGAACAAATACATAGTTGGACACAAATGTCCAATAATAAAACTTGAAATACTATTGGAAATAAATACTCGCTTCATCTCCTTCATTTCACCCAACTCCCGTACCTTTTATGATTGATCCACTGACCACCCAAGTTATTATTATTGGTAAACGCTTTTTGTGATGAGATTTTTCGCTTCGTAAAAGATAAATCCGTACCGACTGCCAGTTGTGGGTTATCTTGATACCGCGGCCGTAATGAGCTTCATCCGGGGGCTGTCACTCTTCCCTCTTTCACCCTCGGACGTTATCTGCCCCCGATAGTCTATGCCGAGCTTGGTTATCCGACATAGCCGCTTAATTAGCTACCCTTAGGTGGAAGTGCTTATTTATTTTCGGGTTACCTGTAGTGGTTGATTTTTTTTTCTGATTTAATATTCCTACATGTAAATCGATTTTTTCTCAAATAGGAGTGAGTTAGAACTCATTCTACTCCATGTTCTTTTTTTACATTCTCCCTAGCGAATTGAAAAGGAAACAATATTGGAAGAGTTTATTGTTTGGAAAAGTGAAAAGAAGGAAAAGGAACAAAATCATCTACTGGGGTACACTGGGGTCGTTTTCTATTATCTCTCACCTATAGGTGATATATCTGAGGAGGTATGAATTAGAAATTACACTATGAGGTTATTCGTAGTCATTATCTGCATAAGAAATCGAATTCCAAGAGAACATACTGTGGCTCAAATTGGGAAAATACTTTTTCCTGTTGTCCTATGTCATTGTAATACTTCAGTATTAAAAATCAGTTGAGGAATTATAGAAAATCTCAATTTTATTCGAATATAGCGATAGGTTAAGAAGGAAATAACGAGCCATAGCTGCGTTATCCGAATTTGCCCATATTGAAACAAGACTGGTTACAAAACGGCGATACATTGTACGCCCAAAGCAAGTCACCCACAACGAGGGAGCATACAGAGAGTCAGATAACAAACGAACTCATTTTTTACACGGCGCAACTGAGACTACGACCGGGAATGTTATAAACACGAGATGATTTATGGTTGTTTATATTCCCTCGGGTCGATTAGTTTATGGAACGATTGATGTATTGATTGTCCGCAGTTCCTGCATATAATGATCGCTTGCGTCCGATCTGATAAATCCGAAATGTGCATCCAACGAACACGTACACAGTTATCGAGACGCGACGGATCCGATAGCCATCGTCAGCTCGCCCCCCAAAATTAATAGTTTCACCTCGTATCCCCAAGAATCCGCATCCCGCCCCAAAATCTGAACCAAGCAGCCGGGAGGGGTGGCTGGTGTGGAGGAATTCAAACTGACGTCAGAGGGTCGAAAATGAGCGAGTGCGGACCGATAAGGGTGAATAATTCGAACCGGTGGCACGTTAAATCTACCTTTTCCAGCTTTGAAGAGGTTAACGCGACGCCGCGTTTTTGATTATGTCATTAACTGCGATCGTAGATAGATCACATTTTCACTCTTATTCGACGGCAGTTTCCACCGTTCGCGGTTTATTGGCGATATCCCGTTCCTCCTTCCGCCGTCGTCGCCTGACACTCATCGATTAGAATATTAACGGCCGGGATCCAATCATTTTTACGGTTCACGCGTCCTACCGACTTTTATTACGAGACATTCGGAAATTTCACGCCACTATCGCGATCGTGTTACGACAGAAACCGTCCGGTTTAGGCTGCTACATCCTTCGCCATCAACTTGTCTGCGGCTCGACAGAAAAAAATAACCCTTTTCGGAAAAATCAGAAGATCAGAGCCACAGCAATCAGGCCATGCCGTGCAATGGCAAAAAAGGGATCATACGAGGTCGATGGTGTTCTTATTATTCAACTAAAATCCCTGGAAACGAAAGCTATGCTCCAAAAATACTTCTACAGCTTCGTTTCCTGGATCAACAAAGAGAACAACTTATCTTTCGTGGAAATCAGATTGAAAATATAAAACGTAAACAAGAACTTCTCACATGAAACGGAGCAAGTTATAAAAATACTTGAATATCAAAGAAGCTCTCAATATAGTCCAGCTAATGGAGAAATTTCATGGAAAAAATTAATAACCCAGTGGAAATTGTTCAAAGTTTCGAAATCACACGTTTTCGCTTCTCGTTTTTAAACTATGGATTTTCTTGGAAATGTCTTCAAGCAAAAGTTTTAGATAACAGAAATACCTTCAATCTGAATTTGGTTTCGTTCTATTAGGCGTTTTTTGCAAACGTGATATTTACGACGTCAAATTTTCTTTGATATTTTTCATCATTTTAAAATGAAGCTTTTATAGCGTCCAATCAATCTGAATGAAAAAAAAATTGTAACATTCTTCGTTCACGACATATAACAATTTGTTTATAAAAAACTGCTTTTTCACGACAAAACGTGCTAGTTTTTGGCAATGTTTTTCAGTTTTTTTTGTATTATTTATTATAGCTGAAGATCCATATTTTACTATGCTGAAAATGTGCAGACTAGGAAATGCGAAAAAGACTATTTTTTTCAACATTGAAAATAAGGTACATTTGTTAACTTTTAAATAACTAATAATTAATAAGATCAAAATAAACCGTCTAAGGTTATTTGTTTATAAAAAAAAGTACCCTATTTTCAATGTCGTGAAAAGTAGTCTTTTTCGCTTTTTCTGGTCTGAAAATTTTCAGGAAAATTAAATACGGCTATAATACTTGAACAGAAAAAATCGAATAATATTGCCGACAAGTAGCACGTTTCGTCGTGAAAAAGGCAGTTTTTTATGAACAAATAGCTATATAAGCGATGAACGTAATAAGTTTTTTTTGGATTAAGTTTGATTTGATGCTATAAGAGCTTCATTTTAAAATTTTGAATTTGGCGTCGTAAATATCACGTTTACAAAAAACGACTATTTTGAGAAGTTTTTTCCAGTTTTCTTGTTAACCGTCAACCCAAATTGAACAAAACCAAATTCAAGGTGAAGGTATTGCTGGCATCTAAAACATTTCTTTGAAGATATTTTCAAGAAAATCAATAGTTTAAAATCTAGAAGCGAAAAGGTGTGATTTCAAAACTTTGAACTGCACCCCACCCACTAGGACGGTCGATAGCAGTCCTTATGGAAACCTTATATTGTACTCAAAACCCTAAACAATTTCCACTGGGTCACTACCTATAATTAATTTTTTTCTATTTAGCACTGGAAATTTCTCTATTGACTGGACTAATACCAACACATGATTGTTGGTATTGTTGTAGAATTATATTGAAGATATGCGAATATGTTCGATATTCCACAATGTTAAAACTTTTTTCACTCCAGAAAACGGTAATCATATATCAACACCAAAAAAAGAAGTAAACGTTTCTAACCACTTCAAACCCACGCTTTCTTTGGCCATCAAGATCACCCGATCTGACTTCTTTGGACTTCTATTTATGAGCGAAATAGAAGTACGAACAGCTACACAATTTGTACAGAAACGAGTTATAAAATGGACATATCGAACAATTGTTCTAAATTTTAATTTTTTTTTTTTTTGATTCACTGATTTCGGAATAACTTCCTTAATATTCATTTCAGATCATGAATAAGTTAGGTAGGATCAAATTAATTTTCAACATTGTCTTCATAAATGCGATTAAAAAATGCGGTTACCATTTGAAGAAATCGGTTTTTCATGTTTTCGTCACATCTCGGTTCGCCGCTGAATTTGTGACCACCTGTAGTATGAATTGTAATTTCGGTTTTTGAAAAAGAAACTTTAATAATTGTTCTGGAAAAGTGTGGAAATAAAGAAGTTCCTTCTGGGGAAAAATTGGAAAATGTCGCATGATTTCATCTCGACGAATCTGATGGAGCAAAAAAGTAGGATGTTTCGATTAAAATACAGAAGTCACATGGGGAAAAACAAGAGGAACATACCGAAAGTCAGATATGGAATTTCATATTAGGCCATCGATGGTGGGACAGGCTGTATACCAAAATCAAAATACCTTCGTTAAAGGCATAATTTTTAAATTCTATTTTCATAAATCTTCGTTGTAAAGAAAAGATGTCTAATGAATTTCAATTGGAAATTTTATGTACAGGTTGTCCCAAATTGGATGCTTTTGAACGGTAACTATGTGAAATATTAGGTATAGCGAAAAACAATGTGAGGAGTTGAGGGGAACTCCATTGGTGAAGACAGACTTGAGCTGTCGTCTTCTGTTTTTAAGATATTTCGGAATTCTTGATTTCGACCGAATTCAACTTTTGCTGAAGTAAAGTGAAAATGATTTTGACATTGTACAGGCACTTTTTTGAGTAAAATAATTTTTTTTCTGTTTGGTTCTTGAGTTATAAAGAAAACTTGTATTTTTTAAATGCGATTAGTAAATTCTTTTTATGCTTATTCGAAAGAACTAACTTTTTCCTGTTAAAAATGTAAAATTTAAAATGCAAAAAAAGTCCAAATGCGAAAAAACATATCATGCGATACATTTTTGAACAGGAAAAAATAGTTGTTTCGAATGAGCATAAAAAAGTTAATAATCGTATTGAAAAAAATTCAAGAACCAAACCGAAAAAAGAATTATTAGATTCTACTGAAAAAAGTACCTATAGAATGTCAAAACCATTTTCACTTTACTTCAATAATAACCGAGATATCAGCAAAAGTCAAAATCGGCCAAAATCTCAAAAACAAAAGACGAAAGCTCAAATGGAGTTTTCCCCGAAATCGAATGTTTTTCTCTATTCCTAATATTTCGCAGAGTTACCGTTGAAACGCACCCAAATTGGGACACCATGTACGTACATTAAAAAATGAAAGAATCTTTAGGAAAAAGTCGAATGCGATACGAAGCATATGGCGTATTCCGGGCACAATAAATAAAAGTGGGCGCTACCGATACTTTCCAATCGGCTCGAACCCAACGTGAGCAACGGTGTAGGTGTCCCAACTCCCCAGTTTTCTGCTTTATAAATAAACGTCCATTGTAAACGGGCAGGAATGAAAAACGAAATTGCACAAATATTGAGTCAGCCGCCTAATCGCTGACCTCAATCTCTCCCAATATAATGATTTATCTCCATGTTAAAGTCGTGCTCTTCGGCGCGGCGAAGATGCGAGAGTGAAACGCGTTCGCGGCAGACGAGACGGTGCGGTAAGCCGATTCGTGGAAATGCGTTCGGAAAATGCGAATCTGATACGGAGGGGAAACTGTCAAACTCAATCGGACAATCGAAGTCAATATGAACAAACCCCCGTTGTTCGCGAATGATAACGGTCCATTGATGAATATAAATAAGACGAAAGCGGCGTCGTCGACGGCAAGCTTATCGCGACGTTGCACGGGGGGCGGTGGGATGGTAAATTCTGCGGACTCGAATCGGGATATTTAGATATTCTAATAGTGGCGGCGCTGTCTGATAACATGCATGCTAGTGCTGGGCCGGCGCTGATAAGCGCTCGAAGGAGAGGTCGGCCGCCGATAAAGACGCGTCGCGACGCTGCTCCGCTTCCCCAGAATGCGATAAGGGGCGGTATCTCCGGTCGCGACGTAGAAATAATAAACCATCCCCCGAATGGCAACGATTTCGCGAGATCCATCCGATAACGGAACGAAGAACGATTAATAAACGTCGCCGTGCATTCTGACGGATGCGCCAGCCAGACAACGAATAGAAAATAGCTCGGGCAAGGAGATTTCTTCGACTTATCATACGCAACATAAACACGCCAAAAACAACATTGAGGCACATGTTGAGTAATCGGAATCCATCGTATCATCAGTTTTTCGTACGTTATCATCTTCGAATACATTTAAAAAGTTAAATGCAATTCCGATTCTTTGTCCTGTTACGACCGCGCCATTAGATCCTAAATCGAGCATGGAAGTGCGCTGGTTCTATCGGTGTTTGCCGAGCTTTAGCTGCATAACTTCTCGCAACAATATCCTCATAAAGTTGGCATTTTTATCTTGTGCTCTCGTAGGAGGAAGAAAACTTAATTTACGTAATATCAGCATATAACTTTCCGTAGATGCATACAATCTTATCTTTCTAGGTAGGAAGTGAGTTTGCGAGCTCGGTCGGAGCTCCGGAGACACTACAGAATTGAACGTAACGAGCCCGAACATGAAACTGAATCTTATCTGGGGACTGTTGAATATGACGACGATAATTTCGACATTTTTCCAGCGAAATTTCGATTCGTTCCGGATAAATCGGACGAGATTCCACACTGACAACTGCACACCAATATGTTAGTATATACGTACGGAGGAAGAGACACAGGTGGCATGAATTGCACTAGCGACACTGCAGCCCTAATTGTCCCACCCGTTTAGCATACAATGGCAACTAGGCGGCCATATATCGGCATCGATTTTTTAATGTTGCCCGGAGCGGCAAGATTACGCTTATCTGCGGTGCAATCTTGCCGCTCGCTCGCCATTTACAAATAGTTATTGTACCGCGGCAAGACGGTTCGATCTTCGCCCTGTCACATGCATCGGAGCAACAGCAGCGGCAGCGGCAGCAGCAGCCGCCGTTTCTTTCACGAAGAAGATTGGCGATTCCGCGCCCGATGAACACTGAAAATTCGATATCGAACAAAAAAAATGAACGATTCACTTCGTCAGGGCGGTAACAAGAATCTTCGGAACCGATGATTGTGTTTCACGTAACGCATTGTATGCTCCGCGACATGAAATTGGGTGATATCGCGTGTCTATATTGTGTGCTTTGTTCATTTTGGAGGTTTTGCGTGTTTTATTTGGGTTTGTTTCATCTGTCCATTACCGACGTTTCGCGTGCCTCATTTGGGATTGTTTCGTCTTCCTGTCCCAGAAGTTTCGCCCGCTTATTTTGTGTTTTTTGGTCTGTTTTCGGGATTTTGCATTCCAATTAATTCACCGTCTATTTTGCGGGCATCGCATGTCTATTCTATCTATACATAATTCCTCTGTCTATTTTGAGCTCATCTCGTTTCGCATGTTTGATATGTATTTTTTCGTGTGCAAACTCGCTATTCTGTTCGGTTGTTCTGGAGCTTTTGAGTTTCTAACTTGGGTTTTTGCGTCGCCTGTCCATTCTAGAAGTTACGCCTTTCTATTTTGCCTTTGTTTGGTTTTCTTGTTAGGCTTTCATTCGCCTACCCATTTTAGAGCTGTTGGATGTCTGTTTTTATATAGTCTGCATATTTTGTCTATTTTTCATGTCTTCCATCTATTTTTCAAAGATATGGCGTGTCTATATGTTGCTATATTTGTTTATTCTTGAAGTTTGGCGTGTTCTATATTGGTTCGGCTTGTCTGTCCAGTTGAGAAATTTTGTCCGTCTATTTGGGTAAATTTGACTTTCCCTTTAATTTGTCTGAAAGGTTTTGTGTACAAAATAGACATTTCGCATTTGCTTCATCTATTTTTTAGGGCTATCGGGTGTCTATGTCATGTATTCGGTACGTTCATTTTATCGGCGTGATTTTTTGGGTTTGCTTCCTCTCTGTCCCTGAAGTTTTGCCCGTTTCTTTTGTGTTGGTGTTTTTGGTCTATTTTGGGGATTTTGCGTCTCTATTTTGCGTTTGGTTTCACTGTCTACTTTGGATGCGTCACATGTCTGTCTCGTATTTACATGATTCTGTCTATTTTAGAGGTGCCTAGTTTGGTTTATTTCCTCTGAATACTTTGGAGGTTGTTTCGTCTATTTATTTTTTCAATTTTATTTTGGAGGTTTGGCGTGTCGTATTTGGATTTGGTTTCGCCTATCCATACTAGAAGTTTCCACCGCCGCTTTTGCGTTTGTTTCGTTTGTCTGTTTTTCATCTTGGTTTTCGGTTCGATTCGTCTGTTTATTTTCGAGATGTCGCTTTATGTCGTCTATACATTTCAACGGTGTACATGTCAATTTTGTTTTTTGGCCCATCTTCCTTTAACATATAAGGTTGCACTGTTTCTTAATTTTTGAGAGTTTGCGTATGTCATTTGGGTTTGTTTCGTAGAGTTAGGTTTAATTTTGTCTATTTGGTGGAATTTCGGTTTTAAGTCATGTTTCATGTTTCTCTTGTTTGAATAATTTGAAGGTTCTGAATGTCTATTTCTCATCTCTCATCTATTTCTTAGAGGTATCGCGTGTCTGTAATGTAATGTGCATGTGATGAGGTTTATTTCAGTTGTATATTTTAGTAATCCCGCCCTATCTATTTTGTGTCTATTTTTGAGAGTTGTAGATTCTATTTTCATTTCGATTGGTCTGTCTATTTTGAAGGTATTGTTTGCCCATTCTAGGCTTATTTCATCTATCTATTTTGCAACTTTGCATCTCTGTTTCGCGGTTTTTCTTTGATATATTTCTTAAAAGTATCATTGTATTGGGTGCTCTGTTTATTTAATCTGGGTTCGTTTTGCTTGTCTATTAGGAAAGTTTTCAGGTGTCTCATTTGGGTTTGTTTAGTATCTCTATTCAAGAAATTTCCTTTCATCCAAATCATAGATTTCATGTTCCAATTTTGATTTTGATTTCTCTGTCTATTTTTGAATTATCACTTGTCTATTTCGGCTTTAATTGGTCTGTCTATTTTGGAAATGTGCACGTCTCTTTTTTGTATTTCTTTTGTCGATTTATTAAAGGTATCGTGTTTCTATATTACGTGTTCCACATATGTCTTGTTTTTTTTCCAGAAATTTTTCATGGCTTATTTTGGGTATAAAAGGCGTCGACCATCTCTTTTGCTTTTGCTTCGTTCGTTTGTTTTGGAAATTTTTCGTCTTCGCTTCAGCTTTCATCCGTCTTTCCATTTTCAGGCTGTCTGCATACTTTCGAGGTTTCCATGTCTATTTTGCATGTCTACATTGAGTAGTGTTTGTTAATTTTGGAGATTTCGTGTCTTATTTTGATTTGTTTCGTCCATTTCGAGTTTTCCTAACTGGAGGAATTTGAGACTCTATGTTGGCTTTAATTTATCAGTCAATTTTGTTGGCGTCGGCTGTCTATTTTGAGTTCGTTTCGTGTGTATATTTTGAAGCTTTGTGTTTTTTACAACAATATTTCAGAAGTATAGCGTGTTTTAGTATGTGTTTTCTGTTTGTTCACTTTGGAGATTTTACGCATCTTATTTGAGTTTGTTTCATATATCTATTCCAGAAGTTTCATGCGTCTATTTTGTCTATTTAGGAGATTTTCAATCCCTATTTGACTTTGATTCAAATATCTATTTTAGATTTGAAGCAAGCCCATTTTATGAATGATTTGTTTGTCGATTTTGGACATCTTTCAATATACTTTTTTATTTATTTGGTTTCTGTTTCTTTCTTGAGGGTATTATTGTGTGCTATATTTATTCATTTTGGAGGTTTGTTTCGTCTGTCTATTCCAAAAGTTTCATGAGTCTATTCCATGCTTGATTCAATAAACTATATTAGAGAGTTCGTGTCCCTATTTTGACTCGGTTTCCCCTTGTCTATTCTGGATTCTGGTGTCGCATATCTCTTTCGGTTTTTATTCGTTTGTCTATTCTGGAGGTACTTGGCATGGAATCGGTAAAATATATGTTATCCTACTTATGATTTTCAATTTTCACATCTGAAACTAATTGATTCTATAATAAATCGCAAAATTGAATTTGAAGAAAAAATCAACAAAACTGCTTTGTTTTCCTTTCTTTTACGAAGTACCAATATTTCTTGAGGCCAATTGTCACAATATGTTTATGTAATTATAAGTGAGATCTCAATCATCGTCAAAAAACAAAAAAGTATTCAAATTTGCCTCATGTATCCTCAACCACTCGAAATTTCCAACTCCAACTAACTCAGAAGATTGTGTCAGCATTAGAGATGTGTGTTTCTAATTTTTCATGGTTGGGACCTTATGCGATCTGGTCTAAGGGAAAAAAATGTAAGTAACAGGCGGGATGGCGTGATTCATCGTTTTATCGGGAATCGGAAAAAGCGGCGCAGGATGGCGGTGTCCTAATGATGGTCCATTAACGTTTCTGGCGCGATCCTGGCGTTTCCGCCATTCGTTATTTTCGATGCATCCACGTATGAATTAGCGGATCGGTGAAGGGTGAATTTACGGGGAAGTAAGGGGTCGGTGCGGGGCCCGGTGTAAATACTGCGACTTATCGGTCGTCTGATTTATAAAAGTCTCCCGTACGTATGAGTCGAGTAGTAGTGGAGCGTTATCTTCAGATCACATTAGCGTCGGGGAGGCCGGGAAAAAGCCGATAAGCGCGTATGGAGGATCGCGTTATCTGTCCCGCTCGCGGCCGACTGGATTCGAACTAATTGCCGTAAAATATCACACTACTTATTCATGTTTTCTTCGGAATACGCGGAATTGATATAACGCATTAAAGGAGATCGGATAGCGCGCGTCTCTTATCTATCGGGCATTGCATGCGAAAATAAATATTCTGCCGTTCCGGGGATCAAAAAGCTCGGTGTCAATTTATATCGGGCGATAATACGCGACGAAGAATAAAGGCGAAACACTTCGAGGGCGCTTTTTACCCGTCTTATCGTTATCCGCGATCACCTTCGGAAAAATGAATATTCATCACGGTCATATAAACGGAGTCGATAAAGATACCAGGGCGCATCGACGCGATCCGAACCATTTCGGAGATCCATTTATCGTTTTTATCGAATCGGAGAAAAACGCCGCCATTCATAATTCATAAAACGAAGAAGCGATAGCGATAAGCGAACCACACACGCTCGTATCTATTCGACGTGCACGGTGGTTCCACTTTCCACTCTTTCTCTCTCGAACGAGAGATATATCGGGATGACTAGCTGAAATGACTGGCTCCGTAGGAGGCAGCAGCAGCCGATGATATTTTTAGTGATATGTAATAACCGTTGAAGGTGAAAGATATTTAGCGCTAATTTCTTGCGGTTAAAAAACCGGTTCGGATAGGCCTTCGTTACAGGTACTAGGCGTTCGTATACAGTGGTCAAATCTGCGGGGAAGGCATTATTTTCTGTGAATATTCAATTGCGCTTCCAATCACTTCCTGACGTAGCGAGCTTCTTCACCTCACGACCTGAAGAAAGAGTCTAACAGGTTCAGTGTTATTCTTATTTCATTATTTCCGGAGAACCAGGAAAGTCTTAATGATATCTCGATCTTAGTTCTGCTCAGAAATATTGGTAGTCCATTCTTCTTTTACGGAGTTAGACTAGTTGACCGATTGAGGTGGTTCTAGAATTCATATGAAATATGAGAATAATAAAGCAATACGAAGTTTAATGTCGATTTGTCGTTGATCAGAGAAAATCGCCGTGACAGTTGATCCGTATAAAAAGTGAACATCCATTCAGTTCGATCGAAAAAAGAGCGATAGAGTTCGTGTATGGGAGAGTTGTCGATTTCGTTTTGTCGTGCAGTTTACGTGGAATCTGGCGCAGAAGAAGCGACGTCGGTTGGAGTTATCGCGACCCGTGTGTACAAACGTGTTCGGAATCACTTAGTTCCGACACATAAAGAACAATACTCGGAATACGTCGTTACGGATGCGGGTCGCGTTCGCGAGTCCGCTCACGAGACTCCGGTCTTCCGTTCCGGGGCCGCGGGCAGCGCGCTCCGCCGCCCTAATCCCGATGAAAACGGCCGCTCTTCCCGAAATCCCTCGGCCGATCGGCCCCCTTTTGCGTATACGATGACCCGGCGCGATACTGCCGAACAAATTGCGTATTTACAAATTCTCGCGCGCTCCATTCACACGTCTCTTCGGGTAATTTGCTGTTGCCGCGACGATAAACAAACGCGGATAAACGCGACCACCGCGGTGATCCTGGGAGCTGTCGTAACTTGCCGATCGAGACCGTTCCTTTGAGAATATAATTACGCCGGTTGCGGTTGTTGCGGGAAAAGGCGACCAATTCGAATTTGCTTCGGCTATTTCACGAAGAAACACTCTTTCTCTCTACTTCAATTTTCTCGACTGTTATTTTTTGTTTTATAAAACTCACTCCAAGATGGGTTCAAGAAGGGAACACCAAAGCACGCTCTGCTTTCTGAGCACTATTCAAGGTGTCCAAACAATAACGCTTTCAAATTCGTTACCCCAAGTCTCAAATTAAAACAAAAATCAATCAGTGGTTAATTCGAACGCTTCCTTCTCGAGACGCTTCCTTAATAAGAGAAGTTGCCCGAACCAAATTGACAGGAAAAAATTTTCGAACAAAATAGCAAATCTTGCTAACCATCCCTAAACATATGTTTTGATTGATGATTTTATGATACCGAAAATAAAAAATTACATAATTAGAATTTCATACTTTTCTGCTTCTGCTAATAAGTCAGGCGAATATATCTTAAGTATCCAAAAAATGCTCGACTAAATATATTCCCTTCAGAGCTATTCACGGAAATTGATGTATCGATTTCTTCAAAAATGTTGAGTATTGAAGTGGCATAATGAGAAAATCCATGAATGACGTGCAATAATAATTAAAGTCCGACAGTATTTTCCTCAAATTCGATGGAAAAGAAACTGCCAAATAAAGCATTACAGGTGACATAGAAGACAAAAACTGGAAGACGATTTCTTAACTCTAAACGCATGTTGATAAATTGAAGAAGCACTTGATTTAAAACAATAGATATCAATATCCTGTATTTACCCTTTTAAAATATATTTAATTGTTCTTTGATGTATTTGATTTAGAAGGGTTAATAGAGAAATTCAACAATTGAACCATATATTGTGGACGTTTCGGCTTGAACCTTTTTTCAAGATACCAAAAATTTCTTTAAATATTTGACAAATTTTCTTATAACAATTTTCTTAGTAACAATAATTTGACAAAACGAAAAACAAAAGATGGAGACTTGATATGAATTATGTTTGTTCGAATGATGACCTATGTCAAAAGAAACCCCCACGCAATTAATGACAGAACATGTTCAATTTAAATCAAATATACTCAACGTTATTCGAACAAACATAATTCATATCAAGTCTCCTACTTACTAAGAAAATTGTTATAACAACGTTTGTCAAATATTTAAACAAAAATTTGATATCTTGGAAACGAGTTCAACCCGAAACGTCGATAATATATTGTTCAATTGCTGAATTTCTCTATTAACCCTTCAGAATCAAATAAATCAGAGAAGAATAAAATATGAAGAAATCGAAGATCTCTATTATGAATCCAATAAAATTAAAAGTAACATTCGAATTTTCATGAAAGCGATTTATTTTCTGAAAATCATTCGAGATGAAATAAAAAAGTGGCTTGAAAAAAAATGAATTAAAGAAAAAATTTCCGTTTCATATAACGCTGCTTCCCGAAATCGACTTCCGACAAACGTTATTTTATAATATTTCGTAATTACTGTGTAGACAACTCGATTCGAGAAATTTTTGTTTAATCATAAGCGATATCGATAATCCTTTTGAGTATCGCACACATTAAAAGAGATTATTGTCTGAGTTATCAATATTTTTTCATCCGTATTTACAATTTCAGATTGCCCGTTAGACATGAGTTCCTGTATGTTTTTCGGATCGATGTTATCAACATTTTATCGTGTGATCAAAGCAAAATTCAATCTGGAAAAATTCAATTCGAACGATTTCGTCGTTCCGATATTTGGACAACTTATTTATAATCTACTCTTCGATATAATCGGATGTTGTTATCAGTGAAATTTCATTGGGTTCTGCGAATTTTAAATTGATTAAAACATCATCCGAGAGGACAAATTAGGTAATAAGTCGTATCAGATATTGGTTTAGTATAATTAGTCAATATTTCCATCTAGGGAAGATACAAATATTTTTGAATTCGACATTCCTGTTCTTGCAATTTTTTGGATATCGTTTTTATCATTCCTAATCAAATGTCTACTTACCTAAATTATGGTTGTTCTCACTTGAATACTCATTAACGTAGATTACAATTTCTTTGATATTGACAAATTTTTATGAATGTCAACTTAATTCGTATTTAACTCATTATTTGCTTAAACAATTTTCTAGACAAAACATACATAGGAACGTTTATTGCAAATGGGTCAAGTTTGAACATTTAAAAAATCTGGCAAAGTCCAAACAGTTCAGTGCTAGAAAAAGAAAAAGAATGTATCACAATAAAAATGTTGAAAACATTGAGCAGAATTCTACCGTTTTTGATGAATTTTTCAGTAAATTTTGGCGACTTGAACTTTTTCCGAGACAATATTCTTTTCACACTCAAAAATTGACGTTTGATCACTGAGAGCAAATGATGAAATTAAATAAGACACATTTCAGTTACTTATGTGTTAAAACTAAATCGATAAAGTTTTTTATATTAATATTTCTCTATAATTATGAGAAACATTCGCTATTTTATCCCATTTTTCGTGGAACAACAAACAGCAAAAGTCGTTTTCATTGGACCTTTATGCCGACAAAATGTCGGCGGTATTCCAATAGCAATGTAAAATCCCTGTTCACACTGACAGTTGTTAATGTGGCATATTACTCAAGGCGCTGTTACATTATAAAGTACAACGATGCCATCTGCGTAATAATCCCTGCTTACCATTTGAAATTCGTTTTTAATAAACCATTCACTAACACCAGAATGCGTTTCCATTTACAATTTTCTGCGTTGATTCAAAGTTATAACTCGAATTGAATGAAAAACCTGACTGAACCTCAGTGCATTTTAGAATGTTCAAAACGACCGCAAATTTTTTCAAAGTAATGCAATGTTTGTATTGAGACAATTTATTTGACTTACTCGCGAACAAAGTTTCAAAATTTCTGGAGATATCTCCTATGAAACGAATGAGAAAACGAAATCACTTTGAGCATTTCTCTATAAACAAGTAATCAGAATGTAAAATCGTTAGAAACGAACCGTCTGAAAGGTTTAAACTCCATTTTCTTTGAGAGTAATCCTTCGCCTCCGCCAATTTCCACAAATCGGCAAACTATTTGTTACATAATAAACGACATCTTTAATTTTTGTGTCTTATTCTTTTGAGTTACGTCCTCTTTCTTTCACATATATTATATAGTTCCTATGTTATATAATATAAATAATACAATGGAAATTGGGTAAAATACTATCTGGAACAGAATTGTATTCTGGTTTGGGATTGGAAATTGAATTTGACTAAACGCTCTAGCTTGATTTCTAAAATCCCGAATTATTTAAAAAAATTATTTCACCAAATTTTTTAGTTTTTCGAAAACTTCTTTCAACGACACGTACAGAATATCCAATTAAATAGGTAGCTCAAAATAAATCTTCCAGAAAAACATATCTTCGTGTCAAAACAGGAGGCCTTTTTTGGGTAAACTTTCAGATAAAAGTACAAATGATGATGATAAGAGTTGTACAGATATGAAAATGAAAAAGGAGTGGACAATCAGAAATGTGTCATTCGGAGTGGTACTCAGAGTCGGAAATTTTTGGCTATCGAAAGAAAACAAATTGTTTTCGCCATTCCAACTGCAACAAACTATTTTTCATTCGGTTTTCAATTTTCTCACGGTAAAACAGATTCCTCGCGAAAAAATAAAGAAGTAGAAAATTGGGGCATATACAATATACATCGTTGTATGAATAAAATCACGATATCACTTTCCCCATTGTTGTAGAAATTGAGATGAATATTAGACAGCTGAATCATTCACATTTTTGTTATCATAGAATGAGAATCCTCTTCTGAAATAGCATAAGAATCGACCTTCGATGCTAAATTGAGATGGCTACAACTTTACGATCAGATTGTTACTATTAATATGTTACGAACATATTTTTTTCATGATTAAAATCGATATTTTTCCAGGAGTTCATCAAACGAGATCAAAAGTTTCCAACACCTCAATTGAAATTCATGGGGGCTTTTCATCGTCAAAGTTCCAGAGGCACCGTTTTCACAGTTTGATCGGGCGGCGTCTTTGGGGTCGATCATAATGGAATGAGACATATGCCGAACGGGGCCCTAGGAGTCGACGACGACGCCCGCAGTTTAGCACTCGACGAAACATCTGATAGCGAAGGGTCGGAGCCCCGAACCTATCCCATGACTGTCAGCGCCCCACAACAGGTGGCAAATGTACGGGCGTTTCCACGAAAGCGTTAAATTAACGAATTAAAACGGAACGCTTTCTAAACGGGGGGGAAAGCCTATAAGTATTTTTTTTTATTGTTACGTATCGATTTGTAACAGGAAGGCGCTGTTAACGGATCATAAACTTCGATGATATCGCGTTTTTGGTGAAAATCGAAGGCAGGTGTCGTTTTTCCTGGATCGTTTCGCTGAACGATTATCGATCGATAACGACCGTCTAGCATTGAATTGCGATAACATGTTCCTGTATTTTGACTGTCCTCCCACTATCAGGTGATATGGGTTGAGGATATCGATCGATATGATCTGTCATCGAGCTAGCAGGGAACGCAACGGCGGCGGCGGCGGTGGCGGTGGCGGCAACGTAATCTGATCGAATTCGTAGCCGATAAAAATTTCTAGAATTATACGAATATGATAGGATCACGCGTTTTTTTCAAAACACGATTTATAACCCCCTCGTCCGACAGACATATTATACCCACTTATTCGTTTTGTGAAGATAAGCCAGCTTGTTTAGGTGGTTTTGACTCTCGGATGATCATGAATGCGATAAACGGAATGTATTCAGATACTTACATAGTGTTTTATCTCTCCCCGCAAATGCATGTTGTATTGCGATGAATCGCGAACCTTACCGTTCTTCTGGCCACGAAATATCCAATTCCGTTTATGCACAAAATGTGCAGCGCAACTGCAATTGCAGCGAATTCGTACCCGTGCAAGGCAAATTCACGTTTTCCCTAATTGCACTTTATGGTTTTTACCCAAGCCATAGATTTATCTTACCGAAAATGAGATATCGGCAGTTTCAGCATCAAAAATAGATTGCGACATCGGTTTTTCCAATCATCCGAATTCATAGTAAATCGAAATCGGTGATTGCTCATCCATCCATAATAAATTTGTTTACCTGGATTTTAAAGGGATATGAAAATTTTTGAAAACGTATTTGCAGTTCTCCATTTCGTACCGTTTCTGGAAATTTCGTAAAAATTCATTTTCCACCGAATTTATAAATTTAATCACGAATTTCGGACGTTTGCATCCATTTTACGTAAATTTCTTACAACTTCATAATTGATTGGCTACCAAATCATACACTCTGAAATTGCTTCTTCTTGTGTTCACTATTGAACAAATATATTCCAAATCTCTTCAATTTCAAAAGAAGCGAAACGAATTTCATTTGCGGTTCATTTTGGTGACAATTTCACTTTTACATATTAAAATATTTGCATCATTGCATCATATTCCCATTTCATTATTTAAACATTCTCTAAAACAAAATCTAATGGACGTAACGATGATGTGTTTCTTGAAAATTTAGTAGAAAAATTATAGAGAAAATTGATTTCAAAATGATTATTTTTTCACATATTTGGAACCATCGACATACAGAGTTGGGCATATTTGTAATTATAAATAAAGTTGTAAATTAATTCACCTCATGCGTTTTTTGTAAATTTCAATTAATTCAGGTTCGCATTCACAACTTTCTCTGTAAATTGAAGTGAATTCACGAAAATAATTGTGAATAATGCACGAAATATTCAAATAATTACAATAACAACCTGTTTTTTGTGTGAATCTGTGAACTTTTCTTCAAGTCACAAAATTTGTGACTTTTTTAAATTGTCAACGAAATATGTATGTGAATTTTTTTAATTCATAAATATAAATCCTTTTCAATTGACGACGAATTAAAATCAAATTCGTAGTAATTTCATTTCTCGTGGCCATCTGGACAGTAAATTTGCAGACACTGATGAATCGTCCTTTGGCCTCGGTTAACTTCAATCTTGAATGAATGCCAATTTTCGGATTTTGTTCTTTACGGATTTTGTAGAAGGTAACTAAAACGAAATTGTCCTGACTGTGTACGACTCGTGGTTCACTGGAAACCTACAAAAATTACATCAATCGGTTCTCTCAGAGTATCAAAAATTTACTGTTCAGCTGAACAGTAAATTGTTCAGAGGCTCGCGGGAAATGAAATTTAAAAAAAAATCATATTTAATATGATAAATCATTGAAATCATATAATTGTAAATTAAAAAAAGAATCACGTTTGGTTGTGAATTAAAAAAAAAACACAAGTTGTTTCATGTGAATTTTAGTATGGTTTCACATTCTTATTTATTAATAATGTGCCCAACTCTACCACTAGTATGCCCGAGAGCGGACCCAAAGACCGGGGGGGAGGAGAAAGCGTTCGCTTAGCAAATAATTGTCAGAGTGGGGATGCGCGTTCAAGTGACGTGTTCAAGGTTCTCGGCGCGCTTCTCGTCGACTCTCGCCTTAGCAGCGGTCAATCCAGTGTATACATCGATGTTTGGAACATTTCACTTGATTGGGCTGTTTGAGGTATAAAACGGACATCATGATATAAAATGATCAGTTTTAAGAAATGAAAAAATGGATTAAATTCAATAACAAACTTTTTTTTCAACAAAGCAAAGATATTTATACGTTGTTTACGTGGGTTTTCCCATATATTTCGTTATATACTGACACTTGTTTATATACTATATACTGGTCAAGTTAAAAAATTTCATTTTTCACCTGATCGAAACATTTGAACTAGCTGTGCCACTGATGATCGTTCGCAAAATTACAGTGAATTGGTTACATTCATTCACTACTTTGTACATTCATTGAAATAGCATCATTCAGTCTGAAAGCTATTCAATTACACACCGATGAACTCATCTTGTCATTCGCTGTTAGTCGAAATTTCTGAATATCTCCTTCATTTCAGCAAAAATATAAACGAAATGTCAAACAAATGAAGATAAACGGAAATGTGTATTGCGTATTTTTCCAACGTGAAAAAAGAAAATATCCATATTACGATCCCTTCCGCTAACTGACGGTTAACATCAACTCGTAAATCCACGAGCCGACACGACGATATATAAATCTTTTTCGATAAAAGAACACGATTTACATTACCGGCATTACCGGGATAGAAAGGAACGTCTCCAGTAATCATTTTCGCTGTGCCATTGTGATATGATATATTTACCAAGCGGTGTATCTGATAGCTGTTATCTTTCTGTAGCGCCGCATTACATTCGACGCCCGCGCAAATGGAGCGTCGGCGTCGCGGCGCGAGAAAAATAATGTAATTTTCTATCGATACGACGAATTCGGCGTTCGAATACTCGAACAGTATTACGCAGATTTACTATACTCGAAACGTACCTTTGGAATTTCTGTGGATTATCGAGAAACGTTGCAGTTCCCATTTGTTTATTACTAATTTTTCTACCAACATTTCGACACTGAAAAAAATGCCATTGGACGTAGTCGATGCGCCTTCAACACTTCCCAAGTCACAACTGATATGATACGGCTGAATGTCGTTATAGCAGACAGATTTCTGAGATCCTTATTTACGTTTAGATTAGATTTTATCGTTTTAAAATGAATAGAACACGTTATTACTCAGAGGCGGGTAAACAATAGGAATTCGAGGGGGGATTCGAGTTTCGAATACTATCCACTTGAAGTTTACTCTGTCCAGGTGAGGTTTTGAGTACATCAGATAAATGTGAGCTAATCGAATTAAGTTGTAGATCAAGATCATTAGGCCATGACGTGAAAAAAAATCGAAAACTATCTGATCGATTAGGAAAGGAAATAATCGAAATATGTATATGAAAATTTGGTTGCTTATCGAACAAGAGGCATCGTTAAGTGAATACACGTTTTATATCTTCAACTTTATGAATAGAAAAGCGTGACGTTTACTGAAGTTGATTCGGTTTATGATAATTGAAAAAATTCCGTAAGTAAATAAATTTCAAATCGAATTGTTTGTTCTCATAATCCGGGAAAGTGATGTTTTATATATGAAATCAGGCAGTATAAACTTCAGTTTAGGAGAAATAACAAAAATACTCATTTGCACACAACTAAGTTAAAACAGAAACAGCAATACACGCCTGCAAGTTTTTTTAAAATAAGATTGCAATGTGGGCTGCCCCAAAAACAGGATAAAAATATTCTTTCATATTACCGATAAGATTACGTTATTTGAAAAATTACGATCATTTTTCAAATAATATTCATTTTACTATCATCAAATTCGTAATCGTAAAAGCCAGTTAGCACTCGAATCATGAGTCATATACAACTTAAAAAAGTGAAAAGCAATCAAATCAGTGACTCGCTCGATGGAAGTGATAATTTTTACACTAAGTGTAATATAAAATTATTCACTAATAATTATCATCACATTTTGGTGATAATGATAATTTCTTTAACGTGAATTTTTCATTCTCATTCAGAGTTTTTTTCACATATATTTTGATAATTCTACATGTAAACAATGAAAAAAATAATTTACCTCGTCGGAATTCATCCAAATGAAATCTCTTCATCACAAACCCATCAAGAATGTAACACTGAGCGGAAACGAAAATATTGTCTTAAAAACGAACCGCGACCTGGAAGTTAATATTATATGTAACTGATTCCAGATCAAATCTCAGCAGATATAACTCGAGATAATTTTGACAATACGATCCAATTTCGACATCGGACTACTCATTGTTAGCTTTTCACGATCGTATTCGGCCAATCATAACCGAAGCTCACGAACGTCTGATGATAGTACGACTAGAGATCTTTTTGTGCGATTTCCACGAAAAAACTCTTCAACACGATAGGAAAGTCCACTTTAATTTTGTTAATCTGCTGATCACTCGTTGCTCGAACGCTTGACCGCGACGCCGGTGAAGAGATGGAAAAATTGATGTACCGAACTAAGGGCAGGTATGTAAATCTGGACTGGATTATCTGTCACCATCGCCATCCGTTTGTTATTCTTTTCCTTTTAATGAACGTTACTCCGTGTGGAATGGGGTTGGTACGAGATAAGCCGATGGAAATGTTACTCCTTTGATAAGCTCAAGCATTGCAAGTACGGAGCGAACATGATTAAACGAAATGTGTGAAGCTGTCGCATTATTTCGTTGTATGGAAGGGTGGACGCGCATTTTCTTGATTAATTTTTTTACGAATGAGGAGTTTCGCAATAACATCCATCCATAGATTTCGGGATGAATACAAATGACATTTCACGTCCGATTCTAAATTTTGAAACTACTTTGTTTGGGGAAAATGTGGACTTCGTTCCAACTAGCGTTGTGAACCGTCAATGTACGATCACGATTCTGCGCTGTTCCCAAAATTAGCTTCATTTTATGTACAGCGCAGAATCGTGACGGTACATTGACAGTTCACAACGCTAGTTGTGTGTATTAAGTCAATCGATGTTAACAAGTGCGGCCTCGTCGGATAAATTTCATTTCGGCAAGGTTTCATTGTTTAAAACTTAAAAACTTCCCCTTCACTTCTCCTTCATAACCTTGTTTGTGCATAAAAAAATTCCCATGAAAATGAAATATGTAGAGAAAAAATTCATGCCTGAAATATCTGCTTCGTCAATAACCGAAATGAACAATTTGATTCATTACTTGTAAAAGCAGGACCGAAATTCATGTAAAAGTAAAAAACCCTCAAGTATCTCAATCACGTACCGCCTGCGATTCCATTTTTCGTCGATCTCCTTCCGATAAGTTGAGTTAATTATGCCGATTCAAGAAAATCGGGCGCAAAAAGTCGTGGAGCTCGAGATCGGGTTGTTCGATGTAAGATAATAATCGGAGTGTGTTTTATAGTTTCTGAGGCACATCTTCACGAAGGCGAGCCATTCATCTATTCAGAAATTCATCAGTCCCGAAATCCCATTTATCCGGTCGTTTACAGGTCCATAAATTGGTTGAGCCGAACCAGTCCGGCGATTTTATCGGATCTTGTAGGTGGCTTGTAGTTTAAAGCCTGTTTTTTCGACTAAACGCTCCTGCCTTAATGCCCTTACAAATTGAAAACGACCATTTCGAACACAATGGCCTTCAATTAGTCCGAGAAATTGGTCGAGACCTCTTTGTTTCCGTGACTGTGGAAAGTCGATGGCGTAGAAACGGCATAAGATACGACGATTATGATTACGAGATCCCCCATGCGACACGAAACGATTATGTCGATGTTGTTATCGATACACAATCGGTCGAAAAGGAGTTAATTAATACAAAACGAAGAACGATATCTCAACGATGAACCATATCCTGGTTTTATCGTGTCCGACAGATAAGGAAAGTTCAAAGATCTGAAAGGATATATCTGGTCCCGATAAAATTTCGTTCAACGCTCAGAAATCCCATTTCTCCTCAATGTACGTTAATCCTCGAAGAATCCCAATATCTCACAGTTTATTCGACACCTTCAACTCAATTCGAACACCGTCCCGCGGCGTCGGATCACCCGCAATCTCCCTAATTGAAAAATCACCCGTCATCTCCAGATCGTCCTAGGATGGGGCCCTCGCTTCGACACTTTTGTCACCGACAAAGTCGGTCACGTGTGATCGAATGAGTGACATATCTCGCGGTTCCAGCCATTGCGGGGGGTTTGACGTGTCCCCGCGCGCACGCCACCCCTTATCAGCAGGACGCAAGCCGACCGCGGCCCCAGAATATCGCAGTTCGGCAGCGTTCGGACCCGCGGCCGGATCGCTCATGTGGAAAAATGATAGGGACGTAACACGGACGCCCAGGGAACGGCTCCCGAATCGTCCCAGACCCATCTGTTGTCTTAATCGACACACTTAAAAGATGATATTTCAATTTTTTTTTTCCACAAAAACTGACGGGACGCGACAATCCCTCTCCCATTTCGATCTGTCTCTAACAAGATTTTTTTTCGAGCTTATTGGTTTTCTCGACATCCAATGTATATGTCAGCAGGCTAGAATCTAGTTTAGTGGCTTCGCGTAGAATGTACATAACACTGTGGATATTTTAAATTTTTGAATAGTGTTTTCAAATTTCCTCTAGTTTCATCAAATCACCTACTTGAGGAAAACACTAGAAATAAAACATCAAAACTATTTCAACTTGAAATGGAAGGCAGCGAAAAATAAAATATTGTTATTTTAAATGTTCTCTAAATTCACAATTCAGTTTCAGATTTTCCAAAACCTTTGATTATTAGGAATTTCTTCACAAAGCACTTTTCCAGTCAATTGTTTCTGTGCGGAATCAACTAGTGGCTGCGGCCTCCGTCTCTTGCGATTTAATCAACTAGTCGAATCACTGGAAGTGAGTGAACCCCCTCCTCTTGAAAAATAATTCGTCGTTCAATGGTGCTTTATCGAAAATTGAGGGTTTCTTCGAGAACATGTAGACAGGAATGAAATAAAAATCAAAATGGACAAGAATTTTTTCTTCAGAAGCAAAACACACAATGTATTCTCCAAATTTCGAAAATTTTAAATAATGTTTGGATTTTTGGGTTGAAACATTATTATTTCATATTTTATAGTTCGGCACAGTTCCTTTTTTTTCAAGAAATGTTCATATTGAACATAAAATTCATTCGTGAATATTGAAAAATCTTACTTTTGCTATACAAGTAGAATTGAAATTGATCAAAATTCTGTTAGAACGATAATACAGGTCATTATAGAAATCAGAACAGTAGTTTAGGATTAAAAAACTTTCGAAATTTAACACCGAATATTCACTATCTTCCGGAATATGGAGATTATAAAAATGTTTGATATTACATATTCCCTAAATCTTTTTTTGCTCAAGTACATATTATATCACTTTGAAAATACATATTTGCATTTATTTGAGATCCTTACGAAATTGAGCAACTTTTTCCATTTTATGCGTTTTGGGTAAATGATCTACAGTGTGCTGATATCAATCGAAGCAATCTAATTGCCAAAGTTTGAATTGGACCTTTAGGTAAAAATCATTGCACACACTTTAATTTATATTAAAGCAACAGTTTGGCTTGAAATCAGCGAAATAAGAGATTTCTGGTTTTGTACGTTTATAAGAAGTATTATTAAAAATGAAGAAGAAAACTTTCGCCATAGGCGCTGTTTTTAGTGAATAGTGTTTTTTGACATTTTGACTGGAAAAACTCAATCGAAGAAAGTAAATTCTGAAAAAAATATATTTTGGTTAAATATTTGTTTTACATTACAATTCATTTTTGTGACAAATCATTTGATAAAGGAATGAGAAGTTAATCTGATTAATCGAAAAAAATTAGAACTATATGTATGTAAAGATAATACATACATATTGAATCCGAATCGTGATAAAAATTTATATTTAGTTATCATTCGATTGTCTGACAATTGAAAATCTAGGAATTAAAGATTCGTCATCCATTAGAATTGAACTACAGTTAGAACTATCGAAATTTGTACGTTGACTGCAACTACGACAGTTAATTGGCCTTAAATATTCAAATGACGTCTAAAACACAACCCCTACTGAATTTTTCAAGGAATGTCTTCATCATTTGTTCTTTAGCTGCAGCATAATATGATAACGACTGCATGTAATTTGGCAACAAACCAAAACAACTATGCCTGAATTGTGTAAAAACGACAATTTTCGGATAATCTGTCTTCAGATTTTCATAACGCTTTACTTCGGAAAAACAATATCGCACCAACAGCGTCAAATTTTGACTTTGAGAAATTGCTTGTTTTCAAAAGATATTTATTGAAAGAAAAAGTTCTCCATTTCGACATTTTTTGTATTAATTTTCAACATCAAAGAATGTAACAAAAAGGTCTTAAAATTTTTAAACAACCCGACTCTTCCTTAGAAAATAACTTACGTAACGATCGCTTCGTGAAAGAAATTACATAGCCACAAAAGTAATTCACCTCTGCACAATGAACACGTTGGTTGTTTTAAAAAATCATCCAATCTTTCACTTATGACTGAAAAACTGAATGATCTCAATTATCAATCACAATCACATGTTAGCTCAGCACGAAATCCATTTCAGTTACCAAGTTGAGGCTATAAATATAAATCAAAAATAGAACAATAAGCTTAACATTACCAATTCGGAGAAAAGCACTCGAATTACGCGTTAATTAAATAAATGCGAGACAAAAAAATTATGGCGTATCATTTTTATATTTTTCAAGATGATAAATCGATTTGAACGGGTTGCTTATCGCCAAGATTATTTTCAATTATAATATTCCAGTTTTATGTCCACAAAATTATCTTTTTTAATAATGTGAAAATACTCATATTTTTGACCGATCAACAACTCTTAGAGACTTTTCACTTTGTTATTCCTCTTTCAGTTTTATGAAATATGTCAAAACCTGATTCTTTTTTGTATATAAGATGAAATAAGTCCACTTCCCACTGAGACTGAAGTCTTAATAAACGCTCTTCATACATAATATGTAAATTTCATTCATCCCATTCATATTGGATTTTCTAAACAACAGTTATTAAGAAGTTAAAACTAGCAGCGTGACGTGTATGTCTTCATCACTTCGATATAAGGGAATATTAAAACATATCTTCCTTCAACACTAGCACCAATGTTGAAAGCTGGTGATCTCGCTTCAAGATTCAACATAAGATAACAGGCGGAATGTGTTTTATAGTTTTTTTTAGGGACATCTCGACGAATTATTAATTAAAATTAGATGCACCTTGAGATAAAGATTAAACAACGGACGTGGAAACCTTCAAATTGTTGTATAACCATCGAACCCTCTGAAAAATGGATGCTTTAGGGAATATCTCATTTTTTCGAGAAACGTATTTCAGCCCGCTAAGAATTGAAGTAAAATATTCTCAAGTATACACAATAGAAACATATCATCCTATGTGATAAAGAAAGTTGGAATGATATGCGAATTAGTAGAGCAATTTTTGTCTGATATAACCAAAAAAAAATTCATTAGTGCTAGGAGCATATAGATCATTGATATTTCATTTTTGTGTCTATCGTATGGAGATAAATTGCTTAAGGCATTGGGCAAACTTTTGCCCAACTGTAGTTGAGAATGGTCCGTTAAAAGAGATTTATTTGTTTTTTTTATTTATTTTAGCGAAAAAAACAAACGGCTTTTAAAGCCAAGAATGTGATAATAATAGGCGCAATAATTTAGTTAATTGTAGCAATTTTATTTCTAGGTGTCAATCGTTGTGATTACAATATCGATTAACGAAAATCCAGTAAACCGATTACCGTTGAAACACCCAAACTAAGTGGCACTCCAGGGTTCCGAGGTAAAAAGTCATATTAAAGATGAACACTTTGCCTTGTCAAACGGGTCCACACGGACTAAGGTCGAAAACAATTAACAATCTGCATGAATATTTATAATTAATATGTAAGAAGAGGAAAATATTCGATTAAATGGAATCGGATCGGAAGACGAAGAAATGTGTCTCCAAAAATTTGACAATCCCACTCAAACTTCGTTATCGAGATAAGGTCAGTCGTATATTGCGGTTGATCATTCAATATTTCAATTTAATTAGATTCCGAAGTTGACATATATATCAACATTGAGTGGCTTTATATGTAACTATGAATCCCAACTATTCGACCTTTTTTTATCCGTTTTGCTTATCAATACGAAAATCAAATGATTCTTTTATTCGAGTTCCTATAATAGCTATTGCATATCTGTTTCTTTTTGTGGAAGAAAAAAAATGTCATCGACCAGATGTTGTTTGCAGCGAGGCCCACCCTGTGTTTACGAATGCATAAGAACATGATACCTATAAATAAATTATCTATCTCCACGTTAATTAATATGTGCCGGGACGACCGGTTCGAAGGCTCAATAATCGACGGGTTTGGAAAAGGATCCCGTCGATTACGCTTAAATTATGAGGAATTTCGTTTTCAATTAAAGGCGAGATTTGTCGGTGATAACTTCATCCAGACTGTCCAGAGAGCATAATTTCGAATATGCCGTGTAGACAAAGGAGCTCGAAACGGCTAAGGTGGTGGTGGCAGATTTTCGAGGCATGTCCATGTGTCGTTCGATCGCGATGGGCGGAAACAGTCCCATAGCATGCCATCGGCGGGTTTTTGTTTGTTTTCGTGGCGTGGCGAAGACAGATACTGATCTCCTTATTCCTGAGCCACGGCTCCGTCTATCGTCGTCCACCTCGTTCTCTTTCGAATGTATCTCATACTCACCATCATCGCGGAGAGGAAAGGAATTCTTTCAGACCGGGGGATCGTCTGCCTCAGATTTTAACAGTTTTTATTCGAACCCATTTATAATGGTCGGAATGAACTCCCGATAAGGGGTTCGCTCGTCTTGCGGACTGATCGTCCGCCTTCGTGCCTCTCTGCTCTCTCCCACAACGACCGGTGCGCTTTCTCGAAAATCGCCCGATCTCGGATTCACGTGAATGAACTCCGGCCCATTATGCCCCATCCCTGTGCCCCGTGGGACTTTTCACTTTTTCTTCTCATACACAATTGCGTACGTAGTAAGTCCTGGGCATAAATTTTAATCTCTATCAAAATTATTTGGTTGCATGTGATTTTGTTGCGGGGACGATAAAAACCACCGTTCCAATCCTATCGCGATGAAATTTTAAGGAAAGGTACATTTTGCCGGCTGATAGAGACCTACGGTTTTTTTTCTGATTTTTCCTGATAACCATTTTCCGAGCAATTTCGACGATCAATTCCCTTTTCTCGTTAACATCATAATTTTGATCATATGAAGTCGTTTCAAAGAACAAGCAGTCTATGCTGAATTTCATTTCTTTTTTATTTCAAAAGAAGCTGAATTAGAAGAAAATGTTTCTCAAATCCGGTCTCTATCCGCATCGTGAAATAATATAAATGTTCATCGTCAAAATTAAATAATTAAAAGCTATTAATAGTTATTAATTATTATTTCGATGTAGAGATTATCCAACAAAATCATCGTTTAATTCTAAAAAAAACGCTCCGAAATACCGAAGCCACTTTTAGTTGTCTTAATTCATCTCGATGCAAATTGCGCCCGTTACGTTATTCCACCGGAAAAGCTCGACACAGGTTTTAAATTTACCCTAAAGGAAAAGCACACTAGGTAAGTTAGTATGGTAATACGACACTATTCACTCGAAATTGTCATTGACTCCGGATGTTGCTATCAACTTATCTGCGCATTGTCTCATTGTACGTTCAAATATCAAGCACGTGCATAATACGGGTGGTCATGAAGAACCGGGCACGTCACAGACCCTCCTCCCCTATTTTAATATTCCTTTGTTCATAACTGATGCCGCATTATCTCGACGATCATTTTAATATTCAGCCCGTGAACGAACGGCAACGATATCAATTTTAATTCACGCGACTCGTCACTTTACTTACGTATTAGACGGACGAGGAAAATCGCGAGAAAATTTGCACCTCGGGTATCAAAACGGCGGCACGATTCAGTCTGAATTATTCGGAAATTCTAATAATTTCGCTTAATTTTGAAATTTGTGAGTGAAACTAATTGAAATACGCCCATATGCTAGATTTCATTGTCTTGAGAATGTACAGTAGAATGCTGTATATCCACGAATCATTCCTGATACAAGTCCCAGTTTTTTTTTAATTGATAACTATTATTCCGCTAATCTATGAATTCAAACTTAATTCAATAAATTCTCGTATTATTCATTTAACCATTTCAGTTACAAAATAAATAAAAAACGTTTTGAATTTTGTTATTTTTTTCTGTCGGCATCAGTTTTAGTTCATTTTTAGAATTACAATAAATGAAAAGATAACCAAAGTCGGCTATAAATTCACATCTGAGCTCGAGTTGAACTGAATATTCGTTTAGCATTCAGTTCAATAGGATCCTCAAATAATGATATAATTCACTTAAGTATTCATTTGTTTAACACTAATTGTTATTTCTGGGAAAACTTTTAGCATCGCTTAGACTCACAGAAATCGAGGTCACCTAGTCATAACTTCTAGTTATTATTGTGGCTACCGTCCGTCGGATGGCGCGCACGACTAGCGGTGTCTTTAAGCATCCGTCCGACGTAGCTTATAACGGGCTCCTGCTCTGCTACATCAATAGGGCATGCACCGGCATGTATGGCAGGGTACTCTAATGTGTACTTCATAGCACTATATAGTCCAAAGTGGTGACCCCGACTTGATCCCTGAGTAGAGCTACGCAGCATGCGTAATACGACTGTGGGGTTCCAAGTAACGAAATTATCGTGTTGGAATCGTCTCAGACTTGCGCAGAAGGAGATATGCGGTCAAAAAATCACGAAACCGCTGCTTGAAACACAACTCTTCATCGTCACTACATCGATCGTGTATGTCCGTCACTGAAGAGGAAGTGATGTGGACGCACGACAAACGCTGTATGGATTGAGCTCATATGCAATGGACCACGTCTTTTGAATATGTACCATAAGCAGATTGATGTTGAGGATATAGATATTGGGGATCTCGTGATCCTCTTCTAGGAATCCATTGATGGAATTGGCGAATTCAATAAAAATTTTATCTAGTACAAAAAATTAATATCGGGTCGACGGCTTGTAGATCGTTATCTTATCTGAAAAAGGATGTAGTTGAAAACACGATTTGAATTTCGGAGAATCACTGTCGAAAATATTTCATCTTCTTGAGATTAAATTTTGAGTTTTTTTATGAATTTATTGCAATGGATTAAATTTTTTATATATGATGGCGAGAAATGTTTTCCAGGGAGAAACAAATATCTTGCTGAAGAATTAAGTGACCGACCTCTCATATCTTATTTGATGGAATTTAAGTCGAAAATTTGGACGTCGCTTCGGTCATTAAAAATTGTTTTTTTTTTCATCAAAGACTAGTACGAATCATATTACTTTATTTTCGGAGATTCGATACTATTCAGTCAAATTTGGGATATTTCTCATTGGGTTTCAAATAATTTTCAATAATTCATGGTAAACGGCATTTAGTCAACTTTTCATTCTGAAAGTATTTCGGCAAAGTTAACAAGCGATCCTTTTTATTAATCTTTTGCTCAAAAGGGAAGCAAATTTGAGAAGTTGATAAATAATACTTATAGATACAGATATTGTCTCAAGGTTTACTTTATCGGAATTCCTTATTTGTGGTTCTGTCATTCCAAGTACTCGAGAAGTTCCAATTCTTTATAGAATAAGTGGCAAAGTTGGTGAATTGAAACAAGTCCTTTTTCATCTTGCTAACTGTCATAAATCATGGAAAGCTTGAAACGTACTCGTACCAGGACAACTCTTTGAATATGGCACAAAAAATAATTTATATTTGTTAAATTATGAAGCATTCCGTTTGATTATTTAACGTATCAGTTTATAGAACTGAACTATGAGAGGTGTGCTATTAAAACAAGATATGTCACGAATATTCGGTGTTCGGCCGAAAATCATCATCCTCCCCTTGCAAAAGAGTGACGCAATGAAAAAACCATTGAGTTCCTGAATACAGTTGGCAGAATTTTCCCACGTGTCCGTTTTTCTGTCTGGGATGCGACTGGTATCAGCGTGGCTGAAGTAGCACCTTGCGAATTTCATGGGAGTTCGTTCGCTATCGACGATGGGTTCCGTGGATTCATGTTTAATTCATCTCCGATTGGCGAGATAATACATCCTTTAATTCAAACATTCAAGTTGAAGGTAACACATCTATCGTGAACATCATCAATCCGCATTCGAATCGAGGTGGACGTAAAGAGCAGCATCAACTGAATAAACTAGTTCCTCTAACTCGCGTGTAATTAATTGCATCAAAGGTTGAGCCACACCTCGTTCCACATAACCTGGTATTAGTATGTCAAACAACTTAATCCAATGGGGCAGGTCGCGATGTAACGATCGCCTCGCTCATTTTACATCGTTTTATGGACGGAAGGCTAATTATTCACCTGCGACTCTGATTTTACTCGGGGGAAAAGGAAACTGGTCCGATTGGTCTCGCGTAGGCGGCCGCAAAAACGTCGACAACTTCACTTCGGCCCGTGTTTCAGCCGCATCTAAATTACCGCAGATAATTTCATCTCATTACCGTTTACGTCACACGATTCTTGCATTAGACGTGCCGGTCGTTCGGCCAATAAAATAACAATGATAATAAAATCGTCTCCATTCGTTCGTCTCGTAACCGAATCAGATATAGAAACAGTTTTAATTGAAACGATCTAAGCCCGAAAACACTTGTAACACTCGCAACCGTAATCGACTTTTTAGCAAGTGTGTGCGCGTCTGTTTCGTATATTTTCAAACATTCACCAGATACTATCTGTTTAATTGGTTCAGATTCGAAACAAGCAACTTATTATTACTAAAATAAAGCGAGATAAAAATTCTCTCGAAATATAACAGAAGCTCTCTTGTCCATTAATCCGAACAGATAAAGGCGACTCTTCCTAAAAATTGCATCGCAACGCACAATGACCCCGAGTAAAAATTTGGTAGTACGACACAGTTCCCCACCTAGCACGCACCCGCAATAAAAGGCACGCACTAGGAACCCACAAGCACGCACCACGAACGACACGAACTTTTGAACGGATCCACAGTAACGACACGGAATAGGAAAGAACGCACCAGTTCCGCACCTATTCCGACACGGAATAGTTTCGATTTTACTGTCGTACCATAAAAATTCGGAGAATTCTACCCCGCAGTATACTTTGAAAATTTGCCTGAATTTTATTGGGATCTTCAGGTCTCCGACAAACCATCTGCTGTATTGAAGTTTCACTTTATTTCATAGTTAGTCGTGTTTGAGATTTCACCAAAGCTAGACTATTTTGTTGCTTCATAAAGGAATCAAATCAAGGAAGGTACATCTCAAAGTAGCAACTATATCAGAGTAAGTTAAACCCGTCAGTTTGACAAATCGATGATTATTGAAAGAAATGTTTTATTCTAGGTTCACTCCAACTTACTGCAATCAGGGAACCATTCTTGAACGATGGTCAAAAATATGCAAGAATTGACGAATAAAGGTAAATTACGAAATAAATATCTGTAACTTTCTCTTTGAAGCAACTTCATCTGACTGGTCCTAATCTTCTAAGAGTGCATATAAGCAATAGGAATGAAAAGTTTGGATGAGACGTTCAAGAATGCGATAATTTATAGCCCAAAGTGTAACATTTCTGAAAATATTTTGATCGAGATTTATATCGACAAACTCTGTCAAATATTAATTTGTCGTGTTATAGTTTTCCTATATCGATGATATGTTTTCCTTTTGTACGACAGATATACATATTAATATTTTTATTTTTTGCCCAGCTGCACATCGTCGAAACGTCATCAGCAATTGGATGTCCATTTTCACATCTGTTACATTAGCGGTCTATCGTTTTCCAATCCAGCGACACCTCTACGGTCAACAGGATCAATATCTGTATTTTTGCAAACTATTCTAACTCATCTTCCACAACGTTCTAATTACTATTATCAAAAATCCTATAACCAGGTTCACCTTATTCTTAACGTAAATATATATGATTTTTCATCATTAAATTGTTAATTAATTGAAAAATTAATAAAATTATACAAATTAATATGTATTGTTTTATTACGCGTGATTCTATGAACCACATTCCAAAAGTGCGTTCCTATTTCATCTATGTGGGGATTAGGTGCGTGCCTGGTGCAGTCCTATTTTATTGGGGTCTGGAGGCCATAAACTGGGGACCGAATCGGCTGTTACCCACAGAGATCGAAAACGTCTCGTGGGGAACTGGTGCGGAACTGTGGGTACTATGTGGGGAACGCCCGGTTCGCTATGCGTGCTAGGTGCGGAACTGTGGGTAACAGTTTTATTGCACTTGTGCGTGCTACGTGCGGAACTGTGGCGTTACTTCGAAATTTTTACTCGGGACGACGTATCCGAATTATCCTAAACAATGAACGATTTTCGACGAAACGTAATAATGGTTTCGTTAAAATATTTTTTGCATCTGGGTATTTCCTTCATCAATTAATTCATAACCATAAAATATGGAAGAATTCTGCAAATCATTTCGCACCGGTTTATGATTACTTAAGCGCGGCAGTAAGTGACTTGAATGATTATTCGCACTCGGGAATGTAATTTCGTTGCTTTGTATAGGTCAAGGACCTATTTTAATGGATTCAGCGAGAAAAAAACGAGAGACGTTAAAATCGTGAGACAAATGAGATTTTCCAAAATTCTAAATAAAGTCCCCCTCAACCGGTTATCGTCTCTTGTCATAGTGGCGGGCGCAAAATTCATGTGGCATAAAGAGGGTTCAACCCTTCGTGTTGATATCGGACGGAGATATTGTAGGTACACACGTTGGATTGACCTTGTGGTTTGTATCGTAGGTATGTTTTGTTTGTTTAAACAGTATGTCTACCCTGCAGGAACATGAATCGAAGGAATTAGATCAAACCGAAGTGCGAAGGATTTTCCTACTAAAGTATTTCATACCAAAGGATGTTAGTTTCCGTTAGAAAATTAGTTCTCAATTTGGTTCAGATTTGACTGAACTTTTCGATGCTTGCGATTTTCGTATTGCGCTGCTGAGCCAAAGAAATTTTTTGTAAAATTTGTGGCTCCAGGTCGGCCTCAGTTGGCCTAAACCTTGATCTTCGTTATTTTGTTCACTTGCTCCCCACCCGACGACAGTTTTTTCTGCGAGTCCGATAGATCTGCAAGTTGGGCATTTTCCGCTTTCGCGACTTGGGATGAAGCTATTTGAGTGTTGGTACAGAACGAAGAAGATGGGGCATCGATATGGCAACATAACGAACGCGATATAACCAACAACGACAACGACAGCAACAACAAGAATAGCCAATCAGATTGGCTTTGATAAATTGCAGACCTCGCGGGTTAATAGATATCGTCGCGACTCACGATTTTTAACGCCCACGTTTGCTGTGGTTCCGATCGAGCGTCGAAAGTGCGCGCGGTTCTCGCTTTTCCCATGTTCGATCGTCAGCTGCATCCTGCGTCCCGAAAATATCCGTCCATTCCGGACAGAATAAGGTCGGGATAAGTGCGCCATCGTCATCATTTGATAAGATCGCATCCCATTCTGAGCGATATCTCTGATCGCGCCGCGTTCCTATCGGCCTCGACGATCTTATCTTCAATAATCTTCGCCCAACATTGCCGAGCGCGGCCGTTACTTACTTAAGCCGCGCCGAATGTGCGCCGTTGTCGTATCTACAGAAATTCAACTTCGAACAACAAAAGACGACGAAGCGTTTTGAACTTTAAAATAAGATGAAAAGTCGCCGACGGTACTGAGTTGAAAAAATTATGTAAATTAGTTCATAAGTATACATTGCGCAAGATTATGATCATTATCTGCCCGAAAGGCGACTGTGTGGCCACATGGTACAATTTTACAAAACGTTCGAGGGAAAATTGTGCCCTTTCTGTCTTTTCACATCTAAAACTGGAATTTAGAATTGAATGCAAAAAAATTTATTTTGAAAATTTGAAGAAAACTTTACAAAGCCGCAAAGTGTTTCACATTGAAAATCGTCGATTCATGAAAAGGCCCGAGTAAAAATTTGGTAGTACGACACAGTTCCCCACCTAGCACGCACCCGCAATAAAAGGCACGCACTAGGAACCCACAAGCACGCACCACGAACGACACGAACTTTTGAACGGATCCACAGTAACGACACGGAATAGGAAAGAACGCACCAGTTCCGCACCTATTCCGACACGGAATAGTTTCGATTTTACTGTCGTACCATAAAAATTCGGAGAATTCTACCCCGCAGTATACTTTGAAAATTTGCCTGAATTTTATTGGGATCTTCAGGTCTCCGACAAACCATCTGCTGTATTGAAGTTTCACTTTATTTCATAGTTAGTCTTGTTTGAGATTTCACCAAAGCTAGACTATTTTGTTGCTTCATAAATGAATCAAAAACAAGGAAGGTACATCTCAAAGTAGCAACTATATCAGAGTAAGTTAAACCCGTCAGTTTGACAAATCGATGATTATTGAAAGCAATGTTTTATTCTAGGTTCACTCCAACTTACTGCAATCAGGGAACCATTCTTGAACGATGGTCAAAAAAGTGCAAGAATTGATATTTTTTGCCCAGCTGCAACATCGTCGAAACGTCATATCAGCAATTGGATGTCCATTTTTACATCTGTTACATCAGCGGTCTATCGTTTTCCAATCCAGCGACACATCTACGGTCAACAGGATCAATATCTGTATTTTTGGAAACTATTCTAACTCATCTTCCACAACGTTCTAATTACTATTATCAAAAATCCTATAACCAGGTTCACCTTATTCTTAACGTAAATATATATGATTTTTCATCATTAAATTGTTAATTAATTGAAAAATTAATAAAATTATACAAATTAATATGTATTGTTTTATTACGCGTGATTCTATGAACCACATTCCAAAAGTGCGTTCCTATTTCATCTATGTGGGGAATAGGTGCGTGCCTGGTGCAGTCCTATTTTATTGGGGTCTGGAGGCCATAAACTGGGGACCGAATCGGCTGTTACCCACAGAGATCGAAAACGTCTCGTGGGGAACTGGTGCGGAACTGTGGGTACTATGTGGGGAACGCCCGGTTCGCTATGCGTGCTAGGTGCGGAACTGTGGGTAACAGTTTTATTGCACTTGTGCGTGCTACGTGCGGAACTGTGGCGTTACTTGGAAATTTTTACTCGGGGGGATGTAGGGACGTTAGAAATGTGCATAATTATGAATAAAATTTTCATTACTTCCAAAAAGACCTTACTTATTGACTGCCCTTCGTATATGATGTCTGTAGGCTCATCGTGACCATCCTTTTTTCAGCGTTTCTACTGCGCACGAATCAGAAATCCACTTAAATCTACCACGTCCACTCTCATTAAACTAATAAAAATTTACCGTGCATATAATTCACTCTGCGTAAAGTAGTACAAATATGGATTTTATATCTACTAAGGTAGTACGGAAACGTACTGAAAGATGAAAATAATGTATGAGGTTGTGTTGGAACGCTAAGTGCATTAAGAGGAAAAGGTACTTTAATTATCATTTTATAGTTTGAGATTTTATCTTCAACAAACAAAATAATCCGATACTTCCAAAATAGACAGCGGAATTAAAGTCAGAATAGAGACGCAAAATTTATGTGAACCAAAAAATATTCTTTTTACCACATCGTTATTCGTGCCGAAACCCGGGATAAATTTAGTAATCATCGGCGCTATGATAACGGGTTTAACAACCGGCACCGGTGGTGAGTTAATCGTCAACAACCTACTCAAAACAATTGTAAGTAGCAGGCCCCGGTTCAGGCGGAACGGACGGCGACGTTAATTAATGTCACGATATAAAGATGCAATACAAATCAATATAATTTTCCAAAATGAAAAATGGCCCAAAAGGATTGAAAATATCCAAATTTCACACTAGTGCACGTCGGGACTGAAAACTTTTTTTTGCTTTCATTCGTCGAGGCTATAAAATCGTACGCGGAATATCCGTTTCGTAATTACCGAAAATATATACACGAATAATAATGAGATATCGGGGGGATATCCTGAATGTGTAATGAGGATTAATCAATGCCATACGTGGATATAAATCTCAAAAAGTGACAGAGAAAAGACAAAGTATTTCGTACTTTGAATCAATTCGAAATCTCGAGAACGTGATGTGTAGTCGTATCACAATTATCTTCCGTTCCAACTATTCTTCATCTTCATTAGATAGTCAAAAGCCAAAGGTAAACGTGTTGGTTCGACCGAGAGAATGCAAGGTAGTATTGATACATTATAAATTTCGGATTTGAAATTGATGGAATGATTATGAAAATTGCAAATATTTAAAAAAAATGAATCGGTCGGTATTCTAATTAGGCGACGGAGTAGGTACGGACGAATGTCGGGCGCGGTGGCGAAGGCGCGGGGTTGGAAAAAACGAGGGGGAAGAGGGTAGCGACGTGCTTTATAGATTGAAAGCGTCGAGTGCGATAAGCGGTCCCCAACGTTGAGGCACAGTTTGTTTATCAGTTAGTGCCTGATTGATGAGCTCTGATAAGGGCTGGGCCCGGCCCTTATCAGCGGCGTGCATCGGCAGCGCCCCCTCTCGATCCGGACTAGGTACTGTCTCTTATCGTCCGACGAATCGGGCTATTTGGCCTCTATGGAAAAGATCTTATCGCCTTAACTAGCTTGGTCGGACCAGTCGCGATCCTATCAGCTAAACCGGAGAACTTAAATTTTTATAAAATCCAAACCCCGCCTGTATTATAATTAATCGTAGTTTCGGACGAAAAGGTGCGATATTCATTTCTCCCGCCCCCGTTTTAGAATTCCAGTCGCCGTTCTCACGCGTCATTTCCCCGATTTAGCGGGGTGCGAACGCGTCGTCATCGTTGCCATTTACACAATGCGACCGAATCCGCTTCGAAATCCACCCTAATTTACATACATAACCAAATTCGTTCCCGTCTTCTCGCAAGAATATATATACATGCAAACTATGCGCGATCGCTCAACTAAAAAGATAAACGTCTCGATTCAATTACTGCTCTCTACCGAACCCCTTTCGTCTTCCAACCCCTTCGCGCGGTATTTCAGTTCGGACCCGTGGAAAACAAAACAGCCACCACCCCCGTCGGCGGAAACTTACCCGTTTCCCGGAAGGAATCGGTCCAAGGCACCATCGAAACCGCAACGTTCGAACGTTCCAAGCACATCACAACCACCCGACTGTCAAGTATCCCCAAAAAGGGCCGACTAAATAAACTACCACCAGGGGGTTCGGTGGTAAAAGGGAACAGAGTGTGGATTTGTAGCGGGCCAATAATCGCAACGCGAAGGGTGGTGGGAAGCGAAGGGTAGGATGGGGCACGAGGTGACGAAGAAGTGTGAATAACCTGTTGCGCGATCTCTCCGCTTTATGATTGAGCCTTCGCGTTGGATAACAATTATTGCCGTTTAATTAACTCTCGGGCTGCCGGTGTTAAAAACTTCTCCCGCAGATTCCCTAATGGATTTGAATAATAAAAACATAAATTCAATATATCTCTTCTATAAATGATACATACCGTAATTTAGAAAAAACAAGCTCTATACGCAGAAACTGCTTCATGCTAAACTGACAAATCATTTGTAGCGCTATCTTGATAATGCATTTTACAAATTTTCGTCCACTGATATTTACTACGAACACTCTACGACTTCCGTTGAAGGTCGACACATCACCATTAGGCCTAAAAGTCTTCATACACCTTAAAGTGTTATCCGCGATCCTTCACAATATATCTAAAACTACTTTCCGGATTGAACTGATCAACGCAGCTTATATTTGCTTAGATTATGAAGATCCTGGTATTAGATTCAAATTGGTTGGATGTTTTCTTTTGTGACTATAGGCAGACTCGAAGATATCCGGTGAAAATTGAAAAATCGATAAATGTTGCACTCTTTTTGCGTCTTTTTGAAAAATTGGACCGCAATAAAAACTCTTAGGGTAGCCGCACCGTGATGAAACTTTCACGAAAAATCCTCTCATGGATGCGAAACCGAAATCTATCCCAAACATGTCAATTCAGTGAAAATTGAAAAATCGATTAATGTTGCGCTCTTTTTGCGTGTTTTAGAAAAATTGGACAGCGATTACAACTCGTACAGTGGCCGTGCCGTGATGAAACTTTCACGAAAATTGCTCTCATAGATGTGACACCGAAATCTATCCCAAACATGCCAATCCGGTGAAAATTGAAAAATCGATGAATGTTGCGCTCTTTTTGCGTGTTTTAGAAAAATTGCACCGCCATAAAAACTCTTAGGTGGCCGCACCGTGATGAAACTTTCACGAAAAATCCTCTCATGGATGCGAAACCGAAATCTATCCCAAACATGTCAATTCAGTGAAAATTGAAAAATCGATTAATGTTGCGCTCTTTTTGCGTGTTTTAGAAAAATTGGACAGCGATTACAACTCGTACAGTGGCCGTGCCGTGATGAAACTTTCACGAAAATTGCTCTCATAGATGTGACACCGAAATCTATCCCAAACATGCCAATCCGGTGAAAATTGAAAAATCGATGAATGTTGCGCTCTTTTTGCGTGTTTTAGAAAAATTGCACCGCCATAAAAACTCTTAGGGTGGCCGCACCGTGATGAAACTTTCACGAAAAATCCTCTCATGGATGCGAAACCGAAATCTATCCCAAACATGTCAATTCAGTGAAAATTGAAAAATCGATTAATGTTGCGCTCTTTTTGCGTGTTTTAGAAAAATTGGACAGCGATTACAACTCGTACAGTGGCCGTGCCGTGATGAAACTTTCACGAAAATTGCTCTCATAGATGTGACACCGAAATCTATCCCAAACATGCCAATCCGGTGAAAATTGAAAAATCGATGAATGTTGCGCTCTTTTTGCGTGTTTTAGAAAAATTGCACCGCCATAAAAACTCTTAGGGTGGCCGCACCGTGATGAAACTTTCACGAAAAATCCTCTCATGGATGCGAAACCGAAATCTATCCCAAACATGTCAATTCAGTGAAAATTGAAAAATCGATTAATGTTGCGCTCTTTTTGCGTGTTTTAGAAAAATTGGACAGCGATTACAACTCGTACAGTGGCCGTGCCGTGATGAAACTTTCACGAAAATTGCTCTCATAGATGTGACACCGAAATCTATCCCAAACATGCCAATCCGGTGAAAATTGAAAAATCGATGAATGTTGCGCTCTTTTTGCGTGTTTTAGAAAAATTGCACCGCCATAAAAACTCTTAGGGTGGCCGCACCGTGATGAAACTTTCACGAAAAATCCTCTCATGGATGCGAAACCGAAATCTATCCCAAACATGTCAATTCAGTGAAAATTGAAAAATCGATTAATGTTGCGCTCTTTTTGCGTGTTTTAGAAAAATTGGACAGCGATTACAACTCGTACAGTGGCCGTGCCGTGATGAAACTTTCACGAAAATTGCTCTCATAGATGTGACACCGAAATCTATCCCAAACATGCCAATCCGGTGAAAATTGAAAAATCGATGAATGTTGCGCTCTTTTTGCGTGTTTTAGAAAAATTGCACCGCCATAAAAACTCTTAGGGTGGCCGCACCGTGATGAAACTTTCACGAAAAATCCTCTCATGGATGCGAAACCGAAATCTATCCCAAACATGTCAATTCAGTGAAAATTGAAAAATCGATTAATGTTGCGCTCTTTTTGCGTGTTTTAGAAAAATTGGACAGCGATTACAACTCGTACAGTGGCCGTGCCGTGATGAAACTTTCACGAAAATTGCTCTCATAGATGTGACACCGAAATCTATTCCAAACATGCCAATCCGGTGAAAATTGAAAAATCGATGAATGTTGCGCTCTTTTTGCGTGTTTTAGAAAAATTGCACCGCCATAAAAACTCTTAGGGTGGCCGCACCGTGATGAAACTTTCACGAAAAATCCTCTCATGGATGCGAAACCGAAATCTATCCCAAACATGTCAATTCAGTGAAAATTGAAAAATCGATTAATGTTGCGCTCTTTTTGCGTGTTTTAGAAAAATTGGACAGCGATTACAACTCGTACAGTGGCCGTGCCGTGATGAAACTTTCACGAAAATTGCTCTCATAGATGTGACACCGAAATCTATTCCAAACATGCCAATCCGGTGAAAATTGAAAAATCGATGAATGTTGCGCTCTTTTTGCGTGTTTTAGAAAAATTGCACCGCCATAAAAACTCTTAGGGTGGCCGCACCGTGATGAAACTTCCACGAAAAATCCTCTCATGGATGCGAAACCGAAATCTATCCCAAACATGTCAATTCAGTGAAAATTGAAAAATCGATTAATGTTGCGCTCTTTTTGCGTGTTTTAGAAAAATTGGACAGCGATTACAACTCGTACAGTGGCCGTGCCGTGATGAAACTTTCACGAAAATTGCTCTCATAGATGTGACACCGAAATCTATTCCAAACATGCCAATCCGGTGAAAATTGAAAAATCGATGAATGTTGCGCTCTTTTTGCGTGTTTTAGAAAAATTGCACCGCCATAAAAACTCTTAGGGTGGCCGCACCGTGATGAAACTTTCACGAAAAATCCTCTCATGGACGCGAAACCGAAATCTATCCCAAACATGTCAATTCGGTGAAAATTGAAAAATCGATTAATGTTGCGCTCTTTTTGCGTGTTTTAGAAAAATTGGACAGCGATTACAACTCGTACAGTGGCCGCACCGTGATGGAACTTTCACGAAAAATTCTCTCATAGATGCGACACCGAAATCTATCCCAAACATGTCAATCCGGTGAAAATTGAAAAATCGATGAATGTTGCGCTCTTTTTGCGTGTTTTAGAAAAATTGGATCGCGATAAAAACTCTTAGGGTGGCCGCACCGTGATGAAACTTTCACGGAAAATTCTCTTATAGATGCGACACCGAAATTTATAACAAACATGTGAATCCGGTGAAAATTAAAAATTCTCAAATTTTAGCGCTCTTTTTTGCGTGTTTTAGAAAAATTGGAAATTGAAAATAATAAAAATAATACTTGAATAAAAACTGCATTTTGACTGCCGGGTTAAGCTGAAAAACTGAAACTCAATTCAAGCATTATGAATTTGAGTTATTCGATGTATGAATTAAAACATTGAAATGAACGACTACGTATTTGTATTCTCATATTTTCCATTTTTTCTAGAAGAGTTTTTACGAAATTTTTTTAAGAGGGTTTTAATAACGGAATGGAAGTGTTTTTGGCAATGTCGGGGACACGAGGAAGCAATGTCTCGATTTATAATAAAACGATACGAAAAATATGTAATAACTACCATTATTCACTATTTACGCCTTTTATTTACTTCGGTGCCGAATTCAGATCCTCAACCGCTTAAAAATCTGTTTTGCTCTATATTTCATATCGATGGCGATAAGCAGAGTAAACAATAGATCTGGGATAGAGACAAAAATTATTTTTATCGTCAAATTATTCTACATTTATATACAAAAACACTTGAAAGGAACAGTTATTTCCATGATACGGCACGTAACGCAAGCCTTGACGTGATCATGATAGTTGCAAACTGTCAACAGCAAATGAAGGGGAAGTTTTCAAGCAACGAAGAAAGGTGTCCATCGAATTAAGGAACATAAATGACAAATAAAGACATTACTAAGTCAATTACACACTTGATGACATGAAAGTACAGATACATGGAACAAAAGTCTGGTACACTGAGGTCTATGTTAAGTTTTTTATTCAAATGATCATCTGGGAGAATTAACAACCCTCAATACAAATAATTAATGGTTGGAAATAAATATTCGTTTAAAAATTCCTGATTACTGGCGTGATATTGCGTTATTTTCACACCACGTGTTGCACGCATGTAATTTGTGACCAAAAAAAAATGGATGGTTGTTCACTTACTGAAGTGTATTTTCGATATAGGATTCTGATTGATAAATTGAAATTTTGAAGAGGAAATTGCGATTCGAGATGCTTAGCGAGTTTTTTACAGTAGTAAAACAGCTTAAATGTAAAGAAAGATAAGGTAATACTGACTTGTAACGTTTTCAGTACAGATGAGTCGGAGGTCACATATTTGCTTAATATAATAATACAATTACATATTTCCCGCCACAAATTTGGCTGCCTTAACAAATTGAACGGGACACATGTGCAAAACGAGTAGTTCATTTTGAACGACACACTTGATTAAACGAGTGAGCGACTCACCAGGAAAGATCGGTCCACAGGGAGCCGCTGATTTGAAGTGAACGACACTCTTAAACTGTGCGGCCCGTTCGAAATTCTTCACAACTTCCAAAAAAGTTAGGGCTTTTTCAAACCAAGCGCTTACTTCGGAGTGATCGGTTTGACTGATTCAATGGTCTTACAATTTTATTTATCGGGTGTAGGAGCTCCGATCCTGAGCATCGCTCTGTTTTTCGATCACCGTTGCGACCGTCGCGTCGTTTCGAAGCACGGCAAAAGGCCACGGGTTTGCTTCAAAACGACGCGACGGTCGCATTGGTGATCAAGAACAGAGCGATGCTCCGTATTGTGGCACAGTTCTGTGTTACAGCGCGCGGTTGAACTGCGTCCAAATATGCGCCGTTCTATTGAATTTATGTATGCCGCAGAAAAACCGCGCGCATCTGTGTCTCAGTATGCGCCCGGCCCTATAGAAGCGTTAGGCCTATGCTCGTTAGAAGGTGTTGTACTAGAAGCGTAGCTGTACAGACATATGTAAAGAAATACTCTTTCCTCGGGTTAATATCGGCATATGCCTACTAGACAGTCGAGACACAACAACAAAGAGGCAGATGTATTTTATATAAGAGCCGCAACTCTCAAAAAATTGTATTCGTAAACCTGACCACTTGGTTAGCATCCCTACTGATGAGATTTTTCAAATAGAAAATTTGTCGATGTACTTGAATTTATGCGGCAAAGGAGATACAGGTTGCTCATGAAACGTTTATCGAGCCGTTTCTGTTCGGATGATATTGGAAGAACGGAAGAATCGGATTGGCGGATGTTATCACAATTTTATGCAAATCCAAAACGAAATTAAACCGATTCGTTTTCCCTATCCGTACATCTCTAATTTCGCCTATCTATATCGACATCCGGAATGTTCAATTGACTCGATATCATTACATACAGAGCTACACGTCCAGATCTTTTCCCAGATAAAAATAAATTACGAACAAAAATACACATATAGTGAAGCAGTAAGCCGATTGTGGAGACCGATAAAGCTCGGACATTTTCCCGTCAAACCCGGCGGCGACGTGATGCCTTGAATTTTCAGTACGGAATCCGTGAAAATTCACGTAGCGTTCCGATATCCGTCCGTGTAATTAAAAAAAAAAAGGGCCAGGCAAGGCGGACGGTATAACGAGGACAGACACAATGGCTTTGTTATGTTCGGCCTAGATAAGGAATCTGCGCTGATAAGGGGGCGAACGGTCGTGAGCGATAACGGAAGTTTCAAAATGGAATATTCGTGCTATTTGTACGGCCCCCGCTTATCGTCGAATATCGCCGGCACAAATGACAAAACGTAGGCGCTTATCGCACGGACGGGCAGCCGATAAAAAATTGGTGGACGTAAGCGCTCGGAGAACGATTGACGAACTGACTGTCCGCGTTTTCGCGCTTGTTTCCAGATTATTTTTCTATTCCCGTCAAGATTGAAAAATTGAACAGGTGCGATAAACATCGACGTGTTAGTCAATGTAATACGCCAGTTCATAGTTTTTCAGTCGTACACAATAGCAAAAAGAACGCATAATGGGAGAAAAATGACTTTATACTTGTACTACCCGGAAATCGACATTCTGAACGTGATTAATGCAATGAATCACAGAGCATAGCAAATTTTATGAAAATTCGAAATTAGGAATGTCAAAATGAAATTTTTTATTTTTCACTTCTATTCAGACGATCTCAATTTCTTGCCCCGACTGGTATTCAACGTTCTGTTGTACTTCACGCACAAGTGTAATCAGATATATCACCGTTCATGCAAAAAATAAAAATGATCTAATTATTGAAAAACACTTTTTTTTCAATATTTTTTTTATATTTTGAAATTTTTTTCACAAAAATTTGAAACAGCGCTAGGCGTTCTGATTTGGCGGCGTTCGTCCGGCAATCGATAGATTTCACATTTCGCGGTAACGAATGTCGGTCCATTTTGGCCGGACAGACGCCTAACTAGTTCTGCTCTGTATATGATGAGATCAGATCGCGATTGCATTGAAACGCACCAAGTGATGGACGTTATAATGCCGATACCGTAGCTGCACTTGGTGCGATAAGGGAACGGGCATCGCGATTTATAGACGCATACGTATTTATTTTCGAACCGTTGCCGATAAGTGCGGCGCACAGGTCCGATTGAAAATTTATCGAATTCGACGACGAACGCGTGAGATATGGTGGCTGGACCGTCTCATTCGACCTTTCCTGAGTGAATCACACACACACATACGCCGATTAATGCAGACTTTGTTTTGCCAGCAGACTCAACGGGATTTTTCTTCTGCGATTCCCAGACTGGATATGTTCAACGAAAACCGCGCGTCCCGATAAGAATTTGAGTTTTTCGATTTATACCCGACGAGTTTCTAGATGACATGTTACTTGGCAAATGGTCAATTTGCTTTGGCTGTTTTTATTTACAAAACGAAACAAAAATTCTCCTTTTTCCAGTTTGTTAAAAAAGTGTGAACACTCTTTGATCGGTTTTTAATTTTTAATCGAAATTTTCCCTTGATTTCCTTCACTCTATTTTTTCCTGGAAGGACACACGAACATAATCCACAGTGCTCAGCCTTATATTGGTGACCTCGGAGTATTTCCTGGAAGGACTTGATATGCGGTGACGTGGGACAAAATATGCGTAACCCAATCAACGCACGAAACCGTGCCACAGATCAGTTGTGCCGCCGACCACTGTGGATTCTTTCCGCAAACCGCTATCCTCCACCCATCCTGCCCGTCACTGTGGTCGTGGGGACCTCGGCTACCGTCCGTCAGATGGCGCCTACGACAAACGCTGTACTTAAACGCCCGTCCAACGTAGCTTATAAAGCTTCTCCCTCAACGTATGTTTTTAGTAGTGAACTATGCTATCCACCAACTTTGCGGATAGTCCCTCCAATGGTACGTTAGTCAAAGAAACGACCTATTAATAGAATGACCTACGGCACATTGTGTCACAGGCTAGTGAGCCACGGCACAGTGAGCTCACACGATAGAACGAACGATTCTGCAATTGTTCGTTTCTTGATAGAAACGTCTTCAATAACGCATACAATAAGCAGAAATATGAATGTCAATTACATATTTCGAAGCCGTGGATTTCGTAACAGTTCCAAAAATCTCTAGTGTGGCAGATTACCGTTCACACAAGTGTACGGTTTCATGGAATTATAATTTGGAACGGGAGCAGATTAACATTCGAAATCAAAAACACAGTCAGAAATCGCAAAAGTTACCAACAAACCAGCCGAGCAAAAGTTTTGGCCGTTGGGCCTTGTGGCGCCGGCCGAAAGAAATCTCCTCACCTTGACAGTAAGAATGATTTCCTATGATTCCGACGCGACGTGAGGTACGACGATACGGCCCCAGGTCTTGGATGTTATCGGGCGTTCGCTCATCAAAATAAAAACGATGAACATAGATTAATAATTATTCAAATTTATGTCTTATTATCATGATCTTATCTACTGAAGACAAACTGTTTATTAATACAGTTATCTGTAGAATTTAAACTTTGTATCGTCGCGTCTTCCATAAAAATATTCCACACTATATTTAGTTTGATTTATCGTGATCGACGGCCGATTCCGAATCGAATACGCAAACGGAAACTGAAAGGAGAAAAGAAATAAAGAAAGTAACGCGCGGCGCGGCTCGCCGCCGATCGCCCATCGATACGGCGGAAATTTTCATTTGAATCACTCAACATGCAGACAATGATTGGTTTGATGATGGTCCGCGCAGGCCCTTATCTTGATTCGCTCCTAAATCGAAACTTGCACAACTTCCAATTGTGTACTGTTGCAGAAAGATAAAGAAACTACTTTACACTTCATTGGAAGTGTTATCGCCGAATGTATGGTCGCCTGAACTCTTCTTCCATAATTCAAGTCGCCGTTTCACACCGGCAACGGCGACGGTGGCGGGCTTTCCACGGGAAAAAAAATCAGACCGGAACGAAATCGAGTCAGCCGAGATTAACGACATCGACGGATTTGGGCTCGTCATGATATCGGGAAAAATGTAAATATTTTATCTAAGATAGTATTCAATAATTTCGACGAATTCGGTAAGAATATGAAAATCTGACACGTCTCGTTTTAATTAAGGGAATTTGTGAGGTGGTGCGGTAAAATGTATTCAAGGAACGAAGAGAACTAACTTTAGGAACGAGAAGTGACGGTCCTTTTTCATTGTTTTGTGCCACTACTAACGTCGTTAACGTCGAAGGCGCCGAACACTATTCGTTATTCGTTATTCCTTAGTCGTTAGCGAAAAGAGCCGACAAACTTCAAATTAACGAACGGCAGTCACTATTTGAATGATCCGACGAAAATATTCTGTTTTGGTTACATTCGAAATAAGAATTATTTCTTATGTTTCATTATTTTTCGATACACGGTGTGTAGTTCGTATCTAAGAAATATTTTCAAACGCATCTAACCTTCATTATGATGAGGCGAGGAAAGATATGACAGCCTCAACGACCATAATCAGGAAAGTACGATGACTTTATTAACGAAGAATATATGGAAATTTATTGCGGGGAAACCCCAGTTTTCCAATAGTTACACGCACAATAGCGTATAAATCTTGGCTCGACGAATGGGCGATTCGATTGCAATAATGACGCGATGTTCCCATGATCATCGTCTACATATTAATTTATTTATAAGGTGAAGAATCCAGTCCGATCGCGATGGATCTTGGATTATATATATATTGCATGTCCGTAGGTACGAAAGCGGGCTGTGAAATTAATCGTATTAAAAGCTGGTTCTCCTTCGTTCGTTTTCAGTAGGTTTTCAAACAAATTGAATTTCATCGCGAAACCAGCTGGACGTTCTAAGATAAAAATAAATAAATAATGTAAACCGTATAATGTTCCTTTTATCGCGAATTCTCTCGTATATTTGTTCACCTTTTTAAAGACATACACATATACACATAATGTAAAGAGTTTTATCATCCGTTATCGATCTTTTAGGTAATATCCATACAATGTCACGCATGTAGTAGTAGTCAACAATGCTTCTTGCTATTGCTTATTAATGGGACGCCGGATCGTAGCAGCAAAAATATGATGCGATTCCGCGATTGCGGCTATTCCGGGAGCCCGTTTCCCCTATACGGTCCTGTTCAAATGGTACGGAAAACCCCGCCCGGGGCATATCATTGGCCGAATTGACGTAATCGCTCGAATTCCAATAGCGAAACCCCCTTTGAATTATACATGTAATTAAAGCAGGCCTTGGACAGATAAGAAAATCTAGCTCGAAGCATTTGCATTTTTACGCCCGACGAGGGAGATGTTATCTCACATTTGATAAAAGGTTATCTCTGTTTGAAAATCACCTTTTTTCTTTATACTTCTAGCGTGACGCGGCCGGTAAAAGAGAGAAACTTGCAACGCTCACCTGTCTTTTCCTCTTTCTCGCCGCAGTAATCCAACGGTAATTTTTCAACAGCGTCATCTGCAAAAAAGAGGTGAATGAAACTTGTTCAGCGACGACACTCAGAAGAAAAATTGGAAAAAAATTGCCGCATCCGACGAATCGTAAAATTTACGTATTATAGTGTAGCTACTCCGATAAATTCAATTAACCGTGATGATTTTCGCAATAAAACGCTGCCGGGGGTTGTTTATTATGGAAATTACTGTAAATCTCTTGCAAGTTTTCAGGTGTTTGCAAGTTTATGCATATAGCGTGAGTAACGTGGCTAACGCTCATTCGAATATTAGAAAATATAGATTTCCCTAATTGTTCGCGATATTTACCAAGTCGTAATAAATAAACACGAATTCAATGTTTTTCGCGAAAATTATCTCGGAATCTCAATTGATTTATCGCAACCGGAAACTTTAATACATCCTATAAACTTGAAACAAATCGATAACATCTTTTTTTCATCGTTTAATAAATGATAAGAAATATTCAGAATATTCAGAGCCTTGTCAGTCCGGGATTTTAAAAGACATGGGGTTTCGCACAAAAATTAATGGAATAATGGATCGGTACACACGATTACCCGCGATGCTAACTGCCAGCAAATCTGCGAAGTGATAATTGTGCGGCGTTTGGAGTCGACTTTCTGTTCACACCTCTGCTCTCACAACGAAATCATGCTCAGTTTTTAGTCAAAGAATTTTTTGTCCAGAAATCCACGTTTTCAACAAAAATGGTTTTCGCTAACAAATATCGAACATCGAATAACGAATATTCCGCAAGTCCTATGGCCGAACTTTTCGCAGTTGACATGTAGTTCGTTCAATCCCGGATACGAAATTCCTTCTTTCCCAAATCATGATTTCATGGTATGAACGACGTTTTCCAGATGTTTTCATTGAGGTCTCGAGATGATTCATTTTCAACATTTTTGAGAATTGACATTTGCACCTAAACCGTTGGTCCGAATTCACTGTACAATTAACTCATGGAAGTGCTTTCAAGTAATAAGATTCAACGAAGTTACTTTGAAATTCATCAACTTCTTCGGCATTCAACGCGCGACAAAGAGAAAAAATTTTTTGAAAAAATTCATCTTTTCTTTCAACCTATAAAAAAATCCTTTTTTCCCAAATCATGATTTCATGCTACAAAAAAACGTTTTCGGAAGTTTTCATTGATCTATTTAACATAGAACTCGAAATAATGCATTTTTGACATTTTTGAAAACTGACATTTGCACCTAAACCGTTGATCCAAATTTATTGTGTAACTCATGGAAGGTTTTTCAAAGTTATAATATCCTAAGAAGTTTCATTGAAATTCATCAACTTTTTTGGCATTTATTATGTGACAAATTGAAAAAAATTTTTATGGATATATATTACAAAAAATGTTTTTCGCTGTGCTATCTTACGTAGATCTGGAGATATTTTCGAAAATTAAAATTCCCGTCGATACCGTTGATCCGACCTCAACCCTCAAAACGGGTTCAGGGGGTCCCAAAACGTCTTTTTACGGTGAATTTTTTTTAAGGCTGATTGGAAAAAGGTTGCCAATGATGTGGTTTAGAAGGGGAAACGAGTTGTCATCAAAACCAAAAAAGGTTTGTTATATTTGTTAGTCAATGCAAATAACCTTTTGTTTCGAAGTTTTACCAAAATTGTTCTGCTTTGGAATTTTTAGAACTCGCATAAATTATGAAATACTTATTTAACAACTTTATGGTTATTAACTAAAGTTGTTTAGTTGGTGCGAAAACTTAGTTACAAGCTTTTCAGTACTCATCTTTCGTTCACGCTTTTCTTCACTATTATGAATCCTAGATAACATTAGTCATAACAGCGCATCATCGCGAGACTCCAGACGTCGCTGGCAATGGTTGAAAACTTATTGGAGGTGTATGTAAATTTCAAAATAGATGTAAAAAATGGAAACTTGCGTGTTCGTTGTGCGCGTATTAGCATAAATTTGATAAGCCGCATACGATAAAGTCCATAAGCATATCGGTAATCTAAATAAATATCTTAACACTTTTTATAATGCCGGGAGAGAACGGACGTAACATGGACGGTCGGTCTGGAGATATGATTTGATAGCAGCAGCGACAGTCCGGAATTTAATCTTTCGCTTTTAATGGTATAAATTATTCAGTTTGATAAGTAAATAGGTAAAACTCATTCCATAATCTGTTGGTTTCTCTTTCGACGATAACGTCAGCCCGTTCTCTTGGGAACCGCTTTTTCAACTCGCGCCGAACGGGATATTTGAGAAAATAATTAATTAAGTATCGTACGCGCAAAATAGCAAAGTCCGCGGATGTCGTTCGATGAAAAATCGAAAATTCAATCCGCCAGCCCCGCCGTCGGTATCGGCAGTTTCTCGGAGGCCCTTAAACCGATACGGCGCAAAGACAACCTCTTAAACCTTTAGATAATACAGTCACGAATCTTCCCGAGCTGATACTGTTCCTGATTTATGGGAAAGAGCAGTCTTCCTCTCACTTTGGTGAATATTCATGAACACCTTCGCTAATCAACACGATCTGCAAGACTTACCAGGCTCTAAGTCTCTGTCATGCATAACTATTACAGGGGAAACACCGGAGTTGCGGGAAATCGAACATCGCGCAAATCGAACCTGCTCGTCCTTAAACGATTTCGTTCAGGGAATTGTTTCATGTTCTCCAACTCTAAAGTGATTGGGACACGTCTTCGGCGAAATCACTTTATAATGCATACCTATTGCCAGGAAGTTATGCAGTCTGTTTGGCGGAGACGTCGCAAATCGTATCTAATCAATATTTCAGGTATCGCGTCGTATCCTAGAAATATATCAACAAATTTCAATTTCGAAAAAACTCTACTACTATTTTATAGCATAACAGATAATGCTGGAACATCAATTACTTAGTTTAACAACACGTACACACAAGTGGCAAATTCTACATGAACATGCCGAGGCTCTATTATAATCAAGTTTCACTATTTCTCCGTTACTTGCTAATTCAAATTATTGAATGTGTCGTCGTTTCCTTGCATAAATATGTTTAAACATGAGGTATGGGAAAGTGGCGGGGAGTCGATTACTTTCACTTCTCACGTCATTAATCGCTGCTTAATCTTTCTTGTATCTGAATTGTTTTGATAAAATAAATTTACTTGAACCTCGTTTAAAAGGAACCATTTCATGAGAAAAGATAACGGCGATTGAAACATATCGTGCAACGATAGCAAAACGGCAAAACCAACAAAATGTATTGCACAACTTCCGTGGAAGTCGAGTTCGCGAAATGAGTTCGAAGAGTTAGGCAACATATCGAATTTGGACTTTGGCTCACGGCGCTCAGGAACAATAGGATTTCTGCGCTCTTCATTTTGTGTACAGCGCAGAATCGTGACGGTACAGTGATCGTTCACAAGGCTTATTGGAACAGATTTGCAGCAAATTGGAGAGGCGAACTCAGCGGGAGTAGAGGGTTCTGATTAAAGCAAGGCAAACCTTTCAATCAGCTCTCGCTGCTTAACTGACGGACGGCTCCTAACTCCTAAATACAAAGAGTGGAATGAAGGCTTTCACACTCCAACACTCAGTCGATCACTTTATGAGTAATAATTGCAAATGAACGATGCAGAAAAATGAAAAGGAATGGAGAAAATCAAGCACCAAACCCATTGGAGACTGAAATAATAATTGAGATTACAATTTAAATCTTTAAAAAAGCGTAAATAATTCAATTCGTACACGTTTATTCAAGCAACGAAGTGAACCGAGTGAGTTTGAATGGAAAAAGGGGAATATTTTTCGATAGTTCTCTTTGGAAGCTATAAATCTTTGGACGAGTAGAAGAAGTCTCGGATGTTCGAAACGCGGCTCACGCCCCGGTTTATGGTGGTAACAAGTACCAATTCAACGTGTGATGCGGGAGAAGAGCGTAGTAGAACATGCCGATGGTCCGATAAGAACGCTTAAAAGGCATCGGGACAAGAGACCATGACGCTGCGCTGCGGGAGCGAGGCCGACAGAATTTCAATTTAAAATCAATCCAAACAAAAAGACGACCGCTGCGATTCAATCATGATTACCTCTTACCAATTACCCGACGATTTTATGATACCGCGAAAGTTTGTTTTTTCGAGCGCGCGTCGCCGTCGTCTGCGTTTTCATCCATTCAAAATGCCGACGCCGACGTAAGGACGATTATTAATTCATATGAAATATTCGACGCGTTCCGTCGTCGCGATAATTTCCGGAGATGGGCGATAGTCGTTTCGATTCTGAAAATCTTGTCATGTGCTCCATCATTAATCAGGGGAGGAAGAGACAGCGGGATATTACATCTCTTGTAGATGGCGGAAACTTCCGGCCCCCCCGAGTCCTAAACGAATCTGCATATTTATACGAATCGTAAAGACCTTATATGACTGGATATTACGTGTGATTTAATAGGGAATATGCAAAATGTTCAGGTCGATCGATGACAGCTACGACGACCCTATTCTAATAATTTATCGAAACGCGACACCAACTTTTGATTCTGGTACATTTCGTTAATGATAAAGAATCATTTCCTGAAAGTAAATGGCTACTTTGAATATTCGTACATTCAAATGAACATTCGATCCTACAGATACTTATTTGGCAAGGAATATCAAAATAATGGAATAATAACCTGCGATATGGTCTTTCAATATTGCGAATACGGCATTTCAATCAATCACTTACCAAAATTCAAATATTCGGTTCTCTCGAAGAGCTAACATAAAATTACAGCAATTTGACTTTTCGTTCAATCAAGTCTACTAAGATAACTGCATACAAAGAAAAACAAAGTGAAAATTTGATTTATAAAGACTGCGTCTGAATACATATAGAAAATATTATTTAATAAAAATCATCATTGCATATCGATTTATGTTTTTGAAATAAAAATTTTTTGAAATTTATTCAGATGTATTAACAAATTTTCCCTTAAGTAATTTAAAATCTTTGATTTGATTTATGACAGCCATAAGTTGTATAATAAGTTAATTTCAACGAAGGGGCGCTATCAAAACTGCATATCCTATACCGGTTAGAAGGTGTAATTTAAGAATATTGAAATGAAACAATTCGTTTTATCATTTTTAGCTCTTTGGAGCGTGAACAAAAAAAAATTTTGAAAACTGCTTTCGTTAATTAATATTTTTTATGGAAACACCTTTTAGAACTCTAAAATCACGAATTCTGTTTATAATTGAAAAGTTCAAAATATCTCAAAAATGGCGCACTTTCTAACTACTACATTAAAAGTTATTTTACAGCTTTAAGAAATCGTGAGATATTTCCAGTGACATTGTGTATCTTAAGGCAAAAGTGGAAGGTTGATTTCCAGTATATCTATTACTCGTTAAAGATTCCCTGAATAATCATTTTATATGATTTACCAGCCTGACTAAGACATATTTCTTTCATATTTTTCTACCGTTGAAACTTCGATGGAAAATTTTACATCAGTATTAGAGGAACTGCAGCATATTTGGAATACTAGTTTGTTTTTTGAGAATAAATTTAAAGAGAAACGGGATGGGTCAATAAAAAATACATTAAATTATTCGCAAATTATTAAACTTTAATAATAAAAATTATCAAATGTGACAAAAACCAGAAACCCTATCAAAATATCTATTAAACAATAAAACTCCAAAAACGAGATTTGACTTAGGGTGCAGGTAATTTGGAATATAATATTCCAAATTATATTCACATTTTTTCTTTGACAATTGCTAACACTTTTTCTTAGAAATTAATAGATTTCTTGATTTTGTAACAGTTTAATAATTTTTAGTTATCTAGGTAATCAATCTTTTTTAAACAAAATATTCTAAAATGACAATTAATTATTATGTAATCAGTCACAATAATCACAGATCAATTTTAACTTACAGTTTACTATTCTTGCAGTAATCACAAATATACACACCAGATTCATAACCGCCACAAGCACCGTGAACCCACAATTCGCACATTAAGCACTGTACCCATTCTTCACCGCTTTTATCCTCGCTATATTTTCCATTACAGAAAAAACACTCGGCGTCTTCGTCAGTCTCATCTCTCGTTGCAACATCGACGGAAGAGTCTGTGTTATTTCTAGATATTTCCCTAGGATTCGGATCTGATAAGTCACTGTCTGTCATATTTCTTTTCTTTGTCTTTTTTGTTATTTTCTTCTTGCCTTTTTCCTTAATATTTTTTTTCCGTTTTCTGTTTTCTTTATTAGATGTTTTAAGTTGTGCATTCTCGAGGTCTTTTTTATAAGGAGAACTTGAGATTATTGCCGATCTTGCTGGCTTACGGCCTCTATTGCTATTGTGGGCACGGGAGAAATATGAGAGGGAGTAATAAGGGAGTGAATTTCCGTCCTACTACCTGACCGTCCTGGCTCTGTGCCATCAAAATCTGCTCACAAAAATGTGCATAAAATTTGGAATATTCCAAATTATGTTCACTTTCGGTATTCCAAATTAACAACACACCATTCTAACTCAAAATTACACGTCACAATTTTTATTCTAAATATATTCACAAAATCATAGTAATATCATAATCTAACAAGGTCACTTAACACTTTAAATAATTACAATGAATATTTAAAGTATTACAGTAAATGATTATCACTGATTGCATTCTTCCCTTGAAGCTGATAACCGGAATGTCAAGATGGCGTCCTGTTTTTAATAGTCGATGGCTTTGTGTGTCGTACGACGTTATGTTTACGGCAAAAAAAGGCATTTATATTGATTTAGATATGGAAGGATTCCAAGTTACCTGCAGTATCCCAAATATGCTGCAGTTCCTCTATCTTTAACGCCTGCGACTAGTTATTAATATAAGAAATTTACAGAATAATCTTGCAACCTTCACAACGTCCAAACATTTTTCACAGAAATAAAAAACATAACAGATTCGACTATAATTTTAGCAGTTTTCACAATCAGAAAACACGTCCTCCACTTCCCACGAGACACGAGTGAAACGACTTCACCATCTAAACCTGAAAATTACTTTTTCGATAGTTGTGGGGATCATGAAGGCGCGATTTGTTATCAACTTACATTTTCACTGAAAGTTTTCATCGCGATATGTGGAGAGTTATAGGAATAATCGCTGCAAATCAAAGGGTTACACGCAACGATAACGCAATCACGAAAAAATCTAGTCGTTTCTTCATGTTTCGACTTCGTCAAATAAACTATAATATTTGACGAAACGCTGAACAAAAAAATGTGGAAAACGTTCATTACAGTTATCGGCTATCGGACAATTTTCAAAGAAATTAATGAACAACCACATTTTCGAATTTGATCTGAAAAAGCAATAAAAAATTTGGTAAATCTGAAATCCAATCATCTATAATTTCGTACGCGTTGAAACTGTTGAAATTAAATAAATAACTCTGATTGAGATGAAGTTTTGAAACACCCAGCACTACCAGCCGTTTTTTTAAAAATCAATGTATTCGAGAAATCCAGTGTGAGAACTTTTTTTGGAGGAAAAACTTGTTGGTGAAGTGGGGGATTTCCATCAATGAGAGAAAGGGAGCGTGCGTATCTTGGGATTAAGGGATATTTTCAGAACGTTAATTCCTTAACGTCGCTCTAATAGCCCTCGAAACGGAAGAAACAAATAGCGAAAGCCGGTATAAATAGCGTCATTTTTAAAAAATGTAATTATATTTCTCGTTTTTCTCGGTGCACATTTTACCTGGGAGCAAATGATATTTCAAATTTATCGCGGACGATATAAAGTATTGTAATTTTTACGTAGAATTTTCCGCTACAGTTTTCCATTAATCTGACCGTTTTATCTTAATGATTCTTATTCGAAACTTTGTGGAGTTTTTAAAAAAGTGGAGATCGCATCGCTTTCTTTATCTACTTCGGAGTTGTTTATATTAGCGGAACTCCTCTCGGGCTATGATAAATGCCGGAACGCTGAATATCTATTTATCATTCCGTATCTTTGTGGAGGGATGAAAAAATAGAGAGGTTGTTCAAATATTTTCATTAGCCGCGGCCGACATTCGCGTTGCCGAATCGCTCTATTATTTTTTGTGACGTCGCTGTTTTATCTGTCTGCACAACAGGGTTTCCACATTATTCAATGATGCGTTTCTCGTAAATCAACCCCCCGAGATACGCGTGACATACCGTGTTGGCGCTCCGTGTTTTCTACAGATAGATGCACTTGATTGATCGACCTGGATATTATGGATTATTGCCTCGTTTTCGACAAATCACCCAATTGCGCAATCGCATTGTTTGCCATTTACGTATCGGCCGATCGTGAAAGTCAACTAGTCCATTCGCGACAATAACTCCTAGAGATTATCCGTATAAGGAAAACTATAAAGCGACACTTCTAGAAAGAACAATAATCATAACTTATATTTACAACCTCCAACTGTCGTTATAAGTCTGCGAGATTTAATCAATGCCGGCCCCGCGTTATCTTAATTGAAACGAAAACCAAATTGCCCTATTAGGGGAACCAATAAGTGTTCCCCCTCCCATCCCGAAGCAACTTGTTCTTTAACTTTTCAGCACACCAAAACCTCACCTGACCTAATTGCTATAAAGAATTGTGACGTTTATCTGCTGGCGTTACAATGGGTCAAGGTGTCGCATTCAAGAACTAAAAAGGAACTTTCTGCATGAAACTTGGGCGCCCCATTGGACGTGCGTCGTCCCACGCCATCGCTCGCATAACACTTGTATAAATTTCAATTAAATAATAATTCTCTCTGATGCAACTGAAAAATCTAAACGAGCTTCCAAACGTAAACCGAAAAAATTTCCTTTTTTCCCTTTGATATTTCCTAGAATACGATCCGTTACTTGGATCGCCATAGACCTACGATAGACTGTCTATCAACTACCGATATTATCGGCTTGGTTAGCAATACGCGTGTTGAGTGGTAGTGACAATTGTGTATTATATGATTCATGTTGAACGAGATAATAGCGATAATATTTACGTTAATGGTGACTTCCGGAAAATTTATTTACGCGTAAATCCGTATTGTGAGGACTAGAATTTCTAAGATGTTCATCAGTTGCTACAATAATCCAGAGGAATTTTTTCGCAGCTAAATTATTATTTATATGTGAAGTCATTTTAATGACAAATTTTATATCGGTTCTCTAGCACCCCGTTCGCGGAGAAGAGTTGTAATTTACGCACACATGTAGGTGTTATCGTCTCTAGAATCTAAAAGATTTGCTAATATTTCTATTTAGCAAGTTTCAGTACTCTTTTCTTAAGAAGAATGTTTATAAAAGTATTAGAATATTCTTTACACAAATTCTGAACTGTTTTAGTTTCCGGACAAGCAGGTTATATTCTCATAGAAATTGTAAAATTTTCTTAATTTCTATATTTAGAACTTTTACGGTGTTGCCGTCTCGATTATCTCCTTCAGTTAAACGGATTGATTTTAACATACGAAGCCGACAACACTGCACAGGATCGAAACTGACGTATCAAAAGCATAGAAAATTAGATAATTTTATGATTTTTAAGCAAATATAACCTCTTTGTTTGAAAACCAAAATGGTTTGGTTTGTGTAGAAAAGAATTTAATTTTTTCATGGAAAAAGTACATAAATATTTGTTACACCAAATTTAACCTATTCTTCTGGAAAGCTTGTGACCTTCCCTTTCACTAATCATGTCGATCGACAAATTACTTCTTTAACGTCGCTGCTTTCTTCAAAAGTCTTCTCTGCACAATCGCAATAATTTACTACTTGCTCTAATGTAAGGAAAGAGATAATGCGCTTTGCTGCGCGCGAAACTGGTCAATATTGGCCATTTTAGCATTTTTCCTCAGCAAAGGCCCAAATCCGTATTTCACTAACTGGAGACTGACGGCTGACAAAAATGGGCCTTAGTGTCCATGGCATAACATCGAAATGTTCTAAGATCTTGTAATCGCTCTTTTCATCACTTACAAAATGCGGTTGACTATACTTCCGTTGCGTCGTATGCCGCAGCCGGCTGCCAGGAGGAAAGTATCGTTTAAAGGGATGCGGGCGAGTGTCCGGAGCCTTTATCGCGTTTTGCTCGAATTGGCTGATGCGTTGATGTATTCTCGCAGATTTATTAAAATAAATTGAAAGCAGCACCAGCGCGCCCGGTTATATTCTATGGAGATAAGTAAGCCGATCGCGGGCGGGCAGCGTCTCATTTCCTGCCGACGCTACCCCCGGACTAGCGTCAGTCGGACCCGTTGCCACTGTAGCTATCTCAGCAACGACCGGCTCAACATTATTCAGCGATGTGTTTCCCGTAAATCAAGTCCGTACGCTCACATTCGTTCCGATATCGTTTTTTTATTTCATAACCCACCGTTCCAGGGACCTATCGAAAAATGCGACATTTCTGCCCGATTCAGTGATAAAACTGATGCAAATCGGACGAGGCGAATGTTCGATGAAGGATTTTTCGAATGTTATGTCATTCTGCATTAACATCTCTGTCAAATTGTCACATTTCGCAGCTCTTTATTTGATTTTTCGATGCAGTTCTGCTAGCAAGGAGAAAGGTTTTATGAAGTCGCATCGGTCTATTTTTGTCAAAAGAAGAAAAAAGCACTTGTAGTATTTACCAATTCCATAGAAGATGCGAAACAATAAAGGAAAACCTTAGTTCCCCATGCAATGAAGGAAATGGACAGCTCTATAGACACATGGCGGTGGCATAACGAAATCAATACGCGAAGCAAAAGAGATATGGCTCGGACAAGGAGGCAATGGAAAGGACAATGCCGGGCCGGCCACAAGTTCAATTTAAAAATCGTCCGGCGATGATCGATGTTTCCGTTCGCCATTCGCGAATAATGAATCGTCGCCCGCGAAACTGGACTCGAAGATGAGTCGTTGGGAGCGTTCGAAATTCACGGCACGGTCCGACGAAAATTCATTTCCGGACGGCCGGGGGTGTGTTCGGCCGCAAATCGAGAGGGAACAAAGCGCCACTTATCGCTGGCACCTCCCGCACGCCTCTTGCATAAATAAAATTCGTCGAACAGAAGACTGATGCCGATTCGGGGGCCGATGCCGTCGTCGCAACGGACCACCGTCGTAGAAAATCGAGCGAGTTTTTCGTGATCCGGAATGGAGCCCAAGCATGTCGTCGGGAAACACCTTCCACGCCGTGGTCGGCACACCTCCGCTAATCGAGCCTGAAATCGGGGTCCAGCGCGGAGACCGCGTGCCGTTTTGATTTTTTTGCTTTATCAGATTCGCGTATTCTCACGTTTTCCGAGCGCCGCCACCGCGGACCGGCGATAAATCGCGACAACAATCGTTCGCTTTTTGTTCTTCGGGAATTTATCTGGGGGATTTGTACGTTTAAAGGATTACCAGATTCCGGTGTGCGATTGTGGAAGGTGAAACAATGTTTCTTTCGCTGCGTAAACGAAAACCCTACGCAAGACAATGACATTACTAGACCATATCTGACTCTTTATGCAATTTTTATGATCGTTTATTCGTTACTACACTATTTTATCACAAAAAAACCTTTTGTTCTGAATAAAGAAATATAAAGCAGGTTTGCCTCAAAGGATTCCCTACAATTTTTCTTGTTCTTTTCAGTAGAACGTCAGCCGTTTTAGAGCTTTTAACGCGGAAATAAAAAAATCTTGTTAATTGCCTCGCCGCATCTGAAATCACATGTCTTGCCGCTACCGCTCTTTCGAAAGTATGACTGTCAATCTTTATGGGCATCACTTTCAATTAAAATCTTTTTATGAGAGTGGTGCAAGAACCCCTAATGAAAAGTTAACTATTTAACTACATCCCAATGGTGAACTTAGTATTGATTTTTTTCACTTTGAGTTTTCTCCCAGAACAAAAGGTTCCCAATTTCGTACATTTACGATATGTTTCAAAGATGTGAAAGCTCTGATTTGGAAGTTTGCTTTGAACACCATACATTTTCGGTTCATCGACTCGCTCCTTGCGTGTCGCTAATTTTGTCGTTATTTCCTATGCGAATCCGTCGAAGTTAGAGCATGAACACCCGGCCGTCAATAAAAAATTGTTCGCCTTGCATCCCGCATAAGCCAACAGACGTGCAACAGCAGATTTATCGTCGATTTGTTGAAAAAATACGAAAGCACATTAAAAGCTGGGCTAAATTCCACACGTGCGACGAAGAATGCATGTGAGTCGGGTCTTGGAAGACAAGAAAAAACCGATTAAAGTTGTTCGCGAAAAAAAACTTTTTTTTGAACTCATAAAACAAATTTTTTGTCCCACTTTTTCGAAACTATTCATTCAGCAAACAGCTTTGATTTAGCTTTGAATAACTTCTCACTCCCACAGATAAAAAGAGTTTCAACGATTTTGGACACCGTTACCGGTTATAGCATTTAAGGACTATATTTTGCAAGTAGTTCAATATATGTTTAGAAAATTAGTCATTTTTAATGAATAATTAATATTCCTCTCTAATACAGAAACTGTAACCCGTAAATACGTATTTCCAATGTTTGTAATGAATGGAGAAGTTTTCTTGTTTTTAATCGTTGCAAGTTGATATATCTCTAAATAATTAATATTTAACCTTTTTTAGTGATGAATATCATTTCAGTGTACGTATTACACATTTCAATATTGAAGAAATACCAAAAGTCTGTCGAAAAGTTTCCAAAGTCATAGCATATCCAGTCGTTTTTTAGAATATATCAGAAATTATTTGAAATAATTAAAATTTCTAATAATAACGGTCTTAGTTACCTGAAATTCAGAGGTGTCTGAGAAACATGAAAAACCAATGAAAATATCATTCACAAATAATTAAGCAATTTTTGATTAATATGATTTGCATTCATTTGAAAGTCCAGATAATAACAACCAATAATCGATTGAATACCTGAAGTTGTAAGATTAAACTGTTTATTCAATGATAATAATTAAAAACATTTTCAAATGTCTACTCGCCCGATTTTCATTTTAAGGTAAGTTAGTTCAAATGCATTATCAAAAGAACAGATGACGTTATGAGTTTTAGAATATGAAATTATTGAAAGTCATTTAAACAAGAAAAGAGTTTTTATGATCGTCAAACATAAATTTCCGAAAGCTCTTAACAAAATCATATTTTTCAGAAAAATAGTCTTTTTCCAAATTCACATAATTCTTACAACCAGATTTCGAGCGCTAAAATAATTTGTTAATTTTCCAAATACACAACGAAATAGTGAATTTTTTATTAACGAGTATAAATATGAATTCTTTTCAATTTACGGCAAATTAAGATCAAGATCGCAGTAATATCATTTCTCGCGGCAAACTGAACAGTAAATTGCGTTTTCCCACAAATTTACTGTTCAGTGGGCCCGCGACAAATGAAATTACAACGAATTTGGTTTTAATTCGCCATGCATTAAAAAAAATCACACATACATTCGTGAAATAAAAAATAATCACATATTCCGTTATAAATTTAAAAAAATTCACGCCTTATTTGTGAATTTAAAAAGAATCACAAGCTGTTTTTGTAATTATTCAACTTCTTTGTGATTCATTCACAAATTTCTTGTGAAGTTGTGAACGCAAATTGATTTACCTGAATTATTTCACATTCACGCTTATGAATGGGTTTTTATTCACATTTACATATAGTTGATCAGTACTCATCACAAATTCACAAAGATGAGCTGCGAATTTTATTAATTTCAGAACGAAATATGTGATTCTTTTTTAATTTACAAATATATGTCTGAATTTTTTTGAGTTAATGGCGAATTAAAATCAAATTCGCTGCAATTTCGCGGGCCCACTGTACTGTTAATTTGTGATACTCTGAAAAAAACCGATCTTTTATTCAGTTGGTCGCGAGAAATGAAATTGCTGGGAATTTGATTTTAAGGTCAGTAAATTGAAGAGAATTCAAATTTGTGAAAACCCGCATATTTCGCTGGGGCGAGCTTCTTCAGAAGACATCTTCGATGCACTCTGTTCTCAAGAGAGTGCATTGAAGATGTCGAGACCTCTGAAGAAGCTGGCAACTCGCGCCAGCGAAACGTTAGGAAGTGATTCCAAACAACGACGGCCAATACCTCGAACAAACAGTGTTCTGAATTTTTTCGTGAATTCAATTTAATTTACAGAAAAAGTAGAAAAGAATTAATTCGCATTTAATGCATATTTATATTCACAAAAAGGCATGATATGAATTATTATTATTAATAATGCAAAAATGCATAACTCTGATTGGTAGGTACTTTGCAAAACCATCTCAAAAAGATTGAGAGAATTCAATAAACAGGCTTATCTGGATTTTCACAGATGCATGAAAATTCTTTAATTTGGAAAACTTCTCCCTAATTGATAGAAAGAGGACAGATTAGAGAGTGCGAGGTTAGAAACGAGAGATGCAACGAACATATGACAACTATTTTTCATTTTGGAGACCATAATAGCCTATTTTAATAGATGTCCGTTTTTTAAAAGATGTGTGAATTTTATTCCTTATAAAAATATTCTAAATGATCAGGTTCGCACATTCAATTTGAAATAGTACATAATCATTAAGGTTTAGTGGAAAACAGTAAATAATCGTAAATTGCTGGAGTAGGTAATCAATAATTACTTATTAATTTATATTGTTTGATTGAAGCCCAAAAAAAGACCTTCGATGATAACAACAAGACTCTGAAGCACCCTCAAAATCTCCACAGTATGCACCATAAAGTTATTATTGAAACGATAAAATTTTTCCATTTGAGCATTCATTCGTTAATACGGTTTGAGTGCTTAATTGCTAATGACCCAAAACATGCTTCGAAGTACATTGCAAGACGATGGGAATATCGATGCGCCTACGCTAAGGTGGCGAGTCGAAACGCTCCGGGTAATAAGTCAGGAACTTTTCCCTGGAAAAGGCACAAAGAGGACGATTTGTAGCACGCGGATGTGATATATGGATCTTGAATAATAAAGTAATCACCAGATGGTGACAGTCAGGATTTAGCGGAATGTACCTCGCGTTAACTGGCCACATCGAATGCATTCGTTAACCAGCAGGTGTTATAATTCACGTTTACGTGTGTTTGCTGTAGATTGAACGGATTACGCAGTATCGAACAAATTGAAATGGGGTGAGAATACATCGATTGCATTATTCCAATTAATAATGCGATTCGTGGAGATTTATAAGCGTTCGTCGGAATGAAAAATGCAATAATGCATGTCCTCTGTATCTGTTGATTTCCCTGATTGGGAACGAAGCGAAGAAGGCATTTCGATAAACTTCGACCTAAGATAAGATTTCAAAAATAATCGTTGCTTTATCCGCAATCATTGTTATTGGTAATGTCACTTGGTAGAGGAACGTCGAATCGCTTTTCAGTTTTCTATATTCCGAAAGATCGTTTCGTTGATTAGGTTCCAAGGTCTATCTGGAGAAACGATCGGTCCACGTCATTATGAAGCATTGTTCGAAAAGACGGGCCCATATCTCAGATCGGCAGTGAATTTCTTAAAACTACGGACGACTTCCCAACAGCCTGTCGATCAAATATCACGGAGGTGATTTTTCCAGAAGGCACGATAAGCGAATGGAATTCTTAAACGATGTCTTCGGGTTATTCCTTGGATCGTTGGAATAAAATTTCCTCGACTCAAGACCGATTTTTTCCAAATTAAATTCAGATATGATTTTTATACGGGCTCGGATTAGAATCCCGGATAATTGTTTTTCAAGTTCGATGAAATAACAGTTAACAACAGTGGGTGTTATCGTGATTCGAATTCGTTATGACTAACTCCAGTGATTATCTGCATTATTATCGCTTCGTTTCTTGTTCATACCATACACTTTTATGTGCACGCCTCCTGAGATAAAATTAATTATCCGCAGTATCGCTGTTCTATGAATAAAACTTCAACTGAAAAATAAGCGTCATTCGGAAATTTATGCCAGAACAATGACGGGCTGGATGCTGGCTGCCACTTTGAAAACATCAATTTCGAAGGTAATTGTATAAATTATCAATTGAGATAAGGATAGTTATCCGGATATCCACCGCTGATTTCGAAAATTGCTACTTTATTTCAGTGTTAATCATCATTACGGATATTAATCGACTAGAACCATATATGTCTTATTAATCTTCCGATGAATTTGATCTTTCACTTACAAAGCGATGGTTAAATATTAAATTAAAACGAAATAGAATTTCACTCCTTTTTGATTTGCTTATTCAGCTCCATAATTCCAACTCAAGTTACCTGTTGCTCGAATTATGAACTGAACGAAAAGAAGTTGCTCGTGGGTGGTAATTAATTAACGATCAGCAAAAATATTCACCCTTGCAACAGAAACTCACCTGTCAGTTTCAGTTAGTTCAAGATAAGTTACCTGAGGCACACCGCAATGACAGACAGGGAAAATCCTAGAGCAGCCTCTCGTCATGCAATTCTATCAAATTTATCTACATTTATCATTCGTTTACCAATGATGAAATCATTTTTTAAGTATCTGGCATCAGTTCCCTATTAGTTGTGTTGTTTAATGGTCAGTTATCGTTTATATGATAAGTGGATGATTCATAATTATTTCATAAGTCTGCAGATGTAGATATTAAAAACTAATTCGAAAAGAAACGAGTGTAAACGTTCTATATGTTCGACGAAACACGATATTGCACAAGAAGTAATCTAATGATAATCTTGCAAAGCAGTTATCTGTAGGTAGGCGTGGGAGTATCCGCCTACCGGTGGAGTAGACGATAATCGTCCAAAATAAAAATTAATCATGATGAATTCGCGTCATCCAGATAAAAATCTAAATTAATAACGCAACACGGCAAAGGGAAAAACAGCCAATGCCTTTCCCCTGAAACGTGGAGCGTAATCTAAGGAAACATGAAATGGATATTTTATAACAGTATCTACGACATATCGTGTTCATGAGTATGTATAAAGTCGATGTATAAATTGTATAAAAACCATCAGATAAGTTAATTTCTAGACGGGCACATTTTAAAATAAAATACCCACGTTCGATGACCAAATAAAGGATGACGAACGCCGAACCGAACAACGCATCGTATAAAGTTCTGTTTTCGCTTATCTCGACGCTCGAACTACAGCTTCAGATGGTCAGATAATCCAAACAAATTACCCACAATGCTTCTTCTCTCTTATCTCGTGAATTGTAGGGTTCGCCGATCACCTCGACCGATACCGAAAGAACGAACAATAAGGATATTCATATAACGGACAGATTGGAAATCGGAGCAGGATGCTGTCGCGTCTTCGGGATATTTTTGGAAAACCAAATTGAACAATGAGGTGAATTGGTAACTTGTCGACAAGCCGGTTTCACCAACCAAATTGTGTTCAATTTAATGAAGCAATTTGGAACAATAAGGATAGCATGTTCAATCCTTCTTCATCCTTAATTTTTCCTTTTAGTGAAACAACGTTTGATTTTCATTTGCATTGATTTCAGTGATTTTACTAGGAGTGGATCATTACTTTAAAATTTTTTTTACTGTGCATCTATCCTGAAAATTGAAATCCATGTATATACAAAATTTCTTCGAAACACGCTAAAATATCATGTCTGAAGTAGATTTCTGAATCTCATTTATTACAGAATTTCTCGGGAAAATTTCATTACAGTGCGTCCATCCTGAAAGTTGAAATCGATTTCCAAATTTTCGCCAAAACGCGCTAAATTATCATCAAAAATTGAATTATGTATTTTCATCAAAATATGTAGCATGTTCGGAGTGGATTTCGTAGTTCCATCTATAACAGAATTTTTTTTTGCAAGTCTCATTACAGTGCGTCAACCCTGAAACTTGAAATCGATACATAAAATTTCTCCGAAACGCGCTGAAATATCATCAAAAACAGAAACTTTCAAATTTTCATCGGGAAACATGTTTTTAGTAGATTTTGTAATCGCATCTATAGTAGAATCTTTGCAGAAAGTTTTATTACAGTGCATCCACCGTGACAGTTAGAATCGATATACAAAATTTCTCCGAAACGCGCTAAAATATCATCAAAATTTGAATTTTGTATTTTCATCGAAATAGCGTATTTAGAGCGGATTTCGTAGTCGCATTCATAAGAAAATTTCTTAAGCAAGATTCATTACAGTGCATTCACCCTGAAAATTAGGAATGATATATCAAATTTCTGCGAAACGCGCTAAAATATCATCAAAAGTAGAAATTTTTAAACTTCCATCGGGTTTGTAGCAGATTTAGTAATCGCATCTATAATAGAATTTTTGCAGAAAGTTTTATTACAGTGCGTCCACCCTGAAAGTTAGAATCGATATGCAAAATGTCTCAGAAACGCGCTAAAATATCATCTAAAATTGAATTTTGTATTTTTATCGGAATAGCATCTTTGCAGGGGGTTTCTTAGTCGCATTTATTTTTTTAACAAGTTTCAGTAGGTACAGTGCATCCACTCTGAAACTTAAAATCTATATACAAAATTCCTTCGAAACGCGCTAAAATATGCAAAATAGAAATTTTCAAATTTTCATCGGAAGACATGTTTGTAGTAGATTTTTAAATCGCATTTATTTAGAGAGTTTCTCGTGAAAGTTTCATTACAGTGCATACGCCCTGAAAGTTAGAATCGATATACAAAATTTCTTCGAAACGCGCTAAAATATCATCAAAAATTGATTTTTGTATTTTCATCGGAATAGCATGATTTCGTAGTCTCATTTATAACAGAATTTTTTTTAAAATGTTTCATTACAGTGCATCCACCCTGAAACTTAAAATCGATATAAAAAATTTCTTCGAAACGCGCTAAAATATTATAAAAAATAGAAATTCTCAAATTTTCATCGGGAAACATGTTTGTATGTAGTAGATTTTCAAATCGTATTTGTTTATTTAGAGAGTTTCTCGTGAAAGTTTCATTACATTGCGTCCACCCTGAAAGTTAGAAACGATATACAAAATTTCTGCAAAAGGTGCTAAAATATCATTAAAAATAGAAATTTTCTAATTTTCATTGAGAAACATGTTTACAGTAGATTTCGTAATCGCATCTATAACGGAATTTTTTCAAAAAGTTTCATTACAGTGCGTCATCCCTGAAAGTCAGAATCGATATACAAAATTTCTCCGAAACGCGCCAAATTATTATCAAAAATTGAAATTTCTTAATTTTCATTTGAATAGCATGTCATCAAATTGCCTCCAATTCAATGAAGCAAATTAAAACAATAAGGTTAGCATCTTTTTCTTGGAGACAAAAAACTATGCATCCTTTATTTCCTCGTTTAATTTTTATTTGAAAAGGAAAAGTTTTTGATTGTGGCCCTTAGGCGGATGTAAAAGGGATGCTTACGTTCATGCATTAAGCAATCTCACTAGGGGTGCATTTTTTCATGAAATAAATTACGATTACCCAGTATCTCGCAGATACTATCTTAAATGGATAAAACACCTCGCGGAATTAGAAGAATTGTTGGATCGTATCGCGAAAAGTCACACAGATTTTCCACTTGGAATCAAGACGAGAGGTACAATATCTCCTATTGTTACCACATCCGTTATTATTCAATACCCAAGCATACGCATACAACTTTCTTGAGTGAGAACGAAACAAATTGGGTCAAGGACCCATGGCGCATTCTTCAATTTACATCCATCTACAGAAACCTCGATATTACGGGAAAACCTTATGAAGCTACTACGAAAACTGAATAATACTTCTTGAAAAGCGGTGTTTTGTTTGTTTATAAACGAATTCAGAAATAATATGTTGAAAATTTCAAAAACATTAAGAAATAAGTTTAGATTTTCTAAAAATACGATTAGATGGAAATAACACTCATCGTAGTACCAAAGTAAAAGAGATGTCGTAAAGCATTGAATGATGTGAAAAGAACACCAAAGTGAAGCAAGTGAAAAAATTTTTGTTAATATGGCGCAGAGCTTGGCGACCCCAACCAAAATTGGCGGGAACACCTTTTTCTTTGCAAAAATAAGGGTTTTTTAAACCCTTCACTTGTAATTGAGAAAAGTAGGCGGCAGCCGATATTTGACCTTTCACCCAATCCACCAAAAAGTGGTGTCACCACAGATGTAATAAAATAGTCCATACTATATTGAATGACAACTTGTCCAAAAAAAACGTAGATAATGAAATTGGGTGCGGTACTATGTAGTACTTATCGAAAAGTTACTAGCTACAAATATGGACGACTCAGGTCCTCGTTATTGTTTAAAGAAAACCCTTTTTCAGAATAAAAGATTTGTGTAGTTCCTATGTTCAGAAACATCCTAAGGATTACCTGTTCAGTCCGCAAGAACGTAGTCAAGTGCGTGTGTTGTTTCAGAATTGCTACAGGACGGTCGGTGGAGAATAATTGCTGAGCAAATATTTTTATTGTTCCAATGCATCGTTATCTGGTGGCATCTCAGGCGGCTATCATCCCATATGATGCAGGAAGGCGGGTACTGAACGAAACGTCGTGCTCTGCGGGCGGAGCTCTCACTTCATGAACCCGAATCGAACGTGCGTCTTGTTAACTTTCTGATTTATTCTCGAGATCGCTATCCGTTCTTCCTTAGCGATACTTAACCGTACGCAACGCTGTCTAATGGGATCCCTTTTATAACGATCTGAATTATGGCCATTTACCAATTCAAATTGGCATAAGTCGGGTCCGCGAATGTGGCAACATATTTGCTTGGACTTAACCCTTTCAGTTCATCCGATTGGGTAATTGTGCGTTTTCTTGGGACGCACGATAATATCGACTGATTAAGATAGTTGCTTCGGGTTCATGGACGTAAAGAAGGGTTAGTATAGGGGGTCGCAATCCCTCGGGCGTTCTCTTCGCCATAAACAGAAACGCTAGTAACCCTTTGTATCCGTGCCCGCAGCGTTTCTAGCGTGCGATAGGGGCGATGTTTATATAATTTTCAATTAATCAGTCAAATATGTTCCGTTGTGTTTAATGACAATTTTTACATCGTTTATTCGCGATAACATCGAAACTACGCAAGTGCTCCGCGCTCTCTGAAATGTTTCATGTAATAAAATTATGAGCCTTTCAATGAAGTGATCTTGGAAATCATCATACATTACGTCAAACGTCCAACTGGCGTTGTGAACGAATACTATACCGTCACGATTCTGCGCTGTCAATAAAATGAAGAAACTTTTGGGAACAGCGCAGAATCGCGACAGAACATTGACGGTTCACAATGCGAGTTGGAACGATCCTATTATCAAGCGAGACGACGGCAACCAGCATCCATCAGTCGTATGTGAAATTATTAAAGCATTCGTTCTTTCCAACAGATTCAGCATTCATCATTCGGCCTTTTAGCGTGACGTTTACCTTCACTCCAAAATATTCTTTCGAAATATGTTGGCTACCATCCCGAAAAAAAAGCAATTGACAATGTTTAGAGAGAAAACCTAACAGCCGTCTAAATGCGGAATATGAAACAGCCTTAAATCAATTGAATCAAACCAAAAAGACTGTGACTTCCATCGGAGTTCAGAATCATTGGCACTCTTTTGAAGGGATTAAAGCGCAACATTTTTGTATGGAATTCCAATCAAAATTAACACTTTCTATTGACATATGGGGCGTTTAAATTAAATCCTTTGGTAATACACAACACATTGAATCAATTTTATTTGGTGTAGGATAAACAGATAATCAGCAAATGTTATATCTACATGGAAATTAAATAATTGCTTCGCAGCAATATTTTTCATGTCAGAAGTTTAGCATTAGTTTGTAAGAGTGTCGCTTAAGCAAAGTAGTGTCACTTTTGATATTTGAAGGACCTTTGCTAGTTTCTTTTTTAAAATTATTTCTGAGTTAATGTCTCAGTAGTTTTTTACGATTTCGCAGAAAATTTATGTTGTTCAAATGTTTCCAACCTCCGCTGATTTCTAATATTTATGATGAGAGTTGAACACCCGTTAAGAATTATTTGAACGATGGAATAGACGAGTAACGTAAAAACTATAATGGAAAATTCGAATAAATTGAAGAGAACAGTTGTCCCCATCATTTTTAGCCGTCTGAAAAATACATTCTGGCGACGAATTTCGAGCTCCCGTCGCCTTCTCCCTTTTGTGTTTTTGTAAACGTGGCGTCCGATTTAGTGGATTGCTTGTTCAACGCACCAAATAAACTGGGTATGGTACAATATTGAACATTCCTCTTTAAACCTGTTTACATTGATGCTAAACTGTTTGGTACACGAGTGAAGATCAGATATCCGCCAGTTTCCCAGTGAGCGCTTGCATGAAATAAGATCTTTGGTTTGCGTATGGAACCCCCGGTTTTTCACGTATTACTTCGAAACTCGTACGCCCCCCGATATTATTATCCAACAATCAGCCGAATAAACCCTCGTACCAAACTGGGAAATAATGATATATACAACTTTCTCACATGGAACGTTGTGCAATTGAATATAATGCGAGTGAATAATCATCATAGGACAGACAAACGCCTATTCTCTATGTTTGGCGATTTCGCGCGCTTCGAACAACTATCGAACCTATTTATCGATTCGAACGGCGAAATAAAAAATCGTCGAACAATCGATAGGCTATTGTAGTGTATCTATACTGTAACAATAACCTCGGTCACGTTCTGCAAAAGCGGAGTGTTGAACGCTGATATTGTAAACATAAATCGTCGTCGTGCAAATAGCGATTACCAACGCGCAAATATTCGCTCCGCGTGAAACGTCTTGGGAAATCATTCAGCTTCAATCAGGATCTCGGAAATTCGCACTGATGGGAATATTGTCGAATCCGTTTTGTTCCAGTGAACCAAACTGTTTTATCACTTACTTTGCGACAACGTAACATAATCTTCAGTTTCAAGAGGAAGGATCAAAGAAACGCAATTTTGCCCAAAGAGCGATCAAGATAAAAATTATGACAGTAATACGAAACTTAATTCGGTCGAAAGAACGGATCAATTCGTGCATGTGCAAAAATTAACGAGGTTATTGGCACCTTCCTCACTTTATATGACATCAAAGTAAATTTCGCAACATAAAATTGGGTTTCGTTCGTCACATTAATCTGTACCGGTAAGCTTGGAAATTACGTGATATTATCGCAATTCCTTACTTATGCGATACATTCCAATTTCCATTGTTTGAAAATATTCTGAATGACCACGATCTACTATTTAACCTACGTTTAACGTAACACAAGATTTTTTTAACAGGAAGATGTGCTCATGTATTAACGATCTCCACATGATATTCTCGAAGATAATACAGATTAACTACATTCCAAAGGTGTGCGGAGTCTCTTGACATTCAATTCAATTACATCAAAGGGTCAATGCATGCAACGCGTTGCCGATTAGATCTAAAGAAGATATCGCACACACCTTCATCAGGAGAAGGAGGTATTTTCAATAAATGGATGAGCAGGCTTTAAGAAATCCGAAATCAATCACCAATGAAAAAAAAAGAGCACAGGAAATTCTAGTAAAACGGATTTCTATTGTTATCATACTGCTATAATAAAAGGAGCAGGAATAGTCTAGTCATAATTGGAAAATATGTAATTCCAAGCAAAAATTAAAGGAACAAATAAATTTTCGACATTTTTTGGCAATTTTCAACAGACTGACTTCAAGCTTCAAAAGCTTGAAGACTCTAGTTTTAGAATTTTTCGGTTGAACATTTTTTGGACCATGCAATTTTTGGGTAAAACGCAAAGAAAAAATTTTCCACAGTTTCTAGGTTTTCTACGGGTATGAACCGATACATAGATCACATAGCCTCTTTATTGAGCTTCAATATGCTTTTCACGGAAGTCAGATACGATCATTTGTCTTTGGGATATCGAATTTTGAATGCAAAAGGATCCTTTTTCACTCAACTGCCGATATCTCTGAAAGTACTGATAGCCTAGCAAATGGGTAGATGGTATCGTTTTTTGCAGAAAAATCTGTCACGCTTGATTGGGAAAATTTTTTTTCCACTTGTAGCGTTAACGTGAAAAAAGAGCAAAAAAATTAATTTTCCTTCTTTTTTTGTTATTCAACTGTGTGTTCAGCAATATTGGGGGAAAAGGTTTGGTTATAAGCGAATTTATCAGTCTAATGTACCCCCTAAAATTTTTGAATCTATCGGTTCAGCGGTTTTCCTGGACCGATTGATTGAAATTTTGAAAAAATTGAGGGAACAAGATTATTGTTCTTTAAACGTGACTCAATCTTTTTAAAAATCAGCAATTTCATTTTTTTTTACTTTGTACTCAATTTTCAGTTTCCGGAAGATTGATTGAGGAAAGATATCCAAAAAAAAATTCGAAAATTTCCCAAAAAATTATTTTCGAAAATTGGAAGAAAATTTGAAAAAAGATTTATTCTCACGATTGAAAGAAATCAGTAGAATTTTCTTCAAAAAATATCGACAAAATCAGAGGAAAATTAATTTTGAAAAATAAAAAAATTGAATAAAACTAAAGTTGATATCCCTAAAGTTACGTTTAAACGGTGCGGGGTTACCTTGGTTTTTCGAAATTTTTTATTTTTTGAAGAAAATTTTACGGAATATAGGTTAGGAACATAGAGTCGATTAACCAAAAAAAGGGAAAATGGATTTTTTTTGCTCTTTTTTCACGTTGACATTTCGGTTGGAAAAAGAATTTTTTTCCAATGAAGCATGACAGATTTTTGAAGGAAATTTTCTGCAAAAACGAGACCTTTTATCCATTCGCTAGGCAAACAGTAGTTTCTGAGATATGAATACATATTCCACTAAGGATTCCTGTAATACAAACAGAAGCCAACTGTATTAGGTCATAATTTTTCCACTAATAATTCCTCTAATAACCAACGGATTAAACAGTTGTCAACAATAAATATTCCTGTACGAGTTCCTGTAACGCGCAAAGGAATCTGACATTTCATGTAACTTCTTTCAAAAGATTAAAAAGTTTCTTGCCAACCTTCAGAACTATCAGAGATTTCAAAAAAGAAAAGAGAAGAAGATAAATCAGAACGTAAAATTTACATTTATGACCGTTGATCAAAAAAAGCTTTTTTTAAGCCAGCCGTTACCAATAAAAAATTGAGAATTAAACAACTCAAGGACGAATGAATAAATCTAGATGTTAAATTGAACTAACATGAATAAATTATCGTGAAAAATTGGAGCGCTCGGAAATAATATTAAGCTAATGATATGGTACGATGTTTTCGTATTATCTTCCTAAAATGAAGGGCAACACAAAATAAAATAAATAAAAAATAGAGAAACCTCCATAACTTCCCCAGGTACGTGATAAAATAGCTAAAATGTCCGGGAATATGTAAATAATATAGTTGAACCTCTAGTTCCTGAGTCGATTTTCCCATACGAAGGAAACTCACGGTGCACCGTCTGTATAAGGCGAACAATCATTTGAAACAGAATTATCTGAGCGTGTGTCGTAAGGCATGGAAAATCGTAGCCGGATTAGCATTCTATTGAATGGGTAACGCAGTAAATAGCGGTAAAAGACGAGAACATACCCGCGGAACTGACGTATCATTAGCCGTACTAATCGTTCGCTAGTTAACTGACAATACGTAAGAACCATCGTCCAACTCAATAGAGATAGAGGTTTCGCATCTTTTTTAATTTCAGAGTTCATAGTGTTTTTTTTTCGGTACTCATATCGAATTTACAATAAACGCGTTGGACGATAAAAAATGAGGTAAGGAAATCAAGGAGCGATAATACACACGATAGACTAAAACCATTCGATATTGCTTTATCGGGCCGTAGAATTGATACCAATGCAGGAATGCACACATTGTTAGTTGCAATATAGCCTTATCATATTTTACTATAACCGTTCGCCTCGTCTCATCAATTGATGCTTACTTTTTCCATTAAGTTTGTGGTTTAATCGGTCGACGTTTTCCATCCTCAAACTTATCGTTCGTTGCATTGTTCGTCAAATCAATTGATAATTATGCACATTTTTTTCTTCGAGCTACCAGGAATTGATACGAGCAATAAACGTTGACCGATAAAATATCTAGACGATTTTCGCGTAATCGTGTTCAAGTCTTCCTTGAGAAACGAGAGAGAAGCTCAATTAACTACGGGTAATTGCGATAACGACAATCGGTTACACGGTTTCACTCTTTAAAAGTCGATATGAAAAACTTACGTATTGCGTACCCGATAAATATTTCGATTATTATTAAAGGATAATGTTCCTGCGTCCATGTTACACGTTAAAAAATCTTATCTGATACACAAAAACACGTATTTACGATCACGTAAAAGTCACCACGATTAACTTCAACGTTCACGATTCCTTCGTACCTTCCGATATGAAGGAAAATAGGTCCAATTCCATCGCCGAACACTGGTTCGATTTTCCCAGAAATACGGCTGTTTCAATAAAGAAGTTTGCTTAACATATTTATTCAGCTTCTCCGCGGCTTATAAATATTAGTATAGTTTGTTTGATAACCGATTTCAAGATATGATCCCATCCGAAAACAAACAAACAGAGATAATTCGTCATAGACGGAATTGTTTATTATTTTCAACAAATTGACCAAGTCGAAAATGTTTTTCGCTCGAAACTAATGGATTTTCGACGTAATCTGGGCGTTTTAATACCCGACGTATTCGAAACTCGAATTGTTTTACCTACAAAACGAATCAAATTTAATCGCAACGGTAGATATGGTTTGGCTCAAACACCATTCGTTTCCCGATAAGAAACTGATTATCGGAATATTTTTAACCTTAATTGTTGACCGAAAATAGGCAGTAAAGTTTAAGGCGTAAAAATTAATGACAGTCCTAATCAACAATTCGTCATCAGACAGCTTGGACAAAGAAAACGAAACAAAGCCCAAACGAACAGAGGCGTTGACTTTTTTTTTCGAAAAAAAAATTAAACGCTCCGTTTGCTTTATCACCAAAATCAGATAAGATAACAAAATTTCGATTACATTTATTTCCTGATTGATATTTCTATCAGCATAGCCAAAATCGGCCAAGTTCATGTCGGTAATTTGTGAATGTACGTGAAATCATTACTGTATTTGGTAAAAACTTTACAGAAATTGCACACTCGAAGTGAGATAGTCAAACACTTTCAGCGGAACGCAAATTACTATCTCCAAAATTCAACACAAAAAATACAAATAAAGCATGATCAGAATTATTACAAGCCTAACATGTGAGCAATATTGGCCAGTGTTCTTCTTTTTTTTAGTCATCATGTTCTTTTTTCATTGTGAAATGATTGGATGATTTGTATCATTGAAGTGATTGAAGTGAATTGAATACACTTCTTCAGTTGATATCAAGAATAGCAATAGCGAATCATCACAAAGTGTTTGACAGTTTCAGGCTCTCTGAGATGTTTTCTGAAAACCACAAACTGAATGATTGATTTTTATCTTTTGAATTTTGACTTTGCGAACGCGTGAGAATTTAAACATCATTACTTTTAATACCCAAATAAGATTTAATATGTATTTGAAATTGTGAATAGTCTCAAAATGTTCAGAGCCCATTTACAGATAACCTGAACAGAAAAAAAGACTAAAAAAAACTCCCAAAGATGACCTCGGACAAAGCTACGTCATCGAAGTGAGTCATCGTCATCGACGTCCGGTATATGTATTTCTAACCATCGATAAATAATTAGGAAACCCAAAAAAATAAAGATGTTAATCGTTGACGATCGCGAGAAAAATTTCTGGAATCAACCGATTGAGTCACTGAACTGAAACATTTATAATCGAAAATAATTTTAAAATAAAATTCGAGATATATAACGCTGATAGAATAATCGAAATAATTATTTCCAGCGAACAACACGGCCGCTGTTAAGATAAAATGAAACGAAATCATTAAGCGAACGCAATTTATCAACCGTCTGATTATGTTGAAATTATATCGATTTGTTCGGAAATTTCAGATTCCGAAAGAAACGTGACCGGTTATCAAACCAGACGATTAAACGGATATCGACTATTTCTTATTTTAAGCCGCAAAATAACATTTCCACGAATCGTCTGAAAAGTCTCGGCGGACGGAATCGCCGAGCTGGGGCGGAAAAATCGACGCCGATAAGATCTGAAGAGGAAAACCAAACCCATTCATGACATGCGAAACATAACCATTCCGATTGCATAATTATTTCGATGCGCTAAGCAAACAATGTGGCATTCTAACGTATAACGTTTTCTATCATCGCTGATATCTCCTCGGCCAACCGATAAGAACGTTAAATAAATGCATCGCAATACGAAACGGTTGCACCTCGAAAACGACAAACACCAATGGATAAAAATGAACACGAATTTTTATTCTCCTCAAGTTCGACTGGGGCAAAGTCTATGTTTTTCAGTTTAAAATCGATTGTGAATATAGCCTTTTTTTTAATACTTCATATATAAAAATATTTAATGATTTCTGCTTTGCTCGTTTCAAACTGGATTCAAAAAATTAAATTAAGGTTAATTTAAATCTTGAAATCATAATACTGATTATCATTGCATTTCGCAAAGACAATTTAACATGTACTTGACACAAAACAATACTCAACTTTGGACTTACATGAAATTTTCAAGAGAAATTCAATATCCGATTATACACGTATTTTGATTCGTGTAAAACCTTCGATTGAATGTTGATTAATTCGTCCAATTTTAGGCGTATCGCGATGTAATTTCCAGGAAAGCCCTGTCTTGGTAGCTTATCAGAGTCTACTGATTTTGTTACTCTCGAAAAAAAATGTCGTCGATAATTTTAGTCTATTTTCTTCTTTTCGAAAATTTCCAGGACGATATCATTTCCAGTTGGATGAATAATTTCGAATTGTTTACCGATGATTCTCTGATATAGTAGTCATCATCTAAATTGTTGAACAATTTTTTATCAAATTCCGTTTTGACGATATTCAATGTTATTGTTAGCGATTGAATCATTGGTGAGAAAAAGAATGAAATCGAATTCCTAAATTCAACCCCTCTGATCTGTGTACCTAATACATGATGTTAAACAGTTTTTTAAACATACATTTTTAAATTAAAATCAATTGCAATCAATACGCTATTATTTGAAACTGACGAAAGGGAACCAAGTTATTTTATCTGATTCAATTATGATTCATTGTTTTAAGTTATAATTTTTTATTGATGTTATGTCAGTTAGATTCAATTGTCATTGTTTGATTAGGTTATCTATTAATGACACTTCCGTCGTAAGAAGAATTCATTATATTTATAAATTTATAAGAACTTCTTTGTTTCGAAAAGGAATTGTACAATTCCACATTTAGAACAGGTTTTGAAGTATTTGTTTTGTCTACTCAATCCGAATAATAATCACCTCCGATAATTTTTGTTTCCAATATATCGTTTTTCAATAATCAACTGGATAGAAGTGGAGGACATCAACTTATTATTCGTGTGTCTTATACCCTACAGACAACTGTTTAGTCCGTATGATAGAGAACTTGAAGAACTTAAAATTGAACATTCATTTGCAAAATTAAGAATGAACAACCTAGTTATTTGCTAGATTTTTTTTATTTTACCGTAAATGCACAGTGTTAACGTAAAGTTGGACACTTCCACAATTCCCAATCGTGTCATTGCTAAGTTAAGAGGGCTTTTCTCTTTTACCGAGTGGTTTTGAATGAAATTTAAGGTCTTATGTCTTTTTGTGAAAGTGTATTCAAAAAAATTTTTTCACTTTTTTTACTATATTATATCCATATTTTTTCAGAATATAAATAAATTTGTTTTAAGCATATTTCAAAAACACTATTTAGGTGCAATAAGTATCGAGAACGAAGGATAAATTTGAAAAAACAATATCCGCATTGGGGACAAAATTTCTGCGGAATAATCGATCACCATGATGCAAAATTTTACATTTGTTCTAATATTTTCGGTTCAAAAAGTGTTTTCATAAAAAAATGATCGTTTTGAAGTTTCTCAAATTGGTTGAATGATTTCAGAATTTTTCCGGTTCCATGAAACTTGCCTAAATACCAAAATGTTACTGTTGTTCTTTCAATTGCTAATACGAATTCGCTTTTGAAGTGAACAAGAAGAATTGAAGATTATTAAATTTTTTTTTTTATTTATTAATTTTTCACAAAGTTACATCTTTAGCACCTATTTTGATTTTTTCACTTTCTGCAACTGAAACCTACAAAGAGCCTTCTGGTGAATTTTACGTCAAATCTACTCTCCAGTAAAACAGTTACTGCAAAAAGACCAAAAAGGCAAAAAAAGAAAAACATTTAAATTTTATCAGAATAACGAAAAAAGCACATGAATAAAGATGAATTTCATTGAAAGACAAAAAGAAGTAGATCAAATACTTAAAACTCCTGGTCAACTGAATACTTAACACTCGAAACACATCGAAAGAGTTTGTGGAAAATCTATAGCGCAATTTGGAAAAAAGACATTAAAAACATAAAATTACCCAAAAAATTGCGGAAAACCACAGTGAAATTAACAAAAAACATTTAGAATTTCCTTGCAGAAAATCTAAGAGTAAGTGTTGAAGACAAAAATTAAAAAGTTTCAAAAAGGCTCCAAAAATTGTAGACAAGTCACCGATAACAGAAAAGAACTAGAAATGGCAATATTTCAAAATGTCGATGGAAACGTGGAAATAAAGAGATATATTCATTTTCACCCAATAAGAAATAATTGTTATCGACATTTAAGGTAAGGTAACCGATATAAAAAAGTTTCATTGCTATAAAAATTTTGCATGGCGCGGTTTTCCTCTCGGAAGGAAAAAATGCGTTTGATTTTCTTAAGTGTTCAAAATTCATATTTATTTTCCAATAGAAAATGGATAATTTTTTACTTTTATAACCGTTTTAGATTCCCAGGAAAACCACGGCTGTCGATTATTTCTTTGGACATCAAAAATGTCATTTTCTTCTATTGAATGATTACTTGTATCAAAAAATTGTGGCAGAATTATTATGAAACAATGGTATTGTAATTGTAATAGGATTTTGTATACGAGACCGGCGAGAGTCTTGTCGAGACCAGAAAAAGTCGAGAGGAGACGAGATCGAAGATTGATCTCCTTTTGACTTTCCGAAACGAGACGAGACTAATTAGGCGCGGCCTGTATCTTATTTAATTATGTTCGCTAATAATCATAAGATTTTAAAGGGATGAATAATTTTTCGTCAAGTAACAATCTAAGCTGAGTGGCGTACAATTCGTTAATTGGTTTATTTAATGACGATTTATTCTGATGGATATGTAAACAGGATCAAGTGCAAGAAAACCGAGAGACTGAATTGGTTTCTAACAGAATACGGAGAGCAAATTGATTAGTCACAGGCAAGGGAATAGGTAAACGTTTGAATTTTGATTAGTTAATCTGTGTTACATCGTTTACTCGAATTAAGAGTTGAGCAAACATGTAAATGTAAATGCGCCACGATTCTTCTAAAAATTGACGTTTTCTTCAAGCAGCGACATTTGCAACCTTGATGAAGTTTGATGAGATGCCATGAATTCTTTTCTAACTCAAGGTTTCATCTGGTTATCTAGAGGAGTGATGCTGTGTAAGTTTTTGAGGTTGTTGTCCGAGCTGAATGTGATTTTTTCCCATTACATCCTTTATCGTTCATTAAATGATTCAGTATTGCAACAGTTCCTCAATATCTAGAGCATTTAACTAAAGTGATACCTGGCAAGTATATGAATATAGAGCCGAAGACGTGCACGTGTTCACATTATCCATTTCGTACACATGCCCCGTCAACTCACCTTTTCGTAGACATTTATTCGAAAGTGTAAGAAGCAATTAAGAAGCGGGAAATAGGTGTCAGCGAACATACCGCATCTTATTTCTAGTGCAATGGACACGAAAAGGAAACTTGACGTTGAAGTGTGACTGCAAAATCGGATGATTAAACGCAATGTTTACGGAAAAAACGAGATGATCACGTAAAACGAGGTGACGATAACAACAACAGAAGGACAAAAGCACGTACTTTTTAAAGGCTTCGGGTTGCTCTGCTTCCTTCTGGACATCTCGCCGCGAAAAATCCAGATTGCGATCTCAGGACTACTCGACAGTCATAATGAGAATGACGAGACACAAAACACAAACGACACAAACACAAGAACAAGTAATCGTAGACGGCACGAATGGATGAGAAAATCGACGAGGTAAAAAGAAAAAAAAATGTGATGGCAAGTAACGTAGTGACGTCTCACGTGTGCGGTTATTAGTGTTGGAACTGGACGAGATGTTCACGTCTCGACGTTCAAATCGGACTGCTCGAGCTCGTGGTCGCCGGCGTTTCGTTACCTCCTAACCACGGTTTCGAGCCGCGGGAGTTGTTGTTTTCTCGCGCAAACTCAAATACGCGGGACGTTCTTGTCTTGTCCGCGTATTTGTTGTTATTAACCTTGTCACTTCTTTATTTTGACCGCGTCTATTTGTTGATCGAGCGTTAGGCTATCAAACCCTTCTTCGTCTTCGGAATTCGCACATTCACATTGACACTAGAGATGTTACGATCATCAGACACAAATTCAACCTATTTGAGTCATTTAACAACGCTCAACAGATTGAATGACGGTTGCAATTTCAGTTCCCAATTGAAACACATTTGCACAACAGTAGTCTTGAGTCGCTCGGAAAGGAGTGACGCGCACTGTCACTAATGAGCGACTCACTTTCGAGCCTCAAATTGTTTGATTTGTTCAACTAACTTGCTCAAAATCTTGATTTGTCCTTCTTTTTGTGAATACAATTCCCTACTTGTATTGTTTTTTTTCTGTAAATACTCATATACAGACAAATTTGTGAGCACAACTGTATTTGTATTCGCGCATATGAATGTTAATAAATTAGCATTTACACAAGTAAATGTAAATTCGTTTTGGCATTTAGATACACATAACAGAGGTGTGAATAAATTTATATTTTTATTTATCAATAAAAGTATGCTCATCTCTGAAAAACTCATCAAATTTGATGGAAAAAGGTTTCAAAATCACATGAAAGAGAAAAATAAAATATATACCAAAAAAGCTGCAAAATCTCTCAAAAATAATCTTCTAACATTTGGAATGTTGAGAAATATCAACAAGATATTACAAAAATTAAACAAAAAACCAAAAAGTTATAACATTCCACAAAACTCACAATTCCCAAAATTTTTTAATTCTTTTTTGTAGTTTCCAAAGTGATTTTCTTCGATTCTCATTCTGTTTTCGTTTTTTCGGTTCTTTTTTCTCAGATGATTACATCCATGTGGGTAGCCAGGGTTCGTTGTAAGACAAAACAAGAAAACAGGTACGCCTGATTATCCCTTTGTGAGAAATTTTTAATTGGGTTATTAAAATTATAATTTCTGTGGGGAGTTTTCTTACAAATTTGTCGGCGGTTCTTACGGAGCGGAAAATCAAAAAGAGAAAACCGAAAAAATATAAACAAAATTTAACAAAAATGCACATTTTACTCCGTTGATAATGTTTTCCAGATGAAAAAAATGTCACAATTCACCTCCAAGTGAACTGATAATTAAGTAACATTATTAATAGCAGTGAAAGTTCATTTGATCATAATCCAGTTGCTATGGTATAGTCCCTGGCGGGGATGTTTAAATCCGTTCAACTTTTGAACCCTTACAACTATAAATTACCCTCTGAACAGGTTAATTCACTCAAACAGGATTCTCATCGTACTACGTAATAACAGGTGTACCAAAAAAATCTGGTAGTGGTTTTTTCTTTCTTACATAAACGTAGGTGGCAAATAAATTTCTACAGCTCTTTGACACGTGTCATAATAATTTTTGCGAAGTTAATATAGACCTACGTTTTTTTAATTAATACAACAACCAACCAACAGAGATTTTTAAGTATTCTTGTTATTGTACAAAATGGCGAAGGTGCCACGTTCAATGTAGGTAGAACCAACAAACTCACCTCAACAATAGATGGAGCCAAATCATATTGAGATGATTGTGGATAGGATACACAAAATACACCCACCAACACTTTGTAACAAAACTAAAAAGAAGATGCGATTGTTGCCAAACTCTAAAGTTTGAATATAAAAGCTCAAGGTAAGTTAATGAAAACAAACACATTCAAATCTTAATTCAAGTATTGTGAAGCAGTAGGTAAGTATTAAGTCAAGAAATTGAACGAACGTTATGAGAGTTTTAAAAAATATATCAACCTGATCAAAGTCATTAAAAAAAATGTAACTATGAAAGTGGAAAACCCTGATCATTTCAGAATCAGATTAGCCGCGATAATACTCCGAACAAAATACGATCGTTGAAGTTTAACAGACGTTGAAAAAATGTTACATTTTATACTTGATATTTTGCAAAAAATTTGGATCAGGTGGTTCAATCACCAGCAAAATGACGAAGAGAAAGAACTTGACACGGACACTAGTACAAAAATGATTTGTCTGTTCAGAGCTGCACAACCCCTTTCTGACTCGTCGTCAACGAGTGGTATGAACCTTATAGCATTTTACCGCGATTTATATACTTCGAGAATCACCAGGGTTTATGAACGTCCAGAAATGTATGCGTTCCAATTCACGAGATGGAGACTGTTCCGGCATTATATCCGTGAGTTTTATAAAACGCGGAATAGAAAAATAATTCTGATAGTAGGTGGCTTTCAGATGTTTCGATTACCAATGTCTGTACTCTCCCCAAGATATCATATGTTTTGTCCGTATTGTAGGCAATGGTTTATATACCCCACTATTCAATCGAGAGTACAGAATGGACGAGTCGTTTACACAAATCCAGACTGTCCAGTCCACTCTGCTCCAGAAGTTTTTTGGAGGAATGCATCTCTTTACAATGACTTTTTAGATATGCTCGACTGATTGTAACCATCAATTTCAATTTGTTCTAATAGAAGAGAGATGATTAATACCAGCAATATATCATCTTTAAAAATGTAATATTTTATTCAAACGCCTGTTATAGAAATAGTTCATTCTCATATTACATCATACAAAGAAATTTTGATTTTTGATTCCTTGAATATACAATAATCGTTTTACTGATGAAAGATGATTCCAAAATATTTAAGACAAGTCGTGCGGTAAGTGAAACCGATGATTAAAGGATTAACGAACAAAGGAGAAACAGTTTGCGGGAAATTTTTATCAAATAACATAATCACCAACGAAATGATCTTGATAAGTAATTTGATACCAATACCAATACAATCTAAATGTTTTGAAATATATAACCACTTCCGGGATCTTCGTCATCAAGTATAACTGGCGATTTAATAATCCGCCGGGTTTTAATAAGGCAGGAAATAGAGGATATCATGAACGTCCGTCTTCCACTATATTAACTAGCGATTATTTCAGAACAATATTCGTATAATTTGCGAAATAAGTCAAGTTGGCGTCGTTTAGTAACGAGATAATGAAGTATGCAAACAGGTTCCAAAGCACCAATGAAATTAATCATCATTAAAAGTACAAACGGAATTCAAAAATAATGTTCAATAGGACAATGAAAAAAGAAGATTGAAGGAAATTCTAGTAAAAGGGATTCCTGTTCTTATCACGATGATATAATATTAGTAACAGGAGGATTCCTGTAAAATCGAAACATGTGCTCAGGGTAGGAATTTGTGTGACTTTAATGGTATGATACATAGTAATAACAAACAGAAATTCCTGCAACATTTGAATAATTAAGCTGTTATCGGCAACGAAGATTCCACTAAGAATTCCTGTAATCGATGAACTGCCATGACTTTTCAAGTCACCAAACTGTAAGGTGAGATACAATAAAGTGACTCTATTTCAGGCAAACTGTACAATAATTGGATAACCGCGGCGATATTTTATATTAAATATATTACACGTCTGGAATAAAAGATGAATCCATAATCCAGAATGATTATCAGCAGATAGAACTTTGGTCAGTAAAAAGTTTTGTTGGTACCAAGTTCATGAGCAAATAGAGGGAAACTCGTTCGCCAAATATACATATGGAAGGCAACTTACAATACATTAGACTGTTCGTCAGGTTTCAAAGTGAACAACACGAAAAGTAATCAAACATTTGTTTCCTGCTGAATTTAATTTTAGGTAATCCATTAGATATTTGGAAGAAAATTTATTATATAATTTTCGCCATTTTCTCGATTCAGTTATTCTTAAAAGTAAGTATATTGATGACTGGTCTCAGAAGAAAGGAATACTTATTGAGTACATTGATTAAGATAGGAATCTCCAAAGATAATAAAAACAAATTGAAAAACAGATCAATGAGCTAAATTCCGTAGAATAATAACTACATGCAGTGGCAGCACTAGGCGTCTCCGACGTTGATAAACTCTTGAGTCAGAATATTGTTATTTACAAAGGAGTATTTTCAATGTTTCAAATATTTTTTTGTGATTTTGTATCCTACATTACATTTGAAAGTAAAATGCAACCATTTTGAGATATAATACTGTTAGAATAATTTATAATTACATATGTCATGTACCTCAATAAGCAAATACTCGTACTTTTAAAAGACAAAAATGTTAATAAATTTTTGAAAGTACTTTTTAATAATAAACGTGTTAGACCAATATTTACTCCAGCACGTCACTGCTTACTATATACATATTCCGCCATTTTATTTTAAGCGCATTCGCCATTTTACAATCGTAGTTCCTGTTACGAATTATTATTACTTATCTTACAGGTATGGAATTGAATAATTTTAGTCTTATTCATTATTCCAGATCAACTAATGACACTAGTATCAATTTGCTGGTTTTCTCTTTTTAGTGCAGTTCTCATTATCAAGAAAAATTCTCAGTTATAATGCAACTATGTAACTGCCTCCAATTTTTTTGAGCGAAAAAATTTGAAGTGGTACTTATTGATTAAAAATTAACTCATTAATACGCTGTGATAACTGGTATGTTTATTTCAAAACATGCATGCATGAATTCCTCATAATCAGATAAAAGAGATCAAGAATTCGGTCAAACAACGCACTTGCGCAGCGGTGTTGCCGAAATTGCGTGCGGGAATCCCTCTATTACATTAAAGTTGACATTCGGCCGACGCGCCCAAGTAAAATCAGCAAGTGGGGCAACGTTGCGCGTGCAATGGCCTAGACGGGCTTGGCGCTATGACGTGCCACAAGCACGCCGCGTGACGTCACAATCACGGTCGTGCTGTCTGAAATCAGCCGGTGTTCACGTGAACATCATGCACGCGATCACGCCGAGAACGAGTGATCGCGCCGCTACTATTGGCGGAACGGGACGATCCCCCAATCGTTATTGGCCCGTTTGTAAGTTGCAACAACACGAACACCCAGACTGATGCTAGTACAACAACAACACATATTCCGCTATTCGGACATTCAGTTCAATTTAAAGTCCTCATTTTCGGGGTGCACAATCGATTTCTTTGAATTATCGAAATGGAAAGTGCGGCAATTTTTATTTCACCTCCCAGCAGTCCAGATCAAAAAAATTCAAATGTAAGTAGAATTTGCGTTGCCCTCAATTGGAAAACGGAATCATTTTTATCATAAATGTGTAAAAAGTTACGACAATTTGATTTCTATGTGAATATCAAAAAACATAAGTATCAAATATTTTGTAATTTTTTGCAATAACATATTCAGAAAAAAATAATGTTTGATTCTAATTAAATTTCGTCTCACATATTTTAAATAATTTTACTTATATTAGAATAGCAAATTTAGTATCCGTTTACTATAAACACTAGTACAATACATGTATGTTAATTTTTTCTATTATTCTTTAACGATTGTTTATCATGCTTGTCTTTTTCGACCTTGGGAGTATGACAAAAAAACAAAAATAAAAGAATTTTCATTTAGCTAAGTAAGAGATATATGCCTCAATGTTGTTAGCATCAACAAGCGACATCGATACTAATACATAATAATTATTAGCAATTATTTTTGAAAAAGTGTTACTGCAACATCGCCCTCTGAAATGCTTCCTAATTTATTAAAACATGTACAGTATATTGATATTAATTCGTGACTTTCTCGGATTTCCTTGAAATTTTGAGGAGTATTTTGAATTCCCAAGCAAACTTGAAAAATGACCGACTGTCCAAAATTCTTCCCGATTTTCATTCAGAAAAAGTCACTTTTAAGGAAAGAGCAACAATGAAAAAGTGGTGATGTTTCTGAAGAGCTCAAAAGATTTCCATAACTTTTTTTTGTATAGTTAGGATATTTTTTACATACTTGGCAACAAGAAACTTATTTACCAAATTTTACAAAAATTGAATGTATGTGTCAAATTCTTCAGAAAGCGGGAAATGGTTTCCAAGTTTAGAAAAATTAGCTGAATTTTGTCCACAAATCATACCATTTCAAGTTCCAAAATTTAATGACTTTTTCAGGAAGTTAAAGAAGAGAAGAGTGTTTCAAGATCGAATGTAGAAAAAGTTGAAAAACTTAAAACAAAATCCCAAACTTCTTTAGAGAATTCGCGGAATTCACGAAACATCTGGAAAAACACTCCTTTTTTGTGAAGAAGAAAATTTGTGATTTTCATGAAGAATTAAGAAATTTTCTGTCAAATCAAAAATTATTCCAACATTTTGAGAGAAAATTGTTAAGAATTGAACCCAAAATGTTTGGGAACCATAAAAATTTGATAAAATTTCTTATTCAAAATGTTCAAACTCTTGTCAAACATTCAAACTTAATTCAAGAAAACTTAAATGACAAGACACAAATTTAATCTTTAATTTTGTCAGTTTCTTCGTTTAACGTATTGATTGGAAAAAAACTTTGATTTCTGTTTTTATTTATGTATATGCTCTTAAACCATAAGTAAATGCTAATTAAAACTCTAGTAAGATCTTTATAAGTCTTGTTTTTAAAGGATGAAATATCGCGTACATAATTTCTATTGAATTCATAAAATTAATTATTCTTTTGATGCTAATAAGTTCTATTCATAAAACATCTATAACCTGGTAACTTTCCTTCAAAAATTTCCTCAATAAATCGGAAAAGTACAACAAAAAATTTATTAATCGTTTCGGGAATATTCATGGCACGTTCATTCATAATGACTGCAATGAAAAATTAACTACAACTTAATGATTGTTTCGCATAAGAATATAAGAATACGTTAACTATTTCTCAAATAGAAGACTCAGAACTCGCTATTCTAATATAAAGAACTTGACTCAATTTTTATTTGAAAGATTTCCTCAACCTTCTTGGCTCAGTAGAATTTTGCACATTTTGAATTAAATTTGTTATCATTTATATGACTTTATTACCAATTAACTGAAATTAGTATTAATTCAACTATATTCTCCACACAGATTAACGATGACGAATCTCTTCAGACTACCGCCCCAATTTCTCCGCCCGGTAACCTACTCACACCTCAAAACTCCGACTCTGAAACAGACGACCTCGAATACCCTTTCAAAAAAAGGATTTGTAGGCTACAAAACGAACTTGAGAAAAGGCTCAAAACAATCCCCACTGAAGAAAAACAACCAACAATCCGAACAACATCCGTCATTATGAAGGCAAATAGAGATGGCACTTGCATATCGACATCATTAACCCAATTACCGAGCGAGGGAAACATTGTCAAAATGTTGAAGTACAAAATGGGGATCAGAAAACAACATCAACAAGAAAGTACAAAGACGCAAGAAGTTAAACCTGTAAACCAAATACAAAATTTGAGCGTTTTACAACCCATCGCCCCGAAGTTGACGATATCAAGTCAACAGGCACCAGCGATTTTACTTTCACCAGACGGTACTGTGATCAGAGCACAGATTGTTGTGCTACCAGCCACAGCACCTCCACCGGATCGTCGACGAATTTACGTTTGCTCTTATGAAGGCTGTGGAAAAAATTACTTCAAGTCATCGCATTTAAAAGCTCACAATCGAACGCATACAGGAGAAAAACCTTTCATATGCCAATGGGAGGATTGCGGTCGGAAATTTTCAAGGTCCGACGAATTGTCGCGACACAAGCGGACGCATACGGGCGAGAAAAAATTCCAATGCGGCGTTTGCCAGCGGAAGTTTATGCGGTCAGATCACTTGGCGAAACACGTGAAGAGACACGCCAGAGAACGGCCGGGTGCTCAAAAATTGAAAATTTTACGACCCGCGAGGACTTGTTAATTTTTGCCGACTGAATAACGTGTGGAATTCATTCCCCATATACGTTTCGTTATCTGTGATTTATTTTTGGAAACTATTTGCTATGTGACGAGACGAGAGAGACAAATCCATAATGCACTCGATCTATTAGCGATTATTGATATGAGATTTTCGAAGTTTCGAGTGGATTTTTCGACTGTCGTCATGTAGTGAATAGCCACTTCTAATTTTATGGTTATCTAGTGTAATAAGAATATTTTTATAATCGAATAAAAGCCATTGATATTTCAGTACATCGTTTTTTCTTTTCTGAAGAAGAATATTAGAGTTGAAATAGATTTCTCTATATCGAATATTTTCTTACGAAAAATGTTAAGTTGCTAATATTAGTTCAGTACAATCATAAATGTGCGGCAAAATCTTAAAATACGCAGATATTAGGTTTGGTAGAGTTGTCAACCTCAGAAATGTCCGGAAGCAAAAGAAGTCTCACAGAACTTAACAAAAGCAATATTTAATAGAATAACATTCTATAAGACGATAGGGCATAACATTCAACAATAAAAATAGATTCAATTTAGTTATCGATCACCAGCCATTTTTCATGCAATTGTTCCACCTCTTGAGTAACGATAGGATGACGTAGTCGCAATCGAACTTCTAATTTACCACCTGTTTTCTTTCTTCCATCCATTAACTAAAATAAATATAATTCAATTCGATTACCGTTAACGATTGAATATATTTACATCAAAGCTATCGTGGATTTCACATCGATTCTCCAAATTTTGCAGTTTCACAGACGCAACTCCGATGAGGGTGTCGCTTCTAAACCAGCCACTGAAACAACATAACCAGTCGCTAGCGCCTGAGCAGCACCTAGCACACATAATTTAAGGCACCCTCGAAAAGCCAACGAAAAATGAAAATATGATAGCTTAAGCACGGAGGTTAGACTGACAGAAAAAACTCATATGATATGTCACCTTTTCACCATATTAAAAAGTAATCCAGTTTTGATCCTCGTAAATTTTCAAATTTTGTTATTGATGATGATGGTTAGTAAGATACCTTTTGTTGTCTTGAAAACGTGATCAGGAAAAAATTTTGAAATAGAATATGTCACACTGGAAACTGAATTTAAAATAAAGCCAATCAAATTATTGCAAGCTTATGAGAGCAAGTAATGAATTCATCCTAGAATTAAGACAATATTGAATCAATTATTTAGATGAATACAAAAGAATCAAGACGAATTCTAAAGAAACGACATAGAAAGAAAAATGAAAAATTTGAGATAGAAGAACAGATAGCTACAAACATTCTCTTTGTACAAGAAAGAAATAGAAGACACCTGGGATCTCAAATTAATTTTGCCCGGAACCAAAACCAAAGAATTAGTAGTATTAGAAATTTATACTCTCTGATTTCATATCACGTTTTTTCCGTCTAAGCTGGTATGAAAACGCCAAAAAAAGCAGAGAGTGCCCAGCCAAACCACCAAATGCATTGAGGTTTCCCTCACCCCTTTGAATAGACCTCGAATTTGACGGCATGTCTCTTAAAAGCCCTTTGACAAGTCCTGGCGGTGCGATTTATCGGGACGTTAAATGTTGCGTTGTATTCTGGATTGTTTGTGTCCTTCACGACTACACTCTTCTCCGTGAACGGCGTCTCTTGCGGCCAAGGAAACGTAAATTTCACGTAGGTGTCAATCTCTTTCGGTGCATCGGTGTTATAATTAATGCCACGGATTATTGATAATTCCAATTCGTTGTCGGTCAATTCGGTGAAAGATTTGACGATAGAAAAATCCTTGAATTCATAATGGAACTTGGGCACCGTTGTACTTCTATTTTTTTTAGCCAATCGTACAATATCCAAATCCTTTGTAACGTTTAAGGCAAGACGCTCGAATCGGTTCGTTCCGGCGACGTCGCCCAAAGATTTGTTGTGATCTCTAGTGGTTAGGCACATTTTTAATTGTCTCTGGAGCTGGTGCTCCAAACGCGATAAAATATCTGTTTCTGGTGAGTCATCGTCTTCAAGACAGTCTTCCGCCGTGACTAGATCAAATCTATAAGAACAAAATAGTGCACACTAAACTTATTATCGATGGATTGAATGCAAGACTAATTATCGTGTTATTACTCAAAATGTTATCGGTGCAATTTAATGACATTCTTTCACAGTTCAGAAAGGTATAATTCAAGTGCGATAACTAAATTAACAAAATATGTCATTTCCGAGTATCGATCTCAGTAGACTGCAAAAAATTGATGCTGCATTTTTTGTTTCACTTACTCTTTATCAAGATGTGATTTGGCGTCAGGTGGCAGTGGTAATGTTGACAAGTCAACGGGAAGGCCGCGCGAAGCTGCATCAATCAATTTGTCGAATCCTTTAGCCGTGCGCAGAAATTCTTTCGCCTGATTGATTTCACCTTTATGTTTTGCTTTAAGTGCAGCTTCCTTGAACTGCTTCTGTCGGGATAAGAGAATCTGCATCTGTTGCTCGGATGTATTATTCGGCACATGATTTCCTGTTAAAATTCAATTTATATATCATTGCGGATGAGTAACTTTCAGCAACTGAGTAACGACTCACTTTTAGACACCTTAAATGAAAAATACTCAATTGAATCAGTGAAATCCATGACTCGTAGAGTACTAAGTCGCGTCGCCAACAAACACAAGGAATATTTTATCAATAAGGAAAAACGGATTTCCTATCATTATCAATATATTTTTAGATAACTAAAATTGTTAGCACTCACCGGTATTTCGAGTTGTTTGAGCTCTAGGTGGGGTTTTTGGCTTCATTTCACTTGGTTCCTGTGGCGGTTCAGCTGGCTTTGAAGGTACTTGTAAAGGTGGAAAACTAGGCGGTACAGGGAGTTCATCTACTGGAACAGGTTTCCCTGCTTTGCTCAACTTAAGAGCATCTTCGAATTGCTTCACAATACGTCCCATTCGACGAGCTTTACTGGCATTCTCTTCCGATTTTGCCTTCTCTTCTTGTTTTTTGTAAAATTCTATGCACTGTTTAAGGGCTTCTGGCAAGGAAACCGGAGATGAAGTCTCTGTTGCTTGTTTAGATTCTGGTTCAGGTTCGACACTCATTTGAACCTCTTGTTTTTCTACAGGATGCTCAACTGGTTCTGAAGGAGCTTGGGGCATCTGGGAAAGGTCTACAGGTTCTCCGTTACGATAAGCCTCCATAACAGTTTCAAATTGTTTGGAAATTTTTAAATAATTAACGGCCGTTTGAACATCGCCAGATTTTTTGGCTTTCAAAGCAGCCTTTTTGTATTGCATACTTCTTGTTTTTAAGGTATTCAACAGTTCTTCATCTATCTGGACATTAGAAACTTTTTCAGGTTCTTGTTCATGCGTGGATTCGTTTGAGGAATGGGGTTCAGGTTCAGTAGACTTTATTTCCGGTTCAACCTGTTGCACTATTTGAGCAGGTTTCGATTTGATGAATTTAACTTCTGGGGGAATATCGTTCACATTAACGGTTTGTCCCGATTTTGCTTGTTTGATGAAATCATGTAGTGCGTCTTTTCCTCTACCATACCGTCTAGCCTTACTTGTTTCTCCTGCTTCTTTTGCCTGTCTTTCAACTTCCTCATACATAGCTAAACGTTTTTGCAATAGCTCCAGTAGTTCTGACTGAGGAGATGTCTCGTCTCCATTATTTGTCTCTTCAGTTTCTTGAACACCACCTAAAAAACATGAAATCTACTATTGACTAAGTACTGAGGGCTAATTTCTCCATCCAATACAACGAGTTATGAAATGTTTATTCATTGAGATTCATCAAGGGTTTTATTGATATTTTGTAAAATGCTAAAAATGCTTCTGGCTGTGCTCAAAACAACTCATTTTACATAAAGTGTATTCTCTATAATTGTTGAGTACTTAGGGGGTTCAGCAATTAAAACATCTTTTCTTCTTCCTTTTTGCTGCTGGACTTGGTTAAAACAAAGTCCACAATATCAAGTAAGGAATTAATTCTGGTGATTGCAAGCTTGTCACTTATACTCTAATATCTAAACGATGTGGGAGGACTTCCTTTCCCATTTATTAATGAAAATTACGCCTCGTAAAGTTGTCACTTCTTTTCCTAATTTATTTTATTGATTATACAACAATTCATGTAGTTAATGCAATTTTATAGTATACCACAATATATTAAATTAAATGAATTTTTTAACTCACCTGTTATCTCAGAGAGTTCACCAAGCAGTTCCTCATCATTCTCATCTACAGAAACGTCATCATCCGAAGGTACATCCTTCATACTTGCTGCAACCAATGCATCAATGTTTTCCTGTGGAGGAACTTTCTTTTTAATTTTTTTCTTAGGAGCGTCATTGCCTGTTAAAGCGAGGAGCTCGGCCTCCAAATCGCTATCGTTGTCGTCATCGATTTCAGGGGGAATTCCAGTATCAAAATCGATATTGAACAAGCCATTCTTAAAAATAAAATGACTCAATAGAAAGTAATGAGTATTTTTTACCTAAACTCACTGCGTTTTTGGGGTCACCTCGCTTCATTTTAGAAGTTATTGAGGAAAACTATTATAATAACATCGACTTTACCCATTCAACCATTGTTATGCATGATTCACTTGATATTGACAGAAGTTCAAACGTCAAAACATTGACTAACTTCTATGCTCTTCATCACAGAAATAAATGTCCTCTGTGACAGATATATCGATGGTCTGAATGTTGTCAATATAACCTCTGAAATTAACCCGCTTTTCAAAAGTTTGGTGTTCTTGTAACATTTACTTATTGGGAACAGGAGATTGGAAACCTCGCAAAATGGATTTCTTGGAATTTGCCGATATATCTGCAGAAATCAAAGGTTGCATGGTAAGTTTAAAACTATTAATTTTTTCCAATCTATGAAACAAAAATTTCGTTTCGCAGACTCCATGTAAATTAAAAATGACTGACCAAAGTATTGTATTCAAAAATAGTAAAACCGGCAAAGTTGAACAAATACAAGCTACCGAGTTGGATGATGTTTTCTTTCAAAATTTTGCAGGCTCATTAGGATTGAGAATATTTTTGAAAAATGGCACTCTTTATAGATTTTTCGGGTTCAAAGATTCTGATAAAGAAAAATTAGCTAAATATTTTTCCTCTACCTATAAAGTTACAACTTTAGAAAAAGAATTGAGTTTGAAAGGATGGAATTGGGGTACAGCAAAATTTAATGGATCAGTGCTGAGTTTCAACGTTGGAGACAAGAGCGCTTTTGAAATACCTCTCAATTATGTGTCACAATGCACTTCTGGCAAAAATGAGATCACTATGGAATTTCATCAGGTTATTATATGGATACTCTGTATTAACAATTTCCTTATGAGAGTTTTTAGAATGATGAAGCCCCTGTCAGTTTAATGGAGATGAGGTTCTTTATCCCATCAAATGAAATGGCTGGGGATGTAGATCCTGTTGAAGCATTCCATGCAAACGTTATGAAGAAAGCTAGCGTTATCAATGTTTCAGGAGATGCTATTGCTATATTTAGGGAAATCCATTGTCTAACACCTAGGTATGTATAATAACTACAAATTGATTGCTAATACCAATTGGCATGAAATAACTACAATTTCAAATGTAAAATATATTCAGCCATTTAATGCAACATATTATTTTCAAGGGGTCGCTATGATATTAAGATATTCAACACTTTTTTCCAACTTCATGGTAAAACATTCGATTACAAAATTCCAGTTTCCACAATTTTGAGATTGTTCATTTTGCCACATAGAGATCAAAGGCAAATGTTCTTTGTTGTCAGTCTGGATCCCCCTATAAAACAAGGACAAACACGTTATCATTTCTTGGTGCTCCTGTTCAAAAATGAAGACGAAACTTCAATTGAATTACCTTTCACTGAGTGAGTATAAAAATGGATAAATCTTTAGGCTGAGGAATTATAAGTCGGTCTCTTATAGGGAAGAATTGAAGGCAAAGTTTGCAGGAAAGTTGCAAAAGGATTTATCAGGTGCTACATATGAAGTACTGGGTAAAGTGATGAAATGTATCAGTAAGAGAAAAATCGCTGGTCCGGGAACTTTTATTGGGTAAGCTTCAGTTTTTTCATTAAAATATTGATCAACAGAATATTTTAGCCACTCTGGCTCTGCCGCCATTGGATGTTCCTACAAGGCTGCTGCCGGTTTCCTTTATCCTCTAGAGAAAGGTTTGATGTACATACACAAGCCACCAATTTACATTAGATTTGATGAGGTTGCCTCAGTTAATTATGCTCGTGGTGACGGTAATACGAGATCCTTTGATTTTGATGTTGAACTGAGGTCTGGAACTGTCCACACCTTCAGCAGTATTGAAAAGGAAGAATATGGCAAATTGTTCGATTTCATATCGTCTAAAAAGATACACGTCAAAAATACAGGCAAAAATGTAAGAAATTTAATTGTCGAGTTGAGAATGAAACATGTAATTTTTAGGAAAAAACGGGTTACAAAGAAGATTTTGGAGATTCAGATGATGAGGCGGAACCTGATGCTTACTTGGAACGTATTAAAGCTGAAGCACAAGAAAGAGATGATGGTAGCGAGGATGAGAGTACTGATGAAGATTTCAATCCTGATGCTGCTGGTAGTGACAAAGGAGATGACAGTAAGAGTAGCAGCTCATCTGCTGAAGACGATGATGATTAAAAAATTGTATTTTTATTTACATTAATATTTTTCTACTGTCCTTACATTACCGTGAGCTCTTTCAATAAAAGAGTTGATGATTCTAATTTTATTCAAAACTTGTTTGGTAGTAAAAAGAATGATGCCTGTTGAGATGTTCAAGGGTGTTGGATATGAGAACTCTTCATAAAATTTTAAAAGTTTTGAATTGAGCTCGATAAATCGGAAACGAAACAAATATTTTTGAAGTTTGGTGTCTTTTGTGTTAAATACTAAATCAAAAATCACTCGGAAATCTATGCATTTACTGTGATTAAAGAATAGGAGTGGTACTTCGTCTTGTGAAAAGCCCTTTTTTTTAGTGAATGCTGGTTTTAGTTTTCTTGTGATCAGAATGAGAAATCATAATGAAAGGATTGCCCCTTTTTGTTTCAAATTTATAGATTCGCCTTCTATTTGTTCTTTTATTCGAGCAGAATATGCAAAAGTGTTTTATATTCACGCAACGCTTTTGACCTTAAAATGTATTACGAGTTGCATGTTATTTTGACACGAACGATAAGTATATGGTATTCTATGGTTTATACGTCGATGAAATGTATACATAACCTATTAGGCGTGTTTTGTTTTCCTTTGAAAATAAAAATGTCCAAAAGAAAATTTGATATAGAGAGTGAACTGCAGTCACCCTCCGTGAAGAGAGTAGCTCATATACAGGATGGTAAAAAACATTCACTGGATTCCGATGAAGAAGACTATGTCGATGATAAAGGCGTATTACATGCCGATGATATCGAAGGTAATTTTCATTAACATAATCTGGAATTAATTCAAGTGGCTAGTAGGTCCTTTGGATTTGCACAGAACTTCATTTTTCGTCGTAATTATTCACATTTGATCAATAGTCTTAAATAAAGATAATATAAAACATATTATATTTCAGGTGAGGAAGAAGGAGTTTCACGGCAAGAAGAGGGTCATCGAATGACAGCATTCAACATGAATGAGGAAATGGAGGAGGGTCATTTCGATCAACAGGGACATTTCATTTGGAAGAACGAAAAAGAAATAAGAGACAATTGGCTAGATAACATTGATTGGCATAAGATAAAAAATGAGCCTCAAAATCCATACAACTTATCTGATAATTTAGGTGGGTTAGGAGATGACAGTGACAGTTCAGATTCAGATAAATTTGAAGAAGTGGACAATTATAAGCAAATGCTAGAGTTCATGAAGCCCGGTGAAACAGTGAACAAAGCTCTTAATAGACTAGGAGGTACAATTTGGATTTTTGTTCTATGTTTCAGTTGTTTTGAATCTGTTAAATTTGTTTTGTGAATATAGGTGACAATAAAAAATTATCAAGTGTTGAAAGACTGAAGAGGAAAAAAGCTGGGACTTTAACAGAGAACCCAGATGTCATCAAACTGACAGCATTAGCTAACAAAAATTTGTCAGCACTAGGGAACATGGATATATATCAAGAAACATTTGAATCAATCTCTAAAAAAGTATGTTTTTTGTTGTTGTAAGTATGGACGTTGCTATAATCTAACTTCAGGTGAATAAAAAGGAAAACCCATTGGAAGTGGAGTCGAATATGTTTGCTGATGATTTTGAAAGTGGAAAGAAAACGGCTCCTACTTCAAAAAGTAATAATGTCCAGGATGAAGTAATGTGGGAGTTCAAATGGGAAGCAGACAGCAATGAAATTCATGGTCCACACTCTAGTGTGCAGATGTTACAATGGGTCAAAGAAGGGTATTTCAGTAGTGGTGTCCTTGTTCGTAAACATGGGGAAAAGTCAGGTTTCTATACATCCAACAGAATAGATTTCGATTTATATGTATAGAGCATATTTGTCTTGAATTGTTAAATGGCTTGTTAAAAACATTACTTTTCTGAATCTTATACTTTCATTCTTTTTACTCTTTCCCATCTATATCTTATGAAAACCGTTTACTGCGCACTGGACATGTCAAAGATTGATTAATTTTCGCGAGCGATTTAATTTATGTGCGATTTTTAATATAATGACCAATATGGAAAATCAGAGGGCAACCTTTATAGCAGACTTAACAAAATTTAATAATTAACAAATTGATTTTTGTATGACATACAATAAACAAAAATAAGACCTCAATCCAATATTTATTTGAAGAATACATGACCATTGTTTGTTATTAAAGTATTCACCATTACCAGTACATAGTTGGAAATAACCCATATGGAAACCCTTTTGATGTTATATCATATTTCATTGTAATTAAAGCGAAGTTAATTATTTCATTTCTAAAATAGCTTTAACAACACTATTAACGTTATAATCGTGTGTTTCCAACATATAATTCAAAAACTGGTTTTCGTTAGAGAAACCCATTTCGTAAAGTTGAGCAAGTCCTTTCATCAATCTTGGATCTGAAAATTTGGTAATATAATACTTTGATAAGATTATGGTGAACTATTACCTTGTGGTGGAGGTGGAGGTTGAACTTGCGGTGTTTGAGAACCGCTTTTGGGACCAGTGCTTGACTCTCTACTCTCATTAACTATTGTCCAATCCATGTCTTGTGTGTTTGTTTCATTATTAGCGGGTGGTGCACTGGGTTGTGTGTTCTGGTTATTTGTGGTATTCTGTTCCGCAGCACTATCTTTTCTCGATGATTGAGCTGAAGCGTCTGTTGTTTGGGTTGATGCGGAAGATGGTCCAGGCTCTACATTTACAATACCATTAAAAGCCTCGGCTACTGAACGCACAATATCGGAAATCAGAAATGGGCTGGACGATTCGGGGTTTCCATTTAAAGCTGAAGCTCCCTTTGATAATAAATCGGCGAAAGCTCCTCTGAAAATGTTCAAAAAAATTTATTGACAAAATCATCTAATGAAAATATAATATCAATTCTATTTACTAAGTTACTGCTATCCTTCTTCCTTGAATTTTGAGTGTTAACCGACAAAGGCGGAGAGCCACAGTGATTTGGTGAACAGTAGTATAGTAAACGACGGCCGCGTAAATGGAATTGGCATCGTTCTGACCCGAGGCTTTAATACACTTTAATCCATACAAATTGGGAAAAATAATATAGTCACGAGATTGTGCTTAACGTATGAAATGTGTTTTTGATCAATTGTCAGCGATCATAAAATGGTGGATGCGCCCAATTCAGATTACCATACACAGCAACGCGGAAGGAAAACTGGCCAGCAAATTTTCCACAACTAAACCCTTTAGATTTTTTCCTATGGAGTTATACCGAACCTGGAACCTTCATAATATCGAAGTACTTATAAGCTATTTGAATCCCAGCCTCAGAAAATATGCCAAAAAAAACGAATAAAAATTTTCTAATTAAGATTGAATATTGAAATTATAGGCATTATAAATTTCACTATCAAAAATCAATTGATGCAACAATTTCCATTGCCATTCACCAATAATCACTCACTTCATTTCCTCGAAATCTGATGGCGCGAATGGACAACTTGATGTGTTGTTATCCACATTGGAATGTCCGCCGTGATGTCGATGACCATGCCTTTCCCTATCGCAAGATTTGAAGCTGTCTCTGGCATGCCTGTGTGCTTCTTTAGCAATACCACAAGCAGATTTTTTCAAAGCTCTTGCGGCATTGTACATCATTTTTCGATCCAATCTGGCAAAAGGAGTACTGCTGCTAGGCAAACGTAGCATTATGTGCTCAGAATGATGACCATTGCCTTCGCACGTTGCACATAAGTCGTAGTCGGCACATTCGATGCATTTGTAACGGTATTTGGTGATGCCATTTTGGCAAACGTCACATACCACACGGAATTGATGAGGTGCGTCTTCATCTGGTTTAATTATTAAAATATAAAATTAATTTATGATAACAAGACAACTGCGTGGTTTTATTTATAAATAATCTTATCAGCGACGTTAGAGTATTTAAAAAAGATTAATATTCAAATGTACTGTACTGTTTATGTTTTATTAATTTAGCTGAATGAAATTGTTTACTTACCGTTGGAGTTTTTCGTTTCGCAATTAACATATAGGACCTTTGGATTGTCATTCATTTCGGTCAAAGCGGTAATGAAATCGTCATCACTAGTGATTGATATATGATCACCATCAGAATCTAAAAAAATTAATGGTACTTAATATAAAAATCGGAAATGGGTACAAATTTATTGCGTCATATGATGTAAATTGTTTTCGCGCATACTTGCCTTTCCAAGTGATTTTGAAATCGCAATCTTTGAGATTGGTAAATACTGATTTCAGCTTCTCCTTCATAAAAATGAAACTAGTTACTGCGTCGCTATCCACGGAAAATCGTTTCACTTCGCTATTTTCACCGCTCACGCAGTAAACTTTGAAATTTATTCCAGAGTGCGACATTTTGCTGTTGAAAAAAAAATACAATGTTGAACGATAAATATGAGTTATTTATAATTAATTATTACGTATTGATAAATAATTTAATTACTCACTTTTCTAGAAAATTTTCGATTAAAATTTTGTTATTCCGAATAAGTACACAAAACAAATGACACTCCGCGTTCCAGATAATATTTCGAAACTCTCTCGCGAACTACGTTCACTTTGACTGTAAAATGTTATTGCAAAAGTACTGAGGGTATCGGCATTTATACTATGAATTTCAAAACTCGCTTATAATGGTAGCAGGTTTACCAATGTTAAAATTCGTTTGTCTGTTTTCACTGTCGATTCTCCAAATGAATGAACTAGTGGAATATGTTGAATCAACGTTGGTAGAGCTCTCAAAGGAGCCGAGTCACGAGGTAAAGGTCGTCTACAGCTGATGTGTGAATTCACCATTGTTGCTTTTCATTCTCGCCTTCCATGACTCACGTATAATCAGTGGAGGATGAAATGAAACAATATTGCGTGAGATATTTATTTTCCTCAAGATACGAAAACAAAATTGGAAAATGTTTTCTTATGGGAAAGAAAATTTGGAAAAAACTTGAATTTCGAACTGGGTGTGCAATTGATGTTTCAATTTTCTTGATGATAGAAAGAAAATTATAAGAATCGAATAAAATTTTCATGTGACAAATTCTTCTAATAACAACGCCTTCAAATTTTTACACTTTCACAAAATATTTTTATATTTGATGTCTAGGGGTATAATCTATAGATTTGTTTCCGTTATGAATAAAACAAGTCCTCAATCGTTGTTCCACATTGACCATATCAGTGCATGGTGGTCCTAAATATTTATACAAAATTTGTAGCACTTCTTTATATATTTTAATGGCTTCTACGTAATTTCCAATATTGTAAAATTCTTCTGCTTGTGGAAGTAGAACTTGTAAACTCTAGAATCGACATTAAAGGTAACCTGATTACGCTTTTGTTAACTTACCATAAGTTTCTTTAATATCGGTAATAAATTTGTGACATTTCCGCAGAAACCGCAGTTCATAAACGGATTAACGTCCCGCATGTTCATACTGAAGACATAAGGACACTTTTCCTTCAAGCAACAAATTCGCAGTTCGTTCTCATTCATTTTGTTAAAGAGCGGCCAATATTCCACACAAGGAGTGCATAAGCATTCGAACCAATAGCGCTCTATTAAAAATTGTTGCCTGAATTCCCGTTTCATGGTTGTATAAATCGGGCCATAATTTTCGTAGATTATTTCACCTTTTTTGATTGGTTTTATTGTTCGCACTATCAATTTGTGACCAATATTATATCTGAAAGCAAGGGCCTAATGAGATTTTATGGAGGGATTAGAGTTGATGAACAGACCGTACTATGCTAGGATCGCAGGAATGATTAAATAAAGAAGCGGTCGTGTAAACAGCGGCTCCAATGCAGCTTAATTTATATCCCGAGTCATTATTTTTGGATTTACTTATAGTTTCGTCGTTCCTTAGCTCCGCAATTTCGTGACAGTTGAACTGGAGTAACTCCAAGTGCCTCAATATTAATGCCGTTATGAAAGTTTCCTCCTCAGTTAACTCATCGACAGGGTTGTCCGGGAAATATTCGCTAATTCTGAGTAATTTGAGTAGATACACAGCCATGCATGAATAATGCAAAAGTTCTTCGTTTTTTCTGGAGAACTGGTTCCTACAAAGAAAGAAAAGCGTATCGTAATCCTCAGATACGTAGGGATTGATTTTTTTGTATATTTTTTTGGTGTTATCTTTGAGGAAATCCTGCAGGCTTTTTATTTTCTCAACGAAAAATGATTTTGGTTTTTGCATGACAATTCTCAAAGCTAAAGCGCAGTTTATTGACGCTCCTGTCTCGAAGAGACTTTTTTGAATTGAACATTCGTATTTGTGGTACGACTCATCTGCGATTCGTTGACAAGTAGTGCTGCAGAATATAACAGTTGAACAACGGGGGCACGCAATCACTTGATTGGTCGAAATCATACAATGTTGACAATTTGTCAATGAGTCTTCAGGTGACAAAACGAAGCAGTGAGGGTTTTCTTGAACTAGGAGTTGTCCTGCTGGTATATACTCGGCAGCTCTGGCATATCTTCCTTGTACGGCATCCTGCTCGAAAGAAATTTTATTACTTGATGCAACGTAAATGTCGTGGCAACGAAACGATTTTTCATAACTATTTATCGACAACGATTCGTCCAAACATTTTTGCATTTTTAATGCGCTACGTTTGGATTCAGCTTCTTTAATTATAGTGATCACTGCTTCTTTAGTTAAGTCGCTGCTTCTCAAATAATCAAACGCTATGCTGTAAGTTTCGTCGGCTATTTTTCCTTTCTGTAAAGCATCAAAGCATTTTGCTTTTCTTAACCAAATTTTATATAAAAGATTTCTGGGATATTTGCCGATATCTATTACGTATTTGATATCATTTAGTACTTTGTTGAACTCTTGCAGTTCAAAAAACGTTGCGCTTCTGTTCGCTATGAGTATAGTTAGAGTTTCCTTAGCGGTATCTGAAAAATTACATAAACCTTATGTGATTAATTAACATATTCTCACCCGTATCTTGAGGACAACATATGATACCGCTGTTATATAAGTTAATTGCATTTTTGTAATCTTTTTTAGCAAAATGCGAATTTCCCTGGATTTTTTTCGCTGTTGCTGTTTGAAGATTTTTCGGATTTCCATCAGTTTTAACTGGAATATTTTTTGCGTAACTGAAAATTATTCGTATTCGCGATTCTCCATCTTTCGCCGCATTAAATGCTGTAACAGTTTCTTCCGGTATTTGTTTGATTATTTTCTCACATTCTGTCTGGAATTTACTCATCATAAAAGAAAGAACGTCTAATCCGGAAGAACAGTACTAAGCAACTGCAAATAATTCATTTCCATTCGAAAACTAAAATTAGATGAACTATATTTACTCTAGGTAACTAGAAGAGATCATGAGCGAGTGAAAATGCTTTTCAGCTGGTGTCTTATGTTTGTACAAGGAAAATTAATCGATTAATTGGTAGATGATGAATAGATTCGAATTGATAGAAAACATGATTTTCCAACGGTTGTCCTTCGTCTTCGTTAGAGCTAATATGGAATATTTCCATAGCAACGTTTGGTTTGTTTGATCGATATCAGCGTTTGACAATCAGTTTAAAATTTTTAGTTTCATATACATAACATGGATTTTGTGTTGGATAAAATTTCGGAAGATTCATTTTATGAAAATCTTTTTCTTGGATTACCAAAATTATTAGGTTTGTGCTAAGAAAAGTGTTTCGTTTGGGAATATAAATTTTTTTCTTTCCACAGAAGAAAGTATCAATTGTTCAATACCTTACCTTGACAGGGCCCCACCTGTACCACACAATTTAATTTGTGCTTGGGAGCAGAAGAACGGGGTGTTGTTACCAGAGGATTTAAGATCGTTTTATGGATCTACAGATGGTCTTCTTTATTCATATAAATATTACTTGCAAGGTATATATGATGAGTATCAATAGTTACCTTCCCAATTCATATTATTTATATCATTTTTTTTTGAAAAATTGGGAATTTTAGCTTTCATCAACAGAAAAGACAATTTTTCAATGAAATCAATTTATTCATTTATGCATTACAGAACAGTGTGAAGAAAATTCTTTATTATGCAAAATTGAAATCAATAAAATCGAAAATTTAATTCAACTTGGAGGATACGTTGTTAATGAAAACCCTGGAGTTGATATGGAAGGAGATAGATATTCCATTAGGCTCGGCGTGGAGAGCAAGGTTTTTGAACTTCAAAACCTCGGGGATGAAGGCAAAATTGTTTTGGTCTACATAAACGCCAGATATTTCCCGAATATTTGGATCCAGACAAAATCAGGATTTTTCTTTCTCTCCGACGATTTCACTAATTATCTGCGTATGTGCATCTACCACATGGGGATTCCATTTTGGCAGTTCGCTTATACTGATCTAGGGATACCGGAATCCAGTCAGGTAACTTGATATCGACCGACTAACGCAAAAATTTACGAACTGTTTTAGTTGTTGTTTCGTTTAATGGCTCCAGGAATACTACCCCTGGATGGTAAAATCGAAGAGAAAAGAAAGTTAAACGAGAACCCTTCAAATGATATCAAGTCCGACACTTTCCTCAACAAAATTGATGTAGGCATTTTTAGAGCACATCTTCGATCGCCTGCTCCTGAAACGGTTGGTAATTCAGTGCAAGTCGATAACTCCCCTCGCAAGAAGAGGAATTATTCGAAAGGAAAAGCAATCGGATTTCGGAAAACGAAAAGTGATCAGAGACCTCAAGTTAAATAATACATAAAGTTCTTCATTTTTTATTGTTATATCACTATATCTACTATACTCGTTCTACCTTCATTTACATTATTATTCATCTAATTACCTACAAAACATTTTCACGTTCATATTAGAAAAGGCGGAGACTAGTAATGCTATTGTCAACCTTTCAGTATTTTATCACAAGATATCTATTGAAGGAACAATTATTATTATAACTATCAATATCTACTTCAACAACCCGATTTTCAGTTTTTTCTAAACATAATTTTTTCGCGACAAGCGGCTAAGAAATAAAGTTAATATTCTCCAAATTGAAATCAAATTCAGCTAATACTCAAGGCTAAATACATTTTACATCTTCCAGAACGGTCGACCAAACTCTTTTTAAGTCATAAAATTCATACTTTTCAACGTGCATGAAAAAATAGAATTTGAAATTTCCAATCGTATCAATTTATCCTGTTTCCAATAATAACCGAACTTGATTTCGGTTCGTACTTATTCATCATCTCAAATTACCCAAAAAAATTGTCTAAAATGCTTTAGCTACCATAATGATTCATCTCAGACTATTATTTTGTTCGGAATCATGATCAGAAATCAAATAAAGAAACTGGAAAGCTATAGCTAGTAACGAAATACCTAGAAGATCTCCAAAAGAAGTTAAATATGGTATCGCGGAATTATCCGGGTCAATTTTTTTCTTCCACATCCAATGTATCATGATATAAGCAACGTACAGCAAAGTAGCGACCTGCATGAGCGCGGCTAGCAGATAAACGAAAACGAACCAAGTGCTCAGCGAGGTATCGCCATCTTTCATATAATCGATAGTGTAAATGAAAATTATGTGACCCGGTAGCACCATCGCCATCAGAACGCGAGTCGTCCTCGAATGCGCACCTTTACCACAAAATGAATTTACTGGAGAAATGAATATAACGGCTTCCTCGTCTTGGTTGCCCTCCGCGTGCAGAATACCTAGTTCAGCTTGTTTATGTAGTGCTGTTGATATCCTACTGGCTTGAACAGCCACCAAATTACCACCGACACCGTTGATAACGGGTTGAAATACTGCAATACCTTCGAAACGTGATACCATGAAATCTAAAATCAATCCGCCCATTGAACTTATTAGCATTGCACCGACCACTGGCGTCCACCCGTGATACAAAACGTCTCTGGTAGCTAAGTTTCGTTTCGCTATCCATACCCACATTGGTATTGCCAAAATGTAGACTGCTATTATTACAGGAGCCAGCCAGTCCTGAGTCCCTGAAAAACAATTTCGATCATTAAATTTTACTGATTCACCATGTCCAGATATAAGGTATCTGTTAGATAAACTAAATATTTCCATTCAACTCTTTTGGTTATCTGATAGATAGCACTTTATCTGGAGGTGAAACAAATCTTAAGAGCAGTAGAAAAGCATCTATGCAACCTTAAAAAAGTTTTCGTTTTCTAACGACTGATTTATCAATGTCCTCTCTGGCAGGTAGATGACATCTGGCAATTATGTCTTTGATCGACATTTGGTTAAAGAATGAATGCGGTTAGTGGTTACTTGTAAGTTGACTGTCTGGAAGATTTACCTAAGATAAACCGGTCGTTAGAATTATCAAGCAGGCTAACGGCCGGTTTATCAATGTCCAGGTAAATGATCTGTTTGGCAGGTAGATAACAACTGGCACTTATTTCGTTTATCAATAGTTGGTTCATCCGGAGCCAGTTAATACACCTGTCAGTTTAAACCAGTTTTTGCATTGCAATATTTTGACTATCGCAACGATAATCTCTATCCGAGCGGTAGTAGTGGTGGTGAAAGAGCGACGGTTAGTGACTATCTGATAAATAAACCGGCCGTTAGAATTATTAATTGTTCTATGAATAAAGTAAGCTGAATCCTATAAACTATTAACATTAACATTAACAGACCGAAAAAAAATCTTCAAATACGTTCCATTTTCCTTCTATCCAAGCGCCTCATTATTATTATTATTCCATTTAATCAGGTTATAACAATCATCAAATCGAAATAGAATGCATACTGTTTACACTCAAGCAGCAATTACGTATGTCCCTTACCGATGGATTCATAAAGTACTGTCGAAACTAGCGATAGAAGCGTCAACGAAGTAATGTCTCCTAGACTGGCGGCGATCGGGGTGGCAACGTTATCTGGGTTAATATGAACGTATCTTGAGAATACGATCACGCCGGCTGTTATCAAACCTAAGACGAAACTGGCAATTGACACAGTTACTAGACTACTGGCACATAAAAGATAAGCGTGATCCAATTCCACATCATTGCTCTTGATGCCTCCCATAACGACCGCGACCACGGCTCCAAGGAAACCCACCACAATCGCCTGACACTGGAAACTTCACGTTAACCATCGTCTAAGCGCAAAAAAAATAGGACACTCAGATTTTCTGATTCTACCTGAATGAGTGTGAGGTTTCCAACAATGATCGAAAATTTTTGTCTCGGTGTGTCCATGTGTCCTAAATTAGCTTGAGTGGATAATCTCGATGCAAGAGTCATTTCTAGATTGCCCTTTAATCCTAGCAACGCTGGAATCAGAATGACCAATTCGGTAATTTCTTCGAAGACCGGCCAATGCTGAAAGAAATCGATTGCAGTTATTACCGGAACATATTGCCAAAAAGTGGATGGGTTTTTTTCTACTAATTATTATACAAACACCGCCGGAACAGGAAGTTCGTTTTGTTCAAATTTGTGTAAAGATAAATTCACCAATTGTAGTTAACATTGAATAATACGGGAATTGAGCTATTATTTCATTAGTCATTAATATTTCTAATTTTTGTGTTAACAATGGCATTATAAAAAAACATAAATTTCAATTTTGCAGCGAATTGGAGTGATATATTTCTCAGGACCATTAGAATTCATGAACTTTACTAACTTGTATGCGGTCAAGGACCAATCCGGCAAAGACCATGCCGAAACCGGCAATAATGAAAGGAATGAAAACTTGTACTGCAATAGATAGATAAGTTTCCTCCAATTCCATATCATGGATATTTCTGGTGGTCTCCACCACGATGTCTGGTAGTTTGCCATTATCTGATGTTTCGTTATTCCCTTCACTTGCATTCACCAAGGTCTCCACGTTCGTGATAGGACTGACATCGAAGGCACTTGACGGCGTTGCGGCATCAGGAAAATCCTGAATGAATATGTGATTGACATTTGCCATGGTATCTGATCCATAATTCTCTTTGCTGGAAATATGGAATCATTTGTGAATAACTGTTTAATGAGAAAACTGTGTAGAATAGGGTGTGGATTTTCCGAATATTCATAACGATTATTTTGGGGTTGCTAACGAAATTCGTGTTGAGAATAGTGTTTTACCTGTTATTAAAGCAAACTCTTCATAGATTTCAAGGTACGAATTGTTCAGGCCGATTAGCCCTTGATGTGCATTGGACTACATCATGCGATGAACTGTTCTTATCGATTTTCGCAAATAGAAATTACCCGAACCACCCCCACGTAAAACCAACCATCGACATGCGCCAAGGGGAGAGTTCGCGAGTTTCAAACCCGGTGAATTATTTTGAACCAAATACAAATTCTATTGTCCCAGTATTCAAACCCCCGAAAGAGCAGCGACAAATTTTCATTATCAATGTACGAAGTAGGAAATAGGGTCTTTAATTGTGGGTCAGTAGTATAACAACAAACTAAATTTGTTCTTCATAATTCCCCATTAGATAAATTTGAAGTCAAGCACGTGATGTTAGATGTTCGAATCATCGCTACGCGACAAATCAAAATGTCAACCACCGTATTTCGAATTTGATAACAAATACTCACCCCGTGATCATCTGCGAAATGTTTCACACAAACAAGCCTCAAATGTTTTCGTATTTTAGTATCCATTTTCACCCTGACAAGACATTTAGTGATGTGAAACAAAACACCGATATCAAGTAGAAGACAGGAAAAAAGTGAATTCAACACGAAAATAGGGCAGACGTCGCGAACTTTTTCGGTTTCTTCGGAAAATATTGCAGTCGACAATTGAATGTCTTACTTCAAACTGCTTTATGCATAATTGGGCCGCAATAGCCAAGACCTATTACTCCATTATACACTATTACGCCCTCGTATAGCAAATTAAATATAAGAAAATAGCCCGTGAAAGCCTTGAGATATATTTGAAATTTTAGGATTAGTAACATAGAGGATCCATAACCAGTTGCTATTACGAAATACGCGATTCTTCGAAAAACTACATTTTTGCAGTTTTGGATATGAAGCTTTTTGATGCCATCGTCGTACGGAAATTAAGGTCATATTCACATGTACGTATTACATTTTATTGATATGTTTTATTACGTTGTACTTCCAAAACAGTTATACTATTTTTATTACAACGACGTCTTCTTATTTTTCAAAGTGACCTTCAATTTTTTATCGTTTAATAACATCGACTATAAACCTCATCCAGATAGAATATCATACAAAGAGTGCACACTTTTACTACCCGATCGTGAAACAATCAAATTATTCTTATAAAATTATTTGTGGTGATTCCAATTTTCTGCAATTTTGTCAGAACTCCTGTAGTTATTGGATGTCACCTCAGTTCATTTTACCGATACTACAATGGAGGTTGCTCGGACTCTCTTGTGCGAATTAAACCTGAAAACGGCGTTACCAATCTTAAAACTAGACAAACTGATAACTACCACTACTTTGCTGTCGACCTGGCAACTCCTCGGCCTGATTTCCAAAATTTCTAAAAACTTGTACAGAGCAAGTATTTCCCAGTACCTTTAATTTGTTGAATTTGAAGAAACAATTGAATTGATATCTTTCATAGGCTTGGAATGTAGTTAACATGTCAAAAGCCTCTCCCGAGACGCAATAATAAAAAAAAATGCTACTAATATTTCTTTTTATAAATATATACACAGTGATGTCATTACACGCATGCGGTTTCCACTAAGGGGGACATAATCTTGATACTATCTCTCATTCAATAACTAGTACATAATTCTGTGTTTGAATAAACTAATCGCGTGGCCTATGGTTCTATGGTTGACGGTCGTCATTCGTGATCGGATTTGATTTGACTTTTGGAAAGTATTTAATTTACAAGGAATACGAAGTTTTTTACTTTCAGGGTGCTGTCATATCGTTGGAACTAATCAAATACAGACGAAGCATTAATAGGTTTAGTTAATTAATATGGGTTTAACAATTTCCAGCGTGCTGACTCGTTTATTTGGTAAAAAACAAATGAGGATTTTGATGGGTGAGTGAACAATTGTTGGATCATTTGTCGTAAAGGGAATAGATAAAGTCATAGTACGATTATTACAGTTGGCCTCGATGCAGCTGGGAAAACCACAATTTTATATAAACTGAAATTAGGCGAAGTCGTTACTACGATTCCTACTATTGGATTCAACGTTGAAACGGTAGAATACAAAAATATTAATTTCACAGTATGGGATGTAGGTGGTCAAAACAAAATTCGTAAACTTTGGAGGCACTATTATCAAAATACCGATGGACTGATCTTTGTTATTGATTCCAACGATAGGGAACGAATTGCTGAAGCGTCAACCGAGTTGAACAATATTGTAAATCCATAAGCATTTCCTTTATTTGGTTACCAATTCTCTTTTTTTTAAGTTGGAGGATGATTACTTGAGAGATGCTGCTTTGCTAGTTTTTGCCAACAAACAAGACTTACCTAATGCAATGTCTACAGCTGAACTTACAGATAAGTTGGGACTGAATCAACTTAGCAACCGTTCCTGGTATATTCAAGCTACATGTGCTACACAAGGCAATGGTCTTTATGAAGGTCTGGATTGGTTGTCTAATGAACTAGTCAACAAATAATGAATTGTTAAAATTGTTTTTAAGTTTTTGAGTTTCATTCCTTGTTACGGAATTTTTGTTTAAATTATAAGTCAACTTCGCATTTTACTCTTCAGTTGAGTGCATTGCTGATTCTTCAATTCAATAAACATAATTCAAATTAGAGCAATTAAGTTCATGGGGATATCTCCCAATTATCTCATCTACACAATAATTTATTGAAATAATAATCTCTTTGTATCTTTATAATTAGAAACTTGTAAGTTGCATTTAAATTTTAGCTGGAGTGAAACTTGACCAAATTTGCTGTTGGATATAATTTAAATTTTTTACATTAACATGTTTATTTTGACTGAAGCTAAGGCATTTAAATAAAATTTGGTTAATGACTCGCTTCAAAAAAAAACAGCATTTTTTACAAAATATAAGAAGTATAAAATTCTTCTTTGGGAAAGTGATTTTTGTAATAAAATTCTTATAGCGTATTGGTTTTAATATGTGATATGAGATGTGGAATTAATTATTTTTACAAACGAAACATATTTTTTTTTGTTTTTCCACAATCAAAATAAATCATAGGATAACTATCAAAAGGACAACAATGCACATTCATCAGGAATGTGCCGCTGCCGAATAAAAAGCTTCTTTTTAGGGTTCTATCTGGATAACAGCTAAGTTTATCCAAATCAGATGCGAACTTGAGAAATGGATGATGAAATTCAAATAACACAAATGTTAACAAAAACCAATTCTTCTTAATTTTCAAAATAATTCACAAAATTAATTCGCGCTTATTCTATACAGTAAAAAACTTGTAAACATTCTTTGGCTATGAGGATGTTGATTGACCATGTTCCCCCAGCTCCATATTCTAAAAATCAAAAAATTGTAAAAAATTCAATAAAATATAGTTTACTACTTTTTCCAGAATTGATCTCAGTAATGATTGCCTGTTTCTATTAACAGTGGAATTGATGTTGTGTCTCATCCTTTGAGGCGTATTTCCGGTCTGATTAATTGGATTCAACGAATTCTTGATAAATTGCCCAAGTTCATCTTTCAACATTTCGCCACTAGCCTGTACAGACCGATTAGTAGTTTCCACTGCTTTGTCCAAATTTTTTAAAATTTCGAGACCTTCTTCATCGATCAACTTTTTCACTTCATTTAAATGGTGTGAAATGACATCATCATCTCGAACATAATTATCCATGAAGCATTTCATATGCTAGAATGTTGGTGCGAAAATTTAATTGAAACGAAATCGAGCATTAAATATGTACCGCATAATACTTTTCTTGGGTATCTCGTAAGCTTTCTTTGAGGTCTAAGGAATGACAATTTTGCGCCTTTTCTTCTAGTTCTACAAACATTTGCTTAAAACTATTATATATCTGAAAAAAGTTCATTAAGTGCTTGTATTTTCATATTTCCTTGAATGTACCTCTATCCATTCGTTTTGAATACTGTTGTGTTTATTTGTTACAGTTTCCATTTTTCGCTCTACAGTTTTGAGTAATTTTTCATATTCCACCATTTCCTCTTTGAATTTTAAATTAGCCGTAGTTTCTTGTAGTTTTAATAAGTTCTGCCGCTCCTGCTCTACAAAACGTTCCATGTTTCTAATATTTGTATTCGTTTCTTCTAAAAATTGTGTTTTGAAATCCGATAATCGATTTTCAACTTTTTGCATGAATATGTGATTGATGTTTTCTGTTGTTTCAAATATATTTCGTGTGCTGCAATCATTTGCTGCAGCCTGAAATTTTTCTTTTGCATGTTCTTCATAGTGTTTTGTGGATACTTACCATTTCCTCGGTTTCGTTATTCAAGTTGTCCAAAACTTTCAAAGAATCCGCTATTTGGGTATTAACTTTGGACGCTAATGAACGAATATTATTTAGTTGCTGAGTGTAATAAGTTTCTGTATTCGATAAGACTTGTTTGTATTCAGCGATTGCTTCGCAAGATGGTTCATAATTTGAAAAATTGACATCGTCACTTTTCACTAATGACTGAATGGTTTGAAATTGTTCCACTCGATCGTCTGTATCTGTTTTGACCGTAGTAACCATATTAGAAAAAATATCAAAGAGCGATTTTAAATCTCTGGTGATATCGTTAACATCTTCCACATTTATATTTTCAACATTCAACACACTATTGATAGATTCTTCCATCATTTCTGAAGCTACATTTATGGTTGTTAAAATACTTTTCGACTTTTCATAGAGAGAATCTACTTTATCGTGAAGATAATCTTGCCTTTGAGCTAAAAATTTTAAATAATCTTGACATCTAATCGCTTCAGTTTGATAATGATTAATTAAGACTTCATCTCCTTCAATTTTGTTGTTGGCTTCCTGGACTTCCATTTGACATTGCTCATACGCTTTTTTAGTGAATTCAAATGACGATTTTAAATTATCCCAGATTTCCTTTTCAGCTGAAAGATTATCTATTTGATCTGATAGTTTTCTGATTGCAGCATATTTATTTAAAATTTCATTTTTGCTTTTGACAAGACATTGGGTCATTTCATCGTAATCCTCTTTCTCCATTAGTATTCCTTAGAAAGAAAAAACGTAATTTCAAGTCGATGTTAAACATTAAAAATTACCATCTTGAGTGGAGGTAGCAGTAAGATCTCTTTTCAACATTTCAATTTCAGTGAACACCTCACTACCCATCTCACTAGTTTTCAAATTGACTGTTGGACAGTTTTTTACATTTTTAGCATACAACACGTTTTCTAATGTATTGATAGTATCATCTAACGATGTCATCCCAGGAGATATTGTTGCTATTATAGAAGTTTTTGTTTTTCCACCTAAGCTGTCTCGAAGAATTCTTGTTAGTTTGGAGTCCCTGAAAATAGGAGCATAAGGAACCAAATAATGAATTTATTTTATTACTTACCGGTAGGGAATGTAGGAAGAATTTTCAGTTAATGCTTTTATAACACGGTTAAAAGCCAACAACGCTTGGTTACTTGTTTCTTTATGTCTTAAACTATTTTCATTTCCTCCTAAATCTATTAGTTGTAATTTTCCACTAATTATATTGGTCATATTTCCTAACACAGTTTCGATTACATTAACAGTTATCGTAAAAATGGAATGGGATTTTGTAGTTGTTGATAGTTGTCTTTCACAACCTATTTTTAATAAAGTCATAATTTCCTTTGGGTTCAAAACAACCTTTTCTTTGAGATTTTTCACGTAAACTCCTTTTGATTTATCTTCATAAATACTAAAATAAATATAAAATAAAGTTCGACGAATTAAATTAAAAGAAAAAAAACCTTAAGGCAATATTGTGGGTATCGGAAAGTAAGTCACGTATTTCTTCATTATTGATTTCCAAAAAAGAAACGGTAACTGATCTTTGAACGTTAACATCTAATTTATCCAATTCTTCGTATAACTGTATGGCAGCTCTTGGTATTATACCTGCATTGGATTCCTGTTTTTTTCTTGAATAAAAAATCTAGTTTAACAAGTTACAACACACCTCTTTCCAATCAACAGTAAAATTTTGTTCACCACCCTGTATAGTATAAGTCTTTCCAGTACCAGTTAGCCCATAAGCAAAAATACTGCAGTTATATCCTTTTACAAGGTTTTTGATACTCCTGGCTACGACGGTTTTGTACACAGAAAGCTGTGATGTTAGGTCATCAAAAACTCCATCAAGGGTAAAGCATCGATTTGGTTTTAAGTAAAGATGTGGTGACACACAGCTCTTGATAATTGATATCCCATCTTGATCATTTTTTGGTCTGAAAGCACAATTAATTTTAGAAAAAACTTTTTTTCATACTTGTTACTAGAAAAAACTTTACCTAATTCTCACATAAACTTGAATCGGTATTAATTTACGATTGCTGGTTGCCATTGCCATAAAACAATTAAATTAAATAAAACGTTATGATGTTCATTTGTATCAACGAAAATATATTTATTTATATGAAAGAACGTCGGTTAATATTTGCCGAAGTGAAAAACAGTCACGTGTAACAAAACGCTAAATTTGATTGGTCGAATAGGACAAACGAATGTCAATCTATGTTTAATAACCATATTTTCCATTCTGTGCTCATCAACTTCAAGGTTATGAGCTTGACAGGAAACAATCAGAATAAAATTGTGTATAAAATTTTTATGTTCATCAAAAAACGAATTTGGGTTGCATTTACAAGTTTGGTTTTAATTGTGAACCATTCGGAAAGGGCGTGGGAACGAACGTCCGTAAAACGTACTACTTGTCAAGGTACTCAGCTTTCAGTAACATCTATTCAACGTTCATCAACTTACACTTCTTGAAAGAAAACCGAATGCTGTGATTATTCCCATCAAGATGACCGGCAACATGAAGGATTTATATATTGCTAATTCGGTAGAAGCTTTGAATGTTATAGCAAAAAATATGACGAAGACTACTTCGAAAACATTTGATAGGTAAATTTCTAAGTAATAAATTTTGTTAACTGATTGATGTATTTTAGAAAATGTCGCGATCTTGAGATTCTTTTCTCAAACTCGCAAACAAATAAGCTGGACCAAGAAAGAACCTTCATTTATTTGTATAGATTCATAATGGTTTATGATCAATACTCGAAACAAATTAATGACAAGAATTTCATGGAAATACGTTTCATGCCACAATTACAAAAGGCTAAGGAGCAACTTGAAAAACTAAGAATTGATCTAGCAAAACGATATGCTGAGAAGAATTCAGTGCAGAAAGTGGTTTCAAAACCCTCCACAGGGATATCATCGGCTGTGCCTAAAAAGGAATTCCCTCGTAATTATCATTAATAAAATCGTATTTATTACAAATGAATTTTTGCAGAACAATATTTCACCTGCGCAGAGCTGTATAGTGCCTTACAGGATAAGACCAATAATTTTCTATTAGTTGATGTGAGATCTGAAGAGGATTTCCAGAAATCTAGAATGGATATTGGGAATGTCATCAATGTGCCTGACAATGTGATTGAATCTGGGTATGATTTTTTAACTGTTGTTTACATTCCTTCATTTTATAAGAAAACATGTTAGTCGCAGTAGTTTAGTTGCTTTGATTTCATTCCTGAATTAAAAAAATCAAGTCAATTAACAAAACTAAAATGCTACTGAGTTATTTTGTAGTAATCATGTTTTTCATCCAGTGTTGCTGTGGTTTCAGTGCTTATAGTTCAGATGCACTCTGAATCTGTGAATATGTTTCTATTTGTCAGGTGAATGTGTGTATGTAAGTTTTTTTTTTCAAATCAATTATTTAGTGGGGGTTTGAAAATTAATTTGTGGAAATGTTGGGCGGCGCTATTTTACTACTTACCTTACAACCTATTTGATCATCTTCATATTTTGAATTATGTATAAGAATTATCGATGTTTTTGTGGGAAATTGATGACGGATAATGTTCTAGAATGTCAGCACACTGCATTGGTGAAAAGTTACCTGAAAAATATAGATCCATTTGGAATCAACGAGATATGTTCGATATACTGGTTTTGTTTGATTGGAACTCCACTGTTGAAACAATGACAGCAACAAAGTTGGATAAATTATTAGTTGCCCTTGTAGATGTAAGTATTTTTCTATTCTGATTCCAAGAAGTATTCTTTATATACTTATGGAGTGAACTGTAGTTGTATATGCTTGGTTTGTCCCAAAAATGTTGCTGTTGTATCTGTGTGGACCCCCTACTTTCCCCATGTCCCCACGTCCTGTAGATATTTTTTTAACATTCTGAAATACACCAAACGAGTGAACTAATAATTGCTTGGATTGAATGTAGATAAAAGTTATATCCAACTAGGATAATAATTTTTCAGTGGGACGCGAATAAAGTTTACGCTCATAAACCTATCATTCTGAATGGTGGTTATATGGAATGGGGTCAAAAATATCCTTCCTTCTGCATAAATCCCAATTTCGCTCTCAATCAAATATACGACGATTTGGAAGAGCTCTTAAACTTGGACAGTATTCAATATCCTATAGATGACAACAAAACATCAATCATTGCCTTTCAAGAGATTCCAAAAACAGTATCAGAATCTGCTGATGATAGTGAAAGTAGAGAGGAACTGATTAAGAAAAATAAATCTTTAAATATGGAGAGTGAAGAGGTGCTAAATAAAATAATAGAACAAGAAGATAAGTGGAAAATTTCCCAACAGCAAAAAGATAGCGAAAAGATGAAACAATTCGAAACAAGCATCGCTAAATTGGATCAGAAGTTTTCGAAACTCATGGACGAAAAACAGCGTGTTCAAGAGCAATTTGAATATTATGCGAAATTCGATCCTCTTAAAGAAAAACTGGAAACAAGTCATATCCGAGAAATCGCGGAATTCGATAAATCGGAAGGTGAAAAAATACGAATTCGTCAAGCCATTATGCAGCAAAGATTGGATGAATTGGCTAAAGCCCGTGCCTTAAAACCAAAATTCGAAGATAATGCAAAACCCACACCAACCAACGATTTAGGACCCCCAAAAGGCTTCAGTACTGAGCGGCCTACTATCAATAGGGCAACCAAACCGTCTAATAGATCTCAAACTTCAGGACTTTTGGATGGGCCTTTAATAATAAATGTAAGTATTGTTATTATTACATTTCCCATTGCATTTTTGCTTTATAGTCGGAGTTCAAAGGACTGACAGGCCTAAAGAATATCAAAAATACTTGCTATTTAAACACAGTCGTTCAGTGTATGAGAAACGTGCCCGTTCTGGCCGCCTTGTTTTGCGATGGTTCGTACAAAAAATACATCCATCGAAAACCCGATGTCATTATGATGGAAACAGCACAACTTGTCCGATCACTCTGGACGACCGCCACACAGTATGTACAGCCTACCAGTTTCTACAACAAGGTATGTTCCATAGAACCAACTTACGGTATGGGAAAACACGAGGATTGCATGGAATTCTTTCTATTCCTCTTGAATAATTTAAATGAAGATTGTGCTTACGACATTCCAAAGAAAACCACCCTAACGCCGGCGCAAGAGGCTTGGTTCAATCAGCTGGGTGGGAAAACTTCCATATTCACAGAATTATTTTATCATCAAATCAGGATTACACAGAGATGTCATCTGTGCCATAACACCACATACAAATTTGAAATTGAAAGCACTTTCATGCTGTCTGTGCCTGAAACGAATTTCCGAATTGAAGATTTGATGACTAGTTATTTGCAAGATTATACAATCGATGACTATTTTTGTGTAAAATGTAAGGTACCAGTTACTAATTCCAAGAAAGTTATCGTTGCTCCCAAGATACTGGTCCTAATTCTCAAAAGGTAATTGACATGTTTTATTCGTTCTGTTTTCTCGAGTTTTTTTATCTAGGTATAAACACGAATTTCGTCGAAGCGGTCCGTATGCCACTAAAATCGAATCCCGAGCTTCATTTCCAATGAAAGGTTTTGTTGTTGGTGGTAGAAACTACCATCTGGTTGGAATAGCGTTGCATTCTGGAACAGTGTCTTCGGGGCATTACACTGCTGCTTGTTTAGTAGACTCAAAGTAAGTAAACTATCCTGAGATAGCTTCACATACATATTTGTTGCTCATTGATCTACAGAGTATAGAAGATTGATTTTACTTCAGAGGTGACTTTGAAATATCGACTGATCGGTGATATATTTGGACAATTTTATTTGCTATTCAAGTGAAAAAATGAAATTTTTCGCTTTAACATTGTCTCGTTTTCATTTTATTATGTAATTGAGCTTATTTTCGGGATGATCCATTAATCACGTGAGCTGCGGGACGAACTCATTCATTCAACGCCCTAATTGAAAAATGTTAAGTTAGACTTTTTTCTGTTTCAATAACATGAAATGTAAAATGGAAAAACCAGTTTAGGCATCCAAACAAAAATCTTATAACACTATATAAAAAAATACTTGTTTCCTATTCTATGATTTTATTCTCTTCAAATTATGTTCCATCAATTCGTCTATATTTGCAACAAATATATGAGTATGTGGAGCTAATTCCGTATTTCAACATGGAGAGTAAATAATTCAACATTTTTAGGTGGTATCAATATAATGACGAAATTGTGCGACCTCTTACTATTGATGACAGTGTGAGAGTTAAGGCTTGTGCATTTTTCTATGTTTGCAGCGATAATTGAAAATGTGATAATTAGATTTATTTTAATGTTGTTCAAGTTTAATTTCTTCAATTTATTATCGTTTTCTTTGTCAGTTTGTTGACTCTTACAATCAGAACCGGCTGTAAAGGTTGTAAGGTTGGGGCGAAATCTCCGTGTCTGTTTTTATTAATTGTTGAAAAAGGTGTATTTACAATTTTATATAATGCATGGATAGAAATTTATTTATAACAAAACCAATTATTCATCCGGGAGGATAAATGTGAAAAGCAAGTATTAAGCTCAAAGTTTATAACTTGTCAAATTATTTCGCTCCATTATATTCTTTTACACTAACAAGGGAGCTGGTTCTGCTTGTGAACTGTGTAGAAATATATTTTCAAGATGTAATTAACATTTTGAGTATTAAGTGAACTTTAATGAAAATTTTCAATACAAACTGTTCATATTCTTGTTCCTTCAGATTTGTTATACTTATTATATTTTAAATTTTCATTAAAATGATTGTTTGAATACGTCCATGTCGAAAGTATCACAGAAAAGAATCCTTTTTTATCCTCTGATTCCTTTCAATTAAACTTGTTGCATTTGAATGTTATAGAGTTTGTTCTGTTATGCCTACGACTTTTATTAGCATTCTATTAACACAAAAACAAACTGGAAAGCAAACGAACTCTTACTTTATTCATCTTCACGCTGCTTATTTTTTCATGGATAAATGGATTTTGTATGCTTTTTGGGTAGGGTGTCTGCTTTGTTATATGAGGGCAAGTATATAAGATGCTAATATTGAGATGTGTGCATTGATTGTTGGTGAAAAGTGCTGAGTGAGTGTTATTGAATATAAGAAGGAGGTGAGCTTTTTTTCGTATCGGTTTAGACTTTCCCGTTTTTTGATAATACATTTTCCTTTCTTAGATATAAAGGATGGGTTTGAAGTTTTTCCTTCGAGTGACTTAAATCAGAAATAACGATGCGTCATTATGAATGAAAAAGAAACTATTTTGTCATTGCGTAATCCTATAGTATTAAGATTCTTTCATCATTTCTTTTTCATTAGTAACTTCTTTTGCATTCTTCAAGTAAAAAAAAGAGTCAAATTTTTTCTTCATTCAGTTGTTTAGTGACGTAAAAATGGATGAAAGTTAATCGGTTCGCTCGTCACCCATATTTCTTCCATTCTAGTTATGTAGCAGAAGCAATCACAATTTTTAGAAATGATGCAAAAACCTTACGTTTAATCCTTCTGTAGATATAAAAATTACTTATTACAAAAGTTTTAGTTGTTCCTAAATTACTTTTCCTTTTCCATTTCGTAGCTTAAGGGGTAAGTAATTTTTATTTCTCCAATAATTTCAGAATGCTGGGAAGTTGGACGGTATGTGGAGTGTTATTCCTCTTTTAAATGTCAGTTTTATAAAATTTCGATTTACAATTCATAATTATATTGTTATTTGAATTACTTTTTGCAAATTGCGCTTAATTTAGTTTTTGCCTTCTTGTTAAGCAGTTAATTTTTCATTAGGTGTTTGAAAAAACACTCCATTTTCTTTTTAATAATTAATAACTAATTAATTTAATATCGATTCGGTTTCTCTGCAAATGTTCTTATCTCTTACTAATCCTTTGGGTGTATAAAAAAAAGAAATTGTACTCTTTTAGGAAGTGTATTACTACACTTGAATAATCTTTGATCCTCGTTAGTTCGTTTTAATTCTCATGACATATTGCACTAAAGGAGTTTTCATAAACATATTACCAAAAATTAATAATATAAAAATGTTGTAGGTTATCCGCAGTCCATGTTGGTGCAAACTTTGCAGAAAGATCTACTCCAAATCAACAAAAATCCTTCAAACTGTTTATTCTCTTCGATTGGAACTCAGTTTATAAAATTATTACAAAGCCAATATTGGAAAAATTACTGTTTCCGGATGTAAGTATTTTTCTATTTTCATTCATGTCAGTACTCTATGCTAAACATCGCTTCATGCAAATGATCCGAAAATGCTTGTAATAATCAGAAACTAGATATATCCCCAAAGTTTAATTGGTATAAAATATGTCAATTAAGTGCAGAAACTAAATCATCTAAAATATAATTTTCTTTGAATTCCTGTTTGAGGTGCAAAACGGGTTACAAAGGAAGAGTATAAAACATTTTAGCACCTGATAGGATGCAGGTAAAGGTCAATTAGAAATATTAGAACTATTTCTTGTTTGTTTATTACAGGCATTCTTTGGTACGTCCGTTGGGCGTTTCCATTTTTCCATTAACTGAATTATCATCTTTTATTTATGCGTGTAACCAAAAAACCGACCAAATTTTCTGCTGTAACATAAAAAACCTGCTTGCACCCTACCAAAATGTTTGTTGCAATGTTGTATCTTCGTAAATTCAGTAGCAAAGAACAAAACTTGCACCTGCGTTTATTTAATCCGTTTTGCCGTTGCTAAAATAGGGCACTTGAATAGTGTGAAAATAACTATCGCAATTCCCATTATGTGCATGTGCTCATGGACTGATGAATCACTCTTGCTTTTTTGTATATTTACTTGGTTCGTGTGAAACATTTGGCTTTCTCTGCTAGTGGACGTGCTTTTGTGGTGTGTGTGATGAGGTTACATTGTAACAATTACTTAGAGTTCAACCCTCAGTTGAGCAAATGTTTGAACCATTCAAGTGTTACAATAGCAGACGTTCTTCAATCAAAAAATTCAACATGACGTTGCCAATCTAGTTGAATCCAAGCTCGTTTATTGTGTCTACAAAAAATTTTTAACTTCATCCATGCTCAAAGAAGAAGAGAAAACTTGCTTATCAAATAGAGAAAGGTATGTGCGAGGCAAGATTCAAGTTGCATGAAATCAGGACTAGTCAAGATGCTGAAAAACGATGGAAGTTAAATGAAATAATGGTTCAGTTCAAAGTGATTTTTGTGGATTGAACAGTATTTAATGTAAGTATTACGATTACGATAAAATTACATGTTCACTATAATCTTGTATTTAAATTTCATGACCATCACACTAATTGTTTCCAAATCCTGATTTTGTCGAAATGTTAACCCCCGAAATTTTTGCTTACAATAAATTCATACATTTCCATAATTGTGCATTTACTTTTATTTACAACGTTTTCACATCTTTCTTCAATCTTTCCACTGATTCAAATTTTGCTTTACAGTTGAAATTGAAAGGATTAACGGGCTTGAAAAATATCAGAAATACTTGTTATTTAAATACGGCTGTTCAGTGTATAGGACATATTCCACGTCTTGCCGTATTTTTTTGTGATGGTTCATACAAAGCGTATGTAACTCAGAAACCGGATACAATAATCACGGAGACAGCCGAGTTGATCCAGTTACTGTGGACAACTACCACTATGCATGTGAGACCTACTAGTTTCTACGACCGAGTATGTTTGATTGAACCAGATTACGGTATGGGGAAACATGAAGATTCAATGGAATTTTTCTTATTCCTTGTGAACAGTTTGAGTGAAGATTGCAAATATGATATCCCAATAGAACATATCTCAACACCTGCACGACAAGCTTGGTTCACTCAACTTGGTGGGAGAAGTTCCATTTTCACTGAATTATTTTATCACGAAATCAAGATTACTCAGAGATGTGATGTCTGTAATACTGTAAAATATCAATACGAACTGGAAAGCACTTTCATGTTATCTGTACCTGAAACAAATTTTCAAATTGAAGACTTGATGGATATTTATCTGCAAGATTATACAGTGGATGACTATTTATGTGTAAAATGCAAGGTACCAATAAATTGTTCTAAGAAAGTCATCGTTGCTCCAAAAATACTGGTCCTGATACTCAAAAGGCAGTTTATGTTTTATACCTCAGCCTCATTTCCTTGACTCTTCCTTCTTGTAGGTATAAATACGACACTTATGGATTCAGCCAATACGCAAGGAAAATAAATTCCCGAGCCTCATTCCCATTGGAAGATTTTATTCTTGGTGGTAGAAATTACCGTTTAATATCAATGGTCTTGCATACAGGAACAGTGTACTCTGGACATTACAGTGCTGCTTGTTTAGTAGACACTATGTAAGCAAATTAATGGTGGCTTCACGCACATATTTGTTGCTTACTTTTGAGTTGAAATGTTGATGAAAATTCAGAATTCGCGACTAAAAAATAATAAAATGTTTCGGGGTATCTTTTATACTTTGTAAATAGTAGTGAATAATTTTTGAACATAGCGAAATGATTTTTTATTTATTTTCGGAGTTATGTAAAAGCTACTAATACTTAATGCTTTACTTTCTGCAGAAAGGGAAGAAAATAATCTCTTATGAAGAGTGATCGGAAGTAAAAGTTTATATACTCTATCGATTTGCAACAAATATGTGACTTCGTGGAGATTATCGCATATCGACAAAGCAAGATTAATTTATTCTTTTCAGGTGGTATCAATTTAACGACGACAGTGTCTCGCCTCTTAACATTGATGATGATGTGAGAGTTAAAGCTTGTGCATTTTTTTATGTTCCCAGCACGTTTTAACGATGTTCAGTTGCCTTTATTTAACATTTGTTAGTTTGTCGACCTACAGAATTAGAATCATGCAGCAAAATTTGCTTAGTTTGTGGAGTTCTTTCATTTATCCACGACTATGTATTTTTACAATGATCGTATGTATGTACAAAGCAAACAGTTTAATTTTTCTTGAGCTTGTATTGTCTATATAATGTTATAGCCTTTATTATTAAATGAAATTCAGTGGAGGAAATTCAATTTCTTGCGGTAGTGATCTCAACCTGAATATCTATGCTGCAAACAAAATGCAAAAGTATATACCCGTAGACGCCCTTCAATTTCAATTGAGGCTCATTAGCAGAGATCAGCAACTAGATAGATTTGTCTTTCTTTTTCGCAAAAAGAAGTCATACTTACGGAAGTAATTAACTGGACAGTTCATAGAATGCACAAGGTGACTGATAGCAACATAAAACAATACATTATAGTATTTTTGAAAATAAGCATATATCAATATATTGTATTCGTAATTATACAAATTCACAAAATAATTAGTACAAATAATATTTCATTAATAAGTGGTGTTTCAAATAAATTATTTATTGGTTTTTTTTCTGTAATAAATCCAAATTCGCTGTACTACATTAATAACGAGGAGTATATGGTGTGACTTACATATTGAAATCTACTTGAAAATATAATAACATATCCAAAATACAATAATTTACTATAAACTACATTCGTAACAATAAGTTTTCTGTCATTAATTCGGGTTTCATGAAATGGTTGTTTTACAGAAAAAATTTGATGATGTACATTTTTACTAGTTGTAAAACATAATAACACTGTAAAACAAATTCATTTTATTTTTTGATTTTAAAGGAATATGTTCACAAAGTTTTAAATATAAGAAGGCACTTTGAACCACCAATACATAAAAGAATTTTATAAATTAAAGGAGAAATATAACAATGTTATGAAGTGTATCCTTTCCTACTACGCAATGCAGAACCAGAGCCGACGTTGAAAAATGTAATCGACCCGACCAAGACGTATGTAACACAGAATTAGAATCTCATACAACCTCACAGCCCATATGCGATTAGTGAAAACAATTTAAAAATATAGATAACTAAAAAACTATAAAACCAGATCGAAGTAATTGAGAAAGGCAAAGAGTTACTTCAGAAATTAGTAGAAGATTAGTCACAGCCTGTTTAAAGGAAAAACGTCAGAGTTCACACAACACTTCCAGAATTATCCATATCCATGCGCACAGAAATATCGCTTATGTTCGAACCATATGACTGGGCTGGTGGGGTAGTCACTATTTCATCTTGATCACCTACATACTGAGATGTCAAAAAAACTGGCGCTACATAATGTTCTGGATTTTCCGACAAATTGATACGCGTTGTACTAGTCGATTTGCATGTAGGAAAAGGACTTAGCAATACAAAACAACCGCCAGTAAAAATTAACGAAGTAATAGTCAATCCAGTCATTAAAGTAAAACCCCCTCTTATATAGAAAAAAACAGACATAATAAGCTGAAGTAATAAGACAGAAAGTCGAACCATTTTAACAGCATCTCCATGAATAGCCTGCCCTTCTCCACACATCGTTATGGGTCGATACACATAATATATGTTATACTTGTCAACCAGATGTTTCAAAGTCAAGTAAAGCAAACCAAAAGGTGTAATTAGAGGACACGATAAGCTGTAAACAGTGCAGACAGTATATATAAGAAGCGTCCATGCATAATGAATACCAAAAGGAAATTCCGATAAAATCTGTTTGCGAATACTCGTCTTCTCAGCTTCTGATTTGATTCTGAGCAACCTCCATGTATACATTGCTAACTCGGGGAAACGCAATAATTCCAGAGCAGTTCCAATCAATGCTGAAGTTATGACATAATTTACAAAAAAAGCTCCTTTATCTGCTAAGAAAATACATTCCCAATGAACCGATTGGTTCTGTGTCTGTAGAGACCATTGGAGGAAAGTTTGAGCGCTTGTTAATCCTAGTGAAGGCAAGATTAAAACCATAAATAATAAAAAGAAGAATGTTTTATGCATCGTTGCATGATTCTGTTGCGATTTTGTCCAATGCGACATCCATTCATCAGAATAAGCGACAAGAACTGGTAAAAGAGCGGAGAATGATAAAAGCAATAAAGTTGGTAAGAATTCTGATAACATTGGACTGAACTTTCGGATGAAATTCTCTTGAATGGATGTCAGATTATTGATGACGTTCACTAAAATTAAAGGTGTTGTTAGGAAGAATAACACTAAAAATAATATTGCATTGATAAGAATTGCTTTGGAATACCAATTTCTGTAGGAAATTTCCAAATTTTCCCAATTAATATCGGAGGGGGATGGTGCTTTGCAAACAAACCAATGACGAAATGAGCCTGGTTGAAAGGAATTGATAATATGTTCGGCCATATCTTCTGTCCTCAAAGTGACGAAAGCAATGCCGAGAGGTCTCTCCAGAACTCTGGTTCTTTCAGCCATAACAAAATCATTCAAACGTTCTTCTTCCATGGAGTAATACTGCAAAGCGTTCTGAGTTTTCCAAGGACAACATATAATACAACCATACGGTTGAACTTTCAAATCTGATTTGTTGTTAGTTATACAATACATTTTAGCTTCACGCACTAATTCACGTTCCTTTTCATACCTCATTAATTTTTTCACCCTATAAGCAATCTGAATGTCTTTTATGTCTATTCCTGGATATCGTACTGAAAAGTAACTCTTTAAATCTTCAACATTTCTATGTGGTCGTGAAATATGAGTTATCATCAATGTGCGAGAAGAAAGAAGTGTGGCACTTGGTTTTCGTCCCGAACTTTTCCTCATTATATATACAGTGAGAGGCAATAATGTGAAACAGGCCACAACATGAACCCATAACCAATTGGAATTGGCTTGAAGATTGCTGATTGTTGTGTGACCGAAACTTGTAATATCTCCACCTTGTAAATTTCCTTGATAATGAATAGGAAGAATTACAGCCAAAGAAAAGCAAGTTATGCATGTACAGAGTATTAATAGATGTTTTTGAAATGAAAGGTAATGCGCAGCATCGGGGCCACATCGAGAATAAATTCGTTCTCGAGTCAACTTAAATATTGAGGGAAACCACAAACATCCTTGATCCGGCATTAAAGAAATATCTGCACTGGATTCTTCTATAGCAACTGCGTCATCTGTGTTCTTGTAAAACAATTGTGTCCATCTTTCATTGTGCATTAGCGCTAACCGTCCATAGTCCCATGCTCGATTTCGTAGAATAGCAAATAGTAAAACAAGAAACACATAACATACTATGTTTAGCAGGATGGTTTCTGGTATTCCTTCGTAGATGTTGCTTATCACTGTGGAATTCCGTACCGTGGTCAAACATGTATCGTTTCCAATGTAACCAACAGAGGTTGTTGTAAAAATTGAAGATAGAGTTTTTCGCATTTCAATAATTTCACTAAAAATCAGTGGAATATTCTAATTAGAACACATATTTACCCCAATATAGGATCATTCACCTTACGTTTCTATTCATCGATCAATGTTAACATTGTTACTTATATCAACGATACCTATCAGTTATCAATAATATTTATAGTATTTGTGGTAAAATGACTTCATTGTTTCCTCTTCTCCCATATTCGAAAATTGTCAAAATTGGAGCATAAAATATTCCACTTGCCACACGTCATTCAATGACATGAAATAGTCTTTGTCTCTGTCTATGTTCGGTAAGGCGTTTGAAAACAGAGAGAGAAAATATTGTTCTTGGCAATCTGGAATAAGGAACCTTGTAATGTGTGTTGCCTACTCTCGGCGTGTGTTTAGTCTGCGGCGCTAGGCGCCTGTGGCCGCAGACAGCCTCGCGCCTAACGGGCAAATCAAGAGAAGACCTAAACTTTAACATAAGTTTCTTTCTCTTTAATTATTGTATAATCATGGGGAACATTCAAAATGAAACTACACAATTTTTAAATGTCAGTTTTATTTCACATTAAAATGACCTTTTTTTGGTTCATAGGTCTCGACTATCATTATCAGACCGCATGTGCAATCCCAATCCTCAACCAATGTATCATGGACGGGTTTTGAACTACAAGCCACGTTTCTTAATAGCTGCTCTTCCAACACTCAGAAAAGATTAATATATGGCGATAGAAGATTTACACACGAGGGATTCACTCAAAAAAAAGATGTATATACATTTCTGAGTTTGGAACGACAATTCATAGTGCTATCGTAGACGTTCATAATACTACATACTACGATATCTAAAAGCTAAAATTTTGTAAAAATATATGAATTTTATAACTATTCATCTACAAGATTTGGATTGTACATGCGTCCGTACGAGTTAACAATCACTGAGAATACCTCAGATAACAATTTTCTGAAGCATGTGTATATTTAACAATGTGTGAACTATAAAGTGCCTAAATGTGCTTTATTTAGGTGATTTTCGACTATTTAGGATTCCTCAGGAGTTTCCTACATCCTTAATTTATTTTTAAGTTATTCCTGTATGTAAGATGAAAACGAGTGAGCGCACAATTCATTCTAACAATAAGACATAACAAACAGAATCTCAAGCAATGGGAACTGTAGCGTGGTAAATGTTAGGACTAAGAGTTACACAACGATACGTATTTCCTCAAGGCGGGTGACTAACATTTTTGGATTTCCAACAACTTATTTTTAAATACTCTGATAGTATGTATATACGATGAACTGCGAAATCTTACTCGCATCACTCAAACTAACATTCATTTTTTTTTGTTACTTAATTATTTATAAATCTACAATATTTTCATCTTACATACTAACGATATGTTCAATTTTCAGTCGTCTCACTAGCGATATCCAATGTTTTTCAACTAAAATTGAAAAATACTCTGATGAGAAATTTTTAAACGACTAAAGGGCGTGAAATATTTTAATTCTGCTTATAGGTTCTGTTCTTTAGTCGTTTCAAATGAAAATATTCAGTCCGTTAGTTTTTTTCAATAGATGATATGCATATTAGGAAGACTCGTAGTACTTTTTTGTATTAATACGCATCGTTTTTGTCGCTTACGTCAATGAAATTTTTTGTATTTAACAACTTCGATAATTACGTAATAGCTGTTCTCTAGTGAATGAGAGATCCGGAGAAGTTTCAAAATTACCGAAGGAAGCGACTATTTTAATGCCACTGTGTTCGTTGTCGCGTCTTTATCTTTGTTGGAAAACATTGAAACTATCGTTTTGATTATAGGATTATCGAAATTAAACATGATTTAAAGCTATCATGATATGCATGTTCGATGTAAGCCATGACGTTCAAGCACGATTGAGATCATTAAACAATCTATTTTGCCTGATGTTCAAGTCAACTGTCATTAACTCACATGGGAAGACTCTTAAGATTGTACAAAACTTTGTCAAACCTGATGATGCGTGTACATGTTGGAACAAATTTGGTTTACAACTAATCTCGTTGAAGAAACGTTTGTGGTTAAAATAGAATGAAAAAATTCATTGAAGCGCAACAATCGGGTGAATACATCAAACTACTCAAAAAAGAAGCGAGAACTGAATTTTGGTTATTTTTGGTTCCCTTTATGCCAATATTTGGCTCTCGACTTGAATAAAATTTTCTCAATTATTTGTAAAAACAAAAATTGAAACTGAAGCTCAGTTTTCCCATCATTTGGCCAGGAATTCCACTATCCATTTTAATATTGAAATGCAAAGTCCAAACTTTCGATAACTAAAATGGATTCAAATAGACGTTGTATTTAAATCAATCGAAATGTCACAAAGTGTTGAAAGGAAAAATGTAGAGTACAAGCTGCGAGAAAATTTTCTATCGTAAATGTAGTAAGGAAAACTTATTATTAACAGTCAACATTGATACGTACAAGATGATTCATCTTTTTTTCAGTTTAGTGTCCAATTGACACATTTGTCTATTGACTAGATTTTTGTTGCAACGTATGAGGATATGTATTTGTAGTGCTTAAATCAGCCAGTCTTTGTGTCATGAAGACATAATGAACTTTTCAGATATTATCGTTAATATAACAGTGAACATTAAAATACTAAATTTACTATGCAAATTAATGGCTATTGAGCTGGGCTCAATTTGAATTATTTCTACTTCTGCCATCTTAAAAACAGATAGTAGAAGGTGAGAAATAAAATCCGGATTCCTGGAATTTATCCTATCACTAACAATTTCCAGCAACTCGGTGCACTCCTCCTGAAAGAGAAGAACAAAACGTCAGAAACGAAGGCCATTTTCATTGCGGAGCTGGTTACATTCAATTTATGTATAAGAGTTCCAATGTTCTTTGCAAATAAAATTCGTCTTTGCACATTTTGTTTGATGTAAGAACCGATGGTAACTTTGTGTGAATGTTCTTTGATGATATTACCTTCTCTTTCTGGAAACTTTCTGTTGGAGAAAGGGTGTTATAATCCACTTCCTCTGATAACTTTCCTATGATAATGACGTTCTCTCTAGTGATATTGAACAACTCCAGCGAACACAACGTCTGACGAAAAAAGTATTATTAATTAGTTGGGAATTTTTAATGTCGAGTTTTTACTTACGCCGTTCACCGCCTCATCCTTGATGAAATTCTGCAGAATCCGCACTATATCTTGCACTACTATTCTAGTCTGATTTTTATTAAGTTCCTTTTCATCTGCTTCACTATAACCCAAGAAGAGGAAAACTCCCTGGGGCAAATTGTAATCACCGGTCGATGGTTTTATACAGATGAAACGGCCCGAGTAACATAGACACCGTCCCCTGAACGCTTGGTATGCCGGAGCTGCATGATTGTAAAACGCAAATTCAGTCTTGCAGGGCATCCGATCTATACAAATGGTCTTGCATGACAGTTTCTCTCCCACTTCGCATTCACAGATGTCTGAGCATTCAAACTCGTCCTCGTGATATATCTGAAATAATTCTTTCATGAACGTTCCCTATTTTTGCCGCAGGTATACTCGAAGGAATAAGGAATTGAATCCTGTTATCCTTCGCCTTTGTTCAACATTTGCCTGCCGTTTCAGGTACGTCGGGAATTATTTTATGGAATACGCATATGCAAATGTGGCCATAATTTGACTTTGATCATTCGGAAGACAGTTTTATGGTGGTAAGTGGAGTGATATTTACCCGTTTGAAGGAACCTTCCTTTATGTATTGATCCGGAAATTGTGGCCTTTGTACAACGCAATATCCTAGAAAGAATTATTCATGAATTCCAATCGGAGTTTCTTGGGTTTTTAGGTACGTACTTGGTGGGACGGTGGTTGTCTTCATTGTTGTCGTTGTAGGTCTTGTTGTGGTGGTGGTTGTTGTTGTTGTTGAAGTTGAAGTAGTAGTTGTAGAAGTAGGTATGAACGGTTGTGGTGGAGGAACAAATTCCGGCAATGTGTTCTCCCTGGTATGCATCGAGGCTTCTGTCGCCATCATGACGGTAACAAACATTGGCATTGGAGCTTTCGTTACCACCGACGGAGTTTTCGTCGGCAACGGGGTTGTGGTATATTTAATTATTTCGGCAGCTTTGAGCATATGGAAATCTTTTTGTGATTCCACTGGAAATGATTATGAACGTTGAGGTTTAGAATGATATTTGGAAAGTTGATCTTACCAACGCATGGGTTGACCCAAAGTAATCTTTGCCATCCTAGGCAATCGTATAATTGGGTCATGTCGGTTCCTTTACAAGCACAAGTTGTTCTTAGTTCTGTTCCTAATATGCCTAACATTGCTGATCTACATTCACTAGGAGAACCAGCGCATTTCTTTGTCACACTATCGACCGCGCACGATTGCTCGTAGAATTCTAATCTGGTTCTGAAATATTGAAATGAAGTTAAAGATACAATAGCGAAATGACTGGATTGATATTTTTCAATTATGGGCACATAAGTAGACCAAAATCGTTCGGTGTTTGTTTTATATTCCTAACCTCTCTTCATCAAGACAATTTGAAATAAAAAACGTCGAAAGAAATTATGGAAAAGCAATTGCCACGTATAGGTGAGCGGAGCGAAAAAGTTCACTTTCATTCAACGCAAATAAATTCTGATGTTACATTTTCGCTAACCGCAAAGTTCCGCATTGAAGGGTCATCTAAATTACAAAAAACTTAGTGGGCATCAAAGTTTATAGGCGATACAGTATCCACTCTGGTAAAAATGCTAGATTTCCGTAGTTTTCAATTCCGATCAATTTCTCGGTTCAAGCATTTCCGTCTGAAGCTGCCTGAAAGGCACTACGACCTGGGAACTGATTTAATTATCGTGAGGAAAGTCTGCGTACCTGCATTCCCTGCTATCTCTGCAAACTTCAGCCAAAGACAGACAAGTAGGTTGAGGGGATCCTTCAATTCTTTGTGCGCAAACGGGGTGCAATTTTTCCTGTGCTATTAAACAAGCATCCTGCTTATTATTGGTTTTCCTGAAATTCGTGAATCTGGCGTTTGTAATGATTTCGATTGTCATGAGACGAGATGAATATATGGGAAACGGATGAAACGAAGACGATTCGTGAAAAAAAAAGATGAGTTATGATGAGCGAAATAAACTTGTATGTGGATTTTATGTTTTTCTCCAATTTGACACTCGTAAAAGTGACTCCCCGATGAACATGTACCTGAATATGGGATGAGATGAAGACGAGCGAATGTTCTAGAGAAAAAGGTGACCTGGAAAAAAGCGGCATACTTGCACAAACAAAAGGCGATCTCCAAGTTCCACGGAAGACCGGGTTTCCTATAGAACGCCTGAAGTGCCTCCATACACGAATTCCTGTTACAACGGGACATGTCGCAATGGTGTAAAATTGGGGAAAGCGACATCCGACAATGATAGTTGTTATTGCAACTGTCCATTGCCACATGGCAAGTACTTTGAAAGATCATTTTCGTGACTTCATTTTCCGAACGGCCAAGTTCAGAGGAACCTGAAAGAGTTTCATTTTAGAAATTAATTAGTCAACTTCGGTCACTGTTAATAATTAACCCAAAAATCTAGAGAAACCGCTCTACTACGGACCAGTTAATTCGAGATGAAAGGTTGAAACCGCAAGTGGGACGGATTCAATTCGCGAACCGTTACAGAAATGTATCATTTCTTATTCCAATTTTCTCGTTTTCCATCAACGTCGTACGCTCAAATCCCAAACAGTTCCATTTATTGGCGTTGCTGCACGTCAGCGAAATCGACAAATTCACCATTTATACGTGTTTTAACATTTCCCAGCTTTTCCGCGATTTATTTGTCAACGTGCTTCAAAGCGTCTCATTTTTTCCAAAAGCTGACAGAAATATCACGATCCTCAATTTTCGTTTCATACTGACGTTGAATTAGGAAAGCGATTTCGCAAAACGACGAAACTGTTGAGAAATGTTTCGATAAAATTCTGATTTCAGTATTCAAACAACCAATCAATCGCCTCGCAGATCAAAGTATCGTAAGTCGATAGTGCGATTTCTTCAGATCATCTCATACAACTTCGCCTTCAAAAAGAATCAAGTAAAGTCTAAATTCTCAACGTAAAATAAGGGATCCCCATCAAACTACCAAGTGACGAAATAAGTTTTTTAGTAGAGCAAACATTCCTCTAATTTTATTTCATCGGCGAACCCCAATTCAAAGAAAATGAAGGTTCAATATTTGTAGAGGAAATGCAAATTTTTACGGCGAAATGAATTTTAATCGCTTGAGACTCGTTTTTGTCGTTCCGACGTAATCGTCCCTGGAGTGGACTATTGGACAAATGGGAAATTGAAACTATAAAAATATTTGCCAAATCTCAATGGAGATACGTATAAATGCCATTGCAGAACATTTTTCTCTTCCATAAAGATTTGAAGGTATCGATTATTCATCAGGAAAAGTGAATGTTATTATTCAAATCCCAACAATGTTTCCGTAGTAAACAATGGAAATGCCCAACGGAGCTCAAGCGTCCCTGATGAAGTGAGAAAAAAAATCTCATTCTATGGGGATCATAGAGTTGATATTTCGTTAATTAAAACGAACAATTGTTAAAATTGTAACGGAAGGGCAAAGGATTAATTAATTTTCAATAGCAAAAATGCTCATTCATGCATGAAGTCTGTTTCGTGAACTTTGTAAATTTAATGAAATCAAGTGTTGGGGAATATTTAAGAAAGTGTGACGGTGATTTATCCAAATCAACTATTAGTACAGGAAAAAACGACTAGACAATCAAAGTTTTGTGTATAGCAATTGGAACTACTTCCACTTAACCAAGTTAAAATCAATACTTCTCTAGCACTAGTAAGTAAAGTTGTATGTAGTTGATTCAATTGATGGAGAAGGCCGTTGGGTAACTACTACACGCTCTCAACGTTGCCCTATTGGTTTTACGAACTAAATCGATGTCATTAAAAAACATTTTTCTCTTTTTTCCCACTAACCAACTACTTTAAGAATTCTGCAGAGCTCCTGGTGTATTTGTATGAATAAAGTATTATTCAATTTGGAAACTGAAGTGCATATATAGTTTCACTTTGAAAGAAAAGAACACGGGGGATATGGTGTCGGAAACTAGGAAAAATAATTCTTTCCTAGAATTAAATTTTCAGTTATACATGGGATATATGGAATGAGGAACAAAACTTATTCATCTAATCTATTTAAAACTTTCAACTGTAAGTATTGATCGAATTTGTCCGTCTCACATGAGATTCATTCAGAAACGAATAATATTCGGCGAACCCGAAACAAAATGCTGGGAACAATTCGGTTGGCACGGTGCAATGAGAATGAATATTTAAAATGAGCACTTTAATATTTGATGGACCTTGCTGTTTTAAAGCTACATATCCTAAGGCCGAAAAAAGAGAAAAAGCTTATATTGAATGCGTCTGGGAGAACCTTTTCTGAATATTTATCATCCTCAAGAAATGGGAATTTTATCGTTAGATAAACGATTTCAGTTTTTGTAAGACGTTTAACGTCTTCATTAGTGGTTTTAGGGGCATTCGATTATTGTCATGCTTTTCCAGATAGTTACAGGTACGTTCTATTTCAGAATAACGACAGATTATCATCATAAAATCTCATCGGTGGTCCCTTCGGCGTCTTTCACATCGTTCAGAGAAGCTGATAAAGTTTATATAACATAAAATCGAAAACGCGAAAGCTTCGCTGCGTATAAGTTGGTATGGGTCTGATAAGGATTACGTGAGGTATTGCTTCCTTTTCCTCAGAATTTCTACTATGACGTAATCATCCTTATACAATCAAAATGAGCAGAGCTTGCGAAAAAACAAAATTAACATACACGTAAAGCTGACTTATAAGTGGGTTATAGAAATCGTTATAGCGCAGAATATTTTTACGTTCTAGCAAAGGAATTCTATTACACATTTTAATGCAAATGGTGCAAAAATTTTAGATATAATTGCTACAATCGATTTCAAAAAATAATTTTCTTCTTAAACCTGCTCTTGAACTAATCAAAAAAAAAAAAACGTTCATTGCACTTTCGTTGAAACATTGACATGTGAAAGATTGTGCATTCAATGGAATATGAACAAAATGAACAAATTTTTTTATTTTGTCAGTCACAAACTAGATATTAGATTGCAAAAAAAGTGAAACCCCAAATGGAAAATAAAAATGCTTTCCAAACAAGGTGTCACAACTCAACCCTTCCAGTTTAAAAATTTAGGAGTTGTAAGTGTCACATTGGAGTGGCTTGATTGAAGGGTGCAATTTGAAGAAAAAATCGATGTGTTTTAACATTATTTCAGTCCGCAAATAAATCGGTTCACTATGGTCAATATTAAGTAGTCATAAATTGCTTACTACAACGAACATTAATTTCCGTCGAGGTTGTATTGTAATTAATTTACCTCAATTTATTAACGTGGACAGGCGACAAGTGGGATCACCGTCACAAATTGTCAAAAATACAAAACACACAATAGAACAAAATTCAGATTAATTTTAACAAAAGGAATTTTTTTTTACCTGGCTTATTCGAAAAATTAATTCATAATACCAACTAAAATGAACGTGTCGTCAACGAGGAGCAATAAAACCAATCTCGATTGCAGTTTATCCACTGAAACTTCCAATCAGCCATATCCTGTTGTTACTTTACAGAAATCGGAAATAACACTTTAGAATGATTTGCGCCATTAACGTTGTTCTTCGCATCAGACCAATTTTGATTTGTATATTCCATGCCTTTGAGTTTGAAGTCGGTAATTTCTAAGTGAAGTACGTAAAAATCTGATTTTCCTACATATGAGAAAACATTGCAAAATTCAATTTGACCCTACATATTTGAACAGAGTGTTTTTTTTTCATCCTTTTATACGCCCGGTATCGATTTCTAATCTTGTTTGGTTATATTGTTGATGGGACATAAATATTTGTCGAAATATGATTAGATTAGTGCAATTTGTTGATCATAGAAAAATGATCGTCCTCCTCTGGGTTGAATTTCATTTTACAAGTGGTGTGGAGTATTCACCATACAAAATTATAAGTCCAATATACTCTGTAATTTCACGTATCCATTAATAACCACGTGTTAAGAATTATTGGTTTATTTTTACCAAAAATTGAAGGTAACGTACATTTTATCGATTATTCGATTACTGACCATCAATTATTCATTCGGCTACTATAATAAGTTTGGAGCTTTACCTTACAGACAGGAAGGAGTGAGGGAATTGAACGATATTACAAGGTTATCATAAAGTCGAAAATGTCTTGAGAGAAATTTGTGATCGCGTTCATTGCTATTCAACAAGTCACTTTCAGTAATATATAGTTGAATTTCATTTTTCGATTATACGAAATGTATCGGAAGGTTCGTCTTCCTGATATCAAAAGGAGTTTATTGTTTATTTTGCTACGATTTGTTTAGTAAGGAAGGGAAAATTAGTTCTTGAATAAAATAAAACGACTGCAACATTTTAGTCAAATTGCATTTCCGCCCATCTACCGAAATAATTTTCCAGAAATGACTCAGCATTATCAATCTGTTCCAATCGCTCTCCGAGAGCAGAAAACCTCGACATCGTTTGAATTTTTATGGATTTCGTTTTCAAATTACTTTTATTGATTGGAAAAGGGACCTTCGGAGTTCATCTTCGAGAGTGTACCTACCTACTATACAATAGCAGTGGGATTTCCTTTATGTCGGAGTTTTCAAGAGATAAAAATGGAAAGTTTCGCGTCTACTTCCAGAAGGAAATGTAAGGTGCCTTTCCTGTAGGAAGTAATACTAGTCTAACAACGTATAAAATGTTGCGAAATTAAAATAGTTTGTACAAATTTTGATTCGTAAATGACTTACAGAAGAATCATTATCAAGAAGTTATTTTACTCGAGTTGGATTTAAAGTTTAAAAAATATTAATAAGTTACGAAATTATTATTATATAACAAAAATCAAAAACTTGTCATTGTACGCAATGAGCCACAAGTTTGGACAGAAAAAATCCATCACCTCATTTTTTCAGGAATGATAAAAAACGCATATTTTGCAAGTGAATTCAATGCTTTTTTTGAGTCCGTACTCGACTTATGTAATGTAGAGTTCTGAGCGGTTCTAAATACTGATCGTATCGCATAGTAAACATATAAAAACTCGAACTTTCGAAAAAACAGCAGAATTAAACCACAATCATCGTGCCACACAAACAAAACCAACCCATCAGCTTTTTATTTCACTGATTTGCAACATAACCTATCCCTCTTAGTTACAGCCACAACGTTGAATGAACTTCCACCTTCTGATGATCGGAATTCTGCTTATACCTACTTGCAAACTTTTGGTGATAAGTGGAGAGACCAACAGGAGCCCCGTCTTCTTCAGGAAAGTGGCTGAAGTTTAATGTCGACGATTTCTCTTTGTTCCTAAGAACACTCACGCTAACATGATCGTGGTCATGATGCGCCTTGTATCCGTTGGCCGCGTCAACTAGCGGGTTTTCGACAATGGCATTGCCTATCCCGTAGTCAAATGAGGTAGACGCATTGTCCGTTGCTGAAATGATCTTATTCTTCAGTGGATGGATTCATCAACTTACAAACATTTAGTTACATCTTTACTTGGTGAGGGTTCACATGTGGCTGTGGTTCGACTAACAATAAGCAAATCACTTTCTTTAGAGGCAATGTTCATATTAAATATATTTGACATGATGTTGATTTATTAGCAAACTGAATTGGAAAAATGGAGAAGTTTTGAAGCCATTGTAAACCCATCCCAAGGGATCTGCAGAACGTGAAAGAGAATCGCTATCAACTGAAAAATATCCATCGGGAGGGAGCTGCTCGACTAAAAGGCGACACAAACCAAAAACAATACTCAATAGTGATAGATATTTCAAAAAAAGCAAGTCTCACCCCCTTCGACGAGGTCTTGAAACCTTAAGGTATCTAGCGACTCGAAGTTGAGGTTGTTGCTGTCTAGGCCAGTGCCAGTGCCGGTGCCTTCATGGGTGCGTGATGTGCGAAAAGTGTCCATAGCAGTGCCGTGCGTAGGAAAAGGAGCTTGGAACGAATTTGGATAAAGGATAGCGGACAAATTTCCTGTTTTTCTAAACATATTCCGATTATTGGGTTCTAAAGGGTTTTGTGCATTGGAAACTGGAAAAGTGTCTGAAACAAAGTATTTCCGAGTGATAGCCTAGAAACACTACTGCAATGCGGGATAAGAACTGTGAGAGCCAATTGGAGCCTTCATTATTTATTTATTCAAAATTTTGGTAGACTCCAATTTTCCCCTACATTCCAATATAGATTTAATATTCCAGTTCTACCATTTACGTAACGGAATTGCTAAAGGGACACATGCGAGATGCAGCGCTTGAAAAATCATGAAGGTGAAAGAAAGTTTTGGAGACCACATCAGGATATATCATGTTCGTACCACGGATTCATTTATTCCTTGAAGACTCATAAATTTCAAGCACTAAGTTTTATGAACTGATGTGAAACATTTACACTTCCGTAACATCAACATTCCAAATCAGTTCATTGTTACCATGAGTTTTTTTTAAGATTGGAGAAAACTAACTCTTCATGCTCTTAAGCGCTCATTTATTCAATGAGGAATTCGACTATGCTAAACTATTTCGTCGATTCAGTTTGGAGAAGCGAATCTATGAACATCTAATCTAAGTTCTACGCGAAGTTGATCGTTTAATAATCGTGAAGAAGTATGGAAGAGTCATTGCACCATTCTAATTCAGAAATGGTTTTATGATTTATTGATTATAGCAGCAGTGGCTCACTTTTTACTGAGGACTTATTGAGGGTATGCTCTCTTGTAAATTATTTTACTTATGTATTCAGTGGCGGCGCTTTGTGGTCTTTACTCCCTGACCCGGCTTCATTCGACTTATTCCAATATCTTCATTTCCGATGACTGAGAAAAGTCGTCACTCGAGTCTCTTGACTTTTGATATTTACTTCTCTAATTACTTGTTAAAAAAAAGTTAAAAATTCGAAATGTCTGTGAACTTGTGCAATGAGTGCAATAGTTTTGGATGAATCCTTCAAAATTTTTCTATCACCCAAGGAGTTATGTTGAAGTTTGATCTTCATCAAAATACCCCAAAATGAAGAAGAAATATGAAAACTACCAATGTTTTCTGATTTCTGAAGATTATTGAGCTCAACAACAAATTTTTTTCGAGATGCTATAAAAATTTGTTACCGAGAAAATTTGTGAATCTTTGCAATATTTGTAAATTTTGTGCAGACTTTTGCTAAATCCTGTAAATATCCTATTCTTTTTCAACTTGAAATAATTTCATCCTGACCACAGCTCCATTGGAATTAGTCGTTGAAAAAAGTAATAAATACGAAATGTCTGCGAATTTTTTTCGACTAATTTAGAATTACCTCGTATATTATCTTATGTCAATGGTTAATATTAAGCAAACAGAGAAGTAGTAAAAAAAATTTGTTGCTCTTCCTGATATTTACAGACTTTCCAGTTGGATAATGAATAATACGGCGATACCAGTGGAAACTGGATACCACATCCAGTAAACATCTTAAATTATCTCACTGTCACTAGAAGACGTATGTTGAAGTTTCGATTCGCTGCACTACGACTGCCTCCAACGAGGCCGCATGTGGCCGCAGACCTGGCAGGCGTGTAGCGCCGCCACTGAATGTATTTCCGTCATAGCATCGAGGTTTGCATTTTTAGTTGCCGAAAATGAATTATGGTTAAATTATATGAAATGGAATGTGGAATCAATTTTATCAATTAAAAAAAGTAAAAGAAATTTGCTTTAGAATTACAGTATTTCAAAATTATAACAATTTTTTTTTTATTTCCAAATTAAACTATTTACAGCTAGCTTTTTCATGAACTTTTCATCACCATCATCAATGTTCAGGATGAAATGATTTTAGAACTGTGAGTGTAAAAAAAACGATGTTATCTTAGATTCAAATAGATATAATACACGTGTAACATAAGATCCAAGTTTGCACTTGTGTGTAGAAATTATTGTTCATTTCATATGAATATTTAACCATTCATCATTTATTGGTTTAATTAACGCCTTTCTGGAATCTTGATTAATTCAATAATGAATAGAACGCATGCAAAAATTTGAATTATTTCAACCCACAAAATTGTTGAAGGAAATAAAAACCACCCACTCAGATTCCTCGGGAATTCATTTCCTAGTAGGTATTTGTTTCGAGAACTAAATCTCCTTAAAAATTACATGCGATCCATCTATTAGGAATGATTTATTGAAAAAATTTTTCCAGAGAAATCTATTCATCGAGCTCCATGGAGTCGGTTCAGAAATCGTGGAGATTCAGAGCAGATACGATGTGCATAAGGTAGTTGAGAAATTTGAAGTAGGCACGAAGAACGCCACCGCGTGCGCTTTTATAAAAAATCCAATTACTACTGAAAATATAATGCATAGTGCAACGAAATACCAAACGTACTTACCCTTTAGTTTCGATTCAACTATCAAGATTTATGAATATCACGCAAGAAACCTTTCAAACCGTTACCTTTTATTTCTTGGGGTTTTCTCGACGGAACAGGATTATTATGAACTATGAGTGATCCGAAATATGCAGCGTGAGATTCCAATCATTTCAATGGGGGTTAAATCGAGTTTAGTGGAAAGCCCTAACAAAATTAACTGGAAGCCTTCTCTAAATCTGACACTATACGACCCGTATGGAAATAGGAGAGCGAACGTCAATCTTTCACATTTAGCGCGTATATATTTCGATGTTTGATTTGTTATTCAAAATCTCATAGGATGAACTGAATATTGAAGAACCTTCTGAATCGTATATTTATGAATGGAAATTGCTCGTTAGATTGAAAGGAACGTCAATTTGAATTCTGTTATCGAACTATTTCATACTTCAATTCGCTCTTACGGAGCCCATTGCTTTTTCATTTTCAATAGCAGGTAACAACTTCAAATTATGTCGTATAATTAATTGCTTACTCGACGGACGCGATTTTAAATTCTGAAAAATTAAGGCTGATGAAATATGTCAGCCGGAAGATATAACACTAATCGCTGATGGAAGTAATCAAATCAATTGAGCTAGAACGGCGTGAAGTGATCCAGAGGAACTCCTCAACTTTTCGCTCCTAATTCAAATTAGGTGATCCGACTAAGGTGCCGTTATCGTTTTCTCGAGTGAGATGAGGAAAATTGGGGAGCATTTAATACAATTTATTGTTTATGCCGAATATTCACACGGAGTCAGGCGTTTTTGAATTTTTTCGCTTCTGAATCATTCTTAAACATGAAGTGGCGTGTAAATAGTATTTTATCCCGATTTTTAGAATAAGTGAACTAGGAAAATTCAAGTCTCTGTTGTTTTCATTCCTTTTTTGTGATATTGGTTTCTACTTTCCATTGTTTTTTTTATATACTTTTCTTTTGATTCATGAAATTCGTGTCGATTCATATTTTAAATATCTCATACCGTTTGTTTTACAAATGAAAAGTGAAATTACTCAAAAATATATCATAGAAAACGAAGAGGACTTATGTCTGATAAAACACTACTTATAATACATTTTTGAACGTGAAAGTTAGCTTTCTGAGGAGGAGCGATAAATTGCTGATTTTTTATCATTTGAAGCGAAAAAATTCGAAACAGAAATATATTAAATGGATAATAAAGAACGTGAAATAAAAAACCATTTGAAGCACTTTTGAGCATGAAGAATAGTCTACCCTGTGAATAGTGATTTAAATTGCTGATTTGTCTGAGAGGAATATTGTGCGGGAAATATCGCTTTCGTAAATCGTAAATTATTCATCAGAGCCCCCTATGGTGCAACAGTTTCAGTAATACTCTGTGCATAGGAATGAGCACTCTGCTAATATACATAGCTTTTATTTCATCGACAAGTATTTGTGTTGTACAGGTAAATCTGTTGGACGCTTGAATCTATTTACCCCCTTAATATATCAATCTTTTTTAGTTCTAGAATCAAAATCAGAAAGTATTTTATTACTCGAAATAGCAGTTAATAGAAAATATAGAGAACAGTTTCTAATTCGATCCAGCACAATAAAAGTGTTAGCCGCGTTAACTAGGAAACAAAAAGACGAGCGTAAACATTTGACCAATAGGGATCGCACATTAATTCAACGAACTGATCATTGCGGTGGTCTCCAATATCCAGAATACGATCGAGGAAGGGAAAATGCGATCTGATAATATTACGGTTCCAGAATCGGTTCAAAACCGAACACAGGAAGGATGTTGAGAAAGGGTTTATACTCCAGCAGAACACAGACTTTCGAAACGGATGCATCCCGTATTAATTTCCCTCGCAACACTCATCTCGTTATTTTTCCCATTGATAATAAACGCTTATGTATATACGAGTACGAGGATATTTCAGTTTCTACACGCTTTTCACCGGTTGTGTCTGATGAATGACAAAAACATCGTTCTATTTGTAATGATTCATTCAGATGGGGATGGTGGTTTTTCAAGCAAGCACGTCAAAAGGAAAAATGTTATCTTTCAAAACGCATCAACAATAAAATAAAAAAGATTCCAAGTATTTTTCACTTAATACAGGCTGTCCCAAAAGTCTTTTTCAATTTGGTTTAGCGACTATATGAACACAAACGGTGAGGTGGTCTCAGAAGTTTTGCCGATCGCTAAACTATATCCTTGGGAATTCAGTCGGGATGGAGCGTTTCACAGGAGCTTGTTATATGTGTGAGTTTCATGAAAATAATAATTCAGCTGTTGTCAAAAGAAAGGGTTAGCTTGAGTGACCACAGGGTCCTCTACATTTCAGGCACATTTCCACCTTTTCCGTCATTGGAATCCAATGAAACTAAAATATAAAAATCATTCCATTGACCAAGGGTAATCAAGCAGTTCTTCAAAATTGTGATTCCCGCTTAGAAGGCTGCTAAAAAAGTTGGGCCCATATACTTCCTTGAAATATTTCATGTTCAATAAATCAATATATGAATTAAATATTAAACTTTTCTGGAACAACCTGTATTCAATAACCCCCATCGCCTTGAATATCTCCTCAGATTCGAAGACACTTCCATCGTAAACAATCTACTCCTAAGATACATTCTTCTTCTTCTTCTTCTAATGCATATCCATTAATGGATGTTTGCGATAACATTGTTCATTGTTTCTCTATTTCTTGCGGTGTGTATTAATGATTGTATGTCGTGTAGTCCTGTCCACTATCTGATTTTTTTTTTCGTCCAATTCCTCTCCGACCTTCAATCTTGCCATCAATTAACAAATGCCGGAATTGATATTTCGCGTTGCGGATTATATGTTTCAGATATGCTGTTTTCCTCTTTTTAATTAGTTCAAACAGTTCACGTTGTTTGTCAACACGTGCGATATTTCGAAGATTTCCAATTTTTTAATCCATACCATAGAGGAGCATCAACCACACATGGCATTCAACTCAAAGTCTGAATACGTAAATACTCTTCGACATCTCAGGATTGCCTGCCGAGCTCGTTCAATGCGGCATTTTATTTCCTTGTCTGATGACTAGCCTTCAGTAAGCCAGATGCCAAGGTATTTAAAATTATGTTCTCTCTCTATGGGCCTTGCGTCAAATATTAAGGTGGAGTTTTTGAACATATGAGAGTTTCTGGAGATAATCATATATTTGGTTTTTTTTTGGGTTTATATTTAAGCCCATTGATTTGCTTTTTTCACCTATAATGTTGACAAGAAGTTGTGGGTCGGCCATGCTAGCAGGTATTAATACCGTATCGTCTGCATATTGTTTATTTACACTCCGCTAACCTTAATTGCCAGCACTACCTCGTCCACTGCCTCTTGGAATATCGCCTCCGGAGAAAGATTAAAAAGGAGACAGCACACATCCCTGTCGCACTCCTCTCTTCATCTGTATGGCATTAGATATTTTATTGTCAATTTCTATTTGCGCTGTTTGATTGATCGTCTATATCAAGTCTTTTAAAGATGTGCATTAATTTAAGATGTACTCGTTCGAATGCTTTCTCGGTACGAAAAACATCGGTGCAGTAGAATATCGAACAGTACCGGGCATCCCTAGTATAGTTATGAGGTCAAAATGATTTTTCGAAAAATTTACTAACGAATTATTTGTTATTACCTGAAATAATTCAATTAAACGGAAATCCTGAGTTTCAAGCTTCTTGATATTCCGCTTAACGCAACAGGATTTCATGTGTCCATACGTACAGCCAAACAGAAAGAAATTTATCTCTCGTCCCGGAGACCAAAACAGTCATTTTTAAGGTCAAATTCATAAATCACGATGACAGATTCAGGGGTCAGGTGAAAGTCAAAGATTGATATTGCTACATTTGACCTTCATCCGACCTTGTGGCTAGCTTTATGTGATCACGTAGATACAAAAATCGTAATCAGTGATTGCAAGAACAGAGTTTTGCAGTGATTTCGGAACTTGACCTTGAAATGACCTTGTCCTTCTGGTCAGAAGGGTAGAAATTATGTGGCTATATTGTCGAACACTCATGTGCAGGGTTTCATCTTAAACGCTAATTGGCACTGGGAAATGATTTTCAATTAACGAATTCATATTTGGAAGATATTTACACATACACAAGTACGAATCGAATATTACATCTTTGATTTTGATTCTTTTGAGAGACGTAAAAATCGATCTTAATTGTGGAATACCCTTCTACTTGAATATATCAAATTAATTTTGTTATCGCCGAGATTGTTGTTGCGAGGTATTACAGGAACATGCAAGCTCATCTCGGTTCAGTCAGTGTTCAGGATCAGCGACTGCAATTTTCAAGAATGCACTCACCCACGCACGGATTATGGTTGACCATGGAGAAAATCCGATCGCACCTCTTTTTCATATGGTTATTGGGGCAGATACAACCGAATATAGGTGAACGTCGTAAATTGCTCCAAGCATCGTGGCACGAATCTCTGAAAAGTATGAAAATATGAAGGGAAACCATAGGAAACTAGTTCTTGAATCACAGCATAAATCGACAACAACAACGAATAATAAATTAGAAGAAAATCAAACATGTCAATTGAATGACTTAATAATGACGTTACAAAACAAACTGACAAAACGTTCTGTTTATTCGAAAAGGTTTGCGTGTAATTAGTGGAACAGTTACTGTTGACGAAAGTGATCATATCTGAAATATTGATTGAATTAATTTACCATGATGAGTGAACGTTATGTTACCACCCCATATACCTTAAATTCATAAATAATTTCTTCGAAGCGTTACCGGATTTCCCCTGACATGGGAAAGGTTATTTCGATTATTAATACAGTTCCTTTGTAACGTGCCGATATTAAACTGAATCAAATGCGGTTGTTTTAACGCAGATAGAAAATATGTGGAACGAGCGGAGTTTCGTACTGTTAGAAAAAACATTGCAATCTACGGAAAAGGTGAGAAATATATCGAGGAAAACGCATTAGAAGTGATTTATAAATTGAGAACGGAAAAACTAGAACGCTTGGACGATCAAAAGGTTTCCATCGTCTAGGATCTCCAAGACAAATCTCTCATGAATAAACCAGCTGCTGGAAGGCCAGTTAACATCCTAGCTTTCCTGTTTTTATCGTTTCGTCTTTGTTGGGGATCGTTGCCTCATGAATTGCCACTAGGGCTTTTTCCGAGAACTGATCCGTAGAATTATGAATCCCGTTCACATATGGCAAAACGAAATTATTAGATTGCGGATCAGTATCGGTTAAAATTGAGAAAGCATTTGCGCAAAGAAAATTCTCCGGCGCGAGCAGATGTTGATCGAGAGGAATAAATTGACCGGAACCGAGAGGATGGAAAAGCTCTCGCACAGATTTCCCGTTTCCTCGTTGATTACCATAGAAATGGAAATCAACGAATTATGGGCAGTTTTACGAGTTTCATTTAATTAACAGCGGGCTGCAGTTTTTCCATTCAATGATTTAAAGTGTATGGGTTTTTTCGGTTATATATATATATTTTTTCGTTTTTTACAAGTTATTTTAGGAAATGAGGTTGGTTGTCAAATTCTTTCATAAAACGTATAGTGAAATTATGGAATTGAATGAAAAAAGGGAGGAAATTCAGTTTTCCATTTTATATATAATACATCGTCTACTGTGCCAAAGTGGAAGTTTTTTTGAATTTGTTTCCTATTTTCGCTCTATTCCACCCCTTGGCAATCTTTCACCTTGGAGGCAATCATACATATGTGGTTTGAATTTGTTTCTTTGGAATATGAATCACTTCAACGTATTAAAAAAACATTCATGCACTCATGAAGTAATTTCGAAGTTTCTGGGTTCAACCGAATTTGAATTGGTGGCTGATATTATAGTTATGCAAACTAGTGAGAAGTATATTAAAATAAATGAAATTATGAATCGAATAACTTCCATCGTTAAATAGTAAATAGGTAATAGTTAAAATATTATTTGGCTCAAATTTAATGAGAGATGTAGAATTCTCTGGGATTTTCCCGCCTCCATTTTTTATATCAAGCAAAATCTTGAGGACGAGTAGTTTTAAAATGGAAAACTGCATAGTTTTTTTATGCTCACCTATCCTCCATGCGACATTTGTTATCTCGCACTTTGCAATTCGTCTTGAAGTCCTCGTACAATTTTATACACTTCCGTTCCTGTTGACAAACTGACAGGGCATGATTGCAGGTAGGTAATGCATCCACCGGATATGGATCTTTCTCTAGAACAAAAACACATTTCGTAAGTGGTTCAATATTTCATTTTCCTGATAAAAGATCAATTGTATCTGGATGGTTATAACGAAAAGTGTTCGAGGATTGAGAAAACAGGAAATAGGTGAGCGTGAGACAGCCATGAGTTCAACAATTTGGGATAATTGGGCGCTCGAAACATCCTTCAACTTTTCCTGCAAACCACTAATCACAATGGCCATAAAGCAATCAAATGGGTTAAAACGGGATGGAGGAAACAGTTTCGTATGTTTCAGAAAATGACGGTCGATCAAGGATCTCTTTGTAGTTGGAAAACCAACGGGAATATTGAAATAATTGGTACTTTACAGCACTGTAATAATTTCAAGTTAGCAGGTCGGGTGAGTAGCGCGATTTAAAACTCGAATTATCGTATACTCCAATTTGCGTTTCTTATACCTAGAAGTTGAACCTTTAGATTTCCACTAATCCACACAGTGGCCTTTTTCTTGCATAATTTAGGCGTATACTGATTATCGCGAAATTTTCGATGCAGATTCTAGTTTTTTACTTTGAACTTGATCTATAATGAGAGTTATTTTGATCCTAGAATTAGATAAAAAAGAAATGAATTGAAATCAAGACGAAATCTTTCATTCTTATCTTTTATTTCTGAATGCCGCTTATAAATTTCAAGTAAACGTTACGATAATATACTCAAGAAAATCTTGGAATCAATTTCGAAAAAAAAGGGACAATGGAATGGTGGAATGGTTGGACAGTTTCAAGCTTTTCATCAAATACAAAAATTTTGAGGTTAAATTTTTTATATTTGTACTGGAACGCAGCGACTCATTCAAGAATAGCAGCTCATTCAAACTGTGAGGCTTCGTAAAAATTAACCATTTCATTCAATTCGTACCAAAGGTAGCTTTTTTCAACCCATGCGTTTATTTAGAATTAACGAAGAATCATCTGTGGTCTCTTAGGTTAAGTTAGGTCAGGTTAGGTTAAGTTAAGCTAGATTAGGTTAGGTTATGTTAGAAATTGATTTGGATACAGCAAGCAAATAAAAACATAATTTTTTTTTTTTTTGAATGTTTGAATTTTTCAGAAGTTTTGATGGTAAGAGCAACCGATTTCGCAGATGACAGTCCTCCATAAACAAGAAAATAAATTTCGGTTTTGAAAAATGAGACAGCTCAAAAGAATTTTTGCAAACTCCATAATTTCAGTTGCTGTTTCATTAGTTCTTTTTGTAAGATAAATCGCAATTATTTGAAACTCTGAGATTTTGTGATGTTAAAAAAGATTACTTTGCGCGGAATCAGTTTCTTGTGAAGAATCTGGTATGTTGGATGAATTTGGTATGATAAACAATGGAATTAATAGAGAAATTGCACCAACAAGCGGCTATCCGGACGGATAGTGTCAACTTCTCTTAGAGATAAATTCACATCAAAGGTTTGATGTCTGAGGGTGTTCCATTGACGTGATGGTCGATAGAGTTTCAAATTGTCGGATGGGAAGTCGAGTCGATGGGTATTCAATGTTACGCTTCGTAGTTAGACTGCAAACATCGTAACCCGGGTGTCACGTTCCGTTCCATTTGTCTTCGAATTATAAAGGTTTATTTCCAATACTATTTCGATTTGAGACTCTTCAAATAGCGGAGGAATTGTGGAGGTGCTACCCATTATTCGGTTGAATAATTGCATCTCAATATATTTCGTGTAACTTGATGGGCCCTTAATGTCTGATGTTTATCTATCATGAAAATGCATAGGTTTTATGATGTGTGCGATAAATAAGAGAGTAGGTGATTTATTATGTATTGATAATATCGTTTGTTGGAATTGATTCCGTAATAAAGGCAAATGAGCAGTTTAAAACAAAACGTCTCTTTCGCCCGAAAGGTGGGCATTTGAGCCTCATATTCTACCAGAAAGATTTATACGACGAGAGCAGCTAGTTTTTATAGGGCAAAACTGGATTGCAAATTGGATTCGGTATGATAAGCACGATTTCGGCTCAGGTAGATTTTTCATCGTGGACATTCCCATTGACTTTTCAATTTTTTTCTTTTGTTGAATTTGAAATTTATAACCGTACCTACTTCTATTGTTATAGAAAACTGAACGTACCTATTTTGATCTGACTATTCGCATACATCATTAAGAAGGGTAATTAAAATGGATGTGTTCGAGTAGATGATGAGAAAGAGGAAGATTATTAGATGTTCGTAAGCGTAACGAACGACAGACACGCGAAACTTCAATTTCTGCACATTATAAACCGAACTTCTTGAAGGTTCTGAGTGGCCATTATCCCACAAGAAGTATCCCTTAACTTCTATCTTACTTCTCTCCTTAGGAAGACATATCTTCAGCTACGTAGTTGGTGATCAAAAATTTGTCATCATCTGTGGAGGAAGAAATCATCAGCCCCCCAGTTATTTTGGAAGCTATTCAATAGACTCCTCTTCTGAGTAAATATATTTGCAATTTCATTTTTTTCCAAATCAATCCCGATCAATCTTCAAAACATAGGTACGAAAGATGCGAAAGTACATCAGCGAAATCTAACTTTAGCGAATTCAATAGGAACACCTTGTGCAAATAAGTCAAACATCGAAAACAGAATAATTAAAATGAGTAATGATTTCAATTTTACAGACAATGATACAGTTCCACTGCTGTTGGAAGGAAATTATGTTCTTCGTGATCATCTCCATAAAAACTCATTTTCACCCAAATTGTACATCCGATTGAAAACAAAATCTAATTATGAGGGGGAAACCGAAGACCTGTATTTCCTGAAAATATCAGCGCGGCAAAAAGACTACCAATACCACAAGCTTCGTGTATCGAACATAATAAAAAAACTTTGATCAAAATTAGTCAATTATTTATTTACGAAAATGTCTTGTCCCAATTAAATAGTACAATAGGAATCAGACTGCTTTGTAAGTAAACAGCTTAAGGGACAATTTTGAAACCACGGAAGCAAATTCAAGATAATATCAACCCGCGTATATTTGCAAACAAATAATTAATGTTTGTGTGTCAATATTTGAAGTTGTACTCAGCAGATAGATGTTGGCAGACTCAATCTGCTCCAAGACATCTCGTAAGCGTGAACGTTAAATTTTCATGATGTGAAGAATTTACTCAGACGTTTTGAAGAGAAATGATATTTCAACGATCTTATTATCTTATTATTGAATCGAAATTGCATATTTTAGTTATTTAGTGATATAAGAAAATCATGGTAATATAAAGTATCCACGAACCTCACTGATAGGAGTTGGGAATGAAGCCAATTTGGAATGCTTTCAAGATGCAGGTATTATCAGAATAGACACAGTTTATGTAAGAGAATGTAATTACTACTATCAGAGAGGTTCATTCGTGGAATTCACTGCTGAATAAAATTTGTTAAAGAATTAAGCAGCAGATAATTTTTATTCCGATGGTTAATGCATTTATTTTCGAACATCAAAATATAAATGTGGATCAAAACTCATCCGAAATGGTTAAATTTGAAGAAATGATTCTGAGAAGACTATTATAAGAGTGTTGAAATTACATGATCATCTCTATAACTCTCTGCTACTGCCCAAAACAATCATAACAATTCTCTGTATTATATAATTGATCATTCAAAATTTCATATGACTTGTGTTCGAGCAACTCCCATTTTTATGTAGTATAAATACAACCATCCAGGCGAGCGATAGGTTGCGAGGAGCTTAAACTGAGTTACATAACGTTGTCAAAATGTATAAAATTCCCGTATTTTCTATTTTATGATTCGATACACATGAAAGGCATATGATTCACACATAGGGAGCATTTACGGCAGTTTGGAAGCCGAATATCAAGGAATACGAAACAAAATTCATGTCAATTCAACAAAATACTTTTTGTTTGTTGGGTTCAATATTCTTAGATCATCTTAAAGCTGAATAATTCACATCATGTTAAACTATTTATTTTCGTGAGCAGATCATAAATGTGCTCCAGTTAAAAAGAGCTTCAATAGCAAACTCACCTTTTTTTATGACGAAAACGCAGGGATGATCGAAAAGGAAATCTCGGAATGTGTTGCACTCGGGATCCACTTGTGGGGGCTTGCATAAACATGTTGGCTTGAAGAATGGAAAAGCTTGTAAAGTACGAAGAGCTGCTTGGCATTTTGTTACGGTAACTGTAGAACATGCCACTGAAATGGTTGAAAAAATCATTGTTAGTAAAGAATAATAATGTAATCGAATAATGATCTAACATTTTTAGCACGGAGGACTTATTCAAAAACAAGCGGCCTATGTAAACCAGATAAAAACCGAAGGTATGAAAATGTTTTAATTCAACCTGCACTTTTCACCAATTTCATTTCAGACTCGACTTCATTCATTCAATGTTGATTATAAAATTGGCGAGACACCATATTGACAAAATGCTGAAAAGAATTTTTCAGTATTCACCGATATTATGCCCTAGAAAAGTAAGTTTTTTTTTAATGAACACCTGGCATATTTGGAATATAAATTTTAATTCTGTTAAAAAATTAAAGGAGAAAGGACGAACAGCATTCGTTTTTGAGGAACATTCACATGAATGAATCGATTTTCCGACTGAACGAAGACGTCACGAAGAGCATTGCTAGAAAACAAGATCCTATTCCTGCTATATCATCTTGACACTCCAACGAGAGAAAATAGTTGAAACGTTTTCGACAAGGCAACTATGATACTGAATCAATGGTATGTTTTAAATAAGCCTTCCTGATAAGACTGTTAACTTCTATCGTCGAATTCAAAGCAAAAAATAATCGTCTGTAGATGATAAACGGATGTACGGTCTATTCTGGACCATTTGTGGGATATTTCTTACAAAGTTTGAAAAAATTGTGAAACTGATAAGGTAAAGACTATCCTGTTTTTGAAATATTTAGCTACCCACTTGTACCCGTTTTGAATTCACCGGGATTCGAACCCGGTTTCTCTGGGTAGTAGGTCAGTACTATCCCTGTTGAACTACTAATGCAATTAGTAACGACCTAGTGTAAAGGAGTGCATGATTTAAGAAAAAATAGTGGTGTATCCCGATTTCCAGAATAAATATTTCATCATTTTTCGTATATTTTGAATTTGTTTGTGTGTGTGAAGTGGCAAAATTGCAGTTGTTGGACGTTTTAGGTTATTTAAATAACAATACTGAAATGTTGTTTTCCAAAGCAAATTTTTCTATAGCTCATATTGAACAGTGTCATTGGTATTCCTGCAACAGTCTGTATATGTATTCATTTTCACCACGGGCAATACAAGAATAAAAATTTCCATAAATAACATTTCATAACCATTTATTTCCAAGTCGTTTTTCCATGTCGAGACGACAGGTTTCCCTAATTTTGGATTGCATAGCTAAAGCAAGACTGCTATTCATTTATTCATACCTATTGATTCGATGTTATACAATGATTATACTGGGCTAGCATGAATACGAGGAGAATTGCTGACTTCACACGGGTATCAATAGCGAGCGCTAAGGTTTTTTCTTATACTGTATTCAGTCGCTTCATATATCGATTTTACAAGTGCTAGCGGCAAATTTGAAACATGAATGGGAAGTTCATATTCGAAAAGGTTTTTCAGTTGGTTCTAAATACCCCTCACCCTCGGTATTGCCTACACGCCCATTTATCGGTTTGAAATTATAGCATTCATTTGCAGCCGTAGGAAAGTAATTAACTATCGGAAATTTCTATCGTTCATTCGAAATCAAACGTAGGGATAATTTTCTTGGCTCTTCACTACAAACACCGTTTCCATTGTTTTTTAGGTCAACGATTTGTTTTTGAAGGTGAGAACCATGAGCTCTACGTAACAACAATCGATTTCGATTTCGTATTGGAATTCCAAAACAAACATTGGCCCAAAGAAATTATCTACCCCAACCGAAACGGGGAAAGTTTCGGTTAGATGGAACTATGAAATATTCAGAAATTGATAGTTTATCTATTCAGGTTGGGTGATTTATTTTGAACTATCTACATTACCATCACATGGTGTTTGAATTGTTGGATAAGCAATTTAAGAAACGAGTAATCGTATTTGATTAAAAAGTTGTTTGAGTCAATTCAAACAACGAGCCAGAAATAAAAAGTCAAATCATTATTTTCTGTAATACATAATAATTCTAAAATAACGAATTTTAGTTGCACAAACAGAAATTTACTCAGGGGGACATATTTTCTTTTGGCTGCACAAGAATAATCATAGTTGATTACGGAAATTCTAAAAAAGAGTCGTCAGTCGTGTCCGCGGATGTTCGAATGGTTTCTGAAAAAAATAGCGTTCATGCTTCTCCAATGACATGAAAAAATAGGTTTTAATTCGATTCCTGCTGCCAGCCTATGCGTTTAATCAAGAGATCGAAAGAAGCCCAAAGGAAAATTATAGACACTCATTTCAATGTCAATGTTCAACCAGCAGTTTTTGTAAGTAACGCTGAAAAATGGAAAAGATTAAACTTGAAACTATTAGGATCTTGGAAATCTAATATTTTACATTTTCCTAGAAGTGACACGACCTCAATATTTAAAATCTCTATGTCCTACCTTTGAAAGAAATGGATGAAAAAACTGACAAGATCTTTTCAGCGGAAAATTTGATGTTATTCATGATGGCAAAAGTGTCGTCAATGTTTTAGAAGCCCACCAGTCTATAGAGATACTCAATGACTACTAAAATAACATAGGAGACTGAACGAGTCGGAGGAAAAAATCGAGCACCCCAGAAAGAAGTGCTCGAAATTATTCAGACAACAATTGACCGCAGGTTCCGTTTAGTAATTCCATTTCCACCAATATTATATCTCACTTTCCAACCAAAACAGTTCCCAAATAAATATTTATTTATTCTGATTTCTCCAATCATGATTCGAATAAACCCCTATACATTTCCGGATTTATGAAAACTACGCTTTTTACATCGCTGCATATTTTGCAAACAGTATTGTATTGCATCACAACCAATCCACAATAATTCAAAATCAATTGAATTAATTTTTTTTGCCGATTCGATTCTCGTCGTATGGTTTTCTCACATACCGTACCCAATAACCAAACGATCGCTAAATGGAATTTTATTCATCTCATTTTTCATACACTCAACCATTTTCATTTTGGCCATTCAACGTCGACAATCACATTCATAGAATCTGTTTGTTTTTGATAAATTAACAGCATTCGATTTTTTATTTGCTTTTGAATTCCACAACATTTTTTAAAAATTGAATGAAACGGTTTTGTGGCGTTCGTCTTGATATCTGTCTAATAAATAAAATGTATTCATAATATAATAAAATATAATATTCATAATATGAATAAACAACGCAACCTCTCTAGGACATCAAAATTCACCTCGACACTGCATTGGAGTCATTGAGAAGTCTCTATGGAGAATCAACCACATCATAATAGTGGTTAAATATAGTGACAAGGGTAGCTCAACAAGGTGTCCTGAGTTATTCGGTTATCTTGTAAACTTCCGTCATTTTCCATCCACTCGTCGACCTCATACATTATCCCAATTAGCTTAAATTGCAACCTAAAATTAAAGCTCCGCGTCGTGTTGGATTATAGATGTCACTCTCTATTTGTTTATGAAATTGAGTTATTCGAGAATAAATAAATAAAATCAGTTGTGCGATTTCATTTAAATCAACACGTTTTTCACATATTTCAAATTAATGTTCTCAAATGAGACAACATTGCTGTCCAAGGGTTCTAACTTTCCACATTTCAACTTCCACCTTTTAGGTAATTTTACAGAGTGTTCAGACGAAAATCTCACGGATAAAGTTAAGAGAACAACGGTTGGTTTAACCTTAGAGTTTTGAGCGAAAGAGGACAGAAGGATTCGATAGAAACGAATTCTTTCATCATTCCCCAATTAGTTGACATTTGATTTACATTCATATAACAGCCCGAATGAGATTTTCCGCTTCCCGAATCTATTATTCGATTGCAATTAAAAAGAATCCGATGGACAACATAGAAAAATTCAATTACCCACTTTCTCATTAAAAATTTAAGAGTTTTTTTAAATTGAATGAACACTCTTCCCGTTCGAATTCTTTTATGATGAAATGCTGAGAAGAAATTTGATGATTAACATAGTTTTTTTTCATATTCTTCTACAAATTATTAGAGCTTGAACACGAATGGATTTTAAGAGATAAGAAAAGGAGGTTAATATTTCATTACTTTTCGATCTCATCTAGATTTCATCTATCTTTATTTTTCATAAAAATTCCCCCCTCTCGTATTTCTACGGGCATTCGAGATGGAAATGGAAAGTCGGTTTGTAACATCTGCTATGCATGCGAAACCCTAAAATGTCTCATTCAACAAACCATTCTACAAGTCGAGGATGTAAACATTCAAATTAGATGAGAAATTTTTTAACTTGAAAGGAAACCAATTCCCTTTCCCTTCTTAGGTTTCACTGTCCAATTTTATCAGTATCCTACATATTTTATATATTTTCAGCTCCCCTAGTGAAACGTAATTTGCAAAATGGATGATTATTATTCTTCTTATTTCCAAATAGATTTCCGTTTATCTTAGTTGGCGCGGGGTTTTTACTCAATTCATTGACGATGCTCGTCGAGTAAAAAAAAAGAGTAATCCAATCGCTCCCGACATCGGATCATCAGAACACACAAATATCGGAACGAGATTTTAAAATATAAAATACGAAAAAAAACACTAATAACGCGCCCGCCGTTACTTGGAATATTTTCCAAGTACTATAAATATCGGCGGTTCCCTTCCCATCATTTTTTCGTCATGTTTTCGGTACATGAGCAGCGTATAATGATGCTTCATGTACGCCTAGAATTCCTGGCATCCGCCGGACGTTTCTCATTTCGATGGACAAGGTGAACGAATTTTCCCAAGATGGAACGAGATGTTCATTGGTGGCCATTTCGCCATTAGTAAGGGAATTGTGTGACAATATATCTAATATTCAATAATTCGATAGCATACTCTCGACAGGAAGGACTTAAGAATCGTATTTTTTGGTGGAGTAAACTGTGGATGCATTAAAATTAGTTAACTCATTTTTAATTATGTTAATGTTGATTATGAATAGAACCGCATTAACGTCTCCCTTCAAATCACTCGGCAAAATTAAATGAACCGTAAACGATGTTGAAAATATTGGAATTACAACCCATTCAATGAAATTAAAAACATTTTAATTGGCGCTTTATAAAATAACTGACAACTGAATAAATTAATGAAAAACATCAAACGTTTTTCTCTTTACCATTCACTTTTCAATCTGATTGTCAAAAATTTGTATGTATTATGAAGGATCGCGGGATGTGTGTGCGAAAGGTCATGAATTCATTTTCAGATTTATTGAGATGAAGTCGTTTATTTCATTTCAGTAGAAGTAAATGTTTTGTTCCATTCAATGTACAGTCACCCAGGAATGACTTGGATGTTTGAGTGTCCCGGTGGCCGCTTTCGTTTCGCGTTTGATGAATGGATTTCCGATTGTTCTCTCTGGAAACATTCTGCCCCCAAAGATTTTGTTTGGATTCTGCTGAAGAAATAACGAAGTTCCTATTGCTGCGAGATGACTAGAAGTTGGAAATTTACAATAAATCGAAAGGGAAGAAGATTGATCGGGAAATATATTTCACAGAAGGATTTTATTTGGAAAATCGTTAGCACTGCAAGGACGAAATATTTGAATGTCAGTGAGATATCTAATTAGTTGAATTTCCTAGACGTGAAAGGTTGGGATGCGCTGAGTTACAATTTTTCGACTGTGTATTTGATTTTTCACGAAACGTCAGTTTAATCGCAAATGGAAAGCCATGAAAAATAGATTATACTAGAATTTAGATTTTGATTAAGCTCCAAATTATCGCTCGAAAATCATGAATTCCAGAGTAATTGAATTGTAAACGATCTGCTAACGATTATTCGGCTAGTATAACATCATTAACCCAATTCACTTTCACCCTGTAACCCTATCATCCAAGGTTATTGTTGGTGTAGAAGGTTTCCAATGGATTAAGAATATGGAATGTTCACTTTTATCCAGTTTCAACGTCCCTTAAAAAATGTTTTTCCAGTCAAAATCCTTCAGCTTCGCAGCTCATTTTGAACATGATTTACTGAAATTGTTAACTGTATTGACAAAAAAATTTGAAGAAATGGTGGTAATTGACAATATAAACATAATGCTATCAATGTACATATTATCCATGAACGCTTCTGATAAGCAAGATGTCAAGGTCGTTTTTCCAGCCGAATATTGAGCAGAACGATACAATTACAGCACGAACTACGGACAAAGGTGAACGTCGCTTTTCTTTGGAAAAAACTTTTCCATTTTCCAATTCCACAGACATTGAATTTCTTGAATCGATCAATTACAAGAGTGGAAAAGAAACTTGTCGGACGTTATTGGAAGGTATTTACCCCTTATTTGTTTCGAACAGTTTGACAATTATGAATATCTAATATGAGTAACTGTGAATGAATGAGGTGATTCAAGAAATTGAAAATGCTGACGAATTTTGAAATAACGTTGGAGAAGATAATTGAATACTCCATTGGAAAATTCAATATTTCTTAGGCGAGGAGGTGATTATTTCGTTACATCCTCGTGAAAAATTCCAGCTATAAATTGACTGGTATTACCATCAGAAGCGGGGTGAAAGAAAATATGTTTTCTAAACTGATATGATTTCCGGAGGTATGGATCGGAGTATTTCTATTCAAATGATATTCCCGGAGAACGGTGAAGATTGCGTATTGGAGAGCTACGAATATGAGAATATTTCCCGATTCATATAAATACGAACGAGCTCTTTTACGTCTCGGTATTGCGAAATGAGGAGACAAGAGCTCCAAATATATCAAAATAAGGCTGGATGTTGATTTGAAATTATTGAACAGAAAGTTATGAATTCAGGTCGAAATGATTCTAAAAATACTGAGGTGAATTATTCTTTTTTCGTGTAAAAATTGAAAAAACATGAAGATATTCAGTAGGGTGAATATGACACCAAACTCGATACCGGTTTCTTTGAGGGTTGAAATTCGATTTATATTTTTCGTCTGAGTTTCATCGACAATTTGATCAGGAAAAGTCCAAATACTGAAACACATCAGGATTCTTCAAAACCTACACGCACCAATTTTATTCATCATAGAAGCATCAAAGAAATTTTTTAATCAATGAACACTGAAAACTATTTTATAGAAATCAAAATCATTCTGAAGTTGAACCTGTTCACTTTTATTTTTATTTCTGCCGATTATTCAAAAATATGGTGCAAGTAAATCTAATTTGTTCGTGAATGATTTTGCGACGTAAGAATAAAAACTATTATGAGTCAAATAAACGTTTCGACTATTCAACTCTAGTAACACGAATATCGAGAACGTGCCAAAAATTTTAGTTACTTTATAAGCGATAATGAAATGAACTTAATGTCTCAATTGCGTTGTTCCGCTCAATTGGTGAACTCTTCCTGAAATTTACGAGTCATATTCGTACGAAAACTTCAGACAAAAGTGAATGGTTATGATTTCAAACAAGAACAAAAGGAGCCAACATAATCAAACAATTTAGGCACATAACTCAAAAATATTACCCTTCGTCGTAGAAAAATTGAACATGATTCCCAGATTGAGCTTATTGAATTAGTTTTCAGAAAATTACAGCATGAAGAAAATTTGTATATCACTGTGCAATTTTTGACAATAAAAATCTTGACTACTAGTGAATACATTCGAATGCGCGAATGAGCGACTCGTTAGTACTGAACGGTAACGTGCCGCTCAATCAAGGGAATGAGTGGTAATATTGAAAAGAACGGCACACTGGAGAAGAGCGGCACATTTGATAATGAAAACGAGTGGGATCGTTCGTTTCGTATGAACTCGGTGTGTCGTGGTATCGTTCGTTCGTTCAAAGTACCGAACTATGGAGGGGCACGTCGCAGTATGGTGTAGCTCACTGCACGTTTCGTTACTTTGAACACTGAACGGCACGTTTGAGTGAGCGGAACGAAAAGAACCGGCACACTTCAAATAAACGAACGATCCAACACTTTTCATATATTTCATGAGTTGAAATTTATCAAATTTTGGTGTGGACCGGGTTCTAAAGTACAAACTCGCATAAAATGCTACTATAATGTAATTATGTCCATTTTTAGTGCTATTAGAGGAATTTGATAAATTTTTCAATTTTGATGAATTTAAGGCACGACTCCAATTTCCATTAATTTTCGAAGACTCCATGAATAACAAAGTTTGACGTTTACTTCTAATATTGATTAAGTAAATAATTCATATTGCTCTATCATATAATCGATGAAGAACATCCGTGGAACATAATTTCCTTCCAGTAATTACTTCGATATAGTATTTTTTTTATATTGAGTTGGGATTCATTGAAGCATTAATGTATGATAAATGTAATGAATGACGGAACGATTAAGCAGACCGCTCGATAACCTACGACCTTAGAAAATTACCGGGTGCAATCAATAAACCAGAAAAAGCATGAGGTGAACAGTCAACGAAAAACATAATTGGAAGCTACATGTTTATCTGAACAGTCTGTACAAAATGGGTGCTTTAAAAAGCCAATTTAAAAAACCAGTAGTTCAGTTTCGAAATAACGCATCCCCCGTTTGTAGGAGACCATGTTAGATGAAGAATCACCAACAATAAAATTTTCGATCGGTCGTGCTATAGTATTTGTAGAAGCATTCATGTATGTATGTATATGGTGGATGTTGTATTGCATCTGGGTGAAATAATCTCAAACTGCATCCTGGATATAATGATTCTGGAACAATGCGGTGCAAACAAGCGTGGCAGAGGCGAAATAATGATTATAAATTTCCAGAGGAAAGAATCACAATCGGGTTTCAACCAAGCTAACGACATTACCCTTCGAATTCCCCGTTTGATTTAGGGTTCTTATTGAATGAATGCTTCACGTTCAAGTTGGATACCGCAGATATCACGGTCTGAGCTTTTCGAAGGGAATCAATCATGTCTCCCCTTTAATTCATTTTTGAAATGCTTTTTTCGATACACGTATTCCTACTTGAAAATTTAGTCTACTGACATCGGTTTCGTTCTTCCCTTCTACTTCCCCATCACTTCAACTTGTTTTAATCAGGTGGTGCTTCAAGCAACCGTCTGCCCTGCACTATGATACACGTTTCATAGGCAGAACGCAAGTTGAATCTGGGGTGAATGTACCTCTTCACGTCCCTTCTAGATAGCAGAGCTTTTATTCAACCTAAATTCCTGAAAATGTTCAATATTTTGTGAACCTTCACCACGCTGCCGCTTAAAAGCGACGCGACCCGAGATCTTGCAAGCACGAACTATCATGCGGCGATATGTTCAGTAGACCCAAGTTGTAAGGTTGATTGAATTCATTGCCCTGGGAATTTCCTACTTTGTTTGACAAGGATCATATCGGATTCAATCGAATCGAGGTAAAACCAATAATTCACCGGCGATGAGATAACAATTTCAGTTTCCGGTATAATTAATTCCCAGTCCCCGTCAGAAATCTTACTTCGCAAAATTTTCTCTATCCTAAATCTCCGGCGTGTTCCCCCAAAATATGAATAGGGATCACCATAAAATTTTCATGAGCACTGTCAGCATCAGTTTTGAGAAATGCTGCAAAAGCACCGTTTGTTTAAAGTTATAAGACGGTATTCGTGGATTGAATATTCAAGAAAGCGTGAAACTTTTCCATCTAACTATTTTACATTGCTGAAACTGTTATCCAACTGGTCCCCTTTTGAATTTATGATAATCCTGGTTTCAGTAATGAATTTCTATCTTCAAATCCCGAAAATGAAATGATTCTTTTCTCACAGATAATTAAGGTAGAAGCACCGAGAGCACTCGTTAACTGGTCCACATCTATAACATGCAAAATTTATCATCTTAGTTACTGTTCTATATTTCAAAGTCGAAAACATTTCTAGTGCAGCCTCATAAATATAAATCTGTCTTTAATTCCCCCACGAACGACTTCAAAACTTTGCTTGAACTCAGCAAAAATTATAAATTGCATATTAAGCGAAACTTTATTCATAAATTCAAATCTCGACTTGATACAAAGTGTTGAGCATAATGACCGTACATTACTTCTAATAGCTGGTGAGATTCGCTCAGAGTTTAAGAACCAGACATCGTATTTCGATATCGGAATATGTTCCCGTCAAATAAAGGCAAAGTGGTCTTTAATATACTTTTATATCACAAGCAGACTGGAAAATTTATTTTAAATTTAAGTCGCTGATATTTCATGAATTATTGAAGAATGGGGTTTGATGTACAACGAGATCGAATCGTCTTAAGTCAAGGGGATCCTCATTATTTCCTGAATAGAAATTCAAATGCGTTCTCTATCGTTTAGGAATAACAGTATCTCCTATCGACATGAATTCAGTGCAAATCCTAATTAAATCAACTATTGATAAAATAGCACACTATACAGTAACCGAACTAAAAAAATAGTGATGTCTTCTTACAAAAAGATTGAACTCTATGTCCATCACCGAAATCCGTGTCGCAATAAATTGATAAAAGGGCAGATTTTCAAATCTGTTTTTAATATTGAACAGAAACATAAGGGTTTGGGTCGTGTTTTGAATTCCAAATTCTTATCTAAAAATTGATGGGATATATTTTGAATTGGGGGATTCGAATAATACTTAATGGCTTAGTTGAAAGAAATATTGCTCCAGATAAAAATGAGATAAACCTATTGCCGTAGCGCCAAGATTCAGACGTCTGAACGGGAATGTCGCTCGTATTTTTGCCCCAGTTTAAAGAATTGTGAGCAACGAACGTTTTACAGATTTGCGATAAGTATTTTTCCATGACTAGGTGAACCCTCTGTGGCCACTTACAATGAAAGTGTCGCGTTTTTACTGGCAGATCATTGATTTTCTTTAAAAAGGGGCAAGGGTCTTTCGTGTATCGCGTTTCTGAAACGAAACCGACCATTCTTCGGAGTAATTTTTAGGTCAGTCCCTCAGAGGATATTCGTTCATTTTGTTTCAGTGAGAAATGACGCGGTGTAGCTGCCGTTTAACGAAGTATTATAGGAACTCCTTTAGCGGAGATAAGATAATCATTCCCCAAGAATACGGTGGTTGATTGATGGATCGCAAATTGGAGCTACTGAACTGTAACGACTCCATTTTGAATGAACGGGAGGTTTGAAGGACGCATATGCTTTGTAACAATTTGTTTTTCGTGAAAAACCAATTTATTGAATATATGAATTACAAAAATTATCTAAATATCTGAATGATTCATACCAAAGGTGATTATATTATAATATGAGGTTCACGAGACCTCCGTCTCGGTCTCATCGACCTATCGAGACCAAGACCGAAACTGCCGAGAGTTTCGGTCTCGAAAAAAAAAATTATGTATAGTAATTTTCATTATTATCTTATTGTTGTTTTGCTAATTTTTTCCTTTTCTCCACAGTTAATACTTTGTTAATTTCCATTGTTATCTTTATAAAGAATCAAATGAGTCATTTTTACATTCTGCCACTCTTAAATTTACCATGTTCGTATTTTTTCGAATTTAACTTTACCTGATTAATAGATAATTAATAAGGTGTGTAACATATTTAATTATTCGCTCCTTGATAGTTGTTTTCTTGCTACCTGGAAGACGGGCTTATATCTAAGGCTGGTAACGCTTTCAATAACCTGCGGCCTGTTAATATCTTACCTATCCTCTCTAAGCTGCTTGGAAACCATTACGTAGTTAGAGGAAAAATATTTCCTAAAATGCAGTCTTGATTAAGACCCAGTTATTCTACAAATACAGCCTTGCTAAAAGTTTTGGTTCTATTAAACCAAAGTCAAACTTTTGATTTGGTTGACCACTCCAGTTTTCTATTCAACTTGAGGAAGCTGAGTTTTGATGCATCTGCTATTGAATGGTTCAAGGATTATTTGAATGACAGGAAACAAGTAGTTTTAGTAAACGATAACTACTCAAAGTGAGTCTTGGTTCCCTGTGAGGTTTCCCATAGCAGTATTTTGGGAACATTGCTCTTCGCCTTATACTCGCTGAGTATTTCTAACATTTTCACTGGTAGCTGATGATCTACACGTCAAAAATCTTGTAAAGCTTCTAATTTTGCAGCAGCAATTCAGATCATGGATTTGAAATTAGGACATTTGTGTCTCTGGTGTTCTAGCAATGGCCTTAAGCTCCTCAAAATCGAAGGTACTCCTTATAGGAGATAAATCCCTCTTACTAAAATATAAAATGTCTTGCAATATGTTGGTGCTCAAAACTTTTTGGATTGATGAGAAAATGTCTGTGACTTCTATAAGTGAAGTTGAAATGACTACAACAATTTAAATATGAAGCAACTAAGTTCAAACTCGTTAAATCTTTGATCTACCACTTATTTAATTATTGCTGTCCCGTTTACTTTAGCTTACTGACAAAAAAAGGAACATATAACATGGCCAGAGTTCAGAATTCTTGTCTTCGCTTTGTAGTTTGTATACCCTACAAGAACCATATGACATCCTACCGTAATGAACTCGGGGAGAATACATATGAACAGAGGGCAGAATATTTGTTGGCTAGTTTTTTGGCTAAATTATCTGCCAATCAAAGTCCTAACAATCTGTTCGATAGATTAGAACGAAGTAAGTGAGCTCATGAGGTTACTGATTACAGGTGAAGAAGAAATATCTTTGCTCTTACTTAACAATCGACACGATTTTTGTTGAAAATAAAAAATCAAATATGCGACTGAAGATCAACGGCAAAAAATTGTTACTACAACAATTTGATACGATTTTCACGAATAGTTGACCACATTTTTACGATCATCGCCGATTGTTCAATTGTCACTAGAAAATTACAGGTTCATGGTGAATACAAATTTATGCGTGCAATTTGTGTACATTCAACTCAATTCCATTATATCCTAAAACGAACATCTCTTCAGACCCGATAAGCGAAAAAGTTGCTGGAACTAAATCTTTTGGCCAGTATATTTTTCGGCCGATCGTAGTGTTCTCAATTTAACCAGCTACATCCCGTCGTCCAAAAAGATTGATTAACCCTAGCACTAAAGTGTCAAACCACCTAATTCCATTACCCGAAATACACGAAGCTTTGTCAGTTGAGTCCAGCAATTTTTTCATAATGTTCCAGTTGTTAGTGAAACTTTCTTGGTAATAACCTAAGAACCTTCTCCCCAAATCGTGGAGATGATTGACGATATAATTGAAGGGAACTTCTGCCAAGAATCCGATTCAACTAATACAGTTCACCGTTGAGTTTTTTCTTCGGTCTCGTTCATTTTCATGAATCTAATTAGAAACATTATATTGAAGTTGAATGATCCATTAGGCGTGAAAATGGATACGTTTGTTACAAATTGTGTGCGTAAAGGTAAATTGATTCAATAGCGTTCGTGTGGATCGTAATCCACAAACGTAATCGAAGCACAAGTTACTAATTGATTTGAGTAATCGTTACATTTCAGTACATACGAGGAGAGAAGTAGCTACCCGACAATAATTAATTGCCTACTCGAATGGAATGGTATGAAATGTTTTTCTTTAGGATCCAGTGCATCATTGTCTCTGGTGTTAGATACCAATTTCTGTATATATCACTATCAGTATCTCAGAATGAACGTGGAATCTGTTCAAACTAGTAGGATTAAATTCAAATTGAGGATATTATACCTGGAGCGCCACTGGCGGGATAGATTATCGAAACGAGATCATAGATTTGTGGAAACAAGTGTACAGCATGCTAGAGATAAACACTATGTTAGCAAACAAGTTTGCATAAATTGGATTATGTAGGGGTATTAACGTTGCAGTTCTTTAGTACCTGTATGATTATCTCGAAATTTAATTATCGAAACATCGATAGTTATGCGATATTAAGGTGAAAGAATTCTTCATGAAATTTTTTATACATACTCTCGCAAATTAGACGTTTTTTACGGCCGAAATTCTAGGGGTGAAATATACCGGAGTTGATTAGATATTAATTGTATGCAAAATAACACCCTAACGTAGATCAATAAACTAAAGCGAGCCTGAGGTATCACGCATTTGTCATTACATAGATTTATGATTTCGATAACAGAAATAATGTTCGATAATAGTTCTTGTCATCATATGGCCAGAACAATTTTCATTTCATTTAATTGGCGGTATGTAGTTGAGGAATATTATTGATTGTAATTCAATTCAGAATTTTACGTTTGCATACAAGCGGTGGCCAGTTAACAAGAGTTGAGGGAGTTTTTTTTCACACGTACAAATAAATTACAATATTGTCGAGTGATATAATCCTGAAGATAGTTGCCGTTTTTTGTTATTGAAACATGCAAACTTTCGAAGCAATTAAATATTTTGAACGATCATCAACATCACATGAGTAACAACTTACCTAATTCTGATCCACACACCCTGGGGATTATCTCTAAAATAGCAGAACATGAAGAATCCTCGAAGCAAAATTGTCGAGCTAACAAACAGTTGAGAGTTGCTGTTGTACCTCTGCTCCTCGGACCTGAAAGTCAAAATACGATATAAAACCAAATTCATTTTACACCATTCTAATAATTTCCCTTTCAAATAAGACATTCATGAGTAACTCGTACCAAAAATATCATTTCATCAATCTCATTAAAAATGTTGAGCGTTATTGAGTGCACCTTGCCAAAGCATAGAGGCAAGGAAATAACCTAAGTCGAGTGTGCTCGACGTTTCCCGCATCACTTTTTGCTCCAGCGAACACGCAGATCGTTTGACACTAAACCAGAATGGTCGTACATTTATCAATAAAACATATGATAGAGCCAGTTGTGTGGGGAGAGAAAAAAATGCAGCGAAATGTTGAGTGATGGGGCTGCGAAAACCCAAAAGTTTGTTCATGCATAACTTATGGGTACCAAAAAGTTTCCGGAGAACAATGCACCGTTAACTTGGCTATTCATGGGGTATGAAATAAATTATTTCTACCCCGTGAACTCCTATTACTGCAATTGCACACCCAAACAATATTATCGTTTGTATCGAGTTGCAATGGTTTCTTTTCAAGTTCGTTCCTCCGAAGTATTGAATTAGTGATTGTTTGCAATAATTCCGAGTACCAGTTTAAATATTCGAAAATTTTATACTATGGCATGATGCATTGAATTGGTGAACGTCCATTAGGGAAATGGTGGAAATACATCAAACGTTTCGTTATTTCGCAGAGTTATATTGAATTTAATAAATCAGTACGAACATCTCGGAATATGCTTCGTTCGATTATTAGCGCTATGATGGAATTCTATTTGGGAGCCTTCACGAAAATTAAATTTGTGAAAACAGATTTGAAATATCATCTTTATGAATTAACTTCTATTCGTATTCATATTTCTCTATTGTTATACGGGAAGGAAATTCAGAAAACTATTAGTATTTTAGGTTTTAAGCGACATTCATTGGGTTAGCTGATTATTACGGACAAATGGGCAAATGATTGGATAAGGCAGAATAGGTACAAAATGGCGAATGCACCAGGTGAAATGTATCATTCAAAACGATGAGATGATTGAAAATTTTTGATAGGGTTTTGAAGAAATACATGATTCGTTTCTTCCAAAATTTAACAATTACTCAGACATTTATCCATCAAACCTATCCACATTCTCGATTTTTTTTGGGTAATTACAAACAATTCGTTGCAAGTTTGAGTATTTTCGATTTTTTCATAAATTTTATAGAACATTTGCTGAGAAGGGAAACGAATTGGCATCGAATTTCTTTCTGTCAAACAGCGGTTGGTAGAATGCGAATTTGCAGTATTATTCCTAAAATCGCTCGGTCCAGTGACCAATTCTATTCTTATCCAAAAGGTAATCGTTTAACGGTCATTCTTTGAAAGCATTGCGACGCCTGCAATACAAAGAAATTCTCGATTTGTAGCAAATTTTTTACTTTATCTCTCGGTACATGTGCTTCAAGGCGACAGGTAAAATCTGAGTGATATAATTTTAAACCCTTTTACTTCCTTTACGGATCAGTGATCCATATTGAAGACTAAATTCCCCAATGAATGCTTTACAATAATTTGAGTGGTATTCGATTTCAGAAAAATATCCAAAAAGCGGACGTGTTACAATTAAAGTGTCTCACGCAGTATCCGTTCAAACAATATTATCGAAACAGCAAATCTCTAATCAAATACAAGCGATTATAAATGGGCTTTGAGGTAATTTATCGAATTGAAATGTTACATAACCATGAAAGTGACTGCGCCAATTAATATTTGCTTCCTGGAATAGAATTTCTAGGTGCAAATTGTAAATATTTCAACAATGACTGAATTCGTGTAAGTTAAAAGCCATCTCCTATAATAGACGGCTAGCATCGTAAGGTGGCTCCTTGGGCGTATTAAACTTACTTTATGTCATTCGCAGATCCCGCACTATATTCTGCATGATTAGAGACTCAAAAGACGTGAGAAGAAAAGTAGCTGAAGGTTAGCCCCTGGCCACGTATTTGATCTTATCCCCTAACAGCTTTTAGGTCCTTATATCCCTCGCCTCCTATTATACTTCTTTCCATTTGATAGTTGGGATTCCGCAATCAGTACACGTTTAAACACTACGTTTATTGAGTGCTAATAAAAATAAATTTTCATTTGAACAGAATATTCTATTCTCAACGTTGGCTGCTCTATGTGATTATGGTTTTGTTTTTCTAGCCTAGAATATGTTAATCATTTCTTATCAAATGAATTATTCAAGTTTTAAGCACGGCAGTATCGTTCTATCGTATCGGCTCACTCTGCCACAGCTCACTGTGCGGTGCACACTGTGCCGTAATTATTTGTGCGGTAATCTAGCATTCGGTGGCTTGTTACAAAATCGGTAAGGTAAATGGGTAAACAGTAACTTAAGTTATTTCCTAATATACCTAATTAATAACATCATGAACAATAGTATCAATGATTTTTCTTCAAAGTACGTGTTGAAATAACTTAAAATTTCCAACTCGTTCCAAGTAAAAAGTTTCAGTTGACACAACCTGTATACACTTGTTTAAAATTGATTCGTCTGCCGACGAACGCGGTAAAGTTCATTTATTAATGATAGAATCGTGAATTTCATATATTGAAACTGGAGTATCTACTCGAGAAAATAAATAAGTTAGGAATTCCGGTAGTCAAAACGTCCAACGGAAAATTGGAAAACTTCATGAACTCTCAGTTTCAGTCAATTCATAAGCTCTTAAATAGATTGGAGCCCGATGTCCGTTCCCATTGAAAAACCCCATACTTGATCAAAGTAAGCAGCAACTTAATTGCATTACTGATTACGAACATTCAATCAGTATTTCATCCTATAGAATTACAATCAACTTCGGCTTCAAATACAAAACGAACCCACAGTTCGATGCGCATCGAACTAGTTGTTGAAGATTTATCTCGCTGAGATTGATTGAAGATGTGAGCAACTTTTTCTAGAAAATGGTAAAGATAATTTCTATTTTCTTTCAATTGACTTAATTTAAATGTATGGAAATTCACGAACCGCATACTCGCAAGAATAATTCAATGGTTACGTAGAATGGATCTGCAATATTTATTCACTTGAAATTTTCATGAGAAACCTTGAATTTTTGATACTAGTGATAGAAAGAACTGTGTCAAAAAAAGATTCAACTTCTATTTGAAAGTTCGACCTCAAAATCATTTAACTGATATAAAATATCCACACGCTGCAGATCAGTAACAGATGAAATTCTGAAACTAGTGTATAATCGGAAATTAACTTCGATCAGATTATTATTATAAATCGATTATATATAGTAAGTGCTCCATCAGAAAACCATCTGGCTAGCTAACATCGACTAGATATCATATATTCAATCGACTTTTGCAACAATCTATTTGAAATAGTTAAATGAAACGTAGTGCGAGAGCTCAACCAACTTAATAATTCATCTATTATTCCCTTATCCCATTTATATCAGTTATCTGTGATCGTAAGCGTTGAAATATTGATTTGTTTTCAATGTATACGAAAGAAGTGTTGATCGATTGTGGTGAAAAGGTTTTCTTCATTTTCATTTCGACGCAAACTGATTTTCAATATTTGCATAATTAGAGGACACTAAATACTCGAAAAGGAATAAGAAATAATAGCCATTGTATATTATTTCTAGTAATCTGAAATATTTGACATATCCCTCCATATGAAATTAAGAAACGTTGCTAAAAAGAATGACATTTTCAAACTAATAAACAATTAACTGAGAACAGTACATCCAAGAATTAGAATATTTATATTAATGGTTCACTGTTAAAAAAATGAAAGAACAATTCAATACTCCATCATCTTGCACCAATACAGAATATTTCCAAATTGAAAGCATTCGTCTTTTCGATCAGAAGAACAGGAGAATACGAGTGAGGATTTCGGGAGAGTATCTGACCATTCAATTCTTGTCAATCAATTATATTGCATCCGACAAAACCAGCTTTCTCTGAGGAATCTGATAAATTGAATTCCTGCAACGATTTTTCGACGTTAACTGAACTCGCTTCCTCTTAAAAATTTTCGTACATACCCTCTGTAATATGAAAATCGCAATATGAAAATCAATTCCGGAAAATGCAAGTAAAAAAAATACAATAAAGATTCAATATCATTTCTGTTGAAGACGCTGTTCATATTTCATCCGACCACTTAAAAGTTACCGTCTGCATATTTGTGAAACCGGGATTAATCCGGATATCTTTAGGATTCCTTTTGCATAAATCTATTCATGCCGCAATTACGAGTGGAGTAGGAATAATGATTCTCAGGAAGCGCTTAAAACTTAACGCATTTTTATAAAAGCGGATTCTGTTACAAAAATATCGATTTCAGTTCGCTATTCATCATCTTTGTGAAATTGTGAGAACTTACCGAAAATTCCATTCGAGGAAGGATAGATTTTAGTTTGCATGACAATTCTGAGATATTTAATTTCCCGCGAAATGGCAGTTCTTATTGTTTCCATCTTTCTTACAACGTCAACTTCGTCTGAGTTAGCCGAAACTTCCAAGATTTATTGAGGTAAAGATAGAAAAGATTCCATTCGTATAGGTAAAATATTCGTCAGGGCGCAACTTGGTAATCTAATTAGACGAAGGAATTGCAAACTGAGGGATGACTCGGAATCGATATCAATATCAAATTTGTGATGGAATATTGAAGATAACGTATCCGTCAATTTGGATATGAATGTATCTACAGATCGCGAAGTGAATGGAAAATTCAAATTAAACATTAATTAGTTCATCATTCAATTGTTGCGAGCGTTCGATGTTTGTACAATTAGTGCAAATTACACTCTACATATTTCAGCTACGTCAAACATGTTTCTGTATGGACAGATGAAGAGTAATGTAATATGAACCATTCTACATATTTATTTTTTAACGGGTCGTAAAGTATTGATCAGAAAAGCTCCAATCTAGATATTATCTTCCCAAAGAAAATACGATAGCCGATTTTGACGTCGAGCTTTGAGCCTGCGCTTCTCGCCCTTTTGACCAAATTATTCGAGGCCTAACTCACGCTCTTGCGGTGCAACGAAACTCTTAGACCGGTTCCCAACTTACGCCGATTGAAACTATTAGACAGCGCAAACGGGGATTAAGGTTGTTTCATCTCTCTGTAAATTTTCGCTCGTTCATTCTGTTTGTCTGTTTGATCTATTTGGGGTATTTTGCGTCGCATGTCAACTTCGTATTGACACAATACAATTGGGCTTGTGTCGTCTACATATTTTGGAGGTTTAGCGTGTCTTTTATGTGCTTGTGTCGTGTATTTATTCTCTAATTTTAAAGTTTGTTCACGTTAAAGCTTGTTCCACTTGTACATCATATGTATTCCTTATGTGGATCTGTTCTCTCTGTGTATTATGTAAGTTCCATCTTTTTTATTTAGCTTTGTTTCATTTTTTTGTTCTAAAAGTTTCAAGCGTTTATTCTGTGTTTGTGGCATTCGACTAAATCAGACACGTCGTGTCCCTATTTTGACTTCGGTTTACTGTCTCTTTGGAAGTGTCTCATAACTATTTCAGTTTTGATACGTACGTCTTTTTTAGAGGTCAAAATCGGTCGCACCGAAAGTCCAGAATCACTTTATTTGGATTTTTGTCGCCTCGAAAATCAGTCGATCACCCCTTTTGCCATTCTCTCTTCAGATAAAAATGTTTTCCAAATTCTTGGATACAACTTGGGAATGAAATATCGAATCCAATTTTTCTCTGATTCGATTTCGTAGTAGAATAAAAAAATTTGACAATTGTACTTTAGACGACCACTTAGTTATGTCCAAAAGTCATCTATGCCACTCTCTGAGTGGAAACTCGACTGCTACAAGATTATTCAATGAAAAATTCAATCCACTGCTTTCAGCATCGAACGTGTCTCGTGTTTCCTTGGCCAGACCGTTCTATTCTAAGACACGTTATTTCCAAATTATTTGTTAAATCTGCTCCTGATTCAAAATCCATCGGATATGGCATGTACAAACCTGACTACAACTTGAAATTATATACCCTTAAAAAATGCAATAAGTACAGAGAAAGTATTTATTTTGGAGTTGGACTGCTCATTCGCCATAACGCTTGAGCGAAGGAATGGAGATGAGAGGGAATGAAAAAAAAGGACTTGAACCGATTTTTATGGAAAAAAATCTACCGGTTCCTCTTCACGGAAAATAAATTTTCTTTTTTACAGAGAAAAATGCAGTTTCACGAGCTATATTTCATTTGAATACGAATCTCATGTCATATCCGACCCCTGGTTGAATATGACATCGGTCAGGGTCGACGTTCTTTCCGAAGATTGATTGGATTATACTGACTTCCTTAGTGGCGAACAATATATTGCAAAGAGATAAATAAATGTTAATTTTTTTTATAAATACCTTGCAGCAAGCACAAGATCTTTGGTGATTGTTGACGCAATGTCAGTTTTTTTTAATTCACGAATTACATGAAGCGCCGAGAGTTACATTGAATCGAATTGTGAATGTTCTGAACTTCCATATAACAAAATTGGTAGTTCAGAGAGCGATACGTGTATGTATGAATAAATGGGACCTTCCTATGATCATTGAAGTTTCAAAGAAAACTTTCAGTTCGCGCAGAACTATAACAAACATACTGTTTCGATGGTTACAAGAGCAAACAAACTAATTCTACGTGCCTGAAGCTGATCGCGTTTTCATGTATGCAATACGTCTGTTTCTCTATATTCCACAAATTCACCAAAGGATTCATCGGTCACGATTAATCAAATCCAACTACTCATAGCCTGAAGGCATATGCGATTTTTTGAGACGATTGAATTCATGTTTCATATTGAAATCACAATTTCAATCTCAATACGTATCTACTTTCAACTACATATCAGTGTTTTCATTAAATCTTTTTCGATACCGCAGGCCGCCGGGATTCTGGTCGCACTTCGAAACGAACTATGAATAATTCGACATTACGATTGTTCGAAAAACGTAATGCGTGCACGACTTCTTCGAGAAATACTTACGAAAGAATACGAATAACCATAATACATTTTAAACAATCCCAAAAATTTCGAAATAAATGAACGAACCCATGGAAAGCTGTGAAACACAATTTTTTTCTAACGTGGGGGATCAGATTCCATTTGCCTAGTTCAGGATTCGATTTGATTAAAAACCGAACTAAACGAATTTCAATACAATTGAAATGCAATTTAAATCAGAATGGAAGTCATGGGGTTATTAAGTCGAGCGAATTATTGATAAACGAACTAAAAATGCACCAACATTTAATCTTCTCATTTATTGCTCATCACCTTCTCGAAACAAAAATGCAACTTGGCAGTAAACCGTATAAATTTGAACCCTTGATTAGTTTTGCCATTTCCAAAATTCCAAAATGAAGTTAATCATTTTATCTTGTGGAGTTTGATTTTCTATTCAAAGGAATTTGAATAAAATGTTATTCGATTTTTGACGTAGCGGATATCTTCCCGCTAGATCATTAAATGGGAAATTGTTGCACGTTCATGGTGCACTCATTCAAAACCCGAACAAACGTGCAATCATAATGAAATAAATTCAATAATTACATTATTCATTGGAAAAGCTGGATTCGCAATCATATGATTAAATTGATGAATTCATTTTCGTATTGCTGGCATTGATTTTCAGGTATCTCGTAAAAACGTCAAGTATTGAATGCATTTTATTTGCCATTTGTTTTTATCATTTTGCCAATATAAATTGTGTAATAAAACCCATTTTATTATCTCCTGTGCAGTTCAGATTCCTGTTCAAAATGTGAACCTGCGATTCCTCAAGACTTCCGGAAACCACTTGTACATGATTTCTATACTCATAATCTGGAAGTTCGTTCCATCGACAGGTCCAGTATTGAATAGAACTGCATATTCCTACTTTAGATATCATTATTTCCAGAACTCAACTCAACGTACGATAACGAATAAAACATTTCCAAGCGAACAAAATTTGCTGGTTCAGTTGAATGGAATGATCGTTATGGAAATGGCAGTAAAATTTTTAACGGCTAGCGTGTTCTATTGGAAGAGTAGGCAAACACCATAAGAAATTATCAAAACTCATATCGCGTGATTCTGTCGGAAAAAATCGAAAACAAACGTCACCAACGCAGCTTAAAACGATCGTTGCTGAAGGCAACCGTGACTCCGCCAACTTTAAGATTCAGAAGATTGAGTTCTTGATACGTTATATCTGGCAATATTACAGCGATCAAGCCAGGAAAAGTTCACACGAACAGGGGGAAAATTCAAATCTTTTCCGTCACTCGATTTATAACTCTGAGGTCAATATACATACGTAAGTTTAATTAATTTTTGTCGCTGCTGTTGTGACTTATATGTGGTCGCCATTTGAGTCTCTTAATGAATAATAAACACCCCATAAAAACAATTATACTTTTTTCTCTTCATCCACAACCGGTGTGCAAAGTAAAATGGAAAAAACCTCCCGATTGACGAAAAACGGATGCCCCGCCGACAAGAACGCAATGGCATATCCCAATTTACATCAAAAAGCGTATCGGAAAGTACGACATTGAAATCTACACGATTTTAGTGCTAGGTGAACTTTAATTTGCATAAGGTGAGTAGGTTTATCCCTCAGATCTGCAGAAATAGGTCGAGTTGGTGCTCAGTTGGGTAACAGTAATTCTCGATCTTGCATCTCGGCATCAGTGTCGCTCCGAGGCCGTTGTGTTTGATATACTATTGTATCCCAACTCATTGTCAATTCGGAAGGAAGATAAGGAAATGTCTTAATAGTCCAAGCGCCAGAGGTAGTTTGGTGTGAAAAATCGGTCTTATCTGGGCGCAGAGCAGAAATAGAATTATTATCTCCACCCTTGACAGTATCTTCAGCGACTGAAGTCAATTATTATTTTTTCAAGCTGCTTGAAACCAGCTGAACATTTTTCATCAGGTTAGCCTGCGTGATATTTCTACCATGCATTTAGATTATTCAAATTTCCTTTGAATCAATTCGGAATACTATAAACAGAAGGTATATTTCGGGGCGGATAAAAGGGTTGAAATGTACCAAGCTTTTATGATTGAAACTTTTCGAGCTCGAATTTTTCGGAACGAGAATCAATCATAATATTATTTTGTGTCGTAGATAGAATCGAAATTCAAGACTAGAATGGACTGTAAATCCAACAGCATGAAATACAGGATGATGACTATGGAAATAACTTCGATTGAATAATTAAAGCAATCGATATTTCGTATTGACCCTTATTTTAAGTTATCGTATTTCGCGAAACGATTGAATTAAAATAAACGTTAGCTCAATGTAAACAAACGACACAGATCGTTTCATCAATTTGTCCCTTTTTCATTAAAATGAATTCGTTTCAAATGGAACAATTCGATGTAAGAGTTAGTTTCCTCCATCTTTGGACGCTATTCCATTCAATATAGAAGCTCGTATTTTTTGTTGCACAAAAGAGTGAGCGTTATGAGAAAACTGATATTAAATAGCGGAAGGAATTACTTCCCTTTCTAGCAAGTAAGATGAGAATGAGATAAGGACGATGTTCCTAAGAGAACTCATTACTAGTTTGCTATTGTGAATATTCAAATAAACGAATTTGTCGTAGCAAGTCTGTGTCCCAATTTTTTTTCAAGTGAAATCATTCAATGACTTCATAAGAAAAAATTATTTGTTACTTGTCCTAAAGTTCATTTTATGATGTTTCAGTTCAAAAATAACCTTTTTTAAAAAGAAGTTTTGATTTCTAATCCCCAGTACTGTCTTCTGTTTATACCGCACGCGTATTCTCTCCACTACAATCTAGAAACTAGAATCGAAGCTTTCTTTTATAAAATTAAAGACTCTTCTCCGCAATTAAAATTTATTCGTATTCCATAACCAGATAAAACAATTCTATAAATCTTCCGAACTCGGAAATTTCCTCAACACTTAATTACGAAAAATGTTGAACCATTTTTGATTTTGTAAAAACCCAAACACTTCTCGTCATTCAACGCGTTCTGCAGGTTGAAAATGATTTGTTGGTGTGCCGGAATATGGATGTCTTCAGCGATTTTTATCTTCAGTTCAACTACACTCATACGTTTGTCGACTTCTACGTGGCAGGTTGTACGGCCTTCCTCAAGCGATCTCAGAATTATAACGATTTTTTGCTTGCTCCGTCTTAACATCGTTTAATGCGAAATTGAGCTAATTAATACAATGTCACTTGTCAAAATGTCACTATTGTAGTTTCAAAGGTGGCCACGATTAGGCAATTCCAAAATATAAATTAATACATTAGGGTTTAATTCGACTTCCAACCACCATATTGTAGGAATCGGTAGTTGAAATATTTATTGATTGATTTGAATTACTAGGCAACTTTTTTAGGAAAAAACGCAACATGATTCCTACTATATATTACATACTTTTTTTTATTGAGGAAATTGTCGTGGGAAATTCCCACAATTTCAATTATTCTGTCTCTGGGGACTACAAACACCTTGATAGAATATGTAACACGAAAGAGTGAATTTTTGATTAATTACTAAAAGCAATTTTTTGTCTTCATATTTTAATAAAAGAAAGAGAAAGAATCCCTTCGGCGCGTCATGAAATTATAAAACATGAAATTGAGAATGGAAAATAGTTATAGTATAGTGAAAAAATGAATGCGAACATTCCTTTGAATAAATTCGAATTGTTTGAAAAACTGACAAATTATCACCGAAAACTCTGTAAGGAATAATTAGGAAGAGATGATCGTCATATACGTTCCGCTTTATCCTTGCTCTTTTCACACGTTTACTGAAATCACTAAGTTGATCAGCGCCAATTAAAATCGTGAGCATATGTTCACTATTCCACTACTGACTCGTGCAAATTGCATCTGCAATTTAACGAAATTTCATCTGAACGGTGCAAATACGACAGGAAATGGATCTATTTCGTCGCATTCATAAACCCATAATTACTTCCACCAAGGATGCAGAGAACTCAACAATTGAATTATTCAAAAAAGGGAACTGCTTCAGTTTGACGTCAAACTTAATTTTCATCTTGATAATCATTCATTTCGGTTTCGTACTAAACCGAATACCGACTAAACCGAAATTTCTAAATTACAACATACTCGGATTGTTCAGTTTTATGGTTGTTTTCGAATAATTCAACGTGGTTAAATGTAATTATTCTACTTCACAAAATAAGCGTTTCCGAAACGATGTAGCATTCAAGTCCGTTGTTTTTAATTATGTATAATTTGTGTTCCGGATGATATTATTCAACAGCATTTTATAAGGGGGTTCCCAAATTATCCCCGAAAACGATATCGTGATTGTATGAAGGAGGAAGATTTGAATTATCGTAACGAATTACTGAGTAGTTGACGGTAATTTCACCGACTCTGCTGAATCTACAGTTTATTATGCAATGAAGATGTGTAGCAAGGAAATTATTGTTATTATAAACAGTTACACCTTCTAAAAACCATACAAAATTTGGTATTTGTTTGGACGGATAAACTGGCGCTTTCGCCATTCCCCAAACGAACATTTTTATCAGGTTCACAACTGTTCTTGAATTGTCGTCACATCGCAAAAACTTCTCCGAATGAAAATGGCGAAGCTTAATAATATTCGCAAATTGATTTTCCCTGAGAATCTTGTAGGGTTACGAAGTCCGAAAAAACTAGAAGGAGTATGAGAACGATCAATTCGTTTGTGAAAATCTCACCACAACTGCTTGGCGGTGGTGAATCGATAATCCTAATTACTACAGCGAAAAGTGCCTTGGCGCGAGCTTTGCCTGAGAACCGCTTTTGTACGTATTCAAATATCCCATGCACGATATGAATAGGTCGGAATATTCATGCATAGCAGTTAATATACAGGTTGATTATAAACTTCCATTGAGGCAACGGGTTTAAACATTTCTCCCACACGGATTTAAGATATTCATCATAAACTAAAACGAAAATCGTCAATGTGTTAGTGAAAATGAGTTGATGAACGGTGGCCATTTCACGCAGTTATCATGATTTGTAGACATGTACAAAAATAAAAAAACTCGATTTTCTAACGGAATTAGCAATTCAAATAGTGTTCACAAACACATAATTCCCTAAGAAAACAAAATCTCCAAAGTAAACGTTGAAAATATTTTCGGATTGAAATACAGGGAAGCACGAAACTGTGTTGGGGATCAATGAAATTTTTTCCTCCCTTACCCAATCTATATGCAAGGTGAATTCGAGATACGGGAATGCAATCAATTTTTATGTATGACAACATTGTAAAGTTAAGGGCGTGTTTTATACAATACGAAATTTATGTCTCGAGATAGTCGGGTCGTGAATTACATTTTTCAAAAGAGTTCTCGTAATTCGATTCTGATTACACTTGCTCAAGTATGTTTTTAATTTATGAGAGTTGCGTGAAATGATCAATGATATACTTATATAAGTTCGTGTTCTGAATTATAATTAAGTGTATATACTACGAGAGTTGATTATAATAAAAGAAATCACTTTTATTTTTGAGCGCTCTCCAAAGTTGTAGTTTTTGATGATAATTGAAAGGAACCTACTACTGTAGAACTAGATGACTTAATTCGTTAAGCCAATCGAAACTAAACAATTAAGAGTAGAAGAGTGTTATAAGTTATAAATCGATGGTCAAACGGTATATACTCAACTATGCCATTTTTATTATACAATATTTCAAATTGAATGTTCTAATAAGTTTTCTTTTATAATTCCATAATGTACAATTCCAACTGCTCCATGAAGAATGAAAAATCGTATTTATAGTGAAAAACGACTTGTGTCATATATATGTCAGCCACCTTTCTTTTCAGTTTATACAAATCATATTAAATCTTTGTTTATGCAATGGCGAGATTTGTGAGCTTGCGTTATTTGATACCCTAAGTGGTTCCAACGTAACGAACGACTATAATTTGTACATTTGTTGACTGAAATGAACCGCGTGACAATTGGGTTCTCGAAACAAGTGTGAGTGTTTTTGAGGGCAAAATCGAGGAGCAAGGAATCAATCTTAGTGAAGAGCTCCCCGGAATTGCCGGCCTAATTATTATTTGCGAAGAAAAAGATGAATCTAACAAGATATTAAATAATTAACCGCATGAATTAATATTCGTAAATAGCATTCCAAGCATTTTGGCAAGCGACTAGACAAACCTTTTTGTATTCAGGTGATATGACACCGCATTTTGAACGAGATTCCGGAAATAATGATTTATCTGGTCATGTTCTATGCATTATACAGTAATTGTCACAAGGAAAACACGACGGCGGTCTCACATGTGCGAGATCGTGACTTTCATCTTAATAGTCATTTAATGTGTTCTAATACCACCGACACTGAGAGGATTAACAAGTTCCTCACCTATTACTGAATTTTTGTTACATTCACGAATGCAAAAAAAAATTGAAATGGCACTCACTTTCTGAAATCCCATCTCCGAATTCGTTTAAACGTTCTCAGCCATTTCGCAAAGATCCCAAGACATCGTTTATATAGGTCAACCCGAGTAAACCGGTTTTGTCGTTGAACGTTAAGACAGATTTTAACGATTAATTGGGAGAATATTTCACGTCAGATTTGCCGGGAATCTGTAGTTTAGGGACCTTGATGTATCCGTGGAGCAAGGAAACGCGAATTAAACATTGAAAAGAAATGAAAGGATTACTCAAAGGGGAAAATACGTCTGTCAATTATAGAGTTCATGAATTTATATTTTCTTCTCCAGAAAATACAGACCTGAGGCTTATTATCGGTTCTCGTTTTAATGAGGTGAAGACTGGATGTTTTTGAAGGGACACGCCATGTAGATTAGCAAAGAAAGTATTCAATTCTTTATTATTATACAGATCGTTTTTTCCTTATGAACGGAATACAAGATGTTGGAAATTTGATTGTTTCACTACAACGTGAATAACGAATTTTCTGATTTTTCAATATTCGATTTATTCGTTCGTCGGTTCTAACTTTATAGGGTTGCTACATGAGTCAACTAGAAACTCCGTGCAATTTGAAAATCTGGGGTTATATACCTCAGAATTCGTTTATTTATTGTACTCACGTTGGATCCGAAAAAAGGGCGCTACAATTTAATTGACATAAAAAGTAGGTCACAAACGAAAAAGTTCGATAACAGAATGGATGTAATTTCATCCAAAAAAAATCAGTTAAACGTATAATGCACCGCTTAGCAGCTAGGGTGGCCAAGACTTTTTTTCACCCATTATTAAAATGAATCTTAAATATTCATAACCATTTCATATCGGAATAAAAACTTTTATTCGCCTTCCCCGTGCTTTCGGAAAAATAATATCACAACGCTAAATTTTCATTTCAAATTCGTAATGGAACTGATTGCGGTTGAACACATTATTTACTCTAAATTACTTGAGGTGTCAACAAAATATGTCCATTCCACGTGTTTATGTTTTAATAGTAATCGATCATACATGTTGAATTATGGAAATCAAAATAATGAGTCTGATTCTGCAAAGTGAATTAGTGATGATGTCAGCTTTCCAAATGGGTTTCATTATTCAAAATTAGATCGATTTCACTGAAAGCAAAAACTAATCGCATAACGAGACTCAGTAGGATCGAATTGTAATGGATCCAGGTCCTGTTTTTTTTTTAATGTGGCGCGACCTTTATGAGTTGTATACTAATTTCGCCTGGACTTGAACATCATCAGCGACATCTTGGTTTTCTTAATTGGCCGGACTTAATTGAAGTTTGGTGTTTACACTAGGTTCACCACCGCAGTCTTGCAAGATAATGAATCAAGGTGGGAGCTTCGCGAGACGCTACGCAGCTAAAGAGTAAACTACTCACATTCCAAATGTTTACTGAGTATAAATTAACGTTTGTAATTCGAGGACATTATAGTTCGAATGAATAACGAGAGCTGCGCAAATAAACGCTCTTTATTCAAGTGGAAAAGCTCATTGGATATTGAGCAATTTTCCAATTTTATACCTCGTTCGGGAAATCTTCATATAACACTCAAAGCAAATTACTATCATCATTTTGAAACTATCCACTTTTCTTTATTTCTAACTTCAACCAAATAATGAATAAATCAAACGGAACGTATGAACGGATCTGAATGAAAGCCCTGTTACTGCTTCATGTTCATTATCAGATTATCATTGAGAAATACCTACTTATCTTCACATATCGTGGTTGTAATGGGTTTAAGAATCGATTTTTAATTCTATTCTTGGTTTGCATGGATTGCAATTCTAATAATACGTGTGCGGTATTGATTTGAATTTTGTCTATTTCCCCAGATAGAAAGATTTTGACCAACAATTTCAACAGTATTCGAAGATTTGAATAGAACTGAGAAGGAAAACGTCGACGAACGACTGAATATCCGATTATAATGTCGCTGCTCTAAGTTTTTAAATCAATTAATGTATGAACTATTCGATGTTTCACATCGAGTTAAATTAATAAATTATCGATTCATCAAGTGGAATAAAGAATTGTGCAGAAGTTTTCCTAAACTTCTATTTGAGTAAAAAGTGAAAATAAGAGTTGAGTCTTCGAAGATCCTATCTGAAATAAGGAAGTGAGTTCAAAAAAATAAATTAAATTAATTGAACCAAAAAATTTTACACGGGTATTGAGATGAATTTTCAATTTTATGAAAGTACGATAAATTTCCTCTCATATTTCTCCTCGTTCTCGTATTTTACTTCTAGACAAAAAAAACCTTATAGATACACATAAATATATAACAACGATACGTTCGGAAAAGATACCGTGAACAATGAGGGCAAGGTTGCTTTTTTATTGACGAGATCTACTTGGAAACTCCACATAAAGCAATTTCCATAGCACTACAATATCATGCGTCCGCTCGAAAAGTTTGCAGAGTATAATATGTTCCGTTCCAAGAGCAGATGAATCTTGAATCTGTCTTCCGTATAATAAATATTTCTGAATTGTCAAAACGTTCAAACGAGGATGTTATATCTATTTCAAAAAGATAATGAAATGGTTTTGTTTTTATATATTCTTTGTGAATTTCCTACTTTATTCACACATGTGAATGTAAATAAATTCGCTTTTGCACTTGTGTATTCATTTTTACCCATAAACGAGGTATGAGTAAATTCGTATTTATACCCACAAAATGACCAAATCTGTTGCTAAATAATCTTTTGCAATAAATTAACAGAAAAAAGTGGAGGGGAACGTAATATATCCAAAGAACTCCAGCCTGACATTTTTTCGGCGAACCTTCTTTTTCCACAATTAATATTTTCTTCGCATCGCTTATTTTTCTGAAAATTTCCAAGAGAGGAATTCGGATTCGTTGGCTACATATTTACATACTAAGTTCGATTTGTTCTCGAAGTTGAACTTCGATTTCAAGCTCAATTTCTCCCCATTATTTTGCATCCTAATAGGTTTGGATCACGACGTTAACTTTCCCATTTCATTATTATCGATTAAAGTCAATATAATATTTTAGTTTTGTGCAGTGTTCGTTACTGGAGTTGGTCGAGCGCCCCCAGATTGTTACCGTCGAAAACTTTAGATTTGTCCACTTAGCAAGTTACTAACGAGATATTTGGCATTAGCAAATGAAAGATCATCGTTAAATCTCAAACTACCATATTCGTTTCGCTTTTAAAATCCTACTTCGACTTTCATCTTTGAAATCATTCAATTTGAAAAGTAGACGCTAATCAAACAGAATGCAAATTCAACTTTTCGTGCTGAATGCATCGTTAACGGAAATGTTGATTTTATATGAGCACAATAATTTGAGTTGGAATGCAATTTTTCACTTAGGTACCCAACCCATTTCTGATTTTTTCAGGGCAACCTTACCGTGGCCCTGTGAACCAACATGTGTTCAAGTAGGAAGCAGTTCCTCAAGGAAATTGGTCATCATTATTTATCATTAGTTGATCGAATTTACTGAAATTTTTGGATTACGATTCCACCATTTTGTGATATTCCCTAGAATGAGGGTAATTCGGAAAGAACCGATGGCGGCGGGTAGTATATTGCCGATTGTATCTCATACATATTGAATGCCCATCTAAAATTTAGAAGACCCGACGATCTTTCTGACTGACAGTTGCGGGGGCGATGCCCGGGGATACCTAACAGCCATATAATCGACTCGCTAAATATTAACTTCGTTTTAGTTCGTCAAGAGCGTTCTCTAAAAGAATCATCCCTTTTCCATTTTTCAAATAATTTGGAATGGACGAATATTTCAAGGTACATAGCATATAATGCGATTTTCATTGTGAGTGATCACTGGTTTATCTACTCTCGTTAAGTTCAACATATAGAAAAAGGGAATCCCTATGGAGACATCAATTTTATTCAGAAACTATTTTCTGTTTCCAGTTCGCTAAAGTTGTTGAAAACTCTTCCATAAGAACGTCTGATATAAAGAGTGACTTCAGAATTCCGAAAATACTTTTTAAGCCTTCTCGACTTAATAAAACTTAAGTTATAAATCTGCTCATTAAAAGTCCATTGAAAAGTTTCTCAATCTGAAAATTGGTAGTCCAACTGTTGTGATCGACTGTCAATTTTTTGTTCGAACATTTTTTTTACCTGGGGTAGAGATCGTTGAAGATTTCCGTCCGCTCGAAGGAAATGGCAAAGTAGTTGTAGTTTCCGAACCGGAAGGTGGAAAGTCGCAACACTCGCGTTCAGGAAATTCGCTCGACCACACTGTCGTCGTAGCACCCAGAAGGGCTAAAAGTTTTAAGAAGTCCCCAACACCACACATACCATCCGATGTTTTCAGTCGTCGATCGGCTTACATGCCGCACGGAAAACGGAAAAGTGGAGGTAAGTCGGTTTATCGCGCCCGTCCGATAGGGGTGCAGAACACGGTGTGATAGAACTTTCAAGCCACGAGGTGGTGGTGCGCTATGGATTGGCGCAACGAACTCGGCGCCAAACTGTGGGCCAAGGTAATGGTTTGTAAGGGTCGTTACCACACACTTCTTTTCAGGACCTCCCAATCAACGACTGACCATACCTTCACTATTATAACCTTAGCCTTCATAGGTTTGTTTATATAACTGACCCATTTTTGAGTTGAAAAATGAAAAATTTTAATATTAAATACTTTTCTATAGTGCGAGGAAATTTTCCATTTTATATACGTGGATGCAACTTTTCTCATTCAAGATTCTATTAACTCGGACTCCTTTTTGGAATTAAACAATCTACAACGATATAACATCTACTACAGAGATAGTACAGTGGACTCTTCTTTTTGTCGAGAATATAAATTGGATTTCACACTTCTGTGTACCTAATTGTGATAAATAAAGAGTTGGATGATTGCTGGTGGAACATATTAGGTTGGTAACGAGTCGCTCAATTTGAACGCCACACTCAGCAGTAACGTGCTGCACAGTGTACAGTATTTTAAGAAGAAAGTTTGATATTATTTCAACATACCAAAGACGCGACGTGAGAACCAAAAATAAAAAAAGCCGTTCAAAATTTTCGCACCGAATTGCAATAAGTGCAAATACGCGAACAAATCAAATTTCCTCTGAGGTTCTCGTCAACATATCAATTCAGTCATCTTCATCCCCCAAAAAAGCAGTTTTCGCCCTCAAAATGCACAGGAATGATTTCGTGCTTCATGAAAATTCTCCATATCCAAAACCGGAATTTCAATTTTAATTTGATGAACCGACGATTCGTTGACCTGCTCATTAAAACGAAAAAACAGAATAAACACAAAAATTGGGAACGTAACACCAAAGCTTTCAAATGAAGGGGATGATGAGTTTCATAGTCAATTAATAAGCTGTGAGCAAATTAACGGAGAGCAAACTTTATTATTCAGTGCCGCTCGTTCAGTTTTAAAGTGAAAATCCCAATTTTATGATATGCCTGTTTCGATAAAGAAACTTCAACAAATCTGTTTTAATATCAGAAAATTCCAAATGAAAACATAATCGAGGTTTGAGATCCCTGTATATAATTTGCCTTCTGACAGTTTTGATCCGATTCATTTCCCAAAAATTATCAAAAAAGTTTGATTCCGCCGATTGCCCGTTGTGACAAAAAAAAATTTATGTATCCTGTTCACTGTAGTCGCAGAAGTTATTTCGTGAAGGACGCTGCCCTTCATCTCTTTATTCGGAGCCGATAACAAAGTAGATTGTATTCGTGTCCTACATTCTGAAGTCTGTGGTTATGATACAATAGTAGGCACTCACGAAGGATACACCCGGAAGGGCTGCTTTTGTTCGGATTAAACGACATTCATACAAACTAGCGTGGAACGGAGGAATTCGAAAATAAATAGAATCAACAACATAAGTATCATTTATGCTCGGAATTTATTGTCAGCAAGATTTTATAAATTTCAATTCGAATTTACGAGTGGAAATTTTTCACATGAAATATTTTATTAACGACTGCATAAAAAATAAGATGCTTTCAATAACGACCCATTCCTCCATGAGTTGATATTAAATCGCATGCATAGTATATTAGTCAAAAATTGGTTTAGAGAATTGAATGACAAATGCAATCATCGAAATTTATAATTTTGATTCACAAATTAATCGAAGATGTGAATGTAATTAGAAAACTTGAGTCAATTACAGTTGAATTTCGTACTTTACAAAATGAAAGCCTAGAAAGATTGATAAAAAATGAAACGATTCCCGCTGAGAATAAGTGTAAATCCGGATCAAATGATGACGAAATATACGACGAAAACTCCATATATCCAGTCCATTGAAGCTTTCGACGATTCGAACCGAAATGAAAGAGGAAATATAGGATTAAGAGAACTGCAATAAATATTGACTTGTGACTTTTATACACGTGTCTTCAATTCTAGCTTACCTTGAAAACGATTTTTTTTTGCGAACACCATCATTATTTTTTCTTAATTTCGGAAACTTGAACATCGACAATGCGTTTCCAATCCTGCTGCTTGAGACATTTCTTGAGTATATAGACGATTCTTTATGTTTTATCAGAAAAATTCTAGTGATTTATGATCATAATCCTCTTATGGGGACAATTTATAAAAACTTCTATAACAATAGAACTTGTAAACAAAGTGAACATTTTTGTTTCCAATCGATTTATTCTGAAAAAACTATCATTTTCTCCTTTTATACCTCGAAACGGTTCAAATAAAGAGGGTACATCGAATAACTGATAATGCGATAAAAACTACCGAGATGGGATTTCTTTTCCGGGAATTTCTCAAACCGCCGATACAGGATACGGGGACGATCGAGTTTTCATTCCACAACTTATATTTCTGACGCCGCAGGACGTTTCCTGAACGATATAATTGCTTTCCCTGAAGTAGGTGGGTATCGATTTTATGCGTGACCATTTTTAAGGTCAGAAGAACGAACACAAAGGCGAAGAAACAATCGCGGCTCTTCAACGGGTTCACATGTTGTTTCTCACAGGATCACTTTGAATAGTAATCCTATCGAAAGTGAAAAGTTTTATTCCTGATTATTTTAAAGCTATCTCCATATCCAATGAATGCTAACGTCGACCTTATTCCTCGACCGTAAAAACAATAATTCAATCTGGAGCCCGGCGATTTTTTGCAATTAAAGTCGTTTTGAGCAGTTTTTATAGCGCCGGGGCGTAACAATCAGCAGATACCGTTCGATCCGAATTGAAAGCGAAAAAGTAGCGTCCCATTACTGCTATTAGAAGAAAAATCTGATACATTACATCAGTTTTTATACTTCTGCTTATTAAATCAAATCGATATTGGGTGTGAACTCCGACGATTGTTCGGAAAATGTAATGTACTGGAATTCCAAAAGAATATTACGAAAAAATAAGTTTGCAATAATTGATTTTCAAAATTCTCAAAAATGTATCTTGCCTTGGGAAAGCGAAGCGAAACTTCGAATGAACGAACGACCCATCATTTAAAAAAATAACTCAATGAATTTTTTGTATAAATTATCAATTCCAAATATCTTTGGTAACTACACCTTCATATTAAACCGCACGGTAAAATTTGTTTTGCTATAACCGCGACTTGTTTCGAATAATTGAGATACTTCAGCAAAGTTATCGAATCCTTGAAGGTGTTCCCTTGAAGCACATCCAAGTCTGATCAAGTATCCTGTGGATAAATATTGACAGTATCTCACGAAACCGGTCGAAATATTCTATTTCAGTTGAAATTTCACATGTGTAGGAACCTCACCGCCAGGAACGTTGTGCAAAATTTAGATAGATGAAATTTTCAACAGCACTTCTAATGGTCGGAAGTATTTATATTTAATCAGAACCTTTCCTTCAATATAAAATATTTCATCATGGAGTACGTAGACATTTATTTGGTTGTAATGGACTTGCTTCATTTCGTCGTTCAAATTAAATGATTTCTGTAGGGATATTTCCGTCACTTTGTATGTTGTGAACGTTTTGTTGGCTCAGATAAACGAATACTGGAAAATACTTCAACCACTTCGATCAATATTAATGACGTTTTATTGAGAAATGATAACCACAGAATATATTTCTCATCTCTGGTGGCAATTTAAAATCCAATTTGTCTATAACAGATCTATGTCTGGACTTGACGTTTGTCAAGATATCTTTGACTGTAAGGATGACTCCGCGACACAGGAAAACCTAATCTAATTTACTCACGAATCTAGAATTGAAGAATTGGCGGATTGAATCAAGTTACGCTTTTCGTCAATTTTACGATATGTTCTTTTAAGTTTGGACCTCATCCGCGTCATTAATATTTAATGAGATTTATGAACTTAACTTCTCCTTTATTTCTACCTATTTGGCATAGGTTTCATTTCGATGTCACTACTTTCCGCACGGATCAAACCGGTTTTACCCGTGCGAGAAAGACATTCCCGCACGGTTTGGTGACTTTCTACAATAGAAAAGCGTGACGATATGTATCACTTTCATATTTCGATACCTCATATATAAATTTACTATATTTTATATTAATTTTAAAAAACGAGAGATTGAACTTAGTGCCATTCTTTACAAATTTGGTGCCAATAACGCGTATATTCATGATCATGAATTCGCACATATCTATTTCTAATAGGTGTAATCAACACTCCTCAACTTGCCGACGAGAATCACTATTGTTACGACTATACTAGCCAATATAACTTACTATAATAGCTTAATTAAATCGATAAATTTGGCACTAGAGTTCGATGTATTGAAACAAGTCCGACGCAGACAGTAGAAATATTTCGCAGTAATTGAATTATATAACCCGAACTAACTATGATTAATTTATCCCAGCTGTCTATCCGCCTGAAACCATTTCGTTTTATCATCGTTTGTCATCAGTATCGATTTGTGTATTCTGAAAGCCATCAAGATCAAGTTCACACGATTTCACGTATGATAGTGAAATTGAAAATTCAATTTCAGTTTGTTCTCAACCCAGCAACCTTCGAATGAGGTTCCGTTTGTGTACACAGTTAACGAGATGCTCAGTTCTCCTGATAGAAAGGAAATTCGGTAAAAAAATGGTGAAACTGTTTACCCATGCAGTCAATTCATCCATTTTATTGTAGAATAATTCCTGGAATAGAACGAACCCGTTAATGAACAAGTGAATGTTCTGTAGTTAAAACTTGAAAGCGTTCCAATAAATGACTAATTAGATCATATAAAAACTTCACGATTACGATCAAATGGCTCTCTCAAATTGTAGCCGAAGTTCTAGAAGGCAACGGTAGAAGAGAGATTCGGTAATATCTGCAAGCAGATGCCCTTGAAATTGATATATCGATCGCAATAATATTTCAGAAAGTTTCATTACTTCCATTAATTTTCGGATGTTTCCGATCGTGAATGATGATAGCAAATTCGCTTCGATGTTCGGATGCGAGCAGTTTTAGCTCGAGCGGCTCACACTTCAAACCAACTAGATCTCATTCTTTCATGAATATGACTCCAAATAGCTATCAAAAAACACCAATGCAACCAAGTTGTAAAATTTTCGTTGCGAATGCTGTATTTGCCTTGACGATCACCGTTAAACCAAAGCACCTTCCGAAATAGCAATAGGAGCTAGAAGTACGTGAAGGGGTGTAAGAGTTTAACTTTATGAGGAGAACACTTTCAACGACAAGGTTCGAACTTGGCCAGTTGTATCTTATATACCCTGATTGGTTCAGGCAGCAGTCCTGTAACAAAAGACCTCTGAAATCGATAAATCTCATCGAGGTGAACCCAATATCTCGTGTACATTGACGTAGATAACAGTGTCTTCAGCTGGAGGGAGATTTCCAGGAAAATACGATGATACTTCCTACTTTCGTGGGGTTTTAAACCAAGCTGTTATGAACGTCCTGAAATACGAGTATTAATAATATTGAAAGGACCGTGAAAAGGCCAACAACTTCCATTCGGCTTCAGGTATTCACCACTTTTCCTTTCATTCTTTACTTCCGTTCCGTACAAATGGTTTTCCGTTTGGAAATCTGTCCTTGAATACTGAAAAATGAAACTGTCAAGTTGACGGAAGCGACGTCTCTGTTACTATTTGAGGAAAATTAATTCGTCGAGGTTCTCTTTCATATTACGTTTTTCAATTAGGCTCGTGGTAAGTACATAATTGATTGTTGAAATAAAAATGCGAATTTGTAAGGAAGAAAATTCCATAAAATGGAAAGGATTTTTGAATATTTCATGAATAATCTGTACGCACAATTATGCAATCAATTTATTATTCAAACAGGGTGAAAAAAATTGGTTCTGTGTTGATGGTAGACACTAGAAATTCACCCTCTCACCTTGACGTACCATTTTTCACAGTTTGAAAATCATGTCTGTCTTCAAGAAAATATATTTGTGGAGCTCACCCCATTCGAACATTTTTCGAACAATTCTCATCTCAATTCTTTCAAGCTTATGAACTAATGTAGACTGTTCTTTTGGTAGAATCAAAAACCAATTTATTCAAGTGAAATTACATTCGATAAGTACACAAAAATACATAAATCACAAACATTATTGCATTGTTACATCAATTTCCATAAGGGATTACATAAATCCGTAAACCATTCTTGATTTCCGGATAGAAGCTCAACGTCTTGTCATCTTCCAACGGGAAACCGAAGCAGAACATGAATTGCCTGGAGGCTGGAATCTTGATGTCCTCTTCGATGAGTATCTTCAGGTTCGCCACGGTAATCGTTTCTTCGACGAAAAACGAATGGAGTTGCCCATCGTCGCAAGTTTTCACGATTATATCCATTTTTTCGGATCGTTCTTTTTTTTCAGTCGCGATGAATAGTCGATACAGTGTCACTTATCTACGAGTCACTAGATTTTGAATCTCAAATAGCTTTCTTGATTTTCTTTCGTTTCTAAACCATCAATTGAATGTTGAGTCTTCCTTCGAACTATCGCGATCTGGTATCGATTGACTTGTCCGTTGGTATTGAAAATTTTCAAATTTTTTTCCTTATCTGATATTATAGTCTGAATTTCAATGCAACGGCATGAAAACTGAATAAATATTCGAAATGTAGTAGGCTTCGAAATATTTCATTTGCATAGGGATTTGAAAATAGAACAATTATATGACCAAGAGACTAGATAACAACATATGTGAAGGAAAATCAAAGTAGGTTATTCTAAAAAAAATTTCTTCAGGCGACCATGTACGGAAGTGATACCTATTGTAGAAAGTTACCAATTGCATGCAACTGTGCGGTAATGTCTTTCCCGCATGGGTAAAACCGGTTTGATACGTGCGGGAAAGTGGTGACATCGAAATGAAACCTATTCAGTTCATATATCTAACATTGAATATCACTTGCAAGAATGGCATTAAAGAAAAGAGTTGATTTGGACTACTTCGTTCAGCTCGGTCTAATTTGCTGTAACAGACAAGTTGGATTTTAAGTTGTCACCGCAGATGAGAAAGCATGCCTTCTAGAAGATGAAGCAGTTCCACTTGAAATGAAAAGTTTATTTTGTGTTTTCAAAGAAATATTCGTATAATTCCATTTTTGTAGTCGCCTGAAAAACGTCGTTCATTACTCGTGGAAAGTCAGATTTCATTGATCGTGTCTAGCCTCACTCGGCTCCGCTTCGCTTCGCCTCGTTCGACAAACTGATACTCGCATGAAATCATCGACTTTCTGCTCTCGTTATGGAATACTCTATTGTGTAGTCGCTACACTATCTCATATTTTCATGATTTTCTTCGTTGAAACATGAAAAACGTCGATTCGAAATGAGTAATTAGGCATATTTCCAAGAGCCAGAGATTAAAGGTGTATTAAAGCCGATTTATCAACCAGTTCAATGGCCTTCGTTCATTCTGAAATAGTCCGAACGAAACGAACGATTATTCCATTTATCAAAGCCACCCTAAGCATTATTGTTCGCACAGTCGGATACTGAAATATCTCATCTTAGATCTCTATGCATAGCTCATAAAAAGTCATGCGAGAAATAGATTATTTATTTAAAACACAAGCGAATTATTTCGGTTTGATTGGTACATATTGTGTGAATTCATGGTAGCTAATGGTTGATCCAGGTTCACGTTTGCTCATTCTGAATTCCCAACCTTTAAGTCATGGAAATATTCACCCTAGCTGAGCGAAGTGGTAATCAATAAACTTGATTAGAACTGCACTATAAATTCAACGTTTATAGCCTACTGGAAATACCGAGGAGCAAGGGTAGTGAAAAATTGAACCCTACTGGACATACATTGAGGGCCGGACCCCAGGTCATGCAATGCAGGTATATTCTTGTAACCCCTTATGACAATTTACATAATTTCAGTAGTTTTTGATTATCGCTCCACCACGAACTCAAAGGCGAATTGCCTTTTATTATTTCAGTGGGATATCGGGGTTAATCCTGAAATATTCGCGATATTATTAAAACATAACTCACGATATTTTGTAACTCTACGATGTAAATGACGACCAAATTGGGGAACAGTTTTAGATATTTGATACGTGAGCACCTATAAGAGAACAGAAAAATAATATGCATTGAAATCATCATTTTCAGTTCTTTTTTATATATTCAAGACCTTCTGCTTTTTGTGTTTTTGTGTTTATACATGAAATAGATAAACGAAAATCAGCGATTTCAGTACTTAAATGGTAATTTTACTCTTACCCATATTGGGTTTGAAATAACGAACTCTTCCTGAAAATGGGGAAAACTCAATCGGAATTTGTGCACAGGAAATATTCCGTTAACGCAACATCCGAAAACAAAAATCACGGATTTCTCATCGAATTCCGTCTTCCATCAGCATATCCAATATAACATTACTTGTCGATCATTCCATCACGCCAGGCTTCTTATTGGAAGTGTTTTCCCGAACGAGCGCTTCGAGGCTCATTTTCCACTAACTTACGTTAACGGTAAAGTTTATTCTACGCACTAACACGCTCCTGAGACACCGTAAAATTTCTTACAACTTTTGCTTGCTCAGTTCCTTCTTATTGGATAGTTATCACGGCTTATTGGAACGGTACCGATTCCTTTTACCCCAAGGAATATCAAATGAACGAAAATGAATTACGCGGAACGATTTCCTCCCTTCGGTGCCATCAAGTTTTTAGAGGTTACTAAAGAAGGTGAACGGTTTGGTATTCGGGCTAATGAATACAATGACTAGTTTTATATGCATATTATTCATTCAATGTGTTTGTCACTCGATACATCTTCTAACAAACGAACCATTCTGCTTTCACATGATCATATAGTCAAAATCAGCATTTCACTTTGTTTCCCAGGTATTCCAAACTGCTCCATCTGACATATTTTTGTTGAATACACAAGTTCACAAGGCTGCTATTGGGTTGACACAAAATTTCAACTGCAGTTCCTTTATCCAGAGCTTTCAGCTTTGATATTTCTGATAAATTGCAGTTGAACATCTGCAACGTTTTTATTCCTTTTACTCCAGTGAATGAAATGCTGCTTGAGCACACAAAAACCTGATCGCCATGAAAATATAGATATTATCAATGGATAAAATAAAGTAAATGAGGACTTATATTTCTCGTAAGTGAAAATTCAAAATTTCCATTGGAACGAATGGAATTTGCAAGAAATTTTTATTACATATATTTAATTTCCGATTCCTTTCCCATCCCTCCACACATTTCACTAACGTCAAGATCACTTCATAATAATGGAGCGGTGAGCTTCAAATAAATAAAACGTTCGAATCCAACTTATTCTATTGATTATCACTCGGATTCAAAGCTGGAGCATTCGGCCCTCATGTGATTAGTTACTTTCCACCAATAAATCATCGAGGACGAAAGCTTTCTGCGATCGCAGAACTTCCAACTCTGGCCAGTTTATGTTAACATGTCACGCGTCTAAATACCTCTCATGCTCCTGCCCTTTGGCATTAATGAGTCAGAAGTTAATTCCGATTAGATATTTCATTGTTGGGAAATTTCGCCACCAGGATAATACCCGGAAGAGCAATGCATAACGTTTGTCGTCCACCAAATAAATCCAGTTGCCAGGGTGATCTGTGCTACTCATCACACTCCATACAGCAAACTGAATGAGGTTTATTCAAAGAAAATTTATTTACTTCGTCAAATGCACATTGGCGAAAATTTATCTTGAACATATTTTAAGACTTGGATTCGATGTGGGTGTCGGTCATAATAAACTTGACATTGATATGGCGTTTTTCGGTCGATTTCCCTTGAACCTATATCATTCGATCACATCCAAGTCGTTACTTAAACAAAAAAGGTTCCGGGGTTTCATATTTCATTTTCTGGTAGGTACGTAGAAGTGATTTCGTCGTAGCAGTTTCACACAGCAGAAAGCAAAGTTTTATCCTGCGATATTTTATGATATACATAGCAAGGAAGTTTACACGTGAATTGTATACCGAGCGGATGTAGCTATTTAAAACCTTTTATAAATTGAAAAACTAAACTTGCGTTTCCAGAAGTTTGTCGGTTTTATTGGGGTAAAACAACAGATTCCAATTTAAATCCATACTCTGACCTGTCCCGTAATTTATACTGAATAGTTTCTGTCTCGAATTTTCTGATTAGTGAATAGCGTAATTGCTCGGGCAGGTTGACTCTTGGCTGAAGGGAGACAAGCTCATGTGGACATTTTAATTTTCTCTCCCTTGCCGAGGCTACTTCTGACCCTTAAGAAATTAATGATTGAGTGGAAAGAGCGTTTCCCCTAAGAGATTACAATTAGCTTCACATAACGGTCAACATTCTTAAATTATTGAGACATTGCTTCTTTTCTTTATCTTTCAGTGAACTTGGGCAATTCGAGATTATTGTCAACAATACTGATTCCCAATAAATGGAAATACATATTGTTATAAAAATTTTAATGCATCTGATGCTTCATTTCGAATTTAAAATAAGTAGGCAAGTTTGAAGAAAAGTTTCTGAAACGAATTTTGAAACATCCTGAAAGTACACATGAAATTTAAACAGTCGAAAGATTAATAAAGAAATTTTGAAAGATGTTTATAAGTTCGAAGGATTAAACGAAAAAAACCAGGATTTGCTTTTCAATATCAAAATATCAAAATTTGATAAAATTGTAAAAATCGATAAAAAAAATGTCTAACAAAGATACTCACACTGATGACAAAGTATAATATTTTTTGTGGTTTTGATACTTTGATTCAGATGAAGCAGACATAAAAAAAAGAAGAACGGTTAAAAATTAGATCGGACAGCAGACCCCTACAAGTGGTCCGCAAACGCGACGCAATATCCTAACTTAGTAGAATTTGCTAAGATTTATCGTCTGTTGGTAGCAGTTTATAGAGTGAGCAGTAATTTTCCGAAGTAGGTATAAATTATGAGGGGAAAACGCAATCGTTTATTGGCAACAAAGGCTGAAAAAGTAATTTTCATTCTTACCACCGGTAGCTTTCGGGTAATTAATATATCGGCTTATTACTTTTTTTTGTGTTTGAAGGACGTCAGTTAATGAGCCTCTATGTTGTATTCTATATCCATTCTTCTTGTGTCGACCTTTATGTTAACATAGTGCACTTGCGACCGTGAAATCAACAATTCATAAGGCATTACTCATACACCATTCAGAAAGGTTTGACAAATTAATATCAATATTGTTTATGTTATTCTCGATATCAGCTAACCTACAAGAAATATATATCTGAATATCATCAGCATACAAGTCGTAGGAGCAGTATCTCATGTTGCTTGGTAAATCAAAAAGATAAAAAGAGAAAAAATAGGGCCAAGAATGCTTCCTTGGGGAACACCGCTTTTAACAGTGTACCGAGTCGAAGTTTCACCACTATACCTAGTTGGCTGAGTTCTTTACAAAAGATAGCGGTTGAACTGGGAGATATAGAGTAAAAAGTCATAAATCCAGAAATTGAGGAGCGTTTTCAAGATTGAAATCTCTTGAAAATTGAAAAAAGGGGATTGTCCACTGTGGATAAGAGTACATTTTTTAGGAAAATACTTTTTATCTTCAACGTTCAGTTAAGGCAAAAACCACTCAGAAGGTACTTAGAAGGTGAGTATAAAAAAAAGAGGAACTCGAAAATTAAGACGCGCCACTCGGTATAAAATGTTATCTAATAATGACATATTTGGAATGAGTCCAAACGGATTGCTCGTTGGATAACTCCAGGAAGCTTTCCAAACATAGAGGCGCCATCTGCGGGAAATCCGCCCGATTGCTCACGCGTTAGGGGAGGAGGAAAATCAATACGAGCATTACCGCCGAAGAAATTTAGTGTGGAAACGGATTTGGAGATCAGTTAGCTCCGGAATTTACAGATGGCGCGAGAGCAAGCACCAAGGAGTGGATCCTCAAAGTTTGAAAAGTGTGCATTTGCATAAATTCGTCCGATTTGGTGATACATTCTACGGAAAACATTGTAATTTCTTCTAGCCCAATTCTTGTTCACTGAAATCAAAGAAAAAAGGAAAATCTCCTGCATTTGTAATTTTCTCATCACTTCTTGCGTAAAATGTTTACCTTTGCTCATCTCGACATTCGGAAGGAATAGAATTAAGGAACCGGATTCAGATAAAATGCGGAAAGCCATAAAATCCCATTTTATGTCAAACGTAAAATACAGTGCAGAAACGGACAGCCACAGAACGATATTCCCAATGTACTTTCGTGTTCGTGTCGTTCAATCTCTACAATGTAGCCGCAAAACCACAAATTTCTTTTGTACGCGATACGCAAGTGTAAGTGACAGGTTACATTACCAATAATCGATAAGTCTCAGGACTAATTAAAACAATAATCCGAGGAGGTGATTAAATTCGTCATATTAGAGACTCGTCTAATATTAAATAGTTTAAGTACGGCAATTTTCTTTTCATTCCCTAAGTCTCCAACAAGCTTCCTAACTTGCGGGAGCTCTGAATATCATCTGATTTATAATTCATCCTTTGGTGTGATGAGATGCGTCCCGTTTAGCGCTCGAATGTCACAAAAATGAAATGTAGCGCATCCAGGTTTTCAGTGCAGGAATCAAAAATTCAAGCGACACATCTGAAGCTATGTAGAAATCTCTTCGTCGTATCCATACTTAAATGTGAATTAATACCTTTGTATCAATCCCAATTTTTTTTGATAAAAAATGGATAATAAAAAAAATTTATCATTCAACATTCCATTTCCAAAGGTAAATTTTCGTTTCCGAACATAATTTCCGGTTCATCAAAGATGTAAAAACTTTTTCACTCAATTTATTCAACCACCCTTTCGCATTACTGCAACCAAATTTATCTAGGAATCATTCTTCAGGAAATGTAAACTGAGATAACTGAAATTCACTGCTCTCAATTAATTTCCATAATATAGGGTCTATTCTAAATATAACCTTCTGATGGTGGCGGTTTTCTATGTAACAACACTGTATCTGTTTGAATTGCCGTATTTAGTGTTGAGCTTGTTGAAACTGTTGGGATAACTCAGGGCTCACACAATTGATTCGTATAACGAAACATTTCGGATCGGTTTGAATAATGGTTGAACTTCAGGCGTTATTCACCGTGTCGAATAAATGTTAGGATCATTTCGTGGTTCAATGAGATCATGCAAATTAGCTACAAATCCGTCTCCTTTTTTCCTTGAAAAAAATACCCGCTGTTCCGCTAAAACAGAAACAAAACGACGCGCAACGCCTTTCTGAATAAAATATAAAGATCAAATAAATGTAAATCGATAATGTTCATTTGGAATGGGAATCAGGCAATCGATAATAGCAATTACGGTAATGTAGCTCACTTTTAGGAAAGTAATTTGAAAGCATACACGAAATCAAAGGATAAGTATTACTCAATCGACGGAAATAGTCTTCAATATAATTATTATACATACATATAGTTGATTTTGCAATGATAAATCTTGAAATACCGTTACCGATGTATTTTAAAGTAAATAATCCCACCGTTTCCTTATAACAAATTAGTTTATTCAGGTTTGGGTGGGAGTGTATAATAAGAACACCGAAGGGATAAATCGAACCGTTCTGTTGGTTTGTCATCCAGTTCTCCTCATTCAATTCGGAAATTCGAGTGGGTCAAAACTTCACGTCAGCGGAATTGCTGAATATCGATTCATAAATTTATTCCACTTCGGAATCAAGATAGAGTGAGATGGTTGGGAAATCACGTTATGAAATGTACACGAACTTCTGGATGCCGCATGAAATTGTTCACTTTCCGGTTTTCTTTCCGGCCCCCAATTTTTGTCCATTCCGATATATGCACTTCATAACTTTGAGTTCTTGTAACCAGTAGGTCAGTCGAATAGTTTGTAATGGTCTATCGAATCAATACTCCATTGTCTTTCATGAATACGCGACATCGATATCTGGACTGTATTATGATTCCGAGGAGTTATTTCTATTTTTTTTATGACATAGGTATGGGATGTTTGGCAGAAATAATATTCGCTTTTTCACTTCTGTTTACATCTGGAACAATGAATATTTTTCTCATTTATTATTTCGAATTTGGTTCATTTTATATTTAAAACACAACAAACGATATTCGAATATATACGTGAAAATGGAAATGAAGAACATTTGAACTTAGAATATGCAAAAAATTTATAGGGCACACTACGGTAGTGTTTTCTGCATGGAGTAAATTCGCTTCTCTGGACAGTTCGGTTATAATTGTGTGATGAAGTTCTTGATTTATGAGACAGGCATAATGCGTCTTTCTGGTTTCAGTTTTCCCACGCGCCGCTAGACTCAGAATCTGTTGGATCGATCAGACTTTATATCTTGTAGTTGTATAGAAATACGTAATGTTTGATCAAATATATATTAAATAGAAGAAAGAAAGGTTGGTTTGTTGTTTCTTTCAATCAAGTGAATACCTAATCCATTTAAAATTGAGGACAAATTTTCTATTTCAATGAAAGCACATTACGCTTAATGATTGAATTATTGGTTAAGTAGATATCAAATAGCTAGGGTAGCGTTAAAATGACACGCAAAATACATCAAGATAAAAGCTCGCATGAGTTTTCACCTTTCGATTATTCGAATTAGACCGTGTGTACCAGGGCGTATAATCGATCATTAAATACCAAGCGGTTCATCAATTTACATATTGTCAATTTTCACCGAATTTATAGGCACCTGCGAGACGAAAATTCCATTGATTTATACTGAAATAAATATACGCACTCTTCCGAAGAATTGAGCGCACTTTTCCTCTGGGAATATATGAATTCCCCATTGGTTTTCTGAAATTTAATTCAAATCTTTGTTGCATGGTCCTTAAAAATTAGTTCAACATCTTGACGTTTTCACTTTGGCATACAAACTGACATACAAATGTTAAATTTTCCATAGTAATACTTCATTCGTTGTCGTACATATTTCTCATCAGTTTTTAAAGATCTCATGCGCTATATTCTGTGGAGGATTTTTCTATTATTTTCTATATAAATTTTCATTTTTTTTGTCTTTTCAGGAATATAATCGTTTCTATAACCTCTTGGAATTGTTTTCATCGCTACGTTCTTGGTTACTCCAACAGAACGATAATGATTGCCTGAAATGAGCGGAATTCAGCACAAAAATCTATCCACTTATCCAATCAGCTTTCTGGAAATCGGATCTAGATTTTTGTTAAAATATAAAACCTTGTTTTAACAAGAATTGGACCATCTATTTAAGACGATTTTAGATTAAGTGATATGAATTGCGAGTTCGTTGATGTTATGCATATCAATTGAAAACGATAAAACAAAAAAATTGTGTCCCCTGACGTTAATGCATTCCTAAACCGTTTCTTCTGGAAGTGTGCCGAACGATACAAGAGCAGCATCTGTTCTGCTGCAGCAGAACAGATATTTCGTGAATACTTAAAATATTTTCAAAATTTATCTGAAGGGCGGCAGACCACAGCTTCACAAACACTTAAATCCTTATTTTGTCGTCCCCTCTTTGCCGACCCTTACGTACTTCATATCCCAAAATGTGCACCCTGAAAGCGCTATAGAAATGGCAAGACCAGAAAACCTGTGGCTCAACTATTAATACGGTATATGTTGCAACGCGGGGCGTAGTGAAAAGGGGTAATCATATCCTTCCGTTTTCGAACAATCCTCGACTTTCACGTTGAGTATATACACAATATCATGCCAGTTAAGTAGAGTACCAGTAATTGTGCAAAACTGCAGCGTCTCATACTGAATGAAGCAAGCTTTTGTACCGATAAACATTTCATGCCCCTTGAAGACAGCATAGTCATGAATAACTCTCTAGATCCGTCGGGAGGTTCTTTATAGTCAGGTCGGGTTATAAAAAGGAAAACCATCTAATCCTAGACCCTCGAACAAACGTAACACGTGTATGTAGAAACCAATTTGAAACAATGTAGTAATTAGAAAGGTTGATCCGAAACGAACGTCAGCTTCAGGCACCAATTCTCCTTCGGAACCATTTAAAAATGCGAGGTTTACCGTAGGAGAAGCGTGAATGGAATATTCCAGAATGCACCCTTTCATTTAAACGGGTGCTTTCTTTTGATCACATCAGTTCATACATCAGTTATTGCCGCCTACGATCATTCCACTCGGATGGCCTAAGTTGATCCCAAGTGAATCGAAAATAACGTGACAGGTAAATAAGATACACGGGGAAATCTCTGCCAGAGTTCATATTCAAATCAACCTAAAATCTGTGGCGAAAGCATGCGTGGAATTGTATTACGAACATTGCTAGGTGGTTGTTTCGTAATGGAAGAAAATCCGGCAAATCTCCCTTATGAATTTTAATTATAATTATTTCAATCTGCTAACAGTACACTAAACAAATTGTGACAAGTTATAAATCCGATGGGGATTTCTGAGTCTGCGAATTACATTTCACCTGGAATGTTCGTCTTTTATCCTTGTTCCTTTATATAAAACCGTTCTCTTGAGGTATTTGAGGCGAGTCAAGTGCGTCTTCCTTCTTTTTACATTCTACGTCGATTAGTCGATCTACGAATTTGTTTGTAACCCGACTGCTTCTTTACATTCTTCTACATTATAATGAGATTTTTATTGCTTTCAAAACATTTCTTTATTCGACTGCATCCAGAGATGTAAGGATTTTGTCTGATCGTCAGCGTCACGCAAATCGATCGGCTTTGAAAACACGATACTTTCTGATCATCTTACTCGAAAACGAGACGAGACTTGAGCTGGTCTCTAAATTTTTCAAGAAATCTCTCGAATCATCCAGAATTCTCCGAGAATTCTTGGACATTTGACAACAATTTCAAATATGAACCAAGTCAATTTTCGAGTATATATACGTCTTGAAATTATTTTACAAAAACTATAACGTTTTCGAATTCTCGAAAGCAGAAAAATATCTAATATCTACTAACCAAGGCGTTACTTTATATTTAAATGAAATCCATTTCTCCATGTTATGAAATAAGCGATAAAAATTACGAAAGTGGTACGCTTGCTTATTGTGGAATTGCATTCCCGCATGGGTAAAACCGGTTTGACCGTGCAGGAAAGTAGTGACAAAGAAATGGAACTTATACCAAGTGCCCATGAAATCATCAACTTTCTGCACTCGTTGATGGTGCTTTTTGCACATTTATTTTCAATCTACTAGATGCAACGTTATACGTTTTGACATATTTTTTGCGACTGATGGTATTAATTATATTACAATTCAATTATCCAATTAAACGAATACAAAAACAGGTGGGTCCAAATTAATAATTCAGTTGACAACAAAGAAAAACCGGAGCAAAGCGTGTGCATGTGTATTAATTTGATTGTACATCCCGTTTTGATTAGGCTAGAGAATATGGCATAGACTCGTAGATTTCATCAACCTACATTTACCCGAAGCGCGTTCCTTGGGGTGAAAATGATTTCGATAGAACGAAGGAGGATGTAGAAGGAGATGAATTATCGATGCTTTACGGGCTTCCGGACTTTTACTTATAATTCTTTCATTTCATTAATATTACATAAAGAGGAATCGAATACATTTCGAATGCCTTAGAACAAGCTTTTAAAATTGAGGGAATCTTTAGCCAATTTCCTGTCTTTGTAAATTCAGAACGGCCCATTAATTCAACGATTAGACGGTAGGATGGGTCCGAAAGGATTTTAATGTTTCTGAAATTGAAGGGTTTCATTCGTGAAAAAAAATATTACCTAAAGGTATTCGCGTCCGTTATTCAAACATGCATTGATTGGTCAGTTTTTGGAGGAAAATTCAATATGAAAATCTTTCCTGAATGCAATGAATTATTCGAACGTCTTACTCTAACTTGAATTGTTATATTTCGCATTGCAGATGGAACGTGTTTCTTAACTTTACCTCCCCAGCATGGCCAGTCGGAGCCTTATGCCACGCCGCTTTAACATACGACGTTGTTTTGCTTCGAGAGCTGGGGGAATTTAGAACCTTACATCTTTTATTTAAACAGTTCGTGGTTTTCCTTTTTATGCCATGGATTTCCACTGCTCTGCACTGGCGGCGTACCGTAAAACTACATTTTCATTACTACGAAAACAGTTCGCTGTATTTTGAATCAAACGTAAGTATTCCACACACTTGCTATGCCAGTCGCAAATATGAAGTGGAAAATTGCATGCAGTTCGGGAGATCGGCATTCACGTTATTCATATTACATACACTGCGTCCTCGAGGATAACGAGCCATACTTTGGAAAAATAAATTAGAGGAAATTTTATTTTTCCGAAGATTACTTACTAATTCATGATACAATTCACACTTTTCCAGGTAATGATTTTCAGGATTTCCTTGCAACTTCAACATCATATCGTGATTATGAAGGCGAGGGATCATTTCTTTTACAACAAAACTTCCCAGGCAGATGAGACATCCGGATGGATGGCTTTCAATTCAGCGAAACGTAGATGTTTCCAATGTGTTATTTATTCACCAATCTCGGTGACTTGTAAAGCTCTGCAAGGCACTCACATAATATTAAATCACGCAACACCTTTGACATTAAATTCGTTAGAACATCGCATACATAAAGTGCCTTTTCCGCGGTTTTAGATTTTTAATGCCTTTCCACTCGATATGAATATTATTTTACATAAAACATTGAAAAATTGCTTCCTTCGAAACATGTTTCTTATAACTTTTCATTTTATATCAATCATTCGAAATACCTATTTCAACCAACTTCTCTTTGTTTCTGTACTCATGTATACAATGTTTATTATATCTGCAGTTATTTTTAATAAAATAAAATACTCTTCTCTGTTCTTTCTCTTGTATTATCCATTTGAAAATCAAGCTATGGGAAAATATCTGCGGACGGTATTCATCCGCCACGCCCGTTTTATTTAAATAAAAACTGTAGAACAGAAAATGAAACATTGTATGCATAATACGAGCAATATTAGATTGTAATGCCCATCAGGCGAAAAATATCCTCAGGCCTAAAGTCCCTCGGGTTACTTTCACCATCAGAGCATTATAATGAACATATTTTGCTGCATATTGCAAAGTAATTCCTTTTTATAAGATTTTCATTTACTGTCGGAGTCGATTTTTCGACTCCTCCAAAGCGCTTCATTGTTTGGTGCTTTTTTCTATCCTACATATACGTATTGAGGAGCAATCAAGAGATAGCCCTTATCCTCCGATTTTCTAACATAAAAATAAACAGTGCCTTCCAGAGAATGAAATTCAGTTCCGTTTGAATTAGAAACTCGAAAATTTTCTACACGATGATGCATCTTTTAACATCGGAAGCTCGTTTATCAGTTCCGAACTCGTTAACTTTCCTAATTAAGTGCCAACGCTAACCGTAAAATGGCAATTGCAAGGAAACATCCATCGAAGATCTGCGCCTTCAACAAGGGATTCGGAGAAAGTAAATCATTTTTAAGGTGTAAGAAATAATATATTCATGAATGTGAGAAAGTATTCAAGCGGCGAAATGAGACGGGAGAAAATAAATGGTATGAACCAGATGTATTAATAACCGATTTTAAAACGGACGGAGATTTTTATATTCTCGAGATGTGATTTCGAAACAGTGAGTGAATGCACTTTTCTCATTCATAGTGGAAATATAGGAGAATTACGTGAGAACTCAATTTTGGGTCAAGTTAAGTAATTTAATTATCGCAAATTTGACTTTAATTCGTTACAAGTAAGAGGAATTCAAAATTAATTTGACTTTCATTAATTCACTGCTTTTGTGAATAAAATTGTCTACGGATTCTACAGGGAATTTTGTAAATATAATTATGTCCGTATTCATATATTCACAATGGCGTGAATTAATTCGTATTCATTATTATTAATAATAACCGGAATCTTAACCAACGGTTGTGTCTATAGAATATCGCGAATTTCATTTTTACTTGGTCCCATAATTTGACCCAACCCGTATAATCAGCTGATTAGCGTGATACTCCGAATATCGTTAATTATAAAACGCAGGGACATTATATCCTTATAATTTCCTTAATTGTTCTCTTTCGTCGAAGCAGCGAAGACAGAAATTAGCTAAATCAATACAAGTAATTAATTTCAGCATTTTATATCAACCAATGTCATTAAATGAGGTCGTTAGGCTTTAACTTGTCCTTTATGTTTCAAGGTTATTACAATATCGATTAGAACATTGTTTTCTGGCACAATCCAATGAACTAGAAATTGATTATTATTTTTCAGACGTCACCTCCCACACTCGCGGCATCGCAAAATCGTATTACTCTATTGCCTACGGCCTCTTCGTCAATGTACCAAATCTATTTACAAGATCACCATGTTAAACGCATGGTAGGTACCTATCATCAGAAGAGCTATTTCGAGCAGAATCAGCCAACGTCGTCTATACTTGGCATATCCAAAATCGATTTTTCGATTGAGAACATGCTTTTCTATAACAATCAAGATAAAATATGTCAAGAGAGCTTCAGGTTCTTTCCTCATAATTAGTTTTAGTAAAAGCGATTTTATTACATTAAAAGGAAAATCAGTTTATAAACACTCGTTTTTATAAGATCCCAAAAAGAGGTTACTTAGAATTCGTTTCTGTATCACCCTCCTTCCCATGGATCGATTAGTTTGCAGACAAATGGATTTCACTAGGTGAGTTTTCCACTGTCGGTAGTTTCGATGCGAAAGACCATTCATCCAACATTGCTTTCACTGAATATTTGAATTGAATCGCACCTTTCATTTGATGGAGATAATAAAGGACAGAAAAGAGGAAAAGATTTTCTCCTCACTTGTCAGTAACTGGTGTCGAGAATACAGATGTGATTGTTGTTAGAAAAAGTAATTTTCGTTGAAGACTTATTTCTAAAGAAATTTTTGAATACTCTGCAAAAACCCGAATGAGAGTTCAGTGAATTAACTATATTCTAAGTTGATTTAAAGTTATTCAAACAATATCTCAAGAAATTTACATAATTAATATCAGGTGTGAATTATATAACAACAAATAAGCTTTTCGTTGCAAATCTTTTACCATTTACGTTCATAACTATACACTTGATGTTATCGAAATGCCTGACCACTAAATTGATGGAATGAGTAAATGAATCAAAACATTCGTTTCAATAAAGAGCAATCTAGGTACTTTATCTATAGAAGAGTTTCCTCTGTAATAAACGGCTGCTTTCAATCAATATTTACAGTTGGAATAATTATTTCGGGTGAAATGACAAAGTGATATTATGCATGTCCCTACTATCAAGTGGACAAATTTCTTGAATTGGGTCGTAACATTCTGAATATGAATGATAATTACTTGGTTTCAATATTTCTAACTAATCGATGAATAATACAAAAAATTCAACCTGATTAATTATTCGAAAATGAATAAACTTGTTTTCAAATAACTATCAGTGATGGGAATAAAGTTCTATATACTAAAAAAACTTTCGATTGTTCAATGTGGCCATGTTATCAGCTCGTGAATATCTATTTAAGTATACACCATCGTTTCTTAAACTGTTGGTCACCGAAAAATTCGCCAGTCGCGACAAAAATTGTAAAAATACGAAAAATGTTGTGTTTTATATTGTTTAGTGTTTTTTCTTTCATGAAGTGGGTCGCGAAAATTTTCAAAGTAACTGCGCTGCGGTCAAAAAAGTTTGGGAAACGCTGGTATACGGAGAATATTGACACAAGGCTCAATCGATGCAAACGCAGCATATAATTTGAGACTTGAAAGAACAAGCGTTCTGAGTTCGAAGAATTCGTCACGGGTGGTCACAAAAAAAAAACACCGAAATAAAGCGACGTTATAACCCGGAAAAATCAACATAACCGTTTCCCAGAACGCCTCAATGCCGATTGAATATCGCCTTCTAAAAAACAGTCGTCAAAATAATTTATAACTGGAATTCAATCGTTAATAGATATGGTGGTTCAATGATTGGGCGACGCTGCCTCGACGCACCTGTTCTACCTGTTTCAAAGACAACCATTTTGAGAGCAACTTCTACTTCCATGGTACCAATTCCCCTACTCAAAACAACCCATCAAAGGAAGTGGTGGTGATGTGATAAAATAAAAATGGGGTTAAGGCGACGTTGTCCATTTTACTTATGAACATGAAATAGATATTAAAACAAAAACACAATACACAATGAATTAATTTTGCAAACATGAAAAGCTTCAATTTTTGAGCGTCTAGATACATGAGGCAAATTTTTTATAAATTCATATTTTTGTCTTGCCCAATAGAAAATAGAAATATTTGTTCAAAAAATGATAACCTTAACGTTTCATTTTTTATGTCAAATCAGAACTATTTAAACTTTCGGATTGGTAGCTAACTTTTCATCTTATTAAAAAGGTTTTTATGCGCTCTGTGCCTACAATAATTTTCATTAATTAAAGGGAACCGTACAGACATCCGAAAAACATATCAAACAGTTTTTTCATAAATTTACAATTGAGTTTATTTACCCCTTTTTAGCATCAGGGGTTCAAAAATGTTCTCCCATGAAGTCCTGTGGCTTTCGTTTCATACAAATCGGGATTTCATTTTGACATATGGATATTTCTTCGGGATCAAGATCAACAAAAATATTCTGCCACGACTGAAAACAGAGTGCTATGTGATACTGACTTGATTATTCACTTGAAAAATGGAGTGGAACTGTAATCTGAAAAAAACAATTCATTTCTATGGCGGTTTCGGTGGATATTTTTATTTGAACGAAATATTAGTAGCATCATGAGAATGTATTCTGCATTAAAGATAGGAATTTCCATATTTTCTTGCATCCGTTTAACAGGAAAAATGTGATAACTATTTTCATATGTCATTGAAAATTTTCATCAACTTTGTCGATACATAAATGGTAGATTTGGATTTTGCTGTTCTTAATATTTTTCCACACAAAGCCATTTTAATTTAATTTTGGAGAAATGATCGGGCACAGCACTTCACCAAAAAGAAACAAGTCGAATTTCGAAATTTAATTACAAAATATCTGAAATATAGTTGAAAAAGTTCGAGTCCTCCATAAACTTGGATTTAAAAAATTCCTTTTTCCTTGCAAATTCGTGACTAGAATATTCGACAAATCGATGAATTTAGAAACTGAAAACATTCGATATTCAGCACACAACATTCGTATACAATTCTTGTTTAGAGAAATGATTCGTTTCAAATTTAAAATCAAACTTTCAATAAAATTCTGGTTCTCAAAACGATGTATAGCCGTTGCATTCTAAATTTAAAAAATGCGAATTGAATACCTACTGACCGATCAATTCCTTAATATTAGGCGAATTTTTTTAAACTACGTCGATTCAAATCGAAAACAAGTTATTTTAGCTCTCAGATCTGCACTTTGCTTTTCAGAATTTCGGGAAAAATTCTTAAAAACCCCATTCGGAACTTTCAGACGATTGAAATTTTCGCCGATTAATCACACGGAAAATTATGAATGAGGTGTCATTCCTTCCGGAATGACATCCAGAAACCCTTGTAGAAGATGAATTAAATATAATCAGTGGCCGAATGTCGTCAGCATTTGTTAAATTGTCAGGTTTCACTTATCCTTTGTCATCTGCCCTATTATACGGATTCCAATTCGGACCAAATCAAATCTTCCAAATTTCGAAGCATTAAGCGGTAACTAGTAATAATCAATTCATTTTTTGCCTTTTATTAATGAACAATCAAAATTTATGTCACCAAATGTAAACTTGCATTCACATACAGCTGGCATCCCCAGATTCTGTACGCCGCAGACGACCCTTCAGGAGGAGATTTCACCATTTAACAATTTGCGACTAAAATCCAGGTTCTCATGTCTAATTCAACCGGAATATATTGTGACTTCCCCTCAATGATCGTATTACTATTCACCTATGAAATTCTCAACGTTCCGGGCATCCAAAAATCAATATTCCTCGTGTGACGACCAGGCTGGAGTCAGAAATATGCGGAAGAATCATAACTAAGAGAATGAGATTCTACAAGAGGTTTCGCACGTAAATGATAATTCGATAATGATGGCGGTTGGAACGAATGAATATTCCAACTTTCCGAAGCGCACATCGTATTCTAACTTTTTAATGAAAAATCCGTCGCTGATGTACCGTATCACATTTTTCAAATAATTGCCATTTTGTGGGGAATGCATCTAAATCATTCTGTAACATCGCTGCAAAAAATATGATGACGTAAAAATCGCTTGAAAACATACAATTAAAATCCCGAATCAGATTATAACGGAACAAGGTCTTATTTGCATCTCAGTCCAAAGTGCCTTATTTACATTACTTGATTAAAATGACTGTTATTAAATAATAAAGTGTTTTAACTTTTCGTCAGTTGAAATGAACCCGAGGCGGTTTGCCGAAAGAAAAAACTGTAGGCACGATCTGCGAATTTATATTGTTAATATTAAATCCAGGATCGCATAACTTGGAGAGACCTGATTTTCGATATCCACAACATGACCTTCCTGACTAGATACTGATCTCAGGAACTTATTGAACTGGAATACAATAGTTAAACTTCTGAAACTATTAAACTTCAGTATACGGAGTAGAGTGGCATATTGACAAACGCAATTCCGAAGAGAATCAAATAAAACACTTTGAATGATATCGGCATGTCCAATTTTTTACCTTCATAACAATCCGTTCTGTTGATTTATAGACTTTACCGCAGTAAAATGAAACTCACTGGCTTTTCATGGTTTGATAAAAAGAGAGAGGCACTCCTATTGATTTTCAAGTAGCAGAACTTGTACCATGTTGAACTATCTCTTCGATTATATGATGAAAGGAGAGAAATGAAACGTTCATTTCGGTGAAAATATTTTCGAAGTGATTCATTCTCAATCATCCCGCGGATAGAACGTCTGCAAGTAAAATGCTAACGTAAAAAGCAAAATAAACGCAAGGCTTTCATGACAACATTCGATTCCTCTGCATACCCAAAGAAAATATCACATTCCAATTCGTTTTATCTTGATGCCTTCCATTCGAACATAACTCGAACATGAATTTCCCATTTTTAAGATCCTATCACTGACGTCCCAAAATTTATAAGTCAGATTCCACAAATGCTTATAAAAAATGAAGATCGTTCTTCCTTAGTTACGGCGTGAAACCGGAGTACAACGAATTGCTCAATCAGTTACCATTAAATTCAAATTAACTGGCGGTTTTGTTCGCCTACATTTATCCGAAACTGAGTTACTATCCAACCGTCGTGCACACGAAAACATCAATCTTTATTACACTTGTGATTCGAGTCAACCATTCTGTTCATCTACGATCCCCTCGTACTATCAACCTCAAAATTGTCGCTACACACTGCAATCCTTTCATGAAGAACATTTTGACAGAAAAATGTTCCGGTTGAATTGGATTACAAAAGGATGTCCTCATGAATTCGGGTTTTAAATTGGTTTTGTTTTATGGGTATACATTTTTCATCAGTGTGCTTGTATTGTCAGGAAGAATTGCATCTGTATCCTTTGGTTATTTCAATCGGACGAATCGAATTGTTAGTAGTTCTGCTTATATACTAGAACGAGGACGGAATATCAACTGTATTTTCAGATTATTCGTAATGAAATAAGGTGGGAACAATTGAACCGGGGTTGTATATCCAGAATCTATGTAGAAAGAAGGAGCGAATGGAATCAAAATTCATTAATAACTCGTGGGGATGAATTCAAGTTGGTTCCAGGGACTGCAGATATGTCAAATGTATTTTGATGCGAATACTGATAACTTTTTTCAGGCATCTCTTCGAAATTTACCTTGACTTCAATTCTGCAGTAGTGCAAACAGTTATAATTAAAATTTAATAAACATAAAATGCGATTGTTCACATAAAACAGACCAGGCGGATATTTCCGAAGTATGTGTTTTTGCGGACGACGAGTTAATTTTTATTTCTAAAGGGACATCCCCTAGCAAGACGACAACCCCATGAAGAATCGTGGATTTAACCAAATTACTCTAAAAAAAATAAAGATCAACAAAAATACCCCCTGAAGACGTATATTTCAAAACGAGAAAACATTTAACAATCGGAAACATACAATGTAGCCGTTTTATTTAAAACATCCATTTAGATTAAATCGACTTCAACTGCTTCATTTATAAAAACGGAAAGCTGGCTTGTAAGAGACACTGGCAAGGGGTGATATAAATAACGCGTTTGGTGAAGTTTTTGCGGTGGTGCTGAATTCACCCGCGACACATTGTGAATGATATTTCGCCCCAAATGTCGCTTAATACGTCTACAATTCAGGGTAGCAGGTTGCTGAGGGACAAAATAAATATCAAGTGAATGTTTTCTTTTCGTCGTGATACGTTAGTAGGTTGGACATTTCCCCTGTGACGATTTGTTTTGTATAAATACTATTGTTTCAACACTTTCGATCTGAGAAAAATTCGTTTATTATTCAACTTTTTGTGATCGAAATATTGATCTGCTGAAAATTGAAACGGACAGGTTATTGTGCAGGTACACCAAGCAGTTAATTATCTAAAATATGTTTTATCAATCGACATATCTGAAACAGACTAATTTCATAATTCTCATTCATATTCATATTACATTCAATTACAATTACGCAGTTAACGTGATGGAATCGATGAGTGTATACCATGTTGGCCAATTTCATGTTACCTTCTGGTATTCGTTCGTTTAACCACCTCGGCGTTAATTTCCACGTCTCAGGAAATCGTTCGCCATGCTAGAGAATATTGCACTGGAAACTATGATTAAGGTGACGCCGAAGGGTGTATGTAGAATTTGTCAACGTGTATCTAACTTGTTTTTTCAACTTACAAACTTTTAAACGAAATGTCGGGCATCGTTATGTAAATACAATCGACTTTTTTTAACGTAGAATGTGGTAATACCACATGCATGCAACAGTGTTCCAATCATGCTACACTTCGCTAAATTTACCTGAAACCCAAATTCAACTTATTGACCCAAAAATGCGTACACGAACGTACAGACTGCTTTCATCTTATTCATATTCCGGATATATAAAATGAAATCAGACAGACTTAAATTACCTCAGGGTAGATTGGCGAAGCTTTCCCCTCGTAGCAACGCATAAACTTGGATACTAAAATACTTGAGGATTTTTTGGGGCTTTTTAAATATCTATACACGGAATATGTTTATTTAGCTTCCGAGGAGAATAAAATAACATCAGTACGGGGGTGAAAATATGTTTCAGTGGCGTATTATATTGGTAAAACTGCTATCAAGTTGTATCAGCGAGTAGAAAGTTGAAAACACTATAAAAGCTTAAGCGAATAATAAATTGTACCTGCACATCTCATCAGTAGATGAAAATTTTGTTGAAGAATTTTGATAAAAAAGTCTCCTCCTTATCCTCATCGTTCATTCAAGTGGCTCACATTACGTTCTATTATTCAATGGCACACGGCAAAATATTTTAGGCACGATTGGTCACAAAATTCAATATACATTAGGAAAAAAATTATTTTACTTTAAGTCACGCATATAATATTGATGTATTTATTGTTATTATTTTTCGAATCAGCTCAAAATTATTTGATGGTTGCCGGATGTGATCTCATTCTAAACATATCTTTAAAAAAAACAGCAAGTTGTCACGTTCGCTACCAGTTTTAGGATAAAATAAATATCGAAAATGTGGCAAGAGAGCGTGCTCATTATGTACGTTTATTGGCTATTAGCTGAGTAATGTAGTTTTATTATTGCGTAATGCGCAACCTGTATCACAGAATTGATTATGCAAAATCTGCAGACCGCTTTTTGGGAACTGTTACAAGTTTAAAAAAGCTTTTAAGCCTGGCGCTGACACGCGATTGTTTAGTCGCGAAACTGTTTTTTATAAGAGAGAACACCCACATCTCACTTATAAAAAACAGTTCCGCGACTAAATAATCGTACGTCGGCGCAAGGCTTTAGCTCCCATAGAAAAATGCTACAAATGCTATCATAGTTAATATGGTGTCCAACATGATAACCAGAAACATCGTGCTACTAGTAAATGAATTATTTAAAAACATTTCTTAAGGCTGGCGTCCGAACACATGGTCGTCAGACTACCAATGATACACGTCCTGTATTGTAAGTTGCAGTTGTATAATTTCAATGATTTTTGAGAAATCAAGCGAAATTTTTTCATAATCTGAGACATATGTTCAAGCGCACAGAATCAGCTTTCAATCAATTAGCCTCACTTCAAAAAGTTGGTCGATTTCCATATGAATAATTTTGAGAAATGAAGAGGCTTCTAACTTTCGTAGTTTGAATAGTGTTTTGGATTAACAAACAAAAAATGTTAACTTTAAATGACGTGAAAAAAAATTCATATGGATTTATAGGGCCTCCTCTAGAAGCACATCTTAAATTCAGAATTCACTTCGCAACATGTGACTGGATTCTAAAATATGTATGTCCGGGAAATCATTATCGGAGGTTCCGTTGAGAAATTGCTTTCTCGGTTTCTACCGTATGAATTTAAGTTATGCTTTAATATGTCACAAACTTGCGATGTAAATAATTACAATGTCGAAACCTTGCATTCCATTATTTTGCTGGCACATTCGCCATATTACGCACAACCTAGAGCCGTTTGTGTTGGTACATTCAATTCCGCTGATTCGGTATGTTTTGACGTTAAACATCTCGATCCGTTGTATTGTTCGAATTTGAGCCTTCTCCTACCAATGCCGATACAAAGACTTCGAACGGAAAAAGCGTGTAAATGTCTCATTCGAGAATGATCGGTCCATTTTGCGCTTTTGTGCAATATAAAATACATTCCCTGTGGGGACATAAAATTGAAGCGTTAATATTCCAGCATCTACAGTGGAGTTTGAGAAAACAAGATAGGGAGATTGAATTTTAAAATTGTTTATTCTACTAGGCACGTTGCTAGGTCTGAAAAGTGGGGATTGTGAGAAAATTTAATATCTTACCTATGAAGGTGGTCCCGTTTTCAATTCAGCTTTATCCAAGTTTAGCCTATTAATTAATACTGTACATGAAGTGGTTCGGGGTATAGAGCAGTTATCAAATTTATACAGTTCATGTGGATAGATACATAAATTACGAACTATACGTTAACATTCTGTCAGAATTACTCGCGGTGAGCTATGTGAACTAGCGTGAAAAACTATTCAACTCATTTCGAGTTCAATTCTCAGTGAATTTAATTCAATATATCGAATGTGACTCTAGTATTAACTCGTAATTTGATTCCTATCGATACATAGCTCTGCTATATTTGAAATCGATTTAGATTCCACCTAGTTCGAGTCGTTACATTACTCCAGGAAAATTTAATGTTTTCTGTTCGGCGTTAAATATTCAAAACGACTGTTAAAGCGCTTCGATCGTTTCGAAAGCATACCTACAAATTGCCTTTTCCGGTAGAGCAAATTTATATACTTTAAATATTGTGAATTATATCAAAAAAAAAAAAAAATTGAGAATTTCGCTAGTACGGTTGCACGTAATTACAAGCCAACATAGGTAACGGTGTTGTCCGAGCGAGTTTCTATAAAACTAGTTAAACTTCAGCTTGAATCCCGATATTACCACACTTTTTCAGGCCTTAAGGTGGCTTCACTGGCTGAATGCGCTATTGCTTGATCAATTTCCGATCTACAAGAAGTTGAGAATTTTCAAACAGGCTCCACGAACTACGCGATAAGAATTCTTGATCACCCCTCCCCCCCTCCTATCTATTCATTTCTAAACTTCATTGATATGCTGGAAAGAAATGAAATTATGTGATATCCATTAAAGTTAATGGTTCATTCCGCAGTTCCATTTTACGGTTTTTCTCTTCGCAAATTGACCGAGTTATTGTGTTCTGTCTTCAAGGAAACAAGCAAATCGAGCGTTCCGTCACATCGTCGACGATGCTAGATTATGTTCGTAGATGACTAGCATTAAACAACTCGCCCTATAAAACCTGCTAGGTGGCTTTTTTGTGACTTGACGTAAGTGTAAGTTGTGAACTCGGAACGTTTTCTCCATTTTCAAGATTCAGATAAATTGAGGTAGACTTTTTAAGTTTTTTTCTAATTTATATCTTGTTTGTATATTACTGATATTTCATTTGAAGTATGATCACCTAAAAGCATTTACAGTACCGTCAGTTCAAAGCACTATACGAAGTCGGTCAGCTCTCGATTCGACTGAGGAGGTTGTGGAGGACGGAGTAGGGTGCTTGTAGTACAAATTTTTTGTTTGAAGAACAGTTCAATTTAGCTTGCCTGGTTAATGAAGATACAACGATGAAGAGATCACCACCAAACGCCATCCTCTCAAAACTGCAGTCTGAAGTATATTTTGGACATCTTGCACAAAAATTAAAGCGTTTTGAATTCAAATATTGTTTAGAGTGTAAGATACATCCAGTATTCAGTAATCTATGAAAATATCAAGTTGTTATAAATGGTCACAATATCTGAACAAAACATTTGATATATAAAAAATAATGAATCAAAGAAAAACAGAAGTTGATATAATTGGTAAATTTTAGTGATTCAACAAGTATCTGGATTCCTTATCGGAATATTTTATGAACAGAGCAATTCGAAGCTACAAATAACATAAAATAATGAATTAAGGTAAATTATACATGGGAACTATTGAATAGAAAGAACATAAAATAAAATAAAACCTGACTGAACATGACTGTATAAAACAGCTCATAATCAAACAGCAGAACCCTACAAAACAAGATTGATTCCCCATTCGCCCAAGCTATAGAAATTGTAAAGGAGGGCGAACTGAACAAACGAAACCTCGACGTGGAAGATAATTATAACACCCGACGCGAATAGAAATGATTTTGCAGCAATATTTTTATCAAGACGGAATTTCAATATTACAATATATCTGCAGTAAGGTAAACTTATCCATTATTTCATTACAAGTCATCAATTACACATTTCGCTAACTGAAGTTGAACGAAATACTTATCTACTGTTCCATCGAGTCGGTCGAGTCATCCAGATTCACATTTTGGAATAAATTACTGAATCGATTCATGTATTCCTCAAATTTTGGGAGAAACGTATTACGCCTCTGAACGACCAAATAAACTTTGGTCCCATCGCGGATTTGTGGATAAGCACTTAACGGTTTGTAGTTCCGCAACCTTGCGCCCATAAATACGATTGATTGTTGTGAGGTTGGAACGTTGAAGTAATTGGCGATTTTCTTCTTCAAATCGAGGATGGTGTTTCTTGCTTCCACGTGGACCACGCAATGGCCGCCACCCATGAAGCGTTTTACGATTAGTCTCATTTTTTTTTGGATTGATTTAAGCGTTTTGTACTGGATAAATGGTGAAAGTCGGTATTATGTCACTCGTCAAAATAGAATTCTTTCTTTTTATTTCCAAGGACAGCTTTGATGAATGCGGTTATTTGGGTTTTTCATAATCACGACCACTAGATGATTCGACAGTTGATAATTTCAAGCTCGATGATTTATTATCGGAAATTCTAGAAATTGGCCAAGGAAATTATTTTTCCAAGAACATTTCAAACGGAAACGCGGCTCAAACTTTAAGGGTGCCAAAGCTCATTGTGATACATCGATATAAAACAGACTATTAACGCGAACTTATGCTACTTGTAGTTAGGTCAACTTTCTTGAACAAGATCGATTTATAATTTTTATGTGGAACAAAAACACAATTTTAATGTTGCGTGGCTGTATCCTCCCTTTTTTTACGAATCGAAAGTTTTCAGCGAAATAAACCTCGATATTTGAAATGCAAGCTCTTTATAGGATTGTCAGGAGGAAGCGGCTACAATAACCGTTTGGCTTGAAAATTCTCCGTGAACTTTCGAGATGAACATCCTTTTTAATGTAAACCGCAAGCCCCACCGCGCCTTTAGTTAATGTTTCATAGGTTTTTTCACGATCTCAATTAAAGGACAGATGCCACCTGGGTGTTAAAACTTGGGTTTCTTTTATTATCGCTGCACTGTTAAACACCCCATTTCGAGGATTTAAGCGATTTTAATTGCGCCTCTAAACTTTGATTTCCTTTCCCTGACAATCTTGTCATATTGGCTATGAAGTGAAACCAAAAACTTAATTTACTAAGCAACGAGAACAGTTTATAAAAATCAGCAACTTCAAAGTAAACGTCTCAACTTTTTGCTATTACTTTCATCTTTTTGGCAGAACTCCCTTTTTAGATAAAAATAAAGTGAACATTATATAGACACGCAAGGTCAACTTGTTCCAATAAATATCAACGTTCATTGATGAAGTTCTTCTTTCGACGGTTCGTAGATCACAATTGATGTGCAATGATGCAGAATCGCCGTTTCAACTTCCCAATATTTATATTACGCCAGAATTGGCTCACCGGTAACTGAATCATCTCATCCGGAAAATCAACAATTTGCCCTAACTTGACGTGAAACTGAGCAATCAAAAAAAGAGATAAATCAAAATTGGAAAAGATCATGCAGTCTCAATGAAAACTGATGACCGATCATTATTTCAACTCTTTTCCAAAGTGCAGGTACGCCCCCTTTCTTTTCTGTGTGCCCTCTCCCTTATATGATTGAAAGTTGAGTTGCAACTTTCTTGACCAGTTGCCTTTTGGAACAGAGGCTCCAGCCGACGACTGACTTTTGCCATCATAACAACATGCACTATTCGGACTCACCGATTAAAATCAAAAAGGAAAATAGGATGAACTTGTTACTTTGGATAACCATCAGGCGATGTGAATCCTTAAAGTCTCATTTAGATGGACGATACTCCACCGTTTGCCGCGAAAAGTTCATCAGCGACACCGTAACATGCGTCAAAACGAGCGATCACCAATACAAACCGTCTTTCCAGCACGCTGCTAGCAACTGTCATGCCGCTTTCAAATTATGTAAGGTAGAAACGCTAGCACGATGGGGCGCAGTGCGCAGCTGGAATCAGGATCAAGCAAACGAAACTGCGGTCAAAATTCTAGATTTATAGTGCATTCTCGGATTTGAATGCTTTCTCCTTTTTATGCACCCATTTATACGTTCTCCTCGGAGCAATAATAACTCCCAAAAGGGCGATAATGGACGATGACGGAGGAAAAGACTTCCGCTACAAACCAATCTATTCCGGAGAATTGAATACACCTAAAAAGATGTTGTTTGCAGAAATCAGATCACTGCATTGAAAATCGATGTTCTCGTTTATTTGGAGATCGCCCCAACATCTTTGTTACTTGATATGGAGATGAATTGCTTTGCAATCCATTTTGTTAACGTGGGCGATTATGTTCAGTTTATGGCCACTAAAAATGTTATTTATCGATTATATAATCGTTAAAACTAATAGATATATTACCTCATGTTATAATGTTATTGAAGAGTAATGGACTGAAGGTAATTGAGTAAATGAAATATAATATTATTACTTCATACTGGAAATTCATTAACTTCCATTTTCGATTAAGTTTCCCGATAGTGTTCGAGCACACTTGCTTTGCTTCCTTATCCACTCAAGTTCCCCTTGTGCTTCTAGTTCTGGATTTTTTAAAGAGTTGCTGCAAATGAGTACCAGTGCACTCCTAAATGTTTACTTGTGTTGATGACAGTTAATGAGCACCGGACATTATATACTAAACAGCAACATGAAACGCTTGAAATATTCATGGCAATAAAAGGAAGACTACATTCACGAAATTGCTTCTTTTAGAGGTTAATTTCGGTACATGCTTGGCCAGAAATGATGTTCCACGTTTCATTTTGACGCCATGTCGTATATCCGAGTAGTATCGCGCAAGACTGCATTTCAATTCATAATAACAAAATGTTCCGATACTTTTCAATGTACCGATATTCCTGCACCGCGTATCGTCTCGCATACCTCAGTACCGGTACGATATCTTCAAACAATTGTTTTTCCGTTTTAAAAATCCCAAAAATATGTCAACACAATGTTCATACTTCATTCTTGGAACTTCGATAATCTCTTTAATCTTATTCACAACATACTTTGAAAGTAAATTGTTTGCTACAGTCAGTTCGCTAAAAACTTAAGCTTTCGATTTGATTAATAAACCGCATGAATTATTTAATATTTCGTTTCAAATTAGAGTGAAATCCCGGGATAACAAGTATAGAACGTTATTTATTCCTGTTGCAGTGTATATATAATGAGTCCATGGATGTTATTCATGTGGAAAAATTGTTACATCATTTTAGCCTTAGGATACAAGGAAAATCTTGTACTTTGACTTTGTAAACAGAGTTTCTTATGAATATTTTAAAACCCAAGGAACAGCTTCCCAAATTATGATTCGAATAAACATAACGTAATTAGAAATGCTCTCCAGATATTTCATCAACCCTGAAAGTTTGTGCTCCCATTTGGAATTCACTGAGTATGTGTATTTTGAAATGCGTATTTAAAGCGTTTCAGAACTGATATTATTACTAATTCTCTGTGGTGGATATAATATTGTGTTAAGTTTTTCAAAATAAAGCAACAATATTTATATGGCATAATATATAGCCGTCGGGAATTTTTTCTTCAAAAGTATGTAATTTCAGATAAAATTTTGATGAAGAATTGGCTTCAATTCCAGTGATAATTCGATTCGACCCGTATCTTATTCACACACCCCTAATTCATTACAATAGTTTGATAGTTAATCATACTTAAAATGATTCATTTTTGTATTCGTCGTTACAATTATTAGATGGAGAAGCCAAGAACAGTTTGGCTACGAATATTTTTCTTCAAGTCGAATAGTCTTCCAAGTCAGGTTATCGAATGTTTAAAAAAAGTTTTCCAAGCAAATAATCAAGAGGAAGTTAGAAAGCGAATTCTCCTCATGCCATTCGCACATTATGAAAACGAAAATATTTCCTGCACGCTGCCGAAAATTTTTATGCCACCATAAGTTTTTTCAACTGCGAGTCGGAACAGCATGTGTTCTAAACGCAAATAGAGAATAATAACAAAACAGAGCGTTGTTGAGTCAGTTGATCATTGCCGTATTTAATATGAAACGTTTATTATGAAAAAGAAAAAAAACTGATCATTTTTCCGAAGGAAAATCATAATTTGATATTTTTGTGTCGAAATTGTGAAGTTGTTAGTCATCATTCTTCACGTGAAAGATACATACATACATAGGGATTTCCTTATAGCCATATCCGATGTAAATTTGAAATTGATAATAATCACAAAAAATCACGATTGAATCGAATGATTTCCCACTTTGTAGCTTCATTTCCAACATGACCCGGTTCGTTGTGACCCTAATGAGTTATTCCTAGTCATAAAATAAATGTTTGCGGGAAAACTAATATCGCGCCGAGAAAACATTCGTAGCTTTCCAAGAGTCCGAACCTAATTCATCCGAATTTCTTTTTGTGGGGATACCTGAAGAGAAAAGGTTCGCTTGCAATAAAACAACAACGGTAGCCCGCCTTGAAACAAATGCTAAATGGTTGCTAGTTTAAGCGAAATGTTTCAATTTCCTTACGCCTGCGAAAAATGTTTCCCCATCACGTTTGAATAGATTTCATATAACTGAACATCATCCTTTTCGAATCTGAATCCATTATTCACGATATTAAAACATTCCTTTTCTATATCTTAGAAGTTTTCCGTAAGTTCACAGACAACAGATTTTATTCATCCTTTGTCCTTTGTTGCTTGTGAATGTAGAAGCTTTCATATTTCAATAGTTCGAGGATTTTGCAGAAGGTAAAATGAAACGGAAGAAATCGTTTTAAAATTCTTGTTTGTAGTAAAATCCTCGAATATAACTTCCGATTGCTTTCGGTTACCTCATTGAATCTACAAAAGAATATCATCCATCAATTCTCTGTCAGTTCTGCCATATACAATATAAATTCAACCCACCTCCGAAAATAAAGCAGATAAAACGGAAATCCCAGCCTTTTAAACTTTGTTTCCCATGTGATTAAATTTGCCGGTTTTATTTCGATAATATAACGACAGTCAAAATATTGAAACACACCTTTTTTTCAATTAGTCCAGGAAACGAAACTCTGAACTGACATTCTTTCTTATCAAGGTGAATATTTGCTACTTTAGATTTTTGGGTTTCGTTTCCTGGAATAAATTGCGAGAACGTGATGATATATAAATATTTAGTTGACGATAACCGGGTCATAAATAATAACACATTTCGAATTTCTGTCAAACAATTTCCTTTCAATCAGGTTTAAATTATTTTGTTGACACGATATAAATTTTATTTTTTTGGGTCTAAATTATTTGACAGAGTACCAAACACTCTCAAGTGATTTATATTATGGTTTATCGTTTTTTCGAATACATTCTGGCAGGTTTCGTTAATTGAAATATTTACAGCGTGAAATTATTTGAATGGCTCATTAATATCCGATTAAACTACATCGTATGGAGAAATTTTTTTGTCCCACTATTGCTATATATATTCTCCATAAAAAAAAATAAGAAACGATACAAAGTAGATGGAAAAATGGAATTGAACAACAACTTCTGCATATTTCCATTCGGTTTCATGACATTGAAAGTTATATCTAAACGAAGTTAGTACTCTTGAAAATTTTTTCTCGATGATCTAAAACAATCATCCGTTTTCCTCGCACAGTTCTGATTACGTGTCAAAATGGTGAATATCAGTATGCTAGTAGATCTTTTAGATGGGCCTTCTCATTCTATTCCGGGCATCAGTTGATGAGTACATTTTTTTCTGTCAATATACCGATTTAAATGTTTTCTTGTCCAAGCTGATTTGAAGCCCATATATTAAATGAGTAAATGAGCAAATAGTGTGTTTTCTGATGCCTCCAATTTCAATAACGATAGAAAGTGCGTGTGCTAAGAGCTGTGTTGCATATTAGTAGATAAGGACGCCTTGCTAGATCGATACAGAGTTGTCCGAACCCCAAAAGATGATAATATAGCCGTAGCACGATTGAGGCTCCACACGCTATCGAATTCGAGTTGCACGAGAAGTCGAGTGTTTCGTGCCATCAAATTCTTGAAGGAAGTAAGTACCTCAGGACCGCACAAATGTGGCGGAAACATCTCATTCCGGACCGGAATGCTCACATCGTCCTGTCACGACACAAATATTCAATGCCACCTGCTACAATTGATCGAGAGTTGCGGAAAAGCTTTATGTCAATTTAATGTAATCCTCCGTTCGGTAGACAGAGCTTACCGAAACATTCACGCCCTATATGACGTTTTAACGGCCACAATTGTCCCTGAAATGTGGTTTCGATTCGATCAACGGGTTCACAAAAAAAAGTCTCGCTCGTTTGAACATTGGCTGAAATGATTTATATGGTATAAATTTAGAGTGCTTCACAAGAAGTATTTATAAAATTGGGAATTTTCTTATTTAGAGAAAAAATAAGACTGAGCGTAAAAGAAGAAATAAAAAAAAAGAAAATTAAAATCGAATATCTTTTAAAACCTGAAGTACCTAGATGTGTGCTTTGCAACACTACATGATTCAAAAATTTTGAAATTCGTGTCGTTTCGAACCGCATTCAGAATTTCGTGATACATTTATTATATATCTTCTTAATTTTCAATTCCCAATTTTTTTGGAAACTTTAATTTCACTTTGTTGTTTCTCGTTTTTTCATTTTAAAACCAGTTCAACACTGACCAAAATTTTCATTTTCCTTTTCTAAATCTGAGACTAAATTATTTTAGATCCCTTTTGGAATAATGTCCTTTACGTTAACTTTCCCCAAGTCAAAACTGCGTATTCTATTATAAAAGGAGGTTCTAATCGAAAAATGTCTGTTCCACGCTTCAGCTTTAGCCATTCAACCGAACAATGTAAGTTCTCGGATTTCGATATAGATTGATATCAAATCTCTTTTAAGGTAGGAATCTCCTACAATGATTACCTGCTGAAATTTATTTAAGGATTACAGGATCAAATGGAAATTTTGTTTTACAGAATAAAATCGTTTCAATTCCTACCGAAAAAAAAAATGGATCGCACCCAATTTCTTTCAATAGAAATTCCTCTAATCACAAAATAAACACGCGTGAATCGTGTCTGATATAATTTAATAAAGTAAATCTATGATAATAACCACTCCCTTATGACACCTAAAAGCTGCTTGGACAGCTTCATTCATCGATTTTCAAATGGGTTTCGGTGTGCTCTCAAAGTGGGCAAATAACCCATCACACCAATGTTTACGATGACAAACTTGTTAGGATCTTTAGGGAGACATGGGGAATATTTCACCAACTCTATCTGATAATATATGGGAGCTCGTGTTAGCGTTTCAAAGTTAGTTTACAAGTTTCACTTTCTTCACGAGTAAATGCACCGCTGCGAAACTTCATCAAGTGAGACGATTCTGCAGTTCGATTTGTTAGATTGCGTACTCTCTCTCCCCCAAAGACCTACCCATTTTGTGATTAGCACTGCGAATTAAGGTTCTCATGTGATAAATAAATGTAACTGCATGGGCAATCGAAATTAAAGTTTCATTCAATACTGAAAACCGGCATAAAAAATCTTGGATATTGTCGCTGAGGTCAGCAGGTTCTCTAAAACGAATTAAAGTTTTAATTTCCAGATTTTTATTCAATTTATTTTTTCAACTTTGTGGATCTAAATAATGAAATCCCAATAAAAATTTTCATAAAAAAAAGGAAACATGGAGCAGATGGATTGTGGAAGAAACTTTGCGTCGCACTTCGAAAAAAATTTCAGAACATATATGTATACCTATGAGAAGGACACTGCTTTTCCGAGCCTTATTATCATCTTTCGAAATCTTTCGAAATAGAAAATAAAATAAGTCAATTGAAATCAACACTAAATTATACTTACACTAAATTATACTGATCAAATTACATAATAATTTATACAGGAGCTTTGGCATACGAAATTTATACGTGTGGGAAAATGTGAGGATTGTCACAGAGTATTGAATTTCGCAGAGATTTTTCAATATTTTGAAACTTTGTTGTTCTTTCATTTTTTATGGTTTGCGATACACAAAACATGTCCTTAATCGTAATTAATTCATCTTCAAAACACTGATATTCATTGAATTCAATGACGACAGCTCTAAAATACAATCTCTCATCACTGAATTCAACGATCACCAAAGTTTTAATGAATACAGCCGAAAAACAATAACTCACGTCAAAATAAACGCATTTACTAGTCGTCAATTGAACACATTCCATTAAATCCAATTACAAATCCTGATTTGCTATTGCAATCCTTTCCAAATCATCCAAACTTAAATTCTTGACCTGTTCGCAAAAGGTTTTCATGAACTCGTCGACGATAGTTTCGCATTGTTCCTCTGTATAAAATTGAAGCAAAACTTTCGCTAAAGCAATGGGTAACGCAGCCGGTTTCTTAGAGAACACGTAGAGTTTTGAACCATCTTCGATTCCCGGGTAAAAATTTAACGATTTTTCGTTTTGCAACGATTGTCCCAAAAATACGACGATTTGTCGAAAAACGGGGATGTTGAACTCTGCACCGATTTTCTCCTTTAATTCGGCTACGCTCGTCGTTTCTTCTGCATCCATCGAACACGATGCACCAGTTTTAAGGTATTTCACGAAAATATTCATTTTTTTTTCGTTGGTTTCGTGACCGAAAAATTGAAAAATCTGCGATGTCACATGTCAAAACGTCGTTAACGGTTTTAGATGCTTATAATAATTTGAAAAATTTGACATGAACATGAATCGGATTGCTTTCAAACTTGGCCATCAACGATTATTTGTATAAAGAACAAAAAAAAAGGTTGTCGAGAAAAAATTCGCCAACCTTTTCACACACATGAATTCAGATATCCCCGTTTTTAGAGTAAGACAAAGTGTATACTCGTAGTGAGTGATAATTCAATAGGAAAATATTCTGATTCGATAATTCTTTCTATTTCTCAACATCTTGCTTGTGTTAGTAATTTTCCTGTTCGAAAGAACGAAATAACATTTCATTTCCACCGCATTTCCCGATCATGATAGTTTAGACTGCATTGCTGATTGCGTGCATCGCCATTCGACCGTTGTCATTACCCAGTATCAATCAATTTATAGTAATAACAGAACTGCAAATTGTCGGACCATATGTTGGCATTTTCCTTACCTCTTGATATTGACGAAAAAATATTCGCATATTCGAAGATAGTTTTACAATTGCTCAAATAATTCTATCTGGAACAAAACTATTTTTGTGTTAAAATGGAGGTAAAATGAAGAAGCTGTTTTCTCTAGCCGACTTATTATTAAATTTACTATTATTAAATATTTAAATTTATCTTTCTTCATTTCGTCACGACTACGTTACCACTTAAATATTTATAACTCGCAATCCAAGTTTTATCCAAATACTTTTCATTCTTCATTCGACTCCTTTTTACTTTTTCTTAATATGAAATGGATGAAACCAAAAGATTCCAGCATAACCCTGTCGATTATGTTAATGTTGGCATGATTGGACAAATCGCGATATAAATGTGCTACAGATCTCAATAATAGATCCTTTCATCTGCCACTTCTCTTTATCAGCATCGTCGACAAGACATCGACGCGATGGCGCCGGCGGATTGGTAAGCGAAAGGACCAGATAAGAATAATACCCGGATGACTTCTACGAAATCTATTCTCGATAACAATATTTCTAGAATAAATCCGCCGTTCATTCTGCACAAGTGCAGATGATTCAATCTTGTAGACCAAATTGAATTGATCGATTTAATTTACGTTCCAAAAAAAATATTACCTCTCCATGAATACTAACGAAACTGAACATTACCTGAATTTTTATTATAGTTCAAAATCCTAGACAGTAATTTATAATAGACGATAACAGTTCTGAACAATTTATGTAACATTAATTAGATTCACCATATTGAAAGAAATTGCACCGCTGAGTTAATGTAAAGCTGAAATTCATTGTGAAAAGCAGTATTCAGTACGACAGATGAGGCAATACTAGCTTTGTGCTAATTAGGGATTAAGTCGCTTAACTCATCATACAAAAAGTTTCGCAACTTAAAAATCCCTAACCAGCCCCCCATGCCTGAAAGTAGCATAAATAGTACCATGCCGCAAAGCAGCTAGTCTACCTGGCACGAATCCGAACTTTACTAAAATCCATTAAGTTTGTTCTCATTTAAACTATTAAAAATCTACCGTAGGCATAATTTAATGCCTATAAAAAAGTACGGACATTTTATTTTTTCTGTGGTAATAAAAAAATCGTACTGAAGGTTGAAAATTTGCGAGTGGTTGTTTTGGGAACGAGCAACTATTGACAGAAAAATTGAATGTTTAATTTAAAATCAACGAACATTTTTTGAAAATTTCATGTTTTCAACTTCCACAAATCTTTCAAAAATGAGCCCTTAAATTAAATTTCTTGAAAACTTGGGAAACACTCATAGGCAACTTTCTCAGAACTTATTCATGAATTCCCCCAAAATTTATGCAGGAAATTTTCCACTTTTCGAAGGTATTTTAAACCGTCAATTTTTCAAAATTTATTGAACTCGCAAGAATGGCCATATCATCGTTGCTTCTCATCCCCCTCGTAGGTTAATTCTTATTTATTCTATCTGAAATCGTGGAATACTTGATGCTACTCATTCAAATTCCCTTCGTGTGAAATGACAAGAAAATAGACGAATCAAACAAATCTTCAAAATATCGAGTCGAAATAGACCTTAGTAATGAAAAAATCGTACTGAAGTTTGAAAATCTGCGAGAGGTTGTTTTGGGAACGAGCAACTATTGACAGAAAAATTGAATGTTTAATTTAAAATACACGAACATTTTTTGAAAATTTCATGTTTTCAACTTCCACAAATCTTTCAAAAATGAGCCCTTAAATTAAATTTCTTGAAAACTTGGGAAACACTCATAGGCAACTTTCTCAGAACTTATTCATGAATTCCCCCAAAATTTATGCAGGAAATTTTCCACTTTTCGAAGGTATTTTAAACCGTCAATTTTTCAAAATTTATTGAACTCGCAAGAATGGCCATATCATCGTTGCTTCTCATCCCCCTCGTAGGTTAATTCTTATTTATTCTATCTGAAATCGTGGAATACTTGATGCTACTCATTCAAATTCCCTTCGTGTGAAATGACAAGAAAATAGACGAATCAAACAAATCTTCAAAATATCGAGTCGAAATAGACCTTAGTAATGAAAAAATCGTACTGAAGTTTGAAAATCTGCGAGAGGTTGTTTTGGGAACGAGCAACTATTGACAGAAAAATTGAATGTTTAATTTAAAATACACGAACATTTTTTGAAAATTTCATGTTTTCAACTTCCACAAATCTTTCAAAAATGAGCCCTTAAATTAAATTTCTTGAAAACTTGGGAAACACTCATAGGCAACTTTCTCAGAACTTATTCATGAATTCCCCCAAAATTTATGCACGAAATTTTCCACTTTTCGAAGGTATTTTGAACTGTCAATTTTTCAAAATTTGTTGAACTCGCAAGAATGGCCATATCATCGTTGCTTCTCATCCCCCTCGTAGGTGAATTCTTATTCATTCTATCTGAAATCGTGGAATACTTGATGCTACTCATTCAAATTCCCTTCGTGTGAAATGACAAGAAAATAGACGAATCAAACAAATCTTCAAAATATCGAGTCGAAATGGACCTTAAAAGAGGAATGTCTATTTTCCCATTTAGAACCTCATAAAACTCTAAATCGGATAAATATACACTACTCTAGTAAGGTAATGCAATAAGTACAAAACATTAAACTAAATACGTTCATAATTTTTCCAATTATGAAATACTTTCATTTCATTTTTAAATCCTCATATACTCTAATATATCATACTTAACACAATATTAATTTACTTGAGATATTACAACTTATGATAATTCATACAACGTTGTTGCAATTGAAGGATTAATACAAACCTCCACATGCTGTGTATTATTTTCGTACTATACGGCGATATTGTATCGCGAACATTTGAAACGTTATTTCTACGAAATGATGAAAACAGAAAGTATGTAGTCAATTTTGGAAACTGTAGATCGATGATTGAGGAACCTCAAAAGAGAAGTGGCCGATTTGGATTCAGATTTTTAAATGAATCTCAACCCAAAGTGAAACCACTTATCCATCAAAATTCTTATTTTCAGTATAAATTTAAAATCAAATCAACCAAAACCCATCGCTTCCTTGTCCTACTGAAATGACTCCTCCCACTAAATACACGTTTTGTAACGAAACGTTTCCCAAATTGTGGGCCGATGGTTTCAGGAACCTCAATGCAAAAGTAGCATTTTTGTATTTAGACTTTCAAAACTCTAAATAACAAAATAGCCACTTATCCATCAAGATGATACATAATATAAAATGTGTAATTAAATGATCATAATATAATATGCATTCGGTTACCTATCATCCAAAAATTGAGAAAAATTAGAGCCTAAAAGATAAAATGCCAAAAAAACTTTGCCCCCAATATTCAAAGTTCCAATTCGGCGGTTAGAACAGATCAAGAAAATGTGATTCAGGTAAGCAAAAAAATTAACTGAACGTACAAGCACGAAATCATTTTCAATAAAATAATACTATTCATCGTTTATGTATTTGGAGGACGAAATTTTGATGTGGTTTTTCTTGCAATGCACACATCAAATTGTATTAGGGCGAGATGGAAGATCTTAAGAGGAAAGTATGTGGTGGATTATCATCTCCGAAAAGTAGGGAAATTGTGTTCCCAGAACGCGACAACAACATAAAAATTATTCCCTTTGGCTTTGAGCCGGTGGCATCAACAACCGTCCTGGAATGGTGGTAAGTCCGGTAAGATTTCCTACAACTCTTCATACCAAACAACCACCAAACCAGCAAAATTGTGCAATAGGTACTGGAAAACCTTTTTTTAAAGAAAATACCTTGTTTGTACCTATAATATATAAACCCGATTATTTTTCTATTCGGATCAATGTGGTTTTTTTAAATAAGGATACTATCGTTGTGTAAATAAATATCACTACAAAAAATGAGCAATAATTAGTTGGAGATAATCTTACAGTACAGAATTCTGTTGATTTGATGACGTCGAGATTTGGTAAAATCTTGATAACAACGTGAGTAGTATATACAACCTCATTAGAACTATGCCATCTCAGAAATTAGGATTGTATAATTAGCTAATTCCAAAAATGAGCATAGTTCCAGCAAGGTGTTAATTTTTAACGACACCGTAGACTGATTACTAATTAACGAATAAAATTCATTCGATGTGCCTCTTTTACTCGCACGGACCTTTATTAATGTGCACGAGATAATTTTTAAAGAATTAATTTGCACTCATGTCAAAAATATATTCCAATCAACGACGACCAACCTCAATAGACTAGTGTAATTTCTTGCAATTGATGATTAAATTAACATCCAATTGCGAAAAATTGCACTATTCCAGTAAGTTTGTAAGGACAAATATTTTAGTCGAATATGTTCATTTCACTAATGTACAATATAATAAATAGATCATGTAGTCGTTTTTGTTTGCGTTTTTTAAACCTTCAAGCTATTTGACTTCAATCCTCAATCTTGAAAGCACATTCAACAGTATTATTAAGAGTTTTTGCACGAGTTTTTTGTTCCATAAATATAATTTTTTGTATATTTTGGTACATATTTAAGTAAGTACATATTTGGAGGAATTTATAAAGAGCATGTCTTCTACTCTCATGTGCACTCACCTGGAAAGTCTTACGCGCATGAAGTCAATTTTCATCTAATACCGAGAAACTTCGTCCAACTACTTCATTCTGCATGGGGTTCTGAAAATAAGTAATTGCCGTTAAATTGATGAATACGTGACTTGAAAACGTGACAAAAAAATCAAAATAACCTATATGAAACCGTTACTTCATTAATGGAAAAGAGAACAATTAACTGATTGATAAATCAGTCTCAAAGATAATAAATAACTCGAAAACGCGGATAGATCCAGCCTAATTATGCTTCAATAAAATATATGATTCAGTGATTTACAAAAAAGTTTTTCCAAAGAAGTAGTTCCAAAAATTTCTGGAATAACTGACTTACGAAAAGGAACCGTGGAAAATTTCGTATCAAAATTTATATTCATAAAAAAAATTTCAATTCAAATAAATAAAATATTGAAAAATGGTTCCAAGACACAGCAAGTTCTATAATTTTCACATAAAATGATTTCTACAATAAATTAGAATTATGAAAATTATTATAGATGCCACCGATTATCTGATTTTCCGATTTCAATCAAAATCGAAATCGAATGATGCGAGTGATTTGTTATTAACGTATTAATAAAAAAGTACTATAAATTTCAAATGAATCGTCTTTTGAACACGCGCATATTGTAAAAAAGAGCTAATTTTCGTATTTCAACAGCTGCCGAAAAAAGTATGATTGATAAAGAGACTTAATAAACAAACGACATTTTTGGGCAAATGGTGGAATATTTAACAACTTTTTAATTATGCGCGAAATAATAAGTAAAAAAAACATACGAAATGAATTTTTTCAAAATTCACTCACCGACTATTCATTAAGCACACGAAATATCTTTAAAACATTTGCACTTTAAGGGCGACCGTCCATATAGGCGATTCGAGTTGCTTAAGCAATAAAAACGGTCTAGCTCGAAAAGTACCCAGCTACCAGATATTCGATTTTTGACACTTTTACGATGAACGCTTGAGAAAGGTTCGATTTATGGGAATTTCGGAAGGGATATCCCTTTTAATTCAGACTCCATAAAACTATGGATCAATTTAAATTAAATTGAAAGTGAACCTATACACGACGTATTTTTTGTTTATGTAAAAAAAATATACTCCACATCTTATCTCTTGCGTTTATACCTATGTACATGAGTACATCGCGAGAGTTTGAATGAAAAGGGATATACCTTCCGAAATTTCCATAAATTGAACCTTTCTCAAGCGTGCATCGTAAAAGTGTCAAAAATCGAATATCTGGTAGCTGGGTACTTTTCGAGCTAGACCGTTTTTATTGCTCATGCAACTCGAATCGCCTATATGGACGGTCGCCCTAACAATGCCAAACTGGTACTACGAAGGTACATTGAATCGCGGTACTACTTGAATCACAGATCTTTGGAGTGGGAACCTCCTCCCACAATGTAGTACATTGGTTGTATGGGCGTGGTCTATATTAAAACTTGTTCAAGGCTGTAGACAGGAAACTGGACTGAATCGACACTGATGCCAGCTTTACTGCAACTGCAGTAAATCCACGGCTTTTTATTTATCGGAAGCTATTTAACAATGTTCCGTTTTCATACTGAGATAAAACAATCTCACAAATCTTTCAAACATTTATTGCGAAGAATTTCGTAATTCAATGCTTTGATAGGTGTTTATTTCGTCTCTTTTTCTTTATTTTGATATATTCATTTAACCAATTAAAATGAATTGTATTTCATAGAGAATGTGACCAAGCCATCTAAATTAAGTTTGGAAGCTCTCAAATTGTTTCGTGTTCATAATCAGAGGGTACGCCTGAAATTATAGGTTAAGAACGCTTTTTACGTCTCACAATGGGGTTATAATGTTATGCAACCCTCTTAACTTGGATAGTTGTCTTATTTTAAGGAGGAAATCATAATAAATAATAACCTTTCAAACTAATCACGGCTCAAAATTTTGGTAAATATGTAATATTTAATTAATAAAAATTATAGGTTAACCACGTGCAATGCACCCTTAATACTTAAATATCACCAAATGAATTGAAAAACTAACAGCGATGTCAATGATGAATACTTGTTATGCATTCGATTTGAAAAGAAATCGAAATGATTATGTGGCAGTAGCTCAATATCTGTAATAAATATCCAACGACGGCGTGGCGAGAATTATAGGTAACCCGCCCTTAGTCGGATCGATTTGAAAATATGTATGTATTAACTTTTATTTCGTGCATATTTCAAAGGACATAGAAGTTAATAAAGTGCTAAACCAACAAATCGTGGGTTAACCACGTGATTATGGTTTACCCACGTGCAGGTTTGGATCTAGGGGGGACAAGTATCTCTTTATATACTCTTTTTTTAGGCATCGTATCGAATTGTAATATGAAAATTTTTGATCGAAGGAGGCGGCAAATTTCTTGGAAATTTTTGTGCATAAAGAGGGCAACAAATTAGTACTTTGCCCCTGTGTTGAAAATTCTTGAACCGATACTGCTAAGCTGAGGCAACCCATCAAAGAGTGAAAGATTATAGACGAAATGAATCACTGATCCGTTGAATTGAAACGATTGTAATGTTTGTCCGTGAAATAATCTATCATCGACGTTCGCAAAACACTTAATTATCGAAACCTTGAAGACCATACTTGGGGACCTAAAAGAAGATTGTAATCGAAAAGGTGCTTATCAATTGGGAAAGAGGATTCACTTCTATTCTAACCGCGGTCTCATGGCCGGCGCTATAGACATGTGCCGACGACACCTGCAATCATGCTATTCCTTAGGGCAACCTTGTATACGCCAGATAATAATAGCGGCGAATTAAAGAGAGAGAAACTTTCTTCTTCTACTACTATTCAATATGGCGACCGCCCTGGCCAATCTGAGAAACGTTACTTGAACACGCGCATGACCAAATAGAATATTCTCGATGGAGCAGATCGTCTTTTCTCAGGTGGTATAAAAAGAGATCCTAAAGGTTAGTACAGTCTTTTACGATCAAATATTTTATTATGTAGTTAAGAATGGTGTGGGTTATATTTTGTGTTGTGTACTTACTGAGTGGTATGCAGTTTTCAAAGGTACATTTTACTTATAATTTTATTGTCGCGAAAAATTTCCGTACTTCACACTCCATTAAACGTTAAAGGAATTTCATATTGTGAGTATGACAAAATTTTCCCGAAAATGTGTGTATTATCACAGAAAATTCGTGATCTACATACATAAATCGAATTTTGTAGAAATTTCCTACATACATACGTACGAAATATAAACTTTCCCAACGGACCTTCAGCAATAGATCGAATTCTGGAAAACGAAAATCGGCGTGTTTCAGTTTGATATTTCAAATTTTTTAACATGGAATTGAGTTTTCTAATATGGGATCGGAATAGCATTTCTGCTCGTACTGCTTCATGGCCGCCGCTGTGAATGTGTACTGATAGCACCGGCGCCGGCGGCAACCTTATCCACGCTAGATAACAATAGCGGCGAATTGAATAGACAGAAACTCTTTTCTCCTATTAGTATGGTGATTGCGTCACCTCTCTACTGAGTAGTCATTGATAGCTCGCGCATGCTCAAATAATACCTTCTGGGTAGTGGTGGTACTCAAGTCCCCACTTTTCTTAGGTAATTTAATAGATAAGCAGCAGAGTGGCATCCTAATTTTTCACGGATGGGCAATTTTATTAGTTCCAGGTCGGGGAGTGGAAAAATACAAGAATGCAGTGCCTCGTTCAAAATTTAATTTGTTTTTAGGTGATTTCGTATTGTGATGTGATTATAAATTTTCTTAAGGTAAATTTTCATCCTTAATTTAGTAGTTTCATAAAAAGGATCCTTTTTTGGAGCAATTTGTTACCACGTGGTTACGTTCTTTGATATGTTGAATTCTTTAAAGAGATTCTAGTCTGTTGATAGTCTCGCAGGCGTATTTGAAGAGAAAAATGAAAAGCACATTCTTTTCAATTTTGAGTTCATTTGCACGATATATTTTCCATTCATAAGCTCCTCTTTGTCAAGTATTCCTAAAGATATGTGTACAAGGAAACAATACGTAGATATTTTCCTCAAAGTCTACATCGACTTGCATCATTACAAAACGTTGGATTAAGCGGTATGAAATTGATCTACGTATCAAATCATAATAATACCTTTTATTATTATTAGTTCTTTGAATTTTTTATCTCTTTTCCAGAATGACAGTTTGAACAAACACGGTTGGAGCATGAACATCATTTCCACAGACTTTTCAAGGTAGGTGTATTGAAAGTTGAGTTACTTTTAAAATCGTGTGAACGGCTTGAAGAGAAGTTCCATTCCTTCATAAAATTGAACATCCATTCTTTAATTAGTAAATTGATCAATGTGTAATATATTCACCAATTTCTTTCTGATAAATTTTTGAATTTCTTTCATTTTTCTTCACCCATGATAATAGTTTGAAAATTTGACATTTTGCAATGGAACTCTGGTAGCGGTTGCGTTAAATTCAAAGCAGCCGTTCCCGCAGTTTCATTGAAAAATGCCGCCCGTCTACATAAATTTATCTCTCTTTGCCTAAAATATTTCGAATTATTATCAAGTTTTTGAGGTTTAGACGTAGATCTTTTCCTCTCATGAAAAAGTCAAAGTTACCAAAAATCGGAACAGTATCTTTTTATTGAAGTGCACTAAAAAAACTCATTTGAATGTTTTATATTTTGAAGCATTTCATGTACATTCTGAACAGTTTTCAGTCGCTGTCTACTGATGCATGTATTTTCTGTTTTCTGTTTTTGTTTTATTTTAGTTCTAGACATGGAATTCTGCTTATATTCTTATGCTTTTATGTTCTTTCGCTGATTTTTTTTTTGCCCTAACTATATTCGCATCATCGCTGCTTCACATGACTGACTTATCTATTGGGTTACCACTTAGTTTAAAAGTTGTTATCCAAATGATAATTCGATCAAGTGTAGTCCTCTTCCTCCACTCATTTCATAATGTTATTAATAACATGATTAATATTTACGAAATATACATCTGTCGATATATTTTCTGTGCTTGACAATATTGAAAATTGAATTGGCAGTCTATATACATCAATTTATTTAAATGTGGCGTCTGACGCAATTCGCAAAATAGATCAACTTCGCACTAATTAATTTATTTGAAATTTAAAAATTAATTATTTTGTTTTCGCTTTAAATTTTTATTCAATTGTTGAGTTGTTCTTTAATAATTTTTAAAAATCATTATATAACAAGTCAAAATGAAATAAAAACTGAATTTCAAAGGCTTAAATCTGGTTTTATTCTTATATCTCTTCAGCTTTTTCGGTGATTTTCTTCTTTCTATAATGCTGTTATCTACTGCTTCACACGACTGATTTATCCACTCAGGTACAACCGATTTGAGGGTTGTAACTAAGCGGGTACTTCAATCAAGTGTAGTTCCTACTCCAGCAAATCTTATTATTATCATAATATTGATAATAACTTGAAGAAATAATCATAAATGTAAACAACCAATATATTTTTTCTAATGACAAATCCCAAATAACTCTTTATTCATCCATGTCTCATTATCCTTTTTCTTTATATCATTTTGAATATTTTGACAATTGTATTCAAAACATTTCATGCATTTTTCAATGAGCGATGTTCATGATTTGTTCTTTTTTTACTGCTTCACTTGACCGATTTATCTACTGAGTTACCAGCCAATTTGAAGGTTGTAACTCAGCTGATATTTCAATCAAGTGTTGCTCTTCCTGCTGTAATTTTTGTGTAACCATTATCGAATTAATGTAGGCTTAAAATAACAACTGTCAGAATCAAGAAATCTTGATTATGCATCTTTTACAACTTGGGATTCAATCTGTGATAGAAAGGAGGTGGCCAAGACGTGTTTTAACTGTTGCCATATTACATATTTCTAACAATCTGTCAATTGAAATATTTTTATTTTTTGTATGCCTTATTGATTGTGTTTGATTATGCTTTTATCTTCCGTTTCCACCTAGTACTTCATATGACCGAGTTATCTACTGTGCCACTCCTTAAATTGAAAGAAGTGGTGTAGTTGATGATTCAGTTGTGTGCGGTCGCAACCCCAATAGATAATTTTCTTACCATAACTACATATAAGGAATCTTATGGCTGAAATATTTTGTTCGTGGATTGTTTTTGACCCGGTCATGTCACGATAAATGTTAATTGTGAATTGCAATACACAAAGGAGTGGGGGATAGCGAACTGATAAAGCTGATGGCAGTTCTCTTTCAACTATTCCAGTTTTGTGTTGTGATCCTATTTTCTGTCTTTGAAATCTTTGAAATTTTGATGATTTTTGATTTTATATAAAGATAAACTATAAAGTTTAATTAACTTCAATTGAATTCAGAATGTATCCCTTTGACTTCACATGACTGAATTATATGTTAGAGGGTAACAATAATTGAAAGTTGTTACGCTAATTGATAATTCTGTCATGTTTAGTCATCATTTACGCCTGGCCATGCGTTTTGAATCTTATAGTGCTTTTTTCCGTCTTGATTTTTCTTGGACAAGTTGCGATAAGTAATATTGAAACGGAAGAGATCACAATAGAGAGCTATCTGTATAACGCTCAGCAGATGAGAAGATAATTTGGCAGTAAGGTCCATCATTCAGAATTCCCATGGACCTTCTACGGGCCACATAGATATTTTTGTACTTTGGATGGTATAAATATTACCATTTCGAGGAGGATAAAAACTTTATCTTAAGTACCGGCTTAATAGTTCCCATTGTTCCTACCAATTCAACAAAGCGGTAGTCAAAACACACTTTTCCTATTGAATACAATCAGTTATTGATTAATTTGGCGACGCAAATTGTTGATATCGTTTGACATTGCATGATGAAGAAATAAACCGTCGGTTTATCCGCTGACGAATTGTCTTCTCTGACATATTTACAATACAAGTTTTAAAAAAATCACGTTTCTTTTTTTATCAATAATGTTGTGTGTAGTTTTTTCACGATAATCGGTAATCAGTGTATTCCTTGACATGCACGTGACTGAGTATCTTATGGGAGACTATTTAAATAAAACGTAGTCTTTCATAGGATACCAGTCACGGGTAGCGTCAGATGATTAACGACATTAAAAAAGTTCCATTAGGAATAAAATATTTTCAATACTTCTTTGGCTAAATGTGTTGAAGATATATGCAGAAATTCAATTACGTGCACCCGATAGACAGCTGAAGAAATGTTGTTTTTATTTTACTATAAAATAAAAACAATGAACATTGAGTTGAAATTATAACTGAACTGACGCTTAGTTACGTATTACATACATCTTGTTTTTTTGATGGATGATTGCGTACCTTAACATTTCTGCCATCGATCGAAGAAACAGACTGTGTGTAATCTTTCCACTCGTAATTTATCTCATAATTGACTTAATATATCCAGCAAATGACTAAGTTCGTACGATTGTCCGTTACTATCATTTTATATAACTAAATACTTAGCTGTTTGCATTTTTGACAGCTATTCTCATCCTTGGTATACACGCGACTGAGTGTCTTTTGGAATATTGCGTGAAATAAAAGTAATATTTCACAAGATCTCAGTCGTGTGTTTTTCCAGATATGCAACTATAAAAAAATATTTCTTTCATAAAACCATGTTTTCAATGTTTTTCATGTTCTACTCTGTCTGGTTGTCAACGAATTTGATTTCATAATGAAATCATCATTAATTTATCATGAAATCGTGAATTTCATATTAATAAGCGATGTTTGTCATCTAGAATGTGCGAGACGGCAGTCCAGGGTACTCTTTATCCTATCAATTATTCATACTATGTATATGAGAACAATTATGTAACTAATAACTACAGATGACTAGGTAACGGGTTGATTGTTGCAGTCATTTAATGTAACATTGCAACCTGGTTACTAAGTTGTTTGTAGATTTCGCATCGATGAGTTCTCAAACACGGCAATATACTCATACTTCTGACTCCACGTTACTGAGTATCTTGTGGCAAACTAGTTGAATTGAACGTAGTTTTGCATGAGAACTTAGTTCCGTGTTGTTACAGATATACAACTAGTGAAAATTATAGAATGCATAGAAATGTTTAGAATAAAACGTTTTCTGTCATTATGTGTTTGAAATGTTTAACTGATGGTTCCATAACGAATTTATGTTATAATATCGACGATTTGATTCATTGAAATATTTGAAAAATTTTTTCATATGAATGTAGGGAATAAATTTTTTTTATATGATTCACTACATATCACGAGGTATCTGATTATAAGATTGATTGTTATTTAAACTTCATTACATATATCCATCGATAAGTATTTTAGGAACATGCTACATGCTACAGATGACTAGCTGTCCGGTTGATTGTTGCAGTAGTTTAATGTAACAAGGCAATCTGACTGCTAAGTTTTTTGTAGATTTTGCTCACTACACTTATGACAAACTAAGCGTATTTTTACATCAGTTATGTAACTATTTCACGAAATATTGGCCATATCCTACATATATGAATATATGTCGGCTCCACGTTTGCAGTAATTTTGTATATCATGCAATCGTGGATCAGACGTTTAACTTGTATGTAGCTGTCAGACCGATTGTTACATAATGAACCAGTCGTTATCTTATCAAGCCTTCAAAGTTATATTCTATATGAGTGATAAAAATGAAATGTTCTTAATGTTTTTTGTGAGTGTCTATTATGTGCTATATATGTATATATTGAAAAATTTTAACTATGGTTTCAAGATTAACGTTCCAGATGTTGTTCTTGCTCATTATTCAAACCTCATGAAGTTAATGAAAGTTTTTTAACTACAGATGACTTAGTCGCCTGGTTGATTGTTGTAGTGACAATCCAACCCAGTTACTGAGTTGTCAGATTCTGCATCGATATTTAAACCTGGTGATATTCACTGCACGTTACTGAATATCTTATGACAAACTAGTTAAATTAAACGCAGTTTGGCACAAGAACTCAGTCACGTGTTGTTTTATATATTCAACTATCAAAAAGTATATACTCATCAGTATTTGAAAGCAAATGTGACAATTGAAAAATGTTTAGCTAGTATTATGTTGCCCAGTCGTTAAATTTGAACTGCACATTTGAGTACCGAATTGTTTGAAAGATAGGCGTCGTCGAAGTTTGTTAAATTTGTTATGGCGCCGATGATTAGGAAATTAATCCTGGGTTTCGGCATTAATCACGGCTTGACATTTTGTTCACAACAAATCTGAAAGAAAAGAAACCAAAAATACGAAATAAGAGTAAAAAAATGAAATTAAGGCCCACAAGAATAAATTAAAAAATTGTATAATTTGCAGTTTTATGGATTTTTTTTTAGTTTTCAGTTCTTGACTCTTCACTCGTTTCTGTAATTTTCATAATATCTTGTTGCTATTTCTTAGCATTCCGTATCTCAAGATTTTTTTATTTTTTGACGGTTAACCCGGTTTATCGAATAATGAGAAAAGCTAGAAATTTATTTTTAAATATTGAATATTAGTACGTTCTACAGATGACTAAGTTGTCCGATTGGATGTTGCAGTAATTTTAAGTTACAACTCAATCTGACAGCTAAGTTGTGTGTAGTTTTCACATCGATAATAATTCAGATGTAAAATAAAACGCTTGTTATATTCCTTAGTATACACGTGACTGAGTATTTTATGAGAGACTGCTTGAGTGTCAGAATGACTACTGCAATACATATTTGAAATTATATTATTCATATAACTATATAGAAGATATTTTGGATACGGATTCACCAAAAAATGTAAGTCGGTTGTCAAATATTTATATTGTATGAGATGACTCAATTTTTTTCAGCAATTGAATTGGTACTACATATGAATAGATGCACGGTTGATGATTGCAGTTATTTTGTGTATCCTGCAATCAGAGATCGTGCATTTCATTTATATGTAGTTGGCACAACGATTATTCATGTACTTCACGTGACTGGGTATCTTAAGGAAGACAACATAAATTGAGTGTTGGATTCATAAGATGTCTCAGTCATTTGTAGTTCCAACTTTCAACCATTCAAAGTTATTTTCATCTGATCATTTTAATACCAATATTTTTTCATAGCATTCAACCTTGGAATTATTCATTTCTTTCATTTTGCTTTCATCAATGAGGTGTTATTTTTCGTAGTTTTAATGTCAATTTTAGAAATTCACAACATGAAGCAAATTTTTGTTACTATTTACTAAAAATACTGTACATACATACATATGACTAGGTGACTGGTACTCCTCAATGACTCAATGGCAAACTAGTTAAATTAAACGTTCTTTGGCACAGAATTTGTGTGATTTACAATAGGTGAATTTCTAAAAAAAAAATTTTTTTTGTTCTTTTTTATTAAAATATACTACATATGACTAGGTGTCTGGTTGATGATAACAGTAACTTTGTATAACCTGAAATCATTGATCAGTCATTTAAATTATGTGTGGTTCTCACACCAACTATTTATATTTTATATATTAAACATCAATTCATCAAACTTTACACTATTGGTACTACCCGTGACTAGGGTGAATTAAACGTTTTAGTCAAGCTAAATGAAATTTTAATAGCGAATAACTGTAGATAACTAGTTACCAGGTCGACTGCTGCAGTATTTTAATGTGACAGCAATCTGGATGCTACGTTTTTTGTAAATTTTGCATCGATTATTTTTCCAATGTACTCCTCACTGCACGGTACTGAGATCTTATGACAAACTAGTTGATTTGAACTTAGCTTTGCATGAGAGCTCAATTACGTGTTGTTATGAGATATTCAACAGTTTCATATTGTGTATAACGTTGAATTACCTCCACGACATCATCTGAATTCATAAGTTCGATCGAATTCTAGTTTTTATGGATAATATCGGGAAATATGTTCACGTACGCATACTACATACATCTTGTTTCTTTGACGGCGGTTGCATTAATTTCAGGTTGCTACCGCCTATCAAAGAACTTGTTGTGTGTAATTTGAACTCAAAATATCCATCAAAGGTTTCAACAAGGATTTTCTTGCGATGAAAAACTATAGTTACCTATTATACATTTTGTTTGTTTGAGGAGTGTCATGTACCAAGCAACATGTCGTACATTTTTGTGAGAAGCAATTAACAGGTTCATACATATATGTTTTATAAACTGGATGTTTGTTTCGGTATTGCGTTAATTTTCTGTGACGAATTAATTCCGAAATTAAGGTTTTGTATGATCCTCCAGACTTACTTGTAGTGCCTCATAAAATATCAGTTTTGCTCATTTCCAATTCTGACTGGGCTACTTATATTGAACATTGTCTATTATATGATCTCAGTTTCGCATTCAACTTCAAATTTATGTTGCTCATGTCTCCATGTTTTTTTTTCTTCCTTATATATATTTGTGACAATTGAAACGTACTTACACTTTGTTCTTTCTGTGAAAAGGTATTGTTTTATGTTGCTATCATTTACCAGACATCAGTTGTGCATAGTTTTTATTTGGACGTGTAAATTTTAGTGAATATTTTTGAATCTATAAGATACATACTACAAATTACTAGTTGGAAGATTGGAGGTTACAGTAATTTCATGTAACGATTCAACCTTCCAGCTAGTTGTGTGTAGTTTTCACATCTACTATTATTAAAGCTAATGTTTGTATTGCAATACGCAATTAGTTAGAGTAATAACTCTAACTATTTAAATTTAATTGTGCTTCATATTATTTCACATGGAAACCCAATGGCTTTTATAGAAGAGGATTCCTAAAAGATATGATTTGTTAGATGTTGTAAAATAATGAAACGCATTACTCAAATGGAGCTTTAAAAAACCTAGATGTTTTTCATGGCTCAATATTTCTTTGTCATCACTTTTCATAAATATTGATGAAAATTCAAACGTACATCTTGTTCGTCTGATGGAGTATTGTATTTCTAGAATCAATTGTTTAAAATATTGCACCGCTAGTGCATCGGTAAGGCACCGGTACTCAGGGATACGATATTGCTTACAATACGATACATAAATACCGTTACATACTACAGAATACTAGAAGGAAGATTGGATGTTTCAGTAACTTTATGTAACGATTCAATCTCTCTACTGAGTTGTGTGTAGTTTTCACATCTATACTTTCAATTAATCAACTAATTTCGCATGTCTGTGTGTTTTATGGGAAACTACTCAAATGAAGGAGCGATTCATATGGGTTCATAAGGTACCCTACGGTTTAATTTCGATTTTACATTATTTTTGCTTATTTCAGTTCTTCAACCGTTCTTCGTGCTGGATGTGACAGAGTATCTTATGAGAGACTACTTATTTTAAATGTAGTCTTTTATAAGATCCCTGCTGCGTGTAGTTTCAACTATCGAACTTTAATATTTCCTTATTTAAACGTACATTTTGTTCGTCTGCTGTGGGATTGTATTTTAGCGTCATCTGTCAGATGCCAGTGTGTAATCTTTTATTTGATCGTGACAATACTAATCGAATATGTGCAAAATTATAGTAAACTTACATACGACACATTAGGAGTTGAAAGTTTGGACGTTACAGAAACTTTATGTAATGATTCATTCTTGCAACTACTTGTGTGAAGTGTTCGCATCCACACTTTCAATTTATCCACACAAAAATTTTTATTGTGTACCACTTCCACGTGACTCTACATTTCTTAAGAAATTCTTGAAATTAAATATAAGTTCTTATAATGAATTTGAATTTGATATGTTGAAGTTGAGAAGTATTGAACGTTTAATGGAATAACGTGTTTGTTGTTTGCAATATATTTTGCTACGATGGGTATATATATTATATACATTTTATTTGTTTGATGAATGAACGCATTATTTTCGTTTTGCTGTCATTATCAAGCAATATAGATGTGTGTAATCCTCACTCTAATTTTTAATTTAAATTTTGTCTCATTTGTGCACATCGTCAGGTTTGAAGAACTTAATAATTTTGTTTCTTTTCGTCTGACACTGTTCGTCCCGGGACTATCAAGTGTAGTTTTTTTTCCAACTGTTTGAATTCATATTTTTCATACAAATCTTAATGTTTATTTTTCATGGTGAGATTATGTTGCTGAAAATTGAAATATGTATACAACTTGTTCGTCTGATGGAGGGTTGTATCAATTTTATGTTGTCATCATCTATCAGGCGTCAATGGTGTATATTCTTTTTCATACACCATCAGAAAATGATACTTTTCTTCCTGTTTTGAGGGAAGACACGAGCGGTGCATCTCCCAAGGGAGGTAATCGAAAAATGCAAAAGGTAAAAATTTTTACTTCCTGCAACAACATGACATTTTTAGTTATTTATGTCTGATTTTTAGGAATAGAACTTACGGCTAATCATAGATTCGTCATTAATGCCGATGTTATGGAATTATTAATTAGACCCGAGTTGAAACTTGTGGCTTCATTGCAATTGTAAGTGTTAATTATCATGACATATGTAAATGGCATTTGAATTAGATCAGCTTGCTGATGTTGATGGTACCCCGATTTATAAATCGTATCCCTCTAATTTTTGTTTTAGGGTATCACAGATGTGGTAGAAATTATTCCTAAGCGGACCGGATGGACAGTCAGTATCCCCATGGCTTGAAAGGACGTCGTCATAAAAGTGGAAGCGAAGGACAATCTCTTCAAACTGTACTTAGTAGTTGGCTCTTTTCCTGTATTTTCTCTGTATTTCGATAAGTACGCATTCATGCTTTTTTCTTTATATTGAGCATATGCTTTATATTTCAGTTCTGGCTTCTAGACAAACTCCCTATTCTCTTCCGTTTTGGTTTGGACGCAAACAGAATGTCACATTGCGATGAGCTGACATTAGTCATTGAATAAGGAATTCTATTGTTGTAAACTTGTAAAGGAATCAAATAATCTTTATTGTATACCCAATAGCTTATTAAATATTTATACTTGGGAGTACATTTTTAAAAGCTTAACATTATCGTTTGTAACTGTAAATTGCCACTGAGAAGAAAACAGTAATATATATGTTTTAAAGTACAGTACAATCGCTTTTTTGGAAAATAATCCTAGAGATATTGAAAAATTGTAAATGGCAAAATTATTTATGAAAAAAACTTTGAAGATGTTTGGTATATTGAAAATATAGTATTAGCAGTGTACTGTAACTGAAAATTTTTTGCAATTAAATATTTGCCTATTTGCGTTTATAACGGAAATTTTTATGATTCTATGTAATTGGAAAGACAACTTGTTTGTATTGAAGAGATGGAAATAAGCTTTCAAAATGTGCTTTATTATTATACCATATATCATCTATGAATAAACCATTCAATGCATCATTTTGTACCATTTAATTTGTATTTCGTATTAAAGTTCTTTGTCAGTCAAAAGATGCGAAATTCATTTATTCATTCAGTGAATGATGGAAAATCTGAATTGCGAATTTTGATTTTGGAAGAATTTTAGTTAATTCATTCTCACAATTCGTGTCTTAAAAGTGTCCCTATGAGCTCAAAGCGTTTTATCAAATTATTTTAGACATTTATAATAGAGACGCCCGCCATCCTAAATTTAATTCAAATTTTATTGTTCAAGAAAGTGTTTCTATTGCATAAAATATGTTTTCTTCACCAAAAAACTAATCTGGAAGTAAAATTGCCATTGATCAATGAGAATTTAATTTAAAAATAAACTACACAAGATAACAATTGTCAATGGGTGCTTTTTGGTTCATTCATGATTGGCTTGCGTTTCAATTATTTCTTACCTAGCGTTGATAATAACCCTTACCTAGTAGAATTTGCTAGACGAGACAATTTTGATACGGTTTTAAATCGACGACTAAAAGAAAGGTCTTCAGCCGCCCCCCATCTGCCCTGGATCCGCTCTTGCTCCAGAAAGATTATTCGGCTCGTCCCAATCTCTGATGGCTGCAATAACCTAAGGCTGTTGTCTTTAAGTGCAGAATACAAACTGTTCTATGTTACGAACTATCGAAGTTCGGAAATTTAACTAACAAGTACACAACCTGATGTTGTTATTTTGAGTAACCGGAACGGTTTCAGGTAACATTTTATATATAATCGAATAAAATTTTCATTTAGTTTTTCATCATTTTCATAAAATTAAACATCCATAGTGAACCATTTCGTCCTTTTCACGATCTAAACTCGAGGGTAAATTACATACATGTGCATCAATGAATATTCTTACATAAAGTTTATTTAAGTTCTTCTAATTCAATAAATGTTCACGAGAACTTTTCTACTTCCTACTAGGATAATATTTTCGTAAGGTTCGATTCCAATTCACTTAGTTTCGATCGACGCCAGTAAAAGACGAAATAAATCGAGTACATCAAAAGAAAAGACCATAAACTCCTTCACTGTATCATGTACGATATACATCCAGTTTTCAAGAAAATTATTCATTCCAACAAAAATTCCTGTTTAAGCTGCTCCTCTCAATAAAATATTCAATTCATTTCTGTAACAAAAAATTCATTCACTTTAAGATTCACCAAGTGAGCGTTGAAAATTTAATTCGAACCAAATTATTACATTATAGCCTTCGAATATATACGAATTAAAAAAAGTAAGAAATTTAAAGAGGGAAGGAGTTCTATTCCTGTCATTTCTAATATAATGTACTTTTTTCTATTGTAATGAAAATAGCGACATTGCAAGTTTTCTCAAGGGATGTAACCGAATCCCTACTTCATGCATCCTATAATGTACCTGTATAATAGGTGGTACCTACTCCCTACTCCAATCCATTTTTCGCGATAAATAAGAAAGGTCGGTACATTGAGTATTAGTCAGTATCTAGTATCCCAATCATTGTTTCAGTGTATGGGTGTGGCTGTATGGTGATTTTAATTGTTTGTTCCTTTTTGATCAAGTGAATAGAAACAATGAGGCAAGTAAACAATTTTCTTTAAACATTGAAAACCTTTTCTAAAATTTCATTTATTTGGTTAGGACTTACGAGAAATATTTCTAGAATTGAACCTTACAGCAGTTGAACATTTTTTTATAGGGGTGTTGAATAATCTACATGAAAAATAAACATCCGTACAGTTATTTCGAATTCTTGATTCATTGATCATGTAATTAAATACTCGCAGAAAGTTCGTCCATTCTTGGAAATGCAACTTAGTTGTTCTAATCAACTCCTCCGGAACTATATTTCTAAAAAAAATTCTTTGAAAAATAATAAAATTAAAGATGTTAAAATACTCTGGTTATTCTCAAAAAAATGTAGAACACATTTGAATTTCCTTACTCAACTTGATTTTTTTTAAAAAATTATTATTTTTCGTAAAAATGAAATTTTGAGAAAAGTTTGTTGCAAAAACATAAGAATTGAATATTTATTTTGTAAATCATCAGAGAAAATATGCTTATGGAAAAATATTATACAATAAATCCTAAGGAATACATGGCACGAGTTGAATAAATATCGATTCAGTTTCATTATATTGAAAGCTTGGTCGCCATCGCAAAATTTGATTTCATTTACATACATCCTCTGCGGCACGAATATAAGGGAATGAAATATTAATATGTAGCTAGAATTTTGTCACTGATTACCATGGTTATTTTTACAAAAGATGACACAATTTCTTCCCTTCCCTTGTTCTGGACCATGGATTCAAATTTGTATCTTACTTGGTGAAATTTGGAAAATTAAGAGCACACAGTGTGTTTTTTGCTACAATGTGCTCTAATTTTCCTTGATTTTATTAAGTTACATACAACTAAATGCTGTGTAATGGTTGGAATTAGGAAACTTAGAAGCATCTTGGATGAACCTTCCGATATAGATAATGGAATTATTTGTTACTGCTACAAAATTGCGATACTTTGGCACGATAGTGTTTTTTATTCACTATATGGCCAAGCTATCTCATGTTCGTGGTGGTATTTAGACAGCAGTTATTCAAATGATAATAAGTGTAAGTTTATCTGCATATTTTTTTCTAATTGTCTTAAATTGTGCTTTTTGTATTTGTGGATTTAGAACCTATGAAGCAACGTGTAAAGTTCCCATCAACCATAAACTCGAGATCCAATTATTACATACTTTGTTACGTCACATAGTTGTAATATTTTTTTATTTCAGATTTTTGCTGATCTGTTATTTTCCGCAAAAACTATTTGGTTTCTTTATAACGAATGATAGATTTGAATTTTTCGTTTATAACTAAGCCAGTCAGGTTGAACGGACAAAACGGGCGAAGACCAATCATTTAGTACATGTCCAAATTCAAGTGTCGTGATCATATGGTGACAGTCATAGCAATGAAGAGGAGTTCTGGGTCCATGACTTTTTTCACTTTTATAAACTTTGGTATGTCCTCTCGAACCTAATAATACTGAAATTAAGTTCGGAAGGCATCCCAAGTTTATGGGAGTAATTCACATCGGCGATTCATCAACAGATGTGACAAATGTAATGTATAATTGATTCAATGTTATTTTTGATGTCATAATTTCCATTTTTGTTGCTTTTTAAGAATAAAGTTTTCCTGAAGTCTACTTCGATACCAAAAAACGAATGATTCAAGAAAAGGTCTCACAATTATTTCCAAATGAAAGGCGAAATTATATTATTATTATTATTATGATTATTTATTAGATTGTTAAATACGTTTGTGATATTAAGACATACTCTGATAAAGTTGTTAGTTTGAAGACGAGAGACGATTTACGGTAACCCTTTCTTTCAACGTTCAAGAGTTTCACCTCAAATTGGAAATACTACGATTGATTTTAATTTGTATTGGACTTGATTTGTATTGTGGATTGATACCCAAATCCGTTGACGAATTTTTATACCAAAGCAAAGAGATAAAATTTTCAAAAATATTTGAGATGCAGTGTAGTTACGAAAGGGTGGAAGTTAAATCGCAGCAACCGTTAAAAACTCAAAATTGTCGTCTCTTCGTTTCGATCCTGAAAGTATATCAGCGAAAAATGATCAATTCGTCCAGGTTCATGTCACAAAAAGATTGAAAATAGTAAAATGTGCAGAGCAGTTTATTATAATCTGAGGAGAATTAACAAAATAATGATTTCTTGAGAAAAGGAGAAAATTCACAATTATTTCGCAGAATATTCGAAGAAACAACACAAATTGCAACCTTGAAACTAACGGAAAAATGTAGTTTTCAATGCATATCAACCTTTAACCCTGTCGAGTTTTGGTATGTTTTTCGGGATCTAGTAATATGTTCAATGAACTAGGCCTCTTAAAACATCCATAACTCATCACGGTCATACACATTTACCACTTTTCAACAAGAGGATTGTCATTCAAAGAATCTGCACCATCGATCAGTAGAGAGTCAATATTTAATTCATTAACTAGATCAAAAATGGAAAAAAATGGGTTTCGAATTACATCAAGCAAACTATTCATTATGCAATGTTTTATTGTAATATCATTCATATGATATTTCTTTCTAGGTAATGTAAAGAATAAAAATTCTAGAAGATAACTAGTTACTTATAAGGAAAAACTATTAGGAACTTTTAAATTCAGTCATCATCAACGAGGAAAATCATATATTAAAAACGATACGAATCAAACGAAGAATTTTTGAAACCAGAATTATATTTTTGAGATTCTTCTGAAAAAATATCAACGGAAATTTTTGGGTGCTACATTACGTCATTGTAAATCTGTAGGTATCAGTTTGATTTCCCCTGGAGAACAATCGCTAATAATATTTAATAAATCAAATATTTGGCTTATGTTTTTGCTGATTCGAAAACAATGTTCTGTCAATAACCGAAATTCCTTCACGCAAATTGAAAGTCTCAATATATATATATGGCGATATCTGATGCGATACCAACTCCAAAATATAGATTAGATAGCCACAACTGTTTTTTATCACGTCCAACGGAAGTTGAATCATTCTAATATAAGATATATAATTATGTCCTAAAATACTTTTGTTGATTGTGGATAAGTCAGCAAAATATCAATAAAGACAGTATTGTTTCAATACTTATCGAAATATTAATAAGACAGCAAATGCCATTGTTTGAATAATTGGTATCGTTTTGACAATCCCATGGATCGTCTTAACAAAAACATTAACTATCAAAATTTTTAGTGAATTGATAATTTTTTATCGCAGGTGAAATATTTTTAACAAGGAATGTTAATAAAAATTGGATAACGAATGTTGGTTGGAATAAGTGACACAATCGTTCCGAATTTATATAATTTATTTACAGTTTGATGAAAATGACGATGAAAATAGTTTCTTCAAAATTTGGACATAATTTTGCAATTTCCAAGAACTCCATGAAAATTTTTTTTTGGTAAACTTGATAAATCATTTAAAAAAATTATGTTTTTTTTTTTTGGATTTCCCAGATAAACCTCTATTTCAGAAAATTTTAATCATTCGAAAAGTTTTTAGAATCTTCTATTTTCCTTCGAATTTTGTGTGTTAAATTTCATTTCAGTTCTTCAGTTTTACGTCGGTTTTTGGAAAATTTTCCCCGAGCAACACTTCCGCCCGTCATCATCCAAAATCATAATACCGATGCGGGAAATGAAAATTATCTTTCATCTTTTGGTAAGATTATACCTTTAAAATAATTGCGTTTTCTTTGCTACTTCATGTCAGTTACACGTAGAAATCCTTTTGATGTGAACGCGTAGTAACGGGATTTCAATAATTTATCCCACCACGTATATAGACATGGAAATTTCAAAGGTTTTCAGGTCGAAAGTGAATTGCCGGATAAAGGATTCGCAACTTTGTGCGACGGAAGCTGTATATGGCAGTATTTTTTTTTCGATTTTATGAAAGACATCGCAATAGCATAGAACTCAGTTTAAGAGAAACTTATTTTGTTATTAATATTTTTTTAGATATAGTTTGTAAACCTTTTGAAAATGTTTTAAACTTAAATATCGTGTCATGACCGAATGCGATTTTACAAGTGCTTTCGTCACTTTCCCTCTTCCGTTTCACATATGACGAGATAACGGAGCAAATTGTTAAGTGGGGCATATAATTAGAAGAAGTAGTGAAAAATCATGTGGGATAAAAATCGATACCGAGCCCCGATTATGGAGGGCCATAGAAATGTTTCCACAGAATATAATTAATACAGCATGTTTTTCGAGGTGACCTTTTACGTTATTCGCACTCAGTTTGAAATGCAGCCACACAACGTGATAATTAATCGAAAGTTAGAAATTTCTAGTCATTGAAAGCTTGGGGTTATTCAATTTGCCCATCAATTCAGTACTTCTGAATAATAATCCCTAGTTAACTATGTTTGCCCTAATTAGGCACATGTGTTGAGGGAAAATTATTTAGTGAGAGGTAGATTGAAATGCCACCCGGTTCGAATTGTTTTCTTCCTCCATCAACTATTTGATTTCAGCGACTTCATATTAAAGTTCCACTAGACGCGACGGAGCTGGGGTGTCATTAATTGAATTTCGAGAAAGAAAATCGGCACGTCTCGTCGAAGTCAGCAGAACTGATGTAATTTGTAAGAATTAATTCTGTCCCTATCATCGACGTTTCCAACTATGAATTCCAAAGGATTTTTCTTTTGCTCTTCGAAGAAGTTAACTTCTTACAATAATGAAGCGCACAACGCGTTTGGGTGGAATAATTCTTCTAACTAAGCTATTTACTTGAGGACCATTCCTGGAACTTGTGGGAACTAATCCATTATCCTCAAAATGTAGCTCATTGACGTGTTGCTAGTGCGATGAAATGAGTTTGAATGATATTCGTAACTGTATTTAATACGAAAATATCTTCCATAGTTGATTAGCAGAAGGGATGTTGTAGACAGAACAGGACGTTATGAATTGTGAGACTTGCAAAAGCCGCACTGCAGCGAACTTCTTCGCTATACGCGCAAACTCATCGTCAGATTCGGATCCGCAATTGTAAAACGTTATTGCTCCCTCGTGTAAACTTTTTCGGTTTCCTTAAACTGTAATATTTAAAGCAAATACGAGTGTTGTTGGGCGAAAAAATTTTGAATTATCCGTAATCATTGATTTTTTTCCGCAGTATCTCAGGAAATCTTCTACACGAACATTCGAATGTGTATTCGAGTATTTCGCGTTCCCAGCATGCGATAAAAATGTTATTCTTCCCCTTGACAGTTTACTCATCATTATTCAGTTCCGCGCAAATACTCCAAGGAGATTTAACGAGAGAAAAACAAATATGTAATATTGAATAGATTTATATTTTCGTGATTTTTTTGTATGTTGAACTTACATCATATTAGAATGGAATCGCTCAAGGTATCATGTTCTGTAGAAATTATGGACAACAAGAACCGGTTGATTTGATACGATGTTTCGATAGAATTTTTCCTTCTTCATACCAAAACGTCGAATTTGTTTGAATGGTTTCGTCTCTAACATTTTGTTCAACAAACAACCTGTTGTTCATTTGGTAGTACTTTATGATACTACCAACTCATCTCTATCGAAGTGGCACAACCTTTTAAAAGTTTCTGATACATCTCGATGGGTGGCAGATTTGTTTTATTGTTCTTGTACCTTGATGAATACATCAAAAAGTCTTTGGAGTTTAGGAGGTTTTCGGGCTTTAAAATTTTTTTCAAAGGAACTTCTACGGGGTTGAAAAGAATGAACACATTGGATATACTGCTGCAGACATTGTGAGAAAATGGTACGCAGAATGAAGTTTTATACAAAATATTCGAAAAAACGCGTTGATGACTTATTTAAATAACATTAGTGAAATTCTATGAACAAAGGAAGCTTTCAACTGCTTAGTAAGGCATTTTTCATCAACCACACAAATTGTGGACAGACGTGTGTCTTCAATCAGCACGAAGACATCCCTTAATGTAAGAAGCACTAAATAAATCAAAATTTAAATGAGTCCACACCGTATTCGAATATCCACTTTAAGTTACATTAAAGGTGAAAGAGTTGCGAATTCAATTATTCATCAATCATAACAATTTAATTCGACTTTTAAGAAAGTCATTCCTTTCTGATCATTAAATAATATTCATTAAGTTTTATGAAATAAAATAGTCCGTCGAAAATTTAATTGTGGAACATCTTTTAAGGTGATTTTCGAATAAGACGGTTTTATGTAAAAGTAACATGAACTAGTCTCCTAGAAATGTTGATCTTAGTTCGCTGAATTATTGCGTACAGAGATATATCAAAAGTAAGACATAAATATGATGCAATTGAAAAAATCAGTACCGAAAAGGAAGCATTTCTGACGAGTGGTGTGTCAGCAGTGTTGTAACAAATACTGATATATTTTTGAACACCTCTTACTTGAGAACGAATAAAGTGTGAAAAATTGTAGATTGCTTCTTCAAATTATGGAGATGCCGGAAAGAGAAAACGTATGCATGATAGCTTTCCTCTGACGATGTCTCTTCCTCCAAATTTCCACTAAACCGATTAAAATTTTGAAAAGATTAAAGCTCTATTTGTAATATTTGTGTGCATCCGATTCACTTCTGAAGGAAGCATCAATTTCAAATTCACTACAAATAATTGGCAAAATGTCAAACTTTGCAGATAACTTTCTTTTGGATTTGGAAAGTGGTCGTCGTTTTGAGCTGTTTCATATTTTTTTCATCTTATAAATATATGTGCATAGAAGACAAATAAATTTACTTTTTACTTTACCTTTCCATCGCCTCAATCCAACTGGAGAAAATATTCCTTGATTAGATATAAACAACAACATGAAGGTGTCGTAAATAAATAAATTATAGAATCTGCTGAAAATATTGTCCTCAATTATATATATTTCATGTACAAGAAGTAGGATCAATATGTAAATATATTCTATTCAGACCTGAAATATACAAGGAACACTTACAGGAGAAGGAAAATAATGAATTGTAATTATATTTAGCGTCGATAATCGATTACATTAACATACATTTATATTAAAAAACAACAAGATCGATTTATACAACTTCTCTTCAATTGCTTAATGGGGAGAAAACTGTCAACTGACACATATATTTGTGATTGGAATCTAAAAAAGTATCATTTTATATCATAAAATTATTGGTAAGCGGTTTCAGATTGCAACTGGTGTTAATTTCTCTCATTTGGTACCGCGCTTTTGTGCGAAAAGGCAGGTGCGAAGAGAGCTACATCCTCGACATTCACAGAAGCTAATTGAGGAGTTTTATCACATTTGATGAATTTTCAACAAAGGGTACACAATCAAACAGATTATTCTTATTCTGTCTGTTTTCTATAAAAATATTTTTTCGAATTGCTTAAACTTTTTATTGTAAAATGAGCAATTAAGTGTTGGAAATTACATTTAATATCACGAACGTTAATGACTGAAGTTATGTACCCTCAGTGAAATTTTCATTGACAAATTCAAGGTTCTTCTACCAAGGAAACATTATTTTGAGATCTTAAGCATGGGCAAACAAGAAAAAGGAGTACACACATATTTACGGATACTTTAATATTCCTACAATGCAACAACTTATGAACATCATAACAATTTACCAGAATTTGACGGAATGACTTCGATTCACAAAGGGTCCAGTCAGTTGGGAGAATACACTCTAAAACTGGTAGCAAGTTAACCATTAGAGAATTTCGACTCTTAATATAGTTTAGTTTGAATTTCTACCTCACCATTTGGACGCAACAATCCTCGATTCAACTCAATTATTGTGCATATATTGATATTTGAGTTGAAAAAGCTGAAAATATTTTATAAAAATAAAGAGCCAATTGCTGACAATTTATCAAAACTAAAATGTATACTTCATCCTTTAAAAAACAATATTCTATTAAAAATAAAACCATTTGAATAAATTGTGAAAAAACGAGTTAAATATACAAAGAATGATTGTCGAATCCACATACTGCTATAAATTCGAATAAACAACAATTTCTAAACACGTAGACAAATATTGACTATAATATTTTGTAAATGCAAAACAAACCTGAATTATCTGGTACGAATTTGTCTACCTGTTAACATTGATGTCTTATTGAATGGTGTTTTGGAAGTCTTTCCCCTCTTGAAATGGACGTACTCAACGTCTAGCGGATACATTATATCAATAAATTGTTTTCAATTACAAAAAATATACGAGTTAAAAATGACCCTTACAGTGAAATTCGTCTAAAACGTTCTTTTTTTGGAATTGAAAAGGAAAACATCAAATCATTAGACTAATATCTGTTTTTAATTGCAAAAAACTATGAAATATCTATTTTCCGACAAGCCTATAATTTCTAAAGTTTGTATTTAGAAATAATATTCGAATCAGTAATATCGAACTTAACAACTAATTCGAAAGAGAAATACATATATCTAGATTTTCATTAAGCCAGTTCGTGTTGCCTAAATGACTCGTCTTAAAATTGATATTTCTAGTTAACTAAATTCTCATTCACATACTAAAAAAAATCGCTAAAAATCACTAAAAATCAAGTGTTCCCTTGTGCGCTAAGTCAGCCTCTCTGTGCTACATATGTAATTTGCACATTTATGTTGATCTCAAATCAGATTTAATTGACAACAGAATGTAGATAATTGTAGTTCAAGATGAGCATAAATAATAATTTACATCCCTACAACTACAAGAAACCCAAGTCATTGGCAGTAAGATTTCAAAATACCCTATTACTAAGTAGACTTCCAACTATGTATAGTCAATAACAACCTTGAATTGAAAAAAATTTAACCGACATATATTGCATAATTTCATAAATACAAAAATTTAATATATAAAGGATAAATGGGCCCACTCGGCCACACTGGAAGAGGCTCCTTGTCCGCACTTGCCTAAACACATTTTCTTACAAGAAAGTCTTGAAATCATTAGTTTATTTTTTGGTTCCAGATATTATTAGTTTTATAGAAGCACACAAATGGATTTTTTTTTCTGTTTTTGTTTGTTTTTTTCCGGCGATTTCTTATTGATTTGCCGGACTAAATCATAAAATATCTGAAATAGAAATAACATATCAAGAATGAGCACTCAAAATATATTCAGACTGGACTGCTAAATGTTTAGTTTTGATCTGTTGCACTATATTCACCGCTATATGCGTTATATCTGACAAATAATTATTTTTTTTATTACCAAATGATGTGAAATGAAGTAAACTTCTGGAATAATTGAGATCAGAAAGATGCACTTCAAAGCGGTTTTCGTACATTTGCAGAGAATGAACCAGTGACAAATCATTGACAGAAGTGTCACAATTCAATTTTCATTTTATTTTATTTATATATAAGTGTTAATTTTGACAATTCAAAGCTTACATATGACGGGCCGTTTGGAATTGTTTTATGCGAAAAAACAGAAGGAGATAACTCAGTCCCTTTAGAAATCAAACGATTAGAAATACGAAAATGCAGTCAAGAAATCGCCGCAAGTTTCTGCAAAATTATTTTTTCCTAAAAATAATCTTTACGACAAAAAATTCCAAAACCATCGCCCATCAAAATCAATAATTTGTTTTATATTTGGGTTTTACTCCAAGTAGTATCAAAAAAAGGCAACAGGTCAGTTAATTCTTTGAATTATCTAGAAAACTAAGCTGGAAACATCCAAAAGTCCAATCTGATATTTCGAATTTCAAATAACGCAAACATATTTCAATGGCCAAATATTTTTATTTCATCGAAATTAGTTAATATGAAACGCAGTATTTCGATCAAAAAATTTCACTTACATCAATTACGTTTACTTTGGCTTTGGCAGATGTTTCCATGAAGGCACAGCTAAACTGGCGTGAGAGATTATTTCCTTGTTCCTTTCCTACTACTCGCTCATCTTCGAGGTCACATTTGTTTCCAACCAGGATCATTGGCACATCATTAGTATCCTACAATTACCAGAGTTAGAAAACTATTTCAACCGCAGCTTCGTCACATTTTGTTGACCTATCGAGTGTACATATATGGTTTCTCATTACCAAAGAAGTTACAGGAACAGACTCATTGGTTTCAATTTCAATAGTATTATCAGAATAGGCACCTCCACACCTCACCTACTCAAATGATTGATGGTAGAAATTGTTATTATTCATAAAAGATTTTGCTCACTATCAACACGACTTCAAGTACCAATAAATTTTGGTAACGAAACAAGATTGTGGTAAGCTGATCGTTTTTTCGTTAAAAGCTGGCATTAATATTTTGAGTCACAGTTGTTCCCAGTACTCAATTACGAAAGCCACGGTCGAGTACAATGATGTCATTTTAATAACAACCAATAGACTATTTTTATCATTTGAAACGATTTTTATAATTTCTGCATCATTAATATAAGCAGTATATGGGCCAAGGATATCAATGACGAAACATCTTTAGTGCATATCGTAAATGGTTCGCACAAAGGTACTCGAGGTGCATGTTCCATCAAAGTACAATTTTTTTGCAGTATTTAAGGATTACTAAGTATTGTTTCTTTATTAACACCTTCAGTCCCTAATCTAAATAGAAGTGAAACACCTTTTTGGAATAACTTTTGACGTCAATCCGAAAAATTTTTAAAACCTTCAATTTTCTGAAACATCGAATTATTGAATTTTTTCCTGACTGTAGAAGTCTATAGCAGACATTTTCTGCAAAAATTTGGCGGTGGATACTTTGAACAAATGGTTCTATTTTTAATTCCCCTCCAAGAAATTGACTTTTCTTTTGAGAGCAATGACTGCAATATGAAAAAATTCAACATCCATTCATTTTGAGCTTCACTATTGAAAAAAAAAGATAATAAAATCGAAAAGATAGGTTTACTAATAAATATTAAAACGTGCACCCTAAACTAGAGAGACGGGTTGTATTTAAATAATTTCCAATATGTATTCTAAAAAAAGCCGAACTCAAACCAAATATAATTTTGTATATTTCGAGGGACAAATTTGGATAAATTTTTGATAATATATAAGGTGAGTCATGTACGAATGAATTTTGTTATATTCCAGCAAGTTATCTAAACAGGAAGACTGACATAACAACTTGATAAGGTAGCCGCATGCATTATGGATAAATGAAACGGTTGAAATTCTGAACGAATGTTAAGGAATTATTGGCACCTATAAATAGTGGCGCATAAAAACAAAATGGAATCACCATCACTTACCTTCACTCTGAGAATTTGCTCCCTTAGATCTTGTAAATCATTAAATGTCGATTGTGCAGTTATCGAATAAACCAACACAAATCCTTGACCATTTTTCATATATAAATCCCTCATAGCCGTGAATTGTTCCTATATGCAAATTAATAAAGTTATTGTCATTTAAGAAAAAGTGTGTTTTGAGATCACTTACCGTGCCTGCTGTGTCCAAGATTTCCAACATACACTGTTGACCATCTACTTCCACCTGTTTTCTGTAACTGTCTTCGATTGTGGGATCGTACTTTTCAACAAATACTCCTTGGACGAACTGAACAGTTAGGGCAGATTTGCCAACACCTCCCGAACCCAAGACAACTATTTTGTATTCACGCATCTTTTCAGGTGTTCTATACGATCTGAAAGAAAGAATTTAAGGTTATGTTGGATGTAAATTGATTAAACAAAGTATAGAAACCTATAAAAGGAACGTTTTCCTCCCATTACTCGTAATTTTTGTAAGATAATGTGCAACCTTTGTCTATGTGATGTAAAATGTTTTAATATTTGAATTTAGGTAAAAGGGAAAAGTTTCATGGCCAAAATGAATTTATTTCGAGTTTTAGAAGAGCCTAAGGGCAGATATTTGCAAATTGCCTTTCTATCCTTAATGTTTGCAATTTAATTGTCATTAGGAACCCAATGAACAAAGAGGAATTTATTATGGATGACTAATTTATTTTTGGGTGTAGCGTGTGGGAATTAGAATTGAGAGTTGAAAGTTTGTTAGGAAAAGTGCTTTTAACTATATTGATGGAATTAGCCAAGCTAGCCGTTGTAAAGTTCAGAGACATTGTACCTAAATGGTTGTTACAATTATCTGTGCACACGCATTGATTTGAGCAATTATATTGACGACATGCAGATATTACATTGAAGTATCCTTACTATCTCGACAGGACAACCCAAACCTAAATTTCCGCTTGGCTTGTCCCCAACAACACCATCACCTCACCATAAAATGATAGGAAATACGTACGTTCCTATTCTTCCTCAAGCTGCTTCGACAACGTTCTTTCGAGCAGGAGTGTTACACTTCACCAGAATTAACGTCAATTGAAACGAGTCTGTACAACACTTTGATATGCACTTTCATAGATTCCTCAAATGAGTAACGGGAGTGATTCAGGATTTTTAATTCACTCGCGCAGAATATGACAATGTCGCAATACTTTACATATATATCGATAATTGAGTATGATCATCATTAACATCAAAACAGGGAACTTACCGTAGTTTTTATACCGTTACTTCGAGTTACGACTCGGGCGATGCCTTTGATTAATATTTTGCTGCTAGCTAAATGAAGCCCCCCACTGTCACATCATAACAAAACGAAGTTTCCTATAACAGACTGACACCTCCTGTCGGTGGCTCCATTCTGCAGATTACTTTTTGTAATCATCCGAATTGCTCACGCAATATGCTCTACACTCTGACTATGATGTGTTGTAAATGTTAAATTCGCTACAAATATATTTCGATCATATTTCCATCCTATTTTATCACCGAACAGCGTCGAGGCTTTGTAAGGGTTATTAAAAGTTTTAGGAGTTCGTTCGATAGATGGCGCAAGCCATCATTCTTCGGTTGGCCATATTGATATGAATGAATCAATGAATGAATCATGACTCAATGAATCATGGATGTCATATACGTGCTTAATGGTATATATCACAATTATTATTATTGAAATGATTCTCCTGAGTGCCGATAGGGATTTTAACTCAATAACATTTCGCTCTATTGTTTTCAAGTTACTTTTTGTGAATTACAAATTACGTATGAAACTTTTTTTTTTGTATTTATAGATTTTGTATGAAAAGGTGAATTAGTGTGGGAAAAATTGCCCACAAAATTGTGATTATTGGAAAACTTTATAAACTTAACGAAACGATTTTTCCTCATTATCATCGACGCAGTTAAATGAGTATGAAAAACTTTTCAATAATAATTATCGACAATTATTAGCCTCAGACCGTTGTTTTTTTGCGAAAAACCACACATACAGTACAAAGGGACACGCAAGCAATGCTAGTTGCCTATGCCCCCAACGGCGAACCGATATTAGTGAGAATTTTTGAATCATCACAAAAGTTTCATGTTTATAAAATTGACGCTTTGCTCATGCTGAGTTAAAAAAATATGTCACTTCATACAGCAACCACATACAGGGTGCACCAGCTAAAACAAAACACCTTTTTTCTGAGCACATGTTTGGATTTTACAGGAATTGGAAAGTAGGTATGACTAGAATTTTCCTATTCCTATTATCATAACAGTGTGATAACACAACAGGAATCCGGTTTACTAAAAATTCCTGTGAGCTTTTTTTCACTGAAGCAGCTTGGCACCTTTTGAAGGTGAATATCCAGACACGTATTAGGTATTATATATTAATTAGTTCGATTTTTAGTCGATTTTGCTACATGTTCGATCTCGAATAATTTTTTATTGGCTGGAGTTTTGAAAAAGATCGTTCTGCGGTAGAAACCGTCTCTTCTGAATTTCGTTTTCCTGTTGCCTGGTTCTAACTGGCAGTAGAGAAATTACATTCTAGAGTCAGAAGTTGATGTGCCTTCCGTAATGGAGTGTCGTTTTATTTTCCACGCCCATCTAAGATGAAAAAAATCTGCTTACCTCCGTTAAGGGGTTGAAGTTGAATAAGAAATTCAACAGTTTATCCCGATTTTTAATTAAGAACCGGACAATCAAAATTCTTCTTTGAACCTCTTCGTGTTTGAAGCTGGCAAGGAAATATTTGAATAAAAACCAATTCGAGTTTAGCGGCACAGCTCATTTTTTCCACGAAAAAAGAGGAAAACAATAATCTACCTTGGGTTACACCGTAATCCGAGGAGTTATATATGCTAAACGGGCGTGTGACATGAATGTGGCGTAATTAATTGTTTTACCTTTTTTAGCTTATCAGTTTCATGCTTGACATATTTAATCATATTTAATAATTTTTCATTCATGATTTAAAACCTGATGATTTTTGTGGCTTTACCTCTAAAGCTTGAAATCTAAAATGGTGAATTTCTTGCCATTAATTTCTACAATTATTAAATTTGTCCTTCTATCGTAACAGACTTTTATCACCCAGTAGAAAGATCCGCTTGTAAACTTTTCCGTTCCCCACAATGTACAATGAAAAATGTTTTCCGTTCATTCCAAAATGTGCCATTTGGAATTCATATGTTCGTGTAGTAATCAATTCAAAGTTCCGATATTGTCAATACAATGAGTCTCGTTCAATTTCCATGATAGTTCGTAACCAATTAATATGGTCCATCTGAATCAGATAAGTTTGCACGTCTGGAAACTTATCCATCACTGTAACCTCACATCGTAATTCAGAATGCTATCTACAAAGGCACAATTGGAACTCATAGGAAAATGGGGAATTAATGACGAAACTTGGCTCGAAAAATCAATATCCTTTCATTTGGCGGAATAGAGTCAAATCTGCGGTTCCTCGCTCTAGAACAAACAGAAGACAATGCATATTATACCCACTTATATGTTTGTATTTTACATGTAGAATTCGTATAATTTGACAACGTTTACAATAAAATATATATGTGTAGGCAATACTACAGTGTTCCCCCAAGAGAGCTTTGTCTCTTTAAAATAACTCAAATTCCGTTAGGGTCTGTTTAGAAGCGAAATCGATTCGGTAGAAGAAAAGATTCCACAATTTCATTTGTCTTCTCTAATGCGGCTGGTTCGTATAGATAACTTCGGAGTCGTTTTCTTACGGGAAACTAATTTCTTCCAGCCAGGAAGCGTTTTTCTGTCTTCTCTCAAGTGTTACAACTTTTTTCTTGCTTTCCATTCGGAAAAAGTATTCGTCATTTCATTAAATGAGGATATGATTTATTTCTATCAATTCGATACGAAGTAAAAGAAGTAATTCGTTACGCGTATTCGAATTGCCGAGTTCGAGCCCTTCGGATTATGTATAATTCCCCGAATTTATTCGAAATTTGATAAACAGTATGAGATGTTTACGAGGTTTGAGAGATAATTAATTCCACCGTTTTCCGTAGGTGTTAAAGCAATCTGGAATTATTCTATTATTCTAGTCTGAGAAGGAACTATTTAACAAGAAACCTTCTCACTCATCCAAGAACAGTCATTAACTCGAACCAGGCACTAGATCTGGGAGTCGATTTTCTTTTGTTTTCAATGTAGTGGAAACCGTGCTCGAAAAGCATATATCCCAAGCGCAACGTAATTCCGGTAGTTTTCAGGATATTTGGTGCTCCTCGGTAACTTTCTATGCATTCGTTCGTCGCAGATAGTTGAATGAGTTTTTCTATGAATGTGTTTTCTTGAAGAATCTCATCAAGGGGTTATAAGCAAAAGTAGGGAGTTCTATATTGTCCTTAGGTTCAACTTATTTCAATTCAGAATGAGAAAGAAAAATCGTAAGGAGAAACCGTAGGAAAGGAATATATTTGTAGTAAAAATTCTGGGTTTCGGAATGATGAATGTTGCAGGAGTGACGAGCACTATAACTAAAACAAATAAATGGCGTTTAAGTATTTATTCATAAGGAGCGCGCGAATATCGTAAATTCGGAATGTTCATGAAAGCAATGCGGTTTTGGTGTCCTATAAAGACGAGTTGTTTCATTGATGTATCTGAATCTTCTCATTAATAATAGGAATAGATGGCAGATGACTTTTGTTTGACGTAGCATTTCTATAAACTCAAAGGTATAATCCTAAATGAAGACGAAATGGTTTTATGTCTATCAGTCAATACCAATACAGTTTGTACTGACGTCAGCTGTGTTTTAATAAACTATTGGAACTGAGTAATTTATAACAGGCTATGCTTTGTGGGAACGGCGAATGCGGTAGAGCAGCTTTTGACATTCGTCCCGCTTTGTGTTTTAGATCTTGAGGGAATTTCTTGTGATTATATGGGTTTGTAGATATTATGCAGTCAGTATTAATTTATAAACTAACCTGTCCGAATTCGGGTCGAAAACTTGGAAGGTATGTCTCGGAATTAGAATATTCCGAAGGAATCGCAATAACAGAGATTTGTTCGGTTTTGTATTGATATTTTTTGAAGATTGCATTTTCGGGATGATAAATTTTGTAAAATCTTTATGATCTTCTGAGAATAAAGAAGGAACTTCTATGACAAAAATGTAAATCTTGAGGTAAATTTCTATGATGATTACATTTAGGATTTTCTTTCATTTACCATATTGATAAAAGAAATTCCGACCGAATGGTTTAACATTTTTTATTCCTTCGAATGGTTTGAAAATCTCGTGTTAGATTTTCTGAATTCTGAAAACTTGGGGTAATCGTCTGAGAATAACCACTGGCGTCGACTGAAATTTGAAAATGTTTTTGAAATTTCTGGAAAGTCAATAAACATTCAGATAAATTCATGACATTTCGGGAAAATAGGGGAAAAATCTTGAAGTTTTCAATAAATTCCAGAGTACTCGAGTAACTCCTTGTTACTTTTGATAGTATCAGTCGTCATTCAAAAACTTTCAAGAAATCTGATATATGATATAAATTTTGAATTTTCTGTGAAAAATAGATTTCTGACTTACGTGCACCTGAAACGCAAAAAAACGGTCATCCTGGATTCGACTATATTCTTACAGGGAGTACAGCCACCTTTATAGTAGAAATTGTTAATCACGAATTCTCCTCATTCAGTCAACAGAAATTTTGAGAATTTTAAAAACTTAATAGCAGTCTGACGATTTATTTCTATCCATAAACATTCTATTTCTCCTTTGCTCAAAATACATATATTGAAATCAGTAACAGTTGTAGTCTTAAAAAGTGATGCTTAACTTTGATAATTAATGGGACGGGCTTTTTTTTGGTATTTTCCTTTCGTCCATTGTTTCATGATTAATGAGCATATCCCGTAGTGTGACCCGATTGCCCGGACGCCTTCTAAACCATGACAAATCCGGGCAAATCGGACGGACGGCAAACCCTACTCGAAATCCATTTTCACATGGTTGTACATACGGAATTTCCGTCTTCTATCGGAGATTTCCACTTAATATTTCAAAATCAAAATGAAGATCGTGAAAGTTTCAAAGCGTTAATCGGTAGGAATTAGGTGCGTTAAAAGAAAAGGAAGAATTTGCGTGCCTGTTTTGTGCGTTCGAGTATTTCTAAATGTTTAAAATGTCCATCCCAACCTCCATACAATGAAACGTTGGCGCACATTCTGTAATATCGCAGAAGTGATTTGTTAAAGTTATGTTGACCTAAGCCGACGCCGCAAAAAAGTTAAGAGAGGATAAATCAGGCGATCGCGCCGGCCATTCCACAGGACCTTTCCTACAGCTATTCACCGACGTAAAAATCTGTGATCGACATTGTGTGGAGGAGCCCCATGCTGCTGGTCAATCAATGTCGTTTTGCACCAAGCCCAGGCACGTATCTACAGTCAAGGTGCAAAGTAGGAAAAAACAACTCAGATATCCAGTTTCACAGAAGAGTATGGGATGAGAATCGGCTCAATAACGACAATTCACGTAACCGTTTAGGAAAAGCGAAATACAAATATGAAAAACGAAACTCGGGTCCACTTCAGAAAATTCCAGAGGACGGTCAACATAATCTTCATTAAGGTTGTACATAAAATTTGGACTCAAAAAGCCAGCCTGTATATTTCACGAATGAATGGAACGCGCACAGTGACCGGTATAACAAGCTGTACGCATGAAGTGATCGGGCCAGATAAAGGGATCGGACTGGTTCTCAATGATCTGGTGATTTAACTGATTGGATTAATGTATTCGCATCAGCGTCTAAGTGTGTTTTAGGAGCATCTTAGAGCGGAAAACTTGTTTTTGTTCGATTTATTTCACCATGAAAAAATTATATATTTGATTCCTAATTGTTTGAGTGTGCAACGTGGCCGCTTAATGTGCAGAAAAGTTCCCACATTAGTCGTATTTCATCGGCAGCCGTTACAGACGTCAACAACTTGAATACATGCAGCTGTGGATGCAGTATATAGGATATGGAGAGAAGATCCGTTAGCTGCTGCAACCAAAGATCGTGGGAGGGCGTAAGCAAAACACATAAGCAGGGTGAATGAAATAAGAGGGAGTTCAGAAAACTGAGAAGAAGTGAAGACGAGGTCAATAGCTCAAAAGTGAAGCGTAACTGCGTAACACGTCCCCTGGAGAAGCGGCAAACAAGAAGGCCTCGGTAGTGTAGAGATATGTACATCAATTAAGTTGGTTGATGCCGGGGATCGCTGTTAGGTATGGATGATATCCAGAATATCAATTAGGATGCAGAAAGACGGCAGGGAAGAAAGAAAACAGAATCAGAATTGGTCGTGCGAAAGCTGCGGCGATGCGGCAAGTAAGGGCTCATGCGCCGTCTCCATTGATCTACGGGGTGTATGGAGAATAGAGCTGAGACAAACGTAACGTGGGTCGAGGGTGGTCGCAACAAAAGTGGGACGCGAGCTTCGCATCCAGGGAGGATATGACGGGAATCGAAAGCCGCGCGCGGTTCATGTGGCACACGGGAGAAAATTTGAGCGTTTCGAAACGGGTAGTGGGCTCGCGGTAGCGCAGTAGCATTTCGGCGGAGCAACTTCCGACCCGATTCGAAATGACTGTAGTATACAAATGTGCACAGTAAGCACGATTAACATTAAAATGAAATAACCAACAAAAATTAACTGTCGGTAATAGAGCTACCTTTAGCTCGCATATATGTATATACGTGTCTATGGATAGAAATATCTATTCATAAACAACAGTATATATGTATATACGTTAAAAAAACTTGCGGAACATTTTAAACTATAGTGCCCTAAAATGCCAACGTTGTTAATAGTAAACTCAATCCTAAAATCGATGTAATAAGCCGAACTTAAATCCGATTTAACGAATCCTGTTTAAAATCTTGTTGAACAAAAAAGTACAGCACTAGCGCGAGCTCTTCTGCTACAGTCTTCTTATCAATGGACAGGGGCATGCAGCAACAATGTCAATTTTTCTGCGGTCCCAGAGCACTGGCGCTCATTGTCCTTTTGCACATCTGCCTGTCTCTGCCAAACGGTATGGCTACAATTTACTCTTTAATAGATAGTTAACTTTTTCTTTGTTTATACTTGTAGTGAACACCAACTACCCCTTAGCTACAATGCATGCAAGCTATTCCTCTTGTAGGCAACTCTTTGGGTTAGTCCCTCGAATTCACGCTGTTGTTTATCTCTGTACTGTATTTAGATAGGGAAAGTTTCCATGAGTCACTTTTCCCACACAAAATCGTTGAATTCTCAAATTTGAAATAAAAAAAACGGCGGGTATAAAAACGTTCTGTGTATGTTATCGTAATAACGTATGATTCGCGCATAATGTGGCATCCAACACCTGACAAAAGTAAAGGTACTTTCCCTCTCGTCAACAATGATATTCCCCGCTCGTTTGACGTATTGAAATCGATGGCATTTTCGATAGAATGGATTTTTCACGAGCTATATCCGTCGTACATCCATGAGTTGTCTTTCCAATTTCCTGTATACGGGGTAATTTCCCCTGTGTTCAATTGAAATAAAATCGAATTCCGTTGGACATATAACAAATCATTCAATAATTACGCGAATTTATATCCAGATATAGCAGTATATTAAATTAGATAGTATGATATGACGGACTTTTTCTATCATTTCACCCATCTCGGAACGGAAATAGCACATAAAACGAAGGCCGTCATACGCAGTTATAAAGGACCGTATTGTCGTGACAATATTCGAAAGGAAGATATATTATGATAACTGAAAGCAGAAAACATCATATCCCTGAAAGTATTTCGGAGTTTCAATCCACCTACAGCTATAACCGGAATAATTTTTACTATGGACCATATACTTTCCCCTCAAATATGGATGTGACTGTATTCATCATTACTTAAACATCGGAGTTACTTCTTTCGCGAAATATAAAGCTGACTTATATGTTCGTCTTGATGTTGATGCAGCACTGTAATCGACATTTATAGAGGGTATTTTATCAAACGTACATTCGCACGAAAGGATGAAATATCTTAAACTGCCTCACAATAAAACTTTCTCGTGGTCTATAACAGATAAAGATGGTATACTTGCTATATATAATACAGTCTAGCGGAATGGACCGTAATCCACAATCCTCTCTTTGTTGCCGTTTCAGTAAATTAAGGAAGCAATTAGAGAACACAAGTTCTCATCCAATCTTGGAGAAGAAAAATGCTCATAAACTTCAGAATGAAATTCCTTAATATTTCTGGAAGTGAATTTATTAAAATTGTACGCTGGAAAAACAAGATGACTTTTATTAACTCAACTTTGTGTTCAAATCGACTATATAGGCCGATGGAGAACTGGGAACCGAAATTTCAAAAGTAATTACTTCAAAATCCCGAAGGTGAGAAATTACGATTTTTCTTTTATGTTGAAAATACCCAGCAGCTATTACTTTAATGATAAGCTCAAATGATAATTGAACTTCTGTTTTGAGTAAGACGTAATTGAAATTATTTGACACTTTTTCAATATAACATTTTCTAAATACACTCCATATCAAAGTTTTATATTGTCTGTATAGTCATCAATAGTGATTTGTTCGAATACGAATAATGAACAGTCGGCGAGTCTTTTGGCCGAAGCACCACTTCGGCAACACTTAAAACTTTTCGCGGTTGACAGGTTTAATCGCAATTTGACTTAAAGTACAATGCGGCGAGGGGTTTTTGGATCATTAGCGGTTAAATCGTGCTATTTTTATTTCCAACCTAGCACTGATGAAATTTTTTATGAGTCGATACTTTAACGCAGATGAAGTGAACCTTAACAAAACAGAGCGAGCAAAACAAAATTACATATTATAAGTGGCATATTCAAATCAAATTCACATCATGTCCCGGATCTGGGGAAACGATGAAGCACAGAAACTTAACATTTTGAATGGGCCTTTCCCGTGCGGTGGGGATTTAAAATTTGACGGTTGTACACAAAAATAGATTTTTTTCAACGCACAAAAATGTCCTAATCATTAATATTGGTGATATAGTTATTGAGAAATCTTAATTTAAAGTTTTAAAATCGAATTTTTTCATTGGTCAGTTGCATGTTACGTATCATGAAAGTATCCAATCAAATTTGACTGAAGCCGGCAACATTGCTTAAGACTCAATGTAACTTAGGTTTTAAGGTTATCTACACATAGAACTTTAAAACTTCTAAGTATCTATGTCATTGTTCCTAAGCGACGGAATAGTAGATGGTTTGAATCTCATTCCCATGTTGCCGGTTATACATAAAATTTAAAATTCAGATTTCCCGCCTTTCAAATCGATTTTATTTATTTTATAAAAAACTAAGAGGATTTAGAAAAAAATTTTTTGGGAATCTGTTAATTTTGACTTACTTCATTTAATTATGCAATAAAAAAAAATCATGGGAAAGGCCCATTAAGATTGAAGAATAATTTTATTTTTATTGGGCCCTATCACATCTCAATCCACGGATTTACATTTGAAAATTATTCTTTGCATTTGATTTATTATTCAATCAACAAAATGATGCAAATGAATTTTTTTACATTTGTTTAAAAATTGCAATTGAGTAAGATTCGTAGGAAATAGCAGTATATAGTTTATTTTCAGCCCGATAAAACAGTCTACGAAGGATTTAAATATTCACCAACTTTCCGCCGAAGGACCGCTAAGAGAAATTGATTAACCTATTAATACCTAACGTCTTTTTTCAATTCAATATTAAAACTTTTTCAAATATCCTAAATATTTATAATAATGTTGGTGTATGTCGAATATAATATTTGAACTTTTTGTTACTTTCTTTTCTTTCTTTAATGAAACGTCATAAAAATGGAACAAAGGACCAAGAAGTAAGAACTTTGTTACATCTGATGTGTTTTCGGAATAATCTTTTGTTGTTATCTCTTTAAACAGCAAAAATTAGTATGATTAGGCCTCCATAGTATCAATAAAATCAATTAGTTTCAGATAACGATGTGTTTTTTAATTAAAAAAATAAGGAGTGGTGATTTCGTCTTTGATTTTAAAATATCTGTTAATCTGTAAATGAATGAAATATTACGCAGTTTGTCTTGAAAGTCGAATGAAAAGTAAATTAGGTTGAAATTCGAGAAATCTACGTATTGAGTCCATTAACTCCATTTCCAAATGAGAGTCCCATTACGAATAAAACGTAAATACATAGCACAATTAAATATTTTATTTCCTATCCCATTTTATCGAACATCAACTTAATCAAGGTACGCTAATGAATAACACAATTGGAGTGATGCTAATTAGTAACAATTTCGTTATCGGAATTCCTTATTTATCGTGGAACTGATAATACAAATTGTTCATCTATATCTACTCCTATTAGTAAGTTCGGAAGAATGTTTCAATAAATAGATATTCGAGTAACAATTTAACGTTGATTAAAGCGATCTTCTGATAATGTTATTATAGAGAATTGTCAGCCGTTTCTCAACAATGTTTCATTTTCAGATTTCCCATGTGACATGAAATTTTATTGGACACGTCGAAAAATTAATTACCTCACAGTTATAGCCATTAAAATTAATTTTATGTTTTTGCCCTAAGCGCGAAAATACATGTCAATTAAAACGAAAATATATCCTATTTATCGGTTCAAAACCTATGAAAAATACTTCTTTTTCACTGTTATTTCCGAAATTATGAATTCGAATGAATTGCGTAAAGAAAAAATTTTATGGGAATTTACAATAATAACATCTATATGGTTTATCGAATCACAATTTTGTCGCAACATTCGTGATATTTTTGCGATCATCCAAATGAAATTATTGTAGATAAAATATTTCAATATTTCAAATGAGAAATCCTACGATGGTCGTTGAAAAGTTGTATAATTTTAATTGGTTACAGTAGACGCTATATTCTGAGCTGATCAGATACCTTCAAGTTTGGCATCATTTCTCGACATTGCGCTACGCTGACAAAAATTTTATGAGGTAGAATTCATTATTTCAAAGAAAAATATGGAATGGAAGGATGTTCGTGACAGAAAATTTAACATTCTTTCAATTAAACTGAAACTCTGGAGAGAGTGGGAAAAAAATTACCTGAATGATAAACTAGTAAAGTTTTTAGACATTCGCAGTAAAGAGCAATTCAACAGAATATTCAATTCTTCAGAGTCCTTTGCAGTGTTCAAAGGAAACTTATTCAATTTTCAGGGATTTTTCAACGACATAACTAATTGATACGATATGAACCTGCAGTTTTAGTCGATCGTTTATAATATAATGCTGAGATTTGAATTGCAAGAGATATCATTAAGTCGAAAATACCGATAGCTGCGAATGTTATAGTCATAATCCTTTCCATTGTTAGTTAAAAGGCGTATTGTACAATGATAATGGCACAAAATCCGGGCTAAGATCAACCCTAGTTCACTTGGATTTTATACAATATAACTTATGAACGCATAAAAAGGACCGGGAATTATGCTCGCTTTTTCTCCGTATTTTTGAATCCGTATGTCTGCCCAAATTTTATGGATCAATATAGAGGAAACTCATCTGCGAAATGAAATTCAATTAGATATTTATAACTTTTTTTAATTTTTGTTGTTTGAGGGCAGTCTTCTGAAAAAAACTTTTAAAAGTCGGCAAATTATCCATTTTCCGTCAGTTGAAACGTGAAACGCTTCCAGCTATGTTCTAAAGTTGTGGTTGGAGTTTATTGCTAATACACCGATATTTTCCTTGAGAAACAGATTTTGTTGAAGACAAGAAGAAGAAGTGATTTAATCAAGAAGCAATTTTAATTCGACTTTGAACATTGTGGGCTTTACGGTATTATGTACTAGTGTTGGGTCTCTCAATAACTTTGAACACCACATTTGAGTAAACGCTGACGTGCCGCTCACTCGAGCGAAAGAGCGGCACCATTGAACAGTGCGGCACACTGGACAAGAGCCGCTGATTTCAAAAGAGTGGCTCGTTCCGATTGAGCGGCGCCTTCAGAATGAACGACACTCTCATGCTTCGTTCGTTTCGTATGAGCTCAGTGTGTCGTTCGTTCGTCCAAAGTAACCAACTATGGAATGCCATGGCACAGTGTACCGTTCGTTACTTTGAACGAACGAACAACATTGAATGGCACCTTTGGGAGAGCGGAGTGAAAAGAGTCGGCACACTTTAAATGAACGAACGACTCAACACTATTATGTACTGAGTTTTTCAATATCGATATTGAGGAATTTTATCTAAAATATTTGAATTAGAATAGGAATATCCGCAACGATATTGCAATGAATCGAATTTACTTATTACGACTAAATAATTCAATTTTGCAAGGACAGTCGTCCGTCGACATTCGCAAGAGCCTGTCTTAATAAGGGGGTTACGTTATTAAAAATCGATTTTATAGTCAATAACAGCGTTTTATGAATTTTTTTCTCTATAGTGAAATCGATTTATAAAATCCTTGCACAAAGGTGATCAAAAAATTTAGATATCTGTGATTATTTGGCCTTTTTTGACTAGGCAACTCCTTCTGTTGCAAGATTGGTTGCATCAAGTTAGTCCTTTCTAAGTATCCACAGACCGATTTTTTTCCGAACAATTCGGCTGAGGAAGTTATGGAGGACGGAGCAAATTCACATAACTTGAAATTTGCTATCTGTAGAAGGTATTTTTCAGATCTCGCCGTTGCAATCATCTCATCGGAATGAAAACTATAATAGTTCATTCTTAATGAGAAATAATTCATAACAGCGGTGAATTAAGAAGAAGCAACAGACCGGAAAAAGATAAAGGAGTAAATTAAGGATATAATAAAACCCCGCGCATCAAAAACTTCGCTGATAGAGCAGAATTAGCGATTTGGTAGTTGTCAACCAAAAAACTTGAAACGTGATTTGAATCCTCCGGCATTGTTCCAACTCATAAACTCTTGAGTGGTGACTAAATAACTCATAGCTATCAAGCCACCATCTTTGGAAACTAAATATTATCTTTAAGCTGTGATTTCTCGAGACTAGAATTTCATCCTGAAATGCTCGTTTTTTGTTGGTGACTTTTAATACGTCGTATAAGTTTCAGTGATATTTACTTCTACTACAAGCAACGCGTATTATCGTAACCTGGCTTCATCATCTATTTGAATGACTTTCAGTAATATGATTGTAGAGTTCTGAACGAACCTCTTCCTATTCAAAATTCTTACACTCCCTCGAGTCTGAATAATATTCGATCCATATTTCTATCAATTTCAAAGCGTTCAAAGTCTTAATTAGTTTCCCCGCTGTTTTTTTCATTCGTTCATTTTCAAATAGTGGTTTTCCAATCTTGTTTTATTTCACGTAAAAAACAGGAAGCTTTTCACTGGGGTACGGCTAAACCCAGTAATTAAATTTAATAAACCACTTAATCCGCAGAACTTATTATCAGTTATAAAACGGGAAAACCGAGAAAATATATGACGCAATGGATAGAGGGGGGCCTCTTCTTAAAGCGCTAACAATAGGCTAATTATTCATAATTCTCCTTATCGATTGTATTCACCCGAAAGATCGGCTTTCTTTGTGTTGCCCGAGAATGTCTTCAAATCAGCTCACGTTAATGGCAGAGTCTACTCCTCAAGAACTACCTGTCTCCACACGCAATGATGCAATTAAAAATAACGAACCTCATCCTTGAATATCTTGTATTTGCCAACGGACTAATGACAAGTATACTGCGGTCAGATAATAACGCACGAAGAATAAATTCAGCAGGTTTGCAAAAGCCGAAAATAAACATGATGAGTTTAGGCTGTCAGAAGGGATGGAAAAAGAAAGGAACGAACATTTTTCTGTTCTATAAGAGTATAATAGTCATATATTTTTGGATTCTGGATTGGTCAGCTTTGTTTTACATACACAAAATCACCGCGCTTAAGTACAACCGTTATTCTTATAAGCAGTGATTTGTACAAGTTGAAATATAACGTTTTTTCCCTTTTACTATCAGGAGATGGAAGTGAGCTTTTTGTGAATTTATGTTGTACGAGTGAACTGAATGGGGAAAATCTGATTAGTTCGTAAGGATTTTGGGTTCGTGCCAATATATTCGAAAGGCACAGTTTTATTTCTTCGTATCACTATCGATAAAAAACATCCGTCCGTTGAATGGGCGAAACTTAACGAATACAATTCTGTGAAACTGAGACAAAAAGCAGCTCTAAGTTGTTCCATTTGAACACCTATTGGTTCATTGGCTGAACTCCATCAAAGCGGTCCCCTTGGCAGAACTCCGATAATAAACAGATAAATCTGGGAAACATCTCGCTAGCTAATCTTGCACAATGCGTTATCAACAACGTGATGTAACAAAAAGTTCATTCTGGAATGAGGGCAGAAAAAACCAGAGAAGGTTTTGTAAAAAGTGAACAGTTGCCTAGTCATTTCGAGGATGGTGGCGAGAGACGTGCAAAATTGTTAGTGGTGCAGCACATTTTTAGCGTTCATTAAAAACGTTTTGTAGCGCTTTCCGCCCCTGACGATCAAGCCCTGCGGACTTTTCCTCCCCTATATATTTCACGTGAAAAACGCAATTTTTAAGAGTCATTCTTTAGGTGCTAATTCAATTATTGAACTAATTGTAACACTGTGAATTAGAGCGGAAGAATGGCATGAAGGGTTAAAGCACGGGTTGATGTTCAAAATTGCATTGAGCAATGGATGAATCCAATAAACTCGACGTATAAGCATAATTTACATTTTGGGTTTCCCATTGGATATTCTACGAAACGAACCACACTTTTCTTCCATTTCCAACTTTCGCGTAATTTGCAAAAGTTACAGTTCCTGAGTTATCTGTTATTCCTGTTCAGAATACGTCGGTGAATAATTAATAGGGGTCTAGTGACGATTCCCGATTCCCGAGATTTCCTGTCTTTGTTATCAACGAAGAAGGAAGTGGGATCCCTATTCAATGGAATTCTCTTAGCTTGTTTGGCAGAAACATTCTTTCGGTTTGAGCATTGGGAAATTTCATGAATGAAAACGGATTTCGTATCTGAAATTTCGATAATTATAATATTCATGTATAATTCATGAGTGTATTCGCACGATATTAGGGGGTAATCATTCCACCGTCAGATCACCTACTCGTCATGCATTAGAATTTAAGCTGACAGTTTTGTGTTATTTGATGTCGAGTTTGATAATTTGACGTTGGCGTTTGTATAGGACGAAACGTCCAAATTTTCCGACGATTCGGGGTTGGTTTCATCTTTGGATCTGAGATCCACATTGGACAAAATATAACCGATAGTCGTTACCTTGATTCGTTATGTCAAAAATATGTCAACTATGTCAAAGAGAGTTAGACGCAGATAAATTTTGATAAAAAGCAAATGTTGGATGGAAAATCGCTAAATACAACATTCGGTTCATGAAGAATGTAGGGAAGAGCAACAGGAGAAGAAATGACGCCACTTGTGATAATTAAAATTGAAGCACTCTCCTTAGAGGGAATTAACATGAATATATTTCTGCGGTCCGCATGTTGGCGTAGTATTTCAGTTTAATAGTGTACTTCTCCAACAAACTGGACGAAGCTCTCATGCCAATTTATTCCCGTTTCCATCAACTCAAGCTCCGCATCAATTGACATTCCGTTTTTGCCATCGTCGCCCTCAAAATTACATGAAAAATCTGCCTAGGGACCATAAAAACATTCTAGTCAATGAAAGTACAGTCTGCAATCCGACCAGCTGAATAAACATCGGTAGATGAAATGAAAATACATTCAGGGATTAACGGATATCCAGCAATTTCAAATATCCTATCATTTGCTGCATACGATGAGATACCGTGTTATAATTGCGAATCGAAGAGTTGAAATTGACAATTCGTAACGCACGATTCAATTGTCATACACGAATCCATAAATCATCCTGTGATGGGAATCATATTTAGCCGCAAATTCAAAGGAATTTTAACACAAAGGAGATAATCGATTCGGTACTCATGGGACTGTTGACGACATGAAAAAACACACGTATGCTGGCACTTTCAAACGAATCGCACAGCCACGTCACCTGGATTCCACAACTTTGTTTGGCAGCTCATACGAAAAACCACTTGCCTAAATTGGTCACATGTTTTAGACTGCCAACAGAAAATTTTGCTCATTAGCTTGTTATGCTAACATCTGAAATTATGTTTAAGGTGCTCATTTCGTGGAAATTATTCATCGAAAAATTATTTCTGGAAATGTAAATAAACTATTTTTAGGAATGTAGATTTAAACAGCCTTCTTTCCTTTGAAAGGTACTGCTGCCATTCAATATGAAAAACTCAGCCCATTCCATGAATTGCTCCAAATTTTTGTTCACAGTTTACAAATAATTAATTTCGAAAATTTCAAAAAAATTTAGAAGTGCCTGCGGAAATTGAAAACAAATTTTTCCATTTTTTCAACCAATAAAGGATATTGAAGGAGAAATTTCAAAAATTTTCATAAAATATTCATGATTAACATTGAATTGAACAGAATTTTTTTCATGTTTTTGGAATATAAGAAGATCATCACATTTTTAAGGAATTGCACAAATTTTCAAAATGATTTCATCGAAATTTCAAAGATTCCGCATTCAATTCCCTATATTATCAAAGTTATGCACAAATTGCTGGTCAAATTTTCAGGAAAATACCCAAAATTTCGAAAAAGTTACTAAACAATCGCAATATTTCGTTTTCAAAGCGCTCGAAGAAAGCGATAAAGAGATTTATCGTTTTTTGTCAAATCGAAGAACTCGTCTTGGGTTCCAGAATTCAGAAGTAGAGAATTCTAAAATTATTGTATTGTTTGATGGAACCAATGAAATAATCTCTTAATTTTTTAAAATTAAAATTAAAATTAAAAAAAAAAGTTGAACAATTCAAAACAGCGAGATGAAAATTGTAAGAAAATTAGAATTTTCAGATTCTTACAGAAAATTGTCGATCTCTTACAGTAACTCCGTGAATATTTACGAAAAATGAACAAAATCATCGTTTTTTTTTTACTGAATTTTGGAGAAACTCTCAATTTCTCAAAATATTTCAAAACATATATAACTCATGAATTTCCTGACAAAATTTTTGTATTGTTTTAGGAGATGATAAACAAATTTGTTGAGTATTTCAGAGAAAGGCAAACGTATAAATTGATTCTCACGAAAATTGTCTTACGTTTATTGAAGAAAATCTGGAAATTTCAAGAAAATTGTTATTCCTTCTCCAGAATTAACTCTGACATCTTCGAACTCATGTTCAGAAATTTCTAAAAAAACACTAGTTGGATAAAGATAAAATGGAAAAACCCTTGAGGTTTCAAATTTATATAACCCAGCTGTCGTCTCTAAAGCATTTAGCAGATTTGAAGTATATGTAGCTAATTCGCATGTTATTTTTGATTCCAGTTTCTATATGGCATTTCCTTATACTAAAAAACGAGGTGATGTTATGTCACAAACTTCTAAACATTGTTTCAAATTGATCAGGGCAGTCTTAAAAAGAAAACAGAAAATTGATGTTAGGTCAATTTACAAACTTGTAATTTTTGGTGAAGGCGCCAGGGTATCTCTTTACTATCCGAGCAAACCTACATTCGCTCGATACAGAATGAGATTACAAAACAAATATGAAATTAATTTTTGATAGAAGGGCTGCCTGAACCCTATTTTCGGAGACTTAATTAACAGAAATAATCGTATACAAACTTCCTTTTAATATTTATTATTCAATATTCATTTTCAGATAAAATTGATAAATCAATTTATCTCACATATTTAAGTTTCATTTTTAATAAATTTTTTAAAGCAGGCATTAGACGGAATATTTTATTGTATTGAAATGGTCATCTTTATTAACCACATATTTGAATGTTTTTCATAATCATATAATATTCGATCATTTAATATTGATGTGGGAACATTCATTCTTGATTTAACCATTTGCATTGCAAATATTTATTAATATCGGAATGATTGAATAGTTATTTGAGAGTATCATCAGTGAATATCTCTTATTTGTTCACAATACTGTGTCATTAAAATCAATAATGCTCGGAATAAACTAACATCATGTGGATTTTTGATTAGGAAACTCGATCAAATGGATGCTCGACGATTATATTATTTCCTTACGATAGTACAGCAATTAATTTGAACAAGTTACTCTCTTTAGGAAAGAATGATTATATTCATATTTACATTTTGGAAATTGCTTTGTATTAAAACCTGTACCGCTTCGAATTTTTGAAAGAATAATTAGTATTTTACTGAATTTGAGATTATTTCTCAGGGTTTGTTTCGTAATTCCGTCAGTCACTCTGTTTGATAATAAAAACATTAGGTAAGCAATCGACGAAGTCATCTCAACTGGATGCTCTAACGTATTTATAACAAACTTAATAAAAACGCGACAGTGCTGTATCATCATTCACTCCCCGATTCTATCAATAACAACGGGACAGTCGTATAACTCAGTTTTTTGGATTCCCAAAGACATTCCGAATAAAGTTGATAAATTACTTTCACCAACAGCGCTTCCACTCGCTCGGATGATAGTAAAAAATTACCAATTGATCATAGTGAAACGCGACAAAACGCATAAAAAAGTAGAAACTGCAGTTTTTAGGAAGTGGTCCGAGTGTTTGTTGAACTAATCTGAAAGCTATTACACGAAAGAAAAAAGAACGACTTAAATTCGTTCGTAGTTGAAATAACTTGGAGGAGAATTTTAAGGAATGTTTCTGCATCGTTGAGTAGGTGGAATTTAAATTCAATATTTTATTGAGCTATTGATTCGGCTGAGGAGGTTGTGGAGGACAGAGCAGGGCGCCTTCGGCGCCGGGGCGCCGAAGGCGCCTTTACCGGGGCCGTCGTCGGCGGGGAAGGGGGCGCCCAAGGCGCCCCCTTCCCTTGAGTCGACGTTGCTTAGTCAGGATTCACCTGCTTTTTTTGAAAGATGCACGCCGTCACCTGAGAAGGTTGTTAAACCTACTGACGAACCTCTAGTTTCTTGCAAGGTTTTTCTTTCGTTTTCGATTATATATTTTTATCCTTGCTCATCTTCTCTCTATTTTTTCACTTATCTTTTTGCCTCGATACTTTCAGGTCATAAGCAGACTCCATTAATTCAGGTTCCTCAACAATTTGTCCGATTTCAAAATTTGAACGAGTTGTATTGTTGCTAATAAGCTTCTTAAAAATTTCAGCTATTTCGTTAATTTCCATTTGCTCAAGCTCCACTTTTTCATAAATGTTTTTTGTTTATTTTATTTATTTTTTTTGATAGCATAACTGATCTGGGTTGAAGTGCAAGAGTTTTCAGTTCTGGCATTACATAACGACATAACGACAATATACAGCAGGGACCAATGGCTCTAAGTGGCTTCCGGAGCACGATGGCATTCTTAAATTAAGTTGGAGTTGACCGGGATTCGAACCCTGTTTTTCTGAGTAGTAGGTTAGTACTACGCCTGTTGAGCTACCAATGGTAATGTTACTTGAATCGTGCTTTCCATATGAAATATGTTTATTTATATGGACTTCCCCGAACAATAAATGCTCCAAATCAAAAACGACAAAAAACTACTTTGTCGTCTTGATATTCAATTTGAAAACGATTATTTTAAAAAAACGCAAGTTTCATATTGTAAACATTTCCGTTTGCCCTTTTCCATAACTCCCAGCTTCTACAACAAAGGGTCACCAAATATATCACATCTAAACGAAAATTGTTGATCTTGTGGTGTACCCCATATTTCTTCGACCGACCGCTGACCGCTCTCATTAAGGGATGGTGCCCTTTCTCCTTTTCTTTGTGATAGTTAGGCAGACGCCAAGTGTTACAAGATTTGCTTCGAGCTCTTGCCAACCGCTCAAATTTATAGGCTGAAACTTGTAAGGGATGAAATTATCAAACAAAGTTTCGCAATCCTTTATTAACCGTGTCTTTTTTGGGGCTGCTGATGAAGGGCAAATAAAAACTTTTCAGGTGCCTTATTTGCTCATCAGCAAACGATGAGTTCCTTTGACAGGAACATTCTTGTTATATAGTATCTAGTGATATACTTTTTATTATTACCATATTTTAATCTCTGAAAAAGTTCCATCCTAGTGATATGTATGATGATTCCATTAATTCTTCTCTACTTGCCAAAGGATAGAAGTTTTAATTCCCAACGTGTCACTGTGGGAGACAGCCAAACTGGGAAATTTTATGACTCTCGTAAAAAGGCGGCATATTTATCGGTTTACTAGGGTGGTACAGGAAAAATAAATAAAGAAGCTGCGAAAAAAGGAACGGTTCGCAAAGTGAAGGGAGACACGATTGTGTAGCTTCGCTTGAAATATTGATAATTACAGGAACTTGTTAGAAGAATTACAAATAGAACCGAATCATCAGAAATTCCAGGGAACGACTTACTTCGAATCATAAAGTTCCCCGAATTGGCAGGAAACCTAATTTAAGTGAGTTGAGTAAAAAGATGGTTTGTTCAGAAAAGAACTTCCAGATAGGTCAGCAACACTTCATTTATTTCCTATTTTCGATGGGACATTATGGATTTAATTTTCCGGCTAGAAAACGTGAACAGTTTTTTCGTTTTTTGGTGACTATTATGAGATATAGTTGATTTACATAGTTTACACTTTCGGGCTAGGGTACACCGTAACGACATCGTTTCATTTTTCTAAGCGATGAACAATGTTTATGCACAAAAAGTCGTTTCGAATTTGAACTTTACGACATGATGGAGTAAATGATTTTATCTAAACGACATGCTCCTCCCGGTTATAAACTGCACAGTTAAGATAAATACAAAGTAGAGTTAGTTTACCCAAACAACCTGTGAATCTTGTTTGTCGCCCACTGAATATATGGTGTGATTATTCAACGCGAACTCAAAATATACAGGAACTAGAATTTTTAATGAACAAACTGTTATATTCAATCCATCGAGGCTAGAATGCATTAGGCGGGATAAATTCCATACTGACAATTGGAAGCCCGAGGGATTAATGTTTGTAGATTCTGAATGAAGTATTCAAAAATTTTTGCGTCTGAATTATAAGTTGGAAAAGTAAATTACTAGGACGTGGAGACACATCAAGATATTCTTATCCCGAAATTAACCAGACCTTAATAAAAAAAATAAATGTAGGCTTAGAATATTATTAATTGAATTAATGGGTACAATTTCAAAGTATCATGACTCTGATTGAATATATTACCTATGCGATGTTGAGACGAAAACTTTTTGATTGACGCTGATAAACATATAAATTTATGAACGTATTCATTGCACGTTCATATAACAATGCGGTGAGTTATTCTGCAGCATAATGTCATAATGTCTCGTAAACCCCTTAAGTACTATAATCAAATGCAACTTCGAAATTTCCGAAAAGACTTACAACTATTCCCATCTCAACGGAATCCAACCACTACTATCTGGTACATTCCAGGAAATAATCTGCCTAATGTGCCCGGCATTATTCGCATTATGTATGTTCGAATGATGTTGGGAAACTTATATCATTTGGATTTGGGAGACGAGATTTCAGATAGATTTTTGCCTCAATAAATGAATTGCTTGAATTGCTTTAATAGGATGACTATAGAGGGAAAATAGAGGAAAACAATTTTTTCATATTAACTTTTCACGAGTTTCAATCGATACATGCGCCCTTCCAGAGAGGCGTTTCGATCACCTTCACATCTAGTTACATAATTATAATAGTCCCTTATCTGATGTGATTATCGTATCTGATTCCTAATATTCAGCACCGTTAAAATAATATACTTGGCCGGTTATTCTGGATGACTTCATCATTTAAAGGACCTTTGTCGACGACAAATTGACAGTAGAATAGTATCTTCAATTATTATTAGACGACTTGGTTCATCCAATGCTCCGTGACATCAATGAGATAAACCCTCGGTTCTAAACATTTGTTTTCCATACAATGGAGCACCGCCTCAATATGCTCTTGCTGATAGGGAATATTCATTCAGACGTCTGGATAGGACGAATGAATTGTTGATGATTTTCAAGAGTTCGTTAACGTTTTTAAAGCATTAGGGAGAAAGATTTTTTTATTCTGATTTCAAATACTAGATTTTTGTTGATCCTAAACTAAAACAATCTGGTTGTTATTTTTCTATTTGATTTGAAAAAAATAGGTTTTCAAGCACCGATCATAAAATAAGAAATTTATATTATTATTATCTTTATATTACGATATTTTAAAAACCACATTTCATTTTTGAATGAAGCAAATTGGAATATAGGACTTTCGTTACGCGAATTCTTCTGCTCCTTTATTTTCAGTCAAATCTTTCAATTACAAGAAACCCGATACCAGTTGAAAAGAAATTTGGTAACGATAAAAGCATGAAGAAAAGAATATTTTAGATTGTATAACAATTGATACTGAAGAGGGACATACATAAATTACAATAGTAAACTAAATTGTTGTTGAAGAAAAATATTTGTGAAAATCGAACAGTTTTAATATAAAAATAATTTCCAATTGAACTTAAAACAAGGCGAATTGAATGTAGGAACTATAAGGAAACTAGAACATTCAAACATAATTTGAATTAGATGAAAAACGAAAAAGGACAAGGTAAGAAAAATTCTCAAATGATTTGGGTGGTTTTTTTAAAAATTATACTTCAATACTGTGAAAATCAAGAAAATTGATGAATGTACTGTGATGGTATAGCTACAATGGCGGAAATCTCTTAATAATTATAGTTTTGGGAAGTTTCTCACATATCTACAGGATTCAGATGAATGTGAAATTTTTTCGTGATAGAAATTTTGATATAGCATTTTCATAATTAATATTTGTGAAAAATGAAAAATTTTTTTCTGGCTATTTTTCGCGGATATTTTCGAATATCGGAAACGATGAGGGAATTGGAAAGCATATTCGTTAATGTATCACTTGCGCATATGAAGAATCGTGTTGATGGGTTTCATACACAAAAAAAAAAAACTAAAAAAAAACCGATAACCACCTTGTATATAAAATTAAAGATGAAAGTCAGGAGAGGACTTTATAATGATTCTTTAGAATAAATATTCTATTCATTGAAATATCGCTTTAAATTCCCATTGTGTTCTCACCAGAGTAACCCAGTTTCCTTTTCAATTCAACACACTCAATTTAAAGTGAGCAACAATCAATAATGATGAAAGTTCAGAAGCGCTTAGGAATTCTGCAATTTTCGCATACTGCGCTATTAAAACTAATGAGCAGAAAACTCGAATTACCGATGGAACCCGTTATATACCGAAAACAATTCGTTCAATTTCCATTCACGCTTCCAAAAAGTACAAAACAATACTATTTTTTTTCTCAGCGATCGTAGTCAGAAATTAATTGCGCATTGAATCGTTTTCTTGCACTTTATTCCCAACCCAAAATGCAATAAGAAGATAAGTTGAGCTTTATTTGATTCGATGAAAAATCTCGGTAGTTTGAATAACGTTCGTTTTCGACAACATTCTGGAAGAAGTTGAATAAGTTCACAGAACGATCATTTGGAATTTGCGGTGAACAAAGCAGTATAATATCCGCCTTAAATTCAGCTTTCCATGATAAGTAGTATTCATAACTTCTCCGTCTATAATGCGAATTCTACAACCCAATCTCTCCTGCGAATATCATAATGTTAGTCCCAAAATTGGCAAAGGACTCATGGATTTCTGATGAAAAGAAATACAATCGAGTGTTCGTCGTGAATGGAACATGAGTATATCAAAGCAAGATCGAATAGTCCTTTCAGATTCCACATTCGCCAATTGTTCGCTTTGATGAAAATAGCCCAAACGTAATCGATAAAATATTTCTATTAACTGAATGAGGGACTGTGGATCGCTGTCATGGTTAATTACAATCCGAATAAATCAAACTAAGGAAAATTGATGCATTGGTTGCTGCGTTGACACGAGAAAGGTTGAACATCGAACACATATTTTCAGAATCGATTGAATTTATGACAGCACAGGGTAGGTGAATCTATTGTCTACGGCGATAATTACTCGGTAATAACGATAACACGTATTCCATCCAACATCCATTTCAAAAGCATTCCCGATTTTCGTGTCTTGAATACGTTCCAAAATATATGGCACATCTTCATGCAATTTCATTTGAGTGAAAACACATTCTAAAATTCGATTCCACTCCTATGGCTGAATAATAGAAATGGCAATTGGAATATAAAATATATAGAGCTCCATTTCCTTACACGTGCTTCGAGTGCATGATAAAAATCGTTAAGAAGCTTTAACACACTCGTAAATAGTATGCACCTTATCATACCCCCACATAAAGCGGCTTAAGATATCTCTTACACCTGTTGAGAATAAAGGCCAAAATGTTACTGAAATATTTAACATGGTAATGGGCAAATCGTTGCCGTAATATCACTTATCTGGGTTTTCATCTGTTCGTTTGTTTGCTTTATTTTCAGACCTTTTGGTTGAATCTCAGCGGGCGGCTTCCCGTTTAAACTCTGACGACTCATGAACAAATGACATGGATTTTCATTGTTTTTCTTCCATTATGTTACTTGTTTCGCATGGATGTTCAATTGAATGACATACATGTTGCGAGTATCATAAGACGGTTTTGAGATGGTAAAAGTGGACCATATTCCATATGCCACGTTCCTTCATAAGCGCAAGCGCTATCTCAGCATTTCCACTCTCAAGTCTCTCATCGTCTCAGAACTCAGAGCTTGGAGAGTCGGAGACTCTTGTTTCTACATACAAAAATAAAATATGTTCAGTTGCGATATACATTATTTCTAATTCTACTGAGCAAATGTCATTGGTCGATTCAAGTGTATCATTTTTGTTGTTGAAAAACCTTATATTTATACAGTGCGCGTCGAAATTATGGAACAAAATTATTTCTGAAGTAAAAAATTTGTTGTCAAAAAAATGGTGGGAGGCAATATTTTCGGACATCTTTTCGCAACTAAATTCAATGAAAAACAAAGTCCTAAATAATAAATATGAATTTCACAATTATTAAAAAGTCGACGCGTAATTCAAAATAGGATTTATGGGATATTAAAGAATCTTCAATAACCTTGTTTTGTCCACGCGGACAATTAATCATATCCCAATGAAACAATGACACAAACGTCCTCGAGAATTCCCACAAGATTGTACCCGAAATCGAGATGTCATTTCTTATATTTCCGGGTGGGAAATTCCATCGAAAAAGCTCGTGAAACTGAGCATGCCTTGATTAAGCGACAAATGCGTCGGTTTGTGAAAAGAAAAAACTATAAAATGTCATCTCGGCCGCGTATTTGGCGCAGAATTTTGATACCGATTTCAGACTCTACGTGAACCTCGCATAGTTCCGAGAGCGTATGAAATAACGCAAATATCTGGGCAACGTGAAATGAAAAGCAGGTTTTCAGTGAATAACGGAGCTCAAATTCCGAAGACGTTACAGTCAGTGCGAGGAATTCATTTTAAAACGATAAAACTTATATTTCACTTGAGAATTCTGTGAGAGACGTGCACTAATGGAAAACTGAATTTTCTTCTGATTCATTGCCCCTGGTAGGATTATCTTATATTGAATTGAAGATGTAGCGAGTATGATAATATCGATCACCTGCAAACCATTTCTCTTATTCGAAGAAAACAATGACGACAACGGTTACTAAAACTATTACTGTTTTATCTATTCGGAACTTCGTAAAATCTCCAACTTTTCTGAAGTTATGATGTTCATCTATCTTATGAATCTCATAAATCATCTGCCTCTTGGTTCCATTAAAAATACGGGAAAGTTTCTCATTCGTGAAGGTTTTCGATTAACGTAAACTTACGGTTTATCAGTTGACGGCTCTTTTAAAGATCTTTCTTGTATCTGTTTGAGGGATGTTTGCTATTAGAATATCGATTATCTATTCGATAAAAGTCGTTCGAAATTCTATGAATTTAAATTGTGTTGCCTCGCACCAAATTTTCTGGATGATTGGGATATGAATTTTCACGCTTAATCTAACTAAAAAAATTCAATGCAATCTTCCCGTTTCCAGATTATAAGCATATAAGATGTGACGATGTATTGTTAACATTCCTATTCACCGTTGTATTATTCTTATTGTCCAATGTTAGATGAAAAAACAGTCTTCTTCCGTTTGACCGATGAGTTTTTAATTTGTATGAATCGCGGAAACTTTCTGTTCACTTTGCAATTGTTCCTCTGCGCAAACAAAAGCGGTAATGTCATCCTGTGTTGTTGAAATAGAATGCAGAATTCCTCATTTGGAGACCGGAAAGATGAAAATGAAATATCATTGTCAATGATAAGAAATTTCATATTTCATGACCAGACATTATTGCCTTGGAAACACTTAGTTCACAATGGGGTTTTTGGGTTGAAGTTTGAATTTTTTATGTCGCGATATTTGCACTAATAAGGTCACTTTTTTCCGAGTTGTTACGTCAAAATTCAATAGAAGAACTTTGGAAAGGTTTTCTGATTCAAGACTATCGAAGGGCTGTTGGTTGATTGGGGTTTTTGAATTTATGTTGTCTGAACAGTCTGTTTTTTCTTAGAACTGTAAGGATTGACAATAATTGTTGAATATGATTATAATGAATACCGAAACATTAAGTGAAAAATCAGTTTTCAGGAATGAATTTATTTTACTTTTATAATCATGAAATTGAACGACTATTCGGGCATTTTAAATTCGCCTGAATGTTCTTTTTCATTCACAATCTTCCTTTTAAGAAACTTCAAGTATGAAATGAGGATCCATAAAAAATCTCGGTTTATTTCGATTTTTCTTTGTACTTTTTCTCAATTTTATATGGTTTGATAATAAGCAATCAGTCTCGTTCTTGTGATTTGAAAATAGAACACTATCACAAGTTTACGGTTTCATTTTTTCCCTTCTTTCATTCACTGCTGCATATTTTGACACTACTCATACTCCAGCACAATGGTTACGTGTTACAATTTTTGAGAACTTAATCTAATTATTTTTTGATATTTTCCCTGTGATTTCCAACAGAATAATCTCTGAATTTCTGCATCCTTTGTGCTTTTGATTATTAATTATTTATTGAATAGAATCCGAAGAATTTAAAATTTTTGAATTTTCGTTTGAATGATTGAAGAATTGATTTATCGGAAATGAATAAATGAAAAAGGGAAAATGTAGAGTATTAACTCTTATAAATTTTATGACATCAAAGAAACTTATTAATGACCTGTAAAATCCCAGAAAAGTCGAGTGAAAAGCAAGAATCGTGTGAGTTTTATTTGAAATGAAGGAAGCAAAAGATCCTCGATTTTTGCCGAGCGTTTTCCCGTTGCAGTGCACTAGACTTTCGAAGGTACTGGTTCACGATGGCGTGAATGTAAACATAAGTGCAATTACAGTTATTTCACAACTTCTCGAGGAAAATTCATTTCGACTGCTGAGAGATCCGACGCAGCAGCGTCAGTTCATATGGCTGCCATTTCAAGTTAATAACGGTGGAAAAGCTAACATTGAAAAAATTACACGACCATCGGAGCGATATTGCATGTATCATTTGTTGTCATACCGGCACCGACTAAAATTATTTCACTGTAACTATTACAGTACACTGCATTCAAGATTGAACGATGAGTTATGTACAAAATATTCGATTATCTGGAATCATAGCTTATGTCCAAAAAAATATTAGATACGTGAATATGTTCAACTGAGTAATATACAGAATTTTTATCATATTTTCATGTGATTTTGATAAATTTGAGTTATTGGAGCAGTTCTTCCACCGAAAATATTTCAAATTTAATAATCGTTTTCACTCATTGTGTTTCCAGATTTTTGGTTATTTCAATTCGTTTTCGTTAAGTTCAAAAATTCTTGTTGGACCAATGATTTAGTTATTTTACAATTGAACTCTTCAAACGCGAAATTTAAAAATTTTAGGGAGAACCCAACAGATGGGAACAATAAAAAATGACACAATCTTAAAATGCGTTCAAACGATCCTAAAGATTTCTTTTCATTTCGTTCACAATACCACATCTAATAGGTCAGAGTGAGCTCAACGATTCGATTCGTGATTGCAATTTGTGAAAACATAAATCCGAGATGTTAGATTCTAGAATGAAACAATAAAATTTAGTGGAGGAGTTTTTATCGTTTCTGAAAAGGAAAATACTTTAGTTTATTGAAAAAATTTGCATGGTCTCGTATTCGAGTGGAGATATTTAATTGATCCATCAAGAGAGAAGTCTTAAGGGGTTTTAATATATAATGGGGAGAAATTTCGTTTTCTACCAATAACTCGTTCATTTACCTTTGAATTAACCTATGAGAATTGAGAGCATCTTTTCCTGAAAAAATGTTCATATACCAAGTGTAAGGGAGGATACATTATATAAAATAGTATCTTGTTAAAGAATACGTTTCATGGTCTGGAAGTAAAGAAAACATAAACCTACCTCGATTTATAGTAATCAGACAAGAGGACAAAAAGGATAAACCAATATCGTTCTGCCATCCACAAGAAATGATTATTCATGAAGTAACAAAATTTGTCCCAGTTAAATTTTACGCATGTATGCACATATGACCAAAATTTACAAGAATAACAAAAACCCTAACCATGGATCATGAAATATAATCTACACATTTAGGCCCGCAGCGAATCAATATTGGATAACCATTCTTCTGAGAGCATCCGATAAGGCCGGAAGAGCCACTCGCAATGAAGTGTTCTCAGTGGAGATAAACGGAGTTTTCGAATATTTCCTGTTCAAACTAGGTGGCCGATTTTGTTTCGATCAACATTTTCAGCACCTCTTCAATAATCTTATTAAACTCGAAGTCGAGTGAAAATAGGAAAACGCGAATGTATAAAACATTTCGAAAGAGCTCATCCATGAACCAGCCGATAGTCAAATACATCGCTGAGCGATCCAGTTTCCACATCGATCACTCAAGCCATTCTATTTTGTGTCCGAAGGTCTTTCTGGTCGAAACATTCATTGTACGGGGAGATTCATCTAATTCGTTTAAAACTGATTAGACGCCGGGTCTTGTTCCCTGATTTATAGCTATTATAAATCTTTCTTTAATTTTATTATACTTCAGTTTCCAATGAATAAATTACATGATTCGTATTGCTTCGCGTAATATAAAACTGAGAAATGAGAAAAAAATGGGGGTGTCCCCGTGACAAGCACATCTGATATGACTCGTTATTCAATAATGAAAATGGTGACTACATTAGGATTAACTCTTTTCCTATTCAAAATAAAATGTGGGACTTCGAATGTAGGAACAATGTTAGGGCACCGCAAGTCGTACTGTCGTTTAAAATTGTTTTGCGAATATTGATGAGTGGGGAACTGTGTCCCCACAGTTCGTTCTCACGAAAATTATAGAGCAGATTGGGGAGCAACTGCTGCACAATCATTCATTAGCAGCAAGGTACAAATATTCGCAGTTTCGTTTGAATTCCGGATTGTGGATAATCAATAACGAATCGTACAAAGAATGACATTTTGTCCCAATTCCACATTTAGTAAGATATACTTCAAAACGGATCTCGAATCTTTTGAATGACTCGCAAATAAAGCACTGTATTAAAGTCGTATTCAAGCTGTCATCGTCTTTCATTTTATTATTAACACCTGAAAAAGCGTAAAAATTTCCCATTTCTAGACACTGATCGAAAGCTCATAGACCGATATATTATCGATACATCATCATATAATTGGAATTCCAAAGTGGCGAGGGCCCTTACGCTTAAGAAAGCCAATGAAAATTCCTCGAAGTTTCCATTGTTTCCAGGAAAACTCGAGAAGTTATGAATTTTAGATGTGAAAATTCGTGCTATAAATGGTTTACCACTCCGTGCTATTAAAGAAAATGCTGGGAGAATGGAAAAGAACACATTCACGTTTTCCTCAATTTCCCATTAATTCCCATTCTATTCGATTATTCTACGATGAATCATGTACAAGGCGAGTGAATTTGAATTGCATTATTACAATTTCGAAGTCGAAAGAAAAATAACTAAAAAGGTATTGGTAAATGCGAAATATCATGATTGTCTGTCAAAAATACAAACACATTCTCAAACTAGTGTTCGCTCGCTCATTAACGGCACAGTTGAGCGAATGGTAAAGTGCGGCACAGTGCAGCCGCTCATTCTACGTGAGCGGCTTCTTCGAAATGAACGATTCTGTCCGACCCTACGGGACGCACTGCTTTTTTTACATAACAAAACGCTCTGAAATCATCGGTTCACTCGTTCTATATACGGTCTTATAATTTTGTTTAAAAAAAAAGAGTTGATTTGGACTACTTCGTTCAACTTGGTGTAATTTGCTATTATAGACAAATTGGATTTTAAGTTGTCACCACAGATGAGAAATATATTCTGTGGTGATCCGTTCTTGAATGAATTATTCGAGTTTAAAAAACACGTGCCATATATAGTGCTTAAACGGTCACAGATTGCAGCATCATTTGTCGTATCGTATGAGCTTAGTGTGCAGTGACTCAAAGTGCTGTGGTACACTGTACCACAGCCCACTGTGCGTTATATAGTTCGTTACTTTCAGGTTGAGATGAGCAACAAATCACATAGAAATTGCGAGGAATCTAGAATATATCGATGGATATTCAGAAATTGACTAAACTTAAAGATACAAAATGAATAGAAGCATCGTAGATATTTTTATATTTGAATGAAAACTCGAAAAAGATGAAAGATATATTAGAGAAGTAAATAATTTTAATGTGGGTCCAATGCTGAAACAAACTAATATTCACTGCTCAGGATGTGAAGATCAATTCAGAATAGCGATTCGTACTTAGAACGCATGATCCCAATCCTTCAAAGCACCCATAGTTTCCATCGAACGATAAATTCCGAGACACGTCTCTCGATTTTCAGTCATTCTCTGGAAAGTCTTATAAGACGGTTCGAAAACAGGCGTGCAATTTTCAAACCGAGTAGAGAAGCTGGAGTGAAGGCTTAGAGGCTCATAAATATGTCGCGGCGAGGACGCTGCTCTTGAAACGCCGTATGACTGAATGTTAATTTGATGCATTAGTTGAGAATTTTGCTTGATAATTTTCAAATGGACAATAGGAAAAAGCTCGTGGCTAATTATTCAGGAACGAATATGCAAACCTTGTTCTAGCAAAAGTTTCGTAAAGTGGTGTTGAAGCTTCACAGATAACTGCAATCATCTCATCTCACTGAAGAGATTATGTCCTATTTCCCCCGCCCTAGAAGTTAATTCAACACCACCCATTCCAGATCGATTTTCATAGCGAATATCTGAATTCTGGCGAGGAATTAGATGCGTACATTTTCAATGGGATATTTTTAATATAGAAGTTGTCCACAACGGGCTTTTGACAGTATTTCAAAGAAGCTGGTATCAGAGACATCAGGTAAAATTTCAATTTAATTATATCAAAAGTGCAGCAAGAGAAGACATTATATTCGCTCATTTTGACGGAGTATTTCAATATATTATGATCATTTCCCGTTTCCGGAGATTCTCTCCAAATATTTACCTTTAATTTCAATTTTGGTCAAACGGATAAGGGATAGAAAGAGAATTAATCGATTTACTTAAGCTCCACCGAAACAGAATTAATCTCGTTTATAGCAGGAGAAGTAAATTCAAAGTTTTCCAACTTCTATTAAAACATGGGATATAAATTTCGATTAGTTTCCTGTAGGGCATGGGTTTAGTATATTGTCTCATATGGATAGTTATTACAAAGGCTGAAAATTATATTGGAGGTCACGTAGAGCTGAGTGTAACTCACTCGGGGCTTTGCGCTTATTACTACGAAAAACAAAGAGGAATGTATCTGGCAAAATTCAACACATTTCTATCGGAGATATATCAGTTTGGAAGTGTGCATTTATTCTTAGTCGCCAGAATAAAGCAAAGGAAATTCGTCAAACAGTTTCCTCAAATTCATCATGCGGCATTATCGGAAACAGCTTGTATTCTACCGGTCAGTTAATCGATTTCGGGAAACTATAAAGGCGAGAATGGAAAATAGCTTCCGATTTGCCCATTATTCATAGACCTTTATTAAGAGTCCCGACATTGACGCGAAATCCAATATACCATCCCACTAATTTCCAATTTAGTTGGCGATGACATTTGGAAATGCATCCTTTCCTGAGGTAATGAAGTTTGCGAAACTGAAATAGGGTTTCGTTTGCATAGATTAGTTTCGTCCATTTTTAATGTATTGTGGGATCGGTCGCATCAATAATAGAGTACTGAGACCAAACTGATTTATTCAGTAGGCAATAGTGAGAATAAAATGGGATGCTCAGGGTCGCAATGGTTTTCGACAACTTGGAAAAGGATTTCGCAGATCTCAGATTGCATACTTAACGCTACGTGCGACAAAAGGGAAAAATCGGGTTCCTCATTTTCATTCCAATTGAATTATAGAACGATGTCAAATGAGTGGTCGATTGTTCAATTTCTGAATGAATTCAGCTTCAGTTTTCGTTTTAACGAGTTAAACACAAAATAAACATTATCAATTGTATTTTTGCTTATTTAAACAGTCCACTATTTTATTAATAGAATAGGTTGGTTTAAACCGGTATTGCACCAGTTAATCACTCTATTTTATTTATGTCCGATATCTCTATTTTTGATTTAATGAAAATTTTCTGAACTTCTAATCTATCAATCACTGTCAAAAACTGTGACTCACCATTACTATTATTTTTTCAATTTTGCCAATACAGTAAAGCAATTGCGAAATTTTACTACGAAATTCGCTTAGAAATAATTGAACCGTTTGCTTACAAGTTTTGCAATTTTCCATGAAGATAACATTTGCGAACCACTTTCTATGTGAATAAAATACATATTTCAATATTATGTACGTACCTAAAATAAAATTTCCGATATCACATTTTTGTAATAAAGTTCTCAGTCGGGCCCATCTTTCACCGATGTCTCCGTTTGACTGGTTTTCGTCGGTATTGTAAAAACGGTTTATGATGGTTTCCGGAAAATCTTTTTCCTTCCGGACACTGTGAAGAGCGCATTTCTGATTGAAAAGGATGTAGTCTCAGGTCGGAAACTTATATCGATTTCAGCTTTCGAATTTTGTGATTAATGGTAGAAAAAGTAAATTTGTTTTTGGCGATTTTCGTTGTACTTGAAGCTGAATCGCGATTGAATTAGGGGACTTTCATCGAGCGATGAAATTTATGAAGAAGCTAGATCTTGAAATAATCATTTTGTGGACTTATTTCTTTAAATAATAAAGTGGCTGACCCGGCGTACTTGGTATCGACTTAAAATCAATAGTTGTGTTGAATCCACTTCTAAAAATAGAGAAAAATTGAAATATTCGGTATCTTTAATTGAATGTTGAATGAGTTGAATAGCTCAATTTTTTCAAATCAAACAATTCTTAGAGAAAAAGAGGTTCTCCAATAAGATAACTTCGTAACATATATCATATTGACTTTAGAGGAAGGTTTTTTAGATCTAAATGATATTTTTGTACCTGAATTTTGGTTGATCGTGGATTAATTAATGTAGGTTCTAAATGGAACTATTAATTCGATTTTTATAATGTCTATGCATTGTATCTCAGACTTCTATATATTTTGGTTCAGTTGAGTGTCTCATTTAAATATTTCACAACGAGTTATTTTTTGTCAAACATAATAAATGCAATATATTTTTCACATTCCATTGATGAAATTCCGTGAAACATTTTTATTTCCTCGATTATGTGCCATTTAATTTCTGTCAATTGAAAACATCAATATATTAATTTCCGCTCTCGCTTGTTTGAATTCATTTTTTTTAAATATATGAAAAGTAGCTTACAACCTTTAATATGTATATGAATCTGGGTATTGAATCAATTTTTTTCTTTTCAGGAGTATCGGCAGGCCACAACGAGAAAAGGCTTTTGCACAAACTACTAGACAACTACAACGTACTAGAAAGGCCAGTTGCGAACGAATCGGATCCACTTCAACTAAGCTTTGGGCTAACACTCATGCAGATTATAGATGTGGTAAGTCTTAAGCGATGAAATAGACTGAGCTTTTATTGCCTGAAAAGTGTGAGCTCAAAAATATTAGGCGAGCTGATTTTTAAAAATTTTTTGAAAATCCTTAAACAACTATATTTATGATCACTGTTCAAGGAAACCGAAAATTTAAGATTGATTCTGATGGAATACATTTTATGACTACTGGAAAATTGGAGGAAATCCACGAAAACTCGTAACATATTTCCACAGAAAATTCAAGATTTATTATCAGAAATATGTGCAACAAAAAAGTTCTACATTTATCTCTGATCACCTCAAGTCATATATTAAAACACAGAATACAGATATTGTCAAAAAAAAACCAAGCTACTTGGAAGTGTTTTAATTCCCTTTTTTCATTTTAATAAACTGCTGAATTGCTCCTTTTCGACTATGTGCCGTCAAGCGCAATATTTATTTTTCGAGTTGTATTTCATTCAAATGGAATTTTAGCAATTTGAAAAACACGCGGACGCTGCGTTTCCTGATTCCGCAGTTCGATTCAATGTGGAATACTCACAAGGGAAAGATATATTGAAGCTCAACATTTGGTAATTGAAATCGAAATGCGGATAGCTGAAGACTGCATTTGATGGACGATAGACCATTCGAGCAAAATGTGTCGTTGTTTTATGGTTTCGATATTAAAACTTCTACAATTTTATGGGTGTCAAGAGAATAAATTTTCCGTGTCTATTAGAGAGATAAGCACCATTACAGTCTTTCGAAAGTCTGAAATTGAAAATGTTATTTTAACTGCATTCAAGAGCCATCATTTTTCATCAGGGCGTATTTGTTCAGTTTGGCCGACTGAAAAAAACGATTAAATGCCTTTTATCTTGAAACTAGCATTCGTTGAATCCACGACTCATACCCTTGACGCTTAAATTAAAGTATTCACTCGACTCTTTGCTTCAGAAATGTTTGCAATGTTTTAACCATATTCAATAAGGTCGACATAACTTTGAAATTTAACGAATACTCAACACAATATATTTGTTACAGGACGAGAAGAACCAATTGCTCATAACGAATATATGGCTGAAGTTGGTAAGTAATTATAATATATCTTTTAATTCAAAAATTTGTTTTTCAAATATGAGCAAAATGTAAAACATGCATTTTTTCGTGTTGGATTCGTAATTAACCATAATCTTTCCCGCGTGCTTTCAATATGAAATTAATTTCACTCATTTTCACAGCAATGAAAAAACCATGTTTTTGTGTATTGAAATGACTTTTCTACTTTATTCTCTCAACCGCATTCACGAGGATTCATGGAAACAATTTCAGAACGATATAAACAGACCATGCTTTCATATTTTCCGCATGATGGAACGGGTTTATCGGTTTTGTGATAATTAAATATCCTCGCATTCATGAAATCGGGGGATGTTGTACGTGGAATAATTGGATGTATGCAGATATGGATAAAGTGCATTATAATTTCAAAAATTTTAACCCAGTTGTAATCTTAAAGTGATCCCTAAAATGACTCTCTGAAACTTTAATGCATATTAATTGAAATAAGTATGTTATTCTAATTTCGCCATGAATTTTATTCTCAATATTTACCTGAAATTATCGCAGAATTTTCCATAAATGTAATATGACTAAATGTTGACCATATCATCAATTTTATTTTTAAGTCTCCATATTTATTCATGAGGGGATAATTGGGTTACTTTTGATGCCGACAACGCATGAATAATGAATCATCCCATCTTCAATACGATAACTTCCAAGTTTCCTCTTCTCACGTTTCAGAAAAAAATGAAGGTTCGCGTTTCTGACCTTCACATCGGATGTTTTTATAATGAAACGATAAATTCATTTCTACGGGCAAGTTACCCTCACTGGTATTTTTCAGCTGGATTCAGCAGAAGTAAAAACAAATACCGGATGAGTTTTTATATGTGCAGAATCCTACAAGGAACGAAAAGGGATTTCGTACTTTTCATTTTCAGTTTGGAAACGTAATGGAAGGGATAAAAGAAAAGGGGCTCTGACATTACTAAATCTAACAATATATGTGCGTTTATGAGTAAAATTAAATTTTCCTGTCAACATTACAAATCATCCGAAATTTATCTAAAGACTTCGTCTCAGATTCGTATGAAAATAATTAATAATATATTTTATGAGAATACATGAAAACGCAATTTTAATAAATTCGATCGAAAGAATATATTTCTACGTTTAAAAATGAACCTTAAATTCCGGGAGAACAACTTTGAGTAAAGAATGTTTGGACGGAAAAATTTCGCTCAATCAAGAAATTGCATCATCTTGTAATGCTTCTGCAAACATTTCAATCAATTCCTCGTGATTTCGGTTAAGTCTGGAACTTTCTTCAAACTTCACTGATTGCATATAACTTAGTCCAATATCTCTTTAATACTTAGATAAATTCCTTCATCTGTTGAGCGGATGCTTCGTCATACACTTGACGAGTTTTCTTCGTTATTTTTACAGAAATTCCAACATTGAATAATTTGAGCACCGCAAATTTCATTGATTTTCTTTGAAATTGCAAAATATGTACAAAATGTTTTTGTTAGAACATCGTCTGAAAATCCCAATAATGAAGTGATATGAGTTTCGTGAAAGTTGCGCCCCCTTGGCGATATCCGAAATGACGTTCCTGACGTGATCCACTCTTAATATTAAAGTGGCAATTCGATTACTGAAAATTTGCTTAGTGATAAAATGCACCTTTCCAACTCAAAATGAGATGATACACATTATAGGATTTCAATTTAAAATTTAAAGGCAGTTTCTACCCCTGCCTAAGGGTTAACTCCCAAGATACTCAAACTTTTGTAAGCGTGAGCTCCCCTTGAAAGTAAAATCGACGTGTCTCGACATTATTTTTTTTTTTGAACTTTAATTTCCGAAATATCCCAAGTGGGAAATTCCAATTAGCGCACCCTGTATAGCGTCAGCTCCGGGTGAAATTTACAAAGTTTCGTAGAAAATGAAGAAGATTGAGAGGGATGACAATGAGGTAATAAGGTACACTATCAAAGACTTGAAGTTTACGAAGTTGAATATAGTCCCGCTGCGAAAATTTATATTTACAATTATAAAAATATTCGCTCATATCAATTTTGGCTTTCCTCACCCACAAACAAAAACCCTGGCTGCTTTTACTGACAAGACTCGTTTTATAGCCTTGTAGTTACTTGAGAAAAATGAAATCAAAGTTTTCCGTTGGGAAGCATTGCTTCAAACAGACTAATTGAAAATACTTCCAGAGTTTTATAATATTAACTTTCTAATAATCAAGTTTAATGAAGTTTTGGTTGGTTCCATAGTTTCACACAGTGCATTAGGATAACTTGGCTTTCCTGAATTATTCCTTCTAACTGGTTTCTTTCGTATTGAATGAAATATTAATAACGTGTGCAACAGAACTTTCTTAAAAGTTGAAATTGATTGAAAGGAACCAATGAATTAATCACAAAATCAATTAATAAGCCCGATTTTCATGTATTATATAGAAATAAAATAGAATTGAAACTGTTGATTCGCAACTTTTGTATGAATTATAAAAACTTAGCGACTAGTCTATTTCAGGTAATTTGAAATTGGGATAGTTTCATCTCAAGTTCACCTAAATACTTAATATGAACTTTTATTCACATTCCTTGGATTCATTTCACATTCGATCCAACAACGGAACTTCTTTTCTGGGTTTTCAATAAGACGAACGAAAGAATTCATTCTGAACATTCTTCGGGTATCAGCGTTACCCGCGTCGCTCATAGAGTGTTGGATGGTCAGAAAACTATTGGAAATTCCCGCCTTTCGTTAACTTGATACATTCGAAGCCATTAAAACTGAGAACTGCCAAGGTTCCGTTTAGCGAGCTTCCACAGTAGTTCGACTAAAATTCAACTCTCTTTGAAACCGAGTTGAATTAAAACCTGGAGCGGGGAATCGCTAGTGGCAGACCAAGTATATTATCATGATTTCAGCCAGGGATATGTTCATTGCGGATAGAAAACAATCGGATTTTCATTTTTAATGAGCTTCCGTATATCTGAAAATGAAAATTGGGTCACCGAATTATGGAATTTCATAATATATACTTCGGGGTTTCGCGTTTAAATGTGATTAATACGGGTTATTCAGCATTTTTGGATAAAAGCCCAGACTCCAATTTACTTGAAAGTGAAACACATTTTTATGCATACAAATCTGACAGCCGTTGTGTATCTCCTTCCAACTTCAATCTGCGTTTGTCTTGGGGTGTTACGGGAATTAACTTTTTAGTAACGGAAGACTTTGTGCAGCATTGACAAGCACGTAGATGCGAATCGAGGGAATAATTGGCACTACGATGATGATTCCGTACAGAAAACTTGGAGAATTGGTCTTGAGGCGGAATTCATTTGGTTTTCAGGTACATACATTAATTTAAGAATATCAACTTTAGTTTTTACAGCCAGAGCGAATTCAATGAGACGCAGCTTTGCGGGTGTCGTTATTTAGTAAAAGGTTTATTTCCTCAGAAAAAAAGTGTATACTTTTTGATCAATCGAAAAATTTGAGCACACTTTCATTCAGAAAAATGACAAAGTCTTCATTAAAAATTTGAAAACATGAGTAAGAGATATTAGATATTGTATACGAAATTTCTTCTTCAGTTGCGGTCTAAAAAATAAATAATAAAATACAGTCGTTCTCGTCATTCGCGAACGAAAAACACGAAACAAACCCAAATAAGAAAGACGATGCACAGAGGAATTGGACGCAAATAAGATTCACAAAACATTCAATATAAACAAACAGAGCACAGAATGTAGACAGGAAAGGACGAATTAAAAAATCAAAATAGAAAAAATGAATTTCCAGTCACACCTACTTGAGCAAATTCACATTTTTTTCATAAATTACGAGGACGAAATTCAGGTTCCAATCTTAGCACTAAATGGAGAACGTTTTCGGGCAGAAGTAATGAGAATAAAATGGACGGAAGGAACTGATGGCGTTCATGAAATATATTAGTAAAACACGCATTTCTTGATTTAAAAAAAAAAGAAGACGGATCAAAATTTTTATTTTCGTTGAGGTAATTTTTCTTTTATAATAACCAATTTGAACGATTAGATTGAATCAAATTCAAACGAAAGTCACTTTGATCTGAAAAATTTTTGGTCATTCTGTTTATTTGTGTTTGCAAACGAAAGCGACCCTATTGGCGAAAGAAATGATGTTAACCGTATGCCTCCGGAAATGTTTCCAATTTGATATCTAATCCGGCGGTAATTCAATCATCCGACGACGCAGCATCCAAAACAAACTAACATTATAATAATAGAAAGCCATAATATCGTTCGGTAGTCGTTTAATCGGTTTGAAAATCTTGGAATTACGCTCGGACGTCTACTAATGAAAACTACAATATTGATTAACAAAATGAAACTTTTATTCTTTCAAAAACTTCTAGATTTCATTATCTCGTGGAACGATAAAGAGACGCTTCAGTTACTAGGATATTTATTATTGGAAGTTGAGTATGAAACTTTTCGACGATTTAAGAAAAACTGTCGCTTTCTTGTTTGCGATATTCGACTGGCGAATATCCGCTTTTCACTCTTTGAAGGAAGCGAGTTCGTATATTTGTTTCGACTTTCCGTTGCACAGTAGAGAACCAACACCATAATCCCTAGAAAGCCACTAAGTATATCGATTTTCAAAAGAATCAAAAGTTCCACGCGGATTTTTCAACGATTTTATTTCTACCATACTGAATTAACTAAAGGGGCGAAATTGCCATTTTTTGTGCATTTTATACTACAAGTAAGATATTTTCTGGGATATTGTCGAAACGCATCGTATTGAATATATTGGTATTGAGAGTGTAGCTCGTGTTCACGGTGAATTTCTTTCAAACCATAAAGCAATTAAAGCGAACATCGTTCGCATCCCAAGTCACTGGCGCAAAGTAACGTTTTCCTTAGCATCCATCTAGCGGATCAGCGAAGAGATAGATAGATAGGTTTCTTCAATTCCACTCGGCTGAATGTGCGCACGCATTCAAGTCGTCGATCCCTAAGGTAGTACTATACGCAGCGTTGCCACGTTAGACGGACTGAAAATTGTGAAACAGATTTCTTTTAATTTTATTCGTGATCTAGTTAAGTTATTTGCACGATAATTCTCGTTTCTATTTTCCAAAAATTTCTTATAATTGTCATTGTGTATTGAACTTAGAACAATTTCGAAGCATTTGAGAAAAATTGTAAAATATAATTTGAAACCAAATTAGATTTCATACAATAACCTTGTTTTTCTCTGATTAATTATCTTCATATTAATTATCAATCATTCATGTAGGACACAAATAAGAGGAGCAGGATCAATCCGCCTTCTAGTTCATTACCAGCGAGAATGCTAATTGGCACTAAGATTTTAGATAGTCGTAAGTAAACGTAAATAACGTCAAATATTTCCATAATGATGTCTGTAAATTGACATGAGTTGTAGCGCACACCTACAGAATATCAACCGCAACATCGCTCTGCCTATATTTCAAAGAGGCACTTACTTCAAAACCACGTCGCGTGTATACGAAAACCGGTGAATATTCGTGTGAATATAGTTTTCGAAATTTTCCAACCGTTAATTGGAATGAGATACCCTCTCCAGATTTGGAAGGATTTCTTGGTACGAAGTTAACACATCTATTTTTGTATGAAAATTCTCAGAAATGTTCATATATTTGTTATCGATCTAACGCTTCCAGCATTCAGGAAACGCAATTTTATCTTTCATATAACTCAGAATGTCCCACCTCCTACGTACATCCATTCCAAAGTTGTAGTCCATAATAATTTCGTTTACATGTTCAGCCAAATTTTCATCGTTTTGGAAGATGATGGATGGTGGTTGAAAGGAAGTCGGAACGAATAAAGTTATTTCAAATCTCAACTCGATCAAACTTCTGGCATTTCGATGGTAATTTATACTGAAAAAAATTTGATTTGTAATAATCGATTTCGTTTCCCCAAAGCTTTTCGATGAAAATCGAAGTTTTTGTTAATTTCATTTCCAACAAAGTATTCAATCGAATCCCACATCAATCGCTTCCTCGCGGAACAATATCAAATAACGGTGTCCTCAAATATCAAATGCTGTTTCGAGAACATTTTTCTCCCTTTAATAAACGGTATTATATCTTATAAATTGAGAGATTCGGTTGAGTTAGCTCTGAATCCCTAACAGTTGGTGCTCCGCATCCCTTTGTACTGACAAATATTCCAAATTTCATATTTGGGTGCATGCTGGAGTTGAAACAAACAAAAACCAGCGAGAATGTTTCCAACCAACATATTCCGAACTATACATGTGATAATTCACAAGTTTAAGTTTGCGAAGTTTACAACTTGATGAGAATAAATGGTCACTTACGACGATATCCTGGTTGGGGTTTTTGGGAATTTACTCGGATATTCAGAGCTTAGCATTATCAAGTTTGTGGTTATATAAGATCGATTCATCTTAGAAGTTTCTGAACTCAATATGCCAAATGACACTTTCCTCTTCAATATTCACCAAACGATATTCCGCCCATTTATGTCATATTCCGAGTGTCTCATGTGCAGCGGTGCCCTTATACGTGCTTTTCTCTTGAAAACTTTCGGTCCAATAGAATAACTGAGATTTATGAGAGCGATTAATCAAGAAACTCATTCATTTTTGAGAGATTAGATCAGTCTTGAATATCTATGGCGAAACTTTCCCTTCTGAATTCAGTCGGGCACCTTTTGCGTTATCAACTGGAATACTTACCATAAGATATTCGGGGGAGGGAAAATCAATCAATATCACTGTAATATTTGGGAAGTTAGGAAAGCTGATCCATCAGTTTTCTTGTTAATGAATTCTTGGTCTTGCCTGCTGGTGTTAGGGGTTTTGCAATCTAATGCGGTTCATTTCGTACATTTAGAAGTTCGTAGCAATTTTGCGAAGTTAATTACGAGGGATAAATCTGTACGTCGATTATTATTCAATACTTTTGAAATTTTCACTGTTCATCATATTGCAACATTGTATTATTTCTTTTAATTCCTCGCTAAATTTCGCAGAAGTTCGCATATTACGACATGAGCATCAAAAGAAGGTCGTGCGGAGATAGTTGAAGTTAACGTTGTTATCATATGCATTTTATTGCATAGTTGAATATTATGACTTTGACCGTAAATCTAAATATTGAATTTTATTCCACGATAAAAGAACATCTCGGTAGAATGGAAAGGAAAATAGTTTAATAGTGGCAACTCCTCAGCGGAAAAGACTGTGTACAAATTACAATTGTTATGATGTATGCTAAAGTGTTGGGTCGCTCAAGAACGGCACAGTGGGAAAGAGCGGCTCATTTGAAAAGAGCGACTCATTCTGATTGAACGACACTCTCAAGTTGTGCGAACGCAGTGTGGCGTAGCTCACTAAACGGTTCGTTACTTTGAACGAACGAACGATTCTGAACTGTGCCGTTCGGGTGAGCGGCACACTTTGAATGAACGAACGACCTAACACTAGTATGCTACAAATTAATCATAGTTTGATGAACGTTCCAGAACCGCATTTTCTCTGTTGAATGATTCCTTGAATGTGAAGGCGTTACTATTACTAGTTGAAATTTTTATTGGATTACATACACGAGGTGCGTCTAGACCTGAAGAAAATCGGGATGAGACCGAGAGAACGGGAGAGCAATCTCGAATGACTAATCCAAATATGAAATTAATATATTTTCAGTAAACTCAACAGCTTTGATCTTTGGAAAATGGTTTAGTTCTGCTATTGTATTTATTCACTTTTAGGCACACTCAAATAAAAAACCAATATGAATATATCAACCTGCACATAATACATTCGCTCTGTATTCTCTCGAAGAAATTCATTTCGGTGAGAATTTTAAAATTAATAACACATCTAAACCTGACGAATAAATAATTCATTAAATATGTGCTTCCAGTTTCCTCGCTGGTGCTCTTCTCATCTAGAAATACATAAACTTGAAACGCCACGACTCTCTAAAATATAAAATACGAATTTGAAGTGGTTAAAAGTTTGTAACAGGCATATATCTCGTTCTAGTATCAACAGAGCTATGTTTACATTATCTCCTTTTTTTACATTCACGTTAGATAAATCATGGACTACGGCCTCAAAACGTATATTCGTTATTCGGATGACAAAAAAAGTCACCTCTGCTCTTTTGCTATCATTCTTGTTTAATAATTCAGTAACCTCTGAGGGTAGAGTTTCCGGGAAAACCAATTTTCTATTTCGTCCACGACTTCTGGATCCAACGAAAACGAACAATTGTATATTATCGGCAATGAGGTGAATTTGACCGCAAGGATAAGATGAACTCACATAATTGCAATTCGTTTCATTCGATTTTTCTTTAACTTGAAGTGGTGTTAAATTGCAAAGATGGGAGAGTCCTACGTAATCTGCAGCCAAGCCCTGAGATTGGGTAATGAATGAAAATATAAGTTCGAAATTCCATTCAGGTTCTCGAATCGCATTTCACAACACGTATCACTAGAGGATCCTAATATAACGGGCCGTAATCTGAAATTGACCTACATTGCGGATACACTGCACTAACAAAATACCTAATTTCCCAAGACATTGCTGACATATCTCTTTTATCGACGAAATAACTATGTGAGATATACTGGGTTCGTAGTGATGACAGGACGAAGAAAAACGAAACCCTTTCGGATTTCAAAGAAAACCATAAACATACATTTTCGATCAGATGAGTCTAGTCGCACTAGGTTGAAATATTCAAACAAGAGCTTGGTTATTTTCAGCATTATTGGAAAGAGAGATTTCATCTGATGGAAAAATGCGATGGATTTCACTTGTTCCCGAACGCTGACATTAAGTACCCGAGGGAAATATATTCCTATGAAGCGCAAATTTTGGTCAATTTTTCCATATTACGCCGTCTGTGCCAGTTATTTTTCATTCGGTGCGCAAACTTCGTTTGACTGAAAACAAAAAGTGCTCCGAGCAAATTTCAGATATTTATCATATTCCGTGAGACTCACCGCTTTGTCGCCAGGATTGCACGTTTATTGTCATAGACGTTTCGCATTCTTGTTGCTTAGATTTGCACGTTCTTTGCAGGAGTGGAATGACATGAACCTACGTTGGAATGCTTCGGAGTTTGGAGGCGTGAAAGATCTTCGCATTCCCCCTCATCGCCTGTGGAAACCGGATGTCCTTATGTACAACAGGTGAGTTTTCCAATTACTCATATCCAAAGAGACGGGGATAAATATGATGGAAAACGTAGTGAAACGCTTTCAGAACTTGGACGTTAGTATTAGTAAAAAATTCAATTGCTAATTGCGAGGCTTCAAAAGGTTTTATTGATTCCTTTCAGTGCTGATGAAGGATTCGACGGTACCTATCCCACAAACGTAGTCGTTCGCAATAATGGAAGTTGTTTATACGTTCCTCCCGGCATATTTAAGAGCACATGTAAAATTGATATTACGTGGTTTCCTTTCGATGACCAACGATGTAAAATGAAATTTGGCAGCTGGACCTACGATGGTCTACAGGTGAGTAGTTTTGTTCCCTTTTTTTATACACCACGCTTGACTCAAAACTGGAAACTTTCTATTTAGTGCATTTCCCATATAACAATCGGCGAAGATGTCAAGACACTAAAATAGATAAATCACTCAATTTGAAATTCGAAAAACGTTTTTGGTTCAAGCCAACTCATTACCATTCGGCAAACATAACTTTTCAATTGCAACATGTGTTTGTTTTATCTTAATCATCATAATATTTAGCTAGGATTATCATAACTGCTGCCGTAGCACTGACGGTCCCTTTACTAATCGGCCAAGCATTGTCTAGTTCGAATCTCTCTCTCCGAAATGTTTTTACTTCCTCTTGTTAAAGGAAGCAGATCGTACGGGTTACATTTCTGTTTCAACTCAAACATCGCCAGCATATATTTTACGGTCGCAATTATTGAAGATAAAATCGTTCGCCATTGATGTGGCTATGAAACTGTTTAATAAAAGTATCATCAAAGGGTTAATCTCACTTAAACGAAGATGAGAAGGAAATTCCTAAACGATTACGCAATAAAGGATTGAAAACTCAAAAGGGATTCACAGTTGATGCAGTAACACTACCGAAATGTGCGATGTATGTTGCATAAAATGCCGATCATATCGAAGGAGCGGCTCACTTCGAATGAGCCGCTCGCTGCTAGTGCGCGGCACGTTAATTCAAGTGTGCCGTTCGAATTGAATGATTCGTTACTGAAACACCGGTATAGCTTTATATCGAACAGTATCGCACCTATTAAATAACTATAAAATAATCGTTTATAATACCTGCCTTCACCCAAATATTTCATTGATGATACAATTAAAAATATTTAATTTTTTTCGCATTTATTCAGTTCAAATATGACCAATTTGAGGAGTCATAATGCATGGTTAAAATATTTTATTAAACATGTCATTTCGAGTATATTCAAATTATTCCGATAAGAAATAACGAAATCCCGATAATATTCATAAAATTTCTTTCAAAGTGTATTGTTTCTTCAACAATCCACGCTTCGAGAATTTAATTCAACAACCTTGGATTCAACAGAAAATTACTTCCGCACCGTAGATCGTTTGAGAAAAAAATAGATCAAATTGGCTATTCAAAGGGAGCAAACACTTTACTATAATTGTAATGAAAATGTGCATTTCCCAAATTTTCCAATTCAATATTAACGACAATTTAAATTTCATTTCAAATGGCATGATGAAATAATTACTTGATTTATGAAGCCAATGCATCAATTAATTAATTAATTCGAATATTTCGTTCGCTTTCTCTGGAGAGGATATTCAAATATTTATTATTTCGAATTTTCTGGCATTAATATTGAATATGCCACTGATTTCAATGATAGAAATGAGCAAATTACAAAACTCAAATTCGAACAATTGTTCCATTTTTCCTACTAAATAGAAATGAATTTCGTATGAGTTCGTTTCGTATGAGCTCAGTATGTCGTAGCACTCAGCCTCGTTCGTTCGCTTGTTGAAAATGAACTGAGACAAAAGTTTATTCTTAGTCTTTTCAATCAAGAGTACTTTTTAATAGTTCCATTCCACTTCTATAAATTATTGTTAACTGAAACATCGGTTTCAACTTCATGCTTACCGTGAGCAAGAAAAATGCCCTTGTTTGAAAAAATAGCCTCTTTTTGTTTATTTGTTGTTTTGAAACCAAAACTTATAGTCAAATTGAGGTTTTAAAAATTTCGAAAATTTGCTGTGAACTTAGCCGAAATGTTACAGTTTTTAGATATAACAAATGGCCATTTTTGTTTGGGCATTATTCTTTGATTACTTATAAATTCATAATTTTGAATATTCATGCCTTCGAGTTGTTCGGCAACTTACAATACAAGACGAATGTCATTGGTAGTCTAACGATCACTTGATCAGACGCCAGCCTTAATCTAATTTATTACGGTTCCAACTGAGTAAGTGCATCAACAAATTTATATTCACCCTCGAATATCATCAGAGAGATGGAACCCAATCACCGAATAACATTTTTTTCTTTGCTTCCTTCCATCTCTGGCAGTGGACAGAGAGTGAATGTGGAAGACAAATTCGTCCCAAAAACCTTTTAAAAAATCAATATAATTTCTTCTATCCAATAGTCCAAGACTTTTTGCATACACCACATAAATTTCATATTTTCTGAGAATAAAATCACTAGCAAACTCCAACGGCCTCACAATCGACTCGCGGGAGTGTGTCTACAGAGACGTTCTGGTTGATCATCTGACATTGTCGATCAAATCAAAGTGTCAATTTTTTCAAGTTAGATGCCGGAGTTATCAAGAGTCTAAAGAATAATTTGATTCCATTCAGGAAAACTTTCACCCGCTTTCCCGCCGACGGCTACGTCAAAACTTTTTCAACTTTGATATACCCGATAGGACAAAGCACTATCGATAAGATACTCACTACGAGCTTGTTCGTGAAAGAGTAACTTTCGATTCATTACTTTGTTTGAGAACTCTCAATTGGAATAGCAATACTCTGATATAACTCCTATCTATCAGTTAACAATGAATTTAATTCCAGCTGGATTTACAACTACAAGACGACAACGGAGGAGATATCAGCAGTTTCATCACGAACGGGGAATGGGATCTGTTAGGTAAATAGATATTCGTTTGTTTTCTAGTAGTTCGAATATTGGAATTCCGATAGCGTCGGATATCGTGCTTATCAAAATCAGTAGGAAGTGATTACTAGTGTCAACTTCGCGATTCTTGATATCAAAATTACATGCGACTAAAATTCCTGATAGTAATGTTATATCAAATGGAATATTACAAACTGTTTTGTATGTCTAAAACAACCAATCCGACATTGCAATCCAAAAAACTACTTGAATTTCCAACAGTTTATAAATTGAATTGGATTCATATAAATTTTAATTGTATCATTGCCAAAACGATTATGGACTGGAATTGACGTTGAAGCGAGAGAAAAGCTATTCAGGCTTTGTGACGCATCTTTTTAATTAAGTTCACGATGATGATTTTATATCAACCTCCGCTATATGAAGAATATCAATATTGCACCAAAAATTGCTTCTAACTACGAGAGTTTCTGAAATATTCATCAGGTAAAATTTTACGTTGCTAACAACGATCTTTCACCGTTAATTAAAATTTTCCACGTCTTTTTCTCTATGAAAGGAATAACGATAACAAAAAACAACCAATTTGTAGCTGAAATATTCACATTCAATCAATCTCGTCTAAACTTTGTAATAACATAAATCCGTAATAGAGCATCGAGTTAATCCTCCACATTATAATGAATGAAAAAAAGCGACCCTAATAGCAAGAAAATCAATTCAAATCGAAATTTTCAAGCACGGGGCCATCTATATTTGCCGAGTATATGCGGAATTGCATCGCTTCCAACTTAATTGAATTCGAAATACTCGGAGGAATGATTCTATGTAATGCAATTATATATAATAAACCCGGTACCGTGGAGAACTTGAAGCGAATCAAAGCAAAAATTCATCCTTTGCCTCTAGTCGTAATTCGAATCGATTGAGGAAACAAACTGCGAGATAAGTATTTTAAAGTGCATATTTAACGATCATCGAATTTCTTCATAGAAACGTTATTTGTGCATCGGTCTGTGCAACCATATTTTTCAGCCATTTTAGTTTGGCCATTCTACGTAAATAACTAAACTCGACCTCGCCCAAATATCGAATCTATAGGATAGCTCAGAAATCCAATAAAGGAAATGAGGGAAGCTCAAGTCGCGGTTATCTTAGTTGGATTCTAAATTCGATCTGCCACAGTGAGTTTTTATCGTTTTTTTTTTCTGCGATTGGACGATTCATTTCAACGTTCTTTTCTCACACAGAACCGATTAACTTGAAAAAAATGCACGAGCGATTGAAGAATTGATTTTTGCCGAATCCGCAATATTTGCGGAATTCGCAAACGAAATAAAAATACTGAAACTATTTCAGGAGTCCCCGGGAAACGGAACGAAATTTACTACAACTGCTGTCCGGAGCCGTATATCGACATCACCTTCGTTATAATAATAAGACGCCGAACTCTTTACTATTTTTTCAACTTGATCGTACCATGTGTGCTCATCGCTTCCATGGCTGTTCTGGGATTTACTCTGCCCCCCGATTCCGGCGAGAAACTTTCCCTTGGCGTGACTATTCTCCTTTCGTTAACCGTTTTTCTCAACATGGTTGCTGAAACAATGCCAGCCACATCTGACGCCGTGCCCCTATTGGGGACATATTTCAACTGCATCATGTTCATGGTAGCCTCATCGGTGGTATCAACTATATTAATTTTGAATTATCATCATCGAAATGCTGACACACATGAAATGTCTGACTGGGTAAGTTATTATATTGTATTATTTAGAACGAAACTGATCAACTGACTTGGAAATTTTATTTGGCCCATGAACAGTGGAAATTTGATCTGATAAAATTCATCCGTGATCGTGATCAACCAATCCTTTTTTGTCGAAAACCGAAGCTCCCTTTGGAAATCATTCGGCCGTTTCGGATGATTAATTTTCACTCACTTTCGTAATCCTGCTACTGAAATTGAAAACTTGCGGTTACGGATTTTCCATAAGGATTATGACTATTGTGAAATATTTACGAGTGAAAGCTTCTACACAAATTAAGTAACGTAATTTGGAACAGGTATCGAATGGGAATTCAAACTTCGACGATTGCAGGTGATTTACTGCCTTTTTGTGTACTGCGCTTTACGATCCAGGACTTTCTTCCATTTCCAAATGGAATGTTCTTAAAACTAATACAAAATAATTTGAAAGATATTACAAAATTTCAGAGCAAAATAAGAATAATAAGTTTTACATAATTTTTCATGCATCGATTATGTAAGCAATGAATTTCTAAAAAAAATCCTCTGTGGAATTTAATCGAATAAATTCACGTTTCTTAATCATTTTTAATTAAAAGAGGAATAAGCGCGTTGGCTTCATTATGTCTGATATTCGCCGAATCTGCGGTGTAGTCAAACGGTTTCAAACCGAAATGTTGCCAGAAAAAACATTACATTCGCACTCTTAAAAGTAATTAGTATCAAAATCTGATGAGTAAAACGAATTAAAATCCGCTTTCAAGAATGAAACCATTAAGAAGGGTCGAATCCCGATTGCGAATTCATAAAATACCCAACTTCAATCCCTTCCTAGATACTGGAAAGAATTGAGTTTCTTTCTGGTTTTGAAAAAAGTATGTCAAATTACTACTTTATGAAAATATTTGAATATAATTTCATCTATTGAATATATTGGTTCCAAATTTTTCATGCAGTCATTACTTCTCGCTTTCGTTACAAACCAAATCATAAATCGGAAGAGTACATAAAGTCGTATCGCTTTTATAGAAAGCAATTAAAGAACTTATCTATTGAATATTTTCCAAAAATTTCAATAAAACTTCTTTCTGATTAACGTGTTCGCAATCTCCATTTTGGTGGATGAGCCAGGGTCGGCAAAATAAGAATGTTTTCACATGGATTGGAAAGAGTCGACAATAGTTTTTTATTTCTGATTAATGAACTAAGAATCTTTATGTAAGGAGCAAACATTCAATTTCAAATGAAGGTGGATTTCAATTAGGTGCACAAATAAAGAAGTGCCTCATAAATACTGATCCATTCTTAAACACAATTGATTTGATTAGTAATTTCATTTGATATTTTAGAATTAGTAATTGTTTGTTATCCTAACATCTCCACTCAACATTATTCTAAAAATTGAAGGTACACTCATTAATGATAACTAAAAATCAAAAATACAATAAATTATTGCAGATAAATGAAACAACAAGTTTTGGAAATAGAGCTGCAAGCAATATTTAAAAGCGAAGCGTTTCTTATCGTGTGTAATTTAATAAAATGTTTCGTACCCTCGTATCATGTTGAGAAAATAAGAAGAAATTATTTATTTAAATGGAGCCAATAAGAGTTCAAAGGAGCTGCGGCGAGAAAAACAGTCGAAATGAAACGAACAAGCTCAAAGGGTTTGGTGTATCGAAAATTCTACTTGATAACTGCTCACGAGAATTTGTAACTCATTTTATTCACAACATATTTCTTTGAATAAATTTCAGACATCAGAACAGCTAGGAGCTTTGGTAGAGGCAGCGGAAGTACTTTTCGATTCAACAAACTTTCACAAACCTTCCACGAATAACTCAACTAATCTGCTTGGAAAGATCCGAAGTGTTTTTTCAGGATGTTTCAACCTGAAAATTTATCCGTTGTAGAGGAAATATCGAACTATTTTTAAGTCGTCGCATGATTTGTTTATCGAAGTTTTGATTTATTTGAATTGAATGCCACAGAAAATTGCTGAGAGTTTGGTGAAAGGGCAACATCGATTATATAAAATTACTTTATAACTGTGCCGAATAGTATCGAATTCTTGAGTATTTATCATGCGAACTTATTCCAATTCAAATGATACCATAAACAGTTTAACATAGTTGCAACACCTCAGTTTATTCCGTCTTTCACATCCTTTGAGGACGAACAATATTAACCACTTCAAACAAACATCTTTCATTGGGTTGCGAAAATAATTAGAACTAAGTATCTCAATTTACGCAATAAAAGTTCACAGAAGCTGACGTAACGAGAACAGTCAAAGGGTATCAAAAATTGTAACGACTGAACATTATATTTCTTTGGAAATTTTCCAAACTCCAGAACAACTCGATTGGAATTTACTGGGCGAAACACGAAAAGAATTTTTCTATTCTGCGGAGTTTCATTAATATTCCGTGAATAATACAACTTATCCACTTCAAAGGACACGCAGTGTTTATCTATTTTGCGTTGGCACTCAGTGCAGGCGTTGGAAGTAATTGAGTATGCAAAATGTGGGGACCGCATTTCATCGACGAATATTACCCGAGCTTATAGCTCGAAAATTTATAATCCAGGTCTTGCCTTTCGATTTTGAGGAACAATTTTCTTATCCTTTCCCTACGTGATGGAATACATGCTGCGTACTTATATAAACACACAAGGAATACTATGAAACCTTATTTACTTAGTTTTTTACGTTTTAGAGTTTTTTGTGTCTGGGTATTACGTAATACAAATGAACGTTTAATTATTATTGGTTGAATTCTACATTCAGCTTTTATTGTTAACTTGAAAAAAAAATTTTTATCTAAACCGTCATCTGGAATGTTTATGTACCTACACGCAATCAATTATATTCGATATTGTTTTATTGAAAATTGAGCAACATGATATTTCATTCGGACAAAAAAATGGAATAAACGAAAATGGATGCATCGTCATTAATGCAACAGCTTTTACGTGTTTGACAAATATTGACGAATCAGATATAATATACTCGATTGCGATTTTTACCAGGATAACGATTTATTGATAGAAAGTATTTTTTGCTGGAAACATTGGATCACAACTATTTTTGAAATTAAACAAATTCTAGAAAGCTTCTCCGCAACTTCAGAAGTATTTCGGGTTTTATTTGATCAAAACTTATTACAACCGTTTAGTATCTTTGAAACCAATTTTTCGAAAAGATTTCTTCATTTTTCTTTTTAATAATATAATTAGTATTTTAATTGAAAATTAAATATCTAAACGTACTAGAATTGAAAATAAAATAAAAATATTTTTAATCCAATTCAATTAAATAATATTCCTATTACTATTTTTTCAGATTTACATTGAAATTTACTTTTTAACAATCTATAATTTTCAATTTTGATTTACTTAGATTTAACTTTCAAATTCTATTCATAAATTTATAGAAATTACATTGAAATTAAATTTTTAAATCTTCAGATATTCAATTTCTTCTATTCAGTTTTATACATAATTCTATACATTTCAGAGAATTATAGATCAAAGTAAATTTGATTTTTATATAAATACGTAGATCATTGACGATAAATAGTGAAATTAAATGCAATAGTTACATGAATATTCTAGAATTCAATTCATCGAAAGATAATGAATTAATACTTATATAAATCTTCATATTAATTAGTTATTATACATTAAATACAATATGAATCATTAGCATTTACTTGAATCTATGACATATTAGTCAAATTTCTATGAAATACTGAATACGAATTTCAAATTAATCTATCATTAATAATTTTGAAGTTATATAAAAGCTTTCATTAAAGCTGTTAATATAACTAATAAATTATTGATCATTATTCTATTTACGAAATTTAGTTAGACTATGATAATTCTTCATTCGAAATTGATAACTATACTTGAAGAATTCATTAACAGTTCATTTAACAATTATAACATTGAGAAAACGTTAATATGAATTTCAAATAGCAATCATATAATCAATTTCAGTGAAATATTGATATCCTATATTATAAGATACTTTTAAATCTGAAAATTAATATTAATCAATTTCTGAAAATTTAGATAATTTGAATTCGAACGTTTATGAGATAATTAGTATATTATCATAACTATCGATTTAGAATTTTCTTTCAATGTCTACTACTAAATTAAATCTATTCAATATCTGATAATGTCGTGAAACTTTCATTAATTAACATTAATCGTAGAATACTTCGAATTAAGTATTGGATTGTTGAATCATCTGAAATATTTTAATCGATTATAATCGATATTATCAATCGATTATTGATAATAATTCTTACAATGACTTTTACGATATAGTATTATTTCAGATTGATCATGAGAAAATCTATTCTTATTTGTACATTTCGTACAGTATATTGTATCTTCAATACATCGAGAAAATTCAATTCAAACTATTATAATTACATTTAAATCAATGTATCAATTCAATATACAAAATTCGATATTATAAATAGTATCAATACATTCATGATTCATATGATTTTCGTCAATTATCTATAATTACGTTAGAATCTTGATATCGAGTTCATTAGTAAGGCTGACATGTATAATATACTTTAAATTCCGTTAAATGATATTCTTAATAGTCTGGATTATAATTCGTGAACATTAATATTTCGAAGTAAATATTTTAGTTCTTATTATGATAATTTATAAGCAATTAATACAACTATATCTATAGATCAATGATAATGTTAATGCAATAATCTAGATAATGAACATTCGTGACAATGTTGATGCTTCAATAGATACGTCATTCAATTAATTATGATGCAAAAGTGTCATTAATTCTATTCCATCTAACATTTAAAGTTGGAATAGAATTACATCGATATTTGATACTAATGATTGTACTTTAATTCAACAGATATTCGTATCATGTTCAAGCAATCGCATTGAATCTATATTTCTAAGTTCTATCCATCAAATCATCTAAATGAAAACGTAACTTTGAATTCTGATCAAATAGATGACACTAATTCAACGTAATCATGATAATACTTTTTACAGACTAACGAAGAGTGTATCTACAATACTAATTGGTCTGATTATGAACGTATTGATTATGCGAATGCTTATTGATACGATTATTTGATAATGTTATTGACACATATAGATCGTTTATTATTACATACATAAAATTTATCTTCAAATCTGATTTTTCATGAAATACAAACCAATCATACTAGATTGTGAATTTCAACGATTGTCTACGTATTAAGATATTTCTAACTTAAAGTAACTTAATAGCATGATAATCAATATAATCTTATAATTCAATGTTATTGAAGCAATACATCATAAATCTTAAATAAATATTAATATCAAGATTGCATTAAAGTAGAAATATGTTACTATAGATCAATTATGCAAATCCTAAATATTCATGCATCGATAATCGTATTTGAACATTTGTATTATAGGAATGTGAATCTAATTGTTGAAATATATTATACATCATTTAACAGATTATTCGACACTTCCAAGTCTGCATAATTTAGGTGCAACATGACAATAATTTACTGAACGAGTATAAAATATCGAATGCATAATTCGAATTATTTACCTGCATATTGACGAGATTAACATTCAGATTAATCGATTAGCTTAATTTGAACGTAAGTTCAACTTTGTACATTCCTTAATAGATTAATGTTCATTCATAATGTTATGAAATTGCATACATCATATATAAGTTTCCATGAAGAGACTGTACAATTGCTTTATAATAGATATAAATTTCGTTTAACTTTGATTTTCTTTAATGCGAATTTGACGAATTCATTTACGAAATATGACTTGCTATTACTGTAGCATTAGACTCAGTCAATTTGCTAGTATACGATTTAAGTGTACTCATTGATTGCCATTAGAGTGATCTGTAATTCGTAGAACATTAGCGATCTAATTAATCTGATTCTTATGACAATGACTGTCATTGGATAGTCTAGCAGTATATTAGTTTGAACTCTATAATATATAATTCGACTGACATATGTTATATACATGTAGGCATAACATCATTTGAAATTCTGAGGAAGTTTGATCAGAAGATATTGTTTGAAATGTAAGTCTTGCAACTTTTTTGAGATACTTTTCATCTTTTCTAGATTAACATCATTGACTATTTGCTGTTCGTGACAACAGTACTATTAGTTTCGAATTATCGCATTTACTATTGTCGAAGATATTGAATATTCTTGATTACTCATTCGACTATTTTCATCTATTTCATGCATTGGTACTTTTACAATTACTCAACTTGTAATCTTCAGTAAGATCTATACATGAACTTTTCCAACTATAGTATTTATACCACTGTTTATTCTAAGCTCGACACTATCTAGATACATCAATATTTATTCAGTGCAATAGCTATATTATCAGATTCTAATTCACAATTGAATTCTGTAACATTGTCGAATGATATTGGAACAAGATGTAGTGTAAACATCTAATGTTTCGGATTTTTGACACATATCCGATTGATACTTAACATTTGAACAAGAATTTCGAAGTGATTACCGACTTTATAGCAAATATAATTTCTCAATTTAATTCGAATCAGTTTCAATTAGAATCAGTATTATCTAGTTCCTTGAAGTTTATGAATTCTAGATTTGCGCACAATTTATGGAATTAATTGTTACAATGATTTTGATTTATCTTAGACATTTCAGGCATTTATTTATCTATTTATCAATTGCTAATACTTCTATTTCGTTCATGATGCAGATGACAAAGATGTGATACGATAATGATATTCATGAATAACATTCACATATGTCGATATCAATTTCTACAATTTGTAATTATTCGATGAATTTTAATCAGATTCTAAATTATTACAGATCTTAGTGTAAGTATTTTGTTAGTTATTCAGATTTACTGATGATTTTGATTCATAGACTATACTTGGAATTCGAATTTAAGTTAAATCGATATTTAACTACAATAGATTAATTAGTATTGTGTACATTGATATGATCGTTTCAATGAATTTATATTCTCATTCGAATAAGGAATGATAGTCGGATATATCAGTGCTGATCAGATGTATGTACGATCTAGTTCAATCCGTGAATATTTATTGATGCAATTATATTCTATAACGCAGTTAGTCTGTAAGGTAGATATCATATGGATATGAATCCTCAGGTCAATAACTAGGTCGAATTACAGATCATATGAATAGATGTATGGATCAAGCTATGCTAAGTAGTTGATATTGCCGTCATGTATAGAAGCATATCAGAATGCGTATGATAAAGTGCTCAAGTCGATTGACTGATAACTTGAAATACTAGAAAACTAATGTAGTCTAAGAGCCAATATGACAGTGCATAATGCTACAGTGAAGATGGAGTTACAGACATTAATCGAAACACATAGCATAGATTGATCATTAGCATGATGAAGTCAATTAGATTAAAATGAGATATGAATCTGTAGTTCGAGGAATCGAAGACGAAAGTAGAGTTCATAACTACGAATCATCGTAAATTCAAAGGACTTACGAGATTTATTGACCAAGTATAATCGAATACCGAAGGTCATCATATAACATCGTAAATCAGGACTGTATCAGAGCTGTATCCAGCATAAGCTATCTTACGCGGACGTGTATTTAGGCCTCATTGAAATGCAAAGTGATCATAGATTCGCGGTAAAAAAGTTCTGTGCTAAATTAAATAAGTGTCCAACGTACGAAGGACACAATCAGATCAAATGACATGAGCTTAAAGTACTAACGATCACTGTATTCGTTAGATGTACTTACAATTTCAACAGTTGAATATTAAATGATATAGGTGCAGTATACGTGGTACTATTGTTATTAAGACAAAATAATTAAGATGATCCTGTCATTAGTCAGTCAGACAGTACGCATAGACGCAAACATGAAATCTAGTAGTTGCATTAAACTTACTATTCAATTATGACATAGCATATTGCATACATATACAGTACTATACGAACTGTCAATACTAACATTGATCAATATTCATAGTTAATTATACCGAATAAGTAATCTACACTGTAATCGTACTCATCCATAATAAATTAACTTTACATTATAATCTAGTAATAATAAATATGATATTCAATATTTAACTTTATGAAATGCAATTTATCGAAATTACACTATCAATTTCATTTGAAATAATATTTTATAAAACAATATAGTTAATCGTTTCACGAGGTGGCAACTGGACAATATAATTTGGAACGAATTTCAACACGTGTTAGTTCTGAGTTTTATATTCGGAAAGAACAAATATTGAAAAGCTATTTCCATTTTCGTTCTAAAAAAAATTATTACGTTTCTGAGGTTTTTGAAAGATATTGCAAAATTTGAAAACCATTTTGAGAGTTCGTGTTGCTAGGAAATATCTTAAATTCAATTGCATTTCTGTTTACATTTTCAACTAGAATGTCATGAATTTTATAAGTGTTATGGTTAGATTTGAAATATTCTTTCAATTGACAAAAAAGTTATGAGCTTACAAAAAATTTTTCATCAGTAACTCTAATTTCGCAAATTATTGATGGGAAATTGCGTTTTTCCACAGCGCTCAAAATTTATGCAAAATTCGAGAAAGTTATTAAGTTCACTGTGAAATCCATATATTTCGAAGGCATTCTAGAGAATTTCCCAATTTTTTCAGACTGAAACATGTAAAACAATCATTTGAAAAAGTTGAATTCAATAATTTCATTGATTAAATATTAATTAATTCTGTCAGGAATACTGCGACGTCAATTTGAATAAATTTCCATAATTCTGTTAACAGATACTTTGTGCACTAAAATTGTTTTGTCGAAAGACAATATTAAAAAAATCAGAATCCCAAAAAAAATTAAAAAAGTCGAAATTATTTTCAATCAAAAACTTCGAAATTCTGCAAAAATTTCGATCCGTGGAAGATTGCAATTTTTTTCATCACAGTTTCTGAATCGTTACCTAAAAATATTCCCTGAAAAAAAGATCCAGGTACTGCACCCTCCTTCAAATCCCCTCCATTTTACGATCAGCAGAAAACGAAGAGAAGGGTTTTCTATCTCAACATCTATAGAAGCATTTCAGGATAAAATCTATTCCAAAGTTCAAATAGATGAGGTAATCTGTTCATTTTAATTTTTCTCATTCATCCGTGGCAAAAATAACAATATTTTCCATGATCTTCCATCGCTTTCTCGAATTTTCATATTCAACTTTTTTCTTAGATTATTCCACGTCTTTTGACAACTTGACAAATCGAGAATTTTCACTTTTTATCCTGTTTGCGAGGCTAACGCGGACCCGAGGCAATCTCACGGTCGTTTGAATAATCGATCAGTATTCTTTGTTTTTTCTAGTTTTCTATACAATTTTGTTGACAAGTTATAAATCCAAAACCGTCATTATGAATCAATCTTTCTTTTTGAGCAATATGCATGTTAATCCATTCAATAGTTGTTCAGTTTATGGGAAACGGAAAGACGATTTTATTTTATATTATAGAAAGATTAGGAAATAAATAATTCAGAATTTTAACCGAAACTATTATTTCCGAGGGAATGATAATAATTGAAGAGATCATCTCTCTGAAATTTTTGTCATGAACAAAAATAAAAATTAAGAAAAATGTTTTAACAGACACGAATTTGGCAGCGAAAAAAATTGAAATCCAGGACAAATATTGGAATTCATATTTCGTGAAAATCGTTTTCCATTTAGGTGAAAGTTGGAGAGATGTGGAAGAAAACTAGAAATGGGGATTTTTTGAAGAGAAGTTTAAGACAAGCAAGCTTTTTTTGACGTGAAATTTCTCTTGAATCCAATTCTTCTTTACTTATATCGATTTACATTAGGATTGGAGAAAAATTGTCAAAAAAACTATATTTTCCAACCAGTTGTTCCAATCCAAAAATTCGAAGCAAAATAATTTATTAGGCCACTTAATCGAAAACTTTCTCAGAAGGATAGTTAAAAAGTCACTTTTTACTACTTCCAAGAAGAGGTCATAATTTTTAGTGCAGGAAGCACGGTATCCATGAAATTGCCTACAAGCGACCGAAGTCTCCTAATTTTATGAACTCTTGTCTTATTCTATAAGAAAAATTGATGCTGATTCTGAGTGATCATTACGAACTCAATGTGTTTTCAGTTCTTGTTAATCAATGCTAAAACTGATGGCGTCTCATTTATTCTTATTTTGAGCAATGTCGTTATCATTTTTTTTTGTTTCTTTTGTAGGAGGAATTTTTCATTCCGAAGATGTAGCTTGAATTATTTTTTGTTGATGATTGTTCCGGAAAAAAGTAATCGCAACATAAATATTTGTATTTTTTCACTTGGACAGACCAAAATTTATAACAATCAATGATATTTTTTGTAATTTTGGAAACTACACAGATAACTCCAGGGAAAAGTTATAATCTACATATACTTTGTCGAATTATATGAATATAAATTTTATTCCTTTATATATACTAAATCATGTGCAGCTGTTCAAATTTTGGTGATCAAGAATAGAGTGCACTTCCTGATTTAATTTTGAATCCGTTTTTTATTGTAACCTTTCAGTTTACTTTCTCTTAAAATTCATGACGAGCGTATCTGATGCGACATCAAATATTTATTATTTCATTCCGTTCTTTGATCACTTTTCCTTATTTAAGTTGCTCAACTTCAATAAAGGAAAAAATGAAAGAAATTTGTTTACTCGTAGGTACCTCGTATTTCTTAATGAGCTCCTACATAAAAATACAAGGTTAATGAAATCTGATATTAGATTAGTATATCGGAAGCATTCCTTAAATGAAAAAAAAAAGACCGTGAGATACGTCCAGCTTGTTTTCAAAGGAACATATGATACCGTAAATTCCATTATCCTGGAACTAAACTTTTAGATAGGATCGGAAGCCATCCTTAAATTTCAAATTGAATCCCATGTTGTGTAACCTCATTTTGAAGCTTTTGGAATTCCGTTTAAGATATGGTTCTATTTTATCTTTCCCGTATCCGTATTTCTTATTCATTCATAATTTTTGGTATAAATGTTTCCCGTTCAATAAGAAAAATCCAGTGATATAATCAACGTTGCACAATGAAACTCGATATTTCTTAAGTCAAAAATTGATTATCGAACTCATTTACTTTGTAATGGTTTCAGGATACGAATCGTTAATCCTAAATTGTTTGTAACTTTTGGCGTTGATATTGGCAAAGAGATGACATTCTCAAATAGAAAAAAAAACAGTTGTTTCTTTTAAGAGTAACATAGAAATGAAATATATAAAATTAAAATAATATTTGACAAAAATCCGTAAGATCAGAAAAAATGCTTCAGTTTTCGATGTTTCATTGTGTGTACAAGGCTTCGCTTAGCCTGAAAAGCTCAAATACCTTAATTTGGAAAAGTAAACTCACAGATTTTTCAAATTTTACTACAATGCACATTTAGATTAATTTAAAAATAATTTGAAAGCAAGGAGAAAAAATCATTAGTTTCAACGTTATCAAAGTCAATAAAATGGATATATGACCGTAGACTATGTTTAAGCTTTATATGATATGCATCATACAAAAGCAAATTTCTTCATTTCAACTATGAAATTTTCGTACTCGAAAGTCTAGGACAAATATGTTATCCGTGCAATCAATTTATTCGATAAAATCCTATTCAGATCCTCTGACAAATTTTGGTTGCGGCGCATTCGCCAAAGTCACCACATTGAATATAAATAAAACTCTCAACTTGCTACGATTCTTTTTAATCTTGTGCATTAAAATGCACCATAAAATCGCACATTCCGAAAGTATTTTATCATCACTCAAAAACCATCCTATAAAAGAACTGCACAACAATAAAATTCATGTGAGTAACCAAACTTCACGACGTATTAAGACAACACGGATGATAAAAGAAAATTCCGATGAAATCTCGAGTGCGTGATAAAATTCCGTAATCCCATTAATTTACGATGATTGATTACACTCTATCCCAATCACCAAGGCGTTTATTTTTTCAGGCGAATGTTCCGAAGATGAAGAGCGACTTGTCCGAGATCTCTTTAGAGGCTACAACAAATTGATTCGTCCTGTACAGAATATGACGGAAAAGGTTGACGTCAGATTTGGATTAGCTTTTGTTCAATTAATCAACGTGGTATGTTGACCATTATGACATTTTTTAAATTGGTGGTCATTTATCTTTGTCGTTGTTACAGAACGAGAAAAATCAAATTATGAAGTCGAACGTTTGGTTGAGATTGGTAAGTGGGGTTTTGTAGTTAGATTTCGATTACTGAAATAGTTTGAACACTGATGAATAGAATTATAAGTTTCAATATACACCGCTCGTCTTCCGTGGAATATAAACCCAAAAATTGATACTAATTTGAATGAATACATTGTATGTGAGTTTATTGCAGACACACATCTGCGACAATAAAACAAAATGCTATTCATGTTTAGAGTTGTATTTCCAAGTTAACTTAAAAGCTTATAAAGACTTGCCACAAAGCGTACTCCTCATCTCGCGTCTCTCGTAAGCTTGCCGAAACCTCGCGGAATTTCCAAACTAACTCGTAACGGAAAATATTTGCAGAAACTTCCGCAGATTCTAGAAATGCATATTAGTTGCGTCATATTTGATGTTGCCAGGATACCGAATACTTAGAATTGTTCTTTCCCTTTTCATTCCTTTCAACATAACATGAAAGCAATCCCAATATACTCGTATATCTATCTCTAACGGAAATGATACTGATGACTGTAATGAAGGAACGTTTCTAAGGAACTTACATCAAACGATTGCCTTAGGGGTTATTCATTTCATTCAACCGAACTGGAGACGCCCCTGTTATTCCATGTAACCTACATTTGAAGCGTCGCGACCCCTGTTGCAAATCCTCGGAAGAATTCCTGTACCTATGTATTAGGTTTAACCAGCGCATGTGTCATATAGGGAATTCGTACGAACATCAGTTCAAAACTTCCGGTTTATCGAACGTTTTCATAAATATTACGATTGCTGACCGGAAGAAATTCCCTTACTGAACACATAAAGGAACATGGTTCAATAAAAACTTATATCTGGTTATCCGGAAAGACCCAAATATCTATGCTTGCAACTGATATCGATATTCGTCTTAGGTTTGGACTGATTATCAATTACAATGGGACGAAGCGGATTATGGAGGTATAGCTGTCCTTAGACTGCCGCCAGACAAAGTGTGGAAACCTGACATAGTGTTGTTCAACAAGTGGGTCTTTCACTCACTTCTAATAGTTTTTTTATAGTTAACTTATTTTTTTCTAGTGCCGATGGTAACTACGAAGTTAGGTATAAATCGAACGTTTTGATTTATCCTAACGGAGAGGTTCTATGGGTACCTCCAGCTATTTATCAGGTAAGTGTCTTTGTTATGCGATTATTTTTCTTGGAACTCATCTATAGAGTAAAAAAAAGATTAATTGTTTTTAATGTCGTTCGCCAAAAAATTAATTTACATATCAGTAATTCGATCAATATGTTGAATGCTTTTGGACGAGTATGTTGGATTTACCATTACTAATAATTCTTGTTGGGAATCTAATAAGTGCAGCGACTTAGCAATTTTTCCCACCGATGAAAATGGTGTGCCTTTTTTGAAATTACGAAAAGAAATTGAGGGAATTGCATTCTAAAAATTTCTTAAAATTTATATATTTTCACAGGACATTCTCAAAATGGTCATTAAATTCCGCAAAAGACGAAGGAGGAGTTTCAACTTTTGCTGTGAAGAGACCAAAAATAATAAGAAATGTTGAAAATTATTGGAGAAAAATATGTCACAGTGATTTTGTTCATAATCTCGACAAAACTCTTTGAAAACTAAGAAATTCAAAGATTGCATTCACCATAAACATATAAAAAAAGTATCAATGAATAACGAAACGAAGACAGGAAATTGAAACAAAAGGAAATCGAGCCAAACTTGATTTCCTGAATCCAATTTTTTTAATTTAATGTAATTTTTTTAATTTCCGTATTTTAGGCATTTCTTATAATTATTATGATTGTTAGTTTTTATTTTTTGATCATTCGTTAAAAATTTATAAGAAATTTCCCAGAAACCTTGTGATAATTTGAAAATATTTTATTGTTCCAGTCTTTGATTTTTTCATCTCGTGGATAACTTTCGAAAAAATTTTTCGAACAAAACAATTAAAAATCACAAAATCACAAAAAAGATTTGAAAGTCCAACGAAAATTTCAAAACCAGGTCTCAAATAGATGAAGATCGTCGAGAATCGCATGCAATATAAAAACGACGAAACAATAGAACATAAAAAAGATTAATAAACACAATACCAGAATAGGGATGAATTCAGAATATCGCAAAATATATAAAACTCGACAAGTCGATTGCTTTTGTAAACGAGTAAGGAATTTTTTACAAATCCCCGAAATTAACTGAGAAATTTATTGAATAGCAAAAATAAAAATTTCGGAAACAAAAAATAATATTTCAACATTTCCTGGAATTCTGGATTCCTTAAATTTCTGTTTTTGTTCAAAACTGGTATTTATTTGGTTGTCATTTAAATTTAAAAAATTCCAGAAATTGTCACAAAATTCGAAAAAAGATTGAATTCGAACGGAATAAAAGACGACAATTCAACTCGAAAATAAAAAAAATTTAAATTTGTGTTCGTACTCTGCGTTTTGAGATTTCATCTCAGAATAAATTTTTTGCTCCTTAATTTTCCAATTCATGTGATTATGCAACTTCTTGGACAGAAAATTACTAAAAATTTCTCAGAACTTTTACGAATTCATGAATTTACATGAAAAATTCGAGATTCAATTCCAATTTTGCAAAAAATTCTTTCAATATTCATGGAATATTAGTGAATTATCAATTTAACTATAAAGTTCTAAGGAATATGAGGAATCTCCTTTCCTAATTTTCAAAATTTTCAAGAATGGCTCACAAAATTGAGTTCTTGCAAATTTCCAAATTATTTACAAATTCCAAAATAAAATATTCATAATTGACATTCAATTCAGCAGAAATTTCTTCAATATTTGCGGAACATGAAAAAGATTATCGCATTTTCAAGGAATTTCTCGAATCCGGGCAGAACACTCCAACAAATTCTTTTCATAGACTTCGTTGTGGATCTCGAGATTTTTGAAGAAATGCAACATGTCTGTAGACTTTTCTGTAATTTTGTACTGTTCAAGGTAACCACAGACAGAATCACTCAATTTTTCCGAAAAAATATTAATCAGTTTTGCTGGAAATTATCATTTTTACCAAAAAATCACGAAATGTCTGAAATTATACATCATCATGACAGTTCCTTTGAAGTTCGTAGATTTTCGTAGAATGTTCGCAATTTATATTGCATTTTGCAGGAATTTGCTGAATGTTTGCAAAAAATCAAAAAGAAATTTCTCGAATAAATCAAAAATGTTTGTGAAAATTTTTCGCTTTTCCCAGAAATTTCAAGTACTATTAAATTGTCCAAAACATGTGAAAGTTTCCCACGAATCTCACCAGAAAATTTTCCAATCTTTTTAGAAAATCAGAGACGAATTCTTGCAATAATTCAGAAAAACTCAAAAGTATGAAATATAAAAAGTATGTTCATTTGAGAGTTTCGCGCTTTCATGAAATCTGTTGGAATTTGGTAAATTACAAGAAATATTTTACTTTTTTCCTCAATTGACTTTGATATCTTGAAATTTCGTATAGATTTCATAACTAATATTTCTTATTTATAAAACGACATTTAATTGACCAGTATTTTTCCGTTACCTGGAATTAATACCGTTCGCCGGAAAACCATCTTATTGATCCGAGTTTGCGAAAGTATTATAAAATAGTGCCCCAGATGAAAAACCCAAAATGAATATTTTAAAATACTGAAAAAATAAAAAGAATTTACATCGATATCTGTACGCGGTTATAAACTTTTGCAGCCCTTTTTGAAGGAATCCATTCAACTTTAACATCCTGACGGCACGGTTAGATATTTTATTGCAGCCGTCAAGTATCTGGCTTCGGCGTAAAATCAATCCATACTAGACTGGACAGGTTGACCGAGACACTTGAACAAATGAAAATGGGAGTATTCAAATTGAAATGGAAAAGCGAATGGCTAACAGCATCACTGGACAGAGACTGGAATAATTCAATAAAATAATAAATCCGTTCGACATTACTAGGTAGAACACGAGTCCTAATAACAACGTCCAAGTACTCTCGTATTATTGAAGTATACAGTTTGTTTGGATCAGAGAGGACCATGCGTAAACAAATTTCATAATTTGATTTGAAATATAGTGTAATAACCAAATCATAACGTTGGATAGGGTTTATTGAGTAATAAACCACTTGAAACGGCACAACTGTAAACGCTGAAACGAGCTGAATATTATAAAAAACATAATGAATTAAATAACATTAACAACTAATTGATTATTATTGCCCATAAAAGAGCATTATATTTTATGAATGTAAATTATCGATATATTACACTATTTCATATTTTAAAGATTTTACAGTTCAAAATTCATTGACTTTTTTCTCAATCATTGTCTTCAAGTGACATCGAAAAATTGGTAAAGCTGCAACTCATGAATAACAAAATAGTTTTCGAGATTATGTTGATTCATTCACAATAAACTAACGAAAGATGCAATGCTCGAAAAATTAAATTTGTTTAACAAAGAATATCACAGATGTAACAGTTCTCAAAGTACCTTCAGATTATTCAGTAAATGTAGACAAGGGAACATGAAAACTTTGATGAAGGACAATCTTCAATAATATGAGTTACAGTCTCAATGTCCAATTACCAATCACAATGGAATTGAATTCCATTTGAGCAGCATAGAATTGCACTTGGCTTCACAATTCGCTAATACGATTTAATTTAGCCCAAAGCTTTCTAGATGAATTTAGACTACGAACTATTAACATGAACAATTAAATTTTTTTATGAACTTCTTGGGGCTATCAACGATTATTTCAATTTTCCCGCCAGTCATGGATAACTTGAAATGAAATATGGAATAATTTGACGTTTCTCGTTGTTCGAATAAAATCGGCAGTCGAGGGAGCGTTAAGTGAATATTCTTAACATAATGAAGACAGGAATATTGTCTGAGAACCTTCACTCGACACGTTGACGGAAATGTAAAACAATTATACGTTTATTAAAGCGTTCCGCAGCATTTAAACGTTATATTATGGAAGTAAAATAGAATTCAATCATTGCCATTTGATCTTTCTTTTTACTTTCGTGCTTTTGAAACATGATTTGAAAATCTTTTCTTTATTGATACAAAAAACTGAACTAAAAATTTCCAAAATTCTATATGGAATTCAAACATTTTTTGGAATGTTAGTCATCTTAGGAAACGTCTTATTTTCAAAAGATTTATAGAATAATATTAAATTTTTTCAAACTTTATGGATTATTCGAATTTTTTCCGTGTTTTTAAGTTTTCACGTTGTACTTTCTTCAAGTCTCTTGAAAAATTTAGGAAATTTATCGGATTTCAAAATTTGAAAAACTAGTTATAATCGCTGACGAACGGCTTTTCGACGAATTTGAGCAATATTGACTTGACTGTATCGAGTCAGCAAAATACATTCTTTCAATCTGCCCAACAGTAAACGAAGTTTATAAATAATATAAATATCCTCAACTTATAAACGAATTTTGTAAAGCCATTGAACTTTTTAGAAATATTAGAATCGTCCCTCAAACATTCGTCAGGACTAATGTTGTTGAACGTTCTCTTTTCACTGTTTTCTTCGTAGAAATTTCTTACAATTGTGCAATAATTCAAATTATTTAGAGAGCATGAAAAAGTCTTCAATGTTTATAGTAGCAGCCTTAGTAAAGCTTTTAATCAAAGATGCTCTTGATCCCATCTGATTATCCTGATGACTAAAAGAAAGTTTTCGCCCTAACGTAATATATTTCCGCTCATCTTGCCGAAGGATCGCGGAGCTATCCACTTTAATTGATATTATTCGTAATTTAATAATAACCATTTTTCATTGAAGAACATCGTTAATCTGCGATGAAATGTTTTCTTCATTATATCAAACGAATCATTTTAATATGACAATATTTCAGTCGAAAATCCACTTTCCCTAATTTATTTATTTCTGGATTATGATCTCGCTGGAGGACGCAAATTCCATTTGCATTTATTTACAATGTACGACCGAGGCAATTGATTGTTAATAATTAGAATGATTGATAGGAAATAGAATATCAATAATCGAAAACACCTGACAGAATATATTATAAATTAAAACTGATAATTTGAATAGTCGGAAAATCTTACACAAATCGGGTTTCTGTTTCGTTTTACAAGTAGTAATCAATATTCACTTAATAGACTAGTAGAGTTGATCAAACTATCCTATTGTTGAAGTTTTGCCTTTCTCCAATTGCTTGCTAAGTCAAATTGAAGCAGAGCTGAACTAATATTTGTAGGTGAATCGCTTCCGTAGAGTACGTTCTTTAATATCCAAGGTTTAATGAGATAAAGTGTTCGTTCATCATTCCCGTTGTATTTGCCATCAATGAAAACTCATCTAAATTTCGTAGAATGATTATTCTCGTATTCGAGTTTCATTACTAAATGGAGAATTGTCTTTAATCAGACAAAAATATCTTTCAGTCAATTTCAGTTAAAACAGCGCGCAAAGTTAAACGTATGAAGCTATTGTACAATCGATAGCATCCTATTTCTGTATATCCTATCAAATCAGCATACTTCAATTAAAACTTTTCTTTTCAGAGCTCGTGTACAATAGATGTCACCTATTTTCCATTCGACCAACAAACATGCATCATGAAGTTTGGTTCCTGGACATTCAATGGAGATCAAGTGTCCCTCGCGTTGTACAATAACAAAAATTTCGTCGATCTGTCGGATTATTGGAAATCGGGCACGTGGGACATTATCGAAGTGCCCGCCTATCTCAATATCTACGAAGGGAACCACCCGACAGAAACTGATATTACGTTCTATATCATAATACGTCGGAAGACTTTATTTTATACAGTGAACTTAATACTTCCCACCGTTCTCATTTCCTTCCTTTGCGTTCTTGTTTTTTATCTGCCAGCGGAAGCCGGAGAAAAGGTAAGTTTCTAAAACCGCTTAGCTACTTCTCAAATATGTGATGAAATTGGCATATATTAACGTGAAATATTGCGCGGGAATTTAAATAGAAATATTAGATTGAATATTACTTGAACTGCATGCTAGAATTCTTGCTATAGTCACTAAAAGTTCATAGAAAATCTTCAAGGAATCAAGAAATGTTATTGGAAATATATCAACATAGATATTTCCTAAAAAGTCATAACTTCAGATTGATATTGAATTTCAGGGGATTTCTTCAATATTTGCAAATCTTCCTTATGGTCAATAGGAATAGAATACTAACATTTGAAGCATTTCTTTTGAATCTCCACAAATTAAATCTACTTGAAAAGCGGAAAACCTCTGAAAAAAAATCTGTTGAACAAAAAATAAAAAAAATGCAAAACAACATATTTGTTGTAAAAGCAGGTTATTAAAAATTCACGTACTTCACCACAGACTCCAATTATTATAACCCCGATGATCACGCAATTTATCCCCGGTTTCTTCAATTTGAGAAGATTAATTTTGAGAAATTTTTGAATGCTGAGCGTTTTCGATATTTTATTTTATTTTCTTTCCTGGGATTTCGAAACCTGTGTTGTGTTCTACCAACACCAACAGTTACATGATTTTTATCCAATCCGCATTGACCACAAAAATTTAATCTAAATGCTCAAAAGGCAATGTTCTCAATCAGCCACTAGAAAATACATAAAGTACAAGTTCATGAATGGAATTTTATTGAAAAACAAATTCGTTTTAATCATATTTTAGTATTTCCTATAGAAGAAAAAAGTAACATTGATAACGAAATGTAGCTATTAATTAAGACAAATAGTAAAATCTTTATTTAAATTCATGTTTAGTCCGAACAAAGACACAAATAGCAAAATACAAGTCATGAATAATAAGACAGTACTACATTCATTTAGGTTTTGGCACATTCGGTGAAACTGGCTTAGCCTTACGATAATAAGATAAATAGTAAGGGTTATTCGTATTACCCCTACGATTCATCCTCTCATTGACTGACATTTGGGGTGGGAAAAAATATGGTACTGATACCGGACACGTAAAATTATTTGACATCGCATTATTTGGAGAATTTGCTGCAGCTTCCATAGTTGCTGGCATAAATTGGTAAGGGTTGGGGATCATCATAGGACTAATAGGAGATGCCGGAGTACCGATGGGGGGAATGTTATACGGAGACGCCATAAGAGGTACGTAGTTGCCAAACGGTATGTTGTATGGAGGCATATGATTTTGTTGGATATGTCGAATATGAGGAGCTTCGTTTGGTAAAGTTAAATGACCGACTGCCCTTTTTTTACCCTTTTGTTTCAGCGGTTGTTCTTTAACAGCGTCCTTTTTTTCTTCTAAATGCTTCGGGGAAGCTTCTCGATCCACGAAATCATCACGTGGAGTGTTGTCGGAAACAGTAAACGTCTTTTCTCTTTCTTTTTGCTGAGGTGGGTTCTTGCTGTGTTCCTCTTTGTCATTGGACACGACAATTGGTAGCGTTTCAACTTCTTTGGCTTTTACTGTTTGCTTGCTGCTGCGTAAACTTTTCATGTTGTAAAGTCTCCATTCGTTGATATCATCACAAGTGAGATCCATATAATTTCTGATATTCTTATTGGCACCATTATTCACTAAAATTACGAAACCATCCTGGTTTTTAGAAGCCGCTGCGAACATTAGCGGTGAAATATCTATAAAATAAATAATTACTTCACAGTCAAAGCATAAATAATATTTACTAGTGGTTGGAGTCAAGGCATTCACATCGAAATTCTGTGCGATAAGCCATTTCACAACATCCTGATTTGTATGTGAAACAGCTAATGCTATTGGGGAAACAAACTCTTCAATCCGCTTTCTCGAAATGCCTTCTTGAAGCATATGTTGAAGGATAATTGTCATTATTTCGATATTTCCATTGACCACACTCATCAAAAAAATATTGGCCCCTATGTTGGATTGATCTTCAACAATTGCGAAATCAAAATTATCAAAAATATTCACCGTAACTGTTTTTCTTAGTAACATCAGCCCCGCTTTCCAACAAAAATTTCACGATATCGGTTCTTCCATTTCTCACAGCCAACATCAATGGTGTCCATCCTAATGAAATCGTATCATCAATGCTTTCCATTGAAGTTGCTAATTCCGCCTTCAATAGTTCCAAAAAACCCACACTGGCGGAAAAATGTAGATTTATATATTTATTCACGGGTGCTAATTCATCATCACTCATTTTCTGGGCCGTATTTTTTTTCGACAATGCACGTACTTAACAAAACAATTGACAACGAAAATCGAATAATTTCTGGAACAGTGAACAGATGCAGACGGTTTGTTAAGAAATGTGCTCCTTCAAATTTCATTGAACGAAATCAGTTTTATTATCTGAATGATAATTATCTGACATGTTTTTGTGTTACAAACTTATTACGAGGAATTTTTTTGTGCTACAGACTTATTATAAGAGGAATTTATATATTTTCACAGCAAATTTGAAGTTGATGTTTGATTTTGGAGACATTTTCAAGGACTTATTTCTCTATTTCACTTGATATTTCGTATCTTTCCCTAATACTTCGCAAATGTCATGTCATGAAAGATTTAACAAGATTTTTGGGATTATAATATGTAACTACTAGCTTCACGTTTGATATTATACCGATTCTCACATATTTGTTAGATTGGCTCATTTGTTTTACATGAAGAGAATTCGAGCAATATTTTTTCTTTCAGGTGACATTGGGAATAAGTATTTTGCTATCGTTAGTCGTGTTTTTGTTACTGGTATCGAAGATTCTACCTCCAACATCACTGGTGTTACCTTTGATCGCAAAATACCTTTTATTCACGTTCATCATGAACACAGTTAGTATTCTTGTTACAGTTGTGATAATTAATTGGAACTTCAGGGGTCCGCGGACACACAGGTAAGTGTGGATTTACTTCAACTTACCCAGATGATGATTTGGTCATCTTCAAGGATGCCTTCATGGATACGGTCTGTTTTCCTCAATTATTTGCCAACGTTGTTGTTCATGAAAAGGCCAAGGAAAACAAGACTTAGGTGGATGATGGAAATGCCCGGTATGGGAGTGCCTCCGAACCCTCATGGTTCGCCCACTGATATTCCAAAACATATAAGGTGATGCGATTAATAAATCAACCTTAACGTGTTTGAAAATGCTGTCTGTTTTTCTAGTTCAATTGAATCCCAAGGCAAAGTAGACATAATAGAATTGTCGGATTTACATCATCCCAATTGCAAAATAAATAGGAAATTGAATCCAGAATTAGGTGTAGGAGCAGAAAGCTGTAGAAGAGAAAGTGAGAGTTCAGACTCGATACTTTTATCTCCAGAAGCATCGAAAGCTACGGAAGCTGTAGAGTTCATAGCCGAACATTTACGAAACGAAGATCTCTACATACAAGTAAATTGTATAACCGAGAGTATTTAGTTGATTAATCTTTCTTTACAGACGAGAGAAGACTGGAAGTACGTCGCGATGGTCATCGATAGACTCCAGCTGTACATGTTTTTTCTAGTGACAACGGCCGGAACGGTCGGTATTTTAATGGACGCACCTCATATTTTCGAATATGTCGACCAAGATAAAATAATAGAAATTTATCGCGGTAAGTAAAAAGTCATCGGCATCGATAATTAAATCAAGTGGCTTCCAAGCGATATCGCAAGGCCTACAAACACGATGGCAAAGTGACTGTTATGCGCAGGCCTGTTTAAACAGGGGACTACACATGCGCACTGTACGTGCGGTCGCGTCGTGAGTGTCTCTTTAAAAAAAATATTGTTCCTTAAATCGCCGAGTGACAATCGAAGAGGTGTGCCAGATTACGAGAGGTAGACCTTTGCGTCTATCTAACGACAAAAATAGATGTTCAAGATCTGAATCCGTAGCTCAATTCCAGAAGACACGGGAGCTTCGCAGCCACATAGCGGCAAACGAAAAAAAAAATCATAGGTCGCGATTTATTAACACTGTCTTACAATTAGATTAGATTAGATGGGTCCATTCAAGTTGAATGAGACCAGGCAGTGTTATACTGTAAACGTGCTGCATCGCATCGTGAACTGGTGCCAAGCGCACGCATAAGTGCCTCCTTGCACCAGCTTCTATTCGTCCATGAATTGACGCCGAAGCCCACAGCTCAAACACCAACCTGTACATTACAGAACATCCTGATTACATTCTATCATTTAAATTATTTAGAGTAGCTACTATAAGTGTCATAGTGTACTATTAGATTGAAATGAAATTTGTTAACTTTTTTTATCATCTGTAAGTTCGTTTATTTCACAGCAACAATCAAAAACGCTAAACACGCTGTACTTAACTTTGCTATAATTTAAATTTTTTCAACCCTAGTAAATATTATTTACAAGGAAAAATAATAGTCACACATACAGATAATTGATCATTATAGTGGCACCAAATTATTCATTGTCGAAAAATATTCATTTCATTGATTGAAATCGATTTTCACCCAAAATATAATCTAGAGTGTAATGTTTCACTATCTCGTCAGCTGCGCACATGATGCGCTCCGTAAATTCGTCGGTTGCGCATCACATGCGCAATGAGTCATTGAGTCGTGACGTACACTGGCGAGATAGATGTCACACTCGCTCTCCATCTCATTAAAATACTGGATTATATTTTGCTTTTTGAGAAATCTTTGAGAAATTATAGCTCCTCTTTTGTAACTTTTTTCTAATTTTATGGAAAATTCAACAAAGAATCCGAATTCCTGCTCAATTTTGATTTAATCCATATTTCACACATATCAATCACGGCGCAGCTAAATTGATCAAACTGTATGTGAATTGTACAAAAAAAGTTTTACTTTCGATTGTTGTACCCAATTTTTGTATTGTCATTGTTTCAAGCAATAAACTGCATAAATTCCTGATAAGTCCTATATGAATTATCGGGAAGACTATGCTTTTTAGTATTTGTAACTAGAACTGATTTGAGAAATTCGAATTCTCTTTTTGTCTTATTACTAAGCAAGTTGATAGATTCAAAATTTTATTACAACATCTGTTTACCTGTATATTTACCCACTAGTTTCATCACCAGTCAAACTAATACTTTTTCGCACTCGTTTTCATTCTCTAATTTCAAATGTTGACAATTAAAATCATATCTTTATTTTTAACGCATTATCTTCCGGAATTTAAACAACAAGTAATTTTTTCGTGAAAGATTCTGCAATCGACTTTCTTCTGTGAAGAATAAAGAAGGTATCTATCAACAGTGAGATAAAAAAAATGAGAAAAGAATGGTGCTTTGCCCACACTGAATTCAAAGTTTCCTTGGGGCATCATACGAAATTAATCATAAGGCCTATTCGGTTTTTTTTAATTTATGTATTATGTCACAAATACAGTAATCAATATATTGCTCAAACACATGACTGTGTGCAATCATTAGTAAATACTTCATAACACAAGTAACTTAATGATTATAAATATGTACAGTATAATTATGATCACTATGGGCACGTTTTTGTAGATATATTATTTAATTCGTGTGAATATGTAATTTTGATTCAGCAGTATTAAAGCGTATGTTCTCTTCAAAACTGATTAATGAAACACAGAAAATTTGTAGGAACGTTAAAAAATGAATGTGTAATATAAGAAAGGTCTTCCACTGTTTTATTATTGTTTGTTGAAAGTTTGAAATGTCTAAATGGAAGATTAATTTGCCTAATCTGTTCTTGTCACTTATTCTGGATTAGCCAACGTGCTAATAGTAATCAGATGTAATATAAACATGTTGTTACAGATAGTTTCTAACATAGGGATACTACCGTATAGCACTGCCTGCCCGTGTTTCAGCACATAAATGCTTGGAACACCTATTGACTATTAAACAACAATAATCATTTACTTGTTATAATGTTAATGTAACAGAAAGAGGCATTTACAATAAAATACGCATAATAAATTGTTAAACCGTCTCCTCATTTCGAAAAAAACAGAGAAAATTCGGTAATTCGCTTCTCTAATTCGTAATCATCCAATATTAAAATGATATAAAATTCTGAAATTTCAAGAATTTTCAATACGTCAAGGGTTTTCTTAGATTGAAACATCCCAGAATTAAAATTTTCACATTCAATGTGATCTAAATTTTATTTAAAACATTCAATTTTTTTTGTTCAAGTTGATTAAATCGACATGTTCATAAAATCTAAAAAATGTGACCAGAAATTTCAATGACAATGTTCCCTGCCTATAATATTATTAGTTATCAACTCTATCGAAAACGACGGCCGCAACTCTTTTCTTTTTCAATTTTCTTTACAATTGTATATCCAAACCTCTCTGTGAATCCACTCCGTCTCTTGATGGAACTCGCATGATAATCTATTCAGTAGTTCCAACTTCATCTTGAACAAACATAGAGACGTCTCAAACAGCTTTGATTTACACTATTTTGAGGAAATGAAAGGAAATCGCATAATGTGACCGGAAATTCACCATGAATATTTCCTAAGAATTAGTAGGTATATTTTCAAAGGAAAATCGTGATGATAGGGTATAACACCCCTAGTTTTCACCCGCTTTTGAAATTCCTAGATTCCCCTAAATGACCGAGAATACCAGGATTTGCTTCAACTCGAAATGATGACAAATGACCGCATTGTGTTCACCAAACGAATGAGTAGTTCGAGTAGCCAAGCAGAAATGTTTGATAGTAGCCGATCCCGAATATTGACGTCCAGATCGGATCAGATCCGGTTCACTGATCCGGATCTTTAACTGACCGACTCCCAAAATCACTAAACACGGATCATCGGATTATCACGGATCCGTCAGCTCTGTCGCGGATCATGAATTGTGAATATCCATTATTCGAAATCAGTTTCAATCCCGCTGGCTTCCTTCAGAGCAGATCAAGCAGAAGTCTGTTATGACTTCCCATTCATTGAGCCTATCACAGAATTAATGGGTTTTATTACGTATAGTTTGAATATTCAAGCAAATATCTTTAGTCAGTAAGACTACCTTACCCAACGAATTTCAAGTTCAAAAAATGAGTAAATTATTGCAGGAAGTATTTTTCGCTCTCTTTGTTTCAAAGTTGGACGTAGTATCATAGATATATAATACGACAGTATATTGGGCCTTTGCATATTTTACACTACACATTATATGTGTTTGACCATTCGAATCACACATAGACTCATGTGATTTAATGATTCGGTGACCCGACTAGTGTTGGGTCGCTCACTGACAAGTCATTCAATATGAACGGCACACTCAAATGAACGGTAGCGTGCCGCACAGTGTAGCGAATGGGGACTCACTAAAAATGAGCTTTTCACTGGAAAAAAGCTGCGCACTTAAATAGAGCGCCTCATTCGAAGTGAGCGGCTCCATCATCCATCATTGTTTCACGAATCGGAGGACTGCATTATCATTAGTTCTATTGCATGGGCTGCTGTGTCGTCCCTCACTGTGCTGTTGAAAACTGTGCCGTAGTTTGCTGTGCGTTAACCTATAGTTCGCCATTTTAAACATATATATTGTATATAGGACTCAAGATCCGAAAAAAACTAAATCTTGAAGATAAAAATCTATAATACAAACGTGAAAAATCAAAATTAAAACCTCAAAAACAGAAAAACCTTTTTTGAGATTTTGGGATTCTGTGAACTCACAAAATTTTATGACCCATTCTTTATCACAGATGTCTTTAGAATTCTAGGAACGAAATAATTAGTGCTACCGTTTTATTGAAAAAATAAGAACGTTCTTTATTTCATTCTATTCGATGATTCATATTTGTTTTGGCCACAGAACAACTAAAGGTTTTGGCAGAAAACCGAGAATTCTGTGGTTATGGTAAGTCATTTAAATAATTAAATATGATTTGAAAAATGTTTCTTAAAACAATGTCTGTACGATTTAGAAGCGATTACGTAAAATTCAGAGAAATTCTATGTAAATCAGAAAATATTGTGGTTCTAACAGGTGCTGGAATCTCTGCGGAGTCTGGAATCCCAGTCTTTAGAGGAGCTGGTGGTTGGTGGAGAAAATATAAATCAGCTGATCTTGCGTCGCCGTCAGCCTTCAGAGCAAACCCCTCGTTAGTTTGGGAATTTTATAGTTATAGAAGGGAAGTGGCATTTAAAGCAAAACCCAATAAGGTATCAACAATTTTATTTCTTGGTTTCGAAAACCTCACTATAGTAGTTTCTATTTATCATTATAGGCACATTTGGCTTTAGCTAACTTTGAGAAGTTATGTATAGAACAGAAAAGAAATTTTAATGTAATAACACAGAATGTCGATGGATTGCATATCGCAGCTGGTTCTCAAAATGTGTTGGAACTTCACGGTTCATTGAGGAAAGTTAGATGTACTAAATGTGAAAATATTTATGAAAATTTGGACATACCAATATGTGATGCACTTGCAGGAAGAGGGTATAAAGTAATAATATGACTATAGAAAACTTGATTCATCTTTTTAGTGATCCGGAAGCAATCCAAAAAGATTTACCTGTCATCAATGTAAGAGATCTACCGAAGTGTAAGATTTGCAGAGGTATGTTGAGACCTCACATAGTATGGTTTGGTGAAAACTTGGACGAAGTTATTTTAAATAGAGCAAGTATGTGTTAATACCCATTTTGAGTATAAATTATCATTTATTATTGCAGGACAGCTCATTGATAACTGTGATTTGTGCCTTGTAGTAGGTACATCTTCTGTTGTTTATCCAGCTGCTATGTTTGCACCTTCTGTTGCAGAAAGAGGTATGCCAGTTGCTGAATTCAACATAAACGAAGATCCAGCCACCCAAGAATTTATGTAATATTTTTATTTCGCGATTCTTTATTTAAAAAAAATATTTTCAGGTTCCATTTCGTTGGGCCCTGTGGAACAACACTTCCTGAGGCTTTAAATGTAAATCTAAACTGTTAATAATAAAAAATTTTATATATTTATGTAATTCAACAATTATCTTTATTAGTACAATGCAACAGTTGTATCACGATATGGAATAGCAGTCCTGCTTCAGAAAAAATTCTATTAACAAAATTCTTAAAATCATTACATTACTGAATAAACAAATCAGTCATAACAATTCATTGTATATAGTAGTTATTAAATAACAATATACAGTTGAAAAATCGATGAATTTACATTTAGTTAGAAAATATATACTTTTATATCAGTATAAATTAAAGCAAACTCGTATCACAACAACAGTGACACCTCAATTTGTACATCAGATCTTCAAATATCCCAACTAAAAAGATGATGTTTAACTAACATATCTCTTACTCCGTCTTTTAAAGGCTGATTATTAGTTTCCTTCTTAATCGGTAATTCCCAATCGGGATTTAAATTAAACGATAACTGAGAGAGAATACGTAAATCACACTTGATTTGAACCCATCCAGGACTATAAATAAACGACCAGGGATGGTACCACTTTTGCACAACCTCACTGCTCGAACAAAGAACTTCCAACCATAAATGCAAAACTTGTTCATTCAGCCCCATGCAAATCAACGATCTTAACTTGACGTCCATTTGGGCGTGGGCGTTATCGTGTGATAAATTCACAGCTTGCACGCATCGGTATAGAAGTTCTTCGGGCGTAAGAACTTTTCCATCTTCGTCTAATCTATAAGTTTTACAAAGCACCAACCGACTGTACACTGAATTGAAATCTTTTTCAACTTCTTTAGAAGCGCATTCTTCAATGAAAAGCCATGGATGACAAGGACCACCTACAATTGAAATTATGAATTTTTATGTGATTTTAAATAAAGCAACAGAAATTACCAAGAAAAATAGGCTTCTTCATTCCATGCTCGAGAACCTGTTTGATAACAGGACATAAAGTACCTCTTACCAAGTCAGTCACTGTTTCTGATATACTGTCATCACCTGCAGAGCTGTACTGTTTACTTCTTTCATCAAGTAATTGAACAAATTTAGCAGGGAACCAACCTAGAAATTGACATATATTAAAAAAACATGTAATCCATTTAAAATGAATTTCAATTTACTACTACTAATAACCAGTACCTCGTAATCCATTCAGTTCGCCTATCCAACAATGCTCATCTTTCTGACTAATAAGGGTGATGATATCATTCTTTCTGAACCCCAACTCATCGTCATCATGTCGCTCAAAATCTAGAATAAAAAATTGCATCTTGCAATAATAATCGAAATCAATATTTTACCTAACAAAGCTTTCGCTCTCCTTTTTCGATTTTTCGAAACATTAATGTAATTAGAATGATCAGCCGCATGGCTTTCCATGGAATAATCAGCTACCAGCGAAATTTCCGAAGCGAGTTTTGGATCCATTTGTAAAAAATGCCTTGAAATCTTCAAAAACCAAAATACTATAAATAGCACTAGACGAGGATATTCACCTGAAGAACAGCTTCTCTTAAATCTACTAATATTTCAGTCTGTTTTATATTTTTTGATTTTATGTCACCTTCATTTTCTTCATTGAACAACAACATATGAATCATTGATTTATTTTTTTTAACTTGTCTCCTAAATAAGTAGTGAAATTAATCAAAACCAGAATGCTAGTTCAATAACTTGCCTTGAAAGATGTTGTTTAGGTAAATTAGGCACAGCTTCTGGATTTCCAACCAACGTTCCTTGATCAGCCATTAAATATGCCAAATGACGTCTTCTATAAGTTTCTATCATCATTTCACTCAGTGAAGAGGTAAGGTTCAAAGAAATCTTCAAAAAAATTAAAATGTTCAAAATCGTATGATGTATCAATATTTACCTCTATTAATCCCTCAACATCATCAATTTCAACAGGAATAGATGATAGTACGTTAAAAATTTCAGCGGAGTTTTCCAATTCGTTAATATGAATTTCTTTCATTTTTAACATCCCGAGACTTATTTGGAATAAAATAATAGAACCGTGAAAGAAAAACATATCCCATATTCGTAATAGAATTTTCAAGTGAACAGCATTCGAGAACAAAGTAAGGAACCAATTCATTGTTATAAGTGACAACTCAATATCGTGAGTTTTCAATTTTTCGTCAATATCTGGTAAGTAATGTGATATTAAATTTCTGAGAACTTTCTGATCGGCTTGTACTCCTGGGAAACAAAAATCGTTATTTGATGAATTAGATTTTATAGATGTCTACCTAATAAAGTCGAACTATAGTATGAGGCAGGCAGGAGATCTTCAACTACAGTTACCAGTATCCAAAATGCGTCTTCTTCTTCTAACACAAGCAATAAGCTTGCTGCTATCATTCCTGTACCTGGGCAATAGCTTCAACGATATTGCTTGATAGATACGAATTCCATTAATAGTTTAAACTTACCCTATTTCAGGATATAACCAAGCAATACCCCTAAGAATTCTCCTAAGTCGAGGTACACCGGTACTAGTGGCATGACTAAAACATGCATTCGTAGGCATGACATGCAGTAAATCTTTTTCGATTTGCTTTGACGTCATCAGTGAATCATTACTAGACATTTTAACTATTTCTTTATAACTTAACTCAGACTGTTGTTTCTTTTCTAAGGCGCCTGATATCCTGACCCACAATTGAGGTCTTAGGGAATGAGGTATTCCTATAAAAATAAAAATGGATATTGCAGTGTTGTGTACAATTCTTTTAGATACCTGATTTGATCATAGAACATAACTTATCCGTCCTAGGCAATTTAACTTCAACTTTGTCCCAAGTAAGTTCCAAAACTTCTTTGTTATGTGAAAACTCAAGGTGGGCTATCCATTGTAATCTACAACAATATTTAATGTAATAATTGAGACGAAGAAAATTTTTTACCTGTGTTGGGTGTCTTCTACCAATGGAATACCCAGAAGTTTATTGGAACATTGTTCGGGACCATCTTCTTTGTCAACACGAAATCCAAACTCATCAAACCTGTAACAGAATGTGACGTGTTGTAAAAAGACGATTATGGTCCAAGGATGAAATCAGGGATTCAACATATTTTCCTATAAGATGGTTTGGCATGCCATTTTGGAATTTGTAATCCACTAAATGTCAGCAGCAATACGACCCAAAGAACAAAACGAATTTGAAGATGAAATTCGTACCCTGAGACAAATACCGTCGCAACAACCTAACTACTTTAGGAATTTTGAAGAAATTTTCAAGGGACGTCAGAGGTCAAAGTGAACTACTTTATTATACTGTGTAATTGGCAAACTGATAAAATTGTTTTTCTCTAATACACATATTAGAACCTAGTCAATACTACAATGGGGTTTTCTGAGACACCTCTCAAGTCCTTAAGGAGAGATGAAGAAAAGTAGAATTACAATACAACACAAAACTGTATCTCTGTCAAATATACTGATGAGTTATCAAACTACAAATAAATCAAAAACAATGTACCTCAGGGGTTCTTCAACTGTCTCTTTTCCTTTTTTCTTGAGTCCATACACTCAATACAATAATTAATACTTTGTCATCCATTCATTGCATTGGTGTTTTATAAAAATTCACCTGAAAAAGAAATCTAAAGGATTCATATAAAATGAGGACATTAAAGTTAACTTGTATTCTAAATTATTTGCTGGAGATAAAATCTGATGGAAATTACCAGAATCAAAATGATGTTCTAAAATAACAGCCTGAATTATAAATCTTTGGAAAAAAAAAGCTAAACCTAAACCCTGAATTGGAATGAAGACTTATCAAACCACAACAATTTTCAAGCACTGAACTAGAATAAGAGGTAACAGCATCCCTCAATGCAAGTCAAGTCTAACATTTAACTAAAGACAAATTTAAAATATATTTGACCCTTTTTCTTTGGAGAAAAGACGGGTTGCTTCCAAAATATTTGGCCTTTAGGGGGCTTAGATAGATAATCTTATGGACCATGTCAACATATCTGTGCATTTGTTTACTAGTATTAATTAATTTTTAAAATTTTTGGCTTATTTTTTCATAAGGCTCATGAAAATAAGACATCTCTTCAAATAAAAGCTCTCAAAACAAAATTTACTTCAAAATATTCAAGTGATCACACTAAAAACGCAATATTCTAATCTACCTGTACTCGGGTTGAGAATTCGGATCGTCAGGAACTGCAGACTTGGCCAATAAGTCTTGCGGCCACATACTTGGTATTAGAGCAGAAAACTGACCACCTGGACTTGGTATAACAGTGTCATTTAAGCTCAACGAATCTGCGAAGTGTCCCATATTATCTTCCAAGTAGACTTCGTCAATAGCTAATTGTAGTTCACGTTTCTACAAATTCATTCTCTCATTGAATATGCCAATCTACAATTTTCCTCATCTCACGTTGTTGCCCTCCTTGTCAACGTAACCTTCATGGTCCCTCTGGTTAAAAAATGACTTAGCTAAATCCATTGAAACAAACACTTCGAACATATAATCAAAATTGATACAGAAATTTTGATAAAATACTAATTTCAAATATAATCAACATTGCAAGTCACAAAATAGTTTTTCTGTGAAATACACAGAACCTGTAAGCGTTGCGTTATATTCTTTTTCTTACAGTCTATGCGTGTCAATGGTGTGACGTCAGCAGGAAAGAAATTCAAATCAACTTTTCATTATTTGAAATATGCCCATTAAAAAAATAACAAACGTGATCAATTTTGATTTTCAAAACATTTTCCATCAATACGTCAATGAGATTTATAGACGATTTTATGAATAAACCAAAAAGAAACTTGGCATTGTGCAGAAACTAATTATGATATAGAAAATCAGGTTAATTTTTTTAATAGAATCGTTTACAATATTTTATTATAAAGTATAAATATAAAAATAGATTGACTTATCACAGATATTATCTAAAGAAATAGTCTCATTTTAAATGACTAGCTGGTACCAACCCCTACAAAAAAAAAAGATAAGTTTGTTAATAGTTATTAGAAAAAACTTATACCTGAAACAAGGCAAACTTCAACATCAGCACCGCTTTGATCAAGATACTCAATCCATAGCTTTTGAGTTAAAGAAAGTCTATCCTTTTCTCCTTTAACTTCAACAAATTTACAATCCAAACTTTCTGGTTTCCACAAAAACAAATCTGGTAATCCACTATGATACCGCCTATAATTAGTTACCAATCTTCTCAAAATGTTCGACAATAATTTCCTATTAATACATTGATACATAACTGTAAATTCATTGAAATCATTAGTCACACTGGTAATATGTGCTATAGTTGTTTCATTAGAGTGCTCATTCCAATTGGATTCTATAACATTATGAAGTTTATTGGCATCCCAGTCTTCACTGATTTCTTTCAATCTAACTTCGATTTCATCTTTTCTGTTCACATAAAAATTCTGACTGAACATGTCCAAAGGAGCACATTGAAATTTAGACAAAAAAGTTTTGGGTACTTTGCAATAATAAATAATATCCCAAAATAATAAAACAAAAATGGAACATAATAATCGGCCCTCGCAATGTTTACCCTTGTAACCCTGTTCACTGTAATAATGCAAGACAGACATTTCTACAGTTCCCAAGTTTTTCTCATTTTTTTCATCGTGGTAATAGTAAACAGGTCTTCTTGTAGACAACCTAAAATGTATGGTTTTATAAGAGAATCAATACAAAATAAATACTTGCTCCCTGTGTATTTGGCACTTTATTTGGACTGTAGGTAAGTTTATGTGGCGTATAGGTTCTTCTGCTAACAGTCGCAATTGGTCTTTATATGAATCGCTGACTGTATGAGACTTGACACATAATATTTTTGATGACGTTGCATTCAAATCTTGGAGTTGTACCAAGTCGAACGTATGACTTCTTTCATTGTATTCTAGAGACTCAATAACTATTGCAGCTGCCTATGATAAAAAATAATTAGAAAACTATTATATTCACAATCAGACAGCACCTGATTATAATCTTTTTTGTACTGAATGTAAATATGTGCTAAATGCTTGTACCAGAAACCCAAAGCGGAATGATATTTATAATGTTCTATAAGATACTTCAACCATTCTTCAACTTCATTGTGGTTTTTTACTAAACGGACACAACCTTTGGTTAAAATTGAGACAAAAATATTTTCGTCTTTGAATTTTGGTAAGCCATCAGGATAATCCTTAGAACTGGTTCTGAAATCTTGAAATTAACTTATGTTAATTCGACATATGTTAGTTCTACCCTTGCAAAGGAATATTCCTCAAATTTTCCATTGCAGATATACAGATTTCCCTCATTACTTCGTTATTTTTCTGTTCTAAAGCTGTGAAATATTTTTGTTTTAATAAAACAGCATCGCAATACCTGAAATAATGAAGAAAATGATGTTAAATTCCAAAATAAACTTTTAAATTAATTACCTTGAGAATTCATGAGGATCATTGAATGGAACAAAATCTTCCACTTCGTATGTTGGATAGATAACATTCAATCTATTCATATCGTCTATATAACATTTAGGATCAATATAAAGAGAATTTGAAAATGTTTGTAATAAATATGCCCTATATAATGATAATTTTGTGTCCTCTCGTAATTTAATGGAGTACCCCACATTTTTCAAAATTTCAGATTTCAACAAGTCCTCAGGCTTTTTTAAAGAAAGAGTTGTTTGTGTACGACATTTTTTCAGTAAATCCTTGATAACGTCTTCTTTTTTTGATGGTGACTTACTTTGTAGTTTAGTTTTTTTTGTGTGATAAAATTTTTTCAATAAACTATCCAGTTCTGGTTTTGATAACATATTTAGTAATGATTCAATGTTCATAGATTTCAAGTCTAGAAGATGATTGTGAGTGAAGAAAATAATTAGGTTTTGATTATTCTACCTGTTTCAACAAATCCTTGTATTTCCAAATGCTGAAGCATATTTGAAAGCTCGCCTGTTGACATCTTTTGATCTAACTTAATTTTAGAGCAGAACTGCTTGAACCGGTACCACTTCGGTAAAAACAGAAATAATTTGATTACGAAGTATTGGTAGTATCGATCCAGTTTCACAAATTCATCAATTTTTTTAATATCATACTCAGACAGGAGGTTTGATTTTTCTTCAAGAGTTTGCTTAAATAATGGTAAGAGGGAGTCAACCTGAATGAAATTAACTTCTTTTTGATTTGGTACTTCTTCCTCAACATTTGTCAATCGTTCGTTTGGTTGATTTGAATTTTCCATGATTAAATTGAATATATCGTCTTCATCATCAGCTTCCCTTTTTGAACTTACCGGCTTCATCATAGTTCTTAAAACTTTGATCAGTATTCTGTGCTTTCAACTTGGAACAGAGTGCTGAATAAATTTGTCATTGTTTTATAACCACAGATTTATAACGCTTTAGAACGGTGATTCACAGAACATGCAACACTCTACATTTTCAAGTTAAAATAAGACGCGTTCATGTAGCTGTATAAAATGAAGTGCGCTCTTCGGACATGTTTTTTAAACGGGTCTATTTAAGGTTGGTGCCTGAGCATAACATAGATTACATTAGACTAGGATTGAATGTTCTGTTATGGTAGGTTGCCATAAATGTATAAGTTGTTAACGAATACTCCTAGCACCGCCACTGCGTTGTCGCTGCTTTCTCAGCAATTTACCTTCTACGCGACATGTAGCTTCTTGTCAGAGATAATTAACTCAATTATAAGGTTAATTGGTAAATAAATTGTCTACAAAAGTATTCTTGACTAGATGACGTTAAAAAGAAGAATGAGTTGTTCTGTGCTATAAGTGATTGATCTTTATTGACGTAAACACTTTCTGTGGTTGTTTTAGTGCGACGTCCACTTGACGTTTCCAGTACATTGTTGTGGTACGAGGAGTTTACATCGTGTGATATTCCGGATTGTTTTGTTAGATGAATTACTTGAAAGGTAAACATAAGTGTATCGAATGTGACGAGAATACGGTGTGCTTAGGTGGATATGTGAATTTTCTGTAGTGTCCTTGCATTTTTTTCGTTCAGCACCAGGTACCTCAAGAGTTTTCTTTAATTTTACCGCACATACCTATAAATAAATGAGTTTCTCAGTTTGGTCCAGCACAGGAGGCTGACTTTGATGTCACGGTAAACTTATTATTCAATTTAACATTTTGTTAATTTTTCGCGACTACTGCCCAAAATTTTATTTATTTTTTTCGGAAAAGGAGTCAGATCGAAAAAACTTGTTGTTCATCAAGGTCATTCTAAATTAACCTAGTTCTCGTCAAGTTTCACAACAATTATCGAATAACTGGTATTTTTATGCAGTTACTTCTAGGTAACGTTCACGATTTTCGAGTTTTCCCAAGAAAACTATTATTTCTTCGCAGAGGAACAACGATTATTCACACTTATGAACGTTTATTATATAATGCCTATCTGCAATGCCTGTCTATCATTTTTTCTGCTCGTTGGTAAGACATACCTTCGTGCCAGGTATGCAAATAACTTACCTTTTTAGGCATAGTAGTTTAGATTTCGTGTCGACTTTGTATGAACACACGTTTTTCACGTGTTGTGTATTCGCATGAATGGTAGATATTGCGGCATAAACACACTCGAGAATATTCCCATATGCATGGTATTAAATATGTGAGAAGTTGTCCACACAATGTATGTTTTATTTTTGAAAGTAGCGCTACGGAATGCGAAAATACGGATAAGTTTTCACGTACGTACTTTATCTCAAAGGTATGTTCAGATGAGTCAATAGAGGTATTCCATTAAAAATAGATTGTGATATGTAGGTAGCTGGCAATGAGATGACTGCAGTCACCGGTTTTATAACCCACTCATCGTTAATCATTTTTAATTGGACGCAGTTTTGCATTGAAATGCATCTAATCCAATTTTCGTATAGTTGTCCGAATAATTGCGGTATTTTCCTGTCGCCAAAGGAAATGGCAACATTATTCTCAATTCCGGTAATAAATTAAACGGCAGAATTTCGGGTGAACTACTTGGCGATCCTATTATATTACTAAAGAACTGATAAGGTAACTACTACGTTGCAGGTATTCATTATATAATTTCATAATTCGCAAAAATGCCTACTCGTCAAATTTTTCAATCTTCTGGAATTTGAACGGCAAACTTTCCATTCATTGACCAACATAGCGAATAAAAGGTCAGCAGAAATAAAATTTCAGGCTTCGTAACGGGTATTTTTACTCGCGCCCAATCCTGCCTCAAACGCGTATTCTATTATGTAAAAATCAATGTGATCCCTGTCAAGGAAGCCCCAAAAACATAATAAATAAGTTTTGAATAACCGAACTGAAAAACAACTAATCTCTAATGGATGTCATATTAATCTCGAATATCGTTTTCACTTTACATGAATAAACATGGGAGATTATATTCGATCCCTTAATAGAATATACTGCGATATTCGAGGTGAAGTGGAAGGAATTTAGAAAAACAATAAGTAACGATCTATATTTAGGCAGTGGCTGGTAAAATTGGTATATGATTTCATCGCCCTTTCATCGATTGGAATATTACAAGTCGGGAGCTAAGTTCACATGATTTTTATAAATTGCAGCTACCAACCAAACGTGATAATTCCACTGAGTGGACGAGATTTTTTGGTCAGTTTTAACTCTGAAAGGAAAAACTCCTTGAACGGTAGATTGGAACGAGAAATGTATTATCATGGAAATTTCAAAAAATATGTGATTATCACAGAAAATTCAAGCTGATTCGAGTTTAAAACATTGAAAGAATTGCCCGTCTTTCAAGTTTGTAGATGTGGTTCCGCCTGATTGACTAAAATGACCATAATTGGATTAAAATCGAAATAAGGCCAACCCGAATTCCGTTTCCAAATTAATTCGGTCATTTTGTTTTTTTTTGTTCATTTTTGATTCACATTTTTTTACAAAACAATTCTTTCAGAAAACATTTCATGTGTTATGTATAGTGTACATATATCGAGAACTTTGATGGTGAATTGTTCATATTGAAATAATTTTTTTCGAGTAATCATTTAATGCTCTAATTCTTTTTATTTGTGTCGGGAAAATTGTCCGTCGCGATTTGCACGTGGATTATTGAAATAATGATAAGAATGATGAAAATAATCCGCAACAAAGATAACAATCAGCCGGATTATATGTCAGCACGTTATACAGGTGTGCCAGATAATATTTGTCACGAAAAGATTGGTAATTTGAAATTACCGGTAATGGTCACTCGAAGGGTAGTGTTCTCCAATTGAGCCATATAGTAGCTAATGTAAATAGTTTTCTACGACCGAAAGCCTCTAATTTATTATTTAATTTACGCGGAGTAAAATCGGTCAAACCGAAAACTGTCGTAAAGGAAACACCTCAAGAATGATAATTTGTTAACATTTTATTGAAGCAACCGGTAAAAGGACGACCGCAAATAGACATTTTTTTTCTGGATAATCTTCTCCAAACCGCGAATGAAATCAAGTAATCCATTTTAAAATATGCGGAGGAATTCGAATATCCAGATTGTTTATCAGTAGCACAGTTTCGATATCACCGTCTCGGTTTCACGGATAAAATTCAACCCGCGTATTATTTGGAAAATCGATTGAATAGGGAATCCTGACGCGAAAAGTTCTCGCGTATAAAATCGACAAAATCCCATGAAAAACGATCTCTCGGTCATACAACCGTAAGCAGTGGGAAACATTCATCGGCTCGGGACATGATACTGATACAGGCGCGGTCACGAGACTTATTATTGCACTTCGAAGTTAGCCCAGGTTCATATTGCCAACGAATCGAATTTCTCTCCATCATTGTTGTTTGCGAAAAATTGTAGAACTGAAATTAAAGTTGGACAAATTAATTTCTAATTTCTACATTTCGACTGGCGCATAAAAAAAAGAAAGTACACTTTTAAAGACAATAGAGGTTTATAAAAGTGAAATGTCAAAACGCACTGCATCGACCACAATTTACAACGGTAATACGGACTGGTAGGAGAATTAACGAACGCTCTTTTCCTGTGATCATTGAAAAATATAATTAAGAGCGCTTGCAAAAGAGTCGGATGCTGGAAGCGAAAAGCATTGTACCATCGACATGGTTTGTGCGTCCCGCCCGTATGTATAAATTCCTTATACATAGTAAATGTTTGGTTTGGTATTTACAGTGGACGAGAAGGTATTTGCTTTCACTTGATTTGTTTATGTTTAGAATGTTTAGTCTTGTTGCATGCTAAAAATCGCTGTATACAATCTCACGTTCGGCCAGACGGATCTCATGAGCGATCGATCGTTCATTCATTTCATCGTTCCCAGGATGATGATCGAATGTTGCATTCAATTAAATTGAATAATTTGAAAGGTGTCATTCAGCTAGCGGATGTTTATGTTATCTTTGCGATTTCTATATTATTCAGGATTTTGATCTGTATAATGTAAAATAAATAGGTACATATGTTGAAAAAAAGAATTCACTTCATACCGCAATTTTGCAAAAGTTCTTTCAAATTATTTAACCTTCGACAAGAATTTCACATAAATGCGTTTTGATTGCTAAGGGGTGTACTTTTAAAATGAAAAATATTATATTGAAACAAATTTGAAATTTATACTTCCAATCTTTCACAAGTTATTAATCGAATCATAATCAAAAGCCGAGCCGTAATGTTAGTTTTCAAAGGTTCCAAAATGCAACAAACTTCTGTGATGGAAAATCCAGACGGAATTTAAATACCGTGCAGATGTACTCTGTAAGTGTTGAAAATCAATTACCACAAGTTTTTTTAAATTCTCTTTTTCAATCATAAGTTTCTGGTATGTACTTTTTAATAGTTTCAAATTTTCTTGAGCTCTCCTGGAATATTTGAGTTGGAAAATTCTAAAAATGTGACATTTATTGATTTGAAAAGTTTCCATCATATTCTGGAAAATTCGACTACATTAGTCTTTCTGGAACATTAAAGAAAGCTTCCTTGGTCGGTTTTTTTATCTGCTTAAATTCATGTTAACCGGAAGAAAAAAATTCAATATTTGAGAGATCTCTATTATTTAATTATAAAAAGTAGTGAAGATTTGATAATATCCCATTGTTTCTATCGGAAATTAAAGGGGGTCCCCATTCTATTCGCTAATACACAAATTCGCAAGTTAATTGGTCATGTAAAATCTCCCCTTGCGCGGCTACGAGCTCTTCGTGTTTCTAAATTCAGGACAGCCAAGTTTATGGTCGTTGTAAAGAAATGGGCCGCCGCAGTAAAATATTTAATTCTCGGCAAATATCAACTGCTTGACTTAATGAATCCACTTTCCATCATGGAGAAATTTATTGCAATCCTTTTCAAACGTAATAATAACTAGAAAATTTCCAAGAAATCACACAGAAATGACCGAATAATAACCGAACAATCGTCTTCAACAAGAAGACGTCATGCATTCTGTTGGCTGTATATTGTTAAAGAATTAAAAAGTTCACATTTCTCATATGTATTTCTAAAAATAAAAATATAAAAGTTCTCGTTTTGTGGTTTGAATAAATAAACATTTTTTCGGTTCTAGTAAAACTGACAAAGAAAGTCCGTTAGTTCCACGTAGTCGTTGTTCGACCGGTAACCAGACACCCTGTATAGAATTTCTGGAAATAATCGGTTGTAAAAGGATTGCCGTTATCGCATGATGTAGGTGTAGCGCCGCAGTGGAAGTTCAGAAGAAAAAAAAGCATACTTTCGATCCTCATATTAACACGAGATTCTGCGTAAAATCGCGTTATAAAATTCTAGTCAAGAATGCCAACCGACTTTTATAGGTACGACATTCTTATATGCATCCAATGTAGTCCGCAGTTTATACTCCGCCATTTATAAGATCTGTAGCTACGTTCTATTCTCGGCACTCTTGATAATTAGACCTAACAGTTAGGTGCATGTGTATTCTAGATACTCCGACTTCTTTCTCCTCAAGGTTCCGTTACTAAAAACAGAAGCTTGTTGTTTCTAAATCGTATAAGCTCGCGAAATTCTGTTTAGTTTACATGACCTTGGAAGGAAAGGAAATTTTCCACGTCTTTTTCTTTTTCAGATCTTAGTCAAGTTACAGCAATTCTTATAGAATATCACGTATATTCCCTATGTCAAATAAGATGTATTCAATGAATTAATGCAGATATAGTTTCCATGTTTAATGAGTATGCTATATCAATCCAGTATCAGTATGATTTTACACGACAATTAGCTCCTGAATCTGACGAATTCGGATATGCTGTAGTCACTCATATCGACGCTGATGACTACGACCATATTGTATCAACGAGATATATAGCCTGATGAAGTCATACAGTGGCATGATGTACTATCGACCTCATCTATTAAATGCCTGTCTATGCGACATATGATGCGTACTGTTGTGTCCTATTCAGTGCCGAAATCTAATATGCTATTACAATCATTAAATAGGCATCATTGATCATGATCAAACTTCATAGTTGATTCTGAATCATAATATAATTATGAGAATATTTACGCTTGCATTCAACTCTGATCAATTAGTTACTATGAAATCTGATACATTTATACGAATTATGTGATTGATATCTAACTTATATTAAATTAGACCGATTTTGATCTTCATTAATCATATTAAATATTGATTGAAAACAAGTGTTTGTAAATCATTTAATTTAGAATATAAATTAAAATTTTAAAAAATATTAATAGTTGAACGACGTTAAGCATCATTAAATCGATCTTGTATAAAAAGTTGTGATACATTAAAAGAGTTGTGATCTTGAATACTTTGGTCGTCAATATCTATTAGGGAGCGGCCTCTTAGAACAAACTAGTTGATATCATTGAGTATGCTGTAAGCACTAAAATCATAGTTGATCTTATTTGAATATGTTTAAGAATGTCTAGAATAAGGTATAAAATTTAATTATTCGATCATTAAATAGCTATAATAGTTATTGGATTTATAGTGCAAATTGAAGTATTAGAATGGAAATCTAATATAGACTATGAAAGGATTAGAATAAACTAAATATGATATGAATCTCACTTTTAGAGTCTGGAACTAGTGTTACTGGGAAATATATAAGATGTATCGAATTAAGCAATCATATGTTGCAACTTCAATAGTTTAGGTAAGCAGAGTTAAATTCTTAGAATGTATCAGTTAACTTGTTGCTAAACTATTAGAGTTAATTAGATTTCAGTAATTTGGAATATATATATCTGATTCTGATGTGAGATTATGTATAATCAAATGTAGATCACACTAAGAGAATTATGATTTAATTGAGAATCAGTAATTTAAACAATATTTATATATTTTGATATCAGTTTCTTAAAATATTCTAGTATAGTATTGAATTCACTAATTGTAAATAATTAGATAAATTTATGATTCTATTAAAAATATGTATTCAGTCTTGTGAAATTGAAATATCTGATAGTTAATGACTTAGAAGTCAATAAATATTACATGTAAGTCATTGATAAACATATAGTTTGATTGTATAGCATTTATTGAATAAATATGATTTGTTCATTATACATTTCAGAAGAATTACATTTCAAATTAATATACATAAGTTGAATAAACTTATCTATCGTACTTCAAAGACGTATATTTTTACTAGAATTCAATAAATTTACAATTATTGATAAATCTATACACTATTTAACTAGAATATAAACTGAATAAGTAATCTCAATTTTGATATAATATGATATTCAATTCATTAACTAATTGATTGTAAACATGATTAATACTCAGTTTTGCATTGATTGCAAATCCTCGTAATCTAATTCACAAAATGTAATAAATTATATTGACGTAATCAATTACGATTAATTATCATTTAGACATCGTAATAATGAAGTGTAACTTAAAGTTTACTCTGAAATATGAACATACACTTATCAATCTAATTTAGCTCATAAATCAGATACTGATACCATCTTTAAAAGGCTACTCAATATGTAAGATGATAACAATGTGCATAATATTTACATATTCAGTATTTAACTTACAAGAGATTTCGAAAATGTTCACATTACTAATCAGACATTAGATTAAAGGTTACCATAAAACTCGAACTTTAATAAGAATTTCTCATAAATGAGAATATAGTTCACATTGAATACTTTCAGCATTCATAGCATACTGATAATAAGCTATATCATCATGATCATATCGTATAGTTCTAAGCGTATTTACTACATTGCAATACATAATGCCAACACAATGAATAAAAGTATCATTCTTTCATTCGAACATTATATCTAAATAATCCTATCTTATTCATAATATTCGATATAGCTATGAAATCATTTTACTTACTTAAATCTGCAAGTTAATGAAAAAAGTACGCATCTTCTAAATTTAATATTATTAAAATAACTTTTATATTATTTTCAATGTAAATTTATCTATGTACTATCAGCATTACATTGATACATGATCAAGTTGACTAAATTGAAATACATAGAATCTTTTAAGAATCTTAAATTCTTAACAGATATTAACAATTTAATCTATAACTTCTTACATATATAACAATGACTCATTCTTCATGTATAATTGAAATTAATTTCAATATAATTTCTAATCTAATTCATATAGAAATATTACTTATCACATTCAATAATTAATCTAAATCAACAGTTTCGATTTCACTAAGCCTAAATTGCATCAATCAAATAATAACATATTCACACAGATATTTATATAAATTTTAAACTAACTAAATTATCTATGATAAATTCCTGTTAATACTTACTTACATTCTTCTAAATTAACATACTTATATTTGATTTATTTATGAATCTACATATCACAAATTAATTAATATACATTCAAACTAGAAAACTATCAATTGTTACTAATGAACTTCAATACGCAAATAATTTTCGCATATTTGCAATACATATATTCTATAATTTCCAACATGTATCTGAATCACATTATTCATCAATTCGACATTTAGTCATCATCTTAACACTGAATAATTCAGAATTGATAAATGTCATAACGTTAAGTTCAAATCACATTACAGAATCATCGATAACGACTTATTCATCTAATATGATCTATGCATACATTCAATTCTAAATTTCATCAATTTAGATAGAATCATTCAATGTTTAACTTACTATTAGTATATTCAACAATCCTAGAATTCTGCTAATAATGTAAATGGATACTAGCATTAACTAAAATTAGTCTTAATATGCATGAATTCTTCAATAAAGTCTTATGCTAATCATTTATAACATTAACATATCTATCAGTTAACTAGCTTTTTCAAGTTTCTGCAATCTCAAATTGATCGTCTTAGGGAATAATATTCTAATAATACAATGATTCAAGTGATATATTAATATTTAATACTATTACCTAGATCATATACAATCGCATACTAAATTTCTAATCATGTCACACTAGTTCATGAACTAAATGTATCAGTAACTAGTGTATCATTGATAATCTAGACTATAATATATTAACGTGAATTCCTGATAACTACAAATTGACATTCCCAACTTCGAATATTGTCCTAACTCGAACTACCAATAGTATAAATGTTCTGAGGACAACTAGTACTATATGGATCAATAGGTATCAAATGATTGCAAATATTCTGCTTAATATATAAACTGATCACTTGCTTAAATGTCGACTATTCGCTCATAATTTCGAGAAACTTAGTAGTAACATAATGAAACCATGTTCTAAAATTGAGATTTTCAAGATTTTCAGAGTAAAGTAAAACTATGTCTTATGGACATTTATCTAGCAAAACATTGCTTATCCTAATGTACTTTTCAACATCTATATATAATAAATATTACAAAAATCAGAAATGTACTATTCAAGATACTAATACTGTATTAAATATTCAAATCTAAATGTCTGAATCACTTTTACTTTCATTGTCTACATAATACGACATTATATTTGTAAATCATTGATTTGATGACTTCACTAGAATCAATACGTAGATAAATAATTCTATAATATGAATTCTAAAGACTTAATAGATTAATACTTTAGTTCATAAGCGAATTCAAATTATGAATGTGCTGAAAATTCTAAACAATAAATTTATACATTAATTGATAACAATTTTTAGATACCTAATATCTAAATTAACATCAATACAATAATATTCAAAAATATCGTAAAATTCAACTATCATTATCAATAAAATTCATAAATGTCATTACTCTTAAAGTAATTTCACCTAACATATAGTTACATAAATAATACTTGTACATTCAATTTTCAAGCATAAATTAATAATTACTTACAAGTATTGATACAAATATTATTAAATTATTTCAATCTATAATATAATCAATCTTCACATTCAAACATGATGTATAATTCAAGCGAATTCATTGTAACATGCTAATAAATTGACATAAATATATTCAAGGAATTGATAATGATATCAAAGCTAATCACATTCAACTAAATTAGAGAGTTACGAAACACTATTTATAAATTATAATAACTAAATCGAATTATATATTGTCAAACATTTCAAACTATACAGTATTAAGTTTCTAAAAGATAAATTCATTAAACATTTAGAATTTAATTTTTTAAAATTCTTATAATTTGAACTAGTTTCAATATCTGTACCTAAAATGTAGTGTCTATATATTAACTAAATCTGCTATAAAGCAGAAAAAATTTAAATCAAAATTTAAATTTATCAAAATTTCACAATTTCATAATTCAAAATAATATTGTATGATTTTGGATTAGGTTATAAATTCTTTGTCAAAATGAATTAATAGAAAATCACTTTGTATAACACATTTAGATAAAACTGAATCTAAATAATATTTCCAAGTAACCGTCAATATAATTGTATTAATCTAAATTTCTTTTGAATTCCATATAAATTTTAATTTCAGATTTCTCGTTAAGTAACCTCCCATTGGTAAAATGATTTATAAATAATTAACAATTTCGAACTATTCAATTAAAGAAATTTACAAAATTCTTTTAAAAAGATTAATTACCAAGCATAATCGAAATTTTTTAGTGGTTAATAATTTTGGTTTAGATTCGAAAGATTCACTAAGCAGCTCACCCAAAAACAACCAGTACACCTATGAGGGCGCTATAGAAGGATATAGATCCAGAATCAAATCGCGAATCGACGATTCTCTCCTCATCAGGATATCTGACATGCCAAAGCGTAGTTCGGAGGTGGAAACACTCGTACCCAAGGGCCAAATTGTTAAACGAAAAGAATTGTTTGATAAACCACAACCGGAAAGTCACAATGTACCTAATCGCGTTTTTCAAGATTTCGAAAATTCAATTAGTATCAAACAGAGACTGCAAAGGTTGGAAAAATGCAACGATCAAACGGTCAAATATGTAGATAATATAAATATTAAACCTAAAGTAAAGCAGATTTCACAACTTTTCGATAAACCGTGTACAGATAGTATAAAAAATTCTTACAATGATGAAATCACGCAGAACAATAAAATAGACTACCCTCAGCCGCAAAGGCGGGAAAAAATTAATATAAACATTGTACCTTGGAGGGAAAGGGAAAATACCTCTGACACTTCAGAAGTCGACATTTACTTAAAAGAAGTAGAAAGCCAAAGTGATGATAACAAATCTTCAGACACTTTCTATAGTGGCTTAGAAGATCACAATTATCCACCTTCAGTATCCTCTACTGATTACATGGCTTTATCTTCCGATCGTGAAGATAGTGGAATTCATACCGCTGACGCATCTTGTTCAGTAAGTCAAGCAGATGATACTGCCGAAGAATTAGAATCCACCACTAATTCGCACGAGACTGGAAACGAAGATTTTCCTTTGATTCAAAAATATTACAAAGACCCCGAGGATGGTAACGTATTTGGAAATCACATCTTAGAACTGACTGAAGAAAATATAATCAATCAAGCGCATTCTGACAACCTATCATCGCAATTTAATTCGAGCACGACATCCTGTTTCTCGAAAGATGATACGTTTGACACCACGCTGAAATTTTTGGAAAACGCGAAAACAGAAGAAGAGCAGCAAAAAACCGACTCAACCGCATTTATTACAAGCCACAGTCCCATTTCCGATGATTTAAGAGATGTTATTCACGATGTACCTGAACGTGTTGACGTAGTTCAACCAAAACTCGATGAATGTTCTTTAAAGTTCCCGCCATTTACTTCAGATTTGAATGATCACAAATTCCTTTTCGATACAGATTTTCCCCTTTTACCAACGAAAATGGTTGAACCGCCAAAGGTAAAACCACCACCTCCTCCCGTATTAGAAGAAGACACGTCATCGAACAGCTCCGTCAAGAGAATGAATTCAACGAAGAGAATCAAAAAGGAGATTACGCAAAAACGATCATCTTTTCTGGGTTTGAGCGAACCAGATCTCATCCAAAGCGATCCTATGAACGGCGTTTCTATTGCTATGAATGAGAGAGAACGTACAAAAGTGGAAGAAATCCTGGCGAAACAACTGTATCATACTGAAATCGGCGCTTCTTCGGAAAAATTAGTTACAAATACTTCCGAAGACGAGAAGGAATCGAATGGACATGATGAGGATCAGAACATTGCCGATGAAATTGTGGTAGGGTATTTAAGAAGAAAGAAAAAATGATTGATTACGAAACAGTTTTTTTCGTTAGTTGGATATTTCATTACCCGAAATATTGTTTTGAAAATTAGTGATATTCATTAGTTATGCAATTTGTACAATTATAAATATTCGATTATATTAGGAAATTCATTGGATACGGGAAAAAAATGTTTATTGTCAGGAAGTGTTGATTGTTTGGTACACAGTTTGTCTCTGAATGACGATTTAGGTTTTTTCCAGCTTTAAGGGAAGCGTTTGAATTTTTGTGTATGAATCAGTGTATCATAACATGAAAAGATATGCATTTTTGACAGAAATTTAGTTTTTATCTTTCGCTATTTACGAGTCTCAGTAGTACAAATACTGAAGGATGGACATTCCATTTCTCTTTCAGCATTGATTGTTTTTTTTTAATATGTGCCAGTTATACTTTGGAAAATGAACTGACTTCGAGGTGTTTTCATACACTTGAATCAAAACTGGAATTTTCACGTTTTCAAAATTTTTTGAGGTGATCGAACGTTTCAATTTTCTTAAATAGTTGCGAAAAGTAAGTATCTGCTCTATTTTGATACATTTCAACGTCAGACCTACCCAAGGGCCGCTACATGATACAGTGATATGGCAAAGTTGATGTGTATTATGGAAATTTAAACAATACACTTCCCAATGTGGCGCACATAAGTCGATCAAACATTTGTCAACAACTGCTTCTATATCGTACCAAGATAACTGACGGAATGATATAAATTACTGAAAAGAATTAAATTACAAATGGCAGAAATATTCAGTCTTCAGTATAATAACTTAAATTCACTAATGTCTAGTAGATCCCTGATCTGCAAGAAGTAGATAAAACAGTATTTTAATCTCACTCTTGTTCCTGAAAAACGATCTCAGACTAGGTAACATGAGGACCATGGCACAAAGTCGACAAAAAGGGAAAAGTGACGCACACACAAAAAAAAACAATAATTAATATTACCACATGTCATTTGCCATTTGTTTAATATTTCCTTCATTTTGTATTGCTCAGTAAATTCTTTTGAATAATTTTTACTGTTTTTTTGATTCAATATTTCCGAAAATAGTTTAAAAGAAAAGCAATTTAATGTTCTTTATTCAGGTACCAAACCGAATATCAACCATGGAAGACGAAATAATAAAGCGTGAACGTGAAATTATTGAGATGGTCGAAAAAGCTGAAAAATCCAGGGACCCTGAACCAATAGCGTCGAATGAAGTACGCATTGATCTTCCAAAACCACCCGTAGCACCGCCTCGCACATATCCAAATACTGTGAAACAAAAAACAACCGATGCTTCGTACTATGACAAAGTAAGTATATGGGCGGTCCAGTTTTTTTGCACGTTTTCATTAAATTGGCGCATGTTTGTTATGAGCTGTCTCAGTTGGTGTTTGCATGTTTTGGTACTTTGTTTTTTTTAGAAACCTGATTACCTGGAAGATCAGGATTCAGAAGTGCTGAAAGTGGAACAGGAATTACAACAGCTTGAACAGGAAGAGCTTAAACGTAAACGGGACAATTTATTATTTCGCCAAGCCTGTGCACGGGTATTCGCTAAAAACAAGCGGTATTCTTTGGAAAATATTTTCGACGAGCCAACGCCGTCGGTAGAATGCAGAAAATCGATGCCCGAATTACAATGTTTGAAGTTAGAGAAAGAGCAGCCGAGTACATTTCGGTCAATACATGATATAGATTCGAAATATGGCAAATCACTCGTTAACATACCGGGATATGGTTTCCCGAATTACAATCAAACACAAAATGATTTCTATAAGAAACCGGTGATCGAATTCCAGCACGACGTTCACCGTTCTGCCTTCGAAGTTCCCACAAGAAAGCGAAATCAGTCGAACGAATCTTTATTGACCGCACCTAAGCCTCTACCCAATAATAAATTTGTACACCCCGGAGAACCGCTAATACCAAACAGACAAATTTTTTCGAGCGATCCCTCTTTATCAAAACCTCGAAATCGTAACGCTTTCAATCATGCTTGGCTAAAAACGCGACCTAATGTGGAAGCAAAAAGCTACGATCAACATTGGTTATATCAGGTTAGTGCCATTTCAACGCTTGTTTCATGAAAATAATTTCGACTGAACATTTTTCGTACCTACTCGTACTAATGGAAAATTTTCAGGAAGCTGAACTTAGACGACTGCAGGATCAGAAGAACGGTTCATCTTGGCAACATCCCAAACTTACAGCAGAATCAGGCCCCATACAAAGGGGATCAATATTACCAGCTCATGGCAGCTCACAAAGTTCTATAAGAAAGTAAGTGGTCAATTTCCTTTATTTAATTTTGCGATTTTAATTTTTTCGTTCCAAATGTTCATCGTATCATCTAATTTTCATCTCCTTTCAAGAAGCTCAATATAATGTAGTAGAGTATCGGTATTTTTGATGTTTCAGCGCTATCGATCAGCCCAAGCCCTTTTGTTAAATCACTTCGGACAACCTTTTCTTCGCTTTGTTTTGATTCTAGGAAACAAATTTTCCATGAAACTTATTTCCTTGGGTTACTAAATTCAACTCTACCAGCTATAAATACTTCTTCGCTCAACGTATATCCTTGCCAAATGAAGTACTCTCTTATTATTCCGTTTATTAAACCCATGGTTTCAGGAACTTCTTGGTTTTCCCTTGCAGCGTCTTTTTTTTCCAGGAGACTGATTATAGATGCACGTAATTTACCTTTAAAAGAACTCATACTGCCATCTTTTTCCATTTTTTCTTTTACCACTAAAACATAACAATGCTGAATACGCGTCGGCGATTGGAATGTCGTTTACCTTCGAACATATAGGTTTCTGGTTCTTGATCACCCATTTTTTTTTTGTTGATTCAAAATTGTATATTTGACTTTGTGTTACGTGGAAAAGAAAGTGGTTCACTTGTTTTGTTCATTGCTATCTACATTTTTTATTTATATCAAGTGCTCGCGTGAAAAACGTTGGTTTCTACGATTTGATAAAACCATGACCGCTTTATATGTGCAAAATAATGTACAACACTATTTTTACGTCGAGTCTAAAAGTGAATAACAAGCTCACCACTAATGAAAAAGTATACAAATATTTCACACTGTGTATTAGTTAATTGTCAGGGGCATCCAGGAAGTTCAGTACAATATAATACAGTATTGGTATTTTGGAAGATATACTATGGTCCTTCAGTTCCAGCTCTTTGGTCAAACTGACGCGATCCACTTTCTCTCCATGTTGTTTGGATTCTGCACAACAAATTAATTAGAAATAATCTTTTGTCGAGCGGATTCGGTTTTACCAGCTTTGAACATTTCCTCGCTTAGAGGATATTGCCAAGACAAGTATTCCCTTATAATTTTGTTGATTAACACAGTAATTTCAGGAATCTCCTCCGGTTCTTTTTGGGGGCAATTGTTTTCCAATAGATTGATGATGGTTGCGCGTAATCTCCCTTTGAACATTTCTATTGAGCCATTTTTGTGCAACGCTTTTTTCACCACTAAAACTCGATGTTTTATAGGGAGCTGTAAAGGTCAAAATTCTGATTACCTTCAAACAATTCGGATTCTTGTTCTTGGCTGTCCATTTTCTTTAAAAAAATAAAATTTGCTAGACGCGAAATCTGGAAAACTTCAAATGAAACTGTTTCATTTGTTATCGATCATTGCTGTCTGCGATGTTGATGTTTCTTAGCTAGCCTTGGATTTTATTGCACTTTATGCGGATGCATAAATGTTATGCAGAATTCAAAAACAACTAATTTTCAAGAGTTTCCCGTCAGAATGGGTTTCTATTCACATTTTGCAATTTTATTGACGATTTCCTTTCATTTTCTCGTATTGATAGGATTTCGCCAAAGGTATGAAAATTCAGAAATTTTCTATGGTGATACATTATCAACTTTTTCCTCATTATAAGAGAACATGACAATCGATTCCTAGTCTCGAAATTCTTTGAAAACTGTAAGCTTTGACGAACTCTTTACAAAATGATAATTTCTTAGTATTTTAGTGTTGTTTTTGTCATGCAGATTACCTAGCGTCAACAACGACGTTCAGCCGTATTTAGAACATCAATCAGGTCCATCGTTGCCAGCATCGCAACCGCGACCGATTGCCGTTGAGGAGAACCAAAACCGAATATTGAGTGTGAGTGGGAAAAAGAAATGTTCGTTTTGTGGAAATGAGCTCGGTATGTGTTGTTTGCGGAAAATAGTTAATGAAAGCACGTATAAAATAAAATATTTCGCGTTACAGGTAGGGGAGCCGCGATGATAATAGAGACCCTATGCCTTTTCTATCATATGGAATGTTTCAAGTGCTGCGTCTGTCACGTGCAGCTAGGAAATGGTTTGAATGGAACAGACGTTAGAGTCCGCAATCAGAAACTTCATTGTCATAATTGCTACTCTAGCGACGATGGCGTCAAATTCAGTTGCGTATAAGCCAACTATTCATGTCACAATAACTAAATGTTTGTATTTATACCTTCTAACGTACCCTTAGAGCGAACAATATGTATTATTGCAATAGGTGTATATAAAGTTAGATATTTATTATCATTGTTATACTCATTGTAATTTTATCAGCGGAATTTGTAACTATTATACTTCTATATTGAAAATAAAAGAAAGTTTCCACTAAACGTTCAACTTATTGTGATCAAAGTAAAGTTATTTCTTTTTATGGAGTAAAATAAATTTATTAGAAAATTATATAAATGGTGTCCCTTAATAAATGAAGCTTAACAGAAACGAAATAAAAGCGAAAAAGCACATTGCATAACGGCATATCGGAAAGGGATAAATCTGGACAATAATAATGAGAATAATACTTTGATGAAATGGAATTGGTTGGTTTTGAAGCGTTTCTTCCACTAGTTCTCACTAAATAAATAATCCCAACTCGTTCCAGAACCTTTTGGGATTGAAAATGATCTTTAATGTTATATACATTCAAGAATACAAGATAAACAATAATTCTATTCGAGTTGGAAATATTCATATGGATGATTTACAATAATGTAATCGAAATGAATATCAAGCTTTGGGGGTTTATACATCTACTTTGAAGGGAGATCCAGGGATATGATCGTCTCCCCACTTAACGATAATGAGATAATCTCCTCGTTCTCGAACCAAGTAGTTGACGTTGTATTGATTGCGACCTTGATGCTTTATGTAAACTTCTTCACAAGGTCCTTTAGGCCCATGGAGGCCAACAAAGAGAATGTTAGTTCCTGAGGAAAAAAGTTGACAACCTACTTTTTGATAAATTGTTTTCTGTCTTACCGGCATCCTGAGCAGAAACAGTAAATTGATTTTGTTTTCCCAGATAAGCCTTTTTCAATCCCATTCCTTTCGACACCACTTTAGATGCGTCGCTCTTGAACTTAGGTAGAACGGGACCTTTCACAGGCGATTTGCCAGTCTTCAGGGTTGTTTCCACTAGAACGGACGACGATTCCTGTCCTCCAATATCTGCCAAATCCCTGTGTTTGATGTATTCGCCTGAAATCACGATTTCGATAATTATCTCTTTCATCTTGTTTTCGATCGGTACCTTTGCTATGAACTTTGAACGGCGATCCGACGATGTGGTGATTGTTGTATTTGATGCTAATGAAGTAGTCTCCCGGAGTCAATGGAGTATAGCGCACTTTGTATCCCTCCTCCACTTCTGTGCAATCCATTGAAACTTTGCTAGGACCGTCGATATTAACAGCTAATGTACCGACTCCCGCATTGCAAGTGTCGATGATGAAATCAGTTTTCACCCCTTTAATCAATTAGAAGTAAGTTCGTTTAATCCTTTATTGTTCGAACAGATTGGTTTCACCTGTCTTTACATCTTGAAGTCCACTTCCAGTTGCATGTACGGCAGCAGGGTCCGCTGTGTCTTTACCAACTTTCACACTGAATGGACTGCCAGGGATATGAACACCATTGAATTTGGCGTGGATTTTGTGAACACCATTCTCACGCGGCATGAAACGAACGGAATATTCCTCCATATCGATAATTTGGACGAAACAATCATCCTCATGTCCAGATGGTCCAACAATCTTGAAAAAATAAAGTTTTTTTCTTGAATAACGATTACGCTCAATATATCTACGTTGGTGTGGTTTCTATATAAATATAGAAAAACAATGTGTAATTTACATATCAAGACTGTAGTAATAATATTTAGGTAAGATGCATTTTCGCATTCGCAAATTCCTGTCGAAATGAATAAATAAATAAAATCGGCGGAAGTGTAAATATAGAATCGAATGTTGTTCGTCGTGTCGTGCCCAGAAACGCCGAGTTCAAACAGGTGAACCCCGACATATTAAAAATCCTTCTCTCAAAAAAAATTCTAATAACGACAGCCCGTCGCAAACCAATCAATACGGTGAATGATCGGTTCAAATTTTTTAGGTTCATTCGAAATTCATATCGGAATCGTCGATCTCAAATGCCTATTAATAGAGCAATGTGATTTCCGACGTATTTCCGTTCCATTGTCATACCGGCTTAACGTTAAAAATATTCCAGCTTTTCAAGAGGCAAATTTAATATCTCGCTGGACTTTGGCTCCATCATTTTTCTTTACCCTTTCAATGGCGAGTAAATCCATCCTGTGATCCAATATTCATTCGCTAAAGCGTAATTGAAACTCACCTTTGCATCCAAATCTCCCTTCGCTCCATTTCGACGGACCAAAAACTGTGACGGCTTATCCGCTTGAATATACCCTTCGGGAAATTGTATAACCTCCAATAAATGGGCATCTCCTACCGCTGGAGAGATGTACACTTTGAAAGGAGAGTCTGGAACGTGCTCATCGTTGAATTTCAAACCGATGCGGTATTCACCTACAAAAAAACACAAACGTTTGAATAGTGAATATTAAAAATTGACATTACTAAATTTCCCTCCACCAAAGGCTACGATCGATAGAGGTATAAATTGGAAACGGTTCTTTCAGAAATTCGTTTTAGCAGAACGATAAATATATAACAAGTTTTTTTAAGTTATTGCCTGAGTTAATACCCTTGATATCAACGAAAAATCCAAGCTTGATATAATGAGTTTTCATTGCACTTTGATTGTTCAGGCACAGTAAGGGTGGTTTTAGAATTTATTAAAGTTTTTGTGTTAAAGACTTGAAAATGAAGCAAGCGATTTGTGGGGTATTTTCAGGAGCTCTTTGACATTATATTGAGTGGCGGATTTACCACCAGACTGAGAGAGCTTGAGACGGGAGCGACGGGCTTTAGGGGTGGGAAATTTGGGGACCGAATTTTTTCGGACCGTTTCACATTCAGTCTTTAAACGACATGGGAGTTATTTTGTACCTGTTTTAACTTCTTCAATAAATTGACGTTTTTGGAACGGATTAATTTTTTTTAATTAAGAACTTCGGGAAATGGTATTATAATGAGCAGAAAAATCGTTCAATATTGAGGCGTGGATTCTTTTACAACACAGCTGAATAAATGCATTCTTGATTTGATAATTAATGAAAAAAATCGTTCGAACTGGATGTCTTAGGCAATGGTGATTGCAACATTTGTTCTTATAACCCGTAGAGTTTTCTTGTAAAACAACCTCAGGATAAGCATCAAAATATGAGAGAATATCAAACGAACAGTTCTATTATCCAAAGTAAATGCTGTGGAAAAGATGAACATCGACAGATAGCTGAAAACACATTATTATAAAGAAACCACAGCTTCCATTTATTCGCTTGAAGTATTAAGACCGACTCCTCTAATTTAAAGATCATTCCCTGCAAATGATGTGTGAAAAATCTCGTATGAATAAAGAATCACTGAAACATTGGCGTCAATCCAGTAATGAGTTCAGAATTTCGACAAAATGCAGAAAACACGCAGAATGGAATAAACATACAGAAACGTATCAGGAATTATTCAAGAGTCTCATACTGATCATCGTGTGATCTTTGAACGCGCAACATAAACATAATGAAATGTTGAATACACAAATAGTGAAATAACGTATGTTTATGTTTACGGAGAACTCCACAGGATCCACAGGTTAATTATTTGTTTTATGAAAGTGTCGTTTACAAATGCCAATAAAAGAAAATAGTCAGTCTATTTAAATTCAACTGCGATCACGTTGACATCTCAAGGAATTTGAGTTCGGCACCCAACGAAGTAAACGAAAAGTGTTGACAAAACGGCATTGATTAATAATTACATAAGATATTGCCAAGACGCGACAGTTTGAAAAATTGTTGACTAGCAATTATAGATCAACAACGAAAATCCTCGCGCCTTGTTAATTTTCCTACATAATTAATCAAAACACGCAAGGCTCTCATTGATGTATTCATTTCCGAAATCGTCACGAGACACATAAAAAATGAAAGTAGGATTGAGTGTCCGGCATCACGCTGCCGTCGCCTATTACGAGATCCGAGCCTGGATGGCATCCAATTAAAAATATCTGGATGATAAATATCATTTATAAATAGTTATTTTTTTGCAAAACATCCAAATACTTGATCTGAGACAAAGTGACCGATAGAGCGAAATGATCGTAAGCGGTTAAAAATTCGGATCACGTGACGCGAAGAAACGTGGTGTGCGGTTAACATTTGTAAAAAAAATACGTCGGGATTTTCAGACCGTAACAACTATACGAATGATGGATGGTACATAGAATGGTGAATTAGTTTCGAATTTTTGGATAACTTCCAAACAGAAAGAAAAGGATTTCGTAATTACACTCTGATAGAGTGGGTATTGATTTCACGTATTAGTCTGGTCAGCCAACTATCACATAGTATTTGATTCATCGTCCTGCCGCCATACGTTTTGTAAGAATGTATAAAGCTATCACTCACCAGGTTCGGATACTTTGTATGATACATCGCACGATCCGTCTTTACGATCGGTAAAGTTGATTTCTGCTTTACTGGGCCCTTCAACGGATATAGCGAGTTGGCCGCTTCCAGCTTCCCGAGTCCATACGTTGAATTCGTTAAGCTCTCCTTGTTCCCCACGTTCCAATCCCTGGCCACCGGCCTTGACCAAGTGAGCGCCATGATCCCTATACGGGCCAACGGTGAATTGGAAGGGCGATCCTGGGGAATTCCGCAGTTACAATAAAGCGGGATAATCTCGAAATTGATTGTTCGTACCGGGAATATGGATATCCTTATATTTCACAGAAACGGTGTGGACGCCCAATTCTTTCGGCACGAAATTAACGGCGTAAAGCCCATCCTGGACTTCGTTGATTTCGGCATCCTCTGTTACACCACCGGGTGATGTAACAGTCGCGCTCAAATCGAAGGAAGTGATACCTAATAAATTTCGATTAAAAAACATTTTTTTATCTTTCTCCTGGTCCAAGTTTAATATTTTCCAGAAATACAACTATTTTTGATGTGCAAATCTTACCTGGCATCTTGAAGGTTAATCTGCACTTGCTGCCCACTTCAGTTACTGGTACAGCATCGCGTTGACGTTGAATTTTTTCGCGTTGCCTATTGGTACCTTCTCCACTTACCTAATAGACAAACAAAAATTGTCAACTTGTACGTGAATGAATGATATTACTTCACCTTAACAGTGTAAGGCGATCCGTTCACATGGTGATCGGCGAATTTCAAATTGACTATATAGTAACCGGGTTCCGTTGGTTTATAAGAAATATTGAGCGTTCCATCGGAATTGTCTTTGCAAAGAATTTCAGCCTTGCTCGGGCCTTCTATCGATAAGGATAGACCACCAAAACCTGCAATAAACGCGTTGGAGATACCAATAATACACTTGATCACAGATAATTACCGGCATTTCGTGTATCGACAACGAATGTATTTTCTACATGAGTCTTTCCTTCTTTGAGAGCCCCACCGGAAACCGTCACTTTTTTAGCATCTCCTACTTCTCTTTCGCAAACGTTGATTTTGAATGGAGAGTTTGTGATGTGATAACCCATCTTCTTCACCGACACGACGTGTTCACCAATTTCTCTTGGTGTGAAAGAAATACCAATGTTACCCGTTGGTAGTCTTTTTAAGAAGCAAGGTTCCTCCAACCCACTAGGTGCTTGAATAGATGCATTCAACGATCTGATATCGGCATCGGATATTTTTCCAGGCAACGAAACCTCGCTGCACGAGCCTACTGATATTTGATTCCTCTTTCGACCTTCTCCAGTAATCTTAGCGACGAATGGCGAGCCTTTGATGTGCTTATCTCCGAATCTGACGGATACCTTGTATTCTCCAGGCGCGGTCGGCAGGTAGGATACGGATACCGTTCCATCTTTGTTATCTTTGCAATTGATTTCTGCCTTACTGGGGCCTTCAACTGCCATGGAAAGACCTCCGGCACCGGCACCTTTGGTCGAAATGGTGAAGTTGCTGGGTTCTCCAGTAACTCCATGAGTTAAACCGGGACCGTAGGCAGTTACGTAACCGGAACTGACGGAATCTACATGAATTTTGTAAGGGGAACCCTGAACGTGTTCACCGTTGAATTTAACGGCTAATTCGTGAAGACCTTCTTCTCTTGGTTCGTATTTTATGGTGACCGTTCCATCGCGATTGTCTTCGATTATCGGCTTATCGATGTGACCGTTTGGCATTTTGATTTCAGCTGGAAATTATTGTTATTGATGAATTCTATGAGGTTTTGAGTATTAAAAGCATATTTAAATGAATACCAATACTTCGGTTTTTTTATGTTTACATAACGAGAAATATTTATTTTTGTCATCCCATTTGAAGATGAATTGGTTTTTAAGTGATTTTGTCAATTTCAAAGATTATTTTTGGAAATTATAGCTGTAAGAGAAACGTTAGTGATCTAACGAATAAAATCATAGCTTTAAAATGTTACAGATTGTTAGATTTGGAGGTATGAGCAAATTTTTGTTTTTCCTTTTAATATTTGCCAAATTGAAAATAGTAACTATATCTTATGAAACTAAGAAATTCCTCAGTTTTTCATGATAATAATCTGTTTGTTTTTTTGATTAGATATTAATGGTTGCAATAATTTTGGATGGGTATCACCAATAAAAACTATATCATTATAGAATATTCATTGGGTTGCTTTTTAAAAAACTTCATTTTATTGGCGCTTTCTTTTGACGGCTGAAGGTTGTTGTTTATCTAAACTCGCCCCGCAGTAGTAATAATTTTCAATTAATTTGAGCAAGTTTCAAAATTTTCGTTGTTTTTCCGATAGTACCGATGGGTCACCACTCCATCCTCCTCAAACTCCTCAGCCGAATAAATACCTGATGTACACGTTGCCCGGGCCATGAGTACTAAGGGAGGACAAATTTGTAGTTTTTCAACTGAACGAAAAGATCCACCAGTGAAACTTACAACTGCCGACGAAAACCGAAATTTCCACTTTATATGTGCTTGGTGAATTGTTTACATCAGAAGAGGTTAAGCAATGAGAAATAATCAAACTTTTTGACCCTATTTGAATAGGAAATTAATTAATTGATTGCATAATTAAGAAGATTCATGAAACCCTGTTACTGATGATGAAATCAACTTTCAATCTACGTTGATTGTAAACCAAAATTCTTGTTTTTGTATCATTTTCCCCGAAATCTCAAGTTTCTCAAAGACCAATTTGATGGCTTTAGATTTACAAATATTTCGAATGGAAAATATTTTCACGATCAAAATGAGCCGAAACAAGAATCATCTTAATACAGGACAGAAAATAAACTATCGAAAGTAGAAAAAATCAAAAATAATAAAGAAAACTGCTTTGACCTGCAAATGAACTTGGGAAGATGATAGATTTGCATAGTAATTACCTGGAAATTGTGCAAAAGTTAAGCATAAACTCATTTGGCAAAGTGCCTTCAAATATGGCGACTTATCTAATCCGGAACTATACTTCGACCTTTTGTTTAGAAACTAACGAGTTACAATTGAAAGTGATGCATAACCAATAATAGGAATTGGAGAGTATTTCAAGAAATGAGACTTTAGTGAGAATTTAATAGAAGAACGATCCAATGGGAAATAGGAAAAAGATGTATGGTATAAAAAACATATCAAAGAAACTTACCTCATTACAATAACTTTCCGTTTAGTACTATAAAGTAATTTTGTCAATAAATAATTTCTTCACATTTCTAGAAAAATACAGAATGAAATTCATGAACTTACAAACAGAGGACTTCAATATTAAAAATCAATATTTTAAATAACCCAATGAATAATCCATACAAACATTTGAAATCCACTAAAGCAAACTTCATATTTATTGAAATGAAAACTATTCTTGTATGATATTTAAGAAAAAGATATTAAAGGAAGAAATTTTGAATGTTACTTGTGATCGTGTTCTATGTGAAATCTTACCTTTTCTCGTTTGGACATAGAAGCAAGACAAGAAAGTGAGAGGGGTGAATTCAACACCAAACTTTTCGTCACCAACAGAGATCGAAGGAACGTTTCTTATAATGATTGGAGTTTCCGGACGGTCGAGGTCTGAGTATTGTATATGTTTTTTTAATTTGTCAAAATATAACGTCGAAATTTCCGACCAATTTTCCTCTGGTGGTTTCGGTATATTTAACCAAGAAAACATTCTTTACGATTGATAGTTATTGAATAAGTCAGATTTACCAGATTTTTCTTCGAAAATGATCTGATTTGAGTTATATGAATCGTTATCAAATAAAAAAACTGAGGGTGTGCAAATTTTCCGCAATGGTAACCAGTATCACTATCGTTGCACAACACTTTCGCGAAATGTGGCAGATATCAAAAGGGATAATGAATCACTGAATTTCGGAAGCAATCACTGTATGAAGTGTCACATACCAAAGATTATCAGTATGTGTATCCCATAAAAATTCAGCTGACCTGAGCTGACGAAATTTTCGGAATCAACTGAGATGCGCTAAAATTTTTGGGCGGGATTTCAGTGTCACGATATGAAATAAATTACCGAATATAAGAACAGCTGTAACTGAGAAATGAATAAGGTAGGAAATATTTGACGTCTAAAAATACAGAAATGTGATGTAAAAAGTAGGTTACGTGTGAAGAAATCCAAAATACTGGGGACGCGTTCCGAAAATCGTCGCGAATCTGTGAATTTGACAACGATCGATGGGTGGATAGAATTTGGACGATAGAAAGAATCAAAAAACAGAAAAGAAAATTCGAACCGCGTTGATATTTGATCACTAATACCGCGGAAATATCAATACTGCAAGTGTAACGTAATGAGATAATTTGAACGACGCTGTCATTCAAAATTTTGGCAGCAGTTTGAAAGCAGTATCAATTAGGTGAATTAGGCACTTGTTAGAAAAAAATCTAGCAAACGATACTTGTCACAGTGATTGATTATTTGCCGTTTAGAACATGTTACATACGTGGGAAAGGAACACCCAACAAAGTGCATTGGGGATTCTAGAAATCAAGATAAGGCTGAATTTTCATTATTTCTTATCAGATTATTACCTGTTACTGGTCCTCCGGTACTGGGCAATGGAATATTATCTAGGTTGATTGTCCGGAATGTAGGATTGGTTATCTGATATTGATTGGTCTTCCCGAATTCGTTCACCTCGTCAACCTGAAAATAGCCAGTTCCAATTGAAATGGAAACACGTACGGTTTCTAAATAGGGTATTTGATGTATGGATCAGGGAAATCGTTTGGAATGACTGCGATTGTTTCTACTTTCCTCTCTGGTTAGAAATTGTACTGATATTCGGACAAATGGGATTTTCTTTTGTTACTTCATTATTAGGTGGAATCCATTGAACTAGTTTCATATCTCAGGATTCATTCCTTTTATGATATTGGAATAACGTTTATTTGAATGCGATTTATCTTTACATGAGGTTATTAGACCTGAGCTGAGCTGAGGTTTGAAAAAACTATAGAGCTTTTCGTGTCTATATTTAATGTAACTAATTGAGATTTAATCTTTCACGATTCTAACGGTTTTTTTCTTCTTATAAAAGGGACAGAGTTATTGACAGGAGTTGCATAGTCGCGAAAATTTAAGATTCCTTTTCGCAATGGTTTGCAGAAAATCAAAGGCAAAAAATCGAGGTGAGGAGGATATCATCGGGATGTAAAAACTGAAATTTTAATTTAACATGTTTGAAGTTCTTCAGTGGCACAATTAATTAGATTTTCTCTCAATCTTTCGGACGCGGTTCTTTGAAGTCGTCGTCTCTCGGGAAAACTGTTGAAATAATTTTGTTTCGCAGCATTCGAATCACGATCATTTCGAAAAAAATTTCGGAGATATATTGGCTAAGTTGATCGTACATTTAACTATCAGAAGTTCGTTATGAATCTTGTCGGTACATTCAAGTGTTATATGTTAATTGCAAGATGAAATGTGAAGAGTTTTTGCGTTATTTGCTGAAAATCCAATTTCAGGCAGAAAATAAAGCAAATCGTATATTTATTGAAAGAAAACCATTCTCTCTACACCAACGGGTTTACTTTATAACTTGAAAATGAGTCTGCGAAATTAAGTTTTTATGATTCACAATAAATAGTGAAACAAAAATGTGAATATATTTTGAGATTAACTTTTATAAAATGATCTCATAAATGTTTGTGAAAATTATGCAAAAAAGTAATTCGGGAGATTTATTTTTCATCTTTGAATCTCTCGGATTTATAACAAACACATTTCCATAAGTTCAAAAGATGACTGATGGATCCGATCAGTCGGTTGATATTTGTTTTAATTCCAATTTAGGGAATAATGATGTGAAAATTTTTGCTATTCATTTACCTTATTCTAATTTAAAATATACAATTTGAAATTAGAATTATATTTTACAATGTCAAATGATGATGTCATCTGTGAACAAGGAATACCTAAAGCATCACTTTTTAATTATGTAAAAGTTACTCCAATTGATCATGCGTTATTTTTTATGAAAAATATTTCATATCCGCATTTTACTCACGTTGAAATACGCATCACTCTAATTTCCAAAAATTGAAAAACTTGTCAACGTAGTTGTTCGTACAAATTTGAAATGCATGTAATACAAAGCCTTTTTATTCAACATTTTGAAACTCATTCCTATCTGATGTTCTTGATGATGATTTATTTAGTATAAAACCAATAACAACAATATCCTGTAAGGCAACTTTGAGAAGCTGGAAGAGCTCACTGAACTCAATTTTTACTCATTGCAAAATTGAATATAGTAAAAGTATACCGACTTCAGATAATGAACTCCAATTTATTGTGTCCCCATGACTACCATAGCATATTCTATCATCAATAAGTAAGCCAAGGAAAAGAAGCAATGTAAAATAATTGACGAGATTAGCTTAGTGTATTATGAGCTACTCAAGCCAACCCATATTATTAGGGCCCTCTGCCGAACACGATTAATAAGATTGAGCTGAGCATACCTAGGAGGAAGCACGTAAGGATTATTACACCAGACAAGTCGTTTGTTGCCTTGTGTATTAATTGGCACATGTTTCCTTCTTACGTTCGTCTCAATTATTCCCTTCCATGATGATGTTCGTCATCCGGAAATCTATTTGGAAACACTTAATGGGAGATCCTATCTTACATGTTGTGTTAATCAAGCATTGTCCCTTTTGATTTAAAGTGTCTCGATTGATTGTCAATCTGAAAGCATTTCAGTGACAAGCAGTGACGCAATTAACAGTAGGATGTTTTCAGGAACGATCGCTATAAGCTTGATGATCAGATTGGATTGTGATAATCAATTGAACCGGATCGAAATTTTTCGGAAATATATTTTCCTAACTAAAAACAATAAAGTTACTGAAAATCTATTAATTAAAAGCAAAAATGGGTTCGTTAAAAAGTTGAACGGAGCGAAAAGGGCTGGCAGAATTCAAATGAACAAACAGCCCATCACTAATTGGAACAAAAGTCGATTTCATTCCGTCTTGGTCTCGACATAATTGGGAATATTTTTTCTTCTCTTATGGATGTGACTAAAGGTGAAATTTATTCAGATTATATTTCACAGGAATGTGGTTAAATTAAACTAAATAGGAGAAATTTTTTTTAAACTGAAATGAGTCAAGCATTGCCTTTGGAATTCAGGAATGAAATGATCCTTGAGGTACTCGAAATTGAAATGTTCTTCCAATTCATTGTTCTCAAATTTTTATTTACAAATTTTTCATTATGTAGGCTTCAGGATCAATATCATTTTTAATAGATTGTCAAGGATATAAAGAAAGGGGTATTTTCTTATTTAATTGTGAATCCAAGATGTTCTCGTTTCAAACCTATATCCCGGAACAGGGAAAAAACGAACTGATGGTAGAATTCGGGGTATTTTTCAGTAATAAGCAAATAAGTAACGGAGAAAATCGCAGTCAGGTAATCTCCCCCAATAATTTTATCGATTCGTGTGCCAAAAACTCCAAAGATAGATCCAAAAATAACCCTTCCAAATATTTGGTTAAGAATAAATTGCAATGATTATTAGCATAAATGTTATAGGAAATTCTACACAAATTACCTACCGGTGTAATTTATTTTTCCTAACTTGCAATTTACATATTCCCAGTAATAATCTATTAGCAACTGGATCGAAGCCAGCCGAAGGATAAGTTAACATTTCATACAACTTAAAAATAGAAAATTTGACAACATTCTGATGATAGATAGCAGGTGCGAATTACTTGAATCGACGAATAGTTCGTCGATCTGCGCTATCGGCTAATAGGGTAATGCAATAATCCTAAATTATGATCGCTAGCAAACTTGAAAATATATTTCAAACCTGGCGTCAGATACTGACGAACGATCCAACTAAATGGTTAATTTACGAATTATTTTGAGATGCGGTAATAATCTGAACCTTGACGACTTCATGCGGTCAGCCCCTTCTTAAAGTCGACACTACTACGCTTATGAAAACAATAATTCGTGGCTCATTTAATTATTTCGAAACGAGTTTTTTCTACTAACATTCTATGCCAAAACATAGTTACACCCAAGCAAAAATATCCACTCTTGAAAGTCATTTATTTAATTAAGACAGCGATTTAGTATCTAGTGGACTGGACGGCAGAGTTCGTGCCAGAATAGCGTGGTCTAAATTATTAATTTATTAACAGACTCAATTACTTACAACAAACAATAGAATGCGTTGAAGCGTCTGCATTGTTTCCCCTTCAGTAATCAAGAAAACGTTTTGTAAATCTCAATTAATTGCCCACTTGATTATCCGGCTAGCTGCATAATTCACTGCGATATGTGAATTAATAGAACCGCGGCCAGATTGACAAATGCTTAAGCGATAATCGTAAAGTGTCAGAATTTTGGCAGAATGCAATAATCGTTTCCAAATCAAGTAATTAATTAGTTCAATTGCCTTATGATACCCGGCCAACTTTGGATATTTAATACGTTCTTTTATGTTAAGAGACGGGAATGAATCGTTCAGTTGGAAATGAAATCAGGCGCAGCCAAAAGTTCAAAACATTCATCACGGTTAACTATTGAAGTGAGTACAATTTCGATTCCAATTTATTTTGTTTCAGCTTCCAAATTGATTTATAGGAGGATTAATTGAAATTTGGAACCTCAACTTGGAAGAAGTTATTGATGAAATGCACCGCGTGGACGGTTGTGAAGTCTGAATAGACGAACTGTAATTACAAATAGTTTGAAATCTTATACTATAATTTTTTTGATTCGTTATTTTCAAAGGGAACACATTTTGCAACAATATTTTCATTAATTTATTATTCGACTTTTCTGTATTGTCCGCAAATTTATTTTCTGAGCTTACTAAGAGCTCAGTGTTACAATATTTTAGACAGTTCTATTATTTTGAGATAAAGGATATTTGAAAGAATTTCCTTATAAAGTTTCGATTATGCGTTTCAATCAGTGGAATTTATTAAGAATCTAAAATGCCTCGAAGACAAAATTCACTCATCAGTAGATGTCGGCAAGATGTTTTCCAATGTAATATTCTCGACTAATGTCTGTTTTGAAACCGTGACGTATGAAAGGATTCCGGAAGCCTTGAACTCTAATGAAACAGAGAGAACAAAAGGATAATATTCAGATTGCAATTCTAAAGACCCGTCATTTGTATTATCAATGGACGCTTAGATTCTGGAACACTGTTAACAATGGAAAACATAAAAAGCAATACGAGGATTCGAGGGTTTCCCATTGCCAGTTGCCAATAGGATTACTTCCAAAAATACATATTGCAATTAAGTGAAAGGCTATTTGCAACATCCTTTTATACTGAGAGTGGATACAAACTTGCTTCCTGAAACATTATATATTTGAAAGTTTTTTGAATACTTGATTTCATTTGAAAAAGGGGTAAATGGATTACATTTTTTTATATCTTTGAAAAATGTTGGTCGCGTTGGTTAAAAAAGATCAAGACGGTCAGTTAGAAAAAACCAACCACTTTGCAAGTCGCTTTGGAATATTGGTTCGAGGCAGGAATAAATGTATCGTTCGCCAAAAATTGTAAATCTCAACTTCACCTCACCGGTTATCTGTTGAAAGAACAATTCGATGAGGTTCTGCCATAGAAGAGACAACATTATTCAAGAAACGAAAAAAAACTGGAAAATGAAGAGGAAGACATAGAGATTGCCGAAAGCCTCAGAGGTATCAGAGAAAAACAGAAGAACATATCTTAAAGGAGAAATTGGAAAATGAAGAGAATACTTTTATTTAAGTTTAAAATGTTCAAACGTTCAGTTTCATTTTATTTTCTTAGCAAACTTCTGATGGTAATTAAAATTTAAGAAAATACACCCTTTATCTCATTTATTTTTTTTAACTATGGCTGCAATTATTTCATTTTTTCCCTGCTCAAATTGGCTTAAAGCATTTTCTGGTTGAGTTCTCCAAAATACAATTATGCACCTATTATGATTTTTTACTAGGGGGTCTACGTATAACCCTTTTATTTTGTTTTGGTTAAATGTAGAGGAATCAGTATTTCATAGTTTTTTGAGCCCAATCTAATGAAAATGGTGATTCGAATGTAATTATAAATGTACTAGACATAGCATATCTGACATCACATCAAGAACTAGAGCTCAACAATCGTTAATTTATAAACATAATTCAACCTGTAAAAATGAGTCAATAACCTGTTGATGATCAAATAAAATGATTAAAAAATAATAATACGTTATTAATGAACAGTGATGATAAAGAGCATCAATAACTGAAAATATTTTAGATTGCCTTCAACCGAAGATAAAATATGTTCTGAAAACAAGAACAACGATATTTTAAGTCGCCCATGAATTTTTTTAGTACGAAATGCATGAATCGGAAATACCTTCGTTCATCGCATATTATTAGAAAACAGAGGCTTAAATTTGGTAGATCAGTTTCACTCAGTTGTCCCCACACATGGATTTTGTAATATAAATAACAGCGGAATATACGAAACCACTGTTAAGATGCGAGGAAATTCAAAATGAGAGACGTATTTAATTTCGTATCAGTTTCTCGCAAATTCAATTCATGTGACCGCCTGATTCTAAATATGCGAATTTAAAGTACAAATTAGAAATACCCCAGTTAATGATTAATCCTGCAAGTATTAAGGAGTGGTTATTTTAAGATACAAGCTAGGAAAGACTGCCAGTGAGGAGAAAATATCAAAATAACATTGCATAATTTAAATTGATAAATAAAATCACTCCCAACATCTCTGGTACATCGAACACTTTCCGATATAGAAAAACGTGAAAATTTGTCGCAATATTTCATCATTATATTTTAGGAAAATACGTTCCTGCGTCCAATATTTCGACGGTGGAACGCGTCAGCGAAGTAATTTGCGTTTTATTACACCTGAACTTCGCGCAAAATCCACCTGTTCGGATAATTTTGAGGTATTTAGATTAGCTAGATGCGAGCGCGTTACAATTCCGAATATTTCAATAAATTCAAGAAAAAAATTCGGACCTACGTACCTTTTTTTTAAATAGCGAAGGCATCTCAGAAATGTAAAATTGCCGGGATTACTGACACGATATCAATCAAAATCAATCTAAGTAATGAAAAAGTTATTGAATTAGGGAGGAACATAAAAACACAATTTACTTCGCCGATAACGATATAGATCTGAAAATAGATTTTCCCTGTTTCGTAAAAAACCAAAAAAAAATTACTTTTCCCATCAAAGCTATCTCGCTATTCCGTCAATAGCTATTTAAATGGAAGGAAGCCACATTGAATAAGCATTCACACAGTTTTCCTACCTCGATATGGAGCTGTCGTTTCCGGAACGGCGAAGACAGTTCAGTTGAATTTTGAAATTTTGTGGGTGTTGTTATAAGAAAGCAAACTCAACACCGTCACTTCGGGTCTATTCGATTGTAGTCGTAATAATGATAATTTTATTTCAAACTTATCCCACTAATTTTATCCCAGTCGGAATTTAAATAGACGTGAACATGAAATTCCCTGTTTCCCAAAGACTGGACGAACTAGAAATGTGAATTGCAGGCGTATTTCATTGATCCCCGATTTCTCAGATTTTCATAGAAAAATGTGTCACCACTAGAGATAATATATTTACGTATCAGAATGTGTTCGAATAACGAATTCTAAAATTACGTATTTCGGTTGACTGAACGACTTCATCATTCATTCGGATTTCATAAACATACGTCGTTTCGCGTATTTTTATTTTTTCGTTAGCAATGGGAATAGTAACGCTAAATTTAAACGCTGCTGGAACTAGTCAGCCGCCCTAGCTCAATTGGAATTCCCGTGAAAAATACCCATTTTCTCGATTCAAGGTTCGCGCACTCGGTCGGGAAATCGGAAACGTTATCGACCGAAAGAATGAAAATGGTATTTTGTTATTGCGGAATAGGTTTGTGGCAGAAAAAAACTTACGGTAAATGTATAAAATCCTCCGGGCACGGGCTGACCTCCAAACTTGATGTTGATGGTGTATTCTCCAGCATCTTTTACCGTGTAAAATATGCTCACGGTTCCATCACCATTATCCACGACATTGATGTCCAGATCGCTGTAAAGGAATAAAACTTGCCTTCTTTGTTCTAGAGCTTATTCTATTTCAATTGATTATGCACAAAAATGGTCATACAATACTTTTTTCGAAGTCAGGACGAACTTTTTTTCCTTCCTTAATTCCTCATTACCCATTACTCACCTCCCATTAGTAGATCTTATTCTGCACGTAACAGCTCCTTGTCCAGCATTTTCTGTATTCAACGTTATACAATAAGATTCGCCTAGTGCTAAAGTACGTTCCAAGCCTTCAGTTATCTTACATTTCTCTGCCTAAAAATGAAAAATAAATTACGAATATTATTTCACACTTTCATTATTCCACTAACATCTCCAACTGGATAAGCTTGAACGAAAACGGGCGTGGACGGAATTTCTTTTCCTCCATATTGAGCATCAATTCTATATCTACCACATTCGTCTGGCGTATAAGTAGCAGTATAAGTACCATCTTGGTTATCTATCAATTCTACTGGTCTTGGATATCCATCGGGTCCTGTGACTGCTAATTTTAAATCGCCGTATCCAGCTTCCGTTGTATCAATTTTAACCGCCGTTGGAATTGATGCTGGTACTTGATTTTGGTAGATACTAGGTCCGCCCAATTTTACTTTGGCTGGTTCCACTTGAGGTTTTACTTTAACATTGAACGGACTGCCTGGAATGTTTTGACCATTATAGGTAACTTGAACTTGAAGATTGGATCCTTCAGCTGGTGGGACGTAGGAGACGTCGAAAGTTCCATCTTTGTTGTCATGTACGACTGGTCTACGGGCCAAAGGCTTCTGGTCGGATGTTATGTTGACTGCAACTGGTGCAGCTCCAGCTTTTGCGGCATCTATTGTAAATTTAGTATCGATTCCTTCTCTGCACGACGATTTTTCTATTCCAGGACCGAAGGCTTTCACCAAATTCTCGTTAATGTCTGGTATCACTTGAACTTTAAACGGAGAACCAGGTATGTGTTGGTCGGCAAATTTAATAGCGATATCGTATTCTCCAGATTCCGTCGGAACATAATTTACAGAGCATGAACCATCTCTGTTATCTTCGCACGTCATTTTTGCTTCTGAAGGACCTTCGATCGCCAATGAAAGACCACCCTTACCAGCTCCTGTTATGTTAAAATTTTAAAGCGTTAAAACAGAATGTAATGAAAGTAAGCTACCTTTGCTCACGACTGTGAAATTGTTCGATTTTCCTACAACACCGCCATCCAAACCTGGGCCGAATGCTATCACTTTTCTTGCATCGCAGCCTCTTCGCACATTGACCACGAACGGCGATCCAGGTATAGGTACGTTGTCGTACATTATTTCTATGGTGTGTCTGCCTTCTTCGAATGGAATATAACTCACTTTATATGTACCGTCTGGTAACGCGGTTATAAAATTCTCAGTTTGTTGTCCAGAAGGATTAGTTATTGTACACATAACTTTCTCATTATCGTTAGGTACGGAAATTGCTCTTGTATCAATGACAAAATCGGTCACGGAGTCAACATGGACACCTTAAAAATAAGAAAAATGAATTTGCTGTTAATAAGATGTCGAGGCATATTGAATGAATGTATAGAACAAGGGAGATAATTAAGTTTAAATACTCTTATTGAAGACAACCATTCAATTTATTCAAGCACAAACGCTACATGCTGCCTACAGTATATTAGATTGCCGTTTTACATGGTCGTTTTGGTGGTTTTTAAAAACAATATTTCAAATCCAATTCCCATTTATATAAATGGAATATTGTATTCGAATGGACTGTTCAACAACGCTAAATGTGGATTTCTTAAGGTTTCAAACCGTTAACTCGCTTATATTAGTATAAAATTCACGCAACAAATTGATAGTAATATAATTTACTCATATCAAAATAATCCTACTAACTCATCAACAGCCAAACCATATTCGTTTAATGCAAAAGCGATTGCACATCGATTACAAACAAAAACAAATCAGCAAACGCACACCATTTTACCGTGCAACTGAATCCCGTTTCCTGATACTTTGATTTTGTTCATATTTACTTGAGGCGATATAAACGCTTGAAATGGACTTCCCGGTATATGTTGTTCATTGAATGATATATTGATTACATAATCGCCCACCTCGGTGGGCAAATATGCAACTGAACAAGTACCGTCGCCGTTGTCCCGACAATTGATCGCCGCCTCACACGGTCCTTCAACAGTCACCCCCAGCCCCCCTTGACCGGCACCCCTTGTATCGATCATAAATTCGGCCGGTCTGTGGACTACACCCATATGTAAACCTGGACCGCTGGCTTTCACTTTTTGCGAATCACTTCCAGTGAGACATGTTAGTTTAAAGGGTCTATTCGAAATCGGTTCCCCACCGAAAGATATACCCAACAGATATTCTCCTAATTGTGTGGGTGTGAAATTGACCAGATAACCCTCGTGAGTAGGAATGACATGAGCTTTTATTTTTGCTCCTGAAGGACTCGTTATTGATATTGCGATCTCCGCTTTACCGGCGTCTTGAGTTATAACTCGAAACTGCTGCAAGCTATTCACCGGCGCAGCTATATAAATTATCTCAATTAGATTTGGGAAATATTTCCATTGTTTGGTTCATAATAAGAGAGAGTCTAACTGAATAAAGCGAAACTTTTGGGATAGGGGGTAGTAGGCACTTACTCGGTTCCAGACCATCAACTTTTATCTTCGAAACATCGACGCTTGGCTGAACTTTAAACTTGATCGGGGTATTTGGCACTTTGAGACCACCGTAATGGAGGGAAACGGAATGTGGTCCCGATTTTTGCGGAATATATTCGACGGTATATTTATTGTCTCCGTTATTAATTAAATTAACCGGAACTTCTTGCCCAGTATTCTCGTTCAATAAAACTACTTTCAGATCAGCTTCATCTAATTCACTGAAACAAGTGCCATTTTAACTTTGCTGAAAAAAGTTGAAAACAATTATTTCACCTAGCATCAACGTTGAAATGAGTTGGAACGTTGGTTTTGACATTCTTTCCAATTCCGGGACCGAAACAACCGATTTTGGAAAGGTCGAGTACATCATCAACATGTACCCGGAACGGTGAATTTCTTGTTGCAACACCACCGTAATTAACTTGAACTGTATGTTTACCAGAATTTTTTGGTGTATATTGTCCTTTAAAAACACCATCCGTAACTTCTTTCAAATCCATTGGTAATTTACTCGAGTTAGCATCAGTCACCTTGAAGTCAGTTCCATGTATAAAAATAGAAAAATGATGATGAACATTACTTTAACGTCTAAAGGTGCCTTCCCAGCTTTTTTCGTATCCACAACAATTTCCGCGGGTACATTTTTCTGTGGGCCATTTTTCTCAGTTCCGGACCCATAAACTTCAACTTTTTCAGGATAATAATCAGTCTGTGGTAAAATTTGAGCAATATAGGGGCTTTTTGGAATATCTTCATTATCACAAAGTATATGTATGGCATAATTTCCAGCTGCCGTAGGATAGTATTCAACGTCAGCTGAACCGTCACCATTATCCTGACACTTAATTTTAGCCTGCGAGGGGCCTTGAATACTGAAACCTAGAGCACCGGTTTCCCCATTGGTTTCAACAGTGAATAATGCGGGATAGTCAACGACACCACCAACTAAACCAGGGCCAAAGGCGCGGATTTGAGTTTCTTTGTAAGGACCAACGTCAACTTCGAATGGAGATTTAGGTATCTCTTGTCCGGCAAAAGTAATCATCGCTCTATAATGCCCCTCTTTTAGTGGATGGTAAGTCGCTTCGTACGTCGTTCCATCGATTTTGCGGAGTTCGCAAGGTTCCTTTATGCCTCCAGGACCGATAACTTGAACATCAGGAACACCTTCACCAGCCCCTTCAGTTATTATTTTGAAATCAGCTTCGTCCTTTACCCTCACACCTGAGGGTTGAAGGCCCCTACCATACACTTTAACCTTTTTCGGATCAGAGCTCGGTGACAACTTAACACCGATTGGACTGTTCGGAATAGGTTTTCCAGCGAAAAATATATTAACGGAGTGCAACCCCACCATGGAAGACGCATATTCACAACGCCATATATCTGAAGATGTTTGACGGAGTTTAACAGGCACTGAAGTTTTGTTTCCAGTTGGATCAAGTATGATAACTTCTGGTACTCCGTTACCAGCATCTGAGAACGCAACACACATTAGTTATTCGTTAAAAAAAAAATCTCACTTTTGGTATGAATGTCGAAATAAGTAGTTCTATTTATAAAATTTCCTTCTGGTTGCAATCCAGGTCCAGAAACGGTAACTTTACTAGCATCTCCAGCTTGTCCTTCAACCTTAACAACGTATGGACTCTTCGGTACATCTCGACCCGCGAATTTGATATAGATTTTGTGAACACCCTCATATTGCGGAGTGTATGAGACTGAATACGTCAAATTCCTATCGTTATTGAATCGAACATCAACGGGCTCTTGATGACCCAAGGGATTTTCAACGACGACGCTCACTTGCCCTTTACCGGCAGAAAAAGTTTCAACGGTAAAGTTAGCGGGCGCTCCCGCAATTAAACCGGTGGGTTCAATGCCAGGTCCGTATACTCTCACCCTGAAAATTGAATCAAAATATTGCAATCGGATGATTTAAATTAGGAATAAAAGTGGAATAGCAAATGTGATAAGCACACGCACACTCAAATTTCAGTTATCACACGATTTTGCTCTTAAGTGCAACATATTCCTCAGAACTTTTCACTCAAACCCTCAACAACTTACCGAGGTGGAAGTTTCCTTTCGGGGAAAGAATTGAAAATCAATTAATATCTGGGTCGAATAGAAATTTGTGTCAATATTAGAACTGAACCAAGCGACATTTGAAACAGAAGACCAAAAGCTGAACTGTTTGTACCTACATGACTCTACAAAAATTCTAGACGGATTCTGTTGAATGTTTCCAGGTATTCTGATTTTTGTATGTCGCTTAGATATGGAGGTGTGACAAAATCGAACAATTTTCATTCGAGGACCAAAAAGAGATAAATCAGTTCATCTCCATAATAAAAAAAGGGTGGTTCAGCCGTAAATCATATCAAAACACGGAAAGGCGTCCATTTCATTTGTACTCACTTATTCGGGCTGGTTCTAGGTCTGAGTGGGGCGCCTTGTTTCAGTTTAGCGCTGGGATATTGGGAAAGGTATGTCATCATCGATTGCTCATCTACGTTGGGATTTACGATTTCCTCCGGTTTTATCAATTGCGGCACATTCAGCCAGTCAACAGCCAAACCCATAGCTTCGGAAGCATTTTGCACGGAATCTCTCGGATCCCAATCCTGAAATCAATTGTGTATTATTAGAAGGCGGTCTAGGAAATAACGTTGGCTGTTTACCTGCCAATCTGGGCAAAGTCCTGGGGCTACGGCATCCACTAAAGCACCGACCGCTCGTCCGTCGTTCCAGTCCGTTGTGAAATTCTTGATTGGCAAATCTGGAACTTTACCCTGAATCCAATTCATCAACCTGAAGACGAGTAGCAATGTCGATTGTCAGATTAAACGATTTTTCACATTCTCACCTTTGTTTTGGGGTCGGCTCCGATCCCCCATTCGTCATGTCGTCTTCCCCTTCCCACATGGGCAAGGAAATTGAATAATGTAAAATTAGCGTCCATATCAACCCCAAAATAAGCTTCAATTTGCAATCAACAATATCACTAGAATCTGTAATATGAAAATTGATAAATGCAGTTTAGATGAATCAGATTTTGTTCATTAAAAGAGATAAGAAGACTGCAAATACCACTACGAACGTAGGGATATCATAAACGAAGGAAACAGATAGAGTAGGTATTTCATTTCCGTTGACGTAACTCGAGGATAGCGGAACTGAAAATCGTTGCGAAAAATATAAATTTGGATAGTTCCGTGATATAAAATAAACAATGTTGTTATTGAAGGAGAAATTATTATTCGATAAGGTTCTAATTTCTTCAGGTAAACAAAAAAATGCTTTATAAACTATTTTCAATTTGATACTGGAATTGTAACCAAAATAACGGTAATAAAAATATTTTGTTAGGAACGGCTATTGTTATTGCAAGAGAACTATCCATGAAAAAAAAAGTTTCCATATCCGGGAGAATCGTTTCGCCAAATAAAATCAATAAGTCGCAACTCGTTATATTTACTTAGGATTCAAGCAGATTTTTTTATACATGTTTAATTTGCTGATAGATAAACCAGGGATACGAACTCGCAGATACATATTTAAAATCATTATGCAAATACAACGCCCTTCAGTTCATTGAAACATCGGGGCTGTAGAAAACTTATCCCGAGAATTTCGAACCAGGTTTTGTTGCGATTTCAACATCAAGGAAAGTCGAGTAAATAGTTAGGAGTCTTTTGTTAACTTCTAAAAAATGGTTAATAATGAATTGAAAATGATGTCATTGGGATAACAAAACGGATAGCTGTCGCACAGTAGAGATTTGAATTGAACTTAGATAAATATTAGCCTATTTTCATGTGAGTGCATTTTCTCCGAAAACGAGGTCATGAAGATTCTACATTTCTAAAATTTATTCTCTTCATTTGCGATAAACTACTGAACCGAATTTTATCAATTAAAAGAGCGATTCATGGGGAAAGCAAATTGGGGAAAAATAGATCATGTAAGCCATTTGGCAGTTGAAGCACAATTGTAAGCGCCATGGTAGATAACTTACCATATTAGAAACGGGAATCACCCATTTCGTCATAATCCATTTTGGTTACAATTAATTTATAATGAAAGTATCCTCTAAAAATGTATTTTTCCTTCAAAATTTTGATATCGTTTTAGGTAAATGTGATTGATAAATTTTCTACATTTGAAGTGGTGCATGCGCTGATAAATAATGAACATAAATTTTAGGAATGAAATATCTATTGATATCTATATTTTAACTCGGTGAATAAACAAATTTTTGAGGCACTACAAAATAAGTCATAGAAATTTCGCATCAGAAAAGGAGGACAACATTGAAACGCCCAAAGTCCACTCAAAATAGATCAGAAATACATCTTTGATACTCAAGCAAAGAATAATTTTGAAAATATTTTCACCGTTAATGAAAAATTCAGAAATAAAATTATCAAAATTGTCCACAGAAGAGAGAGCAATGAGGTTTCAATAATTCCAATCACTTTACAAGCTGTCTCGATTTTTTAGCATTATCCTACCAATGAAGTAATCATGTGCTATATTTGCTGACCTTATCTTGACCATAAAAGGTCTAAGCCGGCACTGAAACGTCGATTCTTCAAGAATCTGCGATTAACCTCGCAACACCCATGAAATGGGTGGAATAATAGAATCGTGCATCGCATATTATCAGTTAACGGTCCGAACCGACAAATAACCAAGAGTCACCAAACTTATCTCTACCTAATAAAACAACGCGTTAATTATAATTTCAACGAAAAACAAGCAATTTACTTGGACTTTTCAATGATCCTGAACAGATTGATGTCATCACTACTTTTAGACTGTATTCACATGGTGATGTGACTGAAACGAATGAACCATATTCCTAATTGGTACTAATGAATACCAAGTGACAACAAATCTGTAATTGTTTGAGGTCCTCAACCGAGCATTTTTTTCGGTTTTTTTTGTTACGAATTGAAATTATTCTGTGAAATGAGACGTTACCGGGAAAGGTGAACTGTGTCAAGGTTGTATTATTAACGATGTAATGTAATTGTTTTATTCCGTCTTCACGTCTGGCATTAAAAAGCGCAACGAATGAATAGTATTGTGTTTGAAAAAAAATTTCCCGGGCGCGAGAGCATTTAGCACGGGCCTTAAAAAGGTTGAGATCTATTTTCCGTCTCGTTACGGTAAAAAAAAATTGTTAGGTTCAGATTCAAACTTATTAGCAGCAACCGGTATATGACATCACCTCAACAAGTTATCAAACGTCCGTTTTATTTAACTTGTTGATATAATATACGACCGTCTACATGATTAGAAAAGACACTTCGAGAACTATTCATTAGAAGTGGAATATCGAGTAGGTAATGACTGTGTGTCAGTGAAAATGTGACAAAAATTTTAACTTCCGAGATGCGAGGAAAAATAAACTGTTAATTAGCTGGTTCGCGGATGTGGTAAAATATAAGATAAAAGTACTCACCAATATTGACGATTCGAATTCCCTCATCGGACTGCAGGAAAGTTAAAGCCACTGACACATTTTCGAGTTTTTGAGATCTAAACATAGGTTTCTTGTTGTATTTTGGTAATTTTTTTCCGGCGAGTACTTCGATTAATGTAATAAGTCTGAGGCCGTCACCTAGGTCCGTTTCTAAATTGGTGATATGTCTTTCGACCGTTTTTAAATGTTCGTTTGCCCATCTTGTAAACGTATTCTGCTGAATTTTTTTCCATTGAGCATCTTCTGCTAGCTCGCGTTCGGTGGTCACCATCTCGTCGTCGTCGACTTCACAATAGTCCGCATCGCGTTGAATATATGGACCGACCGGTTGGAAACCGGTGGTCTGGTAGCTAACTTCGCTCATTTAGAGACCTCTATATTAAAAACGCTAAATTTCTTATCAGCTCCCACCTCGATTCGTTATTCAAATCGTATTTTAATCCATCATTCAGCGACGATCCTAAATGGGTGTCATTTGGTCCCTTGGAGCCGTACAAAACGTAAACCGTCTAATCAGTTCAGGAATGCGCGGCCTTGAATTTGACCAGATTTATATTCGGTGTATTCGTCCTGCGAGTAGCTCGGCGCTTTGGGTTCCGCTACGTCCTTTATCGGTTACCGTCTCGAAATCTTTTCAATCCAACCTGCGGTAAAACAAAATCTTTTAACGAAAAGGTATCGGTTACGATTATTTTAACCTAATTTTACCGGTTCTAATGTAACGAAAACAAACTGTGTATGTGTATATTCGTATGTTTAGATAGAATGGGTCAATGATTGATAGACGAAAAGTAAATTCAAAATTTCAATATAATTTTCCCTGAAGTTTTTTGCGGTTCAATAATTCCTGATCACTTATTGGGTATGTATAATGCCAAGAAAATTTCAGCGCTTTTAGGGCATTTTCTATTATTATAATATTCAATAATTTCAATTAGCGTATTCGATGCAACTGTTTTTCTACTAGAGTTATTTATAATCCGTCATAATGAATTTGATGCTGATAAAATAAATACTCATCATATTGTTCAATTTGCAAATTCCTCTAGCACATGCGATACAATTATTTGCTGATTAATCAAAAAATGAACCGCATTATAAATGGTAAAAACAGTTGCATTGTGTTCAGCACAATCGAAAAGTTTTGCGTTTCATTGCAAATATTTTGTGGTTTCGTCTAAAAAATTTCGGTATAGCGAGCAGTGACGGATTAGGTTTCTTATATTAGAGCAGAAAATTGTAACTTAAACAATATATTTCTTCCAAAAATTCTGTTTCTACCCAATAGATTCAGAAATTTTCAGTTTTATAACTATTCCAATAATATTTAAAATTACTGGTTTATATTTCAGTTGGGTGGGGCAATTTTCACAGCAACATTCTAACCACCTTTTATTTCTGGGATAACGCTTTCATTAATACTTAAAGAGAAAACGCACAACCCCTTTCTAAAAGAAAGATCTTTTAGTTAAATTATGAAAACGTTGCCTGGAGTAAGCAAACCTATTTCAAGAAATACAAAATAGAATACTGAAGGCAGCCCGTTCAAACATCAATTAAACATTTAATAAGAATTAACTATTAAAATTGAAATTAACCTACAAAGTCCGATAAACTTAAAGTTGAATCTGTGATTAATTTTAGTTCCTGGTTTTTAAATTTGAAAATTTTGTAGTGGCAATTTAGATACTAAAAATGCGACTTGCCAGCTAAAAAGTTGCATGAAATTTTTAATGGGGCGCAACAAGGCCGATATGTAAGCCGTCACGAGATAGCGTAACATCACCATCCATCTACAAAAGGGCAGTCAATTAACACAAACACAACGAAATTGAATTTTTTATAAAGCGTGGCATTAGGGTGACAAAAAGAGGGTGGGGTATGTGAGTATCAAAAGAAAGTGATCATGGTTACAGGTGTCAAGAAACCATTCCAAACCATGGCTTGATGGCAAATAAGGTCATTTTGAGAATTTGGTGGAAGTGAAGGGAGTGGGCATTTAAAAACGGCTTGAAACGGGTAATACTATTGATTGGCAGCGAGTACTCAATGTCATAACCACGTTTTCGCCGCTAAACCACATGTTCTAGAGCAATGGATAAATGGAGATTCTCAAGAAATTGCAAAAGGATTTCGATGATTATATTTTCGACAAATTTTGAAAAAATTATATTTATTTTAAACCCCTTTTTGGAATATTCAACTTTTTTAAAGAACAACAATAAAAGAGAAACAAAATCATTTTTTAAATATATTTGATTGAAACACATCCAGCTTCAATACAATAGAAGGAAATTTGCCCAAATGTTATGCAACAATACTCGTCAATTTTTACCACCTATTTTCATTTGACTTGATTTTTATTTACAAGCAAGCTGTTCGAAAACCAATATAAAAGGAAATTTTTAAGAATATCATGAATATTAGGAAATTTCTTTTTAGGATAGCAGAGCACAACTTGCCAATATTCAAGTAGAATGTTGTGGAGAAAATCATTTTTTGAATAGTGGGTTAATAAGAGGTTGGTATATAAAATTTATTTTAGTAACATGAAAATAAAGTGCAAATTGATCCTTTCTAGCGTAGTTCATAAAATTGAAAATATAGATTGGTAACGCTTCAATGATTTGTTTTTGGAATATATTCCAAATATATATTCGCACAAATTCCTGTTAACATTCCACTAAATAACAATTTAAAATGACCGCTATTTGCACTGCAATTCTCCCCTCACAAAAAAAAACATTATATTCATCATGTTTCAACTTTTCATTTTTTTTGTCCACTGACGCTGATTATTCATTCGAATATTCTCCACCCTCATTGTTGAACACCATGACACTCGTGAAACAATGGGCTTTTTCAACCCACAATGCCTATCCTAAAATAAGAGAATTAGCATGCAGGATATCGTCTCCACAATTTGTCATTAACGCCTTAAATGGTTTTAAAATATTCAAAGAACGGTCAATTCGTTCAATATATGGTCAAGGATAGATTTAGATATCGAAACCCAACCCGAGTCATCATAGGCCCATTCATTTCTCCGGATCCTTCGACCTTGAGGTTATAAACTAAGGAGAGATATAACGAAAGTAACGGCTGCAATCTCCTAGCCAATAAGATTTTAACAAAAGCCATCCTATGATTTCGAATTGCTGAAGATGAGTCAGTGATCCATCGTAGTAGATTTCATTAAAGGAATGCCGATAGCTTTCGTTATTTTACCGAATTTGGTATTATATCTCTCGGTCGTTCAATAGTGACCGATACAAAATGTTTGTAGAAATCCCTGATAGTGGGTATCTAGATCCGCACGATAAAGAAGAAAAACCGCTCATCGCGATTTCCGTTCCGTTTCCAGAAAATTGCATTCCAAGAATCAGCGGTTGAAAGTATTACGAATAGGATATTTATGTAACAGTGATTTTAAGACATCCTGTTAATCACTCCTCACCTAACATTCATAAATCAGATGATAGCATCATCATCGAAATACACCATGAATAGGAAAAACATGAAGTAGTTTCTGCTAAAAATAAAATATCGCACCTAATTAAGCGAAAAAATCATTCGCGATATAAGTGCAATGTGAAGTCTGCACGATAAAAATATTGATGACCACTAATTATGACTAACGAAGTCTTCCGATTATTGCAATGACCTTTCAGGTTTTAATATATCACGTATTTATATTCCCCACAAAAATTAATTGTCTCCAAGTCTTCTCGTCATAGATTACTAACAAACTTCATGAAGTTCATAGCTTGAAAGCATAATATTTATTCCTATTGAACTTGAAAACATTCTAGAACACGAATAGCCGAAATTAAATGCCGCAACTGAACAAACTTTTTTTACACAACATGCGCAAAAGAACATCTTGAAATACCTTCAGTTATCCGGTAATTGAAACTCAATCAATTTTCCAAACTATCACACCTATGAGCACTTTAATAGCAACTAAATAACCTGTGAAGATGTTGGAATACGTACTAAGAATAGCACCACGGAGCGTCCATGAGATTCAGTTGTTTATAGAATTGAACCTAACCCCACTTTACTTTCTTTATCAATCCATTTTTGTCTCATTCGAAGGAATGGGAGATTAAACTACGTCCAGAGCTTGCCACAAAGATAATTTTCATGATAGAGGTGGAGACGCTTCAAGGGAAATTTTTTCTGGGTACTAACGTGATAAAAAGAAATCACCACAGCTTTAGGCTTTTTTTTTCATCTTAATAAGTGTGGATGACCGAGGATGTCGCAAACTGTTTTTAGACCATTTGGAAACTATCATATATATACTCTTCAGCGACGTCGTTTAGGGAATATTTTCTCCTAGTTGTGATTTTGAAATCATGTAGATTAAATCGCTGAAATAACTGAAATATGATAATCAAAGATGATAAGAATAAAAAATTTATTTGTCATTAAGAAATGTCATCATAAATAATTTCACTTTCCATATGAGTTCCTTTATAAATCGGTTTGACATTCTGGAATCTAATTTAAACACATTTCAGTTTTAACTGCTCGGTTACGTAGGTTTCTATATATTTCCACACCCACGACTCTTATGTTTTATGGAAAAAAAATGTTGCACTGGAAAATAAGTTTCAGTTTCTTTTTATAGAAAAAGGTGGTGGTTTACTTTTCCCCTATTGGTTGAGTGGATGTAAAGCGTAACGACAAAAAATCGATGCAATACGGTCCTTCGTGATAACGTTATCGGGAAACGTAAAGTAAATTGACTCTTAGGCACTTGGAATATATTTTCTTTCCTTTCAACATCCCTATAAGACGGATGAATAAAATGTAGATTCAAGGTTAATTCAACCGATTTATTTATAGGGAAGTTGTAATTATGTTCATAATTTTTCATTTTTTGCAACAAATCAGAGCGATCTGGGTGTACCACCATTTTCTCGAAATAATTGGATTGAAATAAACCTCAACGTGTATATAAACTTTTTTTTGTAACGCCGCAAGATCCTCTCTATACAAAGATAATTACATTTCCTCCACACTACCAATTTTCCCTCCCGAACATGCCCATTATTTTCCACAGACTGCCGTATTTCCCTCTGATTACAAATTTCATGAAACATATGTTCGAGTAGAGCAGAAACCGTATGATCAGTTCGAGTGAATAATAAGAAATGATGGCGCAATATATCCATATACAGAAAACGATTTTCAGGTCACTCGGCTTTATTCGTACACAAATAAAGCAACGCCGAGAGCAATTAGGAAAATATGGTAGAACCATCGCTGAATGGTGGCGTTTTCTCTCATTCAAATCCATTTCGAATTAGAAGAACATCTGCAGCGAGGCAGTTTTGAGTATTCCGGGGGAAATTTGTGTATGTGGAAAATCTCCTTTAAATTTCTGAAATTAATTCAGACTGATTCAGATAGTTTCGAGCGGGAAAATACGAACATGGAATTTTCAATTCGTTCGAAATGAGCAGTTGCGCTTTACGAGGCCATTATTTTGGAACGATGTGCTTATCCCAAAATGAGCAATTCATTTTTAAATTGATCGATAAACGATGATGTCCTTGGGTTTCAGTTCAATGGCGTAATAATATGCAAATTTTCAGATCCAAATACCTTATATGGAACAAATTTTATCCGACCTCGTGTATTACGTTCGAGTTATATCAATTAAACAACCTCGCTCTTACTATATTTCAATTTTAAGGTAACTGTTTCCCTATGATACAATTTTGTTGGTATCGCTTTTTTCTACGGTTACTTATTCCATGAATAAAACTCATAATTAATTTCACGGTGACGATATTTACGTTCGTACTCTTCCCCTCGTTGACCAAATGCGTTGTTATGTTTCGGCGGAAGTTAAACAAAAGACCAGAACGGAAACCCAGAAAAATCATGTTTACATGCTCATAAACAACAGTAGTCACTGTGAGAGGCAGACACGTTATATAATTTTTTTGCTAAAAAGTGTAATTTGTTAAGCATCATGCCAAGCTCGATGCTGTTGGAATTAGTTCTACTTTTATTAGTGCACAAGGTTGTTTCTTGGAGGGACGTTCCACCAAGAGTTAAGTTGCGACAAGGAATTGTTGAAGGCGTAAGTAAACCAATTGATGTCTCTATCTGATCTATTAAAAAAAACAAAATTTTGAATCGCTGAAATATTCATACAATTTAATAAATTTCATTGTATTTAAAAAAATTGCATGAGCTTATTGCTAATTTGAAAGGACCCGACGTTATTAATATTTTTGTTTGCGTCTCCTTCGAGGAAAATATTTATAATTATACTTTCTGATTGTACGTATATCAAGGTACTTAATTCATAAACATCCAAAGTCTTTAGAGCTCAATGCAAATATGAAAAATGATTTGCTATATTGTCGTTTTGAATCTTCATCCGGTAATATCACATTTTTTAATAAAATTTTTCAGTTCTGAAAGTATTGAAAACAGTTATAATTTTTCACCATTATTCAACTTATCAATCAAAACTGGTAATGAGTTTCAGTGCAGTGAAAGAATTGAATAGATGCAAGAGCATTAGACAGATAAGAATTGTGCCACTGTCAATGTTAAATAACGAAACATGTCTCAAAAATAGCATGACCGTGAGCGTCTTATTTGAAATGTCATAGTAGAGGTAAGTAGCTTTTCTGGTTGTTCGACGAATGCAAGATGTCAAGATATCAAGGATAAATATGATTTTTATGGATGAACACACAGTAACCACAATTTAATTCCTTAAAAAATATAAAATAATACAGAGTAGTGATATTTAATACCTCGTTCAAATAATCGACCCATGCCGAACTGGAAACGTAAAGCCGTCTCCAGGTGTCGTGTAAATCGGGATAAACCACAACCATGGTTTGTTCCCAAATACTCCCGTGAAATTCTTCCAAACACCAACGTTATAGTCTTCAATATCGTAGTTCGGATTGAAAATTGGAGCTGACAGATTCTCCAACGACGTTTCGTTCTTGCTTAACAGATAAGTATGATACGCGAGCAGCACAAGCAAACTGCATCCCGTGAAGACCATCATTAAAAACATCACCAGCAGTTGGATGTGTGTTCCGTGTAGATCTCCTTTAGTCCAAATCTTGTAACCGACCGAAAATGTCTTCGTCCCAATATAAACACAACCGATCCATGAATGTAGAAGAAAATTGAGGAAAAACTTATAGTTTGCAAAGGAGATGCAGTTGTTGAGCCAGGGGCAGTGATGGTCCATCTTTAATACGCATTTTTTGCACACGGAGCAATGATGACATCTGTCGGGTTTGACAATCGCACATTTTTCGCAATATCTGATTGAGCGTTTACTGTCAACAGTGAGAATGGGCAAATTTATTGCAAACTCCTGCAGCATCACTTGGAACTGTTTTCTTGAATAAAATTTTCTATAAATTTCCGGTGGGACCCTGAAATTTTCCGGTACGTCAGAGCTTGTGAAAATTACCTGACACAAACACCAGAGGATGATCAAAATGATGACAGATAGTATCATCGTTTCTATTTCAAAAACAATTCGGGTTGAAGTTCTGTCTGATTCGTATTGAAATGCGATGAATACACCACTTGACCAAAACAAAAATAGCAAAACTGCCAGGACAGGTATCCATTTAAAACATGCTAACGCCATATTTTGATATCTGTTTTTGACACATTGACTTTTGTTTCATAATTACTATAGAAACGGTACCATTCTTTATACTATGAGTATATGAAAAACTTCATCTATTTGTTGATAACAAAGAAGGCTCGCTTCAATGTGATCATCGAATTCAGGATACTTCAAGATGAGAGCATTGCGAATTAAATAAACAAGTTTAGGAATAGCAAAACAATTAGGAAGAAGATAACTTAGAGAAGATCTTGATTTTCTTGTAGCAAAATTATATTCAAATATCAAAATTTATGCAAATTGAGGTTTACATCAATATCTTTCTTAATATGAATCAATAAAATCATTAGGTACTAAAATATTCATTTGATTCATTTTATACCAAAAAAATCCCCACAATTCATTTTTCACGTGCGAAACGAAGCTATTTTCAAATGGCTTGATTTATTGAAGTGTCCCTGCAATTATTCCATTATTTTTTCCACTGATCAACACTGGCTAAAAATGGAATTTGAAATTCGAACCTATTGTGGATTCCGAACGCAATTGGACTTCAACGCGATTCTCATTCGATTTGAGCGATTCATGTCATCCGCCTAATGAATCGTAATGTTATTTTCGGAATGTATTGATTTTTGAATTTATGGATGGAATAGTAGGTACCTTTCGATCAACCACCGCTATTGACAATTGGATGTAATTTCAAACCCCCATTGTGGTGGGATAATATCACTGGCAGATTAATTTTGCTTAATTACTTGCCGAAGTTGATCTGACAAATTCATGCCTCATTTGGCTTTACTCGTAAATGAAATTCCTATCATTTGTGATATTCATTAATCAATATTGTATGACCTATTAGTCTGGATTATTATTAGTAATTTTATGAGATTTGTATTTTATGATATTATTTTCCTGCAGGTGAAACTGTTTACAGATTCGTTACATCTTCAAATTTACAAAGGAATACCATATGCTACTCCACCCATCGGTTCGTTGAGATTTGCGGCGCCTACTTTTCATCGAGGGTGGAATGGAACGTACAAAGCAATAAACGTCAAACCAGTTTGTCCTCAACTTGAATGGGATGCAAATAACCAAGACGAAGACTGCTTATACCTAGACGTATGGGCACCAGAAGTGAGTAACAAAATATTCAGAGATTCTCTCAGGAGGCATGTCCTTTGTTGCAGACGAACTCTTCATATCTGTTTCCTGTTGTCATTTATTTCGGAGGTGTTGATTTTGCAAGAGATAGTAAACTAATGTTTGATGGTGCGGATTTAGCCTCGAGAGGTGTAATAGTTGTGAGAGTATCTTACAGATTAAACGTATTTGGATTCTTGTGTTTGGAGAGTTCAGAATTCAGAGGAAATATGGGATTATTAGATCAATATTACGCTATGTTATGGGTAAAAGAGAACATTTTGCATTTTGGTGGAGACAACAGAAATATCACAGTTTTTGGGCATCTTTCAGGCGCTGTTAGTGTAGTTTTACATATGATATCACCTAGAACAACAGGTTTCTGGTTTCTCGGGCACGTCACGTGTCACGTGTATGAATAATTGGTATTTTAGGTTTATTTCAAAAAGCAATAATGTCATCCCAAAGTGCTACAACAGCCTTAGCCGCTAGTAACGAAACTGTTCATGTTTCAAGACAACTTGTCCGAATTCTAAGATGCGATGGAAATACTTTCAATTGTCTCAAACAGAAAAGTGTGCAAGATATTTTACAAGCACTACAAGTGTATACAGAGGTATAAAAATAAAACAAGAAGAAATTTGCTTTCAACAAGATATTAATTCGCAGACAGTAAATAAAACTGACGTTTTACTACCGATAAGTGATAATTTTCTTAATCTCCAAAATAGATATCTGCCATTCTCAGTCCTAGATAGAAGTATGCAATCAAATGTACCAATCATGATAGGCGTTGGCACCCCCATCAAAAACCCAGAAATAGGCAATAAACTTTTTCTAAACACACAACTAAAATAAAACATCAACTTTCAGATGAGTGGATAAATTTATTAAGCCAAGGTTACTTTTTCTTACAAAAGTACGTTGAAAAAGTGAAAATACCTGAGCTTATAAAATTGTATAGATTAAATGAACGAGTACAAGATCTCATCACTAATCTAATAGAATGGGAGTATTCTTTATTTGTTGACGCAGATGGTAGATTTTTGGTGGATCAAATTTTTAAAATGGACTATGAAGCTAAAATGGAAGCACCGATTTTTCATCAAATTTCTTTATTTTCATACACAACGAAACAACCAATTTACGCTTATTCCATACAAAATTTCAACATTGTTTCTGATGTACCAGGTAATATTAATATTACTTGAAGGTTTCACTTCAATTTGTTACGGTAGATTGGTCAATTACGACGGATATGGCACTGCTGATGGGACCTAGGTATTTTCAGAAAATAAGTAGGAAGAGACTGAATTCAGACGAAATTCTACTTAGTCAACATTTCCAAGAATATTTGATCAATTTTGTTATTTACGGGTACTTCTTTAATGTCTTACTACGGAATAAAAATAGAATTTTAATTATTTCAGCAACCCAACACTTTATGGTAAAAAAGTATGGAGAAAATATCTTAAACATGATCCCTATGTCGAAAACGTGAGAGGACATGTGGACGTTTTAACTGACAGGAGTCAGAGAAAAAGGATCGCGTTTTGGAACGATTTATTGAGGAAATTCTCAGACAGAGAATTCAGTTTTAGTCAACCAAGTATCTCGGTAGAATTGGCCGGCGAAGGCGAGCGATTTTAATTTTCTTAGTAGATTATCACTTTTTATTTGGCTGTTTCAGGTTCTGCTTCCAGTATAAGGAATATTATATTGTGTGGTCTGCTTGTAATATTACTTCTACTACTTGTACTTTGTATTTTACTTTTACGTAAGAATTCTGTGATAATGAGATCACGTTCATCGTGGACGATTGAATAGCAGAATGAAGAGATGATATGAGTTCGCTTTTACGCGGAATTATGAAGACGTGATTGTGATATGGTTTTTACACTAAGAGAATTTTCATTTTACCTTTTTATGTTTTATTATAAAGTAGGCGGTTTGTTATTGCGATATTTTTGCTAAGATAAAAATTTTTTTTCCCGTTTTTATTTTTGTTTTGTCATTTTTTGTCTGTTGATATTCTACTGAACCAAATTATTTTTTCCTTCAAAATATTGCTGTGAATAAAAATATTTCACAATATAAGTGTGACTTGATTGGGGCGCAATTTTTGGAGAAAAACTCGTCTTTTGAAACCATCTCCGGTCAACTTTTATTGAAGTAACAAAATAACCAACGCTTTTATACCCAATGTTTCCAACGATAAAGAGCACACAGATCTACAAGAGACAAAAATATTCAATAATAACTTGCATATTTTGACATTTCTTCAAGCATATCGATCTTGCGATTGTTTAGCTATAATTTTTTGATTCTTTGAACATTTTATGTTTTACCGAGTGTTGATTTTAGATAAACGTAATTGACTTTCCTAAAAAACGAAATGATGGCTTCAGGAGTTTATTAATACATACACAGCTGCAGACGTAAGTGAAACGTTTCAAATGAAATTGAAAATTTTTGATGCCAGAAACTTACCAATTTGTAACAGAGTTTGTCATCACGTTTAAAAGGCGAAATTTGTCCGGATAATTTGAAAAAGTCAGCTTGGAAAATCGTCAAGATTATTTTTACACTCTAAGGTAATACATTATACTACTTGCTGCTTATAGAGAACTCGTTATGAAAAGTTGATTGTTTTCAGATTAATCAAAATCTCTATAAAAAAGTCTACTGCTTCTAGTAGTACTAAGTACTACCGAGTAGTGAGATGCGAAACTTCATGGCCGCATCTCTTGCAAATTCGTTTAATAGTTATTTTAAATTTGTGCAAACGCACCACGAGTGTTCAGGCCTGGCGGAATATTTTATATAAACTTTGGTTATTTTAGATCAAATTTTATATAATTTTGACTTTTCAGATATTTAATATAAACTAAACTTTTGTTATTTCGGATATCCTCCAATGGTTGATTTCATGAGTAGAAAATAACGAAAATGTACTGACAACCTTATTTTGAATGAAGCTAACCGGACAGGGGTTATTAAGTCTGGTGAAATCGTCCAAATAAATAGCATTTTTATTTATAACAATCTTTAACGGCATAAAATAAATAGGGTTGAACTACAATATTAGCTTGCATTAAAACCAAGACACATGTATTTGTTAAAAAACTTCACAAAATATGCACAGGAATAGCAATTACGATTTTTTTTAGCAAACAATGATCGTTTTAAAAGTTAGGTTACATCACTTCAATTTTGACTGATGGCATAGAAAAGACTAGATTCTTATTTTGTTGAAGCGACCGTTGTGAGAAGTTTCCTGCTGATAGAGCAAATGCTGGATTTAACAGATGGCGCGCGCACTGCAAATTTCATATTGGTTTGGTTTTTTTTTGTCAAACTGTGGATTGAATGAAGCCCTCCCTGAATATCGTACAACACTATTTCTAATAATTCGTAATAGTTATTAATATTAGCAAAATATAATAAAGAGACGGTTTTTCAGAAATTTGCTAGGGTGACTTTTTCTCAAATCGAATTTAAATAATTTCACATAATATTAAGAAAAATAATATTTAATTGGAAATTTTGAGTAAATACAAACATCTGCAATGAATGTGGCATAGCGTCCAATTCGAGAGAGAAAGTTTTCTTTAAACGGGAATACCATCAGTGAAGCTGCAGTCTCGGACACAATATTCATTGTTACCAAATACATATTGCAAGGGTTGCAGAATTTTTAAATTCAAAATAAGATTGTTAACGGAATTGTAAATAACCAACTGGAATCGTGGACGAAGAAAATAAGACAAGACATACTCCTCTGCGAATGCGTAATCATAGAATAACAGCAGGGAGGGGTGATCTGAGCTTCACTTTTTGTTAGCTGTCATTTCGTCGATTGGAATGTGTTGGTAGGTAGTTCTCGAAGCAGGAGGTTGTTATGTGGAAAGTGCTCAGTTTCGTTCGCCGAATATAAACATTTGATTATAATAACCGAGTGAGATCAAAAGGAAAAACTCTAGTTCGGTGCAGATATGATCCTAACCTGAAATAAGCAGTAGTTTCAGCGGTATATTGGTTAGTTGTTTAATGTTCACGGTGCTCGGTGAAGAACATACAATTTGCATGTGACATATGTGAAAACTATTACGATTATTATACGAAATAGTGTTGGATAGTTTATACTAATTCGTTCAACAACGTCGCCTTCGCAAAAAAATACTAAAGGTAAAGTTTCAGTTGAAATCTTAGCCTAACAATTTCAGTACTTAGATTTGTTCCAAATGTTACCCCCTACAGCTAGGAACGTCAACCGTTTTCAACCCCATTTTTACTTGCATAACGTTCATTAAGCTTTATTGTTTAACATTTCGATGATAATCCTAGTTGTTACGTTGAAAAAGATTGTTGTCACTCAAATGGAATATCAATTTGTAGTCATTGCTCAAGATTTCTTAAGTGGTATTCGTAATAAAATGTAGTTCATATTCACGTTATTTTCTACATCATTAATCTTCACCAAGTGTGAAAAATTGAATAATTTCATTCGATCACGTGAATAAATTGTTGTTTTTTTAAAACGACACCCGGTGATATATTTTCAAATATCCGGCAGGGATTGGGTGAAATGTTTGACCAGGGACACTCGATTCTCCAAAAGAAATAATCAACTCTCTACTCTGCATTCAAATTCGAAAGATAAATATTCTCATACTAGAAATAAGTCATACGAAATGCGACATCCTATCATAAATTCATAGTAAACCTTCCTTCCCATCCCAAATCTCATTTCGTTTAAGGCGGCAAAAGAATTATCTACTTCGTCGACTTGCCGTTTCCTGTCGAAACATGTAGGTTTTGAAGAGGAACGTCAGTGACGCGCCATGCTATTATCAATGTTTCACACCCACAACAAATTGTTCACTTTGATCCTAATTTTTATTCTCGTCGAGGATGAGCCGCATAACTAGAGCATGAATAAAATCTGCATTTGCCCTGAAACGGTGTACTTCGTCTCGTAGAAGGCACTAAAATAGGGTTGACATGGTTTGTTAAAGGAAATTTGTCTCTCTACCGGCTGACTTTGTTCCTATAAGGCTTTTGAGGTATATTATAATGGATTATTATACGTTTGTGCATGTCAGAACTTTCGAGATTATTATTGGATATGACTTTTTCTAAAGTTGCGTGTGAGGTGGCTGACACGATTCCGAAAAAAACTGTTCAATCGAATCAACCATAATATTACTGATTATACCGTTCATGACGTTTTAGTTTCGTTTTTTTTTTTGAGGTTGTGTAAATGAGGTATGTTGATGGAGAATATTTTGTAATTTTTCTTTGCAGATAATATGGGCGATATAAGCGAGCCTTTTGATCGAAGGGGGGCACTTTGAATTGTAATTCGGCGATACTCAGAACTTCTCAGGAGTGACAAGTTCGAACTTGACCTAGAGTACGTAAGGCGCCGAATGTGCTTTTTGGTTCATTCATGGTTGATTTCTTAATATTTTTTGATTCAGATGAGTAGACGTTAACAAAAAATAAGGGGCAAACATTAAATCCGTACTCATTGAAATTTGCTAAGATTTTATCATTTCACGGTACCAGGTATACAGCGAGCTGTTATTTTCCGAATTATATAGAATTCATGAGGAAAAGTGGATTTGTTTATCAACAAGTACGGAAAAAGTTGTTTTTCATTATAGGCTCAATACGCCAGTTCCGAATTCGATAGAATTCATGAGGAAAAATGGATTCGTTTATAATAAACAAATGCGGAAAAAGTTGTTTTCATTCATATCTCCGACCACAACAGATTCTCGATCATTTAGGTGATAAAAAATAGTGAAACTGATAGGATTAAGACAATAAGACTATCTGTTTTTGAAATATTGAATTCTTAAAAACAGAATAACTAAACGGAGAAAAATGTAGGTACTGCTCCAAAAGTATCTAATTTTGGTAGACAATAACGAATTCAGTAAAGAACAGATGTACCTGCAATGGAGAATAAAGTATTAAGAATACAATGAAAGAATAGGTGTGGAGGAAGTCGACAAAAAAAATTAAGGTTGTGATACTTGTATACTAGATGTTGTAACTTGGAATGTTCTGCATTTGCTGAACTGAATTATCTAAAACTAAGAGATAAGGTTTTTTTGAATAATTTTTCATTTAAAAAGATTTATTTCAATTATGTATTTTCTTTTTATATTTTTCCTTTCTTAACGATCGAATGTAGAGAAAATAATTTTGCCACGTTTCTTACAACTCTGTAATTTCTAATGTCATAAAAGTTACTCATTTTAGACCTTTTAAATTCCTCCACTATCTTTGCTTTGTACGGACTTACGAAGTCCTCCCGTTTTATTTATGAAACGAAACAAAATCGTTACTAGATTTTGGTATGTACATGAAGTTACTCGGAAATTTGAATTGCCACAAACTTTCTACCCCAATATTTGTTATTGATGTTTGCAAATATTTAAAATAATTATTGACTCTAGATTGCAAATGTAAACTCCCAAGTACTCGATCCTCCAAAATTATGAATTCGACCATCACATATATTTAAAATCGAATTTATAAAACACAGTCGTTTTGTAACTAGATTGAAAGTACAATTAAATAAAAAAAATTAGTCCTTTTTCCCCAACTTTACCTAATATGTTAAGAAAAAAACGCAAGTTCCTGTTATATTTAAAAGATACCGGGCTACTCCATCGTTAAATTTTTTCTAAGTATGGTAAATTCCAGACATTTTTAAATTTAATATCACCACATAATAATTTTGTCCTTTTTCATAATAATGATAGGAATTGAAGTGTCTATTGTGTTCAAATTTGTTCGTTTAATGCAGTGAAATATTTTACGAGTAGCTCATTCGACAATTGACACGCAAGAAAGTCGTAACTGGGTTTATACAGAAAATTTGATAATAGGCATAACGTGGGTTTAATCCGACACCCACAAAGGTTCTATTTGAGAAGTTGCTGCTGCTTTTTTGGGACGGGTTATTATAAGTAGCTTTTTTACATCTAGATTTACCTAGAGCAATTCAAATATTCATATTTATGAGTATCATTCGGTTGATTGCACGAAGACTTTTAATGAAGTATCAATCGAAACAAATGATCAATTTACTAGTTTGATGTCGGCCCGCACCCAATACATTCTTTTGATCTTCTACTATCTCTTTTGCGGATCTCGATGAACGCAAAAGACTTCAATGACATGATACGGTTGTTAGAGGAACAGTCGTATTCTGGATAGGGCTCAACGAAACGTATTGAAATTGAGTTTCCATAATAACGGATTCAAGGAAAAAGATCATTTTCATGGGAAGATATAATGAAAAGTAAATCGTTATTTGCTTCAAAAGGCGATTTTTAATTAGCTAAACCGGGAACTTTCAACTAAAGTGTTAGCTCTGTTAATGAAGAATAGCCATTACGTCTATGTAGACAAGTCAAAACGTTCCACTCGGCCCCGCTTAAATTCATTTAAATTTCGAGGGTTAATCATTCCACTGATCCCCAACCCGAGAGGGGGTTCAATTTATCACGATGAAAATATCTCCTTTGAAAATAAGACAAAGAATATGCAAAATTGATATGATCCAGTCAGTTTCTGGATTATCTTTTCCACGCACGATTACTTATTAAATTTTTAATTCAATGAAACTTATACGCAGTTGTTGCTTTTACACATGTTGCTCCTATTGAAATATCAAAAATTCGACACTGAATTTCTGTCACAGAAGCTGGAAATTTATTATCACAATTTTCAAGTTGCAGTATATTGAATTTTCAGAGATTTCTTCAATATTCAAGGGAAAATAAAAAACCTATCAACTTCCTCATGTTGATCATAAGGTCATTGGACTGCTTAAAATTTTCATTGATTGTCGATTTTCAAGAAACTCTTCGTGGACCGGCCACATTACCAAAAAGTGGTACCGCTAAAAGCAACTCAATGGCGACATTGCTTCCTACCGTATCATGTATCATCTGCAAGTTGAGAAGTGCATACCATGAGATGTCCGAATATTAATTCCACTCAAGGTAATTACATTCGATTGTGCACAATGACAAAATTTCGTTGAGTATCAACAATAGATTCTACCAGTCCCGAAGTCATTGACCTTAAATCGAGTACCTTGAAAAATATTTTTTCTGATTTTACGTATCTATCGTTCCATCTGAAAGAATTTTCGGCTTCGAAATTAACAATAGAATGATGATGGAGACTGCATAATTTTAGACAGTACCGGAATCGGATTGTTCTAGTTTCTGAGTTACAAAAAGTAGTGTTTCTAATAAAATGAAAATTTTTTGAGCATGTTGTGTACGTACTTTTTAGGTTCCAATGTGGAATCGGAAAACAAACTTCAAAATTGTCTGTTATCACGTTTCTCCCTTAGCTTAAAAAGGATTTGCTGATGGAAAAAAAATTGCAAATTATTCTATTCACAAAACTGGGGTGACGAAAGCGCCGGGAAATCGACGCTGATTTAGGTAATCAAGGAAAATTCGGGAAATTGCGGTAATTTCACAATCTGTTACGGGAAATCGATAAAAAGTTACAAAGCCTTTATAGCAGGCCAATCTACCAGGATTGATAACATGTTGCTATACATCCTTTTCTCCGCATTGAACGCCACAATTTCTTAGTGAAGATTGACAGCTTCACCCTATTTCAACGGCAGACGATACCCTGTTTAACTCATTAAATGCACAGAACCGTGTTATCGTCCGTTTTCATCGCCTCTCACAATTAATTGCAGCAGAAATTTTCTCCTTCTGGCTTCCCATCTGCCTATAAAACACCCGAAGCTTGACTTTTCGATAAAACGAAACTAATTCAAATTGACTCAACTATATAAACAACGTATTGGGGATTATGCTGCAATTTCCACGATTCGCGTAAATAATTTTTTTAAGCCGGTTCTTTTCATCAAAGTCCAGCCCTGACTCCAAATGGTACTCGAAGAAGAAAAAAGTTGAATCCTACATTCAATCAATAACAAAGAGATGAAAGGGAGTATTTAATTAATTATTGGATTTACTTTCTATTCAATTCCAATTCGAATTAACAATAAAACTGTCATTTGTATGGCAGCTCTTTCAACATCACAAATCAAACAATTTTTTATTCGAAATAAAAAATATTCACTATTCACTTGTTCCCTCATCAAATTATGCTCGAGATAGAATTTCAGTGTTTGCTGGAAACCGCGGGAACTTAGTAAAATTAAGTGTTCTTGTTAATGAACCGATCAAAAAAAAATGTCACGATTGAAATACAGATTTGCAGCATCACTGTGGGAAGTGGATTTTTTGTTCCGATTTTCGCGTCGCCAACAATTCTCGTTTTGGTCGTGTCACACCTCTGATTTACAGATTTATTCGTTCAAGCTGTACCGAATCGACCACCCGTTATGTTCGGAGGCCCGCACTTTTCGTCGACCTCATAGATTCGTATTTTGTTGATTAACAGCCATTTCAATCGAACTGACCATGATTTATTATATTTGTCCAAAGCAGTCGGGTCCGAACGCGTCGTCGAATTCATTCCATTTCACTATTCACTACTTATCCTATTATTTGAATTTAACCATTCTGGTTTTTGAGATGAGTCTAAGTTTCATGGGAACTGTATGCTTCAAACCAGGTGTTCTTCGCGTGTTTATAGTCTATACAATGAATGTGCATCATTTAGTAGGTGCCATACACCTTCGAACATCTATTCGGGCATAGCGAGATCATCGCACCTACCTCGCGTCTATATGACTATGTTATATTTACACGAGCATTTACTGATGAATATATAGGTGACTGGTTGATGCGTCATCGTCAAAGCAAACACTCATTGTTGGTATGCAGAATATTTTGTTTTAATGAACCGTTATTGAGCTTATATAGCTTTTACTACGTACACTGTAATTGTATATTTTTTTACACTTTTTTTAGAACATTTAGACGTTTATCGAACATTAGAGACCTGAAAGCCCACATCAGGTGTAAGTTGGGGTTATCCCGGGTTTCGGCACGACTGCGACGACTGCGGTTTAATCAAATGCATATTGACGTCAATTCCCAAAACCGATGAAAGGAAAGCGCCTGAAGCGGCGACAGTTCTGCGTTGAGCCAAAAACACGAAAATGGACGCATAGTAAAGAAAAAATCAGTTTAGAAACTACAAAAATAAATTCAATAATTCGAGAATTTCCTGACTGTCTTATTTGCACATATCTTGTTGGTATTTCGCTTAACTTCAATTGATTGAAGTGATTTTCTCAGTTTGTCATTTACATCCAACCAATACTTAATCTGGGCAAACTGTTTGTTTTAATCGAAAAGAGAGTTGTTAACCAAACGATAATGATATGATTCAGAGCGGTGTGGGCATCCAACTTGTTTCATGAATGGTGAGAGCAATACGATCATGTAATGTTAAGTAGCAACAATTTGAAAAACGAGATTTTAGGATAATTTTCATTTCAAGCTGCATTTTTATTTATCTGGACTAATTGTCTTGCTGAAACACAGGATGGCGCAAAATTGACGAACAATCGTTGCAGGAAGTAGTTTCGTTGTTAATTACCTTTCATAGAGTTTTCCGCTCTACATTTTTCCAATGTCAGAAATGAAATTGTTTCAATCTGATATGTGATACTCTTTGTTGAAAACCGAATAAGCTTTCTTGTTCTGTATACGTGAAAATTCGTTTTTTTTGTTTTCAAATTCAACTTATATTTTAATATCATAATTTATTAAAAATAAAACTTGTTTACCTCCACTCCTGATATTTCAAAATATCTTATTGTCAAATTGATACCTCAAATGATTTATGAAATATGTTAATAATTTTTATTTTTCTTTCCACATTGTTGTATTGGTCTTTTCTGAAGTGTTAAAAACGCTTTTACACCTAGCGACCTAATTCCCCGAAGTGCATCTTGTTGACTTGTTAATTTTCACAAGTTCGTTAAAGTCGTATAAACGTAAACACGATGTATACGTACGGTAAAAATTGACGTTTCTCATGCGACTTGACTGGGAAAATGTAACCGTCGCGTTATTCACAGCTCAAACCACTGATTGCAGAATCCCCCTATTGAAAATATTGCCTCTGCCGGAATCGAACAGATTTCAAAAACCGCTTCAGAATGTCAACCGTTGTTTTCGCCAACTTTTAAGTGCGAAAATTTTGCTCGTTCAAATACTCAGACAGATGGAAATTGGTGTTGGAATACGGTGTTATGTAAGGTCTTATGGCTTTAATTCTTGTGTTAGTCGGACTTTGTAAGCCTTAAGTCCAGATCTTCATGTAGAATGCGGTGCAGACTGACTTGTCATAAGCTGAATTCCTGTTATCGTCTCGAAATGGCCAAGCCTCCGTTTTCAACCATACACTTAGCTGAGCTAGAACGATGATATTTTCACTTGACCTGACGGAACGGACGCAAGTTTAGTCTTCACGTAGCAAACTTGCCCGAAACATTTGAATTTATTGATTATGTCGCACGATGATAACTAAAAGCGGTTCGAACTTTGCGAAATTTCAATCACTTTTAGAGACACTTTGCCAGTTTTAATAGGTTGGGCGATGGTATATCGACGAGTAACTTAGTTAATATCAGATTTATTCAACCATAGAACAGAACTTGCAACCACGAATTGGAATACTTCCGAACCTGAACTCTCATTCAAATTCATAATAAAGACGGAAAGAGCCGAATTTTCTATTTTGTTAGAGGGGCCCCCAATGACCTTTTGATTACCCAATTTTCATCAATCAGAAAAATATATGAAAATATTCAAACAATTTCTGGAAAATTCTTTATTATAATTTTGCTTAAGTTTTACGATTTTTTTCGTATTTTTAATGAAAATAAAGAGAATTTATTAATTTATTTAAGTTCTTGTAACTTTACTTAAATGTAATTCTCCAGAAGTTTTTTGTAAACCTGTACACACTTCTTTAATTTCCAATAAAAAAATTCATTGGCGTTTCCATATTCGATATCCAAAAAAATATTCAAAACCCAATGCAAAATCAGTCTGCATGTGTTATAAATAATCTTTACGGAATTTTTATGATCCATGTATCTGATGTATTTTTTATTATCTGATAATGATAACAAAATCGTCAGAGTCGATTACATTTTCCATTTTCTTAAAAATTGGGAAATAGTGTTTCTGACTCCCTTAAAACGGAGGACCGAGGCCGGTTAAGGTCTTGCCTGTTCCGATAAACAGATTCAACTGAAAAAATGTGAGTAATCTGGTATTAATTAGACGAAATGAAAATTCGGATTGCAGTTTAAGCCTTATTTTAGACACATAAATAAATAATAACATCATTAACTTGATCATGTATTTTCGTTTATATCAACTTCGGGGTCATAAGGTTTATCATTCATTTATACCGTTCAAAGTTATCGTTTTGGCATTTTTATCGCATTCAGTTAATGTATAATTTTTCGTGAAACTAGTGCGATCGAAAATTCGTCTCCCGGTTGCAATTATGTTCAGGTGAGAAGCATTCCAATAATGCCACAAAACTAGCTTGATAAGACGCTTAAATGACAGGTTTTGCATAATTCGAGTCCATTTCATTAAATCATCTGTTTATTAGTGGAATATCGTCTGAGCTAACCAGTCTCGGGAGTTCCTAATCCACATAATTGATCTTCCGAAGACCTTGAGTCATCCTTCAATTATTTGAGCCCTCTGGCTACGCTACTGTTGTGTAGTTGTTAAACGTTCCAAGAAGGCTCACGAAAGTACGGATTCCCCGCGACGTGGAATTCACAACGAGAAACCGCGTCCTTAACTGTTCTAACCAAGGATACACCTACAACGAAGCTATTTAACTTATATGGAAGGTAATGACCATATGGTACGGTCATCGACAGAAATAATACTATAGAGTTCCTCGTTCGAACATGGCAATATCTCAAGTTGAAACGTGAAGGGTTCTTCGGTTATGTAGGCACCATTTGCTTTCGAAACTGTTAGTATCATTAGATTAATGGTATGAGCCTCGCGGGGCCGTTGTCTTTACTCCTGCGGGCTAGGCCATGAATCGAAAACAAAATAGTCTCGAAAGCGAATCCACAATGCAACAAATTCGCAGCACCGTATTCAGGATTGTTTCCCGTAACACTGGTTATTATCAAAAATTGACGCTGTTTGGATATGTAAACTAATCAATGTCCATTTGACATTCCATCGGCACAAACAGCGCAATATCGTCTGCTCATTGTTGTCACTACGTGAAAACCGTGGACTGATTACGCAGCAATATTTGCATAACGATGCATATTTGCGCGGAGCAAACGTTTCGGTTTTTTTTTGTTCATCGAATATCGAGAAACTATCGAAAATCCGAAAGTATTCACAGAATTTTTCTATTCGACGTTGAACGAATGAATTGGATTAGCGACCGACCGAAATTCAATTTCCATCAGAAATTCATTTATATATGTTGACAATAACGAAAAACCGTTGAATGTAATTTACTTTCCACGCGGAAATTTAGTATGTTAATTTCGTTGGTGGTAAATTGTTTAATTATAGTCGATTAAAGTAACAAAACGGTTTCCTTGCCGTTTGTTTTTATTTAATAGCGCTAAGAATTAAAATAAACAAATTGAAACCTGCACATAAGTATTTAAATATTCGGTGTTTTTTTAGTTGTTGAAACTACACGAAATTACTCTTTTTGCCTCCAGAACTTTTTACTCTAGTTATTCGATTTTTGTCGGTTACAAATCAACAGGGACAATCGATGAATTGTTTGATAAAAAATGTAGTAGTGGGTTAATTATACAGAGCAAAGAACTTTTTCACTTCATGTGAGAGTATATAAACAACTGAAATAAAATGTTTTTGCATTATGGAACTTTTTTCATTTCATTTTTCTATAATATCTTATTTTCAACAATTCGGAATAGCGGATTTCATAACGGGTGCAGAAAGTCGATGATTTCATGCCAGTTTCAGTTTAACGAACGAGGCGACACGAGTAATGAACGACATTTTTCAGACGGCCACAAAAATTGAATTATACGATGAATACTTTGAAAACACAAAATCCTAGAATTGTGAAGGAATTAGTTGACCCGTGACATTAAGATCCATTGAATATCATAGTCACTGAAGCCTGCAACAAACACCATCAGAACAAGCTCTGTCGTAAGACGGGTCTGATGAAGAGGTTATGTTTACTGTGTAGATAGTCAAAGTAGACAGGCGCACCATAAAGGAGGAAGAAGAAGAAGAAAACACAAAATGAACGTCTGATCCCAAGTGGAACTGAATAGTTCGTTCTTCGTCTTTTAGATGGCGTGATGAAGAAAATAATAGACAACTTTATTTGTTTTCACGAGTTTTATACTTATAGCAGCCCCCACTATACCTGGAGGGATATTTCCGTCACTTCGCATATTATAAACATTTTTTTGGCTCAGATGAATACTCGATAATACCTTCGAACAATATTAACGACGTTTTATTCAGGAATGATAACCACAGAATATATTTCTCATCTATGGTGGCAACTTGAAATCCAATTTGTCTATGAGAGCAAATTAAACGGAGTTGAACGAAGTAGTCCAAATCAACTCTTTTGTTTAATGTCATTCTTGCAACTCATATTCAATGTTGGATATATGAACTAAATTTCCCATCTATGTCTGGTCTTGACATTTGTGCTACTCAGGATATATTTGACTATAAGGATGATACTCCGTGACACAGGAAAACCTAACCTAATTTATTCATGAATCTAGAATTGAAAAATTAGCGAATTGAATCAAGTTATGCTTTTCGATAATGGTACGATATTGATAATTAATGAGATATACGAACTAAACTTCTCATCCATTTCTATCTACGTGGCATAGGTTTTATTTCGATGTCACCACTTTCTCTCACGGATGAAACCCGTTTTATCCGTGCGGGAAAGACATTCCCGCACAGTTGCATGCAATTGGTAACTTTCTACAATAGGTAAGCGTGACGATATGTTGCCTTTATACTACATAAAGTACAATGAAAAAAACTCAGCCGCCATATCCTCTTGTACCCTCCACCTATTTTCCGGAAATTAACATTGTGAATACGTGAGTTGATTGCACTAATATCAAATTCTGCATATTGGTGATGTAGTCGTAAAAGAGTAGACGGTTCAAAAGTAATTAACCCATCCTTCGGGGTTTAAAACGTTGTTTTTTGTCAGTTCTAACAGCTTCCAGCCCTTCTAACAATCGAATCGAGCCCCCGGAACGTAATGTCGCCGGTAGGTGGCGAAACATTAATTGTTTCGCTCCGACTGAACTAGTTCGTATGGACCACACGTTGCGTTGGAACATTAAATTCATTCCTTGTTTCTTCCAGTATATCAGCCGGTAATTCCTATAAATTATTTCGTAGGAAATCTTCGTAGCTTCCAGTTACGTTTTGGCGCAAGAAACGTTGAACAATCAATTTGTCATTAAAGTGCCTCTTCATGTATTCAAAAAGATTTTGCCTTTTGATGCATTCGCTTTGCTACATTAATATAAGTTATGGTAATTCACGATCGCATCTCCATCATATTCCGGTTCGTCAGACTCGCGTCATCGTTATTTAATATTAATCGAATACAAGAATACCAACAAATAATGCTTTAACGTAGTCCGACAAATATTCGTTCGCTTAACATGATTGTTCCCATACAAAATCGATCCCGGCTTTATCGGTATAATTTCTTTTCAGAAGTAATGGCTTGAGGGACCGTACACCAGGTGCTGCTATGAAGCGGCCGCAAATCATCATTGTATTGGTGGCGGCTTTAACCGCCACCAGGTTCGAGTCGGTGCGGTCGGCGGCCTCCAGCAGGGACATCGTCAAAACGTACAGCGATCCAAACGTTCAACTTTTCAATCATCTCGTCATCGATAAGAACACTGGTCGCGTTTACGTTGGTGCCGTGAACAAATTGTATCAGCTGTCCCCCGATCTCGACCTGGTGGCGATAGAAAAGACCGGACCAGAAATGGACGCCGATGAATGTTCGGTGCTAGAATGTACGTCGACCGTCAACAAGCAACTGACCGACAACGTGAACAAAGCGCTGGTCATCGATTACACCACGTCGAGACTGATCTCCTGTGGCAGCCTCTTCCAAGGCATCTGCTCCGTACGGAACCTTCACAACATATCGGATGGTGTGCAAGAAGTCCGGGAGGCGGTTGTGGCGAACAACGCGTCCGCCTCGACCGTCGCCTTCATCGCTCCGGGTCCGCCAAATCCACCCGTCACCCAGGTCATGTATGTCGGTGTCACCTTCACTCTAGGATCACCTTATAGATCGGAAGTACCAGCGGTGAGCAGTCGGTCCTTGGAGAAAGATCGGATGTTCGCAATCGCCCAAACGGCAGTCACGACTGGCACAAGGATGTTCGTGAATTCCTTGGCCAGGGAACGCTATCCCATTAATTACGTGTACGGATTCGCCTCTGAGGAATTCAGCTATTTTCTAACCACCCAAATGAGGCACACCACATCTAGTCAATTTATCAGCAAGTTGGTGCGCGTTTGTCACAAGGACGAGAATTATTATTCCTACACCGAGATACCGATCGATTGTATAAGTGAAGCCCAGGGTGGACGGAAGTATAATTTAGTTCAAGCGGCGTACGTCGGAAAGGCCGGATCGGACCTAGCTTCCGATTTGGGCATCACCGCCCAGGACGATGTCCTCTTCGCTGTGTTCAGCGAGAGCGAGCCCGCGAACTCGAACAAACCATCGGACCTTTCCGCCCTATGCGTCTACTCCCTAAAATCCATCAGAAGAAAGTTTATGCAGAACATCAAATACTGCTTCAGCGGAAACGGGCAACGCGGCCTGGACTTCATATCGCCCAGCCTGACCTGCGTGCCCACGGTGAGTGCACTTTTTTTTATTTCCTCCATAATCCGCTCTAACTGAGAAAATGGGATAAAGTAACCCAACCTTTCCTTTATCACGACATGTGGGATAAGTTGTGGAAAAAATATATTGTACTTTTCGAGACGATAGCAATGAAATTACTTTCGGTTCAGTCGCAAGGTGATTCAAACGGCCGCACGATATTGATCGTTTCAAACGTATTAAAGGCCATAAAAATTCAAGCTTGAAACCGAACTTTTTCAGTGCGGTTATGACGAGATTCAGCAAATGGGTTTGGTGAAAAATTACATTCTAGTGAGAATTTCAGGCTTACAAGCGAACTTATTTATTGGATAACATTTGTTATATAATATATTTCGAACCTTAATTGATTTGCGAGTTATAGAAAATATTTATTTGTCTAATAATCAGTCATCTAAATCTAATAAGGTCAAAATTTCAAGTCTAATCCAGTTCGAAGGTTTGGTTTACTCAATTCAATTTCTAATCGAAATATTCCATAGTTGTTTCTATTTTAGTTAATTAGGTTCATGTTCATGTTCTACTTATCGGATTATCAGATTTTCGTGTAGTGGTACAGGGTATTCAAACGGGTCACAAATTGCAACTTTTCTAGCAATTGAAATGTCAGTAATATTAAAATTCAACTTTCATTACTCCTTCACTTAAAACAAAAAAATCAATAAATTCAATTCGTCTCCCGCCACGCTGGCTGTTTTTTCGTTTGGGCTAATCTGAAACTCCATCAAACTAACTCGTATAGGATTTCACAGAACATCGCTATGAAAGTAAGAATAATTTGTCCTTTTGACTGCGCCCGTCACGTGTCCTAACCTAAGTAAATAGTTATTTCAGAGATATTCGACAGGGCTCCTAATTAAAAAAAACTATCTACCCGAACACAGATTCCCTTTCAATGGTCTGATAAAAGCAGGCACTATTTTTCATTATGTCGAAACGAAATAAATGTATTTGAACATCGAAATGTCGTAGCTCGAATAACAAAATTCAGTTCGAATAGATCCCTTCAGTTTTAGGTGGAGAACATTCTTGCATTTGCCTTGACTGTATCTTTTCTTAGGGCCATTAAAAACTGATTTATGGGCCTTAGTTAAAAAACGTACACAATGGAAGGATCAAGCTTTTGTCATAATTGTTAGGATGTTTGAGTACCGTCACAGAAAGCTTCTTAATGACGGCCATACAATAGCTACTCGAGTCGTTATAAATTTTTTACGCGTGTTTCAAATGTACAAAACAGATTAATCGAAATGTATCTATCGTCTATCAAATGTTTATGAATGTATCGACCACGCAGATTAATTTTCACCGTTTGTTACGGGGGAAAAAACTTAATTCGGATTCCGACAGTCAAAATCTCTTCGATATTTATGTTATAGCTACTAAATGTATAGACACAAAGAGATAAGAGTAACTCATAAAATTAAATTATACTTACCTTATTATGTCAGTAGTATTCATGTCCGTTGTATTCGTATTTAGAATATTTGTGACAAAATTTGAATTTCTCGTTCGCAGGATTAAAACTGAACGGTTATTGAGTTATAAGGGAAAAAAATTTTGATGAATAAAATATTTTATCGAAAAAGTTTGTTCCCATTTTTCTGACATCTAATACGTTGGAGTTATCATTATCTGAGAAATGGAATTACAACTGATATTGGAAAAAAGTTTACCACACTCAATGCTGAAATTAAGTATAAAGTTTCCCGTTCCATTAGCTTCCTGAAAAGTTCTTTGATGCTAGCAGCTTGTTCAAGTAATTACTAGAATAATCACAACACCCTTTTGGTTGAAAAGCAACATTGAAATAATTAATCAGTATAAACGATTTTTTTTGAGCATTACATAATTCTGAAAACGTTTTTCTAGCTAAAAAACCCATTTAAAATTACCATTACATACTTGAAAATTCATTTCATCATGCCTGAAAAGCTCTAAAGTGATTTATGTGTTCCAAGCTGCATCAAAACTATAATTGCCTAATATTCTGCATAAAACTCGTTTAGCAAATTTGCTGATTTCTGTGTTTTTTGTTTAAGATTTCACCCTTCAGGAACTTTATAAATTTTGATTCGTCGTTTCTTAAAATTCATTTCAGATTAAAATCTTGATGAGACGAAAAATCGCTTTGATATTGAAATTCAGTTTCGGCTTCTATTCGTTTATGTGCCTTCGTTGCTCCATAATTTTCCGATCGTAATAAAAGGAAATACGTTTTGTGAAAAATAACACGACATGAAAGCAGCACATACATAGGCGATAAACGAATCGCGTGTACTGGTAAAGTATGACTTACCAACTTCTAAGTTTACCGTCTTAATAACATCCAATAAATTATATTTACCTGAGGTTTTAATCGTGTCTTCGCCGAGTACGTCAATGTGCTATACGCCTTGTAACATACAAAAAACGTAATTAAATTTTCATTCTATTAATCAATTATCAGTTTCATACAAAAGTGAGAAATTTTTGTCACGTGTGTAATTTTTAAGTTTCTATAATCCATAAAAAAATATTAATGGCTTGATTTCGATATTATTGATACAAAAAATTCCATAACGTAAATCACGATATCCTATTTATATTAAATAGTAAGTTTTTGTTGTGGACGCCGAACAAATTGCAGCGAGTCCTTGATTTAAATATTGAAATTACGTTCTTGAGTTTCTTCACTCATGAATAATAAAATGATGTGAAATGATTTGCAGATTTTTTGAGATTAGTAGTGAGAGTTCGTACTAGTTTTTAAAACGATCCATTGAGTAATTGGACTAGATATTGAAAAATTCACTTCTGGTTTGGAAATTAAATTAACTGTTGATTATTTGGTTTTTATGTAAAATAACACTCGATTCAGCGACTGTTTTTGATTATTACTGATATCGATATGGTTAAAGTGAGTTATTGGCCGATAAGAAAAATAAATTTGTATTCTTTGACTTTTTTGTAGTTTGTGATTCAATTCAATTCTTTAATTTGAATTTGAATTTATTCTTCAAGTGATGTTTTCGTGAAGTCTATTTTATTCTGGGCGTTTGAAGAAGTTTCAAACAAAACGATTTTAGGTCAAATGAATGGATATTGATACAACTTCCAAGACACTAGAAGTTTCAAGGTAAGTAAAATTTTCGTTTACTCATTTTCATTTAAAGACCCTCCTGCATTCGTATGAGAAGTGACATGGAGTTGTTTCATGGAAAAATGAAAATGACGTATTGTTAATTTTCCTTCTGCCATCCGTTAAGATTGAGATGGTTAAATTGTTTAAACTTGTTCAAGCTGAAGACAAAAAGAAGCTCGTTCAAAATATTACCGAAAACATTTGGGAATTAAATTATCGTTCTATAGAGTAAGTCATGATAGTTATGAGAAAAATAAAAAAAGTCCAAGTGATTATTTAAAAAATTATGGCCATTTAAAAAAAATCGAAAAAATCTACATCCTGTGATGGTCTTTTCACTCCTGTTACTACAAATATCATTTTTTTAATACATTTTTTTGTTATGTAATCTCGAATACTTGGTCTTTAAACTGTAGCCTACAATTTATGGTCAACTGGTCCAGCTAAAAAGTAAATGTAATTTATTGCCCATCCAAAGATTCACAATGAATACTTTGTACAATTTCAACTGACTATGCTGAAAAAAAAGTACACTATGCAAGTTGGGCAAGTAGCTCTAAAAGTTGATTAAGGTAAATTAATAAGGATTTCAAAATGGTATTTATGTTTTCAGTAAAACACATTCTTGAGTACTTTTTCTTACTCATTCAAAAAAGGCCATGAATTTCAAGATTCCAGTTGGAATGAGATGTGACTCGGAGATAGGTACATTAGAATCATTGTTGAATAAGCAAGAAAAAGTATTTGAAATATAATTGTGCCATACGGAAATCTAATTGACAGAACTGTTGAAAATGGAAACGGAGCACAAAAAACATCAATTACATGATAACCGAATCTTGCAGCTCTAAGGCGATTAAATTTGATTGAATCACTTTACCCAATAGAATCGTTTCAATCAATAGCTTATTTTTTGTGAAACGTCAAACCGGGAAATATACAGCAATTTTATTTCGGATCGCAGGTCGTCACCCGCTTTGTCGAGATGCAAATTACTTTCATTATCGTCATTTCTAATTTTGGTTTCCTTTTTGTATGACATAAGGTCACATATTATTTCTCTTCATTTCAATAAGATGCTGTGCTGATGATAAGATCTTGTTCCAATTATAACGACTTGTCGAGGAAGTTGCGAATTGATTTAAATTACCAACCAAGAATCGAGCCTGGACGGATGATTGGTCCGTGTCGTAAAACATGACCAAACAAAGGTTCCGATTTGAGAGACATTGACAATTCTGAATAACTGTAATTTGAAGATCTTCTGCATCATCTGCTTGAGCTCGGACGGTTCGTGCCATGAATGAGATTTCATTCCTAACGATTTTGGCATATCATGACCTAGAAGTAATCAAGTAAGATTCGGATCTGGCGGAATAATATAGCGCTGATTAATTTCCAGATAGGGTCCCCGCGATAGGATCATCCTGTGAAATCTCCTTTCTGTCTATTAACCCGATTGATTTATGCCGTCCTCTCTCTGTTGTGTAACAGTGTTCAATTATTTGTGGGAAACCTGTAAATTAAACGGATTTGAAACTGAATAGTCCGGTGGAAAACGTCGGCGGGCGCTCGTGAAATCGGTAGCTTTCTTTTATATGCGGAACGTAAATTACTGTTCGATTTTTTCCGAGTTCGGGAGATTTAGTTCATATTATTTCGAGCGGCACCGTTGAGGACGAGTAAATGGACGATCATTTTACGTAATTAAACAATGCCTTTTAAGTCTTGGATATTCTGCGTTAGAAATCATTGTATTCCTTGAAAATTTCACCGCTTTTCTATATTTTTTAGGAAACGGGAAAAAATTCTCGAAAATACGTCACTTGAGATTTTACAATTAGATATTCGCCAGTCTTCTCGTTTTAGTAGCTTTTTGAAATCATTAGGAAGTGAAGCGTATTCTCTATTGATTGATTTGAAAAAAACAGTAGTCTCGTTTCTCTTCGGCGTTGGTGGATAACCAGATGATCGTTTTCTTCGTATCCAATTTGTCTGTGGTCTTTTCGTAAAAATTAGGTATGCTGGAAAAACCGTGATGAGTCAAATATGAAATTCAAATTATTCGCTGACCGAAGAAACGTTTTTGCAGGTAATTGAGGACACTGAATCAACTGAAATCGGTTCTTGATTGATGTAATTACATTATCTACAATATACTCGAATTTTTTGCGTAATCAAATTTTCTCCAGTGCTCTAATCAATATGTTTGCACAAAACGAAATCTAAACCATTTGTAATACAGTCCCACGCAGTGTAGTAATAATTTTCCACACAATTTTAATATGCGGCAATGATTCAGAACGAAACGCTCATTTTCATGAGTGAGTGTTCTTTGAATCACGGTCAGAAATAAAATTCAGTCTTGTTTATCATTTTCCAATGTTTCGTACGTTACGGTATATAAATAAATTGCTGATGTATGCGCGTTTCTGTATACATACAACGTTGATTCATTTCCCGACTACAATCATCAACCGCACACACATACAGTCGCAAATGAATTATTATCGCACATTTACTTGTACTCAATTGTATCACAATTGGTTTGGCGGTCCGACCGATTCACCGATTTCAATGAAAACGATTTCGTCTTTTTATCGAATACAAATTTACGGACGCATTTTATGAGATTTGCGTGACAAAAATTAACTGAAATGGTGGGTAGTGGAAATAAATTATTCCTTTCATTTGAAAACGTTTCATCTCAGTCGGTTGGATGGTTGAATGATCGGAATTGAACAATACCTCTTCACTGTATGGTGTTTATTTCATTGCGTCAAATTCGGTGTTTACTACTGAAAAAGAGATGCATCGGTTTGAATGCGATTGATGATCGTTGTGGTAGAATTCCAATGAAATCAATCGAGAATATATTTCAATTAAATGCACCGACTTCACACAGCGGTACCGACCGAATGGATAGTCGGAAAAATAGCGAGATTTTGGCGGATTCACCGAGAGGAAATCGTACCTCCAACGGTGAGGAATGCGAGATCCTAAAAGTCGTTGTCTCAATTTTTCACTCCTGTTGGGTATCGTGAAAAATGTAATTAATTAACAGGCAGACGGAATTCAAGCCGAGGAACGTGAAGGAAACTAAAAGTGTCATTTGTGTGTGAAAATACCTCGAGTCAGTGCTCATTTCAGGTATAATGAAGAGAATGTTATGCGTGAAGCATTTAATTTCTTGAATGAATCATTTATGTTAATCATTAACACACATAATGAAATAGTATACGATTATATTATACAGAGTATTAGTTATAATTTTGGAATTCTTTGAATGGGTAATAAATATGTTGTTGCTGACATAATGACAGTATCAGACATAATCGTTGATTCATTCGAGTACACTCTATATTTAAAAAATAATTTCTCGCCAATTTCACCCATTATGAGGCAGGCTGTGTCCGGCCGAAACTAATTTTTATAACCGAAACTAAATTTCGGTTTCTGTCTTACTGGCGACCGAAACCAAAAGCGAAAATTTATGTTCATTAACTGAGGGATTAACTGAGACAATTCAAAATGAAAATTATATAATCAATTTTTGTTAATTATATGGCAATAAGCCGGAAAGGAACAAAATATGGCGTGTACACAGGATGTCGCTTCGGGAATGATCATGCGAAATAATTTATAATTCCTACCCTACACGCTTAATACTGAATAATAATTGAAAACCAAATGAAAATGAAGTTCATTTTCCAAACACTGAATAATCATAAATAGCTATTCTCTGTATTATCTGTGTATGACACCCGATATTTTCGCGCTAAACGTAATCTAGTAATCATATCAACGAACGTGACGGCATCAATCCAGTTTATTGTGAAAAACATTCACAACTCAACAGTTTGGACCTGACTCAATTTATTTCACCGCGAGCGCACTGGTAAATTGATTCTATATTTCCGCTTACTTGCAACTAGATGTTAAGTCTAATGCCAGCTCTACACTCTCGCGTGAGGTCCTTGCGTCAGTATTTGCTCAGAAACCGCAATGTGCAGACATACGATTTCTGTAAATCGTTAATTCTTGCATTCCTGCCACCGTTTGTGACGTCAACTCTTGCCTGGTTCTCGTTCAATGAGGGCAATACGCTTTTTCGGACTGGGACAAAAGGGGATGATAAGGGACGATTTATTGGTCTACAGGTTCCATTCATTTACCCATGTTTAATTCGTTAATTATTCACTGCGCGGCAGGGTGGCGATGCTTTTCTGAAAAGGGAGAACCCATTGACTGTTGTCGGTATTGAAAATTTCAAACTTGCTAGAATTTTCGAAAATGTTTTTCATTTCTCAGGATTTCAGAACAATAATAATTGTTATTGCACTCTTAAGGATGGCGTCCGACCTCGTGATCGTTAGACAAGCAATGATACACGTCCTGTATTGTAAGTTGCCGTACAACTCGAAGCTAAGTCGTAAATATTCAAAATTATTAATTTATAAAGAGAGCATTTCTTACATCTATTCTTTAACATCTTTTCCCGCTTGTTAACCTCACATGATTCCTATTGCACCGCCGCCTTAGAGCCAGGAGGTAAACTAAAAACTGAAACGTTTCCGCTCAGTCCATAGCAAGTTTTCGAAACCTTTAAAAAGAAACAAAAATTAGGAGCACAATATGTCGAATAAGGTTTCAAGAAATATTTGTGTCCACATATGTATTGGTTTCAAAACAGCAACCATTTTTTCACGCATTGATTTTTTCCTTAAAGTTGACATAAATTTAGAGGAATAAAAAGCCGATGTTGAATCATTTATACAATTTGAATACAGTTTTTGTTTCAAAAAATTTGTTTCCGTTCAAAATTCTCAGGTCCTAAAATCAAATTTCATAATTTTTTATGTAATTCCAATGGAAAAATCTGAGATATACATGTTTATTCTTGCATTCATTAGTACAAACGTCCAAAAAAGTTGGTCGGTTTTGCACATCGCTTAACAGTATTGACAATCTTGCCTTAAAAGTAATCCACGTCAATTGGATTATTTATTGTTGTTCGTCGCGTCTTAACTGTGGGAATCATAATAAATCACTAATTAGATATAGAAGTAATAAACTGAATTTTCTATGGATAACAACGAATTTAATTCGATACGAATTTGTTTACAACAAAAACGTGACGATAGTGGAAAACGAATGATGCAAATTCATTGTTAGCATCTCGGTTAAATGGAAATGAGTCGTTCTTCATTCAATAGAACAAATAAATTTCAATCAATAGCGAATCTAAATGTATTACGGGGTCAAATATGAAATAAACTATAAAAAATTCAACAGAATACTACCCCGCTAAACTATTCCTTGGTTCCAGATAAATATCAACAGAATAACATTCCATGCGAATAACTTTATTATACCGTTTGATTGTCTCCTTTAGTATAAAAAAAAGTATATGGAGAAGTTTTTTAATTGTCATTAGGATACGCCGGCAGACTGTTAATTAGCCAGTCTTTTCCGAGAGTTATTCATATTCGAAATGATCAAAGGAATCGACAAATGGAGAAAATTCCTCCCAATTTAAATTATTCTGTACGAAAATTTATGACTGGATAATATTAACAGGGTTTTAGTTGCGAGATGAGTTTCGAATGATTTCGTTCATGAAGTTTTCGAAAGTGGTTGTCGTGGCAACTGAAAAAAAGAAGAATCTCTGTACACGACCGTGCCCCCGGTAGCTAGAAAAATGGATTTAAAATATTGGATTTCGCTTAAATATACCAATTACGTGTTTGTCCTTTGTTGTGGACTACACTGAGTGAAGTACAGGATTTCGAAATAGCACCATGCCTTTTGTATAATGCGCATCTATAGGTAATTAGCAACGGAAAAGAATCAATGCTCGTGGCTGTACGGATGTCCGATTGGACGGCTCTTTGTATCACCCCATGGATCTATTTCAAATTAGCGTAGATATACATATGCAATTTGTGGAAATTGTTTTGTTATTGTAATGATATTGTAGACCAACGACCAAATCACGTTCATTAGGGAAGTCGATAGCTCAAAATACAAACATACCATTGTATCACCTTTGCATCGAAGTTTAGATTTACTTATTGATTAGCCACCACCCCGAGATTTTATATTTGAAGCGTTTCAATATTAACCCTCCGCCGTTGAAATTTGCTACGCTAATTGCGAAGATTCATTACATACAACGGGAATTTCATTCACTGTGTATTGGGTAGTCCTCAAGGGTGCCGTTCAATTTTTTTCATTCGAAAAGAAAGGGGTGTATCACATAGGGAAATATTCATTTAGTTTTAAGCGTGGCACGTGACGAAACCTGCCTACCCGTGTGTGGATAATTATAGAATTGATTGGAATGTAGATTGCGAATTCAAGAGTTTCATATTAAATTTCATCAATCGTTAGTATGTCCGCTGAGGTCGATGACACATTTTTGTGAACAAAAATATTTTCGATAGTTGTATACGTCTCAGTCATTAGGTACGGCGGTGTTCGTATTTAGAAATGTGTGAAATTTGGGTGAATAGTCTAAAGCTATGTGTGCACTGGACGGAATGGACGCACGTTCGATCAATCGTGACCCTATTTTGAGTGGAATTCCGTATATTCCTCATACGGATCGGTTATAAGCTGGAAAAAAAGTGATCCGGTTTCTGGCTTACTCTTAATGTGGCTAATCGCAGATTTTCGTCATTTTTGACTCGTCGGATGACGATTAGGCGCGTCAGACATTTCTTATAACGTGACAAGTTATTTCCTCATTAATTGTGAGTGAAAGGAACGCACACATCAAACAATTTTCGATGTGTTTTCACTATTCATTGATCCGCATATCCGCTCGAAAAATTTACTCCTATCTGTTAATTCATTTGAATTTATCGAACGGATCGGATTTCTTTCTCGTCCTTTTTTGAATTCACTGTGGAATCGGTGACGCTCTCTATGCAAGACACCGATAAATCAACGAAAATTCGATCCGTCCAATGGCAATCACTGGACGCCTAGCTTAACCGATACGTATCAGAAGGATCCGATTTCTTACACATTTTGGTCGTCCGTAGGATGACTGAATACAGTCTTAATCCGAAGAGAAAAATACGAATTCGATAGCAATCGGCACATTTTTTAATTCGAATCGTGCAGATAATACGAATTTCTTCCAATCGGAAATTTACAATTAAAAACTTTTAATTGGAAATGCATATCGGAGACTGGACAATGAGGAATGTATCCTTTCTCGTGGCCAATGAACCATAATGATCCAGAAGTTTGATTAGGAAAAGATAAATACAAAATTACAGTCGGTTTTTATCTTGAATCATTCAATATAATTACAATACCAGTTGATTGAGAATGAATGAATAAAGTGATAAAATGAAAAGATTTTATTTCTAAAAAATAAAAGACAATAAAATAATTTTGGGATAAAGTTAATAATTGCCCTAATTCTATGTGTAGTTGTTCGGTTGTTAGTTAAACCGGCTAACAGAAACAAGTGACTGGTGTCGCTTCTTGAAGTAACGCTATTCCATTTTAGGTGACAAAGGAAAGACAACAATTCTAACGTATGTTGTACTTGTGCAATAGCCTCCCTTTTTGATCAATATCTCATCATTTTTCTTGAAAATGGTAGGGGAGAGGCAATTGTTCATGAAATCACGGTGAAACCTTTAGTGAAAGATCGAAAGCGGTGCAATTATTAACAGACCAGTTATTACTCATCGAAAAACGGTGCTTTCAGAAGGTTTCATAATTTTTTTCCCAGAAACGGTTCATTTTAGACAGAAATAGTAAGCGAGGTGATTTTAGCCTTATTCGATAGCAGTCGAGTGGGAAAAAATTCAAAGCGTTAGTGGTTTTAGAAATTGAGCTATATTTGAAAATGTTAAAAAACCTTTGGCATTTTTATGTTTTGATTTGGTTGCTGTTACGCAGTTTTTGTAACCAGTGTGTCGCATCAATTCATAGAATGATCAGAAGTTCTACAAACATATGATATAAAGAACGATTAGGGTGTAAAATCCCGTTCGTATAAAGAAACTTTCTCGATTTGAAGAGGACATTTTCCTCAAGCTCCATTATGACGGAAATTAGCAGTCCTCGATAAAACGCCCAAGACCATAATTTCAACACAATATGTTGAAAATTGACGGAAATGATTTACACATAACGAACCATACACGCACATCATAAAATTTTTATTCTTCCTTTCGAATTCTAACAGCATTCGTCTGATGACTAGTTTCTGAAATACGTGACCCCCAATCAGATAGGTACGTCCTTTTACAGCCTACTACTTAATTTAAAATCAGACAGACGTTGACTTGAAGAAAAGAGTAATCAAATTGAAGCTTCAAAAATTAATGAATATTATATAAAAGTTACATATAAAATAAATACTTCGTAGAACCATATTCACGAATGATATATTTCCTGATTGTCAGTCTGACTCATACTCCGACACTTATCTCAAGATAATGGCTTCAACGAAATAACCGTCAGTAATTAAATCCCCAAACCCAAAACTCAATGCAATGTATTGATGAATCATGTTCCTCATCATAGTTGAAAAAAAAAATATTTTACAGTGAAAGACATTTTGATATTTCCGTGTTAATCTCATGCAAATACAAAATGACACTAAAATTAAAAAATCTCAAATGATGATCTTTGATTTTTCGATATATCTCTTAATAACTCATTGCTATGCGATACCACTTTCTTGGCCTGCTCTAAGTTTGGACATTTCACTGCACGCAGTCTTTGTGTAGAAAAGAAAAAATCGTTATATTCGCCTCATTTGACCCGTCGCCGGTACCGAGGTGCTTCGTATGTTGGAATGAAAATAAATTATATTTTATTATAGTTTATGCTTGACTCATCCCCTCGGAACAAAAGAACGGCGAGGAGGGCGAGATCTCATACGACTGTATTGCGAAGGAGCACGCATACATATTTTTCTGTTAGTTTATCAACCCAAAAATAATCTTTCATTCCGTATAGTATGCAAATTTATCAACAATAATAATTAATGATGAATTGCCGATTAGGCCCTTGAGTAAATTTCCATTTGCCATGGTTGCGTTTTATTTTTATTTGTTTTTTTTTAACGCATCGTCGACCCCTGAAGCGCTACCAGAACAGCTTCATGGTGCTACACAAACCCATATAATGTTTACGACACAAGATCAGCCTATTTGAAATGACCCATCAAAGTATGTCGGTTGGCTTTATCTCCAGAATGCATCACCGCGAAATCAATTAATTTAAACAACATGTGAACGTACGATAAGCATGTCGCATTTGCATCTCTGATTTCCGAGGGACTCATCCCTCTCTTAATGCCGGGGAAATTTGTACCTGATTAAATTTCATTTACAATTCAGATAATTGGAGATTTGTACATTAGCATGAGGAGGACAAGTGGCTCAGGATCCAGGAAACCCTTTCAAAATTTAATTATAGTGAAGCTTCAGTGTGTTTGCTTCGTAAATACAGGTGGTAAGGAGCATCGAATCATGATTGAATAGAGAGAAAGCTATTGCACTATCGTGAAATTGCTCCATTCATGGTTTTCTTACGAGGGGGTTCACATTTGAGCTCGACAGTATGTCATATTTGGTTAATAAAATCACGTTGACGACCAATTTTCGGTGACGTCATTTATATTATACCGAGGAGTATAGTTGGCAATTATCGCGGCGACGGGTGAATTTCATTGTTTTCGTCTTGGTGCTCCCACTCGTACATACATAATTCTCATGTGTCCTTTTTCTCGTTCCAGAAACTACAAACGATAGCGGAGGATTTTTGCGGCCTCGATGTGAATACACCCCTCGGGGGCGAGCAGCCTATGTCGGCGATACCCGTACTATTATTCACCACAAGACTGACAGCCGTTGCAGCTACTTCAACTGGAGACTTTACGGTCGTCTTCATTGGGACTGCCACAGGACATCTCAAGAAGGTCAGAGTTCTTTTCATTATTCATGTCCGAATGCTTGGGGCACCTATGACTTCTCCACGTACATTTCTTATTTCCCGCTGTTATTTACGCCTCCGCGGTCTGTCAGCTCGTGACTACGCTACCTGCCACGAAGTGGACAGTCGTCGCAGCTCCGAAATTTTTCGACTTTCATTTATCAATCCGCAATTTTATTCAGAAACGCATTATGATATTTTAAATTCCAATATGCCAGTAGCAAGTCAATAATCGACCAATCGCACAAGTTTACAGCTACGAAAATAGAACCAACTTGATTAATTGCATACCTTCATCGAATTTAGTTTTCACGTTTTGAAACTAATCATCGTAGATGCCCGTAATTTCGTTCTTTAGTATGTAATTCAGACTTGATGTTTTCGTTCGTCGGATTCTAGGGCGGGTTGCATGAAAATTTAACATCGTCGTTAAGCCTTAAATGTGCATTTAACCCATGATTATAGTTACGTTATCAAATATTCGACACAATGTCAAGATTTCACAATTCCGTTGGTCATCGGGGGTTCACGTTAATTTTCCTTACAAATTAGTTTCATTAAAGACATATCACATTCAACTTCGTTTTTCGCTCGCCGAGTTGTTAAACTTGGCGTTTTATTAATAAGAGAACAGACAGCGGCATGGACAAATATTTGTTCACCCAAAAAAACTGAATATGCGGAAGAAGGATAACGTGATGCGATATGAGCGTAGGGGAAGTTTGTACAAAAAAAATCTACCGACTGCCTTTAATACTTATGTATGTTTAAATATATTTACTTCGGGAGAGGGCATATTCAACATACGGAAAAACCCAATATTTGAGTTGGAATCTTTGATAATCATGTCTTTTTATTTCGAACAAAAAAAAATTGCACAATGTTTATATGGATGCGCTGAAAATTTCGGTATCTCAATTGTATTTATTGTTATGATTTTCATCATATAACGATTGGGCGATGAAAATTATTTTTTTTTGCAAAACCAATCATTTGATACTGTCTTTCTGTTTTATTTATAATCGTTTATGTGCTTCCTCTCGGGACGGCCGATGTAAATCACCATTCACTTCTAAGTGACACAATTTCATACTGACGGCTTAAAACTTACGTAACTGCAAACTATCTTTACTTCAACATGACTTAACTTCAAACTGATGTAGATGTCAATTGACGTAACTTCAAAACTGTCACAACTTGACGTGACGTAAATTGAAAGTAACTTCATTTCTAAGTGACGCAATTTTATACTGACACCTTAAAACTGACGTAACTTCAAAAACTTTGACATCAACATGACTTAACTTCAAACTGACGTAACTTCGAAATGATATAACTTCAAACTGATGTAGATTTCCACTGACGTAATTTCAAACATTCAACATTAAAATGACTCAACTTCAAAACAGTCACAACTTGACGTGACGTAACTTTAAACTGACGTAAATTGAAAATAACTTCAATTCTAAGTGACGCAGTTTCATACTGACTTCACACTACCTTAACATCATTCTGACACAACTTGAAAGTGACGTAACATCAAGCTGACATTAAATGAAAATAACTTCACTTCACACTGACACAGTTTCATAATGACATAACTTGAAACTGATGTAGAGTGACATGATTCGTTTCGAGTAATAGTTATCTTCGTTTTATTGAGACATCAAAGTGATCCTAACTATTTTCGAATAAAATTAGGTGAGTGAATTGAGAACGAATTTAATTATCATTATAAAGTTTTCCCTAACAAAACAACGAATCGAAATTTGAGTTGCAGACTTGCTGCTTCAAGATTTTATTCAACAGGAAGTTTCGAAATAACTACTGAAGATAAGGAGGATGTTTACAAGTCATCGGTTTATCGAATTGGAAAACGAGTTTCTCATCATTGTATCGATACGGGTAGTATCACAAGAAAAGCACTACAAATATGTAGGATTTCATGGCGTCCAATAATTTTCACGATTTTTTGGTGATGCAGGCGGAGTGGATATTTTAAAAATGGAAAAAGTTATTTCTCTATCAATACACGACTGATTTGTGATGCAAATGTAAGAATAATGCATGTTATTCCTCAAGTGCCCTGACACGGGCCAAGTTCACGGTACTACTATATTTAACGACTCCAGCCGCCTCAAATATTCAAACTAAAACGTGCTACATATGGCCAATGTAATTTTCAGTTGCTGGTGGGTGTACTCATGAAAATTGTTATTTTTTAAACCGCTTAACATAGGTAGATAGATAGGTATGTACCACAATAAATTCTTTTTCGTATTAAGGCTACGAAATAAGACATTATTCAATGAATGATGAGTATATGATGCAAATCTTACATAATTCCGCTTTTATCTAAATGAGTTTGAAAATTTGATATAGTCGGTTGTTGGAAGAAATTTATACATACAATGTTTTTTTTATTTCATCGCTACACACTCATCTCCATTTGAGATAATTCGACATTCTTTTCCCATACGTATCTGTCGAGTATTGACTTAGAAGTGCAATAAAAATATAAATTGATGTAAAAATAAATTTTATCAGATCTATTTTGGGACTACAATTTCCTATTCGATCATTCTATTGATGGGCCCTTACCACAAACCAATTTTGCTAACGATTTGTCCAACGAAAATCCACAATATCACATTGCCTCTCAAAAGAATTCGAAATCTAATTCCTTTTTCATCAAATTTATTTTTGAATTCAAGATGGAAATATCTGAAAATCATTTGCATATATTTGAAATAATCAACTTGCCAACTGGCTGGGTTATTCCATTTCATTTCCAAGTATGCATTTTGTTGGGCAATCCGGGTTTCGGAATGTTCCACTTACGACCATATTTCGTTCGATATTCATAACTTGGTGGTGAAGTACAGCACTACGAAACTCAATTTGTTATAATTGTCGGAGCGGATTATTTGATTTATTATGATTTCTCTGCGAATTTTAATACAGGGAAAGTTCGAAATGCGTTTACTTAGCGATTCGATAGATAATTGAAACAACTTCCATTTACGGGTAATCTAGGAAAAATTGTAAACGAAGCACGGCGTACCACGAAAACATTTTTTGGTGTGTTGAACCTGTTTTCGATGGAAAATTCTTTCGATGATTTATCTATCGGGTGTGTTTATTAAAGGAATTGATTATTTAACTATTTATTCTTCTAAATGGGAGAAATAGTACTAATATGATGTTTAGAAGAAAACTTTTTCAGTACAATGAACACAAGCCGTTGTTTCTAATACGAATGCGATAAATAATAGTTATTTGTATCCAAGGGAGGAAACGGCGCTTTACGTTTTCTTGGGAATTCACCCTAACCCAAGTTGAAGGTTCAACGAGAAGGCACTAAAAATCGCTCTAATTTTTGACACAGGCCTCATTAAATTTCGAATCTTTGTTATATATAAAAGAAGTTGAAACAAATACACCCTTTGAACGCCTAGTTGAAAAGTGATGATTCCACCATGAAAAATGAACTGAAACTAACAAAAATCGTACATCTTCGTGCGCGGAATTCAAAATGCTTCCAAATGAGGTGCTCCACAACATAGGGTTTCATCTAAAATTTAAGGATAGCTTCCGCCCCTGCCTAACAGTTAATTCCCAGGATACTAAAACTTACGCCATTGTATCTCCCCCTTGAAAACTAAATCGACGTGTCTGAGTATTTTTTTGTTGTTTCTTGTTCGATTTTCTACGTATACCGAGTAGCAAGTTTCAATTCACGTAGCTTATATTGCGATTATGAAGCATATGACAAATGTGATTTACACAAATCTACCATTTGCAGTGTTGTCGAGATTTTTCATGCGAAGAAGTGAAATGAGTTAATGATCACATATACCATTTTTAGATTGATGTGCAACATGTTTGACCTACTACGAATAAACTGACAAAACGCTCAGTGTGTGTGTATGAAAAGGCCTGTCTAGTTTTTCTAACGACTGAGCAAACCAATTTAACAGCCCCTGTTTGCAAATCTCCCGAAACGCTGCCGATGCAATGTTGATTCAATGTGCGCTACAAATTCAAAAGCCACCTCCTATGAATATTCTAGTTTTCTTGCGTTTTTCTTTTCGATGGTAATAAACTCTTCACGTTGGCTTGTACGGAACTATAGGAAACAGTGGGTAATTCTAAGTGAAACGATTCCCATTAGCATTTAATCGATCGAGCACTTTTCTCGACCAGGCACTCGAAATAATGCGAATGCCATCAAAATGGTATGATGTTGGAAATTTGCGGTTACAGTGGTGCGAATGATAGTGGGAAAGAAAGTCTGTAATATAAGGACGTATTGCAAAATGTACGGAATATTTGTCCGTGGAACGCGTTCGTTCATGTTGAATGTCGATGTGATGTTAACGTGAAACTGGCGTATTGTTTCATTTCGGTACAGATCCCTCTCAACCAAACATGGAACTGATTAGAGAAAAATCGGAAATCATAAAATCCATAAACCCTTGTTATAGACAACGTGAATGTGTAACAGAGCTGAAACAATACCGTTTTCAGGGTTCCACGAACAGCCTAATCGATATTACCGGCTTATGCAGGGAAATTGTTCTAATTCGTGAAACAAAAGAGATTAGCCGAGTCATTCAACGTTTTCATCATTGTGGAAAATGGAGAGGACATAAAACACGTTTACCTACAAACCGTGCCAAGAGCATAAACATAGTTGTTTATAATTATTGATTAAATTAGAATCATTTCCTTTGTGCGATATTACATCAGCAAAGAGATGCTTAATCAATATCCAGCGCAGGTATTGACACATATGATACGTAGAACTGTTATCTCGATACCGCCGAACGTAAGTTGGTTACTCATTCCCTTTTTGAGTTTAAAGTGGAAAACGCGTAGTCTGTTTTTAATTTATATGCAGAACTAAACCAACTAGGACTCGTTCTTCTCAAAGTGCATGGAAAAACTGCCATCGGCAGGTTTTGTTAACAAAGACTAGAGATCGCCCATTGAATAACGAAAAGGGGGCGAATTGTGATAATAGTTTTCTGAAACCACCCTTGCGGTGAGTTCATCAAAATTCAAGTGGTATTGGGATATTGGAAAGAGGAATAATTCTGTTTGCCGAGTGGGAAGGCCATTCCAACTCCCATAGTGGAGGAGCGTGATGACCCCTACATACTATGTATAACGACACATCCATCTGGATGCGCTGCTTTTGTCGCGAAGAAATAGTCGTTTTAAAGCGCGTGGAGGAGTTTTATAGTTGAACAATCATATCCCATATTGAACTGGGGAAAAGTTTCCGCCCCGTCGGGGAGCGACGTTATTTTGATGAATTTAATTCGCAAATTTGTCACGTCCAGTTCGAAAATTTTATCCCCTACCATTATCCGGGAGCCCTTCTTCACCTCGGATGAACTTGCCATGAGATTTAAAAACCGATCGAGGAAATCGGCGGACTTCGTATACTTATTTTTAATCGGGAGTTTCTAATGCCCCAAGGTGCTTCTGGGAATATTCGACGTGCGCAAAATCTTGAGAGTGTTTATTTTTAATTTGAACAGTTTTAGTTTTTTTATCTCTGTAACGACTTACTATGCTCTAACTCTCATCCTCGTGGGTTCGATCTTCTATTCGTTGAATTTACATTCTTGTTTGAGGTTTTCTCACTTCACCCTCTAGATTGATGATGGCTTGTTTGTTACATCAAAGGATTGATGAAAAACAAAGGAAAATTTGAAACAACCTTATGGGGAAAAAAATGTGAGTATACAGAGAACATTTAAAAATTGGTTCAAGGAGAAGAACAATGTTAAAACAATCATACTAAATACATTTACAATTGTTTATGAAATTTCATTGCAATGTTATAACTCATCGAACAAACGATTTCAAAAATTTTTTTTTCAGAACCGGTTAACAGAAATATTAATCGAACCGATTAAATTGATATCAATTGAATTAGGCCACACACGTCGATTTTGAGCTTAAAATTTAGTAAAAAGATATAAGTATCACCTCTTAAGTCTTGGCTTCGAGAGGGGTCGGGAACATGTTTTTTTATAAAATAAAATTTGAAACAGTCCTTTTTTGCGCTTTTTTGCAATTATCTCGCAAAGTAAGCGTCCCATCGGTATGAGTTATAGAACCAAATTTATTCTTCATTGAATTTACTGAGAGGACAATCAAATTTTCATGTTCGAGAGATTTTGCGCATTCCCAAAAATTGACATAAACTCAAAAAAAAATTTTTTTTGGAAATTGAGTAATTCAAGCGATTATCATCAGAATCGATTGAAATTATAGATTTCAACATAAAATTTGTTTCAAAGAATAAAATGTTTATGAATACTCTTGAAATTTTGTAACATTAAATAAGAAACTAAGCTTCCACTTCTGATTTTATTCGAATATGTCAACTGTAAACTCACTTGTTAATTCGAAATTTTATAATTGGCATCAGTTTTAAAAAATCTACGTATTATTCTAACACTGAAATTAATTAATTATTTTGGAAAAAATAATAAAAAAAATATTAGAGAAACGAAGATAGTCTTTTTAATTTTCATATTTCGAATTTTGTCACGGTCGGCCATACTGAATTTTCAAATCAATTTTGTTCCAAAATTGCAATTGATTCTGACGAGAGTTGTTTCAGTTATTCAATTTCCAGGAAAAACATTTTTTGACTTTATGTTGATTTTTTGGAATGCCCAAAATTTCGCGAACATGAAAATTGAAGTATTCTTATAGAAATTTTTTTTGAAGAATAAGTTTGGTTCTGCAACTCATATCGATGGGACGTATACTTCGCGAGATAATTGCAAAAAACTGAAAAAAAAATTTTCTCGACCCTTCTCGAAGCCAAGATTTGAGGGATGCGTTGGGAATATTTTTTTACTAAATTTGATCCGATCAACTTTCCGAAAAACCTCTAATTCACACGGCCTAAATGGTGAAAAACCGAATTTATATTAGATAACTTTTAAGAATCTTTGGCGTTTTTGTCAACTTGAAAAACGACTTTTATTTCAAATAAATGAAATGTGACGTCCGTCATAACATCAATTTTGTCCGGACAAAAATTGTTCGTGAAATGACGATGAAAAGTCATGAAATCGGTGAAATTTTTTTTCTCAGAAATTGTTCGTTTTAGGCAGGAGTAGTAATCGAGGCGATTGTAGCCCTATTTAGAGGGGAAAACCGAAAGCGATGGTTGAGGTATTTTTGTGCTTTGATTTGTTCGTTTATGTCATCTTCATCGGCCAAGACAATAATAGTGAAAGAAGGTAAGAATCTTTTATGAGCTGGAGCGTTGAGTGTTTAAGGGTCCATGCTATGTGTAAAATATTCAGCGAAATCGTGAATTTTCGAGATTTAGAATCTATGAATACTTCGTTCGCTGGGCAAGCGTATACAATAATTCAAAGTGAAATAGTGAAAGGTAGAAGTGTCACAGGTATTAATAAAAATACAAATCGTCGAATCTTGAAACGAATATTTAAAATCGCATGAGTTGATGCACTCGACAAGTTGTCAAATGGAACAAATTTTTTACAACACGTTTCGTGTCCGAACTCATGCGATTATCGATCATAACACCACTACTATACGATAATCACAAAACATTGAAAGCTATCGGACAAACTTGTAATTTCAATTCAATTGAATAATTAATACCGAATTGCCAGAGAAGTACGTTCTACGGTGTTGATTTTTACGGGAAACGTCGATTTTTATTTCGAATCGTGTAATAACGGATGTTCGCCCCTCGCCCGAAAAAGGGTGACATCGTCCCCTTCAATAATCTTAAATGGAATGAGGGCGTCAAATGACATCAATGGAAAGTTATTTGAATTCTCTTTACGAACATGCCGGAATTTTGCTGTTGTGCGTCAAAATTAGTGTCAAATACTCGTTGGAGCACTTCATGCTTCCCGTTGTCGCGGGGACGCGTAAGATTTTTACTGGGACGCCGTTCATCAAAAAGTCTTGCATTTAAACGAGCTCTCTGTCATTGTTCCCAAAATAGAGGGTGACAATTTCAACTTGTTCCGCAGAAGTATAAACCATAATTATTCGGATTGTTCACTTCGAAACATCGGATGGCGCAAAATATTATCTGACAGTACACGACGCAATTTAGACACGTAACAGAAACCCTCGTGCTACCCAGAAAAAAATTAACAAAGGATTTTCATCCCCTTACGTCGTTAGGACCAAATGATACCCAATCGTTAACGATGCATTTATATTTGATTTAGGAATTCAATATTCGAAAATCGATCGCAAAATTATTCGGCTAAGCAACGGTTTTGAGGCGACATGGACATTTGTGCATCGATGTTACGAGACAAAGGTTGTTTTGAAAGTTCCCCATCGATCCCCGTGCGGGCGCGATAAATGACGCGCGGTTAAAGGTCATGGAATACGGTTTTTCGCAGTTGTCTCGTGAACGACGAATTGTTTTATTATAAAGGTCCAGTTATGCTGTATAATTGACTCGGTTATCTGCAAACGAATCACGATTTTCGTATTTTTTTTGTGAAGTATGCCTAGGCTACGAAATGGATTTTTGCGGCCGAGGCTTGATAATCCTGGGGACGCTGGAAACATAACTTGCACGTTATACCTGAAGAGACAATAAACGAAAGTTTCTGTTCATCAAATATGTAGATGGATATGAACCGACGACCCATTTCTACGGGGCGGTATACTTTTATTGAATCATCTAGTTAATATATTTTTTCGGCTCAATAATATATTTGTTTTCGAAATTTCGATTGTTTGATGTTCTAATATCCCCACTGTATTTTATCATATGCTTCAATTTAGTCAAACACTCCCCTAGGAGAGTTCGAAAATGAACCGGCTAATGTAGAAATATTATTATTGGCCGATATTATTCCAATGGATACCCTAATATCATGTACATAAATTTCCACTTGTTTGTCGACTATGTATCCTGTTTCGCAACCACGGATCCCCGAGTTGTATTCAGAATTTTCCGTCTGTAACATTTGGTGAAATAAGCGAATGGTGTAATACAGCTTAAGGGTTTACCGGTATTTAGAAACGAGGAGGTGTGTGTGTGTCACGCGGAAGCGCCTATCGTTGTCGATCTCTATGGGACGCGCTTCAGTTGCACACCCATAATATACTTGGGCATTTGAAGTAAACTGAATACAATACTAAATATCCCACTCGGTCGCGCTACAATCAAATTTAGGAAGGGTTTATTAATTTCGGCCCCATTATTCCGGTGAAAATCCACTTAGTTACTTCCTCGGTTACTTGGTTACTTTGCATTATTCGATTCATGTGCCCTAATGGGCTCGCATATTTGGGATCGAGTTGAGTCGCAACATTCTGAGAGTCATGTGAGGAAAACAAAAGACTCTTGAAGACTTGGCCCAATTCAGAATTATTCTGCTCGCTTTGTCCAAGTTTAAGTTGTAGTTCTGAAATTACAACATCCAGATTCCCTGATAAGGGAATGCAAATTTCTTGTCGTTCATCCCAAAAATGTCTAACTTCGTCGGAAGTGTTTTCTTGAACCCCGAGAAGCGAATATAGATGAAATTCGGTGAGTGCTGCTCGTTAACTCTATTGTATATTAAATGACTAGTGACCGATGAATATAGAAGATATTCCCGCAAGTTGGGAAATGGTGTTGGATTAAATTTTTTCACTTCCATTTGGTTTGGGACTTTCGGAAACAGCATTTAATTTTGCAGTAACTCAATCTTCAGTTGCAGACACTGGAGGTTGAATCATAATGGAACGCCGAATCTACAACGAACGTAGAATTTCCAATTCATGTAAGCTGAAGAGTTAAAAACAAATTTTTTCACGGCGGTATTAACGGGGTCGATGTGAAGCCTTAAGCGGATAAAAGTACGAAGTTTTACAGCGTTATAAATATGCAAAATTTCCCTTGAAAAATAACCATTTGTTCGAAGTTCATACTGAACGACAAGCTAATGGAGAGTGGAATTGTGGGAAATTAATGTTCTGTAATACTGTAATGCGTATTAGCTCCGTTTAAGCTGATAGTTGTATAACGAGGCAGGTGAATATTTAATATGGAATATCTATTAACAAAAATTCTATTCGTCCTTTTCTTTAAGAAACGAAAAGATTTTGAAAGCTTTTTCTTTTTCAATAATTTTCTTGCTTTAATGGGAATAACTCTATCAGCAACACATTTTTAGGTGCTCTGGATTAATTGATTTCAACTGCTGATGACCCTTTCGATTTATATATATTGCAAAAGTCACTTACGTTCTTCGATTATCCGAATGATTCCCGACTATAATTAGGCCTGTTAATGGATGAGCAATATATGTTATTTATTCAAACCATGAGAAAATTTTGTACATGTACCAGGTGGGTTAAGAGTGCGTGGGATTACCAAGATATTTTCAAGGCTATAACTGAAAATGTTAAGAATTTTAATACAGAATAATCTATATCTTGCAGTTGGTTTATCAATGTTCGGGTGAAACTGCCAGATAGCTATCTTACAGATAGCCACTAACCGCCGGTTATCAGTTACCCAATTAAGGATAAATGAAATAACTGTTAAATGTCATCTATGTGCCCTCTGGATATGGCTTAAACTGTTAACAATGCTTTATTGTCATTGCTTTCATTAATTTATAACTTCATACATCCAAATACCTACCGAATATCAGTATTCGTTTTCGAGGCTACAGCTTGCCTCAACCCAAAAATAAGCCACAAAGAAGTTTCGATTTATCCTTCGGAATTGAAGTGGTAGATTAAACGATCTCGTCGATATTTTTATTTTTTGCTAAATGACATAATGGGCGATACGAATTTTTAGAAAGAATCGTACGATACGAATCCATACAAGATGAACAACGAATATTAATGAACATTTTATCCTTGTTGGCCGAACGATAAGAATCTTTCTTGACAAACCTTCTGCTACGAGTACTTATCATACAAATCATTCAGAAGATCCATATCGCTAGTTACAGATTCGTATAATACAAATATTAATAACATTCGTATATGCCAATCATACGAATCGTATCGACTTTTACGGATGACAAACGTTTCAGATATTGAAAGCGCTATCAATCTTGTGTCGTCTATGATCGTACTTTTTTTATAACGTCATCTTATAATAAAATATGTGTAGACATTTTTTGACCTAAATCACATGGGAATGGTCTAAAAAGTTAGTTCGTGAAAAACAACAACGAAAACTAGCTCCCACTAATTTATAATCGGTTCCATCACCATACAGAAATCCTTCTCTTCCTTCATATCCTTGGTTTTGCGCTCGCCCTCCTTCTCGTTCCTTCCGAGTTTCTGAGGCGTTGCGTCGATTTTGTCGGCCCACGCGTCGTTTATCTATTTCTTGTGCGTAACTAGGGTTGCGGTTGCCAACTACAATATTTAACTCATTCATCACTAGTAAAATGCTTCAACTTCCTTCCTTGTATAAAGCAAGCAGTTAAATATGTTGTTTGTAACCTCAATTATTTATTTTCATCTAGGTGTTTCAGAGATGAGCTTAATGCTCAAACACATTTCTTGTAACCAAGTCATCATTTGTTGATTCGTTATACATTGAACTACACTGCTCAACCATTAAATCGTTATTCCAAACATTCGCATTGTCTTTTAAGAATGAAATATGACCTACAGGTGTTATGTGCTTTTGCTTTTTCGTTCATTTTTATTTCTTCATCTTTAATGAAAGAAATGTGTCAGATGTTCCACCAAAGAATCTTCTCAAACTTGTTTCAAACGACTCTTGGTGTAGTGTTTCAACTTTTATCGTTGTGATATAAGTTACTTCGAATGGTTATTATGCCTTTACGAAGATTAGAAACTGTGCAACTTGAACAATTAGTGCGTTGGATACAAGAAGGATTGTCTCAGGAAGAAGTCGCTGGGCGACTGGATGTGTCGTAAGCCGCAAATGGAATCGATATATGTCTACAGAATCCCCAGAATACAGACACGGAGGAGGAAGAGAAGGTGCTACAACTAGTGCTTCAAGAGTTAACAGCTTATTCAGGCAAGCTACCGGAACAGTGATTTCTAATCAAACTGTCTCATTTGAGGGATAGAAGATGCGCCACATTCCTTCTCAACTAACTGCAAGACAGCGTGCTTGAAGATATGAATATGAATAACGACAATGGAGTGGCCGCCGTGTTCACCAGACATGAACTGTATAGAGCATGTCCAGCAGCCACCTCAAACTTCAGAGCAGTCGTCCAACGCTTTGCAAGAAATTTGGCATCCCTGATTTCTGAAGATCAGTTTTTATTGGCAAACGTTTGAAGCGTGTGCAATTTCCTATTTTGTGATTAATTGCGAATGTGAATAACCGTTACTGCAAGCTGAAAGACGATCATCAGTCCTCACGATGCAATGCCACGGCTTCTGCAATACGTTCAGTTTAGGATCAAACTCTCCATCTAATACACCCTTTATGGTTTCAACTGACCTCGGTCTCCCTTTACCCGCTTATATGTTCGACTGGTAATATCAATATCACAGTGCCACACTAATCCATTCAATGACCTATAGCATGTTCGGTGATGAGAAAAAGTGCACCGCTCGAAGATCTGAACCGTTGCTTGTTGAAAAGCCAAATTCGCTCTCACGCTTGATGAGTCACCAATGTATCGGGCGCGATAAAAAATGCTTCCAATTTTCGCTGAATCTAGACAATTTCTCGTCGAAGGTGAATGTTCTTCGTTTGAGCGACAGCTGTATCCGATATCCTTTCAGGTAACCCTTTTATAATCGGATAATAAATGCTCATGAGCTTGCGTGTGAAGTGGCTATAAAATCACAGGGACTTTTTTACGGAAGGGGATGAAGCTCTTTGTAATGTCGAACCAATGACGTCGAAGGTTTCGCGCAACTCTTAATATATTCATCAGAAATTGTTACATCCAGTTATGGCAAGGAAATATGAAAATATCAAATATACGAATTACTTATCGACAAAGAACGAACAGCGAATGATGAATTGTTACTTTTCCACTGGAAAAGCGAATGCGCGAAATATTCCAATTGTGGCGTACTTATTGCTTCCGCTTCCTCGAACTCGGGCTGAATCGTACCAAGGCATTGTCGCAATAACAGGTAGCTTATACCTGAAGCCTTATTAAATTCGATGGAAACAGACTTCGCCTTGTTGAATATGTTTTCTTTGAATTTTCAATTTTCCAGTCGTTCCTCATCTCCTTCGCAAACGAATGTTGTATCATATTTACTAACTCCGACGTGATAGCATTTGATGCGGAATGGTCCGACCTGAAAGTTCGGCATCGCCATTGTTGTTCTCAAGAATTCCCAATTTTAATTGAACGGTCCGTTATTAAACGCCCAGGTGTAATTAGGGGGCTTATACAATTTAAATTGGGAAAAGGGGTTTCCGTTGCTATTCTTTTTAATTACAGGAACAATTCGGTCGCTTGAAACGCTCGAAATATATTTTCTACAAAAATTGCACAACTGAATACTCGATATGTTAAACGGATGGTTTCTAATAGTCACTACAGATAATGTTTTCTACTAAATGAAAAACATTCATTTCCTTCTAGTGAAAGCGTTGATAACAAAATATGTTTGTTCAATTAAGTTTCAATACTTTTATGGTACTATTTATGTATGATGCATGCACTACGTTGCAATTCCAAAGCTTCCATTAATATAAATTGATCAATTAATTATTATTTCCTTTATGATTTCACGTGAAAATTCTTTTTAAGTCAACTATTGAACAAAAATGCTTCAGAAACCGCCGGAATTTTTGTTCCAATCTCATGTTTATCCCTTTAAGAATGTTTTCATGATCTGCATTATTAATTTCCGGGTAATTCATTTTCTCGATTTCGCTGTGAAAAACATTCTAAATCAAATATAACCGACTTTACAAGTCACGAAATGAAAGTTTATCGGGAGTTTTATGGTCCCTGCGACCGATTTTCAGACAAAGTATCACGAAAATACTGTCGACCTTGAGTGTTTTTTTTTATGGGTTAACCAGAGATTACGAGAATTCCTGCCATCGAATTCATTTATCTCACTTCAGACTGAAAATAACTTTATGGGCAAATATTCATGTTAATCTCAAAGTATTATCACGATTTGCATTATTGATATTTGTACCAATTCGAATTATACAAATTGAAAATGACGGTATAATTCAAAGCTTGAAAAATGGAAATTCGATGTGGTGAGAGAGCGTTCTAGTCATTTGACGATAATTAGCATTTCACCGAGAGAGTCACGGAGCGAAGGAATTTACCCAGTTATTCCCCCTTGAGGAAAATATCGTTTTTTGCGATGGCGTTCAAGAGCCAAAGGAATCCTTCACACACATCTGAGTGTCCCACTTATGAAATATAGTACATAATGACAATTCGTAAAAGTATGCGGTTGAATCTTCGAGGACTCTATGCGAGTACGGGAAATATGTGGTAAGCAATATGAGGTCTCGATAAAACCTGTTACAAATTTTATTGTTGCATGCATAGCAAAAGCAAAAATTGTGTTGTTTTTTTTTTGAAAAATTCATTCAGCGTGATGTATGATGTAGAATGCTTCATGTGTTTTAAAAAACACATATGAAATGAAAGTAATTTTCTAAAAATGAAGACCGAAATAAGTTCAAGCCAAAAACATATCATCACATAAATTATTATTCCAAAACGCTTGTCAGGTAATACACAGATATGTTGCCAAAAACTACGGGTAAATGTGCTAACTCACTAATCCACGATGCACGAGAAACAGAAGATAGAAAGTGAAAGCGTGTTCGAGGAACCGGCAAAGATAAGGAGTGAAGTTTCGACAGTCAGTAGGACTGAACATGTAGTGAGGATTATGAAGTTAATCATAAAGTTATTTGTTTCTTTCACTGAGATGTGAGGACACCATATTTTATTGTGATTTTTTTGTCATGTTATTTATGATCACTTTCCCCCTATGTCGGTTGAAATAAAGATCTCTTTCTTTATTATTTTCTTTTCTAAGACAAGCGTCATGTTGTTACTTAATTTGATTTGAAAAAAATTTTAAAGGATGTGTATGATGTGCATTATTTCAGAAACTGACTTTCGGAAGCTCCACTTTTGTTTTGATATTACATTTCAAATGATATTTCAAAAAGCCTCTATAAAAATATTTATCACTGAACTTCATCATTACGTTATCCTTGTTCTCACATTCAAAGAAGATTCGAAATACACTGTGCGCAAAAATTGAAGGAACAAAAGAAATTTGTTAATTTTTTGGCAATTTTCAGCATCTGTCATGTTTCATTGGGGAAAAATTTTTTCTCCACCTGTAACGTTAAGGTGAAACGAGCAAAAAATTACCATCTTTTCTTTTTTTGGTTAATCGACTGTATATTCAGCAATATTGGGGGAAAAGGTTAGGTTATAGAAAAATTTATCAGTCTAATGTACCCCAAAGGCCCCCTAAACTATTAGCTCTCTCGGTTCAGTGGTTTTCCTGGACCGATTGTTTGAAATTTTGAATAAATTGAGGGAACAAGATTTTTGTTCCTTAAATGTGACTCAATCTTTTTGAAAATCTATAATTTAAATTGTTTTTTACTTTCTACGCAATTTTGAGTTTCTGGAAGATTGATTAAAAAAAAAAGTATCTAAAATTTCCACAAAAATTATTTTGAGAATTGAAAGAATGTTTTCTCACGGTTGACAAAATTCCGTGAAATTTTCTTCAAAAAATAGCGAAAAAATTAATTTAGAAGAATTGAAATTTTTTTCTGGAAAGTTTAAAAAACCAAGAGGTAGTCAGAGAGGTCGTGGTTTTATTTAACTCTTTTCGATTTTTCAAAAAATTTTTGTTCTTGCTTTTTTCGATATTTTTTGAAAAAAAAAATGTTACGGAATTTTTTCAATCATGAGGAAAAAATTTTTTTTTCAATTTTCAAAAATTTTTTTTGGATATTTTCGCCATTTTTGAAAAAAAAAATTTTGAATCTCTTTTGGTATCTGGCCAAAGGACTTGCCGAATATTTTTTATTCGGTATTCAGCCAAATCGTTATTAGTGGCATCTGTTATTTCTAAACGTGCTGATAACAAATTTCTTTTTTATTTTGTTCTACATAATTTCCAAAGATGTGCGTAATATTTTTTTCATCATCGTCTACCAGAAATTATTTTGCAGAAACCTCGTCGCAAAATAAAATCTTTTCGAGTTACGATGTATGTAATTAAAAGATTTCATTCATTCGTATGCAATATAATAAATGATGTCTGGTGATTTGAATTCAATGAACTGAAAAAAATATTCCCCGCCTATTGAAATCAGTCTTGTTCAAACAATTTTTCTTTTTGTTTTAACCTGGATTTAACGCAGTAAAAACGGCCGTGTGGAGTTTTCGTTGCGCCACCCTGTGTACAATCACCGTGCATTATTTCCCGGTTTTTTATCTTTAATGAAATAAAATTACATCTCTAGCGTCAGTAAAAATGGTCGTTTTTATTATCGGTATTTTTCACTGCTTTACATGCTCTGCCCACCTTTTATCCGGTACATTCCATACCCTTTTATGTTATTTCATGTCGTATATTTTCCTCGCTCCGTACCACTCTCCGGAGTAGGATTATGTCGGATGAAAAGTATAAGTAAATAGGAAACTCGAACATCCTTTTAGACCGATATCGGAACTGCATTCATTCGCAATAAACACAGGCAATAACTGTGAATCAAACTCTATCCGTAACAGCTTAAATTAATATAAAAACCTTGAGACTTTATTCGGTGCTACGGTACATTTCGAATTGTTTATTTCCTATCGTTTATTCGAAAATGTTCGACATTAATCTGAAATGTTATTCGTAATGTTCTCTCTTTTTCCAGGTGGTCGTCGAATCATCCACTTCGGCTCTAGAGTATGGGGACATCGTTGTCGAAGAAAATTCCCCGGTGAATGCAGATTTGCGATTCGACTCGCAGCTCATGCACTTGTACGTTATGACCGAGAAGAAGGTAAGGATCACCGTCTTTCTTGCGGACATGAACCGATTCCACAGTTTCTATTGCCATTCGCCACGACCGTCAGGGACCGAGTTCGTTATTTTCGTTCTCCATTTCCTTAAAGCGTTGTACCATTGTACGGGTGCAGTTTGTTTTGTCTTTTCGAATTTTCCTTATGGGTTATAAGGAGCCGCGCTCCGTTCCGGCAGTAGTCCGGGGGTAAATGGAGGGCGAAACACCCGCTCGCCAAACATAAAATTCCAACCGGAATTGCACGATTATTAGAAGATTCGTCGAATTCCATTCGAACGTTTCTTCAAGATATATACCGGGGATCTTGGAGGGAACTCGCCATATTTCCTTAGATTTTAAAGGATTGATTGGCGGTATTTCGTGACTTCGTGAATTTTGATTGTCAGATTATGGAACTAGAAGGAACGAAACGACAGTTTTCCCATTTAAACGATTCGTTAATTATTTCCCTTTTTTTAGTCAGTGTGGCACAATTTAAATATTTGAACATTCAAAGCTGTTTCAGCCGAATCACGTTACTGATTCGAAATCAATCCTCATAGAGGGAAATTGCCAGTTGATTGAGAAGACAAGATAAATATAGCATCATTCAGTCAACGAAACGATCTAATACCAAGAAATATTTTCGGCAAACACCCATAAAACTGTCAACCAGTCGCTACTGAATGTGTTCCTATTGTTTCTAATTTTCGGTTCTTGATATACTTGATCCATTAATGCTTTATTGTTCATGCTGAAGATATTTCTGGTATTCAGCATATATTTCTGCGCATTCGCCTTTTTTCTCTGAATTTCGAATCAATTTTTGGCCTCCATTAAATGGACGCTGACTATTGAACGAAATTTAGTATGTAAAAATGTACAATAGGTAATATGATAAAAGTCAAATAGCTCCACTGTAGTCATAAAATGATTCGTATTCTACGATTATGTTAATTCGAATATGTCGATTACGCACTAAGCGTCTTCTTATTACATAATTGTAGATAAAGACCTTTTTAAAGCCCCATTTTCATTATCATTTCAATATTAGAGTCCCTTCGGCTATCATTACTAAATGATTGTATTTATGACCGCCCCTCAATTTGATGGTACGAATTTCTTCTAATGTAGAACCGATAATTTCGTTTTTCAGTTTCATTCCTTGTTGACACAATAAAATAAAACCGCTCCGCTTTCGAAATCAACCATAATTCAATCCATGTTCATCACCTATGTCAATGGTTTATTGTAGGTGTCGTATAAAACCAGAAAATTGTATGCACATGCATTATTATAATGCAAACGTTCATTTTATTGATCCTTCTCTCTTCTCTTTTTTTTTTGACAGCTAAATTTTGAATACACCTACACACTTTGTCCTCCTGCGCTAAGAAAGGTTTGCTATACATATTCAGAAACACCGAACGCCAGTTATGAAATACGTTGAAGTACGAACTCGACGGATTTATTTATAAGGAGAGAAATCTTCGCACTGGTATCTCGTTCCCTTCATTTTTCTTTCAGTCGCGGTTTTCGTAAGTCAATTCCATTTTTTTCCGACATAATTTTCCACCAAAGCGAACTCATTAAGAGCTGTAAGGTCCTCGAGATTCGCATTTCTGGCGTTAGTGTTGTAGCTTCATCTCAAAGCCTTTCTCGCTACATAGCAGATAAATTTGCAGCCTTTCCGCGACAGAATCTCTTTCATAGACTATAAAACTCCAAGCATGACCGACTCATTCATTTATAATACGAATAATAGTCGCCAATTTAAGAGCCGGCTACGGATTTATTTCGTTGAGTATCAAATTTCATGCTGACAAATTGTGCGATAAAACAACAAAAATTCGTGGCCATTGTTTTTTTTTATGATAATTCTATTCAAAATTGCACAATTATGGTGTAATGTTAAGGAAAACATGCCGGATTCTTCCTAACTATTTTTTTCGATGAATCAGGTGCAAAATTTTTCATATGCTCCAACTCCGATGTCCAATAATTCATTAGTTTGTACACTTGCAAAGCTCCAAACACGTTGCTCCATAAATCTCGAGGAAGTTCATTGGAAAACATTCATCGGGTATTTCTTTTCTGTTCAAACAGCTCTGTTAATATCAGCAAGTTCTTTGCAGTGCGCAGATTGTTCTAATCCATACGTTTGTTCACGTCATGTTGCGAAATCTCTTATTAATTCGAAATCGATACGGCGAACGAGCATCGTTTTTCACGGAATCTCCAAGTAGGCGATCATACGGTTCCTATGATTTAATTAGAAAGGGTAATTTTCCGTATTCGGATTGAATAATTGAGGTGAATTGAAGCCGGGGGATGACCGGCGGAAAGCACTTTAATTTCGTTCTAACATCGCCTCATCTAGCCCGCGCTAGATGCAATCTCCTGATTGTATATCTATCACCGAGTGACCATTGAGTACATTTTCGAACATTCTTGCATTCTGCATTTCTGTCGGATTTCGACACACTAGGAAAGTAGTTGCCGCAACCGATCGAACCTGAGTTGGCGAGTTTCTCGATTATGCACTCGAAAATGCGCAACCTGTCAATTTGATTGTTTCTTATTATCGCTCTTCCACTCGACCCGAATTTAAAATACGGTCCTTTTGTTTATCTACAAGTTTGTCAGGGAAATTCGCATATTCCAAGTATTTTTCTTTTGTGAACAAGGGATTGAATATTCGATTACGAACTCCACCAATAAACATTGAACGTGCGTCTTATCAATTGATCAAACTTATGTACATACATGGATTTGTATTCAATCACACACGAGGAGGATATCTTTTTATACGTTATTACATCTATTTCAGTAATCAAACGATAATTAACGACTTCTTAGTTCAAAATGTAAAAACTCATATTTATGTATTTTTGAATCATGCATTACTCGAAATACTCTTGATAGTACCTCAATCAGTTTGCAACTACAAACAAGTGATTTTTTTTAATTCGTTTGCATTCGATGAACAATAATTGCTCTATCTCTTCCCGTAATAAATAGTTTGACATTTGCTAATGATTTATTGTATCGTTAACAATGAGTTCATTCAGTGAGTCTACATATGATGAAATCATTGTAAAGGTTATATACATATTCTATGTAAATATCCAGTTTAGTGATTATTTTTTTTATTTTCGTAATACGAAAAGATATAAATTAAATCGAAATAAGACATTGTTCGACAATAGCTGTCGTCATTCACGAAGAAATAGCAAATCGAGGGTCTTTGGGATATGCCGTATGTAAGCCATGATCATTTGTGTTTGTGGCCCGTTTGAGTGCAACAAACATTAATTGAACGACTCTTCAATTTTCAATTTCAAATTTCACATTGAATTAAGTATATATAGGACTTGAGCTCTGTTACAGTATTAGTGCCCACTCTTTAAAGTAAGTTAAAGTGTCGCCTCTTCCTCATGTGGCTAAAAATACTATTGGATTCTACGAAATTGATTTATCCGAAACTCATTTACTCGACGAATAAACGTTGAAGTTCATCCCTCATTAATCATGGGAAATCCCGAAATTCGGAGTCAGTTGCGCTGTTTTCCTTATTCGTCGTTTCCTGTTTCTTGGAAAAATATAACTAATTGGCTAACGATTGCAAGGTCAACACAAACAAAGTTGTTCCGTTATCGTATGCACATTATTAGTCATTCTCGGGCTTACGCACAAACATTGTTTTTTTATATCAGATATAGATAGATGGTCGATTGAAAAAGTAAACAAATAAATAGCGGCGAATGTTTCAGATAAATTTTTGTTTACGGAAACATTAGAAATTCAATGTTCACGGATGTCACTTTCGTAACGGACCCGAACGTAATGCATTTGTTGGTACATGATACTTCCTTCTATTTTCCGTGGGCAGATTGCAGGAATCAAGGTTGCCTCGCCCTTTTCGACGATTGTTTGATTTTTCAGAATAATGACAAGTTAATCAAGGTAATACTCGTTGATGTGTAAGGAAATCAAACAAATCATCAACAGTCGTGTAACCCAAGTAGCAACGTTTGTTGTGACGGGGAGCAAAATTAAAAATCAGAATAGCTGTCTTGAGATTCAAAGCATGCCAATCATTAAAATGTAGAGAGAGAAAAGTTTAAAAAAATAATTAACGCTGTCTACCTCAATCAAGTTCTTATACAATCGTTCGTCAAAAGAAAAATCACAAAGTAGTCAGCCCTTTTAAACATTACGAGAAATATATCCATGTTTAAGAGGAAAGGCCACGTATCCAAAGTTTCGCAACTTTTTAGGAGAGAAAAATATTGTTTTTTTTTCGGGTTATTATCTCATTTTCAACAAAATTTATAATATATTGTGTTTTATGCCTAAACTAGAAAATCTAACTATTAAACAATCCGATGAAATTAAAGTAATTCAGACTAGACGAAATCTCTAGGTAACTCCACACCTGAACAGAACCGACAGGAAACGTAATAAAAATGACAGAAAGCCCTAATTTCAGAAAACGTAGTAGCCAGTCACGGTATTTTGACAGAGTTTATCCATATTCAAGTAAGTCGAGCGTGTGAATAAAAAATGAATGCCACCACCAAAAGTGAACACTCATTATTTGAGCGTTATGAAGATTGTTATTATTCAAAGTCATTTTTCCGATTTATCTCACCGTCACTCCCAACAAATATTTCACTTCGACTTTAACAAATAACAAAAGTGTCAGCCTGTTTCCAAAGATAATTGAAATATCTTCGAGATGATGTGCCACTTAATCCCGCGAGCCATTTGGGTTTCCTTAAAGGAGTTACCAATCCGTTAAAAGGGAAACGGAATATTCATTGAAACCTTGAAGGACTTCAGAAGAAACTTCTTGCCCTTGCCATCCGGGCAAATGCCATTACACAATGAAAAAAGCGTTGCGACGGCCGCAAAGTCCCGAAACCGTTCCGATAGAAGGCTTTCGATTTGCTTAAACGTCCATGAGGGATAAATCATAAAGAAATTCGTGACGCTTGAATATGAGTTTTCAAAATCACCTATCCCGTCATGCTTATTCAGAAGAAAAAGTCAAATATTTTACGTCGAGTTGGTGCATAATGATACAGCAACTTCATGTTTACCGCATTGGTCCCTTTTTGCGACAGCTTTGTATATCGAAAGTGACTAGGGAAACAAGGTGGCCACTTGAGATATCAGTTTATCTCCTACCCAGCCAACATTAATATTTCAATTCGAAGACTTTCCGTTCCGTATAGATTAACTGAAATTCTATTGGAAAAGCATTATCAACGTTCCGCTACGTTTCTTCTGGAAACATGGAAAACTATAAGTGACTTCAAATGATTGAAATGATGTGGAAATCAATGATCGATGGAAATATCCATGAAAGTTGGATGGGGAAAGTGAATTGATCATTGTTATATCTTTGACAAACATACTGGCGGAAAAGGAATGGAAAGAAGGGTGAATATCGTAATGAAGGCATGAATGCGTGGTGCGGGGCAAACTTACGACAGTAGACAGGTAATTTATGATAACAGACATTAAGAAAAAGCAATAACCGAAAACATAATATGCATAAAATCAACAATAAAATTTTATGTTTCAAATTAGGGATATTATACTCTACCGGTATTTTTCTGACCGATAATCGCAAAACAATTAATAATTCCACGGTAGTGTTCAATTTGAACGGCACACTTGAGTGAACGGTGACATACCGTGGCTCATGCATTTTTTCTAATTCCTACGAAACGCACATTTGTTTTCAAACCAAGCGCTTATTTCGAATTGATTTGAAGTGTGCCGACTCTTCTCGCGCCGCTCACCTAGATGTGCCGTCCGGTATCGTTCGTCCATTCAAAACGCGTTTAGAAATTTTTGAGAACTTTGAATCATGTTCTTTCTGAAGAATATATGTTTTTTGAATTCACATAACTCGCTGGACGTATTTTAATAATCGTCATCTCAGAGGCTGAGACTGAGGAGGTTGTGGAGGACGGAGCGCCTTTTTTTTGAACCGCGCCCGCTTGGTCAGAGTTGTACAACTTTGTTTGAAAGATAGACGCCGTCGCCGCAAGTTTATTGTAGTTATGGCGCCGATAATTATGAAATTCATCCCGGGTTGCGGCACTATTCACGACTTGACATTTTGTTCACACCTAATGAGAGAAAAAGAAACCAAGAATATGAAAATGGAAGGAAAGTAAAAAATAAATTCGAAGAATTCAGAATATATAGTTTTGTACGGTGTTTTTTTTATTTCTTGACGGTGTAATTTTCCAGACATTCCAAATCGTAGGATTTTTTTCAATGTAATGTTCCATAAACACTTAGATTTCAGATTTATTGTTCTAAATATTGTATCGCTAGCGTACCGACGCTAAGAAATACGATATTGCAGAAAACCGGTAATTTACTGCCGATAGGATATGTTACAGAAATACCGGTACATTGGATCCCCCCATATTGAATTCAGATTAAACTGACGAAAATACCAATTTTTTCATATTTGAAACATCTTTGTTCACACATTTTTGTTTGAATAATCTGAAAATTATTTTTTCAAGCAACGATTTGAGCGAACGGGAAATGTTCTCCAGAAGCTCGAAGTTAAAGTTGTAAAAGTGAAAATTTCGATTGAAATCATTTCGTTCCCGAATATTCGCTCTCACTAAATTAACAATGCAATTTATCTACATTTTTCAGTGCGGTAAACAATCATAATATCAATATTAACAAACGAATTAATAAACTAACAAGAAGCAATAAATTAGCAAAACCCAATTCAATTTCGAATAAAATATTTGCCTCTTCACTCTATTCCCGCTTGTGTTCTATATTTCATTCCTCACCGATTCATTATTCATATAATCCATATTGAATAACAATCAAATCAATTCGTAATATTTCATCCAATTCCATCATAATTCAATTTGACTCTATTCTAACAAATGGTTTACATTTCGTATCGTCTTCCTGAATTTTCCCGTCAGTCTATTTGTCGTTTTATTTTTTCAATCCGCCTTCATTTTCGTCCAATTTTCAAATTGAAATTCTCAGCGGTTAGTAAATTGAAATTAATCTGGATGTTTTTTTATTTTGTTCCCATTTTAGTCGCAAACTGTGAATTCAATTGAGAATTTCAGTCATTTTAAATCAATTCCGAATCTAGATCGAAGTCTGTATTCTATTTGATATTGTTCTATTTTCAAAACGAATTTTCTAACAATTTTTTTTCCTTTCATACTTAAAATTTCCTAAAATGTTTACTCGTTCCCCGATTCGATGCTTTTAAATTTATTGTATCGTTTTTGGGGTCTTTTAATTCATCTGCATCCAAAAACCGGATTAGATTGGATCCGATTAATCGAAGCTCGTGCGAAATCCGTTTCCAGGCCTTCCGAATCGATCGTTTCTCGTCCGCATTTCATTCATTTCAAGGACGTTCTGTTTATGATTGAACTGTGAAGAATTCGACTGATTTTTAATGAATTAATATTTCAGTTGTATATTTTGTTTAAAAGTTTAAAAGTTGGTATGAAAGCAAGCTGAAACGGTGTTACGGCGCGATCTATTTCAAACCAAATCCTTAATTTCCTGAAAGCATATATTGACTGATATTCTAGGAAGTTCTGCCAGCTTCTATACTACTTACGGTTAATTCTGTTTGCAACAAAACTTACTCTTCTCACTTGCGTTAGTATAACAAATTTTGTTCCTCAGCCTATTTTCTAACGTTATAATACAGCCGTTCTTCAACCTATTATGCGCATCGAATTGTGTCTAAGTAAAAAATGATGTTGAATTATGTTGAGTGAGCCAATAAAATCGACGAGACGAATGCAATGTAGCGTTCCTTCTAGTTTCATCACAATCTGACAGATTGGTGCCGTATAAGAAATCCTGATTTATTTCAGATCAATCCGTTCCCGATCTCATTCCGATTCGATGATTCGCGAATCCAAGATTCATTGGATTATCTGAGTGTTTATCGATTATGGATTAATTCTGAAACATAGTGTCTTTTACATCGGGAATGGAACCAATCCGATAAATTCCGCGGTCTCAGAATGATTTAAGATCCTCGTAGGGATTAGTGCATCGAATTAGACGAGCAAAACGGCTCTTCATACCGTTTAAACTATCGTCTATGAGCCGACGTGCTCCACGATTGGGGTTAATTATTTTCATTCGAAGGACTTTGGAGAGCCATATTTCGCGAAACGTCAGTTTCCGTAATTCCGATCGAATATTTTCAATTCGAAGATCTGGTCTGGTTCGTCAGAATACAGACGATTTCCGCGAGGAATTTCCGCGGTTCTTTGTCTGTCGTTCGTCGAACCACCAAGGCAAAAATTCATAATTATAAGAGGAAATAAGCCTCGCGAATTTCCTCGGGAATTCTCGGAGGCGTTCAATGCATTTGACGGGTTCAGAGCACCGAATTCTATTTGTTCCAGGTATCCAAAGTCAAAGTTCAAGAATGCAGAGTATATAGAAACTGTCTGGAATGTTTGGGAGCTAAGGATCCATACTGCGGATGGTGTTCGCTGGAAAACAAGTAAGTGTTTTTATGTCACATTTTCCTTAGTTTAGTTACCATTGGAACTATAAATTCATTTTGCTACGAATACGTCGATTTGATTAATGACCTGAAATTTGATGGTTATTTAAGGATGTCGAACAATGTGGTCGGTTTTTTTCTAGACATTTGTTTGGAAATCATACATTTCATATATCACTAAAACCCCATCAATACTCCAGCTCGCTTCAATCATTATTGGTCGAAACCGAATTGTAATCCAGCTCGAATTCGTGGCAAGTATTGGTTTTCAGGTTTGGCGTTTCCATTTCCATTTCAACTATTCCGATTCATTACTGATGTTATATTAGAGTTTTTTTACCGTTTCGCTGCATAAAAATAGCAATTTTTTCCGTATCAAATATCTAAAAGCCCTTTATAATTATAGTGTAGCGATGAATTTTTACTGTTTACTGCTAGTTCAATTGACATTCGATTTCTCGTCTACTATTTTCGTTATGTGTTTAACGACTATTGAATCCACAGGCTTTACATCATATTTGATAGTTTGTTTTCGGATTTATCGTGAATTTAAATAGAATTAGAATGAGGTTTGAATTATGGAAAAATCGCCGTTTTTCAGATTTGTGGAACGATTACTTTTCCGTATTAAATGAGTAAAAACCGTTCATAATTATTGATTTGAATAGATGACTATCGTATCGCGATAAACGAATTTTGACTGTTAACGATGCAAGGTAAATTACTCATTCCGATACTTCAATTAGCGTTCGATGTCTCATCTACTGTTCCAACCGTTATTTTATGAATATATCAAATATTTGGATTTCGACTTCATACAATTAATTTTTATACATAAATTGTTATGTCTTCTTTAATTTTATCCAGTGCGGTGAATAATATGCGATGAGACAGACACTTTCAAGAAATTTAAGAGTAGGAGTCTAGTTTTGAGATAAATATAAATGTATTATATAAGTCAGAACACCGACTACACAATTTCATATTCATTGCAGAAATGATTCATAGCATCATAGTTAATGTCATTTGTGTAGGTTTTATCTGCAAAATTCACTAAATGGAAGGTGTTCTAATCTGCGATAAAGCAAATGGGTGCTTACATGAAGCGCATTTACAATACAAGATCACCCGAACGTACAATCGGGCGTAGAACAAGTAATTTCGAAATTTATGAGGATTATTAACGCAATAAAATACAAAACGTTCTCTGTTGGCCTTCGCTTTTCGAAGAAACAAATAAATATTCAAATTAATGTAATCGAACAACTAACACAACAACGAATGCGATGTATTGAATTGCTGATGGTTCTGCCGGTCAGTATCGTTCGTTCAAAGCATATCACAAAATTTTAGACGCGCCTATGGCAATCATCTTCTCTTGTAAGAATAGATGTTTTTGGAATTTACATAACTTCTACTGCCAGTACAATTTCCGTCCAATTGTGATTTCGAAATCTACGTCGATTCCGCTGAGGAGGTTTTGGAGGATGGAGTAAGGCGCCTACGGCACACAGTGGTCCAACTGCGGCCACCTGCAGTTTTCAGTGCTAGAGCTGACCGAACTCGGCAAACTACCATAAAACATGTGTGAGATGCGCATTCTGAGGTATATTATTTTGATCCTCATTGAGATAACGTATATCACCGGTGGACGACTGATATTTCTTGCAGTACTCATATGTCGCAAATTATCAGAGTGAAAAATCGTGTTCTTCCCGAAATATTGTTGAATTCGCATGTTAAAAGTGTGCTTTCGTTACGTACACATATCACAGAGCAATTTCAAATAGCCGTTGAGCATTTTTGGTTGCTTGAATGAAAAGTATCTCAAACTGTAGTGCCGAAATTTGGAAAAAAGTTGGTTAAAACCTGTAGAAATAGACACACTTGCTTTCAACAAAATCAATTTTGACTTGAATGAGCTCCACCACCGCCTGGGCACCGTAAACTGCAATCCGGGGGCAGAGGATGACTACCAAAAACTTTGGCTGATTTGTGTGAATGGACTGGAATTCGCGCGAATAAGTGCTCTGCGAGCCAAGGGCAAAAAATATGTCGCTGGCGCCATTGGTCTTCTGCGTCTGTTCGAAGATGAAATCGAGGAGGCTGAAGACAAGGACGATTCCACTGAGACAATGTTCACTAAAGAAGAGGCTTGTGCTCTGTACGTCGATTTAGGGCTGACCAAACGTCAAACAATTCGCAAAACCTTAATCAAGGAACAATGCAACATTCTTCCTCTTACCGACTCTTAGAGGATTCAGCAGATTGTTACACCGATCTTTCCATTGCTGAAGGTGAAGTCCGCATTCCGCTTCAAAGTTTGGTGGATTTGATAACATATGGGCTGCTATCCACGTTAGTCATGGATCTACAACTGTCAAGAATGAATTAAACATTGTTATGGAAATGAAGTTGCGATGGCTTCTCTAAACAAAGTGTCTACTGGATTCAGTCATCATGATTTCTCCTGACTGATTCTGAGGATACAACCATTTTGGTTTAATCGTCGCCCATCTTCCACATGAATGTGTGTCGTCCAGTTTGATTTATTTGCTAGAGAAACCGAGAAAATACTTTTGAAGGAAATGAAACGTATGAACGATTAACTCAACATTCTTCATCCCACTTCGGTTACAATCAATGGTATGAACTTCACCGTCCGCCTTTTCTGCTTGATAAGAAAATTCGTCAATTCCTCACCAAAATAACCTGCTCAACCTGGTAGGTGATGCAAAACCATCACACATGAAGTCAGAAGGAAATAAAGGTTGTTTTCACTTAATACTGCATGTCTACTTTCCGCACATGGATCCGATTCATGAACTGCATCTTCCATATCGGCTACCGCCTTGCTTTCAAAAAGTGGGCTGCCAGATCGGAAAGAAACTCGTTCATTGAAGCTTGAGAGAAAAAAATGGGAATTGTGGTGAATATTCCTAAGCAGGGGACAGGGTCGTCAAACGATGGAAATGCGGCTCTATAGTTGATATTATGTAGCGTCATCTGTGCATATGATACTCCTACAGTGTAAAATTCATTCCAATTAGGTGGTTGTCAGAAGAAGCCCAACAGGCAAGAAATGAAGAATTCAGGAGATTTAGACAGAATAATTCGAGGAAATGCTCTCGTCTGTCGCCCAATGAGGACATGATTGATGTCACCTGACCTTCTCTTATCTTCAGTCCAACTTCGATTCCTTGAACTTAGAAATAGCGATCTTTTTTTTTATTATGAAAAAACCAAAACATGACTCCTTTGGAAATTTCCGGTTCTAAATTTATTAATATTAACCAGAAATCTCTGTAACGTTTAAATGAACTTTCACCCCCTTCGAAGCCGCTATTGATTTTTCTTTCTAACGCCGTATATATTATTTCCTGAAGTTAAATTTAATATCTTAAAATAAAGCTATCTTATCAATCATTCACGAACCTTCGGGGTTTCCATCCCTGTTCAACAACATCAATTTTTCATAAAAAAAAAGAGCGCCGCCTTTTTAAACTTTCATTTAATGTTGGTCTGTCATTATTCATACACTTCCGTCCTAAAATATGTTTTTCCTTTCGATGTGTGCGTAAGTCGGGTGGTAACTCTTTGCCGGCGTCCAATAAATTCGTTCGCTAAACGATTTCCGCAGAAATACTCATTTCCGACGCATTTGAACATGCCCGAAAAGTGGATTCGCGTTCAAGATAGCAGGATTATTCCGTTTTCATTTGCTAGTAAAATGTTTGCTAAACGTCAACGGGTCGACGCGTTTAATATTTCGTAGCTCCGGCTAATCTGGAAGTTGTGGGAAGCAACGGGAGTATCTAACATCTATATCCAAGGTTATACATATTCATATTTACTCCTAAAACTGGGGGCGTCATATATCAAACCTTCCACGAGAATTTGTTGTTATACCCATGGTGTAACTTTCGATTCAACGAGCATATGCCGTAAGGTTTTCGGAAGGTAGTTGGTTACATTGAAATTCCAGTCGCGAACCCCCTGAAGAATATATATACATATAACGGCGATCCTGCCTCGAATCTCCGTATAAACGATGTTACTTAAGATTCGACGATTAAGGGTCAATTCGAACCGTATCATTTACTTCGACATTCAATTTCACTTTAAATGAAAAAGTTTTAATAAATGTTTACGCCGCCCGAAGTTTCAAGCCCCGCTCTCGAACTGTGAATACCTACCCGAACTTCGAAGCATCTTTTGTTGGAGACCTGAGTCATATCCGAGCGCTCGCTGTATTTTTTCCTTATCAGACATCAACCCATTAAATTGAAGCCACAAGCCCATTGTCGGAAACAAATAATTTCAATGCTGTCCAAGATGGCCAATAATTGATATATCTTCATGGGAAACTTACGCCCACCTCCCACATATCTAACGCTTGCTTGGGTTGAAGTATTTACCTACTCGCCCATTGTGAACATCCGACGGCGACGCTTATCCGACTGTATGTGTTGAGTTTCTTTGACAAAATTATATCGGACTGTCGTGCGTATGGTTGTGAGTTCTATGAACTTTTTCAGCGTGTGTCATTCAGCACAGTAATTGTACCGGAATTATCTTGGTGTCAAAAATACTTGTGTGTAACGAATCGGGAAATAGCAAAAAGTTGAAGCGTCGACTCATTATATCTACATTAAACGAAACCGTGTTATGGACCCACAAATTCTTCACTCTACTTAGACAAATTTTTCATCCCAGCTCAGTTACGACGATATGAAATAGCATTCAAATAAATATGGGTTTCCATAACTTACTTCAATAACGATGCAACCTCAAATGCAACTTTCAGCCTTGTGTCCTTATCGAAGTTCCTGCGGTTTATTAATTGGTGACAGTGATGTATTTGTCTCTTGCTAACGTGAATCAGTCTATCCATCAGTTACTGAATTTATAGTTGAGAGTGAACATTAGTCTCGTGTCTCAGTATTGAGTACTTTCTATATTCAGGCGATGTTCGGAAAAGAAAAAGAAAAGGATGTTATTGGTATCGGTGATATTGAAGCCCGAAACGGGGGAATGAACAAATAGTAAAGGGATCATATCCTTGAATAAGTTTTCATTTTTCATCAGTAATAAAGCCACGCCGGCACGAAATTTCAATAAAATATAATCATAGACCTCTCTTTGTTACGATTTGTTATCAATTTTACTGATTTTTGAAATGTAAATTTCTATTATGAAGAATTTGTTGGTTGTAAATGCAATATTTGTGGCAATTCACGCATCCCACTATGCATGCATCAACCAATTTTTTGACTTCATCATAATTACTAAAGAGCTGGTCATTCAGGACATCCATCAGTAGAAATGGTAATCGGAAAGATTTTTGAGGGCAATAATTTTCCAATATCGATCAAAAGAGGTAAAATTAGTAAAACATTTCCTTATAACTGAAGAAGTGTGAAAAAAGAAGCCTTAACCTGTATTAATACTATAAATAATAGAAATACGAATTTTTATGCTTTATTTTTCTTGGACCGTAAATACACTGCGAAAAAAAATTAACGCATCGTTCAGGAGTACCTTGAAGAGGTTGAAGTCTCTCGAATGGAATGGCCAGCAAGAAGTCCAGATCTCAATCCGATTGACCAGGTTGGTTTGGGACAACCTTAATAGAAGGCTAAGAAGTTCAGAAAATCATCCAGCTACTCTTAATGACTTAGGTCGTCTTTCACCAGAAGTCAGTTAATGTACCTGACAGCTAAAACCAGTTTTTGCATTGAAATATTTCGACTATCGGAACGATAAACTCTAACCGAGCGGTATTAGTGTTGGTGAAAGACGCCCTTAGGAATCCAACTCGGAGAAATCTGGGAAGGATTAGATCAGAACATTTTAAGATCACTCATTTTGAGTATGAACCGTCGTTGTCGAGCTGTAATTAACGCAAGGGGTGGAAATACCAAGTCACTTATCAGCATTCGAGTATTTTGAAAATTGTTTATTTCTCTTCTTTCACATAAGATTGGGTGAAATTTTGAATTTTTCTTCCATTAAATGTGTCTTGTTTCGTTCAAAACCTTCCCGAGAGAACATAAAAAATAAGTTATTAAGTCAATGTAGAGTTAACTTCATTAAAATTGAGATTTTCAGAACGTGCGTTAATTTTTCTGCGCAGTGTAACTTCACAAAACTTCATATTTTATCAATTTATCAAAATATTCGTAATCCCAGAAATTATTTTGTGACAAGATATGATTTAAAACATGCAAAAATTCTGATTATTATATATCGACACAAATTTTGGGTTTCACTAATATGCATGTGTGATAGGTATTCATACATTTGGTAAAACTCTGTATGAGCTAACAATGAATTAGAAGGCATTCGCTCCTGTAGCACAATTTATTGTTGCCAGGTGAAAACTATTATTGAAATTATGATTTTTTTCTCGTTTAATTTGCATATGAATTGTACAAGAAAAAATGCTTCAATAAGCATTGAATCATAACTGAAGTAAATAATGACTATACTTTATATCGCAAACATAAAATTTTTTACTATATGTATTGGCATGTTATTAAGGAACAATCGTATTCAAACCGGTCGTGTAAAGTGCAATTCTATGCTTTCCACATCGGATTTAGTTTCAAAGTCCAGATTGCTAGTATGGATTAGGGATCGTTGAAGATTGTCGTTTATCAAAGTTTTCCGGTTCCCCTTTGACCTTCTCACCCATGAAACTAAATGGTGGCTCAATAATCCGAAGGAACTTTGAGAACTCTTTGGTATTCTGTCGTGCAGCTTGTCTTGAGATTTGTATTGTTAGAACAGATAAGAATCTCGTAATGATATTTCGGTACAGTTGACCTGCACTCCCTAGTGTTTCAAATCTGTTTGTATTATATTTAAAATTGTGGTTGGACGTCAACCCTTGCTCGTTTTCCGTCTGAATTTTTTAGTAGTTCTCATTTCACTTTGCTCTTTAGAGGTTTTGGAGTCTGTTCAAACAAATTTTTTCCATAATTGCACACATAAACATTAAATTGAAATTTAGTTGATCTGAGGTTAAACAAAATTTGTTCATTTAATTCTTGTGGGTCTAAATGATCTGATTGTGTCTTTCAAAACAATTTTGATAATAGAAAAATTTCATGAACTACATGAAGTGCGAAAATGTATAAAGGTGGAATAGTGGTGATTAAAAAACAAGTGGACTGGAAAAAAAAATGTCAAAAGTTTCGGGAGCAGTCTATAAATCCTTGGAAGGAAATGAAACTTAGATAAACTTCCGAAGAGCAATAAAATACGAGCTATTGTCGGGACTATTTATTATCTATATAGGGTGTTTCTGTCAATACACTTTGTCCCTAAACTCATCGTCAATCGAGATGCCAATGTATTTGTCCCTAAACTCATAGTCAATCGACCTCAAGTTTATAATTTATGTAATAAGTGCTTAATACCTACCCGAACTTCGAAGCATCTTTTGTTGGAGACCTGAGTCATATCCGAGCGCTCGCTGTATTTTTCCTTATCAGACATCAACCCATTAAATTGAAGCCACAAGCCCATTGTCGGAAACAAATAATTTCAATGCTGTCCAAGATGGCCAATAATTGATATATCTTCATGGGAAACTTACGCCCACCTCCCACATATCTAACGCTTGCTTGGGTTGAAGTATTTACCTACTCGCCCATTGTGAACATCCGACGGCGACGCTTATCCGACTGTATGTGTTGAGTTTCTTTGACAAAATTATATCGGACTGTCGTGCGTATGGTTGTGAGTTCTATGAACTTTTTCAGCGTGTGTCATTCAGCACAGTAATTGTACCGGAATTATCTTGGTGTCAAAAATACTTGTGTGTAACGAATCGGGAAATAGCAAAAAGTTGAAGCGTCGACTCATTATATCTACATTAAACGAAACCGTGTTATGGACCCACAAATTCTTCACTCTACTTAGACAAATTTTTCATCCCAGCTCAGTTACGACGATATGAAATAGCATTCAAATAAATATGGGTTTCCATAACTTACTTCAATAACGATGCAACCTCAAATGCAACTTTCAGCCTTGTGTCCTTATCGAAGTTCCTGCGGTTTATTAATTGGTGACAGTGATGTATTTGTCTCTTGCTAACGTGAATCAGTCTATCCATCAGTTACTGAATTTATAGTTGAGAGTGAACATTAGTCTCGTGTCTCAGTATTGAGTACTTTCTATATTCAGGCGATGTTCGGAAAAGAAAAAGAAAAGGATGTTATTGGTATCGGTGATATTGAAGCCCGAAACGGGGGAATGAACAAATAGTAAAGGGATCATATCCTTGAATAAGTTTTCATTTTTTCATCAGTAATAAAGCCACGCCGGCACGAAATTTCAATAAAATATAATCATAGACCTCTCTTTGTTACGATTTGTTATCAATTTTACTGATTTTTGAAATGTAAATTTCTATTATGAAGAATTTGTTGGTTGTAAATGCAATATTTGTGGCAATTCACGCATCCCACTATGCATGCATCAACCAATTTTTTGACTTCATCATAATTACTAAAGAGCTGGTCATTCAGGACATCCATCAGTAGAAATGGTAATCGGAAAGATTTTTGAGGGCAATAATTTTCCAATATCGATCAAAAGAGGTAAAATTAGTAAAACATTTCCTTATAACTGAAGAAGTGTGAAAAAAGAAGCCTTAACCTGTATTAATACTAAAAATAACAGAAATACGAATTTTTATGCTTCATTTTTCTTGGACCGTAAATACACTGCGAAAAAAAATTAACGCATCGTTCAGGAGTACCTTGAAGAGGTTGAAGTCTCTCGAATGGAATGGCCAGCAAGAAGTCCAGATCTCAATTCGATTGACCAGGTTGGTTTGGGATAACCTTAATAGAAGGCTGAGAAGTTCAGAAAATCATCCAGCTACTCTTAATGACTTAGGTCGTCTTTCACCAGAAGTCCCAACTCCAGAGAAATCTATCGGAACGAAGGATTAGATCAGAACATTTTAAGATCACTAATTTTGAGTATGAACCGTCGTTGCCGAGCTGTAATTAACGCAAGGGGTGGAAATACCAAGTATTAAATCACTTATCAGCATTCCAGTATTTTGAAAATTGTTTATTTCTCTTCTTTCACATAAGATTGGGTGAAATCCTGAATTTTTCTTCCATTAAATGTTTCGTTCAAAACCTTTCCGAGAGAACATAAAAAATAAGTTATTAAGTCGATGTAGAATTAACTTTCATTAAAATTGAGATTTTCAGAACGTGCGTTAATTTTTCTGCGCAGTGTAGTTTGTGAAACACAAAACTTCATATTTTATCCAATTTATCAAAATATTCCAAACTCGGTAATCCCAGAAATTATTTTGTGACAAGATATGATTTAAAACATGCAAAAATTCTGATTATTATATATCGACATTATATTGGGTTTCACTAATATGCATGTGTGATAGGTATTCATACATTTGGTAAAACTCTGTATGAACTAAAAATGAATTAGAAGGCATTCGCTCCTGTAGCACAATTTATTGTTGCCAGGTGAAAACTATTATTGAAATTATGATTTTTTTCTCGTTTAATTTGCATATGAATTGTACAAGAAAAAATGCTTCAATAAGCATTGAATCATAACTGAAGTAAATAATGACTATACTTTATATCGCAAACATAAAATTTTTTACTATACTTATTGGCATGTTATTAAGAAACAATCGTATTCAAACCGGTCGTGTAAAGTGCAATTCTAGGCTTTCCACATCGGATTTAGTTTCAAAGTCCAGATTGCTAGTATGGATTAGGGATCGTTGAAGATTGTCGTTTATCAAAGTTTTCCGGTTCCCCTTTGACCTTCTCACCCATGAAACTAAATGGTGGCTCAATAATCCGAAGGAACTTTGAGAACTCTTTGGTATTCTGTCGTGCAGCTTGTCTTGAGATTTGTATTGTTAGAACAGATAAGAATCTCGTAATGATATTTCGGTACAGTTGACCTGCACTCCCTAGTGTTTCAAATCTGTTTGTATTATATTTAAAATTGTGGTTGGACGTCAACCCTTGCTCGTTTTCCGTCTGAATTTTTTAGTAGTTCTCATTTCACTTTGCTCTTTAGAGGTTTTGGAGTCTGTTCAAACAAATTTTTTCCATAATTGCACACATAAACATTAAATTGAAATTTAGTTGATCTGAAGTTAAACAAAATTTGTTCATTTAATTCTTGTGGGTCTAAATGATCTGATTGTGTCTTTCAAAACAATTTTGATAATAGAAAAATTTCATGAACTACATGAAGTGCGAAAATGTATGAAGGTGGAATAGTGGTGATTAAAAAACAAGTGGACTGGAAAAAAAAATGTCAAAAGTTTCGGGAGCAGTCTATAAATCCTTGGAAGGAAATGAAACTTAGATAAACTTCCGAAGAGCAATAAAATACGAGCTATTGTCGGGACTATTTATTATCTATATAGGGTGTTTCTGTCAATACACTTTGTCCCTAAACTCATCGTCAATCGAGATGCCAATGTATAGTTGTAATAATAAGTAGCTTAATACCTAAAGTTTGATGAATTTTGTCAATGTTTCTCACTAATAAGTGGTGCAACTTGTTTGGAATGTCCATATTGCACTCAATAAATTGGGCATTCCGCCTACGGCGTTGCGCTAAACTTTATCGTGCGGTGTAGATATCATATCTACACTCCTTAAACAAACTACTATTCGGAGGTTAACTTTAGAGAAGCAATCTACATGAAATTTAATACCAGAAACCTCAAGAATTCTTGTGATTTAACGCACACGAATAACCTCATTTTCGTGTGATAACTGGTGAACAAAAAAAAGTAATAGTTTCTTCTACGATGATGTTGATTGCACTACAAAATGTAATCAATCCATCTAGCTCTCACACACCTGGTGTGAGGTTAAATCCAATACGCATTAGAGAGACTGTCGGTGAAGTTATCATGATTCATCTTACAATCTTCGAATTCAATCAATAATTGACCATTCCATTTGGTGCACATTTTCGACCACTGCGCGTCGCTCTATCGAATAGGTTTGTTCGTGAATGAAAAGGCAATGCGATTCAGCTCTTATTACAGGTTCGCATTCATTTTGCAGAAAAGCCGTTTATATAATTGGCCATCGTGTAATAACTTCTATCGATTTATTTCCCGATTTAACACTTTGCCATTTTCGCGATTGGTATATTCGGAATAAACCAAATGGAATTTGATTCTAAACCGCGGTTTATTTGATGATAACCAAGTTTACACGGCAACAAAGGGAGAACGTTACGTGAAATATTCAGTTAATCGGATGAGTCGAGATCGAAGTGAATAATAATCCGCTTGGTTCTGATTTATTTTTTACGCACGCACATTCCTTCGATGCGGAAAATAAAAACCTGCATCGACGACATTTAATCTCCAATTATATACATCCGAGTTTCATAAACAAATGCGATATTCATTATGTCGCAGAACCACCCGGGAAGGTTATCTCCGAAGAACCCGTTTCTATTTTTACCGCGAACACAGATATTCCTTCAATTTTCAGATATGACTTGTTTGATGTTGCGGGGGCTTAGTGAAAGTTTTCATCTTATATTCGTTTTCATAAACCCACAGTAAGCCAATTGACTGAAAAAGATACGATTAAATTCCTTTGAAAATATCAAATTGCAAGACCGCTGGCCGTTTCAGGGCCATGTGGCAGGGAGCATTCAGAATGGACGGAAGTCGTCAAGAAAACGTTTTTGTAATAAATCTAGAAGATAGGTGAAGGAAACTGAACACCGAATGTTGAAACATTGCCACCGCCTACTTTACAAGTACGTAGATACTGTTATATTTACAGATCATGCCGTCTTTCATTGTATGTAATTCTATATTAAGTACAATTTCTCGTATAAATTGAAATCTAAACTACAGCGGATACGGGGTGTTGAGTGATGGACGGATAACCCTTCACCTGCTAAGTGACTGATTAGAAAATACAATTTTGTGTTTATGTTTGATCAGCCCATTGAGATAACGTGATTAACTTTTTAATCGGTTTATGTATCTTATATTACCGGTCTGTTGTCGTGCTTTTAATTTTGTATCGATCTTGTTTTGATATGGCTCTATTGCAGAAATTATTATTCTAGTTACAAAATGTTGCATTTACGTAGTGGTGGTTTTTTTCAGTCCAGATTGCTCTAGAGCGAAAAGATTTTCACGTTGATCCAATTTTTTCATTCGAATCATCATAACTCGATCGCATTCTTTGCTATCAGATTCTTGGTTCTGATTTCATACAATTCATGGAAGTGTTTGCGACAAATTTAACTTTTGTTTGGTTATTTTACAAATAAATTCTATGCAAGTGTCAAATTCAAATTTTCTATTTCCGTTCCGTTAATTTCTTTGAAACAAATTCCGTCATGAATTTTCTGAAATATTTGAAAATAGAACTTTTTCTAATTTAAGCCTGGCGCCCGATCATTGTTTGCGATAAACTACCCATAATACAAGTCCTGAATCAACTCGAAATATATGTAAAATCATGTTTTGAAGAAACAATCCGGGAGCAAAAAAAAAGAAATAATGAAAATTTCATCATGAATGTGAAAATATTTTTTTCAAGATTATAGAATTAACTGAAGCGAAAATGGCGGAGGTGCTTGTACCTTCACATGAAAATGGGTTTTTCCAACCTACAAACAATGTCCAGCGGAATTTAGTTCGTTCAGGTAAACATCAATGAACTGTCATAATCGCAATCAACTTTTAAATTTCGAAAGCACAAATTTCCGGTTTTTTTAGCTAAATTTCTATAAAAAACTGCCCGTGAAGTGCGGAGTCTTCAGTTTTAAGAATGGTTCTGTAAATTTTCAAATTTTATCAAAAATATTTGCCGCTTTTCCAGACATTTCGTCACAACATGGATGATCTGAGAATTCGATTTTCCTCCTCTCTCCTCGTCATCGTTGTTCATTTTCATTATTTATTCTTGCAGTATCGAAAATTTGACTTGACGCCCTCAATTTTTGATGATAATAAAATATTAATTCCCCAGAGTTTGGACAAAACATTTGTTCGATATTTCGAAATTTGTTACACCATTTGATTTGATTAGTAACACGAACGGAAATTTCGAACTCGCAAATTTGGGAATAAACTGGTTTCGATCGCGAAAAGTTTCGGACACTCATTTCCAGGTCCCAATTCAATTTCTTAATCGACTGGAATGGGAGTTAAATAAACAAGTTACTTTTTTTCTAGAGAAAAGTAAAGACATGACAAATTGGACGTTATTTCTTCTTCCATTACTTTATTACTTCGATTTCCATGAATATTGAATGGCGTATTTTTCGAATGATATCGAAAAGCTCTCTCGCCGAGTTCAACAAGATGCTGCAATTGCTTCCTGAAGTTTTTGAAATAAATAGTAGTTCATAATCGGTTAAACGAAGTTCCTTAAATAAATAAACCTGAACGTAGCAACTTTCAGGTCGCAGTAATTCATAAGTGAATCGAATGCAATTACCTGATGGGATTTTCTTTAGTTCTCCAAACAGGAACTTATTTTCATTCTAGTCCAAAGCTATATACTACACATATCTCTCTGTTCTCGCTGAGGATTACAACAATGAACCACTGAAGGTCGTCTTGTTTGTTTACGCGGGTAACCGACGTATATTGACCGCAATTAGTGTAATTCAATTCTGAATCCGTGTATGTGTAAAGGGTAAAAGGTCCAGTCCTCTTCTTCATCGTTGCGGATGCCGCTAAAAACCTTTCAATCCTCCGCGCTAACTGCTTTATATAAATTCCCTTAAAATATTATTCTCTAATGTGTCCTATGCATTAGGCAGATGGGAGGTGCGGGAGTTCAGTAGCTAAAAAATAAATTTTCTGGCGGTGTCCCCGTTTACAACGAAAGAGTGTTTTGAAAATTCGATTTAGTGTCATGCTTTTGTTTCTTCGCTACCTTCTTCGTGACGAACTCGGATCATTGGCAACAGTATTGTTGATACGATTCAATTTCTACTAATTAAAGTGTCTAGATTTAATGGAAATGGATGTTCGCCTAGATTTCGTAACGCTGCTAGTCGGAATTACTTTGTGGTTTTAAATTTTGGAAATAATCATTTAATGGGTTTCGGAAATTTTGACTGAGCATCTATCGAAATAGTTACATCGCGATAATTACCGATCCCCTGTTAATAAGCATTACTCACAGGCGTTAATAGATTATGATCTGTTGAGCTAAATGCGGAATTATGAAAATAACGGGTCAGATTCGAAAATGTTTGCGTATTAATTTTCGACAGTGGTTAGGGTCATTCGATTTGATGGAAATACCATGTACGGTCGAAATTGTGATTATTATTTAATTTTATTTACCGTATAAAATTGATCGAATGCCGCAGGAAAGCCTCCGCTCCACATGCCCATTCGCGCTTTTGTGGAAAACACGCGAATTTTTCCGATAAACTAAACAAATTAAATGAACGTGATCAGAAACATGCATCGTACTAGTTTATATATGAAAAATAAGTTCTCTAAAAATTTCATCAGTCAATCAAGCTGATGCGACAATACGAATAACCATTCGCTATGCTACATGTTGTCTGGTTGTCTGGTTCTTTGTCCCCATCATACGTTTATAACGCTTTAAAACTGCTTACCATGCAAATTAGTCTCGATTTCAACAGAACGATGATAATAGGACTAATCAGTTTCGAAGGTGGAATGAGCACGGTGCGCGTAAACGGGTGCTAACAACGAACGGCCTCTCATATCATCCGCATCTTCGCTCTAAATCTATGGTTTACCTATGGAAATACGTCTTTTATGCGAAATCGGTTATCTAAGTATGCGATGTTGGGAAATACGTTCGCGCACCTAAAATATACATCGAATGGTAACCACGAAATTGAAGTCTGCTTATTTATCTTCTAAAACATTCAAAGCAGTTCCTACGAAGGGAAGACAACTTCGGTATTTATTTTTAATAACGAACTGTAGATCAAATTTATCTAAATAAAATTGAGTTTTATGTATGATTTATTCACACTCAAAGAAAAATATTAATCATCATGTGATTGATAGTAATTCTTGGCCGCGTTGTTCTTGAATTTGAAGGTTTAAAATAACTTCTGATAACAACACCATTCGATTATTCAATTTTTTCATACTATGTATTATAAAATTAAATAGAGAAAATCTGAAGATCAGACACAACAGTTCGGTAGAGTTTCCTGTAATCCAATATTTTGAACAATAAAAGTCCGATTTCCTCTCACTCTTTCGTGAAAAAAAAATTGAGTTGTTACGTTTAGAAATTTCTCCCTTTGAAGTAGCTGAGCCCGGGCTTTCGATATAATAAAAAATGGATATAATAGTATCAATGCTCCGTCGTCGGAGTGAAAACCCCAGCGTTTTATCCCCAACATCGACTGAAAAAAATCACATCCTAACCTTCGACAAGCGTTTGGAAAACTTTCCATTCATCTCCATTCAGTTCCGTTTTCTGAATCAAAGCAAGACGGAAAATATTCATTTCGACAAAAATTCATTGTCATAAAATGTATTAAACGACATTACGTGCAACGTGAAAAGTCAATTGTCGATTTCATATATCACCGATCGGCGAAATGCGGAACAGCGAGGGCGAGAGTAGAAAGACTGGAATACGCCCCAAAAGGGGAAGTGAATTTATAGCGCCGGATCTGAGATTCCGTTTTACTAAGTATCGAAATACAAAAGTAAGAGGATTTCAATGACTTTTGGGGGCTCGAAAAATTTCGATGAACGTTAATCAAGTAAATTGTAACATAGTATCAGTTTTATAAAATAACACAAAAGCAGACAAATTGGATGGAATGTAAAAGTGGAACATCGTCGTACTAAATTGCGAAATCGACATGCACAGACATATGTAAAAATTCTGTTCCTCCTAATTGGCTTCCTACTGATTGACTTCATTATATAGACACAAAGGTTGTTATTGTTCGCCATAATTAAAACTATAATATACGTTGAAGTTATTACCCGGTGATAACCCAGTAATGGAAGGGTTCATAGGAGATGATAACAGCTTTATTTCAGTGTGAAAGATAAAATACGAGCACCATCAGGACATTTCTCATCGTTCTTCATCGTCTACTTTATTGGATGAACGTTCAAGCATATCGCTGCCTTCACTACGACTCACTAATTGCCCAATGTTCCGCCTAGTAAACGTCGAACATATAAGAAATTAATTCCTATTTCGGAGATAGTACTAGAGAGACCAATCGATTTATATTTGACTCAGTCGTGCAGGAAATTCCTTTTTCTGGTGCACGCGGCTGTCAACTTTTAAGATGTTCGAGGTCAAATCACACCGTTATGCGAAGAACTCGAAGATACTGCACCCAAGAGAGTGCACTTTACCAGGAGTCGTGATATACTGAAATTCCAATCGTTGGGAGGTGCTCGTCGCGAAATACAATGAACCACTTTCCCAAAGGAACAGGTATTCGTTTCATCAACCGATTTTCTTGAAATTAAATAACGAACGTGTTTCATTCAATTAACAATTAAACGCTCTGATAGATAATTATCGATGATCAACCGAACATTTCTTTTTATGAATACTTGAAACGGAAATTAATACAAGACAACAAATTCCCGGTGCTCGCAGGCCTCATCCAACTTTGAATCTAGTTTCCAGCATAACATGCTGGAAAGACAAAGGCTTGGGTACTATCCTGAAATACCTGAGCAGTCAGCCGACCAAAAGAGCGTCCTTAATTGCGATTTTATATCTCCGCAACTAACTGTTAATCTCCAACCAGAGGTGAATATCGCGGGAAAAGAATTCGTTAATGTCGTGTCGAAGTGTTTCGATTCGTGTAATTAAAATCCGAGAGGATGTAGCATATATCCGACGGGAGAGAAAAAAAAGCGACGCCACGAATTCAGCCTCTGATTGCAATTTTCATTTATAAATCTAAATCAATTAATACTCGCCCGACAACAGTGAGCCGACGTCGAGGGGTACCTGAACATTTCCCCCGGCCATACAATACGAGCATTGCAAGGGAAAATCGAAGGGTGGATTATCTCCGTTGTGTGGGGGAAGTAACACCTAATATGTTTCTGAGTCGAGAACCGCGAAACACGTACACAAATCCAATTCGTTTCGAGTGGTTTTTTGCGATCCTTATTACTAACGGAAGTATAACGATTTTTGCTTTGCACCGGTGGAAACGCAATCTATACACATAATCCGAAACCTAACGGCTGTTTATGTCCAATAATAATAACATTTCATACTCACATATGAACGTATTGTGTACATCGTGTTTGTTACAACATGAATAATTCGACACTCTTCGTTCGTTTATTCTCGATATGTCAATTTTCTCGGAAAATGATTATTTTTATATACTACATCTTTGATGCTTTCAATTGTAAGTAACAACGTTTGTAAATTTTTTTAATTGAAATAGAACATTCTATCAGAAGAAGATATCGATCATCTCCATGGTTCTCGTTTTCGTAATATTGTTACCCATATCATAACTTATGAATAGAGTATCTTATCCAGAGTTAGGCATAAATTTATTTATGAATACAAATACATATTTTATTCGCATCGTGGTTTTTTGTCGATATACTTAAATACGCATTTATTCATACATCGCTCATGTGTAAATATGAATACGAATAAATTTATATTCGAAAGTGTAAATGCGAATTTATCTACATCCACATGGGTGAATACGAGTACATTCGCATTTACAAACTTTTCCGTTAAAAAAAAACTGTGAAAATACAAATTTGTGCATGAAAGACGTGTAAATACAAAAATATTAACGTTGTTAAGCAGAAAAGAATTTTTAGATCGTTTCGAGACTCCTGCTAATCAATTGTTCCGATTATTGATGACAGATCCCCAAAGAGTACTCACATTAAAAAACTGTACACTCATGAATTGTGGAAGAAAGAAGTTTATATTTTTAGCTCAGCAATGAGAAGTATTGTCAACAATTATGGTCTCAAAGTGTAAATCAGATATCGAGCCGGCTGAGGATGTTGCGGAGGACGGATACATGTGTCCCATAATTATTGTCAGTCATGGTAACAATTAAACTCAGTTAAATATTAAACTTATCTGGCTATAACTTCCTTATTATTATTATTACTCGAGTTGAGGAAAACCCTTTCTTCACGAATGGGTTTTAATTAAGTTCGCATCTTATACCCTTATAGTAACTACATGTTACACTGTGTAAACGCATATTACGTCAAAATAAAAAACATCACAACCCTCCATTAGGGAACAAAATAATCACTTTCGCGTCGAATTCATAGCGAATATGGGCGCTGAATTGTATGAAGACAAGACGATTGATCGATATTCGACACGCTTTTCATGTTATAAATATAAAATCATGTTCGGCTGAGTGGAAAAATTTAAAGCTCCAGCTTATGTACAAGTCCCGTGTATGTTTATGGGTGTACACATTTTGCCGTTCGACATATTGTATCGTTTTGTACATATTGGCACACGAGCCCCTATGAATCACACGAATTTATCGAATATATTCATATCTAATCAATTCCGATCTTATGAGATCTCGCCCATTAATATGCAAATGTTTCTCTCTTTCATGCTGCAGATACACGAATTCGATAATCGTTCAGCATCTGATTAAGCGTTAGTTCGTTGCAATTGAAAAATAAATCAAATAAATCTAGTTCAGTGAATGATTCATTTAAAAAAGTGACGTAATCAATTCTAGAGGAGGTGGATACTCCTCCTCACTTAACCAATCGAAGTATTTGTAACAAAATTTCATTCCTACGTCAAAAATCCGAATGGCCCATCTCGTTTGACCTTATGTAAACATGATTTAGGTCGGAAGGAATCAATTCCAACCAAATAGCTCTGAGACTTGTAAAGTGCACGTATGCGATCATAAAATAATAACGTCTTGGAAGAATCATCTCTCGACCTATATACCGGAGGCATTCGCATTCGCTAATATCCCGATTCGGTACACCGTAAACATTAAGATATCCGGAAAATTTCTTGCCAATCTTGTACCTTTCTGAGATGTTTCCCAGTTTAAATGAGATTTATTCGAACAAAAAACTTCGCTATTTCCGCAGTAGCTGCACGCATTTTGATACGCCATTTCGAAAAATAAATTCCGCGAGCGTACATTCCCCGTGATTTTGATTCTTAATGGCCCTTGAATTATCTTTCGACTGCGTATCTTTTTCGACATGGTACAACGCATACCTCGTATTTCAATTCAATATGTAAATAATAACAAATAAATGCAACATTCAAAAAGGTAGTAGTTCAAGCGGAATAAATAATCAGATTGCAACATTTTTGTTCTTAAAAGTTAATATCTACATTTTACATTTTATCACTTTTTTAATCAAAATGACACACATTTTCCAAATTGCATCACGTTACTTTTTATCCTATGTTTACCACTTGTTATCAAAATAGAATTGATTGAATCTCTTTGGTTGTTAAATATTTCCCTTTGGGAGATCAATATTTGTATCTCTATCTGTCACGAAATTATTTTCGATGTAATTAAGGGAGGCATTTCGAGTTCATTTATTCTTTTAAATGAAATGACGGAAAGTGAATTTACGAAAGCTTTTTGATGTCTTATTTTCCTGAAAATCAGGATTTTATTTTCACAGAAGTTAATTAAAAGACTGAAAGCTGCAATCTAATTGTGTAACCATTTACTTTGCGATACCCATCAAAAAAAAATATCCTGAATTACCAATGCTTCATTTATTTATTTCCATTTGTTTAGATTTAAAATAGTTTGTTCATGAATTAAGTCTGCGAATGATGGATTGCAATGGATTGTTGGGGTGTCCAGAATAAAATTAAGGAAAAGGATGGATTTTAAATAGAGATATTAAATTATTACAGGTTTTTGATCTTTTTTAAACTGTAGATTCATATTTAACGGCAACTTTGAAGGAAAAAAAAACGGTTTCATTGGTAACCAATCAATTAAGTTACAGTTTTTTTGTGTATTCAGAAGAGATGGAAAAATTTTTGTTGGACAAGAATTTCTGAAAAATATATTCACCCTCACTAAATATGAAAACGCTTTACGAATTCAGTCAAAATTTTAAAGATTTCTTGTCATTTTTGACCCAATTCAATATATATCACACAATGCATGATTTAAATTTTTACTCTTTGATCTAGAAATAAATTCAAACCGATAGAAAATGAGTAAAACATGGAACAAATGCTCAGAATTGTAATAATTTCATTCAAAAAATCACGCAGTAAGCTTAAAAAATGTTATATGTATTTCACAAAAGATCCGTAGCTAAAATTAACCATCTGTCATACTGCATTTGAGGTTCAAATGAATCATAGAAAGAAAAGTCACATTCAATGAACAGAAATTCATGAACTGTTAAATATCTCTGAAAAGTTATTCTGTTAATCAACTGGTTAACTTCGTTTAATTGCGATTAATTGATTAAAGACTCTGTGTACAGCTTTGCACCCAATCCGGATAATAATTATCTGTCAGTCCCATTATTTATGAAGGTAATGAATTGAAAGACAACTAATTACATCGACCAACAATACACTGAAGTTATAACAACCCCCTCATGACATGTGCATTCTCACAACGATATTGCAAATGTGCATTTGTAGCAAAACTGTTGGGAATATAAATTTGTATACTCGAACCTTAGATACATGACGTTGCTGCAAAATAAAATAGGAAAAAATGCTCATGTCCGATGGGCAATAATATCGTACAAAATAAGGTTCGTTGTACACATATCTACATTAATTTACAAAAACTTATTATTTTTATCTTTTTTTTTTAATTTCAAACTTATTTTTTGAACATGTATAAAAAAGGTGAATAACATTCACTACTGTCAAACGTAAAATCGCAATTAAAATATTCCAACATTGAAGAATAAAAAAGAAATGGAAACCTTTGGGCACGTCGCTACATCAACACGTCTATATTAATGAAAAAAACTGGAAATGTGTACATCTGAAACCTAAGTCAAGTTACGCCATCTTAGGCCGAGGTAATCTGGGGCCGATACGCCACACCTACGTTGAAATACGGACTGTTTTGATGTTTCTACTTAATCAATCTGTACAGCGTCCGTTTATTAGCCCGCGTAAATATTTACATAACCAAGAGTGTATTAGGTTCACTTTATAAGCTGGGAGAGGATTTCTTTTTTACTACCATTCTCCAGCACGTCTCGTTACCTCGCACCGGTCCGACAAGATTTGACCTTTTCCTATTCAACTTGAAACTCGGAAATTTATTATTCCGTGAACGAGTATAACAGTTCAAGTAGGAGTCGGGTTTCAATTTCTATTTATCTATTTCTCAACACCAACTTCGGCGTCATGGGAAAGTGAAGGAAGCCTCCGCCTGTACCCAATGGGGCATGGGCAAGGCAACTCGTACACTAGATTGCTTTCGATACAACACCATCAGCATCGGTCTGGCTATTATTGTTTGCGGAGGTAGAGCACGTGAGAGCCGGGATTCGAAAAATATTGGCCGTTTCGGCAATAAAATCAGGAGTGCTCGTTTTATCTTGGATAAACGCCTCTCTTTATATACGTTCATCGTAATTATTCGAATTAATTACGGTCGTGTATTATATTTACAGTACAGCTGTATTTAATTGATATCTCAATCTCGTCGATAATTAATCTTCGGATACAAAAACGGTTCGACGCTCTTCGGAATATGCTGAATCAAAAGAGGCCTGGGAAATAATATTACCGATATGAGCGACATTTAGTTAGGGATTATGATAATCAGTCTGCAGGATGACGATTATTCATTTCCATAACAAGTTGATACTATCTGAATGGTTAATCGCATTGAAATATACAAAAAAAATCTAATCCTGGGAAATTATGTTTTAGATATAGAAAGTTTCAATTTCTTATCAAAAAAGCTACATCTCAAACCGAACACCCAGAGGTACCAACTGAAAAATGCAACGGTATAGGATGACTATGAAATAATATAAACCAGTCACTGGAACTGATTGATGTACAAAAACATCAGCCGTAATGACGGAACCTAATGAACCGAAGCAATAGAACCACGGTATTAGAGCAATCAAAAAAAAAATCTTCCAAATGGTTGAATTTCACCCTATTACATCGAGAATTGCGCAATACCAGTCATGTTGCCACCTCCTAAATCGATTTTTCAAACTCCCAACTCATCTCAAAATCTCAAATCGGTTAATATTTCTCCTTGTCGAGAAAAAGTAATGAAGCAATATTTATATAAACGGAAAGCTTGAAGTAGAACGTCTTCATTGAGTCTCGACTTTTCTCATTTTCAACTCAATGTTCCGTACTAGCATTTATTACAAGTATATCGCTTCATTATGGTAGAACGTTAATACTCACTTTATAACGACTTCGAAACTTCGGAAGTTTATTCCATCTCTTCATTGAAAAAAGCGCGATATAGAGTCATTCATATCTGTAAAAAAAGGAGTAGTCTGAGATTATAGATCACGGCGCCGAGTTAAACTAAAGACCTGTTTTTCCCGAAGAACATTCTTGGCTTGAAATGGGTCGACGAAAGTAATAATTTGAGAACGTTCGTTTCTCCGACTACCGTTCCTTCAAATACCGAATTCTAAGCGATTCTAAACTGCAAATCTGGCGTGTGTCAGCCTTGATACAGTATTCATTGTATTTTCCAGATGCAGCTTGAGATCGGACTGTCAGGATGCAGCTAAGGATCCCCTTTATTGGATAAGTTACAAAAGCGGAAGATGTACAACAATCACCAGCGTTATTCCAAATCAACTTCAAAGAACCACTGCTCGAACAGTAAGTACAGAGCTTTTGCAGCATTCTTTCAGTCACTTTGATCCGATACCCGTTCTTTGTGAATGCAGAACCAGCATATTTAGTTCAGTGGATTTTTCAATTACGGTACATCGATCGGGTAGTATAAGGACTAGGAACTACAGTTCTTTTTCATGTCCCAAAAAAAATTCCGACCCGGCCAATCGGAATTGTATTTCCTAAACTGTAATCGCATTTTCCAGCTGGATCTCATCATCGATAACTTGCCAAGTTTGAGCGGTCATTTTCTTTGCGCTTTCACCGCCTTAGATAAATCTCTTATTACAAATGCCACGAGAAAGGGTTCCGGCGTGAATTGCACAACGCCCAGAACGGATCTCTTGCCCTCGATACCACCTGGACAACGTGAGGATGCTTTTCGATTCTCTTATCGACATATCTCACACTACGATTCCCATTTCAGATCATTTCACGTCCAAGTTGTCAGTGAGAATGACGTCCGGACCGGATTTCGTGGCCACGAATTTCACGTTTTTCGATTGTAACACCTACAGCTCTTGCACACAGTGCGTCTCGTCCTCCTTTCCTTGCGATTGGTGCGTAGATGGGCACAGATGCACGCACGACACCGCAGAAAATTGTAGAAACGACATTCTGGTCACGGGATTGAGCGTAAGCCGAGACGATCTTATTAGGTGTAAGCAGAAGTTATATCGTTTCTGAACACGCACGTTTCAACGCGCTGCGGCTCTGATTAAACAATCAAAACTTCCAAGGAAATACGATATATGACAAGTTAGATTGCTTTCGTTTTCTTATTCAGTTAGTTGGGTTTGATAGCAGTGGGGTCATCTGTGGTTAATATCCGTTGCTGTTTCTTGCACGTGGATGATGTTCACTGAAATTTCTTTCACAAACATTCTAGCACATTTTTATCCGAATTGAGGTTTGAAAACAAGTGTTAATCTCCGAACATTCAAACAAATATAAGTTAGTTTTGGGGCATTTGAAGAAAATTGAGAAATTAAAATCCTGTAGAGATGCACGAGAAGTTTCAAATATCCAAGTGGGCATAGAAATTCTTCAAATTCCCAGAAAATTCTAATCTCAAACACTTCACAAAATTCTTTGTTGCACATAATTCGTTGAAATAAATTCTAGAAAACCGAAACGGTTCGTAGCGTAATATTGTTATATTTTTCGTGTGCAAACTTTTCATGTTCATAATATGAATTATTTCCTCAGAGTTATTTTGTAAAGGATTTTGAGACATAGCATTTTAGGATGTTTAGCGGAGTAGATTTTTGAATTGGAATTAATGGAATTAAAAAGAATAACGTTCAAAAGCGAAAAAGCTTCTGGCTGCACTTATCGCGGAGCGAGTGTAACGATATTTCAAGCTCTTATTTCCAGCGTTCCGGACCCAGTTATAGGTCAGGTCCAACTTTTTGCCCGACCATTAATTCAACAATTGGAAATTCGCCCGAAATTTTAGTTGCTTCGGGCATCAAAAAGCCAATCAAAGTCAAAGTGCACATTATTGGGCAATTCATCGTTCAAACTCGATTCGTTTGTCAGTTCAACATCGAAGGGAGGGTGACCAGCGTGAACGCACAATTGTTAGGCGACACTATCTATTGCGACTCGATGGAATTCTCGTACACGTCAAGAGCACCAAACATCACGGCTACATTCGCGGTTATATGGGGCGGTTCGAAACCTCTGGACAATCCTCATAACATACACAGTGAGTTGATGAGGATTAGCAAACGAGACGACGTCTGATATGTGTCTAAATTTTAGTTGTCATTTATCGCTGTCGCGATATGGCTGAGAATTGCGGTATGTGTTTGGCGTTGTCACCGAAATACGAATGCGGTTGGTGTCAGAGTTCCGATCGTTGCGAAGTAAAAGATCAATGTGAAAAAGGGTCGACCGTTTGGTTGAATCGTAGTCAAACATGTCCGAATCCAGATATCCTTTCATTTAGTCCGCAATTAGGACCCTGGGAGGGCGGAACCAACATAACTATTCGCGGCATCAATTTGGGGAAAACTTTTCAGGACATCTATAGGGGCATCAATATCGCTGGTATGAACTGCGAACCATACGAACATCTCTATGTGAGGACGTCGCAGATTGTTTGTAAGGTAAGCTTTAAGTCTAATGTCGAGTATAGGGAGACAAATCCTCGAGGCTTTATGAAAAAGTGATGAATGTTTATTGATTTTTGGACGTATTCCAGGTGGACAGTCCTGGACGAATAGAAGATAGAATGGGGCCTGTTGTGGTCAGAGTGGAGGATTACAGGGGCGAATCTAAAACAAATTACAGGTTCGTGGATCCAGTAATTACTGGAATATCCCCCAAATACGGTCCAAAATCTGGCGGGACAATGCTGCAAATTAAAGGAAACTACATGAATGCCGGTAGCACCATACAAGCATTCATTGGGGATTTACCTTGTCGAATAGTATCGACGGATCAAAATCAGGCGCTTTGTATAACGAGCGCGTCGAATGGAACAACCGCAAAAAAGCTGCGAATGAAATTTGACGAGAAGGCTGATAGATTTTTCGATGAATATTTCGAATATGTAGATGATCCGGTAATTTATTCCGCGGAATCCGGCATTCCGAGTTCAGTAAAAATACCTAAAGGAATACCCGCTGGAGGCATTAAAATATCGGTAACAGGAAAGAATCTCGCTTACATTCAAAAACCCCAAATGTATGTTTACTATCAACAGAAAATGTTCATTAGCGTAAGTCCGTCAAACGTCGACAAAATTCGAAACGTAAGTTTCCAAATTTCGTTTCAGGAATGTACGATACTAAGTAATACAACTATGATTTGTGGAAGCCCAATTATCGAAGTGGAAGAGGAATTGGACGCTGACAAACCGTTGGAACTTGAATATGGTTTCAGAATGGATAACGTAACTGGCGTTCAAAATTTAACGATGACGAATAATTTCTCCCCATTTTTGCTATTTCCAAACCCAGTTTTTACTCAATTCGATAAGGCCGTCAAGTACTATAAGTCTGAATATTTAAATATCAATGTAAGTATAAATTTTTTTGCATTCAGTGGCATTTCCCTACGTTAGATTAGGTTAGGAGAAATCGGAAGCAATTCGTCTTTACTAATACTAAACCTTCATAATAAGATCGTATATAACATGGTGGCGCATGTATAATTTACGATTGCCGTCCTCCCCTCCCTAAGGGTTGAATCCCATGACATTGAATGCATCATATGTCCCCGTTGAGAACAAAATCTCGGTTTCTTTTTATCAAGTTTGCTTTTGAAAACTTCTCTCATGGGTAGTTTTATTTAACGCTGCCTTTATATCCCTGGTCTCACACGATTTATATTTCAGGGGCAGAACATCGACAGAGCTTGCCAGGAATCAGATGTGGAAGTTAGAATAGGGAATAGTTACTGCAATGTGACGTCGTTGTCACGGCAGCAACTGACGTGTAGACCACCAGAAACTCAACCTGCTGCCTTGGACAGCAACGGTTTACCGAATGGGGAAGGATTACCAGAAGTGTCCGTTATTGTTGGTGGAACGTTGCGCTATAACATAGGTCGTTTTTCTTATTCATCACCTCAAGGCATTAATGGGCCCATATCGAAAGCTTCGTTGTATACGATCATCGTTATCAGTATCATTATTTTCATTGTATTCATGTTATTCCTGATTGCATATAGAAGGAAATCGACTGAAAGTAATCGGGTATTGAAAAATATGCAAGAACAGATGGATATTCTGGAATTGAGAGTGGCTGCCGAGTGCAAAGAAGCTTTTGCTGAACTACAGACTGAAATGACTGATTTAACTGGCGATTTAACATCAGGCGGTATTCCTTTCCTGGACTACCGAACATATGCTATGAAAATACTGTTTCCGAACGTCGACGATCATATAGTGTTGCAATGGGAAAAGCCGGAACTTATACGAAAAGAAAAGGGTCTCAGGCTATTTGGCCAACTAATCATGAACAAAACATTCTTACTCCTGTTCATAAGAACTCTAGAAAGCAATAGATATTTCTCGATGAGGGATAGAGTGAATGTCGCTTCCCTTATAATGGTTACACTTCAAAGTAAGATGGAGTATTGCACGGATATTTTGAAGACTCTATTGGCCGAGTTGATTGAGAAATGTATCGAAGGTAAAAGCCATCCAAAATTATTATTAAGAAGAACCGAAAGCGTTGCTGAAAAAATGCTCAGTGCTTGGTTCACGTTCCTTCTCTACAAATTCCTAAAGGAATGCGCCGGTGAGCCACTTTTCATGCTATTCAGAGCCGTTAAGCAGCAGGTTGATAAGGGACCAGTGGACGCCGTTACGTCTGAAGCTAGATACTCTCTCAGTGAGGAAAAGTTGATTAGACAATCTATAGATTTTAAGCCAATGGTAATTATTTCCCTCCTAGTCTCTATAAGTTTCACATCATTCGTTCTTTTCCAGACTGTTTATGTTTCTATTTCTCAGCAAACAGTATTTGTCGGAGTTGCAGATCATAACACAGATAATGTTCCTGTCAAAGTTTTAGATTGTGATACAATAAGCCAAGTTAAGGAAAAAGCTTTAGATACTATTTATAGAGCTACTCCTTATTCTCAGCGACCTCGAAAGGACGATTTAGACCTAGGTAATTAAAATAAAGAATTACTGTATACATTTTAACCACAAATTTCATAGAATGGCGTACGGGAACTAGTGGAAGGCTGATATTATACGATGAAGATAGTACTACGAAAGTTGAAGGTGATTGGAAACGAAGAAACACCCTTCAACATTATCGAGTTCCCGACGGCGGTTGTTTAAATCTTGTGTCCAAACAAAGTTCTATTTATAATTTGAGTATATTTTCGGAGAAAAACGATAAGCTCCATAAATACGAAACCCTTAATCTTAGTAAATTTAGTTCTGCTAGTCCACCTCTGAGTAGAGCAACAAGTCCCTTGAATAACGATCAAGATCAGGGTCTGAAGGTTTGGCATTTAGTTAAACATCACGACAATGAAAATCAAAAAGAGGGAGAAAGAGGCAATAAAATGGTCTCAGAAATATATTTAACGAGACTTTTAGCAACGAAAGGCACATTACAAAAATTCGTTGACGATTTATTCGAAACAATATTCAGTACGGCCCACAGGGGATCGGCCTTACCCCTTGCCATAAAATATATGTTCGACTTCTTGGACGACCAAGCTTTGCAACATGGCATTTCAGATCCGGAAGTCGTTCATACTTGGAAAAGTAATTCCTTACCACTGAGATTCTGGGTGAACCTTATCAAGAATCCAAATTTCGTATTCGACATTCACAAATCAAACATAGTGGACTCGTGTCTTTCAGTCGTTGCTCAAACATTTATGGATTCTTGTTCCACTTCAGACCATAGACTGGGTGAGTAAAATAAATTTTTTTATTATTTTATATTATAAACATCACTCCTCAATTTTATTTATCCGATTGTTTACGTTATTATTCAGGTAAGGACTCGCCTAGCTCGAAATTGCTTTACGCGAAAGACATTCCCTGCTACAAGGAATGGGTCGATCGATACTATTCCGATATCAAAGTAATGCCTGCCATTTCCGATCAAGACATGAATGCGATGTTAGCAGAAGAGTCAAGAGTAAGTTGGATTATCAATGTCAAAATGAGCAAACGTTAAATTTCCATTCGATATTTCAGCTTCACACAACTGAGTTCAATACCAACTGCGCTCTTCACGAACTTTACACATACGCTATGAAATACAACGAACAGCTGACGGTGACTTTGGAGGAAGACGAGTTTTCTCAGAAGCAACGATTGGCCTATAAATTGGAGCAAGTCCATAATATAATGGCGGTGGATGGGCAGCCATGATATTGGCCTGACGTCACCCACCCGTCGGCTCCCCCTTTGTCCTCACTGCTGATATCGGGGACGCAGGAGTTAGCCTGCTGATAAAAACGTACATATCGAAGCTCTGACGGGAGACGTTGAATGTATCCAAGTAAAATAAGTAATTGTTTTGGTGTCGTCGGTCAGTACCGGTGGTGCGCACTCAGTGACTCAAGTGCCTCTGGTAGTACGAGTTGAACTGTCTAAATGCAGATAGATGATTGTATTATATTTTTATGATGATTGTTCCGTTTATGCTTTTCTGTGCTCATACGGCATTACCATTTATTAATCGTACATGAAATATGGAATGCTTTTTAAATGATTGTATAATTGATGTACCTTGTATTTATCTTTGTACAGTTTTATATTTTTATATTTAGTTAAATGCAATCACGATGATTGTCTTCCGCAATGAAGGAAGTAGCAGGGTGTAGTGTTTATTTGCGATCTTTCAATCATCAATGTGTCGATTGGTCAAAAAAATTGTATCACAGTACGCATTTGCGTACAAATCTGTTACATTCCTTTAATGTCAATTCTTCGAATATTGAGTTCAAATGAAAGAAATTATGGTACAATTCTTTTGGACCACCTGATATGAGTTTTACATACTGTGCACATGTTGTGTCAGTGTGAATTGTGTACGTGTAAAAAAGGCTGTGTACATTTTCTGTATCATATTTTAAAATAGACTTTCGCTGTACTGCTTTGACAGTAACACAACGTTACTCCTGTTGTTTTCAAATTACCAACCTGGCTGTAATTTCCTTTTAATACACTGTGTATTATTTTTTTCGCCATACCTACTGCTTCAGACAAAACGAAATTTGTGTCAAATTTCAGTAACCAAAGATTTAGTTTGTATTTATTAAACTAAGCAGCTGTAATCGTTAATTTCGTTTTTCTGGTTTGCGAATCATTCAGTACTATTTGTTTCGTCTGAAGTAATGAGGAACGTACTTTCATATTGTGTGTTATCTGAATTATCGATTGAATATCATCGTTTACGAATTGTAACCGTCCTTATGAAATAATTGGTGAATTTAAACACACTACTTGAATTTGAAAAATGAGTGACCAGGACAGTAGAAATAAGGAATAAAGGACCAAGTAGTGACTACTTTCAACATTCTTGGTTTTTGCTGTATCTATAACAATTTTAAAAGATAAGCATTTGATTGAACATTCCACATAATATTTTTGTAGATTTTTTAATTGTACAACGACCTTTTTTTCCCGCAATATTGTAAAGCTATTTTCTTTGCCAGGTTTCATTTTATTATTATTAAAAAATTTACTTCTCTTTTGCAGCAACTTGAACTTTTGCAGATGTGAGGACTTTAATTTGGCAATCAATAACAGGAACAGTGAATCAATAATTTGGGTTTGGAAAGAAACTGTGCCAAAGCAACTAGTGGTTCTTTCCATTGACAAAATAAAGGCACTAAAGAATAGAGCATTCAGAAATCACTTGTTGGTTGTATTGTTTGTGATAAGTCAATGTTTGAAGAACACAAGATGCTTGGGAACTTTTGATGGCTTTGTATCTGAATGGCTTTATTTACTCATGCTGTGTGAAAGTACAAGGTCAAAAATTTGAAAAAATCGGCTAGTGTGTCTAAATGTTCAATGGACAGCTACGCATATCAACAGTTCCAGCAAATTTAAAAAAAAACTTATCGACATTGTTGGATTTCGAATATACTCTTCTATCAAAAAAAAAGGTTTAAGCATAGGAGATTAATTTTGAGATGTACGTGAAGTTGCTTAAGAACTGTCTGTAGTGCGTAGTAATAACTCAACTGTATATACTCTAAGTGTGAGAGTGTGTGCATGTGCACGATATATTTATGGTATTACTGTATGTACTGATTGCATCTGCAATAATATAAATAGTTATGTATTACTATTATATGTTAAAAAAGACTGAATGGAATAATTTGAAAATATTTGAAAACTTGAAACTTGTTTTTGTTGTTACCCACACTCTTGGTTACTATTTCTTTTTAATATTTGTTACAAGCTTCTAATTTCTGATTTTTGTTTTCTCTGAGATTCAAAATATCTGTTTAATTGAACTTGTGTTTGAACTATTCGTTAGCATTCAAATTAGTCTTATGCTTTTTTTGAGTAAAATTTAAACACTAAGTTAAAAAAAAAGATTTAACTTTTGATTCCTCTCTGAAAAATTGACTTACATATTTTATATTTCATGGCATTTCGATCTTTTTCTAATTTACATTCTATTGAAGTTTTTCCTTAATCATTATGAATATTGTGTTTCAGAGTTATCTGTATTCCAATTTTGGGTTGTGTCAATATTCATCTTTGGAAGAAAATTCGAAAGTGGAAAAAGAGCTGAGAATTTTCATTTTGTAAGTTATTTACTTGAAGCGGTTCGTTTGCGCAGTACTTTACTCTCATAAGTGCGTAACCGATTTCATGCTTAGACACGATGATGAATTTGACACAACACGTAAACCTCAAACACGGTACGAGTAGTTCATTTGTACTACTTCAAACCGTGATCTTAGATATCGTGGTCGTAATTGCGATCCACAATAGGTAATATCAAACTTGAAAATATGGTGTTTGTGCAACAATTCAGCGACTAAAAATATTTTGAGTGCGTGCATTTAATTGGCCTTCACTGAGTCAAGCACAGATGATCTATTATTGTTCATTATCGCAGCGTAAACTGTGATTGAACAAAACAATTCTATACCATGCTTTCCTAGAACAACATGGTAAGTAAAACGTCATTCCATATTGACTACAAACGTGCTCACATAAAATTGGACAAGTGGTAAACATTTATTTGTGTTGAAATTGAATAGTGAAAATGGCCTCTGGTGCTGTACAATTGTCAAAACAACTCTCGTCACTGGGTGACAAAGCTGGTATGGACGACAACACAGGGGCATCCTATGCTCATGCTGTGCTAAATTTTAAGCAACCTGTGGTCAAAGAACCGGCACCCAAAGAAATGATTGTAGAACAGAGTCCGGCAGCAACTGAAGTTCAAAAACCACCTTCAAGTGACATTGACGACAGTTCTTTTACACCTGTGGTAAGTCATAATAGAAAAGATAGGAAAAGCGAGAGAAGCAAACGAGATCGTCAAAGACACACTAACGGTCACGATAGGCACGAAAAAAGTGATAAAAATTCCGAGAAACATTCAACTAAAAATGAAACGCACAAAGAGCAATCCCAAAACAATGTTGAGCCGAAAGGTGAATCGAATTCAACGTCTAAAAAGGTATTTGTGGAGGCGCCTCTGCCAAAAACTAATCCGTGGCAAGTGAAGAATGCGCACAAAGACAAAGCGAATGTTTCAAAAAAATCGGACGTCCAACCTCAGCAAGCAACCGCAGTTCAAAGTGTACCTATAGAACAGCCAAAACCTGCCAAACCCAAGGATAAGCATAAAGAAAAGGTGAGTACAATAAATTAACTGTTGATCTATTATTTCCATTTTTATTTCAAATTTCTAGTCAGGGTTTGGTCACTCAATATGCAAATCGCCGAGGTCTCATTAATATCGAATAAATTATGCTCTTATATAAATTGCAACAGTTCGTGACGTTTATTTCATTTTCTTATATGCAAAATATTTCTGCATTCATAAATGATATTCATTCCGTAAATTCGGCAATTAAATAACTAATTTTATCACTATTCGGATTTCATTGTTACAGAATGAGTCATGCGCCGCTGATACCTGCTTATTGATAAAATTTTCATTGTTTCCATGTCGTTGAAGTTTATCACTACTTACACAACGTAACAAATTAATTGATTCTCTTCTAGACAATGGAGACTACCAAGCGTGATTTAATAACTTAACACAAGTTAATATCAATAATAAAAATATATTCAAAGAGGAATTAGTTTTGGCTGATCCCTAAATTTAGCTCGTCACCACGAAAGCTTCATAGAATTTCGTTTATTTCAGCCATCTCAGTTTGATTGGATCTTGAGAACTTAATACACGATTGTCGTCAATTTTTAAATCACTGAACATCAAAATACTTCTCGAACTCCAATTGATGATTTCAGAAAAACCTCAACAATATTTTAGTTGAGTAAGTGGCCAAAACTCCCTCTTTTTGTTTTGCATGTTGTATTTATTGTTTGTAGTTAACTAAACTGTTTCTTTTTTCGTTGTTTCATTTTTTTAAATGTGTTTGCAGGCTAGTGATTTTACGACGGATAGGGAAGATTGGCCGACATTAGGGGATCCTGTTCTTGAGGTGAATGTTGAAATTTATTGCATAATGAACTTTGATTGTGAGGCGCCCAATTTTTTCGCGATAAGACGTTTCAAAACAAACCGTTTCATGATAGGAACGATTAAATATATTTATAACTCGCATTTGATTATCGAAAATTATATGTTTTACGGAAACAGCTTTTTACCTGCTTTCCGTTATAATAAGTTTAATGATGTGAATAATACGTTTGCCACGAAACTCCAGGAATATTATTATTTTCCATGAATCGTAAATTTTTTAAACAAATTCGGATTTTATTTCCGCTATTAATAGTCACCTTTTTCATTTGGTACCGCATAAAATATCGAATGACTAATATCAATCAAACCAGGCATGCATTCGTGAAATTATACATTGGCGTGAGTGTGATTTTACTAATCGTCTGGATTCAAATATTAGGCCAGGAGATCGAGCAGCCCATCGGCGGGGACCGCTTCAAGGGACAAAAATTTGAATGACGAGAGCGAAGAAAAAAAGAAGTCGATCAAACAAAAGTGGGTTCCTCTAGAAATTGATTTAAGTAAGGCGCGACGACGGGAGGGCTTATCTCCGAGGAGGGATAGGGGCGATGCCCAATCGACAGCGAGCGAAGGCGATCGGGATTGGAGAAGTGAACAAAGAGACAGTGCCGGAAGACGTAGGCAACACAACGCCACCGTTAAGGGTAGAGGCAGAAATCGGAGCGGTCGGAGAACGCCTTACAATCATAACAAACCGCATTCGGATGGGGAGTATTTGGAGACACCAACGGATTTTGCAGAGGTTATTTTTTTTATTCACCTTCGATGTTCTTACTGCGAAATGAAAAGCGTGAAAATTTTTCTGAAAGTTAATTTAATTGTATGAAAAATTGTCGTACAGAATTAAAAAAAAACAATTTGATTTGCTTTGGTTTTCTCATTTTAAAAATTTTATATATTTGCTTCTTATACCAACTTTGAAATTGCCTGGAATTCGACCTAAATGGTTAGGAATGTCGAAATTCTTCTTAAAAACGCAAAGAATTCGACTGTTATGTTTATGAAAAATGTTGAGAAATATCAATGCTGGTCACTAAAATGTGTAGTTGATCACTTTTTCTGAAGATGGAAAATAAGGAAAGAAGATTTGACGTTATTCACCAAGTTTTGGATCAATTCTAGAGTTCAGTCGCATCTTTGCTACTACATTTCGAAATTATTTGTAGCTTTTTGAAAACTTTATTACGAAAAATGACATTGAATAAAATACTCACAATCAAGCAGAATAAATCAATGATACCAAAGACTGCTCTTAACTCCAACTTACAGCGCTATCGTTCAAGAGTAGGACTTTGTAGGAAAAATAAGTTCATCGTCTTGTGACGAAATTTTAAAACGTTTGCTTCTTGTGAATTGTAGTTTGTATTATCTTTCGAATACAGTTTTAACCGACGCAGTATTTGATTTCGTTGTAATTTCAATTTATTTACGTTTGGCAGTTGATGAAAGCAAGTAACCTGGGCGACGGATCGAATTTCATGGTGCCATATATGGGAACGTATTTTTTCAATTCCAACTGTAGCGTTGACGGTACAACGTTGAAAGATTACGTCAAAAAACAAATTGAATATTACTTTAGCGAAGAGAATCTTTGTCGAGATTTTTTCTTAAGAAGAAAAATGGATTCGGAAGGATATTTACCCATCACCCTCATAGCGTCGTTTCATCGTGTACAAGCGCTCACTAATAATTTGGCCCTGATCATCGAAGCTATAGTTGATTCGGATAAAATTGAATTATCTACCGGTTTTAAGGTAGTAATTGCAACGCTTATTCTTTCTTTTATATTAACAATAGACTTGATTATATTTTAGGTTCGCACTAAACACGATCCAACAAAGTGGCCTATTCTTGATAAGAACAACGAAAAAATCCAAGATGAAATCAAACTCCTTTTACCTCCTCCGCCGCTTCCGAAAAAGTTAAGAGATCAGAATATTGAAAATTTAAATCCGAATGTCGCCGAGTTTATACCTTTCGAAAAACCCGACGACACAACTGGTAATAAATCCATGAATTTTTATTATTGGCTTTAATTCACTATTTTTCAGCCAAAACCAACAATATTGAAAATGTAAATTCTAAAAAAGACGGAATCGTAGACAGAAAAAGTAACGCCAAAGGAGACTATGAAACTTGGCGAGAGGTGAAAAGGAAAAACAAAGAAAATAAGGCGCGAAGGGAAAGCAAACCGAAAGTTCACGACCGAGAATATGAACGTCAATTCCTCTTTGATGAAGAATTGGATCTTGATGTTCCTACCGGCCGTCAAAATACATTTTCTCACGATTGGTAATCAATCTAAAAGTAATTTCGAAAAATTCATTTTGTCGCGTTTTAGGTCGGAAGATGAGTCGGACGAATTTAGCGACCGCGACATCAATAAGATTTTAATAGTTACTCAGGTACCTGGTACTGTCGTCGCAACTTCAAACCGCGTGCCGAAACACGAAGGCTATGACCGTACTGGCGATTGGACGACACGAGTTAAAATGACCCAGGACTTGGAGCAGGTGATAAACGATGGGCTGTGCTATTACGAAGAAGATATATGGAGTAGAGCTCGATCCACTTCCGTCAGCAGTTACAAAACCGTGAACATCATCAGCCAAGAGGAATTTGAAAAGATGATTCCACAAGCTCCAAAGAAAGCGCAAAATTTGCCGCCTCCTCCTCCTTCAATAATTGAACCACAATCCACAGAAACGAATCTAGGTAATTTTTTTTCAATTCCCATTTTACGTGATGCATAACTGACATTGATGTCTTAGTTGTCGAAACTGCTGCAAGCACCTCTACATCAGGAGTCAAAAGGAAAGACGTCGCTTCTAACCATCGGAACGTTCCTAGATTTTACGCTGTGGTCAAAGATGAAGCTGGGCCAGATCCTCACACACCGCGTAAACGAAAAACCAGGCACTCAAATAACCCACCGGTCGAACAGCATGTCGGATGGATTATGGACGTTCGGGAACACAGCACTCGAACTACTTCAGTGGGGTATGTACCTTATTCAAAATTACCCGAACGGAAAATAAATCGTTTTATTTATCAATGGCAGAAGTTACGGTACAAGTCCCAACGAGTTCGCCCCCGCGAGTTACGGTAGCAGCGTACCCCAGACGCTGCCCACTTTCCAACATCCTTCTCACGCATTACTGAAAGAAAACAATTTCACACAAATGGCTTACAATAAATTCAGGCTTAGGTGCATTAAGGAACGCAAAAAATTCGGAATTGGTCAATCGAACGAAATGAATACTCTGTTTCGTTTTTGGTCATTCTTTTTGCGTGAGAACTTCAATAGAACAATGTATTCTGAATTTAGAGAAACGGCTTTGGAAGACGCGGAACATGGCTATAGATACGGATTGGAATGCTTATTTAGGTTTTACTCGTACGGTTTGGAAGTCAAATTCAGACCGCATCTGTACGAGGATTTCCAAGAAGAAACGATCAAAGATTATGAAAACGGGCAATTATACGGTTTGGAGAAGTTTTGGGCGTTCCTCAAGTATTACAAACACAGCTCCAACTTGCAAGTTCATCCCACATTGCAAGGATACTTATCGAAGTTCAAGAGTATCGAGGATTTCAGAGTGGTCGAGGTAAAAATGTTTCGAATGTCAACGTTCTATCTTCATACAAATGATTTTTGTAGCCGCGCATAAATGAAATGTTGAAGAACGTCAAACACGGGAATAAAAACAGAAATCGCAGTGTATCGGAAAGTTACTCCTCTTGGATGATGCAAGACGAGGCTTCGGCAGCACCGCCTCGTCGTTCCCTTAATAATCCTAGGTGAGGTTTGATTGCAACAAAATAATTTGAAAAAGGATCATTAAAAAAAATTGCAGGAGAGATGACCTTTTGCAAGCACAACCAGGCACCAGCGCCCCCGCCGGTACAACGCAATTCCGTTCCCAACGCACGCGCACCCAGTCTTTCGGTTCAGGAAGAATCCGACACTCGTCAACGAGAAATGAACCGTGGAGACAGAAAAAATAAGGAAAAAAAAAGCTTGGATGAGAGTAAAAAAATTAAAGATAATTTAGTCATACTTAATAAGATTAGCATTTAAGCATATAGTTAACCGTTCTGGTAAATTTTGCTAAAAAGTGTAAAATACATAATGTAAGCGTTAAATGATATTAGATCGTTCTGGGGAAAATCATATTTCAAAGTCATCATAAGTGAAATTGCTTTGAACTTTTATAATAACCTCCCCCTATTGTATAAGCATCTTATAGTGAGTACCTAAAGAAATTGTGAATTTTCGTTGTACAGAATGCGGGTTATCCCCTCCATAATTGACAAAACGCTGTTAAATATTTTTCTATGATACAATACCAGTTTCGGTTAATCGTTACTTTGTATGGTCTTAATTAAGAAGGGCGTAGCGAAAATTGATAGATATCTTCCAATTCTCAAAATGTGCAGAAGAACATCTCGTGAACTGTTCACGTCAAACCAATTGGATAAGTGATTATTTCTGCCTTATATTACTTTTTAATATTCAAGTCGCAATTATTAAAAGTAAATGGGCCTATTGTATTCTTGACTATAGTTCTTCTGTATATTTTTTTGAAAGAAATTCATCATCTTTTCACACTTACAATTAGGTTTTATTTCGATTGATTTAATCAGTTTTAAGAGATCTTACATTTTAAGAATTTACTAATATAATGTGAAGATTTGCTCACTTGCTTTCATTATCACAGTGCGTATAAGCTTTCACTTATTTTAAGATAATAATGCAAAAGTGATTTGTATCTGATCAAATCTCTTTCTTTAAAATCTTACTTATCTTATAACTCCTATTCACAGATGGAACTAATAAACAATATGTACTATTCTATAAAAAAATCAGATTATGTTTATATTTAGATATTGAGAAATGTTTCACACATTTCAATTACAACTCCAATTGCGCGAGAAGTGTTGTTGATTTATTGTTTAGTCTCATATTATCAGGAATTTCCGACGCTGCTGGATCCAAACACTTACGTTTATTAAATGGTGTATGGATCCGGCGTGGATGAGAAATTTCTGGTAAAACTGAGTTTTCATTTATCAAATATTGAAGAATTGAGACGGATAATGTTACTAGGCGAAATTATTTTTTCACATCTAGTGTGCAAATACAGCATTGAATACTGTAAGCAATTCTTCAGTTAATACTAAATGTAGAAAATGAATTTCATTATATCATGTGCCTTTTGACGAGACGAATCAATGAAAATTTGAGCCGATTTTATCTGGGAGTTGAAATTGATCCTAAATATTTACTAGTTTATTGTTTCTACGCGTTACTGGTGATGTTGTTTTCAGCTTGCTTTTATAGGTTTTATCAGAACAGAATTTGTCACGTGTGAAAGTTCTTTTGTTAGTCCTTTGTTGTTATTATTATTAAATTACCTTGTCAATAATCTTCATTTCGAGTTATATTGTGGAAGTATAGTCAGGAAATTGTCTTCCTATGACACCAAAAAAAGGAATAAAAGTCTGAAATCACGAACAAGATCGTTTTATTTTGAATGTCATCGTTTATTGCGTTCGGAAATTTTTAAAATATCTAAATCCTCAAGAAACCTGTTCCCCATATTCTTTAGAAAATCTATTTGGCAAAATCCCACTTTTGTCAAAATTTTGTGACTGAGAAATGTTGAATTTTCGCCGTTTTTTGGACATTGGCTAAATTTATTTCCTACCGGAAATTCTCAAATCAATTGGAATTTCAACAAATTTTTCGTTGGTTTTCGAGGATTATAGATAATTCGTTTATCTGCCAATAATTTTCAAAAATTTAAATTAGGTTATAAGATAACGAAAAGAATTTGCAGAAACTGAGATTGGAGAGTTTTCATTCAATAAATTTTCAAGAATTCAGGGAGTTTGGTAAAGAAAACTCAAAATTCGTATTAAATTCGAAGAGATTTCTGAATAATTGAAACCAAAAGGAATATCAACCTTCTAATAAATTCTCATCTAATACTTTAAGAACTCAAAAAATCTTTCGTCCCCACTTAAGAATTTTATGAGATATCTTTAAATTGCTATCTTGTGAATCTCCTCAAAATCTAAGCGCAATAGAATAGAAATATTTGGAAAACCAACGAAAATGTATGTTCGAGAAATTCTTCCCCTTTTCAAATTGTGAATCCGTTCTCTGTCTCAATGACTGAGGTTAACAGATTTCACTCTAAATCGAAATCCAAAAAGTCTTTCTTGTATGAGAGCGCATTTTGTATAATGCGTCTGAATTTGTTGTGGAAAAACGAAGAAAAACAACATATGTAATCAAATTATAATAAAAGTAAGGATCTTTATAAAAAAATAGATTTTTTGGCACCAGTCATGAATATATCGTTATATATATCTGCTATGATGGCACAATCTGCCATACCAACCAGGATCGCAGACACAAGTATCGTCAACGCAAGTACCATGTTTGCATTTTAAATTGCAGTTGCTTCTATGAGGTTTAGCTCTTCCAATTTCGCAATGATCCCCTTTGAATCCCTGTGGACATCGACATTTATTGATTCCCCGACATTTTCCACCATTTTGGCAAGGAACAATGCATCTCGCTGAAACGTGATCAATCTTCATCTAATAATTCTATTGCAGATAAAAACAATTACAATATTCACAATGAGGTCCATAATATCCCTTTGAGCACTCGCATGTGTCCTTCTGTATACATTTTCCTCCGTTAAGGCATTTCTGTGCGCAAATTCCTATGATTCTGAAGGTCATTGTTTGCTACTCTTGATTTTTCAAATGTAATATTACCTCCTTCACAATGACGTCCTTGGAATCCTGGAGGACAGCTGCAAATCCCTGGAGATGTACAGTTACCCCCATTCATACATTGGGGATAGCAGAGGGCCGTTCTGCAGTACTGACCCATATAGCCCTCTGAACATTGGCAAATTTTTTCATGATTGCACCAACCTTGATTTGCACACTTTTTATCACATTCAGGATCTGGACCTTAAAAATATTAAACATCTTTGAGAGAGTGTTTTTTAAATTAATTTCAACATCATAATTCAAGTTAAATATTATACTCACTCCTCTGGGCACACTCTTTTCTCAATTTGAGCCTTAAAGGTGTTCCATTCAAAGGTTTACCCTTCCTACTTTCGATAAGAAGTCCAATACCAAAAGTAGCAATACCGGAACTGTTTCCCAAACAAGGTAGAAGTATACTGAATTCTTTTGGCCTTTTTGGAACTCGTCCTTTTGTTTTAATTGAGATTACAGGCGCTTCCAATATACTTTCGTCAAACGACTGAAGTCTATCAAAATTGTAATAGTATTTCTTTATTCCCGCCTTCCAAGTGAAATTGACGTAACTAACTTCAGATGGTATTAGGGGCAAATATTTTTCGAAATTCTTATCGAGAATGTAGGGAAGGACGTTTCCATTTGATATTGCATATATTTCCATTGACATACCTGGAAATTAAAACAAAACAATATTAGATGAATGGTTCATTACAATTGATTCATTTATTTAGGTTCTATTTACTGTACTTCCAACCAACGGTTAAATGGTAGATGGAACATTGAGTTCAGCTTTACCTTTTAGGAGAATAAAGAAAGAAAAAAGAGAAATGATAAGTTTTTTAACATGTCATAGGTACATAAGACTAATTACTAAACTTCAATCATTTCTGAAGACATAAACAACTGCCAATTCCAGAGAGTCGTAGTAATTGCAGAAATGTGAGTAAAACATTTACCAACAACAAAAACAAAATGAAGTTACTTCACTTACCGCTAAACATTTTCACTTGTTTTTCATCGATCCACAATGCCAGATCTCCGTTATTTCGTGGATCATTCTTCTGGCCATTTCTAGTGTAAACAAGAGACAGCTGACATAAACATAGTGTGAAGATTTTCCACATAGTGGGATGATTCATTAACATTCTAAAAAGTGGACATTCTTACTTTTCACTGTTAAATTTGTAATACAAATAAAATTGCATGGAAATGTAGCATACCATCTGAGCTTCATTTTTTTCCTTTACATCTTAGCAAAGTGAGTGGGCAATCAATTTAAGGACAAACAAAAAGCAAATTGGAATCCTACTGCAACTATGAAGCAATGGAGTAGATTATAAGCGAAGCCCAAAAAAGAAACCTGAAAACTTACTTTTGAGAAACTCTATTATTTCATTTTAAAACAAAACACAGTTTTTTTATATTATTAATCTGAACAACGAAAGAAATCTCCGAGATAAACAATCAACAGTTCTCTTTGAAAACTTTTATTTTATTTACATTTGACAGCATCCATGACATAGAAACGAGAGATTCGTTTTCTTTAGAATTATTGAATTGTAGTCAATAATATCATGAAGAAATAGAAAACCAATACGAGATTAATATTTTTTTAATTTAATCTCTAGCATCTGATGAATTATTTAATTTCATAAATAATTTATTACTCCATCGTAATCATGTCCTTTAAATGCCAAGGCACATGCGCGAATAAAATGCCGCTATCACCTCTAACTCTCTGTAAGCTTTAATGTACTAGGATAAAAAATTCACAAAAACACAGAAATTCATAAATAATATTACATTTATTAAGCACTTAATAAGCGTTTTACAGAATTGTAAACTTTTAAATAACCAATTAGAGTAACCAATCTGTATTACCGACAATATTAAACGCATAATTTGATTGTTTTATTTCATGAAATGAAATAATTCTATATGTCCTTTCTCTCCAAATTCCATTTACGTAGTTTGTTTTTGGTAAATCGTTAATATAATTCTCAATTTCCGTCCACCATTCAATGTAAATGAATGTATATTAATTATTCGTTAGAAATGATTTCATACTTGTATGAGAACTTTTTTGACATAGTTGTTTAGTCATCAGCATTGAAAGAATGTACAAATTTTTCTGTAGGCGAATTATCATAAATTTTGTATTAAAAAAAGGAGTCAACGTTTCATGGCATCCATACCTGTAATAAATGGGTCACTATGAAAACATTATTAAACTTCATATATCTGGATAAAATATAATCTATCTATATCGTACAAAGTACGTTCAAATCTTAATCATACAATACATTCACATGTACTATATGGAAAAAGAAAGAAAACTGCCGTAAAAATTCCTCCTTAAAATTTTTCAACTCCCATCTTGGCCAGCAACTGACTTGTCTGAGGATACAACAATACAACATACAAGTGGGATAGATGACTAGTATGATTTCATAATGTAAGAATATGTAGAAAGATACGAAAAATAAATGCTCCAAGGTGAACAAAAGTTGTTAGTTTTGTGCCACCTTGAGCATGCCATTTCCATAAAAAAATGGAACATCCTGATCAAAATATATGTGTGGGACATCACTGATCAAATGAAAAGTTGCCTATCATTCGCACACCATAAATATTTACGATCAACTCTGAAACGCATCATGATTTAATATATAAAGGATTCAAGTCAATTACATATTTACATAACCTTTTTTCAAATTTATACAAAAAATACCAACTATAATTAAATATTATTGCTAACCAACAATTAAATGTGACATAGTCCAAGAATAAGGTAGATTTATAACCATCAGCAAGTAACATGGCGTTATATCCAATCGAAGATATCTGTCTGCACTTCATACTAACATCCGAAAGATATGTTGATGGACATCAATCTACCTCACGAGTAGTATTGTCAACTCAGAAACAGATCACTAACAAGCTTTTTTCTTAATCATTTGAAATTAATTTAACTGTAACTCTGAAGAACAAAATGAATCAGCTTCATCCTAATTATACAAATCAATGGAAAAAAACCTATGACCTATTTCCAACTGGCAAAAATAATAACTTTAGTACAATTTTACATAAAGGTGAAGTTTGCAATGTGAGGACCCGCCGTTTTGCAACAAGAAAAAATATAATCATGGTGATAAAATTTACACCTCACAGAATTATTCCGTACAATTTCCAATTCTTGTTTAGAATATACAATACAGCATACTATTATTAAATTTTGGACTATTAAACAGTTTATCAATGGGAAATATTATAATAATGGCATTTTAACTGTTATTATTCAATACAATATTATTACCATACTGCTGAGTCGCTGCTTGCCATAAATTGTTCGAATTTATCGAATCTGTACCACTATTTATTGTATCTAAGGAAACGGAGTTTGCATTCTTAACTGGATCTTCTTGAATGCTGCAAATACAAGTGGACATTGAGAATCGTTCCTAATAACTCGGATTCGAGTTCAGTTGAAATTTAGACAATATAAATGTTTTCAGGTCGAATATTTACAAAATACACCAATATAAAGATGTGAATAAATTCTGAAACGGCATACTTACATGGTCATCTTCCGTTTAGGACACCTTTATGCTAAAAAATAAAGCGCTCAATAATAAGATTGGACGATCTTCAACGAAAGTATTGAACTTCTACAAATATTTTATACTAAGTTTCAACTGAACTAAGCACTAATCTACTAGTGTTTGGTCGCCCAGTTACGAATTATTCAATTTGAAAAAACGAATGTCACTGAACTAACGACCCATAACTACAATCTACTGCTGAAGTAAGTATTTAAAATTCTACATTCGTCTAAGTTCTTTGAGTAAAAAATTAGTACTTATTTCCAACTATACCCTACGAATACCTACATATTATCAACCCTTTCTTCTTTGACGATATTTGGTCCATTCTGGTCTTCCAATTGTTTCGTACCATTAATTTTGTTTTCAGACTTATTCTCATCCTCGGAATTCTATAAAACGATGACGAGGATAGGAACATTCGAATGAAGCGCAACATACATACCTGCTGATTACCAAGACTCTGTTTGCCTCTTGTTCTAAGCATAATCGCTTCAACGCGTTTTCGGCGGGCTTCCCGTTCCTTCTCTTCCTTTATTAAACGTTCCTGTTGCTCCGCCTTCTGTTTCTCCGCTTCAATCCTGGCCTTTCTTTCCGCTTCTTCCTTCTGGGCCTTCAAGCGTGCTTCTTCCTCCTTACGTTGCTGCTCTTCTTCTTCTTTCTTTTTAGCTTCTAGTATCGCCTAAAACATTCGTGCAATTAGTTTTGTAATGAAATTTTTATTATCAATCAACCTCTTGCAATCGCTGTTCTTCGGCAGCCCTTTGGGCTTCAATTAATAATCGGACTTGTTCTTCTTCTTGTCTTTGTCTTTCTAATTCCGCTTTTTGTTCGGCTTCAATTCTAAGTCTTTCCTGTTCTGCCCGCCGGGCGGCTTCCTCTTTTGCCAATCGTCGTCGTTCAGCAATCGCGGCTTTTGCTTCTTCTTCCGTGCTGATTTTAGCTTTGATCTGCGAAGCAGTCATTTCGCTACCTATCTGCGAAGACGACATGTTAATTTGAGAGGTGCTCATTTCTGTGGTGATTGAATTGATAAGCTCTTTAGTTTGGTGTGATCCAGTGCTTTCTTCGTCGGTCCCTTTGGTTGTTACAATCTTATCGTTTTGCTTAGTCGCCGCATCCGTTGTTTCAATCGCTTTGGTATTATCGATTTGAGGTAGATTATCGATTTTATTTACATCGTCATCTGCTTGAAGGATTTCTTCAGGTAAGCCGGTTTCTGTTTGATTAGGTAAAAGGGTGGACGATTTACCTTCAACATTGTTTCTGGGGTAAAAATAATTGTTACGAGATTTGCGATTTGTTAGGGAATATACTCACTCTTGTGCTGGGGGAACACCGTTTTGTTCTACGCTTCCAGAATCGAAATTCAACAAATTTTCAACGGGCACTTCCCGCTGTGCGAGGTTGTTGGTGTCGTTATGTTGCGCTTTTGTCAGCTCTTCTGCATCCGGCGGCTTTTTATGAGCCTCGCGAACCTCGCCATTGATTTTTGCCTCGACCACACTACCTACGTCAGTAGCAGTGGGCGAGATTAGGGGTTTGGGCGTATTTTCTCCTGTCGACGGTTTGCTTTTTGATACTTTCTCAGTCGATTTGGTAATCGATTTTCTTTTCGGCAACGGCGGCTTAGTAATATCTGTCTTTTTCTCAATATGGGCCGCTGATACGCCGGTTATCGCAATACTGGCCGGTCGGGGTTTTCGGGCTCCCGAAGACGGACGATGCCTCACGCTGACCGAACTTGTAACACTGGTTGTGCTTTGATGGCTCATTGAACTGCTGGGTCTAGATGAAGCTGCATCAAATGACATTTAAAACACTTTGAAAATGTTATTTGCAGTGAAACGAACTGAATAAATTGAATGGAGTTCAGCATGCATGTGTATCAGGTTTTCAGCGCCACCACCAAACCCTGAAGACCATGAAAAGGATTTAAGGTAATAAATAAAGGAGGGAAGTGCTTGAGCAAGAAACAATATTCAAATGAAATTTAGAATGGAATGATTACGTCTAAAAGCCAAATAAGCAATTTATACTCAGCATTACGACATTCAACGTCATTTCGTCTTTTAAGTGCATAGTACCAAAACTTTAAATTCACTGACTTGACGGCATAGTTCAAATCCATTATTTAAGCTCATACGCGAACCAGTCATTAGAAAGCGAACGGACAACCCGAGTTAACTGTTACAACGGATCGAAGCGGGATATATGACCCAACGATAACCACAAGAGGAGGAAAGATTGAGCACCTTTGGTCCAAATAATACCAAAACCTTCCGAAGATTATTGTTGACCGAATGGTTAACGAACGTACCATCGCTGGAATTCAAGGACGATACCAATTTATTTTGACGGAGTTGAGTTGCACGCGTCGTACGAGGAAGAATTAGAGGACCATAAGACAACATATCCATGCTGCGACTGTCGGATTTGTTTAACGGCTTCCTGGGCTGAGATTGATTGGGAGCTGCCTTGCCGACCGCTAGATGGCTCATACTACGAGTGACCGAAGATTGGTGGTGGGGGCGGCGGGAAAGGGGTCTAAGGTTGGACGTGGACTCATTCAAAGCAGGCAAATCGGCCCGTAGCCTGGGCCTAGCAAGCTGATCTAACCGCGTCATCGAATAAGCCCTACCTGGCGAGTGACTAAGTGACTTGCGTGACGCGGAACTTAGCGTATCTCTAGATGGTATCGTGGGCATTAGGTCTGTCCTACGGCGACCTAAATAACCGCTTGCGCATCCGGCGGGCGTGGTAGGCAGACTACCTAAAATCCGGGAGAAAAAATGCTCATTAACTAAAAATTAGGTAAAAAATGCGGAGACGCCTGAAAATTCACCGGGAATGACGTGTTGTCCATCTGAAGGATTTTCACTGTAATCTAATACGAAGTACTGGTCTTGTGGGTGTTCACGAATGACTATCGAAAATGATTGCTCTTTGATTTTGCGTACACGTTTCATGGTTTGTATCAAATCGTACGAATGTTTCTTCAATATCTGCGACACGATTCAAAATCCATACGGCTCTGCTCAACTATTTTTTTAAATCCAAAATGAGAATCTTAATTTCTTCACAAGGAACAGCCATTTAAGCAATAGAAACAAAAGTGGCCAACTAATTACCGCTGTGGGGCTTCTGCAAAACGGAACGCCCCCGTCTATCGTTGAAAAAAATTCACCCAAACTGATCACGACAGAACTACGTGTACATGCAATTCAACTAAATGTGATGAAATAAATTTGTGTCGCGTGATGAAATTAAAAAAAATCTAACGAAAACTAAACACCCAGATTGACAGAAATACTCACCTTCGCCCGCGCGCTCTATGCCCCCTGCCGAAATTGCCCGTTTTTTAGTACCGTTCTCCATGTCTCGCTCGGTGCCTCGTCGCGATATGGAATTGTTCGAGCACGTGGTTATATTCTGCGTAGAAGTGGCTCGTCGATGTCCCCAGAACGATTGCGACAGATCCGAAGGATCCAAGTTTCTAGGCGTTGAAGAACCGAAAGCGAAAACGAGACTGCTTCGTTCGTTGCGTTTCTTCAATTCCAACCTGGGCAACCAATTGCTAGCGACGGAACTTTTTTAAATGTTTAGCACCAATAGGTTGAAATGTTACTCTCTCGTTAGTACTAGAAAACTGTGTTTGATATTGTGAAGGCACAAAATTGATTATGTTAATGCAATTCGTCAGTAAAAACATTAAACTATTCACAAGTATGGGCGGAATATAGAAAGAAAAATGATACAACGAATAATAATTCAAATTGGTCTCCTTTAGGATACCATTTTGAACAAAAAAAAAATATTATACCTCCTAGGAGTAACGATTTCTATATCTTCAAGTATATATTGAACACAACTAATTAAATATTTTACGTAAGCATTTCAATACGTTCACCACAACAAATCGGAACCTTAAAGCTGTGAACCTTTTCCAATCAAACAATTAAGTGCGCTTGAACCACACTGTGACCTCAATTGAGACCGTTTAAAACGCATCTTTTCTTCTTTAGATGTCGACGTCGGTACGTGATTTAAAGAAACATTCAAAACTAAATCGACTTTTTTCGTTAAACCTATTAGTTCATGCGATTACATTCAGAGGTAGCATTCAATATTAATAAAGGAAAGAGCGAAACGATCGAACACGTTTCGTTAGTAGAGACTTGAGAGGTAATATTTCTCGCTATTAGTAGTTCATTTCGCACAATGCTTTCCAATTACCTATTTTCTCTTTGTTGATTCCTTCTCACAATCGATTCCATTCGATCTCTTTCCGCCTCGTTTATCGCTCTTTTCCTCTCTTCCACTTGCTGCCTCCTGATTTCTTCCCTTATTCGCATATCCTCAAGCCGCTGTCGACGTTCTTGCTCCTTCTGTTCTTTAAACCGTTGTGCTGCGAAAGCTTGTGCCTTAATTTCTTCCAATTTCCTCTGCCTCTCCTCATTCTGTTTCTCCTTGTATATTCGCAATCTTACGTCCTTATCAACTGCAAAAGAAAAAACACTGGTTTAATTCGACGTTGGGGCACGCGGAATTTATAACAAATCAATTAATTGGTGTGGTAGTCATGGGCTAAATTTGGAATAGAGGGTGTAGCCTGCTCGATTCGACATGCATAAATGTGATGGATCAAAGACTTTGCAGATTGTCATTAGTGAATTACTCCCCTGCAAATCAATTCTTGTATGCAAATAACGAAAAATTCGTCAGGTGTTTGAAAATCTGCCCACATCGTATAGCTTTAAAATCAAATTATGTTGTGAAGAGCAGAGACGTTTCAGCTCTACCCAGCAAACACCGAGCTTCCTAATTAATATTTATGGTGATTGTTCAAGAACCTAACAACGTGTTTCATACTTGCTAATCATTATAGCATAGGATAATGTTGTCCTTAGAGCGAAAGGTAATTTTGCATCTACACATAACTTGAAATAATAGTTGAGTTTAGAATTCCCATGTCATTCGCGTTACCTATTTGTTTTCATTTCCATAATAAATACATTTGCACCATTATAAGCACGATTCGATACATTTAAACCAATAATTTCCCTTTTCATTTTCAGGAAGTCAATTAAGTTAGCACGAGAGACAATATATCCATTCAAACATGTTTTAGATGGAATTAATTAAGCATCACGTCTGACATGGTTAGAGAGTCTTAATTCGAGGAAAATTAGAAATTGAAAATAAACTATTTGATAGTACGAAATATTGCCTTCAAAATGTTTCCATATAAAAATATGTACATAATTAAATAACACCTATAATTACTGAATGTCTGCGAGTCGTCAAATCACCATTAACCACATCACTACCTAATGGTGAAGTTTTTTCTATTTAATACCTCCTATGAAGCCTGCGTGGAAGGTATGGCATACTTCGAAATCATCAAATGTTGCTTTGGCAACGATAAATTCATCTCTAGTCGAAAACTAAAAATCGATAATGCGATGTGATTTTTGCACGTCGCAAAAGGTTAAAGTGAGTAAAAAAATACGAAACTGTAATTAATAAAAAGAATACTTGAAAAACTATTAGCTACGAGTGCAGAAATGAACAGAAGCATAATGTTAGGTTTTCATGGAGATTGAAAATGACTCAATTTTATATCAATCCCAACGAAGATTACTTACGCAAATTATTATTGCTTTCGAATTTGAAAAATTAGAAATTTTTTTAAAATAGAATTAAGAAATAGAACTATGCAAGATCAGAAGATTTTGGATATATGTATATAAGATAACTGATGAAAATGGGACAAATATGCAACGTCAAATAATCAGGTTTTTATTTATCAACATTTCACTAGCTGTTTGAATATTGACAACAGATAAGATTTCTATTATCCGGCCGTTGATAAACCATCCCGAATAACAATTTTTCCGGTGAGTTACTTTTCGAAGAACTATTTAAATTTCGTTCCGCGTTCTTAATTACTTATACCAAGAACTTATTGCAATTATATTTGTCCTTTAGCTAGCGATTTCGACAATTTTAATTGTTTTATATTTAGTGTACACAATTTTAATTAAGGTGTCACAATCGGCAAATGTCTGCCGCGTATAGTGGTAAAACAAGGAGATTTTTAAATTACTAATTAAATGTGTCCATAAATAGAACAATACGCGAAATGTTTCTATATAAAAAAAAAGCTCACGAAATACTAATCTCAAAAGGAAATATATTCCATTCAAACAATGCAATCTCTTAAAGATATCGAGTCCGAACAAAAGCCTTTTTCTAAACATGAATGTCAGATCGATGAATCACACGTCGTACAGTTCTGATTTAACACTAAATGATTTCTTATTTCCGCAATTCGTAAATTTATTTAAAAAACAGCGTTTTCGACGCCAAAAGAACCGGTTCATGAGAAACTTTCTCAGTTTGATTTCTTCCAAAACTCACGGTTCGCAGATGCAAAAATTCATCGAGCACATCGATGAAAAGAAATGATGTATTTCAAAGAATCGTTACACGAAAGAGTAATTAGCAGGAATGCGGTCAACTTTTGTCTCGAAATTCTATTCACAATTTTCCGAACACGAAAATGGAATGAATCATTCAAATTGAGCAGTATGTAGTGTACATACTCACCCCTATAAAATGTTTCCTATCTACATTAGCGATCAATCAGTCAATTCCACCGACTGACAAATAACCAGAAAAATCGAAACGAAATACCCTACCTAAATAACCAATTTCACCGGATAAAAACTAGCAATTCAACCGGTAAAAATTCCCAAGCCGAATGAACGATTTTTAAAACACACAGCTCTTCATCTAGACTAGAACTAACAATAAGCGTAAGAAAGCACGAAGAAATTCAATTAGAAAAAAATTTCACTTTCACGGATATGCAAGAACTACGAATTTTTACCGATGGATGATTACGTCAAAATAGTTGAGGAGAAACAGTTTCCAACTAACTGCCTTGTTCGTTCGAAGACACAGTTGAACTGTTTCGTTTCCTACTTGAATTTTAATATAATTATCATTCTACGAAAGTGCAACGTCCATGCTACTGTTATATTAAAAAATTGGCACTCCTTACTGGGAATTCAATTTTCCCGATAGCATTTGGAAGCAACAAAAAAAACTTAATTATGATCAAAATGAGCGTTTGCGACGCATTAACTGCACTAACTTCACCGATAGTTTAGTCATTCTCAGTCCAAGGCGGAAAAAGTATACGCAGTCAGTGATATCATAATGAATCACAAGCGAAAAATACTGAAGTATTGAAATCGCCAGACCACAGGTACAAACTTACCCACATGATTTCGCCGAATCGGCCTATTCTGATTAGCGAGGACCACCCGTTTCAAATCCCTGGCGCTTACATTTTCCGATGACAAAGTAGTCACCAGAATGGCCCTTAGCTGATTCAGGGGGTCGTTCATGAATTCGAAAATATCACACGCACATCGCAGCTAGAAAATTACACAGAGCGCCGTGTTTTGTAAGAATAAATTAAAGGTGAACTTGCGCGCCTATTGCGATACATGACCCTGGCCATTTAAAGGATTTCTCGCGAGGAATTCGAATGAATAATAGATTATCGACAAATGGAATAACGAAAGTATTAGGTAGTTGATACAATGTTGACAAGAATGAAATACCACTACTGCCGCGACGTGTTGCGCGAAGGACTGACAAGTAGTCGTTCAAAGTTTCAATTTCAGATCATCCAGTTCGCTTCGCGGCTCGCGCAAGACTATTTCACGCATTCATTTCGCCTTTTGTCCGTGTCGATTATCTCGATCGATTATTGTTTACGTTGTTAACAATGTATCAACGCCGAGTCTTCCTACACCGATGACTTGCGTCATCGACAAACGTTCGTTTGAAAAAATCAAAGTTTTTCATGGCAAACAAATCTGACTCATAAAATAAGGAAATGTGCGAATGTTTCATTTGGAAATAGCTTAAACTCTACAAATAGAGGCCAACTCGAAAACTATTGATAGAATCAAGGATTTATTTGTTATTGAAAGCGAGAAAAAAAGAAATTTGAGCATAATATTGATGCATTTCGAATTCGCGCATAAATACACATAACGTGAGTTTGTTCAATTAGCTTTCAGGAGTCGTTTGTGTTTCTGCTATGAAATGTCCTCAATTATACATTAATAATGAACCGTAGGGAAAGGATAGACTATTTGAAACTTCTCCTCGCTTCTGATTACTGAGTTATCCGAGCTAATTAGACTTTGGTGGATAAACTGAGTTAAAATTTATCTATTAAACGTAAAAAACATCTCAAGCTTGCAAGCATATTTTTAAAATTAAAACATTTCCTTAAAATTTTTTTCTTACCTAATCCGAATTTTTTATTCCAGTCTTTGTATTTGTAAATCTTTTTCATATTTTGAAATTCCTACAAAAATTTACAAACCTGTCCACAAACTCCATTGCTTTTAATTATGCACATGTAAAATAAATGTTTTTAACCTTCAAATATATTTGATTTTTGACTTGGGTTATCTAAATGCTCAAAAAATAGTTTCACCTTTTTCTTCATTTCTATTCGACCTTACCCAAACACCCTTTTTATAATTCTCAATCTTGGTACATTTTACTTCAAACATTCCAACTTTTACCTAAATCAGAGTTTTTAAACTCTTTTCGTTTCAATTTCCTTTTGAAACTTTTTCGATTTTCACTCTAAGCAAAATTCTTTTATAACATTTTTCAAATTTCTAAACTTGTTGACTAGTTTCGATGCTTTAAATAAATTTTCGATTTTTGTCTTAGTTCCTTAAAGTTAAAAAAAAAATTTACGCCATTTCTTAGTTTGTATTCATATTAATCTACTCCGAATTTTGGTCCGTTTAATTTCAAACATCTCGTTTCTTTAAAAAACCTTCAAATTGTTTGGAACTTTGTTTCATAAGCTTTTTAAACCGCGCATTGTAATTCAAATTTCCCCTTGGTACTTTTGAAATAAAAAATTGTTCCATTCAATCTCAACCTTTGCATAATTTTTTTTAATTTGTGACATTTTCAAATTGTTTGTAAAAATGTCCAAAAACTTCAAATTAGTTCTTCGTAAAATGAAGATTTTCGACTTTCTGCAAATATCCAAAAAACTTCAGCATTCTCTTAGTTTGTATTTCTTTTTACTGTCCTATGACTTGGTGTATTTTATTTTAAACATAAGAATTTTTTTGAAAACCTTTAATTTTTGCCTACCCAAACTTTCAAATCCAATTCGTTTCAAAAACATTTCAATGCTTAAGCAATTAGGAAGTACAAATTCTGCCTTTAAAAGCAAGTTGCACAATTTTGTCAGAACAGGAGTTTCTTTGAAAAATTGGAAAATTCCATTTCAGATGCAAAATTTTCGGCACGTTTTATAACTTTTTTGAAACCCTAAAGAGAAACTTATTTATATTTTTCGAAACGTCTATGAAAATTTCGGTGTTCAATGACATCTTTGAAATGTTAACGAAAATTTTTTTAAAATCGTAGTGAATTCTGGTTTATTTTTAAAAATCCTTGAAGTGACGATTGTCATCGTAATTTTTCATAAAAATTGAAGGAATCTATACAAAATTAAATATAAAACTCTACTTTGCTTTAAAAATATATTGCTTTTGGAAACCATAATATAATTCATGCATTTCTGATGTTATTGGGAAATTTTATTACATTTTCACATTATGAAGAAATAAATATCACCAAAATCGATTGAAAAAATAAAAGAACGCACTTCTTTCAGACTTCACTTTAATTTGAAGAATTTCATGTCTAAAATTTGTTTGTTCGATACAAAAATTTCAACATCGATCAGCGTTGAGTAATTAAGGAAGATAATGTTTGACCCAGGTCATTCGTTGGTGTTGTTGACTACATTATGGCCTTCGCAAGGTGTTTTTGAACTGCATTCCAAACTTTTCTTTCGTATTCGTATTCTGGATCAAACTTTTTTGTAAGAAATATATTTTTCTATAAAAAATTGGGTCGATCTGTTTCATATGCAGAAATGATTTCGCTAGATGATAATTTTGTGAAAGTTTTTTCTGGGATCACTGTAAAACTGAATAATATAGCCATTACACGAAAGGAAACTTTTAATTCTTCTTGCTGAAATGCGGTATAGTGTCAACTTCAAATCGATGGAAGTCGAGAATATTCTCGCAAATATATTGTCCAGTTTATTTAGGAGCCGCTCATTCGCTCATTATGCGGCACATTACCGTTTACTCAAGTGTCATTCAAATTGAACGATGCGTTACTGAGCGACCCAACACTACTACAAAATACTCAATTTGTTTATTTTCGGGAATTTTCCATCACTACACGTTTCATGTAATCGAAAAATAGATAATTCAACGGAATATTGACACTATGATAGTTGATATATTTTAGTTCCTCACACTTAATTAATTGTCAAATTTTCCAACAATATTGCATTTTGTTAATATGGAAACAAAGGCATCTTCGATAATTATTTGACTAGGGAGTGTTTCTTTCAAACATAGTTACCGAAGAAAACCTTAACCTTCAAAGTTGATTTTGATTCTGCCACCATTTCTATGCAACTAGTAAAAAATTTTATATAAATTCACGACATAATACTAAGATTAAAAGATATTTTACAATAATAAACAAAAAATGGATTAATATTTGTACAAATCGTCACAGAAAAAAAGTTGTTCATCAGCAAATAAGAGATAAAATTGATAAACGAGAAGCACGCATTACATTTTTGACGAAACAAGATCGAAGTACCGCTAAAATATTCCTCGATTCTTCTGAATTATGCAAAAGAACAAGGAACACCAATAAATTTACACGTTTCACGTTAAATATGTAGCGAAAAGAGTTGGAAACAATCAAGTCACCGACCGGAAATATTCCGCGTTCCGATTCTGAATCAGGGGGAAGTACGAGCTAGCTGGCACTATTTGGGGAAAGGGTAAATTCCGATGAATGAAAAAAAAACGATACCGTCCAAAATCACGTCCTCCATGAAGATGCACTGTAGCAGTCACTGATCCACCGCGAATTTGACACTTTTCAACAACTAAGCGAAGGAATTTGAAATTTCTTCACCATTCGACTTATTTGTTAGCCAGCAAGTCGGTCTGTGAAATGACTCGAGCGTGCTTCGTTGGTCCGTAAGAAGCAGACGAACTTTAAATATAGAAGGCAATGGTTCTGAATATAGGATAAAACGTGTACATCCCAAACGAAATACTTGGAATAACCGAGATTCTAATGCGATATCTATGAACTTTTCCGAGACAGAAATACAGCAGTTAAAGTTGCGGGATCGCATTGCAAACAATTACGGTTATCATAGCGAACTATACACATATTCAATTTTACGGTGTACGGACAGCCCAAACTCTTTTATAAACTAATACTTCCGGTCTTTGGTCGATCCGTTTCAATCGTCTTCGTCAAGTATAGTAGACGAAAATGGTATCGGCACGACACAAATGACGCAGAAATTTCCAATCATTACCGTACGGTCCACATTGGAAGTCAGTGAAGGGTATACCAATCGTTTCATAAAATTGATCATATACAGATACGTATATGTAAACGTTTTCGAATTAGTCACCTGTGCAATAACCAAGGAAAGTAGCTCGTGCATAAATCTAACAAACCGACATCATACGGACAATTTCAAATTACATATGTTCTATCATTCAAATACGAAGCTGAATAGTAACTTGATCCGGGCTTTGTTTCGCTCGACGTTTTCCGTTAACGAGACGTAATCTCGCAATGACTTTTCGGAAAATCAACCAGCTGCTTCTCACTTTGGTTTCGACGCTCGCCGAGTGGCAGATAACAATTCCGAAAACAAAAGGCAATTGATTTATCCGGGGCATTAACGCTCACTACGATAAAAGGCAAAACAAAGACTCCTATAATAATTTCGATATCATCAAATGCAGTGTTCAAGAAACAACGATGATAATTCACTTTATTTGGTGACGCCTTGTCATTTTGACACATTTAAATGTAAAAATCAGTTCACTAAAAACTTTAACCAATTGGATATTAATCCTACAAATGTTAGAAGGTGTTATTTCTCACCAACCCGGTGATAGGGTATAATTTTGAAAATCCTCTGAAAAGTAAGTCACGGCGGGACCGGGAATCGAACCCGGACCTCCAGCTTTACGCGCTATTGCTCTACCATTAAGCTACCCCGACTATGACTTATTGAAAAATAAGTCATAGTCGGGGTAGCTTAATGGTAGAGCAATAGCGCGTAAAGCTGGAGGTCCGGGTTCGATTCCCGGTCCCGCCGTGACTTACTTTTCAGAGGATAATCCTACAAATTACTAAAGAGTTCACATGTCTTGATTATTCGCAAAATTCGTCAGCACTGCGCAACGCGGCGGACCGCGTCTTAGGAATATATTTATCCACAATGCACAATAATGATGAACAAACATTATATTTGAGGTTAAGGTTAAGGTGATTTGTCATTTGGCATCGGGCATACAAACATCTATTCAGTTTGAATTAACGGTAACAGTTGTCTTTGAGTTACTAATAATAATTGTTATAACAAAACAAAAATTAGAATTCTTTTATTCGAACGTTTGTAGCGATTATTAGGATGTTCAATTCAAGACTTTTTTAGTTTTGGATAGTTTCTAAAAATTTTTCGTTTTTATTGTTTACCAACATTTTTAGACAATTTATTATAACGAGTATCTAAAGAACAAAAAAAAACTTGATATTCTAAAATAAAAGCATAAAATGATCCGAACCGAAGTTTCAATGCGCCAGTTCTCGTCCGTTTGGTGCAACTATCAATTTTGAAAATCAATAAAAAATATGAAATATTTGTACAAAAAAATCATTCACATGTGCTCCTTATTTCTATTTTCATAAAAATTCTTTCTTTTCTGTTTCTCTATTCTATCCAATTCTCTTCTTCTAACATCTTCTTGTCTTTCCGTTTTCGTTAATTCCTTATCTTCAAAATACTTTTTCAAGCAATGAAAGATAAAGCAACAGATCAAATAGTAACTTTTTTGGATTGGGAACCATTTTCTCATTTATCCACATTGATATTTTCGGAATTCAAACATTTCGGGAGGTCGACCCTAGGTCTAAAGTGGAGCCAAAAGTTTTCCTTAGCCGCAAACAGCGAACATGATATTTTCATGAATTTCAAACTCAAATCGGGGAAATTATGTTTTGTGGTGTAAATGTAAGTATAAACGAACGCTTTTTAAAGTTTTAGATTTAAAATTTCTGTAACGATTTCACGTCTTCTCCAGCTCGAAAGGCAGATACATATTCGTCCGGAAATTGCGCAGTAAGCAGTTGCACATCCTCCGCGCCGTAGGAAGTAAATAATCTTCGAATCAGAACCGGTTACACGCAGAACATACAAAGCAAAACGATTTGAAGTAAAATGCTTTTCAAATTGTATTTCGGTATTAGTGGAACATATTCCATATTTATACGTATTCGCCTTCATCGCCAGCGTTCGCTACGACTCCGATGTCTTGATTGGTTAGTATTTTCGGGTTTCAGCGACGCAATTCATTTTTCGTATCTCGTCGGTTTTCTCGGAAACGGCCGGTCGTATCTAAAAAGAGTAAAAAAAAACTGATTATTTCGTATTAATCAGAGCATTGTTTGACGGAACCTGAAAGCGGTAGAAATTTTACTGAAAAAATCCCCGAAAAACGAAAAATTAAACACGATTATAAATTTATCATTACAAAAAACGAATAAAATTCTTAGTTTCTTTTAAAACCTGAGTTCTATAAGCGCGAACTCAAAATGGCAAAATGAACACCAGAAAATATGTAAAAATTTTCGATCGCAAGTTAATTTTCGTCTACATATTTTCAGAAGATGTTGACACGATTTCACGGTTCACATTAGCGAACAATATGAGAAACAGCTTAAAAAAAGACGACCGCGGACCACAATAACATTTTATCTATAATCCCCAAATTTTAAATAATTTTCTGCGATTCTCTCAAAAAATTCATTCTTCAAACAAATCAATATGATATCCCTCTCTTGCGGAGCAGTTCATTTAATTTAGTTTGACAGAAAAACTCCAACAGGGGTTCATAATTTCCAAACTCATATTCACAGGAAACCCCCACAATTCACCCATTAACAATTTCAGCATCAGGAATTTTGAAATCCCCTGCATATTGCATTTTGCAAATATTTCTTAGGTATTTGCAAAACATCGAAGAGAGATAGATAGCGTTTTTGCCCTTAATATGGTTGCACCTTAGTAAAAAACCAAAAATTACGATCTGGTAACACAAACCTACCGTTAATGCAATAATTATAACCAATAAACATTTATTAAATTGATTTCTTTCTGAAACCAATAAAATGAAAATAAAACGAACAAAATATTGCTGATTATCGAAAAATATCAATGAATAATAACATACCAACAACACTGTGTACATATACTAAATGTACATACTAAAATCGACGTGTTGTAAAGATTAGGCAGAAACGATGTAAACGATGATCTAATTTCCGAAAATACGTGAACAGCGACAAAACAACTCTCCCGCAATAATCATCATAGTATAATACATTAAATAGAAATTAAATTCATCGCCTATATTATTATTATCAGCAATATCCTCTACCAGGCAACGGAATCTCGATCATTTAAATATTGAATTTTTCAACGAAATGTGATACATGAGAAAATTAAACGATCACTTGAGATTAGTTCTCAGATAATAAGCGACTTTCAATTAATTACTAATAATGATCCGACACAGAGCTTTCCTGCATGACATTCTTAATCTTCCAGTGTTTAACAGAGAATGTGGTCAAAGCTAGCACATACACACCTGCAAAGTAATGATAATTAACAAGTGCTAAATTCCGTTCAATCTAATTGCCTAAGAATATCTTTGGGTTTAATCGTGCTTTTCCTGAGAATACATTTCACTACAACAGAAATAAAAACTTTATTTTAAACTACAATCAGTTGTTCCATTTCTCTCGAATGTTAAAATGCAAATACATATCCCAACCCAAAAACTATTTACAATTTCTGCATTACTTTTATTAGGCGAATGGAATACGAAACAATTTGGAACCCGTTCAAATAAAATCAATTACCATAAAGTATAATTAATATTAAAACTCATCCAGATCGTATATCTAGAGAAAAAAGAACGGAAAAGAGAATTAATGTGCGAACGAGCGGTACACACCTACCGCATCAATTCGATCGAGCGATTTCCACATAATTAATTACGTATCTCGGTAACAATTGTCTATTAAATAAACGAGAATAGATGATGCTAGAGACGAAAATAAGAAAATGTTAACGGATTCAGCCTCGGCGAATCCAGTATTCACATGACAACAAATTGGACTCTGGAAATAGAATTCGAGATGACATCTCGGAAGACACTTTTCATATTACGGTCGCTTAACTGATAAACACACGATTATATGCAACTTTTGTCAGATAATCTCAGCAGATGGTCATCAATTCACTTACATAATTATATAAAAAGACACTGACGTAAATTAAAGAGGAACCTTCTATCCCAAAAAATGACATTAAGCGTACATCGAAAAATATGCCTTACCTGTCGCTTTTTGTTGCTTAGGATTGGTTTGACCGTTTTCCGACATTTCTCCGGGTGTTTCAACAAAATCTACGAGCACTTCCCACGAAAATCGGCAATGAATCACGAAAAATTACGGCAGATCTGTATACACAATACACCTTGTCAAATTAAATTTTACATTACAATGACAAGTGACACAGGAGATGTCGTTAAGATACCAACCATAGAAAAGGAAACACACAGAAACGAATGAAAGTTTTTCATGTAACTGGCATTATTTTCATGACGTCATATACCTCAAACCATCGTCTCCGAGTAAATGATGATTCGAACGAGGAACAATTTTATTATTCAATTCTTTTAGTTGGTAAACATAAATCATTAGTTTTGATTAGAGAGGGAAGTTTTGAAATGAATCCGATACTTCCCAGCTACCGGTTTTTCTGTAAAGGTACCGGTACGATAGCGATACAATATTTCAAACTATCACTTTTTTGTTTTAAGATTTTACTGATAACAACCACCTTGTTGCATCCAACACCAACAAAAGCCTGCAGCATATGTCGCTCACCAACAATTGCGCTGTGGAAAAAAGCTAATTTGCACGAGTTTAACGCAACAAAAACGTAGTCACCTTCCCCAGGAACACCCCATCAATAGTGTCGAGTTTTTTGTGTAGAATAAAAAGATACTTTACACCTTCCCCCACGGTATAAGTTCCAGGTGCAGCCCAGTATGAAACTCTGTTCAGATGTCTGGGAGCCGCCCATCATCTGGAGTCACTTTAACACCGGTGGAAAGTAGCTAACCTCTGTTATCAGATTTTTATAAAAAAAAAACCATTTATGTGCAGAACAAAGCAGATGTAGAACACTCTCGGGCGAGAGGTATTTTTGTGAAATATAGGAGTATTACATTATCATGAAGTTCTCAAACTATCATCATCACCAAAAGGAAAATTTCAAATTCGTAATACTCCTTTTAATAAATAAATTCTTTACAATTGTCAGTACGAAATGAAATAAAATATTTACAAAAAAAAAGAAAAATAACAAATCCCTGAAAACTCAGACGAGGTTCCTTCTAAATTAGACGACAATTATACTATATTCATATTAGTATAGTAAACAGAGGTAGTAGAGTTTATTATTGAATCAATTACATCCCTACATTGGTGATACATCAATGATCGGAAAACAAATTACATATCAACAAATTTAACGAATATAAAAATATCAATACTGACTTTCATTTAATAGTATAAAAAAATATAAAAAGCAGAATAAATACCTAACCAAAATTATAGACTAGTGAATTACACTGAAACTACAATTTATTCTATATTAAGTATCTCAATGAAAACTTAATACAATAACATTTGTCAGCTCAAAAAAAAAAATTCTAGTCTTCAAACACTCAAATATTCATTCACCTCGTATAGTTTTAGGAAATAACCAAAAATCAGACACTATCTGAGACGAAAATGAAAAAATAAAAAAGAAATAAAGAAATTAAAAATTAAAAATAAATTGTCATGGAAATGTGCTCTGTCCGGTTCACACATGTGAACTAATATCGAAACAATTTTATATTCAGTCCATTCAACAAAGACCAAACTTGTTGAATATTAAAAAATGTCATTAACTTTAAACTAAACAACAAATGGAGCTTCTTGATAATGATGGTAGTGATGATGAATATGTTCATGCACGTGATGATGTTCATGCCTTTCAACATTTTTCGAAGTATTCGGACTTGTTGTTTCCTTATCAGAAGAATTCGATCCTCTGAACGGTTTCACCCTTTCCCAACTGTCCTTCATGGTCAGATTAGATGAAAACTCCTGCTCAAGCCAACGAACCACTTGTGCCATAGCTCTCGCTTGATCCTCTTGTCTGTTACGATGTTTTAAGTAATGCGGCGAGGACGTATGTCCCGTAACACCATGTACTTTTTTTGTTTTCTTCGTGGGTTGTTCGTTATTTCTTTTTTGTTTAGGAGTCCTTCCATTTTCTTCATTTATTTGATCTATTATTTGGTATTGATTGTCACACTCGGTCTTGATTTTGCTAGTTTTTCGTTGCTTATCGTGACAGGGTGTTGAAGTTTTCGGATCCGATGGGCCTATAACAGCGTCCAATAGTTGGTTGTTGTAGTTTGGAGGAAGCTGTGTGGCATTTTGTAAACAGGCTAAGTCAACGTAAAATTGCGTTGGCTCGACCATGTTGGCTAAGTACTGGTGCAAAGGTGAGGACGCTTCCGTTTTTGTCATCAATCTATGCCTGTGATGATGTTTGGATTCAGTTGATGGAGATTTCGCTTCTTGGTTGTCTTGGGGGCAGTTTTTTCTGTAATGCGTAGCGAAATATTAATGTGAAATTATGACTATACCAGTTTTATGGAGAATTTTAGTTTCTGTATTGTTTTGAGCAAATCATATCATGAAATCAGAAAAGTAGCAAGATTTTGATTAAGTTATATTTTTAATATATAAAATCTCTCCTTTAGTTAAAATTCAATTTGATGAAAGTTGAATTCATTTGTAGCGCTTTATAAAACAATCGCAAAGTTAAAATGAGTCGATCAACTGTTTACACTCTTACCTAAACGTTTTAAAACTGAGATTGTTTTCCATGTTAGCCTGGATAATTTCGAGGAGCTCTTGTCTCTGCAATGAACTGGATCTATCCTTTTTATTTTTACCAAACTTCTCCTGGTGATGATAAACATCTTTCAGGAACATGGTTGGTATCGTATACTTTGTTCCCAACTTTTTATTCGACTTCTTCGGCTTATTTCTACGAGGTTTGTGATGATGGTGTTCAGACGAAACGTCGTTTTCACATTCATCTTCGCTAAAAAATTGGCACGACAGTCGACTGCAAATATCAGAAAAATCTTCCGAAGCTAAATTATGTTCTTCGTTGTCTTCCTCATTTTTGCAACAATGACGGCTTTTAGGGGTAGTTTTAATATGTTCACAGCAATGTTCAGTTCCTCTTGGTTTTATATTTCCCTTACAGTGTTTTCTGGTGTTTTTTTTATTATTTTGTTGTATAGTTACATTAATGTCTTTCTTATATCTTATATTTGCGTTATTGCAGGTTTTTTCGTCGACTGTTTCGTTAGTTGAACGGTGTTCCGGCGAGACAGTCAGTTTCACTTTGATTGTTTTGCTGCCAAAATGTGGTACTTTGACAGTGGACCCCAAGACTTCATAAATTGTTGTAACCAGCCCAGCGATGTCCTGTAACAAAATTTTTATTTTTAGGTAAATTTACTGATTGATATTAAGTATCTATTATGTTAAGTGGGGTAAGACGTGTGGCAATTTTCGTCCTCCATTAGCTATAGTGTGAACAAGGAGGAGATAAACAAAACACAAAACGTGTTGTCCATATTTTATTACAAAAAGGAGTTGGTTGTAGGACACCGAATGATTCGCTTCACAACTTTCAGCACAGGAGTATAGAGATTTTCAGAAGCGCAATGTGAAAACCTATTGGGTGATATTCAAGATCTCGTAAATCCAATCAATCAAGTGTAAACTAAAGGATTTTTCATTATCCTCCATGTGAAGATAATATCCATGCAGTAACGATGAAGGAACGTAACTGAATGAAACTGATAACAAATCTGAAAACTATTGATATCAAATAATTAGTCGGATAACCCAGTGAATTATTCGCCGTCCCGGGTCATTTATTTTAAAATCATATTTTTCATAAACAAAATTGATTGGCCTGAATACGTATGTAATTATTTTGAAGAATCATAAAAGCAGTTGGAATGAAAACATCTGGCTTGAACTTCATATAAGCTAATTCGATTAGTTCCTTTGTAAATCGTATTTATGCGAGCCAAACAGGATTAATGAAAAATTCGGGCCCATATAATTCGATGCCGTCATCGTTTAAAATTAAAACGCCGCTTTCTTTTTCCAGATAGCGGGGCGGTAATCAGAAAACTAATTAATTATCAGTTTTTGAAATTTATTTGTCAGGAAAATTCAATTTCGTGCTCGGGTAGCAAAGTAGCAATCATGGTTGTTAAACTTCAAAACTATTCATCACAAATGATTTGCTAAGGTATGGATACACGAGGATGAGAATTATCACGAAATATTACGTATAAGATGTGCCTGAACGCATGTATAAAAAATCCGACTCCTTTGATGTTCGCCGCCTTGTAAATGACTGAAATGCTTCCGCTAGGGACGTCAAACGAGTTACGGTCATACAATGTTTGTCAAGGTGGCGGCTGGCCTTTGAGAATCGCCGCCGTTCTTTAAATGACTAGTCAAGTCACTCATCTCATGAACGTCCGATCTGCGATTCTAACTTCTGACTGCTTCAGAATATCCTCAATTTCAGAAGTTGCGCCACTACTTTACGTCGTCGTGACAGGACATCCAACTCGACAAACTCCTTGTTTTGTGATACAGTTTTTTTTTTCTCCTGGCTTAAGTTATTTTTGATCTATAGGAAATAAAGATCTACTGAAGTGATGAAGCCTGTTTGAAAGAGAGGAAGTTAACTAGGCGGTGCCTCAAAGAGATAATAATCGAATTCCCATCAAGAAGAGGCTGTGATTTTATCAAACGACAACGTGGTGAATCGGTTATTCGATTCCTGCATGTCTGATATAACTCATAGGATCTTTAAGTTGGATGCCGCTGGAAGACATAGATGTTACTTGAAAATAACAATGTTAGAAGATGTTTTTTTATACATACCTTGGTTTTCATTTCTTATTAATTGTGACTAAAAAGAAAGTTATCACGCTATCTTTGCTTGTAATCATAATAAAAATTAGTCTAGTATTTACATTTATTCGAAAAATGATTTAATTTCGCATTTTCATTTTCTAACTATTCTGAAGCTCAGAGAAGAACCACAAGATATTTTCTTGTATTGATAAGAAGGACTTAGTTAAGATCTTAGAGCTTCTCTAAGGAATTGAAAAATTTTGACTCTGATTTGTTGTGAGATTATTGAAATTTTCAGGAGATCCACAGGGAATAATTTAGGAATTTTCACATCATTGAAAAATCTGTAACAAATTTATGAAATTTCCGGGAATTAAGCAAAAATCTCTTGAATTCTTCGGGAATTATGGTTCTCCAATGTTGGAACAATTTTTTTGCTTCTCTGGAAATACTCAAGAAATATTTGTAGAATATATTATGAATCTTTGCAGTTCAGAAATCTTTCGCCGGAGCCTATCGTATAGTGGGGACAAATCGGTTTGGATTTTTTTATCAGATAGAAATGAGTAAACAATTAATTTTATACCGCGATTTCATTGAATTTCTCGTATCGAGTTCAAGCAAGTGTGCCGATAAAAAACGGCATATCACTATCGCGATACCTAAAAAGATAAAGATAAAAACAAATCACCAATTTTCTCAAATTCTGTAAAAATTATTCGTTCATTATTGTTAAAATAATTCTTTTACTTTATTCATTTGTCGCTTTATCCGCACTGCAGTTCATTCAGATCAAATCAGCCTTTTCCAGCTGATGAGGATGAAAGGAATTCGCGCGAGAATTGTTTTATGTTTACCCATGAATTACCCTTTTTAAAAAGAAAAATATGTTTAATAAATCATACTGTTCTTTAATGGTCAAATCTTAAAATAAAGAGCCATTGCACGTTTTGAGAGTCCGTAGAGATGTATTAATAAAATGTTTTTCCTAACAAATTAGGGTTGTACATTGCTCATGTCTACTTAAGACTATTTAACGGATCAAATGATCTCGTGCGGAAACGGAATGAAACGGTGATTCTCAATAGAATCACATTAGAATAACATGCAATTTGCGATATAAATAACTGAAGAATGTAACGAGCCGAACGCCAGTGGACTAGGTAACGCACTCTACTGTGTCAAACGATTTCTTTGGTAAACACAGAACAAGTTCAAAGAAATTACGAGATCAAAGTGGATCCTTATTTTTAGCACACACGGTGGTATCGAGGAGTCTACGGCACTTTTTGGCGTCAGATCTGAGAGGTTGAAAACAATATTTGGAGACTTTTGAGTTCGTATGTTAATGTACATAGAATGCCGTTACTAATGTGTTTGATCTGTATCAATCAGTTACAGTTGCTTTCGTTTATCCTTGATGAGCATCCAGTTTCTGTTTCGAGATAAATCACGTTTGCTGCTTCAAGAATGTTGTGACAAATCCGCATCATATTTTAAGAACTGAGGGCTCTTATCGCTACATTATAAAGGAAAAAGTTTTTTTATTACTCACATCTTTTGTTATTTTCCCGTGACCATCGAAGTCGTACAGTGTGAAGGAGAATTCTTGCTTTTCTTGTCCTGGGGGTTCAGTATTATCCATGGAAACATCGCACAGAAATTCCTGCAAATAAAAAGCGATTCGAGTTACAACTGAAGCCTCCATTTTCAACTATTCGAAAGTTGTGACAAAAAATATATTTTTGTACATTTACTTGAATTCTTTATTTTCTTACTGAATGTTTGCTGGAAACACACAAAAAATCGGTATCATTGGTTTTCAAATATTTCACATCAGATTTCGGCACAATACTATTTATATGTAAAAAATTATTTATATATCGACTTAGTCCCACTTATAAACAAACAATGAAAATTTGAATAATGCTGCAATCATCAAAGTGTTACTCCAAAAAAACAACTTTACCGATTTCCAGCTGCAATTGCGGTTCTCCATAAATTTTCATGGCGCCCTAAATGTTGTTAACAACCAAGTGCAACACCATATACGAGTACGTTTCTCCATATTCATTAATTTTTTTTCGACACACTTTCTTTATTAAGAACAAAAATCCGATGGGTGTGTTCTCTTTCTGGAATACGTAAACAGTTTTCGGTCCCCGATTGATTTAACTGCAATAACGAACAGTTCGCTGGTTTTTTTTTTGGATAGATAATTATTAATTGCATACCTCCCATTCGCGTATCACGAAATTATTGAATATCATCAATTTATTCGCCTGTCGTGACTGGCGGCATTTCGATGCCGACAAAGGGTCAATTAGTTTTGCAACTTCCACATTATTACATCGTTTTTTTTTTCAAACGTCACACCGCTCCCGCCTAACACACATCGATCAAAAAAATATATATTCCTGAAGCCGTAATTCATATAGATTGATTAGGTCTATCTGTTTCATCCACCGAAAGTGGTATCTACTAAAAAACCTGAAAATTTAGGTACCTTCACCTCCGTTTATAGTTCTGACTAAAAATACAGTGTGGTCCAACGTCATTTGACGTTAACTATTGTGGATGCACCCAAAGGAAAATGAAAGCCACATGGGGTTTATGGCCGTTATAATGGGTTCGAGGAATAGTTGAAGGGAATCAAACCCCCATCGCGGTACCCTCATGAAACTATTCACCTAATTCCGAGAATCACGAAAATACGAACAGGGAACCCAAGTTCCGGCAATTGGAACCTGAAGACAAATTCTCAGCGAAACGAGTGCCAAGACAGTCCAATACAGCTGATGGGTATATTTCAAATCCAGGATTAAATTACGGTTTCCACATTCATTCCTGAGATATGATGATGAAGCCGTTCAACTGTTTAAGCATCGAACCCATAAATTTTATTTACCTACCGTCTAACGAAATCGTTTTTTTTTTTAATAACGTATGAATAAGTTAACTTGGAACAATTTTTTTCCTCGTCCGTTAATAATTATATGAGACGGCAATTATATGACTTATTTTGCGTATTCAAATCGGCGGCATCTTTGATTAGAAGCAATTCATTATGAAGGGTTATCTTTGATTTACGTTGCACAATGTGGGCCGCCGACTTTACAAGTTCATTGAGAAGCAGTCGTTTACAGAGACGTATTTGAAATGTGTAAATGTTTTATTGAAAATAGAGTTTTACTTACCTCCAATTTTATATGATCGGTCGTTTTTTCTTTCTTCTTCTCTTCATTTTCGGTGGCAGGCGAGCTGACGAGTTTTTCTTGATAGAGTGGCGTTTGACTTTGTTTTATCCTGTCGAAATTCTCATCTTCTGACTCGTATCTTCTTAAAAGTTCCTCGGTGTCTGATACTTTTATATCGCCGCAATCTGCATAAACACAAATAATGAAATAAGTAATATTAATTAATATACTGACTTAAGTGACTCCAAGATGCATCCTCAGAAAAAAATTGGAAGAAAAAGCATTTATTTAAATATTCAATAATTTATGAGTATAAATAGTCTATTTTTATTTTTCAGTAATTTAATGGTACGTATGTATTAAAATATTGTGCATATTCTTTCATTGCATTGTACAGCCATTACTCATTTTTAATTTCTTCTAATTTCCTAATTTTAATTGTTGGTGAATTTGAATGGTTTTTGATAATTCTTAGGAATCCGTATTTTAAGAAAATAGATGTGAACAACTGTTTACCAGGAGTTGATAAAAATATTCAAATTGTAATGGCTTTTTGTTAAAGGATTAGATAATTTGAATGAGTTAGAGATAGTTAGTTGTCACAGAAGAATGTCGACGAATGCTAACGCGGAAGCAGGTGATTACCATATTTTATTTTAGGCAAAACATAAAAACGGGAAAATATATTCTTTCTTCAATAACAATTTAAAAGTCGTCCCTAATAGCTCGGTTGATTCATTAATAAGTACATCTTCAGTTATCACCGATTCGTTGTGGTGCAAAGATCGAAATAGCGGTTGTTTTAGCAAAATTAATTCTCATTTTGACGTCTGTGATCACCTCCTGCATTATTCATCGTGCATTCCTAAAAATCCGGCCATTATGCGGATGAAGAGGATATTACATAACGCGCGTTCGTCACCCTCTACTTTTTTCAGGTCATTCGGTGACGTTCCATTCGAATAGAAACTATTGGAGATTTCGTCGAAAAATAAAACTATAAACAAACGTTACAGGATAACGAACCATCGCGCCGGCCAAAGAAAACGAAATAAGAATTATGACCAAGGAAGCATAAAGAAAGACCAACTGGGGCTCAACGCTGAGAAGAGGACTTAATAGAGGCCACAAAAGAATGATTGCTAAACAGAAAATATTCTCGGAACGAGGCTATACAAAAAGCAAGTTTGTCGGACGAGATGACAGAGACCGTACGACCTCTGAGAATCAGAAAATGCCGACAATATGGTCGACTGCCAGGGGCGGATTCCTTCATGCCGCAAATCACTAACAAAAGGCTTTTATAGGAATACCGACCGAGTGCCTCGGGGAAAAGCCGCAAAGTGAATAACATCGAATATCGCGATCGAATCAAACTGTGAAGATTTTTTTATTCAACTTTTACCCTTGTCGAAAGTTTATATGTTTTGTGACGAATCGATTTGATCCACCGGAATATTGAAGGGTAGTTCTGGATCCAGTAAGGCCCTGGTTGAAAGTGCCGACCGCAGCCTACGGTTGTGGCTTCGTCCGCAGCGGCTGCTATGCTTTTGCCTTCGGCCCACCATTCTTTTCGAAATCACAGGTTTCCTGACTTACAATTAGGGTTGCCAGTTGCCACCTCCCATACAAATTTTAATCTTAATATGTTAATATCTTCACTTTATTTGTCCACTTCTAATGGTCATTCGAATACTAGTCCAATCACACAACGATCGTTTTTAAATACCTAAATGAAGGCAGGAAGCAAAATAGAATTTCAATAGTATTAGAAACATTTCAATAAAATCTAATCGGTTGATTCCTTTTTAGCGCTCATGAAAAAAAAAGATTTTGCTTCTGTATTCTGCACCGAAAAATATCGTTTCTTTACAACGCCGCGTCGTAAATTTTTGTCTAATCCGAGCGTTTTCCAAAATTGGAAACTCTCAAACAACAAATAAACTTTTTTTCGCTTCTGATTCAGTTTTTGAAAATTTCGAAATTCACTAATTTCAAACTTATGTATCTGTTAATTCAAATTTCCTTAAAAATCCTCAAATTCTTTCATATAGTCGAACTTTTCTATAACAGTTTTTGTATCTGAAAACCTTTCGAAATTTTCAAACTTTCTCCAATGATTTCAATTTTACAAATATCAAATATGTAAATATGTACTTTCTGAACTTTAAAGATTTTCCATTTTTGAGCTAAATTCTTCAAATACGCCTTTTTGTTTAATGTTTCGTTTGGCAATTTCTTTCTTTTGTATAACATTTTTACAATTTCCATAAGTTTTTATGCTTCCAATTTGTCAAACATCAAATAAACTTTTCGGATTCTATCTTAGTGTCTGCAAACATTCAAAAATTTTGTGCGCTTTTTCTTAATTTCTATTCGAATTTTACTACCCAGAAACAAGAATTTTTGTTTGTTTTCAGCTCCAGCAAAAGGATATCAACAGCACACTTCGAAGATTCAGTAAAATATATTTTTTTAGTAAGAATAGAAACTGATTTAATAATTCGTGGTGGATCATTCACAACCTTTTCTTACTCTGTCCTTTGAGGCTGAGGAGTGGGTGTAAGTTAGTTTTTTTTTTTAATTTTGAGAAAGATCTTACTAAAATGAATTGCTTCTAAACAAGGAATGGGATTGCTTCAAACGGTCGCCTACACCGCATTAAGACTGAAGACCAGTTCCACTAATGACAATCGTCTTTTTTGTTTCATTTACCGTAGTGCCTTAGCACCCACACTTTTATCCAGAAGCTATAATTGCTGTTCGATGTAAAGCGCAAATGCATTCGATCTTTTGAAACAAAAATGACGATTTATTCCATTTTCATTGCCTCTCAATAAAGGGAAGACCGCTACCGTCAAGGTACTTATATGGTACGAATTTTTTGAATCATTTCTTCAATTAAGATGAATGCTGGACTGAAAAATGAAAAATCGGTAACAACAACGACTTCGGATGGACTGTAAAAAAGGAAAAAACGCCTTCTTTCTTCGGCATAGATGAAACGATCCTAAATATTCATTTCGTCTCGAAACGTGTAGCATAAATTCAAGTATTAAAATGAAAAAAGGAAAGAAGAAACTCCCGAGATAGCTTATAAAAGTAATTTTAGAATATTCTCCGATTCCAATTAAAACCGTCAGGCGGCGAGCTCTTTGTGAAAGGAGTTAGGTACTTTCAAGGTATTTGTCCGTTGGATTCCTCGGCTCCAAGTGATGAATAAATGTGACATCATAACGTGGTTGGTGGTACGTCGGTCGGTTGCTTTTTCATACTTTCCTATACTGGGTTTTTAATGACCGTACGATCGTAATATACGTCTATACATATCTGATCAGAAATAATGTTAATTGAAAAAATCACTACTACGAGCATTTTTTGAAACGATTACCGCGGCTTAGTGCGGATAAGAAGGCTTTGATGGAAATACGAATTTAAAGAAGCGCAGTTGGTGAAACACATGCCAAAGAATATTTTTACGAGTCACAAACCACAGCGCTTGTTTGGACAAAGGACAACTAATCCGTTCATTGCCAGTCGAACATAAAATACCTATATCGACATTCGTCACAGCAAATTGGTGGACGGTTAAATTTCAGAAGTTAATTTTTTATATGTATTAATGTATCACTTGACATTTTGTATTTGAATCGCTGGAACGTTGTTTACACGCGTAACTTAATACTTTGATAAATATCCAAGTTATCTGCAATCTGAATACTTTCCGACGGCGATTCACTTTCAAAATGTGCTTCAACCTTACCGCCAATTCATGTTTTGGTTGTAGGTAATAACGAGTTTCGATTGCAAAATACTCAAGAGGAAAAACGTATCATGTTTCATTCCTGGGATTCTAGCTATTTTTTATAGATGGTTGGTACGTTACAAAATATTTTGAATGATCTGTGAGGTACTCTAAAAATCTAAAAAAAGCCAGAAAATTTCGTTGTTTTTTTTTTAATTACAAACCGACCGAAATTTCTTACTCCACGAAAACAACGATAATTTCATGCCAATTGAGACGATAGGAATCGCATATAAAATATGTTGATGATAACTTATAATTGAAAATTATTATAGACTGTAAATAAAATGAAATTCATTCAAAAATGATGAGTTAAATAACTCAATTCTGGTCATAAAATCTTCAAAAGTTTTCTACAATATAAATTTTTTTTTTTTTTTGGAAAGCTATTGCACTTTGTGTAGCAACGATGTTCCAAAAAGCGTCTCAAAAGTATTGACGTATAACCAACATCACCCAAAAATTTCAAAGATTGCGCACAAATATTTTGAAATCATCATAATCATAAAATTTTCAAAATAAAAGTGTTCTTGAGTTACAATGAAATATGTAACAATCACCGAATCTTCAAAAACTCAAATAGAAATTAGTACAAATTTGTGAGCGTGTAAAAGAAAATCAATCACAAAATCGCTAATTCAAAATTGTCATCTTACATAGAAACTGTATAAATCTCAAGAGGGATTCCAGTAAAATATTGGCATAAATCTGGTACAAACTTCTTGTTGAATATTCGCTTCGTTTGAACACGATCACACTAAGATTTCATAAAACTTTGCTTGCTTATCTTAAAGCAATTCTTTAAAAAATATTGCATTGCTAGCGTACCGGAACTGAAGGACAAGATATTAACTCTCATTATATTAAAAATTGTTACACAAAAATTGAAAAAGTTTTGTCTAAATGAAGAGAACATAGAAAATGAAAAAAACATTTTTATATATTAGTTGCCGATGATAAAAGCAAACTTAATTTTTAAAATTCATTTCACAAAATGTAGATTCTAATGTAATTATTAATTACGTTTGATATAATTGATTATGTGGTACACAAAGTCCGCGTGATGGGAGGTCATGCCCCCGAGACCCGCTCGCTGAAGAAACAAAGTTAAAATAAAAAAATGAAACTTTCGTTGTTCTCGTAATCGCAAAAAAATTCGTGAAGAGTCGGCATTTCTTTTTGACCTATTCTGCGAAATTGAATGTTGTGTACGAGTTACGAGAAATATTATGATTTATTGCTTATTCCCTTTCATCAATCAACGATAGCATTGTATGAAAATGCTCCTTGAAATCGAAACCAAAATGCTTCAGCTGAATTTGAAATATTGTATCGTTGGGAAATTTAGATAGCTAATGCAAAAAAACTGCTCCTGAAGGTTTGAGAAGTTAATTAGTTTAGCTAGGGTCAACAGTTCGCCCACCAACGCCTATTCTGGACCATTTATCGGATAGTGTTAAAAAATAGTAAAACAGATGGTATTAAAAAAATAAGATTGAATTCTTAGCTCGTTTTCAAAAATTTTAGAGAAATCTGAATTTAAGCATAATTTGTACAATTTATGAATATTTGAATGTATATTTTTACGCACTATTGGTGATAGGAATACATACAATATTTCTTTAGATCAAACTTGTGAGCAAAAAAAAGTCAATTTGGACTTCTTAGAAAATGTTTCCCACTTTAGAAAAACAGCTTTTTGACATATTCCTATATCTTTCACTGCTTGAAAGAGTATTTTGAAGATAAGGAAGTAATAAAAACGGAAAAATAAGAAGTTAGAACGAGAAGAGAATTGGACAGAATAAAAAAATAGAATATTCAAATAACATCAGAATTTAAAAAAACAAAGTATCTAATTTTGGTAGTCAATAACGGATTGAAAGAACAGATGAACCTACAATGGAGAATAAAGTATTAAGAATACGATGAACAACTAATTTCAGATGTGGATGCAGAACACAAAAAAATTTAGGTTGGGATAACGTGAAGTGCGCGCTGCATTCTCTGAACTTGATTATCTACAACCAAGAGATGGGCGTTTAGATATGTTATTTTTAAGTAAGATTTAATTCAATAATTTTTTCTCTTTTTACATTTTTCCTTATTTAACGTCGAATGTAGAGACAAGAATTTTACTACGTTTCTTACAAAACGAGAGCTGATAAAACTGCAGTTTTTGAACATTTGACTTGCATATGCAGTAGATGTGAATATTTTTTTTTTACAACTTTTATAGATTAACATTTTTTATTGATTTCCAAACTTGGTAATTGCACTAAGTGGACCCTATATGTAAACGAACTTGTTTAAACTGTCAGTTTTATCAACATAATCGTGATCTACGTTCTAAAAAAGTGTTGTGGTTTCATGCAAAAAGAAGATGCTAGTCTCAAAATTGTACAATGAAGTTTTACAAATGTCGAAATATTAAAAACAATCTTTGTTCTAGTCGACTGAAGAGAGTAAAAATCAAATTGCTTCCAAAGGGAAAATTTAAATTTAAATCTGCTATTCAACATTTCAAGATCGATGATCAGACTAACTACTGAAACCTTATATAAGATGATAAAATAATTTTCATGAAATAAAGATTATATTATTTGGACCACCGAGTAGTAACAAATACGAAAGCATTTCCTAGTTCTAGAAAATAAAATGTTGCTATCTGCGTTCGCAATTATCGTTATTTAATATACATGTCCGACTAGATGAATTATCGGCTGATAACATAACGATTCAGGGTGGGATTCATTGCGAAACGTACATGGAGCCGATGAAAAGAAATTCTAGGATACCGTCCTCTATTTATTGAAGCATAAATTGAAGTTTCATCTTTATCCCCGGCACTATCAATGCTGGCATGCTTTTAAAAACCAATCAAAACAACCAATTTGAATAAAACCGATCTATAACTCCCATCCATGTCACAAACGAATTGGTCATAGTTAAAAAAAATACATTACAGGCTGATAATTATCTGTATCAGAACCGGTCGGCAAGTTCTTTGATACAATTCTACTTTATGGTATTGAGGGCCGACAAAAAAATAACAATTATTTTCTGAAAAACATTCTTAATTTCGAACTGGAATCGGACATAATTCAAATTTATGTTCGGAACACGGTTAGTTAGGGCTGTTGGGTTACATGGTGGTGGCATGTACCGTGAGCAGAAATTAAGAAAATTGGAATGGAAAATGCATCACAGTTACGGTCATCGTGAGTCTAATAATTAAATAATTATAGGTTCTTTTGTATGCCACGGAGTACCGCAAGTGTGCCTATAAAAAGAACCAATTATTATATCCTATCCTCGGGTCTCTGGTCGACGTTATTGTAGGTCTTTTTCTGCTGAATTTCTCTGGAACCGGATGAGAATTACCTCCGGAATTACAGTCGCTCGTAAACATCGCGTATGGGGTTATATGGGCGAACAAACCAAATCCTGCCGCGTTATTTACCGAAAGACAACATCACGATGTAAAAGACGGCGCAGAATTTTCTCGGTCAAAAAATAGACCACCACCGAAAAGTTTGAGCAAAAAAAAAGAGCCGAAAATACTTTTAGGCGACAATGATATTTACAGAATCGCGGCATGGTAAATCTATAATTCTAGTGAAACGTTCTCTATTCCGTAGGTTTCTACCTAGATTCAAGAAAAAAAGGTCCGGATGCGGAACGTGAAAAGGGTTTGTTTTGATATAGAGTGGCCTGAACGTTGGTTCGCATAAAGCACAAGTTTTGAATTACATAATACAAACACGAAGAAAGTCGGCGTGTTTTACCTGAGAACTGTTTGTACCCATTAAGAAATTTCGTTCTCCACCACTTTACGAGATTATTAGCCATATGTGTTTTGTAGAGCGTAATCCAGACGTCCATCACAAATAGTTTGAAATCACAGCGTACACATTTCGAACGAAAAACCGAACTTGAACGCACAAAAATGAATAAACGACGGAAAAAAAATCGTTCACTACTATCGCGTATCGAGATGAGTTCAACGCGAGCGAAAGCTTTACGTTCGCTTCGATTATAACAAACTAACGAACTGAATTGAACCGAACCGCCAGATGAGAACTGAACTTCACTACATCACACTACATAAAGTAAGAAATAAACTAGTCAAGTCAAAGTAGTGCGGTTGGTGCGTCGAGCGGTTACTCTCTTCGGTGCCCTCTACTCTCTATTCGATTGGTCTGAGAGTCTATGTAGAATTGTAGAAGTAGCTCCTGCGCTACACGATACGCTCGAGCAGCGAGCGGCATTACCAAAGGAAAAGAAAGACAACGGTATACGCGCTTAGTGTGCTATTGAATATACAGGATGTAGCAGTGCCACATGGCATTTACTCGATCGGCCGTGAACTACAGAGCAGCCCCCGACTAGAATAATCGGCTCCCATGACGGATTTTCAAAATCCACTTTAATCAACCGTCGTACATTTTCCTTATTTCAAAACCACAGTCACCGTGAAGTAGCGAATTGATCAATTCTTCACGCTTCTTTCTAAGGTACAAAAATCTTCCGACTCGTACAGTTATTACAGCAGCAGCTCCCAGCTCTTTAATGAACACCAGCTCACCATACTATTGCATTTTATTGACGAATGTAAATTACATATTGCCATATAGGGTTTCTTGATAGTAGAAGCTCGATCTCATTTATTTTTATGCACAGGACGTCTCATCAAAAATAAACTTCAGAAGTCCACAAGAAAATGTGAATTAATTCTGTCTGAAGTAACAAAAAATATTCTAGTAACTGCAAAAATCACAGCCTCCGAAGATGGAAGAATTGATAGTGCAACAAATGAAATACTATTCGAAAAAATCTTGACAAATAACCTAAAATAAATAATAAATAATTGAAAAAATTCACAAGGTCTTGGGAATTGAAAATTTAACAAAGGAACATCAAGCAAAACTTACAAAATTTAGAACCTACAATTTTTTATTCATATTCAATTTTGTCGTTTTTGGCTTTTCTTCAAATTACTCTCGTTGCAATTTTTGGATTACTTGTTAAAAATTTATAAACCGTTTTCCAAAGCTGATGTGAGGAATACAAATTTTTGGCAATTTTTTTTATGTTCATAATTCCGTTTTTTTTATACTAAAGAATTTTTAGTCATGTCATTTTTCAAAAAAAAAAAAAAATGAACCGTCCGGAAAACAGAATTCAAAGAAAATATGTAGCCGGAAATTCAAGAACTATCAAAACAAGCTTTGGAACATTTTGAAATGAATTGAAATCCATAGTAATCGAATAGAATATCAAAAATGAATAAAAAACGGTTAAAATTCAGATGAATTACAATAAAAAATATAAAAAAACTATAGAAATGTACAAAAACAACCGAAACAAATATGAAAACACAAAAATATGAAATAATTCTATATAAAACCAAACAAAAACCGTATTGACTAAAAAAACAATAAAATTCGAGAAATCGGTTCATTTTGTGAATGAGTCAGAATTTGTTTTAACCTCTGAAAAATGTGAGAATTTGAAATGTCAAGAAATAGCGGAATATCTCAAAGGTTGGTAATAAACCAAAAACAATTTATTTCAATTCTGGACAGAGTTGAAAATATCAATTGTTAAACCATAAAAACTAGAAAAATATTAACAGACAACGCAAAAGTTCGAAGGACATTTTAAAAAACACATTTTAAAATAAAAAAATTAGTATTTCTTTTCGCTATTCACGATTTAGCATTGAATTTTTGGATGAACTTTTTTTATTTTTAATAGATTTTTTGTATCTATCTGAAAATAAAATAAAAACAAAATTATCATTTTTTCAGTGTTTCTTTGTAAATTTTATTATCGTTGGTATATTCAGTATTTTCAGTTGTTGATACACCAAGTTAATATAATCTCATATCAAAGAATGTAGTCGAATTATGAAATTAATTGCATTATCACCTTTACAATGAATTTAATGCTCATGGATTTAACATTTCATATATGTAAATGTATATGCTGTCGGTCATTCATCAAAGCCCCATTGACAAGGACTTCACAGAGAAAATAATCACGTTTTTCAAATATTAAAAAACAGTTCATATTGAATTCAATGAAAGCCCTAATGAAATACCTGTCTAGCAACGTATCATTTAACGATATACGAACCCATTGGCGATAATTGCCGCAAATACTGAAACAACTCCCAGGAAAGACCGATAAAAGTTGGAGAAATCAATAAGTTATAATTTAAGGATGTTTACGAGCCATGAATATAATTCAATATTCTAGATCTTAACTTGTTTTTACCGCACCTTAGCGACTTGTTTTCTTATCAATTATAATTCGTTGTAATTTATGGAACCTATATGCACTATATAAATTAGGATAAACGTATTCTGTACTACAAATTACCGCTGAGAAGGTCCAGTGAAAAAACTACATGTAAAAAATTATTTTATTTGGAAATTAACAAACGGAAATCGAACACTTAGAGAGAACAGTCGATATAATTATTGATGCATGTTCCAAAACATCTCTCCAAGTAGCTAGCTTTAATCATGAAAACAATATATCCATATAGATTATATACTGTTCAACAGTTATCATTGAAAAATAAGAAAAATGTACAACAATTCATATAGGCAATAATTTAGGGGTGGGGTAGTTCATATGTTACTGCGATTAAATCATCAGATTTCAATAATACCACTTATTGTCAATTTATGAACAAAATCCAAAAGAGGCATTCAGTGGCCTTGTGTGCGTAAACTTAGCGTGAAAAAAAGATTCGTCCTCCCGAGAGAAAGCGTTCCATTTCCACTATCATACCATACATCGATGAAGAGTCACTTCAATCTTTCAGTTAACATTCGAGAACAAAATATAAATTTTGCGAAATGTTTATATATCGAGATCAAAACATGAACGTTATTCATAAAAAAGAAATCAGTCAAATCATCTTATCACCCATTTAAAAGAAATTATCCGAATACGTAAAACAATCCCTCACAATGGAATGAAAATTTGAAAGAGGTAACCTTTCCGTTCATGTTTAAAGTAAGGTGTACATAAATCGATAGACAATATTTGATTTCGTGATTGTTGCAAGTTTCACTACACGAAAATAAACTTGCACCAACGCTTTACAACTTGGATATGTGGAGAACACGAATTAATTCTTGTCGATTAATGGAAGTTTTGAACAAAGATGACACAGTGACCGTGAAACGAATGAATGATTAAGTCACATCAAATGTCAAAAAACCTGGATAGATCACGTTTGAATCATAAATTACAATAAATAGTGCAATATGATAAAATAACGCGTACAGTGTAAGGGCAAATAGAAATAACGCGATTTACATTGGAACTCAATTGCGTATGTGTATATACAGCCAGATATAAAATGTATTCAAGTGTATTTAACATTCAGTTTTGAATGGTTTATGAGCAAATTTTGTTGGTAACAAGTATCTACAAATTAGTCAAAACTGACATGTAAACAGTACTCAAATAACGAATACCAACAGACTTGATTCTATTCAGAATTATTCATAACAGGGACGTAAACTATATTTCAGTGCAGAATGGAAGACTTAGGAACTCTGCAAGTTTCTAAGTAACATTTTTACAAACAATTTATCAATACAAACGTATCAAAATGTCGTTTTTTGCGTTTTGTGTTGACTGAGGTTTGAAAAACGTTATTCGCAAGGCCAGAATTTCAATCTGATATGAATCTTCCTTTCCGCGACTGTTGCTTTTTTTTGACTGAAGTTGATAATGATATAGGTTTTATTTGAGCCTGCTGGGATACACCAATGAATGAAATAGTTTAGTTTCAACTCGAATTGAACAAAGATAAAAAATGAATATTCAAGGAGACATGTACACATATTTGAATAAGGAAATTTCGTATGGTTAACAGATGTTCGAGTCGGAATTAAGACATGCAACAACCGCTGGTGACATCAATTTTGATGCATTGCAAAAGTTTTTTTATCTGAAGTGTTCACTATTCAATAGGACATATCCACAATTCCTCAAATTTTCATTTACATTTATCAAAAACATCACATATTCTCTTTACATTCAATGGAAATATTATTTATAGTATATTTATCAAAAGAAACTTATAAATTGTTTGATGAAGAAATTAACATCATTTTGTGGAAAACATTTGTATTATCCCTACGTTTGCTTTGTTTCATAGGTTAAAACAGTATATGATCATTATCCATATAAAATCTTAAATAGAAAATAACTTATGTAAGGATATCACTGAAAAGTTCCTATTTGTAGTATTATATTGCATCACTTAGGGATTGTCCAGAAAATTTAATATACGTCCGAGAATGCATTACACATTACACTAAGAATCTGATGAACGGTTAGCACCTTTAACCTTCAGTAGAATAGGAAAGTCATCGGCGAAAGTCATCAGCAGCCTTTAGAGCAATTTCTCAGTCAAGGAACTTGACGTTTCTGAACAAATTAAATATTCATCAAATTGGTTCATATGTCAGTTGACGAGTTCCACACTGACAAATTGTTTTAGTCTTTCTAGATACACATTATACAGCTCTACGTCGTTATGGCCAGCCCCCTGCAAAATATGTCCAATTAAAACCACTCATGAAAATATTTGGCTGGATTTAAAAATAATTTAAATACCTCCAGAATTTCAGTAAAATTAAATTATTTCAATTGATCTTTACCTCAACCCATAAAGGTTCTACAGCTCTGGGACACTTTTCGAAGATGGTTAGTCCATGGGAAAAATCAATGACTTCATCCTCGGTTCCGTGAATCACCAAAGTGGGAGACATTACCTTTGACACTTTATCGATACTGGAAAAAAATATAAAATACTGCATTTATTTTATTGGTCGAAAGATTCTCTTCGTTTTTTGTTGCGATTATCATACGATTCGAATTTTCAATAAAGAATAGTCAATCACTCAAGTGATCCTTGAAGACAGAATGTTACGGAGTTAAGTTTATTGGGATGACTAATTGACCTTGCTACTCGCATTTTCATCCCTACGGAATTCAATTCAGAATTTTTACCGCATGCCAATAAAGGTAATTGAGAACGCTCGACGTAATTCTTCGTGACCAGAAAATTGTTATGACTATAAATGCTTGAATGACGAGTTTTGTAGTAAATCCAGTTTCATTTGAATAGCAGGAATTCATTTAAACTATAATTAAATTCGAATATAAAGAGGTTTTATAAGAGGAAATATTTCTTGTAGGAGATTAACTTGCCGAAATGAAAAGAACAAATTAGCATAAAGAATACATTATTTTAATTATGTAATAGATACGATTTAAAGTTTCTTTTCCGAAATTTTGGTGACATACGACGAATTTCTAGGGACACAAATCGATAATAATCATTCTGATTTTGCACATCTAGGAAAATTTATTTTATGATTTTCTTGCTATTTAATTATACACCATAATAAGAGGACTTTCGCATAACATTTTTTTAATTCCAGGAAATCCATCCAAATTCTTACAACGGTGTCTTCAAATATATGAGTTTTTAATTTTTTTAAACTACTTGGGCTTGAATCTGTGAACTACGCCGGATGTCTGTAGGTCCTTTAAATACAATAACAATTTTCTGTGATTTGAATATAAAATCAAACTGTTTTAATATGTGTACAGTAGATATGATTATTTAACAATGATTTAAAGTGAGTTATACGATTTAAGGGCTCCACATATAGACATCGTCAATATTTAGTAGCAGACTCATACAGTTCCTCAGTTTTGAAGACTAAACAGACTAAATTGGAATCATTACAATCATACAAAAAAAAGAACGTATTTATTCAAGTTTTAGAAAAATTGAGGACCACTTCACAGTAAACACGTTAAGTATAAAACAATCAGTTCCTAGTTTGACAAGATAATTGAATCATTGAAGAATTCCTAATGATAAGCAGAAAACGAAATTGTTTGTATAAATAAAAATAAATTGTTATTTTCATCTTGGTTATGACATTTTTAATTTTAATACAAACAAAAAATTATGCATGAACTCACCTTGGAAACGCATCAAAAAACCAAGTCCTCTTAGTATTTGGAAATGCAACTCTCATTCCAGACATAAGAGGTGAATGAAGTATAACCGCCCCAACTTCATATCTTGCAGCTAGATCGACTGTAGGCACTGTTCCTATACTTTGACCATAAAGGATTATGTTCTCCGGGCTAATCCCGTACCTAGTCCTTAGGGCCTGCCATGCGGCATCGATGTCAGCATAGAGGTTCTTCTCAGAAGGTTTCCCCTCGCTCACACCGTAACCGGAATAATCGTAACTGAAGATGTTGCAATTGATGCGGGAACCTAACCCCAAATAAAAACTACTCATTTGTCCAAGATCCACGGCGTTTCCATGTGAAAATAATATTGTAAACTTGGCTGTTGGACTGCACCGAACAAAGAGACACGCTATTTTGTTGCCACGATTGGTTCTTGTGAAAAAGCCTTCTAATTTTTCTTTGTCCCTTTCAGAATATTGCCATTCCGCCCTTTCGGCCAGTGTGTAAGTACATTTACCATTTTCATCTATTTGAAAGTCATAAGTTGGCTCGGGTGGTAAAAACGCCAGTTTTGCTGCTATTCTATTTGGACAAGGTGGACAACAGAACAGACAACACAACTCACTGAAACTCAACCCATTCATCGTATTTGAAAAAATCAAACTAAACTAGAAACTAATTGAAATAAATAATTGTTTATATTTAACTGCGAAAGACACTACTCATCTTCTCATTGTTGACATCGCCATTTTGTTCATGGGCAAAGAAGAATCACTTTCGCCTACAAATTTGCAGCGTTGACAAATCTCTAGATCATAGTTGAAACTGACATGAACGATTTGAAATACATTGATGTAATGCAGTCAGCAAAAGCTCCGAGATTTTGTTAACCTCGGCAACTGTCCCTATTGATTCGTGATAACCTCATATCCAATATCATTCGGATTAAGTTAACTTGTTGAATATTATTAGTTACGTAATTGATATTATTATGATTCAGTGCCACATCAAATCATTTTCGATTGTTGTACAATATTGTAATTTCGAAAATGATAATACAAATGTCAATTGATTAGTCACTAAGCCCATTTCAGGAAAGTTGAACTGTCACGATTTAAAGCACGTTTTACACATGAACAAACAACAACTCTATGGTTGCAACTTTTGTGAATAAAAATTCAAATCGAAAGAAGCAACAAGTGGTTCTCGGGTTGTTGTTAATGTTCGTGTTTGAAATTCTAATCATTAAGCGACCTGCATAAAAAGTAACATTGTCTAAGTATGTAGTTTATTGACATTGCGAGAAACCAAATGGAATAACTGTAAACAATTTAATTATTGCAACAGTATTTTAGCAAATGGGTGTGACGTTATTTGTTAGCGAATTCCTTCAGATAGTTGTGAGAGAATCATGTCTGAAGACGTTGATCAAGTAAACACTGGCTGCCTAAGAAAAATACAAGTTGGTTTGAGGGAATTTTTATCTTGGATAAGAACTGATAATGCTATTCATCCTTCTGGCATTGTGCCACCTGATTATTCCGAATTCATTGTGATTAATTCCAAGATAAGACTGCGTTGTATTCATCTTAATCCAGCATCATTGAAGAAATCGAAAATATTAGAATTCCAGAATGAATTGGTCAAAAATAAGAGACATTCGTTGTCCGAGGAATATTGGTTCACTAAATGGAATAAACACTTGAGGACTGGTATTTGTAGTTGTTCATTCAGAAGGTCTTTGAGGCATTCCCAAATTTCTAGTCAAAATGCAATAATCCACCAACCACTTAGTGTGAGGTATGTTATACATTTGTACATAAATGCTTAATCCTTAATTGAGTTTGAAAAAAAAATGTTTTATTTGGTTGGGTTGTCTTTTTTTCTCATTTTGATGATTGCTTTAATTTATGTACATAGTGGAGAAGACAATACATTATAATGTACTTGAATCAATAGAGTACTTGTTATATATTGTCAAAATAACCTACAACCTGTAATACACATTTTATTATATATAAAAACCCTATTTTGATCTCACGGTATCTCAGAATGTACCAGAATTAATTAAAGTTCATAAAAGAATCGAAAGTATAAGCAAACATGTCAAAATAAAATATTGCCTGTTAATTTTTGTGCATCATTAACCTAAGCATTATAGAAAAAACATTAGTGCAAGGAGTGGGAGGGGGGGTGCGACAACCATACCCCCACTATATTATCCAAACTATTCAATTGTAGGATTTTTTCTCTTTGTATTATGTAATTTGTATTTAATTTTTTTCAGCAAAGAAATCGTTGATGCTCCTCGTAAGATAACTGATGTGGAATCATTTATTGAACGTTTGATATGCGACACATTTTTCGAAGCATTTCAAGAGTACTACGTGATTTCGAGCAGAAAAAACAGTTCAATAGGAGTTGTGAATTTAGCGTTTACGTTAAGCGAGGAGGTGCAACAGAATAGTGATGTTGAAGTGGAACTAAGAAACCGTCAAGATAGCGCTCGAAACAAAGATGATTCTGCTCAATGTAAACATGCAAGAGCCAAAAAACAGGTACCTTTTTTGTAACAGTGATTGTAATGTCTCCATGCAATAACAATTTAAAATATTGAAAAAAATCCTGTCAGTTTCTCTAAATTGACACCAAGTTTCGCCTTTCCATTCTTTTGTATAAAGACACTTCTCAGCAAAAAAATTCATCTAATCACTCTTTGCTAATCCTACTTTTTTTCCAGAAACCGTTAGTTCTACTTTTCCATGGTATGGGAACATCAGCAGACATTTGGTGGTTGGTGATCAGAAGTCTTGTAGCGAATGGTTACGAAATCGTTGCTCCAGACATGTTGGGGCACGGCTACAGCTCGAATCCTCATAGAAAAAAAGCGTATACATTCAGAAATTTGCTACTTCACGCCTTGGCAATCTTTGACAACTATGTATCATCGAATGACCAAAAGTGTATCCTCATTGGACATTCATATGGGTGTAGTTTTGCTACTGCTATATACCATCAAAGAATGGGACGAGTTTCTCAAATAATTCTCATTGCGGGTGGAGGACCGACACCGTTGGCGCCTCCTGTGGACAAACCGGAGATGATTCATAGCGAATGCGTTCAAATTTTGGTCCAACCTTTGATTTTTTGTGGTGTTAACCGAAGTTTATTTTATTCGTCTCGTGGAAAGTTTTTCGATATTAATGAAGATTCTGCTGGGGTACCTCAGCACGTATTAGACAGCGTTAGAATGGGGCAGAGTTGGCCTGAAGGGGACGCCACCTTTCATAGAAGAATCTTTGCTCCAACTTTGCTGATTCATGGTTTGCAAGATAAATATATAACGCTGGTTCAAGAGTGTGAAATGGAAAGGGTGAGGTTTTATTATTCTTAGAAACTGTTATTATTTTACGTTTTGTTATAGACGATTCCAAGATCGTTTTTGGAACTAATACCAAATGCTGGACACATGCCAATGATTGAAACACCTGAACATCTAACGCATATGATACTGTGCTTTTTGGATTGTTGGTCTTGATGAAACGCGATCCAAGCATACTGCCGTTGTTCGAGCGGATATTTGTTAGCATTCTCTGTTTAATTTGATATTTTCACATATTTTCACAGGTTTATAACAAGTGCCAAAGTTTAATTTGTTTAGAAAGAATTCTAGCAACCAAAAAGCTTGTTTTAAGACTAGTTGTTATCTTCACGTGAACTAAATAAGACGGATCGAAAATACTCTGTGTAAGTGATCTCTTTCGAGTAACATATTTATCTGTGCCTTTCCAATCTTTGTATCGTTGTATATATTGATACTACTATTTTTTATACTATTTTTTTACTGCGTCTTTTTTCTAATAAAATATTTTTGTATATTTCCTTATTGAATACAATTGATTCAATGCACTACAAGATTAGACCTCGTCTGTCGTAGTACCAAAGATTTGTACATAAAAGTGGAACCCTTTTCCATAAACAGTAATCACGTTGAAGGCAACGTAATTTTGGCCAACTCCACCACCGGCAAAAATGGGATAAGCTTTATCTTCATCCATTTCATCGAGAATTGAAACACACGTTATGTTGACGGGTCCATTCACATTGATCTGTAAATCGAGATGAATGTACAATAATAAATATTTTATTGTATAACTTATAATTTAAAGTTTTATGATATAAAATTAATATAGTGGGTTTCTAAATTTTTTCCGTCTTTTAATAGTTGCTTAAAAAAATCTAAAGGAAAATCGGTTGGCTTTCGATGTGCCACTCGTATGAAAAATTACGTACCCGTATATTCGCATTGATGTGACTTTTCCCATTATTTTTCACCACAATATGTTCTTGATGGAGTACTTCATAATGTGGATAACATCTTCCTATGAGTAAATTGTGAGGCTTCTTCAGGATTTTGTAATCAACTGCAAAAATTCAGTTACTTCTCGAGGTATCACCTAGATTTTTATTTGTGGAATTTAAAAATCTGACATGGTAGTTGAGGATTTTGAAAAACTTTGAAAATGTTTTTTTTGTTAGAAAAAAAGTAGCAGTTATAGAACTCTTCAGTCTCTGTTTTAATTGACGTCGCAAAGTCAACCTACTTTTCGGTGATGAAACTGTCGAATTGTTCATAGTGATAACGGTTTCTCCTTTATTGAGCAGATTATCATTTTCATTTGTTGCACTTTGTGCACTACACACGAAAATTATGAAAATAATACGCAACGTTATTTCGTATTTCATTTTAGATGACAACTTTGTATTCTTCAATTCATAAGGCCAACTAAATGATCGTCACACTTTGTGCAAAAGGTCATCACCTAGAGATAAAATTCCGCAATTTTTCTAATTTGTTTGACAAATGAGATATGCATAACATTTTTCCGTCTGTTTGTTATATATTTTAAAATGGATATAAGTTTAGTTGGGGATTAACGTATATAATTTTATTATAAAACTTCAGAATAAAATTTTGATAAGCAAAAAAGTATAAAAATCGACCCTTAAAAAAATTAATTTTTTTTACATTACTTTCAAATTGTCGTACAATTTCATTTTCATCATCATTTTTATGGTCTTGGATTTAAACAAATCCTATGGACAATAATTTTGTTGTTTCCCTAGAAACAAAAAAATACTAAGCGTGGCTAATCACTGAAAGCGAATGACGACTTCTTCCAAGAGCGCAACTCAACTTTCATCAGTACAATAAAAGTATGAATAAAAAAAAATTCGATCGTTGCCACTCACATCCTAAGAAATTAATGAAGCAACTAAGCAAAATGTACAGTGAACTGAGATTCACAACGGAACTTGCTACGCAGAAATTGATGAAAGTGAGTCAGTATTACAAGTTGAGTAGCGAAGACCATCGGCGTCGTGGTCGTGACATTAACCTCAAGCAAGGAGACCGCAATCCCCGCTTCATTTGCTTTCTTCACATATAAAATTGATGCAAAACGAAACCGTTAATGTGGACTGTTTAGATTTGTTCACTTACTTTCTCCTTCGTAAACATAGTATGTGTCTGCAAAAGTGAAGTTGAATCTTCATTCGAATCAATAAATTTTCCATCTGGAAATCATCTGAAACAACTTTTATTTCCCAAAAAAGTCAATCAGGAAACTATTTGGAAATCCAAGTTGCGTCTTGATTCATAAAAAAAAAGTTTTGTGGTCGAATTCGGACGACACCTATGGATTTTTTCTTATGTCATTTGCGATAATAGTAATCGATTTGCGATAAAAACCTAGTCATTGCTGAAATGCGTGGTTGTATATTTAAATGTTTCTTGATAACTCTTATCCATATCGATGAGGGAATATCTATAATCCAAGGTACGAGATATGAATAAAAAATAATCGTTTTGGTATCGTTTTGTACGTATCAAAAATTTTATAGGGTATTCCAGAGGAGGACAAAATTTTACAATAGATAAGACGAACATGCATATAAGAAATGAAAAGCTCGATGACAATTCAGTGAAGACCTATCGCTTGTGAACTGTCAAGAAAATATTGATCGCGGCATGAAGTGAAACTTCTATTGCGCGTATTCTACTATTTCAAAGGACCAAAAAGGGGTTACAGAAAGTGTCACTACGCTTGCGCTAAACGACGTTCATTCAATTCAATTTCAACTATCAACCTGACTTGATATCAATTTAAACGTCCTGCGAACTGAACATAGGCTACTGATAACAGTGTGTTAGTGCAACGCATAAAATTATTAGCTTAAAAAATTCGTAAATTTAAAATGAGTTCATTTTTATACAACGTGGGCATTATATGTACAACAATAGTAGGAGTGAAAATTTTTGGAGTGATCTTCAATTTTTTCTATGATACTTTTATCGCACCGGTACTGCAATTGCATAAAGTTGATTGGCATTCTTTAGGAAAATGGGCCGGTAAGTACTTTGCTTTAATTTTGAATCGTATTGTATCAAACGGTCATACCTATTTAAATTGAATGAACATTGGAATCGTCAGAACATATCACGTGTCCTTGAAAATTTTTGCTTTTGGGTCGGAAACAATAAGTGCTATTGTCTGAAATTTTTATCGAAATAAATTAAATACTGATTTTTACTGAATAATCTTCGAATAGAACGTTTGGTTCCGTATTAAATGTGCGATTTTCGTAATTTTGAAGAAAAAAACATTTTAAGAATCATAATGTGAGTTAAATTTATTCCTTGCATTCATTTTTTGCAAATTTAAAATATTTCTTCGTCATATAATATTGGTAGAAATTTTCTACTTCAATAGGAAAAAAATAAAATATTCACCGTTTTACTAATTTGATAATCACGAAATTAATCGATCAAATAGGTAAATTTTCTGTCTGGTTTACATATTTTCGCGCGTCACTATCTTCTCGGCAAACGATAAGTATGGGGGAAGTGGTGACGAAAAATAAACTTCCTGTTAAGTGGTTGAACTAGATAAAGGTACTTATTCTGCAAAATTTTTCACTATGATTTCTCCATACCTATTTCAATACATCCATCGCCTTATAAGAAAAATTGAATACTTCCACGACCACAATAGTTATTCAATTGAATTTATTGTGAGAAAACGTAAGGCAATGTACAAGGCTACTTCCAGAAAATTTGGGTTTTCAACCAGGTTCAAAGATCATTTCATTCTTTACCGAAACACTGTGAGAATATACAAAATAAATTGCTCATAAAAAATTCATATTTTAAATATAACACACTCATTGTTCTATGAGAAACAAGACACATTGAAGGTAGTTGACTTTCCAAAATTGAATAATTTTGTCACAAAAATCCTTCCACTAAGAGACTACTTATTTGCAGTTGTCACTGGAAGCACTGATGGCATTGGAAAGGCTTACGCAGAAGCTTTAGCTAAAAAGGGATTCAATATAGTCCTTATAAGCCGAACGCAAGCCAAGTTGGATGCTGTAGCAAACGAGATAAGTAAGTAGATTTATTCAACGTGCCCGATTTTTTTGACCAAAAACTTCTTCGTTCGGAAGGAAAACGACCATAAAATAACTTTTTTGGTAATGTCTTTGGTGCTTTGAACGAACGAACGGTACTGAACGGTACTTCAAATGAACGAATAATTCATCACTACTCATTTTGAAATAGTATTGAAATAATATTACCACTCTCGGTTCTCTACTATAATGTCCAGATTTAAATTTCATTAGAATTTAAAAAAGAAATTCTCCTATATTTGTAGAATGTTTCAACTTTTTCCCTAGTTTTTAATTATTTACATTAACATGATGTTCATTTCCGCTTTTTTCCAGAGGAGAAATGCAAGGTTGAAGTGAAAACCATCGCAGCAGATTTCACCAAACCCGACAAGATCTACCACGAAATTGACAAACATTTGACATCTTTGGAAATTGGAGTTTTGGTAAACAACGTCGGAATGAGCTACAATTATCCTGAATACTTCATCGACACACCGAATGCAGATGTTTTCTATAAAGATCTCATCAATTGTAACATCGTCTCAGTCACCAATATGTGCAAAATAGTGATGCCAGGAATGGTTGAACGGAAACGAGGCGTCGTGATCAATGTGTCTTCTATAGCAGCACTTATTCCAAATCCAATGCTTACAATGTATTCGGCATCTAAAGCTTATGTTAAAAAATTCAGCAACGATCTAGCAGCTGAATATGAAAAAGATGGCTTGATAATTCAGTGCATATGTCCAGGCTATGTTGCTACGAATATGTCGAAAATAAGAAATTCCACATGGATGGCTCCTTCGCCTCGTAAATACGTGGAGAACGCATTGAAAACGGTTGGTGTTACCGAAACAACTACTGGCTATTTACCTCATGCCTTGATGAAAGTTTGCGTTTCCACTGTAGAAAGCGTTTCGTCAAAGTTATCACGAAGAATAATTTTGATGACAATGCAAAATATCAAAAAGAGAGCTTTAAGAAAATCGAAACCCACCAGTTGAATCGTTGAATATTTAAATAAATATTATCATTACATTGAGTGTTTAGAAAAGACAGATTGAAAACAATAATTTTGTCACTTATCCTATATTATTATTATTTTTAAGTAGTTAAGTAGCGTTTACGAAAAACTAAAACAAGTCCAATTCAACCCCGTTTCAAAGAATACACTGAAAATCTTCATAACCAATCTAGTAGGCGTAGAGATAAAACGAGATGAAAATATCATTTTCCGCACGAACTTAATTCCTTGTTAAGTAATCTAGCAACCCGCTTCGTATTTGACACAAACGTCAGTTGCTGTTTGTTGACATCTATTGGCACATATTTTTTGTAACACGAACACCGTAAACGAAAAAAAATTAAAGAATGGCCGAAGCAGCGGGTCAGGATACAAGATATTATTGTCATTTTTGTAACGCGTATTTCGAACTGACATCAGCTTCCTTCACTTGTCCTTTCTGTTCGCATGGATTTGTAGAAGAAGTTCCGGACGAGGTAGCTCTCGAAGATGCGGACATATCTGAGGCCGAAGAAGAACAACGTATTGTTATAAGGTACGTTGAGCTTTCTGACTCGCCGATCACCCACGATGCAACGCTTAGGACCTCGGAAGACAGTCGAGCAATCGAATCGTCGTCCAACTATAGTTCGCATGTCAGACCAAACATTCAAAATTTTATCAACGATGTAATAACGAATTTAGGCGTCGGTGTAAACTTGGGTATACAAAATATTACCCAATCTGCTAGTATTCTCGAAACTCATCCTTGGAGGCAAGGAAGCCTCAACGCGGTGGTTAGACAAATCATGACCCACATGGAAAATCCTGGTCCTTACCCACTTCCTGATAGTTTAATTGATTCATTACCGATTGTCCAAGTCGAGGAAGAACAGGTCACAACAAAGCTGCATTGTTCAATTTGTTGGGAGCTTTTCATTCTGAATGAAAATGTTAAACAATTACCTTGTTCCCATATTTACCATGAGGAGTGCATCAGGCCTTGGTTGCAGTTGCACGCTACTTGTCCTAACTGCAGGTATGAGTTAGGACAGCACGAACATCCCGATGAAGAAATTGAATTTAATGCAGATTTGTTCGAAGGTGAAGGACAATTTGAAGACCCCGATGATGTGGAACCCCAGAATGAACCAAGTTACTCCGACGAAATGGATCTTCCTCCATGCTGATTCACTTATTGGCATTCCGCCTGCTGCTGCAGCATATCATTTATTTGGCAATCTTTTGAACAAAAATATACCAAAAAAAACGGTACGGTTTCTTTTATAAAATCGATTGTCTATTTCGCATTGTATAGTAAATTGTATAGTGGCAAACGGATTCACTTAGTGAAGACACGATATTTTGTATAAATAATTTTGTTTGTAGATAGTCCTACCAAATTCTTGTAACGCAAAATATTAATCCATGGAAATTTTAAATTAAATGACTCTTTACGTAGTATCAATTTAAATTTTGCAACTTCAGCACACCGAATTTGTTTGTTGAATATATTCGGAAAATCTTTTTCATTGATTGTCAAAACGCGTTTTTTTATCTACTGACACATCTGACTAGAAATGTGGATCTGACTGTCAAAAGGATAGTCATTACAAACGCAGGAAAGCAAACTTGATTCGGCAATGTGCTAGGGGATTTGATTATATAAATCAAGTACTAGAACAAATCCAGGTAACTCGAACCGCCAAAGCAATAATGAGCGATTCAAATTATGTGGAATGTAAGAGGATGATTCTGGATTTCTAGTGTGTATGTGAAACGAAAAGGTAGTGGAAATAGATGAAGGTCCTCTAGGATACTGGATGATATTCCGATGGATTTAGATGTCTTGTGGCACCAAAGCCTTTAACTATTGTAGGATGAAACTTTACTTCATTTTATTGTGATTACTGCATCTAAATTAGGCTTAAAACCGTAGCTTAAGTTTAGCAGGGAAAAACTATATTAGTTGCTTTCCAACATAATTTACGATTCTCCAGAAAATGTTATTTACTATCAATGCCCATATCTAGACAATTTTCATAATAAACGTTCTGTACGTTCAATTATTAACAGTAACTAATTGTAATCTATTGTAACGCTAGTATCACTAGCTTTGTGGATTGAGTGACAATCCATCTATCGCGGATAAATAAAAGTTTGATTACAACTCTCTTTTCATTTATCTTAAAACAATATTTAAAAGAAGCAATCTCTAAAGCGACGGTCGTTAATAATATACACTTCTCATAGAAGGCGCTTTAGTCATATCTCGAATCAAATTCCTGCTTCGAGACAACATTTAAATACAGCCACTAAAAAAGATATTGTATACTATTGATCCAATTAATTGAATTCCATATTTTTTTCTTAAAGTTAAAATTGATTTTTGCACCAAAAAGTCGAATCTGCGTAAAAGCTGGTTTCCTATCTATAAAGATAGAAGGTTGTTTATATTAAGACATGGATAGGTGGTTTGAAATTTATTAATTCTTATGTAATATCGAAACTGACCTCGGATGAATGACCTATTACTATTGCTATAATTTCAAGCAACATTCTAGCATCCGAATTTTTTCACCTATATTCCGTATAGATATTTCACACATGATTTCAATTGCAATAGATAAATACAGTAGTAAGAATTGTCGTTTTCAAGGAAAGAAAATCTATTGCACTTCTATAAATGTTTAGACTCGATTTCTTCAGTGTTACCATTCTGAAGATGTTGTATATGGGAAATGTATTCCGGTAATTTATTTTCGATAATCTACAAGTCGATATATGTAAAATAGCGAGAATCTTTTAGGCTACTGTCGAAGTTAATATTTCTATTCCACCTTACCGTTATGAAAAATGAACGTTATCTGTCGTACCACATTCACTGGATGAATTATTGATTATTGCCTACTTGAACAAAATGATTGTTCACGTCCAAGTAGAACCAGGAACTTTATTATTGGTTTTTTCGATTTATGTACATGTTCTCATTTGGTCTTGTATTCGAGTTCTTTTTAAACGTAGACAGTTTATATGAACTGTGAGGAAAATTGCAACTGTCTTTTGACAAAGAGTTTTTAATTATTACGATTTTCAAAAATTTTTTCTCTCTGTTTGATGTGTGAATAATTCCGGTAGCATTAATGAAATCTCAGAGAACTGAGGTGATTCGATAGATTCAGACATATTCCCAAAATTAATTATATTAGTCAGAGCAGGTAGCGTTAGTCTATTACCGATGAAAAAATCAAACCCGTTTTTCGCGAAACAACGTTTCTGCACCTTGTACTGACAAAAACTCAAATTCTGGTAGAATAAATGGACGTTTTTATCTATTTTATTGATAATTACGTCTACGACTAATGGAAATGTCAAAATGAATCCAAAAAAATCTAATTTTTAATACTTCTGAAATGTAGGCAAAAATTTCTGCTACATATAGTTGAAATTGGTGGAGGTTAAAAATTGGTTTCATAAATTATGCTTTCCATATAAATTTTGTGCCAAATAATATCTTGCTCTACCACATAATTTTGAAAGCAACATTTGCATCTTTTTGTCTACAAATCGATCAAATTGAAGTCGTCTTTTTGATTTGTGATCTATATTCCGCAGTAAATATGTTGCTCAGCAAGCATTTCCACCAGGAAAATCCAAAGTAAGTAGAGCAGAGTAAGGTAGCCCTTTCATGTTATATTTGCCGAGGTCCCTGAAAATTTATTGATACTTTTTATTCATGCGAAAGGCGAGGTTTAGTGAGAAAGGGAGAGAAGCAAGAAGTACAGGAAGAGAAGTAATAATAAGAATAGAAAGATACAAGAATTGTAGTATGGAAGGAAGAAAAATGGGGAAAAACTATTTGGAATGGAACGGAATTACGAAGATGAGTGCGGAAAAGTTTTACCCTGAGAAATTGGAAATGCGAAAGGAGGAAATGACGAATGATATAGAAAAGATGGGATAGAAAAAAAATTAAGAACAAGAAGAGGAAATAGAACGACGATTTGGAGAAAAAGGTGAAAATAAATGAATGTTATGGAAGAATAAAACCTTGAAAATACAAAGAAAATTAGATGTGTTCTGAAGATAAAAGAGGAGATTCTTATATAAAGAGATGACGTGATATGGGAGGAAAAATATTTTCAAACTAATAAGGAGATAGGGGGAATTTAAAAACAAGATAAAATAGAAGAGATAGATCAGATATCAAACACAATTTCGTTCTAGAATGAAATGTCGAAATATGTTTTTGAATAGAGATGATGGTGATTTTCCAATATATTCAAATACTTTTATTATTTATCTCATCTGTCAAGTGACAAGCGCCATAGTCCATGGATTATAATGAGATCAATAGTGTTGTGGTTTATCACTATTACTTACTGCGGCATCAAACAAGAACATGAACATTTCACCTTGACGATACGAACTGTAATCATATCTCGACTGTAATTGACGTTGAAATTGTGATAATATCTCAGTAATATCTGCATATTATTCGACGCCAGTTGTATTCTTGGTATTTGCATTTTACCAAAAAAAATTTGAAATGTAATACTTTAGATTTAATGAGAGCATACTGTTGTTTATTCTTTTTTATATTTGAAAAATTAGATTTCAAAAATCCAAAGAAGAGGAATCAAAAATTTCTTGTAAATTAGAACTTCAATGATGTTATCCAAAAATTGAATCCATTAAAGTTTGAGCTACGATTAATTAGGAATAAAAATTCTCTGGCATTTGAACTACATATTCTACTACATTTATATAGCAATATCACCACAAAACAAGTATTAGTGATGTGGAAAGGAATTACACAAATTGAGGATGAATATTCAAAGATGGTGATTTCAAGTTAAATTGGTTATGAAATAAAGAGCATCAGTATGAAGAATAAAAATAGAAATTTTCCTTAATCAGCCTTATTTATAAATGTAGGTAGGCCCGATCGAAAAAACTTGAGTTTTTAGGACACGAGTGAAATGTGACATGAAATGAATTGTGTGTGGCAATTAATGTCAATAACAATTGGATATTGTTTTCGTATAAGAAAAGGATTGATTGGTTGAAAACATTGGAAAACAACGATATCGGAAAAACGTGAGGCATTGATAACATCACGTGTTATATAATCTGTTTAAGTGATTGGCAGGAGATAAGTAATATGGAAATATCTGAACGATAATAATAGACTAATGTTGAGCACGTGTCCAAGCCAGGTTTCGTATTGGAATGCGTACAGAGAGTAACCAGAGTAGGCGCTGGTCACGTTTCACACCTTTAATTCACGTGTTTCCACCGTACGTTTGGAGCTACTTGCATAACCAACCACTTGTAGAATAGTTTTAATCATTCTATCGATTGACTAGTTAAATAACATAGATGTAACCTGAATGCAGCGTAGGTGCAATGGAACAAAGATAAACCGTTAGAAAGAAAATAATAACTCTGATTATGCGACGTTAAGGAAAAAATCAGATAGTAACGCGATCGCTTTGGGTTGAAACCGAGGACAAATTCTTGGTGAGGTGATTTTTCAGGAAACACTCCTTGGAAATCCGTTACGATCACATTAAGTTTTTAATCTATTACTTTCTCCTCGACTAGCTGTCACCTTCTCCTACGGATATGTAACCATGGGTTCTGTTATTTTATTATTACGTTCTATTAAAAATAATTCTAATGCAACATTGAAAGGCTGCGAAGCTATTTTATATACTGGTTGCTTTTTTACTTTTGGGACATCCGGCTTAATGGAGAGATGATTATTTGTTATAATTTCCAGCGATGAAGATATGTTCATTTGAATTAATGACCTGGATTTTCACAGTAAAGTGTGTTATGTTGAAGTAGGCGGAATGACTTCATTTTTGTTTTAACAAATCTTTACGAAGGTGAAGGAGGTAGCTTCAAAAGTAAAATTTAGCTGGAATCAGGTATACAATATTTTTTCTCTTTTTTTTCATCCCGCCTCGAGCTTTTTCTGAACGCTACATAGAAACATGGTTTCATATAAAAACCATGTTTGTCACAGAATCTTGAAGTAGACGCAGAAGTATTTTTGAATTTTCAATATTGGTAATGTTATCGCGCTCCAAGATTTGTGAATTTCGTAGTTGAAATTAAAAGCTGATTCCGTAAATCTTTATAATATCATATCTTGGATTAAATTGATTTTCAAATGAACTAAACCGCGACTTTCATGTCGCAACTTTGTTTCCACCTCAAATATCCAAAATACAGTACAACCGGTACCAATAATCAATATCTTTTATGTAAATTGATGCATTCACCATTTTGTTCGATGCAAAGTTATGAAGAAAAACTACAATTTCCTAGAAAAATATGTCATAGAATATCAAGAATGATAAAACAAACATTTTGTTGATTAAATTTTGTCGAAATTTTTGTCTATTTCTTAACAAAATCGTATTATGTATATGTAAAGCATGAAGTGTCATCACTATAAAGTTTGGCTAGAGACAGTTTTGCGAAAAGTCGTTATTTTCATTTTAATTTCCTGGAGAATTCTCGAAATATTTAATATTTTCAAGTTTTGAACAAACTTTCGATGGAACGAATGTCCTTTTTTCAGTTTAAATCGTCATTGATGCAGAAAAAAAACTTTCACTTCTCACATTTTACTTTAGTTCACTTGGGAGATACAGTACTCCTGTCTTTCCTCAAAGGAGGGAAGAAAGTATCACTTTCCGATGATGTCGGATGAAAGAATATTTATGGGATACAAAATGGAAATATTCATTCTTTTTATGACTGAAATTTGTCATTCGTTGCTGAAGATTTATAAAATTATATCCATTTTTCAAAAACAAACTACCAATTTCTCGAAAACCGCTATTGTATTATTAAAGTTCAATTTGAATGGTCAATAAACACCCTTCCCCTTGTTTATTCGTCCAAAAATATGTTTGCACACATAAACACTACGCCGAAGATCAAACAAAGAATATCGATAACTTTTATAATTCGGTATTCTCCGTTTTACATATCATTAGATAAATTAGATAAATACCATTCGGTTTGTTGATAGTGTTAAAGTATGATGTAATAATTGCTCTGAAATTTGAGAATATTATTACTCATCCTGATTATCAAGCGTATTATGTGTTTTCTAATGAAATGACTGAGAGTCATGCGATGTTTTCAAGTTTGAGGAATATTTTATGCAAGTATTCATTATACTTTATAGCTCGAAATATGGAAAAATCCTTTAATTTTAGAGAAATAATCGTCTATAATATTCTGATTATGTAATAATCATGCAGTGATGTGATTTACAGATAATTGGTTGAATAAGAAACGTATTTCAACGTTCGATTTTTCCTCAAAAAAGTGGAAAATGTAAATTAATTTTCAACACATTTTGATACAAAATATTGAAGATTTTGCGTATCTTATTTGGGTAAATTTTGTCTATCTATTGTGAAAGTTTAGCTCGTCTGTTCTAAAAGTTTCACGAGTCTATTCTATGTTTTTTTCATTAATTATATCGGAGATTTTGTTTCCACTGTCGCATTTTCGTCATCGCGAATATTGATTCGCTAATCTGAAGGAACTGTATTTATTATTAATCTGATTATATTTCGTGAATCGATTGTTTGATTTAATCTTCTTCTTGTTGTTGTTTTTCGAATAGATTTTTATAGTCACGTTGTTGCAGTTTGCGGATTCTCCATTGTCAAGATATAGATTATAAACAGCCTCGCCGGCCGTGATTCGTGTGCGCGCCCCGATCACTATATATGCATAACCACAGTTGTCATAACCCGAAACATTATCAGAAATTGCAAAAAAGTTTATTTGTATTGATTTTATGAATTATGATAAAATGAGGAATTCCTGCTTATAATATGATTAGTCGTCAAACGTTATATAAAGATTATTTAATTATTAATCTATTTTGAATGAATTAGAATGATCATGATCATGGTGTAAAACTATTATAAGTTAATTACCATATAATCGTCAAAATCTAGAACAAATCTCGTTATTCAGCTCTGAATAAATCATAAATATCAAAATGAATTTCCGATCGATAACGCTCTCGAAGTTGTAATTGTTCATATCGAAATACGTAAATGCATTTAAAGAGGTCAGACAAACTCATGGTCAGGAATAGGAAGTCTCCTCGATTACAAAAAAATCCGAATAACCTCGCTGTTGCTGTTTCAATTATCTGTCACCTTGATAAAACTTCCTTCATCGGCGAATATGATGTTATTGTCTCGCTGCATTTCCTTATTATATCAGTATGTTACGAATACTCACGTGAACCTTGTTGGAGGACCTTTTCTCGTAAATACATTAGGTAGAACGCTAATAATCGATAAGCGGTTTATCTTTTCTATTCGAGAATGAAATATTGTTGGTTGATTTTTAAAATCGATATTGGCGGAAAGGTTTGTGATCACCGAAAACCTTGATATTCCGCATATGTCGTTATGTACAAGGTGTTGAACTTTAAACGTATATGATTTTATTGTATCATTGCTGCAAACCAATGCTATCACGTTCTGGTGTAACAGAAGATTTTTCATTTCCCCGTTCGCTAATCTGAGGTCGTTTCCCTAATTCTTAAGAAATTGTTTCATTTATAGACATCGCCTAATCGGGTAGTCACAGCTGTTTGCACAAACGATTACGACTGCACAGGGTTATTTCGCAACATCAACAGCTATTGTGAACTATGTGTGTAGATACCTTCGAGAGTTTGTCACCGAATAAAAATTCATTTCAGTTGTAGGCTGGATATATCTAACTTTAGTTAGCCGATGAATCACCGATATAAACGTTAAGGTTGCAACGGAAGCAATGTTTATCGGGGAAACTAGATTTTTAGAAAAGTAATCAAGGGGAAAAATTGTGCTTGAGTAAAAGGGACGTCTTCTCTTGCTGGGATAGACAGGGCGTTTGCCTCGCGCATGCACCCAAATTTATGGGACGGACATTTTTAGTACCGCTTATACCTAATATAATGGAAAATTTAATGATGAGAATCAAATATAATGAGAATAAGAAAGATATCAAAAAATTGCACCTTGATTGCGTATCAAAATAACTTTTGATTTGCAGAAATCATGACAATGTCGTGCCAAATTAAAACTGTTAAAGCATATTTCTGTGGTTCCCTTCAAATTACTTCTGTCTTCGTGATGTAATTCCATTTCTAGAATCCAGAATCCAAAGTAAAGGTCCAAATTTGCTCGCGATCTACAATATATCAAAAAATTTCTTTGTAATGAATAAAATGACCTATATAGAACTGAATACCATAATCAACAATTTTTATCTATAGTAGTATGAAATAAAAGTAGGTCAAAATGAAAACATTGTATATTGCAATCTGTATAATTGCGATTTGCTTTCTCAATTGATGCCCATAAATAAAAAATATTCCTTTACTAACGGCTATCTGAAATATATCATTACTCCTGTTAAAGATAAGTTCCCTAAAAATTTCAAAATTTCGAAACTGATCAAATCTTTTTATACAGAAGTTGGAGTAGAAAATGACTTTTTTCGGCTGTTCATTTACTAGGGTTTAATATTTGCGTATAGATCTGATCGATGTCATTATTTTATTATCTCTTTGAGTTTTTGAGCATAAAGGAATTTTTCACCCAAATCCTTGGTGACTACTATTTTTAATTTTGTTTTACAATTTTTATCCATATTTGTATTTCACTGAACATTTTTTTATAAAGGACAAGAAGTATTAACTAATCTAAAAACCAGCATTCATTGTAGCTAATTATATTAATTCCAGTCAACAATCTCATGAAGTTTATTAACAGATGGAAATGGTGAAACCGCAACGCCTGCAAGAGGTCGTACGTACTCGAAAAATGTTCAAATTGATCCGCAATGTCGTGTCGATTGTTTCGATACTGGGACAAATCAGAATTAACTATATAGAGTGGTAGTCAAGAAGCGAATGAATTGACCTGGTTCTAAACTGGGTCACAGTCACAAGCACTGTAATACATATTTCTCTCTAAATAGAAAATAGATCCACGCTTTGTTAACGGAGATCTGTCTATTACTGACCTAAGACTCCCCTCTCAAGATGGTCGTGCGTACGAATACGAGAGTCGATGTTTGCCAATGTGAATCCACGTAATATTTCGATCGGTTATTTTCGACTTCAATTCCCAATACATCAACATACATCGAACGAGTTCTCCGTATTCAGAAAATATCTCGTTTAAGCCAAATTTAATAGGAAGTAGCATTTCCGAGAAAGGAAATTTCTCTGGCAAATTTTACTTTGCACAACAAAAGCAACCTGAGATCATGGAAGTGAGAATAATCGATATCTAAAACGAGATTGGGTCTAGAAAAAGTCAGCACGTTGAGAAATATTTGATGAGGATCCGATAAATTTCCGTGCAACTAATTGGATTCCAATTTTGTTGGTTCTTATTCTTAGTGCAAGCATCTTTCAAGAGTATTATGGGAATTTCAATAATTAATAGGGTAAGGGAAGTTAATAAAATGAGGAAGATGTAAAATCGAAAATTCTGCTAAACATTTTGTGCAAAAAAACTATCTGCAGACATGATTGCGTTCACAACACATCGCAGCGACAATTTATACATTTTGAATAATATTTATAGAGAAAATATTCATCCAAGAGTTTCCAATGTCATAGCCGGATATGCGGAAAATGAAATGGTTGCAGTAAATCGAATGGGTTAGAAACAATATTCCGATTAATTATAAAACTCGAACGTCGAAACATCCCTTTGTTATGACGGTTGTGTTTAGATTCAAGTGCCTACATGTTGTTTGAACTATGAATATCAGTTGGAATATAAATTGTCACACTGATTAAAATTTTGATTCGTATTAAATTATGGATTTTCAGTTTTGTTTTCTCTTAACTCATCCTATTCTGTAAATTGGATATAATTGAGTAAAATTGGATGTATGTGGATGTATATATAATTGAATCACCCCTTCTCTGCTCATAAATGATAACTAGATACGTATTTATTGTGTAAGATCTGATTTTACTCTCATTATGATTTCAGTTTTCTCTGCAGAAATCTCTTATTTGTAAGAAGAGAGTGGTGGTATTTGATTCAATGTTTCTTCTTATGGATCATCCAATGTATTAAAAATCACTTTTCGGTCCTTCATGAATTGAAAAGCAAAAGTTTCAAAACGAAAGTATCGTAAAAAAACTTGAGATATGACACTTGAGTTTCCATATAATTCTCAAGTATCCTAAATAGGTTTTTCTCTTCAAAATTTGTGTCTAATCAGATAATATGCTAAAAGAGATAACCCATTTCACATGATTTTTTTCGACGAAATATGTTTCTAGAAACATCAGTTGAGTGCAAGTGAGTTTCATTACTGAAATCCAATAGTAATTTTCATGGGAAAAAAATTCCACCCTCCTAAACTCCGCCAGTCTTCAAGGAGAGAGATTGTCTCTTGTATTTTTGTTTTTTTAGATTTAGGTAGAACAACTGGGGCAATTGACATAAAAGTTTGATTATAATCAAGCGATTCTTAAAAGAAAATTTTTTTAAAGAGTGAGATTGAATATGCTCCTAAAAAGTTGTATAATTATCAGGAACCAGACTGTCCTCAATCTGTGATACATATTATGAAGTTTTAATAATGAACCGACTGGAATATATTTTCGTTTCTTGATTTAAGTATCCTTACAAATTTCAATGGTAAAATGTTATCAAAATATAAAACTGAATCTTTCTTATCTTTTGCATTCTTAATTGAGAAAATTTTGGGCTGAATTAATTCTTAAACCCTACGATGAGTTGAGTTTTTATGTATATTGAAAAAATTGTTATAGAAAATACTTTTCTTCTGTTTTCAATATCATTTTCGGGGTTATGAAGAAAAATGGGCTTGTTTGTACCATTGAATACTAAAAATCAAACATTGTCCAGATTAGTGGTAGTCAATAAATGGAACCCAGACAGAGTTAACGAAATATGAAAAATCACCCTCTACTTTACGTCGCAGAAGGAAAGAGGACACGTTGGCACCTAAAACAATCATGCCTCTATTCTGTTTGATTTCATTATATTAAAGATTCTGTGTCACTATTTGGACTTTCTGCAATGTAAACTTCAAACTTTTTTCGGTGGCGAATGTCGAGGGACTACTGTGAACAGTGAGCAACAATAATTAATCTTACATCAGATTAATGAAATCAAATTTTCTTCACTTTCTACTCAGGTAATGTTGTATTCGCAACAAGTAACGGAAATCACAGAAGAAATAAAAAATGTATCGTTGTCCTTAGACTGAATATTTCTATACGATTTCAATATTCAATGTTCTACTAAAAATACGGTTACCGCTTTCGAGCATATTGAAATGGAATCTTGGAGAAAGGTTGTCACTAATGGGTGGAATAATTAACCGACGATAATATTTAAGTTTGTGTAAAAAAAATCGATTTATCCTCTTGGTTTATTAGGAGTGGCGAATGAAATTAAAATATCAGCTATTCTAATAAACATTTACAGACACTTTCAGTATTGAGAATAGGAGAGTTTGCCCTTGAATAAAGAACAGTGGCGATTACGGTGGAAGTCTTTCACGCTCTTAATCAAATGCGCATAGACTTGTTTTTCCCTTTTTTTCTTCGATGGGCGAGCCGTACTCACGTTGGAAAATGCTGTATGATGAAATATATTACGAAACCCCTTTTTGTTATTCATACGAGTACCGTAAAGTGAGGCATGGGTGAAAAATGAGATCAGTGAACTGTTAACCGATTGAAATATAAAATTTATCCATGTTGAATGGGTCGCGGATACCGGTCTGAATATCCGCGAAAAAACTGTTTCGAATGACATATTAGTCACCTGAAACTTGGTTGACGAAAAAAAAATAACAACGGTCTCAATTATCGGATGCAGCAGAATGTATACGTAAACTACTCTATGACAATAAAAATTTTCATCGAAAACCGCAAATAATCAGCTTGTATTACTCAATTCAGTGAGTTACAGAGAAAAAAAACAGAGTCGACGTAAAGTTAATTTCATACCATTGTTGAATTTCTCTAGAAAGGAGGTCGAAGAAAGAAATAAGAAAAGATGAGAATATTAGCGGGATGAAATGTATGCCAGCATTGGCAAATAAGGTCATACTTTCTCTACACGCATGACCTTCCCCGCCATACTATGTATTTACATACAACAAGCGCCAAGTTCCGAGACGGCTGGCAAGCAGCTATACGGAGAGGAAGCAGAGTTCTCAACGTCGAGCTCCAGAAATGTAGAACGCTTGTAATATTTTATAATAAAATGTTACCTGAATGAGGTTCGCGCATAATCGTGAATAACGAATATAGTTGACCGAGAAAGTATAGGTTTTTTAGTACTTTCGACTTTAACCGGAGTCATAATTGAATTTTAGATCCTTTTAGCTTACGTAATGAAGATGAACAGTAGCCGAAATGGAATATACAAGTACAAACGGTTTTTGAACTAATTTTGTAGGTGTACTTATCTTCCTTTCTGGTGCAAATATGTTTCTAATTTTATTCATCAAAGATAATTTAGTTTAAAATACGCAGAAGATAGGCAGCTTTATGAAAAGTGTACCATTGATAGAAAGCAACTTTGAGTTTGGGAGTTTAGGAAAGTTATCGTTTCAAAGAACACCAAAACTTTGGATCTTCAACAATGGAAATTGGACCGTGTGATATATTCTTCCAATATTTCTTATGCCTATAATAAATTATATAAAATGTTTAACTCCCTGCTCGCATTTTCATTCTGTTGATATATTCTAGAAGTTCAGAATTTGCATGTTTTGCTCACCCCGTTTAGAGTGTGATCAGCCTGCGAATTAACGACAGAAAATAAGGATTTTTTTCGGTATTTATGTTTTGCAATTGAATATTTATGCGTAAAAAAATTTCGTAACTTGGATAAAAGCTATGGAAATAACGTTTCAAATTAAAAAATTTATGTTCGGTGACTTAAATTTATAACTTGAAAATAAAAATTTAATCAGGTGATTTCGATTACGCAAGACATTTAAAACCTTTAAAAAATAGTAATATTCAACGAGCTACTTTGGTTGACATCAGACTTCCAATACATGAAGCTGGAAAAATCTTACACTCCACTTTTTAATGAAAGTAAATTTTTTGAAATCTCTCAGATTTTCAAATTTTTACGAATTCTACGGAATGTCTTTCAGGAAAATATGAAAATTGACATGGATGGCGTACAGTTCCTGTTATATTGGAATAACTTAGATTAGTCTGAAACATCGGAATTCGGAGTTGCATTATCAAATCGAAGATTTGAGAGAAAAAAACTGAACTAAGAAAATTAAATTAAACAGAAATTTTGGTGCTTGCGATTTTTCAGCTGAAAAATTAACCCGAAATAGTTAACATGTATACTGTCATCAAACAAAATATACTTAAGAATAAAAAAAAAGGTACATACTCCATTAGGTTTCATTGGTGCTACCCTCGAAACCAAAAAAAGCAATCTCGTGGGAGGAAGATATAAAAAGAACTATTTCATACATAATTAGATCCAAGGTTGTGGATATCTAAGCAATACTTTTTTGTTTCTTATATTTCAATAGTTAGATTAGGAAAGTATTTAAAGGTTGAAAATTTGAAATACCCAAAGTGTGGCAATATATAATATTCCGAAAATGTCAGTGGAAGGCTACTATTACAATCGAATTTTATATTATTTTCTACGATGAAGAATACCTATTGAGTAGGTGGGCAGCTCGTAACCATATTTCCATTTTCCAATAATTATTTCACAGGATATCGTACTGTACATTTCAGACATTCATGATCGCTCCCATTTCTCACGGTGTTGATATTATTACAAACGAAACGCCACTTTCTTCTGTAAGTATTGGAAACTACCTGTCTTCATTACCGCGAGTTTATTTTTATCGATTAATTTCTCTTCCACCGGCAAATTAAGCGTGCTTCTGTCCCAGTTACGCGAACCACGTTGTTGTGATGATGCTAGAACTTATACGCAACGCTCTCTGCTCAGTAACTTAATGGATTGTTGAATTCAATAAACTCCAAGAGCTCGGAACATAAAAGAGATTTGCCAACGTTTCATTCAATGTTATGAAAGAAGTCAAGAACCAATGTCAGGGGCGAATTTATTTTTTCGAACCGACTGCGACGCGAAATTGCTACTACGTTTTTCTGCACGTCATGACCGCATCATGACACTCGATTTAGGGTATTATTGAATATTAAACACGAATAAATGAATACATTGTACTTTCACCTGGTATTATACAATACGAATAACTTTATCATAAACGTAGCGGGTTCCGTTAAAAGTGGAAGGTGAAGAAAAATATATAATCAAAATAGATTCATAAGAACAAGATATAGTCATCATTCTACTTAGAAAGCTTCGAAATTTTTATACAGAAAACAACTCGTGTAAATTGCCAATTCCTATGAAAAATTTTGTACTCTTTGTTACTCCAGCAAATATCGGGTCAAATTAATTTTCAGAACGATTATTCAGTAGGACGCAATGGTCGGGAAATTATGTTCATTTGAACGATTAATCAAAATTTATTAGTTGTCGTCTCACATACAAAAGCTTTCAATTTAGGGAGGTTTTCGATGTAAGTATAAACATCTCCATTAGCGCTCTAATGCCCTTAATGCAATAGTGAGGTGGTGCGTAGGTCGTGGAGGCTCTCCGTTTATTTCCGAATAAAAAAATAAAATCAAAATCCCCTTTGTAAAGTTTCCTATCCCTTATCAACAAAATTAAGTGAAGTTGTTGCAGAAATGTTGTTAAAATCCCATTTCCCTTAACGAAATGCTTGATGCTATGAACAAAAACCAATTAGGCCAAAAAGCGCTATGAAAATTGAGCGTGGGTGAAATTTGGATGTCAACTTCACGTTTGTTTGAAAAGCGCGTCTCAATCTAAATCCCTTATCATTATTGTGAATATTTTCAAAATGAAGTAAGCAACTCGTAATTTTTCTTTAACACAACAGACCGTTCACATATTTTTTATCATACAATAATAAATTGTTTTCTGAACAAAAGTTCAGGAAACTGACAAAATACGTAATAAAAAGCTCTCGAATTCGTATCAATAATTTGTTGTGGAAATATGTCGTATTTACCTAGCGTTATCGAATTATTGTACACGTAAACTCGTAATACAAGTGCTCAATCATTGATTCTAAATAATTTATTATAAACCCGTATGACCCTTGACCAGTAACATTGATTACTTATTTACATTCTGTTATATTCCAAAAGAAGGTGCATTGATCCGAAAGACAGATATCGGTCGAAACGATAATTTTTTACAACAGTTAATCGGTTACGGATCATTCTATTCAAATTTTACGAAACGTTAAATCTCAATTTGATTTTTTAAGTAAGGTGTAGGGTATTATATCACATTGACCCATCTCAAAGGTGCACACGCTCATTTCCATACGTTATTGGAATAATTTCTATCTAGGAATAGGAACACTGCCTTCTTATACCTAGTGGATGTTCAATTAATAATTTGTTACACTAACATTTTTAAAGTTAATTTAGCTTCGTATAAACGTATTGTATCTGAATTTTTGAGCCCTGATATTTTGAAAATTGATTTTGAAGATGTCCTCATGATTACAAACTGTAACGAATAACGAATTGTGCTCCAATACATGTTTCATTTGGAATTTCTTTTCGAAACTAACAAAAATCTGAAGTAGTCTGGAGTTTTTGACTCTGCTCCAAACTCCAAAGCCATTTGTAATTTTTTCTAATAAGGCCGAAAATGTTGTTAACATTCCTGGAAGTTTTTCGCAAGTTTCGAATTAGAAAAAATTATTTAGGTATACGAAAAATTTTCGTCCTTGAATTTTCTAGAGAATATGGAGAAAAAACCGTCTGAAATTTCAGGTTTCCTGTAAGATTAAATTAAAAAATCTCAGAAATCATATTTCTTAAGAAAATACAGAACTATTCAATTTTGCGATTCATTGTTCATTTTTGCACTTTCTTGAAGTTCCTCTAAAGATAGTGAAAGTTTTGTTTAATTGCTGGTCACATTCGAAACGTGGAGGTCATCCCAGAAAAATTGTTTGTTTTTGAGGAATGCTATGAAGATAAAGGTTTTGAAATTTCTAAAAAATTGATTTCGCCGCCCTTGTAAAATCTCCTCAAAATCCGTATTTTTTTTTGAAAATTCATAATTAATTCGCACCACATTTTATGACGATGTACAGATTGACCGAATTTTCAGGAATCGTTTGGGAGCCAGGAACGACGAAATTTCTTGCCCGTACTACTTAATATTTAATATTCACTGATTTCTAAAATTGTCTTCTTGGAAAGTATAGAAAATTCTTGCAGAAATTTGAAGAGTTTCTAATTTTTCTGTAACGCTATACGATTTTCGAAAATGTCGATTCTTTTGTAAAATAGTTTTTGGAGATTTGTATTTTTGTAATTTCAAGGAAATCCACGAATGTTTTCTTAAATTCCTACAAAGTGAGATGGTTTCAGTAGCACAATATTAACGTAGTTTTTTATAGCAACCGGATTCTTCATTTGATTTCGGAGGAACCGATCACAGGAAAACTTTGGTTTATTGACTCAACAATGCATGAAAATATTATAATCTTACGTAATGAGTGAATCATAACGCAGTTGAGTTGTTTCGACACCTGATGTAATACGCGGCTTCACAGTTGACTAACCTCCATTTGACTCCTTGAAAAGTTCATTGCGGTCCCAAAATGATACCGGACAAAGAATTATGATTTCGCTTTGTTTCCAATACCTGGAACTCGTAGGGTCACATTAAATAAAGCGGTGAACCGAAACGATTTCGATATGACACATTAGTGAGTAGAGATTTTCCGAACTTGTGGCGGCATTCCCCGAAAATAATTACTTTACGAGTTCTTTATAAATCATAGATATTACATTACTACGCAGTAATTTTCGGAGGTGTGTAGGCATATTGAATAAACATTCGTTGCATTCACGCAAGTGATCATCATCCAAGCTATTCTCAATTTCGTATCTTGGAAGTTCACCAAAATTTTCTACGGAATTCAGTGAAATGTTTGGGTGAATTGTTAAGAGGAACTTGCGACATGACAGTTGTAATCAAAACGGTAGTCCCCCACACGTAGTCGCAAAAAAATTCAGTAATATTATTTCGGGTTCATGCGAACGAGTTAACTCTATGCCATGACTCATAACAGCGGCAATTAATTTACAACTTACAACTTTCTTGTTGTATAATTGACAATGATCAGTATCTGTTTTTTATGAACAGGTTATGGGTTATTTATACATAACTAACAACCTCTTAAATGATACTGTTTTTCTGATATAACTGGTGATAAAATATGTTTTAAAAACACTGTTTCTACCGCAAGACTGATGATTTATGTGGAAAGACTTATGAACAATATATTTGTCCTTCAGCGTGTATTGGCGAAGGAGTGCAGCTAAAGAAATGTTTCTTCACAACCTGTTCGATTCGAGTTCTTTCCTCTTTAGAACTCTTCATTCAATTAAAAAAAAGATTCTATATCTAGGACGCGGTATGATTCATTTAAATCATTGCGACGGTCGAAAATGAGATTTTCCGATGGGTCTTCGACCTTTCAGATTTCGTTCGTGTCATCAAATTGCATTTTAATGGCGCACTATGAAAAAATTTCAATCCGACAACAATTTGAGAATCTGAACTTTTGCACACAAGCTTCAATTAAGGACTAACTGCGCGCGTAATCGCGTTTCGTCCAAATTCAAAGTGAGAAAATGGGGAATATTTATGATTTTCACAAAATATTTATCTGGGTTGGAACTGAGTGCATTTATTTAAACGAATACACATTATTTGAATAATTTTAGTCCTTGCAATCCTGAAATAACGTGTTGAAAACTTGAGATTAAATTTTTTTAGATCAATTTGAATTTATGAAAAAAGCGAAACGCAATTTTATGAGTTCTGAATTTGGCTTATTAAACCTTTCCCTCGACAACATCGCAGCAACTTACGGTAGGTAATGGGAAATAGCAGAAAAAATGAATCAAAATCCTTCTCGTAACTCATAAATCTTAATGATCATTGGATGACTGCGAACATCACAAATGGATTGTAAGATGAAACACTTGGCTCTAAGTTGATCCAATATTGTTTTTATCAGTACCTAGAATACGTGTGTTATTTCCATGGTCAGTAAACACTCTTCTCATTGATTAGACATTCAAACTTTGTGACTAATCTAAACACTTCGCGGAAATTCAAACAAAGAAGAGCAATAATTTTCAGCGTTCGGTAGTTTCAGTTACGTGCTTGGTTTCACATAATATGATTAGATAAATTAGATAAATAGCAATCGTTTCGTTCTCTTGATAGTGTTCAAGTATGATGTAATAAACGGTATGAAATTTAAGAATATCGTTACTCATCCTGATTATAAATCGTATTATGTATGTTCTTATGAAATCATGCGATGTTTTCGAGTTTGAGGAATATTTTATGCAAATATTCATTACACCTTATCATTCAAATATGAAAACATTGTATGGAAATATCCTTCATTCCGAGAAAACTGATCTATCACATTTATTTGTACGTTTTGATTATGAAATAATCATACAGTGACTTGATTTCGAGACAATGGCGAGGTTTTATCATCCTATCATCTGCATCTACTTGTGTCTAGAATCAGGAATTGATTTCGATTGCAAAAATTCGTTACAATTATATTGTCCTGTTGAACTGAACCTGAAATATTCAACGCCCTTGTGAAGTTCGGAAAAAGTACTGCGTAAAACGCGTTCTAATTAAGCTTCGTAGCAACACGAATAAATTGATTGAAGTATTAATCATGCATGGATATTCAAGTGGAAACAGCAGAGATTTTAACCAATCCCCAAATATGTCTGATGTCATCCAAGTTTCATTGTTATTTTGATAATCAATAGATACAGATATAAATGGAGCACCTGTGTCCCCATAAAGAGAAGTGGCTGTTTCCATTTTCTGAGATTATTGAATACAAAATTATATCGAGTTGATTTTTCCTTTCTTCACATCTGGAGTTGTACCCTCAAAGAATGCAATTCCTAAAACGAGGTGACCGCCAGGGATAAAGAAGATATTTGTATCATTTCTTGAATTAAAAAACATCAATAGCCACCTTGAAATATTTACTCGAAATAAAGAAAATGATATGATTTTCATATCATTTCGATAAAAGATGAGTACGTGCTCCCGGTGTGAACGTGATTTAGTTCGGTTAGGTAATTTAGAAAAAAATGTCGCATAAATTAAATAAAGCGCAGTTGTCATAATAGCCGTTGCAATACCTGATATCTTTACGCAATTTCAGAAAAATATTTCACATCAAACATCTCAGTTGCGATTATTGCTAATGAGTGGCAAAGCCGGGGTCGTTGTCTGTTTGATAAATAGCTACTCAGCCAAGGTCGTATGCAGCGTCAGATAGGTTCAGGCAATTAGACGATGCGTCCAGTGGCAACTTATTTTAAGTTTTATAGGAATAATCTCGACGATCTCCGTGGCATTGGGTAATACTACATCAAAATGTCGTATTTTAATATAAAACAGAAGATGACACCGTTCATTCAATAACATCCGGACCGAATTTTTTAATTCAAAATATAAAACTGATATTCATTTCGTGCGTTTCCTCTTACTCATATTTTGTGTACGAGTACTCATATCCTGTACTGTTACTAAAGTGAGTATTTCGAAGAAATTCACTTCAGATATTTGAATTAGGATGATAGGAGATGATTCAGGCATGGAAACGTGTCTGTTTTCAATTTTGGGTTCTATTGCACGACTGAAGTTGGATTTGAGTTACAATGTTTGTATGAAATCAGGAGAAGTCGATGTTTGACTTTCTTAACAGAATTAATACCGCATTATTCATGTGAGACGAAATTTAGCGACAGCGATTTAGGGAAAATTTTCAAACTATCAAATGAAATGTCTTTTATTCGTTCTATTTCAATAAGCAACAAACTGAAATTCAGGCCAGCTGTCGTTTTCAAAAAGTGAACGACAATAATTTTGATGCTCTTTTCAGAAATGCTTCTGAACCATACGTAATGAATGTTGTACAATCTGTATAAAGAGAAACCATTTCGTGATTATGTTTGTTACACGTTACCCATCACAAAATTGAGCAAATATCGTTAAAATGCCATATTTATGTAGACCAACCAGCATAAAATCCTGTCACTCTATTTCATTTGTTGGGTGACATCTTATTATTGTAAATGCGGTTGTATACAACGTGTCCCTCGCCAACATTGTCGATAATGTTAAATGATATCGAGTGGCACATTACTTTATACATTGTCCATTACTTATCATGAATATGGGCGAAAATTATTATCAGGGGTTCCTTTCGATATGCAAAAACTGATTGGATATTCTGAACTAAATACTTCTCCTAATTTATCCCATAAAATTATGTATTTCGAGTCAGAATCACCTGGAAACGTAACATCGTTATCGGTGATTAATGTAACAATAAACATTGCTCACAGGTTCAGGGAAATTATAAACGAACAACAAACATATTGTTTGAAAATAAAACGCATTTTTGTTAACTTAGATATTGCATTCAAAATTTCGAAATTAATCGCTTATTGTAAGTTTTATCAGATTTTCGCAAGGTACCGCCGATATATGAATCGATGTTACATATAATTTGTTTTAAAAATAATCACCATTAAATTCGTCCACAGCATGAATAACCCAATCATCTCGCTTATAGGAACACAATGTGGCAAAGTTTCATTGCAATCAATAACCTTACTAAGTACATCGATAGAATTATTCTATCCACCTGCAATGCAAGCAATAATCACTTAATCGAAAGCTTGAACATAAACTTAATTCCTTGTTTAATTACTTCAAGTGTTGTTATTTCTTTTCATAATGGAAACTCAACAAAATAATTCCGAAACGAGCAAATTTGATCAATATTTATTTGATATCGTACAATTCCAGAATTGTATAAACACTTACGTGGTAAGTAATCAATCGAAGTTTTATTGGATGTACATTTATTGATCACATATTCCGTTCGGAATACGTGATTTTTCATTCATATTTTTCTTCATTGCTATTTAGGCAACAGATGATAAGGGCGATGTATTTTTCGATAATTTTCATTCCCAACAGTCCGAGTTTTTATTATTCAAAGTTTTTATGCGAAATAATCTACATCATATCGAAAGAATAAGCGTAAGAACAAAAATCATTAATTCTTGTTTTTAAAAGAATGTAACCATGAGGCGTTAACAAACGAAGCACAAAAATTCCTCAATAGAAATTACATATTCTTCTTTCCAAGATTTTTTATTTTTGATAAAAATTCTTGTTCTATGGTTGAAATAAAAAAGTAAGTCTGTGTGTGAACTACGTTTTTAAAGATGGTGCATAACTAGAAAAAATCTGGGAAGAATCATGGAATAAAAACCTTTTTTCATTTCATTTAGCCTACAAAAAGTAGAACGATTCTTGAATTTTTTTTTAAAAATCATGAGAACAGGGGGTTTTAAAGTGATATCCATTTGAATAAGTCATTTTCCGCGCTAATATAATACAGTCGCCCCTCGACGGTCGCGAGATTCCATTATTCCCATTAAATTAAAATGGAAGATTTGGATTATTCTCAAACGAAAAGCCAAAAATTCTCAAAATTTCCAAAGCAGCGAATGGAATTAGAGTTGAAATGGGAACACGAAATTTATAATATATTTAAATGAAACAGACGCAAAATAAGCGCATAGAACTTTTAGGATAGACAGACTAGCAAACCAAGATAGGCGAAATGTCTATAATAGACAAAATAAACCCAAATAAGATACCCAAAATTTCCAAAATAAAAGAAAAAGAGCACACAACATAGACACGTTATATCTTCAGGAGAGCTGGAGAGATACGCAAAAAAAAACAAAGCGGGCTTGCAAACATTCAAAATAGACAGACAAAACAATACAAAAATGGGTGCGTATATATCCAAGATAAGTAGACGAAGCCGAAATAAAGACTCGAAATTTCAAAAATAAACAAGTCAACAGACTAGACAGATAAAAAAATCCAAATAAGGTACGAAAAACATTCAAAATAAACGAACAGAACATACAATATAGACATGCGATACCTCTAAGAAATAGATGAAACAAAACAAAAATGTACATGCTTAAAATAGACGCCCGACATCTACAAAGTTGACAGATAAATTAGAGCCAAAAAATAGTTTCAAATTTCCTCAAATAGGCAAACACAAAAATAAACAAAAACGATACACAATATAGACACGACATTTCTTTAAGGAAAATCCAAAAAAAAAGAGAGAAATCGTGGAAAAAAAATTTCTACAACAATATTTTGAGTTCATCACAATTGGAATTACATAAAGAGGCACCAAGTAAAAAAGTTTCACTTTTAATAATCTTACTATTCAACTGTATGGCGAGGATAGAATTGAATAATGGAAACTCGAAAATTTAACTTTTCCTTTCTTTTTTCAATTCATTCTAATGCTACCTGTTAATAAGCAATTCTTAAAACAGACCGTGGAGAAATTCCTTCTCATTTATTATCGCTTATTATAGCGCTTACTACATAGATTAAGCATGACAGTGTCGGAATTGCCAATCAAAAATATTTGCGGATATCCTTCCGTTCCATTTTGCTCCGTGTAGAAAACGCAGGTATTAAACGAAAACATTGCGATTGTATCCTAGCTTCCTCGTCATCTTGTTTTGAACTTACGACGAAAATATGTTTACACCTATTTATTTGGCATCAAACTTCGTGATATGGTATGAAAGTCAGTTGGATGTCCTATGGAGCATGTCATTGAATACACGAACTCAATCAAGGAACGATTCTCTGCCACGTAATAGAAATTGAAAATCAATTAGACAGAATGATTGAAAATTATGTATGCAATCAACATAATCATCGATAAAATGAGAAAAATACGTTCACCAATATCTTCTTGCACCTTATCTCTATCCGCTTTATGTATAAATTGATGTACTTCGTTCCAAATGACACGTAATAGTTGTTATATTGTTTAACTCTTATCTTATCATAATCTTCCATGCAGTGAAATATCTGAGGTCAGAGCTCCCCATCATTTAGCTAGCACCTCGTTCGGGCCCCCTGGTCACTAGTGCAAGGCACTGCACTCCGACTACTGATTTTGAAAAATTAATCTCAAAATAACATCGTTTCTTATATCATCGAGTTGATGGCGCAATGTTCTTTAATGATCTCAAATAATGAATATCGAAAATCAAAATTTCGCTTTTCCTGCACTCTTCAATCAGTTACGAATGTTGTAATCTATTCACAATTTGGAAGCCAAAGCAGAAATCAAAATAGAATATTGCTTATGTGGACAAGTTTCCAGTTTCAGAACTCACCGATAAAACGATGAGTTTACTCAATAAAATCAAGCATGAAACGCCTGCAAAACATAAATTCTTCGTAGCAAAAAATGACGGGGAATTAATGGAAAATTGTGTACGAATCCGTGTGCATCGACCCTTGAAGAAGCTGTTTTGTGTACGTACAAAAACAACAAAAATTTCGCAATTCTTTATTTTTTCAATCAATTCATGGGCTTTCCCGTATTCCATGCTATTTGTAGAAAGAGTATTTAAATCTCAAAAATGATTCGCGTCTTTGTTCGAGAGAGTGCAGTAAGTTGTTTATTAACTATATTTGTCTGGCCTTGGCTGACGAAGGTTTTGGCTGGGGCTCGGCCGTTCAACTGAACTGGCGACCTTTCATTTCTACAGTCAACGGTCGCAGGGTCCTTTCGACGGCGGCGTCGGCGGCGGTGGCGGTGGCGGCGGAGATGGCAAACTGGCGGAGAGGTAGGGGGCCGTCGCCGCGCAAAAAATCGTCCTGACTACCCCAATACAAATCACATTATTCAATTTTGTTTCACCTTGACTATGTATGCTTTGTTTGTATATCACTGCGTGCTCGCTGTTGCATAATATGACGTAACTAACGCCTCATGTGTTTTCCGAAACAATTCGACCTGCTCGTTTGTTCGCCATTAATCGTTATTTAGTTTTGGAGTCGTATCTAAAACATGCATCCTCTAAAAGTATGTTGACTCCGTTTCAAAGTTATCGGTGCGATCAACTTGCATAAAGAAATTCGCAAGGGTCAGGTATTTATAGGAACATCCGAAAAACAAGCAAAAGTCAAGGATCTCAGTTGTAGGAGAAATGAGTCGATGAATTCAAAATCCTTGGAATAGTTCAAGAGCGGCAGAATGATTTCGTTGACGTCGCCGCGCCATTCTATTGATTCCGCATGACCTGTGCCGATCGTTTCGATGAATTCGTATGAAAGGAGACATCAATATCCATTAGCTTTCATATTTTATTATTTTCCCGCTATCTCGTTGAAATATTGATATAATACATCGGATTCAATACTCAATCATAAAGTAGAGAGTTGCCAACCTACATTTTGCCCAGATCAAAAGACATCTCCATTCATGTCATGGTTAGTCGAAACCACTATGAGGAGCAGAAATTAGATTAGGCGGAGAAAGTTCGGTAATATTGCATTCTCCATTTCTTGTAACCTTGCTATGTTCACTAGATATCTAGAAAAGAGAAAACAACCGCTTTGATAACTTCGTCAATAATGAAAACTGGCAAATCGCGGTAATATCATTTGATGTTATGGCATGGGCTGTACAAATTATACGAATTATTTTCGCTCATTATTTTATAAATTACATCTATCGATTGTAAAGCGTTAGGTCTATTAGCTGAAAATGGAATGAAAAATAAAGACGTTTTTTGTGGGTATAATCTCAGACATGGGTAATTCCAATTTATTTATCCACCTATACAGCATTTTTTGCGTCCTTAGTGAGATAAGTCTGGGGCAAGCCATGTCAATGAGTGCAAAGTCACACAGAGACGATTAACGATTTTGGAGAGGAAACTTGGTTTTTTTTTCATACCCCGGTGTACAACATGTGCCAGGATGGCAAAGTGCCGACTGGCTAAGAAAAACTGCTAGAAGAAATCTATTTACACTTCGTTTTTTATTGAACATTTCACGCTTAAGGCTTGTTAGGACTTTACGTTTTACATAATAAATATCTTGGATTGCAAGTGTCTGCTTGTGGTGGTACTCTCCAGGGAGTTTTCATGGTTTCCAATTCTTGCGAAGAGTTTTTATCGATGTATCTTCATTGTAGATTAGGCCATTAGACATCTTGAGGTCTATCTGGAGTCGGTCGTTCCTGATGAACCATGGAGTGTTCATTGACTTCTTCTGCATGACTTGCAGTTTGCAGTGTGTGATTTGGCAGTGGATTTAACCTGATCTTGGTTGCTAGACTAAGCTTGTTTTCCCTGTTTATCATTGGTTATAGTCTAGCTTATGCCATCCTAACTTTGGTCGTGCAGGATTCGATGTGATGCTTCCATGTCCCAGATCAGATACTTAGCTACAAGGCACCAGAACATATTTAATATCACCTCTGTTCATGAATGGTGACGTTTCGAAAAGAAGATGGTTTGACTTTTTTTCTGGTTAGTGAATCACTTTCGCCTCCACTGCCTCCAGGAGTTTCCGTACAAACAGGTGCAAGTTGAGAGATTTTATCATAATTGCGTTTGGTGCTAGAGAGGTGTGGTCGATGGTGAAGTATTCTCTGTTGGAGTATAGTGTTCTTAATGAAACAGAAAATTGACGGTTGCATGAAAGGTATGAAATAAGTTTGAGCACCCCAAGAAGGTTTTTGGTGAAAAGAAGCTTGTGAAGAAGACCATCAGACTCTTAGATATCAGATGTACTGATGGGTGCCAGGCTGACAGGATGAATCGGAGAAGGACAGAAGCGGCGATAATTTTGTGAGAAAGTCGCTGATTTTCTAGGTGTAACATTGGCAACTTTACAACAAAGTGGGAAATGTTTAAGACGGGAAATTGTGTTAATAATATCTACTAGTGAATTTTCTTCTGCATTTTTCTTTTCAAAAAAGTCAGTTTTCTCGAACGAAACAGGTCGAATATGTACTTGGCGAAGTGTTAACTAAACGTTATCTCTTGATATTCATGAAATGTTGCATTTTTTCATGGAAATGACAATTGCTGAAATTCACAAAAAAAATTAGCGATTCATTTCCCAATAGACAAAAAGACGTTTAATAAATCCCATAATGTGTGATTGTGGAACAATTCAATTCGGCGCTTCGTATCGCACTCGGTAATCGCTTTATATAATGCAAGAATGCAAGACGAGTCGTAAGTGCAAGTTCAACAACGTAATGTTCAAATTGGTAAATCACTACTGCAAGTCGAGTGCAGACGATCCGCAAGGACAACACAGTTAACCTTGTAAACGTACATTCGCGTTTTGCCACTCGGAATCGTTCGAAAGTAACAGAAATTCATGGTCTCCTCCACTTGATTCATTTCGTTCAGTTATTTCTGTGCGTCGCACCGAGCGACGAGTTTATTTTTTCACGACGGAAAGGAATATTTTTATTGCATCAATTCGATTGGACTGGAATCGGAATCATTTCGGTATACCATTTTCGATTAAGAAGAATCATGGGCAACATGTTTGTGTGCGATGGGTTCACCCATTGGCCGTAGAATTCTTGGAAGTGAGGGGCGAGGACTTCGGAAACTACAACGCTCACAACTTCGCATGCCCATTAGTCATTTGGGCATCGAAATATATTACCAAAAATTGCGATTTAATTCCCGATATGCCATTTTGGTGGATGACAAATGAACTGATTATTTTGTTTTTCACGTACCACTATAAATTTTATCAATATATCAATTGGCGATAATAAACGAAACAATGACTATTTTGATTATAGGGAAATAATGTACTTTCCAGTTTGAGAGTGTTCTCATTTTTCAACTTTGTATTGTTAGCATTAGGTTATAGATGTTGATTTGCACCTGTTTTGCGCAAACAAAAAATGTCGAAATTTACTAATTAAATCAGATAAGTCGGTTTCGTAATACAAAAAGGCTTGAGACAATTATGTTGGATTATCGAAGGACATTCGTCGTCAAAATTGCGTCTTCTCGATATAACCAAAATATAGCAATTGATTTTAGAATTTCAAAGCGAGAACACAAGTTTGCTCGCAACCATGTAACAGAATTACAATCAAATTTCATGATTTTAGCCTGCTGTTCAAATAGGCGCCTGCAGCTCAAGACAACCGAGCGTCGAAGACGCACAACTTCATCCTCCACCACCTCCTCAACTAAATCGGTATCTGATGTATATTTTACAAAATTGAATAAAATTCCGATCTTTGTGTTAAAGTTTATGCGAATATTTATAATAACTCCTGTGAGGAAATGTATATATATTTTCAATGATTTTATATATTTTCCATCGGTAAATTCAAGAGGAATTTCGACAGAATCTCTGGAAATTTTGAATCATTTTATAAATTGGCATATTTTGTTTGTGACTACCTTAAATCACACTAGTATAATATTCTTGATATTTTTTCCTTTTTTGAATTATGAGAATAGCCAAGAGTTTTTGAGTACTTCTCAATACGTTGAAAGTTTCAGTAAATCTGATCACATTTTTCAGAATTCAACTCTTTAAAATTCCATGAAAATAATAAAAGAGTTCTTCGGAATTCGATAATAACTTTGACGTCATGCATGAATTTCGAATTTTTTGTTAAAAAACATTCTAACGAAATTTCGATGATGAAAAGTTTCTGGTCACATGTTGCGATTCTCAAGAACATTATGATGAACGCAATTTCGTCAGAATAACATCGAGTTTCTGTGAGTATTTAAAAAATCTTGTGTTAGATTTTCCCAAATATTTCAAAAACATGTTTAGAAAATTCTGTATCTCCTAGACCTAGGTGATTCCTCAGAAATTTGACATGGCATTACATCTTCGAAATATGTAAGAAAAATACAACAAATCTCTTGAAATTGACAAAAAATTCTGATTTCGCGGAAACACTAAAGGGTCAATTATTTTTTGAATTTTTTAGTAGTATTCAAGAAATGTTTCTAAAATTAAATATTGTATTCATATTGGCGGTAAGCTTTTGAGTTCCCTTCCATCTTCTCATTTTGATGAAATGTTCACCAAAATCGTTTCAAATTTTCCAATTTCTGCGGAAAAATGAAAAATTTCAATTCTGTTAATGTCAAAATCATACCGAAATTTCACAAATCTTTGCGAATTCTGAGAAGTTGTAGGAGAGTTCCACATAAGCAGCATTTTAAAGTTTTCAAGAAATCAATGACAATTTAAGGTTGCTTAATGGCTTATTTCCGAAAACTGTAGACAAACATTTTATGAAATTCCCAGAAAATTTGGTTCATTCGAACAATTGCTTGCAAGTTCGATAATACGAAACATTTTCTTTTGAAGGTGAAATGTTTAATTTTAGAAAAACAATTAACATCGATTCCTTTCTGTACTACAGAACAAATGAAATATTCTTAAAAAGTGCAGGGAGCGAACATAGTCTACGGTAAATTTTTAGTAATTTAATGAAAACAGCAGCAGAATTGCTGAAAAAAAATGGTTGAGCTGGTTATACGATCAATCAATTTTTGAGGTGAGTATGCCAAGTTCAATGTGACGATTAGGATGCCGTGGAAATATAGAGAAGTTCATTCAACTTAACGAAGTACTGCTTGTAATTGTTCACTCAATCATCATTTACATTTTATATGAAACAAATAGATTTCTTTCGCAATCGTGATAACTTTGATCGCTACTATTGCTTTAAAAAATGTATTCTACTGCAGTTATTCTGCAGAAAACATTTCTTGTAGGTTCCTGTTCTTTATTAAAATTGTGGTTGTTTCAGTTTGTCGCATCACTTCATTTCTTGTCGATGTAATAGTTACGTTCTTATATGTTTATTTCAATCATAGATCCTGTCTTATGCGCTGTTTACTTTCTTACGCAGCGTTAAAGTTTCTAATGCTTTTTGAAGTCCACACTACTTAGATTCATATGTTCATGTGGTTAAGTACAAATAAGTTTTTCTAATTAATGAACCATTGATTTTGTAGTCACGGTTTAGTTAACTGAAAAAGTTTTCCATAGTCATGCGACTCGACCTCTTTTCGCCATTCGATGTGCGACGATTGTCCTTCCCACGCCTGTTCGGTTGATGTTAAGATTCCGGTGTTAGAGCGAAAAAAAAATCTCCTTCAAAATATGACCTGTTAAAAATGTACGTTTAAATAATCGAAAATGACCAGGTCAAATTTCGGACGGGTCAGCCACATATAGTTATGCAGACTTTGGCGGCAATTTTGGGAGGCATCAAGAATTATTTCGTTGTTTGTTATACAACAGGACAAGTCTTGGGGGGAAGGGGAGGGAACGATACGAGACGAGACAGACACGTATAAAATGTTGGGCAATTTTCGGAGGCCAAACACCCGAATTCGGGGTCACAGACATTAGACTGTGCAGACAAGGTGCATGTGCAAATCTAAGGCCAATGGACTATTCAAGGCAGTCGGGCAGTCGGACGGGGACGCGGACGGTGCAGTCCGTGACTGTTTAACCGTCTAGCGATGCTGCTAGCAACAACCTATCAGCAGCGTTGCCATGAACTTAGCTAAACTGCATTCCGCAAATTATACCATTCCGTCCATTAGTCGATAAATAGAAAAATTAAAACATTCGGCTTTCCCAGAGGTAGCATACGGACTGTGTCACAATAACCATACAAAGCATTTTCGATAAATTGTTTTCCAATTTTCCCGAACGCAAACAAAGATCCCCGCTTGATGACGTAACGGAGCATTCAACAAATCGTTTATAAAATCGCGGCAGTTCGTCGAAAAAATGGGGATAAAAACAGACCTTTCCATTGTTGGTTTGTTTGTGAAAAGCAGATCCCGTTCCTCGAATTGAGCAGTATTTTATGATCGCAATACGTTGGCTAGACATTACTTGTTTGTTCTTTTCGAACGACCTTCATCACAGTGCATCGCTCTGGTCCAGGGTCTCTGTCTAAACTTTCCGTCTTCTTCTTGAACGTATGCAAAAGGTGCAAACTAATCGAAATTATTGTAAACATGACGATAACGATAAATATTTGTCTGTGCTACATTTTAGAAATAATCCCTTCAAGAAAATGATTCACTTTCATTTTCACCTCTGTAAATTATAGTTTCCTTGAAATCATCTATTTTCTTGGAAGTTACATTCACACTCGATTCTTGACGTAACTATTGAGTTTTAATAAACGGAACTCTCTTTTATTGCTGCATTCGTCACGAATGTCGATTGCGATCCAAGTTTTACGTTGATAAAAACGTTAATTACCTCAATCTTTACTTAATTTGCTTGTAGTACTCATAATTCACTTTCTGGTATTGACCTGTATATGTAGATGTCATGAAAGTGATATTTTTAGGGGTGGAATAGCAACTCGCTATTTCAACAATAATCACAAGAGGTCAACGCAATCATTTCGATTATGTTTACCAACGGAATCTTTCGTTACAATGTTTACTACATTGAGGTTTCTCTTTTGAGACACATTTTTATATTTTTTCTGAATTGGAAGTACGTAGGTTTCGCTTTACCCCAAACGTATTACTGTTGGTGTTGCTTAGTAATTTGTTTCTGTTTTATATAATCTGAGTCCCATGATAGTATCTCAAAGCTAAAAATTCAGTTTTTTACTAATTTAATATAATTCTGATATTTGTGCTTTGTGTGCGCGAATAATCGTATTTCCTTTAACGCGAATAATCGAATTTCGCGAATGTCGATAGACGACTTTATAACAAAAAAAACCTCACGGTATTTATTTCAAAATTGCTATTCATACATTCATAAGTAATAAGATATTTTAAAGAAATGAGACAGAAAAAAATGATTCGAAAAGGTCTCATTGCTTGGAGAAAGGAAGCAAATGTGTATCATTTCAATGATCCAATTAATCAAAAAAGTAAAATCTAACAAATGTCATTTATATCAATTCAAGCAATGTTTTCACATGATTGATTGAATTCTTTTGAGGCAACTCTGTTAATATCTAATCTAACAAGAGGAGTATTCAAGTTATTCATGATATTATTTAGTGTAAACACTGTCTGTTGTAATGTAAACAATTTTTCGTTACATATCAGAAAGCGATAAAATTTTCGTTACACAAATTGTCAAATTTTAAGGAATGATGAAACCAACAGGTCCAATAAATTTCCAAATTCTCAAATTTCGACACTACTTTCTTCTGGAAGTTTTCAATATTGATTTCGTAAAAGCTTATTATGTATACTTAAGTCCAATAGACAATGGAATGTGTGAAACTTTTCTCAACAATGGGCATAAGAAATCCAAGTCTGATGATGTTTTTAAAGTATCAAATGTAAATATCACAAAAATAACAAATTAACAATAAAACTAGGAAGAAATATAGATGATAGAAAAAGAATATATTTTCCTGTATTGGACGAAAGAAAAGAATCTAAAAGAAAATAAATGCATGGAAGATATTAAAAATTAGAGAGAATTCCTAATACCATTGAGATATTTGGAATATCGAAGAAAAATGGAAAATTGAAAAAATGGCTTTAAGAATTTCGACGTTTTTTAAACGTTTGTCATTAACGGCAGGACAGACTATTATATAAACGCTCACAACAAATAATTTCAGTGATGACATCGAAGATATTGAAAACGGTTAACCAATCTAAATATTATTTTTAGTTCTGATTACTACCTCGGTCGTTGGTCATTACAAACAATTAAGAATTGTTATTTAATTTGTTTATCGTAATAAAATTGCAAATATCGCAAAAATAGGCTAAAATTATTAGGACTATCTATAATCGATACTATTGGTCAAGGGTTATTCGAGTTTATGTGGAATTAAATAAAAATATTGGATATTCGAATGCCGAATCTGCGCGAACAAATATACAAAATTGCTAATATCCGAGATAAATAATTATTGAGATAAAAATGATAATTGAAGATATTCCCCGGCATATTTAAGACAATACTTTAATACGCACACTCATCATGATTTGTTATGTAATATTCTGTATTCAGATGATTATTAAAAGAAATACATGTTCATAAAATTACAAAATGAAACACTTTTCACATCATATATTTTCTGAAATGTGAACGTTACCGCCAAAGGTGTTCATAATGCGAAACATTTCAAATGAAATGCAAAAATGTTATTTTTAGATAACAAAACATCTACTCTACCATTTCATACTCCGAATACTTTGAGAATGGTTTGCCTTAATTTACATAAACAGAATCGTCCTATGTGTTGACATATCAATTAATTTAATTTTAATTATTCACTAATGAATGACTTACTTTACATGGCAATTAAAAAAAGCTAAGAAGAAATGTATTCTTTTTTCCAGCTGAGAGGAACCACATTTTTTGCTTATTATGTTCGAAATAACTATCTTCGTCGCAGTGTATTTCAGTGTGAGCACCTATACATTTGGGGGAATTGTTTCGTATGAATAAAAAATATAATGAAATACGATGTAGGAGATTTTGTTCATATTTCATTTGGTTATATTTATCAAACCGGAACACTTTTCGTACAGGTATTCATGTATTCATGGTACGGGAAATGGAAGTCGAATAATTCAATGAAAACCTGTGTTCAATATATATTTTATGATTGGTAGTAACAACTTAATGCCGAATAAATGAACTGAAATGTTTTTTTATTTAACTAAATTATAAGTTTTATTTTAGCTTTATAAAAGTACCAGATGATAAGACTTCAATTGACAAAGTTGTTTTTTATGAAAAATATTTCAACATAACTTTTTTCATATTATAATGCGCGTTTTTCATATCGTTTATTTCACATAAACAATATATTATTATGAAGTGTAAATGATGCCTCGTTTTATTTGAAACTTTTTTATAAAAAGAATCAATTTTCTTCAACAGTTGCATTTTATCTTACTGAATTATTCAACGACATATAAATTTTTGTATCTTAAACGTTTATGAAAATTGAATTTTTTGATTCTAAAGATTACCGGCCGACTGTAACATCAGTTTTACCTGAAATTAATCGTAACTCCCTTTTATGCCAAAACTTTTTCATTGATCTCAATAAAGTGGACATAATATTTTAAACGGAAACGGTTTTAATCATGATGAATGATTTCCCAATGTATACGGTTTCCGGATATAGCTGGTCCCGAATGAAGCCCCAATTTTCGACATTGTAAAACAAAGTGCACACATCGGGTAGATGATATCCGCTGTGTATTGTAACTTAAGACCAATACTTGGCCATAATAACATCAACTGTTTGGGTTTATGTTGACTTTATATCATATCTTACTCAATTTATCGCGCCGATTAAAAAAAGACGAATGTCGACATCGACGTCGTCCATTCGAAACAAAGTAGTAACGATGGCTCTTGAAATCCGCACCAATATTTCGTTGAATCAGAAGAATTAAAATTGATATCCATTCAGTGAATAGAAAAGAAAAAACTGAGCAAAACAACGTAATAGTCGTTCACATATACGAACGCGCCAAATATGTATTCGATGACACAATATTTCCATAAATTTCAATTCTTTTATTGTTAATTAACTGTTACAAAAGACCGTTGTCATTCAAACACGTTTAACGTTACTCATCGATTCTAAATTGAACAAAGTCTCGAATATATTCGTGACCATTAATTCATCAAATTGATTGTAATGATGTAATAAACGTTCCCGGTAGTTAATAAAGACAAAATGTTGATAAAGCAATCACGCGTTCGACTCATGTCGCCCGTTGGAAAATCTCGTTTCAAACAAATCGATATTTTTCGATATTCCTAATTACTATTCATATTCTGGTATCAATAACTGGAAATGCCTGAATTAATATCAGATTCTAGGCAGCGCACGTCTTTTTTTTGTGGAAACAGAGACAATCAAATAAAAACCAATGTTATCGAAACCAATTACACGAACATAATATTTTTAACAGCATCCATTTTACTGGTGTTTGTTGTTGCGTTGGAATTGAACCTCATCTTGACTCCGCTCTTCGGGTGGATTGGATCACCGGTTTAGGGGAATCATACACTTCAAGCTTTGAAATATGGTGAATTGTGGAATTTGGGCACAGTGAATATCTGGTTTTTTGGATAATTCAGAGATCACAACGACATGTTTTGCAAGAAAGGCAAGTTTAAATAGAAAATCAAAATGCATATTTAAATGTCATATCAATTTCGGAATGTCGGTATGTAATCAGAAGTAAGTGAAAAAATAACATTGACTGTCGCCTTTAATTTGTTATTTACTCATCGTTGAGTGTGTTGAAAGCTTCAGACAGATCTGATTGGATCTGGTAATTTATGTATGATGCAAGCACGGCGACCGGCCATGCCAGCCTTGCCCATGGTCAGCGTCAACCTGACCTTGTAGCGCAGACAATGCATCATATTCGTTAGCTTTTTCGGTTATTCATCGCATAAAGAAGTGCATTGGCTTTTTATCAGCCATTCATTGCGATGGCCTTGCAGATGTTTATTACAGTATTTTGCAAATAACTCGTTGGACTCGCATAAGGTTCATGGCTCTTGTTCAGAGCGCACTGACTTCAAAATGACTTCTTATTTTTATGTCCAAGGAGTGTCGATTCAGACAAAGTCTATCCTTGGGATTATTTAAGATTTTCAATGTAAACACCGAAATATTTCGAGAATGCGAAAGTCGTTTGAAACTGAAAAATACACAACCGGTGCTGCAGCGAATTTTTTATGGAGCCGTATTAACATTTGAACGAAATGTATTATCTAGATACGTTATCAATAAAATTTTAAATTCGGTATTTTCCTGATAAAAGGATTATCTTTCATCTCATATCCTTTCTGACACCGAGGACAATGATGTTCTATTTTTATGAATATTCATCGGAACTGTGTATGGTAATCTTGCGATGCACATATTTTGAATCGTTACTTTATATGTATTGCAATATTCGGAGTAAGTATATACTTTGTTATTTGCATCGTGTATTTTCATTCAACATGGAAATGGAAGTGTGATAACTCTTGAAATAATACACAGGTGATTTTTTTATAGTAGCAGCGAGAGAACGAGTTGACCAATTAAAAAATGTGGATGAAGACTGGAAATGTCGTGGTAACGCGAATTTAGAACAAATGTGAGTTGGAACAGGAAAAAGAACGCATAGTGGATTCAAGGCTTAAAAAGTTCGATAATCCTTTCAATTCATTTTGTTTCACCACAAATATTCAAGAAAAATCTGCAAAACTAAATATGGATCACGATTTTCGTGTGAAATGTTTGGGATGATACAATTCCAATGCTTTTCTGCGAATTTTTTAAATATTTCCTTCAATCTTGACTGCTAAGAGGAATGTCAACACAGTCAAATAATACTTTCTTAAATTTTATGAACAATTTCTAGATAATATATTCTGAAAATTTCAATATTTTCTAAATATTTTTCGAAATTCAACTTTCAGAAATTTCGCGAAAATGATGCACATTTTCTTTGAACTCCTGCAAATTCCTAAGAAATCTCAAAATTCGACATCAATCTTGAAGTTTCTCTAAAATAGTTTTTAAAGAAACTTCTATAATGACAATTTTTGATTAAAAGTTTGCGATTCTAAAGGAATTTTCATTCTGTTACAAGATTCGCGAGTGTTCCGACACTTTAAGGGCGTTTTCCGAAATTCTGGAGAGAACAGACAATCTTTCAGTTTTAGTTAATATCGAACTCGAATTTTCTGTGAAAATATATAATTCTAGAACATTCCTTTTATAATAAAGTTCTAAAGTCATATTTTGCTTTTTCACTATAACAATTTTTTATTCGTTGTTCAAAATTAATTCTTATGAAAATGAGAAAAATCAATAGATAGTTCATCATTTTATATTCGATAATAATATTGAACTGTGACTGTGAGGTACTAGCACAAAATAATTTTTATTGAGTACTGATTTTCAATCAGATACCGAACGCCTTTTTTTTGATAACGCAACTGTTGGTAGCCCCCGCAGTGATGTGTGAACTAAGTATCGAACCTGAACCTGACCCTGGAGTTTAGCTTAATATTTTGTCGATATGCGGATGCATGAAACAATGCGATAAAGGTAACTAGCTAGATAAGAGCCTTACTTGTTGATTCGAAACAAGCTGTGTGATAAAGATCATAGTTACGTTATGAAAATAATTTATACCCACGAATATATTGCAATCAAGCACCTGGATGGTAAACATTTTTTTCGAATGCAAAAAACGTTAATTTGGGAAAACACCAATTTCAAAAAATGCTTTTTCGTTTGGGTTAATTGACGACATTCTTCTATGAATATATTTCGTAATTTTCATTTTAAAAAATTGGCCTTCAAATTTTCCTGTAAAAATAGCTGAGACCTCCTCGTTCTATACGTATAGTCAAAAGTACAGATATCTCATAGCTTTTGTCGTAAACACATTCTTATCAAAACGCGCACTTTTACAGGAAATCTTTCTACTTGTTTAATGAACTTCAACAGAATTTATTTCGGTAACTTTTTGTTGTTTCCTACAATTCAATGGTTTTCAATGTTTCAATCCACTGCAGTTAAATCCTCAAGTGAGGTGGCCATTTAACGGTTCTCGCGTTTTTCGCTTATGTTTGTTGTTAATGCACCATCTTTTTGGCACATAACTTCTGAAACGAACGAAAGATTCGCGGTCATCAATATGTTAGCTCATATTAAAATTGCCAAAGTTGATTCACCTTTGAGAAAGAAGAAAGGAATCTCTTGTAATGTCAAAGGTTATGTTTTATTATGATTGTTACTTCATATTGTTTTAAACTCAAGTCAACATAATAGCGTTGAGGTGAAATAAGATAAAATGCCTAATACCAAAATCGGACACGTGTAGAAATGTTATCATCGTCAGTTTGAAATAACTCTAATCACAAAGTTGACTATTTCGAAACAACAACCGAAAATAAATTCCTCGAATCGTAGTTTGGGTGATAAAAGTAATTCTTGATCTTAAGTGCCTAAATATTATTCGCAATAACACCTCCACGTACTCCAAGATGAACACAATTCAATCAGAGAGAGGTTGAATCGTTTGGGTTGAAATAAATGTAAAAAGAATATGTGAAACTAATTTTGGAGCACTGTAATAGTACTCACGGAACTTCCCAATTAATTAAATATTCAGGTGATAACGAATCTAGGACATGTCGTATATCGTATCATATCCCAGAATTCCCCAACTTGAAATCGTTCATTTTTTTTTCAATAGATCCCATGAATTTTTAAATTTCGTGTCAGATTTTTCAGGTTCATATTTTCCTGTAACGTCGGCAATCGCAAAACGATTCCGTCGATGGAGAAGATGTGTCCTATTATGGCGATAATTACAAGATGAGAAACTCTCTCCTGAGTTATTTGGCGTCAGCAGCAATTTCATTTTTATCTAAGAATGCAGCGCGCCGAATGTTCATTGCCGAAACGGGGACACAAACATATATTATGTGTGGTGATAATCTCACGTAACCGCGTATTACTTGTTGCGACCGCATTTCCTTTTGCAGTCCTTTCTCCGCTTTCTTCGTTCTGCCACTACTTCGCGGACAACATCTAGGTCACTATCTCAACTTTTACATCCTAGCTATACCAGGCTTGCACTTGCATTAGCAGTTAGCACAGTGCTGTGTACACTACGAACGGTTCAAGATCAGATTGCGACAGTCGCTGTGGTAATAACGTTGCTTGACTTTGAATCGGTGCTAAAGACCTCTTCAAGATCATTGTCAAGTTCCTTCGGTAGCTTACGCCGCCTTAAGGGTTCTGTGTTCAAAATGCCTACAATGCACACCGATAAAGGATTACTTTATTCCAATACCGCAGGTAAGTAAAGCATGGAATTTTTTATAGAATTAGTTTGACACTGAATTTTGTTTTGATGAGAACATTACTCCAATAATTGCGATCCACTCAGTTAACGATGTTGAATGAATAGTAATGAAAAAAGTTAATGCTGCGAAAGTTGCTTTAGCCTAGATCCTGCCGTTTTCCCTCCAAAAATCATAGCATTTTGTCTATTGAAATTTTGGGTTACCTGTTTTTGAACAAATAGATTAAAGGGTTTAATTATTGAATAATATGTAATTACTGGATAGATCGTTTTCAAAATGTAATCAAATACATATGACATCGATAGCACGCAGTTAATCTAGGAAAGTACTTGCAATAGAAAGTTTGATAGTCTACTTAGCAATCATTTACTAGGCGGTTTTTGGCGACCGGATCTTCATTATAATACTTAGCGGAATTAGGTGAATGGTTTCCTCTTATAATAGGAATAGAATAATAAATAATTCAAAGCTTTCCGATAGAAACTGTTTTGGTAAGAGTGACTATTAGTTAGATGTTGACTAGAAAGAAGGACTTATATGAATTTCATGAGGCAAGTTCTTCAAGTACTCTATCGGATGATGGTTTACGTGAATACAGCTTTTTTCAAAATAATTTGATTATTCGCTACATCTTCAATATACCATGGATTGTTTAATATCTTCAAAACAACATTTGAATAGTGATATAATTTATTATTTATTGTGAGCGAGAAGTTTTTACAAAAATAAAGAACTTGAGGTTCATAATTGAGTGCGATTTACATTTACGAATTACCAAAAACTTTAACAACAGAAGATTTACAAGACATTTCTTGAAATCATATACATTACTGAATATTTTCATTACAAAGTACTCTGCCGCCAAAAATATTAAAAATGCACTACATTTAAAATACTTTTTGCGAAGCTAAGTAAACAAAGACATTTTTGTAAATCTCAGTTCATTCACGACAGTTTTGTAGCTCATTCAACGTGTATTCTCAATAAAAACAGTCACTTAGGAAAATAGTTTTCTCCTAATGAGCTGAATAGCAATTTTCATTATTTATTACTTTTTTTTTGCTATTATTTCGTTTCATAGTTTCAAATTCTATAATTGTGTGGAGTTCTCCAAATTTCAGAAATTTGGTGATGAGATTTTTGCATTCAAGTGATACAAAATGTGGCATATTATAATTTTTTTTTTTTGTGTCCTCGGAACGCATATTTTGTCTCCCTGTTCGGAATTAAACCATGGGCTCTATGTTTAGATTAAAGCTGGAGTTTTTGTTGGTCCGCAAACTACACAAATTTTCCCATATGAAACATTTTCTCAAGCAAAAACACTTGGACTTTCAGAAAAGAAAGCTTAAAAGTACAAAAAGTTAGACAGAGACATGTTGAAAAAAACTTCAATACTAAGGGGTGCAGGATGTCATAACAGTTACATATCGATAGCGAAAGTTTGAAAGTTCAAAAACCAGTGATTCAGTTTTCGATGTTCCATTATACCTTGGAGGCTTCAATTAACCCGAAAACCTCAAACTTACCGACTTTTATACTTTTACTGTCGATAGATTGCTTATCCCTTTAGATACATTTAAAAATTATATGAGAGCAAGGAAATTGTTTTCATTAGGACATTATGGACGTGAACGTTATGAAGGCCAGTAAAATGGATTTATGGTAAACTAGTTTTGGGCTTTATGCAGAAAACGTACTCATCACATAAAGTAAGAAGTGAAACTATGCAGTTTTGATTTGTTTTTCACGTTTTTTAATCCATTTTTATTATCAATCTCTTTATAGGATAAACATATATGGTTTCATTTTTTCTACACTTATTATCGATATGTACTTTCAATAACGTCCTTAGTCAGTTTTGTCAACATGTCTTCACATAATTTTTTATTCATTTCAATTTGTTGAAAACGGCTTTAATCGAATGATTTGTCTTGATTCCGGCAGTCTCAATATATTTTGTAAGCTTCATAGAGAACGTTCAATTTTAATTCGACGCCTGGAACTTCCATAAGTGGGTCACCGATAGACCAAATTTTATCAGCATCACATTAACATTTTCGCAACGACATCTTGTATTTTATTAGTCCTTCACAAAACGCCTGATATCGAGTGCTATTTTGGGGCAATGCCTAAATGTCAAAACCCCACTTTGATCTGAATGTGCCATTAATTATAGTCGAATGAAAAAATTGAAAACAAATATTGTATTACAACTACCACAACAGTAAACTTCATTAAAAAAGGCATTGCTTGTTGGGCACAATTAACTGGAATTTCAAAAACTTCAGGATAAGAAAGAAAAATTTCTTTGTATTTGATGCAAAAGGTTATTTCTAAATAAAATTTGGTCCCCTTGAAATAGAATTCAAAAAAATGAATCAAGTTCTCCATTGAAAAATGGTTCAACCATTTCAACCGATTTTGCTAACAAAAAAACTTCTTTTTCCTCCATAATATCCTATTTAGATAAATGTCTACATCGGTTATCATAATAGTTTTTTCTTCATCGTTTCGTGAAAATGCAACCAAAAAAATTTGTCTTTGAGGAAAGAAAACCTCTTTCATTGTTTGTATCCTTGCGATAAAAATAGAACAGGATATATAACCAAAGTAAAATGAGAAATAGCGACGGACAAACTCTCAATGAATTATCTTACCCATGGAATTTGAACTTCGTTTTCATATTCGTAAAACAATTGTTCGCAACTTGAAGACATGAGGCGATGCGACTTATGCAACAGCGAATTCTTGAAATACAAAACATTTCCAGACTGCCTCGCAAATAATTCACCGATGCGTTCATCTTTTAAGCGCCATTGAGCTTTCAAAATACACGCAATTACGCTGTGTTGGTAGAGGAGTCTTGAGACTTACATTTATATTTTTACCTACATGCTACCAGAGCGGCAAACAGTATTGTCAGTTTTATTTTTAATTGCGTTTTTCGCGGAACTGAGGGTAGGGGACAATCGAGGTTAATAGCAATTGGGGAATGCACACTTATAAATTTGGGAACGACTTAAGAATTGAACGACCTTTCTCTGCGGTTATTTCGAATAACAAACGAGGTGTAATGACACCGCAAAATATAATAACGTCTGTCAACCTTTCAAAGCAGACTGAAACGGAGATCATTTTCATACACCAAGGAAACTAGCACCGCTTTCAAAATAAACAATTTTGATGCCTGTCTAAATAAATTGAATAACTTTCATAGTGTGTGCAGTTATAGATTTTGAGATATAACGAGTAAAATTATTATTGTATCCAATATTTTACGAAAATGTATTTTTGTTCCCAGAATACCAAGTGCCTTCAGATTCAGATCAAGAACTCGGAAGATATTCTCATAATCCTCGTAAGTATTAATATGACATAAAAATAATATACGAAACTATGTGATAAAACGAAAGATAGAATGGCTGAAAAATACTATTTTATAAAAATCTTTAGTATTCTCGAATAATTGACGCTCACATGGATTAAATAGTAGCCGTTTATCATTTCCCATTTTATGATATACTTCCGACGCAATAAATACTTCAGGTATTCAAATGTCAATATCGTTAGAACCAAGAATTGGACATTATTATTATTTCAACGTAATTTATAAGATGTTCCTTTACAATAGATTTTTCCTGTTATTCCTGATGATTACGGAAAAGCTCAATGGAAAATTGTGATTAATGATAACATAATCGTAACAGATCTTCAATAGAATCAGATTAGTTAGAAGCGAACGAAAAAGGCTCTTGCAGTTAACTGGTAAACTGTGTAGACAGGCGTCGCCGTCGTGGCAACTAGACATATCATGGGAAATCCCTTATGAATGTTTTGCGCCAGTTTGAATTCAATACCGGGCTGACTACGGCATATTTCCATTCTGATTCAGTGGAGTTCCTGCCCCTTATGAATTTACTTTCCGGAAATCGCCTGAATTGTTTCAGTGTCATGGTCGTTCGTTTAAATAGGAATTTCCGACAAGTGAAGATCGACAGAAATTATAGTAGGCAATGTTTTAAATTATGGAAATTATTTGTTAATTAATACTATTTATGTATACAGGGTTAATGAACCAGTTAGGGTTGTATTTGGATATGATACTGCAAATCTGTTGATTTTGTTTTCAAGAGTATTTTCAAAATTTGTATCCAATTTTGATACATCAGTGAACTTTCATTTAACAGGAAATATCAGATCACAACTGCGTTGAAGGTTTCAACAAAAAATTGCACCAGTCTTTGTCAAATTTTCATCGGAATTTTAAAAAGTCCCAAGCTGAGGCCATTTCAAAAGGCGATAAAATACAGCCCATGTGAAAACTAAATTTACAAGCAACCAACCCGATAATGAGATAAAATTGTACTTTATTCCTGTATAGTTTGTATAGTTCTCAAATCTGGGTCATGCTTTAAAGATTAATAGCAGTACTTTCGTTCTATTAAGTTCTGTTATTGACAAAGTATTTTGTTATCTTTATCGTGAACATGATCACATTACATAAGATACATTGTCATGATAACATCATCGCCCAGATTATACTCAAAATCTAATCGAAGTCAAATACGATCAAATGATTCCACCGAAATAAACAAAGTACCACGTGATTTTTGTTCAAATTTTCGCTGCTGCATCCAAGGAGACAAGAAAATAAAAAACGCCAGTACTATATACCTCAAACATAACTGTATATAACTATGCTAGATAATCTTTAATGGAGATATCTATGGTAACTTTGGCAACACATTACCTTCATTATTTTGGGTTATAAATGAGAGAACGACAGAGATGAAAGTCAGTTTCGAGTAGTAATTATTCCACAGAATTAAAAAAGCAAACGGTTATCTGCTATATGGGGAAAATATTTCTGTAACATATATTTTTATCAAAATTTCCAGTTCATTCAAAAGAAAACTTTTAGAATTCAATTGAAAATATTTTTCAAACTAGAGATGATAAAATAAAACTCTGACAGAATTATATAAAAAATAAATACTAACAAATTTTGAAATTAAAACAGAAGATTTCCGAGAAACTAATGAAAATCTTTTGTCTTTCGAAATGCACTATATGATTGATTGAGAATATGTTTCTTTTACTAAAAATTACTGATCAGTTTTGATTGGCAACCTGTTTTATCATTTACATACCCATTTTTCATTCCTTTATCGTACCTACATTCACTTTTTCCATTATTTCCGGTAATTTGCGTAGAATGACGTAGGTAATTTAGAAGAAGAATCGATTAAATATGTAGAATGAAATAAAACATTGAAATTATGTGGAAGATTAAAATTCATAAATGAATTAAATTAATTTCAATATCATAATTGATTTCGTTTATTTCGAACTAAATTCAACTAGAATGGAAGAATTGAAACAAGGATATGATGGAAATATCTCTGTTGAAATTCAATTATGTAAAACCGTTTCTGCTTTGCTCATTGAAAAAGTTCCAATGTTCTCTGGAAAATAATTGTAAACAGGATATATTCAAAATTTACTATTTTGATTGGTATTATCTTCATAAGCAACCTGGATTTCAATTAGTAACAGCATTAACACTACTCTAATGGTGCGTACTATTGTAGGCGTAACGTTGGTGGAAAATTATGGAAGACCTTGACATTGATACTCGAATCAGTTTGACATCAACGTAACTGTTTCTTTTTGTTTGGCGACCTCTTTCGATAACAAGAATTGAATCACGATGGTAGGTGGCTTTCGTAAGAACACAAAACTAATTTTTTTCGGAGTTATTCATCTTTTTTAATAACAGCGTACACTGTAGAGGATGATGCATAAGTAAATAAGAGTCAAAAATCATCAAGGTTTTCACGTTCAATAAATAGGTATGTAATACAACAAGTTATGCAAAGAAAAGAAATTATAGTTCTTCTACGGAAACCTCAGAGAAATGTCGAATAGAAAGATCATAATGATGATCATTGAGAAATCGTTGAATGAAATGAAGACCGTAATATCTATTTCAAAATTCCATTACACCGAAAAACAAAATAATTTCGTTGTGATGTGACCTTAAAACTTTGCGTATTCAATTTTGACTATGAAATTGAAATTTCACATCGAGAACGAAATAATTTTCCATTTGGCGCTAAATCAACGAAAATGAGTAGAATTCTAGGCGCAACTAATCACTCAATTCACGACCCATGCCCGAGTTATAAATTACAAAGAGATGCGGAAATATTTGCACATTTTTTTCAATACAAGTTGCCAAAATTAGCATACCACAGTGACACCCTCGCTCGAAATTGTTACGAAATACGTTACGTCATGTATTTACAAGTATTCTCTTATATAATCAACCGCAAATTTTAACGCGATGAATATTCCTCGAATGATAATACAGGAACTTTTGTCTACGGGTAGATTTTTTTCTATCCAAATTGATACTAGTTTCTGGAATACTAATCGCTGGAATCTCATACATATCCGAAAACAATTGCTCAATTTATTTTGTATGACGTCAAAGAATCCACACGTTAACACAAATGCGTTGTGCTGCTGTGAACAGCAACTACGATCGTTATCTGAAGTTCTTGACGTTCTTCTGGTGGTTACCGGAAAGGTCAAAATTTAGTCACGTACGAAATTCGCGTTTCAAATAGAATGACGCCATTTACCAACCGCGTCGATTTCGATAAACAAAGTGAGCCGAAATACTTGAGAGCAGATATATTGAGTACGATATTATAATGAATGTTCTTCATGCGTTTTCTAGGTCACTAAAACTTCATGCATCATGAATAACGGGAAGAATAATGTAACAATTCGTCGAGGGAAGAAATCTGCACTATGTATGTCAATTCGGATCACGTTCCGTACGTTATATCGTACATAACGTTTTATCAGCGTAATTTTAGTCATGAATCCGATTTAAACCTGTTACAAATTTTATATTCATCTCTAAGAATTTTATCGTTGGTGATATATTTCAAGACAAGTGAATGAATTCGGTTCAATGCGTCCGATTTCAGGCCTACAGAGTTTATTGAAATCTCTTCAGTTATAAAGTGAAGAAGACTGAAACGAAACCAGATTTTATCGGAATCGTGGAGGTTTAAGCGGGGTGAATCATTTTCTGAACTATTCCATGGTTATCTTCAATATGTGTTTGAGGCGACTCGGATTTTGAAGACCTTAGTTTCACTTTCGTTATTATCAAAAGAAAATTTACCAATCAACTCAATAAATAAAAAGGATGATAAAGTGGGGAATAGAATTGCGATTTGAAAAATTGACTTCTTTTTAATTATTTTGAATTTTGTAGAATATGGGAAAAAAGTTTTTTTGGAATGTTTTTAAATATAGATCAGAAAATATTGATTGAAGAATTTGCCCCTTCAGGAGCATAAAACAATCACTCTCTTGATCTCTAACACTATTAATATTTATTCAATGAAGAATTGCAAACTTCAACACAAAAATGATATCGAAAATGCAAAAATTTGAGAAGTTGTCGACAAAAGTATTCATAATAAAATTCCTTCCGTATTTCATTCCTATGATTTAACTTCTCTTCAATATGTATTTGCTGGAAATATTTAATTAAGTATCATATTCATCCATTTTGAATGACTGAAAATTGTTTTCGCACTCATTAAAATTTCATACAGACAACAAAATTATTTATTTGGTTATGAAATTCTTTGTCAACATTTTTATCTCATTTTAGGTATTTCTTGATTTGGTCTTCCTTAAAAAATGTTAGGATCAGCCAGATTACTTAGAAAACGCCATTTTTTCAGATTTATTCCAGTTTTCCCTGTTCTTAGTTATTTATGTATTTTGCATTTGAAACGGAAAACTTGAAATTTAATATTAGCATTGAAATCGATGTTTAACAATATATTTTACAAATTTTTGCTTGCATGTTGATTTTTTTACCAAACCTTTTCAGTGTTACTTTCAATTTAATTTTCACAATGGTTTTTTCAAATTTTGAACTGATTGCTGAACCACCAACATCGGTTTTTCTCTAGAATATAGATTTTTACTTTCAACTTTTTTTGTTTCCTTTTTTTATTTTTTCCCCTCATATTTTCTTATCATAATCTCCGATGTAATTATTGTAATTATCTTTTGTATTTTTGAGAATCTAGTACCAAAGTTGAAACGATTTTTTCATATTTCTTCAAGGTTTCCAATGTTCCAATCCAGTTTCGATGAGTTCCTCCGAAGTGTTCATACAATTCCTGTAATTTGGACCATTATTCAATTCTAAATATATTGTCAGATTTTAATGAGTTTCACTTTCAAATTAAAATTTGTAGTTTATTTTCATTAAATATCGTCGCCAAAGAAAAGAAGTCTACACTCGGTTTCTGCTGGTAACACTGCCTCCCGCGAGGCCGTTTGTCACAGCTGTTCTTCACTCTTTAACGACGATTCCGTTGAAAGTTTTTTCATGAATAATAAAGAAATTGTTGGCAGACACATGGAAAATTGTGTAATTTTTCTAAAATTCCGAGGTCAAAAAAATTGTGGGATATTTTGAAATCTTTGCGAATTTAATGATATATTTGGAAGTTCTACTTACTTTTGGAAAAAAATTGTGCTCCAAACTTCAAAGATTTTCTTCAATATTTGCAGCGGGTTTTATGCAAAAAAAAACGTATGCATCCCGATTTTCAGATCTTGAATAAAAAATGACAGATCAATTTTTTTCCAGGGAAAATTTTATGTCGCTACTTAGACTTGTTCTCAAAGTATTCGAAAAAAATTGTTTTTTTCCACTTTTTCGATAAAGATTCGAAATTTTCGCATTTAACCCGAAAAATACGTTCGTACAGCTTGTCAAATAAAAGTTAGGGGCCCGAAATCCTCACTGGATGCGCATTAAATCGTCTAATTCACGCTTCAGTCTGAATGAGATCTTGGAATGGTAAACTTCGACTCAGATTCTCAGAAGGTCAGTGCAAAGTTTATATTTAATATAACGAATGGAGTAATAATGAATATCAAATTATTCTTCTTCCGAATGCTGTCTCTATATCAGTTCGCGCAGATCTCGACCTAACTGATCGGCCAAGCTATATTTGACAAACTGTAAGTAGGTTCGAGCCGAATTGAAGCCGAAAATTTCTGCAGTTTTTCGCAGATATTTTGATTGCGATCAAATGAAGAATGAGGTCTTATAAATATTTTCCTATAAAGAGAAGCTACCAAAGGGAATAATCTACATGTTCCGCAGATCAAAATAATATCGTACAACAATGTGAGTACGTTAAAAACAAAGGAAACGTGTCAAGGTTGAAATCACTTTTTTTCAATGACACAAACTGCGTATAGGGTGTAGGAATGTCATCACTTTTCCTCATTGTACGCAAAATTCCATACGACGTCGAATGTTATAATAACGCATTACGTTATTGTTTCAAAAAGGCGAAATCATTCTAGCATTTCCTAATATCTATCATTGCGAATAGATTATTTCGGTGATCTACCGCTAGCATTCGTTTTAACAAAGGTTACATAACAGTGACGCTTAACGGAATAACTAATAACGTCAGCTCTGATGGAATTTCTATTCCGTTTATTGAAGGTTAAATCCGTATCTCTTCGATTTTTCCTGAGTATATTCGCAGGAAATGTAATGGAGGAAGTGTGTACCGGCCTTGTCTCTTAGCCGAAGCGAGGATATCCAGTACAAGTGGTGACTCCGTATCTGTTTGTTGACTTTTGGTTATGTCGGGTTAGTTTAATGAAAGGTATTGGTTTATTGCGTTTTTTCAGTAAAAAACCGGTATTGAAAATGAAATGACTGCTTTTGCGCTACCGAAAATTGAAACGGGAAATTTCGCGCCAGTTCAAGGCGATCGTATGTAGAGCTTTTTTTTGGCGAGTCACCGGCGTGATCGTTAAAATACTTATTAAAACATCGAATTTACGTCATTTGGTTTGTGGAACGACCGTTTCCCGGATAGGAAGCGCCGAGGCGCGTCAGAGCTTTCTCCAAGAAAGAAAGCAGCGGATAATCCGCGCTTCACTCCCGACACCTTGCTCGATTGCTCCCGAATCAAAATCGGTAATCCCGTCGTAGGAGCGAAGAAAAACACAGACAAGACACAACTTCATTACGTAAGAAACGAAGGTGACCATCTTCTCACTAATTAGTGAGTCAGTGAGGGTGTTGGCCTCGCTCCCCACCATCTCCCACTTCTGACTGCGTCGAACATACGGAGACGGAGAATAATGTAGGTATGTATCTCATGATACACCGGAGCGCGCGTTAGTTTGTGTCTATCGACTCAGAGATTTGGATGTTTCGACTCACTCGATTCTAGTTGCGTTACGATTGCATTTTGCCGAACGATAAACCTAGTGACCATACTTGATTTTTAAGTGTTTTGGATACATTTCTTCCTTCCTATCGTCTTAACCGTCAACAAATCGGGGTAGGTTGCATTTCGTGCCTCAGATTTTATTTTTATTTTTTTTTTCATCCCATTTCATCTCGATTTCGGTTTTTATCTGACACAAATTTGTTGATACGCCAACCGTTTCGTTGTTGACCACTTTGGCAATTTCTCACGTAGGCATTGTTTACTGAGCAATCGGATAATGGGATATTTGTGAAATGGACCCTTTACGCTCGGTTTGATAGATAAGTGATGTTTTTAAGTGCCGTCGTCGCTTGAACTCATTTTCTTTGTTTAGTTCAGTGCTAATCTCAAAACTAATGACATGATTTAGCAATAAAATTATGTAACAGATTGACTTGGTTATTGCGGAGCATTCTTGAACTCGAGCTCCACTAGCCTACTTTTAGTAGCCGCTACATCGAGTTCGTTTAGATACCAGGATAGAGACCTACAAATTACGTTATTCAATTTTTTTTTCATATTGCGAATATACGAAGCGGAATCTGAATTTTCATATTGATTCATAAAAAAAACCCGAACGATTCATTGTTGTTGTTTACCGCCAAGACGTACTATAACTGGAAATGATCGTTTCAGAACGAGGTCGTGATACAGGATCTTCAAATACTCTTGCACGAATTACCAAACGAGTTCATTGTTTTGATTTGTAGCGAATTGTAATTTATGATAACGGAAATAATTATCGTTTTATTGCGGCTAAACGGACTAATATTTTTAATAGTAACGTCAAAATTACGAAGAAAAAAAAGCATATTTGTCGTAAAATCAACTAGTTAACCCCCAAAAGTACCTCACATTTTACCTTTGTACGTCGTACGAATGCGTCACGGTATTATTGATAACGGTAGAATATTTCGCTTGCAAAACAAATCGAGGAAGAAAAATCCACACGTGTGATTTATAACATAATAGCGTTGTTGTTAATGGGTATATATTTTAATTGAGTCATTGGCATACTAAAATAGACCACGCGACGAAAATGTTCGTCGCACTGAGAATTGCGATCATCATCTTTCGAGTGAAAGCTGCTTCGTCATCGGGGTTCCTCGTTACGTTTTTGGCTATTCAATACGCCGAACTGTTCCCTTTGTTTTTCGGCTCTGCGCTGTTTAGCACTTCCATATCATCCGTGCTGTGCCAAATTGAATCAGGTTAATTTCTTGAGAAGTGGGTCGATGAATAATAATTATTGAGTAAATTTAAACTCGGCGTAATTTCTCCGCGTCAAATTTCGAGAGTGCTTACAATATCGGTCTTCGATCCCGCTAGATGTTTTATCACGAAAATAACAATAAAAAGCACTTATTGCTTATTACGTGATGTGATGCAAGTGTTACTTGGAAATCGTTTTTTGATGAAACTGATTTTGTATGCCACTTATATAAAATTGCGGCTAAGGTTATCGGAAGCAATGTGATTAATATCCATTGTATGAAAATCGTGGCGAAAAAAAATATTTCTTCCTAAAACGCGTTGGAACCTATACTGAGGCCCCCCCTTATCTGATGCGATTAATGATTATAAAGTATTACGAAAATCATGCGAAGATAAAAATCATACGACTATTGAAAGGTTGACATAAACATCTAATCTTCCTTTGTTTCGAACTGATCGAAGTGGAGGTAGTCCCTTCGATGCATATAAATATGGAATATTGTCATTGACTGAAATGAGTATCGATTACATTGTGTCTGAAAACCTTCAACCTTCTATCATTTCGACGAGATATGACTAGCTTCAAGCCTAATCTTCAAGGTTCGATTTTTCAATCAAGTCAATATTGATTTTATTGTTATAACACACGTATATTATAGTTGAGACTTTGTTACAGATAATTTGAAGCAACGAATGATGGTGGCCGAATTTGTGGGCCGCGGCCACAATGGATCACCAGTCAACGGAGAGTTACCTCAGGTGAATTCCAGTATGCCAGCTAGTCATGGTCGAGAATTAATCGGGCCTTCAACTTCACCGCTGGACGAATACTCCGCCAACTACCCAATGAACTCCGTAAAACACAAGGAGCTGTTTTCGCAAAGAAAACAAAGGGAATTCACGCCAGACAACAAGAAAGACGATAGCTACTGGGATCGAAGGAGGAGAAATAACGAAGCCGCTAAACGATCCAGAGAAAAACGAAGATTCAACGACATGGTGTTGGAACAACGAGTCGTTGAGTTAACTAAAGAAAACGCTGTTCTCAAAGCTCAACTGGAAGCCATCAAAGAAGAATACGGTATCTGCGGCGAAAATGTTGTTTGCGTCGAGAAAGTCCTCGCCAATTTACCCACCAACGAACAAGTACTGAGCATTACAAAACGACAGAAACTAGCACATCCACAAACGCATCTCTATCCACCACAAAGTCCGATTAGCCCCCAGGTGCTTCAGCCTGTTCTTGGATCACCACCTCCACCCCCCTTACAACATCCACATCTTCTCCACGTTCCACCACCTCACCACGAACACCCACACAGACAGGAGTACCACCCGTACTCCTTCCCATCCTTCCACAGTCCCCATCACTACTCCTCTGACGATGCACTCAATCTATCAGCACGAAACAGGCCACGTTCCCGCCCCCAGTCCCCATTCGAATTGTCTAGCAATTCGGGAGACGAAGGCATTCACCCCACGAACAACAGCCTACCATTGAAGTTACGTCACAAATCTCACCTTGGCGACAAAGACGCCGCTAGCGCTCTCCTGCAGCTACAAAATATAAAGCAGGAGCCAGGTCCAAGAGCGAGTCCATCTTGGGACGCAGAGGGTTCCAGCGATGAACGCGATTCGGGCATATCGTTGGGCACGGAATGGTCTGCCGCCACTCAAGCCGCAGCGACCTTGCAAACCCTACAAAAGCAGTCGCAACTTCAAACGACCCAAGACGGTCCAGAGGGTAGCAGCCAAGTGAAGTTGCGTTTTCACTCTGAAATCGTTCGACTCTCCACCGAAGTCGAGCAGTTGAAATGTCTGATGGCGAGAGGAAAAGAGGATGCTTCGACGATTGTGCGCCGTTAGTTCGGGAATATTTTAAGTCTGTTGGTGATACCGCTGATCTGAAGTAACATATCCGTTAAGGCGAGAGCGGACTATTTATTTGCTTAGTGTAGTTATTTATTTGATTAAAACTAAAAAAAAAGGAACAAAGTTTGCCCGATGGGCACCGTTGTTCTCAGGCCAAACATCGAACAAGGCGCTTACTCAACGGCAATCGAAGTACCTTACTTGTAGCTGGAACTGTGTGATTTTGTATAACTAAATTCCGAAAACATGTCGTCGGACTGAAAAATGAAGTAGTTTACATTATTATTGTATGGTGCTTATTACCACGTAATATATTTTTTTTCCAGAAGAATGGTTCTTGATGAGAAGTTTTATTTGAATCTATTCGTTTCGAAGTAATTATCATTTTCTAGTCGACTACTCCATTTATCACGCGATGCCTCATTTCAAGGAATGTATTTATCCTATACCTAAGATAAACGTTTATTTATGTATAGATGTATTTTTGTTACTGGACTCGAAGAGTGCATTAATGTTATTTTAACTCTTAATAATATCCGTAAATATAAGTCAAAACAGGTTCTGGACTTTTACCTCATGTTTGAAGAATGATATCCCATAGTGTAACCAATTTCGTCCAGCTATAAAGAAAATATCTATTTTCGTATTACCATTCAGTGTATCCTAATAACTGTATAAAGTGAATATTTGCATCGTTTTATAATATGGCTTTTTACTTCACCCTCGGTGACCGCGAAAATCGATGAAAAAATTTCAGAATTTTCGTAGGTGATTTATATGAGCGCAACACCTGAAATAGTTACTTTCATTTGGCGTGTTTTATTTTAGAGCGGCCAACTCAAATTCCCGCGTATTTCGAAGTATGATCGTTCGAGACTGCTGCGCCATTGACAGAATCGGTTCCGAAGCACGCGTGGATACCATGACCAGCACAATGTTATGCAATCGCAACTTCATCTTTGGTGCGTCATCAGTTGTCTCAATCACAAAGGTTGTATACTCGTTCGTTCTATTCGTTCGTCGACGGCGATGTGAGAGAATACACGCGCGTTTTATCTAGTGAACGCTTTTACCACTCCGCTACAATCTAGATAAGTCGCCTTGCGAGCATTTGACGGTCAAAATGCATGTTGACTCTGCTTATCACCTTTGAGATAGGTCACTTACTGTTTTCGCTGGAGGTCACATCAATCTGCCAAGTGGTTAAAATACAAATTAACGTTTTCGAAAGTTTCGACTCGGAATTTTCTTGGTTCTATAAAGTGAATCACGAGGTCGATTTTTCTTTGAAAAGGGACAATTTTTCATCGATACAATGACGCATCGGAAAAAACCCTTGCATTCGATTATTTTTTTATTCATTAGCAGAGTGGTACTTCTGTGGGTTCCTCGATTGCTCTAAAACTACAAATTGCTCAGGTTACCGTAGGTACCAATCTTCAGCTCGCACTCGAAACACTTCCAATATCGATATGAGGCTATCGACTGCGAACCTTGATGGTGACGTTGCTTTTCCAGAGATCGAATTGAATACTCAGAATGTATCCTGTAAATAAGTATTTCTGATGGATAAGTGACTTTATGTGAATTGCGTTCCGTCATATTTCAGGAAGTGAAGCAGTTAAATTACTCATGATTAGTATGTTTCAACCCGGAATCAAACGTTCTTTCTAATGGTATGCACTACAATCCTGAGCCATGAGTAGTTTCGTAGACGTTCTTGCAACTTTCAAGGTGTCAATTCTATAAAATCCAAGAAGAAAACAATCGATTCTTATTGCAAGCGTCTTTAAGCTACTCAGGCTCAGCTTTGAAGAAGGCTGCCCTTCACCAGTACGAAAGGTTTTTTCAAAGAATATTGAGTTATCCACACATAACAATTGGCAATTTCAATTTTAAAAATTCCTCATTCATCAATTCATTCCATTTTCCAATGTGAATATATATAAGATTTATAAAATTCCCTCCCTTCCCCCTATCTCAGGGTGGGAATAAGGGGGTAAAATATCTTGCGGTCCTAACCTCATCGATGCGTATAATAAAAGTAACAATCAATAGCTTTGTTACTGTAACTTGGATATAATACGAGTAATTTGAAAAAAATTGAAAAAGAACAAGATTATTGAATGAATTCATGCTGTATCACATGGTTCACAATGCCTGAATCATTTCAAAATTTCATTATACTCTTTCCAACTACAAATTATCAAGAAGAATTTGAGCAAATACATAATTGAAAATCACAACACCTGCATCATATCTTCTGAATTCTGCATTAATTCTTCTGAACTCATTCCGGTAATTTTTATTTTTCTTATAAGGTACAGATTTTTTGTATCACAACGTATTATTTTAATATACGATTTATGAGTTCAAAAAAATTTCACTTCGTTCTCGGTACAGATTTTTTGTATCACAACGTATTATTTTAATATACGATTTATGAGTTCAAAAAAATTTCACTTCGTTCTCCTTTGTTCCCTTCAATAATAAAGCTGATGATCCTTTAAATATATGAAAAAAACACAATTTATTAGTTATTATACGGAACCATCTTGTCAGTTCAAGTTGGAGTCTTTTGAGAAATAAATTGAATTTCTTTTTCGACTCAAGTTCCTACCTTGAATAAATTAATCTATATCAATGAATGAAAGATTCTTAAAATAGTATTCACTTCAGCTGTAAAGGACCCCCGAGACTTTGGGGGCCCTCTCACCGTCCAGCCCTCTGATAGTTACACCTCTGGATTAAGTAAGAATTACATTCATTATCCCCCATTGAGTAGATATGGTCACGTAGAGATTTTCCCCCAACCCCAACGATTCCTGTAAGATAGTTTGAAAAATTCGGTGGATTCTGCACTTTATATTAAGCTGGCGACGCAACGTAACTACGAATTCTGAATTCTTATTATGAATTACATTATCTGTTTGTAATATTGTTCCATCACTTACCAGTTACTCGAGTAATTGGTATTTTTTTCCATGATTCACAAATTTATTCCATATCCCAGAATTACATTAGTAATCGTTTTTGGTCATCAATCAAAAAACCCAACCCCTCTCTTTTTGGATAACCATGAAGTAATATTTTTCGAATTACAAATTAGTTGTTCAGTAATGAAAAGAAATTTATTGGTAATTATTAAGTCCGTCCAAAAATTTCGAATTATTCCACTTACAATACGAGAAATAAAACTACCATTGCGAATGAAAAAAATATGAAAATTGCACGCAATATTTTCGGGAACCATGTGAGGAAGAAGAAAATCAAACAATCCAAAAAAAAGTGCGTCTACGTATTCCCATTTGCTTCCAAAGGCAGAAAATCCCGTCAGAAATTCAACACCGAAAACTTGAGAATATCTCAAAATTAATCTGCGACAATTGAAAAAAACCTTAGGATTTTGAATGTTGAGAAATATCAGCCAGATATGAAAATTACGCACTCAACAGTTTCTTTATGACTTGTGAAGTAATTTTTTCTAATCCAGTTCCATGTTCATATTTTTGGTTGCTTCCTCCTTCCCCATCTTCTAATACCCTGTAGGTAAATATTTTCATCCAATTGGGGAAAAACAATAAATGAGGAAAAAACACGTAGCAGTTTTTTCGATCGACATCGTGTTAATTCTGTGATATTGATATACGTAGGTAGATATCGTAATCCAATAATTTTGTTTCTTACTACAAACAGACATTACACCTACATAGAAAATGTACAGTGAAACATTCTAATCAATAGTCTGAACTCCGATTACATCACAAATTCCAGGGAAATCAGGGTGACTCAAATTTCCAGTAAACACGAAAATGATTTACCGTTGGAAAAGTATCGTAACATTTCCAGCTTTTCAGTAAACGCGTTTTCGCTACAAACATTTCACGCGAAAACAACAGGCACGGCAAGAGGGGAAATGGAAGAATTACTCGGAATAACTACGTAGTTATCTCATTGAATATCAACAACAGAATGATTCAAAATATAACAACATTATCACCGCAAATGTTGGAAAACAACGATCCGTAATCCGTATGACATTATGAAATGTTTTAATGAACACGTTTATCTCTAAATGATATTTTTGTTATTTTCCATGTCATCTTTCTAATGTTATTTCGATTCTCTATTGGGTTACTGATCTCATTCTCGTTCCGAATATTATGCAATACTGAGGCAACATTCCCTCAAAATTATGAAACCACCGTTATCTTATGGGAGTTCCTTCGATCGACAATAATTTCGTAGCTGTTTGCTTTTTCCGAAGACGTGGAAATTTTTGAATGATATGATTTTGTAATTGTGAGTTACCTAACTTCCACATTTTCGTGCTCAGAAATAACCATTTTGTTTTTCAGCAAGCATCCAAACGTAAACATGTTGAGTTGAATTGGACTGCGGTCCAAATAAAATTACGTATTAAGAAATTATTTCAATAATAAATTACTCCATCTCTTGATTACGTGGTAAATGACGCTTTTTTTAATGGGGCAAAATTTTTATCGTGGTATGCTAATCGAGTAAAATTTTTACAAAATTCAGTTTAATCGGCAATAAAAATTTGTTTGATGGCATATGTGCATAAGGCACCCTTCAAAATAATTTTTTACCTTAGTTCATTAAAACTAGTATGAAAATTGTTTCCAGTGTTCATTCTGAATGCATTGATACTGATAATAAGTAGTAGACATCTTTACTTCAATATATGAAATAGGTTTTCAATCTACGATAGTCTTTGCAAACACCTTCTTCCACGAAGTTCAGTTTTCGAAATTGGTTGTTAGATGCCGCTGTGTCTAATCTGAATAGAACTGTGACCAAGTAGACTGAGATTTTAGATTCCACTGCACTAAAATCACTGTTTCTCTCTGTTCGAGCAAATATGAGTTCTTGGCAACTCGGCTTTGCCCTCCGACACTTCTATTTACTAAGTTTTGGATCTGCACCTCGTTGGCAGATTCAGTAATAGGTTCCAAGTACAAAATATTATTCTGCAAGAAACAATTTCTTCTGGTTTTATTGCAGATTAAAAGTTAAAGAACTGAGCAAGTACTTTGGACTTGAAACCTTGTTCAATTCAGATTCCTAAGTTACTCTATATTATATTTTCAATGTCAATGATATTAACGTGATGGGCGCTCGAGACCACTTGCGCAAGACAACTCTGAAGAAAAAAAAGGACACTAGACATACAGAAGGAAATCCGGAGACAATTTTTTTCAGAAGAAGGAACATGTTTAAAAAAAATCAGGTATTTAATTTTCTAAGTTTCAAATTTCAAAGACTAGACACCTTGTAAAATAAGTACAATTAGAGAAATGGAATTTTTCATGCGTTTTCAATGGGAAAGTAATCTCCAAAAGATTCCGAATCAAAATTTTGTTACGGTTGGTCCGTGTTGATAATATCAACAGGTCTTTGAATTGTCAGAGTCGCCTGAGGTATTTGACAATCAGGTGTTATATCCATCGATTCGTAGATTTGTTTAATCATAAACAGGATAGTGTCCTGAGATTCCCAATAACAAACATGACTCGTTATTGCAGCCAAATATCCACTGACAGCATCCAATGGAGATTCTTGAAGAACGTAGTCGATTCGTCTGCCATTATTTAACATGCCATACGATATGGCTGTTTTTGAGCTAGTACCTTCAGCATCCGAATTCGGTTGGTTTTCTTCACTGTCCTCAGTCAGCATTCCTAACTGGCTGATGGCGTACCAAGGATACTTCAAACTGTTAGTCACTTTCTGCTTCAACTCAGAGCCAATCTTTGACATTGTTTCCATTAATTCTAAAAAAGAGAAAGATTAGTTTTATGATTCGTATGAATTAAATCGAATTTACCCAAATGTAGGCGCTTACGTCCTTTATGGTGTGGCATTAATACAGGTGGTAGATCAGCTAGGTCCTTATTAATTAAAGACTCAACTCGATATGCAACAGGATCGTAAGGATGGAATATGTTGAAAAACTCTTTGCAAGTAGGTAAAGCAAAATCATTCCCTAAAGAGGTGAGACCTCTTACTATCAGAAACATTCCTAACGAAAGAAAAAAATCATTATCAAAGCAACCGTGGAGCAAAAAACGACTAACCGATTGGTGATCCCAAAGCAAATAAATGAACTGGATCAAATTTCAATTGGGGATAATCGATATTAGTCATTACACTACCAATACCCGTGTACATACTACTTATTCTTCTGCCAATTTTCTTTTTTTCTTCTACGAAAACACAATTAAGGACGGTATTGTTAAATTGGACTATAGTTACCATATCCGTTTTTTTGTTTTTGATGTGCTAAGAGATCGAACAAAATGAGAGATCCCAAACTATGACCAGCAAATGACACTTTTCCTTTGAACTTAGGATTTCTCTTCTTGTATAAAGTATATAAATTATTGACTGCATTCCCGACGGTTTGTGATATCGTTTGACTGTATTTTGGTGATGTGTAAAACAGTACATCCAATATTGTATTATTCGTTATTTCTCGCACTAGGGGTACCGTTTCCAAAGTAATACTCTTTAAAATATTGTCGACTCCTGTACTGTCTGAATGTAGCTCCCGATGCCAGCTTATGGGTAAAACTTCAACTCGACTCACTAAACCTTGTGAAGTTGACGTTTGATAGTGCGCCTTGATAAGTTGTTGGGAGTATTCCCTGCACACGTCAACTAAATAAAATGATGAAACTATTTCATGTAGAAACTAATAACTTACCGACCGCTTGCACTGTTCTGAATTTGAAATCACATACAGCTCCTATACCGTGTACCATAAAAAGAACGTGATCAACTTGCTCTGACTCTCCTTCTGGTATGATTGACTCGTCAATACCTCTCTGAACTATTCTTGGTTTTGTCTGTCAGTGAAGATTCAATTAACAAATGTGATACAAGAACTTATTGGAAATATATTTACACTAGTTGGTTTATTTTGGGCGAGATCGACATCAAAAAGTGGGTCAACTGGGGTAGAAACGAGTTGAATATCTTCGGAGTGGAGAGTGACAACATCTTTATTTGGTAGTTCGACGTTTTTCCTCCACCTATTCGTTAAAATACATCTTCTGTATTCCATTTCTAACATAGCAGAAATTTCTTCGTTGTACGGCTCGAATTTATTTCCATCGCGTTTGTGGAACCATGAACACCTCTGGACGTCTTTTGGCTCCTCGGTCCAATAAACAGCTAGTTTCTTTCTTTTGGATATATCTACATCGTACCTACTGCCTTCGACTGCAACTATATTATTCCCATCGGACGTCTGGGCATTATATACTTGATCTAAACGTTGAGAATCTTCTTTGCTGAATGGAATCCAATCTTCAGGTGAATTGGCATTGCTATTATTATAGAACCAATGGTACTGTAGAGGTGTATAGTTATGAAGTTCCAAAAGAGTCTGAAAAAAGGTTGACATTAATATTGGGAGCGAATGAAAAATAGTTAACCCTACCTGGTTATTGCATTCATCCCAATCGTTTTGATTTATTTCCGAATTTTTAAAAGCATCTAGTACGGAGTCGCCCATGTCAGTTCCTGTTGAAGAAGCCAATGATTGAAATAAATACATAAAAACTAATATAAGACATAAAAATTCAGCTTTTGCACGTCTAATTTATATAACGTTTTAACATATTTACTTTGACGGCAAAACTGAAAGTTTGATATTATTTCGTTACTTGGCAACGTTCTCAATAGGAGTTTGATTTAGATTTTCATTTTGAAATGCAATTTCATAAACAGCTTCACTCACGATGTTGCATTTTTATATCAATGATTAAAATCTTCTGTATGCCACCGCTTCTTTTGGAAAAACTGTAATAAGATAGTGTACCAAATATTGCATTGATACCTACCGTCCAAATTGATTTTTTTGTAATATTGAATTAAATTATTTCCAATCTTCCTCCACGAGTTTTAGTGAGAAAATATTGATTGCCTAATTGACAGAATCTATTGCGATGATAATTTCAAAGGTCAGAGGTAATTTCGTGACAAATGTGCGTAATTTAATTAAACCATTATCTATTTATAGGGTCAATATGTCATTAAATCTTAATGATAGTTAATATTTATCACTTCCTCCACGGAATTGTCTCTTCGTGGAGAGTTGTGAGCACTACATCACGGAAGATTAAAATCTTAAGTTCATTGAGACATAATGTCTTAATCGCATTTGAAAACTTGGTACTGAAATGAAATTTAAAAATAAGAAACTGGAATTGTATTTCAGGCATGTTTATTTATGGCATAATTTAAAAAGGCCAATTCAAATGAAATTAATGATATTATTCCATTTCTTTAATTTTATAAATTTCACCTTGAGACCCGTCACGTAAACAAATGGATCAATTGTTTATTACGTACTTTTAACTATTATAAATTATCGCATTCAGTTAACATGAATTTCACATTTCTTTTTTTTGTCGTCATTTGCCTGTAATGTGAAAAACTTGACTTCCACTTTTGTTTGGAATTTTTTATGGTACAAGAAAAAACTATATATTGAATGAAAAATTAATATTGCCGAGAAAATATTTAAAATTAAAAAGAAAAGAATTAAAGAGAGAGGAGAAGAATAGTTGATATGTGAAGACACGAGTAAAGTTGAAGATAAGTCGGCAAAAAACTAAAAAAAATTAGAAAATTATAATAAATGATTATGGTGTTCGGCATCCAATTTTTATTTTCTACTTCTTTCGGCAATTCTCAAACACATCTTTGACAAATCGTTTCAATATTTGTTTATCGCGAACAACTTCAGAAATTCCTTGATGTTAACAACTTGAATAGCAAAAATGTCCTTTGAGTTGTGATAAATCTAAAATCAAAGAACTATTTTATTTGTCTTGTAAGGTAACAATTGGCCCAGATAAGTCATTTATGTATTTTAGGTGATGCGATAATACGCATTGAACAATTTCCGTTCCTGCCCATCTATTCGTCACAAATAAGATATAAGCAGGTATTTTTTCTATTAGGAGATTAGTAAATTACATTCAGTTGAGTTGTAAATTTCATATAACAATGTTTCTTAGAAATTTCGTTTTTAGCACTCTTATGTGTGTTGATATTTTATGCAACAACGTGAAAAATAGTTTTCGACTAAGTGATTCAGGTAGTAAAAATGATCTTGAAGAGGTAACTACGGATGTTTCTGAAACTTCTCCCACTTTTATCATAGGATGGAATGCAACTCATTATCAACACCAATTCTTTCAACCGTTAGATGATGAAGACTTCGGGAATAAGGAAAAAAGCAACAGTCAAATATTACCAACAATGAGAGCAATTGCTGACGCTGACGAATCGATGGATTTACAGTATGACTTTCTAAGTACATTCAGTCAAATGAATCCGAAGAACAAAAATAGTGAGTCAAAATAGAACGTAATCGTTTAGGAAATATTATCGAAATATTGATTAGTTCCTACGTAAATGCAATCGTTTTCCTTGTGATAATGGAATTGGTTGTAAATTTATTTCAATACATACAAAAGGAAATAATATCAGATTACTACAGGAATTATTGTTTTTGAAAAGAAGGTTTTTCTTCTGCTACATGGATCTTTAATTTTAATGATTTCTCTAATTACTCATTTTGTAATTCGCTCATTCTTCATCTTTTTATTTCAATCGTTATTCTACTAAGAGTAACGAGTGCTTATTGTTTTATACAGTCTGTGTAATTTTAGATTTAAGGTGTGCTATATTCAGGGTTATTGATTTTTCTATAATCTTATCATTGATAATATACATTTTGATATTGATTGGGAAAATTACATCCGTTAATTTTTAATATATCAGGTTTGATTCATTTTTAATTTTCTTTTAACTGTCATTTCGAATTTAAATAATTCCTTTGATTTATAAAACACATTGAGGAGTATATCTTGTGTATTGACAAAATAAACTCACTACTGTATCGTTAATAATTGGAAACAGAATATTTTGGATTTCCCGAGAGGACCAAATTTTTCGATCAAAGAAAATCGAGATGTTCAAAATATGAACTCAATTTTAAAATATTTGAAATCAATTTTCAATTTTCATTTTTAAGAACAACATATTTCTCGAATAATCAACAATAACTTCATAACCGTAGTCATGAACGAAAAGATTAATTAATAATGCATTAACAGAATTTATTTTAGGAAACGTGTGTATTGATAAATAAAACTCTTTATCACACTCATAAAATTATTTAATCACCAATGTTCTGGAAAGAGTTTAATGTCCAATTTTCAATGCCTATTATTAGAATCGAATCTTTTTAATGAATTTTCGTATCAATCAGAATCACATATATGACACTGAGAAACATAACAAACATTAAATGTGCGAGCAACAGTAAGGTTCAAATAATTTTTTCCTATGAAATTCAGGACAGCGAAGCATCAAAATGAGGTGCAATTGGGTAAGAAAAACAAAATGCCTAGTAGAAGAAGAAGCGTAGTAAATTTTATAGAGAAAAATTAAAATTAAAAGCTTGTCAAGATGGACTCCGATTCACAACTGCAATTTTTGATATTCTACGTTATCTTCCATTCACGATGACATCTAAAAATTTTTCGAAAAATTTGAAAGGCGAATTTATTAATAAGAAATTTGACCGGTTTTTTTCATTCATTTGGATCTGATACTGAATGCTATAGAATTGACTTTCGTTTGGAAAATTGAACAATTAATACTACGAAAAAGGCTGTGTTGCAAACCCAGAACTATTCAAAACATGGATTTTTTTATTATGCTTTGTCTATTATAAATCGTCTTCGCTTCAATGATGAAAAAAAAACTAATATCAAAATGATATGATAAATAAAGGATATTATCACGTTCCTTTTTTTTTTGAGATGGTATCTACAAAAATTGATTTAGATGCATTACGTACATAAACCGGATGAAAATTCCCAAACTACGTTAATTAAATCCCTTACGTAATTCATATGTTATTGAAGTTTGCGTAATCACTGCTTCGTAAATGAAAAATAAGTAATCATAATAAATAGGATGATTCCTTGTTTGTCCCATAAACATTCAAAGAAATACAGTTTCCGTTGTTAATTTTCCAATCTTTTTTCATATTGCTGAACAATAATCCGAACAAAAACTTTTTTCAACTACGAATGTCGGAAAATTTCCCAGGTAAAATATTGGCAACTTGTTTGCATTACTGAGAAAACATGTCAAGAAATTACTGTTAATATTCTGTACATGCAATGTGAAAATTTTGATCCAGGAAATATTGACTGAGCTAAATCAAGTATCATCCAACTCATTCATGCCATGAATTCATGATTTCAATTCACATGAAACAGTCTCACCTTGATCGAAAATGTGTTTATATCCGACACATGAATTCATTACCACACACAAAACATTACTGCTCGAACTGGTTATCAAATTTATTTATATTACCGATAGTGTCGTCAGATTGTAAATAAACTTTGTTCAACGACGCGAGAGTGAAGCTGGATGCGTCATATGAACCCTGAAATAGTCGTGCATCTATTCAACTATTTTCCCATCAGTGGTTTTTAATCATTTAAATAATCGCGAGATCTCTGAACATCTATTTGATAATTCTGACTAAAATTGAAACACTATTCTAGTGCATCCACCAAATATTTAATGTTTTATTTGCAGATATAAAGAGAGATATATCCCCGGATACGGCTAGTTTTTTGTTGAAATCGGATACGGAAATAGACCGGGAACCATTTAAGACGGACATTAAAGAAAAATTAGAATTGTCAGGTACTTAGTTAGACAGGGATTTTGTAATGTTTACTCGAAATTCTAGGTGATGAAAACGTGGACGAAACCCATCTTGCAGTTTCTTATAGGAAACCAACCGATAAGTCAGTGTATATCGTTCCCCCGATCACTGTCGAGTTGGGAGAAAGTACCTCCTTACTTCTGAATCCAAACCAGAAACAAACCATTTATTATGAAGTAACTAATAATCTTAACAGTTTCGCCACTATTTTTTTTAAAGTTACAGATGAAAAAAGGATATTACTTGCTATAAGTACACTAAGGTGCATCGATTTCGTTAGTTATTGCTGAAATTAATTGAACAGATTTCAGGGTGATTTTGGGGCCGCACGTGACCAATACTATAGCTCTTGAAGTGATTCCAAGAGTTGGTATGGGTAGCGATAGAATCACCTTTGTTGCAACTGGTTCTGAACAAATAAGAAAAGAAGCAATAGTTGATGTTGATTCCAATTACCCGTCGGACGATGACGCGCCAGATATTGATTATAGCTATCTCAGTGATTGTACTGATGTTTTGCTGTCGAAATGCCAGCATGGTATTTGGACAATAAAGGTGTCAGCTCGGGACAGAGAGTCTGGTACAGTAGATGATTGTAAGAGAAAAGTATTTTTGATGTTTTATTTAAGGTTTGATGCTGCTCACTTCGGTCCCCAAAGGTCTCTATTTCCCTGATGGATACACAGCAGGAGCCACTGAAGAAGTAGTTGGTTATTATAGCGACACTTGTTGTAACCCTGATCTGCAAATAATTGCAGTAGATCGCATGAACAATAGAATTGTGAAACAGACCAACGCATACAGTGAATGCTAGTCAGTTAGTTATTTGAAACATTGGTGATGAAATTATTTTTCAGGAGCACCGTTGAGTTTTTGGGCCATAATAACCATCATCTTAGTAAGCTTGATAATTCTTATACTAGTCATCGGATGCGTTTGTTTTTGTGTCAAGAAATGCAAAAACAGTGAAGAAGGCAGTTTTGATTTACCAACTTATAGAGGGGGACGCACCAGATATTGAACCGTTCTTCATGATTTCTTCTTGCTGTGACGATATGGAATCCGAAGTGTAAATTTAGTAGTAAAAAGTAAAATTTTTCAATTATTAAAATTAATCATCGCCATCTACATTGACTTTTAAATACTACGTATATTCATATGCTACGGGAATTCTGTGAATAAGTCGTGATTATCAAAGCTGAAGATGAAAAGAGCTAATGGAGAAGCAAAAAATGAGGAAAATTAAACTTTTTTTACTCACCCGATTCTGTCATTTCAAACTATACTGAAATTTAAATTTAACGCAGTGTTAATTTTGACCTCAATCCTATCTGTGCCATCAATACTTCAATACAATAGTTTGCGCTGCTCCCAGAAATCTTTTCTGAAGAATAGAGGGGACGCTCATGAAGCAATCTAGGAATCTGCTTATCGACCGCAAGTGCAGCGACTGGTACGAGAAAAATACACTAGGTGGCCACAAATCGAAAAAAATTGAGCAATATTGATTTATATTTTCAAATAAAGCATTTATTCATCAATATCAATTTTTTTGGTGGATATTCTGGATGATCGGAACGATGGGTTATCGAATTTATTTTTTCTTCCACAACTGAAGAATTTTTTTTTTTCATAACATATGCAGGACGTATACGATTTTGGGTAAATTAGAAAGGAAAAATCGGTGTTTTCAATTTGGGATTTGTAGTTTTGGATATTTCCCCACATTTTCTCCACAATATTAGAATTTTGCAATATTTGTGTTTTTAATTTGATTTTCATAATTTCTTTTTCTGCCCAAAATAATTTTTTTAAATATAAAATATGTGTTGATGTTAATTGAAATTTCTTCAATTTAATAAAATGAAATTGGATTCATACTTTTTCTAATAATGAATTTGAATGTTATCTCTCTTTTTGTAATGAAAACATACCTCATTATAGAATTTTTGAAAGTAAAAAATTGCTCATCTAACAGAATATGGGATAAATAAATGAGAACTATATTAAAGAAAAGGAAAATAACAGACGAATATAACGACTTCTTGAATGTAATTCTTCTTGAAATAAAAAAAACCGCAATAATCCCGATTCTTCCCGAAAGAAACAATAAAAACGTCCCCCTGTTTTGTACGTTTATTACCTGTCGAACGCGATAGGAAACAATTTGTGTATCCACTTAGCTTTTAAATTATTATCCATTCGAGCTAATATCGAATGCAGTCAATAATCGTGTTCAATAATACGTCAAATTAAAAACATTTCTTCGTGCATAGTTTCAACCTTTCCGGAAATACATTCAACAACATGGAGCCTGAAAGCAGTAAATAACAACTTCCTCTTTGTCAGCGAGTAAATCATTCGGTGTATATAATTTACGTGTATAAATATCAATCGGGATTTTGCGTTTCTTTGAGGATCTCCATTCGAAACCTTTCGGAGTAGGTAGGTACAAATGTGGTTGAGTTATGATGCAGAACCGCCAATTATTGAAATCAATAATTAAATCGTGGAAATATAAGAATAATTGTGGCTCAACGTTCAACCGGAAAAAAATGAATAGTTTCTAAGGAAATGTGCATTATTTCGTATCCTTTATGCTCTAGGAATACGATGAGATATCATTGCCATACACGTATGAATATTTTCTACTAATTATTAAACTTCATTAATATATGAGCGTAATTCAATTATGTTTTGCATTGGAAAAATTGTTCAATTATATGCGCGTTTCAATCAAATAATTGTCAGTATTCTTCTATTCTGCCTTTCATTAAATATCTATTGTACAGTTTGTACGGAACTCGGAGCTCCCGAGCAAATAAATTAATAGGTATTTTAATGATAGCTTAACGATACATTAAATGGTATAAATACATAATATACCCAACTATTAGGAAAACAATTATTTTTAAAAACTACATCGGTGCGAACGCAATGGCAGCCTGATTTGATTGAAACCGTCTTTATTGTTATTATAAACGATTTTCTTTCAGATCTCATTATAAGTACCGGTTAGAAAAAGAATTGTTAATATAAAAGAAAAAAAGTTCTCAGTGGTGTTCTCATTTCACATCAGCAGTTTCAATTCACCGGAAATATCATTTTCTAATCGTCTGGAAAATGCTCGTCCGATCGGATTCTCCAAGATTCGGAAATTGAAAGCTGATTTAACTGAAGCTCCTTCTGATTCCTTATTAATATGATAAATGACGTTAACGTTGTTTAATGTCGCATGAAATCCGGATCTACGTCGCCTGTGTGACTGGGTAATAAGTACGGCTTTTGTCTCTTGATTGACCGTGAAATGTGAAACCATCCCTTTTCTCTGACACATTGTTCAATGGTGGATTCCCCGGTTTAAATTTTTTCACTTTTCTTCGGTTACCTAGCGATAAAAAATGTTCCGTTTCGATATTATTTGGGGACGACACCCTTTTTTCACACTGGTTTCAATCACGTGAATGATGATTTTAATTCATTAGCTAACAGAAAAGACTGAGGAAACAATCGTTGTGACCGAACAATGGAACAGAATAATTAATAATAAGCTAAAAAACGAATTTCGCGTATGGTTGAAAGTTTCACAAAAGAGACACAATGAATTCCTTCTTGAAGGAAAATATTGTAATCAAATTGGTTCCATTTAAGTTTTGTTATTGTGCGCCACAAAGAGGGGGCTGTAGTCGTCGTAATAAAAGAGACTGAAGTAATGGCGGCTATCAAACATAGGGCAGAGCTAACTTACCGTATCCCTGGTTATATACAGGACTAATGCATTCTTTATGTTGCCCTAATAGAAACAGTGACGCGAACAGCAATTTAAAAGGGTGAAACATTGCCTCTATTTTCCTTTAATATAATACATAATCAAGCCTTTCCAAATTGAGCGAAATAAGGGTGATTTCGAAACCGTGTCCATTTCGCAGTTGGGAATTTATTTTACAACGCGCTAATCCAACCGCTAAGCTTACTCGATACGAATCGTGTTATTCGGTGCTAAAAAAATGACTGCTTTCACCAAAAAATCTTTATTTTGCCGAATAGAGCATTTTCTCTATCGAGCCGGCACATTCAACCGCGACGGTATTTATCACACCTTTCACCTTGTTCAGGTAGCTTGAAATTTTGATGGAATTTAGCAATCTTTTGAACTGGACGGATGAATTGATTTCGTTTAATTCCACACGGGATGACTAATAAAATCAATGTCACAATATTATCGTATTATTATTATTTCAAATTTTCTTGCACAATGAATGTTACAAAGGGTCCATAAGTGCAGTGTCAGTGATAACAAAACTGCATTGCATTGCTCGTATGACAGATTTGTTTATGTTGATATTTGCCTAGATTGCGATTGCATTACGTTAATTGTTTGTTCTGACATTTTTGAATAAATCTATCAAGAAAATTCGTGCGCATTCAACTACAAGTTGATTATAATTCGTTCCAATAAGAATGACTTCACTACAGCGTGGTGATAGAACACAAAAAATAAAAGATTTTTGGAGATTCGTTTTATTAATGATTACTGATGAAATTTGTAACTTATTTCTTTTATTTTCACTTACAGAAAAAACAAAATCCAGCTTCTTATGGAGCTCAAAAAAAAAGTGGATGCTTTTGGTATCGTCCCTACAGGACTAGGACTCAAAGTCTTCCCTCAAAAACAGGTCTAGGAAATCAGATCCTATTACATAGGCCTAACGGGGAGGGGGCACCGGGCACTCCAAAAGCCTTTCAGTCAGTACAATTTGTAGGGTGGTACCAGCTTCAGAAACACGAGGTATCGTAGACCTTTTTTGTTTTTTTTCTAATGTAAGTGTTACCAAAATCAAAATAGGAATGCCCTCCCCATTAAATTCTGGTTGCGTCCTACTTTATATTTAGAATCCGAATTGGTCAAGTATTGTTTGGAAATAAAAGAGGGTGACATTTCGGCTTGCAATAAGGAACCATTTTGATCCAAGAGAAAAGTGAGCTGGTTACAAATGGTGGTAATCATTAAACATTATCCAATCTTGGTGATTCGAACCGTGAAGTATATCTCCAGGCCCCCATTCCTGCTTTTAAAAAGGAGAATGTGGCAAATTACTTTGAAGTCTTGATGGCAGAACACCTTCAAATATGACGGTGAAAAATGTATCACCTGCAGAAAGAGGGAAGACGACAACGGTTTGAAGAGGGGGCCTCTAGTTTCCAAACTATAGAATGGATCCACTGTTGTCTTCTCAACCATATCAAGCCGCCAGAAACTTTGGTCGTAAGATTCTACGGCCAAGATGTGCTCTGCACCACAACCCGTTCAATGATGGGATTTTCACAGAAAAAGTCAATAAGATGCCATCGCCCTTTCAAAAAAAAAAAAAAAACCAAGATTGTCAACCGCTATCGCCGCTTTTTTCGCTATCCGTCGGATGCATCAAGCGGATCACCGAGAGACAAGGAAGAGGATCGGGGTTGAAAGTGTGATCAGCCTTTCTGAAGAGAAGAAGTTGACTGCTTTCTATGATGCAAAGGTACAGAAAATATCAACATATTGTCAAGTAAACTTGTCGAAAAAAGGAGATTGACAAGACTAAAGTAAAACTTCTTTATATATGTTAAGATATTCGTATTATTATCATTCTGCCATTACTTTATATATTACATATGTTCATATTTGTATATTGGTATATCTAAATTTGTTATGATAAATTATCATTATGATAAATGTCAGGTAGTGAGTGAAATTTAAACAACTGCCACTATGATGTTTGTTCTATCGACCAAAACTCACACAGTGAGCATCACATATATCACCAACTAATGATTGACCAATAAATATGTCGTAATAAAAGAACTTTCTACGCAATATTGGTTAAGTATTTTATTACAAATTAATACAATAAAAAATAAAATGTATTTATTCCTATTTTTTCTATATTTCCAATATTTTTCATACGACATCATCGGAAAGTGACACTTTTCTCTTTATTTTGAGGAAAGAAAGGTGTGGTGTACCTCCCAACGAAGGTAATGTGATATTAGGGAGGTAATAGTAACTATAACTGTTATTTGTATACCAAGAGAGAAATGTGCATTGTTCCCTCCGTCGGGCATTAATAATCCAAGGGAGGGACCGCACTTTACTCCAGAGGCATAAATGTATATGATTTTTCATACGACAGAACAGTTATTATTGTCTCTGACAAGGTTTTTACAACTACGTGTGCTACATGATTTGTAAGGTCATTCTTTCAGTTCGAATCATGGTTAATGCGGGAGGAAAAAACTTTTACTTCCCGCATTTTACTTTACCTCCCTTGGGAGGTACAGGAAGGTGTCACTATCCGATGAAGTCGTATGAAAATATATATTGTCAGAGATAATAACTGGAAAATTTTAGTTATGCCTTTGGAGTAAAGCGCCATTCCCTCCCTTGGAAAATTAATGCCCTCTGCAACACTCGGGTATCAAATTTCATGCGCGATTTCATCCTTTCCCTCATAAAGGGGTGATAAAGCAAAACACGTTTTTTTACATTTCTTAAAAAAATTAAACACCTAAGTCATTCTTTTTCGAATTTTGATTCCATTCAAATGAATCGTATTTTTCGTTGAGAGGTTTATATTGTCGAATGAAATAAAAAAATCGATTGTCGATTTCAACAAGAATACCTAATTTTTCTTATTCAAGATACATGAATGGATTTGAAATAATATTTTTAACTAATGTAACAAATTTCATTCAAGATCAATAAAATGAATGTAATCACGTCGCAAAAAGCGCCCCTTATCCCCTTCGTAATCATTTCCAGCCAAAGAATTAATCAAACGTTACACGGTGTCAAAAAACGCGCACCCTATTTGGCTCCAAGAAATGTATACATTTTAAATTGAACCAATATATTGTGACATCTTATATATGAGTGACGTCGCAAATTCTATTTGGAACTATGTTGTGTGACCGCGAGGGTAGCACCAACAACGGAATACTCCCCTTTATGATGTATGGAAATGATATACGCCCTTAGATTTGATTTTTATGGTACATTTAGTGGTCTAGTGAATTCAGCAAATTTTCACGGTTAATTAAATACGAGGTGCTTCCGTTGAATATAAAATCATCTCAAAACATCCCATTGTATGTTGGAAATTGCCCGAATTTCCATAGTATAAAAGTTCGTTATTTATAGGTGGAGGTCTGTAATTTCCAGTACATTTGAGAGATCAAAAAGATGCAGTTCGGAATTTCGCTGGAATACAAGGCGGCAACATAACAAAGTGTTAAAAACGTAAAAATCCTGGAAATATGTGAACAGCGGCATTTTCAGTTTTAATCGAATTTCGTGCCACCTGTAAAATAAGACTGTACCTATAGCGACCATAGAATCGGTACGTGAAACTTTTTCTCCATTGTGGTATCGGTTTCATAAAAGCACCATGAATCGGGCGAAATAAATGTTTTAAACCAAGAAAACGCTTTCTCATTGTGCTACTCACTGCCCCGTCATCATGCACATTAAAGCAAATATCGATTTCTGAACACCGTTTAAAAGTTTGTCTTTTTTATATATTGAAAATGGCTCCGATTTAACACAGTGGTTTTTTCAAAGTCAATTCATTTTACCGTTAAATTGTTTAATTCTTTGATGATATTGAACTCCTTTCAGCTTGCTAGGAGGTGGTCTGCCGAAGAGATTTCAGGAAATTTATCTCTTGGATATTCTTGATAGGAGGAGTGAAAACCATTGTATTATAAAGGAAATGTCGACTTCCACTTGCTCAAGCAAGTGATTATTGGAAACAATGAAAACTTTTGGAGTCGTGGATTAGCCGGATATTCAGTTGAAATTTGTTGAGACGGCTCTGCTAACAACTTCCTTCAAATTATACCAACGCGATTTGGGGCGGAAACGAATGAAAGCTTCGACAAAAACAGTTAAAAACATGTCATTATATCATTATTTGGATTTGAATTAATAGAGAAATAAATACAATAAGACAGCTGTCGCATGTTGTAATGCCACAAAATGGAATTATAATGTCACAAAATCGTCATTTTATTTACGTATCTATTATTCGAACACAAAAAAATTGACTTTCGTGTCATGGGGTAACGTAAATGGCAAATGTGGTCAATATACCTAGCAAAAATTGATCTTTAGTTCCGAGTGAGTTGCTACAAATTCAATTATTAAATGATGTCTCAATTTTCCAGAACGCCTTTATAGGCCTTATCGACGCTCCAAAACGGGGAATACGACTTCTTAACTACAATTTGATGAACGAATATTCGCCCTTCGTCGTCGGCGGCAAGTCGAAATATAGGTGGGTGAAATTAATGGGGATCATCTGATGGAAACAAATGCTAAATTTGGGGACACTTCTATTATGGTTTCAGAATGTTAAATCTGCACCGTAACAGAATTGCACAATTTGCTATTGTGCATTTATAAACGTAGCTATGCTGTCGCATTTGATTTATACGTCAGAGGGCTCGAACTGACACACCCTAATGTTTATTTGGCAAATTTCCGAACCCTCAGATTTCCATATTAATAATTTGTATCGTATTGTTATATCCGTATGCTTAATCAGCAACTATGAACTCCAGATACCCCAATGGAGTTTTATGATGTGGTGAAAATGACGGGATGAAACTTTACTTAATCGTGCTTATGTTCCCCTTATTGTGATATTATTAAGAGGAAAGATGAGAAAGGTCGTTTTGTAATTGGATTAAGCGTTTACGACTAAATGATTTTGTGATATATTACAAAATTTCGAAATATTTATTGCTCAAATTTCAATAAACGTATCATTGATTTTTAAAATTTAAATGTTTTTTTTTAATAGTCAAACTTCCTGAAACAGTTTTTGATACTCAATATGATTGAAATGTCAAAAGTTCGGAATGTTGCATTTATCTAGCAATGTTATTCATCTTGACATTCGCTTGATGGAGAACTCCGAAAAAGGGTATTCTGAGTTGAATACCCTAAATAAGTGAGTAATAACGTGATTCACACTAGGGACACCGATTTCATTTGTCAATACCTACATACTCCTAATTCATTTGCCCTACATATTGAATGAAATTTCAGGTTTCCTTATCATCATTTTTTAATTCGAAGAAGAATGAATTTTTCATCTTCCAGTTTTCAGGTGGAATTTGCTTAAATTTTTGTCAATAAGTTTCGTATAACTTTTATTTAAATCTATATTCATTTCAATATTCGAATATCTATAGATATTCGAATATATTTATAAACAACTCGAAGAACAGCAATGTTTTTTTAGTTACTTAGGTTAATTTCATCATTATTTCAAATGTGTTTTTTTCTTGTCAATATTACCTTTATTGTTATGAGAAGCTACGTTTTGCAACGTGCAGAATTTCTTCTGGATTGGTACATTTTGTTTCTTCAAGATTACAATTTATAGAATAAAATGACTTATTCTTTGTATTTTTTGCAGTGAAAATAATTTAAATTCAAAACATCGAATATTTTCGTTGAATTAATAACAAAATAACGTAGTGGATCTTTTCTATACTGGAACTATAAAATTCCTTATAGAATGTCCCACCTATAATTTCGTCATTTCACAACTAATTTAGCAGTAAATATTCAAGGCGAATATAATCGTCCAATAAAATTGTAGTGCATACACAAAATGTTAAATTGAAAGTGAATAAACGTTAATTACATAGTAGTAAAAGGTTATCTGGGTTATTTAGGTTAATATAGCTAATTTAATTTCGTTGTATTCAGATTCCTAGGTTGCTATTATTATTTACGCATGATGACTGTGAGAAAGATTATTTTGTAGTGTTTTTCCAAAGTCAATAGGATTTTTATAAAATTCAGCTGTTTAGATAGTTCCATGGTATCAAAGCAGGAACAATTTCGAAAGGAAAAAAATCAGTTTGCTCACATATTTTATATGGTGGCAACGTAATAATCGAATTAATTAATTTTTTCAAATTGTTGCAAGTAAAACCATTTGAAGGTAAGGTAAAATAATTATACCTTGAAGGTGTTTCAAACATGTAGATATAATATGTATTGAAATGCCTAAGTCGATAACTATACGGGCATTAAATTAGCTTCCCAAGAGCACATGTCACATAAGTGAAATTGTTGATCGACCGATGGTCTGGCGGAAATATTTTCTATGATAATGACTGCTTTTGAATTTCGTTTTTATCGCCACAAAAAAATCATATAGCAAAGATCCCCTTAATTCGATCAACGAAAACAACATAATTTCTTGCAATTATGAATTTTTAGTAAAAAAAATTGACTTTACATGACACCATCAGATTGGTCAGCAAGATAAATGGCATTGAGCCGTAACTTTTTCGCGGTTCTGCTTGAGGAGTTGTTTCATCTTCAAAAATTCTCAATTATTTTGAAAAATCTTGATGCTAAAGTGAGGGAGTAAGGGAGAAAAATTCCTTAATACGAATGATATTACTATTTGCATTATTTTTTTCTCTTAGAGCCTCACTAATTTCTGGTTTTATACTCGATGGAGAATTTCTCACAAGTCTATATCTTTATTCTGCCCTGCATTTCCAAAATTACAAATAATTCTCACATTTTTGGGAAAACACGTAAATTTATTTTATCCCAGTTTAACTGTTATTAAATACAAGTTTATGATAGAATATCACTACAGAGGTTGTAAAAACGTATTTTTATTTATCGAACTTGACTGCCGTTGAAGAAAAACCTGGAGTTAGGTAGGTACAGAAAAAAAAATGAAACAATTTTTTTTTCGAAAAATTCCTTTATTATAATATTGTTTCGAATATTTCTTATTATATTCATACATAGAGTGATTGAATAAGCTGTTATAGAGGTGGGAACATTGAAGAAAATGAATTTTTATGGAAGGAAATTAAATAATTTTTACTATTTTCATCATGTAGTGTCATTTCAATCAATTTCATAATTTGAAAGGTTATTCTACATGGAAAATGTTAACCAAAAATGGCAGTTTCGTAAGTGTACGAAAATGTTTTCGTAAGGAAAAAAATAATTTATGAATTATGAAGATTAGGTATAACTTGATATTTTTCTCAGTTACTTACATAAATTCACGGAAAAAATTCCATTTAAATCGATTGAACACATTTGGAGAAAAAGAGTTTTGGATTTGTCCAATTCTTCGAAATAAAAAATTGAAACTTGCGTCAGGATTGACGGATCTCCTTAGTGGTAACACTTTCAAAAGTTGATCTGGATATCTTTCTGGGGCCAAATTATCATGCGAGCCTTTCTCAGTTTTTTCCAGAAATGTTGTCATTCTATTTGGTGATAGGGATAGTTGGACCACTTTCTGTAAAAATTTGTTCATTTGATAAGTTGATTTAGATTTTTATAATATGAGATATTAAACATTTGTAATTTTAATGAACAGTTTCAGTACTTCGGGATAGATGGAATAAAATTTCAAACTGAATCAAATTTTCTATTCGTATTTTATTCAATAAATTTATGAAATTTCCATATGATGGGCAGGTAGGTAGGTGTATGAAAAAAATTGCCCATCGAGTTTGAGGTTCAGCACATTTAGTTTCGCTAAATCTATCGATTGATATTAACGCGTTAAAGCTTAACGGAGTGACGTTCAACGACTATCGTAGTCGTAGGTACACAGCTGTGGTAGATAGTTGGTACCTACGAATAGGTTTATCTAGATTTAGGTACACAGGTACATAGAAAATTAGAGAGAATTTTTGATCGTTTAATTTTTCAAATACCTGTCTACAACTGTTATAGTACCTATACCTTGATCTGTCAGAGTATTCATAAATCAAATACCAAACATTCACTCGAATAAAGGTACAAACTTGGAATTTGATCTTGATGAACTGGATATCACAACCTTCTTCATTTCTGAAACGGTTACAAGGGTAAAGGTGTCCAGTAAAAGAATAAAGATTTCATTAAATAATATATTTTAATGTACCCATCCATCATATATTCCGTAATCCAACCCCAATGAGTTTAATACGAAATTTTGGTTTGGAAACCCTGGCGACGGATGACTTGTTAATTGTGTAGAGATCATTTATGGCGCGCATCATAAATTATTGGGAGTAAAGTATTGATGAAACATATTCATGGAAGAACCTATAAAGGAACAGGTACAGGACATGTTAACGTAGGTACGTTGAAATTCATCATTTGCATCCAAGTCTTGATGGGCTATTAGTTTGTTTGAAATGATGCAGGATTCACGATAAAATTATTACTATAATTAAGCATTTTCCTATATTAACCACTAAACGTTTGTAATAAACAATATTCATAATCTGGTTTTGACAGTTCGTGGGTAATTTAGTAATTCAGAACGAAAGTTGTTGTGTCAACCATTTATGTATACCTATAATTCATCAAACTATCCAGTAAACAACCAATTACTTACCCACACGTTGTATAATAATTTATTTACATATTTGCACCAATAAACTGGATGCACAAACTTCATAAACCATGGGTCAATTTAATGATGAAAAAGGCGCAAAACAAAATGGAGATTGGCTGGAAGACCCCTCCCAGCAAATTAAGTTGGCTCTGCCTCCCCCGGCGGCCTCGGCTTGTAGCTAGGGCTCCAATACATATTTTACCGACCGTTGAGGCCGGGCTTAACAAGACTTGCGCACCTACTTACTTTGCTCCACTCTGGCTGTCTAATTTTTGCTAGATCAGATCTACATGTAACAATCTTCGGACACCGAGGACCGAGCTCTTGAGGTTTGAGTTGCTGAGGTGCGACAAAACAGAAGTTCGCGAGTGTCTCACCGGTCGCCGGAATATTAATTTGTGTTGAGTGCGCTCACGTCGTTTTGTGTCCGATTATGTTTTTGTGAAAGGACAAGAATGCCGTTACCGCGGTTCTTTGATGCGACGTTTCGAAAACGGCTTTGAAAAAGTAAGTTTAAACCTCTATCAATTCATATTACTATTGGAACATGCAAATGTGAATTTCAGCAATGCTGTTCTGTATTAAAAGTGATCAATTATTTTGGAGGGAAAAGCAGTGTTGAATCAGGATAAGTACTCTGGGTCCTTGATTTAACCAGAAATTTTTTTGAACACTTCTATTTCACTTTTTTAGCACATTTCAATAACAATCTACTGAAATGTACCTACATATATAGGTACATATGTAAATAACCCAAGCTTTCGTTAGAAAACTGGTTCTCGTGATCAGAGCGTGGCGAATTTCGAAGTTTTATGTTCACTTGTTTAGCTCATTATCTCTACTTCTTTTGCCAACAAATCAATTACAAAATGACTACCATCAGTTTGTCCCTACATTAATCTACTTGTAAGTCGACTACTAGGTCCTAAATTTCAGATATTCCGATAGGTCTAAACTATTTATCAAACTGAAACTTTGCCATTATCCTAGGATCAACTTCGCTCTTTGTTGTAAAACCACTGTAGGGGTAAAAACTAGAAATCGTTCATTCCAATAAAATTTATTGCTGATTGAAAGGTATCATTGCCATGCCTAAGGCGCTATTTGAATGGTAGCTAAGAACATATAAACAGAAATGAGAAGGTGACGTTTAGGTTGATTTAAACGTTAGACCATAATTACATCCCATTCTAAGTGGATTTGTCACTTAGTGAATTTGTCGTAAATTGTATGGGTGGGTCAATACGATGATAAAAATTAATAACGTAAGTACTTTCATTTTAGTTTCTTACAGTCGCAGTCGGCTTGAATATCTGTACCAAGATTGTTTCAGTTTCTTATAGACTCAATTTCTTCAATAATGGCGGTTAATGTTCTTCGCACCTAAAGTGAAAAAGTTAATAACCCCGGAACTGTTATCCAATCATTCCAAAGAATATTTTGGTTTTATCTGTTCTATAATGCATCTACTTATGGGAAATCATCATAATACATATGATTTATATGTTTCTTGTGTACACTATAAAATTGAATTGTAAGAAAAACTTCTCATATTCAATGAAGCCATTTCTTTCAGTGATAGGTAACCGGATTTAGATGCCTATGAATATTTGGTACTAATTAATTAAAAGGGTATTCGAAAAACATTGGTCTAAAATATCAAGTTCTATCGGTTACAAAATTTTCCGAATTATCAAAAAAACGAACAACTTCAGAAGTCAAATAGTTTAGTGAAAAAAGGCTTGTGAGAACGAAATGTCGAATTGACGTCTCAAAAAAAGGTGACACTTCTCCTTTACCGATTCTGGCAATTTCATTTCTTTTGAGAATTTTTTCGACCAATATTTACTTTTAAAATAAACATTGGTATTTACACTGATTTCATATTCTTAAGCTCGAAATTTGTATTTTTCGTAATTCAAGTATTCACACGTGTAATTATTATCCATGAGTGTCAACCAAAGTTGAAACTAATTCGAGACAACAATTTGAAAAAGATTATACTTTTGAAATGGAGGATCAATCAAAAAGAACGTGGTATTAAATTTTGTGCTATATCAAATGCATGCACCTCTTGTAGTTTTTCCCAAAATTTCGGCAAATGTTAGAACTTTGATTACCTCTGTGGAATTTGTAAGAAAATTTTTATTATATCTCAAATTTCTAATAATTGCAATGATATACCTATGAGATGAAGCGCCACAATTCCTAAAACGAGAACAAAAAACTTGGATTTGCATAATTTTCTAAAATTTCAACTAAGCATTCCGAAGTAGCGTGAAATTCTCATTAAGTTTTTGGATCCCCTTCCAAAAAATCGTGGAATATACACAATAGTTTTCTATATGAAAATAAAAATTTAGATGGATAAAATGAAGAAATATAATTAAATATTGAATTCCATAACTTGAAAATTTATAACTTCAGGCGAAGAATATTCCGAACATTTATCTTCTTCTCTAAAATTTTTAATTTATAAAATAATCCTCAATGAGGTAAACAATCTGAAAAAAATTCGTAAACATGTGAGTATTTAAAATTTGAATATTTTCGACGAATGTTGTACTGGCATTCAATGCAAATTCTCTATTGAATGAAACATTCAAAAAAGATGTATACAAAAGATGTGAAAAGACATTCAAAAGAAATTATGAAATTCAGAGGGATAACTTCCGAAAAAAAATCGAGTTTAAAAGTTAATAAGTTATGAATAAAATTCTAACAGAAACAGAATTTGAATAATGAAAATGAAATTGGATTATTTGGATCATTCACATTTTTCCATCGTGATCACAATTTTTACGAATATAAAATCATTCTAAGAGTTTTTAATTCACAAGTGGATTATTTTTTAGAAACGAACATTCTCATTTTCTCTTGGAATATTAATTTGATAAATATTTCGTCCATATGCGATGTGCTTGTTTGCCATAATGGTCTGTCGATATCAGCACTAGGTAAACGAATTGAGAATTTGCAGCAAAATTTATATCCTAACCAGGCGAATAATTTTCTTTTTAGACCATTTATTTATTCGATAAGCAGGGGAATTGGTTTTAGAAAAATACTTTGTCTTGAAAGTATTTTGAATTTTATTGCGATGATTAATTAGATTTTCTCACTATTTTTTTATACAAATATCAAACGAAAATACTTCCACTACCTATCATTGTCAAACAGAAAATTTCGATTAAACCAAATATGGGAGGTTTGATAATCATCAAATCGATAATAAAATTTATTCTCTGTTTGAACAATGCTGCGTACACACCTTGTTCAAACATCAATTAAATATTTAATCACAATTAACTGTCATAATCGCAGTAAACCCACAAATTTCGATTGACTCAAATGTTAAATCGACTTATCTCTAATTAATACTTTCATCACGCAAATTAACTGTAGTTCCTAATTTCCGGATTCCTGCCACGTAAAGAACTGGAAGAAATATGAAGGAAAACAGAACTTAATCATAATTGGTTTATCTCAATTAAATAGGTACGTTCGGACAAGCGGCACACCATTTTCCGTAGCTGATTAATGATAATCAGAGTGTCAAGTATATCTCTGTCAGATCTTTAATCAAGAGTTCTATTTGAATACCAGAACGAAAAAAGTAACGAGAAGACATTTTTCAAACTGGCCTTGGTAAATAATATCTAAAACACGATTTAAAACCAAGAGAAATCCATAAAATGCAAATATTGGTGAATGAATATCAAATTACCTAAAATTCATTTAATATTCTCGTAGTTCGTAACAATTATTGAATGTACAAGCCGACATTTGTTGAATTAATGATAAATTATTAAATAATAGCTACTGTTCCACTAAACAAGCCGTTTTGTTCAGAAATTTAATTACGATCGATTCGTTACATGGCCGGATTTGACAGGTTACTGATTGTGAGTGACGTCGACCTAAATGGCCAATGGATTTTTGTACCCAACATTGTCTTGGTTAAATGTTAATATTATATCTCGTGCTTATATCATAAATAAACGACAAGCGTTTTCTCAACAATTTTGTTGAATTGGGCAGTAATTGTCATCACGAATATTCGTGATGGAATCGACGAATAACTGGAGGAATTTTCTTGTACGGAGGTGTTGAAAAATCGTTAACACATGCTAAGTGAGCATGGAGCAAATATGCATCTTAATGACGTCGAACCTCTAACTCTTCAAATAAATCATCTCTAACTCGTAACCAAAGTCTTTTTGCTATTTGCGATGAGGAATTAATAGTTTCAATTATAATAGAAAAAGTTTCAGTGCTGTTACAAAGTGCAAGTACCAATTACTATGAATCAAGTTTTCTCGTCAATCTCGGGTTTGTTAGGTAGTCTAACTGCCACATAACTGACCTTGGAGATGGTACAAAGTAATAGGCAGGAACGACACCGGTTAGGTGCCAATGGAAAACCACACCAACAATAGGTTGCTAGAGTAGTTTCTCGTATTGTTGAACCAGCGCTGCATCACATATTCAGACTTTAAAACTCTGGTCTCGAGTTTTATCGCTTCCAAATTAACGAAGCGCCCCAGTGAGGTCAATTTTTCTACGAAGGACAATTTGTGAATTCAGATTTTCGCATTAAAACAGAATATTTTGTCGAATTTTGTACCATCAAAGTTAAATTGAACAAGATATCAAACGAAGCAAATGAAGTGAATAATGGTTCCCAAAAATCGATATGAAAATAAACGGATTTTTTCCATTCTATAAATTGTCTCAATAATAGGCGGCTTGTCAAAGCGCAACAGAACAGCAAAGAGTACTCATTTTCTTCGATGCTTAACTTTACAGCGGTGTGGTAATGACGATGTGGAGTGTAGACTAACAAGAAAGGAAGAAACCGTGGCAATCGGACCATCAATATAGAATGCCCTGAGGAGATTTTTTTGTAGAACCTAAATAGATGACAGATAATATTGACTTGTACACAACGAATCGTGAAATTTTTATTGGTTCCCATATTTTTTATTTCTTTACTCAATAAGATAACGGAAATGAGGATCGAATATTCAAAAATCAAACTAATCGATATTCAAGTTAATGCGATATAATTTGAATAAGGTTTATTCGAAGCGAAAAATTCATTCTGAACAACTTTCATTGGAAATATTTCACCGCGTTACTAACCGCGGTTGAAAAAATCTATATCTACTTTGAAACGCATAAAATATTGTTGTCGCTTGATGGTTTGTATGGAATCTATTACGGCATAGACATATGGAAGTTCTATTTGAACAGAATAAATATTTTATGGAAAGTATTAACGTAGTTTCAAGTTTAACTTTCCACTGTAACGATCTATACGTGTATAAAGCTGAAACGCCATACGTACCGAAAGATTTAAGAAAATTTTGATTGTAATCTAGTGAATCTAGTGTTTTGGTTGGATCTTTTGAAACATTTTTACAAGAAAAAGAAATTATTTGAAAAGAAAGTAAACTTGATTTCAAATGAACATTTTTCATTGCATTTTTTCTGAATTTTTACTTCTTGTGCCGAGGAAGAGCAGCAAGAAATACTGCGTCTAAATTTTGCCCTTTGTCGTTACATCGAAGGAGCAAAGGAAATATCCAATTTTTCTTTCAGAAATTATTTTCCACAAAGTTTAGCTTTTTGTGTCGGCTGAGATAGCATTTTATTAGAAATTCATCCTGTCTGATCGAATTTGAGCAGAAAAAAATCGAAAATTTCTCCGAAATAAGGAAAATTCGAATCATAACGGAAAGTTTCTATTCCTAAAGTCAGTCTCCCTTCATTTTTTTAAATACTATGCGAACATAAGTAAGATGAAGTTTGTTTCAATGCACTTGATCCGCTTTTAGTTTCGAATTCAGAAAAAAACTTCCTTCCAGTCTCAATGCTTCAGTTTACCTGAAGTAAAATTTCAGTTTTGATAAATATTTTCGTGTAAAACTTTATTTCCATGCTTTTCTGATTGAATATATTTTATTCATAATTTTTATAATCAATAATTTATTCTGGAGTACTGGAGTCTGTTTATAACGATATTGAAAAAGAGATTCTCTAATAGATAGACGTACATATTTCTATTGATAGAAATTACGCAAATACACGCGAATTGTTTACAGAAGCAACGCATTCCTTCATTGTTGGTTATAATTATGAAAGTTCAAAGGAGATGGTGAACTTGACAATCATTTAATAAGATTATTGTTGGTTTGATGAATTCGTGTTTACATTCTATTATGTCGATTACAGTTTACAAAGATAATGAATGCACTATTCATTCATATAATGAAACACGAAACCAGAATAGAACAGTGAAGCTTGGAAGACTTGAGGTATTTTGTATTCTTATATTTTTTGGCCAAAAAATTTATGTTTATGAAAGACTTTATGAAGCAAATTAGAACTACTCTTGTTCGTAGTTATGAGATTGTAATCAGATTGAAATCAATTTGAGTTCTCCAACATATTTTAGAATTCTTGTTTAACTTCAGAGTAATCGAATAATTCAGAAAGTCAAGTTCATCGCAAGATATTTGTTCATATTCAAATTAAACTTCAACATTTACTGAAAATATTGAATGAAAATTTTTGTACCTCAATTCTCTACATAAAAAAGACGATTGGTCTCTTGATACCTACTGTTGGTTCAATTTGAAAGTAATGTTTTATCTATTTATTCTATAGCTTTCTTCCATTTTTCTGTTTCCTTCACCAGAAATATTCTTACGACTTCTAAATTTATTTAGATTGTAATGAAACTGTGTGCCAATTCGATAAAAACTTTTCTCCATATGCTCTAACTTTTCTTTTCATACATAATATTTAATTTCAGTATTACATATTTCTTTTAGCTGATCACGATTCGTTTGGAATTCTTCAGAAACCTAAACACCTAATCAGATCGAGGCAGAAACATCAAAATTCCTGAAAAGTACAAATTCAAGAAAATTACTACCCGAGTTCTAGTCTTAATCAATCAAAACAGAAAATTTCACTAACTTACAAACTGGATGATTGAAATGCTCTTTTTTTGAATGTTGGAAATCCAAAACATCAAAATTCAGTTCTATAATTTTTTTCTCAAACGGTTTATATGGATTAGTTTCATTATAAGAATAATGACGATTTGATTTTTGATCCGTCTCTCTGACCAATAAATTATTTTGGGGACCGATTCGATATATTCAATAATTCAAACGTAACTTTTAGATTATCTTTCACTAGTAGTGACCACGATATCCACAAGAAGCAAATCGTGCAACTGTTAGTCCCATACCATATGATTACATTTTCAAGTTCAACTTCTTCATGTCCCGAACTAATAAATGCTCCCTTTTTAAAAAAATAAACATATTTTTCAAAACGTTGCAACTCTAATTATATTTTAAAAGTTCAATTTATCGTGAATTTACCATCGCAAACCGGTGTTTAATAATGTAATTAAAAGTATTTAATGCGTTCCTTGCGATAATATCAATTATAAGCTGTTTTTAAATGAGACCGAAAGGTACTGGAATGGCGTAACCTATAATTAATCAAGAGGGTTGCTTTTGTTGCAACCGTAATAATTATTCCCCACTAAAATGGATGTTAATTTGATTGATCAATTTGTTTTTCGTTGAACAACAACGGGGAGAGAAAAAAAAAACGGCTCGATTAGCTTTTTATCATACCTGAAGTTTTTGCTTCTGACAGAAGTTTCATTGGTAAACTAGAAGCTGAAGTCAACGAAAATAGCCGTGAAACTAATTATTAAGTCTTGGAGATTTGCGGTAAAGCCGTGCTTATTAAATGATCTTGGGTGATTACAAAGTTTCCTTGCGCAATTTAACCTTCCTCTGTTTTAGAAGCATATTAATCAATTAGTGACGATGTTTTAAGAAATAATAACTATTATTATAAATGAAATGGTTTCTTCTACATTTGTAATATTAACAGGCTTACAAACTGTGCTCGAGAATGTTTTATTTGGAAATGGGATACAAATTAAAGTGGTGCTGGTTCCATTTCTCTAGATTAATTGTAGGTTTTAAACCAATTCGTACCGTTACCATTGATATGGAAGGAGAACATAAAATGGTTGTTTGTGGAGTCGTAACGTTTTCCGAATTTTCCCCGGAGAGAAGTGATAACTAGCTAACTTCGAGCTAGAGAATGTCTTTTGATAGAGCTAACAGTTTTATCAATGAGCGGTTCATACCTTCAAGATTTAATCGTTATCGGCTCAACGATGTCTTTGAAGTTTCTGAGCAGCAAACAAATTGCTCGGTAGCTTGAATAACGTGGAAGGCTAACCCACTTTTCGTTCAAATTCATATAATGTTTAAGATCGTATAAATTGTTATTCGAAATTGCCAGGAATATGTTCACCATCGACGAAATCTTTGTAATAACTATAGCTTTCGGCATTACCTCTCTTTATTCAGCTGTAACTGCCGACAATTCAGTTCGGTGTATTACATTAAAGCGGTCAATAATCATTTTAAGCACTGATCGCCGTGCAGGTGCGGAATGATAAACAATACCCTTTGTACGTTCATTGTTTTCTGCACTTGTATTGCATCTCGGCTTACGTGAAGCAATCAATGCTAATGTTATCATCAATAATTGGCGACGCTTAGTTTCGCGAAATTTGAACCCACTTGCCATTACAGACTCTATTTGACATAGTTTGCAACAGTTTCGTGTCCGATTTTCTTACTTTTGGAAAACACTGCTCTCACAGGTCTTCTGAAAAGACTCAGCAGTTATCTCCTAGCAGGGGATGTATTCTGTGTTTCATGATCCTAAACTATTCGAAACAGTTTTTCAAATATTATCCGAGACGTATCCGGTTCTTGCACCAGAGTCATCAATTTTTCAGTTGTTTTTTTCTCGTTGATCCGCTCATTCAAGAAGTAATGAAAGTTACAAAGAAATAAAATTGGTAATTTTGACATAATTTGTAGGATGTACTAAAGCTCAATCAGAAACTTCTTTGCAAACGATCGGTTTTTGCAGGAAGTGAATATTTTATTGTGAACGAATCGTTAATGAGCATTAGAATAAACGGAAAACAGTAGACCGTTAATTATAGTTTTCATAATCGTTTGTAAAACAAAGTGCTGTAGATAACGACAAGTGAACGATGGCGTACAAAACTTGTATGCAAAGTTGATGACAACAATTCACACTTTGCTAAGCGACCGGTGAATTCATCGATATAATTGGACTTGCAAATCGAGGTAATATGGCGGAACATTATCTTTCCAACCAAGCCGTTACGCTCAAGGAATCATAGGTAGAGGGGCCAATTGGCTATTAGAATTTTCCTGCCAATAGAAATGAATGAAATTCCGCCAGTTACCTTTCAGTGATCATATCTTTTCATACCAATCCTTCATCGAACTGTGGGTTTTTCATCATCGTTTTTTTTTTCGTTCTAGATGAACTGTTTTTCGTACCATGTGACCCCGACTGGGATCCGCATCGATGTTAAGAGATCGACAGAATAATTCACAGATGGTAAGCCTATTTTTATAAACTAATAAAATAATTTCAAACTAGACTCGAATCTAAAAAAAAGTAATTCATTCGAGTTGAATTGATGTGAGTATTGAACCTGATTCGTGGGATAACCGCGTTCTATTGTTACGAAAAATTCGTGTGTTCCAAAACTTAATCATTCTGTATCAGCTTGAATCAGTAATAAAAAAGATTTACAGCGAAAATAAAGTGTGATAAGAGGGACCACTCAAAATACACCTTTCATATAAACATGGAAGTTACTATTTGCATAGATGTATCCAGGATTTATGGATTTTTCAGTTTGTGTTGTTATAAAATGAACGTGTGCGAAAAGAACGCCCTAAAACATGAACCAACCCCTTCGACCACTATAATTAACGTGTCCGAAATAAACGCAGTCAATTTCGGGGTGTTTGGAAAATTACCCTCAAAGTAGGTATATGTAAATATACTTCGTTGTTAGGTACCAACGTGAAAGAATTTTCGTTTCTTGTTCGTTAAAACATAATAAGTTCAGTTATGCATATCATTTGCGGTATGTTCGCACACTTGATTATAAGTACAATAAAAACCTTGTTTGAATAAAAAGGAATTTGTCGCTTGCGATCTAAAAAAAATAACATATGGAATCTACTGGTTGACAAGCTCTATTATACCCCTATCTATTCTGAAGATTAATACAAAAATGCGTAAATTACCGCCCGCTACTTCGAATAGGTACGTGAAAGGATGTTTGAAATAAATGTAGCCTCAAGTTATCCGTTCGAAAATATGTATATACTTTGTCATAACTTCCATCATTACATTGAATTTGCTTAGCACACGAAAGGATCGTTATTCTAAACATATTTTGGAATCGTCAATTCGCCCACTAAACGAAAAACACGCTCAGGATCCGACAAATGACTAGATAGTAAGAAAATTACCATAAATCAAATTCATTCATACATCACGCTGCTGACCTAAAACACATGTTTGTGAACATTCAACCCTTAGGCAGATGCGAAAGTGAGTTTTTATTCACCATATAGTAGGTACAGCCTCCCTTCTGAACGTATATCAATTTAATAAAGTCACCCTTATAGTCGGAATTAGTTCCGTTCATCTCCGGAAGAACGAAAAAGAGGCACGCATTGTTCAAATTTGTCATGTAACTTTACGATGAACTGAAAAAATTAAATTTGTAATAGTTGGTTCCTATTATTCCGTATCCATTGTATAATTACAGCTAATCATTTCGAATTCATCATTATTTCGACTGATAGGGTTAATATTTTTATTGTTTGTTATATAGAAAAATTAATGCGGGGATAGTCAACACGGAAATTTTGTTTGAATTAATCATATCGGCTCATTGAACATTTTAATTCATTTGGTTGATTCATGGCGAAATTATTTTAGCTTATTATACAGTAGCCGACGCTTTTACGTACAAATGAAAAACGACCTAAAATATTGACGCTAATCCAATTATAACTCGATTAAGAACAAAAAAGAACTTAACAAATGAAGTGATAATTAAAAGAATATATTAACAATAAGAAGACTTGAAAGACTTATTGCTCATCAGCCTTTGATGACTGTGATCTCAAACGTTTTTGTGTCGGTTTATGAACTTACATTTGTATCCACGCCAGAAAACAGAAAAAATGGGAATACGGCACAAGATAATTTGTTTCTAGCTCGTTATTCATATCTGAGTTTTCAGAACTAAAAGAGATACATACGTCTAAAAATTGTTTTGCACTTTAATGTCACAAATGGGTTTTTGAATGTGAATTATTTTCAATTATCGGGTTTTTTTATTTATCAAAGTCAATATTATCAAACAGGGTGCTATGGGAATCAGTCAAATAAACATAATTTTTTTCAAAATATTTGTCGACCATACCTTCGATGTTTGTGATTTAGATTTCAAGAAACTGTTGAATTATATGTTGAAATTGAACATATTTTTTCGAGTTTCCATAATTCCTTTTTCTCAGAATCTGTGAATATTAATCTATGCGAAAGTGTTAATCTTATACTGATTTAAATTGCTGAGACACGAAGTGGGATTTACAGAAGTTTTTGTAAAAATGAATAGGATTTTTAAATTGAAGTCATGAAAAACATAAGATTTTTCAAAGTATTTGTCGACTTAGGTTTGACCATACCTTCGAACTTTGTGATTCACATTTCAAGAAACTGTAAAATTGTATGCTGAAATTTATAGACATATCGTTTCGAGTTTCAATAATTCGTTTCTCTCAAAAGCTGCGAATAATAATGAGCTGTATCCCAGGTGATCTATTCGAAAGTGTTAATCTCATACTCATTTAAATTGCTGAGAAACGAAATGACAGAATTTGGGATCTATAGAAGGTTTTTACTAAATTGATGAATAGGATTTTTAAATAAATAAAAAGGTCATGAGAAACTTTAAGAAGGGTAATGAATGAAGTATAATATCAAAACATAATTAATCGATGAGATTTGTCTTTGTGTATTCCAAGAAATGTCACTCCGGTCGTCGGCTGATCAGATTAGGTTTTAATTATATGGTATTAAAATTTTCACTTTCAAATGAAATGCTTTTTGAATTTGGAACTCTGTTTCAAATTGGAATAAAAAAGCATATTGTAATATTTTCTTGTTATAAAGCATTTTTATCACAATACAAAAAAGCTGCATCAATAGATAATCAAAAATGATAGAAAAACATTAATAAAACGAGTTGGAGACACAGCAATAATGCCAACACGATTTTTTTCGTTTTACAGTTTCATGTTAGATAAGAAATCAACAATTCCAATTCATTCACATATTTATTGAGAGAGTGAATATTTCTCGTCACGTAATATCCAAAATTATATCATACGCATTGTATTGTATGTGAATATGCAAATTAGATATTCATAAACTATTTTTAAGCAAAAACAATTTTTCTCATCGTTGAAACCATAATTTTCATTGTAAAATAGTTTCGTGAACCATGGTTGACGTAGAATTTTTTAGACTTCTTATTTTTCATTCACCGATCTGATAATCCTTTAAACTGCAACAAACAAAGTTGATTTCAATTTTGACCGATTATCTACGAAACAGTTTACTCGTACAATTCATCCTACAAAATTAGAAAGAATGTGCGAATGATTCCAGATAAGTTTTTCATTAACTAGTTGACTGTGATAGTAAATTAAGTGTGAAAGTGATTTGAGTTAATAGTCGCACTTTGAAATTTAATTATCTTTTATTATTTAAAGAATCAATTTTCACTGATTTAGTGTCAAAAATTAGATGAAAGAAAGTTTAATTGTATTGAAAATTTATAGCCGTACCTACCTAAGATGGGATGCTAGAATGAATGAATTATTTAAATGACTTTAGCGTGATGAATTATATGCAGGATAATACACAGCAGGAAAAAATTGCTCTCAATTTCGTGGTTTTCCGATTCTTTTTCACCTTCTGGGCATTATTAAAAATGAAATAGCTCTTATGATAATTACGAATCACAAATAGATATAAACAAGTTTGATCATATGTTCACAGTTATTGAGTTTACATTTTTTCTTAAGGAGGATGAAAACAAATTTAAGTCATTATCATGTCTTTTACAACAGGAAAAATGGAATTATTCGTTGATTCAATCGGTACCAATATCTTCAAAAATTGATAATTGCAGTGTTTGAATCAATTTATGTTTAATACTAGATAGTTTGCAGTAAAAAATAATTTTGGATCGGTTTTGCCATCATTTTATTTTCAAATCCAATTGAGTGATCTTCGTCAGTGGCAAGTTTAGTTTTCTATAATCACTTTCCCATTTATCCATTTATCAGTATATGAACTCTGGTTCAGCTCGTTCTGAAACATTTCGCTCCAAAACATATTGAAGTGTTTCAGAAATATTTCAAACAAATTTTTCAAGCAACATGACTGAATATAGCTTTGTAATAGAAAAAACTGGAGAAAAATATTCAAATTATGACAGGTTATTCGGTGAACACATGCTATGATTTTCAATGATCCCTAATTTTGATAGATAACGTGATCGTTTTATATATTAGTTGAAATGAATATGTTGTCCCCGATACACAGCGCGTTCGAATCGAGTTTGAGGAAAGTTTCCGTTTTTTTACTGAACGAAATAGCTTTGGGTTTTCGTTGATGAAACACTCGAGGCTACGTTTAAACAAAATAAATATAGTGCGAGCCAAAGAAGCGGCGGCAAACCAAACACCTTACCTTATAATTAAAGTCTCAGTTTAAGGCGAGTAAACACCTGCTTACATATAGTTTAATATAAGGTTTTCTCGTCTTCTATTAGGTCGGCAGAAGATTAGAAAACTCACGATAATTTGCTCGAATTATTTTCACAACACCTTTAGGTATCCTCACAAATTCACCTTAACTTGCCACCCTTATACCATTATGGTGTCGGTGCTCTTCAATTTCATCTCAATCGCGGCTCACCAAAAAAAGCGGATAAATGTGATTACCCCAGGTGGAAAAGCGGAGCTTCGAGCTGAAGTTTCAACAATTTCACAAAATTCCTGACGAAATTAATACCTTATTACGCCGTCTAGCTTCTGGCCATGCGGCGCAAGAGGAAAGGCGTAAAAAAAAGTGTGACTTGTATCGGGCAATTACAAGCCAATTTCGGCAGGGTTGTCGACAGGGTTAAGACAGAACTAGTTCGCGATGAAGGTGGAGAAAATCGAGTTTTAATTTGTGAAATTACAATTCAGGAATGTTCTAAAGTATTAGGACAAAAGTTTGATATATGTCCGTTCTACTTAAAAACCCTACTACTCAACGCATACCGACGAGGCGTTGTCCTTTTTTTTGCCGTCATTTTATAACTGGATTATACCCATGGGACGCGTCGCTATGAATACAAAGGTTTAAACTACCGAAAGCGAACTGAAGTTGAGTAGTTTTTCTAAAATGCTTCGGGGGAGACTGTAAAAAATATAATAATTGGTGGTACTAATAGAAAAAAACTAATCTGGTGCTAAGCTGGTTATCTGTTTCATTACGGCCTAACTTATATCAAATATGTAAAAAGCTGCACCTGTGTCTACAGTAGCTCCAGGTATCAGATCAAGAAACCGATCATGATTTCAATAGAAAAAATGAGCTACATTTTTTACTGTATGTGCAGTTTTAGACTTAATGTGTTCATTAAATTTTCTTTTATTTCCTTGCTGAACTAAACTGGGGTATTCAGGGTATTCCAAAGAAATTTCTGTGTTAGAGGTCACACTTTCTGGATCCAATACTGTTTCCATCATTATATAGCAGATGCGAGCAATTTGACAGTTTTCTTTAATTCAAGCAAAATCATTGCTCATCTTTGAGTAGAAAACAGGTGCACACGGCGCGAATTAGTCAACATATTTGACGTGTGAAAAATGAACAGATGCAATTCATCTAATAGGTTTTTAAACGCTACTAGTTTTTCTTGTCGTCACTAAATTATCTTTTACATTTAGATCATTTGGGATTCACCAATCTGAAATTAATGAAGCATGTGCTATTCTCGAGTATCACAGTCCATTCTTTTGTATAGATTTTCCAACCCGGATCAATTTTTTCTGTTTTAGTTCAATATTCATGATTCGATTATACGTTTCAGCGAATCGAAAAACAAAAGAATCTTTAAATAGTATTGTGTCCTCATTCTTGGAAATTAATTTCGATTGCAAGCATCGGTTGGTTGCCGCCGGTATGCAGCCTTACCATCAACCGCAAGACGATCAATAATTTGGTATTTTATAACATTTATGTAACTGGTTTACAACTGCCGAACGCAAACTACCATGGCCGAAACATTTTTAATAACCGGGTAGCTGGAAATTATCACCAAAATCATTGACTAATAACAAGTTATTCTCACAATTAAGTTGATTCATGTGTATACTGAAATAGTTCTTTGACATTCTTTTAATCTGCTCTTTAATACGAGGGATAATTACAAGGAGTCTTTGTTGCAGAGATGCCGCGGCCTCCACGGGAAAGCTACGGGGATCATAAACCACCGTACTCCTATATTTCCCTCACGGCAATGGCAATCTGGAGTTCGCCGGAGAAGATGCTGCCTCTATCAGAAATATACAGATTCATCACGGACCGATTCCCCTATTACAGAAGAAATACGCAACGATGGCAAAATTCGCTCAGGCACAATTTGTCATTCAATGACTGCTTCATAAAAATACCGAGGAGACCGGATCGGCCTGGCAAAGGAGCGTTTTGGGCATTACATCCATCCGCCTTGGACATGTTCGAGAACGGAAGCTTTTTAAGGAGGCGAAAACGATTCAAACTGCCCAAAAATATTCACGAAGAATTGGAGAGCCTGTCGAAGTTGAATAATAGCCCATTTACTCTGCCCTCAAACGTGCCGTCATCGAATACGTCGGCAACGTTGCCCAATATCTCGTCGATGGTTTGTCCAGTCAGCACGGGTTTACCTCTACCCGTACCTCCTATCACACCTACGTCGACTACTTTGAAATCATTCAGCATAGACAGTATCATTCAGAATGATAAAAGTGTTTCTTCGGTCCCACCGCCCACCACTCATTATTTTCCGAACACTCCAGTGTCACAAACTCTTCCGAGTCTACCTTGGGTGATACCGCAAACCGATCCGACGCAGCCCAGTGATTTACAAAGTGATAAGAACTTAATTATGGCACAGCAAGCGGCCTTTTTCGAATACGCCGCTGCTTTGATCTCAATGAACGCTTCGACTAGTGCTAATAAAAGTGGAGTGATAAGACCTTTACCAGTGATGCCCAGTGCTCTATATCCAACTCCACCATGTCACCCTGTCTCAATGCCTGTGCAATATTCCTTCTGCTTACCTAATAATGTACGTACTATAGATTATAAGACTGGACATATTTGTGATAAAACAGATAGAAACAAATCATTACCTCTACTTAATTTAATTTCAAACAAAAACAAAAATGTTAACTTGGATACGTCATCATGCTCTTCAGAGGAGGCAATTAATATATGAAGTAGATAACTACTCAAAAATGTATAACGATGTATGAAATTAGAGAGAAAATAGTTGAAATAAAAGTTCAAATTGAAATGGGTTTTTTCATTCAACCACCAGCGATTCATCTATTTTCAGGAATTCCGTTTAGTTTAGAGTTGGTATGAAGTGATCAAAAAGCCAAAAATTTTAAAGGTGATGGTAATGAAATTTCTGTATCCTCTACATTGACATTTATTTCTTTAAGATTTTTGCATAAGTTTAATTACCGAAGAATACAATGAATAAAAGTGTTTCAATTAATTTAAATTTTCAAGTACCTCAACAAACGTCAAAACAGTTTTCAAGTTAATCGTTATTGCTCACTGAATATAAAACGTTTAATTCAACATGGTGGTACTTCCTCAACTTCAAATACAATTCCATATAAAAGTTAACTTTGAGTTAGTTGATTTAAAAGTTCACTTCGATCAATTTTTTTCTACAACTTCTCTCTGATAAATCGAAACGACTCGAATCATTTATAAAACAAAATCAACCAGGTGGAAAACGTGAAACTTGGAAAAAGTTGCGGTGAATAATGGGAATTTAAATAGAAATTAATGTTACCATTAGGAAGAATTTGTACGAAGTGTGCTAGTTCCCACATACATGATCACTGTCTTATTTTTGATTACTTCGTTCGATTACATGCAATGTTGCGAATAATAATATAATTGAAAGCTTTTAATGCAGGAAAAATTGTGAAGTTCCAAGAAATTTGAAAATTATACTAAATTAGAAGTTGTAATTCGCTTTAATACGGATGGATTTTTTTTAAATCGAATCGAATTATTATTCATAGGAATTTTTCTGTAGAAATTGATGTTAGTTGCATTGTTTTGTTAATTTCATCATTCCATCATAAATTATCAAATTAATAATTAGTTACTGGTATTGGTTTTACAACTGAAATTCACATTGAGGTTCAGGATTTAAATGAAATTCATACTAAATCAGTTCATTTCCGGGTGTCACACTTTTTGAGAGTGCCGTTCATTCTGAAGGTGCCGCTCAATCGCAATGAGCCACTCTTTTCCAGTGTTCTTTTCAATGGTGTCGCTCAATTCGAAGGAGCCGCTCATTCGCTCGAGTTTACTCAAGTGTGCCGTTTTAAATTAAAGAGTTATTATTGATTGACCCAACACTATTTGAAATACATAATTGCTTTTTCATTTGAGATTGGATATTGAATGAGTGTTCATGTTTTCTATTGTATCTGGGCACTTCAGATTATAACTTAAGCTTCCCTAAATTTTAACCTGATTTAAAAGGTAAGAACGCATTCTTCGGCAATTGTCTTAACAAATGTTCGCGTTTTCAGCATTATTTACTTTGTCGCAATTGATATTCCACAAATCAATAGATTCGCGTAGAAAAAAGAGATTCGCTTTTAAATTGAATTTATTTCATTTATTTAAGCAAGCAGTTTATCGAAATGATTTTTTGCACAATTTGTAAATTGTCATAAGTACACCGTTTGTAGCGTTACTTATTATCTAATTAAGATGAATAATTAATTAAAAATAATGATCGTTATAGAATTTCATAGATGAAGAATGAGATAACTCTTTGAATGTTGAATAAAAATTTAAAGAACTTAAATTTTTAAATTTTTTTATTTGGGTTTAAATTTTCTTGGTAAATAACTAATAATGAGTGTAAAAAGTCTTCAACTGTTCAGTGTGATAATCATTTTCATCTCCCATAAGTTTTATTTAATTTTAGATCATATTTTTACATTTTTTACCGTTTAGTTAGTTCAAAATTTTTTTGTAGTTAAATGCACGTGGCAGGCGCAGGTACTGTAGTTCATCGTTCTATTTTTAACGCGATTGTGCAATTACCGTCGACCCTCGACCTCGGCAAGGGTTCTTGAAAAGTGGAGTCTAATGAATAACAGGGTTTTATGAATCTTCCTCTTGATATTACAATCAATTTACTAATTTCCTATTCAAACAAAATTTAGGACAGTTGGCAAGCACATGTTAATTAATATCGATATTAATATTAATTGGAAACTTTTGGAGAAAAAATCGAGAAAACTAATTATTCAGGATTCTTCATTTCAGTATGGAAATTTGAATGTCTATTTTGCTTTTTTTTTAGTTTTCTCTGTTAAAAGTATCACGTGTCTATATTGTATGTTGTGTTTGTTTCTTTTTGACATTTACGTGTCTTATTTGGTTTTGTTTCGTTTGTTCAATTAAGAAAGAGTTTGTATGTTTGGGACTCTATTTCGGTTTTGATTCGCGTGTTGTTTTATCTATTTCCTAGAGGTATTTACATATATTGGTTCTACAATTCAATTATTTTAGAGAGCACTTCGGGTATATTTTATGTGTTCATTCTAAAAGTTTCATTTCCTTTGCTACTTTTCGTTAGCGAATAATCAAAATCTTCATCCTCGAATGTAAAAATCGATTGAACTTCCGAATCCACACATGTTCGGTAACGACTGTATAAGTATTTCTCAATACTTTTGGGCCAAACTGTTATTTTAAGTATTCCAAAATCAATCAGTTACGACACAAATAAATTAGATAACGTATACAATAAATTCATGGCATTATTTGTTTATAATACGAAAAATTTTCTTGAAGGTTCTAAGTACAAAAAAAAGAATGAAAGTAAAATTCATAATTAGCAAATATAAGTTTCATATTGTTTGCGAGGAATAAGCTGGCCAAAACAATTATCTTACCATTGGCAGAAAAAAAGTTGAATCAAGCGTCTGTACAAAATTTTGTATTTACATAAAACAAAGCTATAAAAGGGTTTTCCTAACATTGTATCCCCATTTCCCCAATTTTCGCAATAAAACGTCAGCTAAATATTAGCAAAACACCCTCAAGACAATAATCATTTTTATGGAATTTAAATTTTTACCTGTGTTCAAATGAAAAGGACAAAAGCTCTAGGTATGATAACAAGAATTTATTGTTAATAATTAATAATTGTTACCGACAAACAAATAATCTCCAAAACTACAGTTCATAACGCTGGAATTTCATTCTTTCGTTAAAAAAAATCTGAACGATCATCCACGGTTGGAAGGTTCACTAATGCCATTGAATGCCCCTATGAATAAAATTAATGAATATGTCACGGTTAAGAATCAAATAAGTTTCCGAACACCGTCTTCCATTCTTTCCTTAGTGACTACTTCCAGGCGGTCTAATAGTCGAGCGCTGGACCACAATACAAGCCGAATTCAAATATTTCGTTTTATAATATGACCGTAACACAAACCGGCTACAACAAATATTCCACCCCGAAGATAATTCCACAAAGAGGGTATGAATTAAATTGAAACACAAAAGACCATTTGTGAAATCTAACAATGTAAATCCGATTCGATTTCGGTCCCGATCCATGGCAGCAGGACCGGGTTTCAGAAAGCCACGAGTGCCCGATTGGCGAATGGTGTCATAAATATGATGACGATCTCGTCGTGAATTTCAGCCCGAGCCGTTTGTGAAATAGCCTTGACATCCGAGTGGAGCTTTGCGAAAGCCGTCTCTGTCGTTTCAGAGGTGGTATGTTTATTCTGCAAGGTTACAGCTTTTGTAGGAATCTCAAATAAAGGAACACGCAAGGCTTTTGTGCCTGCTGAAATTAGGATACATGGAACATCGCCGCTGATTCGATATGCTCTGCACGCTTTCCAGTCTATTCATAATGAAAGAAACAAATCCGCTCTTAAATATTGGGAACATAGCAGTGGAATATTCAATTTGGAGAACACGATCTTTCTTTTATTAAATGGCTCGCTTTTTAATTTATTTTTTATTCATTGAACCCCTCCACCAGATCGCGAGGTTTGCTTACCAAATGTGGAATGAAATTTCTTTTCACCCTCTTGGCTTACCCACCTATGTAGAGAAGTTTTAAGTGGTTTCAGCTCTAGACAGAAACGAAAGACCCTCCTGATAGCTACTTACAATTGCATGCATTAACCAAAATTATTTCCATTAAAACGCCTATTGATTTTAAATGAGGTCGTTTATTTTAAAGGAAAACTCTAGTCTGATATCCGTGCTTAGAGCAGATATAGAGAGATATGGAAAATGTAGGTATCATTTATCAAACAGCTCTGGCGTCCGCGAATTCATTCCTGGAACTATAAAATGGTAACGATTTGGCAAATTAGTTTTTAACAGATCAAGAAAACCCGACAGTGCCTATGAACGACCAGGTGCTCACCATAGAGATATATTGGCTTTTTATCGGGAGCTGGCTATAAAATTCAACCTTCATAATGGATGTTGCATCACATTAGTGGAAGGTGTTGTGGCTTGCTTCAAAATCTACTAAATCATTTGGACATAATGCCTTTCGACCGTGAGATTCCGACCGCTTTTGTCAGAAAATATACAAAAATTGATTACATTTTCGTAAATGTAACAGGTTGATTTAGCGAAAATTTCATTTCATATAATTTATTTTGTTATTTTGTTCATGATGTGGAGTTTAAGCAAGTCGAATGATAATATAGCTAAGCGTCGAAAAATTAACTTGAAGCAACTTCAGAGCACCGAAACTAACTCGAAGTTTAAGAAAGGAGATTGTCGCGCCGTTTGAATATTTAAAGTAGAAGGAAATGTTGAAATTGATTAGATATAAATACTTATTCAAATAGATTTCCATAATTATTTTTCAATGATCCGAAGAAAGTTATTTTGCACGATATTTCCATTTTTTTTGCAGTATGCTTCCTAACGTGATGAACAAATGGGATTCTATGATATTGGGGGACAGTTGAACTTCATAATCGCGTCAGTAGGCAATGTTTGTTTCATAGACAATTAAATTTTCATCCGTTAAATTGCAACCTCGATTTTTGAAATTGAAATTGATTCAGATGAATAAAGATTGTACGAATGCAAGAAAGCTTGAATTTGGTTAATTGTCTGTGGAGAATAAAAAACAAGACTTCTTGCGCCATTTTTATATTTAAGCTTGGTTTAGTGCATTATTCAAAATAACGTTACGACTATATATTGTGTACTAATTCAGAATAGAATAAGCTAAATGTAGCCTTCTAACCTCCGGACAACTTTATTCGCTAGTTATTTTCGTTATTTCGTAACGTTATTTTACAATTTTGAAATTCGTTTCCATGACAACTTATGAGCATTTTACCCAAATATTATTCAAAATCTTTTAGAATTTTCCCACCTGTATGAAATTTCTTTTCATATCTCCTCTTATAGGTCACTTTTTTTTCATTTCGTTTCAATAAAAATTAATGTTTGTTTGCTTTTTCATTTAGAGTGTTTGGTCAAACCGTCCATCCCCTTGCGCTGATATTTTGACAGCCCCATTACATGCGATATTGGCAAGATTTTGCGCTATCCAAAATGAAAATCTGTTTAGTCGGTTTACATTATCCCCGTGGTGAAGAAAGTTTTTTTTTATGTTGTGCGGAAACGGATAGGCCGATTTGATTGAGTCCAAAACATTTTGACGTTGTAATTCTGATTTGCAAAGAAGTCAGATTGGAAAATTTAGTTGGTGGTATATTAAGAAAAAATAACACAAAAGAACCAATAAAACTGCAGAATTCTTGAATACAATGAGTAGATCAAACAATAATAGAAACCAAATAGAAAATACTCTCCATAAATCATTCCTGGAGTGACTAGACGCAACTGCTTTGCCGCCAAAAGATGTGAACAATGCTCAGGCATAATGCACCGCTGACACTACAAATTCATAGTCAACAAGAGAACTGGAACGTATAAAAAGCATTTACGTTTGTCGATGATCAACGTTGCGTTTGAGATGATCAAAGTCGGAGTGAATTCCGTCAATTCCTTTTGAAGTATTTGCTACGAAGCAATATGAAGTCGTGAAAAAGAGAGTTACATCTCGACGTGTCAAGTGGAGGCCGTTTCCACGATCGTTTGACTGGACTACAAAGCTATTTCCGTTGTTTATGTCTCAAGGGGAACGGTGTGTGTTGGGTTAAAGGTTCCAGTCGGTCTGCCGAGACCGATATTAGTGGAGGAGTGTTAAAGAAGTTCCTGATGGATGTTTCTCGGCGCGGCGCGGCGGAAGAGAGTGCCGCAATTAATTAGGTGAATATCTTCGGGCAGTACCATGATGATGTTCTCCGGTGCGGCGTCCCAGGTGGAAATTAGGTTAATTTATAACCATTCTAATGGTTTTAACAGGCAGTAGTGTATATAGTATCTAACATAAGCAAGTCGCGTTGAACACTCCCCCAAAGTGGGCGTCAAGCTGTGTTATCTCTCTCACCTTGCAGATAACGACCCCGCCTTTATATAATATTAAAGCAGTTTGTTAAGCATCGAATTGTATTAAAGCAGGTAGGTAGAAGCGAGTGAGATTGCTTGTCTTCAGAAAGAGGGTACCAACGAATACAAAGGTGCCGCCGACGGCTGGCTAAATGCCTATCTTTAAGGTGTCAGACCAACACAAATGAGTTTCCTTTAATTATAGGGCCAACTTGTTTCTGTATTAGACCGCTTTGGTTGCGGACCGAGCTGCGACGTGCCCCAACAGGTTTTCTTCCAACTGAGCCGCGAACTCTAGATAGCGCTTCTCCCTCGGGGCCTGTCGGCGATTGTTTCGGTCAAATATTTGATATCTTGCCCTTAAGCAAACATATCATGTGGTAAATTGCCTGCCTACTCTTCTATCCAGCGTCCGACGCGATTGTATTCGTTGCGCTACGATGACTTTAAGGTACACAAAGGCATTAAAAAACAAAATCATTTATAAATTACACGTTAAAGCATCAAAACGTTGTCCGCCTATAAAGATAAATTATGTTTTTTAACGCTTCAGTAGTACCGAAAAACACAACAGCGTTTAGGTAGGTATGCTCGTTCGGCAGGTCCACAGTTCACAGCCTCGCATCTGCAATCCCAGACTCACTGTATCCTTCCTAGTTGAATAAAAAAATCTTGCGCACGTACTCTCCTAATCGAAACCATGCATGTTCGTCTTTCTTTCGCGCTACAAGCCGCTCGCGTTTTTTTCTGTTAACGGGAAACTACTAAAACGAATTTTCGATTATCGCCAAAAAACTACTTTCCGTTACAAGATTTTATTTATCATTATTATCATTCATTCATGCAATCGAAAATAACATTATCACCGCCACCTGAAAATATCGTCAAGTTCCTTTAGAAAGACATAAGTGAAGAAATGTCGTCACTCACCACGTATCGTATGTTCCGGTTCACTCGACAAAATATCGCATTCGAAATCAGACATACGATCGATGACATACCATCAATAAGACGAAACAAAGAAGAAAGAAAGAAAGAAGTGATTTTATATTGAGTGAAATCAAACATACAACTCTAGGAACAATACTAAGAAGTAGTATTTTGAAATTCATTACATTTATCATCAAAGATATTTCCTGAAAATTCCTTCACAGGAAATAGATATTTCTCCTTCTCTTTCTCAGTTTTCGATTTCATTTTTATATATTTCTTGAAAAAAGTACACCGAAGATGTCGTCTCAAAAAAATTCGACAGATTTTTAGTGATCTTGGATCTAGAAACAGCGATTCAATTGATTAAAAGAAAAATGAAAACCTATTGATTTCCACAAAAAGTTCTAGATTTGAACTGAATCTTCTTTTATGAAATCAAGGATTTTTTGCCCATAATCCAGAAACGTAGAACATTAGCCATTGAAGTTGGAAGTATGAATTTCTTCGAAGCTCTCTAAATAATTTCAAAATTTTAGAAGAAATATACAATATTTTCGAAATATGTATTCGAAGAACGCAGAACGAAAACTTTTCAATATTTCAGAGACTATCAGAAATGTCTTGACGAAATTTCGCTTATCATATTGAAAAAATTTAATTTAATAGAAATTTTTTAGAAATCTTAGATCAACATTCATCAAACCCGGAAAGAATTTTATGGTAACTTCAATTTTTCAAAAATATTCTACAGAAATTATAATAAGATATGTGATTGAACTTCCAAAAACTACGATGCATTATTTGAAAATTTGAAGAACAGAAAAATTTCTTGTGGAATTCGTCAGAATTTCAAAAACAACGATACGTTCAATAAAGGCAAAATTTTAACAGATGTAGTCAACGATAACTGAGAAATACTAAATATTGAAGAACGATCGCGAATAATAATTCTTCTCTACACGACGACGACATCTCATTTATTCGTGCTCGACGAAAAGGTGTTATTCGCATATTTTCAATTTCGTACAAATAAAGCCCAAAACGCTAGCTTTCGGAATTATAATCCATCGAATATTTATGAGATGATAGTTTCAACCTTGCGCTACGAGTCACCTGGTATAAAATTACGTTAAGAAGCCCCTGAGGTGCTACGTGAGTATAGGTATTTCTGAAAATTGTAAATAGATTTTACGACTTCGAGTTGAGTACTAATTTGTTCCAAAGATAATTTTGTAAAGGCCTTAACCTTATGATGTCGACGAATGGAATGTGTTTTATAAAAAAACCAACCACTTTTCCGTCTTTTAAATCCAACATATATCTGAACATTTAACTGAAGAATATAAATGAATTATAAATATAAGAAACGCCATTCCTGAATGAACTCATAAACGATATGTTTTAGTCTCACTTAAGATTGACAAGTCGTTAGAAACGAATGATCCAATCGTGATATTGATGAGGAACAAGCCATATCTGGATTTTCGCGGTGAAAGGCAAAGAACTATTAATAATTCTCTTATTAGTGCCTCTCAAAGTCCAAATACATGTTGCGGCTCAGAAAGCGGCTTTTACCCTTTACAAAGCCCACCAAATCGATCCCTGTTCACCAAAAAGACCGAAGGTGTTATTAATGAAAAAGCGGCTATTCCCGAAGTGAAAAACACTTTAATAATACAATGGAAGCAATCAGGTAATCAAATCAGACGGTAAATATATGCCCCACGAAACGGTCTAGATGAAAAGAAACTTATTTGAATAATTTTATACGGTATCCTCTACCTCGATTCATGCCCGTGGACGTCTTATTGATAAAAAAAATTACGAAATTCCAACGAGATAACAAAAATTTCGATGAGAAAAATATGTTTCCAGGTTTATGATGAAATCAGAATACTGTGATCAAAAGTAGCTGTACTTCCTGTACCTCAAACAGGTGTTACATTCAGACTTTTTTTCATTTCACTGATAGCTACGCTCTATTCGAAATCTCCGGTATAGCCGTGTCAATGAGGTAGATGAAGGTAAAGCCAGTAGTGTTCCGACTGGGGACAAACGAAACAGAACATTCTCAGTGAACAAAAAGGGACTGCACATATTTATGTACGCTTTAGATCTTGAAAAACCATGACTAATTCTATATTATGAAAAGAATAAATAATGTTTCATTTGGAACATCCGGCTATCGGCGGTTCTCAAAGTGATGAAGGTGGCCAGTTTTTTTTTAAAGGCTGCCATTCCTGAAGGTTGCGACATTGATGAATATTGGAAAATATAATATCGGGGAACATATTTAACACCGATTCCGCTCCGCTAAAGTGAATCAACCCTCGTTTTTTACCAACCTATACTCCTTCAGATGTCGAAATAATTTGATTCCGCGAACGGATTTCGTCGCACGTTTATCGATTTATTCGGTATAATTTCGAGTGTGAAGGCACTCGAGCTTGAAATTATCCTCTTAATATTTTTTTTCACCAAAAAGTTCCGAGCGGTACAAAATTATAAGTAAACTCAGCTGGTGTAACAAGTGGGTATTTACCATATTTTAAAGTTGATATGCTAATTTTTCATGGGCAGAAATCTTGTTTCACCTTATCTCGAATCTTAATTTGTATTCATAATCAAGAATTAGTTCAAAGTTGCATGGCTGAGGAAAATGGAACTTTAAGTTTGATTTTGACTTTCCATAATTGGATATGGGACAAATTAGTTTACATAACTGCTTTATGCTGTCATTAATAAACGGCTTTTTATAAAATGGGGCTTTATGTTATTTTTGGTTTATCAAAACTTTCATTATGTGTAGATCATCCAGCTGAAATTAGAACCGTATCCGTGATGAAACCAAAGCCTGTTGATGAATGAGAAGAGTAAAAAAAAGAATGAGACAAGTTTTTATTTTTTAAAAATCTCAAATTTCTGTAGATTACCATACTTTTTTTGAATTTTTCGTTACAAAGTAAGGTAAAATTGAATGAGAAATATAAAATTCGCAAACCAAACTTATTTTACAGTAACCGTTGTAACGACCAAGTGAAAGTTTTTTAAATGATGTGGCATCTATCATTTTTATTTATGGAAATAATGAGACTGATCAAGTGATATCTCATTCAAATGTGATTCAAAGTTGTTTTCTTTTTATAGGATTATTGTGCATCTGGTGCATTTTTCGATCATTTCCGCGACTCTTTTCCTTGCATATAATTAATTCTTTAGTGATGATATTATCAATTAGCATCAAATTGATTAATGTTCGAGCTTATCGAAATTTGTAGGTTAATTGCGATTATCGCAGTTATTTGTAATTGAATATTTGATTGATCTTCGAAGAACCGCTCTTAAATGTCGGAAACTTCAGTTCTAAATGTGGGCAAAAAACAGTGATTCATTTAGTATAAGTCTAGAAAATAATGTCAGAAAAAGTATAAATATGGTATTAACATTCCCTATAAAATGGGTAGCAAAATATGTATTTCATAAGTGAGTGTAAGAAATTTGACAACAACCAATTGTATAAATAATGAAAATACGTATATCAACATTTGATTAACTGTCAAAAAAACAAAATCGTCAAAGTTTGATGAGAAGCTTAGGTACCTACCCATATTTCATATTTATCGAAGAAAAAGTATTTTATTTAACAACATTTGATCAAATATAGTAGAAACGCAATTTGTTTATTATACGTTGATCCTCTTTATCATACATTCAAAAATGTCGCGATTTTTGAATTTTTGCACAAAAACAGAAAAACCGACATCAAGTCATGGTATTTTCTTGTTGCGAAATGCTGAACGAGCAATAAAGAAATTGAACGGTAACTGCTATTCATTTGAAATATTAATTTTGCAAAAACCATAGCAAATTATATGGCGGCAAATTTTAGATCAAAAATATTTTTGTTGAAAATTTCTGTCACCGAGAACAAACGCGAAAAACTTATTGGTAATCAAACTCTTGAGCAGTTTACATGCAAATATAGTTTTGTGCAAAACAAATAATCAAACGTTGTTTTGCAAAAAAAAAGATTCGATCTATTTTTTTTGCTACCAATCAACATATGTTATTAGAGCGGAAGATGTTTAATCATTGTAAAATTGTTGTGGCATATGGTGAGATACCTTTTTATGTTTACCGCCGTATCTTTTAAACTGTCAGTTAAGATTATTCTCTTGCATACCGACACGCATAAAACGCTCCGGGCGTTGCACAGGTGTCTTAACACACACCTTTCGCTGGATTCATCCATCCCCAATTATAAGGCCGGTTTCATCACAAGATTAGGTTTAATATAACTATCGTCGTAAATATAAACTAAGATTAAAGATTCACTAAAAACATGATTCTCGCGTAGGAAAAATTTTTCTCATTAATCCTACAAATGTTGAAAAGCCACTTGTCGGCTTTTCTATCGTTTTTATATCGCTCCGTTAATGTTTATTCAAAGGATTTTCGTAATCCTCAAAAAAAAAGCAATCGTTGAAAATTGATCCGTTGTAAAAAAGCGTGTTCAGTATCAGTTGAAACGGACACCTTCTATGATACAATGAAAAAAAACTAATTATTCATCCATAGGTAACCCATATAAGCGTCCTTAAAGGGCGAAAAGAATGTTCCGCCGGCCGTGTCAGAACAGGTGTTAAGAGGTGTGTTATTATAGAGAAGAGATCGAATAGAATTTTTAACGATAAGGGGAGGTATGAATATTTAAATGGATATACTTAGCGATATGAATCAGCGGTTTATCATCAAAACTCTTATAAATAGTGACCACAAAATTATATTTTCCAAACAATGGACGAAGCAAATGATATAACTTTGGGAAAATTAAAATTACCCTTCTGATCAGCTACAAATATTATTCAAAATATTCATAATATTCAGAAGTGATTTTAATTTTAACTATTTTTTTTTGTTCAAAATCATGGAATGCTTGAAAAGTAAGCTCCATCTGTTCATTTCGAGAGCAATTAGTTTACTTTGAGTATTGGTGGCTATTGTAATATTCGAGTATCAGTGAAGATTTTCTTGATACTGCACAAATACTAAAGTAGGAACTGATAGAGTGTGGAAATGGCGTCCCACTGAACCAATAGGTGGCGTTACATCTTCTATTTAGGATTTAAATGGATGTTCATCTAGTATGAATACTCATACTCACCAATTCTAAAAAATTTCACATTATTAATAAACTATAAGCAATTTCTATTTCTTTTGAATCTGTTCAATTTTTGTCAGGATTCAAAATAGTTAAGGAAATTGATAACGGTATATACATTTTCTAGCTTTGATAGCGATTTTTTTTCAATTTTAAATTGTTGTAATATAACACTTATGAAAGAAGCCCGCGATAGAGTTAACATAAGAGGGTATTCTACAGAAATATGCTTGAATAACTTTTATATTATGGTGGATGCGCTAATTTTGATCTTTACAAAAAATGCAGTTTCAAGCGCGCTCTTGAGTTTCAATATATTTTCATATTTCTCATAAAACAGATGTCAATTAGAAGCAGGTTAAGATACAAAAAGGAGAATTTGAATAAAAGAAATTTTTGCATTAGGTAACAATGTTTGTTTTGAATATCATACAAGTTGATTACAGAATGATGAAAAAAAAATTATAATGCAATAATGATTGTTGCATCATGTCCATAAATTCATATAGAATAGTGAAAACATAAGGAAACGGAAAACAAATAATATAATTAATAACGATCATCGTGAAAATCACATTGGAACTGAAGCATCATACTCAAATTATACAATGTTGGTACACAACCTTCGAATATCATAATGCCACCAAAGAGGATAAAAATTTGACTAAAACTATAGTAGGCGCTTCATTTACATCTCACCAATTTTTTTCGTCCTCATCCATTTATTGCATTGCTATAGAAGTTACCTTATGAGAATATCTGTATTTGGACTTATAAACAACAGTCACTCGAGTCAGTTATAGAGTAAACCACTAGAATGCAGAGCAGTTCAGAAATGTAAATGACAGAATCCTGATTAATGAGCGCCTACTGTACATAACAATTAGCTAAATGCAACTGCAAATCCCTAATGACAAGAAATTAAAATTTTTGATTCATATAACATTAACGACTTTAAACAACATTCCTATTAAACGATAAAAACAGCCCAATAAACAACGCGTTTTCAAAATAATAAAACAATTCAATCCTTATGTGAATATATAACAAAAATAATAAATAACAAAAAAATGGCACATAACGAGATCAGTTGTTAGGAAATAATATAAAAAGCAACTAAGGCACAACCAAGCAAATATCACTATACGAGTATGACTAGGAAATTTCAAATTTTTGCGATAAACAAAAACTGTTAAACTAATAAGTACATCTGCGACGTTATTCGACATTTGAATATACTGGCAGTGTTTACAGTGCGATTGATAAAATTCACATTCCCTTCATTTCCTGTTTCAGACATATTTTAAAAGCCTCCCAACCTTCATTCTTCGCATAAGACTGAAAATTAAAAATTAGTATTTTGTTCAGAACAAAATGGCACATTATACTTTGAAACCTCGATGTATACGATCCTTCATGATAGCGATGAATTCGCGGTAACTAAGTAATCCATCGCCATCGTCATCGAAAATTGCAAACACAGTATGTATTAAATGTGGACTTAGGCTAGTACCTGTGCAAATTTTCACAGCCCTATTGAATTCATCTGTAACAACGTTAATTAAACATGGAAGCTGAATACGCAGCAAAATACGCACCTTTCGAAATCGGATGATCTGCTAATGTATACATTTTCATAGCTATACTAAAATCTTCCAAATTATTCAAGAACTGACAAAAAATATGGAACTCTTCGAACGTGATACCTTTGGTGTCGGTAACTCGATCTAACAACCTATCCAGATACATATCATATTCATCAGTGTCTAAGTAAGTGTATCTCAAGAGAATTTTCGCGAAATCCACCTCGGATATAGTTGGTAGACCTTTGGCAAACTCGCTAAATTCTAATTCCAGCACCTCCATTTGCAAGTTCAACATAAATTGCTTGAAAGATTCGAATGTGAGATCATTGGTCCCTTTAGGTCCGAAGAAATGAAGACTCAGTGTTGTGTCAACTTTGTGTCTACGTTGGAGACCTTGATCATCATCAACATATTGATCGTGGACTGAAGATGACTGATCTCCTTCAACTAATAAACCTCGTTTTCCTTTCCAAGCATGACTGAAGATCTTTTCCATCTGACAATCAAAGAAGAAAAAAGTTAAGAGATAGATAACAAAAAAGTGATAGAATTGTTATTCAAGGAACATCATTCAGATAATTTAAATATCGCGAGATTAGGCACAACGGTTAGAGAATCAAAATGATTTTCCCTTTAATACACAATATGACAATGACGATTTGATATTATAAGAGCATATTAATTGTTTATTTTAGTACAAATATAAAACATTATATACATATTGTAAATTGACAACAGAATTATACATAAAGCCAAGTGGTTGGTCTGAAAGATTGTCAACAGTTGCAATTTTAAGTTAGTTTTATTTGCAAACACGTCCAAATACCCTACTCACGGATTCGGTCATCTCTAATTTTTCACCTCCCAGGAGACTAGTAATCTGTGCCATACATGAAAAATTTCGAAATAATAACGGGGAAATAAAAGAAAAACTAATTAAAAAAGGAATCACAAACACAAACCCTATAAGAAATCATGGAACTATTTACAAGAGCTATAATTTTCGGTAGAACCAATTGTAAATATACTTACAACCAAGAATTCATTTTTATCCACTCTTTGGTTACCGTCTGTATCGAACATGTTGAATGCGATACGGAAGCCTGATTCGGGCCCTGAAGGATAACGTGACAATTTTTTGGTACATTTAGCGTTTGTCACTTACTTGTCAAAATTGACAGCAGAAAAAGATACTCAGTATAAGAAATAATGCCTGAAATGTAGAAAACGGTAAATTTTATGAACTTCAAAGTTGAGTGAAGTATTCATCTAGATGAAAGTATTTTGAGCAAAAAATATTTTGTGAATATTCTTGACAGTGCAAGAAAATTCAGGGGAATCTACAAATGTCTGTACTCAATATATAATCTTTTAGAAAGCTATTAATTCCAGATCAAAAAGTTTAAAAGAAGTGTAGCGCACCTTTATCTCGAAGATCTCGAAAAAGCCTTGAGCTTCCTTGATTCAAATGTGGAGTGTAGCTTTTAATTTTCTCAATGTCATTGTCACTCAATTGTCTCCTCTTGAATCGTGCTGGAATTACATTTTGTATGAAAGTATGTTGAAAATGAATAGTTTACGTCTTGGTTCCGCTTCCACTACTGACTCGAGAAAATCTTGAGGTGTCATGTAGAGTTGACCATTATATTCAACAGAAGAAAATCGAATGAATCTTCTTTCTCTAGAGGTCAATTTAACAGCCGCGATATCTTTATCCTTAAAATGATTGTGATTAGGTTGTTTCCAGTTGGCAACAGTTTTAAGTAGTGAATATAACCTCAAAATAACAAAAACTTACCACTTTTGCTTGTGTAGCATGCACAGGAAATAATTCCAATTTGTACACCGCATAAAATGCTATCGTAGCTCCACTGACGAGACAGGAAAATGCCAGATAATCATTTTGCTTAGGAACAAGACTTGAATATGAAACACTTCTAGGGAATACTTTTTTTCGATTAAAAATATTACGTAAAATTTTGGGTAAAGCTGTCATTGTTACCGAGTTGCTGCACACTTTTTTATATTTGAGCAGTTATTCATAATCAATTGTAATATTTATCTTATCCAATAACATTATAAATAAATTAATTTGAGCCGCACGCAACTTCACTGAAATCGTTGAATGACAGCGAGCATAGAATGTATAATCAATGAAAGATTCATTTTTGTCTAAAGTAGATAACACACGTCTATCCATATGTTTCATTTAAATCGGATACAAGAGAATTAGTACTGAAAGAAAATTCTTTAAGAAGCGTGTGACACTGAATTTCTATTTTATTTCAAGACCAACAGATTGCGAATCAATCAGAAAACCTCCATGATTTCAACATAAACTGGAAGGTTTAAATGTTTGCAAGAACTAGTATTTTTGAGCGAAATTCATACTAATTATTACCAATTCAATTGCATTCTTATATTTTCTATGAAATTCACGAAAAATTTTTACCTTTTCTAAATATATTCTCCTTTGATCATCCCTTCATTGTGTGTGTTCAGAAGTTTGGAACAGAAAAAAGTTATTGATAACGAAATATTAATTGAGACAAAGTAGTAAAATCTTTATTCAATTTCAAGTTTAATTCATAATGGAAAGTGTAGTCATTCAATCCGAATAAAAACATAAATAACAAAATACAAGTCATGAATAATAAAAGAGGGCTACCTTCATTGAGGATTTGGCACATTGTAAAAATTTGGTGAAACTGGCATTACGTCACAATAATATGGTGAACAATAAGGACTATTCGGATAATTAGCATAATTCATCCCCTCATTGACTGGCAATCGGGGCGAGAAAAAATATGGTACTGATCCTGGATATGCAAAAGTATTTGGGATAGCGTAAATTGAAGGATTTGCCACAGCTTCCACAGTTGCTGGAAAAAATTGATAAGGGTTGGGCATCATCATAGGGGTGATGGGAGATACGGGAGTACCGATGGGAGGAACATTATACGGAGATGCCATAAGTGGTACATAGTTGGCGTACGGCATGTTGTATGACTGCATATAACTTTGTTGGTCATGTGGCATATGAGGAGGTACAGTTGGTAAAGTTAAATGCGCAACTGCACCTTTTTTAACCTTTTCTTTCTCCGGTTCTTGTTTAACAATAATTTCCTGTACTATTGCGGTTTGACACGTTTCCTTTTGTTCTTCTCTAGGCTGGGGAACACAAACTTCTTGATGTACGAAATTATCATTTGGATTGTTGCTGGAAACAGTAAACGTCTTTTCTCTTTCTTCTTGGTTAGTTGAGTTCTTGGTATTTTCCTCTTCGGCTTTTGGCACAACAAATGGTAGAGATTCAACTTCTTGGGGTTTCTCTATTTGCCTGCTCTTGTTTAAATCGTCCAAACCCTTGATTCTCCATTTTTTGATATCATCGCATGTCAAGTCCATATAATTTTTAGTATTTTTATCTGCACCATTTTTCAGCAAAATTGAGAAAGCAACTTCATCTTTAGCTGCCGCTGCGCACATTAGTGGTGATATGTCTATAACACGAATAGTTATCTTACAATCAACTTGTTAATTATATTTACTAGTATCTGGAGTTGCAACATTCACATTGAAATTCAGTGCGATAAGTTTTTTCAAAACTTGATGATTTCTTGATAAAACAGCTAATGATACTGGGGAAATATGTTCTTGAATTCGGTTTCTCGAAATGCCTCCTTGAAGCATATGTTGCAGGATAATTGTCATTATGTCGATGTTTCCACTGATCACACTCATCATAAAAATATTGGCCCCTATTTTCGGTTGAATTTTCATCGTTTCGAAATTATTAATAATACTCACCATATTTATTTTTCTTGGTAGCATCGGCCCCTTTTTCTAACAAAAATTTCACAACCTCCAGTCTTCCATTTCTCACTGCCATCATCAACGGTGTCCATCCCAAAAAATTTCGATCATCAATTTTTTTGGTTGAAGTTTCCAATTCCGTCTTGACGACGTCCAATAAACCAAGTGCGGCGGAAAAATGTAAATCGATATTTTTATTCAACGGTTTTAATTCAATATCATGGTCACTCATTCCTTCCAGTTCGTCACTACAGTCGTTACTCGTTTTCTCAACCATATTTTCGTTCGACATTGCATACACTTAATACAACAAATACTGACAGCGAAAATTAAATTCTTTCTGGAACAGTGAACATATGTCGATGGTTTGTCAAGAAAAACTGGAAGCGAGTAGCAGAAATGTGCTGCTTCATATTTCATTGCACGAAATCAGTTGTTTACTTTATTATCGATATGATAATTATTTGAAAAAAAATTTGAGAATTGTTGTAATTTTTGAAATGGAAAGTTTATACATGTTGGTCCAAATAAAAGCGAATGTATCAATGAGTTTTTCGCAAAAACATGAAAACAATCTAAATTTTATTGGGTTGCAAGTTTATGAGTGTAAAATTCTTGCCCTGGGACGAGTGACGGATTTTTATTCTATTTCTAAAACTTGTATTTGAGTTATTCGAAAACCGCAATCAAATTGTATAGCCAGGGTAAAAATATGGGATTTCTTGAACGGTAGTAGAAATTGTTGTATATTTATTTAAATCACAATTCTATTAGTATATGATACAAACTATTTTTACTCTAATTTAGTTACAATTTCCTTTCTCATCTAATTAGATATATGAGATACTAAGGTACAAATCAATACTGACTATAATCGAATATTTTGGAAATACTATCAAATGGCCGAAATTAAATATTACATCTACTACCTACGCATCTCGTTCTATTCATCGCAATTTATAAATAAATGATTAATTTTAATCACTTGTACGAATTGAAATTGCACAAATCGTTTGTTACATTAATGAAATTTGTTCTGCAGACATATCAAGTTAATACAGCGTTGAAAATTATTCTTTGGTACTACATTAGATGTACTTATTTATCATAAAACCCTGGATGTAATGAATCACTGGAATTTGCTTATTATTGGAACATGACTGTCTCAAAAGTAATCTAAAAATTTCTCACAATATTTATACTTATAGAGGTTAAAAACAATGCGAGGTATTTATATTAAAGCTGTGTGAAACTGATACAGATAGTTTGCGAAGCGCAGTTTTTGTCATGGTCATGTTTCGCATTTTCGCCTAATTATAATACTCAGCTTCTTGAGCTATATGCTCCTCAAATTCACTAATTGGCAGCATGTCGATTGATATGACTAGGACTAGAAAATTGGAGATTGAGTTTCATTTTGCCCTTTTTGAAAAGAATAGAGCCAGTTTTAGCTGCCTCAGCAAGCTGCATGTTTACAGTCAGTAAAATAGCTGTGAAGCCCAAGCTGTTCGAGAGATTTCTCTGATATCTGCTGATGCAAAAGAATCCACCAATTCGCGTAACTTGATCGTGTGCGAATTGAAGCGACCTTTTTGATAAAAATTTGAACGGTTCACGTCAGAAGAGAAGATTGATATAAAAATCAGCCGTCGCGAGAAATAACTCCGGATGGATTTGTCTTGAGATATCCATAATTAGTCTCATTAATTCCCATTGGGGTAATAATACTGAGTCCCGCGGGTGATATTTTTCACGCAGCTCTAATCCTAATGCTATTTACAATAAATACAACCGAAATTCAAATAAATAGTAGAAATAAATAATAAAAAACCAAGTCGAGTCAAAGAGTTTGTGCGTTGGAAGGTTCAGTGAGTTCGACTAAAGCTACAACGGTCGAGTCATCGAAATCCATGTGAGTGTTTGATTCGATTCCATAATCGGCTTCATGGGTGGAATCTTCGTCGACGGTGGTCAACGACGCTTCGGAACTTACAACAACATTCACCTTTTTCTTGCCGGATTTTTTCGGCTTCTTTTTAACATTACTATTCGCTTTTTCGTGTTTATCACTTAATTTCTTTTTTTTATTTAGTTCTCTTTGGCACTCCGAACTGTCGTCACTGTCGCACTTCTTCACTTGAGTCTGTAATTTTCTATTAGATTGTTTATTACTAAGGCATTGTTCGTTTTCGGTCTCTGTCGGCGTACACTTTCGTTTTTTCTTCTTTCGCTTTTTTCGTTTTCGACATCGTGGAAAATCGGTCGCTGAGTCTGTGGGCGAAGCTGACAGTCTTTCTTTTGGTGCGCTGCTGGCGGCGCAGATGTGGGCATGGTGTCTCATGTGGTTGAGTTCTTCCGAACGTTCTGGCGATACGTAACGTGTTAATACTCTGGTGTAGGAGGATAGTCGTCCAAGTTCCTGCTTCCCTTTCAGCAGCACCTTTTTCGGCTGGCCCCTTCTGTTCAGGGCTAGGTAGAGAGTGCGTTTCTCGTTTGAGTATTTTACTGATGAATAAGTGTTGTAGTAGTGTCTCTCGATCGTTTCGTTGAAAACGCATTCATCTCCAAATTCTTTCTGTGAACAAAGTTTTTAGTTAGATGTTTGAATTACTTTGGCATCACTAGTATAACTAGAAGTATTAAGTCCTCAACCATATTTTTTGACCTGTTTTAATAAACAAATGAGGACCAAAAATTTATTTAACTAGAAGAAAAGTGATTTGTTCAGTTTTTGTTATACAAAAATGGGGGAATCTTAGTAGTATTTCATAAAACCACGCTAGTTACTTTTTATTCCAAACTATTTTTATTTTCATCATTAGATGTTAAATCATTTTTTTCATCTAAGTTGTAAGTATGTCACAGTACCTAGTCGATTTTGATCCATTGAGAATTTTTTGAGTTCCAGAAGCTTTTCATTGATGTTAAAATATGAAATTCATTTTTTCCTCTTGAATCGTTGGTGGTTTCTGCGATTGTTTGACTGAGCAAAATTATCTTCAAAAAATAATTTAGTGAAAATTAAATAATCATAATTTCTGGATGAAAATAATTGAAGAAGTAGAAAATTTTTGACAAAAAATATGGTGGATGCGCGGGGTAATCAACTTCAGTAATTTTTTGTAGAGTATGTTTTATAGAGTATCAAATATACAATTCCTTGTCATTTTGAATTATGTATTACTTTTTTACATCAATTACTACGAAATATTTATGACACTTGGACTTTTGAATGAAACTTTGGCAGCCTTTTTTTCGGTTTGTTATTGAATACCGTAGACATTTTTTGTAGAGTATGTTTTATAGAGTATCAAATATACAATTCCGTGTCATTTTGAATTATGTATTACTTTTTTATTCAGTTCAATTACTACGAAATATTTATGACACTTCGACTTTTGAATGAAACTTTGGCAGCCTTTTTTTGGTTTGTTATTGAATACCTTAGACATTTCACTTTTTCAAACTAGTTTTAAAAAACTATAAATCGTAACCATATCGGTTTTTTTAAATGAAAAATATAAGTCAATTTCAAATTTAATATAAAAATGTAATGAAATGACTTGAAGAGTTATGAATGAAATTATGAAATCCGTGGGGGAAATCTGAATGACTACAAAATAGCAATATTAATAGACAAAATATCCCTCAGTTCTTCAAAAGTTAAATAACTATGTAAAAACAACTAAGTATCAACAAATAAATTTTTTTTATCATATTTGCCATAGTTTTTTCGATGGATAAATTGTGAAGTGATTTTTGTTCCAAAATTTTCTTTTTATTCCACATACGCATTCATGCAATAAAAAACGTTTATATATCTTTCGAATCGTAATGTTCATAAAAATACCGGACTGACTAAAAGCATTTTTATTTAGAAAAAAAGACAATTTTCATTCCTTTGCATTCGAACGCTGAGTTGTATATTGCCGCGATGTTGGCAACATTCTATACACATTCGTTAATATTCCGGTAGTGGCGTTCAGCCAGTTTAAGGCGCGCGATCAACACTTTTCAACCTGAGAAACTATTCAAGTTTCTGGGTTAACCAGTAATTAAGGTATTTTTTTAATTAACATTCTGTACCTACCGCACCGTACAACAGTCCACAAGCATCCATACATAAATACTGACAGGTGGCAGTCCCTTGAATTTTCATTTGTCCGATGCCTACGGTAGATCGTTGCAATATCGCTGAAATGAAAATTTCGAATTAAAACAGAAGGAAAATTTTGAAACGAATTATGTAATCGAAGCAATTGTGGATATAGTGAGATTCTTTATTTTTGGACGAGAACATTTCACATCATCGGCTTCCTAGGGACATATTTATCTCGTTTTGAAACGGCTCTTGTTGATAATGTTTCGAAAATATTTGTAACTACTTCAAAGTGATTGAAGGTATTTCGGAAGAAAAAATAGGATTCGCGGAATGTGTATTTTTATGATTGGGAAGTAATGGAGTGTTCATATTTATATCGCAAGGGGGACGCGTTCTATGAAAACAGTTTTTTTGTGTTTGCGCCTCATATTGACCGATCTATTATTGCTTAATTATCAAAGGTTGTAGAGGGCAATTATTATTGAAATCACTCTTGTCCTTCGATAAATCAACAGGAACTAAATATTTTCTCGACCTTTTTCGATGGCCATTCTTTCTTATTTGATCGTATTATCTCTTATTGGATTAACTTTTTTCCGTCTGGAATGTAAAAACAAGTCTGGATGGAACCTTATAACAATTGAAGGTAATTGTCCTTCTTTTACAAAACATTGCTATCACATTTTACATATGTACATATATTATAAACGTTTTACAGTCAGCAGGTGAAGGACACGAGCTATTCTCATTTATAATTTTCTACAGTACACTTTATAGCTCAACGGTGTCACCGTGGTGGAGTTATTCCGGTCCTGTATACCTCAACTGCTGTATGGTGACTCCGACCAGGAAAAAAGAGGTGAATTTCGACTTTCACAAGACTCGAACGTGGACAGAATTCGTTCAGAAATAGCGACCTCTTCATGGGCGTATCAGCAGCTCAGAGAGTATTGGGGGGCGGAAATACATCAACTCGATATTTTATTCATGAATGCAAAAATTAAAATGGAGTCTCCGAAGAAATGCGTTATTGAATAGAACATAAAGGACCGTACACTTTCCATTTCCGTTAATGTACACTTGTACACGATGGAGTCATACAAGTTTGATGTGCAATCAAGCCCTTTTTGGGAAATGGGTTTTATGAGGGAACGAAAAGCTTGTTGCTTCTGGGTCCAACGGGAGCATGTCAAACATAAAATCCCAGACGGCGCACCGGTTCAACATCGTGGAGAAAGCGTCTGGACAAACGTCTGTCTCTTCGTTGAATAATTAATTTGGTCTACGTGATGTAGTAGCACGTAATCAACAAAACATAACAGTAAATAAAATCTGCTCAATGTCATAACTGTCGAAATAGATTGCGTAATTAGGTTCGCGAATTGTGCACGTGATACGCGAAAACGACGAGATACGCGATGGCATCCACGTAGGTAACTACTAACCGGTAACACGATCTATTCAGCGGTAGCACACCTCATGAATGGTCTATACTCTACTAAATAAGATAAATCAATATCCATAAGGAAGCATTCACTCTATCTACTGTTTTAGATTAGAATTCCAAATCCACTATTTCACTATTTTCAACATCAAATGCTAAAACTCGAAGTGGAATAATTGCTCGAAGCTTTTCCTCATCTTATTCAGCGAACATCGATCAACCGAGTAACGAGCTTTTTCATTGAAACATTGATAGACAACTCCAATCCGATTGGAAGAAATTCCGTATTTTTTCGTCGCAATCGCAACTAGTGACGAATAATTAGAACAGTCGCGCTCCACACCAAAACCAGGAACAATAAAACAAGGGAAATAAAAAACCAATAATCATAACACTAATTTCGGAACAGATAACGAAGGAGATAGTGACAATTAAGTACAATAAAAGAAGTGTCTCTCGTTCGTAATTTACAATTCAAATCACCTATAATTTGAGTTGAAAAATTTCCAAGGTCATCATCGGTGAGCCGATCGTGGACCACGAAATTGGCCCAGATTTGGGATACGCATCTTATAAATAATCAATTAGCATGCGTGATTTTGAAAATGAAACGCTAGAATTCCGGTTTCCGTTTCGAATATTTCCAACTATAATTAACGCAAACGTAGATGTTTATTAACGGTAAATATTGCTCAAATATTTTGACGCGATTCCCTTTGAAACACGATGGACGGTTTATTATAATCGATCGCTCGATTCTAATTTGTTTGTGCTTCTAATAAGCTGATTTGTTTTTTTCGATCGATTTTCGCCGAAGACCACGGCGGGCAATCCGATGATTTTATAAATTCAGGCGTAATATCGCTAAGTTCAGTAGTCACTGAGCATCCTAAAATGCTGGAATGTGTTCTAAAATTATAATTATGTACATGTTGAGTGAGAAGTTCAGACACAATAGCTCCAGAAATGTCGGTTGTCCGACGAGGACGATTTGGTACACCCAAATTGATGTAAAACGACTTTGACGTCTTATTAGAAAATGTCAACCCTTTTAAAAAACATAGAAGTTGATTAAAAGAAAACTAAACGGTAGAAATTGTCGATAGGAAAATTTTTCGTTCCGCTCAATGTAGTTCCACAACCAAAAAACTCAATCGAGAAACTACAAAAATTTCCAGATTCCGGAACTTATAGTTTGTGATATATCCTCAGTTCTCACTTGTTCGCGTAGTTTTCACAATATACAGGGTGGCCAGACCAGTGACGTCCAAAAATAAAATTTAGGTCCCTCGTATCGTGGGGTATCCAAATCATCCCCATGTATGTAGTCCGATTTTTTATAGTTTTCGAGTTATGATTTTTTTTCTGAATTTTCGGGAATTTCCGACTTGACCAACGAATTTTTATCTTCCTTGAAAAAGTAAAGAACGATTACTTGATTTTTTTTTGCAATTGATTTTTTATGATTTGTACTTTTATGAGTAAAAGAATCAGCTTCACAACTCTAATATAAGCTGTCAAAATGTTGGTCTAAAATGAAAACTTTAGGATCGTTGAATCATGACCTTAATTTTTAGGTTTCAATTAAAAATCTAAAAAGGTGACTTCGTAGGTACTAAGTGGGCTTTAAAACTGCGCCATACTTTTAGCTTTAATAAGCATTAAAAAAAAGTGGTACTTAAGGGGACTGAAATTGCTAAAATTGGCTTTTAAAGGCAACAAGGTGAAAACTTCTGAAAATAATTAATTTAACAAAAAAATTTTCTTTTGCCATTTTATCATTCCAAAAGTAATTTATTGAAAGAAATTACTTGAAACTAACCAACAAATACTTCACAGGTTCGGTAAAAAAATTTTAGACAAGAAATGGTATTATTAATAAAACAGATCATCTTGTCTAAAATTTTTTTACCGAACCTGTGAAGTATTTGTTGGTTAGTTTCAAGTAATTTCTTTCAATAAATTACTTTTGGAATGATAAAATGGCAAAAGAAAATTTTTTTGTTAAATTAATTATTTTCAGAAGTTTTCACCTTGTTGCCTTTAAAAGCCAATTTTAGCAATTTCAGCCCCCTTAAGTACCACTTTTTTTTAATGCTTATTAAAGCTAAAAGTATGGCGCAGTTTTAAAGCCCACTTAATACCTACGAAGTCACCTTTTTAGATTTTTAATTGAAACCTAAAAATTAAGGTCATGATTCAACGATCCTAAAGTTTTCATTTTAGACCAACATTTTGACAGCTTACATTAGAGTTGTGAAGCTGATTCTTTTACTCATAAAAGTACAAATCATAAAAAATCAATTGCAAAAAAAAATCAAGAAAACGTTCTTTACTTTTTCAAGGAAGATAAAAATTCGTTGGTCATGTCGGAAATTCCCGAAAATTCAGAAAAAAAATCATAAGTCGAAAACTATAAAAAATCGGACTACATACATGGGGGTGATTTGGATACCCCACGATACGAGGGACCTAAATTTTATTTTTGGACGTCACTGTTCTGGTCACCCTGTATTGTAGATATTTCTCAATATCTTCAAGTTTTTTCGAAAATTAATTTTGAGATATTTTTCAGTTTGGAGCGTTTTCGGAGTTTTCTTTGTCGTGGAATTTTGTCCCCAAATTTTCTTTTATTTTTGATGGATTTTTTTCATTTTGGTTTTTAGTGGACCTCTTTGTTTGTTTTAATTTTGCTTTAATTCAATCAAGAGGAAGTTCTATGTGGTATCAATTCTGTTTCATGAATTCGTATTCTTTGTCCAAAGTGAAAAGATTTTTATTAAAAAATTAAGTTACCTTAACTTGAGTTAACTTAACCTTAGTATTACTTATATGATTGCCAATTCACCCATTGCAATAATGTTTGTCATTGTCAGTTTTTTGGAATAACCAGTTCAATTGTTGAGCTGTGCATCTTAGTCCTTGAAAAACTCCAAATAACTTTGTTCTTCTTTTTGAATTTTTGTTCAGTTTTGAAATTTGAACGAATTGACATGTAGTAATGAATTCAGGGGAAAAACGTGGAGCACGAAAAACGCATATCACAAGTCATGTAGAATTCAGTTTCCGAATTCGACAAGTAAACTTCAGACGGAAATAGAAATACTATTAATTGGACAAGTAATATTTTTTTCCGATTTTTGTGAGAAGAAACTGAATATTAAATAAATCGTAGAACATCGAAACATTCTCCAGGCCGATGCATATATTTTCATTAATTTTTATGAATTCCTGTTTATCATGATATCAGATTTCTCTACGATTCAAATATGATTTCATCATATTTTTTTGTCGTCCCTTTCACCCTAACGCAATTTCGCGGATATGCATCGTCGAATGCGATTAGATATAGATTATGGTCTACCGATCATCCGATCAATTGAAACAGAATGTCACATCGATCGATCTCTTAATGGAATTGTTTCCCTAAACCGAATATCCTCTCTGCGGACTAAATCTGGATTGGATCAGCTGATGATAGCGCGTGACGAAAATCAGATGGAGCACCTGTTATGGTTGTAAATTATGTACATTCTTGTCACCTTCGCTAATAACCCATCAAATAAATATCCGTTTTTTTAAAAGAAATTTACATAAACGTGAGATTGGAGAATATTAACTGAGAATGTATCATGACCATACTATAGTCCTATCATAGATGCCGATGTTAGACGAGAATGCTTTCCAGTTGCTAATTTTAAAACGTACGGATAATTACTCGAAACTATTTGTAGCTGTTCGGTCGTCGCGTCATGCTTTCTCTTCTCGTTTTGTTGATTAATTTCAGGTTATTCAATAGAACCTTTCAGGCTTCGAAAAAATTGTCATTACATTTTTTTCGCGAAATTCAAATTCTACGCCAGTTTGCTGTCGCTATCTCGAAAAGATGTCAAGATAGTTGGCAAGTGACGGCTGTCATAATCGCCAATCCGGCAAAAAATGAAATTAATTTAGGATTTTTAATGCATGGCACGCATCGCTGAAATCGTTTTAAATGAATGGCTCTGCATTAATTTGCATAATTGAGGTTGGTTTTTGTAATTGGTTCGCTAGGTAAATTGTTAGTTGATCTTTAAATCATGCCAACACTGCAAATAACGAACTGACAGTATTACCGTCGGGTTATGATTAAAAGCTCCATAGCACAATAATGAACATAAAACTGACATGGGTCGATCAGAAGTCGCTGCTCGGACCTCCTACATGGGCTGCCTCACTAGAAGACCCCTCAGGGCTCCACTTCAATTCGCTAAATATGTTTAGGTAAAATTATTATAGGACCGTTCAAGACGCAGAATTAATCCTGATCTAAAATTTATACAATGTGCTCCTTATTCACGTACCAAAATAAGATGTACCAAAGTGATTGCTTTATCGAGCAACATGAGTTACGCACGAATTGCAACAGGTTATTGTAAGAAAAAGAGAAGAATACCGACTTTTTCCCGTTGCTTCGTATCATTTGAATGGAAGAGATGTTGTAATAAATCTCGACAAGTGTGTTATTTACTCTTCGTCCATAAAAAAAGTCTTCGTAAATCGAAATGTGAACACGTCCGAAGATTGATGGTCAGGATTATTCCAGCTTCTGGAGTCACTTTGATTGATTCGGATGCGAGACGAGGACAACTGGCAGGTTTGTACGTCCACAAGGTAACAAATAAGAGAATACTTCATGATACCATTCAAAAGTGCTTCAAGCAGAATTGATGAATTTTTTGTTTCGTTGCCATTTGAAAGTTTTCCTCTAAGCATTCGTTTCTTTAATACGCGGTGTTAAAACTAACTGCAATTACAGTTGCAGTCGGTCAAGTATACGCTTTACCATAAGTAAGGATTATATAGATATCAGTTATAAGCGGTAGTAAAATTTTTCCAACGGTTTGATAGCACATATCCTAATACGCCGATGACATTTATAGCAACATAATAACAATTAACATTCTTCAATTCATAGCTTCGTTTTAATCAGGCAGTTTCATTCAATAACTTTGGTCTAAAGTAGATTTTCCACTGGCGTCTTTTCCCGGAATGGCCGCATACATGAAGTGAAAACCGTGTATAGAATGTTATTGGGACAATATTTCGGGTTTGATGCTCTCGCAACATCGATTCGCTTTCAAAATATTAAATTTATAGTCGAGTGAACTGTAATTTTCGTATCTGACAAGAGGATCGGAATATTAAATTCGGCTCTTTATCTTGAACCCCTATTAAGTAAATAACATATTTTTCCGAGATCATGTCCCATTAGCAAATCTTAAAGTCATTATTCATATCGGTGGATGTTATTGACACAGTCTCCTCCCACGGTTTCTCTGTGGAGAGTTTAAATTTTAATTTACGTGTATATTGAACGAAAATGAAAGTTTCATACTTCTGATTTTTATTTAGGAATAACGATTCCATTTGTAGTTTTAGTGTTTTATAAACATTGAAAAAAATTTTGCTATAAAATCGAAATACGTTCTCAATCAGGACAGTAAGAACTGTGCTTATTAAAGGAATTCAGACTTTTCTTCACAATCACAGACAAGAAAAATCATCACAATTTTTTTATTTCATTCTGAATTTTCTAAACGGGAGGTTGGCCTTCTAATTCTGAAATTGTTGATTCGACTGATAAACAACTCCAGAAAAATGAGAAATCATTATTAACAAGACAGATAATGAGCGTAATAAAAAATGATGCTCTTCAATAAAAAATTGTCGTAGAAGGATTTTATTAGCGCGGGCGGCGGTGACTTTTGAGACATTTAAAATATTGGACCTTTTTTATGTTCGTACGTCTGTATTACTATCTTGTCTAATTTATGGACTGGAGTGGTAGGTGTGGACTGTTATCCAGCGAGACTTAGTTTAATTTAGTCATCTATTAATATTTATGAGTTTAACCCCATGACAATAAAGACCCCCCTCAATAGAGTTCGGTGATAAATGTACGAATAAAAACAAATCTGAGCGGGAAAACTATTTCCGAAACCACTGCTGCATTATGTAGTGAAAAAGTGGCGTTGACTGACAGTGCCGCCAAAGTGAATGCATTAGGGCGGTTAAGGCAACAAAACAGTAATACCATAAATTCGCAGGAAACTTCCGAAACGTTCGTTTCGATGAAAATACGCAAGGGTCCAATGATGGACGCAGATGCCTCACATAAAAGTCCATTCTTATGATTTCCGTAGTAATAAAAAGTATTCAGAGTGCGATTTATTTTTTGGGATGGCAATAATAGAAGTTTTCATCGACATATATCAAGAAAACGGATTGATAAATCTGGAATAATCATTCCGTTTGAATCAGCCGCTCCTACCTGGAATAATTCATCTCGGGTGGTGGCTATGCGATTCGACGCCACCCTTAGATATATCAACCGATCAATTGAATTTATAATGGACAGTTCAGATACAACTACATCACCGTATTCTCTTAAATATGCACCCCCAATAGAGCACCTCTTTAGCTGCAGCTCGCCGTGCACCCTTTCCAACCCTGATTTGAATTTTTGCCTGACATCGCTGCGGTGCTGCTTAGCCCCGATAATAGTAACTCATTTATAACTAAGACGCCCTGCCCAGTAAGACACGCCACCGAAAAAATAAATTAAAAGGAACATGTCTTAATCTCGGACTTTGTCAACCTCGGCCGAAAAACTTATTTGATAAGGTGTTTCAGTTCCGTTTGTTTGGACAGACCTGGAATTTAATAGGCTATCTCGTGGGGTTTCGGTTTGTATTGTTTCGATTTTCGATAACATCACTCGCCCCATTTCAAACGGGCCCGGTTCTTTGAAACAATATCTTTTTCAATCGGAACGGGGAAACGTTCCACCCCGAACCGAATAAATTACTTTCTATTGTTTCATATAGAAACATCAAAGCAATAGATGTTATCTTGACTTTAGAGTATTTTGTTAATCGGGGAGTAGGAAACCCCCGAGATGAACGAAAGTAACTCGGGTTATTTCGATAATTTAATTCAATGCATTCTAACGAATGGAAATATATTTGGACCACAGAAGTCGGTTTGTAGATCATACATTTGATAGAATATTAGTTAAATAAAAGTTGGTATAATATTGACTACAAATAATTGAATTAGCTTGGTCCAAAAACAATCAATCAAATGGGTACGAGGATCTATTTATCAAATTTAATTAGGACAAGTATTTTGGGTTGATATTATCGTCACGGTGGGTGGTGTTTTGACACATTTACTGTTTCGAATGCTATTTGTCATCAAGGGTAACCTACTGTGATTGAAAAATTTTTTTCCCCTGATTATACAATTTATGATAAATTGAACGAATAGCAATCGAGCATTTTTCTTAACAACTCAGCGAATATACTCCTTGACGAACTGTTATAATCGTTTCGGCGGATCGATTGAACTAAAAGACAGAAATAACGATATAAATGTGAGTGAAAATTTATTTGTATGGACAAACGTCAAAATATACATACAGAATCAAAAATTACAATTCATTACATTTGATGCATTAATTGTATAATCCCATCAAATTAATCGAAAAGAAAGAATAATTTTCGCTCATCACTCGACGTAATCCTTCAAAAAAACCACTCGGGCTTTGCCCGCATTGCATGCAACTGTGCGGAAATGTTTTTCCGCGCGGTTTTATCCGTCCGGGAAGTAATTTCATGGACAAACACTCTATTTTTGCCAAAATAATAGCAATTTCGAAAAAATTTTCAGTTTCTTTAAAATGAGATAATAGCGGTTTCCTGCAGTAATAGTGTATAACATAATAACGCTGCGCTATCGATAAAATATTTCTTCAGAAAAGTGTTTTTTCGTTTTAAGATTGCCAGGAACGTATCGGCAAAGTATTTATGAAATGAACGGTCGTGTAGAAACAACATCAAATAATTAACGAAAGAAAATTAATATTCAATGCGCTGGACCGCCAAATGATACTAAAGCTTTAATATAAAAAGACAAAACTCTTATTTCAAATGTACCTAGCGGCGTGATTTATTAATGTAAACAAGTAGTCAATCGACATGGATTTCGTTCTACATTTTCCATGGCAAGACTGTAGCCATACTTTATGTTGCTCATTAGCTTCAGCTTATAATACTTATTGCAATTTCAATTTTCTATCTACAAGAAAACGGTGCTCTTTAACGATGCTTTGTGTTGAAGCAAATAATTTAATTCAATCGACATATTGACATTCATGTGGAGTAAGATATTCACAACTTCTTAATTTGAAATTTAATTTAGCTTCCACTCATCGCACTTTGTCACTGTACTGAAGTAGTTACATAGAAATAGTTCCTGTTAGAATTCAATTACGTACATAAATCTTGCTGCGCCATTTTTCATATACGTGAAATTTATCGGCCAGTTTGTAGAAGGTTGTCATTCCATAACTGATGTTGAAAGCTGATGTTGTCAATTTGATGGCCGGAAGCTAGAAATTGTTCTTGGGTTGTTACATATTTAATGAAATCCATTCGCGATGTTTTAAATTGATTTGATTATCACTGGAGACTTAAAACATTGTCAAACGGCGCCGTTCAATTTAGTGAATGAAATGGGAACACTTAGAGAAAAGTGTAGAGTCGATTACGAGGTAATATTAGGTGTATTCAAAGTCATTATCCGTGCCTCTTGTATCGTAAAATAATTACCTTAGCGTGGTACAAGATCGCCGGTGAGTCCTTAGATCACCTGATCATGATCGATAATGTTTACGTGTCGTAATTTCAACTCGTTAGTAATAATAGCTTTGGCTTCGTGCTAGTTCCGAAGAGAGCAACGGAGGTGTGAAATATGTAATTCCGAACGAAATCATTCGAAATTTCTTTTCACTAAAAAAAAAGATGGTGAAAAATTGATAACTTAATATAATAGACCCGCCAGCTAATGAGCAAAAGATCGTTTGGGTTGGAGAAACTTTGCGTGCGCTAGCCTCAAACTGAATTTTAAACTAATACAAGGCAAGAACCCTTTATTACAGGTTGAATTTGCCGACAGCACATTATCGCACGCATTAGCTGCTAAAAACGTCAGACAACAAACTACAAAAATGATAAATTGTTTATAGAATATAGGTTTTTAGCGGAATGTTTTCCTCTCGACTAAAAGACAATACCACACACTACGACGACGCTTTCCTCCCCATCATGTTCCATTTCCACTAGCAAGGAAGACATTTATCTCGAATGGGGACATGGTTTGACCGACTCCAGGCTTAACTGAACGTTTGCTTTTCCGCATATTTCTATATTTAAATCGTCTGAGGACCGAAATGTCAGTTGGCGCGACGCTGTCACGCCGTTTTACTCCTAATGTGTTTCGAAAAGCCACGAGGTAACGACAACCTGTTGGTTTTCAGGCCAGTTACGTAGCGGTTGCATTTGGATTAAGGGACTAAGCTCTTTATTTACTCACACGGTATCAGTTGAGATTGAAAAAGTGCAAATAGATGATAATTTTTCACGCAATGAAAAACACACTTGATCGGTCGATGATGTTGATAAATCGGTTCCCAATTTAGGTAACGATCAATTGAAATGAAGGCTTGAAATAGATGTCGCTTGGTATTCCATCAATTTTGCAGTAGCAAGGGGCAATTGAGTGTGAAGATCTCGGTATCGGTGTAAAAAAAAGTTGCTGTCGCTCGTTGAAGCTATTTTGTATGTGCACTCTAATAGATACATATGCGGATAGACCGTGTGGAAATTAACACTCTCATTTGGTTGTGGGAATCATTTTTCATTTCGCTTTTCAGGATCGAACTTCTTTTTCTTCTCAAAGTAAGTTCGAAGACTATTTTTGACCGCTGTGCAAAAGAAACTATGAAAGACGAGTTGCATTATTTTTTTAGAGTGAAAAAACAGGATGTTCTAGATATTATAATGATTTTGGTTCTTCAGAAAAATTTAATTTCAAATGACATGAAATCAAAAATTTATCGTTATAAATTGATGATGGTTATTTTATTATTCAAATCGATATCATTAGAGAGAGTAATAGAGGTTTTTTCTTCCTATCCCGAGTATTTTTAAAAAAGCTTAATACTATTCAGACCTTCAATTCTTTTTAAATATATTTGTAAAATTTATTCACAGAAATTATCGGAAAAACGCAATCTGAAGACCACAAAAAAGTTGTTATTCCAAAGTATGTCATGCAGTTTCAAGCAGTTATATTGATTTATAGATATAATAAAGATGTCATTCTATATTTATTTATAAAACAATAAGCATCGTCAATAATAAACGTGGTCGTCTCAGAGGAATTAGCGATGTGTGAAATTGTGCAGTTAATTCCACATCAATTATTAGTATTTACCGTCGGGAAGATCAGAAATTTTTTTATTGTATAGTCATACTGAGCGTTAATGTAAATATTTCTATTTTCTATAGATTTAGATTTGTAAATTTTTGGCTATGATTTCCTCATACATCCTTTGATATCAAGCCATAAATTTTATTATTCTGAAACTATATCCTGAAAGAATATATCATCATGACAAACTTCATTATTTTACATTATTGGACGAAAAATATTCGTTGATTTCATAAAATTTACATAAAAAATTTCACTAATATGAAAATATTCAGAAGTTTTCACACTTTTTTTATGTAAGTAAAACAGTTTTTTTAGATTTCTTATTGTATTTGTTGCGACGAATGTTTCACGGCAATTTAAAATTTTATTCCAATTGCAGTTGACATTGAAAAAATCATTGGGTTCAAATGACGTTTACAATAAGTTTTTTCATTGTGGGGTAAGCATCACCCAACACCTCCACCATCCTACATGCTATTACCCTATTCTATGGTAAACTCCACCTTTAGTTTTCTCTGTCTTAGAGCACATTTACGGGTTGTTTTTAAAACAGCAAAAAATGGAAAGAATTCTGTAGAAAATGTTACAACTTCTGTAAGATAGCTTGGCACGATATTGTTACTAATGGAACACTTTATACAGGAAGGTCTTTATTCAATCAACGTTAATAAAAAATATTGAAAATTGCTCTCTTCTTGACATTTCGAGTCAATATAATATTTGATTTCGATGTAGGACAGCATATTGAAACGAATTGGGAGCTGTTCTGATGGCAGTCCCGCTAATAACCGATTTATTCTGCCTGGATGCTCTTCTGACGTTGATATTCCAAATTAACGAGTATTTTACGAATAAGAACAGCACTCATCAATTAACTTAATTGACGGTTTTGTGATATGCTCGAATTTTTTTTTTGTGTCTATAGCCTCATCGAAATTATATAACAGATGTTCACTGCAAAGATTATCCAGAAGAGGAAAGAACATTCCAGGTGTCTTGCTTGAGTAGCAATTATCGACTCGAAAGATAAACAGTTCTGTTTGATGTGCAATTGAGACCGATAACATGCAAATAGTGAGGAATGGTAACTGGTAGTCGACTACTCTCGCTTTCGGTTTTATATCTGACGGACAACACGAAACGATCGTGACCATTTCATTTCGCGTCATCTTACCGTTTGGGAAGATGGCAGTAAATTTCGTGTTCTACAGAGACCCACTGCTAAGTATCCTCCCGTCCGGTTTACCAAGTTTTTAATCAGGTCGCAATCTTATAGCTGCCGAATGTGTTGCTTTTTGTTCTCCAAAATGAATGATTTCGTACTTCAAGTTTCTTCAGTCTACGCTGTCAACGTGACACTCTTGAGTAAATTTGTACAGAGGGGTAAAAGTCGCACATTCAATATTTTTAAGTCCTTATTGTTAAATCTCACTGTGGAATGTTGTATTAAATTGAACTCAATTTTTTTCTCATATTCGAGGAATTTTGAGAGGTCTCTACTTGCCAAAACATAATTTCCGTTAACATTGCAAAAGTCGTTCCATACCATCAACATTGAAATAATGAAACTCCCAATTTGGGAGTCGTTTTTGTCACAAAATAAATTGTTCCACATTTTCTAAATTATACTCTCTGATGTAACTGAAATTCTTCGTAAACGAGTTAAGTTTCGAAGTACGGCATGGTGCAGAAAATTTAACTGTTTTTCACTAAACATACATTCATCGACTGGTTACCAACCAAAAAAAAGTCAGTTATCTACGTCACTTGAATCACGTAGACCTTTCTCTAACGTCAAGAAAGTCGTAATGAATGATATCAAATAACCTATCACATAAGGGTTCGATAAAGAAACGTTTTTACTCAGACTGCGTTTTATTTACTCAGACTTTCACTGCGGTTATTATGTTGATTGATCAAGTTGAAGAGATAAACGGTCAGATTTCTGACGGATAGCTTCTAAAGGACACTAATATATGGTGTTAGATAAAACGCCATGTGGGATATTCGATGAATAAACAACCTCGTAGATTTGTCAGGATCAGTAAACGGTGTCATTTAAACGGATCTGAATAAATAAAATTTTCCCAGCGAGTGGACGTGTTTTAAATTGTGTCTAAATATTTATGCAAACTCTTCATCATCTTACGGCTATAACACCTTAAACTGAAGTTGCTAAAGTACTTTTGGGCAGGTGTCATGCGACACTCTTGTAGTAAATCTATTTAACAGGCAAATAATCGATCTTAGTTCGGTCCGTTTATTCGTGCGGATTAAATAAGGCAGAAATTGAAAGTTTCGTATACTACACTACTCATCTTTGTCGAGACAACGATGATAAACCGTCGGCGGCAGCACACTGAAGGACAAGTAAATCGAGGTAAACCTGATGAGAACGTTTTCATTTTCAAATTATGAAAAAACAAACTCTGCTCTAGACTTTTCAAAAAAATTCACATAGAGTATTCCTGGAGGAAGGAATGTAGAAAATTCTCATCGGCGTTTTGCAAAAAAAGTCGCAAAAATGGAAATTGGTCGATGGAGCCAATAAATTTGTCTGTCAAGACGTTTGAATTCTTTTAGTGTAAACGCCGGCGTTTGTTCGGAATTTCCGCCTGATTCTCCGAAAAGAGTCTTCTTTTACCAAATCCACATTCAACATTTTTCTAATTATTGAAAAGTGGCTTGGTGTACTGAGCGCAACAGTTTTTTTCAAATCAAGATACTCCGTGTATCAAAACGACCCCAATTAAACACATTTTCAAAGAAGCGTGCAATTCAAACATAATTCAACTGGACTGGGAATCGAGTTCCAGAAAGATCTGGCGATAAAAGTGTGAATTGTCGGGATTGGAACCTCATAGCCACATCAGATGTGGCATCTAATTAATCTACTGGTAGCACATGCCATTCACTAAACAGTCGTACGGTCATTCACTATAATAGCAACTGAGTGATTAATTAACAAACAGAAGCCGATTTACTTCAATATCTTATCCTTTGATTCTTGTATTTGGTCGGTTAACCAACCAGCAATTATTCAATCGACGTCTTCGTTCCTCACCACTAGGACCGTAATAAGAGTATTCTTTTCTTTCACATCAGTCGAATCGTGCATGCTAATCATATGTATGTATTCACACAAGCAGCTTTACGATCTCGAGCTATTTGTATCCAATATGTATCTATAACTCGTAAATCTTGTTAGACAAATAATTGTGGCCGAGTAAAATCTCAAGTTACAGAAGACAATTTACCTTGATTATAGCTGAAGGAAAAGTAGTAATCGTCTAGGGACGATTATGCCCACTTCACACGCAACGTTTTCCCTTTGATCAATCATGTTCCATAACTGGTGCAACTAAATTTTAAGAACCAAAACAAGATTTATCGGGCAATTTATTTATACGATACAACCTCCAGGAGTTATAATGGAGTCGTTTGGGTTCACGTGAGTAGCCAGTAGGATCATCTGCTAACCAGGCAATAAATTTTGAGGAGCTCGTGATCTTTTCCATGTAAATGAAGAGAAACTTAACACCTATAGGCTATGAGCATTATACTCACTTATATACCCTTATTATGCAATCGATCAACGATTCCCAACGTCTGGAGTCCTATCCTGGTTAACACTCCTCTGCTGATGATTCAGATCAGACAAATTCCCAAGAGCAATTTCCCAAATAAACGTACAGACGGAGAGAGAAAGTTATTACGAATCGACGGCTAATCATAGAAATCTCGAAATGAAATAAAACTGGACCAATTCTTCTTTCACAAGTGTCTTGTTAACAATTTTGTGAGGAAGAGAGATTTTATCGAGATGAGTGGGTGCTGTGTGAATATCAAATAATTAATCTCGCTCCCGAAGCCGCAGCTTTGTTGTCAGCACATTCACTCCGAATAAACGAAGAGAATATGGTTCTACAAATAGGTATGTAGAACAATTCCATTAACTGAGATAACAGTATGACAACAAACGTGCTCCTTTATTTCAATGGAAAAATTCAGTACCATCGTTATTCGCGATGTGAAATGCCGTCGTTGTTGACAACTCATTTCTTCATAATCGCGAAGCTTTTAAATCATTCATAGATAGAATGATTTCATGGAAAGATAATATGGATTTCGTCTATGTTATATGCATAGCATGGTCTCCGGTACAATTTTATGCATGTTATTCCATATCCATTTCGTGGTGGTTTTTTCGGCTACAGGTGATATCATTATCCAGGATATGGCCATTGTTGGGTTAGGCATTATATGAATAAGAATAAACGAATTCTTTGATACCTGAACGACTGCTAACTTTGTGAAACCACTTTTGTACATGTTTTTCTGTCCGCGGCGGTAAATTGACTCACAAATTACTAAAAAGACTGCATACAAAGATTGTGGAGTTGGTGTTTACCCTCGACGGGTTTTCATTGGAATTTCTGTAACAGAATTATTAGTGGATGATCTTCGATTCAAAATGATGACAGGTGAATCGGTGCAAATTTTCGTTTAACCGTTCGAAGCGGTTATGTACTTCATGTGAATAAATTAGGTCGAGGCTGTCTAGCGCGACCTTGACTTGATTATAATTTTACTCGTAAAAGTGAAACATTTCTTCGAGTATGCGTTATTGAATTCAATTTCGTCTGTATTACATCACATCGTACAATTGGAAGTTCTTTCAGATTCGCTTAATTTTTACCAATAATTGAGCGAAAAAATCCTCATACAGGTAGATTGTAATTTTATATAACTTCTAATAACTTTTAATCTGATCCCATTTATATACGAAATAAAATTTGAGCTTTAACCTTCAAACTTTTTAGTCCACCATACAAAGTTTCTAGTGAAACATTCAAAGATTTCTATTCAATTTTTCTTAGTATAAATTTTAACCGAAATTTTTGCTCCAAAAATTTGAGTTTCAGTGAAACATTTTGAACTTTTAATGCAATATTTAAAATTGAATTACTTAAATTTTCAATCAAAAATTGAGAATTTCAGTCACACATTCAAAATAAAGAGGTCTTACTCCAAAATGGAACGTATTCAGTCCAATGGAATTTCAGTATAAAATTTCAGATTTTTAATCCATCCGCACAGTTTTCAGAGCTTTCTGTCACATTTTTTGCTTCCTCATACTTTGAAACTCTATTCTTATGTTGTGGTTAAGCCAACGCAAAATTTTAAATCATATATAGTGAATTCTCAATAAAAGAGTACGAAATATCGATTATGAATGATGAATTTTTCAGCAACTATACTTACGTATAGAAGAAAACAATATTTATTACATGCCATCAAAGTCACCTCATATTCTTATCCAATTTATAAATCATTCATTCGTTTCTGTGCTCAAGCGACTCCATATTAAGTAGTTTTCGATTATGCCCTACGTGAGTTCTAACATACAGAACTCCGGCTCTTTGAATTGTCATTGTAAAAGGCGGTGAAGGCATAGAAAAATATATCCACCACTTTACGACCAGACCTATGGTGTGAAAAAGTTTTTATGAATATTATAATCAACTCGTTTTCTATGAACAATAAATTTGTGCGTCTTGTATTTGTGCCATTGTATATTTTATTACTTAAGTTTTATGTATTTCTTCGAACTTCTACTTTAACAATGAAATTGAACCGTAGCAAGTTCGTCTTTCCTTAGAACAACGGGGTCAAATCAAGATAAATGGCATAAGTAACTAGTGGATGCAAAAAAGGTCACATTAAATGTTGTAAAAACAGGTAGCCGTTAACGTACGTTGCCGAATCTGGCTTTGGCCATCGCAATTAAGTAGGCGGTTTCACATTTCAACTCATCTGTATATGTACTCAGAACGAAAACCAGAGAAAAAGTTACTTCAACCCGAACACTGAAAATGAGGAGGAGATAAGATTTTTCGAATTGCAGTTGCCTTTTGTGTACCGAAGTCATTTTCATCACTTCTACTACGGTGGCTCCAATTTAAATTAAGGGATCGTGAAATTAACTCAGATATAAAACGGATAATGAAACGTTTAAACGCTCCCCTTTATACTACAACCCCTTCATACGGAACGATGGAGTGAATTGAAGGGATATTGTTCTCGAGTATTCTACGAATTGTTTCGTTTTGAAACAGGTGAATAGAACGAATAGATTATAGTGTTCACCAGAAAATATTACATTTGATTAAAAAGCAATTTATTTTGACACGATTTGTTAATTTCAATCTCAAATTATGAATTGTTAAAACGAAAATCATATAAAAACAACTTTTCAATCAATTTAACCATAAAGAACAAGGGAGGTTTTGAAAATTGATACTTTTTGTAGCTTTTTTTGGCTTCTGAATACAAATTCCATGCTTAAAAGTTACTGATTATAAGTAGATAAATAAAATTATGAATTCAGCTTAAAGTTAGTATTGAAATCAATAACAATCAAGGCGAGTTGGTCAAATTGGGAAAAATATTACATTTGAAAACGGCATGCATATGAAAATTCGGAGTCCGAAAATAAGTAAACCCTAAAATACGATAAAGTAAACAAAACATCATTTATCACGTCGGATTCCTGACAAATGTCCATGCAATTAAAAGGAATGGACTGTTTGTGTTGATCCGAACTTGAATCGAAACAATAGAACGGTGCGAATCACGCGGTTTCCTTATCACAGCAGCGCGTTTAAATCAATTCCTTTAATTGCTTTTATCAATTGAAATCTAATTATCGAGGTTGATCAGTGAACCTGCACGTCTGCGACGAATTAAACGAATCGTTTACCACAATTAGCAGGCAGCACATTTGAATAATTTGGTATTCCTTCGCATTCGCCTAAAAGTTCCGCAAACGCGACGTTATTCGAATTTCTTTAGTGTCAATAGTGATAGATAACCGCGGAGCTTTTTTGATCTCTGCTGAAAGCGCAAAGAAAAATAATTTTCTCACACTGGTGTTTGACAGATTTATGTTTAGTTATTTGATGAATATGTATTTGCGAGGTTTTTTTTTGTTTTTTTGAATAATCGTATTCAACGAATTGGTGCATTTTTCGCCCGCAGTGTTTTAGTTAATTTCAAATTGACTGATTTACGATCAGTATAAGTAGTTCGTTCAGATTCCACGTCTAGCGTCTAGCAGATCGAAGTCGAACGTAAAATAATCTGAGTTGCAACGATGTTGTTCACGGTTAATTATCTGTTTTTAATAAAATCTCAAATATGCGTGTTATTGCTAGTTTGGAATCAATTAAAGGATTTTATGGGCTCCATATATGCCAGAACGAATGGCCGTTTTGATTCCCTCTACCTAATTAGTAATTACTACCAGAAATGAATGACAAATTCTTGTCATAAATAATCCAGTCGTGCTCAGAATATTTTCGGGACTTGTCTTGTCCTAAATTTCCCTAAATGTCGAAAGAGATATATGTGGGATTTTGTATGTTCAGGCGATCGTGGGAGAAATTTTTCACTCAAATAAATTGAAATCGTATTAGTTTATTGACTTATTCCAGTAGCATGAATGAAATTCGCGCGTGTAAATATGTTAACACATATGTAAATATTTGCTGAAAACTGAATATCAGATTTATGCTTGCAGCGCTCAATGAGAGCGCTAATATGTGCACTTCGTCGGGAACAACATAAAATTCGACCAATAACTCACCAACGTTAAGATTCTCAGATTTATTGGGCCGTTAATTTGAATCCAGGACGTTCTCGACATCTGAAGAATAACGCACAACTTCCAGTTACTTCATTCATGAGGATCTGCTCAAGAATTCTATTCGTCCTGATAAAATATTAATTATTTGGACGTTATATTGATCGATTGAAATCAATAAATCGTATAAACGTTATAACTGTATGCTTCACGTAGAAAGACCCAACCACTTCCTTCATATCGTGTATCATCGAAAAGGAATGATTAAAACGTTCCAATATCCATTCTACTATATTTCAATATAAATCTTATCACGATTAATGTAAATATATCGGTCATTTACCTCTGTACTGTATTAGAGATTTGTCACTAGCAATTTTCTCCGTCATATCTCGAAGAATCATTATATAAGAGCTTATCATTAAGTAGCCAGATATATATGCCTAATTAATATTTATATTTTTATTTCAATTCTATTCCCATTGATTATTCCTCGGGAAAAAAAATTATTGAAATATACATCCTGAACCGATTATCTCTTATTGACATTTTAGTTCCGCGTATGGCGCCCGAGTTTCGCTCAACCTATTTGATAACCATCACAATACCTCGAAGTTTGCACCAAGCCCGATAATGATAAATTGAAATTATTGTAGGTACCGTCCTTAAAAACAAGTTAGCTCATCGGTTTCGGAAAATTAACAGAATTGGAATGCGGCGATCATTAATCGACTTCCGTATCATCGACTGATTACAATTGAATCATTTTACGGTTTGGAATCAATGATATGGATATTATTTCAGCAAGACGAAGCAATATGTCAAGCCAATAGAACTGGGCATTTACTGCGAGGACAATTTAATGGTCGTCTTATCTCTTGCGGACGTGATATGGTCGACAATTTGGTCGTGGTTTGCGACCGTTAGCTTACCTTTACTGATGTTAGTTTGCAAGTTGCCGAATTGAAAGGTGGAATGTTTTATGGGACAAATGAAATTACATTGTCAAGTTCAAGGTGACTGTGGGTTGGACGTTTACATCTAGATATAGCACTTGGCACCGGAATATGGAGTAGCGGAGAACTCCATAATATGGATTTTTAATTTGATTGGCACGCTTCAAATTTTCATCATTTGAACATCTGAAACAATATTTTGGCAGCGAAGGAATTTTTGCGAAAAAAAGCATTCGACTAATTGCAACGAGTTAGTATAGAATGCATCAAATATTTAATGAAGACTTGACCAAACTCTATTTTAATGTCACATAGCATAAACCAAAACTACATTTAACTAAAAATACAATTCGAAAATGCGTGGACGACGACAATCGAAGTGAGGCGTCGCCCGATTTGATGAATTGACCCAACAGATTAGGATTTACAAGAAAGCTTATTTATTACACAATTTTCTACGGCGTGGAACAGGGTATGAAACTAATTCTAGGAGGGGCCGACCACCCGTCATCCACCTCCTCCTCTGGAGATTGTAAGAAATAAATTGAAGTTCAAGTTCATTATAGCAATAACAATAAAGAAATTCGGCCGAGGAGAGAATAATTGAATACATACGTAAATCGTCTCTCGTATAGATAATAGTTGATAACGATGCGACGGGTGTGGTTCGAAATTACCACCACGTATAGTGTTTCAATGGGTATTCCGGGGCTCAGGGTAGGGCGTACGTATACCACACGAGAATGGTTGTCACCCTTCATTCGAAATCAGGTTCCTGATAATTTGTACACGGTTATCCAAACTAATATACAAGACGCTGGCGTACCTCCTACTTTCTACCTTCTCCCAACGTTTTTCGTAGCGAGAAGCGTGAATATAAGATTAAAGAAGTAATGAATCAGAATCAGTGGAAATGCCGTGGATTAAATTAATTTCTGTGTATCTGGTGCACCTGTCGGGGATCCTTATATTCGAGATTACTGTCAACAGCTTCATAAAAGACTATCGTTTACCCAACATTAATCGTATACCTACACCTGTAGATCAAGAAAAATTGTAGAAATTTTTTACTCATACCCACACGTCGATCTTTTACGTGTATCGTCCCACAACACCACTTTTATCCAAATTACACATTACATTCGAAATTAATGTGTGCTTATTAGCTTCCTGAAAGTTAATACATCGCCGATAGATTTATCGCGCCCATTTTTAATTGTACCTGTATACTCCGACAGTAATGCTGGAAATTTATTCTCGATAACGTTTGGAACCAAAGCAGTACCTGATTATATCTACGCGACGTCATTTATTACGAAGACGTAATAGCGAGAACATTTAGATCCTTAAATAGAATAGGCTGAGAGGTATGTTGAATTTCGGTTATATAGCTCGAGGAGTTAGATTAATCAAGGGTAAAAACTCGGATATAAAATATCTGTAAACGGTTCAACCAGCGATAAAAAGATCGGTATCGAATACCTCCAGACATCAAAAGCATTGTTCTACCTTGAATTCGTTTTGAACTGACCACTGATCCAATAAATTTATATAAAAACTCATAAATAAGTCGAAAAACCATTTAAAGAACTCGATGTCCGATACCTACCACAGTTTGCTTCGACCCAGGAACATCCATAATACATATTACCTCTATAGATCAGCGGTTTACCCGGTCACCTAATTGATAACCAAATTTATTACAATGAGAAACCATGTCAGTTCATGTTTTGGAGTGTGGACTGAGAAACATTTTCAAAAAAATGAAATTTTAAGACATTCGTTGCACAAATTGCATTACTGAGTTCGTAGAAATAAAAATAGCGTTCACCTCCTTCTGATACACACTAATATGACAACATGACGAATTTGATGCATTTTATCAACTTTATTTGAAAGCTTTGCGCCATTGTCGAAGAAGTTGTTAAACCTGTTGTTATGGCGCCGATAGTTATGAAAATTACGAAAATGGGATGAGAGTATTAAAAGCAAAAAAATTAAAAATTGTTTTGTAGAATTTTCGTAGTTTTTCGTTCTTAACTCTCAAAGCGGAAACGGAACTTTTCAACGTATCAAACATCCCCAGTATAGATTTTTTTTCGAAATAATTTTCTCGATAGTATTTTCCAAAACTTTCCATTTTATAATGAGCGAATTCTTTCAACTCATATATTAGATAAGGATAGAAAAACAATTATATATTTTGATGAATAATTGAAACATGGAAATGGATGTAATATAATGATAAAAAAATGGTTTCTTTTAGATTTCACTACACTTGGAATTTCCTGTAATAGATAGGTCAAAAAATATCTATTTCAAACTTCGATAAATCCTTTTTATTTCTCGGTTTTCTCAATCCACAGACATTAGATCTCTGATATACTGAAGATATCTTATCCCATACGCATATCAAGTCGTGCCAATGGGTTCTTTAGTACCATCGCTGTTAATAAGGTGAACGATTCCCGATTAGGAACATCGATAACTTAATCAATTAGAAAGTGGTTATTTCACAACTTGCGTTATACATAAAAGAAGAAATGAAATGAGCAATGAAGAATTCAGTCTTTTTAAGGGCTAAACATTATTGAAAAGTAAAAATTAAGGTTTTCGTTTTATGGAACTTATTTGCATATAATCAAATGGTCAAATTTCTCGAATACCTGATGTATATAATATTAAGCAAAAACTACATCAGTAGTGCGTTGTTTTAAATTCAATTTCAATTTTTCTGATAATTTGTGTCTAAACAAACCGCCAAAACAAAGAATTCAAGAAAGAAGTGTGAAAAGCAGTAGTAGAGGTGGTTGAATTTAAATCAAATCGAAAAATTATTATCAATATTCTCAATAATAATTATTTGTTTGTTTAGTTTGAGATCGGTTACTCTACCAAGTTTGCGATTTTATTTCCTTCACGAAGAAGTGAAAAAAATTTAATTTAGAAAAGAATGTTCCATTAATAATCATAAAATATATGAAAAGCAATGTTAATTCGTTTTTCTACTTTCATCTTATCATAAAGAGTCCGTTTGTGAAAGCAGATTTTCATTTAACGTGAAAGAATTTTCCATTACTCATTTTAACAGAGGATAAATTTCACAGTTGACACCCAAATTGCCCATTGAAATAAATTGAAAAAATCGGTACGCAAATATTTTGTTTTGGCTATAAAATGTATTCACTCCACACGCAACACATTTACGGCGTACACGCGAATGTGATAACCATGTTTCCGAATCATCGTTAGAGTCTATCTAAGAATAACTCCTCGCATTTTACGGTCACATTGTTTTTTCTCAAGTACTGGCAGGAATGAAAACATTGGAAAACATTTACTTTTTAGATAACTTTGGGGGAGCTCTTTTCAAACAACCGACACAACATGCTACATAGCCGCTCAAACGATAATTGATTGTGAACGATTTTTCGTATTTCCTTTCAGACAATAGAATACAAAATTTTCCTATTGGGCTTGTATTATTTTTGGTTTTCGTGTTATGTATGTAGGTTGAATTATAACTTGAAGTACGTCCAGAAATATCTTCTCGTGACTTGATTTAACAAGCTTGGGACATCCTGCAATAGAGTCACTGTCACGTGGAATACTATTTAAATCAAGAAAACTTCCAATTTCATCGAATCGATTCGATTCGTTCCAGGTATTCGATTCCGATTCGGGAAGGATTTCGAATGTTCATCGATTGTGGAACGGTTCGATGTGGGGTGGGAATAGATAAGGTCTTAATTAACAGCAGTGGATTAAATCGCCCCCTTTTGAGGGATACTGTGTAGGCCTATCGTGAAGTTATCTTTTAATACAAAGCCACCGCCTTGCTCTTATCTGGATGTGTGAAGTGTGTTATACGACATTCAAAATAACGAAAGCTATATTTTAAACGGGAAAGGGTGAATTGGGGAATCAATTATGACCGGATCAAAAGGAAGTTTTCATTTTCTTAGTAGCTATAGATTGTGAACATTAAATTGAATGGGTTTCGTAATTACTGATTTATGTATAAACGGTTGATTGGTAATTTAGAGCTGCTGTGTCTAAGGATGGTTTGAGGCAAAATAACTGTGAGCTAGAGGTGAAAAATGAGTTGCTATTAAGTTTTGAAATTCTTCATATTTTGCTGGAAACATTGAAGAAAAAAGGAATAGGGTGCTAATAGTCGGAAGTGTTCTAAAACAGAGTTTTTGTATAAAATAATTGATTTACACCTTTGCAACTAAACGAATATATTACCATATTTGAATATAAATGAAGAGACCGATGCATTTCGTTCCGAAAGCAGCACAGATGGGCCACAAAAGCAACGGTGAGAGTCTACTCCAGATTATCGGAAAATTTTTAAAATGACATTTCTGAATCCAGTTTTAATTGTGTAAAATGCCTCCATGATTATCTTCTCTAATGAAATTTTTGGCGATTAATCGATTTGAATTTTTTGAAATTACGTTCAAAACTGTCATTTCGAATATCACATTCCAAAACTGATATCGAAATCAATTTTCTGTTTCTGAGAAAATTCTCATCTTTTTATGATAATGAATTCTAAAATATTACAATTGTTTGGATTTATAATGATACAGAAGGATTTCCTCGAACAGGAAGTTTATTAAAATTTTCAAATTTTTCATGGTAATTTTAGAATATTATTAAGAAAATATTTGATTCGGGAAACATCTGGAAAATTCTATATGCATTTCAACATCTCTTGGTGGTTGGTGGTTCTGGTGAATTGAATAATTTCTCAGAAGATCGATAATGATTGTGATTTTCTGACAGGAAGTTAATTGAAAAATAAATTTTGAAGTGTTGCATTTCGCAATTTGTTTTGAAGATTCTAATTAGTTTTCTCATAGGAATAATTTAAGTTTCACGAAAATTGAAAGCTTTGGGAAAAGATTCGAAACGATATTTGCCTTGGAAAGTTGTACTTATGTGTGAAGCTCCTCAATTTTTCGAAGATCTTCAAAATTTTGGTAAATGGCGAAGAAATTTTTCTGATCCCCAAAAGGTCAAATCAACTAAAATAAACTCTTTTCACCTTTGAATGAATGAAATCATTTAAAAACTGTTAAATATCATTTCTCCACTCGCTCTATTGTCCTCTTGATAGCAATACCTCGTAAAACCCAAATGTAATAAAACATAAAATAAGCACACTGTTATGTTTCAGTCGATATGTCGTGTTACTTGTTCAACTCAGCATGTACATCCCTTTTCGGAGGGCAAGTCATGATATATATGACATCCCGACAAATCTTTTAACGATCCCGTGGAACTAATGATCCATAAATGGTTTGTCAACCTAGGCACTTTTTGAAATAATCATGCTTGAACGACACCAAGCCGTAATAAAATGGACGATATTTCATTTGAAGATTCTTTTATGACAGGTTACATTGTCTTGACGAATGACGATCTGTAGCATCAAAGCAGAACCCTTCCTCATTATGTAATGTCGCCGTTGGCACATATACGAGTACGGTGTGGCAGCATTAACGCTACTGGGTGTTTAAAGGAAACACATTTATCCAGTCGAAAAAAGTCCCAACCCATTCAGTTCCCCTAAGCTAATTTTATCACTCGTTAGTAAGTTCATAGCAATAATTTAAGTCCCGATGAATAGCCCTCGAACAAATGGGGTCTCTTTTGGCTACAGTTCTGGAACAAATAGATTTGCCAATTGAAATAATTGAACTAGCTCAAAACTTCAACGATTGCAGATTTATTTTCAAATTTTACCATTTGAACTCATGGATGATGAGCAAGGAGTTGCCCAATGAATAATTGTTATTTCGTATAAGCAATTACTAAAGAATAACTTTTTTACGTGAATTTGCCACATCACAATCATCATGTACATAGAAAAGAATGCAATTGTGTAGGTAACGCTGAAAGTGTTTCAATAGAACGATTTATAGCTGGTCGCCCCTATTTCGGATGGGGTCACATAATTGAACTTGTAACCGTACAATTCCAATCCACTGAAAGTTTCCGAAGGCGTAACTCGGATCCCTTTGGATTTCAAAACGCAGATGTACCTTTTAATTAAGTTTCATCTGAAATATTTGCAACTAATGAGTTCGGTTTTTCAGTGTAATCAACTGTCGAAGTTGGATTTTTAGAAAAACTTGACATGAACTAGTTGTTCTATTCTCGAATGAGGGCACCTAATTCGGAACGATACCATGAAATCAGAAACAAATTATGGGATATCAAATATCCAAATCAGATTCGGAATTAATGGACATTGAAATCATTCTATAATTTCATTTATAAGATAGCGCGAACCTTTGGAAATTAACAACAATAGTATAATTTATTTGACAGCTATTTATGAATCGGGCAAGTGATGTAAGTAATCCTTGAACATGGTGAAGAATATTTATGCATTTCTTTTTCAGCTCTTATATTCATTTATGATGCTAAAAATGTCTTTTCTCTCTGTGGTAACATGCAGTTAAGAACAATTGGATTTAAAAACGATTAACTTTTGAATGGAATATCGAGAATGTTCGTTATGGAAACGCGTATTAAATCTCGCTTAATTACATTTCATTTGGACGCGTTTGAACATATGTTGCTGATTATTATAAAACATTCTTCGGTCGTTAGAAGAATGCCACCGACAAAATGCACAAAGCGATTTATGCATTTTCATACTTGAGACCGGAAAATTTTTTATATTATTGTGTCTTGTTTGTATTTCTACCTGTGGTAACGTACATACTTCTGGATATGCAACTTGGTAACATTATGAATATGTCAATGGACATTTTACGATCGGCGATAGACGGCCATCCTCCAGTTAACAATAAGTCGGATTTGTAGAGGATGCTCTTTATTTTTCCACGACGCGTACCGATACAGGGACTATAAATTGGAGAAATATCCTCTGTACAATAATTTTTATCTACCGACGTGAAATACAACTACAAGATTCGCAATGCTACTTTCTTTATACTGTCATGTTTTGCTTGTTTTTTCACGTATAATTTCTACTAGAGGTGTGACATTTATTATACTAAGAATTGAATATCTCATCGGGATACTAGTACGACTTCATTTTCTAAATGATTATCAAATAACGAACCGCCGTCTACCTTCGTTAGATTTTAATCTCTCCCCGTGTACGAGCACTTATTTCATCATATTTTTCATTTCCTGGAGCTACAATATACTACCAGCGCTTTCCCGACAGAAATTTGTTTCACTTATATTTTAATTTTTTATGAAGCAAAAAAATGTACTTTTGAACTAGCCTTTAAGTTCCTTACCTCCATTCATTGTATCTTTAAGTGTCATTGTTTCTTTTAGAAAGTAAGAAACATTGTCATACAATAAATCATTTCGTTGATCGAATATTTTTAACTCTAGAGCCGGTATTAGTAGCTCAGCCGGCGTTGCACTTACCTACTACCCAGAAAAACTGGGTTCGAATCCCGGTAAATTCCAACTTAATTTGAGAATGCCATCGTGCTTCGCAAGGCACGTAATGCCGTTGATCCCGGCTATATATTTAATATACAGTCGTTAGGTTATGCCAGAGGCACTTGTGCGATCTGAAAACTCTGGCACTTGAACCCAGGTCAGTTATACGATCAAAAAAAAAAAAAAAGAATTGAAAATATCCGTGCATGCTTCTGGTGTTTTTATTTAAACTGTTTTAGGGGCTGACTCGTTAATAATCGATTTAACCGCATTCCCGTGCACAGTTATCAAGTTGTGATTTTAGTGCCGAAACCTGGGATGAATGTCGTAATCATCGATGCCATAACAGTTTCAACTATTGGTGTCTGTGGTGAATTTCTAGAAACTATAACAAGCTTTTCTGGCGACGGCATCTATTTTACGAAGAAAATAGGTAATATCTGGCTAAGTGGTTGCGGTTCAAGCGATTATCAACCAATATTTGAAGTTTGAGTTTTCAAAAGAAGAAAACTTTGTCAGAGACAATAACAACTGTTATGTCGACTGAGAAAAATATTTATAATGCCTCCGAAGTAAAGCGCCGTTTCCTCCCTTGGATGATTAATGCCCTCGGCAAGTATCGAGCAACAAATTTTTTCCTCGGGCGCACGATCTTGCCTATTCCATGGCATCTTACATTTTATTAATAATTCAACTTTGAAATATCTTCAATTCTAATGACAACAGTCGATGTTTTGAAATTATTTACAGAAAAAGGAACTATCAAGAGGTAAAAGCTACAGAGAAACGACCAGAAAATATTGATAATCATTACGTGTTACTGAAAACATCCATTATGATGAATAGGTTCAATAACGGCTCTTTGTTCATCATCGAGTGACAGTTAAACTGCATGTTTCTCGTTATACGTCTTGCTGGTCTTGTAAATTTGCATTCGTGTAACCCGTTGAAAAATTCAAGATTCCAAAGAATTTCCAATGTTAACCTAAAAGTGTCAACTATTACCTCATGTGAAAGCGTCCGCAATTGTTGACAATTATGTCAACGGACAAACGATGAAATTATATACCAAAATCGCCACGAGTTCTCTCATTATAATGGTTATCGGTTTGATATCAGAGGCGAAACAAATTTGATTCTATATAAACGCTACTTGGTCGTGGAAGTGAAGATTTTCTCGCCTACAACCTACACGAGAACGATTATAGTTCGAGTACAGCAATTTACATCCATATCATTATTCAAAATAGCAAAGCGTAATTCGTTTTCTTTGGCGCTCTTGATTAATTGAATATAAAAGACCTATGGTCAGTCTAGGTGACCATTTGATATACCGACGTCGTAATGAAGCTTGTAATTTATCTCCATATTCATGAATGAGATCGGTTTTCATAGGTATAATGATACAGGTCGTACTCTCGATGGATACTCAGGTTTAGCTCCACAATCCGTCTGGAAATGAGAACATAGAAAAAGGCACGGTGGAAAAGATGTTTGATAGATAACGTAGCATTTGAATTTCGAGATGTTATACAACCGCTGAAAATAACGCCCAACACATCTAATTGTGAATTCCTTGGCCCACACTAAGGTTGATTTTTCATGGGACTAAACTTTGGCAACAAACAGGAAAAGGTTACTGCACCCGATAAGAGAAAAAACAAGCAACCTTTTGATTGATAATGACATTCTTTTGTTTCCAAAATTTAAAAGTGTTATGGTATTTCGACGCGACTGGTCGTGCATTTATACATTAGCGTTGAGCCTATTTGCTATTAGTGGTAGGTGCTAAAATAAACCTGACCTACGTAATTATATGCTGCTTAGTAGGTATCACCACTATATGTGTTCTAAAAAGGTATTAATAGTGATATTACGGTTCATTAGGTAAAAACAAATCGATAAAACGTCCTTAAGTCAGTTATTTTTACTTTGGCAAACTGTGCAAATTCGTATCGAAAAAAACGACGGAGACTGTCTATTATGTGGTGTGCAATTATATATCAAGTCTAAAAATAGCGTTCATTCACAAGGAATCGTGATTTTAAATCGACGACGAGTAAAATTGTCTCTTCAAGTGAAATAAAATTACATGCGCGATTTAAATGTATCGCTGGTTCGAAAAAATTTGGCAATTTTCGAAGAGAGCGGGAGAATGGTGTAGGTTTTCTGCACGGTTGAGAATTGATGAAAGATTTATTCTGGCGCAGACAGCCGAGATATTCGGGGAGATTGCTGCGACTTTGGAACGTTCAGCTGCTCTGATATAACATAATATACAACTCCACAAGCTTCCTGAGCAATGTACTGTTATCGTGTCCTGATAGATGTAATACAATACCCCAAACCCGGTGTATAACAGTTTAGCGAAAGCTTTTAAATCCAGGATACAGAACGAGTGCTCTTGAGTATCCACCGTAATTGATTCAATTCGCAAGATTGAGTACTGGAACTGAAAGGAAGGTTGAGTATAAATTAAATTCTAGTTCACCGAGACTCGTTTTTCGACTTCGTGATGGGCATAAGAATTTTTTTTCATCATAGTCCGCGTATTTTTTGTCATAAATGACAAGAATCACTTTATTAACGATTCTTTATTGCCGAGTATCGATTGTGTCGTTTCGCTCACTAAATTGGTTTCAATCTAAAATCGATTCGTGTCTCGGGAAAAATTTTCCAGTGCCTATTAGGAATTTATTTTTCAATATCGGCTCACTTGAAATGAGTCGACAAAACGAAACTCTGATTGAGACGTCCATCAAATTGAAGATTTAATTGCTCTGTCAAAAATGATGAAGAATAACAAGATTCCACGTTAACACTATCTCGAAATCGAAATAAAATCACTTTGCGTTTTGACAAAATGTAATTTGGTAATGAAACACCGATCGAATGGAGATCAGAGTTAAATAAACGATTATTAACACGTCGAATGGCTATTAATTAAACCCATTGAAATTAATTCAGGTGATATGCGTCGTTTTATTCGTCGAATACCCGTTCACGTTGACATTCATGTTAAGATTGGAGTTGGTATAAGGCCACCCCTGCCAAAACGAGTTTTGGAAATACGTTTCGTTACCGAAGTGACAAATTGTTCGGAGAAGAATGATCGCAGAAACGATTTCCCAATAAAATGAATCCGATTGCACCTATAAAATTCGGAACGATGTTCTTAAAACGAAATCCGCTCAGTTTTGAAGGTAACGCGTAGTCTCCTTTAATCCACAGGAATTCCTCGTGCCGTTCGCGCACTAAAATCGATTGATTAGTAATTAGATGCAAGACCGACTTCGAAGTCCCACTTTTGGGGCGCATACATCTGAATGTTCCAGCTTTCCGAGTCGAATGCATAACACATGACATTGAGACGTAATTTGGCAAGCAAAAAAGGCTCAGGTAATTGAACTCTGATGCTCGACCAGAGACGGATCAGGAGGCTCTCCCCCAACGTAAACTTTAAATAGAACGTGGAAGTGAGTTATGACAAAGTATTCATAGTGCTAGTTGTATTGATATTTCGTCCCCAGTGGAGAAATAAGGAAAAGGATGAAGAGTGAGTCGTTTAGGTGGTTTCCTGTTTTCGTTACGGAAGGTTTTCTGGGTTACATTTTCGGATCCCTAATCAGAAATTGTTTGCAACAAAAAACCCCCTTTGAAATAATTGATCAATCGGTGAAGATGATTCGATAATGTGTATAATACATTCGTTCATTAGCGTCTCTTGATCATCGATCGCCGTCGAAGACTTTTTTTGAGTCATCAAGATAATTAAATGATGGATAGGTAAGAAAAAAGTTAAGAACTAAATTTTAGAATTATACTTTCAAAGTGCAACAAAGTATAGAAAATTCTTTCGATTTTCGTAGGTTTCAACCTGTCAGTTTTTCATGCCAGATTTTCATTCTTTCCTTGCTCGAATATTTCATTTTTGCTTCTTCTGTTCTGGTTTTTGTGGGTTCTGTATTACGAATTATTGATTTTCCTGAAAGTTCTGGATAGTTTAATTGCTTTTCGAGCTTAAATACCTGATTATTCGAAATTTTTTAGTTTAGTTTAGTTAGTGACGAATTTTCATTTTTCCCGTATTTCTGACTGGAATTTTTGTGGATTTTTCAGTTTTTCGTGCCGAATATTGAGTGCTCTTGAATTTTTAATTTTCTGGATTTTAAGAATCGAAACTTTTGATTATTGCACGAACTTTAATTGTTAGTGACAAAAATTTCGCTTCTCTTGGGTTTTTAGGTACGAATTTCTAATTTTTCTATCATAACAGATTCTGTTTTATGAAACAACGCTGAAATTCTAGGCTCAATTCTTCAGTTTTTCTGCTTTAATTGTCAAATTTTTAGTTTTAAATTAATTTTTTGCATCCAATTTTTATTTTTGTCAGTATTTAGTATTGAATGTTTTCGATTGTAGACTCAGAGAAATTTGATTTTTCTAGACTTTGGAGGTCCAATTCACTCAATTTCACAAGTTTTCCGGTTTTTCGGTTAATTTTTTTGATGGGCTTTTCTATTTTCCTGAGTTTGTTCACAGACTCAATTCTCAGTTAAATTTATGATTTCGAATTTTTCAGGGTCGATTTCTCTGTCTGTCAAGGTTTTTCAAAATGAAAAATTCAGCAATTTTGGTTTTTTCATATTTTGTTTTTAGTCAAATTTTTTTTTTTTTGTGATCAAAATTCTTGATTCGCGTCGAATTATATCTCTTTTTTCTGATACGAACTCCTATTTTTTTGAGTTTATTTATAGACTCAACTCTATGTTTAATTAATTGTGTCGAATTCTTTACGTTCAATTTTTTTATCTGTCAAGCTTTTTTAGAATACAATTCCCAGTTATTATGGGTATTTGATGTTCTTTTTTTTGTTTTTGTTTTCATTCAAATTTTACTTTTTTTGTGACCAAAATTCTTGATTCGCATCGAATTATATCTCCTTGCTGTTTTGAAGTTTTGAATTTTTTTGTGTTTTTGTTTACTTATTTCTGCCTGAATTTTCAGTTTAATGTGGCAAAGCTTCTCTTTTTTTAGATTTTTAAGTACGAGTTTTTGATTGTCGAAAGTTAGACTGCATGTTTTGCAAATTCTGCAAATAAAACTAGACAAAATATCGAATCTGAAAAAAAAGTGACGAAAGCTTAAAGAGAAAACTCTCTGACTTAACTTAAGTGTCACGGAATATACTTTTTCTTTTGAAACAACCCATTCGAATTATGATGTCCTCCGTTCCTAATGCGTCCTAATTGAACTGAGACGCCGGTATTCGATAGGAAAGTTTCAATTATGATATCTCATTACCTGTCTCCAAATTGTCGGGAGCCGCTATCGTTTTTTATTCAAATTTCGTGGATTTCCGTGCATTAATTTGCACTTAGCATTCCCTTGAAACATTAGGTGATTCATTTAACATATTAACTGAATAGAATGTAGATTCATGATGAAAGCGAATTTCAAAATCTCACAAACCAGCGTAAACGATGTACAGATTCTTCAGCGGTATCGTAAGGCAGTCCTTCGTGGAAAGTCTATACTAATGTATATGTAGATATATTATATTCGTAGACAAAAAACGAATACTACTTGACTAGTCAGCAGAGCAGATTCACTCGGATTGTGTGCAAATTTCCATTCTCTCTCATTTTTATTTGACAGACAGTGTTTGATATATCTGTGCTATATCTCGATATGTATCGGATTCGAAGTTCGTTGTTTGACAAATTCTGCCGGAATGTCTTTGATAAATTGGCCCCGGCATCGCCAAACGCGTTGTTTGAGCTAGTTTTCCGTTTGTAAAGTCGAATGTAACCTGTCACTCAAACAACTACTTACAATTTGAAATAGCGTTATTTTCGTTTCATAAATAAAATAAGGAAAAAGACGATACCGTTCGTTAGATAAAAGAATATCTTCGACTTCTTCAATGGAAGCGTTACACATATAACGAAACGATTAAATCGAATTTACACTTAATTCAGATAACAACATTCGACACTTTTATTCCATTGGGATGTTGTCTATAGAAAGCTTCAAAAACTTTTTATCGCCCTCATAAATAATTCATAGCACATGAATCGGGACATAAACATCAACAATCCATAACATTCAATATTATCTGTTATCTTATACGAGACATAGAAGCTAATAGAATTCGAAAGAATGTCAATTTCATGAAGACGTCTTCTCGGCAATAGTAATTATAAGCAGTAACCAGCTTTAAAAGGGAATAATCGCATGACAGATTTGTTCAGGATTGTAAATAAAAAAAGGAAATTTAAATTATTCAGAATTTTATATTCAATTTCATATCCCAGTAGCTACAGTTGCAGTTGAATGCAGACTTTTGGGATGTATTCAAGTTCTCTTTTGATAATCGAGTTGCAACTAAGACGTTCCAATATAAGAAATTTTCCGCTTGTTACGTTTTCTTTTGGCAACCCTAGAAGATTCAATAAGATCCCTATGGGCAATTTTACGCATGGAAAGACGTCTTTGTCTTGTGTCAATCGTACCTGGAGGAAATATTTCATTCGAGCATAATAACATCCAATTATTGATAAACTAGCGTTGATTTGAAAAATATTTTTTCATTTTTCTTGGAGATATAAAAAATACTTTGATTTGAAATTAGAACTGAATCCCTATTTATTCAGAAAATTGCAGATCAAATTTTGCAGTAGCTAGAAGTTAATGTTAATTTTTTGCTCTAAATTTCAATCCTCCAAACATATTTGGCTAAACTACAAATCCAAGAGAAAAACAAAAAACTCACACAAACATAACTTGGCGCAAAAGAACAGTCAAGGCATTCTCACTATGCCAGGCACAAGCACGGCACATTCTCGGCAAGCAATTAAGATACAATTTATGTATAATAAATCAACAAATATCTGCTTACAAAAACAAAACCCCCGACGATCGGTTTGACAGTGTAATATGTTTTTTAATAACATATAAATCGTATATTAATTGTTTGCCGAGACCGTGCCGTGCCTTTGCCTGACATAATGAGAATGGTCCTTTACTCTTTTTTTGTGCCAAGTTTGCCAAAGATGTTTGCGAGAGTTCTTTGTTTTCCTCCTAGTTTAGCCAAAGATTATTGTAGAGGAGTTCTTTATTGAAATTTAGAGCAAAAAATGAACATTGACCTCTTGCCACTACAAAGTGCGAAAAGCTATGGAAAATAAAAGAAACATGATTTTTTTTCGGTGAGAAAGTTTGGTAAAGTCAGTTACCAAATCTGCCCTAAAGTAGTCAGAGTTTGTTTCTTTTTTGATATAACTCCCAATTAAAATAATTATGATGAAAACAAAATGAATACAAAACAGTTTTACGACAATATTTGTGGGTTATTTAATGTTGTCCACTGATATAACGATAAGAAAACCAATAAAAGATATATTTAAAGACAAAGTGAGGATGAAAGTGAGGAAACGTACCAGTTGATTTTTTTACGTTTTAGAAGGATGATCGACATAAGAATATAAGAAAATAAGGAATATTTCAATACCTGATAGCAAATTAATCCGAACGCTCAATCTCGTCATTTTCATAAGTGGAACAAATTAAAATCGACTGGTAAAAAGCTCGGAGAAACAATAGCAATTGACATAAATCTGCATTTTTCGTCCGACTTTTTATTTAACAGATACAAAAAAGGTGGATAACATATAATCTCATTAGCACTGATAAGATAAGCTACTTGAAATTAAAAATACGGTCTAGACCACAGTTAGCGTGTGAGATTTCACCACCGAATAGAACAGTCAAAAAAGGGAATCAATTGAAGTTCTGAAGGTCAATCCTTCTATACAAAACAAAGGTGTTTGGAGTAACAGATAAATAATAAGAAAATGAATCCTTTAAAGCCATAATACCTAATTATCCTTATCAGATCTATGTAACTAATTGTAATACAGAGTCGTGCAATATAAGAAGCAATTAGTTCTGGTATTACGTTCGAAAAATATGCAATAATTGACACAAATATGAATCTAAATTTAAATCATACTTCCCTGTATGGTAAAAATAAACATGCTAAATTTAGCAGTATTCAATTGTTCATTTCCAAAGTTTGTACATAAAGACATTGGCGTATTCCATTATCAAACTAAAACAGGTGTAACGGATTAATAGAGTGTTGAAACGATACGGGAGCAAATAGAATCGATTCGAAGTATTGTATACCGTGATATTTTTATTGTCTTCTTTAAACGATTATAAATTGCATTTGTATCAATCTGCGAAAACATGATCGTACCGAGTGGAATCCAATTACGTGCAATTCCGCAGGCACGTATAAGTTCTTTGGCTGGGCGTTAAAGGTCGTACGAGTAGCGTCAAGGTAGATTACGGTATACGAACTAGATACTTTTCTTTCGTTTTAACGGTTTACTGACGACCGCTGTTGTAGATCTTTAGGCAACTCTTCGTCATCCAATTAGTATGTTTATTGTCGCTTAGATCCATTAGGGAAAAACTTCCAGTAAGCTGTCGCTACGTCGTGTAGGCAAAAGCAAAAAAAATTTTTGAATATTTATTCAAATTACCAGCGATCTAATACATGTTCGCGGTTTTAAGATAATAATTGGTGATACTTTACATAGTAATTTCGACCTTTCCGATTCTTCGGATGATGAATTTACACGCTAAAATAACCGTGGAGTGAATTATTTTATTATGGATACCACTTTTATAACACTCCATCTGAAGTCTTCATCTCTTAGTAAATTTCGGATGAATTGATTACTAGCCCGAAACTCGGCGATGAATTATTAGAGATCCACCTAGGACCTCATTCTTGAAATTTTCTCGGGACGATGAAGTACGTTAACAAGCTGATTAACTCATTTCGTTTTTCGGCAAAGTTCACTAGATAAAAAAAAATTCACTTTGTCTTCGCCGAAACAAGTTTAAACCCTTTTCACCGTTTTGTACATGCCGGTTTAGATCGTCCGTCAGTTTAAAATGAAAAATTATAGGCATCGGTATCAGCCAATCTTTACAACGAATAAATTACGAGTTACCCATTTTTCATCTAAACGAGGTACAATAAAAAAGTAAGTAGCAGCACATAGCGCTCTTTCATTTCGAATTTATCAGAAAGCAAATCCGATTATCTCTTCTTCAAACTCAGATCTGGATACATATTCTCATTTCATCCGAGCTGTAATGATATTATTTCGGGAAATTCAATTAACTCGATATCCCTAAAACGTTAAAACTATTTCAGATATTCGTAATGTGACGCGTGAACTTTTTTTCAACATATATTATGTTAGACGAATTGCATGACGCCGGGAGAGTTTCGGACGGAATGGAGGAAGAGGTATTTTGTTTAGAAAATAAATGGGCATTTCAAGCATTCCTCGTTTTTTACATTTTCGGTATTGGAATTGATTTGGTTTTAGAAAATTTTTTTGACTGATTAAAATTTAGTTAGGATTCCCCGACAGGAAATTAATGAGGGAGTGAAAGTAGGATTGGCCATCGAACGGTTAGCTAATTAGGATCAAGATGGAATTGGATTCCGGAACTGTTCAGGAAAATTTTCCAAGAATGCATCGCGATGAATGATTCGGCGAAACATCGTGTTGGAGATTGCCGATGACCCGGCCCGGTAGTTGTATTGCCCGAAGCTGCTACTTTGTGAAATAATCCTTTAGGGAAGACCTCTTTTCCAGACATTCCACTAGGATGTAACGATAGTTCGTTCAAAGCCATCACTGTCGGTGATGTCGGTGTGTTCCAAAAGTTTTAATGTGTATGTTTGTATAAAGAGCCTGATTTATAGCTATAAATAATAAACATATCCGTGTTTCGGACTGAACTTGAGAGAGACAACATTTCTCCAGGAAATTGAATTCTGTTTAACTCAAAGAAAAACCGATTGGATTAGATGGTTGCCATTTCCACTTAGATTTAATGAGATTTTCAGTTTTCGGGTCAACTCTGAGCCCGTCCTCTTTATATGCTTTCCATTCAAAGTGAAGGCATCCGAAACTATCTCATCTGTAACTCATCCGAATTTTTAGAATGCACCGGTTTGAAGCGTAAATGTAGCTCTAGAAGCAATATTTTTTTTAATTCATAATTTTGTCAGCATTGAGAAAAAATTGTCAAAATTCGAGGACATTATACCCATAATCAATAAAAATTCCTTTACAGTTGTATGATTTCCTATAAATAATTATTAATTCCCTTTAATTGGTTTAAGAATGCTAGTACAAAAAAATTTTGAGAAACATTGGATCTTTTCAAAACATTTATTTTGCCTGCGGTTTGGTTTATCATATTCAAGAATTTGAAAATGTAGGAGGATGCAAATATTTCAAATGAATTTGGAAATCCGAATATTTAGGAAATATTAATGTCAAAAAGAAAACCTGCAAAGAAAACACAAAATGAAGAAGCTGTACTCCGAAATAGATCATAATCTGGTAGAATTTGGAAAAACACAAAACCGCCAACGTAAGAACCAAAGGACTTAAAGCCGGTTTAAAGAAAAACGTCGTGAAATCCAGGTAAACAAGGAAATCCGAAACAAATCAAAGCAGAAAAAGAAAAACAAAGAAAAGAGAACGACGATGTGAAAATCTGAAAAGATAAAAGGAAAACAAGAAAAAATCTAAACTCAAAAGGGTGAAGAAAAAGCAATTACGGAATATCGAAAGACAAAACAACAAAAATAAAATTATCTTGTTGATTTACATTCTAAATACACCGTAAACAGTTAAATCAGAAAATGGAGGAAAATTCTGAAGAAAAATTTGCAACACGTTTTCAGAATTGAAAATAAATTTTTTAAAATGTTAACATTTCCTAAACATCTTTTGTCAGGTCATTCGTGTTTTTGTCTTTTTCAAATGTATCCGAAACGAAATATCTCAATCTGTCTTCATAGAAAATCACAGTATACTGTGAAATTTAAATTAAAACACGCCAAAATTCAATCACAACTAAGAATTTGGTGATAGAAAGATTGTTTCATATATCCAGAAACCATTCTGTTCCAAACTGTTTCGCAAATTTTTCATCGACGAAAATTTATCTTACTAGCGGATTAGTATATCATAGAGTTCAACGTTATCAAGGCCAACACAATGAATAAATGATGGTAAACTAATTTTGAGATTTATAACTGTCACAAAACAAACTTTATTTCGGAAAAAATTTTGCGGGTACAATTTTAACTGAAACTTAGCACAAGGAACCAAAATCTGTGTAGAGTCGTGTTATCAGTTGGAACTTGAAAAAAAAATTCGGATACACTCTTATATTTCTGATTTGAGATTTCATGAATGTTGCATTAATATTCGCAAAATTGCAAACCAAAAAAAAAAACCGGAATTATCAACGAGTTTATGACAAAATCGATTTTGACGAATTTATAAATACACGAAAATGTTAAAAGAATGTGGAATCATTAACAAAGTAGTTATCATTATGACAAAAAAACGCAATTTCTATTAAACTAGTGAACATCTTTTTTTTTCAGTTTAAAATGGATGACACACCAATAAATAAGCATTAAAATTATTCATACACAAGAATATCAAGTTTTGAAAATTGCGTTTTTCCAAAAATTTTCTATGCAATTTTTCGTTTGAATAAGAATTCTAACGATTCCAAATTTTTTATCTGTCGAGCAGACCGAATCTTATCCCAGGCGTTGTCGATATAACTTAATGTGAATGAGAAAGTAGACAATTGGATTGTGGTAAAATAGAAGCAGAATTCCAACGCTATCAAGTTTGTTGTTGAATTGTATGCACGAGCTTAACAGAAATGTTTCATTGCAGCTTAGAAATTGCCGGTATCACAGTCGTAAGTTCCGGAAGTACGTGCGGAAAACATGAATGAAATAGTATCCTAAAAGTTGAATCATAATCGGAAGTGAAACGATCGCTAGAAGGTCGTGTGCGAGCTTTACTTTTCGCGATGCCCGGTGCCGCTGACCCGTAAAACACGTGCCGGCGGGAGGATCGGCTCCGAAAAATCTTCACTAGGAAAATAGTAAAAATGAACTCACTGAAGATGCTGGTATCGTCTGTGGTGCCGTTGACGGTGCCATCGGGGAGAATTTGAAGGTGGCGGTTTTTGATGAACATCTGTATTTTTCTGGCTGTGCCGGCAACGAAAGAGAGGTTGGTGCTGCGTTCGCTGCGAGCTGCAGGGTCCTCCAAAGGGTCCAAAGGAGCCACCTCTTCGGGCTGTTCCAAGAAGGGCGCAGGAGCCACGCAGGCGAAACTACACATAATCAACACCCTTGGGAACAAAACCTTCACCATGACTAGGACATGTCACCGCACTACTTAGCTTCGCTTCGGTGCCAACGATGGACCGAGCCGCGGCTCGTCAAATGCCTGCGACACTCAACACTCATCATACCGCCTGCTCTCACACGTGCTAGTTGCTCCGCGGCCACGAATCTACTGACAGAACAAGACCCAACTATTTATACTGAGCCTGCCGCGCGAATCCGACCGCTCACATGTTCCTAACACCCTGAATTTGTTTAAATATTCTAATTTGTTAATTGTCAACGCCCGTCTTCGGCCGCAAACTCTGCACCAATTCTGCAATCTCGCGGATCCTGCCGGCTAAGCACTTTCTCGCCCGACAACGTCAATTGCTCGATAATTCCTGTACGTGAGACAGTACACATAATTTCATGTCGTACGTATGAACCGATACATTCACCAAATTGCCCGTAGCCCGTACTAACGCATTATTTCATTGCTCGCTCACTGTCACCTGAGTTCATCGATGATCCGAAAAATAATTATTATCGCGACGTTCTAGATATTATTAAACGGGAATCTTCCATCGCCGCGTCCGTTTGTGTTCGAATTTTCTTTCCATCCGTAAATCCCGCACTCCTCCGATATATTAAACAATATAGTTTTGAAAAAATTTGTCTTCCTGAAGATTTTGCACCAAAAATATTGCAGGATTTCGAAATACTGAAAATTATCACCGTAAAACATATTCAGGGTAAATAACTTCGTAAATGAATTATTTTAACAAGAATTGCTGAAAAAAAGCTATTTTTGACTGTTTATTAAATGAATTTCGTCATTCATATCATTTTTTATCGAAAATCAAGCTTTCAGTTCTCTCTTCTTCTTCTTTAATTATAATTTTTTCCAAAGAACTGAAAGCTGAAAGTCATCGTTTTTTCTGATCTCTTCGTTATCTAAAAACCTTACGAAATTCAAAATCAATATTAATTGAATGGAACGATATCATCCTTAATTACCCATGTACCTGACGCAAAACACGATATCATTTTAATTTAAAATTTTGCTATTTTGAATAAAACTCATTTTGGTTACGGGTATCGAAGTCAACAAAGTGACAGTTAATATCCAACATTATATTTCAATCCGAATAAATTAATATGATTTATACATTAAGTAATTGAGCGTTTTGGTTTAATTGATAATAATTCACCACTGTTGGTTCATAATTTTTCTCAATTACTCTACTTACAGATAATTCATTTTTATCTGTAGTGATAAATATATTCATAAAAGAATGAGCTCCAAATATTTACTGAGAGTACTCGATTCTTGTATGTTTGTACATCATCAAAATATCTACTACTCGTGTATCAGATATTTGGGTAATATAATTCACATGTTCGTTCTATTATCAATCTCAGATGGGGGAAAAGAATATAATCTGCACCAATACTTATTTCTAGCTCACTTCAGAATAAATTAATTGAAGATCAGTATGAGACAAGGTGATAAAGTTCAAAATTCCTGTTGTTGATTGTGTGGTATATTGGCAAACATTTTGAATGAAAATAATATCATAATGTTGAAATAAATATCAAGACCAAAAATCGGCAAAATTTTTGATTATCTTGAGTTTGCCTGAAAATTGAATTATCCTATTCAAGAAATCTCTGGAAAAAGTTTTCATGAAATTCCTATGATGTCAACCACTTTTTTCTTTGCTCGAGCATTTATAGAAAATTGGAAAATTTTGTCTCTGATCACATTGAACACTGAAATTTGCATTTGTTTTTGAAAATTTTAAGGAATGAATGAAAATTTCAGTGTCCCTAATTTCTTCAAACCCTCAAAAGATTTCTGGAAAGATCCTGAATTTTGCGAATCTGGTGGAAAATTTCAGAAGATGGACGAGGTTACTGGGACTTGAATTCGAACAAATCCAAAAGAAGTGAACATGAAAAATTTGAGAAAATGTGCAGAAATCTCGAGATATCCTCCAGAGAATCCTTGGGGATGCGTTCATACTTCTCCAATTTTCACAGTATGAATGAAAATTGTCTACTGTTGAATAAGTTCAATTTTTTGAAGAATTTTTTCATGAGATTAACTTTTTCGTAGTCCAAATTTGAACATTTTATTTTTGTTTTCGATTTTCGAGATTTTTTCACAACTACTTGCTTTTCCATGTATTTTTCATCAGTATATCTCCAATTTTCTTCTAAAATTCTACTGAACAATTTAGTCTTTTTTATTCTATAGGTTCTCAAAATTTTTTTCGTTTTCGTTTTGAGCGCTTTCACCAATTTTTTAATGGAAACCAAACAGTTGATAGCAATTGATTGTTGTATCGCGCTTGTGAGCAGATTAATGTTGAAGTTTTCTTGACTAACTTGGAAATTCTGTTCTTAATTTCGTTGAATTTTGCGAACGTTTTCCAAATGTTTTGCAACCTTCCTGGAATTCCTCGGGATATCCATAATAAAATCCTTGGAAATGCGCTCATATTTCTCAAATTTTCACAATAGGAATAGGATGTTCTTCTGGAAATGTCTCAGAAATTCCGAATTCCTTTGAAACTTATAAGGAATCAATGACAATGTTTTGGGGATTCAATAGTATCAAGTTTTTGGAAATTCTCCGAATAAATCGAAAATTTTCCTGAACTTCCCATTTTAGATTTTAGGTTTTAGTTAGTGACATTTATTTGAAAAAATATGAAGTTCAGATAGTTTCTGCGATGATCAATTTTAGTCAAATCTTTCAATTTTTTGACGAGTTTTTCTATGTTCCAATATTATGAGACTTTTTGTATTCCAAAATTTGATTATTAATTTTTTTTTGAACAGAATTTTTTAAGCAGTCCAATTTTCTCGTGGAATTCTATGGAACGCACTTTTATTATATAGATTTTCAAAATTTTAGTATTCGTGTTGAGTGCTTTCGCCAGTTTTTGAATGAAAACAAAACAGTTAATAGCATTTGCTGGTTATATCGTGTTTGTGCATAATGGCAAAAATTTTTAATTATATTAACGTTCTATCGGTACAGTAAAAATGTCAATCCACATATCACAAACCAAACGATAAAATGTACTACAAGTAACTAAGATAATTGAAAGTAATGCGTGTTTCTATGTCAAAACAAACATTCACCACGGAAATACTGGTGGTTTTTTTTTCGATAATAAAAGTATAAATTCCCTAGCTTTTATGATATGGAGTAAAATATGTATATTAATATCAAGAAAGAATCATAAAGTTGAATTCTATGTTAAATATCGATAAACGTACCGATATGTTGTTAGATTTCTTAAATACAGAATTCTTGGAATGAACTACTGACCCAATATGAATGATATTGATTATAACTTGAATAACCGCAAAAGATTGAAACCAACTTTACGACAGTCTATTCATAATTATAATATATGGTTGTAACAATCATCTTTAGATTCGATTAGTAAAAAAGCAAAAACTTGTTTGCTCTGACAATAACCCGGATCTAGAACCAAAATGAAACGAATTTATCCATACAAGTTTGAATATGTTTGTGTTCTGCTTATGCAAATTGGAAAGGGGTGTTTAATTGGAGTTATCTACTTATCAAACACCAGCGTGAGCAGTATCCGTTCCAAACTTATTATCCTGTGCAAATAAGTCGAACATCCCCAAACCTGACCTTTTCAACCCTTGAAGTACGAGAACTAACGCGGGTCATTGACCAAGATTCCGTCGAAACGATTTCGCACCTAGATTTGGCCCAGAGGAGAACTTGGGATTTGTGGCGTTGTCTAGAGGAAGTTGTCAGAATCCATTAAAATTATTCAGTCTGGGATAATTTGAATATTCGGAAATCGCAAACTCGTTATCGGTCTCATAGGTGAACGGAATTACCGTCCAAGAAAGGACACCAACAACCCAGTTTCTGCATGTCGGAGATCACGTATGCGAATCCCGCGATTCACGTAACGATTATCTCGTGAATCTGATTCATATTTCGCGAATATCGACGAGACGCGGTTAGCACGGCAATTCTAAAAAAGATACAACGCTCTTCCGATCACGTAAACTATGTGCCAAATTTCTCGTAAGGAATTGCCCTTGAATTTCATGACGCACAATTCACTAGGGATTTCATCCTTACCCTGATTATCTGCACTTGTGACTTGTGGTGGGTACTAATTTTTTAATTATCATGATTTTTAATGGCATCTATTTGGAATTCGACGGAATATTGCAATGCTCGACACGTTTTCTCGATCTTTCGTGACCCGTTTACTCACTTTATCGAAAGAAGAAAGTGACCCTGGATGAATTGAAATTTATTCAAGTTCGTAGAAATTTTACAATCGCCAGGGAATTTTGGACGATGCACTTTACTTTTCCTGAAAAAGATGTCCTTACTTCCCATTGGCATCTGCTGATGCGTTTTAAATTGCATGCCAAATATTCGCGAAAAAACCATTGCGATGCTGTATAAATACAATGGATTTCTAGATTAAAAGAACAATTATCAAAATGATCACATACTTATTAAAAGGATATCTGAAAATCAGATTAAATCGAGTCTCATGCTTTCATATTGATTCTAATCATAACCTTCTTATCGTTACCGTTCTACTTATGAATATGAATTAATTTTTAATACGTGCAAGAATGATAAAGAAAAAAAATTAAAGTTCACAACTCGATTTTCGAAAACAGTGGGTAAGAGCAGTCAAAAATTATGACTCTTAATTAAAAGAAGCGCCCTGATGAGATGAATTATTTGAGAAAAATTACATTTTGTACTGATGACCTTTATTGTTATGAACAAGAAATCGTATAGTCAACAGTCAATCATCAATTTTCAGCAAAATTCAAATAAATCAGGAAGTGGACATAAAAATTCGCCACTATTGTATCGAAAAATCGCTTGGCAAAAACTTAAGGAAGATTTAGGTATTTATAGGTTCGGTGATGACCAGTTTTTCTAATCACACAAACACTTTTAACTGATTCGGACTGTTTATTGACCCCGGCGCTTCATTCGGATATACGTACTACGTAATTTAGAATCGTGTTTTAAATGTTCACATCGATTTATAGCTTTTCTGTCTTGTTGTGATTCAATTATATTTGGGTAAAAATTTTTCTGTTGTTTTCTTATTTATCTGTTAGTTATACGTAATAATGATAACCCGGGCGATCGTTCCCAACAACAATCGACTAATAACATTATAGTTCTAATTGGTGTCCTCAGTAGAATCAAAAATGTTTATCGATTCTGAAGACATTATTCTAATCAATTATGCAGAAATGGAAGAAAATTCTTCTCTGAAATTGGCAGTAAAACATCAAATTTTATTCATTTATTTAACCAAACAATAATATTAACTTCGGAAATATAGTGACTTGAAAAATTTGCTAGGTAAACTAATGACTAATCTGCCGATAATATTTTCATCCATTTTGAGAAAATACCGGGATTCATATTTGAATAGCGCTTAATCATAATCGGAGATTTGTACAGTTCGTCAGATTAACATATTTTAAAAATCGTCACTTCGATCGATACTATGATAAATTCAACAGTCTTCAATTGAATTTTCACAATAAGGCGCCTTCCAAACAGAAACATTGTAGCAAAACTGTATCTTTTTTTAGCTTTCACATAAAAAAAAGATAAAAATCTATAATAATCATAATTTTCAGGTAATAAATTGTCGTCAAAAAAATACACAATTCAATTCATTTTTCCTAGGAAAAATACTTCGAGTACCAGCAACCTTGTAAAATATTTGAACGACAATTTCAGTTCAGCGAAGATACCGTTTAATTCAGATAATCCCAGACGAAAGTGAGCTTAAGACTATTTTCGAAATGCACGCTAATAGAAGTTTAATCGCAGAGTGAATTCAAACATTAGACTTCAGAATTAGAATTGCGACATCCAATATTCCTGGGCTTATTGAGCTAAAAAGAAAGTATAGTTTTAACATAAAGCCGATTAAATATTTAATATCTTAGATTTTAAGTTTCTTCACCATCGACAAGATGAAATAACTAACATTTCAGTCATGAAAAAATCTGGTTCTCTCTTACGATTCCCGAAACATGACATGAACGTATTATGGCTAATCGACAATGATCAATTTATGACGCATACTAAACGGTCAATGAATTCCGCAATGTTGAAGAATTCGCACATCATTCTGACACTAATAAAAAGTTTACGCGAACTGCCGCTACTCGACTATAAACACTCATTATTGTTGTTGTGGAAGTTCAGCGATCCATTTATTTGAGTATGAATTGGAATAATTCAGATAATTTTCGTTACATATAAAAATCCACTAAATAGTTTTTACGACCGTCTAACATTGACAGTCGTCAGATCCACACCAGCTGTAGGTTGGCGAGAAATGATATAAAAATTCGCGAGGATAATAATTTGGACAAATGAACTTTTGACGCTTCATATCAAGTAATGACCGTATCGTATTTCATTTAACTATTTTACTAGTGGGAAGCAAATGCGGAGCATTTGTGAAACATGCCTACGAGCACGAATATCTGAACCTTAATAATACTGAATTTCCATCTGAATGCTGATCAATTAAAACCAATACAAATGAGACATTACTTCATTGCTTTCAATAGGTGATCTGGTATTATGGTGAAGCCCACTCAAATTCATTCTAGTTTCAATAAACTCCGAATATTCTGAAGTAAATGGTGGATGCGCTACATAGAGGTGAATAAATCTCATAAATTCATATATTTTTGCTATCAGTTATAAAAATAATGAAATATCACGGTTCTCTAAAATGTATGGAAGCCATTTTTCATAGTGTTCAAAACACTATAATCATGATAAGTAAATATCAATTATTATATACTTTTCACAGCTTTCTGAGCAGCATCATCCAAATCCTGAGCTGCTTGTATATTCAAACCGGAATTACTGATGATTTTTCTTGCTTCAGCAGCATTCGTTCCTTCCAATCGCACAATCAATGGTATTTTCAAATTCATAGACTTCATCGCACTAACGATTCCATTAGCAATGGTAGCACAGTTGACTATACCACCAAAAACATTGACAAGAACTGATTTGACACGTTGATCAGCAGTAATTAATTTGAAAGCGGCGGCAACCTGTTGCTCTTTAACACTGCCACCAACGTCCAGAAAATTCGCTGGGTCTCCGCCATGTAATTTTATTATATCCATAGTTGCCATTGCTAAACCAGCACCATTAACAAGACAGCTAAAAAAGAACAGAATTGGTGTTCATTAAGTGAGAGATTAAAAAACCACCAACCCAATATTCCCAGTCATTCCTATATAATTTAAGTTGTGATGGGCAGCTTCAACTTCTCTGGGGTCACTTTCAGTTACATCCTCCATATCAAACACTTTCTGCTGTCTGAATTTTGCATTGTCATCGAAGTTCAATTTTGCATCAACTGATATCACTTCATTCTTATCTGTTTCAACCAGAGGATTTATCTCCAATTGAGTGCAATCAAGATCCAAGAACATTTTATATAACTTTTTAATTTCTGCAGCAGCTTTAGCTTTCAGTTCACCTTTAAATTCAAGGAATTCAGCAATTTCTTCAGCCTTTGCATTCGTTACACCTAAATAAATTTAAATTATTTAAAGGGCTGACTAGTGTAGTTTGAAATTAACCTTCAAATATATCAATTGGGGCGTTTTTGATAAGATGTGGTGTTTTTTCAGCAACAGATTCAATATCAACACCCCCTGCTGGTGAAGCTATGATCACAGGACCATTGGAAATGCGATCCATGGCTATGCATAGGTAGGTTTCTCTTTGTATATTGACACTTTCTGCTATCATCACTTTCTTTACTGGTATACCTTCTTTCGGAGTTTGTTTGGTGATCAATTTATAGCCCAGCATTTTAGAAAGGATGCTGTCAATTTCTTTTTTCCTGAAATGAAAGTGACAATAGGGTTTCTGTACAGGTAGATAAATTATAGAGATATGAATTATGATATAGTTAAAACTTACTCTTTGGTGAAATGTACTCCTCCTTTAAAACCATTATCAAAGTGCCCCTTACCTCTACCACCAGCCAAAATTTGTGCCTTTATTACATACTCATCAACATCTGTTAGAAGATAAAGCAATGGAATTAACTCAAAAGGAAACAACCTACAATTTTATAAAAGTACTTACTGAAACTTTCTACTTCAGACTTATCTTTTTGGTCCAAAACACAAAAATTTTGTATAGCCACACCATGCTCCCTGAGAAGATTCTTACTTTGGTACTCTAAAAGATTTAAATGCCTCACGAAATGCTGGAAGATTTTCTGGTCAGTATATAGTAGTAGAGAGGTTTCCGTTTACCTTAAGTTCTTTGAGATGGGAAGGGTTTTTATAAATCTTTTTCCAAACTTGGTACATCTTGGAATGATCTTTGACTGTGTTTGACAAGCAATTGCAAATTGAGGTTATCTTTGCAACCGTTTATTTGCGTTTGGCTGAAGGTCAAAAGAAAACCTTATTGATATTCCAGAAATTTTATTCTTTCAAAAACGTCTGGAAAATTAAAACCTTATATGGTACGAAGTTTGAAGATTAGATAATTTTACAAGAAAGTCACAGAAAATTCTGGTTAGTTGAGAAAATAAGGAAGATGCAATTAAAAATTCATTAAGGCGACCATACACGTCGTATAAACTGTACTGGATGAAGGAAAACTTTATATCATTTATAACGTGAAATTTGTTGCTCGACAATGTAACATAATGGATTTGAATTTTTTATGCATATTTTTCAGTTTGGTTGAATCAGTCATTTTAAGAACAGGTCATATCTAGTCTTAAAATTTTCCAGGAGAAAAAAAAACTTATTTTAACAATTATTTGTTGATTAGTTGAGGCTCAGTCTTCCCATTAGTGAACGTTCCTTCGGATGTAAACATGGCTGCAGCATACATCAGCACGAACGAGACTGCAGCTTGCTTGTCCTGAATCGATTCCATATCCAGCATTAGAACCGCAAACACGATTTCGTTTCGAAGGTATTTCAAAGACGATCTGACATTTTTCGCCACAGACAGGAACCTTTGGAGCATGAAGCATTTTATGTCATATAATTTTTAAAAAAATGTGACATCTAATGTTCGGCAAGCGACAAACAACCTTTTCAAAACCTGATCAACAAAGTTGACTGGAACCACGCCAATTCTGGATCATTTTAATGCCCTCAATTCATCATGCCTTAAATGCTCGAAGAAGACTTTTAGAGGTGTTCATGATTAGTTCTGAATACATATGACTTGAGCGATTCAGAACTGCAAGTAATAAGGATTTTCTCTTTAATAATTAAATGAACTCGACGAACATAAAAAACGGCGTGACATTTAAAACCCGTGCATTTCGTCAATTTTTCTAAAATTTAATGTAAACCATATTTCATTACCAACTTCATAATCCATAAAGGTACTTCATAATCATTATCGCCTTAATTCTACAACGAAATTCGAAATTAATTTAACGATTTCGTTGTAAAAAAAAACATTAAGTCCCATAATATCGAGGACATAAAAGTTTATCGAAATTTTATGACGTCTAAACAAGAACGTTTTTGGACTTGGCCAATTTGAAAGAAAACGGAAGCGATAAAATGTCACGTATTTTTTTATCCCGAATGTCATAAAGATATATTATTGTTAAAACTATTTTCGGTCTATTCGTTGAACAAAAATTATTGTTAAGAATAATTAGGTTTTTGTGTAACAGTAATTTTGACCTTGAGTTTCATATGATTTTTTTAAATAGTAGTGACATAATTGGTTATGGGACTAAGGAATTCAGGATTCGTGCTGAATAATAAAACTACATTTGAGCTACCGATATCTGATTTAATTTTGAATACCATCATAAACGATTTAGTTGAGATTATTACAGAAAATTCATATTCATCTGCGACTATTGGGAGATAATCTGGACTCAAGGAATCATTTTATTCGTTGCACCTGATTTACTGACTTCAGAAATATTCTCGATTTCCTAAAGGCCAGAAAAGTTCTTCTCTTCAACCTGTTCCAAAATATAGATAAAAAAATCACTACTCACAAGCATGTCACGATTCGCAGAAAAACATTGAATCATGGATTTTTAGACTCCAGTTTAAATTAAAATAATATTATCTCCAATAAATAATAAAAACGCTAGGCACACTTTACATAAGAACATCGAGGCAAAAGTAGTAATTAAGACTAAGCCTAAAAACATCCCTGCTATATTTTCTCTACAAAGAGACATAATAACGATTAATTTTACGATTTCATATTTGATTACAATTCTTGAACAGTCCATCTATTATTCGCTATTAGGTAACAAGAATCAACTATCGGAACTGATTCCTAGATGCGGAGCATCTACAATGTGAAGATGGGTCCATTTATTTGAATAACTTCTTAAGTACAGATCAATAATCTCAGAATTCAATTATTTTTTAGTTATATTTGACGCTTATTTTAATCATCCCCTGTATTAACTGCCGCTGTATCGAGTATAGCCTCGAAAGCAAAAGGTTGGAAAGCATATCCAGTGCCCCCGTAAAATTTGCTTTGAAATTCGACCCTGAAATATGACCCCCCTGAATATAGATTCAATTAAAATGAGAATACTAACCAGTGTAAACGAAGAGTGTGCAAAAACGCCGATAGTCCCTCCATCAGCACCAAAATAGAAATAGTTAATACACCCCACACAGCGAACATGATGTAGAGAGCAATTCCGCCAGACCAGTCGATCGATCCCAGACCTTTACTCAATACCATACTCCACAACACTTCAGATAACTCTGAATAATCGAATAATTAATTGAATTTCCGAACTAGACGGCGTTATATTCGGACTTACGTGCATGAGCCAGAGACAGAGCCCACAATCGAAGGTACGACGCCGTATGAGATACGGAACCCAAAACAAATTCAATCGTATGGATTGCTTGACGAATGAACAGGTCACCGGCACCACCGTCTTCTTCGCCATGGCCGCCTCCGCCATGTCCTCCATGGTCTGCAGGCGACACTGCTGTGTTGTTGTGCAACACCTCTGCATCTCCATTCTCCCGAGGCATCGTTATCTGCTGATGTAAATCCTAACGAAAAGTAACTTCAGTAAATAATCACGCAAAATTTAAAAACCAAACTCGGACCTTCTGTTGACGTTGTCGCATGATGTAAACCGGTTTAGCAAACAACATCCACGGAACGCATAGAATAGCGCAATAAAAGAGGAAGTTTTGTAGCGCAAACTGGCCGGGAAACATTTGCGGATCGCAACCGTTTTCCACCGTCGACGATTTTTGCAGTACCATGTTGATGAAAGTGATCAAGATTGATGGGGCACAACGGGTTCCCAGCTCAAAATCGACGCCTAAAAAAAATTACATTTCTTAACACGTAACGTAAATTGAGTAATCGCGATAATTTATTGAAGTCTGATAGTTTTGGCACCTTCTTATTGTATTTACTTCACATTTTATCTCAACTGTACAGGAAATAAACAAAACGATCGTTGGTGGTATGATAAGAATTCCCGCAGCATTACAAGGTTAGACTTTTGGGGATCGAATATTTTAAAACTTGGATAAACTACTAAAATGATACAAACCGGGTGGATTGGCGTAGTACTTGAACCACTTGATGATCATCATGACGCACATATAGACAAATAAGAACGACAGGAAAACCACTTGTGGTATGAAGTCAAAGAAAATATTCAATCGCTGGTTGAAATATCTGAAAACGAATTGTATCATTCGTACTACCGCGACGCAATCGATGAGTTTACCTCATATTGAATAAGCTCAACGTGACCCCAAACAACATGTGCGTGATGCCAAGAATGATGGAAATTTTCATCTTGAACGAATTCTGAAATATCACTTTGTTTTTCGCCAACTGCCAGATTGGATCGATTCCGAAGATGTACGGAGTACCGACAAATTGTTTGGTCGCCGGATCAAGTGTTACATCCATTGTTAGGTTCTTCAATGATGATTGAGTCAAATTGTACGATTGCCAATGGGAGCCAAATAAGTTTAATGACATCGAGAAGACGTCGTTGTAAACCAAACCCGTGTACATCGAAAATAGTCCCATTAGTAGAATCAGATATCGACCACCGAAGAATATATTCCATATCTGCGTGTTGAAAAAGTGTTGTTGTAGAAATTAACTTATCTCTCAGGCTCACCTCATCATCGATCTTCTTCGCCGCCAACGGCTTTTCTTTTAGAATCATCCACGCCGAAAATATGGTGATGATGGAACCGTGTCCAAAATCACCGAACATGACCGCAAACAAAAATGGGAAAGTGATAATAGTATAAGGAGCTGGATTCATTTCTCGATAAGATGCGACACCGTAAGCGTCTATCAACACCTGGAAAGCGTTGGTGAACTTGTTAGTGTTGTTGTATGTGGGTGGGTCTTCGGGAGTGTCCATTCGGTTTAGAATAGGGGGTACAGAGCTTCCGCTGCGTTCCTGCAACACATTTTCCAGTTTACTTAGCACAGTATGCGAGGTGAACTTACCGTCCCGCGCCTGAGGGCGAGTTGAATATTTTCCAAATCTAAAACGGGAACCCAGCATTCCGCAATCAAACATTTCTGAGTCACGTCCAGATTGAACAGGTTCAACGTATGGTAAATTGCTTTAATTTTTCTAACTTTGATGAACCAGTTCTTGATATTCTTGGCGGCCGCGACCAAGACACGATGCCTGTGGTCTTGCGTTTGACCTAAAACCTGAAATCTCAATCAGATTGAAAATTCCTCCGAACCAAAGTGCTCCATTAGGTATTTTACGGTATTCAAGTCTTCTATTCGGGTCATGACTCCCATGGCCATTTCGCGTCGGTCAGTTGGTGCCTCTGGGCAAGGATAGAGGGTGGCACGAAAACCTTCGCAAATCTTCTTCACGCGAGTTTTGAGCTGATCGCCTTGAAAGAATATGATGAACACCGACTTGTACACTTGGTCACCCTAAAGGAAAAGTTCTGAGATGGAACTATAATAGGAGAGGTGTGCGATTACCGTCGATGGATCTTCTAGGGGCGTTTCGATTTCGGCTTGTCTCAAAAACACATTCCCTCTGCAGGCTCTCCAGAGCATTCTTTCGAATGCAGGTATCCTCTCCCGAAGAATGACACCAGCAACGAAACTAAACGATAACTTCCGATTAAACCAACCTACCCTTCTCGCACTACCGAATTATTATATTAGCGTCAATGAATTAGTTTCCTTTTCATCTACATGACGTCTTTGAAGAAAAAAAAATTAACAAAATATACAGGATTATTTGAATAGAAGACGTCAAGCGGATTTAGACCTTTAGAGAAATGTTCTGTTGTTCTTACCAGCATTTTAGAATTTTGTCCACAACATATTTTGCCAATGACAATGTTTAGTTGCTACTCAACAACAACACGTAAGCGTATACAAAAATATATAAAAAAAAACACGAAGCTTTAAAGCACTACATGAGTCGCATTTCAGCATGAACAACAGCGAAATAACTTTTCGAAAAAGGCATATCAAATCGATTACTGACCATGGTAGAAACTCCTCCGGATCGTACTGTTTTTCCGGAAAACTGTGTAGGAACAAGAAAATATCCGATATTGAAGTTGTATTTCATCATCACGAATGAACGATGAAAGTGTTAGTATGTGATGCGGGTTAGAAATTCGATATTTCCATTGTTAATGGTCGAAAATGGGGTACCGCGAGTCTCGAAGTTAAATTAATTGTTTCATTGGTCATAATATTTCATCTTCTCAGACGTCGACATGTATAATATCTTCTGCTGAATATGGACTAATAAAATCGTGGAAAAGGATACACATCATATCCGGCGATTAGTCTGTGCCCAGTAATTTTATCGTTACGGATACGCGCCGGACTGTCTTTCGGGCTATACCTATTTCTTAAAGTCGCGCGGCATCGATAATTCGGTACTGAAACGCCTACAGGAAAAAGCGTGATTAATCGATCAGTTAGATTATGCAAAACGAGACCCGATGCAATTCAAACTAATCGAATGAATGATAATAAAATTCATGGAATCGGGACAACTTTCCTGCGTATAGAATTACAATCAAGGTAGTATTCAATATTATCTAAACCACTTCGAAGAAACGAATCGCTGGAATTCATAAACAATTAAAATTAGATATGATCGGTGAACATCTTCGAGACGATTCGAACAAAATTGAAATCAGGAACGAACTGTTTTTATTGCTCGAGCAGACTGGTAATTTGATATAACACCTATCGCGATACTAACGGCAATTTTTATATAGTTAACTATTTGAATTATTGTCGAGTGATTATTTACAAGGTAAATATTTGAAGACAAACAGATGGAATGAATATAATTCCCAGAATAATGACAATTGTTGAACGAATAAACGCAAGTCAAATTATGACGAATGCCAAATTTGTCGATATGTAGTTACAATTTCTAGACGAAAATGACGCGACGATCGTAGATATCTCACGATAATAATTTCAATGTTATGTCACATACTAGAAATAATCAACTACATTCAATGTGATATTTATACATGTGTACGTATAGATGAAATATTCAGAAACTTTTCGGTTATCTGCTTAAACTTAAACATTTTTAAAAGAACAATTTTGGGAAAATGTAATTGTAGATCGCGGAAATTAATCCCGTCGGGTCAAACTGATATGTACGTATTAAAATGAAAAGAGTATGACGCATATCATTTAGTGATAACAATTTGTGGGCAGTAAAAATTGTAATATGATTCCGTCTAGGGGATTCTTGATGATTAAAGCCATGAGTCCGATAAAATATCATGTAACAGTTAATCCGTTAAAAATCAGGAATATTAACAATTTTTTTTAACGAATAAATACAGTTAAAATGCGATGAAAATTTCAATTACTATCAATAGATAAAACTCATTTCAATGTTTACTTGATAACGGTGTTACTAAGAACCGGTCGGTATTCCAATTATTTTTTTTCTTTAAATATAATTCTCCTAGTCTCAACATCATTAGAAGTTCGTTTTAGGAAGAATGCCAATGCGATAAGTTTGGTATTGTTCTCGACAAGTATGTGTGTATGTGTGTGTAATTTTCCAATCGAATAATTCTCAGAAAAAATCATCATTCGTTTAGATGCACTTTTGTGAAACGATTTTGAGAATTAATCTCGAAATGCAACGGCATATCTACTCATTACGACTCGTTTAACCCCATTTTCCTTCCAAATTTATTCGTAACCGCTAATGAATTGTTCATTAAATGTGTTTCATTACAACACTTTCGGTCTAACAGTGGTAACTTATCGACTCTCGAAATATTATCTCGGTTACCAAGATATATTTCGAGTTATGTACTGAAATCATGGATATATTTCCTGATTGTCAAGTGGAACGTACCTAGTACTCCACGTTAGTCCAGTATAATAGACAAACCTTCGGAAAGGTAAATTTTGGTACAGCTATTGAATTTGAACGGTTTCCATGGATTTATTAATTATTTAGAATTTCTCGCGAATTTATAGCTCGCCGCAATTACAAATCCAGATCAGTTGTTAATTTCATAGTGTAGGCTACAGTATTTCCTATTGATTATATGATAAAAAAATTCCGTCTAACTCAGTTAACGTCACCATATTTTAATCGATAATAACTCAATCGTAATTGTGATAAGTAACTTTTGTTAAAAAAGCGGTCCCCAAATATGAGACTTCATATATTCAATACAAAACTTTGGTTTGTCGTTATATCAAAAAAGCGATGACAGATGCAGTTTCGTAATGTAAATGTTAAATAAAAAAATTTATAATTATGTTCAGTTTAAGAAAATCTCCAAGAAAAGTTTGCAAAAACAAATAAGAAAAGATAAAATATATATAACGCAGAGAGATACGAACATTTTTTATTTAATATTGAAATTGTACTTTTCAGTCCGATTTTGAAACTTTCTCTACTGAACCGATATTTTTCGTTTCAAAAAATTATGAATTTCAACAACTACACGCTAACAGCGTAAACGACGATAAAAATAATTTCAGGTTCTAGTGACCAGCTACTCGTTTCAAATAATATTAAACTCCTACGTCAGATTTAATGAAGTTCGGGAATGAATCAAACAAGTCGTAGTTGTTCCTTACGATGGTAATTAAGGAAATATTACCTGAAAGTGTCGACGTTAAATTCCAAAACATGTCTTGATAAAATTACTTTGAAAACCTCTATTATATCACAAGACATAACAAAGATTGCTAATTGTACACCGTGATTGTTTGGCGGTGATTACTTATCGATATATTTAAAAGGTTTTTCCAATCATAAAAAATGTTTATTAAAACAGTAAGGCATATAATTTTTATGATAAAATAACTTTCTTGTTGACGAATAAAAATAGACAGAAATGTTTCTGTGATTTTTTTTTAAACAGAGATAGACGGTACAGATAGCAGTTTGAATTGAAAGATAAGTCGGTAGGTAGTGACGAATGACGATTACGTGGTGGACTACGATTTTATAACATAGGGGACACCGTCAGAATCTCGTAACGCTTAAGTAAATACGTAGGTCGCCTATCGCGTAATATTTTAAGCTGAAAATATTCCTCGGTTTCCTGTGAACTATCATCAGTTGTACTTGCTTATTTAAGTTATAAAAGTCTGGAACCTGCCTTTCTTGCGGAGCGTGTCGTTCTTTCTTTTGAAAGAGGTAACAATTTTTACCTGCGTCACCTTACCTACCTGAATGCTAGGCTACAACCAATTCTTTAAAAAAAAATTTCATTTATATCGAATTTCAGCTTAAAGTTCACAAAAATGATCGAAATTACTGTTTTTTGTCAGGCTTTTGGACATTTTTTTCACCCAATAATTCGAGCTGTTCAGAAAAGGAAAAGTTCGTTCCGAACAAATTTATAAACTGGACTTTCTTCTCAGATGTTCAAAAAACCTTAAATTATGAACTAACTGAACCAATAAGCCATTTAATTAGGTGAAAAACTCTTTTTTCGCTGTTCAAATAATAATTAATCATCAGTAACAAGTAGAGCGGATAGAAACCAGTAATGAAGTTTTCGCTCTACTACTATTACGATTGACTTCACGTCGATGGACATTACTCAATATTCAAATGCAGTTAGTTAGTTTTGAAATCGAGAGATCAAATCAACGTTACACAGTGTTGAAACTAATGCTGAAACGTGGTTTCAGATTTAACGTTTTCACCATAGAATGCACATCCAAGGAGGTGCACTTTGAAATATTAATTATCCCATAATTTTGCATATTTGTGATTCAGAAATAATTAAATATGAAATAATTTCCCAATGAAATGATGTAAACGATGGAAATTTTACATGAACGAAGAAATTTTATCGATAAATATCTGAGTAACTCTAGAAATTATATTATCTGTAGCAATATTACACGACTTGAAATCAGAAATATGTATGATTTTACCAATTTTACAAAATCTGTAAGAGGAATTTTGGAGAATGTAGCCTCGTAGAAAATATGCCACTTTTGGTTGTCTATATGTATTTTATAATTAAATTCAACGTTCGAACTTTAAATTTCGAATACATTCCCGAAATTGACTAACTAATCAGGATTATTTTATATGTATCCAAATTATTTATCTTAGCAATGTCTCAAAAATGCATTCAAATGAGAATAAGACGAATTTGATGCAGTCCAAAGTTAGAAACTTTTTGATTGACACCAAGTTAAGTACAAATTGAAGATTTTTTTTGAAAATCTAAGTAGTTGAGCGCATCTATTTATTCGAAAATCAAGTTTTACAAAGGAAAAAATACGATTAATTATGAAAAAGTTGACAAAACTTTTGGAACCCATCGTAAACTTTCTTCTATTTTAGTAAAAATAAACTGTTTTAATGCAGATCTATACATACTGATTAACATTCGTCTGTAAAGAAAATATTGGCCAGTATCAGCTTAAATTGTAATTCATAATTATAAAAATTAATAGGCTTGAGATTAAATTGGTATGTTTTCCCAATATAACGAAAAAATGATCCTACTCGATTAATTATCCATTTCCATATTTTGTATTTGAGTTATGTGCCGTAAAATGTTTACAACCATCGATCGGAATTTTACTCACAAAACCTCGGATCAAGTTTGTTACACTACCATTTTAGGTACGTGGCCGTGTTTTCTGTTTTCTGTTCTTATTTTAGATATGATTCAAAACAACGGATACTCATGAGTATCAAATGTGAACTCGACGAATTCCTGCAAATGAAGCTGAGAAAAAAAAACTTTGCGGCTATGCAAAAAAAAACTATTACCAGTACAATAAACACAAGCAAAATAGCGCTCATTTCGTCATACTTTTTTACAGTCATTAGCATTTTTGCGATCATTCGCATTGGAAATTTCGTTTCAAAATTAGTGTCTGCGTCTAATCTGAAAATCAGGCTTGCGATTTTGTCAAAATTTATTACACTTATGCATTTATTCCAATGTTTGCTGCAAATATGACGAGTTATGTCACGAAGTGTCCGTTACGATAATTACGTACTACGCCGTTGGATGCAATTTTGCTAGCTTTTTTGAGTTTCGATAAGTACGAGTGATTATTTTAACTTCAAAGTTTTTGTCATCGGATAGTATTGTCAAGTTTTTTAATATTTCATATTTTTTAAAATAGATTAGTTTATCAAGTAGCATTCTAGTACTAAACATGTAGTATGGGCTTTATTTCTTTTTTATTACTCTATTATATTAATTTGAAAGTACCGCTTTTTCTTAAGCCGAGGATTTCATAGCATATAATCAGTATGAAAGTTAGTATGCCATTCTGTTACAAATATTCTAATATACTCTTCTTCAGCTTTATGCATTTCTGGAAAATATTTCCTTGTAAACCAATTCAGCCTTCCTTATTGCAAACACGGTACTTGAGTTTTTTGGCAGTAGTAAAATTTGGGTACGAGTACCGCGTTTCATGTTAAAAAAACCACACTTTTAATAAGAGAGAATCATATGTTTCTTACTTCAAAATTATCTCCTTCGGACGTCATTTGTGTGACTAATGGGCAGAATTTCTTGTTAACTGTTGATTTATTGATATTATTTTTGAATTCAATTTCATTCAAAATGATTTTCGTTTTCAAATTATGTAGCCCAGAATTCACAGAAATTTTCCATTTGCACGTTTTAAAATACACAGTTGCCTGCAACTCGTGTCTTAAACCACATCCTTGTACTGAAATACCTTACACTTAACAATATTGTACTATTTCGCGCATTGTAGTAATGAATTTTTTTAAATCAAGGTAAATGATGACATATTTAATCATTATGTATGTCATACGACTTATGCGAAAGTATTAAACAATCAGACGTCAATCAAAATAAGTTTTGAATAAGTCCGATTGCAAAAACGGCCGATCGGAAAAAAAGTCTGTTCAATCGAAAAACTTATCCTTAACGAAAAAGTCGACGTCCCAAATTGCATAAAATATTCACATTCACATAAGAACATGAACATGCGTACCAAAATTTATCTTTCCGACAATTCTTTCTATCAGCAATCGCCACTAGTTAATCTAGAACTACTGGACTATTTATTGCGCGAAATCTAGAATTAACACTCAAAGTTACAATTCTAGGCCTTAAGTGGTGCATTGTGTAATAGTGATCCTAGTGAGACGTTAAATGAGCGTCGCTGATATGTGGGATGAACGATGTGTTGTGGCGATACGTACCCCAATTGGACGGGGCCTAAGGTGCTTTGTCGGGCAATAGAGTCGTCGCTAATGAGGGCCCTGGTCATTGAGTCTGTAGGGTTTATGCCCCCCTCGTGCTGCTCAACACAACACAACACAATTAGGATACCCAGAAATGCGCCATATCTGCGCGTTATGCCCGATAAATATACGACCTGTATGTTGCAATCCCATCTTTTCGATTGATGCATGAATTTTTTTTTTGTTTATTTTCTTCGCCGTTCTAATTGTCAAAATAACGAGAAATTAAAATAACCGACAGTATTAAATGTGGTGTTTAATACATATTTCATGAAGCACGAAAGACGAATTCATTGTAGAAGTATATAATTTTGTTGTTTTGGTTTATTTTGAGGAAACATTGTACATTGTAGTCGATGGGAGTACGCGTTTTTCCAAGGATTGAATTCGAATGATGCCCTACACTTCCATCACGCATATCCATTTGTTTTTTTTGTCATGGATATTCGTGATTTGAAGGCTTGCAACATACAAGAAGTATATTTACGAATGCAACACATTCATGAAAATTTGTCCTTGATTATGGCATTCAACTAATACTCAATGTAGTGGGCAGAAATTGTGAACTCAGTTTGATATCAAGCAATTTTTAATCTAAGCTTAAGCATGTCGCCAACGTTACGAATAATCAGTAAATTCATTATCAATTCAATGCCCACTATCTGAGAATTAGTTAAGAAATCTGTCGTTCGTTCTAAAACCGATACAACATGGATGGATTATAGAATTTACGCAATAGTCTTTCATGTCTCATTACTAAAAGTCATTTAATCAGATATGAGTAGTAATCTCCCCCAATTGAAGACATTAAAAACGTGATTATTCTTAACCTACGGTAAAAATTTTGAAAATGATGCTCCAGTTTTACAAGCAATAAAGATATCGTAGGAATCACGCGCTGTTATGTCATGACGTTCGATAATGATGCCGTTCGACATATTTATCATTCTTTGAAGTGCGTGGAAACAGACTCAAAATGAATAATATATTGTATGAATTTTGATATAGGCAAAATTATTTGCAGAAATGCCATGATCAAGGACGAAATGTAAATGCTACAATGCAGACACCGATCAGTATCACGTGCCCAATAACTGATTATTCCAGTTGAAACATTCAAACTAATTCAAAATGGGCAATCCCCAAACCAAAACCAAAGTACGTTACCTAAACAGACCACTGAAAAAGCCTCCTTTGCCAAGACAAATCTTTTTCATTTACACAACAGAACTATAAAATGCAAACAATTCGCTACCATGCAAACATGATTAAAAATTTGTAATCAAAGTTTTCAATGAATCTGAATAAATTTTTATCCAAGAATACATAGGGCTTACACATAAAAGCCCTTGCCGAGTAATTTGAAGTGAGGTAACTAAGATACTGATGAAGGTGATGGAGATATGATGCAAACAGTTTCCTTCTCTATAAAATACCGCAACATGACTATCTAAAAAACCAACCGCGAAAATAATAGAAAACATGCACATAAATTTCCCAATAACGTTGACTATGATTCGCAATTTTTTTTTGGAAAAAAAATGAGAAGAGCCAAAAACCCTGTATATCCTTACGAATAACGCAAGTAGCATTGTTTCAAGAAGCAATGCAATAAATATGTTAGTTATTTGAGAAGAAATCGTTAATGAAAATAGCACAGCAAACCGTTTTCATTCAAAATAGGCTTTGATAAAACGTAATATATTTTTCTTGGCGTACTTTCCCAAGTATTATCGGTAGAGATGTGTATGTGGAAATCTCGGGGATTTCAACTTCGATAATCATTTCAAGATTTAGAGGCGTCAATGTTTTAGCCGGGTTAATAAGATTATTCGTACCAACTGCGAATATGCCCAACGACAAACGTTCGAAAAACTAACACGTTTATGATGCGAAATAATATGTTATAAACAATTTATAGGAACTGGGTCATGATTAACGAAAACATCGCCTCACCGATTGCAGTAATCGCGGTATGCGTTTTGTCGATGGGCAAATTGAGTTGGAAAATAGCCATTTATTTTACAATAGGGAGACTGCTTGCCTCAGTGTGGTCCGGTAATTCACCGTGTCAGCCTTGAAGAAATAGTGCTGGAAGAACAACGTAAAACATTTTCTTCAGTCCAAAGCCAAAGAAAGAAACACAAAAATCCTCCAGCGTATTCTGGTTCTCCAACGTTCTAAACTTTCCATTATTCCAGTTACCGAGCGATCGCCGAAACTGCTCGAAAACGTTTAGAAAAATGAAGAATTTAGTCACAAATGTTACGGAGGCAGAGATCGGCGAACCGCTTGGAACCTCAACCGATTACAACGCAGAGACGCAGAACGTGGCTGATTCCTTCCTTGCCGCGATTGCCCCCGAATTTGACCCGCGAAAATGAAAATAATAAACGCGTAGTTAATAATAAATGGGTAAATTGCGAGGGCAGTCACGGACCTGTGAACTGGGAATACCACGAGTGAGGCGAGGGGAGGAAACGAACAAAACATAGCAAATAGGTGTAAAGAGTATGTGTGTGAGAAAATTACCCGAGTTTGAGGGCCTGTCCGCCGGCCCTGAGACCCTCCTCCCCTAGCAGCGTCACCTGTTCCTCCTCCCTGGATGGATCGGCCATCTGATGGGCAGATGTGCCTCCTTCAGCCTAGTAACACATTGCCTCCAACTGAACATCTATACTTATTCTCTATTTACCCACCCAAAACGGGATCCGATTTACGCGATTCCGCACATACAGAAACATTCAGTGACCCAGGGCAAACGCCTCGTTGACAATCAAAGAGATCAGTCTCGACGCATGGTCAACGAGGAAGTAGCATGTTAGTTCCGCTTTTTCCGGTTAATGAGACAAATAAAATTATGATTCTTTTTGCACGTGACCTTCCACATCCGCAATGACAGAAACGACATATAAGTCAATCGGAACTTTTTTACGATCCATTCGAAAGCTTCAAGTGCACGCATGCGACAATAATATATTTATTGGGAATTGAAGATGTTGAAGGTAACGTGACGAATTCGATGAGTATGGTTGTTAGTGAATGGAATATCCTCTGGTGTGAGTAAGAAACTTTGTAATGTTTTCATTGTTAAAAACAGTAAAAACCCGCCAACTTCCAACTCAGATTGTTCCAAAAATCATTTTAAAAGCAAAGCGGATTAAATGCGAAGCATAAAATGTTTAGTAACGTACACGAGGCAACGGTTTCCGCTTGTCGTCGGAATTTTAGTTCGCTGCGGTCAAATTCGTTCGATAGATTTCCGTATGATTATATTGGATTGAAAATTCAAAAGTCGGTGACAAGTAGTGAAAGAGCACATGGAACGGAACCTGCTTCGTTTTGACAGATGTAATAGTAAAACAAGGTTTGCAACTAGAAGACAATAGCCCAAAAGGTTCAAATAAAAAAGCTGGCAACCCGAAGAAGTCTTTGCCGGCGGAGAACAATGAAGGTTTATTAATAAAGCGGTGTCATCAAAGACCCCAATCAGGTTTTATAGGGTTAAAAAGCAAATTTCAGGAAGCTGCAATAAAGTACCAATAACCTTTTCGCTTTCTGTTGATTAATTGATGGATGGATATCACAGACAATCGTGATGGGGGGAGAAACCTTAAACCACAGTTAGGATGATATCGTTGAAGTTTTATTCACACAACGTTCGTATTGGACATCCATAACCATCAAGCTTTTCGTGTAAAACGATAAAATCGGAGCAATTTTGTGGCATCAGAAATCAATCTCTGTGAATATTGTCTACTGGAAAAGTTTTTAATCGCTGAATGCTTTCTATTGAGCTGTCATTTCTATATTTAGTCATCTTTTATCGATTGTCGTCGATTATTTTTACGATCCAAATTGTTCTTTTGTGTAAGTATGCTAATGATTATCGTGCATAATTGTGTTTTACAAAAGAAGAGCTGCGCGATGGAGTTCGATATTCTACTATACCGGTATTTTTTTTTACCGATATTCGGTATTTCGTACCGGTACTACTCTCAGATACGGTAGTACGGTGCAGCCCTATCGCAAAACGATCGATAATTCCATTGATCGCTCAGCCGTGAGTCGTTCATTTAGAACGGCACACTACAGTGATCGGCACTGTGTAACGAATGAGCGGCTCACCATTTAAGAGAGCGCCCCACTGGAAAGGAGCAGCTCCTTCGAAATGAACGATTCTTTCCAATTCCTACGGAATGCGCGAATTTTTCAAGCCGAATTCGAATTAATGATGGGATTCGACTGAGGAGGTTGTAGAGGATGGAGTAGGGTTCAATGTTGTGTTTAAGATTTCCGGACGAACAATCCAAATGTAATTTTTTCATTAAGTCTAAACTGTGGAACGAAAATAAGCCACAATATAAAATTGCTAATATTAGTGGTCGGTTGTGTTTCAATGTCAATTAAATATTTAATCACAATTAGCTGTCGTAGTACCAATTAAGCAACAAATTTTGAGTGCTTCAAACGTTAACCGACTTAATTATAATTGATAATTTCATCACATTTGAGATTAACATCAAATCTGCTATTAATTGTAATTCTTTGTTACCCGATTTTTGATAGCTAAGCAACCGATTGAAATTAACTAAAGACAAAACGTCATCATGATGATGAAATTTTATTGACCACGTTGGAAAATGAATGAACTTAAGAAAGTTTCCGCGATGTGAAACGATTTTCTATTTAAAATATTGGTTTTTCGGTATTTTCTTCGAAACAAAGTTTAAAATGTTATTTCCATTGATTATTTAGATTTTTCATTATGTATCTCAATTGTGGGAGATTCATGCTTACAGAAATTGAACATAGGACAACAAAATCTCTATTTGCTCAGTGAAATTTATTATTCGGAGTTGGGTGGACATCAATTTTCTCTTCTACAGCACAAGTTCATCTTTCGCCATAAACAGATAATTTAATAAATAGGAACAATCTGATTGAATGGGCTTGATGAATAAAATTTTGGATGGAAAAAGTTTTTGGAAAAAAACTAGAATTTCACGTGTGAAAGCAACATAAACCGTTCACTGAATTTGGCCATAGTTCTACTATAAATAACGAAAATATCAGTATTTTACAACTTCAAACAGCAGCCGCCCTTTTCCGGGCCGCACTAAGAGTCCTTTGTCGGAATTTAAGTCACAAGGGCCGGCTACGGGTTGACGAAATTTATGAGTGTAGAACAGTAAGTTACTATTTTAATGCTTGTAAAGTCCTTCAATATATCGTCAACCTATTTATCATTAGATTTAATTCGCCAAAAGAAGATTTCAACGGTTTTTTTGGCTGCAGAAAACAATCTTAATCATTTTGGTGAAGCATATTACACCTTCAATAACATATCTCAGAATGAAATCGTGATTTCTGACTCAATTTTTTTTCTGAAACACAGTCACGGACAATTGAAATCAAATTTTTTTTCAACTATAAACATGGTTCAGAATTGAGTATTTACGTACTTTATGATAGTATAAAAACTGCACTAAAATAAAACGAATTGTTTCGTTTCAATAGAAGAATTAGACACGGTTACTGAAATTTTTTGCCAACAAAATGTTTTATGCATTTCGCTTGAAACAAACCCAGACCTTGAGTATTTTTTGTCGAATAAATATGTAACGGAAATGAATGATTTCAAACTCTGTTATCGCCAGATTTTTTTCTTAAAAAACATTTCTTTAAAATGACATTTTCAATATTCACAAAGAAACGATTCTGATCCGAAAACAAAAAATTGCTCCAATCCCACTCACAATAGTCGTTCCTGCTGCAATACTAAAAAATAACATCGATCAAGAAACACCGTCACAATCCATAAAATAGTGAAATCTTATTCCTACGAGTTGCTATTGAAATTTCCTAACGAAAAATCAATCTCGATTAGAAATGAAAGGAAACCACATAATATCAAATACACAAACTACGTACAACTCTTTGGCAAAAGACCATAAATATCGAAAATCTTGATATATCATCAGCTGCGTCAGATCTGTGAAGAGTTTGGCAATCAGCCATGAAATTATAACGTCAAAAAAAAAATCGCTCGAAATACCAAAATCAACTCTGCGCGACGTAAATTACAGAGATCCTAAATGAAGGGAGCGACTAGATAACAGAATGTTTATCCAATTAATGTAGTGTTGATGTAACACGGGATTGGCCCAGGTGTGCGATTGTAATGTATCGAATAAAAAAAAGGCCTTTATATCTAAATTTAACTAAAACGTGATATTGCGGTGAGCCCATCAATTTGACTTAACAATAAAACAAATAAAACCTCACTAGTCAACCGAACTATTTTAATTTATCCTGTCTGTCTGATCAGCAGGCACAGGAAAATCGCCATAACCGAAAATTTAGAATAAACGAGTCGACATTTATAATCACGACACTCCGAAATAAAAGATGAATGTCACGATCGAAATAGATCTTTATTTAAAAAGTACTTAATTGAACGGTTCCAGAAATTCAAACATTACCTCATTCAAACACGGAATTTACCTATTCAACTAAACTGATAATAATTTTTCCAAATTACTTTTTATGTTATATCGCACTTATCAGGATTCGATAAATACCAATTTCATAAAGATGGTTTATTTTATGATACCAAACTGAATGACTCCTTTTCTAAATGTCGATTTATAATCGATTTTCGCGGATTGCTCACAAGTGAATTATATCATATCAACAAAATTCATTCAATTGTTTCCTAGTAATGAAACAGCGAAAATTGCGCGTGAAATTTTCCGCGAACCAAACTGCGGTTCGTAAAAACTCACATTAAACCGTAAAAAGCCAAACTAATCTCAACCATACATACAACACCTCGATAATCATCCACCACCAAAAAGGATAATAAACTATAATATAATAAACAAAAAAACGAAGGAATCCAAGGCAATGCGAAACTAGGCTGAAACTTATAGCATCAGAAACATGGAAAATTTTACCCAATCGATAGTATAAATCCATCGCATCTAGCTGGAATACTCTCCCATTTTTTGCAAAAAACAGTGAATGTTAGTAGGAGAAATCCGAAAAAACACATCTCATTGTATCGCAACTTATAGAAGATAAGCAGCCAAAGTGTCCACTGCGAAAATTTGACAAGCAAGGCCGTTCATGAAACATCATGCCCATTTTTTTCGGTGAAACCTTAATTTATTTCGTTCATGAAGACGTTGCTCGTTAAATAACCAGCCAAAATTGCACAATATTATTACATTTTTTTGACGGGTTATAAAACGTTTTATATTAATAGCGGATAAATCGAAATGAGGACCGACTCCTTTTTTCAATTTACCGACTCGAATCTGCAGGAAACCGCTAACAATCAAGATTTTTGTAAAAATCTTGCTTGAAAAGTTGTTGAGTTGTTATTGAAGGCGACCAATCTGTTACCATTTTAATATTAAACTTCATCATCTAAATGCAATACTTATTAAATAGTTAATGAATAGAAGTCTCAACTCGCTTCTATCATAACAGCATGCAAAGGGAACGAGAATTCACTTACCTCATCGAAGAACACTTGCGTTTTGCGAAGAATCTGCTTCAGTTCCGTTAATTCGAGGAAATTTCTCTTCAGAGCTTCCGCATTCTGATTCACTTCCCTCAGCTCGTTCTCCAGCTTTTCAAAAGTAGCCTACGGTGCAAAAATAGAAATTAGTAAACGAACGAAGGCGAAAAACTGGATTTAACCAATTGGGTATGGGCAAAACCCTGGTACCCACCTCAAGATCAATCATCTCTCTTGGTTGCGGTGCTTCGGGGTTCTCGCCCGTATCAAGCATTGGAATTCCATCTTTTTTAATCTCCTTCTCCAGATAACGAAGTTTTCTCTCCATCTCATCGCAGCGTCGAACTTCGTTGACGAATTTTCTTTGAAAAACGTTCACGTCCGGATTCAGCTAAAGGGAAAACGACGGTAGACTTGAACGTCTTCCAAGAAAATAAACCAAACGACTCACATCTCTGAATTGTACCAATCCAAGTTCGCCCAATTCCGATACACAGGCGTAAGCTGCCTCACTTTGCAAAAATAATTGACACAAAGTCATTTCTGCACTCCTGAAGAGTGACCCCATTTTGGATAATCAAGATTGATTTCGTTCACGTTTGAATAGGGAAATTTAAACGAATTCACCACGTAGAAATCAGTAGACGAACAAAAAAACTTTCATTTCCAAGGTGTTCCGATCCCACGTAAAAATCAATACACTACTTCCTCACAACACCAACACGACTGACCGGGGACGGAGACCGCAGATTAGATTGGAAACAACTGACAGCTGTCGGATCGAACGTTAGGTGGGGAGCGTTTCACGACTTCAGCACCACAGCAATGAATGAAGTTCACGTCGCGTAGTTTCTATGGAGATATCTGACGTCAGATGTTTACGTAAAGCGGCTTTCCCACTATTACGGTACGAGTTCTATTGGAGAGTTTTAAGAAGGAGGAGAACTATTTCATAATCTTGAATAACAGAGTTGGAACTAGGGGAGGAAACTGGTACGGATGGTAATAAAAGTAAGATGTGAACCCACACATTTTCGATCAAGAGCAGATGATGCAAACTGGGCATTAGCACTCAAGCCACTCTTTCCACTTGAACATTATTTCATTGTTTCTATGCGCGACCTTACATAACCTCAAATATAAAAAAGGATTTGGAACTGTTACCTAATTGTCTTTTTAATTTGTTGCAACTTCTTTCTTCAATTATCGGTACCCAATAAATAACATATGAGAGAAATATAAGTGGGTTGGTATTGTTATACAAATTTTATATTTCATAACTTGAAATATCAAGTACGCTATGCATTACTTTCATTTCCTATTTTCAAAGTCGCTCTTCTCGCAGTCCTTCAAATTAAAACTATTTCAAAATTCAAATTACCATGAAATTTTCAGCATACACAAACAAACAGGTTTACAATTTATATCACGAAAAGAAGCATCTTAATAAACAGGTTCCAGGTAATAATTAACTTTCAATCACTGTTATGATCGTCAAACTAACATCTTTGTATTTTAAGAAAACCAAAAGCCATGCACAGATCAGCAAATCATAAGGGAGCAGTTGAAATATTTCACAAATTTAGAAAAAAATTGCGAAGATTGGTATCGCCATTATCATGTATGGCAAGTCCACTCAATCATTAAGGATCCAGAGAAAAACACAGATCAAACCACTAAAACTTATACACCAATTCAATCAAATCAGAATGATGAAATCACTGAAACAAATCTCATACAACATAGATCTGTTTCTACAACCGTGTCAGAATTTAACTTACAGGAAGATGTCGGTTTAAAAACCAAAAGAAAAGTTAGATTTAACAGAGAAATCACTGTTTCAGACAAGGAACAACCAATAATCGATTCTAACTTGGATTCATCAGATACTGAAGTTCCTGAAGATAAACTCACAAAATTTGATGACGAAGTTGTGTTAAAAGTCATTAAGTCAGAGGAAGAAGATACTCCACTATTTTTTAATAAAAAAGGAAAACCAATATTATCTGTATTTGACTCAAACGGAGGCGTCACAAGAGTGACAGGAGTTGATACACTTTTTGATTCAAACGGTGTGTTACGTAAGGGTTTGTATGATATTGATAATAAACATATAAAAGCAGTATACGATGCTAATGGTAAGATCATTGAACAAATTAACCAAAGCAATGGAGAATCCATAGATGACATACCTGCTCAGCCTCTTGTATTTAACCCTTCTAGACAACTTTATGATGCTGAAGGAAATCCATTGTTAGGGGTTTATGATAAGAAGGGCCATCCCATTAAACTAACTTCTAGAGGTGAGGCTGAAGAGCTTGTACCTTTTCTCTTCAATAAAAAAGGAAAATTATTGAGGAAACGTTATAACGCACATGGTAAAAAATTAAAACAGATATATGATGTGAATGGTGCAGTTATCAGTGAAGCATCAATGTCATGGTTAGATGATTTGCTACTCAATTCGAATGAAAGAAATTTCACCACTTTGAACAAGTTGTATGATAAAAATGGAAATGTTATCACATGTATTTACAATTCAAAGGGCGATAAACTTGTCAAAACGTCTTCTGGAAACCTTTGTAAATTATTACCATTCTTATTTGATAAATCAGGATGTTTTATAAAAAATAGAAAGGATGCGAACGGTAGAAAGATCCGGTCTGTTTACGATGAAAACAGTAATATTGTAAATAATATACCAATCAAAGTTTTTCACAAGATTGTTTTTGGAAAAGAAGATCAGGAACGAGTAATAAAAAATGGAACAACTGAAACATTTTATGATAAACATGGGAGTCTTTTAACAAGATTGTATGACTCTAAAATGAATATTATTCCGGACACAACGTCGCTGTCGCCATTTCTTTTTGACGAAAATGGTAATCTTCGCACAGTTTATAATGAAAATGGTGAACTTCTCGATTGTATATACGATGCAGCTGGCAAACCTATTCAAACGCAGTCTGCACATGTAGAAATTGATGTGCAAACACAAACGGAAAAAGGTTTCAGAATTCGTGGAAGCGTTTACGATGAACAGGGTTTCTTGCTAAAAGAAATCTGTGATTGGAAAGGAAGACCGTTAATAATCGCGTCGCTAGCTAAAATCAACGATTTGTTGCCTTTTATTTTCGATCAGAATGGATCTAGACGTAAAATATATCGCAGAAATGGTCAAGAAATTGGACCGCTTTTGGATTATAAAGCAAAACCTCTCAGGCATAAACTAAAATTCAAAGAACATTCCACAGAGTATTTCGTATTCACTAAGGATGGTTCTGCGCTTCATAATTTCTACAACATGTACGGTTCTAGGATTAGAGGTTTGTATGAAGAAGATGGTAATGAACTGTGCAGGTTTGAGACCAAAATTGAAGGTAATATCAGCCCACTTTTGAGCTTTGTGATAGAAAGGGATGGTCAGTTTATTCCTGGGAAATATTTTGATAATCGTGGTGTGAAGTTGAATTCTTTCTATGATTCAGAAGGTACCAAGCTGAAATCGATACGAAAGTTAACATTTACAATGGAGGATGACATGAAAGAGGAAGCTGTATTACCTGAGAGACATCATCACTTGTATGATGAATATGGTGATTTATTAACAGGGGTTTATGATAGTTCAGGACGGACCTTGGGCTATTCAATTAGCGGAAACGTTTTCGCTCTCGCTCCTTATCTGTTTAATATTAATGGTGATATAATACATGAAAGATTCAATGCACACGGCAAACCTTTAAATAAAATTTTCGATTCCAACGAAAATATATTGCTTGAAATTCATCACCGAATAAAGGATGACAGTAAAGAACAAAGTGATTCGTCAGAAAAAAATGATACTCCTAAAAGGAAAAGTAAGAAAAGATTGCATTTTTGGAAAGAATTCAAACAGGATATTGAGGATGATTTTGGTGATGAGGAAAAGCAAAATGTTTCACGCAAGGTTGGCAAGAAATATTTTTCATTGAATAATAACAGACATTTAAGAATACGTAAAGATCGTACTAAGATATTGGACGAATTATTTAACATTGGAGGGAATAATCATAATAAACATAAGAATAGCAACCAAGTATCTTTTAAACTTCCAAAAGATAAGCAAGAAAAACATAGGATCGCAGAAAGCGACGATTACGTTGAGTTTATATTGTGGCATGAAGGTTTTCCTGAAGAAGATTCTGATGATTGAAAAAAGATATTCTTGGTTTTATCAGGTTTGATATTTAAACCAAACTTGGCGTGGTTTGAAATATTGGAGTTAGATTGAACTAAATTGTTATTTAATTGCCAATAAATGAAGATCGTAATTTATATCAAACTTGTCATGAGTATTTTGTTGATACTACTCAACACTATAAGTGGATAAAACGGAAGATCTTTTAAAAGCATTAACCTTTTAGTTCATTCTATGTTCAAGTTACATGCTTCCTAACTGTCATGAATAGACATAACTGAAAATATTTGTTCTTCTAAATAGAGCGGGTAATTTGAGGTATGTTTTCAAAATATTTTTAGTCTTAAAGAAACGAAACATAGACAGGTGAAATAGTCTGATTCTACAAGAAGAAAAAGATTGCGAACATTGAAGAACTTTTGTATAAGAAACATGATTTCAATCGAATTGGTGAAGCTAAGGAGCTACGGCTCAGATATTTCATTTTTCTACCGTAAAACAAAACAATAAATAAAAATAGTATATTTATTTATCCATACGCAGTCATTCCTAACAATATAAAAAACAATACTCTTAATATTCGTTCGCTCTAATACATAATTACATAATAGAATAAAAGTACAAACAATATAAGAATATACAAGGTAAAAGATTCGATTTATCGTTTCGTTAATAAAAACAAAGTGAAGTAATCGAACACTCGACATTTCTTATATCAATACAAACTTGAAGCGTATTCATAAAAAAAATTTCAGGTTCAAAAGCATGTCTCGTGTGGATGGTTCATAGTGAAACGAGGTATATGACAGAATAAATTATTTAAATACTACCTTGCCGAACGTTCTGTCACAGAATTGGTTATTGGTCTACTTAAATAATTGAAATTAGAAAGAAGTTGAATAGGGGCAAAGTAATCTATGCGAATTCGACGAAGAAAGCTAATTCTTCCGTCGTGAATTCCTCGGAATTACTAATATAAATACAAAATTCGTTGCCGCCATTCAACACTTGCTTGTTGGTACAATCTATTATTTTATTATATTTTTACAATCCAAAGGTTTTCTTTCACTAGATTTTCATTGTATGCTACTTGAGCAACACAAAGTTAATTATAATAATCTTGACCAGATTAATTTATTGACCCTCACTGTCACTGTCACTCTTATCTGAAAAAGTTAGTGGGTTAGTAATTGGTATAAAAGTGAATGTTCATTTGCATGAGATAAATGTTCGTTGCTCGAAGTAAACAAATGGTGTTAGAAGAATTACAGTTAAAAACTATCGATGGGCATAACTTCATCTCATCGAATTCATTTCACTGTAATTCTTTATCTGATTACACCTACGAAATGGTGGGGTGCAAAATGATAAGACGAAGCTATTCAATCATCATCGTTACCTTTTTTGCCAGGATAAGCGTGTCTCTTCAACCTATCGTAAAGGTCGTCTTTTGTACCGTAAATGCTGGCGTTCGAACGCGCCAAACTGTTCATTTTGCCATTTACTCCGTTGTGGAGACTTTCTTTCATATAAGTTTCATTATAAAAATTTGGCATCTCCCAGCCATCTTCTTCGTCGTCGTAATAGTGTGCGTACGTTGAGTGATGACTGGGTGCGATACTTTCTGCATATGGCGTTGGGGCTCCGTAGTAGAAGTTCACTTGGGACCCATTGGTGTCGGTGGCTGGGGTCAAGAGCTTTTTAGGTTCCTTTCGACGGTTCGCTCTGTAATTTTATAAATTCATAACATTTAAAATGGTTACATTTTCTTAGTACAATATATTTCTTGTTTTCATAAAGGGGGTTTGATCAATGAAAAATAATCTGGATTTACAAAATGCAACACTGAACAAATGACCGACTTTTCATATTTTATAGTTTTCTTATTTTATAATCTACTTTACCTGGCGCAAATCATCCAAATCAGAAGTACGATGAAGATAATCAGTATTACCGACGCTGTCAGTCCACCAGCAATGTAAGTGAATTCGGATTTTTCGGCACAACGTTTACCGGTAAAACTACCGATACATCTACATATCGGTATCCCCCTAACAAGATCCTTGGTGCAGGTACCTTCATTGAGACAGTACCCCTCGCAAATGCCTGGAACATGAATTATTATTTGTCACATTTTCATTTCAATTTTTTTCGATTTTCATACTTGTGCACACTTTTCCTGTCCCATTGAAACCAGGTCTGCATTCACACGTAATATTGTTGTTGTCGTTCAATAATATGCAAAGTGCGTTGGGGTCGCAATTCAATGAAGTTTCCGATTCGCAAGGATTCGTACACTCCTTTATACTTTTCTGTAAAATTAACTAATTTAGTAAAGACTCTCCAAAGGGCCATGGACTATCTTACAGCTCCCGGTTCTGGAGTGTTTGTATTTGGTGGACAAGCAATACACGAAGTTTGTTGAGATTCTGGTTGGTATGTGGCTTTTTTGCACTCAATGCAGTTGTTCAACGTCGTATTCAAATAGGTGCCTGGATGACAAATGGGTATTGAACATTCTTCGTTCGTGACCGCACCGATGCTGATTGTTGTTCTGTCCAAGGGACATGCTTGACAAGCGGCTTGAACTCCTTGACTCCTGTACGTTCCTTTAGGACATGGTTCACACTTTCCATCAACGGCCAGTTGTTTACCGCTTTCGCACTCGTCTCTACATTCTTTGGATGAAACGGCCTCTGTTGTTCGAGTTGTTTTCCCTAGACCACAAATTTCGCAAGAGAAGGATCCTTCACGTGGTTGGTAGAAGCCGTGGCCGCAGCTCCTGCACAAACCGGCTTCGTGATCATAGAATTTACCAGATGGGCAGCGTTCTGAAAGTGAAAAATATTGAACATGAGCATACAGCACAACAAAAAAAACACTGAAAATTACCTTTACAATCGGAAGCGCTTCTCGCACCAATACCCATGGTGACGCCAGCTCGGCCAGCAATAATTGGACATTGACTACATTTCATCTGACCTGTTTCGCTCTGATAAGTTCCTTGCGGGCAAGGGATACAACTTCTCGAATCTTTATCGTAATAAGTTCCAAGGGCACATGGTACTGAATTGGAATAATCGTAGTTATCGTCATTTAAATTAAACGTTGACAACACTCACCGCAGTCTGGGGCCATAACGACTTGACCCGGAGGACAAGCATAATCTGACTTAAGTAACAAAGATGACGGATCAGGTACTGTATTTGGTAAGATTTCCCTCACGTCAAATTGGTCTTGTTCTAAGATTAATTTTTCAAGAAGCTCCTTCACTGACGATCTCTCATTACTATTGGAGTTGATAACGGGGTCGCTGAAAGTATTCAATTAATATTTGGATTCTCCCCTATTTATGAAAATACACGTCGTACTAAATACTGCTCTAAACTGCTACTAACTTCTGTAAGATGCGTTTACTTGTTAGTTAATCGTGCGGTGAAGTTATTGATGTTATTGGATGTTTGAGGTGCATGCGATAAACAATGAGGTGCTTACTTTATTGCTGGGAACGATATTTCAATATCGTATGTATCACTCGAAGACTGCCGTCCCTGGCGGGTTTGTCTACAATAATACGAACATACTCTACACCCACTAATGTAACAAAATGACATGCTAATAGATGATACTGACGCTCGTTATGAATGTTTTGACTTATGTCGAGCGCCAATAATGATCCTTACATTATCAAATCAACATACAATAATACTCATTCTACCATTCAGTCAGATCATCTCCTACCATATAATTATAAAGTACTTACTTTTTCACTGGTACTTCAACATCGACGTTATATGAGCCAGCATCATCTTCTGGTGCTTCACGGGTCTGTCTGCTTTCTTTGTGGTCACATTTAACATCGATATTCAGTTCTTTGCATTCTCTAGACCCGTCCACCGAGAAGGAACAGAAGTTCCAGTCTCTATTTAAGGTATTGACGGCGTTTCGAATTCTCTGCCTTAAAACGCCTTGACCAGCTTCGTTACATAGGACTGACGTTGGGAACAACATCGATATTTTGAAAACTCTTTGAGCAGGTTTGGATGCTAAAAAAGTATGGCTGAGTTCAGGCATGATTTTTTTTCGAAAGACTTACGAGAACAAGCGGGATAGAACATGGGTAATTTCGGATCGGTAGTTGGTCGCCAAAAACCTTCTGCTCCACAGGTATAGAATTTGGGGATATCTTGTGAAAATCTCAAACCGGCGTTACAAGCGATTTCACAAACTTTGAATTGTCCACCAGCGCCCCAATCTTTGCAAGTTTGTATACCACCAATTGGGTCTGGTAACTCGGGGCAGAATTCAGCTAGAATTATTGCAATGTTATAAAGTGCAAACAATTAGACAATCTTGACTTACAGAGTACCGAAACCTTGAACGAGCAAGTGGCTGAGTTTCCAGCTTCGTCGAAAGCGACATAAGCTATTTCGTAACTACCCCATAGTAATGTTTGTCCAGGGCGATGTCCGTTTTTCTCGATAACTCGTACGACCGCTTTGTTATCACTAAAGTGTGGTTCATCCCAAGACACGAGCGCAGATCCATTCTTGGTGATGATCCATAAATCGCCAGGACAGTATTCGACCTTTGGTGGTATTTTATCAACCTGCAATTTTTTATTAGACGGATCGAGTAAAAAACGTCCAAACAATTTCTTACTTTCAGCTGCTGACATTTGGGACCAGTATAACCCGCGGGGCAGGTTCTTTGGCCGCAGCTGGAAGGTACAATTCTTTCGACTCCCCCAACTGTATCTTCATATCCGACCCAAGTAAGTATCAAGCTGCGATATAAAACAGGTTCTGTCCTGCAATCCCTGACTTGTTTCTGGATTTCGTTGGTGATATCGAGGGCACGTCCCCAGATTTGTACTTTGGTTAGATATCCTTGGAAACCAGTTTCGGTATAAGCCTTAGGATTTCCTGATTGTGGTTTTCCCAACGTGACCCAAGCGCTGAAATTAAATAAGTTGTAATGTTTCAGTAATCGAATGCGACGTAGCGTACAATTCAGGTAGCTTTCTGCCTCCTCCATAATTTTCAACTTTGCTGGCTATTAGACCTTCAGTGATCAATTTCAATTCACCTCCGTTTTCTCCATCCCAAACTATAGCAATGTGATGCCATTGAGCATCGTTAACTATCGTGTAGTCTCTATAACTCAAATATACATCTTGAATGTCCGGGAAAAGAGAGACTTGTACGCCATTAGCGTGTGCCTGAACGATGGTTCGACGATTACTTGGTATGTTTTTGGAACTGTTGAAAAGTGTTATATATTTTATGATGATTTGACGGTTGTATTACTTACTTGACGCTATATAAGGTGAAAAATATTCCACTTTCGTCCTTTTGAGTGAAACGAACCCACATTGCTATGGTTAGACTGGATTTAGTGTCTGTTTCAAAAGGAACCACTTGGGATGCGAAGCTTCTTGTTGCATCGCTAAAGTACAAGTCATAATCCACAGAAATTGCTAAAAATGATTAAAACCTTAGACCAAGAAATATTGTACATGAGTCTTACTTTTTCGGCAGTCCTCGCCGGTGAGATTGAAAGGACACTTGCAGTAGAACTTTTCAATCAAGTCAATACAAGTGGCACTCGGTGGACAAGAATTTTCTTTACAGTCGTTGATATTTTCTTCGCAATTTCTGCCAGCGAAACCAGGTGGGCAAATGCATTTGAAGCCGAATTGGTCATTAACGCATTTAGCCCCATTTTTGCAGGCATTGTCTTGGCATGCATCATATTCGTATTGGCAGCCTATTCCAGAATAACTATCTGAACAAGTGCAGTTAAGCCCGGAACCAAAATCTTGACATTTTCCTCCGTGCATGCATGGATTTCCTATGCAACGTTCCGGAGCTGTTTCGCATTGTTTACCGTCAGTACCAGATGGGCATCTAGATTAATAATGAGGTTTATATGTGAAGCAAATTGAAATTTTTGTTATGAGCTTACACGCAGAAATAATCTTGGAAAAGATTGATACAGGCGGCATCATTTTGACAAGGTCTGGTTTGACAGCTACCAATGTCTGTTTCGCAGTTAACACCGTTCCAACCAGGAGGACATATACATCTGTAAGAACCAACTTCATCTCTGCAAGAACCTCCGTTTAGGCAGGGATCTGAGCGGCAGTCATTGATATTTTCCTATAAAAACCGCATGAAATTCACGTAAAATAAGAATTGTTTTGACATACTTCGCAATAGGTCCCAGTATAACCTTCTTTGCACATGCAAACGAATTTGTTGTCCAAATCGACGCACTTGTCTGTTCCGATTGGATTGCAAGGATTGCTGAGGCACTCGTCGATCTCGGCCTCGCATTGTAATCCAATGAAACCTGGTCGACATTTGCACGAAAATGTATCGACAAGATCTGTACAAGTTGCACCGTTTTGGCACGGTTCTGATGAGCAAAAATCGATCGTGTGTTGACATTTTTTCCCTGTGTATCCCGGATCACAAGTGCACGTATAATCGTTGATTTCATCTATGCATTGTCCCCCGTTCTCGCAGGGATTAATAGCGCAATCATTGATATTAGACTCGCAATTCTCTCCTGTAAACATCCCGTCTGGAATCGTTCTGTGGTTTTTCAAACAACGTGCTTACCCGTCCATCCTGGATCGCAGATACATTGGTAATAGAATAATTTGTCGGCGCAGATGCCGTTCTTGCAAGGGTTCCTAGAGCACAAATCGATTTTCTCTTGACAACGTTTACCTGTGAAACCAGCTGGACACGAACAACTGAAATCGTCTACTAGATCTGTGCATGTTGCGCCTAATAAACAGGGTTTTTCAGCGCAATCATCGATGTTCACTTCGCAAGTCTGACCCTCCCAACCTGGCAGACATTCACACATAAAACGACCCTGCTGGAGTGCGACGCACGTGGCGCCGTTGTTACACGGATTTCCGTTAGCAGAACAAGGATCGATCTACAACAGAAAGACGTTATCAAGCCATATTCCGCATGAAGCCGAATAAAAAGCATAGACTCTTCACTTTAAGAAGCGTAACGTTTGGCGTTTTTTTTAATACAGAGACATGAAAATATCGATAACTCACCGTAACATCACAGTTATGTCCCGTGTATCCAGATCTGCACAAACAAGTGTAATTGTTATAACCCGGTTCATCTTTGCACATGGCTCTTGCTGGACACGTATCGTTATTGCAATCAGAACGTTCTTCCTGGCAGTTGATTCCAAAGTAACCGGCAGCACATTGGCATCTATAGCCTTGTGGTTGATCAATGCACGTGCCTCCGTTGTAGCAAGGTTGAGATGAACATTCATCGATGTCAATTTCGCAACGTCTTCCGGAGAACCCAGCTGGACAGTAGCATTGAACTGTATGGCCCATTGGTACACACAATCCACCGTGTTGACAAGAATTTTCAAGACATTGTACAGGGTGACATTGATCTCGACCGGTGGATGCTGTTGCGTCTGTTTTCATGTTCGTCGGACATTCGGTGCAAGTCGTTTGTCCTGGTAGTGTTTGATAGAAATCTTTCGGACACGGAGAGCAAGGAGCTAGTCCTGTTGGTGAGTAAGATCCTGGAGCACATTTTGGTCGACAACGATCTCTATCGTACGCAGCCGGTTGGTAAGTGAATGTATTCGCCGGGCAAGCCTGACAATCTTTAAAACCTTCCGTCGGCGGTTCGCCAGTGTAACTGTTTCTTGGGCATTCTAAACACGGTACTAAACCAGTTGGAGAATAAGTTCCGTAACCACAAGCCGGAATACAGTCGTTGATACTCTTGGAACCTTCTTCTCGAGTATAAGTTCCCTGAGGGCATCGATTGCAAGAACCTTGGCGGTCGACATTCTGATAAAATCCACGTGGACAATAAGTACATTCCTTTTGTTTTTCTCCAGCGAAGGTTCCGGCAGGACAATGTACTGAAATTGATAATCATATGAAATCCCATGAATATGTTTAGTTTCACAGTAACTTACAGCATCTTGGTACGTTGTTTGTGTCCATATTCAAAACTTCGCCAACGCTACAAGTAAAACCTCTGGTATTACTCGATGTCAGAGCCTTCAAAGGCGGGCATTCGTTACCGATCGCAGATACGTTTAAAAGAGGATCGATAACAGCACTGGCATAGGGAACTGATAAGTCGAACATCAAATTCAATGTACTACCACACAGGTCGTACAATTGTGGTTGCCTTACTACAGGTATGATTTCCAAAACATAGTCGATATTAACGACATTCTCTTCAACCAATGAAGGGCTAGCGCGAATAAAGGAAACATTCATGTTGACGTTAACAGCCGAACATCTTTGTGATAGTACCGTATTCAAACCGGCATAATATTGGGAGATGAGGTCAGTGTATTGGTTCAAACATGAGTTTGCCACTGCCCCATTCGCTCTATACGAAATTGTAGCTGTAACGTGATAGTCGGCTTGCTGGGTATCTTCAGAGACGCAATCTGGTACTACTGATGTTGGGGTCCAAGATTTGCGTGAACTACATGCAAATGTCTTCACTGGCTCGCCATCAGTAAAACGATAGCCACGATTACACGTAGCAATACATTCCAATCCTTTATCACCAGGAATGCAGTTAAGCGCTCCGTTCGAGGGTGGAGTCAATTCCCAGTCTACGCATGGTGTCGGTTTCACCAGAACCTAAACAAAGGCACCAATGCAAAATGTCAATAAAGAAACTGAAATGCACGAGATTCACCTGGAAGTGACAACTGGCTTTGTTTCCATATTTATCAGTTGCAACCACGGTCACATTCTCGAAAGTTCCTATGGGTATAACAGCTTTTTCGGGAATAAACATGATATCAACATCACCCGAAGAGTCGGTTGCATTTATTCTACGTTTGGTCTCATTGAAGTTAATAGGGTAGCTATCCTGCTTATCTACCAATTCAATAACGTAACTTTGAGGACAACTCAACTGCGGTGGAGTATTATCTGAATAAAAAGCAATAAGAAAAATTTGCATGCTTTAATCTATTGAACCACTTACCTGGAACTGTTATGTTGATCTCACAAATGGCAACATTCCCATCATAATCGAACGCTACGTATTTGACAACCGTATCCTCGAAGATATACATCGGTGTCCTGAAATTCTGCGGTTTCACTTCCAATCGCGCTATACTACCGGAATTATCAACTGCCGTAGGCTCCGTGAAATTTACTGGTAAAAGGCCACCATTGGCGTCTTTCTGTACGACAATAGGTTGTTGGGGGCAGTTTTGGAAGACAGGAGTTTCATTATCAACACAAGGAGAGTAACCGTAATTGTAACCAAGAAGTGGTTCCTCTTCTGGTTCGTCACAACCCATCAGTTCAAACTTAAGGCAAGCGTTGTCCATATAGCTGACGATACCGAGAATAACGAATCGAGCTTGTACATATTTTGGTAACGATATCATGGCCAGCTCGCCATAATTTCCTGGATCCCTCATTGTCAAATTGAAATTAGGGAAATACACTACGTAGTTTTCGTTACTAGCTTGTTTGTAGAAGAACCTTATCTCCGTTGGTCGTCCAACAATATCATTCGTGACGACACCTTTCACAAGTATAGCTTTCACACGGTAAACTTTTCCCAAATCGACACTAACGTAAGTAAAGGTTTCTAATTTTCCGCACCATCCAGTAACAGAGTTCAGTCTTATATTTTTGGCTTCATAATTCGGTCGTTGACTAGTAGCGTTAATTGCGGAATCTGGAATTCTTCCGGAAGCGAGACCAAGTGGCTTAACAACTTTGCATTCGGGCTCCCGCACGCAAGTAATCGGTCGCGGATTTATCAGAATATATCCAGGTCTATTACATCCAAAGGTCACGTCCGACCCTTGTTCGTAACTTCTTGCAACTTGGAAACCGTCACTTGGTCTACCCGGGTCTTGACAAACTGGTCCTTCGCATCTCAAGTCACCAAAATCCCAGATGGAGTTCGCTTGGCATCTCACAATATTGTCATGCTTGCTACTTTCGCCAGCCATTTTGAAAGTGTTCTGACATCCGAAGTAGAATGATGACTGATATTTGGTATCAACGTAGCGGCCATATTCTGCCCCTGGTGAAGGTTGGGGGATACCACAATCAGCTCTAGGACAAGATGGCATTGCACCGCTAAGCCAGTAGTCCGGTAAACCCTGGTATTCAGAAGAAAATCAAGCTCAGGTTTGACACTTTACTTACCAGTACTTACCGGTTTGGGATCGTAGACGCATTGCCTGAAATCTGAGGTAGATGTTCTTTTCAGCTGTCTCCCATTTGAATCACAACTTAAAGTAACATTCTCTCTGAAGGGTACCAAAACGCTGGTGTCATCATTGCGAAGTACTCTCAGTCCTTCATTTTTATCGTCGGGTAGAGAAACACACTGAGCATCTAAAAATTACAAATTAATTTCGCTCAGGCAGAGATATGAGGTAATGCTTACATTTGCATTCGGGAATGGAGCCGTTCCATAACCCTGTCGAAGTGCAGAGTAGTGATGACGATCCAGACATAATATATCCGAAATCACATTGGAAGCTAACCAGGTCACCAAAATGATATCGCTCCTGCGTAGAAAGGATTAACCCGTTTTCTGGAGGAGTGAGGTTCGGGCACATCACTGGCACACACGATTTGTTCAATTGATGAACATCTCCGTCTCTAACACCGTTTTCCGATTTTTCGATAAAATACGAAGCAGTTCCATTACGAGCGTAAAGTTCAAAACCAGTATTGCAACCGCATGAGTAGTCTCCAGGTGTATTTATGCATTTCTGGTCACAGCCGCCGTTATTCACAGCACACTCATTAATATCCAAACACTCCAACCGTGTACAACCCATGATTTCGAGTTTCAAACAAGGAGCACCGACATAATCCTATAAGAGTAGTTATGATAATTAAGAGATCTATATAGATAAAATCTAAGTACCTGTATTTTGAATTTGATGTACCTAGCTTCAATGGGTACCGGTAAATTCAAAATTGACAGAGTCGGTTCTAGTATTCGGAATTCTACAGCTGTGCCATCTGGATTTCGATAATTTTTGAATGAATCAGTCAAATCGTCAGTATATTGTATTCTAACAGCAGAGGTAAACGCAAGATTGCCATCTGGACGTGAGACACTCAAAGTTCTAAATCCGCGAACGATGGTTGGTGCTTTCAGATCGATGAGCACCCAGTTGGAACCACCTTCGTGAGTGTTTCCGCACCACCCGAGCCCGTTATTCAAACGTACCATCTACAATGTGGTGACATGATTTAAGAGATACTATAAATGTATCGAAACTCACGTTTTTGTCGTATCCAGTTTCACTACTTGATGCGGTGATTGATTCATCAGGAATACCACCATTGATAAGTCCCAAATCTCCGACAGGTCTGCATTCTAAACTTGGCACGAAACCCTTACGACACTTGCAATAGAACGAGCCGGGATTGTTGATGCACTCGGTGGACGTGGAATCGCATTGCGTGTTAATACATTCGTTAACATCCTCACACCGTGGAGGGTTGTTAAATTGCTGGTTTTCTCCGCACCGCAAAACGCTGTTACCGATCATTTTGTAACCTCTATGACATTGAACTCGAGCTTCATCATTGTACAAGTAGTTTCGAGTTGTGTCAACGAAAAATCCGTTCTTGATTTCAGGAAATACTGGACATTTTGATCCTGTCAGATGTTCCACAATTAATAAATGTAGTTTTTGCGACAGATCAGAGTACTTACTTGAACATGTTGGTACTTCACCTGACCAAGTACCATTGCTCATACAAAGAATTACTGGAGGTCCTCTTCTAACATAACCTGGTTCACATTCGTACCTGACGATGGTACCATATGAACGACCCAGACCATTTAGTAATGTGACGTTTGCGTGTGGAACCTCGGGTAAAGCAACACATTGTGATGCTGCAAAACAGTTTTTATGTAGTCCTCATTTATGTATGATTGACAATGATGTTACCTAAGCAGTTTGGTTTCTTTTCCCATCTACCGTCAGCTAAACATGAAATTTTTTCGATCGGTTGACCGGTGGGGAAAGCGAAACCGGCATAACATTGATACATTGCTTGTCCTTTATATGTAACATTAGTTGAACCGATTGAAAATCCATTATCTATTTGTGGTACCGGTCCACAGTAAACTTCTTGGCACTTTGGTATATAGCTCACAGACCAATTGCCTCCACGTTGGCATTGCGTCGTGATCCGATTTTTTCCCGTTGCGAACTCTTGTCCAGTGGGGCAATTGAACGTTATCACAGTGCCGAAAGCCGTGTCTCTACTTGATGCTAGCGCTCCAGCACCAGGTTTCAAAGGCGGACAATCTTTGATCATCAATTTTAGATATAACATTCACAGTAAAATTTGAGTAATATCTTACCAGCAGAAAACGTGGCTTCCCAACCAATGCTGTCATGGAGAGCATCGGTCACAAACCTAAGCAACATTTCTCCACTCGAAGCAGTTAGCGTTATTTTCGGTTTTGATCCAGAGGAAAAGCCGTTTCCGGAGTGGAGTCTTAAACCATTAGTTGACGCGCCGTCATAAACTTGTACAACATCCGATTTATCAACTTCGAATTTATTGAATTTCAGAGATAGTGGTCCTCCAATAGGGTTTTGGATTTTGTATAAACATTCTTGGTTGCTAGGGTATTCTGCTAAACCGAATGCGGGGGATGATATTGTACCGTTTGCAGCTCTAATAGTCGCTTTACATCCTGAAAATTGGAAGGGCTTGAGATGACTATTGTATAATTAGCTTGTTATACCTTGAGTGTACTTGATGCGGAAACCTCTTTTGGAATCGCCTAAACTGGTTTTGAAATAAAGGTAAAGTTGACTTTGTGTCGAAATGATGATTCTTTGGTTGTTATGCAAACCACCTGTTAGCCTGGCTATAGGTTTGCTTTTAGGTGAATCTCCATCCCTTACGAGGATGTAATCTCTGTTCGTATCTAGATCTAAGTCGTCTACTTCTAAAGTAATAATTCTTCCAGGTACAGCGTTAATTATGTATAAGCATTCTAATCCGCCCGGATACTGATCCGGGTATCCAGGTGAGGTTAGCCATTGTCCTTGTTGGGTTGCTCTTAGCATACCACCACAGGTTGATGGTTCGGTTTTCCACGACGCTCGAAAACCTTTTCTTTCAACAGATGCGTCAGTACTGAATTTGATAATCATGAAATTTGATGCTGATACAAATGAATGATTTGTGAGGTCGAGTTTCCCTGAGAGTGTTGCCAGATTGACCGAAGTATCTTCGGTTCTGCCTCCTACTAAGATCTGCACCATGTCGAAGGTTTTTTCGGTTTCGAATTCCTGGAACTGCAGCAGGATGTTGTGGCCCTGAGGACCTTCCAATGTCCACTTGCAATTTGTGAGTGGTGCATATTTGTGTGGATAATCAGGGTTTTCGACAACACCACCACTGCTGGCAAAATAGAAGTTGCAGTTTGAAGGACAGTCAATTTCGTCCGAAGAGTCGCCGCAGTCGTCATGTTTATCGCAACGGAATTTTTCGTTTACGCAGTTTCCATTGGAGCAATGAAAAGATCCTTCGGGGCAGGCTCTCATTCGGCACATAAACGGCAGTAAGCGTTCGCAGGTTGTCAGTTCCCATGATTGCTGTTCTTTTGTGAATTCCACATCGACGCATTCGCCGGAAAACGGATCCGGTTGGTGAAGAGACCAGAACCCTATACGTGAAATTAATAATGTAAACAATTTGTATGTCGTGTCATGTGCAAATTCGATCTTGTATTGAGAATCCATTATCACTCGAGTCCGTATTGGGCAGGTATCGGCATTCAAAACTGATAGTCCACATGTATGTACGTGATTTTTGCAATTCGGCCATTCAAGAAAATTGCTTTGCTGTCCTTACTTTCTTAATAATTTCTCCGACCTCCATTGGATACGGTTAATGTACGTGTGTTTCTTTACTCACAATCGAACGGTCAACGTAACATCATTTCAACAAACAAGCTTTTTCAATCCAGACTGATAGACGATCTACGCCGTGGTACGATACTTTGCAGAAGAGAAACTGTTACACTTATTCAAGTTGAAAGGATGATGTTCTTCAGTATAAGTTTGATCTATATAGTCTACTATTACGTGTAAATGGATTCTCAAGTTGATGCATTATGATTGAAAGTAAATTGATGATCGTTTATTATAGTAAAGTAATAAATGGGACAAACTGTACCTGAGTATTGCGAAACTAGGGTTCCAGATGCGGATTCAAGCGTGTTCGTTTTCAAATCATCTAACGACGCTAAGCCAAGCCAATAATTTTTACTATTGACGTTGTTTCGCCTTTCGATTGGAACTGATGAGGCAGCTATCGTTGATGTTACATTATTTTCTTCGTATGATTCTACGGACATCAAGTCACTACCATATCTGGAAAATGGAGGAAAAAATGAATTGTCGTTTTTCCATTTTCAGAGACATTCTTTTCGCATTAAAATGCTTTAAATCGTACGATCTCGTGAAATATTGTACATGTAAGCGAACAATGATCGAATAGGAAGTTGTGAATCTTTCAACTAGTAAGTTTATGCTACACGCTTACGTAAGAATAAATGAATTGAGTATTATTGGCAATAGAGGTAAGCTATGTGAATTTCTCACAGTTCAAACTAATCATGTGGGAATCTTCAACAACCGATTGCCAACATGGCTATGTTAAAAAAATTTCATTAAGGAATTCATTCCCAAATGGATTTCCGAAACGAATACTAAATTCATGTTACCACACTGAATGTATTTATAATTTGGTTTTTTTCCAAACTTTTCATACAGTTGTGACCTTGAAACCCATTAGAAAGTATCAATGCGTTGTTGAGTGATAGCTGAATGATATCGTTGAAATACAAACAAAATGAAGATTTCAACAGTTGGACGATGATGCGCACATATTCGCATACATAAATCCCATGCGGAAGATGATGGTAGACGATTTGAAAGTGAATGGAGAAGAATATTCATTTCGTAATGTCGTTTACATCAACGGAATTATGTCTCATTCCCAGCCATTATTTAACTTTATTTACAAGTGTATTACTTTTTGTTGATTGAATAAGATGAAAAGTGTTACACTTTTTAAAGTTGGTGCATTTCTGGAATTTTTCGGGATACTGGAATTTTGCTGATTTAAAAAAATAAATAGTTATAATAGTATTATTTTTTTTAACATAAACTTTTAAAGAAAATTGGGGAATGGCATTTCTGAACTCAACTAAAATAAAATATTTTATTCTATCAATTTATCTATAATTTATTTTACACAATCAAAATTACATATGTTCTATCAATTTCTGATATACACAGACCGCCAAAATAGATACATACTTCCAAAACAGACAGCGGAATCAAAGTCAAAAAGGGGGCCCGAAATTTCTAATATAATTGAATGAAAGAAACACAGAATAGAAGCGTGGAACTTTTTGAGTAGACAATAAAGATAAACCCAAATAAGACAGGCGAGACGAACCCAAATAAGCAATGATCAAACGAAACTCCTAGGATAGACAGATAAAATAATTCAAGCAAGACACGCGAAATCGAAGTATAGGAACTATGCTGTCGGATCACATAGTTCACTAAGCGTTTCATCCCGGGCGCACTTACTGGACTCATCAGTATGGCTGATGTACGTGTGCCCGCCATATACACTGGGAAAGAACCCCAGTATGGAAGGAAGCAGGGGACGGTTATAAGCTACGACGGACGGCTGATAAACGAGAGCGTTACCCGTGCGCGCCATCCACCGTGCGGTAGCCGAAATCCCCACAGAAGCTATCATATAATATAGACACCACATTCCTTAAAGAGAAAAATGTAAGAAATACAAAATATACATACGACATCACGCGACCCCTCCAAAACCAATGGACGAATTTAAATTTGTCTTAAAATCTGCGTAGGAAAAATTGATTTCCTCAGGTAGGTACATAAAAAATCTCACATTTGAGCGCCCCAAATAATAATATTCATTTTTGAAATAATATCTCCATTTTATTATAGTTATCGATAGTGATAGTAACGAATATCTCTAAATAATAAAGTTGCATCATTTTATGTAATTGGAATTTCAAAATAATATCAGAAAAACCATTAGCAATTATATGACCGCTTTCAAATATAAAAGACATTCATTAACGCAAACATATAAAAATAATTACTCCATTAGAAAAGAATGTGATTCTAATGGAAATATGTAAGTGATAAAAAATCGATCGGCATTTCCTAATTAACTATCGTTCCAATCAAAAAATTATTCGCGGATCAAAAAGTAAATTGTTTTTGAAAAGAATATAAATTAAGTCGTCTTTTCGCCAAAAAGGTTATAGAAGTACAACGCTTAATATGCTTGTCGCGGTTGTCACGTTTAAAGCAAAAAAATGCAAAGAATTTAGTGTGCCGCTTTCAGTCGTATCGATTTTGTGAAGCCGGCGAATATCATCGATTTTTGCGTGTATCGAATTCGGGCAGAACTTTCTTGCGATTCAAGGTTTACGGGTTATTTTATGCATTCGAATTGGTAAACCTGTTGTAAGGTCAAAGCTGCGTACTATTCGAAAATATTTTACGGAATGTATGGCATTTGAATTTATCCGATCAATTATTCTTCTAATCTGATGGAGTACATGTATGGCAGTCCTACTAATCGGACAGTAGGACCAATCCAACAGTACTTTCAAGCCATTGGATTCTTGTCCGATGAAATAATTCTTCGAGTCTTCCGAGAATTCCCGAACCGTTATTCTGAATAATTTTCATTCATGGTAATTTATGAATGTCTACGTACAATCATTGCGTACAAAAGCGGAAAGTAGTAATATATAATATAACTAGGATGAACTGGCAAATAACTGACCTTCTACAGAGTTCCGCTGCTTTTTCCCAAGAGTGTCTTATATTGAAATATTTGTAACAGTGTAATCCTCGCAGCTCCCAGCCTGAAATGAAAAACGATATAATATAAAATATGGTTTTGGAATAACTGTCGATAAGGATAATGATAGATTTTTTTCATGAACAAACAGAATATTTTTTGGCAATTTGTGTCAAACCACAATACAACGGTAACACGATACTTGACCAAAGAATTCGTGGGTGCCGATATCATTAGGTGAGTCATCGTTTTGTCAAGTTTTCCGTCTGTATTCAACAGGTGACCAACAAATTCTCCTCTTTGATGACGAGGTAGGTCCAGCATTTTGCGGCCTGTTATTAGAACGCGGAAGATACGCATCAATTGGAGAAACCATTTCGGTTCACAAAAAAAATCAAAAGAACCGTATTACTGAAAAATGGTGAAAGGAATTTGGAAGGTTAGAAACTTTACCTGCACTATCCCAGTTCTTATAACATAACTTTTACATGTATTCGATAAATTCTATTAGTTACGTCGTTTGTTTGTTCGGTATGCAGTTGATACGAGGTTAATAAACGAGTTTTATGACCAAGTAAATATTTAAATAATAACATCATTAGAAAAAAAATGACAATAATATGCATGTCGCTCCTAGGAAACGTTGGAATTCAAAGAGTGAAAGTGATTGACCATGGGCTATGCTCGTGACCTTCAATTTCAAATTGATATTGTTCTTGCAATGTGTACACTATTCGAGAGTTGTCTAAGGAAATGAGCTCTTTTGAAAGTAGAATTTTGATTGTGGCAATTAATGAAATTGTTTTGCATCGAGATGAAATCGAGTAGAGTGGAGTAGTAGAGTTAATCTACGAGAGAAATTGATTTGTTTTGTAGTGCCTATCGAAATATATTGTTTCACTATTGCTAGTATTTGTTGTTAATTTGATAGAAATGTGTAGGTATGTGATATTTTCTTCCCAAAATATTTTTTATTACAAAAAAGACAAATAATGAGTACCAGAAATAACTCAATAGTGAAAATTGTGTTAATGAATCGTTTCACATTGATTCACGGTTTGAACTTGACAATGAGTCGAGTTTAATGTACCCTAACTTCATTGGATTTAGTGTTTCCTAATATTTCCTACATTTATATGAGGCTACAATAATATTTGAAACAAAAAAAAATATTGTTAGCAAAACTTTCGCACTTTTTCAGAGATTTTAATTTTAATCACACGACCCCAAGTTGGTTTTTTATAGAGAATAATTGAATACTTTGTTTAATTGGTAACCATATATTAAGAATCTTTACTCTTGTCAATACTCTAATTCAATACTCTAATTCACTTAATTTTCATCCATTTATTGCTGTTCACAGTTTCGTTGAAATCTATTATGAACATTGATTTGGCAATAAAGGTAGAATAGAATCCGTTTAATAATCTTTAATAAAATTTGGGAGCAGAATTCATTTTGCCTTTTGAACTTTTATCTGAATATTTACGTCACGGGTTTTATCAATCACGAGTTTAATCGATGAATTACTGATTGCAATCAAGGAGGCATCTCGAAAATTCGTGTAAATTCAAGTCGCATACAAATTTCTAAATTCGATTTTTTTCACCGGATGTCATATATTGAACGATTCGTTTCGAGTGGCAACTCATCAATTACTGTACAATAGATTGACTGGTTATTAAATTGACTAATGCATTGTATATAATTCGACAAATAAACATTTTTCACCTAGTTTCGAGTTAAGCAATTTCTCAAATATTTCGAGTATCTATTAAGAAATGTCTGATTCTGATCCATATTCAGTAAATGTTGTTTACAATATTTCAAACCTTCCTCAATTCGATATTACTCATCGATAAAATAATTCGATGATTTCTGTCAATGACTCATCTTCGTTTGTGATTCAGATGATCGCAGACTTTTCTAAAATCATTTCTAAAATAATTTAATCAGATGTCTCTGTTTTGCTTTCCTGTCTTTTCCTTGAAACCAAACCACAACTCCAGTTGAAAGTTTCAAAACCATAAACTCTAAGTAATGTATGAACTTTTCCTCTTGCAACTACTAAAACTAATACAATAAGCTATAGTACGATTGGAAATAAAACTTTTATTCCTTCTAGAAAATGCAATGTAAATTGTTTCTAGAATCCTATGTGACGCAATCGATAGAGTCGTTCCTAGACTTAGAGCACATAAAGAGATTTTTCTTTACAAATAAACTATTGTTCTTGAGATTGCTGCATGATGAAGACAAGTCACTTTAATTTTATTATCACTTCAAGAAGTAATAATATAATTCGCGCTGAAACGGATTGCTACGTTCTTTTAATTTATTGAATCTTCTTGCTAATGTATAAATAATTCGAGATGAAATAGCATCCCAGTTTATTTTAACCTTCTTTCTCAATCAAAAGATTTAGTGATGGAATATATAAATGTGATATTAATGATATAAAATTTTGGGTGTATTTCTCATTTTTTTAATATTTAGATATAATTAAGTCAAAAAATCGCCCTAATAATAAATTTTTATGCTCATTTATATATTACAACGAACCGGATATTAAAATTATTTTAATTCGTTTAACGAAACCAAACAGTTAGCTTGACATAAATTAAGAATTTATGTTAGTTTCGATACTTTCAAACTTTTCGCAATAGCAGAAAAAATCTTGCACCATAAGCAATGGGTGCAATTTAAGCAGTATATAAATCAAATTGTCATAGTTTCAAGTAGGCTTCCAACGTCATGAATCAAAATCGATTAAAAATCATTATGAAATATCTAGATTTCCATACAAAAGTTGTGAATTTCCCACGTTCTCGAGTATCCTTCGACTACTTTGCGCCAACGTGATGGTCGTTCAATATGGGACAATTAATTGTTCTTGAAAATTCAACGATCCCAGTTTATTAATATGTCGTGTGCCCACAGTTGACAACAGGAAGTGCACACTGAACCTTCCTTATTAAACGTTCCGTTTCACCTTCATTTGATTCATGATTTGTGTGAATCAATGAAGTAAAAGGCGGATTGGGCTAACGGGGTTTTGCAATGTGTGTTACGAATCATCTTGTGGAAAGCCTACATTGCTCGTCTCCATGAATCATCTATCCGCAATGTTGCTTTCGGTTCGGAATTCTGAACAGTAATTGGTAATGAGATTTCCTTATCACCTTGAATTCCTATTTAAAAAGGATTTGTGTGCAATAAATGCAGCTCAAAGGCTGTGACACTCCCAGATACTTCTTTATTGTGAATAACTAAACAGGAAATTCGAAATTCTATTTCACAGCTTTTGATTATCCTTTACATTGTGCAGCGGTATGAAGAATTTTTGCATCCAACGTGAATAACGAAGAAAATAAGAAAGAGGTCAATAATTCTAGTTTAACGCACGACTTACGTCTAGATTTCTTATTAAGAACTTGCGGATCTGTGATATAACGAAACAAAATAAACGCTGCCACGTTCCGATAATTTCCAAATCCAGTGCTTAATCATTTAATTGTACATGTTCCGGTTTTATGTAGCTGTAGTTTTCCAGCTTTATCGACAGTAAACGTATAGAAGAATTGAACATAATTTCCAATCAATTTGCGACCTGAATGTGTGTTTTGTACAGAAATGAATGAATACAGCATTTTATCAAATTGTACCTAGAACCATAGAAGGAAAACAGTTCACGCTCGACTTACTTCGGAAACATTTTCAACATACTCGTTTTATGGAGAGAAACTCAATTGAAATATTGTTCTCAAATGAAAATGTATTGGGAATGAAGAATTTCGTCCTTGCTTCCTAACAAAGCGAATAAACACTGCAGAAATTGGCGATAATCGACTAATTAATAACGGTAAAACGGGCGTTACAAAACAGTCATTCTGAATCATTGAGGTAAATTGGTCATTTGATATTTACATACTAATCTGTATAAAAAAGAATGTATAAAAATACTCACCATTTGGACAGATGAATAAGTTACTTGTAGAATTACTCTGGAACGAAAGATAGTATTGCTCGAATGAATTGCTGATGTAAGTAACTGCTTATTGATGTAATTGGTACGAAAAATGATTAAAGCTGTACCGTTAATTTATGGACATTGTTGATCTTTTTGAAATCATTTTTCGGACAATAACAACGATTACTATAAAGTTTTTACTTACTTGTCCTATTGCTATCCTAAATAGAAGTGTTAAGACGACTAATATAGTCGTCTGTATCCTTATCAACATACTCCTGGAAATAAAAAAAAATTAATAGCCGAGACATTGAATAATCCAGTGGTTTATTATAAAAAATGTTTGAGGTGAGAAAATTCATGAGCCGCCTCGTATAATTGAGAGGCTTGCCAATCTTGCGTACAACGATCCAAAACAGCTCGCAGAACGAGTCAATGAGAAAAGTGGGTCATTTCTGGTTGCGCAAGAATTCAGTCGGTTCGAATTATTGTCCTGCCATCGCATCGTCGGAATCGACCAACGGTATAATGATATCTTACGAAGTATGTACATTATATTATCGGTGTATATGAAAGTACATAGATTCGGAGAATGCATTAACCTTTTCATTTCATTATTAATCCTTGACTCGCTTAGAAAAAGGGTGTTTTGAATCGCAAGTGTGGAAAAAAAATGAAAAGTTAACGTGTCAGACAGGGATTCTATATGGGACATCCTATATTATCAATGCTGCTTCTGCACCGTTTTAAATCGTAAAAATTAATATCGTCTTCATTTAATCTACTGCGCCTAAAGGTAAAAGATCAGAGTCGAATTTTCACCCACCGTTTCTGTTTCAAAGTACTTTGAGTTTCTTTTTTACGAATGCCCCTCAGGCGAACGAGGGTGCCACAAAGGACGTTTGAACATTGCTTACATTCTGAATAGCTGGCAACGTGAATAAAATGCCTAACAATTCGTTTTTTTTATAGTCAACAAAACTTCACTGGTTCATAGACAGTAAAATATTTTATGTCAAGTTAGGGAACGAATCTATACAAACTATAATGAGGTTCTTAATATCCTGAGGCATCAGGAGCGCAATAAGCCCGCATTGAATGCGTTATTAAAATTACCACATGAAAAAGTCGAACCCGTATATTCTCACTGATTCAAAATAAAATAACCATCATCGACCGCAATTGCAAGTTTTGTTGGGTATTTTCAAAACTTAGTACACAGCTGTTTAATGCTATATGATAACAACAACGCTCATAAAATGATTACATATTTCTAAATTTGAATAGAATACCGAGGTGTGGAGAAATTCCTTCTTCTTTTGTATGGTGATTTTTTTTTGATCACGGTTAATATGTCGAAATTTGATGTTATTAATTACAAGACATGCATATATGAATCTTGTTTCACAATCCAAATTATAAGAAAAAAAAAGTGTTTGATCACTGACATTTTGAAAGTTTTGAATGCTATTCGATGTTTGGGCAATATTGTACACTCTGTGTTTCAGTCTAGTCATGGAATTAAATTAGATATTTTGTCTTATATAATGAACAATTTCGAAGATTTTTTCCTAGTAAAAAAAATTTTCTCTTTAATTTACACAATAATCGCAACTTTTTTGTATAAATAACCGATAAATCAGCTGTTATGTTATCAGTTCTTCAGCGGCAACGATTCATAAATTACACTGAGAAAATGTCAATAGAAATTTTTTGTAAAATTGTATTTTATTACTCTCCATGTTTCTCTTTATGTCAATACAATAAAATTATCAATAACTTTGAATTATTTGAATAGTTCTCAGAACTATGCATGATATATGATTTATTATTGCCTATTTCGTTGCAAAATTCGAACATTTATGTGTAGTTGATGGAAAGCAAACTTCAGTTAGATTTCTAATTCAATAAGTCGCAGTCATCAATCAAATTGTAATACCAGAATTGTGTTCAAAAGAAAAAGATACAATAAAAGATTTATCATAATAAATTTCATCTCCACTTTGTATTTTTAAGAGAAATATTTTATTGCAGATATTGAAAAGGCAGACGAGGCAAACACTCAAAATTTGTTTTAACAAATCTAAAATGATTAAATTCAAATGCTAAATAAGGTTTTCAAAATACTGTCCCGGTTTTGGCCATAACTACTTCTTCATCATTCTCATCCGCTTTTTTTTTAAAGAGCCCCCGGAAACTGAAAATATTTGGGATTTCTAAGAAAGTCTTATAAGATATATCAATTACGGGGGAATTATTTTTCAGCACGATTGAGTACCGCTTCGTTACTGACTTCAGGTGAAGAATTAATTAAACCTATTCTATTAGTTGTGTAAGTCGAAGAAGACCCAAAGAATGACTTCCTCGATCATCTGACCTAACAGTGTCGGATTATTTTTGATGGGGACATCTGAAATCGATTAGTTCGAAAGAACAATTAACCGCAACAGTAACTAAAGGCTGTGTGGAGAAATTCGTAACAATCCAATGTTCAGAAGTGAGTCATCTTAAACAATTTCCTGAAACTGAATTAAGCATTTAGAGTTAAGATGGAATATCTTTCTCTCTGTTTAATTGCATTTTACATTCATTAGAATAATTGCGTTTTTCTCTGGGGCGAGAAGAAAATTTGATATGGTGAAAACTGGTTCCGTTATTTCACGATAGCAAAAACTTTTATATTAACCATGGATATCGCAACTTATTCTTCCGGAATTGCTCACTATACTTCTCATTTGTTGTTTGAAAATAAACTGGAATTTGTTACTATGACATCTTGATTTTATTATTTTGAAATATAAAAATGAGATAATGAGAAATTAATCTTATTTTTGTGAGTTCACACTTAATTTGATTTAAGTTGCGATTATTCGACAGATTGAAAACATCTCTTGTAAAACTAAATCTTCTTTCACTCTCGTTTTTTTTATTATGCCCCCATAAGTTTTTCTGTGTTAATCTTTCCAAACAAAAATACTGTCAATAGAAATTGAAAAAAACACCGGAATTCATCGTGTCAGACTTAACTGCACTTTTATTTTCATTTAATAAAAGGGAACACTCGGCGTGTTACGGTAGAGCCGAATTTAATTCAAAAACGGTATTATTAATTGGTGCTTTCCTCACTTGAACTAGCCTCGTGCGAATTTTTCTTGCATTCTAAATTTTAATTGCCGTTTCCGGTAGTGCCATAAAAAATTCGCAGAATATGGTGAAAGCCGTACCGAAACTTGTCTACAAAAATGTTTTGATGATTGGATGGTCATATGTTCATCGTTTTGAAGGCAGTCAGAAGATCTTCAATAATTTTTCGAAAGTTGGTGGATCGAAATGTTATAGACTGAAGTTTCTTCATCTACAATTGGATTATCATATTTTCGGTAATTTTTTTCCACTTTTCGTTTGCTGGATCACAATCACCACAATTCTTTTATATAAGGGAACATTTTAGTTCAACTTTTTTGTATGCAAGCTTTTGTGAAAGAGAGCTTCACAATGAAATACAGCTAAAATCTCTAAAGGCTTGGAAAAAATTGAGTGACCCAGATTTGAGAATTTTTTGTGTGAAAAATATATAACTGCAAAATCGAAAGCGTTTACATAGAAGATGATTTGAAAGAAGAATATCTATAAGCTTTTCGTAATCCTAATATAAACAAAGAGTAAATCATTCGTTTCCAATAAAATTGGATTGAATCTAATTTTCCTCTATCTATTCAATAATTTTGTTGAAAAAATACCCTACAGTATCAACCCTTGGTTTAGATATTCAATAGTTTAACGGAATCGCCGTGGTGAATCCCAATGCACTTTAGTAATTGACACAGATAATTTTGCAACAATAAAGATGATCGTTTAACTTTCAATCGAACTCGTATATGCAATAGAAGATTGAAACCAGACATGGAGTTCAAGTCGTTCGTGTAGCATCCATGTTGGGTACGGTCGTTCCATCCACGTCCCAAATTTCACACGTTAATGAATAATAAAAAAATACCGTTTTCAGTAATAAGCATACACAATTCGTTATCCAAATTATTGAATCCCGAGGCTATGAAAACTGGCGAAGATTCCGAGTCACCTTGACTCGTGGGGTATTCACTGAACAATCCCAGGCGGATGAGCGAATGTCAGTGGGTCATATAACGATGAAACTTTCTGTAAAACATGCACGACAACCGTCCTGCCGTTTAAAATCCATACCTACGCCCTTGGTGGCTTCTGTAAGAAAAAAATGCGAGTTCCGTTCACCGTTAGTGAACAATTCAGTTTGTGCCATATTTCGTTTTACAAACTGTGAACTCGATGTCGGTCATCCGCAAAATATTTAATCTCGCGCTGCAACTGCTTCTTATCTGGTCTAAGCTCATTATTTAAGCTCACACTTAATAACTCGGTGCACGACACATTTTTCTTCAATGAGGCCGGAACTAGGTATTCAACCTCACGTTACGTTCTGTTTCTTTACAGATTACAGCTGCGACTGATCTGAAACGGTGATAAAGCTTGCGTTGATCAATTTTTCGTTTTCGTTTTTTTAGCCGTGGGAAATTTATATAATTTGATTCAGACGTGTTGGGCAAGTCGACCAAAGGAAAGTGAGCCTGCAACAATGTTTCTGGTGTAATAGCAGCCATAGACGCTGAATGTTTACGATGAGACCGGCTGATTTTTTTCGCCTCATTGAACCCACATTCGAATACCATCGTGGTCGAAAGGTATGGACTGAACTACGTGTTGGTTTAAAAGAACCGACCAACTTTGTTCGATGCTGACTTCCAGGTAGATTTCAGGAAGGTCGTTTTATAATATAAAACCTTGGGGGTATAACGATTTTAGAAGAAAAAATATTTCTTTCTTCGTTTTATTGCTAATTTCCACTGAAACTTTCTTGAACGTCGCTAGTTCAACAATATACGATTCGAGAGGCGTTCTCGAAACGGATACCAGTCAACTTTGCGATTATTTACAACTTTACTTTTCAAGTTTATTGTATGCGCGGGTCGACGTTCATACATTGTGCGAATTATTTATTTTGCAAACTTCCATCGGGTACGAAATTTTTATTGAATTATTTGAAACAGATGCGGGAGCTCAAGATATATATCCGCAAACAGTTTCTCGTACGCTTGAACGTAACCGAATAGGAAGAACGTTATGATTAGAAAATGTTACCGTAGAAAACCGGTAGTTGGCGACGTTGCTATTACTCTCGTTGTTCCATTATACCTTTGCAAGAAAAGATTTCTAAAAATTTCTAATTGTTCCACTAGAATCGAATCAAAAACACTTTGATGCGTGTTTCGATGCTCCACAATCGATACAAGTCTTCATTGTCTGGTCAGTATCATGTAATTACTCTATTGCACACTCTATTGAAACATTTAGTAGCCGAAACGAAAATTTGCAAGTCAAATGCCGTCTGCAAAGTTCAAGGACAAGTACCAATTGATTCCACGTCAAAAATACGGAAAACCGTTACTTCACTCCACATAAAACTTGCAGTTTATAATGAAATGAAATCTGAGACCTAGGAAGCGTTCGTTGTAATAAATGATTATCGATGTTTAAGTGTTTTATTTGCACATCTCTTCGAACAATACAAAAGGAATTTTAAAACTTTCCAGTTTTAAGTTTATTTTTTCTATAAGCTAGTTAATTATAATTACTTCTATTGAAGATGGCCATCCGGCACAGATTTTAAAATGTTTTCTACTATATTGATTTCAGAGTAGTAGATTAGAAATAAAACTACTCATTAGTTTCAAGTAAACGACACATAAAAAAGTTGCTTCAGTCAACATAAAACTTGATTTTATAACTAAATAACGTAGTAAATTCAGTAGCTCCATTATTAAACCAGTGTTTAGAGAATTCGAATTCGAAAATGATATTTTGCGGTATTAAACACAACCCCAGAATTCAGGTGACAGCTGCAACAATTGAATTCTTGAATTGAAGATTCAGTATTTTTTATATTTATCCCAATTTGTTCTGGTTTAAAATTTTATTGCTTAAAATATTGTGAGTATTATTCTTTTTATTGAGTTGATTACATGGTTGAATTTGGTTTTGTATAAATTATATGGACGACCATAAAGTGGTAAAGTGATCCTGTGTATTTGCTCATCCTAAATTGTAATTACAAAAAATATTTTTCGTTTTTTTGGCTTGAATTCTGTTTTTTCTATTTGTGAATGTATTAAACGTAAAATGACAAATCTTTAAATATTCTTACCTCAAGTTTTTTCAGGAAACATAAAGTAAGGCAACAAAGTCTTTAAGATTTATTCCATCTTATACAGGGTTACTGGTTATTCGACGTATATACGTCAGGGGCTTGTAGGGGGGACAAAATGCAACAAATTGAAGCCGCTATATGTATGGCTGAAATTTAATAGTAAAACGTAAATTTTGGTAAAATATTATTCTTTCATCAATAATTATCATCAATATTTTGTTAATTTACTTAGTTTTAATTTTGTTTAGAGCTTAATTAAAGTACAAGCTACAATATCATTTTTGATGGTACTCATTCTAATATGTAGTTTTTTCTGATTTGGAATTAAATATCAAATTTTGAGTGAATATCGAAAAATCCTTAAAATTCAAATATCTTGAAAACTATTGAATTTCGGCCAGACATACAAGAATTTAGAGTAAAGTAAATTTAGCTTCTAAAAAATGTTTGGTTTTTAGTGAAATATTATCAGAGAATAATATATAATAATATAAAGAATAAAAATTTGTTATGAAAAAATATTCAAATAAGATAGAAAAGCTGAGACGATTGAAAATAGAATTTCTCTTGGTGATTCATCCAAAAATTTTCATTTCATTGATAAACTCTCAAAACGGAAAATTACCAAAAATCTGTTTGCTCGTTGAAAATTATAAAAATCTGTTTATAAAAAAAGATTACGAAAGTAAAAAAATCTGTAATCAAAAACTCTATGGAAGTCGATTAAATCATATATTCACGAAGGAAACAGACAGACGCTACAACAGACCAAAATCCTAAATTTAAGTATCAACTACCTATTTACGTTTTATGGAGAATATAAAAATTGTAACTAGTTTGTCCTAAAATTTTTGAAACGAAGGCCAAAGCAGTGTTTTTTCTTTAATTCTTTAAAATCTGCTTGAACACTATAAGAGAACTAAAATTTTCGGTACTGCAATTTCTATTCGTTAATTAAATTATCTAGATAACTTACAAAAATTAATAATTAGCCTCGACTCTATTTTGTGGGATCCTCTACTCAATAATAAATCTAATGATTGTTAGATGGTCCAAACTGAGATTCTGATGATTATAATATATTTGAAATCAAAAATTATATATTAAATAATAATATATGTGTATGAATATATTAATTATTGAATCGTTCTTGGGGAACGATAGAAATATCACACAATCAAGCAACTTACGCCATTTTGCTAACGAATGGAGCGAAGATGATGCTTTTCAATTTAAACTAATTTTTGTGTGTTATTTCATCAGGCTTGCAGATATTTCAAAATATCTCACGATGTTGTTTCTCATCCATAGAATTATATATTATAACATCAGATTATATATTTACGATAGAAAATATGACAATTAAACGAAGTGTCATATTATTTTTAAAAAGAATTGAACACACTGAGTGAAGATACATAAATTCCAGTTCAATTTACACGAACGAAAGGTGGAATGATTTCATTCTCTATCTATACAAGAATAAAACAAAAATGGGCACGAAGCGACATAATTTTTCTAAATATTTAGGTAATAGAGCTGTAACCTTGCCGGCTCTCCAATTAAAGTGGAATTGCACAAATTATATTCTTTTTAATTCCTTAATGTGAATGCCAGTTCTTGCTGTAATGAAATGGAGTCATTTATTGGATGATTAAGCCTATACAGTTAGGTACTTCTGTGACATTATTAGAACAATGTGTGGCGAAGGAATCGTACACCAGATGATTCGAATTCTCCATTAAAGAAAAATGTTCATACTGTTCATACAGGCTAACTGTTTCAAAATTCCGCGGCGTGAACATGTTTCATTCCTTTGGTTGAATAGAAATTACATCCTTAACGTTGTACCTGTAAGTACACAGTCGGGATAGCGTAATTTTCTAAGCACCACACTGGGCTTGCCTGCTCTTCATACCTAGTGCAAAACACGTTTTTTCCCGTGGATAATTATTCAAAAGGGCATGGTAAGGTGCCCGTTGTTGGTATCTTGAAATCACGCCTTTGGAATGCACGATATTTATAATGGTACCTGTTTGTCTTCTTCTAAATAGGTAGAAGGTGGATCGGGATAGAGCTCGGCTCACTTTGACGTATCGTATCAAGCAAATTCTATGTTGATTGTGTTTCCCTACTTTCTACTGATGCATGACGCGAATATGTGCAATTATGCGATCTCTTGATGAAATTTCATAAGCGATTACCTTAGGCAAATTAATACTTATTTCCGGTAAGCTATGCGTAAAATGGTGAAACTTGTTCACATAGACATATCTTCGGCAAACAGGTTCGAATGCAAATTTATCGAATAACCGTAAGTCCGCATTACCGAAGAATTAGTTAACCATTTGGAGGCTCTTTAATAACAGTTCCCTCAAGAATATTAATCGATCGAGTGACGAAGAACTGATGATCCAGGTCACCATGTAGGCAGGTTATTAAACCCGTCGCCATGTTTTGCCGGGTGCGACCCATATGGGCTTTGGTGACTATTGTATTTTGTTTTTCGACCACATTTCAACACGTACGTGATATCGTGTATACTAGCGGTAAATCAGGAAGCCACAGAAGACTTATTTGGCGGAAAGGAAATCAACAAGCACGCATTGAGAAATGAGGCTGTGGTACTAAGAATCATCGCAGAATAAATTCCAAATTGCACCCCATAAAGAAAAACGATTAGTTCATGAAAGTCCAAAATAGATCAAACTGAAAGTGATCATAATAGTAATAATATTTTCGATCCAATATTAATCGTTCGTCCTTCATAAAATTAGTGGCAATAAAATTTTACGGCGTGTCAGATACAACTTTCGGAACGATAATTGTGGTTCCAAATTTTATCTATAGGTCCATCTATTATGCCTTTCACAGTTAATATTCACCCATTTCGCAGGTCCATAATCGATTTTCTCCTTTGTTGGTGAAAGTGATCATTGATTTACAATATGTAGGTATATGGGTACTAATATTTGTTCGATAAAAAAAATTGTTTGGAAACCGTTATTGTAATGTACACGCGGAACTGAAGAGTTTAGAATGTTTTGCTTGCATTTAGAAATGCTTCGCTCGTTCAGTTGTGGTTAAAACCGAAATTGGGATAATCAAATTTGAAATACGAAAGAATTTCAAGAGTTGGGTACTAATCTCTTCAAAATTGGGGAACAAATTCATTGCTAATATAGTATAAAAACAATTGTTTCACTGCGTTAAAATTAATTTTTATATTTAAATAAAAAGTAAAACTGAATCAGAATTCTTCTTGACATTCGATCAAGGAAGCCGGTATTCAAATCGACTGCATTTCCGGAGACTTCAACGATCAGCTAGGAAAGAAACCTTGCGTGGCACGGCAACGAGGTTATCGTTATTAATAATATTTCTTGACCTCTCGAAACTTGTAGTTGATTATCAAACAATAGAAATAGACATATTTTTATCTCGTTATGGCTTATTGAACAATCTCCACCTTTTCTTTCAACTTACCTTAATTTAATTTAAATTCACCGATAAAGTTTACGAAATCCAACGCATGCCGTTTGATCCAACTGGGAAAACGGACACAACCGAAGGGATTGAAGAGATCACATCCACAGACACGATCACAGAGAGTACCCTAGTGCCACTAACCTCTTTATTGAGTACTGACTGCTACACACCGGTACTTCGCAGTTCGCGACTTTCGACTGCTCGCAGGTTTCTTCAACCGTTTACTTAGCTGACTCCGGATCCCTGGTCGACTGTTCCGAGACAGGTGGGAGAAACAGGTTTTGTCTATTTCTGTGATGTGTAAAAATGAAACTACCAAGAATGATCAACCCTTCGGTGTTTTTTAAATCTGAATGTATATGCTACCGCCCTCATTTATTATAATTCCGTAAGATGTTACATTATATTTAAAACAAGTTTTAATAATCGTATGCGGCCGGAATTTGCCCTTAATGAAATGAACAATCAGTGAAGAAAATTAATATAAAATATAGATAATGTTATTTACATTACTTTTCTTATTATTTTTAATAAATTAAATAAAATGGAATTATTCACATTGAATATATGTGTCATAAAAAAATCCCAATGCTTGGATTATTAAAACACTTGATCTGTATTATTGCAACAACGTCAAAAGAAATAGTCCATGAAAATTTTAATCATATAATAATCTTTTGCTCACCTACTTACTAAAGCTTCGTAGAAATTTTTTTCATTATAATCATCAAATCAGAGTGTTGTCTTATTCCATGACAAGAAAGTGTATTAAATGGGCATTTCATTATTTCAAAAACCTGTCGCTTTCGAGATTTGTCGATCTCAATGCTGAGTTTTTTTACATTCATTTAATTAATATCATTCAACCGTTCATGATCCATAGTATTCAACAATATATTTTTGAAATATTCATTAATAAAATTCTAGTGGAAATTTAAATAAACTTCTCAAAAACACTCTGCCAACAGGAATTTCCCGAAGTGTAAGGGTGATTAGTCAAAGTCGAATATCGAATTCAATTTTTTTATTGTACCTTTTCGCAGAAAACGTTTTGAAATATCTGTTACATTAAATCATGTGCAATAGTTTCCTTTAAAAAATTGAGTAGGATATACCAGCTATTTGAGAATAATTTTCGAAGAGAGAATACAGAAAAGTGCACCTTTCTGCTAAGGTGTGATTATTTTATTTCTTGTCACTTTCATTGGCTTACACATTGTGTAATGTAGACTTCAAAGTATTTTGTGACTAAAGATAACTTACATTTTTAAGCAAAAAACTATTTACACGACGTTGATATTCCCAGAAATCTCACCTCACTATTTATAAAAGTTAAAGGAAATACTACACAATGAATCCTTCTTGGAATAAGATTTCTCAGTCCTAGCTCAAATCTTTTCTCCACGTTCAAGGGGGCGTTTGCGAGGCAAGAAGTGGATTTCCTACCTGCAGTCGCCTATTGTCATTTCTCAGGTAAATGTAATATCGTAGGCTGCCACGTTTCAGAGACTTCAGAGGAAGTTAGATTCAAATCGAATTTCTTCACAACGTTAACAGCTTTTTTGTGTTTGACGCAGATAACTGATTGGGAACTTTGTACTTTTATTGTTAGTATCGATTTCAAAACGAGCCGTTTGAGGTACTATGGCTGTTTGAAGTTTGTTCGGTGACGGCAATAATCATTTGCACCTTTGCGGCTTTGTGGAACTATTGTTCAGTAATCGATGCAAAATAAACGAAATAAATAAAACTGATACGAAGACCTGACTAATAAAATGAGTTTGATACAATTATGCGACAAATTAAATCCACTAAAAATTATTTTATTCATAAATTTCATTAAAAAAGAGAATCAGTAAAATAAAATCAATTCGAAGGAGGAAACGTCAAATATTTTTAAAATTGTGAATTTCAATAACTTCGCGATTAGATATAATTTTGGAAGTAATATTTATTTTCAAAAAATCTTTAGTTCAAACTCATAAAAAGCTGTCAATTAGAAAAACAATTGTAATGTCAATATATATGATAGCGAGCGTGGAAATATTTTCATTCATTTAATTGAACGTTTAAGTAAAATTTACTTATTGGCCTCTCTAATTAGTTCATAATTGTGACAGGTTATGTCCAATTCAATTGGAATTCGTAACACATATAACGAGAGTCAAACTTGTTCTATCTCTAATGGATCGTCGCGATATTGAAATACTTTTGAACATTTAACGGAATAGGAAAGTAGGAGTGAAACGAAGCAATAACAGGTTTTGTGTTACGTACGTGCGATATTCTCTCGATTTTGGCTTCTTGAAAATTTTCTTTGGTTCGAAAACGTATATTTCGTGATACTATTGAAGACTGCTTTGAAATAAAATGTTTGTGGTATCTAAAGGAAAATAGTAATGTATGCTCATTACGTAAGATTGATAATGTCAGTGACCAATTTATTGTCGCAACAAATATGCCCACAAAAAAAAATCAGGCAGTGAAGCCATGCTTGATCGGGCGCGGTGGTGCTTTCGGTATCCGCTCGAAATAAACGTATCGTATGCCATGTTCGTTCAACGCTGTAATATTCTTTTTTACGCCATTTCGAAATTGATAACTCGAATAGAACCTACTTGTTAGAAAGGTCGAACCAAACGCTGTTAAATATCCAAAAGATTGTAAAAAAAATGAAGATGAAATGAAAATTCATCATCTCTTTTCTAGTTAACTAAGATCGTTATTTGTTAAATGAAATAGATTAGCGAGAAAAACGTTTAAGTTGAAGAACATTCACGTCAGAAACTTGTCAAGATTTAATTATAGGTCAGAGCAGGTAAACTTTTTTCATCATCTACTTCTCGCTGGCCTGAAGGATAATGAAATACTGCAACAGGTACTAACATTAGTATAATATGGAAGAAAAGCGTTCAATCACTCCGTGGGGTATGTAAATATTTTTCTCTTGTATCGTGAAACCTTGAAAGAACTAAAGTATTTTTGGCTTTAAAATTAAACTTTAATGCTTTCTGGTGAGGACACAATGCCCAATATTGCCCCACGACAAAGAAAGTACGCTTCAACTTATTTCCATCCCAATTTCTTGCAAACGGACGCTTGTAATAGTCAGAACAAGAGAAAAAATTACCTTGAATGTTATTAGACAGTGGCAATTTTTTTTTTGGCATATCTGTTTGATATTAGTGGAATGCAAACTTTTTTCAATTTTCTCCCTGTCAAAGTAGATGAGATCTAAAGTCCACAAAAACGTTTTTTGTTAAAAAAAATTTTCTTCATTTTCCAAAATTAATGAAATTTTGAAACAATACAAGAGGTAATGAAAATGATAATTCATTGTCGGTTCAAGAATATTTGACACCTACATAGCATACCTCGAAGTAACTATTTTGAATCTAACACAAAGGTACACTCCCGAATAATGATAGATGAATGTGATTCTCGAACGGTGACGAGTAATGTATAGAATATTTATTGATATTCCCGTATGGTTCCGCGATAAAACAATTGCAAAAGATACTTTTCTTGGTCGCGTTAGCATTCCTTCGGTCTGCATTGGACCCAACGGTTTCAGAGGTCGTCGTCCGCCCGACGCGCGTTCTTCTTGACCACCGAAACGAAGAATGGACGTCATAAGCACTGGCCCGTCATAATTCGGTAATATTTATGGTGTTTGGGGTTCGTCAATGATTGTACCTAAACAGGGAAGGTTTCCAGGTGCGTATGATTTACGAGTTCGAAACTGTACAGTAGGTTTGTCGGCGCAAAGACAATTCTATTGTAAAAGGCAGTCATTTTATTGAAATTACGTGACTTTTCATGTTTTTGAAATGTAATAAAGGTATTTGGTTTAGGGTTTTGGCAGGTATTTCAACTTTATGGTTGTTTCTGGAATTTTACCGACATATCTCACGTTTTTCTTGGTGTTATAAATTGTCGTACTTTTTTGACTCAATTTTCAGAGCGTAAAAGTTCGTGATTTATTGTGAATTCCGCAAAGGCATCTCAAATTTTTGCAGAATAGCAGAGAAATCATCAAATTATCCAGAATTTTCTGTGAATTCAAAAAGATTTTTTGTCCCCTTTTTGGGGCATTTTTAAAATTACCATAAAATCCCTCGCAGATCTCCTTAGGCCGAATGAAAATTGGCAGACCAACACTTGAAGACTCCAAAAAAAAACATCGAAACACAGCACATTGGAAGTTTGCCCCCCTTTTTAAACTCGCACCTTCAATTCTACCTTTACCGTTGGCAAACTGTATATTTCAGTGATAAATTAAGTACTCGTGTTGTTTTGACTTCTACAAGCTGCTTACTAATATCGAATGCAATTGTATGATAAGTTGTATAAGTAAAACAAGTAATAGTTTTTAGGTGAAATATTTCATGACTCACTGCATATCATTTAAAAATATTTCAAATACACATTATACATAGGAATGAACAGATAATTTTTTCAGCCACACTTTCCCAGTTCCCTAAGGCATATTTTTCTCACGTAGCTGACGACCATTATGACTCAGGCAGACGATTACTCAACATCGATTGATAGTATTTGTGGTTAAATATAATTATTAAACGGTATTTGTTCATGGGAGGTACATATTTTGAAGAATATTTTATTTATTGATTTCTATCTGATGTGATGATTGTGTTGTAGTAATTTCCAATTATTTTTTCATGCTACCTTTGAAGTGAATGAACAAATTCATATCACAAAATTAATTTCCTCGGTAAACAGTGAGACTGTTGCATTTTGTATTTAATATTTTCTAGAAAATAAAGTCGTTGAAGCAGCAGTAATGAAGAAGATTGATGGAAATTGGTTGACAGAATAAATAGTTTATGGTGGAGAATAATAAAACCAAATGTCTTCATGCTTTTTATGCTAAATGCATTCGATCTGAAGTCGATGACAGTTATCTTGCTTCCTGAAGCTCAAATAGGCATCATTTCCGGTCCTCATTCTTAACATCAACGGAACTTTCCTATCACGTCGAATCCATACAATATTGAATGTATCAAGTACCGGAATTAATGTTGCGTTTGCCTTTTCGTCGTATGGCTGAATCAAGTGACCGATACAATGCGTGAAATCCAATTCTTGACACACACGATCGAGTTCTATTTTAGAAGGGTGTTCAATGAAGCAACTCTCGTGTCTTTGGCCCGCCGTAACCGTCAAAACTTCCCCAACGTTTGCACTGGGGATTTTGGCAGCTATAATTGAGTATTCGATCACTTTTGTAATACTTACTACGATGAGTTGTACTTCAGGGAATAACATCCGGTCTCGTCATCTCCCATCGGACAATCTTTGAATCCATCACACATCATTTCGTTAGATATACATGAGTCGCTCCTGAAATTTCACAGTTCATCAAACCTATCTGGAATTGCTGCAAAATGAGTTTTCTTTACTCTGCACATTTATAATCAGAAGATTTGCAATCGCAATCCTTCTCGTCGCTTCTGTCGTAGCAATTCGGTCTTCCATCGCAGATTTTTTTCGGTTGAGTAAGCCACAAATAAGCTCCGCATGTACAAAACTCGGGTTCGTCTGAATAATCACCGCAATCGTTGTTTTTGTCGCAGAATTTTTCTTTCGGCACGCAATGGCCATTGTCACACTTCAAGAAATTTTTTGGACAACCTTAAATATGAAATGTCAAAAAAAATTTGTTACATATGACATATTCATACAAAACAACAAAATTATATTTTCATTTTAGTAAAAATGTACAATTTAATTTAATCATGATGATATTGACCTGAATATGCGAATTTTTTTTGTTTTGTTGAACAATTTTCCATCCAGAAACCACTCATATAGTATTTGTTAGACGGAAAATGTTAACCATAATGCAATCCAAGTAGGAGTAAGAAAATTGTTCCGCTCTGAATTTCTGGACAACCACAATCTTGCTTGAGCAACTTAGGATTCTCTTAAATAGATTATAAAATTTATATGAAGGAACGTGTCGATTTTTCTCTGAAATTAGTTGAAATAAGAATGCGGTGGCCTAGATAACAGTTCAGATGTTAAAATTAAATTAATCAAAGACTATTATGAATCTGATCGAACGAGTGAGAAGAATACACGAAGAATTCATCCCTCGTATAATTTCGTTGAAGCTGACTTATAAGAATAAAGTCTGAAAGTTTGTATCCAATGCAGACGATATTTTATTCGATTTAAATCCAAATTTTGATATCGAATTCATAAAAAGAAAATTAATCTAATCGAAAAAGAGTATGAAAATTATTAGGAAATGGCTTTCCTGTAGGCTTTCTAATTAATATTTATGAATAACTTGTGAATTTCGAATAATTTTAACAAGTTTTTGGAATACTAAAAAAAACGTAGTGATTTCAAACAAAAAAAAAGCTTGAGATAAAATTTAAACGTTTGAAGAAGGTTTTTTGAAACATCATGCAGATTGAACAGTTATTCAACTTTTTTGGTTGGCATAATTAATGTGCCGCGAATATGATTGTAAATTTTGCATTCTTCTCTTTTTTAAGAAACTAGTTTCATATTTTAGAATTTTATAGAGTCGGTTGATGACCTTTCTTCTGTAGAATATTCATTAAATATCAAACACAGGAGCACAGGGTTCATAAACAAGTTTCTTCAGCATGAAATTTCTTTTCAGAAAAAGAAGACAAATTATATTCTTTTTAAACGTCAAAGGGGAGGAGGTTCTCAATTTGATTGTATTTTTTATCAATTCAGTTTTATTTTTCAACTCATCGTGAAAAAAGAGTTGAATTCTGAAACTATTTTGTTAACGAATAGTCAGTAGTCAAAAATTTCCAACTATATTGCAAAACATATCAATTCAAATTATATCAATGTATATCAAGCATTTTTTTTTTTTGGGTCCAAAATATAAGCATGGTAGTGACATCTTATGTTAAATTTGAAACCGATAACTTTTTAAAGATGCTCACTACGGTTTTGAAAGTATTCTGTCTTACCGACAGTAAGCTCCGTATTACTTACTGCACGCACTCGACAGGTGGCAAGATTCCGTTCGAAATGTGCAAGCGTCAGTGCTTTCGTCTTCACCACCTTTACATTGTTCAATGCCATCACAAACCATTTCTTTTTCAATACAATTCCCTAAGTTGCACAGAAATCCGTTACACGGTAATCTCGGAATTTCGTCTTTCGTCGCATCTAAAATCGAATACAAAAGTTTAGTTCCAAATGTGTAAACCGAAAAATTCACTCACTTTTCAAAAAACTAATTTCTTTCGCCCAGTATAAAATACTAGTGAAGTTTGTTTTAACGAGGAAATTACATGTTCCGTTTGCACTCTGAAAAAGAGCCGCAGGGTACCATCCACTTCCAGAGTTACAATAAATTAATCCGTTCCATTCCCCCTAGAAATCAATTTTTCTGCTATTGCTCCCGAAGTGAATAAAATACTCACACTCCAACATTCCTTCGATAAATTCGGATTGAAACATTTCTTTCCAATTCCACATGTATTATTTGCTCTTAAATTATAAATTAGTTGTTCACTATCATTATCACCAATTGCCATACAAGTTTCATCTTTCCTAACCACCATCCTAAGGAGAACGTATGAAGAAATTGATAAACATGATAAGTTATTAATACTTCGCATCCAGATTCATCGGATGAATGTATCTATTGAATGTTATCGGTTTCTCCAATTTAAGAAGTATGATATCCGTATCATTCACTTCGATAGAGTTCGTCACCCTTATGATCCTCTCATTTGGCCCAGCAAATGGTGAATTCTTTTTAGAATTACCAACGGAGACCGCTAAGTAAACTAATTTTAACCTACATTTGAAATATTTGAAGCAAATTTTTAGGGCTCAAAAAAAAAATTAAACTTACATTAAAATACCATCAAAGCAGTAACCGGAAGTGAGAATCCAGTTTTGGTCTAAAATAACTCCCATACATTTGTAAATACCATCAGCATAAATCGCTGCATTCCATGGAGCACTATAAAACTGTCCACGTTTCTTATTACTTAGTTCGAACATTTCGTTATTCAACATATGTTCCGAGCACCATAAATACAAAGCATCACAAACTGTTGTTCCATTAGAGCTAGTTCGATTTTGTAATGGCTAAATGGCAAAGTGTATTTACATAAATTCTTTATAAAATGTAGGTACTCACGTATGAAGTATTGAATTGAATTTGTAAACTGTCATTTTGTACCTTCAATCGTTTGAAACTCTCATATTCCTGGTGGCCTAAATAATGACACACATTAGTGGCTATTTGAGCATCAGTCTTTGTTGTGTTAGAGTTGATACAAAATGGCTTCCAAACACCAAAATGATTAACGCTAATCACACCTTCTGTGTTGAATTCTGGACGTTGATTATTATCCAGAATTATTAATTCTCCATTTGTCAATGTAACTAGAAACAGTAATTGATTTTTCGAGCGGCGAGGTTGTTTTCGAAACTCACTGCAATCATTTTCGTCTTCTTTTTCGGCACAGTCAAATTCACCATTGCATCTCATTGTAATTGGTATGCATGTTCGACTTTTTCTACAATTAAATTCTTCTTTTCCGCATTCAACTAAAACGTGATATTGAAGTAAATGTGTTAAACTAGAATAGAGTTCAGTCGTACAACAATCAGCTTCATCCGAACCATCCAAACAATCCACGATACCATCACAGATAGCTTTTGGAGATTCAGCTTTCATGTGATCAATACATTTACAGTGCTCTTCGTCGGTTCCATCTTCACAGTCGGCTACTTTATTACATCTCTTATCTATCGATACCATTTGTAACATTTTCGTGCACCTAAAAGTATTCGTTGTGTTTGTGTTGTTACTGAGAAAGTCTTTTTCAGTATAATTGTGAATTCCTATCTCCGTAGGGTTCTGCATTTGTGAACTATTGGTGGTATTCAATATTTCATCATCTACATTTATAATTGCAGCACCCACACGTTCTGTTTTATTTCCATCATCCAAACCAGATTCTCTGAACGGGGACATGAAATTTTCTTGTGAGTTTTTAAAGATTTTTTTAATTGAGTTCTCGCAATCAATTTCATCATCTCCAAATAAACAATCGACAATTCGGTCACAGTGGCGTTTTTTTGGTATGCATTTCCTTATTCCCTGGCACACGTAACCCGGACATGATTGAAGAGGTGCCCTAGGGAAAAATCTGTTTTCTCCTACAAAGCTTTGCTGAATATTTTGCGATCTGATGAATATTTCTTACTTAAATTCTCGGCAATCCATACAATAAATTGACTGACTCTGGTATATACACCTGGTTCATTTGGTCTTGCGCAACCTTCACCATGACTGACAATTCCGGCGAGGTACCACTGGCTAGGATTGTTAGGATTTTGACACATAAAGGGACCTCCGCTGTCTCCCTGGCATGCATCTTTACCACCTTCGAAGAGACCGGCGCAGATTTCGTTGCCTTGCTCGTCGTCCGAATGTTTACATTTTTTCAAAATTGGAACTTCGACTTCTCGCATATGATCAGCTAAAAGATTAAACATATATACTTGGTCTTATGGCCTTATTGGGTTTTTACATAAAGTAACGTCATCTTGTAATAAAAGTAATGAGTGCCGAAACCCGGGATAAAATTCTGTTATCAATTATCGCTCAGAATTAAAAAAAACACTGATTTTACGTAAAATAAATGAAAACAGTAAACGAAGTTCGATGTTAAATCGATCCCCACATTGCGAATAAAAAACGTTGCTCGGGTAGATTTGAAGCAAATTGCGTTTCAACACCTCTTCACTTACGATCTGTGCCGTGCTCCGCGGTAGCTCCCCATCCAACTGTCGTACATATCGTTCCAGGAGCAGGTCCATGATGAAAATCACGTCCCGCCGTTGTTTCCGATGGTAAACATATTGGACGTACATACCGGTTGTACCTTACAGGCGCGGACAACCGCATCAAGGCAATATCGTTCTTCAAGTTCCTTTTGTCGTATCCCTCGTGAGCTACCGCAGCTGTCACCCAACGCGTTTGTTGCATAGGTGAATAAGAGAATCTTCGAATTATCCCGGCTTGAACTTCATAATAAAATAGCCAGTACCTGCCGATAAAGAATTTTGAAAAGTCTTAAAACCATCTATAATCTTGAACCGTTTTACTTGTCCACACAATGAGCGGCTGTGACAATCCATAATTCATTTATAATAACGCCACCGCAGTGAAAGATCCCATTCTTGTAGATCGATACGACCCATGGCCAAGCCGCTGGTTGACTGGGTTTACCACCCACCACTCTTGTTTCACCGACAATCGTTTCCTTGGAGGTTTCAGATAAATTCGACGTTCTCGCAAAAGGCAAATCACTTTTTCCATTGGTACCTCTTATCTGATTTATAATATCTTCCTCGCTTGTATCTACCTCTTCAGGTCTATAAGGATTTCTGATAGTCATTCTTAAGCCACAAAATAGTGGCGGACACTCAACAAAAGCAGCATTATCTTCAGCGCAACCCTCAACCAAGCTTATCTGTTGGTTCGGTAACAAACTGATGTACTTTCCGTTATATTTCTCACCAATCGGAGCGATATGAGATTGCGGTGGTCTAAAATCGAGTTATACGAAAACACGAAGGATTAAAATGAATTTTCTTACATTGTGCTTGGTCCTGACTCTAACCGACATACGTCAATCGCCCATATTTCTGAACCAAAACAAGTCGGATACCATTTACCCATAAAGTTTCTATGAAGCCATCCCGTCGAAGTTGAAATTTTCAAAGACTCTTTTTCAGATATATGATCAGTCAAAATGAGACAATCATCTTCGTCTTTTCCCGTGACTTCGCATTGCCTAACCCCATCGCATTTTTGACTAAGTGGAATACAAGTTCCCCGTCGTACTCTGGACCAATCGTCACAACTCATTTCATCAGCCGAACAACCTAAAAGTAGCCAATTTGGTCATCAATGCTTCACTCGGAACTTCTCACCAAAACACGCTTGTTCATCAGATCCATCCGGACAATCATTATAACCATCGCATGTTCTTAGCTCACCGATTCTGTCCTTGCAAGTACAAAACAATTCGTCGCTTGCATCCTCGCAGTGAACTTCGTTGTCGCAAATGTGTCTCAAACTCACACACCTGCTTCCATCGGAGCAAGGTTTTTCATCTAATGGGCATATCAAAGACGATGCTCTTGTTTTGTTACTAAGAATGATGAGCAGATGAGTCAATGATCCTAATTATACTAACCTCACCTCGATTGTATATTAAATATTAAATCTTCCAGTGTATTCTTTAAACTATCCGAAGAATGTCTGAGTTCAACACCTCGTATACTAGCGATGTTGCTAATATCTGGTGCTGGAACAGGATTACATAAATAATACTGTCCGTTTGCGCTAGAAACTTGAACTGGACCATTCCCAGGACCAGAATTGCCAACAGGACTGATTGTATTTACATATCCGTACGGGTTGTATTGCTGGTTGATAGGACCATAATGTGAGATGATTGGGTTTGGTGGGACGTAGGAAAATACAGATGGATTCAACACATATACCGGGGATTGTTTCTGTGGGATATTTGAAGGTACAATGTTCAAAACTTGTGAATTTTCATAAGCATATCTGGTATATGGTCCCATTGATGAATATGAACATGGATTCGTTAGAGCGTTCTGAGTTGATTGGGTTTCCTCAGTTAATATTGGAAAAGGGTTAACTTTAGTTTTAGTCTGAGAATTAAATACAGTTTGTCCTCTGAATTCTGTGTTAGACGAACCTCTTTCAGATAGCACCTGGGCTTCGGTTATGTTTATAGTTGAAGGTAGCGGGTTTTTGGCCGTTAAATTAACTGAGGTTTCATCTAGTTCCAAGCGAATAGAGTCATTGGTTGCATGGATATCGTCGATTTGGTCAATGGAATCGGAAACGATTATTTTGTCATTCGTATTCTCCGTCGTAGAAGTAATAACTTCATCATTAAAACTTTCTTCAATGGGTATTCTCATGTATGAAGAACGGGAGTTATCTATTTCTATAGGAAACGCGGTGCCGTCAAGTGAATTTAAATTCGGTTCCAATAAAAGTTGATTTTCGTCTTGCATTTTGGAATCGTAAATTCCAATCGGCATTGCTCCTATTGTGAAATCAGTATTATAAATCTGAGGTTGATTATAATTTTCAGATAGATATTCATTTTCAACTTCTCGAATTTCAGGCGAATAGCGGGAAGGTTCCATATTTTCATTCGTTAAAATTGAGGAGAAATCTTCTTGGCGTTTTGTTCTTTTTCTATCGGTTTCTACACCTAATTGATGGTGCTTATATCCATAAGGTCCAAGTTCATTATCATCGATATTGTAAGGATTAATCACCGGCTCATTAGGTTGCACGCTATTTAAGTTAGTCGGTTGAATTTCTGGGTAATTCGCGTTTGAAAGGGCTTCTTGTTTGTGGAATGAATGGATTTCGTGCGAATTCTCACTAGCTTGGCCTCCAAGGAAATCTTCCTCTATCCAATTCCAAACAACATCGGCTTCCTCCCACATGGGTTCACTGAAGCGTCTAACGTATGATAATATTTCTTTTTTCGACTCAATTTCAGCTTTCAACGCCTTTTTCATGTCATTCTCGTAATTGACAGCAATATATCGGTTTTGTCTTTTTTTTCTATGCTGAAATAATTTTTGGTATTCCATCAGCAAATCTAATGTTTCGATAAGATTGCAAGCGTTATTTATTTTCTTTGAAATCGAACGTAAATTAATATGACAACAATCGTCGAAGCTTTCGGATTTTTCGCATAATTCCAACAATTTGTCATATTGATTTTCGACATTTTCTTTATTAAAGTCGTTAGCTCGCAAGTAATTGTAATCAGAGGGGGTAGATTGATTTTGCACGGAAACAAAAAAGTTTTCATTGAGCCAGTGGGTATCTGGGAAAAAAATTTTTTGTGAATATTAAAAGTTCAAACAATGCTTACCATATCCGTTTACGAAGAGTGCCAATATCAAGGAGAATATGCATAATATCAAAATAATAAAATTTAAACTTAGGAAGAATGGAAGCTTTTTCGGCTTTTCTGTATATTCCCACGCTGTATGTATAGAAGCTATAAGAGAGAAAGTTTTGTATACAAAAAGGATCCGAAATACCACATGTATGTTTGATTTCATTATTCATAAAAGTTTTACACATCTCAAAAGTTGATTATATCATAAAATATCACACGAAAAATGATGTCAGAGGATTTTTTCCAACATAATTTGTTTCATACATTTTTGTAATTTTTTTAATTTTGGAGATAATAAAAGAAATAATATGAATACATAGTTTCATCATGAAAATGCTTATAGTTGGTTAACAAGAAAGAAGAATAGGATAACATAAAAAGGAACTGGTCTGAGTGAAAAATCTTTTCCCTCTTTGGGTATGTCCCTAAAATTAATATTAAGTGATAAAAATTTAAGAATTTTTTTAATATAACAAACAGATGAGAAAGTCGAAAAATGTGAGTGTCATGTAGAAATGTGATAAATCTCATTTTATTTAACTCTTCCACATTTTTAAAAAAGTGAAATAACTTCTATAAAATTGAAAAATAAAACAAATTCAGTCTTTTTTCGGCTGAATTCGAATGCTGCATTTTAATAAATTGGAATTCTGGGAAACTGAATGAAAATTGAAAAATGTTAGAAGGAGAAAAAAGTGCTATCAAATATACAGTTTAATCTAATAGTAACTGAAATAATATAACTTTTTACCTTGGATATCCCAACAGAAAGATCTAATTTCACACAAATAGAATGAAATTTGGTCAATCTATAAATAATTCAATTTTATTTTGGAATTTATCTTCAGAAAATAAATAAGTATTTAGATTCATTTTATTATCTCGAGAGATATTGATTTCAAAATCCTCACTTAATAGAGAAATTTATAAATAAAAATGTAGTCGGGTCTTCCTAAACTAGGAAATATTAGAACTTTAACTTACGACGTTTACTTAAGTCAATATTGACCATTCCATCAGGTTCTTTGAATGGATTCAATTCGTCCGATTTTTCTTGATCACAAATTTCATTTTTTCCAGCACATTCGTCCATTCTGAAGACTATCACGATTCACATATAAATAAAAGACGTCGAATATTTCATTTGACGCATATCAAACAGGAAACCAAACAAAACGTATGTATTTGAAACGCTTGTTCGAATTTCGTTTATGTCTGCATTTATTTCTCTATGATAGATTACTTAATATCGAAACAACTTCATCTTTTGTTTACTCAAGAAATAATTGTCCTGGTTTAAATTTATTCGATGGCATTTCAAATGTTGTAATAATATCAATAGGTGAGAGAATTCGATTTTCTTAAAAAATGAAAAAAATTTATTCTCGTTGCTACGTTAAATTACCGAACGTTTTGGAATCTCAGCATTCCGAATTACTTCGTAATATTCAGAAGATTTAATAAAAAATCAAATTGCTTGCTGACGCGAATGAATAGGGCTACTCAATTATAGATGTTATAATAGGTGCCCGAAAGTTTTCCTTTCTGAATTAGTTTAGTTTTGCAAGTTTTGAGGTTTACCGAAATTAATTATTTTGCATAATTGATCTTAAGTGGTATTACGATTGTTCAAAATTTCTTTAAGAATGAATAAACCAAAGTTTTAGTAGTAAAATAATAGCAGAATTTAAAAATGTTCAGTTACGAAATTTTTGCTTTGGAAATGGGATAATTCCAATTGCGACAATTTTCACTCTTAGCAATATTAAAGTACATCACTTAGTTTGAGTTGATTAATAATTATTAACACAGGAACCCTTGCGAATTGCGAGGGACAAATACAGAAAAGTATTAGCATCCGTTTAATCAAAACGGAAATCTGCTATTTTAAGTTAGTCACGATATGTTCATGTTAATGTTTGTCTGTCACTTTTCCTTCCACTTGAATTATTACGATCGTTTTTTTGTATATTATAAAATACAATACATGGCTGCCAGAAAGTTTTCATTTATAACTCATTGAAAGTTATGAAGATTTAAGGTGTTTCAACGTACATTGAAACCGTGGATCGGTTCAGTTATGTTAACTTGGATGTATAAAACGTTTGTCGTTTTTTCCTTTGACAGCTTTCCAAATCCCAGATTCTCGCATTTCCCGTCGTGCCGTCGCTTAACCTAACGTTAGACCACTCCCCGTCCACCCTTGTTCCAACTGCGGTGCAGGGAAACTCTTCGAAGTCGCGAAATGATTAACGACCTACTCCCGGTAATTGCCTCGTAAGTTATGGCTCACGAAGAGTTTGAAATATGGTGTCGCTAGCCAGGCAATTACAACCCGACCATTCATCTTCGGAGGAACGGAGACACCGTCCTGGAGATGCCATCGTCGGTCGCCAGTGGCGATCCCGCTGCGTTGGCGGTGGTAGGCAGCAGCCACCTCCTGTCAGCACTTCTGATAACATATTCTATCATAATATCCCCCCTAACTCAGCACTACAACACTATAACATTTCATTTAAGTGTATTGTAGAATCACCTTGACGCTTCGCATTGAAAATATATCACCGTTCAAATGATTGCATTAATTGCTGGCCAATATAATTAGTTGTCATTTAAATTCTGCATAAACTTAGACGTAATTCATCGAATATCCTTCCGTTTCCGTTGTTAAATGACGAGACGAACGGCTGTCGGATATTGCACAATTTGTTCGACTACGCCAGGGGGTTTATAACCTCGGCTTCGTCAGATAACATCTGAACATTAGCCATTTAAGATCTTTCCAGTGGAAATAATTTCCATCAAGCCCCCATAATTTAACTGACAAGGAGCATGTTCGAGAAAATTGTGGAAATTATTTAACGAGCCTGTGAATACCCTCAATTGCCATGGGGCATAATTCACCATTTCACCCACAAACAGTCAACACCTTTTCCTAATCCAGTCGAAACTTATTTATACGACTCCCAGAGGATCTGGCTACGCCTCATATAAGTGTTGACGACCGCAAAGGACTAAAGCTTCGCCCATAATTCCTTGTTGCAGTTTGCGTCTCGGTCTCTTTACAATCCTCTGCTGTTGACCCTTTTACCGCTGTGGTTAAATGTTCCCGATGGTCCAGAAATTAAGCGACCCCAACTTCGGATTCTAGGATATTAAGATCCTAGATCTTGGTTGCAGGGCCTGATTCGTTCGAATTTTCATTACGAATGATTTTAAGGGCGTTTAATTCATTTGCAACGAAACATTTGGAATGCAAAAATAAAGTGACTGATAGCTTCATATCAATTGAGTTTATATTGAATCAGGTAATGATTATTGATCGGTTCTGCGACTTCTATAAATCTCCCCATTGAGTCAAGCACTAACTTGGATTTTGCTTTGCGAAAAAATTGGATTGCTTCAATGTGGTAGTCAATGAATATTTCGCCTGAAATTGGCTTGAATACGTGACTGTTCCGTTTCCTGCAAAATGATAGGATTTAATGCTCTCGCTCCACTCCACAAATGCCAGAGCGGATTCCTGAAAGATTTCGGTGCGCCATCTAGTCGACGACGTATACGTTCCGTATTAGGCTGGGAGCTTTGCAGAGACCTCGGAGACCGCTTTATCTGTGACGTGTGGTTTGCACTTAATTTTACGGTCCCTAATTCATGCAGAATTAAGCTATCAACGCCGACGACTTCGTGTTTCGAATTACTGTTAATTTGAGGGAAATTACCAACTTTGTTCTTGTAACGAGGTCGGCAGGTTTACGATTTCATACAAATGGGTCCGTAGGAAATATGGTCCAGGTTTCTAATAGCTTGTCACGACGTACGCGAATTCTATTTACAACCGGGGTGATCGTTGAGTGATTAGAAATAGGCGATTGGCTCATGAATGCCTATATTGTTTTGTTTTTGCATAACAGTGAGCGTTCGTATTAATTTCTAGTGAAAAGTTTTTACGAGCTAATGCTGAAACAGTGTCACTTAAGTTTGAAGAAATTTAGAACTTTATAGCGAGAGAACTTATGTATCTTACAGCGAAAGTCAAACACGTATAAAATCATATCTCGCAGAAAATTCTCCGTTAAAATGGAAATTAAAATTAGCGACCGTTCAAATACTAACGCCATTTTTGGAAATTTTTAAGATTTCTAAGTAGCTCCACGTAACGGTCCATTTTTAACGACTCTCCCCCACCACACTAGGTAACACCAAGTAACGATTTTCGCCTAAACTTTAAAATTATGCTAATTATCGACGAGTTGTTAGTTCAGCTGAAGTGTGCCGGATCTTAGGGCTCCGCTCACCTAAATGTGGCGGCGTTCAGAATCGTTACAAAATAGTTGTGCTTTTTAAAAATATACCTTCATACAACTCGTACACGTAGTGCGGTTTCTGAAAAGTTGCAAACTCCAAGTCTACATGAGATATCGATTCGACTGATTTGTTTGAAATACAAACACTGCTGCCGAAGAAATTTGTTAAACCTGTTGTTATGGCGCTGACATTTACGAAACTGATCCCAGGTTTCGGCACGACGAATAAAGCGAAAGCACCTGAAACGGCAGATACATTCAAAACTGATTCTTAACATATCTCAGACTAGATAAAAAAATTTATAAGCCCATACAAAGCATTAGTCGAACCAATCAACTCGCAGTAAGGGTTCGTTTTGAAAAATCCGTGCATTTGTGAGTATGGTTGGAATAGAATCGTTGTTTTCAAAGGAGTTGTTTTTTTCAAGTGAGCCGCTCTTTTCTAATGAGTCGCTCATTCGCTATACTATGTGGCACATTACCATTCACTCAAGTGTGCCGTTCATATTGAACGATTCGTTACTGAACGACCGATTACTAACTTGCAATTATATACTTGATAGAAGAAAGTAGTAAGCTGTTACGGTTACTCATTCTTATGAGTAAACAGTGGAAAATTGTATATATGGAATATACTCAAACTCAATATTGTTTCGTTTGAATAGTTCAAACTTAACTTTAATTGTCAGAATCGAAAACAATATAGTTCAAGATTATCAATACGTTTCGCATCATTGAGAGATGCTTACTTCACAGACTTATCTGCTACGCAACTCTATTCGAATCGTTAAAGGACGAATCAGAAAAAAAACTGAAATTGGAATTGTTCCTTTTGTTGTCAACGGCTCTTTCATTATACCTTAGAAGCGTTCCGAATGATCTTTTTTTTCCGATTTTGTAATCAGAATGAAATCCTGAAGGGGATTTTTAGATTTGTGTTCCGGCTTTCCCGCTTGATTCCTTGCACATATTTCAATCGTTTGCGGTTACCTATCAGCAATAAAGCGGAAATATAAAATTGCCTCTAAACACTAAGGAAACATAAAAGTAAAGGGAATGAAATGAAACATGGCATTTTGTCAACGATGTTCGCCGGAAAACAAAAAAGTTTAAGTGGAATTGTCGGCTGGGGAGGAAAAGAGTCCCGAATCGATCACGGGATAATCTCTGTAAGCTCTGAGTTATATGTTTACAGTACGCTGGTCAAGACAGCTGGGATTTCGAAGATTTCGTTAACGGTCAACGTCGTTTCGTTTTATACGAGTTGGAAAGACGTATGGTGTACTTACGAGACGTGACGCTGGCATAAGTCGCCCCGAATTTAGAAAAGTCGAAAAACTGACAGCTGGACGTATTGGAGCTCGCCCGAAGCAATCTATTAGTCGTTTTTATCGGCTAGTCACGCTGGATGCCCTACCGAAAGGATTTTTCCTTCCCAAGACATTCTTTTGTTTCGCTCCCTCATGTTTAGATATATATGAAACTTATACATTATCCCCGAATATAAAAATAAGAAAATTTTCATTATTCCCTTTCTTATACTGTTTATTGCTACATTACATTCATATCATAAGCAAAACCACATTTCCCTGTGTGGGCGAGAAAAGGAAATAGCTATCCACCATATCTCACAACCGTCTGGAGAAGTTATTTCGTATATGACTCGTAATTTAACTGAATGTGAAATAGAGCGAACCTGAATTCAAAATCAGATCTTTATTTTCCGCGATGTTGAGATGGAAAATCTCAAGTTCTCACCCCGGGAATAGGAGTTTGGAACGAGGGAAGAACGCAAAGTTTTCATTCGCACCAAATTAAACTGAAACGATATTTAGTCCCTTATCTTCCTTGCCGGAATGACCCTTTATGTGCCAAATATCGCGAATAACCATTTTAAAATTAGAAGCCCGCCTATTTAAACTGGTTGAAGTTATGTGGATACTTTTTATATTATCTCGACCGGAGAGTCAACCTATAATACTTAAATTTTAAAACAGTAACATTTTCTACGGCTTATCTCGGTCGTTTTTTCTGGGAAATGCGTTGCAAATGTTCAGGCAATGGTATTCGGGAGGGTGCTCTTAGCCAACGAAACTGATGACACTCTATTTTCTTATCTTTTAATAAAGTTAGATTTGTTGGGTCGTTCCGTTACGATCGGGGTTATGTTTGTTCGGAAAATATATATATTTCTCTGAGAACTGGATTCTTTCTCGCTCCGTTGCCACGCTTAGAGCAGTTTGAATTCACCATCACGAGAGTTATGCGTTTGTGTAGGGGAAAAAGGAATTTTCGGTTTTATCGGGTATTTATTTCATGGACATAAATAATATGTTAAGCTAAAATATTACATTTTCGATTATCGATTATGTTGGCCAAGTGGCTAAAATATTGATACTCGAATGCAACTGCAAAAATAATCAAAACAAGCAAATAAATTGTTTAGTGATAAGAATATCCTAGAGGTTTTCTAAAAGGATTTGGCTTCGCCTGCACAAAAGCGTACAATTTATCTGCTTTTTGTCATTGTTATATTTTTAGTTGTCACGAATACAACTGAAATTTATTTCATTCTGAACTTTTTCTACAACCTCCTGTTTCTTTACGCCTTTAACGTGATACTTTTTTTTATAAATCATATTAAAATTATATTGTTGAAGGAACAAATGAAAAGTGAAATTATTGTTATTCATTTTTTGAGTTACCATTGTATCATTGTTTTTTTATGTTAATCAATTTAAGCTTAATATTTCATTATTTTTTGCGTTCTAACTTCAGAAGTATAAACTCAATTTTTCATCTATGAACACTCGTTTTCTACAGTTTTCGAAACTGATAAGTTATTTCATGGTTCTTGATAAAATATTTTCGATATTTCAAAACCAAAATATTTCAATTTCATCTTTTTATCACTCTGCAACTCTAAAATGTAAAATTATGTACGATTTCAGTGAGATTAATATAGTTAAGAAACTCAGATGGAAAAAGCAAGCCATTAAATTAGACCATCAAAGTTTACGTGAATGCAGATATATTTCCATTGCTATAAGATAATCCAAAAAATTTGCGTAATTCAAATCGATATTAACAGAATTTCATAGTACATCAAAAGTAATATGATTAAGTTCAAGTAAGTTACTTCGGCCCCTTTTGTATTGTGTCATCAATTATCGAATTCCGTTGAGGAGATGGATGGTAAACAAGGGAACGAAAAGAAAAATTAATAGCGAGTGTAGAGATGCCATGGTTTCAATTGATGGATAGGGTGAGCAAATGGAGCGATGTTTATAATTGTTTTTCATAACAAGATCAGCAAGCCTTCGTTATGAGCGTTTTCCAAATATTTTTTGTTATTTGCTGCAGATCGATTTTCGAGAAAAAACGGATAATATTGATTAAATTTGTAAAAAAACGCATTGGAGGATACACAATATTCTTTCGCGAAGCTTTTCCAATTTTGACATCACAAAGTCAGGAGGATTCATTTTGAAAGCAAAACTCGCAAAATCTTTCAGATTTTGGCATGTTTCACATTACGTATTTATAAAACAGGATCATTAGATGTTTATTATTTACTCTTTTTAAATTTAAATCATATAAATGCATAAATGAATTTGCATTACCTTCAGCAAAAAATTGTTTTGTACCTGGTTTTTTAAATTCAATTCTTGAGATATTTTAAACATGTCATGAATATATATTTCAATTTCAAAATAATAAGTATAATATGCCAAAAAAAAACTTTGCAATAGTGCATTCAATAAAATAATGACAAAAATTGAAGCGGAAAAAAAAAAGAAAGAAAGGATTATTAGAAAAAGTAAAAAACATATATCCGAAAAAGTATCCACAATTTTTCTTTGATTATAATCTGCCACATTGTAACATAATAGTATCCAGGTCAGTAGTTCAATTCAAGTAACGTCAAAAAGTTGATAAAAATGTCTGAATGGGAAGAAAACCAACGCAGTCATCCAAATAACGAATCCCTTTTAAAAAGCAAGATGCATCGCTTGGATTAGACCATTTTTCAGTTTTACGATTCGAAATAATAAAATCATTTGCGACTGCGGAAAAACACTTTCCCGCTAAACAATCCTTCAAGCTTGGCGGAACGAGCAGCAAGAATTGTGGCTTTTATGACAAATGGTCCATATTTGGAAGTGGCGGGCGGCAATATCCGGCCGAGACGGAAGAAAGATGGCGCTCATAACTTGTAACACCTTCATTTCTCACCGACGGTTTCCTGCTATTCCAGCTCATCCATTTTACGAATTTCGGTATGTCGTACACGTCTCGTCTTGTGCCATTCTTTATAGCGTATTTCGCCGCATTGTCGGGTTCGTGCAATTAGTTTAGATCTAGATTGATGGACTCATCTATTCGGAAATTCTATTTAATTTTGACATTCTTCATTCTCGCCCACGTTTTTGATTTTAAAAGTGTTTCACTAATCGTTCGGGTTTCGTTTCACCTCCACAAACAAGTGCTGAAGCCAATTCATAAAACTAAACGGGGTTCACCTATGATAAGAGGGATTTCGCCTCTTAATGCCCTGACGCACGTAGAACGTCATTCCACGTCATTCTGAAGTAATAAAACAGGCAGTATATTCTCGGAGCTCTTCTTTACACACTTAATCGGCTCGTATTTCAACACTTTCCGTCGTTCCCGTGAAGCTAATGGGAATGGAGATGCTTGAAGGGGGCCCGTTTCGCAGATCCATTAATATAATTCATGATGCCCGAGACCTAGGAGACGACAGCGGAATGTATGATGCAATAAATGACGCGGGCCTCCAGTTGTAAATATGCCCGGAATAATTCAAGCAGATCGTCGATATTTTCAAATAAAATCTTCCTATGATATATAACACACTTACCATTCGATGAATCTACAATGGAAAGAGTGTCGACGTGAGAATCCACACATTCTCATAGGAAATTATTTTACATTCGGTTATCAGAATGCGGGCAAATTGAAACAAAACAGCAAGTGCGTCAAAATTTTAGAAAAACACTTATATCTGGTCGATGTTTATTCAATTTGGACCTTTTTCAAGTATTTGAGTCTCTTTATCACCAACAAGGGTCATAGGATAATTAGATTTTTCTCTCCATAACAGTTTTCTAATTTGGAAATTTTTAAGACTAGGATATACATGTCAAAATCCAAATCCTTAGATATACCCGACTGGTGGACTTTCAAGAATTTTTTGGGACCTTATTTTTCCAGTTCAGAATATATTCTTTGGGCGGAAGAAAAGGAGTTTGGGATTGCTTTGTTTCTCCATCTCAGTAATTTCACCTGTTTATTGTGTTTGTCTCTTTGGTCCATTTTGGGTATTTTGCGTCTCTATTTTGACTTTGATTCCAGTATTCATTTTGTATCATATGTTTGTTTCGTATTGATATAATTTTATTCATCTTTTTTCGATTGGCGTCTTATGAATATGTCTTTTCTTGTCTATTATGTATTTGTTTCGTCTTCATATATTTTGAGGTATTATATTCCTTTACTTTGGAAGTTTTTGTGTCTCATTTGGGTTTGTTTCGCTTGTTCATTCTAGAAGTTTGGCCCGCCGATTTTACGTTTGTTTCGTTTACTTCTTTAGGAGATTATTCCTTTGGTTTAGGCTTTGATTCGTCTGACTATTTTGAAGGCGTAGCGTCTATTTTCGCTTTATATACTTTGTATATTTTGGAGGTTTGCTTGTTTATTCTTTATTCCTTTCGTCTATTTCTTAAAAGTATAGCGTGTCTATATTTTGTACTGTGTTTTTTTATTTTCAATATTGTGCGTGTCTTATTTAGGTTTGTTTGGTCTGCCCAATTGAGAAGTTTTTCCTATCTTTGTTGAGCTTGTCTATTTGAGACTCTGTTCTGGATTAAATTCAAGGTCCAACTCCATAAATATATATTTTAAGTCCATTTCGTCTGTATAATCTGAAGATTTTGTATACGTCTGAATTGTTATGTCATGTCTATGTTGTGTTTCGCGCGTCTTATTTGGGATTACTTCATCTGTCTACTACTGGGCCGTCCATTTTGTCTGTTTTGAGTCTCTTTTTAGACTTTGATTTCTCTATCTCGTTTGTTTATTTTGTTATTGTTTCATCTCTTTCTTGAAGGTATAATGTGTCTTATTGTGTTTATTTTTTTTTTTTTGGAGGTTTCGCGAACAGGAGGTTATCGTCCGCATTTGCTTTTTGGGTTTTTGTATATGAGACGTTTGGACAATATTCCTCAATATAACTCACCTTTTATGGTCACCAATTTTTCAAAACCAACATAATTGATGTGAAAGAAATAAGAAAATTTTCAAACGACATTGTATCCATTCAAATTTTTGTCCACTAATTTGAAGCAACGAGTTTCAAATATTTGAATACCAAATGAAATGATACATAATATCTCTACAATATTATTTCTCAAAATCCGATTAAAACATTATGCACTTGAATTTAAAAATTTGATTGATCCACATGAAGTTAAACCTCCAAGCTTTCAACTTAATTTTTCTTAAAAATGACGAGCTAATCAACTTGTTATTACACTTCCTTAATTGAGTTCCAAATAATGCGATACGGTAAAGTAAACAAAAAGATGGATTAGAAGAGGTAATAGAAGGGGCGTTATTACAATGAGCGTCTGTTCAATTATGATAACCATGTTAAGATGTGATTTTTGACTTAATATCTTATGCAAGGCGTGTCGACGGTTGAACCGGCCAGCTCAACGAGAACTCGGTTTAGGGTTGAATGAAAGGAAACTGCCGCCATCAATGTCCTTGCACCCGGATGCGGTGTTTATTTAAGAATAGTGTGTAGGATACGGTGGATAGAAAGTATATCCCTCGAAATTTCAAGTTTGATCTCCCTTTTAGATTGAGATAGACAGCCTACAATTACGGGGTGACATAACATGATGCGAAGGATCCATCGCGTGCTATGATAGCCCAACAAAGTGGCTGGATAACTCATTCAACACCTTTAAAAATTCGGTTTACAATTCCCACCCCATTTTGCGGGGTCTTTGAGGGGGTGGACCTGAGCGGGCGAGCTCACCTCTCAACATCCGAGCGAAATGGAATTTGAAATTTTGGAGAGACCCCAGAGTGATGTAAAAATACACTTTCAAGAGGGTAAAACGTCGTTTTCTTCTTATTACATTACGGAAAATATACTGAAGGTGACAAGTACCGCAATGAAGTTACGTGTTATGGAATTTTATATCCATTTTTATATTCGGAAAAGTGGGATTAAAATTTCTCCGCCGGCGACAGTGTAATTTAAATGTATCAAGTTTTATTTGGCGATGCTTACGAAGTAACTTTCAACAGGACCGTCTCATATGAATCGCGCGTATATTATTCACTGTTTCGTACTAACATGATGACGGTAATACAAACAAATAGCGAACATGCTAACATTTCTTATATATCTTATTCAGCTTTATGTGCTCGCCGAAGAAGGGATAATGCTTTAACGAAATTTCGCAGGCGATTCCATTACTGGAGCTCTGTGGGTTTTACTTTTTAGTCTAAGTAAACTTCGTGTATTAAAGACGGCGAAAAAATTAATTCTTCATCGTCTCGTTCGGTTAAGCGCAAACCGACGCAAATTGTATCAACTGGCCGAGCTGTGAAAGTGACGCAGAAATTAAAACCCGCATTAAGGGCTCCTTTTCATTTCCTTTTTAATAAATTGAGTATGACACGGGAGTATTTGAGACGCCCGTTATTGAATCTTCTCAGTTTTTACGCAAAATAAAACATTCCTATCCGGGGAGCGCGACAAAGTTTGTTCACTCAATTTGACATAATCATGAAGGTATTTTTTTTTCTTTACACGCGAAAAATTTGAAGCATTTTTTTTGCTGTCCGCGTAATGTTTCATATTAATCAATTATTTACCCAGAACAGATGATAGATGGCTCCATTGTTCCCGACGACATGCTTTCAGTATTTCCGCCACCCCCGGAGCTACCATAAACACATTTTTTATGCGACGTGACTGCTCCGCTTCGCATATACATATATATAATGTAGCAAGTAGGCGTCGGTGGCGAAAATGGCCCTCTAGACGCGTAAATCACGGAGATGTGGACATTACACCCGAGAGCTTTATAGCTCTGTGCTTTGACTGATTTATCACACTCTGTACCCGTATATATGTACAATATACCTGCGACAACATTTCGGTTTGAAATATGACTAAAAAATTGTTTGACTACTTTTCATACATTAAATATGGGCGCGAAGGATGCCATATTCTTGAAACTTCCTAAACTGAACAGTTTCTACGTCTCCTCCCTCGCCGCGCACTGGAAGCAAAACATTAACACAGCCATTATCACGAGATATATATGCATGTTGGAACTGATGGATCTAAAATGGCTCATCAATTTTCGCAGATATGGTATAATTAATTTTCATCTCGGCCATTTCTCTGTCACATAACGTCGCCGAATCAATTTAGTTACAATCTAGTTTTTAGTGCCGATAAAAACAGGAGAGAGGGCGAGATATCCTCGCGGACTCCGCCTAGGGCCCGTATAATCTAATAACAATAAAAGTAAAACTCGATGTGGCTATTATCGCGTCATAAAAGCGCAATATTCCTGTAATAAAGTGGGACGAAACCACCCCCCACAGCCCCGATACTATTCTGATTCTCAGAACCGTATTCGTGTATCTTTAAGTTAGCTGTCACGTTTACCAAACAGATAAGCTGCGGGTATTAAGCTTATCTATGACCGGTCAGAGAGAAGAACGTGTTTCTCAGTTAAAACACATGTAACTCTATATTTAATTTCATTAAAAATTGGATAATCTACAATGATTGACATTGTCAACTCGTCATAAGTGCCGAAACCCGGGATGAATTTCGACAGCATCGGCGCCATACCAATAGACTGATGTGGTGAAATTTTGGAATCATCTAAATTCCTCTCCGGCTCAATAACCGGCTGCGGTTTAAGCAAAGAAGGCGTCGAAAGCGCCATCGACAACCCTTACCTGAGACGCTCTACTCCATCCTCCACAACCTCCTCAGCCGAATCGTTATGTGATGTAGATTTCGAGATCACGATTGCTCGTAAAATATAATGCGTCTACGAGTTGTGTAAATTGCAATATAATCTTCGTAAATTTTCAAAAACCTCAAAAATTTCGTACATGCTTTGAGCGTGGAACACACTGACTTCAAATAAGCTAATTAGTCTCAGAAAAATATTCTGTGCACGCTTATAAAAAGAATTGACCATGCGACTAGTTGCATTTAAAATAAGAGCATTTTGTGTGTCTCTTTCACGCTTTGGCATGATAATTGTTTATTAATTACATATTTTATATTCGCTTCGTTTCAAAGTGACTAATTAATCTTTTATAAACTAGAAAAAAAATATATCGCTAACGCATTGGTACTGAAGGATACGATATTGAGGAAAACCGATATTTTGCTTTCGTTACGATACAATACAGAAACAACGGTACCTTGGAAAATATCGAACATTCCTGTCTGCGAGATATATGTCAGTAGTTGAAATTTACATTACACTAAACATGTATATGTCCTTTCGTTAAAACTGATGGAATTTTGTTATTAACTGGCAGGGTAAAAACATATTAACTAGTTTTCAGTGTAAAATCATCGAATTAGAGAGGCAGAATATTAATCATAAAACGGTTAGGTCAATCGGAACACTATTAATTGGTAATCATCGAACTTCAACACCGAATTTTAGAATTATAGATCACCAACGGGGTTGAACAGCAGGTTTATTATAATAATCGACGGAAACAAATGGATTATTTCAGCAGAAATTAGAGAATGATAATTGATTCATTAACAAGCTATTTATTGTTTCCAATTCAATAGATAATTTTCGTTTTGAAACAGAAGGTCGCTTTAGTTTCGGGCTCAGAATAAATTCAATCTTCAATCAAAATTTGTATTAATAATAATAATGATGTATTAATAATAAGTTTAACTAGAGATCTCAAGTAAACAAATTCTGATGGGAATATTTTTTTAACGTGAGGAACTGAGTATTTATTTCCTAAAAAAGTGACTTTGATTTGTTCATCTTTTTCTGCTTTTATCAATCAGCATTGCACTCGTTTTGTTTAACATTTTTCTTCTTGCATCTAACATATTAATGATTTGAAGAGATTATGAAAACTTTCTTGAATTTTGGAGTTATTGCACATTTAATTTCTTCCTCGACCTTTCCTGATAATTGGGGGAATTTCAGTGAAGTGAACAATAATAACGTTAATGATAAATCTGTTAAAGTTTTCAGTAAGCTATTGAAAGTTTTAAATTTTCACCAAATAACTTTATCCCGAAAGTAAATAAAAATCATTTAGTCCGTCTTTCACCAGTAGTCAGTTAATGTACCTGAAAGTTAAAACTAGTTTTTGCATTGAAATATTTCAACTATCGGAACGATAAACTCAAACCGAGCGGTAGTAGTGTTGGTGAAAGACGCCCTTAGAAAGTTATATGAAGTATTTCATTTTTTCCATTCTCTATTTAGCGAATATAAAATTTCTGATTCTTCTCGGCGAATGTGAAAATCTGTCGCATTTCTCTCATCACAAATGTCGAAGTCCGATTGTATGGATTCTAACTTTCTTAAATCTCTAATGAAATAAGAACAAAATAACAAGATGTTTTCTTCACGTCACTTGATTCTGTTTATTCACTATTTGAGAATGTCTTTTAAGAAAATTTACGCTTTTAATATTAAAAATATCTCGATAACATTTCTGCTAAATTTTCTGATATGTATTATGTCTCATACCGTATCTATCGTTTAGTGATTGTTTAAAAAACAATAATAATCATCTTCGGAATTAGTTTTCGCGCCTGCTACAGAAGTGTTGAATAAGTAGTAAGCTTATGAACTGTGATTAAAAGTTCACTTAGAAAACAATTTTCATTGTATGCATATTTTTCTCTATAGTGTCCGATAGAGTTATAACAATTCAATTGCGTGAATTTTTGTCGATTGTCCTATTTCTGAAGTACGGAAATTTCGGCAAAAATACGGGTGCCGTTCCTGTGCATAATACGTATATGGCGCAAGATCTCGTTCGTAAAACTTGTTGTGTTGCAAAATGTTAAAACATAACGATATTAATATGAGTTATGGGTCATAAACTAAACGCAATGTCACTCCGAGTGAGAGAGGGCTTATCGTTATCGTGGCTTTTACGTCCTCACAATGGCGGAAGTTTCCCTAATACCACCGTGACATCCTTTCCGAATAATTTTTCCGGTTTGGGAACGCTTAACTATCATAGCAGCATGAAAGAAATTTCAACTTTTGCTTCAAAAAACTTTAATGAACTTTATGTTGTTAACGAATTGTAGTTTTTCCAAATGAAGTTGTCGAATGGTATCGGACAACTTCCTTAGTGTGGGCATTGAAAACTTATTTTACCATACAAACGATATGGCATATTTATAATTATTGCGTGTCCCTTATATTATCGCCCCACGCGATCTACCACAATTTATCACGTTCGTTCCAATTAAATATTTTCGCATTCGCTTAGGGAAGTTATGATTCATGGCTTGGTGCAATGTAATTTAGCAAAACGGGGCATTTATCTCAATTATATCGAAATTATCGATTAACTTAATTACGACCAGTGATACTTGAGAGGAATTCGCGCCATCTTATCCGCCATAAATATGCTTCCTGACGGTGTAATTGCGAGTGATTTTCAACTGGATGCCAGTCGATTTCGAGAACGGCTTTCATTGAAATTATGGGGCACTTAAATTTGTTTCGTGTCTAAATTAGGAAAAGGATTTTTGTTGCCATCATTCCAATCAAGGATTCGCAGCAGCATTCGCGACACGCTGCGGTAAGCACATATATTTAAACAAAATCATATCGTTCTAATTGGCACATCTTTGGCACAAGAAAAACGAAACAGGAACAACATCGTTAAGCCGCAAGAAAATTGCCGAAATGAGCACCGCCTGCCCGATGAATAACAATTTTAATAATCACTTGAAAGGATTGATTCACGGCGAACGAAGAGGTGACGCGCGCAAAATGATGAAGCCACTAATCATTTCTGCTACATGGGACGCTTAAACGTTTACCATCCATAATTATCCCATAAATACGACAATCTTCGGCATAACCGTCTGCTCCCTGTTTTGGCGAAGAAATATCGGCTTCATTCTTTGATCTGTTGGAGAAATTTTGTTATTACTTAAACCGTAATTGTAAATAGCAAATAAATGGCAAAACACTTTAGTACTGTTACGCACAAGTTTCACTACCGGTCGAGCCAGACGGTAATCACGTCATTTCCATTCGGAACGTGTTTCATTCGTTTGGCGTCAAATCGACCTAAGTGCACGAAGATATTGTTAAGCCAACAGTTGGGAATGATTTCGAATCAGTAAACAGACCATGAGTTCTGTTGGAAATAATGTAACCAGTACTTTAATTTAAAATAAAACTTTTATTAATTCTGTAAAATATTTGAAAATAATATTGAAAGCATTGATCAAGCTTTTCAAGTTAACTGAGTTCTATTTTCTATCCTCTTAACCAGGTAAACAAGTTACGCCATCTCTTAGAAATATCAGGAGAACGAGTAGCGCTTATCTAACATGTCCAAAAGAGGGCGCGACATGCCATTTATTTCATAAATTACATTCGTAGAATCGTTGGGATGGTTTATATTTTTCAAATTTTTTAGAGCAAGATATCTATGGAAATTCTCTGAAAAAGACAAACAAATTTCTTGAAATTTCCATGGGATACTAGTAATGTCAAGAATGAATCTTCAAGGAATAGGATGTTTTTTAAGTGATTCTTAAGAATTTGTTGTAGTGATAAATGTCTCGAATTTTTGGTATTTTTCCTGGAACTATGGAGACATTCATTCGGAAAACTTTGAAAATTCTTTGAAACGTTGGGAAACTTTATTTCCAATTTCTTCAAAGACGTTAAAAACGTTTAAAGTTTTTTCAGATGATTACTACTTTTTTTGAAATTCTAAAGAAAGCTAGAATGATATGTGATTTTTTTCTGTTGAATTTCAAGAGAAACAAAGAATATTTCCCGGCGTTTAAAATTTTAGGAAAATTTTTCGTAATTTCCAGAAAATTGTGTTTAATTGAACAATTTTTTTAAATCGATGACCTCGTTGGTTTTTTATAGATACATTTTTATTCATATTGGAATTGATTTAAATTGCGATTTTTTCAAACTTCTTTGAAATCCGCATATATTCTTGGAAATTTCAACAAACTGAATAAAATTTTCTGGGATATTAATGAGGAAACAATTTTCTGATATTACGTAAAAAACAGATGAAACCTTCGATTTACCCAAAAATTTCATAAAATGGAAAATAACCAATTATCTGTGTAATCTATTTTCAGGAAATTTCAGTGATCATATTGTTCGTTGTATTTAGTATTTTTTTACGATTTTTATGATATTGTGAAGAATTTCTTCGTGACGTTTTTTGAATTACCGTGGAAATTTCCACTTATTGTTGTAGAAAATCTAAAAATTAGATGTTGCGAATGTTTTTGAAAATTCGTAGTATAGCTAATTTTAAAAAGGAGAGAGGCGAATTTGGCGTCTACTTGACAGGTGAGTTTGTAGACCAAAAACAAAGATCTTCACTACGCGAAGGGGCTCATGGTCTTCCTTGCCTTCCACAAAACGGCCCCTGCGGTTCAAAGGTCAACACCATTTGGGTTTTGAAATCTATATCTCAGTCTTAAAAAATTCCAAATTTAAAGACAGTTGTGAAGAGGAAAATGTATATATTCTTTAACCTTGCCTGGAGTTTACTTGAAGCGAGTTTCAAACTTGAATCAATAAAAAATGTTTTTTAAAAATTTTGACGCAGTTGCTTTTTTGTTCCATCTCTGCATAAATGCAAGATATAAATTCAAGTGTGCTGGAAATGAAAAGCTCTAATTAACAGATCATGATGATATGAACTGGTTTATAACCGAGGAGAAAGTAATGTTATTTTGAGGAAACAATAAACACCCCTCTAACCGTTGAATAAGTCGTTTCATCCATATTCGCACCTTATTTATGTTGAGTAAATTGTGGGATTAACGGGGGCACATAGAGAAGCTTTCGATGGTCCGGAGTATACACGTCGCAACGGCCTCTGCCGCCGTCGTTGATGAAGAGAAATGTCGGAAGTGCGCCGCAAGAGTCGTAAAGCTGTCAGGGAACGGAGTAGACGGCTTGGAGGCGGCGAGAACTGCTTGCTGGATTGCCGCAAAGCATCGCGGAAGAGCTGGAGTAATGGGGCGTTGTTGCCGAGTCAAATGGCGGCTACAATGAAGAAATATAGCCCACGTCGACGGACAAATTAGTAAGAAAAGATGTTTCGTATTTGCACGTTTTGTACCGGCGGCGCGGCGCACGAGGGTCAAGAAGACGTCATATAAATTCTGTTTAACGTTTTACCTTGATAAATAACAATTAATGCAGGGGGAGACATTTCCAGCTCCCTGTATAATCGGCGTATTGCGGTTAGTCGGATGAATAGCGGAAGAACACCGTCGCAAGCGGAAGCATCAAGCCAAATCGAACGAGGAGAAACACATTATACATAGGAAATTGGACCATTACCAACTTTCCTCCGAGATTATCGAGGCAGCTTGCGAATATCGGAATTGAGCTCTTTTTGAAAACGTTGAGCGGTGGATTTATGAAGACCTGTATGCGGAGAATACGGCACGGCTAGGAAATGTTTATGGTATCAACAATGCCCATAAACTGTCAGCAACTATTCGCATGTTACCAAAGTAAGATTATAACCGGCAATCAATATGTATTTTTGTTTTACGAGCTAGAGTTAACGAAGATTGAGTAGACAGGCTACCATAGAAAGCAACATTGGAAGCCCGTCGGTGGTCGAACTTTCTGATAGATACCCATGTCGGCTACTAATGACTCGGCTATTTAATTTATCACTTAAATGAAAAATATATAACCCCTTCTCCAGGTTGAAAATTCCGATCGAGTACGAGGCTGGAAATTTAACCGACTATTCCGCTTCAATCTCCGCTATAATTTTTCACGCTCGCGGTGAGATCTCCCGAAGCCATTCTCCAATATCACACTCGATGTCTCACTGAATTTATTCGAACAACCTGGGTACCATCTTCTGTCGCAGCGAATAACAAAAGAGGAAGGACATCGGACTAGACATAATTTATCGTTCAATTTTGTCCTTTCCGCACGTCACTGGATTTGAATGTGTTCTTCCATTGTGGGCCCCGAGTGATTTACACATTTTATAGAGGAACTGAGGAGGAGAAATAAATTATACGCTGCCTTCTTGCATGGCCCACTCAATTTTTCATCTTTTTATCATTCACGAGCTCAACAGCATACATTCATCACTAGCAAGTGTGAAATGGGGCTGCATTATTTTCCTTGCGCATTGTCACCATTTTCATTATCGCGTATTGAATAACACCATTTTCATAATTTTTATCCACTACGTGTGACGAAGGGTGAATATGGCGGTAAATTGCAGGTAATAGAACGGAAAGAGTAGAACATCGATTACGCCGGATTGCGTCTCCAGGGGGTAATTCGACCAAATTCACACTCTATTTAATCTAACCTAAATGACACAACGTCAAACTCATATTCAAATGAAAAACGACTCTACCACAAATTTTAGTGTATTAACAATATGTAATCCGTTTTTAACATAAAAACGTTGCTCAAAATTCGACTCTCTATTTCTTTACATCCTACATAACGATTATTTTTATGCCGTTTTTCAAAAAATGTCAGTACAAGTATTTCTGAAAACATTGATATTTTTCAAAAATTTTGTGGGTCAACAATATCTCGAAATAAGAAAAAATGGCTAAAATTATATCCTTTCTTTTTACCCGAAATTTAATTACACCGAATGAGACTGCGCCACCCTATATATGAAAATATGTGATATTTTTTTTCATTCCAAATATATTTCATCATGGTTTCATAAGACGAAAAAATCGTCATTGACTAAACTATTAATAATTGATATCAGTTATAATATCTCCTGATATTGACATAATATGAGGTTATTAATCTTCCTTGCCATTGGTGATTTATACCAATAAATTCCAATAAACCATTTTTTATCGATCGACCGACCGAGTCCGCCATCTTTTCGAAACGTCCGTCGATCGAGTTTAAAAAATTGATTTAAAGGCCAATCATTCCAAATATGTGTTGTATATTGTGGAAAAGTGTACATCAACAGGTGAGTCACGTGAGTGCGGCCGTCCTTTTGAACACAAAGGCGGCCTATTAGAGGCTTCGAATTTTGCACGTGTATTTGAAATGGCTTGTTGCAAAAACGGTAGTTAAAAATATGGTCTGCCATGCTTGGACGATATATGACATTGAAGGCGCGGTTCTGAATCTACAACACCAATGCTTGGGAGACTCGAGCTACTTCAACAGGGTTGTAGTAGATTTAAATGATATGGTGCGTTGAAGTCAGAACTTTTCTTCAGAAACCATGCGTTCCTTTTTCTTAAGAAAACGATTGAACGTTTTCAGAAGAGAAATCTTCGGATTATGAAACGATGATTAAGGTTTGCACCGTAAAAAGAGGAATAGCTCCTTAAGTCCTGTCCTGTAAGTTCGGAGTTCTCCTATTACTGGTCACCTATAATTACGACGCGCGGCTTACTTTTATGTCTTCTGATTGATGGATTACCTTGTCTGAGCTAGAACGCTGAACGGACGGACAGAAAGACCTGCTGTTCATTCGTCAACTGCTCTGAAGGGATCTAACTTATTCGCGAATGCGTCACCGCGCTCAGACCCGGATTTATCTAAAGAACCCCTAAATTTTCTTGAAAAACTTCTTACTCTTTCTTCAACAAAAGCACGTTCCCTGTTCTGAAAATAAGTAAAACTTAATTAAAAATTTTCAAATACAACTTCACTAATTGAATCCATCCCTGGTTTTCTGCAATCTTTGTCAAGCGCTAAAAGTCGGTCATCAGTAAGCGAAGCGCGTTCAGGTCATGTCTTTTCAACGGGGTTCGGTGTCATTGAAAAAGCGGCAGTGCTCACTTTGGAAATAATTACAAGTCTGATTAATACTAGTAGTCCCACTAGGGACGCTTTCAAGAGCAACCGACTGCGATGTTTTTATGAAACATTCCTTTCGAAAACTGTTTGCCGAAAGATTGAAGATTAAGATATTGATAGGGATAAATAACATCAATTCTCTTTCAACGGGTATCATTCTTTCAAATTAATATGTTTTTCGACGTATAAACGAGTCACGTAATTAAAAAATTAAAAGACATTTATTATCAGAAAATAAACGGATATTGAGGAAATTATAAATGGGCAATTTGGTCATTCAGGAAATCTAAGAGCTATAATAAAGAAACTTTGCTAAACTCCATCAGTCCGAATGGTCAATTAAATTTTTCTTGTCGACAAAATAGTTTCCATTTCATTTCTAATTTTTCAAAGCGAACCGGCTGACAAAATATTAAATCGTAGATGGACTCCATTCAAAGCGCAGAATGGAATAACGAGTTTGAACATGTTGCCAAAATTTTCTTCGTCTGCGGCTCGAATTCAAAGACACGATCAAAAATTGGGTAAAATTGTTATGCCGCAATGAACATTATTAACGATGCGAAACAGTCTGGCTAAACCTTAACTACTCAACTAGAGATGTCGGATTAGGCGAAGACACCAATTGGCGGATACGCCGCGAAACAGTCGCGTTGCAATTTGGCAACGCATGCTTACTTTGAGTATCGCAAGTTGCTGACAAAAACATTTGTGGCATTCATCTAGGTGTTATACAATTTTCAGATCTGTTACTTTTTTCCAATTTATAATATTCGAAATGGCCATCGACCACAGACGTGGCAGAACCGAATTGGAGGCAAATCCATGTCAAACAATTGAGGATCTTTCAAACACTTTAAGTCAATCTTGGTCAACCAATCAAAGGTTCTGTAGCAAATTGGGAAGGTAAAAATTTGGAGGAACCAGTCATTCGTTCGAGTGAGCGGCACATTACCGTTCACTCGAGTGTGCCGTTCAAATTGAACGACTCGTTATTGAGCGACCCACTACTACTAGAAACGAAAAGTGGGTTTGTGAGTTCCCCCCAAAAATGGTCTATGAAAAAGTGATTATGGTCAACCACGACTTTATTCCAGAAAATCACCATAGTTTGTTTGATCTAAAATTCGAGCTGTATGTTACACGACAAAAATTCCTATTCTTCAATGTTGAAATACAGTATCTGATCTTCTTTAATTTATAGCCTTTGAGCCACCGGGCCGTATTTGTTGCAAATATTAATTAACCCTCTTTCGATTACAAATTTCGTACATCCTGTGCTAGTTCATAAAGTTTAATTATGTAAACATTATGTACTAGAACGTATTAAATCATTACTGTAGACAGATGGCATAGGCCCAACCGCGAAATGGTTCCGTGAGAGGGTCCCGAGGGATTAACGCCGTCACCGATAAGCTGGTGATTTATGGCAGGAAATCGCGAAGACGTGGCGGCGAGATTAGTGGGAACGCTTGTAGAGCACGGGGTGACTTCCGGTTTAGACGGTCACGGATAAATCACCGATTCGGTTGCGATTCGTCGATTAATGGCGGAGCAAATGTGGAAAACTGCCCCGGAATCCGTTTTTCCGACCTCATCGGCTATATCTCTACTCGGGATATTTCTTCGGATACATTGGAAATCGATACGAACACGTTACGATGCGTGAATCTATGTGAAGTGTGCCAACTCGTCTCTTTTGTATGTTTATCAATTAACCCCCGGAATGAAATATATCTTTCACGAAACTGTTAAAGCCCGACATAAAAATGCGAAAAACGCTTTTAACAGACCTTTGGCGTTCGTTTTTTGCTACGAGGGTCACCAAATTGCCTAAATGAAAAATAATAAGTCAAATTTTAACATGAACTCCATTCGGTGAAAAATTTCACGTTTTAAAACCTCGCCAACCCAGACCGTTGTCGGTCAAAACGTTCCGCCGTTCACCCCGGAAACCTTTCAGGATACTCAAATAAACGGAAAATATGAGTCCCGTAACGATATTTCAACGGGGACATTACCGACATTAGGCCCGTCCTGCACCGCCACATAACGCATTTCTTTTATGCGCTCGTAAAAACCGAACGAGTCGGCTGGCAGTAAATGTCAGGAGCACGTTCAAGTTAAAAATTAAAACCCCAGACCGGTACTCTGATTTCTCGGCCATTTGCCGGGTGAAAAACGGCATCCAGGACGTGCTTGTGACCCTTCAACCCCTCTGCCGTCCTTCTTTCACGAAATGAAGATATACGGCGCCGCGGTTGCTTTTACCACACATGAAAATATATTCAATCCGCACAGCTGATGTTGGTCATGTCATGAAAATGGTATTCAGAAGCGTCGTTTTCGTTACAAAGGATTTTAGACAATTTGGCAGTTATTTAAGTCTGTTCGTGAAGATTTTCCAACGGCCTGTTGACAGTACGGGAACCTACTCAGACCCATAACGGAATCCAGTATTGTTCAATAAATTCTTTTTTTTTAATATTAATAATATTATTTTTTTTAAATATTAAGATTAAAGTACCAAAAATCGTTTCATTACACATGACTGTTATAAAATATTTCCAAAACTCCTGGAATTCCCTTAAATCCAAAAAAAAGTTCGCAATATTCAAATAGCCTCTGCCATCGACCCAATTACCCAATTACTTGTTCGCATGTTACCAATTTTATCGAAAATGGTGCGTCGTATGAAAACCCTTGGCATAAAGCTAGCGACTACGATAATGTATATTAGTTAGGATTGACATAAACTAAGAGGCTGCCAATCAAAATGTTGAAATTGGCGGCGACATAATTTTTTCACCTTAATTTGGGTCGCGATTTTTAGTGCAAACCGATGTATCGAGTTACCGGATGAGCCACGCACCAAAATGTTCGTTTTGACATGTACATTCGGTCGTAAGCATCCGACGCCCTATGTGAAATAATATTTCATTTTCGTTCTGTGTCTAAAAATTAAATTAAATCTAAATATTAGATTCATTTTTGTTTTGTGAAACAAATCATTTCCCCATAAAATATGAGATTATTGAAAGAATGTTTCCATTTATTCTTTCGGTTTCTCAACTTATTTCGTATCTAATTTCTTGTTTACACTAATTCGATAATTGAATATTATGCTTTCTTCGTTGTTTGCAACGCAAAATGTGTTTTATTGACTTTTTATTCACCATTTTTTTTGCATAATGGCACAAACGTTACGAGTGCTGATGGAGTAAATATTTTGGAGAAATTTCAGAAAAACCTTCAAAACGTATTGACTGAAATTAATAAGAGAAATGTGAATTACGAATCTGAAAGGCATCTAGCTCTATTCTAGTATAAAATACCTAAATGAATTCTGAAGATGCCAAAAAAAATTTTAATTTTAAAATATTTTATAATTATACAAAATTTTGACTTACAAGCTTCAAATTATTTAATAGAAATAACTTGTGCAGAAAAGTTCGTTCGGATTACCTTTCAAATTCTGATGATAACTATCTCACAGTAACCCATTCTCTTCTGTTGGCAGCATCAAAAGAAAAGCAGTTCTATTTTTTGGAAATTGTATTGTATTCCCTTAAATTTTCCTGACCAATATGGTATATAATTTTTAGCACTTTAACTTCTTATTGTCTGCAAATCATTCAAGAAGTTATATGTTTCTATTCAAATGATTCTATTTTCTCTTTAAAATTCCTTAGCTGCCCAATACTTACAATTGTCAGTTTGCATTAAAAAAGAATCAATGAAACAGTGAAGGAACAAATCATTCATAAATGTTAGATAAAATTGAAATAATGAAGAAGAAGGTACGAGAACTTGCGATGAAATTAGTGAAGTTAAAGAATGAACGGAGAAAATAATTACAGTACCACGGCTGAAAACTTCATTTTCTTATAAGCTCAATTCTTTATACATCACTTTGAGCTTTGTTGAATTTTTCATTGCATAATACGGTCAAGTTCGACGAAGGTGTTCATAAAATTGGAATACTAAAAATTATTTTACAATACAGTGAACAAAGTGAAATGTTGTCATTTTTCATTTCTAAAAAAGTAATTTTTAACAACAAAAATTTCGCTCGTGTTTAATCAAATCTGCGAATGTCCTTCATATTTTTATCTTCTTGCTTTTTCGTTCAAATATTTTTTCCATTTCATCATTGTTATTTCAATAATTTCCATTACATTAGTACCTATTTTATTCCCTAGATAGTAGTTAAGGAAAAAATTGAAGAATTATGAAAATAATTGAAACAGTGATCGACGATATTATCAAAATGGGGGAGCTGCTATTAAAAAGATTGATGAATTTAATAATTGTCGCAATTTCGGCACACATTTCAATTTCTCTTTTTTTAGCTGTTGGACTTTTCGAGAAACAATTAAGACAAGAAAACGACTATAAGGAATATTCACAATCGGTATTATCAATTATTAAGTATAATACCTGCTTCCATGTATTTTCCCCAAATTTTCGTATGGCAAAATGAAACATCTGAAGACCATTTTGCACTCCGTCTGTTACTTATTTTTACGTTAATAGAAATGAAAACAGGACGCTTGGAGTAATAACAAAAACAATTATAATTAATTGTTATTATGTATCTTCCTTTTGTTTTCGCTATTGATTTCTGCTTTGAATAATCTGATTTAATCATTTTCCAGCATTAAATGAAGTGCCATCATTTTTTCGATGTTCCAATACTTTCATGCATGAATTGAAAGAAAATCAAGAAAACGTCAGTATCGTATCAATGTCTGAAATATCGTTTTTTAATATATCGCTTCCAGACCGCGTCGCGACGTTCATCAGGTCGTCTGAGACGTGCTTCCAGTCTTCCCACCCTTCAAATTCGAATGGAATGACTTGCAGCCTGTCAGCTGGCAAAATGGATTTTCCAACGTGTCGTTCTCCCATCAGCCCGATAATCTTGGCATTGTTACGTCGACATCAATCATAATCACTCACCCGCGAGGCGCATATGTGTCGCCTCTGCCGACTTCACGCCATTATATTATGTCAAAATTTCATATGCTACGATAAAGAGTGTCAAGACGTAATATTTTCGTGAGATTGGTTGTGATAGCCCATGCAAAATATTCATCACTTTGAATGTAATCGCGTTTTAGAATATTAAAAAAAACGAAAACCGGTACGCTCCGCCAGTTTCTCATGCAAATAATTCACTCTTCCTGAACTATAGAACATCTGTCGACAGCCCATTTAACCCCAAAATGCTAGAAACGGAAGAGGCAACAACAGTGCAAGTTCTTAAGTTTATTTATGTTCATCGCCGGCAGACAAAGCCAACCAAATTGCCACTTAAATTAAGCCCCGGTGTAAAAGCTTCCCTAGTACTATATCAATGTGAGAACAAATGCAAATAGGAATCAACAAAGTGACAGCTTTATGAATTTTTGTCTGACATTTATACGAAAGGGCCAAGTGTTCACGAAATGAACAGTTTTATGTCGAATCATTTCGAACGTCAATTGTCAAATCAACTGGCTCGACTAATACCTTATACGAATTCATCTTATTCAGTAACTGGATTTATTCCGAGCATTAAGAAGTAAAACACCAATTATTTGGTACAAAGAATTCAGGTGCCTAAAAAAACAGTTTTGTGGCAGTAGGCAGAATAAATCATGATCGCATCACCCGAAATTTCAAAATTACTTGATTTCATTCAGATATGTCTGAATTATCCAACAACTGAAAATTGAAAAAAAATTCAACATAAACTCAGTAGACTGTTCGTTTAAAGTTGGTTTAAAAAGAGGATTTCATTCTTTAAAAAATGTCATTTAATAAGAGTAAATAAACAATCAAAAATAGATGAAGCTGATCGATTCGTCGTCTTCCTAAGTGAGAGATAGAACAGCGGTGACATCAAAAAGATTCAGATTCACTAACCTAATCGGTTACTTAGCGGTCATGACCTACCGACAACCCCCTTTTTAATATTGCATTCTCCGAAGCGAGGGGTGCAAAATTATATCTTTCGTTCGGCGTTCCCAAACATAGATCAACCCTTCTTTTGCATGCATTCAGTTGATAGCCTTAGGCTCCTCGATATTTTTAGGTGCCTCGACTCACACTGCGTAAAACCGCGCTTTGTTTGGTTGTCAACATTTCATACCCACCCATCGTATAAAACGCTAAACGAACGTCAGGTCCGTTCAAAGGGAAAACTATACACTTGATGAAATATGAATAACCCTTTGCAGATGCAAAATGGAACAGCAACTTGAAAAAGTAATTTTTTATCATAAGATCCTTTCAACATCAAGTGTAACGGAAATTAGTGAAATAATGAACAAATCCCTTTTTTTCGCTTTGAAGGTACAACACAAAGGAATCAATTAGGTGTGGCAATATTTGATAATAATAATTGTTTCATCGAGAAAGCACGGTGGAAATATTTCTTACAATATTAAAAAAATTGTATTTTTTCGCGTCTACAGTAAATGATTTCTTCTTAGAGCAAGAATTTCCGAGTTTTAGATACAGTATGGAAATGGAAATCTTATTGCTTGGGTATGGCGAGTTCCTAAATAACCGTTGGATATTTTACAATGTTTCGAATTTGTCCACGTTATAGCGTTATAGTAACTCACAAATGTTCATAATAATTCAAGCGGTTATTTATAATAATAATAATGTATACCACACAACAGCTCAAACCCCAAGCGTGTGATTTTCCATGTTCTCGTATCTCAATCTCGATCGTTTCAGAATATTCCGTATTTCTACATGACGAAACATATAAAACCGGGGCAGGTTTTATAGACGTTTAAATCAAAGCGGAACGTCACAGAATAAAATATTGCATTATATTGGCAACATGGGAAAGGCCGCTTCTTCAATGTTTATGGCTCCGGTTCGGTTGGAAAATAAGCTAGCGGACCATGCGTTGACATTTATGAGATACGCTCTATGTGTTTAAGACAGTTATCGTTCTTCTGCGTTCTAAATTTCCAATAAAATCAGTAAGCTTCCTATTTCCGACCACCCCATTTTTCATGTATATAATTTCGGTTGGTTTTTTTTGCGGATACCCACAAATAAGGTTTTGATATAAAATTACACAATTTAAAGGGGAACGTCATGGTCAACGTAGCGTATCACCATCCTGGGAGGCAACAATGTCTACGACGACGACGGTTCGGTTCAAACAAGAAAATTTGAAAGGAAACCCGCCAGGCACGTATAATCCCCGTTTACAAATACTCAAAGATAAATCACCCTAATCCCGAAGGCCATCATTATGGCCCCTTTTGGGATGGGGACTCAGTGACGCATGTTTGTAGTGCTTAATGGATTACATATTTTATTTGACAATGGGGAGGTAACACACTATGACGGGATGGTATCGGATTCCGGTCCAATACCAATTGCTAAATGGTGAAAAACAACTCGACACCGTCAGAAAACAGAATGAAAATTGATGACGTGTTTGGTATCCAATATTTTACCTTCCTACTATCGAGAATGGAATAACAAGTATTAGTGCGAGTGGTAATTAAACTTTCCATTTTGACCCAACATAAAAATGCTATTTTAAATTTCAGTACATGTTGAAAAGAGCTTTGCCTAGTTGGTTCACTCTGGTTGTAACATGGAACATATTGCCAAATTGCGAACACCAAGGTAGTCCGTTGTAGAAAAGGAACAAGTTTACACCTATTGTTATTAGTGCATTGGACCGTCCCTCAGGATGGAGTGATTTTATTTCACATGAGCTCGCATTGTTGTTGGTATTGCGGTTCGCACATTAATTTCAATCCTTCGTACAAACGTGCTCCCAATTAATCCTTTTCATGAAAATGAAACTGTCCCCAATAATTTATGATGATATTATATTTAATTTTCATGATCGCGGATAATTTGCCAACGTGAATATGGAAGCAGTATATATGCAAAAAATTTTTTATTAAATGTTATCGACGAGTATAGGCAGCGTGGTTATTTCTATTATTTCTAAAACTTTTTGATATCAATTGACAGAATTGTTCACCCCCTCGTTATATATTTTAATTTTCACACTGGGGCGGCAAAAGGCGGACCTAGGTTTGGGAAGGCCAACATATGTAAAAAAACTTGAGGGGTGGTCACCCTCTGCGAACGTTTTTATGGTTTGAAGGATTATTGTCACCGCAGAACACTTCAATCATTTGGGATAAAATCATTAAACATCCAAGAAAATATTCCCTAACTATTTTATTTTGAACTAAATTCGTCAATTTTGTAAAAATTGATTAGAAAAAGACCTTCTTAGTCTCTTAATAATACAATATATGTCACAAGTAAAATTTCCCACAGAAAACGTGTACAAATTTTCAAAAAAGTCTCGTGGATTTGTCTAGAATTTGAAACTGTTACATAGCATCCAGTTATTTCCTCAAAGATTTTGTAGTGTTAGTAGAAATACAAATAAAAATTTTCCGTTTTTTCGGAGAAAGTCGGAAATGTCAATGAATTGTGGTGAAATTCTATTCACAATAGGAAAAGAAATCCAAAAAAAAGTAATATTGCTATTGAACCAGAATGTTTTGGTTTAATTCAGGAATTCCCCCTACTTTAAACGTCTTTTTTAAATATTTTTATGGATTTGTCGAATTTCTTAGTAATTTCTGATGAGTCTGTCCAGAATATTAGAAAACATTTTGACATTTTCACGATATTCAAAGTAAAGAAAATTACAGTCCTTGATTTCAGAGAAAACTTGATAATTTAAAAAAATCTCAGCAAAATAACTCTCATATCATTAAATGATTCGACTTGAAAAATCTCAAAATTTAACTGAAGATTTATTTTAGGAAGATTTCTACAAAAATTCCAACTGAACATTGCAGAGATTGAATATTTTTAATATCGAAAAAATTTTTCGAGCTATCCACAGTTTTTTGAAAACCTCATAAAAGTATTTTATTTGTCGTCCAGTAGTTCCAAAGTAATTTTTTAACGGAATGAGCAACAAAACATTTGGAAAAGTTTTTGAAATGTTTGAAGAAATCAGAAATAAAACAGCGCATTATTCAGATAAAATTCCAGGAATCGTAACTGTGGTTGAGGAAATTTATCGAAAATTTTTCGAAATTCGAATTTTTTTAAATTTAATTGAAAAGTACAAGTTCTAGGAAATCAAAAATATCCTTGTGAAATTAGGGAGAATTTCATTACAGTTTTGAGACTGGAAATCAGGGTATTATAAGATATAGTGACAAAAATTTGGTTTTTTTACGTCTGCACTCTATAGAAATTCTACAAAAAAGGAACAAATTGATATCAAATATGTTCTTCTTAAACAGCGTGGAAATGTTAACAAAATCACTGGAAAACTTGGTGGCAATTAAAATTTTCCATTAAATTACAGAAATAATCAAAAATTTAAGAATTCCATTTGATATATTCTAAACGAACATATTTAATTAATCGTGATTATGACAATTTTTGCCATCATCTGAAGTGTTAGCTCAGCGACAGGTTGTATATGATTCGTTATAATTTTTTAAAGCGCATCCACCAATACACATACAGCTCCTGGTCAGATAACCACAAATACATCAGACTCCTCTGAAGTTTTTCGTAAAAAACTCGATTTTAACTACTAAAAAGCGACTGGTAAATTCTCCGTTTTATCTCTAATATCGAATAATCGACATTGAAAATTTCGGATAACAATAAGTTTCGTCATTTTTTTTAGTTTCGATAAGTAACTAAAATATCCAATTTACGACGTACAACGAGCGATGGTAGAATTAAACTGAATGATAAGAAATGAACGAGTGATAAGCTAAGTCCCAAAAAAAAGCATTTGTCATCAAAAAATGTAATGAAATGTCACTTAAAATGACAAAAAGCAACACATAAATTCGTATTTATAGTTTCTTAAAATTGATATTCATTCCTCCTATTTAACCTTATACAGTTTAAAGCATTTATTTAACTAATATGTATTTTTGTTATTTCACAACTATTTTACTTACCAAGAGATCATTTTAGGATTATGTGTTTGCTAGGAATAAAAAATATTTTCCAGTTGATAATTTTTTCTTTATGAATTCAATAATAATCTGCATTGTTGAAAATATAATACTGCATATATAATCATAAGCGTAGGCAGAGGGAATATGAGTACAACATTTCTCGAAATTAGAATAAAAATTAATTGCAATCATTCAGAAAACCAAAATTAACGTTTCAATCATACTTGAAATCGAATTTAAAAGCTTACTCTCATTTTTTGTATGGCTGCTGTATTTTCGTGAAACTTTGGAAAATGATTTGTTAACATCGCATGGAAAATATTGTCAGACAACGAATTCAAAAACTGGGTGTTTGGTTGAAAAATACTAAACCTTCACGGTCTAGTAATTGTGTTGGGTTTAAATTTCGTCTACACATTTTAATTATAATTAAGAGGTTACTAGGAACAAGGTAATGAAAATGTAATTGACACGAAATGTAGGACTTATTCCATTATAGGCGGAAAATAGTATTCGACAGGTCCTGTTTTATTAATGTGTTCCAGAATCTCCGATTATCAATCTGTCCTCGGGCGGTATATCTTGAGGCTTGAGGTGTGCGCGCCTTTACTGAGTAGTCTTTATCTCCCCCTAACAGCCATCTGTCAGCGGTGTTTGCAATCCGATAACCGCCATCAGTTACACAATCTTGGATCCTCATAATCCACTGTGACAGCTCATGGCAGCCCATGCGATTTGTGTCACATGACCGAACTTGATCTAAGTGGCCGGATCGAGCGAAAATTTTTACCTGTTATTCCCGTTTAGAGATTTGTCGTAGTAATTGTTGTGAACGATTGTCACCAGATGATGGGATGAACTTGATGCCTGAGCGATGACATTGTCATTCTTTGTCCGGTAAATGCCATGCGGGGATAGCATGTTCCCTTTACATTGAATGTACGCAATTGATTGAAGTGCTTTCGGGGAGTAAAACTTGTCGGATTTTTTCTGATTGTTATTTTTAACAAGAAATAGGGGGGTCCATTGCTTTTGCCACATGCTTATCCCTTATTAAACGTTTCAATGCCTTTTGAAATTGGCGATGTAAATGCGGTTGTACCGAGGGAAGTTGGATTAGTTTCAATTAACATTAGAGAGCGGCGCAACGCTTCAAAGAGGTTTTGGGAGATTAGCAGGACGGCGGTACCAAACATCGGTCTAACTGATAAATTTCTGTACGTCTGTTAAGTTCCTGTTCAATATGAACTACCCTCTTTTCTCCAACTTGTTAAATTGCCGCCCTTCTCGCCTAAGTTATCTGCCGCCAGGTTGGAATCTTTTCAACGGCAAAGAAATATTGCCCCATTTATCTTATAGATAGCTAATTGTGACTCAGACACACGGGGTCGTTTGTTCGAACTACTCTCCTTTCGACTTGCTGACTTCCGACACGGGCTTTCCAGAAAACCATTCCTTACTGACATGTGGTTAGCCTTCCATGAATCACCCTGGTTCGAGTAACGCGAATAGCGCATTTAAGCTGTGCCTTTCCTGTACACAGCCCGATGTTTCCGTTTTACAATCATTTTTCATGCAAGATCAGATTATACCGACGAGTCATCGATTGCTTGATATCTAGTATTTTTCAATTTGTGGATTTCATATTGTGATAACATGAGATTTAAATTGTGTCGTGTTTCGCATATGAACGAGCGAGACGAAATTTCAATTCCCCCGACGAGCGAATTGGTATTTTTCATTTATTTTTCGAGCAGGGACACGGGTTATCCGGCGACCATATTTCATCGCTCGGAAAAATTTCTCTCTACCAGATACCAATAATTGATTCATATATCAAATCAACTGCATCCTACGGGATGCACAACAATAATTCAAATAGTCTATTTCTATATATCATCGCATCAATTACTCGGTGTCCGAGATATGGCGTCGTTACTAAATTTATTGGCTTCAAAGCCGTCGATCTCGTATTTATATTAATAAATTCGTTTTATGAACGCAATTTGTCGATATTGGCTGTGCATATTTGTCCTAGATGGGCGTCAGGAACACCGGTCCGTGTAGACGAACAGACGCCGCCACCGATGCCACCGACGCCGCCAACCGAAATAAAGCACGGGGGCTTTGATGCAAATCTGCCAATAATTAATTACGGTCTATGTCATCGTCATATCTTTTCCCACTGAATTATAGCGATGTCATGTTCCTTGATCACACAGTTTACGAATGCTCCACTATCACGAAGTTAATTATCCAAAGAAAAATACTTCTCATCCTTTCCACTGACTACAAAAAAATACCAACCTCATAACACGGAAAAACTATCAAATATTTCTATGACAATGTCACTAAACTCGTCTAAACGCTGCGACCCTTAACTCGTCTGGGTTGTGTTTAGACGGTGTTCATTCACGCCATCGCATCGCTTTGGCGTCGTTTCCTCTTTGAACTAAATTTGATTCGATGTTCACGTCTGTACGCGGCGAGATTGGACGTTTTAATTAGTCGAAAACAGAATTAACGGACAAATATTGAATGCATTCTAGTGCGATATTATTAAACATCCACGTTTGGCGTCCCATGTTTGTGTTTTATGTAGAACACCCTACCCCCCAAAGCTGTACAGAACTTTGATGTTACCCTAATCGGACAGGCAATGATACTTAATCGAATGCTTCAATATTCTTTGTCTGTTTCCTATAACAAATACAGACACATCTTCATTTTGACATCATTTTTTTGTAGGCATTGAATCTAGACTCCTCAGGAGGGCTCAAAAATGAACTCCTGATTATACATTTTAGTCTTATTGAACTCCGTTCAATCGATTCTAAAATAGTGTTTAGTCGCTCAGTATCGAGTCGTTTTGATTTGAACGGCACACTTGAGTGAACGGTGTCAATGTCGCACAATGTACCGAATGAGCGGCTCACTTCAAAATAGCGGCTCACTTGAAAAAACAAGCTCATTCAAAGTGAGCGGCTCCATCGAAATGGACGATCCCTCTTGTCTAGAATATGTCAACCACACGTTTTTAAATGAGTTTCATATACAGGACGACGGGCGACGCATTGCAGTATCACTTGTTCTATCTTATGAGCCCACGGTGTACGCGATGTCACACTGAGCCGTAGTTCACTGTGAGTTCGTAACTATGAACGATGTAGTGGTGGGTTGCTCAACAACGAGTCGAGCGAATGAGCGGCACAATTGAAAAGGACGGCACACTGAAAGAAGCGGCTCATTTGAAAAGAGTGGCTCATTCCCAGCAAGCGGCACCTTCAGAATGAAATTTTGCGAGTCCCCGGAAATGACCAGTATTTTCCAATTATGACTGGTTCAATATGATTTTCAATGTATTGTGAAACTTTCAACCACAACTTAACGACTGTGCACACGAATGCAGTTAAATCAATTAATAATGAGTCATCCACAAAGATAGGGGAGGAACAGTATCTCTTTTATGATTGCGTTCAATTCCTCTCAAAAAAAGACATGTACTGAAAAATAAGCGAACCTAATTTCTAAGCTGAAAAAATTTAAAAAAAATTAATTAAAAAAAGTACCATCTTGGGTCATTTACATTTATTTATTGGCTCTATACATCATTTATATCTTAAACCAATATGATTAACGACGCGAATGCTCGTCTACATTGTGCATGTGCCATAAAAGGCCCTACGATTCTGCGAATACACAGTGAGTAAGAAGTAACGCAAAAAACTCATATCTTCGGTACTCGTACACATGAATTTAGGTTTTCCATTACGCAACTTTTCGTGTTTAATTATGGATTGAGAGAGTAACAAGTGTTGGTGCACAATATTACCAAATAGAGACAAAAATGTCCAAAATATTTTCTTATTTCTCTGTTTTCTATTGTGCCGTTTGACTCATAACGAAACCAAATAAACCAAAATATTTGATGGGCTCGGCAGGCTTAAACTACCGTTCAACCGAAAGAGAAACGTTTTATCTCTCATACCATGTTGATTTGTTTTATGGATAGCGTCGGAGCCTTGATAAATGGAAGTTAGTGTCTGATAGACTAATCGATGGGTTGTACATAACAGTCGATCAATGACTGACAGGCGGAGTAGTTATTACCGGATGCTGGCTACACAGATTCTTCATTAATCCAATGAAAAAGATTGAAACAAATGATTCAACGATATAGCCAGTTGAAAAATGATTGATTGAACTATCCATCAGAAAGTACTTCGGCATTTCTGTGCATGTAATCTCGAAAATATCTTGAATGAAATCATAGCCGCCAGATTCGATCAGCAGACCTTTTGAACCGATAAAAAAAAATGTTCATTTGTATTGCCTGAAAATATTTAGCACGCACAATTCGCCTTAATTGAACCGCGTGCACACAAATGAAAAAGAACCCACGTTTCCTTGAATGAATTATTCAGAAATGACGTCGCGACGAATCGTAAAAATTCAAACCTCAAGATTATAATTATCGACTAAGTTGACCGGCATTGTGGATTTTTTTCCAATTTGCACTTTCCATTATCGAAGCGCAACGAGACAGAGCGAGATTCGTGGGCTGTCGCGCTCGAAAAGATCCCAATGAACGGGCGACCGGGAAAAATAACGCCGATAAAATAGGGAGCAATTTGCATGCCATTCATCTCCAGCTGCTCGGAAATTTTAATAAGCCATTCAAAAAAGCGTATCTATTAACCGGGGCCGCGACGGCTGTCACGTTTGAGGCCACTCCAGTCGCAGATGACAAGGACTTGAGTCAGGACCGGCTTTCTTTTTCTTCATATTTTCTAGATATTTTCCGTGAAATATTTTCCAATAAATCGATTGTAGGTCTGTCGCTCAGTTAACGAAAAAAAATCCTGATCTCCCACAACGATCCACACAATAGCTTGTTAGAGGGGTTCGATTGTAATTCATAAAATATGAATTCGAACAGGAACAAGGAGCACTTCAAAGAGAAAGGGTATACCATGCAAGGAGTAGGGTGATGATTAGCCATACCAACAACCCTTGTATAGTCAACACCTATATTTATTACGATACAATGCGGTTCCCACCATGCCCCTCCCATTGTGTCCATGTCATCCAGCAGAGATTGTCCTAGCAGGGAGTGGAGAATTTTAATAACAAGGCTCATTTTCAATAGAAATGTTTCATTGAAAGTAAGCGATGTGTATTACATGTAGTATGCATTAATGATTGATGTGAATTGGACAGAGTTGTTGGATAAGGTCAAGCTGAAGGAAGGCGGAAACGAATTCGCTTGAAAACGAGATCCGCTCAGTCTGACAGCTCGAAATATTCCTCGTGTTTCGGGTTTTTGAAGTATCGAAATTATCGAGAAGAAGAGACGGATGGGCGATTGTTAGCGGAAGTTGCTCGGCGGTCTGCCACAAAAGCAAGCTTAACCGTATCGTTGATATTGTGAGATGGTGCGGAAATGACTATCGATAAAGGTTCCAAACTAGCAGGGGCCACCAAACAGCGACAATCAATGAACACCCAGCGCCAGCTGAGATAATCCAAAGCTTTGTTGATTTTTGGTCCTTGGACTTCATTGAATCGAAATCCCACTTGCAATCACCCATGGGTTTAACGAAAATAATTAGACCCTTTTGAAGTATGAAAACATAGTTCACGACCGTTGAATAAATGGAATTCTTTTTTTTTACAACACCTGTTTGAACACACTATTCCTCTTGAATACATCGCTTTATTGAAATTTAGGACCAACATAAAAAAATATCAATCTTGAATTGAATAAATTAAGATAGGAATAATAATGATTAGGAATCTTCTGAAAATGTGGACCTAAAAGCGTCCATACTTCCACCAAAAATTACCAATGGTACATCTTTTTTTTATTGGATATTATGTTCATAAGAATATCGGTTGATTCACTTCGAATTTAGAAAGTTATCTCTTATAGAAGATTCACGGTTGAAATTCCCAATAACTTTTCGAAATTATTTTATTAGATACAATATTGTAAACCTAAATTTTACCATTTTTGAAATATTTTGGAATTTTTTCGAGTAAGAATATTTTCCGCGTAGCTGTGAAGTATTTATGAAAAGACCAATCTATATTCAAAGATAAACTTTAATTCAGCATACCTCTGAAACGTATGAAAACGCTCCATTTCTATTAGACGACAAAATTCTTCTTAGTTAAAAAAAACTCTTTGAAGTGTAAGACTAAAAATGATTAAATCAATAAATGGATATGTTCACTACAAAAGAAAGGGTGAAATATTGAAGAATCTGGCTTAGTTTAATCCAAATGGATGTTAACATTTTGTAATGCAAACTTCATGACAATAATTCAAAAAATCACTCTATTATCGTACGTTTCAGTCCGAAAAAAACGAAAATTATTATAATATGGGCATTCGTTTCTGTAATGACTAAATGACTACGATTTTTCAAGATGACACCAGCAAATTGGTGAAAAAAATATTTGCTTGAATAATAAATCAACGTTCTTTTTAAATGGTTTTGTTAATTGAAACAACTACAGATATTGAGTCTCCGAGAGGGTTCCTTGAAAAAATAAATGTCTGGGCGGGAATTCTTCGAAATAAAATAAGAGGTCATATTTTTAATGAATGAAGACGCAAGTTGTATTCAAATTTATGAAAGAATGTCATCGATTCACTCGTAATTGAGTCACCAGCGAATCAATTATCAAAACGGTTTGCGTATTTTAATTTAATCGCATTTTCAAAATATAATAAAAACATCTGATATTACCGTATTTCTATTTCTTTGACTTCTTTAATAATGGGGTGATGGAAAAAGGTGAAATAAAAAATTGAAAGAAGTTCTTGAAATCACTAATGCGAATCCATTAAGAAAATTGAAAGCTTCGACTGATTTGCTTTATTCCTGTACTCAAAAAAGCCCATTCTTCTTAAAACACAAATCGTTTTCATATATTTGATGTTTTGTATTCCTTCAATAAGTACAACTCTTCCTGTCATGAGAACGTATTTCAATTTGACAAAAATCATAATGTTCCTATGAATACAATTTTCCTATGTGTAATATCGTTTTGACAAAAACAGGAATTCCTTCTATCCGAATATCTTGTAATATTCTTTTCTTCAGTGTTTTTGGTGTGCTAAGAATGACATGAGAATCTTAGAAACCAACAGAAATGTTGTCATTTCTCTTCAAAGTATGGGAAACATTCAATTTAAAGATATGAGAGCGTTTTCGTAAATTTTCAAAAGTCATATTTATTTTCCTAGTCAACGGAATAATAAGGAAACTGGAACTCTAGAGTGGTCCTATATCTCTCCAGACCCAACAATATCACATGTACAGTCGAATTTCTTTACATGGAACGTCAAGAAAAATTAAAAAAAAAGAGTTAATGGGATTTCAAGTTCACAAAAATTTTGGGAAACACAGAATTTTTAACTACTAAAATTTCAACTTCGAAAGGAGCGAATGTCTAAATACTTTTTTTAGCTCAAAGAGCCAAATTTAAATAATATTTCGACTTGAATTTTATAATTGACTACCGAATACACCTTATGCATTTCATTCCTATGATGTCAGGAAATTTCAACTGAGACCTTACTAAATTTCAATAATAACGAATAACGGGGTCTCTATTTTAAAATCTGTATTTATAGATCCTATGTTCATTGATTAATTATTCAAAGCCGAACGATGTGAAAACTGGGGTTAAAATAAAACATACATATATATGATGTTGAGTTGCTAGAGTAAAAAAGCAGCTTTAATCGCCCAACACCTTTTCCGTCATCAATAAAACTTCAATGAAAAACTGATTATTATTGATGTCGGTGTTAAAATTCATCAAAGCAACCGGCTAATCCCCATCAAATTAGCACCTCTATCATAACAAGAAGTAGCAATTCTTCTAATGCAAAGAAAATCAATCAATTTTTTACTGTCTCTCGCTCATTCAAACTCGAATATCCGTGACGTTCAACAACAATGTCTATTGGCCCTATATAAATTAGAGTTCATTCATCAACATCATGACTACGTAAAATCGTGTCCTATTGAAAGAGTATTACACGTCGACACATCCATTGATCCCATACAAAATCAACTTGATCATCAAAAGAATTAATGAAACTAACAGCACGCAAAAAATCGTAGGGATTTAAGGTTTGTGAATTCGATTGAAAAATTTCGCGACGATCTTACCGGCCGTTATAAAGGAAATGAAGTAGGATTTTTGATGACTTTTTGTGGAAAAAGTAATTCCAAGGCGTGATCGTTTCAGTGAAGCCCCAATTGTTCTCAAACCTTCATTGGGACGGTAATGGAGTTCTGTGGCCGCAATTTAGCCTTGTTGGGATGGGTCGTTAGGGTCGCGAGCAACCGCCAACCGACCCTAGATGATATTCAACTCTAGTTATTATGGAAGCATGCTACCCACCATACGTGACGATATTGTTAAAACAGCCACCACCATAAATTGTCGTGAAGCTCTTTATTCCGCATTTAGAGAGGCAACTTCAATTTTTCCTTCATTAACACTCAATGCTCCTGATTGAATTGCAAATACTTTCCCTACGTGCGAGTGTACGTTTAGTTGTATTACTCGACGTATTAATTTATGCGGATGTTGAAAAGAACCCCATAATGTTAATAGAATCGTTATATAGAAAGCGCTATTCAAAGTGCAATATAAGAAATCTCCATATACATATCACGCCCAAACCGAACCGTTACTGAGACCATTCATTTTCATAGTGAAGAGTAATAATAGTACAGATTTCACTGAGACTGATTTATATTACAAAATTGCATGTTTGAGTACAATTCCGACACTCAGGGCGTTATATCAGAGTGCGTGAGAAAATTAAAATTCACGTAATGCTGCTATATGGGCATGAATAATTTTAAGCATCGCGAAGTATGCAATTAATATCGACAAGGACTTCTTAATACAAGGAACACCTGCTCCTTGACGTCGCCAACGGAACGTATCACTTTCGAGCTTCAACTTGCTCAATTAACTCTTACATCACTTCTGTAATGAGAAATTGCTTATTCGCGACCCAAATTTCTTTTTCGATTATTTCACATATATTCCGCGCCACAATTCCCAATTGAAATTATGTTATCCAAAAGCCCATAAACGAGCTTAACCGTTCCTGGGGTTACACTACTGTTTACACGTCGATAATAATTATGTTATGCGGTCCGTCTATCACAATAAACCAAACTTTGATCATGATTGTAATCAATGTGGTAACGGACCAAATCCAGCATGGAGAAATTAGACAGAAGGAGATAACCACAAAGGGATGAACGATGTAGAATGAGCTGCAAGGATCGAGAGAATACATCAAAGTCCTGGCCGCTGACAATGCAATCTATTAATCCTTGTCACGGGAAGACCGCTGCTAATTTATTACCTCGGGTGCCATGTCATGGGACGGACTGACTGTGGAAATTGATACCGGAATTTCGAAGGAATATAAAATGTTTTTAAACACACCACCAAAATAATGTTACTTTTCGTTTTGGGATTATAATTTAATGGCAATTTACTCACAGTCAAACACATAAACGTTTGTCATTATCGCTCATTTAATTAAAACAAATTACAGGTAGAGAAATTTTTATGGGAGTGTTTGATTCACCAGTTAAAAAATATTCTTATTGTTCCATAAAAATTCCATTTTTTTGTATGTTTGGGATATTTGTACGGTTCTTGATTTTCTTGAGCTGTTGAAGCAATTCGTTCAATTAATAAACTTCAAGAATTCTTTAACTCCCACGAAAAAAAGTTCTGCAGGTTTTATAGTGAATTCGAATTGCATAATGGTGAAAATCGCTTAAAAGTATTTTTCCTGAGTTGGACGAGCCACTTTTTCATCGAAAAGAAATTTTAATTTAGGCAAAGATTATGTACAGTTGAGAAAACGGATGATGTGAAAGGAATTTTTTTCTATTGATACAAGGAGCTTAGTTCCTTTTATGTTGCATCTTAATTTACAAGAGACTCATACGAAAGACAGTTCCAACGAGTGCATTAACATCAATTTAAATTGGAACGTCGTTTTATTGATGGATAAACAAACGCATTCATACAATTGAACAATCCCGATTGAATCCATCATGTTTTGTATGCAAAGAGGTTTCTATGGAAATTTTCTATAACTCATAAGAACAGTCTAGAATATCTTTTCATTTCAATAAAATGCCTCGAACGTCGAAAAAGCGGCGCCAACAACGACCAGCAACCCTCAATTATCAAAACAGCTCCTAGTCCGAACGTCGCCGCTAAATTGTAGTGATTTGTAGACGAAGGTCCGACCCGTTGTGAAATAACTGCTAATAGTATACTTAGGATAAATACGTATTTTGTTCAACACTGCCCATTATTCAACTGCAATTTCAAATTAGGGATAATAACTTCTAACGCGAAGTTATTATTAGGTGAAGATTCCGAAAGGTTGCTCGCATAAATCATTCAGTCTATTGTTTCTGTATCAGTTCTTTGTTACGACGGAAAGTTAACGATGCCAGCTAAACGGAAGAAAAATTGGATTCGCTGGAAGTCCGATATTTTTCTCGCACCACGTCGGCTTCTTACAAGGCCGTCAGTGCCCGTTGGAAATAACATTTCTCGGACTAGTTTCCACACGATAATTTATGACTTAATTGAAATTATCGATAATTTATGAGAGTGTCGGCCCATCGATTAAATTAATACTAATGTCGCCTATACAACGGCTTTCGCTGTTAATCGAACTGACACTTGGAAGCGAGCAGAGCTGATTTCATTGTGACAGTGTTGTCGGCTTGTATAAGCAAAATTTTCTTATAACAACAGATTTCCTCACTACCAGATACAAGCAGTTTCATCTGAAATCTATATTTCAATAATTTTTAAATCATTTGATTATGATCTTTTTCTGGACGAGTAACAATACCCACGTAACTGGTGTCAAAGAAGTGGCATCAGTACCTCATTCTATAGCCCGTCCTCGCTGTGAGAAATTGCAAACCACAGCCTTAATTAGTAATAATGGCTGTTGCCCACGTCCACCTCGTCGATTATGCAGATTGGATTGTATAAAAAAGCGGAAGCAATACAATTGTGAAAAATCGAACGAGAAATTAAGTGGCACTTTTTATTATTCAATCCACTTTGAATGTATAATCATGTTTGTGCATTTTTGCTGATACGGCGTAATTTTGTTACAAACGGCTCACCTATGTAGTAGTCGAAGCGAATATACTCGTTTCTCTACTCCTGTGTATGTGTACATATATACGTTACTCGTCTCTTGATCATGGTGTACCAATGGTTTTGTGTGGATTGTAGGAGTAATACTTGAATTTATAGAACAGTGGATAAAAAAGAATATGATTCTTGAAGGTTTCGTGCAGAAAAATTCATACAATATTAAGATAATATAAATGAATTTGTCTATTTAAGAAGTGTTCAAAGATAGTACAGTTGTGAAAAAAGAGTGAGAAGAGAGTAGAAATTGAGAAATTGCTGCATGAATGCTAGTTTCCGAAGGCCGTGCCGCTATTGAATTGAAAACCATTTAGAATAAATACATAGCTCATTGTAATAGGTAAGTGACGTACTAATGTAGAAAATGGCGAAGGTGATGGGTTATGTCTAACCCACACAATGAGTTCCGAGTAATATTCATGTGAAGGTAAAAGGAAAAAGTTACACAACAATTATATTTTTTATCACTTTGATTTATTGAGGCTTTGAAAACATTTACAAATATCTCGATATTCGCGAACGAAATGTATCAAAACTACAAATATTCTACAAAACTCATAGAAATTTAATTGTAGTAATCACAGGAAGTTAGTATTCACAAACGGAATTTCTAGTAAAAAGAGCGACCAACGGAATATCCTGTAGTATGTACAAACCGATTCCACTAACATGAATCCACTAAAAAGTAAAGGTAACAGAATAGAAAACTTTCGTTAGCACAGGAATAAAATCTCATACTAGGTTCCGGAATCAGTCTAGTAGTAAAAAACGTACTACAGGAATATCTAATTAGATGAAACATTAGATTCCTTTGCATGTTACAGGAATTTGCGTAGAGGAATATTTATTGTTGATAACTATTAAATCCGTCGACTATTACAGGAATCGTTGATGGAAAAGTCATGGCTTATTACAGTTTGATTCTGTTCGTATTACAGGAATTCTTAGTGGAATATTCGTTTCTGATAACACTTTAATTATTCAAATGTTACAGGAATTCCGATTTGTTATTACAATAATAACACCTTCAAAATTATACCAATTCCTTTAGCTCGGAACTATTTTCCAGTATTTCTTGATGTTGGGACGTCTAGTCCTTAGTTCCTTACCATTTGCTTCCATTCCATTCCATTCTTAAGTACAGGAATATTCCCTGTTCCTTATTCCCTAGTGAGTATTACTTATTCCTGTCTTAAGAAACATTCCTGTTAAAACTATACCACAATGTATTTCCATCACCAGAATCATTCAATTTGTCTTTGAAGTTTTGAATTCCTTCAATAAACACAGATCTGCCTGTCTTGAGCACGTGTTTCGATTTTACAGGAATCCATTTTACTAGAAATTCCTGTAATCTCCTTTTTTCAGTGAAAAGTGCAGGTTTTGGTCACTATAATATAACTTTTAATTCGTAACGGAATAAATTGATTGCATTATTAAGAAGCAGATTCATAAAGCCTTAGGAACTTTGAATAGTTCGTTAGCCAACTTCCTTATTAAACAGGAACATAGACTTCAGATTCGCGAATTCGAGATTGAATACCCATACAATTCAATAAGAAAGCAATTGATAAATTCGTCAGTACAAATCGAGCTCGAAACTACTTCCAGAAAATGAAACCCGATTCAATATCTCGACAGAAATGAACAGGAATTGTGGTACAAAAGGAAGTTCTCTTTCCATTCGACATCCACTATAAAACGTGGCATTAAAACTTCCCATATTTCACCAATCCACTCGAGCGCACTGAAAGAGGCCATTGGTTTCTGCAGAAAAACGGGAAATAAGAAAAACTTCGCGCTTGTCTCCGGTAGATATTTTAACGGTTTATATCGCTCTCGAAGGTATCATAAATGTTAGTAGCTCGTAGAGCAGCACTCGTTGATGCATCTGATATACGGGGCTAATATCGGGTTGGGCTTCGTCGCCGTAAGTGCCTCGGGGATCAATTCGACCCACCTTACTATAGGATATTGCCTTAAATATCGCACTGTATCACTTTCGCGATGCCCTTCTGTAGTGTTTTTTCGATACCCGTAAAGTCACGACACTTTTATTTTGATGAAGTGTTATGTTTGTGCGCTAGATACTCTTCTATTGTATTCCCTTTTCATATCCTTTTAAGATTATCTCTGCGATTCCAAAAACGAATTGCTATCATTATCAGCAAGATGTTCTGAAATAAACAAGCTGGGTAAATTTATAGCGTGTTGAAGGAAATTTCGTTTGCTGAAATTGATGATTAATGTTACAAAATAGCCACCGACAATAAGCCATTGTTCCTTTTCCCTTTATAATATCAATCCTTCGAAGACTGGGTCGATACACCTAATGATTATGTTTTTCTGCGATGTAATTTATGTTTCCTCAAGAATTATTAATGAACGTTATATATGGAGCTTTCTTATTAAAACGAAATATAATTGATGTTCTCACATTCTCCTTTCAAATTATGCATTTTATAGTGACACAGAAATTTTATCAGTTTTAATCAGCTTATTTATTTCTTCATTTTTATACCAAGAAAATCTGAGTTGAATTTAATTTACATGGATTGGTAATTTAATCATCACGTCTGGGTACGGCACACTTGAGTGGACGGTAATGTGCCACACAGTGTAGGGACTGAGCTGGAAAAGGAGCAGCTGATTCGTAGTGAGCGGTTCCTTCGAAATGAACGACATGCAAGTTTTTTTAAGACAAGGCGCTTGCTTCTTCGCTCCGCTTCGTTCTTCCCTTGGAAGCGTCATATTGTTAACTGCTAAGATTTTTGAAAACCAACTATCGCTTCTTTTGTCAGAATATAAATTCTCACTTGATAATCGTGATCACGAAGTCTCAGTCAGATATCGATTCGGCTAAGGAGATTGTGGAGGACGAAGTTAGGTGCCTTCGGTGCCGTCTTAACCATCCTCCTCAACCGCATCGATATCAGATGTAGACGTCGACATCACGATTGTTCGGGAAACCTAATTCCTGTAAGGGTTATGTAGATTCCAAGCAGATTTCGAAAACGAACAAACAATAGTGAAGCTGCAGTTTAGGTGAGCGAAGTGGCACACTCCCATCAGTACTTCGGAACGGCGATTTGGCATTTTACTTACCAGTATCTCTACAAAAATTAAAAAAGCAATTTTAGACGTGTACTTGCAAATGATAGAAAAAAATCATCTGATTGATCACTGGAACTCACAAGACGACTAACAGAGTTGTTTCCAATTCACTCTAATTAACTTTCAGGAAATTCCATCATAAAGCGGTTCTGTGTAGTCACAACAAAAAAGAAAAAAAATGGACAATTATCCTCGACCTATCAGTTTCTTTGTTTGACAATAACATTTTTTCAACAGCCATCGTAATGGAGGTTTTACAATTTCAATCAACTTAAGTTTCCATTTATCATTCGCCTTTATACATATCGGTTAATCGATTTTCAGCCATCCCGTTCGCAATTTGGAATTTCCAATATTATTGGCGCGTTTTTTATGCCAATATAACGATAGGTTATTTAACAGAACTCTTAACGCACCAGCAGTTCACTGTCGGCGAACTCGGAAATGGCCTGTCATAGTTGTCAATGCCGAAAGCAAGTGTTTTGCATTTTGTACACATAGGGGGTATCCCACATGTGTCGGTCAGAAAAATAACATCCCGGCTTTCTTTGTTTTTCAAATAAATCAATTATTGGAAAAAGTATGGCCGCGAATACTGCGTTGTTTATTCACATAGCACCGGCGGCGGCGGCCAATTCCGATACGCAAAGAAAACAGCATTTGATTGATTAGTCCTCTTTACCGATCGATAGTTAGGTTACAATATGAAACTTCCCAGCATATTGAACAGAATCCTTTTTTTCTCACTGCTCATCATTCATCGATAACTGGGTTCAGTTAATCTTACTCTGTATCTCCGCGACCCAAGGGAAGACGCCGAAAACTGCCAATACGGCCAATCCTGAACAAATTTAAAAGGTGTCGCATAAATCATCCTTAAATTATGAAGGGTGGAGTTCAAGATCGTAGATCTGTGGCGGCTTTAACGTTATCGTAATTCAAATCGCGCTCAGAGCGATATATTTTACTTGGTTCACTCCCTACGCACTAATTTCCGGTTAATTCGGTAGCTTTGAATAAATTTAAATTTATCCATTCGATAACGTTGAATTTTTTCTATATCGACGGTTCGTTTGAGTCATATAAGCGACGTTTCGAATTATTGGACTGTTGATTATATGCACCGAAACGATTTAACTTCATTACGACAATAGATTTTTCGGTATTCGTTTTTTAATACTTGAATGTTTTTGGGACATTAATTACAGACGTTGTTAAATTTTCGATTAAACTATCTATGCTGTTTATCGTTTTCAAATAACCAATATATCGTAAACCTACATAGCTGGTTTTTGTCGAAAGAATTTTATAACCGATGAAATTTTCCACCTGATGTTCATTTTTAATGGATGTCTCGATTATTATAATTCATGTACACTTGTTATTGAAATTTGATTACATGCACTATGGTGTTTGAAAATATATGTATACATTGTTACGCCTTCCACGCCTATAGAGGTGTGGACTGTGGATATGATATAAAAAATGTGAACTTGAATATAATTATTTGTTTTACATTTGAATAAAGTAGGGGAATGAGTATGCACCGAAGTGCGACCACGTAAACACACGCACATGGGGCAGTTCATTAATAGTTTTAATGAATTGTTGAATAAATGGCAAATCAAGCAACCGTCGCCTCCTACACAACTCATTGAAATCATACATTCGCATGTGAAATTTTTTGCTCTAATTCGGGACCAAAAAGTATTATACCTTCATTCTCATTCGACAGAACCAAGAAGACATTGGATTCACATTTAGCGATCCCAAAAGCATGGAACATAGCTAATAGGTAGCGGAGATAATTCTCTTGACATTTTCTTACACAACTCATGAAAATGTACCACAATGGCACACAAAATTTTTGATCAAGACATATTTGGGCAAGAAGCTATTACACTCATTTACAAACTGAAGTCAAAAACTTGATCTCGCTCAAAGTGGGACCATTGACCTTCAAATGACCTTGTTTCCGGCCTTATGTTATCGTATTAATTCAAAAATCGTAATCAGTTACTTCAAAAACAGTGATTTTTAAATTTCCCTTTGAAATGTCCTCAATTCCGACGTGTAGGGAACAAACAGACCTTAGGATAAACATGGTCTGGTTTCTGTCCCGAAAGGTAAAATTTTTTTTCTGTATCGGAGTTACCGCATGATTATAAGAGGCATTTTTTTCAGCTGGTTTGTCATCGTTTACTCCAAGTCGAAAAGAGATTTAATAAGTCGTTATTAATAGGTAATAGGTGTCTTTTAATTTTACGGGCTACCAATGTGTGTCAGCAGGAAATTTTGCACTGATTTTTTCAAGGAAGTTGATGTATAATGTATTTTCTAGACGTGCTAATAATAAATTAAGAAAAGACGTCACTGCCTGACGATAAGTTTTCCAAATCAGTTTCCGTTTCAAATAATTCATAATTAAGATATTTTTTGAGAAATTTGAATAAATTTTCGATTAAAGCAATTTTCTGACTGCATTCTCAATGTCATGTGCCGTGCTATAATAAATTTAACGCAATTTTCGTATTGCTTCGGATGTAGAAAGGCAAAAGAAAGAGTAAGGAAAACATTCTTAAGTAGTAAGTGAAATTGTGTATGGAAATATTCCATTACGGTATAAGTTTATGAATACAAGAGTGGCAGTAATTTTTCACGACAAGAATAATTAAACGCTTGGCGGATTGAGGTTGTCGAGTCTGCAGAAAGATGGCTAATCTCTTGATTCATATAACGCTCAGCTTCAACCCAAGCGTATTATTATACGTATTTACGTCAATTATCTTGTAATTATACCTTTTCAGATATGGCGTATTAACTCAACATTTTGGTACGTCGTGCGGGAAAGCGTTTAGGGTTCGTCCAACGGAAATTGAATATTTTCAGTTGTGTTCTCCGGCACTTCCTTTCCTTTCGGAGCATTTCACTTATTTCAACAACAGAAGTTGGTAGCAGCCAACCGACAACTACGTAGTCGCAGAGTAATAGAAATGCCAACTTGAATGGATATAAATTACCTTAATGTATGGTAAACATTTATATATGTGAGCGTAAGAATCATAAATATATCACTACCGTTGTCAACTTAAATGCCGATTAATGCGCTCTTGGGAAACCTCAAGAATACCCGATCGTTGATGTGGTTTACTGCACGTCAGACGCATACAAGCATGTTTTCTAAATTGTCCACTTCTGTTAAGTCTAAAATCGGAATTGACCTCTGTAAAGGAAAGTGGGAAAACTCGTGACAAATACTTTTCCAAATCTGTTTCAGCTCGCCTGGTAGAAATGTTATACAACAATAAACAAAGACAGGCGAAGGAATGTCGTGTACGATAAAACCTGAATATCGAAACAAGTCGGCAGCTGTTCAGAAGTCGTCGGCATGATCTATTCTGGAATTAGATAGATGGCTCTGTCGGCCTGTTATTCCGTCCTAATTATTTCTATTTTATGGCCTACCAAGTGCTGAAATATTATCTTTATTTTCGTGCCGGTTATTTTTCTCTTCCGAGATGGTAATTTATGTAGCGTGTCTGAGGTTAACAGCTTCATATTTGTTCGAATTAATGGAAGAGCGGGTATTTTTATGTTTCTCAGATGTTCATCGGCATTATGTATAGAAGCTTTCAAAATATAAAACAACGAGTTCCCCGCTTCCTGTTTCGATTAATTATTACCTACCTCCCATCAAGATCAATTATAGAATTGATGAGACAATTAATGTGCAAAATACGAAACGGTTTTAATGGAAACTTCGTCATTTCATAATTGATGTCTTTTACCGCATTTAAATATCAAATATTTTTTCTTCAGTTCCCGAACGTTTGAAAAGCTAAAACAGCAACGTGATGTTGGGCCAAAGTAATATTTCCAACAACACGTCGTAGCGATCCCTTATTTGGTTTCCGAGAATTGAAACACTCGAATGGGTTTTATAATGTCTTCAAATAATTGAACCATTCAATATCATTAACAATAAAAATAGCCATTTTTTTTTAATTCAGTTACAATAGATACAGTATGATATGAATAAGTAAAACGGTACCCAGATCAATCGTTAATATGGACATTGGTACACATTGATTCAAACTAATCTATCAAATGTCACGAGCCAGATGCAATAAGAAAATCATCATTTTCTTCGAACATTAAAAAACACTACATTCTGGGAAATACATTAGTACAATAAACAGAAAACATAATCGAACGATTTCAGAGAACAGTTGTCTACATGAAGAGTCCCGAGCTGGAAAAATAGTTTAACGGCGTGGCAATAGTCAGGAAAAGTGCTAATGATAGTTCAATAAATCCTGTCTTTTTTCTATACAGTTAATGTACATTAAGATTCATTCATAAATGGGCCAGTGATCTGAACAATATTAGCAAATTCAAATCAAACGAATAAGTAACAGTGAATAGAGATGAGAACAAACGCATCCCCAGTTCCTTCACCATCTCTATTCACACATTAAATATAATATCACACAGATAAAATCCACGTAAAACAAAATCTTGTTTGCACAAAATATAGTCCCTTTCTATTCAGACTAAGACTTGAGAGTCTATATTAACACAGCTTCTTTTTGGCCTTCTGGGATATTAAACTTACGTCTAGGGATGCATGCTCGGTGAAGTGCCTAAACGTTGGCCGTACAACGAATATGGTGACAAATATGCTGGTAATCCTGGATGGGATAGTGGGAAACTGGACAATGGAGAAGTGAGGGATGAAGGTAAAAGCGATGGTTTCGAATAGGGATGAAACCTAGCTGTTGCCAAAGGGCTTAAGGGGGGCGTCGGATACGTTCTATGAAACAATGGATGTGAAGGTTGTAAAGTGGGATTACTTAACATGGAAAGAGCCGTGCTGGCTTCACTAACCGACGCTACACTAGTATGAGTCCGCAAATGAGCTAAAAGTTCTTCGGAACTAGAAAAGCGTTTTCCGCAATATGCAGCGTCACCCGATATCCAGTTGCAAACGTACGGTAGATGAGATGCGGCAGCTAACGCTGCCAACTGCGCGTGGGCGTACGCGGCGGCTGCTTGACTATGTCCAAGGAAAGCTGAAGATGTTGGCACTTTGGCGTGATCACATTGGGCACAACCTGCTGGGCATACACTTGTCTTGGCACATCCAACGCTTGAAGGAGTTAATAAATGAGAGTTAACACCACAGCCAGTACAATACGGATCGCGGCACACGGAATCAGTAGTTTTTAATCTGCCGTATCCTAAATACGGATTCAAACCCCCATTCTTCAAAACATGTTGCGACATCATGAAATCCACTGGAAGTCCATGCATACCAGGAAATCCAGCTGGCGGATAACCGGGTAGATATGGAGACGTCACTGGAACACCGGGTTTGAATGTCCCAAGAGGAAGATCTTTTATAGCCGGATCGGATGACGATGTTAGTATATTTGGTGTGAACGCAGTTTTTGAAGCGGTAGATGAAGGTGTTCTCGGGCTCGTCCGCTCATTCTCCTTTTCTGGAGATGCCGAATGTCTATCGTTTCCATTTTGACCTTCCGCAACTGGTGTTCTTCTTTCGGACGAAGTAGGGGATAATCGTGGCGACGACACGCTATTCGTACTGCCACAACGGTTACTATTTTTTGATGCGACTGGAGTTCTAACTCTGCAATTGCTCAGATTTTGACCGGATGCATCTTCCGGCGAACGAGATTTTTCTCTCGGTAAAGACGTCGAATCGTACGATTTGAAATTATGCTTATGATGGTTGTCGTTCGTATTCGAATTTGATTTTTCTTTCGGCGTTTCCGATTTATTATTCTTCGTCGATTTTTCGGAACTTGAAATGAGCTTAGTATTTGGTGCATCGGCGCCAATTTGGCTGCACGTTTGAGCAAGCAATGCGAGGGGACTTTTTTTGGCATCCAACTGAAAATAAATATGTTCGTGAATTGATGACAAATTAAGGCAAAAAAATATTTTGTTTCAGCCAACGGAGTATTCTTCATTAGAAACAATTTCACGGAAATCAAAATTTAGTTCTATAGATTTCAAGAAGAACAACCTGAAATTTTTATATTTTCCAACTTGGTGACGCAAATTCATCAAGTAAATTGACGTGAAAAATTCCGACATGAAAAACAAAACTTCAATACCTGTTCGATAATTTTTACTTTGCAATATTATTAAATAAATAATTCATGAGGAAACCATTTCTGTGTGAAACTTAAAAATTATGCAAAAATCGCCAAAATAATTAAATATCAATAGCTCAATATTTTTGTTCTTACCGTAGTAGGTAGCGGGGTTAAATATTCCGGTCTCAGATATTGGTTACTCGTAGAAGTCAACATTTTTAAGAAAAAAATGCTCGGAACCCACTCACTTATCAAAACGAATATAATCAATCGAATTTCACGTGAAACCACTGAAAACAGAAATGTCTTCTAGATAGAGCGTTGAAAAAACGAGATCGCAAAAATCACAACTTCACTCCTGGACTTCGACGACATCACTGTTTATCCGACTTTCCATTCTATTTCTGCGCCCCTCCTTCTATTCACTTGCCATGCGACATCTAGCCTTATCTCGCTCACGCGCACTCCATGATGGGTGCTTTTCGAACGTCACGTCAGGAGCATTTCTCCTTTCCCCCACCATTCGTGAGTGTTAACTCCGTGTAAGCTTTGACACCCCCCGAGACCACAGATCGGCGGGCTATTGCGTCTTCTTGTTTGGTTGTCCACAAATTGGCAACGCTTTCTTGTCGCTTCGTCACTTCTAGCGATCGGACGGAATGAGCTGTAAAGTAACCGATTCTCGGTTTGCAGAAAATCAGATTAATCGCAGAGGTGTATTATGCAATTAAGCTTGTAAACCGATCAATTAATACCGTGATTGACGTTAATCGTTTAACACTGCATCGGACTGAATCATTTTCACATCAAAGGAAGAATATGGGCTGTTCATTATTACACACGTAATGATTGGTATAGGGTGAGTTGCATTAGCTCAATCATGAGTTATTAAAAAATGAAATACATTCTTGGATGAAAAAAGAACTATGAGGAATTTAACGTTCCATTTAAACAAATCCGAGAGACAATTTTATTTAACGATCGTTTCATTTTACGTTAATTCGGATATTTTCCCTTTGTTTATTAGCAACATTGAGGAGTTCTATTTCATGTCAAAAGGCTCATGTTTGGCCTCAAAAAAACCCAAAAACGACCTTTTGTAGTGGTTTTTTGGCCATATTACCTGACGCGACACTCGACGCCATTTTTTAATGACACCCTCGTTTTCAGCGACCAAAAAGTTCCTCCAAAAATTGCTCAATGACTGGATTAATATTCAATAACAGGCTTGAACATTAAAATACAACTCATACTGCGATTGTTTTTTCATACATCATCAGGAAATGACATTTTTTCTCTCTTTTGAGGGAATAAAGGAATGCTGTACTTCCCGAGGAGGTAATGTGAAATACGGGAAAAAATGTTGCATGAAAGTATCGACACGTACCTACTTGATTGTCAAAGAATATATGAAATTTGAGCTTCCAAAATGAAGAAACACTGTCAGAGACTGTAATAAGAGGAATGTCGAATAAAAGAATCATATATACGCTTCTGGAGTAAAGTACTGTGCCCTCCCTTGGATGATTAATGCCCTCGGCATCCGCGGGAGGAAACAATGCTCTTTTACCTCTTGATATACGAATAACTATAAAAACGCTGCACGATAATGAAAACGTTTCGGAAACACAATATCGGCAACTCGTTGTTAAGTTTGAAGTAGGGATGTTACGGAGGTGGTTTGATCGGAGTCGGAATCGGAGGTCGCAGATTCTCCTCCGCGGTAATGGGAGGTATTTCGGAGTCGGAGTCGGAGGTGTTCTGGAATCAGATAATAAAATTAAATTGTTCGCGCTAAAATAAAATTTTACTATAAAATCAAAAAAAAACCATGGTATACGTAAATATGAACTGAAATATATATTAGAAAAAATAAAAAACCAAATATATAAATCAATAGTGAAAATTAATTTAACTGCTTTGTCTTCTTCTGACCTACTTCAAGAATGAGACAATTTCTTTTGTAATTTTGGAATATATATCACTACAAATATTGTGAGTGAAAAACTGGCCACTCCACATATTATAGTTGTGCGCCAGCGTTCACATAAATTTAACAAAGTCCGAATTTTTTACAAAACTAAACGGCAAAACGATCATTTACGAAATTAATTTGTCAATTTCTTTCGATTTTGTATGCGATCCATTCCCTTTTTGCTTCTTATCAAGAAATTGATACCTGCTTCTTAGGTTCGGTCGGTGGAGTTCTTGAAATACCATCTTCTTTCGAATCTCGTTGTCTTTCATTCAACATTAATTATTCTCATACTCATCAACCCTTTCAATGGAGTTGCAGTACCACCTTTTCTATAACAAATTTTTTGGCAAGTATTACATTTCGCATTATTCAAGTCAGTTTCACTGAAGTAATTCCAAATCGCACTTCTTTTATATAAAAAAAACTTTAAGGAACAATGAATTAAAATGAAGGATTTTAAAAACCCAGAAATCATTTTACTCAATGAAATACAAAACTTCTCGCGAAAGGCGAAAGGAGGTATTAAAAAAATATAAAATAATCTGAAGACAAACCAGAAATTATATCCTTCTCATCCCTTCTTGTCTTAAGAACAAAAAACCTATTAAAATACACGAAAATGACTTCTCAATAGGTGGGATTGAGTTTCAGTTTACAAACGAAATATCTTTGCAAAAAACAACGATTGCACCTTCGAAGTCTCCGATATAAAAACATCGGAGTCGAAGTCGGAGCCGAATGTTGAATTTCCATCGGAAGTTCCGATATATCGGAGTCGGAGTCGAAGCTTCGTAACATCCCTAGTTTGAAGCAACTGCTTCTGTCGGTAACAGGAAACAAATCATTATGTCCGAACTATTTTCGGACATTTTACAATCACGTTACGAAATTTGGGATTTTCAAAACAATTGTTTTCCAAATTAATCTCAATATTCGGAAAATCAAATAGCAGCTCGGGATCATTAGTAATTTGTATAACAGAAAGGAAATTCCAATTGAAAGCGATGAAATCCCTTAACGTTTTCTCATCTCTCAGAGCGGGATTGACAAAAAGACCCCATTAATCCCGAAGTAAATTGTTTGTCGCGCTATGTTTTGGTTGGGTTCTCGAAACGTCAAATACTAATACGCTGTCAGTGAAAGATCGCAGTCAGCTGCCGCTTTGGCGGCGGATAATTGTTTGTTTTAGAAAATGCGTGACTGAAAAGAGTTTCGTTTCCAAGGGCTCTACGTCGATCTACAGTTTAACACCACATGGACTTCCGACAATCGTATATCACTAACAGTAGTCGTAAAGATACGGCTTGTCTGACATAAATTATTCCCGCCTCATTTGAAAATGAAAGAATGATGGAAGTAGTAGTGAGGAGTGTCTAGCTGTCTTTGCTATGTATGAATTTCATAAGTGCTCTTTTCGAGCGTATTGGCATCGTTTTCATATTGCGACACTTGCACATCTGCTTCTTTTTTCACCATTAGACATTCTTTTTTGTTTACAACACAAATTGTAATGTAACAGTTTTCTGAAATGAGGGTTTTCATGACCCATGGCACACCTTTCGAATAGGATTTTATTTCGAATTTACAGCTTTTGATCCCGCTTTTGTCGGAATAAAAGCGGTATGCTTACATACTTTTATGGTTGAAGATAATTTTTCTTTGCCTTCGAGGTGGACAATACATTGAAAATTTGTGTGTCAAGTTATATGATGTATGTGTAGTGTGTATAGGCTATTCATACTGTCTGTCCAGCAGCGGGCCTCATAATGGCATTAGAGCTTGTTGCACCATTATTGCATTTGACACAAAGTGACAAATGGCTTCAGGGGAAGGGCCATTATTGAGATGACACCATAATTCTTCTTTTGCCTTTCTGCAGTATTAAATCAACGCCGTCGAAATCTGCTCCAGCCGTTTCCTTTTTCAAGGATTTAGCACATGCTGTTTTCCAACGGAGTGATATTCGAAACTAGATCTGCAAGGTCCTTTTTATTGTAAGCTTAGGGAAGTCTACATTACATATCAAGAATATCAAAAAATCTTACCTGTTTTGCATGTGCGCTCATTTATATGCGTTTATAATAGCTGTTGTCCGTTGAAGGCAAAGGATGTCAAAAGTACCCCTCGGGCAAGAAAAAAAACATAAAAATTGTCATTAACTACCAAACAAGCCCCGACAAGGGAATCTTGACGCACCGTCTAATGGATGGTGAATGATGACCGAGGGCTTTTGACAGCTGATTGCGACGGTCTATTGAACAAGGCGAAATACGTGAAGTGAAAAGGATAATATATCATTTAGTTCATTGACATAGACCATAACTAACGTCAATATATTTTCGGACAACAGAAGGAATAAAGGACAAACCGGACATCGGTAAGTAGGGCATAAACCGTAAAACGACCTAACAGCTGCCTTGTCGGAACAGAAAGAGGAGACCGACCTGTCTGGCACATTATTTATGTGATTTTCTCGTACGAACGCGTTGATATGAGCTACCATAGAACGAACATCTTTTAACCGTCACACAAGCGTGCAGAATTTTATCGGACGCACTGTCTGTATCAATGCGTCCATGTCAACTCAACGAACATTTGTTACAACGAAATAAAAAACTAATTTTCACCCCTCTGATTGGGTGTCCAAAAAGCCGAACTCTGATGTTTTTTTAACTAATAGCCTTCCCCGCTGACAATGACAAATATTATTTTAATAATAGATCCATCATCCAGTCAATAAATTGTGGTGACATGAGAACTCCGGCGAAGATGATGTATTTGTGTGCCTTGTCTGTGCTCCCTCCTGTCCGCTTCCACCCTTTTTACCCTCTGCCATCGCCACCCCCATCAATCTTAATTCCCGACAAAGTGAACGATCGCCAGTGGCGTGCCAGAATTGCTGGGAATCTACAACGCTCTTTCGATGTTAATTAATTTGCTGTGAACGGAACATCATGTTTGCGCCGAATTAATAATCACGAATATGTATTTGCAAATTCCTCAGATCATATTTATATGAGACAATTTTCCGTTTTGCCGCTGGGAACTATGACATCGGCGGTTAACCGAAGCGTGTAAGGCAATCAGGCGGGGATCAAAATCTGACAAGTCGGTATTGACACAGCTGTCGGTCTATGAGAAAGGGCGTTCTATTCTTTGGACACTAGCACCCCTCATTGACAGTGATATATAATATGCATATTTTTGAAACCAGCGCGTAAAAAATAAAACTGTTGGAAAAATGTGGAAAGGTTTCCAAGCAAGAGATATTGAAAGACGAAAAATTTTCATATAATTTGATTGATGGCACAATTGGACCTGTTTATCATCTTCGGAGCAATTCGTTCCGTAATCGAAAATATAGGGTCGTTCCCTGCTGCGCAACAGTGAGTAGCCCCTTTTTGTTGTTTCTTTCATCCATTCAGAAAACATATTTATTACATAAAAATTGAAAAGACCATATAATATGAATTATGGAGTCACGGGTCGGTTGGCCGGAGTATAGAGAAGAGAACGCGGATCCTATAAATTTCCTCTACGTAAAACTGACGGCATGCAGCATATATATAATAAATGCCTGGTTGTACTTTATGGCACCCTAATAAATAAGCGGGTTATATTCTATTATGAACCTCAACAGAGAATGCCCGTCCTCCTTTTGAAAGGTATTGTCGTTCACTTACTCGCTCATATATTATTACATTGTGAGAACTCCGCATTATATTTGCAACGCCACCCCATTTCTGCCATACGAAAACCAATTATTATTTTTTATGTCCCACACCTGGTACCCAATTTGCCCACTTTTTCGCTCCACGAGAAATCGGGAGCAAAATCGAATTCCCAAATACGTCCCGATTGTATAGCGGCAACCCAAAAAATATTCAATTTGCGGAGACTAAGATAAAGTAACCTTTTCGCATTTAATTTCGTGAAGTATCTGGTTCGAGAGAAAGGAAAATAATTAAGGGCAATGATAGTTGACTGCGGCTTCAATTACCACCTGACCCTATCCTCGGGGCTGAGGAAAGTTACGAATTTTCTACGGAGCACGAGGAGAGTTCAGGGAGCAGATATATTGAGTACTATATAGTAGATTATCGCAGTATTCTCTTGAGGGCAATCTTGGCAGTGTGCGACAACTACGCCCCTTTTTGCCATTTGGCCGAGTGGCGGGTCCACAGGCTATGCATCTTCCATTCTGACGTCGAAGTTGCTATCCGCTGCTCTAATCTACTGTGATTTATTGCCTCTGATTGGTTTAATGACGGGGGAAACTGATGGTGCTTGAGTCTGTCTCGCCGTTTTAGATGATTAAATAATTCGATCATTAACATTTGGGATGAGTTATGATCTTGAAACGGCGGAACGTTTCCTTGAGCTACGTCGGATTAGGAGAATTCCTACTTCCATCATCAAACTTTGTAATTTTCGTGCTGGGATTCTGTTAACTTTATTCACTGAATTAAAAAGTTAATTATCGGTTTTTAACAGTTCAATGTGACCTCCATTCTATGATACGTATTTTTTTTATACTCATTTCTTTATGTCCCTTTAAATTTATTATTTTCAACATCAATCTATCTCTCTTCAATTAAAAATTAGTAAACGTGAATGATATTTTTGGGAATTGCTTTTAGGTCATACAAAATTTGTAATAACAATCTTTTTTTAACATCATATCTTGTCTCCTCATATACAACTCATATCAGCTGCTTCAAACGACGATTTGAAAATTTTGCGTTCAGAGTTTTTAATTCAAACTCTAGGCAGCGAAACTTGAGATAAAAATAGCTATCTGAATCGATAGAGACGTTCTGTAATCCAAAAAATTTATTCGGAAATTCAGTAGCTCAGTAACTGTATTGAGACAGTTAGCCCATTTATTCAGATTAAGGGCAAGTTGGGTTTACGTTTACACATGCGACTCACTTTAAATAGACCAATATAATAAGAATTGTCAAATAATTTACGGTCGTAAACGCATAGATGGAATGGGTGAGAATGTAAAGAACGGCATTGTGAATAAAAGCTAATTTATTGCTTCAATAAAATGGTAATGCAGTCGATTTAATATATGAATCCTGAAATGCCTTTATGGTGGAAGGTTAGGGTTAATTGCTTGGCCAACGTATTTCGTTCTTTTATTGAAACAAATATCGAATTGAACGGACTACGTTTTATTGTTCGGTGCCGCTTTCAACAACATTGCCAATTTTACGATAGTTCGTTTCTTGGCACTGCGAGCTGAAAAGCTCCGGGAAATCCTTCACGTTATTAATTTTCCCGGAGCAATGAAAATCCGTCTCATCTTTTATCGGTTTATATCGAACAAGGCTTCTTTAAACTGCGGACGAAAATAAATGATCAAAGAAATAAGCTGATATAAGCCTGCTACTACATATAGCATGTTTTGTTGGCAAGGTTAAGTGGGCAGACACACCTAACAGTTCATTAAATATGAGTAGCAAGAATGTGTCAAGTAAACTTTATCAGCTACTTCCATCTGACCGCCGCGTACAAGCTGATGCTCTCTGGATATTCGAAGCCTGTCATCGCTAAGCTTTTTTTTGACAGGGATAATTTATATTTGTCAAGAGTGACGGTACGAGACGTCGGTGTGATATTCATGAAACCCGCGGTAGCACTGTTACCGCCTACGGCAAAAGGCCCCATCGACAAAAAAAGTGGTTTCATTGTTTGTTTCGACATTGGGTCAAATATCTGAAAAATAACATGGATTTTTTATAACAATTTATTGATATCATCGATGTTACAACGTATTGAGTTCAAGCAATTCTTCTACAGTTACCACACACTTTAAGACCTGTAAGGCAACTTTAAACCAAATCATTTTTCATGTGATTCGTTTCTTAGCACCGAATAAGGTGTCAAAATTGAGATCGTTCAAAATTTCAAATCAGGCAGGATATCTCTTATGGACTCGTCGTAACATAAACTAAGTTATACCACTAGTGTGTATGGCAGCTATTAAATATATATCTAACCATCAGCTAAACGCTAATGGTTCTACATTTTCGATGGACATATTTGGCTTAGAAACGGCTTCAATTTACATAATAATCGGAGATATTCACTCTGAACATACATATTACATCGATTTGGTCTTATGTTCCTCAATGATTTAGTACGCTTCTTTGACATGTCAAAATATTCCTTGAGAAGGGGAGCCAATGAATTCCGGAACTCAGCTTCAGAATCATAATTCATTATTTCATGAAAGAAGCAACACCACGAAAAATTCATTACCGAATACGTTCCTCGGTAAAGGATTTTCTACCGAACATAGATAGCTACCGCTTCATGTCATTACGATTCCGACTTCAAAACAGATAAAATTAATAGCGGACAACTTCATTTTATTACTTCTTCAAGAGAATTATGACGACAAAAAAGTTTATTATTTTTAGAGGCGCATATATTAACATTTAAATGAAATATTACCAGAGGTTAATTATCCAGGAGGAAACATTAGTTACCGAGCAATGAATAATTGTGCGGATTATCGTTAACGGAGATTTTAGATTTATGTCCCGAGATAAAACGGATGTTTATGGTGTTGTAGAACTTTCAGTCCGCCTCTGCATCTTCGGGAATTAATCGCTCAATGAAACATGGATAAAACGAACGGCACCTCTCTATTTGCAGATCCGGGATGTTTAACGGCTCAAGAGGCTAGAGGTGTCCTGTATTTTCTCATCATTCAAATGAAATCTAAAGAAGATGAATATTATTACTCGTAACAGCGACCTACGAATGGTGCTCAAGAATAAATACTTCTTCTGGTTCTCCAGCTACACTTAAATGAACATTAAACGAAGGTCATAATATGAGTTGAATTACCGGCGATTATTGCAATTACCCTCTTCGAATGTCATCCTGGTAGTAAATTCAATTTATCTCGAAGGAAAGAGCCGCGAAAGATATTGCTGTTGAAGTATAAGTAAGTAATTACGCGGAAACAAAGTTATAAAAAGTCGAGTCGCGACTGCTCGTAAAATGAGTGATAACCATTTATTACAGTATATATATAACATAAATACGGTCTGCAGTCTACGTGTGTTTATTCCGTAAATATTTCATTCTTTAATTGGCCGTAGAGGAGAAAAAGACCGTTGCGGTAATTAATTCGATGCTTCACAATTTATAGTTGGAGAATCCATTGAGGTTTATTACCCCCTGGCTATCAGACGACGAGGAAAAGAGAAATTTGATGTAAGGGTGACGAAACATCGGCGAAGAAGGTTATTCACATGTACGCGATCAGTTATTAACTCACTGGGCAGGATTTTTCAACGTTTTGATAAAGCAATTATATATATTGGATAGGTAAATGGGTATCTATAATAAAAAGTTAGCTAACAAGCTAACACGGCACGTGCCAGTTTCGCAATTGTCAAAGGAATCTTTGTATCTTTAAACTTACTTAATTTCTAAAGACATATTAAAGTATTCTTGGGCGCCTCGCAATTTTTACGTTGTTTATTGCTCATCTAAAGTATGATTCCTTCGTCCGCACAGTGAACTACGGCACAGTATGCACAGCGCTGTGAGTCACGACACAGTGATGGAACGGACGATATTGCAACTGTAGTGTTGGGTTGCTCAGTAACGAGACGTTCAGTTTGAACGGCACACTCAAATCAGCGGTAACGTGCCTCGCTCATGCTCAACTCGACCGGCTCCTTTCGGAAAGAACGACTCACTTTGAAACGATCGAGCGGCACCTTCAGAATGAACGGCACTCAACTGCGAGACTGCCCAGAAATTACCGATTCTTTATAATTGTGACTGGTTCAATATGCATCTATATAATTATATAGTTTTTGATAAGAGAAATGATAGGACGTAATATGTAACTTCGAACAAATCTCTGGAACAGATCTATTTTTTGCCACATATACACTTTCAATTTAGTGTCCAATTTCTTGTTCATAGAAAAATGAAGTTATAGTTTGGTGTACATTAATAAATTTGGCGACTGATGTAGCAAAACTTTTGCAATAATTAAAATACCTTAATCTTTAAAGAAGATTGAAAATAAATATATGTAATACGATATACAAAAAATGGTGAAAATATTACTTTATCTTTAAGGAAAAAATATCACTGGCAAATTCATTCTTTTCTTGTTCATTTTTCGTATTCTAAATTATTAGAAAGAAGTAATTAATTTGATAACGAAAGGAACGACTGAGATGTAAAGCGCAAACGACGATGCAATTGCAGTATTGTTCGTTCGATCGTTCGTTCTCAGTGTGTCGTGGCACTCAGTATTGTTCGTTCGTTCAAAGTAACGAACAGTAGAGTGTGACGTAGCTCACTGTACGGTTCGTTACTTTGAGCGAACGCGAACGACACGTTTAGGTGAGCGGAGCGAAAAGAGCCGGCACACTTTAAAAAAGTATTTTATTTTCTATAGTTTAGTAACTTAGAGGAAGTTTTTGAACAATCGGAATTTTCATGTAAATTTCAAAACCAATATTTAAAAACATTATAAACACAATTTACCAAACCTTCAAAAGAACTGGATAAAAGTAAAAAATTAAAGTTAAAAATTAAAATGATGAAAAGAAGTATAAAAACATGAAAATGCCCTGTGAATTATAGATTCAGCGTTAATTTATATTAAAAATGTATAAATATATAAAATCTAGTGAATTTGCAATTTAAAATGCGGTTAGTGTATCTAGGTGATGGGTCATCAATTACATGGCCTTCGTGGAAGCGGCGGTTGGTACTATGAAGTCTCTTCGTTCTCGATTGTCTTGTGCTGATTTGTGAACGCCAATAAGTGTTCGTTTACTGTTGTCCTCAGTTATAAATTTCTTTAATAACGTTCGGAAGAGCCGACGCAGCCGCCTCTCTCAAAATTTATAGCTGCATTACGTCAAGGGTGAGAGGGGCGTCATTTAGAAACACAGAGTGTATGCCCTTGGTAATAAACGATATTTCAGGCTTCCTCGGCTTGGGATAACGATATTTCTATGTTAACAGGATTGTGCCACACAAGACGATTAGTTTTATTAGATCTATGAGTCTGCAGGGTAGAATTTACGGACCTTTCTTTATGGCTGTAGTGACGGTTCAAAAACAACTCGGTTAGGATCTATTTGAGGTTGTAAACCATCTTCGACTGGCTGGGTGGCCAAATACAAAGTTTCCTAGAATTTTTTTCTCTAAATGTTTACGTTATAGGTACAATTTTTTCCAAGTACTGTGTCGTGAATTTAGTTCAGTCCATTTGCTTAACCGGAGGTAGGGCGGTCTAAATTGATGCAGGCATCACGGAATGTTGAAATAATAATACCCTGCCAAATGCCGCACTTGAAATTTCTTTTGAATAATGTCTGTTAGAGATTGTTAAATAATTCGATTGGCTATATTCGTATAGCAGATAAATAGCCTCTAGTTATAAGACGTGGTGGAGCCCGGAACATAAAGGGGGCAATCATTTTATCATTGAGGAGGTTGGGCTTTCCACAGTACGAAGCTCTTTGATCAACTAGAACACCGCCTTTTACATCAAAGGCGTCAATTCCAATAACGAGTAGTATATCAATAAGCGATTGCTTTTTCTCGCCTACAGTTATTTCATTACTAGAATACATTTCCGTCGCAGATACTAATATTTGCCAGACTTCACAGAATTACTGTATCATCGAAATAAATTCGATTTGCTGCACAGCCTATACCTGCTTGTGCCCCTTACCGAGTTCTAATTGATTGTCCGCCTGCCCCTTTTTCCCGGTTTGCGTTTTCTATTAGACTCATTCAATTCCTGAGAACAGATATTAGGAAGGTACACAAGTCTGGCGCCATGAAATTTAAGATGCGATGCTTTGATGATACTTATTTGAGAAGGAAGAATAGATTTTAGATGGCCGCAAAACATGCTATCGGTTAATTTGAGAAAACGATGGGGCCTATTTTATACAATGAATCACAGTTAATTTGGTAGTTGTTGGATGAAGAAACGTTATCCTCTCAAAAGTTTTCCGCCTTTATATAACGATAATTTATATGGAACGCATTCCGGAATATTTGAATCGAAACTTTATTTGAATAATATGATTTCGAAATGTCGATTTCGTTCGTTCTTGGGATAATTTGAATTTATATGATGTTATTCAGAATTATTAAAATACTTTCCGTTCATAATTCATTATCTAAACTGATTCCGGATTAATACAGGCAAACGAACTTGGCAACGATTTTGTGAGATAAAAATCCGAATAACATGTTCATTCAATTTTGGACTAAATGTAATTTTCGAAAAATGGGCAAAAGAAAATTGTGGTTAATCCAAGATTCAATGTGGATCTCTGATGTTTTAATTAACACATTTGGAAATGTTTTACCATATTTGCTGAGCATTCTTGAGTTCCTTATCATAACTTTTACTAAATTCTGAAGCGATTCAGGTGAAAAGAATTAATTTTTCAAAGATTTACGACACGGTCTGTAAGCTGAGAGGTATTGGTGGCGCCCTTCTAATCTTTGCTGCCCGAGGCAAAGGACCGTTTCATCTCTATCATAGATCCGGTATTGCATAGAACTCGTGGTCAATGAAACTAAAAAACCAAAGAATTTTTAAGGAATGTTGAAATTTTTCGCAATGTCATTTTTTATCTCAAGATTATTAATCGTATCCTGTAATATTTTAAGGTGACATAGATATTTAAGATTCAACCGTTTACAATTTCGTCGAGAAAAGGGCGGCTTCCTTTGAGGAGGTGAGCAACAAAAGTAACGTTGAATAAAGTTTACTGTGAAAAAAGCGGGTGCCTACCGAAGGCTCCAATAAAAGGATAGCCGGGCGGGTAATTTCGTGTTACGGCGCTAAAAAGCGTTCATAAAACTCAGAAATTGAGGAAATGGTTTATGGGCCATTTAGTTCGTTCACGAAACTAAGTAAAACATGTCACCTGAATAAGTCTTCGTCATAAAACTCGATGAGAAGTTTTATTTCTTTTTCGTCAGATAAGGGATATAAATTATCTACCTGTAATTCCTTTGGAGTAGAAACATTGAATATGTAATTTTTCTCATTAGGGTTCGAAAACAGACGTTTTTTATCCGGGTATCGGCACAATATTCGTCTTGTTCTAAGTTCTACGTCTTTATGTGCCCAATTCACATAAAACCCGCATCAAAGAGGAATAACTGCTCAAAATAAACGGTATATTTATGCTGAATCGCTACCGGGGAATTTACGACATCAATTTATTTATATGGAGAGCAATTTCTCAGGGAGAAACAGCTTTTCTCCCCTAATATGTCTGCGGACTTATATGTATTTTGCACCTCAATAATAGAAAAATATTGCCGCCCTCAGAAACACATTTACAAGATTCTGTGTACTCGACAACTATTTACTGTCTACTTCTAAGTATTTTCTTGAATTATTTAGCAGTTCCGATTCTCCACAATCCACATATATCACTATTTCACTCACGTCCATATTTTGTCGTCACGAGTGGTCACAAGATGTTACCGCTAATCATTCATTGTATTTCCGACACAACTAACAGAAAAACTGGATTTGCCTTTTATCGAGAAGAGAAACTTCAGGAAAACAGTGTTTCAACAGGAAAAGGTGTCCACTTATATCGGAAATATCTCTGCTAATTCATGATGCCAATCGGCCTCCAGGTGGGGAGTAGACGATGTTTATCGTAAAAGAATAACGAAATAATTGCACATGATATAGTATTATGAGGGTATCAATTTATTGCACTGCACCTAAACATAATTCATATTTATAGCAGCTCTGGCTCACAAACCGGTCAGAAATTGTGCTTCTCGAATAAACTTATACACATACATTACACTCGGTACACGGTGTGGATCTAAAAATACTTTATTACCATATTAAATATCGCGGCATGGAGAATAATAATTTATTGCACAACATGAGAAATCGTGATAAATTATTGCAGATCGTTTGAATAACTATGCAAGTTTGTGTAGTCGCATTTTATTTCCGTTATTATCTCGATTTATAACTTTTGATCCAGTTTTGATACATTGCAGTCTTTTATATGGGTTTTTGCGGCTATTGTACGGTAATATACAGTCATTTTAAGTGGTTTTACAATCGTTATTTCCGCAATCGGGGAAAAAGTAGGTAGCGGACAACCTGAAAGTTTTCTCATTCGCTTTCAATCCAATAAACCTACAGAGCTCGTTATTGATTTTATGCATGAGAACTCTCTTCCGCTGTTTTGAGGCTGACCACAAAAACCCCTATTCTGATAATATAATTTATGTAAAAGTAACAATTCCTTTTTAATCGTTACAGAAATTGCGCCCACGTCGTTGTCTATATATACTTCTTCATTAATACCCCAAGTGGCCTATTGTTAAAGGAGAAAATAACTAATGCCTCAATAAGTTTTGTTCTATTTCTATACACAAACCACAAGGAGGAATCTGGTAGCATGAAATATTTCGTGCTCTCACACTTTTCCCCGACAATGCTGGAAAAGTGCGGACTCCTTTCGCCGCTTGACAAGCCGACGTGCAAGCAATGGCGGAGAAAATGATAAACGATCCGAGTGTATCAGACAGATATACACCATTTCAGTTGGTGCGTTGCTTTGGTCTTGTCGCGGTAAGTGACAAACTGTTGATTGTCATTTTCAAACTAATATCTATAGTTCTCTCGTGTCGTGCTGAGACAGAAAACCATTTACTAAATAGAGAGACGAATGCCGTCGAGCTCGCCTGGAGGACGTGGAATTGATGGCTGGAGCAGATGGTTATTCTACGGATCCGATTATCGTGGCATAAACTGGATGGAAAAGGGAGAACGATCGTCGTCTCCAGCAACACTGAAAAATCTACCGACGGATTTTCCGTACCTTCAAAATACATCGATCGAATCCTCGGAACAGTGTTGAAAGAACGATTCAGCTACCAATTTTTATAAATTGATTTAAATGGGAATTGTCAATCGTTCGCTTTTCCAATCCGCAGCAATTTGTTAAACCGTTTCGTTTGATGTGAACTAATTCAAGTTCTTATTTTCAGATGATTGGGGTAGATATGAGCGTTTTCATACTTGACAGCTTCCTAAAAAGAAGTTAGATTTGCCTAGAAGTTTATGAAGCGCAACAAAGTTTCATTAGGAAACTTTAGGGAGACTCGCAACAAAAAAGTTGCAATTTTGTGTTACCTCTAATAAAATCACTCAAATTTTTTAAGGTATTTCTGTTTTTCCTTTAAATAGAACATTTTTTTAAAAATGGTTGCTCAGTTGATTCACGCAAGGTATATGCATTGAAAAATGTATACTGCAATAAACTAAAACTAGCACTATGTTAGTCAACAAAATTGAACGATAAAAGCAATCGATATCCCTATTCTGAACCACGCATTTTTATATCACGATTCTATATTTATTCATCACCAGGCGGAATATAAAATCGTTATTTTCTATTCACTCATCCCCTAATAGTGGAACAATATACAAAATAATATATGTAACCAAATTTCCCCAGCACTGTTATTCCCTATTCATTTCAGGTGTGAGTCAATGAAGCGCAGGGATGAACTTTCGGATGATTGATTTGTAAATCATGGAAAATAAGGGGTAATTAGGGTGAAGGAAACAGTGAAACAGTGATAACAATATCATCGAGTAGAAGGCCGATATGTATGTAGGTAATTATCCAACGCAGATGTCTGTCAGGTAACACGCAAAGGAAATATTAACAGCACTCGTTTATCACGGAAGGTGCATTATACAAAACCATTCATTTCTAGCCTTTCCTTCGTACCGGAGCTGTAAAATCAGCATGAGAGTATCATGCCAGAGACGGATTGGCTTTTGTTATTGCACAGCCGATCGTTTTCTGCTCAGACGATTCGCCAAAAGAAGCGCTGGAAAATTCGGTAAATCTTTCAGAAGGAAATATTGGGCCATTTGTCAATACGACTTTTATTACCAGCCCTTATTTTTACGATTACCCCGTCGAAATGCATGTCGTAGCTGTATTTTAGCGACATTAACGAATGAATTATTTTTATGCAAAGGGAGAATTGAAGGAATCTGCCCGACGGTCCGAAAAATTATTGTTTTCCGATGTTTATGGCACTGTTTCGATTTCATAACCGGGATTTCGAGGTGGGCCAGAGGGGAGAATCTCGTGTGCACGTTTTTAATTTATCAGCCTCTATATCAAGTTATACGGTCGTAGAACCGACAGACCCTGGTCGTTTCCACAAATCAAATCGGTCGAAATGAAAAAATAAATCACCGTGCCGAGCGAAACTTGTAATATTTCTGTATAAGGAATGGTGGGGCCGTGGAGATATCTTTTTTGGGGAACATAATATAGTAAATGTTGGAACTATTCCTTCTGCCAACTCTTCTTTATTCCGAATCTGCTTTACGATCGGACATAAAGGAAACCGGGTATAATCCTCGACATCACTGCTTATTCCAACATTATATTTCAATCAGATGACTTATGATCTGAAAAATAAATATTATTGAAAACTCGCTACATTCTTGACAACAAATTTTTCAAGCAAAACTTCTCAAATCCCAATTTTTAAAAGTTTAAAAGAATTAAAATAGTTTTTCTCGTTATCTTTCCGTGTTTAAATTTTAACCATTCAATCATGTTACATTTTATTGTTCAAGAACGAATATTTTTTTTGTATTAATTTTTTAACGCATTGAACGAACCACCCGTCAAATGCCCGAGAATAGGAATAGAAATAAGAATAGGGTGTATTCGTTCATGTAACGCCCATTTAAAAACTTTTCTTTCATATTATAAATATGAAAATTTATCAAACGACTTGTTGTTTTATCTCCACAATACAATGAATCAAACATCCAATTTGGTGGAGGCGGTGGGCCATCTACAGGACACGTAATTTTGGTTCTAAACTTTTGTTCCACTTTTTTTTTGGAATAAACAATAAAAAATTTATATTTATTGTTGAAGAAGTATTAAAATACACAAGAAAACGTAAATATTCTACACTTCTTGAGCAAAAATTATCCATTTTTTGTTTTTTTATTGGGAAAATATTTTCGCACATTTAGATTTGAAATATTGTTTTTTATTTCCTTTTTCTAAGTTCATTTGATTTGATTAGTTATAAATCATAGTTCAAATAATATTCGTATATATATGGGGCTGAGCGTCCGTTGACAATATTTTTTAAAAATCGTGATATCAGCATCAGAAACTGAAAGAAACGACTTTCGCTTTCCTAAGGGCGGGCGCAGACTATCAGAAATTTCTGTCAGACACATTCTTACCGCCGCCGCAAGGCGCTCTAATAATGCAAGTTGTATTGAGCCGCGCACATTATCGAAAAGTCACCGGATGGTACGTCAGATTCTGATGCAGAAGGCATCAGCATTTTTCTGAAGCAATACGACGGAACGCAGTGCTCCACATGCCCTTATATATAAGCGGCACAAACCGTCAGAAATTTCGAATGACCTATGCTGTACAAGTGTTTTCGTTTTGAATCGAAATATCGCATCTCGAGGATTTGATTATACTAGTCCAACCAAAAACGAACCGCCGGACCAGAATTTCTAATTGTATTTCTGATGTCCATCCGGCAACGGTAAGATTATTTCTGACAGAAATTTCTGATAGTTTGCGCCCGCCCTAAATATGACAGTTTCAATAATTATTTCAACACAATAATCGCTCTGCTGATGATGTCTTTAATCATTCTTTTTGTAACATGAAGAATATGATTTCCATTTGTATAGAGACGTGTTCGAAGAAAAATATCACCTCGACTGCTATCAAAGCCTATTTTCATTTCACCATAATTTATTTGTGTCAGTCATCTATGGGCATTCATACCTCCAGGCCGTGTCGAATCGAATAATGGGGTTAGCGGCGTTTGTCTTTGCGTTACTAACCTGACTGACGGTGTGACAATGCCGCTAAATCATTCTCGAAATATTAGGAACGTTGTTTTGGCTTCGTCGTGAAGGGCGAGACTAATTGTAAAAAATTAATTTCATGGGCTGGAGTATTACGATTGATTGAACAACTTTCTATACGGAACAATGGTTTATCATCATTTTTTGTGCGGTGCGATGAGTTGAATAGTGTCGAAAATTTGTCATTATGCCGTGTGAATTCGAATTTTTTCTGGTTCAGTGTTCGCGTTGAACATGTTCGGTTCTTCGTTACTGTAACATTTTTATTACTTGAACATGTAATTCTATCGACTTCGTTCATCTTAATTCGCCTCAATTCCCGCACACTACACGCTACACATAGTTTTACAAACACAATGTTGTTATTCGACTAATTAGATTTATAACAAGCATCCGAAGTACACAGGGCAAACCAGTCGTGCTTGGAACAACAATTTGTCCCCATATTCGCTCAATTATCGCGCTATCTCGGCTACGCAAACAATGTCGACGGATTGCTCCATTAGCAGTGTCTCTTGTAACAACAAAGGTTACCAACAGTCCGCCAATCACGTTTGGTTTCCTTTTGTTGAACGTTTTCAGCGTTGTTCTTCATTCCCACTTCCCACCAGTTAACTCGGAACCCAAGCGCGGTTAATGAGAATATGTTTTGTCCGGAATTGTTCTCATTTCCGATGGAGCCTTATTTCTGACACACTACTTCGTTACCCGTTGCTTTAGGGGTTAAAAAACTACCACTACCACATAAACACTAACAAAAAAAAACAACCTCTTTGATATGAAATAACTTGTAGTTCCGTTGTTTTCAAAAAAGGCCATCTTTGAAGTTCGTCAAATGAAAAACGGATATACAGAAAGGGGACAATTTTTCGCACCGCCAACACTGAAATCCCCTTACCCCAACTGATGTTTCGTAATTCATTTGCGCTAGCTTACCAAGTGTGTCGACTCGCCGAACGAGGTTTGATATTAACAAGGGAAATAAATAAATCACATATTCATATAGGTACAAGGGCGTTGAATAAATGACATTCGTGGGGTAAATGACAGAGGCGAGGAAGTATTCGTACAGGCTGTGATTTACTGCTAAGATAGGTAGACTGGCTGGAAAAGGTAGACCGCACAGCATTAATCGTGAGCACTGTAGCTTCTGTTCTTCTCGACCGCTGTTGTAGATTGTACCCATTCAACAGAGTAGGCTTTGGATATTATTCCTTTCACTATTCGTCCTATGCAGTCCGAAGAAGAAAAGGAATAACTAATTGTAGCCATCCATCACTTCTAAATAATTATAGACGTTATAAACGATTTTTCATTATAAATTGATGTTACTCATGCATACCACAATGAATTGTACAATTCCGCCTCTGTAAAAAATACCAACCCACTAGCTTCGGCATCGGCACATGTGCTACTGCTGACAGAACGATAAAATATGTTTCTCAGAAATATAACAAATGCATTATTACTAGTGTTAATGGTTATAATAAATAAAATACGGACAATGGTTTCTTAATCCGGTAGATTTATTACTATCGGTGTTATATAAGCTGCAGTGGGTCTTCGGAAGGAGCACCATTCCTCATTTTCAACTATCTCTTCTTACGTCTACGAATCATTGATAGTAAATACACGTTACAACGAACATACAACCATGTTATAAATCCTTCATTTTTGACCGATACACAATAAGATTCCTAGTTTCATTTCAACTGGAGCGGAATAAAAGCGAGGGGAAAGTGTGATCTATGAGTATTTCGCACTGTTCCAAGAAGATTGATGAGATAATCAACGAGTTGATTGTTAATTCACATCAAGCTTTGATTGATTGTTACTTATAGTGTCTTCGTTTTATTTTGATAATTCAGAGTACAATCAAACTTTTTGTTTCGTTCTAATCATTCTCAAATTACTTAAATTTGCGGATTTTAACTGTTTTAACCATGAAAATGAAATTGATCGTTCTTAAATTTTCAGTCTCTCAACGCTATCAGATTTGAAAGAATTTAAAATTAATTGATGAATTTGGAATGTAATTTTAAGGCAATATTCGAGGAAACAAATAACTTTTTTGTATACTGAGGAGATTTGTAGAAAATTCTGGAGATGTCTCTGTAATTTTTTCGATAGTCAAGTCAATTTCCAATATGTTGAATTTTATCAACAGTTCAACGAGAACATATTGTTATAATGAAACTGTCAAATTTTCAATAAATTTAGAGATTCTGAAGAATTTTTTGGATTAATCTATGAAACTTTTAACAAGTTATACTTAATTATTCATAATTTTCTTGCCTTTTTTTCAAGAAAATCACTATGTCGATGTGTTCAGCAACCAGATTTCCGTCCAAGCCTCTGAATATTGTCTTCTTTCAGAAAAATTAACGAAACAACTTTGTTGCGTCGAATCTGAATCATGCCTACATGTTGTTACTTTAGTTATTCGATTTCTTGCTCATTTTAAAAAAGAACGAAGAGTGAAATGAGTTAATTTTTCATCGAATTTTATCACAAGTTTTCATGTTTGACATAAATATTTTTACTAGGAAAGTATCTGAATAGATCATCTTAGCATGAATCAGAAAATGGAACACAAGAATTTAAATGAATGAGATTTTATTATATGAAAAACGTTTCTTTTAATAATGATATCCACATACCTGTCAAAAAGTAAAATATTCATATGTAACTTTATTTTCTATTGCATTTACGGTGAATATTTATTGTAATTTCGTATTCTAAAGAAACATATGATACCTACCTACCTACTACATAGCTATGTATACGAATTCAGATTTGATGAAATTCTAAAAAACTTGTGTCATTAAAGAAATGTTAATGTCAATGTTAACATATGCACAATCATAGTATCAACATTATAATTATGCCATTTTTCATTCGCTAATAAAACGAATTCTCTCCCGAAGAGACAAATTTATATTCCGCGATTCTAATTTGATGGCTTTCTGGTAATTTCGTTGGAGAACCTGCGAGAACGTCAAGGAGTAAGCGAAGAAATTATGATAAATTGCCAACATCAATCATGGTTCCGTGCTCTGGAATAAAAAGGAGTAATTTGAAAAGAGTGACTGGCAAGTAGTCGAAGAATTAACAGGCCATCCCGCTCGTGGAGAGAATGGCACTCGAAAATGAGAAGCTCGAGATGAATGAATGCCCATAATTTCCTCCGTCTTCGGTTCGTTCCACATCAGTTTACCTCGGGATCTGGTGAAAATTTCCCTCCTCTTGTTGAGACGGACGCTCCATTCTTCGATTTTTCAATTACCGAAAAGATGGAAAAAAAGTCAACCACCAACTGTATCTGCGTTTATGTAAATATCAGTATTCGATACAGCTTCGTGCAAACGGCGGAGAATCCTCAAAAGGAAGTGAAATATTCATTACTCCATTCTACGGAAATTTGTTGACTCGAACTACAAACTGGCGGCTGCGTAAATATTCGAATCTTAAACAATCGTCGCCTACCTGATGTTTAGTAGCTACTGGTTTTTTCCCAAAACCTGGACCCTTATAACTTTGTTTTTGGTAACAGAATGTCACTGCGATATATAAATATTTAAACGGTTCATCCTCCGACTAAAGGTGGAATTTCATTCAGGTTTAACCTTTCGACCGATTTATGATAGCCGGTTTTCTCACACAAGCTCCGAGAATTTATCATAAGAATTTATAGTCCATTATGTGCGCCGAAATGGCTGATGATAATAAAGAAATTGTTGTACTCATGTTGATTTATGGGTCTACGTGTATTTCATGTCTTTCTTCATATCCTCGCCGTCTTTCGGTGTAAGAAATCAATTTTTAAACATGACATGAGGATCTCATTGCTCTTTTAACAGATGAATTATGATTAGAAAAGAGCAATTTGAAGAATGAATTCGTTCGCCAAAACCAGCTTCAAATTAATGAATCCACCACAAATACAGCAAGGATCTAATTGAGCATGGCATTCACCGCAACGTTTGAGTATTTCTTTCCGTCCTTAAATTCCGCATACAAAATGGCAGAACAGATGTTTTTGAGCAAATGTCCTTTTGAGGCGGTCTGTTCGATATGCAAAGTCGATCTTATCTAACCGGGCCGTGATTGACGAGTAGTTGACAGCTCTTCAGGTTACTGACGGCGAATATCCTAATAAAGAGACAGAGAAGAGCGGCATTTGCCCGATTTGATGCCAGCGATATCTTATCAAGGAATTTAAAAATAATTACGCCAACCAACGAGCTGCTTCGAACATGCTTGTCCATCAATGCCCATCGTAACGAGTCGGTAGACCTCTGATCCGAAGATAGTGGTCACCTGAAGAATGCACGAGGAATATCAAATCATAGTCTACAGGAATGCTCCGGGCTTTTTATCGCCATTCCGTATTTGTAATGACATGTCCTTCGTTTAACGTAGTCCACATATGGTCTCTTCATTACATGACACTTTGTTTCAGATTCCAGAAGTTGGAATATTTGATAGTAATGAAGAGCGGAGCTGTCGATTCAGACGCCGATCCCCATTTTGCACCAACAAGGTGACGAGTGGAAAAACTTCGTCAGAATGTATTCGATCGTTTCAATTTCGAGATGTGCCGAGCTTTTCTTGCTAGAATACGCTTGACGCTTGCATGCATACCCAAATGACCGTTTCGTTATAATCTTCCTTTCAACGGAATGAAATACCTCGCCTTATTGAGAACCGAAGGCGTGCTAGTTCTGTTATTTATAACCAACAAGAAAAAAACAGTGTCCGAGTCGTTTCACGAAACATTAACTATTAACATTTCAGTCATTTCACAGTTGTAATTCCATGTCGATTTTAACATATTAATCACATTCACATTCGGAGAATAAGAGTACGTGTGACGAATAGGTATCGATCATGAATCAATTTGAAAGGCTGCAGGTTCGACCGATGCAACATTGAAAATCTCAAGTGATAAATAATTGCAAGAGCTTCGTGATGGTTATGGCTTCGTGAGTTGAATCTCTTACTGGTCTTACTGTGGATATTTTACTGATGAACTTATCGGAAATAAGTACCCAATAATTCCGAGAATATCCATCGATTGGAAGTTTCGCGTTTCTGACTCGCCACCAGATACAGAGAATATGGTGAAAGCTGCTTGCGCAACAACGGCTCAAACAAATGTGTTAAGCAGTCATTAAATTCATCCAATTTATTTCTTTGGTTGTGTCGCTTTGTTGTCACTATTTCCTCGGCCATATACTTATATGGCAACGAAAATGGTTGCTTTTTCCGTTGAGGATGATCAAGAATAACTGATCATCATGATTACTAGAGAACGTATATTAAAAGCTTGAAAGACTGAATATCGAACGATGATAATGAGGTATTGTTTCAAGTTCTTCAATCACTCAAAATCATCTAATGAAAAACTAGAATTCATTCCATTGCTTTGGAGAGTGTTTTAAAGGTTCTTTTCTGCCCAAAAACTTCAGAATACCAAACTTATAGTCTTGCAATTTCTCATTTAAATTCTACAGAATTGATGCTATCCATTTTAATTTACTTTTTGAGAATTCATTCAATTTAACAATCTTCATCACGAATTTTCGCAGCTTTTTTCCATTTATAAAAATATATTTTTTAATTGAAAAACATTGATTATTGTCCCACAACACTGTGAAATTTGGAACTCTCACAAAGTTACTCGAAGAGAATGGCATTACATCAGTTTCGAACTTTTGGAAAATGAAATAAAAAAAAGAATCTCTTCTGTTTTGAAAGATAATTTGAAAATAAGAATATGAGTTTTCGAAAAATTCCCAATCTATTACGAGAAAAACGAAGAACGAGAAACTTTCCAAATTTCCTATCAAACCGATATAATTTTCTGAGAATTTGGTACTCTCTTTGAGTTGTGGAATGTAACAAGACATCAAGACTCAGAGAGTATCATCCAATACTTCATCATGGTTAGAAAAAAGATAAACAACGTAGCTGTGACAAACGGCACCAAGATTCATTCCAATTTCTCGAAACCATTCTGAGAAAAAAATTATTTTCTGATTTTCCTTTTTTCCGTCGATTTTTTCGAAACCTATAACGAAAAAATCTGAAATTTTCCTGATCGATGTGACATACCTTCAAAAGATGATCCAGATATACCTCTGTTACTAATTCACTATGCTTATCAAAATTTTTTGCAAAATAATTCGGGCAAAAATTTCCAATTTTTCTTGGGAAATCATCTTAGAAGGTTTCAAAGTACGAAAAACAAATGTATTTAAATATTCAAATCATGAAACACGAAGGTGTTTGATTTTCAACCTGAACTACTTTCCAAACTTTTATTTACGAACTTATGGCCTCCTTAATTTTTTCCAGAGGTGTTTTATGCTGTTAAAATTCTCGCCAACTTCTACGGGCGAATTTACGAGAAAAAAAAAGATTTATGAGTTTCGAATTTTTCGTAGATATTAAAAAATATGCGACAAATGATTGCGAGTGTAACCGTAAAGTACTCAATCAATATGACACATCGAAGGAATGGTCATTGATTTGAAATTGCGTGTAAATGTGTGATGATACCGCCATCTTTGAAAGTGTCGTCATTGCTCCACTCCTGTCTGTTAGTCAGCTCCGCCTCTACATTATCTCAAACGGTTGTACTCAGTCACGTTTCTATCTTGCTCGAGCATTTTAAACATCGCATGACGCGATAGAAATTGAACTCGTTTATTTGGTCGTACCCGCATTAGTTGACACGGGGAAAATAGGCAATCGTTAAAACGCTAACTTCCTTTCCAATAGAGAGAATAAAACTGAATATTCAAATGTGAACTTTTCAAGTATTACGGCTACACGTGTGCTGACAAGTCGCAGATCGTGTGTAGACATGGGGGATAGATACAGCATCTGGCTTCTTTGGTAGGCAGGCGCTGAGTGCCGGCACTCTTCAAAGGACTGATGATGACCGCAAGTGCCTTCGGTAATAAATCGGCCGAGTCGCGGCGTAGATGGTGAGCTATTCATAAAAGTCGCCGCTATCGCATTAATTGCGAACCCGCTGTTCTGCCCGTTGGGCCGTGCGATCCGACTGTTTGCATATGGCCGTCATAAATATCTGTCTGTTTGCACTTCCATCTCTTGTCTCTCTTTCACCTTTGCTATTCAGGTTTCTTTAATATTCCTCTAGGCATTTTCTAAATCATATGTTATAGGATAGTATCAATAATATTCAAATATACAAAGCAACATATCAGAGTCGAATGGAACATTCACCATATTTATTTCGGAAATTTTATTTATTAAGTATACTGATTAAAAAATCTTTTCAAAGTGAATGTTATTCATTAATTTTTAATATATTTTACTAGGTTTAAATCTCTGTGTGCAGTCGTTCCTCGACATTCGCAAGGAGTCCGTTCCAGAAAAGACTTAAGTCTAGTTACATTAAAATATAGTCAAAAGCAAGAAAAAGCACTAAATTTTTTAAATTGTAGGCACACTCCCGAAAAATGGTGGCCAAATGTGCCGACGCATCCGCCAATAATTTGTACTTCCCATTTCGCATAAGTGAATTGAGTTAATAAAAATTTTTTTGAACTCATGATGAGGTTTTTCTATCTGTGCATCAGTTATTTGTCCCAATTCTGTCGCTTTTTTTGGTCACCCAAATGTTATCATACTTACTGCTGGTAGTCTACACTTTGATGTATAGGAACAATGGTTAATGCCTGAAGGCTGCATAAAGCTTAATGAACGTTTCTCTTCAAAACCACATTTTGACGTGGAAAAATGCTTATAGTCTTACTAAAGTCCTTCATAATCTTTGCTGTGTCTCAGTCAAGGTTAATACAGTTTAAAGATCAACTAAATCTGCTTCCAGCAACAAGCAAAAGGCAGTCTGAAGATAAAATGGAAGCCCCCAAATCTTTAAACGACCGTAAGCTGCAGTTAGAAATTGTGAATTGTGAATATATGTGATCGCTGATTCCTCAATCTGATGTGAAGGGTCTGATAAACAATCGTCTCCATCGTGGAGCGGCCCTTTAGAGCTATAACTACACAGTTGTTCGTTGTTGTTAGTTGTTGCCGGTTAATCTCATTAGCGCCGTTATCACGGTGGCGACTGAATTCTCGCTTTCTCGGGCTTCGCTGCGCCACGTTTACGAGGCAATTAATTAGCCCCTAATCTGAGCACATTCATTTCAGTAGAATCCGCCAGTGCTGGCACTAGCGTGCCGAACTTGGATTGTACTCTTGGGATTGTTCGACCTGGACACTTTTCCGTAAATGAAAGACACTTCCTTGTCGACAGCTGTTGTAGTAAGTTCATTGTATGCGAGGTGTTTGCCATTGGCTTTTAAGGTTTTCCCCCATATTACCTAATGGAAATGAAATTGCGTCTAAGAGTGTGAGATGCTCCGTCTTATTTTAATAAATTATAGTCCAACCGTAATTAATCCGTGGTTCGACCCTGCCGCTTGGTATTAAACTCTCTAATTGATAGTTCACTACCAAGGTACAGATAGCCATGTAAAAACGCGTGTTACCCGAACATTTTTCTTCAGTCAGGACGTCACAATTTATGTCATCTGATATTGTCGTCCGGTACCTGCATGTGTTCATTGTCCAATGTTAAGAGGACGTTAAGAGCGAAAGGTTTACAATATAAGATACTAGCAAAGACTGGTCGCAGATTACGTTGTCTTTCCGCGAAGGTTGAGCAGCGTTTATCGGAAAAAAATTTTCTACCAAAGGATGTTAAACCTTTGACTAAGAACTATTATGCAGTTGGTTTTAACCGTCATCATCAATCTGAATTTCAGATTGTCGAATGTACGACAGAAAAAAGTAATTAAAAGTGTACGATTAAAGGCAGGTTCGTTCACTGAAAACCCCCTATTCGTTTCGGTCGTTTTAAACGTCACTACTGCCGTATAAAATCGAACAATGAGTAGAAGTATTCCAGACCGCATGTAATTGCAATTTGTTAAGTAGAGCTGCAACGAGGAAGCCGCGCTATTTACAACCTTTTGTGTTCGTTTGACCACGGCACAGAAACGCGATAATAGCCTGTTTAGCTTACACCTACTACTTTTTGTACCTTCAGTTTGTCTCTCAAGCACTTGCTTTATGTTGTCAACGGTTATTTAGAGGCTGCTCGACCGCGCAACTTGAATAGAAGTCGTGTGCACAGATCTGCTACGAAAATAAAATTGCGCTTACTGGTGTGGGTGGAAAGTCAGCTTTCGCAGATGAATTTTCGGGGAAAATAATTCCTACTTACATACTGTTCTACAATGAATGAGGGTCGTAGAGTGAGGTCAGGGTAACACAAGCGAAAACACCAACACAACGTCGGCCGAGGTTTGGCGATATCGCTGCACACATCTCGAATTGGCTTCGAGTTAACAGAGGGTGTGGAACGTTGATAAATGGGCCCATAAATTACAGGGTCGACTCCTCCTTAGAGTTGAGTGGGCAAATATCTATCACAGTTATAATTTAAAAGATCGTTTATCAAATATTTATTATGATCATAAAGCCGCTATCTCCCACTCGTTCTTCTTCTAACCGTTTCCGACGACTTTGATCTTGTACTAATGTTTCATCTTCGCTTTCATGTATCTACCTATAACAGCAAAACAACACCTGAAGATTTCAGTCGACGTTTTTCATAACATAGAACGCGTTTCAACAACAAAACTGTAACCTAACTAGGTGAATAATTATTGAATAATATAATCAATAAGTCCCCCTTGCCGAAAAAAACTTTTCCCACATTTCGATAAACAACTTTTTTAATTGTAACTACCTTATTGAATCTAGGACAATACTTATTGGAAGGTGAACTACTGAAAAACTGATTTGAATTAATTTAAAATTTTCTCAAAAAAAGGAACAAATATTACAAAATATATTATCTTAAAAAAGTGAAATGAAACATACTGAATTAAACGTAAACGAATTTTGTTCTGACTATCAAATCACAATTCTGAATATTGATTAGTTTACTTGGCCTAAACAATGTTCTTTTCATTCCAGAATAGATATTTTCTCTGAATTACATTATTAAAACTTTTCCACATCTTTTTTCATAAAGTTCATCGAGATTTCGTTCTCAATTCTTGTTCAATATTACAACAAAAATCACGTTTATATGCGATTATCCTATTTAACTTTTCCCTTTTTAATGCGCTAAATACAAACACTCGTAATGTCCCTAATTGTTGTCATCAATGGTGCCATCGATCTTTTTTCGGTTAACGCATAGAGAATGAAGATAAATCAGGACCAGTAGCATTCGAATGGCCAATTTCGTCGATATAAATCCGAAAAGGAAGAACGGAAAGGGAGAGAAAATCAAGACAAATAATAGCCATTTCTCTCTCAACAAGCCGTCAGATTAATTAATGTCTAGCGCCGACACGTCCAAATGTTCGACATAAATCTCCTGAGCCAATAAGTGTAAACTCGCCAACGATAAGCTGCTGAAATATATCTCTGTATTGCCAGCCTGTGCCTTTTTCATATACGCTAATCGGCCGTTTATTAGCATTTCTGCGGCATACTTTATCATCGGTTCTTCAAGAGCTACCCCAGATTATATCGCAGATTCGTCCGACGTTCAACAGCATACTAAACCTTAAATCATTTCAGTTCTTTTAACGAGGCGTTTAATGAAAGTTTATAATCCAACGGAGTCAAAATCTATTCCAACAATTTACATTGATGCCAAGAGGAATAACAATACGTGGCCGTGAAAATACACTCATAAACTTTGTATGGATTGCGATTGACGCCAAGTCATTTATCATCCACTCGATAAACATCTGAATATTAAAAAATAGCACGAAACAATGGCAAAGTATTTATGGTGGGCTTAATCTAGCATAAATAACAACAAAGCCTTGTTCTTTGATACCAGTCGGCTGTGGCAGGTCAGGCAAATAAATAATTGTTATTATTCTAATCTACTTTTTCACGTCTGCCATTTGCGGACTTAATCAACATAATATACGCGCCTTTTTAATTGTCATGTTTCAATAGCGCCGTTGGGGTCGAACACGAAACCTGGGAAACGATCTAGACGAAAGAATGTTGGCATTACGTCATTACTACTGGAAATTATTTTTTATCCACAAGTTGGATAAACCGATGAAAGCTAACTATCGCGTTGATAAACTGTTTTTTATTGCTCCGTTTACGAAAATTTCTTATCTGAACGAAAAAGTTACGTCCTGTCAAGACATCGATAAGTGAGTATTGAATAATAGGTAAATTTTCTGAACAATACCATTAATTAACGTAAAAAGCAATAAAGATTAGGAAAACATTGTCATGGAATGGTTAGTTTTCATACATTTTAATCCAAAATAAAGCGAATTAAAATACCATTGCGTTTATTACCGCTTTCAGTGATAGGTTGTTTGGATGAAACATGATTAAATTCGAAACTATTTGCTATTTTTAATGATAATAAATCAATATTGACATACAGCTACTTCAAAAATAAAATCTCACTTCTTCATAAGACAGTTTTCATCTTTAAATTGAATGTTAGAAACTTGAAAACTTAAAACTCAAAATCGATTGAATATCGAAATTTTTAGTTAAATCGGATAATTCGGAAAGTCGGGAAAATTTTGTAGTTTAATTTTCGTGGAACCTAATCGAAAATAGCGTGAAACATGTTTTCTAGGAGTTTGAAAATTGCAAAAAACTCGTTTTTTGTATGTTTTAACACATTGTCTAATACGCACAAGGATTATCTCTGAAATTCTACATTCCCGAAAGTTTTGAAAAACAAAGACAAATTTGAAAAAAAAAATGCAGAAATGTGGCATCCCTGAGGACGCCCTTTTCTATTTGACCGATTTTTTTTTGAATTGAGATTACTTCTTAAACAAATGCGACCTTTTTATTTTCATTGAAAAATCGATATCAATGTATGCTGCATTATTCGTTGAAATTTATAGTTGTTTGAACAATCTAAAAATCAAAAAACGTCAAGACGAGAGTAATCTTCAGTGTCGTCCTCTCTCGAGAAGACTCTCGCCGGTCTCATTTGCATAATCCAGTGAAAATTTGTAATAAAATGCCTTAATTTTCTTGACAGAAGCAGCTGTATAGTGACATTCACATAACAGTATCAAATTTACATTTATCCATCAATTTGGTATTTCTAATTCAAATTGTTTGTATTGTCAATAATTTCAATGATTTGCAGATTATTGGTTCGATCATTCATCTTTGTCGAGTCGCCGAGATTTCCTAATAAATTAATATAACGGACAAAGAGTAGGTAGCTATGGAAAGCACAGTTGCATGTTAAACCTCACTGGTTAGTGGTTACCAACGATCTACGGAGGCCATGAAATAGGTGATCGATCGTTCGACATTATTGTCCGGACATTCGATCAATCAGACGTGCAGTATTATGTGTTCATTAACATTGATATTGAATTTTATGTAAATGGGCGGCTAGGGTCTGACATCCAGGAAATACCGCGTAAGTTTCCATTGTTCGACTTGATTTGTTCGTTATTCTGCGCTAGAAGATGATGATGGTTCGGATATTTATTACCATTGTCATTTATGTATAAGGAATAGGAAATATTAATCAATTTTGACAGATATTTTTTGACGTTATAGCTGTTACATCAACAAAAACCGGACAATAATCACTCTGGATTACACTTTCTCTTGTTAGTGAAGCATTAATCCGGAGAGTCAATGAAACATTTAAATGGCAAAGCGATGACCTTTTTTCACCCTTGCATCGCCTTGAGCGGCATAATTTCCGTTTTATAAATGCTCCCAATACGAATGTAATTAATGTACCGGATTCCATTAGCCGATGATGTTTTTGTTTGATGATGAGCCTAAAACCCCTTGGGGCCAGTGAGTCACGGTAACCTTCCCCTGGTCGTCGAATTCAAGAAATAAAGTTGCACGGAATAACGGACGGTACGGCAACTGGAAATAATTTTGTCCGGATGAAATTTTAGAAACATTTGCCGTAAATCATAAGACAAAACCATCCTATCAAATAACCGATCATGAACGTAAACAGGATGAGTTAACCGATATAGCAATAAATAACTAAACGGGTATAATGGTTTAATTACGAAAACCGACAACTGGCAATAAAAACTTGAATAGTAAAAACAAATAATTCAAATTGTATATTCGCGCTTTAATGGAATAGAGAAAAAAACTATCGTGACCATTAGCAAACATATAATGAATATATTTCATATTTCGTCGGTTGATAACATAAAATTCTCGAATCCTATTCAGTAGTTGTCATTTTAATGAATATATTGGGTGATTTTCATTTATTAGTCAACTGTGTCGCCGGCGGCTTTTATTTCATATTAATATTTTATATTTTGCTCAATGGTATTCCTATAAATTTTTAGTTCGTGATAGATCCGCAGTGAAATATAATCAATTCAAAAATACCCGATATATCAGCCAGGCAATTCCGATAAATCACTTATTTATTATTAAAAAATGTGTCGTGCCATATCTCTGAGCGTGATTAAATACTGAACGACCATAACTTCGATTGCTAACGATGGCGATATCGCAACGTACTGAAGGATAATGAAATATCATTTCAAATGATGAAAGCATAGCTCACCTTATACACTGAAATCTGGTTGCAGACGCAGAGCGTCATATTTTATGCTCTTTGCACGGCAAAGAAATTAAGTAATTAATTTAGCCGTAAACTCATTTCTGATAGCGGAACTTTTTTCAATCATCTCTTATCAGAACCGTATCCAGCGGTGGTACCTTATATTTCACCTAAAGGATATTAAACCACGTAATGAAATTGTCAAATTAAGTAGAGCACGATTTCAAGATTACTTCTGCATGAAATATGTTACCAACGAAACTTCCAGACGGTCCTGAATATTTTTGACGTCGCGATGTTCATCTGCTACCGATGACAGCATTGCAAATCTCCGGTGACACTAATGTTGTACATGACAGGGCGTATTAGTGATTAAGCTGCTGATAACAGATTTAATGGAACGTCGGGCACTCCATATTATACTCCGTACTTCACATTGCTGCTAGTCGAATAATTACTTTATCCCCCAAACTTGCCAATTATGCCATCAAGCCTAGATCTAATGAGCGATAAATTCGTGTCATGAATAAAATGAAATGAAAACGTATCCTCTTGTTACTCGGTCGGAATTTGCGAGTTAAATTCAAGCTGATACAATGCTGCGGAGCGGAACTCCCTGTTTTCCATTGAATGTGTTCATTTGGGACTGTACCTATAAAGTATTCACAAATCAAATAACTTGAAATTAGCCGTTTACGCAGACCACTTAAGAAGGGCACAATTAATTATTTATATACAAGAGATTGCATCGTATAATAATGATGTACCTGAATTCTTTCTGTTTTTCTGGTAGCTATACACCAATTTCGCTCGAAAGAATAATGAAGGCAATTAAGCCAACGTTTCCTTTATATATTGGGATCTATTACCGTTGGAGAAGTTTCTTCCTTTTTTTTTAATAAAAGGAAACAAGATCTTAATTAACGGCTACAACACAGTTCCGTTCAATACGGGAATTTCTTCCGTTTAATTTAAAGTTTCTTTAATATTACGTATTTTTATTATGAGTCAAAATTTCCAACGAAAAACAATATTTTGGAAATATGCATTTGGACGGGTTTTTATTTGCCTGTCCGTTGGATTATTTTCTATATAAATCAGTTATATGTGTTGCGATTTTTCACAATAAATTTTTAGCATTCGTGATTTTTTAGAAAGTTCGAGAAAATCAAAGGTCATCTGAACAATATTTGTTTTTTTAGAAAAGAAAATGTTTCCTCGTTTGCTTTTGTTTGCCCAAATAATTGAGATGAACAATTTTTACTCCGTCAGAACACTGAATAATTTTAAGTGATGCTAGCGGTGTATAGAGTGAGTTTATTATCAACGATTTCAGTATTAATATGTTGAGTTATTGATGGAATACATTTTTTTCCCATAAAATTCGTTCCTACAGACAAATATTTGTAGGAAATTCTGTCATGTTAACACAACGAAAACAATACTTGTCCAAATACATTTTATGTTATAATTTATACTGCATCCCTCGTTAAAGCAAACGATTCCATACATTAGATTGATGAGCGCGATGTCGAATTTCCTAATAGAAATTTGACAAGGCCGTAATTATTCATCGAAAGGATATTAATGATTTTCAGGCCTAATTTGAGACCGCCACACCGAAACAGAACATCAATTTTCAGTCGTTTTCAACGTGAAAACAAGTAGTGATCATTCTTTTTATACAACTTCACGCTTCAGGTAGGTGGAAAAGCAGGTTTCGATGGAATTCTAACCATCGTAACATGAAGTTTAACTCAAAAGGAAACATAAAGTCAAGAAAATGGAAATTCAATCTGATTTTTTGTGTACTCAATGAAATACTAGTTTTTCATTTCAAATTGAGGGTTAATTAGTGAGGTATACTGTGCGTATAAGGTGAGATCGTCGCATTTCGATTTCTTAATACATATCAACTTAAAACAGAGAATATTAAGAAATTGCACTTCATTAAAGCTAATATTTCACACTAAATAGTACATCAAATCTCTAGTTAGAGGGAGACGTATAGTTATAATAAAAATGTTCAAAACTGAATTCAAATTTTTTTTTATTTCGAGAAATAATGCGAAAGAATGGAAATTTATACTCATGAAAATTATAAGAGTAAAATGAAGGGCACCTTGAAAAGTACCCTGGTCAAGTTGGATTTACCCCCAAGTTTTTTCACTCAAAGTTTTTCGAATTTAATCGTTTCATTCAAACTGCAGAAGAGCTATTGAATATTTGTGAGCATAAATTTTTAGACAAAACTTTCAAATTTAACTCGAATCGAAACGTTCATATTACATTAGAATTCATATTGAACCTGTCATAATTGGAACCAACCGTTCATTCGCTCAAGTGTGCCGTTCAAATCCAACACTATTATCAATACAAGCTTGACTGATGACAACATCAAACTACGAAGTATTGAGGAACCTTTTCATCATTCATTAGTGAAAAAGCATCCAAAATAGCCTTATTTCTATTGGATATAATCGAATTTTAGGGATTTTCGTTATTTTAAACTATCAATACGTATAAAACGTGATAAGAATGAAATCATTTGAACACTTAATTTACGAGAAAGAGCAATAACTTCACAATGGGATGTCGTAAAATAATAATCTGGGAAAAAATTTTATGACAACTTGCACGATCAAAAAATCATTAAAAGTTGAAATAAGAGCCCCGGTGCTTTTAAACCTCATTAAAATCTAAAACTTTGTATAGCATAGTGAAATATCTGTTCAGATCTGCAGTAGTTGAAATATTTGCAGATTTTTTCGTGTTTTTTTATTGATAGTATTTGAACTGCACATCATACTCGTATGGATCTATTTTTTTTTTCGAAGTTAAGTATTGAATTTAGGTATGACGAGAAATTTTTTATTCGTGTAACCGTTTTTATATAACCGGTGTATCAATGATTTGAATGAAGCAACGAATTTAAAAGTCTCGCGTCAATCGATTTTCCTGTTATGTAATTAATTCTCTGACTTCACCGCACGAGTCGCACTCGTCAGTAAAACATTTCTATTCAAAGACCCTGATCGCTCACCAACAATGTCAATTAAAGTGCCGACAACTTCACATTACAGACTATATAACAAACAAATTTAATTATTCATTCAAATTATTCGCGGACGGAATAAGCTTATCAATACAGTTTTTTATAGAGAGGAGAAAAAGCAAGGTTGCAAATAAAATGGATAATTGACAGCAATAAATCATGTAATGAATCTATTTATTGGATTGTAATTTATTCTGTCTGCTTATATTAATGATTCATTTGAATGTACAGTGACTAATTGATCGAAACGAACGGAGAAATTAATAGCGGTATCGATTAAAGTTCAACTTATTTATTGATGTTTTCAAGATCGCATAGACTTCGTTGTCTGGAAACGGAAGAATGGATATTTCAGAAATATGTCTAAATAATTTAGCCCTAGGAGGCGACGTACTCAGATGAATAAAATTAACACGGACCTGAGCCATCATACGTCAACAAAATTATAGAGCAGTCCATTTAATACTCGCTCTAGATCATTAATTAAGATACCGATGGAAATTAATTATAATTGCACTTTGAACAAATTATTTATTTTACCTTCGGTCGGATGGTTTTATGGGGGAATAATGATGGGGTTTGAAGAGTGAAATATGTGGACATAATTCACCTCGTTTCCGGCAAATGTTAGACCGATTTAGAGAAGAATTGGGGTGGTTAACCTATTCGCTTCACAATTTAACAAAGCGCGTTGTAATACTTTTGTACGAAAACAGAATAGACAGGAAAGAAAATAATTATCCGAAATTTCCTACACACTCCGGGATTTCTGAGCATTGAAACTCGGGCTTGACATTCGATTCGGCTGTTGCCTCGATGAATTACATTAATTATAAACCGATGCGGCGCCGCATTTAGCTTTCTGGACAAAATCCAAATAACTTCCAATTGTCCCTCAACTTGTGTCAGAAACGGACTCGCCCTTGAGATCAATATCGGGTTTTGTGTTTTCATCGCAATGCATTGCTTTTCCCTCCATGTTCAGTTGAATGGAGTCGACGATTTTGTTTTTCATTTGTTGATTCGATGGTTCAAGAGCACGGGATCGGTCAGTACGTTCCTGATATTCTAGATTTACCCTTCACAGACAGAGCTTGTGCAAGCATAATATATTCAAATTACTAGACGCTATCCCGACACTTTATTTATGTAAATGTTTCTGAGTGTACCCATTTACCACTAATTGATCGTCACTGTGAACAAATTAACAACATTTTCTATCTGAAATATGGCCACTCTGAAAGGAGGAATCGTGTTTGTATAAAAGCTTTGTCTACTCTCCTTTATTCGAAACACAATCGTGACAAGTACACCTTTCTTAAGTAGTGGTGGTATATTATTCGATAGATTCTTCTCGTGCTGTAATAGACTAAAAGCACACGCATTACTATTGTCAGTGGAGCGTACGTGAAAATTTAATTCGTATATCCGACTCGACGTTCTTTCGGTTGAAATATAATGAAATTGAAGCGATTGCAAGTGTATTATCTGGATTAAAGAACTGTCTTTTATAGTTATATACTGCTTCAGTTTTCAACATCTTAAAACCTTGAGAGGGTTCCACGTGAAAAAATTCAACTGGAAAATCGCTTATGAAAAAGAAAATCGATCAAGCTTCTTAAAGTATCAGTGTGTTAAATAATAATTCATTTATTTCAATTATACATTTTAAAAAGACGAAGAGGTAAAAGTATGATATGAAATCTGTCAGAGTCGTTGAAGCAAGACGAAGTACCCGATTAAGGAAAATGTTTGGCGGAAAACGAAACAGGAAAACACTGATATCCTGCGAGAAAAAAGCTGTTGTGTAGATTACGAATATTTGCTGCTACAGATAGAAAGGAAAAACGAAGGCTACCATATTTGGAAAATTGTTACTTGAAAAGCATTGGACTCGTAACTCGAAGAGACTGTTGTCATAGACATATTTGAGTGATGCGAAATTTATTTCTGAATTTCTGTTGGAGTGTCACAGATAAAAAATCTAAATTCGTTGAAAGTTTATATTTTGTCTTTGTAATAGAATTTTAACGATGTGTTTAGTTGAATTAGTATGTAAACTTTCACGCAAGTGGATATAACAACTTTCCGTATACATACAAGCTACTACAATTGCTAGAAATTCATTTCACGCTATAGGAAATGTGGCCAATAAAATCATTGGAATTTCCAAGATATCGCTCGGTAATGAAGTCATTTGCACTGAAGGCGACGTGAAATTCTTCGCCTTCAGCCCACTTACGACCCGCTAAGAACGAATGCGTATTATAAGATTTTCAGATTGTGATTACAGTTCTTGGGGGGAGTATTTCTCCAGGTATAATGAAGACAAGACTGCCGTATGGTAGGTAGCGAAAACAGGTTATTTGGTGTGTCTAGAAGTTTCAAGACTCCCTCCAGGAGGCATAAAAATGCGGAGTAGCCGTCGGAGAATGCGTTTTATTTACATCTCGACATATACAGCGACCGTTTTGCGCGGCGGTATGTCGGCTGCGACTTTTTGATTGCCTGTTTTGATTGCAGTTGTCGATAGTATCGATAACGTTTCCTGTCGAGCGGTAGCGGTCTCATTATAGTTCGGGGGTCGTTTTAACAGATCAGGACCGGCACAGACTACGAACTACCTTCGAAAACTTCCCAAAATTAAAATCGCCACTCGCTGAAGTCGAACAAAAAATCTGTATGTACAACTAAACATCCATTCGAAAATGACTACTTTTATCTAAAAGCGTCAACGGGCATATAATTTTGGACACAACGCCCGATTGAAATACTACCGTCTGCACTGCATTTCAGCAAAAAAAGTCCAGACTCGCCTAAACGATTCGAAATTAATGTAATTCAGAATTCAGAAGAGATACCCAATGATTTATCTATTCGCGACACAGAGATATGCAGAACCTCCGGCGGCTTCTTCAAAGCCAATAATTGGACTGAGCAGAAGAAGTTGGCCAATGCAAAAAACTGCATCGTACCCAATGGTATAAATAATTCGCAGCCTTACAACGTCAACCAACGAGTTGATTTATTGTCGAACGAGGTTGGCAGTGATGAAAGTCGCGGCGTATAAACAATCAAAGGGCTCCTGGTGCCGCCAGGGAGTACTCGCTGAATATCAGAGACACACATGAACTAGCCCATTTTTAAATCGTTGAATAAAAAACATCTCATATCCATTTGTTTTCGTCATGATAATCCACGAAACATCACAGAACACATGTACTTGTTTGAATACATTTACCTCTTCTTTCAACATCCTTTTTCAATTGCATAAAAGGATTGAAAAAAGCAGCGAGAGAATATTCTCTTCCATTATTGTTATGAAAATTTGGATTTATCTTTTAGTTGCCCTATGCTTCGATGTCTCCTCCAAAAAATCAACGTTTTCAGATAGTTTTTCAATATTAATGAAAACAATAAAATAAATATTTCATTGAGAAATAATATTTTGTCCGCAAGTTTTCATTCAATTTCTCCTCAGATCCTATTCATTTTGAACCCTATGGAAATTCGTCTCGCAAGACTTTTTGACAAAAATTATCAAATAGAGTTTCTTAAATGTGGAATCACTAACATTTACAGCTTGAAGGCACTAAATTTTTTTAAATAAGAAGACATAAAAAATACCTACCAAGATATATAACTTTTGCTTTCGGAGAATATTCTATTGGTTGTGGCCGTCGCCGCTGTCTAACAATGTCTTCTAATCTCGATCTGTCGGTATTTAGTGGGAACTGGTTTCAAAAGGATTCCCGCCCGAAATTGTACGGCAGACTACATTTTCGAAAAAGATCTACGCGTTCTCAGAAATTCATACCATTTCTGATGTACATATAAGAAACGTTTAAAATTTATGGAAAAACGTAATTGGATTTGTAGCCTTATATAATTTATTATGAAAATAGTGAATTTCTCTATTGCCGGAAGTCATTTTCCAACGATAAATTTGCATATTTTGTCTTGATCATTCAAATATTGAGACATGGCAACACTTTTTCCGCTCATTTCATTAACTTGTTATATTCATGATATATGGGACGAGTATTGAGCCACATGTTGTGAGGAATCATGATTGCAGTGCTAGTTTGAGAATTTGTGCAACATCCTCCTAATTTCCTGAGTGAACGTATCGAAAAAATTAGATAACTTCGGAAAAGATATTAATCGAAACTCGATCAATTTGGAATATAAAATCAAAATTTACCTGGCGTTGGCAATTAAGACTGCATTCTTCACGTGAGAATATTTCAAAAAACAGTTATGTGCAGTATTTATGTAAATTAGTTTTCATAATTCACCAAGAAACGGTGGTTTTTCGATAAAGAAAGTTCCTGCTGTGCTGAATCAACTTTTGATATCTATACCACTTTTTTATTTGCCGCAAGAATCCGCCAACGTGAGAAAAAACACTGTCACACTGTGTTGACTGAACAAGGATATTTATAAGCGACCTTTCTATTTCGACATGAAGATTTTGGTTAATCGTAGATTAATTACCGAAAAATAAAATGTGTTAATCCAAATCTATTCTAGCATCATTTACATAAATTATAATATCCGGTCAAACACGAAAAAATGAGGATAATTTCGTTTTTTTTTGAGTATAAAAGTCAATATATTCTAGATGACATCAAGAATAAGGCAATAGCAATAGGTACAGCATCCTGAGTTCTCTGAGAGTTTGATAGGTAGAGGCGAATTATGGATTTGTTTTATCTCCACTTGTCTTAACCAGGTGTACTGTATTGTAAAATTTTGAAAAAAGTAAAATGTCTAATTTTTCAAAAGAAAATTTATGTAAATGAATCTTAAAATTACGAATCACTCGAAAAACAGCAATTTCAATGTGTTGTCCACCATTTTCGTTACAAATCGTACGACATTTTTAATCCAAATACAAGAAGAAGCGGCGCTCAAAAATATATTAGAAAAAGCAGAAATATATGATCTTTTTGTAAAAAGTAAGTCGATAGATAGATAGTATTCCAGAAAGAAGGAAGCTTAGATAAGAAATAATCAGTTTATTAGAGATATCAAACCCTTTTTTCACAAAATATTTATATAAAGTAAAAAATGAGCGACTGTCAACATCATTAATGTTGGCTAGTTTAACCGTCTCCAAAATATGGGAGGTCAAAACTATGGGAGTAAGGCATAATATAATACTATCCATCTTTCCTTTGTTCCCTCAAAATTTGTTATTCTATTTACCGTGCTACTGATTACGCTTTCCGAGATCGTTTCGACGTGTCGGTTAAGATCAAAGCGACTGGAAGATTTTGTCATTGTTGGTCGTCTTCATGGGTGGCGTAGCGAGCCTTCTCGGTTGGGGACAGAAAGTACGTGGGTGATTTAACGCTTCTATTCGTCACGCCGGCGGTGAAGCTTTTGAAAAATGGGAAATTTTTATTTTGTTGACGAATCTCGTGATTTGACAAACTGAATTATAGCCATGAATTGTCTGGAAAAACAGTTTTTAGTATCAGTCAAGGTAACGCGTAGTATAAACAATAATTTCAAATACACATAATTGAAAATAGTTGGGCAAACTGATGGATTATATCGCCTTTATTAAATAGACTGTCAGATGCGCGTTGTAAACTTGTCAGTTTAACTATAAAACAAACTTTTCTTTCGGTGAAATTTTTCATCGAAATACGAACGGTCCAATCATTCTAGACATCGGATGAACTAAATTTTGCAACGATGAAAGAGTCAATGCAGGGATCGTTTTCGATAAAGCGCCCGGTTACTCGTTAGAACAAATTATCAACACTTTGCAGAATGTTTGGCTGTCAGTGAGTGGCGATATCTATCTGTCTATCTATCTACATATATATAAAAGTTATGACAGCTGTAACGAGCGGAACCGTAAAATAAACAACCGTCTTGGCTCTAGATCAAACGAAGAAACGAAACCGACTTTCAGGGTCCGAGTATACAATACCCAACAAAATTCGCGCCTTTCTAGAACATGCCACCTTTTATTTATTTTTCTTCATCGATTGTATTCACTATTCCAACAAACATGTGCAAACATTTTTAGAATAATATGATGAAGTTTTCAATCTCAAGTCTATGCGATCCATTATAAATATGTATTTCTTTTTTGTCTATAGTTTCGAGGTTCATGATTTGAAATGCATGTTACAATAAAAAAAATAAGTTTCGAATCAACTTTTCGGTTTGAGTAGTGTAGTAAAATAAACAACAGTACAGGCTATGAACTCATTTTTAACATTTCAACGAGTTGCAACGTATACTTTAAACCTGAACGGTACTCAAAGGGTCGCTTGTCGTCCATGCGGCAGCCGCAGACTAGAAATAAAAATGTTTTCGTCACTAAATACCAGTTTAAAGCTCAAATAACTTGACAATAATAAATAAATAAAAGCTTACCTGCACCTTCATTTGAATAAGTTTTATTGCTATGATTTATGGACCCAGGCGGCACCTTTTGAAATGTCCAAATTTCTCGGTACATCTTGTTGTTGATGCTATCGTTATAAGATTTTAACCAAAATAAATAGGATTACAAGACAATTGAAACGGCGGGACTTACCAGTAAAATGTTAAAGGTTTGCTTATGCCTCCTACTGTTATACTTGGGCATAGCAATTAGTTAACAAGATTAGCAAGCGTATTTCAAAAAGTATATTAAGGCAATTTTTATTTACAACCCTTGCCAACCGACTGGTTGTTCGTGCGGAGTGCGGACGTTTAAAATGAAGAAAACATAATTTGTGAACAAAACATTGTTGGCAGTTCTTATTGTTCGCAGTACACAACGGAATTCGTTTGTTTTTCATGCATCCAAGACAAAAACTGATAGTTTTGGAGCAAAAATAGCAACAAAAGTAATGTGATTGTTACATACATGTTTTTAAGTGCACAATTCTAGTTGTGCTATTTTTAAGAGTGAATTACCATAATTGCTCGTACCAAAAGAAAAATGTATAACTACCCAGTTTTGTACTTCATTCTGAAATGAACCAAAAATATTATTGGGGCTATTATGGAAATATCAATTTTTCATTATTTTTAAAATGATGTTGCAGTTTAGGAATAAGTTTTTTCAATATCCAATCAAATTTCACAAGAGAACAAGAAAAATAGAGTCCAAAAATTCAATTTTGTAGTGAGTATATATATCAATAGATGAAGAAACCAAGAAAGGAATTTTAAAAAGATCATAAACTTGGAAAAATTATTAATGACATTAATGATATTTCAAAAAATGTCTTTAGAATCGTTATGGAATATTGCAAAATGAGCGCTACTTATATTAGTTTTAAGAGTAAACTAAGTTATAGAACACAATTGAATTTACGTTCTCTGTAATGAAAATGAATTTTTGTAATGAACTCATACTTTTTTCTGCCCAAACGAACACCTCATCGTCTATCATCTTGAAATATGGCTCGTTACGTTTAGAGTTTTTTCGCATTATTTTCAGAACTGATTATAAAGATAACTGGAAAACAACTCGTTTAACTTATTACGATCAATTTTAAAAACAGACACTTGCACAATATATTAACTCAGAAATAGAACTTTTATTCGCCTACGTTATCTCATTTGACAGTTTAATAGCCAACAAATTTTACAACTTGTAATTTCGCATTTGTCGCGCTTATTCATTATTTCATCGTTGAAATATTTATATATGCGAATACGCTATAAAGATTCATCGCATTTGCAAATTTTTTTAATTCTATCGAATATTCCGTGAAGCTTGACGCAGATGCATAAACGATCAACGGATTTCGCATAAGATCACGGTTTTGGATTGGTTTAACATAGTACTTGAAAAAAAGACGAAAATCGATCCATCTACGTGTTTTTCAATTTTTAGTGTATTACTAATATGATTTTGCATCTTCATTTAGAATTCATTACGACACGTATGCAATATTATTAATAGATGTTGCCTATAGAACATTAGACAATATTTCATAATGGCATTAAATAAATGATAGTGTGTGTAATATACTTCCTAACGAAACATTAATTTTAATAGGATATACTTAAATTTAATATACACGCTTAGGTAAGGGAAGCAATACTATAAACATGTTTTTCAATTTTTAATAAACTTGAGGCACACCGAGAGGTGAAACTACACACAGAGAGTCTAAGTTTCTATTCGTCTCAAAACAGGGGATTTTCCAATATAATTTTTTAAGAATGAATAAGTCTCGCTTACAAATTGGGAATAGAGTTAATATAAACAAATCAATTTTGGGGAATTGTTTTTACAGAAAATGTGGTTTCCATATACATATAAGAATAGAAATGTTGCAACATGTGAAAGGAACTCTACTAAAATTAATAGACTCCGATCTGTCATTAAGAAGAACTAAGAAAGACATAAGTGCACCATCTAATTCTTCGGGGAAACGCAAATTTTCCTCTCTTAGGAAATAACCCATTAACCTCTGCCTCGTGAACTTATACATTAATAGGCGGCACCAATTAGGTTGAGGAACACGAAATAAGAGCTGATTTCGAGGAGGAAAATGGGCTTTTAATAATAAAAAAAATACACAACATTTTCTAAATACACTTTTTAGTGAGTGATTAACAGGAAAAATATCAAGCAAAATCGGAATGGAATTGAAATATTTCAAATATATATTCGTTTGGAATATAGATAGAGTATATACATATGTAATTGAGGGCAAGAATTAACGCTAATCCAATCACTAATAATCGTTTAATCTAGACATACTCCCTAATATAGTCGGTAATAATCTATTCGCTCCATTTCACAATTATTGCAGTCATTTGGTGGTAGAGGCTTTTGCAATTAAGAATCTAGAAACATCAGTAGGAAGGAAATCGAGAGCGAAATAGAGGATCATCTTATGTTCGTAATATTTCACCTAACGCGCGTTACGTGTTACAGAAATAAAGCAGGTTAACGAACTGAGGAGGCTGCAGATGAAGCCAAGATTGCCTTCTATTGAGCACGAGTACTAGATAGCAATTTTGAAATATTACGGAATTCTATAATTTGTTTTTGATGGTGAGAACACTTTTATTCGCAGGGAAACTAATCATTTAACACCCACGTAAAACGTGATCAATACTCATTCCGTCAATTCGAAACATTCGGATTACCAATTTTTTATCGACAAAATTAAGATTTTCCAGCATTCACTTTTTTAATTATAATTAAATAACCAACACAAATATCAGCACGAGAAGGCAAATGTATTATCCCATTTATCAACTGTGAGTAATTAATGAATCTAATTAACACACAGGTTCTAATGACTTTGTGTCCATCTTCAGTGCGCCGCCAACGGATTTGAAGCTCTGAATACAAAGTTACTGTGAATTACAAACAATCGAGTAGAAAATGCGGATAACGCGAAGTGTGATTGAGAACGGAAATATAACTGTTTTGAAATGGAACTGGAGTTGATTGAACGTGAAGAAATTTTTAGCGAGACAGTGACCATTAGCATAGTGAAATGAAATAAATCGAGCGCAGATGAAATGAGATTCATAAAGTTTAGGTGATAATTAAGTTGTTTTGATAATGATGTAAAAATTGATTCTACACAATTCTCGTCCTTGCTCCAACGTTTTGCATATTTCCAGTTCTGCATTATTCAAAGTGGGTAAGTATGAAGGAACTTGTAAATACGCCTTGTTGATTAACAACTGACAAACATGGCACTTACATTATACCGCATGTCAAATTGTGTAATTCGCAATAAATCATTCATGATATATACTATTCATTATTGGTTATACCAAGGATAATAGTGAAACTTAGCCAGTTTTTCAAATGGAAATTAAGAATGAATAGCACTTACCTAATATTATAATTGAACGGGAAATTGAAATGAAAAATGATTCATTTCTTAATGTCCCAAGGACTAGAAGTGATCAATTGTTGTTTTCATAATACCAATAGATAACTCTCGAAATTCTATTGCCTCCTCCACATTCGTATTATTATCTTCTTAACAGTTACTAATTTTTTGTTACTGTGTATATGATTATGACGACATACTTTTCATTTGAGGAACTTTCGTTCAGCAGGAATAGTTCAAAATATTTTACACAGTCCTCGAGTACGCCATTGATTTTAAGGTAATCGTGACCAATTCTTTTTGTCGGTTGATTTTCCTCAAAATATTTTCCAAAGAATTGATTACAATCCGAGAAGCGAGGTCGATCGGGATCATCAATGAATCTAGAGTATACGTGAATGAATATGTTACCGTGTCACAGGGTTGATTATTTTTATGGTTTGTGCAACATGTGTCACAGTTGCCCATTAAACTGTTTCTTGGTTAGATTTCATGTTATATTTTGCAGAGATTTCTCAGAAAATCTTGAAAAATCAGATGCGTTATCGAGTATTCTTGAATTCTTCTTTTCTGAAGATTTGGCGTTGAGAAATACGTTTGAATATTTAAACCAAAATCGTTATTCCAGACCTGCTTAAATCATCGACTTTTATTCAAATCGAAATCTAAAATGACATGAATGGGTAATTTGTGTACCCAAGTAGAAAAAAATTCAACCTAATAGATGGCATTTCCAAATTTTCGAAAACTATGGAGAGAAACGAATTTTTTGTCATTACACTAAGCAAAATAATTTCAGTTTTCTATTTTATTCCCTTCGAAATCATTTCAATTCGAAAAGCAAATAACAAACAAGCGAGCTAAACTGTTATTCCAGGGGACGCTTTAATAGAGTTTGAAAATAGCAAATGAATGCGCAAGCGCTTCGGAAGACCACAACCAGTTCTGTTCCAATTGCTGCTCTGCTGTCCACAGGCAGGCAGCTGGCTCATTCTGAAGTAGAGAGCCGTAGAGTAAACGCCGCAGATATAATTCGTTCGTTAACGCGTTCCGTTCTTAGTTTTCTCCTGTGATCTTTTCGAAGTGTTTAATCCTCGCAAATGGTTGTGTTAGAAGGTGGTGGAATGTTGTCATCAGCTGCTAATCAATATCTTCAACCGGATTACTTGTCACCACTGCCAACTACGGTTAGTTTCAAAGTTTGATTTCATTTTTTTAGGTTCATTTTATATGTAAATTGTTTTCAAAAATCTATGGATAACAGGGTCGTCGTAAAACACTATAACTGTTTTTTTTAACCCGATTCAGCAGCAAGGATAATGTGATTTGGCCTTTGCTGTTGGTGAATGAGCATCGATTAATCATCCAAATTCGTGATTCAAAGGTATTTGCGGTGCCGTCGTGTTGTCGCAAAGCGAAAATCAATTCGGTGTTATATTTATATTTGTTTTACTCGGTGGCTCAATCGATATGTTCAATTTTACTTCAAATAATGTCGAAGTGTTATAATCGTTATTCGATTTGCGTCCGTCGCCGTCGCGTCGGTTGGTTCGGCGAAGTGCAGTGCATATCCCCACTGCAATTTGCGAGGGTTGCGAAAGTTGATGCGAAACTCAGTGATAAACCCGATCATTGACTAATGTGCCGCAAATTAGTTTTCAAGTTGACAAATGTTTCGGTCGTTACGCGATCATGATTAGCTGGTATTTCGATGGGAACGAATCCATTGTGCATTTAACCAATTGGTCATACAATTGAGTACAGCTTTAATATCTTTGAACCCGTCAAACATTTCAGAGCCGTTAATGATCGATTCGTGATGGTCAAATGGAACCAAAATAGATTTTAGAGTTTGAACAGCAAGTTTGTGCGACCGTCGGCTTCGGGACTGTGCACGTCCAACACGTTATTTCGAATCATCAAGTGAAAATTCAAAATTTTATTGCGTTCAACTATTGAAACTATGTTCTAAAATATAGTGACTCAACTCGAAACAACTCAAATTTGTATAAAAATAACTATTTCCTTGGGTACACAGCATTTTTCTGCAATTTTTACTCAATTATTTCATCTAGCTTGCATTAGTATACGACTATTCCATAACAACAGTTTTCTTATACGAAATATGACGGGCATGCGTATGTACCCTTCAATCAAGTCCCCAAATTTTTCTTGAAAGCCGCCAGACGTGTCGTAGACGTTCACGGTGTGGAAAATCGATATAAACCGGAACCGGTTGACGCACCTTTACACAGTTCTCAAATTATGAACCGAAATACATGAATCAAGCGGCAAGTCAAACACATGTCATTCCTAATGGAGTGGAAGTCATTTCACAACAATAGACGTATTGCTTTTTCGTAACATCTAGTGAAATGCACGGTGAAACGAAACATTACAATGCGCTAGCTTTTGTTATAATTTGTATTTTAACCTCCTATATTCACCATTTGTATCTTTTATTATTTAATTTTTGAAGTAAATACTCTGTTTCTAAGTAATCAACTTGACTTATTGCTTTTGATTTTTTTTAAACAAGCAAACTTTGTTTAGCTTCATCTTCAAATAGAAATTAATATCACAGATTTCCAAAAATATCGTTCTGTTTCGTGCCACGTATGTTTTTTTGTTTGATTGTGATCTAAACTGAAATTTGATACTTGAAAATCTGGGACAAATTTTGTGTTGATCTGTGTCAAATAAACTGGCTTGTGGAGGAGGAGAAGTTCACAACCTGAAAAGTTTGCAAATTCTACGAATTGTTTAATCTCGGGTAATAGATTGTGAAGAAAACCTACGACGGATGATTAAAGCAACCGCACAGAAGATAACAGATTCTTAAATTCACGATGATGGTAAAATCAACGAGAAAGAGAACATCGGCGTGTCCTAAATGTCTCAACTTTTCAAGTAGAAAATGTTGAATGGTGATTGCAATTGTGCTTTTGATACTCCTCTCTTTTTGTCAACATGAGGTAGAAACATTAATGAAATTATTCCTGTAGGAAACCTAGAGAGTTTCAAGAAAAGTACATTTTCTTGTTCAAGCACCATTTAAATTAGATATAAAAAGACCTGAATTGTATCTAATTATTGAGCGTTTTTTTAAATAATTTTCATGAGCAAAACCAAATTGACCAGAAAAAAGTGTTTTTCAAATATACTTCTCAACCTGCATCTCGGAAAGTCGAGATGTTTATCGAAATTGTTTGTATCAAACATTTTTTGAAATGGTGTTTTGAGAGTAAGATTACTTTCTGACCCCAGGAACGTCCCGTTAATTGAAATAACTTTACTCGCCTCAAAAATATAATTCACTTTTATAATGAAATTATATTTTCTATGAAAGTTTTTCAGTGACATCCGTTTGACCAGATTAGTTTTCCATTAGAATTCATCAAAGAATGCAGTCGTAAATTTCAAAAATTTGATCTATGAATGTATTTTTAATACAAAAATATTGGGGCAACCTTGAAATAACATAATTACATACCTTAATATAATTCTGAAGACAAAAAGATCACTTGAGTATTTTGTGCGATTCAACAGGCAGTTTTTTCATTTGTGGTCGGATAACACCGTAAAAAATTCAGATTGAATCCTCATTACAGAATCTAGCACACTTAAAATGCCTTCTGTCCCCGCAATCGATTGTGGCTTCTTATTCGCGTGCTCGCGTACCTACATCGTTAAGAGAAATTGAATTTTTTCATTCCTCAAATCGATAAACATGATGGTGAAACACTTTTCATGGAATGAAAGAAATGAAATTTGTAGCCATGGCCTTCTTGCTAAAGTTGGAAAGTTCGAACACAAACTACTTTTTGAAAGGAGATCAAAAACTAATTGCCTATTATATTATGACGGATTTTGGGTAACCTATTATTAAAAACATTTGACACACTTCCGATTTATTATCACACATGTCAATTTTTGGCAGAAACGTTTGATTCTTCGAATAAAACGCCGATAAAATGTTCCTCATTGATCAATAGAAGCTCGAATGCAAACCAAACAACGCGCGGTGATAGATTGAAAAAAAAACGTCTGAGACGACACTTGAGCGTCACGCGACTGTTGAACAAAACCACCCGAGACTCCGCATTTACGTCTCACGACAATCGACGTGTTGGAAAGCGACACTAGAATGTTCCATTTCTTACTCGTGCATTGGAATTATGTAATCTTATTTTGTTGTTTTTTTTTAATTTCAGTTGGACGCTAAAAAGAGCCCTTTGGCTTTATTGGCACAAACATGCAGTCAGATCGGCGCAGACTCTCCTCCGTCGAAACCCTTATTGTCCACATTGGACAAGTCGAAGAAAAGCGTCGACAATACCAGAGCGTCGCCAGCGTCGTCTCGCGACAAAAATGGTCAACGGTCTACTCCAACCGAACATAAATTAGCTTTCAAACCGTACGATGCTAATGGAGGAGCGGCGACTCCTCGGAAAACGGATGACCGTCCGTCGTCAAAGACAGGAAGCGTTACCGACGATAAAAATGACACGAAGACTCCAGATAGGAAAACGGCATCTCCTTCGAGTAGCTCCTCGGCTACGCCGATACCGGAAACGGGAAAAACATCGCCGGCCGGCAGTTCTACTGACAAATCGGCGAGTCCGTCGACAACTCGTGGCGCCAGTCCCATCATCCGATCTGGATTGGAAATACTACAAGGCCACAAAGATTCATCTCTAGGCGGCAGCGGTTTTAAACCTACAACGTTGTCGTCATCGACAGCGGGACTCGGAGGCGGTCTTAATGGCGGACCCTTGAGTTCCTTGTGTTGTCCCCCCGGTTTAGAACATACGAACCCAGCATTCCGGCCACCCTTCTCGGGAGCGCCGTTTTCGCCACATCACGCTGCAATGCTCGCCGCAGGTTACGGTGCACCAAACCCTTACGTCAGTTATGCGCGTGTGAAGACAACGTCAGGTGGTGAGGCTTTGGTACCTGTATGTAGAGACCCTCTGTGCACGGGTTGTCCGTATAGCATGCACAACAATCAGTATCTAATGAGCGGAGCGGGGGCAGGTGCGAGTCCTTGTCCGAGCGGATGCACGCAGTGCGATCATCAGAAATACAATTTGGCAATGGCTATGTCGCTGGTGCCTCCAGGATCTGTGCCATCTTCTCTCGCCTACTCCCAACTGGGGAGACCTTACGTTTGCAATTGGATCGCAGGGGATAATTATTGTGGGAAGAGATTTGTCACGTCGGAAGAGTTATTGCAGCATTTGAGAACGCACACGAGCGGTGCTGACCCAAACGCCGTAACCTCATCTGCGTCAGGTTTGCTCAGTCCCCACCTGTTCTCCACGGCGGCATTGCATCGTTCCGGTTATCCAAACCCGCCGTTGAGTCCGTTGTCGGCGGCTAGATTCCACCCGTACGCAAAACCGCCGCTAGCAGCAAGTTTACCAGCTTCTCCCTACAGCGCGTTCAACCCAACCGCCTTGGGCCCGTACTATTCACCGTACTCGATGTACGGTCAACGTCTTGGTGCAGCCGCCGTTCATCCGTAGTGTGTTTTGCGGTCTCCAACGGACTTTGTGCAAATGGAGTCCTAGGGCCGTTTTGTCCATTTTTTATACTGTGATAATGTAAATAAATATTCTTCAGACAAAGTTATGGTTAATTCGAAAGGAATTAAGTGCAATCTACGCAATGTTCGAAGTGAATGTTATTTTATTATCGTCATTATGTGCCGAACTATCATAATTATTCATTTCAATCTCAATTAAATTATTCCCCACATGTTTCCTCTTTTAATTTAATTACTTATACTTGTATAGACTGTAAGTATTAATGTTGAGTTTAATGATGCTTTAATAAAATGTTTGTAGAATCAAATGCACTTCCTTTTTTCGTTCATTAACAGACTTTCCACTCCTGAAATATAATTTTCTCACGTCAAAGATCATAACGATAAAACAACGTGAAAAATGGATTCAAAACCAGAAGCGATGAATAATTAGTGTATAATTGAGATGAATTTGTCGACCATTTCCTGATGGGAAAAGAAATGAATTAAATTACTTCAACCTGCTCTCGGATACCACCTTTGAAACTGTTACGAATTTACATAATCGATGTAGATACCGATCATACATGTCTCGAAGTACGCAGTGAATAGTTTGCTCCAACTTGAATAATTATTCATGCTGTTTCTGTCGCAGCCACTAACTGAAATTTATAGGCCCCGACGTTTAACCATGAAAAATAGTGAAAACCTGAAAGTAGCTGTATTTTTAGAACAGCCGTCATCAGGTATGCACACACACATATCAATTTCGCTATTAATTTTAATCGATATAATCAATAACTTAACTGACAGGTACCTGTTTTCTATGTGTAAATTGTCGACTTATCAGACATGATTTGTTGGTTTTCAACCGACCCTAATACGTAGTATTGTGAAATTGATTGACGAGGAACATAGTTAATTGATTGAATTAATTACGTCCGAAGCACACCTTATAAAATATAAAGACAGTTTGAAGTATATAAAAGCCAATTAGACGCAGTGCCCAATTTTCTATAAAAAAAACGACCAATTAATCTGAGAAAAGTGGCGGTGATAAAATAAAATGAAAGACTGGTCGGTTAGCTTCACTGCGACATATGAACTTTCTTTTCCGTCGCCATATGTATAATCATTTAAATGGGAAAGTGATGATTGACACGTGAGTTTTTTTTAATGTGCGTGATATTAAAAAAATGAGGTGTGTTCACCATCCATTTTTGTGCCAGAATATAATCAAACAATCAGTTGTTTTGCATAAGTTGAATACAAATCAACACGGGAGAAAAACTCGTGGATATGAATCTGATAACGATAAGATATAATCTTGGTGATTGCCTAATCATTTCAACCTATGACAAATCGTCTTGATATCCGAAATTTTTTTTACAGTAGGAAACATTTTTCCGATTATTTTTTCGTTTACATCTTCCTCTTATTGTGGATTGAGTTTTGAGGCGTTTTGCAAATATCAGAAATACTTAATTGTTGATGCTTTATTTTAACGTATAACCTGGATTCAAGTGCCAGAGTTTTCAGATCGCGCCTAACGACTTTATATTGAATATATTGTCGGGACCAAAGGCTTTACGTGCCTTCCGAAGCACGATGGCATTCTCAAATTAAGTTGGAATTTACCGGGATTCGAACCCGGTTTTTCTGGGTAGTAGGTCAGTACGACGCCTGTTGACCCACCAATGGCATTATTGAAGATGTTATTTATATCGACAGAAAGGTAATTTTTCTGTACAAACTTTTAATTTTCTTATTTTTCCTTATGGTCCTGTTATCAGTACTTAGTTTTATATAAATTTTTTCTTACATATGCTGTTTCAATAACTTTTAGGATGTAAGAATCTTTCATAAAATTTTGATCGACGAAATACAATAGGTGTAAAAATTGTGGAGTTTTGACGACACCGTCTATTTTGAGCCAAGATGGGGATAATCTAATAGAAATTTTACAGAAAGTATATTTAGAAAAATTTAAAGTAAAAAGAATTTGTATAAAAGTATATAAAACAATTATTTGGAGACCGTTTTTACTCAGTAGTAACTTCGAGCGATAAGTACGAAACTTGGAATAATCCATTGTGAGTTTATGACGAGAGAACCATCATTTATATAATGGATTCAAAAACACAACACTATTAAACCAACCGTATTCAAATATTGACTGACGGACTAACGCTGACGAACGTATGTTACTTATTGTTAGGTTAATAAAATATGCATATTGAAAGTGCATTTCAATCATTGAGAGTAATATGATGCATAGTAGCGCTCAGTATGGGATTAACCTAGAATTTTATCGAAATATTAGGTAATTATTCGAAATTGAATGAAAAAACTGGATGAAACTGCTGAAAATCTTTTTTACAGTTTGAAGATGAGTTTTTTCTTTATATGGGGCGATAAATCTTCAATAATTTATATGTTTGACTTTATATGGCATTATAAAAAAATTATCGAATGGGTATAATCGTTGAACATAGGAGTTTTGATATTAGACGTACAACCATAATATCATTCAACACTTCTTTTTTAATTTAGTTTTTGCAATTAATGTGGAAATCAATGAGTTATTCGCACAACACGGTCACTTACAAAAGGAAAAGCAGAACGTCCCATGTTTCATCTCTACAAGATATTGTTTCGCAACATTCTTTCAAGATGAAGGGATTTAAATGGTGCTATTAGTTCATCAAATCAAATGTTTACACTATTCTACAGGTGAAACAGATGGAAAAATTGTCATCCTCGTTTGGGATTTAGTGTGGAGAACAATTACATATCATTAAATTGAATAAATCCATTTATATACTAAGATTAACTGATAGTATTTCTGTTTCATTATAAATATTATTTTACTGTTTTTGTTTCTATTTATTTAACTGATCCTAAATTCCGAGAAAAAGATTTTTCCCATTTTAGATGAGACACCGAAATCTATCCCAAACATGTCAATCCGATGAAAATTGAAAAATCGATAAATGTTGCGCCCTTTTTGCGTCTTTTAGAAAAATTGGACAGCGATTACAACTCGTACAGTGGCCGTACCGTGATGAAACTTTTTCGAAAAATCCTCTCAAAGATGCGACACCGAAATCTAGCCCAAATATGTCAATCCGATGAAAATTAAAAAATTGATAAATGTTGCGCTTTTTTGCGTGTTTTCCAAAAATTGGACAGCGATTACAACTCGTAGAGTGACCGCACCGTGATGAAACTTTCACGAAAATTCCTCTCATAGATGCGTAACCGAAATCTAGCCCAAACATGTCAATCCGATGAAAATTGAAAAATTGATAAATGTTGCGCTCTTTTTGCGTGTTTTAGAAAAATTGGACAGCGATTACAACTCGTACTAAATTGGAAAGAATGTTCACAGTACTTCGTGAAAGGTCTACCATAAATCAATATCTTGTCCCGCACCGTCGTGTAATCCCTTTAAATATAACAGTAATCTGCAAATTACCATCGGTGTTCGAGAGCCATTTCCAAAGACTAAACATTTGCACCCTTTTAGTCAGGCGATAATGGATTTCCATGAAGTGCATACCTAAGGAGTACGTTATCTTGTCCAGCTTTATTGAATTTAGGGTCAGAGTAACAATTTAACAGCATAAAATTTTACAACGTTCTTTGAAGATTTGCCGATATTTATTTTACAACAAGGGATTTTAAATATTTAAGTTATGGTAGCTTGCCGAAAATGCCTAGACAAAAGAATATAATAGTATTCAAAATGTCGAAATGAATAGGATTTGGTCAGTTTCTCTCGAACTGACGGTTATTTTCCGAAACATCTTGTTTTTGTAAGGGGATTACACATTTATCCCACCAGAAACATTATTTTATTACTTTACCTAGAAGTAATAAATACAGAAAGTAGAAACACAGGGTAGTAGCTGGTGGATGTTGTTTCAAACCAGTCTTTCCTTCTTTCGTTATTCACTTATTGCATCAAGGATTTGATTTTGCCAATTGAGTTTGTGATGTTTAATGAAGATATGATACTCAGAAATTTTGTGAGAAAAATTGTCATCTCTAAGTTGACAGTATCTAGAGTTGAATTTAAATAAAATATATTTGATCTGAAAAATACAAACCTTCAGCGTTTCGGTGGGACACTTTAACGAATATCACGTTTAAGCTTATAATTTGTTTCATCAGAAAAGATGGAATAAGCAGACACAATGAATTTTTATTAAAAAAATGACCGAATCGGTGTCATACGCATCACTTTTTCTTTTGTGTTGGACATACCTACTAAAATCTATTCCGTCATCTGTGCTACGACGTATCAAATGCAGTTTCTATTTTTCGTCGATTACACGTGAAAAACCATTAGTGCAATTACCGCTGTCGAAATTGGAAACTGTTGTCACTCTGAAGGTGATAATTTCAGTAGGGCATATCGGATTTTTTATAGATGAGTTAAATTGTCTTTGCGTGAGATATTTTATGTCTACAAATAAAAAATTCAACTGACAACACCGCGATATAGTTAGTTCGTTTACCTTTTCATGTTTTGAGCGACATGTAAATGTTTATTTATGCTGGCGAGGATCAAGAAGCCAGTGTTTTATGTTATAATTTATGAGTAATTAGTGAAACGAATGTGCGAGTGTAGGTTTTAAGTCAAATAATTATGTTTAATGTGGCTTCACTTGGTGTAACTCATTGTCAGGGAGCTTATACTGTTCCGGGAAAGAGTAATAAAAGTGGAACATATTGCCATGAAACCGGCATAAATTCATTAGGATCTAGAACTAAGAAAATGAATTATAAATTATGAGTCTTGATATTTAATCGAAAGTACTCGGTTTAATGCGAACAGTGGGGTGAAATGCGAGTCATTAACGAATTTTTCTTGTTAAATTGCCAAAATGACGATTGAATAAATTTTTGAATATGGTTATGAGTTATATGGATTCATTAACTGCCAATATAGTTTTCGGAGGCTCAGCACGCAAATAATTTTTCATTCGTTGGTTGAAACCCCCACACACGCGAACTTGGCCTGTTATCCTAAAACCACGCGAACGTCGACAGTAATTTATTGATGATAGCATAAAACCAGAAGCGTGTTCCTTCGCTCGCTAGCTGTTTGATGTTTTTAAAATCTCAATCTGCTCCCGTCAACTAGTAAGCGTAATCATAAAGTGGAAATAAATAGATTCACGTTTACGGTGGTATTATGTGAAGTATACCTGGAAGTTGATTGATCGTGCAAAATTCTGGTCTACTCTACTTCTATTACTAAGGTGGACCAAAGGAATATTACAACCGTTTCATGTCCAAAACAAGAATATTTAGTGAGCTTTCAGAAAAAAATTTACGTTGCGGGTTTTATATCCAGTTGAAAGTATTATTTTCTTCTTCATAATTAGGCCTGTATACATTAATGTAGATTTTCTGTTCAATTTAGAGATTTGAATGGGCCTGAAGGCAAAAAGAATGTATGCATTAGATTTCTATCAAAATGAACCAGTTTCAAAGGATGAAGGCCTTTCTTCAGCTGTTACATATAAAAATGAATGTCTTCGAAGGTTTCATGTTATATACTGAAATAATAATATGAAAATTTTCAAATATTTTATCAATTCATTATCTCCTAAAAAGAGTGGTCACTTCTGTACCGAAATGTTTTTGCTCAATTTAGCACATGAGGCAGTGTATGCCTACTTTGCTACCCATAATTTAATAAAATAACTATATGTTGAAAAAAGGAATGTGAAAATATCTACATAATATTACTGTCAGTTAAATCAAATATAGTGTTATGGAATTTCATTTCAATTTCCTGTTGATTAATATAAGATTCATGAATATGAATGAATATATGTATGTATGAAGATATGCTAAAGAAGTAGCAATTAATTTAATTATGACATGAACGATATTTGATTTTCTTTTACATGTTATTAATTTTTCTCGGGAACTAAATATGCCCAGTGTACTAATTAAAATAGACATATTTTAAATGTGAGGAAAGCTAGACAACAAACAAAGAGGCGGATTTGAATAATTACTTATTTCAAAACGATATAGTTAATTGAAAATGCAGAAAATATTTTTTCTTGGATATTCTATAGTACTTTACAATAAAAGGCTCATACCCCAGGGAGGGAAATAATTAATGCAGCATGATGGTTAATACAAAATTCAAAGCTATCTTTTTATTTATTAATGATAAGTTTTCATAGGTACGCACGTCCATGTGTGGAAACATTCAAAATATAGTTCACAAAACTGGCAAGTAATGAAAATTGATTGAAATAAGAGGATCCATCGAATAAACAGAACATTTTGAATTTTTCTTTTAATTTCTATTGAAAAAAGAATGATAAGAATAATATTGTTTTATGCATATAAAACTTGAACAGTTTCTGACAGCGTGACCATTTTTTTCAGCATTGCTAGTGAGTTAGAATCAGAAATCTTCTGAATCTAGCACATTTATTCTTATTACAGTACTAAAAATCTACTGTAGATATACTTGCCCCTTGTCTAATGGTACGGATATTTTAGCAGTAAGGAAGTTATTATGTTTACAACCGATATTATTCATGTACTGAAATCGCAGAATGTACTGAAAAAGTAGTGGTTACTGTTACCTTGCTGGTAGAATTAAGAAAATTTATTCGAAAATTCAATGACGCGATGTCTTTTTGAACTTTCCGGCAGCCCCAAATTTGGGGACTAGGCGTAGGAAACGGAGATGCCAATTTCGTCGACGTGGATTAATTAGAGTGATTTGCCATTGAAGCAATCAATTTTATTGACGCAAAAAGGTGCAATTTTCTTTAAAAGGCCATACAGTCATCCTATATAGAGAATTGAATGTTTTAATTAATTAAACCAGTTACTCATTTGATTCGCTGAGCCAAATGGCATTTCTTGCCTTTAAATGAGGCTTCTCGAATTCGCATATTACAGCAATATACAGACAGGGAATAACCTTTTTTAGATTTTCATAGTAGCGAAGCAATTTTCCCATCGGAAGAACGTTCCTCGTCGAATTCCATTTGAAATACTCACATTTTTCTTCCTAAATTCAGATGCGGCATTGACGCGAATACTCGAAGGAGAAGCTCTATTGTTAGGGAAACGTCATGGCATTCCTACAGATGTGCCGACGACAAATATTTCATTCAGCTGAAAAATCATTCTGCCAATTAAATTATGAATAATTTAAGAGAAGTGAGCCTTTGATTCAGGGGATATCGCAAGACAGCCCATTACCAAAGCGAGAGATAATTCATTTCCTTGCTGAACTTAATGTTTTTCCAATTTGTACGTTCTGGATGAAGTAGAAAATGAATGGAACGATTGTCATCAAATTTTAATTAATGAATAATTTATAAGAATAATAGGAATAAATGCTTTTAAATGTCTCTCGCTCATCTTACAGATCGATTCCCAGGTAGGAAATGATTTCCGAGGTAGTCGACTCGTATGAATCACTCCAAAGTGAAGTAATTCATTCACGGGTATAGGGAGCGATGTAGCGTGTGCATCCACTGCCATTACAACAGTAATTCATCTATCCAACAGCTTTCAAACGAATAATTCAACCGAGCTCGTTCGAGAGCCATCATGTAACAAACGGCAAAGCACGACGCTTCAACGTTCTGAACGTTGTTCGTTATCTGCTCATAAATCAATCGTGATCAATATTTGTACACATTAAATAAGCCGGAGCGGACAACAGGCAGGCAAGCAATACAGAAAATATGACTGCGATAATGGGGTAATAAACCAGTCCGATGTGGGTATGACGATCGTATCGTGAACGTGGCTGAGCTCCAGGCATAAAATATTGAAATCTAGGTTCAATATAATAACGCGAACGTCATAAAGATGTCAAAGCCTGGCCCGGATTATGAAATCGACCTGTCAGCCAGCCAGGTTTATGCTCTTCGCTATCCGGTCAATTTTAGCAGCGCTGCACCTGTATTGACGATGCTATCATCAATCATCGAACAAGATCATATCGTCTGGATCGATTTTCGTCGACCCTGAACAAAGCGGATAACAAGATTAACAACCTTCATATCGGTATTGTCTGCAACTACAACGCAGCACGCTCAAATTCCAGATCAATTATCCTAATTATTTTAAATGTTTAGGGAATTATTTCCCCATGGAACAGCGTTGACGCATTTCGGCAGATTTGGAAAAGCCGTTCCCCATGTATCCCCAACAGTCACGATAATGAAAGGAATTCTCACTAATTTCGTTTTCATACTCGCTCAAAAACATTAAACCCATCACAGGAACTCCTAGTAAAACGGATCCCTGTTGTTATCACAATAATATAATAATAGAAACAGAAAAATTTCAGATTCCTCTAACAGCGAAACATGCGCTCAGGACAGGAGGAGCTGTGCTTATTAAAGGAATCCAAAACTTTAAAGACAAATGGAATGATTCTGGTGAGGCAACATAGTTATATCAGGAATATATCAGGAAGTCTTAAGTGCAGGAATAAAAGTCTCATTCATACAAATCAGTGAAATATACACATGACTATAATTTATGGTGTTAACTAACAGACTTGAGTAATACTCATTAAAGGAATAGGGAACAAAAAATATTCCTGTTCTTAAAAAGGGAATTACCATAAAGTAAAAACTGCTTTTTCCGAGAAGCGATAAACGACAGAACAACAATAAATACCATAATCTTCGGCTTCCACTGATGAATGATATCCGACTATTACTTTTTACAGGAATAGCTTTCATGAAGTACAGGAATTTATTTCAAAGATGCGTTATTAACATTTGCGTAGGAGGAGTGAATAAGTATATTTTCGTGATTTTTAAATGTAAGTTTGTAACAATAACACGGAATAGCGCCCATTGACGCTTTGTGAGCCCGTTCATAAAAAATAATAGTAGCCATAAGTGTAATATGAATAGTGTGCTAGTTGAAGTGGAAAAGCGTGATATACATATCTGCATACCTTTCTATGTTATTCATACAAAGGATTTTAAGATACAGAAAGAAGAATGATTGTGAATTGAAAATTGCAGCAGGATTTTATATGACCAAATAAAAAATATTCCGGTAACATAACTAAACTTTCCGCAATATATAATATACGATCTGAACAAACGAAAGTAATAAAAATTTGAATTTTATCTAATATTGAAATCGAAAAAGTGGCAATTGCGCCATACTGTTAGATAAGATAGTTGTTCCCCAAACATAGTTCTTCGATTAAATAGGAAACAATCCATCAATTTCGACTGCTATTATTTATCGAGACAAATTTATTAATGTTGTGGCGTGAATATAGCAACGAACTTATCATTATTCATGTAATGTCAATAAGAAACGAAACTCATAAATTATTTTATCCAGGTCATAGCATATATTTTATGGGTGCGCCGAACTTCTATAATTATTTTGATAAATGTTTTGATGGCGAATTAAAATTTCAAATCGGATTATGATCGGACTAATGGAGCCGCATGTATAATAATAGTACAATTCCAGTATCAATAACGTGCTGTTATATTCAACGAACTCGTTAATTAGGATGATCATAAGTCGACTGGAATGCCGATGAAACCGATTTCTTGTTTGCGTGACGTTAAAAATGAATTCAAATTTTTCCGAACGTTCTTTAGCTGTTGTACATTTATCTTTACATTCGATATACAGACGGACAAGTGAGCTGCTAATCTGTTTTTAAAAAATTGAATAATTCTCTTCTTTAATCAAAGTCAGTTGAATATGATAATATTTAGTATCTTAAAAGCAATTCTACTTTCAATTGGAAATTTTGGTGGGGCTTATCGACGTTGAGTTTCCTTCTATCCTTTTCTATACTAGCGAGGTGATTTATTTGAATGGATTTTTCATGGGAATCACATTAAATTTTTGATTCATAGTTTTCACAAATAAATAATGAGTCAGTAGTAGCGTTTGCATAAAAGTCCATGAAAGTTGTATATAACTCAAAGCTACCGCAAAGGTTAAATTGACATTCCCCAAATTCATAACACATTCTTATTTTTATACTAAGAACCTTATTACCATAAAAATTGAATATCCCATCAGTTGTTTCCATGAAGGAATGATTTTATCGTCATAAAATTCCAATGAATTCTCACTGAATGTGCCAGATAGATAGTTTATAACACTGTCAATTGCCTAGTTCCATAATCTTTCCATAAATGGCCACACGTGACAGTAAAACTTGTGATTAGATTTTTGTCAATGCCAATCTACGTATAACCAAATGACTTTTTCATTTGCGTTTATAGTTTGATTTAAATAAATGGGAATGTAGCCGTTCTAAGTTATGATGCAAATTCTTTAAATACATACATACAAAAATCTTCATACGTTGATGAAAAGTATAAACGTTTATTTAGGTTTTGTAGATTAGTGTGACGTTCCACCTGTTAAAAGTTGATTTCACCATCACTAACAGGATTTTATGAATCTTCTTTTCAATAATGCAATCAACTAATCAATCTTCTATTTATACAGGGCGAAAAAATTTCGTAACCTAGGATTGTTTGGCAGTTTCAATCTTAAAAATTGTTAAGTACATACAAGTTGAAAAGTATGCCTCGTTCAAATTTTTGAAAATGAGTTGATTTGAATTTATAGTCTATTACAAAATTATCGTATTACCGTTTCAACTATTATCTTGGTAATTTACGACCTACCATAGATCTAAAACATTGTCACGCCGGAATATTTTTGGAACAAACAGTCAATAACAAATATAGTTAACAGACATTGCCCATTTATAAAACAAGGAAGTATATCCTTGTCTATTTATCTGGTTATCAAATTGTCAACCGGCAGGACAAGTTTAACCTAATAACACAGCGAGCCCGTCAGCCTTATAATTTTATTGCCATCGAAACAATCAATGTGTCAAGATAATGAAGAGTAGTCGTGTAAACCATTTATAATGCCTGAAATATTGATATTGATGTGCGAAGGGATGCAGCTGACAGTTCCCTATACTGCTGGATCAACTCGAAGGCATCGCAAATTATGTGCTTCTGCCATTCATTTCAATTAGTGTTGGACGCAATTTCAATGGAGGCGAGGGAAAACAAGACTTCCTACGTTAAACTGACATTCGAGTACACGATATTCACATATTCAACTATTATACCGTCGTCGTCGTTGCTTCTATATTGAGATTTACAGTAAGCAAAAAAAATGACACAATTTATACATATAAAACGGATATTGCTGTGGATAGTTCTAATCGGATAGTGAAAGCAACCAGTGGCGTACCACCTGTTCTTCTCGAGTGATGAATGACCGCTCGACCTGAGTAGGCAATCCATCATCTACAAGAGATTAGAGATTTCGGCTTTGGAAAGGTCATTGCGTGGCGGGCTATCCATCATAATTGCTTGTTTCCAGATAAATTTGGTGCATTTCGAATACTACACCGAAACTGCACGAAAAAGTTGATACATGAAAATAGTTAATAATGGCAGCTACCACAAAAACAATAAACTTTAAGGCTACAATTTCCTTCAGAAGTGAACCCTTGGGCGGGAAAAAAAAAGAGATCACATGTAAATAACAACATAGCAGCTAAGAATATCGGGTCATAGACAACAGAGCCAACATACCGACACGAGATATCTCGCCTATCTCGAACTATAATTATCAATCTCTTCAGAACGTAGACGTGTACTTTGATAAATTATTGCTTCAGCACCGCTTATAGCTCTTTGATTACAATATAATTCATTCTTCACAATAAATAGTATAATTAAAAATGAATTGCTAATAATCTGTCCTGTTAATTATGCACAGCAAACATTTTACAATGTTATAATGGTCTATCATTAATGAGTATCTATTATAACCTAGGAATTATCTATAATTATCAGCGGTTCATTCGTCTCAATAACAGCTCAATCATTACGTTTTCTATTTATGACTGTCGAAGAATATAATTGGGTAGTTCCACGAAATTAGAAATCCAGGAGTACGTACAATTGGAATAAGTTAAAATACGGTGGTGATCGAATGACTGTTATTAAGTTGCATGGGGATTCTTGATTCTAATATGCAGTTCCGGGAGGAAACAGATATTTATTATATTTAAATGAGAGGAAAAATTGATGGGAGGTTTTTCAGAATATCCTTCTATTGTGCGATAGAGGTGTCATTTTGTTGAAACACTTGTAGATTTTACACTCTAGATATGATCATTGATTTGTCATTGAAACTACGCGTTTTTCTAAATTGGAATTTAAAATTTATAATAATAATAATATTAATCTGTAATATAAAAGTTCTTAATATTGAAGAAATATTTGTTATCGTTACTTTCTTCAACAAAATGAGTACATATTTTAATTTGTTTGGATAATTATAAGGCGCTTTTATTGACGCGACATTGGATAGTTATTTCAAAAGTCATTTGTCTTAAATTAGATTTAATCTATAGATTGTTCATACTTCTGTGAGCGTTTCAAATTCCCAGAAAAACTACGACCTTATTTATTTTAATGAAAATGATTACAAATTCTATTGTCTTTTATTAAACAATTTATTGTAGATATCAAAAAAATATGGAGGAATCTTCATTACCCGATGGTCCATTGAGAAGGTATGTCTTCATTATTCTGTTCGCCCTCCTTGAATCCGGTCCTGTTTTTCTGCAATACTCAACTTGAATTTGCTACGTAATCTGCCTCATAGGTTCAAAAATTGTCATAGATAACTAAAAGAAACGTCAATCTACCGGAGTAGCGGAATTTGAATTTCTATTCTTATTATTTGATTAACACGACACGCATGTTAGTACCAGATAAAAGTGATCTGACTATCTCGCCTGTCTAATCGTATGTTGGCTGACCGGTTTGATAAATGAATCGGCGTTGTGGTAATCCACATGAATTTCACTCGCTGAAATGAATTCGTATCGGCTCCCGCCAAGACTTTATCCCGTATCGAAGTTGTCAAGGCAACCATCAATCATCTCCGCAAGAACAATGCAGTAGCTGGCCGTGGTTAATCCATCAAAAGCAAATGAACGCCGATGTATTATAGATAGATGAAAGACGACCATAAAACTTGTACAGCTATACTATAGGAACGGACGACTGACTGCGCCTGATAGTCAAGTCATCCTGCCCCGTAATTGGAAGAAGATGACTACTCGACATTATGATATGCCTTTATGGCGCTCTTTCTTTGGCGGTGAAACGCACTTACTGATGGTTGAAACAGATAATCGCCGGGTTCATTTCCACGAGGCAGTACTTCAGCGAGATAACTGCAACTAGATCTTGCCGCCGATATCGAACATGGTTTATTATAACCGGCAGAAAACAGACTTCTCTGATCTTCATAAGTGGAGATGGAAACGGATCTATAATGAAGTTAGATATTCAACATCAACTTTTCGCTTGTCATCTTCGAACTTCCAGTTTCGTCCACACTGTTCCAGCGTAGGTCGCACAACGAACGAGAATTAAGATTTAAATGTTCGGCGATCGTTTGATTTGATTTGAATGATTTAGTTCGCCCATTAATTTAATTAACGGGTACTCGTGAATAAATTTAATTAGCTTTTCAAACACTTATCAAGAAAGGTGGTCTTGTGGACGGCAATGCGCTACCGCTTGTAACTCATTTGAAATATCATTCTTGGTGGGATATTACACAATTAGATAAGATATCTTACAAACGACGAGACACCTCGTTTAGATAGAATAAATATTGGTGTTAGTTTAGCTGGAATGGTAGCAAATTCGATAAAGGAGGTGAGATAAGCTGTCAAGTGTCACACGCCATCGGAGATTTAATCTAAATCGCATTACGGGACAAAACGGTCAATTGAGGAAACTTCTTCTATTCCCGCTTTCGTAGAAACTAAAGATAAATTCACCTTCTTCAATACTGCAGTTGGAAACAGTTAATACAGCATTCTTTCAACCAGTCCACACTTCGTCAATCCTTGTCAACCGCCAGCTGAAAATTGTCGATTAAACTTGAAATAGAAATAGATTTTCAGAAAAAAAATTTAACGCTACAGCTCTCTGAAGTTTTAGATATCGATCTACGACACTTACAGACACCAGCCGAAACATGGCATGCATGACTGCAGTTTACCCACAAGGCACTACTTATCGGGTGGGGTAACGACAAGGAAAATGATAGGGTGCAATGGCTCGGACCTGGCAATTTTATGGCTTTCTTTATTACCACCGTACAACCACATCCTGATTGTAAACATCGTTCTGGCTCATAAACGAACGGAGAAATAATTTAGAACCTCCAAGATAAGATCGCCGTGAACTGTAGCATTACCAATTTTAAGCTTTATATAACAACTCACCATTATGTATATTACGATGGTGCGGTAAAATTCAATTCGATCGAAGATGTATCTTAGCAAGGGGGATATGATTAGTGGATACTACTGGTTGCGTGCACCGGGATTCTTACCCCTTGACAGCAGAACTGAAACGACGAACGCTTCTTTAAATTCCACCAAGATGGTTTTCATTCTGAATCCAAGTTGCATTGAAATTCAGTACCTACATGACATTTTCAAGATCATGCTTGGATTTTCAAAGAAGCTTGGAAAACTTCAGAAGATTTTAGAGAGATCACGAAACTTCAAGAAATTTTAAAAAGAGTTCTTTGTTTTTTTGGGGAAGTGTTTGTGAAAAATTTTTTTACTGACTTGACTTCAGTGCCAACGTGACAGTTGAATTCAATGATGTTTTTGTTTGTGTTTACAACTACATAAAACTTTCTGAATAAATTCAAACCTATTTTTGTTTTTTTGTGTTTATTTATGTAGTTTTACCGTTTCTTCTTCATTGTTCATATTCTATTCGACTCTTGAGAAGTTCGACCTATTTCAGAATTTTTCAAAGTTAGTTGTTCTCTATGAATTTTGTGTTTTCTGAAGTGTTTTCGATTGGTTAATTTTTTTCTTTTTCATGACATGTGGAAAAGTCGTGAAATAAAAAAATTTGACAATAAACAAAATTTGGAAATTCTAAATTATATTAGTTTTGCTTGATTTGCCTTTATTAATTTCTTTTTTGTTTTCGTCAACGTTGACACTTTTTTGATCTGTCGTGTTATTTCGAATTTTTGGATTTGTAATTCTTATATATTTTTCCGGTTTAGATTATTTGTCCAAATGTTTTCGAATATTTTATTTCTAGCAATATCAATTTTGCAGTCCTTTCTTGTATGTATTTTATATCGTCATTTCTTTTCATCTTGTTCAAATTCGGTTTTTCCGAATTATCAACCCAGTTGAGGAGGACACAATTTACAATTTTGCATAATCAAAATGAAATGAATTATTTATTTTATAATACAAATAATGAGTAATTGCCGCCCCTTCAAATGTTGATGATCAAGGTGGCATTTCAATAAATGACATATATAAGGATATGAGATTTTCGTTGAAGGTAAAATTTTATTCGACAGCAAAATGTTGACACGTGTCACTCATAAATAAACCATTTGACCGCTTTTACGTCGGCTATTTAGCTTCCTGAATTTTGGGGTAATGAAAATCTGAAAGCCATTTACAAAAATTCGTGGATGTTGTGAAAGGGCTCGAGGCAATCAATTATGCGAGGATGAAAAGAAAATTCAATTCGGGGGAGGCATCTTGCACTGACAGTCTGTGATTACGCGTATGATGTGACCCCCAGGGTGTTTGAACTGACCCAGGATCTACTTATGAGTCAGAGGGACGTTGTAAGTGACACGTTGGGATGGTTTTCTCCGAATTTTCGTTGTTGCTTTTGCCGAAAACGATATCAATTTTAAATTGTTTGATGACGGAACAAAACTCGTTTGTCACCCGAGGTATTTTTTGTAATGTAAATTCATTCATGAGTTTTCATTCATCCTTTCGCGGCACCGACCAAGTAGTCGGTCTGCGTATTTCCATTTTCGAAAACCCAAATCGTCCACTGTTTGCAAATTTGCGATGGCGGTTTCTTCTATTTAAATGCCCGACAGAGGCGGGTAGTATTTTCGATTTCTCGTCACGTCGCATACCGGCTGGACGGACGGACGTTGGTATTGTCGAATTGTCGCTCGTTAGTCAATCAACGGGCTTAACAACCGTGACAATTCGGATGTCAACCGTCAATTTTGTCGTAACTGTTTGGGTTGCTCCGAAATTGGTAATTGAAAAATCAAATATCGCTCAATGATTTAAACAAAAATTATTCTTGATGATTTTCGAACCTTTCCAACAATAGGGAAAAACATTTTAACGACTGTCCTTATCTGGTGTACGTGTTCAATTTATCTAACATCGTTAATAATAATTTGTTGGGCCAGTTATAATATTGTTCTAATTGTGTCTTTCCACTAATGCCAATAAATGTCATAATGTTTGCACATGCCATTGGAACATTCAAACAAGCTTGGCGAATAAATCAAATTAATTTGCATGGGAATTTATTGAACCGCTGATACAGTAGCCTGCTGTTGTTGCTGTCAAGTTACGTGAATCGAGTTCATGGTTCCGAACAAATTTTTGGTGCGGTGGTTATATTTCACAATTATTTTTATGGATAAAACAAAATTTTGGGATTGATCGAAATTTAATTTTGATTTGTTGTGCGTCGGCACTCACGCTTCCATCGAATTGCTGACATTTGTTGGATGACACTATATTCAACTGAACGAATCTGGAATTTGATGAAATTCAAATACGTTATCCAATTCGATCCAAAAATTAATTTATTTGGTGCCACATCGAATGTTCCGTCGAAAACAAAAAAAAAACGAATGGAAAATGGTTCCATTCAATTCGGCGTTTAACTCGATTTTCGTAGGCGCTGTATGAGCCGAAGTTCACGCACCGGATGGAGCGGAGACTCTTATAAATTAAAATACGTGCTTTCGAATGTGGTCACGTAAATACACACGACTTCATTGTATGTAAAGCAATAGCCGACGATAGCCTCTAAAGTATGCACCTCGGGGTTTGTTTCTGACCCCCCAACGTGTTACTGATAATTATTGAATAAGCAAGCACTACGGTTATTTGACACACGAAGCGGATGCCATGTTAGACGCATAATAACGCCTTCGTCAAATATGCGGTAGCTAATCAAACGACGAATACTTTTCTCACCAAATATTTGCCCATTATTTCTGTTCATTGTGCTACTCCGCCCACCAAAATCAATCTTAAAAAAACCTCCGTGCGAGTGAAAGGCAACGAATATGACTCACCTGTCATTTCGAACTACTCAATACCAGTTATCTGCATAATTTTCCTCTCGAGATCGAATTAACGGAAGTGCAAACTTGAAATGGTGTGCGGATGCTGAACGAACGCAATCTATTATCTCCGAGCAACTCTTTGTAACTTTGAATTATGACTTTCATTCAGCAAACATCGGTCATGATTGTTTTGATTTTTTAACATGCTCGCTGAATGGAATATTGGCTTTTTTCCGTCTTTGGTACGAGCGTCATTTCAAGGATTGTCAAAAGAAGTGCTCTCCTGACGATTCTAATAGGAGCAAAACTAGTACAGATGCAACGTAAATAGAAGAATGAAACTCAGAAGGGACTCAATAGAAAGATATTTGGAAACTTTGTTGGAAAAAAACCTTGAATTTTGACTGGATTAAACCATTTCAATAAAATGAGAGACGAAGGTACAAATCGATTCTTACTAGTGGAATTCCCCTTGTGATTCAAGAAATTGAAAGGAAATTTTCAATTTTTTTCTGGAAATCTTTGAATTGTATTGAATTTTACAGCTATTTATTGAATATTAAACATATGATTTTCTGGGGGAGATTTCTAGATTTACAAGAATTTCGTGGTCTTTTTCCACCGACATTAGCGAGTTTCAATTATTTACCATGAAGGAAACATGAAGAATGAAGGTAGAGATTGGAAATGTGCGATCGAACCAAATTGGTAAAGAAAAATCCGTCACTAAAATTTTTTCTATCTATATTCTCTGTGAGCGAGTTTAAAATGAAGCCAACTTGTGAAAACTATCACAACAATGCGTTATTCAGATTTTTACGAAATCGAGACCGAGAATTTTTCGAGACAAAGACTAACCTGCTCTCGACTTTCGAGAATCCCAGCGGTGAATTACAGGAATCATTAATAATTTTCTCCGGTGACAGCGTCTGTTTTTAAAAGAAAATCGGAAATATTTGACTAACCGGCTGCGTTTCAAGTGACGAGGCGCGGAAGCGCCCTTATCCCATCCTCCACAACCTCCTCAACCGAATTGATATCTGATGTAGACTTCGAGTTCACGATTGTTCTGAAAACATGATGCGTTCAGGATTTATGTGAATTTTTTGGAAGAAAGACCAAAAACATAATTGATTAGGTATTAATACTAATTAGTTGTTTCACGTTGACGATATCCCGTTTTCAAATCAGCCTTTAAAGAGTGGCTTGAAAGGTGTGACTAGTTTAGTGGAAAAATGTCTGTAGTTTACACCACCAAATTATACAGACAGTGTCGAATGATCGCCATGCCTATAAAGAAAGACATAAAACACATTTGAATAGCGGCAGCACAAAATTATGAAAAGCACTCGCGCCCACCGATGAGACAAGCTATAAATTTATTTGCAATCGTTTTGTTGCCGCGTGGTGCTTTGCTTTTTGTTTTCAAACCGCACGCTGGTGCACTACCCACGTGAAGTATAATGTAACTGCAGCACCACTGTTGTTCTTGTGTTATCGTATTCGGAATGCTGGCGATCGAAACATGACCAGAGCGTTATTGAATATAATTACAAGCTAGAGACACAATATATACTTCTGGGATCACAGCAATACCTCGTGGGTGGTTTCACGTGTAAGACAGGATAACAGTTTTCTCGTTCTGTACGAAATCTGCAATAGTGAATACGAACGAAATATTCGTATGTTGGATTATCGTATATCAAATTAATTCTGAGAAATATATTCGTGAACAATTCGGATAAAACATCGCGCCCGCGTGGTTATTTACGCTTTCGTTTTGTTGGGTGTTGAATGGAGGGCTAATTTTCGATCCTTTAGCAGTCGGGTCCGTAAGTTCATCATTCCGAAAACGAACATTTGTCATGTTGCTTTAAAAGCACCGCACGCCGAAATGAATGACCGGGACATTATTTACTATCTTAATTTCCTTTAAGCATGACATATCAATTTAAAACCCCGACTCGGAAATTAATCAAAGATAAAGGAAACGCTGGTCAACGTTACGAGCATACCAGTGTTTCTCAACGTCATCTTGGTGGAATTCACTTTATACCAGAGAGGATAAGATTTCAGGCAATTAGCTGCTAATATACTGCACGAGAAGAACAGGGGCGGTCGATGCAGTTACCACTTTATTCACCATTTACGATTCAAATTTTCAGTCTAAACTTTGAAGCCACCTTCGTAGAATATTGAGGATCTTAATAAATTCAACACCCCATTAACTCCCCCCAAAAATCTTCATTTATTAATCAATCTTTCTTTCAGAAATAATACAAGATTCATTTCAAGAGAAAACAACGCTCAAAGTACGTCTCTGGAAATGCAAGTCGAGAAAGACAGAACGCCCGGAACGGAGATGAAGGAGAGAAAATGGATGTAGCACGTTGGGCCAGATGACATTGACGAAGCATTTTACAATGCTCACCTTAACAAGGCTGCGTAATTTACATATCCGCAGAGAAATCTCTACGCGAACGGCAAACAGCCGTTTAATTTACACTTCATTAATAACGGGGTTCTGCCGAGTTCCTAGCCTCATTTCTTGGGGCTCCGGCACGATGACGTTTATTTATATATGGAGCCCGTTTCTTCACCGTTCTTTCCTTTTCCACTTGACTAATTGAAGGCAAGTGATTTTTGAATCTCATCATAAATCAAACTGGATTCAAAATTTTTTTCTCTAGAAATGATATATTAATAATATATCCGTCACATTTATCCTTACATATCTACTCATCCTTCTCTTTTTTTTTAAATCGAAATTGCGTTTTCGCGATGTTGCTATAGTGTGGTACATAAATACTGAAGCTTGGTCGCCGTTTCCGAATTCCATTATACATCATGAACATTAACCGAAACAATCCGGTATCAGCACATTGGCGGAGATTTATGACTTGTAATAAGTTAAAATCTGTCAGATACAAGTAACAACACAATCGAGATCATTAATAAACGTCACAGCCACTTTCTAACCGCACCGTAAAGAGAGAACTTCGCGTCCCATTGTGGAAAGATTGCCGTTCTGTAAATATTACACAGAGAAATTTATTGCAGTTGCTTTTGTTACTGCAATAAATGATAATTATGTCGGGGGGATGTAGCTTGTAAATATTTGACATACGTAATTCCTTATTATTGTTCCATGATGGATACCTTATGATTAATTACAATTGCTTTGACAATAGTGGAATTATGCAATTACAAGGATCAGTGGCCACCAAGTTTTTTCAAAATATTTACTTGAAATATTTAAGAAACCATAGAATCTATTTGATTTCATTCACTTCTAAAACGTCTTTTTGAAAATTCGACCACCCAATAAATTACCTTTACTCTTTTATTTATGTGTTTAATTAAGGCTGGCGTTCGATCACGTGATCGTTAGACTATCAATGACACGCGTCCTGTATTGTAAGTTGCCGTTTAAATCGAAGCAGGTCATAAATATTCGTAACTATTAATTTATGTCGAGCCAATGAATGATCCGCGGAAAAAAATGGGCATTAGTTGTATTTACAGCGGCACACGTCCCGAATCCTCCACATCTTTTCCGTTTTGTTAACTTTACGAAAGACTTATTGCACCGCCATCTTACAGCCAGTACCTGAACTAAAAACTGGAACATTTCATAGCACATTTTCGAAAATTTCAAAAGAAATATTCGTGCCTAAATCGGATCTAAATATATGAATTGGATTCAAAACTACAAGTAAACGAAAAAAGACCATTATTTCAAATATTTTTCTTCAGATTAGCATGAATTTAAAAGAGTATGTATTATATACATACATATATACAATTGAAAAAAGCGTCCGTTCAAAATTCTTTATATAATTCCAATGGATTTTCGAAATCAAGCGTAACTGTTTGAAAATCGGGGATATACACGTGGTTAAAGCAAGATCCTTCTTACAGTATCAGCTTTTAAATTTCAAATAAATTAATTAGTGTAGTTTCAGGTACAAAAAGTTGGTCGATTTTGCGTATCGCGTCAGACGCCCCCCTTAATTTCTCGAAGTGTTGCGAGAACGCTGAACTTGGTTTTTATAAAATCATTACAGAATTATTTATCACAATAGCAAATAATAATTGATTTGAAATATTTTTCTGATTTTCAATTCAATATAAGGCTTTGTATATAGTGTCAATTCGTATGTTTTAAATTGTGTTTAATATAAACAAATAGATGCGAAAATGATTTTATATTTTCATTCTATTTTTTTCACATTCCCAGATACTTATGCTGTTTAAGCGCTTGCTGATTATTTAACTTCATTTTGATCAAATTCACGTCGTGCAATGTGTCATACCAGTCGGTTTCTTTGTGTTTAGCCTGACACAAACCTGCCGGTCGGCAAGACACACTGTTCGTGAACCAGATGGGGGGTCGGCCAGAATCGATAAATTTTACCCAATGGATCCAGGTAGAAGATTTCGGGAAGGTCAGTTCCCCAAACGAGAGAAGATATATGACGAAATAACTTTTTAATTATTACTTTAACATATCAATACATATTTGAAAGTATCACTTCATTTTTTTTGTTTTATTTATTATTTAGTTGGATGGTCATTATTTATGATAAATCTAGAATGCTCACAATACCTTAATTTTTTAAAAGCTATCACCAATAACAATCCTAAATACAAGGGATATGCCTTATAAAAGTACAAGTAGATGTATGTTCATAACGTGGTGCTAGCAATTTATAGACTTGTATAAAAATCAGTTTTTCGATACTTTCGGGTTTGAGAGATTTTCTCATATTCGAAAATTTTAATTTCAACATGTAGTCAAATCAGTTAGTGTGTACTTAAAATACACGGTTTTTGGAGATGAACTAGGCCTAAATTTCAAAGAACACGACAGAATACGTCAAAAATCGACCATTTTGGGCCAATTTATTTTATTTATTTCCTGAAGGCGTCATTTATTTCTAGGAAGAAAATTTTTAATGACTCGAACGTTCGTCTACACTCTGGATGGGCCATTGCAGTTAAATTTTTTCGATTGTTCTATGTATTGTATACATTGCCTAGAATTCTAAATTATGAACACTGCCAAATTCCCGAATTACGGGTTGCGTGAACAAACTTAAAGTTATGATTATTTGAGACAGAATAGTCCTAAATAAAATTTTAGAGCTTTTTAATGCTTTAATATGTTTGCTTGAAACAAACCGGTACATATGTCCTAAATGGCTCTGGTTAAAGTTTATACTAAATGGAATATTGACGCAGAAAATTGTTTTATATGTTGTCGACTGGCGCTGATATGATATCGACGTTGTCAGTGGAGTCGTTGATCCAAAATTTCAGCACATTCCCTTTTAGTATCATCCAAGTGAGTAAGTAGTTCATTGTCAACAGCTGTGTCGAAAATTCACCGGGAACATCTATAGCTACATATAAACGTATACGTATCCCACTTATCCTGCGTAAGTGGAAGCATTCCAAATGTATTTTTTAGTGTCATCTGCCCGGGATCATCTGTCAACGAATTGCTTTTCCCGAAACGACCTCTGGAAGCCATTAATACCCGCCTACCCAATATGTTAGCCGCGTGTTTTTGTAATGAAAGTAATTTATTTTGAATTTATGGCGTGTGTGTCGCTTATCATTTCTAATTTTGAATTTCTGCTCCTCGGGTGTATAAATTATTTCGTATGGTTATAAATACGTCGGCCCGGGCTCGTAGAATCCAATGATAAATCATGGTCGTTTCAACGTTAATAGCAAGTCTCAGAAGTGAACAGAACAGAAGTTATATCCACGCAAATTTTCTCCCGCAACGCTAATGACCAAGAATTTTCTATGTGGAACGGTACGGGATTGCAACGTCACATTCAAGATAATTCTTAAGCGGAACCAACAAAGATAGAAAATTTGCCATTAATTCTTCCACCGCTGACCGCGGTTGTAAACGGCCCCAACATCTCTTTCAGTATCTATCGAAGTAAAGAGTCGAGGTGTCACCATTTAAATCCTAACAAATCTTCTGGGACTAGCAGCACGTTGATCGGCATAAAAAATAGTGAATAATGAAAACACGAACATTAGGTCCGCGACAACATGGCACCACCCACGGACGGCAGTTTATCTCCGTTGTCAAGAGTCTCACTGTCGGGGGCCGAATGTCCATACTAGGCTACTATCAACCTTCGGTCGGGTGGTCCGTGAGCTAAGACGAATGGTTCCTTCCCAATGGATAAACGAAGAAAAAGATTTTTTTGCCTTTCACTTTACTAAATGCATCGCCACCTCACAGTCATTTCCTGCGGAGTATTTCAATTGTTGATACTTTAGTCTAAACAGGACCCAAATAAGGACCGTAAAAAACTAATCCAAATAATTTTGAAGCATGTATTAGAAACGTGATCGCGAAAACGAAGCTGTTCTCACTTTAATTTATTCACTTACGTTCAATTTCCATACAGACACTGTCTTCATTTGTGTTAGACCATCAGGGGAAATTTAGTAGATGTTTTATAATGAGCTAACAGGTATACCTGTCGTTTGGTGGAGATTTATCGATATAGTCTCGCGTGAAGAAGTCTCTATAGTTAGAATGAATTACCGCCACACCAAGTATCACACAGAGAAATCTTACGAGAATGATAAAAAAATACTTGAGGCCTTTTATTCGAGACAACAGCGAAGTGGAATTCCCGAAACTTGGCCACCAACTCCGATACGTCATCATCGATTCGAATAACAGTTATTCAGTTAGCGATTAAACGATAATTTCTTCATTCGATCCATAAATTCAGCAACGATAAAGGAAATATACTACCATAAATAACACCGTGTACAGTTAGTTATCAACGCCAACAGACAAGAAAATGTGGAATAAATTTTTCTATATAGCAGTTATGAGAATCGAGATAACGTTTTACTGCTATAGACGTGGGACGAAAGTGAAAATTCCTGATTTATTGGTGAAAAACAAGTGACTTTATTTGTTTGGGAGGCAGACATATATAAAACAATTCATTTCTTTCTACACCTTTGCTGTTGGAAATGATCTTTCATCTATTTTAATTGATGTCGTAAACGCAAAAAGTATATTTTAAAATGCTTTTTTCCTTTATTATATTTCTTACCTTTTCTTCAAACTCTTATTTTTTTTTCAATCAAATATTGAAGTGTTACAAATAGTTTTAATTCTCATTTTTGGAATCAGCGTGCCAAATATTATCGAAAACGTTTAAAAAATATAAACAATTAAATATTCAAATACGATCTTCAATATAACCGATGAAGCATAATTTATGCTCCATAAAACCGTAATAAAAATATCCGAAAATGATAGAGAAATCATTAATTTTCAACTAAACATATTATATATTAAGATGGCATTTTCCATCTAAAATCTTGCCTTTGCATTTTTTCAGCAAAAAAAATGATTTATATTTGTTCAAAGCAACAATATTTGGACAATTACCAATTGTTTGGATAATTTTTCCTATTGAACTCAATTCAAATCAAAATGTCGGTTTTATATTAAATATTTTTCAAAAATTTTCCGGAATACTCGTAATATCTCGGTGGGAGTTTTCTGAAATTTGTGGTTTCGACGAGGATGCGGCTGCTACTGTAGCTATGAATTTCATACTCTGGCGAAGTAAGAGCATCATTAATTCGCGAGCACCTTTTATGAAGGCACTCATTTATATTTATAGGTCAAGCATATAATTTGATGGCACAGAACACCTTGACAAGCGCTTGCTATAGCTTCTATAAAACTTTCACGTGATTTTATGGGCGCTATAAATAAGCTGAAATTCATGTATAAAATACAAATATTAACGATCGTGCGCAATTTCCATAATTATAAATGATTTAGCGTGTATTATTCCCATGATAAATGTAAACATTAATTATAGTAAATTATGATCAATTATTATTTTATGACTCTGTTTTAGGCTTCGCGCAATAATAAACTTATTTCCCTGGATGAATATTCATTAGGGTACACTTGTGAGGAGAAATTTTCAACCACCGCTGTTCCATTGGAAATCACTTTTCAATCCGTGTACCCTGAAAACACAAAACGGCACACACTTCCAAGATCAGATTCACGATCGAACAATAAAAAATAAAATATGCAAATCGGCGTGTTCTGAGCGTATTTTATTTTACAATGGGGACATAAATATTCCCCGAATTTGGTGAAAGCCAAGCACCGGAAACACCAGAAAGGCAGGTTTTTATTCATTCTCGGTCATTTATTTATGGCTTGTTAAAATAGCAGTCGAATTTATCGATCGTATATTCCAGATTTTTCGGTGAAACCTCCCAATTAACTTACTCACTAGATTTTTTCCGCCTGTGCGGTGGCAATTTATAATTCTCATTCAAAGAAACACGCTGTGGGATTCTCCACTTTGAAATAAAATAAACGTTTGCCGATAAACGACACCGCGATGCTTCAAAAAAGAACATTCACGATTAGTTACAAACATTGCAGTATTTTTAATGATGTGAATGAAAAAACTGTGCGAAGGGAATTTGATTTAAAATTGAATTCCGCGTATATACAATGAGCGAATGTTAAGAATCATTTGGTCGTAAAATTTTATGAATAAAACTTATTTTCATTATATAGCCCGTCATTGTAACCGATAACTATATTTCTCTTAATATTTTTTTCCACATGTTTTAATTATAGAGTTCTACTCGATCGTTGTCATTGAATTTAATATAACGATGTTGAAACAACTTTCATGGAATAGTAATCAAATAAATAACACGACGTTAATTGAAAATTGTCGCGAAAGAAATCGATAATTTATACAACTTCAAATCCCCAGTGGGAAGCAGATGTAAAAGATATCGAAAGAAAAATAATAACCAACAAGCTTCCGAAATGAATCAAGCAGATATTAGGTGTTTTATAAAATAGTTAAATCAATCTGAAATAAACATTACTCATGTTTTCCAAATTTTGCAAGCAATTCGGCTGGCAATTTTTTCCGTCCTCATTCCAGAAACAATATACATAAAGCAAATTTCGTGATCTTTGAATGTTGATGGAAAAATTAAAGTTCATCGCAAGAACGCTAAATGCATTTGATGAGGGGGGCCATCCTGATATGAATTCATTGCTTGAGATGGAAAGAGCTTCAACCCTCGTCAGGCGTAGCGACAAAAAATTTTAATCTAAGGTGATTTAACTACCACCAATTGTCTAGAAAAGGCCGTCTCTGGATTCACCCTGCCCGAAACGGGCGCCCTAGGAGCCATTCATCTCCAAGTTAAATTTATTTTCCCGGAGGTTCGAGTTGCAAGTTGAAACATCTATCTTTTTAGCGCGAAGTTTTACAAGTATACTATTTTACTTTTTCCCTCGGCTTCTTCCTCTATCCCATAAATAACGTCTTCTTTTTTATTGAGGCCCTGTCCCTTAGCCAGCGCTTATAAACAAAGGCAATAAGTTTTCCAAATGAAGACGGTTCGTGAGATTTATTGGCCATTTATTACTTCAGATAACCCCGTTTTTTAAATTAATTTTTCAGCTTCGTTCTTATTTCAATTTTCAGCATCATTATGACGTTACGTTGTGGGCTCTCGCGAAATATTTTCAGTGAAAGTTCCCACTCAATTTTAGTTTGAACGTGAGGATATGAGTTACGATTCTCAACCTCCCTGAGAGGAAAGTATAAGTTTCTTAGGACTTTCCGTCCAACGGGTTGATATGAGACAGCTTGGCCCAATATTTATTCATTGTTGAAACTGTATAATAAATGCATTGTCTTCATTTCTATGAGCAAGCGTTCTTCATGCAAGAGAGCAGCTGTGATGAAATTATAGTAGTTCTATTTGCAGCGGAAGATTTTTTTCTTTGTAATGTCTTGTCCAGCACGCCAAAGGAAGACATTATTCATTGCTGTGACAGAACACACATGCTAGTCGTAATGAAGTACGCCACACAGTACTCGCCGAGGTGCATAATATATGAAGGCAACTCCACTTGAAAGAAACTATGAATGGCGAACAGTGGTGTATCCAAACTCATTGTTTTATTATTTACAAGGTAACTCGTTTGTGTTGGTAAGTGCCCACGATGTTTCTTGATATCTGAACGAAATGCTTAAAATTATGTCATTACCTTCTCGGTTGAAAGAGTAACAAAACGGCAATATAATGGAAATAACATTAATTATTCCGATGTACTTTAAATAAAATTAGAAAACTCTTGCCAAATACGTATTGAGATAAATCTTTGTACGCCACTGAAATTCGGAGTACTGGGACATATATTTAGATTTGCTGCCATATTAATGGTTTGACAAACATGGAGGTGGCAATGTATTAATGAAGTAGGCGAACGCCTGAACGACGCGATGAGAGAAAAAGTGCAGATGGAAATGTGTGACGATAATAGAGGTAAAAAATGATTTGGCTTTATTCTGACAATATATCTTTCAGTAAGCACATAATTCAAAGAACATTGCGGTCGATTTTGTCTCAGAGAACAAACTGCAGTAGCTCTCTGTATTTAGCTTTATTGCCTAGTAATCTATTTGTGGAGTCGACAACCGAATATTTTCGAGGAGATTGTCGAGTCACAACCTCCAAGATGTTTTCCCCCAAATACAAAGACTGAACTGTCTTTTCTGAATCTCAGTTTTTGATTTACTGGAATTTAACAAGCAAAAGCCCTCATTATGTTGATGCGTTTCCAGGATCGCAGCCACCTAAACATGGGTGTGAACTTTACGTATTATTAGTTGGGTATTGTCTTTACTTGAACAATGGGATCATCATAACTCTTACATAACACCCCCAACACCTTACAAATAAGTACAGCACTTGCTGACAGTAAGGGCTCTAAATCATTAACCACTTCGTAAACTTTGATAATTTAGTCGTCGTTTTCATTCATGATGCGTCCATAAATGAAAAATGAGAGAAATACAAAACAACACCCAACATGTTGCTAGCTTATTGGGAGGTATCGTCCCTGTGCTCCCTTCGCGGCCGTGAATTTTTCATTTCCATGTTCGCCAAAGAGACATAAATAAAGTCATAGTTAGTAAAAACGTGACATAGAGTTCAACTCACCGGCACAAGATATTACTTATACTCGGCTGCTGTCTTGTGGTTTATGATATTCCGTCCCCCTGACTTGGCCGCCGTAAATCATAGGAGGCGGTTCGAAACAGGCCGCCCTGGTGATCGTGTTCCAAGATTCACAACGACTGTAACTTCGTTCCTTCAGCAGGAATGAGGTATCATTTCCTATGTTGGGCATGTTTCGGTGATGCGGGGAGAAAAGTTGAACGGGATTTTCCGATGTTTCCGTTTGTTTTTTCTTCGTAATAATCTTTCAATGATATAAAATGAACAATTCTTTTCCAGATTGATTTCAATGGTAAATATATCCATAGAAAATAGCATTACGTTTTTTCGTCCCTCAGTTTGATTTCGAATATTTCTACCGCATAACTGCATAGCTGCGGTCAGCTATAATTATAAAAAATTAAGTAAAACAAATCATTAAAATAAAATCGTAACATTTTCATTTATCCGACTTATTGAACGTTAAGAAATAACAGCGTGATTACAGCAAAAAGAAATTCAGGATTTAGCAGATGTTTAGCAAAAATGGCACTGAACGAAAGAAGGTACGAGCGGCTACAGAGACGAGGGGTACTTTCCTAGCCACCCAGAATGGAACGACAGGGGAGAGAAAATATTCCAGGAAGAAATTAATTGAACGCGCGAAATTGTTTGACCTTATTGATGTCACATTAACGTTGAATTTGTTCAAGAAAACAACTTTTACAAAAACGAAGTACATTTCTGGCCGGAAAACTCCGGTCATCCGTACTCTACACCGATGAATTAAACAACTGCATTGTATCGTATCTGAGTTATCTTTTGTATTACCCATTAACGTTCCCGAAAATAAATTCTCAACGAAACGAGTTTTTTTAATAAAAATAAGTATTTTGTAACATAATGACGTCTTACAAATAAGAAGTAAGTAACTGGATTCGTGTGTTATGGAGGCCTCCGGTGATGATTTCGCAGAGAAATCATTGGTATCTTATTGGAGATCCATCGAGAAGATAAATTCCTGCAAAGTAATCCCTAATCGAATGTGACAGGGCGGCCTACTGCAACGTCGAAACGGATCAGCTTACCCGCGGACTGAAACGAGAGATGAGGCAAGTTAAAAATGCAGAAGCGGAGCCAGAGCACAGCGCACTATGTCACTGTCAGCGTATAATTACCCGTCACCGCTCCAGACAGATACGACATCCGCTCGGCTGGTTGCTTGGGAACAGCCAAACGTACCGCGACAGGTGAGACTCTTAATAAAATATACGACGTCTTGTCAACGGCAACCCGTTTTACGCAGTAACAAATCAACATAACTTATAAATGCGCAACGTCGGCATCCAGATGCGCTGTTGCACCAACTATCGCGGTTCAAACCTCTTTGATTTGCTGACGTTCCTAACCAAAGGCACAGGTAGTGGTGCTACGCTTATCAGACCATCGGATCACTCCTTCATCTTATTTCCGATATGGATCATCGTGAGATGAATGCTCTTTCAGAGCTACCGTTCATTTAAAATCTTGGGGGAAGGACCCATATTCAATATTTCATGTTAAGCTTCACAGAATGATTGTCAAAAGATGTTAACGGATGACGGGGGATATGTGGTCGGTTTTCGTGCTCCAGCTCCGGCAAATGTAACATTTATGTCACATCTCATCGGGAAGAACGCCCGTCGTCGTCAATCAAGTTAACGTATCTGTGAAGTGTGCGATCCGCGCCATAAACTCTGGCTGCCACCGCGACGCTGCCGACGACAGTTGATACTTACGACTCAGCCCCTCTACTTCGAACTATTTATATTCCTCAACAGTAAATGCATGATTTACAGAATTTGGCGCCTTGCATCCGTCGTCTTGACCATTTTCACCCACATACATACGTGTCCACGACAATTATATAACGAAATATTCTACACATGACCACCTGCGTTGTCAATTTATTAACAACGTTACAAACATCACATCCAAATAGATTTATCAAAAACGAATATGATGTCAAGTATTCTTGGCACTCGGAAAAAAAATTGACTTTAGACACATAAAGACACGTTGTCCCACTTCTACGCAAGTCTAACGAAGCTGATCAAAGAAATCTTGAGGAACTATGAGCGCGAGAAAGAACTTCAAAAATAACATCACTTTAAAACTCACATACGTAGCCCCTAGCCTGGGGTCCCATATCAATATCACGTAATATTGAAAAGTGCCCTCATGAAGTTTGATCTATCCCCAAATTTTCGGTTTTTTTCAGTCACTTTCGTTGTGTCACAAAATTTCAATGTGTCGTTCACCTTTTTTAAATGAGCCGCTTTTTTCCAGTGTGCCGTTCGCTCGAGTGAGCGGCACTTTACCGCTCACTCAAGTGTGCCGTTCAAAGTAAACAACTCGTTATTGAGCGACCCAACACCTCCTACGGTGGCGATTAAATATTTCCTCTCTTTTATTTCTTTTTCTTGCCCTTAGAGCTGTCCCATACTATAGACCGAATTCTACTCGAAACACATTAAACCTATTAAGATACGACTGGAATATTTGCGGATCAGGACGGACTCAACCTATTCTGTCAAGTCCTAATTATTTTTTATCTTTAGCAACACTCTTCATCAACACCAGTCGAATACAGTGAAACAGGGTTGAATCGAGGTATCTTTCTGTTGATACTGTCCTTTTTGAAGTGCCTCTCGGTTTGTCGGGCGGAATTGAGTCGACAGTATGCAAGGGCCCTTCACAACAACCTTGGGGTTGAGCTGAAGTGGATGCGTGTTCCCAATTTTTTTCTGTGTAACAGAAACATAAATATGGCAAATCGGTGATAACTTTTCGTTTCGAACTGTTTGAATTCCGGTACCAAGTTCTCTCTTCGGTAACAACTTCTCCGTTGTTCCAGAGAAATAAATATGTCACTTATGACATGTGTAGCAAAATGCACGGTTCTATATGAGGAAATAAATCTCCTTTATGCTTTCGTTTGATTCGTCTCCAAAAACTGACATTCAACTGAAACTATGCCTTGGCATACCGAATCGCCGAGTCGCGCGATTTGTGCCGAAATCAAAGTCAAAGGAAACGGGAGCGATGCTTGCGACTTGGTTATAAAATTTAGCAGCCCCGTTGACAGACGAAGGTGAGCTCGAGCCCAACTCGCGAAGGGACCCCAGTCTACCCTAATAAATAGTCACAAGTGTCAATGGATTTATGTTATGTAACGACATGTAAAAGCTACTGTAAACATTTTCGGCGCGAATCGCGCGACTCGGCGATTCAGTATGCGAGGGCCTTAGAAAACCCAAAGGAATATCTTACTGGGCTGATTAATTTGAAAAAAACACGACTGAACAAAAGAGAAACGGACCATTTGCATTTATTTTTTGACAGGCGTGATTTATCTTTTAAAAATAGAATTATTAACGACGTGAATGTTCATGTACGTGTGGATGCATCGTCAGTTGTGCCGGTGAACGAACGACCCTTCAGTAGAAAACATATTAGTGGGAAGTAGTCTTTCAGTGAACAACGCCCGCTAAATCTCAAATGATTTCTTAAGAATAAAGTTAAAATATTGTCAAATCTGATGAAATCTATCCAATTTATTGCTTGATTAATTCGTCATAAATAATTATTAAAACTTAAACAGTGAATGAATCTTTTGATTTCAAATACGATCTTGCGTTTATCGGCGTCACATTAGACTTATATGGAGATCGAGTTTTTTTTTATAGAATAAGCGAGGAGTTGTACGCAAATATGATCGTTTTCCTGAAAGCACGAAATGGTGCTTGTTACGGTTCTAATTATTACGATGAAAAAGTGGTGCCTAGTAGATTCATATCGTACAAATAATAATCGAGGGCCCTGTTAAGAGGGTTAAGTTATTGCACCGCATGGCTTCATTCCGTATTGTATTGGTCTCTTATCGAGTTTACCGAGGAAATTTACGAGCAAACGCTCCCGATACGGGCTGTATGATAAATGGCTTTTCAGATAACTTCATTTATTCATCGGGTTCTTGTGAAAGCACGCTCACACCGAGCGACCATCGCACACAAGTGTTGCCTCCCTGTGAAAGAGCCTGATTAGGGTTCTTCAAGCAGCGGGTATCCTAGAACGAACCAGTCGGTCCACAGTGGGGACGTTTATCATTTTCAAGGCTCCAATTATTATTCACACATATAAACATGTTATATGTAGGTCCCCCTTGTTCCTTATCGATCTCATATAAAATGTTGACAGGATATTATATGCCCCGACATTAATATTCAGCGTGTAATAATTCCTTCTCCTATGAATTATGACATTGGTAATTCTTTAGGGGTGGGGCATCTGTTCATATTTTCTCATTTCAATGAGTTGTGTATTCTGGACGCCGTCTGCATATTCATCATTGTTAATCTAATGAAAAAAAGTGATTATTGTCTCTCGGAAACGGCGATGATTTACGGTGCAGCATGAAACCTTCAAGTATTTATAATTGACCAATTGAACGGCATTTCTCTCTGTTCAAGATGATTGAACTTGGATTTGAGTTGTGATAAATCGCTATTTAATTCAATCGACCAAAAGCCAGGCGGCCCACTTTATGTCTTTACACACAGCTTCGTTCATGGTATTAGGAAACGTCAATTTCAAGTCTGTCGACATTTAATGGGATCATTTATTATTTTTAATTGCTCACGTTAGCATTCAGACAGGACTGATTTTCTTCTTTGATAAAGTGCGTGTATTTCTACCAGCAGCGTGTTGTCGCGACAAATGACTTGAAGGCTTTTCCAGCTATAGAATGACGTGAGTGTTACGCCGCTGAGGCCCCACAAGAATGTGGACAGAATGATCGCTAGAATTGAGAAATTAATAATACCAGTGAGTTCATTTAAAATGTTACGCGTAAACATATTGAAGTGTCACCGTCCAAAGCTTCTTATTGATGATCTGTCTTCGAGTAGGAAGTTCTTAGATTACGATCGGCGTGTCTACTTCTATTCCAATCAATTGTAGACGATCTCATCGCTTCAACTTGGTAGCCTGTTTCTGGTGGGTGAACTATAATTCAGTATCCATCGAACATATGTAATGTAATGTTTCTAGAGCTACCTCAAGAATAGTGAGAATGGCTAGTTCAAAAACCTGATACTTGAGCCGTTACAAACCTGACCAAGTAATTTATTTCTCATTCTTGATGAATAATTGCAACATTCATGATTGCTTTCCTTATTTTTCAAATGGCTTTAGCGCGTCCGATGTGTTTCGTTGATGATGAATTGCTTAATTACTATGTTGCCAATAACAATTATATCCCTCGCCGTATGTAGCACACGTTTTCCTGATAATTATTAAGATTTACACTCTCACAATCAGATTGCGCGCTGACGTGCTGAAGTCCTTCCTTCTCGATAACTCAGTTCGACGCGTTAAGCAAGTAACACATCACACGATCCTGTATGTGAAAGGTATCTCTTATCCTTACCGACTATTCGTGTTTACCATGCGGGTTATAATCGATTGTAGATCGGGCTTTAATATTCTAGCAGGTTAAATCTATTAATCATGTTCGGTTAATTATCAGACGCGATAATTTAAACATTTATCCTCATTAGGTCTCGGTGACGGTTGAAGAAATAATTATTTCATTTGTTCATTCTGTTTTTTCGAATGACGTTAGAAATTTTAATTTTTTAAGAAGCTTCGTTAATGACTCCATTGTGAGGCTCTACTTATCTCTAGATATCTAAAAAGGGATTTCAAACAAATATTTAATAGAACAGCTTCTCGACTGAAATCCCTTTTGCACAAATGGATTTAACAGTAAAACGGAATCGAGGTCTGAATATTCTCGAAATAAACTTCCTACATCTAGTGGTTACGAGGTTAGTCATTTTTACAGGCAGAATAATCATTCCTTTCACCGAAGAGCGCAAAATAAATTTTGGCAAGACACTTTTGCGGTAGTATACATAAGTTATCTATGTATTAGATCTTTCGCATTGCCAACAAAGTAACTTGTTAATAGGTCTGAATATATTAATGCAACATGTCCCTGAGGTTTTAAAATTTATAGCTCCATAAATTTCACATAATTTACCGACATTTTGCGTATCGGTAACCTATATCAGGGAATGTGAGGGTATGGTTTAAAGTCGCTAATCCATTTTGATGGTTCGTATATTGCATGATAAATGTTTTATGGGTCCAAATATTCCGAGCACATTATTGGGACGATTTATAACTCAGGAAAAATAAAGATTATTTAATATTGATTTATTATATCATTCTAAATTATGCATGGGTGAAGTTCAGGAGCGGTCAAGAAGCCAATTTAACTCGCTCTTCGAACGTAAAGCTAGGAAGACATAACACTAACACGACACGACACGGGAACGCCTCATTTGACGAGATCAAAGAGGCCGCTAGATATGTTAGGCATCTACTGCCCTTGTTCCTGACAACTTGATATAATGCAACTGCCAACTCACATAAACAGAATCACCATATGCATCCCGTCGATTTCAATTTGCCGCCTTTTCTTATAGCCGCCGTTATGCCTATTTCGAGACTAACAAACTTTACACAAGAGGCGACGCTTTGGGGCGATGAAAATGGCGGAGGAATTGAAATCTAACAGGTAACGAATACGCAGAATCCCCAAAATACAACAACAGTTCACTTTTCAAATAAAAAAAGTTCCTAGAAAGCAATGTCATAACTTGAAAAATCGAAGCAAAAAATCTAAAAAAAACTTGAAAATATTAAACCCAAAATTCGAACTTCAAATCGATTGAATTTCTGATAAACTTTTTAAAATAATTTTCTTAATAATCTCAAATATTTATTTTGTTTTGCACAATTTTGAAATAGTGAAATAGAAATGTAGTGCAAATATATTGGCATATAAAATTCAGACTTGACTTGAGTGATTTAAAGATTTAAAATTCAATTGAATACAAATTTCTGAAAAAAAAATCGAGCTTAAAATGGAAAAGAATTCCAATTGTGCCTAGAAGAGTGAGATCGCAGGATTTCAATGTAATCGGATTTTCAGTTTCGTTGCTTTGACTTTCTATAAGAAATTTGTGCGTTGATTTCGTATTCATATAATTGAACGAGCTATTGAATATTTTATTCCTCTCTCAGATCAGGTTTATCAAGGGTCATAAATAAAATGATACAACGCCAAATCCGCACATACGATCTTAATTGGAAGCAACCGGGATAATTAGTAATTAGAGAAAGAACACGAGGTCCGCCAATAACTGTAACTCACAACCTGCCGTTTATATTTTAATTTGCTGTGAACGAAATTTCTTGATAGTTATCCCAGAATATATTATCAGATGTGAAATATTTGATATCATGTTTATTCTCGAACATATTTCGTATTTAATCGGCTTCCCACTGATTTGTATTTAATAATCAACATTAAATATGGTTGTTTCATGCCGGCCGCCATCCGATCTGTCGTTTTAGCGTGAAAGTGTCTGCACGTCAGTTGAGGGGATCTCGATTTGGTAACCAGTGGGAATGGAAGACACCCATGGTCCCGATGTGGACGCCGACGAAGACGGTATTCTTTCGTATCATTCCATCCAATCGTCGATGCAAGGAGCGGCATAGCATGTTGATAGCCTCTTGTCATTTTTAAGTAGTTTTCTCAATTATAATACATGTCAGACACGTACATTAGTGTTGCTAAATATACCTCGTAACACACTCAATTTATAACCCTTCTTATTCAACAACACTAAGTTATTAACATTATGGTTTTTTATTGACCATTAGCTGATAAATAATTTATGTTCGAGAATATAAAGTTAGTTATGTTTATTGTTATTGTTGTCAAGTGTCACTAGGAAATGTGATAGCAGCTGCAGCTGTTCATTGATCTGTATGCCTTTCAAACTTAATAGTAGTCTCACTCGTCGGAAGCGTTTGGCCTCTTCTTGAATAGAGCTGCCATGAGCTATAGGTACAGCAGATAAATTCAGTTTCACCGTATGACAATATCTAGGAAATAGGAGTTCAATCAAATTATTGCATGTCCTCTACCCACTAAACTTTCCAATGAAAATAAATGGTATCGTGTATTCTCGTCAGAACCATTCCCATGTATGTTAAGTTAGGAGCAATAGTTATGGTTCTCATTGATGTCTTTAATTTAGGTTTCGAGATTTTCAACCGTTTATTAGCTGTGCTCACGCAAAATGATAACTCTTCCCTTTCAAGTTTTTCATTGTCAGATACCAAGGAATTTGATTAAATACATAAATAACTCCGTTGAGAAAATGATTCATGAGCTGTCCAATTAGACGTAGAATAAAAGAATATCTTTCATTTTCAGTCGTTGATTCCGCCCTATTCGTTGATGATCGTCGCGGAACATATGCATAATCAATCATTTTTACGAGTACGTAGGCATGCGAAATGCACGCAAGGGTCTTTGAGATATCTGAAACGGATGCCATATATTCAACAAAATAAGTTCACTTTATCTTTCGCCATAAAGCATAATTTATGGCACGCCTCAGCGATGAGATCACAGGACTAGTAGAAATTTGTTCCACTCCTCCACCACATCATTCGTGGCGTTGTTGCCGAATTGAACGGAACTTCTTCCCTTCGAAGCTATCCCTTAAGTGAGGAAGCCACATTCATGACGTGCGAATACTCTTTCGGCAACGTTCGAGTGTTTTTAGACTTTCAGTCCGGGAGTCATCTACACTCCTTAGCTGGCAATTTCCACCCTATCCAGTGGGAAACAACTCATATCCATATATCAGGCCAGCGAGAGTCGTTCATGTTATACGATAGCATTTTCAGAAATTGGCACTAGCGTCCTTATAAAAGATAGCAACATTTAAATATGAGATATTATAGCTTCTAGGGCTCTAAACTGTCAAATATTACGGCCGTTCTGAAGAGAAATGTGATCATAAGCCCTCTAGAAAACATTACTTCTGACTTTTTCCTCGAGCTTTCACATTCAGGTAAGTTAACTTGAATTATTCGCGGACTTTACTACAAGCACGTGATCGGTTCAGTTTTTTCTTAAGAAGTAACGCGTCTTAACAGCAAGAAAAAAATTATCGTTCGGTAAATATTAAAAGTTCAACTCTGCCATCTCTGCTGGAACGAAGAAGATATACGACTCGTCGTTTCATTACTACAATGGCCATCCAGATCATAAATACAGCTTATGTTAATTCGCACAAACTTTTATGGGATTATTATCTGAAACACCTATCATATCGGTTTATGTTTCAACTTTGAAGATATGCATGAAATATTCATGTGAAATTAATGACACATTTAATAAAACGAGTTCATTCGCAGGAAAGGCATTATGTATGCTTCCGTAAGCAAAAAATTTGTGTCGTTAATAGAGATAGGAATAGAATTATCTCTCTTATTCCCAACGAAAAAAAGTGATTAAGAGGTTTTTCATTCAGTTTTATTCGACACAGTTATTGATGGAATCTATTTCAACACTGGGGCTGTCATAACACACTGATGTTTATTGCTTCTAAAACGAAAATATGTCAAAAAACTTGAAATACTGGTTATTAGAATTTCCGATGGGTTATAAACTAAATAAATAATTTTCTCAAGTTGAATAGCTAAGGACTTCGACTCAAACATTCAGATAATTTTTGTTATTAATATTATTGAATAGTTTTCATGGTTCTGTTTATTTTATCAATTTTATTAAAAAAAGTCACAATTTTTGTATTAATTTTTTATATTTCTTATCGTTTTTTTCACAGCGCATCTAATGTGTGGCTTTGTAATAAAATCAACTAATGCCAATTTACAAAGTCATATTTTCACGCGCACATTTGTGCAGTATTTAATTTTGGTTTAAAACCAACTTTGACGGAATATCTCTACACGAAGTCATTATTAAATCCGATTCATCGATCGTTTTCATTACACAGTTACAAAGTTCACTCGATTTTAAATCAATTGCTGTTAAGTCTGTTCGAGTTTATATATACCCACATATATTTTTGATTTAAGTGCAGATAAAACAAGGCACCATAAACTTGTCATAAACCGCGAATTATTGTCTTACTACCGTACAGACAATGGCTTTGGCACCTTTATAATAAATGCACGGCCGGCGGTTTTTTCATCCATATTTCAGTTGTACGTTCAATTAAAGAGGATTCCAAAATTTATTACCCACATAATCCCGATAATTGCTTTTGAAAATGAAAGGAGATGAGGTTTTGAAAACGTTCCAGAATATCTAGTCATATAATAGTAATCAGGTGATTTTGGTGTGAACATGTAATTGCGGAAAATTTCCGATTCTAGTGGAGCAACAAACTGGGGGTCTCTTCATTAAGGACATCCGTGCCAACAGCAGCATTCCGGTCACGGCGACTCCATCCTCGAGACCGGAATCAGACCCCGATAACAAGCGGCTAATCCGTGGCAATACAATCCGGGCAGGCCAGGGCATCCCTAATTTATGGCGGTGATTTCCAGCTGCCTCGCCAATTTCACATCCAATACTCCATCGCAGATTCTCCTTAAATGGACTCGGCAATTAACTCGCAGTGAAGTTGTCTTAAGGAAATTAACAGGATCTATCAAACTACTGAATATGCTGAGTAGTTATCTTTACGTTCATTCTTTTTCACTTCCACCCTCTCTATTTATTCATTGAGTTAGATAATGTATTCTGGATTCAAATCGTTACCGAAACAACCAAACTGGGGGGTTTTGGCAATGAATTGGCAATGTATTTCATTGCCTAATTGTTTGGTGGCCACTTTAAGGACATTTTTGGAATGTTTCCCATCCAATAACCGAATTTTCAAGGTACAAAATTTAGGAAAACCGCTTAACTAATACCTTGATTTTGAACATTCGAGATTGCAATGATATTTCAGTATTGTCATGACTTTTTATGTCGAATTCAGTCAAGTTGGAAGGAAATTGTTTACAATTTCAAAATGGTGTGCCTGATAGCAGGCCACCCGAGATACGTTTATACTTGGATCTACAAATCAAATTATGTAATCGAAATCGAACTAACGTGGAGAATGTCCTGTTTTTAAATTAAAAATTTAAATTTAAATTTATGAATGATTTTTCGTTCAATATAGAAACGATGAATCACATAATGTCATTATTTTGCTCTTTTTATAGTTTGAAATCAGGCTAGTAGTAGAGGTAACAGAAAATGTGGAAGAAATTTCAAGTAGGAAAGTTGTGTCAAATATTGTCACAAATTAAGAAAGAATTAAATTCCTTTGTACCAATTGACTTTGCAATTATCTTTCCCAGTACCATAATCATAAATTCAAATCGAACGAAAATGTAAATCGTTTCCATTGAAATTATAAAGAATCGGAATACGAAAAATTGTTCCGCCTGCATTCGTTTCATCTTTTCCGTTCGATGTAATCTGTCATTAGGTTCCCCAGTTGTATTCAAGCTCTTTCACGCGGTGGACGGGCATTGTTACTTTTCAAGTGACAAATTCGCCGCTATTCTTTGAGTAAGCGAACGAATCGTAGGTTGCTTAAAGTATAATATCCTTTTCCTCGATCCGGATAAGGAGCGACATGACCACTTGTCAGGAACTTGCGAGATGAACGGAACAGAAGCAGTTTGCCGAGTTTTTGAAGAACGGCCAATTAATGTTTCCGAGCGGTGCCGGAGGTGTCATTTTTTTATTTTATTTATATAAAAAAATGCTTCTCAAGGATTTGTTGGATTGATAAGAGCATCGTTATTTTTAATGAATAAGCAGTATATATTATGTTAAATATGAACGCGGTCTAAGGTTAGTTAACTTTAATAATTCCCGAACTTTGTATGCAGCAGATTTTGCGAAGAGCAGTTTTATCCCCGTAGAATGTTTAGCACCGAATAATGGAAGTCTATTGTCTTGGTAATCCTGAAGAACGCCAGCAGCCTAAAGCTGCGCCTCGAAGATATATTGTTCAAGGGCTTAACAAGTTGGAGAATTGTTATTATCACCTTTAAGGATGAGAAATGTTGAAGGGACAAAGATCCTGTATAATCCCAGCCGTATAAATTAGTTCAATATTCAATATTCTCGAGTTGATAAATTGACTCCAGTAACTCGGTCTTGATTTATCGTGTCATCAAATTGAATTTCAACTCGGAATAATCATCCGTTCCACTTGAATTAGGGGGTAGAGAAATGAGGGAAAATATATGAGATCTTTATTTACAAATCCTCCAATAAATGATGATGTTGTCTATCTTATTTCTGTCAAAGTTTCCGGTGATAGCTACATGTCACATAAACAACTCGTTAATCGAAATTCAGGAAACGCCCAAGCTGTTGGATGCTCGCTAAACCAAATTATTTTCGTGTCGACAGGCAATTATTTCTGATGGAATCCAATTAAGGTGATTGAAGTTGAAGGAGTTTATGGACGGTTCTGCAATATGAATGTCTGAAGACATTTTTGCATCGAATATATCAATGGTGATGTGAAAAACGATCGTTTTATTGATAGTGAAAAGTAGTTTATACGAATCTTTCACCGCTGGACATATCGTGCACGGTATCAACGCATAGAGTGACAACGTAACAGACGTGCACGAATAACAACTCTGTAAACCGTTAAAACCATGTTATTCAGAGGGTGTAGTGGCGGTAACGGGGTGCAATCAATCAGGCCGTCACTGCGAACTGACGCTGCCTCCGTTTGCCGCCCCCAAACGCTACCCCCTCCCGGATGAATAAGTGCACACACCATACATCACTGTCAGACCGAATATAGATATAAAATAACGATGAATGAACAGTTCTGTTGAATGCAGATAAACTTTCCCATTACACACGTCGGATCATTTATCATAACGGTTTGACAGTATGTGCGCCCCTTTATTTTATTATTCCGGGGATAATAAATATAATTATTTTGATGTAATTTCCACCCTGTAACCAATGTAATGGTGATTCAAGTCCCGTGTCGAATTGTGTTTTTCGTTACAGGGGGTCATCAGATAAAGAAGTGAAATATTTATAAGTAATAGTGATAGTTTTTTCGAGTGCGAGGTCAGTCGTAGGTAAATAAAAATGTCCGAAAATAAGTTGGAAAGGATTGGAACGGTTGCCGAAGTAATCTCGAAATGTGTGGTGGGAAACTGGCGTTTATCTGTATCGCGGCTTTGTTAGCTGAAAGGTTACAAATGTAAAGCGCTTATCTCTTCAGAAGAGCCACTTCCGGCTAGGGTCGGCCAAAGCAAGGCAAGTCGTCGAGGCGAATGAGTAATCGCCGCAGGCACTAGGGTAAGAGAGTGCTGTCTGCTCTTCCGCCGCCACGTCCGCTACCCCCTAACCCCGTCAATTCATCTTCTCGCCCGAGCTTATCGTTTCTCAGTCATCTTTCATCCCCTTAGGAAGGCAATGATCAGTAACGGATTAGATCGTCGCAAATTTAGCTACCTGCTTAAAATCACAAAAAATTGCAACCGCCAATACCTTCAATATTCTGAAAATTACCAAAAAAAAAAAACGTTTCACACGCGAGTGAATATTTTTCTGAGATATATCTAACTGGAGTGCATCCAGGTTCGTATTCAATAAGAAGAGGGGGATAGAAGACCGGGAAAGTGAGTGGCAGCACCAATACGAATGCTGACACATATTAATGACGACCCCGTGTGCGATTCATCACTCTTCCACCTCTTCTCATCCCTCTCGCGCCAGAGATCAAACACGTCCTTGTTTATCTACCGTGATCAATCACTTCTGACTGCTTGAAAGAAACTCATTTATTATCTCCAACTCATACGGGAAAACATCTTTTACGGATTCCGTTCATCTTACTCGATTTATCTGGTCTCTTTTCTGCTTCCACATCAAAAGATAAATCAAATTAAATCCGTCAAAGAAGACAAGACGCATGTTTGAATGCGTTTGTGTGTGCGTGCTAAAGGACGTTACGAATGAAATTTCGCTTTAATCCTCGCCCGTAATAAATCCCCAGTTATGCACTTCAATCGGATAGAAACACTATATTTACTTACGCTTTTCAACAGTTCATACTTTTCCTTTTACGAAAGTGATTGACGAAGATGAACAATACTGCCCTATTTGATTTGGTCATCAATAACTGACAGCACAGTCTGTTAGAGAGTGGATGATGAACGTGCTGGCAAGAAGTTAAGACGAAAATGAATGTGAGCCAGATATCTGGTCATTAAGGACTCCCATTTCTGTCATCCATCATTTCTCTGGCGGGCAACGCACCTTGCAGCGTTGTCAGATGCTCTCAGATGTTGTTCGCTGGATAGATGGATGAAGGCGCTTTTCAAGTTCGAGGAGATAAATCAATCATTATGACTTCGAATCAATCAACTTCGTTCCGTTCAAGTTTCTCCAATGCAGAAGCACTGAATAATATAGGGCCGTTTGGTAAGTAATGGAAAGATTAGGTTGAATTTGAAAGGATCGATAATGATTTTTATTTTAATAATTAATTGCTGACATAATTTTTCCTCGAATTGCTTCTACGCTGAACTATCATATAAAATTAACATTAAACTTTTATATCTCTAATGGAAGACAAAACGCGAAAACAGATCGCTTTTATTCTTGAAATTCTTAACATATTTTTGGTATAACAAAGGGAACCTTTAATATTAAAATGAAGTATAATGATGAAAATCGGTGGCGGCGCCGGTGGCGAATATATCGCAGTGCAATGTTCCTCCTCATAGACCATGAGGAGATTATCAACCGTACATTATGAAAGTTGAAAATTGCGTCGAAACAACCAAGAATATATGAAAATATCATTCCTGGAGGTGAAGTAAAAAAATTATGGAATTTATGATATTTTTTGATAATAATCCATTTTTCGTCGTTAATCAGTTTGGTTTTAGATATGCATGACGCGTAAAGCCTAAAATGGTCCTTTTTCCTTTGTGTTTTTAAAAATTACTTAGGTTCGTATTAGGGCCGTAAGTGTTTTGTCATTTATCGACACTCTACTTGTTTGGGTTCGCCTGGGTTCCTGACGAATCATAGTCTTTATGCGGCCAAAACTCTAGACTTATTCAATTTTGTATTGGAAGTGCAAAAACACTTCTATCAAATGATGAATAATTCGTAGTTCATTTAGTTACAAGATTATGATCAGTAGATCAGATAGTTTCTAAAATGTTTTGTAATAGAGGCTGTGGAAGAAGTAACGCCAACGTAGTTTTAAGTGACTGCTAATGCAACCTCTAGACTCAATACATTCCACTGTGTCAATAGTTGTACAGAAAAGATGCAAAACAGTTATCATGATGATTCGAAGCCATAGTTCAGTGTCAGAAAAATCTGAAAATTTTTTAAATTCATCGCTGGTTTTATTGGACAAAATTTGTGGATATCTTGGAATATCAATTAAAATAGTTTTTTCGTTTTTGCCTTTTATTTAACGAATGTGGCAGTGACTTCCATAAAACTATTGGTAAAATATATATCTGTGTATACTTAACAGGTTAACGAAAATATCACCGTAGCACACAATAAATTACCAAAAATTAATTTATTTCGTTTTGACCACAAATTCTTTCGGACTAAATTTCTCTAAAGAATCGCATTGTCGCCCTCGGTAAAGAATGAGCAAATCTTCCTTTTAGCATAAAGAAGGAAATATCTAACCTATCAGTTTGACCGACCTTTTATGTGACAGCTTCCTGTCACCTAGGAGGTTTTGCGGCTCGGAAATATGAGAAATTACTGCGGAGGTTATGATTGAAATGATGGGTTGTTTTATTTGTCATGTCGCCAGGTAACATGAGTAGGCTTGAAAAGTAGTCGGGTTCCGTCGAATGCCCTAATTGACAGGGACAAGCCAACCAGTCGGATGTCATACGGGCCAGTTGGTGGCTGATGGCAGCGGCGGTCTGTTTATTGTGACCCGCTGTGCCTCCTTTTCGGGGTTTTTTTTTGTGCATACAGAGTTGGAGTTAACTAAATATGTCAAGTTTGTGAATACGAAATAAATTCATTTCGATAGGTTAGAATTACTTTTCGAGATTGATTCAGTTGTGAGCCATAAAAGGTATATTTTGAGCTTAAAGCTTTATATTCCGTTGTTAGTAGGTTAAAACTGTGCTTCGTTAAATAATCCACTACAGACCTGTTACATCCTGACATCCACCTCGACACTTTGAAGAGGGTTTTTCAGCTTGTCACACGGTAGCACCGCATAATAATAGTGATTTGACGCCGCTCAGATTATAAAATGCATGGTATAGAAAGCTACTTTACACTCCATGTCTTGTTTCCTTTATTTTAAAGAGATCGGAAAAGATTGACGTGTTATTCTCTTTCCGAATGCTCTTTGTTGTAATTCTCCTTCTGTGTTTAGCAGAATGCCGATCGGCGTCGGCTAGATAGTGCAGTGAAATTTGATCCCCCAATGACAGTTATTAAGTTCGAAACAGGACAGTTTAGCACTAATATGCCGATGTGATGAATGGAGCTTTTGAGATTTTTCTTTGTTCGATTTTAAACACCGCTAAGTATTTTTTGCTAAAAGAGGGAAAAAGTCTTATTGTGGCCTCGTATTTTAATTTCTTAGAGATAAAATAAAGAGTTTATTCCTGAAGAATCAACACTTTGAATGTAGAAAATAACTCCCAAGCTTCGTTAATAGTTCAGTATTTTTTACCACAGCAAGAAACGGTTCAACTTAAGGACCCTTGGTTAAGAAAAGTGGTGAAGTTTTTGTTCTGTTTGTTTACGACTGATCATCAGAAAAAATATTTACAACGAGAAAATTATATATGCAAAGAAAACAAATTCACAACCTACTACATTATAATGTAGGTCGAAAAGAAACCATCAAGAATAGCCATAACTTTAGCTTATAAATATTCCTGTAATTAAACTTGAAACTGGGACTAGAAATTATCATAATGTCGTTTTTACCGATGGTAAAATTGAAGCTATTCATTCTCTGCGTGCAATTACTTGAATTTCATATTATTAGTGAGGGTTTTTCTCGATGCTAAAAAGGGGTCTTGATTATAAACCCAGCATATGTGCCGCGCCACAAAATTACCAAAATGACAGTCATAATTCTTACGTGTGAGAGCTGGGCATATAATTTGCACCATGATTGATGGCGAACCAACGTGAGCTGTTATTATGACGGCAAAGAACTGAGAACTTATCGCTTAAGGATGTTGATAGGTGTAGATTATTTTTTCGAACGGGGGCCAATACTTATTCGATTCGACATGTTCCGTGAACAGGTTCACGAACGCCGCATCTGACATTATTAGTGTATTGGTATGAAATTTATTATTGGAATTGTTGAATTGCGCGATAACTTCAATTATTTATCCAAGACATTCCATTTATAGTCAGTTATAGCATACGTATATCAAGAAAAGGGATTTCATCAAATTCTCCAAATATCGTCAACATTTTCGTTCCAATATAAAAATGTTCAGTGATTTTATGTTATCATACACTGAGATATCTGGGTACTTGATAATATTTAGCTTGGAAGTCACTTTCCACTTTTGGAAACGATTCCGACTAATTTATGCGAATATATTATAAATGAATCGTTCGTATCCATAATGCAATTCCATCTTATTATGAGCTATTCAAAAACTTTTCAATCAGCGGATCTTCGGATCTGTGCCGGTCTTAAGTCCCATCTTGGCTACTTGACAGCCTGACTCGACAGGGCCTGGCAGTGAATAATGGGAACATATCGTGTCTCAACACTGCGAAGATCAATCAGTGTCAGGTTGACGGCCGCACCTTACCACATGCCAATCCTATGCTTGATTTACAAGCCATTGTGTAGCATGGAAAACGAACGCTAGATGTCCTACCAGCCAACAGGCGGGCTGCAAATTTCCATAATCACTAACTCTTATGAATGGCTCAAAAATGCAATTACTTTCATCTTACCAAGATCTACGTGCAACAACTTCCTTTAAGTATGGTTTCAACCATAATTTACCTTCCTCGTCGGTTCCCAGGAGCGCAACAATTTTTTGCGCGATATTAAATGCTCCAAATAGACGAACGGGTTATATAAATTGAAAAATTTGGTGCAAGTTTTCAAAATGAATATCCCCTTTGAATGATGATGCTTTCATTCAAGGTGGCTCCCATTTCACGTCCATTCGAGGTCCAGTTAAGGTAATAACTGTTAAACATGCGAAAATGTGATTAGCTCTCACGAATGATGTTTAGAGGATTCTCCTTCGAGCGATATTAATATTTTATAGCGAAGATTTATTTCAACGTGCCTCTTTCAAACTGGATATTCCTTTCAGTGTTAACTCTTTCAAGGAGCTTGTAATATTATATTTTCTCTTCTTCCTCGTTTTGTGCTCATAAAATGGAACGTGTAACTGATAGTCAATTTGTTTTTATCTAATTCCGATATATTTTATTATATACTAAGAATTGAGAAGGGATTTCGATTTATGAATATTATTTACATTTTGTTATTATTATATTAATCCATTTTTCTGAAAATTTCAAGGTTTTCTTTGGAATACTCTATTAGATTTCATGGAATTTCAGAAATTTTTTGCAAATATCCAATTTTTTGACCGAGTATTTGTTATGATTTGAAATTGTTCAGAAAAAAATTAATTTTTTTGAATAAATTCTTCTTCAAAAAGTATGAAATTTCAGAGTAAATTAAAAGAAATACAGTGCTACCTTAATATGACGTACTACACAATGAAAGATGCTTCAAAAATACGGCATTGGTAGCTCAACCCAGAGAAAAAATTCCGACTTAATTTGAAAATGTTGTCGTGCTTCGAGAGGCACGTGAAACCGTTGGTCCCGGCTATATACTTAATACACATAGTCGTTAGGTCATGCCAGAGGCACTTGTGCCATCTGAAAACTCTGGCACTAGACCCAGGTCAGTGGCTTATACGATTAAAAAAAAATGCCTTAAATATAATAAAATCTGTGTTTCTCAAAATAGGAGGTTTGAGTGAGATGTAGACAAATCCAACCCGAAATTGGATTGCGCTTTAGATATAATTACTTTTAATGGTTGAAACTAGACAATTACTTTTGACTCTTTTTCTAATCAAGATGAACAAAATTGAGATTAGGCTTATATAACTGTATTTTTGATTCCTTTGAACTTAACGTTAAACTATTTATAATTTTACCGACCTAACTGTTTTCAAATAGAAAATATATACAATAATTTGATAACAATATGTCATCATTTATTTCTAGAAGTTTTTCGCTATAACAAGATGAATAATGTACCATTTTTTTTACTTTTTTATTACGACTTTTAAACCAATCTAACCTCAACATAAGAATCAGTTCAATGAATTACATGATATATCGAATATTTATTTTTTCCCTTCCGATTTGTTACATCGAAATTTCACATATGTGGAAAGAAATTTTCGAAAATAAACTAAGCCTTTTTCAATATAAAACGAAAATTGGAAATAATATTGAAAGTTGGATATTAATGAAATAACTAATTACTAATTACGAATATTTTTTTGTGAGATGGTAAAATTTGAAACATTTTGACATTGCAAATCTATCAAGAGTTTCTGGAATTTTTCTACTGCAGTATTTTTCATTTCAATAAACCGGACTAATATTAGCTGACCTCTTTTTCAATGGCGAATCAAACTTAACAACTCACAATTCGTACAAATTTTTCGATAGATCCACTGATAATGCACCGCGCGACTTTTCCTCTGTTGTATCATGAGTCAACCTGAGTAATACGCCAAACACAGATTCGTCTGGGTGCATAATTGGAGGTCCTGTAATTTGCGTTTCCCAAAAACCCAATTAATTCTACATCAAGTATAATTTGCCTGTTTTTTGAATGGGTTTAACCTTAATCTTTCAAGTGTTCCAAACGTTCGAAATTATTTTTGTTTGGTTGAAAGTACAGCGACTTGTAATCGATAAAATTAACCAAGGTGAGATTATTATTATCCACACTGTCCAGACGACGAACGTTAATCACCCTCTTAATGTACATCTTCCTGCCTTCTCAGAAATTGACGGTGTCACCAAAATCCACTCTTCCTGGGTACATTACAGGTATTCATAAAAAAACTATTGATTGAGATAATGTCATTTTAATGTCATTGTTTAGGAGTCGCAATTGTATAAATACCTAACCCGTTGTTTGTTGAAGCCAGTGGATCTATCCGATCTGATCAAACAATTCAATAGTAACAATGCATTTTTTCTTTGTAACAGTGTTAGCTGCAGTTGCGGTTATCAACGCCGAAGAAGTTTATAAGACCAAGTATGATAATTTCGATGTGGAAACACTGATGAAAAGTGAGAGGCTCCTGCAGAACCACTTCACCTGTCTCATAGAAGGCAAATCTTGTGCACCGGAGACGGAGGAATTCAGAAGTAAGGAAATTTCGTATTTCGGATGAAATTTACATATTAATTTCTCGTATTCTTCAAATCATAGAACGTCTGCCCGAAATTATGGAAACATGTTGCGCTAAGTGTTCAGAACAACAACTGGAAGGAGCCAGGAAAATGACGAAATTCCTGATCGAGAAAAAACCTGAATTAATGGAAAAGTTGATGGAGAAATATGACCCCGACAAGAAATTCCGTGAAAAGTGCAAGGATGCTCTCAAAGAAAACGGAATAGACATCACAAGTATATGAGGCGTTTAATTACTAATTAGTACACGGGTGAAAGTTTTCATGTAATGTGAATAGCTTGTTGAATAGATAAGACAATATCGAATGGTTCTTGTAATTGTATTCCTACATCCTCCCACGTTTCTTCCGAAATGAAATATGTTTCAAAGGGAGACATCCATAGCAAAATAGCATAAAAAATTTATTAGTCTATTCAAATCATCTGAGGATGATTTATGACATACACACATCGTGTGCTGTTCGGTAATTCAATATTTTACGAGCTCAGTTTTCACAGACTTTAAATTTCCTGGCCATTAGGAAGCGATTACCGCAAAAGAATGAATTGTAGAAGTTCAACCATCCCATAAGTTACTCTTTTATGTTGAGTTTCCAACTGTGAGCTTTAGAAGTTCTGGGTAATAAATTCTTATTTGAGAGATGATGTCGGATAATCCATGAATTGAAAGTAGTCGTAAACTATCTGGATATTTTATTTAGCTCGCCTCCTTTTTCGGAAGACCATATGTCCAAACTAACTTCTGAGAACTGAAAGGTGAAATCGAAGTTGAACGGTCGCGAAAATCATAACGATTCCGATTTTATAGTATGCAGAAATGCCTAACAAGGTGAAATGCCTCCTCATCCTGTAAAAAGAGGACGACGAAAATCGGTAACGAGACAGAAGCAACAACAACCAAAAAGACTAATGGCTCTCAACTACAAAGTTCACGCCCTTACGTACTTCGCCCCCTTGCTAATTCAATTCCGCTGATAAACGTGCAAAAGTCCCAAAGCTTCCATCTCTGTGTCGTCTGGCATCCCGCCCCATCCATATTTCTTTAATTCTTTTAATAAAGAGCTTGGAGGAGGATTAATGAGGATAGGATGGGGCACGTCGCCATCTTGCACCCATTGATCACGTTCTTGGGCGGCGAAATTCTTAATTATCACCTTTCTTTTCAGCATGGGCTCTCGAACACGTTGTCGACTAGGGTTGGAGTGCCGATAAAAACGGAAGGAATGACGCCCACATTTTCGTTCGGGGCTAATTGCATAATCTGATATTGATTTTAACTAATGTCATTATTCATTTAAAAACTTTTTTGATATTGCGACTTTTTATTATTGGATATCGTTACGTGGATTATATTTAAACGAATTCGAAGAATTATGTTACTTAATGCATTCTAAAGATTGAATTATTTTGTCTTTCCGAATTTGTCTGAGCGACTATTGGCAAGAAAGATACCAGTTTCCCCAGTTTCAATAAAGGGAATAAAGGGCATAAAACAAAAAGACAGCTGTCATGAGTTCAGGTTGATTTTAACCACCACCACCAGTAGTAGAGAAGCAGAAATTTTTAAATGTTTTTTTGAGGAAATGAAGATCAATAAAAATCAATATATGAGGAATGTTCAAAAATTTCAAGCAATGTATAACTAGATCTGAAATTCAGTTTACGATCCTTTTTCTTCACTATCAGATATGAGTAATGAAGTTTATAAGGTATGGGAAAGGAAAATTTGATTTTTTCACGATCGTTTGAAAACGACCAGTAATAAAATTTAATTAATGCTCATGGATTTAATTTTATTCAATGGCTTAAATTATACTTAGAATGTGTAATGTTAATTTTACTATCGCTAGTTGATCGTAAATGTAAATACAGTTGGAGTCTCTAAATCCGGCAGATGAGTTTTATTTTTATTGAAATATAATTTCAATATAGACGCAGATATGTGGGCAAATTCTTTGATATACCCACAGCCACTTAAAAAAATTGCTTTAACGTTGACAGTAATCGTTAATTATTGATAATGAATTTATTTACAACATGTATATCCGATGGTGTTCTAGTTTTATATCGAAACAGTAATGGTATTTTCAATTTTATAAAAGTGGTGTCGCTTCCGATGAAGCCACTGCTATGTCGCAACACGAACAGACCCTTGTAATACTATCAAAATCCCGCATCTACCAACTTTCTTGTCCCCGTTTGTTTACGATGGATATTTAAAGCTATTTCTGTAAACTTGGCTCACAGTTTCTTTGTTATCTTTCACACTGTCACATAAAACAAAACCCAAGACAATTATAAATCTCCCAGTTTTTAAGATGCAGCATAAATTATGTAACAATTTGTTTTTATCCTTGCCAGCAGCTCGCTACGAAACTTCTGAACATAATGGCCGCTATATTTTAGCAATTATTTTACGATTAATAAAAAGCGGGTATTCTTCAGTAATGGATTATTCACCTACTGGAATTTATGTGACGCCTCTATTTGTTAGTTTTATACGTCCTTTATATCTCCGTTATAGGAATTTCTAAGACTACGTTGAATCTATGATACTTATAAAATTTGCAGCCGTAAAATCCGTTCATTTTAATTAGATTTTACACCTACCACGCTAAAGGAAAATCATGAACCCGAAGTGAACACCCTTGAACACTAATTGATTCGAGAAAAACGAATGTCATTCCTCAAACATGCGCGTGTTCCTTTATGTGCTCCATAAATTTTCTGCTCAGATGCGTGGGTTCAAAAGATCGTGCTTTTAATGCATGCGGATGACAGGGTTATAACGTTCTCTCGGCGTCATTAGCTATTTAATAAAGCCGTGCAGACATCATGTTTGTAATCTTTGTCAGCAGCCGCTCGTTGCGGGAGATCTGAGGCAACGTAGAAATGAACGAAGCTAAGTGGGAAAATCATTATAATTTTTATTGAATAGAGTAACACATTTTCTGAAAGACCAATTACCTTCTACTTCGATTTCAAAGCATTAATTTGTTAACATGATAGGATGATTCGAACAAGTTGAAAGCGACTATGCTGGCCAGATATAAAATCCATATGTTTTTATGAAAAGCTGTTGGAACAAGCCGGTACTGTTGAAGGGTAGCTGAAAAAGCAATATCGCGACAGTAAGAAGCGAATAAATGGAGCAGTCTCATTCCTGGATCGTGCTCTTATTTCTGGTGCAGATAACATTCAGTTTAAAGTGCATCTTTGTGAAATACGAGAATGTATTACGTTAATACTTATTTTAGTTTTATTGCATTTAAGGATTTGCGAACTTCACAGGGGGTTGAATATTCAAGTTCTTGCAAAATCTTCCTGGCTTAGTTCGCTTGCTAACGATGCATACACAAGTAATTAATCGCATTTAAAAGGGACCTATGTGGGTGGCTTTTATGTTTCTTTTTCCGTACAATCTGACAAATTGAAATGGTGAGAGATTCTTAAATGAGGTGACTATAATTTTTGTTGGGTGATTTATTGTAGGGTCGCCTCAGAGCATGTCGCTTGTACCCATTCGTTTTTTGACCACACCTTTGCTTAATATACTTCAACAGTAGCGGTCATTTTGTCTACCGCATTAGATAGAACAGTAATGTATCGGGAAATATTTTATATTTTCCGTGTGACATTTTTTGAGCATCATAATTTCACCGGGCCGTTTTTCGTGCTATTAAAGAAATATAACTCACTACGATGGTCGGAAAGCTAGCAAGCAACATTAAACGTGTAATATAAAGACAGTAAAATCTTGCTTGTTCCTCTGGTACGAACCTGCCATCGTCGTGCGAAAGCCACCCGAGCTTCGTCGGACACAGCACATATATCGGTTGATGTATGGCCAGCACACATTGCATTAGATGAAACGCAATATGACCGTTCCCGAGAAAGGCAATAACCATTAGGATCCCAGAAAACTGCCCCATTCCATATGACACGGCCGGCGAATATCCGAAAATTTATACTGGCCAGAATGGCAGATAAGTGTGGGGTCTGGGGATTGTTTAGGCGCGGAACTTTTGTCTTCGTTCTCCAATTATATATTTATGAAGCTTTTCGAAATACTAATAGTGCGAGGCAATTACGAAATTACTAGGATAGTTGAAAATTAGTAAGATTGGTTTACTAATTAAGGATTTACATTGTATGTATCTCATCGTAGTAACGATTGAAATGAAGAAAAATTTTCTTATGACACTTTTTTGCATTTGCTATCCAGTTAACAGGCTTCGGCTTCATCATTGGATCGAAAAAATGAATGTTGCAACCGTGTTTTATACATTCCAAGAAATTAGGGAATTTTAAATAATGAACAAACGATCCACAGTAAAAGTGATAAAGCATTTAGATATAAGTACAAAGGTTCGCTAAATATCTTACACAAAATTTTTGCAAATGTACTCAAATATGGATGATCATAAAATTTTTTGCTAGTATATTCATCGAACTGGGCAAAAAACAAAAGAACCTCACCCACAAAACTATATAAATATTCATGAAAATTAGTTGGAAAAAAAAAACTGGATAGTGGGTCAATAATTTCCGTTCACCCATCAAATTTTTAATGAATTAATTTATTTTAATTCAGGTTATAATAAATATTTGTTAAAATTTGCTTCACACTTTTGAAATTTTCATTCTAAAATTCCCTCCCAAATTCGCAAATGTACTCAAACATTCATAATCATAAAATTTTTGGCTAGTATATTTTCAAACTGGGCAAAAAACAAACTTCATTCACAAAGCTTTATAAATATTAATGAAAATTAGTTGGAAAAGAAAGAAAACTGGATAATTTCCGTTTACCCAGGAAATTTTTAATGAATTCATTTTTTTAATTTCAGGTTATAATAAATTTGCTTCACGCTTTCAGAATTTCCATTCTAAAATTCCTTTCTAAATTTGCTTCTAATACTTCCTGATTTCACCTTCTATCAGTGTAAAAGATCTCGTTTCAAATTTCCTTTCTTCAATATCTCTCAATATTTGTCATATTTTAGTCAGAAATGTTCAAGACACAGTTTAAGAATTGTTTAAACTTTTTTTTTCAATTCAAGAATATGAAAAACATAGAATTTTAGGGAGGCAGTGAGTGTTACAAATGTCCTCTTTAGACTGTTTTAATGGAAATATAAGTTTGAGCTTTCAAATCCTGACATTTTTCCAAGCATGCCGCACTCACATTTTGTTCAAACCGACAGTTGACTTTGTAGATAAATTAATAGAGGATAACATCAGCATCAGGAAGTGCGTTAAGTTCTAACAGCAAATCTGCGTTTATTAACGTATCATTAGTTTTGAAACGTTATGGAAATTTCTAAATCATATGACCCGTCATTTATATGATTTCATGTCTTCATCACATCATACTTCATATGATATACATATATACATATACATTAGCGTTTGTTATATTCTGGTTTGTAGTTAGTTGTTTGTAGAATGGTGGATGCCCTGGGTTACTATTTTGTATTCAATTTATTTTGCATACTAATTTGTTCACAATTTCAGCATCGCTAGTCTAAAATATTTATCATGCAGTTAGTTACTTATATATAAATTTTTCATAATTCTACACTTTAGTTTCGTTGCTTTCATCTTTGGTAGTATTCATTACCCAACAAATCATTCTGGAATTATTAAGAATCTCAAGTAACGTGTTCATTTTTTTAGAGTAAAGATGAGTTGACTCAGCCATAGAAAGTTGAAGAAGTGCAAACAGCTGCGTTCCCTATGGTAGATGAAGGTTTGTATTGAGACTCATTCAGCCTAAAAACACCGAGAATGATTTATTTGCAGATAATTCTTTGTTGATGTTCAGTTGGGGCTAAAAATATAATTGGAATCTCGCCATTATGGCAAAGATAAAACCTCGCCTATATATCAAGTAAATGACATAATACACTAGTGGTGTGTTGGCACAATGACACTAAACTATTGGATTAGTTCATGGTAATGTTGGCAGTCCTGACATTAATGATATCCTCGACAGGAGGTTCATGTCAAGACCACAGCGGTTGGCCGACGAACAATGCTGTGCCGAATATCAGGGTGTCGTTCCTTTTATTTATATGCGAGTGTATCCGCTTCTCTCGTCTTAACCCGAATACATTGATGGAAATTCGTGTACGCGGAACCAGATCGATGGCACGAGTCACTTTTTAATGAAAATTCCAGTGAAAAAACGAAAAAAGGAGTGTTGGGCGGAACACAAAGTCCAAAGGAAGGGAATAACGATATTGCCGCGAGATAAAAGGCTGCAATTAATTTCTGACAACCCCATTTCAATTTACATCTTTATCAACACGTAGCCATTTCCTCTTTGCGTCAAAGGACCGACGTTGCATGATGGCCAGAAAGCATATCGGCGGATAGGAATGTGAACAACTTCATTAAAAATGATAGTCGCATGTAACGCATGTCGTTGTTTAATTAAGAAAATGTTTGAGGGAAATATGTGAATCAAAAGCGTCTAAAGTTTCCGACGTGCGTGCAAACAAAAACTACGTCCAGTCATGATTCCACGTCATTGTTATCTTTATGATTTTTGGATGCTAATGTGATCCATATCGTGTGCACTAAAATTCACCGCAATAATTATTTGCCATTTTTATGACAGAAATTATAACGTGAGACATTATACGAATAGCGTGTGATATATCTATCTACATGTAAATGAGTGGCGGTTAATGAAATCATTATTCATTCTATGGTGCTTTATTGAGTTCACCGGCAGACAATGAAAATTATTATCAATACAGGGATCGTGAAATATGTAACTATGAAAAAATTTGATAGATGGTGAATGATTGGATCCATTCAAAAGGACAATAATAGCAGTTTCATTACATTACATAATTAACTGCATATCATGTTGATGATCGTGCATGGTATACGGAGAAATTGAGTTCCAACACACGTCACTCTTCGGTTCCTGCCACTTTTTTCATTCGCAAAACATTAAAAACGCGGGATTGAGGTTGTTCGCCGTGGGCTTAACGCAATTTCCGTTCGAAGCATTTTAGATTCTGACATAAACAGATGCAGAAAGAAATGGAACATTTCTTAAGGGCAATAAAACTTTGTTGACAGCTTGAAATTAAAAACACGGAGTGAAACGTCGGGTACTCGCTGAAATTTTTAAATTATTGTACGCTTTATACGTCTCCACATGTATGACAGATTAATTTATACGGAAATTCGGAATATAGGATATACCTAGCCTGTTATGTTCGCGAAGGTTGTTTGATGAAAAATAGGAGTGAGTATTGCGCGCCATTTTTTGATATTAACTTTTGGAAATATAAACCCGATTCAATCTCTCCAACACATGTCCTGGGGGAAAGAGGGATTACTGCGGCAAGACGTTAAGAAGTTTATCCACGCTTGGATCGAATTGCTTGTAATCTCCTCAATTCTCATCGAATTAAATCGTTGCAGTTGATTGGAAGGTGTGTTTAATCGACAGGACAAGAAAGCTTTATCGTGATCGTAACGCAATACGCTTTAACAATCAACAATCGATCAAACGAATGTGTCTTATTATAGGTAACGGCTGTTTCAACAACGGCTTTCGTTTTAAATTTCGCGCCATTTAACTCAATATAAAAGTGACATGCCTTATAGAAAATGAAAACTGAAAGTTTTTCGACGTATGAACATGAAAACAGTGTTTAAGATGTTTCGAATGAACTAGTAGTGAGGAGAAAAAATCATTCGAGGTCAGCATTATGAATTGAACAATAATTGCGTGTCTCATTGCAATTTGGAAACCTTTTTCTCTGAGATGCTTCCTTCCACAACAACGCCCATTCATGAAAATTTCCCTCCCATCTGGAGGCTCGCCGTAAATCTTTCTGGTGCTAAAGTGGATGGATACACAATGGTGGCATAAATTCAGCTATACTATCACAATTTATGTGTAAAAATCGCAAGGGAAATCATTATTAATGATGGCGTGGCGAGTAATTTATCATTTGCGCTTCGGTCGCGAATGATAAATGAGTGGCCGTCCGTGCGTTTTAGCCGAAGATTTAGGGCAAGTCGGCAGATTCTACGGTGCGAATATTTCATATTAACGTTTCCGATCTGTTATTTATGCTGGCGGATATGAATCTCGATTTGGAAAAAAAACCGGTTATCGCTTGAAAGTGTCATAACCTAACAGGACTCTAATTTGCGCAAAGTGGTTGAGAAATGGACAGTTTTTAATCTAGCTCTAGACTATTTCAACCTGTGACAATTAATAATCGATTTGAATAAATCCTGTTGAATGTTGAATAGGTTCATATCGACGATCGTAGAATGAGAGATGTGAAAGAATAATCAAATTCTAAAAAGATAAATGATAGCATCGAAGGATCGTATTTGTCTTCATCTTGTAAATCAGTGCAAACGGTGTACAAGAACTCGAACAGTTTCCGGAAACGGGTCGACAAGATAGAAAGATCGTCTGACAGGCTTGCGAAGTGATGGGCCCATATGTCTTCCAACCCTCAACTCGGGCACCCCTGACTGTGAAAAATCACCCTTCTGGCACGTTTCGGGGAAGTCAGTCGGCTGACTGATACACCCGTCCGAAAGAAACGTTCGTCTGCTCCATTTTTATCTGGGCAAGTGAATAAGTACGCGTCAACTCCTTCGGATAAAAATTTACAGGTACATTTAAATTACTGCCATCATTTTAATCGATATTGGATTATGGGGCGAATGGATCTGTTCTGCGTCAGTGATTAGACTTTATGGGACGTCGTATGTCTTTCCGTGCCTTTTGTTCTGATAAACGGGAGTATTTCGATGGTACCACCAAGTTAGAAATGAAGGCAATACAGACAACATTGTTTATTTTTACTTTTGTTTAGTGAAAAATCTCTTCAAAGTTTTGTATAATTTATTACGTTACCTCTTTCTTGCATAACTGGGTTATCAAAAATAAAAAGGTAACGTTTTGAGTAAATATGAAATTTCTTTCAACCGACTACCAAAACAAATACGAATCACTCAGACGCTTGCGCATTAGGATTTTGGGTGCCCTAAAATCATACTGCGCAAGCGTCTGATTGATTCGGAACTTGTTCGATGGTCGGTTGGAACAAACGTTGGACAGAGTGCTTGTCTGGTACATACGCACCCTTGTACGAAAACTTCTCATAACCGTATTTTGCATAAAAGTGTTGGAAGGAACTTTCAGTTTCCTCTCATAATTCACGTGTGGTTGTGAGCTTGCTGACATAAATCTCATGTGCCCCCGTGAAAAAATCTTATGGTGTTAGATCGCAAGATTTAGGAGGCCAATTCTGATCACCGAAACGGAAAAAAAAGAGAAATTTATCATGCAGTAATGGAATATTATTGGTACCACATGTCATCTACATCAATATCATTCAACTGAAGCAGATATCAAGTACCAGTAACAGCTACTGCTAGACCAGACTCATTGTCAAAATGGTTCAATGAGACCTCTAGGCGAAGAGTCGCTCTAAACATCGACATGCTGTGGGTGAATTTGTTTGTCGACAAGCATTGAGGCTTCTATGAATCTCAAATGGGTCCATTTTGGAGATTAACAAAGCCATCTCTTCATCTCTGAATATAATTTTGCTCGAAGAATCGGTATCCACTTGTTCATGATCAATAATCCATTCAACGAACTTTCTTCGCTGTGGATGGTCATTAGCTATCTTCTCAAAATTTGCAATCCTTGTTCACGATCTATGTTCCTGGATTTTCAGCAAACTCTGACGGACTGCTTCGGTATTGACAGGAGATTAATTCTGGGGCACATTTGAATTTTGAACTAGATGTGAACACAAAAATAACTACTAACTGAAGGTTGTTGTACCAAAGTTTCAAATCATTATCCGCATATAGGCTGTAAGTCATCGGCTAAAGTCAGAGATCATTTCCCGCTAACTGTTGTGTTTAAGTGCAATAGCACTGAAGATGACAGGTAAATAAGAAAGGTCAGCTCGTAAGTTATATATACATATATTTAACATTCTCTCATGTTCAACATTATTGGAAAGCGGTATTTATGATCCTCTTGTCCGTATAACCACAGGTGGCTAGCTAGAAATGACGTTAATTTCAAGCTGTGAATGTAATTGATTGCATTTTAGCAATGGATGCCAAAAAGAACATAGCTGCACCGCTGAAAATTTTCACGTTGAACTTAATGGGGCCGATTGGGAGAGAGCGCAGATAAACGTCGAGCTTCGTCACAATCAAAGGAAGTAATTAAAAAGAACGAAATCATTTGCAGATTATTCCTGTCAGTCATGTCGTGTAGTGGAACTTAATTAGACCTCTTACAGTTCAGTCAACACCGATTAATACACCTTCCAAGCGCTTCATGAAATCCGTACGCGATGACAACATGCCACCGAGTATTAAACACGATGAGCAAAATCAGAGGCGTCGCATCGACTTGAAATACATAAATATGATTGATGAATTCGAAATGAAAGTGATTTTAATATAAACCAGGATATATGATCATTATTTGACTGACGACATCAACTTTTCCGATTTTCTACAGACGAGGTTTTCTTTCGACTTTCATGGTGAGGTGGAATTGGTACGACGCCACTGAGTACCTCCAGCTATACGAGCCGTCAGTCCAGTTGGCAGGATTGCATGCCGTTTCATTATGAATGCAAATCGTAAAATTGATAAAATGCAGATTCGATTTTTGCTTCAACCGGTTACTGTTGGCCGACCGACGTTTAGAACACGGCAGACATGTAAACTAGACAGGTAACTGACATACAGACTACGATCTGGTGACGGCTGACAGTAACAACTAGCTATGTTCCGCCACATCGAATATAGTTTCGTGCTGATCATGTCACACTTGTAGGTAGAGTTTTTCTCTCGAACCTATTTTGAGTTGTACATAAATAATATATCCGCATCCATGTCAAAGCAATGATAATCCTCTTATGGATGTAACCGCGTGTGATCCACCTCCGATCGAGTTTCAACTTCCTTTCTGGATTTCAGATCGGTTTTTGTTATATTTGACTGATGTAGAGTCCAGTCAAATCATTTGAATTGTCTGAAAACGGCGTGCAACAAGTGGACGGCTCTTCAACTCTTGTAAAACGAACTTAACATCTGTTGGACGTCAACCTATCAATGTATATTTCACGGAACGTTATATCATATTTTCGTCCGCGGTAATATTGTCAAATCCGAAGGGTAATTAGTACATGTTAACATGAACAAGTCGGGTGGGCCTTTCATAACTGACAGCTGGCGGGGGCGATGAATGACAGGTCTGGGGAGTTTCCCGCAGAGCCCGATCTACGCGATCAGCGGGGTGCTGACAATCGCACTTCATGAAAATACACATTTGCGCGTGGTTTCCACTTCTGAATTGATTCTTGCAACCTTTTTCGCCCCAGGAATATAGTCTGCAAAACGTTCCCAGAAACATTATGAGGAATAAGGTTTCTTATCTCAGATATATATGACAGAATTTCCCGAGGAAGCTCGATCCGTGTTCTCCCCAAGCAATTAGATTTGTCCGATAGTCGACCAAATCTGGAGTGCAGACCACTCTATACTTGCCGTATCAATAAGTTGCCGGACCCGAGATTTATGTCTACAATTCAATATGGTCGAACGCCACTTTACGATAAATTCACTGGCCTTGTGAGGGGAGGATGTGTTGAATTGCTGTGAAAGACAATGAGAACAATTTTTACTAATATTGAAGCATGATTAGTTTGAGTGCATAAAAACTATGTTCACTTGTCATGAAACAATTATTGCATCAAAAATATGGTGTTTTGAATGAATTATCCGATAATAGTACGTAGATAGTACGATCGTGCATTGATTGGATTGCGTTCACAAACGATTTTGAGCCATCTTTTTACCGCGTTATTATAAGAATAAAGTTCGTTAGCTGCATGATCTACGTCGAAAAGAAAAACCCGATGTAAACTTCTAATGAAAGTTTAACTAATCTCATATACAATGTCATTTATGTAGTTTTCATTCCAGGTTTTAAATGATTTAGCAAATTAATTATAGAAACTTATTGTTAGACAGGTATAGATGTGATCATTTCGTTTGTCGGAATAACAAGGCATAATATATATTGATGACCCGTGATCCTCACGATGTTTTAATTGAAAATACGATTAATGGCGTTAATTCAGAAAAGAAGCCCGCGCAGATGTTATCTTACGTTTTGCGTTACCAGCCTTTCAGAGTGATTAGAAGGAATTTCTTCGCTCGTTTCCTGACACTGATATTTGGGAATCCCAATCTGATTCAATCTTGTGATAGCTTAATGAGCGGTGTGTTGACTTTACCCTCGACCGCACACACCTCTATCAACATGGGGAGACTCTTCGTTCTAATTGAATATCGTGTCGACATCGTCGAATGGAGCTATAAATTTTGTCGGAATCACGCAAACTGTCAGAATATTCGTTGAAATTGGGATGAAATCTACAGGAACAAGCGAATACCTAATAAATTTCGTGGAATGGTTCAATTTAGTAGGGAGAAAAATAACAATGTACATGTTTCAGTGGGATATATGTAAGACCTAAAGATAAAAGGATTGTAATATAAGATTCCACACTTATTTTCATACAACCACATGGAATGAATTTTCCACTTTTGCTTGAACGCCTGTTTCGAGTGATTTGAATTTGAATTGATGCTTAAAACAAAAGGAATAAACTTGTTTTGAACTTCAAATCCTTTTTGCGAAACTCTGTTTACGAACCATATACATATGCTAAATTTCAAAAAATTTCCTATCTTTTTGAGCAGAAATTTTGAGCTTTTTCCATTATATCGTGTTTTGGACGAAATTGAGTTTACTTTACCTGAGATTCAATTGAATCGGATATTGTTCCACCATATTCTGAAATTGAAATTGGAAATGTTTAAAAAATAGCATGCATAAAAACATGAAAATTAAGACATAATCCAAGATAATGAAACTTATTTTCAAAACAAAAAGTTTTGTCTTATGGGTTTGAATCTTGGAGAAATTCGATGATTGCTTTCATTTTTATACAACAACGCTATATTGCAGTCTGACAAAATTACAATCTTGTTGAGGGTTACTTATTAACCAATAAATAGTCTCGATTGATATCCGAGAATGTTATTTTCCGTTCGTTTCTTTGGTAGAATATTATATGCACATTAACAAACTCGTTATTCCTCTCACATCTATATTTAGGTTCATTAAGTACCTTGCAGTTATTGTAATCGCTCATTTGTGGTGGTAGGTGCACCATTATTATTGTGCCTACATCAATCATGGGATTGACATAAGTTGGTTGCGCCATTCGTTTACACACTCCGCACTTGCTGCGTTTCGATACAAAATGCTGATTTGCGTTGATGTAAATCGATAATATGAAAGACCCTATTTTTCTAGAACATTAATTTCGTGAATATTTTTCTTTGCTTCGACTAAAACTTCCTCTCTCTCATGGAACTGTGACATCAAGTGTTTCTCCTGATAAATTCATGAGATTCCATACCATTTCATTAGCAGCGCTAACGCAGCGACTCCCCTTCGCGACAATAACTTTCAAACTTCTGTTTTATAGGCAAATAACATTGCAGACTACCGCGCTGATGATAGCTGAGGCCATCATTTGAATTGCCTCACGCGCACTAAATTCCCGGGGTGTTTATAAGGTGCCCCGAGTATGAAAATGTCGAGGGTAAAATACTGTCGTACAGCCTGTCCGGAATCTAATCAATGAAGGGTATGGCTTGGAGAATTGTGAGACAGATTTTTTCAATATAAATTATGAAGGCACAGGTAATGACTGTGATAAAAAGTCCTCTGGACTTTTGGAGTTTTTCAAATTTGTGAACAATTAATTCAATTTTGTAGGTAAAGAGAGTTTTCAATTCAATCTTCATTGAAATATGTAAAGACTGTTATTAAAATATTCATAGAGGAATGTGTTTTAGTAAGTAATGAGTGCAATACATACTTTATTTCACTACAATGCTGTATATCAAAAAAAGGGTAAAACACTTGCCTCGCTGTGGTCCGTAAAATGATTCTAGGCATGAAACAGTTTCAGTTTCGAATGAAATTTTTTTGGATAAACGACCCGATGCTCATACAAGTTTCGTAATCAGTTTTTTTGGCTTTTTAACACTAGTTTAAATTACTATAAATGATTTTTGTTTCTCCTTCTGGAAGTATTGCATTCGCTATATTATTCAATGTGAGACCCACTTGAGTTACTATATTTCATTTAATTTTCGGTAAATCCCTCTCTAATCTTGCAATAAAAAAAATGCAGAAATGAATCGTTCGGCTTATTTAAATCAAAATGAAAATAACAAAGTTCCTGAAGTTAAAAAACTATATCCTGAATTCCAAGTATTCTTTTATTATTGCATTGATTAACTTATCGTGGAATAAAACAAAGAATGTTTAAAATGTTGATTAAATTTTTAAGTGCAACTAGTCTCAGTTTTTCGATTGAAAATAGGTCAATAGATACGCATGCTAAAAAGTTCAACCGGCATCCTGTATGTGTCTCATAAAACTGAAAACAACTCTGAATATTTATGACCGAAATTGTGAGCAATATTCAATTCACGTCCGAAAGCTATGCGTGCAAATCCCTAATTACTAATGAAGTCCCCGTATTTCGACTATTTACATAATCTATTTATTATGTACATGTACCTTTAATAATTCAGTTCATTTAAATATCACAGGTGCCGTTAATTACTTGATTAATAAAAGAGATTCAAATTCATATTTTTGCTGAAACAACCGGCGGTTAATAAACAAAATTTTGAATACAGAGTTCTAAAGAATAATTGACCGTCCTTTACGCAATTTGTCGCATATATTGGGTAACGATAGTGGCAACATGAAAAGTTAATTATTTCTATGCACGTCGTCGATATAAATCTCCGCATGGCCAATCATCAAGAAATAAATGTACAGCGTCTACCAGAGAGTAGGTATAATATTTCAGGTTTAATTAATCGCAGAGAAAGCTACATTTACTTTTCGACTTATCACGGTATTCAGCATTTGCAATTTACGGATAATATTGCCATATCTATGATTTCCCTCGGATGTATAACCGCTGTGTTATAAACCATTCCATCCTGTCTACGTAGTGATAGATGGCCATGTTCTCTGGCAAAGATTACAGCCGTTTAAACGGACAACAAAACGTATTTATTAAAAATCCTCAGCGGAGACAGCGAACGTGTACGTTGGTTCGGATCTGCAATACTAAATCAACCTGATTTATGGTTGACGTTTTTATCTTTCGCAATGCAATTCCAGATGCAATTCTAAAACGGACGCGAATGACAAACATCATAGCAAATGTCATTAGACCGACTCGCATAGCCTGAGTGCTGATCATAGGTGCCTCGGATGGAAATAGCATATGATGGGCTTCTAAAACCGATCACGAACTCATTCAATTGGATATTTTGGTACCGAAAACAGATTTTTCATCTTACCTTCAAGAATAACTTAGATAATCGTTTAATGTTTGATGATAGATGCGTACCAAATGAATAATGCGATAAAATACGTAATGGCGTTAATTTCTTCTTCTTGTTCCCTACCGCTCGAATGATTGATGGCACTGCATCCACCACTGAATACGGTCTATGCTCGCTCGAAACACTTCAATATAATAATTAATCGAGAGATAATGGGCTCATCAATCTTCCATTCGAATCGAACAAGGTCATAATCAGCATGTTCATGGAATAGAATTGTTTTTCAGTAACCGTTGCTATTCCCGCAGTTCAGTCAGGTCAGAAATGTTATAATCGCTTATTCCTCGGAAACCGGCGGTTATTTTATTTTTATAAATCTCCTAGCGATTGCTTGTAAATCCAAGTTCCTTGGAGAAGAAGTTTATGGAAAGATGTGGACGGTCGCGGCTAAGTGGTCCGTGTGATTTATACGGCTGGTCGAGATGGAGTAAAAGTGTGTAATGGACAAACCGCTTGAATTAATCTACTCCGATCTTGATGATTTGTGACGCCGTCGCAAATGAAGAATATTTGCTTTTGGCGAATGGAAAACCCATACAGAATTCAGAAGTTTTTTTATGCTCCAGATATGAATGTTTTCGTTCTATTTTTAATTATACAATTTCTTCACAATTTTAAACAAAAAAATTTCAATATGCCTCAGTTTGGCATTTGGTCTCAGACTCAATCATTTTGAATAATAGAAGATTGTCAAAAAAAGAGTTCCCCATTTCGATTGAGGAAACTATTTGACTCACTTTCTCAAAGACTATCTGGATTAAACAATCCGAGTAGAAGAAAATAATACTACTATTATTCTATTATTAGTCAAATTTCCTTGCTACATAAAATTTATATGAAACGGTTTGTTCTAGAAACCGAACGAAATAACACTGCTAAAAAGAGGAACAGAAGTTTTCTTACATAATAAATTCTATGATTACAATCAGTTTGAAAAACATTGCAAAATATGCTCACGTGATGACTTCGCTGATTTTATCATCTGAATACCATTTCTAATTGAATATTGAATCGTAAAATGCGTTTCAGATGCTATATCAATGATCTATCTCTGTTCCGATGTAATTATTAAAAAAGTTTCGTAACAGCTGTTGGAAAGGATATACACGATGCAACCCACATTGTTAATTATGGAGCAGGTTTTACCTCACTCCGATGTGCGTGAATATCACCAAAACTAATGCTAGTGTTACTTCATCAAATGTGAAGTTTTCATTGGATGTGCCTACGCCTGTATCCGGCATATTATGCATCAGAAGCAATATATCACAAAGTAAAACGCCCTCCTGCTAGTCGCCGTAATGACAAATTGCTCATAATTACCTATTGCACTATTATCGACAGAGTTGCCTAGGATGGATTGACAGTTATTTTATCACCTGTGTGTTCCGTACTGAGTTATTTCATGTTACTGTCACACTGCTGACTGCAACGGGGAAAAAGATTTGTGATAAATTATATTATAAGGGTACCAGCTGTTTCAACGGCAGGAAGTATTGAGAGTGTTATGAAATTAAAACTTTGACGACAATGTGGAAATTGACATGAACATACGAAAAAGTATGAACATGAAAAAGATTACTTTTTCGGTCATGGAAACGGTCTTGCGATTTCAATTTATGAGAAGAATTAACTCTCATGAACTGAAGTTGGTGCATTCAGGAAAATAAGATGAGTTGTCGCATTGCAATTTTTCATTCCGAAAACGTGATATGTATACAGGTATGGAACCAAATGAATATCTTTTAGACGACAAGAACGATATTTATGAAATTTTACAGGATAGTGCAATGGATCAAAATGCATCTAATGTACATTTTTTTGTTAATAGTATATTGCCCATCAACTTCTTTAATTTAAATGTGACACCCTATATATTTTTGCAGATTTTGAAACAGCTTTTTATATTGAATTCACACATACTCAAGAATTTGTCAACAAGATGGCATATCGTCAACAAGTGAACGGCGATCATTTTAAACATTTGAAGTAATTTTGTTTCTCATTATTCTAAAATAAGTAAATGTACACCTATTGTACAACTAATACTGAATTATTTCTCATCTTGACACATTATTTTCGCTAAACCCAGTATAACAAGCTCTTTCAAAATCTGTAAAAATATATAGGATGTCCTATTTAAATTGAAGAAGTTGATGGCATTTCCGGTTAAACTGAAAGTATATTATTAACAAAAAATGTAAAACACATGCATTTTGTTTCATTGCACTATCCTGCAAAATTTCATAAATATCATTCTTGTCGTTTGAAAGATATTTAGTTTGTTTCTGTATACTATTGCCTCATAGAGAAATAATCTTTGCTCTCATGTGCTCAATGCAGTTAAAGCCAAAACAACAGCTAAACATGGACCACCGTTCATGAAAGCTTTCAAGAACAAATAAAAGTAATAAAACCTTTCTTTGATCCCTAAAAGGAAATCAGAAAAATTATTCCGCAATACTGCGATATTCTGTGAAAACTGAAACAGTTTTTTTCTCTTTCCTGTTTATAAGAAAACACGAATAACACGCTTTCGAATAACCCTCGCTCCTTCGCCCCGTTTTTCCCTCTAATCAATTATGAAATATGCGACGACTAAAATTCTCTCAATGGATTTTATGGTTTCTTTGTGGTGACGTTATTTCTTCTAGCGCACTCCTAAACCCTCCCTAAATCTTTCAATTTGGATTTGGCAGACTATTCTTTCCTTTGTATATCGACATGAAAATCGCCCCCTTTTCTCGGTTATAAAAGTAATTTGAATAAACTGCAAATAGGGATATCAAAGATGAGCCGGTCCCAGCTTTGCTATTGCTTTATTAAAGGGGGGGATTCTCCGGTGAACTTCAATGTTCGCCATTCTCGTATAGATTGAGGAAATCTAAATGGAATTAAAGGTCTTATACTTCGATTTCAGTACCTGGGAGTGCCACTATGAATACGTAAAGTGAATTACTCAGTTATTTCAACAAATTTCCTTATGTTGAAGCTTTCGCTTATACTTTAATTTCTGAACTCGATCTGGGGAATAATTCGAGTATGAAAAACTTGTTAACTCCTCAAAAAAATCGGTCTCTTTCAAGTGATCGTCCGCCAAACAGTGAATAGTTCAGGATATCGCATCAGGTAATTGACCATTGTGCTCATGTGTTGTACCCCATTCTTGTAGGCAAAATGCACAACACAAGGCAAAGGAACTGCACAATGAACACTTATTATCAAGGCCTTTTCAGGCCGTGTCACGGTCCGTAGAAAACGTCATCGCACGTCACGAGCTCACAATGCCGACGCCACGGTAAATGGCGTAAAGTATCTGACAGTTTGACAACGTAATTAAGAACCTCACAAAAGGACTTAATAATTCCGTGTGATGTGATTGCTTGCTTTCTGTCAGTTTCAATAGCGTTTCTGACTTTCCAGATAGGACGGCTAAATCGATGCAAATATATGCGAACAGGGTGGAATATGATGGAGTTTCAGAGCTTCCCTTCCTTCGTCTCGAGTTCCGGTGATTATTTCACAGATATATTTTTTTGGATCATCTCGACTCGTTCTATATAACAGGATCAATTCCTTGGAAATGAATTATCATTATATACTTCTTCGATTTCTGCTTCATTCATTTTTATCACCAGTAATATAATTTCGACATGAATTATTTGAGAAACTGGACCTGATGAATTTTTTTTAACATCAACGAATTATAAATATGTACGTTTTCTTAGTCACTGACTTGATAGGACGATGACAGGGTAAATTGGACGAATAAACTTCAAAGATTTTGTCTTCATCATCAGTTTTCCAACTTTGGACGTCTCGTCTCATCTTGAATATTTGAGACCAACTCTCTGAGATGAAGATTTTTAGTTTTGAAACTTGAATTTTTTTTTAATTCTTGAAAAAACATAGGATTTTGACTTCGGTGAAATTGCTGGCCGGTCTAAATTTGCCAAGTTTCATTTAAAAGACGTTGTTGATATTTTTGTGAACTTGAGGCCAGATATGAACTCAACCTGTTACTTTTTTTTGGATAAATGTGAGAATAAGAATTGAGTATGTGAATTCTACAAAAATGGATTTCTGCTCTTTGTGAATTTTGTACTTTGGGGAACTACATCTGAAGACTCAATATTCGATATCAGACCTTACTTGAATAAAAAAAATATGGCATGAAAAAAATTATTTTTGAGTCCAGTGTTGGACGCGCTAGCTCTGTAGAACAAAGAGATAAAGAAATTCTGGACGGCACTTCTGGTAAGATGGTCACCGCGGTACCTCAGGGTGGAAATTTATATTGTTCTAAAAGAAACAGAATGAATCGTATAAAATGGTGAGCTCAGCACATCGATAACGATACCACATGATAAATGGTAATGTAGATAATTAAATATCATTCCGAAAATAACATACATTTATCACTATTTTCCCCTTTGTGATACAAACAACAATTTCCTATAAACTACTAAATTGTGTTATTTTCGTTATATTCAGAAAGATCATCCATTGAAGACCCTGAAATGGACGAAATGTTTCACAATATCGAAGGGGCCGTAGAGAAGAGCATTAATCTTCATGAAAGGCAGCCATAATTTCCTTTCAAATGATAAAGACGACCATTTATCATAGTGCGTTATATAAATTATTAATAACATGTCAAAAGCTACTAATGATTTCCGCACTTGAGCTCGTAAATTATGGAAAGCATTATTAAACTTCTGAGCGGGTCTGATTTCAAAAAAGCGAAGTAGTCGTTACAATGGCTTGCACCCAATTGAATTCAGTCCAGGAAAACACTTGACCTAACGAGGTAAAAAGATTCTTGGGGAAAAATAAATGTTTAATGCAAAAGATGTGTGTGATAGTGGCTGTGTTAATATTAACGCCATTTTTAGAAGCAGTTTCAACAGAAAGTTCCATAACTTACTATTATGGTGAGATTTTATGAAGCTTGAAACGTTTCGAATAATTTAGTGAAAAATCGTGGCTCATAATTCGAACAGAAGATTTACTTTACAATTTGTCTAGTGATGACGCAACAGTAGCTGATAATTAGGTTCGCATTTTTTCGGGTTATGTTTGGGGATGTTTCAGCAATGTTGAAATAAACTGTCCAATAGATTCAACGCCTTTACTATCTTCCTTTCACTAAAAATATCTACTTGCAGTCAACAACCGAAAAGGGTGATTAATGAGCTTTGTATTTATGCACATCAGCACCTGTTTTTCAGTAAACGAATGTTTGCTGTCAGTAGCATTTTGAACATAGCCTGCCACCTCGCCTCGGTTCAGCCAACGAATCCGCACTGCGAACGTTAATGGAAGAGTCCTGCAGCTATTTTCAAAAAACCGTAAAGCTACCCTTCCGCATGAATGATTCTTGGATCAAACAATCTTTTCATAAGGTAATCAGTGATGTGCCTTCAAGGATGACTTGTGTTTTAATCATCTTCCACATGAGATCACAGGAAAGCAACTTCATGTCTGTTCGTGGCGTTGCGTTGGTGAAATTTCTCAAATCTTCTGTTGAACCTACATCAAGATCAGGAATTGTATTAACTACGCCTGGATGCGGATTTTTTATCAAGATCCGATTTAATACATGAAAACTATTCCGTTTGTCACGATTGCACTTTGGCATGCTTTATTTACTCAAAGGTACGCTTGAACCGTATACCGATACTCGGTCATAAATTATTGATGAGCAGCACCATTCATGAATTATTTAAAACAAAATAACCCACAGCTCCCCGGATCTCAATACACTTTTGGCGACTCTGCCATTCGCTTCGTCAGTAGGGAATAAGTAATTTCAATAAACACCTTAAAGGAAGATTTTTCCCCAGATGGCACACGAACCGCCTGGAGCAAGCGGGAAGTTTGTAATCACGTCGCATTTATGAGGTTGAATTCGATCTACATTTTATGTGAGGCTGAGCGGGCGGAGGAAAATATGAAAGTCATGATCTTTGCCGGGGTAATTGATTCAGGGTTTCTGAACATGAAGCAATCGTTTCCTATTCACCAGCATTTTTATCAATTTCCTATGGTTAAGTGATCATTAAATTAGAACTTGGATTATTTTTCTTCTCATTATGAAGCTTATAATTTATAGCTTCATTAGTAACTAAATATTATTGTAATAAACGTTGTTCTTACTTTATCTTCTTCCTAACAAATCATCATGAACCGGCGCTGATGACCAAGAAGAAAGTTTTATTGCTATTTCTTTTTTTAAGGTGCACTATTGATTATAGGATGTGGTTCTGTATCTGTAAGCAGTTGTTATAATTTCAACACTACTTAAATCTTAACACTAAATGTAGTTCTTGGATTATATTTTATACATATTAGCCAGCAATTTTGGGTCGAACATGTATGGTGCTCCCTCTAGGGAGAGCAATCGCCATTAGCTGAAACCCGCACTGCGCAATACAAAATTTCTTCTTGAGGAACCTGAAATGGTTCTGGGCGCTGTCTGCTGAACAGAATAGAAACCATATATGCAGTGTCCTAGAAACAGCAGCTACAGATTTCCTGTCTGTTATAACTGTTTAGTTGAAACGGGTTCCGCTTGAGGGCTGGAAAAGCAATAATTCGAGATCAGATTGCGTGAATATCGTTACAACGGATATATCGAAATATACGGATAGAAATTTTTTTCCTATTTCAATTCACGAACAAAAAAATTGTTTTTTTCAGTACACCTTTCTTTTTTCAAAACAGGCACGAATTATTTGTCAAAACAAATGACGTCATGTCAATATCCAAAGAATAATCGTCTCGCTATCCAATATGAAAAAAAAATTATTTGTATTTGCTCTTATCGGTCGCACTCCACATCTCCACATCGCCCCAGTACACTGCTGATATTTGATGAATACCTAGTGCCAATACATAAGTTTGCAAGTATGGATCAGTGCCAGGAACTATCCAAGAAGTGTCCCAAAAATGACCCTCTATCGGTGAAATGGGCAGAAAAATACGATGAACAATTGAAAACCATTTGGAATAGAATTCCTGAACCAATCAAAAATGTTTTAGTGTTCTCTGCTATTTTCGCACTCGGAATTTCAATCAATGGTGAGAATCGTTTATAATGAACCAATTTGAATTCTGAAATGAATCGAATTATTCTCGAGATGTTTTAAACAAGATTTTTTTTCTCGTAATTCGTTCGTGATCATCTTAAAGTCTTTTGAAAATCGACCGAGATGTTTTAAATTGTCTCCATTACTTGGGGTAGAATCTTATAATTAACGCAAAAAGAATTAGGCGCTTCTATCCGATTAACTTTGTCCGTGGCTGAGAAGGGAATATCATGATGTTCATTATATTCGGAAAATATTCTCTCGACAAATTTCCTCCGAAAGAAGATTGCATAAATTCTTTGAACACCTGTATTTTAGTTTTGATAAGATGATGCGGGACTTGAATAAAATCAATAATATTCTCGATAATTTTTAGATTAGTGCAAACAACACTTAATCTGAGCGATACAATATGAAATGCCAATTTTATTTTAGGACTTTTATCTATCAATACTGATTATTCTTTCCAGAGAAGAATAGGTCTAGGGAATTCTCAATCACGAATGGCCGTATATAGGTTATACCAATGAATAATTTTGAGTTTGTTCGAAATGAGTTTTTCTATTTCAATTATGGTGACTATTCAGCGATTTGTCGACATTGAATGAAATTTTCCAATCTTGATTTTTGAGATCCTAATCTGAAGATATGAAAAAAGCTAGCTATTTATATTTGCTTACATGATGAAGCACTTAGCCGCTTTATTTCCGTAAATTGTAGATACGCACCTGCTTTCAGTTTATACGCAATGAATTTATTATTCGTTAACTGATTTTGGATCATAACTTTATACAATATTGTCAGCTACATCAGTTTTTTATTTTCGAAGTAATTTTTGTTCAGTTTCGCATTATCAATTAAAACGAAAACAAAGCGCCCCTTTTTGATAATTTCAGCAAAATTTATCTTCAGAATATGTAGGTATAAAAATAATTTCAATGCAATTTTATCATTTAATTAAATTAATGAATGTTGGAATTTCAAACCATTATTGGGAAACGAATGGCGTGAATATTCCTCTTCAATTCGGAGGGGCAATCGGAACTCCTTTGTTATCATCACCGCGTTCCTCGCTACTTCTTGATGAACAAATGCTCTAAGACTATCTTTTTTTCAGGTGATTGGATTACAATTTGGGTCCATATGTGCAGGCAAATGGGCTACATGTACATCCAGAAACCTGGAAGGAATGACACGTTCAAAGACTTTTGGAAATTTTTTCTGTCCGCACATGCAGTTTCCTTCGTGATTTATTTCGGCGTCGGCGGATTCGTTCACGTATTCATATTAAAAATCTATGAAAGAGTAGGGAATTCCGTTAATAAAATTGCAGTGGTATTATTACGTAAGGCAACGGGATCGACCGGAGGAATGGAAATGCCAACCGCGGCATTTCATGAATCCAGAATTGGAAAGGCACGAACTAATTTTCGGTAGTTTCACGCTTTTTCTAAATGGCACTACGTCGAGTATTCTTGCCTGTTACATAGCTAACGGTGGATACAGCACTGTTTATTATAATTACGCTGAATGTGGATGGACTTGGTTTTTTCTGCAATTCGCTGTGATATTTATATATCAAGTAGAGTGAAGTTCTGGAATTGCATCGATAGATTATTTATTTTCTGTTTCAGGACTATTTAACTTACTGGATGCATCGAATATTCCATACACCGTGGTTATATAAAAACTTTCATAAATTGCATCACAAATACAAATATCCGACAGCTTGGTCCGTAACTGCTATTCATCCAGTTGAATCTCTTTTCATACAGTTGGTTTTGTCATCACCATTATTTCTTTTTCCAGTACACTGGCGTAAGTCGTCTACAACCTTGTGCGTAGTCAAATGTTTGATAATATAAATTGCAGTGGCTTTTTATATAGTTGCCATTTATACGTATTATCATGGCATCATAGACCACTCGGGAGTGAATTTCAAGTCTTACTGGTGGCAACCTTGGCAACCCGACGCTATTTTTCACGACAATCATCATCAATACTTTCATGTTAACTTTGGATTTAATATTTATATTTGGGACGTCGTGTGTATTTCTCCTCATTAATACAAAACATAGTTTAACAAAATCCTTTTGTAGCTTCACGGCACGTACCGCCAAAAGGACAGAATTTACCATGAAAACGTATTTTATGGAAAGGGAAAATCTTTCAGCGAGGCCTCACAGGAGGAAATTGAAGGCGATGTCGAAGAGAGAAATTCGGAAAACCCATTAGCTTATCGGAATAATGAACTGGAATATCAATTAGATTCGAGCGACTTAGATAAAAAATGTTACGTAAAAATATGATCGTTCCAAAGAAGCGGAATAAAAATTCACCTCCACCGATTCAGAAAACGCCGATTGAATGCAATTGGCAATTTTGTTATGAAAATAGTTACCTCGGTTGCACAAACGGTAATAAAATCAGATGACGGTGCAATGAATATATTCTATAAAAATAAAAAGAACACTTTTATTTCAGTCTATTCGACGTATATTTCCTACGTGCCATATAATTTATCATTCGGGATAATGCTAGGAGAAGAGACGAGGAAATATAAAATGTTAATGTTGTACATCAGCTTCTTTATGGATCATGAAATGTATAACCTGAGTTTCTTAACTATCGACTCCGTTGGTGGTGGTGCTTCCCAAAAGAATGGCCATATTTTCTGCGTGTCGGCAAATTTCGAATTGATATTGACGAGACGGAACTTTTTAAAATGCATAGGATGCGTTATCTTCAGTACCCCACTTTATACTTTAAATGCAAAATTTCGCTACTGACAAAAATTTTAAACGAAGTGAATTAAATAAGTTTTACTTTCTTATTATAGAAGGCTCAGATGTTTGATACGTCCTCAGGAACCTCGCGAAATAATAATTGACTTTACCGTTCGCGCTTCTTAAACTGTAATCAGTATTGATACTGATCGTATATAAAATTCGAAAGCGCCACTTAGAGGAAACAAGATGCCATTAAGACGAACCGTAAATATTCAATTACATCGTTCAATAATATCCATAAGTGCAGTGCTGCAGAGGAAATATGACATTTCGAGTCGGTATACGAGCTAGTGAATTGGAATGGTAAAAGGAAGTATTGAGACTGACGCGAAATTTGAATAGATGAAAGAAATGGTGGAAAAGAATGCCCGTTTTTAGCTAGGGAAGGGTAATATATAGATCACGCCTTTTCTGGCGAAATTAGAATACCACCGAGAAGAAAATTGCTTTTTACAGACGAAGTTGGAGAAAGTCGGGATGAATTCTCTCACCTCGTGTACTAGGTTGTTTTTTCCCCACGGAAACATCAATTCTACGAAAAACAGTGAGGGTCTAATCCTTGGAAGGAATAAGACTATTTTTTAAATAAATGAACAATAGTGTGTTCATTTGTTCAGTACTAAAGAAAAGGACATTTGATTTCGTAATTGGAACACGGTTTAAATTTCTTTTGGTTCCTTCTATTCCTTTAGAACAAAATACGCGTTAAATCGTTCTGTATATTCTTAGGTACGAAGCCCTCTGCGCACTCTACCAGAGAAACATAATTTCTCTGACTATATGTAGTTCTTGATCCTATTCTACCACAGCACATTCATTCCTAAATTCCAGTTTATTTCGACAATTTTATGTGGTGTGAAAAGTTTCACTTTATGAACCGACATATTCACATTAACAAATATTAAAATATCTTCGTGGAAGGTGATTATTTCGCGCATCGTAGCACAGTTTACGCGAATCGTTTTAATGGAGTTCCTGCCGCTGAATTATGAGTGTAAGTTTTATTGTTTAACGTGTAGTTAAATTTTCAGCGTTTCAAAACAAGCCTTACCAATGTGGTTTTCACGGCTCCCGTATTTTATCCGACTATCCTGTGAGAACTTTCGTAGTAATATTTACCGTCTGACACCACGAACTCACTGGTTTATGTGTTTATGTTCGTTCTTCTTCGGTTTATCATTAATGGTTATTTCCCCGAATATTTTTACATAACATTCTTAACGCTCTGAATAAATACAATATATCATTTTCGTACTGTATGTGCAGAAATTGTTCTTGTCGTTTAATTTCAAGGGAAAATGTGTCCTTTAAAAGGATCTGTCTTTGGAATTTATTCATCAAATGTGAATACTAGCTGTTATTGATATTTGAATATTGTGGAACTGTTTCTGAAAAAATATCGCGATATGGAAATGAGAATGCATTCTAACATTCTGCTCCGTGTATTGTAGCTCACGTTGGCAGATATCGAGCTATATGAAGGCATTTATTGGACAGCAAACGGAAAGCGAACAAACCATCATATTCCACAGATCGACTGTTACATAGTGGCAGTTATAATCAGATTTCAACATTGCATGCTTAGTCCGAAATGATCATTTCGTATCAAGTTATGAATTTGATGTTATTGAAAATTGTATCATTTGGGTTATTGAGACCTATTGGGAAATGAAAAGTGGAATGCGGTCAGCCGAACTTGAATAAAACTTTGGGGTCAACACAATGATATCAATGCTTACAGTGTTTGAGTATAATGCACATTAAATTAGGTATGTTCCAACTGGCGTTGTGAACTGTACCGTCACGATTCTGCGCCGTACAGAAAATGAAGCTAATTTTGAGAAGAGCGCAGAATCGTGACAGTACATTGACGCTTCACAACGCTAGTTGAAACGAACTATGCGTACCGCGTAGGCTGTGCGTAGACTCGCTAAAAACACAAAAATGATAAACCATTGGTTCACATAAGCAGTGTTATTTCCGTTTGAGATTCTTCAATAATGTGGAACAGTTAATTACCGGCATGTCTGTAAGAGCTGTAGCTCAGTTATTATGTAGATAAGGCCATTTTAATGTAATACACCGTACAAAATTAAATTAAAAATCGAAAAAAAATTCATTTATTCTTGTAGTGGTGGCCATTATTCAATATTGCCAGGAATCGTAATTGTGCAGAATTATCCGTCTCAATAGCTGTCATCTCGGCGGCTTAAGGTTGTTGACAAAGCTTCGGAGGGTAGGTATAGAAGCATCGACGAGAACGTCACACCGAACTTGACAGTCGATTAGTGGCCTCCACCAATCGCGGGAACATTCCTCATTCCGTATTCAACATCACTCGAAACCGTTCTGTCTATGACGTAATAAGATAAGCCTAACGTAATCCGGTAGTGAAGGTCAATTTCGGAACAGGGTGGTTGGCAGCAGAGACATCGTTTCCGCGTTCTAATACCGCCACCAACCCTTTCTCTCGCAGTTATCAAACACATCTAATTACTTGAAGGATTTCATTAGCCGCCCCCTTGAGATTTGAGGTCGGTTTACTATGACTCCCCCCGTGATTTTGAACAGCGAACTAAGTAATAATGTATTCCCTTCTTATTATTCGTACTTTTATCAGCAAACCGGGCAGCGCGAATGTTCGAATTTTTTGGCAGCGTAGCTTTTTCTGCATATAATATGAAAGATTTTTTTCGGATATACGCCTTGATAACGGAATTGCTAATTACCGGACCCGTTAGATATGTTGCAGCGAAGCGCAAATTGGGGCAGTTAGCCCTCGGTTATATGATGTTAAATGAGTTCGGAATTAATTGGAAGGGGATGTAAAGGATGGAAGATGCGAATTAACCATTTATCGCATTACAGTCAAATATTCTGTTTCAATATTTCTCATGCGATTTTCCGCTCGCACGGCATATGTAAGTATGTGCATTGAAAAGTTTGGAGCACGGAAGGATTTTGTAGTTTATCAACAAAATCAATGTCTGTCGCATCGAATGGTAAAAGTGTAATTAGTTTCGTCTAGTTCGTGACTCATTATTCTCGACTCGGTTTCGACATACCTATTATACTTTAAACGTATAATCAAACTTTCAAATTCAACCGTTCTAATCTCCCTGCTGATTGAGCCATCGTAATTGAAGCCTACTACTTGCTCATTACAAGAACGACATTGTATGGGTAACCAACGCAATAGCTATCGGTGAAGGTGCTGATATATTCATATCTGCCGTAACACGGCAAGACGGGATTGTGATCCTAATTACGCGATGATGGAAGCAAGGATTAATCAGCGTTATATTATTTGTGATCCCTTGAAAATTTACCACGATCTCCGATTTATAATGGACCAGACTCCATTTACAAATTACTGTATTAATATTAGAAAATAGATATTCAAACAGGGCGAATTTGCCCTGCGCTTTTTATTTAACAGAATAAGTAGGTTTTAATTCTTTTGCCACAAATCCTATTCTATGAATGTCCATTATATAATTGCTCAAAGCTGAAAAACAATTGAATTTAACTCTCACTTCGTATCCATAACGGTTCAATTCATTCTAAAATACAATTTCAATATCCGTCACCGTTCATTGAAATTGGAGATAGAAAATTCACGTTGGTCTCAGAGAGGTATTAAGATGCAAAAGTGACACCATAAATAAAATCAGACCTTAATCGACTGTCAAGAACTGTCGGACGCCATAATTTCGAAGAAAAATTCTTCCAGAATGCGCGAGGCACTTGAAATTCGAAGTGAAATGTGGAAGTCACAGATAGCGTCCGCTTCTTTCCCTGGAGCTTTGTCGTGGAGGTAAAATAATTATGCAGATGAAAATTCCTTTCTTTTCCTCGGGGAGTGAGAGGGTCGTTAAACATCCATATTTTTTTTGGAGAAATATTGGATTACCTTAGTTCAGAGCGAATCCAATCAATTACTTACAGTTCATTCGGATTCATTTCGTGTCTATTTATTCTCCGTTCCTTCTATAGAAATTTCATGGGACTGAAGTTTTCAGATGACGTTTTCTGGGTGTATATTATTCTGATAAGGAATCGATGTATGGAGGAGAACACGTTCTGACAATCTCTTGGGATTCGAACTTTTACGGACGTCAGTATCCACTCGTGAGATTTTCAGAACTCCAACCGCATTCTAGAAGTTGTAGGAGTAGAGCAAACATTCCATACTATTTGAATTCATTAATCATTAACTTCAAAAGACGGTTTCCCGTATTTGAAAAAGTTCAAACACAAAACAAACTCCATAAATATCCTGAAGTTTCGCTAATTTCCTATTTATTTTGATACTTCCCAAGCTAGTTCACAGAAAATTTTTCGGCTCGAAGTATTCGGTAAACAAAAGTTATACATATTACTTTTTGCTGGTGTATTCCGTGGGAAAAGGATTCCGTATACGGTGGATAAAACATCTTTTGATGCGGAACGTATGCAAACTAGTTAGTATGGAAATTTTGAAAGTTTGCGGTAACGAATTAATTTTTCCAACGTCGACTATCTCTTTCAATTGCACAAGTTGCGATCAAAACAACATACATTCCACTATGAGAAATATAAATCATTCATAAATTTATATACGTGATACCGGCACAGAGACTTCGAAACCGAATCTCTAATGCGCAGACTTTCATTGCTACAATTTTTCGGTTCGCGAGATAATTTCATTGCTGCAATATTTATTTCGCCTTTGGGAAAATAATTCAAGGAAAACATCCCTAGATTTCGATTCACTTAAACGGAAATACCTAAGAAATTATCCTCAAAAAGTGGCACCCTTGGGGTATGTGGGGAAGAGGTCTCGTAAGTCGCCTATTAACCTTTTGCTATGCCCTTTGCGCGTACTACTTCATTCTACAAAGCAAGTGTTAGCATAATGAAGGTGTTTACATGCAGAACGCCAGTTTTGAAGGCATAAAACTCGATAATTAGACAGCCGTTGAATGGCCTCGTGAAGCGCTTTATTATCGAAAAGGCTTTCACCAGACTTGGTGTGTGATATGGGGAGTCTTTTACATTGATAATATCCTCATTAAACTTCAAGTGCAATCAGAATTTCGCCTGTTGGTTTTCCGTGCTCGCAAACTTGTCAACGTTCCCGTTTATTTCATACATTGTATCACCTTGTTACAATGCTCAGCTTTCTGAATACCAAACGAGTATCAATTTTTATTTCACTCAAAATATGGTGGAATGTATGTGGGAATCATTGTTTGCTCGAGAAATATTCATACCAATTTATGCGGCGCCATCAACTCGGTTTATTTCTCCTATGAAGTTATAATGAGCAAATAAAACAAAAATTTTAAAAATTTTCAAAACGAACAATGGATTTGATTCTATGAGTTGGATTCGTAGAATGTGTTAAACGAATGATTTTCGCTGAGATTTTCGAATCAACTTATTTCCTTTTATTTACCAATTTTAACGGAGCGTTCCAAACGTTTCTTCGATCAATTCGATGATTTCAAACATTATAGAAAGAACGAATTTTTCCCGATCTCTTCGTCAATACTTCTAGTAGCGCATTTTTGAGGAAGTTAGAAACATAATTAGGAATGAATTCCTAATGCAGGGACAAACTAAATTATTTTTCTGAAAATACAATAGTAATAAATTTTTTACATCCTGTTTCTACATCTCTCCAAAAATTAAGAGTTTGGGTTCTTTATTCTAACACATTGCTTCTTTCTTTCTTTCTAGTTGGAATATACCGAGATATATAAGCTTTTAATGGTTACTGAGAATTTTAGCATAATTAATGACCATAATTAAAGCGAATATAAGGGTCGAAAGGACAGTAGCTAAAGAAAGTTACATCCGGAGGAAATATTTTTAAATGTATTCATAAGGGTGCGACTACGATGCTTTTGATGAGAAAAGTTGCATCAATTATAGCATAAGTATTTCATTACAGAGACGTAGCGATAGTTTACTTTTGAGAGAAGAGTTGGAACAAGGAATACCCAAATGTTGAATTTTGACAAATGCCTATGGCACACGCAGGTGGAATTGGTTATAAATCCAAAAATGTGTAATATCGAATTAACATGTTTCTGTTCACTGGCAGCTAATTCTTATAGAAGTAATTCGTAGAAACCGCATTATATGCAACTCCAAATTTACATATGCATTTGCATATTCAGCCCATTTTAATGGGTTGTTGCATAATTCACCTGAAACCTTCTGCTCATGCAGAATAGCTTACTCGGTTATATTTGCAATAATTCTGGAAAAGACTAAATTTTTCCACTGGTGGTAGTATCAACAAATTCAAAAATTCGAGACCATACCCATTGAGTCTTTGAAACAAGATTTTTTTTCATGTTGTTTTAGAAAATTCGGAACAAAATGTCCAAACTTCTTTGAGAAACTCAAAAATGTGAGTCGATACTGGTGAGATTCCTTTGATCATTACGAGAAAAACTTAGCTAATCCTCAAAAAGTCTCATTTAATAATTGAAAAGTTTCACTGAAAATTCGGAATGACTATTGAATTTTTAATTTGATTTAATTTTTTTCTTGCAGAAAAAAATAATCGAAAGATGTACGTCACACTAAATTACATCATGTTTTATCAACAAAACTTGTTTAAAGAAGAGGTTAAACATATATCTTCCGCTTCGGTGTGAGTAGGGATCAAAGCGCATATAAAGAATTGGGCCTCAGTAATTCGAGAGCTGCTAGTTATGCTTTAAATAGCACAAACTCGCGAAAGGTAATGGCTCCATGATTAATATGTTTCGTATTTTAAATGAAAATATTGTTAATATTTATTAACAGATACAAGGACCCTTTAATTGAATAAATGAAACACCTTTATTTCATTCAATTTGAAAGAAAAACAATTCTTGATTACATAAATTGATGCCCGATTAATCAACACTCGATTATCCCTCAGATAAGTCGAGCCAATGCAACTGGTTTTTCCAACGTGAAAACCGCTCAGTTGTAAGGAAACACATATACCGAGCTTTCCAACTTGACGTGACTTTAATCAAGCTCGTTTTGTTTGTCGGCAGTCCATTTGCTGAAATTAACATTTCAATCTCATCAACGTCAATTGGTAGACTTCAAAGAGGGCGTGAAAACAGTGATAATCAGTTGAGCGTCCCTCAAAATGATGATTCACTCTCTGCATGTCGACACCTTTCAATTCTTTGCGTGCGATCATGCCGTGATGTTTCTATTGCGTGAGTTTGATTCGATTCTGATAGCGAATAGAGGATTGGGATATAGTCGGGGTAATTAAAGTCTTGTACGAGTTCTAATAGCTCGGAATGATTTGATGTAATTTTATTCATTTCCAATATTGTTAGGAGCGTGATAAAATATTTGGAATTAATTCATGAATACTGATGAAAGAAGAAGAAACATATGCGATATGTGATTATTCGTTGATTCTGTTTCAGCACCGTTGATAATCGGCTTTTCTTATTCTGAATTTTAATGACGAATTGTAGCGTATACGAGTTTTGTTTGTTTTGCATACAATATATCACAGTTCGCTCTCCCTTCGGGCCGGAAGTTGGTGTTAGCAGCTAGCTCGTTTCCGGTCACTCTTCACTGCACGAACGCGCTCTTGTTACGCTACAACTAACGGGCAAGATGACAACAATGCTTTATTGCGAATATTACCCAGTTCGCCAATTTATCAGTTTGCTTCTGGAGAATTTGTCAAAACGATCACCAGACCACAATCTGCTGTATAGAATCAAAGCAAGTCCCAAACTCGCCGATCTGAATTATACTAATTAAAGGGATATTATTTCAAGGAGGCAGAGGAATATTGTAATGGCAATGAAAATCTTCTTCGTTAACCAGCTTTATGATCAATATTCGTTTAGGTAAGACCTTCTGATAAGGGCTAGGGTTTCTTCCTCCTAATTCTCATATAGAATTCACATTTCATTCCCACTAATCAGCTTGTCTGAAAACCATTTCTCATCGCGTCTTTCAGTATCAGGCCAGACATTATTATTCGTTACATTTCATTCAATTCAAATAATCTCTGTGTTGAGGATCTGAAGAATATTTCATATTCTATAAGTAAGAATAGATTTATTTTGTATTGTGCTGAAAACAAAATAAAGTTTCGTCCTGTGATATATAAACGAATAATTACTTTACTTGCTGGGCGTGTACATATGAGAGAATTTTTCGTGAAAGTTTCATCACGGTGCGGACGCCCTAAGAGATTTTATCGCGCTCCTAATTTTCTAAAACACGCAAAAACGCGCAACATTTATCGATTTTTCAATTTTCATCGGATTGACATTTTGGCATGGAATTCAGTCTCGGATCTATTAGAGAATTTTTCGTGAAAGTTTCATCACGGTGCGGCCGCACTAAGAGATTTTATCGCACTCCTAATTTTCTAAAACACGCAAAAACGCGCACCTTTTATCGATTTCTCAATTTTCATCGGATTGACACTTTAGACATAGAATCCGGTGTCGAATCTATTGAAGGATTTTTCGTGAAAGTTTCATCACGGTGCGGCCACCCTAAGAGATTTTATCGCGCTCCTAATTTTCTAGAACACGCAAAAACGCGCAACATTTATCGATTTTTCAATTTTCATCGGATTGACATTTTGGCATGGAATTCAGTCTCGGATCTATTAGAGAATTTTCGTGAAAGTTTCATCATGGTGCGGCCGCACTAAGAGATTTTATCGCACTCCTAATTTTCTAAAACACGCAAAAACGCGCACCATTTATCGATTTCTCAATTTTCATCGGATTGACATTTTGGGCATAGAATCCGGTGTCGCATCTATTGAAGGATTTTGCGTGAAAGTTTTATCACGGTGCGGCCACCCTAAGAGATTTTATCGCGCTCCTAATTTTCTAAAGCACGCAAAAACGCGCAACATTTATCGATTTTTCAGTTTTCCTCATATTGATATTTTTGGCATGGAATTTGGTGTCGCTTTTATGAGAGAATTTTTCGTGAAAGTTTCATCACTGTGCGGCCACCCTAAGAGATTTTATCGCGCTCCTAATTTTCTAAAACACGCAAAAACGCGCAACATTTATCGATTTTTCAATTTTCATCGGATTGACATGTTTGGGATAGATTTCGGTGAGAGGATTTTTCGTGAAAGTTTCATCACATCAAGTTTCATCAAATAACGAGTAATATCAAGTGAAATTGTGTTGAACACTTCTATAATATAAAAGTGGAATTTAAATTCATTATTCGGAATAAAATATCCAACATCCTTCAACAAGGGAGATAAATTCTGACAATAATTCCATATCATCAAGTGGTTGGAAGTTTAATTTTTTTGATAGCACCGTGAAACATCAAAAAGAAATTCCATTAAAGTGGCTATGTTGTTCTTCCAGCAGGCCGTTCGAATATCAAAATTGATACGTCAAATTTCCACCAAGCCGAGCAGCTGCGTCAGATAGGATTAAATTATTCTTGCTTTATTCGAAGAGAAAAGGTTTAACCGTTTAATATTCAAATAATCAATCAAACAGGGAATGAAGATGAAAAGTATCTGGGAAATATCGATTATGTGACATAATGAACGGATGATGATTTATAGCTGAAAAGACCGAGAAAGAGGTAAATGATTACATTTATTTCACCAAGAAATTTATTTGAACATAGATTCACAGTCACAATGAGATATTTACATTTGATCGCATTCAGACGCATCCAATCTCTTCCGCTCATAATTGAAATAAATTAAATTTTTGATCCGCTACATAGTTCTAAACAAGTTAATACGAAACTATACTATAATTTGATTTTTGATCATTCAATTTACATATAAAATAAATTGCAATCATTACAAAAAATTCGGTCAGTTGTCTGATACACTATATACAAAGATTCGTAAACAATTCAAGAGCATCGATGAAATTCTAACAGATTATTGAATTGAATCCATTCCAATTCTGCGTTTATAAACCTGGATGTTTAAATGTACATGCAGATATGACGCCCAGTGAAGTGTAACATATCCGACGAATAAAATCCCTTATTTCAGTTCATTGTTTTGATTCTATTGAGTTCATCGAATTCGATGAATTGTGTTTCATTTTTGAGCGAATCACGTGGGGAGAAACTGTTTATTTCAATATCATTGGTGTCCAACAATTTTGGAATAACTGAACTCCATTAATGACAAAGTGAATTATCTTGTGAAATCAATTAACCATATTTCTAAGTGATGTCAAGGAGAAGAATTCTAGAAGCGGTTACTGTTGTTTGAACTAAAACACTGAAAATTGTTGGTTCTTTTTTTGGTTTAATTTGTTTTGAATATTCATAAAAATCATTTTATCTACACAATGTTCAATAGAGAATCGTCCGTCGACGCTTTGTGGTTTTACTGGAATGATTCTTTTTGAAAATACTTGGATGTTAGATTTGCAAAAATGTCGATTTTAAACGTTATGGGGGCTGCTAGTATATTTTGGTTTAAACCAATGTGGATTACAAATTCGGTTTCCATTTTGATATCGACTTGAATTAAAAGTTAACTGGTGATCAGATTACTGTTTTTCTCAATTCCCCATATTATTATCAGTATATTGGAATAAATCATTGATATTTTTGAACGGAATCCAATCTTTCAGAGTAACATGCATTATAAAATAACACGAAATAACACCTGGGCCTTTTCGATGTCAAATATCGAAATATAGGGTAGATATTCTATCCATAAAAAACTTGAGGTACATTCTAAGTAAACTTATTTAAGAGATTATATACAAGAAAATATACATATTTCGCGAATTTCGAAATGATCCATTCGGACTCCAGACTGAAATTAGTTCCACCTTCATGAATTTCTGTATAATTCATGAAAGTCTACCTGGGAAATTTATTTCAATTTCCTTCGTGTGGCTACTATTCTTCTCCCGATCACAAAGAAATGCACCTTTTCAATCCAAAATAAAACATTCCTAGACTGCTTACCCTCTTTCCAATTCCCTTATATTCCCTTGTAAAACGAGCCGTTCGATTAGAACAGCAAGATCCGTCATACAAACGTCCATGGAATAAAATATTTTACATACACTGTATATTTAAGTGACACATTGCTCTTGATCGCGGAGGGAAATATGACTCGTAAAATCACATTGAATATAATTTTTTTCCTCCTGAAACGTCCAAGAAAACACTGTTATCGCACTGCATATTCTACGAAGAACACGGGAACATTCTTGATATCACAAGGGTAAAAAGAGGCTCCAGAAGTATAGGGATTGGTAGCGTTGAAAAAGTGTCGCCTCTTGACGACCGAAGTGGATAGTCATTAATATTGCTGAGTTTTTCCTCGGCGCCCGCACCGCTGGGATTGCTCCCGAGACGAATATCTGTACGGAATGAAAGGATTTAGTTGAGATGGTCCAGGAAAAGAATGAAATTTTCGCAATACACTACTCTCAATTTATAAAACAAGGTTTAAGGCTTATTACGATTAGAAGCAATGAAACGAAGAAATGAAAGGAAATTCCGAGAGTTTTGTGTGGAATAGGCGGATAAAGAATAATGGTCCGTAATATTCCAATGTGCCAGATTAACGAAGGAATTGGAAAATTCCCCATAGGTAGAGGTACGAAAATAAATATTCACCTTTCTCCTTTTCTGTTGCTGCGAGTTCAGATATTTCATTGCTGTTCTCGCCCGGGCTTAATTCTTTTAAACGGGTGCGTTGCTTGCCGACAGCTGCAAAGTAAAATGTGCATAATTTACTATTCTGTTTTTCTCTGTCCCGTGCTACGTATTCAATATGAAAGAAGGAAGCTGCTCAATGTTGCGAAAGATCCGTATGGTACAAATAATCTTTATAGTTCTAGACCTGAATGAAAGCCATAGGAATGGGAAAACTCTTGTTTATGGGGAACATTTGAGACTTTATTTCAGCGTTGTAAGGGTTCTGATGTATTGCACATTCACGACTGCTCATAATTTCTATATCTCTTGCGGAAAATAATTTCCATGAGTCGTTTTGAAGAGAATTTTGTTGCTTAAAATTTACTCACCTTTCTCCAATATGAGCTTAATTGGCACGGGAGTAGTGACGGTTGTTGTTCTCTCTGTTGTTGGTGTTGCTATATCTAAAAAAATTGAATAAAGCATAAAGGCAAAGTAAGGCTTCAAAAACGCATCATTCCCATTCACAAAACTGATTAGAATGGAATGCTGGGAATTCGAGCGCAAAATTTCATACAGAATGATAACCTTTTAAAGGGGAATTCAATTCTGATATTGAATTCATACTTTGTATGGAAAAGATAGATCAAGTCTTTTTGGAATTCGAATAGCCCCTTTAAAAGTATGAAAATATCACGTCGATCCTGAAAATATGAACGCAACTCTGGATAACGGAAGAGTTTCCGTCCGTCAGTTACCAAGGAAACGAAATCCATGAGGAAAATTAGAATATTTGCTTAGAAATCATTTCAAAGTAACGAGTTCAAAGAATTAATTTTTCATTTTGTGTAAGGTAGAATTTATATTATTCAGTGAACATCTTTGGAGTGATTATTATTCTTACTTAATATTTAACTTAGGTAACACAGATTATTTTGTTCTCTGAAAAAAAGTAAAGTTGAAATTTGTAATATAATCCTTCACCTGGCAGTTTAACCGGATTCTAAACTGAAAAGGGGTGCTGAATGAAGCAAATATACGTTCACTGTATTATTGTGAGCAGAAAATTTCCATTTTAAACTGGAATTTATGCGAAAATTGATTTTTCCATTATTTAGTTGAAACTTCACGGAGCGACAAGATATAAAACGACACCTACCTCAATTCACTTTCATCAATTTTTCTAGGGTGGGTTCTAAGAGTATAGAATTTCCCTAAGGTACATCTAGGTTAAATGCAATCATATTGCATGAAAGTAATATTGAATGAGTTACGGGCGAATCCTTGATAAGAAAATAAGGTTAAAGACATGAAGGAAATAGTCTCAGAATACAGAAAAAGTTTTATTCGCTGAGAAAAATATCCGAAGAAGGACGAGTGATGCATACAAAACGGATTATAAAAATCACAGTATATTGAACTAATAACAACTGTAGGGGGGCAAACTGGTCGTAGCTCATTGTACGCTAATGTATACTTCGTTACTTTGAACTTCGTTCATTTGAAGTGTGCCGGCTCTTTGCAGTCCGCTCATCTAAACCAATTGTTTAAAAACTGATTATAAATAGCCGCAAAGCGGCAAATGATCCAATTCATGCCACTTCGCGACCTTTGATTCAATTGTTAACGTTGTTGCGAAGTAACAGATGACTACACAAAAAAATGTAAAAGTAACATTTTCACTCGATAAAGCAAATATTTTGTACGACACTATATCACAAGTAGATGCAATTTCATCTAATTATGCTACGTCATTTAGATACTAAACACCTCAACATCAATTAAATGAGATGATATTGATTTTTTTTAAATAAAACGAATTTCGTGCTGAACACAGTTCCTTCTGTCTCCACAAGTACGTATTTAGCTTTTTTTGCGTTAAAAAATCCTTCGAGCCGGATTTGATCCAGCGACCTATGGATTTCAACATTCAAATTCCACTACAGTCCACCGCTCTACCAACTGAGCTATCGAAGGTTGACTATCTGCACAAAATTTCAAATTATCAGTCGATTTCGATTAAAAACTGGTTCTCAATTCAGTGTTAAACGGCTAGAAGCAATTTTGTAACAAAGTCTTCTTAACCTTTAATTGTTTTTGGACTAACAATCGCAAAATATATTTTTTCTTATATTATCAAATAATAACTTTTTTTTGGAATGTAGAAGTATGCAATTGCTTATTTTCCATCGTAATCTACCTATCATCACAAGAGAAGCCGAATGAAGAATGAAATTTTCCATAGTGAACATTCTTTCCACCCTCACACAAATATTTTAATTCTTTTGAAAAGCTGCCTACCGAGTTTAACTATTTAAGCCCTTCTGAACTTCTAGAATCAATAAAACTTTTACTGTGCATAAAAAATTGATACAATAAGAATTCTTTCAAAGTCTAGACGTTCCTTTATGGCGTTGCATTATTCACGGCCAGCTTGAGTCGAGCTTGATTCACCGACATCTTCCAGAAAGATGAAGAATCTTCATTATTTACGCATAATTCTTTAACCCGAACGATTGGAAATTGAAAAGTACATCGTGCCCCGAGAAAAAATAATATCTCTTTCACTCTGCATTCCCAAGCTTATTAGCACAAAATGAATTCTTGCTTGACTTCAAATTTCCTATCAGTAAGATGACCGGGAGTGAAAGCTGATATTTCGATTGATAATCCCGTCTTCACTTCCGCGAGAACTTAATGAATTCTTATCAAGAATGAAGACAAATGAAAACTTATTTAATCAGTCCTTCGGAGCTCCATTTGTGTTGTGAACTTTCGAAACTCCGTTCACCAATAAACTCCACGTTATTTCAGATCCATACAAACCCACAACTTTTACACAATTTACTAGACTTTTTACTAAATAAATTTGAATTAATTGCGAATTTTGGAAAATTAATAGAACAAATTCGTGGGGTCGAATTTTATCGGTAAATTAGCTTTTTAGGTTGAAATATTCGTTATCCTCTTTGATTGAAAAAGAGCTTTTAAAGAGATTGCTTTCTGATAATTCAATTGGAGGTTGAATTAATCTCCACAGCAATCTTCTTGGCCGATCGGGAATATATTCTTCCGTCGCGTCGTTCCGTGAATTCGCAAATTCTGATTCTATGGAGTTGGCAAACGCCAATGTCTCTAAAAATTGGGAGAAGTCTCAGTCGTTTAATTGATTTACTGCTGAAGGCGCTAATCGCCCGTTATGCGAAGTTATTCATGATATTAGGTACCGGAAAAGCGAATCTGAGCTAATTCTTTTCTTTAAAGCAGCATTTATATCCGATGTGAAGGGTTGCGTCTTTTCGACTTTTAAAGGATAATAGTCTGGCGATCAAACAGTTCTAGGTCATACAGAATGGTATCTTATTCTTTTTTATATTTTCAAAGGGGCGAAGACGCTGTGTCTAAATAAAATATTCATAGTTCGTACATTCATCCGTGAATTTATGAAGAATTTCGCAATTATTTTTCAACTCGTTCCGAAATATTGCACAAATATCTAATTGCTGGTGAGACCCAGATATTTTTTCAAAAGAAAAATAAATTATGTAGAACAATTCGCTTTTTTGACTTGTTTTGAACTTGCATGATTTTATTGTTTGGTCGAGCGATGCAGACGTTTCATGCAAAATAAAAAATTGCTTTATATAATTTCTATGCAAGCCGACAAGTAACCCCGAGATACTATTTCAACTTTCGTTTACTCTCCGTTTAAAAAAAAAAAACATGTGTAGAAAAAAAACGAGCCTCCCTCTCGATTGTATAAGGAGAAACTATTCGACTAGCTTGTGTTCAAGGAAAGCAGGAACAAGTGGTTTAATAAAGCATGGAGTTTATGGAAATATGTTTTGGTTCACGAATTACGTGAAGCAGTGGTTTAAATGCAGGGAAAATTTCGCTGTCGTGGAATTTCTCGTTTGTAAAACTGGAATTGGCCGCCTTAATCGTACGACTCAACGCCTTTGGACTTCATTTTCTAGAATTGTTTGATGTCAAAAGTCTATGCCAACAAGCACACGACTACCCAAGCATTGAAGAAGGAGATCAAACGCTGTATCACTGAAATCCCGGCACAGTTATGGCAAAGTCTGATTGAAAACTTCGTCAAAGGAACGTGAATGTGCCAACCAGGGTGAGGTCATTTACTGAATTTGTTGTTCCAAATAAAATTTATACATGTTCGTTCCATTTATTTCGTATTTGCGTATTACTGGTCGCCTGTTAGTGTGATAGTTTAAACTTCCAGAACTTTTTGAAGAGATGAAAACTGATTAAAGCTGGAATTGAGTAATATCCGGAGGCCGAAAAGCAGGAAAGAGTTCACTTGAGTGATGGATTCAAATATTGACAATTCTCTTTCTTTCTTTTTTGGATCCCATATATGGTCCAAAATTCGAATTTTATAGTGAAAAAATGAAGATTTATAGAAAGAAGTTTTGGAAATTGCCTATATTTATAGTAATCACTGTATTTTGATGAAAGATATTGTGAAAGCTTCTTTTTTGATGCTAGAAGTTCAACTCCTAAAAATATTTGGTAAACAGAATTAGTGTTTCAGGTGTTTGAAATTTCACAATATACACAGATTGAATGGGAGTATACGATCAACCCGATCTATCAATCAATTTGAATGCGTTAATGCTTAACCGTGTTCAATTTTCCGTTAACGGATTAACGAAATTAATAGTTTACTGCTTGGCTAACACGCTTTATGCAGAGGTCATATTCGGAACAGATCGAAATTTAAAACAAGAAAGAATCGAATCACACAATTTTTTAGGAGTTTCTGAATCGAATGTAAAAACAGATGTTCGCAGAGAATAAAAAAATATTGAAAATGAGTTTCGACGTTCCAGAAAATAAAAATGAAGTTAAAGTAGCTATCGTTTCATCCTCTGATAGGATAAGGTGAGAACGATTTCATTCGAGAACACCGATTGCATTTAAGACTCCAGACAGGTTGAACGATTAAAGTTTTTCGTTTTTCTGACTAACACGATGATCATCGATGTTGAAAACTTGGGCAACTCGTTCAATGGTCTTCCTTCAGGGTGATCGACACCCTCAAGTAATATAGTTCTTGCTTACTGCGCAAGATGACACCATCGAATGAGATTCCATTAACTGTCTAGCCACTTTAAAGCAAACACGTTTTCTCTAATGGCGATCCCTGGTTTGTATTGTAGCGTAATTAATGCCTGTCCATTTAGTTGGCGAGGAATCCGAATATCCAGATTGGTGAAATCATGTAGTTTATATATAGAAAAACCGAGTGAATTTATATAAATGAAAGACACGGACAACTACTTTTATGATCAGAAAACCGATAAAACCGAAACGGTGACAGATTCGGCAGCAGTTTTTCAATCCGTTCCAACTGCGATCCCAAACCTACCAAGCAATCTTTTTAAATCTCCCTTGAATAGCACAAGTCAGGTATACTTTCCGACCATCAATCTGATAGAGCGGGTTCATAGAATTCGGAGTCACCGGAATCGAAGAAGTGAAACCATTGTGTGCGATTCGGAGCGACGTCAAACGTATATCGTCTGTCATTTTCATGTGAGTCGACGTCTTTTCACTTATATATGTCACCTTCACGTGCCTAAGTTTGCGTCTTCTTCGTTAGGGCGGAACGAAAACCCGATCGCGGCTCGAAACGTCAACTCCAAGACTGTTCACACTTCACTTTCGAATCGTTTTGCTGTTTTATAGACTCTAGTTACCGTTTGGTTTCTCATTTATTTGGTTTAGAGGAAACTGGAACTGACGCGAAGAGGACCGCCGAACAAAATCGATCGACGTCAGCTTATAGGTAATTCGGGTTGTGTTACAATAGTTTCAACATTGAATATTCTGAATACGAAAGCGATTTGTCCCTTATCAGATACTCACGGTAAAGTTTGATGGTTCCATCGGTTTCCCCTAGTGAATTTTTAGATACACATTTGTAGGATCCATAATCGCTAGGATTCACTGATCGTATTGTAAGCTTCATTTGCAACTTATAAGCGTTGTTGTCCAGTGTTTGCTCGTACTTCGCACCTGAAAGCAAATTAATGCATGTACACTGGCCTGACATTTGATGATGATAGGATAGCGATCGCTGTTCTACAAAGATTAGTTATCAACCCTATTGCCTTCGTACTACGCAACAATCGCTTACAGCTCGTAATTAGGTTGCTCCAACGTATTGGAAACACTCTTGTCAACAATAAGAGATATTTCGGATTTGTTTCAGATTTACTCGACGCGAGAGGAAATGAACGTTTTGGCCGAAAAAAATTTGAATCCGTTTGTTCCGATCCTCCAATAACACAAAAACCCGTAATTTAAGGAATCTACTGGTGACCTATTACTTTCATTCTCTCGTCTTATATCTTTACAGAGCTGAAAACTATCCATTATCACCCTGATCGAAACGCTTCGGGGGCTCTTTTCTTCATCGAATCGGCATTTTTCAAGTCATAAGACCGGATCGATTGCGATTTGTGCCTTGTATCCCATATTGGAGTTCGGAATGGAAGAATTTTTTCTGCATTATGAGGAACGTAAGGTTGGGAGGGTGCTCTTAGGCGATAAAACGCCCTAAATGGTCGTTATCATTTCGATGTCGAGCATTTTCTCCTCCTTTTTTACACAGTATGAATATTTCACATCGGTTCCATAATTTCCGCAATCTGCGATCGTTTCATGCCGCTCGGACATGCTGAGTGCGAAATGATTTCCATTAGGTACTCTTGTACTTGCTTGGACGGAAAATTGCGTTATTTTTCTCCTGACTTAGACATTCAAGGCATATGTTGACCAGAGTTTCGAGGCATATAGTATGTTGACAATATTTCACGTTTATATATTCTTATAGTTTAGTCGATTTTGATTATTACTCATTTCAGTCTAATATTTAGTGTTCGACATTTCATAACCCATAAACTACAAATACCCTCATCACCTTCTGGGAAACAAAATCTCTTGGATATAATTAATCATAGAACAGAATTTTCTTCGAATTATTATTCAAATTATTTAACAAATGAAAGAGTTTTCTGCTCACGGGAGTATATTTTATATAATAATCGACTGCGTGAAACTCAATTTTTTCTTGATTTTTTCACGTTTTTCAAGGTACAATACTTCTTCAGGCTCGAGAAAGTAGTCTTGACGAAATATGAGTGATTTCAAACGTTCCCCTTCAGCAATATTTATATTTTGCTGTGGTTACTTGTATCCAATCATAGACGATTTGAATTTAGGTGTTTGAAATTTTTGTTTCGAAATTTCATTTTTTCCTTCAGGAAATTTTGCTTTTAATTTCCAAATTTCGATTCGATTCTCAGTATTGTTTTTAGGCTCAAGCTGTAAGTTTTCAGATTCAAGGTTTCGGTTTAGATTCACAATTCAAGTTGTCAAATTCATATTTTTCGGCTTTCAAGTTCAAATATTTTTAGTCGAGTCTTTGAAAATAGAAGGAAAACCAAAAAACTCAAACTTGAAAATCGAATTTAAATTTCGAACATGAAACCTAAAATCCAACTAAAAGAATTAAAAATTTTCTATCTTAATTTAGTTCGAAATGAAACCAAAAAACCAAAACCTTAATGATAAAACATGACCACAACTTGAATTTCATGTTTTCATTTTAAGGTTCTCGGTTCGAAATGTGTTTTCTTTGATTTTAAGGTTTATACGATCGAGATCTCAGTTTTTAGGTTCACTATTCAGGTTTTTAGTTTTAGATACACAATTTTTTCAGGTTTTAGTTTTTTTTTTGGTTTTTGGGATTGAAATTTGATGTGTTCGAAATTTGAGTAGAGGATGATTCTTTCTTTTAATTGCATATTTTTAGGTTCGTTTTTATTACTTTGTGATTGCGTTTTTAGGTTTTTTCGGTCCATTTCAACTGAAATATTTCCTTTGAAAGACTAAATATATTCGTCGAACGCAAAAACGTGAATGCAAATGAAGCAACCGCCACGTGGCGATAATAGCTATTTATGCATGTAGATTATAATGCCCCGAAGGCGAAAGGAGCCCGAGGGCCTTTGGCCCGGGGGATATGTTTCGCCTGAGGCGCAATTCTAAAAGTGACGATTGCTATTTGAAAACCCATCACTACTTTAAACTTATTTTAAAAAACACAAATTTTCTTATCGAATTTTCAAAAAATTTTCGATCATTTCTGTGCATTAATTTGAAATTTCAAGTAATTTCCTGGAATCTTCTAGGAATCGAAAAATTTTTTCCGAAACGTTTGAATTGATGAACTTTTTAAATATCAAATTTATTCAGAATATTTTTGGAACTTCTGTGTTAATAAACTGTCGAGCATTCCGATATTTAAACTTGAAGATCTTTGATGAATTTTCAAGCACCTTTAGGAAATTCCACAAACGTCACAATTTTCAGTTTATCAACTCTTAAGGATTTCCAATCTTTTGATTCAGCATCAATTTTTGAATTTATTTTCTTCGTTCCTGAAAAGCCAATTCCACTTTAATAACGTATCTATAATTTTGCAATTCAATATACGTATCATCATCCGTGATTTATTTGCCTAAGACAACGAGCAGCATTGGAGATGATGTTTTGATTGATAACTTTCTGATTCACGAGAATCGGATCAGAAAATAAATATAATTGAATCGTATTAATTGAACCTATAGATACCAGCGAAAATTCCCCGGAAAAATAATAGGGAGAACACAAGGATTCATTAAATTTTCATGTATATGCAAATTTCCATCAACATGAAACAAAACCTGGCAGAAATTGATCTCATTATTTGAGCGCTTGATAAAAAATGAATTCTACATTTTGATTCATCATTTCATTCCATCTACACAGATATTCATTAGAGAAGTGTTGATTTATCTGATTATATGAGACTCTTGTAATCCACTGCTTGATACAAATATCCCATTCATTCCGTTCTAAGTCATAACTTCCATCACGGATTGGAGCAATAAAGCAGTTGAACAATCACACTTCCCATCGTAAACATTGTTACGACAGAAGATCCTGTAAATCTGATATGGAACCAATAAATGTATGATACTTCATCTATTCTAAATAGTCCATAAATTAGTTTCCAACATATAGAGTGTTAATTTCGTGCTACATATATATATTTAGAAGTGGTAAATGCCATTGCCACTTGTGGCGACGATTTCAATTAACCTGAAAACGTGAACTTGGTTCGCAGTTTCATTTTGCATGAGTTTATCTCCAATAAAGTCATAGTTCCATTAGTTCACGTTTGCAGTGGGCAAACTTGAGTCTCCTAAAGGAATTGAATGCTCTATATTATATATACTTGAAGCAGCTGGAAGATAGCACAGGAAGAAACTATTGGATACGAATTTTGCTGGATGGGATACTTTTCAATCAATAAAATGCCAACGGAACGTATCGTTAAATTCAACAAATCATTTTTGTCGTCTGAATCATCACATATTTCATCGTTTCAAATAGCGACGGCTTAGAATTTCTTTTGGACCGTTCATTCATTCATACTTTATTACTATCGAATTTATCCGAACGAAAACCTTTTGTTCTGTTAATCGTTTTGGCGCATGGGGCTTTGTTTTAATCATAACCTGACGTGAACGTCGAAATACCGAATATAATCAATACAAACCCATTTGATTCAATCTGAAACTGGTAACTGTGTATGGATGTTTTGATATAGAAAATGAGTATCGTTAATTGTAAATTTGGTCGTCATGAGGCACTATTGATTTCCTACTTGATTCCAGTTATCTCATAACAGAAAAGCATGGCATTGGTATTTCAGGAAATTGTTGCAAATATGGGCGATATTTCTTCAACAGCACCCTTTCGCTACCAGTTGATGAATTGCCCAATTTTCGTTGAGGATACTGGAGTATGATAAATTGTGGACAATGTTGTGAATCAAAAACTCCGAAATATTGGCGAAATGTTTCCACATTCAATTAATTCTTCTAGGGTATCGCAAAAACATCCGGACGAATCGGATTGCGATATAAAAATGTCTGTTTATGGAAGATTCCACTTTTTATAAGCACAAATTAATTAATCCTAACTCAATTCAAATTCGTTCAATCGGTTGAGATTAGCACATGAATGTCAAGAAGTTATGAACTAATAGTGACTTGATAAATTACCTTCTACGATCATGTTTCCTTCTTTAGTCCAATAATTAATGGATTTCGGATACGCTTCCGAGTAGCACTCGAGGGTAATCTGTTCACCTTCCATAGCTCCGACGAGTTGATTCTGTATCCATATCATGGGTGGAACTGGAATCCATTCGAAAAAAACAACATGCCAATGTAAATAATGAAAAGAACAGAACAATTACTTACAATGAACTATCAACATGATCCGCTTGCTCACTGATGGTGGCACTCCATTTGATGCGATGCAAAGGTATGGACCCATATGTAGTCTATTAACTTTTGTGATATTGAACGTTGTTCCATCGATTGTTGGCACTACAAAATGGGAACAATTTTAAAGACGCCTATTCACATTTTTAAACCAAAATACTTTTTGGTCATCAAAGAAACATCACGTTCCACCTTGGGAAAATTCATTCACCTTGTCCATCGAAATAGGAAAGGTCCGGCAGATGCCAGGAATTTTAGGTGTACATGAAGCGGCACATGTACCGAAGGTACATTTTCCCGGGTAGGGAAAATGAAAGATGTATAGGGTAAGTTTTTTTTTTCTTTTTTCTTTAGGCATATTTTGAAGTATTCTGAAAGCGATAACAAGGGGTCAGGTGGGTGGCACAATAAAGGCAGGTTGCTTCGGTTGAAAATAGAGCATCTACAGTGTCGCATATTTCAATCAAATCTCTGCAGCTCGTCTACTTTTCTGTATAAGTTATTCCGAATGGTTTTTGATAAGCTCTCCCAAATATAAAATATTACCGAACTCAAGAAACTTGACAGTGCAGTGGATGAGTGTAACTAAAACCTAGCAAGCTTTATACATATCGCTTGGCATATGCGAATTCTACATGTGCCGTAATATATTTCAATCTATTCTCTCATCCAATTTTCAATAGTCTTGAGAACGACTTTTGAATCCACTTCTCCACGTCGTTATTGTGTGGATACGCAGTCTACACAAGATGCCGTTATTCACGGAACGTAATCATTTTCAATATCAGAGTTCATTTGTAGCATATCGTTTACGGTTACCATAGGACGCGATATCGTATTCATTACTTGGAGAACATTTCAATACAACGTTATCTCCTCCTTTACACTTCACTGATCCCGATTTGATATAGCTTAGGATATTCCACATAATGAACATCCCGTTTCAAGCTTTTTATTTCAATGTTGAATTGGAACATTTCAGATAGAGAATTTCATTCAAGGGTAGTAACTTGATATTTATTGAACATCTTCAGTTGTTGGAAATGGGACTCAAACCCGACTTGTTATCACTTTCTGCTTTTATTCTATACTTTCCGTAAACTGAATTCTTTTAGTGGCGTTCGATGAGTAATTTATTGAAAACCTTCGTTCCCATTATCGATTTTATTTCCTATTTTTATTGGCGATCTTCACTCAATCTATATTTCAATGGAGGCTTGATGCTCGGTAGACTTTTTAATCGAAAATTTTACGCTAAAGAGCGGATGGTATAAATTTTCTGCATCCGTCCGTTTGTTAAAGTGATTTTGAGGCAAACAATTCTGAATTGAAAGAGCAGAATTAATGAAAAGATTAAAGGACCGCTATGCATAAAACTGGTGATTATATAAAATAGAGGGGAAAAAGTTTGGATAGTCTTTGAAACTTCCGTGAAAGCACTTTTTTATTCGTATTGTTTGAAATTGTTGATTGGACCAAGCCGTCGAAACTTTCATCGCTTAATTCAGTTAACTCTCGAGTTTTCAGAGCAAATTGTCGATCCCTGAGTCAATAAAGTTCTATTTCTTCCTTAAATTTGGTCTTATGCAAGGTATGTATTCACGAAGACAGGTCTAAAATGATTTTATACTTCGGAAACGAGAAAGGATGAAGGATGTCTTCCATTTAACACCCAATCATTGAATTCAGTTTAGAGCAGTTCAGAGTTTTTGAGTTAAAAAATTACATTCGTGGATGAGCCCGATTTCATTCATGAAACCTTCAATCATACAATAAAAGCCTACGAGTTCGATTCAGCTAGAAAGATAAATATAGTACTTGAATTCAGTGAACTCCGCATTTGGCCGTGTTTGCCGTCTTGAATGTCAATAATGTAGCGAATATTCCCTACGAGTGAAAGGTTTCCTCATAGTCGGATGTCTTTATGAAACGCCAATAATTTCAAGCGAAACGTTTGCGGCCCAAGAAGAGCTGATGCACTAAATTTTATGAAAATCGGTTTCGGATTGCTATTTCCCAACTGTACTTGACTTTTAATGCGAATTAGGAAAGTCCTTAAACGATTTTATCGAAACACGCTTAATACGTATACCAATTTATACGTTTGAGCTTCGTTATTGTTGTTGTTTTGCTGATTCTTGATTTTCATTTGCATTTGAATTGACATAACACCCCAATTTATCGTTGTAATATACGGGAGGATGAAAGGCACGATAACAAGATAATATTTTAACACTTTGAGGTCGTAATTGCGTGAGAGACGAAACATTGCATGTCGGTGGTGGCGAAGTTCTGGGGTGGTGCGTGCGTGGAAAGCCGCCTTTGCGAACCAATTAAACATGTGCCCATGTTTCAGTGTGACGATTTTGTTTCGGCCCGATCATAGCCTCGTTGATAATCGTCATGTATATTAATCGGATAAATCAAATTCAAGGGTTTAATGGAAGTTAACGTGAACTGTTTTTATTGAAGATTATGGAAAGGCCGATTGGAGATTAGCGTTCACTTGGATCGCTTTATCTATATAGCGTATGCGATGAACATTGACCACCTAATGTATATAGATGACGCTTTTTCTTTCGATCGGGGAACAATGTTGATATTATTGTTGGAAATAATGATGATTTCATTATGAACAGACATCAAGTATTTCAGGTCGCTCATATGTTCAAAATTACATGAAATATTATCTTTCAATATGAGAAATGCGGGGTTTCGTTTCAGGTTGATTTTCCAAATTCATCAATAGAATATCGAACAAATTTATCCAGCTAAAATGAATGATCGCAATATAAATAGTACAACAATGTGTCTGACTTTCGCCATCACCATAAATTTTCCAATTCGGTGGACGAATAACGAATTAATTCAACCATACGATGACGAAATTGAAAATGAACTATACGAATACAAGTCATTAATTCTGTATTTACCATTACGCTAAATAATATCGAAATGACAATTTCTATAGGGTTTTAGATTTAGAAATACAATATACTGTCCATACAAGAGATTTATCAAGTAAATTGCTGAATCTAGTTGATTTGACACCTTGATGATATCTTTCAACAAAGACTAATATGAAGAAATTCAAAAGTTACCTTAAATAAAATTTGCGATAATTCAATTTTAATGAAACTCCGTGAACTGTTATAAGGTAAACCACCATTAATCGAGTTATTTCGATACTTCACTTATCTGTACTGAGAAATACAATTAATATTGGGACAGTTATTTCTACCTATTTAAGATATTTGCCCGAATAATTCTTTCTATTTGTAGTTGGGAAAAAAATGTCGAAATATCCAGGAAAATTTGTTCCAAAGTATGAAAATATGCCCTTTGGGATAAAAAGAATAAAAAAGGATGATAGAAAAATTATATATTTTTCAAACAACATAAAATCAATTTTAATGTACGCAAGTTGGTGCAAGTCCCTTTTCATTTGAAAAAAAATGAAGGAAAATTACCTCGGGGAAATACAAACATAAATCTAACGATTCTCGGGGGGACAACGCTAGGATCGTGATCTGTGTTCACTTTGTTAGAGCCACTACGTTTACGGTTCCTTCATTTTCGCAAACACTGCTTTAACATGCCGGTGAAAATATTTTTGATATCTCTATTCCGCACAGCTACGGCCAATTGTCACACGCAGTGGTGCGAGATAATGATTTCATCGAAAAGTGGACGTAATACCGCCATTTCACAACAGCATATCGGATGTCAATTTGACGCTGATATAATGGTAATATCGAGCTATTTTTTTGCTCTCATCAAGATATAATAACGAGTACAGGAACCGAAATGGAAAAGTTAATTCGCGGTCGTTACCATACGTGTGGTGTAGTCGTGACACGTACTGGCATATTAAACGTGCACCCATAATTCTTCATTTCGCTCGGGGCTGTGAACTACTTTTACGATCCCGACATTAAACTCTCACCTTATTAGTTCTATAAAATAGAGCGGAGATTTAGTGTTCAGTGGTTATCCATCTGTCCTTTTCTCGACGGTCTCTTTGAGTTTACTGGGTTTTCCAGATTGAGGATTATGCGGGGAACACAAACTGGTCCCCTTTAATATATGGAAGGAAAATGCGACTGGATCGAGATTTTTTGGGATTTTTATGTGGACGTTCGGAGGTTGTGGGATTCCATTGAATGCTTTCTTCGATATTTAGTGGAGTTTCAAGGAACTCGCTGAACTCCAACCTGTACGCGTTCACAACTGAAATGGGTTATCCAGAAATCCGTTTCGAATGTCTCGAAATGGAATCCAATAATGAATCGTTCACTTAATCATGGGCGATTTGTTTTGAGTACAAAAGTGAGAAAATCAGGAAACATACAGTTTTCGGATGGGGATATAAGAAAATTCGATAGGGCATCCAAGTGCGAAGGTGTTTATCGACTTCGGTCAAGTGGAAAAGCCCGTTTGTTCGAAAGTTTGAAACGTGACGCCGCCGCCGAGTGAAATGTTCCGTCTGCAATCGTGAACCAATATCCTTCGAGTCAGCGGATCAAATATGCATAGGATTGAATAAAAGCTGAAAGAGAAAAATAATTTGCTTCATTAGAAATGTTCCGTCGAATTGCGGTTCTCAGACCGTCGCTTCTGGAAACTCTTAGACCAAGTTTGATCCCATCTTAATAACGAGAAACTTGCGACGCTCCTCTAATCAAAATATCGCCAACCAACGAACAACCAGATACGTTTGCTTTTGTTTGTTGCATTCATTAAGATTTTCGATAATCGCAGTTGCTATAACTTACCACAAAACAACCTCGAGAGGCAATTCTCGCCACCCCCGACAAGTCGACGACGTTAATGAAGTACTCAGATAGCGCACTGGCAAGATATTCGCGAATTTAAACGACCGCTATAAATAAGTGGGGAAGTTTAAAATAGATTTGCACGCTCCACTTTAGGAATTGTTTATATTACCTCATTTTATTAGGGCCACTCGACGCTAGTTGATAATGTTTCATTAGGAGATTTTTGGTGCGATTAAACTGATAAATTTACTCGCCAATCAAAATTATAGTCTGAAGAAATTTGTATACGGGAAACTTCAAACGGGGGAACTTCCGACAATTTATGATCGTTTGAAGTTGTGAGGAGGGTTGACGATACTCCTTCTATATATAAACTTGCGGGAATTTATCGTTGACACAACTTTTTCATTGCGTAATCGAATTTCATCGTAATAAATTTACTTTTGGTTAATGATATTTGAATACGAATTTGTTATTAACTGTTTTGTTCACAGCCAACTGGCATTTTTCGTGGAGTTTCTTCTTCTTCTTTGTGTCATAATTATCTGAATCTATAACAAAATCAGTGTAAAGCTAATTTTCATTGACATTTTTGGTTTTACATTGATGATTACAAGTAGTGATTCTACTCATTCTGCACATCCGAAGTATTTTAAAATTGACTTCGAAGTATTTTGTAGCCAAATCTTCCTTATTTATTTGATGTACGTAGTTAAGCTTTTTATTTTTGCTTTATTACCCTCTTTAAGACCCGGGAAACCGCATCAAACATAAAGACGGATTTTGACTCACAAAATGGCGAATGCGCTCGGAAACAAGAAAATAATTAACTGATGCGGTACGGTACGATACCGTAGAGTACCGTGTTAGATCGCTACTTGAACGGCACACTCCAGTGTGCCGAACAGTGTAGCGAATGAGCGACTCACTAAAAAAGAGCGGCTCAATACGATAGAACGACGCACTTGAAAAGAGCAATTCCTTTGAAGTCAACTCTTTCTCAATGAAGAATTCTTTCCAATTTTTTTGAAACGAACTTTTTGATTATTGAGGATCAACCTATTTAATCGAATCAATTTTTGGCTCACCGAAAACGTTTCAAGTTCAAGAAATTCTAGAAATAGAGTTTTAAACCTTGAAAACACAACATCAACAAGATTTTCTGAAATTCATACAAGTGAAGAATCAAATAGTAAAAACTAAAAGCTTCACACCAATTAGAAATACGACTGTCACTGTTGCTGAATTACTATAATCACTCCTCCGACGACGACCTTTACTATTTTACTAGTGAATTACTAAAAATTTTGAGCAAAAACCTTAACGTCTAATTGGTACAGGAAATATTAAAAAAATGTATTCTTGATTAAAAAAAATATTTCATAATGAACTTTTTTTAGTTGGTTGATGTTATAACCAGCATTCAATATAAAAACTCTTATATTCTTTCAAATAGTATGAAGTTTATTATTATACTCAAATTCAAGATTACAAGGGAAAATAATTGAGATAACTCCGACAAAGGTATATTAATTCATAGATACCCGAAATGAAGTCCTTTCCTGAATTATGTATAAGAACACAATCAATATAAGTAAGTTCTCATTCAGAATCGAACAATGCCTCCTAACGTGAGTGAATTCGTTGTTAAAGCTGTAATTATTCTCTTTGATACAGAAGAAATTGGCGCCGAGGGTTCCGTTCCAACAGGTGACTATGGCACCAAAACTTCTCACAATAGAACGTTTGCGTTAAATCGAAGAATCTTGTAGGAAACTAATAATTGCACTTTCTATAGTGTTGTTTTCTGGAATGAATAATATGCAAAGTTTCTCAACATGAATTAATTCGTGTTTTTCGGAAGACAGGAAGCAATATGTTTCACGTTTTGTTTCCCTTCTGCCGAACTGCGTAAAAGAGGAATTACAGTTTTTTTTATTGGGTATTTTAAGATCCAAGTTTTCTGTTAATTCTCACGGTTGGTATTTGAATACGGGTGTGGCAATCAGAGTGAATAATGAAATCAGTCGTTGAATTCTTGAGGAGATAATCAGTTTTCTGGGGCGGAATAAAGGCCGATGACGACACAATTCCGGCTATTGATCATATTTCTGTTCAACGGAATATTGCATCTTATACGTATACAGGTGAATGATGAATTTTTTTGTTGAATGCCATTCAAACAAAGAATCAGAAAAATTTCTATTCAATGTTTCTAATCGTTTGCGTTCAAGGGTTTCTAGGACAAATAGCAAATTAGTTTGAAAAAGCTTCATAAGGATTCTTTGGTACATAAACTTTTAACATTTTTCAGGTATTTCAAAAAGATTCGTTTCCATTAACTCATACTGGGTGGTTCATGTTTCTGAAATTGAAGAATTCAGTTATTAACTAATTGGTTGGCTTCATTAATTATCCTCTGATAAATTAACCAACTCTTCTTGAAAATTGTATCGATTTCGACGAAATTCGAATCCATTTCATGAGGTATCGAGTTTCAAAATTTATCCAATACGAATTTGCATTTTGAACTGCACGCTAAACAAAACTGAAATTCATAAATCTATCTCTGCAACGTGCTCAAATTCCCAGAATATCTTTTCGTGATCCAAATGACGTGACAGATATGATCTGGTCGAAATAAGCGGTGATTGTCAAGACGGAAGGAATTTTTCCGATACCTTCGGAATTCAATATATTGCTGTGTGAAATATGCCGCCAAGAAAAACTTTGACAACCTGATCCGAAGGGAATAACCTCTTTGTCATCATTTTCTGCTGCGAATATACATACAAAATACAAGCAACGTAAACGTTTATGAATTCTTCCAACGGACTTACATCGAACTAAGGAATATTTGATTTGGATCAATAGCGAATTTTGTGGCGGTTACAACAGGCAAACTTGGATATCTCCTAACTATCCTAATTAAAGTTATTCACCTTCTTCATTATTCCCGATAGGAATGGATTCTCCGCCCTCTCTTCTCCAGGCAATCGTGGGTTCAGGTGATCCGGTAGCCGCACATCTCATGCTCACGTTCGCACCTTCCCTCACAACCATATCTGTACTCGTAGGATAGTCCAATATATCAGGTGGAACTAGAAAAATAGAAATCGGAATGCTGAGAATTCTCAGATTGTTACAGCTGAAATACAATGTGTTTCATATTAAAATAATCATAAATGATCAATCCGGCTGAGTGTTTTGTGGTATAGGAAAAAGGTCTATTCATCGTTTCTGTTGCCTAATGGAAGGGTGAATCGTTTCCCGTCTACAGCGACATAAAACATTTATTGTTACTTTCAGCGTCCGATTCAGACACTTACGACTGAAAGAGATGCGTGCGATACTTTTCTTTTATTATAAGGTATCTATATAGAATGTATGTACATAAATATATTATTAGTACGCTATGAAAATTTCATTTTGACGCCGTTCCATCTGCTGCATTTTTCATATTTTTCATTGTTGTGGATATTGCAAAGATATTAGCGACCTATGCGCTGCCAAAATGGTATGAATGGAATCGAACAATTACATTACTGAAATGGCATATAACGCGCTCCATTCTTTATGTATGGATGACCTAACTGTGTATTACTTGGGTGGAGTTAATGCTGATAATCTATTCTGTACAACATGCATTCGATGATTACGAAATAACAGTACATCAGTATTGATTAGATGTCTAAGCCGAGCAACTAGGGGATTGGTTTAACCAATAAACACGAAATTGACAAAATGAAGGTACTCACCAACAACATCTAAATATCCGACCTGGCTCTTCATTGGATCTGTGTTGATCTGACACATATACCACCCCCTATCAGACTCTCGTACATCCCTGATATGTAGGTACCATAGTTTATGTTCCGCGTGCGTTACAGCGATTCGATGATTCTTCGTTATAACATGACTGTGAATGGTTAATATGGTTTGCGTGTCCACTCGAAGCCAAGCGACCTAGAAATTTAACGAATTAATTTGGTTTGTCATATTGTTTTAATAAGAGATTCGTTCGTTTTAATTATTTAATTTGAATTTTGTTCAATAACAGATGCTAAGCCGTTTATAGTAAAGGGCCCTTACACGTGGATGCTCATAGCAAAATAGAAAACGAGAATTACTCTTTACGAAATGCAATCGAATTCATCCCGAGTCTGAAACACAGCTTGAATAGCGTGTTAATTTGCTTCTTTCATTATGTGAATTGGATATTCCTTACTCTACGGACACAATAGACGAAAGGATTAAAAGAAGTTTTTCAAGCTCAATTAGCTAAACAAGAGGACAGAGCGGAAGTGAACAAGACGCTTACCTGATTGCTAATTTTTGGGAAGTGTACACATTCCAACTTTCCAAGCATATCTTATGAATAATGTAAACTTGAAGTGTGGGAAAGAATTTCGTATCATTCATGTCTGAATTTGGTTGTGTTATCGTAGCACTTCTAATATATGAGCTCACTGACGGCCGTTTTTCAAGCGGGTTTTTAGATACTTTTCTGTCTCTTCTGTGCACAGCCGTTTTTCTCTGACATTTCAGGGATTTTCCGTTTATGAATGTCCATTATTTTAAGTGTTGGAAGCTAGAATGGTTACACCTGTCATTCCGATAAATTCAACCGAAACAATTTATAAAATGACAAGTCCCAGAATTTAATGCAAGAAAAGGAGTAAGCTGGAAGGATATCATAAATAGAATAAAATTGTGCGAATAAGGGCCCTGAATGAATTTCCGGAGATTGAATCGTTTCAGTTGGTAACAGCACACAAGATTTTAATTATGATAATGGATAATGATAGTTCACGGTTCAGTTTACTTTTATTGTTGTAGTAAATTGGGTCAGGTCCATTTCAATTTGTACTGAATGAAACTTGGAACCCACGTTAGCATCCCAAATGAAGGAAGAATCAACTTATACGCCTATAAGGATAACTAAGTTGTCCCACTGATTGTTATTTTAAATCGGGGATTGGAATAATCTATTAATTGCAGCGACGGTCTATTTTGAAATGATGCAAACGAAAAATGAACATGAGATCATGTGAGGCCATATTGTTTCAGTGAAACCGTTCACATAGTGACAGCTGTCACGAAAATCGTATCACAAACTTTCTCCACATTGTAAATGATTTCGTTCATTTATTATAGGAGCAAAATGGATGGACTAACATACATCATGGAGAAATCCTTGTGTTTTTTGATTTGGATATATGTGGGAATGTTTGTGATCAGCAATTTTATAATAATTATACAATTGTTGCGTCATTGTCATCTCGAGGTTCTAATGCAGGATCAAAATGTGGCCGAGCGTATTTATTTGAATAACGTGACAATGTGCAGAATACTTTGAGGTATGTTATCTATTTGATAATTTTACGAGTCTTATGTATTTTGTACCTACTATTCCAATAAACTTATTAATAATATCATTATTGATTCAAATTGAATAGTTCCTAATTCAGCATGTTCTGTTGATTTATTTCCATCTTTCGAACTGACAGTCCTACATAATTTTGTGGCTCTATTTTTCAATATTCGTAAATGTTTTATTTATGGACTGCAACTGTTGGAATAAATAGCTTCTTCAGTGAGGTAAAAGACACCAAACATTTCAACAGCTTTTTTACGTTGAATACTTCAGGGTGTCATAATAACACCTACATATTTCTTTTGATTTTTATGAATTTTGACAATTCATATTGTCACACAAGAATCGGTTCCCTTAGTAATGGTCAAATGGTGCGCCAAATATTAGGCTACCAAAGAAACATCTCGTTTCACCTTGGGAAAATTCATTCAGCTTCTTGATCGAAATAAGAAACGTCCGGCGGATGCCAGGAATTTTGGGCGGACATGAAGCGTCGTTATACGCGGCTCATGTACCGAAAACTGCAATGTGAACAGAATTCCTGGAAATGTGCCGTCAGCCCACTGGAAAATCAAGGGGACCGAAGTTTCCTCCCGTCCCGTCCCGTGTAAACGATCTCCATTTGCGCGTACCGCCGGTATTTGTAATGCTTGTAACGAAGGTCGCGTTGTTAGTGATATTTCGTTTCTTGTATCTTAAAATCTCGTTCCGATATTTGTGTGTGAACGTTCCGATGTTGGGAGCGATCGGATTACTCTTTTTGTCTTTGTTGATCTTTCGTACCCGCATATCTTTGCGTTTTACTCGACGAGCATCGGCAACGAATTGCGCTACCCTGAGTAAAAACTCCCGCGCCAACTACAATAAACGAAAATCTAGTTGACAATATGAAGAAATTTCACAAATGCTTTTGTATTAGTAGAATGGGCTCACAAAAAAAAAGAATCCAACTATAATTCAGAATTAAAATTACATTTTTGTATTTGGATAGGAAAACAAATAATGTGTGCAAATGTCAAATGAACTTTCGTCACCTTTGGACAGTGTTTTTGAATTGATAAAAAAGCGACGAAACAACTATTGTATAATACAAATTTGATAAAATGATTCAATAGTTGATTTTTAATGCAAATCATTATATTTATGTCATTTTGCCATTCTTGGACAAATGTCCAATTCTTGGACGTTGATCAAAGGCTGAAGAATGACTGAATTATTTATTGGTTTGCAATTGTGATGATCAAATAAATATTTGCCGCATCAGGACTCGTGCATCGTTCAATCGTCATAGACTAAATAGGTAATAGCAAAGGAGGAGACAATCATATAAACGCTTATAGTCCAATTGATTGAATACAGGCGAAGTGATATTGTCGCTTTGATTCTTTTTGAATAAATTTTAGTAACCGGATTGGTTGATAGGAAATTTACAATCTGTTTAACACATTTTTTGGAAACCGAAACCAAAATTTCCAAATTATACTTATCTAAAATCCTTGTCATATTGCTCAAAATGAATGTCAAAAATCTTTTATATTGATAAAAATACTTTTCTCCAAATAAATCATTCTTGGATTTCAAATTGATGAAATTGATTACAAAAATGTATAAACGTCACGGTGAAATATAACCCTTGAACTGATTCATAACAGACAATCCCATGTTGTTCCATCCATATTGTCCCCAAGAATCGATCTCCTTCGATAAACGTTTCCGCCCTTAAATTCCCCAAGCATCAATATATCGAAGTGAAAATAAAATAGCGTTGGAGTTGAATATACGCCGGTCCCTCGACATACGCTCACACAATTAGCAAACAGAAATATGGGTTTTGCATCGTTAGTTTCGGTTTGAAATCAATTAAGCTGTGTTGTTTGGATCCCTCACCCCCGCATAGGTTTGCACTTCGACCGCGCCGCCGGGTTAGCCTGTTGTATGATCCGTGACGGGGATATGGGGATTCGAATCGTTCTCTGGTTTTCCTGATAACCCAATTCCAAGAGGACGTGATTGTGCTATGTGAGGAAACCGTGCATGGGTATACAGCGGGGAGTTCGTTTACTTTAACGCGAACAAAAAGGAATCGTTTCATAGTTTTATTATACCATCACATCAAATATATATTTGATGTTTCAAGTGTCGTTGTACGCAGTTTGAATTGCGAGCCGAATGAAGTTGTCTTTATATTAGAGACGAGCATCGTGCAATTTATACTTCATACGATTTTAAATCTCTTTATTTACGAATACGAGTAATGGAGAGGCAGATAATATTCGGTCAGTGCTTTTTTATGTGGACGAATTATTTCATAATGATGAAATATTTTTTTATTAAAGTACCTTCACCATATCGCTGAGGAGTATTCAGCTTGGTAACTGTTGCTGTTTTCATGTGAAATTGCGAAGACAAAGGACAGAAGTTACTCGTTGATTGAAGGAACGTATTGTTGTCCTATTTACTAAGTCCTCAAGCCAATTCATGAGACATAGGGAGGATAATCTTGATGTTGAATGTGTGGGAGGATGGGTCAACAGACGCTGTTCATTACTGAATCTGTGATTAAATTAGATCTACTTGGGACAATAATTATTTATCTACACGAAAAGCATGAAAAAAATTTTTTTGTATAGCGCCTCTAATATTTCCTTCGGAAAAGTTCCCCGAAAACTGATGAAGGTGATGTTTAGTAACCGCAAACAATATTTGAATATTCCGACGTTTAACATTCAATTTCGATTGTATCAGTTCCATTCCTAACGGGGAATGATAAATGCAAAGAGTTTATCTTCTTAAATGAAAAATGTAGAGCTTCCTCTCGCATTCACCATTTTGAATTGCAAGAACATTTCATTGAATAACAGAAAAGAGCTTATGTAAATTATATTTCCCTCAGTTGGGTATTTACTTCTGGCTTTTGATAATTTGATATCGGCTATAATTGCCCACCAGATAGCTCTGATGTGCCGAGTCTGCGGTATGCTTAAAACCCACGTTTGCAATTATTCAGGTAGCTGTAATATAATTCTATACCAGGGATTTTATTTTCAGTTATTTACCCCTAATTGGTTTCTCAGAGGTGTTGTTTTGTTAACGTAATGAATTCGGAACACTCCCAAGATGTGCTGAATGGTGGTACAGATTGGAAGCACAAATTCGTTATTATGCTGACTGCGGTTCGAAATGTTCCAAATGAATGAAATGAAGGGTTTTTGAAGTGGTTCTTCGGTCGAGTGCCAAGTAAAATGAAACTGCGTTTCGATAAACTTTAACGGTAACAGTCGAATGCATTTTCCACAATAGATTCTGCTGTGGGCTGGTTTCGAATGTTCTTTTACCATCTCACAAATTCCACCTTTTCATCTCCGCTTCGATATATTGAAGGCGAAAAATTCAGAATCATATTTCACATTCAGCCGACAGATGTATCAAGATTACTAAGATTCAGGTAGAATGAGAAGGATTCATCCACAGCGTTCGGATAATCTAAGGGTATTATTGCAGCCCCTCCACCGTTGAAATATCCGACTGTTTCCGGACGTGCTGCTACTCTTGGAATTCTTTTAATGAATTAAACCTGACGTGTCTGAAACAATTCCCATGTTTCAGCCTAATGCAGAAAGCTGGAGAGTTTAAGGGGGTTGGGAAGGCGGGAATGGAGTTTCAACGTCCGCGTCAGGTCCACCTTCCGCCAGGTAAATAGGATTTAATTTAAAAGTCAGTTTTTCTACTTTTAAGATTTAGAGTCAGTTCAGCTGTCAACTAGAACTTAGGAAAGTAAAAAATGCGGCAAATTTTCGCCTTATTCTCCAAGTTTAATTAGAACACCCCTCTTCCCGCATATCCGCGCAATTCTTTCATTTTGTCGAAAGAGCCATTTGGGGACTTCGTGTTGCATGATAATGGAATTTTGCGAGATTCAAATTTTGTGGAAGATGCGGACTGAATACGGTGCAGTGCAAGTATATGTATCCTTGATAAAGAGGAAATGAGACCAAATTTGGTTAGAAGTTCCAGAAGTAATGCAATTACTGGAATACGTAGATTTCTTTCTTCATTATTCAAATCGTGTTCTGGATCTGGCGTTTATTTTTTTCATCGAAACGAGGTAAATATTAGTTTTGTTGCACGTCTCGAATGGCACAAAGCTGAAGATTTGGATCTGGATGTAAAATCCATCAATGTTTTCACAAGATGATTCGCGAATTTTCCGTTTATTCATTCACTTCAATGCAGTTTTTTTAACGTAAACTTCCTTTCAAAGAGAAATTAGTTGATAAAATATAGAATTCACCATAATTACTGTACGTAAATGGAAAAGTTTCTTTCAAAAGAACTCTCAGTAAGAAGTAAAACCATTGAAATTCCATATTCAATATCACCTTCTTTCAGAAAAATGTTCGCTCATCGAATTCTATCTTTCTTACAGTTTGGAATATAGGGATCAGTTATTTAGTATTTTATGACTAGCCTGCGAGTTGCAAGAGTAGTTTCTAGAACTTACATGAGATTCTTCAAGTAGCTTATCTGAAAATCAATATCCTATATTCGAAACGTGTTTTCGGATAAGGAAACGCTGAAATCTTCTTCATATTACACATGTTAAGTTCATGTGCTGACGATGTGTGTTTTTTATGAACGATTGCAATTTGAGTAAACTTTGCTGCGTTTCACCAGTTACAGTTTTGATTACTAAACAAAGAACAACATGGATATTTTGTATGAAGAGTATAGAGACGAGAATTTCTCAAGGGAAATTTATTCGGATAATAACTTTTACTCTTCCTTTACGTGGATTTTGATTCAAAACTACCAAAGTAATGATTATGTAACAACAGTTTTGAGCTTATATCGATGCGTATCAATCTCATTCCAGATTATCATGGTAGGACTTGCGTCAAGATTGTCTTATCTATGAGTCTTTGGAGAGATTTGAAAATTAATAATTAACGCTTCTAGTCAGAGAAACATTTCATGAAAATGTTCGGCATTTATATTTTAGCAATTTTGACGAAATGCGTATTTCTCCTAAAATGAAACTAGTTGATGATCAATCACTGTGTTGTAGATTCTCTTTGTCATGATCAAAAACAATGTCATGCTAGAGATTTTGAAGAGTTTCCTATTTTCCGTAAAAATTTTAATATATCTGACCTTGAACGTTGATAAATTATCCACACCGCATTCCAGTTGCGCCTCTCTTCCAACGGGTACAGTTAAATTCAGAATAGGTCCGGTGAACTTCGGAATTTCTGAAACAATGAAATGGAAGTTAAATACGAGTTCATCAAATGAATTTGTTGAGATAGTTAATCGAAATCAATGCAATCACTCCCATATTGTATGTTAATTTGATGATATACTTCAAATTCATGATTTTCAAAATGGGTCAATTCAAAAATACCTTTCACTCTTTATGCTTGAAAACTTCTCAATTATTGGTCTGGTTTAGTATCCCTGAGACATTTGCGTCGGGAAATGACGATTCTTAAGTCATCATTTTCCACATCATTGGCATTGGTAGCTCAACAGGCGTAGTACTGACCTACTAATTAGAAAAGCCGGGTTCGAATACCGGTAAATTCCAACTTAATTTTAGAATGCCATCGTGCTTCGGAAGGCACGTAAAGCCGTTAATTCCGGCTATATATTTAATAAATAGTTGTTAGGTCATGCCAGAGGCACTTATGTGATCTGAAAACTCTGGCAGTTGAAACCAGGTTCAACCATCAAAAAAAAAAAAAAATTCCACATTCATTGAACCTGTAAATTTGAATTCATAGGAAAACCGGAAATTGCCTGTTTTTCAATGAGCAATCATCGTTATATGAGATTTTTCCCATAGAAATTTCAATTTCTAGAGGAAAAGCTGATAAAAAAGTTGCCATTGAGGATCAAACTTAATTAAAGTCAACACATCCTCAATGACGAAATTATTGTTTTTCCGCGGAGTTAATTGTTGAGGGCTGTCAGCTTCGTGAAAGACACACACCCACAAACAAGTATATGCTCTGGGTAATTTTTTTACGGCTACCTTTTGTTTTTCAGTTCGCTCGTGCGGTTTGGTTGGATATGGCAAAAATTAAATTCCTGCACAGTTAAAGCGCTTAATATTACTTTTAAATCCATGCCCAAAGCGTAGAAAGATTTTCCGTTCGAACTACACGTGAATCTAACTTTTTTCCATTCAAAATCCTATAATCAGATCATTGTTTGATCTGATTTATCAGAAAGCTGGATTTCAGTCGGAAATTCTTGTTTTTCTTATTTCCGTCTGCAAAATTTTGAAATTGGCTGAAATTCTGTTAGAACTGCTGGCGAGTATCACTTCAGGTAATGAAAATTTTTTTATTTTTTGCAGTATTCTTACGCAAGTTCAAAGAAAAAATCGATAGAGGCTTAAGCTACATCATTTATTCAGGATAAAAAAATGCAATATTTGAAAAAAATCGCTTAAGAACTGAAAAATAAAAATTGATCGCACCTTCGATAAGTACTATTTTTCTTAAATATCATAATAAAGCATGATTCTTACAGCTGAAATTCGTGTAAATCTCCAATTTATCCTTTGCACACTATCTTGCAATTTTTCTTATATAACAATTGAATATTTGGAATCCATTTCAACCGAATTTTATTATTCTCCTGGATTTTCCAACTGCTTGCCGAAAACTAATTGCTATCATTACCCGATCATCTGTTTTCCCTTTCAATCAGTCAAAACGGTTTGCTTTTCCGACTAAAATAATCTAATGTTAAATAGGATTTTCAATATTCCGATTCAATGGTTTGAAACTGACACACACGATGTATCCAACGATATTTATTACGCTATGCGGTTTTCTCCCCGATATTCTCATTGTTATGTAGTAACAATACGTTTGTTACATCAAATTATACACAAAGGCGTTTGTTTTGGAGTATGTTATTCGATTGCACGTATGTTCTTTGTTGAACAGGTTGGGAAGGTAAATACCATTTTGCAATTATGAATAGTAGTTGCTCTATGTATTCATTACATCGACAAGGCGTAACAGCGATTGAATGTTATCAAAAAAAAAATGACGTCTGGTTACATATGTTTAACTCAAGATATTAAAAAATTTAGATTCTATGTCTGTCAATTTTAAGAAGTATCCACTTGGGTCGTTGAAATCCTGCTACTTTATGTTATGGTCGCAAAGAAATTCGTGAAAAGTTCCATTAGGTGGAAGATCAAAGGTTACTAAGACTCCGCATATTTGAGTAAACCGATGCGGTTTTGTCGGCTTTGCCGAATGTTATAAAAGGAAGTGAATATTTTGGATTTATTTTCCAGATGTATCGATGTCGTTGCATCTAAGAGAATCCTCTCCTTCAAAAGCAATTGTAGAATTTTACTGATAATATGTAATTCTCAGATCTTCGATGAGAAATTCTCCATTTATAAAAATAAAACCCGTCGCGGTTTTAATAAATCCTCAAGTTGAAGACAAGACGTGAAATTTTTGGAACAATCTTTCAATAGGATTGCTGCAATGCACATTTTATTTTCAGTGGGTAATATTCTCTGGAGTAAGCTTCTGCTTCGTTGGCGTAATTTATGGATTGACATTTACACAAAGGAACAAGGGACCTTTGAAACATAAAGCGTTGTCATTTTCGCGCTACATTTAATTTGGTTGCCTTAAAGCGTATAAAGTATCAAGAGTATATTCTTCATCAAGAAAGACCCGAAAATGTCAATATCGTTCGATCTCTGAATCAGCTTGACGCACTGATACACTGTATAATTGAGTAAGAGGGAAAAAGGCCAAGAATGAAAGTGACAAAAGATATAATTACGGGAACTCTTAAACGCCTTCACCTGTAAGCTTTTTTGAGTGGATAAAAAATGGAGAAACCGCGTCTTTTCTGTTTATGACATGAAAGAACTGTAAACAAAATCATATTTCTCAGAATTTGATGATTATTTATTATAACTTCTCAATTTTTTTTGTTGGTTTTCCTTTCCATAAAACGACAAAATTGGTTGATATTCTGGAGCATCTTCGCGAATAAGGAGATTACTTTTAAATATACAGCATGATGATTGTTTTTTGAACTTCGTTGCTATTATACAATCTATTCCTATTGTTAGTATAAATAAGTAACTCACATATTCGATAAAAAAATTCTCTACAAACCAAAAAAAATCACTATGTACAACTGTTGTGGAACGGAATACAAATCGAATGAAGTTACCTACTCGTTCGAACAGGCCTGTTATTGGTTAATAGTAGGAGCAATTTCCCTAGCCTATTTTCATCTCGTTGGGCGGTTTACGCACACGTTTAAGCACCATTTCACTCCTTGTGAAATTTTACCCTTACCTTCTTAAATTAAAATCTGATCCTACTCCGGTGGCTATATAATTTTATGTAAACTTGGATTAGTTGTCATTTTTCATCAAAATCCCTACTACCTGAACTAAATATTTATTGAGCAATCGATATTTCTGATACCTAAGGAAGAAGTAATTGTCGTGCGAATAATTTTTATATTTGAACATCCAATCGACACTATCAGTTCGTGCTGCTCTGGGATTTTCCAAGTGCTTGTAATACATGTCTCCGTCAAACCCTTATGTCAAAAAAAAAAAAGATTCACTATAATTTTATTCAGGAGAGCACATTCAGCGGCGGAGAAATTCTTCTCGAGAAGAGAGAGTGAACCCGCAGAATTGCCCTCTAAATGTATAATAGTTTGCGGAATGCAATCTATGTTAGATTATCCAACACCTTTTTTGCGACGATTGGCACAGTTTTTGCGATTCCTACTCATTCCTTTTTTCTAATTCCGGGGGTTCTTCACAACATTCGTGAAACAGTAATGATCTCCTGAAACAACGAATTATTCTTTTTCAATTAACCATCGATCCTTTTTCGCCATAGACCGAATTCGGAACACGTGCACCGTTTTAACGACAACCCCATATTTGTTTATAGAAAGAAAAATATAATTTGTATCAGAAAAAAGATTTTTTAAAGACTAAAATTGAAGTGGATTATCACATGGCGGTGATAAATATTTGCAATATAAACTTCAGTTAGTGAAAACGTGAATGCTCGAAAGTGAATTATATCTAAATCAATTTCTGAACATGCAGTGACGGATACCAATTTCCAATAGAGAGCCCATAAGTAATGTAATGGTTTCGAGGAATTAGCTAAAGAAAATAAATCATCCCAATGTTTGGTGGAATTACCCAATCTGCAAAGACGGTTGGATGAACCTGCGGAAATGGAGGTTTCTGTAATTGGAAATCCAGTTGCCAAATCACTTCTAATTGATGAGTTCGTCTAAGTAGTATTGTTTTCATAGTCAACTGACAGGTGGAAATCCTTAATGATGTTCATGAACAGCATATCATACGCTGACGTGGTTAACGCGTTCGTTAACTCCGCACTGTGCCAGAATATTTAATTAATACTGTCGGAGGTAAATGCGACATTCAACACTTCCTCTCGTAATTATGAGAAGTCCGATATGAATTATATTCCTTCGAATGAATATTACAAGATTGTTTCAGTCGCGATAAATTTTCATAAGTTATGGTCAAAGGGAAAATTATAATTAATCGCTAAATTACAAAATTATTTGCTTATTAAGATCTCATTTTTCAACAGACGAACGCTTTTGGAACCCTGCCAGTAGGTCCTCGGTTAAATTTAAAAATTACAAGTTTGGTATATGGAACATGGAACAATTCAATCGTCCAATAAAATTTTCAACTTATTGAAATGCCCATATTTGAATTCCCGTTCTGGACGTATTTTTCGGTCTTAAAAGACTAATCCTGCAAACTCGCTCATCTGAATAGTTTGTTAATAGAACTTCGTGTACTGTGTTCCGATATTGAGGTTACTCCTTTCCCTCTTCATAAAATTGATGTAAAAGTTACATAAAATCTGGGAGAATTTTCGTTCTTTATGTCAGTTGCAAACTGAATGAATATTTGATCGAATCATCTTTCCCGCATTCTGTTGTTTGAATTTTGTCATCCCTCTAAGAGTATTAAGATTATATATTGCTTTTTTTTCCTTTGGGAGAAAAGTTGTTCTTTCCTTTCTTCAAATTGGAAATTTTTGTCCCAAACAGCATCCCATTATTACAATGAATAATTTTTATTTATATTTACTTCACACGATTTGACGAAACGTATGGAAAAACGTGCTTTCGCAAATTCTCTCTTTATCCGATTTCTCATACGCACGTTTCTTTTTAAATTTTTAAACGGTTAAAAATCGATCTCAAAGTATTTCTCATCTTTCTAACAGTATCTGTTTATGTTGTGTTTTTTCGAAGAGGCCGATCCAAATAATTTCTTCAAATGTTTTGCTAAAAAATATTAACACTATTGTAACGAAAAATAATTTTTAATTATTTTTGTTATTAATGATATCAAAATATGAGTCCTGTCTTCTATTTCATCCGTTTTTCGTTTGAATTGTTTGAAATATTCACTTCTGAAATATTCAAGATGAAGGGAGAAACCAGTTGAGTTTAGGAATTTCTGACTCATATATAAATATCACTGATTATGACTGATACGTTTAAAGTTCTTTTGTCATGCATATTTGGTGTACGATATGAATTGAAACCGAAAACTGGAATGATATTGGGAGCTCCCTTTATACTTTTTCATTCAAAGCTTGTCTTCAACCTATTAACGCCCAGCTTTCTGATCATAGGAAGATTTTCGAGATCGTTCAATGATTAACTGTTCAAAAAATTAATGCATTCATATGACACTATTAATGAGATGATATAATTAAAATCATCGACGGGTTTTTGTTATCTCTAAAGTAAATAAAAGTGGTGTATTTCAATTGAATCAAGGAAGTGTGTCTTTCTCGAACCAACGGATAGCATAAGAAGCGTTAACTCTCCAGGAAAGGGATTCGAAAAGGGTGTATGAACAGTTGCGTTGACATTGCCTTATTTTAGCACTCTCATTTATTTGAACAAGGAATGGCAAATATTTATGTTTTCAATTTCTTTCTATGAACCGTTGAGTTATAGACACGAGATTTGAATATTAAACCCATTTCTTTTGATATTCGTTTTCAATGATGAAACTGTACCAAACAAAATATTGCGAACTTGAAAAGTTTCCATTATAAATGGCATATGATTCATATAAGTTAATGTTTCGAAGATGTAATTCATACATCGCACAAATACATTTTCATTGGCTCGCATAAAAGAGAGTAATTATTCTCATTTTAGAGCGTGATATGTTTTAGAAAAACAGTAGTTTCGTCTATATAAAAATCTAATCGAACTTAATATGGAATGATCAAAATATATTACGCAAGGGCACTGAATTTCGAAATATTCAACATCAAAACCAAAAAGGTTATTCGGATATATTCGTTTACGAACGTTCACTTCAAATGCCGCATCGCTTTTATAATAACTAGATTCGTTTAATCTTCACAAATGACATTAAAATTTGGGTACATTGATAAGTATCTCTAACAAAGATATTAACATTACATATGAGTCATTATGACGTCGAGAATGGAATAGCCGCTTTAATCATTATGAACGACATGTCGAATAAATTCCTATAATATATCAGTTGAAAATATTGAACTAATTCACGAAATTATATGTCTATGCATTTATGAATCGTTAATATTCATTCCGATAGCATTGGAAAAGTCTGAAACTTAGATTGAAAACACTTACCTTTACTCTTTTCAGAACTGGGATTTTCAATGGAAAAAAATAATTAGTTAAATTAACTCTCCGTTAGGTAACTGGATTACACGAGCAAGTTCTTTCTCCTTTAAGTGAACGCAGAGGTTGGAATTCATTCCTTTTGAGAATCAAATTACCAGAAAATTCCAACAGGCCATGCTTTGAATATATACAGATTTTCAGTTGAAGTAGAGTTTTCAGGGACTATTGAATTTGGCATAAATATATAATAGGGCATATTTTTTTATGCATTTTTTTAAGTGGAAGCGGGGACATTCCATTTCTTTATTTTCAGTCATTGGTTTTGAAAGATGCATTGACAATTGGATGGAATGACAATCGGGTTTTTGATATTCACCGTTCGGATTTTCATTTGTTTTGGATTTTTGAGTGATTGATTTGAGGCGTGAAATTCTGACGTTGCTAGAAAGCGCGTTCAGAAACCTTCATATCTGATTTTCTTATTTTTCACCTGATATCCTTTCTGAAAGAAAAATTAAAATTCAAAGTTTGATATTGAGGTTATAAATGGAATCACCGCTGGGATAGATTAGGCGGGAGTTTGTTTGATAAGTATTACGGTACTTTGAATTACAATCATTTGTCAAAGAGGCTACCTAAACCAAAAAAAAAAGTATTTTAATTTCTAATTTTCTGGATTATGTTGGTGTATGGAATTGTTCTAATCTGACCTCATATTTTCTAATCACTCAGCCATTTTTCTTAATCATGTGCTGGAGCATACAATTAATAACACTAACCTCAGGATTACTTTGCGGTAGAGAATGATCAATTTCAACTTCACATATAATCAAATAAGAAAAACTAAATTTCATATAATTTGATGTTTGTTTGTGAATAATCATTAGACTTTCAATATAAATGTTCTTATTTTCCTCAAAAACTTTTGAATTAGTTCAATATCCAATAACATTTCATCATACCACATTCGGAAATCGGAATTTTTTATGCTATTTTTTGCGGATTGTTCGAGTGATTCATAGAGAAGCGCTCATATTCGAATAATATTGCAATTATGAGTTCGTAAAGTATGCAATTTTGCAAAAGCTGAAGTGATGATTGAAAAGAGTACAGAGATTTTTCGAATTTAATATGCACATTACAGCATCCCATTATTGATATTCCACTGCGTCAATTTAACAAGGTATCTCGTTGAAACTTTTCAAACTGAAGGCACGATATGACTGATATGATTGAATTTATTCATATTCTAGTGTTCATAAAATCGGACGGCCAATATTTTCAATAAAAACATAAAACATGGATTGTTGGATGCTCTATAATCTGTATTAGATACGAACGGTTGTCACCAAATGGAAATTTGTCATGAATTCAAACAGTTTGTGGGTGCGTGAATATAATGTAATGTTTGATATGAATACGGTAATTAAAATTATGTTTTATAAGCTTTCTTGAGCTTACTTGATGTAACTGCTAAAACCCTTCACTGTTTTTTATGCTTTTGAGGTACAATAAAATCAACAATAAATCATATATTTCCATTTCTTAGAAGACTGTATTATATATTATACATTTAGATTATACTCATCCACTTTTAATAAAACGGCTTACATGCTTTGTGGCTGTATCCAAACAGAGGATTACTTGTCCATTTTCGTTGAAACCCATTGCTTTTATTTTCCAAACCTCAGATGGATTTGTAGTAGGTAAAAACTTGAGTAAATGTGTTTTTGTGTTATAAATATTCTTTCGTATACCAGGTTCAATTGGACACCCCGTTATGGGAGGAATCATATTGTCACTTGCAAACTTCTTCCATATCCCAGATTTCAGTTTTGTGCAAAAATTATTCACTGTAAAATTTGTCATTACCGGTTCGCACAGATTCTCATTTTCGACTGAGCCGCATTTTTTTATATCCAAAACGAAGGAGATTTCCGAAATTGCTCTCAGTACTTCGACTTGCGTCTCCAATAACGATTCACCATTACGCATGTATTTTTTTTGACTAACCACTACCACTGAGAGATTTTTGGGCTCGGGACAATCGCGGGTGTAGAGAAGTTGGATGTCTGAGATTTTGTCGGTTTTCACGGCGTTTAAAATTGAAATCAAGAGTGTAAAACGTAATATTGAACTCATGTTGCTTCAACGTATCAACGACTTTTCAGAATGCTCATTTTTTGCTTGGATTCGTTTAAATTTACAATGATAACATCTGCGGTAATTTTATTGATAATGAGGTGAAGTAATCATCGAAAATTACACTGAATACAATGCTCATTATAAATATGGATCGTAAATAGATTATTCTCACTAATGGTTATCCACCGCATTGAATTGAACAAATGTAAATCATGGAAGGATTTCATTATTTTCTGGCGGAGAAGATGATGTTATGTAAAGTACGAATTTCATGGACCAAAAGAACAAACTCTTCACCTGTTCAGCGTCTGCTGCATCATTAAAAACTCATAAGATGCCACCTGGTGACTTCACCTATAGATATACATACTTCTATTGATTCTCGATTTAGAGCAACAAGGCATAAGGATTACATATTGGTATATCATCATAAGCTGAATTTGAATATTAGTATTAGAAACGATGTTCGAGGGTTGCTCTGAGGAATTGACGAACAAGTAGGATATTAGCTAATATCCGAATTCCAAAGTGTTGTATGGTGAGTTCCTATTTTCTAGACGTTATAAAAGGGAATACAAATAATTATCTCACTACAGTGGGGATAAACTTCCTTAAATAAACCGTTATATGATTTTTAACCACACGTAGTTCTTTCTGATAGGAAATTTTGTATTATTAGGTACACTTCACTACGATTCCAGTAGCTTATTCTCGTTTATATCTTCTTTAACGCTTGTTTGTTAAGACTAATTCAATATTGAATATTTCAACAAGTGGTGTCTTAGGGAATCAACGAGCTATAAGTCAACATTGAATAATGAATTCTCTGTTTGTTTTATTAATATTTTAAATGCGAAATTCAAACCAACCTTGAAAAGTTGCAATCGAAAAATAATTTATACACCTTTATTTGGTTTTCTACCTTCGTTTCATTGAATGAACCAATTGCTTCGAATATAAACCATAGATAGTAGGATTAATTTATTTATGATGAATCGGTGAATGTTTTCAATGAAGAGTTTCAAATAAGATTTCAGGATAATCAATTATTTTGATCCATTTCACTCGGATGGTTACAAAGTTACGGTGGATTCTAAAATAATATTAGAAATTCAAAACAATTTGGCAAGTATTTAAATTCCCAACAAACACATGAAAGTGATAGATGAGAAACTTCTGCCTTGCGAAGACATAGTCGTGTGGCTGGCCATAGATTAAGTATCCTTGTAGTTTCGTTAGTCCCCAGTTCCGAACACCTGGGACGTAAAATATACTGAAACAATCAATACTAACTCTACAGTGAAGAATATAGATGTTTGTGTTGAATCGGATGAATTTCTTTAAATTTGGGGCTAAATCGAATGAGAACATCCTAATGACATATCAAGATCAACATTCTGTGCTAAAATGCTCCAATAATGAAGTGTCCGATGAGAAAAAGATCAAATTCAATTCTATTTCTATTTTAGAACTGAAACTTTCATACAAAGGAGGCGTAACTGAATGTGTCGACTGCGGGGATGATGTGTATCAAAAGATTTCGAAAGCTGTATTATATACCTGGAGTCTGAAAGTTTTGGCGGCTTTATTTCGTGAAGAATCGCAAATCCTACTTTATAGTCATTAAACAAGCGTTTCCCACCAATTCTAGTGACATAAAAACTTTTCTACTGAGGCAAAAGTAACTGTGGATTCTTTCGTATAAAGACGCAAATATTCTCCGAACGAAGGACTTTTTTATTATGTAGATGAAGTTAACGTGTTCAATTGCTTAATTCATTCAATTTAAGCATCTATCGAAAAATGTTAGACATATATGAACTAAAGGATTTCTTCTCACCATACTACAGAAAAAAAAGGGAGTTTCGAATCTTCAATTGTTTCAGGTGAAACAAGTTAAATTTTATCTGAATAAGAAATGATCGCAACATTTTCCTTTAATTATAGACATAAAACGAGTCAAACATTTCTATATCCCTATACAATGCGTCAGTGGCAAAATTTGCAATAGTAATTTACGTTCGAGTGCCTGTAACAAGGATTTTACGATGCGACAGCTGGAGCGCTGTGGAATCGTTAACCACGAGGTTTGTGTAACGTTTTTCCAACCGCCGGACATTTAAACGAACCATTTAAAAATGACAACTTCGCATAACAACCGTTATAATCACATTTGAATTGAAGTCCCTACATTGTATTTAATATCGAATCAAGTGAACCTTTTTTCCATTTGATTCTTCAAAGAAAATAATTTGGACATCTTGTATAATTTTTTCACATGGGAACTTATAAAGAGCTACAATGTCAAGATGGGCCTCAATATATTATCCATCTGAAGGCATTTACTTGAATCGCTATTTTAAGCTGTTGAATTTCTCTTTAACTTACCAAAAGATTGTGGAATATTGAAAAAATTTGCTCCATTATTTTATTTGACGATGCTATCGAATCGCAGCTGCGATGTTTCTTCATTTTTGTATTTATAAATTGTTTCTATTTTATATTTTTCCGGAAATTTCAAAACAATTTTTGTGCGTTACCGAACTCTAAAACGAATCAGACGCCAGTCTAAATACAAAATACGGCGTGACATTTCGTAGATCATTTCATAGTTATTGATATAATAGACTATATCAAGTGGGAAAAAATTATTATCAATCATTTATCCTGACATATAATCGACACGGATTGAACATATGAACCTTTGTTCACCAGAAACACAATATTGAAATTGTTTGTATTCAATATTTTTCTGTCGATCGCTTTGAGAACAGCTTGTCCGTAATAATGGTTTCGAATCCACCTTTTCAATTATTCAAAAACGTGTTTTATCCAGAATGTAGATCGAATGGGGGGATGCATTAGCAAATATTTGACAACTTTTTTTGATTGGAGGCTTTTAGTAAATGACCCACCGCAGACATTTTTCATCTCTGATCCAAAGCTGTCAAATTACCAATTCAGAGAAATGTAAAAAATTTAGGATTGTAAATTGAATAGAAGCTAATTCGGCGGTTATTGCGAAATTTATAACTGCTCACTATTTAATCCGAATCGATTACACTATGTTATAATTAATCAGTTGAACCCCACATGTGTTAGTATAGATTTCACAATTGGTAATATGAAATTATTCTGATTATTAAATGAAATTATATTTCAATAGGTGCACGTTGGATCGAAACATTCTATTTAATGAAACGAATAACGCTCAACGCGGAAAACAAGACGAAGAAAACAACAATGTTTTTCGGACGCATTTTACAACCCTTACGACTTTTGGGGTCAGTCACCCAATCAACAACATGCTCCTTACCGAACGATCGGGCAAAACACTTTCCGGAAGGTATTTTCCCGGCACAACATTCCCGAAAGACCGATAGCCCAGTCCTATCAAGGCAAACTGTTTTAAACAAATTCACGCGGTCGTTCCGCGTAGGACAAAACTGAGGGATGAAAAACTTGGAAACCGATTGTGGTGTCTGATAATTCGGTCATCTAAAGTGCCGGGACATCGTTTTGATAACAAGATCTCCTCGGTTCCGCCCGAGGAGGTTCATTCGCTTTACGGTCTTTCATGGCCTTGATTTCCATCTCCAGCGGCTTTCGCGTTATTACCGCATTGCCGAGATAGTTTCATGCAAATTCTGTCAACGACTAAAAAAAATTTACGGAAATCCCTTTTTATCAAGATACCAACCGGACACGGGATACCCCGTTGACATAATCCACCTATGGATAAAGTAATTCAAAGATGATTTTTTTTCCACTTGGTGCAAATTAGACAAACAAAGCAGAAATTCAAACCCTCAATTGAGTTTTGCGTCTTCATATCCTGGATTTATCGTATACTCAACGCCAATATTACCAAAACTTCAATCTGCCAATATGTTCTTGTTGAACAAACATTTCCTATGCTTTCGAATCGTGAATTAAATCAAAGACTAACACTCTTGTACTAATAAGCGGCTGCAACTAACGGATATTGTTAGATTGTTTGTATAAGAGGCGAATGAGAAACAGCCCTCTAAAATATCACATTTGTGCATACCACACTTTCATGCGACTAAAAATTTCGCCGTAGCAACCCCAAAGAGCAATACAACAACTAAATGAAAATAGTTTCTCCGTGTTACTGGAAATGGTGTTTTTCACCTTATCCAAATAACAAACCCTCCAAAGTAAACACGTGTGATGAAATTCTGACAAGGTGCGGAAAATCAACAAACATCTCGAAGAAATTGAGATTCGCCTCAAGATCAAACTCGATGGAGTTGATATCGAATGAAAGATTTATTTGAATAGAATGTGATGGTAACAAAGTAGCCAGTATATATTTCGAATTCATCCAATACTTCTTCGAAAGTTAAATGTGGATTTAACCTCAAATTTAAATGTTCCTCTACAATGAGATCATTCGTCGAAAATATTTTTTTTCTTGCCATAACTAGTTATAATTCTTTATTCAATTCATCAAGTCAGTAATTTTTTTCATGATAGACAAATTATTATTCAACTCTAATTCATTTATTTGATAAATAGAACGTTAAATGCGGGGTGGCGTGTTTCTAGGAACCGGTAACAAAACCTAGAATAGATTTTTAACTGCGTGATCTTTATGACGCGCAGTATATACTTGAACGATTCTCTTTGAACGTTATCTACATCCGAAGTATTAAATATTAAAATGATGCCCGTTCTATAAAATATCTTTATGCAGCGAAATTCGAAATAAAATGTATATGAACCTATATGATATTATGGAATGAATGATTTTATCTCAATAAAATCGCGTTTTTGCCAATTTTTTATTAGCCGCGAAGTTACGATAGACAAAATGGACTCTTATTACGATTTAATCTGCGAAAAATGCTTGGGGCTTATCTGTTTCCCTAAAGCGTAGGAATTTGAATAAACAAACGTTAGTATCTTGAGATAAAAGGAAATTCGCCAAATTTCTGTGAAATCCAAAAAATTTTCTCCGAACTAAAAGTTTATCTTTATTAGCTTCGTCTCCTGAAATTATTCATGAATTTATGAAGAAGCGTGAAAACTGTTTTGTATATTGGATTCTATGAAAAAACAGTACTGTCGACAGTCAGAATTGAGATGGAAATTTGAGAGCGATCCATGTTTACTGTTTATGCTTCAACGACAACTGAAAATTAAGTTTCTCGCGAAACAAAATTGTCTGCAAGCAAACAAAAAAATTCATTATCAATATTCCGTGTAATAAAAATTATTAAGTCATATACTGCACCAACGCCCTAGAAAATTCCTCATTTCCGAAAGGAAATCGTATCTGAAAAGGTAGAAGAAACTTTTCCCTAATATGCTTTATTTATTTCCTGCAACTCACGTCTGAAATCCCAACGATAGTTGTGCAAAATTTTATGACATGTCGAAGTTTACAAATCGATTTGATATTTCATGGTACGTTTTATAGTTGACAGTTGGTTGCTTTCTGGGTCCCGGACTGCAATTCCAATAATAACTTCAATTTCCAGGCATACAATTTTGATGTGGAATCAATCTTGACATTGAATAAGAACGTATATCGATTGATCTGACTGCTGTTCGGTTGCTTTGTTCCTCTCTTCAATTGAGGTAAATCATTATCAGTTCATTTGAAAATATTTATATGGAACGATATACGTAAATCAGTATGATAGTTAATATCGCCTCATTCCAGAGACTGGCATACTTTCAGCGTTATTGTTATGTTTGTAAAGAAACTACTTCCTTTCTGTGGACGGAGAGAGATTTGTGAGTTATGCGAAATTATTCCATCGTTTTTATCACGACGATCTTCCTTCAACTTGGTGTCTTTCTGTTGTATTTTAATCCCGCCAGAAAGCGGGCCAACGTTTACTTTAGAATTCTCCAGTCATATACGAACATACTTTTCTATCCTTCTTCCCACATGCTAAAAAATATGATTGTATGGGAGATTGAATCTGAAGGTTTTTTTATTTGGCTGTAAAAACTATATCAAATCAAAATTATTGATAATTATATTAATTTATGATTGTCATCAAAATAAAATGGATTTAACTTAAGTCAGATTTTTCGGGTACAAATGATTACTTTTATATGATGAAAGACAATTTTCAACATAACTGAACATTAACGAATCCATGATTTTATTTTCATCTTCTTTATTTGGGGGGTAGATGACAGTAGAGCTCAGTCATGTATAACCGTAAGAGGATTTTACATGTCTGTATTAATTATCGTAAAAGGGTGAAATTTTTTCGTTTTTTTGATGGACGTTATCCAATATTTGCATTATCTAATTAATTATGAAGTGTGAAGCAACAGAATTGAATGAATTCTTTGTTCAATTTTTTTGTTAACATACAATTGGATTTTGTATATTACCAACTGAAATATTTCAAAGTAAAACCAAGTTCTTGCTTTGTCCCTATTCGAGTGATCGTAACCAATTGTTCGCAAGTTTCCGGTAATTCGTTTGGGAAGACATTCTCAAATTTTCTCATTCTCCTTTTAAAAAAACTCATTCAAAAATCAGAATGAGTCGTAAAACTGCTTGGAATATGACTACAATCACTACAAAGTTGTGGTGATTGAGCCTTACTTAGTTGAAAAATGAAGATACTAAAATTTAAGGAAATGATGAAATTCTAGAAAAATGAGACTTTGGCGTATATTTTCAAAAAATTCTGAAATTTGACTAGACATGACACCATTTCTGAAAAATCATCGATTTTGACAGGAAACGTTTTAAACTGAAAACTTCGAAAACCTTTTCAGTAAACAGGAGTGGTAACAAGTATTTGGAGGATAAACAAATGACGGGCAACAAATTTGTATTTCTAAAATTGTAAATCCGATACAATTAAAATTAACAAATTTTTATATTAAGTTGGTAGAAGCTGAAGTGGAGAAATAATTTAGATGTTAATCCGATAATTAGTTGATCAACTCAATTAATTAACGACAAACCGATTAACGATCTTGTCATCAGCCTTGTTTTTTTCAATACTTAACGAGTTTCAGAACTTAAAATTCAGGACGTTCTGTTATAATTTCGCCTTTAATCAACAATAACCTAGTTTTCGCATTTTATACATCCCTCTATTCAATCTCCGTATAATTCCGTTGTTTAATCTCAAAGGCCCAATATCTGTATGAATTAAGGTTCTCTGAAAAATTCATTTCTTTTCGCAGTGGAGTTATACAAACGCGAGAAAATGATTTAGGTTCAATCATGTCTAAAACGATTGCTACACGACGAGAATCCTTAGGACGAAAGTTCTTACAACCAATCTTGATCACCGCAAGTTCACAGTTTATTTATGCATATAATTAGGAAAGTTTGTTTCCCAACTGGCAAAATCAAATTTTAAATCGCCATCAGTCTGACAAATTGAAGTGGAGGGAGCGAGAGTCAACTTTCGCATTTTGTTCGCGGTCTTAACTTCGCCGAAGAGAATAACTTAGTCCTTCCATTGTTGCCTTGTGGCAAATGATGATTATTCTTAAGTGATTTATTATGTAGAGTTATGAGGGTAATATTAAATAATATGAGGAACGACTATTCGCTCAAGCTATTTCAAATCATAGCAAACATACTTCTCAAGTAGATTGTATTCGCTATTCCCTATTCAATTTATCGGAACGGTTGTCCTTGCGGCGACCTTAAGATTCTATTGCGGAATATGTTTGCTTTCACGCGCTCGAACACCACTAGTGGTCTAACCCTAAAGTACTTCTGGAGATAGCTTGTCCAATAAAACTATCGAAAAGAAAACGATGTTATTTCAATTGATGTCCGAAACAAGTATTGTCTGACTCTGGGGTTTCGAAAGTGCTAATATTTCTTTCGATTCACAACAAGACATATATTTTCCTTGGCATAATTTCAAATTGGGAGAGAATAAATATGCAAGAGTATGGGAAACCAGTTATTTATCGATGCTGTCTGCATGGGTTGAAAGGAGAGATTTATGGGGTACGTTGTTAAAATCCTCTTTATAAGCTACTCCCTCCTTATAATTGAAGCAAATAATCTCATAACACAAAACCACAAGCAAAAATCCAGACACGGCCAGCTAATTGTGAGGAATTAGTGTCTGGAGGGATAGGCAAAAAACTGGTGTTATGTCAAAGTAGGTGAAAAATTGCCGGCATTAAATCTGAAGAGCGAGCGGAATATCTTTCCAACAGGCGAATATGACCAAATTTCTAAGTGAAAAACGCCGCGCAAAATTATTATGTCACTCAGTTTTCATATGGAAACCCACTTCTATAAAATTGAAGATGAAAAGATAGTCAGATGAGTACTTGAACGGGGGCGTATATTAAAATTACTCATCATCAAGAAATTAGTATTTGAGTTCTCCAAACTTTGCGAATTATATTCTTCGCTTGAGTTCACCGAACTTCATCGCGAATGACAAGTATTCCTTTTATAATAGCCGGGTTTAACTTGGTTTCTATGCGAATTTTGCGGTTCTAATTCGAAAACCCTTTATTAAATTTGGATTATGAAATACAATGAAAAATTGTCAAAACTATGACATTTGAACGTTATCGGGGGAAAAAATTTCTTCGATTTGTTTAGAATTTTATACGAGGGATGACGCTGATCGTTTGGTAATTTAACGAAATTTACACCGCAAAAATCAAGTTGCGCTGTGTTGAAACTGAAAAGCCCAATTACAATTAGTGTTAAATTGTCCGAGTTAAATATTTTGAACACATGTACATCGGAATTCAAGCGAATAATTAACTGTTATTCGACCCATTTTTCAATGTGAATAACAATTTTTCATGTTTTCTGGGACTATTACGTTTACTGCATCGAAATATAGTGGATTATTTTTAATCTCTCAAATAATATCAACATTTTCACTCTATAAGGGGGCTTTATGTTTTTTCTTGTTGAATCTTTGCGTTGCACTTTCGTAATACAATATTTCAACTTTTGAATTTCGACTTTTCTCGTTGTAATGTGATTCAATATCTGATTTTGAGATGAAAGTAATTAATATTCGGTAGGTGATACTGATAAATTCCAGTTTGTTATGAATTGCGCTTTTCAATCTAAAAATGAATACGAAAACTGAGAAGAATTAAAAGAAAACTGCGTCACGAGAAAAAGTAACAACTGTCGTATCGCATATCAGTCAAGAGTAATTATTGAAGAGTTAATATTTAATAAAAAACTTTCAAATGCACAAAGTCAATATACTCCCAAATTATGTCCGATAAATTGCTCTAGAAATTCAGATCGAGATCATTTTGGTCTTTTCAGTGACCTTTTCATCATCGTAAATTGATGGGAGAGCAATTGAGATACGCAGTAAATAGGTGTCACGTCGAAGAAGTTCTCTCTCAATCTATCGATTCCCCATAAAGACTTGAATGTAGAATAACTTCGGAGGCGAAGACGTGTGATAAGTCGATAATATCTTACTTGTCCGGAATTTTCACCGGTATTATCGATTTCAACCGGCAAAATTGAACTCTAAACGTGAAATTATTTAAGTTTATTATACCTATTCCGGTTAGCCGGGTTAGATTGCTACGAGATCTAAGGGAATTCATGTTAGGAGCATTAGGGTCGCAATAAATGTTCGCATTTGCATTAAACCACCATGGCTCCCTCATTTATGTTTTTGAACCCTTCTCTTTTGGGGAATCGAATTATTGCATCAATAAAATTATCTACATTGCCCATATTACGAATCTTATTTAATCCATTTAATAGTCATTTATTCCGCAGGCACTAAAATTCATCAGGAACTGTGTTTGGTGTTAGCCTGCCTTTAAACTAGACGCAAATATGTCATGTATGAAGGTCGTTAATTTCAATTTAAATTCAGTAAAAATACGATTTCTCATAACTAAAACTGGGGTGAATTTCACCCCAACGACACCATTCCAGACATGGTGGACGTAGCATACCAATGACGTGTAATTACGACTATATCGACATTTAAAAATAGGAAAACGCACGCTCATTTGTATGCCGAACGAAAAATTGTGATTATCCTGAAAAACGTGGGCCGTCGAATAGTTAATACATTTTTCAAATATTTCTCTACATTTTATGTGCGGAAATCTCTTCTGCATCCTAGTTGCATCTTTCATTCAACGAACATTAGATACTCAAGAGGTAATATTTTCTGTTATCTACTTCCAATGAGAGAATAGAAATAGCCGTTTTGCAGATTCATGAAGGAAGAGAATCAATATTGATTTTCGGAGTTCCAAAAACGAGAAATTGTTTCAAGCAGCCCTCCTTAACAATAGGAAGGAGAATTTGTGATCAAAAAAATTTGAATTCATGAACGACACAACTGATTATTTGATTACCACAGCTCACAATGTTTCTTTTCATAATCCCTGATTTTCTGATTCTTCATATAATTTTTGTCATGAAGAAGGAAATCTTTCAAAATGTGTGGAAAATATGTTCAACGGACAATATTCTACGTGAGTTTAATAAAATAACTCATCTTAATCGTTGCCCAATTCGTGTGAATTCTATTATCGATAGATGAACTTCGTTACGCTAAAATCACTTCAGGGATATTTTCAAGAGTATTCTAACAGGATTCGATCAATTGAAATCAAAAAGCTAACTCAACATCATTACTCGTTCGCTGAAATTGAGTTTTCAGATGTTTCAAAAGCACATACGCGGTAACGATTGAGGCGCCCGAAATGTTCAGAGAAACGACAAATTCATGTCAGGTTTTCTGCTGCTAAATATTTGATATATTACCTAGTTATTTAATCAGAAGTGGGGTACCAGCAAAGGAGCGACTCACATCAATTGGTGCATTTTAAATAAGTATCGATCCAAAAAAAATTTCCATATCAAAATCATATTGGCCAAACCCCAGCGTTTTCAGGAAGCTTCAATCATTACGATCGTCCAAAACATGTTGGAGTATATAAGTAATTGCTTATGCGTTCCTGCGTCCGGTGGATTTCAACTCGTTCCTCTACTCCAGGAATGACGAAGCCATCAAGTTAATATAGACCTTTAAAATTTACCCCGGTTTGACGTGTTTCACTTTATCTTCCGCTTCAATAACGCTACGCCGCGTTATACGGAATCCATTAAGTATTGAGGTAGCGAACCTAAATTATACCTTTCGAGGTTGTATATTTGAAAGCAGTCCCTCTAGTGACTCGCATTCTATCTCGGATTCACCTCATTATGACAAATAAGAAAATATTTCTCCATTTCATACGTGGGTATAGAATGAATTTGCTGTGTTGTATCATTGTTATTTTAGGATTTTTTTTCGTTAAATTTCTCAATTTATTCGAGGTATATGCCACTAAAAGGGAATTATTGTTTCAATATTTCATAAAAAATTTAATAACAAATTAAGTAATACAGTATAAGACAAGTGCTAAGAAGGAGACCCATCATAAAGCAAAATCTGTTATAAATTAAAAATTTTAATCGAATCTAGGCCTGTTTGATGCCCGTTTGCGAAGCAAGAGCGTAAATTGGTATCGAATAATTTGGTCAAAAGAGGAAGTTTTCAAACCGCGCAGTTTCAAACCTAGACCCAACTTACGCAGCCGAAATCATTTCCCTGACTTTAGGATGCGGTTTCGATGACGAAGTGCCAAAAATCTTCGAGTTAGGTTACATAAGTCATGCTTAGTGTTGCGGTGCAAACGGGCATTAATCTTAAATGTTGGACCTTCAGAAACGGTGATACACTTCATCAATGCAAAGTTATGTTTCTAAATCAATGACCCTAAGTTTATTACATAATGTGATTTTCCCCATACGACCTGATTATCTCGAACAATTCAGCCTGACAGACAAACGCCTTCAGATATTTCCCCACAAAATCAACTGTCTCAACAAATGCCCACACCGAATAGGAGCGAACAACAATCCCTCGGTCAACATGTAGCTTCGGATTAGCGCTTTGAGCGTGTTATAAACGTCAATATTTTCGCTCCAGTAATTAGATCAGTCAGGGAACTTGAATTTCATAAACATTCTCACCCAGGGCTAATTGAGATATGTGGGCTTAATCCCTTTTTGTTTCGCCGATCTGCCGTATTAATCGATACTTTTCTAAGTAATTTCACATCGAAGTGGTCAGGGGCAGGGCTAGATTTTGCTTTATTGAGTTGGGAGTTGTGAATGCTCACTGAATAACCAATGTGTGCCGAACTGTTGAAACAGATAAAGTTACCTTCATCAGCTTACCGCTCCGTTATAAAGCAAGAACTCCATATCTAACGCAGATTATGTTATAAATATTGTTTCAAGCGCAAAACCTCCTATAAATGGATAACATATCTCTATCCTAACAGACAAGAACATGAGAAATGTCCAATTCTCGGTCCTCTTCGCCACTATCATCAAGAAGCAGCCTGCCAGATGAAGTGTATTAAATCGGGAGTGCTGATAGATATTCATTCATACTAACTTTGCGGGTAGAATGAATACTCACCACTATTCAAATCGCATGAAATAGGATTAAGCTAAGCTGTTTATTCAAGTATTCGGTTCATGATTATCATGAACGGCGTTATATAAATACAAAAGATCATCGCCCCAACTCAAAGTAGCACAGAAGCTGAACAATATTTCTAAAATATCAGGTGTGAAATTCATCGAATGTTTGGAACTTAATTCAACCATAACCTGAGGATATATTGGCACAATAACACTGAACGAAATCTCTTGTTTGGATGAACAATTCGGTCGTTAATACACGAGTGAAAGATAAATCGAAACATCATTTTTGGACGATTAATTTGCTCGCTGCTATTGACAATAACATGAAGAACTGCAGGCATGAAAATGATTCATAACGATGCAGGGAAGTCCCTATTCATAATTCGTACGTCATTGATGACAAAATGAAATAAGTGAAACTCAATTAATTACCGAATGCACCTTCAGTAACATTCAAGGGTCGTGATATTCCAGGATATTCCCATTGCTGGCATAAATAACCCATAAACGAACCAAATCGGGCGTTAAATAAAGCAAACCATCCGCGAAGTGGAAGCGTGGATGGAGTTCAGCTCGCGCAAATTATTTCGATACTAAATACTGGCTAGGGAGTTTTACATAATTATGTCAGTATTACGTAATTAGACTTGATTAGCTTGAGCTAGTTGGGGCGATGGGTAGATCCTCCACAGTTTGATTATCCCAAGTTATATGAACTTACGAGCTGACACAAATCTCTCCCTCAATATACTGCAGCATATTAATAAACTATTAAACGATTGAGCACGATATGATCTGAGCATTACGAAATTCCTTTTATAGGTTTTATAAACGAATCACACGAATGCAAGTTTGCTTAATAGCTCCACTTCTGCTAATAGTTCCGTAGAATTTCATCTGCGAACTTCCTCACGGGATAGGACTTCTTTAAAGCGAATCAGCGCAAGACGGATATAAATCTCCTCCTTATTCTACATAAGTTATGTCTATGAGAACAGAAAAATTGGACAAAACTTTTATCTTCTCTCACCACCAAATGACCTTTCTGTCATCCAATTCACCTTAAATAGCTAGCACTGAGCTCTCCTGTAGGTTATTCACTTGTTTCGAAATTTATTGAGCAAGTTTTCAACATATATATTTGTCCATAAATTAAAGTCCTTAGAATGAAACTTTCCGCAAATTCCAGCGGGTATTACAGCTTGTCAACCTAAGAACTTTCGAGGAATTAAGAACGGCCTCCTTCATTGAAACTATTGTTTCATCAAAGAATGTCTTTGGTGTCTTCATTTTCGTTCCATTAATGTTCTATGAATATCATTATTGAAATCATGGAAAGCCATTATATAAAAAGTGGTATGAACGGTAGCCATGAGGTAACGATTAAAATTCGCGAATCAAATTTTTTTTTGGTCTACACGAAATAGTGTCAACTGTTTCTTCCACGTCAAATATATCTCGTGTGTCGGTTTTAATGAACTTGTAATTATAAAAGAGCTATTTCATTTTTTTCTCATTCCATTTGTTATTTATCACATCTTCAATGTACAGACTTTGGAAAATACATATCGTGAAAATTGCTGAAAATATATAGTTTATTATTTTCTATCATTCCTTGCTTGATATTTTGAGTAAGAAGAAATTTGGAATGTTATCAAAAGGGATTCTGAGTATGTAGTGTTAAAATCTGAATTCTTTTCGATCAATAATTCGGGACTTTTCACCTAAAATTTCGAAATTCACGAAGATGCAACAGTTTGCGATCTTTGTACCACCTTGTTCTTGTACAATTTGGAAAGAATATTAAAGGCAGAATACAAATCTGAATTGAAAACTTTTGAAAATACGACGCTGTTACCGAAAATTTCAAAATTTACGGAAATTCATCCGTTTTATTTTTTTTAACACATTTGCAATGTATATATCACCGTATTTCTAAACGATTTGGACCGATTATTGAAGGCAGAATACAAATCTGATTTTTTTCCGATCAATAATTGGGGACTTTTCGAAATTCGTTTTCACAAAAAAATTCAAAACTCTCTGGAATTTATTTTTTTAAGCACATTTGCGATGTTTATACCACCGTATTTCGGTACAATTGACAAAAAAATCGTTCATGAAATTTAATCTACTTAATTCTGTAATTGGATAGAGTTTCAATTAGTTTTTTAATATTTCGCCATATTCAAGGAATGTCCTCAAAATACAACAGGAATTTCCAATCTAAATTGGAAATTATCAATTCTTAGGACATTCATTTGAGGAAAAATTTATAATCACATTTTGCGATTTCTTCGTGAATTCTTTCTCCTTTTCTCATAATTATTAAATTTTGTTGAAGTTTAGTTTTAAAAATTCATTTCAAGCTTCCAAAAATGTAATTTTCGTGGAATTGTGGGGAGTCAAACGACCAAATCTGAACATTTTTTTGAGAATTTCTGTACTCCAATAAAATATTCTAAGATTCGAGGTGAACGAAAAAATTCATTTCAATTCCCACAAAAGTCAGATTATAGAAATGGTCTTCAAAATTTTTCCATTTGTTGGAAAAATCTCTGTAAAATTCAATATCTAGGTTTTCCAGTGAAGTCCTGGGAAATAGGAAATGAGTTATTCTGTTCGCATTATATTGGTTTTCCAAATTAAAAATTTTGTTTTATAATAGGATAAAAAAAGGGTTGGAACCAAACTTCTGTGTTTTATCAGTGCTGAATTTTTTTGTATCAACTTTTGTTAAACCAGTACATTTTTTGGTCATTAGATGTTATTACCGTTTATATAAATTCAAGAGCGATTTTGAATAGATCCATTACTACTTCCCTCAAATAGTTCGTTTATGCTTTTATGGTGAGTGGTGAATAAAGAAAAAAATTACCTCTAACTGTATCCTCTCTGAAAGCCAGATACATGATGTAGGTAATATAACCTCCCCAATTATCGTATTTATTCACAAATGCATGAAGAGCAATTTGAGTCAGACTATGCCAGAGTGGATTTCATTACAAACAACTTGCATAATTACGATATTTGAGTGCTTCCAAATTGGCGAGGACCGTGGGTTCAATTAAAAATTTGTAATTCATGAAATTGTTCTTCTTCGTGCCCTGAACCGATTGCACACGTGTGAAAATTTTTTGTTCCTGAATTGTAATAATAAAGAGGAGCAATCCATCAATGAATTATTAATTATTATTATATATCGACAGAGTAGGCAATGATGGATTGATATTGTCTCTATTGCAAAATCATCTACGTTTGTATCCTGCATGGATATTTCATCAAACACCCCTACTTCATCTTAAAATATTATTTCCGTGAATGATTTTTGTATTTCGTTGAAATTAATTTCGTCATTTCCTTTCAAGTAGAAATATTAAATTCCATGTTGTAATTAGAGATGTCCATTCCCTTTTTGATTCGAAGTCAAGACCATCAAATAAATTCACCATTCATTTATTACATTTCATTTTATCTAAATTATCTAAAAACCGTTTTGAATCTGGATGGTCGCGTTCATCAGTCGTCGACAATGTGTGGTGTTAACACGACAATATCATATCTGAAATAGAATTTGTTTGTCGATTCAGCCAACATGTCATACTCTCGCACAGCATTCGTAATTTGATTGACAGTTTAGCGTACATAACCGATCTTTAATTCACCCCTTTCCAACCTATTCTCTCTATTGGACAAATCAACGACAACCAGATGTCCTGAATCGATTCCACCCCTCCAGCAAGGGCCATGAAGTCCATAAAGAGATTTCAACTACAACAAATTCCGGAAACGGCGATCTGGTCAATAGATCTCAGAAGTCTAGGGATTAGATATCTCAGGATATTTTATTTCGCCAAGCCTAAATATCCACCTACTCGAGCTTGAAGCTTCTAGACCTTCGGTCTTCGAATTGAAAGCAAACAGTGAACTCCAATAAGGCAGGAATGATTTTCTCGCTATGAGTTTTGAGTGGTTATCACGTCTGGAAGAAGAAAAACACTAAGTTGAAAAAGTGGACGACGTTTTTCGATTCAGTTAATTGAGTTGGGGAATTTTTGCGGTTCCAATTGCGACATATTTTTTTATGCCCTCCATAATTTTCTCAGAACTTTTTTTAGCTAGTCATCTAGAAGTTCTACCATATTCTGATTTTTATAGAAAACATACATTTTCTGAAAAATTAGAGTGAATGCAGAATGATGCGTTCCATTCCTCACCTATATTCGGGTCCATGATCCCCCTTGCAAACTGCGTGGGCCCCATGAGAAAAACGATCACCGCAACTGGCGCACGGAACCGCATTTCCGGCCACATGATCTCGTGCAGCTGTCTGCCACCGCGACGCGTGCAGACTGACTTCGGAACATCCCTTACCAATAAGGGATACCATGTCGAGACAAACGCAAGCGCAATCACAATTCTTGACCTACAACAGCTGATATTCTTATCAAGAGTCAGGTTGGACTTGCGAGCGTTTACAGGGATTGTAGCACCTTTTACCCTGCGTGTAATGTCATATTTGAGTGATTGATCCACACGATTTCATAGAGTCAAGGGGACAATCTCTCTTCTGGTTCCTTATTACGCGGGAGATGTACGGAGATGTATGGTTTTGTTTTCGGTTGGGAGTCTCAGGACGTTCTTTATTTTGATCTCCTTCTATGACGCGGTCTGAGTTCTTATTCCTAGTCGTAACGCTTCAAAAATTTTCAATTATAATCGCACGAGTGCATAAAATTACCGATTATCTCAAAATTTGCATTTTTTTATCATATTTCAGTACAAAAATTTTTTTTGAGATAACTTTTACGAAAGCAAAGTTATTATTGGAAATATTGAGGAGATCAATGGTTTTTTGGACTTTAATGTAGAATAGCGAAGGTTTTTTGAGAAGTTGTATATCCTTTTCATCTTCCACCAATATTGGAGTATTTTTTTCAAAATAAAATAAAAATTAAACAAAAATTTTTGAAAATCGATTTGTTCGTAGGGAGCCCTTATGATGATGATTTCCTCTTCACGTTCTGCAATTTTCTGAACGATTTTCTTTCATTACCTTGAATCGATGAACAGTGCGTTGCCATAACCGCTCAATATCTTCGAGTCCCTTAAGCTCCTCAAAAACTATTGAAATTTTGAGGAGATTTACGAGGGATCTCTTGGTTTGTTCACATTTTTTGATACTCCGAAGAAATTTTACGGAGTTCAGCTATATGAGGATCGAAAAATTAAGACAAGAGAATATGCATTCAGTTTCATCATAAGACCATTTCATTTCAACTCATTGAATATATGAATGAATCAGAACAATAATAGTGTTGGTTTGAGAAATTAAAAAATTTCATTTTTTTCATTGTCGCCGCTTTATTCAAAATGGAAATTCGAATGTTTATTTGGCCTTTAAAGTGTACCTGGTATGATAAATTTCCAATTAATAAAGAATCGTTCTTATATTCCTAAAATAACCATGAAAACATTCAGCACAGATGTGATTGGAAAATTTTTCGCCAAACCGAATAGTGTGCTCATTTTTAGAAGGAATTCAAAGGAGCAGAAAACCAAATACCGAATAATTTCCAATTAAAATTAAAATCCCGTAATATCTAGTAGGATCATGCAGCAAAGATCAATAGGCCATTTATCAAATTGATTTCTGTCCCTGAAATTTAATTAAAAATTCAATCAAGATATCCATGACGTAGAATCGAATGAAAAGGCTCTTGTTGAATTAGCACCTCACTGCTCGTATTATATTCGAACGGTTGAACATAGACGCTTCAGACAAAACCCGAAACCAAGGTAAGGGAACTGTACAAATATAAAGTGTATGGAATTCCCGAGTATTGATTTACGATTCATATATCAGTTATATTTTGACACCAAAGTTAGATATTTGTGTAAGAGAAACAAGAAAAATATTTATAGACATCGTATCCCGAATAGAAAGGGTTCGAAGGAAAAACCGCAATATCATCATATTGGACATTTCATGGCACGAATTCCAAAAACGGCTTGGCTTTTGTTTCCTAAATGGGTATATTAATCTTCTGATTTCCTGGGAAAAGAAAGTTCGACGTTCTCGCCAGTCCCTGATGACCGCTAAACACGCTTGGTTGTGAAAATATATGAAGACAATCCGTTGCATTTTATAAAATATCCTCGCATCGTTATGTGAACCGTTTTCGAGGGGTTGCGACCCTCAATTTATCAGGTACGTGCTGATTTTTCCTCACCTTCATTATTTCCAATATCATAGAATGGAAAATAAATGCTGTTGACCCTATTTTTGGGATCATGACGATTGATTGTTGAAGCTTTTCTGGGAAAATCGATGTTAAATATTACTTGAAAGTGGAGCGTAATGCTATTACGCCAATGGCAAAAAAAAGTGAAAATGACATAAACTAATCGAATGTTTTCGAAATACAAATGAAAAGGCAATGCACGCCAATTTTTCCTACCCATGGGAACAATTGAATTCGATGCACAAACCGTAGGTTTGCCACAGTAGTTTATTGAAATGAAGTCGCAGGTGGGACATTCAGAATGGGGAATAAAGCTGGCAATAAGTCACGGAGCGATAACTTAATGGCTGTTATGAGGCTCGCGCCCAAGAAACTACTGCAGCATAGGGGCGCTCGGTTCTCCAAATACAGTGCCTGTGTGTTAACATGGGATTTCATTAATGTTTCGCGGTTACACCTTCATGAATGAGTTTCGAAATAGAAAATAATCACATTGCACCAGACCTCCTATATAGAAAAAGTAAGATTTTTTTGTTTCTCGACTTATCATCGCAAATGCTCGACGGTTGACAGCGTCGCGCTGTTGATATGATCTCTTTGCAAACTGAATTATATGTGCAATAAATCATTGCATACGGCTTGAATAACTGAAACTCTGAAGTTATATACCTAGCCTAGCTCGCCAGCACAAACTCAAAATGTCACACGTCGAGATTGGAATGTCGGATCTAAATAGGAGTGTTGAATTGTTCTGTTAATTCGTATTTTTCTCCATGTCTGTCCCATGCACTTGAACTTTGAACATAGAATCAATATTTGACGATATATTTTCCAAAAACTGTATTAAATAAGGGCATAGTAGTGGAACTTGCGCGAATGCTACTGGATACTGTTATGAGGGGCGCACCGAAAAATCAATGACCGGTTTCGAGCTACCTTGAAAATTCAAAAAATGTTTCAAATTTCTAAGCAGCTTCCGCCTCAAAACAAGTGAGGATCTCGAAACTTTGTACAATATTCAAAAACATTGAAAAAACCCTGTTTCGCATATTTATTTCTATAAAAGCGATATTCCTGATATTTCACACAAAAATGATAAATATTTTTTATATTTTCGGTACAACAATTCAATACAATAGTTGTATTAAATTGTGTTTTTGTATCTTGCCATTCCCTTTCGGGTTAGCAAAACCCCTAAGCCACCAAGCTATTTCATTACTCTACTTATTATTATACTTATTAGTTCTTTTGCCGTGCTCTGCTATTTCTCCTATTCAACATTTATATATGGCACACCCTATTTTATCTCTTGCAATTTCTGAATTAAATACAACTTTACAGAAAAAATAAGTAACGAATGAATTCTTCAGAGGACCACGTAGGAAAGTGGTACATGTCGCCAGGCTTACCTGTTGTAGAAAGTTAACAATTGTGTGCAGCTAGGCGGGAATGTCTTTCCCGCACGGATAAAACCGGTTTTATCCATCCGGAAAAGTGTTTTCGTCAACAAAGAATCCACGTCAAGTATATAAATATCGTATAATGAGAAATTTATTTCGTATATGTTATATAAAATATCATCAATAAAAAAAACCGCCATTATTACAATTATACATCTTTAACCAAATTAATACATTGAGGAATCCGTACAAAAAAAAATCGAACAGTGTGCAAGAACTGGAACAAGGATTTGTTAATCCTCTCTTTTGAAGAATAATATCACTATCAATTTCTTAAATGAGAGTATATATCATTTTTACATACTCTAAGTTTTGATATTGGCATTGATAGCTCAAAAGGCGTAATATTGACCTACTACCCAGAGAAACCGGGTTCGAATCTCGGTGAATTCCAACTCAATTTGAGAATGTTATCTTGTTTCGCAAGGCAGGTAAAGCGGCTGTATATTTAATATAGAGTCGTTAGGGCATGCCAGAGGCGCTTGTGTGGTTTGAAAACGCTGACACTTGAACCTAGTTCAGTGGGTTATACGATCAAAACAAAACTTGAAAGTTTTAACAACGACTTTCATTCATATTCCATAGTTTGAAAAGAGGTTTGACAACGCAGAACACAGAATGTAGTAGTCCACAATTTTGTATAGCTGCCATCTAAAGAATCCAGACTGAGCTGTTTATGGTCACATGGCAGAAATTCTCAATTACTTGGTGTTAATTATTAACTCTAGATCTGATTACACTTTGTGATCGCCTTATCTTATCTTATAAACAGGAAGCTAGTGTTAGTTTCTGATAGAAGCCCCCACTTTCAAATTCAAGAAAGTTTTTGACTCATAGAACTGGTTACACTTCACGTTTGGAACATTTTTCAAAATGTCTAGTATACGTGATACGTTGTGTGATATTATTTGTCACAAATGAGCGAATATTGCAACTATTGTAGCAGTAACGTGTTATTATTGAAGAAAGAGCAACAAGTGACTACTGTGTACATGGAGAATTAAATGATATTCTCCTCATTAATATTTCTCATGAAACATCCCAAAATGGAACGATTATTTGCCAACATATCTTGGAGAATCTGAAAGTTCTTGCTCGATATTTCATTCTAACTATATTATCTAATACAATGGACCATTGTAGTCGTATATTAGAACTGAATTTATACTCTGATAAGCCAATAAAGCCCAACCGCCCATCCTCCAAAGCACCTAGTAAGGTTTGTTCATAAGTCTCCTTTCCCCACTTTGAATAACCATGCGGTAAGCAACTCACGAATCAACCCTCTTGTTCACGATCTAAAACATCAACTCACCTCAACATCAAAAAGAGTCCGAATGAATAAAACTCTCCTATAGGTCCTAAAGAGAATCCCTTTCAACTCAATCATAATGAAAAAGTTTTCAGAGTGACTGGGCAAGTGATAAATTCGACGTTCGAGATTTTCAATATCTGTCTCAAACGGCAAGGTAACGATCTTCCATGTTCCACTCCACCACAATACGTACAGATCATTTTTCATAAATTTTTATAACGTCGAACCTCCTCCCTAATTTATCTGTTCAATCCCTAAGAAGAGCTCGGGAAAAAGAGAATAATGGGCATCAGGCGCTGGCCGCCCGCTAGGTAAAACCGCTGAAAATTTATAACCCAGTTAGTCATTCAGAATTGCGTCCGTTTTCTCTCTATTTGGACGGTGTGAAAATTAATTTGAACATTTTATTCGCTACGAATTCTGCATTGTGTGCTTTTATTTGGCTTAATTAACAGCACCAACAAGTTGAGTCGTTAAAATGAATGATGCTGTTCATGGTTTATCATATTTATAAATCGGCATTCTTTCATTAAAATTCCCCAATCTCTTCGCTCTTTATAGGTACAGGCTAACTCATCAATTCGCCCTTCTTTTTTGCCGATTCTATGCAATTAGTTATGAGGAATTTCCTAGACAGAATAACAAAATGAATCAGACGTTCTTATCTCAAAACCTTTTTTTCTTCAAAGTTCTAGAAACTTTGAGAATTTCAGTTCTAAAAAAGTCCGCCTAATAAAACTTCAAGTATCTCACCGAATTCCCTAATGAAGTTCTGTATACATTTCTATTCTATCAAAGGACTTTCTAGTGAACGATACTCAAAAGCTTCTTAGCAGAACGGCTTCGGCAGCTTATCACGGTGTTCTCAGCTTCAACGCTCCCCAACTAAACATCTTCCACATGAAACCTCAACCCATTGTCATTTAAATGAAACACTGGAATCATGTTTATCCGGGGGTCGATTCACTTCAATTCAAACAGTACGCAAAGGAATAAGCCACGATTAAATTGGAAACTTTCCCATGAACGTCAGTCGGGGTGTCTGAAAAAGAATTGATTTGAGGATATTTTGAGATTAAAGATGGTGAAACCCATAAAAATCAAATATGATACGTTTTTTGAATGAACCATCGATTGGAAATAGATGTAAAGAATTACAGGAATTGCATTTCTACGATAGGTGTCTGATTTTCTGTTGAGGGTTTCTGCTGTTTCAAGCGTTTTCGGAGGGGTGAAATTTCTGCTCCCCGCGGTAGATGGCAGAAGTGAATGCCTGTTTCGCGCATTTATTAATTATGCAATTCAAAAAGCGATTTCTGGATCAACATTTGAGCTAAACAGTATTTGTGCTACTTACTATGTGATGTTGTGTTTTTTATACAGAGAATTCGAAATGAACAACGTGAAAGAAAAACTTTGTAACAGTTGTATAACATTAAACGGAGAGGTTTTCTTTATAGATGTAGGATTAGCCATTGGTATAAATTCACAGAACTCCTTTATCTGTACTTCTTGGGGAGTTTCTCGTAACTCTGCTATTTAGGTTCAGTGAAACGCTTCAGATTATTGGTACCCCGCTTCCGCTTTGCGGCTTCGTGGATAAACTTGCGTAAAATCTAAAACGCACACAGGAATCGTCGCACCTAATATACAAATCGGAGAACTCAATCAACCATGAGCTAGTTAAACTCTATTACTGATGGAATGAAACTCATACTATTCAGGGTTATGAATAATCGCTTTTGTTTATTTCATCTCTTTTAAACCTTTTTTTACATGATAAATGTGAATATTTTTAGAAGGAAGCATTTCCGCTTTAACTTGAAACGATAAAATGAATAATAACGTACCTTTTTCCCATTCATATATTAGTAAATGTGCGGAACCCTATTCGTGTTCTGCACATTTACGGTTTTTGTAAGAAATGACTATACCTCTCTTACATTTATTTTTCATCAATCTTGAACAAAGAAGGGTCAATCAATCAGCATATAGAATCAACTCAAGTTTTCAAGTTCGTTTTTTAATACCCATTTTATCAAAAGTATTTTTTGTCTGTCATATATAAAAGTCGTACTTATTAAATGTTCTACGAAACAATTTCTAATTTTGATTTTTTCATTGAATGATAAAGTACATAAAATAGACTTTTTCATAACCATTTTGCATAAATATGGCTAAATTGCTTTGAAGCAGTGAGCTTGTTCTCAAATGACTTCTTGGAGAGAAATAGTTATTTGTGTACAAAAGGTGCAAAGTGCCCGTTCCGTCCCAAGGATGGAATTTGATGCCCGAGGCTTTCCGAGGGCATTACTCATCCAAGGGAACGGCGCTTTACTCCAGTGGCATGAATATATATGGATTTTCACATGATATAATTGTTGTTATTGTCTCTGACAAAGTTTTTTTCTTTTAGAACCTCAAATTTCAAATATCCATTGATAATCAAGTACGTGTTGATATTTCTATGCCACATAACGAGATACGTCATTTTTTCCATTGAAATCGTCATTGATGCGGGAGGGGGTAGTGATAACAACTTTCACGTAATCTAAAATTCCTACTGAGGTTTTTTTAATCGTATTACCCGTTCAACTGGTCTCATAAGCCATAGCTTTCAGATCGCACAAGTGCCTCTGGCATGACCTAACGACTATATATTAAATATATAGACGACACCAAAGGCTTTAAGTGTCTTCGGAAGCACGATGGCATTCTCAAATTGAGTTCGAATTTACCGGGATTCGAAACCGGTTTTTCTGGTTAGTGGATCAGTTCTACGCTAACTGGGCTGCCAATGCCTACTGAGATTCCTTCCATAGAATATGGAAGATGCATCCTAGAGATTGGCTAAAATGTCAATTTTTTGCGAATTTTTCATTGCTAAGGATCCAACTAAGATATGTAGAGTAGATTGCAATCGAAGAAATAATTTTTATATTGCTTTGTTGAAGTTTCAAGGATTCTCTTTTTACTCATTTAGAACTGAAGAAAAAATCGGGAACACAAAATGCTCATTTGGAGGAAAATTTTGCTTACGAACGACTCGATGCAGGAAACTTTTTGTTTCCTAGATGCCGAAAAATGATTTTTATTTATATTATAGATTTTGTTCACAAAAATATGTCTAATATGAATAATTAATAGAAAATCTTTCATCTCTGTTCGTCGATGATTTCAGGCAAAAAGGTTGAAACAACCAAAAAGCGCGCAATTTCGAATTTCTCGATGGTTACGATAGCAGATGAATTATAGTTTTCAGGAATAACTGCGAAACGTTCGACTAAGCGTTTCGACAAAAATCGACGAAACGTAAAATAAGAATCGATTTTCCCCTTTTATGAGCTTGCAATTGTTTCGATCTAGTGAACCAAACGGAAAACAGACACCTGCGCATCGATTGTCGTTATTTAGTCGACTGTCAATTAATTGTATTCATCAAATTATAACCGGCAAACTGAGTGTAATGAAGAAATAGTAAATGCTCGGTTTCCTGGAAAACTTGTTGCATTAGTTCGCAAAAAATGTAGCATATTGTATTAAATATTTTGGTACGAAAATTTCAGATTATTGTGAAAGGGTAAAAAATCCGTGTAATTTATATATGAACAATGAAATTTTCAATTACGTCGGAAATTTATATTTATTTTGATGTTCGAACTGCATCATTCAGTGAAATTTTCATTTCAAAATTGTTGCTAGGAATCCCGATGCTTCATGGAAAACAGGCATCACCTTCTCAAATGTCTCGCATCCGCTATGGTTTAAGGATAGCCAAAAAAGGACGAAATATGAATTATCTATTTTAGGGCTCCATAATGTTGCAAAGCGATATTGGTTATATTACATAGAAAATAAAGAAAAACATTGACACCTTGCATCTTACGCTTTGATATAAGGAAATGAAAATCCTTTTCGGATATTTCTGAAATTGCTACCGTAAGTAACTCTTTTTGGTACGCAGGTTCTTATATAGGTTATCATAATTTCATAATCAGAGCCCAGGACGCATAAAAACTCGAATGAAGTTTGACACAGAATTGCACCAAATTTTTGGAACATCCGAAAGTCACATAAAATTTTTTTCACACAAAAAGTATCATGTCCAATTAAGGGCTCCCTTCTCTTTTTGATTAATGGTGAAAATAAATTGAAATCCTTCGAAGTATAAAAATGGTGGTGATTAAAACTTAAAGAACACACATTGATTAATATCAGGAATCAGTTGAACCATATATCAAGATCTTTTCGTATTATTCCTGAAAATCCGAATGGAAGAAAACGGGCGCCTGCGTTTATCAGAGCCGTTTCCACGTCGCGAGTAAGGTTGGCGTCGGGACGTCCGTCAGTCACGATGCAACTCACGCGGCAACACGCACGAGACGGGCCATGGCCGTGAGGGTGCATCGGAACGTGTTCCGCGCGCTCGTCGCGTTCTCGCTCTTCGCCAACATGAGAATGGCAACTTCCAAAGTCTTAGGTAAGTTTTTGAGAAATGAAACTTGCCTCAATTAGGACTAAGTGGATTTGCCGTGACCACAAAAGCGAACATTTAATCAATTACTTCGAGAAGAAAAGAAGTATTTACTTCTCGAACTAGTTGAAATTATTTTGAAATGGAAGGTTTAGCCGGATAGAACAATTTCAGAGACTGGCAATGCAACTGCGCACTACAAATATTGACATAATAACAAAAAAAACTATATCCATATATAGGTTATTTTATGCTTCGAAAATCAAATGATATTCACCAGTTTATATTTTACCCTGTCACGAAATTCTGATAGGGCTGATTTGATTCAACTAACATGAAAACCGTACAAATCAAATTCAATTTCGGTCAATACTCCATGTTGATTTACACCGTAATTAATCATTTCGATTAGTAATTTTTGGACCAAACTTTCTGGACTACACAATTATTACAACATTAATGTTTCAACAGATTTAGAATTTTATTTTAGATCGAGAAATATTCTACGTTAGTAATTATATACCTGGAAATCTTTGCTACTATTAATAACTATTAATTATTATTATTCAATCGATTTATTATTGCAGTATTATTAATTTCACATTTAAATACGGATTGAGAAATATTTTTCAAGTAACTCTTTCAGTGACAGTTCATGCCTCCTACACATAAAATAAAATATATATAAAAATATGAATAAAAGAGTCCGCAAACTTTTGATATTGAAGGTTCAGAAATGTTATCGCACAAGTAGGGAAAACGTAGTGCAATGAAGTTCATGAAGAGGCGGAATATATAATATGGAGAGAAAAGAAAAATTAAGCTCAATTTATTTGAAGTTTTCATGAAGACAACACAGAGTAATAGACCCTTTTAAAACCCGTCAAAGACGTAGTATATAATATGGAGAGAAAAGAAAAAATTAAGATTTTTTTGTCTCATACTTTATTTGTGACTCCTCACGTAGTTTTCCTGCCTTATCGTAAGACAACACAGAGTAATAGACCCTTTTTAAAACCCGTCAAAGACGTAGTAAAATTCTCAATTAAAGACACACATAAAGTTCAAGTTTTTTGAATTTCTCAATACCCAGCCACATTTTGTGCCACCAAATTTTTCTAAGCGTCGTTTTTATCAGACAAACTTTTTAATTCATCTTTTTCCTCATAGCATGCCTTGAAAATATTCTTGTCACATTGTGGGCATTGATAATAATTTCACGTCCTCGATCAGGCTTGAAAATATTTTTTCATTAAAAAAAAATGTCACAGGGCTCAGTACTCTGAAAAATGACCATTGTGGTGTAATTTTCACCTTAAACTCATTTATTTCTGCTGTGAAGTCCAAAATTATAATTTTTCAGTTTTGTATTTTGGATTTGATGAAAAGTAGTGAGTTTTCAAATATAATGATGGTTTAAAAAAAAAAGAATTTTCCGTGAACAGATTTACATTTTATACGATTATAAACTAAACAAGACAGCTAACAGCAAAGTACAGGATAAACATCATTGAGTAAACCAGAAAAAATTCAAATTTTTAAACGTTTAATTAAATTCAGTGACCAAGTTGATATTATTTCTGGAGGAAATTGAATTTGCAGAATAGATTTCATTCTTCCAGTGAAATTGATTACTTCAGTTTTTGAACTTTGAAGAAAAAAATTAGATTCACATTATCTTAAAATTGAGAATCTTATCACGCTTTACCTGACGGTTCAAAACAGATATTCATTACTTTTACCAAATGTATTTTACAAAGATATTCAACACAATACCTCGTGAAGAAAAAAAACAAAAAAAAGTCTAGAAACAAAAATCACAATGAAGTCGTACTTATTGGTTAATAATTTTTTCAATTTTTTCTTTTATTTTTCATTTCCGTTTTCTTGTGATAACAGTTATTTCATTTGACATTCATATTCGAAAGTTTTTTGAAGTTTTTTTGAATTCGGCCGTCGATTTTTTTCAATATTTGTGGGTCTTAACGCAGTTTCATGATTCGAGTGCTCCACTCGAAGAAATTACGAAAGAGCGATGTTTCCTCTACGAGTGACCGCAAAAAAATACTTTGCGGGTATTAGCATTTTGTTTCTTTCAGTTCAGAAAAATGTACTTGTTTTTTTTTATTTGAATGAAATTTGAAATCCCGCAGAAAAAATATTTCGCTGTTGCGCCTAAAGCAAGAAATAAAATATGTTTAACACCAAATCACATCTAACGTCTGAATAAAAATTACACAAAATATAAAATATTATTGATACGAAATAGAATGTTTTTCCATGTGAAAGATACAAGTTGCCGATCAATGCTTCAAAGTCATTTCAATTAAATTTTACATGACAAGAGCAATGAAAAAAATACTTAATGAACCGTTATGATAATTTTCTGTTCAGAATGCGACGTTATGATCCTATTACCCCTTAACGCAATAAATAATTCAACTGTGAAGGTGCATCTGCAACCTTTAATAATATTGAATTTTCTGTCAAAATGTTAGGGAAAGACGTGTCATTCATGCCTGAAACATATACACAGGAGTTACTTCGTAAAAGAGGCCCTGCTGTGAACAGACAATCTGGAAAAAGTTCGTTCGTTGATGCCAATTATTTTCGAATAAACGAGTTCCTGTTCGTTTCATTCCTAACTATCAAAAATATTGTGTATGATCACAAACAGATCAATGCAAATGACGTTCATACAACGCGAGCCGTTATAACAGGCTGGAAAATACAATTCATTAATAGTGAACATTTGGAATCAGTGTATAGATTTATTTTGAATGAGTTGAATTTTTTTCATTTTTTCATTTTTCTATATGAAAACGGTTTAGCTGAATGGAAAAATTTATATTTTCGAACAAAAGAATGGTTTATCGAATAAAACGCATTGAAATGTAATATAAAATATGAATTTGAATATACATATCAGAAAAATGATATCACCTTGGAAATTGAATGATTTTTGATACATCTTTTCATTCCACTTGCAGAAAAATTTCAAGTTATAAGACCCTTAAAATTCTTCAGTTCCTGAAATATTCAGAATTCTCCAAATTGCTCATTTACTCAGAAATGACTATTTTTGATTAATAGTAATGACTATTAAATAATTTCGTCTCATGACCACGTAATATAATTTTCCCTGAAAAAAAGACTCAAATTATCTTGGATCGAAATTTACAACGCGATATTCCAAATCTAGCTCGATTGAGTTTTAAATGCATCAAATTTTGAACTAGTTCATGGGTTCTCCTAAAAACTATTCAAAACGATGTTACGTGATTATGGAGTTATCACACTTAACAACGAAGACTAGTGCAATCTTCAGAATTCTCTACAAAAACTCACACGCATAAGATTCTTGCAGACAAGCTAGATCGCGTCAATTCCGAACCAACATTCATGAAACTCATTGTCATAAGTAATGAAACATGAGTTCACAGGTTTGAAATAAAAATCGTTGAATAAGCTCCGGAGAGCCGCTTTTGTGCAGTGCGAAAATTGGAAAAAAACATCAATCGAAAGCAAAATTGTTGTTGACAGTTTTTCCTTCGATGATAGCCGTGTTGTCCGCTTGAAATAGTTCTCTGCAAATATCGTTTAATGCACTTCATTTTCCTGAATCATGCAGCTTTTTTATACAGCTATTAAATGTCTTTGAAAAGATATCACCAAAACTACCTTGAAGGTTTATTATTGCAAGCCAGTCGAAATGAATTAACTCAAAGCTAATATTGAATCTAATCACTCCGCTCATTCGAATTTTTAATTAATGTAGAACGCAACGTCGAACATTAATAGAACGAACTACACATATAGATTGCGATTTAGAATTTCATTTCTGTTGGCCAAAAAAAATTCTGTTTTTTTGACTTCTCAAGCAACGAAGGTTATTCAAGAGTCTCCCGTAAAAGCGTAATTTTCATTTGAAAAATGGTTTTCAGTGTTATTTGCTCTGGAATAGTTATAGAGAAAAGAAAATCTACGTCCGTGATATAACTTCACTAGTTATTTCTATCAGTGAAAATCTCAAGCCCATCAAAGTAATTCAATCACATTTCCACTAGCCAGTTTGAACTTTTTCAACTCATTTCAAAATTTGAATTTTTACATTAAAATGCAAAAGTCTGAAAAAAAACGCAAGTTTATACTTCATAAATAAAAAAATTCAATCAGGAGCGAAGATTTCAACGAATATGCGGAACATATTTTGCGGCTCCAATAAGGTTTTTATTTCCTTGGGGTTGTCACAGTTGATTATCAAAATCGCAATTGCAACCTAAAACATTGATCGACGTAATTCTGACTAACATTTTTTTTATATTCTGCATAACTGTTTTCCGTGTTTTGGACAATTGATGTAACAGAATCAAAAGGAAATTAAAGCAATCACCAGAAAGAGGAAAAATTTTAATTTTCGCAAGTTCTGTGATTCATACTATTGCCGAACCACTCCATAGATTGAACGAATTCATAAATCCTGTCATTATCATCATATCGAAGACAGTTTGTTTGTACTTCCATCAAGCTTATCTTTGTTTGTTCTGTATATTTGTGTTTCTTAGAAAATAGATTGACAAGATCGATCGCTTTTTGTTTTGTTTGCTGAAAAAAACCGATGCCCTCAAATGAAACCAGCTAAGGGATGACAAAGGAAAATAGAAGGGATATTTACAATGTTCCGTACTTCTTAGGGTGTATCTCATTTTCTTAACAGGCCACAGTGGAATAGCTCTCATGTTTTCAATTATATAAATTAAGTTTGGATCTTCTCATCGGGACCTTTTGACTCACTAATGAAGCATATCGTTAAGCAGTCACATGGATGGGAAATCCCCTTAACGTAACCCTTTAGACAATAAGAAATATTAGAGTATACAACGATCAGTTAGGGAGAAGCGAAAGCGAACAATTTAGTAATCGGACTCGTGGATTCCGAAGGTAGCTTATATCGAGTTTTTTTATTAGTGTTTGTTGACTAACCTCCTTCTTACATTGTCCGCATGAATATGGAAATGTGTTCTCATAATTTCTAATGAAGTTGTAACTCCAGACGAAAGAGAATTCTCGCGCTACCCTTAACTGAGTCGAAATTATGAAATGACACTATCTGTCTTGGAACAGTTCAGCAGATTAGGCAGCGAACGGTCGCTAAGCTGTGACTGCTTAAAATACCCATCCGAGTTGGCCCTGAGCTGTAGCTCTCGGCGCTAATCCTCTTAGTGAATTCATTGTTTCCCACGCCGACTGAGATTTACCTGTAGGTTGCTATCGGAAAGGGGATGAGATCAACTTGGATGAACTCTTCAGACGTTTAATTGAAATTTTTGGTAGGAGTCGTGGTATCATGTCGAATCGATTTGATCATTTCTGAAATGAATCCGTTATTGGTGCTTTACAGAAGCTGATCTTTTCCAGGACTTTATCTATCGATAATAAAACCGGTCGTGTAACTTAAAGTTTTCGGATTTAATTAACGATATTCTGTTGAACTCGTTTCGGCTGATTCGATATTTTTTAGATGATTATATTTTTGGCTTGAAACTCTCAACCATCTTTCGCCTCCACAATAAGGTTCTGTCTCTATTTACCACTCAAATTCATAATTCCATATTGAACTGAAAGTCAAATTAGTCATGTAGTATATTTTACGACAGCAGGATTTTAGGTAAACCGGGTTGTTCCGCTCACTGAAAGGGCTTTGAAAAGCTTACACACATTTTCATTGATTTGCATTAAATAATAATGAAATAAGCTTCCTCATGAATAAAATGCACGATTTTCATTGTAACAAATATGACTTCAGATTATTAAAGTTGATGAAATTAATGAACTTTCGATGAATGATTAATGGCCGACTCAATAAAAGTTGGAGTAATTGAGACAAAAGAAATGAATGTACATCGCGATATTAAGAAAGAGATGAGCGGAAAACGTGATGAATAAAACATAAATCTTCTTTCAGTATCTTTCTTAAAAGGATATAAGGTGGGTATTTTCGGCCGAAAACTGTTCACTAAAATTTTATGTAGTAATTCAGAAAACTATTTGGATTCACTCACACGCTGTCAAATTAACACAGGTTGGGTGAAATGTACGGAGTTTATGGTATAATCGATGCCCCAGCTATAAAATGACAGCAGAAGCAGAAAGTTGTAGAAACAGCGGAATATCCTGAGGCGAGCAAAGTTTGTTGCGAACGCAACACCTGACCAAGTAGTGGAATTTAAATCGCTGCAGCTGGGGCATCTTGGGGTTTTCTTGTTGCGATTTCCATTTCGGGCGCGATTTAGCAGAAAATATAAATCGTTTCGTCATGTGCCTTTCCTTATATTGCATGTTTCATATTCATGGACCGAACTAATGGCTTCGAATAAAGAGAAGCGACAAATTTCGTCAGCTGTACCGAATGCTATTTCTAATGAAATACGAGTTCAAAGAAACATAGGATAAGATATATGAAAGCTCACCAGCAGTTTGTACACCAAAGCCTTTGTTTTATTCTGAAACCACATATCGTGGATTTGAGCAGCTGCGAATGACGTTTTTCTGGTCTTCGGGGATTTCTTTTCCTCGTCAAACTGAACGATGCGAGAGATCTTTCATTTCAAAATACAATCTCGTAATTTCGCACAAATTGACGTTTTTTTAATCTCGGAATCATGAGAAATCAGAGTTAGTTCGGTGCCTCCGATATTCTTGTTGGAATGAGATGAGAATGAAATCATATTGGAACTCGGAGGGGGTCCCATCGATCATGTTTTTATTGAAATTTTGTCACATCTTCATTTTGCCGCGACGTAAGCTGCGTTAACGCTTCGGTTTTCCTCATTTAACATTCTGGTAATAGTTTCCTTCTGCCTGTTCATTCTTCCGGTGAGTTAAGTATTTGAATATAATAATTAGTGATTGAAATGAGAATTTATTTTTCAAATAATTGGAAGGAATAACTAGAAATGTTACAGGCGTCGTAGAAATATTCAGATGATATTGAACGAAATGATGAGGCTAATTGCTCATCGATCCATTGGTCATCGAATATTCAGCAGATTATCTCGTAGAGTTCAAAGGGCTGAATTACTCAATTCTGAAAGAGAAATTTTCAAATTCGGTTGACAAGCTATAAAATGATGAAATGTGTCCATTACAACGCTCGTGGTTGCTGATGATATATTCGCAATAATTATGTGAATATTAACGGAATATATATTTCCATTTTACTGCACGTCACTGAATGCCTAAGGAGTATTTATAATGGATTTACATTTCGTTAAATTATCTGCCTACCTAAAATTACCGTTTCAGATGAAAACTTCAAAGTGTCGAATACATCCTTATTTATGATATTTCAAAAGAAAAGTATTGTTTTGCATATTTTATTACGTTGTTGTAGTATTTATACGAACTTAGAACGATTTGAACAGAAAGATTCACTATAATCAATACTCAAAATTATTCCCAATTAACGTTTATAAAAGTTGGTATAATGTAAATCGATTTTATTCTTATGTGAATCTTAAAGAACCTTCGAGTTTTTGTTTAAAAGTGGTCAATGAAATCACCGAATGAATTATTCAATGTAAAATCGATTCTATAAATATAGAATAACTAACTACCTTGTTGATAGAAATTTACTCAAGGGAATAGATTAATGTACTTCGTAGAGTTCTCCTATTAGAATGATGTTCACTCTGTTAAAAAGTTCGACATAATTTTTTTATCCTTTAGGACATGACATAAAATTTCAGTGGTATTGTAAATGATGCATTTCAACCAGAACTTTATCAAAATAGAAACAGTTATTTTAGGATCCTAGTCGAACATAAACAACTCCATAGCCGTTTTATTGAACAATATTCCATTCAACCCTTACATCGAGAATGCAGATATAATTGAGACATTTCAGTTAATGTAGCTTAAAGCTATTAGTAGGCAAACCTTTGACTGAATACGAAATGAAATTGCTACATTCATTTTCGCGAAAGAATCGAGCAGCTTTTTTCGGATTAAGTTCTCAATATTGTGCCATTCCAAAATGGAATAGCACATGAACGTATAACGAGTATGCGAAATCCATACATGACAAATTATTGGCATCTGGGAAATTGATGGAACGCTCGATTGAGGCGAAATGACTAACAAATAAAAAAGTTTTCCGTCGGAATCAGGCAATAAAAAGATTCAATGGCTGACGTTTCAACCTCGAAACATCTGTCACATCAGCTGACACTTCCAATCAGATCATCCTTGGATGAAGAGACTCATCACCAGCAGGAACATTCAGCAACTTGACTGGTGCGTTCGGCATAGCAGCGAGTCGCATGATCAATAGCTTTCCAGTGTCCGATTTACGAACGATACACTTTTACAACGCATAATCATTCATGACACATAACATGATAAATGCTAACACAGAATGAAATGACTCATCTTTCCAACAGCCCATAAGCGAACTGGAAGTGGTTAGCTTTACTAGAGTGTGGCGATGATGGAAATATAAAAGTCAGAAAAGGATATTGATCGAATTTCAACTGCCCGAACTAATGATGAACTTGTCAAAGTCTTGTAATCCTTCGCTTCGAACTGTAATGGATTAACGGATTTTTTCCAATAAACAGCGAACATCTGAGGAAATTGGACTAAATTGAGTCGAACCGTTGAACGTCAGCACGTACGTTCATTGTGAAGGTTTGTCTAAGCCGAATATTCCATTGCCTTGTCCAAATCCAGTGCGGAAATCCACTAGAAGAAAACATCACTCGAGTCATTCATCTTCGATTCGACATCTTCGCAACTCATTGTTACTAAGAATTTTCGAATTTCAAGAGAAAACAATGTACTACAAAAACATTCATTTGAAAGACACGACTTTGAATGACGCCTCATTTGGAGAGCAGGTTGAAACAAATACCCGAGTTGATAGTTTCTGGTTTTTGCGCTATAAGTTTTTACATTTTTCTACCCCAATATCGATCGAACACAAAGGAATGATTTCTCTCCACTCTTCATTCGTGGCAAAAAAAATTTCTTTTTATAATCAGTTATAAAATAAAGTCAGCAATTCAAATTCCACGGGGGATCGATTAAAGTAAACTGCTATAACTCGTGAAAATATAAAATGAATCTACAATCCTCTATTAAACATTCAACCATTGAGAGCGCTCACGAACATGCTGATGAGCAACTCAATAGATTCTGTCAGATTTAACACGATGTTCTTGGCACGAAAATGCTTTCACTTCAATGGGTGCCGCGTTTATTGACAGCTGACCAGAAACGGATCAACCCAAATATTCCTCAGGATATAAACTCAAATGGACGCTTAGTTCTAATGACGATGACTGCGGACAAACTGAATCAGAATTGTTCAGGAATCGTATAATGAAGGTTCACTTTCAGTATAACACTTGTCTGTTACTGGAAAATATTGATTCATATTTCTCATTTGAAAATAACCGGATGAAATGGGTACAAATAATCTCTTAGTTCTTGTCAGTAATGAAACAAAGTTAATACTGTGGATCTAGTTGAAGAGTGTTTGAAGTGAATTGCTTTACTCGTGAAATTCTGAATATCTCAAACCTATGCAATTACATAAATTACTTGCAAAGCCTATTTGATTATTCGAGATTGAAATAACTGTTCCCTTGACGAATCTATTTATATGACTCATAATTTCAACTCCAGTCTGATAATCGTTTTAATTATTCATAAACCTTTCAAATGTTACAGCAAAGTGGTCGACAATCGGTGCAGTTTATTCTAACTCGAATCACAGCGAACAATCACACAATTTTATCTTTATTTTAGGATTAAAGTACAATATTGATCCGTTCTGACGAGAGATTACATAATTCCTACTGAAATTTCATGCCTTTATTTTCCCAAAAAGTCATCCAATTATAAGTTACACGACAATATACAGTTTGCCTAAGCTCCTTCACCATTTTGCACCACTTCTGTTCTCAAAGTTTCGCTCTACGATAAGTTCCAAGTCGATCGGATCGGAATGTCAGACAATATCTGTTACAACTTATCTGTTGTCAAGACTTGTCACCATTAAAACTGGAACAAAACGAAACTGACCAATTAAATCGTATCCCTTTATTCGAACGTAATAAGACTTTCGCCAATTCAAAATAACAAGAGTTTGTATTGGCGCACCGCTGTTATCTACGGCATTCATGAACATCGATTTTCTCCCATTTTGTTGAAACAAAATTTCAATCTCATTAATTATGAAGGAAAATACCACCGAGTGCTTGTCTTCTGTGGAATAGAATGAATGAGAAATGAGCGCAACATCAATTTCATTCAAAAACGTCTTCCCGCGATCCGAGATATAAAGAATTTCACGTAACACCTAATTTGTCAGCGCTCACTTCATTGAATTCCAACGAAAATTAATGTTCGCGGTTACTGGTGAGGCATGCTACAAAATCCGCATTTTTGCGGGGGACATATGATTGATAATTGGGGATGGATAGGCTTCGAACATAATCAATTAATTTAGAGGGTATGAGCATATTTATATGAAGCCAGTTAAAATGTAACAGCCGTCTCATTTCTTTTATGATGAGGGTTGAAGAGGAGCAGAATAAGCCAGGTGGAATTTCATTGCGGAAATACTAATTGGTGGATTTGTTTCTTAATTTCCTGAGAGAGATGAAGAATCGTTTTCAATTTTCCAGGTTTTCCTCCACTGTTTGTATTTGAATGAGGTTTACAATATTAAGGAATACTCACCGAATTTCTCCCAGTGGAGAATGGGAGAACATATTAGTTGTTTGACAGCTTCACGTTTCCCTTCTGCTGAAATTGGAGAAAAACATTTTAAAAATTCAAATGCTTCAGATTTCATTGTATCAACATTTCATCATGTAAAAGTCAGAACAGAGTCAAACTTTTTTGTCTCGCAACAGATCTGTGATAAAAATACCGAAACGAAGAGAAACGAGACTTAAGTGAGTGTCCACCTATACAGAGTGTTTCAACTCGGATTAATCATTAGGCGTTTACGTGGACTTATTAGGTATTTAGCGCCTACGCTCTCATTCTAAAATATTTTCATTTAAAAGGCACTTCCAATTGTGCCGGATATTGATCCCAACTTCATTTTTTTAAATTGATTGCAGGTTTCTTCTTCATTGAAAAATGAAGCTACGTTATTCATACAACTCATAGCTGATCCTCAATCATTCTGAAGTTATTTCGAATATTGTGATTTTTTTGGCATTTGGCGAGCTTCACTAAAACCTATTTATCTTCGAAACCCGTTGACATGAGCAGTTGAAAAAATCGCAGAGTATCGAAAACTCATTGAACTAATTATGGATAATAAGAACGAAAAAAAATAATAGAGCAAAATATGTGAAAAAAATATCTTAAACAGCGACATCAAAACTGGACAAAATTGATGTACATTGTTCCTATCTCAAATTCAGAGTTCCTAGGTATTTTCAAAAACACTGAAATTTCATTCAGTGCTTAGATTTTTTTCCGTCATGTAATTACTATGGCAATGAGAAAAATGCATAATCAACTCAGAGCGATAGAAATTGTCAAATGTTTCTCAATTACTCTTTGCATTGCAAAAAAATTATTGGTGAAATGAACTTCAATATTGAAGTGATTTTTGACTTATACTTGGTGAAAATCAGAAAATAATTGAATCAGTTTTCAGAAATAACAATAATTATTCTGATTCTCCAACTCGAAGAGAATTCTGAAAAATTAAAAAAATGCTCGAGAAATTTTGCAAAACAGCAAAATTCATAAAATTGTCATTATAAATAAAAATGTCTAGTGTAGTTTTACACTGAAAACTAAGATTATCTCAATAAGTGCTCAAAATTCCCTCCTCAAACTTCTACATTTCAAAATTTTCTTGTGGACTTCTTGAACCGCATTACCAATTTGATCCGGAGTGACCTCCGGCAATGCGTGTCTCTAATATTTCTACGGTTTCAACTGGACTGTCGTACACCTTGCTTTCTAAATAACCCCATAAAAAAGTCTAAAGGCGTTAGATCAGGCGAACGCGCTGACCAATTCTAGTGAAAAATTTGTTTTGCTCTGATAACAATTTATGATATAATGAATTGCACATAATTTATATTATCAGTTCTGTGACAGGTTTCAACTTTTCTTTATGTTACAGATAGTCCGAGCTTCGCAGAACCAATACAAAATACCACAGTGGCAGTTGGAAGAGAAGCGATACTCTCCTGCGTTGTGGAAAATCTAAATCCCTACAAAGTGAGTTAAATGAAATTATTTTTATTTCCGAGACCAATCGCAACTTGAGCTTCGTGCACTCTACAGTAAAACACGTCGAATCAACTCAGATATGGTTGCCACTTGTTTAATTGTTCTTTGCCATTAGAGTAGCACTAATGAACTATATTTCGATGTTAAGAACGCCATTTCGTCCACGTGAGTTGTGGCAAACGCAATTACGAGAGGATTCGGTTCGTGATTGTCTTCCTTTAGAATTTCACTCCGACTAAAGGTTGTGCAATAGATGTCATATAAGTAATGCCTCCCGCCTGAGCGTATTACATATTTATAAAAGCGACATTTTTCGGAATTTGTATTCATACGTATGTTTGACATTTGGGGTATATTAACAGGCTGGTAAATGTTAGGATCACGCTCGCAGGGAATATTATAAAACAGCGAGCGATATGCAATTTAAATCCAAAACTCCATTGTGTATACTGGAAACACCGTGGAACACTTGCTCCGACCAATGTGATATGAAAATTGAAATTGTTTTTCACACATGTTACATTCTCCACTTACTAACCGGAATGGATATGAATTTCAAAATTAAAATTGTGATATATTGCATATTCTACAGTGCTAATATAGCATTGTTAACATCGGCAGATGTGAAATCACCGCCACCATCCTAACCGACAGGTAACACAAATATTTGGATAAATTATGAATGCTTTATCATCAGGTAAGTGACAATATATCAATTCGATTTAATGAATTCACATTGAGACTATTCGATTGCAAGGCACCATCAACTATTTGATAATTGATACACAAAATACCGCTGAGACTGTTCACTGACGAGGAATATGCAAAACGGAACGTTTACCAAGCGTTAACAAGGAGCTGATTCTAAACGTGGATCAAATCCGCAAATCATTCCGTCTAATCTTTTCGCTTCGTTAGTTGATATTTTTCAAACCTGAACGCTCCAGACTCGATCGATGCAATGTTCGGAAATTACGAAAAACGCGCGTTTAATATGGAAAATGGAGGCTGATAGCAATTTGAAAAATCAACGTTCCCTATTATTAGAAGAAGTACATATACCAACACCCCAAATATCACTCCGTGAATCGTCAGAATATTCACTCGTAACCCTAATAATGATTTGTTGGCTTGAAAGTTGTAAAATATAAAAAATGAAACTTTATTTTTCCTCGTTTCATTGTGCGTTTAACAAAAACGCACGAATTAATATACCATGTAACGTTTCATCTCGGTTGCATGAAAATTGTCCATTTCACTTTTTTCACTTGGTGAATTAAATTTGAAACAATTACCCTAACACAAAGTTAATTGTGAAGATAATAATTGTTAAAACGAACGGAAAACCTCAATCGTTATCACCTTATAATCTTCCACTCAATTGCGATCAACAAATGATGACGTAGAACTCCATCATCAATTTTCATATGACAGACAAATTAGGTACAATTCGAATCTTTCATCTTGAAGTTTCTCCATTAAAAAAAGTAATTGTGATCGAAATTTCATTGTATAGTATCCCACTTTAACTTCAGTTTCATCCGATTGGACAGTTTGATTTATGAATCTATAAATTTTGTAGAGACAATGCAATTCGTTTCAGCTAATCTCTGCTAATAGTTTGTTTATACCCTTTTTCAATCTAGTCAAGATTCGAGGTGCCCTGCACAATAAAATCACACGAAGCTCATTTATCACGCCACAGTCGGAATTTATATAAAGCCTTGCGGCAGATATTTTATCCAGCTGGAGGTTATTAATTTCCACACATTCAGCGCCATTATATTTTAGGATTTGAATTTCCTCTTTTGTTTAAAATTAGGTCCCACGCTGCGAATTACCTTTACGAGCAACCCTGCGAAAGGTATGCGTTCATGCTCACGAAAAAGGATCACAGGAATGAAAACAAGACCTTTCATTATGGTTTTTCACGTCCTCGAATATGAAGGAATTCAGATGGGATGGACAGTGGGATCAGCTGAAAGCCACAAGCCGCTTTCCTGATGAGCTTTTGCTAGTCGTTTTAAATGCGCTGCTTCTACAGAGAAGAAGTTTGCATCATTGTGTAAATTGAATGACTTACCAATTGAAGGATTCAGAGGAACTTTTCAGACACCAACCTTCAGCAGATATATCGTTCGACTGACACTGAGAATTATTCAGAATATTCCAGCTGTATAGTCTGGTGGTTCACTAAATTAAATGACAATTTAGGAGTCTGAAATAACTTCATTGCGCAAATATCCCATTAAATTACGTAAGAGGAATAATGGACGTGGTGAAATTGTCAACCCCTTCATTAAACCGGTCAGTGATGCCCGGAATCGCAAAATACTACATCGATTGGTTCGAAAAAATTTGGAATATCTCTGCTTTTTTATTGTTTCAGCACACAATGAATGAAAAAAATTTCACTCTTAATATTTTCGCTAAACTCGATCAGTGTAATATTCGTTTAGGTTCATAATCAGAAACTTTTCTCCTATATTTACAAACAAAATTGGGTTGATATGCAAACTTTCTGCGTACGACAGCTTTCCCGTCAAAACAAGGAAATATTTGTTTGAAATGCTTCATTTAGACTTATATCTTGATTTTCAATCGCCCGTACGTTGTTTCTAAATTATTCGCTCCGTTTGCACAAAAACGGTTTTTGCGCGACTTGTATTTCAGATTCGAAATCACAAATTATTTGATTAAAATCGTGCCAACCTTTATGACTTCGCGTCTTGTAATGCTGCATACGGAAAAGAAATGCATATCTGACTCGTTTTGCACACCGACGACTTTTTTAGGAAAGTTCCACGAGCTTCTACGGGTTGAATGGCGAAAAGGTGAGACATCACTCAGTCTATTTTTGTCATTGAACACATTGTTTCCGGGAATGGCGGAATAATACCCTCCGGAGTGTAACGTATTCTCTACAGGACCTCTTTTATATCTTATAAAAATGTTAAGTTTCGCGACATGTTTCTGTTACAATATTATAAGTGGCATAACGTACATATCAAATGAAAATACATTTTGCCTCTAAAAGTCTATTATACGGTTTTGAAATTTATTCAGCTGGAAAAGGACGTAGAGCTCGTTCAACAACGTCGCTTTTACTCCAAGTGAAAATCGAAGGAAACTTCCTACTGATTGATTATATCTATATGTCAATTCAGATTGTTTTAGTTTGAAATCAAAATACATGAATCAAGTAGGGGTACTTTATCCTTTTATACATAAATGACTGCAGAATAGTGGCAATCGAAGCACCGATTAACTGAAATTGATATGCTTTGAAGCACTCGCTCAGGGTGTAGGGTTTCTCGAGTCAAAACAATAACATATTATAAGTGACTACGCATTTCATGAATAAACAAGCGATGTTTTCGTTGGGCATGTCGATTTACTATGGGAAAAAAATTGTTTTCGTGATTGAAATTTGTGTGAGAATAAATTTCTTGATCGAACTCTTTCTCAAAATGAATTGTTAGGTTAATATTGCGGTGAATTCTCTTTTGAGAAAAAGTGATCCTGACTTCAATCATTGATTTGATTTGTCTACTCAAATTCTTCAAACTCGAAAGCGGAAAATTTGGAGACAATAATGTAAAAAAGAAAGTGATACTGAGCATCACACAATTAAAAAATTAGAAATAAACACTCCTTGATACAAGGAAAATACACGATTTTCGTCAGAGAAGCTTATTTTTCAAAAGCTACAGTCAGCGAAATGACACGGGAAACGAATTCTTTTTTGTTTCTGATGACCAGAAAAATAAACTGTAATAATGATGGATTTTAACGAATATTCATAGTGAATTTTTTCGAGTGAGTGGAGCGGATAGTATTGCTCATTTATAAATAACCCTGTTGCAAATTACCTTTGGTACATTGGTTTACTTTAATTAGAACTGAAATTCATGTGTATCTGTATACTGGCAAAATATTCAATATTCAATATTCAACTCACGATAATTCATTTAATTACATCAAATTTTATAGGACTTTCATCCCTTTTTTTATGGAATTGATAAATTTCAACGAATTGCATATTCGCTCTACTGCAAAAAGTTTGAATAATGTAACCAAGAGTGCAATCTGATAAATATTTTCAATCGTATAAGGTGGTTGGCAACCTAATTGATATAACCGTCATTGAACTTAGTGATGCCGCGAGACTCGAGACTGGTCTCGTCTCGACTTAATCTCGTCTTGGCCTCGTCTCGGTCTCGTCTCCAGAAGTCGAGAAGTCTCGTCGAGATCATAGTACAATTGAAATGCTGGTTCAACATGATATTCTGTAAAAATAATTCCGTCATACATTTTTGACATTATGAATTATTTGAAAGAAAACAACTGAAAATATTTCTGATACTTTTCAAGAAAATAAATAGGTAATATAAACTTCGTTACAGTCGCTAGAAAAATTTTTATATTTTGAGACGAGACCACTCAAGACGAGACGAGACGAGACCGGCCTCAAGTCTCGTCTCGTCTCGCGGCAACACTAATTACACTTAAAAGATTTGATCGAACATAAGACTACGTAATTAAAATCGAATCAGTTCCACTGCGCAAACTGTTTGAAGTTAAAATATTCTATGCTTTTTGGAATCTACTTAGTTACCGTTCGATTATAAAAACCTTATCCTTCTCATTATACAGTCGGAATATGAAAATAGATGCAAATAACCATAGGCCTGATCAGAGAATTATATGAAATCCAGCTAGAACGATTGGAAACGACCAATCGGCAATCCCGATTGAATATTAAGTAGTCACGTATCCGTTAACGTGTACTTTCTCAATTGTTGTTTGGCATAACTAGCGAAAACTTTCGAGAACTAGCTCTGCAATATCGAGGGATAGTTATTGAAAACTCCATCCAGGAAAAGGTGCATTTTTTCAACTTTTTAATACCGTTCCCAGTTTTCCGCGAACAGAAATAAATCGTCCAGGATTTTTCGTAATTAAGTTTTTCAGAGTCGGGTTTAATGTCTGGCATAAATTCTCATCAAATGATAACAAAGGTTTCAGCGTTTTAATATTCGAATGAAAAGGCTGAAGATGTTATTATTCACTTCTTCCGAACCGAAAGAAATCCATTACCTGAAAATTACTTTGCGCAAAGTTCGCAAAATGGAGCATGAAGCTTCAGATCGTTGCCGTGAAGTTTACGTCTGTATAATTCCATCTGGAAAGAGTTCACGTTTCACTAGGCGCAACAATTATCAAGGCGGTGTGCTCACATTTTATGTCCTCATTTTTCTTTCGTTCAGTTTTAATTCACAAGTGACTCTGTTGATTACTCTGAAATGAAAGTATTTTCAACGTAGTGTTCTAACCTTTGTTTTCTTTTCCAGGTTGCTTGGCTACGAGTTGATACCCAAACCATACTCACTATACAGAATCACGTGATAACGAAAAATCATCGGATCGGCGTAACTCATAGCGAACAGAAGACCTGGTTTCTTCATATAAAAGAAGTGAAGGAGAGTGATAAGGGATGGTACATGTGTCAAATCAATACAGATCCAATGAAGAGTCAAGTTGGATATCTGGAAGTTGTCGGTAAGAAGATTTTAGGTAAAGTTTTAAAGTTATAGATCAATTGGTGCATGAAATTTCATCAATGTGACGAAGAAATTATTATATAGGAATCAAAGCTGTCACTTGCAATTTGAATTTAAGAAACAAAGGTTTTTCATTTCTCATCAATTTTCATTGCATGATCATACTTCGTCCCGATTTTTACATTTCTGATATTTCGAATATTAATTTTTTCGTCTTACACCCAGAATAAAGAACTAGAAATCTCAAAACAATCCGCATTTCATTAATTCAATAACAAAATTTTGCGATATACAACAAAACGAAAATTGAAAGGCCCAAATATCAAACAACTACACCTGATTGATTTTTAAATGGTAGAAGTTTTTTCGTAACTTCAGTATTTCAAAAAATTCGATTCCGATGGTCGCCTCAAAATTCAACGCAAGCACAAAATTCCCAACTCCCAATGGTGAAAGTGATACGACGGAAATTATAGATCCTAAAAAGATAATGTTCCATCACCAATTTTAGATATTTTTGCCTGATAATTCAGATAAATGTGCCACGTTTTTTATAACCAGATATTTTCTTACACTTGGGGAAGATAAATTTCTCGTTAAAAATCCTTATCGCATTGACGTTTTCCACCCCATATTTCTATCGATCATGCCGTTATAGTTCGGAGATAACGTAATAATTTCGACAAACCCCGATGTTTTCTCTATCTCGGAATTCGGACACGATTGTTGAATTTGTGTTAGTACTAATTGTTTGAACTGCAAATTTCAATTTACAGTTTCGCCGGATATATTGGATACTCGAACGAGTCCAGATTTAATAGTTGATGAGGGATCTAACGTAAGTTTACACTGTTCGGCAAGAGGGTCCCCAGAACCGCTCATCACATGGAAGAGAGAGGATGGCCAACTAATTCCTCAAGGATTAGATAACTACGGTAAGTGCGACCCGACTACGAGAGAAACCTCTTCGATGCTGAAATTCATCCTGTTGTTACTAACCCATACTTGGCAAGACCATGAAATGACATTTCATCTAATCCGTTAAATCTGTGATTAAGATATTGGAAACGAACTGATTGACGAATTTACAATCCAATAGAATACTATACTTTATCTAAAAGTGGGCAAACTTAAATTTTTAACTCAGCTAACCCATTTTGTCAATCCGTCGAATTCGATAGAAAGAGAATGAGTATGAATATTTTATCTAACATCTTTCGAGAAACCATTTGGATAAAAATATTGCTTAGATATTATTCTTGATTAGCGTAGTCAAGTAAAATCAATCTTCATTCGATTTTAAGTACTATGTATTATCTTACTGTTCAAGGTTCACCGAGGGTGGCTGGTGGTAAGTGGAACACGATTTAACTGAAAAAGAAGAACAAACTGAATTACAGCTCAAATATAAAGCGTTTTGCGAAAGGATCAACAAAAATAACGTCACTCTAGCAAATACTTCATCTACTATAACTTATTATGTGTACAATCATTTAAATTGTCTTTTTAATAAGTTCAAATTGCAATAATCATCGTATTTTGTTTTCTTGAATATAGTTATAATTTTTATTTTATTTCGTTCTCTGATTAAAAATAAGTAGGATTCGTTACATATAACTTCATCATTTTCAACAGATTGGTGGTTTAATGTTTATTCTTGAGTAGTGTTGGGTCTTTCGTTCATTTGAAGTGTGCCGGCTCTTTTCGTGCCGCTCACCCAAATGTGCCGGTCATTAGTTCAAAGTAACGAACCGCACAGTGAGCAACGCTACACTCTGCCGTGGCATTTCATAATTCGTTACTTTGAACCACCAATACTGAGTGCCACGACACACTGAGCTCATACGAAACGAACGACTGCAATTGCGTCTCGTTTGTCTCACTCGTTCGCTTCATGATCAGACGTGGTACTTTTTTCTACTAATTACTAATTTCAAGATGATAATATATCGGAAAAATATTTCTTATATAAAAAACACCTGTTTTTCAAAATACCACGGAAGCGCCATAGATCCATCCCCTATATATAACATGAGTTGAAAATATTTATAATATAGCGTCAGAAACAGAAATCACATAATCTTGAAAAGTGCCCTCATGAAATTTCCGGATTTTTTCACTAAAAGTCTTCCTTATATCGATTGCATTTAAGCGTTTGCAGAAAAGCACAAATTTAACTCGCATCGAAAGGTTTGAAATTCATATTAAACCAGTCCTAATTAGAGAGAACAGTTCCTTCCCGTGTAGTCGCATAATTTGAAAGTGTCGCCCGATCGGAATGAGTCACTTTTTCCAAAGAAGTCGGCCTTTTCAAATGAGCTGGTCTTTTCCAGTGTGCCGTTCTTTCCAATTTGGAGGAGCTGCTTATTCGTTCGAATGAGCGGCACCTTACCGTTCACTGAATTGTGCCGTTCAAAGTGAACGACTCGTTATTGAGCGACCCAACACTATTCTTGAATATATTCGTTGCAATTTTATGAGTTAGTGCGATACTATTGAAATAAAATTGTATAACTCAGGAAGTAGTGTTTTTTAAAAACAAAATTTGGGGCGTAAAACATAAAAAGAAAAGCTAGTTACTGACTATAATAGAGCGGTATCATGATTTGAATAATTTTTGATTGTTTCAGTTGCGAGCGCCACTGGGGCTGTTCTTAATATAAGTAGAGTGAGAAGGGAATATATGGGACCTTATTTATGTATAGCTTCAAACGGAGTGCCGCCTTCAATTAGCAAAAGAATTATGTTAGTCGTACAATGTAAGTACCCAGAACTGTGATAAATTTCGTGGGTATAAATTAATTCATTGAATTGTCGCGGTGGAATGCTCATTCGGATGAAAGGGTTCTAACCAAAAGCACATTTTAATCGAATACTTCTGTCAGGAACGCAAGTAGAAATGAATCGATTGTTTCAAAAGGAAAACTTTCAAACAGCTTCCATCGGACACTCGATCTGACAAACCCCTTTCATTCTGCGTAACGAGCAGCTACCGACTTCTTCACCGATTCACGGTTCACTTGGAAACGTTAATCGGCTCGAATTATTTTGTTTGAATTTATAGTAGTCAAAAAGTTCAACTTCAGAAAGAAAGGATACCGTTGTGTCCGTTCATGGACTAAGTTAGATTAGTTCATTCATGTGTCCTATTGAAACTGAAAAAGATCGATAAAACGAAATTCATTTTCAGTTCCGCCGACTATTTGGATTGAGTATCAACTTGTGGGTACCTACGATGGCCAGGAGGTCGTTTTGGAATGCCATTGTGAAGCATTTCCGAAATCCATCAATTACTGGACAAGGGATAAGGGCGAAATCATATCTCATAGTAAGTAATAGAATATTAAGAAATTCATACTCTAACAATAAAAGTAATCAACGCTCAATGTTCATTATGGATAGTGATAATCTTATATCTCCTTACATTCAAGACTTCAACCTATTCGGAAGGAGTTTCACGTAATCCTTTCTAATTCTGAATTGGGTTGATTCGTTAATTCATAAGACGGCGTCAGCAATATTGGAAATCTACCCTCATTTGTGGTTGGGTTTGAATGATATTCAGTAGATTCATTAAGGAATCTATTGCCTGCCATATTACATAGATAGTGATTATAATCAATAACTTGATAGTTCAATAATTTTGAACAATATTCAATTTCTGACTATTTCGCTTTTAGTTTCGATTCAATGCACTCTAATGAGTTCGTGAACGATCAAAGATGATTTTCACATGTAAAAATTCGCAAGGAGTACGATTCCTGAAACGCCGTTTTTCATTCCCCATTGTGCAATTCCGATACGTTTCGTGAAATTCGCAGTGGATTAATTAAATCGCGAACGGTCAGAGTAACAGCTAGGATCAAAACAAAACGTTGTACTGAAAATTGATCATCATTTTGTTTTTCCGAGCGTATAATTAGATTTGTTGATCCGTGAGATTATTCGGTTACCCTCCTTTGGAATTCCGTATCCAAATCCTTGTTTTGACGGCAAAAATCAAACAGAAGAACTTGATTAATTGAATATTCTGTTCGAGATTCCGATCGAGGACTAATCCAATTTTGTTGGACGAAACCTCATCATTTTCCAGTGATATAGCCACCGACAAATTATTGATCACACAAGACGTCTACTTGCGTCGTTTATCTCATTCGCACTTTGTTTTAATGGTAGTTGTTAAGTTTATTTATGCAACAGTAATTTATTCAAGAATTACCCATTAGGTATTCATGCCCTATTAGTTTATTGAGACACAGAAACTCGACGAACAATTATGTACTCGATCAAAGTAAACAACGGTCCTCCTGCAAACATATTAGATACAATCAATTAATCATATACATAGATTAACCGTGGGTGGGTGTTTGCTTTCTGCGTCAGAACAATCTAATTTGTCTACGCTGGATTCGGGTACCCAAAATCTATTCAGGTTTATACGCAGAAACTTTTATGACTACGAGTTTGCTGGATGATATTGGAAAATGAATATCATGGTGTATCTTCGTGAATGAACTTGAAGCTACCGAAATTAGTTTACGGTAGTTCTCGTGAATGCTGCAAATTGTATTGATTTTGAAAAATTAGACTCAAAGTATATTGAAATACTTAAAAGCATATAATTTCAGATGTAAGAGCAATTATTTTTTATAGGCAATTCAAGCTTTTCATAAAGATTTCATTTTATATACATGATGCTAGAGATGACTTCTCACTCAACCACAATTGAAAGTGATGATCTTTCTGAACGCATATTTTTGTCAGACGAGTTAAATTTACAAAATTCAATTTCGAATTGAATAAATCTCATCTATGCCGTCTAAACAAAACCGAAATTACGTTTCACCTCTACTGTGAAAGTTTTTCATACCACAATAAATAATCATTAGGCCACATAGGCCACACAGGGTTCAAATGGAAGCTATTTTTCCCTCGGGTATGTAACCTCCGTATTTGATTCAGTAGACGTAACGGGATCAACCTGGCTGCGAATAATTTCAAAGTATAATAATTCATTCTATAATTTCTTTCCGTTTTATACGTTTTGAGCTACATCTGCTTTTTCGTAGCCCGTTAATAGTTTCTGGCTGTAAGGTTAATTGAATGTTGGAGGGATTTCGATGAACATTATGATTCCATGTGGAACCCGACTTCGGTGAGTCCTAAATTACAGTTTCGGGCCATGCATGTTTATATTTCTGATTCCGAAATTACGGACAAGGAATTGAAACGTATTATTGTTTATACTACCTTATATTCCGTGCTCCATGGCCTTATATTTTCGTAAATTGCCCCAATAAACCATAAAAAGTTTATTTGTTCACAATTTCATTTTTACGAATAGCTAAGCAGCAATTGTTCTTTTTCAGGTAATAAATACGTACCAGAAATTATCGAAGACGGTTACAAAGTACATATGAAATTAACTTTGAGATATCTGATCGACCCAGATGATTACGGTATATATAAATGTGTATCAAAGAATTCGGTTGGCGAAATGGAAGGAACCATTAACGTTTACAGTGAGTTCACTTACTCCTGAAACAATCCGAATTTCTATTTTCCATGTTGCAGAGATACCAAACCCCAACGGCAAACAACATAGTCCCAACAACTACAAAGGTGAGTTTTACAATAGTTGGTTTAATTTTACCCCAGTCAGTATGTGTTTTACACAATAATTTGGAATTGTTTTGGCTATCATCATTAGGTGTACGATATATTCCACCTGTCGCGGCATGCCGTTGTTATTCGCATGAAATCAATAATGACAACGTTTACGAAATTTCTAATATCCATTATTCACGCAATACATAGATTATAATGAAGCCGCGAATCGGGAGTTTGAATAAACATCATTGAAAAACTACAAGGCAAATACCAGTTAAACGCCGAGTTTGTTCGATAAATTGCACACACTGTAGAACGGAGGACACAAAAGTTTCAAACATGGTGCCGTAATTTATTTCGATGTTACAAGGCCATGAAGATTTTATGCAGGCTATTTTCACAGAAAGCCAATAACCCCGCGCGACATATTCTTGTTAACAAGCAGAAAAGACGTCGTAAAACTTCCGCTTGAAAGTCGGGCGAACTAACAGTTGTTACCCATTATAGTTGTGGGTTGCGTATCCTCGAAATGTTGAGAATCTATAAAAAAAAATTCACAAATTGATTTCCCACTGGAAGTCATTTAAAGCGAAGGATGGTCGGGCAAAACCACCATTTCTGATGCGAATTGATTGCTTGAATCCAAATGCATGACTCGTAAGGATTCCTATTCAGTGCAACGTGAGCGCAAGTGGCGATCACGAGCGACAACAAGATTTAAAGAGATTGGGATTTGGATTTGATCCCGCGTAGACGTGCGATTTGTAATGGATGGAACAAAAATTGCTTCGATGCTATATGAATAATGTTATAGGAAAACTGTGGATCCAATAAGAAGTAAATCTGGTTAATCTGGACGTCTCCTACACCAATCCGTAATTCAGAAAGAGTTCATTTTAAAGCAAGTTTAGTTTTTACATACTTTCTGAAAAATTTGTTTGATAGACAAATGATATTGAATAAAAACGTCTCGGTTATGTGTTGTCGTATGAATTCTTCCATTAAAAAAAAACCATTATGAGTAGAAAATTTGTACAGAATATACTATGCTGATCTTTCAGAGTGTGAACGGATTAAGTATCATTTGCACTTAGTTTTCTAATCGGCTAAAATGTACCCCAATGTTGGAAAAAAGGAAGTAAAGACTGGCTTCGTTGTCAGCTCTGAGGTTGGCGTTATCTGCATAGCAGAGAGTATTTCAAGCCCGCGGGACCCATTCTATATCCCGCGTTAACTACATTTACATTCTCAATGATTTGGTCTATAATAATATCAAATAGATTTAGGCTCTGACCGTCGCTTTGTAGCACATCTACATTGATTTTTACTTTAACACAGCGTCGCCAGTCTTTGATATTTACTTTCTGTGCTTTTAACATTTCAACTTTCCACTAATCTAATATTTTTAAAATCTCATATCATTGACTGGAACTAATTGGAAAATTTCAATGTCGCTGCGTGTAACTTGGAGGAATGCTTCTGCATTAACTAATTTGGTCTTATGCGACCAATAGACAAGCTATGTTATTAAGCAAATTGGTTTGTGCAATAATTGGACGTATGGAAACACGTTCAATATCATTGCACAATATTAGTGTTGGAGATGATTAATTTCATCGTATGCAGAATGCAAATAATACTAAATTTGTTTTCATTTCTTTGTATAAAATCATTTGAATGAGATATCCGCTTTATTTCGCTCATAATGAATTGAACTGAATAATGCGTCTTTATTCAGATTTAATATACACGAAGGCCAAATTTAGCTTAGCTATTCTTCCACGTAATCCTCAACACAATAAACTTAAATGACAATATAGAATATACAAAATGAAAAATATTTTTGAAATAAACATATTCGAAATAAAAAAGAGAAAATGAAGACTAAATATATGCAGTGAATAAAATAATCAAACTAACTTAATACATAATTTTTATGAAAAAGCAAAGATTCAGATAATTGAATCTAAAATAAACAGAAACAGAAAAGATATTATATCAAACCAGAACGAAGAAATTTTTTTGTTTAAACCGTCTTTCAAAAGTGGGTAGAGATTTCATAGTTTTAGATTCATTGCCCAAAGCCTTCATCAAAATATACTCCGAAATTTCAGATAGAATCTGAGAACTGCACTGTGTAGCCAGGAGTAATGTTTTTCCTTATATTCACTTCAAGAATTTTTTTGAATTTCTTGCAGCCAAATACTATGCAAAAGCATTTCAGAGCATTCCTAAACTATGTGTAGACAATAATTGTCAATTTCCGCCAAATTGGAATTCAGAAGTTGATTAGCCGACTTATAGTCTGAACAATCCAATGAATATAGAAATTGTGTATCATCTGAAAAATGATGGATTTGACAATATTTAATATATTTATGCATATCAGAGATGTATAGCGAAAATAAAACTGACCCAAGAACTGATCCTTGTGGCGCACCAGAAAAAACCGTGTTGACGTTTGGCATCTGGTTGTTCAGTTTCATCTTTTGTTTTCGGTTTAGGAAGGCAATTTTTCCGACCAGGACCAAAAAAAACGGTGATTTATAGTAACAAGTCGAGAAAGGTTGTTAATTTACCATCCAAGTTAGTTAAAATCTTGACAGTTAAACATGTGTTTCGTACTGCTCGATTTTGTAGTCGTGACAGAAGTGTGAACAATATCGAGCTATATTCTGAAATTTAATTTTTCATCTTTATGATTAATTTTTTTCAAACCCAACTATTTTAAGGATGTATCATGTCAAGCCTGTAATTGGAATGAACGCAAAAAAAACACGACAACAATAAAAACAAGTTATTCATTGATTCTTCAACTGTGCATTTCACCGTCTCTTAATTAAATGGTGGTAACGATAAATTACTTGGGGGCGGAGGAGTCATACACAACTGTAGCGCGTTCCAAACTTTTTTGTTTCCACACTAATGCGCCGGTATTCAGCCGGATTGTTGTTCGCATATTCCCTTTTTTTATCTTCCGAACAACAGTAGCGAACGTCGAAAAAATTGAAAAGCAACCTATTGTCATAAAATAACGGGAAGTTCCAATAAGTTGCGACTTTTTATCTCATAGCAGAACTTAACTATTCCCAACTAATATTTACTAGAGGATATTCAACCGCTGAACAAATCGATATGCTCATTAATACACAAACTTTATTATCCTAATATCGCAACCAAAAATCATAATGAAATAGCGATAGTTAAATATTGAGTGCCTCTAATGTATCTACCCGGAAATAAAATTGAAATGATTCGATGAGTGATAAGGTTCACTAATCGATAGCGCTTTATTGAAGATAACATCAGAAGGGTAGAAATAATTGAAGTTTCCCTTCAAAGTATATTTAGTTAATGAAAAACACTAGTCGCTAAACGATCCGAAGATGGTCTTGTATAAATGTTAATAACCCTCTTATTTGAGCACATTATCTCATTACGAAGTCAATGATTTAGGACTCGCTTCAAAGATAGATGGGAAATGGATTACCTTCGGAGATTTAAGCAATTTTCGTGAATACCGGTAATACGGAGTTATTGCTGGCAGAGCCGAACGATTCCCATTTCTGAATACTTCCGTCACACACGAAAATGCGAATGGTTACTCATTTATTGTTTTTTTGTTTCAGGTGTGGGGAAACATTCTAAGGATTCGACATATCAGACAGGTACAGTAACAGAAGGTGAGGACCGCGAAACCTCTTAAATAATTCAATTTCAATTGGTACATAGCAGTGAGACTCAAACTCACGTATTATTACCCTTGCAGATAGCGAGAACGTGCTCTTTTTAGAGAATGAAATACGAAGCGGATCCCATGGACGAATGTTCGAAATTAGCATTCTACTACTGACCCTATGTCTTCTCATCACATGAGGGATAAACTGTCAACAATATTTACCGAACGATTTCTTATGGAATACCTACATGAAATATTGTTGCTTGAACTTCCGGTTTTTTTAGAAAGAACAGATTCTTCACGATCCCTTTGAAAAATTCGGAGAATTCACAAATTATTGCTGTCAATTAGAATAGGTTGTGTCGCCGGGAGATAACGATCTCGGTTGCTTTTCATCTTGAAATGATGCGAATTTCGATGGTACACAAGATTCAACCATATTTAACGATGAGTTATACTTAATCGTTGATTAATAGATAATCAGAAAATTTGTGAAATGAGATGGAATCAATTGCCATTTAAATAGAAATTCATGTTTTCTTTAGTACAACCCCTATACATATTATCTATTTCAAAGTGCATACCCCCTAATTCATTCCATACCTTGAAACTGTACATTCTTCTCATTATGGGATATTAATTATTGTTAAGTCGAATTCCAAACTATATGTTATTTTTTTTATCTTCTATCTTAATCCAATATACTTAAGACTATTTTTGTATGCTTACAGTAGATAACAATGTCATATCAAAATGAATAAAAGATAATATGGAAAATGGAAATTTGATATAACAACCCGAACGAAACTAAGCCCCTAGTTTCGTATAAAAATACCCTGGTAAGTGTGTATTATAGTCAACCATTAATGTCTATGCCCCTGCTGAAATCCCCCTTATATTACAAAGTTCGCAGGGGAAAACCAATAAATATATATTGACTTAGTGGCTGTCCTAACCAATGAATTTCCGGCGTGGTTATATCGGGGTCCTACGTGAATCACTATTAAAATTACCAAATTCCTGAGAGAATATTCAACACCGCTCTCCGGCGAAGTACTAGCCCACGAAAGTTTTCCAATCCATAAAACAGTAAACTTGGAATCGAAGCCACCTGGCAAAAACCCCAGTTGCAGGTCGTCCCTGGCATACAAATCGCTGCCAAATAAGGTCTTCACGATATTCTTAATGACGCTCAAGCTATATGTTCACTGGCTTTTCAGCTTCCAAAGTATTATCGTTTTTTTGCTCGACTTAATTCTTATTACACCACGTAGCAGACTCCTATTCTGCACGTTTAATCATCAGGAATCGATACATAGTCTGCGGGGTAAGTAAAAATAAATTCTTTTTAGAATCCTCTTCTTGGGTTTCCAACGACATTTTATCCACAAATTATATACATAAGAACGATCATATAGAAACAAATGAGGATATATTCAATTGACTCTAAGCGTCTATTGAAATTAGTACAAAAACATCGAAATAGTTTACTCCATCGAAATCGAAAGTCCCCATTCGAGCTCCAACTCTTCTCTGCTCGCTATTCCACTTGATACAACAACGTAGTTTCACATTTCAGTGAAACATGTGGGAGGAGATAAAACGGAATCAAGCTCATGTTTGATGTTCTCGAGGTAAAATATATTGGAGTAAACGTCTTCTGTAACATTTTGAAGTGGCGAATGAGGTACGAGGGGGAAATGTGTCGTTTGCAACAACTGTATAGTTGATAATCCAGTGATGATACGAATGCGGAAAGATTATTCAATTAATCAAGAAGACATTGAATATTGCGATCAGAAAATCAGAATATGAGTGTCATTTTATAAAAACAAAGACAAATGATCAAAAATGGATGCAATTTTCAAATAGGAAGTTTATCTGCAACTGGAAAATTCATCATTTAGTGATGGGTGGTTCGTTCATTTGAAGTGTGCCGGCTCTTTCCGCTCCGCTCACTCAAAGTGCCACCGTTCAATAACGTTCGTTCATTCAAAGCACGAAATTGTTGAGAATTTTGAAAATCTACTATGGCAATTATGTTCTTTTGTAAGAATAAATATTTTTGCAGTTTTCCGAACAATCATGATGTCAAATTCTACATTAAATATTGATCAGACTCAAAAAGTAGTCATCGGGGCTGACTCGCTTGAATCGTAGTTTATCAATTTTATTCGAAGGATAATTGCTTTCGCAGGGAAAGGTGGTTACACATAATGTTATGATCCCGATTATTACTAAGTTCATCCCAGGTTTCGGCACTACTCACGACTGGAAAAATGTGAATGAAAATGCGGTTAAATAATTTTAGATGTGTCGGTCCCCAAAACGGATGAAGAGCGGCAATGCTTTGAGCAGGAAGTAGTTTGTTCACATCAAACTTGAGAAAATGTTATTCACTTGAAAAGAGCCGCTCACTCCCATTAACTCACTCCTTTCGAGTGAGTTGCTCATTCGCTACATTGTGCGGCACGTTTAACCTGCTTACTTAAGTGTGCGGTTCAAGTTGAACTACTCCTTACTGAGCGACCTAAAACTTGTTATGTTACCCTGTAGGTACAAATTATTTTCTGTGATCCTGAATATGTCTACAAGTCAATTTGGTTCGTTCTCATGAAGAATCACAACATAATTTTGGAAAGATTTTTATTGGAATGATTTTTATCCACAATTCGTATGAGTCATTTTTTATTAATGAATAAAAATCAAATCACTGGTTCGATAAATGGATAATTCGGTTGCCCCAGGGGAAACAGAAACGAATAATAATGTCACGTATTAAGAGACGTTTAGTTCCAAAACAGTCCATTCGACCGTACATATTATTATGCACAATAACAATTTGGCCGAACATCAGCAACACGCAATCGAATAACGGAGCGACCGAAAATAAAGCAAGAACTTTTACTCCTACAAGAAAGGTTCCTCGCAAACGGCGAGGATATGCTCGTGCCGAGGGTTTAAACGGCTACAATTTCTTCAATGTTAATGAAATTTATTCAGGATTTCGGCAAGAGCATACAGGCGAATTGCTATGGCCAGCAGGGTTGGGCCCGTCAAACATCCGATGACCACATATAGCTAAATATTACGACGCGGTCAATTTATTTTCAGGGCTGTACACCTTGAGATCATAACGAAATATGCATTTTTGTGTTGTTTACAACATGGGTTACGATCTGTATTGCTGATATGTTTTACTACTTATCGCTTCAACGGATCAGCGTCGGGAATGAGATGAATTCTATTTGAGGGTTGCGGATAAAACAAGAGATATATTGGATAGTGCAGGATATACAAGGAAATTTGAATAATCGAATTCCCACCCTACTTGCACGTGAACCCGCACATGCATCAAAAGTATTTCATTCACACAGATCTGAGATCTACTCGTACGGCCCTGCCAAACTGCTGCGGGGTAAGAAGCTCTATCAAAATAGAATCGCTGTTGTAAAAGGTTTTATCGATTTCCGGGAGTTTTACTGTTGAACTCCCTCGAATATAGATTGACAGACGTTTTGAATAAAAATCACATGTAAGTCTTGTTGGACGGAGGCCGTCGCTTGTGGGCTTTTCTTTGATTCTATCATGCGTTAAATAACACCTTAACCGAGTTGCTCGTATGTCGATCAGTGATCGATAATGAAAACTGACACGTTTCTCGTGAAGTATTCTAAGGTTTTTCGACTTGTTTTTATTATTCAATGGATAAATTCATTCAATATTCATTATTTTATTGAATATTTCAATATTTTTCGGATTACATTGCTGAACGAAAAGGTTTCTCCTTGAACTTGAAAGACAGCAAAATGTTTATTGACATGAATATTTTTCGTTCCGTGTTATGAGTGATTATGGATTTTCGTATTTTCACAGATTAAAAATGAGATCAGGATGAAAAAAAGATTATTTAATTTCAGTGAATACGGGCGGAAACGAGATGCCGCATTTTACAAATATAATCTATTTTATTTTGATGAATGTCGGTCGAGACGTTGTTTTTTTATTTCATTTTGTTGGCACGAAAATTTCAACTCTTTGGCTTCAATCATGATAGCTCTCTCAAAATGGCACAAAATTTTTTTATCGCCAGTACCAAATGTACTAAATTCAGAGCGAAGCGATCGGATGTAATTTGAATCATTTCATATTGACGAGAACCTTTTTTTAAACGCATCCGAAAATTTTAGTTTAAGCATTCAGTCACTTGGCATGGAATGCCATAAATTAATTTTTTTCATACCAAATGATTCACGAAAAAAATGACATTCCACGAAATTAATTGATTATTATATTCCACTCGTACCCAATATAATCAAGTACAAATTTCCCATAAAACAACTCAAAAAACCTCAACGTGTTTTTGAAAACGTTGCTAATTTAAAAAATACTCTAATCGTGAACTTAATTTTTCATATAATATTAATAAATTGATATATGTAATTTTATTCAGTGATTATTGAGACGTGGAAACTATTCAGAATGACATACGTCTAGATAATCGTCCAATTTCATCCCCAATTGATTATAACAAAAGCCATTTTTCATCTCTGGACAGAATACGTGCGATGCTTACAATAGAAAGTAAACTGCTGTATCCTTCGTGTTCCTTCTATGTTGCTGTAGTGTTTTCATAATCAAAATGCGGAGCAGAACCATCGTGATAAATAGCACCAGACGAATTTCCGAATGTTCCCCATAGTTTTCACTTCTCTGGTGCTAATGAAGAGAGTTTGGATGTCCTCATCATTTTGTACTTTCGGTTTACGCGACACACAAAAGTTTTTTTTAAACGGTGCTGAATATTTAACTTCTTCTGTCTGAAACTGTTAAATAATCAACAATATTAATGCTGAAATTATTTTTTTCTCAAACTTTTCCATCAGTTATAGAAACAAAACTTATTCAAACCGAAGTTTTATTAGTTCAATTTTTGTAAATACTCTCTGGAACTCACTTGGAATCTGCACAGACAGAAACCTTCCTGATATACACTTTTGAAAATGGATCAGTTTCAGGTTTTTTTTAATTGCAGTCCTAAAATTCATAGGTATAATTTTTTGGATCAATCATTTATGGTTGTTTCAAACTTTATCGAAGATGGAAATAGGGAAATCAAAATTATCATTTTCCAGCATCATTTAAAGTTAACCTCATTTCCAGAGAAGCCACATTTTGATACTCCTTTCTAAGAAAGTGAACTTACCATAAACCAAAAATTCAGGGAATTGATAAGAGAATAGCTTTTATGGTACATACTTTATTCCGTTTTCTGTGAAACCACTTTTGTGCTTCCTTCGTCGTTTTCCAAAGTCGCGGGTTCTGATAAAGCCGTGTTCCCGTTCCCTCATGCAGGTTATTTGAACAAAATGAAATAACAGTAACCAATAAAAATTTTTTTCTCGTAATTCTTATGGCGATCTACCTTCTTTTTATCGCTTCATTATATGAAGCAACGAAAAATGAGCTTCATAGTCATTCCGACTGGATACAACTGAATATTAAAATGTTTATGTATATTCACCACATGCTCCACAAACAATATAATGAAGTAGACGGAAAAGTCGTAAATGCTAGATTTTTTATGCACACTAATCAAGTAACCCGTGAATGATGTTGTGGAAAATGTCTGAGGTGGTGAATATAAATGAAACAGATATTCGTTTTTTCGAATTCAATGATTACCCATTCAAATTATCCAATCATCTAATTCAATATCTCGCCTGTATGGGGACAAAGTAAAACAACACCCTTGGTTTCCCAATCGACCTATTGCTGTTTGACATCGAGAGAAAAAAAATGTTGTCCTCTGTGAAACCGAGCGAATTGCTTGTTGTTAGGAATACGGATGATGTTTCTCATGTGAGTCTCTATTTGCTTTCTATCAAACCCCTCGAATCATCCCATTGAACCGTATCACTCGAACTTCAACAACACTTATGCCGATCGATGGGGGTGTAGTAGCCACTTTCTGAACGCGGAATAATTCATCACCTCTAGAATGAAATTGTACCGCGTATAAATGGCGAAGAAAAATTAACTCATTAATTTTGCAGCAGATTGTACTCATTAGTGAGCTCATGCTTTTTTATGAACTGAATTAAGCTCCGGAGCCCACAAGTGTCAAGCATATTGATTGCTCGATTTTCTTGGTATGAAAGGAATATTTTTTATACGCTGAATTAAATTCAGGGAGTGAAATGTAAATGGTTAACACGTTTCACTGCATTTTTATTCACGGCATGTATTCATCTACTATTTTACAGCATAAAGATTATGATTACAGTCCAGTCACTACACTAATAATATTTCTTTGATAATAATCTGGAAAAACATTGGTTTGGAAGATTGTGTTATGTCTGTGGAAAAGAAAAGGTGGAAAATTTGGTCCCGAAATTTTCTTTCATTCATTCATTGTTGATAGAAAAACACGATTAAAAGCAACAAACATCTGCTGAAATTAAATGAGTTGATATTTACAAAATATTTTTACACCAAACTGAACTTTGGAAGGGAATACGAAGTGGAAATTGACGTCACTAACTGAAGCGTTAGTTAGTTTATTTATCACATTTTCCATTCTACTCATAAAGCTCGAATGGAAACATTTCGACGCGACTATTTTCGAAGCAAGAAAATTTTCATAGTTGGAAATATTCTTTTTCTATCGAACACGGAAAACTTGCCGGACTCATTTCAAATTACCTCCAAAATATTATATTTTTGCGATGTATGGTAATTTTAGAGCGGCCTTTCCTTGTTATTTCTCAGTTATCTAGCTGAAATGATCAAATTCCTCGAGGAAAACCTGGGTTCGATATGAAATAATATGAACTTGAATTTCGTTCGTTCCAATGAAACTTACTAAAGTACTCTGGAAATATCCCAACTTCTTCGATAAAAGTATCTAAATATAAGGAAATGATTTCAATTATATTAAAATCATCCAAACATTCTGAATGAACTAAAATTCATGAATACATTTTCCTACCAAAAAAGTAGAAGATATTTTCAAGTGGTTATATGTATTATTTTTGGATTTATGTGTTCAAATATGTACGGGCTGAACAAAATTTCACTAAGTTTCAGATCCTCATAGTTCGAAATCGTAATATAATTCTCTTGAAACCCTTCCATATATTGCTCCACATTTCCGATTAACTTTCCATCACAATCATCGTTTCCGTTCCAAAGTTATATGCTTGGTTTCGAATTTCCTCCCAATCCTGTGTCATCAAGACAGGGAGATTAACCAGGGGGTTCAAGTCGCTTTCCAGAAAATTATTCAAACTTATACATCTACGGTCAAGGCTAAGTTCTCATGAATGTATTTCCCAAACTTTGGTAGAACTGGATGATTTACTATCACTTGTACATCTTACAGTTGGTTGTCGCATATTATAAAAAAATAATTATTTACCGCTGTCGCCAACGTAGCACAAGTGTCTCTTCAGAAGCTGTCCAATCTTTTTTTGTCTTACGAGACAAGGATAAACTACAGTTTGACCACCCACGCGAAAATTGTTAGAAAAACAACATCGAAGCGCTCACTAATACCACCGCACAGCACATAAGTTCAGTTTTAAGGGTCGCGGAATGCAGACGTGTCCCGTTTTCCTGAAGTAAGCTGTCTGGGTTATCCTCGTTATCTGAAAATAATGAAAAGAAGTTTGCGAAACAACAAACAGGGATTGGGAGGGGTCAGATATAATTCCCTTCATCCCCCAGTGATAATATTCTGGGGCTAACTATCACTTGGATAAAGAAAATTTCGCTGAAAACTTTCGGAAGTTAGTAGTTGGAATGCGAAGCGCAGCTACTCCACATTTGAAATGATTCATTTCTGGATTAGATGCATTACGTATTATATTTTGATGCAAATTTTATGTACCCACTTGGCCCGACTCGTAGGACCGAAAAAACGGAATATCTTTCTTCCACAAAAATGATCCATTTAAATATTGATCATAGAATGATCGATGGTGAAGGGAGGTGAAAATTCGGTTTAACTTACAATTCAACTCCAGATCCTCGTCGGTTACCTCGTTGGTTTTTTTACGGAATTTGCCTGTAATCAAACGGAATTAAATTAATATCACTTTCGAACTTTAGTTTGTTGTTATGGACAAATTTTATATTGTTTTATTTTTTCATAACTTTGAGAATAGAATAAAATGAATCACATTTCAGATTTTCATATAAACTATTTTGACGTTAATTGGAGCTAAATTAGATACACCTAGTTCCACACTTAAGTCTTCTCGAAGTGACAGTGAAAGTCACAAGGTCTGCAAACCAAATCAACCTTTTTGACCACTTCCGCCTAACAGGGACATAAAAATTCGAAACGAAAGTAGTTGTATCATATTAAGTTTTCATCATGCAGAAATTGATCTGAAGATTTCTATTCCCCTCGAAGAAACACACCGAATTGCGATAACATCTCCAACAATCAAATCATTCCAAATACGGTGGCAACACGGAATATTTCATTATATCGAAAAATTTTTTGCGCATACCTGCATGAAAAATATGCTTTTTTCCGGTATATTAATCTTTCATTCTTTGCAGTAGATATCGAAGTGGAATGAATTATTTTGTTGCATGTTTGAGTGACGTTCGCCCTCGATCAATTCGATAAGTGACTTGAAAGTGTGCAGAAGGTAGACATTTAATCGTGACAGTCAGGGACATGTCGCTCCCCCATGTTATTGCTTATTATATTTATTCAAGCTTATTTCATTTATTGATCAATCGGATTCAGGAAAGCGGAGTCTGCTTTACCTTTCAAATAATGCCAGTTCCTTGATTCTCGCGAAAAAGTGTCTGTTCCAATAACGAGAACTGCAAACTTCCTTCTCCATTCACATTGAAAGACAATAAAGACGTTAAACTCGTTAAAATCCATCGGCGGGCATTAATTAGACTCATCATTTTCGACAGACGATATAAATTCGGAGGTCCTGTCATTTGAAAGGGAATAAAGCTGGCATTTCGAATTGAAAAATCTACAGATACTCGATGGAAGTCAACAATAGTTTTCAATTCGTTTTCATCATCGTGAACTCATTAATCACGAAGCCGTATCGAAAATCGTGTCCTGAACACTTGAATAAAAACTTAATCAAAACTCAATTAATTCTCAGTTTATTTATGGAGCTACCTTCGTAATTCAACTGATAAAAATGAGAAATGAAAAAAAGTTTACATGCATCGAAATTTTTAATAATTTGATAAGGCTCCCTGCTATTCAATATTTCAATTAGTCGATAAACGTTATTTAACAATTATTCACGAGGAGGATTCAACTCTGCAGTCATGAGAGATATGCAGATTAAAAGTTCGTCGATAATTAATATATTTGTGGAAAACTTGGAAACAACTGGAAACAACCGAAGCGGTGGTGAATCATTTTGGTGCCATTCACCGTGACAAATGGGCTGTTAACACGGGACCAGCTATTTTCCCTTATATAGACAAGTGAAATATGCTACACAATCGAAAAGAAAACTCACCTTTTCTCGAAGATCCATTAGAAAGTTTTGACGGCTTTGGAATAGCTGAAAAATATAGAATTTTTAACCAAGAACAATAATCATGCAAAATGCATCAGAAGTTTTTTGTACAGCAACGCACAACGTTCTGGAACAGGAATCAGATTCCCTCGTATAAAAGGTTCTCGAAATTATTCGAGTGTTCTTTTTTCACCCAGGTTTGAGCCTTTTCTGAATGAACAAGTAAAACAATTATGAAAAAAAATGAAATCTAAATTACACGCCTTTTTACGCTGTATTTAATTCAGACTTGAAAAGCATATCCTCTGATCAATTATCGTTTTCAAAAGAATGTTTTCAACATTTTATCGCAGTATTTAAACGCGCCTAGCTACCTGCAAATTACGGGAAAAAATCCTTTCAATTCATAGAATTTCATAATATGCGAGAAACGAGTGAGGGTTTTTGAAAACACAGAACATGTGTATTTTGCATGCGGCCTTTCACGAGTTCTCGGGGATGGAACAAAGAGCCCTCTACTCCGTTCAAATGCTTCGGTTTTTCGTTTACTCCTAAAAAGTTCATCCATTTCTGAAATTAAAAATGGTGCACTCGCGGTTTGCTTTTGTAAGGTGTCGTGAAAAATGCTACTGAGGTTTGATTACTTGGAAGTTGTGAATTAGAGTGAAGCAGTTCGTTGACTCTCGTCATTTTCTTACAATGTTATATTGAAACATGATTCGGTTGTTAGCATCCTTAATTTCGTTGAACAGGTGGAAAAAGTGGAAAAGATACGTTGAGTTGAAATTCTAGTTGGTTCAAGTTACTTGCTGGATGTTATTATTAAAGGCTTTTCGTTCTAAATAGTGAGGTGAAAGGTTTCTCGTGACCTTTGTTATATTTCGTGCATATGTTTTGACTTCATTTCCGCACTTCGAGAGCTGCATTGCTTTTTAAGGTGCGAAAGCTTCCGGATATAAAATGATTCATTGATTGGGAAATGTAAATGAATATGGAAATTCATGCGAACTCGCTCTTTTATAGATGGAAAATTGCCTCTACTGGTATAGGAAATACAAAATATTTTAGCTTCTGGAACGTGTTCTCGAATTACAGTTCGATATTTTTTTTCATTTCGTGTAATTAAGTATCGTCGTGAAATTTCAGGGGGGAATCGGATATAATCAAGGTAATTTGATAGTTTTTTGTTCTGACTAAAATGAAAAATGGAAAAGAGTAATGTTTCGACAATGAAATTTCTGAACAAACTGAATTATTTATTACCTACAGACATATATCAGATTATCCATAGACTCTGAAAGAATTAATCTTAAGGTATACGTCCAAACCAAAGAACACAGTAACAGCAACAATTTTAATGGGTAACAGTAACACGGGTTGCTGCAACTCATTAAAATGAGCAACCCTGTAGCACAGTTACAGGAAAACAGCCTCTTAGATAACGAATTACGGGATAAAAAATTATTGTTTCTTCTGAAAAGAGTGAAAATTTTCTTGAAATGTTCAGAATTTCAATAATCTATAAGTTTCTATGAAATATCGAATAAATTCATTTCTCAATGTCTAACTGAAAAACATCAGAAACTTTTTGAGAAGATGACAAAACTTACAATTGAACCATTGTCAAAAAAAAATAATAATTGAAACTATGTACTAGGAAACGTACAAAAAAACTTCTCTGAATTTCGATTTATTCAAGAAATTCTTTTGAACAAACATTCAGCATTCTTGCAGAATACGATATGAATTGTGAATTTTTCGAGAGAATCTTTGAATTTTTTCAAGAAATTTGTAAGATGCTGACATTTTTAAAGAGACAGCACGTAGTGATGATTTTTTAATTGACCTGGAGTTAGAGTTTCAAGGTAATTTCAAGGTAAAGTCAAATTTTTTAAATGAAATGCCCCATTTTAAACCCGCGATTCGGAAGCATTATGAAATTTTCACTTCAAAAATGATTTTTTTCGAGACCCATTCATGACTCAGGGAGTCAACACTTCTTTCACCATAATCGTAGAATTTCCAAAAATTAGACCCAAATCGAAAAATTTTCAGGGACCAAAATTGCATCATGACCTTGGGATTTAAGGTCAGTTGAAGGTCAAGTTGGTTATTTTGATAAAATACCTTATTTTAGACCAATGGTTTGAATAAATAATTGGCAAGAATATTTTTTAGGTCCCTGAAATAAAGAAATAACCAACTTAATCTTGCAGTGATCTCGGCACTCCACTGCAAGATTATTCTGAAAGTCATCATCACCTGATGCTCTTTCAAATTTGGTTCCTTAGAATTTTTTCGATTTGGGCCTTCTATTCTTGGAAAATCAACGATTATGGTAAAGATATTCATTGAAAAATATCATTTTACTTTCTTTTCACAATGTAGTATTTGAAGAGAAACGAAAATAGATGAAATCAATGGAATGATCCTCTACTTGTTAAACAGAACAATTAGTTTTTGTCTTATATTCAAAACTTTTCAAGAACATTCATTTGCAAGGTATATGGAGTTTTGAAGAGTTTGAAGAGTTACAAAATCGTGAACTGCGCTTCGCTGTCCCTATTTAATATCACCAAATCATTTTGCCGTGCCTTCTTATATTGATATTATACAGAATTTCAGGAAAACATGGATTTTTTTCCTGCCCAAAATTAATTATCAAGTAAACCCTAGAGGATTATATGTTATGAAAGTTGGAGTTAATGACGAAGTAAAAAAACGTCTTTACCTTCTCCTTCATCTTCAAAAGCTGTTAATTTTTTTTCAATCGTCTTTTGTCAAAGGAAGCCCTAATCTTAAAATAATATATTTATTCGCAATTATACCTCGTTTGCGGAGTAAATCTTCCCGCTTATTTAATGAAATGTCTTGGAGCAGACAGAACTATTTGCGAAGTGGCGACAATTTCTCTTGCATGTCCACCGCAAGTTGGAATCTCAGACGGCGTGGAAATGTATGGAGCGGGTCCGGCTTCGTCGCCGTGTCGCGCGCCGAAACTTCCTGAACTTCTGTGAATTTCGCGTCTGGAATAATTCATCTTTGACCAACGGACCGAGAAATCGAATTATATGCCTCGAAGGCGCTTTTTAACTCGGCTAGATCTCCCTCTAGGGTTTATTGAATACGCAGAGATCTTCTCATTCCTAATTATACGTTCTCGCTTTCAGACGATTCATAAACTTCCGTAATTTCATTAGCGTTAAGCGTTTTTAGACGGTTTTTATATGGACATTTTAAGTTTTTTTTTTGGAATTGTTTGATGCCATTCATTTCATTTGTCAATTAGTGGAATGTTATTCACACAAAAATCATTCGGTTCGCAAATACGCAAGTATAACTCACCAAAAAGTTGAATTGTGCCATCGGTGTCACCAAGTGAATTCTTCGAAACACATTTATAGTTTCCGTAGTCCGACGGTTGAACCGATCGTATGATCAATGTCATATGAGTTTTATAACCCATCGTTAAAAAAGAGGGTTGGAATTTATCACCTGAAAAAGAAACGAGGGGTAAGAATAACATGGAAACATTGTTCGAGAATGTTGAGGTTGATACGCAAGGAAGCAAAAGCAATCAGGTCTTCTGAACTTAAGGCGACAGGTGATTGTAGATCGTGAATTCAATTAAATTGGCGAGGGCGACGTTTCTTTTTTCCGTGCGATTTGTCTTGTATGTGTCGGTTTGAAGGGGGAATTCCAAAAAGTAGCTTTATTAGATTCGTTCGCGAAAGAACGACAACATGAAATTAAAAATATTCAAGCCAGCGCGTACCATTTCAATAAACAAAAAGGAAACAACACATTATTTTGATAATACAACTTGGCAGCTTTGAAAAGTTAATATTCAGTTATAAATATTTCAACTGAATGCAATGCAAATTGTTTAATTACTTAAATCTTCGGTGTCCGAGCCATACACAGAATGTAAGCGGAATCAAAACGGTAAAATATCTCGCGTTTTAAGAAGTTAATTAAAAAATAAAACAAGTCTTCTCATTCTTTTCCGTTAGAAAAATGAATTCGTGAACAAATTAGCCAAGCCGCTTGCTCGTGACTGTTCGTGGAAAAGTTATCAAATTCCAGGCAGGTGTCGGCGATCATACACAAAGCATAGAGTTCTAATAAGGATTCTCTGTAAAAGTTTTTGGCCGAAGTGCACAAAAGGAGGAGGAAAGTCTTTTGCACGTTGTTGCACTTTAGACAGGCTTTGAACCGCAACACATAGAGAACGGCGGAGACGTTGGTCGGTTAGAATCGATCAGTCGAAGCAACACGTCCAGATTTTATGTAGGGAAAAACACTATACTTACTCTGAGGGATAATTTCGCCCTTTTCGTCGATCCAATAGTTGATAGATTTTGGAAACGCTTCCGAGTGACATTCAAGTGTGACTTGCTGACCCTCGTACGCGCCGACGAGCTGATTTTGTATCCATATCATCGGGGGAACTGGAACAATTCAAATAGTCCATAAAGTGGAACATGCGTTTCTATACCAACGGGTTTTTTTGGTATTGATTAGTGCCGAATTGAAAATTGAATGAATCGATGTGTCTGATTTTTTTATGCGAAATTCTTCACTGTAACAGGCGTGAACTAATTGATGAAAAATCATGTTTTGAATTCACGGATGAATGTGTCTATAGAATCGCTGAAACCTTTCATGCAGCGAATAAACAATTGGTTGGCAAAAGCACAATTACGCGCCACACAGCCCACTTACGCGGTCACCTACAAATAATACTCACAGTGTACGATTAGCATAATCCTCTTGCTAACAGAAGGGGGTAATCCGTTCGAAGCTATGCAGAGGTACGGACCCATTTGCTGCCTACTCACGCGTGTTATGTTCAATACGGGCCCCTCTAAACTGAAAACTGAGAGAAAAAATTGCTCATTAACTTGATTGAGAGCGTCAACCGTAAAAAATGCGGCGTAGATGAATTATTGCGTTTTCCCAGCTGACATCAACATCTTGGAGCAATATAGAAGTGTGTATAGAATGGTATCAGATTCTAATAAATATATTGAAGCACACTATTGCAGCCAGGGGAGAAAAGATAATTATGCGGCGTTTGGTGACTGAATATTGCGGCAGTCGATTAAAAATAAAAAAACGGGAGAATGGTGAATGTTTTGGAACTGATCGATCGCAACGAGTGTTTTACAACGAACGCGAGCTATTCCTGGCCTTCCCGTTCTCCTTGGTTTTGCCTATCGGCAAGAGTAAATCGGTTATAGTTTTACGTTGAAGATGAAGTTGCGAGGGGCACAAACGAAAAAAAAAATTGTCGAGTTGATGAAGCCAACGTGTCCAAATCACTAACGCTGCTAAGGCTCGTTTCACACCGAACGCGCTACGCATCATAGAGTGCGTTTTATTTGATGGGTCTTCCACCTCCAAATTCAAGAAGATTCAACGATTATCGGGTTGCTAATCCACAAGAAAAAATGTCCACCACACATTAACATTAATTTTATCAACCAGAAACAGCAAAGTCTTACGCCAAACGAACTATGCAGATTGCACAGTTGCAAAACCGATTGTAACGAAAATCTGCATTTATTTTAATATAGAAGTTTCATTGCTTATTATTAAAATAAATTACAATAATCCCATTTTCCTCCTTTTGTTTTTAATTTGAATATACAGTGCATGTCAAAATTATGGAACAAATTCATTTTCTCAGAAAAAAAATATTTGGCACCAAAATCCTGAGGCAATTTCACCAAATTCTTATTCACTTTTGAAGGTTTTTTCTTGCACAATGTGCCATCCGCATCAACCCTCTAAATTTTATGAAAATGGGAAAGTGGGTCATGTTGTACTTTTTTGGCAAACGTACAGAAATTTTCAAGAAAAAAATTTTTTTTTTGTGAAAAATTATTTAGTTTAAAGAGGTTTTCAGTATGTGCACTTTTCCATGGCTCATTTATCTTGAGAAAATGACACCCGATCAAATTTGGTACTGAATGAAAGTCGAGGGCACAGTTTTGTATGGTGCATCCCTTTCAACCTCTACGAACCCTTTAATGTACAAAAAAATGAAGTGACTTTGGAAATTTATTTCGACATTGAAGTACTACCCGGAGAATCATTGTGCATTGAAGGATATGTCAAATTAAATGTTCAAAATGACCACCTCCGTTCTGAATGCACATTCTTCCTGTACGTTTTGGACAATTTCTCGAATTTTATTCGGTTTTTCAGATCGTCCAAACTTGCGGGCCTATTGATGTCGATTTTAGGTAGCCACATAAGAAGAAATCGAACGGTGTCAGATCTGGAAACCTGGGTGGCCACTCTATGGGACCGCGTCTTCCAATTGGGTCATTTTCATCCTGAGAAACATTGGCAAGAGCGTACATTGACATTTGACAACGCCAGTTGGAACAACCCATACGTTCCGCTAACTGCCGTGAAGTACTGTGAGGATTTTCTTCAATTTCCACCAAGACATTCAGTTTTGTGTCTTCAGAGGTTCTGAGCCATGACAAAGAAGTTATTCAAACTAAATAATTTTTCTTGAAAATTGCCGCACGCCTGTAGAGAAGATACAAAGAACTTGCCAAAAAAGTACCACATGACTCAGTTTCCTATTCAAAAAATTTAGAGGGTTGATGTGGATGGCACAGAGTGCAACAAAAAATCTGCAAACGTGGATAAGATTGAAACAAAAATTGATTTGCATCGGGATTTTGTTGCCAAATATTTATCTCCTGAGAAAATGAATTTGTTCTATAATTTTGACGCGCACTGTATAAGGAACCGGGAGAAGTCATGTCATCTAATTGCAATTACCACCCCGCGAAACGATGGATGTCACGTTGCAACCAATTTTAATTGAGCACCATGATCCTTTTCGATAGTTACAACGAAAATCAAGTTGTGACTTGACGATCAGTCAGCTAACATGTAAATTTATATCGATATTACAATATTCCCGACTTGTCAACGGCGCCCATTAAACGGTTGAACAAATCGTTCATCCGTTTCACAGCTTCCCATTCAAAATTCCAATTAACGCCGAATGTAATCTGCATTTATCCGAGAAATACGTTTTTTTTTTCAAACATTTTCTATTGCCACGTTCATGGTGAACGGAATTCGTAGCGTGATACATTTTTACGTGCTCCGGTACATTTGCGAGCGCCCATCCTCAACATGCTTTCATTAATCCTACAGGATCTGTCTGCAGTTTCATTTCAATAACCGTTCTTTTTCCATATAACAAAAGTACATGCACGTCCGCAGCCAAACGAGCGAGAACACGTTCGAACGCCCATAACGCTCATGGGTTTCCGATATGAATTGTCTGTTAGAGCGATGCTTAAAATCAATGTGAACGAATACCACGGTCCTCCAAATTTGGAATGTGTATACATGATTTTTTAGCTTATTTTCGGGAATTCATAAAGGCGTAATAAATAGAACAAAAATGATATTAATCCGATAGGTAGTAATATCGTATTGTCAATATGACCAATAACCTGTCCTCGTTCATGATTGTACTAATCAAAACAATCAGTCGTTATGTTGAAATGTCGTTATACACGTAATTTCTGCATCAGTGTCACTTTTCAATCAGACTGGACATTGTTCGACTGTCAATATTGAATCAGGAATAATTTACGTTTAATCAAGCGTAACCGATTATGAATTCATAACCGTGGTAAACAAGCCAATGACAATTAACTTATTCTTCTTTTTCTCCCGTACGCTACTGAACAACGTTTCGTCGTGTGAAGATTTCCCAAAACAAATCCAGAAACTTTTCAATGAAATTCAGCATCGACAGCAATTATGAATATTTCGACGGAGTCAACCCTCAAAAATCGGAAATGAAATCTGCTGAATTTCATGGGAGCAAAACGAGAAACCTCCTTTCTTGTGCAGAAATTCAATTTAACTTTTATTTCACTCGTTTCGAATTAATAATATGTAAGTGAAAAGTTAGATAGGTACTTACGAATTTAATGCAGGCTTTGAAATACAACTTCTCCATCCATCTTTATTTGCTAAAGGAACTTGAAAGTTACAAATACAGCACTCCCTTTAATATGTACCATTACTTTCTTGGAAGTGAAAAATTCAATAAGTGTAAGTGCCAAGCAGTCGGACAAGTTACAAAATGCTCTGATCCGGCGAGCCTTTTCGACCTAAAATATCATCCGGTTCTGGTTAGAATTTATGTGTGTGTGGCGCGCTCAAAAAAATTAACTTTCCGATTGAGGAAAACGCACCTTCCACCCGCTCTATCCCAATTAGGTAATACATCAACCCAGTTGCTGATGGATTGCCAAGGATCGGAGAAATTGATTTCATTCCGCTCGATCTATCAATCATGCTTCATATGATATATCTCAGCATTGCAAATAGGTGGCTGCATTTTACCTTCAGCATCATCCGATGTCCGTAACGTTTCCCCGGCTTCTCGACGCCAGGTTATCGTTGGTTCCGGCGAGCCACGCGCCACGCAACGCAGATTTACATTCGAACCCTCGCGCACCACCATATCTGTGCTTGTCGGGTAATCCAATATATCTGGTGGTACTGTAAACAGAGAGAGGGATTGAACTCAATACTAGGCAAGAAATATGATATTTGTAGGAGAATCGAGTATGAATTTTTTGACTTCACTCACTAGTCTACAACTATCCACAAGACTCTTCACAGGAAGCTTTGGATTTCGATTTTATATAGTACTAGAAGCAACATACAGTGATCAATGAAACTGAATTTATAATAACCAATAAAATTAAATTTTTACTCTCAAGAACCCATTCATCTAAATAATTCGTACCGTTACCGATGGAATTCCATTTATTGGCGAGTTAAGTGCTGGCGATAAATAAAAAGTTAGCAATAAGCGAAGTCTTCGGTTACGTCCGTATTTATACCTCAGCATCGGACGAAGCCAAAAAGGCAAAAATCAGCCAATCCACAAGTATCGCATCACAGATATATCGATAGAGAAATCACTCCACGAAATATTCAATTGGATCACACAGATTTTCTACATTGTGCTTCCCTGTGTTCATCTAACAGCATTCATTGTAAGAAAAGCGGAACAAAGGCAAATGAAGGGAAAACATTACAAAAGTGAAAAGGGGAAATTACACCAAGTCGGCAGAAAATATAGACGAGAGAGTCGTATGAGCACCCATCGACGCTCCTAATGAATAGCATGAAGCACGAGTAGAATGCCTTGAAACGTCGATTGTTTCATGCAGATTTTTTGCAATTCGTTTGCTACAAACAAAATTAAGGTTCGCGGGTCGTCAACAACTGCTTCAATTCTGAGAAGTGTAATTCTTGTTCGAACGAGTATATTCGACGATAAAAAGATTTCTGATATTTCCATGTTTTGCAATTACTGCCGAGGAAAGCGTGAAAAGTCTTTCTTTAAAATTCATTTCGAAAACGTAATTCATATTTATATGATCTCAATTTCTTACCAATTTCCGTTACGTGAATATGTAAAATAGGATTGCGTGTGGATAATGGAAATTCTAGAGCGGACTGTCGTTCGGATTTGGAGCTTAATGCAGAGGTTGAGATCATAAAGTGAATGTGCAACTTAAGGAACCATCAGGTGGCGACATTTCAGCGAACCGCTTAATTAGTCGGTTGATAGATGGCGTACCATTATCATGTTGGCGACCAGAACCGGTAACATAACTCGACCAACAATTCTACTTCATCCAATAACATGCAAATGTATGTAAAATAGCCATCAAATTACATGAACGTCATAGAATAATTAAGGCAAAACGTTGTAAACTGGGCGCTCGGTCTAGTTGTCATCATATCCCATAGTTTTGACGTCGTAGAGCTTCGATAACTGGTTCGAAGCGAGCCGGTTAATTGATTTATAAGGCGTATAATATCCTTTGGATCTCTAACAAAATTCTAAGTGACGTTTATATTCACCTTATCTTAAAATAGGAATTGAATTTCTACTCGCAATTTCTGTCATCCATAATTTAGGATAGCACATTAACTAATGAATATATTAATAATAAAGATAATAATGATAAATATAACATAATACTAGAAATTTTTTCAACTTTAACTCCGACATTTTCAACAGAAATTTAAAAACTATTTGCTCATCTGAAATTACTGTGGAATAGTGACTGGGTCATTGGTTCATTTGAAGTGTGCCGGCTCATCTAAACGTGCACTTCAGTGTAATGCAGGTTTTAGAATTTTGAAAATCTACTATGGCTTCTGTCTTCAAAATATAAAAGTCACAATATATAGATGGCCAGTTTTGAACATCTTTTATAAATTTTAAAAGTGTCCTTTTTCCTTCATCTCATCATTTGTGATTGATTAAAGTTTGAAATTATTTGTTGGTAAGTTTCAAGCAACACTTGACCAAGGTAGTCTTTCCAGAAATTAATTTTGAAAATTTTCCGTCTCGTTGTCGTTGAAGCAACCAGATTAACTTATTCAGTACTACTTTTTGTCATGGGTTGTGTGAGCTGAGAGTCGTGCGGAATTTTGATACCTGCTCAGTAGTCACTAAGTGACTAACGATTATCATTTTGAAGTTGGAAATTTTAGTTCAATTTGAACTTAACTTTTATCCGAGTTACGACTGTTTCTAAAAAGTTTCATAGTTGCAGAAATTCTCAAATGGAGCCGATCGAAAATTTTAAGAATTTTATAAAAAAGTCAATGGTGGTTAAACTCAGAATAATTCTTGAAAAAAGAATATCAATTTCTATCCCCAGTTCACATGTGTTCGTTTTATTACTTACCTTTCAATTTTTTCCACTGACACTTTTTGATAATTTTTTTTAAAGGCAGGTTAAACGAAAATCAAAAGAATGGAAATCTATTGATGACAAAAGAGACTGAATTTTAATCAAATTATACAGTTGAAAAAAAATTTCTATGCATAATATTATTACGTAAGTATTTCGTAACACCTATCCTATTTTGAGCACATGTTTCGATTTTACAGGTGGCCAGAATTTTTCTGTTTCTATTATTATATCAGTATGACAATAACAGAAATCCATTTTACTAAAAATTCCTATAATCTTATTTTTTCAGTGTACATGGGGGTTCTTCGGATATATCTTAACATGAGTTACCTCCTTTTTTTTCTAGTCTACCTTCGAATCTTATCTTTTTTCACGATTTCCACGTATTGGTGGTATAATATACAACTCCCAACTGATAATTATTAAAGAAGAAACGGTTCTCCATCAAAATTTATGAAATTCAACCTTTTAAGTAACAAAATAAATTTTTTGAAATCTTACGAAGAATTCCAATGATTATTAGTATTATATTTACGAAAGCCGATATGCAACTTAAATTTTCAATGACGTTTTATAAATTTAATGAAAAATTTTAATGATCAGAAATTTTTTATTACATTTTAGAATTTTCTTCTGAATTTCGTCTGGACCTGCAGCCATTTTGGAATTTTTTCGAAAAATTGGACAATTTCTGTTTTTCATGAAAAATAGGCGTGAAAGATTTGGAAATTCAACAAGTAATTCGAAATGCGGTAAAAATTTGTGGGAGGAATTTAAAATTCAAGTTCAAGAAGTTTTTCTTCGTTTTCCGGGATGTATTCAAAAATTCGAGTGAAAAAGTGATAAACGTAAAATCTAAACACAAAGCACGATCAGCGATGTTTCCTATCTCGTTTTATATATGAATGTTCGCCTTTCACTGTTAGTATTCAGTTTTTATGTCTCACAGAATTTTGTTCCGAATTTTCAATTTTGTTCAAATTTTGAGAATTTTCAATTTATTGCAGAATATCACAAAATCTTAAAAATTTCTGATAGTGTTAAAACTGCCAGTTCTTCTTTGAATTCTGCGATGTCAAATTTGATTTCCGTTCTTCACTTTTCTCTTCATTTTGGAAAACTTTCGCGAAATTTTTACAATTAACAACCAACCAACCAAGAGACGAAATTTCAGCAAGACGTAACCTAAATATTTTTTCATTTCTTGGTTCAATTGATCAGATATGTATTTGATATTTACACAAAATTCGTGTAAACCTCAAATAAATATCCGATTAATTGATATTTATTATTCAAAGAAGTATTTGATTCCGTAATCGTATCACTATTGCGATGGCCAACATTACCCATTACGATCAAAACAACATTGTGTACTTTACCGTCGCGTCGTTCATTCAAATGGAATATCGATTATATGACTACTAATTATTTCGATTTGGAAACTTTTTATAGAACGATATTATTCAGTATTGTGCACGTCAAAATATTCAATAATTTCATCGAGCTGTTATTTTCTGATTCAGTTGAAAACTGAAATAAAATATCCTATGGTGAATTCGTGAAGAAAATATGAATTTGAAGACTAATATTTTCGTTCCAACTGAGCTAGGACAACGTTTTTCCATATTTTCACGAGGAGTTCATGAGGAGGAATATTTCCTGTATTACATTACAATATAGAAATTCCCGTTATTTGCTCTCTGGTCAGTTATGATTCTTGATGCCTTGTTAAATTCCGCAGTAGGGTTCGACATGTCAGGCGCATATTATCAGGCTGGATGATTAGATTCCAATTTTCGTCAGCGTGAATGAATCCTTTGAATCCTGTATTTATTCCATCAGAGAATATTCCGAACATGGCGTTCATGAATTGTACAACCAACGGAATTTGCGATTATTCCCATCAGAAATGTGCATTTCGCGAAATTGCAAAGGAAACTATGTCGCTCGCTTCGGACGTTAATAAAATAAAACCATTTACTCACCAACTATATCTAGATAACCCACTTGACTCTTCATAGGATCTGTGTTGATTTGACACATGTACCAACCCTTGTCGGACTCCCTGACTTCCTTGACGTGTAACGACCACGTCTTATGTTCGCTGTGCGTTATTCCTATCCTCTGATTCTTCGTTATCACGTGACTGTGTATTGTGAGTATTGTTTGCGTGTCTACCCTCAACCAGGCAACCTAAAAATAAACGAAAATTTAAAATATACGTTTTTCTAATCTATGAATGCCAGTCGGAAGTTTTTCATGTTAGATGAAATGGATGGGAGATCGATCTAGTGTTTAGCCATATTCTTTTTCTCACAAAGGGTTCCCCTCTATTCTGTACGATAATTGAAAAATGGCCATTCAATCCCGAAGGATCCTTAGATGTTTCGATAATATTACTCCTTTTGTGATGTGGGATATTAAAAGCGTGTTCAGTTTGTATTGCGCTTCCAATAGATCACAAATAACTTTTCGACAAGGTCGAACATTTTATAAAAACCAACGGTCAAGTTAATTAAGAAAATGCAATTTTTCCGTGATACCACGAAGATCAATCACGAATCGAACATAGAATATTAAATGACTATTGATAAATAGCCACCTCAGGTAAACATGGAACGTTTTCTGTAGCGATTAATTGAATGATAAATGACCAGATATAATGATCTAGCATATGCTGGTATAATAACAGTTTAGCGAACTCACAAAATTGTTTTCAATATCAAATTCATGGGGTGTAATTTGTATAATTCTTGTGTTTGTATGTCCCAGTCTGTAAATATGGCTTTCAGGAAAATATTATTCTGACTGACGATTAGTACAACCAATCCTGCAATATTTATAAGAGGGTTGGAATATTTGATTTCAAATCTCCGTATTAGACATTGCCACTAGACGTTCACTAAATGGACTAAAACTTGAATCGTTCATCCATTCTGCTTGTTAATGTTCAATAAATCATTCGTTGATAAAAATATGACAGGCTTCAAATGACTGTAATAAATGAAGGTATTAGTAGATATAATACATTTGTATAACACATACGTCAGAGTGATGTAATGAATATTTTCAGGCGACTAATTACGAAAGTGATACATATCGTCACGCTTACCTATTGTAGAAAGTTACCAATTGCATGCAACTGTGCGGGAATATCTTTCGCGCACGGTTGATCCGTGCCGGAAAGTGGTGACGTCGAAATGAAACCTATGCCAAGTAGATAGCAATAGATGAGAAGTTGACTTCGTATATCTCATTAAATATTGAGTCGGGATTAAGGTACCAAAACTCAAAAGAATATATCGTACCATTAACGAAAAGCATAACTTGATTCAATTGGCCATTCATGAATTCTATATTCATGAATAAATTAGGTTAGGGTTTCCTGTCGCGGAGTATCATCCTTATAACCAAAGAAATCCTGATAAGAAAAAACGTCAAAGTCAGATATCATAGACGAATTGGATTTAAAGTTGTCACCACAGATGAGATATATGTTCTGTGGTTATCATTTCTCAATGAAACGTCGTTCGAATTGGATGAACTATTATCGAATTTTCATTCAGCTAGAGGTCGTCTGAAAAATGTCGTTCATTTCTCGTGCAAAGTCAGATTTCATTGCTCGTGTCTAGCCTCACTCGGCTCCTCCTCGTCCGTCAAGAAATCATCAACTTTCTGCACTCGTTATGAAATATACTATCTTGTAACTTGGATTGTTATACATGCTCTCAAAAAAAATTAGAGAATGTTTCAACAAAAAACGAACTACATATTCATTATCGGAGATAGAGACCGAAAATCTTCTATTTCAATCTTGTTGCTGTCCCCAGTGATTTACCGAGCTAGGACGAATCGTAAATTCTGAGAAACGATTAACAATCTCCAGCTTCAAGAAGAAAAGTATCAACGGGCATTCACTGCAAAATTTCATCGCGGAACGCAAATGTGGTTATTAATTTTCCGAATCACGAGATATGTACTGTCGAGAGGACCATAAATTTCTCAGGATTCAATATCTCGATAAATTCGTTTTTTGTCAGTTCCTTCGCGTCGCAAATTTCCTTATTATTGGAAATAATTTTTCGATAGCATTATTAACCTTACCCTCAGATCCAGATCCTGGCGGTAACTTCACACTTATTTCCGACAGAATGTCCTAACCCAAATTGAATTCAATACTCAAGTGTAAAAAGATGAAAAGTATTTTTATTCAGATTGAATGGGACGATGGAACAGCGCCAAAACGTCAAAATCAGTTAGAAACGAACGTTCAGAATTATTTTCTTTCGGTGAATCGAATCAACTTACCCCTAAAGCGTAAACTGATGAGCAGCAAAGCCATTTCATCCCGCTCCATATCCCCATCAATCGTATATAAGGTTATTCAATATAGACTCCGGCATCTCCCTGCTCAAGTACTTAATCCAGCTGCCGATATAAAACAACACGAAACGTCGGCTAACAACGCAAAGAAAAGTTTAATAATCTGATTGGGCTTGTTTTCCTTAAAATCAACTGAACGGAGAAGCGCTTGCGGAAATGGAAATCGAAGGGCTTATTTCCACTGAGATGGCGCTCATTGATTCCGAAATTCCAGAATAAAATTTAATTAGAGAGATCAGAACGTTATCATTAAATGGATCACGAGTTAACCATCCTCTATCCAATTAAACTTCTGAAACAGTCGATAAGCGTCAGTAACAGGAAATACAACTTAAGTACGAATGGGGGAGCTTTTGCTAATAAATGTAAATAAAGCTCAAGGAGCAGTTTGTGACGAATCGCGCTCATTAGTCAGAATTAGGGAACGTGCAGAATCAAATGTGGATAGATATGTCTAAATGGAGATGAGTTGTCTATCCCACGTTGCACCGAAATTAATCGATCAGAAACGGCTAATACGTCGGTACGCGCAAAATTTAAGACCAAGCTGTAGACGAGCAGCATTAGCACTCAAATGTCGAAGGAAACTCGAGAACTGTATTAACACATGCACAACTCATAATATAACTTTATATGACGGAGCCATTTCTCAACTGACTGATGATTAGGCTATTAACTTTTCCTCCAATACAACTTGGAGAGCGCAATTAGCATTTGAATGTTCGCATTCTGATACCATTATATCCAAATCGGTCTCTGATACCAATTATATTTACTACTGAACAGCAAGTGTTTTATTCCGACCATTTTACCGGGAAACATAAAAACTTTTTTTATAATGGCATCGATACGTTATGTTGTAGAACAGACCGATGATGGACTGAAACTACCAGACCGAATCAAACATTTCAATTTAAATTGATAAATGGAAAACTATGAATCAATCGATCAAACGATTCTCGGGCCTACCTTGTATTGTCCCAGATCTTCAACCAAACACGAGAGTATTGCTTCCCTCCCAACTGGAACGGTTACATTCTTGATGGGTGCGGTGAATTTGGGATTATCTGCAACATGTAAAATTCATATAGTTCCGACTTGCCTGCTATAATTAGCAACGGAGTTAGACATATTCAAACTTAATTCGATCATTCTTGCCTCTAATTTCATAAGTGTTAGCCCATCAATTTGAGATGAGTGATATAATCGATAAAAAGGAACAAAAGCTGCTAAACTTTCGTCCTGAATGCGTCAGTTGACAAGAAGTCATACAAAAGGAGATGTCACCTTGCCGGTGGGCTCTAATTATGTCGGGAAGTTCTGGAATAAAGGGGGATGCTTCGTGCCTCCGACAGGCATCGCATGTGACTTCCTCGGGCCAGTCATTAACCAACACCATCAAATTACTGCATCAACTGAATTAAATAACCTCAATTCGCATCAAAAACTTGCATTATTTATCACACTCTTGGAAATCAGATTAGCCGAGGATTGTTGCGCCATTTCCTTCCGGTCCGTTCCACCGCATCATTCATATGGTTTGTCGTCAAATGATCCTGATTTCAATTTCGCAGCACGACGCTTATTACACCCAAAAGCTCGAAAGTTTTTCTATTAGCCGGACCCTTTCAGATGATACTAAAACTAGTTTAGATTCTACTTGGCGGCATTGTTGATTTAGTCTATTGCGTGATGAAGTTGCGGGAGTAATTCCCAGTTGGAATACACTTCCTTTTCAAAAGACAACATTGTCTCCAGAGGAAATGCACAAAATATGGGGAATTATTTGACGTGCATCCCGAGACGAAAATTTATTATCTTCATGTACGATCGGAATTTCACGAATTTATTTATGTTATCATACTTGTATTTACCGGGGGAAGTTGTTAATACCCCAATAATTAACGTTTTCCTTTTACGGGAATCCTGTAATTTGTAAATCCAATCGGTTACGAACTTCCATCATAAATAATCGGCTGCATTGGCATAATGTGCCAGGGAGGGCAATCTGCATATATCACATTTTAATTGAAAAATCAATTTCGCAGATCAGTGTGTGGCTAGGAGAGAAATGTTTCATTGCTTCATATAAGTGGTTTTCGTTCTGATATACGCTTCCATTTTTTTTCTGTCAGAGAATAAGACAAAAACCGAATCATTTTTGTGAAATATTTTGTGTTGCCACAATTTCCTTCATTTCTGCATCAGATGCGATTTTGAAATCTACTTCTCTAATAAAAACCAAAGAATTTCAATTTTTGTAAAATTTTATAACGTTTCTGAGAAATTTTGAATACCGATTCTGAACTTCAGGGTGAACGCACTGTAAAGAAACATCCAAGGAAAATTCTGTTATAGAAGCGATTTAATATTCTGATGATAATTTCGGAATTTCGATTTTGGTGATATTTTATCACGTTTCGCATAAATTTGGATATCGATTCTAATCTTCAGTATAGACGCACTGTGATAGAACTTCCACAAAAAATTCTGTTATAGATAGATCATAAAAATTTGACAAAAATTCAAGAATTTTAGTTTTGGTGATATTTTATCACGTTTCGGTTATCGTTTCTAAATTTCAGGGTGGACGCATTGTAATATAACTTTTTCGGAGAATTTAGTTAAGGGTGCGATTTCGAAATATTTATAATCCAAACATAATAATCTAATGAAAATGAAAATTAAAATTACAATTTTTGTGATATTTTATCACGATGCGGGGAAATTTTTCATAACGATTCTAACGTTCAGGATGGACGCACTGTGATAAAACTTTCATGAAAATTTTATTTATAGATACGATTTAAATATCCACTCCAAACATATTATCCTGATAAAAATTCGAGAATTTCAGTTTTGGTGATATTTTATCACGTTTCGGTTATCGATTCTAACTTTCAGGATGAACGCACTGAAATAAAAATTTCTCGGAGAATTTAGTATGGATATGATTTCGAAATATGTATATTCCAAACATAATAATATAATGAAAAAATTACAATTTCTGTGACATTTTATCACGTTTCTGAGAAATTTTGCATATCGATTCTAACGTTCAGTATGGACGCACTGTAATAAAACTTTCATGAAAAGTTCTTTCATAGATACGATTCAAAGATCCACGCCAAACGTTTTATTCTGACAAAAATTCGAAAATTTCAGTTTTTGTGATATTTCATCACGTTTCGGTTATCGATTCTACCCTTCAGGATGGACACATTGAAATAAAACTATCAGACAATTTAGTAATGGATTCGATTTCAAAATATATTCTAAACACAATATTCTGATGAAAATTAGAAAATTTCAATTTTTGTAATATTTTATCACGTTTTGGGAAAATTTTGAATATCGATTTTAACCTTCAGGATAGATTCACGAAAAAATGCGATTTCGAATTCTACTAAAAAATATTTTTCTGATGAAAATGATTGATTTCAATTTTGGTGATCAAACTGCCCAATGAAGAATAAAGATGACCTGGTACGATTAGTGATAGCTGCTCGAAGTACTACCCCATAAAATCCAATGAACAACCCTTTGCGCTTCAAACTGTGTGTTATATTGTTTTCTTCTTATTTTTGCGCGTCTTTCATTTAATTCCATTCCAGATTTCCATATATGCTTTGTTTGTACCAGTGCAGTTAATAGTATCGATGATTCCTGATGAGTGGCACCAGATGGAAATCAGACCAAAATTCAGTAATGAGGAATGCTCGTACAGGATTTCCCTCAATTTCAAACTCCTTCGTCTTTAACTTCTTCATGAACAAATTACCGCATTAAAGTGATTCCGATGTCCCAGAACTTTTCTCAAAGATATGAATGCATTCTCTCGCCGAACACACACCGTATGGAAACAAAGTAGACTGGAGGATACACAAGTTGAAAGTAATCCGGAACTGATCTAGAGTCGACAGCGTCTAATTTGATCTCGCTCCATTCAGAGATGAATAAGAAACAAAGCTATCTTTGAAATATGCTCGAAGCTCAACATCGCAAACTTTTCAATTTGGAAACTTCCGTAATCGTTATTACCTTCCTCCTTTTGAAAGGGGGCGACAGCTGTATCTAATTACTTACTACTTAACGTTATCGGTAATCTTACCGATTTCCAAGTTATTCATCCGAAGGTAGCAGTTGGATTATTTCACCGAGGAAATTTGACGGGGTGATGTGATCGGTAAAAGTTAACGAAATGTGAGTCGATTGCGGTCGTCTTGAAGCTGAATTGGCGGTAGTGCATAAGTATAAAAAAAAATAATGACGACTGTCGGTGATATTATTTCCCGTTCGAATTCATCATCATCGTTCTTCGTTGGTCTTAAGTATCCGCTAGGGGAAAATCTCTAATTGATTGAATACACCGCGGCTTCCTTCGAGCCTCTTTTCGTCTAATCTTTGGGGTACTGGCGCGGCGCATCGTCTCGAAGTTCGCTCTCTTATTGGATGACGCCAGACGACGCTCTCGTTACTGAAGAATTTATTTCTAACAAAAAGAGTCCGTCTTCTACACAGATTTATCAATCAATGCTGTCTGCTTTCAGCGACCTGGTAATTGATTGATAATAATAAGGGAAAGTTTTGGTTTTCTTTTCGTGTTAGCGGAAATCCCTGCCGACTGTGGAACATCTAATAGGATTTTCAAGATGTCCTAAAACTAATTTCGAAGTTCCTTCGGAAGTTCTTCAGCCGATGTTGATCTGGATTTCATTTTCCTTGTGAGTGCGACGAAGGAAATGTGCAAGATTCCCCTCTCATCTTTCGAGTCACTGAATAATTCATTGTGTATGTATATTCGAACGGGACATCCCTTTACATGTTTGAACGAATCCAGTTAAAATTCTTCGTTTACGAATGGCGATTGTATGTTCTAAGTATGCATTAAGCGAATTGAATTTATCTACCTTGCTTTGAAAATGTTCAGTCATGTGTTCACATTTTTCGTTGATTCAATAAAAGCCTCTCATACCAGTTCCTTTATTTCATGTATATACATCCCATGGGACGAATTTCCTGAAACAATCGTTGACAAAACTCTCGGCTCCTTATATTTCAATTTGCGTCGTTTCAAAAGGTTTATTACATATTAAATTTGACGATGTTACAAAAATAAAATTTATGAAACATTCATTGGTTACTGAGAAACTAGTGTTCTACTTTATAGCGGCTTCAAATATAGGGAAGATTCTTTCATGATTGAGGGGATTTAGTTATTTTGATATTTCAATCACCGATAATATTTTCAAAACTGTTGGACGGTAATCAATCGATCGAATGCATTCATCGAATAATTAAATAATGCTATATTCGTCTTCATTTTTAAATACTCCATTGAATTGATATTTCCAATTTTCCATCGACAATACAAAGCATGAACATAATACGATTTGCAGATTAAAAAGGATCAAGGACCTGTAAATATGGGATTTTTAATGTGAATGTACTAGTGATTTTCACATCAGTACTTTAACATAGGTTAATATGCTTAATTCTGACTAACGTAACGGAAATGCTGATTCACACAAAATATAGTTCCTTGTTGAAATAGATCACTAATTTACTTGGCAAAACCTCCTGGATATCGCGATCTGCGCTAACCCCAACCGAGTTCGGAATATGTGGATAGGATTACATCGCAGATGATTCTTATTAATGAAGCTATTATCATCTCGCCTGCACCAAGTTAAATATGGCTAGATTTTTAGTTTAAGTTATTTCCTTGTTTCGTCTGCTCGGAAAATTTGAATTCAGCGGTAATTTTATCTCTCAAGCTATTTTTTCCCGAATCATCATTGAGAATGCTCAATTCAAACGTAACGTTAGATAATAACATGCCGTAAACGCTATTCTCTTTTCTTCAAGGGAAACTCATTTCACAGCTATTATGCAGCTGTGAAAATTCGTCAACAATGGGTTCCACCAAAATTTAATTGGTTTTCATTATACACACCAAATATGCTGTATTAGTTAGGTGTTCCGGAAACTGATGAAGTTCATCAGGAACAATGAAACGTATTACTATGTAGCACTCGCTATTTTGTGGCCACATGAAGGGGTTTTGAAGGAACTGGAAAGCTATATCCACCCCCACATAATTTACTAATGATTCTGAATGAATACTTCAAGAACAGTATGGGTATAATTCGCGAAGCGAAACAATACGTTATTCTACCACTTTATCACAATGAGAATTGTTTTCCGATATTCCTTTCAAGGGGCAAATGTCACATGAAGAGAGTCGTGCAACTAAAGTCGGATTGTATAATCAATTAACGTGTTTTCTCTGATTGGTTTGGGGTTAAAAAATCGAATATCGTACAGAGAGAAATAGGGATATTACCTGAATTTTTATTTTCTTTCGGCTCTATTCAGCTTTTCATCAGAATGGAATGACGTGAAATGGGCTTTACCTTCAGGTCCTTTTCGCATATTTTATTAAAATACATCCACATCCAAACACTGTGCATTAGTTGATTATTGTCCGAGGCTAGTACAAATTCACGTCGGTTATATGCGCTACCTATTATTCTACATCGGATATCATCCTTCATTGGAGCATGGGGTTTCGCTAACTATATTATGATAAGGATTTACTGAACCTGATCCAAATAACTCCCTGCATTGTCTCAACTGGTCGAAAAATAAACAGTCTCCTATTTCATTATTTAAAATTTAGGTTTTTTGTCGTGGGCTCGAGATGCTTTCTGTGTTTATCGACAATTCTTTCAATGTTTCTACATCTATCAGACGTTTTTTCAATATTCGGGTTGAAAATTCTGTATGGTCATGATTGACTTAAGTCGACTTGAGATTCTCTGGAATTTATGGCGAATATATGTTGAAATAGATTTGATCAGACGTCTTATGTTTTTAAGATCCTAATTTGCAGATAGAATATATTTGCATATTAGATCATGACAACTTGCATAGTAATTCTCGTGAAATATTCTTAAATGGGATGAAATGTTCACTGCTATATTCAATGGAATGTCTGACTTCCTTGGTGCCATCAACTTTTTAAACTTCAATATTTCATAATATTTATTTCCCAGAGATCTTAATATCGTTTGTTTTTTAAATATTGTAATTAAGTCAATTTTGATATGCTAATGTTGCACAGAAAAAAAAAGATTAGGGGAATTTCCAGTAAAACAGATTCCTGTTGTTATTACACTGATATAATAATGGGAAACAGCTTCTTTACGATTCCTGTAAAATCGAAACATGTGCTCAGGACAAGAAGAGCTCTGTTATTGAAGGAATTCAAAACATCAAAGACAAATGGAATGATTCTGGTAATGAAAATGTTTTGTGCTATAGTTTTAACAAGAATGAAATTTCAGTTCATTTCAGTAAAATTTAAAAGTGAATATAATTTATGGTGTTAACTAACGCGGGCTTAAAAAAATTTTGAACCATCGAATTCAGAAATAATTTGCTTTTTGATAAGAAACCCTCAGTCATTTATCAAATCAGTGGAAATATCAATACAAAAAACAATATTATTGTTAATATTCATCTTTGAATGATTACATTTTCTCTTTGGGCATTAAGGTATTCATATTTTTTAAGGCGACATTATCTTGTATGAAGTTTCCACTGAGAAAATACCAGAAATCAAGAATTTATGCTGAGATTTCTGCTCGATGTAACATCTCGTTCAATTCACCATTCGAATCGTACATTATTAAGTGATAACATCTACAGATTATTTTTAAAAAAATTTTTTTTCTTGATTGATACGAAATGAATCAATGAGTTGGGAAATATTTATGCAGTAATTATGTATAGGATTTTTTTTCAACTGTATGAATTGATGAAAATCCACTAATTTCATTTCCTTCAATTCTTGTTTTCCATGGATTTAAGACAAACTATGAAAAATTTTTAGGAGAAAAAATTACGAGGTGAGTAAAAAATTAGCACATGTGGACTGAGGAAAAAAATGTATAGTCTCTTCTTAAATAGGATTATAGCTTTAGCCATGGTTGACGTTTGTTAGTTTATTCGTAATTAACGTCTACATGGAATACTGAAAACTGTTTTTCAGTATCAGGTTTTGATAGTGTTACATTTTATGTAGATGAGGTATATAGAACAATACTATTTTTTATCAATTAATACTTTTAATATGAAATAATTTCGAGAAATAAGCTCAAGACATTAAAAGTCCGTTCTTGACAAGTAGCAATTCGTAAGAAGTCCCAATATAAAAAAATGTAACTAAATAGTTCCAAGCAAAAGGAATTGGTATGACTTTAAAGTAATTATTATAATTATAAACTCCTGTAACATTTGAATAATTAAGCTGTTATCAGCAATAAATATTCTACTAAGAATTCCTGTAATACGGACAGAATCAAACTAATAAGCCACTAATGATTCCTGTAGTCATCAACGGATTAAACAGTTATCCACAGTAAAAATTCTTCTACGACTTCCTGTCATGCTGAGAAATTCAACATTTCGTGTAACTAAATATTCCTGTTATGAGCAATGAATGATTCATGTTAATGGAATCGGTTTGTATTTACTTCCCTTTGTCATTATTTTTCTAGAAATTCCGTTTATGTGTTTATGAGTTAGTAGAGCTGAATTACTTTGAGTATCGAAGAAGCAAAAGTATTCGTCAACGGATTTGAATCAGCTCTGTGAATAATAACATTCATACATCAAGTAAAATAAGAGGAATAAAAAAAGCGGTTGGAAACATCCAGAAATGGATAACAGGAAGACAGAGAAGTATGACAGAATAAATAAAATATTTCAATATTTCCCAAATTAAACGGGAAGATGACTTCAAACAAGTGTCCCTGTGTGAGGAGGAAAGTTAAATCCGACTTGTGTATACCTCAGAAAATCAAGTGAAAAAAATGAGGCAGTGGTTGAACAAAATGTTTGCTTGGCGTATTATTCTATAGAATAATAAACCAAAAATAAATTGCCGCTTTTTTGAGCATTATGGGAGCACCCTCAATGAAAATGCCGACAAACCACCCCGATATTTCTCCGGTAACATAATAAAGTAGACTTTCGGCGGGTATTTGCACTACCACAATCACCCGATGCGTCGCTTCATATAATACGGCACATTCACAAATAATCTGTGGTGCGCTAACGCATTCTTTCCCCACATTCGTCGGTATTTTAGGGGATCCCCTTCCATGTCATGGAAAAGCGCAATGCTCCAGTCGAATAATTTCAATCCCATTACTTCCGCGAGATGGAAAACATTCTCGGGATTTTATGATCGAGCCCGAACAATATTAGCTGTTGTTATTTTCACAGGCAGTTTAAATCTACAAATGTCAAATCCAGTCGAGTGATTCGAAACGAGATTTCTGTTTCCGAATTTCATGCGATATCAGTGAGGTAGTCGCCCATAATGTAGGAAAAGTTTCGCCTAATAGAATCACGCAGTGCACGATGCTTTTTTTCCTATTGCAACTGAAGACTAAACGTCGGTTTAGCCGTGAGAATGGAAAAGATAAACTAATTACCCACTTTGTAGCGACACCACTCCCAATTAAGGTCTAATTTTCCTTCCGCGGACTTTCGACATATTGAATGTGAAACGGCATTACTTTGACCAACATGCAGTTCAAATGTAGATCAAACAGAAAGGAAAGTAATTATCCAATTGAGTTAGGGTGAAGTCGTAATTCTTTCACTGTCGAGTTCATCACCGAACCTATATAGAAAACGCTTAACCTTTTGTTTTGGTTTCATAGGGCCACGCTAAATAAAATATTTCCCCCGCATCAAACCATCCATATCTGAAATACGTCACATTAATTTTCTATAGTATTCAATCGTCATCTGTTAGGTCCTCCACTTTCAATAGTGCCGAACCTTTATCTCATTCCGATTGTTTTTCATTCGATATAACGCTCCAGGATTGATCACCATCAGGGATGCTTTCAATGTGGTGAATTATCAAGACGTAATCGATTGTATCCGAATCCTGGAGGACTTAGTTGTTTTGTTTCAATGATTTCCATTTATGTTATCGAAATCTAAACAGATTTGTGCGAATGGAAAAATTCGATTATTCGTATGTCCAGACGTATGTAAATGTACGTCATATTTTCAATTCTTTGTTCTTTAAGAGTATAATTCGAATTCCTACTAATGACAAAAATTGAAGGCAATTTGCTTTGTACTCGAAATAAAAACTCACGCCGTATAATAGTCGTTTCTATCAAATGTTAGTAGTGCCGGAGTAGAGTCTACTCATTCTGAACTCGATCGACTCAACACAGTCCCAATTCCAATCCAATTTCGCCATCTATTTTTAAACTGCGGAAATTGCCCAATATATTATTTGGTATCGGATAACACTTGCTTGCTGAAAGTTTCTTCGGTTTCCCGTTGGATGGAAATATCACAAGTTGATGGCTTTAATAGCATCATACAAAGAAACAATTTACGCTGCTCGTAACAATCGATGCTTGCAGGTGATAAAATATCTGTACCACTCCGTGTAAGGGAGAACTTGGTGGAGCGTTAGAGGCTTTGAAATGTATAGTTTCCTCAAATGTGTCGGCGTGTTATCCATATAAATGGAACAACTATTTTTCCCAAATAAAACATTTATTTGGTAAATAAATTTATTTCTGAAATTACATTCCATATCTTGAATATAATTAAGATGTGATTCGGTTTCCCTAAAATAGCGCTTTTCACTTTCAACTCCCACATATAGCTGTTTTTGATCTAACAACATCCGGCAATCAAATTAATCTCACTCAAGCGTCAATTTCACCGTGGAATCACTTTTCCCCCAATCCGCAAATTTATGTTTCCTGGTTTTGCCCAATCGATATCCTTGTCATCCCGATACTGATACGCCAAATAATTAGATTTCCATCATAAACCATCATCAAAAATCAAAGAACTTGTTTCACATTCACATTTATCAACTGACCGTGACTTTAATAGGTTTCCACTTTTTTCCAATTTTCTCTTTGAATGTTCACCAAAATCATTGAATTTCAAATTAGATTTCACACCATCAGAGCATACTTATTAGACGATGTCTGAATTAGCAAATTCCATTCGTGATAATATGACGCACATTCAAATGCAAACTGAACTTTCCGGACCTTCTTTTAAGACTCAGCAAAAATTCAAATCGAGAATACGAAATTCGAAGTTCCGTGTTTCTCAGTTGAAAATTCGATTACCGCGTTTGAAATGGACGTCTGGCTATGGATCTGATAACTACCAGTGCCCTCGCGTGAAGGGAAGAATCGGAAAAGAACTGAGTGAATGTAAATAGATGCGGTGGGTTCATAAATGTTCCTAATGAGATTGACGTGTATAGCGCCAACCAGAAATTAAAGTGTAGGAAATGAGCATTAATGTTTTTTTCGATTTGATTATTTAAGTAAATCCATTAGAGGAAATGGTTTTCCCTTGGGATTCGGTTTACGATCAAAGATACGTAGATACCATGTGAAATATCAACTACTGATGTTTACCTAACTCGTTGAGTGTTATGAATTATTAGTGATGGAATTGTTTCTTTATTTGTAGACGAGGAATGATTTGTCAATTCTGAGTCACCCGAACAAACTGACCAGTTGGACATGGTGACGTAAAAAATACATGTAGGATATTAATCGCACTACTGATTTCTTAATTCGACACGTAAAGCGCAATTGTCCAATTAATTAATGCAATACGTTTTATATATTTTCATGTTCATAATTGATTTAAACATGAATTACATATGATAAAGCTCATTCCGGAATATAACACTCGCAATCAATTGTAATAGAATCACAACAAAATATTTATGAAAACTCGAATTTGTAAGAGCAGTAATATGCCAATCCTATTCGTGATTTTCAGGTTTGTTCCAACTGGCGTTATGAACCGTTCATGTACTGTTAGGATTCTGCGCTCTTCATAAAAAGTACTTTATTTTATGAACAGCGCAGAATCGTGACGGTACAGAAATCGTTCACAACGCGAGTTGGAACAGACCTTTTATATACGAATGCATATTGGTTAGGGTGCTTAAATTCTTCTCAATCATGTTTTATATAGTGTTCCCTAAGTTCCTTGAGGAACTTTTTTTTTCTACACAAACTGATATCAAAGAATAATTCTATGTTCTTATAATATTAGACTGACTTCTTTCTTTTGATTCGATTCCGTTCTAATTATGAAAGCAAAATTCATTATGAAATAATAATAATAATATTTTCGTCATGGATTACTAAAATCATCGATACATATTTGTTGATCGATTATGATTCTGAATTCGGATGATGGGACGATAAATATTCATGCAAAATTTTGGTTCGACTACGTGAGTTTCGACCCGAATTCCTGGAAAAGATAATGATAAAACTTCTCTGTCATAGACTTTTGCGCGAGACATGCAACGACTGCCGTGGGAGGGCATCCAATTCTACGGCTTCTATAATGTCTGTTCACTGACGACTTATAAAACGTAATCCACTGGTAAAATCATGAAAAAATTTCATAATTCATGGATATTCTCTTGGAAATAAAATGAAAAAATATATTCAACCAAGCAAAGGCAATTGCAATGAAATTTTCATGGAAAAACCTTTGTTTTGTGATATTTCTTTCCACATATTCACCTTTTTTTGGGAATGTTTCACCGATAGTCATCTAATTACAAATGTCATCCAGAAACTAACAACTGAAAAATCGCCGAAATCATAAATTATTTAAAAAAGGCATTTAGGAAATATTTGATGTATTCAAAATTGATGAGACATGGGCTAGTCTTGTTTTGTCTCGAAAATACAAGGCGAAACGCAATTTTGTTCTCGATCTCGATGTAGTCGATCTTATTTCGTTTCGTGTGCTTCTGTTGATCCCGTCTCAGATTTTCTCAGTTAATATCGATATGTTGAGAAGAAAATTCTTTCGGGCGGAAAATAAACGTCGTTCTGCCCAGAATTTAGAAAAATTCTTGAAAATCTACCTAAAAGTTTCTGAAATCAAAAATTCCAAATTTTTCACAGGAACTTCAAAATTTCATTCGGTTCCATTGGGAGTCTTCATATCTCAATGAGAAATTTTGAAAAAAATGTCAAAATTGTTTACATAATTCCGGAAAATATAGCATCAAAATTCGGATTTTTACTGGAATGAAAATATTCCTGAAGAAGTTCGCGTGGCCCTTTTGACTATTTCCGAAATATCGAACCAGATTTTTTATGATGAATCAGGATCACTTGGAACTGATGTTCAATAACTTTTTATTTGATCTTAAAACTCGTAAGAATTATTGCTGACAATTCCAAGAGGAAGGTACGAAATAAAATAAACAAATGGAGTTTGTGGAGTTGTGGATGAAACGTTCATTCTGTTTTCAAAATAATTCCATTTTTGTGGTCGTTCACTACTCGTCGAAAGTCAGATTTCATTGCTCGTGTCTAGCCTCACTCGGCTCCGCCTGGCTTCGCCTCGTTCGTCAAATTAACACTCGCATGAAATCATCGACTTTCTGCACTCGTTATGAAATATACTATTTATACAACTAATCACTTATCTGAGGTATAAATAATTTACTTCACATTATTCGATTGATTACTATTACTAGAGAGTAAAATTTTGGAACATCAAAATAAGTTATCATCTATTGAATAAATTACATTTTCTCTTGATATTCGAGAATATCAGAAACGAAAAGTGCCTACCATGTATATACATATATAAATATAAAATGAAATCCATTGACGGATTACTGAATATGCTAAATATGAGGTGTTTGGATCCAGGTGTTTGAACAATATTTCAATACTTGAACCAACGATTTCGCGAAATCTGTTCCGATATTCCAAATGGCCATATAAACTGAATTTTCAATTCGTTATAGTGAATGATTCTATTATGGGATAGGTGAATGGAATTGCGTTACGGTAAATTATTTCCCAGTATATCAGATTCGAAAATCAATTAATCACCGATTAATTTGTAGATTTGAAAATATCGAAATATCCATTATTACTCACGTAGGAAAATTATGGGAATATTGAATTCGATTAATGATGAATAGGCCAGAGCATCGATTACGTGAATCAGACAAAAGGGATATTAGTGTCGGATAACGGATTGAAATTTAAATTCATTAAAAATGTTCCGAATAACGGATGGATGCTCAAGTATAATAAGGAGGAAAATTTTTTTCCGCGTAGGCAGCTGCAAATATGGAACAAGGCCGGTATTAAAACGGTAACTGAAAATTTCGGAATCTCATCTGATTTCATATATTTTGTGTGGAAACTTTCCGGATAAGGTTGAAGTGCAATAACCGTGAAGCGTTTAGGGGGAAATGAAATATGATTGGAGCGAATCTTATCGTTCAGACGGTACTTATTTGTAGCGCCTGAAAATGGGAGATGTTTCACGTTAACCTGACCAGGTAAACGATTTTCTAATTTGGGAGCGAAAAGGTTCGCTGTACGTAAATGGACGTAGAACCGTATTCTTCCATAATGTGGGGTATTTTTATTTTCCCACTCGGAGGTTTTCATGAGTCCCAAAAATGTGGTACACTCGAGTCACCCTTTCACAAAGAATCCTGTTACGCCTAATAGTGAATTTTTGTTCTGCTAATAACAAGGAAGGAATTCATTGAAAAATAGAATCCGATTGGATTTCCCATACCAAGCGAGGAAGACAAAGGATGGATTTCATCCACATCAACGATGTTTTCGTCATTTTTTCTAAATTAAAACCCTTTGTTCCAGTGGAATTATTCTTTGTGAATTTTTCTGGTCCCAATTTTCCCATGTAACGATCAGCAGCGCCGGTTATGATGAAACATTGCTGTTATCCGAGCGTCGAGGAGCTTCGTACAGCTTCCTGTTATTCAAACTGGCGTATCGGATTATAGCGATCTAAATAACTGGTGGAATTAGAATGATGTAAAACAGCGAAGCCAGGTTGTATAAGCGTGAATGAATTGGTTGGAAATTGACCAGGGACATCCTTGTAAAATTTCCAATTATTTTGTTCAATAGACCGATAGGAGGCTTGATTATCCAAACTTTAATAAAAAATACTCCACTAGATGTATTTGGGAATTCACACGTTGCCAGGATTTCCACCTTATACACGAGAGTTGGGCTCTGCATGTTCTCTCGGATTCCAATGGAAACACTAACAACACATGCTTCGAGAGAAAATAAAATGGCTTTCGAGAGAGTTCAGTAAATAGTTCTCTAACATCTTTGAGAGTGTCACGAAACGTGCTCTGCTCAGAGGAGACTTAGGAAATAGTTAAAGATTCTATATTTTCATCTCCTGAAATACCCAAGCTTAAAGATCCTATGAAAATCTACATATATATTGAAACGTCCCTTTCTATATGTATGTGCCCCAATAATTTCACATTAACCTTCAAGGCTTTGTTTTCGAAACGGGATTTCCGCGCTTTATGACACTCTTGCGAAGTTTCGGAAATTCGGTTGCATTTCTCATTCTACACTCCTCCGACACCAATAATTTTACTCAGGTATATCAAGTTTGGAGTTTTCATTCTGATTCCTATAAATATTTGAGTGGACTTATGGAATAACGCTGTCAATTACCAAAACATCGTGTAGTATTTATCATTAATAACAGTAATTTCGTGTAACAATTTTAGAATTAATATGTTGATATGAGTTCGGATGTAACAGCAGTTAAAACTAGATTTTCAGCAGGTTCTCATCTTTTCTACATATAAAACGAAATTTTAACTTCCAAATACCTTTATTGGATTTCGATTCGGATCGACAGTAGAGCCTGGGGAATTTTTTAATGCCGCTACTTTATATCACCGATAACTTTTTGCAGTCATCTGAATTGTTAAACGTGTCAGGTATTACGTCTGTAACAAGACGGAGTGACAGCAGTTTACTAAACTATTCATAACCATAACTCAGGAATTTGGGTATAAATATATTTTAATTTATGATGAACATTATCATTCACAATATATCTTCCCTCTTTCTGAGTCAGTTCTACAAATCAACTTATAATAATTTGATTCTGTGTTTCTTGAAAACAGAAATTACGTTTGAATGGATTTTTTTGGTAACTATTTAGAGTTCACTCCTTGAGGAACGATATATAAGGCGCCCAATATGGAAAATATATGGGCATAATAATCGTGGCGCAAATAACTTATTTAGTCCACTAACAAAACAAAAAAACATCTGTTCCACGGTTGCAAGTTTGACTTACGTGGCAACGCTGCCTGCCGTTGGACAACTTAATGCGTGCGCACATTCAACCGAGTGGAGTAGAAGAAACCTTTCCATCTACCTTCGTTGCGACTTCTTCGCTAATCCGCTAGATGGACACGCTAAGAAAAACAGCTTTGCGCCAGTGACTACGGGATATTTGAAAAAAAAACATAGACGTTAACATCAATGTTTCAATGGACCTCAGCCTAGTTTTCTGAAAAAATAATACCTTAGATGATTCTTATTGAAATGATACCGTATTTGACATAGGTATGGAAAAAAACACCATTAAAAATAGATCCTCTACATTAAACTTGTTCATCAAATTTGCTAGCATTGAAATCTCTCCAAAGATTGTAGTGTGTTACCACGAATTTCAGTTCCTCTAAGCATTCTTACAATTTTGGGAAAGCGGAGTGAATCAAAGCGTATCAACGAGGACAAGAATTCAATTTTTCATAACAATTTGAATTATAAGTTGTTATCCAATAAAAAATCTAACCAGAAAAATCAAAATGACAGAATTAATTTACTAGTATTTTCTTTGATTGTTTTGATTTATTATTACCACGGGTTCCAATAGAAAGGAGGATTCGAATATTCGAAAATGTCAGGAATGTAGGCATGTTGAAGTTTGGTAACGAATTACCTAAATTATTACAACGTGAGACGTTAATCATTCATTCAAACCAATAAATGTGCAAACTGTCAGCACTTCTAAAGCAAACAAAGGGTTTGAGATTCATCTCCGTTCCACTCCTTCCTTCTCAGATTATTATCGTAAAATCGTGGAAGGGGTGGTGCGGCGCCGCTTGCATTTCTGCAACGTTTACTGAATCCGAAGAATCTATAGATGATCTTTATTTTGAACGGTTCAAGTGGTTGGGAACACGTTCAACTGGTAAGAATTCCAATCGTTGATTTGAAATTCAACGAGCAAGAAGATTACTGCAATTCCCACTTTGCGATTGAAAAATAGCGAAACTAAAGGGCACAATCGAATTGCAGTTTATGCTCTTTATGGAATGACATCCTCCATTGGAGTTCTTACATTGGCAATGAACAAATTGGGCAGTGACAATGAGGAAAACGTGCATGAACTCGATAAACCCCGTTTATTTTTTGGGGCTAGGGGGTTGGAATGCCATTTACTCGTAATATAGAAATTCAAAAATATGAATAACGATGGTAATCACACAATTTGCTTCACCATGAATAATGGTACACTGACGAATTATTGTGGAACGGAAAGTGAGATACACGTATCCTATTATGTTGCATGAGGTTACTTCCGCTCTGTTTTCGACAGTATTTTTCTCATAACTGTTCAATTGTAACACGATGATACGTTTTCCTTTTGGCAACCTGAAACTGACTGGCCTCTTGCTTCACATATCTGAAATTTTAACGAGGATTATTGGGCTAATAAAATTGGCATTACACTCCCTTGTTAAAAGGTTATAACTCTATCTGATATTGCGTTAGGGGTTTATTATGACCCTTTTATATGGTCAGTTATCCTCAGTATACGTAATCATTATATCTTTGGTTAACTTGAATATCGTGTTTCGAAAAAAAAGAGGATATGAATTTGTTAATCATATCAGGGGTTCGTTGATGCATCTCAAATTGAAATGTTCTAGAATGTTTTGATTGGCACACTAACAAACGTGAAGTCATTTTCCATTCTCGTATAACTCCAATTAAGCAAGTTATATATTCATTATCCAAAATCTCATCAGTTACTCAATGATTACATTTTAAACAGTTGTTAAATTTTATAGGCCGCGAATGCATAATAACTGTTAAATTTCCTGACATTTTAGTCTAAAGTTCAAATCAGTATGCAATCCTTTTTATGAACAAGCAAATTCATATTTTTATTTAATTTTTGTATAGAAAAAGTCTATGATTAATTTCAAAAAAATTCAAAAAATTTAAAAACATTATCAAACATTCGTCGATTATGTTGACAAATCAACATACTTATCATGATTGAATCTAACTCCAAATTATAAACCCGTTGAAGAAAGGTTACCAAAAATATATCGAATTCAATTTCAGCTGTTTATTATGAAAAGACCGGTTCATATCTCGGATATAACGGACATCGAAGTTCTAAAACGCAGGTTTTGCTTTAAGGATCAGCGTCGAAAAATACAAGTTTGTTTGCGTATGTATGTTTGTATATATAATCGTTGGTGTACGCAAATTATTTCAGGGCAAATTTGAACGTAGCCGTATGAATTATTCAGGAAAGTTGTGGATAAGCGGCTTACTGCGGCCTATTGATTTTCATCGTTGTTGCTGAAACGATTTTCGAGATTTGGCGAAAAATCGTTCATTCAGAAAGCATCGTAGACTGCGCTTCCTGAAAAATAAAGCAATTTAATTTATTTTGAAGGCGGCTTTATTAACAGACTGTTGATGAAAGCAAATATTGATTGCTGTTAATGTGTCGAAGTGATTTCAACTTTTTTGACCGAAATTCATTGATTTCGCTTTCCGCTCAGAACGAAAAACAAAAGTATCATCAAACCAAAGTTTCAGATAAAACGAAATGTATATTTTTGAACTAATGCTAAAAATTTACGGTTGTAAGGTTCTCACAAAATGACTTTAATACAGAAGCATTTCTGTCTCACTATATTTCAATGTTCAAATTAACATATGTAAATGGAGATTCGTTCCCCTCGCGTCCATATATCCCTATAAAATCCATGAAATCTGAGTGTATCTGATGGTTTTCACCAGGGATGGGAAAATATATCCTTGTTACCTAAATTTTGAATTGGTGAATCGTCAAATGATCAAGACGAAGATTCGTATTATTTATTTCTTTAGAGAATTGGAAGATTCAAGAATTCAATCAGGAAGGACAAACAGTAATGTAATTTTCATTCTCATCATTTTAGCAATGAACAATTTTAATTTAAACAAAATTTTAAATGGTATATGCTAAACAAAATTTTTTTATTCGTCGCGAACAGATTCAACGAATCAAAGCAATAGAAAGCAAAAAAAAGATATCTCAGTGCAGTACGCCTTGAGCAAAATAGGAAAGAATTGATCGCTTTGATTCAATCTATTAGCAATCCCACAACTACCTGGTAATTTAATCTATTGTTCCAAGCAATAAATATGTTGTTCATTCCCGAGGGAACACATAAAACTGATCCAATCATCTTTCACATCGTCAGTCTGTAGGACGTCAGAACGTGCTACTGTCGAGTTAGCCGGTATTCCGTATTTCCCTTTGCCCCTACACCGCTAAACAAAATTTCGAATGTGAACATCTTTCATGAGAAGATGTCGGTTCCCTAGATCACGTACAAACTCTATCAACCCATGCATTAAAACATAAAACAAATACTCCTCGATAATAGTCTCATTTTTTTCAAACTCTATTACGTTTTGGATCACGTCCGAACGTTTTATCAGTCCTGCACTTCCTCAGTAATTTTGGTGACGTGTCTCTTCTTTCGTATAACTCGTCGATCAAATTGGGGTTGGATGGACGCGATACAATATGTATGAAACTTTGTTTTGTCCAAATGTGCACCGAAAGAATAAGATAAACATTCACATATAATTGCTTTTACAATGGTTTAATAAAACGACCTCCCCATATTGAACAAATCTTCGTATATCATATTCGTATAACAAGAAGTGGGAGAATTTTCTCATTATGAATTCTACTATAACGAAAATCAATTGCCTCCCCATTTATTCGGCAGAAGGAAGGAAATTATGAATTTATAATCATTTCCGAGTATCCAAACGCATGCAAGTATCCTAGAGGTTGTGGAAGTGAACGAAATCTCCTTGCTTCCGAAAATTAAATGCGAAAATGCGAGCCGTATTTTGCGAAATGACGGAACTGTTCATACCCCTATATTAGTTTCAATTAAAAATTCCGTTAGTCGTACTTTAACGAGATGTGATAAAGTAGAGCTTAAACTCATTGGCTGGGCAATTTTATTTTCACAGAAAATTCGTTCTCAGCAACGAGGACGAATAAATTCGTTGAAGTAGCATAACGTAAACCGTTTCGAATTGAGAAAAATATTATCTGGGCAATAATATTGCGGGCGTTTTGGAATAATATTATGGTGAGCTCCGTTTATTTTCGTATTTTAATCGGAATCACTGGAGAAATTGTTCAAGGAAATATTGTAATTTAAAGAAGGAATTCGTTTAGTTCCTAATGTGGTTTCCTGTAGATGCTTGGAACGATTTTTCAAAGGAACAATTATTTTAAAAACTAATTTGTGCTAACATTCCTAGGTAATCGTGCTCTTGCACGCATTTTCATTTACCTTTTTTATTAAGTAGATAAATTGATCGACCGAGCTTCGTTCAGCGTGTACTTTGTTTGCTGAAAGAATGAAATATGGGTGTTTTAATTTGACTCGCAACGTGAATGACTGAAATTCGATTAGTTTTATCATTTCATGCATGAGAAGTAATATTCTTGTTGAAAATCAGATGGTCTTTTGTTTTGTCCACGGAAGCTCTCATGGAATGAACTCTTGGATTTTGGGAAAATGTGTCGATGTTTTATATTTTGACCCAAATCTATGAACCACGTAGTCACATTTGGTGATCGCAAAATCTCATACTATTCATGAAAAGCAAAATGTGGAATGGAAGTTTTACAATCATTTTCTTTCAAAATGCAATACATATTGATGGTAACTGAAAAATCTTATCGTTTGAATTTTTATAATTTTGGAATAATAAATAGTTGCAGAAGCAGGATCTATCCAGCAGTGTGTAGGTTGCTTTATCAACAGAATGAGTGAAATGTATATATTATAGAATAAAACTTTATAGACGTTCAGAAGTGTTTATTTCCCTGTTTTATTATATAAGATGCGATACTGGGGAGTATGGTCCGGGGTTTATGAAGTATAGGTTTTTAAGGCTGAATAAAACTGATCGTAAAGGAGGCCGATAATAAAGCTACCCATGCTTTCTAATGTTCGGTTATAACCCCGTAACAAGCCCAGGTATTACTGGTTTTATTAGATGAGTAATCCGTCTAAAATATGCGGATTAACTAGCGTGGAAGGCCACGCAAGTTTCCCAATTCAACGATATTACCTCTAAATTCGGTAGAGTGATGACAGGGGGGGAAAGTATAACATAACAAAGTATATTTTATACCTATAACCGGGCGCATTCGGCTCGTAACAAAAGTGAGATGGTAGATATCTGAAACGCAGATGAGGGGCATATATTTTCGAATCATTTGGGCTCCCTAAAAGGACGAATTGGGTCCATTTACTTACCCAAAATTGACATCTCTCGTAAATTTACCTACGTAAAGAAAACCTGGAGTGTTATCTCCAAACGGTCCAATTAGACGAAGGTAACGTAGCGGTAAAGGGGCACGTTAAGGTTATGAATGAGGCACTGCGGTTGAAGTGTGGGGCTACTCCAATATCTTATGATATTCCGGGAATAAACTGATGCGTGCGTTCTCCACAATTTTATGAATAGGAAGTACACGCCGGTTTTTCATGTTCATATCATTCTGTACGAAACTAAAAGTTATGTGTTTCTCATTGGGATTCTATGAGAAACGAGCAATTTTTAAATCTGCTATCGTAATCACTAGTTCGAGTGAATCATTCCCAGAAATTAAGACCCATGAATTCTCCTTGATCTGGAATTTGTTCTAGCGCTTTTCATTGGCGGATACCTGCAAATTTTTAATTCTGCTAATCAGCATCTCATTATTCTTGTGAGATAACGAGCTTGATATACAAATATTGCCGTTGGCTTTGAAACAATTACAGCTTAAGCGAGAGTAGAATAAGGATGATGAAAAAATGAATGATAAAAGATTGCCGCGGTCTGAACCCCGTCCAGAGACTCCCATTATATTCGCATTAACTAAAATATCCCTTATCGATTTTTCTGAGAGAAGTTTCCCTGATCTAGACAAAAGAATACCCATCGACCATTACAATTACAGTATACGTCAAGAGTAATCGGTACGTAATTTGTTGTCACAACAATGTAATAATGAAGAAATTGTACAAAGATTTCTTGCCTAAAAACCAAGCGCATTCACCATTCTGTTGGTTTTCCGGATTACCGCTTAATGTTCTACTCCTTATTTTATCACTTCAAAAATTCCTGGCTATTATTACGTTGTCTCTCCCTCTAAGCAATTTATCAAGTGCAGCCTTCATCATTCTTCCATCCTCCATTAATACTTGATTTCCGGCTGTGATAATCACAACACGATGAAATGGATATGCTCCAATATTAAAGACGGAAATAAATTCATTAGATGACATAAGTTGTTATCCTCGATGTATTTCAACCGAACCGTTGGGGATATAAACTACGAGTCAACTCGATTTCACATTTTTTTTATCGGTTGAACGACTGAAATTGATTTTCTTAACTGGGCCACAGTAAAATCCCGTGAAGACATTTGATAGTAAAAATATATCCTGTTCAACCATCCCGATTCCGTTTCGGCAATCTGTCATTCTGAAACCCTCGTCAATTATAGATTTTCCATTCGGATCTTAGGACACCGAACGAGCAGATTTCACACAAATGTTTCTAACCTTTGCTGTTAGTTTTCGATACTTTCATTCAGAAATCGTTAGAGTCATGTGATCTAAGGCACGCAATACTCAGATTTTCTATAATAAAACAAATAATTCGTGTTAACTGAAAGGAGGAAAAAGTGGATATAACGGTTGAAACTACGCTTCGAAGGAAAAACTATCGCTTTCCCTAATCAAAGTGGGTTTATCCGTGAAATATGAGGAGAATATTTCTGTTAATAATCACGAAAGTTTGGTCATGCTTAGTTTTGTTTCTGAACGTTATCAAAGCACCTTTGTATAAACAAATTTTGTTCCGCTTAGGGCTATTGTTCATACACATTCCACTGCGGTTAACTATTCCTACTGAAGGTTTGTTTTAGGAAGTTGATGGAATTGTCAATTAGAATTGGGTTGATCAACATTCGGGTGTTGAAAAGTGATGTTCATCAAACCAAGTGTTGAAATTATTTCATGCTGACGCAAATGCCTGATCTTCAATCTGCTAGTTCATTTCGTGACAAAAAAAAGATTTTCCACAAGGTTTAATGAAATTTTAACAACTGATTTTGCTGATACGTGTTGGAATCAGAATTTTTAAACGATCGATTCACGATTTACCTATTTTTTTTGGGAAATTATGGACACAGTTTTCCTGGTATCAAATCTCGTCAAATATTTCCCAGATGTGATAACTTATCCTGGTTATATTTTTGATATAAATATATAATATATAAATAACGAGAAAAGAATATATGCTTACTCGCACGCATATAGATTCATGATTAATTTTCATTTTCACGGATTAATACGAAAATCGTTGGCTATAGACAGATGTCAACGATAAAAAATTAAGTAACTTTGTAAATTCTTGATATATTAATTTTCTACAATCAAATGGGAACTTTCTGAATTTCTTTTTCCGATGTGACATTCCAACGAAAAATAGGAACAAGTGTCGCCTCACATGGTGATGTCAATGTTCATAAAAATAAAGTGGCTGAATGTAAATGGCATTATTTGTCGAACTTCAGACATTGGCGTAAAAAAAGATTTATTGTTGAATAAGAAACTTAAAGAAAACTTGAAATCTTGAAACGTGATCGAATTTGTTCTATCAATTCATTTGATACAATTAAAGTAAACAGCCTTTTAGTGTTGATTTCAAGAATAATTTAGTGGATCTTTTGTCGTAGAACAATTCTTTCCACTTAAATTTCCCCGTTTTCTCTCTTTTTAATACTTCAAGATTTGTTTCGTTTTTCGACCTTCTGTCATTGAAAATACCATAACTCCCTCAATGTGCCCTTTAAGTTTTCCATTAAAAAGACCGTAAAATGTTTTCCCTGTTGGACTCCCCTCGGTTCCCTATAATTGGGAAGGAATAATCACTACTTCAGCCTGAGCTTAGGAAATGAGCGAAAACTCAACAAAATCTATGACACACATACGTTCAACCGTAGAAAATCTCACTTGAATCGTAGTGTTCCAATTTATTTCAATCATTTCAATGACATAAATTAAAGATAAAATTGAAGATTGGAATTGATATATTGAAGTGAAATGATCTGTTGGCTATAATGCCACAAAAGCTATAAACAACATTCATTTTGTATATAGAATATTGTGTTTATTGTACCTAAAGTACTCGAAGTTATTAAAACTAACCTATCCATAAAAATAATTTGAAATAATTTTTTTGAAAATGAAATCATTGGTTTTCACCATTGCTCGATATTTGAATCCCGGGAGATTGAAATTTTTATGCATGGTGACAAAGTACTTTCTTATGAAAAAATGTCGGTAATAGTAGTTGAACTATAGGACATCATAAACAAAGTAAAGTTCAATGAATTGATTCTTTTATTGCCAAAAGCTCCAAAAGTTTTAATACAAGACGTTGCTTAATAAAAGCAGCGTTGAAAGGAGGATTGAAAACGTTGGTCAAAGAAAAAAAGGACGCAACAAAATTGAAAGGAAGTATTAGAGAAAACGTGGAGTTCGTTATGTTTTTCAATTAAAATTTCATATCTTATGAATAATACAGAGGTCTAAATGATTCGAAAACATCGATGTAAGTCGTGCCGAAATTTCTCATTTTCACAATTTTCGGAAAGCCTTAAATAAGTTTCCTCGAATACATCATCTAAGGAGGTGATCAAAATTATTTTGAAGAAGGGTATATGAGGAAAAAAAGTTTTTTCTTACGTTCATCCAATTGTGCTGATTAGAAAAAATAGAGGATTCAGTTTTACGAAAAAGTATAAAAAGTAGGAAGGATAGCGATGTATAGAAATGCTTTTGATAGGTCTGATGGAATTCAGCCCGAATTGCTGGAAATATTAAACGAATTTTTCTTGAAATTTCGCGAACTCAAATGGAAAATTCATTCGTAAAAACTAAACGGAAAATGCAAAATATCATTTAAAGCTATATTTACACAGTTGTTGAATCAAATTACATTTCACGAGCTCAAATATCTCAATAAAATAGTTCTATATAAGCTTCCGATTTGTTGGAATATCGGTTAGATGCGATCATAATAGCAATTAGTCCGACGGTTATTTACTTCTGCTTCGAAGTTTCTGTGGACAGCAGCATTCCCCAATTCCCTACTCAAATGATGTGAATCGTTTCTGAAGTTTCAGGTGAGCGTTTCGTTTCCAAATTTATTCCATTAGCAAATTGTGAGAATTCTTAGTTTAGTTAATTTACGTACTAAGTTGAAAGTTGAGAACTTTTCATTACATCAATGGATATTTCACGAGGAATCTTTATGATTTTTCTGAAACTAATGGACGGAAATACAATTTATTTTATAAGTTATTTTTGTAGATAAGGTGATGACAATAAAATTTTATTATTCTTTGGAGGCTTTTTTCTTTTGAAAAGTAACATTTGATGATAATGTGACTTATGGAATATTTCTAAATTCTCCAGTATGAATAAAATAATTCATGCAGCGGAAACTGTTCCATTAAAAGGTGTCCACGAATAAAAATAATGTCCGACGAGGAAATTTTTGTTTCAACCTTAGAAATATTTTATAGTGACATATTCTTCAGAGATTTTCACACTGAAAATTGGAACGACGTAAATCGTTATTGGATCAGAGAAGTAGGATCATTCGAAACTTGAAAAGTAAATTTTAACGAAATGAGGAAATCTGTCGCAAAAATTGATGCTCATGCTCAAATTGCAATTTCACTCATTCCCAGTGCTTATCATTTGAATCATTGATCGGATGCATTCATGAACGTTGACTGTAGACAACTAACAACTTTTAGAACTTGAAAAAACTTCTTCAAACACAGTGAATTAAAAGGATAGAAAGCTATTCGTTGATATAAATTCTACGCTAAAACGATTTGGGAACAAATTTTGCGCATTTTCATTATATAAATTAAGAATAGCAAAACGATCACTTTTGGTGCAGGAAAACTTTTTTCGGCATATATTCGGTCTGGAGACAATCTTGCCTCTGTAGCAAGGATTTCTTTCCTTTTCCTGTTTTCTGTTCAAGAATAAATTAAGCTTTCAAATTCAGAACTCATTTCTTGATCGTGTTGAAAATTTAGAATTTTGGACTACTTCGTTCGCATTTTGTGTCGTTATTCTTCTGGTTAGAAAAGAAACATTACAAAGCATAGTATGGATAGGTGTTAAGAAATCGAAAGGATCTGCTACAACCTTTCCATAATCATACCTAAAAGATCAGCCGACGAAAAGAAGGTACCAGCCAGTATGAGGATCACGCGGAAAAACGCGCCGTAATAGTCTATGAGCATCGCGACTCAATGGAGGCGGTTATCAGCCGCCAAATGCCGCATATCAACTGCCGCCGATGTGTTTTTGGTGTTCCGTTGTGAACTCTGGCAGTAGACACGCTGCCAAGCGTTGGAGACGGCAGCGTGCTAATGGGGATCATGCGCCGAGAGGGAGCGTTTCCTTTCTTGACAAGAGGAAAGCGGGATTTTCACCTGTGACTCTTGGAAACTTTCGTAAACATGTATTCGTTCCATTGCATAGAGATAAACTTTGCGAAGTCAGTATTAGCAGAGATTTGGCTTGTTTACGTATACATACGTGTTCAACTAATTAGGGTTTGTGCTTTGAATAACACGTTTGTATCCTACTAAAGATTTAAAACCAACAACGTCTTTAGGGCTTACACTTCGACGTCACGTTACCCCTCTCAAATTACTCATTCGAATTCAATGATCAGATTTCAGTTCAACACTGAAAGACTTGTTTGTATAGAAGGAAATTCCGAGAAATCAATATCTTCAACTTACTCGATTGCGGAAGACATAAAAAAATGAAGGCTTTGCGACGAGATGTCACAAAGGTTACGGGAAGCCGCATTTAAGTCTGAGTATGTGCAAGAACAATAGGATTTTCCTTACCAACAGCGTTTTATTTTTTTATTATAATATTCCATCTGATCTTGTACATTTATCTTTCATGCTTCAGTTTCATCTTCATGTTTCAGTAGACCAGCTATATATTTATTTGAGCAAAAAGAGCCAATTCTACTCACTTTTCAGAAGCAATATTTTCTGTCGTTTCAGGGGGAAGTTAAGCCAGAGCAAAAAATTACTAAATTGAAGAATCGGACAATTGAAAAAACCGAGTTTCTATTCTTGATACTTCCCTTTCCTCCCAGATCTGCTGGAGGTTACAACTGGATAAAACACAAGAATCGTAGCTCAGTGAACGCTCAGATGTTTATAAACACGAAAAGGAGTATTTTTTACGGGGGGAACAAATAACGAGACACCAAAAGATTGAGGTGTTTTTGCACCTTGTGAATTAGGCGCAATAAGTTCATTGTACAATGAAACGATTCATGACTACGTTGTAATGGCAGGAATCGCCTCAAGTTCTATTGGGAACAAAATGCGAATGAAACTACAAACCGTAGTTAATATCAACGGCTCCACATGTTCATTTGCATTGAAGATCCAAAAATATTCGAGAAAGGACGACCATATGTGATAAAGATTAACGACAGAAGAGAGTTTATTCAAACGACTGTATTGGCATGAAGAATTTTCAAGACCAATATGTACGTTTTCATCCCGAAAATACACATATGAACATTCAATCAGAAACAGAGAAAAAAATTGAGCTTTTAAGTAGCTTACGAATATCCCAATGTGAACATCAGTTCACATAAAATACCCGAAAATATTCCAACAGAAAGTTTTAACGTGAATCGCGTACTTCGAATTTTACGGTTATATTATAAGCTGCATAACAGCGCGCTGGGTATCAATATATACTCTGGATTATAACGAAATTATCCTACTGGAAAAATGTGGAATTGAATGAATTATACGACTCCAATAAACATTAAATTTTGCTAGTCTCGCGAGGATTCAGCGCTCGCTGAACATCTGTCTGACAAAACATTGTCAGTATATTCAGGAGATGTTCGAAACTGAAATCAATTTACAGTGGGCAAAATCACGTTGCGATAGGATAAAAATTCCATCTCATTTAGTTTCCCGCGTTCGAAAAACTGCAACTCGTTTGATCAATATTGGAATAATTCCGAACGAAAATTCAGACTATCCAAATTCCTGTGCCAAAACATGAGATTTGCAAGAAAAGCGTGTGCGGCTTATTGAAATCCACGCAACATCTCTTGGTTCCATAAAGTGCCAATAACCTACTGATGTTTTCCTTATTCAACTCACACCTCACGTACCTAAAATCCGTTTGAATCGTGTCCTAACTCCTTCGGTATTAAATTTAGGTATTCCAAGTTAGGACGGTTGAGGATAGTTATATAAAATATCCGTCCTGAATTGCACTATTTCTATAACGCGCAAAATATTCAACAGACTAAACAATCGGAGCTCAAGTTACGAAACGCTTGTCAGGTATTGAGTTCATATTACGATGCGGAAATCAGTTCGTTCTACAATACGTTATCGATTGAAATGCAATCTTATTCAATGATAATTTGCTTCGACGCTATTAAGTTCCATTAGAAAAATTAACAGTTAAGCTAGCACAAAATTAAATCTGATACTCAATCAGGCAATTATATGAGTAAACAAAAGGTAGCATGCGTGCCAAAATAGAACGTGAGAAATGAGGTAGTGAAAAGTGGCCCATGTGTCAATAGAGTTCACCTTATCGTGACAGGGTCTATAAACTCGTTGAGCCAGCTCAATTCAGAAGTAAGACCTCTGTAATTTGTTGTGTTCTAATGAGACTGCAGTCGTTGGTTTGTTCGCCTCAGACGATTGTATCGATATTTATACTATAATAAAAGTAATATTGAGGTAATAAAACCTTATTTACATACGGTATGAGAACGTAAAGCCCGTGCGTGCCACTGATTTCTTGAACGATCCATTTTTAAATGTACTCCCGTGAAGTTGTTCGGTGTATGGATTCGACGTCAAAATGGAAGTCCGAACTTTTCATCGTTTTCAGCACATGAAAATTGAAAATCCACACGCTAATTGGTTGAAAATAATCATGACCGCGAGTGAAAAGCCTTGTTTGGAGTTAATTTCCCTGCCATTAGCTGCAGTTGTTTCAAATTCACGAAAACCAACTTGAGAACCGACTTTATTTACGGTCGCAAATGATATGAATCCATCCAATTTCTTCTGAAATCCGTCCCATTCGGCGGTTCCTTCGGAAATTACGGGACCACTGCGGAACATGTTCTCCTACGACGGTTTATTGACATATGAAAAGTTTTCTAATTGGGTCTTCTTGCTATGCCATGCTCACAAGGCAGCTCCACCTCGTTGATAATATTCGAGGATAAATTGGCAATTTCATTTTTCGAGTTTATTACTTCATTTAACGTTCCATTGCGAGCCATCAGCCGCAACATGGAACGGAACCCCTTCATGATTCTGTGATTTTCACGACGTTAACGGTGCTTGACGAAAAGTTTTAGCACCGGAAGGATATCGTCCCTTGCGAGCAGACACGACTTTTCCTCGCATTTCATCATTTATGCCGGACTGACGTTCCGTAGACTTCCGCGCCGAACGTCTCTGTTTGATAAGAATAACTTTCGCTGTTAAATTATGATATTCTTCACTTAGTTCAGACCTTTACTTCACGCAGTCAGTCCATATACTGTCGAAATTTGGGCTTGAAGACACGTACCTTTAAAACTACTTATCGAACGGAGTATGCGGGTGGTTTTCTTTAAACCTTAAAGCCACTCGATATCAGATATTTTGTACCATGTATGTGCGTTATAATTTCTGTGCATATTTCTGATTTAACATTTTCGCAAAATATGCATCAATCAAAATCGGAAGATTGATTTCCTGGATAGTATTAATAATAATAACAATAATAACTCGTTCAACAACTCAAACTTATCAAAACATACAGCGATGATATACGGATGGAATTTGGTTTATTTTCATTTCAATAAGAGATAAACAGCGAAATATGAAACAGAAACTAGGAAACAAATATAAAAGAAGAAGAACAATTTTAAAAACTGGACTCAATTCCAGGGATAAAATAACCGCCATAATATCTTCGGCAATACAGTTTCTCCTGTACAGTTCCTGAGTTTTTTTCTTTTCGTGTAACTCACTGATCAAGGCTACAGTGCCAGAGTTTTCAGATCGCACAAGTGCCTCTGGCATGACCTAACGACTATATATTAAGTATATAACCGACACTAACAGCTTTACGTGCCTTCTGAAGGACGATGGCATCCTCAAATTAAGTTGGAATTTAACGGGATTCGAACCCGGTTTGTTTGGGTAGTAGATCGGTACTACGCCTGTTGAGCTACCAATGCCACAGGCAGAACTCAGAAAACTAAATCGAAACACGAGAAAGCTACTCACTATATATGACGCACTATATCCTCGAGCTGATGTAGACCGTATGTATATTCTGAGAAGAAAAGGAGGACGAGGAATGCAAAATATTGAAGATAGCCACTACAGAGCTACTACAAGCTTAAAGGAATATCTTCGCCTGAAAAGAAAAGATCAGTACCTGGGAACGGTGCACAGAAAATCCGAAAACGATAAAGAGGAGTCAGATGAAGGATATAACCCAGAAAAAGAGGAAAATAAATTCAGTAAACTTGTAACCAAAAAAGTTAAAAGGAAATCTGAGAGCAGAACTAACTGAAGAGATAAAGCACTAATTCAAAGCAATGAATGTACAGATACTGAAAAAATTGAAATAAAAAAGAAACTATCAACACTGACGAATCGTGGAAATGGCTGATGCAGAAACCGAAGCGCTAATCACAGCACGTTAAGAATAAGCGATTGCCGCGAACTATATGAAGACAGGGATCATGAAATCTGGCAAAGACCCCTACTGCAGATTTTGCCGGACACATCAGGGAACCATACATCATGTGGTCTCAGGCTGTCCGATTCTGGCAAAAAAAGAATACATGAACCGACACAATCTTGCATCTTCATTGGAATGTTTGCAAGGAATACAACATCAAAGTTGAAGAAAAATAGTATCAACACAAAGTTAATATTTCAGATCAACCGGTACAGAGAGCTAGAACCAACATAGCGCACAAGAAAAAACGAAAAAATAGAAAGTTACTGGAACACCAGTCAGTCAAGTATTTGACTAAGAATTCATAACCTGCCCCAAGTTTGTTAAAAGTTTGTGAATGAAGTAAACAATACAATCTTAATACTCAGGGAGTCAAAAACATGGCTCATGATATATTCAGGTAAGTCATTGAAGAAAATAGTGAATAAAAGTGGTTCCAGTACTGAACCCTGAGGCACACCCATTTCTGCAGGGTACCTTGTGTATACGTATAGAACAGATTGTATGAGAGCTGGTAATCGAACTCACAGGAAAGCACATGAAGGAGGAGAAAAATATTAGAAGACAGGAAAATACCCCAAGTCAGTTTCAGATTATTTAATTCTATATTGATCTCATCTCATGGATTCACAATATGTGCAATGAAAATTTGGGTAACGAAAGTTTTTTGACTGTTTTGTCTGTTGAAAACGTTATTTAGGAAAAAATGTATATTAACGAATAATTTTTGAATTTACCCTACGAATGTTGTAAAATTTGTTGCGAATCAATTGTAAAAAAGATCGGATTCACATTTTCGTTCTCTCTCAAATTTCGCAAATTAGCTACCAATAGCTAACGATAAGTTCGCCTGCGAGAACGAGGAATTATTCCCTTCTCATTTGAACTTTCATTCTTTATCTCAAATCACGATAGACCGAAAAGTTATGAAACAGTTAGGGTGTGTGATTATTTTCACATTATTGTGCTACGTAATAACTTCATAGCTGTGAAATGAATCATGTTGATTTCAGACCCCTCAAATGGTACCGAAAAATACAGCGTGGCATTAATGCTGTCTCGTCTCATAAATAGGGATGATAATGTCATTCGCGTTGGACGGAATCCAGAACACGCTTAATGAATCGGAAAATGCAAATGTTTGTTGTTGTAACTGTCAAAAATCATGTTCGAAAAGACGCGCGAACAGACGCGTGACCTGTTTTCCTTGTGGGTGGCCATCTATTCCCGGATTGTGGCGGAACTCGAATATTCTGGTACCTAGTTCACGTTTCGTGATTTTCTTCTACACGCCATTCGTCTTAATGATACCTTTACCGGGGCTCTCGGAGACATTAATGTGACTTAAACATGTACGAGCCTATTTGTATTGTTATCTCCATATAAAACACTTAACTGGCGCATTCGTGAAAGTCATCATTTATATGTTGATAAGAACAATCGAAATTTCGCCAGCGCGTTTGATTTAGTGACGTCGTATTGTCTTCTTCCATGTCGATAATACTCCACAAATGTCAATCAATGTTGTTAGAGAGCAATAAAATATAACAGGGACAACTCAATGTCGATTTATTTCGTTAGAAGCCCGCATAGAAGGGAAAAAGTCGTGTGGAATGTTCCGACTGATCTTGTATTTCGGTTGTTTGCTGACGAAACAATATTCCGCAACAAGTTCCATTTTTTTCTGATATATATTCACCTGAAAACGGATTTTCGAAGAAATTTCCGCATTTCCATGAACGATGCATGATTTAACAACAGTTAATTTGTAGGCGTTACAGATACAGATTTCCATCAGCAATTCACCATCATTCATAGCGAGGTGTGACTGAAACATTGCCCAAAAGTTTAAAATCCCTTAGTGAGAGGAATATTACTTCCGAACGATACGATACGGAATAATGTGGCACGCAAATCTTGCATATTCACTCCATTGCGAGTACAATACCCTTGTGCCGGTTGCGGTTTAGTCGATATTCCATTCCAAGCGTAACATCAAAGGCTGCAAAAGGCGTGTTTGCTGTTTTCTTCGAGAGCGATAGTTTGAACGACGCAAATGAATTACTGTCACTGTCCGACTATGTACAATAAAACTTCAAATATGTCTGTCTCCTTAAAATCCCCGGTATACTCAGCCACTTGAATAACGTTCAATCCCTTGGAAAGCAGCAACCGTGATTCGTATGTCTCTATGATCTGAAGGTAGGTTTCGCAATAGGTTAACATAATGTCGCCGTGACGCTTCGGAATTCGGTTGATATGCATTTAATTAACCGCTTTATATACCGTTTAGGAGCGTTTAATATCAATGCCCGAACATATTCTGCCGTATTACGTTGGGTTCAATCAAGTCCAGAATCTGCACTATGGGATGCACACACAACGCAATGGTAAAGGACGAACTCAGCAAACCATTCAATATCACATTCGGTCACGCATTGTGGAGATAAATTTCATGAGCCGTGTAGATTACAACTGAGTCGGATAGTTGATTTTTGTAATAGAATTTGGAAGACAAATTGATGACAAATTGGAATTTGACGTAATTCAATTAAGCAATTTCGAACTGCGCCATTTAAGAAGTAACCGTTGTTTTTTATTTGAAAAACAAATGTCTATGAGACTTGAGTTTATCCAAAAACTGTCGTTTTTACTATACGTTTATTTATCGTTCTTAAAATATTTAGAACGATTCATTCACATCAAAGGCATGCACTAGTTTGAAAAGATGCGATATATTACAACAAAAGTTATAGTGATCATTGTTTTCACGAAATAATTTGTCGTATTTAATTGTCCCCTAATTGAATTTGGCTAGTGTCATTACTAACGACGAAAAAGTCCTCACGAAGCGAGAAGTTAATTCGGAAAGTGGTGGTTTATTCCCAATTATACGTAACCATTTGGAAATGATATCGTATTTCTGGCTTATTTTTATCAGAAAAACGGACTACTTTTTGCACGTTGAATGTTTTTATTTGAAATAACGTATTGGAATAAATTCGTTCCTATGTTATTCAGGAGAAACGGGAAACAATTATGCTTGTAAAAGTATTTGATGAACATTTAACAGGTTGATTAATGTCACCATTAAACGATTATTTGCATGTACTCCTTGAACGTAGTTCTTCTGATGCAGAGACTGTTTCAAACGGAATGCACCCTGCCACAGTATTCCCACAAATTTAACTCTGAACTCCAGAATGCATTGTCCTTTCTCAACGGAAAACAATCATTTCCAGCAAGGTCGCTAAGTCATGATTCGTTCATTATCAGCATTCATTGAAATCTATCACTCCGTGTAAATGGTGTGTTCATTGATAGTGAACCAGCGAAGCTAGCCATAAAGGTTGTTGAGCTGCGATTCCGAGCAGACTCCTCAGTATCTATCCTTTAATTTAATGGTCATGTATATTCACTCCAAGCCTGTCGCTAGATAAGATAAACAATAGACTCCGCTACAGCCTTGTAATATTTGAATTATTAGAACAGTGTTATTGTACTCGATAACGGGAGAAATATCCCATAACTATTTCAGACCAAATTCGGCGAAATATGAATTTTGGCCCATTGTCGGTTTGCTGAAAAAGTTTCTTTATGCAACAACACAAAACTGTAGAATTTCAATACCAACTGACTTTTTTATGTTTCATAAAACGTTGATTTTTGAAGACTCCTTCCAAAACGATGGTGCTGAAATATTTCTGACCAACATTAATTTATGATCCCTAAGAACAAAAAAATTGATTTTGATTACACGAATTAAATCTACACTTTGCGCAAAAATTAAGGGAACCAAAAATTATCTGAATTTTCTGGCAATTTTCAACAGGCTGTATTTCTGTGAAAAATATTCGAACTGAAAATGAAACAATATACCTTTTGAAGCTGCAAGATTCTAGTTTTTTGGTTGGAAATTTTTTGATGCAATTCTTGTATAAAGCACAGAGAAAAAATTCTCCAGAATTTTCGACCAGTACCTTGATCGCATAACTGTTTTTTCAGCTCCAATATGCTTTTTACGGTAATCAGATACGACCATTTGTCTTTGAAATATCCAATTTTGAATGTAAAAGGATCCTTTTTCACTCAACTGCCGATATCTTTGAAACAACTGGTCCCCTAGCGAGCGTATAGAAGGTTTCGTTTTTTGCATAAGAATTTGGTCCAAGAATCGGTCATGCTTGATTGAAAAAAAAATTTTTTCCACCTGTAACTTTAACGTGAAAAAACATAAAAAAATTTTTTTTTCGGTTAATCGACTGTATGTTCAGCAATATTAGAGAAGAAGGTTAGGTTATAAGAGAATTTGTCAGTCTTATGTACCCCAAACGCCCCTATAAATTTTTAGATCTATCGGTTCAGCGGTTTTTCTCGACCGTTTGAATTGAGGAAGCAAGATTTCTGTTCCTTAAATATGACTCAGTCTTTTCACTTTCCAGATTTAGTAAGGAAAAAAATTCCAACAAAATTTTCACAAAAATTATTTTTGAAGATTGAAAATAAAACTTTCACTCGTGATTGAAAAAATTCCGTGAAATTCTCTTCAAGAAGTATCGAAAGAATGAAAAAAAATTATCTTTCAAAAATAAAAACATTTTTTCTGGAAAATTTCAAAAACTACATAAAACCAATTTTTGCCATTTTTGAATTACCTCGCTGAAGCTATACATGTATTCAAACTTTCATTTTCTTTGAAAAAATAAAATAAAATCAAGGTTGATATAGCTAAAGGTGCGTTTAAACATCGCGAGGTAAGACAAGTGTATCTTGGTTATTTTTAAATTTCCAAAAAAAAAAAATTTTTAATTTTTCGAAATTAATTTTCTTTTCAATTTTGCGATAATTTTTGAGAGAAATTTTCTCGTGGGAAAAAGGTTTTTTCAAATTTTTTTCAATATCCAAAAATAATTTCTAGGAAAATTCCCAAAACTTTTGGAAAAAATCTTTTCCTCAGTAAATCTACCGAAAACTCACAACTAAATAAAAAGTAAAAAAACTGAAATTATTGATTTTTAAAAGGATTGAATCGCATTTAAGGAACAAAAATCTTGATTCCTCAATTTTTTCAAAATTTTAATCAATCGGTTCAGGAAAACTGCTGAAATGATAAATCTTAACACTTACGAAGGCCTTTGGGGTACGTTAGACTGATGAATGATGAGACTGGTCAAAATGTCCGTAAGGTGAAATAAAAGAAATGAAAATTTTGGAAAATTTTTTCTTTGTACAAAAATTGCATGGCTACCGACGCTCCGAAAAATTTTTAACCAAAAAATTTGAAACCAGGGTTTTCGAGATCGAAAAGCTCTATTTTTTCATTTTCCGTACGGCTATTTTTCACACAAAATTTAGAAACTTTTTTTTGCGCGAAGTGTATTTCAATTTATTCCTCCTCTCTAGATGATACGAAAAATATCAAATCACTTCACAGTTTCATATGGCCAAATTAGGAATTCCTCCATGTTTTTACTATATAAAATTTTTTTAAGATTTATCATATTAGAACAATTTTCGTTTTCAGTACCTAAATAAATAATCAAATCCAACCATTTCATCTTGCCTTGAAAATAATTGATGCAAAATGGTGAATGCGCGATATATTACATAATTTATTTTACTCTGAAACTATTTCAATAACATAAAATATTTGCGGAAGAATTGAGTTGAGTTTTCTGTTACAGTTAACGATCCTCCTTCCGCTTTGACACAATTTTTTCCACATTGCCCACGAGTGAGCCACATTCGTCGCCTCGTAATTCACGCGTGATATTTGCACCCATTCAGCAATTTCAAGTCGACCAATGCTGCATATATTACTCACAAAATATCTTTTGACTTCCACGAAGATTTCCCAGGAGTTCGCAACTACGTTCTCAAATTTGTGATATTTTTCTCGGAAAATCCTTTCGTATTGCGCTTTCTCGTGGACGAGTTGTTTCGCGATGTTTACATTCACTCCGTAATTTTTCGAGGCAGCTTTCTCCGCAATTGAAATACTTCCTTTGAAATATTCTCAATAAGGTCGTAAATTTATTGAATATCGGATTTCGTGGCATTGAAACGAAAAGGGGTATGAATAGGGAAGTCCTCTGTGTACAGATCCATCAATTAATTTGCTCCAGAAAGATCAAAAGATATATCCTTTCAAAAATTGAGTTTCTTTAACGGAACATTTGATTTTGAGTGAAAAATACGGATACTGGACCTATATTTAATAAATCTAAATAAACATCACATATAGGTTATGGGTGTAATTTGCAACATCAACTTCAGAGCAGCAATCGACCATTCTATGTTGACTTCCTGTATATGGCCGTGCTTTAGAACCGGGCGCATCCTGTTTATTATCTCTGCCCTTTTAGTTTGTGCTACATTATACATGTCAAAACTTACTTGCGGCAATAATAGGCTGTTTAATATTCAATGGAGTAACCGATTTTGTTTCTGCGTGACGTAATGCATATTGCTTGCAGAGATCATTCTCATGCTGTTCGATAACGATTTTCAGTATCTGATTTCATGGAGGGAATTTGTATTACGAATATCTAAACGTAAATGAGATAATTGTTTTATAGGAAGACTGACTGTGTCAAAAAATAACAGATGGCTCAAGAAATATACAAAATTTAATTCAAGTGATTTTTCAAATGAGATATAGCTGAATATCAACATCTTATTGAAGATCGGTTAAATGATATTTATCTCTGAATTGGAAGTATTAAATATTTCAAATCATCTCGTTTTTACTCATTTAGTTTGTTCGTATTTTGTTGTGGATTTAAGAGAAAACTACTTATTAATCTCCAGTTGAGTTTCCTAGCTTACTCGCAATCATTGAAAATATTTTTTTTTACCCCCTTTAATTTCGGTAGTTGCAGAACAATCATTGAGAATGAAAAATAACCGAGTAGAAAGTTGAGGAACCATAAAAAATCTCGATCATTAGAGTAGCGTTAAAACTTTTCTTATTTCCAAGCTGCGTGATATTTGCCACTTTTCATTCAGACAAAGTGGCAATATTTTCTATCATATCTATATAGAGAAAACAAATATTTCCCGGAATATTTAATTGGCGAATCGGCAAACTATACCAAACTACAAACAAACTTTTTCCTGGAATATTATTGGAATATACAATTTCAGGATATCGTTTAATGAGATTCACCGTATTTCCCGGAATTTCCGGTAATAAACGGTCAAACGGATTGAACATTTATTTTTGATTATCGAATTATGTTTGATAAACATCTAACCGACTTGACATATAATTTCATTCAATTACTGCCTGTATAATTATCTAATTGGAAACCACGTGAAATGGCAAATATCAAAATGAAATTCAAATCTCATCTCGTATTTAGCGAATATCTGATTTTTGAGTCGAGTGGAACCAAAATATTGTACGTCTACTGACAAACATTCATTACTTCTAATCAATAAACACATTAAGAACAAGTTTTGGCTATAACTTAGTGTTGATTTTGACCCGTTTCTGCCATTTTTTCATCTGAAGTAAAGTTTTCACGTGTTTCTTCTGTATTCTAGAAAGGTTAAGTTTCATTTGAAATAACATCAAAAAAATATTTCCTTGTCATCTTGGAAATTGCTTTCATGTATTGACAAACTACAATAATTGCAAATACTTTCATTTTTCGGTTTGAGAAAAGGACGATTGTATAAAAATAGCCCATGTTTGAAATTAAATGAATACATGAATTCAATTAAATTGTTTAAGACTCCTTATGCTGAGACTGTATTGAAGAAACAGATTGCATAGCCTCTAACTGTAAAAAAAATTATGCAAATTCAATGAGAGACATTTATCACTTTCCAACTTCTATTCTTTATATATGCTACCTTTGTCGCCACGTAGCTAAGCAAATCCAGAATTTCATGGTTTTGAAGAATTGTTCAATTTTTGCGATAATTCAATTCAAATTGAAATTTCAACAAATGAGTAGGAAAATAGACAAAAATGTTTTACTACACTCTATGAGATATTGAAAGTGAATATTTATAATACTAATCTTCTTTTAGAATTTGTTGAATTCTATTATTTACCATGGAGGTAAATGTTTCAACTTCAGTGAATACTACAAGTGATTTGTCTGAAAAATCATTCTACTCCAAGGTGAGTTGTAGAAAAATTAAATCAGCACCAAACTCAAATGAGAAATCACAAAAACCGCGGAGGAGAACATTATAAAGCTTCACTATCATTAATAAAAGATTAATGGAATTAAAAAGTGAATGATATCGTTACGCGACTAAGACGGAAAAGTTGGATTCAGCTTTATTAAAAAATCCTCAAAAAAAAGTCCCCACTTAAACCCGACAAAGATTATCGACAAAGCACCTATTGTTATTTATCCTCCTAAATATAGCGCTACTGGAGATACTGCCGAATTTGGTCACGGCAGGCCGATTTAATGAAGAGCGCTTCACCATCCGGAGACAAAAGGGTCAGAAACAGGAAATTAGCTGCTATACTATTCAGCTTCATGCAGTATATATATCTATATACGTTGTTGCTATACATCTCTTAATCGCCAGAAATGATTTACTGCATATTCTACGCAAATTGAAGCAATAAATCCTTCGAGTTCCAGTCGGAACTGTTTTTTCGTTTCCGATTCGAAACAATAATATTATAAACCTTTCGAATTCGAGCAGTCCAATCTACCATACTGAAAATCTGATTCAGCTATCTACGAATTAATAACCAAATGGACAATATGATTTCGCCGAGATTGAACATCAAATCCACCATTGCATTTTGATTTTTATGCTTTTCAGAGTAGAATGAATATTGCTCTCCTACTCTCAGATATAGAATAATCGATTGTTTTGTCTCGTCAAATGTTAAGGAATGATGCTATTTCTGATATGAAATATTGTTTTGGGAATTTATACTTCTTTATTTCCATTAGATAAACAATGAAACGCCCACCATATAACTGAGCTGCAATGTACACTTATCGCTGGACGATTTAATTCTATACATTTAATTAAAGTCCTATTCTACTGTGACGGTACATTTTGCCAACAAGGCGTCTCATTTTGGGACTTTGGAAAGCTAATCTTCTTTATCCAAATGGCGATTATTTCTTGGGCGAGAAAAATACAAGAATCTAGATTAGTAGTCGTGGTAAATTACCAAAAATCAATCTTGTCCTTAATGAGTGTTTACCAAACAGATCGTGTTGAGATAGGAAAATTGAAATTTTCAACGAGTCAAGTTAATCATGCGAAGTATATAACTCCCGCACCTTTTCAAATTGAAAACCTCCTTTCCCTTTCAGCCAGACTTATCCTGATTGCGATCAAATTCTCAACATTGTTGCTCAATTCTCTGAACACATTCGTGAAGGGAATTAGAAGAATTGTGAGCGGAGTTAACTCCAAATCAATAAGTTGGGGCATTGAAATTAAATCGGACGAAGAGTAGAAAAGTAATAAAATAGCGAGCAAATCCCAATTCTACCCAGGAGTTGAACATCAGGCGACGTTGAGCAGTGTCACGCAACGTAGGACAATCACGCGGATATAGAAATTAACTGGTGGACGAGTGAACGATCCGGAGGTGATGACTTTTGCGAATATCAACCTCGTCTTCCTATCAGTCCTCCGGTCTAACCGCTGTCGATTCAGAAATCTCAACAAAATTAGATATTGGGGTTAGGGGGTGTTACAACTATCCCCCTCGTTCCACCAAAACTCGATCCTAATGAAAATGTGATAAGAAAAAGCGTGAAGAAAAATAATGAATTATTCAGAACCTCTTAATAAATGTTCTTTTCCGGACCGCCGGCATTTGCATAAAGTTGTTGAGGTTGAATATAACTACATGGAACTCTTAATGGAATCACATTAGATTATGGTTGTTTCCGACTGCATTCATTAGCTTTCGAGTTGAGAACCAATTAATTTTTTCAACTCTCACCCCTGGGATGTTTTTAACGATAAGTCGAGCCGCCACATCATCTGATTTTTAGATTAATTGAAACAAATATTTCATGCGACCGGAATGAGCGATATGCATGCATTTTCGACCGATCGGTTTTGGCCCAGCCATGCCATGGCGGAAGTTGTTCATCGCGTCACGTTATTCGGTAATCAATCTATTTGGAATTATAATTGCCGCAAGAGGGAGCGGGATATGATATTTCAATAAGATGATGCGGAACACAAAAGGGTTTCATGCGCAAAATGTGACCATTTGATGGCGAATTTGGGGTATTAGGTGGGGCAGAAATCGAATTTTGACACTCGCAGATTGCGTCGAAGGAAGAAAAAATTCTCTTAACTCTATTTAATCATCTCTTTAATTATGTTTCAGGGTGGAACGAGCAGGAAATTTAAAAAAATGATTTACGAAATATAAGGATATTGATTGTATATGAAATAATTTTGCAAGAATTCAGCAAAATTCAAGGATATAACACAACGAAACATGATAATGAAATGAGAATAAGTAGAACGCGAAAGAATGTTATTGATACTAAATCAACATTAAAAGCATAATTCCTGCAGAAAAATAACTTGCATAAATATTTCATCTGCCTATATGCTGAGTCGTAATTTGGACGGTGTGCTCATACCCTAACGAAAATCCTAACACCACGCTTACTAATATCGATTGGACGTGTAAAACTTTTCTTAGCGTCGACCAGAGAGACCGTTCAGTCTGAGTCATGCGATATTCCAAATAACAGGTAACACTTTTATATACAACGAACGACCAAATAGTCGGGTTTATTTTACATACGTTTGTATATAAGCATGTATATAAAGCTAGAAGAGTTTATGGGCAACTTTGATAATTCCACGGCGCACGATTTTCATATCTGAGATATTTATCACGGCTCGATATATCCAAACTTATCCAAATATAGTTTATATGATTTATGTCGTTTTAATGATGATACTTGTTAGTTTCGACTGATTATTTTTGATTCTAGAGGTACTTTTAGTGCTTTCATGATATTACCTGTATAATTTTTCAGCGTGATCATTTAATCGTGGAAATGCACATGCGAACAGATAAATTCCATTGATATTCGCCGAATTTATTTATATCAATCATGAACTACTATTTGAAAATATCGACTGCTTTGATTGACGGCTTGTGTATTGTGTTGGTATCAAACACTGGCGTTGAATGCTTGCGGATAAACTGCTTTGTTGGTATTATAATGAATTTACGAAACGTTCTTTATGCTTTCATAACAACTTTATTATTCCCTCTTCAGAACTGAAGTTTTCAAATATAACTGGTAAAGCGAATCCCAGGTAATTCGGTTTCCGTCTAATTCACCTACAATAACGGTTTGTAATGAAATTTTGTTTCTGCCTGGATAGCGTTTGAAAGCTTAGATAAATCAAGCATCCATCCATCGCGCCGTCTCAAGTTTTCTTTTGTCGAAGGAAATTTCTTGTCTTCACTAAAATTCATCGGGCCTTCGCGCAAATCGACGTAACTAAATAAAAAAATCCATCGTCAATGAGAATAATTAATTTTGTAGGTAAACGTGTCGGGAATCTGAGAGGGATCCATATTTCAAATGCACTTATTAGATTCTAAGAAGATTTAATTAAAGAGCCATGTCTTTGCAGAAAAATGCTTTTGAATAATAACAAGCTGTGATAAATCGTTCTATAACTTGAAACGGATTGATGATACCCCCAGGACATTCATCGTGATTATTCATCAGCTTATAACTTAATTCCTCACCGGAAAACTTGATTAAACCCGAGATTTTTCCTGTTTAAATTATTGCGTCACTTCGCTCGTGGCGGAACACCGATGGATACATTATAAAAAACATCTTTTCATCACAATTTGATCAAACTTATCTTACGAAAAGTATTTCGAAACGACACATATATCGTCCATGAAGATCTGTTGTACGAGAAAACAGCGAACTGAGAGAAACGATTGTATCTCAACCTTTGAGTTGGTGGGCAGCAAACCTCCATTAATTTTCTTTCTTGCTCCTCGGATTCGGTTCGTAATATATTGTGTACATAAAATTTAACCACAATTCGGGGCAGCAATTGTTCGTTTCATTTTTTCCTAAAATGTCTGACTTAGTTAGCTCCGCTATTGTCAATGTATTTGGTTTATGTTTGCAATCTTGCAAATATGCTTACTGCCAAAATTTGAAGATATTCTATGATAATGAAAGTTATATCAGATAATCCGAATGGCCATTTGATTTCGAGAACTGAGATCACAAACAAATGAGAATTTGAGATTTTTTTGTTGAATTGTATTTTATTTTTGATTGTTTTTTTTTATTCAGAACTGAATTCCAAAATTTTTTTCCAATGAAAAAAACAATATAACTTATGTTTATGCTTCAGCTGTCAAGGATAGTCGTAATAGAAATGAAAGCTCAGTCAGCAAAATGATTGAAGATCTAAGCTCCTTCTCAAGTATATATGAAGGTTGAAAATATCCATCTTGAAATTGTGTACTTATCAGAATCCTATTCAAAAAATTATTTCAAGTTAAAACAATGAAATCCATGCTTCAATTTATTCGGGAATCAAACAATGCTAAGGTCACAATATCATAATATTTTTCGTCAAATTTCGAAAATAGTCAGATAAAAAAACGAAATTAAGCATGATAAACGGAGATAGCTATATCAATTCGGAATAAATTTCTTTTCGATTTTCAGAGAAGTTACACCAGCATCTGCAGATAAACATTTCCCATTAAAATGTCTCCTAAACGTTCATTGAAAAACATGGACCGCTCAGATGAATTTTCGCAGTCTGTTCAATGTATAAAACTAAATAGAATTTAAAAAATGCATAAACTGGAGAAATGCCAGAATAAATTCCTGCGTTTAGTTGTTAAAACTAAGTTATGTTATGTTTTGCGAGAAGTTGCGCTTCCATGAAATAAACGGAAAAATGCAATTCTTTAGTTGCGGACGGAAAAAGTATTGAGCAAAAAGGGAAAATTATGTTTTAGTCCCAACTAGTTTTTATCATAAGTAGTAATTCGTACCTTTTATACGACGAACAGTTTTTCTAGAAACGCGTTTGTATAACGATTGATATTCCATCTGGAAGAAGAGGCTTGAACTGGGGAAAGGCACCCTTCCAGCAGAAAGGAAATCTGAATTTCACAAAATTACAGGAAGCTATTCGCACGGCATTATCATGCAGTTGGTAGATGGCGCCATACGGAAGTGAAAACAGTTTTTCATTCTTCCACAGGAAACTCCGCAACACCTTCCAAGTTTTCGTTGAAACCTGACGAGTAGAGATGGCACCATTACTACGAAAATGGTGAAAAAACTTCAATTACTTTGGAATTCGAGCTATAATTCATCAGTTCCATCGGAAATTCATATTTTTCACGAAATAATTCATTTTTCCATTCGGCTGATTTCTCGCTAGGTCTACTTTGGATTTCAAAGGGGAAATATTAATTTCGCGGTCAGATGAAAACTTGATTTTTTCCTCATCATCCAGATTCCATCAATAATCGAAATAGTTCTGAGTTGGAAGAGTGTTCATTGCTAATTGAATTTTCTGTTCGATATCAGCCGAATTCGTGAAAAGAGCTGGTCGGAAGGCTCGAGTGTTTCAGGTTCCGTTGACGAACAGACCATTACTCATGAAATCCCAAACGGCAAAGTGTTGCTTTGACTTCTTCACAATCCAATTCTCTGTGACAGATTGTAACATATTTTTCAAGGAGGAAAAGAGAGAACATTGTCGGGTTTTCCGAAGGGGCGTCACGTATTTGTTTCGACACAGATGCGATTGATTCATTGTATCGCACAATCGAGGAAGAAGTCAAACTTGTCATAATCGGATAAAGATTTCTTATTTCAACGAAAATTGGTTGGAGCCAAGATGGGAAAGTCTTTCCTGGAGCCCGAATGAAACCGAAGAGAAATTCAATTGACTCGCATCAAATTTCGTATTGTTACAATAAACCAACGTTGGAGGAGGTACAGGAAATCCAGACGAATTCGTAAACAGTAACCGATACTCTGCAAGTTTCATTCTCCAAGAATAGTTGATAAACATTTGAATTAATCAGGGGACATTTGACCCGGCTCAACTTCTTTGTCATGTTGTCTGATTCACAATTAATTGAAGTTCGTCTTGAGCGCTGTGAGCATTCGTTGTTTATCATTTTGTCTTTCAGCTGGTAACTCTTTGAATGCAGTTGAACCGTTCAATTTAATAATTTAATTAGGGAAGTAGTTGAAAGGAGCCTTGAAAGTTGGATTCAGAATTTTCACTCGAACAAATATTCCTCGACCTAATCTCGAAAAAAAATTGATAATTTTCCTCTCTTTGTATAACATTGTTTGGCACAGTTTCTGATATTTCGTACACTCGCTCTATCACTTTGGATTGAAGAAAAAAGTGGCAAAGTCTTTCAGAAATAGGTTGGAATGACATGGATATTGTTTCTTTTATGCTTGTCAGAAAGTTCAAATAATTTCATCAGTTTTACCATTCGAAAAATATTGTAATGGGTATTTCGAACTAATGGAATTGAAAATATATTTCTCGGATATTGGTATCAAGCACCTTTCATTCTTTGATTCCGAGAATATATTGTTGAATGTCTAATTGATACATCGAATTCTACTCAGGTTTTCAATTTTTTGTCTATAGTGCCGCAAAAAGTGTCTAATAGAAATAAAGCTCTAATAGAATACAACTTTTTTGCTTATTACTGTGATGACACTCGCCTTTCCTGAATTGTCTTGTGAAATAATATAAATTTCCACACTTTGTTTTGGAGATTGATGAGTAATAGTAAATGGATTACTATAAATACAATGTGGTTAAATCCGCAGGATCCTTCTGTCATCGATCAGTCTAAGTTATGGCCAGTTAAGGAATTACAGAGTATTATGCCACTCGTGCTAAGTCTACAGGGGCGTCATTTAGGGTATTATCAAGAGGCGGTAACGTTGATAGTTGGTGTTGACATTGACTGCAAATTTCGAAATACTCTTTAACTGCTGGCATTCGGAAATTATTTGCCCAGAATTCATTGAAGTACATTATTGAGATCAATGACGATGAGCAAAATATGTTTTAGTCAATTTGTGAAAAACGTAGGGCGGGTTAGTGGTGACAATTGTGGCAACATTTTTTGATTTCAGTTTATAAAATTTTCAATTTGAAACGTTGTTGAAGAAACTCAAAATTTTCAAAAGTGAAGAAAAATTTTGAGGGAAAATGTCATTAACACCGTTGTTGCAAGTAACAGTGAGAATACTTTTTTCATGACCAATTTCAATCGTTATTTTAATTGTTAACTTGGTAATAGGTGCAACTTCAAAGGCTGATTATATTTTCTCATTCACAGCGTTAATTTGATGATGTTCACAACTAATATTTCTGTTTCAGATCAAAATATTGCGCGAAATCCTTAATAACACTTTTGCTTACGGAAAGCATTTATTAAGAAACTTTCGCCTACATATATCATAACATATGTCAGCCCGTACATTCTTTCCTAGTTTTAAATAGAGGAAATATTAACTGTAGCAATTTGTCAAAGAAACCGGAGAATTCAAGTTTTGAATGATGGGAGTTTCGCGCTGCAGCAAGCGGAACTTTTTCCCTTGTTTCGAGGTATTCATATCAATAAATATCAGCGTGTTTCATAGTGTCATACTTTCAACTTGACAAGAAGATGATTATCTTGATATTTGGAGTGTTTCCATAATGCAGTATGCTTTATTTAGGAAGTGATAACTCATCAACATGTTTTAGCGACAAGTTCGTTATATACCACTATATGTGGATAAAATTATAAGTTCTATGGAGTACTCTTTTTCATAGTTCAACAAGAAGAGTTTGATCGTAATACGTCAAGATATAAGTTGTTTATCCGGGAAGTGGAGCTGTTTGAAACGCCTGGCAGGAAGGTGATGAAAATTCTGCATTATTCATTGGTAGCGATAAAGGGATTTTCTTTAAAACTTTTATCTTGGCGGTAATTTGTTTACAAAATAGCCTTTCGACAAAAAGTTCGCAACCCTGCGTTTTATGCCGCCAATTGTATAAACAGAATCGAAGGTGGAAGAAAGAAGGGCAATTTCAGATTTGTTCAGCATGGGGATCAGCCATTCCCATATTGGATTGCAAGAAATCTCGGAGATTGTGAGGGATTTTCAGTCAGTCCCAGATCGAACCAGAACATTTCATCCAACTTTTGCTACGTGACTATAATATTTGGGTTAGGCACCTTTGATAACACCTAAACCACGATTGATATTTATGAAAGCTTCACGATTCCAAAGGTGTTTTATGATGCATGCTACGTAGGCAGATATAACTGAAACAAACTCTTAAACTTCGACTTGCTGTGGATGGGAGATGTGTACAGATTTTCCTTTTCTCTTTCCCCCTCACAAATTCCGAACGTCCAAGTCATAAATTAAAGATATCACGATCTGATAACGTTTTTCCAACAGTAAAGGTCTGCAATTTAATTATATCAGTGCACTGAGCAGGGACATCTAGATAAGTTTGTTGATTCCTTCGAATTTCTCTATTACATTAATGCATATCAGATACTTTTGCCACTTACCCTATTCGAAACGAAATTACCTTCCGAGATACCGAAAGATATTGGAAAGACTTCCTCTGGAAATATTTCCGATGCAAGTTTCTTTTTTCTCATTCGGAATATAGTTGGGCGGTTCGAGAAAATTTTCAGTTATAATCATTTCGGTTCATGCTTAGCATATCGCGTCTTTTGGGAACACAATGAAAAATTCGGAGGGTTCGAGTCACGAACTGCTAACTCAGTTGCCTGAATTATCCGATAGACAGCAATTACTCTTGTCCGGATTTTCTTCTCGAACAAGAGACGAACAAGATCCTGCGAATCTGAAGAAACCCGAATCTCAATGATTTCTAAGAATTGTCTGTTAGACTTTAGAGATCTCATTTCACACCTAAATCCCTACTTATCTGTTGGAACATTTAGCTACTTAAGGGGGAACGAAAAAAGATTTCAATCTAATAATTAGGAGCCGCCTGACGGTCTAAATGAGCCAGGGCTGGATCGATAGAGGCTTAATTTGTTTGAGCTTTGAGTCACATGTTGGAAGATGGGGAATTGTAGATAGAGTGGAATATATCCTAATCATAACTATCTCCTCTTGTTCCAATTAGTAAAAGTAGTAAGTTTTAGGTATCAATGGTTTTGATCTATATCGAATTATTTTCTAGAAAAATGATAAATTCGCAGTGAATACCATCTATGGTTTGAAGTTATAATTAAAATTAATCAGTCTAATGTTCTATTTCATTAAATACAACAAAGTAGTAATATGATCTCTCGAAGTGATACAATATTTGTAAATAATGTTGAAATGGATTCCCACTTAATTCGCAATGAACTTGTGTAGCCTTGTTCTCAAAGGAAATATATCTAACGATAAATGACTCCAAATTAAACTAGTGGGCAAAACGTAGAAACATACTGGGTACAAACACACGGCTACAAATAAATTGCCCCGAAGATAACTGGGTTGCGGTTTCCAGATTTATTGCACGTTTATAAGCATTTCAAACGTCCGCCGTGAACCCCAAGGTAATTTTCTGTGTCGATTATTGAGATATGTTTCTACTTCTAACCGCTTCATTTATTGCGTGTCGAATGAGAGAATTCCGATCATTTGCAATTGCATCCTTCTGAACGCAATCGTAAATACGACAATATCAATATATTTGTACAGCAGTTTCGAGGGGATTTACTAAAATGGAGTCATTCGTCAATCGTGGAAAAAAAGGTAGAATGTGGAAATCAAACGGTTATTTCCTTCCACCTCCGACACTGATGACCATAGATAAGGCGATTCCTCCCAATTTCACATACACACTAACTTTCCAAGGACAACGCCCACCGCTTTCACATTCTGCTCTAAGGCAGGTCTCTCCTAATCCGTTTAAATCTCCGGTCGCGATCGCAGGTGCAATTTATCGTCCTTCCAAGATTCGAATTGAAGATTTATACCGACCATCTGAGAAACTATTGCCTATACTTTTTATTACACATATATTCGCGAAGATATCGTGGATTTATAAAGAAAAATCTCTAACATCTATTCTAGTCGAGAGCAGCCGTGTACCAAAGCTTCTTCATTTCAACACGTACCTACTTGTTTCCCACCCGCTTCGGAATTATTCGTTTCTTCCGATTGATGATGGCAGATTGATCGAACTTCATTCCGATAAAAACCATTTGGTTTGTTGTTTGGAATGGGAATTTCGCGGCTTCCCGCATTCCATTAATATTTAACAGCAATGAAGCCGAATTCGAATTATTTACCGAAACTCAAATATTTAAACGTGGGCTTTGGTAAGTTTAGCTTGTTCAACAATTCGCACTATCAAAAATTTACATTGTGTGTGGAACGAGCGCGTTACCTTGCTGGGCCGAACGGTATACTGGAAATACGCATTGGATTGATTGAAATCAGGATGTACAATCACAAAATGAGGCAATTCTGATCAAAATTCCGAGAGCGACGTGTTACGAAATCGACAATTTTTATGGTACGTTGATGAATAATGCGACCGAATAATTGGGGGGATTGATTTTATACCAAGTGGAATTAAAATGAACGAAATTTTCATCTTTTTGGACATTCAATACTCATGTTTCCATACACAAGAGTCGTGTGAATTTGAGGCGTAAATGTTAAACTTTCCGAGAAGTTGTGCTTTCAAAGAGCTTCAAAGCTTAATCAACATGAAAGGTTCATCTTTGATTTTCCTCATCCAAATCAATATTTGATAACAACGTCGAGATCACGAAGCAAAACAAAATACTTTCAATGAGGAATGTTTAATCATTATGTATGTATCGTTCGGTTTGATCGGAATAGTAATATAGCAGCGATTCACCTTCTTTTTTTTTTGAGATAGAAATTAATAGATATATTCCATATTCAGTGCATTTCATGGAAGCCTATTTTGTTATCCATATCATCCATACAATTGCTTGGTGTTGATATTGCTAATTGAAGTTAGAGTGAATTTTAAACTTACCTTCACAGGAAAATGTAATTTTTCTACTAAACGAAATTCGTCTGAAATTAATGTGATTCCTTAAAATTTATGCTCGCAATGCAAATTTTTTTGTTCAAGTTACAGTATTGGACAATTCGAAACATTCATTTGATAACAAAAAAATGACAAATCGAATTATAAAACCAACACAATTCGCAGAAAACCTACTGATTTCTTCAAACGACAAGTAGTTTGTATCCACAAATAAACGATTATTTGCCCGAAATAACGTACTCCAGCTCATGCTACATTCAAACAAGCATTCTCCTTCAGACGAAAGCTGTTTCCGAATGAAACCTACTTCGGAATTGGGTTCAGTTAATTCCTCTGAGAACCTAAACAAAAGATTTCTGCAACTGGCTTTGTATAACATATCAAACTCGAGAAGAGCGTTTATACCAAAATCTTTAATTATAGCCCCAAGCTGATTTTCTTCTCTATAATGCCGGAGTGAGGGACTTCAAAGGATCCCCGACTGATGGAAAATAAACATTAGTTAACTTGCAAGGTGATGGAGTAATTCTGTTTCGCGAATATTGGATATAGATATGTTGAACATAATCCTAGGTTAATTATAATGAACTAGAATAGAAACATTGTTTCTACTATAAGGTGCTTTTTTTCATAAAAAAATCTTATATTAACCTGATGTAATAAAATTTGTGGAGGAAATGGCGAAAAAAAAACTGTATTGGTTATATTCAATTGCTTCCTTTTTAATTGACTTCAATTCAAGAAGATTATGATTGATGAATAACATTCATTCGTTAATACGATTATTGATATTAAACAGTGTTTTCCAAACTAGCTAAAGTAATAATAACTTTCGTGCTTTGGCAATTTTATTTTGCACTTCTGGATTAATATCATAGCAACGAATATTTGGTATTCTTATGAATACATCGACACATCGATACATGTATGTCGGGGAAATTAAACTCTTTCCCTTTTTTTTGAAATTCTAAAATGAAAACCAATACTCCGGGTATGAATAATTTTGTTTCCTAAATAATATGATTGCTAATTATTCCTTGCTTTTCATGGGAATCTTTGAATCATATCAAATGTCATTACAAGTTACGTATCATCAAAAATTGACCGTTGCCGCATTATCCAATATATATTTCATTTCAAAATTAGTGGGTTATAAAAACTGAAGTAATTACTTAGAGCACCTGTTATTGATACCAAATATGAAAATGAGAACTCTGTAGCACATTGACTAATACTCTGTCATGTATATTCACTTTTATTTGAGATGTCTGTAACCGTCGTTGATAAATTGTCCATTTCTAATTTTTCAATAAGACATCACTGAATTTTTGAGTTAGTATGTTCAATGTGTTGTATTAATACTTGTTGACAGTTAGAACCACATTTATCAATCTTTTCAAGCAATTATCTCACAAATACTTTCTCTCATTCCTTTTTTCGTTTTATCGAAATATACGTCAATGTTTTTTTTTGTTGAGACGCTGTTTTGTGTTGCTGCTCATCAACTTAGACTTGTCTGAAAATGTGCTTGTGAATTTAATTGAATTCAAAACAAAATTCATTCATAATTCATTAGTTTGTACATAAGAAAAAAAAAAGGATATTGAAAAGAAATTTACCTCCGCAATGGAATAACTTGGTATGTGACGAACTGCGAAGGGGTTGTGCTTTAAAACGGAAAGTTCGGATGAAGGTACGTTCTAAAGGAAAGATTTTTCACATTGTAGAAATGAACATAAATATAAAATACATAAACATCGAAGTTCGTGACTCGGATGGAATTCATTTTTCATATAGCCAACATAATTTCACGTATGAACTGAAAAATAAATAAAGAGTCGAAGAAAAAGCAGTTATATATATGCGCAAAAAATTCCGGTAACCGTAAACGCGCGCCACTTTGTTTGCCCATTTACCGTTTGACATAGCTGATCTGAACGAAATAATGAACTCGAGTAGATTTGAAATCAGATGTCGATTCACACCTTCCCAAACTACGAACCAGAATTACATTCATATATTAAAATTCAATCAACATCGTCCAGTTTTTCGTTGGATTAGGTAGATTGGAGATTACTGTGATTGCTTTTTCACGGTCGTGAATTTCTTAAGACATTTCTTCAGGTTTCATTTACTTTCAAGAATCATTAGAGACTGAGTTAAGAGAACAATTACTTGAGAGAGGAAACAATATTTTCGTCAACTTCTCCATTTCACGGTGTTGGCGCCAGGCCTGCTCCCGGCGATGCGTTATCCAAACTTCTGTTCTGCATGCAGTTCAACTTTTCCCTACCGACGACTGGAAAACTTATGCATAATAATGAATTACATCCCGAGGGTGAATTAAAATTAAAGATCTGGAGTCTTCAAATTTCGCTATTTAGTGCAATGATTTTTCTATGCAGATTTCGTGGGATATCGCTCTTCATACAAAATACTCTGTTAATTTCTTTCGTTTCGTCCACGGTGGATATAAATTTCAAGTCGGAAGACTTTCGTGAGTTCATTGTTACAACCATCTTAATAACAATGCGCAATTTGGAAGTTATGAATTATTTTATTGGGATCAAAATTAGCTTTTTGGAGTCCTAACGTTGAATTAAATTGGGACGTGGGGTGGAAAAAAATTCGGTGGGAAGATATTTCAGTTCCATCTGCGGGGGAGTACAATTCAATAAATCCACCTTCTAAATAATTCGAGATTGATCCCCGTCTGCCATTACAAATTTTATAAAGCGGGAAAACGTCACAGATGAGAATCCACTCGTGAATTCAACTTTCGGTGCTACAAAATAAACCCAAGCAATATTGTCGATATTGGCAAATCGAAATAAGTAAATTTAATTACACACACTATGGTCCCGGAAATAAGCAGCGTAAAACGAACCTCCACTTGACGTCGGCGGAGTCTGAATCTGTTATTCCCCAAAGACGGTCCCGAATAAGGGGAATTTACCGGGTCATTTCTTAGCAGGACGAATGCCTCGAGCAATGATTCCGAATAGAGTTCCCCCAGGAATTTCGTATTAATAATAGAATGTTGCGGCCACCTCACGTAGTGAAATTTTAGTAGTTGGTATATTTTGTTGAAATTTAAAATTGAGTTTTGAATAATATCGTACTGGCGAAATTGGAGTTTCTAAGATTAAAAGACGGAGTGCACTCATATTCTATTATAATAACTGAAATTATATATCGATTCATTATTATACAAGACGAAAATGCATGTCAGGTTTACCACGCGCATTCGCCAGTTTGTTCTTTTCCGGTATTGATTCTAGAATCCTTCGTCGCAATGCAATTCTCAAGATCTATCAGTTCAAGTCTACCTGAATATATGGTAGAAGGGAGTTTCAGGTAATGAACGCATACTTCAAGTTCCTGGTAGGAGTCAGTATGTTATATTTCTTCAGGTTATCAATCCGTTTATTATATTTAAAATAGTTATTACATCCATTTAGAAAAAATATATCCCCGGTATTCGACTTTATTGATAGTCATTTCAAAGCAAATCGAAAGCGAAGCGCGTCTCGTTTTTAACAAAAAGCCTTTCGTGTTTCTTATACGATATGCATAGAGAATCCCATCACAACGAATTCATACATTTCTGAACAAGAATCGTCCGACCGATACAATTGGATTGAAAATGCCTTTCCCGTCGTAACTTCTTATTCATTGCATACGTGGGACGAAAACGAGCTTTTTATTCCATTTCGAAAATTATCTAATATTTGATAACTGTCACTTAATATTTGATCCGTCGGAATGAATCACGATATACTCTGACTTCCGAAAGAATTGAATTAACAAATCGACCAGATTGAATTCAAAAATATCTATTGAAACTTATTTTTTTATTCGCACTGAATTTGATTTATTTTAATCTAGGTTTTTTTTTTTGATTTCAATATGAATATTATTCACTATTAACGGATAGACGGAACGATAACCTTAATTGAGCAGTCCCAATTACCAATGGAATGATAATTGGAACTACGACTGAATCTTTTTTAATTAATATCCGGATGAATGTTTAAAACGAACATAAATATTTCTCCCTTGTTAAATTTCATTCTATTGTGCCCCACCAATAGTAGTTCAGGAGGTTTATGGCCCAATATATAAACCAATTAGAGCTTCATTCATAGATACAAAAATATATGAAACTTTTTTCTTCAGTCATGACTTACTTTTAAAACCCATAATTTTATGATCAAAGTTCACCTTCTAACGAAAAACGACACTCACCCATCATTTAATCATAATAATAACCAGGGAAAAAGGAAAAAAATCGATTCGTATATAATATTCGAACGTAACTTTTGTTGGTATTTCAAAAACAATCCACTCAATTGCTCAAAGGTTGTTCACTCACGAGCTTGGGATGTCTATTCTACGAGTACAATAACCGCGGCCAGTCATATTGTAAGCGATTTTGTTTCCGATATGAAATAAACCGAAATGGTTGAGGATTGCTGCTCGTTTCAAGTCCACGATCACCATTGCCAAGGTCGGAATATAACATCAAAAGATTTTTGTGACCATAAGTGGAGCATCAAGGGACAGGCCTGCATTATTCCTAGTTTATATTCTATGATACAATTTCTGACATTGTTCGGTTCGAAATTGAGTTGATGAATTACATTTAATGAACAAGATAATTTTTATATTCTTTAACTTATTTTTTAGTTCCAGCCGTGATTGAATTGTCATTTTATTTTATATTAACTTTTTTATTGAACACAGTAGTCTAGAACTTACTTTTTCATTGTTTAATTTGCCAATAAATATTGGAACATTTATTCAATGTGAATATTGTAAAATGAATTCCTCACATAGTATGAGAAGGGAAGTTGAAGCCCTTCGAAGTTGTGAAAGAGACTTCATGAATTCTTTCAGGTAATTTGGACAAATTTTTCATCATTTTCACAAATACTCCTGATGTTCTGTCATTTACACTCGAATTATTCGATTATTGATACTGATAGTCGTCTTTTGAAGAATGGTTATTTTACAAAAATATTTGACCTTGAGATAACAAGACAAATAATAAAGAAATAAAATCATAAACAACGAGTTCTCTTATATAAATCAAGAATTTTTTCGAGCGAAATTTTTGCGCCTTGTTCTATCCGCCATTTTGTCTTTATTATTTCAATTTCAAATCATATTGCGAATTGAGTCAACTCACGAAACGGAACTTTTCAATATTTCACATTCATTTTCCTTTGTATATTAGTTATTTATAAATTTTTCTCACCTTTTTCTTACAATTGTTGCAACTCCTGGGTTAATAAGTGCAATTTCAACAGAATAGTAATCTTTGAACGAACATCATGATCTCGAATTCATTTCATTTGAAATAAAATTTTATGTCAACCAACGGAAGGTTTAAAAATTGAAATTCTCATTAAGACATCAGTAATAATGCCGCGAGAACCGAGACTGATCTCGTTTTGTCTCAATTGTTTTTTGGTCTCGACGAGACTCTCGCCGGTCTCGTGTACAGAATCCATCAAGAATTATTATGACCAAAAATATCATCTTTAAGATTGGAAAGTTATGAAATCCGTAGTGCATAAATTCTTTCAATTTGGACAATGTAGTTTTTGAAATGCTTTCGCTTATGCAAAAAAGTTCTTATTCTGAGACGAGACTGAACTATATCGAGAGATCAGCTCGTTTCGTCTCACGGCAATATTACAAATCAGTGTTCATTTTTCTGTAAAAATTTCGAGAACCGTTCGACAATATCGAAATTTGAAGACAAATATGAAAAAAATTCTCTGTGAAAGCTTTGATTTGAAGATTATTTACACGTAAGAAAATTGTGTTACAAACAATCAATGGACTGTTGAGTTATATAAGATATAGAAATGTGGAAGATTAAAATAACAGATAACTTAAGATCATCCTTGAAAAACCAGAAGATAATAATATTCCATTTTGAAACATGACAAAAAATAATCAAAACTATTCTTAAAAAGCCATCCGTTTTTTACGGCTTTGTTGGTGTAACATATCGTTCATTCGTTTTCAACCAATTATTACGACACTGATGGAGTTTTTCTGAAGAAATCATGTTTTCATTTATCCGTCAAATTTTTTCTAATAAGGCCAAATTTTTTCCTATTCTTTCCAGAAAATAAAACTGCAAAAATCAGGTAGGATTCATTTCAGTATAACCTGAGAACGCATGAGAGCACCTAATACAATTTCTCACGATTATTGTTGTGCGTGACCGTAAGCATATATCTTCTATTTCGATGATAGCTAATCTAATTCTTCCACCCTCATAGCACTCACTTTCAATTTAGCTATCGCAGACCGAAAAACCGCAGGAAAGAATAATATCGTATTTATTTCAGAGCTGCTGCTTTGTGTCGATTTAGGGTTCTAAGACATTGAGTGAAGAAATGAAACAACAGAAAGATTTTGTCGCGTGGAATATTCAGTTCCAAAAACCAAAAACCCACCAACTTACGTCTGCGTAAAGTCCAATGAGGCTCTTCACAGCTACGCAATGTCGAAACTCAATACCTGATTGATTCGTCACGCGGTGCATTCAGCGACTGTTTCAGTTCAATATATCAAATGCTTAGGGTGTGAATGAATGGAGCTTCTCCAATGATAGAAAGCTTTCAGTAAACTTTATTGGTAAACGTTATGTAGACACATCTCTATGAACATATCGTGATATCACGCACTAGATTCGAAGCGGATTTCGTTTAATGTTTCAGCGTTGGAAAATCAAATTTACCTTTATCCTTTGTCCTTACCAAAAGCCCACCGAAAGAAAGATTAAAAAAGCATCTCGTTGCCTACTAACACAAACGCGAAGTTGGCTGTAATTACATATTCATGAAATATCTCATCCAGTGTGTATACTTTTCCAAAATAAACGTCACTCTGTAATCATCTATAGTATAAGGAATTCCATACCGTTTTAATCATAATAATTATCAGTACACGTTTTTTTTCTATAGCTGCGATGGGCTTTCAGCTACACATCAATTGTTTTACATTGTCATAATTTGATTCGATATGTACATATTTACATTCAGTCTCACACACCGGATATGTTTTAAAACACCGCTAGAGTCGACGTTCCACCTTTCCATTCAGTAGAATCACCTCAATACCGATCGCAGAATCAGCAAAATATGAGTAGCAATGATCTGACTGTGAAGATTCGACGTCGATCCATCGCTGAACGCTCCTGGTGGATCCTTCATGTGCGAAGGACCGTTTGAAGATAAAACGAAGTCCTCATCGTAATCGTATTCTGAGAACAAAAAAATTTTTTCCTGGGGTAAACACTTCATTGGTACAATATATAATCGATTTAGAAGAAAAGAGAATTCATTGGATTCATGACCGACTAGGCATTTTCGGTAACATTTGGAGATGCTAAATCGAAAAAAACCCAGAATATGGAAATAAAACGAGTGCCGTGAAAAAAACATATCACCGAGTTATTATTATATATGACCTCTATCCAACGGTATACAAGCAGCATAATATGAAAATGTATTCATTGCCCTGAAATAAAAGTGCGGAAATTTCCTTCCTGAATAATGGAATTCGTTACTCTCGAATAGTTTTGAATAGATATTTCAGTTCTTGTCCAGTCATCCATCGCTTTACTACTCATATCGAAATATGTTTGAGTAATGAGTACTAAGTTCGATATTTTTCATGAGGAAACGGAAACATTCAGTGTATTCGGCGAATATGTGCAGCACTCATCGATATTTATTGTGGATACAGTAGCCTGAATCGGTGACGCTTCCGACCGTAAAGCATGTCCCATTTTTGACCATTATCTTTATTGCCTCCACGCTGTCAACCGTAAAAATGTCACCAATTACGCACTAAATACATCCGGAAAACGCTTTAAACCTTTTATGTTTCCATATTAAAGTCATCAAAGATACTTCATTCATCTAATAATTTTTTTCATTTATATGTTACAGGAATATTAATAGAACGAAAGCTGGTAATTTGATGACTGATGAAAAAGACAAAAGAATTCCTAATCGATGGAATACTCACCTTTATTACGATATTGGAATGTTGTTGTATGTGGTGAAGCTTTTATCGTTGTTGGCGCGGCAATTTCTGCAAAGAAAAAGTTTCGTGTCACAAATAACCAGAAAATTTTTGGAATCCGTATCAAATCCCGAGCGATTGGATCATATCAACTGCTCCAATCACCAGACAAAATTTTCAGCAGGTTTATTCCGCACAAATAGCTACCTTTATAGTCACTAACAGGATAATGAACCACGTAAACGAAATAGCGACATACAACAAAGAGACCTCATTCCTATATCTATAAGTGAACATTGAGTATTGATTCAGTTTGCTTTGATATAATCAGTTGAAATTGTACGATATTTTGGTGTATTCCACGTATGCGGAAAAGCATGATTCCGTGTTCAAACCGTTGCAGAGTGAGAAATCAACACCGGAAACCTTGTTTTCTGGTTTCTTCGTATTATAAGTTTCCCAAACTAAGCGCTACAGCCGAATCCAGCCATGAACGCAACTTCAACATCGGCAAGGGATTCGTCTAATTCGCTTTTCTGTACAAGGAAGAAAGGGGAAAAAGGGGCCAAACTGTGGAAACTAGAAACGCAAACGCTGTGTTAATCACACGACATTCTAATTAAAGAATTTTCCGTTTGGGGCAGGGTATTACGCGTGAAAGTACCCTCAACATAAAGTAACAAAGTTAAATAACTTCTTAGTGTAGGAATAGATGAAATCATTTTCACAGTAGGTGAGGTTTTGAATATTAAAGAGGGAAGTCCGAATTCAGCAAGAAATTGCATCGGTTCGTATCGTAGAAAGACGTGCGGCTTTCATAAATTATAACATCCTTCCCGAAACTCTAGAACGCATCCAATGGAAAACCGACCGACACAATATATCAGATTATTGACTGATTGTTTCAATAAATACAAATGGAATCTTACCTTCCAGTTTGATGACACCATCCGTTTCTCCCAACGAATTCTTCGCTACGCATCGGTATGATCCGTAGTCGTTTTTATCTACTCTTCTTACTTTGAGCATCATATACTTTTTATATCCATTGTCCATGCATATTGCTTCGTATTTATCACCTGCCGAAAATATATTGAATTATTGCTCATGAATTATACCATCATCCAATAAGAGTACAATTCAACTCACATTTTTGGCTTGTGCAAAGCAGCCAAGTGTTTGAAAACTTTCTTTTCATTCCTACAAAACGAAATGATGATACTAGAGCGCCAGCAGCCTCATGCATCAAGGGGATAAATAATAGGATGTATGTGTATTCTAGATCCAACGACAAAGTTGAAGGATTATCTGAATCGTACTGAAGTTTGTTTAGGAAACTAAAATCCCTACATTTATGACATTTCCTGCTAATCGTGCAAACATTATGTCATACATCGAAACTGATTAAATTAGTTTACATTGAGTTTGTTTTGTTTTATCTATCCCATGAAATTATTTTATATCATATTTCGTTGTATATGTGATAGTATTTCCACGCGATGTCATCCGAAAACAAATTACACTTTTATCCTAAACAACGGAAGGTTTCAAAATATCCAACATCCAAATACATCTTTATCAACGTATTATGGTAAAATACCATCGAAATGACTGAAAGCTCCCCCAAATTAAATGCTATAGGCTTGGAATGCGTAACACAAATTTGTTTGGGATGTGATAACCAAACAATGAGCACCCGCCCTTACCCTATAGACAAAAGCAACATAATATTATGATTAACGACCATATTGTGCAATACAATCACTCGCGTTTTGATTAATCGTCTATATCATGCCGAAAAAATTGGGAAAGATAGGAATATAGGCGTCGTAAATGGAATAGCTTCAGGAAATTTGGGGAACGGAATTGGTTAATTTGCAAAAAATTGCTCTTATATCTCAATAGAATATGAACGAGATTGTTTTTAGGGCAGCTGGCGAAATGCGAAATGTTGGTGTGATTTTGTGGAACAATATGCTTTTTTTATTACAAGTATATAAAGTGAGTTATTTATATCTTGATGAAATAAAAAACATTAAATAACGGCCCATTCGGGGTTCATTTTTGATTCGGATTAAAACAGTTTTGATAGAGAAGTCAAAAAAAAAAGAAAAATTAAATTTTACGAATCATTGTTGAAAGTTGCATTTTCCTTCACTTTGGAATGAAGTAGGACAACCTCCTATTTCCAATTCAACAATTTAAGGGTTGCAATCACCTGGAGGGGTTAAATGTGAGAATGAAATTTTCCGCCGGGAAAAAAGTTTTCTTCCCGCACTTAACAGCCTATCCGAACACGCTGTCTAACTGCTTTTGTGTGCGGGAAAATATTACTTTGCGCACTTGTTAGAAAAATAGCTATTTCCTTGTACTTGGGTAATTTCTTTTCATTTCCTTCTCCATGAACTCCATATATATAACAAATATTTTTTTTATTTGTTTGTTTTTCAGGATAAGTTTGAATTATTAAAATAGATACTAATAAAATGTATCACTCTTCTGCAACTTTTTTCTATCATTGATTTTGTCATATATACACTTAAAAATCAGAGGTTCTAAGTCGAATTCCTTGAACGAATATTTCAAAATAAGAAGACAAAATAACAAATTTATTCAAATTGAAAAGGAATAAACGTAGAGAATTGAATCCATTAATATCGAAACTTTGAAAGGCTGAAAATTTTTTCTATCAATCGTGATTCCTATCTTCTTCACATTCCGTTTATTTATCAATATTCGCGCCATCTAAACCGGCGGAAAAAAAAGACCTTGCTGATAGCAATCTGCAGCTACGAATTTTCATTAAATTGTCAACAGAACGTCAACATCAGAATAATAGGTATGCAATTGCCAACATACGAATTTTCCACTTTTACATGTTTCCTTCTTTTTATTCCATCATCGTCTCAAATTTCAATTTTTAAATTGTGCGCGAAAAAATTCCAACTGTATGTTACCTATCCCTTTAAGTTATCCTAAGAGGTGACATTGATACCACTACCTGAGATAATCATGTCGCCCCTTTCAGTCGTCCAGTAATTTATCGACGATGGAAAAGCCTCGGTCCGACATTCTAACGTGACATCTTGTCCAATGTACGCTCCCTCCAACTGGTTCGGTATCGAGAGCATGGGAGGAACTGGAATAGAGTAACATATAGGACATTTCCCCTCCTTCTATTATAAGCCGCTTTGGATCATGTTTACATCATCATTATGTAATCTCGATTATAATGAAACTCGGTCGATATCGTAAAAAAGTTACCTTTCAAATTAGTTCTGAACTATGATCGATTGTTGAGTTTTTACCTCAAATGGACCATTGATTGTTGAGTTCTACGAACTCGCAAAGTAAAAATCGAATAAGACAAAATCGGATTCGTATCCTATCTCAGTTTAATCCAGCGCATCTTCCGCATTTAACGATAAAGTAACGGCGTAGAGAGAAAGGGCATATTGATTTGCTTCTCATTCAGGATAATGCCATTTATTACCGGGAGAGTTGCGGAAATAGAGGCAGCCGGCGTTTTCCCGATAACGCCGGATAAGTAAAGCTCCTTTCCGGGTGATTTCGTTTTTACATACCAGGCTTGAATCACTGTTTACACAAATAACAAATATTTAAATGAATCTGGCTCCTGTTATTTGCATAAACTGAATTTAATTCGAACGTTCTCGCAGCCCTCTGTTTCCCGCAGATATCGATAATATGTCTTCATTGTGTTCGTGCGTTGCAGAAATTACACCGTAGTCTAGAAACTAGGATATTAAATGTGCCAGTAATTTTGGTAATACATTATTCACTTAGTTTCGTAGTGAATGTTAACGGATATACTGTATCGGAAATTCGAGCGAAAAATTAAAAATGTGCAATAACTCCACTTACATTGCACTTTCAGTTGCACACGCTTGCTGATGGATGGCGGAACGCCGTTCGATGCAATACAGAGGTAAACACCCATATGTAGTCTGCTAACTTTCGTGATGAAAAGTATTTCTCCGTCGACAACATTTACTGAAATGAAAAGTGAATTGATTAAACTAACGTAACTTCACCCGTCAACATCTTTCAATTTCGTTCGAAATTTTTTTGCATATTATTACTCCTTTCATAATTCCGCCGCCCAAGCTTTAGAAACTTCGTTATTTTCAATTAAACATCCCACGACATTCATCTTTGATATCCCTCTGGTAAGTTATCGATTCAATGGGGACGAGAAGTGAAATATATGAATAAAATGGAAAATTGCCTTTCAAAAAGTTGATGTGACGAAGAATTGAGTAGTCGTAGAATATGAATTCGAACATAACACAATATTTAAAACTATGGCGGACCAAGTAATCTCATGATAATTTTTCTTACAAAATGAGAAGGAGGAAAAGTATATCGAAGAATATTGAGTTGATTTCATTTTTATGGAATTAAAATTTTCCAAATTATTTTCATAGTTATTAAGAATGTTTCTCAATATGAAATAAAGAAATTAATTCGATAATGTTGCCTGGGTATTGAAATATTCAACCCGCATTTAAATTTTGAATGAAAATCTCTTCCTCCTTACGTATGGTCCCTTTCTATATTTATGAAGATAAATATCGCGAATTTCCAGCTGATGAATTCAATTTAATTTTCAGAACGAAGCGGTGGAACTCACAATGAGAATGATTAGATTGTCGAGCATTGAGTGCCACATGAACCTAATCATATACAGGCCTACGAGAAAATACTAACTTTTTTCGAGTGCACCAACTCAGGGATATTTTAATCACGTTTTATGTTGAGTGGAATATGCGGGTTTAAGTATTCCACAGGTTAAATACTGTGCTTTATCTACGGCTCTCCTTTGTTATTTTCATTTAATTGTATCAGTAGTTCAGCAGATAGTCACCGATGCCATTCTGTAAGAGCAAAATAATCTGTTTATTGAACGGAATTCCTTTTCCGGCTATTTTTTGGAGAAATAATAAATGTTCCTAATTAATAGTTATTTCTTTTTCTTCGCTCAAGTCGGGAAAAGAAACGAGGCACAAAAGTTTCATGATGGATGATGACAAAATCTGAAAAATACATTGATTCTACGATCATTTAATCTTAGCAACTTCGCACACAACTCTTATCATACCCTTGACATATACAGCGTGTCCCAAATTGGATGCGTTTTAGCATTAGTTTTTAGGAGTTACGAGTTCGATTTCGGGTAAAACTTCATTGGTGAAGACAGATTTGAGCTATAGTGTTTTGTTTTTGAGAGATTTCGGAATTCTTGATTTTGGCCTATTTCGACTTTTGCTGTTATCTCGTTTATTATTGAAGTAAAGTGAAAGCGACTAACAATTTTTTTTTCTTGCATTTTTTGAATACGTCCAGTAACTTTTTTTATACTCATTCGAAAGAACTAAGTTTTTCCTATTCAAAAGTATATTGCGTGATATGTTTTTTCTCATTTGAACTTTTTTCCTGAAAATTTTGATATTCCTAAATAAAATCAATTCTTCTGAATGAGCATAAAAAAGTGACGTATCGTATTTAAAAAATGCAAGTTTACTCAAGAATCAAATTGAAAAAAAATTATTGTTAGTCCATTGCATTCTACTCAAAAACTTGCCTCTAGAATGCCAGAATCGTTTTCATTTTACTTCAATAATATACGAGATATCAGCAAAAGTAGTAGTCGGCCAAAATCAAGAATTTCGAAATATCTCAAAATGAAAAGCCGAAAGACTGTTCCTAATATTTCACATAGTTACGGTTCAAACGCATCCAATTTGGGACACGCTGTACACTAGATAATTAGATAACTCGAAAAGTTGTAATAATCAGTCATCTTTCATGCCTAAACATTTATGTATACCATCCATTTGAAGCACCATCGTAAATAAACCTACTTTTCATACGATTCGTTATGAAATATAACACATATATTTATTGGAAATTCTCAAGAAATTGAGCAATATGTTATTCTGTATTTCACTACATCGAGATAAATTAATTAGCAACGGTAACACGAAAATATTTCTCCGTTCAAGATGAATTAAATAACTTTGTTAAATGATATTTCGATTAATGAGTAATTTGAAATACTTTTTCAACGTTCAGTTCAAGATTCGTTTGCATGATATTTGGGTATTTCAATTCCATTATCGATACCTTTCCAACTGGGATTTCACGAAATCGATTTCACATTTACTGACAATAATTGTCCACGATATATCACAGTTAACAGTTCGGTTTTATTCAGAAAGTGAGACAATAACACATTTTTAGGAGAGGAATATAACATGATGTTTGCGATTAACAAAACATTTACTCCTAATGTTAGTATATATGCAAATATGAATCTAAAAAGCGCATTTTGTGTTCACCTTAAAGGGTCACAAGCACACGAATCTTATTTTGAATAGAAAACACGAAAGAGTGGAGCAATTCGAATGAAACTATGTAAACCAAATAAAACTCAACTCGGTCGTGAAAAAATGTTATTGTCTCCGATACGAAGTGAAACTTTGGCCCTTTTACTGCAGCCGAATCTTGAAAGGGGGTGTAATCCACGATTCGCATTTTTTGTTTGAACGCGGTTTATAAGAATCGCATAAAAAAAGTAGACTTGCAGCGTTATTGATAAACTTGCGATACTGAGCAATGAGAATATAGAGGAAAATTTGACATAGAAAGATAGATAGAAAGAGTCAGCTCGTTTCGCTTCATCGCTTCGTCGTATATATTTTACAAAAAGTATATTCAATAGACTCTTTAGGAGAGCGTATGATTGCTTCTCACATTATTTGACTTTTTCTTCACTCAAGAACAACAAATTTACGAGAAATAAAAAAGTGAATAGATGAACTCTCGTTCTCAATTTCACCGAAAGTTGCATCTTGGAAAATAGCGATACCTGTTGTTATGAACGACTTTATGACTGAATTTTAAGCGATTTATGGTGGCTGTCATAAAATTTCATTATCAATCGTGACTGTATGATTAACATACAATTATAATATCTTCATCTGAAATTTAACACAAAGTCATGATTTAATTTGAACTTATCGTAACGGATGGTGATTTAAATTTAAAACACATTGTGAACGAAATAATTCATAATTCTGTTGTACCGACCAGGCACATTGATTTTTGAAACAAGATTCAAGTTTTTGAAAAAAAAAATTATTTCATACATAATAGAGAGAAATTGAACGTCCAAATTGAAGAAAAATCTCTCGTGAAACATAGTCATCCCCTTTAATTGTGTCCAAAAGATTTGATAGAACCGTATTAACAGTAATAATGGCATCCTTCAATATCGTATCAATGGTTTTAGAAAGAAATTGAATAAAAAGAGCAAGGTTAGAATGAAACGTTATTTGAATATAAAATTTTGGGGAAACAACATGATTAATAGAAATTTAGAACGGACGGTCTAATCATTCAGAGAACTAGTGAAATTAGTAAACCGGCAATTAGCGAACCTCGCCGCACCGAAAACTAATCAATTAACACAAACCCCAAAGCATTTCCCTGGAGTGATCGCTCACGGAAGACGAACACATTCCGATACGGTCCATTTGAAATATTTAGCGGAACAATGTTTGTTGACGCGTCGTATTTCCTACTGTAATATTTATCAAGTACGTAAATTTCGGTATGCAACTCAATCAGCTACGTTATTCTAGGGCGAAATAGTTGAAACGATATTTTTCGAACGCTTTGTATATGGATAAGACAAAAGAAACCCTCCATGCTAAATGATTTTTGTTGAATTCGAATGGTGGTTCATTGTTGAAACTGAGAAGCTCAAACACACTATTAAGAAGGAGGGAGTGAAAAGGTCATAAACAAGTTCTGGGAAGATCCCAAGATTAGCTCACATTAAGTACCATTAACAATCTTCATGCAAAACGTGATGGTTTTTCTCAGTTTATTAGGGTGAACATTAGGGGACGCGCAATATTAAATAAATATGCTACTTTCCTCAGTTCGTGACAAAGTTCTGACCTGTAAACGAGGGAAGAAAGGGTTAGATGTTTTCAAACACCAAGAACTTGATATAATTTTGAACTGGACTAATTCTATAATTTCTAATATGTAGTCGACGGTTGCTTTCCAGAAAGCTGTTGTGGAGTTGTCGCGCGTCTATCTTTGCTTTTTCAGCTGTATATTTCGAAGGTTTGGTTCTCTATTTGATATTACGTTCGTCTATTCCTCATAGGTATGGTGTGTCTATATTGTGTGTTGTTTTTTCATTCTGGACGTTTTGAATGTCTGGATTAGGTTAATTTTGTTTGTCTATTCAGAGGAATTTGAGACTTTATTTTGTTTTGGTCTGAAAATTTGAGGTTCTTTTCGTCTGTTTCGAAACTTTTGCGCGTCTTATTTGCGTTTGTTTCCTTTGTTCATTAAAAAAGTTTGTTTCTGTTCCCGTTTTTATACTGGCTTTGATTCGTCTCTAATTTGGATGTATAGCAAGCCCATTTTAGGATAGTTCTATGTTTAACTGAACTGTGAGAGCTAAATCATCCACATAGACAAATCGTTGAGTTCTGGAAGGATTGGTCTGATCGTTGGTATATATATTGAATAGAGTTGGGGTCAATACGCTACCTTGAGGTAGACCATTTTATTGGCGTCCCGAGCGACTTTGTTTTAATGTAATATAACTTGGAATAATAACAAATTGATGGACCTCGTCATTTTTGCAACTTTTGACAGTAGTAATCTAACATTAACTTTATCATATGCGGAGGATAGATGGACAAACGCTATACCTGTTACCATACCAAGCTCACAACGATCCTTGGTATGCCGGGTGAGTTTAAGTACCTGATTTGCTCATGATTGAAATTGTGTTTTGACACATTAGGATGATGTAACAGAGGAAGCTGATTAGTTTCTGTCCACGTCTCAACCGCTTCACCATCGAAGTTTGTCTGCTCACATCCGCATGTCATATGTCAGCCAAAACGAGTTTATTAAGTTTGTTTTTGGTTGAATTGTTCAGGTCCCACGGCTGAAATGGTATCATACATCTATATTCTGTGCTGTTTGCTTATTTTGAAGCTTTTGCATATCTTATAACGGTCTGTTTTCTCTGTGTATTATGGAAGTTTCGGCTGTGTTTTTAGAGTTTGCTTCGTCTGTCTATTCTATGTTTGTTTCAATTACTTTTATCTCTATATTGGGTCTATTTCCACTGTCTATTGTGGAAGTATCGCATGTCTATTCCGACTCCAATTCGTACGTCTATTTCGCTTTTCGTTCGTGAAGAATCTAAGTAGTAGTTCGAATAATCGAAACTGCCGAATATCGAATTAACGAAAGTCGATGAGCATATTTATGAATTAATTATTTCCTGATATTCAGTACGTTAAGAAGGATATTTCCTATTCAACGTGCCAAGTAATGAAATATACATATCGATATATCAGAATGACAAATGTATTATGAAAATGTAGACATTACAAAATTTATATGTTGAATGATGCTTATAAAATTTACTCGCGGTCGCACAGGAAAGACTGCACTAGAATATTCATGGCTAGCTGTGAATAATAGAAGGGATTTATTCCATACGGTAGCTCGAACATTTTAAGAACCTCTGAAATATACGATCAAATCCAGGTAGTCCATCCATTCGATCCTTACAACTATAAATAGACGCAACGGCTAACGGAATATAAAACCGGGCGGAATTCGAGTTGAATATCATAAAAAGCTTCCTACTCACCATTCTCACCGTTGTATCTTATATCCTCGCCATCTTCCCTTCTCCACATGACATAAGGATCTGGGTAGCCGGTCGCTTTGCAGGTCAGGCTTACGTTTGTTGATTCCAGGACCACCATGTCGCTGCTCGTCTCCCGGTCTATAATGCTTGGTGGAACTGGGGGAAAGAAATACGGTAGTTATCAACCAGTCGAAACTCCGAAAGATCAGATAAGTTTGATCGAGTGCGAATTGGCTGTCGGGATTCGCAGAAAATGCGGGTACTTTATTGCGTAGCGACAACGGAACAAAATGAGCGTCCAGAGAGCACATCGGAAAAATCACGAAGCGTATGAATCACTCGAAACGAGCAAGAGAATTCGTTTCCACTCATCCGAACAAATACAACGCATGGTCATCTGAGGTTGTGAATTCTCTTTAGCTGAAAAAAATCCTTCATAGAACTGGAAAGGAGCAAATTAAGTAGCTGTCATAAAAGAAGCGCTTTTCACAGTTTTATGAGCAGGATTTCACACGCCCTTGGATCAAATATATTTCCTGTAGTGGTACATGTTGGGCGAGCGGACGGAAAACGTAAGCGAAAGAAATAACTCATAAGCCAACCCCAACATCCATATTTGCACTGGTTTGGGTCATTAGTCACTGCGGCCTAAGTCGACTTAACATTGTTAAATCCGTCTGTAATAAAAGGAAGACGAAAACGGTTCGTAGATTATTGTTTATTTCTCCGGCTGCAATCTTTTCGCCGTTTTAATGTGCACGGGAAATAACACGTTGGAACAATGCCTGCTGGATCTTGAGCGTTTCGTGATTCTGAAAAATTGTTTTTTCCACTGAACAATTCCGTGTAGCTAGAAGTGGGCTGCTTAATAGCCTCTATTTTATTGCAGGGAACACGAAGACCTCTTTCTCGGTTTGAATTTCGGTCCCCAAATTAATGACACACATCATCACTCATTTTTTCCAACTATGTACTCACCTACAACTTGAAGGTATCCTTGTCTACTTCTCATCGGATCCGTATTCACTTGGCACATATACCATCCTCTATCGGCCTCTTGTACATTTCTTATATGCAGGTACCAGGAACGATGATCGTTGAAACTGAGCGAAATGCGGGGATTCTGTGTGATCACGTTGTGATGTATCGACAGAATAGTTTGTGTGTCGACACGCACCCAGGCAACCTGAAACACATTTTAAACCAAATTGTCTCACATTCTCACTGGAATATACTTCGGGAAACTCCCAATCTCGAATAATTGAATTCTCCAATATTTCGTACCCCAGAAGCTCTGACAGATAATTTTATGTGCCTAGAGACATGTCCGATTTGAAGGGAATACAGGCTGATCATGTCAAGCGAAATCAAATAAAGCTCCCGTTTGTCCGAGAAAGGTAACGTGCTATTCGAAAGAGGCTACATGTGTCCCGAGGCAGTAGGGAACTTGCTTTTCCGCTATAGGAGGAAGATTGGACAGGCAATGCACGTAGAAAGTTAAACTTAGCTGACGTGGGCACGTATAGTCGGATTCAAAATATAGACGGTCTTCATTGAAAACTACTACGAATTAGTGTTCGGATTGAATTGTGTTTCGCACGGATTAAATATATTTCGTTAAGTAAACGTATACGACTGAAACTGACGGGCAGAAATCAATTATTTTCATATAGGCTCCAGGAATTAATCTTTTGCGGAGTGGAGTTCCATAAAGTAAACGAATATTCAATTCGACATGATTAAATTTGAATACATGCAATACGGCCAAACTTCAAACCGAAAATTGAATGAATACGCACACAAGATTCGCAATATAAAAGCACCATAGTCGCCGAATTTTTTTTATATCGTTTTTCGAAGAAGTAAATTCAGGACGGAAAACAACTCATTAGTAGTTTTTCACGGGAATGTACTTTTATAAATTTTTAAACGCTCATTCTGTAACATTAGTTTGTTTTCCTCGGGTCGGAACTCCTAGGAGAGAAGTGGCAAAGTAAGTGTAGGAAAAGAAAGTCCCGAAATTTTCATACCCATTTCTATCCCTATGCTCACAATCTACACTCATGCATTCGCATCACGATCCTTGTTATGTCTCTATGCTAGGATGGGAGTTTTCGCGTGAACCTTCCGTTTAAATTTCCTTTTTTCACCTTTCATTATTTATACGGCAATGAACTATGTGAGTGAGCGAATTTTATTAATTGCATTCGTTATACTACTATGAAAAATATTAACGGAAAATTGGATCAGAAAACAAACACCAAAGTTCAGGAAATCAAATTAGTTTTATGTAGTTTACACATTTTCCATGGTGAAAGACCGGAAAAGGTTAAATCCCCTTCGTTCTTGATGTGAAATTCCGAGTTGTGATCGTTTCTCTTTGTTGCCCGACGTTCTCTAATATTAACGGATAGATTCAGAAAAGCGTAATGGTAATTCAAATAGAAAGTCAGATTAATTTGATGGAACAACTATGAAAATAAGCTGACTTATCAGGGTTCTAGTAAAGTTTTGGAATTTTGATGTATCAACTCATAACACGTATAGGAAGATTATATCGGACAGTTCTAAGGATATACCGACAGAAAGCTCTACTAGCAGGCTTATCGTGCTACTCTAGTCGAATAACTATCGCTCATGAGGTAACATTCCGAAAGATTAATAGACAATATGAATGATCACCTACATATAATTTGTAAAAATTAGTGTACATCAAAATTGTAAAAACATGATTGCGTCAATAATAATATTGAACGAATTATTTTTAGCAGAAATACAATACAAAAAATTTATTTATTTTTTTTAAATAAAGCTTCCGTTTGTGATAGTTATATAATTGCGCGCTGCATTAAAATGAATGAAAACCATCATGGGTTTTGTAAAGATTTAAATGACGGCCAACACAATTCATTTATTATAGTAGAATATATTTGGAAGTCATAAAAGAAAATGTAAGACCATGCTGTTTTCACAGTAAATCTTAGTGTTGGGTCGTTCGTTCAATTAAAGTGTGCCGGCTCTTTTTGCTCCGCTCACCCAAACGTGTCGTTCAGTGTCGTTCGTTCGTTCAAAGTAACCAACCATACAGCGAGCTACGCCACACATCGTTATTTTGAACGAACGAACGAACGATACTGAGTGCCGCGGCACACTGAGCTCGTACGAAATGAACGATCGAATGAATGCATCATCGTTTGCTCTATACGTCTCGCTCGCTCGCTTCATTATCAAATGTGCTACTTTTTCTTTACTAAAGTGATAATACATCGAAAAAATATTTTATCGTTTCCTATCTAAAAAGCATCTTTTTAACATATTTTTCGAAATATCTTTGAAACGGTCCATCACGTATGTATAAAATGAGTTGAATTCGCGGTTTCATTCAAGCTGTAGAACAGCTTATTGCATATTAATGAGCACTTCACTTACTTGGAAGTTGAACCCGAATCGAAAGCTCCACATTACATTGAAACTCATATTGAACCTGTCATAATTGCAAAAAACCATTCGTTTCCTGGGAGTTGCACAACTTGGGACTTGAGCCACTCTTTTCAAATGAGTCGCTTTTCTTCAGTGTGCCGTTCTGTTGAACGATACCGCGCAATTCGAAGGAGCGGCTCGTTACCGTTCACTCAAGTGTGCCGTTCAAAGTGAACGACTCGTTATTGAGCGACCCAACACTAAATAATCTCATAAACATATATATTGGTACTGTTTCATCTTCAAAAAAAAAAATTAAAATCACAGAATCTGAAAAATATTTGTCCTCCTGATGCAAAAGCAAACTTTTTCGTGCCTGATAATCTATTTTTCATCTTAAATGTGGACATTCCTCACTTGAAAATCTAGTACCAACTTTGCGTTGACCTGTGTTATTTATCTATTTTTGATAGAATTCATTGAATATTCCGACGATATATTTGAAACATTTATTTCCCTCTGGCATATTTTCTGATTCGTGACGAAATGCAAACACTAGCAATATATGAGATGCGAGATTCGGAACGGTTCAATTGAAATGAAAGGGAAGGAAATATCGAGATTGGAATATATCCGGATATTTATCACATAAAAGGAACTATCTTTCCGAGTGTATACATGATACCCATTTCTATCCCATGGAGACGAACGTCGAAGAGCGATTCTGCGAACTTTTTATAATGGAAAAAATTATCGTTCTTACTGTGCGATTTCCTTGACCGCACACCACCCTGAACTTTGGAATGCCGAGTCGCATTCCGTTTAGATGACAAATTCTTGAAAGAAAGATAACGGGAAAATATTACGCATACTTTTCAGCGTATATAGGAATTCGTACCTACTCGAAGAAGCATAGTTTTCAGAAAAGTACAACACCCATTTACTATGAACAGATTCAGGTATCTGAATTCCAAATATCAATTTCAAAAATATTTGGGCACCAGAAATTCTTCCCACCGAAGAAAAACTAGGAATAACATGTAAATTTCGAGCTGTAAAAAGGAGAGTTTGTGGTGAAAACCTCGCATTGATTTTTCCATTTTCACTGTGGATTGATGCTCAGAATATTTTATTCCTCCTAAAACTGATGTGGATGTGCGTACCACATTCGGTAATCCTCGCCAAGGCAATTTATCATCGCCCGCAGTTCACTTACCTGCTCGAAGGCTCGGTTTTCAATACGTGACTCGAAGACACTCTCACGAAAATATGCCTTGATAAATATTTTTCTTTAACATAAATGTCTCCCTTTTAGAAACGCCTATTTGTACATTGCGCCTTATTCATTAACTGTCTTTTGAAATTACCTAGGCGAATGAAAAAGAATTACTCATTTTGATATCGGAAAGCAATTTAAAATCATCAGGAGACAGAATCATTATTGATTGAGAACAGATATATGAAAAATCTCATTAATTAAATTAACATGCACAATGTGCTTGAGAAATATAATTAGAACAAAAATTTCGAATCATTCAATATAATTAATCCTTAATTATAAATATAACAGTTCCGTTCCAGAAAAATTCCTCCAAACAGGATGAGTTCAATTACAACTTGAGATGGTAGACAGAATTTGATTCTGTAGACAGCTAACCCCCAAAGGCCAAAGAATTAAAAACGAAGAAAAGACAACATAGCTACTCCCCTGCTACGACCCATTGTAAAAAGCCAACAACACAAGATCTTTTGGGTATTGTTCCGCTTATATTGATCAATACTTATGTTAATTTTGTATGTCCAAGAACAACATTCAACAACAGAAGGGTCTTTAAGTGTAAACAAAGATTACGAAACTTGAGAAATAATTAAGTTGATGTCGTTTTCGCGCCGCTGTGGGAAGTATAGTGTTCGAACTTACAGTTCATTTGTTCCATATTTGTGAAACAAGAAATCGATGCACAATATCACAATAGGGGTGAGGCATCAATTAATCGAGAGTTCTGAAGTTTCATTTTCTCTCTCAATGAACAATTCACCATAACGGGAATTCAGGCAACTGAAAGAAACAGCATTGCTGTAGACATGCTCAATGACCTGGTGGAAACTCACTTTGAAATATTGCTCTGTCCTTAGAACACGAAGGTGAGAATTGGAATTGAATTCTTATATTGATTTATTTCCTCAATTGAAACTTGCAGTAAGTCATTATAAGGAATAATTTAACGGAACATCTGTTCGAGAATTACCTATGAAAAATTGAAAGCAATAAAAAATTGAAAAGCATTCCCGCTTATAATAATCGCGTATTTCTTCTGATAAGGTCTGCTCTGAAAAGTTTCGGAGCTAATCAAGACATCACGTGCGTTAGAAGTTATTCGTCAAATAAAATCCTCACCCTCCAGGAATCTTCTTACGGTGAAGAGCCAAACAGAATACAAACCTTGAATCCTTTAAGATTGTCGACTACGCAAGCGAGTAGGGCATCTCTCCCCACGGTAACTGTCACGTTAGGAATAGGTTCCGCAAATCTGGGAAATGCGTCTGTAACAAAGAGATCTTGTTATTGTGATGATTCCGATTTCAGATTCGAAAACGTATTTGTCTGAAAGCTATTAATGGTGATTAATTCTCATGGATTTACAAATGCGATAGACTCACATAAAGCCAAATCTTAAAGTGATATGATTCTTTGTTTTCAAATGTCCTTCAAAATTTGTCATCAAATCTGATTTTAACAACGATTGTTGTTATACTCTACAAAAAATTCGAAGAAGAGGAACTGTCAACAAACCTATTTTTTTCCAAAAAAGCAATCATTTTCTCCCGTTTCTAAGCAGAAGAAAATGTAAATGGAGATTTAAAAAATCATCTTGAAAATAATTTCATTGCTATCGTTATATTAATCGCCTGAGAATCTTTATCGATTTTCTGGGCTGAGATATGTTTACGTTATAATTTCGTTCAATATCAGACTAACAGGAATTGACCATCGCCAATTAATTTGACATATTTGCCTCATATACATTATTCAAATGATTATTATCCTCATTTCGATAAAGTAATTTTTGAATATAAAATTACATAGGATCAATGTGATCAATACTAATTGATGCAATCTTATATAATGAGAGTAATGAATGTATGATATCCGTTAGATCTTTATTAATGATTTCAAATTCTCCAGAATACTGCATGAAAACAAAATAATTCAGAAAATCATACATTTGAATCGTGAAAATTAGAGAATAACATAGAGAGTGAAAATGCCGTGCGAAAATAAACATTCAGCTTCATGAAAAATCTCAGTAACGTGGTGGTGAAACGAGCTCAAGAATTTAAATCCTTATAATAATTCGTTTTATTATCAGCTGAAGTGTAATTTCAAGCCTATTTTCATAATTGCTCGCCGAAGCGAAACGAGCGTTTAAAGCGTGTATCTCGTCATCCCTTCAAATATTCAAATATGTGTGTATGTACGTATTAATACTTCGCATGCCGTTAATCGAGAGCCGACATGTACAGCGACTTAATTTCCGAAAAAAGCCGACGTGGCGTGTAAGACTTCTGAATTCCTCCACTTTCTAATCGAAAAGGAAAAATGTTTTTTGGCGTTCTTCAGAACGGAAAATCGAAATTTCTCGGCAACGTGCTGCGGAATATTTGATATAGGAAATCAACGGACAGGAGACCCACTGAAATTGAAGTTTTTTTTCGACACTGTTCTGATTCAATGTTTTGAAAAACTAGTCCAGATCACGACATGCGGTTTTTATTTTAAAGCAGTTTTCATTGGAAAAGAGATAACGCAATTTGAGATTTTCTGGGCATGCTATATTTTGATACAATATTCCTGTGCTTATTATTAAATGTTCCATCCTTGGAAAGGAATAACAATTCTGAACTGTGCGGCTCCTTGGAAATGATCAATTTGACTAATTCAATGTACGCGGTTTTTGTTAACCTAGTATAAAATATGCTAACCGTTCGTTATTAAATGAATTATTCGAGTTTAAAACGCGTTTGCTTCAAGAAGCGCGCACAGCGACGGATCGTTCGTTCCATCGTATGAGCTCACTGTGCCGTTCCTTCGTGCCTTAACTTATTGTGCGGTAATCTATAGTTCGTTCCTTTGAATTAGTGATACGTCACTCGTTATTCCAATTTCGCTCCACTCACCAAAATGTGCCGTTCAGTATTGTGCGTTCGTTCACAGCACGATACGAATATACGGTTTTTCTTCAGTACGATCGTTGTGATGAATATGAAAAAATGCGTGCAAATAACATTAATTTAATGATGAAAATCTGTTTTTCATACAGAAAACATGTATTTAGAATTTAGAACACGTTTCAATTTATATTTAGGATTCATAATGAAAAAACTGTCCTAAATTTTCATTTCCATTGAATCACAAGGCGACACTACGATTTTATGAGTCGAAATGAAAACAATTTTTCAAGTAGGAAGAATCTGTTTCGTATAACGATGGTTATCTGTTAGATTGAGTGACCAGTCCTTCCAAAATCGATATATCCTTTTGACACACATATAAATTTTAAGTCAACCTTCGGATATGAAATATTATTCCTTTGCCTTTTGCCTTTTGTCTTTCAGACAATAAATCGAACTACTGATATTTTCTATAGCCATTCTCTGTAACGAAAAAGAAAAAATTTTAAGTAACATAATGTCAATGAAATGAAATCGTGTTTTCGTTCCAGCAACTATTTCCAAAAGAGAATGTTTCAATATTCACGAGATTAGTTCAGGTGAAAATCGATTTAAAGAAGCAATTTCACAACTATCTGAAACGCTGAAATGGTATTATCCCAATATCCTTTTTGGATTGCCGTCTATACAGACAGGATAACTTATGGCTAGAAAACCAAGGGGTTATAATAGTTCACCGGAAACTTCATATATGTCAAATATTGGTTTGTGTGAGAATGACAAGTTAATTCATCGGCGTCGATTCGAAGCGCTGCCAACGATCGAACGGCAAACTTTTTCTACGTATGTTTAATCGTCCTACCTCAAATTGAAAGATTGTTTTATGTCGCGGATAGCCGTTATGGGACCAAATAACGTTCCTCATAATGGCTCCGTTTCACATACCCTGTCAAAAGTTTACTCGCACCAGAAGAAATATGAATGAGATTTTTTTTCATCTTTGTTCCGCCGCCGGCGCCGATCCATTTCGAATCGTAGATGCGTGGTACTTGAAGCACGAAATCTTCGAGTTCGTTCGTAATTTGATTGAAAGTGCCTCAAATTAAAATGACCTCACAGTTTGCCATTTCTGGCAGAGCGATAGAGTGAAGCAGCACCGCGTACTGGAAAGGCAACTACACCGGATGCTGGCGGCACTTATCTCTTCCACTTCTCCGAAGTGGTAGCAGCCAGCGCTCGTTACTGGTCCTTATTTAATTTTCATTTCACGTCTTTTGCCCAATTTGCATCGTCGACAAGAGGCTGAATTTCCCGACCTTGTTCGCCTTTTTGTTGCCAATTTATTTTTCTGAAGAAAAAGTGGATGGTACCGTTGCGAAACCAATAATTATGAGTGGAACACCGTATTATTATACGTCCCAGATTCAGTACAATCTTCATGAATATTACGGAATTTAATTCTTATTTAACGCTCAACCCTTGGGGGCTGTGTTCAGAAATGTTCGCAATATTCTTAATGGCATTCGTTCCACTCACGAATACCGTTAACACGTTCTGATTCATTCCTGTTCTTATTTCTATTCGTCATCGACGCGGCGATCGAAAGTAATGTAAAGGGATAACTATCCATTTCCAGATAGGAGCGAAAGCTCAAATACAATTCGAACAGTGGAGCATGCCGGGAAGGTTGCTGCCTGAACGGGTCACCATTGCGTATTCAATGTGCTTTCGTCTACATTAGGCCATTCTCGTATAAAACGCCCGCCCTAATCTCGTTTTCTCTTTTATTACATATATAAAAGCATTGCATAAAGGAAAGTCACCTTTCTTATAGGTTCCCACTGACTATATGTATGTTGAACCAGGTGCTCTAGTTTACTTTGGCTAGATATTGGCCCTGATTCTTCATAAATTGTAAAATTCATGGATTTGCCCTCGATAAATGGTAAAATGGAATGCGAGAATAATATGTGGCCGAATGCTGCGTCAAACAATCCCACCTTTTCGGATATTTGTCCCAATCCTAATATCGATATTGAAAGACAGAAACCTTGATCGTTTGTTGGAATAATTCATATCCACGAATTAAAATGATACAAAACAAATCCATTTCATCAAGGATTTGAATATATTTCAATTTTCAATTCGCATCTGTTGAAATTTTTATCGTAATTTACTAATGTATGCCCGCGAAGCACTTCATCTCACGCGATCAGATGGCATTCCGTGAGACGAGACGTTTCAAAGTAAACGTTCACCATGATTCACTCACCATGATTGAAATCGCCCAATACAGATATTCCATTCGTTTCGACATTCCGATCGTGTCGTCCTGTAACAAGAGATAGCAATTATTCAAAAACTCATCCCTTCCGCATTAAGCCGTATTCGAAAGTGAATGCCAGAAATTCACTATTATTGTTGTAACATATTCAATGCGCTTGTTGAATTATAAGCAGGTGGCAAAACGGCTTCGAGCTTAAAGTGAGACATCTATGAACGGGCTGCGAAGCATGGTTATATTTTATGAAAATATTTGTTTATGATGAAATTCACTCTAGTGCTGTATCACTTCGAGCTTCAGTAATCTCATTGTTTTGATTATTCTTAACGCTGATTGTTTGGACAATCCGATTGTAGTTTTACTAGATTTATGTTTGATATGAAAGTACAGAAATCGGGATTATTGCTGGAATTCAGGATTATCTACTTATCTGAAATAGTTTATAATATTCTCTCAAAGAAAAAATGTGCTATATATTTTTATTCCAAAACTACACATATTTGTGTAAAAAAAATTTCTTTTTACTTGAATATCGTTTGTAGAGTTTCAGGCACCTCGTTACTATTATCGATTTTTTGGTTCAAAAATTTGAAATAACTTAAAAATAGTCGCAGTTGAAGCATTGACTATAATGCGTAACGCTCAGACAATCGAATAAACAAATAATTTTCTGTTATCGGGCCTTTTATTAGAAGTACATAAAAAATATTTACGCATTCAATTCAGTACTATGTAATAGTCTATTTTAAAGCGAGTGTAGAAAGCCGATGTTTCATGCGAGTATCAGTTTGACGAACGAGGCGAAGCGAAGCAGAGCTGAGTGAGGCTAGACCCGAGCAATGAAATCTGACTTTCCACGAGTAATAAACGACAATGGAATTGCTTTCATGTCAAACTGAATAGTTTAGTCAGACAGCAGCTACATGAAATTATAAATTACATTCTATATTCTGCGTTATCTAACCTCATTTCAAAATATAAATGACATTCGTTGAGTTAAGGAATAACTATCAGGTAACATCCAAAGTTGATCAATACTTGATTTCCATTTATAAAATTGATAGTGGTATTATTATTCCAAGAGTTGAAAATAAAGAAAGAATTAAAAAAATCTATTTCTTGTACAGTGTTCGATGTTGTTGTTGATGGTTGATGACGTAGGGTCAGTTATTGATCCTTCTAGAGTCTTTGCCATTTTTTTTGTACAGATTCACTAAATTGGGCTGAGGAGGTTGTGGAGGACGGAGTAGGGTGCTTTCGACAGGGTCTATCTATTTTGTTTGAAATATAAACACCGTTGGCTTTAATTTGTCTGTTTGCAAGTCTACTTCGTATTTTTTTGTTATTGTGAGTTTGTTTGTTCATTTTGGGGGGTTTTCATATCTTATTATGCTCCATTTCCTGTAGGTATTGAAGGGGTTTTATTCAGATTTGCTTCGTCTCTTTGTTCTGAAAGTTTCTTCGTCTTTTCTGTACTTAACTATACTCAAGATATCGTGTCTTTATTTTGACTTTGTTTCAACTATCTATTTCCTATTGTGGCTTAATTCGTCTGCCTATGTTGGAGTTATTTTTCACGAATTTGGTGGATTATATGTAGTTTCGCGAATAAGAAACTGGGTCGCATTTATTTCATCGCTAATAATTAAAACTCGCGAATGTCAAATCCACGAATATCGAGGGATGACACAGATGAAAAAGGTGGCCGCCATCACAGCGTATTCATATTATTTTTAATAAAAGAAGTTGAGTTAAAACGAAATTCAAAACATCGCGGACAAAACCAAGCACATATCGAACGAGTTTCCTAGAAATCTCTTCAGTCGGGAATGGTCATTGCAGAATGCTCGTTTTGTCATATTTTGTGATGAACTAGCGTTGCGCGAGTTTCATCTCAAATTAATATATACGAATATTCAGCAAAACAATGCAATATGCAGTTCCACATTCGAATTGTCCTCTTGTAATTTACGTATATTCCTCATGATTATATACCAAACCATATGTATGGTAAATTCTGGAGGGGTTATCAACAGAAATAGAAGAATATCTTTTTTTGCATGACCCAATAAAGACAATACGCAGCAGATATATTTAACATGAAGGTAAAACCAGCGTAAGTAATCTTGTTCTTCGAATGCACTCATGACGAAAACAATTCAACTTTACGACTCCATCACTCAAATAGGATCATTCTTTTTATGGTCCCCATGTATGGTATTAACACTGTATAAAGTCCAATTAGAAAACCACTTCTGCAGCTAATCCCATACGAATTCACCATAAAATATGTGAATGGACCCATAGATTTCACTAATGAACATTTCGGTTGGCGCACACGAATATTGCATTATATCGACGATTGATTCAAGGTATATTGATGAAAATATCAATATTTACCATCAGATATGCCGAAATTATTGCAACAATTATATTGTGAAACAGCGTGAAATGCAGTTATTATAATCGGTTAATAGACGTCTATTCAGTTCAGAATTCATTAGCGTACAAGTACGTTTCGAAATGACCAATATGTTACCTGTTCCATACGAATCCGATTTGAGTCGCATGCATCCTTGTCAATGGAGACGTAACATGTCGAATAAGGCTGATTTTCATGAATACTATCAAGATGCAGGTCTGAAACGCACATCAAATAGACACCTGAGTCTACAGAAAACGACAGTCATATTAGGTGGGATGAACGAAGGGAACTTCGTATTTCGGTAATATCATCAAACTCATGCTTTATATGTTTGCATTCCAAATCTTAATACCATAAATAGACAACTGGAATAACAAAAGTCTTTCGTATATATACATTCAATGTATCTATTGTAGCATGCATCAAATCCGGAAAATTCGCAAAGTTCATTTTCCACACCGTTGGCCAGCCTCTCATTACCCGACGATATGGCCGACCGAAGCATTTTTGAGGTATCTGCTCGTCCACGGTCGGATATATCTGGGCCGACTGTCCTTCTGATTGGACGATGCAATCGAAAACGTATAAACCCCATGCCGATATAGAAACGATATTTTATGCTATCCTATCGAATTCAATCTGTTTTGTGAATCAGTGTATCGAAATTGAAAATATGCTTTTCTGCGGCTCAACCTCATTGTTGTGTGGAATTTGTTTCGAATATCGCTTTCATATAGCCGGATTTGGATAAATTGAAACGAATTATGCCCATTTACTGGTTATCTCCAGATGAAAAAATTCATTGTGCATCGTCAGACCTATTATCGCCTCATAATAATATATTTCGATTATATGCTCGCTGCGCGGTTTGGGTGTGGAATGATGATCAGCTTAAAGGGATGAAAAAGTTAGAACACGGGTGCCCATTTGAACAACGCAAATCAATCACTTTAAAAATACTAGAAATCTGCTCAGAAAAACTCGTATAAAAAAACATAAAATAATTTCATAAAATAGAACCGTCAAAAAGGCGAAAGGATGAGGTGTGAAAATATGAAAAACAAAATCAAGTGAGGATTGAACCTGAATTTAAGTTGTTCAACCGTATGAAAAAAGTAATTAAGATCGTGTAACCCACTGACCTAGGTCTAGCGCCAGAGTTTTCAGATCGCACAAGTGCCTCTGGCATGACCTAACGACTAGATATTAAATATTTAGCCGGGACCAACGGCTTTACGTGCCTTCCGAAGCACGATGGCACTCTCAAATTAAGTTGGAATTTACCGAGATTCGAACCCGGTTAATCTGGGTAGTAGGTCAGTACTACGCCTGTTGAAGTAACAAGCATACTTTTTCACTTCCATTATGACTAATCAATCTAGGAATAATCAAGCAAGAATAGGAGATTCACAGAAATGCTAGTTGACACCTATAGTCAGACGCAGAATATAAACCGGAATGCTAAGTGCGAAGCGTGACAGGAGGCAGTGCAAGATGTTATTACGGAAAATTTTCGGTAGTTGTACGCCTTAAACGGGCTCATCAATGCCAAAGGATAAAGATTTATAAAACAACTTGCTTCATTTCCATAGAGGGAAACGAACTCTCGCATTTCAAACAAAATTGTCTGAAATAAACTTTGGCAATCAGATTGTTTTCACTAATGTTTTTAGAAAACCGAACGTCATTTAGTAACCAAAATTTTTTCGCACAATGGATCTCGAAATTGCGTGCAGCACGTTCACGTTGTTAATCGAATTTCTATCACAAAAGTTTCATTGATAAATAACAGATCCATCGAAATAATTCATATATTTGAGAAAAATGATAGGTTCATTCCATTAATAACGCGACATGTGAGAGAACCCGTTATTACGGCATTTATGAGGTGAAAATAGCAAGATATTGCAAGTTTTATGTTCCTTGATATATTATCCCCTCACAATCGCATCAGGACGGCGAAAAATGAAATGAGTTTTTGCTTTCATTTTTTTTTCAAACCTGTAACGTCGGCGGCGACGAGTGAGAAATAACGATAGCTTCCAACAAGATAGTGACATATTCATGTGGCGATTCTGGCTGTGGAAAATTGATGGATCATAGACAACATGATACGAACAAACGCGTTGGAATTCATTCGAAATGTATCTGGGGCTGCTAGCTCGCCAGCTGACACGAAAACCACAAAACTAATCTGGGCATGAAATTGGTTTTTTCGATAAATGGAATAAATATTCTATTGTGCAATTTATTTGACTTATCAGGATCGATTGCGTGAGTTGAACTAGCTGAAATTTATCGGAGTTAATGACGGAAAATTCATCAATGATCGAGGTAATTGCTTGTCCTCGAAACGGACGGATTTATTCATTTGTTTGTTCAGTGATCAACATCATATGGCAAACCGAAAACCATGGTAATGCGGGCTCCGGTTTTTTCCAACATTCAAATCTAGGGCGCCCCTAATGTTACATGACTGGTTCAAGGAGGGACGCTGAAGCCTCCATAATTTACGACTTCTTCGATCATATCTCCAAATTAACGCTAAGCCAGGCGTTGTCCCGAAATGTGATGAGGTCCTTACGTCGATTTGTGTTCATTAACATTTTCCTAGAGATAACCGGCTTACCGGTTGCAAGGCACATCAATCATTCTAAAAGAGCAAGGTGAATCCGACATGATGAGATGCGCTTTTATGTGAATTCTAATGAAAGATAAAAAGCGGAAGTTCAATATTTTGAATCCACCCATTTGTAATCATTAGAAATTGTTCTCTCTGCGATAACTAAGTGGAATTCTTCCAAAGAAGAAATCTTGACTATTTCACATACTTTTGTAAGCAGACTCGGAACGTTAATTAATCGTGGGTTGATTATCAGCAACGAAATTTTTTAAATTTATTCGAAGAATTCAATTTTATCGTTTTACTTTCCGTTTGACAAATTATGTGGTTAAAATAACGACTAGATAAATTCAGACCCATTAGAGGTGAATATGAGCTAAACCACATTCTTTAAGACATTAACGAGTCAAAAATGGATACAGACGTTTTTTATTTCCGGCAGCAAAAACGATTGCTTATATTGAATGGAATATTTCATCAAATTCAAGGCTCGACGTATCTTTAATTCAATTTTTAATGTGAGTAACACAATATTTGCTAGATCTAGTCTATGGAAATCAAATATCAATTCTGAACATTATTTCATATCAAATTTTTCATTATACCAATTTCAAGTAAATTCTGTAATTATCATCAGAAATGGGATGCAATGAATTAATGTGTGTCTGAATATTGAATTGTACTATTTAACTTTACAGGAATCTAGAGCTCTCTTCTTTAAAAGAACTACAATGCAAAGTAATGCAATTGGGAATAGACTAAATTCATATTCATTAAAACTGATACAATTGGTCAACTAGTTATAAATTGAATGCTCGATGTTCTGAAAATTTATCCCACGTGAAAGTTGCTGATTGCTCGAAAACAAACGAATGAGTTTTCAGCTTTCTTTTTGTTCCGGACGAAAATTTCAACTTAGCCGTCCTCAGTATCAGAAACAGCGCGAAAATGAGAACACTTTTAATTGATAATGACGTGAAAAAACTAGGATATTTGACAAAAATTAAACAATATAAGTTGTTCTCTTTGGAATGAAAATGTTTATATTTATAGGAAAATATTTTTATCCGAATTTGATATGGATATAAGCTGCAGATGACTCATCCACAAAAACTCAATTTTATAGTCCTCGACAATCGTTCTCGAAAATTGAGGAATTACTGAAAATAAGATGTAATCTTCGCACTGTTCAATTTGGGATCACAACTGCAATTAAAGTTGAAACTTATTTAAATATATTGTCACACAAGAATCGTGTTCTTTAATAATGGTGAAATGGTGCTATTTATTTTGCAAAAACCCTACCATTTTTGGAAACATTCAGTTTTTATTTCACGGCGGGACGATTATTTGCTCTAGAGATATGATTTTCCAAATGAGTACATGCCGTTTCGATATAGTAGTCTAATCATTGAACACTGTATTCATGTTGTTTTTATCATATTCTTTGTTTTTTACTTCAGTTCGAAAGTTTCAAAGGATTTTTAGCAATACTTGGAACTGAGACCAAAATTCCTTATCCGAGCCCGAAACCCAAACTGATATTCTGTTATATTCTGTTATCAAAGACAAAATTTTTTTTGAAAACGATCCTATGTCATAAAATCTCATCCGGAATATTCCGCGAACCTATTAATGGCACAACTAAGATTCAACCGTCAGTCCTTATTTAATTTCATTTCAATTTCCCTTCACTTTAGCATCTGGATGAGTTTCTCATGAATTTCATTTGCACGTTAACCAATTAGAAGTAGTGACTTTTTGAGTTTCACACTTCCCGTTTGAACGCGTATCGTTTCGCTAACAATTACAATTCAACGAGATTTCAATTACATGCTCCAGAGTCCTCGCGATGAAACCCGGACTTACCAGTACTGTCATTTCGTCGACGAAATACTTCTAGTTTCGCATTCGAAAACTTGTCGAAAAGAAAGTTCCGAATATTTCCCTCAGATGGTTCATTTTTATCACTTAAAATAAAACTTCTTTTGAACTTCTCAATTCAATATAATGAATCTTCTCGACGTACTTTTCTACTCATCTTTCTGCCAAAGTGTGGAATTGAAAATATGTGACTATTGTCGACGGGGCTCGGCGAATTTCATGGTCGGGTTTAGTTGAGGTAACAAATATGGGAATTATCGCGGGAAATTGATTGTGATGGGTCAGGGGTAATTTTTCATTGGCATGCAGCATTTGGTGTAGCAGGTTGGATAGGTGTGCCTCCTTGGACCGTTTCATCGTAACTCACATGGCGGGGCGAGCGTGAAACATATTTTAGCGAGTCGCTGAACGAGACCCGGTTTCCGCGTCGAACCGTATCGTGCCCCTGTGGATCCTGGAGTCTGTTACACGGCTGGAGGGATGGTTGCCACCGTTCCCACTGAATTATCGTCCTTGTCGATCCCGAAAGCTTTATATTACTCTAGAAATGCGAGATGTCCTCTGGAATTCTCTCCCGATATATCAGTTGGAATAAGTGACGAATGACGGTATTTTTGCATCTCTCGTCAGCACAATGCAAGAATGCTGAAAATTAGCTGACGAAAATCTCCAGAATAATTGGCTCTCAGTATAAAACGGCATTAATGCTCCAGTAAAACAATTCTAACTGAATGAACCCTGGATTTCCATTCTGACAAATAAGATAATGCTCAATCGGATAAAATTTTCCGTAAGACATGAAATTGCTCAACGAGAGATTCTGTTTCTTTTATTCTCCCTGCTGAAACGATCTAATCACTTTATATATTTTAAACAAGCAATTCAGTGTTTACCTTGATGATTTCTAGAGTTGAGCATAATTGGAAAATACATCAACAGAACTCATTCGATGATTCCGGAAAATTTCCAATTGAAATAATTCGATATATGCACGTTGTCTTAGGCTTTCGGTATCGTAACTGAGGATTTATGACTGGTAATCGGACGAACATTTTCTCATTTCACCTACAGTTTCACGGGAAACAAATGGCTAATATACATTTTCTCCTCGTTTGAATACTTCCATTCATCTTCTTAATACAGGATAAAACACGAAATATGGTGAAGGAGCGGGTCTTGATTCCCCTGACATCTTTCGAGGAAATAGCAAATGAACAGGGCATTTAGATGGATTATTAAAAAAAGATATTTGATATGTGAATTATTATCTTTTTCAACGGCGAATCCCACTTGTGGATAACAGTTATTATTTCAATACCTAACGAAATTTTCTTGTGAGAGTTTAATGTTCGATAACCACAGCAACTTGGATTTTAGTACCCTATCTGTACGAACGCCCGATTTCAAATTGGTTTTGTACTAAATTATTCACTGTCATCAATTTGCGATCTTATCATACAACGTCAGTCAATATTTCATTCTTTTTCGTTTTACATTATGTACAACGAATATTTTGTTACAAACTCTTTGCAAGGTTTGGGAATTGTAATCGATAACAATGTTATTTATAAGAAAAATTGATGTATTTAGAAAATATTCCCGAGTGAATTTCTCCATAAAAAAGAACTTTTCACCATTATGAAGTGAAAGATTTCAAATGTTTTTTCCTCAATGCGTCAAAATGTAACAAGACCTCTCGCTTTGCTCTTTCGTCCATTTCATCAAAACCCTAACCAAGGTGTTTAGATTTTCCTGCAAAATCGTCAGAATTCGTTGAAACCATATTAAATTGGAGATATTCGCTTGCAATTGAAAAGAGAAAGAAAAAAGTAATTTCGTACACCAGAACGGAACGTACACGCTTGCAAATGGTCAAAATAAATTTCAATCATGATTCATATTGGGATTGAAAAAATAAGCAGATTGGAATTATAATAAATATTATAGTTCCATTAGTTGAAATTGTGCTAAAACTCATCGGAGAGGGACTGATATTCCCACTAAACGTAAAATTACGGAACGTGGCGCACGTCATCCGGAAAACAGATGTGTTAAAATCAAATTATTTCGGACAAAAATTGATAATTACATAATTCGATCGGAAATGCAGTGTAATGAAAGAGATCGGAAAGAATTGAACAACTACGCCTCTGAACTCGACGAGTCCAAAAACGGTGCTTTCAGGAAGTTTCAGAAATTTTGTCTCAAAAACGGTTCATTCCAGACAAAAATAGTAAACCAGGCGATTGTAGTTCTGTTTGATAATAATTGAATGGTGAAAAACACAAAGCGTTGGCGGTTTTAGAATTTATATCAGGAAATGTTAACAAAACTTTAGCATTTTTATGTTTTCATTTGATTTTGCTCCAAAAGGGCAATTTGTAACACATTCAACGACAAATGCAATAATAGGGAAAGAAAATTGAAATCTGCTAGTGATAATTCGGTAGCGTTAACTGTTGAGGTTGCCATGCTATGCGTTGATTATTCGGCGAAATCGTGAATTTTTGGGATTTACAATTTTTTCTCAAAATCTGTGTATACCATCTTCAGCTGTTCCCACAAAAAAAGATAACAATTAATATTTTGTTTGGCATGAAAAAGTTTCGTGTCCTATCTTGAATAGTTTTCGAGTTATTTGAATTTAAGAAAAATTCAATTTTTTGTCACTTTTTTGATAAAATCTCAACATTCTCCAAGCATCGCCCCCTGTTTTTTTTTTGCCTAAATAATACACTTCCATGTCTATTTGTGTCGAATCTCGAAAATAAGGATGCAAAAAATTCCCGAAAATATTGCAGTTTTTGGAGTATTTCTGGAGAATAAGTCTTCCGGTTGCGATCATATAAGAATCAGACCTGGAGACCATTGATGTCCATCTTTCCCTAAAATTTCCTACTGTTATGCAGCGCCGTTTAGCCTGTGGCGTAAATAGAAAATTCTACCGCACACACATACTACTTTGATGGCTTAACGACGACAAAGTATACGGCATTATGTCCGCTCACTTCGTTCGCTGAGCAAGCGTATAAAAATATTGAAATCTTTTCGCGATACTGATATTAAATTATGAAAACTGTGAAGTAGCAAACTGTTGCTGAAAATAAATTCTAAAAATTTTCAGAAAAGAAATTGTTTCTTAGTTCATATTTCACTTCATTCTATCTCCAAAAACTATCAATGATCATAAAAATTTCCTCAGCGAAACAATACTCTTTAAGATTCCTCATAAAATTTTCTAACGCCTTGTTTAACTGCCAAAATTTGCACTTTTCTGGTGGCTATAATTTCCCTGATATCAATAAATTTTTGTACATATTTACTAATTGCTGGGGAAAAATTACATCCATCGCATGGTAAAAAATCCGCCTTGGGGAATATAATCGAAATAACTGGACGAACAATTTCTCGTTAGAAAGTTCAACATATTCCTCACTTTTGTCATAAATATAAGTCTGTATACTGCAATAATGTATTTATGTTTCAACCACTGGAAGAGACAAACTACAGAAAAACCCAAGCCTTTTCAGCGAAGAGAGAAAAGTTTTGGAATTTGGAGAAATTTGTTTTTGTTTCCTGTTTTATATGAGATGAAATTGATTCAGTTTTCATGTATCATTTTATCTATTTGAGTGAAGGCATCATTAGGTATTGCTTGTATTACATAAATGCTAACTCAAGTCCATTTACTGCAATGACGTATTTATGTTGCAACCACTGGAAGAGACAAAGCATCAGTGATGGTAAAGTACAGAAAAACTCAACCCTTTTCAAACAAGGGTTTCGGACCTGTTTTATATGAGATGAAATTGATTCAATTTTCATGTTTCATTTTATCAGTATGAGTGAAGGCATCATTACTGATTGTATAACAGAAATGCTAACTCAAGAGTTGTATTCATGTTATGTTTTTCCAGACGGCCATGTTCCATTCACAATTAAACCCTTTTCGCGAGAAAAAAAATTCAATTGAACCTCCTATTTCTTGAGCATTTTCGAAAATGACTATTTTTTCACTACTCTGTGATTGGATCTTTTTGTGTCGAAGCAAATTATATCACATGAAAATCGAAATTGTCCCGAATTGAATCCCTGGAGCATATGGTGAGCGAACATAATATATAATAATGGCGTCGCTTCCGACGCAATTATAAAATGACCTATAAGCTAATAAAGATAGTCAATGGCAATGTTCTTTGATGAGAGTCAACATATCCATGCTACGATAGAGAATTTACGGACATGTTGGAACACATTTCCGTTATTGACTCAGGAAACGTAGATAAAATAAAGGGACAACATTCACATCCTGCTCCATATGGCGATGTAGTACGTCTCGCCGGTTCCCTCCTGCTAAACAAACTTCCTTATATGCTATTTTCATGACGGTCACGTATGTGAGTGCATTACGAAGGTACTATAAGACCCACGCGAAAAGTTTGATCAAAATTTATATATTATGTTTCGGCGATTAAGTATTTATTCGGCCGTAATATTTCAGATGGCAGTATATTGGATATGAAAGTGACATAACATTATTTCAGTCCAAAGTCGCAGTATTCGCGTGCGTGGACGTGTTTCATCCTTATCGGTGCAACAACAGGCAATTATCGTTGTATTCGCTTTAAATCGAAACGGCGAGGTGAAATATGTTACTGCGGTCTTCTGCGAACTTGGAGTGTTCGTCCTTCAACTCCAGGCGGAGGAGGCCTTTCCTGAAGCGACATAAACCAGGCTTGGCGGTTTCGTTAACGACTAATCTGGTTCAAGATTTAGTGATTTAGCGAACGGTAATTGCTGTAATTGGCCTGGAGTTCATGCGTTCGAAGTCCCAACGGACAATTTGTAGTCCTTGCGGCGTCAGAGAATGTGAAAGGGATGCGAATCGGCGGGGGTCTTGTACGAAGTGCCAGGTGACTAAAACAGATCGACGATTGATTCCACATTTTCAGGGAGATATCATATTTTCCACAAAAACTCACACGAAAAACCGAACGGAATGTAATCTAGTTCATAAAAAGGATATTTCGAAAATGGGGAATGTTCCATCAACAGTAGAATTTCATGACGTATTTAAACATTCGTAATCTAACTCCACTTATTCAAATTCACAGCACACTCGACGATCAGTGTGGGAATCAACATTTTGTGAACTATTCGGAAAGCCGGTTATTTTCGTTACGTTTGAAGTTGAATTTGCAAAATGTTAAATTAGCTTCGGGTTACTTTGGTTTGATGTTAACTTATAACGAGCTGTTTGGAATGCACCGTAAAATTGAGAGCACATGAAATTCATTAGAAAAATCTGGAATTGATATGATTAATCACATCGAGTAGCTGATGACGTGGCATTACCATTTCACGCAATACTACGCGTCGGAATGTGTGAAATGTTTTTTCATCTATTGTCTCAAACAAGAACGCCGTATCTAATTTACCAACACCAAGTTATACATATAAACACGAAATTCGCAATTGTCATATGCAAGCGATGTCGCGCATAATTATTTTCCATTCCGACTATTGGGGCCCGTAAAACGCTACATTACTCATGCATGGAATTCGTGTGAAGTTGATTATTTCAAGAAATAGCTTTCAAATGGGAACGCGTGTATCGTTCTTCGTCCTAACAGTGACATGTGATTGAGAAGATGAACTTCAACCACGAGATAATTACAGAAAACCATCTATTTGTTTTCCGGGGTTTGTTATCGCGAATTTGGAAAGTCTCGAGAACGAATCATTATTTCCACATCTAAATCGATCTTAAATGAGTGTCTGTCGATTCGAGGATGTATATTTGATCGCTGGGGAGACCTGAAACCTAAACATTATTTACAACAGACGCTATAATTTCCTGGGAAGGTTTTCCAGAAAGTGGTTATGAAAAATATTGGAAAAGTGAGGGTTGTAATCCAATTATAAGTTCCCCTCTTTTGGGTTGTGTGAACTCAATAAAAAGTGAAAGTGAGTTGTAGATGGGTTTGCGAATATTCTACCATCATAAGCCGAGAATCAGAACAAAATTATGAATACCTATCGATCAACAACGATAAACAACTTCTAAAGAACGATAGTACATTTTTCCATAATTCGTAATTCTAACGAATATTTTATATGAACTTGAACCCTCGGTTTATAAGTCGGTATCGGAGACGAAAGTGGAAATAGGTCTCATATGAAAATATTTCAAATACTCCTTCTAATGGACTAACAAGATTACAAAGAAGAAAAAAACGAATATCAAACGGCGATGAGATCGTCATTATAATGAAAAGAATCGGTTTAGGGAAAACTGGCAAGCATCATAAAGCGTTCCAATTTAGAGCATCTTATTGATTCCCTTAGTAACGTTCGGTTGAAAACACTTGAGGTTCACGTTTATCAGTCCTGGCAATTCAATAAAACATATCGAAGTCTCAGTCGATGATTGACGATGCAAATTCGTAAAAGTTGATATCAATATACTTCGAATTTTTTATCAAATATTGAACGACATTATTAGCTTTATTCGGTACTCCTGTTGAACCTTGACATTTTTTCAACATGTTTTCAGATAATATTTGGTAGTAAGTAGAAATAGCTACTTTAAATCTGTTCCAAACTGATCAGCGCCATTCGAAATGTTTCAGCAATAACAATTTGTCTAATTTATAAACCAACAAAAACCAAAAAAAAGTTTATGCCGAAAGGACAATGTTTGCACTTCCGAAAGGGGTTAATCAAAATATGCTTTGTAAGCTTCACAGAGAACATACAAAAAAAATTACTTGTATTTAAACAAATTTTATGAAAACTGCGGATATAAGTTACAATGCTTGAAAACGTGTGGAATGAAATGAAAACAAAGAACCGATAGAACGAAAAAGGGTGAACGATCGTGCCCACATCCAAATCGTTTATCGGCAAAATCCAAATTTTGAATATTGCTTAATTCCGCAGCGAAGAGTGAAAAATTATGAGAAGATTCGAATGAGATAAACATGAAGATCAATTTCCGCTTGGCTCCACGTCCGAACCAAAATTGTGGTATGTTCCTGTAGCTGAAACCGAACACTTTACGTGACTTCCGAAGCACGAAGCATTCTGAGTTGAATAAGATATCATCAGAAGTTGAAATTAATCATTTCCCTTTTCCTTTTATTATGCTATTCTTATTAGACAGTATCATTTTAGTTTTTACAGCTTTTATTAATTATATAGTTTCTCAGTGTTAAACAAACTCGCGATTACCACTTCAGTAGTATTTTATCGTTTTTAACGTGCAAGACTAAAATTTCGTTATGGCGCATTCATCATTTTACAGCACAAACAATTTTTCCATAACTGAAATCTACTTGGATTGTTATCATCCTATGATGATATTAAAATTTGAAAACAGTGTTCAAACGTTATTACTCTTCCATAAAATGTTATTTTGTATACCCGGAAAAAAATGCAATTAGCAAATTGAATCATTTAGTGGACGATACAACAAAGAGTACCAAAGAATTCTGTGAACAATTCATAATATCATGTTCTTCTGTCTTCGCACGTATAGTGTGTCAATTAAAACTTCACAACTAGAATATTCTAGAAATTAAACTTGGAAGAACATAATATCGAGATACGTCGATTTTATTTCCGAGGAATAAATAGGATTGAGTTAGTGTCCTGGGAATCAACTCTTAGATGGAAGCGGAAACAAACTTCAAATTTCGAGTATATTGTGTTGAACCTCATTTCGAATCATTTAGCATTCTATTCACGAATATATATGAGTTTTTTTCGGTACATTCCCGAACGACCTGAATAATGTGAAAAAAGCTTCAATCAGTGTTTAAGTTTAATGGAGCATATGACCAATGGACATCATTTTTCAATTCATTTAATTCATTAGTTCATGAGAAACAACACATTTCCACAGTCGAGAAATTCTATTATTTAAAATCATGTCTTAAAGGTGGTGCTAGTAAAATAATCGAACATCTGCCGATTTCAGATGAAAATTACAATATTGCTATAGCATTATTAAAAGAACGGTTCGACAACAAAACCAGTTAATCCAAAATTTATTTCAATCATTATGGAATATTCAAAAAATAAACAAAGAATCATTTTCTTCTCTTCGTGAGTTAACGGATAATGTTTCACGCATTACTAAATCACTGGAAAGCGCAGCAAACCCCGAAGAGTTATATAATAACTTAATTATTTGCATAATAAAATCAAAATTGGATCAAACAACATCGAGAGACTGGGAATCGTTAAACAATAGCAACGCCTATATCGCAGATTTTGTAGCCTTTCTGAATGGGCAATGCAAATTGCTGGAATCAATAGATGTGAATAATCGTCAGAAAACCGATCCTCAAAAACTATCAAATCATTCGTGACTCATTCTTCAAAATCAAATTCCTTTCAACATACTAAACAATCGTTAGACAAATGCCCAATATGTACAGGTAACCATTTAATTTATTATTGTACCACATTTTTAGATCTAGATATAAATGCCCGGATAGCAAAGGCAAAAGAATTTCATTTATGCATTAATTGTTTACGAAAGGGTCATTCTGTCAAAAACTGTTCTTCCAAACATAATTGTAGATATTGCGAAAAAAGGCACAATTCATTGTTGCATTTAAATCGAGACTGTCAAGTAGAAACTGAGCAACCGACTACTAGCGTCACTGAAGCAACTAATTGCAATCATTCGAAAATTCCAGCTTCTCATCAAGTGTTATTATCAACGGCAAAGGTTAAAGTAGTCTATAATGGTAAATCAGTTATTGCGAGAGCCCTTTTAGATATGGGATCTCAATCAAATTTTATCACTACGGATCTATGTAAAAAATTGAATGCGCCAATGCATGAAATCGATATTTCCGTCAAAGGGATCAATGAAACAAGTTCAATGATTAAGTTCAAATCTACCGTTACTTTACAATCTCAAAGTAGTAACTATAGAACAACCATAAATTGTCTGGTTCTTGACAAGATAACAGGTTCGGTACCAAACGAACCCTTAAACCGGACGTACTTAAACATCCCCAGTAATATAAAACTAGCCGACAAAGACTTCCATAAAACAAATACAATAGATTTACTATTGAATGCTGAAATATTTTGGGAAATACACTGCAATGGCACTATTCATTTAGGTAATAAAAAACCGGTTCTCCAGAAAACATTGTTAGGATGGATACTAGGTGGATCGTTAAGTTCTAATACAAATACATTTATATCGTCAAATACGAACACATTTTGCAATCAAATTGATAAGGAGATAAAAGATTTTGGGAAATTGAAAATTTTGTTACACCTAATTCCATTAGTTACAATCAGGAAGAAGAATTTTGTGAACAACACTTCGTTCAGTCTACAGTAGTCAACACACAAGGTAGATTTGTAGTGTCCATTCCATTCAAAACCAACCACAATGCTTGGTGAATCACGTGATATTGCATTATCAAGGCTACTCGCTCTTGAAAGGAAATTGAACTGTAATTATTTACTCAAATCTGAATATACTAAATTTATCGAAGAGTATGAATCTTTGGGACATATGAGTAAAATCGACGAAACGAAAGTTGGTAGAAATACATACTACTTGCCTCATCATGCAATCATTAAAGAATCCAGTATAACCACAAAATTGCGGGTGGTTTTCGACGCTTCGTGCAAGACGAGCTCGGGTTTTTCCTTAAATAATTTGCAAGCCGTGGGACCTACAATCCAAGGAACACTCTTCTCTGTTCTACTGAGATTTAGATCATATAAATACGTGATTAGTGCCGATATAGCAAAAATGTATCGGCAAATTTTGCTAAAACCCGAGCAAAGGAAATTTCAGTTAATTTTATGGCGAAACCAAAATACTCAGAAAATCGAAACCTTTCAGTTAAATACCGTAACATATGGGACAGCGTCGGCACCTTTTTTGGCCATAAGATGCCTTAAAGAATTGTCATTGAAATTCAAAGAATCATTCCCAATTGCATGCACCAAAATAGCCTCAGATTTTTATGTGGACGATTTATTAACAGGTAGTGATACCATAGAAGACGTTATACAACTAAAAGAAGATATAACAACCATATTATCAAGTAGGGATTTGAATTAAGAAAGTGGTTGTCAAATGATGAAAGAATTCTTTCAAAAAATCATACGAATTCGAACCAAATTATGTTAGAAATTCCGTCTGATACTCTCGCAACGAAAACACTCGGAGTGTGGTGGAATTCTCAGACCGACGACCTCCGCTATTCCATTGAGATTTCAATAATCAAAGAAGTATAACAAAGCGCACCATTTTGTCTGTAGCAGCACAGATTTTCGATCCTTTAGGACTTCTCTGCCCGTCGACGTTAATACCAAAATTAATCATCCAAAAAATATGGTCGCTCAAATTATCATGGGACGAATCCATTCCCAGTGTTCTTCAACATGAATGGATCACTTTCCGAAACCAATTGTCAATATTCAATTCTTTACGTATTCCCCGGTATGTAATTACTCCTCATTCTAAAATAGAACTGCATGGCTTTTGCGACGCGTCAGAGAAAGCTTACGGCGCTTGCATCTATTCAAGGAGCATCTCTGAAGACGAATGCAAGACAATTTTGTTATGCGCCAAATCGCGAGTAGCTCCTCTAAAAACAATTAGCTTACCACGGCTAGAGCTTTGTGCAGCCTTATTGCTAGCAGAACTCTATGAAAACGTAAAGGCATCATTAAACATAGACTATTCAGACGCATATTTTTGGACTGACTCAACAATTACATTAAGTTGGATCAAATCTGACTCAAACAAATGGAAAACCTTTGTAGCTAACAGAGTTACAGAAATTCAACGAATTACAAGATCAAAGAATTGGATTCATGTATCCACCCATGAAAACCCCGCAGATTTAATTTCTCGCGGTTTAGAGCCAAACAAGATAATGAAATCAAAATTATGGTGGCATGGACCGCATTGGCTCAACGAAAACTGTACGCTTCCAATATGTCTTGATATAGAGCCGACAGATCTCGAAAAACGATCTAATAAATTTGTTTTATTGCAAACAAGTAACAATTTTTGAATTTTTAAATTACTCTTCTTACCGCAAGCTGCAACGAGTCTTTGCGTATTGTTTCAGATTTTTAAATAACATTAAAGGTAAAGGTAGAACGATTGGTCCACTAACGGTTGGAGAAATAGAAATATCATCAATTTTTCTGATTAAAGGTGCACAAAATCAATCTTTTACATCAGATATCGAACGTTTAAAAATGTGGAAGGTTTACATAAAAAAGCAAAATTTTATCGTTAAATCCATTCTTGGATGAACATGGTTTACTAAGAGTAGGTGGCAGGATCAATAAATCCATGTATAATTATAACAAAAGTACCCCATACTTTTAGACTCTTCCCATCATTTAAGTCAGTTAATCGCGAGGCAATATCATCTGGACCTACTACATTGCGGGCCAACCATGCTATTGTCATCATTACGTGAACAATTTTGGCCAATATCAGGTCGTAATCTGTCAAGGAAAATCGTGCGACAGTGCGTAATATGTTTTAGAGCGCAACCAAGAACTGTTAATCCAATTATGGGATCCTTACCATCAGGAAGGGTTAACCCTGCACCCCATTTTACAACTGTGGGGTAGACTATGCAGGACCTTATTTAATCAAGGCTAGTTTAATTAGAAACACAAAATACATAAAATCGTATATCTGTTTGTTCATATGTTTCGTTACGAAGGCAATTCATCTAGAGTTGGTATCTTCATTGACTACAGAATCATTCTTAGCTGCATTGAAGAGATTCATTTCCCGTAGAGGCAAACCGAGAAATATTTATTCCGACAATGGAACAAATTTTGTTGGAGCTGCGTCAGAGTTAAAGTCATTTCTGAACGATGACACAAGTGTCAAAAATATTCAGGAGTTTAACACCACACGGGGTATTCATTGGCATTTTATCCTCCACGTTCGCCTCACTTCGGAGGTCTATGGGAAGCTGGGGTAAAATCGGTGAAAAATCATATTCACAGAATCGTTGGAGACTCACATTTATCGTACGATCAACTGTATACATTTTTAACCCAGGTGGAAGCCATTTTGAATTCACGGCCATTGTCTTCCTTATCCACAGATCCCAATGATTTTTCTCCTTTAACCCCCGCACACTTTCTCATTGGACGTGCTATGACGTCCTATCCAGAAGCCGATCTCACCATGACGTCGCCAAATCGGTTAAGTCACTACGAAAGGGTGCAAAAAATGACTCAACATTTCTGGGGAAGGTGGACCAAAGAATATATCGCAGAATTACAAGGCCGTAATAAATGGAAAATTCAATCGAATGTTCGTACAATCTCTACTTATAAGAGAATATTATGTAACTTTTCCGCTATTTGTCAATATGGAATGATCTAATCTAACCAGTTTGGTACTAGTTGAAAGTTATCTAGTAGAACTAACAGGCATGAAAGGGAAAGATCTGATGGAATATTGTTTTGAAAATGGATATTGCTAATAATCATTCGTAGCTTTATCAGACTTCTAGGAGAAAAACTAGAATTTGAAATATTTCGAATGTTTAATTTTAGTTTCTTTTTCGCGTTCATCATCAATAAAATCTATTTTCCATTCAACTATAAAGTAGGATTCATTATCCTCATACTCAAATCTGTTTCATGGAAACACTGAATGTTCCTATACATCATATAATTGCAACAAAAACGAAATAAAATAGCTGAATGGAGTAATGAGCACGATCTCCTACTTGAATATTCTTTTATGGGAAGTTTCATCTCCTGAACTATAATCGTGAAAAATTGATACTTCCAATAAAAAGCATGTTTTTTGTTACTCTTCAATTTCAGATATCTCGAAGGATATTACCGAAGACATACGACATTTTGTTTTTGTCCGTTCTCGATGATGATTCTCGTCTCTTGAATTATATGAACAGAATACTGATGAACTTTATTCAACCGAATATTCAATCTATTTTTGCCAATAAAGGAATTTTTTGTGGGTTTCGCTCGTCTCGCAGTAATTTGGATACCAATTTCAGTTTTTCATCTCCTTGACTTCAAATAATACGAGCTACATCGTATAGAATCATTCTGAGGTTTTTATAAATTAATCAATGAGAAAATCGTGATCGTTAACTAGGAAAAAATCGATAGGTGATATGGTTCATGTGACAAAACATAAAATATGAATTAATACAATTCAGAAGTTAAATGTGAAATGAATGCATACAAAAGTAAAGGGTTATTAGAAACAATTTCGATTTTCGTTGTTGAGCTGCATAATCGAAAATTCAGTTAATAGTTTAGTTTTAGTTAACAGGTTGTAAAAAATGGATTCATTTCATTTCATTCAAGAAACGATTTCAAAAATAGAAAGTGATAAATAACTGCAATGATTCTTCAGAAATTTATTTAAAAATTCTTGCATAGAGATGTCCATCCGTTTACTCACAGAAAATAAGCTGATTTCTTGTGCGAACAAAGTAACGTCATTTCAAAAAAAGGACGAAGAGTTAATTACCGTAATTCTCTCTTCAAGTTCTCTTCCGCAGATGATGTGTTAATTGGATTGTGCTGCTTTTTTAAATTTTCCTTTCGAGCTAATTGTGGTAAATTTCCATTTAATGGAATAATTTTCATTCTTAGATAAGTTTTCATTCTTCTAAGTGTGTCAGTTTTTGAAGTCATTTTATACGTACCTATCATGAAATTCTTTATGGCTAAAATAAATGTTGGAGTATTTGTTTTTACGTTTTATTTGAGTTCTCTTACCCCAGATTGAAATATTCCTTTTATTATATCAGATCAAAAAAAAAATCCGTTGTCGCTCCATTCCATCTGATCAAATCTTCAGAATACCATGAAAATCAACGAATTATTTAATACTTAGCCGAGTACTTATATCAGTGAATAATAAAAAACAGCAGTGGATTTATTCGATTATCGATCAAAAACCCTGTAACTCTACCTAAATGTGCCTTTTCATTCATTACAAATATGGAACATGCAAAGGTTTGTCTCTTTTAATTTAAATATTTTGTTCCTGCTGCCAATAAACACTTTGTTTCGAAAATTGCGTACATGAGAAAATCATGAGAAAACAAACAAACGTGGAGACAAGAACGAGGACAAACCAAACATTTGTGCGCATACTTCTAGATAATTACTATGGCAGCAATTATTTGAAAACTACAGTTATTATTGATTCAAATATTGAATGTTTGTTATTTGAAAAGAAGGCAATGGAAATTCTGTAATCAACACTAAATACTAATTCAAGCATGTTTTGTTGCTTGCTACCCGAATATCTGATAAACACTCATAGATAATCCGGGATCGAAATCAGTTTTGTGAATAATCCGTACAAATAGGGAACACGAATATTGTCGAATTAATTTACATATGCTATGAAACTATTTGATGAAAAATTAGGTACCAATTTTTAAAGCTTAGTACAATGAGGTAATATAACTAACTGCATATTCATTGAAAATTGAAATTAAATTTCCAATTAATGTTTCTTTCAGTTTAAATTCAAATTTATGATGCGCTTTATTGAAAACCGTATCGGGAAAGTTCGTTTGACTGAAACTAGTTTGCGACGGTCGAAGGAAAAACATCAAATTCCTTATTCATTTCAAGTGATAAAAAAGTTTTCTATTGGCTTATCAAAAGCATCAATCGAAAATGAAGGATGATGCAGAGAGGATAAGAATATTTATAGATATTTCTAGATTTGACAGAACTTATATCATGTTGATTATATCTGAATCATTACTTTGATAATCGACGATATGCAGTAATCTAACTGTCTTAATTATATTTATCATGTCTGATACTCTATCGGAAAATAATCAACTTTCATAATTTTCTATGATGACCAAATTTTTTTTCATTGAAAAACGTTTATTTGCAAGATTTTTCATCGGTACATACCGTTCGCCCCTATCGCTCCTACAAAAAACACTATGATCGAAATTGGCGCGAACGACATAGTACTCGAGCGTAGTTGAGCAGGAGCATAACACGTGAACGAGCGTCTGCTGTTGAAGTCGCGCGGCATCTGAAAACGTTTTCGGAGGCGGTTGAAAATCCGCGTTGACGCGGAGGCAATACGGCCGATTCGGAACTGCGGATCATCGGATACTCGGAAAACAACGCAACAACGCATGGCGGAATCGACCCCTAGCTCCCTTGAAATCCTACCGTTGTGTTAGCATGATAGGGGTGTGAAATTTACTGTGTCCGCATACGTGGAAATTAAGAGTGAGATCCAATAGAACACATGCTCCTATCGGCTTACAACTTTCTTCGCCCGCGACCAAGGCGATCGTACAACTCTGAATAATCTGAGAAATTTTTCATGAAACCGTTTCATCTGGTCTTCACAAAACAGTATCATTACACAACATGACAACGCACGACTCCAACGCAGACCTTTCGCTCAACCTCAGCTGCGATGCAGATCGGAAATTGGAAGTCATTTCTCGTCACATCGAAGTTTACGATCAGTTAGTGAACCTAAGGGGACTTCCATGGCGAGAAGTTATGTTCTCTGCCAATGACACTACATCTTTTTCAAACTTGGTCAAAGACGTGAACAACCAGATCTATTTCGCGCTGATATTCCAGGTTGAAGTTGATAATTTACAACTTAAAAAGAAATCGTTTTTCTGGCAATTTCACGCTCAACGAGCACTGTATTGGTCAGGGGATAAAGTGACGCAGGAGAGTAAAAGTGACTTTGATACCATCCAAACAAAGTGTAGACAGACACCGGGGGCTGTATATGTAATTGGAAAAGAATTCGAATTGGGTAATTGAATAGCTCTGTGGGCAACGGAGGGAAAGATATGGAGGCGTAATGGAGATAGCTTTGCGGTTTACTTCACAGCAATTCATCAAATAATTCCAGAATGTATCTAACAATCTTTTTTCATTTTGTCATACATTGCTGCGTCATGTTCGCTGTTTATGCAACGATGATATATCAATGTGTCATTTGTTGAAAAAAATAGGGACTTAATCTCGATTTTCAGTAACAAAATAGCCGTTCAATCAGTATAACTTTTTTCTTTCTTGTTTCTCCCAATTGTCCTAAAGTGAAGAGATATATTAAAGACTGCTTGTCTTAGATTTCCCAAGTCTACTGATTGCTTCAAATTTTTTTGGTTTCTACCAAGATTTCCATTTTTATTACGAATCCATTAAAACAAGTAAAACCTCCCTTCCACGAATGTCGAATGCGCAAATACAGATTCTATATTACGGGTTTTCTTTTCTATATTTTCGTCTCTATTTTGACTTTGAGAACACTGTTTTGAAAGTATCGCATGTCTATTTTGTATTGTAATTCGTTTGGCTATTTCCTAGGTATGACATGTCTATTCTGGGTTTGTTTCGGCTTGATATTTTGGAGATTTTGCATGTTTGTTATGTATTTGTTTCGTCTATGTAGTTCGTAAGGTATACCTTGTATGTATTGCTTGTCCCCTTTTTTCTGCCTATTCCCTGACATGTCTATATTGCTTGCTGTATTTGTTTATATTGGAGGTCTTGCGTGTCTTATCTGGGGTTATTTCTTTTATTCAATTGAGAAAGTCAATCTTGAATTTTTTGAATTTTGAGCTTTAATTTATGTGCCCATTTTGTATGTATCTATTCATACAGTCATTTCGTCTATATTATAAGGAATTGACATGTCTATTTTGTATCCGTTTCATACATTCCTTAGAGGTATCTCGTGTCTATATAGTGTGGTGTTAGTCTATTTTGTATCCTTCTCATGAATTTCTTAGAAAAATCTTGTGTCTATATTGCGTTGTGTTAATCTAGTCTGGAGATTTCGAGTTTTGTTTAAGCCGTTTATTCTAGGAGTTTCACCCGTCTAATTCATTTTTGTTTGGTTTAACTATTTTGGCGATTTTCGCTCCCTTTGATCCGCTGATAACAACATTGTTTTGGATGTCTGCAATCTCCTATCTACATTGTGTGCTCTGTTTTGTTATTTTGTAGGTTTTGCGTATCTTTTTTGAGTCTGTTTCCTGTTTGTTGTATTCAAATTGTTTTCCTTTATTTTTTCTAAAAGATTCACTCATCTATTCTCTCTTTGTTTTAGTGAACTACATCAGAGATGTCGAGTCCTTATTCTAACTGTATTTTCCCTGTCTATTTTGAAACTATCACATGTCTCTTTCTATATCTGCTCCCAAATCAATTTCTGCTTTCTCTGGATAGAAAATAGTGTTACGTAAAACTTGATGATCTTTTCATAGTGCTTTTAGACTTGCTGAAGTAATGAGAAAGCGAAATTTGATTTCACTGAAAAAAAGTCAATCAAATATTTCAGTACGCATGATTTTTTTGTTAATTAGTGCGATTTGAACAAAGCGCGACATTTGAAATATATGCCAAACTCTTCTTAATTTGAATAGTAACTCCGCCAAGTAGTATTTTATGATATTAAATGAGAAATTACTAAATGGCAAATGCTGAAATATTTGCTTAATTCCTTTTTTGCCAAAAAAAATTTTTCTTCGATAATTTTGCGCGTCTGAAAACATCTTTTTAAAGATTCGTTTCAATAGACGCTATCCGAAAGTCGAAATGCCCAAACTCGAAATATCATTTCATAACGTAATTTTTCAATTTCATGTAGTTTTCTTGAACATCTGAATTCCGTTTATTTATCTTCTCTAGCTTTTCTTAGAATTCTAGTTCTAATAGTTACATTGTTCCTGTAACATTATTAATTACTTTTCCGCAGTTTCGTAATCTAATTAAACCGCAAACAAATAAATGAGAAACCTACTCGGAATTCATATTCCCATTCAGAAATACGATTTGACTGCCGTTTCAATAATTCACATTCTGCATCCAAATTCGAACTCATGTGTACATATATTGTGGTGTAATAAACCACCATCTGACGTTTGTCTTCCAGTTGAGTTGTGCCTCAGAAATGTTCAATGTCGAATTATATCATAGAATGTCCAAATCTGATTCTCCAGAACGGAGGTTGAAAGATCAATCAATATCTAGTTAGATTATCAGCTCGCGGAGAATTCAATGAATTCGAATAGGTAACGTCTGAAAAATCTGTCACAGATGAATAATAGCGAGAGTTCCGGTGAAGTGAGATTCGTGATTTTACGTTCACGTACTTGTTGGAAATATTCGAACAATTCTTTTCAACTTATGTAATTTGAATTTGAACACTGCCAGATGAACGAGTAACTGAAACTTTCGACTACATTAAGTGTTACCTTCGAAGAAATTCATGGTGTGGAAAATTTGAGGGAACAGAAGCAGGAAATTAGACATCTGCTTAATATTTAGAGGACTCTCCGTGCTCCCCAAGACGTTCCCAACACTAACCACAAACGAGAGATCGATGGTAGGTTAATTTCACGGGAGTGCTAAAAGAAAATTTGATTTGGCGTCTGAGGCCGTGCAATTTTTTACGAAAACGTTTTTTAGAAACCATCTAATATTTGAGAAAATAGTTAAGATCGTCTGAAAATATCGATGTCCACTTTACTTTGTGTTTGGTCCTCGATATCATTCAATTGTGAGAAACAAAACGCCGTTTATATCTTTTGTGTTTTCGGAACAATAACGGAACCTTATGTAATAGGCGATCTGAAATGAAGTATATTATGTCTGTCTTTTGTATCACATACGAGAAATTCTTTTATACTCGTGTCGAACGGAATTGCATTATCAAGTGATAATCAGTGCACGCAAGACAAACAATTTTTCTCTTGCCCCATCGCTCTTTTCCACCATTAACACTTTATTTCGCACTCAAAACAGCCTGAAACGCCTTCAGATAAGCGAATGCAGTCACATAATATCATATTTGATTCGGCGTCCAGCTTGGGTCTGAGCAGTATAATAGTGGAGCCGTTGTTTTCTTTCGGTCCTAGAACGTATAACGAAATATGGAGGGAAAGCCGAAATATACAGTCACTAGGGTAGCGGATGTTCCTGTCATTATCGAGTTATAAAACTAGAGAGAGCTGACGGTGCCACGAAATACATAATGTATGAGTCCCGGAGAGATTCCAAAATACTCAATTTAGTCAGTGAATCTGAAATAATATTTGTCTTTCATACTGGTACATTCGCCGTGCACCTCTCCCACACACTGATGGTTTCCTTCGATGAACTTACGGTTCTCAATTTTTTTCCGGACCGCCATATATGATACTGGATTATTCAATCGAGCAAATTGCTATGAATTCTTCATGAACTCCGTATATGGCTTGGTCTTTATTATTGGTAACTCTGTAGCGCACTGGCCACTTGATACTTGCCGCGTCGAGTTTGAAATGATGAACAACTTCAACTCTGCGATATCTTCGAATTAAATTCATGTATTCTCCCACAAACGGGCGGTTTTCTTGGCAGACAAATTGATGGAAAGTTGTATCGAGCATTGAACATTAAACGAAATCGTTCTCCATCGGACTATTCGCGTGTTTGAACAGCCTGAAGACGGAAACATTTTGGTCGAGTTAATAGTTGTCGGGAATCAATTTCACAGCGAACGCGATTGCCGTGCAAGCCGCTGTTCATAGTCAAACACCTATTTCTGATGTTATTGGGCTTTTCCGTAAAGATTTACCACTTCCGCAAACTAAGTAAATGCCCCGAACTAAACAACTGTATTTAATCAACGAGTTGTACCACACTGAAACCTGTTATAAACATTTTTTGTCTCAGGATTTCGTTGTCGAGTTCGAACCTCCAGTCCTCTATGTTGATAGCACTAAATTGGCCAATGAGTGGGGTGGGAGGGTTGATAATCAGCAGGATGTGAAGTTTCTAACAATCTGACGAAGAATTGTAACAAGAATAAACTCTACTGACATGAAGTGGGAGAAGAGACAAAGTGTTCGCGAGGTTCATGCTCTCAACTTCGTACAAGTTCCTCGATTTCGGTCGTGAAACTTTACTTGAACCTTGAGCAGTTCCTCTTGAAAGTCTTGTTTTCCACATCTGTTGGTCTTTTTTCTGGAATATTGCCGAAGCTGCTGTCGTGAATAGACCATAGTAATTATCGCAATCATACTATAGAGGGGAGAGGAACGCACACCTAGATTCCATTTATCATTTATCATTTATCTCAAAAACGACAAATTGATTCCGCGGAGTTTTGATAAGAAGTAGTGCAGAAATGAAACTTGATCCTGCTGATAAATTCTGAAAGTGCATTTCCACTTCATTTCATCAAAATATAACTGCGTATTCATAAGATAAACACGTCATAGCTACAGAATAAACAAACAATATAAAGCAAAAATACAAACCCGACGCCTTTTCTTAGCAATATTTTTTATATTAAATAATATGGACGAACGATGAGTCTCTCTAATTACTATTTCAAATCGATCCCTTGTCCATCAACCTATCCATTTTCGAGCACCTTCTCTGATGAACCGAACTCAAGTGCAATGAGATTTTGGAAACAGGTTTGAATCAACTCCGAGCACCTAATTCGAATCAGAACAAATAGGGCAATAAAGCCTTGTTGCATGTCTGATAAACAATGCAATCAGCTCTAATAGGGAATGTGTTTATTAATACACTCTGCTGGGACAAATTTCATATTATCTTCCCTCGCGCTAATTGAAATTAATTGTTGACCGAAACGTTTATTAATTACTAGAAGCTACACATCTGACATATGACGCACTTTAATCAAAATGGCTTATTTAGACTGAAACAATTTCTATTTATTCGTATTTAACGTCGGTTAATCGGTTGGAGCATTTTCTTCAGTAAGGAAATGTTATAAATGTTAAATATCAAATATGAAATGAGTCATTGATTATCAATAATTGCATTCTAATAATAATCATTCGACCTTAAATAGGAATTTATATTACCATCAAAAAATCATTTTTTCCAATTTTATAATCTTCCACTATTTATATCATTTTTTTACGAAAAAGGTACCATTTATTAAAATATTACGTGAAACGAATTGTGTTAGAATACATATCAGTAGACGACATAGTTGGAAGAAAAATTGCGGTTGGAATTAAAGTAACATCTTTCACCGTACTAACTTTATTTTTGGACGGAATTTTTCCGTGATATAGTCTTTTTTTATTAAGAAAAAACTCAAAAAGTAGTTCTTTGTTAACTTCATCTCCCACCCCAACCGAGAAAAACTGCGGATCTTCCATTACCTATCTATCTTCTTGAAAATTATCAGAAATATCTTCAGATGTTTTCTTTCAAATAATTCAAAACATCAATTTCGATTTTTTGTCTGTTGTACTATGGTCTCGACTAGACTTCTTGACTTCTCGAGACGAGACCACGACGAGAGTCTTTTATCTCGCGGCATCACTAACGCCTTGCGTTATTTCCATAACATAAATATTTTCCTGTACGTCAGGTGGAACAAATCATCGATTGAAAAATCCTCATTCTGTAGCAGAATTTCAGACTCGTTAATTCCATGAGCGTTTGAAAAATTGTGGGAACCTTATTTCGCGAAGTTAACTTTTTCTCTTCAAATTCAGGAGCTGACGTTAAATTGTTTTTATTTTTACCGCCCCGGGGGATCATTCATCCTGTAATAATTCCAAAGTTCAGAATTTCATCGCATTCCCTTGTTACCTACATCGATTTTACTTTCATTGTTGTTGAAATGGACTCGGATCAGTAGATTGGAACTGCATTAATCAACATGACCTTTTTACAGAGTGATTATCAGATAACGAGGGAGTTATTTTTCTTAGCTAATGGTAGTGGTTTCTATCATTCCCCTTTCTATTGCTAGAAAAATGTTCTTCTAAACTTCTGCTGCTCGAACAACAAAATGAGTCTTCCCACATGATATATTTCTGCCGAAATTTTAACGTCACTAAGTGGTTAGAAGAAAATTGCTTCTTTGTAGATCTTCATGATTCGATCATCAGTATCTTGATGAAATCAGTCAAAAATTTTAATTGGAATAGAAAATATTGCATCAAAGGAGCCATGTCTGTATTGGGCACCAATGCTGCAAATGGTGATCATAAATGATACTCGTAGCACTTGTCAGCAGCAAATCAATCCTCGAACTGTTTCGACATTCTACATGTCGATACAATATTCCAAGTCTTGTGAATTTTGTTTTCATCAAACAATAAAGGTTGAATTTCTACAGCAGTATACGAATCTCCTGTATCGAAACTTTTAAATGTCAAGTTGAATGCGCTTCTCGACTACACCTTGAACGAAATAATATGAGATGGCGACAGAAAAGGAGAAAACTAATGCTACAGAGCGAAGTTATGAAGTACGATTCAACCAGCAGATGTTACTGACATCGTCCGCACTTCGCGAATAGGGATATTAAATATTGAAAAAATTTATAGATAGAAAAGCATTTGCAAAAGGTTGGAACACGCGGTCCCATTTGAATTCTGCACGCGACGTGCGTAGCAGCTGAGATTTATCATATATTTATTCAGTTGAGATGTTATAACAAGGCTATATAATAATTTCAATATTCGGGAAAGATAAACCAGCATATTGTATGAAGAAGATGAAAGCGGTAGCACGAAGGTAATCGTAAAAAAATTAATCAATATCGTGTACAATTCGAATGAAATATGAAACAAATAAAAGAAAAAGAGGACGCCGATGTTTCAGGCCTTCCCGTATATTGCGAAAGTGATAAAAACAGTTCTTATGTCATTGCATAATGGGAATATTATGGAAAAGTGTTTTCGATTTCCCTCTGGAGATATATGAGGTTGAACTCGGAGAGAAAGGTTAGTGCTGGAGGATCGGTATATGACAAATAGTTGAATCGCTAAGAATATTTCGAATAAAAGGCAAATTGTATATGAAAATGAAATAGCTTTTTTACGTAAAGTATGCAGAAAGCTCCGTTCCGAGCTACACTTCCTATAGCGCGGATAAACCTTTCAGAATTCCTTTGAATTGCGGTGCTGTCATATATTTATTGCATTTCACGCATATCGACAATTTAGAGCTTGGTTATAATAGACGCAGTGAAATCGTCGTTGAACACCAGCAAGTGGAATATTTATTAGACATTTATAGGGCTTTGAAAAGAATTACATCTTCTATAAAATTCGTATTTCATTGGTTTTTTTTTCGTTTTATGGATTTGGCAGATCGCTTTAACGAAGGTTTCAATTCCCTCAACTCAAGGTATTCGCGAGACTGTTTCCAAATCAACGTTGCATTCGTTTTCGTGGAATTATTCCACCGGATTGGTTGGAGTTCGAATTTCAGCACCGAAAATCCATTCACGCCAGCAAATATCATTTATTACCTCCCAATTCCAACCACGCAGTTTACGGTTAATTAATACAACATAGTTCGAAATTGATTAGTGTCAATTTAGAATGAACTGATTCTGTCTCAAATCAGAGAATGCATTAACCATTTGATTGTTATATTCTGGGCTTGTTTTGGTGAACTTTCGTTCCTTGTTGGAAGAGAATTTCAAATTCGATATTGCTCGAATATTTCTGTTAGCTGTCCAAATTGCATGAAAATGAATATTGATTTTAATTGATTATCAGGTGGTGTAGAATGTATCATATTGAAAGCAGCCCATTGATTTGCAATTTCCAATTTTCGACACTCCCTACTATCAACGTTTAGCCAGACGCCTCACAAAAGGCGAAAATGGCTTTTTCATGATAGAGCTGCATAAAATGTTTCCACGCTCCCCCATCATAATTGGTCATCATTGTCAAAGAAATATCGTTTAGGTGTTTCCCGCAATTCGACTTTTGTGGGGACCACAATACCAGTCCTACCATAAATTGAACGATATCGGAAAATCCGTATTCAAGGCAGTCTATACCGAAAACGAATGGGGAACATTTCGTAACTGACGTCCAAGATCGAATCTGTTTTGTCGAACAAAAAGGAGATCCCAACACCTAGTGGAAAGAGATTTATTTAGGCCTGCTTTGCATGCAACAAAAACACCGTTCTCTTTATATGTAAAACATATCTATTATTGGCGTCGTTTGAACGGTGTGCTGGCACTATTTGTAGACGAAGATTCCTTCTCAAGATATTTCTAAGCGGAACGTGCCATTATCCTGCAAATGTGAAAGGAGGAAAAGCGCTTAACCTCCCAAAGTCATCTGTTTCGACGGGGTTCGTTTGATCAATAAATTTTGGCTCTAACTGGTTTCAATTGCTCACGTATTTGAATAATTCAAGAAAACGTGCATGTGGAATATAAATACAAAAAGAAGATACATTTTGCTCTTCCACATATGTTGAATTTCCATTCGGAAATACGAACAGTTGATTTGCCAACTTTGAATTCCAAAATTCCCTGCTGTCGTATGTAATATAATATCACACTAACAAAGACTACCACGAGGCTACTTTCATTTCCAATAGGAGTATTCTGTCTTTTTATGTTCACACTCATGTTTAATTTGGTTGTCCAGTATGTCGAATAGTTATTTTCATTAATTATTTTATATTCACTTCGTTTGGCAGTCTTGAAATGGGAAGTTTTTTTTCAATATTGTATTACAGAAAACCGCTATTTTGCTTTCGATACGATACAAAAACACCGGTACATCGAAAAGTATCGAACGTCCCTACTACAATCTTTATCGTATATAACGTCGTCGTTTAATTTATCATTTATTCCATTTTCAGCAATCTTCAAATAAAACTACCGCACTCCACAAGAAGCACATAATAATCCTCTCACAGCGATATAATTATATATACATGTATCACGTAGAAGGGTTTAAGTGTACATATTAAGCTGTTCAATTTCGTGATGCTATATCATTGCCGAAACGATTTATCGAACACAGATCGTTTAAGTACCGTTTGAATTAATGTCAAAAACCATATGGATTATTTTAGCCCCAGTCTGTAGATATGAATTAAGGTTTTCTCCATTGACGTGGAACTCTTTTTCTGAAATAATGACAATCCAATGAACTAAATTAATTTGAAATGCAAGACAAACTTTCCAAATGATACAGTTCAATGAAAAATAAATTCCTGTTTGCTATAACCCAGAGGAGTTATTTGCTAAAATAAAGGAAGGAATTGATTTTCATTGAATGAAAAGCATAAAAATATCAAAATATATTGTTTCAAAATTTTTTATGGCGCCTCAAAAACAAATATCCAGTTTGTACTGCAATATATGGAAAAATCCAGGTGAAGAAACCATACAGATGTTTAATCTATCAAAAATAATTTTTGTAAATATTTCATACATTTCATCATTTCTCAAAATAAATATTTCGTATAATGATATTCATTTATACGTGAAATAATGTAATTAACTTGAATTCCAAACTGGTAAAAAATTTTCTCTGCTAATTTTACTACTGAATTTTCAAGATAAGTTTCTCCGACGATCATTCGAGAACAATTTTTCAAAGACAAATAATAAATTGCCTTCCCTCTCATCCCACTAATATCTTAAACGACGACATAAAAATATAATTAAGCGTATTAAAATTATGTATATGTTACTATAAAATTTTCGGATACCATAAAATTTTTAATTTAATTTACACAGGCGTTCACATAAACGTTGGCATAACTTTTCCTAAGCGGTCACTGTATTTTAAAGAAATTCCAACATCGAGGGTATATCGATGGATATCGAAGATACTTGCTATAATTTCAAAATACTTGTTAATCAAAATGTTGTCTGTGCTGTATATTCGATTATAGAAAATGATTCCAAACAATGAAATGGGGATACTGTAGTATAAACGTTGAGCGAAAATATTAAAATCAAAATGAATTCTGCCAGCAAACTGCAAGCGCATAAAAAAAAGAATATGAGTAGGAAGAGTAAACAAATTAAACAGATCCCCCGCTTGTAGCAAATATTTCGTTTTCTTAGTCATAAGTCGTTCTTGACTTTATCGGCACCACATTCTTCGTAACTTTCACTGCATTGTCTCTAATATTTAGTTGAAATTCCTTAGATACTTGTTTCACTCCTCGACGATTGACGATCATCAATCTCACGTGGCAACCACAAGTTACTTGATAATGCAGGGAATATTTTATTTGATATTCGGATCTGTTATTGAAATGAAAATGAAAAGAAGTAAAACAATGAAGGCAGCACGACATATACATTATGACATCCTAAAGGCGTAAGTAACCCAAAGGCTTTAGGCCCGAGGAAGTTATTTCGCTTGATGGGCTTTATAATCTACATAACTAAACATAAATGCGCCCTTACATCAAGATCTGGAGGAAGAAAATACTTCACCCGCGTTTTACATTGGATATTTACCGAATTCTAATAGTTTACCTGATAACTGGAAGCCAAACTATTCTCTGAAAATCTAATCTCACAGTCAGTAAATGTTCTGCTTTTGAGGTGGCAGGGAAAAAAATGTCGCCGACAATATTTCACTTCAAAGAAGAAAAATGGAATTCAATCAATAATGTTTCTTTCCAATTACGAAATTATTTCAAATCTACCTATAATTCAATGAAAAGAACCAAATTATTTATGTTATGTAAACCTTGTTTCGCAATAATACGCGAATTGTGGGTAATCTATTGTGATGTAGCAACAATTCTGTATATTGATTTTTCAAAAATCCCATCATGTGAATAGCCGTCTATTTACAGTAGATTAAATATTAGCTTCCAATCAAATCGATATGAATTAATCGTGAGTGATACACAAAACGAAGAATTTCTAGTTTAGTAGCTACTTGGTTGGCTTTTTAGTATTCATGATTGCTCACACATTTTGAATATTTAAATGTGGTATAAAAGAAAATAACTGCCGTTTTTGCGCGCCAAAAACGTTAGTTAAAAGTGATGTATCCTCCGATGATAAAAGGTCAAGGAAAAATCATAAGCCTCCAGCTTATAATCCAGTATCTAGGCAGAGGATGCTTTACCCCAACGGTGATACTGCATGCGAACTCTCATTACGAGGTCGCAAGTCTTCCAGTCGCAACCGGTTGATCAACATCCCTAGCAGTGTGGTACTGCTTCGACTTCGCGAAGAATCGAATACGACTCGACTGGCTGACCGATCGGAACCACTCGTCGTGGTACTACTGAACGTTCTCGCGCCTCGGGCCTTCGGCGAAACCAGAAGCGGCGGACGCCCGCGATCTTGCACTTGTTCTTCGGACAACAAAAGCCGTTCAAATATTTACTTTGAATTGATTATAAAACGTGCTATGTTTCTTAGCTGTGTCTAGTGGATTTTCTCAACGTATTAAGGTGTCTCCGTCGATGAAACAGTATCCAACGACGATCTGTATTCGTCTTATAGTAAGTACAATTCCACATCCATATTACAGGCACATTAGAAAGGTGAGGGGGGGATCGACAAGATTGTAATTCAGAAAAATCGAATCGAATTCAGACTTTTTCAAACGTTTTCGTGACAATTCCAGCTACAACATTTCTTTGTCATTTTAGTTTAGTTTTTCGAAGTCTCAAGTACATACAGCAAATTAATGTCGTTCTCTTTGGTTATTTAATCGATTAAATATAATTATTAAAAATTATGAAGAAAGTATACCTGATATACTTATGCCATTTTACAATTGTCAAAAATTGATCAAATCTTTGTGCGCAATTCCAATTTGAAGCGATCTCTGAAACTATGATTATAATAATTTTTGTTTTGTTTTGTGTCCTAGTGATTGTTCTTTTTATTTCATTTGTTATGCGTATCATTTATTAGAAATTTAATCTGCTGACTGTTTAGAGTCACTTTTTAGTCCTTTTAAACCATATCATTCTTTCTTTTCCTTAAATGAACTCCTGATTTTTTTCATTGAAGTAACCACTGAACGATAAACTTTCTTTAAAAACACATCCTCTCGAGTATACTTTTAGAAGAATGTTCAAACAAACCGCAAAATAACATTCGTTCAAATATGAAGAATATGAGGAAATTAACAAGTCGTTGAACGTTATCCAAAGCTTTTTTAATAAAATAAATATGTATCTACGCCCACATTTGCAAATTCTTCAAAATACACTGTCTGCAGCATCCTTGCTCAAAAGTATTTCTCGATGACATTCGGCGCGATTACGAGAGTTTGATGAATAAGATTTTGGGGATGAATTTGGAGAGTGATAGAATGAAAAATGAATGAATTTGTGACCGCTATTCAAATACTGAATAAAAGTTCTGAAATAGTTTTTATAAACCCAGAATTTGTAGAAAAAAATTAAATTTATCTTGAGACATCTTGGTTTTTCAGCTATCATTAAATAATTCACCACAATTAGAGAGTTTCATTCTCATTCTTAAGTAACTTCAGTTATTACAATTCCCATTTTTTTCCTTGTTTCTTATTCTATCAAATCATTGTTGATACAAAATTCTTATACCACTACACAAATGAACATACATCATCCCCTCGCACCATAGCACGAGTTATTGAAATTGCTTTTTATTTTGTGATTTCAAGCATAACTAAACCTGACAAAAAAAACGGTTCCATATTGATCTGAATCCTGGTATCCTATTGGTTGAGTAAAAAATCTATGATTCCAGTTGGGGGCATCAACTAGTTTCTATGAAAAAAGTTATTTGAACCGAAAACGGCCTTGTATTTCATGGTGAAGGTGATGATCATTTTGAGGATTACAAAATGCAGTGTCCCATACTGCATCCGTTATTGTATAATAATGATTCACTAGATCACAAAATATTTGTGTCTCAATATTAACGGTAAATTCTCAGCACACACCTAAAACTGTAGTTACTAAAAATATTGAAGTCTGTTTCCACCAACAATTGCTTTTCATAAATTTAAAAATTATTGAGGCAATATCATTCTTCGCTTAGTCATAACGGCGATGATATTAACGACTCTGCATTCACGAATCACGAAGATGTTGCGAATAAAAGTTCATTTTATTCGTGTCCTCCACCCACGTTATCCCAAGAATGCTGAAACTTCAACTTTCGTCTTTCGTTCCGAATGGAATTTTGTTCCTTATATTGTTTCATCATCGTCATCCGTTTCATTGGTGAACTGATGCATTTCAATATTTTTCAATCGAATCAGTTACGAAAAAAATATTCTACTTGAAACTTCATCATTATCTTCTGAAATAATGATTATTTTAGGTGATTTTCGCGTGTCACTCATAACTTTGTATAAAATTACGTTACAGTTCTTGTAGCTTCGAATACAGCCATAAATTAATTCCGTGTAAATACAAAAAGAACGAAATGACGCTTCTCTAAAATTTATTCCCAGATGGACGCCGATTTCATTTTGCTGTGGCCTAATTTTGATTCCAAAAAGCATGAATCAAATAGTCCTTAGATATTTCATGCATTATCAGTTAGGTCAAGAGAGCGATAAAGCAGGAGCGACATAATCTTCTGGTCGGGCAACACCTACTTTCAGCGGCAGTAATTCAATTCTAACTTTTTCGAGTTAATAAACCAGCAATTAAGCCGACGTGATTGCGGAGGTCGGTGAAGATCGAGCCGCAACAAGTTGTAGCCAGCACGTGCCATCATTTCTTGCTCCTTATTAGCTCAACCGTCAATTATCGAAACGATCCAGGGAATGGTTGTTAGTACGCGCTCTCCGATTTCGATAGTTTTGCTTTAACTGGTAGGACACCATTGGATGGCTCTTATCGTTCCGTGAATGGAATATGTAAACCCTGTGTATGAATTGCATATACATGTAAATTTATGATATATGGATCTGGTAATAAGTTTTTAGTACAGTTATATTGCTTGTTTCAGATGGCGAATTGGAACAGTGCTGGATCTTCTCAGCTTCATCAACGGAAAATCTGACGTTCCTTTGCTGCGAAATAATTAGTTAGTTATGTGAGTGTCTAACTCGGTTCTCTGAAGACTAGACTGTGCTTGGTACGCGACTATACCATAGATGTTTCTCATCCTCTGCATATTCTCTCATTAGAGAATCAATCGCACACATCGATTTGTAGATATATCAAAGCAAGTCTGCAGATTGTTTGTCGGCTCGTTTTCTATCTACGTGCCCTGTGTTCTTGTGTTTGTATTCACTGTGCCGATGTATTATGCCGAAAAGCCTATCTATTCGCGCGATCGCAGGGCTGCAAAGACTACTCTGTGACTATCAGGATCAGGAATATGCCAGAGGAATTTCTTAAGGCTTTAGCGGATATACAGGTGAGTCCGTTGATTTTATCTCAATCCAACTACCTCGACTGTCGGGATTTCCTCACGTTGCCGCTTGACGAACTGAAGTATATCCGTTTACTCAACCACTTAACTGATTGTTTTTTCATTTTCAACCACTGTTGGTTCAAAAACTTATCAATAAATGACTATTGAGTTGAATTGCTAACAAGATGTCTGCTCTCATCTTAGTAGTCAAAGGGTCACTGAGAAAGAAGCTGAGGATTCACTGAAACTGACTGTACGCTTATATCAGGCAGTGAATTGTAGAATAGACATTCAAAGGCCCGGCCAGGCATAGCTATGCTATGTACGCTATGTTCGCGATGTTCCTTATGTGCCTGCCACCATACCGTTGCAGGGAAAATAGATTCGAAGACATCTAAATTTCATATGAACGATTACAAAATGATTCCTCTCAAAAATGTTCAAAAAACAGTCAGGAGACTTATTGGACTTATTGGACAAATTTATCTTTAGATTTCAGTGACAAAACAAAGATGTGTAACTTATTTTATTATGGTGTCCAAAAAATTCTGATTCCGATGTCTACGTTAGATATCGACCCGGCTGAGGAGGTTATAGAGGATGCACTATGACGCCTCCGTTTGATCCTCAGCCACTTGGTCGGAGTTTACTGTTTGCGTTTGAAACATCAGAAATATTTTCCGTTGTTTTCTTTCAGATAATTCATATTATCAAAAATGTATGACGGAATTATTTTTACAAAATATCACATTGAACCAGCATTTCAATTCGATTTTTTTGTCTGTTTTACTGTAATCTCGACTGCTCGAGACGAGACTGAAGGTTGCTCTCGTCTCGAAAGTCGAGACCGAGACGAGACGAGACCAGTCCCGAGTCTCGCGGCATCACCACCGGTTATATTAAACCTGTTGTTATGACGCCAATAATAACGAAATTTCAGCAGATACCACGGCAAATTTGATAAAAAGAAAGTCAAAAACACAAGAATGGAAATTCACTTTAGAATTCACAAAATTAAATTAAAAATTCGGAAGTTTATGGTTTCGTGTAATATTTTTAGATTGTACCTCTCGATTCCAATTCAACTGAGACCCCCATCGGGATTCGAGTGGGTTGATATCTAATATGTAGTCGTTAGGTCATGTCAGAGACCTAAACCTGGGTCACTAGGTTACGCAATCACTCAATTAATCATGAAAAAATTAATGCAATATTTGATGATCACACTGATAAAAAAATGTCACTTTCTTTCGAGCATTGTTTAGAATCGCATTCCGTTTCCGTGCGAGGTTCGATTTATAGTTCAATAAAAATGAAATAGACAACAATATGAAGTTGTTTCACTCATAGAGTGAGTTCATTTGAAAAATGAAAACTTCTACTCGGTAAATATTGCCTTGCCCCGTCTTATTCGGCATAGACGAAAACAGCCGAAAATCGCGTACAATTCCGACCCGGTAATTCCGGTGGCCAATATCAAAATAACCAACAGAAGCGGATGCTGAAAACATTGTAGCGTGCACTAAACTAACATCATACAATAACCGACCAGAAAATAGCTGGGAATTTTTAAATTGTCGATAAACTAACAGAGGTCGTTTTCACAATGTTTGCAATTTCACTGTTTCATCCGCAATATAAAAAAATTATATCCGTTGACCCATTGCAGTATTGCATACATTCCACCTGTATCGAGAAAAGTAGAACATCTTCAGTCGGCACTTGAACAGATGAGCTAATCGAATCGATTTTGCTCGAAAACACTGACTAAGTTCTTGGATGCGTCTAATGGATTTTCTATGTACCTTACTCCGATCAAGGCACGAGCTGACAAAATCGCTCTTTTGTTCGTCACGATCATGTCGATATCGCATTGAAAATTCCAGAAGACATTGAAATCCATGCGATGCAAACTTAATAACTGGAGTTTTATGAACTGCTGATGTATGCGAATACTGGCGCATCCGTTAATTCGAAAGTTTTTATCGCTAGAGCCTTTTTACGATTGCGAGTTCGTCTGCGCCAATTTGTATTTTTACAGATCCGGCGAATATTGCTGATTCGGCAATTTAATAATTATCTCGAACGAATCTGCGAAAAAGGATGCTGAAGTTCGAGATAACTTCGGTGGGGTTTTTCTCTTCTGTTTGGAATAACTGGGTGATTATTGCTCAACGCAATGAAATAGTTGCCGCGAGATAAATTCCGAAAATTAGAGGAAAATCAGTCATCGAGGTTTAATTCTGATTGGTTTGTTCAAAAACACAGGAATCCGCCCAAGTAATCAGATTAGAAAGACGCCGGCGTAACCGTGAGAGCATTTGTTATTGAACCAAGGATTATCAGATCCATTTGGGGCTGAAGTTACGGCCAGGATTTGCGGACAGTTGAAATTTCCTAGGGCGACAAGAACCCTTCTTGCTCGCGTTTTCTTATCTAACAACTTGGCGCTCGATTCTGTACTTTAAGTTGAAGTTGAGCTTCAACCTAATCTATGTAGTTGATGTACACAATTATGCGACAAACGATGCAATCAGGCATTTTCAAATTAAAAAGGAGCAAACAATTTTCACTGTTCGATTCTGTGCAGGTCACGATTCTGAAGTCAGACTCGACTAGCACGAAACCGTTCGTTCGATATCCCCCGTTTTCATTGAGACTTATTTCGAAGACGTCGAACGACGGAACACCAAAATCTTTTTCGTACACATCAACAGTTTTCAAGTTACGAGTAATCGCATTTTTGTCCTTTTTGGAAGGCCAGACAACGGTTGAATAAACGGAACACGTTCACGCCTACATACCGATTCTGAATTTATAACGGTTTTTTCCATTCGGAACGTGACAGAAAAACCCTGCGTTATACCAATTATGTGATGAATATGAATCAATAAAAAATTCGGATCCAATACAAATATTTCCCGCATTCTCTGAACATTTTTCGGGGACTACGAATAACGTCGTGTCGAAGCTGACATGAAAATGATATCATAGAAATATAGATTTTGTCATATTTCCACAGCGCATATGAAAACCGACTTGGAAGTTCACTAGCTTATATGTATATGGAAGTGACATTAAAGTGTTCCAGTTTTGGATCAAATTAGGGCTGAATAGTAGGTCGAAGGTTATTCATTCATCGCGTAATGTATTCTCGAAATTGCATTTTCGTATAATATGTCAACCTATATCATGAGCTATGAATTTATGAATGCATCTCCTATCGCGAATTTTTTTTCTCTCACACCTCGGGAGATGGAGCATCATAGTGTGCTATACGCGAAAATATTTCTAAAAATGTATGCGCATGAAATACATTCTTGTCCGTCAAAAATTTATATAATTACTGAAAAAAAAATCGATTCTCCCGTCATTAACTTAAAATTTCAACGTTTTTTTATCTTCAAATCTTCATGGAAATATGTTGCATAAATTAGATTTTATAAACATGCATTATTCCGTTATATTTAACGCTTTCTACATTATGGAAACCGATCGACTTGTTACTTAAACGACAAGGCTTTCAACAAAACTAACGTTGTTGAAAATTTCAAATTTCCCTGACTTCATGTAATATAACAAGAACTCGGTGAAACATTCATTTCACGAAGGTGACCGATAAAATCAACATGTTGAGAAATGGGTGTGAACCGATAATCAAACACAAATTTCATGTACTGCACCAGAGTATTATTCATCATAAATTCCTCGGCTTGTTAATAGAATAGCCGTTCGTTTTCCTTTTCGAATTACCCTTCGATATAAAGTCGTCTAACAAGTGAGCAATGAAGTATGATCAAACAGGCCTTTTTCCCAGATTATATACTCGATTCTACTCCCATTTTCCAATGATGAACGATCCAATCCAAGTAACCAATTACGTGAATCCATCCATTAGTTTGTCTTTACATACGAAAGACCGATAAAAAATGAAGGAGGTGAAGGAGAAAACCCCTAAAACAAATCGTTGTCGTCATCAGAACGCCTACGAAATTAAGTAGTGGAAAAGTTTCAGTTTCATGGCTCATATAATATGGGAATTTTTAAATGGTTTTCTGACTTCGAAGGAATATTGACGCTTATTAACTTCGGAAATATCTTTAGCGAATTTTTTTACAATCAGCGGCAGTGGAGATGAATAAGTGAATTTCTATGTTTCCACCGTAACGGCCTCCCAAAGGGCTGAAATCGGTAGATATCGGATGTTCATTCAACGAAATTCCCCCACGTAATCCTGTATCATCGGTGATTCTGTGAAGAAGAAAACATGAAATTGCATGTGACAAGTCCGGGCACACAAGCCATTTCGTAATAGATAAATTACACGGCGATAAAAGTCGAAATAAGTCCACTTGTAGGCACAGCGCGTACAATGCGGCCTCTTTGAACAACGGTAATACTCGTAATTTCTGAATCACCAAGGATTTCCTGAGTTGTTGGTTCAGTCTCCACACACTAGAGCAGATTGGAAATTTTTCTCTAAGTCTTTTGTGTCCATTCCTAATGAAAGTCAAATCGAATTCGAAAAACTTCCACAAATGCTTGTTCATTTTTTACAACAGCAATGTAATGTTAACCGAAATCGATACCTAAATAATTCCCACAACGCTCGGAAGCACTCGAACTTTGTGCTGCCGTAATAAATTACTACCCTTGAGACAATTCGGTAGCGCAGTTGAATTTAGAAGATTGTAATCGATAGTTCCGTGGAAATAATGTGAACGTTAACTTGTTTGGTGAGATTTTCTCATTTAACTTAATTCGCCAATTATTCGAACGTCTGTGGAATCAGTAGCGTATAAGTTTTCGCTGTTTTTACCTATCGCTATCGCTGCCTAACAAACTACATTCGAATTGGAACGGCCGCTGCAGTTCAGATTAATCCTTCTCAAAAAACTCCACGTTCTTTTGTCATAAAAAAATCAATGATTGGAATAAACATGAGGATTGTGATGGCACAGGAAATTCCCTAAAGGATCGATGCTTATTTATTGATTACAGAAACTTTTTTTTGGATGCCTACTTCTGCTTCCAACATCGTTAACGAAAAAATATTGGTCCGTTAGTGGTGAAATACACGAAACAATAATTATCGACTGTCACCAAGATTATATTGCATTGCGACTTTGGGCTTTTCTAACACATGGAGCGATATTTAACGCTCCATTAATCGCAACACAAACGAGTTCTCTATTCAAGCTGAATAGTACCATTTTAGTTATATCTTTAATTTTCTGTGTCACTGGTATCGATTTCTCTAATGTTAATATGTTTTTTATGCAACTTTATATATATATATATTTTTTCGTGTATTATAAATTTCGTTTGAAATTATAGATGTAGCCTTTAGGCGTCAAGAAAATAGTGCTAAAATAAACGTATATATTTGATGAGATCAATTAATTTTTTTCGTTTATTAGGATGACCCTTGAAAGTTTTGTTATAACCGCCTCTATGAACGATAAAAATTAAAAAAAAAATGTTGAATTGCCGAATAATTTCAGTAAAATTTTGAGAAACTTTTCAATGCAATTAAAATTCGTTTATATTATTAGCGATTATAACTTTTTTGAGATGTCAAGGATATAGTGATACCGCGAGACTCGAGACTGGTCTCGTCTTGGTCTCGTCTCGAGAAGGCGAAAAGTCTCGTCGGGACCATAGTACAACAGACAAAACATCGAATTAAAATGGTGGTTCAATGTGATATTTTGCAAAAGTAATTCCGTCATACATTTTTGACATTTTGAATTATTTGAAAAAAACATCTGAAAATATTTCTGATACTTTTCAAGAAAATAAATAGGTGATGGAAGGTCCACAGTTTTTCTCGGTAGAGGTCGGTAGTGATGCCGCCAGACTCGAGACTGGTCTCGTCTCGTCCTGGTCTCGTCTCGACTTTCGAGACCAGACCAACCTTTAGTCTCGTCTCGGTCTCGTCTCGAGAAGTCGAGACCATACTACAACAGTCAAAAAATCGAATTAAAATGCTGGTTCAATGTGATATTTTGTAAAAATAATTCCGTCATACATTTTTGACATTTTGAATTATTTGAAAAAAACATCTGAAAATATTTCTGATACTTTTCAAGAAAATAAAAAGGTGATGGAAGGTCCACAGTTTTTCTCGGAGGAGGTCGGTAGTGATGCCGCCAGACTCGAGACTGGTCTCGTCTCGTCCTGGTCTCGTCTCGACTTTCGAGACAAGACCAACCTTTAGTCTCGTCTCGGTCTCGTCTCGAGAAGTTGAGACCATACTACAACAGTCAAAAAATCGAATTAAAATGCTGGTTCAATGTGATATTTTGTAAAAATAATTCCGTCATACATTTTTGACATTTTGAATTATTTGAAAAAAAACATCTGAAAATATTTCTGATACTTTTCAAGAAAATAAATAGGTGATGGAAGGTCCACAGTTTTTCTCGGTAGAGGTCGGTAGTGATGCCGCCAGACTCGAGACTGGTCTCGTCTCGTCCTGGTCTCGTCTCGACTTTCGAGACAAGACCAACCTTTAGTCTCGTCTCGGTCTCGTCTCGGGAAGTTGAGACCATACTACAACAGTCAAAAAATCGAATTAAAATGCTGGTTCAATGTGATATTTTGTAAAAATAATTCCGTCATTAAATCTGTGGTGACAAAACATGTGAATTCAGTTCTCCTTATTTTCAACACGTTAATCCCTATAATGAACATTGGTACCTATTGATATTATTCTACTGACTACAGCTTTACGCGCTATTGCTCTACCATTAAGCTACCCCGACTATGACTTATTTTTCAATTTTTTCCGGCTAACTTGTTAACTTTGATAATCTTGGACTTCATCACAGAAAGCCATGCAAGAGAATCAATTTAACTGAAACGCCGGCTCTGCGTAATCCAACGCTAATCGTGAATTGATGTTAGAAGGTGTTATTTCTCACCAACCCGGTGATGGGGTATAATTTTGAAAATCCTCTGAAAAGTAAGTCACGGCGGGACCGGGAATCGAACCCGGACCTCCAGCTTTACGCGCTATTGCTCTACCATTAAGCTACCCCGACTATGACTTATTTTTCAGAGGATTTTCAAAATTATACCCTATCACCGGGTTGGTGAGAAATAACACCTTCTAACATCTATTCTACTGACTAGTATCAATAATGATTATAAACTTTGTTACAGTATTTACCTTTCTCGCTGAAAAATTTTTCATATTTTGAGACGGGATCGGCCTCAAGTCTCGCCTCGTCTCGTCTCGCGGTAACACTAAGGGGGTTTGAAGAAGATAATACAGAAAATATATAGAAAGTGAAATTTGAAAAAGTAAAAATTTTTATTTTTTCGTAAGAAGAAGGAAGCTTTCCGGCAATTCGTGAAGTTCAAGAAAAATTTAATAAGAGACCGTTCCATTGTAGCAACGTTTGCAACGTTCAAGACTAATTTGTCCCCATTCTACCCAAACAACATTATCCAACTGGAACATCCATATAAATCTTCAGGTGTTTCCCGTTATCATAAGAAATTGGTAGTTTTCGTTACGGAAAACAGCAACCAAAAGCGAAGTATCCGACAAGGCGATAGTTCACTATAATGAAGTGATATATCTGAGCGGCGAAAAGAAAATGGGCCTAAATCTCAACAACACATGTTAGGCTAATTGACATGGGTACATGAAAACGGATTCCAGTCTCGGTTCACGTATCGCGAAACGCCTTGCACAACCTCCTGCTAAGCAGGAATTAATGTGGAGTATCTTTCAACGATGCTCCAGGTTGTTAACGTAAGCCCCATCATTCTGTTCCTACAAATCTCTCGAAAGAAAATGTTCTGTGTTGTCCGTCGTCTCCCGCTCGTGTGGTCTATTCTTCTTGCTCTCCTTGCTCCATCCACTCCTGTTCCTGCTCTAGAGTTAACGGTCGAAAGGATCGCTATGAATTAGACGAAGGATCGTGCCATTTATTTACCGAGCCGAAGTGGCCACTCCATACCAATTATTTCTTCGGCTTTGATTTGTGATTCCTCCACTTGCCCTGATTTGTATTGCGTGGATTCTGAGCACTCTATCTATTTATTTTTCCTTTACCTTTCTACTCCAATTTTTCATCAAGCACGCGAATAAGCAAAACTTTGATGTACAGTTTTTCGACGGGAATTCTATTTCCGACAAGATGAATTGTTAGTACTATAACTTTGAAATACAGTTTGCCCGAGTATTTACCTAACAAACCCTACGATGTTGAGTTGACGTCGAGTGTTGGTTTTTTTATCTTTCAAACTTCGGCGAATTCGCTTTTCTAGAGCATTGCGAAAAAATTTTATTGAAATATTGAGAGCGATGTTTGTCAACAATCATTTCCACATAGTATAATTTGCTTCCATTTTATTCTTGCTGGAAATGTCATTTGCCTTTATGGAGTATGTTGCGGAGAACACATTTCATGTGAAGTTGCATTCACTATGCCATTACTTTCCAACTATATTATTGCGGTGAATGAAATGGTTTCCAGCGAAAAATAATAAAGTGCATTTAGAGATAAGTAACTTCAGAGTTGCTTCATTAGGATTGCAATCCCCCGGCGTTGAGGTGTGATTGAATTTTTCTCTATCGGAACATTCATTTGAATTGATACCTAAGAGTAATCTCCTGTTGGATACTGTCCATCTGCTCCAAAATAATTGGAAATGATATAAATGGGTGGTAGAGAGTTCCATTCGGAATTGGCTTTCGTTCTCGCTGTAAATATTCCAGAATGTCTCCTGCCTAGTGTTATAGCTGTCTAATGAGAACGAATGGACCAAGTAAATTCCCCCGCACTGCGATATTCATGTTCCGTTTGGGAATAAGGCGGCCAGTTATTCTACTTGTAAAGAAAAACACTCTGTCAGGGACGAAAAGTTGACGAGACCGTATTAATTACATTTTTTGTTATTTTATTTTATTTTCCTGGTTCCGTATTTTTTGCAGCCGCGTTCATATTTCTCTACAATAAAACAACGCAATTATATAGACGCAGTTGGTATCATAATTGGAGCTTTCATTTATTGCGATAAAATTGCTCCGTGAATGCTCATAAGAAAGGAAGGTATGTTTTGGAGCTCCTGCTGATTTGAAAATTATTCATTGTATAGTAGACATCTGAACAAGAAATGATATGGCTTGCAGTTTCATTATTTCGGTCTCAATTGGAAAGCGGAGAAGAAAACTCATTTATAAATTGAACTCCTTATCCAAATGATCAAACTGTCCATCGGTAATTTGGGCTGCATTTTTCTTTCATTTTGTCTTTTTCATGTCTTCTTTTTTCAACGTCTCACGAATTGATTCTTGAAATGGAATGATAATTGTTTTTCGACAATTCAAATATACTGTTTTTTAGACGACATAATTTGTTCGATGGAAAGCGCATGATGATCTAATAGATAACAGCGGTTAACATCCGCAATATGATTTGAATTAGAGAGAAAAAAAATGTCTGTAAATTAAATGCGCGTACGAAATCACAGCAGTAATTGTTTGTGTGATATATATTATACTCGAGTATAAATCCGCTCAATAGTTGGATGAGCATGATCTTTTCTATAGCTGATTTTAATTAATATAGGAAGTAGGTAAAAAAGTTTTAAAACAATCAAATCCATGCTGAAAATTGTAAGGCCGTTACAGGTAATCCAGTTTTCATTCATTCGAAACCCTTTCACGTCCATTATAATTCAAACACTTCGACAGGAACAGCAAATCCGTCAGGAGCCATGTCAGGGAGAAAAATCCCTTTTCCGGTTTCCCATTGAAAATTTTCGGAGAGGTTTATCATTGCTTCAAATAAAAAGGAAGTTCATCACAGACAATAGAAGTGCATTAGCGTCACCCCTATTGTATAAAAGAAACACAATTTCACCAGGGCGATAAAAAGAATCAGTTCAGCTTTCTATGAGACTCCACAAATTTGAATTTTCTTTATTAGTTTCCATTGTCATTTGCTGAATAGAGAGCTGGAAGATTGCCCCAAATAAAGTAATTAGTATTTTACCCGCAATTGCGGTTCGGATAAATGCGATATCTCATTCAATGGTGGTTCCTTTGATATGAACCGCTCTGATGAATCCAACTGCCATCACGATATCGTAATAACGAAGAAACATGACATTTTCAAATATATTCCGGAGATCGTATCTGAGGATCTCCTTTTTTGGGGTGGAATAATATGTTTCGAGTATCCATATCAGACAGACCCCAGTAATAATTCACAGCTGACATCCATTACATGAGTATTGGTATTGATATTCATGTACATAACATAGCAGTGAACAAAAATTGTCTTTCGATTCATCATCCTCACTGCTCATGGAGAATAAAGTGTGTAATTAAACTGAAATCGATATACAAAACTGACAAAAATGGAAACTAATTGCTTCCACTCGAAGTGAGCGTCAAAAATGAAATTCATTCCATCTTCCGTTACTTCATTTGAACCAAATCAATGATTTTTTTTCGTAACAAATGTCCATCACTCTCTTTCGATACGTATGCCATTTCAAAATACGAACCGAGCTGAAAAATCAATGATCCGCTGTGAATTCAAGCTTAATTTTGTATTGGGTAGCTTTCACGGAAATGGAATCTTTTATGCTGGGAATGCCATCGGGGACTGCTTAATTTTTCAATAAAAATTGATAGAAAATAATTTCTGTTTAGTCTTCTCCAAAATCGGTTTAGCGGCACCAATTTCGATACCTCGACTAGACAATTGAGAAAGTTTGGGTGTCTATAATCAACAACTGAAGTAGTGTTTTTCGATATCATTATGAAAATATCAAGAGCAAAAATTGATTTCCTTTCTTGCTCTGATTCACTGTCACGTTCACTATAATTTTGATTATGTTCTGTTTCGCATTCATCTTCTTCTTTACTCTTCTCCAAAAATAGGGCCTGTTTCACCAGCTCCAGATAAAGTGTTATCTATCAGATAACCAAAAAACTTCAATGACAATATTTAGTTTATCTTACAGATGCGTTATCTGGACTTTAACAGGCCCTAAGAGTCGCTACTGGGTGAATAATACGCAAATTATACGTCTTTTACGAGTCAATACCAATGCCCTACTAAATGGAGATAAGAAATCACGGACTGTTGTACATCTATCTGAAACGACGCCGTCTAAAACTACGCGGAAAAAAAAGTATCTACGGATTTATGGACCATGTGGTAAATTTCACCCAGTAGCGCCTACCGCAGAGTCAATTTCATGTTTAAGATGATTCCTTCTCCAGAACCGATCAAAAAACACCTGGTTTAATACAAAAAGTTTCATATATCACTTGTTTCAAATTTATATGAATAGTTGATTCATAGTTTGTATTGAATCATCATCGAAGAATCCTAAATCATCAAAATGAAGGAAATTCTTATACATGTCGATCTTCCAAAATGATGAATTTTTCTCATCTCGGCGTTAGTCACCTCTTGACACGCATCATCACTTTTAAATCTGTAAACTTATTACAACCCATCAATCTAATTCTCGAATCTGCCACGGCATCCACATGAGATAAGAATCTAAAAAAAAATCCCTTGACTCCGATACATATTCTGGCTTTCTGACAGAAAATAATTAAAATAGTTGTGTTGGCCACATTCGAACGGAGTGAATCGACTTAACGCTCTTCTTGAACCCATTACTAATGGATATTGTGGCATTATCCTCTAGGAACGGTTCTGCTCTAGGATTCTCACAGCTGCTCATTGGAAAATTAATGAACTCGCCTCATACCGGATGTACGTTGTTTGTATCCCTCTGCGCTGACTACATTGGGATGGAAAAGATATATACGTGTTCACCACTGGACAATTCATTTCAAGCACCTTGTTAATCACAACTATTTATAGTCGTTCGATAGAATAAGTTCTACTTCGCAAATTAAATAAATTTCCATGCGATCAGTTAATAATGAACAAATGTAACAATGAGGGCCATTCCGTATCCTTAACAATTGCCATACCGAGATACCAAATTTTTTACAGCAGTTAAAGACAATGGCACAAAGGCGGTGTTATCAATTTCAACTCGGAAGGTTTAATAATTAAGTGATGAATTAACTCGTGTTTTTACAGCTTGTTCTTTTCCCTGAAACAATGCATAAAATGGGAAAAAGATCAAGTGGCAGGGACCTCATTTTTTGTCCACCGTGTTAAGTGCATAAATGTCATCTGATGAGTAATGGTTCTGCTTTTCTTGCTGCCATCTCCTCAGAACGCTCGCTTAATGAATGGTAATGAATTCCCGAAGAAGTGAAGGGTGTATTCGAACGGAAAGCTAGAATTTGACGTGCCGAAGAGTATTGGTTGTAATGATTATCTGTGGACGATTCCTTAATTGTCTTCGATTATTCGTTGCCATATTCACGATTTTCTTCACCAAAAGTGTTGCTTTTTCTCAATATCCCCTCGTTAGGTTATTTATGTTTTTCGTGATTTTAAGAGAAGATGCGAAATATATATTTGCGAAATCGACTCGAACGCGAAAATTTGCATAAGGTAAGTGGGCCGTCCAGTAATAATGTTATTTTTATATGCCCTCGCCTTGAACTGTTGGCTATAAATGTATATATTATGTACATCCATTTTCTGCGGAGGGTTTTATTTCGGAGAAATTATTAATCGAGTAAAACTCGTTGAAATCACCTCCGACGAGCTTTTAAATAAATAAATATAAAGAAAAAAATTGTGACATCATGGTGAAACATGCAAATTAAAAATTATCGGTAAGAAGATAAAATCTCTGTTTTAGCTTTCGCAAAGTCATATCGAAATTAATATCAATGATATAAATATTACCATACCGACAATAACTGAGCACATTTTATTGAATATGGATTATTTCTCCTGCAAACAAAAATATATTCTGATAGTATCATTGTAGCAAATGTATGGAAATAGATCAGTTGAAATGAATAATTATTTTGCAACTCTCCTTTATATCACTGAAAACAAATTGATACCACCACCCTAATTTGCAGAGAACCTTCAATCCCTAGCTTGAAACACTTTGACGTGTACATCAACACATAAAACAACATTCGCGTCTTCACTGACTTTTCCCTTTATCTTCCAGACCCCAGTCGGAACTGGATAAAAGCGGAGGATATCCTCTTTGAAGGGATAATTCACGGTATAGGTTCCCTAAAATTGTAAACCAATTTCAATGATATGTAGATTTTTGATTAGAATCATTTCACCTTTTTGATGGGACAAGATATTTTCGGCTCGAAACTTTCCACGAAACTACTCCATCCTTGATTCTTCTGTTTCATCATTTCGCACATTTTTGCTGCTTTAAAATCCTTCACGAAGTATTCGCAAGTATCGGGAGCTCCAGATGAATCACATTTTAATAAATTCACTGATGCCTGTAAGTCGAGTTTTATTATAAGAGTTTCTCGAATATATTTATACTCACGACTAAATTAGGCAACAAATCTCTTTCGAATTTCATTACAATTACAACCGATCTATTATTTTTTCCGTTATTAAGCGTTTTGAAACTGACAACCTGTACCGGCAACCCAGGTTCCTCTTCGCAAGAATCGAATTTCATCATCTGGAACATTTTTCGCCTCTAGAAAAATATCGACAAAATGTGATTAAAATAAGTCCATTATTCACTTTTCCTGATTACACTAAAAGCAGTTTCATGACCCGTTGGAAAGAAGCACAGAATAATAATTGGTAGCGCGCTGAAAACTTGCATATTCATTTAATCCAGATGTGAATAGAGTGAGATAATACGTGTATAGATAAAATCGCATCATAAAATGAAGGATATTGCAAACAATTGAATATTTTATACGAGATGATGAAAATATAACACGCCAAATTATGATCATATCCGCTGATAAATTCCGAAGTCACACACCATTACACTAATGGTTCAATTTCCGGCGAAATCATTTGGCAAATAAAGTACTTTCAAAACAATTCGTCCAGAAAAATGCGATTTTTATTCCTAGTACCGCAATTTGCTTATACGCGAAATGTCAAAGTAATTTGAATAGAAATGAAATCTCATAAATACTATGATTGGAGATACGCACAACTCATTGGATGAAAGTACGCTCTTGAAGGCCCGTGAAAGGACATAATTTTTCCACAGATTACATCCAACCGTGTCGCATTCACAGTTTTGTGTGACGTTTTTATGAGATTTAATAAACATCAAGTGGCAGGATCGAAAAGAATTACCGGAATATAAAATCTGTGTTGTTTTCCGGAATGGTAAATAGGGTGGATTTTCCGCTCCACTTAATAGAACTTACCCACTGTAACCCATAAAACGTTCCACCTCTCCTTCACCAATTATTCTTTCCGAAAATAATCAAAAATGATTTTGCAACGATCTCCTTCATCGGTACATTGAATTCCCGCTACAATGTAATAATTAAACTGGGAGTTAACAAAGTGGGATGCAATTCGAGTATGTTGTTGGCTTTAGTATTTATTGGTCAGTTGCATAGCAAACATCCAACGATAATCTTTTATTCCGTTTCTAGAGTTCGCTCCACGTAATACCAATATAGGGACATAGCTTTCACATTAGGCATTGTTTGATGATACTATCGTTGTTATTGAGGAGGGGTATTACTTCTGCCACTGATTTAGCTCGGATTCATTTAATTGCATTGTGCAATCGTAAAAATCCTCTACATTCTATTGTTTGCGAAATTCAACGAATTTACAGACAATTTTTTCCAGTAGATATCTGACAGGTTCGAGAGAGCTATAAAAAATATTTTATTTTTCCCGAATCATGTTTTATCGCAGTCTGCGTTCGGAGCATTACGCTCAGGAAGAATGTGCTCCACATTATTTGAGAATTATCAGCGTGTATGGGAAGGGGCACAACTCGGAGCAGCTAAATGGGGCGAATTCATTATGCATATTTATGAAAGATACCAAAACATGTAAATTTCAGATTTTGTAATGACAGCCCTACAGTTCATCCCTTTGCAGTGCAAGATCAACTCCGAAATTTTCAAATTGAATGTAGCAGCTTGTTATATTTTATATGGAAAGCTTTTTCATTCTTTGTTGAAAATGCAAATCAAGAACGATAAGAAAGGGAAGTGGACTCAAACATCACCAGTCGCAACCACGCAATTTTAACCAAACTATTCTTATGCAATATTCAATATTTTACTTCCTTTTGGGATTCGATGATTTTTCTTCGAACTTTCTAATTGTTTGAAAATTGAAACTTCGATCATCCATTTGATTGATTTTCAAGTTTTTCAGATGCATAATTCAAATGGAAAATGAAAAACTTCGTTCTCAAGTTTGAAAATCTGTAAATACCAGAGCGATTTTCAAATGATTAAAATTTAAAAATCGACAGAACATATGAGAAATTCGAAAAAAAAAATTGAGAACTGTCTGCAAGTTTGTATACATTCGAAAAAATTCATAGATATTATTATTCATTATTATTAATAATCGATAGATATTTGTAGAATTTAACAAATAATTTCCTTAATGTAGACCTTTTACCGATATAATGAAAGTCAACTGTCTTGAAACCGAAATCTCCTCCCTTGAGAAAATCAGACTCCATCTGTTCGTAGTCGTTTACGAAAACTTTTCAATCAACTTATCGTAAACGTTTCGGCAAGATTGCTCATAATTCATTAACCACTCAAGTAATTATTAATCTGAAACGAATGGCGAAGCCATCCCCATATTTACACAAATCAAAATGATCAAATATCAAAAATGAATGTGTTCAAATGGAAGTTCGAAGGCACCATATGAATTAGAGATGTTTCGACTCCTATAAAACCGTCCAAATATAGCCGTGCCTTTATATTTCTTCATCTAAAACGAAATATTCATTATGAAGCTTATCGTCTGTTTTATACGAATGATAATGAAGCTGGCGAAAATGGCGAAGAAAACGATAAAGGGCAGGTTTGTATTTCTGAATGCAGCCAGATGGCTCAGAACCCATCGTTCTTTCCCAAAGAATATGCTTTCGACTACGCAGAGTATGTAAATGCCAGAAGGATAAGTAACGAGCAAGTGATTACCTAGAAATCTAGAAAATGGTTCGCGGGGCGACCGCTGAAAGTGAGTTACAAAGTAGCTGAAACTCATGAATAATCCAAAGGCTTCAGCTACGACTCCAAACAGCGAGCGCTAAAGAGTAGACAAGCCCGTTATCTAAGTCCGGGATTTAGTTTATGTCCAAGTTTCTAAGAGGCTGAAAAGTACACGTGGCGCTCCCCTCATTCTTATGACTTGACCGAAAGTTTTCATCTGCTGCTCATCACGGCATTATGCAGTTTTAACTTCATTATTTCCGGTTGAAAGCAATAAACGTACTGCGTGCCGAAAGAGCGCATTCCTATCTGCACAACGGTATCGTTGCAGTAGATTGCCGGAATTCTAATATTTGCTTCTCATTAACGAAGAATTCACTTTACCAGGTTGCTAAAACGCATATTTTTCAATTCAATAAGTTTTGTAACATCTCAATAAAACCATTGAAGGGGAAAAGCAATCGCTTTAATCGATGCAATTGAACGTGTGTCATTAATCGTTAAAAGTTATTAACATTGATTGTTGTGGAGTTTTCACCTACCTCATTTTGCTCTTCTTGTTGACAGGGTAAGGAATTTCCTGCGGGTCCAGCCAGTTGGATTATCCTTTCTTCCACCGCCCTATGGGGAGTAGAAATCGATAAATGGATTGGAAATTTTTTCTCACTACTACTTGCTAATTAGTAATATTTTCTGGGCAAGGTTAGAAATCCCCGGCAGGAAAACTTGCAATCCTGTTTTATATTTAGTGTTTTGTAAAACCCTGCATTAACCGTTCTAATTTATTTCATTTTAATTCATTCCTCGCGTTGCAAACTTAATTTGAGAGATCTTTTCAGCGATAATCCGGGTTACTAAATTCTCGAGAATTTGTTTCAATGAGCAATATTTCACAGTACTGGATGTTTTATTCATTATCGTTAATCTTTCGATGAATTAGAAATGGAAACATATTGAACTGCTGACAAATATCTCGTAAATACACCTGAAACATCTTCGGCTGGTGATACTTTATCCGATGTTGAATTATAATGCTCTAAATTACCTAAAGCGTAAATTTCTCTTGCCGTGACGTTTCATTAGCTATTTCTCGAAACTACCCACCCGAACACAAGTTCGCTGCATGAACGAAATGAAAATATATTTCTCGCTTGAAAACGTTCGGGAAGGGAACCCATCGATGATTCCTCGCGAAAGCAAACACAGGAGTATGAAGTAATATTTTCACGCTTCTTCCAGACGGTATAGCAGGTCTCACACGACCGTTCTAATAACGGCCAACCCGTAATCCTATGTTGATTGATAGCCTAGCATGATGGCCGTACATTTTTCTGGTCATGGAATAGAAGATCCTGGTAACTGTCACTGCTTAATATACGATGTTCAAAGCACTGGTTTTGTGAACGTCAATACGCGTTTTGTGAAATCGATATCAAAAGTACGTCCGACGGATGACACAGCGAAATAGATGTTAAATCTGTAACACGAAAAGAAGATTAACAAATGGAAAAAAGCGTCAGAAACTGGGGTTGCTTCATAATGCGACATGTGTTTTGCAAAAATAATTACTCAAACGATTTTGAATTCAAGAATAAAACTTTCTGCACATTTTTTTGAAACAATATTTAAAGTGAAGTCGATATCAAATTTGGTACCCTTCATTTCTGATCAACGATTCATGCAAATCTAGAATTAGTTCCGATAAAATCTATACAAATCTTCATTCCTTTTATAAAACTATTGTACCATTTTCTAATCCAAACGACGACGGATATTGGAGATTCAGATATCTGAAATGTTGTGTGACAAAGTTTGACGAGGGTTACAAAATATTCTCCGAGAGGGTATGAAGGTTTCTTATTCTATAGATTGATGAACTGAAATCGAAGCGAATTTCTCCGCTCTTATGATATTTTTAAAAGGAAGTATACTGGGTGCGCTTAGAAAACTCAAATTGCAGCTACCCTTCTTATGATACACTATTTGCGAGTCTTTTTAAAAGTATTAAACTGCACAGTTATGAATTTGTTTGGTGTCAATGATAACTTTTAAAAGGTTCACGTAAAAGAATTAAGAAATAAAGAATTTTCCGACTCGTTCAGCCCTACTGTACACATTTTCGTTGTGTAGAACTCCAATATTTCAAAACAAATCTGTATCATATGCAAAATACTGCAAAAGAGGTAATAGGTCTGTTCCAACTCGCGTTGTGAATGATTTCTGTTCCGTCACGATTCTGCGCTGTTCATAAAATAGAGTACTTTTTATGAACAGCGCAGAATCCTGACCGTACGTTCACAACGCCTGTTGGAACAAACCTATTGTAATCAGATCTGTTGAAAATAAGATTAAGCGTGCCTCATCAAAATTTCTGTGTACTATTGTAATTAAAAATTAACTGTCATAAAAAATACATGCTTGTAAATGCTTAAAATCATGTCCTAATGACAGTAGACCCAAAACTAATGATCATGCATTATGAATTGAAACACTGACCTACTACCCGTTTGAATTGTAATAAAAAATAAATTTAAATCCCTGTTTTTAGAAAAAGGTTGGTTGTAATGAGCATACCTCCTGAAAGTTCTCAAAACGCACTCTATATATCACCTTTGTAATCATTGTTCAAACAGACTAACATCGTCGTTGAATACGCATCCCCTACACATAGCATAAATTCCATCAGCAGCTTTTCTATTTCAATTAAGTAAGTCTGTTCATTGCGGCTTCTGACATTCTAGAAATAATTAACCACTTTGGTGCCTGTGGCTGTTTTATCTAAGAGTAAACAAAAGATAAACTATTTCAAGCAATATAATAGTGTTTGGGGCTGAAAGCGTCTTCACTAAGAATTAGAAAACCACATACACTCTTCACGATTAGCAGTTCCCGGATCGTTTCATCAGAGAATTTAGTTTCACTTAGTTAATACGAAAACTTAAAGCAACGAAGCTATCAGAAACTGGAACGTAAATTTGAAAAAAAAAAATCTGTTGAATTTAACGTTACAAGAGAATAACAACCCTCGTAGTTGTTTGCATGAAACATTTGAATATAAAATTATTACTCATAAGGTTTTAATGACGAACCGAAAACTTATAATGACCAGGGTGGAAATAAATTATTTCACGCCCGAAGTGGAAGTACGAATACCAACTAAGAAATCTCAAAACGTGGGCAGTCGTAACATTGTTGAAATATATTATACCACCATAGACGGTGAAATATCCCGAAGGAATCCAATTCACTCTTGTGTTCTGAGATAATTTACTACACATGAAAATACCGCACGATTTCCGACGTGGTCTCCCATGGGACTACAGTTAAAGGAATTCACCCCAGAACAGTTTGGTATGTATAAATTATTTCACAATTGATGTATAACGCCAAAGACTTTTATTTTCAATGAATGAGTAAATTAGAAACCAAATCAAATTTGTAATGTCGTTAAACGATTACGGATTGTTAAGTTACTAAGAAAAAACTTGTAGAAATCTGTGAGCATGAGAATGGAAGCTTTCTTCTTTCCAACTTAATTAAAGGGAATTTCGTAGCGGGTAGCAACCCCTATTTCACTCTGTTTGAAACTCCCTATCAGCGATTCGGGTTTGGTGTTCCTACTGACTAAGAGAGGGAGCAGCGTATTCGAACGAACGGAATGGTTAATGAATAAACGCGATTATTAACTTAAATTGAGTAATGAAAACTTTCCTAATTATTAAAAACAATTCCTTTCTCTTTCAGTTATTCCATTGAAATCATTCATAATGAATGACATTTAAATCATTATGGGAGTAATAATGATTTCAAATATTATTGTGATTATAATTCGATATATTCATTTGTTTAAGTGATATATAACGAACAAAAATGGCAATAGTTTTAATAACAGTTTTCTATACTAATGCATCAATTGAAGTAGAAAAAAATCAATAAATTCAGTTATGATCTGAGGAATAAAGATAAACAAAAACACGAAGTTTAATGGAGAAATAGAAAGATAAACAATTTCATTTAGAAATTCAATCTTTCATGCTTCAACTATCAAAGAATCAAGTTACGAAATTATTTGTAATGATATTTTTCCCCGAATTGAATTTCATACGAAAAATTCATTTTTTTATTTTGCGACCCTATACAAATTTCGAGTATCTTAAATCGTTTTCACAATATTCATTATTCAATATAATACAATACAATATGAGCGGATGTTGTTCGATTTACAATTTTTAGAATATTTTGAAACAAATTCTTCACATCAGAAGGTATCGGGATTAAAACCAGCAAGGAAAACATGTTGAATTGAATGAGATATTTGATTATAATTTCAAGTAACCAAAAAAATCGAAATTTTTTTTCTTTCTTTTAGTCCTACTACTACTAGTACCTACTAGTCTAAAATATTAAGATTCCCGAGTACTAACTGGGGTACCGATAATCTTTCTTGCCAAGTAAAATGGAAAAACTGAAAAAAAATTTTTTATTCGAATGAAATAATATAATCTAATCGGTTCGAGAGTTATTTCTAACTAGATTGTAATTGGAAAAACTTTAACTATTTATTTCATTTTGGCGTCTATAAGAAGCATTTCTGCCAGTGAATTTCATACTTACTTACTACTATGTGGCTATAAATGAAGTAATTGTACAGTAACGACTTCTCTATCATTAAACGGACAATAGATAATTGTGTGTAATTGCAAAATGTAATAATAATAACCATAAAACATTGGTGCGGAACAAAACATTCACATTTACGATATTGAGTGGTTTGATGGAGTGAAAAAAAAAATCTTGGGGAACAGACAGCATTTTTATATCAAGTTTTTGTTTTGTATAAATCCAGTACTCGTTTTTCACATAATTCAATTCAGAACAACTGAAACATTTGAAAGAATGTGTCAATCTTATATATAATCGAGATGAATTGATAGATTTCAGTTTTTTTTATTTATTCATCTTTCATTCAGAAGACGAAGATAAATCAACTACCTAGTAGTAGGCTAAATCTGATTTCGAGCATCGTATTTTCATTTGAATATATTTTCCATGGCTATTTCTAACAACAATCCTCACGTAAACATAATCTGAAATCAAATAAAAACATGAGTTTTCAAAACTTATGATTGTATGTTGTTTTCAGTCTCGCTCTTGACGAACCTTTTTTAATCAAACGTATCAAAATCTCGAATCATTAAAAATGATCTGGCAACTATATTGTCTTGGAAAATATTGGTCAGTATTCCTATAGTGCAACTGATTAGGTCGTATTAACGAAAAGCTTCATGATGTTCTCCACAAAAATGAAAATTAAAAATTTTCCTTTTCACGTGGTATACAGTAATGCAGAGTTGCTGAAAGTCATTATAAAGTATTACATAATAAAGACTCAAGGAAAGGGGCGAAAACTTGTTTAGAACATATATAATTCATGAAAAAAAAAGCGATACCTCATTATACATTTCAGTTCTTCCCAATATTCCCAGTTTTATGGTGAAACGTTTCGTTGAAACCTAAAACTTAAATATTCCATTTCAATTTTCCAAATTTAATCAAATATTTCACAGATGTTCTTTAATAATATGATAAAATTACAAAGTCATCCGATACATCCAATTTTCTTGCGAAAATTGGGTCATCCCATTCGCGCGATTATTTGAATTGCAAATTAGTGCTTCCTCGTGGCTACGATCAATTGTTAGGACGACGTTTCGCAGGAACGAAATATTAAAATAACAGTTTTCCGGCAACATTATAAGAGATAAGAATAAATAGTCAGTTGAAAATTGGGATAAAATCATTGAGTTCTTGAAATTGTCATTTTTGTTCAGTGGCAAACTAAATTTGATATTAATTACGCGACGAAAATCGAATCACTCAAAAATGCTGAGCGTGACTAAATTCATTTCAACTCATATGATGCAGTTGCATAATGACGCTCTTGCAATTTCCCATCACCTGATGTAATTATTTCGCCAGTAATTCACTGTATAAAAGCGAAAAACGAGTCATTTCATGTTCATTTAGCTGTCAGAATAATCAGACTAGTGTTCCTTTGATGAATAGAACTTTTGTAATTAGAATAGCGTATTATAACGAACAAATACTTTCCGGTGTAATTCAACTTTTTGGTTGTCCAGTTTTCTAGTTGTTTTTCCCGTGATACTTTCATCTTGAAAATGCGACCTGAGGCGATTGATCCCATATAGGTGAATCTTAAATTCTCCCACACACGTGCCCTTAGCTATTTCGGAGCGACAGACTAGTTTCCTAGCAGCTTTTGAAGTTTACGTTTTGTTTGAAACCAAAGTGAAGATGCAGACGTTGGTTCCCGAATGAGGACGGGAAATAGAAAATGGAATTTATACCTCCGAGACGATAAATCCAAATGCTTCGTTCGTTTTTATTAATCAGATGGGAAATGTTCAGCTTTCAACTTGAAAGCAGCAGCATGCTATTCGTTGATAGATCATAACGACTTATGTTTGTTATATAACGAATTCTCATAGGCTATTCACCAAAATTCTTGACCTATAAATTTTCCTTATTTACACCCGAGTAATAGTCACCATTCCATCTTCTACATAATGACAATGTTCACATGAACACTCGCTCGCATTCGTCTTTGTTTCCGTAATGATGCATGATAAAGTGGCTGCATTTATTTTCACGTACGAATGGGAACATAAAGATCTTTTTTTTTTTGCAGTACATGGGAAGTTTCGCAGTCTTGAATTTCGATCAATCTGCCCCATCGCAGCTAATTCAAGCCCAGGTCGACCACACAAAGGTAAGTTCTTCGAAATTCGTGGTAACATTTAGACATTCACGTACATTCTAGTTACATTTCCGGAGTCTATTAGCACAGTGTGGATGTACAGCTTTAACTTGCTTACACACGCATCGCGTTATCTCCACTTCACACTTAATTTAACTTGCCACTAACTTTTCCCATCACGCGTGTGCTTTGCCCTCCCCAATTAAGATAGGTTACCCTTGTCGAATCCGCATATTATTACGATTAGATTCGATTAGGTAAATCAGGAAATAGAATGATCGGAAGGAGAAGATAGAAGCGTCATTTCGTTAGGGATAAAGATTCATCGTTTCTTTAAATATAAAAGCGTTTGTTAATTCCTGAATTCAGATGATTAATTATTTCAAAAAATAATCAGGATACAAAAATAGGTCAAATGGGTAAAATACATTTTCTGTCCGTTTCTAGATCCCAATTTCATCAAAATACTTCCGTTAAGTGATGGCTCCATCTCCAGACTAATATTGTCGTTACTTTCAGTCATTGTTTGGGGTCTCTGTATTTCTACGTCCTCTATTTTGATATCTTCATTATCTAATTCATCTCCATCTTCATCGTCGTCCTCATATTCATCTTCCTCTTAATGGAATAAAAAATATTAATTTTAATAGTGTTAACAAAACTGAATGCAACCTCTCTTCCATAGGTCGCTCCTTGATTGTGTAATTTCAAAATTCAACAGGTTATCTGTAAAACCCTTCTTATAATTTCAATAATAAAGTTGATTGAAACGCACCAATATCTTCAATGGTTTTATCTTCTGGCAATATTTTAATCCAACGTCTAACTTTAAGAGTCGCGTCTTCGATGAATGTTTTACAGAGACAGTAGCTTTTAGACGGACAGCTACAATTTCATATTGACACCATAACTATTAAGGATGAAAATACTACCAATTAGTTCCCGGTCCCAAGCAATCCAAACCACCTTCGTGCCTTCAAATTATTAGTTGTCACATCTATATTCATACTTTAATAAGTATTCTCACGTGTACTTATTCAGGCATTTGGCCTCGTAATAAACTGATTCTTCATTAGATCCTGGATAGAATGTTTTGCCAATTTCATACCAATCAGACCAAACTGAATATATTAGTGGCGTTTGCGAGGTCGGAAAATTCGTGGGCCATTCACAGAACTGAAACCCCTTTAAAATATTAACAAATTGCATATTCATAATCAATTAAAGAATTAAGGCTAAAATTAGCCCAAAAATACTGTATTACCCGTTGATTCCCCTTACAATATGGATCGCAAGCGGCCGAATGAACCCGATTCAGAATTGTAGTCGGACAACATTGGTTGATGCCACAAACGTTGAGCGGTTGACATAAACTGTCAGGTAATGGGTCAACAAAGCAAGCCGGGAAGCCTTGAATAAATCTTCCTAATAGCGAGGCTATAATTTTCCACACTTACCTTTCACTTTATACAACGCTTTGTCCAGAAAGTTGGAGCAGTTACACTGTTTTTGAGTCAAATTAATGTAATTTATATCGCAAATTCTCCTGTGTACCCTACTGCTTTCCACACGATCGACATCCAAACTGCAAACTTCTTTTCTTTCTAAAGTCAATTCAGGCGAACAAAGAATCCACGTTCTCATTGTTTGATGGTCGCAAATACCGAGAAAAAAATTTCGCTCGTGATCAGCGCTATCCTCTAGAAAGAACTGTCGATATTTTTCTCAATAATGTATCAGTCAAAGTAATTCACTCACTGCGTTAAAGTAATCACCCACTTCCACAATAGTACAAAGTTGTAAATTCAGATTGATTGTCCACTCTTCAATATCGTAAAACGGCATTTCCGAATAGTTTGGAAATACTTGATTCGTTATATGTCTCCTCGTAATTTCCGAAGCTATTAGGGTAAGAAGATGAGTAAAAACGAATGTTGTGGCAACTGTCATTCTGACAATGCTGTTTGTCAGAAAAGGAAAAGGACTTATTGGTTACGTCATGTTCAGAATGTGAAAGTGATTCGCTATCGAGTATAATGAACAGTTGAACTTTTCAATGTTCTCCCCAAATTTCCAAGGGATTTGAGGAATTTGAGACTTTTCGACGCAGAGATGCGATTTTTAGTAGAATGAATTTTACAACTATTGCTCTGTCCAGTATTAATCATTACCAATGTGTTTGGGTTTTGACCTGTTTCTATTTAATGATTGCTTTATATCTGTGATACTTGTTGAAATAAGTCAGTGTTATAATTATTATAATTTTTGGTAGTTGGAATGTTACTCCAGAGACAGAATGGCCCAAAAGGTTTACAAGGCAAGTGCGGCTTCTCTTTGATCTCACATCCCAATGTAACGGCGAATATGCACAAAAAATGAGTGACGGACTCCAAATTACAACGAATAGAATATCTAACAATTCAGTTAATAACTGTGAATGAAAATTTGAATTATATACTTCCAATTTCTTTAAGAGTACAATCGTTGCTCATCCCTTCGATCTGATTAACATAAATCCGTATTGGGATGCGTCAGGCATCCGGGGTGCTGGCAAAACGAAGAGAACATAAACAACATCTCGGCGTATGCTGGAGATGTTGTGTCGTAAATTTCAATTTCGTTGCCGTTTTTATATCCGGTCGGCCTCTTTACATACGTGACTATCTGGGATTTTGTGGATTTGGGTGTTTCATAAATCCATAATTAAAGATCCTCTGTCGACATATTCACGAGAATCGGTTACTCCCATTTTGTAACTTGGAAATTCTACGTCATTTTTTCTTTTATGTGTCTTTTTTATTATTATATTTTCTCAGAGCTTTTCCTGGACTGAAATGTACCACTAAACATCTCACGTGTTTTAGATGATGGTTTGCAGCTCCTAACTACTGAAAAATTTTAAAATTTCACGATGTACATTCAGAAGAAGTCCTCAAAACCTTCCATGAATACAATGTTTTCAAATTTCCTTTCTTTATCAAAAGTTTTTTCAATGATAAATCCAAAGATTCCATGAAATTGTTCAGTCTGTAATGACTTCGAATAAAAATTGAACCGAGTTATTCGAATAGCAGGATATATTTTGGTTTAGCTGTAAAGAAAATGTGATTAATTTTCTATTGAATATAGGCTATATAAGATTATTGAACGGTTTGTCACCCTTCCTGAAACGTCTGACCCTACATCTGTTCATTTATAATCGAAAGATAGCAAATGTTGGTTTAAGCAGCCCAAGCAACATAATGGTAACAGTTTTTAAAACATCACCCTAGGACGTGAATAATTAAAGTCCATTATACTAAAAGTAATTTAATGTACCAAGTACGATTCTCTCGAGACCCGAATCACAACAATACTTTCTCAAAAATGACAAACAAAATTATAAATTGAAAGGACAGAACTATATTCATTTTATTTTGGAAGAAATTATTGATCAGCTGAAAAAACAAAAAAAAATGTATTGAACGCGATCTTCACAAATTCCAAACAATCCCCATTTGAACATATATACGCGAGTATGTGTTTAATTCACGCGTTCCTCAAACAGTATCTAGGGTTCAATGAAAAGTTCCGATCCGTTCAACATTTGTGGAATACTGAAACTGAAAGAAAATCCGACCGCAATCTGTGTAGTGAAGGCATTCATCCTTCCTTATTTCGTTCCCATATCTGAATGCTCTTGCCAGTTTAATGAAAACTTTCCTCTTTTGCATTTGGGATTAACAGAGGAAAAGTTCGAAATGCCCGGAGCAAACTAGCTTTGAAAGTCTCCAACTGCAAGTACATTATGTCAATATTGGTACAGAAGCTTAAAATGACGTACACCCTCCGGGAGAGGAGACCTGAGAGAATATACTTTGTGTGGTGCATTATTTACTTATATACCTCATTCCGTATTTCAGCATCACGTAACTGCCTCACATCGGAATGCTCCATCGAGCTCGCACATACGTTCAATCCATGCGAAACGCATTCATTAGGCCTGTCTCTATATCCATTCATATTTCGATAATCCGCGGTGTTACCGATGAATCTATTTCAAATTGCCGGAAATGATATGGGGGCACTTATATCTAATTCACCAATTTATTCTAAAACGCGGCCCGACTATTTGATTATCATCATAAACATATTCATCTCATTTAAAAAAAAATTAACAAGGAAGTTATTTTTGGGCATCTGTAATTCTCATCCGATAGATCATATATTATCGGGATAAGATGCAAGAGTCCGAAATTTATGAAAGAAATCAAAACTGGGATGCAAGGAATTTGATTGACGATTCTCTTGAATGAAATGGAATTTTGACAACTAAAAATGAATTCTGAATGTACAAGGAAGAAATTTCCGTTTAGTGAAATGTCAACTTCTTATTTTTTGTGCTGAATTAGGAAGATTTTGAACTCTTCTGTGTTGCTGTTTACTTCGGCTTATTTGAAAAGAGTTGGAGGAAATATTTTCCTGGATCCTCCACCAAAAAGTACAAAAAGTACAGGTTTTGATTTTAAATTATTATATTATTCAAAAAATAATAAATGGGGTGGCTCTCGAAACTTTTTATTATTTGAAGTTTTGAGAATACAGTTTGAAAATATCTGCAGGTTTCTATCAAAATTCTCATCGAAATTTTTTGTAACTCATTCTCCAGTCGTTTTTCAGTATTTTAACAACCTTTTAACTCATTGGGTCTTATTTCTATAATAAAAACCGAACGAAAATCTTTTTGGCATTTTCGGCTTTATTGATTCCGTGAGAGTTATTTTAATGTGTAATTCTATGTAAAATTTCATCGATATGAATTTCATTCAGAATCTGAAAACAAAGTAATAGATTCACAAGATGGATTTTTTATAATAACTTGAAATACAATAATCACAGAACTCAATGAAGTTTATTTATTTAATCATTTATTGATTGAAAAACCAAACTTACAACATAAAAACCAGATAATTTACACACGTAAAAACAAACCTGTTCGTTGGCCTGGTCATAAAGTATCAGTAACAAATAATTCTACATACTAAATTTAATATAACAATACAAATTTACAATTAAAATTTAGATTGAAATTGAAAAGTGCACAATAATTTTTTCCTTTCCTTGTTTCTTTTTCCACACATAAGTTCAACAGTTATGTGTGATCTCTTGCTTGAACTTAAATTTGTTATATTTTACAATGTTTATATTTTTGAGTAACTCTGGCCGTCTGTTGAAGTTATACACAGCAATGTAAAAATTCATTTCTTTGCTACCTTTCTTTTTCATTAGCGGAATTGGTATTTGTTTTCCTCTAGTTCTACTTCTAGATTCAAGATATTTATCTTTTGAGATATTATAGTGATATCTAATAGATTCATATATAAACATTTGATCTATACGCAATAGGTTTTTCTCAACTATGAAAATATTTTTGTTAACTATTTTTAACAATCTTTGTAAAATGTCTCAGTTAACATAAATTTTGATAATTTATGAAATATAAAAATAGAGTACTTTGTCTTACCAACAATATATTTAATATGTTTTCCCCATCTTATATTGAAACCAAATACCAATCCCAAATATAAGTCATTTCTGCATCTGATTCTAAAATTCAAAACTGTAAAAATTAATTATGAAAAATGTTTGTACATTTCGGTGACAATGAAAAATTCGACATGTTGGAAACGCATCCAAATTGGGACACCCAGTACATTAATTTTAATTGGAATGATTTCTATATTTTAAAAAACGCATAAAATAGCTTAGCAATATAAATCTCGGATTCTACAATGAGTAAACTATCCGACGAAAGTCGTCCGTGAACTTTTCATCCATAGCGCATGTTTCTGAAGCACGTGCGACGCTGACTGGAAGCCTAAACGGCCCGATAAATTCTGGATTCGGGATTTCGAATTCAGTTTGCAACACAACGTCGCGTGTCGCGCTATCCACAACGACGTCGGAGCGTTAGCCGCGTGAAGTCGCATCGTCCGACCACATTCGCAACATTAAATGAAATTATCACATGAGTGGCATTCGATAATTGGAGAATCGTGGTCAGAAAAGTAGGTAGGTCCTGACGGAACACAACTCACAAAAAAATGAAAAATAACACGCAAAAATCTGTTGCTGTATGATTTTATTTTAAGAGCATTTTTCGTATCACTTCTTAATATCGCATGAACTCCTAACCAACATAGAGCTGAAAATAACAAAACAAAAGTTTTCACCTTTTTTTTCACGCCGACGTTCTGAAACAGTTGTTCAAGTTTCGCGCGTTGAAACATTCCAACAGTAATTCATTTGGTGAATTGAAATGGTTTCGTGAACGAAACTCATTTCCTTTAACGATTCCTCATTGCTGTCCATTGCAATGTAAAAGTTTGATTTAACACCAAGTGAATGTTATGAAAAAAGATCATTCGTCTCGCAATATCATTGCAATCTATCTCAATGTTTCACAATGACAAATTGATTCGTTGCTTTAAATAGTTTTCAAGTCGGGGGTTGGTTTGAGCGGAAAGGAATTTCAATAGAAACATCTCCCCGGAACTCGTTCCACGAAAGCACTAAATAAAATAAACCGCGAAAAACACGACAATTCTCCGTTTGTAACATTGTAAAGTTGCGGAAGTCATACCTTCTTAACTGTCTTTCGAACCGACGACAAAATAAACTATAAATTCCAATTTCAGCTCGGATTCAGGAGAACATTCGACTATTACTTTAATTTATTCACTTGTACATACGTCTTCATTACATTCCCACCGAAAAGCTTAAAGGATTTCCACGTATATTACGTCGTATTAATGCGATCCTCTGGTGAACAATTTCTCCGATATGTTCTTTGAGGATTGTCTTGTTTCATCTCCATGCTTACGTCCCGGCTTTCGACGGAGTTTAACCAAATTCTATTTTCGGAAAGGACTTATTGTTAGCTCTAAAAAAAATGTGACGGGCGGATCAAAGCGGACCTCCACTTCATCGATGACTGCATTGAAGCAAACAAAACGTGGGGTAAATTGTAATTTATCCGTTCTATGTGCAATGAGCCGGAACAAATGAACAATTCGTCCGAAACGAACTGTTCGCTACACAGCCAAAAATATTCAGGGATACGAATTCTACGCATCAAACGTTCACAATTTATTGGACCGAACAATCCAAGTTATACGAATAACTTGCGAATTCCCAATTGTTCCAATCATTTACAGGTGAACGACCATTATGGAACACGAAACAAACAGAACGATCGTAATATATGTGTTTTTTCCTATTGGTTTGAAGTACACAATACTATCGAAAAACAATTGGGCCATAATCATTGCTCACTGAATCAAGCACCCACTCCTGCCTAATCGTGAGTTCTATAATAAAACGTAGCGTTTTCACTCTAGTAACAACCCCGTGGTCATCATTATTCCAACAACGTTTGGCAATCTATTAGGGTCAAATACACATACAAGGCGTACAGGTATTTCGGTAACAACCCTACGATAGCCACAAAAACGTCCGACGCTTCGTGCGGTCTCTCGTGACGCGATAAAGCAAGATTTGGAACACCCAGCCCGGCACCAGACGATATCTGAAAACTGCCTCGGAATATAAAGCGCCCAATTGACTGTCAATCGCTACCTAACCTCTACTTGAATTTGTTCTACAATCTGGGGTGTAATTTCATCAGCACACTCACTGTCAATTATCTATTATTCGATACTATTTCTTTTCTTATTGATGCCAAAGCTGTTTTATCATTTACAAATATAGTGTGTCCAGTTGGTAAGGTGTGAATGACAACTGGCGTTGTGAACCCTCAATGTACTGTCAGGATTCTGCGCTGTTCATAAAAAGTACTTTATTTTATCAACAGCGCAGAATCGTCACGGTACAGAAATCGGTCACAACGCGAACAGACCTTTTGTCAATCCTGTTTGATGTTAAACAGGAACAAAGAAACGAAACAAAATTATCCAATGTTTACAACAAACTGAAAAATGTTAATCGACTCTTATGATTAAGAAAAAAATAAATAGATGAAATACACTTCACGCTAAACTTTTTGGTAATTTTCAGCATGCTGTATTTCTGTGAAAAACAGTCACACAGGGAATAAAAAATTTAGCTTTTGAAGCTTGAACACTCTAGTTTTAGATTGTTTTGGTTAAAAATTGTTGGAGCACCAGTAGCCATGCAATTCTTGGATAAAGCACAAAGAACAAGTTTACCAAAATTTTCCCCTTTTCATTTCACTTTACGGGCATGAAAATTTTTTTGACCTAAGGCAATAGATAGCTTTTTTTATTAAGCTTCAACATGCCTTTTACGGGAGTCAGATACGACCATTTATCTTTGAGATATCGAATTTTGAATGCAAACTGCCGATATCTCTTAAACTACTAGTCGTCTAGCGAGCGGTTAGAAAGTTTCGTTTTTCACAGAAAAATTTCTTTGAAAATCCGTCAATCTGTATTATTGGAAAAAAAATTTTTTCTCCACCTATAACATTAAGGTGAAAAAAGAGTAAAAAAATGCCATTTTCCCTTTTTTTGGTGAATCGACTGGATCTTCAGCAATATTGCGGGAAAAAATTATGTTATAAGAAAATTTATCACTCTATTGTAGCCCCAAAGGCCCTCCGAAATTACTAGATCTCTCGATTCAGTGGTTTTCCTGGACTGATTCATTCACATTTTGAATAAATTGAGGAAACAAGATTTTTCTACCTTAAATGTGACTCAATCTTTTGAAAATCGATAATTTAATTTCTTTTACTTTCTACTCAATTTTGAGTTTTCGGAAAATTGATTAACGGAAAAAAAATCCAAAAAAATTCTTTCGAAAATTTCCACAGAAATTATTTTTAAAAGTTGAAGGAAATTTAAAAAAATTTCTCTCGATTGAAAAAATTCCGTAAAATTTTCCTCAAAGAAAACCGAAAAAAAGTAATTCTGAAGAATTGAAAATTATTTTCTGTGAATTAGAAAAAACAAGAAGCACTCTTTGAATGTGTGCTTCAGAGATGTAATTCAAAAATGTTCTCGTGGTTCCATGTAATTTTTTTTAATTCTTCGAAGTTTTTTTTTTTTTTTGATTTGTGCGATGCCTTTTGAAGAAAATTTTAGGAAATTTTTAATCGTGAGAAATATTTCTTTCAATTTTCAAGAATATTTTTCGAGGAAATTTCCGAAATTTTTGAAAAATTTTTTTTTGTTTTTTCTCTTAATTAATCTCCCGAAAACTCAAAATTAAATAGAAAGAGAAGAAAAATTAAATTTTTGATAGAAAAAAAAAGATGACGATTAAGGAACAAAAATCTCGTTTCCTCAATTTTTTTAAAATTTCAGTCCAGGAAAACCGCTGAACTGATAGATCTAAAACTTTGGGGGGTTACTTTAGACTGATAAATTTGCTTATAACCCAACCCTTTTCCCCAATATTGCTGAACATACGATCGATTAACCAACAAAAGGAAAAATGGCATTTTTTGGATATTTTTTCACATGTTGAACATTGCCAAAATATTCGGAAATTTTTTTGTTCCTTTGATTTTTGCGCGAAGTATATAATTAGAAATTCATAATGTAAGAAATTCTCGTAAAATATGCAATATTTCACTGAAACAAAACGAAACTATCCACCAAATTTGTGTTCTTTTTCATTCGAGTCAGATAAGCGGTTCTCAAGAAATTAGGAAAAGCCGTTTAGGTGCTGGATGATCAAAATTTGGCCCGAGCATACTTAAGGCTGGCGTCCGCTCAGGTGATCGCTAGATTACCAATGATACACGTCCTGTATTATGAGTACAACTCGGAAGAGTCATAAATATTAAACATTAGGAATTTATACGTAGGCAAAGAATAAATCAAAAATGGGCATTTGTTACTTTACAATATATAAAACAAAAATTAGGGGCACAATATGAGTGATAAGGTTTTTAAGTAAGAGACTTTTTTTTCTTCAAGTTAGCTTCAATTTAAAAGTATAAAAGCCTGGCAGTGCAGTTAACAATCATTTTCAGAAATGTGATAATGTAATAAACTTGAATCGAGTGTAGGCAACATATTTCTTAAAAATATCTTCGATCACTGAAAACGAAACAAACGAAGCCTATCGGAACACAATCAAAATGTTGTTTTGAATTGGAATTAGTGCGCTATTATTCATACCCAATGGAGGAGATCCCCAGATCCCATGTAGATAGAAATGCGATCACATCCCGTAATCATTATAAAGCGTCTCTGCTAATCATATTAGATGACTACATTACATTTATACCTTACGCCATATTAACAATCTATAGGGTAGAGTAGCTCCCCTGCTATTGACCCCTTCCTCCCTCTCTAAACCGATTATTATAAACCAGTCTCCCGAATTTCATTGTTCAAAATTAATAATCAGTATTTCAGCGAAGCGACGTATTCCACGGAATACGCATATGAAATATCGTTGAGACAAACGAAAACGACGACAGACAATGGTATGTTAAGTGTGAGTTTACAGTCATTATATAAACGATGGATTATCAAGAGCCGCGCACAATTCTCGCCTGAATCCAATTGTCATTATAGAGACGAGTCGATTGTCTCAATTAGGAGTCGGAAGAGATTTTTCCTATTCTGAATTGTTCAGACGGCTTGCAGAACAATAATCCTTGGAAAATTTAGTATTCGAACAAAATAAGGAAAGTCTACAAAGAAATTTCGATTTCGTCTAACGATAAAATATCGATTCTAACGGCGACGCATTCCGTGATTTATCCGTTATTCTATTGCGAATTAAATCGACACCGAAGTACTCGGTGGATATAATAGTGATGATAAAACAGGATATGTTTAGTTTCCAACACATGGACGGGGTACATTGTTCGATGTTGACGGATCCTGAAAGCACTCAACATCAGGTTCATTAAAACGAACAATATGTGAACAGTAATAATCATAGCACAATATATCATATACCCCATTGTTTTCAAAAGATGTCATCTGCCAAATAATCAAATATCAATAGTTCAACCACTACAATGAAAGTACATCTAGTATAGCAATGTTCACTTTTGGCAAACGGTTCGCATTCATCCACAAACAAATATTCTGACGGTAGTGGCTGCTATCGTTATTGGACGGTTTCAACTATTCCACTTTCACTGAAAACATACTGAACTGATTCATGCAATCGGTACACAATGACCGAAGTCCGAAATACATGGTGAGAGAAACTCCATCACTTCCATAATTCAAAGCTCGATTATTGCAGTGCGTTGCTCTTCCCAACTGTTTTAGTGGAATATTAAAAATAACTTGGAGATCTATAAACAGATTTCAATTTCATATTAATGCATATTATTAGCGCTACTTAGCATCTCACCGCTGCTTGAACCGTATTTCCCGGATGTCAACGAAACAAAAAATATTCAGAATTATATTATGAACGTATTTCTTGGTGAAGTTCTCGAGGGAAAGCAAATTTGAAATTGAGGTTTTCTGATACCTTCGCGTGAGGAATCGTATTCATCATGTTTTAGAATTACCGAATCGATTGATATTGGTCATTAAAATTCCACTGCTGCTATAAAATTAAATGTTAATGTCATATGGAGTATCGTGTTCCATGTAATTTTAGAACCTCATCCTTTTCAGACGACACCCGCGAGACGGCGTTGTATTCTGAAAAATGATATATCCTTTGATTTAATGTCGTAGTTAAAACGATAATATGAATGATAAGTTGCAATATTTTTACTGCCTTCTATTTGTTGGTATAAATTTAATGCCGGAGTAACATAAATTTCAAACTGGCAGGTCGTTCTTGATTATTAATATTTTCTGCATATTCTAAAGGAGCATTCATCTGAGATTTTCAGGATTATTTGCGTGTTTCAATCACCAAAAGATCTTCCGTCTCCTCGGATTTTCGGAACAAATACAAACATAGTGAAAAATTTTCTTTCGGAACACAAATTCCAACATTTACAGAAAAAGTCCCCTCATCATAATGAAAAAATGGAAGAAAATTCTTAAGAATTGCAAAATTTCAGTATAAATCTATCGTCATGCAAATTTTTCAAGAATTTTATTGAAATTTCTCAAGGATCTCCGTATAATTCCAAAAAAGTAACAATCAAAAACCGAACCGACTCGATATGAATGAATCAATGCCTGTTATCTCCGAAACACATAATAATTTCGATTATGCATTCATTTCAAAATCACTCTCCCACATAGTTTTCACTTGAAACTCTATCGTTGGCTCCCACATTCTCCCCTTGTACGCCGTACCCTCTACGAATTCCCGACGATCATTCCTCATTTTGTTCAATTAATAACATGATATTGTAGAAATTAATAACGTTAATCGAACAAAGGAGCAATTTCTGCATCCAAATGGCTACGCGTTATTCTAATTAGAGAATTTCACTACTACAGTATTCGCTGGTTAGATGGAAAGCGAGTTTGTATAGAAAATCAGCTGCCAACGCTGCGATGTTATGAGCGCGACAAATATTAATTTCAGTATATATCATTCCTCATAATACAATCTTAACCCTTCCTGAAGGCATTCGTCTGCCTGATTTAATTGAAAGTATTGTATGGATGTTGAACCTTGATGGGATTCCTCTAAAACGTATAACTAATTTGATATCAACGTTTATATCAATACCAATGCATATTTTCCACCCCAAGGGACATCGGTTAATTCAAAGCTGCCAACATCGGAAATTGCGGCTATTGATGGAATATCCGTCTAGCTATTTCGAATGTTTCGCTAAATAGAGACCGAATTCGCAAAGTTTCCCATGCACTGAGCTGTTGTGATAGAACCACCAATGCGTGTAAAACAATTTCGCTTGGTTTCACGACTATTACCAAAGGGAAAGGGAGAGCACTGTCTCTTTCAAAGATAATATTCTGTTTGTATTGCAGTTTATTTTTGTGTGTTCAGTATTCAGACACAGTGGCAGTCGATCTTCTGGAAGTACCAATTCTTCCCTTTCTTCGGCGATCTTTGCTCCAGGCGGAAAATGTTTCTTCGAATGAAGTGATCAAGAACCAAGAAAATTCACATCTCACACGGTATGATTAATAACGAGATGGAATTGACACCAGACCTCGCAATGAAGCAACAGAAAACAATCTAAGTCTAATTTCCTTTCTTATGGAAACAAAAATATTACTTTCATAGAAATTTTGTTATAGTACCACCAGAATAAAATATTCCTCCAAAGTAAATGGAAGACCATTTTATGACGTCGCACTTCCTTGGCGTTCGAGTGCTCTTGCGTAGAATTTAATTTGCAAGTTTGGCACACGTTTTGCTTAAGAATCGAAATTTTCATCGCAGTTCCGCGAAAATTGCACTCCGTAGGTGAAAGGAAAAAACGTAACATTCGCAGAAACAAGCGCACACACATATCATATACCCTCGAGCAGAAGGAACGCTCGTATGTAGTATGCGCCACACTTGAACTGCCGTATGAAATAATCAGCAAAATAGAATTCAGTCGTCGCCTTTGTAGCGTGCTTAAGGGGAGAAAAACTCCAATGTAAAATCTAATGTTTGATATTTTCGTTTTCCCTCAAATATGTGAAGGTTTATCAATTTTAAGTTGGATAAATATTTTCACAAAAAGCAAACAAGATGACTAACGATTCGCTTATAAAAAACTAGAAATCGATTCCTTTTCATGGTTCCAAATTAGCGCCGTAAATGAAACTATAACAACAAACGATGAAAGGCTTGCTGCACAGTTTGTTTTTTGTTGCGAAACTTTCGGCGGTTCGTACGAAAATATGAATGAAAAATTTAATTAGCAACGTTACGTCCTCTTTTTGCTTAGAGAAATTGTCTGCCACCATTCCTCCGAATGTCACGTACAGCCATCTGAACAGAACAGCATTCGCGTTCTCGCAAATTATTTATTTCTCATTTAGCTCCCGAAAAACAAATAATTATGACAAACATGGCCGTGCTGAAGTGGAAGACAGAAAATCCTGACGGCATTTTAATGAATTCCGAACACGAATACTTGAAGTGTGTCTGAAGTGTGGAACTATCTGTTCGGTGAAATTTGCTTTTATCGATTGGTTGGTTATGTTTTTATTGCATTGATCAGATTTTTGATTACTCATTTGTCCTTATGCATCGAGTTCTACTCAAGTTTTTTGACTAATTTGTAGAGAAATGAATAACGTCATTGATATACGGTCATTGATTTAAATATTTTATTATTTTTTACTATACTATCTTTTCAATTCTTTTGATGCATCAGCATTTTCTAGTGGTGACGATAATTCTTTCTGTTATTCTACATTCAAACTTTTCTGAATAGAAAAGTTATTCTGATCAAGAGATTAGACTTCAATTGAACGAGTTTATTGTGGCTTTTGTTAATAATATTGGAATATAATACTGTTATCATAGGAAAAATGAATGAATTCTTATACGTCTTATACGTATTAAGAACGAATCAGTTTTTCCCTTATTTATTCAAAATGACTCATTTAGAATCAATTTCCATCGTAGAGTAAAATGCTATTTGCCAATTGATGATACGAGTTGAATTATAACATTTTCAAACGTGGCACACAGATTCAAATTTACCATCGAAATTTCTCATAAACTCTCAGTCTCGCTTTTTTATACCCCTTCAATATCGTTCTGAACAAAGGAAAATTGTTATTACTCATGAAGTGTATAATCCAACATTATTTTTGATTTTTATGAAAAATAAACGGAATTCTACGTTTCACGATTTAAATTGGATTACCGCAAACGGGATTGCGTTCGGAACACAAAGGATAATTTCGTTAAGGAAATAACATCATTAAATCTTATTCGACGATCTTTTATATTTGAAGTATGAGATCTATCCTCGCGGATCTATCAAAAGTGTAGAGGAATGAAGGAATGGGAATTTCAAGTCATAAGCATGCCGAAACTGCCCGATATGAATTTTTATTATAATTCCTGAGAGAATCTCAGTCGTCTTCTGAGATGTTACTTTGATGTAGATTTAAATTAGCTTAAAATATCAATTCTTTCGGTTATATTCAACGTTTATCGTTGGAATTCTTTGCAAAGGGTAACTCTTTCGAAAATTATTCGTTTATAAACTGTCGGTCAAATTATTACTTTGAAGGTTTACTTTATTCGCAGACTTATTCATTATTCGTAGAGATTTTAACTTTACAGACTGTATGACTTATTTATTTTCTTGTAATTCTTTACAAATCGAATTTTTTTGTATGATCAATTATAGAAGACATTTGGAATTGAAAATTCATTTTTTTGTAATTCGACGTCCCATTTTGGTTTTCATGTACTTTGGAAAAATCTTTAATCACTTAGCTTCAAGTTTTTTCCTGTTGTGAAATTTAGAGGAATCTTGCATGATTTCGTCTGCTTTCAGCTGATTTATTGGCGACAAGAAACAATAGTAACATTAATTGATGAAGTGATAAACTCATTTTGTACTTTTCACGATTATTTGAAACCTTCATTGCAAATTACCTTCTGTTGCAATAATAAGCTTCGAAACTTTCTCATTTTTTTTGTGAAATATTGCATGAATGAAATTTGCGGTGGAGTTGATTCCACATCAGTTTCCTACTTGAGAAGGATATGTCCACATGGCGATTGATGAATGCAATAGTTTTAATAAGTGCACTTGGGTAATTACACTTGTCTTGGTATACGTTTCAAGCAAAAATACATCAATTGATGAAGCTGATGATGATTGATGAAGGTGACTCTGGGCTTAAATACTTGATGAAACACTAAGTTCTTCCAAGTAATGGGCTTCTAGGTCTAAAAAAAAACAAAAAAATCAAAATTTCATCATATTTAAACTAGTACCACACTCCACATCCGTAAACTCTTTGAAAATTCTATAACATTCTGTCATTTGATTTTTTGAAAATCAGAATCATAATTTACCGTTGAAATTAAGTTAGACCATATTTCATAGAAAACTATTTAAGAATAATTTCAATATCTTTACAGAAACCGACGTAAAGTTAATTTATGATGTGATTCGTGCCAACACTAAACATCTTAAATTGTTTTACGATTGTGTCATACATATAATTCAATTTACATATATAACATTCAAAGATTTCATTTAATCAATGATACACACATATATCATTTACAAAAGAGAATAGTTCAAAATATTACTGGAAAATAAAATTAATTGTCATTTATTTAACGTAGAAGCCAGAACGATAATAGTGTGAATGGCAAATCAGGCAGAAAGAAGCAGAACTCATAAAATTTTATCTTAACTTGATAGTCCTCTGAATTAAATTATCTTGTGAAACGCCGACCGAGTTATTTTTGTTCAAAATGGCACATTTTAAATATGATTTAACGAAGGAATTTTTTTAAATGGTTTTCGATTATTGAAAATTTGTAGTTAAACAACGAAAAACAACTGTTTCGAAAAATTAATTTGATTCATATCTCTAATCAATGGAAAACGTAACAAAACATGTTTACAGAGAAATCGATACCGAAGTGGAATGTCCGAAGATCCCGTTCGTAATCCCGAACGAAATCGAAATGATTATGTTTGTTTTTAAAGACTGTTGGTAAACAGAAACGAAAATAAGACGCTGGGAAAACTGGGGAAAATGATGTAGCTAGAGATTTCACCTATAAACAAAACTGAAATTGTACATTTCACCCCTTTCTACTGCTGGTAAACATAAGCAAAACTCGATCCATGTTTTTACAATTTCAGCTGTGGGCTATCGTAACATTACCCTGTTGAATTTGTGACGAAAACGAAAACGCCAAGTTTTTTCTGTAAACGAAATATTTTGCATTCAATCTTATACCCAAACTGACGTAGACAGATTTTATGTATCCCAGAATTTTATTTAAGTGATTTTTAATTAAAGCAAATCACTTGATTAGAAATCAGGAGAACGAACAAAAAACAAACCAATTTTACTAAGTGTTTGAATCTTGCAAAAAGCAATTTAATATTCAGGTTACCAACGAGTACAAATAATAACGGATTCAATTTCAAATGAAATTAATTTGGCCTAAATTTGAAGGAACAAATCTAATTTCAAATTGTCCTCGATTTCTTATATACATATTTGTAGTATACAATGATCAATTGAATTTAATTGTCTCCCAGTGATATGGTCCATTCTATTTATCTCGATAACGGGAAGAAAATTCGAGAGATGCTTTCGGTCGCCCAGGCGACCGACTGATGTTTCTTCAGGTAACGTGATCCTGTAGCATCCTCCGATAACAACCGTGTCAAATTGTCTCGATCTTTCCTTCTTTTCCCTTTTTATTCCTTCCGCTTACACGCAAAACTGTCGTTTCATGCATTATCTAGTACTTTTATAGATTTATGTCAGAAAATATTCCCTGAACGATTACGATGTCGTGCTCTTTTTAATCACCCCGAATTATTTTTTGAAGATTTATAATCATCAAGATAAATGAAATCAAATTGAGAAACCCGCATGTTCTAACAGATAACCACAGAACAAACAGCAAACAGTTAGTTTTCAGCAATTAGCCATCTCAGTGTATTCCAATTGATTTCTGGCTAACGGAAAGGTCTTCACTCTGGGGAACAGAGCCCCAGTTCGTTCTGTCACTATTCAATGATACCGTCGACGGAGGTCCGTCTATTGACTGTCAAAATGGGGAAATGCACAATTGCCGCATCGGTTGAAACTCCAGAGTGCACATTCGGACCTGCTAAATCCAAATAGTCAGTCACGTTCTATCAGAATTAGTGTGCTAACGAGACTTTAATAACGGGACTTAATTAGGTTCCCCGCTGAAGGGTTATGACAAGAATTACGGAGGGGGAATTAACCTATTTCTGGCGTTTTCCCAGTTGTCTCGTCTCTCAAGACACGGAACGCAATTCGTTTGAATTTGTTTTGCTAATCGACGAAAATCAACTTGAAATGGAGAGTGGTTGTGGTCTCGTCTCTTTTTCGCTTTTCGCGCCCACGAAATTATTAGCACCGTTATTCTCAGCTCTTTATAACTTCGGAGGTGGTCGATAATATTTCACACGAATCCAGATGGAATATTTCGGACGTTTCAATGATGGAACAATCAGAATCAGAAGCGAGGAATTGTATGGGAGAGTATACATTGTGTTCATCTTGACCATCAGTCAGAATGCAAACCGCTTTGATATTCGTCAGAAAGTTAGTCCCTGTTTCCCGTTCTGCGCTTCAGCGAATCCTCTGCAACTTGTCGAAGTGCTTTCATGCTGAGACATCTGCCAACTGAGCTTATTTTGTAATATGAATGGAGTTATGTTATAATCAAGAATATGGCGTACAAATCCGTTTCAGCGTTTCAAAGTAATAACGCCTATAAAACTTGCAAGCTTGTCGTTTTCGCAATTAGCCAACGTGGAACGGTTATCAATGCCTTCGGGCGTTGTTCGACGGTAGTGCTTTCTACATATTTATTCGTTAGCTGGCTACCTATCAGTTCCAATTTTTCCGACGTCTGGGTTATTCCCAATCATTCATTTTTTATTTGGAATGTTTCGCAATATATCTAAGCTGCTCTCTGAGTTTTCTTTGTCGATAAAATTGTTTCGTGAACAGCAGAAAATATGAAGTTGTAGACAAAGCAGTGCCTTTGATATGGTTTTTTTTCTTGATTTGATTAAAACAAAATAAAAGATTGAGCGGGAAAACGAAAAATCAAATATTTTCTATGAATTCATTTTTACCGATGATTTCAATCTGACACAACGAGTTTGAAGATCTCGTCATAACAACAAATTATGTTTAGGACTTCTTTTTCAATTTTTTCTATTTCCAAGTAGCTTCGGTTCTCGTCTAGTTGAACTGAAATTTGCAATAGCAACCCTAAGTTGGCATCTTCTCAAACAATATAATAGACATATATTTTCCTCACTTTATATTACATACCAAAGTGAAGTAGCGGATATAAAGAATTGTCCCCTTGAGGAGAGACATAGCAATCATTATTAAAAGCATTCCCCCAATGACAAATGATAATGGAAGATTCAACAATACATAAATGTGTTTCTTGTCGCGTAACACGTCATTTTGTGTCGTCCAAGTGAAAAGAAACGTACAAAAAATTGGGCTGATCAGTGTTCTCTAGAATGTACTACTATCGTGAAGACATCTGGATCTTTGCCAAGCCACTAAACTCCCTTTCCCCATAAATTCGCACGTTTGTTTGTATATTGTCACCATTGAATCTACTAGTAGACCTATGTACAGTTGGCTAATTGAATTTTCCACAGAAGTCGTTTCGTGTAGAAGCGTTGATTCGTTGGTTTGTCTTTGGAGGAGAGGAGATCCTGACTCGCGAGAACCTAATGTACCGATAAATCAGATGCCGTCACGACCTCGGTGTTACTTACCGAAGCAACCGCTTTCCCTCTCGCTCCGGTTTTCCAGCTTCGGGAAAGCCGGATAGGTGGAAAGTTCGCCTTTGGCTAGAAACTCAGCGCCGTTCGACGTGATTTAGATATGCGTTTTAGCTACGAAAAGACCGAAAATGGGAATGTCGAATCGCAGATTACTTAGTCACTGACCGAAACAAAAATACTCAAAGTTGTTTCACGGTTCGAGTTCAGATTTTTCCAACGTTTCTACCTGGAGAATGTTGATGAATCAACTAATTCCGGGAGGAATTTACGATGATCTAGTAATCTAATAACTGAAAGTCTTCAAAGATAAACTCAAAGTTGTAGACTGTACTCGCATAGAATCCACTAGCAACCAACTATTCGATAGTCATATTTCATAGGGAAAAGTCTGGAAACTGCTTCCGGGTCTCGTTTTCTTTAATAAATTATATAAAACGAAATTGTAACATCGCTTAACACCTATGTGAAAAAGAATCTGTTTAAAAATTTCCATAATCCATGCTTTGAAGAAACGTGTTTCTTGCAGGAATTAATAAACTGCGAACTAGTCTAGTGGTCTGAAAATCTGGCTTCAATATAAGAATTCTTCATGTTCATATAGAAACCTTCATTTTCCCGTCACCAAACTTGACATAATCTTACGTTTTTTCGCACAAAGCCATTCAATTTTCCTTCTCTTCGTTTCAGAGAACAGCAAGAGGTAAATTCGTTCTACTCGTGGTTTCTCTGGCTGGAATCAAAGTATGCAGCACGGACAAAAAGGTAAGAGAAAAGGAACAACGTGAAAAAGTCTTTTAGAGAATATAAGGAACCCAGTCGATCTGAAAGACGTTCGATTAACGAACTCCCAAGTACCGAGATATGCAATGATTGCATCGGATTCGACGGGACCGAATTCCGAAGCTCTCGCCACAAAGTATTGAAAACTTCTGAATTTGGCAGATGTTGAGAAGGCGAACTGTCATTTCCCTTTTATTGTAGCATTTTGTCAATCGAACGCCGTATTTCAAATAACAAAACCGTGACAAGCAGCGCGATGAATTCATCGGGGAAATACCTTATAGAGCTCTGATTCAACTTTTTTTTGGCCCTCCCAGAGGATTTCGTCATTACGAGGCAATCAATCAACGAGCTTCCCGTGTCTTGTTCCGGGACCGTTTTTCTCCAGGTTGTTGCAGTGATTGAGAAAAGCCCGAAATCTTGGGTAACTTCCAACGAATCAGAAACTTGAGCGTAGGGTGCGTATCGTAATTTGTGGAAAAATAGGTTGGTCATTCATTGCCGGCGATCTGGATGTTTTTCACAAGATGGTGATGGATGGGAGGGCTACAATGAATGTGCCAGATCTATCGTGTTCGATGAATGTCAACCCTTATATCTAACGCATAAGGGTAACCGATCCGGGAATTGATGGAGAGCTAAATTTTTTCGCACTTTCACATTAGCGCGCACTGAACACTATATAGTCTACAAAAGCGGGAATGTTTTCATTTCGCCCTATGAAAGTCATCTGGATCCATTCGTTTTCCTCTCGGTTATCGGTTTCATTCCACCGAAAGCAATTCGTGTTTCTTCCGGCCCATTTGCAGCGGCAAATAAAACACCACGAGTGAATACCTATTTGAGATTTTGAATATTGCCAGCGGCGAAAACCCAATTATATGCAAGTTGGAATGAGCGGGAAAAAGTTTGTTTTCGCTTCCACTCTCTAATTGTGCCGAAGTAGAATCAGACTGAGCCCCTGTTTTTCCTCCACTATACATCTCGCTCTTTTCATTTATAGTTTCCAAGCATTTAACATTTGCTGGAACCTGAAAGGATCTTTTGTATGCTGATACGCTCTCCAAACTGAGATTATGCATTACCATGGGAACTCTAACTGCATACATTATTAAGTTGAAAAGCAAAGTTAGCAGAACTCTAGAAAATTCGAGGTGAATTCGTGTGTTCTATGCAATATTTAACTTTATTGCTGCATGTGGTCTTTATTTCCCGCGTGTACCGGAGTTCAAATCATATTTTACCTCCAACAAATAATGTATAGTCTAGTTTGACAGTTGACCAGCGTTCTGACATTTATTTTCAAAAAACCGAAAATAAAGAGGAGAAAATGTTTTTTTTCGCGTAAAATCTACGGACGATCATAAAGTGTCGCATTTAATTCTTCCTCAACGCTGCAATCCCCAGATTATTAATAAAACATGTGGAGTTATTGTGAGAGAGATTTCAATGTGGGTGTAGGTGAAAGATCCTTCTGGAATCGAAAACCTTAATAGTTCTCCTGAGGCAACTCTCTGAAGGTCTGGAAATCTAGCGGGATTGGTAGGGAGCGACACGATTTGTGAACCGTCCCTGAAGCCTTCGACATTGCATTCGAATGTCGCTGAAAGTGGAAGAATGATAGTTATTCAGTTCGAATCCTTTGACGAACTGATGAATATTAAGCAACTGCTCTCGAATATTTTTTATCGATGCCGACGACGCCTTCTGACGGTGTTGTTGTTCATTTGGCTCTATTGTTTTAATGTCGTCAAAGGAACAAAAGATCAGTTTCAGGAAATTCTACAATGTGCAGAACTGGTAACGATACAAATATCTCGACTCCCAACGGTGTCACATTAAACGGCAACTTGTACCTATGTAATTTATGAAGCTAAAAGAGGCTGTATTTGTGGAGCCCGGAGCGCATGTATGAAATAAAACAAACCGCTCTGTCATGACAGGTTGGGTGAATGGTTTGGGCAATGTGACGACGTCTTGCGGTGATGGATAGCAGGAAAGTTTTCCAAGAGAGTAAACACCATTCAAGTTGACGTCGCTCGTTCGAATATCAAGAAAAAACAAAAATATTCCCCTTAATCGCCACGCTGGGAAATATTCCGAAAACAAAATATTAATCAACGTCATAACGAGAAGATTTCACTATTCTCCACAAAAAAGCGCGATGGAAATGTGCGATTTTTTTGATAGTAGATACAGCGCTATTCGCATTCATACATGAAGCGTTATATCATCATCAACGTCGTCTATAAATCCAACAGCAAGGGTGGCTGTGACAGGAAACCCCACGTCCGACGTGTAGTGCAACATTCATATAGATCACATCTGGTAGAGCATGGAATCATTGATATCGATGTCGGAATTCTTGAATTTGTCTCCTGAACGTGAATAATGTATGATGTTAAATCTGATCTACACAATTTTTGATAAAAAAATTACGAATTATTCCAGGGCAACTTTGATATTATTAATGCTTACATAAAATAATTCTGACTACTGCTTTTTCTGCGAACACTACACGTACATTTTTGACTAGATTTTAGTATCCAAATAATTGAAGAATATCCCAACAGCATTAGGTTTGTTCCAACCGAACACCAAAGTAGTTAAAAATCAGTCAGACGCTTGCGCTTTAGTATTTTCGGTGCCCCATAATCGTACTGCGCAAGCGTCTAACTTCTTCAATTTATTACAAGCATAACAAATATTTAACATCCAACAAAATTACAAGTCTCTCCGTCTCTGTCACGTTAGCGTCACTATCCGTCTCATTCACACTTAGTCTCATGACTCAGTCCGTCTCATTTCAACTGGAATCTTAAAATACATGGACTAGAAGGAAGCCACGGCTACATTAGAATCAAGTAAGAAAAAGTAGCTAAGAATGTGTTTTATTGAAACATAAAAAACTACTAAAATTTAAAGCAGTTATTAGCAACTGCTGTACTATTTTGGAAACCTTATTAACTGTGTCAACTTATAGTTACTTGCCCAACTTGCGTAGTAATTTTTTTTTTTTCAGCATCGTCAGTTGAAACTGGACAAAATATTCATTGTGAATCTTTGGCTGGTCAATAAATTATGTTCATTTCTTAGCTGGGGCAGTTTACGATAAATTGTGGGATACAATTTGAAGACTATGTATTCGAACTTAAAAAACAAAGAATATATATTAAAGAGATGATATTTGTAGTATAAGGAGTATCACAGGATGTAGATTTTCTCGATTTTATATCTTCCTCTGTTAAAAGATTTCGGCTTTGAATTTGCAAATATCGACTCTATTCCGAATTTAATTCCAATTATTCTAATTGCGAATGATTTTGTCATGGCGGCGTTTACATTCTTCCGCCACATATTAGGAAATTCGAAATCAAATAAAAAATATTGCCTGAGTCATCCGGGTCGTCGATTTTTCGCGTTTCCCCCCTATAGATATTGCCCGAACCTGTCATGTCATTACTTCGTTTGATCTCTGTATGTGAATTCTGGAGTAAATATAGAATCACCTCTGGAATATGTGTGACAGCCAAGGCGAAATCACTTGGAAATCAGAAATTTCAACTTTGATCAGTAATTTCATGAGGAATATTCCCTATTTTCTTATAATTTTCTGTTAGTGTTGCCGCACAAATACTTGAATCCGATTCAGTTATATGGATTTTGTATGAGCAGGACGTGGAAAATTAATCAGTATGAAATTCGTTGGAATATTCCTCAGTGCCTAACTGCTTTATTACTAGACATATAAAAAATCAGGTCACGTAGTAAACTAGAAGTCGCGAAAAAATACAAAAGAGTAAGATTAAAAAAATCGAGAAAATTCGTAACTTTGATGTTGGATGCAGAACTTTCTCGAGTTGATTATTCCTTTCAAGCTCACAAACTTCTTTTATCCTACTCACTTCAAATAGGTTTTTTGCCACATTTAATTACCGTTCTCATAAGAATATGTATAAAAATCTGACTGTTTCGGTCAGTAGAGAAAAAAACCATTAATATAAATTATTTCCAATTGTCCAAGCATCACCTTTTGTCCCTCCAAAATATTGCGTTGTTTTCCATTTGTTGTCGTGGATTCGAATTGTCCGCATATTCATCAAAAGTGCCGGTGAGCTGGCTGACGAAGGTTCAGCCAGACCTTTATTCAGGATTGTCTAATTAGTTAGGGTTTGTCGGTCGAAACAAACCCGACAGCTGGCCGTAATGTACAACAATATAATTTCATGATGCCTAAACTAACTATAATTAATCGCGTATCATTAACAGGAACGGTCGATGCCGTGCCTCTGGTGGTGGGCCATTACGTTCTGCGATGAACGGTTGACTTATTCCGGTTGCTGACGTTAATTCGACGATTAAAGGAGCAAATAAATTATCAGGTGATCTTGCAACAAAAATAATTTGATCTAAGATTTGCTATCATTTCGGAATAACATGTACAGTATATGTATAGTCCTTCTGGAACGGTACATGTCATGAACAAATAACTACCTGAGACGTTCTTGTATGGAATTTTAATAACGCTGTGGATTGTGAAAAATAAACTTTCCATCATATACATTGTTAACATATCTTCCAGCTTGGGTGGAGCATAATTATCTGACAAGCGAATTAAGGGAAAAAAAATTTTTGGATTGAATTCTAAGAATTTTTTAGAAATTTGTGATTTACTAAATCGAGTTTTCTCATTGTCGACTTATCTTAGCATAAAATCGTCATTTCGATTCTTTTTACTCCATCATAACAGAGCCAATTTATCATTATTTTGAATAGGAATTTCAGGCACCAAAAAAATTTGCAAAATACTTTGAATAACAATCCTTCTTGATATTAATCTTCATAATTTTCTTGAAAAATTGTATTGTATCAATAATTGTTTATTATCAAGATGTTAGAGTTTTGTATTGATTTTCACTTTGAATAAACAAACACGTGTCGATCTTCAAGCAAAAGCAAGATTACGTCATCAGCACTAACGCATCTTGGATGCGGTATGATCAGACCGGACGTATCTATACCTCGCAATGAAATTATAATATATGGAAATCAAACTCATTTGATCCAGTTGAATCTGTCGTCACGCAGATACCCGAATATATACGAATGAGTATTTCTAGAGAGAATCTATCGACCCAGGATATTCTATGGAGATCTGTGAGCAACAGTTCATATTATCATGTGCATACAGTCTTGAAGCGAGGTGGAACAAATTTCTTGCAGCTTCCATAAGTGCATATCGACAATGGGGACATTTGTATGCTTGACTTTTCTTATGGAACTAAAATGATTACCATTCACGCGTGAACCGGAATGTTTCTTCGATTTACTGTCACCCCAAAGGGGTAAGCGAACTTGACATATAATATATTATTTGTTTCCTTCGATTGAAATGGTTTTGAACGCCTGGAACTGCAAAGCTGCGAATTCTGACAAGCGCTCGCTACGAAAGTTGTTTCTAACATTGAAGGTAGTGAGAATGGAAATAAAAGTTTCGGAATTAGTTTTCAACTACTACGAATTCAACATCAGACTACAGAATATTCCATTATCAAATTGTTTCTAATATTCATGTGAAATGTTGAACCAACCTCAAACTTTCGGAATCCGATTCGGGACACCTAATCCTTTTGGCTTTTTATATCGATGACCGAATAAAGCTCGGATCAATAATGTTTTGTTGTGGAGGTAAGTGCAGCGCATAACATTTTTTAGGCGCAACATGATTTTTCGACAGTTTTTATTATAAAACATTCCTGTGCCATAAAATTCGAATGATTCATAAAATTAAATTATTCTGAGTTTTAAGTTTTAAAAATGAAGTTACATTCTTTCCTTCTGATTTTGAAATGTTAATGCTGAAATTTGGATTGGTGCAAAATCAAAGAAAAATTTGGACTTTAATCCTATAGAGTTACCTCATTTTTCTGCTATTCAGTTCATCGTATTCATTTTTAAGCCGCCATCAAATCACGGAAAATGAAAAATATCTGAATACGAACGTGGGTGACATAAACTTTAATTATTAAATGGATATCAAATGTAAAAACAACTGAACTATCATCGCGATTAGGATCAGTATAAATCACAAAATATTATAGCAGAACAATCTCGAACCTCCAATACTCAAATTGGCACATTAGTCAAATTTAAACACGAATTCGTCATTACGTTGCACAGGCCACGGCTTCGATATTTTCAACGCAATGCATCATTATTACGATTTCGAACGTCATAATATGGGAACCATTCCAATTTGTTTAATTGATTTGATTCAAACTAAACAATACATCAAGCCATTTTAACTCTCTCGATCTATTTTACAAATAATGCTAAATTCTATTCCTATATACATTCGGTAATACGTAAATGAAATGGGCTTAACAAAATCCGATTGAGGCTCAACTGTTGCGAAGATTTTTACAATTAGGATGACTATCGCAAATCAGCTTCATTTTGAAAATATAAAACTGTGTTCTTTGTTTGACAGTTGAGTTTTTCCCTTTCGAACGATATGAAGTATTTCACCTATATTCTAGCCTTTTTTTTCTATTATGTTTATCTGTGTTCGTATTTGATGAAAAAGTATTTCCTGATTTTTTTGAGAAGCGTTTTATTGCGTTATTATTATTAAAATTGGTAATATTTACCTCATATTGCTCTATTAAGATTATTGTACAGCATTTGCAAAATGGTGAATGCAACGGACGATGTTGTGAACAGTTCACACTGTATAACCTCAATAAATCTTTTCCACATTTTGATCATTTATATCAAAATGGAATATTTGTTCATTCATGCTAAATAGATATCAGCAATTCCGATCGATTTAGCACGTTAGCCATCCTTTCATCTTAGAGAGAAAGCAAACTCTTGAAACATAATTCACATGTTTCCAAATTCAACGCATATAACGATTCATGTAAACTATTTATTTTGTTCTCGTCGCACATTCAAAAATAAAATCATGAATTACCCTTCCTAGTTACCCCCATAATGAGATGATTTTGGAGTTGGAGAATACATTTCGAATGAGATTGTGCGTAATGGGCATGAAAGTTCACTGGAAGTCTACTTTCCATACGTTTAGCAAATCAAACATGATGAAGCCAAGGCTGGGAAAGTTCAGGGAAAGCAGTTAAGGAAATGGAGCGAAGAGTCGATCGGAATGAGGTTCCTCAAAATTTATGGACCCTCCGATGAAATAAATCTTTGAATATTATGGGGAAATTCGAATGAATCTTTTATGATGTCAGTACATCCGCCGGAAATAATCGTTTTGATGACTGCATCGACAAGCTGTAATTGGGGTATTCTTAAAAAATCAACCGTGGCCGGTGCATTTCCGGTTTTCTTAACACCCCGACTTACCTGTGACAAGACAATTTGCGATTAAGCTTATACGCTCCCGCCTGACAATGAGATTAGTGCTTAGACCTCTTCGTCCCCACAACGCAATATTCTCATTCGATTAAAGACGCATGTCTCCCTTGTATCCTTAATCCCTAATTCAGTACAATGTCCGCAAAAACCTATTATGTGTGAGCTAGACCCATTTTTCAACAATAGAACCTTATCTTGTCATAATAGCACCATCACGGTTAGCTTAACGGGATGCAGTTAGGGTTGAACAATTTCAGGTCGCGATATCGTGAAAATAATTTCCAGGTTATCGTAAATGTGCAAAGCCCTGGCTGACGGGAATTTAATTCAAGCCCAAACGTGAATCTGCTACGTTCACTCCCATCTGCATTTAATCAGTACTAAACATGATGAGCCAGCTTAAGCCGTCTATTGAGGCTCACGTATCCGGCGCCTATTAATCTATTTGATAAAAAAAAAATACTTGAATGCCCTACTTTGCGAACATTTCACAACCAAGTTCCTTCCTCGTATTTTGCTATAAAACAAAATAATCAGTTAAAAGAAATTGAAAATAAGTTTAAATATGATTTTAAGTACATGAAGATAATACGTTGCTTCCGTTGCAGGTTTTTCCTCGTTTTGCGAAACCGTGCGAGTGACAAAAACATGTTCGTCTTCATAATGCATCGGTCAATATAGTGGCGGCTCCTTAAAACCTCGGTTCACAGCTGTGTTGAGCTATCTCTCAACCGGACGGTTGCGGTCGGTTGGTTTGTGTATAAAGCTATTCGATTTAATATCCGGTCTGTTCTGACGTTTGAATTGAATTTTCATATCTGGTAGGAAATAGACTGCGCTTGCTCTGCTATCTATACATACATATAGCTATTATTGAAGTAAATGGGATACCAACCTGGTGTCAACGTTCCGACTGAAACACCGGACGTCACCGTCGGTGCGCGAAACTGAAGGGATGGCTTGTATATGAATGAAATGGATGCGAAAACAAATTGATAATTATACGTTGCTGTTTACTGCACACATGGTTTGCTTCATTAAATTGCACTCTACTTCATGAAATTTGCTAGACAGAATGTATAGCATAATTAATAGTTTCTGCTCCGATATAGTTACCGAATTTCAACGTGTCGTATCATTACTCTTAGTTTTATTTCCACTTTATTTAGCGTAAAATCTTCTTGGCTGTTCGCTCCATAATCCCGTCACGGTATCCGCACGAGATGTCGACTGTTAGTTAACCTGTCAACACTTGATGGATAAACCCCAAATCCATAACTTATCATCCCTTATATCTGCAGCATTTATTCATAGCGGCAAAATGCCATTTATACGTCCAAGTGATTGAATCAATCCAATCTTGCCTAACCACACACTCAGAGCTTATGCAAGAAACGAGATAACCCTCTATGATGGGGGAATAAAGTCTGAATTAATCTCAGCTAGGTTTATGGTCGAGGAATTTCCATGATTAGCATTCGCTCAACATATCTAAATTTTCTGACAGTTCGCGCTCGAAAACAACCAGAAATTAGAAAAATAATTTTCATTTACTCAAAGAAAAATGAATTATCCAGCTGCCAATATTATCTGAAACAAAAATACTAACTATGAAAAAGAAATTTAAACCGAGATCTAATCGATAGAAGGCGTATAACGAGTGAAAACTGTGGTGAAAAGATGACGTAATTTCCCCGTTTCTTTCTTCAGCGCCATCAGTCCCTTCCTATTACAATTTCGAATTAAGCTCTTCAACAGACAAATATGGACCAGAGCGGATTGTCTCCCCCCTCCACTTTTTTTTAATAGATCTAAGCTGGCTTGACGGTAATCACTTCTATTACGGGTCTTTTCAATCCGCTAGTACTCGCTCACGCGCTATTTCCATTCCGTAGTGGCCAGGGAACGAACGAGGTTTGTTTAAGCATGTTGGAGGCAGAACATTTCAATCGCTCAAATATCGGGAGCTAGAGAGCGGACAACAAAAAAGCGGAGAGCGCAATTTACACACGCGGCAACATAAAAAACGAGAACAGATTGGAAATGTTAGAACGGATCACGTGGAAAATTAAAATCTTTCGAAACTACGCGCGTTTAGAATATGACGTCACTTCATCCATTCAAAAATGTGATGATCGATGAGTTCGCGTATGTTAACATTATTACAGGTCTTCGTTGCATGGTCCAAAAACATCAAAGTGTAATCGCATCACCCGCATGGCAATAAACGGAAGGTAGGTACACCTATGCGGGATGAGTTCCATTCGTTGGGAGATAACGTCTGATTAACTTCATCGGCTTCCAATATTCGCTACCACCTCTGACGGAATTATCTGTGACGTCCCGTTGAAGTTTGTATTTTATCGCAACAAAAAATTCATGAATACATACTTCCGATATGTTTCAGAACATGCTTTCTGTAACTAGAAAATTGTATTCGGTCATGTATGGCTGGTATCCAAAAATCAACAAAGGACTGAAATTAATCCTTCTTACTTCACAGTTACGTTTGGCACTATTTACATCTGTCATAGTTGCAGGCTGTAACCACTCGTAAATCTCAACATTCCCTGTAGGTTGCAGTGTAATGACATAAATAATCGATTACTGTAGGTTTTAGCGTGCATGTACGTTTGCCATGTTTCACAGCGTGAAATGACATTTCGCTCGAAAAATCGCGTTTACTTAAATGATCGTTTCAATGAAAAAACACCTTGATATTTGATGAGAGCTGCAATACTTCCACCTTCACTTGGCGATACCTGAAAATACTAACAGGTTAATACAGTTTGAGGCTCCATTACTCGTAGAATTTCCCTAGCAGCGAACGAGAGTTTCAGCAGTTTTCCCTTAGTTTGTTGCATATCGAAATTCCCGAAAACTGAAAACTTTTAATAAAAATACCTGTTCATCTGAAATTTCGGCATAATTGATCTTCAAACATACTTGGAACCCAGAGGTATAATTGGAATTTCGTGTACCCACTGAAATTCGCAATGTTCTGAATTTCGGCATGCGAGATCGGAATACGCCAATTTTAATCAACTGCAATAGGAATTTACGGCTGGCACATAATTGGTACACAATTAGTGCGGGCAGACGTTTATAAACTCCACTTTAAGAAAGGTTTCTCTTACTTCAACAGTGCCGCTCCGGATGCAAAGGAAAAATTTCGGATCGGTGACTGCTTTGGAATGACCGAACGTTATCACAACATCGCCTTCAGGTTCCATAGCAACCCGAAATGCATATTAAAGTCTATTACCCGAACCTCCCACGAATTTTCAAGAATTTCATATATTCCGTGTACGAGAATGCTTTCCGAAAACAAAGAGCCTTTCGCATGTAAACGCGCTAGGGTCCCGATCTATTGTCCTTCCTATTTTATATGGGACGAAATTGAAAAGGGAAAACCCCTCTCCCCTGCGGGAAATGGGGTTATTATTAGATGCTCGAATATTGCCTGTGCTGCCCAAATGAGTTATTATAGGTAGGCCAGGAAATAATATTAAAACAGCTTCAGATTTATAGAGGCTGCCTTTTGGAACCGGATGCATCTTACTGTTCGAAGATCGGGTATGAAAAATTTACGAGCGAAATATTCTTTAATTAGACTATTTCGGAGTTGTCGAAGGGATTAATGGAAAATGCAATTCAGAAATTTTTCGAGGGGACGTTTAAATATATCCAGGAATCTTTCATACGCCATTTTGATTAACCCGATGCAACAAAATCGTTCAGGTTTTTTTTGATAAAACTTTTTCCACCATCAATATCATTGATATATTTCTTTCTATTAATTTGATAACCAAAACAGATCATCATGAATTACAGCGTAACTTATAACAGGAACCTTTTTTTCATTCTTGAAGTTCTCAAGAAACTAAAAATAAATTTGATGTTTTTTGACATATTATTTAAAACAAGCCACTAATATTAGGCAAAAACTTGTTATTCGTCTTTCGGCATGTTTTGAATTTCATTTTTCTGTGAATTCACTTAGAATACAAGGAATGAACCGAAAGGCTTGAAACAACCAAAGCGAACTAAACTTCTGACGACAGACTGAAATAACAAAAAGGCAATAAAATTAAATGAATCAAAAAGAATAAAGAGATATTTAAATTAGAGCAAATTAAGGAAACTTAAATATTGAGATATGGTTGAAAATGCATTTACAAAACAGACCAAATCAAATGGCAAACAGCTTCACTGAAATTCTGAACCAAACATGTAATCAAAAATACTTAAACAGTTGTACGAAAAAAGGATCAAGCTTGTTTGTAAAAAAAATGGATGAAAACATTAAATTGATGAAAAATAATGAATTTTACCTAAGATTGCTGTTGCAAAAACATAAAAACAGAAAATAATAAATTAAGAACTGGGATACTTTGATCAATTAAAATAGCCAAAAATGCATATTTGAAAAAATTGTAAATGCTGGACCAAAGACAATAACAATTGTAAACTGAAAGAAGAAATAAAACAGGAATGGATTAAAAATAAAAATCACATTGTGAATATGAACATTACTATAACATAGGACAATATCACAGAGAAAATGAAAATACAATAGTATATTAAAAAAAAATGAAAAAATGAATCAGCACAATTCATTTTATATAACATCAGCAGATCCAGTAGGGTTTGAGTCCATGATCGACCAACTGAAATGTAGAAAAGCGGAAGGCTATGATGAAATAAAAGCTGAAACTCTAAAGGAAATAAAAACAGAGATATCAGATCCTTTGCCTTTTCTTTTCAATAAGTATTTCGAAGCAGGAATATTTCTAGACGTATTTAAGTTGGGCCTAGTGAAACCAATCTATAAGGAAGGAGACTGTTCTCAGGTTTTGAACTACAGGCCTACATCATTATTCTCTAACGTAGCTAAACTTCTTGAGAACATTATTCAAGTCCGTATTGTTCAATACCTCGGAATCAATCAAATTATTAGTGAGAACCAATTCGGTTTTAGGAATAGACGGTCAACTGAAGATTCAAAAATCAAACTAACACAACATATATATGATCATTTAGATAAAAATGTTCCATCCCTCTCCATCTTCATTAAACTAGCCAAAGCGTTTGACACGGTCTGTCAAAAATGGCTTCTCCAAAAATTAGAGAGCTACAGATGCAGAGGATGCAGAAGTTCCAAACTAATGGAAAGTTACCTTTTGGATCGAAAACAAATTGTAGAAATCGTCGTAGTTGGGCCAAACTTCTTAAATATGGCGTACCACAAGGAAGTGTGTTGGGTATGTTTTTGTTTGTCGTCTATATCAATAGTTTCTGAAAATTGAAGAAGCAGATGGAATTATATGCTTTGCTGAGGATGATGGAAACATATCAAACTCATGGAACTAAGTAAAGGAGATGAAAGATGAAAAAATGGTTAATATACAAAAATTCAATTTAAACGGCGTACCACAAGGAAGTGTGTTGGGTATGTTTTTGTTTGTCGTCTATATCAATAGTTTCTGAAAATTGAAGAAGCAGATGGAATTATATGCTTTGCTGAGGATGATGGAAACATATCAAACTCATGGAACTAAGTAAAGGAGATGAAAGATGAAAAAATGGTTAATATACAAAAATTCAATTTAAACGTAGAGAAAATCAAACATATATTTTTTCATTTAACACCTTAGTATGAAATAACAATAAAACGACGTTCTTTAAATATTCGTAATGAAAACAATCAGAAAAAGAAGACCTTAATTCACCTAAATGTTGAGAACGCTGACTTTCAGCTAAAAACCTACAAAACCCTCTTCATTCCGTATCGTTGTTTCCGGTAACTAAACCGGCCATTTTTTCCGGGATTCAATAAATTGAGATAAGAGAATTTCAATCAAAATGCGCTTTGTTGGATTTCTCCCCCTACGATATTTGCTTTCCAAACCAGAACGCTGCAACCTCCATGCCCTTTGGGATGTTAAATAGACCGGCACCGGATCAGCAAAATATTTTCCATCATTTAGGCTGCTGGTACCCATATATCGATAATTTGAGGAGTCAGAAATGGAAATATTGATCTAAACGGATATAATCATTTGAATGATGCTACATATCAGGCAGATGCGAATCTCTCAGTGATATGGAAAGTTGTTCTTATCGAACTGAAAACTTGTACGATATTCGCGTTCCGTAAGGAAGGACAGGATATCCCTCTCTCTCGGCAAAAATGTAGATTCTTCGAGATTGCGTTTTCCTACACATCAAGTTAAGTGCTAAAGTTTGAGATGTTCCATTTCACTATAAAGCCTCAGGGTGAATTATGACAGCTTATTACATCACTGTTTTTCATTCAATATCTTATTATAACATGTACTTCCAACACTTATATTCAATTTCTATCTACTTTCAAGAAGATGTAGTGGAACTGAAACCTCGACGTTGATTGAATCATTTAGATCCACCAAAAAAAAACCGGGAAGAAGAGTCGAACGAGAAAGTGCAAAATCGATCCGTAGGTAGTAAACTTCAAGGATCCCGAACTTCTTATATTTTATTCGAATAAGAAACGGTTTGAATTCGGATACGGGAAATTTCATGGCAGGGATATAAAACTTCTCATATTGCTGATTTAGATTTCACAAGATGATGGTGCTTGATCGCTGTAGGTTTTCCGCTTCTCTAGCAATAGGTTTTCAACGTTTCCCGCTTAGCAGCATACGAGATGGGAAAACGAATGGATTTTCTACGGGTTTTAAAGAGTGACAGTTTTATTATTAGGATGTCTTACGGACATTTCTTTCGTACCAAAGCAATGAATGGAACGGAACTGATACAAAAGCAATTGATGGTGAGTGTGAACTCATCACCATTTCCAACTGAACGCCCATCACAAAACGGCGCGTTGTTTTCGAAGGTGAGCTCTTTTCTGTTATGGACAATTGAAATTACCGCCACCAGACTAATCTGAATCGTTCCACTTCCATTTCGTAGATTAAATCTGCGATTCTCCAATCAGTAAGCTTTGTTGCGTGCCAACTGGCACTTACAGGCAATCCGACATAACACAAATTACAAAGCACGGTATTAATACGTCAATGCGCCCTTTCTACAAATTTATGTTAACGTCAGCGACCTAAAGATACAACGACGTTTTGAGGCACTCAACTAATTTCAATTTGAAATCAGTTATTTAAATATATGACTATACATAATATCACAAAATGTTCGAAATATGATAAATCAAAAGGGAGAATATTTTTTAGCGTTTACATTTTGACGCAGTAGATTTCGTCTCACTTACATGTCTGACTTTTTTGGAATAAAGTCTTAGTTGTGCGCATTCAAAGTGATACATATTATATAATAAGATAATGTTCCAATTTAATTCCAGTTCAGTCTTTTTGCGCTTCAGAAAATTCGAATGTTCCCCAGTCTTTCGATTCGAAACGCTATGAGCAATAAACGAAACGAAAGTCCTATCCTGAAGATTCCGGCAGCGTTTTTGGTTAGGGTTCTTTTTCCGAACATTCCCCGCGACAAGCTTTTACAATTACATCTCGCACTATAGTAAAAAATGTTTACATTCTCCTCGAAAAGGCGTTCGCTCCCGCATAGCGGGTTATATATTCTTCGAATGATGAGTTTCGCCAACACTCCGGTATACCACATGTGTAGAGGGTGTGTGCAGAGTGGCATTTTTACATTGTCTGTTCTGTCGCCTCAACACCAGACAGTTGAATAATATGAGAACACATTCTCAAGTCATCTGAATAATGTACTCTTCGGTAAAAGGGGATTCCTTTAGTAAACATATCCTACATTTATCTCATACGTCTATGTAACTATGAATTTCGTAATTCAAATATAACTACAGTCGTCCCTTGATTTTCGCGACGGTTTGTCGAATATTCATTCCACAAAGCGAATGATGACCTATTAAAAGTCGATTTCATCACCAAGAACAGAGTTTCATGAACCCTCCTCTTAAAACTGCTAACAATTAATGCATTTCTTATTCAAACAGGGTGATTGTTTGGTTTCTTTCGATCAAGACAATTATCAAGCAAATAGGAGTTAGTATCGTTCATTTGTTTGTAATTTAAATCGAATGCTGGATTTATTGTTGAACATTCGCATAATTTTCTTGTGTTTCGATGTCGATCAATAAAAAAAATTTCAAATATCAAAATGTTACATTACTGGCTAAAGATAAGGAATAGATTCCTTATACAACCAACTCTTCCAGATTGTAGACGTGGCAAATAAATGCGATGAAAGCTCCGAAAAGTTGTGGTCCGATACGGGAAAGCTTTGTGGTAGACAGATACGAGGAATGTTTGTGGTAGACAGATGTCCGACAGTTGAAAGTTGTACCGCATATTGATGAGTCTGTTCTACTGTCTCATCTTTCAGACGGACTTGTTTCGGCCGTAAAATAGAGCAACTTCTCGAACTAAGAACTTCCGTACCGGGAGACCGATTCTCAGTTTCTGAATAGCTTCCAAATTAAAGAACTTTGTCAACATTACGATATATCTAAGAGATGTTTGATGAGAGGGCAACGATGCGAAAATCATTCGGAATGTCAGATGTCCCAAAATAACGTATTCGGGAAGTTTCAGATTGTTCTCTTTCATGAAAATCGATATTCCAATGGCATCGTTTTTCTCTTATCGTAACTTACTGCTACATCATGAATTTTTCATTTTCGTCAAGGCATAATGGATATACTGGTGTGGCTTATTGGAGACGCAGTTCAATACTGTAACTCTCCCGGAAATATCCTTGTGTATCTTTTATTCAGATTTCCCAAAGAAGTAGTTCAGCTTTTAAAGTAGGCGAAGTAAATCTATTCATTCTTTCGATATAGCAAATAGGGAGCGGAAAGTAATTGATTTTCCAAGAACCAATATTAAACACGATGCGCCTCAAACAATCCGGATAACGTGGCGTTTTAATTGCACTCAAGTCTAATTCTCATCATTATTCTTACAGGTGGTTTATATGGCTCATGCACTGAGACGAATTTCTTACGCGACCTGCGATCCTCAACGTAGGCTCTTCTGCTTCTTGGCTCGCGAACCGCAGGGACACTTCTCGCTTCAGTATTGCCATTCATTTCTGACCATCTCGTCTGATCAGGTGAGGTTAAACGATATCGTTATCGAAATTTCGGGGCCCTAATGATTTACCGCTATTTTCCATTATGAAAACTCTCGGCGGATTTAATCGATTATTGGATCGGTGTACAAATTCTCTTCATTAAGGCGTAATAACCTTCAATTAATTTGATATCTCGGTATATTGTTCGTTACGATCCGAGGAGGATCCTTATAGAGAATTATAACAAAGTCAATTAATATCTGTCAGCGCAGGCCCTTCCACAACAATCGCGCTCCCTCCCCCGCAACCCCTTTTGACATCCAAGATTCAGGAAATAATGAATTGATGATCCTATTAATGGCGGGAAAGGTGGGAGCATTATGGCGTTGGCCAAGGTGACCTGCCTGATTGTCTGGCCCATTATATTCCCTGAGCTAAAATACGGAAAACGAATTCGGTGCCTTATTCACTATTTATCAAACCGTTAAATGAATATCAAATTAAATTTGATAAAAATATGGGACGGATAGACTATTCGATGAATTTTAATAGGAATGTAATGTGCTGTCCGCGGTTATTATTTTTCCATTATTATCCACACCCAACGGACCACCCCTAAAACATATAGTAATATAGTTACTCGCAAATAAATTTGACCTCAAGAGCGCTATTCGGAAATAACATCGCGTGCCAAATTGAACGCTGGTTGGCCTTCATGTAATTACTATAGATAAATTATGGACTTTTATGGATAGTCGGGGGTTTTCATTCTGGCACCTGGGCCATATTTCCAACAACAGGACGGTTAATAAACCTTTGGATCTGTCGTTTGGTAATATTCAAGCTAAGTAACGATAGGTTCGATCATCCCTTCAACAAAACTCGTCTCTGGCTTCGCACACAAATAACTCTGTAAACTCAATGAATTTTAAATTAAATCAGAGCGTTCCCTCTTCGAATGGCCATAATTTGTCGTCCAAGTCACCCGGATTCTATCAGAGAGAAGCATCTTAACAACGTCCTCCTATACTCGACGCTTTCCGATAAGTATCTTATGGCCTACAAATATTTCCCATTTTCTTCGTATCTATCCAACGGACAATGGTACTTAGGGGCCATTCTCATATTTATTTCCGACCACTTAATCCAAAACGAGGAATTTTCGTATCTATCGAAATATACGACATTCGTGGATCTTTTATAATCTAATCTCATTCAGTGCTCCTAAAGTTGACCAATTCCATATCAGAACGGTAATATCGTTCTCTTTGTCGTTTTTCTAACTTTCGTTACAGTATTTTCTTTCTGAGGCGAATGGGATATAACAAACATCAGTTTTGAATTACAATATTCTTCTATTTTTTCTTTATGAAGTTGATTCAGTTGATTCAATTTTCGTCACTTTCTTAATTTCATTAAGGAGTTCAATACTTAAAAGTTTATTTCGAAATCTTTGTTTTTAACTGATGATAATTAAATTAATGAAAACTCATTATGAAACAACCTATTATATAAAGTTTTCCGTTGTCTTAGTCACTGAAGAAATTTGCATTTCAATATCGCTGTTACCACTGCGAATTGAATAAAACATCAAAGAACCTAAGTACATCCAATTTTCAGTTAAAATGGAGAATACCTGTCGTTATTGCGATTATTTCCGAAATTTACCATCTTTTTGATCTGAGCATAAAAGGAGAGAAAATATTCTCTGAATGTATTTCAACTAGTAGATCCCATACCCAGCTGTTCGAGACCGATTCCAGACAAGATTTCTGAAAGTTTCAGACTCATAAAATATTCACGATTGTTCCATTAAAGGGATCCTGAATTATTTCATTGAGAGAACGGAAAAAGATATCACCCCTGGCATGAATAGAAACATTAAAATTCACTTAAAATCCCGGTAAGCGTCGAACTCTCTCAGAAATAATCGTACCAACTGACGGAATTGGGTTGATCCGGGGTTTTCATGGAGATATGTCGGATATTTCCGGGTTGTTTCATGATTCCGTTGTTGATGTAACTTCTGAATTTTCAATTCGGAATTGAAGCATCTTTCTCGGTTCAAGAGAACGTTTACAACACATAGAAATGATAACATAATTTGTGCGGGACAAAAACATACAGTTCATCCAATTATATCTAGGATGTCAGAATGAATTATTCAAAAAGGAAAGCAACTTCGCTTTTGTTAACAAACGACTCTTTGTTCAGGAATAATTGAATATGTATTAGGTTATTTCTCATCGATATTGAAGCGGACATGGAACTGCGAAATATTCATTGCGCTCCTTGCAGATATTCTGGCTGTTGATTTTTTGAGCCGATAGTGGATGTTGGGAAAAAACTGAAAAGCGATACTTTCCATAATCATTCAAAACACCATCATGTTTGAAAAAGTTCTTCATTATCGTCAAGAATCAGTGGAAAGAGTTGAATTTATCAAGCAGAAAATTTTTTCACCTTGTCTAAAAATGCTCCTCCACCATTTTTCAAAACATGCATTCTCCTCACAGTTCATAAATTTTGTTTTCTTATTTTCACGCTAATTCTACACCTCTAACCGTTGATGGGTTACACGATACTTTAATTATGGTATCGATGGGGTCGATTGGTACCGGTTGGAATATTGGTAAGAACAATACCGGTACAGTGGAATATCGTACCGTAGTTCAGAATGCAGGTTGGCAATGTGGTATACATAGTTAACTCTCTTTTTTTTCTTTTTGTACCCCTTTTATATACTTTTTAATGAAAACAATTGATGGTTTAATAGTCTGAAGGACTATTTCTTCGATGAGCACTATTCCTCATCCAAATCATATTTTTAAGACAAATCTATGTAACTTTCACCTCCTATCTTCCGCTTCATCCCCTGTCACTCCCAAGGAACATACATGAGTTAATTATCGTCCTCAGTGACTCCCCCTCAGTGATTTCTCCCCAACCAAGGCATTGCACATCATTGTTGAAAAATTTCAAATAAATTAAATTATACATAAAAATACAATTCAGCAACAATAATAAAAATCTGCATATTGTTTAAAATTGAGCAGTAATTAAATTTTTGGTTCTCACTCAATCCCATAATGAAAAATATTTCTTTCTATTAACCACTGTAGAAATATATTTTGAGGACATTTTCACATCAAATCAATGAATATATTGTACGTTATTTGATTGAAATTACGAGTTGAAAACTCTCGTTTTCGCTACACCGCTTCTCAGAGCGGATGGAATTCGATATTCCCCATCTCTACCTCTAAACGCAACGTCCTTCGATTCTGATCCCTCGTCTACCTCGATTGAATCGAAGTAGAGATTCGAATGTCAAATTAAGTCTTACACGGAAAAATCTACGTTCAAATTGAATCGGAATGAAACAACGGGTTCTCTGATTTTCCTCCATGGTCTCTTTTTTCACTCGGGTTTGTATCACATCCGCAGGCGTCCAAGAACAATGCACCTCGAATTCCTTCCTGCGCCTTAATTCAGCAGAAGTTTCGATCAATATAAATTTAAAATTGATAACTCATAAAAATTGTCGCTTCGGCGTCTTCTCTTTTTCGACGGCGTCAATGAATATAATTCGCGTTATCCTGTTTTACCCGAAAACGAATAACACATCGAAGGCGGCATTTATTCAGACGCAGTACGGAATGGAATCAAATTCCCAGGATAGCAAAATATTTTCTCGCATCAGTGGAAATGGGATGTCAAGCGGAGTGGAAGTGCAGATACAGTGAAATTGAATAAAATGTTTACTTTTTATTTCCTCCTTCAAATCCGCTGTTGGTAATCAAGTAATGTTGCTTAAGAGCTGAAAGCTTGGCTAGCGTTACATACATAAGCTTTCTACCAATTAAGAGGTAGCTGAAATTAGACGAATGTTTTGAGTACAACCTTCTATCACGTTGATTAAGAGACATCAGACGACTAGCTCTATTTGTATTTCGTATGCTGCTGGAAAAGCTATTACGTAAAATCCGGATTTTGGCTCGGTTGCTTATGACAAATACATTTGTCATCCGTTCTTTGAAAGTGAGCAAGTGGATATGGACAAAGCCAACTTAGTGAAGAGAATTTGATTGGCAGTAACAGACTCGTGGAAAGAAATTTGGCAAGAGCAGTGTTAGGGAGAATATTTAGGTGCAGAACAAATTATATTTACACGCTTTAAATACTGTGTCAAATTAGCTTCAACATTGGACCGAAACGCTTTACTTTATCAACGAACGAATAGAAAAAATTTGTTACTCTTCTAAAATCCAAATTTAGATTCAGTTGATCTGTTTGAATTCACCATCATCTCGCAGATTGTTACCATTTCAAACTTGAAATTAACTGAAATAAGAGGTTGAATTAATTAATTTCGTTCATCAATAATTCAAGAAATAATCCCAATGCTATTCAGTTCCTTTCACAGTAACATCTATTACTTCATTTTTTCTAGATATGAGTTTCATCACCTATAAGTGCGAATATAAACTAAACAAGAATTGATGTTTCCCAATATTGCACTCTCAACATTGAACCTCGTTCGCATTCGCGAAGACTTTTGCGACTAGCGACATACTTTCAGGCTATTGGACTTTACTCCTACTAACAGGTAACGCTTCAAGTGCAATCTTTTCAACATCTGCCTAGAAGTTCTATTTCTGCATATGATATACTTACCACTTATAAAATTGTCATTATACGAACATGTAGCATTTTTCAACCCATTATCATGCATTCACGACAAAAATGAATAATGTGTCTCTCTAAGAATATACAGGTCCATTTGTCGAGTAACATTTTATATGGGCCATATAAATGTCCGACAATAAGATGAATAAAGAATCACCAACTCAAGAAATATGCGCGGGTAAATGGACAAATTTTTATTTCTCGATGTCGACAAAAATACGAATCTTCTCGCTAATACAAAATTTATTCCGTCATTCCTCCCCATTGCGTCAGCCTAAAAAAGTCATTTATTTCTTGAATGTTTCATTACTCCTTATGTGAATAATAAATTGAATCGAGGGGTTCAACTAGAAGATATATATGAAAATAAAGTTTGGAAAATTTTCGTTGGAATATCAGACGGGATCACAATTTTTCAGATTGTGCAAATATGAGAATTAAATTTTCAGTTGCTTCTCTCGACACGTTACCCTGACTTTGGAATATGCAAGTTTTTACAAGTAACATTTCTCTTAAAATATAATCTGCTCACATTGATAGATGAAGCCAAGATTTTCACAATTGAAAGCAGATAAAAAAAGCAAGATCGTGTAACTGACCTGGGTCTAGTGCCAGACTTTTCAGATCGCACTAGTGCCTCTGGCATGACCTAACGACTATATATTGAATATATAGCCGGGACCAATGGGTTTACGTGCCTTCCGACGCACGATAGCATTCTCAAAAATTAAGTTGAACCCAGAAAAAACTGGGGTTTTTGTCAGGGGAACGTAGACCCCCATCGGATCTTTCGTGGAGCCCTGGGGATCCATCTGTACCACTTTCTGAATCAAGAGCCTGAGGCATGATAGGTTAGTTGTAGTTCGGGATCCGTGTTCCAAATGAGAACAAAACAATATTTCGGCTTTTGTGTTCCTGATTGCTCAATATGCAGCTATTGGTATACAAATGCTATTTACCAACAAATATTCATCTCCGAATGCAGGTAACGCATAAGTTGGTGAACGGTTTCGCTTGCAGGGTCATAAAGCGCAACCAGTCATCGACTAGAACTTGGCAGTCCTTTAAAGGACTACTCCAACATCCCATACACGGGGAATCGCTAAGGAAGATCCCGTTAATTAAATTCGATAATGGGATCTAGTCCGATAAAATGGAGTGGGGAAGTTTGGAACGTCAATAGAGGAAAGCAGGGTAAATCACGCTCCGTAAACTCGAAATGAACATTTTATAGGGTGATGGGTATTCCACCTTTGCACGATTAATTCCTACTGAATTCAACCGAACCTTCGCCGTCTGAATTCAACGTCATTAGTGGTTTATACACTAACATTGTTTGAAACTGCAAAATTCGATGATCGCGGAAATTGTTCACTGAACGTTTGACAAAGTTACTTCGAAGCAATCGAACTGGAATGGAACGCATTTATGCGGCGCTGTCCAGAATTTTGTTAATTGAATATCTGCGATACGATCTCTTTCCTTATCCGTTGAACTGTGAATATCGATTATCTTTCATGAAAGGTCGAATGAATTGGTAGAAATGAATGTGGAACCTTTGAAGTTTCGATATTTGTGTTTTTATTTTTCGCTTTTTTCGATACTTAGCCAACTTAGTTGCATTGAACGTGTTCATGGATAAAATAGAGACGATTTGCCTGTTTGACGCTTGGTCGTATCTTATTAATTAAATTTTGTTTGTAAAAAAAATACAGCAAGTTTTTTTTATTTTTGCTTCATTACATATACTCAATAGGTACTTTATGGCAAAATGTTAATTTCTATATCAAATACAACAAGAATTCTAATATATATTCTTCATATCGAAGTTCTATATTATTAGTATCCTGTGATTGTAATAATCTCTTTATCAGTCGACTCTCATTTATTTGTGATTCTAAAACCATCGTTGCCCAATGTTTCGTTAAGATTCTTGCTAGCACAATCACCTTTAAAAAAAAAGTCCTTTTCTTGAACGTCTAATTGGTGGAGGAGCTAGGAATAGACGATTTTGAATCCTTTCATCTAAGTTATTGAAACAACTACAATCAATTTTACTGAAATGTGTTTTAATTTTGTCATTAATTATCTGTAGATTTTTCGCGAAAGAAGAGAAATTTGTTGTAATAGTGGTTCTCTTATATACACTCACGATCCATCGTCAAGAACGAACCCACCAAATATTCTGCCAAGCACATAAACAAGATCAAGAACTTCTCTATAGAATACAATTTGATACAAGGAAGAAATGATGTCATGAAGATCATGTTAACCGACACAAAATTTAATATAAGAATAACGAATTTATAATCTAAAAAAATATTCCTAATTAAAGGTGAAGGGAGGTAAACCCAAAATTACCGCACTGAAATTGATTGTAAGTACTTTCACTCCAAACTCGATTAATTCAAGGGTATTGTTAACTTATCTTGTATAAAGTGACATCGCAAATCTGAACTTCAACTAACAGTTAAATAAGGGAGTCGAAATGTATAGAAACATACCACATACCAGACATAGATTATACAAAAGAACCTTTGTTGTGGTGGAGCGAGCGTCAACATAGTTTCCCTAATTTAAGCAACCATGCCACGAAATATTTACAATCTTCGTCGAAGGGGTGTTTAGTAAGGGTAATTTAGCGTTCGCTCGAAATGATTGTTTAATTTCGTGCTTTAACTATTTCATTTCTGTTAGAAAGGTATTTTTATTGACTGACCCTTCGACCAATTTAGGTAATTTATCAATCGAACAATATTCTGCTACTATATTTTACGACTCCATTTTCTATAAAAGGTGTGGCGACACCTTTTAACCGCGATTGTATTTCAGAGTCAAACGTTCTTACTTTTGTGCAAGATCGTAATCGTCCAATGCTCCCGTTATTTGACTCAGGTCTCCTGCATGGTATTTTTTCTATTCATTCTTTCATCCATTGAATTCGCGAGGATTGAGAAAACGCCGAAAGGGTCTAGAAATATGAGCGGCAATCTGAATTCCGGTCGTCTACCCCTGCAAGTGGTTAAGGTTACTGTTATATGTATATAGAACTTTACGCATATGCTCTTCTGAATGGACAAAACAGCGAAATCTGGTGGGGTTGTTTGCAATTGTAGCAGACTTTCCCTCAATTTTTCTCATTTTCCAACAGCAAGAAAAATATAGAACTGGGTCATCGTAACGTAAGTCAATACGAAAGAATATATTTCGTGGAATTTTATTGAAATATAAAAAAGAATGATCACCGCCCTTTTTGTTCAATGAGAACCCAGAATTCTACTTTCGAAATACCGTTAAGAGTCGGTGATGCGTTCCACACTCCAAGGGTTTGAAATTGCGTGGATTTTTCACGCGCAACTTCCCCGAGGAGGGTTCAACCCCATCTTTTCGAATATTTCACTTTCGAGAGCAGGCGTAGGGGTGGTTTTAATTATTGCTCGAGTATTTGTTTCTGATCTAAACTGTTTGACATTATAATTTAGGTACTTCAAGAGAGGCACTTAAGGGACTTTCAGTTCAGACTTATAAATTGAATAAATCCGATGTAGAAATTTCATTGGGGGTCGTTACCATAAGGAACTTAATGGGATGGAAATTTAATGCTGTTAACGGAATTTAAGTCCGATATATTTCAATTATAGAATGAAACTATATTGTCAACCCTTGATATCTGAACCAATAATCTACCGCGGTGAAATTAAAAAAAATCTCTGCATGATTCATGAATCCCGTCGATCAAAATTTTCATCACCCCATGCAACAATAATCAAGAATTGAATAATGACTTTCCTTAATATGACACGCTGTGATTAATAGCTGCTTTTGAATTCGTTCTTCGGTGAGAACGTGGAGGTATTAAATCTGTTCACATGCAAACCTGTCACGTTTTTATGTGGAAATTTTCAAACTCTCCTAGAAGGACTTCTATTTCTATTACACTTTATTCGGTATTGTTCAATGAAATAAAATTCGTTCTTTATAAATGAATATTTCTTTTCTCTGTATCAGTGTAGAAGCATTCAGAATATTCAACGTGCTTTCGTTAATGAAACATAAACGAGGATCGTTCTCTCGAGGAAAATGCTCCGACTGAATCTGAAGATTGCACTTGAATGCCGCAATGACATAATCGAGAAGCAAATATCCAGGGTGAAGTAGATCCTCAGAAACCTCACGATATGCCAGCCGCTAGTTCGTATAAACACAGACGGAGCGATAGTGGAAAATTCTCCTCAAAATGGCGTAACTTCCAGGACGGAGACCGTGTCGCATAATTAGTGGAAGACCGCTAAATGTAGCCAGTTGTTATACCATCACAATAAAGTTACCGTGTCCCAGTTTCTCCGCTCTCGTCTTCCTTTTCATTGTCAGCCAGCAGTCTTATACGCGTCTCAATTCTGACAGGAAAATATTGCAAATCAGGAAAGCCGCATCTCCTCACTATTCTCCTCAAAATATTCCATTATGAAATAAAATTTAAAACGAAAAATAGCGTTTTCGCGGACCGGAAAACATCTGTTCCTTCATCATTCGCCAAAATACACACAGAACTACACAATGATAATCGTCTAGACACATAATTATAAAAAGTGAAATAAGCCGGAGAAGAGCCTTATTAATATGGCGTTATTGTGCTCGAAACAATAGCGTTCCATGTTCTAAATGATCCAACCCGGCTGCTTCCCAGCCGCTCTCGAACCTGAATTGCAGTTCAGGATTTTCAAATACAGAAGTGCTTTAGGAAAGAAAAAATCGGTAACGTGAAGGATGACCTGCTTAACGTAAAAACGAGGACACATTAAAATCGAATGCCCAAATTCCGGCAATGTTATAATCGAGAATTGTGATGAGGAGTGTCCGATGTCATCATCGATCTTCTGCAGCAGGAATTTAATGTATCTACATATTTAGCCATGCACGAGTCTGTGGAGAATGGAGGGTAAATAATGACCACTCGACTTAATCGAGGCTGTATTATCGAATAGACGAACGTACTCTAGAAGTTGTAATGGTAAATTATAAATGTGGAAGTTACTGTAATTCAAGATAACTGTGAATTGAACTGCACGGCTCGTATGATTTCTGAACATTACGGTTACATTACGAGTTCTAATAAAGGTTAAATTATCTTCAAACATATAAAAAAAAAGTGAATCATTTAATAGAGCACAAATCTCACGGTGCAGTGATTTATTAGGTACTCTTCACTTCTGTGGATTCGTCTTGACTCAAGTTCGTCAGTGAATTACGTAACAAATATGATTTTTCCTACTTCACTTTTGAAATTTGAATGTTTGCCTTTTATTTTTGTCTTCTAATCGTGTATTTCTTGATTTTGCTTCATATTGTTGTAATATCTCTTTGTTTATTATTCAGGCACGCTATTTGATGCTGTCTCACTCTGAGAGTTATGAGCCTCTTGCCTCTCCTTATTATTCTAATTGTATAGTAATAGTAATAGTAAAATTTAAATTGACAATGCAACATTATCGCTTATATGAAGGACACCACGTATTTTAAAATTCAAAATAGAACTTCGTTATATTATGGCAAATAGAATTATATTCCCTATTAAACCCATATCCATCTGTCATAACTATCATTTGGGAAAGTGTGACGGATTTGTCGAAATATTCTTTTTTCAGTTAATCTATTGACTTGCTGTTTTACTGCATTTGTGATTATAATAATTAATGTCATATAATTTTCAATCGATCTATGCTGAAACCATGTTTATATTTTATTATTATTATTCTTTACTAACGAAATTTACCCCTTAATGATATATTTGTTTTAATTTTAGGTATTTGATTATTAGAGGTGACTAATGAAAAAAGTTTATGGTTTGAATTGTCATCATACATCAATTTTTTTTACCTATTGGATTTGTTCTAGTTTTTCATCTTTTATAAAGAAACAGGCAACAAATATTGATATTTTAAGTTTCTTTTTTTTTTGAGGTTGTCTCACAGGTGGACTATGACTTCCATCGAGATAATAGAAATTCTTAAATTGATGCAAGCTTTTGATAAGCAGTATACAGGACTTAGACAGCGACTGCGAAATTTTTAGTGCTTTCGAGAAAAACACTCGACAGGGAATAATAAAAATTGCGACAGCATCGTCAAGAGTAACTTTTTATTAAACCCATCAGCTTTGTTGTAATTAATTTTTTTTTGTATAGTCATAGAGAAAACAAATCCAACTGCAACGTTCACTGATTCTGCCAATCAATATGAAAACACCCCTTCTTTACATTTATTTATACATAATCTGTAAATATATTTTGCATGAAAAATATTCCAATGTGAAATTGCTGAAATCGGTGACCCACCTGCAATTATTCCTTTGATTCTTCCTTACCACAGGCACTCACGAACGGAACATAAAACTCGCATATCCCCATTTTCCATACGTTCTTTTTTCGTTCGAACAATGCGCTGAAGAGATGGTTTCCCGAATCAAACGATCCTTGGGGTTAAGCCTGAATATGCTTTCAGCCGATATTTCCATGCAGCTTAGTAAAGAGTGAAAACATGTGAATGTTTTGCCTGATTTACAAGTAGGTATTTAGCTCCTTTCAGCCGTTTCGGTATAAAGCATTTAATATGAGCCGGGAAAGACTTTTCGAGATCGAATTGTTCTCGTTGTATTTGAAATCGATGGACGGATCGAAATGAGTTCAATGGAGCAAACGGGATCTTGAAGCGGTTCGTTGTAATGAATGTAGAGTGCACCTCATTGAAAATCAGACGGGGCCTTTTCGCGATGGAAAATACGAATTTTTCATGAAGCAATTCGACGAAGGTTTGTTCACAACTGATTTAATAACCAATTGAGGAAATGGAATTCCTTGGGGAATTCGTGTTTACATTTTTGTGTATATAGTATTAGTATCACTTCTGGTACCTACACTGCTCCCATAAAAATTGCTTTTAGTTTCGTTTACTAAGTCTTATATCCTAGTGGGTTTCGTTCGAAAGAGTCTAAGCTAAATCGAATATATATTTCATAGAATGAAATTGGAATTCCAAGGGATAGTTTCTGAATAGAAGCACTAATTGACGTAATTGGACATACTAGTTATGCACCGAATATTGAATATCACAATCAAACATCATCAAATCATTATTCCGTTATGAAATATCCAATAACAATGATAATGATTGGAACTTTTTTTGTTCGAATAAATAATGAACGGAACATTAATAACAATGTTAACTTAGAAACGTAAAATTGCTACTTCCACATAGGTTTGCTCGATTCGACGGGGGGTGGAAAACAATTCAATTTAATTTTAAAGCTAGACCGCAAAATATTTTTCGAATGGATTGTGATGTATGCTGCACATATTCAATTTTTACGTTAGTACGATGATTTATACGTTACGAATGGGATGCGTAATAGTATTAATCCCTAAATGATGCTAGTATGTATATGTAAAGCTTTTAGCGGATTAACAAAGTGGCCGTTATATTGGTCAAATGTTAAAGAGTAAACTGATCATCCCCCGGAAATGAAACAGACGCACGCAATATTATTTCCCGTGTATCAATAAATAATTAAAAATTTTACAAGTATTGTTGAGAAAAGAATTGCAAGTTGAAGTACGTGAAGATTGCTTTTGGATAGAGCTCGGTTACAACAGAACGGTCTACGTCGGCAGTCAGTGACAACATTCCAATGGTGCCAGTTGCCCGCCAGTTGGAGTGCAGGGAACCTGATCTGAGCGAGAAAGAACGAACTGTCAGTGTGGGTACCGCTCGAATACCCGAACGTTCGGAACTCGCCTCGATAGGGTCCCCTATAACTTTAACAAAAAAAAAACCGCAAGTGTTGGTACCCCGGAATTCTATCGTGATCGGAATAGAATTAGCGCCTCGATTAAATAATTCCTCGCCGAATGTGTTGTATTCCAGTTGATCATACGGTCAAATAGAGTGATTGTGCTAGTGTTCACCAGTTATCATGTGTTCCTCCGTTGTTGCGATGTCATATAGCTCCGCCAATCATCAGATCAAATGCTAATCATGGGTAGATTGGGAAAATCCTTATCAAGCAGTACCAATTTCAGAGTGCATTACAGAAAGTTCATTAACGATTATAGTAAAAGCTGTGAAAACCTCATGAACGTCATGCCTGCCATTCCAGAACTCCTTTCATATTCATGTCAACGTTGCGGTCATATGCAGAAGTTAAAGGTAAATTATTCGTTTTTGGTATGCGGCAAAAGTGGGACTCGCTAAATTCGACCCACTCTTGAAGGCAATACCTTTTATTTAATGAATTCTGTCTTCATTTAAACTATAAAAGTTAAAAAGTCGAATGTGATATTTCGTGATTAGGCCCATTCGCAGTTTTTATTGTCAAAACCGTCAATATATGGCATTTTTCCAATTATCGGTCGATTGATAATATTAATCTTTGCTACCGTAGTTGAAGTTGACTGACGATCCGAAGTAGGGTGCTAATCTACTGTTGCTAACTACTTTTGCGCCTTTTATTTCGTTTCATCTTGGCAGAGTAACTGGTTTTTATACGTTTTAAAAATTCAACTCGGTTCAATCACTAGACCGCGATTAAGATGTAGATTCCAATTTTTTTGAATACTGATAGAAATTTGCAATCATTAATTGTAGCATTGAACGATTGGCAAACCCCCTTCCCTTTAATTTGATGTTGGACGAAAAATAATTCCAGTACAAGTAATTTATTTCACATATTTTCATTCCTTAATGAATTAATATTGAATGGAATTCAAAAAAAATTCTCGTTTTATTGAAATGAGCTTGAAGGATTTTTCATCACTTCAATCTCAATTATATTATGTGACTTCATTTGTAATACAAATTATTATAAATTATTATAACATTCCCTTAAATTGATGCCAGTTGAAATGGTTTCATCATTATTTCGCATTAAATCAATTTAATTGATTTTAATTATGATATGTAGGCGATTTCAACGTTTAGCAATGCAAACAGCAAACATTATATATTCGATTTTTTATATGTAATTAACCGCCAATCATTTCCCTGAATCCAGATATAACACTCCTTTTTTCTTTTCAGTTTCGTGTAATTCATACGATATTTTTATAGATGCTTGAAAAAATACTTTTTTTCTTTAATTGAACGAGAGGTTTATATTTTGTTGCCTAGAAATTTCACGAGAAAAACTGCCAACTAATAATAAAAGTGTGAATGAAATTTCAAAATCAAATGTTATTATTATGAGATATATTTTTTGAAATTATCCGTAGGTTATGTTGATATTTGATTTTTTATGCGAGAGTTAAATTATCTTATTTAATATCGTTACAAGAGGTTTTGTAACTGATATCAAAAGCATGAAATGATAATATCATCAAAAAAAAGCTTCCCCCTCTGAGTGAAAGAACTGAAAGTAGAAGCTGGTTACTTCCCTTATTAATTTATAATTTGTTTACAGTAAACCAATCAAAGCTCTAACCGTCTTTTGATTGATCTATTTTCTAATACACAATTCTGATTAAATTGAGTGATTTCCGGATCTGTTAAATCTGGGTGTAAAAAAAATTTATGTGGTCGGCACATCATTTCTGGAGAATATTCAATTTTAAAATGAAATCTCGAGGCCTATTCCTTATAACCATCGGTGGCCAAATGGTTTGCCCACCAGGTGTCGACTTCCTTGCAACCGTATGCTCCTGCATAAGCATACCCTTTACTTCTTTATCTGATGTGCTTTAAGAGACTGCTAATTACAAAACAATCTAACGTTATTCAATGAAATTTTTATCGTTGCATTCTACAGCTGTTCGATGTACGCGACATCATACTATTATAAAAAAAACAGTTTCAACTCGCGCAATGGGTGAAACGGTATTTAAAGTTTTGTAGAAATATGTCTTGGACATATGTTCCGAACCATTTATTTTACAGTCTAACTTTAAGCCGAGTGTAATGGCTATTAGACATTTTATTCATTTGGATTATGATTTTCAGTTTTGTCATGTTTGTTGTTCCGGTCATTTTGTCACGCGGTTGACACTTTGGATTGAAAATATAATTTGAAATTAATAGTAAACAACAGAAGGCTGTTGTGCAGATTGAATTTGACATTGGTTATAAAACATACATAAACGACCCACATTGTATGAATTGGTTCATAAATTATATCATGACAAGTCAGTAGTTGATACGGTGATTAAATAGATTTTAAAATTTTTTCCATGAGCAATAGAATACTCACAGTTAAAGGGTTAATAAGGAATTACTCTAAATCCGTTTACTCAGTGAATAGGGTAAACAGGTTTAAACTTTTGACAGATATTAATTATACTCGACCACATGCTCGTCATCTATCAAGTAAATAGTAACCGCATAAGAACTCGACCAGCTTACCTCGGGAGCTAAATTCATGTAGTAGATTGACGGTTCTTGGGGTCCTATTTAAAAAACATTTCATTCAGGTACCATTTATATAACAAGCAAATATACGAATACCTTATGGTCGCCGAATGATTCATCGGTTTGAATTCCAGAGTAAAGAAGTGCACCGCAGTAGGTCATTGACTCAATGAGCACGCCGTGATACTTTGTAATCTCCGGCATTTGTGCCGACTCGAACAGATGAGTTGTTGCGAGCAACAATAGGTTGGTGAATTGGTTCTTTATTGAGAAGCATTTTATAATCGTTCTTTCAATATTATTGAGAAATTAATACCTCTATGGTTGCAAAAAGCACCATGAAAATTATTTTTTCACATATAAATATAGTTTTCCAATTTTTCGACCCAAAATCTTAATTTCCTCATTTGATATAAATCATCTCAACCCTAATAACCGGGTTTACAATTACATATATGAAATTATTTTCATATGTTCCGATGAATTTCAATTAGTATTTGGGGTTGTTGATTGAAAAATTAGAGCATAAAGGGAATGAACAGGGCGAGCCTATCTGAATTCCTAACAATACCTTAGCAGCACAATAAATAGATATAATTTCATAATCCTTCTTGTCTGTAAAACACCCCCCTTTAATGAAATTTTCCCCTTATTTTAGATATGACTTTACGTCTTTCGGTTGTGGATTTGCATACTACGTGCGAATTTCAGCTTGATATCTCGTTTAGTGGTTGAAAGCGTGTGAAAAGCGGACAGAGTGACGGACGGGCAGAGTTGCCACAACAATAAAGTGCTGTTTAGACCCTCCGGGTAGGAAACGTTAATGAATCTGTCACGGACTCAATAAGAAATTTTGATGTTCAAATACTTTCATGAACTCTTCGTTAAAGTCTCTTCTCTCCGATCAGCTGCCAAGATTGAAAATGAAAATAATCACAATGGATTTTCAGGTGCTTTCAGTGCGAATTATTTCGGTTCATGCTTCCTTTAGAAAACGTTGATAAACGAGAGCCATTCTAGCATTGTAGTCAATAAGATTCTAATACTGAAAGGTCCTTTGCAAAAGGTATTTTCATTATGTCAGAAATATGACAAAGAACCAATGAACTGTTGAAAAGTTCCATAGCAGAGCAGTGGCGCAACATCGCCATTTATTACATAATCGCGATGTAAGTGTTTAAGGAATGCAAACTATGCTGAAAATGAATGTCAGTAAAAGTATTTTCACGTGAACGTATTTTATCATTCGGATGTTACTCGCGTATGTTCCGTGCAATGGAATAAATATTCTAAGAATAAAAATTTTCGTATAGAAGTCTGCGCCTCTTGCCATAGAAGGACGAATGTGCCTTTTCGAGAGCTCCTGTCAAACCGACAATGGAATAATTGAGACCCCCTTGAATGTGTGAATCGAAAGAATGAACTTCGCCTCACTGCGTGCCATATTCAAGAGTGTTTATAATCGTATTTGGATAGAGCCTTGCGGCCGTAGAGCTCAAGCATCGCAAAGGCGTATAATAGCATCGGCTATGGAATATATACCGGCCCATGTGCTTTGTGCGTCTTTTCCGAGAAGAAGAGGAAAGTACCTTCAGCTTTTGTTATTTTACCACAAAGCACTCTTTGTTGAATTTTATATAGTCTACGAATGTCTGTATCCATATCTTTTACGAAAGATGAACTCACGTTCTGGAAATTAATCGATTTTGAATTATCTTGAAATATTATGCGGTATTTCGTTATTTGCCAAAGAAAAAAATCCATCTCCTCACTTGTTGGAATTTTCGATTTCCAATTGACCTCTTGGTAAAATAAGGAATTCGATAAGTTTTCCTTTAATACCGTGTTGTAAATAATTTCCTTCGTTTGAGCTTTCAAACAAACAGTGCCAAGAAAACCTCAGATTTCCATCATATTTCGTACTACGCCAATGCGGTGATAGTAATAAAATTGTAAAGAAAGATTCGTGAACGCGACGTGCACAGCGATCTGAAGATATTTAGATCGAGAACGATCGGTGCATTCTTCACTCGATTCCTCAAGAAAACGGATTTCAGAGCGGGAGTATTATCTGAAGTCGTTGTAAAGTCGATGTGTACGGCTTCAATTCCGTTATTTCGTTTTCCCATATTTATGTTCATACCCGAGAACGAGAACAGGGAACATTTCTGTCGGTTATTTCGAGTCATAAGAATCATGTTGCGCCACCCTCGCTCACTTTTTATTTACTTTTAACTTCGTACGTTATCAATTTTATATAAAATATAAATATAATCGAAGAATTGCAACGATAAAAAATAAATTGAAAAATTGAACCGTGGAAGGTTATAATTCGCTCTATCCTGAGGAATAAATCCACATCAATTACATAGTATGAAACCGCTGAAGATTACGAGCCAGTGGGTTTGTCAACATAGAAGCAGGGTTGTCGCGGTTTATCCAATTTTGCTATTACGTTTCGTTGGATGGATGCTATGACAACATCAACATTGTACGATTATTATTAAATCTGATAACTATGAAGCATGACAGCACACCAAACTCATCGCCATTAAAGGTCGTTGAAGAGAAAGTTATCAGCACACTCTCTCCTCCGAGATATTCGCTACCCGTTATAATTTTCACTTAGCAGATTATTCGGTTTGTTTTGAGATCGAAACTCCAACACAATTATTTTGGTTTCTGGGAGCCATCTTCTTTATAAATTGATAACACGATTTGTGCAATAATTGAAAAAGTTATATGGCACTTTGAAAAGGAAAGTTATTTTTGCTCTTGATCCATATAATTGCATTCTGTATCGGTTTCGTTAAATGATCGCTCGTTATCAATTAAACGAATCCGTTACTTTTCTAAATTCATTTCACTATACAAACCACGTTACAGAATCACTGACTGATAATTAACGTTCTGATAGCGTAAGAGCCAATTAATTGTAATTTCGAGCCTGTCGATTCCGTTTCGATAATTCTACCTCACGCGATCAGATCCTTCATCAAAAATGCGGATTGTTCGGACTTTGACGCAACAAAACGTGATGAACGGAATTTCCATTTGCGAAGCTTTAACGAAATAAAACGAAATCGAATCATTTCTGAAACGAATTGAGATCGGAAATGAAACGTGGGTTTCATACGACAATGAGAAAATTATAATTGTCAAACCAGGAATAACGAACAGGAAAGCTTTTTTTGGTGTTTGGTGGATCTGGATTGACGGATAGATCAACATATTCAATTAATTGAAATATTTTTGGTTTCGTTATGAACAAATGGTAATCAGATATACGCTGGGCTAAGCTCTATATAAGTCTAACAAAAGAAGTTATATCTCCCTATCCATTTAGATATTCATATAATTTGAATGTTTACACTTGAGTAGCCTCCTAAACTCTTCAGACTTTCGCCAACTTTTTAATTATTATCAACTCCATAACGACCGTATTTCCGTCGGAAATCTGAAACTTCAGATTGAGTTATAGGTTCTCCTCAAACACACCGGTCTTTTCAGAGGAAACTTTCAAAATAACGCAACTTCTTCAGCATGAATGTTAATATTGCCAACCTTTTCATATTCTGTTCTGTTTTGACACAGTCGGTCGATGCCAACTGCAAGGATACCGTCACTCGTGTCTTTGATCATGAATTTCGTGTAACTCTTATTGACATATTTCATTAGGGAAGATCAGATTTAATGAGATAAAACTTTCGACTCCACGTAATAAACATTATTTCGTCTGTTAACTGGCCGGATAAGTGATTTGGTATCTGTTTCCTATCCGATGAATATAAAACGTGAACTTCCTCTTGTATCCCATAATACTTTTATCGCCGCCTTAATGGGGAGGTATTTGAAACTTTCATGAACTTTCTCAAAATAGTATCAGAAATGTGCGTGTACGTTCATGAGAGCGCTTTAAGAGGCATGAGAATTGTTCCTCCACTTAAAGTTATGATGACATTCATCGGCACGATTTGAAAATGCTTTGGAGAAAATGAAATCGCTTGATTATCGCCCCGAAAAGATCGGTTATTTCGTCTCGCTGACGGCCAGGATGTTGAAGCGACGCAAAAGCGGTGTAAAACATTCCCAAATGTAATTTGGTATGCAAAAACGACTCAGGTGGAAGATCGCAAACAAGGGATTAAGCGGAGTGTGAAGCATTTGATTACGAAAATTGATGAAATCGAGCTTGTCGCGCGACCCTAATAGATGGAAAGATGGCACAGCTGCTGTTTTTCACTGGCTGTCTTTTCCGTCAAGAAAGTTGAGAGAAAGGGCGAATAACGTCAGCGTCGCTGAGAGTGCTTTCTTCGTTTCAAAAAATCCACTTAAGCTATTGTCGGGCAGGGAGCAATAAAAGTGGTTATTGAGCTCGCAAAGACTACTCTGTAAACTGTTAAGTATCCGAAACGGAAATACCACATCATTAATTAGCGATCATATTTAAATTCCCCGTTACCGAGTACGATTACCTGTTATACCTGATTATTACACTATTTTCAACTTAACTTTTTCTTGGGGATTTAGCAAAACGTATATTTTGCTTAATTCAAAATTAGAGTATTTTGGTGTAATTTATATGTATTACTTTGAACGAAAAATTAAATTTACTGTACATCGAATTAAAATTTTATTCAATTAATTCGACTTCAAATTACATAATCAGATATTTCACAACTCAATATGTCATTTCCCCAATAATTGGGAAATCTTAGAATATTTCACTGATAATCACAAAAAAGTAACAGAACTGACAAAATGAAACCTTAGAAGTTTTGTGAAAAATGAAGGAAACTGGCTAATTGTTGTAATTTGTTAAATTTACATCTATTCATCATTTGTTATATCAAAGGTCAATCTGCTTTCTAGAACCAAAATCTACAATAGAAGAAGTCAAAATTTTTCATTTTTGTCATCTTTATTATTGCTAACCATTTAGAACTTCAGATCAGAAAGAAAAAGAGGAAGAATTGAGATATATTTTAGTGCTCGAAATGTCAAAAGTTTGCAACTATTACAAATTTCCATTATGATTTATATCGTGACTGAACATTGAAATTATATTAAAAAATAAGAAATTCCATTTGTTGAAATTGTGCTTAAGCTCATCGGATAGGGACTGATATTCCTACTATACGTAAATTTATCAAAAAAAAATAAATTTTTGCATGAAAATTACCACGTTTTAGAAGTTCCTACAAAAAAAATGCCAATTAATATTTTCTTTGGAATGAAAAAGTTTCGTGTCACTATCTGGAATAATTTTCAAGTTATTCAGATTAAAAAAAATTTTTTCGATAAAATCTCAACATTTTTGCAGAGTCGCCCTTCGTTCACTCATTCTATGTGAAGAATTTTTAGCTGTATTTGTGCCGAATGTTGAACTCCTAGCTTAGAAAATAAGGTAGCAGCAAAATCCCGAAAATCTTGCAGTTTTTCGAGTATATCTGGAGAATTGGTTTTCTGATTGCGATCAAATAAGGAATCAGACCTGAAGACCATTGATGTCCATCTCTTCCTAAAATTTGGTCGTTCTAGCGTATCGCGAATGGAAAATTGAACTTGTTCACTTCGAACAAATATATAATATCTATAAATACACAAAAGTCCGAAAGCCGTAACTTTATTGATAATGTTCCAATTTCACCCACTTCTAATTGAAACACCGAAAATTTAATATTTTATCAATTTTTTCTCATTATATTGATGCTTCTTCAAATTGAGATGACAACAATTTTCTGCAATATTATGTGAAACACGTGTTTCTGGCTCCAACGACGCACGCACATTAATTTACTTCTTCATTTTGTTTTGTTCAGAACAAATAAAATAATTACTAAAGAAACTGACGAAACTTTTTTCCTTTTAATGACTTTTTCGATCAGTTTTATAAAGAATTTTCTTTTGATGCTCCACATCAATTTAGATTAAAAATTAAAAGGGATCACCCACAGAAAAAAAAAGTTTTTTTAGCTTATATATAAATTAAAAATATAAAATAAAGTTTTCTAAATTGAAGGAGCAAATATTTAATGATATTCACGTGTAATTTTGAACAGGTCCAGTATGCATACTTCATACATGAAACAATTTATCGAGTATATGTGGAGACATTTCAATTAAAACGTTTGTTTTTAAATAAAATAATCGTTTATTTTCAATTCTTTTATAAGACTGATATTATCACTCTTCAACTTATTATATTTTTCATATGATTCCATGGGAAAATTCTCAAACCCGGAATAAAAACGCTTTTCCCTCTGGTTTTTAAAATACACGTATTTATACACTTTTCACCTGATAAAATCAATCGTAACCGGTAAAGGCATAGCAATGAATAAAAATGAATTTTCGCTGTTTTTCCGTCGAATTGAATAATCTCACACTCACTTAGGTCGGTTAGTGCGCACTCCTAGTGCTCAAAAAACGAATTAAAGCTCGCAGATATGCATATTAATGTAAATTTTAGGTATCCGAACCGTTTCCGGCGAGTTCTACGAACAAAAATCCGCCATCAGCATCCGCCCGTTGCATTGTTCGTTATAACACCGCAACTTTTAATGTTTATGAAAGTAGGCAATGCTTTGTATCCTTTTGAATCTGCTCTTCCCTCTGTGCAGCACCGTGTTAGATTCAAAGTGTAATCGTTTGATTAACATAAATTGATACTCGGTTTGGAAATGGTGCGACATTTCTGGTATAGCTGACTTTCAGTTTTCAATTCGCAAAATTATGAACAGCGAGAAAAAAAGTTGAATGAGGTATTATTGATATAAACGGAAGCCACCCCTTTTTCTGTCGGCGCCACTGAACTATATTACGTTATCTGTTCATCCGGCGAATACAAAGAAATTATAGCTCTAAATGAAAATCGTGGATTTAAATATTTTCATCGTTAAAACCGACCACGCTCGAAATGTCTGTAATGTGTTGCTCTATAATTTGAAATTTAATAAATGCGCCAGTTTTCGCTTTACCCTTTCGTTCAAATCGTTGCCTTTTCAATTTTTCCCGAACAGGATTACAGGAGTACAAACATTATATGATGATACGACCACGTGTCCCTATTTGCATGATTTGAAAGGGAAGTCATGAGCCAAATCTGATAAGGATTTTGTTAAAACGCAACGTGGAAGTGATCTGACATTCGATAATAATAGGAGAAAGGAAAAATTCGTGCGGAAAATTTCCGTTAAGTATTAAACGATTTAACTGCTCGAATATTTCAGTCATTAACTTTCTGATTGATAACTTATCTTGAATTCTAATCTGCACTTCTTCCTAATTGAATCGCATTTTCATTATAAGACTTCGCGGGTTTCTCTTAATTAAAATGGGCAATTCGGTTTCTGCGTTCAACGAAAAATTAATGAGGTAAGCTATCTCCCAATCGGTACCGAAAATAACTCCGAGTTGTATTGGAAATTCTTTCAATTCGAAAATAATCGAAATCGTCAACCGGCTGCAGATAACTTCGAAAGTTATCGTCTTTTAACAAACGAACGCTCTTGTATTTGCTGGAGATGTTTGCGGCACAGCAATATGTTTACCTGAGGAGGAATGTGAGGAATTTTCTTGTCCACACCTCGGCACAGTGCTGAAACAGCTGGTCGTCCCATTTGAAACTCACGCCTCCTGAATAATGATATATTATATTGTCTGGGGACTAGTTCCCAATATCTCCTTAATTTAAGGTTATTCTTGGAATGAGAAAGGGATTTCTATCTTAATAGTTTGCAAAAACATCATAAATAGTGGGAGATTAAAACGACTTAAACTTTACCGACATTCGAATGGATTTAAATTTAGGTTAGAACGAATGTTTTGCAATGAAGTATCGTGGTATGAGTGGAGTGCACTTGTTCTTTTATGGGATGATAAAAACGATCTTAACAACTGAAATGAATGCATTGGAAAATTCTCGTTTTTAAAGAAGTGAACGTCCTTGAAGGTAGATAATTGACAACATTTTAGTTTGTATGCATAAAAAATTAAAACAAAATTGTTCCGTCACTGGCATTAGCAAGTGTCTGCTTTATTCGGTGTCATAATATTCATAACAATATTGCTCCCCTATAAAAGGACCATACGAATAAAATTCATTCCATTATTGTTATTTCCGTGAACTTTTTTCTATCCGACGAATTCAAAGAGTATAAAACCGTTATATAGACAATAATAATTATTTTATTACTCCTATTCCGAGTGTCCTGTTAGATTTTTCAGTCCATAAACTTTTATATTCATTCGGGGAAATGTGTGAGAAGAGACGTGACAAATAGAAATACATGCCAAGAATATCTACGATATATGTCATTTTTCTCCGAGAAAGGTGTCATGTGTTCTACGTTCTAAAATTCGCTTGACGAAAAATAAAACATCTAGATTGATTACCAACGCATTGTCGTCTCTCTCTCAAAACTATTAGGAGATAGTAATGTTCAGACATGTGCTTTGTGCTTCAGCGTGATTAGTTACCTCGACATATCCAGACTGAATTGCAGAAACGTTAATTTTCCCTGGAGTTCAGGATGCTGACTATTGAAATAAGTGAGAGACGAAAATACTATTGAATGAGACCATCGGTTGGTTTGAAGGAGTCGTATTTGAACGGTAAAAGGAGAAATTAATGAAACTTCGGAACCCGATTAATGCAATTTTATTCATTAAAATTGAATCCCCACTTGACTTCAAACGATTGTTCAATTAAAAGTACAAAAACGATCTCAAATTGCCTGTTTGAAAAATAATAAGACCCCTCATCTGCTCTCCAGACGTCTAGGGTCTACTCGAAACTTCAGAATAGAACCGTGCCTCACAGATTCTGGGATTTGTCTCAATATTTCTAGTCGAGAGAGTCGAGCACGGGACAGAATGGCGTACGGTACTTGAGGGAATGTAAATTTGCAGAAGCATCCGCAGTTTCGGCATCATATAGCGACTAGAGATTCCGACAGTGTGATATTGTACACGCCTCAATTACACTTTCTGAACCAGTTTTAACGTGGATCGAATATTGCCACTTCTATTCTCGTCAAAGGGCTCCCGACGACACTCTTTTTTAACGCCTGAAGTTATCCGAACATCGATCTGAGCTTCTCTATTTCTCTGTCTTTTCGCCATACTTTATTCAACGTAGTAAAATACTCGACGGGTAGAAACGCACCTTTCATCGATATTTATAGACCATTCAATTTTCTCACGCAATTTTCGTCGTAATTAAATGCCGTAACATGGAAACGCTGACGATCGTTTCACAACCCTCCGATTCTGATGACTAAAAATCAACTGGAAATTGGATCCTAATGGGGCAGTTGACGCAGTAGTTGGTACGAATTTCCCCTTCGCATTCTTTGTTTTAAGCAGGATTTAGATGCTAAAATATTCAATTAAGTGTTTTATGGTCTTATTCTATCCAATATCATTAAAGCCTGGTTATGAATGGACTATCCCGATAATCTCAAACGTTTCGAACAAAAAGTATTAATTATTTCAATGTACTGAAATTTTATGCTATCCAGAAGGGACATTTAGAACTTATGTCTTCAATTTTCTCACTTCTGATTATTATTTTTGCAGGAAACCTTTAAATTCACTTCATTTCTTTTATACGTTTTTTAAAAGCTCAGTTTTTCTTGGTCCTGTCACGTTGAAATTTCTATATGTTTAATTAAATTTTGTAGAAAAATTCTCCAAGAAGGTGCACCACTCTATTATTAAAGAAATCAATGAAAACATACTAGTGAAAATTAATTCCTGAAATTTTTGAAATATTGAAATCTGCTAAAACTATAATCTTTTTTCTCAAAGATGAAATATAACCTTCTTAGTATATAAGGGTGAACTTAATAAACAGAATCGATCTGTTCGAATAATCAAAAACGAGAAGAAATATGCCTCATCTGTACATAAAAGGCTACATTCAGACAAATTGACATCGAGCTCATCTTTTTTTTGTGAAATAAAGATGTTCTTACCGTGATTTCCAACAATACAAAACTCACGTCCGCTTTATACTGATACCCAAACTGAAGCACAGTATTTAACATCCGTGTAATCTGATAATCCTTTTCCGGTTAAACATCGTTTAACCCAAGGGACACGATTGAAAAACTTTCTCGAAGAAATGAGATTACATGGTGGAAAGCCCCCCAAAAAAAACCCCTCCGCGGGTCATAATTCTTCGTGCGGCTATTTCGTCGTTTCGCCGTGGCCATTTATTATTTATTGCCCGATATTGCCCATGTTGGGGAGAAAAATTGCGGAAATGTGGTCGTCCGTTTTTTCACTATTATTGGATGTCGCGAATTCGCCGCAGTAAATTTAATTGCGTTCCGCTGGACAAATAATCTCTGCCTTATAGAACATCGGGACGATGGTATGGGCAGAATGCCGATTCCAAAACGGGGTTTCTGCGAATTCGATGTGAACCGCGGCGGAAAAATTTCGAATTTTTTCTTTTAATTGGAAATTGCCATCGAGGCATATAGTGGAGTGAAACCTAAAAGTAATTTTGATAATGCTAGCTCAACGGGTCGGTTGAAATGGGGACGCCGCAACTCAATCTATAAATGAAATCCTCTTTCGAAAGATATAGATCGAATATTTTTCCGTAATGAAACGGAGAACTCATCTTCTTCGTGTAATTTGGCGAATACTCACTGGGGATTCATTTTCATTCTTTCAGGACTGCATCAAATTGATTCGACGTTGTGCCGTGTTTTCCTATTGGTGCATTCGCTTTTGGTCATGTATTGTAGGCTCTAATTAAACGCCCGAATTGATTAAGGATTCAGGTGCCAATTTAAGGGGAGTAAGGTATGCTTTTGGGCGAGTCAAATCGACTCTTTAAAATCCGTAGCTCTAAAACGACTTCAAATGTATTTATCATTGATTTTCACTCAACCATTATGAATTTTTAATTGGCGAAAAATGGTTCCTCAAATATATTAAATTCAAATCAACATTAAAATTTTTCTGGAAATAGGGTCCGCATTTTAAAAGGAAATGAGCTCCATCGGTTTATTTCACAATTAATGAAATAATTGTCGTAATGAATTGTGCAATAAAATCCGGGTAGGTTGAAAAGTTATTGAATTAAATCCCAGTAATTAGGGTAAAACTAAAATAAAATAAAAATATTGTTACAAATTTGCAATATTGTCTCACAAGAATCGGTTCCCTTAGAAATGGTGCGCCGAATGCTAGGCCACCAATGAAACATCTCGTTCCACCTAAGGAAAATTCATTCATTTTGTCCATCGAAATAAGAAACGTCCGGCGGATGCCAGAAATTCTAGGCGTACATGAAGCATCTTTATACGCGGCTCATGTACCGAAAACTGCAATCTAAACAGAATTCCTGAAAATGTGCCGCCAGCACACCGAAAAATCATGTTAATTTTCGATATACCACAAGTCGCAAATTGAAACTTGGTTTTATCACTATATTGCAACCTCGTTACTCGAAGGTTCACTGGATAAAGGTACTAACATCGGTGTAGTTAAGGTTATCGTATCACGAAGTTCTAAAATACAGGGTTAAAGAGAAAATATCAGTTAGTACAATGAAAAAAAAACAAGGAAGTAAGAGACACAGATTATAATAAGTTTGTGAGTCTTAAAATTTATGAAAATAATATCTAACCAATAGAGAACAATATGTTTTAATTGACAATAATTATACAAAATTGGAAAAACTTACAATAATAAAGAGGTGCCGCAAGGTTCGGTAATAGGGCCTTCGGATTATTCGTTATAAGCGACTAAACTCATAAAAGTCAGCTTAAAACTGAAATATTTCGCATTTGTTTTTATAATGAGTTGCTACTTACTAATTGAAAATTAATGTAAATATAACAAATTTTTTAGTGTTCAAGCAAAAAAAATAAACATATTACCGACTTAATCCTTGAAATTAATAATGTACCGTTAAGGTATAAGAAATAAAATATATTAATTAATTAAACTGGGATTAACGTTTGGAATACATCTCTGAAAAAACGATCAAAATGTTGCCCAGGACTTATAAATGTAGAGAATATTAATAAAACAAAAGTAGACATTTAAAATGCCTACTTTCTTTCATATTTTTGGTGCATGATAACAGTGTATTAAGACGTATTTCACTAAGCTGGAAATTTTACAAAATAAAATATTTAAAATACTTTGTAACAGTTATATATTAACAGAAGTTACAATAATATACAGCGAAAATGATGTTTATAACCTTAAAAAAATCCTACAATGTAAATAACGTTGTAAAATAGTGAATAAAATAAAATGTTATACAAAATTCAAATTGCCAAATGAAATGCATACTTTTTCTACAAAATATTGTAATAATGTATATGAAAATAATGTAAGAACGAATGTAGGTTTGAAAAATCCCGTAACAAAAGCACTTCAACCAGTTTCTACAAAGTATACAAAACGACAAAGAAATATCCTAGATTTATTAAAAATTCTAAAAAATGTGTACACAAAGTATAAGAGAATTAATATTATTGATGAAAAATAAAGACAGAGAGGAAATAATTGTTGGACAATTAATAGTAGGATAGTGTTACTTAAGATATATTGGTTATCAGTTCGTACATATATTTGTACACATTAGGTTAGTACTAGTTGAGATAATTTAGGGAAAAAAGGGGGGGGGAGTATTACTGGGGAACAAAAAAATATATAATTTGAAGATTGTTTGATCTTTTTTACATTATGAAAAATATCGATTCATATTCTTGATATTAGTGTCTGAACAATTTTTAGGTAAATGTAATATTTGTTTGAATTAATAAATAAATTTCGTTCCTGTAATTTAATCATTTAAGCGAAATATTAATTGACAAAAGCAACGAACACGCGAAATGCCCCTTTTCGAAATCAATTAACAGTTAATGATTTCTCAAAGATTCGCGTTAATTGTTGCGTCAAGTTGATGCAAATGAAAACTTCATTTGCGTGCTACGTAATATAGGTTACGAAAGGACTTTTGTATATTTGCGTGTATGCATTTGTGTATATTAAAAAAAATGGTACGAAAATATTTTAAATCATTTAACAGTCCAGTCAACATGGAAATTTCATGAAAAAAATTAATTACATGTTGTGACCTAGTGGAAATTGTTTGAGTATGAGGTGAGGACGGCTTTCGAACGTCCATGACGTACATTTTGGCTTCTAGATTTTGAACTATTGATTTGCCTGAAAATATCTTCAGACAAATATTTTAGGTATCCAAGAGACCTTCAGTTTAAATTTGATTTTGTTCAATTTCGGTTTATAGTCGACGAGAAAACTGCAAAAAAATGTATACATACAAGATCGAATTGATTTTGATAACTTCTGTAATCTCAAAATGAAACTCTGATAGTAAAAAATGAAAGCGAACGTTCATTATTCACAAGAGATAGCAATTTGTAAAAAACCGTCGCTTCACATGAAAACTTGCAAGTTGTCAGCAATGTTTTTTGGTTTTTGTTTGATTTTATATTATAGTCCACTGAGAAGTTTCAGACAGAAAAATGCGAAAAAGATCACTTTCATTCAGATAAGCATTTTTCGTTGAAAAGTTAAAATTCATAATAAGAAAGAGGTCTCGCTCTTTACCCCCTTCAACTCTCCCTTTGAGCTCAAATCATTAAAGTGCACCTAATTTCATCATATTCATCCAATAACAACGAACGTTATTCCAGATTCTCGGTAGCCACCCTGTACTCACCTAACTTTTACACGCAATACCACATCGTGTTCTTTCACCTCAATTGATCTAAAAGGGTACGTGGAGGTCCTGAGTAAACGCAACGTCCCTGTAGACCATATCTTTGAAGTGTAACACACATTTAGATCGAATATATGTGATGTGGGGATTCTAAACAAGATTTACGTGCTTGGTGCTCAATAAATGTCGCAGAATGTGGGAAAATATGTCACCATACTGGGCAACTCCCACTTCGATTTCCAACTAGAAATAAAAAAAAAATTTCCCATATTTTCTGTAGCGTAGCAATGTGCGCCCGCCACTGTCACTCTTCCATTCCGAGAAATTGGAAGGACGGAAAAGATAGAGACGGGAGACAATCAAATAGCTCATTAAACGATAAGGGTTGATATCCCGAATTAAAACTGATGACTGGAAAAGTAATAGCAGCTTGAGAGATCCACCACCATCTCTCGGATTACAAACAATGAATGGACCGAAATGAGAGTTTCGTATTAGAAATGTGATACTCGACAATTTTTACTTTTAACTCGTGATTTTGATATTTCGTGAAAAGAGCGAAACCGATTATTTATGATAGCAAAGTGAGCGAAAAGAAGAATCGCCGTATAATTAAACGGGCAAGGCGGTATAGTTTTTCCTTCTATAGTCGAGTGCTTTTCCGGTTCATGTGTTTGATGGAAGGAACGCTCTATATTTTAACGTTACTTTTCATTACTTTTTTCGCCATTTTATCCGGGCTCAAGTAGACTGCAATGGCTTCCTTCTTCATTCATTTCGTCTAGCTATTTTGAGATGATTAATTATTCACGTCGTCAAACATGGACGGAAACATTAAGTACTCAAATATTGTTGATTGATGACAGGTACGGGAAAACTGGTTCACTTTGAATAACTTCGGAAAAAATGAAAATGAGAAGCATTCAAAGTTTCTTTCCTTTTAATACGTAGCTGAAAGGTTAATGAAACGGAAATGTTCGAATATCATTTCCTTTATGAAATGCACATAACTAAAAAAAAACGTAAGTAACTACAGCTCGGTTATTAAATTTGAAACTTGCGATCAGTCGTAATTAAGAACGAATTTCCTCCTAGTAATTTGATCGGGCGTAGATTTAATATCAAATGGTCCTAAATCCGTTTTCCCGTTTCTCAACATCTGTTAAAAGTTAAACCATTAAAGGAATCTACTTCAACTTAATGGAACATCTAATACTTTTAGCCTATACCGTCATATAAAATTCAACTTCAACGCCATAAATACATTAGGGTGACATAAATTGATGTTTGCGTGTTATGTTAGCTCGATTTAACTCGAAAAATAGAAACCTTCAGATGCAATAAATAGTAAATTACATTGCGCGTCGGATGATGGAACTGCTAAACGGGGGAAGATCGAAAAGCCAGATAGATAACGACAAGAAAAAAGGGAGAATCTCCAACTCGATCCGTGCACTATCGTGCGTATCGTCGGAAACCGTGAACAAACCGACGAGGAAGAATCCATATTTATTAGAATTTCATGGAATCAAAGGAAGGAAACCCCACAATTAGTCGACGAATCTGCAGTCGAAATTACTTCATTACAAGTCCGAAGAGTGGATGAACCGGAAAACGACGAACTAGGAAAATTTAAACCTCCACGGAGTAGGGCAATAATGAGAAACTCTCTCGTAGACAAGATCGTTCACGAATGAAGTTGTCATTTAAAACGAACCGTCTGTTCTAATGAATTTCCTTCCAAAAATTCATTTAAGTACATCAGACTTTTAAAAAACAACTTAAATTTTTATATTACATCATTCACTGGAAAAGCAGATTATCTTTAAACTCAACGAAATCTTTATTACATTCACCTTAATCTTCAGTAAGAAGGATTCAAGGTTATCATTTCCGTCTCTTATTGCATTATTCTTTGGGTACAGAAGATAATCCACCTTCTTAGTTTTAGTCTTCATCATCAATAAATCACGATTAGAAGTTGATGTTTAATTAAAGGAAGCAAGTAATTGGTTGGAATGTTATTTCGTCACAATCGATTCAATGTTACACGTAGCTTTTTATAGGAAAAACAACAATACAATGTTTTTCAATAACTTTGTCCGTTCCGCTCAGTCCTCCCCCGTTGTTCAACCTATTTGTTTTGTAAGATGTCAAAGACACTTACGTCGTAAAACGTATCCTGTGTGTACACTGTCAGGTTTTTCGCTCAACATCAGTATAGTTATCACCGAGACTTTTCATCTCAAATATACTGAAACGATTCGATTCACTAACCTGAAATGATAAAGTTGGATAGATCTCGTATCTCTCAATGGAAATTCCTGGGAAAAATGACTGGATATTCTGTTTGCATGTTGGAGATTTTCGCGCCGAGTAGGTTCTACGACAATTTATCACTTGACCGTTACGTAGCTGTAACCAAACGTAAGAGCGGCTAAGAGCATCGTTCGATTACTCGTGATTTATGGTTCGTCGGTTGGGATATCTTTTGGCGAGGGGTGGATAGGACCTGCAGATGAAAAATATCCGCCAACAGAAAATGAGGATAAAAACAACGGCAAAAATAGAAAGAACAGGGAATGAAACTTACGGAACTCCTAAAAAAAGTTGTTAATCACGTGCTATTCGAACCAAAAATTATATTTTCAGTTCGACCTTTTCAAGTCTCGGCAATTGTGTTTTTTTTTGTTTTGAAAGGCATCCGGCATCGAATAACGAATGTATTGCCCTTTTTATTCACCAATTAAAATTCCAATGAAGAGCTGCCTCGAAAACCCACGCTCATCAGCAGACAAAGAATGAAATGCAGTTAAAGCATACGAATGTCAGATATTCGGATATTCGCCGCAGCTAAATAATGAATAGAAAACCGATAGGAACCAAACAATGCTTTTCGCGTTGTTAGGGTATAGTTGCTTAGTGAATTTATTTCTCATCTTACAACTCGTGGTTCTCATATTTCATTATTTGTCTATCCCAGAATCATTCGGGCGAAATGTGCGCTCCATCAACCGTATGAAATGCGATATTCGCAAGGGTTATTTCCGGAAATGCAGTACATAGGAATTGGGGATGGTTTTGTTTATAGTTCATATCCTGCGGTATCCGGCTTCGATACGGTTTCCTATATTTGCTAGAAGGGCTTGACCAATTTGAAAAGAATGGAAACGCAATTTGATATGTACGGAAAAATCGGCTTGTCCTTGGTGAAACTCTTTCCTGGACGGCGAATCGACCAGCTCCGTTTGAACTCTTATTCTTGCTAGAAAACGAAGATTGAAGGAAATAATTGATGAAGATGCTCCTCCGCTATCTGGTTCCGGGATACGATCGGGAAAAAGAGATTACAAGACACGGATGTAATGAACAGGATGACTGACATGCCACCGAAATGACATCGCGAGTAATGGAGTGTGCTGGGGGGAAATTAGGAAACCCCAGTCCTAAACAAGATACGTCAGGCGGGTTTATTGAAATTAATATGTTTTTTATGTTGCATATTAGCCTTGACGAGTTCAGACAACTATTGAAATAAAAATTCGGAAGCGACCAATTCAAGTCGATATTTGTCTAACCGTCACTGTCAAGTCGATAATGGATCCAACCTGTAACCTCCAGATGAGGGATCCGAAACAAGGAATATCGTTCACTCGGAAAACTTCTCCGGTTTTCGCCTGGGTTTTTTTTCATTTTCCAGTTGCATTTTCCATGATGTCCCCGCGGGATTGCTCGGATGTGAAAGTGTCTTTATATCTGATGTTGCCAAGGGAGTTCCCACTGTTTCAACAGACATTTCTATTTTAATTTGATGCCATTCACTATAACGCAATTAGACGTGTGATTCGGCAGCCACCCTGATTAAGGGATGCTTCTCATTTTCAGCTGTTTGCTTTGCGTTCTTCGTAATACCGAAAAAAAGTCGATCAATGCTTTCCGCCTGGTACTTAACGGTTTGATGTATTCCGACGTTGTCTGCATTCAAATTGCGAAGTAATTTGTTAAAATTGCTTGATTTGCGAGACGGGTCAATAATCTTTCTATTAAATAGCCAAACAGGACTAAAATGAGTTGCCCAATAATAAATTCAGGTGGTTGAGGAAATTAAAAGAAGTACACTCAGTTAATTTCTTGGTGAAATTATAACCGGCCGGAAATGGAAATTAGATTAATTTGCAACGTCAACGATAAATTCAAATTTGACGAACTTGAATTTTATGGAAATTATTATCAGGAAGAGCTTTTCATTGCCTTGGGCAACATTCATACTCAAGATGCGTTTAACTAAAACTATAAACTGAAATTGAATTAACTGGTTGTACTGCTAAAAAAACTGTCATAATCCCCATTACACATGAACAAAACTTTTCGATATCAATGATGCGCAACAAATACACATAAACGGTGAATACACACTTGAGGAAAACTGAAATGGAGTTCATTCATCACCCTCACTTACGAATCGTAAACTTCCCCAAGTAATCGCAAAACAAATGGGGGGTCGTGATCCAATAGCCCGCACGAATTCCGTTTGGCAAATTAATTAAACAACGCTCACTTTTCCGCAGCCACAATTTGATTATAGCGTTATTTTGTCAATAGGCTCGGCCGAAGAGCGATCCTCCATCGGACTGAAAAAGTACGCGGAAAAATAATTGAACACTCGTCACCCTTTCGTTTTTCAGGCCGGAACGTTGCTGTGAGAGCACTTTCCCGCTTAAGTGTGCCTATTCCATCTCCCCCGAAGAGTCTTCCAATTTGTTCATTTCTGTTCCTCCAATTTCTGGGGTTTGCCTTTTGTTGATATTTTTCTTGATTTTGGACAGGAGCCAGTGGCTTTCTAAAAATTTGAGCCGAACGGTGCGTCTACATGTTGAATGACTTCCAGGAAATGTGCATGATCTGCTATGAACGTGCTGACACAATACAATGAGGAATGTCATTCCGCACCACATAAATGTAATTTAATATGCACACTCAAATTCCTTCCAAGTATACTTGGTTAGTTTAGGAGTTGCCACGTCGGAACCAATTTACGTATACGTACGACCAACGATACAAAACAATTATTTGTGGAATGATCCAAATGAAAAACAAAACGTTTTTATTTTTCCGAATCGTCATAATACAAAAGAGCTCCCATCAAAGAGTCGCATCTGAATGTCGACACATCTCCTACATAAAGTCAACAAAGGATTTTCCGGTATATTTATGATTATTTACGTCACGAAGCATATTTTCCCGAAAACCTCTTTCGAGAAACACAAGTGTGAACTTCCTTTCATCTTTTGAACCCGCGACAACACTGCACACTTTCAGTGTTACGGATTCCGCGAAATGCCGGCAACGATTTTGCATTTTGTATTTTGCATTTTTCTTTTTGCCTCTAATGTGCAAGGTGCCGTCGTTGAATGGTGAAAGAACATTAATTGTTGGTTTCTGATGTGCCCCAGTTTCTTCAGACAAAGCCCTAATAACCTTCTCGCTTTCAGGCCGAGGAATTGAACACAATAGTTGGAAATGCCTTCAGAATGGCATACGCTGCGCAACTACAAAAACAACCAACTTTTCAGGACGTCATAGCTCAGCAACTGGATCAAACGCAAACTGATAAGGTTCTTTGGGTAAGATTTATTTACTTCGCATTAATAAATTTAAAGTAAAGAAAATGAACTTTGTCATACAATTTTTTTTTTTTAATTTGAGGTTTAAGATCCACATAAAAGTTATGGTCATCAACAGTTTTTGTAGAATTTGTTAATAATTTTTACAAAAATATATAGACATCGTAAAATAAGGAAGTCATTAACAAGTCTCCAGAAGAATTTACTCGGGTTCGATTAGAAGAATGACCCAAATGTTATGAAATTTTTATTATGCAGCCATTTACATAAACGTCCAATCCCTCTAGTAAATATCGCGATATACATATTACATATCTAGCAAATAAATCTGGAAAGCGCGTCCTAAAATGTCAAGTTTCATGCTTCCGTCTATTCGAATTTATTTTAACATAAAACGTAAAATCCGAATCGGACAGGCAAAAGAGCAAACTTCATAGAGGTTATATCGGAAAGTTTCGACGAATTTCCAAACAAATTTAAGAAAAATAAAACTCTCAAACCCAAGGTAAAGAAGTTTATCCTTGTTTTGAGTTTATGCACACTCCTTGTGCAGCCTCGGGCCGTTCAAAATTACTTAATGAAATAATAATGCTGAGAATCAGGAAATTTATTCACCTTACCGGCCGAACAATTTATATCCACTGGGGATTGGGGCTAATTCAGTGCTTATATAAAGTAAAAGAAAAAAAAACCATCGAAAAGATCTTTCCATGATTGATATATCGTCGTTTAAGGAATGCCTATCCCATAATCTAATAACAGCCTGTTCAGCTGATCTAGAGTAGAAACTCCTCTAATTTATAGATATCAACTGCCCTTCCTCTAGACTAAACGCGGCAGACATAAATCTTCGTTTTATCTGCGTCGTTCATCAACGAAATATGTTTAAACAGTAGCTATACGAATTGATAAATGACTGCAACGCTGTTATTACACACCATAAAAATACTTCCGATTTTTATTTTCACGTCTTCCGCAGCTTTACTTGCCAAGTTCTCTATGGCATGGAGAAATATTTACAGCTTTTTTATCCGTTTCTCATATTTACGTCAACGTCTATCTTCCCTTATCTGAACGGAAACATAACTACATACTTTTGTACAAATAGTGTAACCAATAAATTCCTTTGGAAATATATCAATGGGTTAAACTTGATAGGTGACGCCTCTACATACTATTGGAAAAAAACATTTTGTCACTTTCTTGAATGTGGAACAATATGCCCCGCGACACGCAGCACATCAAATTCAGATGTTCAAGTTTATGCTTAGTATTTTAAAATTTAATTTATCTCCTGTACCCAAAATATTTTTCCGTTTTTTCAAAAAATACACAATTATTCAAATTTTTCTCATTGCTGGTATCAGCGTATCGTAGCTTTCAAAATTCCCTGTTTACTTTAGGAATTCATCCTTCCCTTCCAAATTTCCACTTGTTACGGTTTCGCTAAAAATAAGACTACTCCGTTTTTGTTTCCCATATAGGGATGAAAACACGTTTTCTCTACAAACATAGGCAGCAACATTTTATGGAAGTTGGAAATCCTGTACGGACTTAAATGTTATGTGTACACTGAAAGCTCTATCCAAACCCTCTACATACCACCGGAATTCACGGCAATTTCCGTAGAAATTTATCTCGTAACCTGGCTTCATAAATCTTTCGTTCCCACGACAACCAACATCACATTCCACATCTGTATAATTTTTTACTGTCCTAATACGATTCTGTTATTTTGATTCGATAGACGAAGGAATTTTCGAGTGCGTTCGGCCGAAACAAATCAATGCAGCATTCAACCAACGGCAGCCAATCCACTGAAATGGACGTACCCGTAACAGAATCAGCCACTTTAAGGATAGCACCTCCCAATACGATTCCGGGATTGAAAAACCACACGCATAGATACAACGTGCTAGGACCGTCAGAGAAGAGTGTTTCGACCCAGAGCACCCCCAATAGCGAGGAAAGCAATTCGCCGACCGAGATGAACTCGTACAAGAAAATGACGGAAAAACCTCCGCTGATTAAGAGGCTGGCGATGGGGTTGACAGGGACGCTCAACAACGTTGACGACGATAACTGCCCTCTAGTCTCTGATAATACTTCAAATGCCAGTACTCCAGGTGAGTGAATGCTAAACCGGAACGCTGGCTTTTATTCATACTGTTAATTGTTTGATAATTACTTTTGAAAATTAAAATGCTTTACACTGCAATTGCCATGTGCAACAATTTTTGAGTCCATGTCTTCATGAGTTTCATCACTCTGAGAAAATATTCAGTTTGATTTGTTGTCATTTCATCATGCCATAAGCTCCTTGATTCTTCATAGTTCACTAAGAATCCTGTTCTCTTATGTAATCAAGAATTTCTGCCACAAGTGAGGCAGAAGCTCGTGAAAGTGTTCACAGTTGTTCCAAAAAAACATCACATAAAAAAAAGCCTGAAACACATTTCCAAAATGAATGAATTTTCTTTAATTTTTTGTGTTCCATATTTATGACTGATTCGAACTAGAAGATATTGACGATAATCGAGTTAATGTGATACCCAACTTGACCTATTCTAGATTCTCCTAAAAACAAAATCTAAGATTAAATTCGTATTTCAATTCTCTCCACACAAAGTTCAGCGTTTGATGAAAGTTTCGTAAAGGAATTTATTCAACTTGTAACTCTTTCCATTCTTCAGAAGTTGTCTAATAAGATCTGTCGTTGTCGCAAACATTTGTTCTGAACATGACAAAGCGAAGTATCGAGCGGAAACGTTCGATACTTCAAATGGGATTAATTACCGTAAAAATTCGTTTAATTGGAAAATTAATATGGAAACTTCCAATTAGTATCGTCAGTCACATGCATTAGGGAATATTATGTTCATTCGATTTTGTTTGAAATCAAGAGGAAATTGTTTTCAACATTGATATTCAATTGTTTGCTCATTTCTATATTGTTTTTATAGTAGATAATGCATAAATCATCATTTTATCTATAAAGTTTGCATCTCCATCTGTGGTTGATACGTAAAACATTTAACTTCTTCCTAATTTTTGATGAAAACTAATGATCATCTTCTTGCTGCATCTTAATAATCTGCTATTTAAGATAATCCCAATTCAATGGATAAGTTGTCACTTTCAATGTCTGATAACAAAATTCGATTATGGAATTTTTTGGCTTTTCGTTGTTTAACGTTGCACCAAATCGCTAAATGCCACACGCTTGAAGTTATCAACTACACCTAACAAAACCAACTTCATTCTAACGCTTTTTTTTTCATATTACATTGTGCAGTGCAAAAATCGTCTCTTTGATTTTCGTTTTATAAAACACATGACTTCCCTTCATTCAATTCTATGATTGTTTCATTACATCTTAATGTAAAAATAATGCAGATTAAATTGTCAGAAGAGCTCAATTTTTTCCATAAAAGTCTCATCGTTTCATGAAAATTATGTGAAGGAATTTATTTCAGGTATAACTCTCGATTCTTCAGAACATGTCTAATGAGATCTGTCGCTGCCGTAAACACTTGTTTTGAACATGACAAAGCGTTGCGTCGAGTAGAAACATTCAATATTTCAGATGGAGTTAATTACCATGAAAATTCCTTAAATTCGAAAATTAGTATGGAAACTTCCTAATTGCTATTGTCAGTAACATGTGACATTTACTCTTATTTGTGAACATGAGATGTTTATTAAATTTTCTTCATTAACGAGAGAAGCCTTCTGTGAAATATTGCTCCTATTTTCGGATGAATACACTTTTCAATTTCAGTCATGCACAAATTTCTCAAATTTTACATCTTGCTTACATTATATCAAATCTTATGTAGTATACAGTGAAATAATTAATAGAAATACCATACCCCTTTCATGTAACAGTCAATTAATTTCTTCCTCTCCTTTACATCGTCTGAAGTTTGGCGAGCACTGTGATAATGTTTTTTTCTTTTGATTGATCGGCATTTTCAATTTCTTGAGATGATCCGTTGTACCAGTTTCTGATATCTGTTATCCACCATAGTTGGCTTCTTCCAGCTTTCCTCCTGCCTTCGATAATCCCCTATACCAGTTGGTTTTTTGTGTTCTCGTGCATTGTAGTACCTCAGACTTCACACAATCAATGCAGCATTCAATGACCAATAAGCAGAAGTGAACATTATGCTGATTGTTCGATAATCATTGCAGTCGGTATTGCAATAAAGACCGATCTTAACCAGTCTTTGGGAATCTCATCACAGATCAGAATCAAAGTTTTCCTTGTGCTTCATTTGAAAGATGGCATAATGTTGCATAATTCTGTTCCACATATTAACTTCACCTTACTAAAATCACTAAATGATCTACTTTTGTTTCAGGAAGTCCTACAAACCGTCCACTGTCCGGAGGATACGTTAACGAAACGAACGACGCCAATAAAAAAAACGTCCATACAAAAACTACAGTAGAAAATTTACGTAACGACAAAGAAAACCAAAAACATATGGATTTGATGGAGAACTGTAGGTTACTTCAAGCGTCGCCTGCATCTTTAGACCACGATTACAAGACCAGAAGCATATTCCTCCATAGCTCCAGTAGTTCAAGTTCGTGTACGCAAATGAATGAAAACGGAACACTAAGTCTTGTATCGACGGTACCATCACCACCTGAAAGAACCGATTCCTTGAATAACAAAGAACAAGAAGAACTGAGACTGGCGCCGTGGTTTCAAGCTGGAATTCCAAGAGAGATAGCTTTAGAAATTCTTGGACAAGAACCCATTGGCGCGTTTATGGTCAGGGAGAGTACAAGCAAACCAGGTTGTTTTGCTCTTTCGTTAAGAGTTCCTAGAAATTTCCAACCAACGGGTATTGCACATTACCTAATCGTCAGGACGAATAAAGGTTATAAAATACAAGTGAGTACTTCACAAAGTTGCAATTATTATCAACTTTTTAATAACAAATCTGATCAACAGGGATTTACAAAAGAATTCACCACACTAACGTCACTCATCACTCACCATTCCGTTATGCCCGAACTACTGCCGTGTCCTTTGTCTTTGAGCCGTTACAACCCGAATTTTGCAAAACAAGATTCGAAAAAAGACTTTGCCGATATCGACTTGGACCCTGACTACAACACGTTAGCTGACTTTAGGAAAATGATGGCGGATTTGAATGTGTGAAAAAAAGCTGTAAATACGAAATGTGAACTAGTCCTTTGTCGATTGATGTGAGAAATGGCGATGGTATCCTCCAAAATATTTGGCCTCATTCAACAATTTGAAAGTTTCGAATTCGATACTTTGTAGATGAGACGAAATATTGATCAGTTGCACAAATTCAAAGACACAAATCTGTGTTCCTTGTGATATGTCTTCGACAGCTAAGTGTTTGTAATTTATTGAAGTGGAAAAACAAGCATTTGGTGTGAAATCGAACTGTTCATCAATTATTCCAATAATTTTTGTTTTGCAAATATGTATGTACCGTTTATACCTTACACAATAACTTTAGGAATTAACATCCAATATGTTTTTTATTTGAGTCCTATAATGCTTGACCTACTAGTGTTAGGTGGTAGAGGAAAATGCATTGTTTTATTTATTACATTTTAGTGATTTTTTGGACCAATGAATATGTTATTCTTTGTATATTGTAAATATTAAATGACCTAGTCTCATATATTGTAATACTATTGTTGCTTATTTCAAGGGTCTAATAGGACAAAACCAGCTGGAATAAGGATACACGGTTTGGACTTTCTTGCCAATGTTTATTTCGAAAATAACAATCAGTTTTTCCTCTTCCTCTCAATTAGATGTAAAATGTTCATCATTGTTGAGACAAATATGTAACACGACAGTTTCTGTACATCAATATAATTTTTTTCTATTTACTGATATTTTTTTACAACGTATCATTTATTGTTCTTCTCCAAGGGTATGTTTTTGTCTTTCTGGTATGATAGGTACAGTACCAGGTTTTGAATGCACACGCCTATTAGCTTCCTTCTTCTTTTCTTTTCTCTTCATAATCCTATGTTCCCTTTGGGCATTATAAATATGTTTTGGTAGATGTCTATGCCTCTTGATTCTTTTAACTTGAGGATGGCTGGCATACTTTTCTTTCAGGGCCTCGCTATAATTTAAAGCTGCTCGTTCTCTTGGTCTTAACTGGAAAATTATAGTTATGTAATTTACCCAAACAGAATTGGAATTTCTACTTACGGGTCCTAATTTTTCTGACGCGCATGCTTTCCACAACCTGATGTTCATCTCATCAGATCCACTGATGATATATTTGTTGTCCAACGTCCACTGGACGCAAGTGAGGCGTTGCATTCTTTTAGTATGATAAACATCTCTCGAGTGGCCTTTATCCGTTTCAAAAATTCTAATTGTTTTATCATAACTTCCTGAAACGAATTCTTTGCCTGTAGGTGAGTAATCTAAATAAGTAACAGCATCAACATGATCTTGATGAATATTGACCGGATGTTTCAACTTCCTTGTATCAAAGGTATAAAGACTGAAATTTCATTGCATTAACAAAGGAATATCACGTTTAGAGAACTCACTTGTAATCTTCACTAGCACAGGTGAAAATGTACGCTTCCATTGGATTCCAACATAATTTGTTGACTCTAAGTTGCATCTTGACTTTTCGTAGTGGAGTATTTTGTCTCATATCATATAACATGACGCTATTGTCACTGGCACAGGAGGCTAATAAATTTGTTTCAACGTAATTAAAAGCTATGTCATGAAAAGAATCCACTTTCCATGGGTCTAATGACTTTAATGCTTCATTTTGGGACATGTCCCATATCTGGCATACTTCCCCGCATGTCGCAAATATTGGATCGCTCCTGTGACGACTAATACTGCACAAAACTCTTTTACTAAGCACCTGAAAATCAGAAAAAAATTTTTTTTTGTTAATTGAATATTCAACATATTTAATGAATGGAATTGAATAATTGTGAGCAACAAATTAATCGTTCATCAGTGATTTTTGGTCTAAGTAGCAACGAATAATAATTTATAGATAACAACGCAGCGGTCATATCTTACAAAGGCTACATAAAGAACAATCATAATCCAAACAGACACAGAACGCAAAACTATATGACAATACCACAGTTTAAACCAGTTGAAGTGAAAACAATTTATGAACTATAAGTTTATGCTAAAAGCGCAGCTCCATCCTCCAGAATTTGTTAATCTTCAAGATGTGATTCATTTCAGTTATTATTATCAAGCTGGAGTTATGCAATTTCATTTATTCATATTTACATTTATTCATATTATATAACTCAAACATTATATAGCAAGAAGTGTTCTCAAAAGTTCTTTAGACATTCATCAAATTTTCAAGAAAACTCAAAAATAATCGCTACTTGCAAAATTTTTATTCTTGGTCTTTTTTAATTAAACTCACGGCTACAAAAAATATTAGCACAGCTCGCCCTGCCAATTTGTAAAATTTTCAAAAAAGTCTGCTTCTATAAACAATTATCAACTGCAACGTAATTTTCTTTATTCTTTCGAAATTGGGCTAATTTGAAAGAATAAAATTATGAATATTTAGGGAAAGTCTTTTTGATTCGTTTTGAAACGAATCTATGTATTCAGAAATAATCTTATCTGGTATACTCCGAATTTTTGTTTTCATGTTTCGAAAATTTATTATACACATAGAAAAAATTTTTAAAATTTGTTTATGAACGTAGCTTTTATCTTTTCAACTCAACCTAACTGTCGTCGTTCAGTATTTTCATTATATTCAATTAGAGAACTAATGATAATAAAACTCGTAAATTTCAGCGCTTTCTTTAACGGATCAGTTACTAACTCTAAGATGGCGATATAATAACGCGTCACATGAGGTTAACAGACAAAAAGAGGGGGCACAGGAATCAAAGCTGTGTATATCCACACATTTGTCACTGTAAACAAACAAAAATTCAACTTTTTGTTTACATATTGTTCTGCAAAAACTTAAACAAGCTGAACATTTATAACTTGCCTTTTGAGCCATCTGGAATCTTACAAAATCACAACATATATGAAACATCTAATCCCTGTTCGAATGTAATATGTTCATGTTCAGATGCCAGCATTAAGATTAACAATTGTGCATATGAAATAGAACATGCAAATTGAAACATTTTACTCAGTTTGTTGTGAGATTTGAGTCGGCTAACAAATAGATTGACAGTTTAGGTGAAATCTCCATAAACAGAAAAATTTCAGTCCCCTGCACCAAATTCAATCAATCTGATGTTTATTTATAATTACCGTATTAACTGGCTTTTCTTCCTCTCCTGGTTCTAAGTATGCAGAAGTCCATGTTTTGATAGTATTATCTCTGCCAACAGTTATAAAACGTGTGCCATCCGGACTGTACACAATACCATGAACTGGACCATCATGTGCTGTGAAATTTCTGACACACGTTCTTTGTGCCACATCCCATACTCTTATCTCTCCATCGAATGCACCACTGATTAAAGATGATAACCTTTTTGGATGTTTTGCAATGCACAACACACTGGCCCTATGTCCATCTAAATTGCACACAAAAGGTTTGGCAAATATCCTTTCCAACTTCACAGCATTCAAAGCTCTAGTATACTCTCTAGCTGCTTCAAACGGATGCAATTCAGGATCATAATTTCGTGGAACTGAAATACAAAATTTTTAAGCACCGTAAGGAAAACACTGTACTCACTTTTATGGAAATCAAGTTTTGTTTCTCGTAAATATTCATTTGGATTACGGCTTAAAATTTTAACTTTCATCGTGTGTTATTTTTTTCAACAATATGTCCCTTAAATCAACAAACAAAAGCATGTACAATAACCTCAACACTAGAGAACATAGAATATGCGACTAAACTACAGAGAAACGGTGAAATCAAGAATCACAAAGAATTTGAGAAGCCACCTTCCGGGCGGTAACATCAACTTTTGTTTGTTCTGTAGCATCCACTACAGAGTTCTATATTATCAACTGAAATATGGATTAAAAGCATATATCTCGCAAAAATAAACTTTATTTTCTTAGAAAAAACAATTACTTACAGGGGGCCACAAAATGTATTCAAATAGTTGGTGTGGGCCACATATTTCAATGACAAACAAAAAATTGGTAGAATAGATCAGTCACAGAGTACGTACTTCTTGTAATTTAAGTAACTGTGGCTGATGGGCCACAAACTAGTTGTTCATGGGCCATCAATTGCCCATCCCTGACTTATAACATAAAATTCACCACATTATGAAAAATGTTATACAAATATTGTTTAGTATGCTTCAAATTGGATCCTATTAATACCAACATTAAAAAGTATCCTACTACAATGACCAAAAAAATATGTTTCCAGAAGAAAGATTTTGACGAATTTGGAGAATCCTTTTTGTATAGTAATAAATATTTGACACAAACCATATCGTTATCAGTAACAATAAAATATTTATCAGGTATTACTTGGGATTCATCTTCCGATAAAGATCGTTCCTTATAGTTTGGATCTGAAGCGATAATTTCATTTAAATGCTTTTATGAGATATTTTGTTACCTTGACATTTCACTTTCTCTTTGTCATCTATTATTCCACAAACTGCTACTAAGCTGTGATTATTTCCAAGGAAACTTCTTTTCCATGTATACTTATATGGGGAGTAATTACTGCTGATAAAAAATTCGTTTGACAAATAAACACCCTTCCCATATAAAGTTTCCTAAAAATGAATTACTACAAAAATTTGTCAACATCAAGAAACCAAATACTTTATGCTCGCTCATATGATGTTGCAAACCACATTTTAATATAGAATAGAAATTTTCTATATGGCTCCCATGATAAGCCAAAATCAGGTTTCTATTATTTCGCCTAGCTAAAAATGCTTCCTTTGTACTTTGCTTATAATGCACTTGAAATGTATAATGTGGTTTACAGTGATCAGGTAGTTTACTAGGTAACTCTAAACTTTCCTGTAACAATTATATATTGGGAATAAGTTTCTTGAATATCATTACTCACCTTACAAAAGGAACAAGTTCAAGGATAGGATAACAATTTTTAAAAAAGAGCCACCTCAATAGAGGTACAGACTCATCAGAAATACTCTGCTTGTTATCCACCACATCTTTCAATGCAGGAATACTTTGGCATATACGTCTCTAAAACATAACTTTATGTTATCATACACTATTAATTACACTTTTACCAGTTCAATTAAATCTTTAGATCCATCTTTAATGAAATCTTGTGGAAATGGCCTTAAGCAACAGTCAGATCTGCTACAATTTAATGCAGAAATGAACAATGTTAACATTAAATCGGAACCTGCCAAATTCCTGCCTATTAAACCTGTGACTATACGTTTCCATTCTGAAACATCATAACAATCACTGTAATCTTTAAAATCGTTCATGAACGTTATATATTTTGAAACTGAAACTTGTGACGCTAATAAATCATTCAGTGGCATATTTGCAATTGTGCAAAATGATGTGTCAATATGCATATATACTTCAATAATTAACTCATTTCGTGATTATCAGTGTTTTACATAATTGAGGTTATGATCACTGACATTGATCATAGATCATTTGTTATATTGTTCGCGCATAGACTTCTCGTTGGAAGAATAAAATGAAAAAGATTTATAAATTTGAAAAAAATGGAAAGACTTCGATTTGCCACCATCAAGACTTTTTCGATTTCACCTGCATTGGATTTTAAGATTTTAAATCTACAAATTATCGAAGAAAAATTTTCGGGAAGAAATTCATATTCATATTCAACGAATCTTTGCAACATATTACGCAATACATTTACATTATTATTATTATTATTATATCTTTTGCGTATTTTCAATAATTCGAAGAATTTCAATAACATTTTCGAGTTCTATCGGCAATTCTGTCAACAATTTCATTAAATAATAGAAAAATTCTAAGAAAATTTCAGAATATCAATATCAATCACAAAACTGTTTTATAGCAATATTAGTTAAAAAGTGGTATGTAATATTTATTTATGCAGATATTACTACTCGTTCTATAAGTGAATTAATAGGAAATTTAAAACTTCACATTCGTAAATATTCAATTATTGAAAGAATTTATATAAAAAGTTTATCTCACACTACGAATTTTAGTTTTTAAAAATCCGCAAATATTCCTACATGGTTTCAGCGCATGAGTAGCTTACTTTTTTTCATGATGTTGGCCCAAATTGTTTCATCTATCAACATCATGAATTAGCTCAAACATTGAACCAAGAGCTGTGAGCAATAAGCAAATAATTTTTATAAATATGTACTTTTGAAACATTAATGAAAACAAAATGAAGATATAGCGTTTGTTTATTTACAACCTGATTTTACAATTTCTATTATTACTATACAATTGAGTCTGAGAAGAGCTACATATATAATAAAAAATGTTTATATTTGTTTATAATTTAAAATATAACAAAAAATTACCGATAAAAGAGAATAATATATTTTGTTCAATAAATATAAAACCTATTCGCTCGTTAGTTTATTAATAATAAATATGAAAGAACGTAATGTACTTGGAAACATTGATATAAATGCTTCACACATCGATCAAATGCAGAAAAATTGCAAAGAAATTTACACAAAAAAATCAAACATTCAACAGCAAATTATTCTTCGAAAGAATACACGAGAACAAGGCCCATGACAATTGTTTCATCAGTTTAGACAGGAATGTACTAGAAAGTTGTTATCATTGTGGGCTAAAGTAGATATGTCCTTATGGCAAAAACACATGTTATCAAATGATTCAACATTTAGTCCATATATTCAAATCTACGAAAAAATATTAGTGAATTTTTAAAAAAAGCTCTCATTTTCAAACATTCACAATACCATTATACATTACCATTGATAAAATTAATGTGTTTTTAGTGTTTAAAATAAAATAGCAAAATCTGAACACAGAATTTTTGAAGAACCAATTTCCAAAAAAGGGTATCTCCATTCCAAAGATAATTTAATATTGTACTTGCACAACGTGTTAAGTCTCTCTCTAAGCAATATTAGCGTTGTAAATTTAATTGACTCTTAGATATGCCCTAAGTCCAATTCAATGCAGTTTTGGTTCCAACAAAAATTCGGTATTTTTTAAGAGATAAATATGGGCCCGAAAAAAGTCGACTTTTAAATTTCAAATTTTCTTATCTCACTACGATTTATTACTCGAAATAGATACTTTTAAGTATAATTTGAGCATATAGCAAGGAAACTAACAGATAAAATTGTAGGTCGAAGGTAAAAGTAATGTGAATCAGTACTACATACCCGAAAAGTTAAAATGGACGAAAATCATTTAGCTATTTTTTTTTTTTGATACATCGAATATGTACAAATGGAGGTGTCCACTCTAAGCACGCGAAACGACGACTGTATCCCGAAGATACATAAGTCGAATTCCAACCCCAACAAACAATACTCCTATCATGGACAAGTTGTTTAGGAAACTGTTCCCTAATAGTGATTTATATCAATTACACAATTCAAAATGTCACTCAACACTTTCAGCAGTTTTTGGCATTCAATTTAGACCGAATCTATTAATTGATTGAATATCATATAAAAATTGCTAGGCATGAACATCGAATTTATATTACGTATTTTTCGAATTTTTCGTCTATGTATAAATCTGGTTCAATATGTGCGTTCTTTTTTCATTTTATCATTATAGTTTTGACAACGAAGCAGCACTAAAAGCAGAGATCCAGTCCATTTAGCTCCTCCAACTGCCTAACTTCACTGCAGAGCGTCAAATTAAATCCATTACATTTAACACTATTTTCAGGCGTAGAACTCCTTTTCGTTACCTCTATTGTACGAATTCGCATTTGGCGAAGGCTTTGGCTCGCCTAAAGAGTACGATCCTTCATCTTTTTTACGCATTCTATAAACGATGAACATCACTACTAAAATAGCACACAGAAGTCCCACCACTGCGCCTCCAATGACAGCTGAAATTTAATTACGATTAGTAACATGTCGAACCCGTAAGATTTGGACTTACCTGCCAAAATGCCAGGTTGGGCGAAAAATGACGTTCTTGGATCCATACTCTTAACTTCTGTCTCCTCCTCTAATGCTGTGTTGAAGTTATTATTATTATTATTTTTATCGGTTGTTTCCTGCGGAGGTTTGTTTCGCACTTCTGGAGTTTCCAGGGTATTCGTTGGGATGGATATTATTTTTCTTTCATCGTGTTTTTCTATAAAACGAGGTAATTATAACAGCAATCATGTTCGAAATTACCAATTATGGTAAATTTACATAAAATTCATTGTATCTGATAATCACGATTTTCTCAGGATCGATCATAATATTCATGAGTAAAATTATCATTTTCCCTTGAAAATATTTCGGCGAAAATGCTACCGAACAATATCGTGTACCGCATTCGCAACTTCCTCGGGTTTTTCTATTTATGACGATCCTGACCAACCAGATAATCGATTGCCTATTTGAATTTTATATTTACGAACATAATCTAATCATTTTTTTTCAGGAAATCGGAAAATTATGTACGAAAACGACCAGTTTTTTTTCTTTGTTTCGTTTTGATATACTCACTAGGCGTTATGTGAACGTTTATGGGTGTGTCTTCATCATCTGGCCCGAACCCAGACCCACTCGATTCCAAGTCATGGGTTACCTCACCGTCGTTACCGCTTCCTTCGATGCCAGCATCGTCGTTGAAACCGATGTCACTATTATGTTGAAGGTTATTCTAGAAATAATAATCCTGAATCAAGGACAAGAAAACTGTCAATCAGAGCCATGTGATTAATTTCAATGGAACCCGAAACAATATTGCAGTTATCTTTGTTAGATAACCAATTTGCAATAACAAAAAACATTTCATGTCAACGAATGTAGATGCCAAGAAATATTCAGATACGTATCTGAGTTTACCTCCATAAATAGTTTCTATGAAAGAATTATTTATAATCAACACAGTTTTGCTTTAAATATATAGAAAATTTTAGCCAAAATACTTCGTCGATTAGGAAAAGAATTCTTTATGAATAATGAACGGCAATCTAACAGGCTATCTCCAAGATAACTCACAATCTGACTGCGGTCTTATTCAATCAATATTTTATGAGTAGTGGCTAAAGGAGGTCAGGCATATACACATTATTGAATGCGATATTCGTTAATTCGGTTAATTGAACCCCTTCTGACCAGATGAAACTATTACAATCCAAATTCTAATAATATTTTACAGAAAAAAAAAACAACTTTAAACAGTCAGAATAGTTACCATATCAGTTGTAAATAAACGGGGACATCCAAATGAGATAGATAAGAAAAATGCTTCTTTGGAGATATTAAACTGTGTCAAATTCACAATTTTTGTTGGCTGTTGATTAGAGCGTAGAAGCTTGTTACAATAAGTTTTAGGGGAACAATAACAAAATAATAAAACGAAGCTCAGTTGTACCAGAGGTAAACAGATGACTCAAGGTGGGATTCATTTTTGTATCGTTTCTAAAGAAGATTATAGTGTACGACATTGAATCAGAGGAGTGTTTCCTACAAAACATTATCAATTGATCTAGCCCCAAGACATCCAAGTAAGTATAAAAGTCAATCAGTTGAAAACAAAATGATACAATTTCAAGTTTTTTTAGTGAAGGACAGAAACTAACATGTCAATCACTATCAAACAAAAGTCTTTGGTACGAGGATCAATAACAATAATAGTTAATGCTTAATGCACCTTGCTTTCTATCAAGTCATTGATGAGTTTGTGGATAACAAAACGTATTTTTTAATTAAAAAAGAATATGTATTTGGATTTCTTTTGTAACAACGGCATTGGAGGGCATTGGAGCAAAAACAATAATTAGGTGCAATATTGAAAATGCAGGCATTACATATTTAGATTGTTTCAAATTTTTGTGAAAATTGTTTTTTCGGTATTTTCACTATAATCGATTAATAACAGTCCCTAATCAGTTTCAAACCCCTCACGTTTTTTGTCTCAAGCCAAAAAAATTTTACCAATTTTTAATTGCACTTAGAAATTTATTTGAAGATCACAGAACGATGACCACTTTAACATTTGTAAAGTGGTAAAAATGAATCCATATATTAGGGGTTTATTGATACAATTTGTTATTAATCACCCGCAATTGGGTCATCGTCAGGGAAACATTACTTATAGTTCGTCAACATTTTTGGAATGAGTATTATCAGCAACTCGTTTTTTCAACGTGAAATGAGTCACTTCCAACAAATCAGCTTTCATTCATGAAAACAATAGAGCTGGGATTGACATTCTAGAAGCATGAAGTAACAATGACCTACTGCGAAGAGACGAACGGTTGAGGTGATAAACAATGACCAAGCGCCAATAATGGAGTGCTAGAAATGAGATTGGAAAGCACCCGAAAATAATGGACGATCAAAACTCTTCAGTCTGCAGGATCATGCAAAAATCAATTCGAACGAAAAGTTGGGTTAATATTGTGAAATCGATACGATTAAATTTCGTATACGTGCTCACAGAGGGAATGAAAATCTGATCAATTAAACTACTCACGTGAGAGAGAAAAGGGGGAAATAATGTTTACGGAAGGATCAAACCGATTTTTTGGAAGCTCTTTGGCAAGGTGACTGGTTGATAGTTAGACTGCGGAAAAGGTAGGAATGGCAGCGAGCGCACCCCAAACTAATCAATAATTGTCTGCGCGCTCTCTGCAGCATCCCAACAAGCATATTTTCCTTCCAGGAATTTCAGGGACGGGTTAGTCGTCCGAAATGACCACATACATCAAACCTCACTCGTCGACTTCAATGGCAGACGATAACAGAAAAACTATTCCACTTTTTAGGCAATTTCGACTTCTTATCTGGAAATGTTCTAGACTTTTAGCCAGTCCAAATTGTGCGCTAAGAAGAACGTTTGACGCTTTATATCTTTAAAGAAAGATTTTTTTTCGCATTTGTTTAAAATTTCGGGCAACTATGTATTTCACTTGATTGGTGCATCGTATTTGGAATCAAATAAGAGGAAAATTCAGTACTTCCCTTCGACAGCGTAATTCGTTTTATTTCTCGTCAATTTGGGATCACCGTTTGAGTTGTTTAGTATTGACATCAACATAATTAGCGTTGTCTTTTATTTGTTATTATTTTCGTTGATACTGTCGAGATTAAGGACTTCGCTGAAATCATTGTTTGTATTGATTGTGTTGTTTTTATTCCACTAACTGGAGTGAAGGATTGTTTTTCTTTTGACAGTGATTTAACAAAGGGTTGAAAACATATTTTCAGAAATGACTTAGATCATAGCTTGTTGAATTGATACGATGTTAATAATTAACAAGTAATCTGGCTCTTTCATTTTGAAAATAACTAAAGAAACAACAAGAATGTATCACCATCGAAGTAAGCAGGTTTTTTCATTTTAATTTCCAGTACCGAAGGTACTCTCTTATTAGAAACTAAACACACATTGGGTACAGCAGAAAATAATTTCAAGATATTTGAAGAAAGGGAATTTTTTTCCCAATCCTCATGAATTGTTAAAGGGATGCAATTTTTCTTATCTTTAATAAAAGTAACCAAGAACGACTTTTTCATAAAAATTTTGCTAAGGCGTTCGTGTTTTCAAAACATTAATGGAACCATTTCCAATGAAGATGAGTTGTTCATTTCAAAAACAAAATTCCTTCTCAAATTCATTAAAGTCCCAGAAAAATTAGTCATGGTTATCTGAGAATTAATTGCTTCGTGCGAGAGTAGGTTTACTTTGTACATTGATTTCAATTAGTAACTCTTTATGGTCAACAACGGCCGACAGGAAGCTGAATAATCATGTCAAGTTAACGCGACACAAAATCATAAAGATGTGATTTTCATGTGTGTGGAACGATCGAATTTACAGAGAAATGACAATGGGATATTTGTTACCCGGAAAATTTATATTAATAATGATAAAAATATTGCATATTATTGGTGAAAATCACAATTAAAAAAAAAATTACATCGCGAGGTCGTGGCATTTCTGCCGCCCTTAATAAATGGTTGAAAATTTCTTTGTACTCGGAGGAGAAATATTCTGGTACGCGTATAAAAAGTGCTTTGTGTGTGGTATGTGGCATTCGCCGCCGAAACCGAATACACCGGTCGACGTATTTCTTTTTATACGAACACCACCCGTGCACCACCAAAAAGGCTTCTAAAATGAAGCGTTAAAACGACGGATGGTTACTTCGTTAAAACAATCGGTCGAGTTATGAATCTTCTCACAAACGAATTGTTCTATTTTCCTTTTTTGAACCAATTTGCGACTATTTTATGTTATCTCACAAGTTTGTAACCATAAATGTCAAAATAGTTCACGTTGAGAAAACATACTATGGAAAATGAAAATTACTGAAAACTTAAGTTTGTAACGAAAATTTTCTATAATATATTTGTTAATGAAGCATAGAGGTTGAAAAAATAAAAAGAGGTAATATTATTTGTTGATGCTACTGTTCAAATGTTTCGTTACATTTATCCTCAAAAAACCTGTTTAAATGAACACATAATAAATCTTTAATAACGAAGAAAAAAGTAATTTTCTTAACAGTGGGAGACGAAGTGCCCGATTGCCTTGGGATTCATTACCTAAAATTAATTTATCGGCAAATTTTCCTTTATATCCATGATTACAACTAAGACATTCATTATCGAATTTTCATTAGATTTCATCGTGAAATGTATATGAAATATAACTCGTGAACTGATTTGAGAAACACTTTATTGTTATCATATATGGTGATAAATTCTTATCAAGAACATGCAAATCACTTCAAATGCCTCGAGTATCGTTCAGCAAATGGAGCCGACACTCTTTGTTGCAAATTTCGTACGATTCAAAAAATAAAATGATTAAAAAAATAAAAAAAATTAATCAAAATGAAAATATTTTGCCTGAGAAGTTTGTTTGTTTTCTGCCTCCAAAGGTAGATTCAAGTCAAAATATTTCTTTATAGTAGTGATGTGGTCGCTAATTATTTTGTGAAAGGCCAATGATTATTTCCTTCACATTGAGATTAATCGTACTCGAGTTCAAAACATTGAGATTAAAAATAAAATTCATAATGAAAAAACACTATAATCGAATCAAATAATACGTTACGACCAGAATGTAAATGATAACAGGTTGTAAAATTTTTTATCTATGTAAATACACTGACGTTCAAAGGTTGATTCGCGCCATTCAATAATAATCATAGAGATGATTCTACTAGTAGTTTATATTTAGAAAAAGTGGTTTGATGAATATTTTCAGCAACCATTCTTAGACCAGTTATGCGCACCTGGGCGATTGGTTTATTTATGTATAACGAAAAACAACATACTACAAAGTTTTTCAAGTAGAAAACTAAAAACGCATTTGTAAGCGAAACTAGTCAAAGTTTACAAAGAAAAAGAAGTGTAACAAAAGCCATTAAAATGAAGAAAAGGACCTGTTTGAATAATGTTTTCATCTATAACTTTATACAGTATTTAGAAGATCAATAGCAAGTGAAAAATTTAACAGTTTATACGCATCGATGTAAGATTTCTTAAAAATTTAATTAGACAATCACTCAAAGTATGTCATGTTTTGTTTTGCATTACCCAAGTAATAATCAAAAATAAAAAAGCATTGTTGCAGTGCTCCAATCTAAATTTTCAGTGAAATAGATTTTAAAAACAATAGTCCGGTATGTATCACAAATAGAAACTCAAAAGCGCAGCATTAAAATAAATGTAAATAGCGTTTTTGTTTATAAGATAATCAATTAATATTGGAATCCTTTTTGATGGATTCAAATTAACCAACTCCCTATAAACAATGCGACGGGATAGAAAACTAATAAATGCCGCCGGTGCGATGGTACCTGTTTTAGTTCACAATCCCCCAATATATATTTAAATAAACGAGATGGTCGTGTAATATGTAACAATTTCACGAAATCCAAATTGGATTGTAAAGTCGGCCTTTTAATCCAACATTGGAACATTATCAATCACATTCAACTTGGGAAATGTTATTTGTTTTGACGTGTAGGTCGAATGAAAAAACCGTCAATTGTCATTCGTGCAACGGTCTTACGAGAAAGACGTTCGCAATGCAGTCGTCGACCATTCGAAACTGGTTATTCACCGGTACCACATTTCTTATCGTCTGGCAATCCTTCAGTAGATCATTTCACTAGAAAAATAATTTGTGTGTCGCAGACGAGACTTCAAAAGATTTGCGACGCATAGAATCGCCTAGAAAACTTCTGGAATCCGTGGTGTAGGTACGAGGGAATTTCTCTTTTCAAGTTTCCAATCACGATTTGCGGGGATAGCCCAATAATAACTTCCGAGTCGAGTTTGTTTCGATTCCACAGAAGAAGTAGAACTTTTGGAAAACTAAACGGTTAAATTTGTTGGGAAAATATTTATCTACTAATGGAAAAGTTTGCGGAACTCGTCAATCCATTCGTTATTGAACCACAGCTTCCAACTAATCAAGCAATCAAGGACAAGAACACCATGGAATACAAGATGTCCTCGTGATAATTTGAAAAAGAAGCTGCCTTCTATATAATACAAGCAAATATATACTCGGAAAAGTTTCGAAAACAACAAATGTTTGCGAATGATATCTCCATTGAATACCTTTCTCTGTGTATTACGATTCCGCAAACATTCAGTTGATTACGACAAGAAATCTATCAATCTATCTCCGCGTTCATTTTATCGAATTGCGGCGACAGAATATTCGCATCCTATTCGAACTCTGAAGAGTACAGATTCCGATAAAGTAATTAAGAAAACTTTTCCGAGCTCGAGAACGTGGACTGACGTTCGTTCTGCATATTTCAGACGGAATTAAAACCAATCACCGCGAATCGTGGGCGCAAATTTGAATTTGATTCATGAGCTATTCTAACTTTTGCGCAAATGAGATTAGACAACTATTACGAGGACCATTGCGATAATAGTGTGGCGTCAAATAAAATATTGCTCAAGTTGCAGAGGAAGCAAAACTCATGCGTTCTACTCATCAATGAATTTATGTCGAATAAATTGCAAAAAGATTGGACGGCTGATGTAAACAAAGACTGACCCGAATTTGACTTTAACGATTTTCGCGTTATCGTCGATAATTCATCAATTGCATCAATTAAACGTTTCTAGGAATTACTTTTCTGAAGATGAAATGGTACGTAAATATACACTTGCAGTGAAGACGCAGTGTTATTCCACGGTTATCTAAAATAATCAATGTTTACTGATTAGACGTGCACGGGGAATCACACGAAAAGTTTTCTAGAATGACCTTTTCTTTTAATTGAGCAAGGGAAAAATAGCGAAATATGTAACCGATTTTACGTGATTTTTTTTTACTCATAGAAGGTGAGTAATAAAAAAAGGAAAGATCCCACGTTACGTGTTGTTTCAACTTTTTGATTTTTTAGTGTGTAGCTTGCTTCCCAGCATTTTGATGAAGCAATTTTACGAAAAACCAATACATGTATATATCTTTATTAGAGACATATTGCAAGTGCAAACATGATTAATGTAGACATCATGTTGACAGTTGAGCATGCGCAATATAGAAATACCAGTGTTAATGTTAAACGTTATTAACGAATAAGTTATTAATATCTTTTGCAATATCTCTCTATTATTTTATTATTAGGGTTGTATGAATAGACAATTATTATTTCTTTATCAACGTTTCTGGCTGGACCCTTTTTCAATATTTTACAATTTGGATGGATTGCATATTGGTTTTTTTTAGTCAGTGACTTTTTTTTTACAACAAATATATTTCCAATATTTTTGGAGTGGCACATTCTAAATATCAATTTTCTAAAGATGCACGCAATCTTTATGGAAAGCAAGTAAAAACCACTGTCAACATAAAAAATCTACAGGTAATCGAATTTAAACACTCAGTGCGTCAAATCGCAAAAATTCAAAAAAAAAGGAATAAGAAAAAAGCTCGAAAGAAGAATTTCTCAAAATTAACTCAGCAAAGTTAAGGGCAAGACTATCCCCTAACGAAAACTTATAAATAAACATGTTCCGAAATAGTGAAGATCCCATTAGCCGAAATGCGCGAGGAACCGAATAGAAATGGCGGTGGCATTTTACGTTTAACCGAACGTTCCTAAACATCGGATAGTTCTTTTTATTTCGTTTGAGAATCCTTGCCGAAAGGCGGATTCGGATTAACGCATTTTCTCATTTGCGCCGAGCTAAGTTCCGAGACAGTAATTAGGAAGAACGCTGGTTGCTTGTAATGAGTGAAAAGTCATTATGGGAATCAGATTAGACGGTAGAACGCCTATTGGATATTTGCGTTGCGGATGTTCGGCGCTACGGCGTCGGATTTCCATACGTGCATATCATATTTTCCGTTTAATTAGAAAACTGAAGAGACCTGTTTCCTCTTTTGATGGAATTTCTTCAGCAAATTGCGGCCTTAGAAAACTACAACTTGATTAATATATGAAGAGGTTCTTCAGCATGGCAAACAAAGCGGATTGTCAACACAGCGACGAACTGTTGTTTGGCGTCGTCGAACGCGCAAGTGTTTTGTATTCTACGAGAAACTCGTTATCAAAACCCAGATCTCGATCTATTGAAAGCAGCAAAAAATCTAACTCGATTATTTGAAATTGCTTCCTAATTTCTTCGAATCGAATTATTCGGAAAATGCCATTCGACAAACCAATCCATAATTCGTCGACAAGGTCTCTCGACATTTGCAGCGACGGCGAAATTTCTAAACAATATTCTCTTTATCCTGCCCGTTGTATTTTGATCTCATTGTCAGATATTCAATATATTTGATAAAAATAGATCGAAAAATCAATTTATTTTCGCTGATGATGACAATGAATTCAAGACCAGATGAACATTTTCACTGAATCCTTGCAAACGTTTCAATGATTAGATGCAAACGATGAGATTTATGAGTAACAACAGTTGATTCATATATTATAAAAGAGATGATGACTTATTCCAATTTCCAGTAGTGTTATCATCTATATAATGATAAGTTTCGTACTTTGTCTATTTTCGAATGTTTCGCCACACAACAGTAAAGGAAATCCTTAGTCATAGTTCAACAAAAATACTTTCGATTGGGAACTTACATGCGGTTATACACGTAAACCCATCGATTAGATTTTCACAGATACCTCAAAACAATACAAACAAATCGATCGTCCACACACCGATGATTCATTAAATTTACTGTCTCATGGATAAATTAATTCACAACTCTTTATCTTATCCTTACTCTTATCAAAAACTCAATAGTTTATACCATTTTCAATAAACTGAACTACTATTTAGATAAATTCAAGGGTACAGATAAGCATCGAAATATATCATTTTTTTCATAAGCGCATCGATATAAACCAATATACAAACGATACATTTTTTCCTTTCGAGGACACGAGGGTAAACATTTCCAATTTTTGCATCATTACTCATAAATTTGATTCATCTTTTCAAGAACGGGACTATCAATGTTTCAATAAAACGTGAGAATATTAGTTTTCAAACATTCCCAACTATGGCTTATAAAATTTCTAATGAACTAATTATTCAAGGTAGCTTTTAGAACACTATGGCACGGAAATAAAACAAATTTAGGCAAGGCAGCGAGTTACAGATAGTCTACAATACAAAATATAGCTCGGTGTAGAAAAAACCCGGAAGATTATTTCGTAAATAGTCCATTGTTGATCTTCAGGAAGGATGAAGCGTCACTTACAAGAAAAAAATTGTAATGAGACCGTCACGTAATTCATTTCTGCCAGGAAATAAGTACCTATTGATCATAGAAAGATGATTTAAACCGTATTGTTCTCTATTGTCTCCAACATACGAATTTAATTATTTACTTTCAGATATATTACTTGTCCAACACCTTTACCTTCTTCTTTTCCGCTTCAATTACTGTGATACAAACCTAAAAAGAAACTCACTGAACCCAATAGCAATTGAATGGTATTAATCGAAAATAATAGCAAAAACACCATAATCGACTGTTTAACCGCACTTTATCTCCAGTAGATATTCAGATGAACACAACAACCTCGATTGGATTTCAGTTAGGAAACTTCGGTTTGATAAGTTTTCCCCGAGCTCAGGGAAACTCATTCGGCCATCAATGACACGAAATTATTCGAACGAGTTTATTTGCATTTCAAAGAAGTGCCCCTTGATTGGATTGTACAAAATAGCGCAGCTCATCCTAACCTGGTGTGCAAATTTCAACGTTCTACACAACATCCACCAGGCTCAACGAAAATTTAACAGGTACATTATGGGAAGCAATGGAATCCAATATGAGGGGGCCAGATTCATGTGGAAGTATATTGCATATTACGTTTGCAAATGCAGTTTCATTCGTTGGAACGTTTTGGGATTGGTGTTAAAAAGCTCTATCTGTATTCGTTGTTTTTATGGTGTTTTCTGTTTGATGTCAACACGGAAAATTTGAAGCACTTGGGAATCGTATTCCACCGAACAATGGAGATGAATATCTTTTCAACAGATTATTTTTTTTTAATGTGACAGCGAAATTGTTTATTTAAAATATTTCTTAATTATATGGAAACACAAACTCTACTATAAGAAAACACATCAATAGGTACCACAATATACGCAATTAGGACATTGTGATCGGTGAAACTGAAATTTAATAAAAATGGTATTTAAATTCTTTCGCGCAAAAATTAAGGGAACAAAAAACTTTTCTGAATTTTTTGGCAATTTTCAACAGGCTGTATATCTGTGAAAAATAGTCGTACATGAAATAAAAAATATAGCTTTTGAAGCTTGAAGACCCTAGTTTAAAAATTTTTCGATCAAAAATTTTTTGCAGCACCCGTTGCCATGCAATTCTGGGATAAAGCAGAGAAAAAATTTTCCAAAATTTCAACTTTTTTTATTTCATGAAAAATTACATAAAACCACGAGGACATTTTGAATTACCTCTATAAAGCTATGGACACATTCAAAGAGTGCCTCTAGGTTTTTTAAATTTTCCAAAAAAAAAATTTTTTTTCGATTTGTCGATATTATTTGTAGAAATTTTCACTGAATTTTTTCAATTGTGAGAAAACATTTTTTGCAAACTTATTTTCGACAATTACTCTTATGGAAATTTTTGAAATTGTTGAAAAAAAATATTTTTTCCCGTAATCAATCTTCTGAAAACTTAAAATTGAGTAGAAAGTAAAAAAAATGAAAATATTGATTTTTAAAAAGATTGAGTCATTTTTAAGGAACAAAAATATTGTTCGCTTGACTTATTCAAAATGTCAATCAATTGGTCCACGAAAACCACTGATGCGATAGATTTAATAATTTAGGGGGGCCTTTTTGGTACATTAGACTGATAACCTAAGCTTTTCCCCCAATATTGCTGAAGATACAGTCGATTAATCAAAAAAAGGGAAAATGGCATTTTTTGCTCTTTACCTTAACGTTACAGGTGGAGAAAAATTTTTTTCCAAAGAAATATGACAGATTTTAAAGGAAATTTCCTGCAAAAAACGAAAGCTCCCAACTGCTTGCTAGACGCTTAGTAGTTTTAGAGATATCAGCAGTTGGATGAAAACAATTTTAACCAAAAAATTCTAAAGCTAGAGTGTTCAAGCTTGAAAAGCTATATTTTTTTATTCCCTGTACGTCTTTTTCACAGGAATAGAAAATTTTTTTGTTCCTTTAATTTTCGCGCGAAGTGTAGATCACTCAAAACTTGAAAAGATTTCGATAGACAGCCTGCCGGCCGCTTTCAGTCTTTGTCGGTGGAGAATTATCTCCAATTAAAGTCTTACATCACTCACCAAGAGATAACAGTTGCGCTGAAAAGTTCAAAATTGAAATCTAATGGAAATTTAATTTAAAATAGCACATGCATATCAAAATTCAATATTGAACCAATAAATTCCAAATGACGCTGTTTGTCATGTTAGATGTCAATTCATTAATTACCAATTTATCTTTATTCGGAAACTAATCAGGTTACAGTAAACTGTTATTGACAAGATGCGTATTGATGTGCCATCGTTGACGGCATTTTTAACTTTGCCACAACAAATATTCCATTCAAAGAAACCCTTTTCTGTGGGGGAAATGTTTCGTTGGGCGTGCACTTTACCAGCTTGAAAAATAGAATAGAACTATTTTGACTGTTTAAATCATAAGATGTCGGAAACTAGATACATTCGATTATTCAGTTAAGATAATGAAAATATCGTTTAGATCTTTGATTTGTCATGAAAGCATGACTATCCAAGGAAATTTATAAATAACTACTCAATATTCTCCAAAATTTTCCAATGGTTCAGACGTAAAACGTAGAGAAAAAATCTGATATTTAATTAAGGCAGATCATCTCACGTCTATAATGTGAAACTAATTAAAATTAACAACCAACTATTCAAGTTTTACAGACATGTTCAATGGTGGTGGCCGCAAAGTTCCACTGATTAATGATGATTCGCTAATAAAAGTTGACGAAAAGATTAATGAGTACCGAAAATTCACTGTTACGACGCTGTCAATGCATTTTATTCAAATTTCCTGTTCACGCCTGACAAATGCTGTTGCCACATGCTTTGCATCGCAAATAACGTCTTTGGAGAACGGGGGTGCAGAGACATATCCCCAGTATAGTCCTTACTTACGAAACGTTTTTCAAATATCCATTTGAGGTTTGAGGCGCTTAACACGGTTTAGTTTCTGGATATCTGGAGTCGAGTTGTTCGTACTTATGATATCGATGCATTAAAGCGAATACAAACCTACGCTCCCCTTGTTGTTCCAATCGATAGTAGGTGCGTTTTCCGGTGCCATTTTGCCGTCAAAAATCCACCCTCCTCAACGAGTTTATGAAAATATCTTTGATACGTAGCACACTTCCGAACAATGGTAACGCTATTATATCAATCTTTGAGAACTCTAGCAGAAAATTGGTTCTAGGAGCTCGTATACAATTTTCCGCGTCAACAATGTTAAATTCTCGTCATCCCTAAGGAAATTGTAACGTTATCAGGTATGACAGAAGATTGGAAACACGTTCCAGAAATCCAAACAGATGAACCCTACTCCGTAAACTACCCCGTTCAATCTGTTTCGGTGTGGCAAGTCAATCAAGAAAACCCGGTCACAGATAGTGCTTGCTGCTGACCCGAGCAATGTTACGACAGGCGATTTGGAGCGAGAATCATTTCGATTCCCGTCGAGAATTTTCTTTTCGTAACGGTATCCAGATTTCCATCTACACGAATAGATATCACTTTCGGCGAAGAAACTGATGCGTGTATGAACATATGATAATGACCTCCATTAAACATTTTATCCAATAAAAATATGTCCTTGTACTACTGATTCACTGTAGTAAAACGTCATATATATTTATACTGATTTTTCCATCAGCACCAGATTAGTTAAACGAGTAGGGTGGGCAGATGATGATAGTGGGATTAACCTTATCAAAACAACTCTTCTTCTCGATGTAGAAATACTGAAAAACTCATTCTTTTAGAAAACGACGTGACGCCCACACTCATCGTCTCCATGGAAAAGCAGAATTAACGAAATGTTGTTTAAATTGCGTGAAATAATATTACCTAGTAGGTCAAAACGAGACGCATTCCGTAATCTTATACGCCAGGTAGAAGTCGACAGTTCCCATTCTCTGTATACACACTTTGAAACCAGGTAAAAAGGAATGAAGAATGGTTTTATAGCTCTCGTGTCGGCTTTACAAACGAAATGACAGAATTTTAATCCGCAATAACCAAGCAACTTAACAAACATCCCTATTTAGGTAATGGATACTGCCTTTCACAAATAATAGCACCGTGCTAGTTGCTCGTTGGCTGTTCGAAACCTAAAGGCACGTTTTCAATTTTTTGCGCACCATGAAATTTAATATCGAAAAAAAATTAAATATTTCCTTTCCTTTTTTAAGAGCCTCATTATTTGCCTTCAGTCTTTTAAACAATGTGAATATTAGAAATCTTGTGCTCCTCTTTCCCTTCCCATCAATCTCATTGTCATGCGCGTCATTCCTAATCAATTTGCATCTCGGCGACGTACAGCAGGAAGGAAACAAATGTAGAATCCCCAAAGTACAAAAGTTGATGACAATGCATAATGATCGTGTGAAGTGACAAGTCAAGATGAATGTGGAAAAATCTTGGGTGTTTTTTGGCATATGGAGCAAAACATCTTTGGAATTGGTGTGAATCGATGTTCAATTAAAATTTACACAAATTTATTCAAAAACGTATGACTGCTCGCTCTTTTTTTTTTCTTCATGTTATATAAATACTCTGTAAGAGTAAAATTTCGACAAGAAAGAAGGGAACTATGGTTGGGCTTCTTTATGAAGTTATAAAATCCAACCGAAGGCATCAGCTGGCTGCAAATAACGGCCTTCGGCCGTTTTGGGTTGGGCGCCTTTGCGGCTTTCGGCCGCCTTTTTTCTTCCTTGCATTTGATCAAAAGCCTCACCGATGTGTTTGGATTTTCCTGTGACGCCGTCAGAATTCGTTTAAATCATATTGAATTGGAGATATACGTTTGCAATTAAAAAGAGAAAAAAAGAGTAATTTCGCTCCACTAATACCCGAATATATGCTTGCAAATGGTCACTGTAACATATCAGATGCATAATGAAGGTAGAAACTATTACAAATTTCTATCATGATTCATATCGTGATTGAAAAAATGAGCAAATTGGAATTATAATCAAAATTAAAAAATTTCATGTGTTGAAATCGTGCTTAAGCTCATCGGAATCGGCCATAGGGATATTCTTACTATACGTAAAATTACGGAACATAGTGCACGTCATCTGAAAAGCAGATTTTTTTACCTCAATATCGAATCATTCGGACAAAAAATTGATAATTACTTCGAACAACTGCGCCTCTGGACTCGACGAGTTGATTTTCTTGAAAACGGTAGGGCGTAGCTAAAGACAGTGAAAGAAGCGATTGTTCATGAAATTACGTTTATTGAAAAATCGAAAGCGGTCGAATTATTGGCAGACGAATTTTCACTCATGTCAGAAGGTTTCAAAAATGTTTTTCTCAGAAACGTTTCATTTTAGACGGGAATAGTGAACGAGGCGATTGTACCACTATTTGCAAAACCCAAAACGTTAGTGGGTTTGTTTTTGTGTTTTGATTTCACTCCAAAAGGGCAATTTGTGGCACCTTGATCGACAAGTGCAATAATAATGAAAGAAAATATGAACCTTTTAGTAAAAATTCGGCCATGCTATGAATTAAATATTCGGCGAAATCGTGAATTTTTAATATTTAGAATTTTTTTTTCAATCTGTAAATACCAAGTTTTAGATATTCCCACGAAAAAGATACCAATTGATATTTTCTTTGGGAAGAAAAAGTTTCGTGTCTCTATTTAGAATAGTTTTCGAGTTATTCAAATTAAAAAAAAATTCAATTTTTTTCGCTCTTTTGATAAAATCTCAAATTTTTTGCAAAATTGCCCTTCCTTCACTCATTCTACCTGAGGAATACATTTGCGACGGATCCCGAACTCCGATCTCTGAAAATAAGGCCGCAGAAAATTCCAGAAAATCTTTCGTTTTTCCCACCTGGAAACCATCGATCTGTTCCGTAAATTTCGCCATTTAGCCTGTAGACTGAACAGAAAATTCTGCCGCACACATATACTAACGCAGCGACGCCAGCAGAGTATACGGCTTTATGCCCGCTCACTTCGTTCGCTGGGCAAGCGTATACAATAAACTCATAACTTTGTTCCAGCATAGGAAAAAATTCAATAGAGTACAAGGATTAATATCTGTTTGACAACTTGAAAAATTCTTTTTCTTATTTGTTTCTAGAAATTCGAAATAATCGAATTCATATATTTTTTGCAGTGCTTACAATTTCAAAATTTTCAAAGGAATGATTTTGTTTTAATAAACAGTTGGGCTAGTTTGAAATCCGTTTATTTGCTTCAAAACAATAAAATTGGTTTCATACACCACAGATCAATTTATGAACTCCGGATTTAAATAATTATTTTCAGAAAGTTATTGATCGTTGCAACTCGATCTCCTTTCCAACCAGGGCACCACGAAACGTTTAGTCTTTTTTCCACCCATATACAATAAAAACTAAATTTTGTATCGAACCACAAAGCCCGAATATTTATCCGCCATTATACTTTGATTTAGTCCGTTCAATAAATAGAGAGATCACAGTGCAACTGAAAACGGCGTGTAGAAAAACCACTTTGCATACATCTGAAAGGCAAATGAAAAACCCATTGAAATGAACGATGAATCGGGAGTTTCCTGTATGTGGGTTTAGGTAAAACAGAAAAAAAAATAATCGCGTTCGACGGCAGGATGCGAAAACTAAGTTGTCAGGAAAATTTTCCGTTCCTTGTTTTTCGTTCCCAGTTTATGTTTCGTGGAACCTTGAAGACTATTCTACTGCTGCCCGTTCAATGATGCCGAAGGTTAATTGCGTATAATCGGATAGCTTAGACGTAATAAATGGGATTCGCGCTTCTATTTTGCTTTTCGTATTTGCAGATTTATAAACAAATCATCGCAACCCTCGTTTATTGCGATCGTGGGCGACCCCTGATTAAAATTTCGAGTGTTGCGTCTGAAACGATCACTTGCAATAGATTTTACCGGTTTCGGTGCTCGGAATGATTTACGTCGAGGTCCGGTTTTGCGAATTATTTCCGCCTGGAAAACGGATCGCGACAATACGGCGCGTATCCGTATCACGGAAATCATATTTACATGTTGACAAGCATTTTTCCATCAATTCCGTACTGATGAAAAAACGAAATTCAGCGCGATTGTATGGAATGTCCATTGCAGTTGATATGGCGGTATTTTAGTTACATATCAATCTAGGTATGAATTTTCAATTTTTTTATTGCGGCGAGAATGATGAAACGGTAAATTTTGCAACTGGAGAAGAAAGTAATCGCTGAACAAATAGGTTCCGGTAAAAATAGGGAAATGTTGCTTATTAAGATGGAAACTAGCACACATTGTATTAATTAAATGGTGTTTTCGATTATTCGTTTAATTTATTGCACTCGATAAGCGTGTTTTGATAGATTACAAAATATATATTTTGTGATATCGGATTCTTTTATTACCATAAATTTAACGTTGTTCTGTTTAAACGCCTGTGCTTAGCTCGGGATTCAAATACAATTTCATTAATAAACGGAGAAATTGAACAGGCCGTAAAAGAAAGAAGATCAAAAATATCTCATTGTCAGTTTATTCTAGCGAAGCACCGGCCATAACTTTTATGCTCGAAATAGTATCCGCAAAATGTAAAACGGCAAAGGCGGCGGAAAATGATGCAAGGACGTGTGCAACTTCCATTTACCATCAAAAGTTAATTTTGTCGTAGATTGTTGCCACTTTTACAATTTGAATTAACGTTAATGTCATTTTCAAGTCTTCAAAAATTTATTCACATTAATTCGCTTCAATGTAGAAATAAACGGATGAATATTTTTCTCTATGAACTGAAAAAATGTTACATGGAATAAAAACGACTCTCATTCTTATTACTTACTTCATTAAAAGAAAAGAAGAATCAAATGAATCTGTTAGGAAAACCTAAACCCAAAATCGCAATTCGCCTTATTTAGTTAGATGAACCGATTCAACAAGAAGGCCAAACGGTAATTAACTGTCATAATCGCAATTAACCTACAAATTTCGATAGCGCGATTTTAATTAATAATTTCGTGACAATTACAATTAACAACAAATATCGAATGTCTGGATTTTTAATAGTTGTTTATCTTCAGTCTTATTTTTTATTACTTTTTCTTCAATGAAAGCGATTTTAGGATAACGTCTTCTAAAACTTCAGAACTCCTTAAATCGAACCTTATGATTTAAAACCAGTCCGCTAACTCGAAGATAAACGAAACTCTTCGTTCGTACCTTTAAAAACAAATCAATACATGAATGGAAGATCCATCAATGACGGTGAGAAAACTGAAACCTTGATCGGGAAACGATCAAATTTATATTGACTAATCTGCGTTTTGTGGGTTATGATAATTTATAACTGAGGTGCCACAAAACCGTAGCAGATTATATCACGTTCATTGGCTTCGCGGTCAGATAACCGCTTAATCATCACTATCTCAAAACAAACAACTGAAACTGAAATAGCGTCGCGACATCCGAACGGGATCCTCGCTTATGAACGATATACTACGGCGTTTTTTAAATACCGCCCTAAATAGCTCAAATTTCATTTTTGCTTCATAATATCCCCGGTATAAGGATTCCGTAACCCCTAATCTGCTAAATGAAATTTCGCTGAAAATTACAATCTCCGCTTACGTAAGTATCATCAAATTATTACATCCCGGGGAAAATAAATATGTTTCCTTCTGTCTTTGGCAACTTTTAAGAGCGGAGAAAATAATTAGCCATTACTTTTCAGTAAGTGGATAAACGACGTTGGGGTGAAAGGAAACGAGATGCGAATGATGTATACATCGGTGAGGATGACATCCGGAAAAGCTAGAATAATAACGCACGATCGAGAATCCACAAATGTGTATCTTACAATAGTGTTAGAGCTATTTTATATGAAATATTGAATTTATCGATCGAATGTAGAAGGATTCCCTTCCCTTTTTAGGCAACAAAGAGAGTCATAAAACTTCCATCTTCTCATGCGAGAAACGTGAAAAATATAACACGTGTATTAGAATGCAGTTATTCAATCAGAAAATCTAGTCGTTAATAAAAGATATTTTAACCGTAAAAATATTGCCACTTTTTTCGTTTTGTGGAAAATGCAATAAACGTAATATCGAAACTTTATGGATAGCTTATGAAACTATGGGTAGAGTTTCGATAATTACAGAATATTTGGATGAATCAGAAATTGTGTGATAATTTCGTGAAACAAATAATATTTTGCTGAGTGCTTCCTGCTAATTTTATTCCATTACGAACACAATCGATAAACCTCAATTATTATTCAACGTTTAATACACGAAAAATTCTCCCCAGGTTTATATTACAAAACCATATTGATAAGGCTACTTCGATTACGCATTAACAATACCCATCACACAACTAGCTTCATTAACTGGAATTTCATGAAACATCAAGCTTGTTAGTCTGAACGAATTGACATCTTCCTATGCTTTATACGCATGAAAACAATTTGTTAAAGTCAACGTCACACACGAGAGCCCCGGGCGTTATCCCACTTTCAAGGAAATGTAACCAAGTTCAGAGAGGCTGCTACGAGGAAAATCAGAACGTGCGTCTGTGACAACGCGGAAGCCAGATGCTGCCTCGTTTATATTTTTCCGGGCCACCATCGTCCTCATATCGCTTTCCCATATTTGCATAAAACATTATTTGCACAACGCCGATCGAAAACAAAATGTGTCGACCATTTCGTTGTTCAATACATTAATTATTGCTGCTGCTCTATTCGACTATGTTTATTGTTGCTCCGTTTTTTTTTTTGCTTTATCCGACCGAAATTTCGATCCATTTCAACGGTCGAATTCATTACCTTGATTGACACGGTCAAACGAAGTGCTATTTACAGGCTTGCCAAAGGGATTGATACGGCTTTGCCTCATCCCAATTTGAAACGAGGTACATTCCTGAATTCTCCACACTATCGATGTTTCAATTAGACAAACCATCCTGAAACAATTGCTACAGAACACTTGCAGTGATACGGTCTGAAATTGCAATCGAAACTTAGCAACTAACCTAAAACTATTACCATTAGGAAAATACAACCTGTAATTCGAGAACGTCAAAACAACTTCAATGCATAAATTCCAGAAATTGTACTTTCATCTCTATTTCTGTAGCTACTTATGCAGTAATACTTCAAGAATGCTGGAGGATCCTTAATAATCATAACTTTGCACAGCTACAGGAATGCTCGTTATTATTATTCCGGGAAAACTTGGAATTTTAGTGGGATAAATATGTTTATTTCATTTCGGACGAATGAATCCAAGGAGATCCGGCCACCGAACGAAGACTCAAAAATTCTTTATTGACACAGAAAATTGATGGATTATTGATGATTTGAAAACAATCGCTTTCATTAATATTTTCGCTCGTATTTCGCATTTTCGACAATCTTCAATTTTCTTCACATACTTTTGCGACCTTGTTATTTCAAACATCACCCCCCTCGAAGAACAACTGCTATAGGTGCGCCACTTCAAAGGTTCGGTTTTCATGATCGATTCTACGTCCGCCGATATCAACGGATGTAAATATTGTATTCTCCCGTCGTTTCATTACTTTATCGACATCGTTCGATATCCATCCAATTATTCAACGATAGAGAAATAGTGAATGGATTAGGCAAGAGGAACGACGGAATTGTTACGATGCTTTGTCGATCGGGTTAGCGAACCGGGTTGGATTACCACAAACGAAACGTTCTCATGTTCATATTATTACCCTTCGGTAATAAATTTTTTTGTTCATTCAATTCCACACTTTTCAAGTGTAACAATCGATAGCTTAGAATCGTTCTGGAACCGAATAACTTGAAAAAAAAAACCAAATGTAAAATGAATATCAAAATGGATATATGAACTGAAAAAATATCACTAGGTTAAAGAAACGCAAGCTTTTCTGATCTTACTTAACATACTCAAAAAATAAATACGAAAACATCAAACGTCAAACCGTTTATCGAAATTAAGCAGAATGAAGCTTGAATTACAGAACTTTTTGTCTGTTTACTTCATTGGAACGAAAATTAACATCCCTGTCTACGAATCCTGTGATTCCAAAAAATTTTAATAATTCGGAAAAAATACTTACTATGTACCGTTGCCAGTGTTTGAGATCAATCAAATTTCGATCAACAACGTGAAAAAAGCAATTCATTTGAGCAAGCCGCCCGAAATGAACGATTCTTTCCAACTCCTACGAAACGCACAGCTTTTTCAACCCAAACACTTCGAAATGATCGTCGACACATCCTCCAGAACCTCCTCAGCCGAATCAATATCTGCTGCAGACTTCAAGGTCACAATTGTTAGGAAAACGTACTGCCTGGCCAAGTTATGTGCTTTGAACGAACGATAGTGAACTGTGCCGCTTGTGTGTGCAGCCGGCACACTTCAAATGAACGAAGACATTATTAGTTGATCGATATATATGTATAGATCTTTCGATGTAATTAATTCGAAATTGGTTAAGATAATTTAGAGAAAAGTACACAGGATAAATGAAACGCCAATTTGAAGAAAATTTCGTTTTAAATGGAAATCAAAATACACATTGAACGAAACCGTCTATTGGTTCTTTCTTTAACGGTATCCTCTAGTGCTCGGGTAAGGGCGCCTCATTAAAATTGGATTCAATTATATAGAAATTGGAAATTTGAGACTGTACGAAAAACAATTCTCCACGAGACTAATTTCCTGATATTTTCGATACTTGAATTCACTTCCATCGGTGTTGGTAAACCTGACTACAAAGCTTAAATGGAGTGTAAATCTTTACTTTTCTGCATTAATATAGTACATACATTAATTTAGCGAGAAAATAAACAAGCGAATTTATTGACAATCGTAATTAGTTACCAGTTAAACGTGATTTAATGACGGAGGGCAAATTTATTGTACATGAAGTTATTTGTTCAACCAATGGTAATTTATGTAAGCATAATAAGCTTCAAAACAACTTCTTGAACTAAGTTCCTGCAAATATCGCGAATCAACAGCATTGACTTGCAAATTGATGGCAGATTTATAAGTTGTATATACAAGAAACAAAATGTAAAACATCGGCTTTTTTGATTGAACCATTTTATGCTACGTTTAAAATTAATTTTGATAGTATAATATTTATTATATGGATTTTGCGAAATAAGAATGAATCTATCCTTAAATCCATCTGAATTGAGAAAATGAAAGCTTTTATTAAACTGGTTAAACAAATCACCTAGAACCAGAAAATGGACAATGTGTCTCTTCGATTTTGCACAAAAACTCAAAAACATAACAGAATGTTTTTCTTTCTAGTAAACTGCAAATTTAACGTTTTTTCTTAAAAATAACAAAAATTCGAGATAAACAGGTGTCCCACAAGTCAACGTCAACCCGAAATCTTTTAATCTAGAGTAAGTCATCAGAAAAAAAATCCAAGTAATTTATTTGAAAAATTATGGTCATTTAAAAAAAATCGAAAAAATCTACTCCTGTTACTGCAAATCTTATCTTTTCGTAATTATTTCTTTTTTTTTGTTATGTAATGTCGAATACTTCGTCTTTAAACTCTATCCCACAATTTGTGGTCAACTGTTCCAATTAAAAAGTAAATGTGATTTATTGCCCTTCCAAAGATTCAAAATCAATACTTTGTCCACTTTCAACTGATGATGCTGAAAAAAATACGTACTACGCAAGTTTTTCAAGTAACTTCAAAAGTTAGCACAGTTAATAAGGAATCCAAAATGGTACAACACTTGCTAATTTATTCTTTAAATTGCGATAATTCTATTATGTTTTCAGCTTAACACCTTCTCAACTACTTTTTCTTACTTATTCAAAAATGATTCTAATGTCTCCGGTGCTCTCCTCCAGGCCGTGAATTTTAAGATTCCGGTTGGAATGAGACGGACTGAGTCATAAGACTAAGTGTGAATGAGACAGGTAGTGACGCTAATTCTCTCATTCCAAGTGGAATCTTAAAATTCACGGCCTAGAGGAGAGCCACGGGTACATTAGAATCATTTTTGAATAAGTAAGAAAAATTAGTTAAGAATGTGTTATACTGAAAAAATAAAAAAATTATAACAATTTAAAAAATAAATTAGCAAGTGTTGTACCATTTTGGAATCCTTATTAACTGTGTCAATTTTTAAAGTTACTTGCTAAACCTGCGTAGTACTTTTTTTTTAAGAATGGTCAGTTGAAACTGGACAAAGTACTAATTTTGAATCTTTGGATGGGCAATAAATTACATTTAGGTTTTAGCTGGAACAGCTAGAGTTCAAAGACGAGTATTCGAGATTACATTACAAAAAAAATAATTAAAAAAGATAATTGTAGTAACAGGAGTGAACAGACTGTCACAAGATGTAGATTTTCTCGATTTTTTTATTTATTATTTAATTTTCCTTTTATTTTTCTGATAATTATCATGACTTACTCTGTTAAAAGATTTTCGCTCAACGTCGACTTCTGGGTCACCCTATATTACCGGAATTTACATAACATTTCGTTCAATTTACAGATCTGGTTTTCTTCTTTCGATTGTTCAAAAACGCATCGTTTTAAATACCGATTAAGTGATAAGCTATCATATCCCAATTAAATTCTCTCGGTGAAAACCGCAATGCGTGGAGAGTTTAACAATTCGTTTTGCATTAGAAAATGCCGAGAAAATAATGAATAATGAAAATCTCTTACATTGAATTTCCACCTTCAATTTGAATTTGAAAACAATTCGTGCATTTTGATCGAAATTTGAAACGTCGTTCAATCTGGTAAAGCTTCAGGCATTCAGCACGAAAAATTAGGTGATGAAAAATATAGAAGGAGCGAAAAGTTTCCCCAATATCTGGGAAATAGCTTTTCCAATTTCGATCAAAAAGTTAGACTGATAGTTAGGTACCGACGCTGCGCGACCTTCGGCTGTTATGGGATTAGAAAGAAATACTCAGATGGCGGTATATCGTTTCAAAGATCGCTTTACTTTATTCCAGCTGAACTGGCATACATAAAAAAGGCGTCTAGATAAAACAGGGAATACAGTCGCTTCATAAGCTGTTCTACAAGAATAAGTCTTTGTTATCTAAAAATAAAGAAAACGGTTACAAATTTCAAACTTTTTCAAATAGAAGAGAACGATTTGTATTTGACCGCCCATAACGCCACCGCTTCTTACTGTCACTTAGATCATTACCATGAATTCCCATCGCTCCAATCCATTTATCAAATTCCTGTCATAACTTTTCAACCTGACTGAAGCTTTTTGCTTTTAATACGGCTCATAATACTCAAAACGTTAATTTCCCGTACGAAATTTTTTATCCAAATAACCCTCGCTTCAAAAGGATACGATGCAATCGAACCGCAAATTCGAGATTCCGCAGATGCGGCAGAACGCAAAATAATCCGTTACGCCGCTCCGGGAGTAACATTAATCAAACGCAGTTCGTAAAAAAAAAGATATTGCCGTATTTTGTTTGAAGAATAACCGCAGAATTTACGAGTTAATTCGATTTCGGGGTGAAACGCTATCTCCAATATCGCGAGGATTAGAATGTGGATGTTCGTAGCGCAAGGAAAGTTATAATCATTACATTGGATGTTTTGATTAGCATAATATTAAACGACTATGTTTGCAACAAGGAGGCAGAAGTCCTTGAATAATCCATCCTAGAAACGTTCATGCATATTGATAAATACGAGGAACATGCTTTTTAGAGTATTCATCGTGGGATACGAAAGGAAAACATAGAAATGAGTGAATCTTTCTCGAACGGGATTGCTCATCGATGGAGAAGCTGAAATAAAAATCCCTACCGAGAGACCAGGTTGAAACCATAAGATTAGCATTTCGAACTGAGCTGAACGATCACGAGGATTTAAAAGATGTTTGATATCGCAAGAAATGCTGAATTTAGACGGCAAATTTCGAGGATCGCTTCGATTCTGGAGGACGGAAATTACTTCCTTTGAATTATAGATATGACTGTGATGAAAGGTGTTGTTGAAAAAAGCAAACTTCAGTGTAGCAGAACATTCATTGACGGATTTAATCAACATCCAGGTTAATCTCATGTTGAAAGTACATGCGCTATTTCAATGAATTTTTGACTTCAATAATATTGCAAGTCAATAATGAATGCTTTTGGGAAAACTTGGCAATCCGAGCTTTATCAGCGGCAAAGGAATAAATTTTTAGAAGAAAATTTGTTCCTCATAACATGGCGTAAAAATCTCATTTTTGTCAGAAATTTCCCTTCGGAGCAACTTTATATTTTCAGTAGATACTGATGAAAAACTAAAATTTTTTAGAAATTCATAAATTTTCAAGGAAAATTTAGATTTAATTCCAATTTTGCAAATATTTCCTCACTATGTGTTAAAGAACATCATGGCTGTTTTAGGTGAAGCCCAATTAGCCATAAATTATGAATATCCCCAAAAAGTTTTTGAATTGTTTCACTTAAACAATGAGAAACGAATTTATTCAATATTTCAGGGAAATCCAAAAGTATGTTTATTGGAGGTTATCAAACGGTCACGAAATCTACAGGAAAATTCTGGGAATTTGAAAAAGTTCTAAAAAAAATTCCTCTTCGCCAAATGGGATATAGACAAAATGGAAAAACACTTGAGGGACGGTGAATTCGCAGTCTGTCCCTTCTTTCAAATATATAAATCCGGTTCTAGTTGGGTAAAAGGAAGAACGTTATACTTTAACCTATTAATAGTACTGATCGATCCCAATATCAACTAAAACACAAGATTCCAATTCATTTTCTGTATCTAGCTTACTTCTACTATGAGCATCTGAAACCTATCAATTTCAGTGCAGTCGATCGGTATCGGTTACAACTGATTCGTTCGATACGAAATACGGGGAACGACATAACAAAGATAATCTTCAACATGCCTTATTTCGCAAGCCGTAACGAAAATATTTGAAAACATTGAACTGGATGTTCTCTGCACGCGTTATATCCTCAGGATATTGCTCCTGTTGATAAGTGGTTGTCTCAAACAAACCAACCCTTCCATTTCGTTCGCAGACAGGAAAAATCTTATTCCATTTAGCCTGACGTGAGAACAAAGCAAGATAATTAACCTAGGTAATCATTTCTGTGATTCTGGAATCTATTGATTTATGATGCGCATAAAGAACGAACTAAATTATACAAAAATTAGTTAATTAATGAAATTCGACAACTCTTTTCAATTGTCTGTCCAAGAGACGTCGAAGGTGGATAATGTCAAGAAAACGTGTAGGCGTTTTTAGAAATTCAACCTTTCTCATCAGCACACGGCAATATCGTAAACCCGATTCCAATGTTAATTTTTGTTTATATTCACTTTGTAACAAATTGCTAATTCAATTGGCCTACAGAGAAATAGCGGAAAACATAAAATTTCACGATTCGCTGCAAGTATCAATTCAATATTTATAGCTAAATTGGATTCAATAAACATACGTACGTCTGCAACACTTATGTATTAAATTTCTATAGCGAAAACAAGTAAATCGAACCACGCCATTACTAGACGAGTGCATAACATGGCCGATACGATTTCCTAAAAATAGACTGTTTTGTTTGCAACTTAATTTTTTTATGTGCAAAACAAGCGGGGAATATTATTGGTCGAAATGGTCGAGTTGGAATTTCGCACCCACGAAGTCAGGCAATTTTTGGCATGATACGAATCCGAAACAAACAGCGAAAGAGAGCGCGAAGTATTAAATTCCATGAAAATGAAATTCATTACTTCAATTGCGAATATAAGTCTCATCGGTACATAAACCGCATTGGAGCGTTGGTAAAAGCGTCCAATAAACCTTTAAGAACACCATTTTATTTGTTTTCACTTCGAAACAATTTCATTTTGTAATATAAAAGAGGAAAGATGTAAAACTTTTACAGCTCCATTCAATATCTTCTACATGGGTTCCGGTTCATTCGAAATTTTGTTGCATTAGATTTGTCAATTACCAAACTATCATGTTTAACGTGAGGATTTATTTTCATGGCGTGTTCTTGAAATCAAGCTGAACGAACGTATGTGTTAAGAATGAAAATAAAAATTGCCAGCACTAAAAAGCGATATTCTCGATTCCATTCTACTTTAGAAACACATAAAATTTTTAACAGATGTTATATTGTTGCCTCATTTCAAAAGGTGTGTAGGTTGCGTTATCTAAAATATCGTGGACGTGAAGTTAGTCAAAGCAGTTTCGGACTCGAAAAGCTGGTAAGTGGAAAAACTGATTCATTCAGTCAAAATCACTTATAAAGTAAGTCCAAATTCCAAAATGGAAGGAAAGTTCTGTTTCCATCAACAGTGGTAACTTTTTCAATTTGTACTAGATATAGCAGGTTGATAAAAATAGAAATTTGAAAACTTAGCAATTGACGCAAAACAAGTCTATATATTATAATCGACTTTTTAAACATCATTTTTTTGGTTTCGTGAGTGAAGACAAAACCATCTAATTGCAACGGAAACTAATTATATTTATCAAGATATAAAAGTAGTTCCTGTTCAAATTGTAATTACAGAAAAGTGGTCACTTTTATCCGAATTTAAGATCTTTACAAGTCAAAACCCAAATTCTTTCCTGTATTAACTAAATTTTGTTGCAAATTTTCCATGTACATATTTTGGAAAAACGAGATTATTCCGGAGATTCATTTGGTGCCGGATCTATTCAAACCACATTGTTCTTTAAGCAATACGAAAATCGTATGCCACTTAATTAAATCACCAACCAAAGTTACGTAACCACTGTTTCTTCTTTTATCGCGAACTAATTTCCCCATCAAAATTGTGAATTTTCCAGGTCCATCTCGAATATCTCATAGCTTTAGGAGTTTCGTTATATGAAAAACAATCTAATAACTAATTTCATTTTGTCATAATCGGTATTCGTTCTCAAAATTCTTTGCCGATTGTTTTGTCGTTAAATACGTTCGTTTAACGAAATTTTTTTTCTTTCCAAATAAATGGGAATCGGAATATTATACCCCCGAGGTACCCTTTGGGGTCTAATATTACCAAGATTTTTGTCTCTGCTTGTTTTATTATTTGATTTGGAAAATCACTTTGAACGTCTTAAACAAATAAATCACATCGTTTGTAACATATATGTTAGCTTCCTATCAAGATCCCAATAATAGAGCTCAACGTCAACTAATGAGAGCTCGACCCTAGCTATATAAACCAGAGATAACTTTAATCCTATATTCACGAAGCAGAAGTGAATAGAATTCAGGTAACCGGCGATTGGGATCCAACAAAAAAAAAAGTGACAACATTAACTAATTCGTGAAGTGCAAAACAGAACGTCAAGCTCATTCACAATTCACGAATTCGCTATTTTCTTCTAACAGAAATTACGTGGACGACAAATAAAATATTCACTTCAGAAAACTTCCTAATTGGTAGTTAATTATAACTCTAAATTTAATCGTCCCAAAATTAGATTTTTGATGTAAAACTCGAATTTCAGGCATAGGTAAAATCGTATTCGTGAGTGGTATGAAACTTCAATTCATCTGAATAAATTATACATATTCCTAAATTACTCTACCGTGGCAACTTTTCTGCAAGAGCAGAAAAGTTAAAACATCATTTCTGACGTACCTTTGAAAGAGGATTAAACGTTTAATCTAGGGCGTTTGAAAATTGTAATAGAAGGGGGTTGCGTACCCTTTATATAAATTTATCTATTAAAAATGTTGAACATAAACCATGAACAAGCCGAATTTTATGAATTTTCAATGTAAATTGGTAATTCAAAACGAATGAGTTCATTCGTTTGATACATAAAAGCAGTTCGAAATATTGATTAAACAATTTCCTCTATTTTAACCAACGCGCTATTAGCCTAATAATTTTATTTCAACATTAATGGAGGGTATGTTTGTTGAACACGGGAAAACTGAATAAGCATCAACTTACGGAAAAACAACTGACACGAAATCTATTTGAAATCATATCCGAACTATGTTTTTATCAAAATTTTCCTTCACTCTCACTAAAATAAAATGATGAATTACCATTACTTCGGTGCCGTTTTGGGTCGTTTACACCGTACATTATTAAATTTTCATTGATATCTGATGTTATTTCTGTAAAGTTTTTTCGATGTTTCCGCTAATGAATTCATAACTTGTGGTGGTAACAAGGTCTTGTGGTTTCCGTAAACGTCGCTCTATTTTTTTCCAGAAATAGTGAATTACATCTAAATCTGGTAGTTGTCGAGGAAACTTATGCGTATTTGTAACCTTCTTGCTGAAACAGTGCAATTAAATATCTTGATAGCATACGACGCCAATATGTCGTGCAACATCAATTGAATAATCACGAAACAATTCCTAGTTATTTAATTAGTGTTTTTTTCTTAAAATAAAAGCAGCTAAAACTTAAGTTCAACAGTATTAGAATTCAAATGCAAACAATGTGAAAGTGATACAGACGACTTAATAACAATTCACTAAAACAGAAACTTACGTGATACCCTAAAAAGAGTGCGACTGTCGCATTTCAGTTGATAACAGTAATAATAGATCGTGAAGATCATAGATCAGTTTAAGATTATTCTTGGGCAGAGAAAAATGAGAATTAATTATATGTTGTCATAATGATAACTCCGGTCATTTGAAATTGTGACATTATTAGTAGAGAATATGCCTGAACACCTATACTAAGTAAATACCTCTGGACAAGTTTTTTTTAGTCATTAGAATTACGATGGAGATAATTCAAAGTGATGTAATTATACAGACAGATTGAAGGACAATAAAATTGATTATAAATTTATATCTTTATGATTAATTGCACTTTAGATCCTTTTTATGCATACAACACACATCGTACAAATAGGAATATTTATATGACGTAATTTTTTCCCCTGTTAACTTCTTTTTTAGGTTTTTTTTCACCCAAAATCACGTTTTTAAAATAAGTCGCAAATTTAAAAAAAAACATTTTCATCACATATAAATCAATTATAAAAATCAACGTCATCGGATTATTTGACGGCCTAATATATTTTTTAATTGTTTCAATACTTTTTCGACAAAATGATCGAAAATTAGCTTCGTTTGGTGCTTGTACAATTATCCGATACTAAATTAACTTGAGAAATTTTGTAAGAAAAAAATTTTGAAATACAACCATAAACGCGCATACAATTTAACGGCCAGTTCTCGTCCATTCTTATGTTGTTAAATGAAAAAATAAAGAATTTGAATACAGACAATCGGAGAGCGTACTAATTCCCGACCATTCTCTCTTTTTAATCACATCAATTCCGTTAATAATTTGGAAATGATATAAAATTATTTTTTCTTTTCGATATATGTACATATGACTTATATTGCTTTTGTTCTGAAATATCACTAACTAAGCAACAAGCTCAAAAATTGACTAACGAAAAATAGAATGCATTAAAAATTATGCTAGTTTCCAAAAGACTTTTTTGAGCTTATGCAAAATTTGACCGATTTACAAATATTTTAATATATATGTTTGCGCATTATTGGTGAGTATAATATGTACATACAATATTTTTTCAGATCAAAATAGTGAGCAGAAAAGGCCAATTTAGATAAATTGGAAAGTTTGTCCCAATCCAAAAATAGCTTTTTTCCACGCATGAAAAAATATCTTGAAGATAAAGAAATAATAAAAACGGAGACAAGATAAAGTTAGAAGAAGAGAATTGGTAAGTATATGAAACAGAAAGATATAAGAGATTCAAAAAAAGAGTAACAAAAAGGAGAAAAAATGTTGTCAATAACGAATTTAGTAAAGAACCTGCAATGGAGAATAAAGTACATATTAAGAATACGATTAACTGCTTATTTCAGATGTGGAGGAAGAAAACAAAAAAGTTTAGGTTGTGATATATAACTTGAAAGACTCTGCACTCCCTGAACTGAATTATCTAAAACTAAGAGATAAGCATTTGAGTAATCTTTTATATGAAAAGGTATATTCCAATTATCTATCATAAAAAAATTTATCATAAAAGTTATTTATTTTTTGTATTAGGCCTTCAGTACCTTTGCTTTGTATGAACTTTATCATTACAAATTAATGGTCAAGAAATGGCAGAAACATAGTCGAGGACTGAATTTCTTGGACGAGAACTGGCAAAACTGAACTTAAAACCGCAAAAATGAACTTTCATTAAAATAGAATATATGAATGTGAATAATTTTTTCGTACGTTTATAGACTAATATTTTTTATTGATTTCCAATGATAACTAAGTGGATTGGCGTAGTGACCCCATGTTGAAAGTGTTGTGTTCAAAAGTACTCCGTTTGATTTAGATTATCCAAGAAGTTTTTGTGTTGGTACTGAATTTTCTCTGACCGAAAAGTTTTATTCTTGAAATTTATTTTACAATAAACATTTTTGGTAAAAAAAAAAAATCCCCAACACATACATTGTAACTGTTACTTAAGGAAGGAAATTGAGATTTCAGTTGTAATTTTCACTTTGTAGGATACTTTTGCTACAATAACTGAAATAATGGATGCATTCAATTTGGCTAATGTAGATTGTATTTTCAAAACACGCGGTATGTATCAACGCATTAAACGGATTCCAATAGAATACTTTTAGATACGAATGTCAACATACGAAACATCTGGAGGCAGTGATTTAGTCGAAAGACTCCTACGTTGTAAGTTATAAATTCAGTGATACTTTAGAGAAACTATCGAATGTCCACGAAATCGATTATGAAAAGTCACTCTCCTTGGAAGATCCCGTTAAACAAAGCAGTATCTGGAAATGGAATGATTTCATTTCAAACTTTACATACACATTACGGAATTCCCATTAAGGAATGAATTGAATGCTCCCCTATATTACGTAGAAGAGGACAGGTAGGAATTACTAATTCACCGAGGAGAACCCTTCGAACCTGAGCGGAGTTAACGAACGTTCTAGCGTACCCAAAGAATGTTATGAATAAATATAGCTATGTATGCAATAGACATCATTGGCTTTCTTCCGCACCTGTGCGAGAAAAGCATATTTTTGGGCGTAGTGTTAGTAAACAACGAATTGTTTCAACAATTTCCGAACGGAAATATTTGTAAAAATCCACATCGTCAGTTATAACTACAATCGAGTGTAGCCTAATTCGTTCTGGTGTTCGTATTAAAAATGATCGAAATGAAGTAGAAAGGATTCGGCGATATTAAATTAGCCTAATTGGTTAATTGAATCGTTTGAAACGTGCAAAACAACCGCGTACCGACGAAAATTGGTTCAGAACCGGAACGATGGAGCGACGAATGTTCGAAGAATGTTCGGTAAAGTAAACAGAACGTCGAGTGGTCCGTAAAAGGTTAGAACCGACCATATACAAAACGGAAGACTGAACAGCTTATTACCTGTGAGGCTGCAGCAAATCCATTGAGGACTGCATAACATAAGACAATGTATATCCTCAAATACATCACTAGATACAGTTTTTATAAGTCGATTTAACTCGACTCCGTCTCGTTTTATTTTCGAATATGGCACAAAATAACCCACGAACGGAATACGCATTCACTTTCCACTACACTACACGAAGTGAAGTGATCAATGGGGTATGGGGAATACAACATATCTGTCCGCACTCAGACTCAGACGGCTGTCCCTGATAGTGTTCTCTGTCTTGTCATGCGCTCACAACGGCGCGCTTTTCAAACGCTGACGCAACAACTTCGACCGCAAGCCTCTAATTCCTCTAAATCTTACTATTTTTATATTAAATATTGATTATATACCGCAAATCTAAAATTCGATACGGAATTATCTAACACAACAGCCGTTCTAATAATTATCGCTAATACGCTATCACTATTTTACTCTTACACTTATCGACACTATCAATACTAATCAACATGATATAGATATATAATTATTTTTATGCTCTTTCAATATTGATGCGAGAAAAAAAAGTCGAAAATTTTGAACACAGATAATTTTAGTGTCGCTACACAGTTCGGGTCCTAAACATACTAAATATTTGGCAATTAGGGATCTTTGCGCCGATCTTGAGTTGATTCTATCGATACTCGATAGAGGGCACGTCAACCGCTATCGCCAAAACAAAATCTTTCTTTTTTGCAAAAATTATTGAAAAAATGTTTGCCAATATTCTTTGTTATATTATATAATTTTGATGGTTGAAGAATCATCTAAACTTAAAAAACAAAGCCATTTTGATATGAAAAAAAAATTTAATTATTCATCATAGTATTCCTTCTCAAATATAATACATTTGTGCCAACGCTTTTTCCAATCGAGAAGTCATTTTCAACTAAGGGAACTACAATAAACAATAGTTCATCATTTTCATTATTTATTACATTGTATATTTTACTGCAAATCTTCACTTACCAAAATGGTTCCACCTTCATTCTTCACCACCAAAACACGATCTAATTAAACGAAGTACACTGAAAAGAGAAGATTACAGGAATTTCTACTAAAACGGATTCCTGTTTTTATCACTTTGATATAATTATAGGAACAGGAAAATTCTAGTCATAGCTACTTTCCAATTCCTGTAAAACCGAAACATGTGCTCAAGACAGAAAGAACTGTGCTTATTGAAGGAATTCAAAACTTTAAAGACAAATGGAATGATTCCGTTGATGAAAATGCTTTGTGGTATAGTTATAACAAGAACGAACTCTCTTAAGAACAGGAATAAAACTTCCATTGATACAAATCAGTGAAATGTAAACGTATGGTGTTCACTAACGGACTTGAGTCATACTCATCACAGGAATAGGGAACAGGAAATATTCCTGTACTTAACAATGGAATTACCATAAAGTTAAAGATGCTTTTTCCGAGAAGAGATAAACGACACAACAACAATAAATACCAGAATATTGACCTAACGACTATATATTGAATATATAGCCGGGGCCAACGGCTTCACGTGCTTTTCGAAGCACGATGGCATTGGAATTTACCGGGATTCGAACCCGGTTTTTCTGGGTAGTAGGTCCCGTTGAAAGGGAAAGAGGTCCATATTTCTTTATCCTACATCATTGGGATGAGTGAAAGCAACATCGGTTTTCAAAATTTTCTCTGATATACAGATTGTTCCCCTCTTACCACTTACAGCGAAAGAAATCTCCACAGATGCAGATTCTTTTCTCAAATAATAAAAAGCAGTGCAACGTATTTTCCTTTCGTTTTGTGAGTATTTGAATATAACACTGTGTTAATCGTTTGTTTTTCGGACTGCAAAAAAGTTTTAAAACGTTGAATTACGCAAAATTGTGTTTTTCCGTAAACATTCTGACCGCAATTTTTCTGTTTTTCTGTATTGGGCATTGATGCTGTTACATGAAGCATTTTTTTGCCGATGAGATGTATAGAATAATACTATTTTTTGTCATTTCGTATGAAACAATTTCAAGTATCAAGTAGCAATGCGTATGGAACTAGGAATAGAGGTATCAAGAAATATTGGAAAATAGTTCCAAGCAAAAGGAATTGGTATGATTTTAAATGTATTATTATAGTAATAACAAATTGAAATTCCTGTAAAATTTCAATAATCAAACTGTTATCGGCAATAAATATTCCACTCAGAATTCCTGTAATACGAACAGAATAAAAGTGTAACCACGACTTTTCCACTGACGATTCCTGTGATAATCAACGAATTAATCAATTATCAGCAATAATTATTCCTCTACGAGTTCCTGTAACACACAAAGGGATCTAACGTTTCATGTAATTAGATATTCCTGCCGTGAGCCACGAGTTCCTGGAAATGAGCACCGCCGAAGCACAGGAATGATTCTGATTCTTGTTATGCACTATTCTTTTATGATTACTGGATTGAAAACTTTAGTTTCTAGTGAATTCATGTTTCGTACATACTCTCTTTTTACTAGAAATTCCGTTTATGACAACTGAATTCCTGTGACTATTCCAGTTACATTTCTTTGAGTGAGGAAACTGCAATAATCATTCGCTTATCATTTCATTTATATTTCTTTTTATATTTGACTGTCAATCTTCACTTACCAAAATTAATCAACCTCCAATCATCACCACCAAAATACGATTGAATTAAACGAAGTAGTAATGTGTCATATACCGGAATTCAATGGAGATGTGATTCTTAAATCTAGAAAAAGTTTCGTTGTCAAAAGGATCAAAAAAAGTAGATAACGAGTTTACATTTCGATTAGAATGCGCTATCGTACTTGACTGTTTCAAATAGCGCATGTGAATAAAAGTTCTCATAACAAAGAGACATATTCGTTCAAATTTCTTCCTCAGTAGCAGTGAGTATTAAATTCTAAGGTATGGGTGAAGATGTTTACACCGAGATGATAAGACATCGAGACATTGACGATTCGAAAATCAAAATTCACATTAACAAGAATCTTATTATGTTGAAGGTTTCTTTATTTTTTTTATACGGAGGTGAAGTTTACTCAAAATTTAAAATGTTTTCTAGACTAATAAAGTTTTCTAGCTACTTCGTCTTTAATGCCGTACCTCACGATCCATATGCAGAGTATCGGCATCAAAATGGAAGAAATAGCACTCATATATTTAGCGTTACCTTTCACCACCTTTCTCGCTCCACCGGTCACAGGATACCTTGTAGACAAATGTGGAAAATACAAATCGGTTGTGATTATATCATTCATAGCTACAGCGATATTACATCATTCTCTTCTATTGATACCTCATCAGGAAACACCAGGCTCTGTTCCTTCTGGTTATGTAATAACTCACCCTAAAAAATTATACGTGGAAGTTTGGTGGAGTCCATGTCCCAGCAGAGAATGTCCCGCTGAAGAAGAACTAGACGTTGTGCTAGACATGTGCGTTGATCATTGCTTATTGAAGAAAAAGAAGAAACAAAATGAAACAGTTGCCTTAAACAACGACACGGAAATGGATGATTTAACGTTCCATTTAGCGAAGAAAAATAAAAACGGAACAAAAAAAGGGTGAACTATTAACGAATTTTAGTTAAATTCAATCAAATTTTTTATAGGAACGGAACTGTAGCTCAATTCACGTTGGATATGCATGAAAACCTGGGTGATCCGATCGAACAATTTGGAATATATCTAGATTCATCAGAAGACGATCAAGTTATGGAATTGAAGAAAAGGTTTACGCCGAATCTTTTGCGGAGATTTGGCGTAAACGTACCCGAACTAGACGAAAAAGATTTAAGATGCGGTGGAGTGGTTTTGTCGGCCAATATAAGTACTCAAGTCAGACTGAAAAATTACTCTAACGATTGCATTTTGCAAAAATGTAACTTCAGATCAGGTGGGCCAGAAGTATGCCCTCCAGAGTTTGCCAAGAGCGACCCAAACGTTTTTTGGGTATATTTTGTTGTCAGATTCCTTGCTAACACAATGATGATCGCTGGAGTTACAATTATGGACCCCATAGCTCTGAATATGATTGAAAAATATGGCGGGGACTTCGGGAAAGAGAAATTATTTTCAAGCTTGGGAATGGCATTATTTTCTCCCATAACTGGGATTTTGATTGATCTAAACAGCAGAAACTTGGAATATACTGATTATTCTGCTGCGTTTTATACTCACGATATTCTTTTGTTAATTTCTGCATTTGCGGTTTTTATGTTGCCTTTAGGAGACCAACTACCAGCTGATAATGTGTTTAAACATTTGAAAATTGTAATCAGTATTCCATCAATTGCTGTTTTTATAGCAGCATTGTGTGTTTTGGGGAACTTGTGGGGTTTCATTGAAAGTTTTCTGTTCTTTTATTTGAGAGATCTTGGCGCACCGAATTATTTGTTGGGTATAACTGTTACGGTTGGGACTTTGAGCAGTTTACCTTTTTTGTATGGGGCCGGGCGAATTACCAAACGGATTGGGCATATAAATATCGTTATAATGGCATTTTTTGCTCATGCATTGCGACTTGTTGGTTATTCGATTATAGAGTAAGTTTAGTGAGTTGAGGCGAAAATTTTCAAGTTTTTTTGTAGGAGTGCTTGGTGGTGTTTTCCATTCGAAGCTTTGGAGTCGGTTTCCGTTCATTTAATGTGGGTTGCAGCAGCCACTTATTGTGCTATAATTGCACCTAAAAACCTACTTGCCACGTTAATTGGAATATTGGGAATGGCTCATTTCAGTATAGGACGTGGCAGTGGTAGTTTTCTTGGTGGATATATCATAGGGAAAGTGGGAATACGACAAGCCTTTAAGTTGATGGGTCTTATGTCTGTCGTGTTTGGCATTTTGTATGCTGTTTTACATTACATTTGTTTATTGAGAATAGTTGATTCCGAAAAAGACGAGGAGGATAAAGAAACCGAAGTGAACAAACCCGACCCGGAACCAAAATTCAAAGATCAAAGCACAATGGTCAGCATGGAAAGACTTAGTCTCATGATCGAGTACAACCAAATAGGATCGGTATCATCGTTGGGAAAAAGTAGAGAATATAACGTTGGAATTGGAAAGAGCAATTTCCGAAGAGGAAGTTACAATGTCGACACGAGAGGACGGGGAAGTGCATCAAAAGTCGATTTGCTCCGTTCTGCTGTTGAAATTAACATCAAGAAGTCGTCCAGTAAAAATTTAAGCCGTCAAACAGTTATCACTAATAGCACCAAGGTAATCATCACCTGAATCCAGTTTTTGTGTTTACATAATTTAAAGAGCCGATGCATCGAATAAGAGACATCCGACGGAAATGCGAACTAGATCTAACAACATTTGCGAAAGATATCATTACTACATCATCGCAGATATTTCCTGTATCTTATTTTTCAAAACGGTTGCAATTTTTCAGGTGATCCCAGAAGGTATATCCATTGATGACAACGCGATACTTCATGAAACGGACGAGTTAATGTATAACAGGATGAAAACTCCATCTATCATTATTAACCAAGATATGGCGAACTGTTGACAAAAAGTGTATTACATAAATGGAAGCAAGTTTTTATGAACCTTTTATATTAACAGTATCTAATACTATGCTATAATCCGATGATATTCATCAGTATTTTGATATACAGTGTTGTAAGAAAATATATTCTTTCTTCTTGCATAAATCTTATCAGATTTTTTCTTCAATCTCACATATAACTCAAAATGAAATTTTCATTTTTGTTCAATGGGCCTAAAGGGTTGTCATTGAGAGTATAAAAACAAACCGTTTCATAATGTGTTCTATCCATACTACCGGGGAGGCAAAACCTAAATCCACCATATGTCGAAGCTCATATTATTCGGTAAATCATATCACACAGATGTCACTTGTTTCCGCTGCGTTTGTTTTACCGCATGCTGTCGGCAATCCTCAAAGATCACATGCTAACATCAATACAGTGGTACAGAGTAATATGAACCAACCCCATTTTTTACATCGTAAAAATCTTCAAGTTGATACAACTCTTGAGATCTTCAGTTATTTAGTTGTCAATTACTTACTGCTTAAATTGGGCACTTGAAATTTTTATTTCCAGTGACATCTAGTGACACAACGAGTGGTCAGTAATATTTGATTTAAAATTATATTTTTCATAACTTGAAGGAACTTTTTGCGACAATTTATCTAAAAACAATTTTCAACGAAATCTGAACTGAATTCATAATAAATATCCTCGGTGTGTCCTCACTAAATAAAAAAATCTAAAATTTTTATCTTGGAAATTTTTGAGCGACTAATGCAGGAACCTTTTGTGGAAAACTTGAAAATTAGTTGATAAAGAAATTTCAAAAGTGGAATTATGAAATTGTAGCGGGTACGTAATATGAAATATTTTTGAAAATCCAGTTGATACTACAAAACAAAAACCGGATTGAAATGACCGTTTCCTTTGAGGCAAAAAAATTCTAAACTATTCACGTTAGTGACAAAAAGTCAAACGGACGGAGAGAATCCAGGTGGGAAGATTTGAGTAATGTGAAAATATACCAATTGTGGCATTGGAAAAAAATATCTATTAATCTGTACAGTCCTCTATTAACATTGAAATAAATAGGTAATGCCCGAATTTTTGATTCACATTATTTGACAATCGATGAATGCATTTCTCAAAACAGCTCAATAAAATGACCTAACAACAAGTAGGTTTTCGTGTATGTAAAAGGCAAAAAAGCGAGGGTGAACAATAAATTTAGAAGTGATTTCCATAAATAGGTATTTGAGAAGACAACTGAAATTTGTCCACAGTCACCCGAATCACATCACAGAATAGCACCTTTCCGTCATATTTTCCTCCAGAAGATAATATTGTACATTCAGGAAGAAAATTTTTCACCATCATATCCAGAATATGTCAAAAACACAGTTTCGACTAGTTAATGAAAATGCTGTGTCACCTTTTAACGGTACGTTTGGTTTGTGGTTGTGATATGTTAAGAAATTGAAAAATGTGCTTTAGAGAACCCAGCTTGTGAATATGGCGGAGCTGAGAATAACTCTGTAGATTGTCTTATGAGATCTGAATTACGTTTTCAATTAAATCTTTTACTGAAAGGAAGCACTTGAATAAATTGGGAATAATTTTCCTCCAACTAGTCGAACGTGTTACATTCTCGTTTACACTCAATCTCATGTTGCTTGATTCCTTCTTTCCAACAGCTTCAGCACTTCAGGACTAGCTTTTGCCCTCAAGTATAAATTTTCCGATTCCAGCTGACTAATTCTGACTAACAATTCGGATATTTTAAGCTTCAGAACATTTATATCTTGCCGAACAGCATACATAAGATGGCTCTTGACTAAGTCCTAAAACAGCAAAATAATATATGATCCCTTTACTAAAGCATTACTGACCATAGCTTGTTCAATTTTTGAATCAATTGCCACTGAACCCTTCTGGCCGTCGCTGAAAATCATCATAGCGATAATTGTATTTTATTTTAAATATCATTCATACCTTGCGTTGTCTTCAGCTTTGGTTGTTGTGAGAAGACTAGCTACTCGCCGATAAGCATCATCCACTTCATCTTTGTTGAAATTCAGACCGTTATTTTCAAAATGCAATACATCTTGGAATTTTTTCTCGAAGAAGAACTCGCAATTCTTCAAAGCAGACGAACTTTTTAAATACTGATTAACAAACTTTTCTTTGTCAGCTAACTCCATATCAATAAGTTGCTGCTGAGTATTGTCAACGTAGTCCAAGCACGTCCATCTTCCCCTACTGAAGGAATTGGAGTTTGGCGAATCGCTGCTGACGGATCTCGACTTGTCTTCCTTGGACCTCGTCGAAAGAGACAGCAGAGGAGCCGTGGAAAATTGCCCTAACGTGGCGGTATTCACATGTTCCTCTGCATCTCTTGAATCTTCTGAGAAGCTGGGCGTTTCGTTATCAGTAACTCTGGAATTGTCGTCAGTGTGTGATTCGTCCAGATCATCGGCGGATTCATCTCCAATGTCGGGACGTGTCAGACAAACGTCGGTTATTTGGAAAGAACTTTGAACTTTTTTACGCGAATGGTGTAAAGATTGACCGGCAACACGCAGAGAAGAAGCGAATGGAGTAACGTGCACTGTTTCATCAAGAATATCTGCTTCACTTAAACGTATAGTTTCACTTGTTGTACGATGAATAACATTGAATTTTTTCTTGTTTATCCCAGATGCCATTTTCCTTCCGATCTTGATTAATCAAAAGAAGAAAAATATATGCAACGTAAAATTAATTTCCCGGTAAAAGTCTGTTATTTTATCAGCGATCAACTGAATAACATTCTAGCCTCACCCGACCTCCATCTCGAATTTTTTGGAAAATTAACACTTTCCCTGGAATAACCTCACATCTTAGGGTAGTGAAACCCTAATAGGTTCCCAAGGCTAGAACGCGCGCAGCCGATTTTCACCGGCATTGATGTTTTTCCGCTGCGGCAAAACGACGCTTGTACAGGGTCTATTCAAAAAAGAACAGATAGGTAACGAAATTTACAACTGAAATGGATACTTTATAACTTGCTTACATTTCATTTCGAATGTGAATCCAATTTAATTGATTTGCGATTTCACATAGGTAATAATTCTGCAATAAAAAGGCGTGGTTAGAGGATTTTTTTGAAAATATTGAAAAGAATTATTTTTTATATACTAATAGAGAATATTTTGGAATTACGTATAAATTCAGTGAATTAGCCGCCTTTCTACACACAATGAGTGAAAATTATTCCTTTCAGATAACAAAGAGAGAAAATGTTTCTACGTTAATTGAAATTTAAAAAATTATCAGTGATATGGAAATTGAAGTATTTATTTTTCCAAAAATCGTATCGAATTGTATTTTCAGAAATGATCTTATCGTAACGTGTGGACTCAAAAACCGATAAATCTTATAGTCAAAATACAGCGACCAACAATGGTAAAAACTGTTTTCAAATACATGATTTTCCCACGTGATATGATTGTGGTTTGAATTTGATATAAAAATTTAAACCACAATTTTGATTATTTCTTCAAATTCGATGAAACACAATAAGGTTGGTGGAATTTGAATGCTTTACGCTAGTAGTCATCAAATTCATTGAACGTTAAAATCAAAACCTTCAATTGAAAAAAGCCCTGATAATTTGATGATTTCACTTTGATGAATGGAAAAACGGTAAAAAAAATGAAATTGGACGTGTTGCAACAAATATTTCAATTTCTTTTTCAATTACTGATTGCAAAAAGTTCTAGAAACTTGGAAAAAGAAAACGAAAAGACCTGAGATTTGAAAGTGATTTTAATGCCTGCATAATTTTGCTCAAACATTCAATATGAAGATTTAAACAACATAAAAAATTATTCATTTTCCTGGTTTGGAGCTGAATAACGAGGAATCGCAAAAAGGGACAAAATGCATATGTAAAATAATTTCATAAAAACATCGCTCCCAATCGCACAAAATGTATAATTTGGTGGTCGGCTTTAAAACGATAAAAAAAACGTAATCGGGATCGAAAGATGGCGAGAAATAACGGCGAAGGGGAACGCGGTGGAATTACATGCATGTTACATCGGTCTCGAATGAGCATATTCATTTTCTGGGTGGAGGGTACTATCATCCATAATGGATCGCGGTATAATGGTAACTGGCGGAGTAGTCATGCAAACCAGCAATTGGTTCTTCAGTCATGTCTCGAGAACTAGTGTAGTAAAACTTTGCCTACCCAAGTACCCATAATACAATAGCTATTATAAATTTCAAGTTCAGTTCGAAGTTGTTCAGTTCTTGTGGTTCTCCCGTGGTGTTGAGTTGTGCTTACCGTACTATGCTATCACATACATCGAGGTTCCATGAACTTTGCTTTATACAAGTTGAATGCCCTTGAATACGTTATTCCAATAATCTTTTGATCGGTTCTCAAGTTTAGATCTGCAAATCGTCGAATTCTCAAACGAAAATCGGGCGATCGTTGTGTATCGTGTTCGTTTTATATTTGCAAACACATCAATCGGTAAGTAACCAATATTACTCTTGACTTTGCCATTGAATTATGATTCATAGTTCTTCTCGTAATATTCTATTCAGTACAATTGTGAATCTATTGCTCTCTATTCGAACGGACAAACAGTGTTTCTATCACATTCAAAAATTCTATCGCATTTTCAAACTTGTCTACTATAAATCATCTATTATTTGGGTGTTTCTTTTCTCGGCTGACCTCGATCTCGCCTACCCAATTTTACCGCAGTTGTATTATAAAAGAAATCGATGGATCAGCACCAATTAGCCGACATTGACATTGGCATTTGTTATTTAAATTATGCGAATCAATAATGAAGGTTTCGTTGCTCTTTTTACCCACATCCCACGCATCTCTGCACATAAACGGATAATCAAGTCCTTAAAGAAAATTTCTTGGTTTCGGTTTTCTCATAATTCGTGAACGGAATTTTATTTAAGCAGGTGGTTAGTTAGGGGGAACAAAGAATCGTTTCCGTTGTGAAACAGGTGGCATATATAACTTCAAAAAACTGAACGAAATTCAAACTATTACACTTTACCGCATATTAGTTTACCAACAATACATCGGATTTATTGTAGTAAAACAGCTTTTCGAGTTCGAAAAAAAGACACAATATATAAATTGCGAAACAATGGGTCCCACCCACAATTCTCGATTTCACATTTGAAATATTGTTGTCTACAACGCCCACGAATCAAAAATGACAATTTATGAACACGGGCTTTTAAAAAAACCGGATTGTCTCACGTTGCTTTTTCAGATTGAGCGAAAAGAAGACAAAATTTTCGTTATTCAAGTCTTTTCGTTCCGGGTAAACTAATCAACTCGGGCACCGTTACGGAATCCGCAAAGTTAAGTAATCGTCGTTGAATATGCAATTGCCCAATTGATTGTTCATTTTCTTATTCCAATTAATCAAAGTCAATCCTTACATGTTTTCGTTCGCTTGAATTTCCAGTCGATAAACAGCCATCACCACATCCACCTAAGTAAAACGGTACGATTTCCGCTGTAAGCCGGAAATCACATTGTATTTTCTCATGGAAAAAAATGTAATAATTAGATCGTACTGTGGGACTTGACGCTCCAGCGGATGTTGCTTCAGTCTGCCATGATTCGTGGAAATACAGATGAACTTGGTTGACCAAAAAGGTTGAGAAAGAAAAATATATTTCTATATTCAAACTTATTTTGTGCTCTAAACGACGCACAATTTATGTGAAAAATTTTACTTTATCGGTGAACGAAAAAGAAAACGTGTTCTTCGATTACAATTCACTAAAATTGCAAAAGCGGAAACGTTCACGGGTTTCCTTTTTGAGATTTGATTATTAGACAGTTAACAAAGGAATACTCTTTAAATTCTTTCATTTTTTCTGAATATAATGAATGAATATTTTATGTTGTATACAAAATATCACTACCTTCCTTAATCTATCTTAAAAACACTGTAAGTATAGACATTTTTTCAATATATAGCCCGCGCTTATCAGAAAATTTTTTAGATATCTTCTAAACGAAAACATAAACCTGTCTGCCATTTCAATGATTTGGCCAAATTGTTGATGAACTTTGTCCTAGAGTAATTTTGGTATTTTACTAATTTTTGGGAGATAAAAATAAGGTTCTTCAGCACAGATATAAATATAATTGAAAGCATCACAATTTTTTTGGTTAAAGAAAGAATGCAAGATATAAAATTTGTATTGAAGACAAGTAACGTTCTCCATAAATATTGTCAAGTAATCGACGACATTGGACGTTCAAAACCTCTTCATTTGTGCTCTTGCCGTTATTGATGGCAAGCCGGTTTACTTTGCAGTAGTGTACCTTTGACTTTTCCGGAAAATTTCTTCCACTAACAAAGTGGCTTCATAAAATCACACACAATTCGATCCAAAACAAGTCGCGAAGCTGGCCCGCATGCACTTGGAATCTAGACAGATTTTACGATTCGAATAAAATGATATATAGGATAACGAAAATTTTATTTTATTACTTAACGACTACCGCAAAAACCTGGAACATAAATATGAAAATTTAATCACTTGTTTGTGGGAAAAATTTTCATTTATCGTTGTTTACCTTTTTTGTCAGTAATAATTACTGGCATAAATTATTAGATTGAAATGTCGCCGATCTGAATCAAACATAATTTCCCACGACCTTTGCGTTTTTTTAATCGATAACTATTGTTCCTGTATCAGTTAATATAAAAAGGAGCCATATTTGGTGAGACATTAAAATTAAATAAGAGAACGTCAATGGGAAAAATTTCTATCTTCAAGTAACTTTTTTAAATAATTAAGTTATATCATGTTAACCAGGTAAGATGGAGCAATTGATAAAATTTATTCCCAAGGTACTTTTTATAACTATTCATCTATGGCAGTTAAAACTTGATTGTATCCACATTTGGGTTTCATTCATTACGATCTTGTAGATAGACAACGTTGCGCCGGTACGATCACTCTTTTCGAAACAAAATACCGAATCGTTATGAGATAATTACAGTTCTGGGGCAGGTAGAATTTTGGGTAACAATCATTTTGCGCCGCGGTAAACTCATATTCGACCCATGAAAAAAAAATAGCTTGCGGTCAGGCGTTCCTCGAATTTTAGGTGGCAACGAATTTCGAGATGATGAATATCTTCTAGTTCCCAACAAAGGTTCGGCATTTTCGATGGCGATTATGAAAAGAATGCATCAGATCACGTCCCTGTGCGCTCTTTGGACAAACAAATGATTTTTGGGAAAGGATCTGAAGTTTAACCGCGTACGTTGTTACAGTTGAGTAACCGATCCATGGAGTGTTTCTGTACCCGACGAAGGACGGTTTGTTGCAAGATCTTACTTTTGGATGGACAAGAATTTTTCCAGGAAGTGCAGGTGAGCGAGCATTTCATATTCAATTCGATTAATCGTACCAGTATCGAATAAATTATGTTATTTCAAGTCCGATCGCAAACATTTTATAAGTATGTATGTTTTGTTAACGACAAAGAAATCATTGTTCGACCATATAAATTCCATCATATGTCCGTGTTACCACAACGTCTCCTCTGCATACAAAATAATCATTGTCTTTTTGAAAACGTGGTATCATTCAGGAAGATAACGACCGCGAAATATTCCTTCATTGTCGGTGTTTAGTTGACTGCGAAAAAAGTTCATTTCTTCTTGTGTCGCTCCCCGAAAAATCTTTTCATATGAAAATCTATGTTTTTGTCGGAAACATTCTATACAGTTTCATGGGAATAAACTTTTAAATTTCAACTATTATTTCCTCTTTTCGGGTAATTTGATCTCCAGATGAGATCAAATTAAATAGCGGACAAGACACTTTTGATAAAAAATTTCTATTGTACTATGATGAATCCTTGAACCTGAGAATGACTTGAACTGTGGGAAATGAGATCTTATGAAATAGTTTTTGCTTTCATTTCAGTTTTAATTTTTTTGGAATCATTTCCACGAATACAATACTTTCAGTGCAATATTTATGTGATTTAACAAAGAAAGGAAAATCGTCAATTTTTCCATTTACTTTCTTTGGTGTCGAATCTACAACTGGGGAATTAATAAATAATAAAGTGAAATGTTGTGTATATCAAAATGAACATTTTCCTGCTAAAACCAAAAAAGTTTCTCCTAATAATTCAATGAGGCACTTCATGACTACGGTACTAAAATATATTGATTTTTTTATTAGGTGACACATAAATACACAACATCCATAAGACATTAAAAAGTAAGAGGTTGCGTTTAGATTGGTGATTAGGTAGAAAATATGCAGACAAGTTTTCAATTTTTAATCAAATTAATCACTGGTAACGGAGGAATCAATTAATTTCCAAAAGTAGAATGAAATATTGGCGAATATAAATAAATAACGTTGAATGACCGGGAACGGATAGTGCGATAATTGATCGGGAAATGAATAGATAGAGCGTCATACAGTTTGGCGTCACGATTCGATTTTCCTGCTAAGACGCGTCAATCGAGGTTTCACATCAAAACAATCAACTGGACTTCGCTTTTCCTAAAAAAGGAAATTAAAAACATTAAGAGTGCAACCGAAAACAGCGACTATCTTATGATATTTAACTAGAAAATATTGAACGATAAACGAATGGTGCCCTACAACCACTTGTTTGTTAAAATATTAGAACAAGCTGATTATCTAGATTATATTTACTTTTTCCAGCAAATTCATATATTTTCTTCACTGAAAAGTAAATACATGAAGTATGCATAATGATAAAATTGGAATTCCCTCATCATGTTTGGAACTAAAAGACGTTTTGATAGGACGTATTTAATAAAAACAATATCAGTCATATGACTACATCGGCTTTTGTGTAACAACTAGTGGTATTGTGGGATTGAAATTAATTTGCTCCAAAAAAGGCGCTCAAAAAAGTGGTTGCCTCATTGTTGAATCATATGATCTTGCAGGCTAGTTAATATATTTAAGAGAAATATTACGTTTACTGCACTGCGGTTTCAATGAATTTATTATTTTTATTGCAACCTAAGGCCGTTGTTGCGTCCTGTTGTTGAAACTAAAGATCATTTACATTCAACTCATCCATTGTTGGTCAAAAATAATCCGTTACCACGTCTCGCTAACATTCAGAATTCACTTAACGACCTTTTCACGTCCATTTTTCAATGACCCCGCCGCTCATAAATCGCAAGGAACGGTGACGTTTTCGGTATGGAATGATTCTTTGTGAATCACTGAGGTTTTTGCCAACCGTAAAATGTCATTCATTTGTTGACTCAAAAAAGAATCATATGAAGGAACAATTTTGATTTTCAAAATCCAGTTCTTTTGAACAATATGTGAACGTTCGTAAGTGGCCGAACTTGTTAATATGGTGTAAAACTAAATTCCTTGAAACTATGAGAAATTTTACAAATTCCAAGCTTGATGACAGTATGGACCGAAATGTTTACCAGGTTTAGGGAATTTATTTTCCACGTCAATTAACATACACATTTACTCTCCTATGCCTGAGGCAATATTTGATTCAATCAGAATCTTCTCAGACTTTGGTAGGCATCTCGAAAACAAGATCGGTCGGTACCGGTACCGTTGGAAGATCGTTGAAAAGTGAAAGTACGTGTGTGTGTAACGGTTTGGTTATCGCAAAATTCAGGCCATAATTTTTGAATATATTACGATCTTTGAACACCAACATTCATACTTGAGCGAGTTGGGGATAAAAACAGTTTTTCCGGATTTCTGACTGAACTGTTCATCTTTTAGAAAACATTGAATGTCAATGAAGGGATTAAAAATCCATACAACCAATGTTTTTATAAGTTTTCATTTTTCATTCTTTCCAATGTTGCTGTCATTTTTCAACTTATCAAAGATATAACAGCAAATAAATGAAATGGAACAGTAAGTACTTTTTGTTATCGTCATCCACATAAGCAAATTCAAAACATGACATTTCTTTTATTTCATGGATACCTTTTATTATGTGTATTTTTAATTATCGAAGTCGCCATTAACTTATCGTTCAGAATGTTTTCAGTTTCATTGGTCGATCGGTTTCTAATAATAGTTTACAGTCTCCTTGACATAAAAATTGTTTCTTCTTAACGATTAAGGTGTTCCAAGTGTGAAAAATTCCAGTCGATATAATCAAGAAACCAAATTTATATCAGACGAAAACAATTGTTCCCACTAGACTATGCACAATAAATTGTGGATTAAGTTAGTTCTCTCTGACTAACTCATCTCCTCGCCATTTCGTTCAGTGATTATATAGCTAAACATTTTCACCTGTTGAATATTATTATTGTTCATTTTCTACTAAGATTCTACTTGAATCATATGAAAATTGAAAAAAATCGTGATTTTACTTTTTAACTCCTCATCAAACATCTGATTTTTCACGAAAACTTGTATTTTCTTGTTCTCAGAAAATCTCCAGGTTCCCAGTTTGAGGTGAAGCGAAATTTCGATTCAAAGCGTACCAAAAATAAACGAATTACCTTTTGACTCCCACTCGATGTTTAAAATAACAATCAGGAAGATTTGAAAACGAAACTGTTGTTTCATCATTTTTACCTACAAAAAGTATCATTTTTCATCCTTGGCTGTTATTATTTTTACGGAATTCCTCTTTGGGCAGCAGCGTTTATTTTCAAATTGAAAGTAGTCCAAATCATGTAAGCACGCGAAGTAATTGTCTCAGTTCAGCTCCGTGATCGTTTCTTTATTTTCATTTAATTATAGGTAGGTGTTCTCAGGTAGTATTAATTTCAAGAGCTCCATCGTCCGAGATCTCCGGCGTGCAGACGAAATCGTGATAGCTCGAGGGTAGTTCATCGCAATTATAAACGGTTTTTCGGTCATTCAGAATATGTAAATTTTTGTGGCAACTTTCAGTCGGGCGTAATTGAACCGATTACGAATTCTCCTATTCAAGTTCCTTCTGATTATACTTTTTGGTTTAACGACTACCTACACGTAAAAACACAATGCTGCTGCTGTAGATCCGAGAGAGGAATCCTTTATCAATATATACTGAGGTAGATTGCCGCGGGCGTTCGGTAACTTATGCCATGAATTAAATTACCAGCGTTTATTTTGTAATTAGTGTGCGATGCTCAAGCTTTGTTAAATATCCACCGTGAAATAATTTTTAATATCGGAGGATGATTTATGTTATAGGATTCCTGCATTGGGCAAGTTATACTGGACGTCGTTTTCAATCATATGAATTTAATCGAAACCTCCTACTTTGGATTGCGATACTTGGACGAATTTGGACAGACGGTAAGATACTGGGTGTATCATTTTATAGATTTATTTATTTTTTCTTAGCATTGGTTGGACCCAACCAAAAAGTTGCGAAAACAGTTGAAATCCACAGACCCTTATACTTTGTACTTTGGTGTCAAATTTTATGCTGTGGATCCCTGTAAACTGTTAGAAGAAATAACTAGGTAAACAATGAAACCGTATGCGATTTTTTTCTTACAATTCCTCCCTTTCAGGTACCAATTTTTTTTACAAGTCAAACAAGATATTCTACAGGCCAGATTACCTGTACCGATCGAATTAGTCGCTGAATTAGGAGCATACGTTTTACAATGTGGGTGTTTTTTTTATATCTGCTAATATTATATTCTATGAATTTCAGCTGAGCTAGGTGATTACGACCCAAGAGTACATCTTCCAGGATACGTATCTGAGTTCAAATTCATTTCAAACCAAAGTTTAGAATTAGAAAACCGTATATGTGAACTTCACAAGACGTTGGTGTAAGTTCTATTTAATTGTTAGTCGTAATGGTCAACGAAACTTTTCTGAAAGTTCACGAAGATAATGACGGCTTGATATAAAATGTAGCAACGAAATTTATTCCAAGAAATCGAGTCGTGTGATTATATGAGAAAGTTTCAGTATATTGCTCATGAGCATTACCCTACTTGGAATTTAATGCGTTATACATATATTACGATATATCTTACTTTATTTTCTGTTTTAGGGGACAGTTACCTTCGACTGCTGAATATAATTATTTAGATAGAGTAAAATGGTTGGAAATGTATGGCGTGGACCTTCATCCAGTGTTGGTAATAACTGAGAGTGGGCAGTGTAATATAAAATTTCAAAAATATTATCTCATTAGGGTGAAGACAGCGTGGAGTATTTCTTAGGACTGACGCCAAGTGGAATTATCGTTCTCAGGAATAAAATCACCGTCGAAAATTACTACTGGCCTAGGATAACAAAAATTTATTTTAAAGGTCGATATTTTATGCTTAAAGTGACTGACAAAAACGTAAAATGTTTTTCTTCGTTCGTTATCATTATAAGAAACTTGGAATTTTTCAGAATGACGAGAGTACTTACGGATTTGAGACACCCTCGAAGCTAGGCTGCAAGCATTTGTGGAAATGTTGCGTCGAGCATCACGCTTTCTTTAGGTTAGTTCAAGTTTATCCTCCTTCAGTACCTGATATTTTCGCATTAGGGTCCAGATTTAGGTACGGGTAAGTCTGAAAAGTTCAACAAAATTTTACAAGTGATAACAATTTGGAATGTTTCAAAAACCGCATGCAACTAAGAGAATGGAATGTCGAACATATAGATAGCACAGGAATGAGGAAATTGCATGTTTGGTGTGAAAATATGTAGATAGAAAAATATTCTGGGAGCACCAATATGTGTTCTTAATATCATAGCCTTGGAAATGCACATTGTGTGATTCGAAGTTTTGGTGAATACACTACGACATACTCGGAAGAGTATTAATGATTTTGATTTAGTTATATTCAAATGAACGTTTAATAATAACAGGGCGGATACACAAGGAAATCTGATACAAAAACAGTTAATAATTAATTACCACTACGAGAATACAACATGAAAATGTCTTACTGCAACGAAAAATCAGAACTACCATTCTTCAAACATTCCTCATCAGTGTAACGCAAATTATTATTTCTCCAGGCGCCGGATAGTTCGCATCCGTCCTTTCAGTTTTTATTTCGATTATCACATTTAAAAGATTGTTGCATTTAATTAAAACCGTTTTTTTATCTAACAATACTGGATTGAGATTATAAATCGAGCTAGTTCGGTCGACTGACGCATTATGTAAATTTTGGAGAACACCAATAAAAATTCTTTCTTTCACTTTCGGTCGAAAACCCGATATTTAGGTTTCTATCGAATAAAAAAATTTGAAAACACGATCCCATGTCGTATTAAAGAGGACCATTAGTGATATGTTTTGATCAAGCAATGGGTTGAAATCATTATATCAAACGCTGTTGCTATTCATATAATCTTTCGGAATTCTAAAATAAGATAAATAAGTATGAAGAACTTGCTTGAGATCCGCCCTGTAATAGAAAAATCTAGATTCCTTGTTATTAATTATGGTTGTATGAACATTTTAGCGGACGCTCGGAAAAACATGTCATTAAAGATTCCCAAGTAAAAAATAGGATACCTCCAACGTTCTCTAGGAATCCATCCCGTCGATTTCGAGATCGGAATTTTGCAGAATTAAGTGTTTTAGAAATTGACGATGTTCTTCGTTTACCAGAATATGGAAGTAGGAAGCATATATCGATACCACAGCCGGCTCAGAGGTACATCCATTTAATTGTTGAATGTTTTTTCAATTTCCCATTATAGCTTCGACCAAAACTATGTACAACCTAAAGATTCGGATCCACGACGATCGGATTCACCTAGAAGTATACGAAGTGCACCGTGGAGTCAACCCCATTCCAAAGGGTTGTATAACGTTTCTGCCCCCTCCAGTCCTCGTTCGATAAGATCGGCTGGTCCTAGATACAGATCATCTTCTATTGATAGCCAAAGTTCAGGGGATTCAAGAATATGCAAAAGGTAACTTGGTTTTTCGTTTATTTTGATCAGATTAATTACGAATTTTAGTCCCAAAAAAGTCTTGTAGACTTCATTGCTCCCTTTGTTATTTTTTAAGATGATAAATTTCAATTCAATGAAGGGCTAACATTTTTATGGTTTATAAAATCAAATTACTGTTCCAACCTCAGTTGTATTTATATCTCCAGCTTTAACGTTCAGCTTTCTTTTGCAAATAATTGGGGTGCTAGATGAGAAAATTAAAATCGTACAGAAGACGAATGATGAGGTTTGCCTTGATATTTTTATGTGGGGGCCCTTTGAAGTACGTTAATCGTCAAGGAAACTTGGAAGATTAATAAAGTAGGATTTAATAAGACCTTGAACAAATAAGTCCTTCTTGATGATATTCAACAAGTTGTGATGAAATTCGAACGCCGGCTTCTTTATTATGAGGATGAATGATTTTATTTTGAACATTGAAGATAAATTATAACCGATTTGATCTAGAGTAGCTAGATAACAAATTACGAAATAAACAAACTTCCGAATGGAAACTAAGATACCAGAGAAAGGTGACATTTTTAAATAACAAGGAGACCTTACGGCTCTAGGAAAACAGGTTATACAAATTTTTTGTACAAGAATAGTGTACGATGTGAACATTCCATTCGCAAAATGAGAAGACGCAACACCAGTAAATTTCAAAAAAGGGTTAAAATTTTTCTTTTATTATGCTGAGGCGCACCTTAAGAACATCATCATCATTTATAAAGGAGTATTCTAAAAAAAATCGGAAAAGCCAAACGAAATAAATTAAGTAATAACAAAGAAAATTTTTATTTAATATGGAATAAGTCCCAAAAAACTTAAATCCCTTTGTAGTCTTCTTTATTTGAGCAGTGGCAGATTTAAAAGATGCACAAGGGGTGCGAGACCTCCCCTAGAGATTGAGAATCCTATTACAACCCTTACATTTTCATTTGGGCAATCGGTGTACCACTATTATATTTTCTTACATGCGCCCTTCCCCCTTTGGAAGCCATTTTAAATCCGTCACTGTATTTGAGTAATATTATAATAATTCCATCACATGTCACAATATTCTTATACAAAAAAAAGTATTGAAATCCGTTTTCTCGAGGTCTTGTAAGTTCAATTTCAAGTACTAAGTTCAAGTTTTTTCAGTCAACATGTATTAACCCAGGAAATCAGCGTAGCCTGTAGCCAATCCTAGATTGATTTTGCACCAGAAAAAACTCTTTTCTGATTTTCTCCATGTTTTGATTTCAGAAAAAAGCATTCTGGCAAAGGTACTTCAGATAACGAGAGCGAGTTATCGAAAAGTTCTAGTCGTTCGCATCATCGACACAAAAGACACCGTTCCCGTAGTAGGAAAGGATCCCGAGGTGCTAGTGAAGGTTCATCAAGTAGAAGAACTAGTCGATCAAGGTAAATAAACCATTTTAAAGTCGCTAATCTTATAATTTGATCTGCAGGCGACGAGAAAATTCTCAGCAAGAACCTGTTGAAAATAATTACCAATGGAAAGAGGCTACTAAACGAATTTCAGTAGATGGTAACTCCAACAACATCCAACAAGCCCATATTATAAGTGGTTCCAAAATGGTGGAGGACAAAGATCACAAATCCAATACCTCGAAATATAAACATAGACGTGATAATCGACTTAATCCTCAAAATGATGCGAAACTTTATTTATCCGACGAAGTGAAAAAGCATTTGGAATTTGATCTTATTGATACCACTGGGATGTCGGAAAAACAATTACGGGAAATTCCTTACACAGTTGTAGAAACCAACAATAACTTCAAACAAAGTAAAAGCAAAATAAGTCAAGCAAGGTATATTACTTTATAAAGTTGCGAAACAACAACAAAGGCACTAATTTATTTCTTTTAGAATGCTGGATTCGTTTACAATGGCAGATTACGCCGAAAACTCGATACACTATGGGAAAACTAGCAATAAATCAAGAAACGTATCGCAATACGAATCTCCCAATAATTTAATGACGAATTATTCAAGTCGAAAAGATCTACCAGATAATTGCTTGAAGATAACTCATGACCATTCAGATTCAGGACTTGTTACTGATCAAGAAATCCAGGTTAACGACAGGTTCGTAAACGGAATTTCTAATTCGTTTTATTAATATGTATATACCTTTTCAGGTTTCTACCAAGAAAACTGGAGATGATGAATAGACTTTGATGGATCGTGTGCAATTTCAAATGTTGAATATTAAATAAATATGCGATTTATTTATTTCTATACCCATTTCATATTTGAACAGTTTCAATATCAAATGTCAACCCTGAAATAATCTATATTTTAATTTATTCATTTAATATGAACGAAAAAAATAGTCGTTTTAATTAGAAACTCGACATTGGTGATGTTATAACCGCCCAGGTAAACAGCTGTGTTGCGCGCACCCATCTGCTTACTTTTGCTGTCGTTCTTCAAAGGTCGTTTCTGGGATATTTTGTTGTTCTGTGGCTTTTGGGAGTTTATATATTTCATAATTGCTGGTTACTGTTGGATAGATTTACCTTGATGTAAAATATTCTTTTTGGCAATGCGCTGAGATAGTAGGAGTTCAAACAAAATTTAATATATCCGCCAAAATATAAAAAAATCGCAGAATGTGTTGAACAGTGTTTAAAATTGAAAATTTTCATTGATTGTTTGGAAATTTAAGGAATCCTGAAAAATCGAACCCAATAAACTAAAGCTTGAACCTAACTTTCATACAAATTCTAAAGTTCGAACTGAAAAACCAAAATTTCAAGCTCAAAAATTAAAAAAAATCTGAAGTAGAGCTTAAAATACGAACGTGACAGCTCAATATTTACCTAAAATCTGAAAAAGCTATACATCCATTCTAAAAACCTAAAATTGGAACGCAAAACACTGAGAAAGAACTCAACTTTCGCATCTCATTGCGGAAAAACTATTTCCAAAATATTACTAAATTTATATTATCGAAAAACAAATCTCAAAACCGGAAAACACCTCAAAAAGTAAAATGTTGAATTAGAAAGTGAAAAGAACCTGAAAATCGAACCTAAACAATAAGTGATGGGTAACGGTAGTAATGATAAAAAGCAATTAAAGATCTAGGTTTAGTAACGGGGACAGAAATATTATATTGGACAAGCCTCCATTTTCCTGGTTGAAAGTGTAATTTTTCATTGAAACATTCTATCACAATTATCGTTTCGAATTAAAACCTAAGGATTCAATGTTCTTTCCACACTTATTATTATTTATTTGTACATATTTTAAAATATGTATAACACAAATTCTCATCCATACAACTGAACGGGTTAACTGTTACAATCTTTGACGTCACATAACAATGCGCTACTTTCATATGTGATGAAACCATAAACATAAGAATAAGATATCCTGTCTATGTTCCATGTCACAGATACCGAAGTGAAGTGATTTTACGTTAATTCAACGCCTCACTCGGAGTACAAACGTAGTTTTCGTGCCAAAGACATCGAAATTCGAGTAATTTTTCTGTGGGCATTGGACTCATATCGTTTTCCGGACGGTGTCTCAGAAATCAACAAGTTTTGTTATTGGAACAAAGTGGCCAGGTGAGAGCCATATTTCTTTATTTTGCTTTGCCAATTTCCAATATGGCCGTATATGTGGGTCTATGTAATTGAATGTCTTATCATTCCATTGGAAAAAAACGATTATTCTTAAAACGGCTGATCGTATTGATTATATTGGCGAAGTTTAAGTCCTTAAGGTAAGAATTTTGTTGTTTTGTTAACTGACATCATTCCATTTACACCGATGTTTATATTCTTGGTATTTCAGGTTAAAATAAATTGTTTGGATTAAGAGTGGCAAGGTTCATTGTTTCGCCCGCTGCTACCTGCATTGAAGAATAGAGTATGTTGTGAATTCCTGATACCAATGTCATAACTTTAAACGTCCTTGAATTTTAGGATAGAAAATATGATATTACTCATACAGTGTACTGTCGACACTTGAAAGAAATAACTATCAAAATGAGAGTTGATAGAGCAAGAATGAAGAAAGCCTCTTCGGAGGTGCCCCCGGAGTGCCAACAGATTATAGAACACTTGCAAAACTGTTCTAGATCAGAATTGTTAGACGAGCTTATCAAGATTCATACTTGGACTTTCGGAAAATGTGAATTATACCATTGGGCTCCAGTTCTAGATATATTTGACAGGATTCTGGAAGAAGCTTGTGAACCTGAGGAACAAAATAAGTGGTTACTTCATTGTGATATACATTATGCTGCAGAAGTAAGTACAAATCGATTTGTAGATAGCTATTGGAATCATTTTTGCCTACTTTTTATACATATCCAAATTTTCAGTCAATTTTTTCTAGTGCAAACAAATCCACACAACTTTCTTTGGGTTTTTGTTTTCCTCATAATTTGTGTCATAAGAATGTTTTAATTATAAATCTTGAATGACATTCATATTTTGATGTTTCTTCTGTTTTTAGGTTATGTACGGTATAAAAAATTCTTCTATGTCTTTGAAGAACAAAATCATTAAGGCAAATTCATTAATCAATTATTTCTATACATTCAAAAACAGTTATTTTATAACCTCTTTTATTTTGGCGTGACAAGTTCTGACATTTAAAAAAAATGGCGACTGCAAAATCATTCTGTTGTAAGCAGTGTTGCAACATCTTCATTAAAAATTTTTCAAGGTTTGAATTCAAAAGAACCAATTACTGTGCTGAACATTCTGCCAAAAATTGGCAGAAACATACAGAAATGACATTGTCATTTTTTCTTTCTGATTTCTGTGAATTGAGGAGCTATGACAATCCAGGAAACCGTGAAACTATGACTAGGTCCAAATAATTACCATAATTACAGCAGTTAACTATTCCAATTATTTGACAAGATTATGGGATGTAACTGAAAACAATTGATTAAATAAAACTCACGAGAACCCTTTTTGCATGTTCTAGAAACGTGACTGAAACTTGCCGAAGATTTCATTCCTAAATTTTAATGTAGGTACATGACATGGGAGTTCTGTTTAAAAAATGAGAAAACTCTTTTCTTCTTTTTTACTGTCATAGTTTTGGTTTAATTGTATGGTATATTGCTAATACCCAATATCTTATAGATTACAAATCATACCCTGAAATCGCATCGCTGCTATTTTTAGCATAATATCGCAGATCAGAATGTCGAATATTTCATTTTTGGTTGATAACACTCAGCACTTAATCGCGCCATTATGAAAACTACGTTTTCACTGATTAACAAAAAAATAAATAACTCCTAATCTATATCGAGGCACATTTAATACTATTGAATTTCTTCATCATGAATAATAGAATCACTCGAATAAAAAGTCACAAATGTTTTTTTCTTCCAATAGGATCGCAATCTCCTGCTATGGATTTTGCATTTCTCAACACTGCTCATTGAACATTCGTTCTCTCGTCACCTTTACAATTCGATGGGTCATCTTCTGGCACTCCTTCACGCGAATGACATGTCAATCGTCTTGGGTGTTCTGAATTTGTTGTACATGTTCTCAAAAAGAAGCAATTTTATAACCAGGTTGAAACCGGATGAAAAATTATTTCTTACTTCGAGACTGTACAATCTTGCTGAGGTAAGTCGATCTCCATTTAAATGAAAATTTGATTTACTGAACAATCCATTAAACATTGATGTTTCATCAGAATTGGGGAGGAAAAGAAAATGGTTTTGGACTTGCCGATTGTTGCAAAGATGATACACCTATACCGCTGTCGGCAACAACGCTTCACGTGGAGTTCCATAAAGACGATCCCGAATTGAAAGATCCAAAGAACACCCGACATGTGACCAATGTGATTCACATTGAACACGTCGATAAATTACACAAATCTCCAGCCGAAATTATGAAGTCCCTTGTATCACTTTATGTTATACCTGAGGAAAAAGAGGTAAAACAAAATTTATATAATTTCCTTTGCGAACTGATTGTATTCTCTTTATTTTCAAAGATGTGGCTTTATTGTCATCTACGGCTAGCTCACCAATTCTCCGATTACAAAAATCGTTTGTTGCTTGTCCAAGCGAGACTGCAAGCCTTGTCGATCTTGATTTACTCAAACGCACTGCAAGATTCTCCTATGAATCTTCTTTATCCTGGAATATTGGAGGAGTTGGTGGAGCTTATTGAAATACCGAATTCTCATTTGGTTGAAATACGATCTGCCGCTCTCAGAACTCTTACAGCCATCATCCATTTGGATAGAAGTCCTCACATTGCAGCCAAGTACGTTCAATTAATGTAGGTATTTGAGTTTGTGTTTGTTCAGTTTCAAATTTTATGTAAATACGAGTTCTGCATTTAACGTTGATCACTAATGTGATATTTCATCGTGAAGGAAGCCCGGTTCTCGTCTACAGAGCATAATTGATGTAACTGGTGCAAGCCAGTACCACGGATTTTTGCCCGTCATGGTTAGGACGTGCATTTCCGTACTCACAAATCAAGACGACGAAAGAATATTAACTCAAGCTGAAGGCATTTTTCCACGCACAGAAGTATGTGAATCCAGCAAGCCTGTTGATTTCCACACAGATGGAATTCTAAGTATTGCAATGCTGCATAACATCAACTCAAAATTTCCTCTTGCTCTTGCAACGGCTCTTTTCTCGTTTCTGTATCATCTAGCCAGTTATGAGGCTGGAGGTGAAGCTTTGGTGTCTTGCGGAATGATGGAATCTTTATTGCAAGTAATAAATTGGCATGGAATTGAACTTGAACATATAACCGTAAGTCATTATAAAATGAAATCTATTATTTTGATCAACGATATTTTCGTAGTTCGTCACACGCGCTGTCCGTGTAATTGACCTTATAACGAACATTGACATGCAAGCTTTTCAAGTTCACGATGGTCTTCAAAGTTTCATCAATCGCCTAAGCGTAAGTTATTAAAAACACTCAATGTTATTATTGATATTTCGCATTATTTTAGGCCGAAGTAAATCTCTGCTGGAAAGATCAGTTGACTGAAGTAAAAACACGGAGCACAGATGAAGAAACAGAAGAAGGTGTTGAAATGGATTCGGGGGAAAGCGTCGTTCAAATGTTTCACCGTTCGAAAAATCAAGGAAAAACTTGTCTTCCACAGCGAGCCGCCCTCTTAAAATCTATGTTGAACTTTTTGAAAAAGGCATTCCAGGATACGACTTTCTACGATAATGTTAGGCATTTAATGGAAGGCCCACTTCCTGATGCGCTGAAAAATATCATAGCAAATGCCGAATACTATGGTCCGTCGCTGTTTCTTTTGGCCACTGATGTTGTAACAGTTTACGTTTATCAAGAGCCAGCCCTCTTGAGTACCATACAAGATAACGGATTAACAGACGTTGTTTTGTATGCTCTACTCACCAAAGAAGTGCCTCCAACAAGAGAAGTTTTAGGTTCACTACCAAATATATTCAGCGCTCTATGCTTGAATCACAGAGGACTAACGCAGTTTATGAAATACAAACCGTTCGAGACATTTTTCAAAATACTTATTACACCAACATATTTACCTGCTATGAGAAGAAGACGAAGTTCTGAACCCATGTCAGATACAGCCTGCAATTTGGGCAATGCTATGGACGAACTGATGCGTCATCAACCTAGTTTAAAAGCAAACGCCACCGCAGCTCTGGTTAAATTGCTCCAAGAGCTGGTCAACCTCGGAACAGACCCAAAATATGTTTGTTGGAGGCCAAGCAGTAAGACAGAGACATCTCCATCCACCAATTGTAGATCATTCAACAATACAGAGGGTTAGTATACTGATGAAATAAAGAACGTTTAATAGTTTAATTGAAAATTCGCGATAATTATCAATTATGAAATTACAGGCTCTTCTGACGAGGAAGACGATGAAGAAGAAGAAACATCCACTTCATCTCATAACGCAGAAACACCTCAAAATACTGAACGAAAACCAATAGCATTGATTGATTACATACTCAATGTTATGAAATTCGTCGACGCTATATTGAGCAATAATTCAACAGACGATCATTGCAAGGAGTTCATCAATCAAGGCGGCTTGCCGTATTTATTGAGGATATTAAGATTGCCAAATTTACCGGTCGATTATCCAGCGTCGAATACCGCACAAGCCGTTGCCACTGTTTGCAAAAGCATATTGAACTTGGCGCACGACTGTTCGCTTTTCAAGGAAGGCTTACATCAGTTAGCCGAAGTTCTGCTGGTCATGAAGCCCCTTTTCGCTCGGTCAGACGCGCCTGTATCGATGCCGGATTATTCAAAATTGTTGGTTGAAATGTCATGCGCACCTAATACGGATAGCGCATTAAACACAGCATCTGATACGCCTCTTCTACATGGCATGAGTGCGACTCACGCCTTCGTAATCATGTTTGTGCACATTTGCAGAACAGGTTAGTAGTTCGAGTCTTATTTTGTGTGTTTGTTTTAAAAGCAAGTATTCTAGGTCAAAATGATATAAAAACAGTTTCACTGCAACAGTGGGGATCTTCTGACGGTATTAAAGTTTTAAGAGGCTTGTCGGAATTATATATCGCCTTAGTATGGGAAAGTACTTTGCTTTTAGCATACTGTAGTGAAGATTTAGTTCCACCACCTACTTCAAATTTTTCACGTGAAGATGGCGAAAGAATCAATACTTTCTTCAATATGGTATAGTATGACAATTAAAATGAATGAATATACGAAGTATTCCTCCATTTTTTAGTGCGATAACGCAAACACTGACGAAGGAATGTCGTCATCTGCAATTGATGCTTTGACTAAAGCCAATAGTTCGAATAATCCCGATTTTGATGCAGGATCTGGTACAAAACAAGCGAACGTAAAACTAATTAAACCTCTACTGGGCACGTCTTCGAGGCTCGGCAAAGCGTTGGCCGAACTTTTCGGTTTGCTCGTCAAATTGTGCGTCGGTAGTCCAGTTCGACAGAGGCGCGGACAAAGTATTATTACGTCGCCACAAAATCCGTCTCCATTTGCTCGAAACGTCGCCACCGCTCTTGGGCTACTTCTGTGCGATGGCTTAGATTGGGAAAAGTTGGCACCCTGCCCAACGCCTAGATGTAAACTCACCTTCTTGATCTGTAGCGTTAGTTTCACCAGCCCTATGTTGTTTGACGACAAGAAATTTCCGTATCATTTAATGTTGAAAAAATTCGTCGAATGTGGCGGTTTAGATGCCTTTTTCAAGACATTCAAATGGGCGTTGAGTGTCGGTGGGACTGTCCCCCTTGAAGCGGGCCTGGAAAGTCCCGAGTTACCAGAAGGTGCGTTCAATTTTCTAACGATTTATTACTATAACTTGATACGTTTTTTAATGATACAGGAACTGGAGGTTTCCTTGACGCCTGGCTGATTCTTCTGGAAAAGCTCGTTAATCCGAAGGCTGTCCTGGAGTCGCCTCACGTCTTGGTACATCGAAACACAGAACGTCCCGCAAATGGTTGGTACTTTGATCCTTTAAAATATTTGATAACGGTGCATAAACGTGCTTTTGAATGTTGTCTTTATATGTGGGGGAAAAAGCCATTACCGACTTATGGCGCCAGAATGACCGAATCTATGCTTACTATATTCAAACATATTTTACGCGGCGAGAAAATAATAAAAGAGAAAATCAAAGATGGCACGTTAGTTGGCTTAGCAAATAATACCCAAAGTGACCTTGACTTTCAAGATAATTTAAAACAACTAATGGATATGGGGTTCAGTAAGGAGCATGCATTAGAAGCGCTTGTTCAAACTATCAACTTGGAGCAAGCCACAGAATACCTACTTACGCATCCACCTACTCAACCACAACCGTCCACATCTCAGTCAGAGGATATCGATAGCGTCATTGAAAATTTGTCTACTGCCTTAGGTCTAAATAATACGGATTCGTTGGGTTACAAAGTTAACATCGATAACTGTGGCTCACCCTTGGCTGAAAATCTTATAGATCGATTCAGCAAAGATTGTTTGACCGTATGTTTGAAAATTATCAAAGAAATACCCGATAGCGTCCACAAGGTGTGTGAATTGCTGATGGACATGATGAAAAGAAATGGTAAAACATATAGAAATAATGTTTTGAGAACTATGGTAGATGAAATTTACGTAAAGACTTTGCATCTGTCCATGATCAGCAAGAGCAATTTTATTACGCTTGAACCCCAATATACCGCCCAATTAGCTAAATTATGTCATTTATACATTTTATTCTTGGAGACTTCAACGATGGTTAATATAAAAATTTCGTGTGTGCACTTCGCTTTCTTCAGGAAGGATTTGATACAGATTCTCGCTAACGCTGTGTCTCGGACAGAGATTATGATGTCTAGCCAGAATCTGACAACAGGTTTTAAATGGCTGTCACCAGTCATCCTTTTGTTTGACGAACTTGTTAAAATGCGGAGATTATGTGTGCGAAAAGAAATGATGCATGCTAACACAAATCGTGTTTGGCGTTGGTATGATGTGGTGAGTGGCAAGTGGTCTACCTACTCGACCTCCAACAACAAAATAATCAATGATGCCTATTGGGCCGGCGAACAAAGCGTAAAAGTCAATTGTGGTCGAAGACGGTATACCATTACTTTCGCTAACATGCTTCAATGCAATGAAGAGAGTGGGAATTGTCGACCAATTGCAATGAACATAATGGGTATGAGCCACTGCAGCTTCTTGGATATTACTAAACCCGTCCCTCCAGATCCAATAGCTTCCAGGTGGGCAAACATCGAATATGGAGATACTCTAAAAGGAGAGGAATGTGAGAAATCACATCAAATTTCTCTTCTGTTGGCTTGCGTCAAATTGCTAAGGTTGCCCGTAGATAAAGAAGTCATACATGCAGTGCTGCAAACTTGTGTTAGATTAACGAGGAATTTCTCCTTCGCTAAAATATTTGTCGAAGAAGGCGGAGTACGCGCTTTACTTTCCATGAAACACATGAACGATTTCATGGGATTTGGTGTATTAGCAACAATTTTGATTAAACATTGTTTGGAAGAACCAAACATCTTAGCCCACGCGATGGAAAAAGTCATCAGGGGTCGCACTTTATCGACCATCCCGACACCCTACAAGGAGCTCCTCTATTTCACTCGACAAGTGGGCGGCGCCATCACCAGATGTCCTAGAACTTTTGAAAACGTATGTAAATCAATATTACGCGTGGATATGTCCACCTGCAGAACTGAAAATATCGAACATCGTGTGATCGTGAAATGTAAACCGCCTCCGACGAATACAAAACAACCCGTTTTGGAGAGCAGAATAGCAAACGACGTCCTTAGTTGTCTCTTGAATGCATTGAGGAATCCGCTGGAAGTTACAACTACTGTTCTCCCTCCACCGCCGCCACCACCACCCCCACCTCCATCTTGTAAAATATCAGTTGCCACTCAGACCACAGAAGAAACAACGGCACCTCCAAGTGAGACGCCGGCCACATCGTCGGCATCGACCAGTCAAACGGAAAACGCAGAACAACCAAAAGTTGGAAAAGTTGCGGTTAAACCGATGTTATCGAAAGCTTTAATATTGAAGATTTTAAGCGACGCCATCGTTTCTTATCATCCAATAGCAAAATTCATCACCGATTACAGCTACAGGGACAACACCAGCGTTCTGGCTTTTGTGTTTGACAAATTACTCACAGAAAAGCCTAGAATATCAGATTCTGAAACTGCATCGATGTGCCGTACACTTATAGCTGCCCTGGCATCATGCAATCATTCTCCAGAAGCTCAACAAGCCTTAGTTTTGGAGCTGAAATTAGCTCTTTCAAGAGTGTTGTATACGTCAGAATCGGCAGAAAAGCATAGTCAAATACAATGTTTATGTGGAATCATATCAATTATGATTGACAATTGTCCACCACAGACTAAACTCCGACCACAAGTGAATAATATTGTCAAACTTCTGATCAGGAAAGGTTTATTTAATGATCTCGCCAGGGTTCCTTTGTATTTGGATTTATCGTCGCCTCATCTATCTTACACCGAAAACGCATGCCTCAAACCATTGGAAACCCTCTCGAGAATTATAAATCAACCTCTTCCGTGTCCCACGCAATTTAAGAAAAAGAATCAGCAATCGCCAGAAGAAGCACAAGGTTTCCAGTCGAGTAGCACGTCCAACGATGAATGCAATGCCCAAGCGGAAGAAGGCGCGGATGATTCCGAAAATACGGAGCATGATGTGTCGTCAACGTTGGACGCTGGTAACTCTGACGAAACGATAGAAGGCGAAGAAAATGTTCTTGAACAGATCATGGAGCAGTTGCTAGATCACGCTACCACCAACTCTAATTCAACTAGAAATCAGACATTGGAAATCGATAATCACGGCAATATTTCGTTTGACACCGAACGAGATGCCACAGAGGAAATGATGAGTACCGATTCGGGCGACTCCGATTCGAACACGTCCGATCAAGGGGGAGACGATGATAATGACGACAACGAGCAAGAGGAGGAGTCGTCGTTACCCGAACCGCTACGTTTACTGGCGAGTAATTTCGATGATGATGCGGCTGAAGAGCGATTAAGAGGTTGGTTCTATTAGAAAGTCAATTTTAATTTAATTATATTTGTGCCACAGAGACCCGCCAAGCTGATGGTGCTGAAGATGATATTTTGCTCAATTTGATCAATCATCAGGATTTGCCGAGACTGAGATGGAACGAGGGCGGCTTTACAGTACCCTTTTTCGAAGAGAACAATCCTGTTACAGAAAATAGTATGTTCGTAGTTAGTCTGTCAAATTTTTCAAATTTTTTTTTAGGCACAGTCATCCACCCCCTTTTACTAAGTCGAGGTACCGAAACAATAACGAACTCCATGTTTTTAAGAATCCAACGAACGAACAGAACGAGGCGATTCCAATATTTGTTCAATCCCCGAAATCCGAACCCACCGGTTATTTTACAAAGGTATGTGGACGTGTATTTGTTTTCAGTACTTTATATAAAAAGCTATGAAGATCGACATTAATATTTGACGTTATTTCTGAAATTTTAAAAGAATTCCGATTCAAAATTTTGAATATTTCAGATTGTTAGGTCCACACGACCCCCATGTTGCAATGGGGACCGAAATACTTAATCCGCGACAAGAACTGCGCGATTCTGCTCGCGTTGTTGTCATGGACAATTATGGAATGCTCCCCAATCATGAAGATCCAATGGATTTAAGTGATCAATATTTCCTGGGTGCAAATTTGGCATCGGCCTTGAGTCATATGCCACCGGTTCTTTACTGGTGGAACGTTGAAGCGCGTATTCTGGACATGGAATCTATATACGATACGTCAGTGTACATATGCAACCGACTCCTACCCACACTCATTGAATACAGAAACAACATTTTATTGGAAAGGAAGAAAAATGAAGAACAAGCCGCAAATAATAGGTTGCAAAAGATTTCTGCTCCTCTTGACTTCGATCAAGGTAAGTCTCCTCTTTTGGAATCTTCAACATAAAACCAATAGAAGTTTCTATTCTTGACTTAGTGAAAATGACATGTCATTTAGTAGTAGAACTATATTATTAGATTTTCTTTCACTCCTCACTTGGTTCAAGTCAAGCAGTGTCTGCCTGAGACGTTTACCGTCGTCTCGACGCTCATGCGTGAGCAACCACAATCAATCGTACTTGAGTACCGCGATCAGTCGTAAGCGCGCCAAATTTAAATATCTGAATCTAACAATATACTCTAAAAACCATTTATCAGCCCCACTCTAACCTCACACATTTGATTATTCTCTCTTTATAAAGAAAAGCAGCGTGAATTAACTATGAATTATATTTATTCATTACTTCAAAATTATAATCTACTTAGATGACGAGGATTTAGATGGTGTGCCCATAGACGACGAGATCCGAGAATCAGTTGTTAATGCCACTTTCAACGCGGCCCAAATGCTGCGAAACATCGTAACCGGATTTCCAAATGCCGCCAACGCATTAGGAACTACAAACACGACGCCTCCTTTCCTTCCGGACCTCGAGATGCAACAATGTCAGCCAGCTGACAATTCTCTCGAGAACCCAGTCCAGCCTCCTCAGCAATTGCCGCAGGAGTCGCAGCTGCAACAACCACAACAACAAGTCAGTTCCGGATCAGCTCGAACAACACCACCTACTAGTACAACCGGTTCGACTACCGCGTTTGCTATTGAGGCCGATTCTTGGTCAACTCAGGAAAACAATAGCCAATTTCCGAACGTGCTGACCTCTAGTAGAAGGAACAACATACGATCGTTGTTCCAGGAGGCCTGGAACCAACCCTTATCGACACCATCCTCGAGCAGCACTCCCCAAAATCCAACTGACATTTCTCAACCTAATCCGATAGACGCTAACGTTATCAGTTCAAACTCGACCCAGAGTACGCAAACCAGTTCTTTCTCTGGAGCTGATTCCAGCACAAGCGCTTCAGTCGAAGCCGGTCCTAGTACGGTGGCTAACGAAGAAGTACCAGAAGGAGTCGATCCTTCGTTCCTCGCCGCTATACCGCCGGAAATGCGACGAGAAGTACTCGAACAACATCGATTATTAAATTTCCAGCAGCGTCTCGAACAAAGATTTTCCCCTGTACTCCCGCAGACCACTCCATCGTTGGCCCAAGAACAACCGCCCTCTCTGACTACCGAATCGACTTCAGAACTTCCTGTTGAAGTGAATTCCGAATTTCTTGCCGCGTTACCACCCTCCTTGCAAGAAGAGGTCCTCAGTCAACAAAGACTAGAACAACAACGACAGGCAGCATCTCAGTCTAATCCCAATGAACCTCTCGACGCTGGAGCATTTTTTGAAACATTACAACCATCTTTAAGACAGATGGTAAGTTATACTTGACAAAACCTTTTGTAACTCAATGTAACGAATAATGGATCCGTTTTAGATTTTGTCAGATATGGAAGATTCGCAGATATCCGCTTTGCCACCTGAACTGGCAGCAGAGGCTCAAAATTTAAGAAGAAACCTGGAGGCACAAAATAGACTATTGGTGCACGATAGCTTCTTACATAATAATTTCACGACTATTATCAGACAGTCCGCCAGGGGTCGAATACCCGGACGGCCTATAATGCCTATTAGAGCTTTTACGAGATCCGACCTATTTTTGCCAGGCACTACTTCTAGTTCCAAAACAACAAACTTGAAGATACGTGGACGTCAACTTTTAGATCAAGAAGGATTAGCTTGTCTTCTAGTATTGCTGTTTACGGATGATTCTCAGTTAAACAAATTTCGCCTTCATAGGTATAATGAGCATTTTTGTTTGAATAATAAATTAAACAAAAACTTCTTGCAGGGTTGTGAGGAATTTATGTTTCCACGGACCTACCAGAGAATGGGTAGTTAGCGCTCTGCTCTCGATCATCCATAAGAGTGTCCACACAAAACCTGATCAAAATTTGAACAAACCAATTAGAAAAAATCCCAAGCCCGGACCTCTATCTAGCAAACTCATGACTGACATGAAGTCTCTTCATTCTGGCGGTAATTGGCTGAACATCAGAATGGAAGCTGCTTTAGGTGATTAAGATATTTGAAAAGCAATACGAATTTCACGTTCCTCATTGCAGGTTGTTCCGCTAACGTGTTCATCGTAAGCCACGGTCAAGTTAAACGTAGCGAAAAACAGGCACCGGCTAATATAGGCATTCATCCTCAAGCCGCTCCTGTTATTTGCAAGAACGCTCTTGACTTGATCATTTCATTAACGCGAACATTCCCAGCGAATCTTTTGCCAATTAAATTCTGCAAGGAAGATGATAATATCATCGTGTCGCCCGTTCGATTGAAACGTGAAGGATTAGACTTTTGGGATGTATTGTTAAAATTAGACTGCGCCAATACCAAAAAAGGAAAGAGCATTGCTCGGTTAACGTCCATTTCTCTTATGGATTCCTCAGAGCACGTTGTTTACGATCATTCGATATTCGGACAACTGTTGGATATGTTAGCTTCGCCTGTTATACATAAAAATACCCAACTGACGGATAATCTATTGCGACTTCTATCTGTAATTACAACGACGATGCCTGATGTAGCTAAAGTTCAAAATGGGGCGAAAGTGAAGGTGAAATTGAGAAAGGAATCGTTTGCAACAGCTCTCGATTCGATCGACCTGGCAGTCAAAGTCATTACACACAAAAGTTGCTCTGAAGAAGGCTTAGAATATATAACTAGTTTATTGTTGAACTTGGCAAACTCTTCTTTGGAAATGAGTCAGTTGGTACGGTGTTTCATCCTAAAAAGTACCACGCCTATAATTGTGATTTTAATTACAGATTTTGAACCTCTTATTGAAAGGAGCTAATAAAATGGGTGACATCGTAAAAGAACAAATTGACCATATGTTAGTGGATTTGAAACGGCTGAATGGTAGCCAGAAAAAGAAAGTTGATGATGTACATCAGCAATCAACTTCGAAAGGCATAATATCCAACCGTTTTACCAAAGAAACCGTTGTTATCACAGCTTCAACTAAAACGAAAACGTCTTTCGAATTACAGCTACCATCTATGGTGCCTTTAACATCCAAATCTTCCTGTCAATTGTTCTTCTTGAGGGTGCTTAGGGTTATTGTTAATATCAGACACTCGATCAAACATGCGTTGACTAGCGGTGAGTTCATTCATTTGTCGTATCTTCGTGTTATTTTTCTGTTCATGTAGAAGAACCTTCATCGGCGACAAGTCAAGAATTGCCTCCACTCTGTAATCAGTTATCGAAATTGGAAACTCTTTGGGAGACATTAAGCCAGTGCCTTTTTGAATTGGAACACACGCCTGATCATCACGCGGTTTTGGTGCTTCAAGTATGTTATAACTAAAAACCGAAACGTCACTTATATAATCATTCATATCCAATTCAGCCCGCCGTTGAAGCGTTCTTCCTCGTCCACACGCCGCAAGTTCCGTCGAGTGGAAAGTTCCGTGATAGAAACAGTCAACCGGAAAGGGAGATTCAAGCGCGCCCAATGTCTGCAGCCATGGATATCGACCCGATCCCCTCGCGATCTGGCAGTACCTCAGAATTTCTTCTGGATGGCGATTCAAATAGTTCGGATTCGAATTCGAAACCGACCATACCGCCCGAACAAATGAAATTCCTGAACTTCGCCGAAAAACATCGTTCAGTCCTAAATCAAATTCTACGTCAGAGTTCCGCGAATCTGACCGAAGGTCCTTTCGCTATCTTGGTGGATCATACGCGGATTCTTGATTTTGATATCAAGAGAAGGTACTTCCGAGCGGAGCTCGAGCGCATGGATGCTGGTTTACGAAGGGAGGAAACCGCTGTTCATGTCAGAAGATCTAGCATTTTTGAAGACTCGTTTAGGGAATTGTATAGAAAAAGTCCAGAAGAATGGAAGAATAGGTTTTACATCGTTTTCGAAGGTGAGGGATTTTTCGTTTGTTTGTTTTGCGAGCGGAATTTCTTATATCACATGGAATTGCAGACGAAGAAGGCCAAGATGCTGGTGGGTTATTGAGGGAGTGGTACGTTGTGATTTCTCGTGACATCTTCAATCCAATGTACGCTCTGTTCACGGTATCACCTGGCGATCGTGTCACATACATGATTAACTCGGCTAGTCATTATAATACAAACCACTTATGCTATTACAAATTTGTTGGAAGAGTTATCGGTAAGTGAAGGAAGGATATTAGATGAATATGATTTATAAATTGTTTGTTTTCAGCTAAAGCTATCTTTGACAATAAGTTGCTTGAATGTTATTTCACTCGTTCATTTTACAAACACATTTTGGGTATACCTGTTAAGTATACAGACATGGAAAGCGAAGATTACAGCTTTTATAACAGCTTAGTATATTTAATGGAAAATAACATAAGCTCTCTAGGTTTAGACTTAACATTTTGTACCGAAATCAACGAATTTGGAGTAACTGAGGTCAGAGATCTCATTCCAAATGGACGAAATGTCCCAGTCACAGAAGAAAACAAGATGGAATACGTGAGACTTTCCTGTCAAATGAAAATGACTGGAGCTATAAAACAGCAGTAAGTTGACGGGATATGGAGAACGAACGGGCACTACGGTAATTCTATTTCAGACTGAATGCCTTCTTGGAAGGTTTTTACGATATTATACCAATGCGCCTAATATCCATATTTAACGAACAAGAATTAGAATTACTTATCTCAGGATTGCCGAACGTAGATATTGAGGATTTGAAGAGTAATACTGAATATCACAAGTATCAATCGAATTCGTTACAGGTGAGGATTTCTTTGTAGCGCTTATAGATCGTATTCACCTTGTTTTATAGATACAATGGTTTTGGAGAGCGCTGAGGTCTTTCGATCAAGCAGATAGGGCTAAATTTTTGCAATTTGTTACTGGAACGTCCAAAGTACCTCTTCAAGGATTCGGTGCGTTAGAGGGCATGAATGGAGTGCAAAAGTTTCAAATCCATCGTGACGATAGGTCTACTGATCGTCTGCCTTCTGCTCATACTTGGTTGGTTACATCGACCCAAATTTCAGCCATTTCATCAACGATTTTTATATTTTAGTTTCAACCAACTGGATCTTCCGGTTTATGAGTCCTATGATAAGCTTCGCTCGAATTTGTTGAAGGCAATCCATGAATGTTCCGAAGGCTTTGGTTTTGCTTAAATTTTTGAACACTTCTATTCAAAGACTGACATAGTAGGAGTTTTTATGATGTAGTTGTAAATACAATAGTACTAAGTGTACAGGCTATACAGTTGAAGACGATAATAAAAGTCGTTTTCTTATTTGGATACTGGAAGAGAATAAATTCGAGGTAACTATTTGTGCAATTTTCGTTTCATTTATTTGTCGAGATTGTTGATGGGAAAGCACATGTATTTTTGTAAAGCGCGCCATCTAACACGGCGATTTGAACGTGATAGAATGAATTTGATTATTCGAATTCACTCCTCTATAGTGTAGTGAAAGTATTTGATAACTTTTATGGAGTATTGTTTGTTTAATTTCGGTTATGTTCAATTTAATCATAATTGTTTTCATTTCAAATTGTTGCAGTTATTAAGTCTTATTTATTTGAAATGTACGTTGATTACGCTATTATTTTTAATAAACCACTTCCACTTTCTCTTCCTGATAAATTCAATACCAACCAAAAATTTTTGCATTTGCGTTTTAGAGCAATTTTACCTTTAAGTCGCAGGTAATTGAAAATGTTTATTGCAGGTGAAAAGTTTATGTTTATACAAGTTTACTTAGTGACTATGTGAAAAACGGTGTTTTTTCCAAATAATTCTCTTTTCGTGAATAAATGAATAAATCAAAAACCTTCGCTTAAAGCATTTTTAAATCTGTGGTGCTCGGAATTATTATCACGAAATTATTACAAACACAGAAAAAAGATGATCAATTTTAGTGTCTGCGTATCAAGATCATGATTTCATTAAGAAAAAACTAGAAACAGTAGATAACTATAATTAAACCACGCGTATTGTAATCTTAGCGGTACCAGCGAGTAGAGAATAGAGAACGACTGTAATAAAAATCGAACTCACTTTCGTTATTTTTTGACTTTATTGTTTTTTGTAATAACAGCGCCTCTGGTGGTCGTCCACAACATATTGAGGTGTTCTATGCGCCATCTGGTGTCCATTCATCCATTATTTCTTCCTCAGCGAGCGCTCTCCCTCTGGATCGTCCACCAATTACTCGTAACCATCTCTCGATCGGCCCCCAAGCTTTTGCCAATTCTTATCCTTACGTTTATTTGTGTTATTAGACAATGGTACTAACATTGACTAATAATAGTCAATGGTACTAATAATCAATCTTAACGATAAAGATGTCTGTTCATTGTAGAGAACACAGAAAGATGTCTCATTAATCTGTGTTAGGAACACAGATGACTAAGTCTGACCGACGCACTAGGTTAAATAAGTACTAAAGGCAGCTAACTTCAATGTGGTGTTTGTTGTCGTTTTGGTCATGTAGTTTTAAAGGTCTTCAATATTCTTAAATCAAATGGACTTCCTTAAAAAACGCAAAGTTTAGTTGGGATGGCGACATGTGATACTTGTTTACTTAATAGAAAACTACGGAAAACTCATTTTATGCGAATAATTTCCAAATGACAAGTGCAAATTTTTATTGATATGGGATTTCATATAAGGCGTTATGTTTTCCTTTCAACATGTTTAGTACAAATGGTGAGTTGATTAGTTGCATTCGTTCAAGTGTTTGAATATTATTTTTAGATTGCCGTTGTGCAGAGACAAGTTTTCGACTTTCTAGGTTTCCTATGGATACCTATATTAGTGAACTTCTTTGAAGTAATTTCCATTATCTTGGGATTTTTTGGTGGTTACCAAAATCGTGCGAAATATATAATTGCGGTGTGTTATTAGAAAGTTTAGCAAATGTAATTACTAATTTGTCATTGCAGTACCTCTTGTGGCAGATTCTATGGATAATTTGGAACATTTTTCTCATATGTTTATACTTGGACGTTGGTGATCTCAATCATAAGGTATGAGTAATATTATGAGGTAATTTATGAGTATTATGATTCAACTGCAAGTTTTGGTTGAGATACACTGATAGACATATTAACCACAGACTGCTCGTTAAGTATTGTCTTAACTAAGATGCATGTGAAAATAGCATGCAACCAGTAATGCTTATTTGGGTAAAACACGCTGTCAATTGTACCTAAATGTAAGACTTCTGAATACTTCACTAGAAAGGAAGAACAATTTACTGCTGACAATAAGCTGTCATTTGGGATGTACTTGCAGATAAGTTTGTTGTAAAACCCAAAATGGTGATATGCAGGAGCAGTGAGTAAAAAGATTATAGTCTAAACAAATGTTATCTTACCACCTTTGCCATCGAAAAAAATGTGTTTTCATTGGTTTCATCCATAATAGTGATTTTAATTATTTATTTTTCGTCATATTTAGCAACAACACGAGAAATGAATGTATTTAAGAAACGCAAAAGTACTGTAGTCATGATATATTTCATTCATATAATTTTCCTCATTAGGAAAACATTTTCGGCAACAGTATCTATGACCCGGATGCTGTTAATTATAGAAGCTACTTTTCTTGGTAGGTAAACTAATTCAAAAATAATAATAGAGTAACATTTTCGGTTACCAAATTATAGAAACTTTATGCAGATTGCTGTTGTAATAAAAAAGTACTAAAAAGGATATTAACGAGTTTATAATGGACGTGTGTATTTCAAATATAGAAAATCTAGTGCGACAAAATTAGAAGCGACAGACCTTCACGTGTTGGAAATAATTTGCCTCAGCTTCTATTCATATTATATATGCTGTAATCACAGACTTAAATAAACATTCATTCAGGTAATAATGGGCACTAATGTTAACAATCACAAATATCTTCTCAGCAATAAACTTTGTGGTATTGCATTTATTGAATGCCATAATTTTCCTACTTACGACTTCTGTTTCTAAGAGTAATAAATATAAAATACGTTGTAAAAATTTACATAATTTAATTAATGAGGATATTTCGCATTTCAGACAAATAAGGTACTTAAATTAGATAGCGATAGTGAGAGTTGGTGGAGAGCCGAAGGCCCTCAATGTAAGAAAACATTCAGTCACGAATTAAGCCCAGATATTGAAACTAAACATGTTAAAAACTGTTTGTTTAACTATGTAGATGTTGAAATATTTCAAAGTGGCATACAAAACATTTTCGCAGTAAGTTACTTCTGTTTTTCATTGTTGATGTGTTACTCTTAACTTGATACTGTTTCAGGTACTTGGAGTTTTATTTAGTATCAATTTGTTGAGAGTCATATCTAATATCGAGGACAGTTCATGTAAGTTTGTTCATGCGAAATTCCTTTAATCAATAATTAATTTCTTAATATTAGTTATAGATAGTTCAGAAAGGAAAAGGGATACCAATTCTTTTTATTCAATTGAGTTCAATACTGATGTGGAAAATTTGCAAGATAATTACGGAAATGATCTAAATCAGTTGCCTACAACTTTATCACCAAAACCAATGACTCCGCGTAAAGTAAAACGAAGGAGCGTGATGACAAGAGGTTCCTCTGGGCGCTACAGTACTAGCAGGAAACGTAACCATGGCAGTTCACGATCGTGCACTAGGAGTTCCAGAAGATCGCTTCAGAATCCTATCACTTGTCTTCTCGAGCAGCAAAAAAGTTTATCGTCGTTCGAGCGTGATCACGTCAAACATTTGGAACCACAAATAACTTCGTCGTGTTTGACAGTATCGAACAATAATTTGGGCAATTATAGTCATGCTAATTTGACGTACCAACAATCTTCTACGCAATCTCTCAATAAAATGGAAGATTTGGACGAGTTATACAACGGACGACCAGCATCTGTTCGATCTAGCTATTCCAATTTTCATGGAACTCGCGATTTCAATTACGCAAATGTCGGTACTTATCAACACAGTCTTGCTACACCTCAAGTACCTTTGAAAAAACATAAGGTTAGAAACGGTTCCGCGCCGATGTTCCTAAATAGTGGACCACCCGCGTACTCATCACAAAGAATCGGTTCTATTGATTCAGAGACAACTATGTGATATTTATTTATGAAAACTTGGGACCTGAAATTTGTTAGATAGTTACGAATACTATTTTTGATAACGAATTTCTCACTGATATTTTACTTGATTTATTTTGATATACAAGTTTCATATATGTTCTCAAGTTTTAATGAATAATACGAATTTTCTTTTCATATTCTTGTAATAATATGGCAAATTGTTTATTTATTTTTTTATGTTGAAATGACATTGTTGTGCCTTAGAATAAGAAACATTGTTTGCAATTGAAGAATTGCGGTTAAAACTGTGAACGTCTAAGACTCGATTTGTGCAAATGATTAGATAAGAGCACTATGCACTCAATTTTTTTAATACCCATTTTGCATTTGTATCACTAAGAAGAATAAATATATTTTTATATTTGAGATGGTTTTGTTATCATAACCACCAACATCAACGTAATACTCAAATGGTTCCATTATGTCATAATTGAGTTATTAATAAGAATTCGAAAATTGGTATAAATTGGAAGATGAAAAATTTTCATGGAGATGTTTCGAATATTTTGATAGATATGGGGTTCATTAATTTTTAATATGGATAAAAAAAATTAAAAGTACAGAGTAAGAAATATAGGCGAGTGCCTACAACGCCATAGGGTCATCTCGAGGCGATGAAAGTGTCTATCGAATTCCGCCTCAAAACCGATCTCTAAATTTGATTATCATGAGAACAAATTAATTTTATGGCGTGTCCACACTTTTCATACTCAAAATGATTTTTTTTAATCAAAAAGACAACATTAAAACAATAGTACCTTTATTAATCTTCGCGGTACAAATAAAGCACAGAATCAGATAAAATTGAAACATACACCACATGACATCACATTTATAGAAAACAGTTGTTAAAAGAATCAAATTAAATGTTAAACTCTTTCAAAGGTGAGTATCTTGAGAATTCTTCAATTCCGGTTTATATTCAGTGAGAGCTGTGTGAATTCGGAAATGTAGTCTCGATTCCATTGAATAACCAGTGTAGTTTTTCCTTAATGATATTTCATTAATCACATTACAAATATGATGCAAATATTTCTTACCTAGCGTCCTCAAGTGCTAAAACGGCTTTTTCCCGGTTACCCATTTCCCATTCAATAAATGCTAATTCCACAATTGCATATGGTACTAAATACGAATCTTCAACAATTTCTTTCTTTAAAGAAATAACAGTTTCTAAACATTCAAGAGCTTGACGTGGACTTTGCATTTTTCTTAAACACGCTCCTTGCAGCAATAGAATCAGAGCTCTATTATCGGTATCATATTTGCTTTTTTTTGGAGCACAATTAATATCCGTCAAAGCTTTTTCTAGTATGTTGTAAATGCTATTAGTCAAATTGAAATTTTTGAATGTCTTGAATAAGTTCCATAAATACATCAATTCTATTGCTGGTAGTACCAGATTCTGGCCTTGATTGAAATATCGTTCCGACTTTTTAACGGCGAATTTTTCTATTGGAATCGATTTACCAGCAATTCTTTGTTTATATTTCGGCACATCCCTGAAACAAACGTATCTTTTGTATATAACAACTGAACTCATTCATTCATTTTTTGATAAATGAATTTGTTTTTATTTTAACTAATCGCGGGTCAATTAAGGGTCAGATAATAGAATACCTCATTAAATTATTTATAATTTCTCTATCACTGGGCGTGATGTTATTCATCATCAGCATTATTGCCGCTTTTTGATAAGTGTATATAGTTCGAGACCATTTACTTTGTTCAATAAGATAATCTGTATAAGCGGCAGCTTCCTTCCAATTACCCTGCAAACTAAAAAATGGCGGATTGACTATGTGTTCGTCAATTTATTTTTGGGCTTACCTTTCAATCCACAATAGCTCCCAAAAGCACATATGATGAAATTGGGGCCAGACGTCTTGGGATTTCCATGCTCTCTTATACCAATCTTTGGCAACATCCAAATTTCCTTTCATGAACTCCATACGTCCATTGAAAAATAGGAACCATACACCATTTGGGTACTTTTCTAATTGTTTCTTCAATATTTCTTCGCAGATTTTCAGATCTCCTTCGGTATGACTGACAATGAACACAACCATCAGATGGTAACCTAACAGAGCCATTATGCTCAATATTTGACGAATACCATCCAAATGATAACCTTTGTACAAACTGTCAAGGCCCAATTGCTGCAGGATAGAAGAATATAAGGAATACTTGTAGCCTTAACGGGAATTCATCTACCTTATTTCCAGAGAAACCTATAAATTCTAATAATTTAATAATTCTGGCAGGGAGCATCGAAATCATCAAGTTGAAAGCTCCTATTCCCATCATAACACCCCCTTCAAAATGTTCTTTCGTCTTTGAGTCGCCCCAGTCTTTTTTGTTCAGAATTTGCTGGCAATCTCTGTAAATTGATTGCGGAAATAAATATCAGAGTTTATTCCGAATAGACTGGTTTATTTTCCGCGATGAGAATCAACGGTTAATTTCATAATATTATGAGTATTAATTAACGTCTCTCACTAATCAGATAAATAATTCAATGAGTTCACAAGTCAAGGAAGTCTAGAGCATGTGTGGTATTTAAAAAAAAGCGTTTTCATGAACATTGTTCCATGTTATTACTTTGAGTGAAATTTTATGTAAAATAAAATATTTCGCAGTATACGAAACTTACTTGTAACAATTGTAGCAGGATCTAATTTTGATGCCAGCTTTAATGAAACTCGCTAACGTTTCATCCTCAATGAAAGTCAGCATTGATTTAAGAAGTAAACTTTCCGCGTAGCATAATTCGGCATGCGCTTCCTCTTCGGTAAACTGATCGAAATTGTTTTTTCTCACCATCTTACCCAACGATTCGCCCAGAGTATTCTTTTTTCGAAATTTGTTGCATACTCGCACCGTATTTTTTAGGGCCTTCGAAGCGACGCGAATTTTTTGAGGTTCAAATGTGAGTATTGCTTCTAAGTATGCAAAAACCGACGAACCTAACGAATGATACATGCTGCTATTCTCGCTAAAATTGTTGGAAAAGTTTGAGCAATTTGATGATAATTCTTTTACTAAAACACTTACTATGGAATCATTACGTTTCTGGCTTCGACGAATTGATTGTTAAAAAAGTATGTGATACCCAAAGCTACTTCCTCTACAGCTTTTGTTACTGTCATGTCTTCGGGGCTGAAATGGTTGCGATGTGAAAATTTATTTTGGAAAATATAAAAATGGATCGAAGAATTAATGTAAGAAAAACGGAAACGTTGTGGAAAAAAATACTTACAGAGTAGGGATGTCTGATGAGTCGCAGGCATCTTGGAACTATGAAAAAATTAACTGGTTAAGTTACGTGTTGTAATGAAATATAATGATTGAAAAAATAGCTGTAGAAGATACAAAACTGTAAAATAAAAGAAGAAATATAGTCAACAGTGCTATATGGGGTAATTATTTTCATTAGAGTTGTATAGATAAAAACCCACAGCACGCCCGGCCGGCAGTAATTGATACGATGCTTTTAGCAACGTGTTCGGACTTCAAATACTTCATCGGTACACAATTACACATTGATATTCAGCGTTGAAACAAAAACGTACTGAAAACTACAAAATAACTACACTTAATAACTTCATACTGTTTGAATAGTGGTTTCAGGGATAAAGTCGGAATTTTAGGTCCTAGGGTGCGAAGCTTTTGAGAACGAAAATTGCAGGTAGAGAAAATTATGAATTTGGCTCCACTTAAAAATATTCTCATAGTTCTGAATGGGGGGCAACATTTGCGAAGTTCATATGACTCCTAGAGTCGAATGGAGAACTCCGACTCCAAACAATTCTAGTAATAATAAAGTTGGTAATTATTTCCGGAAATAAACTACCTTTGAATTTTAAATCAGTGAAAAATATTCTTGAAGAAATATTTTTTGAATACCTGGAAACTAGAATCCAAGTATTTTAGAGCGAGTCGATGCTTATCTAGAATTCGAATGTTTCCGTAAGATCCAAGTTTTAAAGTAATCTCAAATTGTAGTTTGACGGGAGATTATCATTGAGGTTATCCATAGTGATAAAAACATAGACCGAATGTTCTATTCGAGTAATCATTTAAAAAAATATTGGGGTATACATCAATATTTTTTCCTGAAACGGGAACTGTGTGACTTGCAGAGACATGATTTCACAACACTATTGAATTATCAAAATTTTCCCCTTCCTTTTACATCGGCGTTTTTATCTTTGCAGAGAAAAGACAGAAAGACAAAAGTATTTGTAAAACAAAGAACAACGAATGGATACCGATGTAAAAAGTAAAAAATCATTGGAGATAAAGAAGGAGCTAGTTGCCACATCCTCAGTTGGATGCTAAAAAACATGATTACTTAATTACAAGATGCATAAATGAAATTTATATCTTTATTACTGATGTACTGTTTTCAATGATGCATTTTAAGTCAACGGAAATTCCGTTACAGTTTGGACTTTGCGCGTCATAATAAAAAAACTTGAAAGAATATAAATACTACGAAGGTTACCAATAACCTGGGAGTTGCTGTTAATTTTTAATTTTTTAAATACATTTAATTTTTTTCGGCGTTTCTTCAAAACAAAGTTATACGTTAGATATAAAATTTTCTCAGAGTTAATTATTGCTTCTGTTTTTATTCATCATAGAATTCACATATTGTATTGATCATCGAATAGAATAAAATAAATTTGCAAAAAATATCCGCCTTGTTAAAAATAATTTAATTTTCCTCTAAATTGCGATACTCTCCTTGAAAATCAATGCAAACAGACACACAAGTAGAAAAACAGGGTATTGCGAATCCGTTAATTTTGACCTTATTTCAACATCATGAACAAACTTCGAAAAGAAGGTCTCCAGAATTTTTACATAAAAATGCGCAGTTTCGCGTCATGAAAAAATTATTTCCCAAAAATCTTTTGAATAACTAATATATTAAAAAAACTTCCAAGGGGTTGACAAAATTATTGATTGAAATATCCTAACAATGCGTTTAGCGAAAGTGAAATGTAACTTATTTTAATTTCTAAAATTTAAAGGTTACATAACCTTTGATTTTGCCAAAAGTTTCGAAAACATTTTGTAAAATATCTAAATTCCATCGAAAATAGGAAAAGAGTGTTTCGCAGAAATTTTTCAAATTTAACGAGGTACTCTAAAAGAAATCGTTATGTATTCTCTATGATATCTACTTTTAAATGTTTTTTTTGATTATGGCTTTAAATGGGACAAAACATAACTTTTGATTCCGCTCCACCAAGAATTTTTTTAGGGACACCACGGATCCAGCTTTTTGCAATACATATTTAATTTTATTAACAAATGAAATTAGCATAAATAAAAATTCCATAAATCGGTGGAAATTATGAAATATCCTAAAATTGAAAAAATCTTGTAAAATATTACAATTTTGTGAAAAAAATTATTTATTCGGATATTCTTCGTCATGCGTCGTTTTTTCATTGAAAATAGCTAATTATTGAAGATTTTAAAAACACATTAAATCTTTCAAATCAAATCAACATAACAACACAAATGATCTCACGCCAAAAATAAGACAATCATCGAAAATAAGAGATTTGTTAAAATATTTGCGATTACCAAGGTCATGTTATCATAAACAATACGAGACACTTGAAAAAGTGTGACAAATCCTAATGAATTAGGAAAAGTTTTGCAGCATTAGAAAATTACGATTCTACAATTACATTTTTTTATTTACAATCATTTGAATACTATTATTACCTGATTACCTGATGATTCTCCCGTTTAATCAATAGTTAACGGATTCTAATAGCATTAGTATAACATAAAAAAACTGGAAAACATGATTCTTCATAACATCCAATTTAAATTATAATTAACTCATGTCCCCCATGACATTCACAAAAGTACCAGCTTAAATGTAAACCGGATGAATCAAATCGACCCAAAATCCAGACAATACTCCAAATATGATTTGAATCAAAAGAAATCATCAGGAACGGTTCCAACAACCTTGCCTACGGTATCGACGGTGGAACGACAATAAAAAATCATCGAGTTTTGAAATTAGATTTAATCATCAATGAACGCATGTCACTGTTAAATTTTTAGCAATATTGTCATTACATACAAAACGACGTTCGTATTTCCGTCATTTAAGATAGCAACATTTAGATAATATGTTTATAAATTATCAGACGTGACGATGTTTTTTTCACAACGTAAACTATTTTTGTAATATTTTCCGTCTATAACCTTTGACGTGAACACTTCTATCATAAGTAGGGGTTTCTAAATCGAAATTATTGCGATAACGTAAATATTGATTAGGGAATCTACAACCTTCCTACTATTAAAAAAAACTATACTGCGTATTGTTCTCCCGGAAGAAATTAAACCAACGAGTCATATCGTCGCGCTAATGGCATTCTAATGACGAATACGTTCTTTCATGTTTCAATCGAATAATGGATACTTAAAGAGTAGTTTAAAAATCAGAATGAAATTTGTGTGTAGGTACGTTCGTCTAGTTAAAATTATTAATAGTAAGTAACGTAGTTGAAAAAAAAAATTAAATATTCATTTTTACAACAAAAATGTCGATTTTCATTCAAGGTGATGCTTCTATTATGTCTCATTACAGTTGTTTATGTCATCTTTTCAGGGTTTTTAATTTTCATTGACTGATAAGTAAATTAGGTTGATACTAATAATTGCGACAAAAATTTTTCCGTTGAATACGTTTCCATTTCAATCTATCAGAAAAAATAATAATTTGAAATATCTTACCTCGTCTTGATCCTCATCGTCAGAGTAGGTAGCCATGGTTCGAGCAGCAGAAATCGAAGCACTTTTCCTCAGCTTAAAAAGAGTAGGACAACAATGATGAATGACAACAAAATGTTCAATGCAATAGCAACGAATGCACAGGTTATGAAAGACAAAGTTTATCACTAAACGGACGGATAGTTTGGTCTCTCCCCGCGCAACTGATCAACGTTCAATGAAGCCGGCTTACTTCCACATACATAGCTTTATACTGAACTTAGACGATAAGATTAGATTGAAAACCAAACAACTTATTACTGGTCCGAATTAATTCTCTTTTAATTATTGGCATTGTGGGAACGAATTAGCTGAATTAATTACTCGTGGGTAATCTTTCCAAATTGGTGGTTCAATCAATTTCAACAATGAATAGAAGGACAATTAAAGTACATCCAATAAGAGGTACACCATGCAGGTGGACGATCGATTCGTTTAAATATTTAAAAATTGATTGAGGAAATAGGAAAATACGAACAATTATATTCTATATTGATCGTTTGGTGAAACTTTCATTTTATTGTATACCTACATCGTACTAATGGAAAAAGAAATTAAACTGTATTTTATTGACAAAGTCAAATGGGAATTTTATTTTATAAATCGAGTTTTTCATTTTTTTCCAATATCTATTTTCAAGCAGCGATTTCATTTTGACAATTGTTTTTTCCTGCCTACAAAACGTTTAAATTTGTGAAAACTGCAGATAAAAAGAAGTAGGCAACAATGCATTATTTCTTGCAAATAAAACGATGAAATGAAAATAGACACATTCTCAATACTACCTAGCAAACGCGGTCATAAAACCCCAGATGTCGTCATTTTCTTATTTATAGTAAACACCTTCTATGAGAGATGCGAATCATATTGTGTTTCCGTAAGAATCATACACTTAGCTATTGAATTTTTTCTATTCAATTCCTAATCATTCGCTTTGATCTGCGATCAACCGAAATTTAAGCTGCGGTTAGTGTTGGTTAAGAAATTTACTTTCGGTCTTAATTTTGGTTTCGGTCAGAAATTGAGCAAAACTTTCGCGCTCAATTTTTGGTTATTATCGTCGTTCGGATTTGTGATCTTTGCTCTTAAATATTCATCATATAGATTACAGAGTGCGTTTAAAGAACATAATGCCTCCACCATCTCGAGAGCGATCGGCACGATTTGATTTTTATAAGTTTCGGATTTTGGACAGAAATTTGTAGAGAACACATCGTTGAACGCCGGAAAACTTTCGGAAAATAATTTAAATGTGCAGAAATTCAAGCGTTTTGAAAATAATTTTTTCCTTATTTTTATTCTAGAAACGCATTTCAATATTTTTAATTACTTAGTTTTTTTCGAAATTTTTATTAAAATCATTTTCTATGATTTGATACTTCTTTTCGTGATGATAATCGGTTTTTAAAAATTGTTTTGCATCGTCTGGTCTTTTAAAATAAAATCTCAGATTTCAAAATGAATAATAATTGAAATAAGGAAAAAGTCTCGAATTTTTGCATTTTGTATTCTTTGTTGTCTTCATATTTTACCATTGCATATTATGTACTCAAAAAATTGATCCTACAGAAAAATAAATCAAACAATCATATTAAATTAACAGATGTTAGAGACATATGCAGTTAAAACCTTGTCCTGCAAGAAACATGTATTCCAAAGAAAAATTTATCATTTTATTATAGTATTGTATCATAACAATTAGCTTACCTAGTTTTGTTGCAATCGATTATTTTTGTCGCACTCGGCGATTTTATTTGAACTAGATTCACCCGTATTTTAATTTTGAAAAATTATTTGCAAAAAAAGATATTTGACATAAAAAGCAAGTATTCATAAATTATTTAAATATTAAAGGTAAAATTTCGCTCGAAAATGTGTCAGTTATTTACCTACTTTCAAGTATTATCTATAATAAAATTATCTGCCCATTAATGTATCACCACCAATTAAACCTATTATAACACTGAAACTGGAACCAGAAGCGTTTAAACACATATACTCATCGATTTTATGGCTTCTCATGTAAAATGAATGGAAAAAGTTTGTCAACATATAACAAAGTGCAAAATTGCAGATTTGAAAGCGATTGGTGACTGTTTCACTAGCAAATAGAACGATTTCTAAAAATTGTTTTTTTTTTTTATTTAGACGGCGTTGAAGCATTTAGCGTAGGAATAAGATTAGTGATAATAAAATCATAAGGTAAAATAAAAAAATGCGGTACTTTTATTAAAATCGCAGGAAAAAGCGATAGTTGCCGTTTTTACCTTTTGAATGGCTACATCACTATCATAACACTATTTCAAGCTTGACGTACGGAGTATATTTCGCCTACTAAACGTTGGAACTACCGATGTGATATTTGATAGAAATTATTTTCGTGACGTCGGTAATGAGCGATCGGCAAGAGAAATTTTCAACATCTGCACGATTAAACACCTAATCAATCATAAAAAGTTTTCACTTATTTTGCGTGAATGAGAAATGACCGTAAATTGGGAAAGAATATTTTAATTGTATAGAAATTCCACCTCGGTTCTTTTTTGTTTTAGTAATCAATGAATTGGTTCGGTTTTATTCCTAGAAACAAGGTTTTCATTCATTATTTTGTTAATTAAAGTTTTTGTTCGATCCCTGTGTAAAATATTGTCGGAAACTGTTTTATTTAACCTCGGCATAATTTTCCACGAGTGTTGCGTTTAAACTGAAACAAGAAAAAAATGGATCGCTTATCGACAACAGTAAAAAAGAGATTGTTATCTGTAGAAATATAATAAGCACTTAACAGTCACATAGGTATTCGATGTTCTAACCGAAGGGGTATAACAAAGTTAAAATAGTCGCATACTGCACCATTCATTATTATAAACCAATTATATTATTTGCAGCAATTAAATAGAGGGTGCTTCAATAAAAACATATCGTGTTTATCATTCAGTCACTTATTTTGCATCCTATACGTATTCCAAGTGGTGACAAAAAAGGGTACAAAATATCTTTCCATGGAAAAAGCGTAACGATTCGAATACAATTTTTATTGAAATTTCAAATTTTTCTCCAGTTGAAATCACTTTCAGCATCGCACAATTTATTCAATGTACGCTTCTCCTTAAAAAAAATTTCTATTAATATTTCAGAAATCGCTTTTTCGTCCTACCTTATGAAATGTTCATTCCTAATTGAAATCATTTAACACCAATTTTAAATTAAAATATTGAATAAATTGTCACTAGAAAAAAGTTGTTCGAAAAATCGTTACATATTTGCATAATTAATTTGATATCTATCTGAAGAACGATTAATTAATATTAATTAAATCATCAAATTAGCTTATCTTTGAATAAACAATTGTTGCAGTTTGTTTGTGATAACAATTGTTCTGGAAAATTGTTGCACCCGGCACTCTCCGTATTGATTAAGACGTGACTGTGCTGTGCGATGCACACGACGTTCTCGATGTACTATAAAATAGGCGTCGATATTCCGCCCCTCAGTTTCACAAGTGAATCTTTGACAAGAAAACAATACAACCCTAGTTGAAAGGAAGAAGTGAAAATGAGCGACAGACAAAGTAATTCAATGTACACATCGAATTTTTATTGAGTTCTTTTTCTTTTAATTTTTAGATGAATCCTCTTGCCAAAAAGATAGCAGAAGCTGTTGCAACACAAAATGCGATTGTGAGGATTGTAAATGTTGCAAAGTAGGATCAGGAAGTGATTGCTGCAAAACTGAAAAGGGCTGCGATAAGGAATGCACTTGCAAGTGCAATCAATCGACAGTGAAATCTTGCTGTTCATCGGAGTCAAAATGTTGCAATTGAAGATGACCATACTCAAAAAAGTCTGCTTTCAATAAAATCGAGCAGCATGGGTGGATGCTCGATTTTTTTTACTACCAGCAAAATAACGGGTATAATGTGAATTATCATACATATTGTATAATGTGTTGTGTATTTTACTTTAACAATTTACTAAGATGTATTTAAGATAAGCTTGCTGTGTGGTATGTATTAACCTAAGAAAAAGTGTGGTTCGATTAAATTGTTTATAATGTATACAATTATAAACTATACACCGGCGTTATTGGTTTTATTTAATAGGTCTTCTTAAAATGTGTTTGAATTCCACTTCAATTAAATGGAATGCTTTATAAAAAATAATCTAAACACAATTCAGATTTTTAGAAGTTTCTTACAAGTATATGTTTTTATGTTGTACTGTTTTCTCAAATAACGGCGCAGCCAGAAGGAGTTGTTCGATATAAATGGAAACTGATCAATCCAGCATACATGAATGACCAAATCATGATTGAAAATCGCAGTGGTGAAAAAGAATTGTTGTTTTTCGCTTAATCCAAAAGAGGTACTGACGAGCAGATGTATTATTTATCAAGGTGAACAATTCACTTCAACAATGCTCTTATGAGCTTCACTTACCGCTTTGCAGTAATTGATAAAAACTTGGTACGAAAATTCTCTCCATCCAATTACTCAAAACCACTACGTAACTATATCCCTGATCCTATAAGAAAGACACTTGATGTCCGCGATAGAAATTTTTGTTTTAAAAATCATTTATTGATGAATGGTAAATAAATTAATTATTAATTACGTTAACAGTATAAAAAATAATAAAAATGACGACAATCATTAACAATATTTTAAGATAACAATTTATAAATAATCGAAGATTAGGAGATGTATACGAAATACATTCAACATGCGGAACAAGACGGTCTACTGTCATAAATTCATCCTGTAATAAATAGAAAAATGATAGAGCTTACGCAAATCAATTTATATCTTATTGAACTCACTTTAAATCACTCGAAATTCTAGGAACACTTAATTGCAAATCATCTCGCAAGACGACAGAGTCGTGAGAGCTGTCCATAGCAGAATGAGACTGGACGCCAAAAAGAAGTTCAGCCGGTAAAGCCGTTCTTCTTCGTATTTTAGATTTAGTTTGGGCCTCAACAACGGCGTTGTGCATTCTACAACGGAAAATGCTGTATTATACTGATCGCAATGGTTCGACGATATTGACTTACTGTGTTTCGACGGGGGAGGATGATCTTGTAGAATTTGTAGAACTGGTTGTATCATTTGTGTTGCTTGACACACTGACGATTAATTCCTTACCGAATATTGGAATTTCGTTGTGGAGGACGTGGTCCAGTAGCTGCCCTTTAACGTTATTATCCTGTTTCAACTGAAACGAAAGTTTTAATAAAAAAAGAGTGTAAGTTTATTATGAAACATACTTCCTGAAGAGTGGCTTCGCTTTCTTTCAGTTTAGCATCTCTTTGAGCAACAGCGTGACTTTGATTAAGTGTCATAAGGTAGAGCTTTCTGATGAGATACTTGGCTTCTTCGACGTTCAAAATTCCATCAACTACGTGTTGCAAGTTTTGACTAGCGCTATCATCTTGATTTTCTTCGATTTCCATCACGTTTTGTTGTGCCTCCACAATAGTTTCCTGGACGTAGTTGATATTTTCTTTTATGTCTTCAATGTAACTATCAAGCTGAGACAAATCTTGGTTTTTCTGAGCTGCTTGTTTTCGTCGAGCTTCAAGTAGCTCCAGTTCTTTACCTTGAATTGAGATATGTTATTTTTGGAAATGTTAATGATTATTCTATGTAAGCTTACCTAAGTTTTCACGTTTTTCCAGGAAATATTCCATTCTGACTTCCTGTTCCACTAATCCTCTGCGATTGAGAGAAATATTGTTGATAGCTTTTTCTATATTCAACCATTTTTGTGTTGCTGCTTTTTCTGAGTAGGTATTATTTGTCAATCCGGTAGCTCGGATACCCAACTTCCCTCTTTGGTTTTTACGTAAAACTGATACTTCTTCCTGCTTGCGCTTCAATACCTTGTCTTTAATTTTTCTTTCTGCCTCCATCGATTTGATCATATTCGCATTTTTTCTCGATTCTTTTCTTAGTTGGGCGATTTCTCTTATTCGTTTCAGTTCCGATTCTTTATGTTTTTGTGACTCTTCTTTCATCTTATTGATGAGTTTTACTTTTGCCCGTTTCAATTCTAGTAGTTCATTTTTGTATGATTTCAATTGATTTTCGTGTTGACTTTGACTTCGAACCAGCCTTACGTGCTCCTTTTGAGCTGCTTGTAGTTTTTTCACATCTTTTTGCATTTCTGTAAGTTTTTTCGTGTATTCGTCCTTTACTTTCTTGATTTTCTCGTTCGAATTTGAATTTGTTCCCATAGAATGTAGAATTTTATCGCGCTCGTCCTGCGTGTCTTTGATGCGAAGCTGAAGTTGATGCAATTTATCCTCGTAGTGTTGTCTCATTGTTTGCATTCGTCTTTGAGATAGTTCTAGCTCATCTATCAACTTTTGTTTCATATCAATGTCTTGCGTTATAGTCAAGATTTCGTCTTTGATATTTTCTGTATCGATATCTTTGCCTTCACTATCCGTATCGAATTCATGCTCTTCTATCTCATCTTCACTGTCTAAATTTTCGCTTTCAGACAAGCGTCTCGCTCGTTCTAAGTAAATTTTTTCCTTTTGAAGCTCACGTTTAGCTTCTTCTATCAAAGACGAATTTCCATCGGCTGAGAAATCCATAGCAGACGTTCTGGAATGCGGAGTTTGCGTTCTTGTTAACTGTTTTCTGAGTTGTTCGCAGATATTATTTGACTCTATCAGTTTCGTTCGTAGCTCCTCTATTTCCTTCAGATATGATTGAACCATACAAGCTACATCATTATCGTTTCCCCCGCCTAACCATGCTCCAGTAGCTTTTTCGGCTAACAAATTGGTGTTCTTCTGCGTTAAAGTATCGATGGTCTCTTGCATTGCCTTCACACGAGTTTTAAGATTATTCAATTCTATCTGTAGCATATTGTTTTCGTAAAACATATCGTTGACTAACTCTGAACCGTCTTGTCCCACTATTCTTTTTCCTTGTTTGTATTCTACTAATTCTAACTGTAGTTGAGCTATTTGCTGTTTTAGTAACGTTATTGTTTTAGAACTTTTATCTTGGTTTAGGACTACCTTATTCTTAATGTTCCGTGCTCTGTTGGCATACTTGAGAGTGTTCAAAGTTTCCATGAAGTCTCGATCGCTAGGGCTTACACAAGCGATCATAACAGTTCTACTATTACCCCCTAAGCTATCTTGTAATAGTCTCGTTAACTTGGAATCACGATAAGGTACATGGAGTGCCCGTTTACTTTTATCTCCTAAGGCTGATATCACATTTCCTAATGCCAATAATCCGCAGTTGATACTGATACCCTCTTTAGCTCGCTCTCCAGTTGCTCCAGTACGTTTCAATCTTTCCGATCCAGCTAAATCTACGAAGTGAAATTTGGCAGTCAAAGTCTCAAATTCATTAATACTGCTATCGTTAGTAGGCGCTAATCGTTGTTGTTTTATGTGAAGCGTAAAAATTGCATGCGATCTCGAAGACTGTGTGTTCATCTGAGTACTAGCTGTTGTACGTGATAAAGCTCCTAATCTGAGAAATTGAAGTGCTTCTTCGGCCGATGATACATTTTTGAATGTTACTCCTTTCACTTGGATATCACCGAAGGAATCCTCATGAATTTTATAAACTTTTTCCTGCGAAACAATATCACAAATGATAATGAGCAGATCAATCGATTAATCAGCAATATGAAAAATAAATAATAAAGTTCACGTCTCATAATAATTCTGCAACTAAAAAATTAATTTCATCCCAATGAGCATTGTCCACATTTCCGTTGTAACATTAAAAATGATAGAAAATAAGAATTTTAGTGAAAAATGTGGAAAGTCTTGTCTTGTAATAGGGGCTTAAACATTGTAAATCTTTTGAAAAAGGGGTAGTAATTTAGGAAATTGTTGTAATAGTTAAAAGAGTTGGAATTTTCATCATTGCAATCTCATGGGTCCTGTACTTTTCTTCAAGATGCAAAATTCTCGTTCGCATTACTCACTTTATTGTATCCTGGATTGAACAAATCTATAACTTCCTCATTATATAATTCCATGAATTGAGCAGTGACTTTGAATTCAGGTACAACAACGCCAGATTCCCTTGCATTTTCTATTTTATTGTGCATGCTTCCAAATAGGTGATGTATCGCCCTGGGGATTATGCCGACCTGCTCGTGGGATAAATCGACATCGAATCCAGATCCCATTGTGTAAGTTTTCCCAGATCCCGTTTGTCCATACGCCAACACCGTTGCATTATACCTGTTGAATACAATAATGAATAATTGGTATTCATAGAATATTAAAAAAAAGTGAGGATGAATGTGAGAAAGAAATTCGTTATAATTATGTTTATTTGAATGCAAAATGTTAAAAATATTCAAATTGCAACCGTTTACATGAATTTACATGGAATATTAGAGTTAATAAGAAGTAGGCGGAATCGAAGCCTGATTCACACATTTCGATAAAATTTTATGACTCAGCTATCTCCATATAGTTTTGTTGAATGTTCATACTAGCAAGATGTTGAAATTTCTTCGTCTTCTCATTGAACCTAGTAACTTCTAGAACAAACCTACACAAAAATTTATATATTTGGATATAAGAACAGGAAATTCAGTAGTAATAAGTTCGCCAGTCGTAATTAAAAAATGATTTTCTGGTTACTAGGGAAAATAATTTAAATTGGTCCATTTAAAATTAAATTTTTTCAATCTAGATCATACAACTGTGCAGATGGATGCTTGAGCCCTTAAGATGATTAATATGTAAAACTTCAAAAACATATCTTCAATATAATAAAATTTATTTTACCTATCTTATGTAGCTCATCAAATATATTATACATACAATGATTATAATGAAGTTACAAGTTGAATGTAAGGAATCAAGTAACATAACGATCTTATTGTGCTTTCCTAATTGCCTTGAAATTTTAAACTTAGGTGTCACACGATTGTCAAGTCCAATATCGCAAAAACCAGTTTGAGCAGATTATCTGACTGTCTGACTGAATTGTTAGTGAGACAGAAGTCATTTACAATCCTCTGTGCGGAAAAAGTAGATGACAAAAACTTTTCCCCAAAATTAGGTTTGACACGATGACTGGCCGGGTTCTGTATGTGCCATGCTTTCTTGTGGCACCATCATTTTATAACTTTCTTCATCCATTAGACATTCAGTATTCTCGTATAGGACACTACACGACCAAATGGTTCATCATTACCGGCACATACTTTGCGTTACCAACAGCAGCTGCAGAAGCAGACGGTGGTGGAAGTAATGCATGACAATCTACAGAAGTGCTGAAGCTCAGTCTGCACGCGAAGGCAGCCGGCTTGATCGGAGGTTCAATAAGAGGAGCTGCTATTGCGAGTACTACTGTTAATTTAAATTATCCATTTTTTATTAATTGTTCAACGTATGAAGTTTATTCATTTATTTAAGTTGCCTCGATTCAATTATTTTGTGAATAAAGTTGCGGAGAAGAGAAATTGTTCCTTCAATTACAATTATATGATGAACATAATCTGCTTGGCAAGTCTATCGATAAAACATTGACTCGATTTCATATATTTGTTCTACTTTAATTTTAAATCATTTTTTCTTTCAGTTTATGAGACGATAATCCAAAAAAAAGATAAATTTAAACAAGTGAACACCTCTTTATTAACAAAGAAAATTTTAGAAACATACGGAATTTGAATTGCAATAATGCTCAGCATCTCTCGATCCGAGTAAATAGAGCTCCCCAACATGGTTCATAAGATCGACTACGTAATATTGTAAACTATCTCTAAAGCCAGTGGGCGACAGCGGAGGTATAAGGGGTACTTCATTCCAGTAAATGGAAGAGCTGCTTCTTATCAAGGTACAAGGTACCCCGAGATTATCACACAACGTTTTGAAGAGCAGAGACCGCTCGCAGTGAAAGCCAACTTTTACAAACCCGATAGGAATCACATTCGTGCCGAGCTTCTGTTTCAGCGATTCCCGGTGCAACTTGAAGCTATACCATTTCTCCATTTCGTTGCAGTCCTCTTTGGGTCCGCACATCTGCATGTCGACGAAGATTGCGATTGTTTTCACTTGATCTTCGACTAATATGTCTTTGGCCATGTTTTTCTTAAGATAAGAGATATAGTTGAGAAGGAAAGGATCTCGAGCGATGTACTGTTTGTTTAAGTTCATCGATTTGATTTCGGGGTTGTCTTTGTTCAAGATTTCCGAAGAAGAAAGATCGGCTGGTTCCACTGAAAAATCCACAAGGTAAATCGTGTCTTTTGTGGACATATCTTGAGAGACCACGACTTCCAAACATGGAAAGGAGGAATGCCAGGGCATTGTCATCAAGTGAAAACGGTTTCGAATTTTATCACACACCTCTAATTTGCCTTCTTCGTAGAATTTCAACGGCATGCATAGGGAATAGAGAATCTCTAAGCAACGCGTAATCAAAGGTAGCTCCTGTTTTACTTCAGCGCTAAAATTTTTGAGCACGAACACCAGATTATGTTTGATGTATTCATAGGCCATTTCGCGGTATAACAATTTGTTATGAATCAAAATCAAAAGATTCTTCAGTACTAGCTTCTTTTTAGTCGTTTTCAATAAGGCAATGGTCATTTCAACTCCACCACCCGAAATAAAAAGTTGACGATAAATGCTACTGCTTATGCAGTACGTCATGATTTCTAAACAAAGTAATTCAGTGTTTTGTTGACTGTTTGGGAAGGCTCGGTCAAGTGTTATGTAAAAATCTGGTCGTATTATTTTTTCGCGGCTTTTGACGGATGATGCGAACGAAACCATTATTTGAAGTACCCGATTGTAGGTTTTCGTTTTCACATTATCCAATCCGGCGTGAAAATATTCCAAAATCAGTTCTATCCCATCGAATGACTCTAGCAAGTCCAGTGCACGAGCATTTCGGCTACAGAAGTTATTTAAAGTTTGTATCGCGACTTCGTTGTAATAAGTTGGCGAATCACTTTCTAAACTCGCCAGTTTCATTATTCTCTTCATTACGGTTGGAGTTAACATTTTCTCGCAGCAGTGACGATGTGCGGACAAATTGGAAATAGCTTTGCAAGCGAGAGCCAAAACTTCCTTGTCCTGACTTCTTAGCAGAGATAATACGGAATCTTCGACTGACAACTCGAACAATGTTTGTTTTGATACACGAAATCTGGTCACTTTTTCCAAAACAACCGCACATGGTGGTAAATAAGCATCGGAACAATACTTTACCCATTTACAGAACTCCAGGAAGTCGGGACTATCGATGAAATAGCTGCTGGTGATTGGGTTGCTTAAGCAATTGCTTAAAATTTCGAATGCGATCAGATAAAAATCCATTTTGTTCTTGTCTAAGATGATCCGGAACATGTCTTCTACCAGATGGATTTCTTTGATGCGCATCATCATTTGGTCCAGGTCGTCTTGCGTTAATCTTCGGAATATCTCCAGTATAGATGACATAACAGAGGGTTTATCGAATTCGTTCAAACGTTGCGACAGTATCTGCGGTTCAAAGTTGATGTCGACAGCTAATAATGAAATAGCTGTAGGTGCTTCCAACATATTTCCAAACAATTCGAGCACATTCTCCAGTAAAACGTCGTCATTGGATGTGCGTAACGTTTGAAAAATCACGCGAAATAAGTCCATTCGAAAGATGATCAGCACGACCCTTAGAGAAATCGACAGTTTTGCCAATATGGTGGAACAGAACTCCCTGGTCGGTCCATCTGGGTCGGCGATAAACATCTCCTCGATGGTGAGCACCGCATTGTCGTACATGCCAGCGGCGAACTCGGCATGCGTTCCTTGACGAGACACGATCAGTGACATGAGTCGCAAGCTGAGACGTTTTACCGGAAGTGGTTTATCCAATTGTATGATTAAATTCGATAGAATCCCCTGCCGGTGCAAGTAAACTAGATTCTCATCGCGCAGATCTCCGTATTTGGAAAGAAAAAGCAGTGCATCAGTTACAATTCTTATATCCTCGTTTGTCAGCGCTGCGATTGACATCTCTATTTCTTTCGATGCATACGTTTTATCTTTCGACATATCGTTAATTTTTGGTAAAACAATGTTACTCACGCCATTGGAACATGTTATCATCGTTTGAAAATAATTTGCGACACTATTCGAACTTGAATTTTTTCAAATCGAATATTGACGTCGATGGATGAAAGTGAAGTTTGAGAAAATCAATTTGTTTGAAACTAGATGGCATTGGAAATCATATCATGGATACATGGGTTAGAGGAACGTGATCTGAATATCATTTGGTTGGTATTCTATGCTACATTACGTTTTGATAACAATTTTACTTTTATCCAGAAGAACTGATCGCCATTTATTTTATAATGTGGACCAAGTATTCTTTCTTGTATATGTTGATATAAAAGTCGCTTGTGTTGAATATTTGAAACCAGCATCTGCGACGTTCAAGTGATTTTGTGCCTTTTACATATAGACTTTTCTATTGACCTTATCTAAATTATAGCAAAGATAAATTCGATTACCCACTTACTCTAGGTTTAAGTATTTAAATTAAAGTTTGAAATAAAATTCCAATCTAAAGTCACGAAATAGTATTCGTTGCCCATAAAAGAACCAAAAAAAATGAAAATGCATTCGGAAAGATGGCATCGATTTTTTCTTCAATTTTGTTCGAACTCACCCTTCCAACGAGGAGTCCACCAAAGACGCCACACATTTCTCGTAGACTTCATCCTGTTGGGAATTGGAATCGAAAACATAATCATAGGTGAAGGATTTGTCGTTTCCAAGAATAACTTGAGGTTCGTCTGGAGTGACCGATGTACAGGTGTGGCACATGTCTATTATTTCTCGTGGAATTTGTGGACGGATTCTGGAAAATAACAATAAATCGTTGAGAAATTATTTTTCGTCGTCGAGTAAAGTTGGTTTTTTTTAGAAAGATTGATGGAACAGGTAGCGAATTAATTTTCCGTGACCTGCACCATATCTTTAGTCGTGTCATGTTCTTCCGCTGATTTCGTATGCATTACCATGAGAAACAAAACCTCGGTCGACCGAGTAAATTTCCTACGAACTTTATGAGACTGTATTCGGAATTAGAGCGTCTCGTGCTATGTGAACGAACTCTTGATAAAGGTGTTTGAAGTAACGAAATCGTTTATTGATTTTATGAATTAAGGATATTTATTCTACTATTATTCGTTCGAAGGGTTCACTAGAACCGAACGTGCATATAATTAGGCATACACGAAAATAAACTGAACCTCTAATTATGAAATAAATTTAGAGACAAATTCTCCATCCAAGTTGAATGATAGCGCCGTGTCTACTCGCGAAGGAATGATTTTCAAATGTGAGAAGAACCATTTATGTATTTTCAGACAGCAGAGCAACCGCTGTCACTGAATAATGCTCCATGAACATTATTTCGTTACCTTCTATTTTAATCATTCTTGACTACTTCCGTTCATTAGCGACCTTTGAGGTTTGTTTTTTACCAATTCATTTTTAGCTCAATCGGAATTTTAATCACGGAACTCTTTGAGGTGTTTTTTTATAACGTTTCGATTTTTTTACATTTCAAAACTCAAAGGTAACCGATAGACCAAAGCTCCGGGTGTCACTTATTTTAGGAACAACGAAGTTTCACGCTTCCGTAATATTACATAATGCCAAGTACGAGACAATTGTTTGATTACCGGTCGGCAGCGTCGAGTCTCATAGTACAAGCCCTAAAAGGGAAATGTTTTTGACACAATGCTACTGCTACAAACATGGGCACTGATTTATTAATCTTGATACAAGGCTGCTAGGTAAATGGTAAAATATTGTATTGACAATAGATTCACTACTGTGATTGAAAAAATTATGCTTGATTCGATTTACATTTAGCGTCCATCGAATTGAACTCACAGTAAAGTTATAATCAGACGTTAAATTGAAAAGCTATTAAATGTTCATTAGTCAAAAGTTTATAGAAACATTTTTGTTTTCAAAGAACTTATAAATATATAATGTAAAATGGAAAAACCGCTTAGAAAGCCAATCCCACCACTGATAAATTGATGGAACTACAATGGGGCAAGGAAACGGACGTTTCAGACGATGCTGATAAATTATTTTTGCAGTTGTAATATGAGAACTTATCAGACAAAAAACTCATTTTGAGCCAATGTGAAAATCCATTTGAGTTTTGGACCTTTAAAAATTTTTTATCATTTCTTGTAATTGAAATTAAATATGTATACAACTTCTCTTGTGTTTATTCAAATTTCAATGAGTCATCAAAAATGTACAACCGTTGTCACTTTTTTAATGATATTACATTAATGAACGCAAATCTCAATTGTCCCGTTTTTTGCAGAAAAATTGTAAACCTTCAAATTAAATTCGTGACAAGAATTTTTTGGATTCAGTACTCGTGTTCAGCCGCACGTGGCTGACTTCCCCCACAATCTCTCCCACAGTCCCACATTGACTATCGAAACAACGGTAACTGACCAATTACCATACGAATAATAAATAATGAAAGATTTTGCAAATTTATTCATTATTTACACCTTTTTTTGTAAACAGATTCTAATTGATAAAATATTAATAAAAAAAGGCGCCAAAGCATTTCAATCTTCTATTTGCGCAAGGATGATTGCAGAGTATTATGAAGAACAACTTTTTTCCTGCAATATAGAATGTATTAAAGGGAGTATAAAATAAATAGACCAATTTTTATAAAATATTAGTAATCGGTTTTTTAAATCACGTATTGAATAGTGTTATCTTCAGTGGTGACATTTCTGGAAATACTCTTGACTCAAATGTTTATAAACGCAACAACCTTATTAAAATATTAACGATAGTAAAAAAAAACAACATTGTTCAATTTAATAACAAATAGCGAATATTTCCTTTGTCGAAAACGCTTGATATATCAGAGAAAAAATAAAGTTGAATATTGTGATATTATCGATTTTGCACTCATGAAACTACGGCCGATAAGATAAAAATACATCCAGATAATTTCGATAACGGAATAGAATTTTTCATGTAATCACCAAATAAAGTTCTCTTCAATCAAATAATCAAGTGATAAAAACATTCCGTGTCACAAGGATAGCATTGACAATTTCAGGAATTGAAATTTATTGATAAGTACGATGAGCTTGGATCACCTTCAAACCAATGTTGCACTTCATTAACAGTCAAGTTTTGCGTTGTTGTCTATCGGTTATCAATTGCCCATTGCAACAAGATCGAACGTATGAATGGACAAAGATCATATGCATGAGGAATATTAATAACATACTCGCGACTCCGAGCAGTGTTAAAAATTTCTCGCCACACCTGTTTTTTCTTAAACAAACCAGAACGGTATAGTGAAATGAGAAAAATTTTCAATAGGATGCAGATAAAAAAAATGGAAAGAAATTTTAATATGTACTAACGAAATGACATTGATATAAACAAGTCATGTATGATCACATAAATGGATTGATTTACGATTTAGTTTCCGACATATCGATTATTTTTAAATGCGTTTAATTTGAGCGAAACGATTTATTCTGTGATTCACTGTCTATGTTTTATTGATGACCTTCATTGTAATTGGTGAAACCATATAGGTGAAATATAAATACCAGTCGAAACACACACGGAAAACTTTATCATTACGTTGATTTCTTTTGGAAATTGTGCGAATGAAATAAGATGATGGTAAAGCAAAAAAAAATTGTTGACAAATATCAAAATCTACTGTCATTCATGTTTTTTCTTGAAAATATATACACAAATAAAAATCGAAAGGTTTCAAAAATAAACAGTGGTACTGTTATGAAGCAATTTTCAGTGCCCAAACTGAGAATATATTGATAATCGAAAAAAAAAAAAAAATATCTCATATCCCAGAAAATCACTCTCAGAGTTGAGTGTTGATAGCATCGAGGTGAAACAACGCAGAGCGAAAGGTCGAAATATGAACCACTCTGACCTTTGTTACAGGCTTAGGGTGAATCTCTGCATCAAATTTTGATATGCCCCAATTCTTACTGCGCCACAAAATTGATTCTTTACGGGTGGAATAACATCGAGACTTACGGCGCGCCAGATAGTCTACTCTTGAAGTTGGTTTTCACCGAAAATACAAGTTTCGGGTCATGGGTATTCTTTGAGAGCGACGCTGAATAAAAGGATTTTTAATGAGTTTCACGTAAAATCCTCTAAAAGTTGAAGAGGCTAATGAATATTAATCATCCAAGTTCCTATGACAACTCAGGCAAAACTGTTAACAAAATAGAAAACAAACCTTGGAAGACGAGTTTGATGTTGAATAACAAGGTGGCTAAAATAGAATGATGAATAATAATCTATTGGTATTTACCGACACTCAGATTTTTGCTTTCTACGTCGGAATGTCATCCGTCTCATATTTTTTCTCATTTCAATAAACATTATTGGTGGGCGTTACCGAGATGATTGTTTAATGCTTGAAAAAAGGTACCTACCAAAAAGTACGTAGGAATAATCACCACCTATTGTACGTTCGTAAATATTCGCCCACGAGCTTCACATTGGAAGTAAGCAAATAATAATTATTTATACATATTTATTAGTGAGAAAGTTATTCTGGAACAGCCCTTTTAATTTGACGGATTCAAAATGTTTCTGGGTTGTAATAATAATGAAACCATGACAATCATGAATGTTAATACAAATGAAATAAAGTGGGAGAGTTTCATTCAAGAAAGTTGGCTGTTGACTAGTTAAAAAAATGATTCAATGTGACGGTTGATACCTACCTCGATACGGTCATGGTTCAGCTCTCAAACCGTTCGAAGGTTTCAATAATTTGATAGCATGAAATAAATAATTATAAGAGAACCTGCTTCATCAAACACCTGTCGTAGTTCCCGGAAGAAATTATACCGTGAGAATCTTCAGGCTATATAACTATGATGCGTTCAGTTTTCAGTTTCCTAGCATCAGATGTCAACGATTTATTTTTATAGACGGATAACAGATTTCGAACGATTTATCAATGACTGGAGTTTAGTATGCATTAACGAATTTTTTTTCTATACCGAAGTGAAGGAAATGGCAGCAAAAATTATACGTTTTAATAATAATGATCATCAATTGCGTTTCCTGTAAAAGAGTTGATCACCTCAAGCTAGCTAAAGGTGAACTTAAATTGCGAGCCATCTTTTCTGAATGACTTGAAGGAAAATATTAAATCGCGGGCTACTGCATGAGAGAAAATGTTCAGTTATGTTTATCGCATGAAAGAATCTGATAAAAAGGAAGAAAACTCCAAGGTAATTCACTAGGTATTATATTGCACGGACAAGAACTACCTATAAGAACTTCTCCTAATATGGCAAGAGTAAAATTGACCCTGTTTCATTGTCTTTTCCTATTGATGATTTTTTTAAATTAGTACATAAGGAAAGGGAACTTTCGAACAAAATAAACATCGGGAGATAACAAACCGCATTTTGGGAAAAAAACATTAAACAATAATTTTACAAGCAGAAAACAAAATTTTACCTGACGGCCACTCGCACGGCAAGATCTTCTTCATCCATTTGTTCGGAAAATTAGCACAATTCACAGTAACATTCACATACCAATAATCACCAGTCTACAGCCTCGATCATTTCACAAACACCTACCTTATTATTTAAATACTATTTAGCATGATGACACAACCGTTTACGAATAATTTTAATGTATATTATCGTATTATTTAATCTGTTAGTCTCAGGTGTTTTCATTGCCAATTATTTTTTGTCGAATCGAAAGAAAATCGGGATAAGCGCAAGAGGCTGGATCAACAATTGTCAGAAACACATGTATCAAACGTAAATAAAACGGTTACGTTGATGAAGTGAAAGTGCAGATATACAGCGGCCGAAGATTGGCTTAACCTTATAGCACCTTCGCACGGTGTGCACACCGATACATATCAAAATAGAATAGAATAGGAATAGAGCGTTGCGAACACCGTACCGTGCACCTACTAAAACCGGCACCACTGCAACGGACGAATGAATCGTTGTCGTTGGGAGCCCGGTTTTCCTACCGAGATGAGGTAATGGTTACCCCACGCCACTTAAACACCTATTCGGGCTCTATACTAGTCGGCGAAAGATGAAAAAATCGGTCTATTTGATCCTTAAAACGTGACGCTTCGTCAAAAAATGTCGTTCGTTTTTTAGATAAATTCCATCGTTTTACGATTATAGGGAAGAGACAAAAAATTAAGGATGGGAAAGTTTTATCTAAAACATATATAACAGTCTCAACCCCAGAGCCACGAACGTGTTCCGGATTTCTAATCCAGTTCCACAACCAACCCCACCTGGCAGCTAGATAATCAAAGTCACTTTTGGCAGTTTGCTACGACCACCTTAAAATTTTAAAAGCAATAAAAGTCAAAAAGATTTACTTCATAACCGTAGAGCATTTCTAAAATTATTCCTTAGATTACATAAATTATTTTTGATATACACTAAACCTGAAAACTTGAAAAAAAATATTGACGTCTCGGAAGAGACATTGCTTGCAATTAAAGGGTGATGCGAGTTTAAAATCACACTATTGATTTTTAAGTTCAATTTTGGAAAAGTTAGAGCCAATCTTGGAAAAAGTAAATTCCATTTTCGAGGAAGCAAATCTTATTTCAAAAAAGATAAACCCAAATCGAGTCTAATAACATTCAGCACACATGGTCTGGACATTTAAGGAAACGAAATATCACCAATTATATAATTTTCTTCCCATCGAAAGAAAATAATTTTCCACAAATTTTGTCATTCTAAAAATTTAGAACTTTTTGTTTTACTCAGGTTTGCGAAATATTTTCCTTTTTTTTGTTCAGATTACTCTATTGCATTGTGTGCAGATTAATTCCTTGAAATGTATGTATCAAATTTCCAAGCGAACCTACTCAAAATTTCGGAAAAGTCGCGAAATATCAATTTTCCTGAAGCAATAAGAATTTAGGTTTAAGTTTTGACTGATTTTAGCAAAATTCTTCGTATTATATTTTCGAAAGTTCATGGATTTCCACGGAAAATCGAAAATTTCTATTAAATTTTGTGGGGATTGCACTCCTATTTTTAAAGGTGTAGAATTTGTAAAATTAAATAAAAACAGGTTGAATTAACAAAAATGATTATTTTTATGTTGTATTTTATAGCTGTACCACTATTAGTGATGATATTAAACTGTTTTGCGAGCTCGTCGGTGGTACACTGAATTTTTTTGAAAATTTAAAACTTGCCCTTAAAGGTTTCTTCATCTTCTAAGCGGAATGGAATTTTTCGAAAATTCATCATGGCAAACCTTGAAATCTTGCCGCAATTCATATGCAGTTTGAAGACTTAAATCCTCAACTAATAAAATTTGTTATGAAATCTGCGAAATTTTAATAATATAATTTTATGCATTTTTTAAACCATCGCAAAATTCAACACATCACTCAGAAGTTTGCAACTTCGAAATTTCTGAAAAATTGAAGATATTTCTCGGTTCTCGAAATTATGCGATTATAGTCTGAGGCGCTTGACTGTAAAGAATCGAATGTACAAAAAAGGTTCTTTCAATAATCCGGATTGCTGAAGAAACTCAAAAATCGGAGCTTTCAATTTACAAAAATGTCTTTTGAGACGTTATCATGATGAAAAGCTAGACAATTCCATTTTTATGTTGAGCAAAATCATTCAGTTGAATCATCAGCGCAATTTAAAATGACTCTAAGAAACCGTACTGATCGTTAATAAAGCAGTTGGTTTCTGGTTACTTGATTGATTTTCTGTTGATTATCCTTTCCATTACTTTCTAAATGATGTAAGGCATTGTAATGGGACAGTAATTTTCCGGGCGAGCTCAACTTGCCCTTTCATTTATAAATAAGGGTCATTTTCCAGCAAAAGGAATTTTCAGAACTTTTTTTGTATTGCAGCATTCATGTAGAAAAATTAAGATAAATAATCAAGTAATGTATGTATGCAATGCTGTTTGTAAAATACATAATTTGCTTTTTTCATTCACTTTTCATACTTATCTTCTAACTGCGACCGGAGTGATCAACATTTCAATTCATAGTATTGACTGTATTTTTTATTTTAAAATCGAGAAGCTTCACCAACGATAACAATAGCAGTGTATAATAGAAAATTCTTTCCGATCATAGAACTATTCAACCGAAATGTATACTTCCAATCCTTTCCCATTCAAATTCGTACCTAGTTATCGTATTTGTTACTCATTATATAAAGCGATCAGTAGGAGTGACTTTTCAAATCGATCAGCTAGGCGAATATCGATTGTGGTTTATAATTTTCCTGCATGTGATTAAAACATTTTCCAACTAAGTCTTGCTCGAAATGTGACAACGAGTAATGCCCGGAAAAGTGAAATTGTATATATGTTTTTCAAATATGTTTACGGCAAAATTCAGGTACGAAAATTCTGAAATATATCAGATTACTTTAGGAACATCATGCAAAATGACAAAGAAACTTTTTGAACTGTTGAATCAACTTATTCTAAAGAAAAATCTACCTATGTAACAAGAACCATTTTTTGCACTCGTATAATTGGAAAACTCCATCGAGACGCAAAAAAATTCAATCGAACAGGAAATCATCGATAAGACTGAATTCAATTTATTCCTGTCAGATACCAAGTTCCTGTTGTGTAATTTCATTTTAAAAATAAAGCACCTATATCTGTGTCATTTTACATTAAATTCAAGACGAAAATTTTTTATGCCCAATCATATTATACATAATATTTCAAAACTCAATCATTTTGCAGCAATACCCACACTTCCATCTTGTCACGTGGAGGCTGTCGAGGAATTATTTCGGAGTATTCAGGATATTCAATTACCAAATAGATCAACCCCAATTATACATTAAGGACTGTGCAGAATCACTGAAGGATTATGAACCTTCAGTATCCTCCTCGTCAACTCCTTTAACCCTTAAACCACCCCACTCATTAAACCAGCTGAAGTGTGCAAAATCAAAGAAGATCAATTAAAAAGACAAACCAAACTTCTACAAGTTACTTCAAACAATTACCACCATAATAGAAGGAAACAATCAATTTCCATCAAATTCAAGTTGTATGATGAAAGCAGAAAGAAGAGGAAGAAAAACAACGCTAAGAAATTAAGCAAATTAATACTTGAGAATCAGAATAAACTTTGTCTGGTCGTGATAGAAAAATCTTCAGGTCTCAAACGGAATGGGCATTATCTCAAAATAAACAACAACAACATTTCTATTTTCGGTCGACCATATTGCAAAATTTTAGAGAAAAGTCGCAAGAGAACCCATCAGGTATGTTCAACACCAATCGATAAAAATATTGAACCATCAACAAGCACTGCACATTCTACCACAAATAAAATTTTCACGGATCAGTCCTCAGATAAAATCAGCAGTCCCGAGCCAAAACAAGAAACCACGCAAATCGAAATCAACAACATGGGAGAATTAGAAAACGATAAACCACACGTCACAAATATTGATAATACAAGCACATCCCTTACAATACCCACTTCTTTAATCCCCTATGAAAATGAATCAACTGAAGAGAAACCGTTAAGACATTGGCCGACAATAACTCAACTCTTAAACAACGAAAACTTGAAACTTTTCAACGATTACTTAAGTGGATGGAGTTCAAAAAAATCTGAAGACGATAAAGAAGATTCTGCTGAATCGAAAGAAGAAACAACGCCAAAGGAAGATGAATTTAAACAGAAAGAAGCGAGTTCCGATAAGCCGCCTGAAAAAACTGAAGAGAAAATAACTGTAAATGATAATTTAACAAAGATATCATTTATAAAAATGGAAACTTTCACATATGCTAAAATTTCATCTACGACTAGCATTCAGCAGCTTGATAAAACAGAACAACTGGTTATTCCCAACTTAGTCAACGACAATTTCTCTAGCATACCAAAAAATAAAACCGATTCATTCGTCAACATGAGACTTTTATCTTCAGTAGCAAGAACTTATGAAACGATAACAATACCTTACAATTCAGAAGATACGATTTTTGGATTCGTTAGAAGCGAGGATGAGCAACGCGACAACCAAGCAAACAAAGCTGTTGAACGCGATAAAAACGATGGCACAAAAAGAAAGAATTTTATTTATGTTTTTATTATAATTGCAGTTGTACTTCTTTTAGTTGCTTTGGTGCTGATATATTTCTATGTACCGTTAGTTAGTTCCTGGAGTGATCAATTTTTTAAATCTCTAAAGACAACTGCGTGAGATAATCGATGTTTCTTTTAAAAATAGTAAAATAAACTTGTACCATGACACTAGATTCTCTATGTAATGAAAATATCTTTAAAGTATATCAGAATTGCGTGATTTAAATTTCCAGTTATGTTAAGAGGTTATGTTTTAGAGTTCTGTTGTTATTTTAAATATAGATGTGACAATTAAATATACGATATTTTTTATTTAAAAAAATTACAGTCCACCATATCAACAGGAATATTCAACAAAATATAATAAATAAAAAAAAATTTTAATGTTAAATCAATCGTAATTAAAATTTAGCGGTATGTACTATCTTTGTCTTCAAAATAATGTCCGATCTTCAGATATACGATGGAAATTGAATAAGTATACTTTCCCATGGATGAAAGATATAAAGTCAATTATAAATATAGAAATAAGATGTAACTACATTACAGTCCCATTAATAGTATTTCTGTTGAAATCTTCATATTACTTCCGCTGGCTGCTTGTCTTACACTCATTTCCCAAGTATCCAGAAGTTGACTTACAGAAAAATGTTTTGGCAATTTTTGAATGCGACCAAGAAGAGCCTTTTCAACAGCTGATAAAAAGGAAGTAGCGCTGTATTCTTGTGAATTGGTGTGACATGTTGGTGCGGCTTCCGGATAATCTTCAGGTACTGTTATGGAAATAGGTGGAACACATGGTAAGTGGCGGTCATCTAACCAACACATCAATTGAACTGCTTTGGAACCTGGTTGTTGATTAGTATCTAAAGAGACTTTGAAGCGCTGATCTAAGCGTGCTATTTCTCCTTGTAAAGCGTACGGAATTTCGCTTGACGGCTCTTCCACTTTTTGATGGTTTAATGGAGGAACCTGGATTCAAAATATTTTGAGTTCGTAAATCAGTAATTATTAAATATTTACCAATTTTATTTCTGGCCCAAACAAAGCATCGAGGGTAGGTCCGAATGTCCTGTGCAAGGTATGATTGATTACAGAATTCGATGTATTATTATTAATTGCTTCAAGAAGTGGTGAAAAAATGTGACTTTCTTTGAAGACAACGCTGCTAGTAGTTCCGGGAACATTTCCATCACTGCCTTTGATGTTGAGCTTCTCAAGAACCACTTCACATTTTATCAAAGTTTCAAGAGGCATTCGTTGTTGTGGATTCGAGAGTATCTCTAACAACTTTTTCATTTTGCTTAATTTTTCAACATGCTCGCCATCGTTTCCCATTCTAGCAATCATTTTTCTCAACGGTTCAATGTACTTGCTGAGTTGACGAACTTTTTCACGATACGCCTGTTCTTCTTGCAAGCTTATAGGACTTTGTATAGGTTGGCCGGGCGTGTTTAAAGAAGTTCCCGGAGATGGTGCCATTCCTGTGAGGAACGACGCTATCAGTACGACGTTATCAGTAGATAGTCGACGAAAGAATGATTTAGAATTCGAGAACACGTATACTTCTATAAATCTAAGCATGATTTGTAACAAACTACATGAAAACTAATAAACGTTTTGACAGAATTTCTTGCTGAAAAATTATGGACAAAGCGTCCATGTAAGGAAAAAATCGTAAAATAATTTTAACATTTTTTTTTAGAAATTTGGCCACTCATTTTCCAAGTTCGCACAAAAAATGAAAATTCGTCGTTTGTTTCAAATAATTTTTGAGTCATAATGGGCAAATGTGCAAAGAGTAAAGTCAATTCTTCTGTGTCGATTTCTCAGTGTTCAGAAGTACTCAGTAATTAAATTTAAGAAGCTGTTCGGAATTTACCAATTGATCTTGAAGGTACGGTATTAGCCATCATGTTCATGTTCGATCCTGGCGAGGCTGCTAGAGCTGGAGACGCGACCATTTGATTAGAAGTTTGGGGACCTGCCATCCCAGCGGGTGACTGGACTGAAGAAGATGGACTTTGCTGGAGGAATTGCGTGGGTGTTGGATTACGGGAAAAACCGATCAATTGACCTCCCATCGGACCTGGCATCGCGTTTTGAAGGGCCGAATTCATCGGCATTTGTCCTTGCAGCTGACCTGCTTGCTGATTTGCCATTTGGTTTGGCATGTTACCTGGCATCTTTAAAACAGAATACATTTCGAGTTTTTCAAAGGAATTGATTTATTTGAGATTTATCACAAATTATTTTACTTACTATTTGAAAATATGAAAACACGAATAATGTTCAAACAATAAGCAAATAAAAATATCTCACCTGGTTCCCGAGAGCATTTTGCATTGGTCCTCCTAATTGATTCATATTTCCTGCCGTCATTTGATTAGGCATTTGTCCTGCCATTTGGTTCATACCTCCCATTTGATTACCCATTTGTGCTCCATTGCCAGCTAAACGGTTCTGCATATTTCCTTGGATATTTGGCATTCCACCTCCCGGTCCTCTAGCAAGTGCTTGAAAGACATTGACACCTAATGGTTGCTGTGGACCTCCCATAGGATTTTGTTGAGCTCCCATGTTCAACATTTGATTATTTCTTGTGCCTATAAACATGTTTTTTAATGCATTCAAAATAATACTTAAAAGTATTTCACCTTGACTAGCTAAATTCTGCAGTGCATTTATAGGGTCAGGCATACCTCCGGCTTGTGGTTGACCTGCACCCTGCATACCATTCTTCTTGTTGTTCATTTCCCGGACATGAAGAAGTAAACGAGCAACAAATCCAAGATACTCATCCCGGGATTTCGCTTTTTGGAATACTTGGTTCTCCATTTCTATACTATTTCGGTTAGTACTCATACCATAATTGCGAATAGCGTCTTCAATTCGGGCGATGACCGTTTGCCTGAAGCCCTGAGTCCGCCAGTTGTCCTCTCCTCCCGACATTTTCAACTTTCTATATTGGACGTGATAAACTATGAATATTTTTAATCAATACAACCCTAGTTTCGCCACATGTTAAAATGAAAATTTGTTTTATAAATGTAATACACTGAAATACATTTTGGGTATGTTTACTATACAATGTCAATAATATTTACTATTTAAGGTTACAATTTCATTGACAAATCAATGAAAGACCGAATGTCAATTTACGCGCATGCGTACTGTATTATAATCACAGAAATAATGACTATTTCCCTTACGAATAATTGTAGTTCTTTCGGGCATGACGTCATATAACATTGTAGGAGATATTCCCAGAAACTACAATCTATACAATTTTGCAGAAGAGTGGAATTTCGGATTATCACAGTGGGAGCAAATTTGGTTTATACGTTGTAGGTGATGTGTATAATTCAGGAATTTTATGTTACTACCCAGGAGGTAATATGAATAATCATGCTGGTTGCATACTTTACATAGTTAGTGCGCAAAATTTAAAGTGATACTCAAACTGAACCATTATGGTACCATTTTTCCGTACTTATGATCTAATCAGAAATATTGTTGTTAGCTCTTTTTTGTGGAGATACCTATCACCGATATAACATAACTTAGGTTTTAAGAGAGATAAGAGAAACATTAAAAATTTTGAATTATGTCCATAATTAATCAAAAATTTAGTTAGTTAGTATGATTTAAAATTTTGAGAAGAAAATGACCGATACTATAATAGTGAACTAACTCTAGTAGAAATTATACATAATAGGTTTATTTGAAATTTAGTATTGAACGTATAATGCAATTGAAATGTTTGAAAATAATTTGATTTTAGTTATTTTGGGGTCAACCGAACGTAGTAGTTTTTTTTGTTTTATATCTTTGGAAACTCATTGTAGAAAGCGTAAAGCTAAATAATTTATAACAATCTAAGAAATGAAAGGCAGAGTCAGCCAAGAGCAAGAGAAGTATATTTGTTTTGCACTTCACCTGCGATCATAGTGAGTTTAAAAATAGAAAACAGATCAACAATTAGAAAGTCTTACAATTTATTATTTATGAATGCATGAGCTTTTCTTTGTTGCAGATGCGCAAGTTTTAAAGTTACAAGAGTTAAAGCTCCTGTAGTTCACCTCTAACAATGTTGTGATTCATGTTTTCGAGTCAGAATCATAATTGCTGAACGATTATTAACATTTGAATATTTTATAATTTCATGATGAGAATTAAGAGATTAAGGTGTAGGAAGGAAAGCACGAGAAGCTACTCAGCTTACGCAAAAGGGACAACAGATTATTTTCTCACTTTTCCCAGTTGCGATTACAGGGATAAATGGGATTCTTATAGCTTGTATTGTTTGTCGTAAAAGTTCTTTGATAATGAGAGACGTATTGTTCATAAAAAGACTTATGTTCCTATACATACCTACTCACTCAATCTTAATATGATGAAATTTTTTATATTTATTTCTGAAGTTTTTTTTACTGAATAAATGCAATTTTTAGCAAATAACCAGGAGAACCTTAGTAGACCGGGTGTATATTGTCCCAGTAGAATTTATAAGAAAAAAAAACGTGCAATCAAAGGGTTGCTTCTAAAACAATCTTATCTACATTCTTCATTATTGCAGTGTGAATTCTACAAAAGAAAGTATCTATTTTTGTGACTTTCTCCTTCTTCCTAAAAAAATGATGGAAAAAGGAAATTCAAAGTAATTTGTTGCAAAGTTCTATTGGAACATATTTTTGAAGTTATTCATGTTTTTTAGTTGTTGTTTATTGTCTAACAATCGGAACTGTACAATATTCTTCTTTATGATGAAGATTATATTAGATTAATGATGGTACCAAAACGACTTTTGAAATATTTTCGTAAGGTTTCAAAACTCTATAAATTAATATTTATTCCATTTTCATTGACCCTTCATGTTTCTCAAATATGAGTATATTTCGAAAAGAATTGAATACTGAATAGTGGCGTTCAAAAGACAGCTTGATATTCTTGGTGGATTGCAAGACTTAAAAATCTTAGAAATAACCCCTTCAGCATTTTAGAACATTGATGTCTATGTTATGTCAATTCTATGTTGATATTCATTCCACATCTCTTGCAAGATCAAGAACTGCTGCATTTGGTTCTAATTACATTTGAAACCTTCAAATTTAATTGAAAAATGTCTTCTTACTAAATTATCAGTATTTCATTTATTTTGTTCTTATTTGTTATTTTGAAAACGAACTAACTTTTTATTTATGTGATATAATTACTATTTTGTACATATTCGTTCTCATTTTTATTTTATCCTAAGAATTTCTAATGATGCACAAGTGTCAATGTTCGACGTTTTCTAAGCAATTTGGAAAAACTCTTCCAAGGAGCACTAAAATTGCTTTCAGCTGTGAGTTGGCATGTTAACACTATATGTTAAGGAAAGTAAATACGGAAACATTGTAAAGCAAGTCGACTAGAAAATTGCAGGTTCCTTGCAAGGAAAAATGTATAGTAGGAAATTGCATCATGTAAAACGGCTTTTACCGCCAAGTTTGTTGGTAAGTTGAGCTCCTAGACATCAATAGAAGTCTTCATTTGCATATTCCATATTCCCTTCTCACCTCAGATCGAAATTGTATGAGTAATAAAATAAAATAAAATAAAACATGAACGTTGGTTATGAGTTTGATGGATCAGAGCATCTTTCATTTAACTGTTTAACTGTTGTACGTAATTCAAATATAATGGACGAAATGTGATGTGAAAATATGTTTTGCGATTGATAACAGCTTCCGTTCAGGTTTCCATATGATTTTTTATCTTGTTACTTGTAATCGTAAAAAGAATTCATATTGAATAATTTGATTGAATTATTGCGCAAACCGTTAGATGTCTCAGTGGTAAATCATGTCGTGATCGTTTTGTAATCAAGGAAAAAGCCTTTTCTGAACGAAACGGATTTCGGATATTCCCAATGGTTGTTGCCCTTTTCTATTCCTTGTTAATTTAGTGAACCCTGATTCCGAAGGGACAATTTTTATTTTAACCAAGGCAACTGCCTCTATTACAGGGAGTAAATATGTAGTCTCATTTGTTTTATAATTCCAAGAGTCGGTAGTAGGACTGAACGGTAAATTTTCGCGACAGACGACATTAGTTAGGAGAAAAGGGCCGCTCCGCTTGCCATGTAGTTATAAGGGAGTGCGCTCAGTGGTAACGCAATAGTTCATGTCCTTTGAAATTCTTGCTACGACTGTATGCTCAGCGCAGCCCATTGGGACATTTCAGTCTCGGTCTTTTGATCTCAATTCAAACAAGCTTGCGACGTTTGACCATCTATTACAACATGGAGCCCTACGAATGAATAAAATCCAAACGATTTTGTCCCACGAAATGAATTAGGTGGGGATCCCTAAAAGAGAGAATACTAACATTTCGGAGTTAATTTCGCACGTGGAAGTTATTTGCTTTCACCCTGATAAGTAGGAAAAGTGTTTTATCTCGGATTCACATTTGTACATTTATAATAATCAGGCGATTATGTAGTTTTTCTTGGGGTTCGAAAAAATAAAAATAAATATTCCCTTGGTGGATATTAACTCTATGGTATCGTAAATCTGAAATGTGTTATTCCAAGAATCAGAATCGAAGTCATATAACTCTTCTTGTAGCGACCAAGGATTTGGTAATGGAATTTACGACCCAATATAGATTCGACCGGCAGACATTGTTCTGAGGAAAATTTTCTTTAAACTTGTAACGTAAGTTACCGCTCGTAAACCGTTTATCTTGACGGAGAACTGCTTTATTAACACTACGTAGTGTTAATACCATTTACATATGGTAACTTAATTGGGGTTCATTTGTTTTTACGATGGAAAGCGCGAGGGAAAGAAAGGGAAGCCCCCTGCGTTATCTTGGTCTAAAATCCTTTAGCCCGGTCTGAGTGCGCACACGTCGTTTTCCGCGTATTGTCAACAGTGGCCTGTTTTCCGCGACGGGAAAAGCATGTCGATTTCCATGTTTCTTCATCTCCTATGAAACTGAAACGCTAGAATCAGATCCGCTTTGCTTTAAACTTGAAGTGGTTAGTAAAATTACATGTGAAGTTCTACATTTACAGTGTCGAAGGTGTTTTCTTGCTAGGAAAAACTGATATCGCACATGACGTTTTCCGGCGGTTTCCGCCGAAAAATGGATTTGAAAGTAACATCATCCGTAAATGCCAGTTATTGATATCGAAAAAGGATTTCGCATTCACTCGATTCGATGACAAATAGGAATCAGTTTGTAAGAAAAATCTACAGATCTATATTTATTCATCAATGCAAATATTTGAATTTCAGCATAACCGATCCATTTATTTCGTTTGAAAGATTTCACTGCATTTTTTGCTACTTGAAACTGAAAGAGAGCATTCGCATCAATTGGAGGCTCTGCTAATTTTTATGCAAATTGCCAATTATAATTTCCCAACTTTATCAGCTCCAGCCGGTAATTTGGAAAAAAATTACTGCATGAGCATTGTTTTGGAAATTTTATATTTTGAAAACTCTATAAACCATCCACAAACGGAATTACGTGTTACCCGAATAGATCAACATGTGCCTGCACATTTTTGATCATCGTAATTTCATTAATATTGTTACCAATCAGAAATTAACTTCAGTTCACAGCTGAAAGTGACGAGTGAAAAATTTATTGCATACTATACTATGACAATCGTTATTTTGAATATCAATATGGAAATAATGTCACAACCAACAGCCATTTTTTCGGGGAATTCTCTATATCACTACATATAAGTTATAAATCAAATATTAATAAAGTACGTCAATTTGCGAACACATAAGTAGCAGCCATCACAAACTTTCGAACTTACAACTTTGAACGGGTTCATTACGTGAGAATCAAAATGAACACTTACGTACATTCCCGAACTTGTGAAGCTTCCATTCTTTTTGCCTTAGCTGTCATGGAGTTGCCGTAAACGTTGCCCGAATTTTCACACTCACGATTATTTAGCTATAGAGGAATTTTATGTTCACCATTATCAAGTCAAGGAAGACAAATTCGCGAATTTTTCTACCATTCTGCGCATATATTTTCGTTAAATCACATTGAGAATTTTGGATGATTTTCATACGATTTTGGAATTCACGAAGCTTATTCGTATCTATCGATTTCTGATTATTGAATAATTGAAGAGTTTTTTTGTAGTCACAGTATATTCAAGTATTTATGAATTATCGAAGTCTGAAATACATTTCCATTTAATATGCATCATTCGTTTAGAAAATTCATTGTGCTGTTTGAAACTATTATCGTGAATATCAGGTCATTCAACACAATCAACACAAGCTGTATTAACCTTTTTTGGTAACAATCGCTCGTGTTCTTATTGAATCATATTGAATTTATAATTCCTTTCCTAATATAGTCCAGTTGGGGGATGTGAAATCAAGTTTGTAGATATTTCCATTGTATGTTTTTGTGTGAATTGGAGGCGCCCCAGGAACAGAGTCAAAGTGGAAAATTTCGGAGGGTTGAATCGTAACAATGTTTTATTCAAAGAAAGGGACGGTTTGTATCTCAAGGTTGTGAGTGAAATAATTATTGATCATTTTATATTATTTAGTATATAACGAACTTGGGATATGTGGTTGCAGGAAAAAAATTTGGGTCTTCGTCCCCCGTCTCACTTGAACCATAACTTGGTTGATGATTTTAGTAACTCACCATCGGTGCTGGTTGTTGAACTTGTTGTTAGGACACCGATTATAACTAAATTCATCCCGGGTTTCGGCTCTTATCACTAAGTGACCAATTATTATCGAAAGAATCACTTCAGGAACCACGAATTTATTTATAGTTTTGTGCAATGATTTTCAAAATTTCTCAAATAATAGAGATCGCTCTGCTAGGCGAAATTGCGCATCTTTTTCGTATATTGACGATGAATCAATTTCAGATACAGATAAAAGAAGCTTTTGAACTGAGATAAAACATTGCTGAAGTACATGTTGCTTTTATACATGCTTTCAGCACATTATTTCTCGACGTGATTAAGCCTCTATTCATTAGTGGTTAAATGTCAGAGGTTTCTTGGATGATACATTTCTAGACAAGTGGATTGGTTGAAGAGGTCCTGTAACTTGAAATCAAAAGGGTTCATGTGACGAGTGAAGTGTATTTACTACAAGTCTTGGATTAAAGATTAATGAACGAGCGCAGCCCGAACAACAAGGTGATTGGGCACTATTTACGATCACAAAATAGAGAAACTATCAATACTATGATGAGGATTTTCGAGCACATTGTATGCAAACTATTAATTCACTAATTACAGGAAGGGCGGAAAACAGAGGTTATTAAAAAAGTTATTTCTATTTCAATTAGTCGCGACGCCCAACATTTACACTGATTTGACATTTAAGCAAGGCCGTAATTTCATAATTCCTCAAGCAGAAATAATTGATGTCGCTAATTGTACAATTGTACGTCATTTGGCTAGTTGAGCTCCGTAGGCTACCCTTACCTTAATCGCTTTCGCGTTCAATTGGAAATTGCATGAAGTAGATCTTGACTCACAGGCGGGAAAATTTTTATTGATCATGCGATTATTTTAGGTCTGGCCGCGAGCTAGTTGGAATTTAAACTTGTTACATCTCGATATATGATTATCCAAATAACGGTCGTTACTCTTCGCGAAAGAGTGGCTTTTATGCCCCATAACTATCTCTTGCATACATTTCATGTGGTGTGAGTCATCGCTGGAATCTATTTTCCCTTTGTCTTCCATTATACGGATGATATCGAAATTTCTGTTCCTATTTTCGTATAAGCTATGCTAAAATGTAAGCACAATGTTCGTGCTTTAAGAAAAACGAAGGGTAAATAGCACAGATTCGAAGATATCAAAAGAACGTATATTACAACGCAATTATGGAAATGAACGGGAAACTGACTTCCGTTTGAAACGTTCAATCGAGAGAAATAGGACATCTAACATTTTAATTTAGAATTCTCATGATATTGGGACGTTCAATTTCCTTTTTTTGAAAGGACTGAATAGCATATTCTCGGTTTTATCTTACGCTAAGGTTTCCTTTAATGAACAGTCACATCGTGTTATTTTGACTATTTTTCATAGGATGTCATGTATTCGTCTGACTATTGAACGTGACAGGGGTATCAACTAAGTACGTCGCATCTAAAATTGGTTCATTATACATAAAGTATGTATAATGAAAAACCATTTTTCCTTGGGAACAATTTATTCTTTCGGTATCATTTAAATATCACATCAAAGGATGCAAGTTTTATTCGTAATCATCCTTATATGGATAGTTAGAAACTTCTACTTTCGATGCAAACGCATATATTTGCTTTGCCCCAGCATTATCGATTATAATCATAACATCATAAAGATTTCCGTTCTGATAACGATGTTGAAAACATGCCAAACATTTTTTTGTTGCTTTTTCTATACGTTCCGAACGGAATTTCTTTGGGTTTCGATTGCGCAATTTATCATGTGATGTGAGGTAAAGATAGCTGGATGTTGATTCGCACTATGATTCTGGTACGAATTTCATTCAATCGATAGAATCTACTTCCTTATTCAAATCGAGGGCATGAGCAGTAATCTGAAAGCGACAAATGGAAAATTATTTTTTTCTATTTGTCTACGAATAAAAAAAACGTACGTTCCTCGCATATTTCCAATTACACCAGTTATAATCCCCTGAAGGGAAATTTTAGAGAATAGAACACTGAAAATAACACAAAACTGATCAATACGTTACACATGAAGAAACTAATTCAAACAAACTCAGTTTATGGTATTTGAAGAGGAATTACAAAATTTTCAGTGAGTTTCATGCTGGCCAAATCGTAATAAAAATCCGCTCGAAGCGATCAACCGACGCGGATCAATTCAGTATTGAATGTTTACGCGTGAACGCAATTACAGATTATGGATTTTTCATCGGCCGTATCCGTTCTCATAACAGATTTCCCAAAATGTGAATCTTGATGCATGCGAAAAAGATCGGAAGTTGCCGTCTATACGCGAGGGATGTAAAATACGTAACGGCTTTAATATTTCGCAACATCAGCCGTATTTATCTTACCCCAATCTTTAAAAACTTCAAGGAGGGGCGTTAAATTTGAAAAAAATGTTACTCATATTTCTAATATCCACGCGCGGGCAGTTTGTTGTGTGAAAGCGAACCGATCGATTAAGCGATTGAAATATGGCATTTGCTGATAACTTTATGAATTTTCTCAACCTTTTTTGTTATCGGCGCTGACGGTTAAAAAAATGGCAGCACGTTTACGAAAAAAAGATAACTCAAACTAACTGACGGACATAAAACGCATTTGTCTAAAGATTTCGCATTTTGAAAGCAAATTTTACAATTATGACGTAGTAATAAATGCGTCCATACGTCTTTTGTGAAAAGAAATTTTGATTTCGGAGTCCCATCTAAAGTCTAAAAAAAAAAAATTAAAATGGGAATTTTCCTTCGATAATCGATTATTTAAAAAAGTGAGTAACTATTTGAATACTAAGTTTCATTTGGTTCAGAATTCACATTCCAAACTACTAATGAACATTTTGTTGAACAGAATAGAATGACATCGACTAGCTGTTCTATCTCAGGAAATAAATCGGAAAGCACATATGACGTTCTTAATTTCTTCGAGCTTTCTCCAAGTAACTCGTTTAAGACAAGTTGAGGAAATGTCATATCAAATTAATATCTCGAAGTATAGGATGTCCAATTGAAGCGATGTCGATTGATTTTATCATTTATCTTATGGAAAGTCGTAACATCACCTGAATAATTTCGTTCCAATCATTAATCGTTTTTATATTTTTTCCATATACATTATTGACTGGATAAAAGGAAAAATAAATCGATCATAAAGAGCTATTGTATCATTTGATATATGATGATGATCTTTCGAATGACCATGAACTGCTTCGTTTATATATTATTATGTTTAATTTTGATATCGATAATGGAGACATTCAAAACGTTAACTGGTCAAATGATGGAGAAATTGTAACTATAGGACACAACCATTATTAATGTGGCTATTTTCATATATGTTATACATGCTTTCCTTTCATTCGAATCATTTGCTATTTAAAAAATGTCGATGTAGCGAATATTACACTGAATAAATCAATCATTGATTTAAACCAACTTTCCAAACATGTAGAATACGAGTGTTTCTTTAAAATAAACTGAATGGAATATATCTAATTGTACAAAACACCTGAGCCTTTCCAAATCAACAGATATCTGTTTGACGTTCTTGAGAAAGAATACAACGGTTGATTTGTTGATCAATTCTGCGCGCTTTTTTCTGAATTATCTGCCGTAATTCTGTAAATAATTGGTAGGAAAGATCAAATAGAATCGATTCCTTTTAAATCACTTCAAACATTCCTCTCGTGCTTTGTTGTCGTTTGAGAAGTTTCATCCACTTTGAATTTTTATCGCTTGTAATGATATAGTTTGAAATTGGATGAATTCACTTCGACTTGAAGACAATCAAAATTCAATCGTGCATTTTTTCCTTATAACATTTTATAATTTGTAAATTGCTCTAGTTACGCACAATTAGTCAATTTGACTGGTTTCAGTCTCTAAGTATTTAATGTTCCACCAATATAATGATAAAATAAACTGTTTTCTAATTCGTTATGGAAGATGGGTATTGGAAACAAATAAACCACATTTATCAACAAGTAACAGCATGTTTACTTGCTATCACAGTGGAAATATACATAAAGAAGGAAAACGATGTTAATTTACCGAGAACGACATTTTCTCCACTGATAAGCAGATATTTCTATCGCTTAACTTCGAAGCGAATCATTTCGCTCTATGACGAAGGTCAAAACGTGTTGATCAATGTTGACAACCAGAATACATAAAATACCCTCCTTTGCGAAGAAACGACTTCGGTCACTTTGCGAAACGACCCTTGAATTGATGGGTCCGATTGGGTCCAATTCAAATGACGTTTTTTATCAACGTCATTCGAGTACTTTACTCATGTTCGCAAAGCGTTTTGTTTCCACTTTAATCAAATAAATATAACATTGGACAGATTGTTATGCGTTATATGGATCATATTCATATTCGAGAGGGAAAAAGAATATTTCATCTTCCATTGTCTACTTGTTGAAGCACTCTCCTAGTGGCCACACGCCACTTTTTTTTGGAGTTCTATGGCATAATCAGCAATAGATGAAGATCCAAGTTATACCCTACAAGAAAAAAGAAGCATTTGGATTGGAATTCATTTCTGTTCAATCCACGATTTTTAAAATAAATTTGAACAGCAACCAAGTAACTGACTGATGCAGATGTGAAACACGCCTTGCGATTCGAAATATTCCTTAAATTCCCGAATGATTGATTGCAGCTTACTGAATTTTTGTAAGCTGCGAATTTAAATGTGCATATAACCGGAGAATAAAAATGTTTTTTGGGTATCTTTTTTTCGAAAAATTTCAGACATTTCTAAATTTTCTGATACTTTTGTAGTGAGTCCTAAAAACGTTTTACTTTACTCAAAATTTATGTGAAAGTCAACAAATTCGTTCGATTCAATAACATTTTAAAAATCGGACATTTTGATATCAATGTGTTAAATTTTACGAAACAACTAAACTTTGTGAAAATGATTTCGTATTTTGCACAATTCCGTGACTCGTCAGAATCATCATTATTTGAGAATTTGAATGAGAAATTCTAATTGCACCGAAAATGCAAGGACGCTTTTTTGAAAACCTATCTAGAATATATAAAACTAATCCCAAAATTGTAGTTGAAAACAACGATTTCGACAGCTCGATGGAAAACTAAGTTCAAAAATTCGTTTCATAGGTTTATTGAATTGAATCATCTACTTAGAGAATAGAAATTTTATGCTTAAAGTTTTATGATTCTCGTGAACTCTTCAGTGAAATTCTGCCAAGTTTAGTGTATCCACTCCTTTAAAAAATTGCTAAATTGATTGTGAAAAACATAATACATTTTTTGATGACCGCTACGTCATATTAATTTTACTATCACATCTGTTTCATGCATCCCATAAATAGCGAAACTAAACCCTATTCTTCCCCTAATACAGTTAAGTTAGAGTGTTAAATTTCACGCTTATACACTGAACGGTTGTCGATGCATTCCAACGATCTTTTTCCAGACTTCTCTTTTCGCACCCTCAAATTAAATGGAACACTGATTTAGTGGTTGAAGTGATTCGATATCATTGTTCTTCAATCAACCTCGAAAGCTTCTCTATTTATCTCTGTGATGGGTAATATTGAGCATTTCCCCCTTTTTCTCCGTTCGAATAATTTGCTTGCAAATTGTGGGTTCGCGGATATTAATGAAATCAAGAAATAAATAGTCGTCCCGATTCATTTCTAAATGGCGTATGCGCCAGTTTGTTTTTGCTGTTAAAATGAACACTAATAAATTACCCTTCAATTTCAGCAGCTAATTTTCATCCAAATAGGGGATATTGCTTTTTATCACGAAAAGAATTTTAATTTCTAAAGCGTGTAATGTATTAAGTATACATAAACATTCTCTAATAATAGGGGGAGACACTATTTCGTTATCGATTGATGTAATTATGATGGAGTAATGCGAACAGTAAAAATTGAATTTCGTAAAGCTGGTGTTTCATACTCGTTACATTCGAAACTTGGGAATATCAAACTATGAACTTCTATTTCCTAGCAGCTTTTAGTTTTGAAACAATTTAACTTCTAATGACTCTATGTAAAGGTAGTATGTAATGTGGTGATTTAATAAATGATGAAATATTAGCAGGACGCTTCAAACGACAAGAGAGTTAGGCACAAATAAAAATCTCTGCAACGCTTCTGACTTTTTCCGAAAAATACTTTGACAAGCACTGTTTGGAAGGAAAACGAATATTTACCTCAGCGAAATCGTATTTCCCTCAATAATCTTAAAGAGAGAATTGTTTATAAAAATGCTCAAATATTTCTAAAAATTTTGGAACGGTGGCTTACAGGCACTAATTTGTGGTTACTTCACACCTTTGAAACGAAATTGCAGTTCCTTTAGAGAATACGCAAAACCAACAAAATTTATGAGTGTTAAAAAATGAATATCTTTATCAATTCATTGTGGAGAAGGTGAAAACAAGCTTTGATTCGCTCGCATTCTCTTGGTGGCGCGCGTTTTAGTGATGACACAATTAGATAATTAAATTGCTATTTCATCACCATCCATCGGTGGTTCAAGTCTTTTGTCTAATCTAGTCTATTCGTTACGTTAAATCCTATAGGACTCAACGCCCGTACAGTACAGACACGTAATCTCTCGTTTCGTATTGTACGCAACCTCGGAGAGATTCCTATCTTTTATAGCGATCATACAAATCTTACCTCTTTTATATAGACGTGATGTAAAATAGTCGATGATATGATTTCTGAAAGACAAAAACTTTCACCATCTGCTTTCTGAATCTGAAAACAAACTGACTGATGTTTGGCTTCCTATACTTCATTCTGAAGACGTCTCATTTCCCTTTCAAATTTCTATGTGGAAATACAGCAGAAAACCTAGAACGAATTAAAAAACGCAGATTCCACATTTGAGTCATTGTATCCTTGTCCGATCCAATTTTAACATTGAATAGAATAACGTATCTCGTAGGTATCCTTAATATTGAAGTATGTTCTTCAAATATTGAACGATCCAATCAATGATCGAGCTAGCATATAGCATCGTTGAAATATTGCTGGGTTGATATTAAATTACACTTGTTTGAAATTATATATTAGTCCGAAACTGTCGAAATATTATCGCAGAAAAAAACTGTCACATGGAACCGACGATTTCATTCCACGATCAAAATATGCCACCGGCAACGGTTCGGATATGTCGAAATGGCACTCAGTCACGAAATCGTCATTGTAACCTTGATACGAATATGTAAATGAATCAATATTACTCTCATTTGTATTTCATGGGAAATTTTTGTTGGTAACTTGCCATAGAAGTTCACGGTACTAAAATTTGTTGGAAATAATCATTTTTAATGGTTTTTTTTTATTGAAAACGGAAGTATACAGGGTGTATTTCACCTCAGGTTGAGGAGGCACCAAAGCGAATCCAATTCGTTCTTTTAACGAGAACATTTATTATTGCCTCCGCAAGGCAGCCTGTATTCCTGCCTGTGTTCCGTTATCAAAAACACTGATTTAGGATTTTTAGCATGAGGAGATTTTCACCAATATCAACATGCATGACCTTATCACACATGAAGTTGAGTAAGTGGAGTTGCTAAAGTTAATATACTAGACTGACTAGGGGCCAGTTGTTCAAACGTCAATTAAATAATTAATTGCAATCAACCTATGTTCACATTTAACCTACAACTATCGATGAATTCAGATTTTAGCCAGATTTTAGCCGTATGAATTCCAATAATTTTAACAGAATCACGATTATTGTCAAATCTGTGTTTGACTATGGTTACTGGATTTTTTACTGTTAAACAGGCAAAGAGAAATTCAATCCACATCTTTTGTTTAATTTGACTCAGCAATTAATTATACATTGCAATATTTGTTGAATTCAAAAAACATTTAATGAGAAGTGTTCAAAAGTTTGATTATTATTTTTCTATCACAACTTTTTTTTTGGATCAATCTTGATTTCGTTGATGATATAGGGTATCGCTGTTTGCAGAAGCAACGAGCATCATAATTTAATATCACAGATGGATATAAGATATTTTGATTTAGAATCGCTTCAAATCTTTCCTTATTAAGCTCATACAGTTTCGTGGGTTCCATTCTGCTGCTCATTCCGTGCAACTAATAAACGTGAGAAATAAACATTCAAAATTCAGGCATTTCCCGTTTCGTGATCAATTATACTTGTTCTGCTTTCGGGTTTGGCATGGCCCAATTAATTATTCGTTTCTCAGTTACAACTGAGCTGTCGTTTTGAATTTTCGTTTTCTTTAACGTCTATGATTTTCCAATTTAGCTCCCCCAAATTGTGCATGAATTGAATGCATCTCATAGAAAAATAGTTTCTATGTAATCTGTTGATATTTTTTTTGTTTTGTGCTATAGTTGCTACTTTTTTGATCGGCAAGTTGGGAATTTTGGGTACTATCAGTTGCTCAAGAATCGTGGAAAATTGTGTTCTAATAATAATAGGAAGAAATCATTACATTAAGGGAAAAAATTACCAAAGTTCTCATAATTTCAAGATTTTTTGAGCAAGTTATAATTATTTCATAGTTCAATTAACTTATAATTGAAATTACTGGAAAATTAAGAAAAACATAATTTCAAAACTACATAAATTTCTGAATTTATGGAGAAACCAGTACGTTCTACTCTTACCTATTCTTCGAGAGACATAATGAAAATATAATTTTTTGTCATTCAGGAATGAGAAGAGGTCGATCTCATTTTTGTGATCCACCCAAACTACGTCGAGGGCCAATTTTTATTTTAACTTGGGGGTTGGCCTTCGTCTACCGACAAAAAAAAAACGAATTTCGAATTCTGTAAACTTCAGTACTCCAAACTCAGTTAGCAGTCATATGTTTTTCATTTGTCGTTTTTGTACCGGCAAAAACAATGGTGAAACTTTTAATTCCCAAGAAAACTCATAGTATGTTGAGAGTTTCCATTCACTGATTCGTTTTCAAATAAAACTTTGTCGCAATGGGATTTCTTTTTTAGAGACAAATGGAGTATTGAGTTCTTTTTTGGGATCAAATGAAACGGTAACAAATTCGAAACCATTAACGAAATGTTTGTCCTGAAAGTTTCATTTAGAAAATGCTGAAATTAGCATATTCCAGAGTAACCAAAATAATTGAATAACACAAATCGAAGATAAGAAACGTTTTATTTCGAAATGAAATATATAACACTTTCTACTAAAAACTATTTGATCGATAATTATTTTTCTTGAACTCGAGACGAAATTGAAATCTCATCCAATGCACTCCAGTGCATTGGGAAACAGCATGAACGAAAAACGATTCCCAAATTGTTTCACGAAAATTATACGATCAAAACGAAAAATCTGTTTTTCGTTCTAACGTACCGTTCAACAACGTAACTCCAGTCATACATTTGTGAAAAGGAAATTCCAAGACCTCTCAAATGAGGTGTCACTCAGCTCCTTTTCCAGAGATTCAATTTCTTGGGGTTGAAGCGCCTTCTCCTGGAGGGTTGCGTTTCAACACTGAAATGTGCGATGAAATATGTCTCGCTACAAACAATAATTTCAGTATTTCGTAACGATTATATCATGCGAAATATCTGACGTGGCTTCTTTTTGTAACGGAATAATATATTTATGCGGTAATATAGTTTTTGGGAGTTCCATTTATCGATCGGATTGTAATAAGTGTCATTCTCATTTATGGCAGTGGAATATCACGCTCTTTTTATATATATTGCATCTGCATTTCTGTTGATCCAACAAATATCGACCATTAGCTAAATGGTGATTTATTGAAGCAACATGTGAGCAATAACCACGGATGCTGTTTACTTTTATTGCAATCTGTTGATTCCAGAAAAAACTACTTTAAATCGGCTTATAATAAAGCACGTATATTGTGGATGTTCCATAACTTGGACATAATTTTAGTTTGAACAAAAATTTTCTTCGTATAAAAAAAACACAATACGTTGGAATGGAAACTGCACATTGATCAAATAGAATGAATTTGGTGATTGGAAGGAAGCGGATTTGTCAGGTAATGGATCATAAAAATCTGTATGAGTTTTTCCGCCTCGCGAATGGTGTGAAAATATACATTTCTTGTTAATACGTAACCAATCCATTTATTCTGGAATTCAAAATTCGTAATATCGATTAACAGTTAAATGGTGCGCAACGCTATACGCCTAACTATTGTATTAGGAAGTGATTTCTACGAACAATCGACGGCCATTTCAGATCGATTTAGTTTTTTCACGTAATTATTACTTGAACCGTTAGAATTTTCAAATAAAGCGGGCGTTCATTTTCCGCTTGATGGCTTCGAATCTCGCTGTGATATTGTAGAGTTGCACTTTTCCAACGGCCTAATAAAATTTACTTCCATGCAAACGTGAATTTGATACTTTCGGTAACTTCAATATAGGGGCTATTTTTTAACTCACGTAATATATGTTGTTTTAAGAAAACAAAATGATCAATATCATCCTCACCGTTATTTATATTCGGTGTAGTTTTCATGTTTCTTCGTGACAGGGACATTAATCATGTGGTTTTATCATTTTTAAAAGTTAACAGGAAATAACGGAATTCCTGTCATGTAAGTATTCGTTTTCAAACATGATATATACACGAATTTCTGAACAATTAATATTCCCTTACACCAATCAAATATCAGGCATTTGCAAGATTAACAACGCATCATATGAAATTCAATTACATCTGCTTTGTATTGAATGTTTCTTTATAATTTAAAACATTCAGCAAACTCAAAATACTTCGAAACTTCAATATGACATAAATAATCTGTTCACGAAACGCGATACATTGCCGCCGGTATATATTCGATGTTCTCTCAAAGGAGCAAAATTTGATCAGTCTCATAGTTCAGTATTGTTATCCTGATAAATGCAGTCAGCTTACTACCGAAATTGAACTTCAATAAAACAGACGAGGGATTCGTTATTCTTGATCCAGTCCATGCCCAACGTGTTCAATGCATTGGATATTCGATATTTTTAGGTTGAATTCTATATTTCAATCATACGTTATAGTTGATCGTAGAATGTAAAACCAGATTTTTGTTTTTGAAATATCATCCCCTGTGCATTTAGGCTTTTTACTTCATTTGGTCGATTTGTTCTTATATTTTGTATCCATATTCTTTTATTTCTTTCAGAATGTGCAGTTCTGAAATGACGTCAAATCTGGACAATAAAGGGTTTACGAATTCAGAAACATGATATCGGTAGGAATTAGTGATGGGTCGTTCATTCATTTGAAGTGTGCCGGCTCCGCTCACCTGAAGGTGCCGTTCAGTATCTTTCGTTCGAACAAAATTTTTGAAAATATTTTTTGAAATTCACATAACTCGTATACGCAATACATTTTTTGAACAATAGTGATCTCGAAATCAGCATCACACATGGTTTTGGCTGAGGAGGTTGTGAAGAACGGAGCCGCTCTTTTCTAGTGAGTTCCTCATTCGCAGCACCATCACCGATGGTGACAATAAACTCCTCAGTCCAATTGAAATCTGATGTAGACTACGAGTTCACGATTTGATGTGTCACCGAACGACTGTTACTGAGCGATCCTACACTAGTAGGTATAAGTAACTTTTTATTACCTCTTCAAAATTTTCATTTTAAGCGTAAATTTTGTTGTGTACCTTCAAATAAAATTAAATGAATTCTTATGATCTTAAATTATGATTTTCATTTGATAATTGAAAGTGGAACAGTGGGGCGTTTTCAGTAACGTTATTATGAGGCTTAATGGGTTTTTATCTGTGGAAACATTGTCAGAATAAATTCTTAGCCTGGGGTAAGAATATAATTAGGCATCTCTTTACAGGAGTGATTTTGCACGACGAATATTCGGGAAATATTTTTTGTTTGTTGCATCAACTTTTGGCCTTTGGATATTTACAGAAAAGATCTGGATAAGTAATTGCTTTGTTGATATTATTACGGAAACATTTCATGTTTTGTATATATGAAGTAAGATATGAATTTTATTGTTATCGGCAGAAATTTTTTCTCTTTGCACTATGATCAAGTTCAAGTGATCATTGCTTAATACTACAAACAAAGAAAAAAAAATGAAATTGCCTCAATTTTATATCAGGTTGAACCTTCATTAACCAAGAATATCATAAGATCAGAATGCATTTCAGACTCGAATAACTTCAAATTTTATGTGAAACGTAAGAGCAGCTTATCAGAGAATCTTCGAATTCGAATTTGATTACTGATTTTATTCCAGATTGAGTGGAACCGGGAAGAATAATTCAATCAATTTTTGTACTTTGAGATAATGGCTTTTTCTTCAGATTAGAAAGTGGTGGAATGAGATATTTTTATTAATGATATTATAAGACTTGATGAGTTTCAATCTACAGAAACTTCGTCTTTAACGGGGGTAAAAACGTTACTAGGCACCCCTTAATAAAATTGATTCACAAGAATGAATGACTGAAATTTGAAGAGGATGTTTCATTCTCAGTATTATTTAGATTGAACGATTAAATCAATTGCGAATTTGTTGAGATAACTAGTATTGCTGACTGCTAGACCGCTGGCCTGAAGTATCGTTTCATCATTAAAATGTATTTCGAAATATGAAATTTCCATTTATTATCCGTGAGTGAGCAGAATAGAAAGCGGAATAATGCAGTTTAAATAAAAATTTCAGTATGGAAAACCGTTTAATCACACCACTGCCATTCGACGGCCATAAATCAATTTTATTTAACAGTTCGCACCGACCTTCAAAAATCACAATTGAATATTGTACCGGCCAATTTTTGTTTGACGTACTTTTTATGCAATCAATTGGAAGCAAACTAAGTTCTGCAGGAATGGTGCAATGTTAATAACGGCGTAATAATCATACCACTATTCGTATTTGGAATCGAATGACGGTTTTCGATTAAATGCATCTACTTATCATACGTGGGTTCATTATCAAGTTGTTTCTCCTTTAACACGTACAGCGAGAATTGCTTCGTTATGTTAACGAAATAGATCAAACAGGCTTTGATTTCCAAACTGTTAATATATTCTCTATAGGTATATAAAACCTTGAACGCTTAAGAACAATGCATCAGTGGTCTGTGTCTGGGGCAGCCAACACAGACCTAATCTGACCATTCAATTATAGTTTGTCAATAAACCTCTGTGAACTATAATAACGAATCCATATCTATTGTTGCCACCCAACATTGGTGCGTTGAACGTTGAAATTCTTAGGGAATTTGGAACACTCTCAGTATTGCCCATTAGGAAAATTAGTGACGTATATAATCTGTCCTTTTGGTATTAAGATAGATCGTTTGTATGTTTTATTCAATTAACAGGCCTTTTCAGTCGTCCCTTTAATTTTTTTTTATATGAAGGAATTGTGTTCAATTTATACACTCAATTTTTGATTGAATAAAAAAACAAATTTCAATGTGTTTTGGTGTTAAAAAAAAATCTGAGCAATAGATTTCTATTAATCTATTATTAATCTTCTATCAATAGATTTTTTTTGTAAATCTTTATAATGAAAAATTTTTTTTTCTTTGATATTATTGACTCAGAACACTCCATTAGGTATTGAATTTTGTTACACATATTCGAAAAAAATTTCGTTTCATTGAAAAACAATTTGGAAGTAAGAAAAATATTTTGATCCGGACACTTGTGCCATTTTTTTATAGTAAGGCTTAATAAAAGAGTAAACATATCATTTGGTTCATCTTCAAATAAAAATTAAAATCGCAGATTTTAAGTGTTTTCACGATCTTCTTCACACAAAAGTAAACTTTTCAATGCCGTATAATGTTTTTTGTTTGATAGTTTAGAAACTCTGGAAAGTCTGTGACAAATTTGGTGTAGGTCGTGTAATCCTATTGAGTTAATAAAATTTGATCTTATCATCAGGAGTTTCCATCCAGATGTGGCATTGGTAGCTCAACAGGCGTACTGCTGATCAACTACCCAGAAAAACCGGGTTCGAGTCCCGGTAAATACCAACTTAATTTGAGAATACTATCGTGCTTCAGAAGGCACGTAAAGATATCAAAAACGACAGAGAAATTGTCCTAAATGAACCCTCCAATAGAAATTGATAATAACAGTGACTTGATGGTATTTAATAATCATTTCCGACTATTTGCGTTCTAACAATGTTCTACGTTTGAACCCCTCATAAATCATAATCGTATTCGAATCGATCTGATATCTTTTCACATTCGTTTTTTTTCAAAGTCCACTCTATCGGCACGCTTTTAACTGCCTTTGACACGCATGGAAAATGTGCGTATTATTGCACGGATGATCAAAAATCGTAATTCGAAATACTGCAAATGAGGACGGTGTATTGGAATTAAAATATGGTTGATTTGTGTGCGTGTCATCGAGTGGCAGTTTTATCGAGCTGGCTGTTTCCCTACATTGTAATTACGACGTACAAACAATTCTGTTATTGATAGAAAATAGGTATAACAATTAAAATTATACATTGATTGGATTGTACGTTTTTGTTGAAGTTTTTCCATTAGGCAAATATCTAGTTAGACCAATATCTAGTTTTCGATATACACTAATTGCAGTGCGTTTATGTTTGTATGAAAGGACAGACGTATAGTTTAATTTGAATCATTTTAAAGAGGATGAAAATGTCCTTTTTTTTCAGGGCTATGTCGTTGATGGGATGGGTGGAGGTCTGCAGCACTAGGTATTGATTTGGAACGTTATGGTAAGTAATAAACATAAAGATTTATTTTACGTTTAGCGCGGTGATTTTTAATCAATTGGAAAATTTCGGTCTAGTAAACTCTAGTTTATACTCAGTTTATCGCCTTCCACAAATAATTTTAAATTGAAATACACTCTCTATATCCTGTATTCACATCACGTTTACCTTAAGTTCTAATTATCAGTCTGTTATTACCCCAAACGAAATATGTTCGTTCAATCGCCATCAACCTCCACAGAAGTTGCATAGGTGGAAAAAAAAACCGAAACGGTTCACATATCCCTCAACTGTGGTTCAATTCCACCAGAGTTCGATTGGACAGTAGACCGCATCGCGAAATGAAATAAGTTGGATTAACTAAATTTTCAACAAGAGCATATATGCCAGTTTCCAACAAATGGAATAGCCTTAGGAAGGAAGCCCTCCGAAAATCCAGACTGAAACATTTTCTGGCATGAGAAGGAAATTATTATACCGTAGGGGTTATTTGTTATGCACATAATTTTCGTCCTTGTGTGTATAATTTTCCGCAAAGTCCATGCTTCAAACACCGATAAAAGACGACTGAGAGCGATTATACAGAGTGAAAACTGATAATGTTGGAAACGTGACCCGCGAAATTCATCGTGAAGTTTTCTGGAATAGGTCTTGTGAATGCATATAAAGAAATATGCGGAACGTTTTACAAGTACGAGTAGTAAAGTTGTTCCCTCTATAACTGCGAAGACGATACAATTGCATCGCGTGTTTCGGGGTTGTTCGTTCCTCGATATTTTTAGTTCTCAGAGATAACACCTGAAAGGCAGTTTAAATTACGAGTCGAAAGATTAATGGGAGAAACCGTTCTTTGAAGATGCAAGCTCGTCAGCTATTATGAAAACTTAATAGAATAATATATACAACAGTGTCACCTGCTTGAATTAGTGATTTGTTTCATTGACATGGTTCGTGCTGGGAGAACAAATTCTTTTTTTTCGCTCCCCTTTTATTGACCCATCCTCGGCCTTTAAATATTCATACGCAGACTTATAATTTATTTTTCCTAATATTCAGCAGCTAAGTTTCTCGGGAAATTAGTTAAAATGTAGATTAGTTGAGAATCCTTCAGAAGTATTAACAATTTCATTTGATGAATTTGTAAGCGCCACAAGTACAAGGTAATTTAATGTTGGTGAGTGTGTTGTTCAAAGGCCAGCAAGTAATTTTCTAACCACTAAACGGGAGTGCTCTCCGTAAATTAAATTAACGATTGTTAGCAAATATGGGGGTTAACTATGTCATTAGGCCGTTTAGTGAACAATTGCGAATTCAAAAATAGGAGATACATAAATGATAACGTTTTACTTAAATATTTCATTCTATAAACAGTTACCTGTTGCTTTCAATGAGAAATGATAATTCACAATGATATATAAATTGCTATGGGAATGTCAACCCAATCGTAACCATACGAGAGGCCGATTATTTATTAGCGGGGTGTTTCTGAAAACTGAAAACAAATTCGATAAAGTATTCCGTGAAATTTCCGGGTATAGAATTTTCCTAAAATCAACGTTAGTAGGTAAATATGTACGGAAACCTACATGGCAAACAGCTGCTTCGCAACGTTGGCCGCAGTATGCCCGTTCAGTTGAGAAAATAAGAGAAAAGTTCCGTTCACATTACAAACTGAACTGCGAAAGCGAATATGCAGTTGTCCATATAGACGAAACGATAGCAAAGTTGGCAACAATTAATAATCAAATATTTTCCTTTTCCATTTTACGTTTTTTCCAGTTCCCCATGAGATCGAATGAAAATTGTATGGTTTCAACTTCAATGGGTGGACACAACTTCAATATGGTTAATAAATCAAAAATCAGAAGAAATGAAGAAGTTGCTGAGATTGAAGAGCAAGCAATCTTTAGAGAGGATTGTATTCAATTAATTAACTCAGTGGAATGACATTTAAAGGTGTCCCCAGAGGAAGAAATCAGGTGAAAAGTTGACCTCACCTTCCAATCCATTAAAGTGAAAAATATTCATCCAAGAACGCCCCTAAACTGGGGCGTCGTTAATGGGGAGTTACTGTTAGTAAATACACCATTATTTTTAATACATTCTGATAGTTGATAATCATACAACCTTACATTCATTTAGTTGAAGCACAATTTTTTTGAGTTGTGGATCGAGCTTAACCAATTGAACTAATAAAACATGAAATATAAATGTGAATTCACATTCAATCGTTGATGCCATATCTCCTGTGAATAAAAAAGCCAATTCACGGAATTTTTCGACTTCCGCATTCTGGGAATGTGTCAGTATTCTGTTGTGTTTGACGACACAATCTACATGAGTAGGAATCACGAATAATTTTTCTCGCCGTGAACGGTCTTCCGCAATGTTTTCCTGAATTCCTGGAATATTCAATGTTTCATGAAATACGTCTTTATCGCAGAATTTGTTCAAGATGATATTTGACATCAAAAATGGTAATCGTCCAAAAAGAATTCTCGAAATGATGATGACTCTTTAATTACGAAAGTGATCTATCGTAACAATTGATCAGTTAATCAAGTAAATGAAATGTTTTGATAGTAGTTAGCGCTTATGAAGATGAAAGATGAAGAGAATCGAAAGAAACAACTTAAAAAATAGTTCAGCTTACTCTCATCAAAGAGACAGGAGAAGAGAAAACGAGAGGTTAAAGGGTACAAAATATATAAAGCGTACAATTCGCTCTAAAGTTGCCCAAATATGAGTTTCATACCGAAACGGAGAATATAAGAAGTGGAATAAAATTACTAATTATATTCAACGATCACATCGACTATGAATCTTTTGCTCCTGGAAGTTTACCTGATTTGCATTTCACTATCTTGTAGTTCCGTTTCCATGACTACGAGATGAAATATATGCGGACCTCCGTAGAGGAATCATCAGTTTTCATTATGACTAATGCTTCAGTTCCCGAAACCAACGCTTTTCCAAACTTTCTTCGAGTGTATCGACTGAATTACGATGGAATCGAACGTCTGGCCACTTCACAACAATCAACACAAAATAATAACGAGAGTGAAAACGCGTTTCCCTTATCTGTATAATGGAGGAATTCAGCATTTTCTTAAATTTCGACTTTATTTGGATTTTCTCATTTTTCAGTCTCACTTTCAACGTTTCAATTTCATACTGCGGTAATTGAAACGGCTGGCTTTATATAAATATTTTCGGAATCCAATACGACTCTTTATCAGGGGCGAGCCAGCCTGATTAATTTTCTTTCTTCATCCTCCCTTCTTGGTCTTTTGTATAGTTATATGAAGTTGATCTATCCGAAGGAGTGCGTCAATTACTTTTGCGCGATTCTCCGAAGATTTATGTATTCTACTTGAATCAATTTCACGGAAGCTTGGTATCATTAAGTTAAACAGTAGATCCGGACACTCTACATTTATTCGTCACGCTTTTTGAGTGGTTAAGTGTATTTTGTGATGTATCCACGTTTAAGGGAATTAGGAGGGTTTGACATGAAAGTGTGTTCGACTGATAGCATTAATGTTGTTCCGTGGGCAAATAAAGTTGAAATTTTGTGAACCTGAGGTTTGAGTTCGTTTTTTAACCACAACCGAATTTATGAAATAGCAATTATGTACCTATCAATGCATCGAACTCTTGATACGGATAATGTTGTGTGGAAGTTTTGATCTTGCAGACTCCAATGGCTCAACAGTGTTAGAAACGACGTCGATGCAAGCAATGTAAGCTAGTACGGAGTACATTAATGATCGTTGTTCAAAGTGAACTTCGATAGTGATTATACGATATGTTTCGTCTGTCGAAACCAAATATCTCTTGTAGCTGCAATCTAATCACATTATACGGTATCAAATCGAAAGAATTTCAGGGGATCCTTTTACGCTCTCACTAGATTGCACGACAACATTTCTATTTCAATGCAATAAAAGTTGTGAAATGAACGAGATTGGGTTGTACAGAAAAAGTTTCCTTATTTCCGACGGTTAAAAATAATCCTATTCAAAACTGTGTCACTGCTTCACAGGTATTTATTATCTCACAGTCATATTTATTATTATTGAGTAAAAGACATATTAACTCCACTCCATTGAGGATTTCGTTCTCAAAACACGAATATCAGGACTTATCGCACTCAAACCATAATTTGACCGTTAGGACCGTTAAAAATCTTAATTAGGGATATGTGTTAGCGATCGATATCCTAATGTATCGACAGTTTTCTTACGGTAATGTGCCGCACAGTGCGCAGTTCATTTGAAGTGTGCCGGCTTCCTAATCGTGCCATTCAGTATGATCGTTCGAAACACGAAATTTTCAGAATTTTCCGAACAATAGTGATTTCGAAGTGTACATCAGATATCGATTTGACTGAGGAGGTTGTGGAGGACGGAGTTGGGTACACTAAAAAGTATCGAACATGCCTGGTTATAATGCGTCACAAATCCTCACGAAATTAAAAAATACTCCGAATTTCTAGCGGGATTCCTCCGTTCGAAATAAGTTTCTCAATACATCTTATGATGGGAGTAAATTGATGGCGTTTCAAAACTGTCTTTTCATGTGACTCCTATTGAACATGAGTGTGTATGAATATTATAAATTCACGTGAGGTTTACATATTCAGAAAGTTGGCTTGTTCCATATTCCACGTCGGACGCTTCGGAAGTGGGCGGTTGTTCATGTAGCCGTCAAAAATGTAGTAGAATTCTTTTTCATATTAAACTTATTCAAATAGCACCGCCAAAATTTTTGTTTCAAATATACAGAAAATTTGGTGCGATGCAATAGAGAAAACAGTGGGCAAAGCTCGGGTGTGAAAAAAAATTTAAATTTAGATATGCCTCCTACAGACTAGAATGGTGTGTAAAATACGGCATTAACAATTAGCCCTCTGTTTTAATAACTTAGTAGTAGTTAGGAGAAATGTAAACATAAATAGTAGAACCGCTTAGTGATAAGAGAGTTCCGATTCAGTCTCGCTCAGAGATAATTCTGTCTTCACGGTCTGTTTATAGTTCAAATGCAGTAAGTTTAATATGCGATTCAGAATAAGTTCGCAGCTCAAATGAAGGATGTCCCATTGCAAAGAAACTTTACGTTTTATTAATTTTTTTGAAAATACTTGTGAAGAATCGTACTTACTATATTGTATTATAAATTATCACTTGTCAGTGCTTTTAAAGCACAAAACTTTTTTTGCTTACTTGATTGATATTAAGAAACCATCTGTAAACAAATCATCCAAGTAGGTTATATTCATTTCGCGATGAATCGCCTCACAATTATCATCTATTCATAATAAAAAAATAACTTTTTGGAGTAAGAACAAATCTAAATTCGAAACTTCGTTAAGTTTACAAATTCAATGTCGTCTTTTATTCACCCCAATGGGATCAAACTCAATTCATAACAAATCTAAGATCTCGTACATGTTTTTAACGAAGCTCCCTTTATATGTACTTAATCAAATCCCACACTAAACTAAATTGCGGTTCTTAAACCTGGTTCCGTTCGACAGATATGTCCTCAAAAAGTGGCTTTATGTGAGTTTCATCGATTTTTTTCTCCTGACACCCCATTACGATTTTTGTAATGTTGAAATTCTATTGCGAATCGGACAGTTAATGAAATTGCTACCTTTTATGAGTTAATTGAAAACTGAACCGCAGAAGTTGAAATAGAGGCGTCAGAGTATTGTTTATACAAATTGATGTAATTGTTCGAAAAATCCATTTAGTGAAGCGTTATTTTAATTAAGTCAGAGTAAATAATGTTTGTGTTCGAAATTCAGTATTATCCACTTCTGTTAAAAAAATAAGTTTATTGATATCCATTTTAAACAGAACACGGGATTTCTTCTTGTAGTAAAGAGGACAGGAGATGCAATTCTTTTTTTAATAATTTGCTATGGTTGAATTTGAACCATGTGATCCATACAGAAACATTGTTGTCCCATTCCGTCTGTTAGGGTGAATATGGTTGTTTTCAGCAATTAATTCATCGTGTGAGGAAAAAACGACTAGAAGTTTTCGTATTTGTGCAAGTGAAGTATTTATGGTCCATAAAAAATGCACTGGATGCTGTAAAAACAAACGACATATGGAATTTGATGATAATGGCAACATATTTCCCTCCAGGAATGAATGTGGCAATTTTTGCTCAGTTGCTGAAAAGCCCCATGTCAAGCTTTATGTGGACCAGCTTGTATTCATACCAGTCTAGAAAACTTGGAACAATAAGTGCAATGTGTGCACGATTATTTTCTAATTATCACGTTGGTGAGTTAACCCGCTTCATTTTCCAGAAGCAGCCCAGTTTAAACGACAAAGGGCTTATTTCATAAGTAATCCGTCTTTAAATACAATCTCTTGATTTGAAACGTTCTGATTATCTCTGGCCTCCCATTCTCTATCTCGATATTCCCTCTGTATGTAAGTTTGAATAATGGGAGATTATACAAGTTTCCTCATTCAAATTATGATATAAATGCTACCAATCCATCAGAAGTCAAAGAAAATATCGCGAGAGATGAATACAAAGAGTGTTGAATCAATCAACTGGTGCAGAGTTTCAAAACCACTTCATCATGTCCATGACAAAACAGTGTAATTATAAAGAATGGAGTATATTTCGGAGTTCACGTTCCCTTTCGCGTCCTTGTTATGATAGATCGAGGAAAAACTTCTGGTATATAGAACCATCCAGGGAACTTCAAAATATATGAACGTTTGTAATCTGGAAAGTATGATGGGAAAACCGTCGATCTCCACTTCAGAAGTAACTTGCGATAATCATAATTTCAGCAGATGAATTCGTCGCAAATGCAATGATTCCGACTGACTGAACGCTTTCACTTTCCGAGACAATCCTTGTAAACTCGTGAAATATTTCGACAATCTCAGCTCATAAACTTTGCGATTTACTTTCCGAATAAAAGCGAGTTTCGATAGACATAATTCATACAATTTTGCTGACAATCCATTCGAGAAGTCGCGCAGTTATTATATGCTTTTCAGAAAGAAGCTGGAACTCACTATCAGATGAAGAAACTTCGATTGTTGAGAAAAATAAAAACTTAACTCTAATTGTGTTCTGCTATTTTCACAATGGGGTTGTTATACCCTGTAGGCGGCAGGTCCAAAGAACAAATGAAATTATCTCGCTAGCTTGTACATTAAGTAACCGTTTTAGTCCAATCTTTTTACAAAGCCCACAATATTGCGTCGTAAATATGAGAGGGAAAATTTTTCGTTTTTGAATACGAAAGCTGAGATCACGTTTAGCTAATATCGTTAGACTTCCCGATTTTCAATTCTATTTACTTACCTCTAAGGACATCCCTATCTCATTGCTCCGACAGATGTGATATACTCCATACGATGACGTAATTGGAAAAACGAAGAGTGAACGAAGGAAACGAAGAAACGTATGCATGAAAGCTTTCATCTATTCAAGACAGAAAAGATACTTTATAAACGCCTGTAAGTGAAGTGAACGGTACAAACTATATGTGAGAATTTCCCATAGGATTTGTTCGTTAAAGAGGAACGACACATCGATTTGTATCCAAGCATTGAGAATTCATTTTGCTGATATCCATGTCTCAAGTGAATAATCAGCTTGAGCTACAGCAAATTGGAAGCGATTCAAAACTGATCAAAAATGAATTGATTTTGAACGTTTATCAGACGAAGTTACGTTACGGGCTTTATACCGTGGGCGATAATGCTGTTTCGTGTCTGAATTTCATATTTTAAGATGTTCTACGTCTTAAAAATTACAGTTCGTGGGGTAAATGACGGGAATGGATCGGTGCCGCAACCACCTGATCATCCGATTCAAATTATCTTCGATTACGTTGCTAAGATTAATTGATTTCGTTTCGTTAAAATAAGTTAATTAACTAACCTGAATACTTCTTTGATTGTCTTGAAAAAGAAACGAAATAGGATTCCCCAAACTAGTAGCGATGAAGAAATGAATTTTCATGAGAAAATACGGAGAACCAGTAGTGTGTATGGTTTCATCAAAGACGACATAACTTCAAAATAGTTGGCTCAAGACGCGTAAATAATTCATTTATGGAATGGAAATGACAACGGCCGAATATTGATTAAACACTTGATTTATAACCACACTGCGGTACAGCGAGGATCACCAGATTGGAAGGTTAAAATAAATGAACAGAACTTCAAAATATTCGAACTTTGAAGCAATTGTGGGGAGCCTGATATGAATGAAACTATGCAAAAACCACTTTTCTTCACTTTGTGTTGAAGGTATTACTTGCAACTTTCCTCGAAATATTTGAGAAACTATAAAAACCTTGAACTAAAATTTAATATTTGAAATGAATTACCTTAAAACTCGAAATGTATCTTCTCCCTTTTGAGTCTTCGTTTAATTCCTAAAATCTCTTTGATGTTATTATTTGTTTTCTATCTTCCAGTTTATTCAATTTATAAAGAATTATCAACATATTCTAAGGTCCGTCATAATTTTTATGTTGTTCATTATTCACTTAAACATGCCCCGTTCTTCGGAAAACCTTTTCATTTCAATAGTTCAAACAAGCATACCTACCTAAAAACAACTGTTAACATACCTAAAATTCATCCCATCTTGAGTTCATAAAATTCCATCTCAAGTTATTCCATGAACTAACGACGTGAATAAAATTACTCAATAAAATTGGAATAGCCTTTTCTGGCAAAGAGAAAAATTATTATGCACTTTACACTTCACCGTGAAAGGTTCATTATTATTAATTAGATGAAACTACACACCAATCTGGATTATATACCTATTCCATCTAAAATTCACCGCATCAATAATTGGATGCAAATTTTTGCCTTACTATTGCAAAAATTTCCATTTTTAATTTTAGAACAAAACATTCAAAGTACGAGTCGATTCCGATGAAAGTTATTAAGGTTTCCTTGGAAAAATTGTTTCAACGCGAGAGATTTCAGTCAGTTATTGATGGATCATGGAAAAAAGGCAAATATTTACAGTTATTTCGAAATAGGTTCAAAAAAACTAAAAGCATCATCTCAAGTTCCTTCATGTTTTATTATCCTTTTGAAATTTGCAGGAACTTCTGATCGATAGCGTCTCAACTTGAACTCATAAGCATTTATGCGAAAAATAATCATGAAAATCGTGAGTTTAGACTTTTCCTGAAAATACGTGCCTCCTCAGCATCAAATTTTCCGAATGGAAAGGTGCAAATTAATATTTTCTTTCAGTTAAGGTTCACTATCTGAAATAGTTCAGAAGCGATTCAAATTGAAAAATTTTCCTCTTCAATTTCACGTTGAAAATCGAACGTTTTATTCACCCGCCTGATCGAAAATATTTCATAACCCTTAAGGAATTTCGGTTTTTCAGTTTATAGAGTAATCTATAACTAATCGAAAAGTTTGTTGCATTTATCTTTTCCGATTCCAATCAAAACTTGAAGGGTCGTTGATATCAATTTTTTTTGGAAAATTTTGTCGTTCTACGTGCCTGAATTATCCACCAAAAATCATCCCTCACATATATACACATAAAATCGATATGGACTTACCAACGACAAGCTTTTAATCCCGCTTATTTCATTCCGTTGGCCAATTGTAAACGATAAATCCTTTGATATTGTGATTTTTGAAAGGAAATGATTTTTGAAATTACCTTGTCAACTTACAAATATGGCATTGTCGATTTGTTTGTTTTATAGAAAATCCAATTACATTCTGGAGTTATCTGTGCAAAAAATCGGAATGTTTCATCAGTTTTAATGCATTTTCTAATATTTCACAGTGATCAAAAGCAAAAACCTATTTACAATTTCATAGATTCATATTCAAATAACATCGAACTACAGAAATACAATCTATTTATGATAAACTAATTGAGAATTTATCCACAAGAAATTCGAGAGATATATATTGATAACGAAGGGCCAGTTATCCTTAATTAAGTTTCAAATTGGAAATTCGTCACTGCCCGTGGAAGATTTATGTGCAAATCATATTACTCGTTAAATGTGTCCCTTTTGAATGTAGACGATATTTTGATATCCTCATTATAATGTTCATCAAAAAAACAAAATCATTGAACCAAGTAAAAAAAATATTGTGCAATGACTTCGTTGTAGTTTTGTAAACTGTATAAATAATCTCGTACAATTCAATTTATTTGTAACAAAAAAATTGGAATTTTCTGTTGAATTATTTGGAATAAAATCGTATTGTTTCAATTCAGCTTTATTATAGTGACATAATAATGCATATTAATCGAGTGTCCAAATGTATGATTTGCAGAATTTTGAATTTAGTGTACTTTAGCATGTTCTCTAGACGGTCCTCCCAATTCGTCCTCCTTCAACGCTTGCATGTAATCAAGTAGGGAAGTTACGCTGCTCGTGTTACTTCCAGTATCCTGCAAAGTGCTATCTTCGTCGTCATTATCGTACATTATTGTTGATAAACTGTTTGATAAGGAATTACGAAAGGTGCGTTCTTCATCATCGGTCAATTTTTCCTCGTTTGCGCGTCGAGAAAGTCCTTTTCCATCTTCCTTGAGCCTGGATATCTGTGTTATAGGTTCTTCGTCGTCTTCCAACTCGTCGATTTCATCATCTGTTAATTGCGACGTTTCAGCGGAACGTTTTGGATCAAGATCAATATACGCTAGCATATCATTTTGATCATTCGTATCTTTGATGTCCAGTTCTTCCGAATGAGTGTTACAGTTCTCAGATTCATCGAAGATAATGCTGGCGATACTCTTTTGCGAATCATCTTCATCTTTGGTATCAGGAGTCATGATGGCACTAGTTCTTTCAGAGTAATCATCATCTGGAATACTTTTAGAATAAACATTGTCATCGCAACTTTTTCTTTGCGAATAATCGACACGTTTGGGCAGGATTTTTTTCATTCTGGAATAATCAGTGCGATTAGTCACGGGGCTTGATTTCCGGGATATATCGATGTAATTCTCCTCCGCTTGAATTGCATTAATTTCTTCGTCAGTTTCTTCGACTATAACACTCATGCCACCCCTGTAGGTACGATGAACATAATTCCGTCTAGGCGCTGCTACTACCACTTCTTTTGCAGGAGGTTCTTCTTCGGTATCAGTACTAACTTCTTCGAAGGTATCGCTGTCGTAACTTCTGTCAGTACATTCATCATCATCTTGTTCATAATTATTCATTTCAATATCATCAGTACTGATAGTGTTTTGAGAAGAATTTTCCACATTTTGCGAGTACTCAATTTCTGAACAGCAATCATCGTCGTTAGCAGCACTTTTTTCAGGGATAACACTTGGGTTACTAATTTCCGAAGTGATATCATGTTCAGAAGTAGTTTCTTCAGCAATGACACTCCCGGCACTACTGAGAGAGCAATCTTCATCTAATTGTGTGGGTCCTTCAACATTCACAGTGATATGAACTTTATCTTTAGTATGTTCAGCATTGTCCATTGTTGAAACTGTTTCATTTGCTACAAAATCATCATCGCGATTACTATCTATTTCTTGGACTACTGCGTGGCCACTCTCCAAACGGTTGTTACCCTTCTGCCTTTGTGACGAATAACCTTCATTCTTTTTCAAAATATTTCCTTCAGAGAATGAAGTGGTTAGTTTTTTAGATTGCTTAACCCGGACTGTGTGTGATTCTTGCCCTTTCTTGCAGTTGACGGGCGAATTAGTGAGCTTGAACTCCTTTCGTTCCGGCGCTTTTTTCATTTGTTTGCTTGGACTAACCCCAGAATTAATCCTTCCGGATCTGGAAGAAGACTTCGAAGTTCTTCGAGAAGATTCTCTGGTTGCTGTTTTCTTCACCATGTACGTTCCATTCGATGTAGCCGTTGCCGTTGTGTTCAATGAGAATTGCGACATTGAACTTCTAGTGTCTATAAGATCAAACGCTTCAAGATTATTGTCCTTAGCTAGAGATTGTTTGTCTCTCATGATCTCAGAAAATTTATCCAACGTCTCAGGATCTATGTCGTTGTTACGGAAATCTGTCACCTGAAGTGTGGGATTAATTATTAATAGGTGTAGAATTTTGGGACCCATTTCATCAGAAATTCCACATTTTTGCATGTCCAATGCTTTCACCCACATATCGTCAAGAAGTTCATTCAAAATAAATTCTAATCCATAGTCCCCGAAGTCGTTTCGGTTTAATGTAATTCGCCTAAGTCCTAACATCTTCTCGGCATCTGGTTCATTATAACGAAGTGACGTATGCCAACTACTATTCAAGCGTGAAAGTCGATGACTTCTTATGAGGTCCCCGATGTACTTGCCACATTTGGGTGTCAAATCACACCCGCACAAATTGAGGAAAGCAATCGTTGGCAAAAACTCTATGGCTCTGCATAAACTGAGGCAGCCTTCTTCGCCAATTGGACTATTCCTGAAGGATATATTTCTTATACTTGTACTGTACCTCAGCCCACCGAGAATGTAGTTGATATTGTCATTCGTTAATGGTAAACCTTCCAATTGCACGGTGTTCAAGACTGGGTTACAATGGAACGTCTGTCCCAATGCTCTAGCCAGAGTTTTCAGAACGTAATCCGTCCGCAGCAGTCCAAACTTCTGTTTCATCTGTCGCACTTTATCGATGGTATTAATGTTGTCCATGAAAGGCACGGCCCCCATTCGACTTCGGATGGCCATGATATGTAAGCTTGTATCCAGTTTCAGGGCCCCGGTCAGTGTAATCCAATCCTCGAGTTTGAGACGATCCGCGCTAAAGTCAAGAATAGTTTTCTTACTTGGATCGCAATTTTTGGCCCAGGATAATGTAGTGATTTTGCTTCGGCGACACAGCTCTTCGTACCATATATAAAATACGTTGTCTGGTTTCGTTGATCCATTACTGGAAGCCACCGAGCTCGAATGTTTCAAGGGAACGGGAGATCGGCTCATTTTCAATGTGCTTGTGACTCCAATCAAACAGAATATGCAAATGAGTGGGTTTCGTTTGTTTCTACCCGAAGTAAACTTTCATCGCCAACTTTTTTTTTCGTTCTCATTTATTATTACGAAGCTGGGTGATCGAATTGAAAAAATTTTTGCTAAGCCACGCGATGGTTTATTAATTCACGTTTTAAACTTAATCCGATTCGAGTTCCGAATGTTCAATTGCTTCTTGGCTTCCGGTTTGTGTTATTTTACGAAATTATTAATAAAATGCGAATTTTGTTCACTGCCTTCAATTATCTAGTGAGCCATTTAGATTTTTGGATAATCGCGGTGGCGGTTGCTCAAAAGAAAGAATAATGAAGTGCTATTCCAGCTTGCTATTGAAACGATTTCGGGATGTACTTCTCTGGGTAGGCGATATAAAATAATTGATCGTTGAATGAAATTAATTGGAGGAACGTTTTTATATTTTTCCGTATTTTAAATTTTTTTACCATCCTCGCCTCATTCAAAAGGATCCCACTATTCAATTTAGAGCCGATTCAGTTTGTTTTCGAGGATGCTCGTACATATGTCACTGTCATATTATGTTACGGTGAGAAGGGCATGTTATCACCCGAGTTCTGCCGTAGGATTCCACAATTGACTTATGGCTCGTTTGAAATCAAATAACACACAATTGTCAAAATCGATTGCCGATTTACGACGACTCAACAACAGTAGAAAATACCCCAACCACTATAAACCCTATCGTTAGTATTATTGGATCTTGAAGCACCGCGTTGAGAAAATTTTACGAATAACGTATATTATTTAATCAGTTCGGTACATAAACAAATAATGATAAAAAATTAAAGAAAATGAGTAAGCGTCGTAAAGAATACGTTTATCGTTCGTGCGTTTCTTCTCTCGAAAAATTATCTATATACTCATTGAAACGAAAGATGTCGGATTATCTGCCAGTATGCAAAGATGATGAAATAGCTTCTGCAATCACACAGCCCTTCGGTCTGGTTGTCAAATCCCTGCGTATGAGCCGAATCGAAATCATCATTTCTACCTTTACATTCAGCTATTCACTATTGAATTTTCCCAGCCGGGAAACGTCAGATCCAACCCGTGTTTGCTCGCATTCTTTGATCCGGATTTATTTTCAAATGAATGTTTTCACACTACAGCACCAGAGTTCGAAATGACGAAACATGCAATTGAATATCCGCTGAAGATACTTTAAAAAACCTAATTTATTGGCTTGCACGATACTGCAGCTCGCGACATAGCGGCTGACATTTTTGTTCTAGGAATTTTGTAATGGACAAGCCTTGTAATTGAAGAATCTCTGATTTTGCTCGTCGCGGCATTCGTGTCAAGTATTTTTTGTACGGCTTTAACTCCGCTAATCGTGTTTAAAAGATTAGAATGATATAGATTGCCCGAGGGATTGTAGTCCATTTTGGCTCATTGTTAATTGGACGAAAATTGAAATCGGGCATTCCCCTGATATTAATTTGTGAGTGAGATTTTACGTTATCAGTTTTGACTTTTCGTTCGATCATAGACTACGATTGAGAATAAAAAATTATTTTTGTAGCATATAAATGAGGTATTCGTTTAGTTTGTCACTGCAATGTAAATCATTTGGTATCATCAGTTGATATCAGGGAAATAAAATGCCTCTAGATTAAGTTTCCGCGTTTTATAATTTACATTCGATAGTTTCTTTTAACCTGATGACATTCCGTGGGTCTGTTGAAAAATCAATGACCGAAAACGATTCGAATTATCGTGCACTGAATGTAGACCCTTGATCAATTTTTGTGCGCCACATTCGGAAATAATCTAAGAAAAGTCCTTAATAATCGATGGAGTTGATTCATTCACTTAGGATGGCTTTCAAGTAAATGGTTTCATTTTAAAGTTGTTGGGATATCTTATTCCATAAACGCTGAAGTTTATCCGCACACTCAAAAAGTGCCGCTCACTTCGACTGATTCGTTCATACGCTAAACTGTGCGGCACGTTATCGTTCGCTCAAGTGAACGACTCGTGACTGAGCGACCTAACACTACAGTAGAAATATTGATTATTCCACGATGCGGGTTACACAATACTTTAATTTTGTACCGTAAGGGTAAAAGAATATTGAACCCTACCTCTAAGTCATTGAAACCAAATCCTTTGTATTAGTCAATAATTTAAATAGAGAAAAGTCATAAAATGTCTTTTTCATGCATATTCTTCAATATAAGCATTAATTGTTTTAAAGGAATACCCAGAATAAGTAAATAAATCTTAATTTAAAGCAAACAGAAGAACTCATTGGAATGTCCTCTAACAAAGCCAAATTTGGTAAATGTGTAATGACGTGAAATACAAATAGAAGTCTCAACATCACCTAAATCCCAAATCAGCATGGAAAGTTGGAAATTAGAAGGTTATTTTATTTAGGTCCACATTATTAACCCTTCGCAGGATCGGATAATTCCAGAACAAGCCTATCCCCTTTTAGTCACAACTTTTGGTTGATTAAATTCGTTCCGATAGTTTTGTTCTCCTTGCAGGCTCACGTTCTGTCGTCCCTTGCGCATTATAAATCTTTTAGACGGATTGAATTCAAAGTGCCAACTCCCTGGTGGTTTGATGATTTTGGAGACTTCAGTCACCCAATTGTGAAGTTGAAGGTCCCATCTACATAGGAATCGTATATTATAAAATAAACGAGCAAGATTGTGCGAATCGAATATCAACTATTTACTTGCTTTTTCTTGCCTTGAGAGGTGTTGTGTCAACTGCGATACGCTTATGACGGTGTGCTGATGCGCTTTCCAAAGTGACGTCACTGGATCTTTTAAGCATATATCCCCACTACGGGAATTATTTACTTCCGTTTAAAGGAGGTGGCATGACGTCATCGAGCGATGCGCACGACGAGAAATCGGCATAACGTTATTAGCGTATCGTGGTGTCAACAATATCTGGAGTAGCGAACTGGTCAATTAGTGTAACTGTGGTTTCCTTACATCATTTTCTCTGTTCATTTTCGCATGAATAATTAGTAATTAGCTCGTGCTAAATTGAGCGCTTAGCAATACCGGGATCAAACGTATTGAACTGCTGCTTGGTGGGTTGCTTTGACTGAGCGTAGCTTTTTTTGTGATATGCAATGTTTCTTGATATTATATCTGGCCAAGAAAGTTGTTAATCTGAGAGATATATAAAATATATTTTATCCTAGATTGTTTTTTACTCTATAGTCAGACCCCTCCTTTCCATTGGGCACTCAGAGCATCGGCTCAGGGCACCGTGATTCAAGAATGAAGACTTTTTTGGATCCTCAGAAATGATTCTGAAGATATCGATGATATTTACTAAAAAGGCTCGTGATAGGTTCACTTGCAAATCTCGATTAAAGAATGTATAATTCTGTATATTTCTTCTTGAAACATGATCCTGGACAATAGTGATCGTTGAATTGAACATCAACTCAACCGGTCCAAGGGTTTCATTTTAATTTCATGAAAACCAAACAAAAATGAACGGTTCATCAGGCTTTTTTGCTCAGTTAACAATGCAATCTAGTAGAATATGTCGATTTAAGCAACCAATATTTCACAGTTAAGAATATTATCAAATTGGCCGTAAATATATCCAACGTTGTTAAATGTTATGGGTAAAGTTTCGCGACATAATATATGTACTACGTAAATTGTTTAATATATAATATTCATTTTCCCAAGAGAGATCGGAGTGCAAGAGCCAATTTAGCGAGATCATGTAGTACGTTCAATTAGTTCGATAGAAACAGTTTGTAGAGTTCTGCTATTGTGAACTTTTGTTTGATAGTAGTTGGAAACCAATATAAAGTTACTGGTCATTCTAAAACCCCCGAAATTGACCGCCACCCCCGAGTGCATAGAATATTTCTACAAGTGAGTTGACGGGTTCTTCCGAAAATCAATCTTGATAAAAGGGACTAAGATAATCATTTATTCCCTTCAAGTTTCTTGACTGCAACATACATCGATAATTTGAATTTCAAATCTAGGCAATACGTGATGTCGTTAGAACGCTAAGGGGTTGCTATACGAACTTGGTAGTCTCGGAACACGAAAATTGTAAATTGCTGACAAAATCTCGCATATACATTTCCTGGTAGTTTAGAGGTTTCGGAATAACAATCAATTGCTCCCTGTATCAATATTTATCTTGAAACGGATTCACATTTCAAAACATTCCCTCTACTATAATCAATACCGATGGCAGATAGTATTGAAATGGAATAACTTCTCGGAAATTTTGAGGAATACTAACAAGGAGCTTCCCGGAGACCATCTCGTATTTCCTGATTTTTTTATGAACCCAAAAGTAAAGGTAGATCACCGTCCACTGAATTATACTTTCTTGTTTATCGCATTTGTATTCCACAAGAGAACTTCAATATTGCCAAGGAGGTGAACTTTCAGAGAGAAATACCTCCAATATTATTTCACCTCCAGATCCATTTTAATAACTACCGAGAAATTCTTTATGAACAGAATTTCGATGACAAAGTTGTTCCCAGAAAACATTAGAAGGCTTTCCGCGCTGGAAGTCGTTGGATTATTTGTATGTTAGTCCTGGATAGTGAAAAATTCGTTACAAAGATTCTGATCCCATGCGGAAAAGTAGGGAGACAAAACGTGATAATCGCTTGGTTTACTTTAATCAAATTGAAACGTGAAAAGAAAATTAATAACTACATCGCATACGACCGCTTCAAAAATTAAAATTTTCACACTCGCCTAGCTCCCCCGCATATTATAAAAGGAATTTTCCTGCTTGCCTCGCTATTAACGCTTCCAACTTTCCTATAACCCGTGAATATTTTCCTTCGATAAAACTAATATTTTATTCATGAATCGTTTTCGAGAAATTCTGTTGATTTTAAATCTGGCGCCTGACAAACTTCGATATCATACGTTGTATACGTACGCTAAAACCGACAGACAGCCCCAGGCAATTCAACGAATTGAAAAGAAGCCAAGAGATCTTGGCACTTGTCCTTTGGAAAAACGAAAAACTGAAATCCAATCATAAAGTGCTGTGATACACGAAATTATACACCTCATGAAATATTTCGGCACGAAAATATTTTAAAATTGTGCACTTCGAAAAATATACTTACTTATGCGATTTTATATTACACGACCCGGCAGGGCAGAATATATGAAAGAAACGGGACTCGAATATTTGAAATGCCTGTTCTCGACTAAGGTGTCCCTGGATGTCCCCATTGAAAAATGAAAAGTCGCATTCTTTTTCCGCGTAACACTGAATGATGATCTCCAAGGAAATGATATCAAACTCCAAATTCACTTCTTCATTTTTTGACTCGTCAAAAACCGACATTCGTATGCTTGAATTTATTTTAAACTCCACTTTATTCGTGGCTGTTTGAAAATTTTACAATCATTTTAAACTAATCCCCAAAAATTAAACAAAAAGTAGGTTATTTTGAACGTGTACATATTGTTTATTTTTTGGAATATTCTACTTTCGAGGAATTTTTTGTGGATCTCCTCGGAATTTCAGAACATTTGGAAATTTTGAAGTGTTTAAGGAAAATAGAAAGGCCATATCCAGAGGGGTGCGATGAGCCGAGGCATTTGTTTCGGGTTACAAAGTCCAGGGTATCACCAACATTATTTCTCTCAGCAATCCTTGGAAAACTCTCGCGAATTCGCTTAGTGAAGACCTTTTTTTTTGATCGGCTCGAGCCGGCAACGAATTTGATAAAACGATATAGGTTTTTAAATTCGAAAGAAAACTAGGAATCTGAATTCCTGAATCCAATGTTGATAACATTATGAAGAGTATTCGCAATGAAAAAATGAATTGGAAGTTGAACAATATGAAGAAGTACTTTGAATAAAGTGCTTGTACTATCCATTTGTTTTTTTCCGTTTAGTTTTGACAAACGCACAGCAAAAACTTGAGCCAAAAAACGTATCGTTCTCAAAAATCCGACTGTCCGAGTTTTGTAAGTAACCTATTCAAGAAAGGTATCTCCATGTTTATATTCATCTTGATATATTCTCATATTCATGAAATTTTAAAACTTGTACAACACGTGAGTAAATTGCAAAATGTCATATTCAGATTTGATAGAAGTTTGGAACCTGCAAGACTCATGAATGTCTACGATATTTTGATAATATTTGAATTACTTCATATAAAATAAGGAAAACATTGGTTTCAATTGTTTATTTGCACAGTAAACTATGGTAATACAAGTTCATCTTCTAATCTAAATTGAATAACAGAAGGATGTGAAATTTGAATAAGTGATATCGATGGTGAACCACCACGCTCTCACCTCGACACGTGTGCTTATCCAGATGCTTGTTTCCAAAGCAAAAGCAATGCTGCGTGTTGGAATTTCGTCAACTGTCTCCAGATCGCGTTCTCAAGTTCATTGTCACCGTCGATGTGGGTTTTCTTGCTAAATAAAATTTCAGTCTGTTGATTTCGATTAACCTTATGAATTTAAAGAAATTTTATCATTTCATAAAATTTTACACTCTCAAAATTTTCAGTTTCACGTCGTCTAACTCTGAATGACAGAACCTGAAATGACGCACCGAATTTATGTTTTTATTATCAAACGTTTTGAACACCAAGTATTTCAGTTAAATTATTGATACTGTTTAAGTCATTAAGTTCTCACTTTATAACACACAATAAACGCAATTAATCTAAATGTACATTAAGGAATTGTAAGCAGAAACAGGTAACTTTTATATTCACATTGCCAGGGATGAAAGGGGAACTTTTTAGAGGTACTCCGAAATATTATGAACTGATGAACCGTAATACAAGTGGGTTGTGGGGTAACGTCAGATGAAGAAAAAAGTTTGATAACTTTATTTCATTTGTATCACTTTTGTTTTGCATAAATTGTACAAGGCAAAGCAGTTCTGAGGTAATGAACAATTTACATACTGACGCCCTGGAATATTTCACCGAAATATTTTGTTTTTGCGAATATTCATCTGGGCGTTTCAAGGAGTTACTTCGAGTTTTCCAACTTGGAGAAGTGAATACTTATATATAAATCAATTTACGCGTAACATTTCAAAGTCAAATTACACAAAGGGTTATTGAAAATGTTTGCAAATTACAATATTTGATTATATGTGTATATGTACGTGAAAATTTTGCAGTAAACCGAGTGCCTCAACTGCATCGGCAAACGATTTCCGCCAAAATGTTAAGCTTATTTGTAAACCAAATGATATGGGTTTTCCTCCTCATTCAATTCTACCTTACACCCGAAAAACCCAACACTCAACTCGTAAATAGGATACGTAAGCATCAGTAAAATCATCCCTTTAGCTGTTTTTCCGAACTATGTCCCCTCGATGTAACTGCTCTTATTTGTCTGAAATTGTTATTATAGTTCCCTTTGCGATCAGATTAATTCCATCTCCGGTGAATCTCTTCGGTTATATCAAACATTAAGGGAAATCATATCTATAAAAACTACCCATACGCACCTGAGTGCTGTTTTCTAATCCCGAACGATTTTATCAATGCACAAATATGTTTCCATCCTGAATATTATGCTTTTTAAAAAAAACTACAACTCACTGTACACTCCTAAAGGAGAATGATGAGAATTGCTCGAACGTCAGAATTGAACTGATTTTTATTTCAAACTCACCTACATATTTTATAGCAACCCCCATATTTCGCTTAACCCGTATACCTTAAGATATACCCTACTGTCAGCCAAAACTCAGATTGATATATAAACTCGATAGCAAATAAATTTATTTCTGTATTTATCTTCCCCCGATTATGTTAGAATGTCTGTACATCACGTGCTCCGATTGTATAAATTTCCCCCTTATATTTTCAATTCGTACGAATCATTCACATTCAGGGATGGATATAGACGAATTACATCGGCCGGAGAAATATTATTCTGTCATACTTTAGCAGATATATGTGTGTGCAAAAATTGTTGGATGCGAGCTTCAACTGCTTGCATATCTAACTGTTTCCGTTCTGTTTTTAACAGATGACTTCAACCTGAGTACCGTTGTACAAGGTATCTGGTAATGGATGGTTAACGTAAAAAAATGTCATGAGATATAATCCTGTGCATGATTCTGTCATAAACAGTAACTTCCACAATCATTGTTCTGATATATTTGATAATAAAAGAAGTATTTCGAAGAATCAAATCTTGAATGAATATCCACTAAAGAATTAAGAACATATGCCCTTATCAATCACCGTCAAAATTTCAATAAAATAAAATATTTAAGTATATTTAATAAAATATCAATGGCCTCATATATATTTTGTGAAACCAGAAATTCCCGGGAGAAACGAAAGTGCGAATCATTTCAATAGTTAATGGTGAGAATTCCAAATGTTTGAGCAAAGATGAAATAATGCTGAAGCGTCGAAATCACCGACTTTAACGTTTCCCCACAAACATTTTATTGGTCCTTTTCAATGATCAATGAATTCAAATTTGGTTCGTTTTGTCGATTTTTTATGTTGATTAAATACACCACTTAAGTGATGATTTTCTTCTGGTTTATTGTATTATGAAAGAAGAATTGGGGAGTCGGAATCTGTAGAGAAATCTTTATCGCAGATATTTCCTGCTTGTTTTCAATGAAACAAAAATTTTTGTCTATTAATGTGTATTGAACAACAAATTTGTAATGCGTAAGTGGTTAATTACCGAAAAGAAACTGGTTAACTAAACGTTACATTCAGTCGTTTCAGCGAACATTTTTCAGATGGGATCGTTGAATGTCCTGGAATCAAAGCCGGAAATGTTTAGGAATGGACCCCACAAATATTATTGTTTGTGTTTGAGAAATCAAATTAAATTGACACGGATCTCCTAGAATAAACCAATTGAAAGCCTGGGGGTCTACGGACCAGAATTTGGGAAGTCCTTCTGTATCGTTTCACGAATTTCTACGAAGAATATTAAATGAATGCCTATACAAACTAACAACGAATGTTATTTGAGCCTTCATTTACTATTGCGAGAAAATTACGATGTGACGTCATTACAATTACACTTTATAACATCCATTCAAAAAATATTATGAACGAAAATTTGAAAGATTTCCAAAAATGAAAACGATAAATTAGTTATGCGATTATGAATTTGAAACACTGACTTGAATTCATATTCCACTATTGAATATTCGAATCAAAATTCAAACAAATGTTTTCAGACGAGAAGAGAAGTATCTATCTGAAAGTGCAAGGTTTCAAATGGAAATATAATAGAATTCCTCAGTCGATATTAAAACATCAGCACCGTGACCTAAAAGGACATAAATCATCATACATGAAATATCGAAACTAAAACGATATATCCACTTCTAAGAATGGAATTGATTCGACGACATCTGCAAGAAATAAGAGTTAAGCTCTTCATCTTCAGATTTTTCACATATGGCTCACCTTTCAACTCCTTTTTTGAAATTATTGAAATAAATTCACATAAATCAAAAACCGGTCAAACTTGCTAGAATTTGTTCTATGATGACCATAGTCAAATAGTCAATTGTTTTGGAAGAAATCAAATTATTAAAATCGGAAACGAAGAAATATTATCAGGATACTATTTTTTCAAGCGTCCACATACGAAAGTGTTGCATATTGTCATGCTTGCCTATTGTAGAATGTTACCAATTGGATGCAACTTTGCAACACGGGTAAAACAGGTTTGATCCGTGGGGGAAAGTATTGACATCGAAGTGAAACCTATGCAAAGTAGGCCGTATATCTCATTGAATGAGGTATCAGAACAATTCGCCAATTTTTCAATTCTAGATGCATGAATAAATTAGATTAGGTTTTCCTGTTGCGGAATATCATTCTTATAGTCAAAGATATCCTGAGTAGAACAAATGTCAAGGACATAGACATAGATGGGACATAGAGATAGATGGGATATTTAGTTCATAAACCTAACATTGAATACTACTAGCAACAATGACATTAAAGAAAAGAGTTGAGTTGGACTACTTCGTTCAGCTTGGTTTAATTTGCTGTCATAGACACATTGGATTTTAAGTTGTCACCACAGAGGAGAAATATATTCTGTGGTTATCATTCCTCAATAAAACGTCGTTAATATTCTTCGAAGTGATTGAAGTATTATCAAGTATTCATTCACCTGAGCCAATAAATTTTTTTTCAAAATAATTTTCGTATAAGTTCATTTTTGTGGTCGCCTGCAAAGGGTCGTTTATTACGCGTGGAAAGTGAGACTTCACTCCGCTTCGCTTCGCCTCGTTCGTCAAACTGACACTCGCATGAAATCATCGACTTTCTGCACTCGTTATGAAATGAACTATTGTTGATACGAACAGTTTCCCTATATTATCACATGTATATTTTATATTAAAGAAATGTAAACGTGTTTAAATCAAAAACTCAAATGACGTGTTTAATAATTCAAAATAACAATTCTCAATATCTGAATTATTGCCATTTATGGCGTCAAAGGAAATCATTTTACACGATGATTTAATCATTTCATAAAAAACGGGATTCAATACTATTTGATGAACATTTCTACAAATCCTCCTGTGGAACAGAAGCGTTCCGATTCCCTCTTGATGCCATTTAATCTCTCTTCAAAATCTCCCATTATTAACATACGCAGACGAATTATTATAAATTGGGTATAATCCTTTATATGCAAACTGACAGTTGTAACAAATTGCGCCGGTCAGCGTTAGGAATAGAAAATTATTAATATAGGATCAGGAGCATATTAAAATGATGTGTGTATATCAGTTCACTAATTCGTACAGTTGGAATATTATTATCTGAATAAAATCGATGACGGAACTTTTTTCATGATATTTGGGTATTCTATGAATGACATTATTATGTATTCAGAGTTTGGAATCTAGTCTTATTAACGGTTTATTGGATATTGGTTTTATATTTATTAGGGACAAATATTTTTCAATAGTAACTGAAATGTGTTTTCAAATTTCTTCATTGCACTTTGTGTGTCGTGGATATTATCGATCGCAATGATCTCCGTAGATTTGGAATGAACTTAATGAATTTATTATAATTCGTGAAATATTGGATTCTGGAATGCAGGCTTTCTTACAAGAATTGTATGAAATTAAATAAAACGAACTTGTCTGAAAACTCTCCAGTTTTCCTTGAGTTTATCCCAAAGAGGAAGATGGAATACATTCAATCGTCTGAGGGCGTTACTGCACCTCTTAGGGAAATGATCCCAAGTACCATGAAATTTCAATCAAAAAAATATCGACATGTTGAAAAAACTGCTGCCGAAGATATGCTGAATGTTTATTTCAAATATCCACCCCCTTCATCCCATTGGGAAAACTGATTCTTTCACAATGATTACAGTTCATTAATAATTCACTTCTGATAACTATGCCCAATTTCCCTTTCCTCGCCTCGTAGCGTTCGGTCGTCCCTAACTTTTCTCTTGTGGTTAGGAAGTTTTCGCAAACAACTCACGGAATTATTGATCATATAAATCCCCACCCACCTTATTCTCTATTTGATAGGATACATTTTATGATGCATTTATGCAATCATGTGTTCGACACGAACCAAATAAGCGCGCACTGGCGAATTCGCCAAACAGTACGTCTCTGCGAACGGAACCGAACATCCAAAACTTTCTTTGCCGAACAAGTCACGGATAAAGTTTGCCACGTCCGCGGTATGCACTCTATTCGGCGAGACTGTACAAAAGTAAATTAAAAAAGTTTTATCTGTAAATAAGGGAAAATTCGGTATAGCGGGTCGACGAGGACGAGTCGCTATTTAGGACATTAGACATCAGAAAAATATCCCGAGAAGACTCTTCGTTTAATACTACTCGCCAATCTGGAAACTTAAAATTATCTCAATCAAGTATAATGGGGAATATTAATGGAAATAATTCGAAAGAATAAGCCGCCGTAAGTACAAGAGTGCTTCTCTAAAGTCAACAACTTCTTTTGATAAGAAATATTTGCTATTCTGCGGAATGATATTGTACTGAACAACTTTCTCCTCGCGTAAAGTTCCATCAACATGGGCTTTTGAATCTTCACGTTTCGTTAATATTTGATGTATCACATTACACCCTAAATGGGAGATCCGAGTTTGGAGGGGATAATAGGTTTCCTTAATTTTTTTAGGAGGGTTTTTTCATTTCAGTTCACGCTCGAACAGTCTTCTTTGATCCTCAGATCGGTGAAAAGGATGGGATCGTTCCTAACAAGTGAAGGAATGTACAACCTCTTGCGCGATCGAAACATATGAAAGAGCTTTTCAGGTTGAATCGTTAGAAAGTTTCGGGAATATATGATGTTGCAACATCGGATAATTCTACACAGAACGCATCTGATTACTTATTTGCACGGAACAACGATATACTAAACGTATGTATAGGCACTTGCTTTGGCAAACAAACAGTGTGTAATCTCACCCTAAATAATTCAGGTAACATTAAAAATTCAGTGAGCTGTGGCAGAGCCCACGAATTGTTGTTGTATTCAACCTTAAGTTGAAGATGTGTCGCAAATAGATTAGTAAATATAGCTTCGTCCATGCGCAAGATTGTTATCCGCAAATCGACTATTCAATTATTATCATATAGGGGAAACGTATACTCACTATAAGCCATAGGTATACACTGTAAATCCTGGGGCGTTGATTTCGGAGAGATATTTCCGAAGCGTCTACAGTGCTCGAAGCCGAACAGGGACTGAGATCAACGTCAAAGTACAAGGAACCCAATCTTGACTTGGATCTCTTTCTGTATTTTTGTACTGGAACCTTAGAATTGCAACTCCATTATCGAATTGTTCAGACGTTGTAATCGAATCAATACAATGACACAATCGAACACACAATTTTTTTATCAAATCTACGATACATAGAATGTAATCTTTTTGTTTTGTTTGGTGATACCGAAATTGCGTTGCATTTTCGAGACTAAAAACGGATTACCTAATGTTTTTTTTCGATTCATAATGGCTGTTATACTGGAGGTTTTAGACGGGGGGAATTTTTGTGAGTATTATCCGATGAGTAAGGGTGGTCCCTTTTAACCCCAGCACAATTAAAATAACATATAAATTATTTAGTTAAGCAGGGCACGGGATCTTGATACACAAGAGGTTTGAGAAATCGACTACTGAAACTTCGAAGTGAAGTGGAAAATGAATTTCACAGCTGACTAATCTACTGTCAGCGAATAATTGGGGATTATTTAGATCGTTAATGAAACTCAAACACACCCAACTATCGATTGTTCTTTCAAATTTCATTTTTCATCTCTCGTCAAGTTTCTGATTAAGTATCTCAGTGGGGCTAATTAAAATAATATTTCGAATACATAACTTTTTTTTGTTTCTTTACAATATTAATTTTTTCAGACAGATATATTAGTTATGACGCGACGCAATCATTGGAAACGATGAACTGAATTAAATCCTATTCAGCTTCGACCTCAACTGTATTAGAATGAAGTCCAATGTTTCAAAAAATGTTCAGTCTAGGCAGATTCCGATCAATAAACGCATTTGAAAATGATATACCACTTCACATTTAATTAGAAATTGGAAACCTAAGAATTCATTGCCTTATGTAAGAACAAACGAAACCCAAGAGGATTGTCACAGAAGATTTGTTACTTTACACCATGTGGAAAGGATTTAGTTCATGCGTAGAGATTTATACTGAAATATCACATCCCCTTAATACCACCCTTACTTCCAAAACAATTTATATGATTTCATTTCACGGAGTACATGTCAAATATTCCGATAGCATACAATAATAGAAAAATTCATAACATAATAAACGTTTAATAAATACTTCAAAAAACGATGAAGCCTAAGTGATCAATTATATTAACCACTTCAACATTCCATCGGACGAATCAATAGGAATTCTGTGCTATTTACTGATGATTTGTGACCATAAAATATTATGAAGTCGAAATGAAATACGAGCATTATACGATTGCGCCCCCGTTTCCTTCGATCAACGAGATTTGCTGCCTTTGTGAAAGAGGTTTTCAATCGAGCTGACTTCGGCCAATTATGGGGCGTCGAAACGACGAACAAAGAAAAATTAAATAATCCGTCAGCCTGAATTATTCAATGGTGGGCAATATTTCACACCGATTATATTGAAGACGAATAATTTGATTTATCTTTCGGAAATGGGGGCCGATCAATGACCGACATAAACCACTTGAACGCGTCCAGGCTAAAAAAAATTTAAGCACATGATTCGGTGAATGCGAACTTCATCGACTGTTTCTGATGGGGAAAATCTTCGAAGCATGGAACGGCCTCGAAACTTTTTTGTACGGTGACTGAAGTTTCATGGGATGGGAATTTGGTGGTCTGTTGTCATGTGCCTAAATGCCGTCTCTTAGAGAATGAAATTTTGCACGTCCTGCACTGAAAGATCTCAATCATTCGAAGTTTGACATACATCAAGGACATTGAGTGTCTGGAATTGGAAATGAAAGGAGGTTCGGGACAACTATGTGAAAAGAGAATTGAACGTGAGGCTATTACGGAATAATAAATAATCGATGCGTGTATGGTTGATAGTCGTTTTATTGTGATTATGTGAAGAGGGAAACATTTTCCAAGTAGGTTTTGTATTATTTCGATATCCTGAACTTGAATAGAGGATTCATTAGCAAGCCGTCTTGAATATGCTATTTTATTTTGATGAAGGATGCTGCAATTGTTCGAATGTCATCTAAAGATACTGTTTGTAACAAACAAAAATTGTGGCGCTCCTCTTTTCATTAGCGTGGGGTTGCTTCTTTGACATAACAGTGGGGGCATCGATTGGGATGGAGTATCAAAGACTTATGCGAAATAAAATAATTCATCTCCGGTTTTCGTATCAGATAAACTTAACAATGCCGAATAATATTTCTTCAAGGAGTGGCATATGGTATAAACATCAAGCACTTTCCTAGATTCCACCTTCCTGCACAAATTGTTGTGGCAAATCCCTATTGCCTTTCTCTACGAGTTTCCTTTCAGTTACTAGTTGGAGCGAAACTATTCAACATTTGTCAATAATCCTTAGTCGTCAGTTTCCTCATGCTCAACTGTTACAATACTTTTCATCATTTGGTGTGCGTTCTATTCCTGTAACTCATTAAATTCCTTCGTTCAAGGGAAATACTAAGATGAGGAGAATTGTAAGATTAATGGTTAATGAGATTTATTTCTGGGACCTTTCCCCTAACTTTTGAGGTGGAACGAAATTTTTTTTTACTTCTATGCGATGGCCGATGATACAATTTCGAATTGAAGGTTGAAAGTATTGGACGCTCATTAATGCAGATTACGGAATATAATAAAATCCAATTATGAAATGAACTAATTATTTTTTTATGAACCGCCCTCTTTTGTTGTTCAATGAAAAAGAGACTTTCCCAGCTATTGGAATTATAACTTATTTGCAAACAATTCACGTTCATTCATTCAATTATTCAGTCTCTATTATTTATTGATTGCCTCACAGAAAATGATGTAATGGTACTTAGTCCGTAGATTAAACTGGATATATCATAAAATCTAGTTAAATTGTGTATGTTAATTCCATTCCAACATATTCACGAATTCACGAATAATTTAATGGCAGGAATGCAACAATATTCAGGAGGAGTAAAGGGTGTGGGCGTTTCAAAGCTTCAAGAAACCATTTAACTCATACGTATGAATATTGATAATAACAATCAGTTTTTGAGGATTTTAAAAATTAAATTATTGCTATTAAAGTACTCAAAATAATATCATTTTTCGGAGGAAGTGTACAGTAAAATAATATTTGGCGACTCACCTGACCCTTATATTTAAGATTTAAGAAAGAGAAATGTTATTCTTCCGAATGATCTCAGATGTATGGTAAAAAAAGAACATAAACCACCGAAACCAATAATTCGGAAAATCCCTCCTCACCCAAGGGCTATTTCATAAACCATCACATATTCTAGAACAAACAATTTACAAATTTCAATTCCAACCTTGTCAGCATGGATTCGTTTTGGATTCATTCGATAGAACGACGACGAGGCAACGTGTCTTGAGATTTGTCCAGTTGTAGAGTCGCTCCTCCACATCATTCCTTCTACTTGAGAGGAAATCCTGAAACAAGGAGGACAGAGTCGATTCGTACATTTGAATAAGTTACAAGCGACGTTTTCCTTTCCAGGGCCAACCTCGTAATCGCTGTTTTTCCTGCCGGAGCTATATATTATTTTGACATTCTCGTTATTAATGGATGGGAATTTGTGTAACTTCTTGTTGAAAGTGTGCTTCATCGTAAATTTTTTGTGTCAACGTAAACACCTTTTGTCTGGTAGCGTTCGCTATCGTGGTCTATTAGCATTTCATCTCGATGAAAAGCCCAAAGTTCATACATCAAAATATAGAATATTCCTATCTAGAACTCCAACGCTCCGCGAACTGTCGGACTTCAACGAAACTAAGAATAATACATATTAAAAAAGTTTGCTGAGCATCCAACCACTAATAAGGTAGTTAGCGCCCTCACCCTCGGTTTCTCGGCGTTTTATCGATGACTGGGCTCAGGTGTTCAGTGATGAAGTGTTTAAGCTTTGTTCTCGAACTCCTAATATGAAAAAAGCTGGCTTTTCCATTTATGAAATACCTCGAATTCCAATTTTCATGGAGACCCGTTAATTGCTCGGATTTGGATAAATTCGGACGAATATAACAAATAAGCGGGGAGATGTCATCCAGAAAAGGTAAATAAGATTACGTTTTTTTGTTCTTTGCCGTTTGCTTGCTGCTTTTAAATTTCATCGAGGGGCAATGTAATGAGTTGATGTTGAAAATGTTCTCCAATTAAAAATAGCAGTCAGGTTCATTAGATGATCCAAACCAGAAATACTTAGAAGGAATATTGAATTTCATGTTCCAAAGGAAATTAATTTCGTATTCAGTCTGAGGATTCCGATTTGAGTGAGTCGCTAATCAATCTTTATTGTGGATTCGAGGAAGTATTTCTGATATTTGATCATCCGAATCAGCGCTCCATCCGATTTCTCTATCGACAATTATAGCGGCGATTTTTTACCGCTGCTAAAACTGCGATCGCAAAAGAGAATTTCTGTCTGAATAACCGAAAATCCACTTCACTGTTGTACCTACTTATGTTTTGAAACGACCTCATTGCAAGTGAAATTTCAATTCGAAACTCGCGTTTATAGATTTTAGACCCATTTAATTTCTTAAAGTTTTTACGATCGCGAAATTTATGACTTTCCCTAGTTCGGAATTTTGTATCAGGAAAAGGGTCTTTCTAATCTGAGATTTTATGTTCAGTTTTATGAGGAACCCTCTAGCCTACAATAGAAATATAATTTTCTTTTTTATGACTGCCGCAAAAAATATTCAGGAATATTTAAGCAATGATATTCATTTTTCCAGAGTTCGTTTCAAGTGAATACAAGAAAAAATCGGATGGAAATCGCGAACTCTTACAAATAAAAATATTCAATATATATTTAGGGTACACTTTTGCGACTGATATGTTTTTCTATTCGACCTTGATTCAATTCTATTCAACATTTCTGATCGATATATCATTTTTATAGTCTCCGCTTCATATCCAAGGTTTTGAATTTACTATATTTATCGCGGCATAAAAACCGTACGGGGTGAAGTTTTCGGTACTTCCCACCTTCCGTATTTTAAAATACGATTCGCACTCCCAAACGAATCATGTGAAATCGGCATATCCGTTGTGAAAATCTGGTGGCGATTCAATAAATCGACCCCAGATGTATTAATCACGGCCCTTCGATTGATTTATGAACATCGATATTTCCGTTTCCTTGATTATACGGATTTTTTTTAATATGATTACACACATGTCAATAATCTCTTTTAAAGGGAAATTTTTCGTTTCAGATATGAGGGACGAATCGACGTCTACCCATGCTTCGGAGAAGGTAAGAATCAATAGAATTCTCATCATTATACCATGTTCTTGCTCTTTTGATTTGATTTGAATAGATGGAGAAGTTTCTTGAAAGTGGGGACGAACTTTGTATTTTTCCAATGTGTGGATCCTCCTTCACTGGAATAATAATATTATCCGCCTTAAGGGAAGGTAATTGAATATTTTTTCGGATATGAAATCGACATCCCCCTCTATGAATGCTATGAGAACGGTATGAATATGAGAACACATATACGGAACAATGGAATGAAGAATAGATCTCTAGAGATTTCTGAGCTCCGTATTAAGCATAATGACACTTAGATCGTACAGGTTGTTTTACTTAAACGAGTATTGAATTTTGCACAATTCTATTCTTGGATAAAAAATTGTATTGATAATACTTATACAGGAAAAAAATAAGCTCAAGTGGATTTTTTAACGCGCTCTCGAACATTTTTTCTCATTTCAAAAAATTCAGAATTGCATTGTTTTTTCTTTGTTGTTTGGATCTAAAATAACATCTGAATGTTAAGACTGAACATATGCAAACTTCTGTCCACTCTTCATAAGTTTCGTATCTTCAAGAAAAAATATGTTTTAGAGTTTGCCGGCTTCTGAACTTATCTTACAGTTTCATTGAAATGAATAAAAACATCTGGACTAGTATTGAAATCGCAGATATTTACTCTTGATTCAATGGAAATAAATTCATCGCACTTAATGTGAGAATATAGAAATTTCATATTTGCTTTTGACAACTATGGAAAAAACTGGCGAAATGTGGAGCCTATAGTTTGTCTATGCACTAAACAAAATCTACAGGAAATCAAACTCAAACACTGCAAACAAAGTGTTTCGGTTCCCTAATAAAACAGAATGAAATCATAAAAAAATGAACGATGAACAAGATATAAAAAACTAGTGAACATTGAACAAACTGTGGAACAAACATTGATGAAGACTTAGGAACGATCATTCTAGAATCGATTCCAGGTTTTCTAGTTGCTGGAAAAAAGGTTGCCTTGGTTTTATACGCACAATATTCAAGCTTCTGAGTTTTCGCCCAGTAACAGCAAGCTGACCATTCTGATTTTTGCAAATGATCCTTTGGATTGGAGTTTTTTCGAATAACTCTTCCCAGACATAGGGCTTCCTTTTCCCTCTCTCTATCAAACGTGGATTGTTTTGAAATTTTTCAATTTATAAATCAATATAATACATAATATTAAAGTCATTGTATAACTCGTTTAAAAATGAAATAATATCTTGATAAGGCTTGAATGATTCTTAGCAATTATCAAATTTTGGGAACACAAATTAACCTTCAGCCTGTTTATGAATGGTTGAAACAAATCAAAATCCAAACCAATCTAAACAGCTAGCAAGAAAGTTTCAGAATGATGAATGAGTGTTTCCTCATAATCCCAAGTAATTATTGGAAGACGATTAATATCTGATACTCAACTAAGCCATAATTTTCCCAAACGAAGTTCATCTGGAGGTTTCGTAGATAGAGTTTTTAGGAGAAATCATTCATTCATAATAAAAAGGTATAAGAATACATTGATCGAAAATTCATGATGACTGGCTTAGTAACATCGAAAACTCGGACGTTTAGAATTTGAATGTGTTCAAATTATGTAGTTACCAGTATGGCAAATTTTATTGTTTTTGACATATATTATCATCTTTTCACCATTCATATTCCAGTGGTTGTGTCGCTGTCATGTTTCGAAAATATAATTTTCGGAATTTCGCGTAAAAACCTTACTCTTACTGCTTAAATACTATATCAATTAAAAAAAAGAAGAAATGATTACATCCCAAAATTGAGAAGTTTTTTTCGCAACTTCTCTCTATTTTCTTCGACTTCGACATATGATAAACTATATAAATCTACAGAAACAGCTTCGTGTATCTTAGAGTGGTGGAAAAAGCATCAAGTATAAGATTCATAAAATATTACGAACGAGAAGATTCAACTCCCGATCGTTCCGATTTATGTAAAATGATAACCGTTCCTCTCGTCAAATAGCGGGCCCTAAACGACTTCACATCATGAAGGATTGAAGTTGAGACGCGATGGCCGCGCAATGAGGCGACACGCTCACAAAGTAGTTATCCCACGTCAACAACGTCAATTCTCTGAAGCACTGATCTTTTTTGCATGACAAGGAAATATTCACCGATAAATTTAGGTGAACTGTGTTTCTGTTGAACGAAACTTTATGCGTGTTACGAAAAGATTTTGTAACTAAGTTTCTACTGATACTTGATAATATCTTGGGCTTATTTCGAATATCACGTGAACATTATTTTCTACCGCGCAACCAATTCTATCGTCCTAAAAATGGATCGATTTCACAACATATTGTATATCGAGTGTCTCATTCCAGTTCCAAATCCAGAAAAGTATATTATTTAGGGATGTCTCGAACTTCATCTGAAATGTCCCTCATTGACTTCCAGTTCAAAATAATCAGCTATTTCCCTGCTTCGCTAGAGTGGACATCTATTGAGTTAAAAACATAATTTCCATCACGTTACGCGGTGATTGAGGGATAACCTCGATATAACATAATGTGAATGTCATAATGACGAGGTTGAATCTTCGCACCAATTGTTCCAACTAGACGCATCATGGATGACGAAATAATTACCCATAGGATCCGATAAACATTAAAAATCGATTCCAACATTTTGCATAAATGGAAAATAACGACAGTCGAAGTACGAGAACCAAACGATATATCCAAGGAATTATCTGCTTAAAATAGTTTTCCAACAAGACCCTATTTTCGGTCTGCTGAAAAGATTTACTTTTATTCCGATGTGGAAAAAGTTACAAAATCGTCAACCAGTCAAATTGCAGAAGAAATGCAAAAGAATGTCGTGGACTAAAACGCTTTATTTAATTGAGCGCAAGTATATCTAATATAACATTATCATACACCAATGGTGAAAAAATGGATGACCAAGTGAAAAAAGTTATTACGACGATGAAACGATTTCTTATTATTTGACCAATAAAACGATGACTTTTCACGACTTCAATAAAAGAAACTATCATTTCCAAGTGATTTTCCCACCGGTAATCGCCAGAGCGTGTCGAAAGAAAAAAAATTGCTTCGAAAGTCACTTGCTATTGAGATTAGTTTATTCAATATAAGTAATATTATTATTACTCGAGTATTGGAGCGATGAATATGATATCAATCATCTAACGACCGTTTCAAAGAAATTAGAACAACATTCGATTTGAACTTGATTTAGTTGGTAGCTATTAGGCATTGTTTCAACTACCCAGTTTTAGCCTAAATATTTTGATATCGATCGTAGGGATATGAAAAATATAATGCATGATTCATTAATATAATATGTATGACCTGTCGTATGTTCCAGTACTCCTAAAACGCTGTCAGTATTCATCGGGTCGACTTCTATTCTTTTTAACGTGCATAATGATAGGAGTAAAAACTGTACGGAAATCAAATATGAAAACCTGATATAATTTTTTTTTCGGTTATCCGATTTGTTCAACCAAGATACTTTTCTCCATATTAATATTCCTCGTTTAATTTTTCGATTAGTTTTTACTATTCACTTCACGCAAACTAATGAAGAATTATTTCGTTATATTCTTCTCAGGCGACCTCATATCGACATATCGTCAGGCTTGCCTATTGTAGAAAGTTACCAATTGCTTGCAACTGTGCGAGAATGCCTTTCTCGCACGGGTAAAACCGGTTTGATCCGTGCGGGAAACTGATGACATCGAAATGAAACCTAAGCCAAGTAGATAGAAATAGATGAGAAGTTTAGTTCGTATATCTCATTGAATATTAAAGACGCGGATGAGGCACCAGAACTTAAAAGAATATAACTTAATTCAATGCGCCAATTTTTAATTCTAGATTCATAAGTAATTTAGGTTAAGTTTTACTGTGTCGCGGAGTATCATCCTTATAGTCAAAGATATCTTGAGTAGAACAAACGTCATGACCAGACATAGATTGAATATTTAGTTCATATATCTGATATTGAATATTGCTTGCAACAATGACATTAAAGAAAAGAGTTTATTTGGACTACTTCATTCAGCCTGGTTTAATTTACTGTCATAGGCAAATTGTATTTCAAATTGCCACCACAGATGAGAAATATATTCTGTGGTGATCATTCCTCAATAAAATGTCGTTGATATTGTTCGAAGTGGTTGAAGTGGGATGAAACGTTCATTTTGTTTTCAAATTAATTATCATATAATTCCATTTTTGTGGTCGGCTAAAAAGTGTCAGATTTCATTGCTCGTGTCTAGCCTCACTCGTCTCCGCCTCGTTCGTCAAACTGACACTCGCATGAAATTATCGACTTTGTGCACTCGTTCGTGTGTGTTCGATTTGATTGCTGAACATCATGTTTCATGCACATCCGAATTCCAAATTAGTTTTGATGGAAGATCATTTTCATATAATACATTCTGTTCAGGATCAGCTCCTTCAGCAAATTATCCATGTTTCGAGTCAAGCCTTTTTCCGAGAATGGGATGTAGAAGTATGGAGTCCAGCGAATACATTGAAACGAAAGACATATAATATAACAAACTATAATAAAATAAAATTCGTTAGGTATCCACTGAGCAGGAGTTGTCGCAATCTCTTGCTGTCCCTATTACCTCATTCACCTAGTTGTAATCATCGTTGCGCAGCCCTTGCAATGCTACACTCTCCTTTATTGCCCTATAAATCGCTTTCTCTGAACGATAAATTCCTATCTAGAAAATGCACGATTCTCTAAACACCGATATCGTTTTTGTTCGCTAAAATAAACTGTTTACTGTGTCCGGAGAAGCAAACACAAAATATTCAAATTTCAAGCCCGAATCTCCCGATAAATACAAAAATAACTGACGTATAGCGAAATTTTTGATAAAATGCATTGCGGTTTGAGTAATATCTCTCAGCTTCCTAATATTTCGTTCAAAACGTCATATGAAACACCTGTTTATCCAGTTCGAACGATTTCGTCCTCACTGAAAAGAAATACGCGGAAATCGAAGTTTTTCGTCGCTATGCTGACGGAACTGGGTCTGGCTAACCGGCTAGGTCAGACTCCACATTTCGACGACCGAAATCATCATTCTCGGCAACGTTAATGATCAATATACCACCGGATTGCGCTATTTCAAACAAACTGACGACAAGGGTAGTGAAAACTTTCGCCATTAGTCCCGATTTGTTGCAGCTCGTTAATGAGCCTTTCCGTTGTACTGGACAACGCCGATCAAACTGCCAATACACTCGATCTTTCGGTCACGTGTTTACGTAACGTTTACGGTGGCCATTACGGTATCGTTTCTCAAATACATTCTTTTTCAAGGCTGAGGATGATTGCAACAAAAGTTCAAATGTTGATTCTATGATATATGTATAGTGGAAGACATTCGAAATTATCAAAACTAGTTGCAAAGCCCAGATTTTGCGCTATCTATTACCTATTATCCCAAGTGTTACATAGAATTCCTGAAAATTGGACTACTACAACACTAAGTTTATGTATTGATCGAAACCAAACTCGAAGATTTTTGCCGCCTTGTCATCGAAATCGTATCTTAAAGTCAGCTAGATTTGAGCCTGCGCCCCTTTTGACCAAACTATTCGATGCCTAACGTACGCTCTTGCGGTGCAACGAAACTGTGAGTCATCTGAGGACCAGTTCCCAACTTACGCCGATTATAAATATTAGACGGTTCAAACGGGCATGAGTTTGTCATGAGTCTTAACTTTTTATTTTTCTTGTTGTAATTTGATTCAGATCTAAATCGGTCCCCAACGTTAATAACAAAATACATATTTAATGTCGAACAATCACTCCAACCACTATCAAGCTCAGATCATGAATAATATAATGCAGTTTATTATTTAGACGGATTTTTTCTGTAGGACAGTTGGCATGAATAATTTAACTGCCTTACTTTGATTCGTCCAACACGAACGAATTGCAAATAAGCCTCCTGGAGAGTGATTCAATGAGGATACAACCCCTTAGTTACTCCTCCATACCAATACATCAATAATTTCAGAATGGATTTCTTAATTTATTTATATTTCCCGTTCCATCTTCATAAGTGAATTTTTAATGTACGTTCTGAATAGTATGATTCGCGAATACTACTTTCCCAAACAAAGTGAGACGGAAATTCACATAATTCACCCGATTATTGCATTACGAAGCGTTTAATTATTTATACGATGCCGTGCCCCGATTGTTTTAGCATAATTCATTTTTGAAATTTGATCAATTATTCAAGTAAAGCAAACTAATCTTGACTGGTTGCTCACCTTAAAGTTACCGTTCGGCTAATCGGAAGGAATTTTTACAATATAATCTCCTTTAAGTTCGAAGAATTTATCATCTCAATTCGAGTGTTGATTAAAGTTTTGAACCTGAAACATCTAGAACTGGCCCTGCCAAGTTTTCAGAATGCCATCCCTTATTACTCAAATACTACCTTGAGAAAAGGTACATCGGCGAACCCTTGTAGAATGGATCGAATGTTCCCACACTAATCACTTGTAATTGAATTTAAGACATCACCAATCTCGATCTACCGAGACTTCGGTCTTTGTCATTAGATGAAGAACAATTAGTTCCTTCGACCGTGAACTCCGTCTATGATACACTCTACGTAGAAAATTAAACGGAAAACCAATCTTCTTTCGTCAACAATGTTACTTGTATTAAATGAAATCCGTGTAAATAAAAGTGATTATTTCGACCGTTGAGCTAATCTGCGTTGCAAATCATATTTAGATGCCACATATCGCTCAAAATTCGTGAGGCATAGTTCAGATGCCGACAGTAAAGCTAAAAATTCCGGATAAAGCTCGTGACACGTACACCTAGTATGTTATTATACCAGATTATGGCATCGAGCGCATACAAACGACAAATCTTAATTTGAAGTCAGAGATAATACCTTTATACACCTGGGTCTCGGTTTCAGCTACTCCCGCCACGAACTCAGGATTGTTGAATCCTTCATTCCATATTCGTGAGAATAATGGAATTGATAACGCTGAAAATATTAATTGTGAATGGGATATCATGGTTTGTCATGCCTCATCTAATTATGAAACATCGTACAAGTCTCATGTGCGTTAATTCAGCTCAGCGTACTCCCAAAGTAATGATGCATTTTGACAATTCTGCAGTGCCTTGGTTTATACGTGAGATTGAAGTGGTTGCTCCAGGCGGGCGCGAAGAAATGCAATTCTCAAGACCGAACGATTTGAAAAAGTACAAAGATTTTCTTTAGATTTCTGCAATCCGAACAAAATGCCACTAACGTGAAAAACAAATTGTGACCGCGTTCGGGGATATTTCATGAAAATGCATTTACACTCAATACTCAATTCTCGCATTCAAATGCTTTTCGTACACAATTTCTGTTTCACAATTCGTGTTATTTACATTTCGGCCGTTTAAACGCCGCAGTAATCCCAACTGATTAAAGTGAAAAAGTGAATGTAATCGATTGTCCATGTGAAACTCTATGAAAGTCTTGTGACAAAACATCTCACATTTGTTGTATTATAAATGAACAAACAGAAAATCAATACAGTATATTTCAGGGTTTTCTCAAGGTTGAATCAAGGGTTATAAAAAAGCTAGAAATTACATTCACGTTCAATAGATGGGCAAGTAGTAATGGTTGTTTTAATCGATGGAAGCTATGTGAACGATGAATTTTTAATTGTTATGATCTTGAAGGGGCTTTGTGTTTCTTATGAAAGTTACAGAATATTAAACGAACAGATTACTTAATAACTATGTTATGTTATATCCACGTTTAGCGTCTTCTTTTCACGAACTCGAGTCACTATATACTCTGAATATTCAATTGAGAGGAAAATAAAACTTGAAATTCAAAGCGTTATTCGTGAAGCAAAATATTGATTGTGATATTCATTTAATTTATGTTTTCATTTTGAACAAAATCTAGATTGGGCGTGCTGGATACACAATATTCACAAATATAATGTGTCAAGAAACTTGTACAAGAAATGAAGAAGTAATTCAATAGTTATTCGTTAAGGTGAATTGTTGCATCGAAAAAAAAGACATGGGTTCAAAATACTTAAGCAATACTTGTACCAAAATTCAAATTTTCTGATACTTTTCTGCACGACACAAATGATTTAAAAGTTTTCCATTACTATTCGGGAACATTGAAATGGGTAGTACTGAAGAACTACTGTAGAATTGAACTATAAAGGCTGCCATCAACAATTACCGAATTACAAAAACTGACCCCTTGTGCAATTTTCGATTAAAAAAACAAAATCATAATAATAAAAATTTATATATAAAACTAGGAGGATTTATGTCGCTCTAAAGTAACATCCTGTAGAGGAACAAATGTCTCCTGTTCAATATATTCTTTCTTTATACGAATCTAAATTTCCACTGCGAAAGAAATGTTGAAAACGGTTTTGCGGGGGAGCAGGTGATGACGACGAAATGAAACAGATAATTCTCCAAAATATTTTGTTCCACCCGATGCAAGCGAATTCTGTGAAACTCGTCGGTTATTCGCTTCGCACATTAGTTCGATATTTCCAATTTTTCTCCTTTTATGTTTTATATGCATTCAATCTTCATGATTAAACGAATTGAATCATCAAATATATGGGTGCGAGTAATATTGTTGCACAGGAAAGGCGCTCCAATTGTTATCATGGATAGTGCGTGGATTTGAAATGATTTGCAGGAGTTTTATTATTAGGCGATGAATTCATTGTATCTTTAGATAAGCACAGGAAATAGTGATGTTGTGTATTGCGAATTAATAAATTATTCTGCTCGTGCGATATTAAATACTAATTGGACGGGACCTGGAAAAGTAAAATATTCCTTTCTATACATAACGATGATTTGGAATTGCAAATTATATCGTAATTGAATTAATTCGAACGAATGTGTTTCATCATAGACAAACCAATCATTTTCATTTCCTTTCTTTTCTATTATAGATTCCTAATCAACTCATTCACAGTCAAATTCGATATAGTCTTTTCGAAAACATGTTTGTTTCTAAAAATTCTCTCTAATCCTGATTGAAAGGAATAATTCCTCTTGCCATTTCATTTCATGCTTCGATAATATTTTAACTATTCTATAATAACTCCAGGTAGTATGTTTACTCATAAACGTTCATAAAATCTAGAATTTTGCACAGTAACGACCAGTATGCAGGGAATGTTGATAATTTTGTCCCTTCACAAAAAAACCCCTGGGGATCTGAAGCCCACCCTGTTTTAAATATTTTAAATATAACATACAAATTGAACATAGCCAGGAAAAGAGCACAAATACCCGACACACTATTGTTGGGTCGCTCAATAACGAGTCGTTCACTTTGAACGGCACACTTGAGTGGACGGCTCACTCGGCCGAATGAGCGGCTCCTTCGAATTGAGCGGCACCATTGAAAAAAACGGAACACTGTGAAAAAGCGGCTCACTTGAAAAGAGTGGCTCAATCCGGTCGAGCGGCACCTTCAGAATGAACGACACTCAAATTGTGCGACTCCCCGGAAATGAACGGTTTTTTCAATTATGACCGATTCAATATGATTTGTTAAATTTGAAATGTATGCTCATAAATATTCAATAAGCTGTTCTGCAGTTTGAAAGAAACGATCGATTTGAGGAAAACCTTGAGTGAAAAAATCCGAAAAGTTGGGGGTAAATCAAACTCCATGAGGGCCCTTTTTTAAGATTACGTGATTTCTGCATCTAACGAAAATTGATACTAATATGTTTATTGCGAATGGATTTATTTCATATTCAAGTTATACATATATCGAATCATGTCATCTGTCGGTGATGGATCTATGGCTAAGTTTTACCGTTTTCGAGACATGTATTTTGAAAAATATGTTAGAAAAGTTGGTTTTTCGATGTATTATCATCTTGAAATTAATAATTAGTAGAAAAAACTAACACATTTGATAATGAAGCGAACGAGTGAGACTCTATACGTATCACTCACAGCAAACGATGATGCAATGGCAGTAATCGTTCGTTCCATCGTTCGTTCACAGTAACGAACTATGGAATGTCAACGCGCAGTGTGGCGTATCTCACTGTACGTTTCAGTACTTTGAACGAACGAACGACTCTGAACGGCACGTTTGGGTGAGCGGCACACTTTAAATGAACGAACGACCCACCACAACAACACAGTGACACAAAGGAATGCCAGTCATACAATATTTGAGTTAAAATATTACAAATAAACAAGTAATCGAAGTGGTTTGAAAGTTGGTTCCAACGCAAGCAGAAGTGTATTCATCTCCATGGTGAATACTCGGAAAAATGAAAACAATAAATTAATGTTCATTTGTATTTAGCCTCAATACATAAATGGACACCCTCATATATTTGTAATTTTTGTGTCCACTCACGAAACATATTTCATTAAATTAGTGGCGAAATGAATTTTAGCAAGGAAAAAACTTGATCGCAATCCAAAATGCAATGAGTATTTTATTAAAACTCTGTAAATTCAATTGATCAAAGTAAGAAGGAAGGTTTTACGTAGAAAGCATAGACAACAACAAATGACTAACTAAGGTAATAGAATAGAACTCGTGTAGTAATCTATCAACGTGAAGTATGAACGTTTAGTACATTATGGTTGACTTAGCTTTTACCATCCCGAATAGTTAAGGAAAATTGTTGCGTGTCGGATATTGTTCGACGTTCCATGATTAGAAAGGTCTCATGTACGTAAGCGGTTCAACCCTTTAATTGTGTCTTCCTTTGAGCAACCACCTCTAAGGATAGGCACTTTACAGCTGCAATAAATGCCTCATTCAGCCGAAACTTCCGAACACCCAAACATGCACCTATTTCTGTAAAGCAAAAATTACTATCCGTAAGTGGCAGCTTTCTCTTCCATATGCCATTCATAAAATTCAGAGTGTATCGTAGAAGCCAGATCGATCAAGGAAAGTCGCGCCGCGGTCTATTTCAATAATTGAAACTTGCTTAGAACTTTCGACGTATTTTATTATTTATAAGAAAAGTCTGAATTTTTGCGACAATGGATCATTAATAACGGTGGTTTTGGCGTCTTTCTATTGTACTCAACAACGCGGGTGTCCCGTTATCTTCAATCCCCTTTGGGCCTGCCGAGCCCATTTAACTCTACACGCGAAAGGCGGGCCCGAATCCTTCTATCTGAAACCGCGAAGGCTTTCAGTTGAACGAGAAAACACTACTAATCTATTCGACTTATTTTTTCTAAAATGCAAAAAAAAACATAATTCCGTTTCTGGCCGGTGTTTACTTTCCATCTCTCTTCCTCGTTTCTCAAGATGTAGAATTGACACCGGCTCTTAAGACCATTAGGCATTTCTTAATGAGCTGTCGATTCGTAATCAATTTCCTGAGATTAACGTTGCCACGTTAACCTTCGTGCAAGCAAGCAAGCTCCAATCGCCTAGCGTAGACCGTTGAACAGACCGATAGACCATCCAATATCTGGATAGATAATCAAACGCAGAGAAGGAATTTTCTAATCAATTCGGCAGGAAATAAGATGAATCGATTATTCATAGCGACGGATTGGTCGCTGATTCCTCGTTATATAAGCCGATAAATCAATCACGATGCGCCGAGAGTTTCCAAAATATTTTTCAAGGATGGTTTGCTCTAGTGTGGAAACGATTTCGAAATTAAAATTTATTGCACCGCTGATTCCCTAGCAGGCCTATAGAAAAGATTCTGTCAGTAAATAAATCCAGAAAGGGGTTACAAACGTATTGATTTGTAGAATATATTCATTCCCCTTCTGATAAATGGAAAATTTATGGGAAGCGGTCTACGCTTTGTAGAGATACGTAGTGTTCTGGATGGCTGTCATGGAACTATTATTCTGTACTATCACGAATTTAAAATATATCTATGCCATACATTCCAAAATTTCAATAGCTTCACCAACGGAATTCCCGTGGAGGAAACTCATTTTTCTTGTTTTTTATTCGGTTTGTCGGCACGTCCATAAAAATCATAAATTTTAAATGTTGCCTCTGAGGGGTTTATGTATTTAAAGAGTTGCTCATTGGTCAAACGGAATTGGGTGGAAAATTCTCTAAATTTTGTACATAGTGATTCGCGGATGGAGCTACAAACATTTGAAGGATACGAAAGATGAAATTTTATTTTTGGGAATTTATGTTCTGAGATAGAGGATCAATTTTTATTTGACTCATAACTTCGACAGGTTCTGAACGAACATCATGTTATTTCTAAGGGCGCGGAATTTATAACGGAAATCAACATCGGAATTGTTACGGTGAAGGCTCGGACTGGAATGCGGAATACTCACTGATTCTATAAAAAAATTTTGAAAAAAGGTAGATCGAAGCTGGTGATGATTATATCGCTCATGATTATGTGGGATTTCGTGTTATAGAACGATAAAAAAAACATTGTTTTATATTGCAGTATTGCATTTCATTTCGTGAATTATTACTAAACTGATCTCGTATCATCATCTTGACATTTTCCCGATCTCGTCTACATAATGCAATGGAAAATGGAAATGAAATGCCTTCTCAATGTACCGTTGTATAATATCTACTCCATACTTTTTTGACACAGTGAATAGCCTAATAGAGACAATGCGATTTGTTATCATTTTCGCCTGAATAAAAAATCGGTGGTCGTCTTACTTTTTCTAGTTAATTTCAAAAATAAACTCGCGACAATTTTTATACGTTTATTTGAAATTGCAGAAATATTTAAAAATTCTCAAAAAATTTGTCTTGATTTCCCTCGAAATTTTGGAAAATCCCACTTTATATTGAAGCAAATCTTACAAACCCTTGCTACAGATTTCCCATACCATCGCAAGAAACCAACTAAGACGGTTTCTGTATCGAAACCCATTTTCATGAGAAACTTGTATAGACAAACTTGTCTACAAATTTGTGCTAGTATAAGAAAACACATCCTGTTTAATATTTGAACATTATGAAATCTCTTTAGTGAAAAAATGATCAGTTTCGACTCCAATGTACGAGCTTTGTCTCGTCTGCTTTCGTGGCAACACTAATTATCATTGAAAATCATTATTTTCTCAAAAGTAACATTGAAAGAGTCATTAGAGTCTTTATCACTTAAAACCTCTGTTGTTCGAGATTTGAATCAATCGTGATTGGAAAGATTGTGCATATTTTCTACTCGATTAAGTGGTTTTTCGTCTCATTAGACTGAAATGTAGACCTGAACACCAGAATTTTGTTTTCTTATATTTTATTTTTGTGGTTTTCAGTTGTTATTGGATATTTGGTTCTATATGTTGAGTGGAAAAAAGTGAATACAATTTTCCTATACAATAAATTTGTTTCAACGGACTATCGAATCAGTTGCAACTGCAATACGCTTGCGCTTTAGGATTTTCAGGGTTGCAAAATCGTACTGCGCAAGCGTCTGACTGATTGGACACTGATCTGCTGGTCGATTGGATCATCAAATGTTTTCATTTGTTTACTCAGTGACTCATCTAAAATAGAGCTTAATACCATCATTATCGCATTCAATTTGCTCAGACGGAAATTATCCAAATATTTGATAATCATCTTTAGAAGAATTCTCTATTCGTCGAATAAATCGTGCTAATAGACCCTATGTATTATTAAATTCAACTGACGATCTCCGGAAAGCCCTATTCGGAAACGTTCGAAGGGATGTTAAAAAATTCATCCATATAACAGTAATTGTCTGCGTAATTTTAGGGAAATTCATACGTTTTGATCAAATATTCCAAAAGACCTCACATGCTCAAATAATGTCAAGGGTGGAAGTAGAAATTCAACCCTGATCTCAATTCAAATGAAAATAGGTATATCGATTGCCTCTGAAGTACTGTGAATTTCCAATTAAATTTCATTAGGGCAATGGTTTATTCGTCATCAGATTGAAAGGATTTTTTAAATTCGTTCTCGCTGTGGAAATATTGATTTTGTTCTTCAATTCGTTCAATTGCTATCGGCTCGTTGAGAGTCAACGATTTGTCTGGTACTGTATATCTGTTCGAATGTATATATCCATCGAAATTATTGAATCGAATGAATTCGCGAAACATGATTTTGGGGGTGGAAATGAAACTGTTCATTCATATAGACATGTTCCATATTATGATAATAAATATTGATTTTGTGTTATAATCACTCTTAGTTATTATACGGCTACGATGGCTTATTAACATACTAATTTCTTACAGATATGAGTGCCCTTCCGCGGTGTGAGTCCACCAAACTATGAATCTGCCCGACAAACAGTGTAAATTATTCTTCATATTATTTTTGGGTAAGTAAATTATTCAATTCTAAGCGAGGCATATATGCGAGGAGCACCCCAATTCAAAATCACTTGAAACTACCTCTTATCCATAGTCTCTGATCTTCGCTCCATGTATATGGAGCACCGTTGGTTCGATATTTCCTGCTTGTCCCTGAGGTTCAATGAATAAATCACTGTCAGTATTCCGAATTCAATTCAACCAATGAATGAAAGTCGAGATAAGAGATATCGTAATGAAAGTAAATACTAAAACTAAAATGAATACAATACGAGCTCGTCTTTTCTTTCCATCACTAGATCGAATGCCTACATCATTATACCATAGCATGATACTTCATGAATATAAATGTATATTTGTTCACGTGTATTTTATTTAACTCAACAAGATTTAATGTTTTTGAGTGATGTTTGGTTATTGATACTGAATATTTACTGCAAATGACATTCCATTATTCGGTTAATGCAGTTAGCGGACAACAAAGTCAAAGAGATACAGTCACGCTTTGTAACACAAAGGTAAATTATATTTTTAATGATATACTGAGGAGCACAGGACTTTCAAATGATTGGAAAATCATTGTCATTTTTAATGGGCTAATCGTTCCACCAATGTTCGCCGGAATATAATTGCCGCAGCTCATCGTTCGGAAAAAGCGTTCTTTCTGCTTGACTTGGAAAAATTTTTATTCTACAAATTCCAAAACGTTCAAAGGGAATCAGCGAATAGAGAAATAGAACGGTATTCGCCTACACGGAAGCAATTGTGACTCCATTTGTCTTTGTAAGTTGCAGTTACAAAATCGATGAAATATTGAAGATAACTAAGATAATTGTCAGTGAATGGAAATGAGGACTTAAATAAAATCATTTTGACATTACAAACTGTAATGATAATCAAAAATTTCATAGCAATGAAAAAATTTTAAATGTATATATGACGAGTGCTTTAATTGAAATACATTAATATGATAAATTTCCATCAAAAGCATGACAAGAAACACCAACTATTATAATTGTAATGAATTTCACTTTTTTTACGACACCGCGCTTATTCTGCTTGTAAAATCGACTCATTAAACCTTGCACAATGCAATATTTCATTTTTTCGAATGGAAACCGTTAAATTACTACAAATATATTCGAAATAATGACAAATTTCGCGAATATCTGGGAAGAGCCGAGGCGAATAGTGGTGTTAGGGCCACCGCAAAAGCGGAGGGCGTTCGATCGATACAACTACAACCTTCGATTTGTTGGTGTTATAAATTTTCGGAAACAGTCAGCGCTTCCCGCATTTTTCAATATTTTCCCGCCTGATATATATACGAATGTTGCATTGCAAAAACCCGTGAAAGTTCAATTAACTTTTCGATTAAAGGAAATTTGTCATAAGCATCCGCTGTTAATATCCTTGAACTGATAGTTTGTCTTTTTGTATGCACTTGCATACTGAAGGAAAATTGTGGAAATGCTAAGTGAACATTATACGACGAGACGCTGCGGTAAGCGATTGATGCGATGTCTCTAACAAGGTTACCGACTGAGGCTAGATTCCTGGTATCTTGACGATAGTTACAAATTGTAATCATTTCATGGTTTATTTGAATATTCAACGGAATTATATATTTAGTACATATTAATTAGCTCCTGTCAACTTTTACTCCACATAGTTTAATTATCACCAAGTTATGTAGATTCCCTTTTTTCGCGTGAAGCTGTATTGATTTTCGCAATGGGAAACATTCCACGTTCGTATGGCAGTGATTGCTTCAATAAGGTGACTGTTTCATTCCTTCGGGGGAAGCAAACTGAAATGGAATCATAACATTTCTGCTTCTATTTCAAGAAACATTAGAACAACCTGTTATTATAATCTAATACATAAGAAACGAAATACCAGGCTGTGAGGGAGCGGATGGCGGCTAACAATAAACACGAACAGAAAGAAATGTTCAGATATCATTCCGCTACATTCTACCACCTCTCAGAATATCTTCAAGGCGCGTACACAACTTTGTATGCATAAAGATAACAATTCCACTCTCAATTTATTCTCTGCCACGGAGCTATCTTTCAGTGAAAAGAACGTCATTCAATATTTTTAGAGGAACTGTAATCTAACTTTCGAGCGTTCGGTTTATTAAAACATTCCTCAAATTATTGCAGATCTTCCAAATCTAAAAAATTAGAACAAAAGTATTGAATATTGAAACATCTTGTCCCTACAATCGACTCTCTTTGAGCTAATAGGTAGCATTATTTATATTTTTGACTCGTATGTTAAAGGTACTGAAATGTGATAATTCACCGTCGAATAACTACACAAATGATTAATTAATTTCGATTAATTTGATTGAATAACACGTTTCCCCCAATAACGAATATGACAAAGAACCCTTTATAAGTAGAACGACTGTAGCTTTTCCCGTACACCATACATTAAGAAACAACTCATTTGCTGATAAATTCAAAGGAAAATTGAATTGCCACAAGATATAATTTCAAAGAACAACTCATCTGATGAAGTGTTTTGTATGTACTTCAGCACCGAAAATTAGGACGGAATGAAATACATAGCAATACTCATGTTAATCACTGATATGTAGATGAACTGAAAGTTGTTGCAAAACCTCCCGGGGGCTGCAGAATCTATCATCAAAAATTACATATATTATAAGAAAACAAATGATTCATGTCATACTCCTAACGAATTCATTAATGATCTGAATGTAAAAATTAATATTCACGACAATCGTTCCATTTTATCATTTGATTTGAAATATTCCAATTCCATATAAGGTATATTTTTTGTCTGAGTATACTCTAGAGATAGACTAATTCCAAACATATCTCACATATTGTTTTGTTTCCTATCTGCTGCACACATTGTTAAATATTTACTGGATACACTTTTCTAATAAATCACAGTAAATGGCTGTGATGGGTCGTTAGATCATTTGAAGTGTGCCGACTCTTTTCGCTCCGCTCAACATCGTTCATTCGTTCAAACTACAATACGACACTTTGCAGAACGTTGAAAGTCTGCTAAGGCAATCAAGGACACGCATTACGTTTTTAGAACAATCGTGATGTAGAAGTCTACTGCAGATATCGATTCGGCTGAGGAGGTCATGGAGGATAGAGTGGCACCTTTCCCGGATCCCACTACGACTTCGCCTGAGAAAATTCCCGAATATATTTTTTTGGTTTCCAAAGTATTTCGCCTGAAATTCCATTTTCGTATTTTTGGTTCCTATTTTTAAGGTTTCATGTTGACGCCACTACTTCATTCTCCACAATCTCCTCAGCCGAATCGATACCTGATGTAGACTTCGAAATGACAATCAGTTTTTCTGGAGTAATTAAACTTGATTTGCTTTCAGTTTTATTTGTAATAAATCACTCCAGAAATATCGAAAATATATCGTTGTCTTCTCGAGTTTTTCTTTAATTCTGAAAATCTCTGCGATTTTTATTCGTTTTGTATCTCTAAATTTATTCAATTTCTAAACATATTCTTAGGTTCCTCGCAATTTTCAAGTTATCCATTGTTCACCTAAAAAATAATGAAGTATAGATTACCGCACAGTGAGCAAAGGCACAGTGAGCTACGGCACAGTCAGCTCATACGATATAACGAACAATACTGCTATGTCCGCTCGCTCTTCAAAGCTTATGGCTTAAATTCGAATAATTCAATCAATAACAGATGGTTAAATAATATACACTAGATAAACAAAATTATGAGTCAAACTGATCAGTTAGCGCTTATTTTTAAAAACTCGAGTTAGAAAAAATCATTTATTTCGAAGGAGACACTCACATCGAATGAGCTGCTCGCTTCAAGTGAACCGCTCATTTGTTACGTGGTGCGGCACATAACCGTTCACTCAAGTGTGCGGTTCAGAATGAACGCCTCGTTACTGAGCAACCTAACATTAGTTAATGGTAACATCACCCCAGTCGATAAAATATTGTAAGCGTGTAATAAGAAAGGTTTTACTTTTTCAGAAAGGAAACAAATTGAGAAAAGTAACCTATGAGAAATGACACTTTTTTGGCATTTCCTGTCTAAATTTTCGGTTTATTTTTTTCCCATAAGATATTCCACAGAATATCTGAATCACCTTAAATATATACCAAGATGACGGGATGGGGAAAATCATCGAAGAAAGAAATTGTACGTCGACTGTGTAACGTTGAATGCACGGCTACCTGTAATATCAATCGAACCGGCGTCCTACCTAAACCCCTTTTGAATAAAGCAAATTATTGGATGGAACTCCTGGGATATTTTAACGCGAAGGCAAGATATTTTAACATTGCGGAGATGTTCGAACAAAATCCGAATCGCTTTGCTGAATATAGTTTAGTATTAACCACTCCGAACGACGGCGAAATACTCATCGATTATTCAAAAAATCGAATCGATCACGAAGGTTTGAGTCTGTTGATGAAATTATGCGAAGAGCGGACTGTGTTCGAAGCTAGGGAATGCCTATTTCTGGGAGCAAAAATGAATTTCACCGAGGAAAGAGCGGTCCTCCATTCCGCATTACGTAACAGAAGGCCGCAAGAAACCAGCATCAAAGTCGATGGTAAAAATATCATGAACAATATCCAAGCTGTTCTACAACAAATGAAGGAATTCTCTGAAACTGTCATAAGTGGTACGTGGAAAGGTTTTTCCGGGGAATCTATAACGGACGTAGTAAACATTGGTATCGGCGGTTCTGATCTTGGACCTTTAATGGTAACAGAAGCTCTTAAACCTTACTCCACTGGCTTAATCTGTCATTTTGTATCAAACGTCGATGGAACTCATATCACAGAAGTACTGAAGAAAGTGAAACCGGAGACCACACTTTTTATTATAGCCTCAAAAACGTTTACCACCCAAGAAACTCTCACCAACGCACAAACAGCAAAAGACTGGTTTCTGGATTCAGCGTTCGATGAAGACGCTGTAGCAAAAAATTTTGTTGCTTTGAGTACAAATAAGGAAAAAGTGACAGAATTTGGTATCGACGAAAAGAACATGTTTGCCTTCTGGGACTGGGTGGGTGGCAGATATTCATTATGGTCTGCAATTGGTTTGAGTATTTGCCTGGCAATTGGATTCGATAATTACCAACAGCTGCTCGAGGGAGCTTACTTTATGGATAATCATTTTCGTATAGAACCACCAGAGAGAAACGCCCCTGTGATACTGGCTTGTTTGGGAATCTGGTATTCGAACTTTTTTGGGGCACAAACACACGTGTTGCTACCTTACGATCAATACCTCCATAGGTTTGCTGCATATTTTCAACAAGCTGATATGGAGAGTAATGGTAAATCTGTTAATCGAGCGGGAGTAGCAATACGTTACAAGACTGGTCCCATAGTATGGGGAGAACCTGGCACCAATAGTCAACATTCCTTCTTTCAGTTGATACATCAAGGCACGCATCTAATCCCGGCGGACTTCATAATGCCTGTTCACAGTCATAATCCCATCGGTAGACATCATACTATTCTACTAGCAAATTTTTTGGCGCAAACCGAAGCTCTGATGAGAGGTAAATGTGTAAATGCAGTTAAAGAGGAATTAGAATCCAAACATCTACCAGGGGCGGAAGTAAAAGCGTTATTGCCACATAAAACATTTGAAGGTAACAGACCGACAAACAGCATTCTATTTGAAAAAATTACACCATTCACACTGGGAGCATTGATTGCGATGTACGAGCATAAAATCTTCGTGCAAGGGATAATATGGGATATAAATTCATTTGACCAATTTGGAGTGGAACTGGGGAAAGAGCTAGCAAAAGTGATCGCTAAGGAATTAGACAACGATGATGAGATTCAAAGTCACGATTCGTCAACAAACGGTCTGATTAACTTCATCAAAAAAACACGTGAATCGATCGAAGATGAAGTGGAAAAGATGGACGAACTTGGACGATTGGCGAGCTTTGAAAGCTTGGATTTGGTCGGTGATCACTGAGATGTATAATTAAGTGAATAAACATATTTTTCAAGTGTATGTATGTTCTACAGCTTATCACATTTGAGTAGGAAAGTTATTGAATTCTTCTGAGCCCTGGATACATCAAGATTATAATATTGAAGATTTTTGCGCCAAATTATATTTTAAGAAAATAGAACGTTTTTCAACGGTGATTACAAATGGAAATGCTAATAAGAGTGAAATACAAAGAGAACAATATTTTAGCATGGCGAATGTATGCATTCATTCTGTTCTTTGCTAGGGAGTCGCTCATTCGCTATACTGGGCGGCACATTACCGTTTACTCAAGTGTGCCGTTCAAATTGTACGACTCGCACTACTGTGAAATCTTCAGAATAAAATATTCAAATTAACACCTCGTTTCTATCTTTCCAGGTCTTCATTCAATAAAGTTGACAGATATTGACGCAGTCGGGTTTTTTATTTTTTAATCATTTTTTCTTTATTCCAACCGCATCTAATCTATCCAGGAGTAGATAAGATTATAAAAATGAGTGATGCTTCGTTTTTTAGGTAGTTCAGTTTATGTGAATAGTTTTAGTGTCAAAACTTCGAAATACTAAGTGGACTGTATTCAACAGTAGTCAATAATTGGAGCGGTAATCAAAAATAAAATAAATTCGCGTATTGTTTATTTAAATTTTGTAACTAAATTACTTGGAATGTATGGTTTCGAAATATTTTCCTTCCGGACGTGGAAAAGTCCGACACCAATAAGGACTCATTGTTTAAAACGATGCGTCTCAATAATTTTTGGTACAGAATCTGTGATAAATATCATTTTTTTTTACCCCAACGGCTTCGAATAAAGTTATTTATGCTCATCTCGGGATTCCGTCAAATATTTCACTCCCCAAAAGGCTTCCGTAAATAAAAAAGTTTGACGCATTCAACATGTGATGTGAGTTTAAAGGATGAAGGTCAATGTTGAATGCCTCAAGGTGTCATGGTCAAATTTGTGATTACTAATTTGACATATCATGATCATATTTTTGTTTTCGGTAATGCATGAAAGAAATATCATCTGATATGGATTTATTTGCTCGTAATCCACAAAAAAGTACAATGGATCCCATCAGATTTGGCTCCAAATGTCAATTACAATTTTAAAGGATTGATAATCCCTTCACATCTCCTTCCCTTTGTAAAGGGATCTAACGCCTTCAAGTGATCTCGAACGAAATCACAGTAAGTGCCCTAAAATGCGTTTGTTTTTTTTCCTAATAGCCAACCCTGCATACTTCTACCCGAATGAAACCGAACACACTTGATCTCTCCATTGGCTGTAATCGCTAAGCCCGCCCTACTGTTTCGTTATTTTTTCGCCGAAATCCCATAGGGTAGGTGGTTAAATCCTATTAGTTCCATGCGAAAACTGCTTTGAATTTGCAGAAACATTCAGATTCAATGAAAGGTTAGTCCTTTAAAGTATGCAAATACTGAGCTGTAGGTTGTAGGAAAAAAAACTAAATCACTTTTTCCAATGGAAATCGAATTCTATACAGTTTTAACGACTGAATGGGCAGAGGGAATTTTAAAGAATAATAAGAAGGGTTGAAAAATCGCTATTATTATCGCACTGCCCATTTCCGTTCTCGATTGTGGGGAATGAAAACAGTTCGTTCGGATAAAACGAAAAAATCGTTTTACAATTCCAGATATCAATTTCAACCGGAGTTGTATAGCCAGTATTTTATGATCAACCGTCCGTTATAAAACATATATTTAATTGAAATATTGCCTAACGTTTACTGCACCGCGGTACTTCAAAAATTAAAAAATTCTATTCGAAGCGTATTGAGGCGATACCATCGATGGTGATTGTCACCGACAGGCTCGGATATAAAGATAGATTCGCACATTTTATTTTCGTATATCTGGAAAGTTGAACGAACACAGTCGGAAACATGGAAGAATTACCGCACACAGCGGAGAAAGAAATGATCGAATACTTCTCATTATCAGCTCTCTCGTGGTGTTTGGAATGCTTAGAATGTAAGTCGTTTTGGAATTTGTCGTGGGGAAAGAATAATTATAAGATGAATGAAAAGTGAATGAACGTTCGTATTCAATTTAAGGAGAAAAAGATCCTCATTAGCGGAGAAATGGTTGCATGTTGTACTCTTTTCACTTCCTTCTTACAATCAACCCAACAATCAGTGTGGAGTGGCTTTAAATTTGTAAATTTCAATTAGTGCTGACTTGTTTTCAGTATTTTCAGTTTCCGTGCCGCAATATTTCTACATTCGAGTTAGGATCCACAGTTTCTAGAATAAATTATTTGATAAATGAAGTCTCTCGAGGATACTTTTCAACGTTTCAATTTCTTGCTTTCTTTCCGTACTTTATGGAGGACATGCAAGAAGTTATGCACCTCCGGGAAACTCCAATATATGACAAACTTTTGCTTAAACTAGGTTAACACCTAATAAATCATGACCTATGTGAGATTCGAATATCGTTATCGAAATTGAATCCACATCACTGAATAATTGCAACAGATGTGAAAGCGTGATTTAATTAACCATATTTTCGACTGAAGTTCCTTAAAATGAAGAACTCGGTTTGGCATAGACATATAGTAAACAATGGACGATACAGAATACAAATACCCTTGAACTAAATAAAAAGTGAACTGGATAAATGTTAATCTCGTGTATTTGTCTTGAATAATAACAGAATATAACATCATAAAACGAGTTAGCTTAAGGCAGCCTCACCGTTTAGTATTCCACATATCATCGCTGCCTTCAAGGTACAAGAATGGCATAAAAACGAATAACGGGTGATAATTTTGAGTAAGCTAGAATGAAACACGAGAAGCTGAAAGAAATAATTGTTTCGTCAGTTCTGACCAGAAACAATAAGTACCCCCTTCTAACATAATTTAAGAGATGGAAGACGTGATATAAATTCGAATCATTATGAGGTCAGCGCTGTTATTATACACTTTTACGGTGCTTTTCAGGAATTGGTCGGCTCTGAAAACGCATGTAAAACTAACCAGAGAATTTTTACAAGCCTTCCGGGTTTATCGCACAGATAATCTAGCTCTATTGACAGCATCATCCTTCATCCACAATTTGTACAGCAACACGTCATAATCGTCCAATTATCACGTGCTCGGTAGAACTATGCGAAAAATATTTGACACGTTCTATTATAACTTGGCTGGAAACGTAGCGTCAGTTATCGAAAATTTCATATTATTCAACTCTACCGATAATGACCCAACACAATCGATAATAAATGATACCAAACGAATGAAAGGACATTGTCGATAACGATAGAACCATTTTTACGTTCGTGATTATACCTAATGATCTCTCATCTGATGAAGTGGAAGTTAGGAGCTTAAATGTATAAATTTCATTACATTAAGTACATAAATAGAATATTCTTACGATCGTTTTCAGTGGGCGGCCTTCGGGGCAGTCTGAGACCTCCCGATTGCTCTATATGCGCGAAAAACTTTTCATATACTAACAAGAACCTCTTCGAATACATCCGTTTTTGATGCAAAACCTTCACAAATTTGTGATGTCTGCATACGCTAAGTGGATACCACGAGTTGAACTAATTTGTATTTCGAATTTCTTCTTCATTTGTAAAAAAACTAAAACCTCAATAATCAACGCAGAATTTCCCCGAAACTAGTTTCCTATTCTCAGTTAAAAGCTACAGTGACCATGCCAATCATGCTTTGACATGTCGATTCATGATTTTCAAATTGAACTTGATCGTTTCGGAATTTCACTCTTTACTTCAACAATCCGACAGCGACACCAACTCCTAAATTTTTCAATTGACAGGATGGGATGGTGACAACACCTGAAAGGCTTTTGTCGTTTAGATTTTTTGCAAACTGATGTCTAGTTACACGAAGCTCAGTGGTAAATAAGTTGTCACAATTCAACCCTTCCAATTCAGCAATTTAAGGGGGAGGGAGGGCGACTCAACTTAAAAAATGAAAGACGTCATTGCGCATAAGCTACCTTCAGCTGACTCATCTAACTATAAAAAATTTGATCATTCACCATGCGAAACTTTTCATATTCAATGACCGAGTATCAGGATTTTGAAATATTTTCCTCAATTAATTTCAGATTATTCATCAGAATATAAAAACGTGGCAATAAAACATAATTTTGATATAAATAATTACCCGCAATCACATATCTATGAAAGAATTCGATAAATGTCAATGAAATTTCAACACAATGAAACATTATCTTCATGCAAATATTGAATTTTAACTGCAAATGTTATAAAACTCGTGAATGAGTTGTTATTTCACAGCCAAATTAACTATCAGAATTAAAATGCAAAATTGATGCTGAAATAAGGTCGGATTTCACTAAAATTTATAACACGTAAAAATTTGCATTGCTCACTTATCTCTATTTGATAGACGGCACATTTTTTTTGTGAAAAATATTGACTTAATTATTGACGTTTATGTAACATTTTTCAGCGACATCGCTTATAGAATTGATGAATAAATAAACATATAACCAAAAACCGCTCAAAATTGAGCTTCTCCGACTGAAAGAAAAAAAAACTTATTTCCGAAAGATTTGTTTGCATTCTGTGACGTAGTACATGAATCAGCTCCTAAAAGTGCATTCTCAAAATCCTGATTAAGGAAATCTGGAACAAAGGTGATTTCTTCAAGTTTATTCGTTAGGAATATATCATTTCATGAAATTTTAGGATGGGATGTATTCATAGAATAAAAAATTTTCCACGAAAAACTTCTTTGATGAAGTAATAAGAGAAGAAGCAGAGGTCCCGTAATGCAATAACTTTTCAATCAAAAACTTCTGACGTTTTCTTTTATTTCCCGAAAAAGCAGAAAGTACGGACATTAGGTGTGGAAACGTGCCGACGTCTACGTTCTAAATTATGCTGGGCTTTTAGGGCATAAACTGTAGTGGGACAACTTCCCATTATGGACGTTATTGCGATATTGTTTACACTGCTGAATATACTTAAATTTACTCATTTTTTTTTTCTACGGAAAATGAATAAAGTCTTGACGAGGTGTCGTATGAAATTTTTTATTCATAAGTAAGATTCACATGGTTCCTTTTCAGGATCGTTAACATCGTGGTAAAACGAGCTTCCTGTAGACCAGGAAATGTTGACTCCAGTGAAGTCAAATATAAATAAGATTCTATTTATTATTTGCTTTATCATAACGGTTGTATTTGTTCCGACCTTTCGTGGTTTATTTTGTTTCAATATCAGCAGGAATTCCATTCCGTTGTTTGTTTTTTCGTCGATACCGATGTATTTCTTCTGTCGGAAAAGGGAATCGCGTACGTTAGGTGAAATTTAAGCCTTAAATGAGGAAGAGCAGCATTGAACTGCAGCTCAGCTAGAGAAACGAAAATAAGAAATCTATTAGCAAGCATTTCGAGTTATGGATCCATAATCCAGGGCTAGGGCAATTATTTTTGATGCGGAACTAATTACTGTAAATCTGTCTTCCTGGGATGGGTTGACTGAAATTAATTAATAATATACTAATGCTAGCGACTAATCAAGTGAAGTGAAATAAAATACTTTCTTAGGCGAGTGACATTTCTAATAAAATGGATTATTTACACAGCAGTTAACAAAAGGTTCGTTGAAATTCAATTCTGAATATAGACGAAAACTCAAGTATCGACACTCGTTTTGCTTTCGTGATTGGCGACGATATTACTGTAAATAGGTGCATCAAGCAATATTTCGGATTCTTGGAAATAAACCTGCACGCTACGCTTGTTTTATGGTATTAGGAGAAGGTATAATTGAGTATTATTACCGAACAATAATTTGATATCAATTGAAAGAGGAGTTAATGTTATATAAATCAATTTTCCATTATATGGCTTCCACTTTCCACTAATCGACTGACAAAATAGAGACATCTCGAGTAGCTTTGTAAACAATGTATAAATGCCTAAAACTCGAACTCTCCTTAGGCGATATAACGAACAATTCCCCTAGTTCAATCAAGATCCGTCACTTTATGGTAGTGTTGGGTCGCTGCATAACGAGTAGTTCACTTTGAACGGCACACTTGAGTGAACGATAATGTGCCGCTCACTCGAGCGAATGAGCGGCTCCTTCGTATTGAGCGCCACCATTGAAAAGAACGGCACACTAGAAAATAACGCCTCCTTCGAATTGAGCGGCAGCGTTGAAAGGAACGGCACACTGGAAAATAGCGGCTCATTTGAAAAGAGCGACTCATTTGAAAAGGTTCGCTCATTCCAATCTCTCTCCTCTCTCGAACTCTGGAACTCTGGTGACTGGTTCAATATGAATTTCAATGAAATATGAAAGTTTCGATTGGAGTTGAATTTGATTATATTGTCTAAAAATTTATGCAGTTTGAATGAAACGATTGAATTTGATTGATATGAGGAAAACTTGGAGTGAAAAAATTCGGAATTTTGGGGTAAATTAAACATCATGAGGGCACTTTTTAAAATTACGTGATTACCGCTTCTAACGGAAATTGATACTGATGAAGTTATTGCAAACGGAATACGCTATATATTATTTAATATAAATGGAATTGATGGATCTAAGGCTAAGTTCTGCCGTTTCCGAGATATTTTGAAAAGTATGGTAAAAAGGTGTTTTTTAGGTAGGAAATAATAACATATGTTTTTGATGTATTTTCATCTTAAAATTTTTAATAGGTAGAAACGAACGACTGAATGAACTCAGCGAGTCGTGGCACTCAGTATTGTTCGTTCATTCAAAGTAACGAACGGTACAGTGTGGCACTGCTCATCGTTCGGTTCGTTACCTTAAACGAACGAACGACACTGAACCGCACAGCGGAGCGAAAATAGCCGGCACACTTTAAATGAACGAACGACACAACACTACCACCACCAGTTACAACTTGATGAATTTCGAGTTTTTTTTTTTAAACACTGTTTTCTTAATTTTTGCCTGTTCTCGAAGAAACTATGGCATTTTTAATTACACTCTGCTAAGTAGGTTCTCACGGAGATTCGCGAAGGGATGTGACGATTCTTGATAATCTAAATTATAAACCCTCATTGGAATTTCCTACGGGAATTCGGGTCGGTTCAATTATTTTCGATGAAATTCAAACCCCAATAAGACAAGTTTGTAGTTCCTGATGGACTTTCGTGAATTTTCCAGTGCATCCGAAAGTTTTCGAGGGGTCAGGAATTTGCTAACAAAATTCGCCCGTTCTCTATTAAATTCGGTGATGATATGCAAACTGGGGCATTACCGATGAATTTTTTAGTAATTTAGTGTTCACTTTCTGATCTGCACTAAACATAACTGCTGAAAGAAATTTGAACATTTCATTAAAAATTTATAAGAAAATAATCGATGTACGTTCCCTACAAACTTTCCTGTCGAATATATTTATTGAATGAAAACAATTTTCTATAACATATATGCAAAAAAGTAGAATCTACACGATCCTAAGAAATGAATTTGTACACTATAATTCTGTTTTTTATATTTCAATCATTGATTATATTCCGGAGAAATTTGCGTTTCATTTTCATGGAAAGGTCTGAAACAGTGCTATTCCAACAAAGCATTTCTAAATCCATCTCTGTCAAAAGTTGTGAGACGTTAAACTTACTTCATGTTCCCTTATTGGAAACCAGAACTTTCCACAATTCTTTTCATAATACTTTTGTCAATTTCATTGCTATCAGACACATACATAAAAATGAAAGCAGATTTCCATGATACTTTTCCCTGTACTTACATACCCCGGAATTGAAAAGTTTCATCCGACGAGTTTTGATTTTCAATTTATTCACCTGCAAAACCTTCTCGAACTTAATCGTTCATACAACTCAGGCATTTTCATTTTAGAGGAGGTGAAATGAGTATAATCATTTCTGTTAGTCACAGATATGTACTGGAAATGATTTATGTCTCTTTCCTCGTAAAATAAAGCTACCTTCAGATATTGAGATCAAAAATTTTTTTTTTTCATTTCGGGGTTCAATTGTTTCCACCCTTCCCAATACATTACTGCAAGACAGCGTGACTGGTAAGTCCTAAGAGGGTACTGAATAATGTTGTTCTTTTATTTATTTCGATGAGAAATCTGATGTATGTATTTCTATTTAGGGATGTCAGAGTGGTTTGAACAGGACGAAATTTTCTGGTTTCAGGCACAGCTTGGGATGAGCTATTTTCTCTTTGATGATGTTCTTTTCTTGACATTCATATTTGAAACTCACCTCGCTCCTCCTATATTCTTTATCAAATCATTTTTTTTTGTAATTTTTCTTTTATAGAAGAATCGATAATAGAAAAAAAAGGGACATCAAATGTTAAGCGTCCGCACTTCAATCTATTGTAAATGAGAAATACAATACAGAGAATGTGAATTTTAGTTCGAAGGAGTGGGCACTGTCACTCCTTTTCCTGAGAACATGAGATTTTTTATTGAAACATTTTTTGAAAGAAAAAAATTTAGAATACATGATTCTACATTGATATTTCAAACTTAAATTTCAAATTAAATTTGGTACCTTCTGCAGATTGTGATTACGATCATGGAATAGAAACTCTAATACGGATCCTAAAAGTTTGACATTTATTCAATAAGTTAGGCGGCATTCTTTTAGTAATTCATATAGTCTCACTGAAACTTTATCCCGGGTTGATCATCTAAAGGAACTCAAAAAACTAAATCGATTCAGTTATCATTCTTTCAACCCATGACACTCATGCACATAAATATTACACAGTGGTATGTTTGCTGTTTTTTCGTGAAAAGAAACTTTAAATTCTTTTGAATTAGTATTTTTTTCAGTTATAATAAAGATTTTAATACAATTGTTTCGAGATGTCTCGCATCGATTCACTTTTCCGAAACATCTTTGAAACTAAAAAGCAGCATGCAAGTAGTTCAACAGTTTATTTTTTAGGTACTATTGAACATATTTGAAATAACGAAACATTTTTCCATAAAACACTTCAATGAAATTAATACAAGCTACGCCCCTTTGCGAATGAACGTGCATGAAGCATGGACGTGCTTTCAATCGGACGCACAGATTGTGGCAATTTCAGCCCCCTGAATCAGAAAAATAATTGTTTTCTGTGTATCTATATAAATGTAGCTGCGGCCTGAACTGACTGAGTTGTAACGAACTATTTCATCGAATGATGTTCCGAATAATCGGAATGTGACATTTGTACGCATATGCACAAAAACTGAAGCAATAAATTTATTCCATTTAGTCGCTTCGCACTGTATAAGTACGAGTCAATATAAATTACAAAAAGTATTTTTCAATGAATGCCCCGATCCTCCCACCCCGTGAATACACAACAAAAGTAGGAAAACCAATATACTGCTATCTCCCAATAACAGATACTAATCGATACAAAAGAAACTTGGCTCTGTTCACGACCAACCAAACATAGCACAATGTCTAAAAACCCGGAAATTGCTGTTTAGGAACAATGGTATCGAGTACGGAGTCGAAAGCTTCATTTTCTTAGATCGAGGTCGCAATTACTGATAAACTCCTCCGTTCTCGTATGAAATGATACCAATTCAACACCTACCCGCTCCAACTTACAATTTAATAAGTAAAAAGTATTGGAACATAGAGCTTTTCACAATCATTTCAAAACTCCGCAAAAACGTTTCAGTAGGTAAATGAGAAAATAAACGGCGGGACTCGCGGCCCGTCTATTCTAGTCCCGCAGAGAATCAATCGTCCGTATAGTTCATTGTTTGGGGACTTCAATCCTTGTCAATAGATATCCGAACCCTATTTTCGCAAATGGCACTTCTCCATTTCTAATACGTTAATCCAAAGATAGCACGATCTGCATGCCGCAGCGAAAAATGACTTTCTGTTCTTATCGTCTGTTTAAGATTGAAACAAATTCTGATTTACTAACAAAATTCTAGATGGAAACGATTCTCACGTGAAAAATCGTATTTGAAACTGTTGTTGGGTATCTAGAGACAATAAACCAACCGCAACATAGATTTCACCTGATTGATTCTCCTTTCAAAACCCAATGCGATGGTTTCGATGGTTCCCGTACGACTACAATTAATATCGCCGAAATGCCTATAATTAACGTTGAAACTTTTTTGTTCTCGTAACGACGGGACAAAATTAACGAAAATATATTTAAAGGAGAATTGTTCACCGTATTTCAGCTGGGGGCTTTCCGTGCCCAATGTGAGCGTCAAGACATCAGTATCATAGTAAGCGTACTTCGAGTTAGGACGAAATGGATGGAATCCTAGGCAATTTGAAATTGGCTGAAACTTTCGGAAACGGTCGGGAGAATTTATTATTTGGAATGAAAAGCCCCCGCACAATCACTAGGGCGACCAAATTAAATTAGTTCGAAATATACAACTCAAGATAATGCTATAAATCTGAGATTATGTGCTATTTTTCCTCAGCTTTATATTATCACATATTTCACTGCGTTTTCTCAAAACACTGCTCTCCCCACTCACCCTCATGAAATACTATTAGGTCTATTGTACGTCTACGTAAATAGAAAGAATGCTGGTGAACGGGGAAATGGTAAGACTATCAAATAAGTTTAAATGTCATCGAATCATTTCAGTCTGTTTGAATTACAAGTTTTTAGCAGGGGAACTGGTGGAAATTCCAGTATATGATTTTATGGTCGCTGGTAATGTTTAGTTTGGAATGTTGTTGTCATCGAAGTGAAACAGGGGAAGTTGGAATTAGATTCACGACGTACTATTATTCTGCCAGAACAAAGAAACTAACCGAAATCGAATTATAGGCTTTGTTGGTGAACTAAAGGAAAAAATTGGAGAAGGCGAGCTTAGGACATGTGGAATTGTTTTCTCCCATAGGTATTTCAAGCTTAAATTAACAGATCGGGAGATGATGGTTTAATCTCGACACATTTTGACATACGAACGTATCCAGTAGAAAAATTATTGAGAAAATCTGAAACGATTTCGTTTCGGCCTCATTCGTTGTTTGTTTAGTATTCTAAATTTATTGACCAAATGAAATGATAAAATGAAGCCTCATCCCATGTAACAACTATCAACAGAAATCGTTTACATTGCAACTTCATTTCAAATATTCACGTCCATTACGTATTAAACGCTGAAATCGTTCAAAAATCATCAAAATCGCCCCACCTAATCATAGTATGAATTAATCCTGTCCATTAAATATGTTTTGTTATTTATTGAAAGGTAAACACATATCCTCATTATATTACAAACTGATATTCGTTGAGTAGAAAAATTGATCCTCTATTCCAACATTTCAAAAACTTGAATTAATCAAGCAACCGGATATCGAATGAACTGGATCTGTTCCGAAAAGTACATGTCTCGACGTACTGAATGAACTTTTTTTTATTTGAATTCGGAGTTGTCAATCAGAATGTCAATGCGAAGCGCTATAGAATTGATCGTAGACGATTGTCGTTCCTTTCTGGAAAATTCGTCAACCCCATATTGAATTAGGTTGTGTTTCAATGATAGACTTCCTCTCGTCCGGAAATAAATAGTCTCCATTCGTTTCGTTTCCACCAAATCGTGGTTGGTTTCGGATACGTCTGTAGCGTTAAAGGAAAACAGATACTGGTGTATAATATTCTCTCTTTTAATCCCGCTCGCGTTGTAACATATAGGGCTGATATGAGCATTTCGGGATATATTGTCTCAATTTGTATGAGCCTTAAAAGTAATCGTGTTGATGACAAGTTTTCAACGCCTCGCTTATACCACTTAAATTAACAGCTGAACTAGTGTCAAAACATAAAGTTTAATCTAAATTTTTTCATTGAATTATTTACAAATGAATCTCGGATGACGCATGTTTGCTAGTATGATCAAATTGTCAATCAGTTTAAATGCGATAATCGAATTACTCTTATTTTCATTTCGTGTTTGTGTATATCAAGATTATATATATCTCAAAGACATCTGCAACAATTACTTGCAGTTTTTTTTTGATCGTATAACTCACTAAAGTGGGTTCTAGTGCCAGAGTTTTCAGATCGTTTAAGTGCCTCTGGCATGACCTAACGACTATATATTGAATATATTGCCGGGACCAACGGCTCTACGTGCCTTCCGAAGCACGATGGTATTCTCAAAATAAGTTGGAATTTAACGGGATTCGAACCCACTTTTTCTGGGTGGTAGGTCAGTACTCCGTCCGTTGAGCTACCAATGCAATATTTGCAGAAAAATAAGCAGATATATCTACTTTCAACATGTCATAGAAGCTTGAGGCCTCATGGGGTATATTAGAGATACTCTACTGTATCGGTAATTTTCTTACTGATACTTCATACCGGTATTACCCACGGTATTTTAAAACAATCAATAATTACACAGTAGTATTTAGTGAGCGACACATTAGAAAAGGACGGCTTACTGAAAAAGAGCGGCTCTCTTGACAAGAGTGGCTATTTTGAAGTGAGCGGCACTTTTTAATTGTGCTGTAGTGTTGAGTCGCTCAATAACGGCACACTTAAGTGAACGGTAACGTGCCGCTCACTCGATCAAATGAGCGGCTCCTTCGAATTGGGCGGTACTATTAAAAAAAACTGCACATTAGAAAAGAGCAACGACACTTTCAAATTGTGCGACTCCCCAAAAATAAACGGTTCCCTCCAATTATGGCTGGTCCAATATGAATTTCAATATAATGTGAAGCTTTAGATACGAGTTAAATTTGAAAGTGCTGTCTAATTTATGCCTATAAATATTTCATAAGCTTTTCTGCAGTTTGAATCAAACCCTTAAATTCAGTCGATATAAGGAGAACTTTGATTAAAAAAATCCAGAAATTTGGAGAGGTCATGAGCACACTTTTCCAGACAACGTGATTTCTGCCTTTAATGGAAATTGATACTAATATGGTTATTGAAAAAGGAAATTGTATATAAATCGAATTTTCAACTCATGTCACATATCGTTTTATCGTTTCCGAGGTACTTTGAAAAATATGTTAAAAGTTGTTTTTTAGATAGCAAATGATAAAATAGTCTTAAACGTGGACACTGAGATGTATAGAGCAAAGGACGATTCAATTGCGGTATCGTTCGTTTCGTATGAGCTCAATGTGCCGTGGCACTCAGTATCGTTCGTTCGTTCAAAGTAACGAACTATAGAATGCCACGGCACAGTGTGGCGTAGCTCACTGTACGTTTCGTTACTTTGAGCGAACGAACGACACTGAACGGCTGAACGGAACGAAAAGTGCCGGCACACTTTCAATGAGCGAACGACTCAACTTGCATATTTAAAGTGTGCCGCCTTTTTTCGCCTAAGTGTGCGATTTAGTATTGTTCGTTCGTTCAAAATGCGATACGAATTTGTTGACAATTTCGAAAATCTATTATGGCTGGTTTGATAAAAATAATTATTTTTGGAATTAACGCATTACTTTTTCTGAACAAAGTCTATATCAGAAAATAAATTAGGACGCCTTCAGCACCGAGGCGCCTCGGGCGCCCATTTCGTTGGGACCGCAGTTACTTAGTCAGTGAGTTATGTGAATTTGAAAAAATATATATTCTAATGAAGGAAGCCCTAGTAATAGTCTTTCAAAATTATCAACAATTAGCAAAGATTGCAAACCAGATTTCGTTTCTTAAATATCGAAAATTCATATCAGCTAGTAAAAGTGGAAATCTGATTTCAATTCAGTGTATAATCTAATTACCTGCAATTATATTGTAGAAAATTGATTCCTAATTTTTCAGTATAGGACAGTAGATGTCGACGACGATCTTCCACTTCAAGTTAAATGTAAATTTTTACTTTGGAATGGTGAACATGTTCTCGCTCATCTAACGGAGACTCTTATTCAACTAATACTCGAATTCCGTTCTTTTAAATCAAAAAAACGGAACCATTACCGTAACCATTGAAAGAAAAACAATTCCTCAAGAGGAGCTCGAAAATCGTTCTCCTGATATCGGCGAAAATCAATAGAACCCGTTGGGGCGCTACGGCACCTTTTTCATAAAATTGCATCGTGATACGTTCAAAAGTGTTAGAAATTCTAGGGGCTAGATGTATTACATATATGTATTGCAGCAGTTTTTTTCTAATGGCAATCTCCGGCGAACAAATTGAAAACGCATATGACAATTTTAGGAAAAATTCGGCGAAAAAGGTTTATTATGTGTTAATATGTTTTTAGGCTTTAAGTTTGAGATCATAAATGAAATCTCTTTTAAAATTCTTTGTTTCAATAATGCTGAATTTGTGATGAAATTCTCGTTAGTAGTGGAATAAGGATAGGGAATCGTGTATGCTCTATGCACTAAATGGGCAGCTTAGATATAAAGCAGATCTTGCCCCTTCTCGTCTAGTTTTATTTTGCACTTACGCTTCTCATTAACCATTGTTTTATCAATGACTCGGGTATTTCCGGAGTGGTTTTTATTTCATTTAATAGCCAGAGCTCTATTAAATGTGGAGCTCTGAATCGACAAATTAAGTGTACCTATGCGAGGGATTTACAGCCAACGTCAAACTAACCGAAATTTATGGGATACTGTCACCGAATATGTTAAACATTATAAACTTCTAAAATGCGGTTCAAGCTTTAACGAGCCAGGAAAGGACCTGCCAGGTCCTTATATTCGCCAGTCATTACAAGAGGGCGAATGTTTTATAAATAAGAAAGGAGGCCCGGAAGGGATTCGGGAAGCATTTTATATTTTGAAACATATTTCAAATATTACTTTTCATTTCGCTCAAAGATGAGTTCGTTCACGAACGCAAATTGCTAATTGTATTGGTTTGAAAACGAAGGCGCAAACATGAGTTCCTAAAAGTTGGGAGTTCGTTTTAACATTCAGCAACAAAATTGCCCAAGGGAACAACTCCGATGTAATGAATTCATGAATTAACTATAACAGTCTAGGCATCGAAATGTTATGGTTCAAAAAGGCGAATGCGCTGATCAAATATGTGACTTGTGCAACATTTTATGGCATGCAAATATACAATGATAGAATACACTTGCAGAAAGCATGTGGCAGGTTTGTTATCCAATTTCAGGGATTCGGCCATGAATCATATGTATTGTAACGCAACCGATCGGACTAATCAATGAAATATCAAAGTTCACCAGTTTTGTTGTCTAATCCATCTTGGGTTATCTTCGTGATATATTAGTGGGTTAGGTACGAATCTCATCGAGCGTTAACGTACATTATGTTCGTTCTGGTCCATCTATTTTAATCGGAATTCCAAAATCGGATGATCTATGCAACTAAGCAAATGAAATTCGATTCGAAAGTTGATCTGAAATAATTACTCGTTCAACTTCTAAAGATAGATTCACTAGGGCACTAAAATATGCAATTTGAAATATTAGATCTCGGGGGACTGCAAAGATAATTCCGAAGGAAATTTCATCTTCTTGTCCCTCTTTGCCTCTGGGAAAATGAAAATCATTGTGACCCTCGATATAACCTCGTTGTTGTACCGTGACGTGGGCGGGAAGTTGTCTAGAGATGGCGCGGATAACATGAATATCAAGTTGCCGATAACCATCTGAAATATTCAACGAATCAATTTTCCATAATTTATCGGTTCCTTCATGAAGGACATGATGCGAAAAAAGGGCACTAGAATTTTTTTGGTCCGATAATCCGGCACTTTTTTATAAAAGGTGATCATCATGTATACAGATTCATTTCCCTTCTCCAGCACGACGTTTTTCTATCAATTGAAGGAACAAACAAATCACATCAGCACAACAACTTTCCGTTTGGCACAAAACTGAACACAACCTGTCTGCGTATGGCGCGCTCAAAGAAATTTAGCTGTAATAATTACATTTAGTACTCATAAACAGAACGAGAAAAGGAATAGTGCATACAAATGGATTCCATTAACATGAATCCGCTAGAAAGTAAAGGTTTCAATCTAGTAATCATAACAAAATAAAATCTCATTCGGAGTACTGGAATAATTCCTGTACTATTGTTCACAGGAATCTAGTTACATCAAAGGTTAGATTCCTTTGCGTCTACACGAAGTCGTAGAAGAATATTTACTCCTGATAACTGTTTAATCCGTTGATTATTACAGAAATCGCTTGGCTTATTACAGTTTGATTCTGTTCTTATAACAGGAATATTTAATACCTATAAACGGAATTTTTTGTTATAACTATACCACAAAATGTTTTTGTAACTGGAATCATTTCTTTCATCTATAAAATTTCGAATTTCTTTAATAAATATAAACGGTCCGGAGAACTTCTTTCGAATTTACAGGAATCGAAATGTTTCAATTGTTATATCGAACAGGAATCACTTCTATAAGAAGTTCCTGGGATTTTTTCCTTTCAGTGAATTCCTACTACTGTGGACGTGAAACTCAGAACTCGTGCAAAAAAATTCAACTCAATTTTCCATTCAGCAAATTGCATAACTACAAAATTGATCGTCGGGGGTGAAAAAAATGATATCAAGACTGACGCTCATGTAATTTCCAGGTGACTGAAAGCTTTCCATGTAAACAGCAGAATGAAAAAGCTCTGGCGTTTATAGGTTTTCAATATTACAAAGTGGTTGAGTGAATGTCTCCAACGGAATGCGATATTTTCGATATTGGTCTTGTAATTGATTTAACCGAGTACATACCTTATGAAAAAGATATTTGATACATATGTCACCGACAGCTGAATTCGCGACTCATGAGCATGCGATCCATTTTTAAAGTTGAAAATAAAAACATTCGATGTGTATAAAAAATTCAAAGTGTTAGAAGTCTAGTTTCTCATTCAAAACTGGATGATCATCCACATATCTAGATAAATGTTTGCTCTGACTCCAAATAATTCATCCATTTGTTTTAATGAAACGCATTACTGCTAAAATGAACACTATTATGAAAGAAATAAAAAAAATAACAACGAATGAAGCAGTAACAGAAAATTATTTTGTTTGTTCTTGCTTATTGTTGTTTAGCAAACAAACATTTTCTGAATAGAGAGCGTGACCCAAATCGAACCGATGAAAATGTATTCCATTCTAATTGATAATAATTCCTGTCAAATCAATAAATCACGTTATCAAATGGAAAGTAATCTGTCGTTTTTCTTCCGCTTCCCCAGTAATGTGCAAATATTTATACACCGACGTGGTTCTTCATAATCGTATTGATTGTAGCGGCGCGTATGTTTTTTCATCACCTTCCACTTCAACTCTAGTACATACCGCACGTACGCTGAAGAATCTTCAATTATAGAATTGAATAGATTTTCGGATGCATAAATCCCTAATTTTTGTAGGGAAAGATAATGATCGACTGCGGGAGTCGGACGAGCTCGGCAAATTCGGAATGGTAAAATTGTGTCGGTTAGAGTTCTGTCATCCCAAGGGGACAGAAAATTGAATTCGCGTTCCATATCCGTAAATCCTCATCTGTTCGGATTAAAATTTTTTCCATCTTACTTCGCGGAGATAAAAGATATATAAAATACGAATTATTCATAGGGACAACTCAGTTAGTATTCAATTAGTCAGTTAAACCAAAATGCTCCAAACTGGAACGAACATGATAAAAAAGTTATAACATTATGCTTGTCGACGAACGATTCTGGTGCCAAAACTGAAACGCAAGTTTTTCCTTGTACCGTTTCCGTGTAATTTCCGATTTGAACATAGGGATGGTTTATCCAAGGGGTGGACTCGAAATGATGAAAGCTCGTAAGCTTAGAAGTCCCCCGCAGAGCCACCACAACGCTACTTATTCCGGAACGTTTGACTTCTCGACTCCCTTAAAACACGTCCAGGCTGAAGAATGAGAGCAATTATTGACTAAATTACTCTGTGGATATACAGATTTTATATACACCATGAAAAGGAACTTTTTAAACAAAAATATGAAAGATTTATCGTTTTAAGCGCCATTTTTTTCTACCACACTTTTTTTTCGTTTCAGTTTTCAGGAGCTCCGTGGAACACTTTCGGTTCAGACGGAACTGGTGGGCTTTGTTATGAAACCTCTCCTTCTTAAGATCCATCTGTTTGAATAGGTTCTGTTCGAATGAGTCGCTACTACGAAGACATAATTAGTTCATGCATAATCTTGTTACACTATGTCATTCGGAATAGCACGTTCCAATGAATACGGAAACAACTCTCTTGTAATTTGGATATTTTATCTGGTGGCGTGAACAAGGCAGTTCGTTATGTTCTGCTTATATGACATAATTCAGATGAGACATTTGTTGAAACATGCACGAAAAAATCCCTTTTTCGCATCTTAACAATCACGTCGGTTCTTATTCTCGATAAAACTTCCATTCTAATTTTTCTCGAATACCCGCTTTTCCATTCCTTGAATAATTTAATATCTGCCCCTGAATATGGTAAGAATGGTACACAAAAACGACGAGAGCATGTAATCCATCTCATTTGAAAGAGCGTGGAATTGAACAGTTTTTGGGACATACAGTGTCCCATTGTACGACGAGCGCACAATGCTTTGAAAGTTTGCTGATTAAGGAGGAGACCCCTTAACCCTTAGGTCTCTAAGTTATGTAATATCAGGAATTAATCGAATTCATAAAAAAATTTCAAGATATTCACTGATCATCTATATAACCGACTAGTAAACCTTAACAATATCCGGTTGCATGCAAATGGACGAGTAATTCTGCGCTACGTATATATCGTGAAACGAGTGACATCAAAGTTTGACGTTGAATCTGAAATTGAAATTAAATCATGTTTGTCCGTGAAATTTGTTATGATATCGTGTGAAAAACGGCTTCCGGCCGCACCCTGTGCAATCGTGATCGCTCATTGTAAATCATTTCAACCCCAAAGGATATCGGAGGATATCCAGTAAAAACAACTATTAGAATCATATTTTTATTGCAATTCAGTAGGTGACAAAGTATGTCACCAGTAGATATCAAAATAATCCAATGCGATATTATTATCTAAATATTTTGGTCTATTTACAATTCACCAACTTCATATCCAAGAAAATATCAACATAAAAATGATACGAATTTTGCGACACATCATTATTCAGTTCAATTAGTTGTTAAGCAGATTGATTCGAATAAATTTTGGAAGTTCATGTATCAAAAACTGGGTTTTAGATTTTAAGGTGGGACCGTAAAAACGATCCACTTTTCGTTACCGCACCTTATGAGTTCATGATCTAATTTTTAATATGAAAACTTGAATAGAATCTGCAAATCTTTCCTAACTTCATTAGATATTTTTAAATTCGCAAAACTCATATAATTTTCTAGATCATTTTGCAATAACGATAATTATTCGCTCCTGAAAAAAGGTTTTTATCGATACAATTAGTTTTATAGTGGGCCGCTCACTTGCTACATGTGCGGCACATTCCCGTTCACTCAAGTGTGCCGTTAGTACTCATTTGATTTGTTAAAAAACCGGAAATTTTTTATTCGATTCGATGAAATTGAAACCTCAATGGCGGTAAAACTTATTTCCCTTTACTTGAATAGTTTGCGAAGAATAATAGAAGGCAAATTAAAATTGCGTTAATTATTCGGCTGAGATATTGCACATGGCAATTGTTTTGCTCGTCGTCTCTCCTGATTTATAATGATAATGTTTCCCCGGATACTTTTACCGCAATAAAAGCTAAATAAGTTTCACGGTGGTTTTTTTTTTATTCTTCGATTTTCGATCGAGATTCCGTTCGGTGTAACTAAGTTACGCTGGTAGTGATTGCACCGACAGATAATAGGAAATTCTTTCAAGTTGTTTATATTTAATTTGTGGTTATCGCAGTTTTCACTTCTAGACGGGCGATAGATAAATTTAAGAATATGCATCGCTGATCGTTCTTTGAGTTGGCGTTGTTTGGTGCCGAAGTTGTTTTGCAAATGAGAACAGGATTATGACGATCAGAACTTAGCCATGATTATAAAGAGAAATGAAGACAATCCCACGAAGTTGAGTTTGGAATTCATCAAATTTTATTGGAGATGAAGACAATAAGAGAACTGAAACAAAAACTTTTCCAAGCTATTTGATAGAATGGGGTGTAACTTTGTTTCCATTTGGTGTGTTTGGTTATCGAATTCCGATAGTGGCTTCAGAAATTATTGAAGCGATTTCAATCTACCAGACATATAATTTCTTGAATCACATTCGAAACAACGGAAAACGATGTAATAACTTAACTACGTCTTAGAACTTCTTCGATATTAACGTTATGTAGTAATTTAATTTCATTTTAGCGAGCTACAGTGTTGTAGTAAGTTAACGTATTTAGCCTATTTTTCAAGTGACAATTTCAATAACGAACCATCGCTCGGATTCTGCTTGGAATTCAGTATAATACGAAACCGTCAATATGTCGAACAAATTGCTAGTGATGTTTGTCAGTTGTGCGGAAATAAGCACGCAACCTTTATTAAGTTGGTTCAAAGGGACAAATGTCAATAACGCAACTGTGGCCATAATTGATAATCAACTTTTTCCGACCATATTTCTTTGCTCTCCATTTGCTCTCTCCCCTCTGTAAAGAATAAATCATTCCTAATACGCGCGTTGTGATTTCGCATCGATTTCCTTAAATTCTACGCTTTATTTAAACGAATTCATTAAATCCGCGGAAGCGTTGAGGGAGACGAGAACTAGGGTAGCAGATGTTCGAAGGAAACTATTCCCTCTTACAGTTGATATTTGCGATATGAAATTTGGACTTTTCGCAAGGCACTCGGCTGAACTGTTACACCGAGAGAGATTTTTCATGGGGTCGGTGATGAAACATTCATTCGTTCAAATGCAAACAGAATTTTATTGAATCGTACTGTAATTCAGCAGAAAAGGATCACGTCCCATTCTGGGAAATGCCAACTGTTAATTGCGAAAAATCCCCCTGCTGACTACTAGATTTCTTTCCGTAGAAATAAATTCCGGCTCAATGTATAAAGAAAGATAAATCCTGAGATTCCAATCTTTTCGTTTCGGTTAAAGGGTCCTGCAAAGGCTTGGTGTTCGAGTCATAAAGCTACTTCCCCTGATACATTAGTCGATTACTTAATTTAATTTCTATTGTGATCAAGGGAAACAAAATGTTTCAATTTTGCAGAAAAAAACAAGGTGAATCAGAGAATTACATCACCAATCATAAGCCAATCTGGCAAGGGATAGATTCCTCATCGGTATCGATTCCTTGGAGAATTCCGAATCTTTGTCAGAGCATGAGATAAAATGAAAGCCTGTATAATGTAATTCAATCACTTTCCTGCAATTATCTTGGGAAAACAAAGAACGGTCGATATAATGGAAATCAATATGTACCTCTCTACCAAATCTTTATTTTATATAAGCGGCGAGATGGAAATTTCTCTTCCATTCTTCTTCCGTCTGAGACTTAAGAAACTTTGCTGTATGTTAATGCTCAGTTCGTTCCGAAAGAATTGGTTCTATAGTAAATATTATGTTCAAGATAAAGTATACAATCTGAATCGATATGAAATGATAAGAGGATTTGAAAGGGAACGGTTTCTAATGTAACCTCCGGTACGAATCGCGCTGAACACGATTCGCTTAATTGATTGTTCTTGTATCTATCTAAGTCCACTCCCTGATACGGCTGTTCGCAATATGCAGAATAGTCCGGGAATTATGATTAACAATTTGATGATTCCGTCAGTAGACAATGAAATCTGGATTGCTTGCTAATGCGTTATATTGTTTGTCCCGTTCTGTCTATAACAATCGATTGCTTTATTCATCTGCATACTTTGAGGGTGTATCGATTTTTATATTGCATCTTCGTGGGAATTATTTTTGAACAATGATCTATTCTCCATATACGATGCATTCCTGAAAAAAGTCACGTTTCGATCCCTAATAACAAAATCCCATACAGGATGAAACCTGTTGTTATCCTTACAATTCTACAGGATTTGATGAATCGCAGTGGCTTTCCGACAGCTCATGAGTAAATGCAGGTACCATGTCAGCGTAGCCACATACAAATTAACATCCAACTGCTCATATCGCAGGACCGAAAAATAACCTGCCCGTCCGCTAATTATACGACTAACCATTTGTACGAGTATCAGGAACATGCCGTTATTTGTAATGTTCGGACTAAGCTCTATTTATCATACTTCAATGACATGTACACTGGATGGAGATGAGCAAGATCTTACGCAATCTATTAACTCAGAGTCAAGCGAAAAAGTCATTGTTTTAAATTCCGTTTTAGGGAGTGGACCTACACATCAGGTGCAAACGTCGATTGCTCTATTTGGGAGGAAAGTTTCATATTTTATTCACTAAATTGTCACGTCAGCCATTCCTTTTTTAGGGACGGGTAGAAAGACCCTCACGAAATATACAGTGAAGAACAATTTTGTTACATTTAGGATTCATTGGTGATATAACTATTTCAGGCTTCAGCTGTCAGTTACTTGAACGGATTTTAATAATTTATATTCAATAATTGCTCGTGCAATTCCATAAGTTTTACTCTGCAATGTATGATTCCATTGATAGATATGATAATTTTTGGCGACATTGTGCTTTATTTTTAATTGGATAATAACAAGTTTGACGGTGATTCGTAGGAAATGGGCCTTTCCCATGATTTTTTTTTATTGCATAATTAAATGAAGTAAGTCAAAATTAACAGATTCCCAAAAAATTTTTTTCTAAATCCTCTTAGTTTTTTATAAAGTAAATAAAATCGATTTGAAAGGCGGGAAATCTGAATTTTAAATTTTATGTATAACCGGCAACATGGGAATGAGATTCAAATCATCTACTATTCCGTCGCTTAGGAACAATGACATAGATACTTAGAAGTTTTAAAGTTCTATGCGTAGATAACCTTAAAACCTAAGTTACATTGAGTCTTAAGCAATGTTGCCAGCTTCAGTCAAATTTGATTGGATACTTTCATGATGACGTGACATGCAACTGACCAATGAAAAAATTCGATTTTAAAACTTTAAATTAAGATTTCTCAATAACTATATCACCAATATTAATGATTAGGACATTTTTGTGCGTTGAAAAAAATCTATTCTTGTGTACAACCGTCAAATTTTAAATCCCCACCGCATGGGAAAGGCCCATTCGTAGGACTGGATTCGTTTAATAACTTTCTGAGGTACAAAATTATAAATACGATTTTTTTTAACGTCTAAAAATATTTCAAGAACACACGTGTTTTTGCTGAAACTCATAATTTCAAATATTCATTATGATCTTCCTTTATTCTCGTATTATCTAGGGGGAATCGGTGAAAGAAGGGTCTGATTTCCATAACCTTACAAAGTCCTAATTTTATTAGTAAATAATTCTCAATGCAGTACCTTCGCTTCAGGTGTTATGAATTTCATTAAATTAGTCCACGTCAATGCATACACTGCATTTCCTTATCGGAGTAAATTAATTTTCACGACGTTTTGATCTCGTCATAAACGAATCAGACACGAATTCGCTGTTAAAACTGCATTAAATATATCCAATGGTGCTACTCCCACAAACACTTTGTTGAAAGTCATAATCATATTGTCGGATAATTTTTCGATATAAAATGACTTTTATATTACCATTTATTAGCGACACAGCGATTAAGTTGAAATGAAACATTGTTAGAAAATCTAACTATATCTAATATACAGTCGTCTTTCGATATTCGCAAGTTTTGATTATTAGCAATGGAGAAAATACCCCCAAAACAATTAAGCAAATTAAAGCCCCAATCACCCCAATCGCAAGAGAATTTTTCTCAGTCCTGATTAGTGCCGAAATCCGGGATAAATTTCATAACCGTCGACGCCATAACAGGTTTAACAACTGGCACCGGTTGTGGTTCAAGCAAACCTGCATCCTGCCCAAAAATGTATTTCCTGAACCGTCCGGCATGAAAGTATAATTGTCCTTTTTGTTACAGTATTCTCGAGTTGCGATGCTGCCCACCTCTCAAAACGCTTCACTGGTCTTTACACTGGCCCATACTTCGATCCTACAACAACAACGAACATAACAACTCAACTGGGTACGCACGCCTACTTGCCCTGTAAGGTGAAACAGCTTGGAAATAAGTCTGTTTCGTGGATAAGAAGAAGGGATGCTCACATATTAACAGTAGATAGATACACTTTTATAGCGGATGATCGATTCCAAGCGTTTCTGGTGGAAGCGACCGACACTTGGACGTTGCAGGTCAAATACGTCCAAGCAAGAGACGCTGGCCAATACGAATGCCAAGTTAGTACAGAACCAAAGATGAGCCACTTCATAACCCTCAACGTTGTAGGTAAGTAACGGCTTTTCCTTTCCTGAAAGCAGAATATCATGATGTTCAATGTACCTAAATGTTGTTATCTGAGAAGGCTTTCGACTTAAAACTTGCAACTGAAGTTCAGTTTAAGAGGAATGAGTTCAAAGCTTTCAGCAGCAACCGTAAGCGTAGTGTTTTCAGAGAAACTTTATCGTTGGCCGCAATATCCAAACTGTTATTACGTTGTAAGATAGGAAAAACAATGTTGCGTATTATTGAAAGTATGTCCTCGGGGATGACTCCATCCATCCTACTGAAATATTCCAACATACAAACTAAAAATGCTATTACTCCACCCACAAAGCGTTACATTAGTTTGGAAAGATATACCGAGTACGAATTGTCTGCCTCTGAACTTCCGGCAGAATATTAAATAGGGAAACAATTATTCCTGGGTAATCTTGCAAACTATCGGAAGATTTCGCGATCAGTCGTCTGGTTATTAATTTCAAAATATACTCCATCTTTCAAATAGAGTCCTTTCCTATTCTAGGTTTCGCTTGAATTGGTAAACTGGATCCGTTCCATATCGCTCGAGCAAGCTATAATCTTGAAAATGAATTATGCCGTGGAATATCCCGTTATTGAAACTTTGTTGGAAGCGATTTGAAATAAAAATACTGGGACCTAAATTATACATATACCTATGGAAAATAACTTAAAATGGCTGAAATCAGTGACGTGAAATATTCCGAAAACTCCGCTTCATAAAATTAACTTTTGATCCAACATTTCATTTTCTGTTCGGTTTTACGGCGGTGTACGTAATAAGGTTGGAGATTTATTGGTGGCAAAAAAAACTGACTGGGTTCCAAAGTTTCGAAATATCAAAATGTACGTAAATGATATAACCTGGGGGTATCTGGGAAGGAACAAGCGCATCATATCGTACTTTCTGAAGAATTAACTTTTTCCAACTTCTCTCTATTAACTCTGTAATTTTCGAATGCGATAGTCTCGTGTTCTGTCGCTCTCCTCGTCCGCAATACGAATTTCTGATTTTTCATGGTAAACAGATTCTGCTATTGTATTATAAAAATTCCCTTTTCCTCTCCAGTTTATTACATCAACGGAAAGAATGTTCAGGACTTAGAACATCTAGCCGGAAAAATAAAAAACAATGTTTCGAGCATTGGGAAATTATTCATTTCACTGAACTTGCTGCTTGACTCCTATATTCGGGACGTCTCACCATCTTCCATGACGTTAATAATTCACGATGAAAAATAAGTCTTATATTCAATTAGCGGACTCCTGCATAAGATCAGGGAGGTTTGTGGCACAACGAATATCCCTCGTAAGTCGGCCAAAACTCGACGTAGAACATGGCTAAAATTACTCACAATGGAATTTTAAAAGCAGATCAGTTATGGTGTTGTACGGAAGTTACTCATCGATCCGAGTGCCACGTGATCAATCATTCGGCAGTCAAAGGTCACGGAATGTGGTTTTTCTCAAATATTTCGGAACGTGGTTTTGCCGACAATAAAGTTCCATTAATGAGTGGAACTGAGGCGATTCGCTACAATGGAGATTCCGATCCATAACGTACAGCACGTTCAGCCACGGCTGCCAATTATTTTTATATTTGTTTCTTTCCAACATATTTACAACTATTTAAGACAATTTATAAATGGGTCACTTTTTCTCAACTTTTTTTATATGGAACATCTTGATTTCAATCCTAAAGTTAAATATTTTACCTGCAACTGTAAAAATCGGAAGACAAGAGAAATAATTTATTGTTCATATCAGAATCGTGAGATGCAAACAATACTTCTAAAGATATAATTGTGTAATTTTATGAAACCACGTATTAAGCCTTCAACTAAAGATTTTCAGTAAATTATTCGATTTGGGGTATACGTTTTTAACTTTTTAACTTTCTAATCTTAACTTGATTACAGTCTTCATCAACCTTAACACGTTTCGATTATTCACGATGAATAATGATGCGCCACACTGACGCAAAGCTGTTTCCCTTACGCATGTCCATCTAGCGGATCACCGAAGACATCGCATCGCGGTTAGATCAGTAGGTTTCTTCTATTACACTCGGCCGAATGTGCGCACGCATTTAAGCCATCAATATCTATGTAAAAATCATGAAATCTCACGATTAATCGCGAGATGTGCGCTTGAAATGGTATCAAAACCAAAATAGTAAAATAGTAAAATCTGTAATACAGATAAAAAGAACAAACATAGAATAGACGCGTGAAACTTACAGAATGGACATACGAAGCAAACCCAAATAAGACACGATAAATAAGATAACAAATAAGATAAACAAATCGCCTAAAATAAACAAAAACAATTCGCGCAATATAGACATATGATTTTTTAAGAAAGAGAATAAAAAAACAGAATATACTTGCCAACCTCCAGAACAATCATAAAATGGGCAAAATAGACGGACGAAAAAAACCCAAATAGAAAGCCCAACAATATAGACACGCCATACCTCTGAGAAATTGATGAAATGAATACAAAATAGACAAACGAAACAAATTTTAATAGACAGCCGACACCAACAAAATTGACGAGCGAATTTTCATAATTCAACCGATGAAATAAACCCAAACAAAACACACAAAAGCTCGATGAAACACCAAGTACATGATTAACAGAAAAAAAGTTCACATCGGATTAATATTGAGAAGAGAATTATACAGAGCTTTTATTCTTGAACACCAATCGAGCTCCGAAATTAAATCGATCTGAATGCCACGTTCACAATAGGACCTGTCAGAAAGATAATTACTGAATGTCGAAATTGATCAGTGTGGTAACGGAGGTGAAAATAAGCTCCGAAATTTTACATCTGAATTATCCACCAAAACTGTGAAAATACGTGATTATATTCGAGAATTTCAGCACTCTATTGGTCCAATACCAGTGGCTTTGTTTTGATCGTTTCAGCCCTTTCGATCCGTGGGCGAACAAGTGGACGACTGCACCGTCGTGATATAATAAATTTCTGATGGATTTTTTTAGGACATGGATTTGATTCCAATTTTTATAATTTTAATACACAGCAACTCTTACTCGCTGTGAATAATTGATAAGTTTTTCTGTAGTTTGTCATAAAATAAGAAGCTTTCGGGGATAGAATTTCATGTTCCCAAAGAGGTAATGAGCTAATAAGGGCCCATACACGATCAGACGGTTTTCGCAAACACGACATGTATTGAGTTAATGTGTGACGGTTTACGCAAGCGGCTTAATGAAATCGGTTGAGATCAACATATAATGCATGAGCTCCATTAGTCCCTTAATACTCTGTGAAATTTGTGACCGTTTTTGCATCTCAAAGTGAATGAAATCCCCATGAATGGGAGATAGTAAGTGGTTTTAATCTAGGGTAACCTGAAATCTGAAAACGTCTAACAAATTATCTTGATAAGATAATGTGGAACTTGGTAAGTTCCTCAATCGATACAGAAAATGAGTAATTGCTTAATGCCTCTCAAAACGGTCACTTCCGATGAAAAGTTTCTCATTCATTAAAATTCTCCATCAGTCGGTGACGTTCAAGGAAATAATCACGATGAAAAACTTTATGGGTCATTAAAATTTCATTGAAATATTTAGCGGTCTAGAAATCGATAAAGTTCATCATAAGATCAAATGAAAGTCGTAAACCAAACTATCCGGTAGTTTTTCAGAAGAACGACCGTTATACGGTATTAGTTGACTTGAACTCGTACGAAGGAGACCAATATAATCAGCATGTGAAACATTAAAACAGAAGTATTCCATAAGTAACGTGAGTTGCCGAAATTTCCTATACGAAATAGTTTTGTGAACTAGAATGGGGCGAATAAAAAGTTTATTAAAGGGTTGCTTCAAACATCACCCAACAATTTTCTTGGAGTTATAACGGTGCACAAATTTATAGCTCAGCACAATGGAAAAGGTGGCGAGAGTATGGTTTAACTGTAGATAAAATTCTGTGTAAAAGATGCGCACCAGCAACATCGTAGAAAGTTTAAGTTCTTTTGAATGTGGAAGATGAATAGCTTCTAGAATTCACTTTGAAAAACTTTCCGTCCTGCGAATAGGCGGGTTGCCAATATGAAAGGTGCACCTTTTGAAATTAACTTCGTGTTCGAATTGGATACCAGACCGGCTCGGTAGTTATTGCGTAGGAATGAAAAACCTCGCGGTTGTCACAATGGATATTGTTCGGTTTCCGTAATGTGAGAATTTCTCTTGGCGTTAATTGTGAATTTGTTTAGCTCATAGGGTTGTGTCAATTGGTCTGATTACCTGTCGTGTAATCAAGTTTATTGCCTTGGGGTTAGACAGAACGATCGACTTGATAACAATCACGAAGTTGACACTGATATTTCAACCCCATTCTCGTTATGTATGGAATTAACGTTCGTGTAGATTACTCGCTAGGTATCGATGAAATAAACAGATTATCCCCGGTTTTTATTAGATCTAACGATCAATGAAAATGCAACACGACGTTCACCGAAAACTCTATTGGTACAGCAAGAGATATTTCACGAAGGGAAGATATTATATCATCGCAAAAATCGATAAGAGCTGATTAGAACGGAGTAAGATGAGTCGTCGAAAAATATTACGCCACAGTTGGAAAGTATTACGACGGTGCTTGCAGTTTTAAATTTGAGAACTTAATCCTATCAATTAGTTCGGCAAATAATACGCTCTATGACGTGAATGAAATTTTTCAGATCAGATATATCAGAAATGCTCGATTGGAAAAGAATCACTGTTTATATTCATTAATAGAAATAATTTTAATTGAAATATCTGTATTAACGTGTCAAATATTTCTGAACAGGAAATTCATGGGAAAACTGGACAGCAAATTTCAACGGATGATTTACGATACTTTATTTAATTGCAGAGCTTGCAGAATTCATTTCACGTTTGTATGAAATGCGCACTGCCTTTATATTCGCGAAATGAAATCAGGGTTAATTTCTTGTTCACCGTCTGGTTACGCGTTCCGGCATGAGTGATTTCCGATTTGAACACCGTATATTTAAATCGTTTTAATTTAATTATCGAAAAATCTCTTTCGATTTACAAGCTCATTCCTTTTAAATCAATTAGAATCATAGGAACAATTAAAATTTCGTATTCACATTCTTTCAATGAAAATTCGAAGCACTTTTGAATATGTAGATAATAGAAGGAAACTAACGAAATATAGAATAAATTCATAAATTTTCAAAGGAATCACGAAATAAAAAATACCTTACGCCAAAAATTCCTTTTACTGTGAAAAATTGATTCATACACTAAAGAGAACTTTCTATCTATTTATTAAAAATGAGAACATGAATCATTTTATTATTTCATATAAAATAATCAAGTGGGTTCGTGTTAATAAAAATAATTTAACATTTTTGAGCAATAAAGTGTTCCGACAGTTCTACAAATAGTTACGCCAATTTGAGTTCGTGAAAAATCGAATTCCTTTTTTTCAAGTTGTTTTTCCATCGGATACTTGGACAGCGATTAAAACTACTAGGGTGACCGCACCGTGATGAAACTTTCACGAAAAATCCTCTCATAGATGCGACACCAAAATCTACCCCAAACATGTCACTCCGATGAAAATTAAAAAATTTTCGAATTTTTGCGCTCTTTTGGCGTGTTATAGAAAGATTGGACAGCGATTAAAACTCTTAGGGTGACCGCACCGTGATAAAAATTTCACGAAAAATTCGTTCATAGATGCGATACCAAAACCAACCCAAACATGTCACTCCGATGAATATTAAAAATTTTCGAATTTTTGCGGTCTTTTTGCGCGTTTTAGAAAGATTGGACAGCAATTAAGACTCTTAGGTGATCGCACTGTGATGAAATTCTCACGAAAAATTCTCTCATAGATGCGAAACCAAAATTTACCACAAACATGTCACTCTGATAGAAATTAAAAAATTTCGAATTTTTGCGCTCTTTTTGCTCGTTTTAGAAAGATTGGACAGCGATTAAAACTGTCAGGGGGACCGCGCCATGATGAAACTTTCGCGAAAAATTCTCTCATAGATGCGACACCAAAATCTACTCCAAACATGTCACTCCGATGAAAATTAAAAAATTTCCTAATTTTTGCGCGTTTCAAAAAGATTGGACAGCGATTAAAACTCTTATAGTGAGCGCGCCGTGATGAAACTTTCACGAAAAATCCTCTCAGAGATGCATCACCAAAATCTGTCCCATACATGTCAATCCGATTAAAATTAAAAAATTTAGAATTTTTGCGCGTTTCAGAAAGATTGGACAGCGATTAAAACTCTTAGGGTGACCGCACCGTGATGAAAATTTCACAAAAAATTCTCTCATAAATGCGACAACAAAATCTAGCCCAAACATGTCACTCTGATGAAAATTAAAAAATGTCGAATTTTTGCGCTCTTTTTGCGCGTTTTAAAAAGATTGGACAGCAATTCAGACTCTTAGGGTGACCGCCCCATGATGAAATTCTCACGAAAAATTCTCTCATAGATGCGAAACCAAAATCTACCACAAACATGTCACTCCGATGAAAATTAAAAAATTTCGAATTTTTGCGCTCTTTTTCCCGTTTTAGAAAGATTGGACAGCGATTAAAACTCTTAGGGTGGCCGCACCGTGATAAAACTTTCACGAAAAATCCTCTCATAGGTGCGACACCGAAATCTACTCCAAATATGTCACTCCGATGAAAATTTAAAAATTCCTAATTTTTTCGCTCTTTTTGCGCGTTTTAGAAAGATTGGACAGCGATTAAAACTCTTAGAGTGACCGCGCCGTGATGAAACTTTCACGAAAAATCCTCCCAAAAATTGCGTCACCGAAATTCGTCTCAAACATGTCAATCCAATGAAAATTAAAAAATTTCGAATTTTTGCGCTATTTTTGCGCGTTTCAGAATGATTAGACAGCGATTAAAACTCTTAGGATGACCGCACCGTAATGAAACTTTCACGAAAAATTCTCTCATAGATGCGACAACAAAGTCTACCTCAAACAAGTCACTCCGATAAAATTTAAAAAATGTCGCATTTTGCGCTCTTTTTGCGCGTTTTAGAAAAATTGGACAGCGATTAGAACTCTTAGGGTGGCCGCACCGTGATGAAACTTGCACGAAAAATTCTTTCATAGATGCGACACCAAAATCAATCCCAAACATGTCACTACGATGAAAATTAAAAAATGTCGAATTTTTGCGCTCTTTTTGCGCGTTTTAGAAAGATTGGAGAGCGATTAAAACTCCTAGGATGACCGCGCCATGATGAAGCTTCAACAAAAAATCCTCTCATTGATGCGACACCGAAAGTGTCGTTCATTACTCGTGAAAAGTCAGACTTGATTGCTGGTGTCCAGCCTCACTCGGCTCCGCCTCGTCCGTCCAACTGACACTCGCATGAAATCATCGACTTTCTGCATAAAACCATACAAACAATAGATTCATTTCGAGAAACCATAAAACCAATGATATAATGTGTTGAAATGAGATATTAATACCATCAAAACCGGTTCACCTATCATGTAATATAATTTGTGTACAAGCACTTTCAACAAACTCGAAAAATAAAACTTTCCAATAACTTCCAATTGTTGAATTTTAACAAACCGTTTCCGATAGTTTCGACTTGCCATTTCGATTCGAATTCTCTCATAATAGCGTGCGATTTCCGGCAAAGCTGCAGAGGATTTCACGTCATCCACCCCTGTCGCATCTCATGAAATACCGCCGCTCACTTTAAAGTTTACGCTTTTAGTATCGCCTTCTTGGGCGTATCGAATATTCATTTTACAAAACGTATTGGCATCATCAAGATATGGGTGGATTAAATAGCACTTTGAAACTTGAACAACGCAATATTGTAAAATATGCAATAAAGAATTTTCTTTTTGTAGAAAAAACTAGTTATTGAAATGCCTTCATGCAACGGATAAAGACGATGAAAAAATTCAATAAATTATCATTAATAATTAATTTTCAAACACGAATAAACGAAGCAGCATGAAAGAATAAAAAAACACATAACAATTTTATGTCTCTAGGTTGCAACGCCGGCTAAATAGCTGGTCTTTTTATTGATTTTACTCTGACAAGAACGTTTAGATAAGGGAAGAGTGCACACGTTTGTACACTTTCCGCGTTAAATAATTTTACTTTCCGTAACTGCTACACCAGAATTAGATTTCATGTCGTTGGGAAACTATAAAGAAATAATTCACCGAATGGACGTTTTTGTGATAATGTTTCATAAACGTTAAGAGTTAAGATTTTATAAAGTTCAATTTTTGATATTTCCATTTCGCTGAATTTCCAAGCCTCATATATTCTCTTCCACTCGCGTGAATGTAGACTGTAAAGTTGCTTTAATATCACAAGCAAATGCAATTCTTTGTGGCTAACAGACATGTTTAATGCACCAATATTTCTTTACCTAGTTGAACCTCCTTTCATTTGTTATCTGGAAGTTACGGAGCGGCGGTGTTTTTCGAAAAAATCAAATAAAACCTTGGTTACGGTATCCGACAAGTATTAACTATTGGAAGAATGGCGACGAAATGAATTTGAGAGTTGGATTATAAAAATGTTGATTCATTTTAACCAGGGGCATTCTTTTTACAAGTTACTTCATAGAATTCAGCTGCGGAATTATATTTTCATGTTCCTGGTTCACGAGTCGTCTCCTTAATTGAATGTGAAATATGGTGGCACGGTAGTTTATTATCTTGGAAAAGAATTACCTCTGTAATTGTTCTGCAAGAATTTGAATCATTTCCAAAGCAGATGCCGTAGTGTGTGAATATTCAACGTTGAGTATTTCGAACGTCCTCGAATTTGTCACATTATGCGCACGACATAAAATATATTTACATAAAGTTTTTAGTCATTTTGATACCTACTGAAAAGTTACTGTTCGAGTCGGACATCTATTATTTATTATTTGCTGGTTTTCGACGCTGTTTACTTTCAAGTTATTAAAATTTCCAGGTCCCTTACATATTTAATTTTCGAAAACCGGCAAAATATGCGAGACATAAACGAAATTAACGAAATTTCACCGTATTCATTGTATGCATGTGTGTACAATTTGGTGAAGGTGCCAGATTGATATAATTTTTCGCTTTCTTTTCAGACGAAATAATTTTCGATAATTATTAGCCTGTATGTATTTTATCATTGAAAAAATGAACAATAAGTTAAATACAAGATATCGAAGACATACTAATGAAAAAAATCATTTGTAGCAATGTTTTGATCTCTGGAAATTAGAAAATATCAAATAACTAATCTAAACGCATTACTCATTTTCCTTTATTAAAAAAGGATGACAAATTTAATTTCTTGCTAATATTTGCGAGATTTGAAGAAATTTTTGCTCCCCTAGCGACATTTTCATGAAATATGATTCCCTTGTAAAATTCTTTTACAATTATGCAATTATGCTCTCATAAGTAGAACATGAAATTTTTCGTTAAACAAGCACAAGAATATTTATTATCTCTATGTTCCATAAGAAAAATGATTCGTTTTTTTGGAAACCATCATACATACTTGAATTTTTGAAAAAAAAATACAACGATGTCCGATTTGAAACTCACTTGGTACAATTGGAAACCACAATTGGCATATGTATATAATCTTCCTTTCGTGAAACAAGAGCCAAAAGCTGTCATATTATTTGAATCCGTCAAATATTTTCCGTCTAATTATTGGTTATGCACATTTTCCTCACCTTCCATTTGACCTTGCATGTTTTCCGATTTATTTATTGCGCTAGTCAACAGCTCGTATAAAACGTTGTTATTTGATTAGTTTTCATGTTAATCGCGTGTTTTCATGTCATACGTCGCAAGGAGGAAAAGCATACATTGTATGTAGGTTCTAAAACGGCAGAATAGCGATATCCAAAAATAATGTCAACACTCTGCTATACCAAAATAAAATGTGGGGATTAAAATAATATTTTTTGTGTCTTCTCTGGAAAGTGAATGATAGAAAACTTCTGAACTAGGGATGTGTGGTACGGTTCGATATTCCACTGTTGCGGTATTTTTCTTACCGATATTCGCTATTTGGTACCTATTTATAAGATAAAGACTCCGAAGAAAAATGTGTTAAATGAAAAAAAACTATCGTTGTATTCCAATCCATCGAAATGAAACTTTTGAAATTCCTTGACAAAAAAAAAGGCTCCAAGCTCAAGAAGTCCTCCGATTATTGGAGATCGGAAAATTGAAAGAAACCTCAATCATAAAAACACAACCAGGTTTTTTTGGTGCCGAAACCCGGGATGAATTTTGTAATCACCGGCGCCATAACGACAAGTTTAACAACCTCTGGTAAATTTGTATAATCATAAAAAGTTGATCGCAGTAAAACATTAGAACCTTCTGCCGTTGACCTAATCAAGAAGCTGAAAAATTAAGCATGAGAGAAAGTGCTACGTTCCTCATACAACGTGTTGATATGATCATATAAAAAGGCAAAGCGATTTCTGTCATGGGCACCTTTCTACAAGAGAAATTTTCAACAGATCACAGATACCAATTTCTACAATTGAAATTGTTTTAATACTGTCAATATGTCATCACAATATCCTTCAATTCAAAAATCACCTTTCAAGTTCATTTCGATCTGACACCGTTTTACTCGCAAATAACAATACGGTCGATGATGCAGTTACAAACAAAAAAACAATATTTCCTATAGCCTTCTTTGATAAAAATAATTAAAACTGCAAATAACAATGCGTTGACTTCATTAGTACATCGGGTTTGCTGCATTTTTTTGGGTGAGAGGAAAGTTATTTCCGTCTTGTCAGTAGAACGCATTTACAGATGCAGACATCCGCACACGGTGCTAGTAATCATTAACCACACTACTATTTAACAATTATAATTGCTTTATAAAACCGTACAGTAATTGAATACCAAACACAAACTCAATCTTCATCTTCTTCAATCCACAATTTTTCTAATCTTCGATTCGAATCTTCATACACCTCCAGTAAGTTCTTCACCACAGCGTTGAGTGTCGGTAGCAACCACGGACAATTGAGGTCGAATATTTGACGGTATAACTCCAGAGCAAAGTCAAAAAGTGTATAAAGCGTTCTGTAATGATTGAATATTAGAGAGTATAGCTCTTCGACTTCATTCGGGTACATCATGAAGTTGATTACTGACTTCAATTGTTTTCACTCAACGGCAACTCGAAATGAAAAAAATCGAGGGTAATTTGATTTTTTCACAAGTATCCAAGGTATAGTGATTCGTGCCTATTTATTGAAGCCACTTAGAATTCAAAGTGACATAAATAGAAAATTACGAAAAATCTAAGAGATGGAGCTGCTTTTGAACCTCCAAAAAAGGGTTAAGGCAGTGCTCGCTTCTTTGAAACAGAATTTTTCGTCGTCTTATGAATGTAACAAATTATTGCTGAGGAGGTCGTCAAATACAGTCGTGATTTACAGGAACGTCCCATTACATGCAACATTCTGTGTAAACCTTCGCACATCATATACACTATCAAATGTTCACACATAGAGAACGTTTGTGGGCTTTATTTGATCTTTGTATTCAACGTGAAGCCAAGTATTACTGACGGCGGGATTGGTAATCAAACCTGTTTAGTATTGATGGTTTACTTATCCATGATAAGCTCTCATCAAATATGAACTTGTTTTTGATAAAACGCAAAACTAAAATAGAGCCTGGTGGGACACCCAGTATGCCTAGGCTAAGATATCAAAATTTTTATTTTAAAAAATGAGTTCACTGCGGTAAATAAATTCGCAAAATATACATAGATATAGAAAACAGTGTACTCCATCGTCGTCCCGTGTCCTGTGTAATAAAAATTAAGGGTACATGAAAACGAAGACTTGTAATTATACGGTCCTTTTTTTGATTTAAATCTCAATGAATACGTAAAATTCTGCCATTTACGTATTCGTCGGCAGTTGTTTTCGTGAATCACTAGGCATAAATAAGAGGAACCTTCTTTTTTACCTTTTTTATGGAAAAAATAAACAAAGCCTTCACGCACATTCTTTGTTCGAAAGGATGTCGGGTTCGCTGGGGTAGTGATGACGCGACATAGTCCCTTGCCTTTTCATCATTCAAAAGTTTCTTGTGCGTTACTTAGTTTCGCAGATATTTCAATCGCCCAACTTGTCTTTATATTGAATTAGTGCCCCTCTACCCCACGTCAAGAATTTTCCGAGCAGTTACAACGCAAAACACTTGTATTATAGCAATATGGTCTGTTGGCGAAACGGATGGATGAGGTATTTTGCTTCTTTTGAAATTGAAATAGTCCCCATCAGATTTGCTATTCCATATTTGTTCACTTTCATACACATATTCCGCAGCTGTATTTCAGAAATGTATCATTCTATTTAATATTACAGCCCACGCTATGCTTGAGCGATATATCTTAAAAAACGTGAATTTAGTCCACGAATCCTAAATAAACTGGGCCGGCGTGCGGCAGATGAATAAATCAGGAGCTTGATTGCCACTTGCAATTATCCTACAACAAAATTAATAGCTCAAATGTTGAGAGGAATTATTAAATAACGGAATGTTCCTGTTTCTCTGATGATACATTTTTCCTCTTTTTTTCAGTGCCAAAAATCGAGATAACCGGCAAATCAGATGTATACGTCCGTACAGAAAGTACAGTAAGCTTAAGATGCGTGATAACCCAATCGTTGGAGGAGCCGGCCTATATATTTTGGTACCACGATGGAGAAAGAGTGCTGAAATACGACAGGAGTGCCATAGATATAAGGACAGAAAGACTTGGTACCGACACAACGGAAAGTATTCTGCTCATCTTTCACGCCAAGCCCGAGCATTCGGGCAATTATACGTGCAGTCCTTCGAATTTGGATTCAGCAAGTGTTCTTCTACACGTTCTGAACGGTAAGAACCCTTCTAGAAAAATACCTTCCATCTTCCTACGGATCGACATCGACATCGAATCAATTCCGTTCCTTTTACATTAAAATAAACCTAAGAGAATAATGAATGTTTAATAACGTCATGAAAATATAAGGGTAGAAGTTCATTGAATATGCTGTTGTTCGTGAGAATATGAACGAAAACAAAAGACAGCATGGAATTTTTAACATAGAAGAAATAGCGAGAACGTATGCCCCTCGATTTTTTGCGATTCTCGATTCGAAGTCGGGATTTATGAGAGTAAGGGAAAAAAAGGAAGTAGCGGCTGGCGGCTACATAAGTCGTAAAGAACTACATTCGGAAATATTCGTCTTAAGACACAAACTGGAAAGCACCCGACGGGATTATGCCAATACAACTTCACATCATTACGTATTAACAATAAGATTTATACGTTGCCTTCCTCCCAAAATAAGAATCTCCCCAATTATATCTCAACGAAGAAAATTCAGGTGATATTACACAAGCATGAAATTTCGGCTTTAATTAATTATCAACGAAGGTCCTTGATAATTCGTCCCCCTACAATAACACTTTCATTTTGTATTCACGAAAGGGTTATTTGCCGTTGACTGACTGTCATTTTGAACAATTAACCAGAATATTTGAACTAGAATACATAAAATATTACCAAGCGTCCATTCTAAATGGAAAATTTCTCCGGTAATGATGATCTATTTCCTAAGTGCTGCTTTAATTCAGAATTAACGAACGTACAGAGCTCCGTGACAAAAATGGTTAAGTGGAATTGGTGGCCGAATTTATTAAGCAACATACTCGACCAGTTATTTCTTTATTACAACAGACGCTTCCACCATCATCGAAACATATATGGAAATTAGGGTCTCTCAGGTCAAAGTGAGAAAATATTTTTCCGAATCAGAAAGCACATCTATTTTCTTTCCATCTCGGTTTAAATACTTGAATATACATTTTATTCCCCAATACGATAACAAAAACCTGAACCGACTTGCTGTTTCGTTTAGAACCTAACAAGTTGAAAAAGTCTCGATTCAATTAGTTAAGAGTTTGTGTAAATAAAACTCCAACAAATTGAAATACTTATTTCATTACTAAAAACAACAAATTTTTTGCACTAAATTATTATTCAACGTGTTTCGTTGCGATCTCCCCTTCCTTTCGCATGACGGAAATTAGTTTTCCACCTCCTCAATTCCGATTACGTCTTCATCGATAGATGATTTTGGGTCTGATATTTTCCATAAGATGATAGTGATCAACAGTAAACAAAAGGGTTATTTCATATCTTTCATTTATTTTTGGATTTGTTTTCAAGTTTGCAATATATTTCGCTTTAGATTCACGAGGATATAAAAAATCGCCATACATAATGAAAAAATTTACTCAAAGAATTTGGAGTGTTTAGTGTTATCAGAAATAACATTTTAATCAAATATGCTGAAATTTTCATATAATAATGAGAAAATGAGAGCAAATCATAAATCAAAACCAAATTCCAGGTTCATATTGAATTTTACAGAAAGAAAATCGAATTAAATGAAACTTTCTGGAAAAGTCAAGATTTTTTTGTCCAGTATTTAGGGAATTCAAAAATAAGTCATAAAGACGAAAAACTTTCCATTTATTTCTTTGAAATGTCAAAAATATTTAGCGAGAAAATTCTAGTGAAAATTCTAGTTGGGATCGTCTTTGTAGTGTTCATAAAGATCAGAAACTCAAAGATTTCTGTCAATCTGAGGGCATTATAAAAAGTCAAGAAATTGTCGTCTATTCGTACAATTAAAAAGAAAATATTTTCGAGGATAAAAATAAAAAGCCGTTTAACGTGACTCAAATGATTGGAAAGAAGAAATACAAACGGGATATAATACATCAACAGAATTTACAAACGAATTGGTGCGAACACATACCAAACGAGGAGAGATCAAAGAGAAACTCAATCCAATAGCCGAATATAAACGTATGAATGAAGTCAATCGTTTAAATCTGATGCTACCATACTATTTTTCAATTATTCAAACTCTCTATTGGTGGACGTGTGAAGTGAGTAGGAGCTAATACATACAAATAATTGTATTGTTTCGTTATTTATATCGTCTTATGTGCGGATCAACCAAAAATGTTATACAAAAGAGATATTTCCACAGAATACCATAAGGATTCGAAATACAAAAATGGACCAACAAGCATCAATCATTGAACCATTATCTGAAAATGTACTTATGCGATATCGATCCAGTGCAATTCAATTCGTTTCAATGTGAATTACTATTCCATTAAAAGATGACGTACTTGACCTTAAAGAATTCAATTTCAATTTTCAATCAGCAGATAAGAGTTCGTTTCGGGTTTTATATCTTTATGACTCAGAATTGTTCTCCACCAATTCCGTGGAACATTAATATCAATAGCATTATCCTCAAGAACATTCCAGTGGAAGGCTTCCTATGCCAACATTGATGGGTTCTCGTCGATTCCATTACCTTTTGTTGGAAAAACCGAAACTGCTTAATCCTTTGTAATCATATATTACGGTGCAGGAGTTCTCGTAAAATATCTTTACCCAACTTCCTCCCTTGGCGACTAGATTAATGATTCAGAAAAAGAACGAACAGACTTGTAAGTTTTGAATTATGTTACGTCTCTTTCCAATTCAGGGGAACATCCGGCGGCAATGCAACGAGGGAAAAATTCGGCATCCCCGATTCCAGGATGGTCCCACCTATCGATGGGTTTGGGACTTGCCGCTTGCACACCCCCAAGATTTGCGGCTGCAGGGGCAGTATTGGCAGCCGCACTTGTGCATTTGCTCTTTACGACATAAAGTCGAATGGCGTAATGTTTATTTGAGTGCTGGTTAGGCTGGTTATATTGACTTCTGATTGTTTTCATATTAGATTTTATACTATAACAGACAACAATTCAGACAGATACAATTTTTTATTTTGAATTCTAGTCTTATTAAAGGATCATCTCGTGTTGAAGTTCGATTGAAGAAGACGATCGAACATAAAAACTAGACTAGAATTTCAAATTGAGAATATTACCATCTTCCTTTGAATTTAGCTCCATTAAGTGATAAGCGATATTGTAAATTCTTTGTAAAAAGTTGTATTTAGAAGTGGCACATTGATCTTATAATACACTTATTGAAATTTTCTGAAAGAATCGTGCCCCTTTCGTAACATTAATAAAAAATATCGATGAGTGCACAGACATTCTGCGAGGATTCAATGTCTATATATTAGATTAGGATATTAATTTCGAATAAATGCTTAATACTATATTATCATGACAAAGAAGGTACTCAAAATGAATGTACCTGGTTCTCATGCTTATAATTCGAAGTGAATGTCGATCTCAAATTTCATTCAAACTCAACTTGACATTTTGAATCCTTTATTTCCAACTTATATAAATAGAAGAATTTGATTCTTTTCATTGATGTCCAATGAAATGGAATATTATTTTTGTAAATATCAAATTCCAGAGAACTATATAATTTAAAGTTCATGCGAAGTGTGAATGCATAAATTTCATCAATTTTTGTTTCCTTTTAATAATTCGCAATGTATTATGGAAATCAAGCAAACAGAACTGAAATTAAAAGCGATTTTCAAATATTAATGTTTCACAATTCGCTTGAATTTTTAAAGATTAGAACACAATGCCGAATTTCGATTAGATGACTGAAGTTTTTGCGAGGTCAACTCTTAATTTGAAATCCAACCTTTTGGTTTAGATTAAACAAGGGAGTAATTTTTATTTATCCAGTCGGAACGAGAATACTATCTTTCAAATGGTAGTTATTCATCTTCGCATTCGATGATAACTGAAATGTTAGTTTTGTAAAAATGATATACGTAAGATGAATAACGCTTAATTTGGAAAAATATTCTCACCTAGCTGACTCAACATATTTATGTATCTAGATATAGAAATTATTGTTTTATATTCATTCCATCGGTGTATTTTAGAATTAAGCACATACTATAACCAAAATTTATGTTGAAATAAAACGTTATGATAAAACCAAAGGAATTTATTTACCCGTGGGTGATAGGAATTAAAAACATAATTTTCAATTCTTTATTTATATGGATGATATTTACAGAGGATCCAAATATCCAAAAATCGTTTTACTATTTTGAATACTTGAGACACTCGTCATTTTCAAATGTGTTTCAACAATACCACAGATGTAAAATTCAGGCACTAAACAAGATCATTTTGATCTCTAGTATTCCGATAAGGAAAAACCAACTCTTTGAATCTATCGAGCATATTTTTCTAAAAACTGATTAAACAAAAAATACGAATTGAATGAAAAGGTACAAACATGTTTTCATGCGTATAATTGAGGTATTGTCGTGCAGCTGTTCAAATAAAGAGTGTATCATATTATAACTCATCTAAAACTATAGCATAATATAAAAACCTAAAGTATTTTCACTTAACTTCCTTTTTAGAGAAACTTAGATCTGCATATTACGCTATCGCTCACAAGTATGAAGAGTAGAAATTACATGGCCGTTTCAAAATTTGAAAATAATTTTTCTGTAACCAAAAAGACGAAGAAGATAGGCACATTTGAACACAAGAAAATAATATAAGAAAATTGTGAATTCTAGATCACTAAACAGTATTCAACGAAACAAAACTAGAGCTCTACACATAAAAATGGCTATCGCCAAAGTTGTAACTAAAATAAGAACTGCTGAGGTAGTGTATTTTGAAATTGTGACCTAAAACTTTTCACTATACAGAAATCAATAATATAACGCACCTCCATCTGATTCAGTTACAGCTTCGCCTTAATCAGATATTATGATTCAAACCGCGCCAACGGAAAAAATTGCATGTAAAAATCTAGCGCGGCGCCATCTCACCAGGTCACCATCGTAGTAGTTGACGCAGCTTAAACCATCAATCTTTCATAATGATAAATATGTAGAAATTGATATTTGGAGACAGCTAGCCCTGATTTTCTTATATTGTCTAAATCACTTTTGCTCAAACACAAAAAACTTCATTATCAAGGCAAGAATGACTAATCGAAATGATTTACTTTGATTTCCAACATTCGAAATGATTTTTACCCATTTGATATCACTGTAGAGTTTCGTTCTGACCAAGTAAAATAATCACTTTCGAAATAATCAATTTCGAATTTCAATGCATTTAACGAGTAATTACTCGACAAAATATGATCTAATAATGGGCAACCTCAAGTCGAAAGGTTAAAAATACAAAAATAATAGAAGAAACCCTTGGAAACAATTGAAGAGTAAACATGGACACGTTCCGAGGCTTCAACCCCAAAACATTTCTACATTCACATTATTTGACCATTCTTCACATCTGAAAATTATTTTGAAATGATAGGAAATTTTGGACTGATAAACTAACAACTCAAAATACTACGAATAATATCAGTTTTCTTTTAAATAACTCAAAACGATTAACAATACATTATTTGAAATCATAATTAAATAGTGAATCCAAAACTGAATAACCTGAACGAAAGGGCAATGCCTTGATAAAACTGAAAAAAATGGTAACTCAAGAAATATAACAATAATACTACTCATCTTCCATAGCAACAGGAACAGTATTTAGAAGATTGGAAGAACCGCGATTATCTGGATAAGACCAAGCCTGTATACCGTTACCCTGTGAAAAAATGAAACATTTATATGTACATAATACAAATCAGAAAGGTGTCTTTACATTGACAGGAAGGATTCTTGGTCTGGTGTAGTTAAGGAGATCATTAAACGACGGGAACAGGTATATAGGGAGACCAAGCAATAACGGAATCAAACCCACTTGTCTCATAGGAACCTTCTGATTGCGTTCAGACTCATTGTCAGACTTCCTTCTCTTTTTCTTGGCCGTAATAGACTCTTGTCCGCTATCTTCATCCTCGGACCGAGACCCATCTTCTGATTCGGAACTAGAGCTGGATGACGTATTGCTAGAATCGGATGCTACACCAGACGGCTGCTCGATATTTATTCGCTCAGCCAGCAACGCGAGCATCGGTTCGTTCTGTTTCAAAACTTTCAACCAGCTATGTGACAGCTTACGACGACCTGTAATTATTCTTTTTATCAACACCGCATTAGCGATGCAAAACTAAATTGTACCGTTTTTTCTATTTAAAACTTTGTTTCTTCAAGTATTTAACCAGAACTAGAGGCAATATATTTTTATTACCTTGGTGCTTTTTTCTAATAATCAAATTTTTTTTAAATTACCGAACTTAAAGAATAATTCCTAGTATACAACAATAATTCAATCTCAAGAAATTTTAAAGAAAAAACTGTGCAAGACAGAAGGCACTGATTGCGACTTAAAACTGACAATGATGTCTCAAGTGTTAAGAAATCCATAAAACCAATCTATGTTTATAGCTGCATTTCAGTGATCAGCTCTTTACCAAGTATTCCATTTGCATTATTGCAATTGAATCATATCCTCGTCTGATTTTTTATGGAAACTAATAAATTATCTCTTCAAACAATCGATTCTGTCAGATTTCAATAATCTTCATTTGAAAAACAACGAGAACCAAAGACACATCGGATAATTTTGGCAAGAGGTGACTTGAATTCTTGATTCAATTGGCAAAGTCATTCTTAGTGTTGCCACACAAACAAGCGTGACTCATATTAGAGAAAAACAAAGATAATTAATGTTTTATTAACGAATTCATTAACTTACCACGAGCAGTTTTGTGCCACACCACAGGGAAATTTGTTCTGCTGCAGAAGTTTTGTGTTACAGCAATAGTTGTATCTAGATTAAGAACAACATGCCACCAACCACCAGGTACAAATACAGTTTCCCCAGGTTTCTGCAGAATCTCGATGGGTTTACAATCGCTAGGCCATGACGGTTCTTTGGTCTTTGGATATATAAAATTAAACCAAGTGATTGCTTCATCTCTCTGCTTGCCTCCTATCTGACTAGTCACTTTCAGCAGTTCCTTAGGTGTATGCGTGGGAAACAAACACCATCTAGAATAAATAAATGATGGAATAGAGAATAAATATATTTATGTGTGTAACCTTTTGTGCCCTTTTACTAAGGCATTCCAAGCACTAGTTCCTAGTGGATCAATATGAATCCCAGTTCCAGATCGAGCAGGTCCCATCACAAACCAGCGATAAGGTGGTCGATGATGTTCACCTGCGTATTTGAATAGATCATCACGAAAATAGTAGGGCACTTCATAGTCTTCTAGTAATTTTTTGCGGCGATGATGCTGAAACAATAATGATTAAAAGGCGCCAAGCAACACTGTCACACTCTAATACCTCACCAAAATTGCTATCAAAAATATATAAGGGACTATCATCTTTAGTACTGAGCATGTAACTTATATAATACTTCATCTTCATTTTCACACTGTAGCCCTCATTATCTTCTCCACATTTGAATTTTTGATTTCGATATTTTTTCGCTAATTTCTCGAGACTCCATTTTTCCTGAGCTCTCCAATTTTTTTGGCACCCTGTGATTACAACTGGTTTGTAAGGCAATTCGTATTTGGAAATAAATTCACGTTGAGAGCATGCACTCTCTTCAATTCTCTCACAATTGTCAACGAAATCCCAGAACTTATCGAAGGAATTCGCATAATTTTCCTGATACCAAGACTCCTTAGTGTTCAATTCTACAATCGGTCTCCGTGTTAGGTTAGGGCATCATTCTGTAGAACCTTACCTGGTCGTGCTTTTATTTTTACTTCTTTTACTCGTTTCTTACATTTATGAGAGAAATCATGATGTTGTTCCATTTTAGTTTCGGGTAAAGACATTAATAAATTAATAAAAAAATTTCAAACAAAAGTAATATCCATCCAATTTCTAAAACAATTAGATTATGGAACTCGGTGATGACGTTTCGAGAAGGTCATGGAAACGTCGAAAATTACTTTCAATGGCCTCAGTTTAAATGTTATTCCGTAATCTCCTTGTTCACAGATGGCGTTCTCGTATGCTATAATCATTTTTCTGCAAATAGGCCGCATATCACAGAACTTTACATATTTCTAATTTTCTCCGTATATGCCATCTCTGAGCCGTCCACATTACTATCATTAGTCAATGCTGTGACGTTGATAATCAGAAATGTCAAAAAGGAAAATTTGACAGTTTCCCGGATGATATACTTTTCTCGTACAAGATATTTGAATTTGGTGGGTGTAATAATATTAAAAAATTAAAATGTTGGCTACAGCTCAAAATATGTCCAATAATGGGTCATATTCAAACGATAGAGACGTGGAAATTGCAGTGGATGCTTCATCGGGAGGGTTTTTCTTCTCCGATTTCAAAAAGTAAGATAAATATGTTAGTTTTCCTATGTTTTCCGAGAAGCCATTCGAAATCTTCAAAGAACTGAAACGTATTGATTGTCTTTTCCAGGCATGACGATCTCAAGGAAATGTTGGATTCGAACAAGGATAGTCTTAAGTTGGAAGCAATGAGACGTATTATTGGGGTATAGTTTGATAAATCACAATAATCCTACTTTATATTTCAATTTTTAGATGGTTGCAAAAGGAAGAGATGCATCTGTGCTATTTCCAGCTGTTGTTAAAAATGTTGTATCGAAAAACATAGAAGTGAAAAAATTGGTCTATGTTTATTTGGAACGTTATGCAGAAGAACAACAAGATTTAGCACTTCTTTCAATAGCAACATTTCAAAGAGCCCTAAAAGTACACTAAACAGAATTCAATATTTATGTAATGAACTAGGAATTTTCAGGAACCCAATCCACTAATTAGAGCTGGTGCTCTGAGGGTTATGTCTAGCATTCGTGTAAAAATGATTGCTCCCATTGTTATGCTAGCTATCAGAGATGCTTCAGCTGATATGTCTTCGTATGTGAGAAAAACAGCAGCCCATGCCATTCCAAAATTATACAGGTATATTAATTATACCTAATTCTAATCTGAGTCCTCCTTGTGCATTTTATTGTGTTTATATTATCTTAGTGTCATTTTTTTAGCCTAGACAATGAATTGAAATCTGAATTAATAACAATAATACAGAAGTTGCTCGCAGACAAAACAGTATTAGTCATCGGATCGGCAGTGATGGCTTTCACTGAAGTGTGCCCAGAAAGGATCGATCTCATCCACCAAGTTTACAGAAAACTTTGTGCCTTGATTGTTGATGTGGACGAATGGGGACAAGTGGTCATTGTTAATATGCTGACTGCCTATGCAAGGATGCAATTCGCTAATCCTAATTCAAATGTGAGGAAAATGTTCACTTAAGTACGATGTTGAAAACCTAATATTTTAACAGGCAAGTGAAGAAACACAAGATGGGCCTTTCTACGATTCGAATTCAGATTCCTCCGAAAAACCTCCCCCTACATTGGATCCTGACCATCGATTATTATTACGATCAACTAGACCACTTTTACAGTCTCGCAATGCTGCAGTTGTAATGGCTGTGGCTCAATTATATAATCATGCTGCACCGAAAAGTGAAATGCAGATGGCGGTGAAAGCACTAGTGAGGTTGCTTAGATCGCATGTGGAAGTGCAAAGTGTTGTTCTCAATGCAATTGCTTCAATCAGTCTTAAAAATAAGGGTTTATTTGAAAATTATTTGAAAAGTTTCTTTGTGCGAACTTCAGATCCGACCAATATTAAATTGTTAAAATTGGAGATTCTGACCAACCTTGCATCGGAATACAATGTTTCTGCTATTTTAAGAGAATTGCAAACTTACATTTCTCACAGTGATAAAAAGTTCGTTGCAGCAACAATACAAGCAATTGGTAGATGCGCGTGTTCTATTTCTGCTGTCACCGATTCGTGCCTGAACGGTTTAGTGTCTTTGCTATCGAATAAAGATGGTGAGTACTGTTTGTACATTAAATCTAAATATGTCTTGAATTTGTTTCGGTTTAGAGGCTGTCGTAGCTGAAAGTGTGATTGTTATAAAAAGACTGCTTCAGACGCAATCAGCTGATTTGCAGGATATTATTACGCAAATGGCCATACTTCTGGACAGTATTACGGTTGCTCAAGCTAGAGCTGCAATTTTATGGCTATTGGGCGAGCATTCCCAAAAAGTTCCTAAACTTGCTCCAGATGTACTCAGAAAAATGGCCAAAACGTTTGCTGATGAGGTGCGACATTTGTTTGTTATTATTATTTCTAACAATTAAAAATTTTTCAGCACGATATTGTTAAAATGCAAGTGATGAATTTAGCTACGAAATTATACATCACCAATCCAACCCAAACAGCTGTATTATGTCAATATATATTTAACCTAGCCCGTTATGATCAAAACTATGATGTAAGAGACAAAGCGAGACTGTTTAAACATTTTATTGCTAGCGAAAACAACAAAGTCACGGTTTGGGCTTCTAAAATTTTCTTATCTCCTAAACCAGCCCCTTTACTGCATTCCATTTTGAAAGGTACACCGTTTGGGCAGTCATTAAAATAACATCACCACACTTTACTTTACAGAAAGTGAGGACTATCAATTGGGCTCGTTATCGCATTATATCAAACAGAGAGCAGTTGGATACAAATCGTTGCCCGACTTCCCTGAAGTTCCACCACCAGGCGACTCGAGGAACGTGGAACCGATACCCAAAAGTGAAACGCCAAGAACAAGAAAAAAAATGGTTAGTGTTTCCCAATTTTTTCAGCGTTCTACAAGAACAAATTGTAGGATAAGAATACGAAAGAAAATTTCTCTTGGAACTCTGAAACTAGCTCTAGAGGAGACACTAGTACTTCAGAAACAGACTCGTCGGATGACGAAAGTGAAGAAGAAAGTGGCGAGGAGGAGTCGACAGAAGAAGAGAACCAAAGGTAACTATCAAATTTCAGAAAGGAAAAGTAGAAATAATCATATAATGAATATAGTTGCCATTCGGTTTTAAAATACCAAGCATCCTAAAATTTTAGGGCGGAAAGCATTAAGTCAAGTACAACAGATGAATCGTCAGACCAGGATGAAGAAACAAGTTCCGGAGAAAGTGAAGATGAAGTATCGGAACGAACGAAGCAGCCGTTGCAAATCATTGAAAAATCAAATAATAAGCATGCTAAAAAATCGGATTCTCCATCTGTACAAAAGTCAAATTTGGATCTATTGTTGGATTTGGATGACAGTGTGAACGTTGCTCCTATATTAACCCCATTTACGGGAGGATTTTTGACACCTGGACAACCTTCCAATGTTGTTTCTTCCATCAAAGTGGTACAACCCACTTTCGTTAATACAAAACAATTTGAGTTGTTGAGCAAAATGAATGGGAGGGGACTTTCGGCTACGTATCGATTCACAAGAAATCCCCACCTTTATTCTCCTAGTATGGCTAATTTAAATATCGTGTTTACAAATCATACTATCGAGAATATCACAGACGTTCGTATAGGGAAAAAGGTTCGAACTCAAATATTATTTTGACATACTGAAAGTATTTGTTTGCAGAATTTGAGTACAGGAATGACTGTCTATGATTTTGCATGTATACCTTGTGTACCACCAAATTGCAGTTTGCCTGCGACTCTTGGTATCGATTTTAACGATTCAGCTCAATCTGCTAATTTTGAGATAATATCATCCTTAGGTAATAGTTTTATTCCTTTCAATTTGCACGTTTACACAATCTTTGCAGGAAATTTCAACGTCTCGATAAAACCATTCATTGGAGAACTTTTGAGACCAATCTCGATGTCTTTAGAATTATTCCTTTCGGAACAAGCCAAAATAAAAGGCATGAACGAACACAATGGTGTTATTCAAAATCACGTTGAAGATATTAGTGCGAAATTTTATGAACTCTGTAATATGGGCAATTGTGAAAGCAATGATCCGGAATACTTGAGGCAAGCTATATAAGAATTAATTATCATAATCGCATTGTTTTTCTTTTCAGATTTGCTGGTCAAACTTTAACATCATCAAATTTATGTTTGGTAACAATACATAAATCTTCCAACACAACAATCACCATTAACTGTGGAAATGTTGTGTTCGGGTCTGTATTACTGAATGAGCTTCAAAAAATACTTAGTTTATAAAAGACAATTTTTCTAACGTTGCAAGTTGTAATTAATTTTGTATCTGATACTATTTGCTACTTTTTCCTAAATTATAATTTTTTACAATAAATTGTACGATTCTAATAAATAATCGTTATTCTTCATGTTTTATTAAATTACGGGATGTATATGTTTTCTCTATTTTATGTTGTAATTGGGAACAAATATTGATTGCGATTTTCAGTGTTCTAACTTACATTAGAAAATTGGATTGGTCATAGATTTTCATACAGTATCCATTTCTTCATTAATTTTCACTTTCCCTTTTAAGTATATCCAAAAACAGATGCATAATTGGAAGAGATCTTAAACCAATCCTTGTTTCCTCTTTTATATGTAAAAAGACGAAACAGCCTATCACACCCATAGCACATACATATTGTTCTTTTAAAGCAGCTGCGTCTTCTTCATCAGTCGCTGTTTTAGGCCAAAAAACCAGTGATCTAATTAAAAAAACCGAATAAGATAACTGAAAATATAATTCCAACAACACAGATGAGTATTTAATTAAAATTCAAATTAGCTTTTTATTTTGTCAACTATAATACACTGAATTTACAAAAATAACATTAACAAGAAAATAACTGCCAAGAGAATATATTAAAAATAATCATTCGCGTTCGGCCAAAACTAATTCTTATTTCGAAGTACTAATCATTTCTAAATTTGAAAAATCGATGTGACAATTTTTATTAACTTATTCGTTTTTAATATATTCTTTTAGAGTAATTCCGAACTGCGTATAAAAGAAAACTAATTATAATTATGCGATTGAGGTACAAAATAACCATCAAGGTCAGTAAGGACTGCGTATTTACGCAAAAGGAATGGATTTGGATTCATGAGGAAAGAAGACTTCTGCTCCATTTAGGACAGCACGTACATGCGTGTTCTATAAAAACAATAGATAAATTAATCTCCAAATATTGCAACAAACGATTGTGTGATTAAATGTTTCAACAAATGTTAAGTATTCTTGTTGCACGATACTTCTTTTGGGCAAGTATAGCTACAGCGTTCTTAGTCCTCTTTTCAACTGGTAAAAATATTCAACTACTTGCTTCTTATCAATATGATGAAAAAGTATCACAAATCAACTTTAAGTCTACATCATCACTAAATTATTATCACATCTTGCAATAAAATAGTTACTCATTCTCACTGAACGATTTTTTTACGGACTAGGAAATATCAGAAGTCCTCATAAAGGATAGGTTATTTAAGCCTACACGAAACAATCGTGTACATTTTCTGAAATGGCAAAATATACATGAAAAACGTGCCTAAATGTTAAGTTAGTGTTAAAATAATGAAAAGAAAAGTCGTATTTACATTGAGTCCAAAATTCCAAGAAAATTTGCAAACTCCATGAATGTAAACAGAAACTATTTTCCCTATCTTTATAGGAAGAATATTTTTGGATAGTTCACCGACTGCGATGGAAACATGCAAATTTTCCTCAAGCCAGAATTTTCAAAAGAAAAAAATATTCCACAATTCCACTTGTACAGACACTTTTTTTGGTTTAAAATGGAACAAATATTCGATGATAATACAAGATTTTTTCGCTTTGGCTTTTAATAGGGAATACGATTCAAGCACAATCACTCACGTTCCAACGAAAACCGACCACTTACACATATGAATACAAAGGAAAAACTTCCTCGAATGAAACAGAAAAATTCATCTAGAAACCAAAGAATAATTATAGATATATACCTAAAAAAATTCCCAATAAATTCACCGGCTGATATTTTGGGCTTATTTTTACAATGGAAATTATGTTCCTGGAAATGCCTCTTAAAACACATTTCATTTGAATTTTTTCAAAAGGAATCTTTCCAAATCATATTTCATTCTATATTGACTAAATAAAAATAAATAATTAGTGCCCTTTTACAAGTCAGTGAAACATCACTTAGGTACCGTATTCTCAAACTTATTCCCGCTGAGACGTTTACACAATTTCAAAAAGAGAAAATAAACCTAGGAATTTAGTGAAATAAAAGACACCTTTAAAAACGGCGTAGCAAAAGTAAATTTGTGTTAAACCTATACTCAGTCTTTTCGTCTACTTTTTTAATACAAAAACTACCAAAAAAGAAATCCTTCTCACAATCAAGACATAAGTTATACCAATGACAAATTAATGAGTATAGGTCAATTTCTATAAAAAAAACCCACCGTACCCTTGTCGCCGAAGTGACTGAATCACATCGCCTATTGGAATTATCCCCTTGACGTTAATTTTCAACGTTGAATACTATGATTCTGCGAAACCGCACCAGGATTGTTAAAGTCAATTCACGTTGATGTGTGCGACACTTACCAAAAGGAAAATTCATACTCCATAAAGAGTCGTCAATCTTTCCGCTAATGCAGGTGGAAATTGATCGCTAAACCTTTTCCAATTCTCTTCTCCCACTTGCGTTTTGAAACTATGCAAAATCTAAAACGGAATACGTTTTTCCAAGAAAACCCTCCAAGATTTCCTATAGCCCCTACCTTTATGAATACTTCCTTCAAATCGTCTTTCGGTGTTATCCATGTGGCAACGGCATCGCAGAAGAAAATAAACTGTTGGACAACACCACCGGGATTCACTTGGATCATCTGACACATACCTCTGAAAGCACTATCTTTTTCTTCGTTATCTTTAATGTTTCTCAATGACGTACACCTGCAAATACAAATGAGATAAGTATAAACTTTTTATGCGAAAAAACTGCAAGTTTTATTCGAAAATCGCATGATGATTTTTTTTAAAGATTTGACAGTTTTAAAACTTGCAATTTTTTTGCCTAGTAATTTGAATATGTAATTGATTAACTTTTCTCGAAAACGTTCGATTAAACGTTATTCAAAATAATTATTCATATAAAACATGATTCAGAAATGTTCGTTGAGAAAAGTAATCAACATAACCTGTAGGTTTTTCAATGGAAACTAAGTTAAAGAGGAAGCAGGTATATGTTAGTAAAACCTTCCTCGAACAAATGGGTTGAAGAAAAAGTAATAAAAATAATAAAAATAGGATTTACAGACCACTGCCTTACAAACTGTTGTAACATGGGCGCGACATCGTGGGGGCAGACATAACCTAGTCGACCAATTGTTATGGCTATACCGAGAACAAAAACAGAACAAAACCCAACTCAATTTACAACCAAATCACAAATTGCGTAATTAAATCAATTATTAAATAATAAACATCCGAACGAGCAGTTGTTTCACAATGAAGTCGGACTGTTAAATCAAATATTCCGATTCTTACCGAATTTTCTCTTTACTTATTTACTCATTGTGAATATGCAACTGCCCGAAATGGAATGTAAAAATTATCCAGTGCTTGATAAAACTGAACAAATCCTGTAAACAGTGAAATAAAATAAAATATGTAAAAATTTAAACTGAAATTTCATGTTGCCATGTTACATAAACAAATATGGATTCAAGCATATAAATACATAGTCCATAACACGTTCATATTACTACCTGCTCTAAAGAAAATTGTTAGCGAAACAGTAGCATTAGTTTCCAAGGCAAGGTTCTCCCGAGAGACAACTTTTTCGTCAGACAGAAAAACGACTATCTCTGAAATCGCTCTCAAAACAGATATTTCACAAGTAAGGGAGTGAATATTGGCAACATATAAAGTTCCGACATAAATAAAAGGAACGCCGTTTTTCAGAGTATCGTTCTCAGAAATAGATATTAATATTATCTTCACTGTCAATAAATGTTCTAATTTTATCAACACTGTTATATTTTTCAGATGCAATAGTTTCCTTAATACTTGATAGGGAGGAAGTACTTTTGACAGTAGAAAATTTGCATCTAAAAATGTAACATTGCTATGTATAAGACGCAAAATGAATATTCGACTGTTGCATTAGAAATAAACAGGCTTAAGTGGCTGTTGAGGTAAATTAACTCTTACACATAGCAATAAAATGAATAATCAAATCATAAATGAGCTGTTCCGACGAAAAATACAACAAAATATATCTTCAGTATCTTTTACGTAGTTTCACAAGTGAACAGCTCACCCGTTAATTCAAAGTAAATATCAAAATAAAACAATCATGCAAGATCTTTCTACATTCGTAGTAACTCACCTGTATTCTCTAGTAGCGTTTTAGGGGTGTTTGGTTTATTGATGATATCAATCAATTGATTCAACACTAATGGTATATAAGGCCTCGTATCTGCGCCTTTATAAACAACAATGTAATATGAATACTTTGTATATAATTTTATTTTACCTAGTTTAATGCTGATTTCTCCAATAGCCCACGTAGCGTTATTACAAACGGAAATGTATTCGGGATTCAAATTTTGACCCAGGATTGGAAGGAAGTCTTGCGTTCTCGGTCTGACGTGTTGAAAACACGCTTTAGTTAAATCTCCAAGGAGAGCAAATGAAGATTGTCGAACTTCAGGCATGGGATCTTGCATGCACAAGTGTAGGAGATCCATTATGTTACTGTTCTCGACGAGTCGTTCGATATGTCCGTTCAAACCTTCGGCAAGACCAGAAAGCAAGTCCAAAGCAACAATCATGAAATCTTTATCTGGAGCATCGAATTGGTCTGGATTTTGCAAATTCGCCTAAAATTGGACATGGTTAATAAAAAAACGTCGCCGGTGTTTCACTGACCATGTGAAGGCATAATGTGTGATGGACTAAGGACACACAACGGCAATATACAGGTTCACAATAAGGCAGAAATCCTGATTGTAAGGCAGTAGCGACGCTGGATAAACACTGAAATTTTGCAAAATTAAACCGAGTTATAGCCGCATTACTCAACACCGACCTCCAATAGCGGAAACAAATCTTTATCTTCATCCTTCAAGATGTTCCATTTGTGGATTAGTGGCGGCATTAATAAATTTATATAATCCGGTTTATTGAGATGATGTCCTACAGAATCAGCTAATGTTCCTATAGCATCGTAAAGTATAAGTAAGTTTTTGTGCTGATATTTACTGAAAGCGAAGACCAAAGTTTCTAATATGAAACCCAAATATGGCACCAACTCTGTACAAGCTTCTTCTTCTAGAGTAGCGAAAGCCGAACAAGCCGCCTCTTGTACACGTTTATTACTGTCTAATATCCGCTTCAATAATTCGGTCATTAACGGTTTGAGGTAAGACTCGTGGGGCTGCGAGACCACCCAATGAGAATATCTACTCAACGTCCAACACGTAATTGCCCTAATGAGAGCCTTCTTGTCATTCAAGCAATTTATAAGATATGGTATAAGTTCAGGAAGTAGCCCAACCATACCGGACATGCAACCTTCGGCTATAGCACCAAGCGCTAGAATTCCAGATTCCTTGATCTGCCATTCCTGATGGAAGAGAGTCTCTTTCAATATCGGTATCAAAATAGGTAAAAGGTCGTCTCTAAACACATTCGCTAACACGTCCAACGCTGCCGCACTGCATTTTCTCAAATTCCAATCTGACAGCGACCCGTCGTCGTCCGCGTCATCAAATTCGTCATCATCATACTCCAAAGTCTGGGCATTTTCCATCACACTGCCAAATTTCAATGTATGCGTTTTCGCCTTGTGAAATCGTGGCTTAATATCCTCTTCTTTGTCTGGTACCGTATCGTCCTCTTCGACATCTCCCTATCGAATTCCGTCAGTGTCTGATTCGATTCGATGCTATTCAACTTACCTTCAGCAATATTATGTCGATATCGGAATATTTCATCCCCTGCACCAATATTGGAATCAAACGAGCTAAATGATTGCTGAGAACGTTTCGACAGACCGGTTGTTCAGCCAGGGACAACCAGAACTCGCAAGCCTCCAATGCGACACCCTCGTTCGTGTCTTGCGTACGAACCAACATGTATTCGATTATGTTCTCGATTTGCGGAAGCAGCCTGTCCATTCTCACTTCGAGAAGCATAACTAATGCACGACATACATTTTTTCTAACTTCTGGTTCTTCGTCTGCAGCGACGTGGAATAAATTCTGGGGAAATCAAAGGATCGTTACCAGAAACTTTCAACACCTAAGTGGAATGATCCAAATAAATTAGGGCACTTAACAAGTGATAAAAGGGGGGAAATGTTCTAACAACGTGAAAAAATTCGGCTTTCCTCCTCCACCTCCAGGATTTCAGTTGGAGGGCTGATTCCGTTATTTTTTTGAAAAAATGAGCAATTCAAAAAATCGTCAAGAACGAGTAGTTCTTTACGATAGCGTTTAATTGATTTATGTGCCCGTTGCCATGTGAACGTGCCGATTTAATTTTTGATTTCTAAGAGCACTTCGACCGACGCTTCACTGTTTTTAAATATGTATTGTTTGAATTACTCAAATACAAACAAAAACCGTAGAGGAAATTCGCATAATCAGTAATCTAAATTATTAAATTATTGTTTTCAGTCATTAAGGAACAAACAATTAATATTTCATTGTCTGCGAGAAAAAATTATTTTTAACGTGCAACCTAGTTTTGTGATAGCAATTTGTCGTTTTTCATCGCCGGCACTATCGTTTCGTGTTTTTTATCATCTTTATCACGAATTAGGAAACTCATTCTATGAAGACAAGTTTTTAGTAGTTTAATCTCCCTGTTGGCTGATTAACGTTTAAACATATGTCACATTAACAGCGCACTCCGTCCTCTACAACATCCTCAGTCGAATCGATATTTGATGTGGAGTTCGAGGTCACGATTGTTCGGAAAACGTAATGCGGGTACGAGTTATGCGAATTTCAAAAATATATATTCAAAATTATCAAAAATTTCCTATCGTGCTTCCAACGCTTTCTTTTTAAAAGGTTTCACCCTTTCTTTAAAATTTTTGAGTTTCATTTCAAAATATTATTTTCTGCTCGTTGCTACGGAGTTTTTCTCTTTTTGATGCTCCAAGAACAAATTGCGTTCGATTTTTATAAATTCGCAACAAGGGCATAAAGCGATGCTTATGTAAGTGGGAAAATCTTATTAATTCTTTTTTCATATATTTTCATACATGGCGCAGCGCCAAGAACGAAGACAACATTATTTTATCCTTGTTCTCAAATGTTACCTTTCTTAATCTGAAAACTATGCAAATGAGTCCGCGTCAATTATCCATGACTCAAATATTATGATTTAAGTTATCAGTAGCACTTTCAGAATATAATTGTATTGTTTACATTGACTATCAATTTTAATGAATTCAGTAAAATATTTCACAGAAAACAGATATGTGGCTTAAAACCACAAAATGACGTTTGTATGATTTCAATTCAACCTGAAATCATATAATGATCAAAATAACTTTTATATACAATTTAGAGGACTGTATTACTAAACTCACACCACTTACTTCACTCTTAAAATACTCACCGTCAAAAAAGGGTCAATATGATACATGAGAGCCTGCGATCGTTGCACAATAAATTGATTAACACATCCAATCGCGTAAGATCGGATCTTGCAGCTCGAATGATTGAAGAATTGCAGAAATTTCGGTATTAAAATATCTAATGGTCTATTCACAGTGTCCGCTTCCAACGCTTCAGCCGAGTCCTCACATATTTTTTGTAGAGCACCGAAAGCGCCCTCGCACACATTATAGTCTTGTGAATCGAGCATATTGCATAAGGTTGGCAGTAGTTCTGGCCACGAGGATAAATCAGCTTTGCAGGCGATCGTTGTGATTAAAATCCCAACAGTCGCCCTGATCAGTGGAGAAGGATCACCGACTGCTTGAAGACACTCGCTTTTTATAAAGTTCGCTACATTCGGCATTAAATTTGAATAATTAGTTTTCACATTATTTTTCAAAATTAAACCACTAAGCGATCGCGTTGGTTCATCTTCACTAGTTAATTTAGTTAACACGAACATTAAATAGTTATTAAAGTCTGGAAATTCATTCAACTCGGCAAGTTTCTAAGAATACGATAAGGAAACTATTCGTTGAAATATTAGAGCAACATATCAATAAAATAGTTTAGGGCTATTTGGCACATACAGCCAAAAGCACGCTGCGTTATAAAGACAACATTCGATCTACTTTCGCGAGTAGAATATCGACCAAATACATCAATCAAATCTATACCATAAATAATATCAATGAGAGGAATAAAAAATGTTTCGTTTCAATAAAAGGATACTTGCTGTACAGCTCTCTGTGTTGCTGTATCTGGTGATTGAGATTCTTTTAGTAACGTGAGAATTTGTCGTAAACCGTCTTCTTGTGGGGTCCACTCCATTTTCATGTTCCGCTATCGAATAACCACTAATTAAAAGTTTGCACGACGATGATTATGTTTACAAATTCAGTATACGGTTCAAGTCACTAAAAAATGATATTCTTACGATAACGGAGAGTTCGACTGCCTTGCTAGAAGCATAGAGCCGACATGTGTATTAGGGGTGGGGATGACGCAGTCAAAAACCGGTCACTGAATTTCAAAAAAGCAACATTATTTCTGTTTATTTAGAAAAATATTCGTTTGCTTCATAAATAAAATGAACCCTTTGATGGTATAACCTTGGCTTATAATTATTTTATGAAAATATCCTCCAGAAAAAAGCATTGGTTTAATGCAGAACTATGTAAATATAAAATTACATCACGTAGCCATAGATCGTAGTTATTGAGAATAGTTTACATATTACTTGAAATTTCGAGGAAGTTTCAATTTATATAAATTCACAGGGAATGACGTCACACCATTCCTGTGATCCTGTCATATAATAAAATATATTAAGCGTAGCTTACACGTTGCGATAAACTATTAACGCTGAATTAAAATTTTAAGTGTAAAATCAGTTTCGACTTGAAATAAAATATAACACAATCCTTTTCGATTAAAATTCGGATTCCTAGTACAACATTTAAATGCTGAATATGCAGCATCATCGAAAATGAAACAGCCAATTATATAGAAACGCTCATTTCAATCCATACAATCGAAAATCTAACAATTCAACCGTTGAAAGGGAATTACGTCAAGGAATTAAATGATCAAACTGTTCATTCCATTTCAAATTATTATTCCATCATTTACTTCATAGTCATCCTCTGAGAACCATAGAAGAATTAGATCTCTTGTCAAGTCTGAAGTAATAGTTCAATTGCCCTTTAGTATTCAAACTTGGAAGTAAATAATATTTTGAAATATGACAAAAAACAACATAATAAACTATGTATTAAGTAAACGTTTTTATTCTACAATAAAAAGAAAGTTTCCCATCAATCGAGAAGAGGAATTGAAATTACCGGGTAACCTTACTTTTTTTACTCACTTTTTCTCAATTTTAATGTTTTGTAGTATTTGAATATGGAGTTAGCAAGAAATCTTACAATCGACTTTTTGTATGGGGCAATACTAAAACTGGAGGTCTAGGAATACCTTACATAAAAAGCAATGAAAGTTTCGATTTAATCCACGACTTTCATATACCAAAACGGTTGGGTTTTGCTGAAAAGAACAAAGTGAAACAAGCCGCATGTGGCTTTGGATTTAGTTTATTTCATATTGATTCTGAAGATGGCGATATATTGTATGGTACTGGTCTTAACACTGACTCTCAAATTGGAAAAGTGGATAGGAGATCTGGAAAGCCATTAGAAATTATATTTTATCCAAAACAAATATATTTGCCATGGAAATATGAAACTGATAAGAAAATACTCAAACTATCTGCCGGAAGAGCTCACAGTTTGATTTTAACATCTCAAGGACTGTTTACTCTTGGAAACAATGCATATGGACAGTGTGGAAGGCCTATTGTTGAAGAAGAAGATTTCATTCAAAGTAATTACATTCATCATATAGAAAAAATTGATGGAAAGAAAATTGTAGAAATTGAATGTGGACAAGATCACAGGTATTTAGCTCTATGTTCAAGAAGCAATGAAACTATTAGATTAATTTTAAGTTTGGCTATCACTGAAGATGGTTCAGTTTACTCTTGTGGATGGGGAGCAGATGGACAAACTGGATTGAATCATTTTAATAACTGTTCAAACTTTACAAAAGTTTGTGGAGATATAGAATCGGAGAGAATTGTTAAAATACACTCAAGGTGTGATTTTGTAATGGCGCTAAGCGGTGAGAATTTTCTAACTTATATCATTCTCATCCAGGAGTCTCTTTTTTTTAGATGAAGGACAAGTTTTTGGGTGGGGCAATACAGAGTACCGACAAGTTTCATTTTTGAATGAAACTCAGCTGGCTAGGCCCACATTTTTAGAGTTTTTAAAACCGTTAGGAAAAATTAGAGATATTGCTGCAGGAGGTACTTTTTGTTTGGTATTAAATGGTATGTTGGTTTAGCAACTTAATGAAGTGTTAAGATGTTTTTTTCAGAGGAGCGACATGTGTTTTCCTGGGGTTTTGGTTTGTTAGGTGTCGGTCCTGATGTGGACTACAGCAGTAAGCCTGTGATAATACCAAACACATTGTTTGGTAAAAACGATTTTCAGCCAAATACAGTTGTGGATAAAATATCGTGTGGTGTCAGTCATGCTGTTGCTGTCACTAATAAAGGTGATTTATACACATGGGGTAGGAATCGGAATGGCTGTTTAGGTTTGGGAGATGAAAAAGATCAGTTTTTCCCTCTTAAGGTAAATTTGTTTCCCTATATCATCACTTTTACTGTTTTTTTTTATTATCCAGGTTTGCTTGGGTGGTTTTGTTAAAAAAGTGCATTGTGGAATCGATCACACTGTAGCTATTTGCAAACCGTTCATTTAATTGTTATAGGGCAATATGAATAAAACATTTGTTTTTTTATGATGGACGTATTTTATTAAATGTGTTAAACTTTCCTGTTGCATAAAATAAAGTTCAACATGATCACAAAAATAACACAAAAAAATTGACAAAATTAATCAAAAATGTTGAAAAAAGTGTTTTCATGTAAATTAACGCCATTTAAAAGCTTATTACACTAAACATACTTTCGTGAACATTCTCCACAACTCAGCAAAAGCATTTTTTCGACAACACGATTATATTCGTTACTTAAATTGTTTCATTGCTTATAAAGATATACTCAATGACCAATATAAATACTGCGATTACAGTTCTTTTTCTATTTTGATGAGCTCAGCAATACCATCGTACATTTCCTTAACGGCATCGAATTCAGTAAGACCCATACGTCTCTTGTTCGATATGTCGTAGATTCCACCTTCGGCCTCTGTATGCTCACCACGGGTGCCGCGAACTTGCAAATTAAATTTGCCGGCGATCTCGTCCAGTTTCGCTTTGTTGGCAGCCAACTTCGGTACCTTTATGTGAACCGAAGCTCTCACTGTCGTGCCCAAGTTGGTCGGGCAGAAAGTGAGAAAACCAAGTCGGTCGTTATGCGAAAACGGCAGACGTTTTTCGATGTCGTTAACTGCGCTCACCAAACGACGGTAAATTTCACCCAGATCTCCTCCCATTTGCATGGAGATGATTCTCAAGTGATCCTCTTCGTTGCACCATACAAGGAAAGTTTTGGCATCGTTGTGGAATATACCTCTTCCAGTAGGCCAGAATCGGCAAGCGTTGGCTGCTTGTAAGAATCTGTCTCCTTCTTTGAATAAGAAGTGATCGTCGATTAGCTTTTGTTGAGTTTCTTTGTCCATTCCAGTCAATGGGTAGAAGGTACCTGTTTTAATGATATTATTGTATAGTTAAAAATGAATACAATCATTTAGTGAATACAGTTATAAGTCAGAAAACAAAGGATTTTCTAAAAATATTTTATCACCAATATGCTTTGTAGCAAAACGGATCATTTCAGTAAGCTTTATTTTGTAATTTGTATAGAAGAAAATTATATATGTATACAAAGGTGGTATTTATGCTGCTTTAAATTGTTCTTGATCTATGCCGATAATGTAATTTACATTGTTGAATTGATACAACTCATTTAAAATTTGAAGAAATTTTTGATTTTATTGATATGTAATCTTATTTGAAACCTACATATGCCTCAAATCATTTAAAATAAAAAATAAAAATTGGTGGATTTAAATCATCAGCTCGGACGTTAGCGACGCGCTGTCTAGTGATAGTACCATCTTTTGTACTACTTGAGAATCACTTTCAACTATATGGCAGAAAGATTTTTTTAATTGGTAATATTGTAAGAAGATTTCTCCTGTTTGAAAGATACTGAAGAAATCCTCAAACTAGATCTTGTGTTTAAAGTGTGGCGTAGCCTTTGTTTATACATTACAAGTTATTCCACCGTTAGTACTGTTAGTTGATTGTTAGATGGCGCATTAGGTGAAGTGTGCTCATTTGTAAATTTTCACTACGCTTAGTGAAAGTTTTCCAGTAAAAGCTTTTCAAGAGACGAGTATCTTGCAATCGAGCAAAGTCGATATGACAACAGGGTGAAAATTCATGAATGAGCACACTTCACCTAACGCGCCATCTAACAATCAACTAATGGTACTAACGGTGGAATAACTTGTAATGTATAAACAAAATCATATTTTGTCTTTGTTTCAGGATACATATTCATTTTCAAACAGTCAAACAGTGTTGGCATATTAATATAGCCTCAAAATATAAAGATCGTTCAAATTTTAGAAGTTTCAAAATTATATACTTTATTATTAAATACTGTTTTTTCTGTATAAGCACATATATAAAAGAACAAGAAAAGTTGATGAAACAAATTATCATTTTGATTCACTTTATGTATGTCACGCTTGTTGTATTGAAAGAATTGTATAGATGGCAGTAAACTTAGAAAAGACTGCTCTTTCTTTTAAGAAATTATTTTCCTGGAGTATATTAGCAGTTTTCTTTTTGTATAATTAAATGTTTTCGCTATTAAAAATTAGATAGAGCAGTCGACACGTAATCATGAAATTGATTTGAAATCAGCGTGCGTTTGATGTTTTCTTATTATTATTGTGATAATACTCATAATGTTCAGGTCTTCTTTCCAGGCAGATTTGAAAAGTAAAATAAACAGCAAATTTTTATTATGGCGAAACAGATGACACATTTTCGCAAAAAAAAACTTTAATGAATGTTTCAGGTTACATCAACAATAATGAAAATGGATCTCACAGCATTCTTAAATAATTTCATTTACGTCAATTGGGTCTTAAGAGTTGGTGATCGCAAAAATCGATGAACATTGAGTTTTACATTATACCTCAAAAATATAGCTTTTATTTCTTTATCACTATTCGTGATGTTATGAATTTCTTCATCCAAAATTAACAGAAATGTAGAATTCTGTTGAGTTTCATTATAGGTGACAAAAAAATGGAAAAAGACGCAAAGTTTTGCTTTGTTCATTGTAATACTACGAGAATTTATTTTAATGACGCTCTTTTTGAATTATCAAAGAAATTTAACAAATAACTCCAAATTCGATGTAATTTTCTGAACAATTTGAACATTTTGCAATTATTAGAAAGCATTCAGTCAAAAAATGTCTGACTGTACCAAATGTGAAAAAATATAAGAATCTGGAAAACCGTTAAATTATTGTGATTCAAATGTTGATTCCATGAAGTACTCTTTAGAGTGTAGATAATGATTTCTTTCAATGGTGAAAAGTTCGCAATAATGCCATGAGATGAGTTTGCAAAAAAATCGAATCATAATACTCAATTCTTCACCGGAACTCTCAAGAAAAATCAAATGCTGACCCTAAAAATTGTTGTACTGAACTTTGCAACTTGATCAAAATAGTTTAGCTCTTGCAGATATATTTTGATTTTTCCAGAATTTTAATCATACGAGTCAGCTGCTATGGTAAAAATTTTAAGTAGTAGGACACCTTACATATTCTTTTGATCCCATTCGGTTACTCTCATGATTAAGACATTTTGTAACTCCGTCATTTATTTAATTCAGATGATCAAAAATTTCAACGATATTTAATCAAACGTCCATTAATTTTTGCAGTCACCACAATCTTAAACTGTTACCTTATTACTGAAGAATACAAACCTTTTAGTTCCCCTTCAAGTCCAGATAAAGTGGATGAAACCTTTTCTTCCATTTCCTTGTATTGCTCTTCAGTTAGGCAAGGGTTGAATGGATATCCCTCCAGAGAGCGGCCACATCTGACACGAGTGGAAACAACGTATTCGCCAGCTGGATCCAAATTGCCGAAAACACTGACATCTCCAAAATCTTTGGGGGGATGTTTGTCGGTTTTCTTGAAACCACCATGATAATCCTCGATGATGGGATCAAAGAGATCAGCAAATACGGTATAGGACTCAGCATCCGGAGCGTAAATACCTATTCCGGAGTCGTGGTTTTCCAGGCCTGAAGAGTACAAGTTGTGCGACTGAATATTACGGTAAGCAATGTGGTGGCCGCACGCATTCGCCATTTTGCACGGAGTTACTTGTGGTGAAAGTTTATTTGGTTTCAAAATGGTATGGTTTTTGCGAAAATTTGTTCAATCTTTAAAGTCAGAAACTTTTTTTATATTTAAATCCATTAGTAAATAAATAATTATCATAGTAAATAAATAATTTATAATCAATCCATTTTCATATTGATCGGTAAATGGAATCACTATTAACAATTGGATTTTAAGATAATTAATGAATCAAAAGGTTGGTTTATAATTATATCACATTTATTTCCGTGAACGATTTGGTATATTAATTCAGATGAAATTACTACTAAAATATAATCGATTCTCTTTCTCAAAGATCAACAGGTACAGACGCGCCTTAAATTCAATTTTCAGGTAAACCTTTTTGCATAAAGTGTGAAAAATGAACACCGTGAAGTCCGGACAAGCGTAGCGTGCATTATGGCGAAGGATCATATATACCTACCGGATTGTATAACATCCAGCAGCGTGGAACCGAAGGAAGTTTTCTTTGTCTTGAGCTGATCAAATAATTCCCTAGTGAGGTATTTCTTAAGCAGACTCTTCGAATCTGACGCCTCGAGTTTTGCGAAGCCGCTTTCGAGTTTTTCTAAAACTGCAGCGTCAACCATGGCGGATTTCCTTGAAATTAACCGAAAATTCATCGATTGTTAATAGGAATTGATGTGATTATATAAATTGTGCTTCGAACCATCCCCCAACTGACGAACACAAATTCCATTAACATGAAGAGCTCCCAGTTTACCCCGGCGGATTATTAAGTCCGTTGTAGGGATGTACAAAAAACCTTGGTGTGGCAAATTGTTTTACACGACCGTAAGAAGTGAATAAAATCGTGCAATATCCATGCTTTGTACCCCCGGACGAGGAGTCCTCCCAATCACCATATGAAATAAAATAATAGAGAATTCGGAACACAGAAAGCACACACGATTTGAAAATGCATATCCCAATAGAGATTCGTTGAGAAAGACGAAACAGAACAAATAAGAAGCTCAATTATATCCTTTGGCCCCTCATGCATCACAATTAGTTTGAAATTTAGAAACTACAAACCCGGTTTCCTCCTCTTTGGATTTTTTGGAGTTATCTTTGGAAGCGCAACCACCCATCGCTAGTACCTTAGGCAAGCCAAATGAAAAAACACCCTACGGACACTACAACTAAGCAATCCTTCATGTGTTGGCCTCCGCCCTCTGGACCTCTTTCGCTCCCGCACTGTTCCCGTACAACTGAGAAGTTCGTTTTGGGATAGACAGGCGCACCGATCGATAAAACCTTCCCGCTCGTACACCGATCCCGTTCTATCTGCAAGAATTTTCTGGAGATGACCACCGAACGCGAATGTAAAATTCAGCATCAAAAAACCGAAGTCTTCTCAATTGTAAAAGAACGTCGTCTCAGAATCTGGAGGGCAATCTATCTTTCATAATAATCAAGGTTTGTTAATAGATGAGTGAACACTATTTTGGCTGGGACGTAGAAATATGACTCTATAAAGATTTTCTGTCATGATGTCGACGCAAATTAATGAAATAACTCGTTCGATTTCTCTAAGGATTTCTAAAATAGCTTCTAATTTTTATAAAAATATTTTCAAAATATAAATTAAACAATATTTCAATACTTAAAAAAGGAATAGAACAATACTATCTAAAGTAATAGTTATTTGTATACCAAAGGAAGAAAGTTCCCTCCCGTGGACGAAATTTGATGTCCATGGCCTGCCGAGGGCATTAGTCATCCAAGGGAGGGATTTTTCATACGACATAACAATTTTTATTGTCTGTGACAAAGTGAAATGCTCATTGACAATCAAGTACGTGTTGATATTCATATGCCACATAACGTGTTACGTCATTTTTTCAGTTCAAATCGTTATTGGTGCGGGAGGAAAAAAACTTTCACCTCCCCGATTTCACTTTACGTCCCTTGGGAGGTAGAGACCTCCGTTCTTCCCTCAAAAGAGGGAGGAAAGTGCCATTTTCCGATTATGTCGTATGAAAAAGTACTGAAATCAATGGGCCTTTCCCATGATTTTTTTTATTGCCTAATTAAATGAAGTAAGGCAAAATTAACAGATTCCCAAAAAATTTTTTTCTAAATCCTCTTAGTTTTTTATAAAATAAATAAAATCGATTTGAAAGGCGGGAAATCTGAATTTTAAATTTTATGTATAACCGGCAACATGGGAATGAGATTCAAACCATCTACTATTCCGTCGCTTAGGAACAATGACATAGATGCTTAGAAGTTTTAAAGTTCTATGCGTCGATAACCTTAAAACCTAAGTTACATTGAGTCTTAAGCAATGTTGCCAGCTTCAGTCAAATTTGATTGGATACTTTCATGATACGTAACATGCAACTGACCAATGAAAAAATTCGATTTTAAAACTTTAAATTAAGATTTCTCAATAACTATATCACCAATATTAATGATTAGGACATTTTTGTGCGTTGAAAAAAATCTATTTTTGTGTACAACCGTCAAATTTTAAATCCCCACCGCATGGGAAAGGCCCATTATCTCAATTTCCAATGCAACGTTCAAAATTTTCCAATCGAATATTGAGAGTTTTCGGTAAAAATTTTTTAGTACATAATTTTGGAGTGTTATGTCCAGATTAGTAAAAATTACAGCTTAAATTCTAACTTGAGTATTTTAAGCTTTTGTTTCGATATTTAAAATCATTTATCCCAAATATTCATTCTGGAATTCAAATTTCAAAAATGTAAAATATAGTGTTTAAAGGTTGACTCTTAGATTAACAGGATTCAGAAGTTTTAAGTCATAATTTTGGAGTTTTCAGTTCAAAATTTTTTTGATTTTTTTGCTCCAAGACCCTTGAGCTGCAGTGCAGCATTTTAAATTTGTTTCAGCTCAAAATTCTTCAGATCAAAACTAAATTTGATTTTTTAGCTCGGATTTGTAAAGTCCGTATTCCAACCTCAAAAATTTCAGTTCAATATTTGCAATTTCTATTTCAACTTTCATTCAAAATTCAAAGTTATCAAAACTGAGACTCTAAAGTTTCAACTCCATATTCAAAGTCAAAATCATAGTTTTCAATCAGACATTTGAAATTCTTTACTCGTCCTTTGAACTGATTTGTTCAGCGTTGACAGTCCAAACTTTTCAATGCAAAATTAAAACTTTTAGTTCAAATCATTGATCCTCAATTTTCATTGTAGAATAGAATTTTTTTATTCAACGTTCAAGGTTCCCAGTCAGCCCCACTTTCTCATTGGGCACTTGGGGCAATTTACCATTCAAGAAGGCCATAAGTAGTTTAAAAATAAAATATATTTCCAATTCTCTAAAAGATATTTAAATGCAGTCAAGAATGCGCCATTCAACAACTTCATTTCAGATGCTGGTTACTTGTTTTCATAGAGTTGAATCATCTTCATCTTCATTTAGTATAATATCACCAATTTGCATGGTATTATTTCATTTATTTCCTAATTTAAAATTATATAATATTTCCAAATCATTATGACAATTATTTTAAACCAACGAAAACGAAAAAATAAAAGGTGCGTAAAAAATGCATGAGAAATATTGTAGCAAGGGAAGTTTTGAAAATAGAAAAAGATTTCATTCCAATTCTTTAAATTTGAATTATGGCCAATTATTCTTATAAAAATGATTTCATTAGGATTAGAAATGAAAACTGCCAAACACCAATTAAATTAATTCATTTTGCGAAATCTCAACGATCGCATGTTAGGTTCTCGAGAGAATTATCACATTTGATATTATCACACGTAACAAAGTCGAAATCATATCACGAACGTTTCATTTGATTACCCACCTAATTTTATTATGCCTTGTTTTATCGCGCGACAATTATTTCATTAGCAAACTAACATGCAACCCTAAATTTGGGGTGTCAAATTAAGAATGAGTAGTCCCACTATAGAATATCTCGGAACTAGTTGCGTAATGTTTTTGTAATTACGTTCAAGTCAACTGTGAAAATAGGAAACGTGGAAATAGGCCAAAGGACGATGGCTATAAACCGATTTGACTTGCCAAAGTGCATATTGTTCAGCCAAACGACAAATTAGTAAAAAAAACGAACAATGCCACCTTGAAACTAGCGTAAAATTTGGGAGGGAAGTTAATATGATTTGTACATGCACTTTCATTCCCGATTGGTTAATGTGCATATTTACATTCAAATTGTTGTCATCTCAACATTGATCGGTAACGTTCGTGCTGGGTAATCGTGTGAATGGTAGCTAGAGGAATTCGTGAAAAAGCGTATTGATTTTAGGTGGATGGCGAGTTTCCGACAAAACGGAATGACACGCGCAGAAGAATTCGAAATGAATATCGAAGAAAAATTAATGGATGCGTGAAATGAATCTTATAAAATTTAATTGGCCCGAACAATTCCATTACTAGTCCCTTAGAACGGATCTACTTTTAATTGTCCTTTCCTGTGGTAGCATCGCGAAAAATAGTTTTGGCAAACATTTACATCGCAAATTGCAAGATGTTATTAACGGACCGCGAATGCAGTTGCAACTGCGATGCAGTTCAGGAAATAGTTTTCCATGACATTGTAACGAGCTCGTTATTAGTTGCGATTAGGTTTTATTAGACAATTGGCGATATTACGCTTCTAAAACATCCCATGTGGTAAATCCGCACCATTCGTAATATCCGAAAATTCGATTAAAAAATTTGAATTCGCGATTTCGGGGAAATTTGATAATCCAAATTCGATGCATCCTAACCTGCTCCAATACCGGGAGCGTTGTGGTGTGCGGAGGTGGTTTGAACCCTTGTAGGGGACTCCTGACTAGGTCAGTATTGATGTTTCACTGTACGTCGGCGGGGAAAGCTCTTTGGAAAATGTGAATCTGAGCCAGATTCGCAATGGCAGAAAATGCCCGTGAAAATAAGATCATGTCCAAGTGCATCGTTGCCTTGAACTATTTTCGTGTGCACTTAGAATGCATATTATATAATGGGATGTAGTTTGAATTACTATAAGGAAATCGCTTCATGTTAAACTTGACCCAATTCGGTGGCAACGAATGAAAAAATTAAAAAAATGAGATGGATGCCATTCAATGCGAAACGATCACGATCCTCCCTAAAAATGAATTTTTCTTCAAATGCAGTCCGAATCCTGTTTTTCGCTTCCTGGGTGTCCTTTTTTTTTGATCGATGAGGAATTGATGGTGTGATGAGATGATTTAACGAAAAAAAAACGTCTGTTACTTACAAGGGGTTTTTGAAAAGCAGAGATAAAACTAGTTTGATTGCTCCCCGAATAGTGGAGTATTTTTGCGACCTAAATTCTCACCTTAAAGGGTAACTTTAGTATAGAAATTCACTCTTTGGGGTTTACAGCAACTATGATTTTATTATAGAAGGACCTCGAAGGGAAGTCTCCTCCTGTAACCCCACTCTCGCTGACGTCAGGTTTCAACCAACCAATAACTGTGACTCTGGGAAGCCGGGCAATTTTTTTTTTCGAATGCTCCACTCGAGTTGGAATATTCTCCTGGTTACGAATATTTCACTGGTTTAGCTCTAATCTAATACTAAAACTAGTCGATTTCATCATCACGTTACGTAAATCAAGGGAAGACTATTCGTAAATTTTCTGAAAAGTATTTCCGCACATTCATGACTTTTCTGCGATAAATATCATCGGTGATGCAATTTCAGAATATGAAAATTTTGGCAATATCTAATCTATAATCTGCTTATGAACTTTGATTACTCGTTGGCAAATCGCTATTGCAAGGAAATTTCTCAAGTTGATGTGCAAATAAACGTTCGTCACACTGTGTATTGAATTTTCCGTTTTAAGAGAATTATCTTTGGATTTTGATACTGGATTCCTCGAAATTTTGTATCAGAATTTTCTGGAAAACTTTCAAGCGAATATAAGAAAGAAAAACGATAAATCTATATTAAATATCAGACAGTAAATTGGATTCTCAAGGGTGATCAAAAGAGATTAGTGGAGGGTGGGATTTTGCTATTAATATGATAATGATAACGTAACACCTGCATGAATAAAATCGTTCCCTCGTCGTTTTTATGGTATCGTTATTCGAAAATATTTGCTATTCAAGGAAAACTGCTGAATTATTAGAAAAACTTTCGTCATCTGGGAAGTGAGACGATTTCTCAGAAAAAGATTCGACTGGCGACTAAAAGTCCAGTATTCAAAACTATTACTTCCTGAATTACATCGACTACCCTTAGATTGATGTATGGAAAAATATAACCGGAGAAAATTTGCTTATTTCACATTCAACACATTTTAAATTATTTCATTTTTCAAATTCACATTGTATTTTAAAGCTATATAACTTTTAAAATATTTAGAAAAATGAGTCGAAACCATGTGAGAGAAAAAATAATGTATCACTGTTTCGATTGATTTTCTCGTTTTGTGATTTATTATTATCAATAATCTCTTTTTCACATACTTTATTTCACTTACTTTCTCCACCTTGCTGCGATATGAGTGTCGATCTTCATTTAACTCGAATGTCTCCATGACATTTTTTATAAATCCATTTTTCAGATTTTTTTCTCTATTTTTGTATTTGGTATTCAAAATTCGCAATTATCTGTTGTGTTTAAAATCAGGTGCATACAGTGTTTCTCAAAAATTTTTATTTCCTTAACACCGTGTTAAGCTACTTAAAATTCAACTCAAATAATTTCTTTGAATAACTTCGCTCGTAAAGTTTTCTCATTTTTTGTATAAAATTATATGAATATGTTTGATATCAAAAGATTGAAAGAATATTTCAAAGAAAAGAGATATGGGATTAAAAAAAAGAAGGCGGTAACTTCAAAAAAATTCCAAAATTGGAAAGGCAAATGCATGGTTTCAAAAACACATAAAAAGGTTTGAAATATCTGAAATAATTGAAGAAATTAGAAGAAATCTCAGTTGCGCCAATAAACATTTGTAAAGAAGAAAAATTTATTTGCATATTTTTTTGTCTTGTCAACTTGAAATGAAAATCATCTTGTTTATGTTTAGCATACGTTTTATACTTTCACTTACACAATACAAATTGTAAGAGTTCTTCAAAATTTATCATTGAAACAAACGCAAAACAATGCCTACTGTCCATTTAAGTTCAATTCAATTCAAATAATTCATAGTAATAAACATTTTTCTCTATTTTATATCAAAGACATAAATTAATGATAACATGCGATAAATTCCTCGAATTTCGCACCAAATCCACGAATAAGAAAAAAGAATTATCTCTACTGAACTAATCAACTACCCTGATGACTTAGTAAAAAATATGAAGGTCATAAAAGGGGGTCAAATCCTCCTTTCCCGTTACGATAATGTATTGAACCACCGAAACTTCAAGGTGATTATCCTCTGAGCAAGGCGCAGGTTCGAAGGGAATTGAAAAGGGGGGCGAGATGTTCCGGAATAGTGGGAAATGGGATCATCGCATAATATTCCCAAGTAGAAAAAACGAAAAAACAAAATTATTCCACCCTTCGAATTTTATTCATCCTCGATAACCATTTAAATAAACATTTGTCTTTACTACAAAAAAAAAAGGTTGTACCATAATTGAATTACTACCCTATAAAAAATAATCTTGTTCCATCATATAAAAAACAAAGAAAATGAACCAGCCAAAAAAATAGGAACCGATTATTTCGATTTTGGATCACTTAGGATTCTCTTTCCAAATTATTTATTTCCCCTGTCAAAAACTCTTTAGCATTTCCACTAACATTTCTTTGATTTAACAGTGCTGAATCGATAACTGAATTTTCTTCTTCGTCTTCCACGTCACTTTCTTCACTATCAAAATCGATGTCATCAAAAGCTTCTGTTCTCATGGGATGTGGGGATGGCGATCTTATAGGTCTAGGAGGTGTATCAATTCGTGGTGGTGCTTTCACTGTACTTCCATTTGAAGGTGAAGGTATGTCCTTCGGTGCACTTGGGGGTGTTTTCGGTATACTAATTCTTTCTGTTTCTTTGTCAATAGTTATTGGCTTAGCAGCGCCTGATGTAGCTGGTGGTTGTTTTTCTTCAGCAATTTTTTCACGTCGGCATTTTGGTGCAACTGCTTCCTTGATCACGTCTCTTCAAATAAAAAGAAAGAAACAAAAAATATAAAGTAAAATAAAACAAATGGGAAGAAATTATTTTAAATCAAAAGTACCTTGGTTAATCGGGGTTAATTCGTTGTATTTCACAAAAATGGAATAATATCGACACTTGATTCGCATCTTCTTCGCCCATTCCACTTTTTTCGTTTTGTAATCTTGATGAATGACCCAATTAAAACACTTAAGTTGTTAGACTTGTTATTCCGAACACATTCTTTTTCACTATGTATTATTTGCGTTGTTAGTTGGATTTGGGTAAGTTACAGAAGGAAAGTAGGTTCAATTAAGATATTAGTGACCTTTCAACAAAAGCGGAGAGTGTTAGCATTCGGTAAGTCGTCGTTTCTAAAAATACAACCGGCATAGATACTCGACATTCACATGCATATATCAAGCGAAATGCAGAAAGAAAACAAAAAATAATAACTTACTTATATTCCCTCCAAGACAATAAGGCGTACCACAAGCTGAACATCTTTGCTCGTGGTTCAGCAGATTTTATTACTATTGAACGTAAAAATAATATCGGTCTGAATTTCGTTTTAAATGATTTATTTTTATTCCAAGCTTGTTCGCAAGACGTCAACCTGAAACATAACAGGAGCCGATAACTGAATGTTTTCTTTAAATTTTTTCATGCCCTACACACATTTTCCAGATTAATTCATCATTTACCATCAACAAATGAAATAAAAACATTTTCTACACATCTAATTAAAAACACTGTACTCACAAGGAAAATCTTGTTACGCAACGCTACCTCTTTTTATAAACGGTATATTTACGTTAAAAAAATCTTAAGACCCCTGTTCTGTACTTTCGTTTAAGATAATCAAATATGTGTCAGCAGTGTGCACAATGTACAGATATCCTTTCAGAGTCCCGCGTTTCTATTGGGTTGGAAAACTGGACCAGCGTACTGAGCTGGCACCGCGAAAATTCAAACATGTATCGATTGCATTCTCATGATATACCAAACAATCGCACTTTCAAATTTTAGATGAATACTTAGATTGAGATTGTGTTCATTTTTATTATGTAGCAATTAATTATGGCGATTAATAAATTTTAATCTGAGAATCTTATGAATTTTATTATGATCAATTATTTATATTAGTGAGTAAAATGAAGCTAAATTTCGTTTTGTAATACTGATATCAGTTTTATATTTTATATTTTTTAAGATCTAAGCTAAGTTTAAAATAAAATGAAGTTTTGTTTTCAAAAATTCGATTTTCACCGAGTTGATTAACACAGACAAATAGAGAAATATTGAAGTATTCGTGATGATTTTTTAATATTTTGATGAACTAATATAAAGTATAGTAAAGGTTTCAAGCATTAACTTCCTATAATGTTCGTTGAAAACTTATACCCGCCAAATTGAAACGCGAATATTCAACAAAAATTTTGGATAATTTAACCTCGAAATGTAAAATCAACTGTTTACTGTTGTCCTTTTCCCCAAATCCACACGAGTAAACTGGACAGACAGTACCATTCATAGTAATAATCTTGCTTAGTCAAAAACTCTCTATAAGGAAAGAAATAATTAATTACATGAGAATGCAGTTATTTTTGATAACATTTATTTATGCCCGCAAATTCATATTTAATTAAATAAAACAATATATAAAAATCATGACAATCTTTGGTCTTTCGAGCCTTCATTTTGTGCGTTTCTAATCATTTTTAGCCGTTGACTGCAATAAATTCGCAATAAAATGCTAAAAAATACTAAACCAAAACCAAACATCCCAAGTGCATTTACATTATGATGATAAACCAAACAGCTGAGCAAAATGGAAAAACCCTGTCGAATAGTAGTTATTATCGCGAAAATAACAGGACCATATACTGATAGAACACTATAAATAAATAATTGTCCAATAGCTGAACAAACTGACAAAAATATACAATCAATAAAGAATTGTGGATATTTGATCATGAAACTTCCAGATGTCCAAAAGCTATCTTGTTGAAGAAGTGAAGTAGCAGTAAAAAGGCATGAAAAGAGGTTAACAAAACACATCATTTGTACAGGCTTCATGGAGTATTTACGGAATAGCTGTCCTTGCCAATTGGATGTGAAACTGTCAAAAATTATATAAAAGCAGAGGAGCAGAAATCCACAAAAAGTGGTGGCTGTTGATTCTATAAATAAAAAGAACAATTAATTTAATAATAAATCTAAATTAATATATTTTCTTACTTGCTCTATCATTTCCCACATCAATCATAAAGAACAGCATACCAATTGATAAGATTATAGAGGTAATATATTCATAAAACTCATACTGAGCCTTGGAAACAATTTTTCCCATTACCATCACAGGAATAACTTTGGCTGCTTTAGCTAAAATCTTTAAAACATCTAGAATCTGTATAGACAATTACTTGAACTTACTTGATGAGGAAAAGAAACATATTTCAAAGCTTCATACTGACACCAAGAACTCATTATATTAGAAAAAGAACAAAAGACATATTTGTACATTGGACATTTGTGCCTAGGCTGTTGCTTGCAAATCAGTATGATACCTGATATGATGAATGACAATATTCTATTCACAAATACCAAAAACTGGGAATCTTTAAAATGCCCAACCTCGTTTGCAGCATTTCTATACACCTGAAAATTATTTTGTAGCTTGTAATTGTTTTAGCACACAAGTCACCTCACTTGTGTCATAACTTTTTCTTGTAGTAAACCCCATGAAAGGTAAGATAATTGTAGTCCACAAAAATAAAACATTAATAAAAGTGTATCTTCTAAAACACTCCTTTTAGATGATTTGGCAGAGGGAGCCATGAAAACTGGTAAATTAGAATCATCATCTCCGTAACAGATTTTTATCAATCTAGAAAACAGACCTGTACCTGAAAAAATGATTTTAAAATTTGTATAAAATTTTAAATGTTTACCATTTTTCGAGAGGTAGTTTATTCGTCTTGTATATTTGAATACTAAATAACCGGGTAATAATAAAGTTGAATATCCTAAAACGTTTGTTAATCCAATTTTAATCCAGTCATAGTCTGTTTGATTTTCTTGATGTAACAGAAATGAATTTAGAAGTATATTTAGGAAATCTTCCTTTGAATGAAATAAATTACGGACCATATAATAACGTCGACAAATAATTTTGCCATTTTTGTCTTATTGAATTGTTTTGTTATATTCACATTAGATGAGGGTTTTATTCAGCGCCAGCTGAAAACCTTGGTATTTTGATTTTTTGATTTTGGAAATAACATTGTCACTTGGAAATGTTTATGAGTTGGTCGTCTTCCTTTGATTTTTAAAATAACAATTAATTAACCTATAACCAACGAACACAGAGTTTCCACATAAATAGACTAAATCATTTTAAGGTTATAGCAGATCGCTGCGATTATATAGTGTTTGTTATTCAGTTCTAAGTTTTTCTTTCATTCAAATGAAAGTTCCAAAAATAAAATAATCAAAAGAAATAAATAACAACGAATTTGATCATCGCACAAAATGTTTTTTCTAAATCTTCATGCCACAGAAAAAGACACTTGTTACTATAATAGTGCTGCAACAGAAAAAAATTGTAAAAGCAGCTCAATGAAATAAATTACGGACCATATAATAACGTCGACAAATAATTTTGCCATTTTTGTCTTATTGAATTGTTTTGTTATATTCACATTAGATGAGGATTTTATTCAGCGCCAGCTGAAAACCTTGGTATTTTGATTTTTTGATTTTGGAAATAACATTGTCACTTGGAAATGTTTATGAGTTGGTCGTCTTCCTTTGATTTTTAAAATAACAATTAATTAACCTATAACCAACGAACACAGAGTTTCCACATAAATAGACTAAATCATTTTAAGGTTATAGCAGATCGCTGCGATTATATAGTGTTTGTTATTCAGTTCTAAGTTTTTTCTTTCATTCAAATGAAAGTTCCAAAAAATAAAATAATCAAAAAGAAATAAATAACAACGAATTTGATCATCGCACAAAATGTTTTTTTCTAAATCTTCATGAATGTGTTTACCGAGGGTTCAACTTCATTTATCTGGGATTTATTTAAAACGTCGCCAAGAAATTGAAAACACTTGACGGGCTGAGCGAATTCTAAAATGGTTCCCTTGGTACATCTTGTTGTCAGAGTCATGGAGAGTATGATTTTCACGCTTGCGCTCTTATTCGTTTCAAATTAAACAAATCATTTTAGAGGTTAAAACTTAAGTTTGCTTTATTGAAACAGTTGAATTTTATTCTTCCTGATGTTATATTGTGCGTTTATATATTTTTACTTTTAACGTGCGAAAATTTCACTTTCAGTAATGTACTACGATTGTTTTGTACAAATTAGAAATGATTAATAGCACGTAGCTTAGTTGCCTTTGGATATAACAAAAATGACAGTTTATTCAAAGTTGGAACTGCTTAATGTGAACTCAAATTACATTTATAGCTGTAAAGCTATATAGATATGGAAGAATATGACGAAGATGAACCAGATTTACAAGAGCAAATTTTTCACAGCAAAGTAAGGGAACAAATTGTAAGTAATTAACATTCTATTCTGTAATCTATAAATAGCTGAACTCGACTTGGTTATCTATTACCAAGGTTTTGTTAAGACTGATAAGAAACCTATTGTATTCAATAGGAAAATGTTATCACATTTAAAACATATTGAAGTATCAATTTTAATAATTGTATATATTTAATTACAGATTTTCTTGTTACTCTTTCTTATGCTTTATATACTGAGCTATGCTATTCTAAAGAAATTCAAACGACGAAACTATGAAGACTACTACAGTATTGACCATGAGGAAATTACAGTATACAGAATCAGCACAGCATTTTGCACATTCGCCCTTGCTGTGTCAATTGGGGCTTTACTATTACTGCCAATTTCGATTGTATCAAATGAAGTTCTCATACTATACTCCGACAGTTACTATATCAAATGGCTGAATGGGTCCTTGATACAAGGTAGGTTAATGTTCCTTATAAAAAATTTAGTTAAATGTTTTGACAATTAGCTATTCGTCAGTTTTTAAATAGAGGAACAAAACTAATAATACATAAAGCACAAGAAACATGATTTCATGCTTGTTAACTTGGTTTGATAACAACCTCATTAAGAATGTTAAATGACAGTGGGGATAAGGTGCAGTTCATTGCACATCACCGATATCAGATATCCATTTGGCTGAAGAGATTGTTACTCAGAATTTACTCAGATTTTGTTTGAACAATATACCGTCACCCAAGAAGTTTGTTAATGGTTTCAGTAATTCAACACCGGTGCCAGTTGTTATAAAATTTATCCAGAGTTTCGTCACTAATCATGACCTGATGACTGTGCACCAGAATGCGTTTAAAGCAATTATCAACGAGTCGGTCCCAAAAACGTGAAAGCCTGAAGCAGCTGAGGGATATTGGAGAGAACCGGCATTTTGTTTACCATACGACACGAATGCCTATTTCAGGTTAAAATTTCATTGTAAAAAAAATTGAGGACGATTTAAAATACACTTTAGCTTTTGAATTAATAAAATTGGACAAAAAATCTCAGTGTGCTAGGCAATATTTAAATGACGATCTTTCATTAATTTAAAACTTTTTGGTATGTTCGCCATAAAATTGACTTAATATTAGACAGAATGTTTTCAAGAATATTTAAAACGTCAGTATCAAGAAGTACATCGACCCGCATTACGTTTCCAACAAGAAAAAGAATGATTCAATTATTTCATAATCTAAGCAATATTACAAATGTTTGGAAAGTGCGTTCGTTGACACCCTTGATGACGATTTACAACATGACAATGAATGCTGAGCCCAATACAAGTACAGTGAGCAATTTGGAGGTCACTCAAAAAGAGATAATGCAAAAAGCTTTCGTCAATTCCGAATCGGAATTAATACGGAAAATTAATGTATTAAAAGGGATATTTCAAGGATGCTGCCTACAATATCGAAAGAACCTTGCCAAAGAACTTTATATCATTGAAAGAGTATTAGAAGCTAGCGGTTTTGACGTTTATCTGGAAGAATTGCCGAAAACCAGAGATCTGAGTATCGAACTACTGGAAGAAATGAATGATAACATTACTGTTGCAAAAATTGTTTTAGAACAAATTACTGAACATTTGTCACTTTCGCTCAAAGTTGGAATGTCAGTAAACAGAGATTTGTTGCAAGAGAAATACGGAGATTTAGAGATCGAAATTCAACGTCAGTTAGACGAAAACCGCAAAAGAGAAACTGAACTGGCTAAGGCCAACGAAAAATTGACTGAATATTTGAAAACTAATGTCTAAATATAAATGAGTGTAATAAATTTTGATTGGTGAAATGTGTTTTACGTATAATATAACAAAATTTTCTTTGATCCACAGGTCTCTGGAACTATGTGTTCCTCTTCTCAAATTTATCGCTCTTCATCCTACTGCCTTTTGCTTACCTTTTTACGGAATCGGAGGGTTTTTTCGGTTATCATAGAGGAATAAGTGGTCGATTGTATGAGACATTCATAGTATTAGGGTTACTGGGTGTGCTCGTTCTAGGAATGACCTATGTGATATCTGCTCTTATTGATAGATCGAATTCGAGTATTCTCAGGTTGCTCAGTAAGTTCAATGCGAATAACTTCTCCTGTTTAAATTAATCTTTTTCCAAATAGATTTGTGGAGCTATTTTTTACCAATTTTATACTCCTGCAAATCGCTTTTTGGTGTCCTAATACTTTTGCGTAAGTATTGCTCAATTCAACTACAAGCTCTAACAACGTAATTCGTAGTTTGCACTCCTCTTGGATTTGTCCATCTGTTTGACGTTGTCGGGACATTCCTCATGAAGCCACACTTCTTCAGAGACCTCAACGATGAGTACTACGCGTGTGCTATCGAAGAGGAATTATTACGTAGGAGACTGAAACATGCGCAAGTTTCTGGGAAAGCGCACACGAACGTTCCCCCTTTAAGTGATGGCTTGAAAACAAATGGTAGATATGACGAAATTAATCTACAGGAACGATCGAAACGGTTGCAACTTCAAAAGGCATTAGGAACTCTTTTGGCGGAGCTAGAGCAGAAAAGGAGTTTGTTAGGTTTGCAAAAAAACTAATCGAGTTGTTAGAGAAATACAAAAAGAACTTTCCTTAGATAAACGACGAAAAACTTCACCGCTGAAAAAAAATGTGATATATCCATTGGCTATGTTGCTTTTAATAGGGTTAACAAGCACGGCGGTCTTTCTAGTTATACAAAATACCCTTTCACTTCTGATTGGAATGCGAGCTTTACCTGCCTATTCAAAGGTGAGTGATTGACAAACTTTTTATTCATTTTGACATCGTAGATGTCTTAAGCCGTTTCATTCATGAACAAACAAAAATGGCATTTTCAATTTTTTTATTTTAAGCTTGTTCCAACCGATCACGAAACTAGTTCCACATCAGTCGGACGCTTGCGCTTTAGGATTTTTGAAACCCCAGAAAAGCACTACGCAAGCGCCTGACTGACCCGGAACTGGCTTGGTGCTAACACCAAACAGGACAGATTTTTTTTGCGCATTTCTTATTAAATCATGTCTCCGATGATCACGAATACAAGCACTTAAACGCTTTAAGTATATCATTTGATTATCAATTCATTCTCGAATCCAAACACAGAATTTCATTCAAGACACCTACACACGCATTTAATTATCCACATTTCACGTCAATTTCGTTATTCTTTCACAATCAATTTACAGAAATTCACACTTGGGGTGAGTTCTTTATCGAAGCTCGGCATACTTGGTGCAGCCATAGAAATTGCTCTGATAATTTATCTAATAGCAACATCTTCTATTGGTTTATATAATACGTCGCTAATGAAACATATTAGGCCAGTACCAGGAAATACACCTTTTTGTGTCATCATTGGAAATTGTATTGTGATTCTGGTTTTGAGCTCAGCTCTGCCAGTTTTATCGAAAATTTTGGGTAAGTATTCATTTTCTAGTAGTTTTTGATTAAAATAAGTGTGTTTTTCGTAGGTATCACCAATTTCGACTTATTAGGCGATTTTGGCAGCATAGACTGGCTTGACGATTTAGAGATTGTCCTTGCGTATAATGTGATATTTGCAGCCAGTTCCACTTTGTGTATAGTCAACAAATTTACATCAAAAGTGAGGAGAGAACTATATGCACGGTTCGCGGAAAATTATAGAGTTTTAACGAATTTTTTTTCCTTTTAAAACTAAATTTGATATACCATTTTGTTGTCAAATAAGTTTTTGTAACTAAAGACTGATACTCTCCCCAAAAGAGTTTTTAATGCAAATAAGTTTGCTTGTTGAAGAGTTCATTATTTAAAACAGTGTTAACACTGTAAAAAATATTCGAACTTCATTTATTTATAGAGTTTGTGGAAGATATGGATCTCGTTCAGATATGTAGTGCCTGCATTGTGTTCGTTTCTATATAAACTGATTGTTATGTGATAGATTAATAAAGGCACTAAACTTTTTAATTTATTACTTCACTGAAACGAAAAACGGTCAAATTAATATTTATTTCAATTAGGTCTACAATTAATTTAATAACAAACTTCATTGTCCCATCCATAATAATATAACGAATATATGTTCAATAAATAAAATTCTATTGCCGACTTATTTAACTAGATAACTATATGGTACATAATATACAGAAAATATATATCGTGCATAAAAACATTTCATACTTATAAAATAATTTTTTCTCCATATTTTAGAATATTAAATACATATGAAATTTGTTCAATACAAAAAAGTTGGCACTTATTTTTCAAACTGGTCGGCGAGAATGAAATGACCAAGAGCAAATTAGAAAGTGTTCTTATTTTTAACCAGTAGGTTTTCCTTCAAATATTTTCCATAAAAAAATAATACAAATCTTTGAGCACAACAGATCAATTTATATCACCTAGTAACAATTGTTGATCATCACGACACCTTGAGAATATTTTTCATATCGTCTGGAAGAGAGCCAATGATATCTTGTAATTTTTGTTCTAGTTGATCCTTGACTCTACCACTGACTGGCAAGTTTGTTTCTTCACACGCGCGTATTTTATTCCTCAACTTTAAAACCATATCAACAACTTCAACTTCTGCACGACCTTGCATCCAATCTTTCAAATCCTAAAAAATACTTTGCAAACAACTAATACAAGTTATTCAATTTAATTACTGCATCAGAGAGTGCCTCTAAATGGAGAGCTTGCAACTTGGAATACAATTCCGAATATCTATTATCGAACCACCCACCAAAATTGGGTGATCTAAAAAACTTTTTGTATAATCCCACCCAATCTCCTTTGATTCCAGTTGTTAATTGTGGACCAGTTGTTTCCAGCGTTTGAAAAAAATCGTCTGGATTAAACGGAAATGGGCTTGGAGCAGCCTGGAAATTAAAAAATTTATACATCGATAAAATGCACAAGTGGATTTAATAATACCTTGAAAGGTGATATGTTCTTTTGCAGAGGCATCAAACTAGCTATGTATCGTTCCAATGGTATTATAAAACTTTGAGTTAATTCTAACAGGTGTCTCTTTAGCAAAGCTGACTGAACCTCTGAAGGCCGCTTCCATGTGACACCGTTAACGAGTTTCTTTATGATTGATTTGTCTTTTTGAAGGAAAGTCTTGTATACCGTATAGATACCTGGATTGTTCGCCAACATTTTAGTATTTACATTCTTTTTTAATTTATGAACTTGCGAGTTATCTGAAATTTATTATTTTGTTAATTCTTTGTGTTTTAAGGGTATTATAAGAATGTTCATGTCTTGATGAACTTCGCTTCAGTACTATTAAATTTTTGTGATTTCAAATGCCGTCGTGTGAACAACAGCCCTCAAATTGTTATATAATTTTACTGTTATACATATTACAGGGCATGCTGGTTTGCGATAAAACTCACCACTATCATCCAGTGTAATTGAATGAGGCCAGTGATGCAAAGTTTTTGCAAAAAACGGATTTGTGACTCCTAAAACTACGGGGGGAGGACTAGGGTTTTTGTTAGTAAATTGCTTAAATTCGCTGTCATGTATTGTAAAATACGGTCGATATTCTCCGCAGTATTTCAAAGGCCATATTATCCTAAAATCAATAGGTAAATGCGTTTTTTTGTTTAAATAAAAACATACCTTGTTAAAGCAAGAACCATATTTGAACACAAGGTGGGAGATTGAGCCATAATAACTAAAGGTTCAGTTGTTAAAATCAGCTCCCATAATAAATGAATGTGAGACAGTACAGGCTGCAAAATTGTAAATAAATTTAAATCTTCTACTGATGCTGAAATGTGATTTTCCAAATTTTCATTTATGGAAGATGAAGATGTTTTTACTGTAGTGACATTGCCATTCACTGGTATTTTTACCTAAAATAAAAATTATAATTTAAATAAATATTTTTAACTGGAAGTAACATACCTGAAATACTGAGCCTAACAGCGGCAAATTTATTAGTACACCAGGTACAGGAGGTACCCATTTATCTATACTATAACAAACTGCTTCTAAACTCAAATCTCCGTTTTCAAAATATTCCGGTGCGATGAGGCTTGATATTTGAGAAAAGAGATTATTAAATGGTAGCCTGCTCAGAATTACCAGACTCTGAAAACCAATCAACTCAGCCATTGCTCAATTTTGTATACTATCGTAGCAAAAATTGCTACGATAGTGTACAACTTTTTTCACAATATCGATATGTTGAATAATCAAAATATTCACAAAAAAAAAGATATTACTTTAACTTTGTGAACTACACTTCGATTTGACCATGTGATATCCACTCGGTTATTTCTATGGATAAATAACTGTCACAAAAGTGAATTTTCGTTTATATCAACCAGCATTTAAATAATAAGAATAGGTAATTATAATTGGTTCATTCATTGTACAATCGCACACATGCAACTCAACTTAGTCTGCAGATCAGCTCTCTGGATTGAAAAAACGTTAACAACATTGTGAAAAAAATTGTTTTCAAATTTGAACATGCAAATAATTTCCAAATTATTGTAAGATATATTCACCTTTTGGAAATAGCCACGAGGTAGCTCAGGATCCTTTACTTGTCTAAAGTAAACATACCCCCAAAAATATCCTTGGTGTATTTGTAGAGCAGTTGAGCATAACGAATTGTACTTAATATGGTCTGGACGCAAAACTCTATTTCCAAGGCTGTTCTGCAGTCTTATTATAAAATTCGTATCTCCCATACATCCAGAATTTGAGTCCGGAAAGGCGAGATAACATATATTTGAGATTTCTTGCTTACTGAGGTAGGCATCTTTGGGAAATATGCTCTGAAATAATTGATTTTTAATATAATATAGTTTCATTGATATGAAAACAAACTTCCAAAGCCTGTCCCAATTCCAAGTCGAAAGTAACGATGCATATACAATGAATCCAATTTCTAAAATTTTCCCACTTTCCCTTCGTTTCAACACAGTCGGTCATCTTGTAATGAATTCAGCAGCTCATCTTTCCAATTAACCATTTCATTCGTATTAACTAATTGTTCTTAACATAATGTAAGAAATTATTTTAATAAAAACAAACACTACAAATTAGCGAAACGCTAAAAAAATGTCAAATTAGAAACATTTCTCTATGATTTAAGAACGCGAACAGGTACATTCGTTGCTTCGGTGAGACCATAGAAATCTAGCAAAATTTTAACAGTTGAAAATTGAAAGAAATTTTGAATCTCTGAATAACTCGCTTCTGTGTTTGCAATTTGAATTTCAATATGATTGAGATAATCATATGTCTTTTCAAAATAGGATTTATTCCTCTTTTTTCCCCAATTTCCCGTTGATTTAGTGATTTGAATTCTTTTGCCCGCTGGTTTCATCTTTTCAGCTCGAAATGACAAAGTTACGGCTTCAATAAATGGCCTACGTAGAACAAAAAAAAAAACTCAACAACGTTTTCTTCAAAAATAGAAATATGTATCTGCATAATTTTATGTTATCAACACATGAAAAATAACAAAGTAGAATATATCACAATATAAACCTTAATCTTATTTGTTGACAAATTATTTGTAAATTATATATTAAAACAATCAAAATTTGTAGATTACATAGTAATGGAATGGATTTTAAACATAACACTATTCACATGACTGTTTCATCAATCATCAATCAATACAGCAACTTTCTGACTTATCCTTTTGCACCCACTTTTTGCAAAAACTTGCTCATTACCTGGACCCCACTCAAGAGATGCAATACTTTCTCTGAAATAATTGAAATTTTATAAATAAAAAGTAAAAACGTTCATTATATATACCGCATTTGCTCCGCAGTGGGCTCCCTTCCTCTTTTACGGAACTCTGTTATAATACACTGGAGCACTTCTTTTTTTGTCAATGGAAGAAATGGAACAAAATGATCGATGAGAGTACTTTTTATGGTTTCAGAAAACTGGAAACCACCTAAGAATCACGAAAAATGCAAATAAAAGAAAAATTGTTCTGGGGCATCTGATGAAATACTGAAATATTTCAGTACTTCCATCAATAACTTATGTAATTTTTAATTCATGTCCATAACTACAAATTACATTTGTCTAAGTATGTAGAGTATGTGAAATTGTGCTGACCGAATTTTTCACATTGTAATAATATCTCACCTTTTTCATTATAACTGCCTCTCGATAATATACTGTCAAAATCGCTCAATCGAAGATCGTCCTTTTTAATGCCTCTCTTTACGTAATCATATATTAATTCATTTATTAATTGTGTACCTGTATTTGATAAAAATATAAATACGGCTTGTCCATAGTCAACCCCATCAATGTGAGATGAATAATCAATAAATGGCTTCAAAACATCCAACACACCGTTGGGAATGTGGTTTACTTCATCAAAAATGAACATTTGCTTTGCGCAATTTGAAACATTGCCTTTAATCCATCTAGAGAGATTCTCCTGGAAATTAAGATGTAAATGAATAAAGAGGAAGTGTGGCGTGGTTTTTCAGCATTTCCATAAATAAAAGTATTAGGAGATCATTTTTTGACACGAATGGGGTTAATATGGATGAGACGAACGGGAATGTTCTGACAATGAGAAGCGATAACATGTATGAATGGCATGAATACCAGCAAGACGAAAGTAATGGCGTCATCAGACAATATAAATTATGATAGTGGGGCAAAACAAGTACATGAGTTGGTAAATTTGTGAAGAAAGTTTACAAAAGATAGGTAAATAGATGAGAAATAGTGAGATGAGTGGATGCAAGAAGGGGTGTCATTGGTCAGTTGTGAAAGATGTTACTTTCACCCTTTTAGAATTTCAGGATCGTCCAATGAAGCGGCTTCTTTTTGCCAAAAGTCAAGTTATTTAACTTATTAATAACTGGTAAAGGACAAACCTTGTATCTTTGAACTTCCCTCTGTTCAGGAAAGTGTATCCGACCAAAAAAACGGTGCACATGTGGACTGCGGAATCCATGAGCATACATGGTTTCGGCAATAATATCGGCAACAAAATTTTTTCCAGTTCCGGTTCCTCCATGAAAACTCAGCGTAAGAGCTTTAGTAGCTACATTACTAGGATTCCAATGCCATTTAAGTGCTTTTGAAACAGTAGCCTTAACGATGGGTTGACCAAAAACTTCGTTATTGATTCGATCTTTCAACGCTAAAATAAATGACATACATAACGAATTTTATAAATCGTTTTTTACCTTGAAAATTGGCCGGTATTTGTTTATCTGTGCAACATGATGTACCATAACATGGTATTTTTTGGGCCAAATATGATAATGCTACCGGAAAAATTTCTAAAAACCCTTTGCAAGTATTATTTGCAGCTAAAAAAAACAAAATTGTCAATATCAAAAATATATCCCGGTTCAACATATTCAGTGTATATCCTAATGAACTCCAAATAATCATTTGTGGGTTATATAAATACCGTGTTCTATGGGCTGAACTCAGTGAATCGCTGAGCTCATCCATACTAAAGTATCCCTCACATGTTAAGAAAAACGTTGCAACTCTTGATAATAAGTTTGTGTGAAAAAATTATAAATATGAAAAAATTTCAATCGCCTCGTTAGGAATGATTCATAACGCGTAATTGAATTTAAGGTGATTTTTTCATGGAATACAGTCATTAGCCAGCATGTCGTTGTATGTGTGGGCAACTTTTCGACATTGTTGAACCAATTGTTCCGCGCATGCGTGATGATCGCTGCGCCATTTTAACTTCGATCATCAAATATCATTCTTTTGTAATCTTGGCTGGTGAGAACAAATGTGTTAGCTGTGTTCCCTGGCTTCTAAAAGCAGGTTAGTAAAGAAATAATGAACTGTTTCGAGTTCACCGTTTATCTAACACTCGTCAATAGCTGTAGATTTGTCATTTTCAATTTAACGCCGTATTGTTCTATCGTTTCAACACGTGGAATGTGAGCCTTCTGTTATAGGTTAGATAAAAATTTTGAGGTTCACGAGACCGCAAGCGTGCATAAACTGAAAGTTCCTTCCGTTTCTAAAAGTGAAATCAATGAGGTCTGTTACACGTGTTTGTTTTTAGGTAAGGTTCCACGATGCAGATATTCGTGAAGACTTTGACGGGCAAGACCATCACCCTCGAGGTCGAGCCCTCCGACACCATCGAAAATGTGAAAGCTAAAATCCAGGACAAAGAAGGAATCCCACCAGATCAACAGCGTCTAATTTTCGCTGGAAAACAATTGGAAGATGGTCGTACATTGTCCGACTACAACATCCAAAAAGAATCCACACTCCACCTTGTCCTACGTTTACGTGGTGGAGCCAAAAAACGCAAGAAGAAGAATTATTCGACTCCAAAGAAAATCAAACACAAAAAGAAGAAGGTCAAGCTTTCTGTCCTTAAATTTTACAAAGTTGATGAGAATGGGAAAATTCATCGTTTGAGACGTGAATGCCCTAGTGAGCAGTGTGGAGCAGGCGTCTTTATGGCCGCCATGGAAGACAGGCATTATTGTGGCAAATGTTGCTACACCCTTGTCTTTTCAAAACCGGAAGATAAGTAGTTTTATTCCATTGATATGCAATTGGATAATTTGAATAAAAAGTGTATGAAAATTTGTTTAGTGTTTATATTTCTTATGTCCTATGTTACTTTGATATTGTAAGGTTATTATCAGTATTTGGTTTAAAAACGTTTCATTTTCATGTTCGAATATGCGAATCCTATGATACTGTATGAATATTTACGAGGACAGTTTCTAGGAATTTTTTATGGGTGAACTGTGATGCTAGTTCGTGCCCATTTGATGAAATTATCAAGATTGGGAACCAACAAAACCTTATGAAATTTGTGCAAGAATATAATAAAATTTGTACCCTTTATAACAATCTATTTTGTATTTCAATATGAACTGAGAAGAACTTATAATTATAAGTTCTTTTGTTGCCTCATAAAAGAGAATTTTACAACTTCTTAGTCTTTGAACTTTTTCAGTCGCTACCGAGCAGAAACTGCTCAAATATTTCAAAATATTCTAGTCAAATAATTATCATGAATATGAGAACATTACACGTTTAGAATTACTCAAGTAATTTGTATATGGAGAAAAAAAAACGAATTTCTTTGAATTAATAATTTATCAAATTATAAAATACTCTGATAGTTTGTAATGTATGAAATAAAAAAAAATTAATAGATGCCGATAGTGGTTTCTAATGAAGGTAAACTCGACTATTCGATAAAAGATGTCGCATTGCTCTACTCAGTCGAAATAACTTATTCGTTGTTTTGCGACGCTTCCTGTATTTTAAATATAAAAATATTGAAACTCATTAAGAATACACAATGGAAAAGGTTTAATCACAATAAGTAATGCATGTTTAAGTTGGAGTGGTGTAATTATTTCTTTAAATAAATGATCCCATAATAATAATTTTTGATATTAGTTTGTAGATAAAACTTACTTTAATTTTGAAATTTGTAATTTCATTTTTTAGATTTCCTTGTTTTTCACTTGCTTTCCGGAAAGATGCGTGCAATTCTTCTTAGAATATTTGTTAAACTCTAGAAAATCAAAAAAGTCGAAATTATCTTTGATGTTTTATTCATTTTGTATCTTCATGTTTATTCAATTCAGCTTATTCTTAGGTTTCTCGCAGTTTTTTGTTGTTTAATGCCCATCGTCAGTTCGATCAAAGTAAGAGACAATAGAGTGAGCTGCGGCACATTGTGCCACAGCACAGTGAGCGGCGGCACAGTGAGGTCATACGATAAAACGACCTGCAATCGGTCGCTTCTTGAAGTAAATGTATTTTAAACTCGATTCAATAACAGATGGTTAATATTCTAGATTTAAATGAGCTGCGCTTTTCAAGTCAGTAGCCGTTTTGAAGGGAGCGGCTCTTTTCTGTTGAGTGTGCCGTTCAAAAGTACCAAATGAGAATAGTAGTAATAAGTTTAAGGTTACTGAAATTTTCATAGAAACTAAAATAGGTTGTAGCTTTCCTCTAAATCTGCTCACAGCGATATAATGAGATCCAATCATAATCAAACTGAAGATTGCAGTAATTTTTTTTGTTTGAAACTTAGATTATAACTAAAACTGAAAGTTTCCATTGGGTGAATAATTTTTTGTTCAATGTTTGGGATAAAAATATTTCGATATTAAGGATTAGTCAGAGTTGGGAACAGTTTAAGGAGGAGGTGTACTGCATGTTCCTTGACACGATGGCTATAGCGTCAACTGGCCTCAAGTGACACCGAAACGATAAACGAGATGGAGTATAGCTAGAGCACTCACTACCCTTCCCTAAAATTACGTGATGCATTGAACTAGTAGGAGTGCTTCGTAAATTTTGCTGGTGTTCGACTAGTCGTAATGATGAAATCTGCCGTATGACCTGTTCCACCGTGAGGACAACGCACGCGTTAGCTGATTACTGATATTTCCATTAATTCAATAATTCTATTTCAACAAAAACGAATTCAGCTCGACTCCAGGCATCTCGTCTGAAAAAAGGGACACGATTTTTCTCGTTACATTCTCTCGCATTTCACACCGATGATAAAACTTATTTGTAGTCGATCGTGCGTAAACGACGCGCAAAACGCGAGGTCACGACCGAATTTTTCACCAGTTCGCCGCGTCACGATTTTCCTTGTCACGGAACCGACATTTTTATCGGACGTTATTCGAAGAAACAAGAATTGAAAATGCGTTTAAAATTGCGAACAACACGAAGAGAAAAAAAATCGTTTTGTCCCATTTCTAACTCACAGCCTTTTTCAAACCTATGCAGCAAAAAACTTATTTACAATGAAGTATATGCGATATTGAAGATCACATAGAAGATATTTCCTTTCTTCTATTTTTATGCAATGCGATCAATAGTGACGTGAACATTTCTCAAGAAGAGGCGCCAGGACTGAACCTTGTGGAATACCTTTATTATAAACATAGTTTTATAACACTTTAGCGACAGAACAAAGCATTGTCGTTTTGAATAGTACTATAATCAGTTAACGATAATCTTGAGACAAATCAGCAATTACTGCTCCAGTTTTCATCTTATTGTTAAAATTTGATCAATATTTTTTTTTAAGCTCCGGGACCAATTCCCTAGCATAACCAATTCATATATCCGAAACCAAAAATATAGAGTATAGTATTAATTTTATACGCCCATGCAGTTTTCCTAGAAATTCATGTTATGTTCAAAATTTTCGGCTTTTTCTTGAAAAAAGTTTTCAAATATCTTGCAATTGTTAAGTTATGTACGAATCTCTGAAATTACAAAATCACAAAGTTTATAGAAATTCCCTAACAATTCAAAGATTTTGGCATGAAATTCAAGATGTTTATGTATTTGGAGAATCGAAAAACCATCACGAAATGCCAACAGATTTTGAAAAATTCAAAAAGCTCCACAATTCCAATTAATAAGTCGCTTGATTTTATAATGGTTGATCTAATTCAAAAATAATTCTTTTTCCTCCACCTTCTAAAATATGCTGGAATTTTTCTTCATGGTGGAACTCACTTCATGATTGCTCGAAATGTGAAAAGCGCTTTACCAGTAGAATAACGACCAATTTGGAGCTATCAGTGAAATTGTACGTATCGAAATAAAATGAATTGTAAATAATAATTGCATTATCAATTCCGAATGGTGATAAACAAACGCGGTAAAATCATCAACCCCCGAAAAGTGGGTTAAAAACTCACCCACTTAAAACTAGGATATGCGACGGACGTCTGGAATGGTGGGACGCGGGAGGCGATGCGTCGCGACGCCGGCGTCGCGACGAGGAAATGCGTCGTCCGACGAATCCTATCGATTTTCTTATGCTCTTCACGACGCGACGACTATTTCCTTTGTTCCAGGGTTGAAACTGGCCCCAAAAAATAATAGTCCCAAAAAAATTTAATGCATATTGCGCACGAATTGCATTTGCAGCACGAAATGTTCAATCCGAATCGTTTTCAGTATAAACAGTTGTTCTGGTATAACACTAAACCGTCATTGGAAATACTTCTGAAAATTTCTCATAATTAAACACTTTTCTATCGTCTTCAACCACAAGATAAACGGTTTCGAGGTGTTTGAACTTTCTGTAAATATTTAAACCATGATTTCTTTCTAACGTCTCCTCCGCCCGCCCCCAAGTATCGGCATCGACGAAAAAACGAAGAAAAACGCTCGGAATCTTTAGTTTCCGAATCTGCTCCATTTATGTGTAGGGGGCGGCGGGCGGCGGCGCGCCGGCCGTTTAAAGGGGTGAATGTCCCTCGGAAAATCAGTCTGCGGATTAAAGACGCCGGCGTCGCGACGCATTGGCGAGTGCAGCGGGGCGGGGGCGGCGATGCGTCTTCTCCCGGCCACCTCCCACGGCGAGGTCATCACGGGTCACCCCCGAGTTTTAGGGGCGGAAATTTGTGCATCTAGACGGGCCATCTTTTAATCGTTATCATTATTAGTTCCAATATCGGGACGAAAAGCGCGCCTCACAGGCATTCAGCTTTAATTTCCTGAATAAAACCCGGTTTTAACATTTTTATTATAGATCTGATAATATTTCTGCGCCAATTTTGGTGCCGCACCGGAAAAAGAACTTTGTTCTCAACAACACAACCAACTCCAGCCTCGAGTCACTGATTTTGAAAAAAAAATGGCTTAGCCATTAGTTTGATGATGCGGAAAAAAGGTGATACACCACTGGTAAATCACGTGATGGCCCACGACCCGTCACGTGACCCTCAAGTGCTACAATAGCGCACGAATAAACGAGATCGTGAACGAAGAAAATCGTGACATCTAGACGCTATTTTTTTTAATGATAATGGCGGAAATGCGCTAGTTTCTTTACTATAGTGCTTTCTATGATTCTCTTTATCGATACCGGAGTTCGCCTTGTGTTCAATCAATTTTTCCACCAATCAACGTCGTGTTTACTTAGGATACGATTAATGGGATTTTTTTAGTGCCGAAACATCTTAACATTCTCCCCCTTTCATTTTGCTATCGTTCGTAGAACCTACGAAATCGTTCAACCTAATCGGCTCGATCGGGCTACGCAAAAAATGTATCTCACGTCACGACGTTTGGAATTTTGGTAAAAACGAATCGAAAAGATGTGGGAATTCGTAGCCAGACAAATGTAAAATTTAAGTGATAATCCAGGAGAGCTGGAAATTTCGATTTTCCATAAAACACGAACAAAGGAGAGAAAAAGGCGCGTGCGCCAGTTTTTCTTGCGTCCGAAGAACAAAGAAACATTATTTTGTCTTCCGCATCCTTAAAATTACTGTAGATACAGGCTGTTCCATTAATCTCGATGGTTGCAAGGGAAGCAACGAATTTTGTATTGCGGCATCCCGTATGACGCATCAATATTCGTTTTGGTATTTTCAATTCTAAGTAATGGTTCAGGATTTTGAAGAAATTTGGACTGAACGGGAGAATGCGTACCGATAATAATTAATATTTTTTTAGACATTATGCTTAATTTTTTATTAATTACAATGGTTTAATTATTGTACAATAAATACATATTACTTCTTTTTCGAGACGCATTCTAAATCTCCAACAATAATCTGCTACCATTCCTTGGCCCCATTTGCCTTCATAGCGCTATGAAATCCAAGCATCCAAATTTGCCGGAAAGAAATCCAAATGAATGTCCAGCATATGTATTTTAAAGAATGTATTACTCCTATAGCTTTATATGACATTTTAAGATCATTTCATTCAGTTTTCCTTCTCCCAGTTATCCTTGGTCACTTGCTGTATTTGTGGACCTACAAGTATTTTCTCTTTAATTGTTACCTCGTTGAGTTTGGGGAATTTCTCTTTCAGATATAAAAATTCATCTTTAAGTGTAGCTTTTACAAGTTTTATCAAATAGAGCTTTATATGCAACGGTGATAAAAGAAGACACCAGGGTTCACTAAAACTTAATTTTTTAACAATTTTTATAACACTTTCTTCGAATAGTGAGTTTTGCTGTCTCTTGTAGCTCAATTGCAAATTAAAGAGCATTTCATTTCATTTTGTTTCTCATTCTCACGTCGCCAGGCAAATATGGGCGATATGAACTCGGAAACAGTGTAGATCAATGTAATTGATTCAACAGCATTCTCGTGCGCAGTCATCATGTCCTGATTAGTGCCGAAACCTGGGATGAATTTCGTAGTTATCAGCGACATAGTAAAAGATTTAACTACGTTCTTTGATGTTGGCGTTTAGCTTTCAAATAAAATTGGTAGACTTTGATTGAGCAACTGCGGTTCAAGCGAAGCGGGCGCCGCAGGCGCCCCGGGGCCGTCAGCGGCCAGAGGCGCCTTGGCGCCGAAGGCGCCCCGCTTCGTTCTCCACAACCCCTCACACAAATCGAAGTCTGCTATCAATATACTAAATTAAATTGAAGTTTTTAAATCACCAAATGTTACTTGGAATTTACCATCATAGAAATTCCATAACAATTTATCAACTTTTTTTTAATATAACGTTTGATTTATTTTCCAAAGTTTTTCTCGAAACAATTATAACTTTGTAGTAATTCAAAGATTTTCAAGAAAAGTCTCCTCCTTTCTTCCAGACGAATCAGTCATTGAACTAATAATCTTCATAAATTGGTAGAAAATTTTTTCGTAGGTTGCTCCAGAACCGTTACGCAAGACTTGAAATTTTGTATGATGCTAACTAAAAAAATCATTTTTCATCGAAAATATGTTATTTCAATCGGTTTTGGCGAAATTCTATGTATCATATTGAAAAAATGAAAGAGAATTTCAAAATTTTGCAAAATTTATCACCATAAAAATTCTTTCAAAATTTACTGAAAATCACTCAATTTATATTAAACTAATCAGAGATCTGTGAATATTTTCCAAATATCAAAAGGATTATGGATTTTAAATGAAATTGGTCAATAAAATCAGTCTTCTGGATGAAATCCAATAATTTCCAGAAATTTCAAATATGTACTACTCTCATTGATTTGGAAATTGCAAAATATAAATACGACATTTCAGAAATATTTCCGTTATACCGGAAGCATCACAAAGTTTGAACTAGTTGATCTGCTAACCCCTGAAACCCAAAAGTCGCATAGAGATATCGTCGAAAGTTATGCTGATACACTGCAAATAGATTTACAGGTTTCCAGTGGCGTGTGATTAGCGACGCCGTGGACATTTTCCACAAAATCCTAGTCAACCGTTCACATTTACTGACTAATGTATAATATTATACCGAACATATCTTGCGTGGCAACAAGGAATTCGCAAAATTGCACCGGAACGATAAAAAAGTCAACAAAAAAAACCATCCTAAACCCGTTCCTGCGCTCTTGAGTCCGTCGAAATCTATGTTTTTATGTTGCGCTTCGAATGTTATGCAACATTAAATCGAGTTTTTTTAGCGTCTGGCCCGAAATTAGATTCTAATGCCAATTATAAAATCAAGGTCGAAAGACCCATAAAATCGTACCGATGGGTAGCGGTACGAATTTTCAAGCACCATCGGACTGGTTCCGGTTCGAGACGGCTGCAAACCAACCGAAATGCCTGGTCATTTGCGAAATTTCCGCGAAACTATGCACAATGCGGAGTTTATGGAACGCCCTTACGCATGCAGCGCCCAAATATGTTTTTTTTTCTTCGAAGGTACCAAGAGTTTCGAAATTCCTTCCTGATCCTCCAAAGATGAAATCATCGCAAAGAATGCAGTCCAAAAAAATACTATCATGGTATTTTAATCTTTCATGGACGAACTATGATTTTAATCTTCTTAGCATATGGAAGGCTTACATTTGCGAATCTTGCATCATGGCCCGTCTCACTAAACGCATAATTTGCTCGTAGTCAAACTTGTTTGAAGATATCATGAGCACTAAAAACATTTAGAATTAAAGGAATTTCTAAATTTCAATTACGAGTTGTTATTATTTAATTATACGGTACGGTACGGTAATATATAGTGAAACGCGTATCGCGAAACAATCAATAATTCCACAGTTGTGTTAGGTCGGTCAGTAACCAGTCGTTCGATTTGAACGGCACAGTTCAGCGAACAGTAATGTGCCGCGTACTGTATCAACTCACTAATTCGAAATCAACGACACTTTTACACTGTGCGCCCATTTCAAATGAAGCACTTACTTCGAAAATTTTTCGAAGCACTGCAGTGGCGCAACCAAGGGGCACGTGTCCCCAGCAGCTCCAGAAATGCGAGAAATCGAGTAAAAACTTTTTTTTAGGTCATCCTAAACTCTAAACACAGGACGGTCGCCGCGAACCTTATCAGTAGTAGCAAGTAGTGCAGACAGCATATATTATCGGAATTTCAAAAGAATTTTATTCCACGATCTAATGAAAAAGTTTCTACCACATAACCTAACCGCACTTTCGTTTAAAGCGGTCAGTTAAGACTAGTGCCGAAACCTGGGATGAATTTTGTAATAATCGGCGCCATAACAACAAGTTCAATAACTGAAACGTTTAACAGTCGTCTCTGGTGACGTGGTTTATCTTTCAAATAATTCATTTATTTTCACTATCGCTTTGCACATGCTATCAGCTATTGGTTTCGATTTGTCCCCTACGGCCATATCCCCCGGGCTTACCCTATTTGATCTGTGTATACATAGAGGCCCTATAACTTTATATTGATTATAACATATATTAACGTGTTCAGTTATGAAAAAAATTTTCGTTTATTTGTTCTATGATTTGTTGATGTCGTAGTTCCTCACTTTTTTAGTAACTATTTAAAAATGTCAAAATGCACAGAATGTTTGTTTTCGTTGGAAGCAGCTGGAAATTGTTCTGCAACACCCTGTATTCGAGTGAATGTTTTTATTATCAATCAATAGTAATAATGATATTCTTGTTCTTAATATGTTTCTGTAATACTGTTAACATTGAAAGAAAATAAGAAAACGAATTTGAAAATAAGCTTTTGCAGGAGTTCCCGCCACAACGCATCCTCACTTATTTATAAAATGGACGCAGCCGAAAATCGACTGGCGTCGGCGTCGCGACGCTGCCGTCTTTTCGGCCGTCGCGACGCCGAAATGCATCGGGAAGGAAATTAGTGGGTTAAGGTGGCCGAGATCGATAGTTCGGTCGGCGTCTGGACGGTGCAACGTGCACAGACGTCGCGACGCCCCCAGTTAAGGACCGTACCGGTACAAATCGAGCGGATGTGTTGAAGTGATATTTTTTTTGTTATAGTGAAATATTTCTGCTAATTCACTAGAGATTCGCTATTTTTGAGTACAATTGGACGTCCGAGAGGGTTTTCGTCGGAAATCGAAGGGTGCGAAAAATGCTCCACGTCAAAATATTTCGGAGACGATTCTGTGCGGAAAATGCACTGGAAACCGGCAAAAACGTAGCTCCGAAACGAAGGCGCTAGATATTTTTCTCGTGGTGCCGAGACACTCCCGAGAATTTTTCACGATATGAAATCTTGCAGTTTTACGTTTTGAATTGAATAATTTTCGTATCCGACAGTCGATTCCGCAGTTTTAACGGAATTTCACCGACTGAACGATATTGCGGCCGACATAATGAACCCATCGTTCACCGTCTCGATTCGACGCGAAATTAGTGTTGTAGATGGTCATTGATCCTTGAACGGTAACAAATGACAAAGCTCATTTAAAATTCTTGATGTGCAACCTCGATTATACCTTGAAAGTATCAGAATCATGACACTCAGAACCAAAATTTTCGGCTGCAATTTCTGGTACGCCTCCGCAACAGATTGTCCCCCGTATCTATTCCTATTGTAACGGTATAAACGCATCCCAGTCCGGTACTGATATTTTTCGTTATTATCTAACTCTGTTTAACCTTGTTCCGTTGCGAATTGCGAATAATCCGGTGCGTGCCAACTTGACCTTGACCAATGGTACAACGTACCATTGTGCAGGCGATCACCTCTATTTTTACACTTATTCTAGCCTAACCCACGATTTCACCCACGCCGAACATGACTCATAAATCCTGCTGATAACGCAGAAAAAAAAACAGAAAGACGCACTTTTTAGGCGCTTCGAAACAGAACATCTCACGCCCTATCTTTGTCCTCTGCGTTATCTGGAACTCCAATCTTGCACCAGTTACTATGAGCGATTTGTGTGATTCATCGACTCGAAAAGTTTCACATATTCTCAAAAATCGTCGAAATGTCTGAAAATGGTAGACATTCTTCAACAAGAGCTTTTTTGAAAATATAAGCCGTTCGCATTTCAAACAAATTTTCCCGCTATTAGTTGTGCAATGCTATTTGCGTTGAACGATAAGATTACGCAAAATAATCACATTTATCGTCGCTTTTTCAACAGTTCAAGTTCAATGTTATAACAGCGTACATATAACCTTGGAGGTTCGTAGAATTGAAGACGCAACTTGGTGCGTTTAATCCAGCCAATTTTAGATATTTGATACGATTCAAAAGTGGAAGACAATTGACAATTGTACAGTTGGCGGCAAATAACTGATAAATAAATTAAACAGGAATATATCCACACCTAGAGCGCTTGAGGTCAGGTTTCTATATGAGGATCTTATTTTTCGCTTTCGAGAAATTTTCAAACGATTCCTTTTAATTTTTCCGTTTGTCATCACATCATATATCGGTGGATAGTGTGGACACTTGTATTTGATGCGGGTCAAATTTGATACGAGAAAACTAATTAAATATTAGATTAAAATTAAATGATCAAGGGCCTGTTTCAACACCTCTAGATAAAAAAGTAATCAGTTTATCTGACAGATATACTATATCCGGACGTTTTGGAACAAACCCTAAATATGACATAATTTCTCGTATGATTTCCATAAAACATTTGAAAATTTATATTGTAATTGGCAATGATTAAATGGCTTATCAAACTTGAATTAAATACTCCAAATTGTCTGGGAATTTCAAGACATTGTTTTGCTAAATTTTCAGCAAATTCTAAGATGAGAGTTTATTATTGAACGTATGTAGGTATAGATTTCGTTTTAACTCAAAAATACCACTTGCAAATTCATAATTCTTTTAAAAATTTCAGAAGAATGACAGAAAATTTAATTTAATGAAACCAGAAGCAAAAGAATTCATCTCCCCTTCGCTCATTTAATATAGATTTGAACAGTATTGTTTGAGGTACTCAATATTTTGATTAATACATAAATCATATGAAGTTGCGTCAAACTGATAAATGATGAACTAGAATGTTGTTAGAGCGTTATCAAAATTTTCAGGTTCATTTAAGCTGAATCAAAACTCAAACCCCTTGTTTTGAATAAATTTTTTAAATTCCAAAAAGAATTTTGTTGAGCAAATCGGATATATTCTTTGAATTGATCTTGAATTCCTATTTCTATTATATACATATATGAGTTCAAACTTTCATTTTTTTCACTACTTTAAGTCAATGGAACCTATTTCAATATGTATGTCGTTAGTCATATTCATGTATGATGATCGTTCTCCATATGTCGTAAAACATCTGTATAGAAACAGTTCTAATTGTGGCTACTGTTTGATATTCTAATAGCATAATTTGAATGTGAACATTGAACGAAGAAATTACGGAATCGACTATTCCATTTATTAAGTACATAATTCGAGTTTTTTTGTACCGAAATTCGGTACAAATAAATAGTCAAAATCATTAATTTCTTTGTTAATTTTTCAATGCCAACATTTTCTTAATTACATCTTGTGATTTCTGAGTAGTTTTCTTCAGCTTCTTCTTACTTTTCAATTATATAGAAATCCTATGGAAGTCAGATTTCCGTTTTCTTTTGTAAAATTGTATAATTTCGTTTCTGATTTCATGAAATAATTCAATTTCTTCCGATTGTTTTGTAACTTTTCACGGTTTCTTTGAACATCTTCTAGGAGTACATATTTCGAAATTGTTTTTGAAACTTTCATTTTCTTTTCTGTTAAATATTTAAGCAATATATGGAGAACTTAGTTTGAGTCTTGAATTTTCTGTGAATCTACGAATTTTTGCTGATGATGTTTTCCTACTCTCTTTTATTTTCTTGTTACTTCGAAAATTTGAATAATTTTTGAACATTGTAAAACCTTTCGACCGTTTTGTAACTTTTCTGAAATTTTGTGGAGACACAGAAGGAGTTTCTTTTTTGGCAACAATCAATTAATTACATTCTTAAATTAGAGGAACACTGAAACCTCAGGATTTCGTACAATTCATGGAAAAGTCCGAAGAAATATGTCCAAAATTTTCAGAAAATTTCTATCCTGAAATGAAATTTTTTTTTTCGTTTTCGTATGCTGAAATGGGAAATTTCGCCAGAATTGTTTATGTTTACCATTTTTGACTTCCTTCGGAAAATTGAGAAATTCTGTTATTGACTCTTCAATTTTTCTTCGGATGTTCTATAATTTTTCGAAAATTGTGACCAAAGTTGGAGCTCAATGTTTTTTTTGCATGGATGAAAACAAAAAATTGAGAAAGAGTGGACAATCGTTATTTTATATCTGGAAAGTCAAATGCGTATAAACGGTTTTCCAATCTTTTTCAATTTTTTTCTTTAATTTACTTGATCAATATTTTCTTTTGCAATTTCTAAATTCTCAACTTTGAGATTTCCAATTCTTTGGGTTACTGATTCTCTTATTCTTCGTTTTTCGATGTTCCAAATTTTTTCAAAATAAAAATTGTCCGTTTTTCAGAATTTTTTTGTAATTTCATTGATGTTTTCAATTTTTTTACTTCATTCGAATTTACATAAAACAATTTTTTCTGTAAAATCCAATGTGATTCAGCATGACAATTGAACGAATATTGATCCTGCAGAATCAGAAAAGGTAGAAAACTATTCCTTAATTCAAAATTTTTTGCCTCCGAAAGCTGACCGAATTGATACATTTCAAATTACAAAAAACTGTAGTCATACAATGCTATCTGCTTGGTTAAAAGTGAAGAAATCATGAATCCAACTATAGCTGTTGAAGTTGAAGAAAACTTTGATCACTGTAAAAGTGAGAACCGCACTATGGCTTTTGCAATTCAAATATTTTAATTTCTATATTTCACGAGTCCTCGGTTTTTTCATTCTTTTTTTTCCTTATAGGTAGTTTCTGAGTTTGGATAATTTAATCCGATTCTCAGAATCCCTTTTTTATTTTGTAATTTTATGTAATTCGATTCCAAATTTTGGATATTTAGTTTCGTTGGACGTATAGGTTTCTCAGTCGTTTCGTGATTGCGTTACTTTTTCACGATTCGGATCAGTTGAAAAATGTAAGTGATTTGCAATTATAAAAGGGATTTTTGAAGTGTATATGTAGTCAGCAAATATTTTTTCGACGAATAGAGAACAATATTAAAATTGAGTGATTTTAAATGATTGCTTATTGTGCTTCCTTCAAAGACTTGAAATTTAACAATAAGTACTTGCTAGTCGACAAAGCACCTTGAACAGTTGCGCTGATAAAGAAATTCATTTTCAAATCAACTTTTGATCGTTACATTAATGCGGTTCACAAAACCTTCAAAGGTAACGTTTGTAAATACCGTTGCCGGCCGCTCTGTTCCGTCTTTTTAAATTTTTCCGTTAGCGCGAAATTTATTTCTTCATAATGCAGAACTAGCCATTCACTTCCTCTTCGACGTCTGGAGAGCCACTTTAAATTCGACTGGATTCGTCACAACCTGTAGATACAGTAGAAATTCGGAATTAATTAATTTATCCGCATAACAACAAAACTGTTTATTATTCTGCATTTCTGCGTTGAAAATTCGAGATTTGCGCGTCTCAAGGTCGAAATCGTAGACGAAGATTTCGGTTGAGTCGCGCCCAGGGACGGATTTTAATTTTTTATTGTAGATTAGTGCGTGACGTATTGTTCGAACGACCTTTGCAATGCATGGGAAAATTGGCGAATTTTTTGTTGAGATTTTTAATTGAGTTCCACTATGCTACGTGTAATGGGGTGGGGGAAATAAGATTTTTCGTTAAATCTCCCATTGGTCCCAATTGGTCATTTAATATATGCGAAATTGCGGATGGTCATGTTTGAAGTGGTTCCCTTCGAGATGAGTTTACGTTATTTTAAGTAGCATTTGTCGCGGAATTTCCTTAAGCATTGTTTATTATACGCAGTCGACATAAATAAAGTAAAAAAAATCCGTTAGTGCATTCGGGAATTTTTGAAAATTGCGCGAGGAAGCTTGCGCATTGTTGGTGCGACCGATTCAAGCGCCGTCGGGACGTAGAGTTGAAGTGAATTACGTCAGTCTTGGTTCGTACGGTATTGGCGACGTACGCAAATTGCGGACCAAAAAATACGTAATTTTGAGCCATTTCGCGTTCGAGTGCACGCAAAATTCAAAATGTACGGACTTTTCGGTTGATGATCCGTTTCCTGTGGAAATAGTCCTGGAAGTGTAGTTATTTTCAATTTTATTTGCCGCATATTTTCGAGATTTTGGAAAAGTGAGGTTGGAACGTGAAATTTTATGTGAAAGTTTGCGGTTTGTTTTTGGTGTTTTTTTCGGGTAAAGTTTGTGATTTTTCTTGACACTTTTGATGCTTGTCATTTTTTCGTTTCCTTTTAATTATTTTACACTTTTATGCGGTTTTTATTTCTTGTTGCGAAAGTTTTTTGACAATTTCGGTGATATCTCAAATGAAAAAAAATGTATTTAACATTTTTATTGTTTTTTCGTTCATTTCTATTTTATTTTGTATACGTCTTGTTAGTGTCAACTAACAAAATTAACAAGCAATTACCATTGTAAGTGCCGCATCTTGATTTTATTATTATAATGATTAATTGCTATAAACACAAAAAAAATCTTTTCCCCTTAAATTTGTACAATTTTTTTCGATTTCTAGGCGTGGAACTAGGAGGAGATCAAATTTTTTTTTCTCCAAATGTCCCGTGAAAAAGGAGAATTCGAAATATCACAAAACGATCTCCGGTAACCTTTGATCGTTCGACTGTTCTAAAAGTTCTTTAGCTCAGATTGCGTTTCAACATTGTCGTCTAGCACGTGTAAAGCGAGCGCGAATTGAGGGTGTGATGTAAGCGAGACGTACGCTTGCAGAGCCGAATTTTGGCACGAACTAAGTACGTCGGATTTTATATTTCGCTTTGAATTCGCGAGATTTTTTTTTTTAAGTTCGTAGAATTCGAGGATCCTTTTTATCAGCAAGGACGTAGCCAGCACTTCCCCCAAATCACCAACCATGAAAAAGTAGTATGAGAAAACTACTTCGAGAAATAAATCGATGAGAATGACATCTTCTTAATAACTCGAATTATATCGTCAAAATGAAACGAATAACAACCATAAATTTAAAATTTTTGAAAACAAGGTTGCTTTTTTTTAAAAAAAAAGTTATGTTTTTGTCTGTATTAAGTTGTTTCGTCTGGCAGAATTTTCCGGCTAGATACGAAAACAGTTTTTGTTAACATGAAAACTTTCGGCTACTTTCCTGTCTGAACGAGAAAATGTCTTCGCTTTTATGTACGGTTGACGCGAGACAGATCATTTCTTAACTTGTAGTTTACGTTTTTTTCGGATTTCCTGATGAGTTATTTGCGTCGGCGACTTGTTTTTACAGCAATTTGTAATTTGCTGTAGCTCACGATTGAAATAATCAATCGATTTAAATTATGATGCAAATCACGATTCACATCGTTTCATTTAAATCGTCAGGACCATAACTTGATCAAACGCACTAAGAAAAGGTCGGAAAATTATTTGCTGTAATACAAACATTTTAAGGAAATCTGAAAAAATATCGTGGGTCAGAATTTAATCTGAAGATAAATTCAAATTTTTTTAGAAATTCTTCTAACCATTGATGTTGACAGAAAGTCGATTTCAAGGGTTAGGAACTGAACTACAAAAAATGACAAACCGTAAAACCTAACATATGAAATCATTCGAAAATAACTACCATCAAAGAATGGAGATCAGAAAAAATTTATAATCAAAACGATTTTTCCTGAATTACATTTTCGAAAATGACAAATGGAGAAATTCTCCATAGATATTGATGAATTCAATATCTGAACGGTTTTACTATTTTCAAAGGGAACAAGGAGAATTTCCACACTCAAAAGCTTTTCCGGATATCTCTCATTGGCCAAACATGAAGATCTGCAAATATTCAAGAAATCCATGGAAAATTCAATATCAACCTCGAATTTTTTGTGAAAACACTTGTTTTTAAAGGTTTTCTTTCAATTTCTTATATTAATAAAAGGAGTTCTGTCAGAGTCGACCGACATTTCTGAATTCTCTAAAAAAATTTCGGAGAGAAATTTGTTTTCGATTTCCTGAAATATTTTTAAAAAAATTCCACGATCAACCAAACGTTTTCAAGAAATTTGAGGACATTTTTAGAAATTTAATCTTAAGAAATTAGTATGAATTCCATGAATCCTTTTGATCTGTTGCAGGGTCTCAAGAAAGTTTTCTGAAATTCAATATAAATCATTGACATTTTAGGAAATTTATATTTTAAGAATTGCATAATTTTCTTTGTGATTTCATTATTCTTCGGAACAAGGAGTTTTGTTTCTGAATTGCTCGAACACTTCACTTTGTTAGAAACTGAAATTTTTAAGGAAACTGAAATTTTTATAGGTTTGAAATTATTGAAAAATGGGTAGAAATTTCTGATTTTATTTTTACACTGCACAAATTTTGAAAACTCGTTGAGTTCTTCCTAACATCCAAGACAAGAATATTTTCTTAAGAATTTCTCAACACTCTTGAAATTCTGATTAATTCGGGCCATATATTTGATTTCATTTGAATGCTTGCATATTTTCTGTGACCATATGTATTATTAGAAGACTGTGGTGACGTTGTGGGGATTTTTCTTCATTTCCTCATGGAGATTTAATTTTTGAATTTCTCTGACAATCTGATAAACTTCTTTTTTAATCTTCTCATATATTTCGAAAATTTAAGGAAAATGTCTGAATGTCCTTAATTTACGATGAACCTATTGGAAACTTGTTCATCTTTTTCAAATTCACCCAAAAAACTCAAGAAACTTTTCTCAGAAAATTCGAGCTCCTTAAAAATTTGTTTATTCCTTTAGTTTTCTACAATGATTCAAGCGTTTCCTCCGAAATTTTTTTATATTTATAAAGCAAATCCTCGAAGCGAGATTCACGAGAAATTGTTTATAACATTCTGCAATTTTCAAAACTTTGTCTTTCCTGTCTGTCGACAGAAATGTTACCAAATCCGATCAATATTTCCAATTTTCTTCGAAAAGCCAAGACTGATGTCTTAGTACACTTTAAGAACTTCAAGAATTTTTCAATGCTGAATGAAAATTTTGTGAATATGATGTAATTTGAAAAATCAATCCATTCATCTATTTTTTGACATTCCCACTATTTTTTTTATGTTTATTTCGTAATCCAAAACCTTGGTTTAATTTGACGATCACAACTTTAGAGGAGTTGCTATTTTGCTAAGAAAAATGAGAAAGCATTCATGAAATAAATTGAAAAAAATTACACCCCTCAAAAACAAAATCCAAATCGGCGATCCTGCTGAAGATATTCCTGGTGGTTACTTTTAAATGGCCCACCCGGTATATGAAAAAAAGAGCAAGAGGAATTTCATTTTTTGGTCCGAAACTGCAAGTTTCCAGAAACAACTTTAAATGGGATTTGGAAAACAAAAAAAAAAATCACGAAAATTCATTTGAATATTTAATGGTTTATCAAATCATAACTTTTTATCAATCTTCGTTCCTTTTTATAACTTTAGGATAATCAACATGCATCTTGGGTACCCTGTAATCCAAACTGAAATACTGGCTACGTCCCTGCTGAAAAATACCTAAATTTTTTTGCTAAATTGTAACTACATGAATAGCAATACTGTAGGCACACTAATCATCTAAAACGGTAAGAATTTGTTAAGCCACCGAAATTGTCAAAACTTCGACTTCGTTTCGAAAAATATTGAAACATTTAAAAACCCCATTGAAAGTGTCAAGAGAATACATACTTAAAAATAATCTTAATTCAACAGAACGGATCCCGTAACACAACTTTCGTGATATAAGAAAGCGTCAAAGGAAAAAATCACCAAAAATCACCTAAATCAAAATTTCTTGAACGGATTGCAATTTTATTTGAAAAGTCGACGACGCGAGCCGCCGAAAATCATCGGGTAATCAATGACAGAAAGGTAAAACAATAGCATTCATCGGCTTCTTGAGCGTCACACAAAAATTTCGAAAAATTTGAGTCATTCGCATAAATGAATTTCTTATCTTATTGCTTATTCAGCTATGTATATGACTCAAAAATTTATGAGTGAACTTTCTTCAGTTTTAATTTTACTAAAAAGCGATTTAACATCCTATATTTATTAATTTTCCTTCATCAAAACGGTAGCAATTATTGAGCCCCTTGTTTTTCATTTGAATTATAGAGAAAAATCAATTGTGACCGTTGATTCAACGAAATTGTCAATGAAAGTGTCAAGAAATCAATTCGAAATTATTTTCTTGAAATATATCTCATGATTTGAAGACCAACGGAAGTATCTTTTGATCAATATTTTTTATTCAATTCACTCTCAGAATTAAACGTCTGCTAAAAATTTGTTTAAGTTGAAACTCAATTTTATTCCACTTTCGAGTTAATAAAGATTCCTTTTATCCGATCAGGAATTCATTAAAATTAATTTTAATTCTGTCACTGATATTAAAATTTACGAAAACAATTACACGGAAAAGTGACGCAAATTCCGTTCTCCATTTTTCGAGCAGCAAACAAAGAAATACTCCTAAGACTCGCTCCTTTCTGAGGCAAAAAGCACTGAAAGTATTCCAAAAATAACTGTTTCAAGAAAAAATTAACAATTTAATTATTATTACGTGCATAGCATGATTGACGCAATTGAAGTAAAAGGTTTTGATAAACTTTTATTTAGTTGATTCCGTATCTTATATTTCTGAATAAATATTTCAATATCTGAAGCAGTGATTTTCAGAAGCCAATTAGATTCTTTCATTTCAAATATTCGTTTGAATATTGAATATCTAAGCAATTCATCGAATTACAAATAAACATTACAAATAAAATATTGTATTTATTGACAGATCAGCGAAATGTCCTTACCATATGTCAACAGAATAACTTCTAATCAATCATTTTTTGTACATTAAGAAAGTGGTATCACCGAAAATTAACTGAAGTGAAAATGTCTCGAAATAGTTATCAACTGATAAGTTGTCCATACAATTCGTACAATATCATCGAATAATCAGTGGAAAAAGTATAAAAAAATTGCTAATTACTGTGTACTCTTGAAATTCATGAAAATTTCTCGATTTCTAGCTGCCTGTAACACTTTTTGATAGTTCATTTTCATATTTTTATTCGATTTTGGAATTCTTGAGGTTCTTGGTACTTTAAGAACTTTGCGATGAAAATTGTCTACATTCTGATAACAATGTTCTATAAATTAATTTTATGAAACAACAAACACAGTAATTCTTTTTTTTTTCAAATAGCAATAATCTGTTTTTTTATATATTGATGTAGATTTTTCATCTTTAATTCATGTTTAATTACTTCTCAAGAAAAAATTTAAATTCATACTTCACTTCAAGTCATTATTCCATTTTAATTCTGTTGGCTAATGTGACATTAGTTAGTGTCAAACTTGAGTGAAATAAAGTTGAAATTGAATAATCTAGATGCAAATGGTATCTTGGAAGTTTACTTTGAGAATTTGACAACAGAAAGAGAAAGAGAAAAAAAAGAGAGAGAGAGAGAGAGAGAGAGAGAAAGAAAATTCCAACACATTACAAATTCTGCTGACTGGAAGGAAATCTATGACTTTATGATGCATTAAAAGCAGAGCAAGTTGTGAAATTCCGAGTCTACTGAATTAAAATGAGTACAGAAAATATTTAAATGTTTTCTTGATAAATTCTTTTACAAATGATTTTACAAAATATATTTTACTAATTACATATTAATAAATTGAAAAAACATGTTTGACGTTTGAAAGAAAATTGGATTGCAGATAGTATTCAACGATTTTAGTTGGTTTTTCAATTTTGAAAATTGGTCGACAAATACCTAACGAATTCATAACTTTGTCCGTTTTTCAAGCAGTTAACTGTATTATATTATAAAATTCCTGGAATTCTGAAGTTAATTTGAAACAGTTTCTCGAAACCATCAGAGAGGGCTCACAAAATTTTTTTAAATTTCCGGAAAATTGTGTATAATTTGCGTAATTTCGTGGAATTTCTATAATCCCCTTGATACTACTAAAATATTTAAGAAGTAACTGCAAAATGCAACATGAACTTCAAATTTTGCTTAAATATCTATGATGAAAAATGTTCAGTCACATTTTGCAACTCTCCCAGAATTTTCTTTCGTTTCGATCAGGTTTGTTCATAAAATTGAATAATTCAGTAACTGATTCTCTTAAGCTTCAAAAAATTTTAACTTTTCTTGAAACTCTGAGGTTGCAAAAGATCAATGGAAATTTAAGCGAATACAATGACTTGTGTGTGTGTGTGTGTGTAATTTAGAGAAAATGGGCAAAGAAATTCTTGAAACCTTCCGGAACTGATGTTTAATTTAAGAAATTCCTTGAAAGTTTGATAATTCTTCAGCTCCTACGCACACTCACTCTGAATTTTTTGCCAAATTGTACATATTTTCAAAATTCGAAAAACCCATGGAAATTTTAACACGCTTAGAATTCCTTGAAATTCACAAGAAATTCTGGTATATTTCAAGAAACCTTGGAAAAATACAATATGAAAAATTGCAAGCAATTTCTATGATAATATATTTCTAGTCACAATTTGAGATTTTTTGAGGATTCTCTTTCATCACTTCACATTGATAAAAAGAATTTCACCAGAATATATTGCTGCCCTCTTAAAAAAAATTGGTCAATTTAGTTTCTGATTTTATTATCCCGAAAATTTGGTGGAAATATGAGTAAAATGGAATGTTCTACAGTAAGACACAATTTAAGCAGTTTCATTTTGCACAATTTGTTGGGAATGATCTTTCTCGACCCAATAAAAGTTTTTGATGTATCGAATATCGTGGTTACCTTTAAAAATAAAAACCGTTTCCATATTGAAATATTTTAACGTTGAAGGATTTGATTATGAATGAAACATTTTGTTTGTTTCCCACTTCTTAGTATTACATAGTTCCGAAATTTTTTCCCTCGAATTTGCCTTTCAACCCGCTCGGTAGGAAATTAACTTCCAACTGAATTTTAGTAACCACCCCCTTTCCCCGCCCTGTCTTCGAATGGAGCACGGAACGTAAAGCTTTGGATAGGTATCGATTATATATACGTGAATTTCGTGAGCAAGTTGTAAATGGTCCCCGATTTCCACGTCAATATTCCGGTGATAGTCACCAACGAACTTCTAGTACACATTGTCCACTGAATGGGACTTGAAATCTTCCTTTGATGGAAAGTTGGCTTGCTTGCGGTGGTTCAATCTTACGAAAATCGTCGGTTCCCATGCGCCGTCCTTAGGGACTTTTCTCTCCGGAAGTTCAAAACCGCAACTGCAGTTTGCATTAGAGTTGCAAGTGCTCAAACAAGATGACTCCACTTGTTCAATCTCAACCTGACTATATATAAGTGACGTAGTGAGAAAAATTATCCGTGCGTACATTTTTAATTCAGATTTTCTTTGAAACATTTCGACATTGTATCACGACGTCAATCTGCCAACTTTACGTAGTAAATATAAACAATTTATAGTTCGATGCGGAAATGGCCATCTAAATATATTTTTCGTCGATTATGTATTTGAATCGTTGTCGTCAGTAGTGTTTTTAGTCTCTGTTGGAAAAGTAAATCGATATTATATGAGAATATAGAACCTTAAAGGTGAAGGTTTAACGAAACTTAAAACGGGGTTTTCTTTGCATTGCTGATTTTTGCTTGAAAAACAATTTGGCGTCTCCTCACCAACTAATTATTTTCTTGCTTTTTCAGATGGACGAGAGCGATCACTACCGCCTGAGGTGGAACAATCACCTGAGCAACCTGTTGGGCGTTTTTTCGCAGCTATTACACAACGAGAGTCTTGTAGACGTTACGTTAGCCTCATCGGAAGGGCCTCCGATCAGAGCCCACAAAGTGGTATTGTCCGCTTGCTCGTCCTTCTTTCAGGCCCTGTTCCTCGAGCATCCCGCTCAGAATCATCCGATTGTGATATTGAAAGACGTTCCCTATTTGCTGCTCAAAACATTAGTCGAGTTTATGTACAAGGGCGAAGTGCACGTCGAGCGTTCGAATCTCGAAACCTTGCTCAAAATCGCCGAGAACCTGAAGATTAAGGGACTGGCGGAAATGACGCAAGAGCAGTTGGAGAAGCCACGGTTTTTGGCCACCGAAAACGATGTCGAAAAGCCGCGCTTTCTGGGCGTCGAAGAAGAAGATTCCGTTAAGCCAGGAGTGCTTGCGGAGAATTTGATGCGCGCGAAGCACCCCGAGGAGAAAGGAGATCATTTCGGAGGTAATTCGGAAGATTGCGATTCTGACGATGGTGGCGTGGTGGAGGATGAAACGTTATTGCAAGTTCCGGGAACTTCCTCCTCGGTGGATTTTCCGCCCGTTCAGGAGGCGCCGTTGGTGAGTCGAAAGATAACGCGATTCCCCAATTTACCAAAATTTAGCCGCATACATTCGTAAGGAATATACGGTCGAATGCGTATTACGAAGGTCTTTTACCATCCAGCTCTGAATTGAAATTCTGATCCGTGAGGTCATTTGTCGAATAATGAAACGTAAAAAGTTGTTGATTAGATGTAGCACTTAATTCTCCGGCACACATTTTGGAAAGTAATGAGTATATCTTTAATTAGCAGAGAAAACGGAATACGAAACGAACAATGATCCTCTCGATAGATCATAATTAGATTATTGAGATAAATGGAATTATTTTTTCGAGCCCGTTTAATTTTTTTTTATTCCCAATACTTTCAATCGTTTCTATTTTAAACCACATAGTGATAACCGGTGATACATTATTTTGTTGACTCAACTGGCAACAATTTGCCATTGTCTAAAGGCTCCTAGGTAATAGTAACGTGATAAGCATCTAGCCGTGGGATCTACTCAACTACTTATTCATTTGAAAGAGGTACATGGACAACTAACGCGTTTCTTAACTTATAATAAATTTAATCCATCGCAGATTTGATGCCTGAGATATTGCAAAAAAAATTCATGTTATTTCATCAGCAGAACTGGGTTTAAATGTCGCGATATTCGAACGGGAGAGAACCTATATCAAAAATTCAATGAGATGTTGAAAGAGATTAAAAAAACATTCCCGCGGATATAAGTTGAAAATAAAGCTCGGGGAGGCTTTGCCTAAAATCGACCCAGACATTGTGAAGAGCTTTTACTCAGGTAATTAATATTTTTCGAGTTTGGAGATTAAATAATAAAGCTCATCCGCTAAGTGAACTGAAAGTCAGGTTACGCAGTTCTAAATGCATTTTTAACGTTTCGTTTATACATTCCTTCACTTTATCTAGTTTTCCAACCCGATAAGAGATTTACGTGGCCGTAATTTAGGTAGGTTGATTCGCATGAAAATTTTACCATTTACGTATGAAAACAATAAATTCTTGATTATGTAGATTGTTCATTTTTAGGAAAAAAGAAATCTTTTCCAGTGTTGTTTCAGAAACAACAATTTAAATCGGTTTCCGACATAAAGACTAGTTTTGGGTCGTTCAATTTGAACGGCACACTTAACGTGCCACACGGTATAACGACTGAGCGGCTCACTACAAAAGAGCGGCTCACTCGAAACGAGCGACTCAATTGAAAAAACTTTTCGAAATCAAACGCGCGCTTGTAATTTTGTTTATCTAATCAAGATTATGCGAACCATTCTTTATTGATAGAATGAGTCAAGTTTAAGACACGTTTGTTTTAAGAAGCGAACGCATACGCCGGAGGATTGCAGTATCTTCCTTTCTATTGAATGAGGCCACAGTGCCACGCTTCACTGTGCCACAGCTCACTTTATAGTTCGTTACTTTGAACTGAATGACACGTTTAAGTAAGCAATAAATGATAACAAAAATGTGAAAACCTAAGAAGTTCTCACAATTAAGATTCAAAACTTGAATAAATGGGGAAATCACAGCAAACTATTTCGAAAAACAAGTGAACACAGTGAAGAAGGGAAAACTGAAAATAATTCACAAAACTATAAAAACGCAATTGTTGAATTTATTTTTGAGGTTTCTAAAGTAATTTTTCTCGATTGTCAAGCTTACTTCTGCTCAGATTTGATGGTGAACAGCATTAATGTTTATAGTTTAGATTATAATTGAACGAAAAAGTTTTGCTTTTGTGCCTAGAAGACCATTCGAACGATATTTTTCAAACTCTGATTTCCATTTCTATTTGAAGATGATATGTTTGTACTTTTATTGAGTTTTTATTTGAAAACAGCTTCCAAAATTGCACGCTTTTACTTTCCCTTTCAAGCTCATATGTAATTTCTCTTAATGAACCCCAAATATAGTCTTCTTCATAACTGATTTGAACATTCTCCTTGCTCTCCTAAAAGGACCCCCATGCTGTTTTCAAATTTATGTAAATGAGTATGCAGAAATGTGCTTTTGTTGACATCCTGCAACTCGTAGCCTTGAAGTTCTCTCAAGTAACTTTTCGTTGTTTTCAGCTTTATTTTTTCCTGAAAACAGAGTTGGGAAAGTTTGTAATTAAAAATCAGGTGGTGAAATAATTCGCACCACGAGAAAAGAAATTACAGCGAATTTGATTTTAATTTGCTATACAGTCAAAAAAATTCACACATATAATTGTATTTTTTGTGAATTTTATATAATTTACAGTGAAGTAAACGTGAATTACTTCGCGTTTAAAGTTGGGAACCTGAATTAATTCACATTCACACTTATAAATGTGAACTTTTCACATTTATAAATTGGTGATGTGTGAGTTAATTCATATTCACATTCATAAAAAACGGAATATAGATATTTTTTTCTTTTAAATTAGCATAAATTTAAAGGAATAAAAACTGATGTTGCAGATGATCATTTATAAAACTGGAATAAAATTTTCGTTTCCGTTCCAAAAACATTGTCAAATTTCAAAGTTTTTCATGTAATTCTTATGGATTTTGTGAAATCAAGCGCAATTTTTGAAAATCTGATATATGCGTGGTGTTAAAAATGTTCATTCGTACAGAAACAGGTTCTAAATTTCGGTTAGGATCAAGCAATGAAGAAACTCACAATTAGTACTCTTAGTAGTATTCGATTAATAATTTTAACGGTGGTACAAATTACAATTAGTCATATCATCATACTGGACACAATTTTGAAAAGTGCAGTTTTGGTGGATGCTCCCATGGTCAATTCACAAAATTGGCGGAAGTTTTAGTCTCTATACCATTAAGTAACCCATCTCTCTATTCGAGCAAAGTCAAATGACATAGGCTACATGTACTATGATGTACTGTTTCTCAGGACAAATTGCTAGAAAAAGTGTCACTTGACTACGCGCCTGGTGACCTTCGTGTAGTAAATAATCTTTAGAGCTCATTTCAAAATTCTTGAAAATCGCAGGCATAACGTTCCATGTGATAGAATCTTCTGGCAATTTTCCACTCCCTTTCGAATACAGCAGTCATTTGTTGCGTAAATACGTCATAAACATCAGGATGGCACTAAATTCGAAGAAAAGTGTTTAAAAAATTCTCCTGATTATAACCCAACATCTTCCCCCTCTCCCACGTTCCGACCCTCCCACTTTCGCCTTGCTCCCGCCCGGGGCGTGTCCGTTTAGTGGGCGGGTCTGACGTCTACGATCGATATGATCGTGTACGGGCCGCTTTAGTGATGGATTGTAAAACCTATTCAATTTCTAATTGTTTCAGAGTCTGAAAAAGGAAGTGGATTTCGGAGGCGGGTCTTCGGAAGAGTTTTCCACGAATTTCAAAGAGTTACCGGTGAGTCATGAATTTTGAATTGCGAACTATTCAGTTACGATGATGTTAGTTTTGTATGAATATATTCGAGCGTGCACATTTTTTGAAATATCAACGAAATTGAATTGTTGAAACCGTACGCGTAAACGTCCAACTACACGCGGCTACGTTCGCCACACACTGTGCGAGTTCGGCGACCGATGGAAAGGGAGGGCTTGAAGCACGGGAGGCTGGGATTGATCGAGCGGTAGGCGTACTACTTTTTTTCTCGATTCGTTGTGATTGGTCGATAAAGAAAAAATATTAAAGAAGAGTTTCTGTTTAGTTAGAAAGTTGATAAGTTAAAAATAAGAAATTACATATTGTAAATTTTTACGCAAGCGGTTTGATTCGTTTACCTGTTTTTGGTTTCAAGCGCTCCCTACTCTTTTCAACTTATTCATTTTCATTTCTTCTGAAGTTATCCACATTTTTTGACTATTCTACTGATATTCGGCGTCGAGAACTTGACGATTTTTGAAGTGCTTCGACAAATCAACAATTTTCGCAATTGCAACTATCATGGTATATCAGAGATCTTATAGTGTTGTAGAAGTTTGTGTGTTTTTCGACAATTTTGAAGCGTTTTTCGACAATTTCAGTGTGTCTCGAAGTTGTAGAATTTTCAGCCCCCCTATCGCCCATTGCCTGGGTGCTCTTCGTGCGCCTTCAAAATCGTCGAAAAACAACAACGAATCGCAAGAAGTTGACCGCCTCTCGTTTACTTCCAGCCCACCCATTACCACGCTCACTACTCCACGTCGTCGACTAATCCCGGTGCCGTTAGTTCCGTGTCCTGCCGCTTCTGCTTCAAGCCATACCCCTCGGTCGCCGCCCTAGTGGCCCATTTGTCTGCGCACGCAGGCGACCGTCCTTTTCGTTGCGACTACTGCGGCAAGGCCTTCAAACTGAGGCACCATATGAAGGACCATTCGCGAGTCCATACGGGTGAGCGGCCCTTTAGGTGCGCGTTGTGTGGTAAGACGTTTTCGCGATCGACCATCTTGAAGGCGCACGAAAAAACACATTTCCCAAAATATGTGAGGAGGTTGATGGGCGGTGACGAAGGGGGAGGAGGGGAGGAGCGGGGCGGATGTTGAGGGAATTGAGTGGAGTGGCGAGAAATTGAGGTGATAGTGATGAAAAACGGTCGAAAGTAACGACGACAGTGTCGCAAAATGATAACCATGACGGCGGTGGGAGGAACAGAAAGGTGTGATGAGTGTGTCGAGAAAGTTTCAAAATGTTCGAAAAACAACCAAAAAGAACCCCTTGTACTCTGACATTGTCAAACTGAAGTTGTGAACCCCCCCCTTTTATCCCATCTCACACTGCGGTTAATAGTAGAGTACCTTCTAACTAGTCACAAATGTCAAAATGTGGAAAATTAAATCTGATCTCTCTCAGAAAGCCTCAGAGGTGATAACATGTATTTTCGATAAAACTTTTGTTTTTGATAGTTGAGCTGAAGAGCTGAAGAGAACGAGCAGTTACTGGTCATTTCAAAAGTATTTGAGGAAGCTATTTCGTTTTTTTTTTTTTGATAAATCAACATACGATTTGTTTCGCTTTCTATATCATCAAGAGATTGCTGTCATCTATTCCATATACCCGTACTGTCAACTTTTTGCTAACGACCACTGACGACCAATTGATCCTTCGACCATTGCTATATGCAAGTCAAAAATTTAAGAACTTACTACTGAATACAGATAGAGAATAGAAAAGTACCTTTGGGCTTTGAACACGCGAAAGGTTTGCCGTCAAAACAACCCACGTCTGAAAGCAGATTATACTGGTCGAAGATAAGGGTCACCACTTTTGCTCCATAGGAGATGAGACACTTATGAAAATTGTTTCAACCGTTTTTTCCCTCAATACTTATTAGAGAAATATCCTAGAGAAGAAATGTTCCTTTATACCGAAATATATAAAAAATATTTATATATACACGTAAATTTAGCAATAATATTGAAGAAAATTAGTTATATCGAATAAGCTAAATTAGGAAAATATCAATAATCTAATAATTAATTAATTAGTGCCTATTGTAATTTTAAATAATTACAATTAATCCATTGGTCGTCCGATTGATTGATTAATTGTAATACGCACGTTTCTCCTTTTTTTCATTCACCGAGAAGCGTTACCTTTGATATATCCCTTTTCTAGCGATGTTTCTGGTGTACACGTTGTTCGTAAACGCAGTGAAAGGAATTCTTTCGTTTCGATTAATTTGAAGTGATTCGCCGAGTCATAGTCGAGCATTATGCACAGTGAAATTCAGTTTGTGCTATTATCAACGTCAATGTCCTAAAGGTGACGCTTTTTAGGGAGTGTCTTTTTAGAGAGTGGAGCTTTTCCGAAAGCATCGCTGTCTAAAAATTGTAGAAAATTGCAGATGTAATCTGTGATAGTCTGTGATGAAATTTTTTGTGTTTTTGTCCGCTTAATATATACTTTGTGACACTTTTATTGGTAGACTTTAGCGATGTAAAATTCGTGTAATCTGCAAAACGTATTTCGCGTTTCTTTTCAGGATCGACTTCCTTTGTATGAAATTTTACCGAATATTGTTACGTTCAAAACTTTCCTTTAAAAAAAAACGGTAGCTCAGGGTCACTCACTTCCAATAACAATAATAATAATAATGATAATAAACTAGATTTTAATTCACGCCTATGCGGGGGGAAATCGAAAATAACGTTTTTTACTGGTTTTTTTTTGGAGTTAACCTTTAGTTACGTCTTTGTATTCACAAATATCAGTTACTAACGACATTGGAATTATTTTGACTGACTTTCTGATTGTCGTGTCCACTCTGCCAAATAGTTTTTCGTATACCATCGATAATTTTCGTCTGAAATATATTGGTTCGAATTTAATATTACAAAAACGACTTTTCAATTTTCCTCCGCTAATTTCACAGATTTCTAATGATACAGGACCGGACTAATTTTATTTGCCGAGTTGAGTGCCAATTTACTACCAAAACTGAACGCTAGTGATATAAGGATTAAGTTTTTAACTTTTCGATGATGAAAAAAGATGTTTTAACCGCATTCATTTGATGTAAATTTTTGAACGTAGTTAACTTAGAGAGCAGATTTTGCACAAAAATTCCGCATATCGAAAAAAAATGTGTAATGTTAAAAATTATCAGATTCGAATTTCGATTAATTCAATCTAACCAAGGATTATTTGATCGGAATGGAAAAGTAGGGAACGATATTGTTAATAAATTTTTTTTCAAAATAACGCTATCATTTTGATCTTCCTCCTTGAAGATTTCAAAAAGACCGCTGAAAGTGAGTCATCAGTAACTGACGCAGGGTAATGCGACGCCACCGATTACCACAAGAGGGAAGCAGTTTAGAGTTGATAGTATTTCGATATTGCAGGAGACGTCTTCAAAGCCGTCCAGCAGCAGTCGCAGCAGCAGTAGATCATCTCCACCGCCAACCCTTCCTCCGTTGCTGTTTCCGTCCTTAGCATCTTCGATTTTTGAGTTGCCGATATCGCGTCGCCGTCTCCTAACTGCGGCCGCAGCGGCCGAAGAATTTTACAGGTGTTCTTCATGCATGGCCGGATTTCCATCCGTATGGCTATTAGAACAGCATAACGCACTCCAGCACTTGACGAACGAAAGTTTCTTCGACAAACCATTCGTCTGCGAACAATGCGGACAGAGCTACAGGTGGGTCGAAGCTACCTCAAATTTGCATATGTAAAGAAAGGGTGAGATATCCCGCTGTAAATGGGGCGGTTCGGTTTTCCTAATACGCGAATCTGTTTCTGCAGATTTCTATTACTTGTTGCCATATCAACGTAGATTAAACTGAGCTGCTGCCATAAAGTGAAAAATTCAATTTTCAAGAGCAATCTTTGCAGATATAGATCGTCGTTTCTGAAACACCGAGATCAGAACCATCTAGCTCGTCCACCCGCCACCAAGCCGTTCACTTGCGACGTGTGTGGTATGCAATTTCGATACGTCAAATCCTTCAAGAAACACCGCCTCAACCATCACCTGGAAAAGCTGCACGAAACGGCGGTGGAGAAATTGGAAAGCAACGCTGCGAGTGAGGTGCCGGCTGCTCCTCGCTCGCCCCAAACAGCGCCTCGTCGCTTCGCGTGTCCGTTTTGCGGTAAATGTGTGCGGAGCAAGGAGAACCTCAAGCTGCATGTGCGCAAACATACTGGCGAGCGTCCCTTCGCATGCCTGTTTTGCGGCCGAGCCTTTGGAGGCAAGAGCGACTTGACGCGACACCTGAGAATTCATACCGGAGAGCGGCCGTACAGATGTGATGCCTGCGGTAAAAGATTCGCGAGGGCAGACTACTTGTCGAAGCACCTGACAACTCACGTCAACGCCAGTCAGTAAGGACCCAGTAGAAAGGGTTATTTAACTATTCATATAAAAGATTTGGCCCCAACATTGAGAAATCTGATATTTTATTGTTCCTAAAGTCGAATTAGGTTTCCACCGATGAGCGTTTTGATAGTCAGTTGCGAGACTTCCTTTATGTAGAATTAGACGAGGTCGCGCACTGGAAACTCGAATTTTCAAGGTTCAGTGATTTTCATAATTTGGGTGGAGTTTTAAATATTGACGTGTTTCCGCATTTTTATCTGAGGGTGTATGTAGAAAACAACTATGAGAGATATTTTGGTAACGATTTTTTGAAATATTGGGGATTTTAAAGCTATAAGCACTCGGATATCGACTGAATTCGTAGTTTCTGATGGAGTCTTAATGGAATTTTGAGGCATTTTTGATGTCGAACGCGAACATTGCCGAGAATTGCCTCGAAATAAAACGCTATTTGTGATATTTTTTCCAAGAACTATTATATTCATATTTATTATATTTAAATTAATAATAATATATCTTTTATACTTTTTGAATTATACACAAACACAACTATAAAAATAGTTACCGGTGCTAAGGATATTAATTACATGAATTAGTTTTTTACATTATATTTTTTATACGAACAAACAACGAACAATACTGCGTAATCGATTCGGTTTATTGAAATAATGATATTATTTATCGTTTTTAAGTGAAAAAGCATTTCACTAAAAAAATCCGATTGCCAAAACTAAAAAAACAATGAAATAGCAACTAGTATCTTTCGATTTTATATGATAACCATAATTTAAAAAACTGTTGTTATTATAAATGTCTATTTAACTAATTAACAATTAACGGTTTGCCATTAATTAGAAAAACTGCCTTTTTAGAAATTAACGGCTATTTTTATACGAATTGATTAATGGTTGTTTAGATACAATTCAGAACTTACGTTTTAGGTTGATTGATTCTTACCTATGATTTTCAGTTATCAAAAGGATGGATTTTGATTTGGGAACGTTTTGAATATTTCATTTCAAAGGAATTATTAATTACATGAATGTGATCGTAGAAAAATGTTCGTTAATTGATTGATACTTTAGTTAAGTATTTATTAAGAGTGATAATCGAAGTAATAATCTGCGGTTAATTAATTAATTGATGAGTGATTAATTGATTAATTTTCGCTGAAAAATCGGTGCTGAAGATGCAAAGAAAATGTGATATAGAAACGTGGTTAATTAGTAGATTTCGCGTTGATTAGTTGATTGATTAGCGATTAATTAGGGGATATTTTTAAATCTGAATGTGATGTAATTTTTAATTATTCAACGATTCTGTGTAATTTTTACGTGTTTTAATCGATGTGACATTCGATAAGTGAAGAATTCAAAAATATATATTTGATGTGTGTAAAAATTTGTTTGAATAGACTTCTGAACGAAATCCTTCAGTTACTTTTAAATCAGGCACAATGAATAGAGTAAGGACGTAGAAGTTTTTTCAAGTACGTCGATGCTCACCGAATATTTTGCAATTTGTGGATCATTTGGAAAGTTACATTTGCTCCAACAGTGTAGTAGAAACTGTCAAAGTATTACACTGGACACTTTGAGGACAATTTTAATGGTTAACGGATATTATGAGGGGTTCTTTTAGAAATATAGAAATAACATTTTCCGAAATGTTTATTTTTATAAAACCTCATCAAATACAATTCAACGACCAATTTGATCCAGAAAAAAAGTCGCGAAAGTTGGTTTCGACATTTCCAACGATTATTAACACTAAACCAGAAATTTTCGATGGCTCTGAAAAGACGAAAGAACAAAATGAAACAGTCCACCCGGATATTTCCGTAAGTATAAGTATTTCCAGAAAATACAGAATTATTTTTTATTGTGACAGGGATATCTTGCAAATATGCTAATTCCGAGGAGGTTCATATTTCAAGATTTTTAATGAATATTCTAACAAAAGGACAGAAGTTTCTCTGATGATGATTTTGAAATTTTTTAAAACCTGTTTTGCTGAGGAACTGAGAGGAGTACATCGGCGTAACTTTCCTCTGAAGAGATGCATGAGAAATTTCTTCAGAATTTATAAACACCTTTGAAATTGACATGAAATCTATGAAAATTTTGGTGAGTTGTGAGTTCAAGTACGTGATAAAATAATTTTCTTGATAACTAAAGCAGAAGTTCTATTTACTGGCCTCCTGAAAACTTTTTTGGATTTTTATATAATTTAATGAAAAAAATCAAAATATTACATAATATTTACATTGTTGTAACTAGTTGGCTCAGAGGAAAGCTTATACAAATCCACGGATTACCAATTACAAGATATCCAAAAAGAACTGATACGCAAGTATTCGTTCAATTGAGCCAGTTTGTGTACTCACATTTCTCGAAATGAACTACGACTCTTCCGCCTCTTCTCTAAATAGATACATTGACCAGTAAATGAGATTGAACATGGCGAAAACCAAGGGAAATATGATCCTTGAAATAACATCGATTCGTTTCGATCTGGTCGGAAATTTTGAGAGCCACGATCGGCAACAGTTCGTTCTTTGGTGCTGCTTCACATGGATCTCGCGGTGTCTTATTTTTTCCACTTGGTTACCTGATCGATGGACGAGCGGCTTCTGAAACGATACGCATCACCCTGATTGATCATGATCGAAAAAACTGAATGGTGCGAAAATTAATGTCGTCTTTTGGAAGCCTACCATAGCAAATGTTGCGTTGTTCTCTGCATCGATGAACTCTGAGTTTGCATCCATCGAAGCTGCGTGTTCCATTTCGTATTCCAATCTTTGTTTCTTCATGTTTTCCCTATGCATATCGGATCTGGAAGCGTAATTGACCAACGCAAATTCCAATAGTGCACCGAATACGAAGGTAAGACAAACACCAGTCCAGACATCAATGGCTTTCGTGTAGGAAACGGGTGGCAACGATGCGTTTATACCTGATGTCTGCGTGGCCATTGTTAGCAATGTTGTAACACCTAGGATGAAAATGTCTTGAAAACGCATACATGGAACTATGCTTACCCAAAGATACCCTCGCAGGTACAGCTCCTTGATCCAGCCAAAACGAAACCCAAGAAACAATGACCAACATGCAACAAGGTATGTAGATTTGAATAAGGTAGTAACTGAACTCTCTTTTAAACATCAGATCAACTTTCAAACAGCTGTATTCACCTGAATAAAATAATTTGATGGATATAACTTTTCAAATAATGTGATGACATACCAGTATTGGTTCGACTGTTGCAATAATCGGTCTGGAATTTTTCCAACGTAAATCGTGGTAAATGCAAATTTTTCACTACTTGAACAGGATCATCTTCCTTCCATAAGAAAACTAAATCATCAGTTGTCCATCCGTCTAACAAAAAGAATTGATCAACTTTTAGGGACACTCCAAAAGAATACTTACAACTAGCCATTTTTAAAGAGCAAATCTGTCGATCCAAGGGATATAATTTCAAGTTCATCGGACATGACAGTGTGAGAGAGATCCTGAAATAGTTTTTGTACTAAGTATTTGTAACTATACTTGTTTTCCTTTACCTAATACTGTACAAGACGGAGCCGTAAGGAAATATTCGTATATAGACATTAGGCATTATAATGTTATGAAAATGTCCTTCTTTCTCGTTTGAAAAGAACAGATCTGGCATCCACACTCGGTTTGCCTCTGTCAGGGTTAGATATTTCAAGCGCCCACCAAAATCGTTGAATTTCAATCGTTCGTCTAACCATTGTTCACGAAACGTCAGTTGAACGCTGTATTCCTGAAATCGAGCGACGAATTTCGAAATTGTGTTCATTTTAATCCTCGCAATAGGACGACTAAAATAATGCAACTCTATACCAGTATGGGGCAGCAATGAAAAAAAAATCCTCTGAAATATGGATAGAATTGAATGTCAACTAAAGCAAACCATCTGAAGAATATCTAAAAACTAATGATACCTAAATTTCCAATCCTCAAAATACTTTAAATAATGTAATTCCGATTTGTAATAACAATGAAAACAAGTAATTAAGATAAGCGAAAACACAATAACAAGTAAACGATACATCCTTCTAGATGAGCAGGCAGAATTTAGTTTTTAAACCGTCGCGCCCAAAACTTCATCAGAGTACAAACAAAAACCTTATTGAAGAATCTAAAATATCTAAAATAAAATCTGCCACAAATAACACAAAAGCAACGGTTGAATCGCAGAAATCGAATAAATCCAATCCATCCTAAAAACGCTAATAAACACCTGATTTTCAAGAGAAGAAAAAACATGTTTCTTCGATTTCAATGAGAAATACATTGTACATAAACAAACCTGCGAAATTCCAAAATTCTATTTTTGAAAATAATTATGTTCAAAGACAAGTTACAAAATTACATCAAAATCATCTACAAAACACGAATTAGTACTATTACAAATGTACATGCAACAAATAACGAACTCATGCCCTCATGATCAACGCTACAGCACATGCGCGAATAAGTGCCGGCGCCCACTTTACCAAAAGAACGCGCGCATGCGCAATGATTCAAAACGCGGAAAATACTGAAAACCTAGCTTAGTAAAAGGTCTGTACAGTCGACGTTATCCAACTTCTTTAGGAGTTAACGATTAAAGTATGATCCTCGCTGCCTTAAAAAAATCAATCTTCCCCTGATTTATCCTTTCCCCTACATATTCACGTTTGACACAAAAGTTAATAATCGTTTTTATGTCATTTCAACCCGGGACGGGAGATACTTTTTTATATCGGACACGTGTTTGGTGACTTGATTTAGCAATATCTAAATTAATTGGTTGTTATTTACACATGTAATTTAATTTTAAGATCGTTTTTTACGCAGGTAATTTTTGAGTAGATTTGAGGAGTTCTACAAAGCGTTTGAAGGATCTTTTAAGACTCATTGTTGTTGAACCTCAAATCTATCAGAAACACCCGTTGACAACTAAACACCCATGAGGATCATCCCTCCGATTCCTTCACTTACCATAGTGACATCGTCTATCTTCGAGATGCTCCTGACGAATATGTTGACCCAAACAATGGTTGGACCATCTGACGATCCCGGAAAATGATAGGTGTTAGTTTGAGTTTGTAGACCACAATGAGTTTGAGTAGCGATTAAAAAAAAGAACGAGATAAATTTTAACGGTTTGATGGGGCGCCGGCACCAGTTTGATGGGGCTTTAAGGGGAACCTAGAACTACTTGTTAGTGTTCTAGAGTACCTGCAAGATCACGATAATCCTGGGATTTTCAAGACTAACTCGCGAAAATGGCGTCTCTGATAGGTGAGGATTAGGAACAAGACCAAATCGCAAGATCCTTCTTGACGTTATGAATTTGGTGTCATATTGCCCACGCGAGTAGGTATCGTTGTATTTTTTTTTCCAATTCCAATTTGGTATAAGAGAATTCGTTCTGGTTTTTGATATTTGAAACGAAACGTCCTATCTAAACGAAATTTGAAGCCCATTGCCAATGAAACGTTCATGATGAAGAATTTGTAAAAACTATAATGGTCCAATTATATGTTTGAAATTTAATTCTTGTTTTGTCTGAAACGTCCTAACAGAAACACACTGGAATCTGAGGGTCCACAAGGTAATCAAGAATCTTACGACTCGAATTTCTTATCCACGTCACAAAAATTCCAGGATTGTCCAGAATTTAACAGAGTTCCCAACCTTGGGAACTCAAAATTGCTTAGGACTCTTAGGGCTTGTCCGCATAGTCACTTCATATCTGCGTCCACATTACTCGTAAATTAGCCAGTTTGCTATTAATCTGTCGAAAATTCAAGCGGAGAGTTTATAGATTCGTTGCACGGGGTCATGTTCTAGAAAAGACACTATGACAAGCCAGGAAAATATATCTCCAGATAGGAGCAGACGAGCAATGTGGACGATTTTTTTTCTCATCAAATCGGACAATTCAAATCTCGCGCACGGCACAAAGCATGAATATTAAAGATGTGGACCCAGCTCAAGATTCCTACATCATTCTACGCTCTACCAACGATTCTAGACGCCAAGTCTAAATATATTGAAACTAACTTATATTGAAAAATGTAGAACTAGAGAACCAAAACAACGTTTCGTGGCCTATCACTCACCATCTTGATGTCGCTAATGGTGGCTATGCTCCTAACGAACAGATTTACCCTGACAATAGCCGGCCCATCTAAATTTATACAGATACAGATGGACAAATGTGACCAAATAAATTCTTTTAACGTGTCGAAATGATTGAAGGAAAAGTTGCCAACTCACCGGTTCCGTTCACTCCTGACGGTCTTATACGCGAATCGTATCTTCCTGGTCCGATGATCTGATCCAGGATTTCTTTTTCTTTCTCGCGGAAGTTTATTTTAACATCCGTGCAGCTGTAACGTATCGTGAATGTCATAATTGGCGTGGACACAAGTTTTAGAGTAGCAGCGTAAATTTCTCTAAAATGAATTAGCAAATATGCCGGCTTGAGTAGGAGTTTGGAAACTAGTATAGACTTGATGTAACCATTTTAGGCGCAATTTAAAAGAAAGATTTTCGTATTGAGTTTCCTCGTTGTTCCAAACATTTTCAAACAGGCTTCAACTTTTATTTGACAAAAGTTGACATGTGGTATGTGAGGATATGCTCTTTTCACGCGAAATATGAGCAAGGCAACCAGAAATAAAATGGCACCAAAAAGTGATAAATAAAAAAATGGGACTTATGCCTTTTCGAAATAACAGTTTCAGTTTTTTTAAATCTCCTGTCAAAAGATTGAAGCTCTACATACTACAAGTGATTGTCTAGCATGAAAGTTTGACTCATCGTACTTGAAACAACTTTATTCATTACAGTAGTAATTCCTGTAAATAAAATGTGAGCATAGATTCAGTAATACGAACGTAGTCTCTAGAAGTTACTGCCATACTATAACAGTAAACTGAAACAAATACATTTTTCTTAAAGAGTCCAATAATTTTGTATTTCAAATTTGACATCAATCTCTTCCAAGAAGCACCAACCTCCTAAAAATGTTCTTGATATAAAGGCGTTTCATTAGTGTTAGCTGAAGATTTATCTTTTTAAATTCTTAGCATAGTGCGATAAACGTAAAATGTACCTAAAGGCCCACATGAAACAGTCCAACCAAATATTTTTGTAAGAATAAACAAACTGAAGCACAGTCAACAGAAATATTTCCCAGAAATTCTATGGAATTTACATTTGAATTTTAGAAACTTCAAGAATATCTGCAAGTTTTATCGTTGATTTCCAAACAATATTAAAAAATTTTTCGAAATAATAAAAATATTTAAAAATGTAAATCAGTTCAAACGAATGATTTAATCAGAAAATTGACAAAAATTGTTAGAATTTTTTCTTCTATTAATATGAAGAGCTTAAACATTTCAAAACTCCTGTAAGATCTCCTGACAATATCATAAAAGTTTCAACAACTTGCAATAAATTGCGATATCGACTAACAACACAACATGCGCTTTATTGGTTGCATTTGAACCATAGAATTTCTTTAAAAAAAGTTTTTGAGGAGTGACAAACAAAGTTTTTCAAAGGAAATGGAAATTGTTACTTGATTCGTTCGATGTTTATGTTATCATTATGAGAAATTATCAAAAAATATATTGTAATGAAAATTTCTAGAAATTCATTTATTTCCATGAAGATTTTGTAGCGTTTAAAACGCTATTTCAGAATATGATAGCACTATTCCATGGCAGAGAATTTTTAACGAAAAATTTAATTTCAGAATCAAATGCCAAAGTACGACAATAAATAGTTGAAAATACTTTCAAAATCCAATATAACTTCCAACGAGCGAAGAAGTAGTGAAATCTCAAGTAATTTTGAAAAACTGTTCCTCTCGTATTATGATTTTTTGTTGATTATAGTATATTTGAATCACAAAGTGCTGGTGAGAATTGAATAGGAATTCAATAACTGATGCTTAAAAGCAATCTACGATTCCTTGAAAACCACTTCTAACAAAACTTCTCTGCACAGAAACGAATTTCAAAAAAGGATACTTCATAACAAAAACCTTTGAAGTGTTGTGTCACTCGACCTTTACAGCCATTGAAAGATTGTTGAGGGTTCCACCCCGCTTAAGAAGCACGAATTTCAAATCACGAGATGTCGGTGTTTTCCGGAAAAACTGACGGAAATATCCGGCTGGACTATTATTAACTACAGAAAGCCGTCATATTACTTTTAGTAATCAAACTTACCTAAAATCAGTCACCGATTGCTATATACTTTGAAGGTTTAAACAACAAAAAATCCGATTTTTTAAATGATAACAAAGCCGGTCAAATTGAATTACTGTTATTCTCGCTGATATGGTCTGTAATTGAAATCAATAAATAAGGTAATACAATCGGTCTCCCCAGGAACATGACAGCAAACGTCATATTTTTTACTTTGAAAAATGGGCGTTTACTTTCTGCCTATTATTGTTCGATGTATCAACAGAAAAAAAAATGAATTTTAAAAATATATAAATCAAATTTCTGCTTATTAATTTTTTCACATAAAATTTTAAATAAATTTGCAATATATTCAAAATTAAATAAATTACTCACATGGTCAAATCAAGATAACCGATGATCAAGAAGATCCAACCATTTCCGAACATTTTACCACCCCTTATATCTTCGCGATATCGGGATGAACAACGTCACAGGAATAACTTTTTTGGGCTAAGGCATTTTCCAAAGGGGGCGAAAAGCAGCTAAATATAACGTGCTTTCCTGATGGAATCGAGCCCCTTTTTGCCTGCGTTGGTTTGTATTGATCACCTTGCGCGAGTGCGCGATCTGCGTACGGCACGAGAAAATCGGCGTGAAGGAAATTCGACAAAGCATCCAGAGGCCAGGGAACAGAAACCCCGGCCAGAAAATTGAGGGGAATTGCAAAACGAGTACTCCAAAGTTCTTGTAATTAACTTCGAAATAATTGCATCTCTAATTGCTCGTAGTTTGGCGCCTTGAGTAGATTTTCTCGGACGGTTTTTTTTTGTTTCTACCGTTTTTACTTTCAGGAAAAAGTTCGTTTGCTCACGTAGACAAAAACGAATGTAATTGTTTTTCAAACCTATTCAATTCTTGCAATTAAGCTTTCGTTTATTATTTCCTTATGAATTTCTAAGTATCTTTTTTTGCCGGTTGTATTATAATTCATTAACACGATAATCGTTCGAATTCCTTTTTTAATCCTGGTTAACGGAAAATGCCTTCTTGAAAAATTAAAATGTTGTTCTTTGCCAATGTTCCATACGTACTAAAATCAAATGAGCGTGTAATTTGAAAACGGCTACTCAAACTACTGCGTCTGCAATGAATTCCCACAAAAAGCAATCAAAATACAGACACGTGATAATTTTCATTGCTCTTTCTTTCAATCACCTAAAGTCATAGAACTACACAGGTATGATTAAAAACAATTAATTTCTACATTTATATTCAACTGAAAATTTACAACAGATGGTATATTATGACTACATCGATACACACATTATATAGATACTTTAAAAATGAAAAAAAAAAGAAAAACGACTTGAAATTTCAACAAAGATTTCGAAAAACATGCCTAAATATACTAAGAAAGTTGGGAATCCGTAATATGACTTCAAATTATTTAATAAATGTGAAACAGCTGCAATAAGAAACAAAAAGGTACATTCCACAGTACGCGTAAAAACTATTTATCTGAGGTACTGACACATTTTGTTAAAAATGAAACTGTCCACAGTATTGCAAATTGAATATATATAAAAGTACAACTCGACAATAAACATTGTTTTGAAAAAACAAAATTTTGCCTATACAGCGTCTGATACTTTGGCCGCAACAAAAAAAAAATCATTAAATAAATAAATAAATATAAATTGCCTACAAAAATGACTCAACGCTAAATCGGATTGATTTAGTTCCGGCAAAACAAAAAAGAATTTGAAGAAAACATTCATTCCGAAATCGGAAATTATCACAGTAAAACTTTCGTAATTTCAATTTGGACATATTAATGTGCAGAACAATTAATTACCGCGTAATTTTTTGCACACAACATAACAGTCATGCTCCTTTTTAAATATGAAAGTCGCTGTCGATTAAATAAAATATCCATAAAATTAATCGATATTGATTTCGCATTTAAATTCCGTTCATAAAAATTGTATAACATATATACAAATAAAATTTAATATTTTAGCTTATCTAAAACGATCTCAATTCGTGGTTATCTGACCTTTTTTTTTTCATTTCCTATCGAATTGACTTTTTATGTAATTATGGATGGCAGAAATTATATACATTTATGTCACACTACAGCGATTTAAGGTTTATTTCCTAAAGAAAGATTGGGTTTGGAAGATTCTCCATATGTTTTGTCATCGTGTTTAGCGTCCTTTTTGCTGTCCTTATTTACAGTTGTATCATCTTTGGATGAGGATTTTGAGATAGCTTTGCCATCTTTATCTCCGACTTTCGTATTTGTCTCAGCCTTATTTGTATCTTTTTTTTCTTCGCTTTTATTTTTTTTGTTTTCCTTATGTTTTTTGGGAGCGTCTTTGTGCTTGGAATCCTTGGTGGAGTTCTTGGTTTTAGTTGGTTCTGTATTTGTGATCTCGTCATTCGAAGATTTTGCTTTCGATTTATCACAGTGATCTTGAACTGTCTGTTTTTGCATGCTGCCATCATCAGTGGTTTTAGTTTTACTTTTCTCGACATCTCTTGTCTTTTCCTTGGTGCTTTCGGTTTTATCGATGATGTTTTCAATTTTTTCTTTAGTACTTTCCAAACCAATACTTTTTTCAGTGGTACTCATTTGACTAATTTTTGGTTTTTCATTTTCTTCATCGAAATTCTTGCTTAGATCTTGCTTGATATCAGTGCAACTGCTTGTTGGGGAATCTTTTTCTTCCGCTATTCTAGGCAATAAGTCAACTGGAGCAGATAAATTTAGAGAAAGCCGGTTGGTTTGAGTTTCAGAGACAATTGAATCGGACGAACTGTCAATTTCCAGGTCTTTGTCTCTTTCGACCGTGGCTTTCCAAATGGCAGTATTGTTGGCTCTCGGTTGGGCCTTAATCACAGTTTGAGATCCGCTTGATGAGCATAAGGGCGAGATCGAACATTTGTTTTCCGCGCTTCTAGGATGTAAGCGATCTGGCGAAAGTGCGCGACGCAGAAGTGGTGACCCGGGTTCCGAGGTTTTCGCGCGCACGAAACCTTTCTTGCTCTGGTTGCACATAGAAATTGGACTGTACGATTGAGTTGTATTTGAACTGCCCGGTTGATGACCTACCGGGAATGTTAGAGGACTTGGAGATCTTGTAGGTGAAGCAGGGAGCGGGGAGGGAGACGGCGTTCTTGCCAATGGCGATAATGGTATATGCCCGACTGACTTCCTACGGCTAGGAATATTTGTAGGACATGAGGGATTTGTTGAATGTAAAACTTTCGAACAAGCGCTCGAATGCAATTTGTGTTTTAGACCATGCAACGTGGAGGGGCGTTGATAATGCTGCTTGCTGCTGCGCGCGCTTGACGCGGGTGTGGGACTCGAAGAGCCAGAGGAAGTAGTATTTTGGGACGATGATGAACTGTTCGAGAAATGGGTTAAGGTATCCGGAGGTGATAGACTCGATCGGCTAACGCTGCTTCTTACGGTGCTGTCTTGGCTTCGACTGAACGACTGGAAGCTACGACTAGGCGTCACTGTTAATGGTGACTGGATACCCGCCGCCAACTGCAATTTTGACAGATACGATTTTAATTATATTTTCGATTAAAGTTAGATTACCTGTTGAATTTCGGCATTTGCCCTTTTGTTACTGATCCTACGGAAAAGCGAATTTTTGCGCTTTTTATCGTGATCCTTCTTTTGTCTCTTTTGTCGGTGAAGGCTTCGTTTAGCTAGTTTGCTGAGACCAGGTTCGCGCTTTCGTCCGCCCGTTTTGATCGATGTCTGATCGAGAGGAGTGGCGCGTAGACTGACATGCTCCGCGCCTCCTAGCAACAATTGTAGTACCTGCGTGTGATAGAGACCTTGAATCGTTTCGCCGTTTATGTGCGTTATGAGATCAGCTGGGCGCAGACCGGCTTCAAATGCAGGGCTACCCTCGTCCACTGCCTGAAATCGGGTACACAATCAGTACCGTTAATTAAAAGTTATCGTGTGAGAAGTACCATGACTAAGTGGTGCATCGTGTACACGTCTGTATCGCCATAGTAAACTCTGATTGTGTGCACTGTGAAACCGAACCCTTTGGGTCCTCTACGAATAATTATTGGCGGTTTTAAACTAGTGACGAGCGGAGAGAGTTCCCTGCAAGGCGAAGCGTCACGCGAGCTAGCCGTGCTCGAGCCACCGCCGCTAGGAGAATGCATCGATTCTAATTCATCTGAAATTTCGAATAAACTACTTCGTATTAGGTTCCATTGTGGTATTTACCAGTGGCAGGAATAATCAACGATAATCCAGAGGCTGAAGCACTCTTCACGACCGATCTCGACTTGTGTTTGCCGTGGCTCGGTGTGGATGAGATCTTCGCAAATAAAAGCGATTTGTCAAACGAAGCATCCTCCATCGATATGGAAAACTTAGGCAAAACATCTTTCGAATGGCAAGTTTTCCTTCTCCTTTGTATCTGTGGCGAGACATCGTCGCTGTCTGTCTGTGATGAATCCGGCGTACTTAAAGCCTTTCCGAGATCCAAAGTGGGCTAACGATTAAATACGTTCAACCTGGTGCCACATGAATGATTAATTTTACCTTTTTGTGGTCGATCTGCGCACTTTCATACTGCTCCTTGGTCGAAGTTCGAATGTCGAATTTTAGCTTGGAATCTGGGATTTCGGGCGTATCCGGAGTTTCCAATCCAGCCACATCCAATTTGGAAACGTTAGCCTTTCTGTATTGAGGTGAACAGGACGAGAAAAGACTGAAGACTGGTGAATCGTCAGTATCATCTGTGTCATCCTCTAATTCGTGATTGTACCGATCAAGTCGGCCTGTAATAACGTTTGTATTATTAAAGCTGCCTAATTTTTCAATTCTGTATTCAAAACAAACATTCATTCAACTTTAAAACATGTTTTCTCAGCAAATTTTATTGTCCTCATTTTTGGAAGTTTAATTTAAAGAAATTTTTGTGCGCTTTTGGCTTTTTTTTCGGGGAATTTCAAAACCTTGTTTCGTAGGATTTCTTTAACTTTCTATTTTTTTGTTTGGATTGTTTAAATTTGATTTATTTTAATTTTTCATTTATTTTCACTTTTCTCAGATTTGGTGACGAAACCCGGGATGAGTATCGCAATAATGGGACAACATATTAAATATGCTTCGTCGGGAACGACGTCTTTTTTTCGAACAAAATCGATAAATGATGACTAAGCGACCGGAGTTAAAGCGAAGCGGACTCCCCGTGGAAAAACAGACAGACGGACAGACTTTTTGTACTCAGTACTTACTATCGAAGTAACTTGTGTCTTCGTCATGTTCTAATTGTGGCACGAATTCGGCCTTCTGTCTCAACAAGTTATTCCAATCCAAATCGGCAAAATAAACGTGATCTTTGACTTCGTGCGCGCCTCCAGTACCCAATCGATCTCTCGGCGAATGCTGCAGCAACGCCGTGATGAGATCTTTTGCGTCATCTTGCACAGGCCAATCTTCCTTGTCCGGCCACTCGATATCATCATGAACAGTATGAGAAAAAAGTTCCTCGGGTGTATCGCCAAAGAATGGAACGCAGCCAACAAGGAATTCGTACAGAATAATACCCATTGACCACCAATCAACCGGTTTACCATAACCCTGCCTTAAGATCACTTCGGGTGCTATGTATTCCGGAGTACCAAAGACTTGCTTGTCCGAAAATTGCCTGGCCTCAATATCCACATATCCCTCATACAAATTCGTCGCCACTGAAATTTCACTCATTTAAATACTTTGGTATTCGACATAAACGTCATATAAAACATTCCACACAAAAACCTTTTTTATTTAAAATTAAAAAACAATGAGAAAATACTTACGTGACATCAATCCCATCTTACTCAAACCAAAGTCAGTTAATTTTATGTGACCCAAAGCAGTGATTAGCAAACTAAAAAAACATCAACTTATTGGATCTAAAATCGTTCCAATTCGCAACTTACTTGTCGGGCTTCAAATCGCGATGAACAATTCCGTAACTGTGAAGATACTCCACAGCCAAAACCGTTTCGGCAAAATAAAACTTCGCCATGTCAGAAGGTAATGCACCAATATTTTTCAGCAAGTTTGCGCAATCACCTCCCTCCACGTACTCCATGACCAAACACAAATGTTTCCTCGTCTCGAAACTGCAATACATCGAAACAACAAACGGATTATCCGCGAAACTGAGGATATCCCGTTCGGCGAACACTTGCTCAACTTGATTCCTGAGCATCAGATTGTTCTTGTTGATTTTTTTCAATGCGAACCGCTGCCTCGTTTGCTTGTGTTTTACCAGATAAACCGCACCATAAGCGCCATTAGAGATCAATTTAACAACTTCGAAATCTTGCTCGTTGGGATTGTTGAACGCCGACGACGAAGATGACATGCATATCGAATTACAAGAAGACGAAATATTTGAAGGCCACGTGCAGCTGCGTAGTTCCTCTTGCAATTCTTCGATAGGATCCCGATTCAATCCTAATTTCTGGATAATGTAACGTGGTATATCCGTTTTGATGCCTTGAAAATCCTTCGCTTGACCTTCCGCTGCTTCCAGAAAATGATAAAACTCCTCAGGATCGAATTCCAGACACTCCAACAAACGCGCAGGTCTGGAGATTATAAGAAGCAATTTTTTGATGAACCCTGTAACTAAATTGGCGGCATCCTCGGACTTCTCCTTCGTCTGGAAGATCATAAAAATAAAATAGGGTTCACAAGAGGAAACAATTTACCTCAGTCAAAAGACGCTCCAAATTCTCAGACATTTCATAGAAATATCTGCTCGTAATCAATTTAGATTGCGATTTGTGCAAACAATCCCTGGCCATCTCTAATACTTGATGATGCACAAAACGGACGATGGGCAAAAAGTCGCAGAAATTCTCAAAATCCAACGATTTATTTTCTTCTATAAAATTCGTCAATCGTTCCTCCATTTGCTGGGTCGCTTTCGGAAATCGTTCTTTGTATAAGGTGTTCATCATACATATTTCCTTATCGATAATTGGAGATCTACTTGGACTACTGAAAATTCCAGAATTGCATTTTTTTTACGAAAGTATTATTTGTAGAACGTACCTCAGACTTCTTGATCTTGGACGATGCAGGGGAGATCGATGTGGGATAACAATCTCTTCCTGTCCCGTGCCAGAAAGAGAAGCATTACTCTCGTTGCTTGAAAAATGGTGGGTTAACAGTTTCATATCGTCAGTAGTAGGCAAATGTGGCAATTGATGTAACTTCTCTTGGCTTGAACATTTGGACTAGAAAACGATGAATAACCTCAATTGTATTTAATAACGTTAAATTTCCTTACGCTCACCGATATATTAGAACTTCCAGGCGTTGTTCCGTAGCCAGAAGAAGGTAATGACGCAACAGACCATCTTCTGCCATCTCCACGACAACCGGCAACGATCCTATAATAAAAACATCAATAATTATTTTTTCAAACAGGAAGCTTTCAGTTCATTGTATAAAGATTTGATTCCTTTATTATTTAGTCAAGTGTAAGGATGATGTTACCTTTTAATTGGTGCGAATGAGAAGTTAATAAAACTCGAATGTGTCCTAGGACTATCAATAGGACTTGCGCAAATCGGCGAATGTGACCTAGGTAAAATAGGCGATGTGTTAGTTATAAAACTAAGTCGATGCACTGCTGCTGGACGGCTATTGCGACGACAAACATTTCCATCTTTCTGCAATTAAAAATTGAATAAGAAACTACTTTAAGAAATAAAATGGTAAAATTTACCATATTCAAAGAGAGTGACGGCGCTGATTTTCCTAGAGCAGAATTTCTCATACGAACAAGATTAGAAGGTTGAGCAATGGGAGGATGATCTGAAAATTAACATAACTTTGTCACTTTACATGAAAAATAAATTTGTTGATATCATTTGTTCAAAATTGAAGAAATATCATAGTCTGATAAGATAACTAAATAGCAATGCTAGATTTAGATTTCTTGTGTGCTTTGTGAATCATACAAACTTTTACATGAAAAACACCAATTCTGTTATTAATAACTCAATAATACAGAGCTATTTCCATTCAAATAGAAAATTTCCCAAAAAATCAATAATGTACTTTTCCTAGAATTAAATTACCGGGATGCATGTGTTTTGAAAGAACAGCAGCATGTCCACATCCAGAACCAGAACACTTCGGTTTCTCGCCAGGGGGGTCTGGTTCATCGAATACCAAAATTCTGGCCGAGTTGTTTCGTGTTTTCAACTTGACTGCGTTATGGCTATCAGACTCCATCTGTCACGTATCACAACAAATCCTGTTCCCACGAAAAGGGCACTTCACTGCATTCTTCTGTTTTAACGTATAGATTGCCCATCTTTCGCGGCTTTGTTTCTTTCAGTCTATTTCTATTGTACGCCTTTGTGTTGACTGTTCCATTTTTTTCACCTTGTCAAATATCTCGTGTGTCAGTGTCAGATATGGATCCCATTGTCAACAAACTTTTTCTCGTCGAAGACCCTATACGTCATAAATGCGAAACGAACTACGGTAATCTGTCTACGACGCAATTCTTCCTCTTTTCTTCTGTGTCCTTGTAGAATATTTGTATTTGTCGTTTATGTTATGCAGTTTTCAGGTTTAATGAATCTGTAAGAAAAATATTTTTTTTAAATTTGCCAGGTAAAACGTAAAAATTGAACCAAAATCAACCTTTCAATTAGTAGAAATCCGCGCGCTATTTCTTATCCGAGGTACAAATATGTAAACCGTGCGAAACCTTATTGGAAGTAATGTGATGTCCTATATTTGAAAGTTCGTTTGATGGATATTTGTTTATTTTTTAAATAAGTGTTGTGTTAATTGAAGTGTTTGTGAACGTTGGCTAAGTAGGCAATCTGGCAGTAATTAGCGCTGATGGCAGCAGTTTGTGGGGAAGTTCAATGATTCAACATAAAAATGAGTCACACTGGTGGTGACACAATTAATGCACTTTCGGAACCTCTTCGTGTGGAAACCGACAACAACAGCGTAAATGCTGATAATTCGAACTTTTTTGGAGAAAAAGATTTCAATCCGACCAATGATGATGTGGATTCATTGGGGCCTTTACCACCGAAATGGGAGAAAGCTTACACAGAAAGTGGAGAAGTTTATTTCATTGAGTGAGTTTAGTTTCAAAAACGATTTCAGATCTTAAAGCAAAGGACAGTGTATTACCTTGCATAATTCATCAAAAAAGTCAAATTTTCATGAAACAGTGTTTATTTTTTTTATTAATGTGGGGGAGGATACTTTGACTTAACCCTCAAATTTCGTTTTTATGAATTAATCAAATTCCCCTCACTCAGTAGTAATTTTACTACACATAGTTGATTTCAAATAAAATTTAGGTCAAAATGCAGTTGCTTTTGATTTTAGTTCAGTTTTGAATATATTCAATTGTAAAAATTTTAAACTGATGATATTGTTGATAGGGATGAAAGTTTACTTTCCTTGACTTAAAGAGAATATTTTCCAATTGTACACACTTATTGTACCGTTATAATAATTAATTTAATCCTTGAGTAACTTCATTTGATTTTAATCATACTGTTTGCAGTCATTCAACTGGAACTTCCCACTGGTTGGATCCTCGACTTTCCAAATTTCAAAAGAAATCTTTAGAAGATTGCCTCGACGACGAACTTCCCTACGGTTGGGAAAAAATCAGTGACCCACATTATGGCACCTATTTTATTGATCATGTGAATAGGCGGACGCAATACGAAAATCCTGTTATTCAAGCAAAAAGAGCAGCTTCCCAGGCATCGGCTGTCGTTAGTCAAACTTCTTTTACTAAGGATCCAGCTGAGTTATGTGGTCAAAGGTAGAATCAGTTTGAATTTTAAATTTTTATTAAAGAAATTGTTTTCAGATTTGTCACGTCCCTCGTAAAATCATCTAGAGGACTAGGTTTCACAATCGTCGGTGGTGATGACGCAGTTGAAGAATTTCTTCAGATAAAATCGGTTGTTCCTAAAGGACCGGCCTGGTTAGATGGCCAGCTACAAACCGGTGATGTTATTGTATACGTCAACGATATCTGCGTATTAGGATACACTCACAATCAGATCGTCAGGCTCTTCCAGTCGATAAGTGTTGGATCAACAGTACAATTGGAGGTTTGTAGGGGCTACCCCCTACCATTTGACCCCAACGATCCAAATACCGAAGTCGTCACTACAATAGCCGTCGACTCGCGTTTGCAACCGGTTCAAAACGACAAGAAAAACATCGACACGAACTTCAATTTCCTCGAAAATGACGACATATCAAGGGAAGAAGAGAACGGATTAGACGCCACAGATGAAATTGACGATTTGCTCAAAGGTATCAGTAATCGAAATATGTGTAGAATAGAAGTGCAGGTCGGCATAGTAAAAGGGAATCTTGGTTTTGGATTCACGATAGCCGATAGCGCTTGCGGGCAACGCGTCAAAAAAATACTCGACCGTCAGCGCTGCAAAAACTTGATGGAAGGCGACATTCTTCTCGAGATCAACAATATCTCGCTTATCAATATGTCACATGACGATGTCGTGCAAGTGCTAAAGAATTGCCCATTTAACAACGAAGCATTAATCGTCGTTCAAAGAGATTGTTTACCCAAACCTTTAAGAAGCAAACCTAGGAAATTAGACAATAGGTTTGGTACCAAAGAACTTGGCAATTCTTATAGAAGCAAAACACCAACCGCCGACATTTACAATACCCAACCGCGAGAAGTGCTTCCAAGCAGACCAAAAACCCCACTGATAGACACAAGAGGTCTTTCCAAAACCCCAGTTAAAGACTTGAATTTCAACAATCACGAATTTTCGAAACAGTCATTTAATAATGACACCTTTAATCCAGACCACTCCAGACTACGCCTATCTTTAATCGAGAACAATCCAGATGAAGACTTAGAAATTGATATTCACGAAAACAACACGCAGCCTAAATATCCTCCTTCGTTCGGCATGTACATGCCGCCGCTTCACCACTACGATTGCAACTGCTACATTTGTAGTTACCAAAAAGGTGCAACGGAAAACTGCGATACCTACGACGGAAATAACATGAAAAAGAACATCAATTTCGAAACATGGCAAATGGCACCGAAAAACGTTGGTCACGAGTATAACACAATGGCTGTCACTTTGAGTCGTCAAGAAACGGGATTTGGTTTCAGAATAGTAGGAGGAATTGAAGATAAATCTCAGGTAACTATAACATTAAATAGTTGTTCTATAGTATGATTCACTTGCGTTTACAATTGTTTTATGTAAAACAATTCATGAATTAATTTTTCAGGTGGCCGTTGGTCACATAGTGCCGGGAGGAGCAGCAGATATGGACGGTAGGATACAGACCGGCGACGAGATAGTTCAGGTTGACGGTTACTCAGTGCTCAAAGCGTCACATCGTCAAGTTGTACAATTGGTAAATGCCGCTGCGACACGCGGTAAAGTGAGTTTAATACTCCGTCGCAAAATGTACCAACAGTCGTCTATGGTTGCACCATATAACGCGAGAGGAATGAATTGGCTGCAGGAGCAGAGTCTCCCTCCCGGCGGATATCAACAGCCGGTGACGTCGCCTCATCCCGAGACGTATGATGTTACTGTACGAAGAAACGAAAATGAAGGTTTTGGTTTTGTCATTATTTCTTCCGTCAATAAGATTGGTTCTACAATAGGTGAGTAATATTGCTCGAATTTTGAAAAACTTACAGCTTATGGATGGTTTCAGGTCGACTGATCGATGACAGCCCAGCTGAGAGGTGTGGACAACTTCAGGTTGGAGATTATATAGTAGCAGTGAACCATGTAGATATAATGCATATGAGTCATGGAGATATAGTAAATTTAATTAAAGAGTCAGGGTTGTCTGTCACACTTACCATCTCTTCAAATCCAGTTCTGTGATTGTGTTTGAACGCGTTGTGCGCAGACTGATAACTGAGATGTTCATTTATTTAAGCAGTATAGTACTAAAAGTTGTTCAATTTCGTTTCCATATTTTATAAAATTAAAGTGACCTTAGATAGTTTTTAAATTGTTGATGTGACGAAATTTCTACTGCTCATTAAATACAACGAAGCCATGTGTGAGTAGTCCATGCTAGAATTAATGTTAATTTTGTAGCCAAAAACCTGTTAGTCCGGATTATAAATTTTCATGAAGAATAAATTCGAATAACTGCCACGAATAAAAATTGAATGTGATTTTACATAACATTGTTTCATTGTATTAAAACATATCTGTTATGTGTGACTGATCAAAGTATTTATATATCTTTAGTATTCATTCCTGTATTATCAAAAATTGTAATATTAAGTTTATTTAGATATTTTTGTAGTTCACGATTTTAGTAGTGTCATTGCAATTTTAGTTATATTCGTTTTAAAATGGCAATATTTTTTATCTTTATAGTCCAAGAGTATCTCGAAAAAATAATCGTTCTCCGTTATGGTATAAGTTAAGCACAATGGTTAAAACCGTAATAGTGAATTGTTATTTATATCTAATTTGTGAAAATAAGAGACTATAGGTAGAAAGAGAAAATATCTCGAATAATAAATACTTTTATCCTTAGGTTTCTTATTGTCACGTTTTTAAGCACATACATTTGTCGAATCATTAATTTTCAGCATTAAAAAAAAATAAAATTTAAGATTGTTTATTTCATATACTTTGACCTATTTTCTTTGTTGGAACTCTTTCACATTATCTTTTTCCACGACGAACTCGTGAGATCGACCAACAACTATTGACGCTTCATCCCCTAAATTTGTCAGATACAGTTGAACAGTCTTTTAATGGACATGCATATCTGCCAATCAACTGTATGATTGTCCATCCACTTGTGCATCGGAGCGATTTTTGAAAAGACGTCGATAAGTAGTTGAAAAACAATGTGAAAGAGTCGTTACGGGTGCACGGGTTTGAAAACATGAAAAAGTTATAACAAATGTTTTATTTGAATGAATGACATGAGCTACAGCTATAACAATAAAATCACACATTCAAAATACATTCATACTTGAGATCTCAATGTAGAATAATGCACAAAACCCTTGGCCTACCTAACATTAAAAAGTTTTAGAGAAAATAGTTATGACAAAAAAATATCACCATTTACCCTGTGCAAGTCTCTGTTGTTGTCAAATTGCAAATGACCAACTGTACGCAAGCTGACAGACTTGCTAGGTACTAGCTGAACATATGGTACAGGTACACAACATGAAAATACATTGAAGGAAACCGATCAGAAGCCTCCCAAGTAGGGAGGATAGCCTGGAGGATGGGCTGGGGCTGGCTGCGGATAACCATAGTAAGGATAATTAGGACTGGGCATGTGAAAACTTGGCGTATATGTTTGTGGGTACGGAACATGAGGATATGGTAACGACACTGGATCATAGTGGCTACCCCAAGTTGGAGTAGGATAAATGGGGTAGCCACCACTCGTTGGGTATTCGTATGGGCCAGGGCTGCTTCTTGATGGAACATTATAATTCTCATATTGAGATTGTGAGTATTGATCTGAAACATCATGGCCCACAGAAGATTCTCCCTCTGTTATGCTTGGAATCTGATCTACAAGCGATTCCAGTCCGGATAAACTTTTTGAGGCGATATCCTGTTGACGGGGAGGAGCCAAGTAATGATTATCAGACTGTTGCTGCTGCTGCTGCTGATCTATGTTGAAAGTATTGTATGAACAATGGGGTTGCTCGCTGTTCGTTGATGGCGCGGGACTACTCAATCGTCCGTCGACTTCTTCCTGGGTCATATTCGTTGGAGGCTCGAAATCAGGCGGTCCTAAGCTCGGTGAACTTGGCGAACCAAGTTGTTCAGAACTGATGGCGGCGCTGATCTCTGAACTCAGATCAGAGTGGGTAAATGGCTGCGATCTTGGTCTGGGTGACTGGCTGTAATGTGGCCGTGGACTCTGAGAATAGCCCACTTGACTCTGTTGACCGTACATGTTGGTCATGTTGCTTGGTGGTGTTCCTGCTAGGCCGATTGGATAAAAATTCGTAGGCGATTGTAATGGAGACGAGTTTGGGTAACAAGGTGTCATGGCAGATGAACCGTTCTCTATCGGCATCTCCAAATTTTCGAGTTTCACTTTCTTAGGCCTGCCCCTCTTCTTCTTTGGGAAATCACAGTTATTGTTTTGAACCGTTGGTTTTCTGGGCGGTTTCGCGGGCGCCACTTCGCCCTCCACCTTTATCTTTTTAGGCCTACCGCGTTTTTTTTTACAAGGCAAAATTATACCATCGGCTCCGTTTTTCATCATTTCACTGCTGATATCGGTCAGTTCGGCTGAGAAAATGTCCAGCTTCGGTTCGGCTTCGTAAAACGATTTGACGCGCGGTTCTGAAAACACCATTTCCGATTCGTCGATTTCTGTGATGACGCCGTTCAGGTAGTCGCGGAACTTCTTCAGCGCCGCGTAAAATGGCACCTTATCAGCGGCCCTTGGTAATTGGGCGCAACGAGCGCTCGACGACGGCATCACCCACACGTGCTGCAACGAAAACAAGACAGTTGTTCGAAGTGCGAGACTTTTTTTTCTACTTTATAAAGTGTAATAATGGATGTTTGGTAATATTACACAAGTCATTTTTTCATTTCAGTAGTATTGATCAACTTGAAATTTTTTTAAAGATGCAGGAAACGATTTCTGACTTCTAGTTGTTTTTTTGTAGTATTGGCTTCACCTATCTTAGCTGTTCACGAGTTATTTATACATTTTTTAAAAATAACTAATAAGGGGCTTTTATAAATAGGATATCAAGTATCAAATGTACAATTTCCTAACCGTTTTCGAAAATCGATTCCCTAAGAGTTTCAAAATTTCATTCTAGATTATAAACCCTTTATTATACATGTGCAAGAAACTGTATGAATAAGGTTGAATTTTTTTTAAAACAGTCTCCATTTTGAATAAGATCAGAGAAGAAAGTGTCAGAGTAGGAAAAAATCCTACTTATAATAAGGAACATGAATTTATTTACCTCGTCATTTCTATGTGAATAATGAATATGAAGACAATTCATTTACTTGCGTGAATACAAATACAGTTGTATTCACATTTCCTTCACATACACAAAAAATCAGACAAATTCGTAAATATTAAAGGAGCTTTGTATATAACAAATTTACATAAAATCTACGCTACGTTGTTAAATTTTTTTAAAGAATACAATTACATTTACAAAACCTATGTGAATGTATTTATAATTGCATTTTATTTTTGTTTACGTTTTTTTTTTCGTAAATTTTTTATATTTAATGGAAATTCTGAATACAATTTTATTTGTATTCATATTCATAATCGCAGTTCCGCCAAACATTATTCTGCATAACATTTGTTACACATAATTATGAATAAACAAATCATGATAAATTGGACCAATAGCAATCGAGCATTTTTTTTAGCAACCGCGTATAGATATGTGAACATTCAATATCTGCCACATTACGATTACGTCTCGTGACTTGAAAAAATATTATTTTCGATGCTCTTGTGGTATTAGTAGTGAATAATTATTATATGGAGTCTTTATTGGTATTGATCGAGCTTAACTAAGAATCGTTAAATATGTTCATCCGAGACTGAGTAGTAAATAAAATCCTCCCAATATATTAGAGAGGAGTATTTTAAACAAACGCAATCATTTATAATCTAATTTGAATCGTAATATCATCGAAACTTGATTTGGAAATTTTGAATGAATAGATAAAAAAAACAATAGTAGATGAAGCACTCTCCTTTTAGTATCGATTGATCAAATTACATTTTAATAACTCCTAATAGAAGCTACTACTATTAATATTTGCCACAATAACAAGGACCCACACATCGCCTACGCATAAACTTGTCTGTGTGTAAAACAACCTTGATTTGAATCGGTGCCAGCTTCCTCCAAACATTTGACTTGCGATTTATGAATTAACACCGCAAAGCCAACGTTAATAGGCAAATTATCTTAAATTAGACTGGATAACGTGATGAAATTACGAGGGATGAATATCCTATTGTCTTTATAGAAAAACTAATATGATGATGAATAATAAGGCTTTACTCGTCGTATCTTTCGCTGGAAAGCGAGACCAAATTATTTATAATTATAACTTTGGCATTTTTCAAGGTATATCAATGTTTTAAGAACGCATATTGAACACAAGTTAGACGGATCGCTCGTTTCAACAGTTTTTTCTTTCATACACAATGACAACCCAAACTTAAATACACATAAAAATAGAATAACCTGTTGATTCTTTGTAATCTAAGTGTGATTGAGAAAGTAAAAACCAAAACGTTTATATTATTCCAAAAACTTCCCTAAATATTAAAACACACAGGCGGGGGTTGCTTCGCGAATGAAAACTCCTTCTTGGTAGCTTTATTGAGAGCTGGATAAGGCTAAGTTCCGATTTTCTTTTTGATTGGAATCCCACAAACATTTTCTTCGCATTGAAATATTGCGGTTATGCAAACGAATGTTAGTGTTGTAACGTGGAAACTAACTTTTTGGTATAAACTGAATGTGTATAAATACGTAACTTTCCTATATGAACTAACAACTTCAAAAAATTGTCTGCATCTTCGTCACTTTCTCCAGAGAATACAAACCGAACAAAAGAAGAAAAAAAAACTGTCAAACAATATAACAATCGCATAAATGAAGTTATATATACAGCCAAATGGTTCTAAAAATACATTCTATCAAAAAAGTGATTGCGATCATTTGACTGCTATGTTCATTCTAGTGTTAACCGATAATCGAGCAGCGATCCAGAGATATCATATAAAGCGTTGGTCTTCTTAAATAACTCACAGTAACCTTAAAAGCATCTCATGTTATAAAAACTTCCAACTGTTCCATAAGTGATAAATACAGTTGTACAAAATGTACAAACGCAAGGACGCTCAAAAATACTTCAATTAACCCACCGTGTTAGTGCCATCAACCAACTCCGGTTGTCTCCCGAATTTGAAATCCTTCTTTCCCGAAAACACCTCGTATATCAATTTTCCGTTGAACACGGCGATTTTTGGACGAAACTTCCTCAACTTTTCCAGCAATATTTGACAACCCTCTTTAATTTCTTTTCGAGTCAGGTCAGCGCTGCCCTTAGTCGCTCTTTGCACCATATTGGTAAATCCGATGCCCACTTGAAGTAATTTGTAGTCTTCGTCGGCCGACATCTGTTGCGAAGTGAGTCCAGCTAAATAGAGACACTTCCAGAAATGGTTGCCGGGTCCAGCGTAGTGATGACCCTTATAAGCGGCAAACAGGCCAGGGTTTATTCCAATCTGAAATTGTTCTTATCGGTCACGCCCTTTACGCAACCAACCTGACTACTCACAATAATAATATCTAGATTATCGGTGATGTGATCTGGAAGTGTCCGTTTGGAAACTTCCTCTTCAGGCATGCCGTTAAAACGATCGTGTTTTTTGCGCTCCTTTATAGCCTTTGGTACACAATTGGTCAGTTCTTGACCAAAATTGGGCCTAATCAAAATTCGCATTTTAGTAAATAGCAACATTTCTGGAAAAAGCAACAAAGAAAAATGAGAAATTAATAAGCAAAACGAAATCTATGCTAAAAAAATTGGGACTATCTATATACACGTTGAAGTATGAATGAAAACGGAAGGTAACAAAAAGTGAAACGATTTGAATTGATTACTTACTCTTCCAATTTGACTTTTTTCTTTCTTCCTCGTTTCTTAGGTTGAACCATGAGTTGATTATTCATCATGGGCATGGGTCCCATCATTCCTGTTGGTTGAGGGGGGCCATTGTGCTGAACGGAAGGTAGCATAGGAATGGGATCGTCATCGATGAAGTTGTAAGGATCTTCCAATTTTTCACATTTGACCATATTTCCTACACTATTCGTCATTAACATGTCGGCTCCTGTTTCATAGCCATCATCCTGGGGTTCCAATTTCATATTGCTAAAAACCAATTGTTTTCAATGTCTAACCGTTAAACTCTTCGGAAAAATACAATATCAGTTTTTGGCCTGAGTTCAATGATTATATCAAATATTATCTGACTTGCAAAACTTTCAACGTGAATTACACGATTGTTCATTGTTTCAAGTTCATTGATTTTCTTTTCTGGCACATGTTTACTTATGTAGGGTGAGAGTGATATACCTACACAATTTTTTTGGTTATAAAAAAATATTCACGTCGAATTTTATTTAAACCACACTTATATAACACCAAACACAAAGTGGAAATTATCAATATTCTCAATGAATTAAATTTGAAAATAATAAAAAACGATATCACCAAATGACCTTCGTATTTTTTGGATCAATATAATAAACAGGAAAGATAATCCACGATAAAAAAACGAGCTAATAGAAATTTCGATGCGAAAATGGTTTTAACTTGCGGCATGTCGATTTTCAAAATGAAAGGTCACTTACATTTTATATTTATTGGAAAAATTGAGAGGATGGGCGTACGAATCGTAAGCTAGAGGCATTGGATGTACCAATCCCGATGGTCCGGTGTCCGAGGAGCCTCCGTTTCCTTCCATACTGGCCCCTAGCAATGAGGTCGACTCGCGGAATAAAGTGGCCACTTGCATCGAACGAAATTACTTCACTATTACACAAAAAAGTATTGCTTCACGATTTCCTATAACATTAGTTTTGATAACACGCGCGATTTTCAAAATTTTTACAAAATCCAACTACCTCACCCTTTAAAAATAGTATTAACTCTGTGATTGGTTCAACCAATGTTTGAGAAAAATCAATAGAGTGATATGAGCCTGAATTTTTTCGCTAACTAACTCATTTGTAATATCGGCACCGAATTTGTTTCGAACGTTGCTTATTTTCGTTAAACGGCACATTTTCGTAAGTTATTCGAATTAAAACTATATATTAAGCCCGACCACTTTCGTTCTCGACTCGCCCACGAACGATTCAAGGACTTCATTTAGCCATTTCAACAAACAGAAACATGGGTGTAGTTTTTTCTATGATAACCTGGATAACCCGTAAATTTTTATCACAGAAATGTACGTATCGATTTTTAGCGTTTTTCTGTGCGCGCACATTTCCAACGCACTCGTTTAACAGCATTTTGCGCGCTTGTCCGTCCATAAAATGATCCACCTCTGCTTCGGCGATCATTTTTTACTGGTTTATCCGTCGCCAGAACTCGATATCATTCGTTTTACTCTATTTTCCTGCTACATTTCAACTCATGACGTCAAAAAGGTTCACCTAATCGCCATCCATTTTTCAACGAAGCAACCATAGAACGTTACTATGTCGTCATATGACCATGGTTTCTGGTAACCTTTTGCTATAATATGGCGGCCAACTATACAAGCTCTTTAAGGAGGAAAGGTTTACATTTTAAAAGGTAGTCGTATAAACAAAAACATACACGTCTCGAATTACTGTAATTTTGAAAATAAGCTATTGACCTTTAATTTTCAATACCAGTTTTCTGCAATATCCCTCAGTACCGGTACGCTACCGATACAATATTTTATACAGTTTCTTTTGGTTTTAAGATTACCGAAAACGTGTCGTCAAAGTGTAACTGATCGGTGGTATTCCAACGAAGAGAATTTAAAATAATTAATAACAATTATAAATATTTGATACGCTGCACAAACACGAAGAAGCAAAAAATTCAAATACCCCAAAACTATTCTTCACTTTTTTTAAGAAAAAGAACATTTTTCTTAATCTTGCAAGATTGCATAGTTTATTCAAATTTTGTTTTCAATCTATCATACTTTTTTCAAACTGTTGAACTGTTCTAAAACTCTTCTTGGTCGTTTTTTCAGCGATTTGAGAGTACTAGAATTGTTCATTGAGCTTGCGAAGTTTCAAAAGTTTTTGAAAAACATTGGTTTCTTTAGAATCAATCGATATTGCAGTGAATCGAGTTTTCAAGCAAATAAATTCGTTGGAATGTGGTAGAAATTTTTTAAAATCCGTATATTAAATATCACAAGGATATAAGTAACAAAGTAAAGATTATCAGTAATTTGTGATAACGGTTTATAATTTTTGCAAGTTGAATCAGAAAAGCACTAAAAAAATGTTCTGTTAATAAAATAGTTAGCATTTTTCTGCGCTACGGGAAGATTTCAATGCTTCATTTATCATGCCCGAATTGAACAAGTAATAAAGTACCTAGTGAAGGTCCGTAAACAACCCTGTAGCCGATGGTATTTTGTTGCGGGAATTAAAATTGCTCCCAATCTGAATATAAAACTTTTTAATTCCCTAAAGTAACAAATACAGAACAATAAATAGAAAAATAATTTGCAGTTGTTGATGAATACTTAAGGTAATCCAGAGAATGTCCAGACATCAAAATATCATGTTCTGTACACTCTCCAGACAGTTCAAATATTCATAGTTCGATTCCATTTTCCTTGCCAACTTTCAACTCTCATCGATACTATCCACGAAGATTTGCGATCATTTGGAATGCCATTAAGGCGTACGAAACAGTAAAAATGTTTTGTCACACCTCAAGAGCAATCCACCTAATCAAGTTCCGCACTTTTTTCACTTTTCACTTGAAACCACCTAAAAATGAAATAAAATTGATTTCCACTTAAATAACCCTTAAAATTCCATTTAAAAAGTCTATTTTACCATTTTCGTATAGCGACATAGCACAATTATATAAGAAATTTTGATAAACACCAGGAAAAAGAGATTTAACTTTTGTCGTAAAACATTACTAGACAATACCAAAAACTCAACTGACATAATTTCCGCAACGAACTTTAATATAAGGGAAAAGACGGAAATCGAAGGAATTAATTTTCCCCATCGAACTGATAACATTTCTATAGAAAGCAAAGTGCCACATGAATTTTTCGATATCGCTTAACGTTTAGAACACGCCGCGTGAGAATCAGCCGGAAATCAGTTTGAAGTTTGATAACGGTTCGTATACGGAAATATGATTTCTAAATTGAATTCTCCCAAAGGAAATTTTGAAAAAAAAACATACCATTTGCCGTTTACTGAATCGGTTTCGCGACTGAGAACAGTCATCACCGTCACATAGAAATGCTGAACTGTATCTGAGAATAATGAGCAATTAAGAATTTACTAAAACGGCAAATTAATCTTTCCAGTCCTCATATCTTATCCTTTTCCTTTTTGATATACTTTATCCACAAACGGCGGTGGTTTCAGACAAGGGTAAAAAATTATCCAAGCGACATCTTATTCGCTTTGCGAATTCTTATTTCTTACTTTGAATAATCAATTTTATACGACTCTCGTAGAGCAAATCTGAATGTCTTCGTTGAAATTGATGATAAAAAGATGGGGATATAAACAACAGATTATTTGAAAAACATTTATTGCAAAAATTTGCTTCCTGACAGCACTGGAATGAATTGCGTTCATTTGGAATGCACAATGTTCCTTTAATACAGCTTTACAACTTCCTTAACCGTATTTATAATTTTCTGCGCGGAAAGACCATAATGGTCAATAAGAACGCTTGGAGGTCCAGATCTAGGCACTTCAGTAACAGCAATGTGTTTCACGATGATATCCCTTTCCAGAGCAACAGCCGAAAGAACAGCTTCACCTATCCCACCTTCCGGATAATGATCTTCTACCACCACAATCCTTCCACCGCACTCCTTCGCATTCCTAATGATTCCCTCTTTATCAATTGGTTTGATAGTAAATGGATCCAAAACCCTAACGAATATATTGCTGTTGGCAAGTTCAGCAGAAGCGGCTAAAGCTTCGGTTAGTGTTACTCCCGCTCCAATCAATAAAACTTGATCCTTGTCGCTTTTTCGTGGAACGAGAGCCACTCCAACCTGAAAAACGTCTTTCATCAATAACGCACTAAGAGATTTTTATTTCGACTCACTTGGAATACTTGATCGTTCTCGTATACTACTGGAGTTGCTGGACGACTCACTCTAGTGAAAGTGATGCCCTTGGTATTTGCAGCAAGTTCGATGGCTTTTTCAGTGGCTACTGCATCTGATGGATAAAATATCGTACACCCTGGGATGGATCTGAACAGCGCGATATCCTCCAAACCCATCTGGCTGGGACCGTCTTCTCCAATGCTCACACCACAATGACTACCCACGAAATTTGCGTTGCTTTGGGATATCGCTCCCATACGAATCTAGAAGAACAAAAAAATTAACCAATTGAGGCGGCTTTACATGAAATGTATTATTAGTAGAAGTTTGCAATATTACAAAAACTATTGTAATGTGGTTTGCAAGAGCGAAACGAAATTTGAGTGTTTTATTCGATCTGATTCATATTGTGTAATACACAATTATATATAAATATTTTTTTTGTACGATTTTTTTCTGAAAGATAAAAGTTGAAATTCAAAAATAGCTCGACTTCCATTAAAATTTTGGTTATTTATTTTCATCATATTCAGTGTCAGAAACGCAGAGCACCATCCACAAAGAGATTTTTTAAAGCATATTGCCTCTGACACTCAAACTCCTACCAAAGAATGGATGCGTAGGTATTCTTTGCTATTACTATTTAAGTCAGCTCATGTCCCAAAGAATTCCTTCCTCTCCAAACTGTTTCCTATGAATCCAAACAAAAACCTCTCAAAATAACAAAAATATCAAAATAATTTCAAGATTTGCGAACCACTTACTTGATCGAAAGCTCTAGTAAAGAATGTAGCGAAAGTTGAAGCGAATACAACAGCACGATCCCTGCAAGCGGCCCCAATAGCTGTTCCTACCAAGCTCTGCTCGGCAATGAAGCATTCAATATATTTCTCGACATCGTGATTCCTGAGCTTCTCTGAAAAAGTGGAGTTTTTCATATCACCATCGAGGGCGATAACTCGTGGATTAGAAATCGCTAACTTCAAGAGTGCACTTCCATAAGCGGCTCTCGTTGCCAGTTTATCTCCCACGTGGTAATCAGGAGGCGAAGCTAGTTTGATGTTGGAGATGTTTACATTAGGAGCATCGTCTTCTATAGGTTTCAGAGGTTTAATTGATGGACCATCTTTATTGTTCAATAAAGTCTTTAAATGCTCAACAACAGCGTCTGATTTATCGCCCAGTGGTTTTCCATGCCAGTTGTCCTTATCCTCGATGGCTGGGAAATTCTTTCCTTTGAATGTTTTCGCGATCACCGCAGTTGGTTTCTGTTTTGTGGAAGAAGCCGTGAAGAATGCTTTCACCAGTTCTTCAACGTCGTGACCGTCAACGACGATGGTCTCAAAACCAAAAGCTTCAAGTCTTTTTTTGTAGTTCTCGGTGTCGTGTCCCAACGCCGTTGCTTCGGACTGCCCCAAACGGTTCACATCGATAATTAAGCAGAGATTGTCAAGTTTATAGTAACTGGCGAAGGCGATCGCCTCCCAGATCGAGCCTTCGGCGCTCTCGCCGTCTCCGATCAAACAGTAAACCCTGTAATTGGCTTTATCGTAATATTTTCCAACGTAGGCCATTCCATTGGCAATGGCCAATCCTTGTCCAAGGGAGCCCGTACCGACATCTATGAAATTCAAACGGGGCGTAGGATGACCCTCCAAGTCGGAGCCGAAAGTTCTCAACTTGTCCAGATCAGAAACTGGGAAAAGACCAGCCTCTGCCCAAGCGGCGTATAGGGCAGGCGCCGCATGTCCTTTGGACAGTACGAATCTGTCGTTGGATTTGTGCTTGGGCAACTCCACGTCGTACCTCATCGTGTTGAAGAAAAGAACCGACAAAATTTCTGCTATTGAGGAACATGATGTTGGGTGGCTGCAAAACAAAACAAAAATTAAAATACAAAATTATCAAGAAGTCGTTTTTTTGAAGCTGTTATAGTAACGACGATTGACAGCAGTTTTAGCGACGTCAAATTTCGTCTTCAGATTGGATGTCGAAGATATTGTGTCTACCTTAAGCAAGATTACGAGTTTGAACAGTGTTAAAAGGGGAATCAAGAAAAGAAACAATGAAAAGGTGAAGAATACACAAAATGACCTCTTCGTTTCGGGTGTACTACTTAATGATACGCTCAACTCTAACAGTTATGAAAAGTACTGATGTTAGTAAGTACGTTCAATTGATTGCATTTCTCAAAAGGAAATGGGACGATTTTGGGCCGACAAAATCAAAGATAACAATAGCAGACGACATAATTGATTTTATGTTGGAGGCCGACGATAAAACTTATTTCAAGGTAGAAGTTGCATTCATAATAGACCCCGAGGGCGCCTGTAAGCGCATCGAGCTGACAAATTTTCAGCTGGCAGAAGGACACAGCATCCATATTATTATTCCATTAACAAGAAAGAAGATGATGCTGTTGAAGATATTAACAGTTAAAAGGGATAGCGTTTCGGGTTCCAACGAGAAACCAGAGGAATGTGAGGAAAAGATGAAGATTTTGGGCATTATACCAAACGTTGATGAAAAAATGAAAGAAACAAGTGGAAAATAAACGGGTTTCAAAAAATCGACTTTATTTATCGGAATTTTTTTACTGTGCAACTTGTAACAGTTAAAGTATATTCAGTTAAAAAAGAAAGTCAGATAAGTAAAAATTTTTCGAAGTACAAGGAAATTATGGTTTTAAATTATGGTCTCAAGTCCGACCATTAAATGACCTTCAGGCATCGCGTTGCCGGATAGGAAGTATTTTTAAATAAAATTTAATAAAATGAAATAGAGCAACGAATTACATTTCACCAAATCACTTATAGTTTTCTGATAACGATTTTGGTCGTCGATAAGGAAATTTTTACGTTTTCCAAATTCACAAGACATAATGAAATTCTCAAAAACGGATCCATAAGACAACAGCAAATTAAAATAAGAATTTTATGAAAAAGTTCGCTTTCTTGATCGGTACTGATACAGTATGGACAGGGCCGTCTGTAAACTATTTGTGACCCTGGGGAACATAGTTTAAAGATTGAAAATCGTCCTAAAAAAGGTTTTCTGCAAAATTCTTTGAACATTATCATCGATAATTCGATGCGTTTGAATGGAAGTCGATGCGCTCCTGTATTTTGATACAAAAATATTTACATTGACTTTTCGTTTCAATGTTCTACATTCCATAGAACACAGATTATTGATGTTTTTAAAATAGGCTTTTACACAAAAGAGAATTTCAAAAATGAGACACTTTTACAGTTCTGTGTTTTCTACAAAAAGAACCAAGTCATTTCAACGCCATCTATAAAACGATATCAAAGGAAATTTATGATTAAATAATAACCAAAATTTAAATTTCTATGTGATATACATGAATTTCTGATATAAATTCATAGAATACGGAGCTGACTTATGTAGCCTTGATTTCGGATTGTGATTGTATGTACATATTTGAAGCACTTAACTGATATAAGAATGTAGAAAGTATTGTGCAATATCTCCCGACGAAATAAGCGATAACATAGTAAGACGAAGTATATGAAAACGGAATGTTTTGTACGATAATTCACTAGAAGATAGGATAGTAAAATTTTCGATAGGTTTCACGTGTAGATTATGACATCATAACATCAGACATCAGTACTAGAGTAGCAAAACTTTTGAATGATGTCTTTTAAGCAATAGTCACGTGTCTACCCTAATGTCACATCGAAGCCGGTTCAATTTATGATGTTCAATACTATAATTTTCCCAATAATTCGCACAACTTAAAAGAAACCTAAAATTTATCCTACAAAAACTAACCGAAATATAGGTTAAACGTAGTTTTTCAATATCATGAACTTGATTAAATAAACATCACTGATACTTACCCTGATTTTGCTTTTTTAGTAGATGTTATCGAGTGTATTCTTATTCGATTGGCAATATCTTTTAGTTCATCGATCACTTTCGAATCCAATTTATGATAGTTAGACATGGTTGAATAATTATACAAAAATTTGACTTTATAGGACAGAACCAGCGCCTTCGTGCTGTAATCAACAAGTGGTTTTAATTTCGACACATGCCGTGCGCATGACATTTCAACTCCTCAAACTGTAATCGACGATCTTTTCCATTTTCGGTATTGATCTGAACGATTAATAAACTTGACCACTTTAAGGTGAACTGCAAATGAACATCTTGTACTCCGGTGAAGTTGTAATAAAATAATCGAAAGAATGTTCAAGGTGACCTGTACACACGAAATATAACCATGATTTTGATTTGACACTTAAATTAAATTGATTAAATTCTTCTAATGAAATTTTCATCACAAAAAGTTGATTATTTCAAATACGTATCAAATAACTTTCAAAAGCGCATACTTTTGTACTGACAACCAGTTGATCATTTGATTTTCTTGTATAACAAAAATTTTAAATGAACAATTTAACATTTCACATATGTGAAATGAGCTACACAATAGAAATTATTATATAAACAGATTAGTATAAACTAAACTCCAAAAAGTTTTGAATCAATTGATTAAAAATAATAAATAACAGAAAACAATGTTTTTCTTTATTTTTTCATCCGATTTCGTAGGCTTGGTTGTCCAAAATTATTATTTTTTTTTCAGTGGTAGCGCTAGAATAAATTTGGATATTGGCGGCATCAGTTTCTAAAAAATATTCTCGTTTCTATGTCTCAGTTTGTGCTATAATTTTCATGCGCAAACGATAAAAACGCAAAAAACTGCAAAACCAAAGCACTTTACATCCCTAAAGATCCTAACAGAATTAACAATCACGCATGCATATCGAGATTGGATTAAAGCAAAAACTTTAAAATAATATTCATCGTATTTTCTAAAAACATTCAACACACTCTGGTAAGACAGAGCAGTCAACATGCCAAAAAGAGGGTCTTCACATCTGAAACAGGGACACGCCCCTTCCCCTGGATCCGCCTATCAACACGTGGCATCGATTAAAAAAAGAAGACTAAACCATTTCTTGATATACCTTTTCATTGAAGATTGGTATATTACGGATCATATGAAAAATCATTTCCCCCGTCGTAGGATTATTGAAAGAGCAAGGTACCTCAAGTGAACATTCATTAACAGAATCCATTTTTATTGTACAAAAATGTTTAATTTAATTAGCATCTTTCTCAAAACGTTGACTCACATACCACCAAGTTGACTTAAATGAAACAAAATATTCTTTGAATTTTTGTATAAATTATAACAAAAAATTCCATTTAAAACTTTTTATAATGTTAAATAGGAGATCATTTAATTTCATCTAAAATAAATACCGAAAGGTCCTTAAGATATACATAATTAAGTGAAGTGGAATGTAAACCAACATAAACAGAATGATTATATACATCCGTGATCACTTAGTGAGCATTATTACCTTGGGCGGCTGCCTTTTGTTGCGCTCTTATAAATTCTGGATAATCTATGAATCCGTCTTTGTTACTGTCGTCTACATTCAAAATGGGATCAATCAAAGATGTTAGTTCGTCATCTTTGAAAATTTTGTCACCTGTTGATCCATTTTGTTTATCTTTACTTTGATCTGAAAACATTTTCACGGTTAGGACAGATTCAGTTTTGGTACTAGTTCATTAGTTGTAACTTACCATGCCAATGAATAAGCGATTTTATAAGTTCACAGCCATCTAATTTGTTGTTATTGTCTGCGTCATGCAATTTGAAATAGTGGAATTGTAATTCTTGTTCCGACATTTTACTAGTATCGATTGGGACTTCTAAGTGTTCAGCAATATGCCTTTAAGAAATTTGGACTTGATGCAATTATGTTAATGATATTAGTAAATGCTCACTCTTTCTCTTGTGCCATATTTGCAGCGTTAAGTATTTGAGGTTGTCCGTGATGAGCATGACCATGGCCATGCCCTTGAACAGGCTGAATTGGTACTTGCTGGTATTGTACAGGAGGCTGTTGGTGTTGCTGTTGTTGTTGTTGTTGAATTGGCACTTGTTGCATTTGCGGCACTTGCTGGGGAATATGATACTGAGGTTGAGCTTGCTGAAAAAGGTAGTGTTTTAATTCACAATCGCCTTTGACCCATAAAAAAACTAAAACATATGTAATGTTCAATAACTTACTTGGTAATGTTGTGGTGGAACCCCCGGCGCAACACGTTGTCCTCGACATAATGTGCTAACGCAACCTACAGTAATTAATATCGCTAATTGTAAATTCATCTTTGATCACTAAAACGTTGGCAAAATTCGAATAACCGCAAGACTACTAAATTTCATTTTTCAAATTATCCTATGTCAATAAGCGACACGTCAACGATGCGCCGGACGCACAGATACGACAGCGTTCTTCATCTTCTGGGAATCTTGTCTACTTAATAGATAGAGATACCTAAAGATCGGCACACATGCACAATGTTAATGTTAGAGTGGCGATAAATCTTATTACAAGTAAGTGAGGAGAAAAAAACATTTTGGCAGTGATTAATTATAATATTTAATTATCCACCTAAATAAAATCATTGCGACGTTCCGCTAAAAATAGTACCTACTGCATGAGAATAAAATAAATTGGCAACAAAAACGCAACATTTGCTGGAACGAATGAATCATTCAGTTGAATTCAACAAGAGTCTTTCGTCGAGCCATTATCTCGTTTATTCGCGAAGAAAAATAAAAGAATGGCGCTGAAGTGGAACGGTGTATGGGTAAGTGGTTTGAAAGAAGATGATAAAAATAAACATAAACAAGTTCATAATAGGTAAACGGTCCTCGGTGGGGGCCTGTTTGTTGCATCCGACAAAAACAACACACGAATAGAGATTCTTTCAGTCAGCGACATCAACGCGATCTTCTCTACATCACAGAAGTACAAACATGAACCGGCAACTTTGTTCATTGTCTGCGGTCTTATTCTTTTTCACCACCCTATCCACAGGTAAGTACTTGAGCAATTTTTGAAAATTTTCGAATTTTTTCTTTCAATTTTTTCGTATTATTGCGTATTTCTGTAATTTTTCTTCGGACATGAGTTTGTGGAGTCGGAGGTTTTTTTCTAGTCGATTTTCAAATGAAATATTTGAATTTTTTTATTAAGTTGGTTTTGGCGCACGCACTGAAAGAATGAATTTTTTTCCTTTATTGTTATGGGGACAAAGAAATTCGCTTGAAAGAATTAATGTGACTTCGAATATTATTTTATTGAATGGATTAAAATATTTCCTATTATTGGGATTATAATAATATTTTAAGGTGGTAAAAAAATTATGCGGTATTTAGTCATCGTGAACTCGGCGTTAACGTACAACTTAATTTGAATAAATTTGAATATCCCTGTGAATATCAATGGGATATTTTTTATTAAACGGTGCGGCTGCATAACGGGCTCGATTAAGCCTCTAATTTTTATTACGGTTGTGACGTCAAAAGCCATATTCGTTGTGACATTGACCTCAGTCGATCAGTTTCAAGATTTAATTTGGCACTTTTGCGAGAGTCGAGAGGAATCATTGACTTCTTCTGCTTAGCTGGAAATTTACTATGTAATCTCTAATTGAGCTGAGAACGTCGTCTCTTCCTTTTGTTGGAGCCGAAGAGAGCAACTAAGTACTTAGTCATTATGGATTTCCGCAGAACTAATAAACATGGTGCAGCGTACACCGCAGATTCTTCGTGTAAGTAACATAATAGTGCTCGGATTTTTCCAGCCGGAAGAGGCATTGAACTCGCACTTAAACCCAACATCTAAGGGTAAGGAAATTGAAGATTATGAAGGAACATTTCGAGTTGAAATAAAATACATATTCATAATACTCGCCTAAAAGTCGACTTACCGGTTTTAATTCACGATCGCGATAAAGAGTTCAGCTCCAGTAGGAATCGATCTTCACGAAAATTTCTTCGTCATTGGACGAGGAGTACGACCTCACTGATAATGGGAGTACTATAATTATTATGCAGATCTCGATCTGAAGAATGTGATAATTATTGGATGTAGAAACGAGATTTCCGATGATAGTAAAAGTGAAACGCATCGGTTAGGCATACTCTGATACTTTAATTACTAGGTACCTATTTTGGTACGAGTTATGTGGCTGGATGTTCAGGAAGAGCGTACAGTAATTTAAAATTGACCTTGGAATTTGTAACGAAAAATCGCGTGTTCGTTTACCAAGAAATATGTCCCGTTTATTTTTAAAAAATGAGAAAATATTTTAGTACACTCGACAAGGAACAGACATAAAATTCTTTCGAATGAAATTACTTTCAGCTATTCAGGATAAGTGATGATTTTAACTTATGAATGTAAATAGAAAGCAATAATTTTTCAATTCGAAATTATCATTATTCTGTGTGACCCCTACTCATGGTAAAAAGAATAAAGAGGAAGATGTAATTTTGCACAAAGTTGTTATTTCATCATTCGTTCCAGTTAAACTTTTCATTTTGCTTCTTAGTGAATGTAGAATATTTGTCCACTGCTTTTTTGATTGCTGAATTAATTTAACACGACGAAGTATTTAAAATTTGCAGCAATGTTCTTTTGTATTCTCATAAAAAATAAACTTGGTTACGGTGGAAAGTATAATTCGATTAAACTAAAGCCATGTCCGTAGAAAATTTGTAATGATCGTGAGAAGCAATTGTTACATCTGGAAACAACAAAAGAAAGAAGTCCGTTAGAAACACCTCACCAAAACTCATTCGCCTAGAAGGATTATTGTTATAATGCTAGTACAGGTATCATTTCTTATCACCCACGATTATTTGAGTAAGATTAATAAAGTACATGAAGCCCACGAAAAGTTGTCTTGGTGAACAACGCGTGTATGAATATGTAACATAACCCAGATAGCATGTTGATTGATGCGATTATTTGACCCTTTCAATTCAAGCATGCTCGCTTAACTTGCTTCGTTCTCATCTAGTCGTAAAGAAAAATGGACAAACGACCGTTTCATTTGCCTCTCGTTAACGTATTCGGATACCGAAATGTTCAGTTCCTATTTCCAAGCGAATCTATCTAATTTGATATGCGAGTCATGTAGAGCCATTTCCTGACAGCAGGTACATGCAGATTTTATATTCCAGAGTCAGACACATTCGCATCCTTCTGTCTGGCGTTAAAAATTCTATTCACAGATAATTACACACTCCGCCTCATCCGATGCCACTATCATCAATCTATGTTCAGGATGAAAAAAAAAACGATACGTTTGGTCTTGAAAACCGAGCCAACGTTTTTCTCATCCGCACGATCGTTCCAAGACCACGAATACGATCATCGTTTTTTTTTCCAGGACAAAGAATAACGACAATTCAGCTAGATGGAGTCCAGTATTTCGTCAGTCGAATGAATCCATACTCGCCGGAGCTGAATTCTTTCTTGGCTTACCAATACTGCAGGTCTCTTGGTTTACAGTTGGTTTCGTTCGAAACGAAAGAAAAAGCCGATTCCATTACACAGTACTTGACCAACGCAGGTAATTACCTAGTTTAGTAGATGATTCGATGTTGCGGCTAAATTCGAGTAATATAATAGTCCTCTCTATTTTTTCGTTCCACGATAATTCTGATGTGGTATTGGGGAAAGTGAGATTCAAAGATGGAACAACAAATTTGGTTGAATATTTTCGTTATCATATTATCGTAACGGAATTCTTCTTTTTGAAATTTAAAAGTGATTTTATTCATTTTATACATTTCAGTAAGAAAACCTTCGAGAAATTTTCAGATTATTAAATATAATCTTATTGTTAGAAAGTTGAGTTTTGCTAAATGTTCAAAGGAACATTCAAAAAAAAAAATTCTAAAAGTGAATTTGCTGATCGTTTGAGGAAGTTAAACTGTTAACGAAGTTAATACCTCCATTTATATGCCAATGATCATACTTATTGCCATTTTAAAACGGAATTGGAATTCACTTCTTTTGTACATCTCGAGGCAGCAAAATTTTTAATATCTTCATGCCTAGGAGCTTTGCACTTAACTTTTATCGCCTCTGGAATTGCTTATAAAATTTTATGTCCAGTGTCGTGTTGATTCAAAAGTGTTTTATGATTTTTGACGTACATCTCTTGCAACATTTTCGTCGGCGTGGCGAAAAGGAGCTTTCGGATGTTTTGAAATGAGAGTTTTAAAAAATAAAGGACCAGTTGTTTGCATTTTTCTAATGGTATTCTCCAGTTCATTAAAAGAGTATTTCAATACGTTTTCCCATTGAAATGGCACCTTTTATGTCATAAGATGAGACGTTTTTAAATATGAGCTGGCTATTGAAAAAATTTCTAAGGGGAAATAAATCTTATTTATATGAACTAGATTTTTCAAAAGTAAACTTTGATATCCTCGCAGTAGATATTTTTTGTTATTTTTGAATTTTATTCTATTGAATAAAACAAAGGCGGAACGATTATAAGGAAGCACTTTTTCAATTAAGCAAATGCTCAATTTTTCCAATCGAATGAAATGCTTTTCATGAAAAGAAACAGAATAGATCCTCAATTTCAACCAGTACAAGCAAGGTAATATCCAGCACCATGGGTGATTTTAAGGGAATGCCCGAAGGTCTTTTTCTCAAATCTGCCTGGTCTAGATGTAGGATATGTCAATAGTAGAAAAATTCACATTAACATTATTTCTGTTTCAATTAATAATTGATTTTTATTTGTGGTTCTATAGGTTTCAATAAATACGACTTTTGGACATCCGGCAACCGCCTTGGTACCAACATGTTTCTATGGATGAGCACCGGTCTTCCCTTCAATGCAACCTTCAACTATTTAAAGCAAACCATGGTCGAGGATCCGGAGAGTTCCTTACCAAGCGTACCAGGTAGCACCAGCCCGCAAAGGACAGCCAGAGAAAGGTAATGCAATAAACTTTTTCTTGTATTTGCGGGCAAGCTTCCAAAATTTCTGCTACGAAGTATCATGAAAAATATGTTATGGGATGCCATATCTTTGGTCATGAAACTCGTGCTTGAGTTTCAAGAAAACACTTAACTTTCGTTGGCGGTTGTTTCGAAGATGATCCATATAATCTTTGTCCACATTAAAGCGAAGAAACGACATGGCAAAATTAGTGTTGCAAATTTTTCTGCAACTCATTTCAGTTTAAGACAACTGGTTATGTTAAAAATGAAACTGAGGTCGACAAACTCCATTAATTTAATATTCTATAACTGTTCCTAGAGGAAATGGCAACGTCACCATATCCAAAAATGAAAAAAAACGTCCTCGCGCATAAAACTCGTATCTCTCTTCAATGTGAATTATGTATGGCCGTTCCCCGCTGGTGCCGCTTAAATGAAGATGGTACCAGTTTATTTTCTGCATTTTCTTCATTAAGATTAGGTTCTTACATGAGTTGAGCGTTCGTGTAATCTGAGGCGCGTCCGCGAGACGACAAGGAATTCTTTTCGTGACGAGTCTCTTCCATAAAAACGAGCACGCTCGAAACATCCATGAATCGAAGGTCACCTTTGAATCTTCGGGAGTTTCTGAAGAGAACGATCAGACTTCGTAAAAACGTCGGACCCAGCAGGAAATTTATGTGTGCCAGGACGTAGAATAGAGCTATAAATAAACGAATTCCAATAGAAAGGAGCTGGAAACAGTTCGCGGAACGTTGGGGCAGTCGGAATTCCAAGTACGAAATTTACATCCAAAACCCGATAAGCCTCCGATCTTCAGTTAACAGTGCTTCGCGATCCGCGTGATTCCCCCATGAACAGGATTCTTTATAGGCATTCCTCGTGAAGCCTATTAGAGCCAGTGCGAAATTCGTGAGAACAAAGCTTCCACCCCACTCTCGAAGGATAAGAAAGAAGACGATGTTGACCTTCTGGGGAGACAAAAAGACGAGCCAGACTATCGGCGGCATTTCGCGATCTTCCGAAGATTGGCCGCCACACCTGCGGCCACGCTGATCGCTGATCTCATCTCCGGACGGCGGCGGCGGCGCTTCGCCTTGGAATTGAATATTATTTAACCGTAAAATTCCCCTCGACCATAATTGCGGTCCAACAAAAAACGCTCACCGTTATGCGGACGTATAAATTTTTTTCTATAATAACCGAAAAGGGTTCTTTGTCCGACTTCGAAGGACGGTTGTAATTATCCGCGTAATGGGGTTGGTTTTTTTTTTGTTTCGTATGTTTGCGTACGTAATCGTCTATAAACCTGGATACTTAACGCGCTGACCTGATTTTGCTTTAGTGGCGGACGAAAAAAAGGTTTGTTTTTTATTTGGTCCAAATTGCTTTTGGGGTTTAAGCGTTTAAGAGATGAAATTCCCATTACACTATAACACTTTCAGAGAATAATTTCATTCCAGGAAAAAATTTCTCATTGCAACATTGATTCTATTCTAATTCATTTACGTTTAGATTCAGTTAATTCATTAAAACAGTTCTTGGGGACTCTATGTTACGCCTATGAGTTTTACTACTATTTAATAACTAGAATCTACACTTCAAATAGTAATCAAATATGTCGACATATTTTACATCGTACAGGTGCATAAAAACAATTTTATGGAAGAATTACGACTCTTTTGTTGTCTACAGTCTGCTCGCTTTTTCATTACAAATTTCATTACTATGTAACCACACTAGAATAAGTGAATGGTGATATCTTTCTTTTTCTTCTTTTATTTTCTCACTTATTGCAGCAGGTTTTTTTTTAAATAATCATATTTGGTTATTACTACAATAATTTAATTACTTACATTAACGTGGATGGTAATTTTTGTATCACTTGGATAATATTAGCTCAAATTCAATCTTTTATGAATTTAAGTACAGCTTTATGAGCAATTGCTTATAAAATCGTATATAATTGCTGTTTCTCATATTTTTGACTCAAATAATGCAACACCTTGAATCATTAATATATAAAATACAATAAACAAAATCGTTGAATTCTGACTAAGCGGGTGCGGTTCCTGCGAAGCGGGCGCCGTAGACGGCCCCGGTAAAGGCGCCGCAGGCGCCCCGGCGCCGAAGGCGCCCTACTTTGTCCTCCACAACCTCTTCATCCAGACCCAGGTCACGATTATTCGAAAAACATAATACGCGTTCGAGTTCGGTGATTTTCAAAATTTTCAAAAAATTTGTATCGGTATTGAGTGTACGGTATTTTCCCACCGATACAATAGGATACAGAAATACCGATACATTAGAAAATACTTCCAACATACATGCGCGCACTACGAAACTGTGCAACAAATGATTGCGCATACCGAACATAAATCCGAACGATTTTTTTCCAGTGACGAGAGTGGAGCTTCCAGCGCATGCGTCGCCTTAAAAGCGCCAACATTCGAATGGAAAATCGACAACTGTATGAGCGTCAAGGACTTCATTTGCGAACAGACTCGTTGTTACTACTACAATTACGGCTCTATTCCTGTGTCATCCGCGCAGGGGTAAGAAGGTGAGCCCACAGGAGCGACTCATCTGGGGTTAGGGTACTTATTTTGCGGCTTTTTATTACTAACACCCAGGTGCTTGGTTGCCGATGGAGCGGGCGATTTTAGTTTAATTCTTTTCCCTCATATACATATCTCATGTATCATTACTATAGAAACACTGTGGGTTTGTTCCAGCTGGCGTTGTGAACCGTCAGTGTACTGTCAGGATTCTGCGCTGTTCTTAAAAAGTACATCATTTTATGAACAGCGCAGAATCGTGACGGTACGGAAATCGTTCACAACGCGAATAGAACATTCAAATGATTGAGGTCTCCACCGCTCTGCATGATAAAGAGTCTTATTGAGTTGTAAATATTATAGCAATAAGAGACTGATAATTAGATGGTCCCCGTTTACGTCAGAGCCGAGAATTTTTGATACCTTATCTAATTTTCTCATTATTTCCAGGATGCTTTTAGTCGCACAAATTTCGTTCATGATACGACTCAATATTCATAAAGTTGAATTTTACACGGGTCTGGTAATGTTAGTCAAGTAACGCTGGATTGAGAAATATACCGCCTTCTCATCTTTATCTCCATTCTTCACTCATTAATGTGTAATTATATTATACGCGATACTAAATACTATAACTCGACTGAATAGCCAGGTGTAACATAAATCCTAAACGTCGTGAGGTGTATTATATACAATCGTAAATATTCATCAGGACTTTCACAAGAGCATCCACACATTTGCAACATGAACTAATAATCGACTATGTATATGTTGCAGAGACTGAGAATATGAGAATAGCTTCTAGTAATGCAAGCATCATTGTAATATTGATAGAACATTCTATACAGTTTGATAAAAAAATGTTAGAGATTGATTAAAGTTATGCGCGTCTAGCCAGACGTATTGCACATTATGTTCAATTGCTTTATTCGGTTTATGAACTCGAACAAGTGAACGATCGATCAATTTTGTCGTGAACAAAGATTAAAGTGCTATGTTATACAGGTATATTGTTTGAAATGTGGAAGGAACGTCTGGGTACTCTTGTGAAGGATAAGAATCAGACCACACACGACTAACAATGCCCGACCGATTAATATGGATGAAGTTCGAAATATTCTACAATTACCCATCTAACTGGTTTTAGTACATACGCGACATTATAATTTCAATTTATACGAAATTTCCATATTACTTTGTCGATGCAAGACTTCGTTACACGGCTTTTTTCTTATTTTTTTTTTTCATTACAATAAAATTAAGCTCGGAATATCAGTCGTAAAAATAAACAAGATGGAACTTTTTTTGAAACGATGACATTTCGGAATAATTTACGTATGAACCCGGTAAACAGTTTCGCACTAACGTTTCAAACGCAATATCTTTTCAGGAAAATCAGAACAACAACATTGGCTCCAACGACTTCTTCGTCCACCGAAAGTATTGATAATAATAATATTAGTAATTTAATTAGTAAAATCCTCTCCTCTCCGATGCAAACCTTGACCGAGACTGATCGTGCTGCAGTGGACCGTCATCCAGTATTTCTGCATAACAGCAAAGACATTGATCTCGAAAAATCTACTAACGGTCCGTATGACAATTTCAACTCTCATATCGAAATGCAAGATGAACCTTCCTCTGGCAATGAAGATCAAGAGGGTAATGTTTCCACGATGGAACCAGAAAAGGTCACGTTTGTTAGTTCCTTACTTTCTTCACCTTAGTTTAAGTTTCGTATGGAATTTTCATTGAGTTCATGATTATCAGTAATATTTTCAATAAAAGACTTTTAGTACGTAAACTCTATGTTGACTTTCCCCTTCGCACAGTGATGTCAATGCCGCCAACTTTTGAAAACGGCCATTGAGCGGATTGTTGCTGAACTACGTCTGGTACAGTTTCCTTTGTTTCCCCTGCGACCTCTAGCGAGAAGACATTTAGTTCCCTACTTTACCGTCATCGCAATGGCAGGGAGATTTAGTAAACGACCATAGAGGGCACTGTAATAGGGTCAGACATCAAACGAGGCGATAAAATGGGGAACAAATTTTACGATTGTTTTTAACGATGTATAAATCTGTAATAAATCTGAACTAGAGTAGAATCATTTTGTTTTGAGGAATATACAGTTCCGACTTCTTTTATAGTTTATGCTTTGTAAATTATACTATTTTGCAAATTACACCTGCACGACTTCATTAGCAATGTGATATCTATAAAATGCAATATTAATAATATATTCATATATATTACAAGAGAATGACGTTATATTCATTTAGTCACTTAAGCTAAGTGATAGGCTATCAACTGAAATTATAGGTCTAAAATAATTTCTAACTTATTACTTTCATATTTAATATTTCAAATTCAGTTGCTCATTATTCAAGAGTTCATACGGTTGTTTCATTCATTAGCAGGATTCCGACGTGTTTCAGTGACGCTCCTTGTTCATAATCCTTTCTCTAAATCCGAATTGTGTGTTACCCAAACTTCACATATTTGTGGTGGAAGTAAGTCGATGATTAATTTAATTTCATGTTTAAATCGTTTCATGATAATCCTCGTTTTGAAGTTCAGAATAAAATTAACTATTGAACCGATGTGTTGTTTAGTTGTTTAAAAATCATCGTCGAAACAGTCTGAAATAGAAATTGTTCGAAATGGTGCATTCGCCGGCAGATTAGGGAAGAACAATATTCAGTTACCATTATGTAATAAAGAATACAAAATTGTAAGAAAAGGATGTCAGAAAAAATAATTGATAAACATGAAATTTCAGAGTTTTTCCAAAACGATTTCCTTGCAATACTCGGATTCAAAATTTCTATTTCTTTACATTGATTAAAATTACTTCCATTTAACATATCAATTTTTCTTCTAGAGAAATCTTTTCAGATTTCTTTAATCGCAATGTATTAATTCTTTCTAACCAATTTTTTTTGAATTGCCCAAGTGATATTCAGCAAAGTTTTCTTATGAGTTGTAACTTTTAATTTAATTTTCACAAGTTAATTCTATTTCTATTCAAAACTCTGACAAATTTTTTTGATATTCCTTTTTCTTCAAAATTGTGGCCTTTCAATGTTTTGTTCTGCATATGTGCTTCAAAATTTGCTAGTTGTGTTATATGTATATCTTTTTAGAGAAAAAATTAATATATTTGATTAATCATATTCAATTTCATGTAAAGTTGATTGTTTGAACTTGAGTAGTCTTCTTTTATCTTCAAATTTTTTTCAGATTTCAGTCAAACAGGATAAATCACGGAATGCTGAAATATACGACGTTTCGATGGATGCACAATAGCAGTTCGGCGTTGTTACTTTTGAACTCTTGAAATGAAGAATACTATTCTCTCGTTTTGTCATTTTCTTTTGAAAAATACTATTATAAGTTTTATTTAAATCTTCAATATTTCTTAAAATTAACAGAATTTGTTTATTTTTCTAACCCAACCTAATCTAATCTTATGATAGTTATTAACTTGTCGAAATGTCAGTAGTTGTAGTCTTTTTTTGTTTTATAGAATGTTTTTTCAATTCTAATTCATTTATTTGTCGACGGTACTTTTCGAATCAAACAACATCTGATCTTCAAATTCCTCAATTACGTCTCAAATTTTATTTGCTTTCCTCAATGTATGCGAAAAATTGTTTCATTATCAGTATTCTCAATGTTAAAAATTTATCTCTTATTCAATATCGAATTAAAATTTGTTTCGATATTTGTGTCAGGTTTCCAATACGTTTCGCTGAATATTCTCCGAAGTGTTCATAATTTGTAGATTTTTTTTCAAATTTTCTATGTCGAATTCGAAATGTATTATTTCTCTACTTTCAATTTTTGTTTATTGGTTTTCATTTTCCAACAAAATGTTTTTGTATTTTAGGAACTTCTCCATATTTCGACTTAATATAACTTTTTAAACAAAATATATAATTCTTCATTTCGTAATTTTTTTATTTCCGCAATGTAATAATAAGAATAATTGAAAATCTTAGTTAATGTTGACTGTTTGAAGAATGAAAAGCAAATTTCCAATATTTTCTTGTGAATTTTGTTGGATTTGTCCAAAGTATTTTGCCGAACTTCGTTTCATTATTATCAATATTTTAGTTTTTCTTCTATAAAAAGTCTTACTTTTCAAACCTATTCGGTGCAGTCTGAAATATCCTAAATATGTAACAATTTTCTCTTTGAAATTTTCCGCAATTATTACGATTTATTTTTTTTGACAAATTTCATGTCTCCAGCTTATTAACCAGTCCTCTGTTTAGGTTGCTTGCCCAGCAAAAATGATGACATACGAATTTTACATGATGCTTAATTTCTAGACATTTTGAGAATTATTTAAATTTTTTTCTCATTATGATGGAGATTTCGACTATATTTGCTACTGAGCTCTCTCCAGTTGCAAGCGTGTTTCCCCAATATGATTCCATCAAACGGAATTTGAAGATATTAAAGAAAAATCCAAACACATTGATGCAGGTTTTGATGAAGAGATGTAGTAAAAAAATATCGAGTAGCTACTTGATATTTAGAAAACTGCAAATTTAATTTTCCTCACGTATTTTTGGGCATGAAATTCCAACGTCACTCATGTGGCATGCAGGGCGTGCTTACGAAAACAACCCGTAATATGATTTTGAGTTATTTTTCAACTGGTCATATAATTGTTTAAGTTTCCATTGAGTGGAAAATCCGATAAGACACCGCTCGGAAACGCAATGCAATTAATAATAGCCCTACAACTAGAAATGGAATCTTTACGGTATGCTTATTCCGGTGAATATTCAACGCAATGGACTATGGTTACCCCATAGAATGCGACGTAATAGGGCGCCTCTAAGGTAGATCTCGTTGCAAAGCTTATTATTCACTTTTTTCTTTAAAAAAAACCCATGTTTCTGATTAGTGAATTTTATTAAGAGGGCGTTGAATTCCGTTTGTCACGTGGTGCGTGCGCTTAAAGGGGCTGTTCGTACAACGTGCACACCGAAAAAGGTGGGGATTTCAATCTGATACACGTCACAGTTGATTCAGTCGTTTACGCGTTCTCCTGAAAGATGTGCAAAGTATAAAGTGAACGAAGTTGGTGACGGAAATACGACATTCGTTCCGAAGGTGAGTTCCCTATTGAAATATTGGGAGTCATGAAAAAATTCCTCGTGAATGTTGTCAATTCTTTCAGAAATGAAACCGGTTCCCGTTCAAAAAGAATATAAAAGTATGAATAGCCGACCTTTTTTTGAATACAATTTCAGGAAAAAAGAATTTCATACATTGTTGAAAATAATTTTTAATCTAACGACCAGTCTATTGTTTTCTTTATGGTTGCGTTTGCTGAAATCGTAAAATTCCATAATTTTTCTCTTATCAGATCTGAGAACGTCCGAACGATAATAAATATACACGAATATCTATATGTAAATCAAGTCCGATACGTCCATGTAGGTACCAAAGCCAAAAAGGACAAATTTATTTGCCTTTGTCGAATTCTTGTGACATCAAAATGCTTTGAAAATGATCCGCCGTACGAACTGCTCCTTTCGGAATTCCGCGACTCCCGTCCCGTATGTCATCGCGCATTTAAGTTCTTTAATATGTTAATTTTTGTTGAAATATATTGCATCAAAATCGAAGTGCACCGACGCTGCGTTCCAAAGATTTATAAAATTCTTCGCAAGGAGACGGCTCCCTTTCTCGGAAATTTCTCTCATCTTTCAACGATTCCGATTGAGAGAGATATATATAAACTCGATTAAACCAATTCATAATTCATGAACTATTCGAACCTGGCCGCTACATAGTTCTGCATTTTTTACAGGCATGGAAAATTCAGCGTATGTGCCAAATACTGGACATATTAATTCACCTGCTTTAGTCGTCTTCTCCCAGTCTGGCGGTCTTCAAGATGCGCTCAGGATCCAGAGACCTTACAATTCACAGGTGAGGAAAGGGGATGCTAATTAACACGAGGGATAACACGTCGTTGATAATATATCTAAGACAATGACGTAGATGGGAAAATAATGAAGGAGGAGATTATTGTAAGACTTCCTTCAAATGAAAATTTTTAAACCTCAATTTCAACTGAATAATTGCAAGGATCCACTTCTATGATATAAACGAAAATATGCTGAAAATCTCTTCCTGACTCAACAACAAGTCATTAGGTAACCAGCGATGGAGTCTTGTTGAGAAAAACATTACAAGAAATAGAAAAGTGAGGATTTTAAGAATTAGGTGTGAATTCGGGAAAAGATTAAATTTAATAAAAGTGGATTGGCAGAGACGGATCTACAATTTTTAAAGAACGTAAATGCGAATTTTCTCTCCTTAAATTTGTCTCGATTATTTTTTCTAGACTTCCTTTGATTTCTGAGATATCCATGAAAATTACCAAAATTAAGGAAAAAATCTTACAGAATTCTGATTAATACAGGAATTTATGTATACCGAATACTTTTAATTTTCCACAAATACTTGCGGATTTTCCGTCAAATTCAATAAAATCTCGAGTTTCTTGCGAAAATTTATGAATTAAATTTTTATGTTGGCATACCCAATTTGGTGATTTCTTGACTTCCTTTATGAATATCCATGAATACGAAAAAATTTGCTAGAATCGATTAATGTTTCTTCATTTTAATTATAATTAATAACTTTTATTTTAGAATATTCTGCATCTATTCTCGAATTCTGAGAAAAATGTTCTCATTTATCCATGTTTGTGAAATTCCTATGAACTGTATGAAAATTTTCAAAATTCAATAATAAAATTTTGAAATTTGTGGAAAACATTCTTGAATTTCTCAGAAAATTTTTCTTAATTCGGAAAATTCATTGAGACTTAGTTTGAAGAGATTTTTCGGATGTCTCATCAAACTCAAAAACAAACTAAGTGAATGTGGATTTATTTTCAACTACATTTTGCGATTTTTCGACATTTAACATTCATTTTCTTTAAACAAATAAGAGAAACTTCTTCATAATCGATCAACATTTTCGAGCGTATACTGTCTTAATCTTCTCGAAAATTTGAAAATTTGAAGATATTTTAGTTCATTTAACTGATTTTGGAATAATTGGAAATGGAGTAATGAATATTTACATTACCACAGACAATTCCGGTTGCTATGAATTTTCCATGATATATTTTTATTCGAGAATTTTCTTTCAGTTCCTAATAAAAATAAGACAAATTTTGTGAGAATAGATGAATTGCACAATTTCCGTTCTGATTTTTTTGACGATTTCGAAAATTTTCGATTGATCTACGAGAAGAATGAATGAGAATTTTATAGAAATCAATGCAAACCGTCGAATTATTAAAAGTTTCTGAGCTTTTTTCTTAAAATAATTTCTTTTTCAACCTGCAATAATGTCTTGTTATTCACTGAATGTGTGGATCATTTATGTTATTTTTGCATGAATTTACAACATGAAAGGGAATGTATTCCAAAGAGAAAATTTTTTCAAAATTTGTAAATTGAAAAAATCTCAATACTTGTAATGTTGAGAAATATCAGAAAAAATGTTGCAAAATTTATAAAAAAGAGAAGAAGTGAAAACAAAAAACATTCGAGTAATCTATAAATTCCCAAATTTTATGGTTTCTAAAGAGATTTCTTTCATATATTACTCGTATTTTTTTATTCAAGAATTTTCTTCCAGTTCATCATTAAAAAAATAAGACAAATTTTGTCAAAATCGAGACAAATTTTCATGTCTTCGAGAAATTGGATTACCTTTTCAACCTCCAACATGTTCTTGTTATTCATTGAATGTACGGAAAATTTATGTAATTTTTGCATGAAATTAGAGTTTGTAATTAACAATACCACATGAAGTGGAATATATTCCAAATTTCGATTAAAAATAAAGAAAAACATATTAAAAATGAAGATCCATATAAAAACCGAAAGTCAGTTTGAAATTTGGAATATTAGCCAAATGTTTTGGAATGTTTATGGGAATCAGAAACAAAACTACTCGATTTTTCAATAATCTAAGTGTTTCTATGGAAATTTCTCTCTACAGTATCCAAAAATACGCAAACATTCTCGAAAAAATTACTTAAATTGACCGAATATAGAAATGTCAGAAATTAGTATTTACAGAAAATTTGAGTCGTAGATTGTATTCTGAAGAGATTAGAAGAGCAGCCAAGCAATTTCCCAACCTACTAATTTCGGGTTTTTCTGTCCACTTTTAAAAATTCAGAAAATATCTTATCGAAATCCAGGAAATAAATTATCGAGAAGATTATCATTTACCCTAATTATCCAACTTCAACATTTTTTCACCTGTTTTCTAAAAAGAGAGATATCTGAAAACATGAAGCTTTTGTATGTTTCCTTGAAATTTTTAAAAATGGAACTGCTCACAATTGTAAAAAGTTAAAAATCGTGTTTAAGTTTCTTAGTAAATCAGCAACGTAAAAAATTAACTTTAGTAGTGGTAGGACAAAAAAATAGTGATCAAAGTAGAATTTGTTTTCCAAAAGCTGCACGAAAGCTGCATTTTTGATATCATAATTTTCTTTGAAGGACAAATATTGTTATGACTGAAGAATGGTGACTATAGTTTTAATCAAGGAATTTGTTGATATTGACAGCAACGCACAATTCCTTTTACTTAATAATTTATCAATAATTGAAAGTAATTTCTAGAAAGAGAACAATGGCCAATTATAAGTACATAATTTAAGGAACAATATGATGTTTTCATTGAACATAGATTACAAAATTGCACTCATATCTAATTTTCCATTTCAGTTCACCGTTTCGGACGCTGCCAAAAACATGCATCGACCTTTCGATACCACAAGCTTCGGATTGCGTCACATGGAGGCGTATAGCGGTTTATCTGCCCACATTCTCAACCATCTTCAGCCACAGTTTTTGCACCCGGGTCTTTCTCTCGGTTCGAGCGCGTTCCGTCCACTCGCGGATTTCAAAAACTTTACATCGCCGTCAGCTTTCGCGCCTCCGAAGTGTTTGAAGATCGAAACTAGTAGTGAAAATCATATCGGACATGGTCGTGGTATATTTTCGCCTTCCGACGACAGGTTCCTGGGTCCGAGTCCCAGGGCAGATTCATGTTCACCCGCGAGCGCCTCCCTGTCTCCCCAACCGCAATCTCAAGTCAAGGAGGAAAGCATGGACGCGCAGATGTCCGAGGATGGAGAAGCTCAGCATGGTAACGCGAGGGACAATGAATCGCCGGGAGTCCACGACGACGGTAGGGGATTCAAAAGTGAGTCGTTGAAAATAAAGTAATTTGTAATTATAATCGGTGATTGACACTCATCTCCTTTCATTGTGATCAATATTGAAACAATGTTCTCATCCGAGTTTAATGTTCCAAAATTAATTTGTGTACCAGTTTTATGGCTAAACACAACGTCGCTCGTTTCGTTGGTGTATAAAACTTTCGCGCTATTATGATTGTCCTACCTGCGTTGGTGTCTCCATTCAATATGACTAATCATTTTTTATGTTTCCTAGTAATTCAATAATGTTAACATAATCGACCGTCAGGCTTTGTTACATCGGTGTTTTTAAACAAAATTCCCATAAATAATATTTTCGTAGGTTGGCTTTCGGTCTATTGCGAACCACCGACCAGTTCGGCGAGTATATTTTTTGATTGCATGAAAAGTCAACTGTAAAAGCCGTAAAGCTTCGACAAAAATGTCGAAACGAAGTAAAGCGGACACGAACGCAAACCGCCAGACCCGTTAAAATCACCATCCAAAGCTCAATTTCCCTCATAATTCCACGCATTATGTTAGCATTACATAGACCGTTAAAATCTGTTAGTAAAAGCTTACATATGATTTGTTGTTGCGGCTTTCCACGCCGCAAAACACATTCGTGTCCAATATTTCCCTATTTCTGTTTGCATACCATCCTTATATTTCCGTATATTTCCTATGGACCAATTTAGTTCGGTCAATTTGGCTATGAAACAACGCGCTCCCGGTCCCTGCTATACGGCTATTTTGATCGATTGCCGAAGCGGCTCTATTGCGTTAATTCAGTTTTTCGGACGCCGTTTTCACCTAATAGGACGCAATTCCGACAACCGATTCGCCACTTCCGTTATCATTGTGGGCATCTCAATATTCGACACTTTTAACCATTTCAAACTGAAAAAATTAATAACAAAAAACAAAGACCATCTTATAAAATTTATTTTTATAACTTGTTTCAAGTCAAGAAATTTAGGCGCGTCACTCTTATCGAATTACAAAAAAATTAATAATGTGATATGTGGAAAACCCAGGAAAAACACGTATTAATACATCTATAGTGATCGGGTTGCCCATACAGATGCAGCTCCATTTTATAACTGACTCCTGCTTTCTCTGACTCTAGTAACTAAGATTTTGAGCATATTCTGATTTCTAATTAGTACAACATGTAATTTCCATAGTATTTTTAACATAATATTCGCTTAGGACTCAGGCTAAAGAGATACAAGTGAAGTTAACCTAGCCAAACCTTTCGAAATGCTTGCATAAAGTTAACAAACAGCGGACGGTGAAATTGACACATCGAACGTGCACTCCCGATGGATTCGATTTGACGTTATGAAAATTGGTGTTCGACGAATAGCTAGTGGGGTTTAACAATGTTAACAACTGAACCTTTTCATTCCCACAAGCATGTACGATAGTTAATTACGAAGTTTTATTAAGCGGAGTATTTAAATGTCTCCAAAGAATGCAATATGTTTGCTTTGATCTTTCCTCTCCCCTATTTGAGAAAAGTCGAGTACCGATATTGAAAATAGGTTCTCTATTAGTCATCCAACTGAGAATATCTTTTGAATGACGTAGTTTCGTGCCCCGTGAGAAATCATATTGTCGTTTTAGTGCTATATAACGAAGACGATGTTATTCGCGCAAAAGTGGGGCTCATACCTGTTTTGCCCCATTGTCGATTCACTTAAACGGATTACGATGACATATTTTTTCGATTAAATTATAGGGAGGGAAAACACGTGCGTATTTTTCGTTATGGTTTCGATTTTCAGTAAGCCCGATTTGTAGCATTTTTAACAGTATTCGGCTTTCAAGTTGAGCGATTCATACACATATTATGTGACTTGTACAAATTTCTTTAATTTAATTTTGAATAACATGTATATAAAACTATTTATCACTACAAACTGTACAATTTAGATATTGGGAATGTTAAACAAAATGAAAAAATAAAATCTGAAAATGTTCCATTCACAATTTTCTAAACCAAAAGAATAATAATTTTTTTGACGTCTTATAAATCGATGACACCACCTGCATGCAGAAAAACATAACGCATAGCGCCCAAAGGATGATCGTGTTTGGCTACTGTGACGCATCTATCTCTCTTCCACTCTGTAGTCGACGTTCCGTCTTGTCATGTTATTATTTACAACAATTGCGGACAAAACTTTAATCAGTTTTTGCATTTTAAGAAGTTGATTATCGATATAACCACTAGTATTATCACAAGAGCATTGAGAATAACCAAATGTATTTCCGAGTCACGTGTCGTACAGTCAAAGAAATTCAGCTGTAATAATGACAGGAATTTGGTACTCATAATCGGAATTTCTAGTGAAAAGAGTGCCAAAACGACTATCCTGTAGTATATACAAACTGATTCCACTAACATAGAAAGTAAAGGGTTCAATCAAGTCATAATAGAACAGAAAACTTTCATTAGTACAGGAATAAAATCTCATACTAAGTACCGGAATCATTCCTGTACTTCAGCGGTGCTCCTTTCCAGGAACTGATAAAAAACGTACAATATTTTCCTTTGCTCACGGCAGGAATGCCTAATTGCATGAAACGTTAGATTCCTTTGCGTGTTATGGGAACTCGTAAAGAAATATTTATTCCTGATAACCGTTCAATCCGTTGATTGTTACAGGAATCATTAGTGGAAAAGTCATGGCTTATTATAGTTCGATTCTGTTCGTATTACAGGAATTCTTAGTGGAATATTTGATTATTCAAATGTTACAGGAATTTCTATTTGTTATTACTATAATAATGCTTTTGAAATCATACCCATTTCCAATATTTCTTGATATTGGGATTTGTAGTCCTTAGTTCCTTACGAATTGCTACTTTTCAAGGATGTCTGTTTTTACGTTATCAATTAAAACTTGAAATTGTTTCATATGAAATGTATCAACTGATAAAAATATTATTATTCTATAAATATCATTCGCAGAAAAATGCAACAATGTGACAATATCAATTCTGAATACACAAAAACACACTTCTAGGATGCCCCACAGACTTTAATCAGGAATAAAATAACGAATGTCTATCAGGCCTAATACCATAATCCTATTAGAAAAGAGAATTTACATTTCTGTACCCAGTGCACATGTGTTCGTTTTTTACTTTCCTTCTAATTTTTTCCACTGACACTTTATGATAATTTTTTTTGAAAGCAGCTAAAACGAGACTTGAAAAAAATGTTAATTTATTGAAGAATAAAGAGAATGAATTTTTATCAATTCATACAGTTGAAAAAACAAATAACGAGGTAACAATGTAAAATTCAAATACACACAAAACGAAAGGAAAATATGTAACCCCGCTTTTTTTGGTTCAAGAAAAGGATCTGTATCCGTAGAAAAATTTTTTCTCTGAAAGTAGTAAGTGTGGAGCAATGGTAAATCCTAGAAAATTTTAGAAATCCTGCTTTTCTTCCGCTTATCCAAATAAGGTATTGTAGAGGAATGACCCTCTTGTCCCTTTAACATGTGGATTAACTTTTATGTTGAAGAGGACAATTTATTGTTTTCTGAAAACCAATGAACTGTATTCACTTTCTACAATTTATAAAAAATTTCAATTATTCAAATATATGTTATTTGAGACTCAGTTGAATCAAAGATTAATAATAAAATATATAAAAAAAGTTTTTGAGATGCATTGAATGATTTTAAAAAAACGGACAAGACTTATTTTCCAATCAGGAAATTCTAACCGATGGTATCTAAGAAATAATGAAAATTTGAAAAAATGTTTTCATTAATCGTTAAAAATACTGAATTCTGAATGTGAATTAAAATGGAAAAAAGTATATCGAATCGATGGTCTCTTCTGTTTGCTATAATATTATTGAATAGCGGACATTAACTTAAATTTAATTAAAACGAATGATTAAAAACACTGTTAACATCTTAAGAAAGTTGGTTTAAGAAAAAGGGGAATACAGAAAAATTCTGAAGTTTCTGATGTATTCCCCAGGTATGTAGATCACGGTTTTCCACATCAACTAGCACACTACTCATATTACACTTACTAGTACTATTATTTCGATTAATTCGCTCACAAAGCGTCAAGTGGTGCTATTTCTGGTTATTATTACAAATTAACACTTAAAAATTACGAAAATATACTCGTTCATTTGGGAACATCAATGTTTCACAATTGAGAAATGTACAAGCACTAGTGTTGACTACGTTGGTAGTAATCTTTGAAATAAATTCCTGCACACAATGAAACCTATTCCTGTTAAAAGTATTATTCGGATATTCATCAATGGAAATCAAATATTATGGGTTTGGTTAACACTTCTCGGAAAAAGCAGTTTTAACTTTACGCACATTCCATTGTTGGGTGTACAGGAATACTTCCTGTTCCCTATTCCTGTGATGAGTGTTGCTCAAGCACGTAAATTATAATCACGTTTACCTTTCACTGATTTTTATTAATGAGAGTTTAATTCCTGTACACAAAGCATTTTCGTCACCAGAATCATTCCATTTGTCTTTAAAGTTTTGAATTCGTTTAATAAGTTGACTGGAATATTCCTATTATTATATCAGTGTAATAACAACAGGAATCTGTTTTACTAGAAATTCCCGCAAGCTTCTTACAGAAAATGTAAGTAAATTGTTAACTGTGTTATACAGACTGACGATAATTCAATTTAATTCATCAAAATATGCAATTTTTGATAACACAAAATTATCGACTTGGCAGATAACCAATTTTTTTAACCATACTGATTATATGATTTTTTGAGACCGTTCCGTCCCTGTGTAATGGAATTGAATAAATCGGAAATTCACGTTCGGGATTTCATTTACCAAATTTCGTAATCGGTAATGAAACCACCCCTAGCCACGGTGTTCCAATTCCATTGATTTGTAGCATAATCGAGAACCAATAACTGTAAGCAGCACCAGTCTTCACGTTTTTAATTTCGATGCTCATTAATCGAGGGGAAATGTTCTGAATCAGAATCTAACACACCTATCGATCATTGATTAGTGTCGGCCTTCCTCGGAAGGATTTTATTAGTTGTAATAATATTGATTAACTGTTGTCTGAAAATTCTTGCTGAAAAACTACGAATCGTAATTAAGGAAATCAAAATCATTTAAAGCATCAACAACAAAATCGAGCATTTTCGTTGGGTAATAGTCGTAATTACCCTTGCCGTTGGGATTGAAGAGGGGTCAAAATTTATCGGTGTGTTTGAAATGAAATGAACAATTAGGGGATTTAAAGGGAGCGCATTTCGATTCAGTATTCAAACGTTGTCAGTAGCTGTTAGTGGTGCCGCGACGCGAAGTGTGGAATGGCGAGTCGCGTCGCGACGTTTCCCGACTACGTTGCTACCAGCTGCAACACGTATACACTAATTGCATTCTGATGGATACGTGGTCTCCACTCTTTTGCAAATGTTGCACCCCTAAACCAACTCCGTACCGCAATTAGAAGACTTGATTTTACAGCGCGATATTTACGATTATCAAGGGGTAGAACACAGCGATCTTCGAGGCATATTTCAACTTTTATGTCAGTCTTTAATGAACAGTCCTCATAAAGCAAGGTTTTCTATGGGCAAACGATCGATATTTGTCTGTTTGCACCATTTCGAATCCGAGTATGATAATTCAATTTAACGTGTGTACGCTTATGTATTGGGGTGTTCAGTTGTCTATAAAGTGACAAGTTGAAATGTGTGTCATTTGCAGGATCAATTCCACATGGGGTGTCGCATACGACAAAACTGAAGACTGCATAGAAATGGGTGGGTTCGATAGATTCACCCCAAACTGTTAATCCGTGTGAAACATATAATACCACCCCACATTTGCCATGAGAATATTTTCGAATGGGACTGTCGCAATAAACATGAATTCCTCATCGAAATGATATTTCAGATATGTTTTCCCTGGCAGTGATGAGACTTGGATCCATCTCTGCGCCCCCTCAATAAATCAGTTCTGAAAGTATAAATGATGAGGTAATGTTTGCCTATTTTTAATTAAAATATGCACAAAAGCGCCGAACTTTCCGACTAAAACGAATGCCACGGTTGGTTAGGTATGCATTTTTGAGCGAAATGATAAATTTTACTGTTTTGTCGACCTACAGACTTCACCGCCGTTTTATCCGGGACAGTGGTCCTAAAACGATAAGAATATCTGGAAAAGAGGTGATTACAAGTTATGGAATAATTCTGCGGACGTTTGATTTTTTAATTTCATCACTTTTATGTTTTTCAAAAAACGATCAATCAGGCTGCGAAATTCAATTAAAAAATGAATAATATGAATAAAAATAAAATAAAAAAATCGCGTAGGTTTTAGAGGAATGAATTTCATGATATCCCCCTCCAAATCTTTCCTGACTTGAGTTATATCCGACTCGGGTGGATACCGTTTAGGAAACACTGATTTCGACAGACTTAACAGTTTCAATTACATTTGTCAATCTGGCGGCGGTTCTTCTCGCCTGGGGGATTCTGTCATCCCAGCTTCGGCCTAAGCGTGAAAATGCAATGTTGGATATAACTGCGAATTGCGGGCAAACTGAGAATTGGCCGCGAATATTCATAACCACCAAAGGTTAAAGACCGGCTTTTCGACCCGATTCTACCGAATTGGGTGAAACGAATCGACTATCGGCAAAAAGGGGTCGACGAGAAGAAAAAAAAATCGTTTCCTATTGTGTCATTACCGTCCCGAAATGATGCCGTAAAGTTTAAAGGATGAAATCAACAATAACAAACAGACTTTAAAGTACATCCAATCGTACAAAACAATAACAAGAAATGTTTACATTTCGGGAGATGAACCAAATTGTCTAAACTAATTCCACCAAATAGTCGTATTGTTATTCTTCCGTCGTAACATATGGATACACCTGCTTGTACCGAGATCATTTATGATGAGATGAAGCGATATGTAAAAGGGGCGAACATGAAAGGGTACACTTCAACGAAAATCGTTATCGACAGGGATGACATGCTTCTCAAACAAAGCTGTAGCCATGCATTCATAATAAAGCCAATCGATCGAAGGGGATTTCGAAAATGAAATTACTTCTTCGTCTGTCATAAAAGTCGTCTGTCTGGTTAAATTCGTCGAGAAAACCCATCGATTATTTCACGTAGCCAGCCGATAATATTGACGTGTTAATTTTACGGGAGGTGTAGTAAACGTCTCGCCATGGAGGGAAAAAGTCTATAAATTGAGCGTATTGTATCCCGAGTTTTGGAAGAATCCGTTTTCGACCTTCACTATTTCTTTATTCGTTGACTTCCGGACGGGCCATTGTCACGGCCGATGCCATTGACTATTCGGTATTCATTCAGAAATATTCACCAGATGTACAATTTCAGATGACTGAGCATTAAGCCTTTTATCCTAGCCGTCTAGCCGAAAATGGTGTTGGCAGAAAATATTTTCGATACTCATGAACGCACTATGATTTCATCGGAATTGAATCATTCTCATTCGCGCGACGGGGGATGAGTCAATCATTTTTAACGTCCATTTCGCATGAAACTAAAATCCGTAACGATATTAATACAACCGTATACCCTGGCGGTCATTCTTATTTCTATAATGGGATACTCAGCTTATGCCGTAAATGGTTGAAACCGGCAACCGTAACAATGTATGTGTTTATGGTCTCTTCACAACAGTACAATCTCATTGAGGCTTTTTTGCGAAAACCTCCCAGTTGCAATCGATACGAAACTACGTTTGAAAACATTCGTCCTCTTCTCTTACATCTGTGGAATATATAAAGTATTGGAGGTTTTTTCCTCAACTTGGCATAATTTTAAACGAATTAAAAACCGCTGCTGCAGCTGACAATCGTTTAAAAAAGTGAAATGATTTTTTTTGTTCAAAAGCCCAAATTTCAAGCTTCTTATGTAATTCTAACCGATTCTGTAACTATTTTTTGAATTTCGGAATAAGTTGTCGAAATTTAAATAACTTAAATTGCGCAAAATTCTCATTCGCATGGCTTCAAACGCCTTCCTTAATTAGAAGTTTTTCGGAAAGTTGATCGCAACACGCCGATTTTGGGCTACCAAACACACCCCTCAAGTCTTGGCTTCGAGAAGGTTCGAGAAAATTTTTTTCCTGAAAATAAAATTTGAAACTGTTTTTTTCCAGTTCTTTGTAATTATCTCGCAAAGTAGACGTCCCATGGATATTAGCTAGAGAACCAAATTTATTCTTCATTAAATTTACTCTAAGAATAATTCTATTTTCATGTTCCCGAAATTTTGGGCATTCTGTAAAATAGGCATAAACTCTTTTGGAAATTGAATAACTTGGACAATTCTCATCAGAATCAATTATCATTTCGGAACCTCAGACATGTGTGTGTAATTTGAAAATGTGACTGACTGCGATAAAATTCGAAATTTGAAAATTAAATAGTGTATCTTTGTTTCTCTAATTAATACAGTCCAATAAAATCAGTAAGCTTAGTTTTTTATGTATTGTTACAAAATTCCAAGAATATTCATGCATGAACAAATTTTTTATTAACGAAAAACATTTTAACGCGCTCAGTAACTCGGTGAATTCAATAGGCATTACACAAAATAAGATAATGAAAGAGAAAAAGTTAATCCATCTAAAAAAACCAAGGGAAAAAATTGATTTTGAGGTTCTGACGATAACACTCTTTCTAGTGGATATTTTTGTATGTTTTTCAGTTGAAATTTCATTTTGATCGATTATCAAGCGACAAACTGTTGATTAATCAGCCCGTAGTTATGCTAATCGCTCAGATAAATCGACAATCTCATTCGACGTCGACTATTTGTGAAAATTCTTGTGATTTCGTAACAATAGATAAGAAAGTAAACTTGGCAGACCACTTTTAATTTTATTGGAATACGTTAATTAAAACAACGAGGTTCCATTTTTTCTTTTCAAAATTCGAATTTTATCATAATTTTTGAAACAAATTTTTGGACACATGTTGAAAATTGTATGAGGTATCTTGTTCCAAAATTACATTCGATTCTGATGAGAAATGTTCGAGTTATTCAATTTCCAGAAACAAAAATTTTTTTTGAGTTATGTCGATTTTATGGAATGCACAAATCTTCGCGGAAATAAAAATTGAATTATCCTTGTAATAACTTCACTGAAGAATAAATTTGTTTACTGTGCGAGATAATTCCAAAAAAGTGGAAAAAATACTGTTTCAAACATTATTTTAAGAAAAAAAAATGTTCCCGTCTCCTCTCGAAAAAATTACTGAATTTTGAGCCTAAAATCGACGTGTTCTGATCAACTTTCCAAAAAACCTCTACTTTACCTATCTAATCTAATCTGCCAAATTTCCGGAAAATATTTAATTTCAGTATTTCCTTAACTGTTCGATAACATTGATGATTTTGCATGTATAAAAAAAATTGTATCAGTATTTTCTTGAAAATTGCAATCAGCAGGATGAATAAAAGAACGTTTAATTATCTTATACTAAGTTTCGATCTATATACGATCATAAACTTTCAATTAATAAATGAAAAAAAACTTTTTTTATCGTATAACACTGACCTGGGCTTGGTGCCAGAGTTTTCAGATCGCACAAGTGCCTCTGGCCTGACCTAACTACTATATAATAAATACATATATACAAGCTTAAGATGTGTGGATCGGCAGTTCGACCTTCTTGATACAAGACGCAGCCTACTATTTAAAAATAACTTAAAAAAATGAAAAAGCCATCCACCGAATTTGTGATTTTCTTTTGAAAAATTCTATTATAAATTATACTCAAATTTAGGACAGATATTCGAAATTTCTAATATCTGTCCTAAAATTGATAGAGCTTGTTTTTTTATATGTATCATCTGTTTGATCAAACATTTTGGGTAGTTTGGTTCTTTATCTAGGATACGAGGATTGTTACGTTATTAAAATCAAAATTATGCTTTGAGTCATATGAAAGTTTACTGCGAGCTGTACTTTTATTGTTCTATTGTAAAGAGTATTTATGGTTGTCAATTGTTTTATGCAAATATTGTTTTGTTTGACCAATTGTCCTGGACAATTTTTACTTGGTATTTTATATACTATATAAGTTTGTTTATTTTCATCTCCAATTTAGTAAAAAATTTGTTTAAAGTATTGACGTAATATCTTCCTATTAATTGGGATAATGTCGGAATATACTGTATACTAACATTTTTTTTGGTCGAAGAATTTGTTTCAGTATCATTATTATTATTATATATTTTGTTAATTTCATCTTCTATAACGCTATTCACAAATGAGATGTGACAATTATCTTTTTCTAGAATATTTTTCACTCAAGAAATTTATTCTTTGCGCATTGTTGGTTCAGTTAATCTGACTGCACTATTTATTATATTGAACCAATTCTTTGTGGAAATTTTTGGTACATTTGAATTTAAATTGATATATCTCTCAAAATTTATCTTTGTATTTATTTTTTTTATAATCAAGAGTAAGATCTAAAAAGTTTGTTGTTTTGTTATTATCGGTAGCTATTGTGAATTAAATTGTATTGTGGTAGTTATTGAACACTTGTTATATATTGTCTTCTTCGTTGATCGATATAGAAAGCATTATGTCGTCTACAAAACGTTTATGAATTGGTAAACATTCACATGACTCAAACATTATTTTGGTTATAACAATGCAGCAATCGTTGATAAAGAAACAAACTATCAGAAACTTTTAATGAAAGAGATACATATAAAAAAAAACAAATTCTGTCAAATTTAGGACAGATATTGAAAACTCAAATACGATTTATAATGTCATATTTTAAACAAAAATCACAAATTAGGGGGATAGCATTTTAACATTGCCACACATCTGAACATTTTTTCAAAATTAAATACAAGTTTATATCGATATAAGTATATCGATCGATACGTCGTTCCTTTATTCATCCTGCTGACTGCAATTTTCAAGAAATGCCAATAGTTGTTAAAAGAAATTGCTAAAAAATTTCGAACTCCATGCAATTCTTTATAACATTTTGTGATTTTTTTGTGGCTTTTAAACAAACATAGATTCTGAAAATTTCCGAGAAAAAATTCTTCTTAATTAATTATCGTCAGAATATTACACGCAGCTGAGAGACGAAGTTCTACAACTTCCAACGTTCCAGAAAGGAAGAGCGACAAAATTGAAAATAAGATGCAAAACTTCCAAGTGTCATCCCCGTTGAAGAGTGCTAGAAATTATTAATCTGTTTCAAAGGTACCATCGGACGGTCGCGATTTCCCTCCGGGCACAGATTGAGGTAAAAATTCAAATGCAACTTGATGTATTCATTGGCAAAAAAAGTGTAGGAATTCTCGAGTAGCAGCAGGAGCGTGAAAAGCAACATGAGCACTTGATATCTTTCGGTGTCGTGACTCAAAAAGATTCCGCATGTGCCTTTTGAGAATTTCCCGCACGCCGGTTCGAAATTACAAACAGTAGTGAGTGGAAACATGTCGGCATTTCGAAAACAATTCAAACATAAATAAGTTGTCTACAGGTTTTGGGGTCTCGAGAATGCGAGATACACGCTGCGGCTTGTTCCTACACGTGAACGGCTAACGTTGGCGAATAAATTCATTCGTTCCGGGTTTTTAGTATTTTAAACACTTTGCGGTTTACGAAATCGCTGATATTTTTGTTTGGGATGATTAAAGTTTCACTATCGACCGAATTTGTAACGTATTGATCAAATTCCAAACGGCATTTAAATTATCTTTGGATAAGTAGCAACGAGTGAACGAATTGTTTGATTTCAACCAAATTCCGATAAAGACCGTGTAAAGCCTATAAGTTGAAATTTATGTAGGTCGTTAATAAATTAAAATAAATTGGTGATGAGTATTATAAATTAATATGGGCATCATTTTCGGTTAAACGGTTTATCAATATAAATTGGTGGTGGTGAAAGTAAGTTTCGTTTTAATTCAAACAAAAACATTAATTAATAATTTAGAGTGTCGAATCAAACTCAAAACGATTAAGTTAATAATTTTATGATCCCAAAAGTTGCGACGCTGGACCACTTATCTGTACAATACTTTGCAAACTCATGAGATAGATATAACAGCACAAGAAAAGATTTATGTTGCAGGAGTTGAAGGTCTCGTAATATTTGAATCAATCTTAAAATCTCATTTACTGTAGTCATTGTATTCGATTCAAACACGTAGTAGAGTTAGTTTGACAAATTTTTCATAAAATATCTTTCAAACTACTTTTGAAATTTTCACTTGAAAATTTTTGACAGATGAAAAAAATTATCATCTGAACATTTGGAGATTCAAGTAACAAAACGATGGATAAAATTAGCAGCAATCAGAAATAACTTAAATAACTAATTGTATGAAATGTTTCAACGTTAATTGAATCCAAATTCTCTTTTTTTTTTCTGAAATAAATCTACCACCAGGTCACCTGTTTTAAAAATTGTAGAGCAGATGTTAGAGTTCGAACAAAAGACAGTAAATGTCATGAACAGTGGAAATGACTTTAACTCGTAGGAAATTTAAAGACGAACGCATGTCGGCTCAAAAGGTCCAGAACAAGCGATCGAAAATGATAAGGTAATAAGAAGAGTTCTACCTGATATTTAAATCCATGAATTATTTAGAAGCACTCTCATTCGATTTGACATATTGATACTACACTTGATGTTATTAATAGGCGCAATTTACACACAATACGAGACCAAACTTCCAGCAACGTTTGAATACAATTTATAGTCAAATGAAATCTTTCCTTGCCGGTATAGAAAAGTCCAGTAAATCCGGGCTCTATCGGCAAATCGCAGATTCCGGAACAAACTCACATTGTAAGACTACATATTTAAAAAGAGCAATTACTCCGCGCTATCGACAATAGCAAATACACAACATTTCTCGGCCTGAAATTCCCTTCAACATTATTCAGCTATTCAGAACGAGTCCATCCATTCCGCGAGATCAAGAAACGTTAGGATTTTCATTGCCTACAGGCTTTGGTTTGCAAAACGAAATTCAACTAGCGCGATCTCCGCTATCCCATTCATCATATTTTTATATTTCAATAATGCGCATCTCGTTGACGTTTCAACGATTCCGCTGCACATTTCAATCATTCTTTCTATTTTGAATTCACGTGAACTCGAAAAAGGGAAACACCTTTTCAACTAATTGCAATATCGTTACGGTTTGTACCTTCGTAATCAGGCTGTTCTTTTCCTATTCCCAAAATTTACTTCAATCATTTCGTACCAAACCTTTCGTGTCATTCTATTTGGTATCTGTATTTTCTGAGTAAAACTTGTCTACAGGAAGGGAAGTATTTGAAGATAATTTTAACTATATTTTATATAAAATTTCATAAACAGTTTTACCATAAGAATCATAGAAAAATAGTGATCATAAACAAAGTGGCAGCATTAAACTTTTCTTTAATGCTACAGCGGCGCCATGTTTCAAAAATAAATACTTTTTGCAAAAATTTCAAGATCATACGGCAACCAATTTTTGTTTTTCAAACGAAAACCTTGTCATACATATTTCCATTTATATTTCTGTAGAACAATATTTGTACTAAACTTTTTGCTGCAGAGGATCTGTTTTACATTATTTTTTACATTTTCCGAACAATCGATATCCACTCGACTGAGGAGGTTGTGGAGGACAGAGTACGGCGCCTTTTTTTCGCAATTCACCGAACTCGCTCAATCCTGACCTGGATTTGGATGAGGAGGTTGTGGAGGACGCTTCATTTCAACCGCAGCCGTCAAAGTCAAAGTTCACCGTCTTTGTTTCAAAGATAGACGCCACCGTCCAAAAAAGTTGTTAAATCTGCTGTCATAGCGCCGACGATAACGTAATTCATCCCAGGTTTCGGCACTAATCCCGACTAGATCGGGGGTCCCCAAAAAAGATGAAATCGAAGCACTTGGAGCCTTGCTCGGACAAGATTTTTTTTCACACCATATCTGAGAAAAAAAATCTGAAAAATGAAATAAGAATCGAAATAAATCACTTTGGAAAATTTTAATTTTTACTGCATGACTATTCACTTGTTTGTGTAATTTCTATATGTTGTTCACATTTCGAAATATTCCATATTTTGATGATTTTTTCAATTTTGGAAGAAACTCTTGAGCTTGGAGTGTTTTCGTTGATTCCTGAGTTTTTTCTCATTTTTGATGGGATTTTTTCATTTTTAGTCGAAGTTTTTCTAATTCGATGTCTTTGTGCGGAATTGTTATATTTCATGCCCTTCGATTTTTCATAGTTTTCACTTGGTTTCCCTCGAAATATTTTGAAGAACAATACAAAACAAACGTTACGACAAACAACACATTATTCTTAATTAATTGAAACAAAATTCAAGTTTATAATTATATGAATACATATTTGATTTCCTTGTTGGAATTGTTGACCCAAAATATTGGTGACGCTATTGTATGATATTCAAAAACACATCTAAATTGACATGTTTGAAGCATGCAATATAACTCAACATAAATCGAAGCCGTTAAATCTTTCTAGTCGTGATACAAATTTTCCGTCTTAAACCCCTCAAACCGATCGTATATTCTTGGCGAACCGCTTTCTTCGTAGCTCTTTAATATTGCACATTATGTGCAACCACTGGAAACGACCCCTTTTTATCACGGTGAGCTTATAGACAGTATAATCATATATGTGTAGTGTGTTGCAGAAACATTCAATTTCAAAGAGAAATTCCCCTACGCCAATCTCGCCACTGCTGATAGAATGTCTTTCAGCCAAAAAGAAATTCGGCGCCGCTCGGGGCATGAAATTGTTTAAAAAAGTTCTGTTAGATTCTATCAATCTCACTGAATGAATAGAAAAAAAAATTGGATGAAGCTACAAGATATGTTCTACATTATCTTGTATCTGATCACTATCTAATTATTCTGACGATAGTCAAAAAAATGAAATGAATCCAAAAGAATAAAGAAATATTTAAATTATAGCAAAGACTTAAATAATGAGATATAGATGAAAATGCATCAACAAAACAGCCCAAATCAAATGACAGACAGCTTTATCGAACCAACATGTAATCAAAAGTACTCAAACTAATACAAAAAAAGACCAAATTTGTAGAACAAAAAGATGACTCCATCTTTACTTAAATTGATTTTAAAAAGATGAACTTTACTTAGGATTGAAACAAGACCCTTGCTGCTAAAACATAAAAACAGATTTTAATAAATTGAAAACTGAGATCCGTCGATCAATAACAATAGCCAAAACTTCACATGTAAAAAAATATTAAATGGAAAACAATATGAGTCAAAAACAATATGTGGACAGAATTGTAAACCGAAAGAAGAGATAGGACAAATCAGGATAACTGTTGTAGTTCGGACAAACTTGTTAAATGTGGCGTCCCACAAGGAACTGTGTTGGATCCGATTTTGTTTGTCATCTATATCAGTAGTTTGCTGAAAGTTAAAGGAGCAGATGGAATTATATGCTTTGCTGACGATGCTGTGGTACAGTACACAGCGGACTCATCTAAAGAACTGAAGAAGAAAGCACAACGGCAATTATTGAAAATATAGGAATGATTAATAAACAACAAACTTAATTTAAACGTAGAGAAAATCAAATATACGGTATTTTCGTCATATGCATCTGGTCTTCCGAAATTTGGGAATTGAATTATCGATCAAGAAAAACAACTAAATATCGCAATTGACCAGAACCTAAAACGGTATATACATGTTCAAAATATGGCAAATTAACTACGAGGACTATTATTTAAAGGACTAAAAAAAATTCTTTGTCTTGTCAAAAGTTTATTTCAGCCGTCGAACTTTGAGAGAAAAAACTCTATTATTGTTATTATTATTATTAAATAATAATATTCGAGTATTTTGTAATTAATGGTTTTTCAAATTTTGAAGCTTTTTTGCATAAAAACCTTGTAGCCTTCATTGGGGAATAAAATGACAAGAAACAGTTTTAGTTAAAATCAGTGAATGCATTCAATTGGGACTTATTTTCAACGGGACGGCTTTCACCCCTGACGAAGGGTGGAATACGTTGACAGTATAAATGCAACCCTCATTGTAGACCAACTTCCACAGTTGACAATTGTAGGGGAATATTCAAATTTCATGAAAATTAAAATAGTGTTTTGAATTTTTTTGTTTATATTAAATCAATATCCAATTTGTTAATTTTGCTCTGAAAATTGAATTCTTAGAAAAGTGCTATCGTGATACTCGACCACAAGTTCCATTAATGAAAAAGCATACACGACATTCATTCGGACGCACAATTACTCCTTGATAGAAGCGAAAGTGTCGTTTCCAATACATCAGCGTTGCGAAAAAAAAATTTATCCGTCCGTTGAGCGTGGAACCGGGGCGAAATGACGGGAATGTGCCAAAAACGTTTCTGGCCGAAGGAGCGCAATTGCATTAGCAGTGCCGAAACGAGGTGGCAGAAGATTCCATGTGATACCGTTTTAAATTAAAAGTCAATTCGGGAAAGGTCTCAAAGGGATTGTCAGCACCAGATTCTGAGCCGGGCGAGAGAGAGCGAAGTGAACTGTAGCTAAATTCGAAACGCAGCGGCACAATTAAATTAAATAGCATCCGTGACTGCGATAAATTAAAAAGGATAATAAAAAGTTGTAACACGGTGGTAAACAAGAATCGCACATTATCAATTAGAGCTCTATTTGTCAATCTTTTACAACACATAAGTGACTTTCGGACACCTGTTTTACAGTTCACTGCACTAAATAGTCATTCGCTATGCTCATTTCAAGTATGATACAACTAGTTGGGGTGATCAACTGAGGGGTTCACTGCCTTTCCACCCCTTGTCGTCGCACTGTCTATTCAACGTTATTCAAAAGACGGATAATCTCTTTTCTATTTGACCGATGCTCTGTGCGAAATTGGATTTTCAAATCATTTTTTCAAATAATTCGACTTTACCAAACTTAAATCCAACGGACGCCTTGTGTATAGATAGGCGTTCGATTGACGAATGGATAATAAGATGGTTGTGCTGCGATAGCACTCACGATAAATTGGTTTTCAACTTGTTAACGGAAAATGCGACACTCATTTCCCCGTATCCCTCCATAGATTGTCGGGATGTAAATCACATACTCGGAATTGAATGAATGTATGTACAGGACAGACCGGAATTATTAGGGGATGACGTAGTTTGGATAATTTCGTTAGGAGATGTCAGATTTATTCGTCATTCCAGAAAATGAAAACCGTGTAACGAATAATCGCATATTTTGGTCTAAACGTTAATTGGGAGTATCGGTTTTAACGTGTTTTGTATATTTGTTGTTTAGGTAACTACAGCCACAGTTCGGGCTTCCTATTATTCCTGACTTGATGTGAACTTTGTGATGTGAACATGTATTGTACATCAAGGACCTTAATAGTATTTTCTGTCAGTAGGTCACCTTTTTGGAGGTGGTTTCGGCGGCGGAGGAGGCGGCTATGGTTTCTCGATGCCTGGCCTCCCGTCAGCTGCAGCTGCACACGCTCTCGCCAAGTCTACCTTTCTCTTCGATCACGGTAAATATTCACTTCTGTCTTAAAAGTAAAAAAAAGGCAATTCCGACGACTGCGTGGTTATATTAAAAAGGTTGTGATAATGACTAAAGAACGGTTTTAATTTTCGCGTTGAACGTTATCATTACACTGGCAAAAGTACGAAAGCTTTTATCATTCGGAATAAATGAGCATATTGCGTAGCGTGTCCAAAATGAAGGAGTCTTTCTGACTTTTTATTGCTTCACTCCTGGGCCGCAACCTTCTTATCACTAGAAATCTTTTCTCTGATCTCCGATGGAATTAAATGGTGGAGTACAATGCTCATTGGGTGGAAAAAGTTCAGTTCAAGCAGCCGTTGCTCCCAGAACCGTATCAGCAGTAGCAACCCCTCGCCCAAAAAAAAACAGTTTTTCTTTGTACAATCAAAAATGCAAAACTCGATAACTGGACGCATAACTAAAACATTTTTGTTCAATATCGCCTTACAGTAAACTGGGTATTGACTATTGGATTCGAGCTGCCCTTCGGGCGGGTCCCTCACTTATCGCACAAAATTCTCGAAGAAGGGAATTTAATTAAGTGAAATTACCCTGCTTGTACTTTAATTATGTTAGTATCAGAGTTTTTACGGGATCTGTCCCCCAGCCGTTTGCGCTTACTTTCGATGTGATCAAAAGGTGTCGCCGTTGAAGGGACGGGTCGAGGGGGATCACTGCTTCCGGCTGGAAAAGCCCATAGGGCTCCCTAGAAGTCGGTCGCAACGCCGAAAAGCCCAATTAAAGAGATAACTAGTTGAGGCAACAATTTAAAAATGCGATAAAAATCCTAACCAGGATAAGAGTGTAAGGGTGGGAATGAACTTATGGAATACCTGCTGAATCGGAAGTCGAGATTAGCGGCACTCCGCGAGGAACTTCGCCGTTTCGAAACTTGCTAATTGAAAAATTTGGTGTTGGCTGTTCGTGAGGTTTATATGAAAATATGAAAAGCTGGTGTGTGTATATAAAAGGAAAATTATGATTTCTTCATAGATTCATTATTTTGGAAAAAAAATCTCGGGGCTGGTTGTTAATTTTACTTCAGATATGGGACCCGCCAGTATTTAATTATTAACAATTTCAGGTTATTCTTGAAATACGTTTCATTATTCGATACGACGATATTCAGTCATAAACTTGTATTTAATGACTTCGGTAAAATATATTTGCATATGGTTGGTTTAAGTGTTATTTCGGATACATGCTCAAATTTTTAATATTTGTTTCAAAATCGACAGACTTTATGAAAAAAGAAATTAACTTTGTTAATTTTAATACTGATTCAAAAATTGCAGGTCTGTCGTAGAATTAAATATTATTCAAGGTGAAATTTTAGTCCTTTAATAAATATATTTACGTTGAGGTGGTTTTCCTCATTTTTACATTAGGTGGACAAACATTACTGCATAAAATTGGGTAAAAAAAATTTTTAAATACAGAAAAGTTTGAAGGCATTGTATTTCTTGAAACATTGTCCTATTAAATGAATGAAATTAGAAAGAACTAAAAGGACGACCTGTTTGTTCACATCCAGTATTCGGATATTTCCCATTCGTCACTTTTAATAATTATTGAAAATAGTTTTGTAGTCAACTGGTTTTGACTGAAAATTCATTATAATCAAATGGATAAAGCAAGCCACATGACATGATTGCGGTCACATGTTACGAGCATAATTATATCTCAGAACTAAAAACTATATTTCTATCGTAACTGAAATATCTAACTGACTTATGAAAAACGGCCGCCAACTCAAAATCATTGGCAAATCATTAAATTGTTTCAAAATTCCATCTTAAAGTAATGCTGGAAACGTCAATTTACAAATACATACATACATGACATATGAAATCTTCTTATTTGATATCCTTCGAAAATTATGCCAATGAAACTTCAATTTCCATTTGTTTGACTTTCGATGTTGTTCGAAAACGGTGGTGATACGTTATTTTCGTGCAATTGAAACTATTCAACAGAAAATAATGAAAAATAAAGGATGCCTGATCGTAAGCAACCGCACTGCGGACTTTCAAATGTTTCAAATGTTTCAAATTGAAGGCTACCGACTGGCCTAAGTCCGAATTACAGAGCGTTCAAGTATTATATAAACGAAGCTCTTGAATATTTTTCATCTTTTGTTAAAATAGTAATGGGTTTTTGAAAACCGAGTCAATATCCAAGCACAACCAAGGCACTTCACACATCCATGCAAAATTTTAATTAAACATGTTCATTTTCGAATTATACAATTTATGACATTTCTCGAATCTGCAGGAAAAAACTTTGTAAATGTTTAACACGTTTGAAATCATTTTGCAAATGATCTATCGATTTTGATAGGGAAAGTGTTCACTAATTTTTATGCATATTATTATGTACGATCTAAGTGTTTATATTTGAAAAGAGAATAGTAGCCATCTTTACTGAATATACGGAATATGCGATCGATTGGTCGTCATCGCGTCAGAAGAAATACATTTCAGTTGTCAGTATGTTAATCTGGTAGAGATAAGATGATTTTTATAGTTAAAGATTTGCAAACTACATCTTATAGTGTTGATAATTGGTGGAAATAAGAATAAAATAAAATATTCTATCGACGTCACGATACCATTGCGTTGATTGATACGATTCCGGTATCCTTCACTCCAGCCAGTATGCACATGCGCAGTAAGCAAGGACGATTAGGAGGTGTCGCTACATGAATCGCTTTTATGTATGTCAGGATGCGTATAAAAAAGTTTTGACGCCAAACAAAATTAATTTGAAGAATGTTTTACATTCGCCACAAGAATGAAATTTGATGTTCCTCTTAGTAGAATTATCACGTAGTAGCGAAAACAACTCCTTGCGGGAATGAGTGTTTTATGAGAAAGTTTACGCAGAAACAATTTCGAATAAATGCGACTTCACATGAACATCAATATGAGTGAACATTCAGGCTGAAGAAATTGAGTGGCTGCTGGCGAGGGATTCGGATCTGGAATTGGCCTCGCGTCCTCCACAATTATTACTCGAGTATTTATATACGTCGTGGAATGACAATAGTGAAAGCCACATTACAGAATGAAATAAGCGTAGGTTTTGCTACGACTGTAAGTCTTCTTCAGTTCTCCTCCCAACATCCTATTACAAGGAGTCATAAATTCTGTCTCGATTGAATCCCAATGTCGCCGATATCAAGTACGTTATACGCACGACCATTCGTTTCGGTTTCCAGTTCGGTCCCGCTTTTTTACTACAAATTGTTGCTAAACATGACAACGTGTAGTAAATTAAGTACTGCATTCTTAAGCGTGGAAGTAGATGTAAAAATGTGAACGACCAGGTGCCGACTTTACACCACTTTTTGTCTCCCGCAATTACGTTCTTAATGCATAAGAAGTTATACAATATAATTTTTGTATGTCGCCTTCATCGACTTCTTTGGAACCGTCGGATCGTCAGCGGCGTATTCAGAAATTTGTCGCGACGAATAATCATCCAGACTTGGAAAAAGCTAACTACCTAGTTGAAAGGTAATTATGGCTAGTGTAACGTGGTGAGCGGCTCCGATCAAAGATATTCCCGCAACTCGCTGAATCATATCGAAAAATATGTCGGAATTTGACGCGTGCATTTTGGCCCGGTATTCAGTCACAATGATCGCGATCAATTTTTCGACATTCCTCCCATCGCATCGCATCGTTCGCTCATGTGAAAACCATCTTTTTGGAACTACATCCTTATTTCTCCCATTCCACACTTGGCTTTGCGAAACCCTTCCAATAAATCTCGTCTAGATATCGAATGTGAATGCGGGATGCGAAAAGCAACGCTGTTTCCGGATAACAAATTTGCGTGGAATTGATAGCGCGCGGGGTAACAAGTTGTAAAACATGCTGTTGATGCGATCAAACAGGGGATGCATTTAATAGGGAAAGCGGATAATGCGGCTGCAGTTTTTGACAGACGCCTTTGCCACCTCTCACTAGACTATGGATTGGGGATGAGTTACACACATAAACAACCAATGTTTTTATTTTTGTTCATTACGTTAGTACACGGTTTTGTCATTGGCTCATTCGTTTCACGTCACGGGGCGTGTTTTCACAATTTGATGAGTAATTTGGGGAATTACTCTGTAGTAATTACGGTGATCAAATAACTTTTGGGAGGAAGGAACAGCATTCGCTACAATTATATCTCACAGTAATAAAATGTAACAAATCATAATGGTGTAGCAAAATTTAAAAGGATGAAAAATTTTCTAAGGTGAATCAATAGCTGAGTCGCATTCTAGGGCGCACAGAGGGACAAAACTACGCGTTGGCGGATGTGCCAGGAAACTAAGTAAATTTGAAGGACACTAATTGAAAGCGTTATCCCAATACATGAAGTAGAAAAATCTAAGAATAAGTTACAAAAGTTCAGAAATGCAACAAACGAATCTCTCGACATTTATTTCATTCGTTAAACCTTATTCTAAGATTACCCCGCTTCATTTTGTTGAAACCAAACAAGTGGTGGTAGATTGAAAAGAGAGTAATATTTGCAATCCAATAGTTCGTGATTGCTTCATCTCAAGATAACTATTTGAAAATATTTCATGATTGAAAGTCTTTAATTAATAAAACATCTAACAAATATTCTTGTTGATATTCTCAATATTCCGATTTCTTGAGTTTGTATAGTCTTCGGTTGTTTTTCTTTTAAAGTTTCGTCCATTTCTGATAGATTACTTTTCTTTTGAATTGAAATTTAGAACACATCGTTTTTTGGAGTCTTTACATTTGATTTCTTGTACATTCATTATCTTTGCATTATTCTCCATTTGGTTTCCGGAAAGACTGCGTGCAATTATTTTCGGCATATTTGAAAAGCTATAGAAACGAATATTTGATTTTCAGAGTCAATCACCGTAGAAATATTAAAAATATGTTTTCATTCTTTTTTCTTAATTACGTTTTGTTTTTTTTTACGCTTTTTTTCAATTTTGAAGATCTTTTGATTGTTTTTATTCCTTTTGTACCTTAAGGTTTAATGGATTTCTAAAAACTTATCAACATAAACGTGTCGTTCAGAATCGTTCGCTCGTTCAAATGAAAGAATTATATGTAGATTGCCACACAGTGAGCTACGGCACAGCGAGTTCCTGCACAGTGATGTACGGCACAGCGATCCACTGCACAGTCAGGTACGGCACAGTGAGCTTATACTATAGAACGCTCGATGCTGCAATCCGTCGCCGCGTGTGCGATATATAATGCAAATATTCCCTTCTTGACACTAATGTATCTTCATATTGAAAAATTCATTCAATAACGGATGGTTCATCAGGATCATTGAGTTAGGCAAACCTCCTCAGCCGAATCGATATCTGATGTGGACTTCGAGATTAGGATTGTTCCAAAAACGTGGTGCGTGTACGAATTATGTAAATTTCAAAAATATGTTCTCACTAAACAACATGATTACCCTAATAGATTTTCAAAATTCTTAAAAATTTCATATCATGGCTTGAACCGACAAACTGGACGGCACGTTTAGGTGAGCGGAACGAACTTCAGATGAACTAATGAGCCAACACTAATGTGCGGCACATTACCATTCACCCCCAAGTGTGCCGTTAAGTCAAAGGTTCAACACTAATATGGATCGGCGAAAGCATAAAAAGAAACGTGAGCTCTTGTTGTTTCCAATCATTTTCAATTTTTGTAGTCGATTTCATGAAATTAATATACAATAATATCGTATAAACTGAAAATCAAATTCTTTTACACTCTCACTGTTCAATTCGAAAGGGTCGAAATTGCTCTGCTATTACGAAATGTCCCCTCTGTATATTTTGTGCACATCTGGCAATCTATAGTTCGTTTGACGAAATGTATTTGATATAGTTTGCAACGCTGTGATTCAAATTCACACAAATACAAATACAAACATTCCGTTTTTTCTGATTCTTTTTGTCACCGAAAACGATTGCAAATGTGGAGTATTCATTTTTTCTCTGGCTCGGCGCATCCGCCCATAAAATTTCTTATCGGTCCTACAATAATAAGTTACAATATTCTATTACCTCTATGGAAAAAATCTATTTTTTTGATCAAAGCATTGCACTATCAATATGACGGCCAAAAAATATTCTGAGTGGATATCACCGCGTATCAAGCAGATTTTTCCAAAAAAAGAAAAAAATTATAGGATTTAAATTTGAATCGAAGTATAATTCTAATCTCCGATGTACAAGAGTTTTTTGATTTACAAATTCCTGAAGAAAATTGTTGATATTGCAACATATTACTATTGAACAAAATGGTGGAAATTGGAAAAAAATTTATATTTTAGAGAAATAAAAAAAAAATGTTCTTTTCAGTACACTTCAGACTCTTTCACTCATCAATACTATTGTTCCGATTAATTATTTAATTATTGATTCGAGCATTAAGATGGATTTCTCTGTCGTTAATGATCATTCATGAAATATGCACAGTGGTTTCAAAGATGATACAATTTTCGGAGCTAATAACAAGAAGCAAATGCAAAACGCCCCATGAATTTCCTTTTTTCGCTGCCAAAGGCTATGCTATTATCATAAATGAGTTTCTCATGAGAGTGTACAAAAAAAAAATGAAGGAAGAACATTTTTTACGGGAACATAACGTCTTGTTAAGGTGGAAGAAGAAGTAACCCTTGTAGTAGGTAACCCTCAGACGTCTACTTACAGAAGCCAATTTCCGTTGGAATTTGCTGATGGCTGATCTTTTCCCGGTCTCTTTCACACATATTGCTCGAGGACCGCGTTGTTTTCATCCCGAAAATTGAGGCGGGATAGTGGCAATTTGCTGTAAAGTGTTCTGATAACGCCCGGCTTGACATATGGCTACATATGCCGCTAAGATACGGTATAAACAAACACTCTTCTTTGCATATCTTATGTGGCCTTATTATGGGGATTTACGTAGGGGAAACCAAAGACTATTATGCGGTAATAGGGTGTTGAGCTTCCTGTTGGCGTTTCGGAATATAATAACTCCTTGAGACTTATTGTTTAGCGCGACAAGATAAAGCTATCGAAGATGACAGGTTTATTTACCGATATTCTGATGCACAATCTGTTATCGAAACCACTGGTATGCGAAGACCACTAAGCAATTATAAGCCTCAAGGAGTCAGGCCTTAAAATGGGGTCTTAAAATCTTGAAAAAAAATCGCAGCACATTCTCTCCATCTTAGTGATGGGTGTACTATGAGCGCGTAACTGACGACATTTTTTATTTGGGCATTTGTCCTCCGTATGATGATTTGAAAAATCGAAGGGTGCAGTGCAGAGGTGAAGTTGATCGCAGATTCATAACCGAAAAGATTTTTTTTTGCTATTATGTGATATTCTTTCAGTAAAACATTTAACAAAATTTGAACTTTTAAACGGAATTGCATCAATTTCTTAAATCGTGAACTTTACAACTAATAAATGAGAGTATTCCGTCGGCATAACCCGTGAAAAAGATCAACGATAAGAGTGTTATCCGACGGACTCGCAAGATAATTGACAAATGTCATTATTAAACTTGAAGGCAGAAGTAAAAATTTGTTGTTTAAATATATTTTTTTATATAACTTCAATTGAAATTAAAAAGTAAGAAAGTAAGGCATCAAAATTGTTCCTCGACAAAGCGCCAAATATAATCAAGAAAAAATCGCAATATGTGTAAAAAAATTTCCCAGTCACTCTCAAAGGAACATCTCCTTTTCTTTTTGATTTTGCTATTCGCCTTATAAACCTGAAATAGCTTTTGACCTAAAGTTAAATAAATTTTGCTATAAGCCTTTACATAATTTAAAACGTGCGACAAATTTTCTATTATTCATTGCAACGAAAACGAAGTCCACCCTCCGGTACCTACAGCTCTTCACGTCTTTTCCCAAATTTAAAACAAACTTTGCCCACCGCTGGGGTAGACGAATAAACGCAATAAAAATTTTTCCTATTACAATCCTTTGCAAATTACCGTGGGGTGGCCTGTAAAACTTACAGGCTGTCAACGCTATTACGGTCGCCATAGAGTTCATAATGTTTTCTCTTGATATTAAAATTCGCTGTGATTGATGAAACTTGGATAACAAAACGCGAGCGCGCACGGAAAAGCGGGGTCTGTTGAATAACCTTTTATTGTGCTCTCACAACAATCTGGCTAACCGATGACATTTTTTGTGGACCGAAATTTATTAGTCCCCTATGACGTTATAAGGACCTATTAAAAACTGCTTTACGAATAAATGCTTCCGTCCTCCCTCGCTATCCTACGACGACGCGTCAACATCCCACTCGGACCCGACGAAAACGCCTAAGATATTTCCCTGCGGGTGTACATCGAATTCCCCAATTTGATCGTTCGTTCCTCAGAAATTTTTTTTCAATTGAGAATATAATTCGATTAGGCTAGTTGGAAATGCTCGACCGATTTTCGTCGAAACATCTTTTGCACGGTTTTCCGGAGTTCGGTGACAGGCATTCGTTCCCCCAGTTTAATTTAATCAGTGCTTCAATGAGCTAACTTTTCATTTATTTTTATACTTTGAAAGTTCTTCCTTATTACGGCACCTTTTCAAGGATTTCAGCGTCCTCTTTATTTCATTCGCCCATTTATATTGCGACCATTTCCACTTGGCGCGCCGAAATTTTAAGCGTTTGTTTTGCTTTAATTGATTAGCAAATTAGAATATTCAACGTTGCTTGACAATTTTCCATCATATTATAAAAAAAGCTTATTTCTTCAAACAAATTGAATACTCGATGTTCCAATTTACTTTTTGCATAAAGCCAGAGTAAGACGATATCAAAATGATATTTAAAATAAAACTATCTTCTATTAAGGGATAAGAGAACTAAGGAGAACATTTCATTAGCATTAACGAAATACGCAACGTTATTCGATCCGTAGATTTTTAAATCATAGATTTATGAATGAATTTGATTAGGTTCTTCTGTGTCTTTCATATTATCAAAACTATCGTAAGTAGGACATACGTCAATTACCGAACATAGATTGAAAGTTTAGTCCATATACCTTATATTGAACATCAGCTACGCGAATGACGTAGTACCATTTAGGAGAAGAGTTGATTTGAACTACTTCTTACCTCATAAACGAAGCTTTGTTTAATGCAAAGTCCTAGAAAACTTATTCTGTGGTTGTCACCCTTAACCTAAGATGTTTGTTCTTGTGCAAATTGCTTAAGGTAATATTTAGTATTCATGTATTTGCAAGAAAAAACGCAAAGCGATGAAAGTACCACTCCAGGAATAGCAGTGGCGCAACTCGGATTATTTTCAGTTTGGTGAGGGCACCTATTTGCCCATCAAATACGAAGAAAGTTGCTCACCTACAACACTTTGCCGTGTTTGAAACAAAGCTTCTTCGATTCAATCGATAGTTACCTACCAGAGCGAAAAGAGCTCCGACAAGCGGCGAGTCTCGCCGCCTTTGACTGTCCAGGTGCTCCCGTAAACCGTAGCATAACTATTACCTGACAAACGTGACGCTACTGTATAGAGAAAAAAAAACTATATTATCAGTGTATGTAGAAAAATAGATAACAGTATTCTACGCTTGTTAACCAGACCCCAAAACTTCGACAGATGTTTCTTTCTGCTACGTTCGCGTTACTCGCTGAGTAATTCCAGTGAAGGAAATGTAATAAAAGGTATTCCCAGGATCTTGCGGCACAGGTGTAAGTTTGATAGCGGGGGCGTGTTCAGCGCAGAAACGCCGCCCAAACGTAAACACCGCCTTGATTCCCCACTCGTGGCCATGGGTTAAAAACTGGAAGGAATAGGTTTATTGAATCACGGAAATTCTCCGATAAAATAGAGCAATTCACCCAGCACCGGACATGTCCTCTGCACAACCCCAGCAACAAAACCGCAAGAGCAATGTTCATCTCATTAGAGGGTTCATCAATTCATCATCGACGTACCTACTGGAAGGATACACCTCTATGAGCTATTCCGGTGGACGTACACAAAAGATGATGAAAATCACAAACTAGCTGTTTACATATTTATTCAGTAAGCATATATGATTTATGCGAAGAAATTGTAAACTATCTGGGGTAGTATGTCACAAGCTTGAAATCGAGTGTGAAGGCAATATTCAAAATTCGACGCCTTGGATAGCGGGGTTAAAAGATGATGCGGAAGCACCCCAAGGATAAGGTAATCTATCTCCGCAAAGGGGTCATCCGATTGTAATAATAGGGCGAGAACGCGCTTTTAGGGGCGAATGAGAATGAGAACAGAATATTTTATCTCGAATGCATTATTTCTGAGGAAAAATATGGTGTTAGCGGATGTTACTTGGGGAAAAGAGGATTTTCGACGCCACAGGTGTAATCGGGAATTTACATTGTAAATTGCAATTGTCTTTTTTCAACTAGGAGCATTATGCAAAAGACGTGATGTAATCCATTCTTATAGAGGTTCTTGCTTGCCCGCTCGGGTTCGAGAATCGTCGTCTCGTGCATTTCGCTCTTCATTTCCCATATTAGTTATGCGGCTGTATTTGCATATTGTATATCAGACGATGGCTCAAAAAAAAATTTACAGCCAAATTAATCAGCCCCGTTGAAATGATAGCTATTTCTCACCAACTGCTATTTGCACCGTGAGCTTCGTTCATTTGATATTGAGTTTTGAATTGTAGAAAGTAGGGCGTCTTCTGCGGACGGCTAACGTCGCGGTGGCGGCGACGCCGTTTTCGCCCCGCCTTGGACCGCCTTCTTGAACATCAAATATATGCGATACATAACAATTCACCCAAAGTTGTACTTAAATAGCGAAATAAAAATGTCCGTGAATGTCTCGTTGCTGCATTATACGTATTCTATTCGATGAAGCGCTTGGCCAACACCCGGCAGGCACCCTCTCTATTCCAGAAATATTCCGGTCATTTATTCACAATGACACCAACGAACGGTAGGATAAAATGTTGAATTTTTTCCATGGTTTTTTTTATCACCTCGTACCATAAATTTTGGATATGAGGAGGTGCTATCAAAGTTTTGATGACGCAATGTATTTGATGGTCATTTAGGCAATTTTTTATTGTTAAAAATCAAATCGGTAAAATTTGCAAGAAAAGTATCACTTCAATCGTAATATTTCGCTCACTCGGCTCCGCGAATTCCCCTCCCCTTCCAGGCTCCTAGCGCCACTGGAACTAGGATCTGATTTAGGATCCAGCGAGAATTTGCTTATGATGGCGAAATGTATAAAGCTTCCAGCTAGTAAACTAGGTGCGCTATAAGAAACTGAGATTACTTTCACCTACCTTAGAGGGAATGATGAACAGATAATGAATGAAAACGTCGATAAGTGTAGGAGATAATATTAGACGCTTGTAAAAAAGCCCACAAAACTGGTGAAGTGGTGCACAGCGCAAAAACTATGTATTCAACTATTATTTACTCTTTAGACGGTGAACACCTTCGCCTCCGCCAAAATATTTCACACAATTTATGAAACACATAAAAAAATTAGCAGCTATAACCGATCAACAGGTGGATATTAAAATCAAAATCATCAATTCATTAGCTGAAAACCTGTTAAAAGATATTGAAATAATGATCTAATAATTTACCTCAATTTGCACCTGAATATCCAGTTATCATAAAGCAAAAAATTAATACACGTCGTATTCATCGTCTTGGTTGAAAGTTTCCAATCCTATTCCGACTAATATTTCATCGTGATCGTGTTGACATTCCAAAAACTTGACATCGCTCCAACGAAACGGCAACGAGGAAAAAATGAATTCAATTCAGCTCGTCCATAATAATCGAGTGATTCCCAACCCAACTGTCAGATGGACAAATAATTTTCGCGATGGAACGAACAAAACGGCGCGCACGTCAAATAGGAGCTATTAATTTTGGTAGTTTACATTGTTTTGAAATACATATACATAATCTGGGCGCCGGCTAGGTGGTGAGTCAACAGGGTTCAGTAATCGGTCGAATTTCAACCCCAGCATTCATCAACGGACCCTTTAACGTGATTTACGGAACGTAAACGACGTCGTCACTGACATCCGCACGACTTATTTACTCTTCAAATGTCAGATTTAACCCTTTCATCTCGAGTGGTTTGTTTTCACGTTTCCGCTAACATGTTTTTTCGTTAAAATTTTTAAGCGCACATCGCCAATGAATATACTCTGTAGCGGAAGGTATTTTTACACGTGAATTAAACATTTCATAAGAGAAACTCAATCAACATAATCTCAACAATGTTTCACAAATTTTAATACAATCCGTAAATTTTTGGAAAGCAGATTCGGTGGTTTTGTATAATATTTCTCTTATTTTCTTATAACAATGAAAGTAAGTCTTCTAGAATCGAATCTTTCTTTGGAAATTTGGAAAGTTCATTTCTGATTTCTTTAAAAACGCGGACATCGATTAAATTTTAGGGTATTTTTTTTTGTAAAATTTCGTAATTTCTTTTCGGATTGTTTTAAATACCTGAAAAACTTCCGAAAGCTACGTTACTTCACCAAACTTGTCGAGAGATCCTCAATCAGTTTCTAAGGAATATGTAAGCATTTTTTCAATTTCGAAGAAAATAGTGAAAACTTTTGATGATTCATTGACTCATTGCATTGCAATGGCAAAAAAATCCTTGAAATTCTTAGAGAATTTTATTCAATCCAAGACTTTCTCTAAATCTAAATCAGGAAGTTAAATCCAGTATTTTTTTACTGCTCATTTGGCAGATGACTACCGCTTATGATTCAGTGGCATCTAATCAGTTATTCGAATGGCTTATTGAACGATTACCTGAAAATTTCCTGAACGAAGCCAACCCAACAGATCCAATTATGAAGCAAATGCAAGATTTAAGATTAAACACAAAAGCGTATTTCGTGTTACAATTTTTAAGTTGATTGTGCGAAATAAAAACATTCATTCAGTCCCATGTGATATATGCAGTAAGCCTATAGGTGCGTAACGAGAATTCAAAGTATCAAATCGTCCCCATCGTGACATTCCACCCGTTTTCCCTCTTGCATTTCGTATTTAAACTTTTCCGTTTCCAGATAGAATGAGGGAGTACTTGCAGATTTTCCTCTATCTTCGATTTAATCTGATGAATTGGATCCAATATATGCGCGCAATAAATCGTTAGGTATTCCTCAGAAGGGGCTTTTTATTGGGTCTTTAAAAAAGCGTCTACATGAAACGATTTCGGGATTATACACATTTGAGCGCATTGTTTCTATTGACTGATCAAATGGTATTTGGCTAAAGGAATTCCCTGTGAGGACAGATCAGATTGTCAATTTCGGGAAACTGCCGAATGAATGGGGCAAATAAAAATTTTCTTCCGATAAATTCCGCGGCCAGATGGTGAGTAACACATCAGTTCGTGGGCTTATATAAAACGGGAATGTCAAGAAAATCCGGGGAAGAGAAAGAATCTGCCAACTGCTAATAACCTGTTTAAATCATAGCTATTTATTTGGGAAAGTGAGACGGTAGTTATTGCTCGCCCGAGTCAACCACCGCAATATACCTTTTTTTGGTTGTCACGACAAAATCCTAATATTTGAGGACATAAATTCACAAAACATCGTCGAAAGAGTGAAATGAAGCTGGGGATCGAAGAGCCAGTGGCGCACTCGTAGAAAAATGCGTAATATTCCCTTCTATAACTCGACGCTCCTCCCCAAATGAATTATTGCGAATATTTTCGGATTGTATTGGACCGAACAACCGATGAAAACCCAACATACAAACTTTTAAATAGGCGTTTTATTCGAAAGATGCTATTGTTATGATATTTATCATCGCGGAGGAATGTTGATTCCCCGGGATTATTACTCTATGTTACTGGGGTTATTCCACATCAATACCCTGCTATTTCATATCCCGACCGCTACAGTCAGAACTCAAATAGACCAAAGGAAATTTTGTTATAATTAATTTTCGTAACAAGTAATCGCTGGTGCTGTTACTTTCTTCTCTGTCCTATTAATCTGCTATCGCATCATACATCGATTTATAACACCGGAATTATTATTACTTATTCATCTTTTCGTTCAGAGATTTTAATAACGCTAGAACAATCAAGTTTTATTGAATTGAATACGTTCTTAATAAATGTACCCTCACAAAGAAAAAAGCCGCAACATTTTGACGGAATCGCTAAGAAGAATTTCAATGCAAACATTAGTCATCGATGTATGTAATTCTGCAAATTGCAATTTTTGACCCCTTATTAAATGATTGATAGCCATAGAATCAGGAAAATGCAATGATATTGGTATGACAAAGCGGGACGAACGAAGAATCCGAGAGGAACAGTTTAATAATAATAATAATAGTGATAGAAGAGAGTAAAGAAACAATAATAGCAGGAGCTCGCTTTCGGTATAACAAATGGCAACAAATACCGGACGAGTCGGAAACGGCGAGATTTAGGGACTTTTATACTTGGCAATTAAAACATTCTCTGCCGCTTTAAGAGTGATATAGCACAGAGATGGTGCATTTTGAGTGGGTGTGAAGCGGAACGCGGAGGCCTTATAATTGGACTGTTTAGGGGATGACAGCTGCCGCCGCTGCCGCATCGTGACACGGCAAAGGAATGCAAAGACCGGAGGTTCCATCGCTCTCATATTGTTTTATATCGGTTATTTATCGTATCGCTTTGTGTAGATATCGTCGAATTAAATTTCCGTCAAACAATCGTCGGAATTACCGAAAGCTGGTAATTTGGTATATATTCGTTGTCAAATCTTGCTGTAATTGATTCGATGAACGCGGTTATGCGTAATTTGCTATTAAAATGACTGCGCGCTCCGTGACCAAATGCGGTGCATATTAAAATGTACCACTGCCGAGCACGTGCTCCGGCAGTTAAAGTAATAATGTGAAATAGGTGTATGTCGTAATTGCATTTGCTGAATCGGTTAGAGGACCAACAAAAATGATATACATGATTGATCTGAGTCGTGACATTTTTTAATCACTACTCGGCCTAATCCAAACAAAATTGATCATCGCCCTAACACCTAGAACGAATCAATTTTAATTAACCTGGAGAGCATGATCATCAATCTAACATCATTGAAATATTCATTTAATACTCGAATTTTTTTGTAAAACCACATTACATTTATTATAAAATATATGAAATGCACTTAAATCTAATAACAAATTTTGATCATTATCATTTGGAAAATTGACATCTAATTGATATGAAAAAAAAATTGAGTAATTGCTAGATGATTTATTTATCATTCATCCCCGTGATGTGACACCAATTCAACCGAATGTTCCGATATTCTTACCACGAGTAATGCTTTTATTTTCTTCATCGAATTCTATGAATAAAATAAAACAATTTTTTTCGGTGTCATTGCATAATGATATCGCAACCACAATGTCCATTGTGCTTTAGGTGGATCTCCGAGTTCAATGATTTATGATGAGCGACAAATTTATTATCTTCCTCTGACTAGCTTCGCATTGAGGCCTGAAGACATGATTAAGAACGCGGCGTACTGGTAAGTTGATGACCTTCTGAAGTTATTGTTAGTTCCAAAATTCGGTCGTAAATTCGAAAATTCAGCGCTGAACAAGATATATAACTGCGTTGTTCGCCGAGAGCATCGCACACTCGAAAAGGAATCAGAAAGCTCATTGTGTCATAAAAAACACAACAACAGTTCCAAATTGCTAAAAATCCCTACAATGTAGCCCATAAATGTATAACCAGGTTTTACGACATTCTTCAATGCAAACACGAACGAATTTGAATGGCCCCCTTTTAGCTTCACCCGATATGCATATACATATGTAGGAATCGGAGATTGAAGGTTCAAACCTAATTTTCAATACACGAGAAAAATGATTCCCGTGAAATTGCGATCGTAAAATGCGAGATTTAAAGTGTGGAAAATCGTATCGGCTCCTTGTCCTACATCTCTACATAACGCGTTAGACAACCATCAAGTTCATTGCTTATTAATGCCCGGTCTCCCCCCTGGGGGAATGGGGTATCGATCCCCCGGCGAAAGTCGGCAATCACGCTGTGGTTCATTATACGGAACGGCTTGCAAAGCGAAGGAAGGAAAGTAGGCGAAAAGTTGCGTTTTCATGCAGTACGTGTGTTACAGGAGGGCGCGAGTGTGTCCGTCATTAGGAATATTGCAAACGGGAAAACTAACTCGCATACGCGCCATATGGTTCCAGTCAGTTGCCCCGCTCTTGGCTCCTGCTCTTCGTTTGGTAATTTGTGCGGTCGTGCCGTATCATTAGCAGGATTGACATCCTGCGATTCCTATCTAAATTTCATTGGATCTGTCTTGTCGGTTCTGTTGCCGTGAATTTGTCATGTTTCAAAGTTTTCTCAGTCTTTTTCGATAGGGAACCCGAGCTGTTTTGGCCTGAAAACTCGCTGGTTTAGAAGAGTAAAATTTATAACACATACCTTGATTAATACTTCAGAATCTAATAACTAATTAGCCCCTTGAATTCGTTCTGGTTATTGTTGTCGTTCGGTAGTCTATTTCATAACATGATTTCATGGGAGCAAAGCGGAGCCGAGCGAGACTCTGCCTGACCACGAGTAAAGAACGACGCTGTTCAGGCGACCACAAAAATGTAATTATACAATAATTACTTTAACACAAAATAAAAACTTCACCAAATTGGAACTCAATCATTCTATTTGTGGAACACTTTGTATGTTACAAACCCTCGATAATACTTTCACCACTTCAAGCAATATTAACAATTTTGGATTTAGATGACAACGATGGAATGTATTGCTCACTTTTTTATGACAACTGGAAAACCAATTTGTCTGTGATTGCGCATTACACCAAGCTGAACGTAGTAGTTCAATTCAACTCTTCTCTTTAATGTTCCTGTGTCATTCTCGGAACTAATATTCATTAAAAGATAAATGAACTAAACTTCCCATCTATGTCCGGTACTTGACCTATGTTCTACTTACGAGTTTTACGACGCCTTTGAACGATACTACGCAACACAGAAAAAGCTAATTGGTGAATTTAAGTATGTTCTTGATGCTAAAGATATGTTCTTTTGAGTTCTAGTTGCGCATTGATAAATTCGAAGAATGGGCCTTTCCCATGATTTTTTTTATTGCATAATTAAATGAAGTAAGTCAAAATTAACAGATTCCTAAAAAATTTTTTTCTAAATCCTCTTAGTTTTTTATAAAAAAAATAAAATCGATTTGAAAGGCAGTAAATCTGAATTTTAAATTTTATGTATAACCGGCAACATGCGAATGAGATTCAAACCATCTACTATTCCGTCGCTTAGAAACAATGACATAGATACTTAGAAGTTTTAAAGTTCTATGCCTAGATAACATTATAACCTAAGTTACATTGAGTCTTAAGAAATGTTGCCAGCTTCAGTCAAATTTGATTGGATACTTTCATCGTGACGAACTATGAAACTGACCAATGAAAAAAATCAATTTTAAAACTTTAAATTAAGATTTTTCAATAACTATATCACCAATATTAATGATTAGGACATTTTTGTGCGTTGAAAAAATCTATATTTGTGTACAACCGTCAAATTTTAAATCCCCACCACATGGGAAAGGCTCATTCAAGAGGCCATCGAAAATTTCCAATTCTTCATTCGACATTTTATTAAATTCTTCAAAACATCCAACGTTTCTCCAATACTCTCAAATTTTTCTTTATTTTGTTCGATATCTACTCAAAAATTTTTGAAAAATGTCTTCAAGAACTGAATTAAAACCAAACAAAATTAAAAAAAGGTCGAATTAAGTTAGGAAAAAAGTTCAAAAAAAATAAAACAATTGTGAAAAACACTCATTGAATTTTTGATTTTCCTTTCGGATTTTCTTCAACTTTGGAGGATTTCCAACTCAGCTTTCTTGGACTCTTCTTTGTTTTTCTTTGAAACTGTCGAGACAATTCACCGAAAAACAAAATTCGAAGAATTCAAGAGCCTATCAAAAATTCTGGATCCAATTTTTGATTCGTGATTTCCTCAGTTGAACTTTTTTATTTCATAACTTTCAATAATTAGGAATCTGAATGAAATATTCTTCTCATAATAAAACGGTAGATTAGAAAAATACCAAAAAAGTGAATCTGAAAAAGCGTCAAATAAAACGAATGAACGTTCGATGCAGGAAACGAACTTGATCAAACGACTGAATCCATAAATTCTTCAGAGGATATTCCTCCTGAATTCATCGACAAGTGTATTCAATTTTTACAATCGCTTCGAAATGGAATCGTCGGATGGGTCGACCATAAACCGCGTGTTATTCCGTCCCTTGTCACTCACTAAGACGACGTTTGCTCCTTTTATTATATTTCATTCTTGATGCATCCAAAGCTACGGGAAATTTGAATGTCAACGCGGATCAACCGGTAAGGCCGCCGACGAATACGTTGATCGGTTGATCCTTCCCCCTGTCAATCTTCTTGAAACGCGGCTACTTGACTTCAACTAGATGTCTTTTGTCCCTAAATCATGATACTCCTCGCGACTGTATTTTTTTGTTACATTCAAAAAACGAAATACAGAATATCGTCGTCTCGCATGGTCGATGGCATCACATGAGTAAATTCATCAGCCCTGATTGCGTTAGGAATCTTTTCTTTCGGAACTGGATTTATTATCCCTCGGTTTATACATTTCACAATTAGCCGAATTTGATCAGTGGCTGGAAGTTGATTCGATTAGGAAGCTGGAGAGAACGAATCGACCGCAAATTAAATTAGCGATCATTCAAGGATCGGAAAGAAGCGTTCGTTTTATCGAAAAACCTCTATGAATTTATGTATATCATGATTATTCCAAGATGAATTCGGTTCCTTTGTGAAGGAGGCAAAAAAGCTTCACAATGAGGTATGAACTGTTGATGTTCGCAATCAAACAAATCCCTCGCGGTCAGGCACAGATCCGTCTGTTGCTCGAAATTTACCATAGAAACTCCATCACGAACTCGTGCAACAGCTGTAACATTTATGTACCATTACTGCCATTGATTAAATGAAGGCTCTAGATTTATAGTGTTTCAAACTTAGGGAAAGGGTTTATTTCGGGTTATTAATTACATATCTTGTGGTTGCAAAGTAAAAATTCTCACCCTCGCTAACGACTAGGCAAAAACTCCCCCACCTCAAGGTTCGTCTTAGAAGAACGGGGATTTTAAATATGTATACATCCGAACAAAAAAACTAGTTATCGATTCAAATCAGTTAGTCGGGGTTTGCATAAAATTGACTTTCTGACGAAAGTTGGTTGGAGGGTAATGTTTAGTGAATTGGCGTTGAACTGTTGGTTATAATGATAGCGGCAAGTCTGCGGTTAAAGCAGACCCAAGTCTTGAAATGAATTAAGTTTGTCGATTAAGAAACCTTCCTCCTATTCTCGGTTATGTAACTGATGCCACCTATTGTCAAAGTTTACACGGAACCGCTTCGCTATTACTGTTCGCCAATCTGTGGCGTGTTCCACTACGAAAATTGATTCTCTTTGCGACAGGCGTTCCGACGTTTCTCATCCGGAACATACCCACCTAGCTCGCGATTTAACACGCCGTTCAGATCACAGGATTCAATTCCGTTATCGCCTTATTGACAAATATTCCGATTTAGGATTTAATTCTTTCATCTCATCTGAAGAATTTTTTTATATTTCAGATCAGTTTTCATTTCCCTATGGTTAATCGTCTGAAAATTAACCATCTTCCTATTAATAACCGTTTTCTTAGATATCTTCTTGCGGGTGCGGAGAAAAAAAAAATCATCGGAGCATTCCACTGTGCAGGAAGGAAGCGTCGTCTGAAGGAAATCACATAAGCTCTGCGAGATGAGACGAGGATGCAACCGGCGATCATTTGAGCAGCCTAGCAGAAAAATGAAAAGCCAAATCCGGTTATCGTAGCAATTTCCACATCGCCTCGCGACAAACACAAATATTCGTTCGATATGCCAACCGTTTAGTCTCGATCCGCATCGGAGCTTAAAGTTTTCCTGCGACCCTCCGGGCGCAAAACATGTAGTGAGCGCGGCGAGCCGAACGGAATCTTCATCATTTCAGAGTGTTCAAAAATTTCGAGATGATACTGAAGACAATGGCTCATCAGGATCGAGTTATCCCAGAGTGATAAAACCATCTATTTTTGTATCCTATAAGTCACTTTTTGCTTGTCGTAAAATTATAAAATATTATACAGTTTTGAAACCAACACGGCTCACATGTCGTATTGTGTTCCGAATGATTGATAATATATTCCTGCAGTGATCATAAATATAAAAGTGAACCATTTGTGGAAGAAAATCATACAGGATTCGATGTTTTCTCTTATTTCGTCAGTGCTCCATTATGTTTCTTAACTTATAGGGAAGCTCTTAATTCTGTTTCGGTGACCTATGCAACGATTTCTGGATCGGCCAGTTGCTATTAAGAGATGTGTTGCGTTCATTTCTAGACAGTAAATCCCCTCGACGTTCGACATCCCCAAGTGTGTTAGCGATTCCACTTAGGATGATAAGCGGCTGGTTACGCCGCAGGATTGTGTGTTTGGCGTACCGTTAACAGGTCATCACGAATGGGAAAGAGGAATTCCATTGTTTCTTTGTCCACGAAATTCCAATTTTCGAATCACACACTTTTATGGGATTCTGGGAGTCACGCTAACTTCGACTGAATAATCGCTGTTTACTACTTTAACTGTTCTTTTTCTCCTCGAATCGAAGTGGGTTTTTCAGTTGATCTCGGTGAATCGTTGTTGATATAAAGTTTCGAATTACTTTTTTTGTCTACGAAGAGGAGTGATTTCAAAAGTATACGTTTGTGTTATACGTTTCAATATACAGTGACAGTGTCATTGTGATTTATCAACTTACAGTCGCTATGTTTATTTTATATCACAAATTTCGTTCACTCAACTTTATATAATTCGAAACGATATCTATGTATATTTTATTAGATATGGTTTCATTTTCCAAGAATTTTTCAACACTGGTCACGATAGGAAGTAATTTGTAGAAACTCTTCATAACCGTCGCTTGTCAATTAAAAAGCCATAATCGCCATGCATAATCGCATCAAGTTACTACTTGCTTTAATGTAAACAAACTATCGCGCTTAGAGGTTATGTAAGTTGTTGCGCGCGAAACCAAGTTTAACACTTAACTGGTACATATTAACAGTTAAGATTTCTTCCTAAGTTAAGCCTGTAACGAGTTTTGAAAATGTTGGTGAAATGTTCTGTTATTATTGGTTCGAAATAGTCGATAGGTCAAAGGCGATCTGAAAACGTTCGACACCTAAACCTAGGCCAGTAGTACAAATGACTTAAATTGTTGATGTGTTAATTATCTTGACGTTTCTATGTTTCCTAACCTAACCTAACATAACTTAACCATGTGAATCATTTACATAACGTTACACAAGATCAATAATTCATGATTTTTGTAATGTTAATAATTAATGGCTTTCATTTTATTTATTCAAATCATCAATGATAAAAATTGTTGCATTTCTGATCGCAGTAAAATCGGTTTATGAATTTTTTTTATTACGAGTTACTTACGTCTCGTAGGGCCGGATGGGACCTGAGGGAATTGCGGGAAATGGAAAAGTTTGTCCGTTTACGTTTTGTTTTGAGCGAAAGTGCTCGCCGCTAAAGGAAACCTGCATCTTCGGGGCCCTGTAAATCCTTTTCTGGATTTGTATGCGACTACGGCTTTAAGGTTCCTAGTATGAATGTCCATTTATCATTCCAACACCAGTGCGCCCCCTCTTTTCAGCGACCCGTAACCCCTCGGAGCTGCTAACCGGAAAAGCGGTAAATGTATTTGCAACCCTCACATGGAATTTTCATGTTAGAACGGTCATTTGTTGAAAACAAAACCGAAGTTATGTTTTGTGAGCTATTCGGATTATATGCAGGTGTATTTTTTTATATTTCGATTAGTGGATCGGAAAATGATTTTCCGGCTCAACAAGTCGAGTAGTTGCTATAAATATCCCCTTATCTGGTCTCTGCTAATAGGCAAGCATATTACATTTGAGTTTTAGGTTGCTGTTATTCAAATATTTGCGATGGTAGTTTGACAATTAGAGATAATCATTTTCGCGGAGTATTTGAGCGTAATCGAATATAGCGAATGTTATTTAGACTTTATGTAGAAAACAACATACGGTGTTCCTGACAATATCGCAAATTCGTTGCATATGGCAGACTCGAGTATCTACTAATGATGTCCTTTATTTATCAATTATTGTCCAGGTTGCAAATAGAGTTTAGGCAGTGTCGGGCTGGAGGCACGGAGAAACTGTCAGATTTTTCGATCAGGGTCGCGCTATACACCGGTTAGGGGCATAATGTTATTGTGTGTAGACACGAGCTTGGTAAGAACATAAGCTTTAATAAGAACGAAGACGGCGACATATAACCTTAAATAATAAGGCAGTTCGCAACAGGGGGCATTTTATGAAGATATTAATTCTCGAATAGCCGACTAGTGTAACAGTTATTATACTTATAACGTAATAACTGGCTGCAAGATTAGCAAAAGACTGTAAAGTCAGTCGGCCAAATTAATTAATTAAATCTGTTATAAAACTAAGTGGCCCAATCACCGGGCGAAAACCGTCAGTCTCGTCGTCTTGAGATCTACTCTTCGAACCCTTATTAAAATTCTCATCAGTCATTTGAGATCCTCTTTATCTTGAAATCGGATTGCCGAAACGATTTACACCTCAACGTTTTTTAATTTCGACGCCCTTCATTATTCCTTTGCTAATTTAGACAGAAGGAATCGCTTTATTGATGCTTTCGTTTTATATTTTTTCACGATCAATGCACCCCATGCCTCACAGAACCCTGGATTAATCTGCTGGAAGAATTCTGAATTCACTCCAAGCAATAGGAATATGATGTCTTTTTATCATGGACATTCAGGATCGAGTAAATAAATGAAGCGTTTATATTGTTTTAAGACATAGAAAATTTTTTAAATTAAAAGAATGATTTGATAAATCATGTTTTTTATAATGTAAATGCATTTTAATTCCTGTGAGTCCAGCGAATCTTCCAAAGGGGATAAATTTCGTATAAATTGTGATTTGGGAAGTGGAATACATTTGTCATTTCGTTTTTTCGTTATTGTTCGTGGTGAATATTTTGCCGCGTTCAATTTTCCGACCCTCGCGTTTTGATAGTCCGAACACGAAATCTTAAGCTCGCCAATCTTCAGCGGTCAACAAAACAACGGACATTTCAGCCAACCCCCGAACATTGTCAGCCCTATAAATCCCTATGTCATTTTTTCCGAGATTATCCCTCCTGCCTAGAAAAGCCACTTACAATCATAGCTGGTTTTTATGAAGAGCCAAATTTTCACATCGTAAAGAGAAGTGCAACATATTTTCTAATTTATAGGAGTCGCGAAATTTTATTCGGTTGTAAATTCTAGGGATACATAAATTTCTGGTAGATTTATTTGAATATTGCGAATAGCTGATGCCGCGACAACAATGTTTGCCATCCAGACAATGAACAAAAACTCGAACGTTGTCATATTATTACACTCAGTTTATTTATGGTGATGGATTGTGAAGGCAGCTTTTTCATCTGCCGTTTTCCAGATTTTGGTCAACCTCATTTAATCGAGTCAACTAAGGTGTTTGTTGGAGTGAAGCCACAAGACACTAAGCTCCTTAATTCCCATACCACGCTTTCGATACGGGGAATGATTAATAACCCGTAGGGATAAAAGCAGTGTCCTTTACTAACATATTCCGCTTATTCATTCAACACATCGTGAAGACAATAATCCTTGAAAAGCGGGGAAACCGCAGTGGAACTCGGAACGGTCTGTAAAAGGATTTGCGAGTGTAATTGGTTCAGATGGCAGTGGCATGTTACAATCATCAATACCTCATCAGGTCTTCTCGGAACGCCCTTCGCAACATGCGTCCACAATAAGGGTTCGCGTTTTTTCTATCCTTAGGGACTCCTTAAATTCAAGAGGTGTGAATCGTTTTCATCACTGATATTTATTTTCGTATCACGGCACAATCTTCTACAGCGATTATTTCGTATGCTATTTAGGACTTTCTCTCGGATAAAGTGATATCCTGTTGGACAATGATCGACTGTCTTCTAATTGAGGAGTTTTTGTGGGGGGGTGAAGATGTCCACAAACTAAACTTTGTTAATATCTGGTTGTCCAGGAGACCGGCGGGCGATGTTCGTGATGAGGAAATAAACTATCTGACCCGGAGCGTTTGATACCTATTTTAATACTTCTCATAAAAGATTACATCACTTTATTGAACACACAAAAAATTTGGATAATTCGTTAATTTTTTTTATTCAGCTTAACTAAGTGTTCAAAATCTTCATCTAAATTTTTTAAATATTACAGACATCTGTTGAAATTTCGTGACTCAAAACTTTTTCCGGCAACGTGAACTTTTATTAATGTTTCATTTATCAAAAAAAAAATTATGATTCGATTTAATTAACAATATATAAATCATTATAATGATGTGTTCATGTGGAAATGTTTTCATCGATATCTATCCTCACGATGGAATGGTAAAGTTATCACCTCCGACTTACCTAGGACAATTCGTGAATAGGAGTCGCGAATCTTATTCTAATTCAGCGTACATGAACTTATGTTTGGAATGCGGTAAGGGTGCAATTGGAGGATTATAATTGGTTCTAAAGTATCACACAGTTACGGGCATATTTATCACATAATATCTTCGGTATTAATATGGCAATCATAAAGGGTTTAAAGGATTGCTGCATCGATGTGAAGATCCGCATTTACAATTTCAGTAACCTCTTCCACATGAATAAGTTGAGAAAATCACGTGCGATGAAAATTCAATAAAATCTTCTTTTAGAATGAAATTTTGATATTTTAGTAGATATATTCCGCGCTAAAAGTGGCAAGCCAATACACTGTGGTTAGGCAGGAATCTTTCAAGTGTTTTTTTTTCATCCGTTCTGGGAACAGACTCGTCAATAATTGAGTTGACAGTCGTCAAGTCGCGATTAGTGCCGAAACCCGGGATTAGTTTCGAAATCAGCGATGCCATAATCGGCACCGGTGGTGAAGTACTGGAATAATCAAGTACCTTCTCCGGCGACGGTGTTTATCTTTCAAACCAAATCGGTGAACTCTGACTAAACGGTTGTGGTTTAAGTACCCAAGGTGGATACTAAAAAAATCTACTCCCTTGTAAGTCAGTACATCTGTATCTTCGTTATGAATTATGTGGTGTTGGTGAGAACACCACAGCGGTTGAGTATAGGTTATCTCTAACCGACCATTAAATCAGTTTCCAATCGTCTGACGCTTGCGCACTATGATTTTAAGATCCCGAAAATCGAGAAGCGCAAGCGTGTGACGATTGGAAACTGATCTGCTGGTCGGTTATAACAAGTTTTATATTTCGATAGAATCTGTAGAATGTTTTGCATTTGGATTTTCGAAGAGAGGCAAAAAGAAGTTGCTCTACATTAGAGAGGGTCTAACAGATAAAGCCGCGATTAGTGCAAGTAATAATTCTATCCTAAGTATGTTTTTAAGTGCAAATCCCCCAACTCATAGTTTTTAAGTACATCTAATATCAATAGGAGCATCAACAGAAATTCGATGTGAATACCAATTTGGGGAAAATAGGTGGAATGCGTAGGATGAGCGGCAATAAATCTCCGAGGGTTATTCGGGTCCCGAGAGTTGGGATCGTCGAAGCGAATTTATCAAACGCAACATCGGAAGAAAGAAAGAAAGACAAAAAGATAAGTAAAGAGTACCGATAAATATATGTATATATCACTTTCATCTGTTTTATCCGTTAGAACCTGTGAAATATATTAGCATTTGTCATGTTAATAGTCAGTGGCAAGGCAGATTGTCGAATTTGTATAAAGGGGGGCGATGGCCCCTCTGCCCGCATTCGCGCCGCACCTGCGGGCCTAGTTACCGCTTAGGGCCGCTTTGCCGATTCGTCAGCAAGGCACATCATTCATGGGATTAGCAGGGCTAACCTTGTTAATTGCCCCACTAGACCCGTGCCCGTGTGTACCCCAAACGTAAATCAGCACCGGCTAAAAGGGGATCAACCGGCTTAAGTCATCACCACCCTGAAATTTACACTCGCCGCTGCCAAGTGCTTCGTTCAAGATGGAAAATCCTTCTTCAAAACCGAAATACCTTCGAAGGGTCGTGATTATCAGCGAACACTCGTCAAATTGCCGAGTTCATCCTTCGATCACCGTGACAAAAATGAGCGGCCATAAAGATATCGAAACTAATCCATCCCTGGTTTAAGGCGAAAGGGAACACAAATGTTATCCCGGATCGTCCTTACTACACCCGTTCCCTCCGCATTTCTTGTTCTTATACTTTATTACACACCTTTCGCGCTACATTTCACTCCCTCTGTTTGTCTGATTCCTTGCATCCGCAAATTGACCAGAATACGACGGGCATATATCCGACAAAACACATTCAAACGAAGGCCAACTGTACTTACAGACCGCACTACACTTTGAAGTCTAGACGATATTGGACTGTATTTTCCCAAGACACCCCATTTCAGAACGGGAAGCGAGAAAAACGATTCGGAAGGGAATATATATTTCATACTAACATATTAGAACGATTTATTGTATATTCCAATATATTAAGCTTACAATGCACTGAACACGATATTTCTTTTCGCTTTAGACATCTCTCTCAAGCACAAAAAACGAGATCCATCCAGTTGTCCCGTATGCGGATCGACGATAACATCTGGAGATTTGGAATTGCACTTTATGTACGAACTAGAACGTCTATATAAAATCAACGGAACCGGAATTGCTGCAGCTAAAAAACGGCGACCTGAACCGGGAAGGCCGCCAGTTTTGCCCGGCGATAGCGGCCCTGAAGGGAGATGGGAGGTAACTAACACTTCGAACACTAATCATAAGGAGATTATTAATGCATTCTTTCAAGACGTTCCAACGGATAAAAACCAATAGACAGGGTAGATTACGAATGAAAATTCGAAAACGGAAATCAGACGACAATTGTTTGATTTGTGTGGGTAGAATACATAGTCCCGAAGGAGTATCATCTCATCAGCAATGTCCCCGAAAGGTAACGTCCCCATTACGCAATCAGCTCATTCTAATTTAATGAATTCCACAGGCAGTTGCTGAAGATGACGAAACGGTGGACGTCGAAGGCGATTCGGAACTGGAGGAATGGGGTGAAGGGCAACGTAGAAGATCGCGATCGCCTCCAACTGATCTTAGAAGAACGCCGACGAGTACAGAGAAGTTGCTAACTGAAGCTTACAACGAGGCCGACGATGTTATCGTCGACGGTGAGGAATCGATGTTCGGACCTTCGCAATACACCGAATCGGACATCGAACATTGCAAAAAGTAAGCAACCCCTCCAAATAGCTTCACTGTAAACTGTAACAATTATTTGAACTTCCCATCAAGCGAGGACCATGGCAAAGAAAAGGAGGGTGTCCAATCGCAAGTGGCAACCGTTAATTCAAGTGGCGATGTTGAAATAAAAATCGAGTGTGCCGGTGGACAGCAATGCGACAGTAATGTGAGCACATCGGATGCCGAACCGAGTAGCCGAGCTCAACTGGTGGAGGAGCTCAGAAATAGGATCAGACAATTAGAGGCCGAAAACGGAGGCGAGGCTACGGCAACAAGTTCTGATTCCGAAGACTATAAATGCTTGATATGCTTGGTGAGACTTGGCCCGAAGTAAATGTGGAAATTTTTCAAATGGTTTTTTTCAGGAGCATTACAAGAAACCAGTCATCTCCACCGTTTGTTGGCATGTACACTGTGAAGAATGTTGGTTGCACACACTTGTGAGTAAAATTTCCTCAGCTGACTAATAATATTTCAACGATAATTCATTTTCAGGGTAGCAAAAAAGTGTGTCCACAATGCAGCATGATTACATCGGCGTCCGATTTACGTCGCATCTACATGTAATGTGATTTAAATTTAATTATTGAAATGTTATTTGGAGATATTTTGCACCCGTACTTTCATATGTACTATACATACACCAGGACTTGCTTGTGTCTTGCCGACGATTTCACGATATTCCTATATATTCATGCGGCAGTTCAACGTTATGCACGAGACCATAAAATGTTCCCAAAATGTTGATGTATTTCATCCGATTACGTGAATCAAATTCATTAGAACATTCAAAATTTCTACACGTTGATATTTGCAATAAAACGTTATCTAATCCAGTTAGTCCGCAATGTGGATGAAACCAGGACCCTTTCGAAATCATAGCCTCATATAATTGTATCAATGTATTTCTTGTTACGTTGTTAATTTTGTTAATATGTATCATAAAATATGTGTATATTGTAGATATTATTATTCATCATTATGTTATTTAAAATAAATGTCTCATCTACTAATGGCAAATTATTCTAAGAAGAAGAAGTAAATTGAAATGTTTTCCTTTCCTTACATCACGTCAGTTACAAATGAGTCGAAGAAAAACCGAAAAATTCGTATTCCACTTCATACTTCAAGGAAATTGATGTGGAATATAATGACCTCTACTCCCTCTTGCGGCGAAAATGAGGAATACAATTCTAAGTATTGAAAGTTGCCTATCCTTAAAATCGTTATTTGAAGGATAGGCAACTTTTTATACATGACCATACTTCTGATCCTGGTTGATAACTAACAAAAAGTTTCTTGGAAATTTCATGGAATCAATAAATATTTTAGACAGTTCAATTGGCTTATTGTTGAAAGTCCCAAATCACCTCTGCAGATAATAATTTTACAAATGTGTAGTAGCTGATTATTAACGATTCGATTTTTGCAGAAATTATAACAATGACAATCTTTTTAACGCCTTCTGTGCGGCAGGAAAATTCGAACGAAAATTGTATAGTTGAGGATTTTCAAAAAGTTTCTACCATTAAGTGGTTTTAAATAAAAAAAAAACATCATATTGTAACTGATTTCAAATTAAAGTGGTTGCTTCATTCACCTAAGCATGTTTTGTTCGGTTTAGGGGCCCCGTAAATCGAAACAAACATGGAATAGTTTTTCGTTGATACTACTCATACATGACTAATTCCACTGAATGTATTCGTTACGTCAAATTCTTACTATGGAAACGCATACTGAAAAATTACAACGCTGCGATATGTATTCTATTACGGTTGATAAAATACAGGAAAACTTGGAAATCAATAGGATATATGTGCAAATTTCATGTCAAGTGAGTCTGGAGAGAAAACGGCATATAATAATGCATAAAGTTGTTTCCGCACTGTGGAACTATAGACACATAGAGGACCGTTTTGGGGATTCTGCTGAACCAATGGAGTGCGCCCCATTTGCCCTGCCATTGCCATAACTGTTTCCCACACACAAAAATTCGCCCTATCTCGTAATCGTAGTTATGATTATCGCCATTCGCATCCCCCAAAAGTTTCAGTCAAAATATTTACTTTGACCGAGTTTATCTGCAACACCCTTTGTAATCGGAGTTGAAATTATTCTTGTTATTCATTATAAGCTCGTTTTGGTTCATCCAATTTGATGCTTTGCTGGAAATCTTATTGGTTGTAATCAAACCACAGAATTTTACGAAATGTTGGAGGATTTGCCAATTTTCTAAAACGACATTTTTTTACTAAAATCATGATTTTCCAATCACTGTTATTAAGTTAGCAAGCATGTTGCATACATTTTTTTGTTCTTGTTTATAGTAACATATGTATGCAACCTTAACTTTGGAGAAATAAACTACAGTGGGATATACGTAATGTAAACGGTACTAAAGGGAATAAAATATATCTCGGTATTCCTTTGTGATATAGAGTTACATTCCCAATTTTGATACACTACGCAGAACCCAAAATTGTATTAATTACACGATAATCCTTTATTAAGAATATTCCATATTCACTCCAGACTTGGAAAACCACCGCCGAAATATTGTTTCCGAACAATACAAAATATTTCCCAGCCTTTGCACTTTATTGAAACAAAAATAATTATACAAGAACATATTTACAAAATGTATTGTATTTTTTTCATTATTTTTAAATATTTAAAACTAAAAACGCCAAAAACTTTTTTCCTAATCAGATGATGACGATGGCACAGTTTCGTCCGCGTATATGACAGGACCCAGGAATCTGAAACAATAAGAACTAGTTACGATTTTGACAAAGATACGCTCTCATTATGCGATCTATTTTCGCTGTTTATCCGGTAATAGTTCGCAGGGTTCCTCAAATTTTTTTGACCCCAGCCCGGTACGAGATTCCAAAAGTTTTTGCGACCCACCTCACGAAAAAAATACTATTCCTAATGATTATATAATATGGTACAGAAAATTTTTGCCGCGACCCAGCTGAATTTTTCTGTGACCCAGCGCCGGATCGCGACTCACACTTTGAGAAACGCTGATCTATCCAATAGCATAAATTTTATTTCAAATGTTGGCCTCCCCCCGGCTGAATATTAAATTTCGGAGCACGGAAACAAGAAATGTAAACAAATCGTGTTCCCATCGATGATAAAAAAAGAAATGGAAATATACAATGAACATAGTCAATTCTTCGGTCGACGTTCGGCAAAATAGATCGCGCCTGTGCTATTATAACGGTTGATACTTAACCTCTATTATTTTAAACAAAATAGACGTTTGCTACGTCAACGTCATATCAAAAGCGCTATTGTCTAGAGAAATTGTCATTACAACGGTTAATTACAGTGAATAAAATTATTAATTATATACCAGGACTACGATAAAGTAGTTCTAAAATTTCGTTTGTTCGAACTGGTTTTAGTGGGTAAGTAGTTACTTTTTATCGTTCTAACTTCGAGAGTTTCACATAATCTACTACTTTACTGCAATCTTTTTAGGTTTGGTGAATTAACACTAATCACTATAAATATCACTAACTAATTCACCCATAGATTAGTTGAATATAATGAGCCAAAATCAAGTAGAAAACCTGTTGAATAATATTTGTAAAAATCAACGAGAGCTCACTGACTGTTTACAAAAAATAGAAAAAAAAGTAAAAATCCTTTACGAAACAATTGAAAAACAGATGATTGAAATCTTAAAATACTCTCAACGCGTTGAAAAGGCAGGACGCTTGAGACCAACAGAAATAGAGAAAAGACTTGCGCATTGCGTAATGACAGGAAAGAAATCTGTCACAACGATTCTAGATATGTTGAAGGACGAACAAAGGTCACAAAAGTATTTGGAGGAACTTAAGGGAAAGATATCTCTAATGCAAACGGAATTAATAACAGAATCGGACGAAACACAAGGGAATCAAAAAAAAGTGCAAGTCGAAATATTAGATAAGAAAAAAGAAGAATAAAAATGTAAGATCTGAGGATATGAGCAAAGATCATCTAAAAAATATATTTACGTTATTTTGTCTCGTTCTGTGATGTTAAATTGATGTTGTTTTCTAATTTAACCAGTTTCATTTAATCCAGTATTATCTAATAAAAGTTTAGAATAAAATCGGTTTATTATTTACCTATATCTCAATTTGGAAGTATAGTAGAATGAAATATTTATACTAAATAAGTAGATGTTATCAGTTTAATACCAAATTTATTTTTGGTCTTATTATCTTGTAAAAGCGTTTAACATAATTTAAAACATAGTTGCTCATGAAAATTATAAACGAAAATTAACTACAGTCACAACAAACATTTTTCAATTAGAATTTTAAATAACAAAGAAACACTTGAAGTTCAAACACTATTCTTTTAAAAATCAGTTAATTGTATTGATGTCGATATTAAAATTTGATTTTCGTTTTTTTCATAATACATGGATGCAAAGGAACAATTGCCTCATATATGAAATGCAGAATTTCAATTTGGCAAATTTTCCTTCTACTTAAAATGGAATTTTTCTCAATTTATATGCTCTGTTTCTATGGTTTTTATATGTCAGTATTCGACGAGTGACAGATTAGTTATCAAAAATGAGCGAAAAAGAAATAGAACAACGGTTAAAAAAAGCTATTGAAAAAAATGAAATACTTAAGGCAAGACTCCGTCAATTAGCAGAGAGAATTATCAGAATCTTCCATCTGGAAGAAGCTGATGAACCAGAACAAGCTCCTGGCACTTCCAAAGCGGTCAAAACTGTCAAATGGATTAAAGCTAAAGGTGTCAAACAGTGTGAGAAGAGCAATTTATCAAAGGTACGCCACACAAATGAACAGGAAATGGACATCGATTTAGAGGAAACGGAAAATAATGCGAATGCAAAAGAGGAAGATAAATAAAATACTGGTACAGAAACAAAATGGAATTGTGTTGTAAAGTAATATTCAGTTTTTAATTAATAAAAAGTTTAGTTTGGTTTAAGTTTGTTCTTTAACTTAATGGTGACAACTTAGAGCTTTACCGCCAGTTACTCAACACATTGTTTCTAGCCAACTCATTGTATAAATATTAATAATTATAGTATTTTAAAAAACTATAATGGTTCAAATTTTCAAATTGAAAACACTAACTTTCTGAAGAAAATTAAAAAAATTATAATCTTAGTAATGTTTTGAAGATATCAATCTTCAAGACTAACGCACTGCAATTAAATTTTCACAAGGTACTCTGCTATAGATACGATTTTAAAATCAAATTCAAATATAACTTCCTAGTGAAAATTTAAAAATCGTCATGTTTATAGAGTTCATCATGTCCGTGGAGTTAGTACAAACCTACTTATTGGAAAAATAAAATGACGTTTTAATGAAGTAATTACTTTATCCCATATAATTATGTTTTTTTATGTTATATTTTTTTAAATAATGTTAAAATATACTATTAAAAAATTCAAATAACGTGGTTCATAGAACACATGTTTTTAAAAAAAATGAATAATATCGTTTCTATGAATTCATATTTAGTGTTGATGTCAACAGGAAAGTGACAGATTACTAGCGAAAATGAGAGAAGATAAAACGCAAAAACTTAAAAAATCCCTAGAAGATGAAGAAAAAGTTCAGCTAGAAATCCGTCACGTATTAGACACGATTATAAGTACCTTTCACCTGGAAAAACCTGATAAACCGCTACAATCTGGAAACAATCAAGAAAACAAAAAGATGTTGAACCGTGTAGAGACACAAAAAAAGAGGAAATGGGTTTGAACAAAATGGAAAACAAAACGGACCCAGGAGGGGACGACAAATACTAAAACAGAAATGTAGATGAAATTTCATGGAATAATTTTGTTTAATTGTTAATCCATAAAAAATGTGGTCGATTAAATGGAGTTTTAGTTGATTGTCCAACTTTGCAAAACTTTTCTCGAATAAAAGTTTCACCACTAATCTTTATCTTTTATCTATTGTTCTCCTAATCTATTCATTGGAAAAACAAATGAAAATGAAGTATTTGTGTTATTTTCCTAGAATTATAGTTATTCGATAATAATGAAATCTCGTTTATATAATCGGAAATTCGTCGAGTTCCATTTCCATTTGCCCTCTTTCTGAAGCAAACTTTCTAATTGAAATCAATGTCAAAATATTGCGATATTCAAAAATCCAAATAGAAATACATATTCGAACACAACTTGGTTCAGATATGTAAAAAGTGTTTCTTTAAATTCGAATTTGATGTCGCTATCGATTAAAAAGTGAGATTAGACAGACATTCCTCGAAAAAGTGTTTTATCCTTAATCACCTTACCCTTATCCTTTTAGTTGGATGCCTCTGCTGAAATATTTATGTTATTTATACGAATTATGACTTTTTCTTTATTTTGTATGTTATGTTTTTGGGAAATTCCTTTTATTTTATTTCTATTTTCTCTTTTTCTGAAACGGACTACTCCCGTACAATTAGCACTTCCGTCAAAATGTCACGATATTAAAAAATCCATAGAACTATACCAAAGAAATCGGTCATAGAATCTACATATCTATGAATACCGTTTCCATGAATTCGCATTTGCTTTAAAAAGTGACACATCAGTCAGCAAAAATGAGCGGAAAAGAAGTGGTACAAAAACTTAAAAAAGTTCTCGAAGGCAACGAACATCTTCAAGCAAAAATCCATCAACTAACAGATCGGATTATAAGTATCTGGCACCTGAAAAACCCTGATGAACAACAACAATTTTCCGATACTCGAAAAGAGGAAACAGGTGTTGAAGAGAGCAAATCATTTGGAGACCACAAGACAAATAATGAGAAAATGAATGTGGATTCGGAGAAAACTGAAAACAAGACAAGCAAATAATATACTGATGCAGTATTCAAGATGTTTTTTTTTTAAATAATAATGTTCAATAGTTAATCAATAAAAAAATAAACGCATTCAATGGAGTTTAAATTTTCTGTTCAACTCAACTTCATAAATCAAATTTAACAAAATAAAATGCATTGAAAATGAACTGCATTTTGCAGTTGGTGCTTAATGAAGCAAATAAATTAATGGAAAAACTGGCATAAATGAAAAATTCTTCTTGAGAAGCAAATCGTATATACAAGTGCAGTTCAGGTTGAACTCCACAAAGGTCTTTCTTGCATGTTTTCTCCAACAAATATTATAGCAAGAAATGAAACTCGATTCATGTTTGGCTAAATCATGATCAAAAGTAGACATATGTAGAACAACTTTCGGAAATCGAACATAATGAAAATTTCATTCATTGGCTTATTGAGATTACAGTTAATTACAAAATAAAAAAACAAATATTGTTTTCTATTTCCACTTAATAAAGGTTATAATCATAGAGAAATAAAATACAATCACTGAACATCTGGTATGAGCGTCTTTTGTTGACAAATCATGTTTTGGAAGCAATTCTCAATGTGGGAGTACATGTTTATTATGCACAACAAAATAAATTACCCCAGAGGCGTCATTGCTTAAATAATTTCTTGGAAAATTTCAATTAAATATGTTCAAAACATTGGCAAACATATTAAAGAATGAGGTTATAAGAAGTTGTTTATGTTTATATTTATGTTACCTTGATAAAAAAGCACAAGCTTCTCTAGGTTTTTACTAAAAACAACCAACTGCACTCGTTCGATGTCAATGCACTTCAGGTAACTCGTATTGATTCAGTTGCCTTTCAAAGGTCTGCTCATGCTCAGATCAAGTTTTAAATACACGTGATGTTCACGTGAAAAATGCAGCCTTTATTAAAACTCATACTGAACAACGGTTATTCGATATAGAATTGATTGAGTGAGAAGATCATTTTTGTAGTAATACCAGTAAGTAAGAAGTTTCTTGTTCGAATACTTCGATTTGTAACACAATTTAATTTTTAGTAATGCTTTCTATTAGACCAGACGATGCAAAAATTAATAATTTTCACAACAATACACCATTAACTGGGAGGTAAGAACAACATCCCTCTTTTTAAAGTAATTTTAATCTAACATTATCACGCATTCAAATTATGTGAAAAAAGGAAATAAGGATAAAAAATATCCTAATTATCATCAAGATTATTATTTCTAAACGCAAAAATTTCTGGTATCTTTATCACAAAGTGTTTTCCTGACACCATTTCCTTTATCATTGTTGAAAGTTCAGATTTCAAGATCAATTTATTTACGCTCAAATAATTCCACTTTGTTCAAACTGAAAAACAAGTAATTAAAAAGATACATTTTTTTATATTATTAATAATCATTCACTTTTCTATTATTCACTGAATATCAATCATCAATTTTTATTTAAATTTCCTATTCAAAGCGCTTATCACACTTCCTATCCAATTATCATTTCATGCGGTATTAAATTATTTTCAAACACAGCTTGTAAACTGTTTGAACACATACAAATAGATAAGTAATTGTTCCTTAAAGGCCTGCTGAGGGTAGAATGGAGAATTATTGTCGCCAAGTATCAATTGAGAGTCCTGGCCCTCACATTGAAGATTGTGTTTACAACTTTGAGATACCAATACCAGAAGTTCCGTCATGTGGTGCTAGGATCAAGGTAGTCTGTGCTGGAGCATGTTATCGCATGAGGAATCGCACGTCGTCAACCTCCTCAACACAGTCCGTAGAAGATGTCTCATGCTGTGTCTCCTCCTATAAGGGCATCCGGGATGGTGCTTTATTTCCAGGATATGAAGTTGCTGGAATAATTGATGCTTTTGGCGCATCAGTGGAGAAGACAAATTTTAAAATAGGTGAAAGAGTAATCATATACCCTCATGAAGATCTTCCTCATGGATATGCAGAATACGTTACTGTGTCAGACTTGGACAATCTGGTTTCTATTCCTGATGGATTATCGATGAGTGTTGCCTCATTGCTACCTAGTGGTGCTTTATTAGCCAAAAGTGCTGTTCTATCTGCTGAATATCATGTGATTAAAATATTAGAAAGCCATCAGTACAAAAATATATGCAAAATATTGATTGTGGGTACTGGTGGTTTGGCGTTGTGGGCCATCAGGTTAGCTGAACATCATTTTGCTGCACCAAAATTTAAAGGAAAGGTTCAGATTACTGTAGCTTGTTTGAAAGATGAAGGATTTAAGCTGGCCGCAGAGATACCTCAGTAAGTTACAATTCACAGAATGTACATGAACGGCATTTGCTTCATTTTAGTATAACACTGGTGCAGTGGAACGAAGATTTGTTTGAAAAACAACTAATTGAACGAACAAAAGACGCTTGTAATGGAATGGTAGATATTGTGATAGATTTTGGGACGACATCCAGATCATTACACAGATCGTTACAATGTTTGAATGAAGTGAGTCTTTGATCATATTTGAATAAATCAAATGAATTTATATTTTGCCTTTTACGTAGGGCGGCACAGTTCTGGTAACAGAAGAAATAGCAGGAAAACTTCTGCCCAAATTCTCCAAACTGATCACTGAATGCAATCATAATATAGAAGGTGTTCGCTATGGGTCTGTTGCTGTTTTGAAAGACTTGGTAGAACTAGTAGGAAGCAAAAAGGTTTAAACGTAAATAGGAGTACTTTGAGCTATAATTAGTTTTACAGGTGACTCCTCCCCCATTTACAGAATATACGGCAGAAGATACTCCTTCTGTAATCCAGAAGCTATGCAAATCTGACATTATTGGTAGAGCTGTTCTTAGATTTGATGACACCCAATAATTTGAGAAAACTTCTAATTTAACATGATCACAAAAGCAAATTATTTTCCTTATATATATTAAGCAATATCAAGTCTTTGATTAGGTACACCCCTTTAATTTACGTACAACAGAATGTGATTTTGAAAGTATTTAATTTTTATATTAATATTCATGCTTAATTGATATTTTTTATGATTTAAGTTCAAATAAATATTCATATGTGGACTAAATTATTCATACAAATACCTAGCACGAAAAACTATCATAAATTCTTCATAAGTTTATTTTTCCATATCAATTCGTTTACAAAACAAAATCAAGTCTTTTATTTCAGTCTTGGTAAAGTGTATTGCACTCAATTTGGAATAAATTAAAACTTACTAAAGATTATTCATTTGTTCGTAAAAAAGGTCTTTTAAGCAGTATCAACCCAAGCAGTACATTCGCCTGGGGACTGACAATTTTCAACTCCTATTCATAAAAAAATGGATCAATGCCAGAAAAGGAATTTGGCGAGAATAGAAGATTAGCTAGCCACTGCAATGACGTCAAGTCTGGTAGCATGACTCACTGCCAAACACTTTGTACAACGTTGCCATATCTCGTCAATAATTTCCATTTTGCAGAAACCCATTCCCGCGGCACCAAAAAAAAAATCACACGAAGATTTTGAAAAATTTATTGATATCTGACAAATACAACTGGCAGATAAAACAGAAAACAAGTAGAGCTGATAGCAGTTTACTTTTAATACATATTCATACATTTATATATAGCACATCCAAAGTGTTTGACGGTAAACAAGGGGAAGGCAGATTAGGGTTCATGCAACAGTGTGCAAAGTAAGTTCTGAAAAATATACGTTTCAATATATGGAATATACTAAACATAAGTTCGAGGTATAAATGGGCATTAAAATAAACAAAAATATACAAAAAAAAAAAGAGATGCAACTATGATATTGTTATTGAATAAATTCTTTCTATTAACATTTCAAAAAAAAAATACCGAAATAAATTATTTTAACAGTGGAATAACATAAAAAATCAATGCAAAAGAACACCTAACCACACAATTCCCAGCAAAACTGTCGGCGTATCGATCTCGTATCGTAAAAAAAAAAAAATTGTGGAATTATTCTCGCTGGTTGTGTGAAGATGTGAAATATAATCTGTAATCAATGTAAAGTACCTTCTAAAAACATCGTTAAATATCAAAAGTTTCATTGGAGTGAAACTCATCTTGAAATGTCAATGAAACTTCACAACCAAGTTCCACGAATACGTTAACTTACAATGAAATTTCATTTTCAACGAATAAATTTATAAACGGACGCCACACTTCTTCTAATTATCACCCGGCTCTTGCGGTTCATCAGCTTCACCCTGAAACAGTCAAATATTCAATTATTGAAACTATCAATTAACAGATTTGTCTGAAATCTGAACAAGTTATAGTTATAACTCACCTGCGTATCACTCGTCCACAATGTCAAATTGTCTCTGAGCAGCTGCATGATTAGGGTGCTGTCTTTATAGGAATCTTCATTAAGAGTATCCAGTTCAGCTATTGCGTCATCAAAGGCCTGAAGATTTCAAAACTATTAATAACGAGTAGACATTATCTATCAACACGAAATACGACACCAGTTCTTGAGTAAAAACTCCACACAAGCTCCGAAATTCTAATTTCTAAAAAGCTTGTCATACGTTTTTTTTTCCCAAGTCGATTTTGGAACTTGTGTAACGTTAGTAGATGAATGCGGCAGAATCACATTTGGCAGTCAAAACTCTGGTTAGGGTCACGCATTGTTAAAGAATAGATAATTGAACACAACCAAATAATATTAATAACCTGTTTCGCTAGGTGACAGGCGCGAGCGGGCGAGTTTATAATTTCGTAATAGAACACAGAGAAATTTAATGCAAGCCCAAGTCTAATGGGATGGGTGGATTGCATTTTCGATTTGGCTATATCAAATGCCTCCTGGTACGCTTTCTGCGAATCGTCCACGACTTCTATGCAATAAAAAAAGTACAGATAGAATACACTGTCAAGACAAAAGAAATTCGTGTACAAGTTATCCCAAAATCATTGTTGTTGGTGGATTACTCTAAATCGTCCAAATGTAATTCTGCCATAATGTGAAAGTATTGAAAGTCTATTTTTATTAACCTGTTTAGCTAATTGACAAGCCTTGTCTGGTGAATTTAATATCTCGTAATAGAAGACCGAGAAGTTCAACGCGAGACCCAATCTAATGGGGTGTGTAGGTGTCATTTTCGCCTTCGAAATCTCGAAGGCATCTTGGTAAGCCTTTTGTGAATAATCCACCACGGCTGAAAAGTGAAAAATATGTAGGAAAAGTTTTTACCTAACTAAAAGCATATTTAATCAGCACAAATGTATAAAAATTGATCCGTGGTCAGGGTCAGTCTTGTACTTACTATTTCTTGTATCTCCCGTCGCCACTTCTGCTAAATACCTGTAGTAATCGCCCTTCATCTTGAGGTAGAACACTTTCGATTCCGCGTTACTGGCTTTGGGAATGAGATATTTGTCCAAAAGACCCTGCACAGAAATGTCACGTTAGTCATACTCTAACTTTGAGAAGGTCATGGTTGTACGAAGGAAAATCAGTTGAAATGATAAATGCTTCTTCAACGATAATCGGAAGAACGAAAGTTATGTTAAGCATCATTTGGAATAAGTTAAAAGTAACACTGTTAAGTTTATATGACTTACCAAAACATCATCACAGATTTCCCGGAGTTCCTTCTCAACTTTTTCTCTGTACTCCTTTGCCATCTGTTGTTTGCGTTCTGAGCCTTCAGTCTTTTGTTCGATTGATGAAATAACCCTCCATGAAGACCTTCGCGCCCCGACGACATTTTTGTATGCGACTGAGAGTAGGTTCCTTTCCTCATTGCTCAATTCGACCCCAGTCTCGGTGACGGATTTCATGGCGGATGCCATGTCATCGTACCTTTCGGCCTGTTCCGCCAATTTCGCCCGTTGAACTAATTCGTCTTTGTCAGGGGCCGACATTTTGATCTAAATCTAGCCTGTAACAAAAAATCGGCACGTTTTAGGAAACGGGAATATTTTTTTCAAATAAAAAAAATTGCACCGTTGGCACCACTCCAATGATTTTTTTAATTAACCCACTTGATTTTTTTAGACATTCTTCCGATTTTGTAAACTATCACAAGTCCACGGACAAAATGCTTTCAAATTCGCTCCTGTAATGCGTTGTTTATGAGGTTTTTGGGAGGGATAATCGGCTTGAGTGATTAGTCATAATGAAGGATGTGATTGTATTATTTGAGTCACGGACCTAATTTGCCGAATTCATTTCTTTGTGTGTTACATGTGCTCCTGTTAATTCGAACGCTTCCCGAGGAAAAGCAATTATAGATTCGAATAAACAAATCGGAAATTTTGGAAATGGGAACAACAAAGGAGTTTATTGGACAAAGCATGGATATTCGAGTGAGGTATTAATTACAGCTGTCAAATCTGCGACAGGAGGTCCCGTGTATTCTTGTTCGTGAATGATTTTGCCATATTTTCCACTGGAGTTGCTGTTACGAATCATAAGAAAGGCAGAAAAAACGTAGAAATATAAAAATTACTCTTTGAAAGAAATATTAAGAGATAGATTAGTTGCAGGAAGCGTGATCTTCCGTTTAATTTCGCCCAGCCAATGGTGACAGGAAACATATCTTTTTTAATAAGCAATACATGCATTACATTCCAATGTTGCCGGTCCCCAGAGACACGAGTCAATTTAACTTCAAATAAAGACAATTATTTCGGTCGTTTATGTGATCAGTATTTAGCAAAAACGCAAAACATTATTTAAATAAGGGAAATTGCATTTCAACTTGTTATTGGAAGAGCAAACATACTTGCTTACCCACGACTTGAGCAACAATTATCTTCCAATATTTGACAATTGGCAAATATTAAGACGCGCAATTTCTCTTCACCTTGATCAAAAATAAACACGAAAAAGTTCACTTAACCACCTAAATTTACTTCATAATTTGTCGACTGATTTGATAAATCCGAATTTGGATCTTAAATGAAAAGTTTTCCGTTATATTACAGGAAACGTGCGGTTTTCTTCCGTCAATGTTATTTGGTAAAATTTTTATCTAACTTTGTGGAATTCATTCCTTTAATATACGTTCAAATAATTCATTAGCTCCTTCACCTTCATTGCTCTGTAATCATAGAACTTTAAAAATTAGTGATGAAATTGCTGAATCGCTGTCTTGAACATTTGATAAAGTGTATCTAAAATCAATCAATATTCATATATGCAATAAAAAATCATTAGAATATGCCTTTTAATGAAAATTTTTTTGAAATGATTTGCAGATTTTTTGTCGATAGGAATCAGTATTTGCAGAATTGAAAAAAACCTTGCGGTGAAGCAGTTTCTCTTTTTCAAAATCGTACACTAACTAAACTCGCAACCAACTAATAAACACAAGTCAAGGGACATAAAATCTATCAAAATGTCGCTTTGTATCCGACAAATGGTCGGCGAACTGGTGTATTAACCTTATTTAATTCAAATGATCACGAATTTGGTTCTGAAGTGAAGCTGACGGTCAGTCACATAAGCATAGAACATGGCTTTGTAAACACATTAATAATTCTGTGCGTTATACCGAGGCCATTTGTTATAACGACAAAATTGAGTTACTCAGAAAACAAAAATAATATAATTGTTCACAGATTCCGTTTGTAAACATTCTGATCATAGAACTGAAAATGATGTTGATACAGAGGACTGCATTTAATTTTTTTTTTGTTGCGTTTGTTCAATTCAAGAAAACATCGACCATTCTTGTCATATTTAGATGATAAAGTTGGAATATATCTTATCTTTTTGCCGTTATGGTAATAAGAGCAACGTTTAATGTTTCCTAATCATATTTCGTACGTTGTCTTTCTTGTATGTAATTGTAATAAGATTCATATTAAAACATGCGTTATACATATTTTGATTTTATAATTCTGTGGTTATTTTTTTTCTAAAAATAAGTTGTCAACTGTTACGATTTGAGTTTGTAGGCGAAGTTACATAATTGGTTATACATGAACATATTCTCTTTAAGTGATAAGATATATTGATGAAGTCAACAATCCAGTTGACTTCAACATCACATTTACGGATTAAAGTTGCCACCGTCGTTCCTTGTATGGGAAGATCGAAAAATATCTATTATTAATAATAGTCATTTTATGTGTAAACATTTGAAGGTGTGGGCGAAATTATTTTCAATTCACCTCCAGCAAAATCACGTCAAAACAAAGTCGATCCGGCCCTGCCCATCAATATTGATCAGTATCAATCGTGTATCAAAACAGTGGCAAACATGGGAAAAATTTGTCGACTAGTCACATCATATACACGCGTTTACGAAAGTAAACTTATCTTTGGTCAAACAAGAAACTGATTACGCAACTTCAGACGTTAAAAACAATGACAACATCCAAATCATATATGTGGCGTACCGATTTTCCACTAATAAAAAAAAAGAATCCAGAAAATTATTCCAGTTCCTGACGCTCCATTTTATTCCAGAACACCCCCAGAAAAACTGTTGCTGATAATTAACCCCAAATTGTCTCGAGGAAAAAACTTGGGGTATCCAAAACTTGATTTACATTCTGGAAAAAATGTATCGATTCGCTTTCGTATCTCAACACGATGATTCACACATACCGTTCAGAATTCCCCCTAGGGAATCCATCTTATCGAAATGAAAGAATGTCGAGAGAAACGGCAACGCCGCGGTCCGGCGAGCGGAGTGGATTTATTTCTAAAAATAGCGAAGTTTTATTTGAATCTTTCGGAACGATACAAATTTATCTCGTATATGCCCGACGTGTGAAATCGGGTTTTCGAACGTGGACATTATTCCGTTAGATTTTCATTCGAAATGAACCGATACAACGGTCTAATGACGATTGCACACACACAACTCTCAAAAAGCAACATGGCGTCCGCCACACCTTTCAACCACCAAGTAATGCGTAGTATAAACAGATTTTCGAAAAATGTATCGTAATGTCGCTGTTCATCGCTTAATGATGAAACCGAAAGTTATTCCCGTTACAAAAACGCGAAACTGGCCTGAAATCCACTGCCGTTTGCCGCCGGTGATATTATTAGTCCCCAGTATTAGTCAAGATAAATGTTCAAGTAAAAACCTGGCTCCTTTCAGTATTGTCTACATTTCGTCGAATATAACCGCACAAAAAAACAAAAACCAGGAGTCGAGACGGCCTAAAGAAACGGTAGTAATCACAAATTACGACGAGCCGACGTGCCAAGTCGTTTGTAGACATGCGGTAATTTTTGTGCAAGAACATAAAAAACACTCAAAACCAAACATTTCAATGCAACCGAACAACTTACGTTTAAATGTAATTGTTAAATTTAACAAATTTTAAAATACGGTCTCGTTTCGAAGCACACGATCTTTCGAACTAGCGTACGTCTGCGGCGCGACAATCGATTTGATCGTTCTGCGAAATGATACGATAGAGTAGGATACCAGCTCTATGGACCGGCCAATGGCGGTTCTAACACCTTTGAAATACACACGATACAAATATTCCACGGACCGTCCGTCAATTCATCCATTTCTACCCTATTAATTATGGAAATACTTACGTAAAGTCTAATTCACAATCGAATTACAGACAAAATTCGACGATCCGCACGTTCACTGGACAACGACGTGACCAACTATGCGTGGAAAAGACGGAAAAAGAGAACTCACAATTAATCAATTCCGATACCTATCCCGTTGAGCAAACCACAGAATAAATTGTACGTAAGAAGACTACAACTAAATAGTCTTAACCGAAATTATTTCAATCTTTAACGTTTGATATCTCGATTAGAATTCACATTGAAATTGTGAATGTACGATTGATCTTTTAATCACGTTGATCGTTTAAAAAATTCTCAAATTCGTAGAAATGGACATCAATGATTAATTTACCGGTTGAAAACGTGTGAAGGACGAACGCGCTAGATTTTAAAAAGCTCTGTTGCCACAACTAAAAGAGAAAAGAAAGAAACATTGCAATGAATTTCTTTTTCACAGCAATTATATTTTTTATCGCTATTATGATAATTAAACATTCTTGAAAGCAATTTATAAATGCGTAGAAAAAAAATCGCAAAATTGGTAAAATATGAATAAAGACCAGTTGATATAATTTTAAAAAAATGACCCAAACTACGATGAATAGAAATATAGTGAAATATGAAGAAAAAAAACTACAACTTGAAATGTGATTAATTTAGAAAAAAGTATTTCTACATATATTGGCAACGCTGCACAAAATAAAATATCTTATAATCGTTTAAACGGTATTGTAATTAAATTTTTTCGCAAATTTATTTTTGAAAGAGCCTTAAAATTCTCATGAGACGCTTGACGAGTGCTAAAAAAATTGAAAACTTGAAATTCATATTATTTTGTAATTGCGAAGTGTCGCCATCTAGCCTTAGAAATATTTTAATGATCTTTACAAATCTAGATTACAGACATTTCATAGTTGGTCACATGACTTGAAGATCTGTCATTAAATGTCCACAGAAATGAAATCAAAACAAATGAAAAACAGTTTGTTTGAAAACAACTGTTAAGTTATAGATTTTGCAATAATTGTCTTTATCATCCCTCGAGAATTTCTTGTACAGTGAGTTGATATTTATTGTTAACTTTCTGCAAGTGAATTACATATACATATTTTTGGTCTTTCACTTCAAAAAAAGTCGTGAAATTGAAAAGGAATCAGTCTTACTGAATATTGCAAAATATGATAGATTTCCTTCGTCTTTTCTAATTGATACTATATATTAATGAAATCAAACTAAATACTTGGTCCATCTTTAATAATTTTGATATTCTAGGTGAAAAATTATTATGGGCGATGATAATCCGAATAGCCCTTCCAGTTCCAAAGGCACACGTAAAACAATCGTTTGCCCAATTTGTGATGATGCAATTAAGTTTTCCAAATTTGAAACTCATTTCTACATGGAACTGGAAAAATTAGACAAAATTACTCCATCAAGGATTGAGATTTCAGATTTGGCTACAACTTCAAATACCATAAGAGATACATTTGAAAGGGTTCGTTCTAATAGAGAATCGAGACAACAGTCACGTAAAAGAAGACACAATCAAGGTAAGAGGCAAATTCAAGTTCAGTGTGAAGTTTGAGCATACCATTGATTTGATTCATTCACTCAAATGTCATTGTAATCTATATAATCCACAAACGATGTCACACATTTATATTTGTGATAAAGATCACTTTACATCAAGCAAATGCTCAGACTTTACTTTGCCGACTTGTTTACGTGTCCATTAAGTTTACATCGATCAGTTTTATTACATTGGATTATATTGTTATCATTTATGGGGTTTAGCACACATAAAATGTAGACTTTAATGGGAATGTAATAATTCTCCTAAATGAGTTGAGTGAGTAATTCACGTTCCAAATTGATTAGTTATATGTATAGTTTATTGCTACAGAATTGTTTTTCTCGATGTTGTAGTAGTTCAAATAGCATATAGAATCTTTCAAATAATTGCAGTTAATCATGACACCGACAATAGTCAGCCAGTGTCCGATGAAACAGATGAAAGTGCAGAAAATTCATCAATGAGCTACTCGGATGAAATATCATCCATATCTTTAAGCCCAAGGTCTTGTGAAGATATAACAACAATCGATGTAGAAGATGTCGCTTATGGAGATTCGCAGTATTCAGAGCGCGATTTGATCTTGACTAGCGACAATGCAGCCCAGCGTGCCCTACTGAAAGCTATCACAGGAGTGAATCCAAGAACTCTCAAGGACATGGTCGTTGATAATTCCGCCAAAGACGAGGGAACAGAGGAAAGTGAAATTGCTGAAAATAATTTTGAAAGTCGACTGAAAAATCTAGAGAAACGCGAAAAAGATTTAGAAGGCAGAGAAGTTGCCATCGAACAAATGTACAAATGTTTAATTTGCATGGATAAATATAAAACACCTGTCACCTCAGTCACTTGTTGGCACGTTTACTGCGAACAGTGTTGGTTGCAAACATTAGGAGTGAAGAAGCTTTGCCCAAAATGCAACAGTATCACTACTCCATATGATCTTAGAAAAATATTCATGTAATCGTCGGTTTTTTTTCTGAAAGCTTATGTAATCAACCTTGGAATATGAGAGTTATTTCTGACGGCATAGAAATTGTTATTCTCTTAATCCAAGGTATGTAAAATATTTATTGATTTACGTTACGTTTTTAAGTCAAGAAGGTGGTTGTGAAATGGATTTGATGTACATCCTAAATTCCGATATGAATTATTGTATGGCTTGAATTTGACCTTTATTTTGACAGTGTTGGAAAGTATGTTTCGAATTCATATTTTTTTTTATCTAAACTGATTTATATCCTAAGGGAAGGAACAATACATGTGACCTCGTTCAGTCCCTGGGCTTTCTTCACATAATTGATGCTCTGTTTTTTGAACTATTTAAAATAGCAGATAATATCTTTACGCGAAGCGCTGTATTGATGAAAACAAATATAAACTAAATTCATTTTTCAACTTTTTATTTGTAACGATTACTAGTTAATTAACTCGCAATTTGGATGAATATCAGAATTCCGCGTTTATACGGTTATTCGTATTTCTTCATACAAAATCCCCGTAATAATTAGCACCTTTGGTTATCAAAAAACATTTATCATTACGTCAAATAGTGGTGCGGGGGGTACAAGTTTTTAAAACAATGAACGCAGAATTGATATGTTCTTTGGCACAACCTGCAATTGAAATCCATTAGACGCGCTCTGGTTCTAGAAAGAAGTCAACTTAAATTATTTAAAATTTATTTATATACTTTTTGAAATCTGTGGAAAAAAATTTCACGAAAACTACCTTAAGATTACATATAACGTTGGAGTCAATAATCAGAATAAATTGTTAAATAAGAAAGTAAAGTTTGACTCCTCTAATCACTTTCTTATTATCCATAGAAACTCTTAACTAGTGAGAAGAGCAACGTTGATTTCTTTCACCATTTTGACTCTATGCAACATTTTTTCTAGTGCATCTCTTGGTAATGGCATAGTTGAATACCATACAGGACTGTCAGGTACACAGGACCTTTCGGGTTGTAGATAAAAAACATCATTTCTTGTTTTTACACTTTCAGGGCTGGAAGCAAATCATTGATGTTGATCAACGTATACAAATTTATGATTTACATACCATTTTGACAGATAAAATTCGTACAGTTTCACTGGGCACCGAAGGGGATTTTCCTCATTTTCTTGCTGTTCATACACTTTCTTTTTTCTCGTGTTGTTTTCTGTGTGGAATTTTGCAGTTTTTAACTATCTACACTATATTTATATACATACGAATGGCACTCTGCGGGGGATAAAATCTCAGTAAAACATTTCTGGAGCTTGGTATTTTCGCAGGCCCTGCTTGATTGGGATTTCGTTTCCAATGTTTCATTATGTGTGAGAAGGATAACTGCATGTGCTCGTCTACAGTCTGAAGAAGGAACGGAAATTATCGATGAATTGATTAATTTCATATAGCTACCGTTAAATTAAAATGCTTCGTATTGAAGAACATTAATGTGCTCAGTAGAACATGTGGTGAATGTGCTCCCAGTTGCTTACTTTCCCACAAATGTTCTTCTTCAACACGGGTGACTATATAATGCGAATCATTATACAAGACTGAGAACCGTCTAGCGACTTCGTCTAGGCAATCGGTGAATTTTTCATAATAAGCATCGCAAAATATGTTGTCGATCCGTCCATTTTCAAACAAGTACTGTTGAATACCTGTGAAGGAATTTGAAAACGTTTATATAACGTATAACACAATAGTTGGCCTCACCCAAGCAGAGGTAGTATATCGTATCTGGTGCGTATTCTGCTCCATTTGGTTTGCGTACTTCCTTGACGAATAAGCACAAAGAATAATTCAGTTCGTCTGCTGTCAGTTGAAGTATTTCGGTTTTGAACAGTTTCACACGTCTTGACGATTTTTCCAGTTCCGCATTTTTAAAAGTAACCCATTGCTTCCAAGCATTTACGCCAAACGTATATTTTAGACACATGTTGGCATCGGGCTTCTCCTGTGGTTCCGGTGGCGGTGGGGGTTGTTGCATCATCGGCATGTCAACATGCTGTGATATACTTTTCCTCCCTCTCTTTGGTATACTACCACCTTGCCCCCTTGGACTGCCTCTCATACCTGGAAATCGATTACTTTACTTGTTTATGATTTCAAATTCATAATGGTGAAAGCATAATGGTGCTTCGCGAGCAGACTATAAGAAAAGTTAACAAATGTCAGACACCAAATGACTTCGAGATTGGTTGGTGAACTTTTTGTTGATAATAAACTATTAATGTGAGAATTGAAAAAAATGTAATTCCATGATATTAAACAACGAACCTCTTTTTCTACCCCTTTGCCCTCGATCAATCAAGTGCAGCTGTTCTTGTGAAATTTCTTCTGTATTGTCGTGGTGTACATCGTTTTGAGTCTGGGAAGCCGTAATCGTATTCGCCGTTAGAGCACCCTCCAAATCAACGGCAGGTTCATCTAGTTCTGTTGCCATTTTCAGTGCCATCTGCAACATGTCATCGCCAAAAGTGTTGCTTCCATCTTGAGGCTCTGGACTGAAAGTACCGCCACCGTTGTCGTCTCCCGTACCCTCGTCGACGTCACTTTCCGAGTCCGTGTTTTCCTCCTTCTTGTCATCGGCCACCATTTCGGCAATCATGAGCAATTCCGCCTCATACGGATTGGTTGGTATTTTTACTTGAATTTTCTGTGTGATAAATATAATTACGGTTAGTAGAATGAAACCTAATTAAATTTGAATCAGTCTCAAAGTAGTATGGTGAAAATGAGATTGTTACAAACCTTTATCTCCTTCATTATTCCATTGGCGGAATTTCTGGTAGTCGGTATGAAAATTGGTACTGGAACTGGTATCGGAATTGGTACTGGTATTGGGACAGGAACAGCAAACATGTGCATCGGAAGAGGTATGTAAGTGGGTACAGGAATTGGGATTACTGTTTTTTTCGCTTCCTTTTTATCCGTTTGAGTACTGTTGTCTTCCAGATCCGGAGTAGTGCTGGTTCCTTTACTGTTGCCTCGTGGACGACATTGAGTAGCGACGTTTCTTTGATCTGGTATTGGCTTTTTGAAGATGATATGGTGCTTAATCTGAAAAATCAAATAAAAGCGTAAATAATTATGTTTGGATATTATTTTGAATTCAATTCTATATCTACAACCAAAATAATACCTGGACATCTTTATCGGTGTTCAATTTATCAAGAATTTGTGTTCCATTACTTGTGGCCAAACTGTGTACGCTAGTAATAACTGGGAAAGAAGAATCTGTAACTTTGGGGTTGACATCCGATGGTTTGGATAACCTTTTGGACCGTTTTGGTGTGGAAGTTGGTATTGGAAACAGCTCATCGTCCATCGAATTCAAATTCTTCTTGAAATTTTCTTGGAAGGCCAAAACGCACGGATAAGTACAAAAACTTTTGATTGATGCGTCTGACATAGCTATGTGGAATAAAGCATGTTTGCTCTTGTGGCAATATTCACAAATCGTTCTGGAAACAATTAACTCAAAATGATATGTTGCGAGTTATACGAAATACTTACAGTTTTGAACTAGCTGCTGTTAAGGAAACTTGCAACATGTTGGAGCAGTTCACACTGCACACATATAATTTTGAGCCATCTGGATTTGCTCTAGTTATCATGTCAAAATTATATTTCTTAACCCTGCACCACGCGCATTGCATAATTTTTCTATGAGTCATAACAAATATATTTTTGCAATTTGTGGAACAGAAACTCTGCTTTGTATTTTCGTTGAACATCACGTTCTTCTCTAACACTTCTAACGAATAGTTTTTGCGACAAGAAGAGCATTTCTCCGATTTAATATTATTTACAAATGAGAAAGCAACGAAACAAGGTTCGCTGCAAAAATAATTGTCTACGCCCTTATGTTCGTATGACATCGATATGGGTTTGCACTGTTTGCATACGCAGCACGAAGTGTTCTCGTCTACGGTAGGTGGTTTCTCATTAAAAATAAGCTGATACTTGTCCAAACACATTTGAGAGCAAACATATTTGGACTTTCCTTTATCGTCGATTAAAATGAAATCTGGAAATGAAAAAAATGTATAATCTATGCAATATTCGTCTTCTATATTCGTACTTCCTGGGTTGATGTCCTCCTGACATTGGGAACAAAATTTGATACCTTTTTTGAAATTCTCGAGACAATTCCCAGAACAAAACTGATGAATATTATTTCCAAACTTAACGCAATATTTTCCAAGTGAACATAATTTTACAAGATCTGAACACGATACGCACTTAGATCCAATTTTCTTCTGATATTTCACTGAAAAATAACTTCATAGAAATGTGATTTGGTGATATCAGTCATACTTACATAAACAAGCGTCGTTACAAAAATCCATAGTGACCCAAAATAAGCTTTTGTTTGTGCTGTCGATATCCTTTTCGCAGGAACCGCAAATTTTTTTGAACGTTACTACATTATCTGTTTTTGGAGTTAAATCTTTCACTCTTATTTCATTTTCCCAATTAAGAATGACTTTAGACGATGAGGATTTCTTTAATGCATCTAAGCAGTCGTCGTTACAGAGATACAACTGCTTCTCACCTTGATCGAAAGCGTATTTTGGGACTCGACTCTAAATCAGGAATGTTAAAAATACAAAGACAAATATTGATAAGAGTTCTTACCCAGCTACATTGGTTACACTTTTGGGGTTCCTGATCTTTGTATTTACTAACAGTAATTGTAAATGCAACTACATCGTCATTGATATCTACAACTTCAGCTGTTACATCGTTCTGTGAACTTGAATTGCAAGCTGCATCTCTCTCTTCCTGCGACAGAACTCTTTCTGTATCAGGTATTATACATAATTCTTCATCAGCACCTTGAACCATTGGGTCTATATTGTTTTCTACATCATCATTGCCAATTGGATCTTCAAGAAACTCGTCACCTAGAGATTGATGATCATTTTGTTATTCGGATGGAACGCAAAAAATAATAATTACCTTTTAACAGTTCCTTTTCGTTATCATCTTTTTCAGAATTTACTTGAACGAACTCAGTTTTTTCTTGATGAACGTCTCCTTCGTTTTCTGATCTCTCTCCAGTAACATCCAGTGTTTTATCTGAAATTTGAACAATAAATAAGTCCGGATCCATTAACACGACTAACTTACCAAATTCTCCATCCGAATCTACTGCTATAGAAGTTTCTTCTGAATTCTTCAATTTACTTTCATCAAGAGTATCTGAAAAATATTTATTGTGATAATTATTGCAAATTATATCATTTTACCTTCACTCTCACTCAGATCCATAACGTCTTTATCTTTTTCATTACAAGAATCAATGTCCATTGGCTCTTCCTTATGTTTTTCTGTAATAAAAAATGTTTCAGTTTTTTTTTTGTAGTTGATATTTGTGAGGAAACAAGTATTGTCAAAAAAATTCATACTTCGTAGTATGAAAAATATCTGCGGTCAAAAAATATTATTTGAAGGAATAAAATTGACCTCTAGATTTTTTATTTATTTTTTTGATCAGAAACTGAACGCTTTGGGGAACCGAAAGTGAAAAATAAACACAATTTCATTAAAAAAATGACCTCAACTAGAATTGAATTCTTTTTACTTTTCCCAATTTTACTTGATTGGCACAACATCGTACTAGAAACTAGAATTTGTAATTTCGTCATTTTTTTAAAATTGCTTCAATCTTTCGTTTATTTCAATATCTTTCAAATTTTGTTCCTACAAAATTAATTTCGCCCTCTTAGTTATAACAGAAAATTTTTCATTAAAAAAATTGAAGTGTTTATGCCAATTTCTCTAATCAATCATAAAGATCCTTAATTTACAAATTAGTTATTTAGGAGGGCAACGCGGCTACGTTACTTTAGTTCAGTGACAAAGAAAAAAAAATCATTTTCCCAACAAACCAAGGTTGCCGTTTTCGAATGATTATCACAGACTTTTGCTTATAAATTCGATAGGAAAATTGGAAATTGTGATACAATTTGTCAAATATTAGGCAATACATAATTTCGGCATCTTGTAAAAATTTATAAAAAAATAAATCTTAATAAACATTTTTGGTCGAAAAATAATTTCAAAATTTCAATAAAGCTTCAGAGTAATATGAAAAAAACCTATCATATTTAATAATTTATCCTTGCAAAATTAAAACTCACCAATGAGAATAAAAAACAAACACTGTTATGTTGTTATAATAAGCAAATACTAAAAACTACAGGAAAATAAAAATTTGTTATTTGATTTTTTCAGTACACATGCTCAAATTTCAAGATATGGGTAATTTGCTTAATCACTTTATTATGGAACACTACAATTTTGCATATCAATATTTATGTGTCCAGAAGATGGATAACACAAAAAAGTAGATGATTTTGCAAGCAAAAAGGGACTCATGACCCCTTTCATATTACAATATTTCTTTACTATCTAAAACTAATAGCCAAAAGTTTTACCTGTATTATCATCACTGTTTGTGCTAATAAGTGGACTTCCGTTAGATTTTTCATCCAAATCAACATCGATGGGAGACGAAATATTTACAGTAGTGGAGCCTGTCTTTCCGTCAATTGATTTCTTGCGATTTTCTTCAGTCATGTTGGAGTTGTTCTCTTCCATATCATCACTTACTTTGGTACAATTTTCTGATGTACTTGTTCCACTTGTTGGTAAGTCCATCTTGTTAGGTATATCTTTTTTAATAGAGTCTATATTATTATCCGCCTGGCCGTGATCCTTTCCGGCATTTTTCTTTGTAGCTTTTTCCTGTTCATTACTATCGTTCTTTGAATTCTTCTCTAAAGTGGCTGATGTTTCAGAATTATTCTTACGTGATGAACTTTCATCGCTTTGCACAGGGGAATGCTCACTTTCCTCGGTACTTTTATCAATAACTTCCTCTACTTCCATTGGGATCCTGAAAAAATTCAAGCATGTAACGCATTTGCTTACATTCCAAAACGAATGTTACTAACATGCACTATGGAATGTGAACAGCTATACCTTTACTCAGACGTTTTTTTATTCAAAATACACTGCAATATATTCCTTAATGTTGAATAAGTTATTGTATTTTATAGTATAACAACATTTTGTATCAACTATCATACAAAACCTTAAAACAACATTCACAGAAGCTACTCCGCGCCAGGCATAAAGAGGAAGGGGTAATGACGTTCAGGATCACAGAGTTTAAGAAATAATGCTTTAAATCTGTGGAATTTCAAAAATACAAATTAAATTCCTGTAATTTTATTGTTGTATTAACATCAAATTCATGCAATAAAGATATTTCCTTTAGCACATTTCATTAATTACGAACTTTTAAAATTTAAGATCATCACCTTTCGTAGATCTAGAGCTCAGCTAGTAGATCAAAAGCCAATAAATTTAGGTTAATCAAGTTGACTGTTATCATTTCAGATTTAAGTGTGACAAGGCAGCGGCGAAACGGTGGACGTTAATTTACATTTCCGATTACAAAATCAAAAGAAGTTCTTGAATTTCCACCTTTACCAATTCTGACGATAAATCATTATGAGTGCGAATGGATGTCAACATCTACAAATTTTCAAAAAAGACCAGAACAACAAGAAAGCTTTCAAGTGGATTCACGCTGTATTTGTCGTTGAAACAAGAAGCAAATTTAGAAGAGCTCGAATTATCAACTCATATTGCCGTATATGCAAGAGGCGCGGACCGTATTTACATGCGTGCCTTGAGTGTGTGTTTTTTGGCTGTCTAAAACATATTAGGGAACATGTCCGAAATCACAAACATACTTTTTCTATTGACTTGATATATGGACAAATACACTGTAATTTATGTGGTGATTATGTATACGATAACGAAATGGAAGCGCTGATGAGAGAGAATCTGATGGAGTCTGAGACATTCTGCAAAAGATTATTTGGATCTACTTGCTGGAATCTTACTCAAGAAGAACGTAGATTTTTGAACACGGGAACTAAGAAGATGTGTATCTCGTCGGAATCTACAATTGGCTTGAGAGGTTTGGTAAATCTAGGAAATACCTGTTTTATGAATTGTGTGATTCAAGCACTGATGCATACTCCACTGTTGAGAGATTATTTTTTGACTGTTTCTCACAAATGCAATGGCAAACCTAGTACTTGTGCAATTTGCATAATTTCTAACATTTTTCAAGAATTTTACAAAGGCGAGATTGCTCCTTTAGCATTAGATCAGTACTTCTGCTTGATACGATCTGTCAGGAAAGATCTAGCTGATTATAAACAACATGATGCCCATGAACTTTTTACTGTTACTTTAGATATACTGCATCATCAATGCTTGAAATTGTTGCCGCCACCAAAATCACTTGAAACCACACCTAACATTAAATGTCCATGTATCATCGATCAAATATTTACAGGGGGTTTGCAACGCGATGTTATTTGTCAAAATTGTTCTGGTGTTTCGACTGCTGTCGATCCGATATCACATTTTTCACTGGATCTTAATCCATCGAATATTGGTAATGAGCAACCAACATTGATGGATTGTCTTGAACATTACACAAGGGTGGAATATTTGGGTAAAGACAACCAAATATTGTGTTCAAATTGTCAATCTGTGCAGCTATCCTCCATACAACTAACAATAAAACAACTGCCAATAGTTGCCAATTTTCAACTTAACCGATTTCAGTATTCTACAGAAGATGAGACACTTAAAAAAATATCCACATCAATCTCTTTTCCAGAAATGCTGGATATGACTCCTTTTGTAGGTAGATCTTCTATTAAACAAGATAATCGTTATACTTTATATGCCGTTATCAACCATTTGGGAACTTATGGGGATGGTGGTCATTACATCGCATATGTGAGACAACAACAAGATACTTGGTATAAATGCGACGATCATCTTATTACAACAGCCAACTTACAAGAAGTTCTCGAGTCTGAAGGGTACATATTATTTTATCACAAGCATGTACTCAATTATGAGTAACATAAATAAAAAGGAATTGCCCAGATTGAGACCACACCGAAAGTAAAATTGCTTTATGTGATACATATTTAATATAATCATTCCCTCGTTATTTGTAATATTTTCAATGCTCAAGTACTTTAAGTAGGTGTTCCATTTGTTACATTTTTCTTATTCGACTAGTCTCTGTAAAGTAAATAAATTATTTATTTATTTATTTAATAACTAAATAACTTATTTATGATTATATTTATTATTTATTATTTCTTGGACAAAATGAAATAATTGACCCCGCGATGTCAAAAAAATAGAATATCTTTATAATTGCGTACGATATGTACTTTGTGACATGAGATGTCGTATTCGATTTGTTTTTGTCTAGAAAACTTTTGTACTAATGATTAGATATAGTTTGTTTCTGAATGTACATAGTATTTTTTATATTGAAGAATGAATGTGGAAAAATACTTTGTTAAATAGTGTTTTGAAATAAATGTTATTTGAATTTTGGACAGTCAGTGTTTTAAAACGTATGAACAAATTCATTTTCATTGCAAAATCGTTGTTATCTTTTATCAGGCCGATATGGGCAATAACGAGTTGATATCTATTTAAAAATTGTTCGTATTATCCTGTAGTCTGATTCACAACCAGTTTTACAAAAAGGTTCGCCGAGGTCGTGTATTGTTACCAGGAAAAACAGGAATTGCTGGTTTAATGTCAAATGGAGACCTTAATCATTTCTAATGTATACTTTCACTTTCTTCGACTTGCCTCCGAGGTATTTTATCCAACGCCTTCATTCTTCAGTTCACCGATATATTCAAGTTTTAAGCGAACGTAAGGTGGAAGAAGCAAAAGATTATTTTCAAGGTTAATTGCGCCTTTCAGGCATAGCAGGTTTTGAAACCAGATTTTTGCGTTGTTTTTTCCGTAAAAATTTGGTAGTACGAATCGACTTATTCGCCGCATTTTATTATTGAAAGTTTCGAATTGTTCATTATTATAAAGTGCAGACTTCTTTCGTTAAAGTATGACTCGAAACTCTATCGAATATACATATCTTCAAATTTATTTCAATACTCATTTTGGAATAAATATTTTGAATCAAAATAGATCTGGAACAGGTTACACATATTTGAATAATATATTGTTACGGCGTAACAATTTTTTCTATATTTTTAGGTTTCGAATAATTCTGATTTTGCAAAGAATTATTTGACACAAAAATTTTTATTTTTATAATCTGCTTCAACGTAAAACAACTTACTCTAATTCCTTTTTTTAGAAAAAAAGTACTAATATGTATATCGAAAAAGAAAAATATTTTCATATCATTTCTAAATTTTTACATTCTACGGATTCCAGACAAGATCGATAGAGAGCGAACACATCCGAAATATACGACGAAAAATGGTGAAATATTTATTGTGGAAATCGAGATACACCACTATTTTTTTTTTGCATTAAATAATCTGATAACGCATTATTACCGACTGGTGGTTCAACCCACACAATTTTTTTTAAGGCGCCTCACAAAAGTCGCTGTCTCGAAAATTTGATAATGTGTATTTAAAATCACCAAAATATGCCTTTTAAAGCAAAAATCTCTGAAATAATTGCAGATTTTTTGTCGATAGGAATCGGGCATCAGTATTTGCAGAATTGAAAAAAAACCGTGCGGTTGAGCAAAATTGTTGATCCGGGTCCGCAACTAACTAATCTTTTCAAGGAACATAAAATCTCTCAAAATGTCGAAATGCATCCAATGATTCTGAATCACGACAGAATTTTCAATTAAAATTTTGCAACCTTCGGCGGAAAATCAATATCAGTAACGCTTTTTGAATGTCAGCAATAAAAGTGAAAATAATCAACGAAGTTTTGTCTCATTCTCGAGATAATTGGTTTTAAATTAAACTTTCAATTATGTAAGCTAATCTGCAGTTTTCTATTTCTGTAGTGTATGTCCGCCTTTTCCCCCTCGAGCCAAACAACCAATTGTCACAACACATTTTATACATTTTTTCTATGTCTTTTCTAACCCAACCAACCACGAACCAGCAGCAAAAATGTTCACAGCTGATTTTGACGTTTTCAGAACGAATCGATTTCTCCTAAATTCCTGTGCATTTCGCCAACAAACTGAATGGATGGCATAACTCAAAAGTACATAATATTTAATATCTCGGCGAACAATACAATTAAACTCGTATTCGGTGATAGAGTCGGCGGATATGTTGAACTGAGAACCGAGTATTGTTGAGTGAACGAACGGGATGGGGGTACAGCGGTATATTTTACATTCACGACGTAGTCGAAATTTAAGCTGTCGCTCGTATCGCAATCGCAAGTATAGAAAGCGAATTAATTTTCAGTAAGGTGCCAGTCGGCTCGCGGTTCCCGTAAGTTTCGTATCACGTTTTAATCATGGTGACGTATTCAGAAATCCGTTCAACTTTGGAACAATGCGGACAATCGCACCTGCTTAATTTTTACGATGAACTAAGTGAAAAAGAACAGCAACAACTTCTGCATCAGCTATCCAACATTAATTTTCGCGAAGTGAACGATACTTTCGCGAAATCATTCAAGATGCTCCAAGGAGAATTACGAGAAATAGATTCGTTAATGGAACCGGTACCAGAGTCGCAATTCGAAGCAGAAGAAACGTGTAACTCATTTAAATTGGAAAACTACAGAAACCGAGGCCTGGATGAAATATCGAAGGGTCATGTAGCAGTTTTACTTATGGCCGGAGGCCAGGCAAGTAGGCTCGGTGTGAATTATCCCAAAGGTATGTACTCAGTTGGTTTGCCGTCAGGAAAAACTCTTTTCCAAATACAAGCAGAAAGGATTAGACGATTACAGTTCCTAGCGGAAAGGAATACTGGAAAATCAGGGTGCATACCTTGGTATATAATGACAAGTGGACCAACTCATGAGCAAACCAGACAATTTTTGGAAAAACACCAATATTTCGGCCTAGATAAAAACAATGTGGTCCTATTCAAACAAGGCCTTCTGCCGTGCTTCAACAATGATGGCAAGATAATACTGGATCAAGTCAATGTTGTATCAATGGCTCCCGATGGCAATGGCGGTATTTACAAAGCGCTAGAAAAAAATAAAATATTGGAGGATATGAATGAACGTGGCGTAAAGTATGTCCACGCTCACAGTGTTGATAACATCCTGGTGAAGGTAGCTGATCCGGTGTTCGTTGGTTACTGCGTGGAGAAAAATGCCGATTGTGGAGCCAAAGTGGTGAAAAAAGCTTCTCCAACAGAAGCCGTTGGTGTCGTTTGCAAAGTGGACGGGCGTTTTCAAGTCGTTGAGTATAGCGAAATCAGTGAGGAGACTGCGAGGAAGACCAACAAAAATAACGAGCTACTCTTCAGTGCTGGTAGCATATGCAATCACTTCTTCACCGTGAAATTCTTAGGTGAGGTAGCGCGCAAACACGAAAAAAACATGAAATTACATGTGGCCAAGAAGAAAATCCCATACGTCGATGAGAAAGGCAACAGACGTATTCCCACATCACCGAACGGTATCAAAATAGAAAAATTTGTATTTGACGTTTTCCAATTCACAGGCAGTTTTGTAACGTGGGAAGTGCCGAGGTATGCGGAATTTAGCGCATTGAAAAATTCAGACGATATTGGCAGAGATTGTCCGTCGACCGCCAAACGTGATATTTTGAATTGGCACAAAATCTTGGTGGAACGAGCGGGAGGCGTGGTGGAAGGCGAAGTTGAAATATCGCCTTTGTTGTCGTACAGTGGGGAGGAATTAGAATCCAAAGTGAAAGGAAAAGTGTTCGATTCTTACATGACGGTGCTTATTCAATCGGATGAAGAAATTGTGCAATGGAACGAGGAAAGATAGTCGGTTATACCAGATTTTAATTTACTATGACTAGCTGTGCATAATTAGACATCTACATTTTTTTCACGATTTCAATATTTTTATTTTATTATTTACCGATTTACATTTTTAGCTTGGAAAAGTATATCGCATGTATGTTTTTTAATTTCTAAGCCCATGAATGTTGTGCATATTTAACGTTTTAAACGTTTCAAGGGGACGTGTACACAAAACTTATATTTATTGAGTATAACGCAACATTTGGACTTGTTTTTTATATATTGACTATGATATTTGTATTGATTGTTAAATTTCCTTGGAATAGTTTAAAGTTAAGAATAGAATTTGTCAAAAATGTGATATTAAGTTTCATAAACTATTATTATTTTATTCGGAGGTGAGTCATTGAAGCTGAATGATTTGTTGTTTGTTCTATAAAGTTCATGTCAGTTTTCAATTTAGATACTTATTCCATATGGTGAGTGGTTTGCTGATACATATTCTATTTTTTCAATAAATTTAAAATATCGTAGCTGGGTTTTCTTCTACTTTAACGTGGAAATACCTCTATGAATCAAACGGTAAACGGAAATTTTCTTAGAAAATTTTCGTTATCATTGTACAAAATATCAAGGTAATAATCTATTAGATAGCGGTTTGATTACTTCAATTAAATATATATGTTCATCAAAAACAAATTAAATAGATAACGTTATCTTTGATAAAACTTCTTTTGAAAACAATTGAACTTACCACTTTACCAAATTTACATTACATGTTTATATCTAACTCATCTGAAGCGTTTTATCGATTAGATTAATTGCATACTCAGAATCAATATAATTTTACAACACAGGCGGAAAAGGGGAATTAGAGAATTTTAAGAATAAACTGCGTATTGAATTTTTACGATAAGAAATCTGTCGAGACCTTATAGGAACTTTAGTTGTTTGATCTTGTAGAAAAATAAAAATTATACTTTCACTTATAATTTCAAACAAAGAAATTTTTTATGACGAAAAAAACACTTTCTCAGTCATTTGAAGTCTCGACGTTCAAATTTCAAAAAACTTTTCATTTTAACTGTTGCATCTGAATGATTCAATGTATCGAAAAAGTACGAAGGAAATATCGTCGACGATTCATTGGGGATTATTGATGAATTTTTGACAAATAGGTTTGACCCATCCTTAGACCTTATAGGAACTATGGATCCGCGATGTTGTCGGATCACATATTTCAGTATGTGTTTCGTCCGGGGCACACGTACTGGACTCATCAGTATGGTTGCTATACGTGTGCCCTGCCATTACTTGTTCTGTGCTGCCATATAGGTTGGGGGAGAGCTTCATGATGGAATGGAGCAGGGGATGGTTATAAGCTACGACGGACGGTTGATAAACGAGAGCGTTACTCGTGCGCGGCATCTGCCGTGCGGTAGCCGAAGTCCCACATCCTCTTCATGCATCGGAGAATTTCCGAAGTTTGAAGAAAACATAGGCAAATTGAAGAAACTAAGATTTTTCTCATTTTCAATTTATTTATTTATGATTTTCATTACGATTTCCGAATTTCACTTTGCCGAAGCTTTCGGAGAGACACCGGCATTCGATCTTATCGATTTGTGTCCTATGATATCATCTTTCTTATCGTCTGTGTCATACATACATATCTGCTGAAATGAACGAATTAACAGATTTGTATTATTGTTTTGTATTTAGATGTATTATATCATGAAGGGCGGACTGTTCATGGTCTGTCGACATGAGTTTTCTTTATTGAAGTTGGCAGTTGTAAACCACCCAATCATTTGAAAATGTGGATGAATTTTATATTTTATTCTAATTGGAAATTATGCGCTCTTCGCGATTGTGCAATCAAATTTGAAAAGTTACGCCCGGTGATAAAGTTGAAAAAACAAAACAAAATCGAGACCGATTAAAAGAGTTGCTTTCGATTATAAATTAATTGTGGAATTGATTCCTGTCTGGAAACCATCATCAAATGTAACATCCTCCTGTAGATAGCGGCAGCGTATTTATATGCTGTGCCCACGCGTGCCCCTCTCGCGACTGTTCAACTCAGCAGCTCAATTGTTGGGATGTTCGGTCGTAATCCGAAAATTCCGAAGTGTGAAGTGTGAAGTGCGATTTAAAACGGATACGATGAACCGAATAAAACCGGCGCCAATAGTGTTTTATAAATTTACGTGCGGTTTTTTCATTCTATTCTCACTATTCTCTACTACGCATTGTACCCAAAACAATAGCGCTATCGCGAAGACATTTTACGACCTTTACGAAACGGGCATCGATAGTTATCTGGATAATGATTTTGTCGGATGCGTGTCTAATTTGGAGAGTGCTCTAAGAGAATATCATCGTTATGCGAAGGTTATTAACAATTGTCGTTTGGGGTGTGCCAAGGAAGCAGAACGTGCGAGCCCGATGCATTCCGTAGATGTAGAACACTTGCTCTTTTATGAACGCGCCATTCGCAACACCTTGTGCATCATCAAATGTAAAACAGAAATGCTGCGAAACAACGAAAGTTTCAGTGATGATCAGGATTTCGAACGTATTTTTCAATCGAGAAAAATTTACGAATATCTGCACATCTGCTATTTTCAAGTGGGTCAAAAGTTTAATAAAACAATATTATCATCAGCAGCTTTTATCTCTAATTGAACGATTTGCGACTTTCTGCAATACGCAAAAAAAAATGTTTTGACATGCGAATAGATGATAGATTCGTTGAATAGCGATGCAAATTCTGAAAAAGTCGTAAATTGATCATGAAAATGAGACGATCTATTTTACAATACGTTTTCTGTTGAAGGTTGGAAACGTGCAAAAGGCCGCATCGGCAGTTTTTACTTATTTGATTTCGCATCGCGACGATAAAACCATGTTGTCAACGCTGAAATACTATTCTTCATTTCCTAAGGTCAATATGAAAGAAGTTGTAAATTTCGAGGCTCAAGTGAGTAGACATCATATTTATGAACAATAACTGCAGGTTGTATATCCGCGACCAGTCCTACAGAATAGTCTAATGCCAAATATTTAATACCCTTTTATTTCATTCGAGAGAAAAATAAACGAAAGTGGAGTTGAAAATATTTGGGTAAATACCGAATGACGACATAATCTGAAGAGTACATCCAAAATGAGACGATTTTTTTTAGTGGAAAGAATCTCGAATATCAATACATATTGCAGAAAGTGAAAGTAGAGAAATAGAATTTTTCAGAAACTTAATTTATTGCCAAAAAAAAGATCAATGTGTCTTGACCATATTTAAGAACTTTCTCCTCTGTGGTTCGAGAAGAATCAAATTTGAATGCACAATATTGGAAAAACACAAGAATCAAGATTATGTCTTTTTTTCTAAATTTTCGGTGGAGTCAAATTTTCATTAAGATTCATGGTACATATGTATTTTCATTAGAGTTAAAATACGGAAAACGGGAAAAATCGCTGGTAAATAAAACGCAATTTTCAAGGAAGCCGATTTTTGGAAAAGAATTTTTTGATATCGCGGTAAGTTTCAATTTTAAAATCAAACAATCAAGATTGAAAAAATACGGGAAAGCGATTTTCGGGCATTGATGTTAGACATGTTTTAGAATAGAATTTATTGAATCCAACGTACAAAGTTTTAATTGTATAATTTTTTGGAAGGAATACGTATATTTATATAGCAATGGGGTATCAGCATACGAGAACAACAAGTGGAAGGAAACGATTGAATTAATGGAAGCATCTTTGAGTGATTACCTACAAGCCGAAGAAGAATGCCGCGCGCAGTGCGAAGGATACTTTGACCATGGATGGTTGCCGGATTTCATTCCAGCGATAGCCAGTAGGTTTTTTGTGTTCTATCTATTTGAAATTATCCACATCTGGTGATTTGAATAGTTTCAAAATATTTATTGTATTTTCTCAAAAACACAATAAAGCATTTTATAAAATTTCATATGTTAACAAAAATATTTGATTGAAATGAATTAGCGGAATCGACGAAAATTGTTTCAATTATTTTTATTCCAGATCACTTCACCTATTGCCTTAAATGCAAAAATAAATGCCAAGGCAAATTAAATTCGATTAATTTGGAGGAACATGATGATTTGTTATCGAACCACTATCATTATTTGCAATTTGCCTACTTTAAAGGTAAAACATGAAGTATTTATACAAAGAAAAAAAAATAATCGAAAGATTTTTTTTCAGCTGGTAATTTGAAAAAGGCTTGTCGTGCTTTGGCTAGCTACCTATTACTTCATCCGAAGGACAAGACAATGCTAAGTAACAAAAAATACTACGCGACATTATCAGAAGTCGACGAGAGTTTCTTTACTCCTAGAGAGGTAAATTATTTTTCCGTTATCGCCGGAGTTTTTCTACATCTTTTTATAATTATCAGGAAGTGGTGCGATACAAAAATCGCCAAGACTACGAAAAGAAACTGCTAGAATTCATCGATAAAGAATTCTATTTTATAACAACAATGAAAACAGAAAAGGCCAAGGTATCGTGAAATTTTTCATGTACATCTATATTTTGTGAGGATAATTTTATTGCAGTAAACTAATCTATGATATTATGCGAATTTTAATTCAGCCCCAGTACTAAGGTTTTGGCAGAAGTGGCGATCATTTCATCCTAAACAAAACAAAATCATCATTTTTTGGATCATTGGCGATTAAATGATTAATATACATTGTAGTCCACATTATTTTCTAGTTTTAACATATCAACACTAACTGAAGGTAAGTCTACGTGACTTATTTTTTTAACAAAACTAACTTAATTCCCCCTATTCGTATAAAGAATAATTCGAATGGGCTTCCGTTTTTAACATTATAGATTTTTTTCGAATTGTCCATCAATTCACATTTTCTTTCAGGCAAAAGTTAGTGTCATTAAAACGTCGGATGACTTAATAGGTGTGAACAGGTTTGTAGCTGAAGGATTACTAACGAAAAATGAGTGCAAAATATTGACCCGCATTAATGGACTTTTTTCGCGAAAAGGCGATGGCTACGAATCCATTTCACCACATACAAAATGGGAAAGAATCGAAGGGTTGACGATAGCGCGCGCGCTACGACTTGTTTATTTCGGACTTTTAAATGGTGATCATCTAAAAATGATGTTGGACGTAACTGACAGAGTGAGGCAAGAAATAATTAAATATTTCAAGCTTCAGCAACCGTTGTATTTTACGTTCACGCACCTAGTGTGTAGATCACCGATTACAGGTTTGTTGTTGCATTCTTTATTGATCGTTTTCTACTATTATTATTTTTGTCTCTTGTCTTTTTTTTGTAATACACAACTGTTATCAGGTTCTCCTGATAATCGTACTGACTTAAGTCATGAAATCCACGCGGATAACTGCAACGTTATTGAGGGAGGAGGGTGCGAAAAATCACCTCCCTCTTACACTTGGCGACACTACAGCGCTATTCTTTATTTGAACGACGATTTTGAAGGAGGTGAATTTTTCTTCAGCACCAGCACAGATACTGCATCAATAAATGTTTAGTATCGCCTTCACATTTTTAAATGTTATGTCATCGAATTAATTTGTAGAGTTATGTAGTACCGAGATGTGGAAGAATGGTGGCATTTTCGTCGGGAGAAGAAAATTTGCACGGAGTAAAGGCTGTGCGACGAGGATCACGTTGCGCGCTCGGTCTGTGGTTTACTTTTGATCGAAATGAAAGAGAGACTGAAAGGGAATTGGCTCGAGATTTCCTGAATAATATTAATTCCTCACCACCCACATAATCACAAGCTAAAAAAACTATTCATTACATTTTTTATACATTTTCCCAATGGGTAAAAATGAATTATATTCTATGAATAAAGCTTATATTGTATTTTAAGTAATAAAATAACACTACGTCAAGAAATTGTTCAATAATTCATTTAACACCGCAATGGTAACAAAATTTTGTTTAGCTTTATATATTCAACATGTTCCTAAATCATACCGCTGAAATATGAATTTGTATAATAATTGCACTTGAATATGTCTTTATAATAGGTATATGATTTATGAATCATATCACCAGTCTGATGACACGTCCTATTATTCATTATCTCATTTTATTTGAAAAACTCTCCCAAATTTTTGTTCATTACGAAATTGTTATTTATAGAGGCACAGAGACTATCAATTAAAACTGATAATCTATATTATCGTTTTCAAAACGGTGTCACGTTATGAGTAATTCCATCGGGATTAATTTTCTGATATATCCAACAAACATTGACGTGGGGACTAAGAAGAAAAAAAAAGACGAAAAACACCTCGGTTGACATAACCAAATGTTAAGTGAAAAATCAGAAGTATGACATCGTTTGAGTATTCTTGAATTATTTTTTTTTTTTGAGATAAGCAAATGCGTTTACAGAAAAATATTGTTTCGTTTTTTTTATAATGCATCAATTTTTGTTAATGTCAGGTTTTCTTTTACCTTTTGGCTTCTTTTTTTTACCCACATTGGATGTGGTAGCAACATTGACTAATAATAATAATGGTATTATTAGTCAATGGAAGCAACTTAGGTGGTCCGCAATGGAATATTGAGGCTCCATCTGTTGATTGACACGTTTACCTTTGAGTTCAGCTCAAATTCAAGTCTATGGTTCTATACTGCAGGAGCCACAGAACTCAACGACTTCTTTATTAAACTCTTTCTCTGTCGTGAACTGTCAACGGGTTCTTAGTGGTTCGTTTCCGTGATAGAAAATAAAATGGTAATAAATCTATAATATTTTTAATAATCTCAATACTTTTATAACTTCAAACATTCGTTTACAATATTATTTTAATCTACCTTAATATTTATAAGAATATTTTTTTTCCATAAATATAAGTTTATTTTTTCGTTAGCTAAGAGAGATAATAGCTCCTAAGCCGACGATTTTTCTCCTCTAAGTGTATGAATTTTAAAAGTACCGATGTTACTGTGTTTTGAGTACCCTCTTGCTTTAAGAAAACTACTAACAACAAAATGAATTAAGGTTATTTCAAACTTGACTATAATTTTTCATTTCAGGCAAAACGCACGAAGAAGGTCGGAATAACCGGTAAATATGGAACACGTTACGGTGCTTCCCTGCGTAAAATGGTTAAAAAAATGGAAATAACTCAACACGGTACTTATTCCTGTAGTTTTTGCGGAAAGGTAAAATAACATAATATCACTGTTGTTATTTGAGGTTAGTTTATTTGTAGGATGCCATGAAACGGTCAGTGGTTGGCATTTGGTCGTGCAAACGTTGCAAGCGTGTGGTTGCAGGAGGCGCGTGGGTATATTCGACAACGGCAGCAGCTTCTGTAAGATCCGCTGTAAGACGTCTCAAAGAAGTAAAAGAACAATAAATTGTTAATATGTAAAATGTTTTTCTTATTTGAATACCAGTTAGATCGTTTTCAAATTCTTTACTTTTGGCCCTAAGTAAGTAGGATGCATATTGCTCTATTATTTTTTGCGTAAAACTCTTCACAAGTATTGTAACAAACATTCTGCGTATTCCAGATGATAGAAACTATCCAACTCGTTCACAAGATCCTCGTATTTCCCCTTTCAGATAGTCATTTTGAAAATAAAGGTAATTGCTTTAATGTTTGCCATGAAAATTTTGCGATTGTAGAAGACAAAATCTCCTGATGTAATTGTTCGTACTTCGTCTGAGGAATCTCGAATGAACAAATGTATAAGGTAAAAAGCTTTATAAAAATCAACGTAATGTACGTGACTCACTTGGGAATTAAGAAGCTAAGATATTGAACGTATATATTGAATTATAATACAAACGTTAATAATGACGCAAACCTAATGAAGAAAAATATAAACGAGATTTCATATATATATATATATAAACCTTCCAAATATATATATATATATATATTTTCAAAGATAAGTATTCAAAACAAAAATTCATTTTTTAATAAAGGAAACAAAGTTGCGCTTGCTGTTACATGAATATAAAAAAACAGCTTAAACATATTTGATATAACACAAGTCCTAATGTTCATAAAAGTGGATAGTGTATCGAAAAATTGGGCCATTTCCATTTCTCCACACTCCACAACTATCAAAAACAGCTCGATACCTCAAACAAAACCAAAGTTCTTCGTTTTGATAGCCAACAACAATTTTTGTCTGAGCACAACACGACTGCTGTACAACGGGATATAGAGCCTCGAGATGCATGTATTTGCAGTTGGTAAATGAGCGTCATCTGCGGGTCTGATTGTGACTGACGGCATCGGTTGGAAGCCATCTTCGCTTGCTGGTAAAGCAGGTGATCCCGTCCAGAAGTAAACCTAATAGTGGAAAAAATTATTTTTGCTCAGCAAAACTGTATATCGGACTTACCAAATCTTGTCTTTCCAAATGCGACATTTTTTCCACAATCGACCACAACCAGCGTTTGAACTTGACCAATCTGTCACTACTTTCGCCAGACTCATCATTGAACGACGTGTAAGAAATAAGCACAGACACGTTTATGTCGCCTACACCGTTGAGGAGTAATCGCAGATCTTCTGCAGTAAGACCATCCAGTGATCCTTCTGGGAGAACGTCGAAAACTCCACTTCTAATTGCTTCTAGAGCTTTTACTTGGACTTTGAACATTCGGTATGTGGAATACTTTCGGACATAATCGTAAACGTTCACGTGTGTTACTTCAACCTCCTTGCCCCCTGGCATTAATTCAACCGTCATACCGCCCTCCTCAGGACTGAGATCCAATCTGGAACAAAAAAAAATTTAACATCAATATTGAATTGTTTTTTTATATAACACCAACGACCAATCAATACTTACACAAAATTCAAGTCCAAAGCGGAGAAATACCCAGTGCTGTCTTTAGTTTCGGCATCAATAACAAGTTGTCGCAGTGACTCGTAAACGGTTGGATCAAAAAAGGCAAGATCGTGGAATCGGATACTTCTCCCCAAAATGATTTTCAGTACGTGGCGCGTTAAAAATATAGGACACAGCTCGTTTTGGAGTAGACAGAGACCAAGTAGGCGGCCCACATTGCGAAATGCATTTAATCGTTCATACGACGCCTTGCCCTGCCGAGGGGCGTAGAAACCCCGATTACTAGGACAATAGAACAAAGGAGCATCATCTTCGTCCTCTTGCTGTTGCTGACCACTATGCCGATCTTCATTCGCGGAAGTTTTAACACTTCCCCGGTCTGTCAAAGAGAACACGTCCAGATCCAGTAACTCATCACACAACTGTTCATGCGAAAATCGTCTTCTATTCTCTGAATCAGCCACAATCATCTCGACAGCTTCCTCAACCTTGGTGCGTAACGATTCTTCAGAGGCGAGCAACAACAACAGTTGGGCGGGTGATAGCTCGAGCAACATACCTATGCAACCACAATAAACGACACGATAATCATAATATAATATCTTGAAATAAATTACCTGTGATACGACCCGCAAATGTGGGATGTAGACTATGCACCTTGGGATAGAGTCTGTCGCCGAGTTGTTGTTGATGACCAGTAAGGTGTTCATTGCGAGGTGCCAGCGACGAGCCCGATGTCGATTGTTGTGAATTAATATCTGGCATGGAGGGTGCCGCAGTTAAATCGGGCGACGGAATGAAAAGTCGCGCGTCTACGCTCATTGTCCGCCTGTGATGGTGGTGGTCGCGGGCCGATCTTCCAGATGCGTTGCGCACTTGTGCGCCTCGTCGCGATGCGTCTCTATCACGGCGTAATCGCTGCAGCACGCTGTACTGCGAGTACTTGTTGTCGACTTGAGCGGGTTCGAGGTTGGGCAATTTTTCCTGCGATAATATGGCCTCCGCGATCGCCGTGTAAAAGCTACGGGCTACGCCCGATCCCTCGCCGGGCTCCTCCTTGAACGTGACTTTCACGCGATTTACAGCTAGGGGAGGATAAGAGCTGGAAGCGGACGACGTGCGGCGATTGTAATTGTTGAATTGCGCGTTAAGTTCTTTGAAAGTTTGAAGTAGTAGCGGGGTTCTTTCCCTCTCCATCTGCAATTCCACACGATATAATAAATTTGTTGAATATTCACGAAAAAAACACATACTTTTGTGAACGCCAAATCGCGCTGTTGGTTGTTCCGCAATTTCTCCATGTCTCGTCTGAATTTCGCTTCTTTCACAGGGAAACCACCCAATTCTGAGACAATCGATTCCGGCTCCAGGCCGACGTCCTCCATAAAAACGCGACCGAAGAGATCTAAAGAAAGACGCCACCTCCCTAGAAGTAAGTCGTGCGACACAGACTGACCCAATGTGGGTTTAATGATTTCGTTCGACGGAATGTCGTGCGTAGTCGTTACTACGGTGACGTTAGCCGAAATTTCTTGATTTTCTAACGTCTCTTCCATTTGCGGTTGAACATCGTCTTCGTAATCCCCAGATGACGTGTCTTCTTCGTTCGATTTTTGTGTCTAAAAAAAATAAATAATAATTTCAACTCGTTTCGTGCAATTCGCTCGTAACAATTACCGAAGTAGTTGAACCGACTCTCACGATGACGCTACTGCTGGGACTACGTGACATTCCCGCGTTGGCGACATCGGAGCACTGGCTGAAAGCGCCATCCTCAGAATTTTCTGTTGAGAACGACGAGCTGGCCAGCGTGACGGTTTGTTCAAGCAATGACGCCTGTCAAATAAAATCATGTAAAACATGTACAATCAATTCCATCAGTAACTCACTTCAGATGTATCACATGTCACTTTTCTTGGCGAAACAATTATTTGAGGTCGGGACGACGAAGTTGGAGGGGTTGTTGCCATCGGCGTTGTCGTTGCTGGTGGGGACGACAACGAGCTGTCCTTTCGCCTCGATTGCTTGAAGTTGAATGGGTCTTTGTTGCATGAAAGATCTTGGGGTCTTTCTTCGGAAATATCGTCCGCTTAAAAATACGATACATATATTGTTATGACCTCAGCGATTATAGTGAACGTTGTAACATAAAGCCGTCGACTTATAACTTACATGTTACTTCATCAAATGCCGGAGGCGATACGTTCTGTGGATAAAATAGCGGATTTGGTCCCATTACATTCAACGTGTGAGATATGGAACGATTTGCTCTAACTGGCTGACACATTGCAAAGTCGGTCGTCCTTGTCGATAAGCTGAGTTTCGTAGGCGGCGCTTGTAGGGGATTATCGTTGGCATCTCCCTGTTTCGACGTTAGGGCGATCGCTTGTTTTGGAATACCGAAGAGTTCCTCGCGTCTAGCGTTGGGTTGAAGCAAATGCGGCCTGTCGGCGAGCGGCAAAGCTTCTGACATGGGGGTTTCGAATGGGTCGGGTGGCGGGCAACCGAGGCATAAAGTCGAATCGGATCTTTGGAAAAAATAGTGCTTACGACCGATCGGAGCACCTGACGCCGTCTGGTTAGCCGCGGAAGAGGATGCAACGGCCGCCGGAGCGACCGGCATACCCGAATTCGATTGAGCGGCCGCGTTTAGATCTGCGGCGATATTGGCAATCTCCTGCGAATCCTCCATCGTGTCCATATCCATAGGGACGGGCGCGTCTTCTTCCACATCATCGTTTTCGTTTTCATCCTAAAATGTTTTATACATGACTCTATATGGTGTTTTCATTTTTCAAAACTATAATCACAACAAAATCTTAAATCCGAGGCAACCAATTAAAATGAGCTATTATTGTTATTTTGTTCCAACATTTTGACGCTTGTTGATGTATACAAACATCCACTTTTGTATTTTCTATGACCGAATAATCGGTGACTTTATGACTAGATATTCGCCTGGTCAAACGAACTAACGAACATAGAAATAAAAATATAAACCTGCGAGTAAGAAACAATCACACGATGTTTATATCTACAAGCATCAAAATATTTATGAAAAACAAATACGTAAATTCAAATTCATTGTATAATCGCATCGAGTACCACTCGAACAATACAAAATGACAATGATTTTCCACTCGAAACAACTCCGTGAAAACGCATATCCGATCGTAACATTGCCGTACAATTTCATTGATAACACAACTACAACATATTCGTTCGACTTGCAATATTTAAAATTTATTCGAATCGGAAATCCAGATTATTGTTGTTAAATTAAACGTCTACCTACCTGATCTTGCCATATATTTATTAGAGGTTGATATTGTATTTCCGGTCTAACATCCGATTCAACATTCATCTCTGCAGTAACGCCTGACCGCATATAATAGATGAGAGCGTCAAAAACGTAGGCGACATGCTTCAGGGCGGAAACGTCAAGAACGGGCAATGAGTCGGCGTGCTCGCTGTTATGGGCGCGCATCAACGACAAACAGTAGGACAGGAATTCACGTCTGGCGGCGTGGCTATCTAATGCTTTGGAAAAGAGAAAAACAATTATATAAACTCTTGAACATAAGCTCGCTTACTTTCTCTTTCCACGCGATTTCGATGCTCAATATTCGCGAATGATACCACCCTCGAATTTGAGCCTGTTCCATTCGAATTCGAATGGCCACGATGTCCGCCACGTACACTTGAAACTGATGTGTTTACTAAAAGGAATATTTCCAATAAATACGACGATAAAAATAAAAACATACGACTAAGCGAAAACCCTAACTGAAATTCTACTTTAATAAATCCGTAAATAATAATACAACAACCTTTACCGTTGTTTGCACTAGATGTGGTAATATTGTATGTTGAGTTTTGTACGTCCAAGGAGTTTGTGAGGGTAGCGCCGAATTTCAGTTGCGCCTCGGTGGCGTCCATCACAGCCAATAACCAATCCCATGTGGCTTTGAGACGGAACTCCAAATATATCTTTGAAACAAGTTTTCGATAAATTATTGATACATAAAAAAACTTTCATACAATATTTACCTGTACATTATAGATATCATCTTGCGTTACTTCAAGTTCTGAAGTCGGATTTAGAACTTTCTTCAACTCGGGCATGGTCGATAACAGATCGGCTATCTGTCGGACAACAATACCTGTGGACGATGCGACATTTGAGGTAATGTTCACGGATCCAATTTATATTTACCGAATGCGCGGGCCAAGCAGCTGGCAGTCGTTGACATTGTGATCGTTTCAGTCGAGGAAGTCGTTCCCGGGGCGCCTGTTCTTCTCAAGGAACTTGGATCGATGTAAAGCAAGTTGGCGCCATTTCCGGCGATCCTAACGCCAGACGAGCGATTCGACTCACGAGACCTTATCGCCCATTGCATATTTTGCGGAGCCAAATTCGATCTTTGACCGTGACCCGTTGCGTTACTACTTAACAAATATACGTTTGAAACTAACGTTTCTCACAATATATCTTACCTTCTTCTTTCCAACTGTTCTTCGTTCAACGTATAATCTTCTGTGTCCTGTTCGTCTGTTTCGCCGGTTTCACTTTCCTCTTCTTCTTGCTGACTCGAATCCGCACTGTCATCTTCAGGGAACAACAGCATACCTATGTGCAAGGATAAAAAAATAGTTAGATAATATTGCGACGAATTATTAATATCAATTACCCGTATCGGACCCTGCGGTGGCGCCCGTTTGCACGGAACGTTGTGTCGAATTAGCGTCTTGATTGCTGTGATTATCATCACTGTCAGACTCCGTTTCCGCCAAGAGATCCAATTCCGGATCGCTATCCTCCGTCTGATTAATGCTCTCATTTCGATGATGGTGATGATGATGTGGCTGCCCGTTTTCCTGAATATCGGAAGACGTCCCGCCGACGTCTTGTCGTCGTTCATTCTCATTGTTAGTGGTTACAGGAGGTGCGGAGGATGTATTTCCCGAACCCAACGGTATCAAGCGCGATCTTCTATCCGTCGTCTGTTCCTCTTCTGAACCATTGTCGTCATCCTGATCGATAGCCATTTCAGAATCGCCCAGAAGATCGCGGGCCGTCGCAGCGGCTCGGCGGACGGCTTCGGCTAAGAACGGAAAATCATCGTTGCTTCGGCGCCGCGCGACCGGTGCCGCCGGACCACGTCGTCTCTCTTGACGATCGTGTCCGCTGGACGAAGCCAACGGATCTGCCGAGAACAGTTCTTGTGATCCGTTCAAGATATCAGCAGCTGAGACGGCTAAGGAGAAGGGTGCCGATGGCCTAGCAACTCCAAGACGCACGGGAGCAATAAGGGCATCTGCGATTTCGCATAATTCCTCGATCGATATTTTTAAAAGGGAGCGAAATATTTTCCGACATTTAGTTAAGGGCTGTTGCGTCTGGTAAGCGAGGCTGGCTGTGCCGCCGCGACGTTTAGCGGCAACAACTGATGCAGCGTTCGGAGCAATCTCCACATTGAATACCACGAAAACGCGGACGACGGAGCGTATGAAACGACGTACCACCGGCATAGCCGCTTGTCGACGTTTCAATTCCGTCGAACGCAATTCGAAAATCAACGTGTCCGTCAAGTGATCCACGGTCGTTTGACACTTGACCAGGAAACAATGTGTAAATTTGTCGAGAAGAGCGGTACCCGTCTGCTGATCAATGCTGCCACCGATTTCGGTCGTTTCTTTTTCATTCGACTGTTTGTATGCGCCGTTGGACGATGCCCCCGGTGCTCCGGACATGATCATACTTTTAACCGCCTTCCAATCGGATAAAATCCATTCGAGAGCGCGTCTACTGAAGCGCGGCGGTTCAAGATCATGCTCCGGCATGTCGGATTCCACTATAAAATCAAACTTTTTGTTACACATCAGAAAAGTGAAAATATTTACCATCGGATGACGGCGTCTTGTTGCGCGAACTCGACGAAGTTGCTCTAGTCGTTGTCCTAGTATGACGAAATTGGCGCTGCTCTTGATTCTGACGACCGACTGTTTGTACCAAAAAGAGCAAAATGTTTTCGCCTCGCGAATTCGGCAAGCACGCCAGGTCGGTTTCTTTCACGAGATTTTGAAGTAGTTCGAAACGGACGGCCTGACTGCCCATGATCAATGCTTTGCACTTGCATTTCTCCCAACAGTCGCAGTATGCCGTGGGCGAAGTCCTTTTCAACTTGCAATCGTGACCTTTGTGGCAGACGCGTGCACATTCTGTGCAACAGCACAATGTGCCCGTCAAGCCGCAAGTGCGACACTCGAAAATGTCCTGTAACAAAATTAAAAAAGATCCAGATCAGAGGTGCCATCTTGTAAAAAGTTGACTAACTAACAATATTAATAGTACGAATCATTTCTATTATAATCCAGTTGCTTTGTTAACTAATCAATCACTATCATCCTGTGAGCGTGGAGATTTTGTAGAACATGAAAAAAAGATAAGTTCGCACCTGATTAATATGTTCAGCGCCCGTCCATGTGAAGCTGCAAGTATCATTACAGCACAAAACGTGTAACGGCGAATGATCCGGGTTTGATCCTTCTGGAAATATCATTTGGTTCTTTTGTCTTCTATCTGGACAGCGTTTAATTCGGTCTAAGATATTGAGTGCAGCCCGGTAACTTCTTGACGAAACGGAAAGCATGAATGGCGTTTGACCTTGAGCATCTCTGCAAAATAAAAGCAATGGTTATTTTATCGGAATTTTATGAAACAGCAATTAACAACTCACTTGGCTGAGAGCAGGTCAACAATGTAGGGTTCTAGAGCGGTGCAATTGAAAAGAAGAGCTTTCAAAATTTGTAGAGCGTTTGAGCGTCTCTCCACTGGATCAACGACGCAATTGTTGGTTCCCGAAATTCCACACCCCGAAAGAATCGTCGACTGCGGTTGCGTTTTGCTCAAACTGAAATTATTATCATCGCAAGGCGATACGTTGAACGACTCCGGAGGCCAGGAGTGGGTCGGTATCGGATGTTCATCTAATAGGTCGACGATTTCCAAGTTTTGTTGTTGCTGTTGCTGCTGCTGTTGATCGCCACTCGCAGGAGCCATGGACGATGAAGAGGAATTCACCAAATGATGAGCAGCACGACGCATTAGGTCGCGCATATTGGCCGACATGACTGGAGGGTTCACGCGTTGAACACCGACTCCACCTGACATCATGAGGTCCAAACTAATTGCGGAAGGATTTGAGGGGATAGGTCTAGATAGTTCTGAAAAACAATTATAGCGTAACGTTAAAGTAACTAAGTAAAAAGAAAACGATCTCACCTGTTTCTGTGTCCTTGTTGGAATTAGGAGCGCACATGTTAACAGCAGCATGAAAAATGTTTCTGTTGCCGTCACATCTTTCGTTCAAAATTGAGGCGACCACAGATGAATTTTCTGGAAATATATATATTAGTAGAACTCTACATTTATTCAATTCAACTTACTGGCATCGGAGTTGAGTTGGGCGATAATCTGATTCACGCCTTCAAGGTCGCACCTCAATACTTTGGACATCAATCGTTGGTGTTCAATAGCGAAAACCAACAAGGCTACTTGATTTTTTAGAGACGACGTGCCCGACGAGGATCCTGCAGGTAATCCGACGGCGCTGGCGGCCAGACAACGAACCGGTGCCAGGTCCAAACATTGCGGATCTTTTATTGCGTCAGCACAATCTTTTGCTAATGGATAGATGGCGTTGTTGCCGTCGCGCAGTATCAATACGCTCTCGGTGCTCTGCAAAAATAATTTCAGTCATCAAAAATACTTGAGTCACAATTAAATGATAAAAACACTGAGCAGGGTTTAAAAATCTCTCAATACAGTAAATGAAATAAATCCCCATTCTCAAACGTTGAATATAGATTATTGGACAATATTTGAATGAATAGGTTGTAATACTAAAACACTTTGGTGTGAATTACTAAAATATTGTGGGCTCCGTTTTTTGGCGACACAACGATTATCTCATAGCTCGATTTCGCCAAAAACACAGACCGTCGCTTGTTGGCGATTTACTTTAGGAGGTTTTTTGTGATATAACCGCTAAGAACTACACAGTTACACGTATCTACAACCTCCACTTCGACGATGTGAATATAAAAAAACTGACCTCTCCAGCGCAGGTTAGATCGATTAATCCAGGACATAAACCCAGAAATGAAGCTGTATCGCACGGAAAAGCGTTTTCTTGTTCGATTCTGCCGCTGCTGACGTTGTAAACGACGTAGCTCAATTTGGAGCCGTTTCGTACTATAGCATGCACGCCTTGCGGGTCAACTGCGATGGTCAAAATCTGTGTTCCATTTTCGGCCAATTGTATACGTTTGGGAGAACGCTGAAAGCAATCGGGGGATCTCGAGGTCGTTCCCGATCTGACAATTTGCAGATCGTCCTTGCGCATCAGACGGCAATCCTGGAATAAGTCCTCCAACGGTTCTTTCTGCTGCGTTTGTTGCGCCGGTGATTGGGTCGACGCGTTTTGAGATGGAAAACGAACTGCGGCATATGCGCCGTCCACTTTTAACACGCGGCCTGCCGGAGCGCCACGCGCGTCCTCCACGAATATCACGTCTTTCAGCTGCCACTCCTCCTCGTCTCGTTTTGGATCGTGCGCATAGGACGTGATGCCCCCGTCCAATCCTGAGGTTGTTGTGCGTTTTTGCCGTTCTAAAAGTAATATAACACTCAATCTCATATCTAGATGTACACAAATGTTGGCACTTTTAGTATCATAGAAAAATCTGTACTTTCTCGGATTTATTTGAACTATTATCATAGTTGCCAAAAGAACTACCAAAAAATTGTGCCTACCAACACTTGACGAGAATATTGCTTCTGTTGACAATGATATTAAGTCATCTAATCTAACTGATTTATACTTTGATTGCACATACATAAAACCAAAAAAATTTGCGCAGCCCAAATTTATGAAATCATTGAAAATTCACTTAAATTTTGGAAAGAATAGGAGTCGTATAGTGAGTGTCATTTCTATGAATATATTCGTCTGTCTCAAGTTAAAAATAAAGCAAATAATACGATCTAGACTTACTGTGACTGTTGCTGACGCTACCAGTATCGCTGCAAGTACTCGAGGCTGGCGACGGTGGCGGTGGCATATCTAAACGGTCTGTGTTTTCTCTGTTTGAAGATTTTGTCGATGACGCGTTCGCTAAAAGTTTAATAGTCAACTCTAATGGTCACTTCAGAATAGGGAAAAATTGTTTTCACATTAGTAAAAAATTTTAATTTAGGATGGGAACGTCATAAGATTAATGACATTACTTACTGTTCGCAATCTGAGCGGTATCGCGGACCGATTTCTCTGTACCAGCGAGACCAGATGTCATTGAAGATTGTTCTCTTTGAGGTTGCTGCTGTACAGTCTGTTGTTGCGGTGGGGATGGTAATATTTTGAAAGTACATGTGTCATTCAAAGTCCAAGCCGCGTTCTGCAAACGTCCCACTTTAGGAACACCTGTCGCCACGTTGAAACCAATGGCTCCTGGTTGATACATGGGACTGTTTTTCATGCACACCAAAGAGCCGGCGATGATGTCGTTGCTATTAGCGCTACCGATGACAGTTCCCGCCGCGGCCGGTCTCTGTCTCCTACTTTTCGCTCTGTACCGTTCCCAGAGACGTTTACGTTGCGCGAAAGGTAAAACGCCCCACCAATACAGGGCTCCACTCTCGCACCAAGCCACGGTATATAGTGAACTACAATGCAGCGACAAGATGGTATCATTTTGAAACTCACCGCCGTAAGCTTGTGCGGTATGTTCAAGTTTCGAGGTGGCTGCGATAGCGGATAGTGTTTCATCTAACCATGTAGCCACTTTGCCGGATTCGGTAAAAACGGTGCAACGGGTTAAGCAAGCCGCCATGAGGACGATTCGCTCGGTCGACAAGTTCAAAGTCTGAGTTTTCGGGTGATGAATACTTGGATTCTGCAATGATATTTTTGATGAAAATCAAACATAATACGTTTCCGAAAAACGTAGATTCATTTCACGATTCTAATCTCATGATATAAAATATTAAATCAACCCCTCTTCCTGTTTCAAGAAATCCCAGCGACACACCTATATTAATAGACAATTTGGGTGTACACGAACTTACTTCCGGATTTTTATAAGGTTCTGGGTCGTTCCACCTCCATTGGTAAATTTGGCCATTGGCCGAAAGAGCGATCAGCTCGCTGAAAAGCGACGCTATCTGAATGAACTTGGGCGCCGGATCGGGCCAAAATTCCACATCATCAGATATCCATAATGGACAGGCGCCAGCATCTTTTTTCTTATGATCTGAAGACCGAACGACATTTGATAATGGCAACAAAAGAAATTACAACAATTTATGTACCTGAATCTTTTTCGTAAGTATTCTCACGAAGCGCCGTTTCCAACCAACGCCGTGGGCCGCTGTACTGACGATCTCGCCAACGACAGAAGGTTTCCCTGTCTCTGTCGGTGTTATTTCCACTTCCGCTAGCGCCATTCCCACCACCTCCTCCGTCCCTGTCTCCTAGACGACTCCTGCTGCCGCGACTATTAAGGAAGCTTTCGTTTGAGCAAAGTCAAACAACAACAATCAAGTTAGTAAAAAATAAAAATGAAAAATAACAAAAAGAAACGAGGAAAAAAAATGAAATTGAAAAACAGAACTTCAGAAGCGTTTACAAAATAATTAATGCAGCGTTACTATTGGATAGATGCATTAAGGTACAAACTGATAGGAAAAATTTGAAGAATGAACAAAAATCCTAACTGTATGTCTTTCAGATTTCAACACCTTGCAAATGAGAATAGAACGCCGTGTGTATGGTAGCATGTTACGAGAATCTATAACGACGATATGATACCTTCTAAATACATACATGTCAAATAATGGAAAACATTGAAATCTGCGAGATGTCTAGTTAGTTCCTGATCAGACTGACTGGGAATTATTTTCTTTTTGTATAACTACAATAATTTCCCGAGATATCGTTATTAATAATAGCGAAATATTCTAAAACACTCTCGTAATATAAGGGAATAAGTAGTGTATTTAAGTTAACATCATTTTCGCCTTATATTAGGATATCCGGAGAAATGTGCGGCACGCAAAATCAAGTAAGACTTACTTCCTTAGACCACTGTATCCGAACATATCTTCCGAAAACATCGCGTCGGCGTCTATAATCACAGAGTGATCAGCGTGAAATCCACCATCCAAAAGTGACATCAGATCTTCAGGTACATAAGAATCGGCCCCTTCGTCGCCGTCTTCACCTTCTTCGTCATCGCGAGACAGCAGATTATTCACGGCCAAATTCACATCCAAATTGGTCCGTTGCAGCTCTCTAATAATCAAATTACGACTTTTTCCTTGTAAAACTACCTGAGCTTGAGATACCAACTCCTCAGGAACGTACGGAGCCGGAACACTGACGATTGGCCGTGTGACGCTCGCTCCGCTCGCGCCTCCTGCGCCTATAATAACCGGTGCGCTGCGATTACCTACGCCAAAAAACATGATATATCGACCAGTCGGTTGGAAGAGCGGCTTTATCAACTTTTACCGCTGTTGTTCGATCCGCGTATCGCAGTCTGAGAACGCATTATACGCGCACGCGTTCTCACTCCACGTCCGGTTCCCGCAGATTTGCCAGATCCGCTGCCGCCACTACTACCACTTCCTTGACCGCCCCCACCGCCCCCGCCGACAGAACCGCCGCCACCAGAACCGCTACAGCAAATTGAATTTATTTCACTCATTTGTAGAGTCATTTCAATGAAATACATAAAACGTTGAAACGGAAAACAACTAAAAAACTTTACTTTTCTATGTCGAGGGTACTACTATTGTACTGTCTTGATTCTGCGCTATTCATACAATGTGTTCTATGAACAGCACAGTACAATAATTTTTCACAAGGCGGGTTCAAACAGATCTAATATTTGCAACGCACTGGTGAGATTTTCTTTTTAATAACTTTTTAAATCACTTCATGGTCAGCATGACCATGCGATCTCTCACAATTCTATTACCTGAAATTCTGTTATCAAAATCTGAATGTATTCATTATATCAATGATGGAAATATATATAGGAAACTGTAATACTGAATTGAAAAACAAGAATATGAATTACTCATGTACAGTTAATAACAAGTAAATTTTGTCAGTTAACTTACCTCTTTGTTTGATCATTTTTGTTCAAGTCTAGACGATCAGACAGCACATTGTAAGAGAGTCTACACACTCTTCCATCTTCCAAGAGAAGGCCAATATGCGAGGGTCCTAAGCAGATCTTCTTTATAGGTGAACGCAACGAGGAGAGTCCAGGATGCAACGTTTGTCCGAATCGGTTAATTCTATCGGCGACCTCTTTCAATCTAAACGTATAGCAAATGCTAGAAATGAGAACGAAACAAAATGGTTTGACCACTTGCCTGTCATTCAGTTGTTCATCGTTCCCGGGGAGAGGATGAACCACGTATTGTAATGAACACATGGGTAAATGTTATAGCGCGTTTCCCAAGATTTTTACTGAAATTGTTAACTATAAAGACTTTATCAATTTTTACGTGAACAATGAGACTACACCGACATGTTACAAATAAGTGACGCTTGATGTGTCATTTCAGTCATTTTGATCATAGAATCACAGAAAAGTTCAATTCATAGAATGTTGACAAGTGAACGATGAATCCATCGCCTTCTTTATGACGTCACAAGTACAAAAATGTCAAAGTCTGTTTGGAAACATGCTGTTTTCAAATTGACGTGCAGAAAAACCCATATGCTACTTTTTGTCGTGAACATTTGATTGTAATCAATGGTTGGAAAACCCCCTAACGCACTTTATGACCATGTCAAACTTTTGTCCAATATGACAGATAATAGTTGGACATCCGCATATTCTGTGGTGTAGTGCAGCTGTATTTGGCTGTATTATTCTCATTTTGACATTCTGATCGTGTTTAATAATAAATACGAGCATGGTGATATGTATGGAACAAATTGATTGTTATCAACTGCAAACAACTTCTACTTAATTTTCATAAGTACTGGTTGTTTGATAAGGTATAAAATTTTAAGGTGGTCCGGGCTGGTATTCGCACGACGTCGTTCACAAAAATAACGAAGGTATATTTATTGACAGTCTATCATTGAATCTCCCAGTTTTATCAAAATCTCAATGGTCATTTGCAGATAGACTCCGGGTGGGGTTGGGCGTCGCCGCCCTTACGCTTTCAACTGGCCTCACATTTACGTGGTCTCCCATCCTGCAGGATGGGAGAGATGGCTGGATCGATGGGAGACCGACCCCCGTCTCCAGCCAGATTATCCCATACATCAGACAAGCATCCCAAAAATACACTAACTGAATTGAATCTACTTAGAAGACACAGGGAACTGTGTGACGTTGTACTCAATGTTGGTAACAGGAAGATATTTGCTCATCGGGTCATCCTAAGCGCTTGTTCCCCTTATTTCAGGTGATTTTCCTCCATCCATTTTCACAAAACTTGCATTTTTCTATTATATTTTTTATGATGTCAGAATCAGCAACTCATTTATTATTAAAAATTGAAATCACTTCTTACATGTTGACTTCTGTCACCTTGACAACCCTAATGAGTTCTCGATCTTCAATTACGAATCAAGGTACTTGTTTTGGTAGTAAATACCTGATTTGCTGATCTGTTGTCTTCTTTTCTGCACCTGCCTACTGTTTTATTTAAATTTTGATTATGTGCAAATATCCATCAAGAAACAGTTATGCAGCCTCCTGAACAGAAACTTATAAAGATATAATCTTTATTTTTTACTTAAATAACTTTTGGAAATTGATTGAGAACGAAAACGTGAATGCTTTTCCTAACAAGACATGAATTGCGAGTTGAATTGTAGGTAAGAGATTGATTACAATTGCAGGGCCATGTTTACAGGAGAGCTGGCAGAGTCGCGCCAAACCGAAGTCACAATCCGAGATATTGACGAACTCGCAATGGACCTTCTGATTGATTTTTGCTATACTTCTCACATTGCGGTGGAAGAGTCCAATGTACAAACGTTACTACCTGCTGCGTGCCTTCTTCAGTTGACAGAAATACAAGACGTGTGTTGCGAATTTCTGAAGCGACAGCTCGACCCCTCAAACTGCTTGGGAATTCGAGCATTCGCTGATACCCATTCGTGTCGCGAACTACTTCGAATCGCAGACAAGTTCACCCAGCATAATTTTCAGGAAGTTACAGATGGCGAGGAATTTCTGTTGCTGCCCGCAGGTCAACTTGTTGACATTATAGCTAGCGATGAATTAAATGTCAGAACAGAAGAACAAGTTTTCAATGCAGTTATGCAGTGGGTTAAGTACAATGTATCTGAGCGTAGACAGCACTTGGCACAGGTTCTACAGCATGTTCGATTGCCACTCTTAAGTCCCAAGTTTTTGGTTGGCACAGTGGGATCAGATTTATTGGTCAGATCGGATGATTCCTGTCGCGATTTAGTTGATGAAGCAAAGAATTATTTACTATTGCCACAGGAGCGGCCTTTAATGCAAGGACCTAGGACACGACCTAGAAAACCAACTAGGAGGGGTGAGTAATACAATTGTACTCTATGATTAAATTCTTGAAAATAATTTTCAGGAGAGGTATTGTTTGCGGTAGGAGGTTGGTGTAGTGGCGACGCTATAGCTTCCGTTGAGAAATTCGATCCACAAACGATGGAATGGAAAATGGTTGCGCCAATGAGTAAGCGACGTTGCGGCGTGGGCGTGGCAGTATTGAACGATCTTTTATATGCGGTAGGAGGTCACGATGGCCAAAGTTATTTGAACAGCATCGAAAGGTAGAATATAAGAATATAATAACCTGGTCCTCATCTCGACTGTTCCAGGTATGATCCTCAAACAGATCAATGGTCTTGCGATGTTGCTCCTACAACATCCTGCCGGACTAGCGTGGGTGTTGCCGTCTTGGACCAGCTTCTGTACGCCGTAGGTGGTCAAGATGGCGTTCAGTGTTTAAATCACGTAGAACGGTACGACCCAAAGGAGAATAAATGGACAAAAGTGGCACCGATGACCACTCGTCGTCTAGGAGTCGCTGTTGCCGTCCTCGGTAATTATCTATATGCCATTGGCGGCTCCGACGGTCAATCGCCACTCAACACGGTGGAGCGCTACGATCCACGCGCTAATAAATGGACTTGCGTTAGTCCCATGTCAACAAGACGAAAACATCTAGGTTGTGCAGTCTTTAACAATCTTATTTACGCTGTGGGCGGACGCGATGATTGTATGGAGCTATCGAGTGCTGAACGTTACAATCCACACACAAATACATGGAGCCCAATTGTAGCAATGACTTCCAGACGGAGTGGGGTGAGTCAAGGATTTTTCAGTCTAAATTCCATATAACGATTATGCAGAACCCCCCAATACCGTTATAGGAAAATTGTATTAAATCCCAAGTTTTGGTTACCAGGTGTACAATAATGATGTTCTTTTTTCTATTAAGGTTGGTTTGGCAGTTGTTAATAGTCAACTGTATGCAGTAGGCGGTTTCGATGGGACTGCATATTTAAAAACCATAGAGTTCTATGATACTGAGCAAAACCAGTGGCGTCTTTGCGGTACAATGAATTATAGAAGGCTAGGTGGCGGCGTAGGCGTAATGAGAGCGCCACAAACAGAGAACCGCGTCTGGTAGTTGAAGTATGTATACTCTTGTTTATTTATCAAATTTTTACATTACTTATTTTCATCTCAACAGGACTCTGTGGAAGTCAAACAAGAATCGATCTTCCTCGTCTCTTGGACGTTGAATAAAGTGTGCAATTCCGTTTGGTAAAAGCCAAAGAAATTCTGTGGAAAGTTGTAGATCGGAACTATACAATTTTCTCAGGCCAGAGTTTTAAAAATACGTATTTCATTCCGAATAAGTTAATTTCGTTCATAATTGTTTACATCTTAATTATTTTTATTCACTGTGCTGTTCACTTTGTTAAAATAAAATACAAAATAATTCGTACAGATTATTTATCACATCCTTTTATTAGATAATTAACAAATGTTACTCCATTTATAGATTTTTTATTAACAGGAAATAAGATATTTCTAAAGTACAGAAAATATTTTTACAAGAACAAGTGTAGTCAAAAATAAACTTCCATTTCATTTCTTCTTCAAAATTTCTTTAGTTGCACTGTCTTTCAATTTTTCAAGATTTTGTATGCCCTTTTCTAATTTATCATCTAGATGATTTTTGATCTTCTCCTTCTTGCTCAAAAATTCCTCTTTTTTTGCAATAATATCTTCCTTCTTGTCTCTGACAGTTTTATCAAGCTTCAATATTTTCTCTTCATAGATCTGCTTTAACCTTTGAGGGCTAAGAACTGGTTTAATGTAGCCCCATTTCTTCAAGTAGTTAATTGAAATAGTAGCTCCTCCTAATGTGACAGTATACCTAACAGGCGTAGCAATTTTGTAACAAGCATAAGCCACAGCAAAATAACCCATTTTTGAAGACTTCATTGATTCAATCAGTTTCTCACTAATGTTTAAAGCCTCCATGAGTCCCACAATGTCAATACCACTATAACAAGGAAGCAGAAATATATGTCTTTAAATCAAAATCAAAGAAAATACCTTCGTGCCATGTAGTAGAAACCCCCAAACCATCCGATCGATGTTACCACATGAACAGGAATTAAAACGTACCAATAATCTTTATACATGCTTTTGAATCTTTGAAATACAGATGGGGGTTTTGAAGGTTCATTTGTTTGATTACAGTAGGTACGCAGATGATCCAAGCAGGCCAGCCCATAATTTTTCTGTGTATTATACACAATTTGAGTTTTTTCAGAACTACCATGATAATTGTTAGAGTACTTCAAAACGTTCATCGAATACACATTTCCGGTAACATATTTGCATTCAGTTTCTTTCAAGAGACGAGAAAATATGGTTCGGTACTGTCTGAGCACCAAAGCCATTTTACTGTTACTATAGGAAATATCTTAATAAAATGAACGAATTATGTTTATATGTTCATTGCTAATATTTTGCCCAACCTCAATTGATGAGGTTCAAAATGTACGACCATAGATTTTTATCTATGATTATTCAGTGTGCGAATACTCGGTGATCCAAAAGAAAATATGTTCCCGAGTACTTTGAACAAACAAATAATTTATTATTTTCGAAATCTCTGCTTCTAAAACTACTCTTATGAAAAATAGAGCGAAAGTTTGTTAAGAACGAAGACCGAGATTTTTTTATTTATGACGTCCGGCTGAGCGGTTGTAATTTATAGGTTATAAAATGTCGTTCCAAGGAGCTGAAGTCGTCGATATTTTGCGATCGGCCGAAAGGGATGAAGTGGCAATTAAAGCTATTGAGGAAAAGATACTAGCAATATCAAATACATGGCCTCGGAACTATAAAAAATACATTCCATTGATGTCTTCTTCTTGGTATTACTTGGTCACTTCGGCTAATAATTTACAAACTTTGGGCGAAGAATACGCGCATATTGTACGATTGTATAAAGGAAATTCTATACCTAAACAAAACGTGAGCTTATCGTATGTTCTGAAAATTTCATGCTTCTTATACAAACCAATTGCCATTACAATTGACAAAAACGTAAGATTCCTTTTAGATCCATTTACTGTGGCTTATTTTGTATATTGGTGGAGAAACATTGTTGAACAGACTGCTCCAATACTTACAAAATCAAATCAATTCTTCCCCCGACATGAAAGAAGATGCCCGGAGATACTTGATTGACTCATTGGAATTTTTACAGGCAAATAAAACTATTTTTCAGGCAATGCATAGATCAATATTCTATGCAAATGGGAGTTATTTTTCTTTAGCTCATAGATGTACGGGTATCAAATATGTAAGTCTTAAGCAGAGAACTACAATAATATGAACATTTTTGCCATTAGGTGATGCTGAGGAGTTGGATGGGAGACTCGGCACTTTCCAAGAGTTTCAAATTGTTAGGACTATCATCTGTAATATATTTCTTTTTTGATCTTACATCAAAGCTAGTTAATCGAGTTAATTATCGAAAAAACGAACAAATCACATCTTTTTTAAATGCCAAGGAAGATGATTCGAATGGAAGTTTCTGCATTTTATGTGATGGTAGAAGAAAATTAACTACTTTAACACCATGTGGTCATTTGTTTTGTTGGGAGTGTCTTCATGAATGTCTGAAATATGGAAACAAATGCCCTCTATGTAGAGATGCTATACTACAATCGCGAGTGATATTTTTGCAAAATTATTCAAACTAATAGACTTTTATCACCAATCTGGTAACTTCATTAGAAGTTTAAAAACGTATTATTTTTCACACGTTTTGTTGGCTGCATTATGTCTTAAAAATTTTATTCTACTTTTTATAAATAAATTGTCAATAAATAAGAAATATTGTTTCATTGGAACTATTCTTCCTGTGAAATATAAATCAATTAATTGCGCTAGATCAATGAAATTTTCCACTTGGAATTCTTTACAGGAGAAAAAAAATTGATAATATATTACTACTCGCACTAATGTGAAAGCTGTTTCTTGTAATACGTTTTATATTTTGCAATTAGTAGAACTTCATAAAAATATAGAACAAGTCCATGAAAATAAACATTGAAAACGATCACTTGAATTGTAGAAAAATCACAATTAGAATTAAGCTATTACCATCCAAACATGTACTCCATTGCTTTATTGACAACCCCTGAAGCCTTTTGAGGCAAATTTCTGTTTACCACCACTATGTTATCATCATCATTAAGTGTATTTTGTGGAGATGGGGACAAAGTTTGTCTGAGAGATCTACTTTTTGTGGGTGTACAAAAATCTGCAGTTGGTGATGGGAAACCTTCGAATTCCCTATTATCTGGGACCCCCTTTTTATACAGATGTACGCCAATCATCAAACAATCACCTATACACTTGCCATTCATTGCAAGAGCCCTTGACACTTCATTTGCGCCACTAAATCTCAGATGCATCCAATTACCTCGTGTTGGTAAAATTTTTTCGACTAGTGTTCCACAACTAGCCATTTTAGCCAGCACCAATCCCATGGCGCTTGGTGGAAAACCGAAAACCGTTACCCAGTTTGTGTCAAATGTGGAGTTGGAATCCTGGTACACCAAATCTGTACAACATAACAATTTTCTTAGTTAATATTTGCACAGATGTCAATCGTAAAATATTTTGACAAGCATTAAATTTACCAAAATTTACAAATCAAGTACTCACCCTCAGTAGTAGAAGTGTTAAGAATCGTAGAAAAGTGTTTATTTTCGAGGTTATCAAATAAAGCTGTTTTCGGGGGGCCTCCTTTTTCTGTGAGATGAACGAAGGGCAATGTCGTGGAACTGTTCATTTGACTGACATTGCTAGAGATCGTTTTTTTTGGTGTTTGTACTTTGGAAAAAGATGAATTATTTCTGACACGTCCTGACGGTAGACTAACGGTTGATTGTGCCTCGCCACCCATCAAAAATCCAGGCAAAAATTGCGGTGGTTGAACTGTTGAAATTACAGGACTTGAAGGAGCGCTCCCAACATTCATTGGTTCCATGATAAATAACTATAACCGGCGTGCCATAAAGTGGAGTTTACCGCGGATTTAAACGTCAAAACATGATGAAGACACAGAATATAACGAAAATTTTTTTTTGCCCGAAGACTCTGTGCATTGACAGAGAGTAGAGAATATTCTCTACTCTCTGGCATTGACTAATAACTTCCACCATTGACTAATAACACTAATAGACATTGCACGCGATACAAAAGTTTCAAAACGTTCATGTTCTCCGTGAGATGCTGCCATTCACAATTTGAGAACTATTATATTTGTCTAAGATATGGAGAAGAAATCTTCCTCGTCCAAAAAAAAATATTTAGTTTTCTTTCGGGCTATTTTCGGCTATTTTCGGATATTTCCGGCTATTTTTGGCTATTTTCGGCCATGCACTTCATCCATGTGCAAGACCATGGTACAAAAGTAGAGGGTAATTAGCTACCTACGAGAGGGACAGACTTATGCAGATTTACATTGCATGATATAGCCGTCTCTCAGTGTTTGCGTCCCTTCGGTCTATGCTATTAGCATTATAGTGGTCTTAGTTATATGGCTTCCACCACCGCTATATAACCTCAAACTGCCTGTATATAACCTAACTTTAATATAACAGCAATTCTGTATTTATTTCTAGCACTGGTGTTTTTAAAAGTTTCTAAAAAAACAAAACTCGCCCCGATAATAAAACAGTGCTTTTTCAACTTGCAGTAATTTCAAACATTATGAGGAACCTCGAAGCTCTAACACCACGCACTATATGCACTAATGAAATTCCAGGACATATTATGCATTTTATGTACAACAACGAAAACGATTATGTGATATATTATGTGGCTAACCAAAAAATAGGATTTAAAAGTAAACAACAAGGAGTTGAATTTGAAACGAACGTGAAATTTGATAATATAATCTCAGCAAAATATATCTCGGAGTTTAGTAAAGTGGCCATATGTACTCACTTCTCAATGGTAATTACTGATTATGAGTCTAAAACTTTTTACGAATACAGCTTTGACAATGAAGTTGAAGCATGTGTTTGGAATGAAAATTTTGATCATTTCGTGGTTGTTATGAAAAATAATGTGATCCAAAGTTTTTTGCTTCATGTTATGAGTAATCAAGTTGAATTAATCCAACAAGGCACAGGAAATCTTCACGAATCGGTAGTTCAACCAGAAAGTGTGGGATGGGGATCCAGTAGTACACAGTTTCAAGGTCTTAAATCTAGTGAGCAACAAAAGTCAGAAGGTAAGATAGATTACAAATAATCATCAAACCGAGACGCAGTTTCTCCACGGAATATATTTTAGCAAATTTCAATTCTATAACAAATCTACAGTGAAAGAAATTTTTGTTCTAGAAGTACATCTTGCTCCTGAAGATAACAAAAAGCCAGTTATTTGTTGGTCGTCAAATGCAAATAATTTTCTCGTTAGTTATATAAATGATAATAACAGAGAATTCAAAGTATTCAATTTACAATGCTCACCACAGTCTAAATCAGAACAACATCCTGGTTACATGTATGGAGCGATTGTTTGGAAGCCAGGGAGTACTGTAATTCTGGCTTCTGTCTATAGTGACAACAAAAATTATATTGGATACTTTGAAAAGAACGGTTTGTTTCGCAAACTCATTCCCCTGGTTGATATAAATGTGAGTCATATATACTAATATTACTTCATAAAAATAGTACAAACTTTCAGTACCCCATCTGTCATTTGTCATGGTGCCAATCTGCAAATATAATCCAAGTAATACAAAAGGATAAAGAGGGATTTTATCATGTCTGCATCTATACCATCAGCAACTACAAATGGTTTCTAAAACTTCATTTACCATATACTGATAAATATCCTTTTTTGCATTCAACTTGGTTCCCGTCAACGCAAAACCTTGCCAAGCTACAGATCGTCACTGAAAACATGCTGTTTGAACATACATTTAGATTTGTATGCAATCATGACGCCGAGAATGAAAAGATCAGTGTTATCAACGGAAGAAATTTAGCTATGTATCATTTAACAGAGAATATTGAAAGGCCAGTTTCAAGTTTTACATTCAGTAATCCCATAAATATGGTAAATGAATTGCCTTTTTTAGAGGAAACCGTGTAATTTCTCTCTTTAAACAGGTAGCCTTCGATCGTCATGGAAAGTCGTTTGCGGTTTTGACTTCTGAACATGAATTCCATCTCTATAGATTGATTGAGAAGAATGGAACATACGAGGAATTTTTAACGTTTTCTCATAACAAGTCCGATTTTCCTCTTGTCATCAATAACTTATCCATTCACGCGAATTCCATAACAGGAGTTATCTATACTTCTCAAACATGGAATTTGTTTGAATATGACTTTCAAGAAAAGAAGATGCAGTTTAAAAGTTTAGATTGTGTTGAAGATGTGAGGAATCTTCAATATTTATATGATCATAGATCAATAACAAACTCTCCGTTAAATTCGTCATATGATATTTCTTGTCCTTTGGAAGTGGTACCGACGATCTCCCACGTTTTTTCAATTTCTATGAATAAGGATTTCTATGTTGATGGAACATTAATTGCAAAAAATATCACTTCAATGATTCTACATAAAGATGTGTTGATATTGACCGACGATAAAAATATGTATGCTAAGGGGGTTATATCAGAAGATCTGGATAAATGTTTCTTAAATGGACTAAACACATTTTACAGCAGACCATTAAATGAAAGCATGGGCTTACTTTGCACTGTAGGCGATACAACAGACGTCCTACTCCAAACGCCTCGTGGCAATTTAGAAATAATCTCTTGCAAACCGCTTGAACTCCGATCGATGGTGAGGATGATAAAGAACGGGAAAAAAGATTGGTTAAAACTCCTTCGATTTATGAAATTGAAGAAACTCAATTGGAACTTGCTGATTGATTTAGATGATGATATTTTTTATGAAAATTTCTCAGATATAATTGACGCGTGTGTAAAAGAAAATGTTCTGAATAACGTGATATCTGAAATTAATGACGAAAATGCTTTATTAACGATTTATAAAGATGCTGTAGTTGATGTGAAGCCTCATACTTTGAAAGGCAAACGTAACCAATTTCAAGATCGTTTGATCGCATACATTGACTCCACGAACCGCTTTTACGATTACTTGCCGATTTTGATGAAAATGTACTTGGATAAAAACGATCTTAAAAGTGCCTTGCATTGTGTTGGATTGGTGCTGGAGCATAACGAACTGATCGAGCGGGCTCGTGAGGCGTTAGCTTTACTTAGAATTCACATAGAACCTGAAGATTTATTAAAAGAATCCTTGCAGATATACAATCTGCATTTGGCTAGTTTTGTCGTCGACAATTGTCAAATGAATCCGCAGGAATACCGTCCATACATAGCGGAGTTACGTGGTATGAATGAAATTGAACGGAGGATCTGTATTAACGTGAAATATGACAATTGGGAAAAGGCGGTGTTATACATGTTGAACCTGCCAAATCCAGACGAGGCAGAGTTGGCACGCCTTATAAAAGAGCACGCACTGGAAAATGTTATATTTTTCGAGTTATTACATCTGAAAGAACCCTTTACACAGCTTCGACGACAAGTAACGAAATTGTTTGCCACAAATTTGGCAGAGCGAGGTGCCCATCACGAAGCAGCCTTGATTCTGTTAACTTCTTCGATGTTTGATGAGGCGGTTTTTGAATTCAAGTTAGCCAGAGACTACGAGAAGTGCATTGAATATTTACCCAAGGCTTCATTTTATTCGCAAGAAGATGTCGTTCGAAGTTTCCTGATCGATTTGGCGGAAAAGTTATTATCGTCTGGTAAAACAGTAGAGGCGGCGGCCATCTATGAAAACCATCTAAGAGAGTACGATTTGGCTGTGAAAACTCTTGCTAACGGCAAGCTATTCAAAGAGGCGATGATGCTCGCAAAAAGATGTAAGCTGTTCGATGCGCTCGGTAAAAATTTGTTAGTTAGACGTAATAAGAAGGGGAAAAAATTGAAAATTTTCAGGAAAATATTTGGTGGATAAAATCGTAAATGAAATTTCGATTTTGTTCAACACAATCGAGGAAGCTGGTGCTAATTTCGTTGTACATGTGGATCGTTTACTTGATTTAAGAAATGAAAAGAAAGAAAAAATAGAGCAGCCCTGCGCAGCAGAAATTATAGATTGCGCTCCAGAATGTGACGTTAGATCAGTTATATCATCTACTGGGTAAGGTTTAAATATATTTAAGGATTTTATTAATCGCCCATCAAATTTTAATTTTACTGGCGAAACAAAGTAATTCACCATATTTCATGCATTGTTTTTTGAATACAGTACCTGTGCGAACGAGCCCGCTCATATCTGAAATTTCATTGTCTTTGTAATTTCATCACGCACCGTTGTCCCCCTCGAACGAAAATTTACGCAGGATTGAATTGCAGACTATTTTTTTCCTACAAAGTCTCACAATTATAAGTTGATAATCAGTAAGCCATTCGCGAATTACGACTTCCCCAATTCAGCTTCGCAAGTTCAAATTTCAAAAAGAATGCAGTGTAGGCAATAATTTCAATATAATGTGTATATTGATGTTGACATTCAAAGTAACTTTTTGCAGTTCGTATAGGACTACGTCATCCTTGAATTCAGCGACCTCGTCAGTGAAGCGAATGAGAAAGTTGCAAAAACAGAAAGAAAGTTTGAAGCACGGTAGCCGCTTTGAAGATATTGCATTGATAAGAGAATTACATCTACTAACTACAAAAATTTTTAATTTAGGACCTGAAATACAAAAAATATTTTTATTACTCATCGAATGTGATATTACATTCACATTTACCTTGAAATACAAGTATGATAAATTGAGACAATTGCAAAAACGGATACAAAATGAATGTCAGAAAATTTGGTGCTCAGAATTCTCAGAACATTCAAATGTATTACATATATCTGAAAACTTTCAGTATATTGGTGAGTTACCTTTTTTTCATGTCGTATCAGATAGATTAAATGTTTTATATTTTTCAGACGAACAATACAAGACGATCCCTACAGCGATTGAAAAATTGAGTGATTCTTGGAAAATCGATATATTAGAAAAATAAATAGTAAAAAAAATAAGTGTTTCTTATTTGCAACACAAATTTCAAATTTTTAAAATTACATCTAAGTACAAATGAAGTTTGAAATAAAAGTGATCAGTGTTTACGATATATCATTTCATTTTTTATCATAATCAAAGTATTCAAAAAGCCCACTTCATATACGTTTGATGATTTTTACCAGGTATTCAAGAATAATTAACGAAAAATTAATTTTTTAAAATAGTGTGATAATACGATACTCAACAACTGTCATATTTCTATCAACAAATTACCCAATATTTTGTAATATGTCCATCACAAATAACGTAATACACATTAAAATGCCTTTTTTTAAGATCAATCATATTCAAGCTAATCCTTTATTAAACAGTTTAAACCAATGATTTTATATAAGTGTAGTTCATATGAATACCATTTTGTGCAATACCATATTAAGATTCAACTTCGTCAATTTTCTTCTTATGACGTGCAATTGCCTCTTGATGTCTTTTAATCTGCTCCTCATGGAAACTGATTTCATCTTGTAGACTAGTTTTCAAGCTCTTAAGTTGCTCTTTTTGCTAGAAAAAAAGTTATTATATTGGAGGTGACAGTTTAACCTGGTTATTATTATGTAATATCACAATGACAAACTATGGCTACCTTTTTATAAAAATATTCTTCTTCCCTGGCTGCTTCGTTTTTACCAAAAGATCCACCGGCTTCCCTGATACTTCCACCGCCGCCTCCACCTTTTCCAGCACCACTACCTAAATCGCCTAGTTGAGACATAAATCTAGTTTGTCTAAGGATAAATGTATAATTATTTGAGAACGGGTAAATCGTTAAAATCTACCTTATAATCGATTGCGGTTTAATCAAACGTAAATAATTCATTTTTCTGTCGACTTTTTCTTGACGAGTTCTAGTTGTTATCAAGCAATTGAATGATTTATTAATAACCTTGACGCATAGATAACCTAAAAGCCTAACCTTGTCACACAAATAAAGAGTTTGACAGAAGGAATCTATGCATGTGTATGATAAGGAGACAGCGATGATTCAAATAGATCGCCCAAGTGTTTACGTCACAGGACGTGAAATGTCAAAAGCAGTTTCCAAACAAACATCAAATTGCATTGAAAAGCCCATAAGACGAATTTCAAAGGCCCTTATTTTCAAATGAGTCACATTTATTGAAGTAAAAATCCTGGTATGGTAAGCAGAAGTGCTCCAGCTTTCGTTTGGTGTACTTATAGGTAATCATGAATAAGGTCAGTTTGTTGAAAATTGTCATCATGCTCCTTCCTGCAAACATTATAGTGAATGTGGTACATGCCGATTTTTCAGATTCCGAAGGGAATCCACGATGAAGAAGTGGATAAAATTGATACGGTAATATAATCATTTAAATTACTGTTTTCTTATTATTATTTTTTATTCATTTAGGCGCGCAGATACTTCACCGAACAAAAACTCCTTAATATGTAGTTGTCATTTTGTAAATATGGACAAGAGAAATGGCCCAACACTTTTCACTTTCAATGTAGAAAAATACATGAATACGGTTAAACCAAAAGTAATAGGTAAGTGGTTTTATATGATCTGTATTGTTGAAAGAAGTAAGATATTCTACATCCTATTTACTTGACATGAATATATTGAAAAAATTGTTCATTTGTTGACAACACAGTTCAGGTTAGCACATAATACTTCTTTACAGTAAAACAACTATGGATGCTGTGAACTTCATTCCTACAACAAAAGATGGAAACCAGTTCATGACTGATACATCAACTCTTGAAATGCAAGAAGCAAGTGATATTAGAAATGATTTGAAAGCACCACCAGCACATCCAACATGTTCGGCTCCTAAAGAACAAAGTGAACCAATTTTTAAAGCACTACTCACTTCTGAAAATTTTTTTTTTGAAGCAGAAAATGTTAACTTGCAAACAAAATTGTAAAATATGTCACAAATATTTATATCATTTAATCAATACGTACGCAGGAATACCAATGAAAGGAGTGTTTTTACGATTGTTTTCAATGTTTCAAAATATTGAACTAACATATGTCAGAGGTTGGAATGCAATAAGATTACCAAAAATTGATCAACTACTGCTAACATTGATGAAACTTCGATTGAATCTGTATTCAGTAGCGCCTTTCGCAACTTGTAGATAAAATTATTGTGATAGGACTCTCAACCTTCGAAATATACGCTTTCAAAAAATCGCTTATGGGCTTTTCAATGCAATTAAATGTTTGTTTGGAAACCGCTTTTGACATTTCGTTGGTGGTGACGTCACGCTTGCGCGGTCTATTGGCTGTTTCATTTCAAAACCCAATATTTAAAACTTTATATTCGAAATTAGAAAAGGTAATTTATTTTCTTAGCGCCACTTCCCAACTTGAAACTGTTTTATTTACACTTTACCGGCACTTAACAAACTTTATAATTTTTTCAAAAAAAAAAAGGCAAACATTTTACTTTAACATTCTATACTTAACTGATGATAACATTAGGCTACACATCAAATGCGTTCTGTACTTCTAAAATATTAGCCTCGCTAGGACATAACGTAACATTACGATATAGGAATGTCTAATTACACGTTTATAATTTTTTTAAGCGGATGATATTTCAACAGCATAAATTAAAATCTATAACAGCCAAGTAAACTCACAGTCGGAAAGGGCAAGAAACTGAAAAATTGTAAACGGATGACAAAAATACTGAAATCTGGACTTGACTAGGAACTTTGCCATTTAAGAGCGAGGTCGAGCCGGCAAAGGTGGTGGTGGAGCTGACCGCGCTGGTACCGGTGGCGGTGTCCTTTCGTTAGTCGTTTCTGACCTGGGTGGTGGTGGAGGTGGACCCATCGGTTCTGGAATGTCGACGTAATCGTCTTGAATTTCTTCGTAAATATCAGAATCTTCGATATGCACCGCCGCTATCGGCATACTTATAACACCAGCGGGAATTTTACGCGCGGGTTGTGGTGATTTTGCAGCGGTGGGCGGAGGCGGTCTACTGGGAGGTGCAGTCCTCTGTCCTACTTCTGGTATGCCGAGACAGTTATACTCGGAACGAACGGACGACGGTGGTGGATACAATGGCATGGTATTCACAGAACACAAACTGATCTCATCTTTGGCCTGCTGAACCCAATTGGGCGATTTCAATTTGAGATTTAATAAGCGACCCTCTATCATCATTTTGCCATTGGTTTTCTTGACTGCCTCCAAGACAGACTGTCCATCCCTGAACGTCAGCCACATAGTATCGCCCACGAAACGTACCAAAATTGTTTCTCCAAAGTGTGAGCACCGGTCCAGCAACACCATGACGAAATCGTCCTCGAAAGCCACCGATTTGTCATCAACATCTTCAGCGAAAGTGATGATGAGAGTACCATCTGCGGGTCCTAGATCAGCAATCACCTCATAGAAAACCCGATCACGCAAATCATCTATGACTTTCCGTCCTTCGACCTCAATGGTCGCTATCACAGGGCGATGATCGCTCTGTTTTAACTCTGCCCTACCGTAATGAATAAGAACCGTGCCGTCATCGGCCGGATCAATGTCTGTTGGCAGCTGCCTCTTGCGACGCCAGAGCACGCGATCAGTCCACGCAGGAGCCCTGCACTTCTCGCTGGTGTCATAATCGTCGCTAAACAAATCGTACTTGTAGGTTGGTGGAAAATCAATTGTCCCTTCTCGAAAATCTTTGAACACGTTCCCTTCGTTCTTCTGCTTAATGAGTTGGTCATGGGCAAGGACAGTTTGATAATCCTCCGATTTGATCAACTCTTTCAATTCGTCCTTGTCCATATCCACGCGATAATTGAAATCTCCGCACCAAAACAGATATTCATGGGAGTTTAGCGGCCGGTTTGTTGAGAAACTAATTTTTCTAGTAATTTCGTTATAATCAGCGTTTCGTTCCACTACTTGATTCTGACCCGCTGCAAAATGAGCACAAACGAAACATATTGACGTGGCGCGGTAAACCAGTCGAATTGCCACAGCGCCCTTATTGCCCGTGTGGCCACCCATGCCGGTCTTGACTGAATCGATGGCTACGTCGCGAATGTGAACCACTTGTTCCGCCCGTACAAATATGTACAAACAAACACCGACCAGCTGGTGATACGCAAGCAAGACGTATGGAACATCTCGCGACAGCACTTTTTGAAGTTCCACCGCCCAAGACTTGGCATTCTCCGTGCTGGCGTTTACGATGTTGGAGGCGTTAAGATCGACGATCTCTTCAAAACCGATTGCAAATATATCGACATAACGGCTATCGGTCTCGTTTTCGTCAATTAACTTTCCCCCGTGAACGTCGCCGGCGTCCAATAGCCAATCAGATAATTGCACGTCTTTGAAAACGACGCTACGAAAGTGTTTGCCGCCGTTTACGTTATACGTACCCACGGAAATTCGGAGCTTGAACGATTCGGTGTACTCCAAATATCTGCGACACATTTCGCGAAGTACACGAGGAGGGGCGTGCAATGTGTTATAGGGCAACAAATTTCTCGCCCGATCGGCCAGTTCTGAAGATAAGGTGGAACCCATTAGCAATATATCGATCGCCTCTTGTTTCGAATTGTCGAGCAAGTTGTTTTGGATAGTGCGAGCGGCGGATCGGGCGCCGTCCATTAGCTTCGAACCGCCCTGAATGGCCCCCGTGCCCGCGTATATTTTACTAATTTCGTTTCCGTTGCTAATCCACATCTGTCTAAAGACCTCTTCGAATCGCGCTATCGTCTGCTTCTTCTCCGTTAGCCGGAGAGATCGTAATTGTTTGGCGAGAATCTCTAAACCTATGAAAGTTTGAACGCAATTTGTACGATCCAGACAATCTAAGCAGTTGGTGCGAATCGTTCCGGACTGCAAGCTGTAAACGACGCCGTCCTCGCCAGCGTGGTAATACCCTAATTCGTCAAGGAATCGGTTTATCTTGGTTTTTAGTTTTTGCAAAAGGACTATTTGATTAGAGCTAACATTTCTCATTTCCTGATGATAATCGAATACGATATGAGGTACGTCCAGGTCGTGTTCTGATTCGTGATGGTGTTTTTGGAATTCTTGACTCAAATTCGCTTCACCCTCCTTACTGCCAATAAGACTTGTACCGAGGAGATTTAAAATGACCTGTCTACCATATCTGAAACAATTATAGCACAATTAGCCGGCGTCCATTTTGCGATTTTGTACAAAATCGTTTTCTGGACTGCAAATACATTTATACAATGCAAATCAAACACCATATAATAATGAAAATTCATATCGTAAATAAACTTGAAAGAATTATGTTAAACTTGTTACTTACCGACTTTTAATAATCTTCATATGACGATCAAAGGCCACAGCTGACGCCTCATATCCTCTCGACATTTTCACTTTATGTGAACCAACTTGTACGCCTGGCTGCTCCCAAAATAATGGCACAGAACCTCTCGTCTGCAAGTAAGATGATATTTCGCCTTCCAAATAAATCACTTGTTCTGTCTCCACAAAATTAGCAACGTGACCCTCATCATTTGTACCACGTACATTAAACCGAGTACCAGCTCGTTCACAACTTAACCTAGATAAAACAGCTGCTGTGGCCTTCCTGTGTCCCACATAAACTGTTCTTATTTCAACAGAACCGCACATGGTTTTCGTTAGCCAAGCAGAACAGTCCACACCGAAACGAACTAAATGTAGGTGTAATGTTCTGTTCCAAAAAAATCGATGATCTGTTGCATGGGAATTTTGACGCCGTTGCTCACAAAGAGTTAGGTCTAATGGAGCTGAAGAACCCGTTGAAGAGTGAGAGAAATAGAATGTTCCTGAATTGAGTAACTTTCTCACTTCAACAACTTTATCGTCACCCTGTTGTTGAAAATGGAGTGGTACAAAATTTGTTTGGGTTACACGGAATATTTCAGTGTCTCCTATTTTCCCCACTGAATAGCAACCAGTTATGATAACCAGGTAAAGAACAGTTGTTTCGCCACAGAAAAATTGTAGGACACCCAAACAGCCATAGCCGTCCAAGATTTTTATGTATTGCTTTTTAACTGCCTCCGTTTCTTGAGCAGACAGGATGGCAACAGCTTGTGACTCAAAAAGGATCGTTTCATCTTTGCCTTTCCGTTCCAATAAGATGCTGTGTGGACTGGGTGGCTTGGATTTCTCGAAAACACGAAATCCCTTGTACATAGCCATTGCGTTAGTATGATTTATTAACGAATGATCACATTGTAACTCTCCATTGATCAAAGCCAAACGATTCGATTTTTCCACCCACTTCAATGTGTCTGGTTAAATAATGTGTGATTCATCTTAATTAGTGAAACACAATCAAATGTTTCTTAAATCTGAGATGGGAGTTTAGTTTATTGTCAAATTTGACGTTTTGAAACAACCATCGAGATATCTGGATCAAACCATTGATTAATAACTCTAGTTGCACTCTGCGCCCTCCCGTGTGGTATTCTCAACTATAACAGAGGTCGCCGTCTCAGACAAAAATTTGAATCAGTCTCTTTGTCGAATTAATTTCGATCAATTAACCCGTTTCCAATCATTGCAAAAAATATTGATTCAAACAAGGTTCAAAAAGATTTGGTCACTATTTTTGACGGAAATATTTGTTTGTTAGTTAACATTATCAACCGCGAGGGCGCCAAAAACACTCATACGCTTCATGTCATAGGTTATGGAAAATGACGTTTAAATTTCCAACTAAATTGTCACAGCAGTTACGTGATTTTACTCGGGTTTAAAAAATTTCAGCACGAAACAATTATGGCCTTAAGCAAGATGCCTAAAATGAAGCAATTATGGTTAGTAAAAAATAAGTAAATATTATTCAATAGTTATGTCTGTAATGTTTAGTGTTTCGAGACATACATTGACGAGATCATTCAAGAGGACACTTAAGAATGAACGCAACAACCCGAGTGGTGCTGTCAGGCCCTGTTTCGTTGACAATACGACGCCTGAAATGTTGACGTTTTCTAACATTTGGAAACCTTTCGGTTTTACTTTGGCGGTAAATATAATTTATGTTTTCCAGCTGCTCGACAGGTTGTTTGTTCGCAGTTTACAGGAACTTCGTTTATAGGAGCCTCCATTTGGGAGTACGAGTCCTTCAGAGCTCACGCCATCAAGATGATGAAAAAAAATAATTTCTTCTTTCAGAGGAGGGAAAAGAAACGAGAGGTAGAAAAATTTTATTCATTACTTGATATAATATTACAATAGGATACTGTTGATAGATATCTTAAACTTTGTTATTATTTGTTCCACTATAGATGGAAAAAAGTTATATTTGACAAAGGTTATTTTATCTTCAACATATCCTTGCATTTCCTCATTGGTTAATTTCAGTGGAAGTATACTAAAGAAGTGCAAAAATGGTGGAATGGCTTATCACAGGGTGAAAAAGTTTTCGTTCCAATTTGTACTCTTAATATTCTAGTCTTTGGAGCGTGGAAGATACCTAGATTGAAACCCTTCATGTACAAATGGTTCTGTTCAAGTCCAAGTGGGAAAAACATTTGTTTGCCAATGTTTCTCTCAACATTTAGTCACTATTCAGCACTCCATCTATTGACTAACATGTATGTCTTACACAGCTTCAGCACAGGTGAAAATAACTCAGAATCAAATATTCTGTTGATTGTAATTTGCATTTTAAGTAATTAAATATACTTTCTTCTTTAGGTGCTGCTCACAGTTTAGGCAAAGAGCAATTTCTAGCTCTTTACACAAGTTCAGGGGTTATTTCTAGTTTTACTAGTCATTTGTACAAAATTATCACAAAACAACCTGGATTATCAGTGGGTGCCGTGAGTTTCTCTTTACATAAAAAAACTAAAATCAAACTTCACTTTTTTCTACTTTATAGTCAGGAGCAATAATGGCAATAATAGGTTACGTTTGTACTCAACACCCAGATACAAGACTTGGTATCATCCTCCTTCCTGTATTCACTTTCTCAGCCTCAACGGTAACAGTTTTAATCATAATTTCTAATCATATTTTTATACTTTTTATATACTCAGGCGGTTAAATCGATTCTTGCATTAGACACGGCCGGAATGATTTTAAAATGGAGGTTTTTTGACCATGCGGCACATCTGGGAGGAATGATTTTTGGAATGTAAGCTGTTTTCTGAACTGAAGAATAATAATAATAATGCTTTTTCAGTTATTGGGCAATGCAGGGTAATGAGAAAATTTGGAGACAAAGAGAGCCAGCCCTGGAATACTGGCACGCTCTAAGAGGTGCTATTAAATGACCTACTCAACTTCTTACGTTTAGGCTGTGTTATCAGTGACGAGTTAACAATAGTTACTCAATCGTTTTCGATGATTAAAAAGTAAAGCTTGGTTGGTTTTTTATAAATAAACAATTCTATTCAACTGAAATGGTTGCATCCGTTTCTCTATTGAAATATTTCTTCACAAAACCTTGAATCTTATAGTAATATATTTGAGATACAAACTTTATAATGTTCCAACAAAAAAAAAAGATCATGAGAAAAATCCACAACACTTTATCAAAACTTGAGCGATTTTGCTAGAAGCGCCGCAATGGCTTGATTTTTGTCACCATTAAATCTTCTCAATTCTGTCAAAACTTGATCCCTGGGAAATCCAATGTTCATTACTTCGTTCACGATTTCCTCAGGAAATTCAAAAGTTTCAGCCATCACGCTATCTTGAATTGCCTTTCTCAGCGATTCCTCTTCCGCTTCTTTAGCTGATATTTCAATTATATCTTTCTCGTCACGCGAGGAACTCGCACCAACCAAGTTGGCGCTCAATCTTGCACATTCCGGTAAATCGGATTCTGCAAGAAATGATGTTTCTGTTCCAGTAGTACCAATTTGTAAAACGTTTCTCCTTAAATCTATGCAACACTGATGCCTTTTAAGCATATCTAACCCTAACAACATATCCATCGGCTGTTCCTCCAACACTGAAAAACTGGTTGTCAAATAATCCTTTTCTATTTGAATCTGAACCATGTGGATACGACCAATGATTTTTTGTATGCCTACGCCTTTCGCAATTCCGGCCCATCTAGTGTCTACCAGTCGCATAATGTTGCATCGTTCTGCACACTTACTGGACATGATTGTTGTTTGTGCGCCTACGAGTATTAAAAAGATAAATGAATTTTACATTGGAATTGAGAAAAAAAGTGTTTTTGTAATAAATTAGTTAATATATAATGTTTACCAGAATCAATAAAAGCTTTTACTGGATAACCATTCACTCTGCAATTGATGTAAAGCATAACGACGGTTCCAAAAGATTCTGGATTATATTCCATAGCTGCTTCCATGTTTGCTTCAATATTTTTTTGTTTTATTTCCTCAGCTATTAATCTTTGGGTTTCAGTATCAAACGGATCGGCGTTCATCATCCTTAGACGTTGCTGTTCCCTTTCTTGCCTAGCCGCCACTTGCTCACGCAATACATTAGCAAAAGTATCTGGGACAATGGTAACTGAATTATGATTCAAGTAGCCAAATTCGTCTCACCTAAATTTCCCGAAAGAAGAGCGTTCGCTAACCTTGAGTTATTTTGTTTTAAAAGAGCTAGCTGATCGGGATTTGCCAGGAACATATCCCGAATTAACTTGGGATCATCGTCTACTTGTCTAGATGCTCTAGGAGTGTTACTGGACATAGCTGACGTTTGTGGCACTTCAATACCACTAAAATCGAATAGTGGAACTCCTAAAATTTGGGAGAGAAAGTTTTGTTATATTTTTGTGCAGACTAATATAGAAGACGTTTATCTCTTTTTTTCTATATTTTAGGTAAATTTTCAAACTTATCTAGAGAAAGTAATGTGGTAGCTGCTAATGGTGATTCAATTTTTTCAATTATAAGCAATTTTTAATAAATAATGCTTTAAATTCTTTAATAAATGGGAGATAGCTTGAACCAGCATTTATGAAATATGCCAAAAATGGAATTAACTGTAGTTGACCAACTTGCTGATCTAGCAGTTATAAATTTCTGCATACATACTTAAATGTTTTGCAGATACTATGAAGAATGAATAAAAAAAAACAAATTATTCTACCTTGTTGTTGATCGAATTCCTGTACTCCTGAATGGTATAAATGTTGTAAAGTAACGGCGTCTCCATCATTGATACCAAAATCCTTGAGCGACTTTTTATTATCCATAAGGGGTCGCCCGTTAAATGCGATGACAATTTCACTAGCAGGAAAACCACTTTCCACTTCGCATAGGGCTTTAAAATTCTCTATTTCTAAATCTTCAGAAACGTCCAACACGAAAATATAGTCGGTTAAAGTTGCCACTGTGATTTTCATCGCGATAAAAATTTCAATATGAACTAAGCTGATTTTCAGCAAGAATCTTTTAGAAGAAAAAGTGAAGATGATTCGCGAAAAATGCACAAACCTAAACAAAAACAAAACATCAACCAATGACAGCACCACATATCCCATGTAAATTCTATGTTTAGCCACAGAATACCATTCAAGAAGAGTCATGACTGTCAGATGTGTTTTGGGAAGCGCTTAACATTTTCGTTCATTCACTTCGAAGTGTTAATTCAATATACACTTCGATTCTTAAACAATAAAAAAATTGGCGAAATGTAACTACCAGGATTTTGTAGATTTCTACACTATTTGCGAAAAATCAAACGCATTATCGAACAGAGTTGGGCACATTTTTATTAAAAAATAAGAATGTGAATTAATTCATATCATGCTTTTTTGTGAATGTGAATATTTGTAAATGTGTTTTGAATATATTCACATTTATAAGTCTCAATATGAAATAATACAGGTTTACAACTCTAAAAGCGAATTAATTCACATTGACAACTGCATTTAATTCAAGTTACAGAAGAATTGTGAATGTGAATTAAATCGCATTTACAAGTGCGAACATGAATTAATTCACATTTACACTAATGAACTTGAATTTATTCACATTCGAATTCACAAATATATGAAGTTTGTATTAATTCACATTCACATTTACAAAAAAGAATGATGTGAATAAATTCACAACCTTATTTATAATTAGTTATCGAACCAACATTTTCGGAGCAGTCCAAAGAACATTTTCATAAAAAATTCGAAAGGACAGTCATTGAGCTACTTCAAATTTTCATTGATTGTTTGAAAATTTTAAAAATATGTGCAGATTTCTAAGAAAAATTTCTGAAGTTTCGAAAATTTCACAAATTTTTAAGGAGTGCCGAAGTTCCCCTCAATAATTAATAGAAAATTCTCAGAAAAAGTCGTGAAACATTACAGAAAGTAAATTAAAAATATGTACTTTCCAAAAAATTCATCTTGCAGCATCTCAAAATTTGCGCCAGATATAGAACAAAAAACGCCAAAAACGAAAATTCCCCAAAAACTGGAAAAAGCATGTGAGCAGACATGAAGCAGATATTTTTGATTTTGAGTATTTTATACAATTTCTAGGATATTTAAAGCCAGTTTTCCTTCTTTTCATATAATAAGGAGGAAAATGGATAATGCAATATTTTCATAAAAAGATGTATCGTGCCTCCATTAGATTTGAGTGTAGCATTAAGATTTTATGTATCCGGTTCCATTTATCAAATTTGTGTCTATAATCGCACGAAATCGATTGGAAAAATAAACAAATTCCAAAGAATGATATTTTAAACAATCCTTGAAACCATGGATGCATTTCGTGACCTAATATTTTAAATGATGATTCACGAATTTTTGCCGTACCAACCAACTGGGCAAACTTTTCCCAAACTGTTATTTTCTTTAAAATCATCTAATGTTTATAGACACCTGGACTAGTTTGTCGACAAATTGTTTATGTTGAAAAAAGTATTACGTTTATAATCAGAAGATTTCCAACTAGTTCATCATTTCTTTTGTCAGCAATTACACTGAAATAATAACATTCGGGTCATTTCAAGCTAAACCGAAATGATGAAGGTAGCCGATATAATATCGATATTGTTTTCGATAATCGTATTGGTGAACAGTGCTGCTATTTCCGAAATACAAGACGACGAAAGGTAAGAAAAAGTTTTGCAATTCAAACAATGATCCTATGAAGAAAATTTTTGTGAGAATCCAATTTTATACTCGTGTCTCATATTTTCATTCGGAATTTAATAAAATGAATTTTAATTCAATTATCGGTTCAAATAAGCTTCACATATGAATAACAATTTAATTTCGAATTTTCAGCTTGCATATTAGCGAAGAACATTCTGACTTCGACAATTCTTTGGACATCGTCTCTGCTCCTAACAAAAACCCGGTAAACCAACGATTATGCGATGAATGCAAGAATTCCGAATCTTGTAGAGTACATCACCAATGCAAACATTGTGCCCAGTTTTGCGGTGATTACGAGGCTAGAGATGCAGATCATTCCCTTGAAGAAAATGAAAAAACCAGAAAACATCATGGTATGTTTTAAATAAAAAATTAGTTCATACACGCCTCAGTTCAATCATCTTCTAGGTGACCATGGGACCAAAAACGAGAAAGGAGAAAGCAGATATTATGTATTAGCAGTTGTCAATCATGGAATGGCTCTTAATACTCTTTTGAAACTGGCTAAACACCCGCGAGATCAAGACGCAGAAAAAGCTGTTATTTTGATCAAGTCCAAAGGCCCTATCCGCCCAGATGAAAGAGCCCTCGAGGAAATTGGCGATTCGGTTTTTATGAAGCTGTTAATGGACAAACTGAAAGATGTAGCAGATGAAACCCCTTCAGCAATAAATCGACTCATATCTGGTATTGAAAATGATGAGAAGCAATTGGTTTCTGAGCCACAAGAAGAAGAGTTCAAAGAAAGTCCATCTACTGGTGACAGCACCCAACTGAGAACACACCATAAATACAAAAAACCAAAGAAGAAAAGCTACGGTAAATACAGAGATGCGTCTTCGGAGGAAAGTGATGTTGTAAAATCGGATCATGATACCAGTCAAAGAGATAATTCTGACGAATTTGTTAAAGAAAACAGTGGTAGTAAAGAAAGGGTAGGAATCGATCTGGAAAAAAACGGAGACGTTGAGAACATGATGTCTTCGGAAAATGCCCCGGATTTTTCGTTAGAAAAGGAGGACAAGGAGAGAAGTAGGTAAGCACATTTTGGTTGATTCCTGTAAATTTTTCAAATTATTTTGGTACGTTTCGTTATTTTCAGTCCTGATGCTCCTCCATTGACGGTTATGGATCAATCAGCTGAAAAACATGAATCAACATCGACCAAGTCTCCTGAGAACAATCTGCCAAATACAGAAACCCTCGTGCAAATGATACCCGAAGATGAGACAGAGAAACCACGTCCGCGCCCAACACCCATGCCAGGCGATTCTGTAGTCGGCATGGAAGAAAATCCATCCGGTATTGTGAATCCTTCCATTTTAACTGACGAAAATGGTCAAAATTTGGGTCTTCCTGATTTTCCAACCAAAAACATAGCGCCCATTAAGAGCGTTGAATCAAGAAGTGCCTTTTCGGCGATGCCTGCTTTCGCTCGTCAGTCGATCGATGAAGTCATCACACCTGAGGAAAAGAAAGTTTTGAAAAATTTTGGGAAGATCGTTCCGCCTGCCGGCAAACTCGATCTAAAACCTGGAGTCAGTGACGTTTACTTTGTTGGCAATGGTATGAAACTGCCGCTTAAGGTCTCTACCGATGCGGACGGTTCCTTATCTTTAAGTGTTGATTCGAAAAAATTATGCAAATGCGAAGATTGCGACGGTTGCCCGCTCAACGAACGTGTAATGTTGGAAAATGGCGGAGGGAGTTCAGTTGATGAAGTACTTCCTCCTGCCGCTGAGGTAGAATCAATAATGCATAGTACTCCAGCGCAAGACTCTGAAAATATTCATAGAGAAGAAATGACGGAAGAAAAGGGACCTCGAAAATTTAGACGTTCCCATACTCGCCCCCACAAACGTCGCAATATAAATCGCAATCGTCGATCCACATTTTCTAATGATAATTCTTTAACCAAAGATGGGAAGGCAAAAGATTTCGGAAGATCACGCCAAGAATTAGAACAGAAATTGGAAAAGCTACAAGAGGAAGTATGTGAAACGAAAAGGGAACAAGGTGAAATGCTGAAAAAAGGAACTAAGGATTTGTTTGGGATCAAGGAGGAAGATCATTTAGTGAAGCATCGCATCGGTTTGGTTAACGAGCTGCTTAACTGGATGAAACAAACGGCAGAAAACGCCACCATTTCCTCGATTATATGAATAACTTTTTATCGCATTTATGTAAAGTAGGAGTTTTTGTACTTTCATAACTAATAAATTGCTTGATTCTTTTTGAAATAATCATTAGCCAAATCAAATGCTGACTCAACGCATCCTTTGCAGATATCACTTTAATCCAATATTGTTTGTTACTACAAAGTTTATGATTCAGTTTTGTTCAGTAGACAATTTCTTTGGACGCGTTTCTCGCTACTAGGGGGAAGCAAAAACAGCTAAGGGCGTCTTTCACCAACACTAATACCGCTCGGTTAGAGTTTATCGTTCCGATAGTCGGAATATTTCAATGCAAAAACTGGTTTTGACTGTCAGGTACATTAACTGACTTCTGGTGAAAGACGGCCTAAGTCGATTTGTTTGAGTAGACATGTCTTAAATCATCGAGGATAGGGACCGGTCATTACCTAACTATGCAAAGCGCTTACGGAAAACTTCCATAAACAAAAAAAGATCACTATTTTTATCATTAAATATAATCACCAATAACGTAATATAGCATTGTATTCCAATATCGACCGCATTTGTTCAGTTGCGGCTGTACAATTTAAAATGGCGCAAAAACGTACCATCCTACCAATGAAAAAATAAAAAATAATCGATAATAAATAACAAAAAAATATATATATCAATTCCATAACATCATTCTGACGACATGTGATGATGAATCTGCGCAAAAGAAAGTTGCGGTAATTGCGCGCCTCCTACGGAACCTTGGAAAGCTTGTTGTGCCAGTAAGGCGTTATTTTCAGGAACAGTTGGTTTAGGAAGCGGTATTGTTATAGGAGGTGGTTCATTTGGATCATTAGGATTGAGTTTGTGAATCGGTTGCAGACGTCGAATATTACTAACGACATTCAATCCTGTAAAGTTAATAGTTAATTTATGTTAATCGTAAATTGAACAACTAACCGTGGACGGACCTCTTATGTTGTGTCAACAAATAGCCCATCAAAAAGCTTTCCGTGCATAATTCACACTGGAACCTTTCACCTGTGTGACGGCGTACGTGCGCCTTAAGATCGTTACCCTGGGCGAAAGCTGCGTCGCAATAAGTGCATTGGTAAGGCTTTTCTCCGGTGTGCGTTCTCATGTGGACAGTAAGATTGTATGCTCGACCAAAGCCTCGGCCGCAAATCGTGCACAGGTGCGTTTTCTCCCCAGTGTGATAACGCTCGTGAACTGTCAAATCTGTTGTGCGAGGGAAACCTACGACGAGATGACGATATTAACAAATTCACTCTTAGAACTAAATTGACATTTCTTACCTTTCCCGCAAAATTTACATTTAAACGGTTTTTCGCCACGATGCCTCCTCATATGTATCACTAAATAATCGTTCCTAATAAAGCGTTGTCCACATTCGGAACAAAGATATTTTTTGGAATGCTCGTTATGGAATTTTTGATGTTCGCTCAAATGAGATTTAGAGATGAATGTTTTGTCGCAAACTTTACAGGTGAATTTCTTTACTCCCATATGACCCTTGACGTGAACGTCTCGGTATTTCTCCGTCGTGAAAGATTTTCTACAGATATCACACTCGTATTTCTTGTCGCCACTACTTCCAATCTGCCAAAAACCAAGGGATTAATTGAAATAGTGAATCAGAGTGGGGGGCGGGCATACCTCGTCTTGCGATTTTGTGGCGTGTAGTTTCATGTGCTGCGTCAAATGGTCTTTACGATTGAAGCATTTGTTGCAGACTTCGCATATGTGCGGTTTTTCCTCACTGTGTGACAGGAGATGGCGTCTTAAGTGGTTGGAACGGCTGAAACTCTTCTCGCACATATCGCATCTGTGCACTTTGACCTATGGAATAGTTGTACAATGTTTGGAATTAAATAGAGTCCAATTGTTGTCCATAGATTTACTTACCCCGGGATGAACGTCACTGGCATGTTTTTCCAGTAGGCTTACTTTAGGGAATATCTCTTCGCATGACGGACAAGGAAATTCTCCAACTTCCTCCTCTGAATCCTTTTTGTTGGTCATTTTTCTAACAATAGATTTTTTTCTTTTTGACATTGTTCGACCAGATTGCAAGTGCTTTCTCGGCCGCCCGCGTTTCCGTTTGGTGGGTACATATTCCGATTCGGCGCTATCTGAATTTTCTTCTTCCATTTCCTTAATATCAATCTCCTCCAGCTCTCGATCGCTGTTCTCATTCCTTCCTTCAGATATGTTATCAGTTCTTATGACACTGCCCTCTTCCGATTTCAGTTCGTCATTGACAACTAGTTCGTTTGTCATATCGGCCAGCGTATCATAGGAATTCTCTTCAATGTCTAGCTTTTGTATTGTCACTTCAACTTGTGGTTCGAAACGTCGCTCGTCTAACTCGCCGTTTGAATTTTCGTCGTCGCCCTGTGCAATCAACTTTTCATCACAATGAAAAAAGCTTTCGTTCGATATTTACCTCATCTTCTTCATCTTCTTCGTCATCCCCATCGTCTGAGAATACTTCCGTGGCGTCGTAATCAATCTCAAAATAATGATCTTCGATATTGTCCAGATTTTCCACAGTTGGTAGTACCGGCGTCTGGTTTTCATGTAACACACGATGTACCTCTAGGCTATCTGCACGGTTGAAACCCTTGTTGCATATGTAGCAAATGTACACTCTGTCTCCTTTACATCTTAAGGTATGGTTATGCAAATGTTCGGACCTATTAAATCCCCGCTTACACTTTGGACAGGAAAACGGTTTCTCTTTCAGATGCGTCGTAAGGTGGCGTTTCAAATGTTCAAGTCGTGTCAGAGTTTTATTGCACACACGACACACGTGTACTTTTCTGCGGTTGTGCGATAATTCATGACGCTGCAGATGATTCTGTCTTGTGTATTCTTTATCGCAGTACCGACACTTGAATAGAATACCAGTGTGAACTCGTTTGTGACACTTAAGACCTTCAAGTGTCGTGAAGCATTTACCGCATGACCGGCACGTCAAAGTCATCTGGTTGTTTTCTAGTAATAAAATAAAATCGGCTTCATTTTTTTCGTCAATCAGTTGATTTTCTAAAATAACATTATTAATAAAAGAACATCGCCTAAAATGGGATAGTTAACCTGATGGTTCCACTTTAGATGTTTCATCCTCTAAAGTTTCCACGATCGGCTTCACGTCCTCTTTCTCTTTCATAGTATGTTTCACTTGTTCACGAAGAGATGAGTCGCTAAATTCGCAAAGTTTCTTAAACTGATATGCGGAACGTAATTTTTCCATGCATTCTTGGCAGATGCTAGTCGGCAAACCATCTTCGAACTCCACCTATACGAAATTGTTCCCTAAATTATTTGTCCTCATATTCTATTTTTGTCGTAATTTTTAAATACATACAATTCATTATTTTACTGTTTGTGTATTTTCAGATAGCCAACAAACCACGACGTGAATCGGACAAAATCACGCAACTTCCTTCTATTATGATTTCTATTATTTAAAAAATTTGCCAAACAACATATTTTCAATTCTGTTTTACCGTTACAAACAAACTTTCCTATTTTAAATAATACAGCGCTTAGTATCAGCTTTTGTAATACATAATGTTCGCAATGTTTGAAATCAATAATTCTTCTTTAAAAGAATTTAAACGAACAAAGTTATAAACTGAACCTAACCTAACCTAAGCTATAAAATTGCCAATATTATAATTATTGTCATATTTTCATTGAATGCCATTACAAAGAATATTTATTCGACCCAAAAAGAGCTTGTGCTTATCGCACCAACATTGCCTCTTTACCGAGCCATGGTTAATGGCCCACTCCTTGGCAAAATCCTCATCTTTTTCTATTTCAACTAATTTGAATAAATTCCATCTCGTTTTTTATTGAAACATAATGTAAATGACGAGGGCAAAAGACTAAACACCTGCTCACAAAAACGTAAACATGCGCATCCACAAAAAATGATCTTAGTTCAGTGCGAAAAATAAGTAAGTGAAATTTCAAACGTGTTTCTTAATGGACGTTTTTCGAAAGTCCAGCCCAGTTTCTTTTTCAGCGTTATTAGTCACACGCGAGATAAAGTTTTTTACATTGGAATAAAACTTATCTTAACTATCAATAATAACAGAAGAATAACACATTTTGGCAGCCTGTATTGTGTTCTATACCAACCATGTTTGGTTTGGCAAAACCCTGTGCATTCTATAGAGAACAAAAGGTGCCTTGAATTTTTGAATAATGAATGCCATCGAATATTGGCGACGAGAAATAGCAGAGATGTTCGTTCGATGTTAATTTTTTTTGTTTTTTTTTTACTACATAACACAAAAGTAAACATGGGAAGTTTGATACTTTTATGTGAATTAATTTGTAGAATTAATAAATAATAGAATGAAAAAAAAATAATCCGAAGAATCAATTCAATGAAAAGTTGTGAATTCATTCTTCTCGATAACAACCGCCACTACATACAAAACAATGCTTCATATTTTGACAAAGCATAAATCTCGAAAATTAATTAAATATTATAGTTTTTGGGGAACTTTCTGTTCTCTATATTATTCTACAAATCTGTGGTAGTGTAAAGCATTTCCCAAAGTTATAATAAACCAAGAACAACACAAATTTTGACAAGAACGTAAAATGTTCGAAAACTGAACATCTCTAAAGATTTTGGTATCTTCTGTGTATATATTTGGATTCATTACAAATGAAAACTTTTTACTCGATTTTAACGATCGCCATAATGAACTCCATACTAAATAAAATAATTTGCAAATTACTGTAGAAAGATGAAAACAAAATTCAATCTTTCCATCAAAGTAGAAGAAAATTGGAAATATGTCTGGCAAACTATTAAAATGCCACAAATTAGAAGTCTAGGTCGACGAAGGTCGCCGTCAAAACATTAAAATATTATCCTTTTAGGTACGTAAAAATGTGCATAGACAAATAACTTGAATCTTGGAATAAACATACAATTCTGAATAGAAACAAGAATGATCTATGATGTGCTTTAATCAACATTGTAATGTCAATTTCAAACGACAATCTTAACATAAATGTTTGAGGTTACATTACTATTTTCTTGTAAATTTTTATGAAAAAAAGAACATAATTAATGGAATAATTTCAGACTTGGAACGAAGAAAATTTAAATCACTTTTCCGATCATAAAATCAAATTTTTGGTGGAAATATTTAAAAATTGGCCAGACAAATAGAAGTTCTACATCAAAATACGAAACAAATGCGCCTTTTACCTGAACGGCTGCGCAAGCCATTAGCATCTCGTGAATACGGGTAACGCCGTCGACATTAATTTCGTTGCACGTATCAAATAAGGAACGGACGTCATCGGATAAACAATTGCAAGTGCGACAGATACGCTTGAAATCCAAAACTGGTTGATCCATCGCGAATATTGAGTAATTTCTACGTGTTTTTACCTTCCCGACTTCAAACCAGTCCACTGCACTGGCGTCTAAAACTATGATCGCAAACGCGACGTTGCCGTTACATGCTTAATGTACAGTGCTTCTACTACAAAGTACGAAACGTCCTCGCGCGTTGGTTAGATTACTGTAAAAGTGCCAATAACCGAAAACAAAGCGCATGAGCGGGAATTCAAACGAACGAAATAAAGAAAATCGGATCGATTTACAAATAGCGATTTAATTATTTTGTGAATTGTAGATTGAAGATATTCATACAGCGATGGGCTAATAATTTTCTGTTGTAACGTGGGGTGTACAACAAAGTCGCAATATACGCAAAGTAGTTGGAACTATTTTGTGTCATTCTTATTAGATTAGAAATAAATACACCTTCAACCTCTAATGTGAATAAATCTTTAGAAATATTTTTATCTAAATATGTTGTTAGTGTATTTATTTTCTAAACACTTCTATTTTTAGGGAAAATACTTTGATCTAAAAGACTTTCAAGTATAATTCCTAAAATTGTGTTAGATTCGAAAATTGGTAATGTTTTTGAAACGGAAACTTTTGAACACAATGTTTTTGAAAAAAATATAAATGATCGTCAAGTGTAATATTATATGTATCGTCAAATATTTTTAATATGTATCTGAGTTCTTTGGGAACAATCGATCAATTCCGGCTGTAATTCAAACATATTCATATGCAAGAGCATGGGCGTACCTAGCTTTTGGCTTATGGTGGGAGAGTCCGGTGGGGGGTCCGATTTTTTTAAGTTAGATTTTCCATTTGTTTACTGCATCACCATTAGTGCGATGAAAATGTCACACTTTTTCTCACTGTATATTTGATTTAACTTCATTATTGATGCTCGAACATTTAACTGATATGAACGCGTTTTGTGTCACTATGATTTTCTTTCTCTGAACGAACTTATCCAGAAACCCCGTTTTTGAGGAAAAGCAAATCAAAACACAACATTTTATCATATTTTGTGCTGCTATTCAAAAAAAGTGTGAACAGATAAATCACCTGGCACACACACACACTCACGCATGATCGAATATAACGACGGCCAAAGTATACAGCTTTATTTATACATATAAAAATTTCTCATAAATGAATAAAATTTGAGTTCAGATATTTTTTATAAGTATGTACATAAGGTAAGCATTAATTTGGTGTGCATTAACATCTGGGGTAATCAAGAAATTTGGGTTTGAGTTTACGTTGTACAAAAAATGTTTCTGAATATTCGTGAACTTTCATTAGCGCCTAACTAAATACATTCATTTCAACGACAACTGTTATGAGCACAAAAATGGCGCTCGAGTGTACTCACTTCTTAAGAATCTTACTATCAGATAAGTAAACCCATCAGTGTGGCGCCCTCCTTGGCTTGTATTTTGAACTAATCATCATTGATTCGTTTTTATTTTTCTATGATTTTCAATTGTCTATCTAGTTGTTCTGTGACCCTCGCCACCGAATTTGTTTATTATTATAGATATGCGTTGATTTACTAAAAAATTGAATCCAAAATATGGGAAATTTTCGGTAATATTAAAAGGTACAAAACTAAACTTGCAATATGCCCAGTTCGTTACTCTTCGGCATCAATAATGAAGGCAGAGTATCCACATTATCTACAACCGGGTCCTTTTGGAGAGAATTGCCTTACGCCGGACAAGAATTCAAAAAGGTAACAGCGATTCCTCATTTTTTATGGGCAATTGCTGGCGATCATCAAATTTACGTCTACGTTCATGGCCTGGATATTCCAATCAGAGTACGCGAGGAGTCTTATGAAAATGAAGTAAGATAAAAATTACATTGATTACAATAGTTATTTCATTCAGTCAGATTTTTGTAATCTTGTGTAATACAAAAGCATGTTTCTTCTCCAACAGAGATGGTATCCGATTGAGGGATTCTCCACAAAGCTTCTTCCTACAGATAGATTCCGATTTTCTAGCATAGATGGTTTGATAAACAGATCATTTGACACAATCAGATTACCTTCTATGGCATGGCAATGGGAGGGCGATTGGAAGTTAGAACTTACTTTAGATGGCCAACCATTGGATCACAATGGTTGGACGTATGCAATTGACTTTCCAGCACAATATCATGCTAAGAAACAATGGACAAGCTGCGTGAGGAGGCGCCTATGGGTTAGATCACGGCGATATGGAGCTATGAATTCCTGGTGTGCGATTGCTCCTCTGCACAAAGATGCAACTAGTGTAAGTGCTTCTTCTTATAAAATGTATAACTCAAATATTGTGTATTATAACACACAAATTTTGATGTTTTAGGAACCGTTCATAGATATCTCAATTGGTGGCCAACTTGTACCAGGGACTGAAGAAGGCACAATGATTGTATGGGCAGTTACTTCTTTGAACAGGGTAAATTTCAAGTCAAGTCAATTGGATTCTAAAACAAGAAACATGTCTATGTAGGTTATGTTCAGGGTGGGTGTAACCACCAAATCTCCTGAAGGAAGTCGCTGGAATCCAGTCGCAATCCCGTTCGGTTCTGAAGTGCGCCAAATCAGTGTCGGATCTACAGGTTTAGTTTGGACTTCATTGGTATGTGGCATGGCCCTTGTACGAGTTGGTGTTACTAGAGAAAATTTACAAGGAACTAATTGGGTCCAAGTTAGGAATCCGGCGAACAATTGTCGCATTATCCATTTATCTGTAGGAACAAATGCCGTGTGGGCCGTTACGGAAAACAAGCAAGTTTGGTTTAGGAAAGGAGTCAAAGGTATGCGTTTTTAACTGTTGGAAATATCAATAATGATTGTTTATGTGTTCCAATTACAGGTGAAGGAACAGGATTAAGCGAAGATTTATCAATTGGCTCTGGATGGATTGAAATGGTTGGTAAAATGTCTCTCGTATCTGTCTGCTCGAACGATCAGGTTTTTGGAATTGGTGCGGACGATAGAAGGATTTATTTTAGAACTGAGGTAACGCAATCTGATTTAACGGGGAAACGATGGCGTACATTAACCGCTCCGCTACAAATGAGCCGGGCGAGTAGCAACGCCAGCCTCAACAGAGATAAATTCCACCGCAGCACCCAATTATTGGTAATCGCAATGAGGGCAATATTGGAAATTTTTATAAAATCGTTATTTTTTAGAGCCGGCCAAGTAGTATGTATGAAACGACAGTAGTCGCAGATTTCAACGAACAATCCCACTCGGCTCCTACAACGTTGCCCGTTATCGATTCTGCATCGAAATTTGAAACTCAACCAAAGAATCCTAAAGCTTGGAGTCCTGTGAGGTCTGTGGGTTCGGTGGTTGCTATGGAAGTACATCCAGAAACAGACGAGAGCGTTTGGAGTGGCTGTAGTAGAGATTCGTGCATTTTTGCGGATGATGAAGAGCTCGGATGGGCGGACTATGAAGCACCCTGGTCTTGGATAGATGCTGGCGCGTGTATCATAGAACACAACGCGCTTTTGAACTGGTTCACTGTAGGAAATGGTACGTGCATGTTTTCACCAGACACAGATGAAGAATTATTTGCTTTCATTAATTAATAATTAGTTTATGCAAGTACAAAACACTCGAGCTTTTACAGATTTTAATTTTGACGAAATGGAAAAGTCTTGGCGAAAGAAAATATTGGAGGATTTGAAAAATAGAACTTTTGAACTAAAAAAATTCAAAGAATATGAAGTAGCCGTTGATACTTCATCGTGGGTTCAAACTGGCGAAGCACGTGTCAGTTTGAGAAAAAGCACTTTCGTCGATTGTACTATTCAGCTGGAATGGCTACAGAGTTACGGTAGCTTTACTATTTTGAATCCAGATGGGGCTTCTGCTATGGTGAATAAAAATAAAAAATGCACTGCAAAGTAATGAAACTGTCTTTTTTTTAATTTCAGGTATCCGTCAGTTTGAGCGAAGTTTGTTGCGTGCAGAATTGTAGCGAACCGGGTAATCCTCGTTTGTCAATATATGTACCGCGACATACTCCACAAATAATAAAACTCCAGTTCACTAGTGATAACGTCCTTGAAGAATGGCAAACTCATCTGTATACCACATGCACGCAAATACGTAACATAACTGGTGAGTAATTTAGTTATAGAACCGTCGTTCGTTTTAATTGCAAATTGATTTCAGGCAAACCCGGCGATTCGTCGGTATGGGCGGTGACGAAACTAGGGGATGTCTTCGTTTGGGATCCCACTCAGTTAGAACGCAATCAGTTACGTGAAGATGAGTTCTATGTGCAGAAGTACGATCTCAGTACTAAGGAGTCACCAATCAAAGTAGCACTCAGAGTCGGTGAGGGTTTTTTTATCATTAAGATGATCACTAACACTGACTCAATTTGTCACTAGATATGAATAGAAATCACGCACGACTGTCAGTCATTTATAAGTTCATAAGGAGTTGATATAAAAATGTAAAATTTACACAGAGATGAGCATTTCTAATATCGATATGTATCTGCAGGTTGTTCCCCAGGAACCACGATAACATTGTCCGGGTGTTTCGGTGACGATGCGGAACGTGTTGGTATCAATTTGGACGCGGATTCCACTTACAAGATCAAAGGCAAAAACCATACGGAACTCGAAAACACCGCTCTTCACGTGAATCCCCGCTTTGCCGACGATTGCATCGTTCGCAATACCATGATTGCGGGGAAGTGGGGCAAAGAAGAAAGGGACGGAGGTAATCCGTTCGGTAGAGGTCAAGAGTTCACATTGAAAATTGAAACAACTGAAGATGCGTTCATCTTATGGATAAACGGCGAAAAGTTCTGTTCTTATCGGCATCGAATGCCTCCTCAGTCGGTCACTCATTTAAGCATTTGGGGACGGTTGCAACCCTTCAGATTAGTCATCAAGAGTCCAGAGTTGATAATTGATCCTTATAATATTTTTTGGCGTCAGCTTGGCGGTCACGTGAGAAAGATCGAATCTTGTAATGTTGGCGTGACATGGGCGATCGGTCACGATCAAACAGCTTGGGTTTACACTGGCGGTTGGGGTGGTGCGTTTCTCGCTAAAACGGAGGCGGTTCTTTGTAATACGATGACGGACTCGAGGGATTTCCGCGTTTATGAAAATCAGAGGTGGAATCCAGTAACAGGTTTCGCGTCCGCCGGCCTACCAACCGATCGTCCCATGTGGAGTGACGCAACTGGCAAGCAGAGACGACTCAAAGATCAAGTTAAGTTACAGTCGAAACATTGGCAGTGGATATCGGATTGGATGGTGGATTTTCACGTTCCTGGTGGCGTTGATAAAGATGGATGGCAGTACGCAGTCGACTTTCCAGCCTCGTACCACGCCAATAAAAATTTTACAGATTACGTTAGGTAAGTGCGATAAATAGCGAGAATATTTTCGCTTTGGTCTGGATTTAGGAGGAGGCGCTGGTACAGAAGATGCGCAATCTCGACGTTGGGACCTTGGGAGGAGTTGGGACATACGAAACTATTGGATGTTTCTCTTCAGCCGGTTAAAGATGATTTAGAGACAGTAGTTACTGTGTGGGCCTTAGCGTCTGGCGGTCAACCAATCGCACGCGTTGCCGTTTCCAAAACAAACCCAATGGTATATTTGCAATATTTACTGTTTATGTATTAATTCCACCTTTATGACAGGGTAACGGTTGGGAGCACGTTACTTCTGACATTCCATTAACCAGTATAAGTTGCGGTCCGTTTGACAGCGTTTGGGCAACAGACAAAAAAGGATGCGCTTGCTTTCGCGTCGGCATAAATGAAAATAAACTACAAGGTGAAAGATGGGTAATAATCCAACCACCTAACGGTGTCGAATTTCGACAAATATCTTCAAATACGGCTGGCGTTTGGGTCGTAGATCAACATGGAAAATTGCACGTTCGAATAGACTTTTCACAGGGAAACCCGATGGGGACACACTGGCAGACTATAAAGCCGGACCCACCGATTTTAAGTAGTTGAACATTTGACGGTATTAGATGCTTAATTACTTTATTGTTGGATTTTAGATTCGGGAACAAACACGACGTGCTTTAAACAAGTAAGTGTTGGAAGGAACGGTGTTTGGATTGTTACGGATGGAGGTTCGATTGCTAGACGATTAGGGATTTGTAAAAGCAATTTGGCTGGTTCAGGTTGGGATATTTTGCCGACAGTGAGTTAATATTTCGATTGAAATTGTGAAAAAAAAGGAATTTTTTTTGTAGGAAAAATGGCAACACGTCAGTATAAACGCTTTCCAGTGATAACTGATTAATTTTAGATTTCAGAACTGTAAATGTTTCTTAATTTTCGATAATGAATGTTGCATTTATTTTGATATATGTTAATTATTATGATTGTGATATTTTCCGTTTACATTAAAAAATCGTATTACTTTTTGTTCAAATCTGTTTGATGCGTTTTTTGTTCCACATTCGAAAGCTGCCGTATAAACAAATAATAGAGCAATGCTATTCTTAAGGAATGATGAATGCCAAATTAATAAGATTCCATTATTTGGGGGTAGAAAAGGCAGAGGGTATAAGTGTACTGTTAATTGATTTTAGATATTTTCTCGTAATATAATAAACACTCCAATAAACCCAACACAATAATGTAAACAAATTGTAATTACAAATTCATTAAACGCGCCATCGGTAGTATAAATTTTCCTTAGAAACGAAAAAATGTCACCACATTGTTTCATTTCAAGAAAATTGATTTGATATACATGGCACGTGTAATGCGCATACAATATATATACATATATATATGTAAGGATTCAAAAAATGATGTTGATGACGTGTTATTATCTCCAACTGGCAGAATCATTTAACGGCTTGCTTTGGTAATTTATTCGTGACTCTTGGTCCTCTTTAGGTATTGGAACTGTTACCAAAGCATTTTTTTTTGCTCATCTAAACCAACTTCATAATTGATATAACTGAGTTTCTTCCATAAAGCGGGGCCTTTACTCTGTAATGTCCGTTTTTATTTGACACATATTTATCAATAATTTCATTTTTCGCCTTGCAGTTCCACTGAACCGTCATATGATTCAATGATTGTGCAGGTAGGAGTCACGTCATCAGCATCATCTTCTAAATCCTTAGTATTTGAATGAATTTCTAAAGACCTTGAATTAACATTTGTTTTTTATAAGAATTGTTTTGAATATATATACATATATATATAAACGAGAGTGCGTATACTATACATTAACAGTGATGATAATCTTGTACTGTTCCATTAACCACTGGTATCAATGAGGATTATTTCGACTAGTTAGGTTGCTTTTCACAGACTTTTAACGATGAAAAGATTCCACGTAAATAACAAACAAACAAAAATTTAACGGTAAAAGAGAATCAATCGAATTCTCAAACTTGCTGGTACCTAGCGATTTGCGGCTTCTTCTCCAGAGATAAAATATGTTGTTGTGCGTGCGCCAGTTGCCTGGATGCGCTTCCCAATTGCTCGGATAAAGCCGCCGCTTCTAGACGTTTCACCGACAACTTTTCCGACAATTCCAAAACCTCGTCGCGTTGTTGCCTAGTCAATTCTTCTTTGAATTTGGCGACTTCCTTTTGCACTTCAGCTTCGTGAGCTTTTCGCATTGCGTCGAGCGCCGCTAGCGTAGCTTGAGTTTCTTCTTTCAACGCCTGCTCTTTTTCCTTTCGCAGCACTTCCAGCTCTCGCGCGTGTTTCTCGCGCATTTCTTGAGTTGTTCTATGGTGCCACTGTTCCATTGTGACCAGCACCCGTTCGCACAATGACTTCAATTGTTCTATGTCGTTTTCGAAACGACTATCTTTGCAGGACGTGATCACACATCGATAGGCCGACCGTAGATTCTCAACTTGACTCAGGTACTCGGCGCCCAGACAGCTGGATCTTTTTTCTTCTTGCCCATACGATCTGTAATAATAAAATATTCGGTTATTTTTAATGCTCTTGTGGTATTACTAGTGAATATATGTTTATTGAATGAACTAACCTTAGAGGAACGAAATTGCTGCCTGCTACCGCTAATCTAATCTGCACTAATTTTTCCTTCAGTTCCCAGCATTTTGAACGCAAGTCGCTCCAATCCCTGAAAATAGTCGCATCGTCGCCTCCATTTCCGTTCTGGCGTACTTTGACTTTATGTTGCAGCTGCGATATCTCGGTTGACACGTCGTTTAAACATCCAAGTACAGTTTCAACTTCGGGCCGTTCAAATTGCACGTTGATATTTTGTTTCCGCCTGTCCAGCAAACACGCAAACTCTGCCTCCGCATTTCGTTCATATGGAAAAGATACGGCGGGTGGTGCCACTACTGTTGTAACGATATCGTTTTCGTTGCCCGATTTAAATTTGCCAGAAAGTACGCGAACACGCGCGTCGATCAACGCTTTGTGGGCCACTACGTCGGCGAACTCGTCCAATAACGTCGACGACGTTTCGTTTGTTCGCTCCAACTCGACTTTCCGTCGCCAATTTTGGCGTTGCAACTTTTTCAAACTGTTCTTGTAGCACTCGGAGAGATCGGCGACGTAGTTTCCAATCTCCTGGTAAAGACGATCTTCCACCATATCCGCCCAAAGTTCCAAACATGCTCGTTCTGCAGCGAAGAAACTGAAGAAACAATTCTGATCTGAGCTCGAAGTGGTTAGATAAACGTGCGCCGTCTTGAACAAGATATGATTGATTTCCGCTTTCATCAATTCAACTTTGACTTTTTCACGCGTCGATTCGGACAAGCGATATTTTGCCGAATCCACCGTGCTCGATTGTAATTGACAACATTTATCATTTAATAAGCGTAACGTTTCCAATGCCAAAAGTTCCGCCAATTGCGGTAATTTTGACGTTTTGTATAAAGATAAATGGTCCTCTAGACGAGTTTGTTCTTCAACTAGTGCACAAAATGATTTCGATGACGTGCGACCGCATTTGGGAAAATAATAACCACCAACTTGCGAGTGTTCTTTGCCGGTTGTTAGAGACAATAAATTTTTTGCGAGAACACGAGATAGATACTCGGCACTAGTGCGCAATTGTGGTGGTTGAAAAGCGATATGTTGGTCGGATGTAATTTTCTTTTTAAGATCGTCAATTAAATTAGCGGTTTCTTTGATCTGCTTCTCGATCAGTCGATCACAGGAAGTGTCGCTCGTGAATGCCTCCTGAATTCTTGCAATCATAACATTTTCAAAAGCAATCTTTTCGGCGATTAGATCCAGTTTTGCTTTTTTGTCATATACGCCTTCATCGATGAGACGAATTCGCCTATTATAAATGTCCGCCAGTTTTTCGCCGAGAATGTGTTCAAGCTTTTGGACGACGGAGTTAGTAGACGCAAGCGCAGCGTCAGTTTCATCAGAAGCTGCGGTCAATGATTCGGTCGAAGTGGCATCGATACTAGTTACTTTAGTTTCGAGACCGCTCAATCTCGAGAGGATTTTAAGAGGTTCCGAAACAAGAGCTCCGTCCAGGCTTTTGCGACGTAAACGTCTCAAAGAACGGTCGTCGATCGCTCCACTATCCTCCCTTTTGTGGCGCCTTCGAGATTTACCCCTCTCCAGAGCGACAATCTTCGCCTCCAATTCGTTAACCTTATCTTCTACTTCTTTGTTGATTGAGAAGCTTTCTTTACCACCTTTCAAAGATAATGAGCGTCTCTTCTCGGTTTTGCCTCGGAAACGGAGCTGCTTTTCCACTGTATTCAATTTACACGTCAGGTATTCCATTCTATTGACTAATAAATTAATTTCCGATTGTTTTTGGTTTTCTGTCATTTGTAGCGTTTGTTTCAGGTTCACGTTTACTATTTCTAATAGGTCTCGATTTTCGATCTCTTCCTTGAGCTTCTTTTTCAAACTTCTTATCTCAATAATTGCTCTATCTAGTCGACTTTTCAATTCTCGAAGATATATATTTTGGTCCTTTTCACATAACCGTTCGATATTTGAACCGATATCGACTAGGCTAGATAAACTCTGGAATTGTTTTCGGTTTTGCGACGAACACATTTCTTTCAAACTGTCATTTTCTTCGCTGAGTTTCACGCATTTTTGGTTCGCCGCCGCAAGGTTTTGTTGTAAATCTATGATCGCCTGTTGTTTCATTCGCACGTCGTCGGACAATTCCCTCACTTCCTTTTTCAATTTCCGTATCGTATCTGTCGTTTCCAACGATATTTTCTGGTCGTCAGCGTTACGTTCATTGAATTCTCTCTTGTTTCGTTCGAATCGGGCCATCAGTACGCTGATACGTTTCTCACAAGTCATTGCTTCAGAGTGAACTTTCTTCAGCCTGAAAAAGAGATTTATGTTTTCAAGCATCGAAGTTAAAATTGCTAAAGTTTGAATTGTTTGATACTGAATAAGATAAAAACGATAAACTGTTTATAAATTGCAAAAAACTTGTCACATCTATTTTCGTTGACCGAGGTCTTATGTAACATATTGAATTGAAATGCGCGCGCAGATATCTGATGCATCGATCGACGAATAAACAAGTATAGAACGATATTTCCTATGTCCTTGTCTAATTTAGACGGCTACGCATGGCTTTTCGATCATTTGGGCGTGACTAACCACTCTGGACATCAACAGTGATGCCAAATAGAACCTGATACAATAGTTGTACATTTGTTGGTAGACCTGATAATAGTGTTATAAAAGATGTTGACGACAAGTGGCGCCTGTAGCGAGCGGGTATACAGAACGTGTTTGTTGTACCTTTTATACGTATTGTATATTCGTAGTTTGGACTAAAAGGAGACCGAGGACGTGTATTCACGAATAGCGATTTTACCTACCTAGCAATCCCTTCTTCAAACTGGCTGTTATCGTTTGTCGGAACAGTGGCAAGCCTGACTTGCAAATCGTGAATTTCAAGATTCTGCCTATTAAGTTCCATGTTTTCTCGATCCTGCTTGACCGAGTCCAGTTCGTCTGTTGACGTGCTATCAACTGTGTTCTGACGAGTCGGTTGGCGCGGTCTCAGCCTAGCGCGGTCTTTAATTTTCGAAAAGGGCGAGGTTGGCTCCGTCCAATCGCTGGAACAACGTCTTTGATCGTGCTCCGAAGCTGTTTTGTACTCATCGTCGCTGGACAGAATGGACGACCAAGGCGTAGTCTGCGTAGAAGGGCATGCCCTTTTGAGCGCCTCCAGCCAGTTCAGGCGAATACCGTGAGTGACCGCACTGAGAACGATCGTTCGTCCGCTACAACAGTGAACTTCGAAACCGTATTTCGTGTCGGTGGTCAATTCGTTGTAACTTGTCACAGACGCCAGTTCGACAACGTGTTCGGCATCCGCCTGTTCGTCCTGGTCACGATAAATTGTTAATGTTGGTACACACAGGACGATCCAACGTCGCGCCCATTCGTTCTCAGTAGTTTTCAGCCAGAGCCATCCCTGAAAATGATTTGAATATTATCCCTTTTGGATTACACATTTCCTCATGTATGGGACCTCCTCTTTTCTTTTTAAGAGGAAATTTCAGGCAGCTTACCTTTTTTAAATGCAATAATCCCTCGGCAGGTAGCGCTAAAGTGGATTCGGGCGATCTGTCGGTTAGTGCTGTCGCGATGTCCCTCAAACGCTCATTACGCCAATCTCGTCTTGCTCTCGCGTTATCGCTGCATCGTGATTTGTCACGCGTTGGAGGTGATCCGGAGCTAACAACGACGTAATCTAGATTAAAAAAAGAGAGCAGACGTCAATTTTCGTGGTTTTGATCGAATATTGCACTTTTTCCGTAAGAGCGTTTTAAATATCGACAATCCATGTTATTTCTCGAAACAGGTCAGGGCAAATCAGCAAACAAAATATGACGTTTACTTAAGCTTAACATGAATGTCTTGTAGTACAAAATAGCAAACTATTAGCAACCAATTAGTGCACACTTTTTTTTTTTGTACATATCAAAATTTCTAGTACGCCTCACGGATAAGTCGAAACCATTGGTCATAAACTGTAATGGTCAAAATCCATATAGTTTTTAATTCGTCAATCAACCGACGAATTGAAAAGCCGGTCGTAGAAAAAGGTCTGAGATGTCCCCGAGTACCAACAAGTATTTTAAATATCAAATTAATCGGAATCTGTCTCAGGGTTGTAGCCTTTCAGGAATAGCAGACATAAAAAAGTGTGACTGTTTCATTTCAACGTACTTTCAATGACATCAACACGACCAGGCAATTTTTATATTATGTACAGTATAAATGGTGGAAATGTACCAACATAGTGGTTTTGGCGCTTTAAAAAAATTTGAACCCTTGTTGGTTACATTGCCAAGTGCCTAACTTGGAAAAGTGAGTAATCATCACTACGAATTTGATACCCATGCCGTCGCTTCGGGTTCTCCACATTTTTTGTTCGAGTTGCAACATTATAACTTTACATTGGAGAAAAGAGAGCTCTCCAGATTACATTTCGGCTACGTAAGGAACTCGTGATTATCTTTCCGTCGTCGGAGACTGTTGGTCGCCGGGATTCTTTAGAGATTTTATTACTGTCATCTTAGCTATTGAGAAATAATTGTTATGAGTTGGATGGAAATATGGATAAAAATGTTGACGTATTTCTCGCAGGCGATTTCTCACCAATAACAGTCATAGTAAGCGTGATTAATCCGATTTAACTACTGATTATCAGCAAAGAAAAAAATAAATGATATAATCTATATTGTTAACGTCGAATCTTGAACAATGGAAAAAAAGCATTTTTCATAATTTCAAGGTATGTATTGTTAACTTACACCGATTGATGATGAACGTACAGTAAGTGGTCAACAATAACTGACTGGTCAGCTTTCTTCCTAGTCTTTAATAAAAAGAATAAAGAGTTCCGTTTCGGACGAACTGTTTAAAGAAATCGCGTTCCGGAATTGTAAAGCAAATAAAAGGAGTTAATTATAGATCTAATGGTGCAATAGTTAACTACGTTAGAAATTTCACCTCACTCTTTTTCGATCAAATGTTCTGTAATTTCACTTTTCCCGAGAAATTATGTGCTAAGGTTGAAATACCATATTCAGACAATCGACATTGTAAATAATGTATCACTTCGAAATCTATTTAACTGTAAATGGAAGGAGAATCAGTTGGCAAAAAAGGTAATGGTATAATTTAGTGAATGATGATCTGAAATGTCGATTGGTAAATGAGTTACGCGGTAGATAAAAATAAAATTCAGGATCATCATGAAGAACGTGTACAGCAAAAGGAACTCCCCTACGGGCATGTTTCTTCAAGTATTCCCGCAGACAATTCATTTTCTTGTCATTACAGTTGCATATTTTTAAAAAATCCTTATCTTTACAGACGATACACTACAAACGAAAAAATAAAATTTAATCATTTCGGATCGCAGTGTTATAACCTTTAACAGTATCCGACGAATATAGTCGGCGATCGTTGAGTATTCAAATGCACCAGACGGCAGACGGGTACCGTTAAATATTTCGAGAGACACAGTTAAATTAGTATCACAGTATTTCCATCGCATGTCGCAGATTGGTAGGTGGAAACGGAAAGGAACACGTTTTACGTAGTGCCTTCGAGTGGATCCCACTCCTCGTTCACTTTTTACTGTTGTAATCGCATTACATCGAGGGCCGTTCAATACCTTTACTAAGAAAAGAATAAATACGCGTTTTTAATTATGGCGGCTCTAATTATTTGTTCAAACTGAAAATTATCGCCGATTATAAATTTCGTTGGTCGCTGAATTTCTTGGCCGAATGAATAGCACGCGCCAGGCAATTAAAGTTTGTCCCATTAGCGCGCTAGTTTTTTCACTATACGGAAAGATAATTAACGGAAATTCTTTTTTCTTTCTTTTTTTAAATAATTTCATATATTTGTTTTTCTTCTCTATTTAGTTGGTCTGGCAGCCAGAAGACCATGAAAATATTGTCTCGCTTCTGATTTAATTAAAAAATACTCATTGATGCTCTGCTTCCATACTTTTACCAAATTCACTCAGATGCTGATCCATAGATTTACAAAATTTATGACGACTTAGAAACCAAAATTCTTTGGACACATTTTTTTGAATAAAAAAAACACTCGCTCACCGTTTCTGGTTGCAGGCGACAAGGTAACATCAATCGCCATAACTTGCGTAGGTTCCGGCAACCAGTTGGGTCGCTGTTGGTGCTGCAGCTGTTCGTCTTTGGGCACCGATTCTCGTTCCTCCTTCAAAGGGGGTGTTTCAAAGTTTGTCCTTGGACTGGGACCGGAGGTAGTGCAAGAAAGAAATCGCGGACGTGGAGGTTGTGGCGAAGCGCTTCTGCCCAACTGAGGTAAACTAGGAGACGCTCTGCCACCTGGAAAAACGGGAAAGAGTAAAACTCTGTCTACAGGAAAAAGCGAATATCTTCATTTATTTGAGTACTTCAAACACTCGGCGAATGATAATTCCAACGAAAGTATGTACATAATTTAGCGTTCGTGCGTGCATCTTTGTTAACGTGCATTCATAATAATGGAAGGATTCGAATTCCTTGTTTCGTAAGACGATATGACATGATATCGACACATCACGCCGATCGTTCTACGATCTTTCACTTTCGGTACCATTGTTCAGAAAGTGATACACACAATTGGTTCGTAGATAATTATTTAGGAAATTTTAATTGCGTGTGTACTCTTATTCTTTTCCGTAGGCGACTACGTTCGTTCAAACAGTTTTCACTGAACCGAGCGGAAGGATGACGAGCATTATGTTCAACCAAAAGGGAATTTCATCGGAATGGCCATAAGAAGAGATCGAATTGATTGTTAATGGATACTTTGTTTCATATTCTATTGTGGGTTAGTTTGAAGGAGAGAATTGCTGCAAAACCTCACCAGGAAACGTTGCGTTTCTTTTGTGGCGCCTTGGGAACATCGCCAGGAGTTCCACCCACCAGCGGGCGTCCTCCCGGCTCGCGGCTTTAATGAATGTCACTCGATCGGGTGATGTGAGTGCCACAGAATGGGGATGTCCGGTGATCTGTTCGGCGGCTGTAACTTCCAGAACTTTCGACATGTCGACGGATCCTTGGGGTATTGTGTCCGGCTGAAAACGTTTGTTTTATAAACAAATTCGCCTAGACTCAATATGTCGTTATAAATAATAATAACGAAGATTCAGGAGATAAATAATAAAATGGCCTTCAAATGATTATTAAATGTTTAATATTAGCTGGTACAGGAACAATAATTTCATTTTGAAAATTGAAATATATTTAAACATATGCAAAGTGTAGAACAGATATAAGGGAGCAATTTTATGTGCAATTTGATCATATACAGATCATAGTTAGCTATTCAATTTTAAAGTACTAATCCGTAACGGTCTTGCAGTGAAGCGAACGTAATTATCAAAGTATAAAATGTGTCGGCATTCATTTTAGAAGCGAAGGTTTGCTTTCATCGTGAATCAGTTTCCCATAATCAGAAGCTTGCGCAGTATAATTTTCAGCACGGGCAGTCCATACTGCGCAAGCGTCTAATGAATGGAAATTTATTTGCTGGTCTGTTTGAAGAAGCGTATAATGAACTTACGTGCTCGTCAACGGAGTAATTCAATTCCCCATCGTCATAAAGAACAAACCATCGTCGTTGCCATCTCTGTAAGAAAATGAAGTTGAATTTTAATATATTACTACCTTTATGTTAGAATTGTATTAACAATAATTTTCCGAGTGTATCTCAGTGCGATTGTGGTACGAACTGTAGAATCGGAATGTTCAAAATATTGTCAACCACAATGTAAGCTAATTTTGACCAACCAATTAGTACTGAGTCACTCAGCAACCAAACTCCGAGCAAAGCCACAATGCTCAGGGTTATATTTGATTCAAATCAAAGATGAAAATCGTTTGGTCTTGCAATATTACTGGAAATGCCAGTGAACGATAACTTCCAACATAAACATCGAAACTAAAATCAAACTCGAAATATCAATAAGTGTGTCGCGAGCAACTTTGCACACAATGTAGTTTGATAAGCGCTCGATGTAGAAGTAAATAATCAGCGATGGGAGTTTCAAAAGAAAAATGAACAATACGAGCGTCCCAATTCTATTTGATATTTTGAATTGCGTATATAATAAACCTGGCCGCTGTCCATGCGAAATGATTGGAAGTGGGTTAGAAGTAAAATACCGTAACATTCGACGAGCGTCTCTTCGGCCTGCACATCATTTCGGCCGCACCTCATTCGTTCATGCCTTCATGGTGTGCTTCTTATTACAATGCAGAAAAAATATCACCGCTATAAAATTGGAGCATTTTCCATCCTTCGTAATCGACTAAAACGCAACCGAAACAACATATTCATAAGAATAACTTGCTTTAAAATAGCTTTCAGTTCACTTTTTGAGTCACATTGTAAAAGGAAGAACTTATCGAATTGTAACAATGAAACAATTGATAAGGTGCTATTAATAGATAACAATCATGCAATGCACATTAAAAATAATTAATTTTTCAAACAATTTTCAATTAAGCGACATAATGTTTAAAACGTTCCTCGACATTTAAAGCATAACTATTCGAATTATAGTTGATTGCCGGGAAAGGATGGCATCGCGTGCAGGAAGAACTCAAAATACGTTCTGGCTAAAAGGATCGTCAAATCACAACGATTATCATTACAAACCAGTCATCTTGTAAAGTCGATCATCGTCGACCTACGAGAACAGGAAATTATCGAAAAAGAACCTCACGACGCCGACGTTCCTCGTTATGTTATCCATGTTGAGATATACTATTTCGAAAAGATAAATACGGTTCATTTTTCTTTGTTGTTTCCCGTCTTTCTTCTTTAGGTCGATCAATTGGAATGAAGAGAGGGTTCGGTGGACCGATGAAGATAGGTAAGTTCCATTCACATCGTTTTTTTTCCTGACACGAACTGGTGGGTATGGATGGACCAAACTCATCGTGTTTGCCCGATGTTTAGATAAACCAAAAAACAAGAAACTACTCAAAATTGGGGAAAAAGCCAAAACAATCGTTTATTCGAAATTATTATTCAACAAATTTCTGTCATCATTCTTCCCATGGACGACATATACATCATAATGAGAATTAAACTGTCAAAACTTCGGTGCCTCTAATATGTATTTAATTGTAGTCCTAGCGCTGCCTTCAAGACCGGTCGACCTCTCGGGAGTCATCGATTTCGCTTCGAACGTCCATCGGGAACTAAAGCGTCCGGCGTCAATCCTTTTTTGGTCAAAACAAATTTGTTCGGGAGAATTAGGGTTCCAATATATGCGTACCCTAAATAGGGTCATTTTGTTTTGTTGAAACCTCCTTTCTTCGCCCAGCGGGCAGCGATCGACGGCGAAGGTGCCGGTGTACGATGCGAATACACGATCCGACTCTTCTCTGGCACGACTCCAAATATCAAGGATAATCGTCGCCCGCGGACTGACTACTATTTAACTTACGAAACCAACCGATGGGAATGCCTCTGTCTAAAGAAGAAACTCATCAAAAAGACGGGACGATTTAATGAGTGTGATATTTTCAATACATTATGTTTTGATATAATCTAGGTTTTGCAATTAGTTATCATCCGATTGTTCGCTATTTTTGCATCGAAAGCGCACCTACGAAACTGAATTACTTTCCAACGACGTGTACGATAATATGCGTCAAAACAATTCGTCAATTATTTTGCGATTCTATTATATTATACTACGATATCGCGATTGCTTCACGGGAAGAGTGAAAATTAATTGGTGTTTTTATCTTTCTCTTTTTAATACAATCGCATTCCTTGAGGCGCGAACACCCATCGAGAGGCATTTTTTAGAGTCGAATTACACAAGGTCTTTCTTCAACTCATATGTACATTTCTGTCGTGTTATCTAACTCTCAACACTATGATTAACCTAAATACAATAAATAAATAAATTTAAAACATATTTGTGTGAAATACTCTCCAATATTATTCATGCACGAATGCACTTAAAAATATTAATACGCGAATGAGCTACCAGAACTTATCGTTAGTATTAACGAAATACACAACGGCATTCTATTCGTCAATTTGCGAACGAGATTCACAAACAGATAAGATTAGGTTTTTCTGTGTCGTGTAGTGTGTACTGTCATCCATATTGGCAAACTATCATAAATGGGACATAGATTGGATGTTTAGTTCATGCATGTGATATTGAACATAAACGACGCGAATGATGTACGTGTTGATTTGAACTACTTCGTTCATTATATAACCCACCTTGATTGAACGCATAATCATAGAATAAATGTATTTCAAGTGGAGTTGTCATCATAGGGTAAAAAAGATATTCTGTGATTGTCACCTTTAACCTAAGTTCGTTAATATTGAACCATAATATAATAAAGTTGTTCAACTTTTTTTCTAACTGCGGCGGAAATAATGATGTTTCAGTAGAGTAATTTGGAAGTTACATATCAATCCCACACAGTTGTATTAGGAGACGATCAAAATACTGATGGTTTGAGAAACGGTATATATAGGTACCGAATCAATTTTTAAATTGTATGAAAAGTTACCGCTTACCTTGGTCCTGTTGAGAGGGACCGAGAAGTCCCAGTCGGGAGCCACGAAAAGATATCCACTGCGGGCAACGGAGCGGCTGGCCTGGAACAAGAATACGTGAAAATCATCTTTTGCTTTTAATGCAGGATATTCAGATTTTATAGATGTATTGTTTTGACTTATGGCATTGCACTTGAGCAACAGGTGGTGCAAATTATAAAACGTACTGCACAGACAAAATCGCAGAAGCAATATTTTGTGGCCCAGTATATTATATTCCAATAATTTTTTTTTGCATATTAATACAGTAAAAATGAGAGAATGAGAGAGTTTCATATTCAAATTAGCAGCTTCTACGAAAAAATGTGACGAGATTACGTGTTCTCTGTTCTGACGCAAAGTTCCCGTTCAAACTGACGAGCAAATTAGACGATTTACGATTTGCCAGCCGCCAGTTAAGATTTGACAAGGCTGTATCTACGGGAATTGGTTTTTTATATCAATCACTTTTAAGACTTTTATCTTCCCAATGACTTTCATATCAAGAAATTGGAAAGCAAGCAAAATTTTAAAACTAATCGTATAAAGAATAAGTAATTAATTATCGGTCGTGCTCGGTAGCGCAGTTCCGCCAAGATACATATTACGAGCTGATATCGCTTATGTCATATTCGATGAAAATAAATGTGGACAAGTAAATTGAAATGGAATCAATAATTTGAGTGTGGAGCGGAACCGCGCAATGTGGACATGGATGTCGATCCGAGTTAGCGGATCGTCCGGAGGAATTGCGACACGCTCCAATAACTGAAAGCGAAACGTTTCCGTTTCGAATCCTGTCATTGGCGGTCGGCACCGGCGGCGAGTAAGAATATACCGGGTGATTAATCTAACTTGAAATTATTTTTTACATATTACAATATCTTTCCATACTGGACAGTTAACGAAAGATAGAAAGATAGATTTGTAGAGTCCAAAACGATCGGACCACAGTCTGCACCAAAAAAAAAACCAGTCATCAAGTTTCCTTTTTTGAAATGGTGTGATAAATCGATTGCAACCATGAGATTGAAAACCGAATTCAGAGTCGCATCACCTTAAAAGTTGATACAAATGTTTCATTCAAAAGCAACAAGCAAATTGTTGAACTGTGATATCACAACGTTGAATCCCGGTGAACTGCAATTGCAGCGTTTCGACAATATGCAACTTTTATTGCTTTACAAAATGACGTGCCAAGTGGCACATAATTGTAATAACGTGAAACCGGTCTGTTTCATTTTAACAATGAGGAACACGACTTTTTCGCTCAGAGCCGAAACGAAACGAAAGTGTCGTTCGAATAAACTCGAATACTACTCAGCGACCCACATGCAAAATTTACATGATTCAAGCTAATTACCACCTAAACAATCATTTAAATAACTGGGTTATCGTTTAAATTAATAACAGTTAAATTATTATTCACAATCGGATGCCCTTGCCCACCAGAATAACTGTCACGCATTAACCCACAAAAACACATATTTTCTTCTATATAAGGAAAAACGAAACACTCGACGTTCGTAAATTTATCAATGTCATTTTCGTACTTCAGTATTAGGCTTGTTCCAACGGACCAGCAAAGCGGTTGGTAATCATCGGACGCTTGCGCTCTGCGATTTTCGGGGCATTGAAATAGTAGTGCGCAAGCGTCTAGTTATTGGAAACTCATTTTCTGGTCAAGCTTCTTATTTGCAAATCATTTAGCTCTTGGAAACTCAAAAAAATCGAATGAGATGAATATTCCAGTACTGACTGTTTTCCGTGCCATCTAATAAACATGCCATTTACGGAAAAGAATGAGCACACGCGCCACGCAGGGATAAATAAACGCAGTCACCATGATGACACGCGAGACTGGCCCGATGCCAGCGTGTGAATTCGTTTCATCTTTCCACGAAACCGAAAATTCCTAATTATTTAGCAGTTTTAATTGGAGGTTATTCAGGGAAGCGCCGGAAAAAAATCATTGCGATGATCGGTCACCACAGACTTCTTCCAACCTTACTATTGCAGCATTCTGGTCGTATTTGACATTATATCATTTTTTTATTATACACTATACATAATATTTTATTTTAACTTTTAATTAATTTCTGACAACTTAAAATACGGATTCGATGAAAGGAATATAAATATGTATAAACGGAAATAAGTCGTATACAACAGGCGTTTTAGAAAGAAGTGTATTTTTATTTATCGAGAAACGATTACGAAAGGAAAAGCGGCGGAAGTCGATTTCATCATCCGAAGAAATTGAAATATCGCACGCAGATGTCGATCGGTAATTAAATCGGATGCGTACGGTAATAATTACCGAGGCAGTTTCACTCGGCGGTCACCGAAAAATGAAAGTGACGAAAGAAAGTTGCCGCATAACGCGAACGATTTTTTTTACCTCTCGAAGTTAGAATATGCAACGCGATTATGCAGAAGTTAGGAGCCGAACGATACTCGACGTTGTTCACAACACCGCCGACGCTATTTTAAAAAATTATTGGCAAAAAAGAGAAAACTGTCAATTGTGATAACCGCATTGAATCATAACTTTTAGTATATAATATATAAGTACATAAAACAATTCCAGTAACATTTTTCATACGGAAAACGATAGTTTCTCAATTAAGAAATTGTGGTACTTTCCCTTCAATCAACCGGATTAAATGACGTAAAATTTTTATTTCTTCGGAGCGCGACCAATTCGTAGCTGAAAGTAAAAACAGAGAAGTGTACTCGTCAAAGATTAATTTCGTATCGACATGAGTTCACTTTCCAAATGATTGCTACAGCTAGATACAAAAATACTAAAACATGCATATCCCATTTTTGCAACTATTGATCTTAGAGCGAATTCGGAATCTGTTCTCGGTCTGATTTTTCGAGGAATAGCAAAAATTCTGCTCGTCTCAAAAAAATCAAAGGTTGGGACGAATATAGTGATCGGGGCGCCTCCACTCGCTGTGTGGTTGTTCTCATTAATTTTTTCTCTCTGTCTATTTCTATGTATACTCGTCACGCAAGCTCGAATCGAACTCGCTAAAGAGGAATGTTTAAAAACTGATGATACAGTGATTATCGGTATGGAGGTGTCACTGAGATAGCTTAAGCCTTTTGGTGATACGCAAGCGTCACGAATTCAGGAGCGGCCCCCTTAGATTTTTACAATGCAGCAGTAAACTATACATAAATGTTCTAACTTAGGAGTATCACAAATGATCATCGCCATGGACGATTCTTTCCAACTACTATAAAATGCAAGGCGATTTCAAACCAAGCGCTTGCAACGAAATGATCGATTTGACCAATTCAATAATAATAATAATTTTATTTATCTCGACAGGAATATGTTAACCATTCGTTATTGAAATTTATTCGAGTTTAAGGTACGTTTGTTGCGGGCAATATTATTCATTACATCATATAAGCTGACAGTGCCGTAGCTCTCTGTGCGGTAATCTATAGTTTTCTACTTTGTAACCATTTTTTTTTTGGAAATCTCTAGATTTGGGGGAAAATGATTGTGAAAAAGTAGGTGTAAAACTGAATTAGAAGTCAATCTCAGGTAACATCAAGGTAAATGGAGTAGAGAAATCGAGTGGTGATCGTAAAATATACCGTCACGAGTTTGCGCTGTTCGTAAAACGAAGGACGTTTAGTGAACAGCGCAGAATCGCGGCTGTAATGAGGGCTAGGAAAGAAAACCATATCTCGCTGATTGTTTTCTCTCTGAATTACAACAAAAAACACGGAAGGTCGACTGCCCGCCGTCCAAGGAGACAATTTCAAGTTGTAGTCCAATGTAAAAAAGTGAAGAAATGAAAATGCCGATACAGAATACATATGAAATATTCATTCCAACGTGTCTAATAATAATAATAATAATATTATTCCGATCATCTTGAGGCAATTTGTCCCGTGGATGATGTAGGAGCGGCGACCTGTGCAAATATCACCACGTATCGCATATTATTAACCTTCGAATCGAATCCTCATTTACATACATTTATTGTAGGTTCTTTTGATCCATTTTAACCTGTCATCGGAGTTATTCGCCGCTGCCGCACTTCTCTCGGACGCGATGGACGGCGACAATCGCAATAATAAATAATAGAATACATAATATGTAAAACGCACTAATTCCACAATAAGGTTAGGAATGTTTCTAGGACGATTTTATCGATGGAATATAGTCACGGGAAATGGAAGGACGGAGAATTCACGTCCAGACGACGACTGGAAACTAATGTACACAAAAGCAGTATGTGTATGCATCTCCAAACTCACCCGGTTGCATTCCAGAGCCTCCGCCGAGTGTTCCTCTTTCTGCCGAAAGCAATTGGAACATTTCGTCTTGTGGAAGATGTTGGGCGCGAATTTTTTACACTGCGACATGTTGAAGCAAAACGAATTAAACGTTTTACCATGCACCACATATCAAACGTGTGATGGGAGGAAACGTCTCAACAGGCGGCATATATCCATTGCCCGCCAGGGTATTTCCTTCCGCTAATTTGAAATACGCATCTACACTGATTTAGTATTAGATAATGGGCAATTGCACAAAAAATCACAAGCAACAAACATACAATCACAATCACTCTGCCGACCCGTTCACGCGACCACGTACCGCTATCTAGCTGTATCTGAATCTGACATTTGACGAGCGATTGGCTCTCAACAAATCAAACGCGCAGACGCGGACGGTCACGTGGGAGCGCGAGAATTTAATAATTTCCATTCCATTTTCAACATGAATGGATCCTTCCATTCCAATTACGTATTCATCTAGTGTGCTTTTTCACTACAATAATAATACTTTTTTTGCTCGCATTCGATGATGTTCAGGCTGCTCGTTAAATTAACACCCCCGATGAAACCAAACGTTTCATTACATCCATAATCTTTTTGTACCTTGATCCATAACAATCATGGTATGCCGCGATAAATTCACAACAGAGTAGATCAAAAGTATTGTCATCTGTCAGTATATAAATTCACCTTTAAATTTTCCTAGATTTTCATCCACTTCGTAACGCAACAATTAAACAGGTCAATAATTTAAAGAAGTATAACTATTTTCACGAATAGGACCGTTAATTGTGCAAAATGTAAATAACCTCAACAATTGCTAGATTGCTAATTCCTTCGCCGCAACTTGTGTTATGGAGTATCTCAGGAATTCCAAGTATAATTCACCAAGTACCACCATTTGATTTATTATTATTTCTCATTCTAGATTGCATCCATCCGATGTAGCCATCATTCGGGAAATCTATGACACGGAATATGCCCGTTATGGTTTTTCTTATGAGCTTGAAAAAGCTCTCACTGCCAAATATGCTGTTATTGTGATAGAACCTACTGAGCTAGGGGATGAAACTGCTAGATGGATAAATTTTGGCAATTATCTACACGCCACAGCAATCCTTACTGGAGTTGTTTCGATTGCTTCTGGTAAATTAAATACGATTTAATTCACATCAACTCATCATACATCTTGTTTTTCGATTGCTTAACTGTCAAAAATACAAAAATTATCAGTAGAGATTTTGATTTTTCTAGGTTATTTTTGATAGTATCTGTTTCTAGGTTTTGCATATCCAGATCAAGTAATCCCACAAGGCATCTTCTGCATCTTTTCAGTGTTGTCCTCATCTTTGTATACGGTCTCCTGGCAATTCGATCATTGTGTCAAATATCAAGTGGAAAAGGATCAAAAGAAATTAACCTATTTTCCTATAGTAGCAGCACCTGTAGTTTTAGTTAGGAAAGAAGACAGACCAATGAGATACGCTCATTGTGTTATTTCAATCACCGCTGTTGCTTTTTGCATTTACAGACTGTGGTCCGAGTGATTTTACGTATGACTTTTTGTAGACAGCTGTCCAAATATGTTTTAGAATTTAGTTATTTGTTTATCTTTAATTTTTGTTTCTTATTAAAATATTGAATTATTTATTTCTAATCATTGTATACATGTACATGAATCTGTAAAATAGAAAAAAGAATATGCGTTAACGCCCTTACGTTTCTGACTACAACATTCAAAAGAGAATGTTTTTCTTCCAGTTATTAATTTCTCGTTATTGAATCATGCTGATGAGATTTTTTGTTATATTTAAAAGAAAAGCGAATTTTTTGAAATCTTTTTAAAGAAAAGAACTTCCACTCTTTATTGGGCGATAATTCAGATTACTCAGGTAACGGCTCGTTGAATTTGGCCGGCACGCCTATGTTAACGGTAACGAGCCGCAGTAGCAAGTGATGGACTCACTGGAAAAGTGCAGCTTATTCGAAGTGAGCGGATTCTTGAAAGTAAGACGTATGGCGCCTTCAAAATGAACAATTCTTTCCAACTTGACTTTTTCAAACCATGCGTTTAGTTATTTCGAAATAGTGATCTTTCAATTTATGATTGCTTTCTGCAATTGAAATTGGATAGAGAGGCGCACAATTCACGACAACACGCGAGAACATCACAAACCTTCTAGTTGATCAATGGCCCAAAGAGGGGAGGGGGGCTGGGTGCCACTGATAATGAAAAAGCAAACAATACACGTTAAAAATGCAAATCAAACAAATATCGACATAAAATACTTTTTATTTTATCATTCATAATACATCCATTCTTTTAATAAATAACAAAGTAATACCCGATCAGTTCCTGCGAGTTAAAAACAACAATTTGCCTTGACACTAAGAGAAATCCTAATGAATATCAAGGTGCTATATACATAGTTACAAAACTCGTTTGTTTCCATTTTGGTGCAGTTTAACACTCAAAAATTTATCAACTCAAGTCTAGCGACGATATTTTCATCTACCTTAAGAATTTGCCAACAAAATAACGATGGCTTAGTTAACATCCATGGCGGCGTCCAGCAGATTGGAAAGTTCCTTAAGATGTTGGGCTTTGCTGCCAGTAGCGGTACTTGGTGCAGTCGGTCTACCCACGTAACTGCGATACAATAAAATTTAATATTTAACAATGATACATATGGTGACAAGTAATAGTCCTACTTCCAAAACGTATATTTTGCTTTGTCTCACTAAAAACCCATACCGACTATCGGACCTGATAAATGATGATAGTATGTCAATTGGCAAAAAATGTCATCATTCCTCATGGTCGGACGGTTGGGTGGGGTTCGGAGAGATCAATTCAACTTCCCAACATTTCATTATTTTTTTGATTGTAATGTAAAATCATTGGTATTATAGATCGATTAAAAAACCAACAATGGACGTTGTGAGGCGATCTGTTTGGATGGTTTGTATGGATTAAGTCGTTAAGACCAACACATTTTGGAAGTAGTAAAGCGAATTATAGAAAGATTGCATTATAGATACCGATATAAACATTAGATCGAAGGTTCTTCAAAATACAATGTTAGATAGGAGACAACAAGAATTGTGATAAACAAACTTGATATAAAATACCAAGATATTCGCTTGATTTTTTTTTAATGGTTATGTTAAGGGAAGAAGTTTCAATTGTAACAGTAACAAATCAAGAGACAGTTTGCGTTCCTGTAATTTCGGCACTCTTCGATACTCTTCGTTAGGAATACTGTCCCACGCCCATGAATACATAAAAGTGAGTACTTTTGAGACTGAATATAAAGTACTAAACCTAATAGAGAAATATTAACAATAAAACAACCACAGTATCGTCCAAATTATTCAAGTCGTATGACCGTCACCCGTTCGCATCTATGACCATCTCGTCAATTTTAAGAATGTTAAACATTTTCAGAGACTTACATGTTCATAATAATTATCAATAAAAAAAGGGCCTGCAATAAGTGCGAGAAGAAATTCCAACAGAGGACGCCACAAACCACATCAAAAATTAAAATACATGAGTTTAAAATTAATAATGTAGGGTTCCCAATTGGATATACCACATTCACAACAAATTAATTAAACTGATACCCTCTTGAAATGCTTTGACTAACATTTTGTTAATTCACGTAAACTTATAAAAAAATTTCCCTCCAATTCTACGCAGAAAAGTAACTCTGATACCAATTTTCAAACTTCGCGCTGGCATAAAATGTGAAAAACGAAAACGGTTTCATAGATATAAAAAAATAATAAAAACGAAAAGCTTGAACGTAAGCATTTTACAGCGATTCAAGTGAAGATATGACCAACGTCTTTTCTCACCTAACAACTCTCGGTTCGTCCTGAATTTTCGGTTCTTCTTTTCGTTTACTTCGCCCAAACAAACTACCAAGCCAACCTTTAGATTCCAAACTAAAAATACAATCGATCACATTATAACCTTTCCCAATTGCATCAATCGATACAATGAATTACACAAAAAAAAACGAAACAAAAAGAAAAACCGCCTAAATCATATCTCCACTATAGTGAATCCCATCGATACGAACGGATAGATACTCACCAAACGTCGCGGGATCCTGTTAGAGCCGTGTCAAATCTGGGTTGAACGTAAGTCCAGTATCCCTGATTTTTATGTTCCTCTTGCGCCCAGCAAAGCTGAGCGTTCGGATATTTAGCGCACTCTTGCTTGATCAAATCGAAGGGGAATGGAGAGATCTAAAAAAGTCGGTAAACTAGGAATGGGTTTGAATTATAAACCGTTACCCACCTGTTCAACTCTCACTAAAGCAATATCCTCCGTCAGCTTTCTATCCTCTCTTGCTTTTTTCAAATCGTAATATACTCTGCCTGTGCAGAAGACCAACTTCTTGGCAGAAGAGCCGACCGCATCGTCCGGGATTACTCTCTTGAACTCCGTGCCGTCAATCATATCATCAAAGCTACTCTTTGCTTCCGGATGTCTAAGCAAACTTTTTGGTGTCAATAAAATGAGGGGTTTGCGGAAAGGTAATGCAATCTGTCTTCTCAAGATATGGAAAAGATTAGCAGGGGTAGTGCAGTTGGCCACGATCCAATTGATATCGTGCAACTGTCGCACTGAAAACTCGTCGCTCTCTGGCGGCATATAATCGGGATCATCTGAGCACATTTGCAAGAAGCGTTCAGGTCGAGCGCTCGAATGTTCGGGTCCCATGCCTTCGTAGCCATGCGGCAGGAGCATCACCAGCCCGCTTTGGCGCACCCATTTCGCCTGGCCTGAAGACACAAACTGGTCGATGATGCATTGAGCAGTATTTGAGAAATCTCCAAACTGGGCTTCCCAAATGACAAGAGCGTTCGGATTGGTCATCGAGTAACCTAACTCAAAGCCGAGGACACCAAATTCCGACAAAGAACTGTTACAGACAGTATAAGGTGCCTGGTCGGGGTAAAGATTGCATAAAGGACGATAAGTGGCCTTATCAACGGTCTGGTGATGAAGAACGTGATGGCGATGAGAGAAGGTACCACGTTCAACATCTTGACCCGATAAACGAACGTGAATACCTTCCTTGAGGAGTGAGCCGAACGCCATCGCTTCTCCAAGCGCCCAATCGATAGTACGCTCTTCCACCATCTGCATGCGTGCCTTTAAAATACGCTCGATACCTGTAAAAAAGTATTGGATTCATGTAAAACGAACAAAAAGCCTCTAACCTTTATGTATAACAAATTCAGCGGCGTTTGGCGGCGGAGATGAAAACCTTTTGCCGATATGCACCAGTGTATCTTCTTTGACACCTGTAGCTCCAACTTTTAGGGGATCCTTGCCTTCAAAGAATCCTGACCACGGACTGTCTAACCAATCCTTGTACTTGATGTGAGTTTCTTTTCTGGCTTGTTCGAGCGCATCCTCGCAGATTTTCTCATATTTGGCTTTGACGTCTTTGACTTCGTCAGGCGTGACGACACCTTCGGCGATCAGCTGATCGGAATATTTATCGATTACCGGTTTGGTATTTTTGATTTTGCGGTACATTAGCGGTTGCGTGAACATTGGCTCATCAATTTCGTTGTGCCCGTTACGACGATAACACACCAAATCGATGATCACATCTTTGTGGAAAGTGGCTCGCCACTCGGCGGCTATTTGGCAGATGTGCATCACACTCTCGGGATCATCAGAGTTGACGTGGAAAATGGGCGCGTTCACTACTCTGGCCACGTCTGCGAATAATTCCGATTGATCAATTGACAAATAATAGTGCTTTACAATTCGTACCCGTGCAATATGGCGAAGATCTAGAGTGACGCGGATCGGTGGTAAAACCAATCTGATTATTGACGACGATGTGAACGGTGCCATGGGTCGTATAAGCGGGTAAATCGGATAAATGCATTGTTTCAAAGACAACTCCTTGTCCACTGAAAGCAGCATCTCCATGCAACAGTATAGACATCACCTGGAGGTTAAGGAGTTTTGAAATTTTGAAACGGTAACGATTAGTTTAAATTTCAAAGAACCTTTTTGCCTTCTCCGTCACCGCGATAAAACTGCTCAGCTTTCGTTTTGCCTTGCACCACAGGATCGACAGCCTCCAAGTGAGAAGGGTTTGCGACGACGGCCAAACGGATGTTTTTGTTTGTTACTCTGTTCAACCTATGAGAAACGTACGTTACTGTTGAACGTAATTTTAATAAGAGGGAGTTAACCTTTCGATGTAAGTACCCAGATGGTACTTTACGTCGCCCGAACCGTCATCTTCTGCCTCCAGACCGGCAAACTGTGTGAATAGTTGCGGCAACGGTTTACGACAAACGTTTGCTAACACGTTCAAACGACCCCTATGTGGCATCCCCATAACAATACTTTCGACACCAAAATCGGTCGACTTGTCTATAATATGTTTCATTGCCGGTATCAAAATCTCGCAACCCTCCAAACCAAAACGTTTTTCGGAAGACCATTTCCTCGCCAAAAATGATTCAAACCTACATGCGTGATAAGAAAGTGAACGAACGGAAAACGAAAAAATATTTGAAATTTTACCCAGTCGCGCGGGTTAATCTGGCAAGAAGCAATCGCTTATCGTCGGCCGTCAACTCCATACAACCAGGAGTTTCCAGACGTTGTCTGATCCAGTTACATTGCTCCAAGCTGTTGATGAACATGAACTCGACGCCAATGTGCCGGCAGTAGGCAAGTTCCAGACGACGCAATATTTCTCGCAGCGGCAGCTGTTTATCTTTGCCGCCAATGAATGTGGTAGACGGCAATTTGAACACGCGATCCATGTCCGCCTCATCTGATTAAGCCAAATTAATCGCAAAGACTGTACACACTCACTTATCAATTGAAATAACGGGCGGATATAGAACGGATTCGCATATAGAAAACACGAATACTTGGACGAAAAAAAAAAATCGAATCCGTTCTTCCGCCCATCAATCGTACGCAGTTCGAAACATTTCGGTGAAAGAGAAAGAGAGGGCCTGATAGTATCAATAATAAAAAAATCTAATACGACCGAAAAAATTGAGAAAAAAATAAAAAATAAAGCTTACGTTGCATCAGCTCGTGGACTTGTCGCTTGAGTTCCTCAGAATACGTACGAGACGGATGGTCTGAATGTTAGAAAACAAAATACTACGTAACTAAAGAAAAACAAAGGCTTTGTTAAAAAGCGACAGGTGATATAACATACTGACGGCTGCTTTTTGCAAAAAAATTAACAAACATTCGGAAATTCAATTATTGTGGATCAACAATTTAGAAATAAAAAACTGTAGCAAATCCAAAAATTCAAATTTATTTTCAAAATATGCTTGAAAATTTTGTGTTTTGATGAGACGAATGTCATTGAGAATAAATTTTGTTAATTGCCAATCTCGCTTTTCTGATATACTTAATGTTCAATCAATATTGAGATAAAACTCATCAGTTATATTTAAATTTGTTTATCTTTCATTAAGTTATCCGTAATTGCAACGAAAATATTAAACGATAACATTTTAAAACGTTGTTTAGACTACAATGTCAGTGTCATGACTGCCGCATCGTATGGAGTAGTAAAACTCAGCAATAGACAATAATGATTCAAGTGGGATACGTAAACAAGCGTTTATTCGAGCCTTGGTTCTGCTTCTTGCAAAGATTGCGTCGACGCACGTCATTATGCAATGTGAAACACAGAATTATTCAATGTACATTCGACTGTTTTTAAAACTCTTTTGAGGTTCATTATAATTTTTCTAATATACCTTTCGATCCTCATTTGCGATTTCTTTTTTTTTTATAATCTCCGTAATAGTTATGGATTTCCAATTGTAATAAGACGAACAGCACGAACAGACATAGCAAATGTAATTGCAAAAGTAAAATGAAGCACCCAGAAATCTTAATCGTATGAAAACCTGAAAATGAAAAAAAGGGAAGACTTACAGATAGACTATTTTAAATTTTTTCCACCTTTATGTAATTCATACAATAATACGACACGATCAAAGTTTCTTTTCAAGCAATGAACCGTAAGTAGCAATCAAAAATTCAGTCACTAAACCCTCTTTATTTAGTGTATTTATTGATCTTTTCGAGCCGCTTCTCACCTTTTGGATTTCGCATTATTGCTAAATATAATCGCGATGGTATAATCCACAATAATTAATAATCCGATATTCCAAAACAAAAATATGGTGGTGTTCACACTTTCACGCAATTTTACTAAAGATTGATATTCTTACCAAAACTGTAGTGGGAATACAGAAGTTCTTGCGGCGTTCTGTCGTCCAAATCGGCACTGTTAATTCCCAGTGGATCCAGTTTCGCAATATGATGCCCACGTATCTAAAAATCCACTTCAACAAATTCCTTGCACGATTGACTGAAGCAAGATTATGATAGATTGAAGGGAAAATCTAAAATCTCAATTGTCGCGTCGTTCAAGGTATCAATGCACTTACAACTAACCAAAAAAAAGTACGCATATCATTAAAAATTCCAAGCCCATACAGGAATAAACATGCAACACCCATCAGCATGAAGTGTAAAGAAATGAAATGTTTCAAACCGGTTCGATTTGTGTAAAACAATCCTGCGGTAAATCTAAATATTATTCTCCGTTAGTTACTGTCGCGTTTTTTTTTTTGTTGACTCATGAGGAAAATCGACTCATCGTACCTAACTTATGTTGACGAATAATTTCGTCAGGAGCAGCACCCTTTCTATCGGAAATGGTTGTCGTACGATCGGCATACATAATACCAAGCGGATCCAGCATGGCAACAAGATGACCGCGTGCCTGTTATACGTTTACGAAAAGAAAAAAAAATATTACACCAAAAGCGATTTTTGGAATGGGGGCGTCATATTGAATGAAGGTTTAAAGGGTAAAACATGCGCATCCTCTGGTTTTAGTCCCCACGTTTGCATTCCCATTAGGAAACAAATGAAAACTTTGCAATGTCCCGTTTAGATAATGTATAGTAGTGATAGTAAGACTTAAGGTGTATTGTGAAAGTTGAAAGCACAAAATATCACTTTAATCAAATTATTTAAAAATTATGCATTACAGAAATATATGAACCTGAACAGCCTTCTGGTGAAGTCTTGCAATACCACTACCATACTGCTATTACACGATATCATACTGCTACGATGGAAGGTTTTCTCCTGTTAATAATGTATTTTTAGAACTATTAATTTTTCTTAGGTTATATAAATGAAATCCGTAATTAAAAAGACCGAAGTGAAAATGGGAAGCTTTCATTGATTTAGAAAAATATCAAATAAGAACGAGAGCAGTTTTTTTGAATATAAATTTTTTTCATTTCAAATTAATTTTTCAATACATATTTTCCCAAATTATGAAAAATATTTCCACAAAAAAAGGCAGAATGAATGATTGTTTTACAAGAAATGGAATCAGAAAATGAATGACCTAATTTGTATAAATTATGCAGCATAGCAGAAAAACATTAACTTGAAACATTTATTCAGAAAAAAACGAGCAGCACCTAGTGATTCTGGTAACATAAAAATAAGAGCTGCTAAATTAACTCACTTGATAGCTTCTGATGATGGCTTGTACAGCTAAGTGATCATCGATCACCTTCTCATTAACAGGAGCACCAGCGGCGGCACCCACAAGGGATGGTAAAAAAGATGTAACGGGCACTTCGTTTCTGCCGAGTGGCGCAAGCGAGGGAGGAGACTGGTAACCGACACCACCGGATGCTGAATTACGGAAGAACGAATCCCAGGACTGCAAAAAATTACCATACAAAAAAAATAACAGACAACTTGTCGAACAGAGTGAAACTCACCGCATGGACACTTGAGGGATCAGCCAGCCAGGAATTGTACATATCCTCTACATATGTGGCAGAACTTCCATTCAAAAAGGATTCGGAGGCTGCAGGCGTGTTGTAGGCTCTTGCAGCAGCTGTCGCAGAGGGCGCCACATTCTTCGACAAAAGCCATCCCGCGAACGCTTGACCTTGCGGCCCCGTCACTCCTTTAACCACTTGTCTCGCTCGGTGCATTATTATTTCTGCAAAATTTCCAAACGCTCTAAGCACCAAATAAAAACTGACGCACTTCGGGACCGATTCGATTACGGCACCACATTCGACTAAAATTAACTACGCCTTTGGCACTCAATTGTTAATGCGAAATATTATGCAACGACAAACAATGTTCGAGAAAGATCATATGGAGTACTCGAGTTCGTATTTTTCATTCCGCGTATTATCCTCCGTTGCATACTCTTTAGCTGGAAATCCTGTGAATCAATCATGACTCGTTTATTTTCATTTCCCGGAAATCGTTACATAACTGATTATTACTTCAACGAAATTCGAATGAATGCTCACGAATTTAACTTACCTCAGGTGTAAATCACTTTTCGTTTAATTAGATTGCTGTTCGAATGAACTTCCAAAAACTTGCATAAACCTTAACTTTACAAGTATAATTCAACCGCGCGGCAATTGGCAATTTGGTAATGACAGAACATAGAGATCAGAGACGTGTTATCAGTGGCGACGGCACCGCATTGCAGATTTAAGTTGTCAGTACCTCACGGATAGATGGCGAAAATATCTAAAGAACTTCTATTCATACAATTTCTAACAATAACCAAAAAATACACAAAAGGACAAAAATGCAGTTCAAGATCTCATCATTAAATTTTGCGACAGTAGAAGATTAGCCGTTATATCAGTAATCAAAGTAAAGCAGTGACATGACAACATATACTATATACTTTGTTTATATACAATAAAAAAGAAATCTTGAATCAGCTGCAAAAAGCTGTCATATGTCAAAATAATATCAAAGTATCGCGACTCTCAAAAAATAAATAACCAACAATATTTAACCGAATTTTTACAGTCACAGCGCGTTGAATATTTGATCCTCGTATTTGAAAATTGATTTGTGCTACGCCCGACGAAAAAGAACTTTTGAATTATGGATTGTGCAAAAAAGATATATGAATCATTAAACATCGTCAGCGGCTTAACTGTCACCTTTGCACTACCTGTAATCTGCTATAATGTTATCAAAAGTATATGCATGAGAAAATTGTATCAAGGACTACAAAGTAAGGTACGTGATTTTTTGTAACAGAGGCTTGAAGCATTAATGGATAATTTTATCAAAGGTTTCTCACTTCCGATTCTATCTTCAGGTTAATAATGAATATTTAAACTTTTAAAAGTTGCATTACATGAAATGGAATTTTTTTACATGAACCTTGAGCCTCCTTGTGTTAGAAAATCCTCTGGATCGCTCAGTTTAATGCATATTTGATCATTATTGGGTATTTGCACCAATTTATTTAATTATCCTCTTAAATACATGATCAGGAAATTTGAAACACATACTTCTTGGAACTGTGTTTATCAATAATCGTATCAGATGCAAGGTATTGCTTAATACCAGTATGTACCGAAGTTTCACACAACTTGATGCATGAGTGTAATCACACACAATCCACATCCATGTCCAAGAGGGTTAAAATATTGAATTTTTGTATAATTAACTGGAAAATTCAAAGTAAATTCTTATAAAGCATCATCCAGTTTTCTGATTATTTTTATACAGTGAAGTAAAATAACTACACACAGGCTCCATTTTCAGTCTGGACTAAAAACAGCATGAAATTATACAAGAAATATATTGCTGTTTTTATTGAATTAAAAGAATGATTATTCTTGGATTCCAGGTGGTTGTTATAACTGGAGCAAGTTCTGGATTGGGCGAGGCGCTTGCTCATGAATTCTTTAGAGAAGGATGCCAGGTTGTGCTGTGTGCACGTAGGAGGGATGAGTTGGAGAGGGTTAAATCAGAGCTTCTAAGTTCACGATGTTATCGAACTCCTCACCCCCCTATAATTGTGCCCTTGGACCTAACCAAAATCGACGACATGAAGAATGTCGTTAAAGAGATCCTGGCCATAACAGGATGTATTGATATTTTAATTAATAATGGTGGAATATCAAATCGAGGTTCAGTGCTCGAAACAAAACCTGAGGTTGACATGAAAATAATGCTGGTTAATTATTTTGGATCCGTGGCACTAACCAAAGGTGAGATTAATTTGCAAAAAAATTCTATAAATGCGTCATTGCAGTTTTCATTAAAAGTATAAGAAGTATAATTTTCCTATTTTGTTACACATAAAATTACTATATTATCATTAACAATACAAATTTCCTGGTGTTGGATTCAAGTTTTCCTCTCAGTGTGAAGAGTTATCCCACAAAGTCACAAGTCGAACTGCTATTGAAAGAAGCAATAAGAACCACAGCATTGTTTACCGAACCCTACTCTATGTAGTTTGTGATCATTCCATTACATAAAATTTTGAAACTCATTTTTTATAGCTGTGTTACCTTCTATGATCGAGAGGAAGCAGGGCAACATCGTTTTCATGAGTTCGATCCAGGGATTGATCGCGTTGCCGTACCGTTCATCTTACGGTGCATCTAAGCATGCGATGGAAGCGTTTGCAGATTCCCTTCGGGCTGAAGTAAGCTGTCACAACATTTCCGTGACTGTTGTTAACCCTGGCTATGTCAAAACGAACTTATCGTTAAATGCATTGACGGCGACGGGTGATACATATGGACGAATGGATCACAACACAGAGAGCGGCTACACTCCTGAGTACGTATCAGAACAAACTGTGAAAGCGGTGCTTGGGAAGAAAAACCAGGTGATCGTTGCTAGTACAGTACCAAAAATAGCGATAAATTTGAGGAAATTTGTTCCCTCAATCTATTATTTAGTGATGGCTTGGAGAGCGCAAAACGAATCCCAGTAACAAAAAATTGAAAGACAAATAGATTTTTAAAAACCCAAGTGGTTATTTATGTTGATAATTTGTTGCATTATATTTTTTGAGTTTTATTTCATTAACTTGAATGTTGAGTGATTTTGTTATTGTGTAAAGAGTATTATTAGAGAAGACTAATTAGCATCGTCTGGGTGGCAGTTTACCCACCTAAACTCAAATGGATGACGATTATTATACATTGTTCAATATTTTGTATAGGATATCTAAAAAACAATAATTTTTTTTATTAATATCTTTGTTTTCGACAACAAAAACCAACTTTGTAATTGATGGATTTGAAAATTAAGAAGTTTCTAGTAGTCTTCAGTATAGACTTGGCAATAGTCCAATTAATTTTGACACAATTTTTATAAAAATATATGTAACGACCTGTAAATTATATCATGTGCTGATATCAATAAAGATCGTCCACTTTTTTATTGAAATTTTTTTCGACCTTTACACAAAATCATGAAGATAAGAATATGTAAAAGCTATCTCACCGAATATAAAAAATTCACGTTTATAAATTGGATTACCTTCCGATTATTTCCTCTACTGAAATCCTATTATAGATCATCGTTTGAGTACATACGATATCGACTGGATTCAGTTAAATTTCAACGAAATACGTTGGTAGTCGAAACAGCTGCGTTCCGATACAACAATAAAATTCACCTAAATATAAAATTAGCAGCGCTGATCTGTTACCTCCCCCACCGCTGAAATATTCGCAATTATCGAAAATTGCGAACGGTCTCTGTTTTACCGAAGTTCCCGACGCTATTCCACGGGAAAAAAATGTCTTATCAACGCCCCTCGTTCTGGCACTGGCGACCAACTGTTGACCAAAAGAAAAAAGTGAGTTATGATCGTTTGGATTGCATAATTGTTTCGCGCTTTTCTTCTAATTTTAATTACGATTGTCTTTCGATCATGTCAATACGATGGGATTTTGAGCGTTTTGGATACTTTTTTTTTCTCAAATTTCATGTTCGTTACCGGATTCAGTAAAACAAGTGCAATAGAATAATTTGTCTTCTTAAAACATCAACATGCTGGTACATTGCTATTTCGGAACGAATAAAAATTTCGTTTTAAAATAGATTTTTCAGAATACAATTTTATTTTTAAACGTCTCTTTGGGATTTGAACACTCTGTGTATCGGCCAAAAATTTAAAAATAAACTATGCCGGTGATTTTTTTCTTTATTTTCCTGTTTTTTAGTGTCAAGGTTTAGTAAACTAATCCCATCTTGTTCGTGAATTAATGCCGTTCCAAATTGTAATATGCAAATCTGGGTTAACACTGCAACAAACACTTCATTAATCGTGTCGCAAATGCAAACATATTCCAGGCGGTTAAATTTGTCATTTATTTATAGAAATTTCGACGGATAATTAAGCAAAACACATAGGTGAAGGTATAGTTTAATACATCTTACAATTAGGTGTAAAATAAAGGACCGATGTATTAGCTATCTTTCATACTCTGCCAAATATTCTGATCCGATGGCCCGTAGGAACAATCGCGTCGTTCCTCAAGAGAACGGTCAGAATTTATATACATTGAACGAACCGATCGGAATATGGAAATTATTTTCGGACGAAAATGTTTTATAACTCATATTTCATTGAATTAACCAAAAATATATTGTGTCAATGTTTCGTCATTAAACAAAAGCTTGGTTGTTAGAATATATCTAAACTAAAAATACTTCTGCGATATAATCGGATTTAAACTAGCGAGAATACGATTTGCCAATGAATGCAGGAGACATATATTATCTTTCGATAAAAGTATATTAGGTTTGTTAAGAATGTGCAAGGTTCTCATTGCAAATTATGTTATCGGTGATTTTTATGCCTTTATTCACCTTCAACTAGTATGTTATTCGTTCAGCTTTAAAATTTTGTAATAAGAATAATTTCCGGACGAACTTCCTTCTTATGCTTATTTTCGTACGTGAGTAACATATGGTTTTATGGTTGAGACGGATCCACTGAATCAAAATAGAAATTTGATTTAACTGTGAAATGTCGGAAACTCGGTAATTTTTTGCAAAATGCAGATAATATTTTAGTTTTCCATGTTCAGTGTAATCATTAGTGGCAGGGATACCATTGGTAGAAGTTGAGATGAAAAATTTGACGATACTGTTTTCATTATTACAAAACGGAGTTGTAGTGTCCGCGGACGGCTATTTTAGCATATTACCATTAGTATACGGGAGAGGGGTACTGCTGAAGGAGACCCGACGGGAGCGTTAGCGATGCGCCCGTCAGTGTGTTAGTATGTTACCCGAAACCTGTTGACTACCCCTGGCATTACAACTTTTATTTCGCGTGCTCATTGTCATTGTCGTCGTCAACCGCGCTCAAATTCATGGGCAAATTTCATGAATTTTTAGTGACTTTGAAGAGGAACTCGCCAACTGAACAGTGGGGCTTTAGCCTTGTCGGGGGGGCAGATGTGAAAACACCGCTTATTGTTACAAGGGTAAAAAAAGATTTTTTTTTAATTTACCGAGTGTGGCATCGTAAACAATATAGTGAAGGAGATGGACGTCAACGAATTTTTTCAATAATCCAAATGTGTAAAGTTCGATTAATATTTTCAGGTTGGTTTCGGATCGCCAGCCGAGGGAGTGCTCCATAGAGGAGATATAATAACCAAAGTGGGCAATTACGATGCTCGAGATATCCGACATCAGGATGCTCAAAACCTATTCAAAAATTCGGGTAATTCCGTGCGCGTGGTAGTTCAAAGGTAGGAATTCCTTGAATTGGAATTGTTTGAATTGAGAATCGTGGATTTCCCTCAGGGACACATCGCAGAAGCGACCAACAAGCACTGGATCGTCGTTGACCAGTTCGCACAACTACAGCCCGCTCTCGGTCTCCCCGCATTTATCACCTAGGGCTCCATACAGCCCAGGAGGCAACGCCCTCACCCCTTACTACTCGTCACCTTTGACACCAATCGACGATCGTTACTTTGAAGTACAATCTTATGTACCGGGAACGAGAAGAAACGACGGCGGTGAAGAAACGGAGGTCCACGTTACGAAACAGGTAGGAAAATTTGAGCCAGTTTCGTATTGTGCGTCGTGAAAACTTGAAAGAATTCGCCGGACGTAAAGTATACTAGCGGCGTCTAATGTCAATACGTACACTCGAAGTTTATTTTCGTCTTTGCGAAGGTTCCTGGATGCTCTCCAAGCTTTTCGAAATGGCGGTTCATTAATGCTAATGGCTGGGTTCTAGAGGAGTGTTTTGTTTGTATTAGATTTGATAATTTAACGCAAGAAACGCCCTCAAAAAAATTCAAATTCAGTGATAACGCAACTTTTATTAATGTTCATTTTAATCAAAAATATCCGTCACTTCAAAAGAACTGTATTTATCTCCTACAGTTTAAAAAATAAAGACTTGACGACGGATACGGCGGTCTGATGTAAAATTTTATACTTAAATAAATAACGGATAAAGGTTTTCTGTTCGCAATTGTGAGTGTGGTGCCTCTTTAGACGTTGTTTAGGTTTGTCCACTTTTATAGGTATGTATCATTCCAAGATACTCACATCATTTGGATCTTTATTTTCTCCTTGTATCAATTTGGTAGTATGTAAAGTTTTTGGTATGTAAACTCAAATTGATGGTCTCATCAATAAAACCATCTAAGTGCTACTATTAGAGCATAAACACTTCTTAATGAATATTTGTCAAAGTTGTTTAGGAAAATTTTTCCATTTTGTTTGTGTCTATGCAGAAGCAAATGATATTTCTGTCCCATTGGTTGGACAGTTTCAAAGTTTTCTGACAACAAAATCACTCTCACTGTTATCTCAAACACATTACCCTCAAATGTTTTTGCCAGTCATATAATTAAGCCTGTAGCGGTACTATTGATGAACAATATTTGAAGGGCACTTTCAAGATCATGAAGGTGTAGGTACAGTACCTTGGCCTTCGAGATCACCAGACATGTCTCCAATTGAGATCCTATGGAATATCATTGCAAGGCAACACCAGTACCTCCATTAGCATTGACCGTTGGAGTATAAAACGAATAAGTGCAACACGCACATTTGGTACTTGTATAACAAGATGCTTGCATATTTGAAAATTTGCATTCAGCTTCTTGGTAATGAAACAATCTGGATTTTGATATTTGAATTAATTGCATAAGTTCACTGGGTAGATGGATTCTGCAAATTTCGTCACTATAGGACAATTTTTTCTTAGTATTAGTTCTGCAACGGCATTATTTCCGCTCATCTCTGGCGCTTCGTCTATGATTGGATTTTAATTCAACTATAGAACAGTTTTACAAAAAATCCGTGTACGCCGATGGTCGTTTGTTACAAAAAAACGAACTAGTGCTGCTGATCTCTTATGGACGCTTAGCCTAAAGCAATTACAACGGGCAATTGATAATTAAGTGAAAAAATTTCATTGTGTTTCATTTGTTGATCATGTTTTGTTTCCTCTGTTGTAGCCGTATCGTACAACCCCTTTGGTCCTTCCAGGTGCTAAGGTGAAACGTGAACCTGGCCCAACTGAGTGTTATTTACGTCATCATCCTAATCCTTCAGTTAGGGCTGCACCTCATCACTCAGACGATCTTTTGTATAAACAAAAGGTACCATTTTCATTCAACCAAAAGTTTTTTTTGTTTTGTTTTTCATATCTGGACTTTTTCAATTTTTAGCTAGCTAACTCTGTATTAGAAAGAATATCGACTGGAGACCCAAATAAACAGGTAAAAAATTTAACAAACATCAATATTTCATTTACTACAAGTGAATGTATTTTCAGATAGTGCACAAACAATTCAACTCCCCAATCAATCTATATAGTGAACCCAACGTTGCCGATACAATAAAAAAACAAACCGGAGTGAATCCGCAGTAAGCATTTAATGACGATTCTCACGAAGTGCAGGATGTTGAATCACCCTTTTCAGAATAAGAAAAACGGTTAAATTTAACCCTGCTGAAAGCGAGACGTACAAGGCAATCCAAGAAGAACAGTTGGGACAAGAGATCCACGAATTGAAAGCTGCGCCAACAAAGGTTTATACACCTCAAGTCAAGGTAAATTAATCTTTTTGATGACATACTCTTACGGCGACATTAAAAAATATTTCGTTTACCTTAATAATATAACGAAAATAGCCAAGTTTCCAACAAACAATTATTTTTAGAAAACGACGTATGTCAATCAGCAACCGGCTTACGTGAACTCTCTTGGCCATGACGAATCCATCCAGCAAAGTGGTTCGTTCCGTAGGCTTATGCTGAGTGTTCTCCCTGAATCCAGCTACTAATATACGGGTCAAAACTCGGAATATCGCTGAATTGGCTGTTGTAATCGAAGGTATAAAAAGCGTTTCTTCTTCGGAGTTTTGTTTTAATATAATAAATAAAATGTACTTATTGCCTTATTGTCGAGTCAGCTTAGCCGCTGAAGCAAATAATAATGCGATTTCGCCTTAGCGTTATAGAAATTATATAATTCTTTGTTATTCTCAATTTTTTTTCGCGGTATTATCGGATCGAGTGTTGTATCTAGTCAAACTGTTAGTTTTAGAATCATTCGATTGATTGTGAAAATAATTTTATGTATCAGTTGTATCAATTTCTGGATTGTGGATTGTTGTTACTCCAGCATTATCGTTCAAGATGTAGAATAAATTTATTTGTTTATTGCTTTTTCTATTACGTATATGAGGCAGATATGCCGCGAGCTACGACTAATCTTCGTATTTCCGATGTCCCTCCTCCGATTTCGTATAATTTTGCGTCCCTCAGTAAACGCCCAACAGGGTAATCATTTATATAACCATTTCCTCCTAATATTTGAATGGCGTTCAACGCCATCTGGGTCGCTTTTTCTCCGGCATATAAGAAAACTGCCGCACAATCTTTACTACTTATTTTCTTGTTATCGCACGCTCTAGCAACGTTATACAAGTAGGATCTGGTCGCAGTTAAGGTCGCATACATATCCACCATTTTGCCCTAGAAATACAAACGTTTTCATCAACATTGATATTAAAAAAATCCTGTCAAACATGTGAAGTGTTTTCATTGATGAGTACACAACAATAATGTTTGTTACCATATCGCGAAATTTAAAAAAGAAAGATAGACATGAGTTTAACTTGTCAATTTTCTTTAGCAAACTCACAGAGTTTTCAACATTTCAGTGATATGAGGTGCTCTAGACTTTAAATATCGGAGCAAGAAACCATACAGATAGAGATCCAACGTGTACTAGCTACTTCCTGAAAATAGCGTTTAAAAATAAAGCTATTAGAACGTTCATCCAGAAATTTACGTAAAAGTACGACGTAGTTTTCTTCTCGCTGCTGGAACTAGACTTTTGTTGTGATTCTGTACTCTATTCAGACAGCAGATCTCTTGCAATTCAAAGTATGTAGTAAGGTGGTTATTTGAAAAACCGAAAACACTAATAAGAATGCCCTGAACAGTCAATTGAACGGCAATCAACATGCAGGTTTGACGATATAGCAATAAACATCAAACAGGTATGCTTTATTCTCACTTGTATCAGTTGAAAATTTCCAATTTTCTGTCCAAACTGCTTTCTAATATGAGCATAGGCGAAGGAGACGTCGCAACACGCTTGCATTATACCCAAAGATCCGGCAGATAAAACTAGTCGCTCCAAGTCCAGTCCACTCATCAGAACGTACGCCCCTTTGTTTTCAACTCCAAGTAGATTTTCCTTCGGAATTTTGCAGTTGTCAAAAATGAGTTCGCTGGTGTTCGAACCTCGCATTCCCAACTTGTCAAGTTTTGTACCAGTGGTAAACCCTTCCATTCCCTTTTCCACTATAAACGCCGAAATACCGTGTTGGATTTTAGACGCATTAGGATTACTTTTTGCATAAACCTAGAATAAAACTTCGCAAAACCACGTTCAGCCTATTAAATTATGAGTTTTGCACCACAAGTACGTCGGCGTCCGGTCCGTTTGTGATCCAAAATTTATTACCGTTAAGTATGTAATAATCACCACTTTTTTCTGCTCGTATTTTCATCGCGAATACATCCGATCCTGAGTCGTTTTCAGACATGGCTAAAGCACCCATATGCTCTCCAGTGCACAACTGAAATTGAACTACATAAAAACTTTAAATAAAAGTATCGAGATTTACTTTAGGAAGAAATTTCTTCTTTTGTTTTTCACTGCCGTTTCTATGAATTTGGTTAACACACAAATTTGAATGTGCAGCGTAACTCAGTCCTATTGCTGCACATGCTCGAGACAATTCTTCATTTATTAGAACTTGATCCGTATATGATCCTCCGGTACCACCATAACTTTCGTCTACGGTGACACCTGGAATTAAAATTGAATTCGTCATTACATAGATGTTTTTTGCAACTCAACATTCAAGCAATATAATGGAAGAAATAATGGTACAAGATCTTTAAAAAGCAGCTGTCGAAAAACATTTTCATTAATATTGTTGTTTGTTTCCTTTCATATGGTCAACAGGGAGTTTCATTGCCTTTACGCAACAACTAATCATAATGATAACTCACCCAAAAATCCTAAATCACCTAATTTTTTCCAAAACGCCCGTAGATCTTCGAAATTGTTTTTCTTATCAATTTCAGTTGCCCTTGGTGCCAGTTCATTTTGGGCGAAATTGAACACAGTTTCCCTAAGCTGTTTTGGAAGAAAACATTAACGTTTAAGCATGAATCTTACTTACGTAAATTTGTTCGGTAGAAAGTCCGAAAATATGTTCGTCAATCGGAAAATATTGTGAAATTCCTCTGCTTAATTTTAGAACATTATCAATTTTTATTATGTTTCGAAAACGGTTTGTTAACTGTAGAGCCATCTCGATACGTTTGTTATGAATAATCGCAAGAATGAATTAAGATTGAATGCCAGCATCATTGATACTAATAAACAGAAGTCATATCTCATTTATCTAACTTCGCTTAGATTAGTTATATTTATTCAAGTTGATAAGCGGTCGACAATCGGTATTACACTGAACACAAAAAATGTTGACCCGAAAACATATATTTTTATCATTTTGATCCAAAATTATAATTTCATTGTTTCGTTTATAATATTCTCAAGTTCTTTGGCATGTATGTATTTGAGGTTTGTGGCTGTACAAGGAAATACTGGTCTGCCAATGTATCTGGAATTATATCAGTTGACTTCTTTCTTTCAACTACATCGTTATAAGCTAATTACCTGACGTCTTTTTTATTCTCCAGTAGAAATAACAATCTTTGCCTTACAAACTCAGCAGCACCTTGATATTTGTGTTCTTCTTGAGCCCACACAATCTCGGAGTCGGGATATTTTTTCAACTCTTTTAAAACCAAATCGTAAGGAAATGGACAAATCTACAAAAAGTACGTCAGTTCAGATGACCTGAAAACGAATCTTCTGGAGCAATAAAAAATGGATTAAACGAGAAATTGTAAGTTATTGGAGATAATCCAACCGTTACTTTATACGCAAGGTTAAGGTAATTGAAATTAATCATTGGGATTGCAAAAGTAACATCAACTATTTTGATTTATTACCGTGGCCAAAAGCAGAAGGGTCAATTTAAAAGTTTGATAACATTTCTAATGACGTTGATAGCTGAGGGTCACGGCTGAGTTATATAGATAAAATGGCAACAGATTTATTTTGAAATCTTTATTATGCAACCAGTTAATGTTGCGTTGGGCCATTTCACGTATAGAATTTCCACCCTTTCAATTTTTTGACCCGCAAAAATGAAAATTTGGGTTCAAGTGCCAAATGTTTTCAGATCGCACAAGATCGCCCCTGACATGACCTAAACGACTTTTCGTGCCTTCAGATGCACGATGGCATTCTCAAATCAAGTTGGAATTTACCAGGTTTCGAGCCCTGTTTTTCGGGGTCAGTTGAGCTACCAAATTTACATCGCAATAAATGAACACTTACTTGTTCAATCCGCACCAATGCTATTTCTTTATCGAGCTTTCTATTCTCCCTTTCCTTTTTCAGCTCATAATATATCTTTCCAGAACAAAAAATCACTCGTTTAGGCTTGCCATCCCCTACTTCGTTGTCGGGATACACGGGTTGGAAGAATGTACCTTCTAGAATTTCTTCGAATTTACTTCTAGTTTCAGGCAGTCTCAAGATTGCCTTAGGGCTAAAAATGATGCAAGGTTTTCTGAAATTCATGTACAGCTGACGCCGCCAAATATGGAAAACGTTTGCGGCCGTAGACACGTTCGCTAGAATAATATTGTTCTGGTAGAGTTGCTTCATTCTAAACTGAGGATCATCCAAGGGAGGTATTGTATCTGGATCATCATCGCACAGATTCAAAAAACGCTCGATGCGTCCACTTGAATGTTCTGAGCCCATCCCTATGTCAAAGAAGTGATTAGTGTACATATATTTCTCATTGAAGTATTTTTTTTGTCGCTTTGTCATGAAAACATTTCTTCAGAAATGCAGGGCGGGATTAAAAGACATTTGATAATCATCATACTACGTGTTGTAAATTTTGAATATAATCAGTATTATTTAGAATATTCCCGTTTGTGTAACACTTTCGATCGTAGTTTATCTTTAGGGTTAGCATATATTGAATTAAGTTTAGAAAAGTCAGAGGATCGGCCAAAAGTAAATAGTGAAAGATTGATCGGTACCTACCTTCCATACCATGTGGAAGCAACATCATCAAACCAGTCTGGCGCAGCCATTTTGATTGTCCGCTAGTGATAAACTGATCGATGATAGTTTGTGCAGTATTAGCAAAATCTCCAAACTGCGCTTCCCAAATCGTTAAACAGTGCGGATCATGTGTAGAATAACCGAGTTGGAACCCCAAAACTGCATTTTCCGATAATGAACTATTGCAGACAAGATACTCTGCCTGATCAGGATATAAATTGTTCAACGGACTGAAATGTTTATTAGTTTGGAAATATTGTTACGCTTAAAATGGTTGATAGAGCACAAGTTCATTTAAAATGTGCGGAAAGGTCCGATATTCTACTGTACCGGTACTTTTCTTACCGATATTCGGTATTTCGTACCGGTATTATATAACCGATACAGAAAAACAATTCTTGACAAAATATTACAGAGAACCGATATTTGCTTCCGATATGGTACCTAAATACCGGTGCTTTGGAAAATATCGAAAATCTCTAAAGCTGGTATACGTTTTTGATAAAGAATAAATCTTCTTTTTCAAGGTGGATATTAGAAAACCTACTCACTTGTAAGCCAATGGCTCTGTATCTTGGTTATGAATTATGTGGTGTCGGTGCGAAAATGTACCCCTTTCGACATCTTGACCGGTGAATTGCACGTGATTACCTTCTTTAAGTAACGAACCCAATGCCAGAGCTTCACCGAGCGCCCAATCAATCATTCGTTTGTTCACCAATTCTTCTCTATTTTTCAGAATTCTTAGGAGGGCTATGTAGTAAATACACTAAGTGGGATAATTCACTTTTCATTTGTAAAATAGCCCACCTTTATGAACAACAAATTTTTTGTTTAAAGCAGGCGGAGTTGAAAACGCAAGCCCTATACTCTTGAGAGTGGATTCGTCAAGACCAGTCGATTTCATTTCGTATTTATCTTTGTTTTTGAAGAAACCTTTCCACTTACTGTCTATCCAATCAGACAATTTGATTTCCGATTCCTTTTTTGCCTTTTCCAAGGCCTCTTCCAACACCTTTTGGTACTCATCAGAGTACTCTTTAACCCTTTGATCAGTTATCAATCCTACAGATACAAAATGAGGTTACTCAATCATAAGCTGGTTTATATAATAAGTGAACAACGTTTTCACCTTCAGCTACCATTTTTTTAGTAAAATCTTGAAGTAGAGGTTGTCTGGCACGTATTTTACTATACATTTGAGGTTGAGTAAAAGCGGGCTCATCCGCCTCATTGTGGCCATGTCGTCGATAACCTATTAGATCAATAACGATGCATTTTCGGAACTTTTTTCGCCACTCTGATGCGATCCGACATACGAGACAGACAGCTTCCGGATCTTCGGCGTTCACATGGAAAACAGGAGCGTTAATCACTCTTGAGACATCTGAAATAACGACAACAATCGGCTGTTTATAAATCGTTAAAGATCAATACCGGCACACGTTGTTCCAGATTTGTAAAAACGAGGTTCCGTTGTAAATCCAATTTGGTTGTTGACAATGAAATGAATAGTTCCTTTGGTACTGAAAAAACTCAGATCCGCCAGCTGAATTGTTTCGAATACAATTCCTTGACCGGCGAAGGACGAATCTCCATGAATCAATATGGGCATCGACTATTTTGGAATAAAATCGTTCTATTGAAAGGAAAGATGACTTACGAAAACTATACCTTATCTCCTTTCGAGTCTTTAGAGAAAAATTGGACTGCACGGCATTTCCCTAATACAACAGGATTTACGTGTTCTAAATGAGAAGCATTTGCGATTAAGTTGATCTGGATCATCTTGTCATGGACCTCGTTTTTCATTTGTACGGAAGTACCTAAATGATACTTGACGTCCCCAGCACTTTCCATATCGGGTTTCAATCCGATAAAATGTACAAATAGTTGATAGAGTGGCTTTTCACACACGTTGACCAAGGTATTCAGTCGACCCCTATGAGCCATCCCAATATTGAAACATTCAACACCATAGGCAGTACTGTTATCGATGATCTCTTTAAGGGCAGGTATCATCATATCGCATCCCTCGATGCCGAATCGCCTTTCAGAAGGCCATTTGCGCGCAAGGAAATCTTCGAAGCTACATATACCTTATACCCTAAATGCAAAATTGATTCAAGAAGATGCTTACAGAGTGGTTTTTGCTAATCTTTCCCAAATTCTAGTCTTATGCTCTTTGGTTATAGAGAAGGTGCCAGGTTTTTCAAGATGTTCCTTAAGCCATCGAACTTTTTCATTATCACCGATATACTGAAATTCTACTCCTATGTGCTTTGTGTAAACTTCCTCGCATTTTTTAAGAATGTCTTCTAGAGTCATCTGTTCCGATCCGAAGTATGTATCTTTGGGTAACAGAAATGTTTCTTTCATCCTTTCAGGTTTATCTGTAACAAGTGTATTAAAAGTTTTATATTTTTAAATTGCTTAGGCTATTTTCTCACCAAACCCACGACTATAGAAACCACTATCCTTTTTCCACTTTTCTTTTTGAGCTGCACGTTCATGTTCTACGTTCGTCAATCCTAAGGGATCGAGGTCAGCTGCCATGTATCCCATATTCTAGAAGTAATAATCAAAAGAATATTTGAAAAAAAGACAAAATAAACCTGGTAGCATTTCACGAGGCTATCAACGACCTCTTGGTCGCGGATAGCGTCTACACCGGATGTTTTATTTGTCGGCTGATACTGTTGTTGATTCGATTCAACGTTTCCTAAACACTCTGTGAAAAATTTTGCCCACGACTGAAAATATTTTGATTGTCGAGTTTTAATACTACACTAGTTTTTCGCACTTACTGGATGGACGCTGTTCGGATCCGCAGTCCATTCGTTGTATAAATTGTCGATAAAACCCGTTGCATCTGGATTGATTGACACATCGCAATTTTTTCTCGTGGAAAATGAATTTTGTGGAGACTGGTACCTTATTATTTTAGTCCATTTCCTCCTGATTACTTTGAACAACAACATAATGCAATATTTTTGAAATTAATTCGCGTTCCGATTCATAGTTACCAAAAAAACAAACTTAAGGTCTCTAATAATTGAAGTTGAAGGAATACTAGATTTCGGACGTTTAAACTTTTTTCGAGTTAGCCATAGTTTTTTTTTTTTAATTTTTATTGGAATATTTTGTTAAAAAATAAAAGATCACAAAAATTGTCTCGATGGTAAAATACAAAATGAAGTAATTAACTTGATCGAAAATATAAGATCCAAAGTTATAGAACTAACTGTAACTGTAACAATAACTGTAAGTAACAATATGATCAGATAGAACAACTAAAAATAAAATATAATACTTCTATAACCAAGATTCAACTCAAACAATATCACAACCTAGGTTGTAATAAAATAGACAAAAATTATAAGTGATTATAATAATTAATATAATTAGCAGCATTTTCCATTTTACTGGACAAATCATTATGAAGCGATGGATCAATGACATCTGTGGGCTCCACTTTCTAAATTATTAATCTGCAAATGGTTATAGCCTGCTATGCAGAAAAAGAAAAGTCCCACAGGCTAGCTAGCATATCTGCTGTTTGTCTCACGACAAATCATAAAATCAATCATAAAAATTTTCACTTCTAGTAGTTAATATAAATCCATTTAATTATTTCACTCTTAATTTTATGATATCATTTATTTCTGATGGAGGAAGGGACTTTATTGTAGATTTCTGGAACTTTGTATCTTGCATGATGTTTGGACTTTGTTTGTTTTACTCTAGGTACTGTGGTATTTCCTATAGCAACTGGATCCGCGAACTTTGATTTATTCATTTAAATAATTCAATAATTTTGTGAACGCTTCAATGATTTACTAATTTTCATTTGTTTGCGTGTTAATAATTATTTGGTTGGGGACTGTTTTCTTGACCTCACTTTCCGTCAGGAAACTTTTACTGAATTGCTCATTTAAATTTGAAACAGCTTTTTTTACATGATTAGCAAACCTGTCAGCAATTTTATGAAACCAGCAAAAGCATTATAATAAAACTAGCAAAAGTATCTGTGACTTTTCAGGATCACTGAGTACCAGTCGAAACGTTTAACACTGAAACTGATGTAGCATTTTTATCTATGTAATCTGACATGTATCAGTTGAGCAAAGAAATGTCATTCAATTTTTCGGCGAAGCTTCAAATTAAAGTGGCATAAACATTTCCGGTGGTATTGGGTACAAATATCCTTAGTTCCTTTCGTTTCTTCTCCGAATAAATAGAAAAGTAAATCAGGTACATGAAGTGCAAGTTGGTATTCAATTAATATTGTGATTTTAGGTTATGTCCCGTAGGATTCTAGTTGAAACCAAAAATTTATCGAAAGACCCTCCACCTGGTATAAGCGCTTATCCAGACGATAACAACAACCGATATTTTCATGTGGTGATGGAAGGTCCCAGTGGTTCTCCTTACGAAGGTGGTTTATTTAAATTGGAACTCTTCTTGCCAGAAAATTATCCGTTGTCGCCTCCAAATGTGCGATTTCTGACGAGAATTTATCATCCAAACATAGATCGCTTAGGACGTATTTGTTTAGATATACTGAAGGAACAATGGTCACCCGCTTTGCAAATCCGTACAGTCTTACTTTCCATTCAGGCGCTTCTAAGTACGCCAAATCCAGATGATCCTTTAGACAATGATGTAGCGTCTATGTGGAAAACGCGTAAGGAAGATGCTATCTCCAAGGCCAAAGAATGGACTAAAACACATGCTATGGAATAAGGTTTCCTTGGAAAATGTTGCATTTAACAAAAAAGACAAGTTTTTCTGGTAAAAGTAAATTATTCTACATAGTTTGGGATTAAATTAAATTAAGGTTATTCAGCTTCTTTTAACTATTTTTTTATAGTTGAACATCAGATTGCTGACTGTGATAATTAAGTATGTATATATAAATATTTATATACATATATGTGCGTGTTATTCTTATTGATGAGATTGATTCATGTAAGGACTGATGAAACCAATAAATTTTGAGAACAGATACTGTGTTTTCATATTTATTTAATGAGATTGTTTTGTGTAGATAATAGATAGATGACGAAAACCAATTGGGAGGTTTTGCAACAAGCAGAAGAAATGTAGTTTACTGATCCTCTTGGCGCATGAATGTAAATTGTTCATAAAATATTTCTTGCAAATTTTAGAATTCATTCATTTTGAATATTCGCAAATCGCGCCTATTCGGTTCTTTACTTCGAGAAATTCCTATTCTGTTTGAATAAACTAGAGCACCAATCGGTTAGATGGCGCTCTATCCACTTTTTCAACTCTTCGGGTGTAATTGACTAATAATAGCAGTCAATGCATATATGTTTATAAAATAATATTTGAATAGACGGTAGATGATAGTGCTTTCCTGTGTTTACTACCGCCAACATTGATTATTTTGTGTATCTTAGCACACAGTATTGATAATTTCTTTGTATTTTATTTTCAAACACAGTTCTTAAGTGATAAGCTCATTGTTTGGTAGTAAACATAAAGCGAAACCTGAATATGTAATAAAAAGATACTTTGATATTATTTAGTCTGATATTTTTGATTCAGATACAGCGCATGAGAGTGGCAGTAGCGCATTTGTCAAAAGTGCTGGTAGCTGGTGTTGGAGTGGGGATCTCGATTGCTCCGCAAAATTGACAGTACGTAATCAGCTGGGAAGTGCGTCGGCAAGTTTCGGCGCGTGGGCGTTATGAAAACAAACGTCAATTTTACGATCTACAAGTGTGAATTGCCGCTATCAAGTTGTCAAAATTGTACATCGTTTAGTGATTCGTGAATGTCACTAGTGCTGATACTAAACTTTTTCCTTGGATGTATGTTTTGAATCTATATACGCTATTCGCGGATTTCTGCGGTAAGTTGCAAGTGGGACGTCTTTTTCATGTTGTTATTGCTATTTTTTATGTAAATAGATGTTCTGATGGAAATAGCGTGTTACAAGGATAGGAAATAACCATCATTTTTATTTTTGTTGAGATAAGTAGTACTTAATAGGTTAATATGACATTTTAAACATATACTTCCCCATGTTTCGTTATAAAATTGCAAAATAGTTCCTCCTTTGTTAGGCACTTGCTACGGACACGCAAACGAATCGCTTCCAATTTATGTTCACTCCAGTTGCTGCCGAATTTCTTTTGTTAACGAGAATGTCTACCACAAGGAAAAAATTGCTTAGACCAGGAAATATGAGTAATAGAATCCGGTTTTGTCGAATTATGAACGTGACATTGAATAAAGTCAGAATTCTGATTAATCATAACGATTCATCGACTCCATGACATAAACCACTATTATAACCGAAGTATGAATAAGTGATATGATTGTATGAGAACTATCCACTCGTTTTGTATTTGGCTGTTTTGGTAACGGAATTATGTTACCGATACCGATCATGTATAATCTGTTATGTACTGGTAGCCGAACATCCCAACATTCCGACTCAGGGCTGGATCTACAACTTTGAAAAAGAGGAACAGACTGCCCCAATGTTTTACCGAGTCCTATCAATCGTCAGGAAAGGTGTTCAGTGCGTGAATTTGCGAAAATTACACCAAGAATCGCTAAGAGGGTTGGAGCTGAAATTTTTTATGGAAATATATGAATTTCACATATTCAATGAGAAAAATTATTTGTGTCGGTAATTTTTATTTAAATCAATATTTCGTTAAGCTTTTGGTGCTGAAGGTTTCAGCGTTTTTCTTGATTTATTTCGGAAACAGCATGTGTTGCTCTCTATGAACAATATCAATGCATCAATAATTCCAGCTACATTGTAAATATTACAAATAAATTTTGAATTGTGTCGAGCTTACCTTGCTCTGCTTCTACATTATTAAACAATTGTTAATTTTGTCTTTGGTCCTTCGGGCCGGACGTTTAGAAATTTGTTTGGAACATTTACGATAGGTACTAATAAATCATAACAAGCGTTAAATGAACTTTTACTCAGTTGACTTGCCGATGGCGATTTTAATAGCGTGAATAACAATGAATTTTTGCCTTAAGTAGTAGTGGTTAGGTTATGGCATCCGGTGTAAGAATACCCATTTAGAATATCCGTTAATGGAGTAAATTACTTTTCTCCTAACTTGAATGTAGGATATCGTTTGCGAAGATAAGCAATGATTTCCATGACTTAAATTTGATGTTCATGCGGCGAGATGACTTTCGTTTTGGGCTTATTATGATCATTCGATTGCTCTTAAGTTGGGAACCGGTCCTAAGACGAGTCACAGTTTCGTTGCACCGCAAAAGCGTAAGTTAGGCATCGAATAATTTGATCAAAACGGAGGTTTTCAAGACGCGCAGGTTCAAAGCTCGACCTAAGTTATGGTACCGAAATCGGCTACATGAATGAATTTTATTTCATTTGCAGTGAAGTTGTGAATGTGAATAAATTTGCATTTACAATTGTGAACCTGAATTAATTCACATTCGCACTTATAAATGTGAATTTATTTACATTTACAAATAGGTGAAGTATGAGTTAATTCATATTCACATTCACAAAAAAGTATGATATGAATTAATTCACATTCTTGTTTATTAATACAAATGTGCCCAACTCTCGCCTGTAGGAATCATGTGAATTCCAAACGAAATTACATGATGGCCATGGTACGAATGAGAAAATTGTTTGAGGGGTCTACGGATGAACTGCTCTTACAACAATTTTGGTGGAACAACGATAAAAATTGTAACTTAACGGCAAAAATATTTAAACCTTACTTTTTTTTTAAATTATTACAAGCTGATTTCGGAAGTCAAGAAAATGACACTATAAAAGTTTCTTAATTCCCATCAACATTAGCAATACGGACATCGTATTCCTGTTTCTGAAGTCGTTCTTTCACCAAGACGCCTTTTCCTTCTTTTTAACAACTGGTTTCCGTCTCCAATATAACTACACCTCGGCGACTTGGGCTTTTCTTTAACCTACTACATACGTGTTGATAACGCAGAAAAAAATGTAGAATTCTCGTTGTAAGGTCGGCGAGCTCTCGACCCGCTGAATAATGATGTACCTGTAATTCTCGAATAATTGCAGTTGCTATCAAGCAATTTTCCGGTCGTCGCGCTACCTCCGTTTCAATCTGGACTGGAAATGCGTGATATGCATGGTGAAAGAAATGCGAGCCGCATAAGTGAAGGTATCTATCTATAAGGAGATATTTTACTGTAATTATACCGAGGAACTGACAGAAAGAGGTGAATGTACCTACGTTTTTAAAAACAGATTTTGATGGTCTAATCACTATGAGAACTTCCTATCTTCATCGTTCAAGGCAGTTTTTCATTGAGTAAGGAGATGCATTCAAGGTTGAGATGATTTTACCCACTAATTGAATTTGCAAATTTTCATGACAAAATATGTAAATCGTGATTGCAATTTGTAATAGTTGAAATCTTCTGTTGTATTCCACTAACCTTTGGCAATCGTGTACTAACCCATCTGGTTGTTCTTGGTATGATGAAATAAATTAAGAAACTTCTCTGACTGAACGTAATACGAAAAATCAATGGGAAGACAGTGATGTCGATGTTGAGATACATAGTTCTCTTTCTTTTCGATGATAATGCGTCCGTGCGTAAGAACGTGTTTATAGACTCGAAGTGCAACTTTTTACCCATTAAAGTTAATAACCTCGTAGATGGGTTCACGTCGTGAACTTCACATATATCGAATGAACGCACTCGACATTGGTCTGGATTAAAATAGGAGCTAACGGGTGATGATGTGAAATAGATTCGATGACGTGATCAAAAAATTCAAATTGTTTTTAATAATTTTCATAAGTGCGTTTGATTACCAATTTTAATAACATCCCTTTTTTCATCCACAAAACTACTTTCATGAAGTTTTTTTTCATAACGCATTTTACATTTTACGTATCGACTGAATCATTTTATACTTGGCTACAGAATACTCATGGCCAACCCGAATGGAGCCCAGCCGGGGCATCTGATACCACCGCGGCCCAACAGCACCATGTTCCCGATGCCTGGTGTACCACGGGATGACACTAAAGTCGAACTGTGCGCCCACGTCGACACTCACTACAACGTCGCCGCGGCATCAATTTGTTGTTGTTACATCATGTTCGGGATCTTGTATACGTTTGTAGGTGAGTTTATAGCCAAACTATGTATGCAACTTACATAATTCAGTGTGAACACAAATTCAAATCCGGGTCAATGAAATTTCATATCTTGGAATGCTCAAGATAATTATTATATTTTACATAAACATTAATTGGCGTAACTATGGCGGCTCAGCCTCCTTTTGTGCCAGACTTGTTGGTGAGGAGCGATTCTGGGGTGACACTATTTGGATTTACCACATTATATTAATGGTGCATGGTGTTACTGCCCCGCCTAATTCTTGTTCTCCGTTTGGAAACGTTCGAACTTAAACTGGGAAGACCACACTAGTTTCGAATATCCTTTACAGCGTACGCGGCAAGATGTTTTGGTCTGTGGAACATTGCACGTTTCGCGTCACAGCCCACTTTGAGAACGTCTGAGCCTCCTCCTCTCAAGGAGCTCCATTAAGCAGATCTGTTCGCTTTCATAGGGTAACAGTATGCAGTGCAATTTGGAAAATCTTATTTTTCCGTGGCCTAAGGTTTGCCTTGCCTAAATTGAACGGAGTGGAACTTGGCGAAATCTGGTTTCATCAGAACACAGCAGGAAGATTGATGGACTTTCGGAAGGGGAGGTTCCCCAGTTGATTTTAACTGACCAGCGTGATCCCCAGATTTAGTCTGCAGCGATTTTTTAGTGCAGGTCAACTTCAAATTGAAGATTTATAATGATCCTTCCATGACCATGTGTACCAAACAACTTCTGGTAGTGGTTGGCTGGAAACGGTGTGCTTTCCAGGAATTGGCAATTATCAAAGAGCAGTAGGAATTTATTTCAAACCCAAGTTTATGTTAGAACGAGAAAACCACAGCCAGTTACCTTCAGAATTTTTTTGGTATGGTGGTTAATTAAACGTCCAATTGAAGTTAAACGGTTTCGGCAATTAGTTATATGTGATGAGAAAATACGTTCGAGTACATATCGAACGGGATTCTCAACGAGAAAATATCGATTTTCCGCTTTGGTCGCAAACAATGAAGATGACGCGCGTTTGCTGAGGAAGAGGAGCCGCTCGGGCGCAAGGTCGTCGCGTTCATATCGATCGGCAAGCCGTCGGCGGCGGCGTCGGCACCGTCGTCGCTCCCGATGACGACGATGATGACCGGGGCCCGCCTCCGCGGCCCCCGGATCGGATGCTGCAGGACACGCCCGCCCGCCGCCGCGCCGTCGTCTGCATATCAACAGTTGAGATTGGAATTCGAACGAAAAATTGTGGATATTTTTAAGCGACCTAAATTTTCCACATTCACATGAATTCGACAAACTTTTGCAATCTTTTGTAGCCGCATTTTTCCATCAACTTTGGAATCGAATTCTAGGGATTTTGAGACATCTGAACATATTCAGCGGATTTTAGCTTCAGGAATGGATAATGATTGTTATTGGGCACAGAAAAAGAAATTAAATTACTCAGTCGTTATGTCAACTTTCCCATTACCGTTGGGAAATTATCGTTAACCAGTCCTCAACTGACATGAAAAGCCAAACAGAAAATAGTTTGATCAGCAATGCAAGAAAACTCTATTACTTATGATGTCATGAAAATGAAAATAATCTTATTTATTTTTGAAATAAGAGTGAATTGTCTGATTTGGAGCTGCAGCGATTCGACAGCAAGTCTGATCAAGTATAAGTGTTGACATTCTATCACAATGCACTCGATATTTACCCAATTCACCAAAACGTCTAATATTACTTTTATAATAGCTAAATAATCTCGATAATTATGAAAGTACAGTGACTACGTACAAGTGACGTCACCCTTGGATACGCGTCGGCATACCGTTTTGAATGTATCGTGAATCATGATTATTGATTAGTTAATTTCAATTAAATGTGCACGAACAAATCGAAATATAACCGCTCCGCACTTTATTGACATTATAATTCATTAAATTGTTAATGTTTGTAGTTCACCATAACTATTGATTCTTTGGTTCTCAAACTTATTTTAATGCCAAGCAGTTTAAATGGTGCTTCTAAACGTTTCTACGTTACGATTCGTACTTGAATGATTCATTTTCACCCCATCAGCAGTCACTATGAAGCAGAAAAGATGGTTTCCAATTAAATTGAAAAAAAAATTCGCACTTGTTTGATTTAATTCTGTTTGTTTCCAGTGTGAATATAAAATTGAACCGAAATAAAAAATTATTAAATATTATTAACTTAATCCTTTATTCACCGTATTTAATTCAACAGGTTACCGATTATTCAAAACTGTTATGTTTTTAACCGGCTTCATCTTCGCTTCGAGTCTGGTCTATCTCATCTGCTTGCAGGGGGAATTGATGCCACCCTACGGTAACGCAGGTACAGTTTTTTTCAACTGATACTTTTTAACATACGCATCCTATTTATGAATATATTTTAGGTGTAGCCATATTGGCCGGTGTTCTCTTCGGTCTTATCACTGTTCTCGTTCAGTACGTTGGACTTTTTATGAGCGGTCTTCACACCGGATTTTTGCTCGGTTTGGCCGGCCTCCTCCTGGCCGACCACTTCATGGACACATCGCCCAAAGGATCTGTATGGCTGTGCGTTGGTGTGCTGCTAGCGAATGCCCTGATTTTCGCTATATTCAACCTGTACTTTAGAAAAGGTAACACGAAATTATAGGGACAATGAACCATTTACTTTAAATTGTAACAGGTTTAACGATACTTGGAACGAGTGTGTACGGAGCGGCAATTCTGACAGCGTCCATGGATTATTTTGTTGAGAAGTTATCGATGATCTCTTGGCTCTGGCAACGCGTGTCCCTACGGCCGGTGGAGCCGCCGCCTTGTTGGTTTTCGTGGATCGTGCTCGGCGCCTGGCCGTCCTTTTTTCTTGTTGGTCTCATTATGCAGTGCGCAATAACAGGACGCGGCGTGCACCACGATGACGACGGTACTGTACTTCTCGTTTGAAAATAAAAACGAATTTTTTTTGGGACGGTTATATTTCAGTAGAAGCTGGCAGAAAGAAACCGCGTGGGGGGCTCAGCACTAGGTGTCAAACGAGAGCGGAACGGGCGGAGATGCGCCAGAAAAAGTACAGATACTTGTACCAAGTTCGAACGGCGCATGGTGACGTTATAAGCCAAGTAAGATCATTAGTATTGTCTCAATATAACACCTACTCGCATTCATTGATTTGACCAGAAATACATTCACAGAATGCACGACTCGTCTCAAAGTATACAACAACCTTGCATTACAATATAGGCCCATTATTCAATATGTACCTCATATTATTGCTAATGGCAGAATGTAAATAGAAAGTGTTAGATTTGCTCTCACTGAAAAATTGATAATTTATAGTAGATTCAATACTGAAATTTTAGTTCGATTTTTAATTTGTTCTAGAATTTCGTCCAAGCGTTACAAAAGAAAGAGGCTGCCGAGACGCAAGGAAGTGGCGAGTGTAGTACACTTCAGTCGGATGCAACCAACCTGACTATATTACCGGACGCACACCTATCCGCATTGACTGAAAGCGAAGACGACAGTCAAGTGGAAGTACGCAGGCCGAGACGTTGAAGTGGCAGGTGCATTATCTAACGTATTTCGACAATACCCTCGATGGGATTGATTTCAGTTGTGATTCAAACAAATTTGCACCAAAATTTCTTCTGAATATGATGAGTTACACAACAGTAGCATATCGTTGACAACATTTAATGCGACGTAATCGTGCAGATTGTATTTGATAGAATGTTATACAAGGTCGCAATTTACTTTTGAAGTTTTGTCGAAGTTTGAGAATTTTTGAAATTTGAATGGACGTTTTTCGTTTAAGGATAATCCTAGATCCGACTTTTTACGAATATTATCAAGTTTATCAAAAATTTCGTTTCAATAATAAAAACTCGACGTTTTAACAAGCTTTGCGAAATCATATTAAGTTAATGGTAAGTAAGTAAACTATCCGGGAAACAGTGTTCCATTTTATAATTATCGTCATCTCTCTTACTTTCGATTTTTATAAAGAAAACAGCTGTAAGTTAATACTGCCAATATCTGATGGAGCTAGTTGTGACTTTAAAATAAATTAAAAATGAACTGTAGTCTCAAAAAAATGGAGGTAGGCGGGGTTGCTAACCTCACTTACCTTGCAACCGTCAGTTCATGTTTGACATCAATGTCATCGAAATAAATAAAGTTATCCGTAGCGAACCGACGGTTCTTTTTTAATTATGAATACATTAAAACCTAATATGGTATGCATTGATCAATACAAGAATATATTAATGAAATTGAATGAGTCGTGCAGACCAAATGGGTTGTTAATTCCTCATTTATTTTAAAATGTGTCAAAAAGGTGGATCTGATCAGAGGCGGCGATAGGCGTTTTCCGTGGCAGATGGCCCCGCAAAACCGAATGGAGACTTTTTTAAACAACTTTCGCAAATGTTCAACTTCTTCACACAAATTAATCAATTAATTGAACTTACGAAAGTACCATAATGCTAAATTTACAATTCAAATCAGCTATTAATTAGTGACGCGATAGTTGATAACGATAATAATATTTTTGAGATGTATGATGTTGAAAGTAGACTGATGTTGATTTTTACTTTCCAAACATGTTCATATTATTTTCACGATTGGCTCCAATCTCCAATGCTCAAATCTTTCGATATAGTCGAAGCGCCAAAGGTAGTTGATAAATCGAACATTCCAGTTTCAGTGGAAGTAGTGGGCAGTTAACAAGAAGTTTTTGCGAAAATCTATATTTTCAATACCAATTTAGAGACTATTTTAGCATAGTTTAAACCAATGTTTGATAACATTCTAGTTATAACAAATCGATATGTAGATTTATGAAAGTACAAAGATAGTTTTTTGCTATTTGCAATAAGTCTATTAGTCTGATACCACTCTGAAGATAATCGTTATTTCCTTGCTGTAAATAATGATTAGGCTCGATTTTTTAAAATATTTTCGAGAGGTAAAAATCAAAAAATTGCTTACTACCGTTTTTTCAGCCGTTTCCACTAGGACTGAAATTCTACATTTGTTATCATTCTATAAGAAACAAAACCTTTGGCGCTTAAACTAAGGGCCGGTTTCACAATGTCAGATAAACTGATTATTTTCACTGAACTTTTTGGTTATCTGACAGATAGGACTTTATCTAGAGTTGGTGAAACAGGCCCTAATAGTATATTTGCAACAGTGCGTTCCGGATTAATTACCACGTAATCCACTTTCACTCAAAATAATGCCACAAAACTTATTGGAGGCACAACGGTTAGTTACGCGTCTTGAGATTGTTTCATTTTAAATCGAGGAGTGATAACTAAGTTTTGATGTCATTTACAAGCACGCAATTTTTTAAGGTTCATGTTGGTCGAAAGGGACGAATGTGGCAGTCGATAGTATATATAAGTGGTGAAACTCGAACATTAGTCCAAAAAAAAATGTGATAAATATTTATTGTAACCGGCCAATGTACATACTAACAATTAACAATTAACATTCCGCTTCTATTTATGTTCCTTGATATTATTTTAATTGTTATTGAAGATGTGGTATATTTCCATTATTTGGCAAGAACGGGGATACAAAGTTTGGTGGAAACGGGAAGTGCCTTGGGCAATTGTTTCTTGACCAATGGTCGAAAAAGTTTTTTAACGAATCTACTCGGTGTTATCGATAAAGTAATAGAATGACCAGGAAAACACATCGAGTAGGCCAGTTTGAAAGAAATCATTTTATCTACCTGTTTGATTGTTTTTGTCTATTTGTGTAATAATATTGTGTGATACATCTTTGTACATATTTTTGACATATTTAGTTTTAAGGAATATTCGTTAAATTGTCGCATATATCTCAACAAAAGTCTGTAGTTATTTAATTTTGTGTACATAAAAATTATCAAAGCATTTTTATTTTCATAAACATACAAATCAAGGAGAAAACGATTTGTTTCGCATGTACTCCTTTTCCTTCAAATACTTTTCTAAATCCTGAACGATGTAACATTGTTATATAATTTCTGCAACATCATGTGCAGATTAAATCGACATTTGAATAGAAAGCAATAAAACACTGTGAATTTATATAATCATAGACATACGCGGTTAAACAAATCCACTGAGGGCGGTAATCGAAGGATAATATGTTCTGTAAGTTTGAATACGAACTACGTCGATTTCCAAGGATTTCCTCTTCTTCATAATTTCGTTCTCCAATTCGATGCGTCCGTCCACCAGGTCAATTAGGTTTTGCTGCGCCTGCTTCAGTTGAGCCAACAGTACTGACGCTTGTTCGCCAATAGTTTTAACTTCTTCAATTAGCCTGAAACATTATCGTTTCAGCTTTTTTTCACGTCATATGCCGATTTTCTTACCCAAAATGACAATCGTCTCGGCAATTCTCGACCCTTTCGCGCTGCAACAACAAATGCAGTCGCGTTTGTGCTTTTTTCATGCATAAATCTATTCGTCGTGTTGCTGCTTTCAGGTCATTTACCAGTCTTTCGGTGTCAACTAACCTTTGAAGAGTCTTGAAAAAAAAAATTATTAGCTTTTTTGAACTAGTTTATCATTCACAAACCTTCTTCAGTTCCGACTCCAATTGATCCAAAACTGCTTGCACACATTGGGTTCGTTTTTTTAAAGCCACGTTGACGACATCAGCTTGCGTATGCAGATCGCGAGCGGCGTTTTTCAGCACATTATCTAAGCTACCTCGAAGAACAATCGACTTTTGCCTGGTGGCTTCAGCTCTTTTTAGAATCTCCTTAATAAAAAGATCCCAAAATTCGGGTGTTGATTGTCTGCAATCAGTAAAACAGTCTCAAGAGTTTTCGAATAGAAGAAAAATATAAACAAAAAGTTGTTTGAAAATCTAAAAAAACTGATTATAACTATAGCAAGGAAATTAAATTTCAAGATCAAAGGAGAAACGGAAATGAAATCGAACAAAATAAAAAACTAATTTGTTGCAGATGTAAAATGAAAATATTGACACGAACTCTCCGGGGAAAATAATTGATCCAGGTCTGAAAAGGAGTACTGAAGATCGCAAGTTGAGAGTTCTGGCGTTATCGAGAAGCTGAAATGACTGCTTTTTATCGGTCCAATCCATTTCCAAACGTCGCTTTGAGGTTTTATTTTCTTCTAGTTGGTCTTCGACATCTTTCATGACACGGGTGAAGTGGTCCCGAATTTCATTACATAGAGCGCGTTCTTTGATCAATTCCACTTCGACCTCGTCCCGAACTAACTCTGAATCCATCCGGCTGGTCCGGATGTCCAAGGATTCACCAACTAAAAATTGAACATTTTTAGTGCCATATCGACTGAATATTATAAATCGCGTTGATGTACCGATGGCTTCTGGAACTTGCAAAATACTGCTTGCTGTCTTCAACCGTTTTCGAAGTTCCTCCAATAGGATCAGCTCTTCTGCGGACGCGGCGATGGCGCGCTCCAATTCACATTTCCACCTATGTACTTCCCTTTCCTTTTGGTTCAATCTCTTCGTCATATCACCCTGATTTTTATCCGCATCTGCTTGCGTCTGTTTTATGCACTGTTTACCGTTCCATTCGATTCTTAGTTAAAAACCATCCAACAGATTAATCGATGATATTAATCAATAGACGATTCTTACAATTTGCTTTTCTCGATCGCATTATAAGGTCTCCCTTTCAATATATCCTTGTTATGTTGTCTCCATTCGCCTTCACTGTATCTGGATATGGAATAACGATCCACCACTGGCCTGGTACCTGTTAAAGCCTTCATCGGTCCCCAATCGATTCTACCTGTTGCCCATGGACCAATCGGTTCCATTTTTCCCAAATCGGTTATGAGAAGTGAGTCCTCCGGTTGAGGCATATAACAAGGGGGTCGTTCATTTGGATGTATGCCTAATGTCGGATCATGTTGAGGCTGCGCTTGAGGTAGCGCGTTTTCTTCGGCTTGCATTCCCGGAAACCTAGGCCCGTCTTGAGCGTTACGCTCCTCCTCTAATTTTAAAATATTTTTAATTGCTGCCCTTTTCAACGGATTACTTACGATGGTGGTCTACTTGAGCGCATGGAGCTTCACATGTAGTAGGTTTTATTGGTGGTGCAGATAATGATGGTGGATTGTATGTTTGTGTGGCTCCAAGTTGACCCTTAAGGTCTGGAGCTTTTTGAATTTCTACATCAGGCCTTGGCACCGTACGGTTTGGCATGTAATATTTCGGATCTTGCGACTATAACGATAAGTTTGTTATTTCCGTTTGTGAGTATAAAATTTACCTTTTCGAAATGCGCCAAGTGAGGACAGTCGCCGCAAGACTGAGGAGGAAATTGAGACATTTTCTCGAACGATGAGTGCGAAAGTCTTTGGCGTTAATAGACGTACAAAATTCTGTTACTATAGCGACGATCAATCATCGATTCCGCTATCTAGATGTTTGAGGAAATGAATCCTGTAATTAGAAATTCATAATTGGACCGGAGATTTTTATGTTTAACCTGTTGAATATATATGGGAAAAGTTTTTGTATGAAAATCTTACCTTTTGTCTATATCAATTACTATAGTCAATAAATAATCAGTCTGCGTAATCTGCTTTATAATTATAACTCCATTGATTTATTCACATACGTTTAGTACTGTTAAAAATTATATTTATACTGTCGTGTTTGACATTTCAACTCGCTCACTTTGTCACTGACGCTGAAAAAACTTTATAAGATCAGAAATATCGAGTCGTCTTTCGGTAGAGCGCAAACTTGAATAAAATTTCTAAAAGATTATACTAAGAGGGCGCAAATATTCTTGGTTTTTGGTACCAACCGGTGCATTGGACGCGGTAAAAAAAAACCGCGCGCTCGCAACTTTGATACTTTGCACGCTACTGGTACAAACTTCTCGTTCAGTTTAAAATGAACAACTAGTTACTATAATAATTTAAAATCACACCTCATTCACTTACACCATTCCAGTGAAGAATAGATTTCTAGGAAACAGCGTCTGCAGATTTTATTTTATATAACTTTCGAACGAATAATGGTGAATAATTAGGCCAATAGTTAACTTTCAACGGATTGCTTTAAAAACAATTTTCTTGGTAACTTTCCGAAACATTGAATTTTATGCAATATAGTCAAATGTTTGTATGAAGAAGTCTGTTCGTTTACACCTTCAAAATTCTAAATTTTTAAGTTGATGGAAAAAATGTTCTCATTTCCAAGTATGAAATAAACAATATTTACTCGCTTTCTCTCCAAAGAATGAAAACAGCCTATTGAAGGTAAGAGTGCAGAATAAATAAATATACTATAAATTAATTTTTATTATCACATTTTCAACATGAAAATCATGTTCAGTCATGGCTTGTACAATAATCAAGTAAATTCAGTAAAAATTGTACAAAAACGCATTATAATTGTATATTATATCTAAAAACAAGAATGAAACCCTCCAGGAGTTCATTGAACAAATGAACTGATTAGTATGACATTTAATGCATTTAGAAGGCAAGTAATACCAACTGCTCAAATTTCGAAGTTCGTAGCGACCAAGTTAAGAGCAGATGTCTATAGAGTGGTTTGAAACCATTATACGAATCTTTCGTAGCAACGCAACTATTTTTTTCATTTTGTTCAAATGCTTGAGTATTTTACTCATATAAACTAAAACCACCATTCACCTGTAGAATTCCTGCGTTTTCATTAAATAAAAAAAATTTTTTCACTGACAATTTTTTGTGACCAAATGACAACGACATTAAAAAAAAAACGTGACTAAATGCTCTTTACACCCACTGAATGGAGAAGCTCCTTCAAGCGGGTTATTTCTTCATCTTTTTCTGCCAGTTGACATTTCAGCTCCTTGATGCGTTTGTCAACACCACCAGCAACATCGCATATCTCTTCCAGTAGTTCGGAAGCGCTCGGTCGATCCTTGGGCGACTTTGAAACCAATCTAATTATTATACTGGCAAATTGAGGATGTTGTATTGAAATCCTAGGCGGTAGTCGTCCATGCTTCTTCAATTCTTCGATACACATATTGCGCTCCATATCGGTGGTGAAACTTTCCACCAGCTCCAGCAGTACGATACCCAATGAATACATATCACTCTGAATTGAAAAGAAAAAATTATTAAGTACATTGTTTTAATTATATGTATAAAACTCACTTTCGGATTGCATTCTCCAGCCAATTGTTCTGGTGCTGCGTATAATTTAGTGCCGAAAGCTAGGCTATGACGAACACTTTGCAAGGGACAAGCAAGACCAAAATCACCTAATTGAACTAACAATTTATCATTATCCGTCTGGATGAAAATATTGCTTGGTTTAATGTCGTGATGCACGATTCGTTTCGAGTGTATATACTGCAATCCTAGAATAGTATGACTATATTATAATTCTTGCAATAATAATGCAATTGATGAAAATTAGAATAAATACACAAATTTTTTGATTCAGGAAAGCTACACACGCTGCTTTTTACTTTAGAAATAATAATAAACACAACATATACAGCCATTGAATATTCCCCTCATTATACCTGTCCATTTTTTACTTGAAATTATAAATGACAGTAAACATATTTTTCTAATTAATATATTACTCACCTTCCAAAAGTTGTCGGAGAATTTCTTTAACTGTAGAATCGTGAACGATTTTAGCGGGCAGTATGGCTGTCTTGAGATCAATTCTTTCTTGTGATTCATTCCTGCATGTTAACCATTGCTTCAGAGTTGATTGGCACAACGCCATCTGTATGTATAAAGTAGCCCATTTCTCTTGCATTTTTTGCTCTACTTTGATACGATCTATTTCCACCATATCCAATGGACAAATTGCATCGCCTCCTTCTGATACACTAGATCTCTTCTGCCTACGTGTTTTATTGTTTGCTTTTTCAAAATGGTTGGATAATGATCTGTGACTTTCGATTCCATTAAAACTATGTTCAAAAACAACTTCAAAATCTGAGGAATCATTGTCGATGTAACTGCGTTTTGAGAAGGAATTTGCGTTGTTTTGGTGATAGATATATTCCTTTGTTATGTTATTCTTCAAACTAATAATAGTTTCTTCATCTTGGTCGTCGTCTTGATCGTCAACTTGACCCATGTCCAGCCAGGCTGCTTTGTATTGTACAATATTTGGATGGTTTACACTTGCAAAAGTTTTGACTTCTGATAAGTAACTTTTAACATATTCCAAACCTTCTGAGCGAATTGGAATTTTTTTAATGGCATACTCTGTGCCATCAAGTTTATGTCTCACTTTATACACCTGAAATTTCATGAATGAATTCGATTTTTCAATCACAGGTCGTCAACATCTTACAACTAATTGGTGCTATTAACAATTTCTATCAAAAAGTCACTTTTCCAAATTACTTAAGAATATTTGTAAGGAATGAATTGCATTACATTAATATCAATAAAAATAACAAGAAGACAATCCAACCAACCTTTCCAAAACCACCTCCAGCAATAAACTCAATCTCATCAAACTCCCTGTGATAATGGGAAGTGGCCAAATTTTCATCTTGCCATAAGCTCTGAATAGAAAATGGCTGTTTCCCAGAGGAAGCAGCAAAAATGTGGAGGAACGCATGTTGATACTGAGATCGAATTCCTTCAAATTCCTTCATTTGATAACTTTCATCTATAAGGTTCATCTGGTACAATCGATCACAAATTGTTTTATATATCACATTTGCTTTTTTCTCGTCTTGTTCATAAGCGGTACATAAATTTTTAACCAACGATTCGATCAGAATACTGATGTGGGCTGATAGATTTTTCTTATTTACGACGCATAATGAATCATCGTACGATTTATCGGTAACTTCAACTTGATTTTTGGGGTCCTTTCCATCACCCTCATCCACTTCCGTGTCGGATAGCATTCCAGATTTTGCCATTGATACGAAATAATGATTAGTTGGTGGTACACAATGATTGTATTTCAAATAAACACTGAGAATGTATGTATCTACAGATGTTTTGGCTAATTTTCGAGATTGGAAATGATAACACACTGAAAACAAAATTAATATGTCAGATTGCCAGATGACTGATCTGATCTAATCACAGCACAAAATTTATGCCATTTTCTGTGAATTTAGCACACAATGACGTCAGGATGAAAATACTGTAAACGATCGAAAAACTCTTTGAAATAGTGTGGCTGATCCACAGCTTGAAAAAATAATTTCTCAAGAAAATTTTGATTTCTTACTTTGAATAATTGAGAAAAAAGTTTCAGTTAGCATCAAAATACTCACCTTTAACTCACGACTTAAATGCACAAACATGGCGAACCAGCATACCCCTCTTTAGAGCGCACGAATTATGCACTATACAGACATTTCTGTGTAAACAGCTATTATGATTTTCTGTGACATTATTCTTAACCTCTCCAAATAACGGCGAGGTGTTCTTCACTTCGTTAAATTACTTTAAGTTATTAACATGTCTTATCGCGGTCGAGGGGGTGGAGGACGTGGTTTCGGTGGCGGCAGAGGAGGCGGCTTCGGTCGTGGTAGAGGAGGAGGTGGCGGTGGACGTGATAGATTTCCCCAAGGTCCACCAGAACGTGTGGTGCCATTTGGATACTATGACTACCCTGTACAGGACGAACTTGTAGTTAAAGCTGAAATTGAAGAAGTACCTTTCTTCAACGCTCCAATTTATTTGGAAAATATGGAACAAATTGGTAAAATTGACGAAATTTTTGGTAATATAAGAAACTATTCGGTAACGGTCCGTTTATCGGAGAATATTTACTGCACTGGTTTCAAAAAAAATCAAAAACTCTTCATTGATCCTGCTAAGTTATTACCAATCCAAAGGTTCTTGCCTAGACCACCAGGAACACCTGCCCCGAAAAGAGGCAGAGGTGGCGGTCCAAGAGGCCGTGGTGGTCCTGGAGGACGTGGAGGAGGCAGGGGAGGCTTTGGAGGTGGTCGGGGTTTCAGAGGAGGTAACAGAGGCGGTAGAGGAGGAGGAGGAGGATCTTTCAATGGAGGTAACAGATCAAGTGGCAATTGGAACAATAGGGGACAAGGTGGGGGTGACAGTGGTTTTAAAAGAAAAAGGGATTGGAACTGAAAACAATTAAAGACCTTGGTGAATGAATGGGCAACAATGTCCATTCCTAGAGATGGTTTTTGTGAAAATTTATATTCTTGAATTAGTTTATGTATAGAAGCATAATTCTACTTTCAGAATATGAATGTACATAATTTTAAGCTAGCTCATAGGAATTATGTTCAAATATGAAACATTTTTTAATAAAGAAATTTTAATATGTAATGTGTATGACTTTCTGGGTGTTCTGTTAATTTCTAAAATAATGAATTGGAATCCATTCAAAGATTCTCTACTCAAGTGCCTTAATAATTTGGAGGTCTATAATGAATAATATTATTTGAATCTGTGCTGTAATAATACTATGATCAAATCTGATTTTGATTTGAAATATTCTTCACACTTATTTCTATCTATGGCGTCGACGGAAATTTTTTACGTCTCTTTATGATAATCACCCGAAATAATTCGTCACGAATTATTTATTTATTTCAGATCGAACACGTAACGAATGAAATAAAAATCAACTCATTTGTTAATTCCAACTGGTAAAATTTTACCGCGTGTCCGGTTTATACGATGGTTGCGTCAACATGACAACAGGGCTCAGAAGAACTCATTATTCGCGTGTTTCTCGCTTTGGCCATAATTGAGTGTAATATACGATGCTGTGGTGTCCAGAATTTCTGTTTCATCAAATTTAATTTGATGATTATCGGTACTTAAAGAATGTTCAGCAACTGCCGATATGTCAGTTATGACCTAAACGACAGTTATTTCTATGCTCTTTTAATCGAGTGCTGACATGTCTCTTTGTGGTTCCAATGTAAACCTTACCACAAGAGCAAGGAATACGATAGACACCTGATGTTTCCAAAACGTCTTTTTATCTTTTACCGAGGTCTATAATGAATAATATTATTTGAATCTGTGCTGTAATAATACTATGATCAAATCTGATTTTGATTTGAAATATTCTTCACACTTATTTCTATCTATGGCGTCGACGGAAATTTTTTACGTCTCTTTATGATAATCACCCGAAATAATTCGTCACGAATTATTTATTTATTTCAGATCGAACACGTAACGAATGAAATAAAAATCAACTCATTTGTTAATTCCAACTGGTAAAATTTTACCGCGTGTCCGGTTTATACGATGGTTGCGTCAACATGACAACAGGGCTCAGAAGAACTCATTCATTCGCGTGTTTCTCGCTTTGGCCACAAGTCTGTCGCTACTGTACAGCGCTATGCGTTGAGTAAATTGTAATATATAAACAGATAACGATAAACAGTGTACGACGGGTTGCACGTTATTCTGCAATATATTCTGTGTTCTACAGATCCTATAACCTCTGAACTATTGAACTTCATTTAACCTTCAATCGCAAATTTGAACAAACAAAACAATTCAAATCAGTAGATAGAAAATAAATTTTTTGTCAAGTGATGTGCAATCGAATTTACATCTGCTTAATATAAATCCAGTGAACATGGGTGGGAAATACTCGTCTCTAGATCCTATGCTTGTAGATGTACCTGAAATTGAAAGTTTGTTGAAACGAGATCCTTATTTGAAACCGTATGAAAAAGAAATAAGACGACGGTAAGGTTTGTTATAATTTTAATTTTTTGTTTTCGTAAATAATTACGTATTTAAATCGCACCATTAGAGGTCATGGAAGGACGTGTCTGAGATGAAATAGTTGCAATTTTTTTATGACCCCCAATTTTGTAGTTCTTAGTAATAACCTATTTTTCCCAGTTATGCATGTTTTAAAGATCAGTTGGATGTGATTGATGCAGATGGAAATGGACTAGATAATTTCACAAAAGCTTACAAATATTATGGGCTTAATGTGCAGCCTGATAATACGATAATATGTAGAGAATGGGCTCCAGGAGCACGTCAACTTTTTCTCACTGGGGAATTTAGTAATAAATTCTTTGCTCTTTTATGTAACAAGCTTCATGAATTTTTTTCTCAACAACAGATCATTGGAACAGGGACAGTCATCCTTATAAAAAATTAGATTATGGAAAATGGAAACTTGTTTTACCTCCAAATCCAGATGGAACCTGTGCCATACCCCACCTCTCTGAAATTAAGGTGAAAAAATAGAGATCAAAACTTGGAAATCAGGGTTTTTGCATACTGCTTTTTAAGTAATCACCTCATTAAATCACCATTTAACCAGATTTGGTAAGATATTCAAAGAATATTTACATGTTTTGATGTATTTTGTTGAAAATTCAGATTTCCATCAATTTAACCGATTGCAATTTTTTTATTTGATGATTGTTGCATTTTTTTCAAGCACAGATTGTTGTGGAGACTCAAAGTGGCTCTAAAGAGGACAGATTGTCTCCTTATGCAACTTATGTTGTGGAACCTGGGAAGGGTGATGGGACAATTTATAAACAGAAATTTTGGAACCCTTTACAAACTCAGGTGAATACTAAAATATAATATAATATAGTTCATTTAAGTGGACACTATGTTGTCACATTTTCAACTCATATGTTGCCATTACAACCTTAAAATTACAAAATAAACACATTCACCACTTTTTTTTGTAAAATTGAAAAATCCCTTGTTAGATTAATATAGTAAAGCAGTAAGTTATTTTGTTAATGCATATACTATTGCACAGAGACATATCTTCAAGCATCCAAAAGTACCCAAACCAAAGAGCCTCCGCATTTACGAATGTCACGTCGGTATAGCTACACAAGAATTAACAGTTGGATCATATGATAACTTTGCCGACAATGTCCTACCGAGAATCGTTAAACAGGGCTATAATGCAATTCAACTGATGGCTATTATGGAACACGCGTATTACGCTAGTTTTGGTTATCAAGTAACAAGCTTCTATGCGGTGTCTAGTCGTTATGGTAATCCTGAGCAGCTCAAGAGGTTGGTTGATCGTGCCCATGAGATGGGTCTAGTGGTGCTATTAGATCTTGTTCATTCACACGCCAGCAAGAATGTACTAGATGGGTTGAATCAATTCGACGGTACGGATAGCTGTTTCTTCCATGCTGGTCGTAGGGGGGAGCATTCACTTTGGGATTCGCGCCTCTTTAATTATTCCGAATTCGAAGTGCTTCGATTTTTATTATCAAACATTCGATGGTATTTGGATGAGTATCAGTTTGATGGGTTTAGATTCGATGGTGTCACGTCAATGCTTTACCATTCGCGTGGAATTGGTTAGTATTACGTTTAAAGAACTTCATACAGTTTGTTAATTTCTTTTTTAAGGTCAAGGTTTTGGTGGTCATTACGACGATTACTTCAATATGGGTGTGGATACTGAAGGTTTCGTTTATTTAATGTTAGCAAATCATGTTATTCATCATTTTCATAACGATGCTATTACTATTGCTGAAGACGTGTCTGGTATGCCAGGAACTTGCAGACCGACCTCAGAGGGATGTTTGGGATTTGATTATCGTCTGGCAATGGCGATACCTGATAAATGGATTGAGCTATTGAAGCACGTTAGGGATGATGATTGGGATGTTGGTATGTCGAAATCTTTGAATTTATTGATCGTTTTGATGTTGAAAATGTGGAAAAAGCTTCCTTTCAAATTGTATTTATATTAGTCGAAAGTCCTGATCGTTAGGAGTGGACGGGTTACTCATGAGGATAGATATCAAAATATTCGGCTTATGTAAAGAGTAGGAATTTTATTTTTCAGAATTGTCAGTGTGGTTCGTTATTTATCAATGACCATGTTCGATTTTAGGTAACATTGTGCATACACTCACCAACAGAAGGTGGATGGAACCGAATGTTGCATATTGCGAGTCTCACGACCAAGCCCTGGTGGGTGACAAGACAATCGCTTTTTGGCTCATGGATAAAGAGATGTACACACATATGAGTACATTATCAGAACCGTCGGGGATTGTGGATCGCGGAATTGCCTTACACAAATTGATCCGTTTTATTACCCACGTCTTGGGTGGCGAAGCTTATCTCAATTTCATTGGCAACGAGTTCGGTCATCCTGAATGGCTGGATTTTCCCAGAGAAGGTAACAACAGTTCTTACCATTATGCCAGGCGTCAGTGGAATTTGGTTGATGATCATCTGTTAAAGTATAAGTACTTGAACGAATGGGACGCCGCAATGAATAATACAGAGTCAAGATATGGATGGTTAGCAGCGGATCCGGCATATGTTAGCTGGAAGCATCAGGACGACAAAGTTATTGTTTGTGAGAGAGCAGGAGTCGTTTTTGCCTTTAATTTCCATCCCAGCAAGAGTTTTGTTGATTATAAAGTCGGTTTAGAAGGCAGTGGAGAATATAAGATTGTTCTTTCTTCTGATGATCCAATTTGCGGTGGATATGGGCGAGTTGACACTTCAGTGCATTTATTTACTTCCAATGATGGTTTTGCTGGTCGAAAACATTCGATGCAGGCACGTATTTTATTAATTTATAAATATATGAGCTACGGTACGTTTTTTTACAGATTTATCTGCCGTCAAGATGTGCCATCGCAATTGCCAAAGTGGATTAAATATTTGAATTCCTGAAATAATATATTTTTTATAGATATATTTATATATGTTTTGATTAAATGATTCTTGTAGTTACAAACATGGGAGATCGTTTTGTAATACAATTTTTGTTGAATAGTAGATTTTTCAATTGAAAATATACAATTTCTGTTTTTTTTTCGATTAATATATAAAACATTGGAAATGGATGAAGAGAAGACAATGAAAAAAATTCATTCACTTAATTGTGTAACAAATGAGAGGATTTTGTGTCGAAAAACCCTTAATCCATAGAATAAAGGTCATTTATTAATACCATCGAATACAACACTTAAATTTACTTATTGTACTTATATAAGGTTATTTAAATCAGGTATTCAACATTGAGTACATATCCGACATAGTTATTCAATACCAAGTCACTTGATATGTAAGTGAATGAACGAATATAGTTTGATTTGAACGTAAAAATCTAATCGTGCGGTCAGACAAAGCCGTGCGGTATGTAGGCGATTTGCTTTCCGGCGAGACCTATAAAATGTGGCCCTCCAATTTTCGATTTTCTTGCACATAACGAACATAGCGCTCTGTCTGGCTGCAACGTCACTATCACATTAAAGCTATTTCACATATTGTACCACATCTTTGACGTATCTCGAGGCGCTCTGAGCACACCCGAGAGAATAATTCGAAAATAACAATCTTTCAGAACTCAAATGAAACCATCTAAACATCGATAATAAGAATATTGGACATTCCCAATAACGGTTTACAAAAGATACAAAAACACAATACATATAAAAGTTGTTACAAGATGTACAAATATTTATCTGGTTTTCTATAATTATTTATATAATATAATATGTATATAATATATGTTATATTATATAATTTAATGTTTTCGTTGCTGGATTTTCTTAGTATTCGAGATAGGTTATAGGGAGTACGGTACATCAAATAATTAGTCTTGTTTTTATTCAAGTCGGCCTATCGTGGAAATTTTTTCAACGGCTTGATAATTTAAATACAATTTAGAATATGTAACTACTTATAAAAATTAATTTGTGATTTTGAATCGTTCATGGTGAAAATTTTCTTTTAATATGTATTGTGGTCTTGAAATATTTAGACTGTTCAAAATGATAAGTAGTCCAGCCGTTTTGACTGTACTCTTACTGTCAGCAATAGTTTTTTGCTGCCAAAGCCGGCTTCACTGCGAGTTACATTTTTGGAAAAAATTGGAATTACAAAACTTTGATATAAAGAGGGTAAAAGGCAAAAATGATAAATTTTCACCATATATTCCGAACGTTTAACTTAATTGGACTGATTCAGGTACACAACGGATATCATGATATGAAATGTTTTTGTTTAAGGCATGCGAAAGGTGTAACAGGATTTTTTTTGATAAAGTTTGCCGTTTCGCTTATATAAACATTTTTGTGAGACCACCTGAACGATTATTGAGATGAGTAAAAAATTGTTTCCATTCTGAGATCTAAGAGAAATTTTTCAATTTCGAACCAGATAGCATTAACAACTTTAAAATCATAATTATTTTTTGTAAATAGTTGAGTAAAATTGTATTGAGGTTATCAATTTGCATTATTTAGCCGAAAAAATATGCACGCAAGCTCGATTCAAATAGAAAAAAAGCTAATAATTTGATTATTTGAGAAATTCCAGCGAATAAAACATATGTAAGGGATAATTCTTAGGTGTTTCAGTATCACATATCATTGAATAGTATAATAGGTACTATAGTTTGAAAAGTTTAAGCATTCTAGTCATAAACTCGAAGAAATAGCATAAATTTTCATGAAAGACACATCTACAGAGCGAAAGAAAGGCATCGAAACCCACCGCTTCAGTTGCAACAATTCTTTTCCCCCAAATACTCATCGGTTTATAAATATTTAAATATCTTTTCAAGAGCAACAACGAGAAATCGATCCTATCATTAACGTACGTATTCAAATGGACCCACAATAGTCACAAGTAAAACTTATTTTATATTACAATTATGCTGAGAGTAATGTTTCAGGAATGATCGTATGAAAAAATAAATTTTCATGTTCAAGAATCATCGAAACAACATGACATCAAACAATAACGTTGAAGAAAGTGGAGATAGCTTACGAATTGTGCTGCTTGTTATTATGAAACTTGACGATCACAATACGGTATCAAGCGTTTCCAACGACTGCAATACATTTTCATCCCTCGAGCACCATTGAACTAATTCCTCTATTGTTACCACACCATCTTTATTAGTATCTATCAACTGTAAAATAAGGAATTAAACGAATTACGAGTTACATGCAGTCAGAGTTGTTTGCAAAAAATCCCATGGGTCGTTCAAGTGCCAGACTTGGGAGCATGAAGGACGTAAGGGTTCGGGTTTAGCCGAGGAGATACTTACGTGAAATATTTTTTCTACATGTTCTTTGGCGGAAGTATCATCGACGATTGGACGGGTGGCCCTGCCTAGCATTTCATATATACTGGAAACAACGTTGACCATTTCCGATTTGGTTATCAATCCGTCACCATTGAGATCGTACAATCCAAATACCCATTGTAATTTTTCCTGAACACTTCCCCTGGATACCTTAGATAGTATATTAATGAAATCCTGCAAAGGATTAAAAAAGTCAGTCGACTCAATACAACGTCGTTCGTGCCATAAATATTTGGAGTTTATCGATTTGTAACGAGAACGTGTTAAAATTATTAAGGTCCAAAAATAGCGGTAGCTCGCTTCGTAAAAAACCCTTTCGATGGGATAATTCGAGCTTCGAAGAAACAGGCTGAGCATAGACGACGAAAATGACTCTTTTTATATATGCACGCTGACTGCATGCAGGAATTTATGCGTTTCATTGCGGAGAATTGAAGTAAGGACGATAACAATAAGACAATTCCTCCAGTTTCATAGGCGGGTAAACATTTGTTTCTCGAAATCGTTTCGAATGAACAATCGCTATAGAAATGAGTGGATCGTACATGACGATTCTTCTTTAAAAAAAAAAAACATGAATAATGCAACAATCCGTTATAAGAATAGAAATGATGTGCGATTTCAACATTAAATTATATACTTGACTTCCATAAGGCGCGACAAATTTTTATCGGGGCATTACTTAGTTCGTTAGAAAGTCAGAAGAAGGAAAATATGGAACAGACGGTCGTTTCTCAACGCTATAGCCGTAAACCCTCGACGTGAATTAGAAAAGGGCCCGAATCATTTCATTTGTATGAATAATTCAAAAACCCTTTTCGGAGTAATCCAAAGTGGAAAACATGAAAGAACCGGTTGACATCATACAAAATTTAGACACCTGAGATACGTGACGTACAGAAATTCGTATTCTGCGTTCGTATCGGTTTGAATGTATCGATGTTCTTTGTTTTTGGAATATAAACATAAATAAATGTATATCCATGTTTCCCCGTGCACTCTACATCCTTCACTGAGTGAACTTTACGAAAGTTCGCGTTTTTTCATTATTAGATTGGCCCCAAAAACGCTTTCACCACCCTAGATGGAAAACACGCATACATCATCAGTGATTTGTGATCGGCAGTATGAAAAACCATTGCGACCTGTGTGTAGATAACGCATAAATACGCATAAATCCGTACAATATATTCGAAAATTCTCTGTGGACAGACTGATGAATAAAATTGAAAAATGTCGGAGTTGGACAAGACGGTTTCTAAAACGTTTCTGCTGAAGATTTAATACCTGTTAAAAACTTTCTCTCTTTCATAAAGTTTTCTATATTTGCAGTCATCAGGTCGACCTAAAAGTTTACTTACTTAGTTGATTTCCAAGTTTATGGTGCGGCATGAATCGAGCTTTATTAACTCCAAGGGCGGATGCATTGTTTTTGTTCATTAACACTTCTCTCCGCCGAGATTTGACAGCAACTAATGAACAAAACAGACGAATGGTCTTTTCCAGTGCGGCTTCAAAATGCGTTTTATTCCTTGCATAATGTAGAACTGTAATTTTCGAGATGTAAACTCGAAAGAGCTCATTAGGGATTTAAGGAAGTTTTGTTGGTATCAATTGGAGACAGTAAGAGACCGCTGCATATTGACACTACAATAGAAACAGACTACTATACTTATCGCATAAAAACAATTTTACCTCATTCATCTAGATTTTGAAACATATTTCGGGTCCTATTGAACCAGAAGTCGAAAAAAACAAAATGGAATAAAGACAGATTTTTCTGAGTTTTTTAGGGAGTTTGATGACTCTATTCCCAGGGTGATTTCAGGTTTTGGCACTAAACACGATTTCACGACTGTGCACGAGAATCCGGTTAGATCAATTCTTGAAGAGAATTTCTTCAATTAATGCCAATGAAACCTTCGAAACCTGAAAAAATTGTTTTGAAAGGTCGAGAAAATTCAATGAAATATTGTTAAAATTACACAAACAAGTGAATAATGCAGAACTCAAAACTACAAACATACTAAAACACTATGATTATGACTATCGCTCATTGATACATCACTGTTCACTGAAGCACTACCGTTCACAGAATCCCTGCGGTTCTTCGGGTGTAAAGGCTGTCGAATGACCCTGTGAACGGTAGTGTTTCAGTGAACAGTGAAGTATCAGTGAACAGCAGTCTATCAGTGAGCAGTAGTATTTCGGAGTCATAGTTAGTAAACGACTGCCGCGAAAGCTTTAATGAATTTGTCAACTATAAACATACCACTAAACTATAAATTACCGAATTTGTTTTTCTATTCTTGTTTTCCTTAAATTGCGAACATCCCCGCCGCTTCAGGTGCTTCCACTCCATTTTGGGAAACGACTAGTCAATAATTGAGTTAACCCCATTCTCATGCACAATCGTCAAATTGTGTCTGATGTCAAAATCTGGGATGGATCGACGCCACAACAACAAGTCGCTGACCTGATCTATCTTTTATACAAAATCAGTAAACTCCATCCTCCACAACCTCCTCAGCCGATTCGATATTTGAGATACACTTCGAGATCACGATTGTTCGGAAAAGGTACTGCCTGCACGAATTGTGTGAATTGACATTTTGAGAGAACTCTGGATCCAGCGCACAATTGACAAATTCTTGACTCAACAGTTTCATCCTATTGATATTATTCAAGGAAACTTTGGATCGTGAGTAAGAAAACACTCTTTTTTTCTTTCATCGATGTATAACTCATGTTTAATCTGAAAGGAAGATGAAAAGAAGGGAAAAGTAAATTCGGATAATTCCCAAGTCCGTGTTTCTTTCGCCATGAAATTAAGGGAACGAATTGTGCAGCCATGAATAATATTTTAATCAGATTGTCGGTATTTCGAATGAGCCACTATCGTTCTAGGCAACCAAAGGGAAACATTAATGTTACATAACTCATCCAGTGTTCTATTCCATTTAAATGCACTTGTAGTGTAATATGAATTGTTTACATTCAGGCCATTAAAAACTATCGCTCTTTGTGTGTTAATGCGAATAGAAATTTTGAAACAAAAATCGTTATCATGTTTTGGGATAGACTGAGCTGGATTTTGCGAAAAAACGTTGCTATTAATATAAAACTTCTAGTCGGATATCCATTTGGGGTATTTTCTCTGCTAATTTTGACAGAGAATGTCAAATACTTTGGCAAAATATTTGAAAATCTAGAGGAGGTTGATGAAATTTGTGGGTTTAAAAAAATTCCGATGAATAAAAAATGATGCAACATTCTACATAAAAATAGGAGTAAATGTAAAAAATTAGATTGAAATTGAATACTTCAACAAATATTGGAAATCTCAAAGGTGTACGCAGGGCTCTATTTCTAGTAGATATTCTCGATTCCTCATTGGAATAAAAAATAATCATTTGAAACTTGAAGTATTGAGAGAACTGATGTGAAATTCTTGGGAAGATGGAATGAAACAAAATCGAATTTCTAAGGGAGAAAATTACTCATAACTCTCATCTTGTTCTTTCAAAAAATGTGGGTAGACTGAATTCGGAAAAAAAATTAAGGAAGAATCATTCAATTCAGAAAATTGAAACACGGAAAGGGGGAACTTTAATTCTACCAATTATTACTAGGCAACCTTTGAAAACATGTAAATAAGAAGAATTCTTGATTGATCACATGAATCTGCCTGAATTCTTTTTCTCAGAATTTGTAATTTCTGATTCGACTTCGTGAACATTGTTTCCAAAAATCTAAAGAAATGATGAATCATTTGGGCAAAAATTGGAAAGTTTCAATTTCCCTTCAGCAATATCGAATTTGCCTTTTTTTCTTTTATACTCGGTGAAAATTCCCATCAAAATTTCATAATAACCGAGTTTAAAAATAAAACACATTCGAACGAAATGAAGAATGCTTTGGAAAACAAATTTGGGTACATATACAACATAAGCTTTGTCTCAGATTTTCATTTTATTTTTCCCCAACGTAAACAGTATTTTCAAGTGATTGTAAGTTCGAATTTAAAAACAAGCAAGTCGAGAATATCGAGTCTCAATTCCAATTTACTTGATATTGAACCGTTTCGGTTGCTAAGTAATATGGCGAATGCTCCAGGATACATCGGACAGCACGAAAAACCTTTCGAAGATTTCTGTAGTCGTAATTTCGTTCCAATTCATCTACCCTATTCCTTCGCCGATTCTTTTGTGCTCGAGCTGAAATGTAGATGTTTGGAAAAGGGCAATTATCTGAGAAGAATACCTTCCGGAAGGGAATGAATTATAAATAGCAACAAGTTAGCATCAATCAGAAGAACGGATTCTCGCGATTGTCGCAGAAGGGGCATAGTAATTACAGAGAATGAATAATGTATATACGCACGAATCCAGAGGAATAATGTTATCCACAAAACGAACAAAGGACCGTTCGAAGTGGAATATTTGAACACGCACATAGAATTGAAGATATTCCACGAAAAATGATCGAAATATTTTTTAATTCAATTTGAATGTCGCAACATTGTCCAGTAATTTGTAAATATTCATCAGAATAATAATTATAAAAAGAAAACAAAAATAGTATATTGATATCGCATAAAAATGAGAATTTTTTTTAATGAAAAGTAAAACATAGTGCCGACGATTATTAAAAATTAAGATATCTAATTTCTCCAACTGTAATTACTGAAAAAAATTCAATCTAATAATAAGGGTTGCGTCGCCAAACTGAACCGAAAACACACTGTCCCACTTTTTTTCAGCAACAACATCAAATGAATTACTGGATCATCCCATTTTCCTAACATATTTATCAACGAGGATCCGCCAGTCTCCAAGACTGAAACCTTTTTCATTCATCTGGAGCCAGACAGTAAAAGTGTTGTGACATTTGGGTAAAATCGTAACTTGATTGAAATGAAATCATAATGATTTTATTTTAGATTTCTCTCACTTCTTTTATATTCGAAAGTAAATTTAAAAATTTGAAAAGCTCAAGGGTTTTTCCATTTCACCCACAGCCGATTGTTGGAAAATTTCTTAATATTTTCCTGATATCAAAATCAATTTTTGAAAAGGGGATGGAAGTTATATAGTATCCGGAAATATTTTCGTCAGAATCAATCTATAATTCTGCTATTGTCTGAAATATTGATTCTCTGAAATTTGCTCTTAAATAAAACATTTAAAGAAACATTTTGATTCTTTCAACGAACTCCTTCGGAATACGGAATTTACTGAAGCGTTCAAGTATTTCAAAAAAAATTGTGAAACCTCTGAAAAAAATTATGTTAAACATATCAAGAACAACAATTCGACCCACTGAAAGATTCCGCGTAAAAAGTGTCAAATTCGTTTAACCGAAGAGTAAAATCGATGAGAAAACGGGGAATTATTGGAAGATATAAAGATAAAAGTCTTTTTGACATTTTTTGTCCAAAAATTCGTATAGCGTCCCAAAAACAAATCAAAAAGGTAATTCTATCCTATTTCCAATTGATTCCTACGAAATTGTTGATTGGTAGAAACCACTTGACAGATACCCTCCATCACAGCAAGCCATCGTAATCTAATTCTCCCATTAGGGCTCGCTGTCATTTCTACCCTCCTAAAATAGATGTGATTTATCGGCAGACTTCAATAATGAGAGAATATATCTGAAACACCCAAATTCCATTCTGAATAGATATTATTTCCATTTAAACTACCTTCCATTGAATATGAACTCAATCTCTTTCCGCCATATAATGACTACTGGCTTTTAAATGGCCTGAAAGTGCAATTAATATCTTAACGGCGGCAAAAACACACCAGAAAAAAGTTAGCCTCTCCAATCATAGCTCGAAAATTCCAATCACTCGCATCGAAATTTTGAGTACGGAACGAATATCCATTAGTTCAGTATGAAATGTTTTTTCGATATTATCGTAAAAGTTTCCTTGCTCAATTTTACCGCTGAAAATTAATTTTTCGAATCGGTTTTAACAATTGCCAATCGATAACTAATAAATTAAGACCGTTGAATCAAATATGATGATTGGATCCTATCTCGGTTGAAAAGTGAACAATATCTGAAAGAATCTCACGTAATCCCGACGGAATGGCATGAAAATCAATCCGCTATTGAAATAGATACTTCCCCCGACCATAGGAACGATTGAAAGAGGAGCGTCGATAACGATGAATCTGTTTTGTTTGATGCTCTATTGATATTTTGAAGCTCGTAGGAGGACGTTCGAGTTTGAGCTACGTGAATTTCATGGAACCAATATCTAGAGACGCAAAATTATTTATGAGCTTGTTTATAAAAACATACAAATAATAATTCTTCCTCATAGATAACAGTTCTCAACGTCAGCTGTTTCAGTAGGTTTAACAATTTATTGTATGCCGAATACCTAAAAACAAAATATTCTTGTTTTGCAGAAAAATTGAAAATTTAAAACATTTTTAATGATAAAACAGAAACCTAAAATTTTCCTCCGCCTACAATTCCAACAAAGTATCAAACAAATCAAGAAAAAATTCGAAAATTCGGCTTGAAAGTTCTGATAAATTACATTGATAACGAGAAATTACTTTGAGTATCCGAATCTGTTTTCTAGATTCAATTCAATTTGAGAAATCTTTTTGTTTTCAACTCAAAAATCATATTACATTGTATATTATAGTTTTCTTCAAATTCTTACCGAAAAGTCAAAAATTATATTGGAGAATTGGAAAAATATGTATAAAATAGTGATGGGCCGTTTGTTCATTTGAAGTGTGCCGTCTCTTCGCTCCGCTCACCCAAACGCGCCGTTCAGTGTTATTCGTTCGTTCAATGTAACGAACCGTACAGCGCACTGTGCCGTGGCATTCCGTAGTTCGTTACTTTGACCGAACGAACAATACTGAGTGCCGCGACACACGGAGCTCATACGAACGAATGATACTGCCATTGCATCGTCGTTTGCTCTATACGTCTCACTTATTATCAAATGTGCTACTTTTTTTACAATTTTTATGAGCATAACTTTTAAGTCAATACTTTTAAATACAACTCATACCGAAAGGTTCACATTACATTGAAATTCATATCGAACCAGTCATAATTGGAAAGAATCGTTCATATCTGGGGAGCGGCACAATTTCTGAAGCTGCCAATCAAACAGGATGAGCCACTATTTTCTAGTGTGCCGTCCTTTCCAATGGTGCCGCTCATTTGATCGAGTGAACGGCACTCAAATGTGCCGTCCAAAGCGAACGACTCGTTATTGAGCGGCCCAACACTAGTATAAAATAAATAGTAACGATTGCGATAAATGTTATGTGGGTCAAAAAGCTACACGTGTCTAGAATAGTGAACATGTAAAAACATCCACAACACCTTCCGTTTTTTACGTACAACGTAAATATCTTTGACGATGTGGGGTGGGATTTCAACGAAACGTCTTAGCGCTCTTTTCCTTTTCAGGTTTTTGACGATATTGAACGGACTTGACTTGCCTCTTAATATGCTGGAAGTTATAGGTGACTGCGAATACCTCGAGCGGGAGAGAGTTCAACCACTGACTTGCTGTATACAGAAATGAACATTCTCCTCGGTTAAAATGAGTGAAGTCGGCCACTCGTGGAATAAGAGTAGCATCGTCGAACGGACGTATTCGTTAATCGAAGTGTTTCCTGATAAATTAATGCTGTTTTTACCGGATCACGTTTCAGGAAGTCACATTCAATTGGAGAGGCGAATTCGCAAACGTGGCTGAGACGTGACCCATTTAGAAATTTTTGTCACCGCCTTATACTTCACAACAAATCTTGGCTCGAGAAAGATGGTATCTGTTAAATAATGGAAAAGTTCGAAAGCACGAAACGTTTGCATATTAGTGTTTGATGTACGTATTTAATGTTTGCTAGTAAGTTGTCCACATTGTTGATTATAAAACGATTTGGCTGGATTAGTTGGGACTATTCAAACTGTAGTTGTGGCCGTAGTTGTGCATGATATATTTTCAACCACGACTCCCTAAATAATGTCCATTTTATTTCGTTTTACATTCCTGAATTCAACAATATGATCTCATATTGCGATATTATTCATCTCCATTTACCGTCCTTCACATCGAACGTATGATGCATGATACTGATAATGGCGAAAAACGATGGAGCGTTTTGCTTCACCGTATATTTTATTCAGGGTACAAACTTCTATTCGTTTAGAATGGTCCGATTCGCATCCCTTTCATCGCTCGAACGAGATCGCTAACGGTAGTTCCTTCGATAAATGATCCTTCCCTTCCCAACAGACCGAAAGCTCTATACGACTTTGTTAACAAATGGTGTCCTCTTTGATATTGAGCCCCTGGAGGAATACGAATCGGATCTTGGCCGACCGTCAAACATTTGCCAATTTCCTCGCGTCCATTTGAATACTAATTTTTATTGTTTCTAATCCTTTAAATACGGGTAACATCAATAAGTGTTTTAGCGTAACTTTCGCTAAACGCTTATTATTATTATTATTATTGATTAAACTAATCAAATAATTTGTTTGAATAAAATAAAATTGTTATTTTTCTTCTCGTTTTCAGGTAATATTGAGCATTCTCCTGGATGAGCAATATCAAACTGCAAACTTCTCGCTCAGTAGGGTGTCACTATTATTGAATTATTCAATTAATTCGATCCTGAAGTTTCTTGATTGTGATTGCTCGCTAATTTTTAAGTTTCCGGGAAGTAAAAGTGAAGTTACCGACCAGCTGACAATTCTCGAAACGAATTGAGACGAATCGTTCGCAGCAACAGCAGTGAGAAGAGTTTTATCGATTGATTTCAGTTTAATAATTTATCATTCAGGGAATAACAGCTGTGATGTATGAGCTCAACGCAGAAGAGTAGCGTTTTCTTGAAGAATGATTAGTTTAGTGGATGAATATTGAAAGCTCCAGTTCACAATTCATAAAAATTATTATTAATTTTGATTCCATTAATAGTACCCCTTTTAATTCTATTTGCTCGAAAGCCGTCAGTGAGAACTTAATTACGGAAAAATGCATTAAAAATTAGGAGGACGGTGGAAGAGAGATGGATGCGTCACAATAACCAAACATAGTCGTGCCGCTCTATCGCTTGTCCCGCGCTCTCGCTTTACGGAACTTCATTGGAATAATGAGAAATTTAAACCAGACATTATGTAAATTGCACAAACAAGTAAACAATCACGAAGTAAAACCTAATACCAAAGTAAGAATTTCCGACTTTTTTATTTATTTTTGTTTATTTTTTCTCAGATTTGGTACGAATAAAATGTTTTGGGGAACGACTCGTGCACAGTCGTCAAATCATGTTTAGTGCCAAAACCTGAGATGAATTTTGTAACTATCGACGATATAACAAGTTGTGACGAGCGAGTAAGCGCAAAAAGTTCGGAATACTTTTTTTTCAATTTCATGTCCACAAATCCTTCAAGCTTTGACTTTTTCGAAAAATTAGGGTTTTATTCTTTACTACGTAAATTTAACACATGTGGTATATTGCACTTCTTTGAAGAATGGCTAACGACAGTTTTGAAAAAAAAAGTTGGCAGCGAACAACTAAACAAAGTACTTCTACATGGTTGAACGAAACAATCTGAAAACGATTCTTCTTTATTTGAGAATTTGTGAAAAGAATTAACAAATTTGAATTCGATAGGCAGGGGACCGCCGTTTGGAAAACGAATGAAGAAATTTCATTAATGACATCGTTAGCTAGCAATTTCGGGAAATGATATAATTTCTTGAACTATTCTTTAGGAATGTCGAAAGGATTACTCATATCTCTGAGCTGGTACATTTTTGTCATTTTATTTTTATGGAATTGCATATACTTATCTATAGTACAAACTTAATTCTATAATTCTTAGCCTAGGTGACTCCCCAAATTGATATAATTTATACTTAACAGCTTAACTTAAATCAATACTCCCACGAAGAAATATAATTTTAGGTTAAGTTAGCTTAGTTGAAAAGTAAACAGTACCAATACGCAGAAGGTATGCACATGCGTGTTGGCACTGTTTACTTTTCAGTTAACCTAAAATCACCTAAAATTATATTTCTTCGTGAGAGTATTTATGTTAAGCTGTTAAATATGAATTATAATATCAATCTGACGAGTCACCTAGGCGAAGAATTAAACAGTTAAGTTTTATTGTTCAAGAAATTATATCGTTTCCCGAAATTGCTGGCTAACAATGTCATTGATGAAATTTCTTCATTCATTTTCCAAGCAGTGGTTTTTTCGAACTTGTTAATTCTCCTAACGAGTTCTCAAGTAAAGAAGAAACGGTTTCAGGTTGCTCCATTTTACCACTTTATTCTGAGTTATAAAGTCAAACATCACGTATAGTTGTTCGATGGAAACCTTTTCTTTTAACACTTTCGTTAGAGCACTTTCAAATTTGTAGAGATATCTTTTATTCAAAGAGATTTAAACAAAAATGAGTATAAAACAGGAACTACCGAATACCTCAACATATGTTATTAGAAAACGTGATAAAATGTCAAGTTCTGCTTTATTCTTTTTCTGATTTCTGTATTTTAATGTTGTTTTTCTTGTGTAAAGAATATATACATATATCAATTTTTTCTTTTTTGCAGCCTTCGAATTAAGAACTAACAATCACTCCGTCTCGGATTACTCTTTACTTTTTTTTGAATTCTTGAGTGGATCATGGTTTGGTAGTTCAAGCCCAATTGAATATTTAATCATGACAAACTGTCATAATTGCAACCCACATACATATTTCATTGGGTCTAAACGTTAATAGAATTAATTAAAGGGGATCGCATTCGGAGTACTTATCCTTCCAAAAAGCAGTTATATGCGAATTATAAACTGAAGATTAAGACCGAAAAGAGGAATTTAACTGAATCACTTCGCCCATAATAAGCTTAATTCGTTTAACCGTATTCACTTTTATGAAAAACAAATACCTCCGCTGTCAGTCTCCCAGAAATGTTTCCACTATTGATCGCAACTGATGTTAATCTCTGGAGCACCCAAAAAATATGAACGGAATACAATCAAACGAGTGGAGACTATATTCAAAATTTTTTATCCAGATGTGATGTAATAAAATGAAAATCGATAAATCTCGGTTACACGCTTCCGCAAAATCGTATAAAAAAATATTGCGTTGACAGGAATGAATTTCGATAGCTTTCTTATAGGTCAGTTTTGACATGGTATCTGAATTGCTAATGTATTGATAAAGTCGGAAACGCTCAACCTACCAGAACTGAATCCATTCATGCAAGAGGACACAGAAAATGCGACTTTGAGGTGTTACATCGCCTAGTCATTTGAAATTACCCTTACTGCATAACGATTCGCGCAATTCGTTCAAATGCCTGTCGGTCGTTTTAATTTCTCGTAATGAAGGTACCTTTCGGGAGATGGAAAAATTATTCCGTAATTACTTCTGCGTCTTTGAAAAAGTTGATATTCCATTAGTTTTGCTACGACGACTCAATTAAGGAAATTCAGCATGCCAACCCGGGAAACACGACTACTATATATAAATTTCCCACAGGTCTGTTCAAATCGGGTTATGAGCACCTTTCAAAGGTTGGTGGGAATTTCTCGTCCGTATTTCATTTGAGGAGTGAAAATCAGAAATGCTGATTATACTAGTGCTAACCGATCGAGCCGCCGTTTGATTTTTCGCATTTCATGCCAGTTTCAATATTCACGAATGAAATGAATTGCTTAATTTGTCACACATTTTGCTATACCGATGGAAAATTTATTTCACATTTAGCGTGTCAACTTCAAAAATCGAATACTCACATCGAAATTAATTTTCTCCGACTGCTTGTGCTTCATGGTATTAAAAACATAATGAGCATAATTCGTAGCATCTGAAAAAGAAATATTTCCGTAAATATCGTAGTAACGTAACAAATACGGAATAAATGATTTGCGAGCCGAAACAACATGTTTACGTTATATATAAATTTAAATCGATTATCCCCGTATCCAAGTCTGTGAATATTTAACTAGACTCAAGAATCCTCAATTCCCCGGACTTTCTGAGCTAAAAATAGTGCCGCTGCCGCTATGAACTTCAAAAGAAAATATGAACACTGGGGGTAAAATGGAACAACCTCCTGACGATCATTCATATATTTTTGAATTATGTACAAAAGTTCAGATGAAAGGAAATTACACAACGAAACTTTGTTTCGAATAAATTAACTGTTGTTCGTTGAAAAACAGCTAATGCTCTTTTCGTAATTTGGTAGATTTCACTCAATTCTATAGGTAGGTTTATCCATAATCCTGAAAATGAATGGTGGAATAATAATTTGTAATGAATTTCCGATAGCTCCCTAATTAATTAATAAAAATGAAACAACGCTCCGCATTAGCGATGTGGTCAGTTTGAAATCCACCCCTCACCCTCTCCCAAATTTATTAGGAATCTTGCCGGAAATTTCAGCCACAAACCTAAACTGTACGCAAGTTAGATTATAATTTTTCGTGTAACGCTAAATCATTTTTTTCCTCCTCCAATGTACGCATTTTAATTTTTTCGATTAGAATACCATGAATAAATTGTTCTGGGGGTCGTTCTGCGTAAATTTAGAATAGCTATTTATGCAACAGTTGCCCAGTATGCGCCTGATGGCTATTATTTATATTGGTGCATACAATATTTTATTTCCTTTTTCATAAAGTTACTTATGGATACGTTTTTTTTCGAAATTGTCACGCCTTATTGAAAAAATGACTTTAAGGATGAAATATTTCTAAACAAAATTGGACTGGAAATAAATGAACCTTTTTTTTCGTTTCGCTGTACGAGTGCCGCATAGAATATTTCAACACGCCTCGCTAGCAAACTCATTTCCAGACCACTTTGCATTGAGTTAATCGACGCGTTTTTTTTCCAGATCTGACGTACAATTTTGACATGGATTGCTATCTTGTCCGTTCCAGATATTCTCTTACCTCATTACAAATCTTGATTTGAAGTAATTCGTCATTTAAGATTTAGTTGCAAATTATATTGACATTCATTTTAATCATGAAATTTAATTTCTTTTTACGAATAGATAACTGAAACGAACAAAGGGTTATTACCAAGTCTCTTCATTTTGAAAAGGAGAAAAAGAAAGACATTTTAATAAATAACATTATAAATTGAAAGGAAAACGTTATTTGAAATTGGAGCTCATAACTTTTTATTTTGTTAATCGATATCGAAAAGAGTATTCATGAATCCAATTTACAATAGCACAGTTTTTATGTTTTTTTACGAATAAATACTTACCACCGAGTGGAAAAAATTGGGAAAATATATGTTTGAAAGAGTCCTCGTCGACCATTCCCGTTGGACATTCCTGAAAAATAAAGAATTTTGTTCAGATTTATGTTGCCTGTATGATGTATTTTCCATTTTCTCTTTCAAATAACTTGAATGAATTGGATGTTTGAAAAGTTGAATTAGTTTGTTCACTTGTTTTTATTTCAACCGAGTTTAATAACGACGGTTTCTTAAATATGTTGCTTATAGTTTTAAGTCAGAAATGGAATCCATCCTCATTCCTTTTCCATTCAGATAAATCTAATATGATTTTGTATTACTCCCCGATGTCTCTTTTCCATTTCCCGTTTCCCCCAGATTGATATCATTCACAAATTTTCCTACCAAACCGGGTTTGTCTTTTAATAATGGTGAAGTTTTCTCAACTCTGGAATCCATTGAATACTAAGAAATAGATTTCGAAACCATGGCACAGCCCTATTTGTAGTAAATTCACTCTGACATACAAAAAATATTGTGTGCTATCATTTCATATATAAGTCCTCTGTAGTTCTAAATTTAAGAAACGACGAAAATTTTTGGTATGAATAAAAATTTGAATATTGAAAAAACTTATGTATATCGTTCATTTATTATACAATTTAGATATGTTATCTCACCTGCTTAAACCCTCTGTACATCAACTGAATTTCCTTCCTCGTGAATTTCGTCCTGGAAGCAAGTTTGTGGAGTTCTTCGGGACGGTATCTGGATATATGAAAATTGAATTCATCGACGTCGTCATCTGAAAAATACAATCTTTCAGAAATAGTTATTTTACAAAATTTACAAAAGTTTTAATAAACTTTTCCTCCTAGACCATGTAAATGAATATTAGCCAAGTTTCGCACCCGAATCTTTTGACATTAAAATTGTACTTTTTTTTATCGTATAACCCACTGACCGGGGTTCAAGTGCTAGAGTTCTCAGATCACACAAGTGCCTCTGGCATGACCTAACGACTATGTATTAAATATATAGTCGAGAGTAACGGCTTTACGTGCCTTCCAAAGCACGATGGCATTCTAAAATTCAGTTGGAATTTACTGGGATTCGAACCCGGTTTTTCTGAATGGTAGGTCAGTACTACGCCTGTTGAGCTACCGATGCCAAAATCGGGAAAGATTTGGTGTAAATTCAGCAAAGAAGGAAAAAAAATTATAAGTAGTTCGAGTTGCAGTTATGCAATCATAACTGAAATATTCTTGACGTTTCATGAAAGTTCAACAAACTGACATATTGGTCTTTACTTGTTGACTAACTCATGGCTTTTTTCAATTGAATATTCTTCTTCAGATTTTTTAGAATAAACTTGATGTCCTAGAAAAATTGAATGTTTCAAATTTCTTTCAAGTTGTAAACTTATTTGTTGAAAATTACTGAGTCATGTTATTATGAGAAATTCTCTGAATTCTGAGTAAAAATTCAAAAAGCTAAAGCTTTCGATGAGGAATTCATCGTGAGCTTGATTTTCCGAAAATTCACCGAAGACAAAATTTTTTACTCTTTAAATACTTCTCGAATAAAATGATTTTCTTGGAGTTAGAGGAACATTTTCTACTGTTCGTAAAAATTTCGAAAATATATTGAAGCTTTAATGAAATGTTGAAATTTCTCATGAGTATTTTGGGAATATATCCAACTTTTCAAAACTTTTCCCTCTAAACTTCGGAAAGGAAAGTTTCTTTGAAAATATCCCAAAGTTTTTGAAACGTATTAAAGAATCAGAAGCATATATTTTTCTGCGGAAACTCAGTAATTCTATTAAAACAAGGAAACGAAGAGTTGGCAATTTCCTCAGAGCTTTCAAAGTCATCGAGGAATACTTCAGAATGTAATCGATTGTGCCAAAATTTTTCTTATCATTACTAGAAAATGAAGACAATTTTTTGAAAATAATGAACTATCATAACAAACATTTCCCAAAAATTCAACTTCTTTTTCAGAGAATTCGAAAATATTTTCAAAGTTCTTGAACTGCTTAAGGAACTGAAATTACGAATTTCATAATAATTGAATGATTTTCAACATAATTCAAAATGATTATCGTATTTTCATGAAATTTTTTAAATAAATCAGAATGGTCATAGTAATTAAACCAGCAAATGTTTCTGACTCCTTGGCAATACCCGAAATCACGCCCCTGGGCCAGGGAATTCATTTAAATTTGCGACACCGAGGGGTGTTCTTTTTGACAAAGGTCCACTTCCATGAATTTTAAGCTACCCCATAGATAAAGTTAAAATGTTGTTGACTCATTCTTTTTAGTACTAATATAAATGTGTTACTGAAAAATAATTGTATTTCTTCTGAAGAAATTGATATTTTTTAATACCACTTCATGTAGTCGTACTGGAATAGAATCTATATAAAAAGTTATAATTTAAATATTGAACATGAACTTTTGATTATATCTGAAACAATATTCCTTTTTTTTTCTTTGAAATATGAACAAAACAACTCTTTCTTTCACCGCTCTGAATGACGTGTTTTCTTCACAAAGTTAGGTGAAAAATAACCGTAGACAACGAACAAAACTGAAATAGCCATTTCGTCAATTCGGTAGTTTCCCGGGCGGCATTTCGTTTCGATCTTCCTATTCCTACCGACATCGAATAGCTAAACTTTCGACCTCCTTCGGTGGAGAAACAAGCAGTAGAAATCCCAAGCAAGGCGGACGAACAAAAAAGTTTCGTCGGATTTGGGACCGGCATCACGTACAGCAAATTGAAAGCGTTTCACGCGGACTGGGTCGATGTCAAACCATTTTCACCGCAACGGAATAGATTTCCCTCACGACAATGCGTAGATCATTCCCAGCATCTACTGAGAATGATACCAATTAACGTTGCTGGTACAAATGCCATCGGATTTTCATACATGAGAGAAGATGATATAAAACTGATTTTAGCGTTGAACCTCCGAACGGGAGAAGTTACGAGAGGCGACACTCAGAATGGGACGAACAAGGAAATCTATGATTGTTCGCGTCGATAGACCGACTGGCTCCCTCTAAGAATATTTTTATTGAACATTAGTTCAAAATAATCAATATTCAAAGAAAGAAATGAATTGTCGGGTAACGAAATGATATTTGTTATTCACTAAGAAGTGTCGCGTCAAAAATACCGCATTTAATTCAATAGTTTTATTAAGAATTTTCACTGTTCCGTCCTGTTCATTAGCCAGTGATTCGAATTCATTAATCCGAAAAGCTTTTAGTCAAATGAATTTCTTGTAATGTATTTCCGATGAAGTTTAATGGGTATCCATTTTCATCTCTCTCATAAGGCAATCGTTTCGGTGAAATTTGCAAGACGTTAAACGACGATGTGAACCGTGAAACGAACTTCCAGTGATGAAATATTGTAGTAATACAGAAATGGAAAGGAGAATACAGACTTGTTGGAAAACAAAATCTCAAATAATTCGTTGAAGTATGTTTAATGTAAAAATTTATTACTCTCAGTAACAGTATCACTCTCTTGTACTTTCTTCACTTCCTGAAGAAATGACTCTTTGAAGTTAAGCAGTAAAAAAAAAGTATAATACACAGCGCAAAGAGGCAATCTGGGTCCATTTGAAAACGATTTTTTTCTAAATTCTGCTTTGCAGTTTGAACTTCTTGGTGATTTTTTTACAATTAGGAGCGTATGATCACCACATTACATATTATCTTGAAATACGCATAAGTAATTTTAATGAAAAATATCTTTGGTAGCATAAAACTGCATACCTATTCTAAGTGTATAGAATACAAATATTTTATATTTAATCTATATTAAGAAATTTGAGTCTCCTCAATAATTAGTAGTGCATTTTAATTGAATCCTCTATTTCACAAACGAAAGAAATTTGAACATTTCTTATCAAGAAAGCCCGAAATATAAGCTCATAAACGCAATCTCCAATGCTTCGTTTCTAACATCTCCAGCTGTACTGAAAATAAAAAAATTAATGCCAAGTAAACATCAAATTTTCCTCAAATTTCATTTGAAATTAAAAATAGCGGATAATTCATAAAAATGGTTTCTGGGAAATTGGTCGATAATTAAATAATCCATAGTAAAAAAATTGTTATGATTTCTGAAAAGTTCATTTATAAATAGAGACCTATTGTACAATTGCTGGCTATCATCCATCAATTCAATTTGCAAACAAACAAATTTCGACACGCTCATTTTTTTTCATTTCGCACATCGAGTTCATTGATTTACAATGTTTAGGAGTGAATTCCCACATTTACTCCAAATCCTGTGAGGGAAATTTGCTTTTCGACATATTCTGAAACAACTAAACAAAGAAATAATTTCATTTGACCGAATATATTGCTTACACAGCTAACATTTTTGACGAAATTTTGTAGAAATCCTTTTAGTTTGAGTATGGCAACCACTTGTCAGAATTATCACAACACGATTCTCGCATTATTCAAAACTTCACGGATAAGAATTTTACGAGACCGAGACCGATTAGGCTGGTCCCCCCAACCAAGAAAAAAATATTTCCCCATGCGGTAGCTTAGAATCATCCGAAATTATGAAAACGTAGTTTAACTTAATAATACGATTTAATGCAATGTAGGGTTGATACGGTTCGCATTATTAACATATGCAAACATTATTCGAATTCATCGAGAATCCCTAGCGAAATTATCGGAAATTTCCAAACTATCCCAATCCCGGGAAATTATAATCTCCAGAATTGTTTCTCCAATAAGCCCTTTAATATAGAATAGCATCAAAGAACTGTCGATCATTCAATTGTGATTAATGGTATTCAGATTGGATGAATTGAAACTTTTTTTCAATTAAAGTCTAGATTCATGACAGATATCAATCTCATTCATTTTCTTAATCCTAAATTTGAGTAGCTTTTCCTATATAAATGTAAAATCTCTCTGAATTTCAAATGAAACTCATGAAAACTTGTAGAATTGAATAACTGGAAACTATTGAATTCGTTTTAAATTGACTATTATTTCCGGATGCCGATATTTCCGAACAAAGCCGATAAAACTTTTTTTTATCGGAAACAAATCGTCGAAACGTTTTCAAAATTAGGCGAATAACTAGATTCACGTCAATGTACATGGAAATATTCTTTTTGAAATAACCTTTACCCATCGTGCATCATCAGCCAGACGAAAAGCGTAAGAGAAACGAGGTAGAACGGAACACTAAAATTCGTTCGCGGAAGCTGGAATCGTACTAACACATCTCCCAGTCAGGAGCACGCAGCGCAACCCAGCGCGCATTTCCACGTTTTTCAGCTTCTGCCTGGCCTGTTATGGGTCTCAGGAACAGGGATACCAATTCTCAAATTTCCCATACCTCATTAGTTAATTAGCTTATTAATACTTCCAGAATTCCAACAGATTAACAGTCTGTCAAAAAACTACCCGACGGAATAACAAAAGCAGTTTTCACCAGTTCTTGTTGATGATGGTTCTTGAAACTCTATAACTTCATATTAAGTCACGTAACATGCCATTTGAAAATTTGGCGCCTCTAAACGGTGCCGAAAATTGTGGCCTTTAATTCTTGTTTCTGTTGACCATTGCTTTTGGGGAATTTTCATCTCTCCTAGAGGTGCCAAGCGTCTACATGTCGACTGTATATTTCGAGGCTTGCATGTCTATTTTGTATTTCTTTTGACTACTCCTTAAATGGCATGCCTATTTGTGTGTTGTTTTGGAGCTTTTGCGTATCTATTTGAAGAAATTTAAACTCTTACTTTGGTTTTATTTCGTTTGTTAAGTTTGAAGGTGTCATTAAGGTTCTTATCGAAGGTGTCTATTTTGTATGGGTTTCATCCAATTTGTTGAGGTACCGCGTGTCTATATTGTCTACTCTGTCCGCATATTTTGGACGCTTTGCCTGTCTTATTTGGGTTTCCTTAATTTGCCTCTTCTGAAAGCACCGCTTCTCTTTTGTCTGCCTATTTTTGAAATTTGGAGTATCTAATTCGACTCTGATTTTTCTGTTTGCTTCGGATCTATAGTATAGCCATTTTAGGTTTATTTTGTTTGTCTATGTTAGGTGTTTCGATGCCTATTTTGTTTTTTTCTATTTCTTTCTATGAAGTGTCATTTGCCTATATTGCGCACTCTTTTTCTTTGTTTTGGGAGATTTGCGTATCTTATTTCGAATTGTTTGGGCTGTCTATTCTGAATGTTTTGCATGTCTAGTCTGTGCTTGTCCCTTTCGCCTATATTAAAGATTTCGCGTTTGTAATTTGTTTTCGCTCATCTCTGTATTTTTGAGGTATAATTTGTCTATTTTGGCTTTAATTTGTCTGTCTATTTTGGAAGTGTTGCATATCTATTTCGTGTGTTCACCTTTTGATTACAGGTATTGCGTGTCTATATTGTGTGTTCTGTTTATTTATTTTTTTTCTACTTGATATTTTCATTTTAGAGATTCTCAGTTTCTATTTTAGGATTGTTTTGTCTCTTTTTTAATTTTCTATTTCTACTTTGCAGGTATCATGTGTCCATATTTTGGGATCTGTTCGTTTATTTTGGAGGCTTTGCGTGTCTTGTTTCGGTTTTTTCATTTGTTCATTCTGAAAGCACCACTTGTCTCTTTTGTCTCTCTATTTTTGAAATTTGGTGTCTCTTATTCGACTCTGATTTTACTGTCTGCTTTGGATATATATCATTACCATTTTAAGTTTAATTTGTCTGTTTATTTTGGGGGTTTCGAAGCCCATTTCGTTTTTTTTTTTTTTGGTTTTTTTCTATAAAGTGTCATGTGTCTATATTGTGTGAACTGTAAGTTTATTTTGGTACGTTTTCTCTGTGTATTACGGAAGTTTTTCCTGTCTTATTAAGATTTGTTTCTTCTGTTTATTCTGAAAGTTTCACGCGTTTATTCTGTGTTTGTTTCCGCTGTCTATTTTGGAAGTATCGCATGTCTACTTCGGCTCTCTTTATTTTCGTGGATCGAACAAGTATTTGTGATCAATGTTCAACAAATCTTTTTTAATTTATATTATTATTTACAGTCGGAATTTCAATTAAAACTCTGATGTTGAGGTGTTTCATTCATATATTATTTTATTTCATGTTTCAATTTCTTGCTTGGTGAAAATGAGAGGAAAATAATAAGTTTGAGTTGAAGAAATGCCTTTATTAAAAACCTCAGCGTACGAGAACACTTGACTTTTAATTGAATCATCCATATACAATTCTTGGTGGGAGCTTTTCTCTTTGCGCTCATACCGACTATTTTTTTTCTCTCTCTCGCGACGAATATCCGCAGGTAAAAAATGAAACGCGCTCGAGCTATTTCATCTTCCCCCACAACATCGTCGAAACTATGAGAACTTGTCGAGCTTCTTCATAACAAGGAGGGACCTGTCTTACGTCTGTTCGAATTCGATAGGTATCATACAGCAAAGGGATTGATTGATTCAGATCGCCAGTTTCGTTCAATTATAATGAAAATCTTGATGCAATACGACGGAAGGGTTCGGGGAAATTGCTTTCTGCTTATAAACTGCCGACGAATGAAATATTCCTGCTAATATCGCGATGTCAATAAATCAAGTTGAAAGTTTGAATTTCTTGTTACAAGGTTTTTATTCTTTCTTCGCCTGTGGAATATGCACATTTTTATTCAACCTCCCGTTTTATTATTTCCTTCAATTCACCCTTGAGGTCGGATGACGATCCGGTTCCTCTAAGAACGGTGCAAATATCTTATGCCCTTTGAACATTATCTGGGGAATATGACATCGAATTAATCATTTTAGACGATTAGACTCCACATATTTTACCGATGACCGCTCTCCTCCATTTAGTCTTACCATATCTTCATGCTTGATTGGAGTTTCATTCAATTGTATTTGAGAATGGTTCAATGAATAGAGGAGAGGGGAGTTAAGAAATAATCCTATTATCTTACCACTGACTCAGAAATTATTTGTTTCAACACAAGAAATTCATGTGAGCATCGGATTGATAATTGTCTGCAAGAATTGTGTTCAATACTCATTACGGACGTTTAAAGGTGACCATGCACTTTTAAAGTTCGATGGCGTCTCTCGTAATTCGATTTTCTAAGTACGGCTATTCAAAATCGTCCTTGCGTTAAGAGAATCGATTTTATGACCATTGTCCACTCTGCTCCTTTTGTTGTACTACATTTTGATGTTGCTTTGTATTTAAACTCATCATCCTATTGGTTTGACCTACATATTCACATAGGCAATTCTTGAATGAAATTTTATACGCCTACGTCTTGTCCTTCAAATGCGATTTGATCTTTTGGGTTTCCCAATGATTGATTAGTGTTTCAGTATGTTGGGAATATATGTTCGATTTTGTGTTGACGTAGTATCAGTTGTTCATCGGACATACGGTAGAAGTACTTTATTGATTGGTGATTGCTTGTCAGTTACATAGCTTGAATATTTTCATCAATTTGCGCTTTCAATAATTTTTTTCGTGAAAGATGTACTATAGCAATTGAAATAACCCAACTTTCACGTAATTAAATCTACTGAACACATTGCTGTTCTCATTAATGAATTCCAGATGCATTCGCCAGAATGTATTGTTGTAATCACTTTTAACCAAAATGAATCGAACCACTTAAACCGTTCTTGTCATCCACTCTCAAGTATCGTTCACATAGGGCATGGTGGAGTCTGGTTCGATGGTGGCATTGTAAGTTTCTATGATCCAAGTGAAAAGAGGAAAGATGAAGATGATTTTAGCGTTAACAGGAAATTTTGCGCTCATTTCATATGAAATAAAGTGTCAAATATATTCAAGTCGTAAAAATTTTAAACATATGTCCAATACCTTTTTAAGTCGCTGAAACTTTAATTTCGTCGCAATCCCCAAAATAAATATATATTCGATTTTCAAATAAATTTTCAATAAGACGACGTTTCAATTCCAGTCGTCTGTGGCAGTTTGAGCCACCCCTACCAAAATGTGGCACCCGTCAGAGATTTTCCATCCTAATTTTCCGTCACGCAGTGTCGTCAGATTCAGGTTGTATAACGCTTAACGTCCCAAATCAATTATTCTTACGTTTTTCATCGATTTTCTCGAAAATGTGGGCGTCCATTAAAACCAGTGAGAGAGGGAATCGTTTTCAAAGTTACGATGCATTGTTTGATGATAAATCAAAAACAGTAAAACTTTTAGTGACCGTATTATAAGTAATCGAAAAAATGGTATTCTTGAAAGTTTCCTGAATTATTTTTTAATTGCAGTTGATTTTAATTTTAAACAGCGGAACGATCGCAGCTCTATTCAATAGCAATCAAATGGAGAACGATTCCGAACGATGGTCGTTTTGCAAGACGATTTATGGGGAATAATGTTGGAGGTTCGAGACTGATAGTCGAAAAAGATGGTCCAAGTGTGCATTCTCCGTTTCAGAAAAAAACGTGAGTATCTAAATTAACTTTCAGTTGAAGAAAACGTGGTGTTTGTTTGGACTTTCTTGCAATTTTCAGATCAGAACTCGTTCTGAATAATAATTCCTAGTGATGCGTCTGCTGATCTCCGTTCTCAGATTTTAGTTTTTCGCATATATCCATGGAATCTCTTGTCCATTTGCAATAAAAAAAACGTCAGTCGTATCTAGATTTTGCTGAAAAATATAAAACTTATACAATACATCATCTTTTAAAATAAATATTATATTGAACATATGAGAAGACAAAGGGGGGTAAGAAATTTGGCTCCCATTGATAATGCAAGTAAAATGAATCAGCTTTTGTAGAACACAATCTTATGACTGACGAAACCAATGTCGGGTCAACGTTATAATGGCTAAAAAGCAGAATAATGCAACGTAAAGTGATATCAAAAAAGTGAGTACAAAAAATATAGATGATAACTATTGGAAACAGATAAATTATAAACGTCTCAACAATCTTAACAATTACTCTATTTATATTTATGAGAAAAATGAAAGCGTCTAATTCTTTTATAATAGATACAAACTATATATCCTAATTTGTTATATGGCGGAAGCCCTAAAAAGAAAAAAAGGTATTTCCGAAACGGAGTCAACATTTAAAATCATATTATAATCAACGAAAAAATTACCTCATTCGTGAATAGAGCTTTATGAAAGCGTAAAATTTCATTTCATACGCAGTGCGAAATCTATGTACTTTTGTGGTTAAAAGGGGGTACGTTTAATGAAAAGTGAAAATGTGTGCCTACCGCATTAATATATCAGTGTCGCCGTGTTGGCACAATAACGGCACTTAATTAAGTTTCACATGATGTGTTTAGTAATCATTTTCTCGGTACAAGGTCCGCATATTGTTCTGAAATGCGGTACGTCATTCGGCTTCACTGTTGTTCGAATACTCCCTCTTGTATTGTCTTTCGCTCAACAGTTGGTCAGAATAACCTCAGTTCAGCTTTAACAGTAGTGGAAATTTACAGATAAGTTTTCAGTGTCGTTTTTCAGATAAATTTAACACTCGAAAAATTTAGAATTACCGATATGCAGTTTAGGTAAACAGAAATAGTGATGCAGAAAAAACTTTGTGCGTAGTTTTAATCGTTCACTAATCAAATGAACTCATTCAAACTTTTTCGAGGGATATCAATGTTTGTTTTAAACATTAATTAGTGCGATACCTACATGTCGGCTACAAACTGGCGAATGCGAAGGGGAAATTTATGCGGTGTTAATTCGCTTACCTTTCTCTACGTTAAGTTGTTTCCTGAAATATCCCAAGATTTTCTCGTATAAAGGTTTCTTTGAAAAATTTGGACCCTTGCTGACATCGTGCGATTCATTCGGATTGCTGATTTGTTGACGATATCGTTCCCTTTCTCCTTGATGCAAGACGACGCCGTACATTTCAGAATAGAGGGGCCTAAAATGGAATATTGTGAGCTCAAACTTGCTTTGCATAGATGGCGCTCAAAACGTTTCAACGATTTGTAACAATTGATGTCCACATTTTTTTGCGATGTAAACATTGCTTAATATCTTTTTTTGAAATTTATAAGATTGTTGTAAAAATGTTGATAATGGCCTAGAAATTATTTTTTTCGGAATGCATACTTTGATTAAAAATGTTTGTTTCTGCAAAACCTACATTTATTGGTTACATCACTAGCGGTGTTCCCCTTAACGATGTTCGATGGTTGAACATCGATGTCCACAATCATCAATATTGACAATAAGTTTCATTTTATCATTTGGATGACCAATAGATGACGGATTGTTCACATTTTGCGCGAAACTGAATACCTAACAAGAAATGATAACTTTTTCTTTGTTTATTGCAAATAAATGAAAAATATTCACTTCTGTGACAGATATTGAATAATGTTCACATTCATATCGTTATTTCTGTGTTCGTTAGTTCAATTGACCCACCGAAACACCAAAGCTATTATATTACACTTATCTATAATCGGTTGCTAAGGAAAATGCTCGATTGCTATTGGTTGAATTTATGTATAATCGCGAGTAGTATCACAAGTGCATAGAAAATAACCGAATATTATTATTATTCGTATGGGGGTGGCTATCACTCACCGAAACATTACTGCTCACTGATAAACTACTGTTCACTGAAACACTACCATCGCTTGTTGGAATTTTCTCCTAACGTGGGGCTAGCATGCGTGAATAGCATCTTCAGAGTACATCAGTAAACAGAGATGAAGACACCTCTGAAGCCACGCGTGCTAGCGAAACGTTAAGAGAAAATTCCAACAAATGGCGGCCTTTACACCCGAAGAAGTGTTTCAGTGACCAGCAGTGTATCAGTAAACAGTGATGTATCAAAGAGCAGTAGTGTGTCGGTGAGCCATAGTATCTTAAGATAATAATTCAATTTTTCTTATCACGTAGAATTATCATCCACAAAACGACTTTACAGACAGCAATTTTTTTTTAAACTTATTTTTATCGTGAAACACAATAAAAGCAAAAACTTATTATCACATAGAAATTACAATCACAGATTCTGAAAAATATCGTTCTAACGATCCTGTCATATATAGGCAAAATTTGGTTTACGATATTTATTGAATTTTTTTGCATTGCTACCATTCGGTTGCAGTAACAAATTCTTGGACCAAATTGTAGGTGGTCTTGAGGGATGTTGATGAAATAATTTTTATTTTTCGCTTATCACTTAAAATTCCATGTAGATTTTCTTGTATCTGAAGTAACAGATAGTTTATAAAATAACTACTAAATAAAAGCAAGATAATGAATATGATTGTCCCAAACCTCTATGGTTTATTGCGTATATGTTTTATGGAATAGCTGAGTTATACAAACTGCCGGTGACACATACATAGCACATAAACGTTCTAATGCATAATAATAACTCAATATCCAGGAAGTCTGGTCCTTATCACCTGAATTAATTGCCGCGATTCAAATTAGTCAAGTCGATTTATACGAACCAATTCGACCCAATTGAACCCGGTTTGAAGATTTACGGATAAAGCATCGGTTCGTTGCTGTTTTGCCAATGTTTATTACCCGCGAATAATAAAATACCATTGATGGTCCCTTGTTCCGGTATTCATCGTAAATTTCAGGAACAAAGTGAAAATAAGGAAACAATTCTTTGTTAGATTGTCGACATTTCACCCGTCGACGCCGAAGCCGGAGCAAATGTCAATAAATTGAAATATCTACAACAATACCTTCTCCATCATATAAAACGAAGTGTTATGTTCAAGGCGAACATTTCCACGGCATCCATTTCATTCGGTGGGGAAAAATCGCGCGGAAAATCGCTCAAGCCGGTCACGGTTTCAAATCCAAAAACCGATAACTAAACTTTTTCAGAAACTTATAATGAATATATGTCATATAAAAATTTTTTATTTGATTAACTTCACTAAAATGGAAATAATTCAATTTCATTCAGTTATTCGAAATATATTGTATGAATATTCAAGCGTTATGCAGAGTTCTCGAAATTGATCGCATCTTAATAATCATCCTTATTATGAACAAACACATTGGATTGAATTCTTTTTGATTTGACAAATATATTTCAGCGCATTATTTCCATGTGAGATTAAATGAGAAATATCTTACCTAAATAAGAACGGTCTGAAAAAAATCGTTATCCAATTCGGCACTTAAAAATCAAATAACTGTGTGCAAAAAGGAAGAATGAGAGCGTTTGAAGTTTTGGTGTAAGCGTTGGCAGGAATGGTAACTGCCGAACTCACTCTAGTCGGATACTAGTGAAAATTGCGAATTCCCCGATTCCGTTTCACGTAGCACGTCTTGCCGCAGCAGCCGCAGCAGGAATATCCACTACCGAGATGCGTATGCGAACTGTGAACGAATTACTTTCTTAACAAATGGCCCATCAAAATCAGGACCCTTAATAATACTTTCGCGATTTAAATGTACTCCAGCGATTCACAATTTTCAACGAAACTTCAGACATAAATTTTATGCGCATTTCGGAATATTGAAAGTTTCCCATTTGAATTCACGATCTATATTTTAATTATTCAGTCAATGCGGAACTCCTGCTTGATGAATAAATTCTTTGGAGAATGAAGGAATCAAATCAGCGCCGTTCTTCTGTCATATTTCAACTTCGAAGGTCCAAATGGGATGAATATTTCAAAAAGTACTTTAGACCAAATTAAATGAAATGACTCGTGAATCAATGGTAAGTTAGATTTCTCGTAAGTGCCCACATATCGTCTTCAGCTTAATCGGTAGATGGCATTCAAGAAATGGAATGTTGTTAAAGTGGAATTTGCGCTTTTTAAAATAGAGGAATCATCGTTATTTATTGACTATCGATATTTTTAAGGTTTCGAAATAATTCATTGTCTAATAAAACACGCCATTCATCGAATGATAAACAACGAGTGATATTCCAATTATTGTTGTTTGAGTTTAAAAAAACATAACTTCCGAAAATACGTCGTTTATTTGTATGACGCAACGATTTCCATTGTAACATATTGTTTTTTTCTAGATAATTCCGTACGAGACTTTTTTAGGTGAACAGAATTACTTTCCCCTTCACTATTTATAATTTTAATTTGGGTTTGAAATGTTCGAACTTATTTAAAGTGCAAGGCAAATTTCTTTTTCACTTTTTTCATGGAAACTCATCCTCTCTTCTCCATTTGTTCGAACCTAAAAATACATTCCTGGATATATTAGTGCCAAATCTGGAATGGAAAAAAGGGTCGCAAAAATTCCTAAATTTCCAGCACTCTTTTGCGTAAATCTGGAAAATCAGTTTTTCAGCTGGTGAAAATTATAGACAACTCTATTTTGTTTTTATGTTATTTCATACCTTCCTCTTGGAATTGTTAGTAATCATTCTCACGAGTTTTATACGGCAGACTCCATTATTTCTGGAGGGATATTTCCGTCACTTTGCATCTTATAAACGTTTTTTCGGCTCAGGTGAATGAATACTCGATAATACTTCAATCACTCCGAACAGTATTAACGACGTTTTATTGAGAAACGACAACCACAGAATATATTTCTCATCAATGCTGACAACTTAAAATTCAATTTATTTATGACAACAAATTAAACCAAGCTGAACGAAGTAGGCCAAATCAACTCTTTTCTTTAATGTAATTCTTGCAAGTAATATTCAATATTAGATATATGAACTAAATATCCCATCTATGTCTGTCCTTGACGTTTGTTTTACTCAGGATATCTTTGACCATAAGGATGATACTCAGAGACGGGACAACATTATCTAATTTATTCATGAATCTAGAATTGAAAAATTGGTGAATTGAATCAAGTTATGCTTTTTGTTAATGGTACGATATGTTCTTCTAAGTTCTGGTACCTCATTCGCGTCATTAATATTCAATGAGATATATGAAATTAACTTGTCATTTATTTCTATTTACTTGGCATAGAGTTCATGTCGATGTCACCATTTTCTCGCGCGGATCAAAGCGGTTTTACCCGTGCGGGAAAGACAATCCCGCACAGTTGCATGCAATTCGTAACTTTCTACAATGGGCAAGCGTGACGATATGTATCGCTTTCGTTCGTGGTCGCCTGAAAAATAAATTTTTGACATACCGCTTAAGCGGTATGTTTGAGATTGAAGAAAAATTTAGAGATATCAAAATTTTCAGGAAAAATAGTTCAAATGAGAAAAAACATTTCTATTACACTTTTGAACAGGAAAAAATTGGTTTTTTCGAATGAGCATAAACGACAAGATCACAGCTATTCATCAAACTGTGCACAAGTTTACAAAAAAGCATTATCGAAAGATCGAAAAAGGCCAAACAATCACAGAAATTCTTTCTGAATGAAAAATTAGTAAATTGATTGGATTATTATGAAGAAAAAAGAAACATCTTGTTACTGGAGATAAAATCGACTTTGATGGCCGGTTTTCTTTCAATCAATTATCTCCGGATGGACAACAATAAAAAAATCTTACAATTAACTAATTGTGAACTTACAAGGGGCAAAGTGCGGCAGTATTACAATTGACCAATTCATTATTATCAGGAATTTTAAATCGTCAGTTAGTGGCACAGAAGTTTGGTTCTACATGATTCAATACTTCCACACACCGGAATCGCTTTCTGAAATCTATTGTGTCGATCTGTTTCTGCACATTCTTGATATAGATTAATCGGAAGAATCGAAAATCGGCATCAACAATATGAATTATCGTTTTGAATTTGAGTGTTGTAATAAATATATACGAAAACTTCAATTGAATAACCAATATGGTCCAATTAAATTGATGTCAATCAAATACAATTACATAACTTTGAGCAACCCAAATTTGGAGTTAATCATAGATTAAGCGTTAATTGTGAATTAATTTGATTATGATTAAATATATGATTCAAATTAATATAACTGACGTTTGAACAACTCAAACTCAAAGTTCGTTTGTGATATGTCATTATCTGAATTCGGATTCTCGAACTTGAGTTTCGAAGAAATTTTCTGGAAAGGAACCCTCTCGAATATACGATTAGAGACTGATGGATCGTCCGTATGTTTCAAGCTTTGGAAAATGATAAAATGATCCACGCGGATGGCTGTTTTTCCGATAAAATAACAAACTTTCGCTCGAGCTTAAAAACGCCTAATGAGCTAACTAGTTTAACCAGGATGTTTATAAGAAATCTAGAATCTAGTCCTAGGCAACATAGCTTTTCTTCGATGCGTAGCTCAATGAAGTCGATCGTGAGAATTAGCCCCATAATCCCTGGTGTAAAACGGGTTCTCTATCCCGATAATAGGTTACTTATACGAGCTTTCCGTATTCAACAAATCGAATAAAAAACATATTGCCTTGAGAATTGACATTGAACTACTTGGAGGAAAGTCGCCAACTATTAGATGGAACCTGTTCTGCTCAGGATGTTGTGTGAAGACTGTGATGCGATTTGGGAAAATCTAATATGTTCGTGTGTCCGAATCAAATGGAAAATCATTTTGGATCCTACACGTACAATTGGTGTTATTAATTGAATTTCAAAGCTTAAATTGAACAATACATGGAAAACAAATGAAGCAGTAACAAGATGGGTTCCTGCTCATCATTAACATAATCCTCGTTGATTGAGTTATCCTAAGTAATCTACTTAACTACTTATGATGAAACATAACAAATAGTTTATTAGCTAATGCCTAATCTCAGCGCATTCGCCAATTCGTTCGGAAAAAATTCCACAAAACATAAAATTTAAGTGTCATTGAATGAAATCGAGATCGTCCGCATTAAACATTTCTCGTTTGTTTGTATCTTTCACGAAACCGAAAACATCTCACGTCGACTGTTAAAAAGTGAAAGATCGAGTCGACCCAATGTAAACGCGAAACATAACGGGTTTGTTTCCAGATTTATATAACAAGGAATGCGAGTGAGATAATGAGGAACGTTATTTTGGGGTCAACATCTTCTAGCAGTGGCAATAATCTATTGACCATGACTTTCCTACGAAAATCGCCCGGTTAGATTCTACGATAATGAAAAAGATATACCGTTAGTAGAAATTAATTATCTAAACTGATCTAATGCCCGCTCATCGGAAAAAAACGCTCAATAAATAAATGTGGACTATTAGCCCAGGAATTATGGGACAATTTCGGTTGCATAATTGACGAATGTCAGGCTGGAGGAACTGAACAATGGGATGTCGTCTGCGGAAAAATGACTTTTATGCACGACACTGAAACGCCTCACCAGATCACCTTGCACTGACATTGAACAGAAGAACCGTCGTCTGCATTCATAAGAGATTTATTACACATTGTATTTGATGGTACATGTTATAACTTCCCACTCATTATATAGGTCAGTGTAATCCATATCATACGGCGGCCTTGATCTGCGCTCCACTCGGAAGGAAGCCGACTACAACCATTATCTATTTTATTGCGGAATGGTGTTGATCGTAAGTTCCAGTCATTTTAATACAACTTCGAAGCAAATCGGTTTTTGTAGTGCCGAAAGGCTTTTGGGAAATACAGTGACTATAACTTTTTCAAATATATTATAAAACGTACCACGGTACTCGGGTACCAAAAAATAAATTTTGGTACTTTAAACAGGAAACTTAGTTTCTCTTTGTGCTTAATCAAACCAAACATCTTATAATATGAAATTGAAAATGTTTCAGTTCAGTTTAATTTATTTATCATGATAATATTTAAGGAAATTTCAAATGTTAAGAAGAGCTTCCTTGTTTTATTTTTTCAAATCATTCTAAGATTTGCTGGGTGTTGATGAGTATGGTCAATGTGTTTCTGTGTCGTATTGAAATCAGATGGATTCTCACATTAATACATGAAATGTTGCATTAATTTTTTTTTTCTGGTAGTTGTTTTTAATTATCGTAGTAACATAATTGCAAATCAACACTTTGATATTGAAGAAAGTTATACTATGTTATAGTTACTTTCTTGTTATCATTTATTACGTAATCGATTCAAATTCTCGTTGTTTGACCTATAACAGGAAAAACCCAATTTTCAATTGTTTGTTTTCACACGTACTATTTTGCGAAATAATGTTTTCTGCTGAATACATGCAATATTTTGTTATTGAAATCTGTTCGATAGCGCATAAGCGAACCTGTATCTCATACTGAACATCACCGGATGTGCGGTCAAGTGAAAGGATTACTGTACTGTAAGATTCTCTTGTAAAATGTAAATGCCGCAGACAATCTGAGATTCAAATTGAAATACGCACTTCACTTTGACTGAATATTAATTGACAGAACGTAATTTTACTTTTCGTTAATTGTCTAATATATCTTGGTGCCGAAAATTCATGAATTTTAATTTCAAACTTACCTACGATAGAATATTTTATTTGATGAAAATGTTTTATGATTCAAACCACTTTTTCAATCGAAAAATTTGTCTGAATCGATCCATTTATATTGAACTTGATGACAACTATTCCTGATTGTCTTGACATTCATTCTTCATTCATTTTTTTTGTGATATTTTTTTCGCGTGTCGGAGAGATTTTGTATATCGGTTCTAACCTCCAGAGTGAACTCTGTGAAATGAAGTTTTCATCTCTTATAGATGCATATTGAAATCTTCATTCAACTAAATATTTCAAAAACAAATTAGATAAATTGATTTTTTTGTGAAATCGATTCTAACTTCCATAGTGAAAGAACTGAAAAGAAACTTCCACCGAAAATTATCTCATAGATGCCATGTTAAAATCTATATTGAACTTACTATTCTGACAAAAAATTAAAGAATTTATTTCATTGTGATTTTTTTTCGCGTTTCGGACAAGTTTTGTATGACGATTTTTACGTTTAGAGTGAACGCACTGAAATGAAACACTCACAGAAAATTATTATTATTATTATTATTTTTTTGTGATATTTTTCCGCGTTTCGGCAAAAATCGTTCATCGATTCTAACTTCCAGAGTGAAAGCACTGAAAAGAAACTTCCACCGAAAATTATCTCATAGATGCGATGTTAAAATCTATATTGAACTTACTATTCTGACAAAAAATTAAAGAATTTATTTCATTCTGATTTTTTTTCGCGTTTCGGACAAGTTTTGTATGACGATTTTTACGTTTAGAGTGAACGCACTGAAATGAAACACTCACAGAAAATTATTATTATTATTATTATTTTTTGTGATATTTTTTCGCGTTTCGGCAAAAATCGTTCATCGATTCTAACTTCCAGAGTGAAAGCACTGAAAAGAAACTTCCATCGAAAATTATCTCATAGATGCGATGTTAAAATCTATATTGAACTTACTATTCTGACGAAAAATCAAAAAATTATTTCGTGATCTTTTTTCGCATTTCGCAGAAATTTTTGTATATCGATTTTTACGTTTAGAGTGAACGCACTGAAATGAAACTCACAGAAAATTTTCTTTTAGATGTGATATTTAAATCCACATTAACTTACTACTTTGCCTCAAATTAAAGATTTTTTTGTGTTATTTTTTCGCACTTCGGAGAAAAATTATTTATCGATTCTAACTTCCAGAGTGAAACCACTGAAAAGAAACTTCCACCTATATTGAACTTACTATTCTGACAAAAATTAAACAATTTATTTTATTGTGATTTTTTCTCATTTCGAAGAAATTTTGTATATCGATTTTCACGTTTAATGTGAATGCACTGAAATGAAACTTTCATAGAAAACTCTCTTTTCGATGAAATGTTGAAATCTACATAAAACTACTTTGCTTTAAAAAAAATAAATTATTTTGTTTTCGGCGAAAATTTCTAACCATCAAGTATTTTTTACAAATTTGATGGGACATAAGTAGTTTAAGTAGTTTTCTGCTTTTCCTTGGCGAATAATCGAAGTCGTCATTCGCCAATGCGAAAATCGGTCGCATTTCCCTCATCGCGAATGTCGATATGCAAAACATATGACAAATTCATCTAAAATGAATGTGAACTACTCTCAAATTTCGAAAATTGTTTTCAACATGCAGACACTCAAAAGACATATCTATGAATCCGTATTTTTTAAAAACACACGTTTCCAAGTGCTCGAACATCGTAACAGATATTGAATTTAATGACTCGGCTCGGCGTGGACGACATCAAATAACGCGAACTGTTCGAATTTTTAGACACGTGTAGCTCGATTTCGAGACCTTGCAAATTGCAATTGAGAAACGCCCATGAAAATATGAAATATCGAATCGAGTTATTGATGTCTTCGTAATCCGATGGTCTCATTCTTATTTACCATGTTTACCGCGTAGAAATATTTCCGGAAAAAAATCCAACGAAAATAGGGAATGAAAATAAATTTCAGAATTAATTTTTTCCAGGTAGAGCTCGTGTGCTATTTTATAATTCAGAATATTCAGTTGTATGTAGTTACGGCGATGTTGAGTTGTAGCGTGGTTATCCAGCGTATAAGATCAGTGACCCAATTAACTCGATTTCTATGGGCCATTTTGATATCGTAATCAAGAAATATTGAAGATGATCCATGTGTTTTCTTATTTCAATAACAATTGTCCAACGATAATTCGTGAAAGGAGTTACGTTTAACTATTTATCTAATGTAAAGTGCTGGGGCTATTTCGACCCCTCACTAAATTCGGCTATAATTTGAAGAAACAAATTACAAACAAGAAAGGGATCAACGTCAAACTTTCGTAAGTGTTTTGGGGAGAGATTTTTGTCAACAAATTAATCTTAATAAGAAAACGTTATCTGGCAAATGTGGGTTATTTCCTTCTCTTCGGGTGTTATGGAAATAAAGTGGGGAACCCCCATGGTCAACAAACACTGGTTCTTCCATTAGTTTGAAATTATGCAAATTATTTATGCCTGTGTTACGAGCAGATTCTACAATACCTGTTGAACATCTTATTCGCGATTAATCGAGTATGTCGTCTAATCCGCGAACATAAAAATACGATTGCATTCATTTCACTCTTACGCAATCATACATTCAATTTTATTAAAAGTTGGATTGATATTGATGTGACCCCAAGCTCTAAATCATATTTTTACTCATTTAACATTACATATCAAAATAAATTGTTGTTAAATTTAAATATCAAATTCCTGCGTTCATTTTCTTTTGAGAATTATACAGTTAAACCTGCTTCTCTACCAATTGTTTACTATAGCCTAATCGTAGGTGAAAACATTTCGCTTTGCTTTCAAAATATCTTCATTTTCCTCGCCAAATATTGTAATGTCTTAGATATTCATTCAGGTTTTTCAATGAATGATTTGATGAATGATAAATTTTTTCTTCCGCGACCAGAGACCTGAACTGATATAGAAAATTTTCGGAGTATAGAAAAAAACCGAGTCACCCACCTCCGGAATAATTACTAAACAATTGATTCATCCGATATTTGGCGGGGTCATTGAAATGAACCGATCGGTAAAACTTTTTGATAGCTCAAGAGAAGCCGCAAGCAATTAAACGATGGCCAAGGAAAAGCGAGATAAGGAAAAACCGAATGGCTTACAGATGAATTCCCAGTAGTGTTAATTGCAAATCTGAAGAATATATTACCAATTAAATGAAGAATTTATAATAAGCATCATCCAAGTTACGACATTCAGGTAGTCGGTACCAAAAATTCACATAAAAACTTAACTACATATAACTGGTTCTACTCATGTTTATATCAAATTGAAGTCAGTTTTTGAGTCTTCTGCCAACTTCGTTCTCGCCAAGTACACTAACGATAGGTATTACTTCCGTGCTTATTTACTGATAAACCCCAAAAATTCGTTTCAATAGTTTACTTTATTAAATGAAATGGAAATCCACATTCAATATCTTCTATTTCTCCATGAAGGTAGACCGAATGAAAATATAATTGGAAATGATTTCTGCTATTTGAACAGTTGCTGCTTAAAATTTAATTGAGATTAACTTTTCTTTCCACTGTTCGATTATTCAACTGACGAAAATTTGCGAATAACGAGCTCTAGTTAATAGTCGTTAAACGCATTTGTTTTGAAATTTTTAATTGAAATTAAGTCGATTAACATTTGACCTATCGAAATTTCTAGGTTAATTACGGTTATGACAGTGAAGTGTGATTGAATATTTATTTTAATTGACGGTTTGTAGGCATCATAAATTTAAAATAGAAATAATTCATATCGACATATGTGTCAAATTAGTTTGATCAAAATTCCCCCAAACTAACAGCATATAGCGGCCAGTAAACATACGGATGGCAAAGTGAAAGAGTAACTCTAATAAAATATTCAGTTTATTCAGTCTCATTAGATTGGACGACGTATAGGGGAGCACAACATGAGATAAATTAATTTTTACAATTATCCATTAAAATGATTATATATAATTATATACAGTGAATGATGAATTTGAGTAGGTACTCGATGAAACTATAAGAGTGGGTGATGTTCAACAGTTGGATGTGACAATTCGCAGTTGAACAACTCAAGTAAAACTGTTCGCTCAACACGACACTCTGAACTGCATCTGTGATCAGTGGAAAACTACGTTTCCCTAGCAGTGAGAATTAATTTGAAGGAATCTGGTGGCACAGCTACGCATCCAGGTTTCAATTTCGGTTCCTCGTTGATGGATATGTCAAAATGCTGCAGCAACGTAGACAAGATCACAAAACAGAAATACTGCACGAGTTTCTGGCCAATGCATGTCCGTTTTCCCGTGCTGAATGGAATGAAGTGTGCAGGTTTTAGTATGGTGCCGTCTGGCGAAATGAATCTCTCTGGCTTGAATTTCTTTGGTTCGTCCCAGTAAGCGTCTCCGACATTTAATTCGTAATTATTGATAAAAATAATTGTGCCCTTGTTTACGGAGTAGCCGCCGATTGTCGAGTCAACGGTTGCAACGTGAGGTACTATCGGTGACGAAGCTTGTCTCAGTGCTTCCCAAACGGTAGCTTCTGTGTACGGCATGGCATCCTTATCGAACAAATTCGGAAAACGATTTCCACCGGTTACGGAGTCCACCTCGCTCTGCATCTTGGCGGCGACGTCGGGGTACTTCACAACGGCGGCCAATGTGACCATAACCAAGTTGCCTATTGCTGAATGACCGCCAATAAAATCTTCTAGTTCGAAAATTATATGTTGCCAATCCATATTCGGATCTTCTTCGAGATGCATTAATAGCGCGTCTGTGAAATTTCTGGGGACACCGTCGTAATCTAAGGTTGCTTTGTGTTCCTCGATTATCCGCTCCAATATAAATCTTCTAATTTCGGAAGCCCAATTCGATATCTTCTTCATATGTCCAAAATACATTGGCAGCAACCACGGCATAAAATCTACAGCATATCCTTGATTGATCTCCCAAAAAATTTCATCGAAGTGCCTCACTACTCTACTGAATTCTTGGTCGTCGTATGCGAAGCTGGTCGAGCACATGTATTTCGTGAACATGTTCGCGCAAGCCTTCAAAATTGCCGGTTTCAAATCAACCGGCTCGCCTAACGGAAGTTTCTTTATTTCAGATAGAAATACTTGTAATTCTTCCATAGCGACCGCTTTTACTTTGTCGCACTGAAGGGATGTGAAACGGGGAGAGCAGTAGGCTCTGGCAATGCTGCGGCGAGTCTTCTGTAGAGATGACCAATCGCACAAAGCTAACGCTGAAAAAAATAAACGGTTTAACTTTCAAGTACGTACAATTTAATCACTTATTTTCTGTTAACTAAACTGTAGCATATGTTCATTCTGTATTTAGTGGCGCATTATTATAATGAGAGCTATACATCCAAAAAATTCTGTTTTAATAATATATCTTATGGCAATCTGTATAATTAAGTTATTCTATACAATACGTAGATAATTTATAGAATGCCGTTGGACGATCGTAAACTTGTGCCAATCATCGTGTCTGGATACAAAAGATCCTTCGTATAACTTGCAAAATGTAATTGTTTACACGAGGAATAAACCAATCAAGACATGGTTTCAAAGCGAAAATTAAAATAAAATAAGGATAATAAGCGAGCATTGGCAATTACTGTAACCCAAAAACATTTCTGAGTGGGAAATTATCTTTGAAAAAAGTTAGTTCATTGTAAACAACATAAAGCGGGGCATGTGCCGCAAGGGTTGCGCGTAGAATCACAGATTACCTCTGTAAAGTTTAAAAATCAAATTACATCACTTTAGTTTTTATATGAGAGAATACTTGTCTTATTTGGGTTTGTTTCGTCTATCTATTTGAAAAGTTTTACGCGTCTAGTCTCTGTTTTATTTAATTCTATCCCAATTTTGACTTTCATTCGTTTGTCTATTTTGGATGTATTTTTACGAATCTTTTTTGCATTTCTTTCGCGAATAATCGAAGTCGTCCTCCGCAGCCGGCTACCTAAACATTCAATTTAAGTACCACAGTTTTACATACGAACACAAAGGTCTTCTCTTTTGTTTCTGTAGATAGACGTCTCTGTTTTTATTATTACTTTTATTGATATTGTTTCAATGTTTTCATAGTCTTTGTAGGAGAGATTTAGAAACGATGCGGATTACTCCATTCATCCTTGCCGAAATGTAAAGAACGAAAATGAATTTTTTTTGTGGAAAATTGTTTAATTCCACTATTAGACGGTAGAGAAAAAAATTTTTCGAAAAAAGATGCTCCGTGCGCACCTGTGTGGGGGCAAAAAACGCGGTCTAGTCTCAAGGCCGCGGATGCGGATCGTCAGACATGACCGGCACGCGTCAAAGGCACGTCAGCGTCAGTCCGCGGAACCCCAGATAGAGTGGTAGAGTAAGTAGATAGTGTTGGCGAGAGATTATGGCGCGTGCTGGTTCCGCACCTGTAACAGATCATTTCGCACATCGCCTTTAGGCTTTAGCCATCCTCAATTTACACTATCGCCACTTTTGTTTATGTCCGATCGTTCCGATTGTAAATATCGCCCCGTTCGCCCTACTAAGGCCATTTGCATTTTTATACACGAAGGCACGTGAGAACCGGTTGGTCCCATTCATGACTTTGAGACGAAACCCCTTTACGATTTTGATAGAGACAAAATTACACTTGACCAACGACGGGTCCTCAATTAGACCTTTGGGCAGCGCCGGATTTAAGGGAGGACAGGCAAAGCTACAGCCCTCCTCGCCGTTGCACCAGGGACTCCAAATCCGACCCTGCTTCCCGTCTGCCTTCCTATTTCCGAACGAACTACTTACTCTATTATAAGTGACGCGACAGGACTTTTATTGGTTAGTCTTGTTTCAACTGTTCCTTTCTGCTTTCAGTTTTAAATTTTATTGTTTCATTTTGGTTGTATTGTCGAGTAGATCAAAAATGAATATTTTTCTCCAATTACAATCTCCGATCTGAATACGATGTTTCCTTTCTCTCTGTTTCGTTGATTTTATTTTGCTTTTTGCTAACACAATCGCACACTACTCATCGTTTATTTAACTCAGCAATATATTTTCTTTTTCAGGAAAACAGATAATTTTTCAATTTTGATTCGAAGTCTTTGCAATTTGATATGATTATAGATAAGTCTACATATTTTCTCCACATTTCCGTCATTTATAAAAATTGAATTTGCATGAGCAATACCGAGTATCCATTATTTAGAATTCGGTGCAAAAAAATGTTCAGTGAACATTATTTGTGAATGCCAAATAAATTTTTGAATTACATAAATTCGCTAAAAATCGAACCGTTGCTGTAAATACTGACAAATATGAGTTGGCGGCTCGAAAGTCTCAAACGACCCAGCCCACTTGATCAGTGAAAAGTTTTAATAAAATATTACGAACAAAATAATAATGAATCTCAAATTATTATCAGAGAAATAATTTCTTACATATTGCATCACTCTCCTTCCGAATGCTGTCTCTATTTCGGTTCGCGCACATGTCGATCGGACTGACCGGCCCAGTTTTGTTTGACAAACCATAATTTTAGTCTAAAAAATATCATCTAGATTAAGAAATATTGGCGATCCCATAATCATAAGGTTTTTTTTGTGGATGAAAATTCTTTTCTACTAAAAAAACATTAAATTGGAGTGGTTTTATTCATAATCTAAATATTATAAATTAATTTTCCATCAAAAAAAATTGTTAGTTGGAGAAATTCAACGTCAGACAAATTTCTACTAGCAATCAGTTCATCTTCAATTCCATAAAAATTAAACCGAATCCGCTTTTTGACACAAACTTTTCCAACCCGAACATGTAATTCATTTAGTAAAGGATGATTATCATATTTAAGAATAGATAAACAAAATTATAAGTGCGTACATTTAATTAATCAAACCGATCATTTCGAAGTATTCGCTTGGTTGGAAAAAGTAACGAGTCGTTCTATTTGAACTTCATCTTCCATAACCTCCTCAGCCGAATCGATACCTGGTGTAGACACGATTGTTAGAGAAAATTATGTGAATTCTTCTGACAAAATTCGCAAAAATTTCGTAACGGCCTTTGAACGATTGAACGATGCTAAACGGCACGTTAAAAAATCGGCACACTTCAAATGAACGAACGGGCCCGTCACTTTAGGAAATACATTTGTCGGTAAAGTTTCCAATATTTGCATGAATTTAGTAGTTTGCTGGTGCAGAACACAGTGAATTGAATAGTAAGACATCGAAGTTACCCACTGAATGGCACGTACAGGTGAGCCGGTGCACTTCAAATGAAGAAATCAGCCATCACTAATTCGAAGTAAGCGCTTAGTTTGTAAAAGTGCGTTTTACAGTGCGAAGGAATCGTTGATTTCGAATGAATGAGCCGCTCTTTTCTGGTGCGGCACTCAAATGTGCCGTGCAAATTGAACGACTCGTCACTGAACTGTAATTGGGTTGGTATGGGGGAAATTTTAATACTTTCGAAAATCGAAATTATTAGTAGGATTTGTTCATTTATTCTATAGCAATATAGCGGATTTGAAGAAGAATGAATGAATTTCAGTGTGCGGTGACTCCGCACTGGCACATCAGCTAGACTACGTAATCATGAGACATACCGCACATTCCGCTAGTGCGGTTTCACTCTAACAACCAACTTCCGATCTTGGATATAGATATACAGAAAGAATGGGACAACAAACCTCATCCAATTTCTGAACGATGATCAATCTTTTTATTTCTTTAAACAAATCGATTGGACAATTAAAAACTAATATTCATTTAAAGTGAAATGACGATTTGAACATAAGAAACGATAATAAACAAATTTTCATTTCCCAACAAAATCGCCATAAGGTAGCGGAAAGATGATAACAAGGTTTCACCTTAATCATCTTGAAAAGTGCAACGTATTCAATTTCCTGATTTTTTTTCACTAAAGAATGATCGTCTACAATTCCTGTTTCCCGATATACAAAGCACGATCATAAAGTAAAAGCCGTGAAATTTTAGTAAACGAATTAATTGAGGAGATCAAGTGGTTTAGTTTCAATTTCATTCGCTCAAGTTCAAGTTCACGGCAATCGAGTCGCGTAGTGAGGCGAGTTATGAATGGGATACATACAAATAGAAAGGAAAGTAGTCGACAAAAGATAACTAACTGGGCTCGACTGAACTCGCCAGCTATAAAGACCGAATTCCATTTGGGAATTTTTGAGGCAGTGACAATCGATTTCATTGTAGATATATAATAACAATTATTAAAATGACACATTGTCTCAATTTCGAGATTGCATTGCACGGATAAAAGAAACTCCGTTTTAAATTTTGATATATATTTTCAATTCGCTTAAAGAAATTGAGAATTGTTTGATAGATCTGATCGGAAACAAACGAGAAATATAGAATTTTCCTCATCAACTTTTCATCGGAATGTCAGATTGTTCAACGGGACTTCTACTTTACAGTAAATAACGATTATACGGTCACGAGAAGATGTAGGAAGTGAACAACTCGGCTATGCTGTTTCCTCAGCCCTAGTTTCGCGATCTGGCATTCACTCTTACATCGTCTATCGATCTATCGATATTTGAATAAGATTTCGATTTCTTTTGGTATTAAAGAGGTAAAGTCGATTATGTGGCCGAATAAAAAAATTTTAAACGATTCCGTTCGCGGAATAGACGTCCCACAAATTTCGAACGATTTCTGCGAAAAGTCGGGGGATCCGGTGGTTGCAATATAAATTAAAAATGTCGGGGTCTCGCTTCCATTGGTAGGACACGATAATACCAAACAATTCGATTTTAACAACAACAATGAATAATTACGTGAGTGTTGGCATAAAAATTTTGAATAGCAATAATAATTGCTCGAAATACCTAATGGGAGGTTAATAAAATATCAAACACATTGTAAAGTACATCGAACTAAAGTAATCAAACTAATTCGCGTGTAAAATATCGAATCAGTTCGAATCAACATTCCGTCAGAAAGCGTTCGAATCGAATCTCCCTTCGGAGGTCGGGGTGGTAAATTAGAATTTTCGTATCTGTTAAGTGTTATGCTTACAATTATTTCGATCTCCCCCGAAGAGTTTATGAAATCTGATAAAGTCGGGCCTGCCCCCGAAATCGGCTCCTTTGGTCACCAACACCTCCCTGATCAATTGGAAATTGTTCACAACAACGCACGGTATAGTACCAAGATTGATGCTGAAAATGTTTCCGTAAATTTTTCCTATTTCGGTGAACGCTTGAAAGGGAGTTTCGTGTCGACCCAGAAGATGCAAACTCCCTATCAGTGGCCAAGGTCTGGGTCCGGGGGCCGTTGAAGACTTCTTGTCGGGTGATAAATACCACCAAAGCAGCAAGAACAAACACAGCGAAAGGAGCGCGATCATGTCCACTGTGTAGGCACACACACGGTAAATGCCAACTGCCAGAACGCTACCCTCTATATGACGCACTCACTCGAAGCAGGAGCGCTCGCTTCATTCGGCCCCCCCACAAAAACTTCCTGCCCCACCTAGGGGTGCGAGCTTTCTCCAGGACGTCCCGGCTTTTTCGCGACAGAAATCACGTGGATTCCTAGGAAAAGCGCTAAACAATCGACTCGATCCACGAAAAATTTACAACACGTGAACCATTTTTTCTTATGCTCTTCCTTGCGGCTAATTTTTTTTTAATCAATTCTATTTCCGCTCTCGAAGTTACGAGGTGTCTAATTAACTATCGACGTGAAATACGAACAATAGATATCGGTTCATATTCCTCAAACCCAAACAAGTAAAACTACTACCTACTAATGTGAAAGGTTCGAATAATTTAATCGAATTTGCCATCTTTGCAAAGATTCAACTTCTGAACATAATTGATTTGATTCGAATCTAATTTCTCATCGATACCACCTTAAACGGGGGGATCGTCTCACAGGAACGATAAAGTAATCCAATATTTCCTGGAATTGAATACGATCACTTGGATCTCAATATGTTGCGTTTCTTTAGATGAATCGAAATTTTTCATCCGTAGGAACTTGGTTCTCGTGTAACTTTCGTTTGTGCGGAAATCATTTTTTTATGCTCAATAACAGAAAATATTGTGTTTCCAAAAAATTCTGTGAATGGAACTTATGTTATACCCAATTATAATTGAGGACGACATTATCAATGAACTCTCAATAACCAAATACAGCTTTAAATTAAAATATTTTTGTCCGAAAAACATTAAGAATGTACGGCAATATGACAATTGCATGATTACATCGATTTAAAATTTTTTACTAAAATATAGAGTGACGTCATGACATCTATTTCTATTAACCTAAATTAATCATGTATCAGAAAAATGGTACGTAAGAAAAAATTCGATACGTATTTTACTTTTCATCTACACCTAAAGCATGTGCAACAAGAGAAGCAGTTATTATTCGAACAATCAACCATCGTTTCCAAGAAAACTCGATTATATGGGTCAAATCGAGTTGTGCTGAAATCTTGTATGAAAATTAATCTTCTTCCCGTTCCAGCGATGAGTAATGTGCGAAATATTATAGTGTCATATCAATTTCAGCTGGATGTTTCATAAATCACGAAATTCCCATGAATTCGATTTGAATCGCCCTTAAAATAATAATGCATGTTTGTGCGATAACGCTATTTAATTGTTTGAAAACTAATAATTTTTCATTTCGTATAGGAATTAATGCGATGAGCTACTCGGTTTGCATTCAGTCGAACGGAATCGTTTAATAATAGATAGACTAAACATTTAGGAAACGGAATATATGAAAGTTTTCATTAATATAGATTACCTACAACAATGAAGTAACATGAAACCCGATAATTTTAAATCCCGTTAAGCAATTTTGCTATAATTCAACATATTTGTCGGCTTTTCTGCTGAGTTTATAAAAAATATGTGGAACACGATTGGCGCGATATATAGATGGTCTTGGAATATTTTAGAAAATTTAGATGGTGATTGTCACATCGACAATCACGAGAGTGATAAATTTACGTAGGCGATTATTTTAATTTTGTCGGGTGATTATTGAAAAAAGTGCGGCGTACTAACGCTCGTTCGCATTGGTAAATTGTTTACTTGACCTGATCTATTATTTCGGGAAATAGTAGGTAAATTGCGTAAATTAAAATAGAATACGATGATATTACATAAGTGAATAACAAATTTGATTTGTTTTCTTAGAATCCTCTCGAAAAGTACCGATCTTAATCGACAGCTCATCAATTTTCGAAACAAACTTGGCGATTTTTGAATTGTTGCTGTACGTAGGTATCGTTTCATCGCGAGTACTCGAAGCAGCAATGTCACCAGAGGTAGATACCCTTGCGGATTTGGTAGACTGCCCGAGGCCTCAGCTTCATCGTGACTGGACCAAAATAAAATTTGTGCGTTTGCTTTTATTTGACCTGGTCGGACAGAAGAAATATGTAGTTGTTCTCAAATTTAAAATTACTACGAAGGGTCTCTCCTCGACAGAGCCGTACGTAGATAGGTATTTCAAGGACAAACCATCTGACCCCTTCTAGATTATGCAACAACCCAGCGGCCACATCCAGTAACATCGCCGACGAAATAGCTTCTGTTTGTCTCCACCAGCCTAGACAAGTAATTACGGAGGAAAACAGCCAATTTTAGGAAGTAGGAGACGATGCCATCGATCATTTCATTACGGGAACGCCACTGGTCGGCTGTAGTCCCCTATGTTCACATATTATGAATCAGTCTCATTTCTTTTTATTCTACCAACTACTTGCTCCAATTTACTGACCACTCGTAAACATCCCGTAACTAAAAAACGTACCCAGTCACAAATGCACGCAACAGCATTTCAAAGGAAAACATCAACGTTGCCAAATCCGAGCTATGCTTCACTTCACGATTTTTTTTCCCATTGCAATTAAATGCAAATAGGCTATCATCCGGCACGGTGTTTTTGAAAGAAATTAAACCATCTTACAAATTTGCCAATAGAAAACTTAGGAACTCTTGTATTAATCAGTGCTGACAACTTAAAATCCAAATTGTCTATGACAGCATATTAAACCAAGCTGAACCTAATTCGTTCATCAACTATTTTCTTTAATGTCAGACAGGAAAACCTATCATAATTTATTCATGAATCTAGAATTGAAAAATTAGCGAATTGGATCAAGATTTTCATTAATGGTACGATACGTTCTTCTAACTTCTGTTACTTCATTCGCATCAATAATATTCAATCTTCTGATCTACTTCAATCTACTTGGCATAGGTTTCATTTCGATGTCACCGCTTTCGCACGGATCAAAACTGTTGATGTGCGGGAAAGACTTTCCCGCACAATTGCATTAAATTGGTTACAATGGGCAAGCGTGACGCTATGGTTCACTTTCGTACGTGCTCTCATGAAAAATAAATTTTATAGTCTAGTGTTAGTGGAATACCTTCATTTTATTACAAATTAGGGGTTGGCGAGACCATGGTCTCGGTCTCGAAAATAGAGATCGAGACCGAGACCATCTGATTTTCGGTCTCAGTCTCAAAAAAAATGTATAGTATTTTTCACTTTTATTTTTAATTATTTTTTTAAATTTTTGTCGAAAATACTAAATTGTTCAAATTTAACAAATGAAGATTACTTGTATTTATTGAGTAGACATAAATACATAATTTTGAAAATCCTCTGAAAAGTAAGTCACGGCGGGACCGGGAATCGAACCCGGACCTCCAGCTTTACGCGCTATTGCTCTACCATTAAGCTACCCCGACTATGACTTATTTTTCAATTTTTTCCGGCTAACTTGTTAACTTTGATAATCTTGGACTTCATCACAGAAAGCCATGCAAGAGAATCAATTTAACTGAAACGCCGGCTCTGCGTAATCCAACGCTAATCGTGAATTGATGTTAGAAGGTGTTATTTCTCACCAACCCGGTGATAGGGTATAATTTTGAAAATCCTCTGAAAAGTAAGTCACGGCGGGACCGGGAATCGAACCCGGACCTCCAGCTTTACGCGCTATTGCTCTACCATTAAGCTACCCCGACTATGACTTATTTTTCAATTTTTTTTTTCCGGCTAACTTGTTAACTTTTCAGAGGATTTTCAAAATTATACCCTATCACCGGGTTGGTGAGAAATAACACCTTCTAACATCAATTCACGATTAGCGTTGGATTACGCAGAGCCGGCGTTTCAGTTAAATTGATTCTCTTGCATGGCTTTCTGTGATGAAGTCCAAGATTATCAAAGTTAACAAGTTAGCCGGAAAAAATTGAAAAATAAGTCATAGTCGGGGTAGCTTAATGGTAGAGCAATAGCGCGTAAAGCTGGAGGTCCGGGTTCGATTCCCGGTCCCGCCGTGACTTACTTTTCAGAGGATTTTCAAAATTATACCCTATCACCGGGTTGGTGAGAAATAACACCTTCTAACATAAATACATAAGTGGCAACAAAACAGATGTCACTTAGAGGTAACATCAACTGAGCAAAACGTCGTTTGAAGCAAACAAATTTTTCATAACTAAAGCGTGATGAATGCAATCCATTCTTTTTCTTTGCACACTTTATTTTGATTGGTTCGGAATGCAGAAAGATTCACAAATAGACAGTTTGTCTATTGAATAATTCTTATTGCATCAGTTCGAACCACAGAAAATTAACAAAAAGAGGGCCACTCCCTCTCGATGAGATTGTTGGAACATTGATTTCTTAATGAATAGTTGTACCATATATACTGATTAAGTTAAAAAACCTTGACACCATCCTGGTACTCGTCTCGATTTCGAGAATCCCTACAAATTGCAAAAACCATATATTTTCAAAAATGTATAGTTCGATTTGTTACTATTAGAAAAACGTCAAACATATTGATTTCTTTTCGAAAAAATTATTCGCTACTTTTTGCAGAATATGAATTTTCGCAAGAAACTACTTTCTTGCCCCCCCTCCCCCCATTGCGGTGGGTTCCTCAAATCGAGAAAGAATTTGGATGGTTTGAAATAAATTGACAGAAAAAAAAAATGATTTTGTGGCACACGCGGTTAATGTTCAGTAAATTTTTGAATGTCCACACTACGATCTAACCAATGCCAGAAAAAATCCATCTTTTCTATTGATCTCTTCAGTTTCAATTAAAACTCGGGCGCGTTTGACCTTCTTTTAAAAGTGGTAATATAAAAAGAATTTCTTATCACATACACCTACGTTATGTACAAAAATATCTTTCTGGGACGTGCTGTAATATGATTACAAGATACTGGAAACTGGAGACGGTCTCGTTTCTTTTCGAGCTCATCCTTTCTCGATAAGACTCTCCTCGATCTATTGCATGTAATCCAATTGAAATATGAAATGTTTTTTAATAAAAATTAGTTCACATTTTTTGACACAATTCAGAAAATTTCTAGATTTTCGATATAATTTTATCTCGAATGTAAAATTGACAACGTAATTGAACGAATTCAAACCTGTATTATACATTTTTCCCACAGTTTCTAGATTGACATGTACAAGATCTACTAAAAACTATTGGTTATCAACCGATCGAGCTTTCAACAACACTAAAAAGAAATTTTTCAAGTAGCCATCAGTCTATATTACTTCTTATCAATTTTGAAATTATTTAAATACTCAAAAACTTAATTCGGATTTCCAGCGAATGTCGAATTCTTTTTCTGAGATAAGAAAGTTTATTTATGTGTACAAGCGAAATAGATACATAAATTTTGTTCAAGGACCTAACAACCATGTTTTATATATATTATGTAAAATATTACTAGAGATTTTTTTCTAAAAGCTTTTCTACAGATTTGACAAAGGTGAACGGAGCTACCACTGGCTATTGAAAAAACAAACGCTTTAACTAAATTTCGTAATGTATGACACTAATATTTTTCGCATCAAACACCGCAAAATTTGTGTAACCTAGGACGACATCTACACGTTGACTGAAACACTTATTCAATACACTATAGTTTCCTACATAATTAATCAATACAAATTTATCATGCAATGAATATTGACTCTTCGTTTGTAACAATATTGATTAACTCAAATACACCTGAAGATGGGAATTCTGGAAATTAGTAGATAGTCTTAAAACTGTATTTCGATTTCAAATTACAAGCGCATAAAAAAATCAATATACAAATTAAACACAAAAAAGGACACTCGTATTAATAATAACACAATCGAGAGATCAATTTAAATCAGGTGTATCTCGAATAAGGCGCTCTTCCGGATTGAGGATAATTGGGTCGTCTGTTTTGAATATTTGGTACAAATTTCGTGCGCTGTTGATAAGTTCTAACAGGCGGTGTCTGCATGGGTGGTGGTTGTGTTACGATGGGCTCTAGCACTATGCCTTCAAAAATGATATTCTTTGACTCTTTTTGGTAAATGAAAAATATAAACGGCTTGTCAATGGTAATTCGTATAGCAGTTTCTCCCATTAAAGGAATGACGACTGCTGAAGAAGCCGCAACGGCTCGCGTACCTTCCTCGTCTACTTGGATCTTCGCTTTGTGGATGATATTACCAATTCGTAAATTCGTTTTAGATACAATACCGGATAAATCGGCATCGGGGCCAAAAATTTCCTGGATTTTCAACTAAAAATCAAATTGATCGTAACGCCGACAATTGTGATATGTGAAACACTTACTGGCTTCAAATAATCGATCAAGTTGAGTTCGCTCTCAATATCGAATTTGGGCATTTCCAGTATGATTTCCGTGGGTCTGAGCGAATTTAAAATATCTTCGAAATGAGCGTGCTGCATATCTCGAGCTAATATTCTAATGTTCGTTCCTTGCGACGGTACCAGAAGGAGCATAGAATATTTTTCATCCTAGGGCAAAAAAAGACGTTGCAGGGAGTAAGATGATCGAGGGTTGACAACATACTTGGTACGGTACTTCGACTGCTTGTGCGTTGAGTTGCGGTATCAAGCTGTAGTTTAAAGTGTCACTTTTCTGCATCATTTGGGTCATTTTGCAACCACGGTTCGGAACGTTGAAGCATTTCAATAAAGTATCTTTCGGATCGAACGAAATTTTCCATTTTCCTTTGAAGTACAAAGCGTTAGCGATGACAATCGTTGACTCTTCAAACAGGTTATCTGCAAGGGAACCGCATTGATTTGTCGAATTAGTGAGACATTATTATAGATGCAGCTCACCTCCAATGATCGTCGGAATATTTCCTCTAGTAGCATTACTAACCCATTCATTTATCTCGTCCACAACTTTGGCCGGATTCGAGAAATCAACCGGTTGAATAATTGCCTTATAATACTCGGCCAGTTTTAACTGATAATCGTTTAGAATTTTCAATTTACTGGAAACGAATATCGCGTTCGTTGTTTGTAGCTCGTTATTCGGCGACTTATCCTGCAATCAGAGTTTTGGTCCTTTGATGCCATTTAGAGTTGAAATAACGACTCACATTCAGATCGAAAAGTAATTTCTTCAATTGCTCTCTTATCTCGACCTGATTTATATCTTCGATTCTTAGAGCGTTACCGATTTCTTGCGCACATTTTCCCTTTGCGCCCTCCAGTATCATGGAAAGGGTCGTTTTGATGCTGGCCGGCGAAATAAAAACGTTCTTGTCGATTTCGCTGAATTCCTGAAACACCAACATATCCAACTTGTACGTAATTAGCTCGGATGAACTCACCTGAAGCAATTCTAAGTCGAAATAATTGAATCGACGCACTAGGATGCTGGTTTCATCTTTTTGGGGTTCGAGATTAAACGTACTTTGAGCCGATAGTGGGACGGATTTGAGCACTAAATGAGGAAAATAAGGAATAATTACAGGAACCTCGAAAATCGTTTGATTGCTTGGTGCAACGATTAACTGGAGTAAAAACGTAAAAAACACGTTACCTGAACAAATAAATACAATTGCAAGCGCGTTCATTTCGTATTCGCAATTTCTCGCCAGAAAATGAACGTGATTAAGATGCGTTTACTGGAAACACAAAAATTTGGACCTGTTTACAAAGCGACTTGGAAGAACTAACAATGTGGACCGTTTGCATCGATATTACGACGACCTTGTATTCTTCACCGGAATAAAATTATCGTTGCGGTCGGTGGTATTTCCATTTCCATACCGAATAATCGCGCCTGTCCATGTTACATCTGAATAGATTCTTCCAATTCTCGACTGATTAACTAGCAAATATACACGTCGACGCAAATAAAGGAGCCGTCTTCAAGAAATGAAATTATGGTAACTTCCGCATAACTCAATTGAAATAACCGGTTTTAATTCTCCGTAAACATCTTCAGAAAACTACACAAAAGGAAAGATGTAAATATTTATGTTTGCCAAATCATCCCCCAGTCTTTTTTCATTTCGCGGCTGTTTAATTCATCGTTAAAAGTGAAAGGTTAAAATAGATCATGATAAATTTTATTCATAATATTAGTACGCATAATTTATTGCGCGACTTTTTGAGGATTGCCTTTTATGTGGACCTTATCAAATTTCGCAAATATTAAACAACACTTCGAAAAACTTCAAAATTTTGTATCCCATATAATTCCGGTCAAGCCAAGAAAATCCTTGGAAGTTCAGCAATCGTGTCAATTTCTGCAAAATGCAGTTTTTTTGGAAATTTTTTAATTTTGCTTCACTGCACAAAATTCCGAACGAGATTCTCGAAAATGCGCAAAATGCAAAAAGGCTTTGAATCAATTTGAAATATTTGGAAAAGCTATGTAAAATCGAATGTATCCTTCTTAATTCTTAATTTCTTTCGCAAAATAGCCAAAACATTTCAAAATTTCATTCGCAAAATAGTATTTACGATGAATTTTAAACGCGATATCACACAGCCAACGATTCTGAGATACGAGAATAAGTAATGATAAAATAATGCGTCATACTGGTTATTGGTCAATGTCAAATTACGTAAGGGGAGAAATATATTTCTCAGTTCTCAAAAACACTACAAACTATGACTTAGACTTTTTGCGCTTAACTAAGAAAGTCCTTTTATGTCATTTTATAGGAACACAAACCGAGAGACCAAATATTGTATTGCGAAATTACAAATCCTGAAAATAAAGATTTTTTATAAATTTTTCGTGCTATTTGTGTATCCCATAATTCAATATTCCTCTATCATAAGGTGCTTTCGATAAGCACCGTATCCAAAAGCAAAACATGCTTTCTGGAACATATAACAGGGAGAACTCAAATCATGACAAAAACATCATTCAAAAGTATAAATATTTTTACTTCATTACCACATTTACTCGAAATTGCTTAGTACAGCCATGAAATTAAGAATGTCTCCATTTTATACCTTTTGAGGTGTTCCCCAGTTAATCTGAAAAATATAGAAAACCATCACCCTTGTATCAACATAACTACAAACACAAGTACACAAGAAACGAAGTACACCCTCTTGGTTAATAAATAAAATGATTTTTAGTAACAAAACGATTTATTTCTACGATGCTACAAACATATGAACCATTTTCCAAAAATTAACTGATAGAAGTGGTTAGTTTGAAGCCTCTACCAGTGAAAATTACTTTTGTAAACGGTGCCGATTTCTTTGTCAATGTTTTAGATTCGTCAATTGCCTCACCTTTGTCGGCCTGTTGATTTTCCGTGCCGCCAATTCGAGCGGCTATTGGATCTATTTGTAACGGATTTACGACTTTGCCAACGAAAAGTATCGTCCCTTTGGTTTGTTCCTCGATGAAGAACAGGAAGGGGTGCGTTACGTTGAAGACATTGTCAACCTCGCCGAATTTATTGACCACTTGAACATCTAAATGGATGTACGTTAACTTTTATTTTTGTACGCGCAGTTTAAGATCATCTTACCGGTTGCCGCGTAAACGGAACTGCCCTCTTCGTCCAGTTGAATACCTGCTTTCTGTATGATATTCGAAACGTAAAGCATTTTCAAATTATTGGTATCATCCTTTGCGATGGCAGGAAAACTTGCTGTGTTTTGGAACATTTGCCTCAAACCAAACTTGCAAAGGAAAATGTTTAGATCAGAACATCATCGAGAAATAATATGAAATCTTACGTCCTGCAAAATTTCGGTAAATTTCGCTTTGAAGTCAAATTTCAGTTTAGGTATCGTCAATTCCACTGGCACGTAATCCATGTAATAAAAATTCCTCTTCAACGTATCTAAACTAATTTTTTTCAACAAGTCGTCAAGACCGCCTCTAGACTTTGGCAGAACGATGAACATCGAGTATCTATTCCCCTTGAAAAACATTTAATTAGTAAGAGTACCCGATTCCTCCGGTTTATACTTTGTATGGCATTCGAAGAATCTTGGCATCTAAAGAATTGGACTCGTAGTAGAAAAACTTGCCCGTCGTTTTCATTAATGGCACATTGATTACCTCGGTTGGTGAAACGTAAAAGCCACCTATTTCGGTTTTGGTTTTATTGAATTCGTGTCTCCAACTTCCCTTAAAATATACCGCATTGATTATCAGCATAACGGCGTTTTTGATGTCGTCTGAAAATTGGTATTTTAAGAAAATTTTGATGGATTTTTTTTTAAAATATGAACACCTGGCGAAACCAACGATGGTATTTTGCCGTTTGTCAGATTTTCCACCCAAGAATTAATACTATCAGCGGACGTACTACTATTTGAAAATGGCAAGTTTTGGATGTCAGTTTGATAGCTATTTTTGGCTTTAAGCGCAAACGTTTGCTGCGGTTGTATTGACGTATCCAGAAACATTCTTGTGCCAAGATTGAGGATGTATTCCTTTCTTTCGGACGGCTAAAATGTTCCTCAAATTATCGGTTGCAGATTAATATTGATTCAGGATGGTTTTACTTGGAGCGCTCCTAAGATTTGGTCGAAGTTTTCCCTCACTGTATTTTTCTGAACGGGAAATTGTAAAACATTTTGGAATTCTTTTTCAGTAGTTCCACTAGATCCTTCGTATAACAAGGCTAACACTAATTTCAAACTGATCGGTGAGATAATGACGTTTTTGTACTTGGGATCCGAGAACACCTAAAGATTATTATTAGAAATGATCGTTGAGTTGGTATCTGAGATGAGCTAGGATCTGTCTTCGTTTAACACCTAACTCACCCTAAATAAGGGGTGCATACTCGCCTTCATCAATTGCCAGTCAAAAGTGTCTGACCAATCTTGATAAGGGTAATAAACGTCTTCAGCGCTGTCAGACAGCGTTTCATTCAATGAATTTTGCTTACTTCCATCAGCAGCTGCACAATACGCATTATCAAAAAATGAAGATACTATAACAAAAAAAATTAAAGCAATGTACGATATATAATATAGATTCAACTTACCGATGACAACAAAGTATAAGAGACGCAACATTTTGAATGTGGAACAAACGTTACTATGCTAAACTAATCCTGGAACTAACCGAATAACTCGGTTGACCTCTTCCTCAAGATTAGGAGTACCGATACATTTGTTCTCATCAAATGGTGCGTCAACAACAGATTCACAAACACTGAAACGATCGTGCTTATCGCTCGTCGATAAAAAAAGGCGATCGATCGTTTATTCACAGTTACAAGAAACAGGACATATCGACAGTGTGGTGATGTTATTCACTCCCGTTTCAAATTTCATACGGCTCCTCACTTTGGACTCGTACGGGTTTAACCGGTATCGAAAATATTGTAAAAGTACAGAGTCGGCGTCGCGCGCTACGATTCGCACGCTAAACACACTTATGTTCCCACAAGAAGTGAATACATTGTGATATCCTCGGCAATTTTCCAATTTGCAAGGATTTCAAAGAACAATAATTTAACTGAGAATCGATCACTTCGACTTCTATCAACTTGAGCGACTCCCGGATCTGCAGTTTGTTTTAATTGGAATTTATTGGAAATTCCTCTTGACCTTCGGTACATCGAAGTTGAAGGAAATAACGCACCTGGTTTCCTATTCTTGAAACTGAAGTCAAACGCATGTCATGGTCATTGACTATTGGAAAATTATTTTATTATTTGTTCTTTTTTTTGCAGAAGCCAGTTACATTACTAGCCCTTGATATTGGTACAACTTAGAAGAACTTGTATTTCCTTCCAAGCTTCACATATAAGAAGAAGTAAATTCTACCAAAAATTTTTTGCTTACAGCTACGCTTTCAACTCCACACACAGTTTTAGGTAAAATATGTACCTTGGCCGTTTCACATTGATCACTTGGACGTCAAGTGATTTATTCACTATTTCTTTGCTGCTATACAATAGTTTTTGCATTAACCAAGTACTCAAGCTACAATTTTGACTCAGGTGTAGAGTTTGTTGAGTATGTGGAGCCACAAACTTACTATATATGAAATTTCATGACTTTTTGACAGTACAAGTCTCTAGACTTGGCAATATGTTGTATGAAAATGTTTATTGTAGGATTTCATTTCTTTTTGTAATTTGCTTAATCCTACAATCGAAATCGCTTAACCGCACTTACATATTGACTATGTGTTGGAATGGGCTTCGCAAGGGATTACTCTCGTAGCTCTGGACTCGCTTACATAAGTTGTTTTGTGCGCCCTTCATTTCAATCTGTCTTATAGGTAAAAGAGTAATTCAGTGAAACTCCTGAAATTTGTAGTTTGTTATTTATGACTCAGACCTCTAAGTCGAAGGTTTAGTAAACTAGAACTAGTTTAATTAAAGATTTCAATATTCATCAGTGAGTCAGATATAAAAATGAGGGTTATCAGATATCAATAAAATATAACAGCTATACATTTGAAACTTCATACTCTTAATAATATAATCCAACAGTGCCGATTATTTTGAAGGAACTTTTAGGAAATGGTAATACCACTTGAGAACAATGTTTCTCACGTCAAGGTACTCTATCTAAGTAGTTTTCAAAAAATTAAAGACCCCCAGATCCACATTATTCAACCTTCAGCAACCATATTTCAAATACTAATGAAAAGATCGCGAAAAGAGGAAACTCAACAAATATTTGGGAAAATGTACAAAGAATACTAGAGACCTCCAAAAAAATTTTATTTAAGCTTCTAGAATACGCGGATTCCAAATATGAAATCTCAGTTATACACCATATTGAAATTGTTAATTCCGAACAGTACGGCTACAAATAAAAAACCGTTAGTGATCAATCGTCTCTTTTAGGACTAGCAGATCGACTGTGATGGTTATTCTCCCTAGCTGAGTCGTTAGAAACGCTACGAGATCTAGATCGGGATCTTGATCGATTCTTTGACTTTGGCGACTTATCGTCCCCAGAGGCGGACCTGGACTTGGAACGACCTGATCGCCGACTGCTGTCGGATCTGCAACAACACGATAAATCATCCATTCGATTGGAGTTGAAACGTTATATTACCGAGATCTGCGGAATTTTGACCTTGATCGACTTCTGCTTTTCGAGAACTTGGAACGTTGATCACTTCCACTGTTCCGTTTGTCTTCCACTAGACGGATTTTACGACCGCTTAATTCTTGATCCTGTAACTTATCCAGGGCGTTCTTCATATCTGTGAAATTGGCAAATTCGACAACTCTGCAAATTTGAATAGACGCCAGTTACTTCTATAATTCCTGATGTATTCATTACATACCCCTCATTTCTTCGCAATTTATGTGCATCTGCATAAGTTACCTCGCCAGCCTGACGCATGAAATCTTTGAGATCCTAAGAAAAAGAAACATATTGTAAGTTACAAGAAACGACAAATATTTTCATCTTGGTTCAAAGTACCGCTCAGACGGAGCAATGAGTACCCTATTGGCCTGGAAACACCTACGAGAGAAACTGTTATTGATCAAGTATGCGAACGAGTAAGCTCACTAGTTTTGGAATAGTTTTTGGGATTCGCTTCAATTATAATTAGGTATTTCTACCACAAAGACGAACAAATCAGTTGTTCTTGTTCATTTCCTGATCCGTTAATAAAATACTTGGTACGATTAAAAAAGTGTTGTCCTTTTTAAAAATGTTTTTGTATTCGAACAAATGGAGCTCGAAATGTCCTGTACCACGTTGTACAGAAAATAACTGACTAAATAAAGTCAACTCTTTGCCCACGTAAAAAACGACAGTGCCCATATATAGGTACAATTGTAATTTGAATAAGACTTTTTATGATTTTCGCTTCATGCTCTCGGTGAAAAACCGCGAATTACGAAAAATTCCATCTTCCACAGAATGGTTTGACGAGCCAAATTCAAGTTCAATCACGGCAACATTGTCGCTGATCCAGGAGACGAACTTGACTTTGATCGAACTCACCATGGAAGAATTGAATACAACAAATAAAACCGACTGAACCGTTAAACATTAACTATTCACAGGTGTAACCGTTCAGCCAGTTGTGAACTAAATGGCCAAAAAGCGGCAAAACGTCGAAGTAAATGAAAGAAATTAGCTAAAACTGCGCTGACCTAGATCGACGTCATGCTTTAGCATTACCTGTGGCACATGAAAACCAGTAAACGGTACGGGCAATGGGGATCGGTACGGCTTGACATCGGCGACGACCCTCTGTCGACCAGCGAACGGTAGTTGGAATTCTTGCACGTTACGTGTCTATCCGACATTCTCTCATTGCCACAGACAACGCTTAGTTAATTTACGGTTTTGGTATATTTGTTCGTTCTGCTAAATGCGACCTAATACGGGTAGTAATACGGAAATGAATCTCGATCGGAACAGGAAACTGGAATTTTGACGGCTCTGCTCAGACGTGGGCCATTGGAACTTGGCACTGTGGGAACACAAAGCACTCCCTCCGCCTTAACCAACGTATGGTACGAAAGCTTGTCCTAGGAATTGGAAATCGCCCCCAAAGGTAGAGTATGATGGACATTGCCCATTGGATCATTTGACTGTACACTCGAACCCAATTTAAGCCATATTGAGCTTTCGAAATCAAAGAATACTAAAAGGACTGACTTAGGACCCCGCTAATTTTTGCCATTTTATCCTCCTGCAAACATCATTTCAACTAAGATACAACGTTTTATAACTCGGCACTTAAAAATAAGTATTGCGTGTTCATGAAAAATACCAACGAGCTGAAAATTTTTGCATTGCGAACGAACAAAATCATATTTATTCAAAGGGACTAAAGATAATCTATACGAAACGCTCTACATTATAGAGAAATTTTGCTACAGCAAAAAAACGCGGTGAACGAGTTCCACACACTTCTACTACCGATAATTATTATTACCTGCCAGCTCACTCTACTTGACAGATTCTCAACAATGAGACGATTCTCTGTTCGGGTTGGGGGTCCGTATCTGAAAATGATCACTGTACGTCAAATAACAAGATATAATTAGAATATTCCTAATTACCTATCGTTTGTCCTGCTGCTCGAGTCTCTTCGGTAACTGCAGATAAAGAAATTGTTTAGATTATTGCCGACTCAGTCAAATTGAAAGCTACAATATGAGGGTCTCTACACTTTCCGAAGGAACAGCAATTTTATCTCTATATAGGTCATGGGAGTAGCAATATCGATTATCGCTCAATCGTTCTCATATTTACTGCGTGACTTTAACGGTTATTGTTGTTTATATTAAATCACTGTCTCTTCGAGGACGTGGAATTATAAAATACATGTTTTGAAAACTGTAGTAATAAGAAAGACAAAACACCGTTCTAAGCAGTCAGAACATGTGCAACCCTTGTGCTAGTTGAAAACTAGTTGCGGATTCTCAACTGCTGAAACCTTCAAGAACCAAAATGTGATGGTTCAATTTTAAAGACGGAAAAGTTATCCCTTTTCCACTAACCAAAAATAACACGTGCAGGTATTTGTATATTCCAATGGATACACACGAAAAACATTCAAACATTCGATTTGAACTCGAGTTTTCAACTTGAGTCAACTCAAGTTAGCAAAAACCTGAGTTGGTCCATGGCTACTTTGTATCTTAGTGCAGATATTTCAACAATATTGCCGTTGATAGAAATATTTATGAATTTGTATAATTACCTATCTCTCGGTCTGCCTCTTGGAGGACCTCTGTAACGTCCTCCTCTGTCTGAACCCCGATAATGATCGGACCCTCTTGGTGTACCCCTAGCTCTTTCAACAGAAATTCTGTAAACAATATTGTTGTTAAACTGCACATGTTCGTTGATTTGGTTATAAGAACCTTTCTCCCATGAGGTCCTTCCCATTACATTCATATACTGCATCTTCGGCATCCCTATAATCTTCGAACTCCTAAACAAAACGATTGTTTTCTTCAATCTGTGCGTTAGACTAGAATCGGTTTGCCTTACCACAAATGCAAATCCATTTTTCATGGACACCTCCTTGATGCGACCGTATTTTCTGAAAAGTCTTTCTAAATCCCTTTCTCTGACTCTATAGGTTAAACCACCAACGAAAACACGTGTACTCATCTACGATAAGAGGTAAGCGTTAATATTATGTGAATGAAATAATAATTCAATCATCCAGCAGGAAGATGATTATGACAAATTATGGTGGAAAAATGGACGGGCCGGTAACAGTCATCCCATCAACTTCGCCTGTTTCAGCCGATAAACTAAGGTCTAGTTTAATATTTTGGCACAAAATTAAACGTGAAATAGAAGAAAAACTTATTTCTCACCTTTCCTTTGCTGCTGGAACTCATCTAATCTCGATTTTCGTTCACAAATAATACAATCAAGTATGTAATACGTATACAAAATGTACTGCGCACGAGTAGTAAAAGAGTGATTGACGGTAGTGACGGAACACGCGATCTGTCTTGAACCACAGAATATACAACCGACAAGTGACATTATATACTGTGTTTTGGACTACATCTGAAATGGACTTGATACTTGGAAGACCAACAGATGAAGCGTAAAGCGCCTCAATATGCGGTGGACGATCACCAGCAACACTTTCGCTTGTGATGCGGGTGGAAGTAACTTTGTATTTATTCTCCTTACAACTGTTGATTCGATTGTTTTTTGAATTGTATGCAAACTCTTTTATCGCTTTGGCACTAATGCTTTACATTTACTCTCAAACCCTAGTGAACTTTTTTTCAGTAAACTTGGAATAAACTTTTTTGTTCAAGTGAGCCGCTGTTATCGGGTGCGGACTGTGCGGTCGTTATTGTCGTGCAAATTTAACGACTCGTTACTGAGCGAAACTATTGGTTGTTTTGAGATACGAAGTACTTAAATTTCGAGTTGTACCGTACCGTATAGACTAGAATACCGGTACAAAATACCTAATATGTATCGGTAAGAAAAGACCGGTACAGTAGAATGTCGAACCTCGTATATGATAATAATAAAAACCGGAAACAATCAATCAATAGAATGAAGAAACAACCATAAAATGCAAAAGAATCGAAGTACCTCATCAAATCAGCCGGTCTTACTTCTTTTACATATATTTAGTTCAATTTATGCAACTTGTATATAATTTATTTTGCTGGTTGTTTTGATTTTGCCATAGAAGTGTAAAAGTTCAGGAATCAACTCTATTCTAAGATGGTGCTCACCCTACAAACTTATACTTAATTAAAAAAACAGAAGTTTCCGGATAACGTATCACTTCGTAAAAATCGCGTGTTAATGAAACAGAAATAAGGTAAAACTCTTTCAGATACAGTAAGGTCACAAAATATGCATACGCTGCTAGCTGGGGTGTAATGTATTACTTTCGCTGACCAAATACTCAGTTGTGAGTACAAAAGATCTCAGTTTGAGAGTAACGCCAGAGGCAGGAAAGTCAAACGTGTTCATAGAATTATACACTGATTAGAAATTTCCAAACGCATATCAATTTATTTTGAGACTAAGGAACTGTATACCTTTCTTATGGTCATGTAGTAAGCAGTTTGATCAATGAGCGTACGCCACCACTGGACGTTCATTTCCGCATTGACGAAAACAACGGTCGGAAATGTAAACCATCGGCCGAATCGGTTTGTCACGATGCCGACTGTTGGACGGTACTCGTCGTCATCGTCATCCAAATCCGAAATCATCATCGGTTGAAGGCTCTAGTAGCGTACTTCATTATTAAATCCTAATCCCCTCTATCGAAGAAGGAAGAGGAGAGACCGCTATGATATCTAGAATTTTTACCAGAGAGTTAACGGAAAGTAGCGGCTACTGATCGTTTCTAACCGTCGAAAGGAAAAATAATAACGTCCATTCGAAATTCACGAGTAGTTTTTGATGTGTCGTTGTTTTACGAGCGCTGTAAATATTTCTGCACGAAAATACCAATTTGTGTCCGTTCGTACCAGTTCCGCGCTTCAATGACTGCCGCTCCGCTCCGGCCACGAGTACGATGATAGCGGAATCCGGAATGCCCGCTTTGTTGCTGGGAATTTGCATTTAGTTCCATTATTTCATGTGAGTTTACGCAAATAACCGGCCGGAAGTAAAATAATTTCATTTTTTTTTTCATACGCAACATTTCTGTTTCTCTCTATCTGTATATATATTTTTTTTTGATAAGCCGGTGAGACAGATCATGATATGATCCTTTAAAACCAAATTCCTGGATAGTTGCGCATCTTTGAAAAAAAATACATTATGAGAAAACAGACGTTTTGAAATTTAGCTTGAATTACTTTTTTACTGTTTTTGAAATGATTTGATGGTTTCCTGGTCTAGATTTTAAACTCTCAATTACACTATGAAAGAATTTAATTGAAACATTAATTTCACAATAAACATCATCATTCCTAATCAGCAACAGTCTTCGCGCCAAGTATTCGGCGATACTTGGAAAATATTTGACACTGCATACTTTAAAAGTGAAGGAATCTAGAAGATAGATGAAGTTTTTTTTCCATGCATTTGAATGAAGAAATAGGTCCTGTATAAAAGGTGTCAGTAGTTTGTTTAGATATTCATCCATTATCTCTACGCTACTATACAAAAAATAAAACTGTCAATAAAATTTACATAAATAAGAATAATCACCTCCGAATAATTTGATTATGTTACATTGATAGAACATATGAATAATGAAATAACTTGGAGGTTTACATTCTTAACGCTGGCTAAAATTTACGAGGTAAATCGAAATTTTCTACTACGGAGTCGTGTCTTAGAAATCCGAAAGATATCCACGATGACATGCTATATACGGGTAACCTAGAGTAACCAGTTCTATGGCGAATTAATTTTCTCCTATGTTAACGCTCAAACCTAATGTAATATTATAATATTTAATCTTTGACTAATTGAAAAAGTTGTTTGCGTTATTATCGTTATTATTAAAGATAACAGAAATTTATAATATGAAACCAAGTCAGGTGACCTAGTTGAGAATATTTCACGATATCGTTAGTATGAAATAGTCTTTTAAAAAAATAGGGACTTCCCGATATTAAACAATAGCAAAATCACTTCTTCCCGGTTAATTAGGTAACGAATTGATAAATCTGTTATTCAGAAGTGACCACAATCAATCAGACCGTGAAAGTGTATAATCCGTAAAACATTTTCATACAAGCGCAATTTTCACCGTATAATTCTTACGATTCAAATATAAATCAGGTGTTAACTAGCGATGTAAGTTGGAAACTCGGTCATTTGTTCCAATTTTTGAGATTAAATGTTTCCATCACCGAATACTACCGACAACGAATGTAGACTCTACTATATTCATTGCTAGTAGTAATAAAGTCTTGAACAGATTTCCGAATCGAATTCATGATAGATATAGAATTTGGAATTTCTTCATCTGTTGCAAAATTTGCATAATATTCGTATTACAACATTTCCGTTGGCTCATTATGCCACAATATTCATTATGGAGGAAAAATACAAAATATCGTATTTTGTTTTGAAATAAGAAAATTATTCGGAAAGTCATTTTCCAATTCCGGGTCGCATTTCGTTAATAAAACATCGACCATACACCTTGGGAATAGTCGGTTAACAACTTTAAACACGTTCCAAGAAGAGCACTTTCCCCGTGTATAAACAACGACACTTACTTAGCACATGTGGGAAAGTGAGATCCATCAAATATCCCAGAAGCAGAAGGAGCGGCCCTGTACAACCTAGTTTTCTTCACTTTCTCAAATATACTTGTTCGCTTTGCCCGTGGCTAAATAGTGTAATTAAACACTTTTATTCATCACAAAAATTGGTCTAGAGGAAGGACAGTGGATATTTTTTTGGCATTTAAAGCGAAAGAAAGTGAATTAATTGGACATAGGAGGTTAATAAAAATATAAATTATCGATATCATGTCAAAATAATCTTCAAAATGCATTTCTTCTGAATAAAAAGCTTCTGAGATTAATTTGAATATATTAAATAACACTTTTAACATATTATGTACAGCATGCAACAATAAAGATAATTTAATTTTATGTAAAATTACATGACGAATTTTCTCATTTCGAATGCTTGAACTGAGTACTGAATGTTCATTTTAACTCAAGACTGAAAAATTATTTCATAGTGAATAAATTTTTTTAATTAAAATTCATTTTTTTGGAAAATAATTGGATTCCATTAATTTAATACTCACAAAATTTTCACTGACTCGGTGCCAAACTTTCGTAAATTTAAATGCGTGAATCTGGGCCTCATTTAAATCTGTCATGTTGATTGATGAAAAGTATGCTTCCTAGATAGAAAGATTATGTACGTCCCATTCTAGTATTGATTTGTATATTTTATGGCGTCATAATATGTTGTTGATGATTGATTTTTATGTTTTGACTCCACTACGCTAATGGCAGATGCGATAATCCACTATTGTTATACCGCATGAGTTTCGATTCGTGGAACTAATGGTTGCGTATTAATGAGAGAAGAAAAATAAGAAGTACATCAAGTTCAATGCTCACAGATAATGTCGAGTATTTTAAGAATCGCCACCTCCCGAAAATATTAGAATCGCTGTGTATCATCAGCATGACACATTGTTACAAAACAAAAGAACTTTCACTTATATATGCACCACCACTACATATTGTAACATACGAACAATACACAATCAAATCGGATATATTTTCACGAATCCATGCGAAAAAAGAAAGTAGCCATTGTCTTTCGGCATTACATGTGAATGCCGGAAACCACCATCAATGGCGAATTTCAAGATCTTTTGAAAATTGGGAGGATTACAGTGTCGTAATATGTGGACGGATCAATGGAATAGGGACAGCCGAAATAAATTATGTCCTTCAGTGCAATATGTCCCACGGCTTCTTTTTCTTTATTTTTCAGTTTACGATCAACATAAATTTCTGAATGTCGAGATTATGTGGCATTTTCACGTCCAGTCTCTACAAAAATCGTTTCTTTTCCGAACACCCAATCGCTCGCGTGGACGCTCCGAGTTGTCAAGCGATCAACATCTCGAATTTTTTTGTACACAAAGGTTTAATACATTATTTTTAGAACTTTTTAAACGGCACATGAAGTTCATATCCGTATGCAGTAGAGTGCAATTACAACCAAAGATACTCAAGTGTATTATAGTACAATAATAATTTTCAGGATATTACAGGAATACTTGACGATGGGAAATATCGGCAGCCACGGTGCGCAACTTAAGTATAAACCTACCGAAAGTATCCACCATTGGGCTCATTCATTTCCGAGAACTCAGCCCCGATATCAGCAGAGCCAATTGAAGGTTCTGCCCGAAAAGAGCCCTCAAATTAAATTACGACCAACAGAGAACGGCGAAATTTTACAATCCTGCGGTACGTTAACGGGAAGGCAGATTCAAAACACATTCATCGAGAGTCGACAAGTAACTATATTTTAATTTTGACTCGCTGCATCACTTTTTATTAATGTTCTTATTTCAGATAAAAAAAAGTGAATCTGAGCCTTACCTAAATCAAAACCCTAGCACAAATCAATTTGATGGTTTTGATAGACTAAAGAGAAATAAAAAAAAATATAAGGCGCCTCCCCCTCCTCATAATTCAAACGAAAACAACGTAAGTGGAACAATGTTTCAAGCAGTTTATTTGAACGAAAACTGCTTCAATTAATGAAAAAATAATATTTGGACGAAAGATGATTGCTATCATTATTTATTTATTACATTTTCAGAATTATAATCAACATCAGTTTTGGCCAAGTAGAGATGAAAGGTCTTTAAAACCGCGTCTCTACAAAACGAAAATCGAAACTGAAAGGAAAAGATCGGTACCAGAATATTACGAAAAGTCGCAACATAAAACCTACCAAGAAAGTTATTCGGAAGAAAACAAATCACAGGCGGTTCATCGATTATCGTTACCATCAATGAACTCCCCATCGTGGGATTTTCAAGGAGAGCTCAAAGAAGTGACACGAAGATTGCGACAAATGAAACCAGAACAAAATGAGATGTTCATCAACAAAAATAAGTTGAAAACTTTAGATCATCATGTGGATATAACGAAATTAAAAATGATGGAAGACGGTGGATTTACGAGTTCGAAAAACATGTCGCACATACCGCTTCGAAGCGATCCATCAGGTAACGTTACCCATGGAAAGAATTGTTACAACATTGTTTCTATAGGTAAAGAATCGTCTGTCGAAGATAATCACACCGACAACGTGGTGCAAAAGGCCGAAACTCCGCCGAAGGCGTTCTATTTTGGTATGCAATCCCATGATATTTCACATCCCAATAAAAAAGGTGTTAACCAACACGAAACAAACAATAGTTCGGAGAAATTTTATACGGATTCAGAATCATCAATGGAGATTCAAAAAAACGAATGTGCCTTCGATTTTCATAGGAAAAATATGTTGCCAACGAAACGAAGGTTCTCATAGCATATGCTGTAGATAAATATCTTACAGATATCTTGCAGATTAGCAACTACGAAATGGAAGCAATCATCTTCTATGGAATCGATACCTACTGTAGGATTAAGCAACGATTTCTTAGGGTCTTCTGGAAGCACGGGTGGCCATCCAACGATTTTCTCAGTGTTTCCTTCAAGATCGTGTTCCAATGATAGGTCACGATCTGAAGATTCAGGAATTTCCGGGGATGGATGTGCAGCGATCGATGACGATAATCAAGACCAATTTTTAAAGCTGGAAAGACATTTAAAGGTATTAAAATAGTGTACAGTCATGTTTTTTCTACGTACCATTTAGGAATCTCATAGTGTTGTTATCGTCTATAATATACGAATTTCATTTCAGCCGCCCCGTCTAATGTCAGGATGGACGCCACAGCAAGATCTGGGTGATGATTCCAGTTTCGAAGAGGAATCTATCTCAGCCAGTGAATGCCAATTTGATAGTCAATCAGATCAACGTCACACTTTTAGTCTTTCCTTACCACGGGACCATAACTTAGCAGCGTCCTACGACAGCTCAAACACGATTTTGAACGAAACAAATTTCGAAAAATTCAAAAGATCAGTATCCGGAATACTAAACACGATTCATCGAAAAGAAGCCGAAACTACACCCGAAAATGAGAAAGGAAACTGGTTCTTAAATAAATCGTCCACTGTTCCCAATACCACAAAATATTCAGATATATCAGACGAACTGGACGATTATCTCCTCAGAAATGTTAAACTGAACTCGAAAAGACTTATGTACCTTCCGAAGACGGATAAACTGGTGCGTCCTAAGAGGTATGAAACGCGTAACAGAAAAATATATTCAAGCACAGACGCCCTCGATTTCAACTCTGACCAAACGATTCCCACGGGGTCATCCGTTCAAGAGAGCTTAAGAGACTTACCGATTGCCAACCACAAAGACATCGTTAAAAAAACTAAGAAATTTACATTCCAAAGTACAATTCGTCAAATTGAAAGAAGGAGGATAGCAGAGAAATTATCTCGCGAAGCGGAAAAGAAAGAAGAGCAGCGCCTACGAGAACTCGAAGTGATGCAGAAAGTAGAAAGGGAATTCCAGAAGAAACGGGCCAGGTTAGTCTGATTTCCAACTTAAACTTAAACTGAAAAAATGTAACATTACAGAGAAAAAGTTAACATAAAACAGCAACTTTGTAAATACAGCGAAGAAGTGAGTCGGGCGCATTCAACTCCAGATATCAACATGAATGCAACAGAGGTGAATCACGTCCAAAATGATAAAGATCAATTTTTTTGTAGCGATTTCTAAATTGCAGATGGAGAACGATTTACGAACAAGATCAGAGCCGGATGGCGCCGTTTCATCATCTCCCACGTCCTCTTTAAGCCCTATTAGCAAAGAAATGTTTCCTGCGTTTCATAATGAAAACTCCGAAGTCAACGATTATTCGTATAATTTAGATGATACTAAAACGAAGTCATTTCTTCAAACACAGGTGTTGTCGGAATACAGACAACCGCAACGAGAATATAGAGATTACCTAATGAATAAGAAACACCTTTCGGAACTGACGGAAAGGCCAAGACAAACCACAATCTACCCAAAAGTAACGTGCCAAATAACCAAAAGTAAACGTAAAGGTTAATTGTATATTCAAACAACGTCCTAAGAAAATTCATTTGTAGGATCTTCTCAGTCGACGAATAACAATTATCGAAAGGATTTTGCAAATGGTATGAAAACAAAAGTAGAGATACGGCGAAATCAGCCACCGAAAAGTTCACCAAATAGATATCACGGACCGTTAACGAGATTTTAAATTAAATGAACTGCTGTATATGTTGTTTCAGTTATTTTTCTTGGTCCTTAACAAATTTACTAATATTGTTTATAAACTGAATTAAATTTGGGCCTTAACACGACGATAGAAGAAAAAATTTATATTCATAGGAAATATATAATTTTCAATTCAGGAACAATACAATAAAATCACAAAGGCTAAATTTTTCTTTCACAACGTTGAAATTAATGTGACAGATTTACATAAATAAACTAAGTTTGAGTTCAGGTAGGTAGCCAAGTAGTTAATTTCAAGTGTTAAATAATCTGAGAATACATTAACTATGAGAATGACACCACTTGAGTTTCTGAACAATGGCTTCACACGATCAATTTGACTCTTCTAAACAACGATAACTTTGTTACAACCTACGGCGACTCGTTCTTTGTCACAGGGAAAATACGTTTTCTTCCCAATATTTAATTTATATAACATCAATTCTTTCCGACATGCATATAACAATTCATAACATTCTATATAAAATGAACGAAATATTTTTGGTTTATCCAGGTGCTAAAGAATAGTTAACTTTGTTAATGTCAGATGTTTACGAACCGAAGTATGAATGTGCGTGTTTAAAATGTATTCGTTATTTACTAAAAAAATTTCACTTGGTAAAAGATTATCCAAGTAATCTTGGAACAAAATTGAATGAACTGATTTACTACTACCCGTCTATTTACTATCCTTCAGAACAAATTCAATTCATTTTGAGTAGAATGATCAAAGTTCAAAAATTATTTCGAATGTTTTTTTTGTAGATATCGTCAAACTTAGTTTTCTATATCCTAATCACTTATATTTAGGAAAATACCAAGTAACATCCCCAAACAAGTGAACAGTCTATTGAACATTTTTTTCAAAAAACTAGTACGATTTTTTGATTTTTTCATGAATAACTACATCAGGAGAAACGATTCGAAACACATAAATTAGGAAACTATAGGATAAGTTCGCAGGACAACGCCAACACCCTTTGAGTTACCCTCCTTGAACAGCAATGGTTGCTCCAAATTGAGATATTCGCATTGTTGTTTGAATTTAAAAATAACTATTGCACTTTCGTTGTTACGAACTTTGGTGGTTTTATTTAATATCGCTACTACCACCGCTGTTTGTCGGATGTTGCCAATGAAAAGGGTCGTTTCATAGCCAGTTGAAATTGCTGTTGGATGATGTATGACTCGTATGCTTGCTTTAAAAAACATACAACCATACACAACATCTTTGCAACCGACCAAAACCATTCCATTTCGTAAACCCGGTACTTGCTGATCCAACACCAGAGAGGCACATTGGCCTGCTTTTGCTATCGCACAGGACACGCGATTTCTATGGAGAGTGCTGACTTTAACTTTCATAAATGTACCATTGGCAAACGGTCCAATCTGCACGTCACTATTTTCCATTATCACGCCTTTCACCAACAATCCAACCAAAACTTGATTGATGTTACCAGCACGAAAATGTTCATCGATTTGAAATAATGGCGACTGCTGAAAAATCAGGATTTTTCATTAATTTTTACGTGATTAATCAAATATATGTGATAAAATGGGGTGACAATGGATTGGAGCACTTATTTTCTATAAAATTCAGTTCCTAATGATAAATCTGACAGTTAAAGCACAAATCATTTTATTTCTACAGAACATTTATGGTCATTTTTATAAAGCTTTTTGATGATTCAACTGACTATGAAGATGAAGACATTTCCGTAAAGAACAGCGTTTACAAAAAGGGAGCTATGCAAAAAAATTTAGTGCTAGTAACTACTTTACTACGATTCGGATTTGATCGTGAAAAACTCGTTTCAAAATGTGGAAAATACTTCATTCTTCATGACTAGAACGAGAAAGTTGACCCCAGGAACTCATGAGATTAAATGACAATTACTTAATGAATAAAAGAAAAATACTCAAACCTCTTCAAGTAGTTTTGTGTTGTTTGTATTCATCTCTAGAGGTAGTAAGAACAAGAACTTCTGCAAAATGGGAAGTCCACATCCTGTCACATTGGAAATGATAAAAATTGGAATGATATTTGATTTGTTCATATTAGAACTAGCGATGATTGCTTTGTCCATTGTATCCACGAGAAAAGGAAGTTTTTTTACACCCTCATTCGATAAAAAATTTTCCACAGCATGTAGAGCATCGACTGACGATTTGATCTTGTCACTTTTAGTAATGACAATGAAGAATGAAACTCTTAGAGCCAGCATTAGGGAAAGATGTTCGCGAGTCATGTCTGTTGGGCCGCTTATTGCTGATATCTAAAAAAATATGACAATTTTGTACATAACTCTTTGAATATGTGATATTGACTCACCACCAGCATCGCATGATGAGGATTATAGCCGGATAATCCTTGGATAGTAGTTCTGATATATCGTTTATCGCCCGCCAAATCGAAGAGTGTGATTATTTTTGATACAGCATCATATATACATTCGGAGGTAATATCATGGTGAATAGCTTCGCCCTTTAGGGGAATTAATGAAATCTCACTGTCAAATACTTGATGACATAATAATTCATTAATACATACTTCTTCAGTGAATCCTAGGAAATACTGAGAAATAGATGACGTTCTGCCTGTGCGGATTTCATGCAGATGTCTAAATACATTTAACCTGGCGCTTCCACTTCCATTATCTAGACAGCCTGTAGTTAAAACGCCTGTAATTGTGGATTTTCCCGCCCCAGCATTACCTTAAAGAAATGTAAAGTTTAATGAATTGTTTAATACAATCACTTTTTTAGTTACCGAGTAAGCAAATTCTAACTTCACTCATATTTAAATCTTCTGACAGTTTCCTAACGAGTACCTCAGCAACAAGTCTATTATCCTTTACTTCGTTCATCCTTAAAATTTTGACCAAGGCACCCAACTTCTTGGCCATCTCCATTAAATTATTAATACTAGTTTTCATTGCTGTTCTAGTTATTCCAATCATGGTACCATCATCTTTCACTCCAATTTCGTAAATAGCCTCCCCTCCACCCTCTCTGAGGCGCCATTTCATCTGAAATAAAATTCTAATAAAAGTGTTCCACAAAAATAATTTCTGGTATCATAATAATAATTTGAATTACCTGAGAGACAAGATGTTCAAATCTACTTCTTGTTATATTAACTAGCATCAGTTTGTATTCAATGTGGCCCTCCTGAGGTTCCGGAGGTAAAGCAGGCTGGATGTTATTATTGCCATTCACAGCTTCAAGTTTTTCCTGATCAATTGGACTATTTTCAAATAGTTCAATCAAGTAGTCCATGATTTAAACAGTCGTTTTTTTTATTAGCTACGATACCAGGTTGTCTTTTTCTTCAATAGTCTTCAACGGTGTGCTAAACAAAACATAAATAAGAAAAAAATATGTTTTGTCTCACATTAACGTTACATGATCATACGAACTTTGGAACAAAAAGCACTATTTTGGGAAACACTAGGATTTTGACAATGATTAGATGATTTTCAAATATATTGCAACTAATACTGTCATCTATATCAGAGGTGTCGCGTATGTGGTCACGTATTAGCAATAATTAACAATCGTTACTCACCAAATCGTCCTCCTTCAAATCGAACTATACAAAACGTATCACCATGGAATGAATTTTGCATTGTTGTTTGTTTACTTGGCAGAAATACTATTTTTAATGTTGTCATACTAATAAACGATGATTTCACGAACACAACATTTCGTCATATGTCACCTGTCTGTAATATTGCGCCAAATTATATAAGTACTTGATTGCGCATACAAATGAAACCATTGAGTAATAACACCAATACACTGAGACAATACTAGCAACCACAGAATATATCCTACACGAGATGTGAAACCTACGTAGAGTTAGGTTGGAAACGTAAAAGCGCCCCCTGAGCTTCGGGTGGACTGAACTAAATTAGCGCAGTAAATTCGAATAATATTAAGCGCGCCAAATTTGAATTACTTTACCAATACCAGTTCTAACCACGCAAAGCATGCTCAATTTAATGCAGTCGATACGATACGCAGCTGATAGGAATGTAGCTGGAGACATGAGAAAAAGGAAGGAAAATAAGAAGCCAATAAGAAGAAGTTAAAAATAAAGCAACCGAAATCTTTTCACTTTTTTCTCTGCCACTGACTTGTTACTGTTTGTAATTGCTTCAGAAATCAGTCAACTGCCCAAAGGTAGGTTGAGGAACACATATCAGCACTATAAGTATCAAAAACATTTTATTCGACACGCGTGCAGGATGCCGTTTTAATGTGATTAACGGTAAACTAAAATACGCGTCATCATAGAATAAACTTATTCAACAGTAAGAATTTTTAAATACTAATATTGCTATGTACATATTAGAAAAATATTGAGAAACATTTCTTTTGATTAAACAAAAATTCTGAACTTTAAAACCGAGGTCTAGTACTATATTATCTAATTAGTTGGCTACAGTTATGGATGAGATCAAACGAATAAAGCAAGAAATTTAAATATGGATACCTGAAGTATTTTTCTTTACAGTAATATACAATCTTATTTTTAAGATAATATTTGTAAGCACAAGTAGATACTCTCAGTTGTAGTGTTAGGTTTTTTGGTGTTCTGCAACCGGTCTGTCGTCTGCATTATTTGCAGATAGCAATGTTTATAACTTGCGAGGAGTGGTGTGAATAAAAGTTTATATAAAGTACTTTATTAAGTGTTAATTTAGGTACTCTGTTATAAACAAGAAAACAAAAATTATTGATGACTGCACAAGGTAAAATCGAATTACCAATCTAATGTAATGTAAATTTTAACTGTTTTGTTTCATAATATTTATACCAAACCGAATCGAGCCCCGGAATGTAAGGTAGATATAAAGACATTTGCTTCAGCCTATTAAATAAGTAATTGCATCGAAAATCGGTCAATTCTGCCAAAAATTCGACGTCTGATATGATTTGAATTCATTTTGTGGCACTAATTAATAATTGAGTGTTGTGTGCGCTCCCATCTTCCCTGTCGTCGACAATGCGAGCTACTAAATTGGAGTCGTGATGCTGATGTTGTCATATTTCCACTACTGTCTCATGGCCTGTTAGACTATCGGCGAGAGAAAGACTACTTCCCGGAATGGGTTCGGGTATAATATCCATTATGGTATTTGCGACTTCTTCAAATTTGCTGGTTAAAAGAAATATAAGAAGGTTTATAGAAAACAAGCATCAATTGAATTTATGTATATATGTCAAGTTCACCTTTCTATGCTATCGATCTCGCCGTTCAGTAACTGAGTCCTCTTTTTTCGTCGGCGGCGGCATTTGAACGACATCAGAAAATGGATGAATGCTAGAAAAATCAGTTGAGCGGATGCTACGTAAGAGAGCCATAGTCTTTGTGGCCAAATCAACGGCACTGCTCCCATAGGACCGTACAACAGGCTCTTTTTCCATCCCTCGAGCCACAGAACTTTGGACCACCACCTCCAAACGCAGTGGTCTGATCTGAAATAAAACACGTGACAATGTTCAGTTTAGATTTTTGGCAGGATTTATTGAATTAAAAATTTTGAATGAAAATACTCACCGAACGCACAAGAGTAGAAATGCGGTAACAACCCAAAGAAGTTCCAAAAAGAGGATAAAAACGGCTCCACCTCTGAAAAAAATTGGAAATCCCTATGAGCAATTTCGTGTACACTTTTGAAGTGATAAAGAAACGTTTGAAAAATAAGATAGTACCTAAGCAAACTGTTTCGGTCAACCGTTCTCAACGTACCGATTTCTTTGTTAGAAAACCGAAATTAATTTAGGAATTCGTTAGACCCTTTCATCCCTAGAAGACGACAAGGGGACGTTATGAGGTAAATAAAATATTCCGTTCCCACAGGATGCCACGGTGGCCGCCGCGACGGCTACGTTCGATATTTCTTTTCTCGCCGAGTCGACCTGTTGTAAAAAAATTTTTCCTTGCCATTTTTTACGAACCCGGGCAAAATACCGCATTATTCTTCCTGTATGAAAAGTGGTCCCAGTTGTCCCGAAATAGGAAAAACTCTGAAGGCAAACCGTTTTAGGAATTTATTATCGCCGTATAAATTCCGCATTTTGATTGTTGGTTACAGTTAATTGGTGAAATCTTTATGTATTGTAAACTTTTTATAAACTGAATCTGAATCTAAGTATTAATAGATAAAACAAGAGACTGATTTGTTTATGGAAACGAAATGTGAAAATATATTTAAAACAACTTGATTGGAATAAGAAACTAAGATCAATGCATCTGAGGATTTTTAGTAAAATATTGTGCCGGTTAAAGAATACTGAGTAACTTCGAGATGGATGAGTTTTCAAACGTTTAAAGAAACGATGGAGGTGAAAATATAGATGAGGCACTAACGGAGTATCAGGAAAAATTGGAGAAAGAATTAATTATCGCGGTCGATAAAAGCTTTCCAGACTTCCGTTTCCACTTCGTCAGGTCGTCAAACCCCATCTAAACATCCACTACCCGATCCTTGGGATTTTCATTATTTTCCAACGATGAATATTCCCCCAAAAATATCTCGAGCTTAGTTGCTTCGTTAAAATGAAAAATTCTTTACGGATTTTCGTTATTTGTTCCTTCGTTAATTTCACATAATGAATATTCTATCAAATTCAAAACCACTTTGAGCTAGTGCGAAATACGCACTCACGATCTATTATGGTAATTCGTATTTTCGCGCAGCTACATGATTAGTCATTCCTAATCTGATTACTAACTCTGTTAACCCACGGGAATCGTGTCATTATTACGGACGACGTATATTTCGATCCCGGGGGAATCATAACTGGAGCGGTCACTCACTGAGGTGCAATATTACATTCACCAATTATAACAATGATCTGCTGCTTTTACATAATTCGCCAAAACAAACGAATTGAACTCCCTCCCCTAGTATCAAAAGCTAATCTCTCAATATATTCTATCGATAAATGATGGAAGTACTCACAATTCGTAATATCCAATATGATGCTTATGATAGACTAAATCTGTTCCAACTCCACCTAGAACTGTAACAAAAAGTTAATGTTATTTGAGTTTTGTCGCCCCTTAGGGAATGTGAACGGTCTATTCTACGAGGAGCAATTAAAGGGGTAACATCGATTTCCAGCGTTTTCTATCAGGGATACATTCGTTGTAAAAGGTTGCTTCAGAAAGTTTTCAACCATTTAGAGGAGTGATGCAATTTGAAAAGTTTCTTACAGGAAATATCGTTCATCCTGATTGAGTATAGTCACCAGACGAACTTGGGGTGCAAAATAAAAAAATATTACTCGAATATGTATGATTTTTACAATTTGATATATTATTTAATTTACTTCATTATTGTAACTTTGAGTTGTGCAAAAGTTTTCATGACTCTAAATATCGTAATTTATCATATATTTGAAATAAAGTTTATTATAAATAAAGAATGGTTTCAATGTGACGTTTAACGCCTTTGGCATAATAAAAATTTATTGCCATTGAACTTTCGTAAATAGCGGATACCAGTATTGTCGTATATTTTGTTATCCTCTTTAGTAACCCCTAATCATTTCAATAATGTTTTCAGTTTTGTTATCAAATCTTAGTTTCTTCGAAATGCAGATGGAGTCCAGGTCGACTGTATGTAGTGTAGGGATCACTCTAAAATTTGTCTTATACTCAAATTATCATATCTTTTGTTCCGCTCCAAGGATATCGATAATATGGATTGAATGGTGCTTTTTCTAAAACTGTTTGTTAATAATGCAAAACCTGCTTTAACTTTAACTGCGATGATCCTTGAAATCTACTCCTGATAAAATAAATAAAACTTTATGAAAGCTTGAGGTAGATAATACTATTCGTTTCGCCGAATTCGCAAGAGATCTTATATATTAAGTTCAAAAAATAAAATGAATTGCAACGTTCGGAGATAAAAGTTATTCGTTTTGCAACTCTAGGGCAGAAACTTCCATTTCTTAAAAGGAAACTTTTATACGCCCCATATATTACCACGCATAATTTTGAACTAGAATGAGGCAAAGTATTTCGCTAGGACAGATAAATCATCTTGGTTCAATTTCAATTTATATAAGGATTTATATGAAATCCCTATGTTGATTATAACCGTATGAGAATTTTTCACAGCTCAGGCACTGGGTTTAATGATACGCCAAATCCAGATATGAGCGCTTTTAAAACGAAAAGGAGCGGTCTCGGATTCAATATTTACCAACCCGGGGAAATATATGCCTCGGATGATGGAAACGAAACTTCGTAATAAAAGTTGAAAAATAGGGTACATATTCGCGCATTTCAACTTACTTCAAAAGACTTTGATGCTAAATGGAATGAAATTACAGGAAAGTTTCATTAACCTTCAAACTTCTTTCAAATATACCAAGGTTCGCTGGAGACTTCGTGACTGAATTAGCACATATAATGAAGACGACTTTTGATAACAAATAAAAATCAATCATAATCCATACAAATTCCATCGTTCGTTTTAAAGCATACTTCTGGGCCAACATTTCACCCATGCCCATCGCCACACCACCGGCGATATGAGATTTTCGAATATTTTTGATCCAGACTGCGCTATATTCACAAATTGCACGGAAACTCAAAACATTCAAGCTAAACTTTGCTTCCAAGAAGTCGCCGTGGCCACCAGGTACATCGAGGGTCGAGTCCGACATCACTTTTCTCTTCAAGGATCATAAAAAACTTCAAGAATTGACTGCGACGACGAAAATGAGAAAAATCCTTTGGGAAGGTGTACTTAAGTGCAGTATTCTGGTCACCGCGTCAACGTCTCATTAAGGTATTCAGCGCGCATGTTGCAGCAGTCAATAAGTTTGCAAATTCACACGTTTTTTTAATTTTTTACCTATTGCGTACCATGCCACCTTTTTGCAATTTTAATCATTTATTTTCAAAATTGTGTATCATGTTCTGTAATTTCTTCAAGATTGTCACTTCCTTTGATCCCTTGCGATTTCGTTCAACAATATCCAGGAAGAATATAAACAGAATTTGTCGTCCTGTTTGAAGATTGACTGCGTTATAACGAAAAGGATTCATAAAAGTTTTTTATTGATGGTGAAATGTACGACGAGTGTGCTAATATAGATGTCATCATTATGACATCTGCATCTGTCCTCAGGCTGATCAAAACTCGACCGCAAGCGGCCTGAGCGAAATCACCTCCTGGGGCTACGAAAATTCATTTCGCATCCCTCGAATACAAAAAGCTATCTATTTCACTTTTCGAAAATGATATCACTTTACATGTTCTCAATAATACATGCTGTTAAGTATATTAAGTACTTACCAACGGCTGTAATAATACCCCATATCTTGACGAATATTCCAAGATATTTTCTATATCTTCGATAACTGATCAATTCTTGCTGTTCCGTTGCTGAACCAGAGTTTTTTGCTCTCATGGTGCCCTCACTTATTGAGCTTCTCCTAGGACAAGTTCGGTGTACTTCAACCCTTGGCCGAAACATCTGAAGACTTTTTGAGAATTTTTCATGAAATTAGGTCGTAGACGTTTTCAGTATACACATAGAGAAAGCATACTTCCTTTTTTTATGTAAAACACGCTGAAAACGCAAAAAAATTTTACATGTGCTACAAATTAATGAATCAAAAATGAAATTTCGTAAATAATAATCGAAAAATATTTTAAGTTAAAAAAAAAATAGTGCCTTTATTGTGAACCAAATAAAATTCCATATTATAGTTTCTTCCTCACCACTTATATTTCCTCAACATTGCAGCTCTGCTCCTAGCGAGCTGCATAATTTTTCTTATTTCTCTTGTACTTTAATTTCTTAATGAGCAACGAAAATTTGGATATTAAAATTAAATGAATTGTAAGATTATAAATTTTTATTCAATTTAATTTCTAATTGAACTTTGCAATTTGGGGATGTTGCAGTACATACTACTCAGTTGTTTTACTTTAATTGTGCTTCTGAACTGAATGATGATTAATGTAGCACATCTGAAGGAATTTTGGCTATTGTCGTTTTATATTTATCTAATATACGAACATTCTGACAACCTTCAACATGTAGATGTCCGACCAAAGCACATCTTTAGGATTTACTCTTGTGTCTTGTTTATCTTATTCGATTCATAATTTATGCAATTTATTTGATGAGTGACATTCAACTGTGAGATTGTTTGAATGGAATACTTTTTGTTTTTGTACTTTTTCAATTCTAATTTTTTTACCAACCACCTTGAATATTCGTGGAATTTGGTCTTCATTTCTTGATGTAATTTCATTCTGGAATTCGATATTTAAGAATCTTCCGAAGGAACTTCCTCCGAATTGCCAGTAATCAAAATATCAGTCAAGAGATGAATGAATTTCTTCGTAAATAAAATCTGTTCTATAGTCTGACAGAAACTGTGCCTTTCTCAGTCTTCAGGAGAGGAGGTAGCTACATTTTCTTCTCGACTTTAAGACAAAATTTACAATAATAAAGAACTACCTTAAATAAAAAAGGATTACCTTGAAAGCGAGCCTCAGCGTCAAAGTGATGCATCACCAAATGTTACCCTTTCAAAACGGCTATGAATTGATTTCGAAATACGACGAATACAATCTAAACAACATTAATCATCGTTTAATTGAAATAAAACCGATTCAAACGCTATGAAAGCTACATGTGCAATATTAGGAAAACACAAAGGAAAATTCGCACTTCTCCCCCGGGCGCCGTTCTTTTTTGCACTATCAATAGTTATTCTGCGATAGCTTCACAGCCTCCAGAATCAGTCCGCAGAGGAGAAGTTTGTCAGGGGCGGGAGAAAACAAGGAGGGATGCTGCGGTTGCGTCCTAACTGATAAGCAACAATTACGAAATTATGTCTTTCTGAACGTAAAGTCGATGATTCGCTGGAAATGTGGCAGGATTTCCATGAATCCCATAGCATTGATTATTCAACTGCAGAAAGAGATTATGATCATTAAAGAATCAGCAGGGATGAAACAGGATAAACCAAGGGATAATGAATGAAACGTTGCTCTTCTTCATCAGTTCATCCTATATACCTCTATAGAAGAAAGTCCGCAATTTTTCCTAAAACGCTATAAGCCTCCCGAAAGGTGCGGTATTAACAGTAAAAATATTACATAAAAAATTTAAAATGCAAATTTCTTGCTTATCAAGTAAGTTTTCATCTCTTTCTTTGATGTCCATTCTTTTTACTCACTATGAAATAGGCTGAATATTTTAGGAAAAAAACAATTTTTCTGAAGCGGATCATTTCCATTGGAAACAGTGTTCCATTCCAAAACACTTTTTTTCTTCCTAAATGAGGATTCAGTGCAGATATTCCATTGTATCCTACGTGTACGAAAAATATGGATATATTTATTGCTCTTTAGCTTTTCTCACCTTTTTCCGCTGGGTTATGAAGAATTATTTTTCTATGAAGTTGCTTTATAGAAGCTGGAGGAAAAGGAGTTTTCGATCTGCATAAGCTATTACACGAGTTTTGGAATATACTTCATTAACTTTTTATATGAAAATTATTTATTGAATAAAATTTTGTATATATTATAGCAGTTGTATCTTTCGGTTAATATGTTGGATCGATGTATTAAACTCCATCGATTTTCCAGCTGCTTTTTTTGTCAAGAAAACTTTACTTGGCTTCGTATTTTCCAAGTTCTTTTTTGTAATAACGAATTGCGTGAACACATTTCAACTATGGTTTCGGAGTTTTATATTCAATAAATAAAATCCGAAGGCAAATACTAATTGAACATTTTCGCTGCTACAAGAACAATATTCATTCCGTTCACTCAACAAGTCTAATATCACAGTAATAACTGAATTTTGTAAACAGATTCTCATTAATATAAAAAACTACAACTAGTTTCGGTTTACTCATTTCCTTTCAATAAAAGTTCCATCAGAACCATTTTTTTGAATACATAATGATTGACGATAATCCATCCATCAGGATCCAGTTCATCAGGTGTTCATATGTAAAAAATAACTCAAAATCAGTGATACTTTTTATTTAACACGGTTTTTTTGGTAATACCGCCGATTCACAACTTTTAATCTGAATTAAAGTTGGATATTATAATTTCAAGTAACGAAAAACTTTCAGAAAATAGAAAAATAAAATTGAAACAGAATTAATGTTGCATTCGATATTATTTGAATAATATCCATCAAAGAACAAAATGCAAAAAATTCTTTCAGATTTTCTGAAAGAAAACGCTAAAACTATTTCGAAAATATAACAAATCACAGACAAATTATTCAAGTTAATATATGTACATCCATAGAATACCATCAGTTTCAACATGAAAGAACCACACGAATCGAAAACTTCGTCTAAATACTCTTCATGAAAGTTTATCGGCGTAAAATTATTGTGCGACTACTATTATTCTTCAAGGTTTGCTGAAGTAATTGATCGTATAGGTAAATATATGGAACAAAAACGTGTGGTTCTTCCAATCAATAGATCTAAGAAAATGTGGTTATTATCACGTTACGAGGAAGGCGCTGCCCTAGATCGGCTGTGTGGACGTCGAATCGACATTGGCTGAGACGAAATTAAAGTTGATAAATCCCGGAATTTGTGGCGTTCTCTAGTTAAAACCTTTTTCTGCGTCGTCGTTTCTGATCGAGTCGAACGAAGTTTTTCGGCCTGTTCAATCGCACTGAAAAATAGTTTGTTGTCAGAATAAAAATGATTTCGGTGATTCAATTCATATTTTGAAACAAGAAATGCATTCGTCGTGCATTCTTACCCTGAATTGCTACGGATGCATGTAACAAAAAAGAACATCATTACAAGTACTCGTAGTACTAAAATATTTTCTATCCTAAGGGATGATGACGGAATAACTTGAATGGACCAAAAACTATAATTACTTTATAGTTTCTACACGGAAAATGCAATGTTATTTTACGAAACTTAATAATAAAATGAACTATTCAAGGCTGTTGATTTATTTGTTTGCAAAAGCACTTTCAAATTGATTTTCGTCTAACTAACTAACATGATGGATAGAGGAGAGGAAGAGATGTAGGAAACATAACAAGTTGATAGCACTTAACAAAAAAACACCCATTAAAATATCTACTAGCACTACCTTCCCAATCCTGAAGCTGTATCCAGAGTTAGCGAAAATAACAATAAATTATAAATTTTCTTTTCACGAAACGACTAACTCACCTAACGAAGGATCCTGGAACTGTCTGCGCTTGTATATCAGTAGGAGATAACGGACCGATTGATAATGGTCGAACCTGAAAGAAATTTAAAACAACAATTTTATATTGCGACAATAAAAACTCATACTCTTTCAGTTTGTGTTGCAGCATTGCACTTTTCCCTGTCGACACCAACGGTGGAAGCGGGAGCCGAATTAGATAAATGATTATCCAAACACATTTTTGTCATTTGCTCCTGCAAAGACTGAACAGCCCTATCCTTATCCTCCAATTGTCCTTGCAGAAAGATCAGCTGACGTTTGAGATCCTCCAATTCTGAACGTCCATAATCCAAATCATCGTCGTAACCATTTGAATCCGAGCAAAAACCGCTGAAATCCCCATTAATTTTGTTTCCGAATGGGTTGTGAGTTTCAGACTGAAAAAAAGGGTCGAGTTGAGGAAATATTTTATTCGTGCAATAAATGTAAGCGACCAATCAAAAGCACTTACCATCAACAAAATATCCTCATCGGCTTGCTGAACGATGACAATTACATGCAAAACGAAAAATAAACCTTGTATGAAAGAAAAATATTAAAGAGTGCAATAATGAATGAAGATCCATTTCAAATTAACATAAGCAACAACTAAAAAACAAACACCACATCGAAATCCTTCTCAACTTACCCCGTTGAGAACTCTCCTCAACTCGAATAACACCGTTTTGATGCCATTCACATCAGTTTTGATCGCTGTATGAGCAGACCTATCTAATTTCACGACCGCATCATCCGATTCGCAGCTCGGCGGACTCGTTTGGGTGAAACGACGTAACGATGCGCCGCCAACCATGGACGACTTTAACCGCCCGTTCGACTTGCTGCCATCTAACGAACTCGCCGATTCGCAAACAGAAGTCGGAGTGCTAGTTCTCGAATCGAAAAATTTCGTTCTGACGTTGCTAGAATAACGTAGCAAAAAGTTACCCTTCAATTATTTGATCGACTTCTAATTATTTCGTTTTATTGAATAATTACAATTTTTATTATGATATATTTTTATCAGAATTTCCTTTCAAATTTTATGAAATATAAGAGTGATCAGATAGGTTTTTAGCCTACAGACGGAAAACGTAAATCTTGAAAAGGCGACGATTTGTTTCTCAGCGTAGTCTCAACTTTAGCTCGATAAGCTTATTTGAAAATCTCGAAATTTTTGGCAAATTTCTTTGGCATATTTTTGTCGGCATTTTGAAACCTTTTTGAGTATTTACAAGAACTAAATAACCTTTTTTAGTTTCTTCGAAAAAAAAGGAGAAGTTTGTATGTTTTAAACCCTTCCTCAGTTTTCTGTAGTTTTGAGAAGACCTTTGAAAATTTGCAGTAAATGAAAATAGAAATTTCGCATGCCCCGTCTGTCTGCCCGCCTCTCCACCCCCCGCTCAAAGTAGCAGTTTCTTTACTCTTTAGGCCCATAGAATAAACTTATCATTAATCATTGTAAAGACAGGTTACGAGTTTCGAATGAATGCACGAAACCATAACGAACCGCCAATTGGAGCATAAAAATAAAGGATGAATTCTCCGTGAAAAGAAAGTTTTTCAATTGTAAAATCGCGCCCGGGTTTTCTGCTTGATGGACAATGAATAATTCAACCATCATTTTTCATCCAAAAATCGAACCCTAATTAGTTCTGCGTCATTGAATAAAATAAAATACTGAATGAATTTCTAAAAAATAAATCTTTCAATAAAGGAATGATATGTTTAGTATAATATAATAAATATAATAGTTTCCTTCAACCAATTTCTTAAAATTTGATCGACATTAATATTTCTTTCCAGAAACAAATGTGTCAAATATATTTTCTTTTAAAAATTAAATTTTATAGGAACCGTGAAATTCTTTAAAATATTTTTATCATGAATATTTCTTAATTATCTATTGGAACAAAATGAAAACCGAGGGACGTTTACGAATCTTCTTATAAATTTTACGGAACTGCAATAAACGGTTATCGAAATTTAAAGGAAAATGATGAACATGATTCCCTACGAACCAAGAAACAGCGAGCGCGGAACCGATGTTCAATTAAAATTTTCTTGGACAAATAACCAATTCATACGTTACTTATGAAATTGTCCAAAATGATAACATAATTTCTAATCGGTTACTCACCTATATGAAAAACTGATAGATACAGGAATCGAGCAATGATTCATCACGCCGTTAGTTTTTAAAAAATCTCTTTTCAACTCCGAATAATCTATTTACCGATCCGAGGACAACATGAAAATCAATTGATCAACGACTTTTCACTCAACACAAAATTTTTTTAGTGATGTATTCACAAAAAGGAGCGTCGCCCGCCTCCGTTAGAAACATCGAGTGTTGTTGGTACTTCGTAACTGACCATCGAAACCATCGAGTGAATCATCAATCTAGCCCCACTGATGACTTTGTAGTGCTCGTAAACTTTATTTAAGCTACCAAGATACACGAATATGACACAGAATTAAAAACGCGGAGGCGAAATTACGGAACAGGTTTTGTTCGCATATTCTAGTTTAACAAACAACTTAAAGTTCAATCGGTATCAAATGTTTAACGTCGCATGGAACTTCTTAATAATTTATCATTGATCAATGAAATTATTAGAAAACACTACTTTCTCGACTATTCTGACACGTATAATTACAAATATATCAATCGAAATGATTTATACTTACGGCAACACAATCAAAAGTCAATTTAATTCGCAATGCGCAATTTTAATGTTTTAATCTGTGCTGCAATGTGGTTGCGCAAAAACGCATTTTGATAAAATATTCGGTTCAAAGTTTAGGGAATATCAGCAAAAACGGTCAATAAACCAAGGTGAATTAGTATGTGGCATAGATGTGATTTAGTGAGGATCACGATTTCTAATCGAAAAATGAAAGTTAATGGCAATAAATAATAATATGAAGTCCTAATTTGTTGTAAGCATTTGAACCTTCAGTATTAAGCATCGCATTAATCTATTATAGCAATTGTCGAAATAATATTGCGCTCCAAGAATCTTTCACTTCCTTCAATTGGTCAAGCATATCTTTTTATGAAACTTTTTATAAACATGAAACTGTAAAAATATTAAAAGTCACTTACGATTTAATGGTTCTCTCCTTGGGATGATTCAGTAAAGATGACCAGACTCTCAATTGTTCGTTATTTTTGATATCCACTTCAATAGAGCTTACATTCGATATGGCGTCGTCTCTTGTCGAATTAACAGTCTTATCATTCTTCCTATCCAACCTGCACCAGCAAAATGCAAGTATTTAGTAAACGGTATTACACCTTGAATAATCAATCGCAAAAAAATATCACAAATCGCTGGATTCCTGATTAAAGTGCAAGCCACTTTGAATACGAACCACGTTTACTTTAAACAAACCTATCTAAATCGTCCAATCCACTGCTTTGGCTATAATCATAATCCATCATCATATCGTCGCTGGCGATGCTTTCACAAGGTGATAGTGTGTCCAATGAAACGTTGCTGTTTTGCAACGCTTTTCTGTCTTTGAGTATCAAAGGGCTGCCCTCAAAATTCCTTAATCTTTTTCGACGACTGCGAGGCGTCGAGTCAACGAGAGTCGTTTCTGAATTGTGCGACTTGTCCCCAAACACCAAAGCCGGTTGATCGGCTATTTCGTCATCTATCAAAAAATCTTCTTTTCCCTCTGACAAAGACAAAGAATTGGAAGCGTTCGTAGGAGTACCGGGAGTGGATGGGGACGGTTTCTCGGTTGCATCCTAAAAAACATTGAATCGAAATTTTTCAAATTAAGAAAAGCCCGTTTGCACCGCAACCTTAAGCATGATCGGTCGCAACCGCATCTGGAAAACTACCTTTGATCAAATTATTCACTGCGTAACTTACGCTCATGCGGTGCAACGAAACTATTACTTAACTTAAGATCGGTTCTCAACTTAAGACAATCATGAGAATCAGACGGTGCAAACAGGCATTAGACATGTTTTAATACCTTGAATCCTAATGACTGTTTACTAGTCGTTTTTGATTTCAGGCATTCTTCCGATTCTGATGAACTAAGCAAACTGTCAATTGGCGAAGTTTCATCGAGTAACAGAGTATCAGAGTCATTCGCCACAGTTTCAAAAGTAGACTTGGCAATTGTCAATGTTACGGATTTCAAATCGCTCTTGATAGGAAGGGTTGGAAGAATTTTGTTCAAAAACACGTTATTTCTATTGTCACGAAGCAGCGTTGTATCGTAGTTCTTTTGTAAGTCGTTCACTTCTTGATCTCTATCCCTACTTTCATCACTTGAACTAATGGAGAAACTGACTTCTTCTGCCATCGCTTCTCCACCTAATATCCATTCGTGCTCATCCGAGCTGGCAGAACTTGAATAACCTTTGTTATCTACAACGTTCGTTTTTAAAAACGTTTTCACGGGCAACGGTTTAGGTTTCAGGAATGACTTATAAGAGCTTTGCTTGGATTTGTGCAATAACGATTGACTTTGGCATGACGTGTCACTGAAACTTTCGGAAGATGTGGTCGATATTTTGCTATCGCTGTTTTTCTCCATTTGTCGCTCGTACTCCACTGTGCGTTCTTTGACCGTTCCTCTTTTCTGGAAGACACTGCAATAAACAATATTACATTATGATTAACATTATTGTTATGTTTCGTTTGAAATTTCGCAGTTCTTTGGAACGTTTTGTTTACGTTATTGGGTTTTCGAGATATTTTTTTTATATTAATGATTTTTTTCAGTATTGCGTTTGTAAACGTCAGACGCCTGCGCAGGACGATTTTCAGAACCCTAAAATCGTATTGCGCAAACGTCCGTTAGAACTTGATTTTCTGGTATGTTTTATTACATTAACAAGATAAGACACATCGCTTTAAAAGAAATCAGTCTTTACTGTATTCTATAAATGAATTATGTTGTGTCTCAATTTTTTTTTATCAAAGAAGTATTTATGTTAGAAGCTTACCTGTTGCCATCAAGATTTTCACAAAAGTTGGAGGGTAAAGTGGGCAAAAGCATTTTACTGGAATCGTCCGTATCTCTAACGTCAAACATATTTCCGTTGAGCATTACAATTTCAAGATTTCGTTGTTTACGTCCGGTGGACGATGGCGACGACGCCGATCGATCACATTCGTTTCCTAAGTTACTACCTACTCCTGAGTCTTCTGTCAGAGAACCATCCTTAGATGAATCATTTGGAGACGGTCTTCTAAAAGGGACATTCGCCATTTTTGTGTTGTTGTTCGCAAGTGTTTTCGCTGTTTTTGTTGATTCTAACACGAATATCGTCTGTGGCGCCGGCAACTGAGTAGTTTGCAAAGTAAATTTACCAAACTGGAATATAAAAAAAAACCTTTAAACAAAGTCATCCAATATTTTTATTTTACTTGATTCGTCGATCGTAGGTAGTTCTTCGGGGCATTTGTACGGTTTCTATTATTATCGACGGATGCAAGTATCGTTGTCGCCGTTGGGGCGACAACGTTGCTCGGTTTATATTTGAACTGGAGAGGAACGGTGTTCGTTGGCGACGGGCGACGTATAACATTCGTATTTTTCGCAACGCCGAAGTCGCTCGGAACTTCGGCGTTCAAGTCTGCTACTTTATTAGTTCGATTCACCTGGAATAAGCAACACATCTTAAATGTTCCAATTGTCACATTTTGATACAATAAAATCGTTGAATCGAATTTTTTCTTGAGAAAAACTTGTTCTTTTTAAGAAAAGGAATGATACAATTGTTATCTTCTCAAAAATATATTCAACTCGATTCTACAATTCCACAAATTTGAGGTGACTCCATTGATTTTGTCATCATGACGTAACAGCTTGCTTTCTAGGTAGGAAATAGGAAGGTTGCGTATGTGTAATGCAAACATTAGATTTGATAACGTCATATTATGATGTATCGAGGTACATGATCGATCCTTGATATCTGTGTTGTAATTTTATAACCCCCGATGCCAATTATAGACGCAATAATTTCTCATTTCCTCACCATGTGGAGGTAGTTGAAATGTTCGGTAGATCTTTTGACGTCTATAATAATAACCAGAATGTAGAACACATTCCAACTTCTATGATCCGAAAAGTGTTATTGAAATTCAATACAATTACATACAATACAATTCAATACAACTGTCATTGCATTTAGAACTACTTATGACAGATAATTGAATTGGTTTTCTTTCATAGAGGAATATAGACCTAGATATGCGACATAACCACAGGAAAAAAAGGATGGCATAGAAAAAACTCCGTGAAGTAAGAACATAACAGTAATAAACCCAATAAATGGATTGTTGCAATTTGGTAAAATTAAAACCAAAAACAGCTTTGTGAGTATTTGTTGAGATTTCGAAAATCTTGGTCGTTGCTGGAACATCTAGTAAAGAAAGAAACCTCACCTGTGGCTGACGAAAACCGAATCTACTGATTCTTTGCGGTGCAATCGCCTCTTTTTTTGGCGGTTGCAACTTGGGTGTCAACCTGCCGTTCGAGTGAGGGTGTACGATCAACGGACGCGTATCCTCATTGTTGCGGTCGTTGCCATTGGTATCCGTACCCTCGGGATTAGCCAGACGACGGGCAGCATTGGAATTGGACACGGTCAATGCAGAAGGAGCCGTCACCGGACGTTTGAAACCGAAAGATGAAGCGACACCTTTCAAAGGTGCATGAGTCTTTTTCATCGTCGTGTTTACCAAAGAGTTATTATCGTCTTCCGGACTCTGGAAGAATGTTGAAATTAAATGGTCAGATGTGTTAGACCTTGACCATAATTAATATGAAACAACGACTCTTGTCATTTCTAATAAATATTTGTATACAATACCTGTTAGTTACTTATAAGATACGAATTCAGAGTGACTGCACGGGTCAATAAATAATCAATTTAGATAAAGACAATCAACATTTGCTAAACACCTCGTAGAAAAATGCTCAATAAGGAATGCACTTTGAATTCTGCCAATCGCCATACTGGTTTTTAATTCAATCATTTCCCTAGGGCGTTCATTTACATTACGCAATATCTGACACTCACATTTCTGCAGAATTTTTAGATTTTTTGAAATTGTAGAAGTAACAACCAATTTGATTTTTCTCTAAAGCAAAAAACATATTGCCGTTTTGAAACAAACATTTTTTTCACTAAATCAAAGATAAAAATACTTTTCTTCTTCGCAATCAAATCCGAGTAGGTCGAAAACGGAATTTGTTTTAAGTGTTTAAAAGCATTATTTAAAACGATGCATTCAAATCGAGATATTAAAACCGGATGACGCATTTAAATCTTCCTATAATATAAAAAACGAATCACAATATCACGTAATACTTTTAAATTGCCAATTTAAATCGTTTCAATAACATGCAAAAATTTCCAAAGAAAATCTTGATAATTACCTGCAGATCCGGAGGACATTCATCCATTAAAAGATTGGAGAAATTATCCATGATATCTGTTTCCACGAACATTAATTTAAAACCGACTTTTATAAAACTTGATTCAGCTTCAAAGTTATTTGGATATGCTAGTTGTCGCCGATTGGGGATGTATGCAGAAAATGCATGATTCAGCGAAATTTTCTTCGAGAACACATCAAACTGCGTCTCAATGCATCGTTTGGGAAATTGATCCGTTTTCAACCCTACGAGGCGGCGTCGCACGCCCATGCGCCCTAACGTGATTGCGATAGAAAAGGGTGAATTGTCTTTTGGATAGAATTTCAATTTCTTTCCACAATTTCACCTTATTTTGAGATTTTTTTCTACAATTTCCCTCAAAGCATTTGAAAAAAAATCTTAACAGTCTGATTTCAAAGATCGTTTTGATAGTTTCTATTTTAAAAGGAGGTTTTCACAGAGGTTCCAAATAAAAAGGTACAAAAGTATGAATGTTTGGAAAGTATTTGTTAAATTTGGAAAATCAAACGAAATTTGAACATTTTTGAGTATTAAAATTTCAAGGAGATACAACAGGTTTGTTCGAACTCCCGTTGTGATTCTGCGCTGTTCTCACAATGTGTTTCATTTGATAAACAGCGCAGAATCGTGACGGTACAGCGATAGTTCACAAGGCGAGTTACAACATACCTATTGTGAAATTTTGAAGAACTATTTAGAAATGTGAGCATCAATCAGGTCTTAAAATCTCTACATCACGCTGCAACAGAACACAAAGTTCGTAATTGAAGGGCCATATCGAGATATACGTCATACATACCATAGTGGTCTTGTCATACCGTTAAAGCAACCATTCAACAATCATTTTCCAGCTTCCCAGAGAAAAAAATAAATACATAATTGAGGAAGTGAATGGCACGCGGACGATTGGAATGTATAGAGGCATTAAGATCATATTTCATTTGGTAACGGGAGCGCTACCTACTTTGGCGGCCATCGAATTACCGTTTCGCTATCTTTTATCAATCAGAATCGTCGAGATTGTGTGCCGCTCAAAAAGGCCCATCATTATTTACCATCTGTTCTGAATTAATACCAGAACGAAGAACGTGCTGAAGTGGAAGAGGATATGCATTATAGAAAGTAACAATATGTAGACGACGAATAAGCGAACTTGACTGAATAATTTCACTTATCTGATGATTTCAAAAGTACGGGCGTTCTATTTTTGGCTTTAATGAATCCTATAAGAACGATTGCCAATACAACGATGATTGCTCAACAAGGTATTCTGATTAGTGATATGAAACAATGTAGTTGCGGATTGCGACGATGTTCCAATAATAAAATTCGTATATAGCAAAAAGAATGATATTAATTGAATGACATCTCCGGTAGGAATTTCATCAGAACCATTGTTCCAAACAGAAACAATTAAAATGGATCATCTGAATATTCTCCTTTATAGAACGCTTGTTAAGTCATTCACACATTAGCATGGGAATGTGAAATGCAGTTAGAATTGAGCTAAGCGAAACAATGAATTCTTCAATTTAGAAAAATCAAACACATTTCCATTTGCTCGACCCGTACTCACAGGGAGATTGAACACCTTTGAGATATTAGCGGTGAGGAAATAACGGAATATCCATCTGTAAAAATAAACATTCACGTATTAAAGTTCAGAAAAATCACGCTTTCGTCGAACAAGTCACGTTTTTTCGAAGACGATTACAGTGCCGACTTGAATGGAAGACATCCATGACCTCTATTTAACAAACTCGATGAACGTTTATTTCTGATAGATTTTGGTGGATTACAAGTCTAACCTTTGTTTTTATCAACCGTTTGCACCAATTCATACGAATATTATGAAATTTTTTAAGGTGAAACCGTATTACATATTAGTTTTTCATCAGAGATTTGCTGATAAACCCGAACATATTTTGAATAGAAGCAATTTCTAGAAATTCTACCGTCAAAAGAATTGCTATCAAATATTCCTAAAATGAATTTTTCAGAAACTTTATAGTCTCCAGAAAAAAATTCACAGTCCCTCAATACGTAATAAATAGTTTGTATAAAATTGTCGTTTTTAAATGAACTTACCCGTAATGTGGAATGTTTTTTCTTCGACGGTCTGCTATTAGCAGTTGCAGCTGATGCGACAAACGCACCGGCCGCCTTGTGCGACATGCATTGGCCCATGGGATTGTACCGAATATTCCTTTTTGTAACCTGAAAATTCAAGATATTTTCATGTTCATGCACTGAAGATTAAAAGCAACCCTAGCGCGGGGCGGCTTCTAGATTTTGCTTAACCCCGACACTACTAAATTTTTGCAGTGCTAAAAGTGTGAGAGAGGATTCTTCACGGTTCATCTTCGCTCGATTCCGAGAAGTGAAATTATTAAATCAAACAAGTTACATTATACTAATTTTTGTTCTTATTTCACAACAAAATTTAGCTAAATCCATGATTCGTTTCTGATATCACTCTTTTATTAGAAAAAAGCAAAACAATCTTCCGCATTCACATTGTTTTGATTAATAATCCTTATCGATATTCAACAAAACCCAACAAAAACTACAACTGGTTATGATGTTTTTGTGTACCTTCAGCCATTTCGAAATAAGTGTTAACAAATGATTAGTCCGATATCCTTCAATCAACACGTTCATATAATTGACCTTTCTCCGAAAATTCCAAGAAATAATTATATTTATCAGGATGATTTCATTTTCATTATCGCGGATTTAATGAACTATTTTTTAATTTGATTAAGATAATAGTGAAACTGAAAAGGAGTAATTAGTTCTACTTCGTTGCAGTTGGTCCCACAACACTTTCGTTTCCCTTTAATTTAACAACATGTAAGTACCAAGATCATAACGAAACTTTAGACAAATACGTTTAATTGACGTAATTGACTAATAGTTTGCTTCACAGTTGTATTATATCGAATGCTGATTCAAAGTTATGTTTCAGGCACGGATTCACTCGCTCAATCCTGTTATCGTGCCTTTTGGCAGTTGTATTTTCCAAAGGCCATCATCACCATCACCATGACGAAGGTGAGGACGAGGAACACAACGAGGGATTCAACTTGTATCAAAAAGAAGGGATACTCAGTTCTTCGTCTTTCCCAGACATCAAACATGCGCAAAAAATTAAACTGAAAAGCTGTCGATACTCGAGCATTTCGTCGGATGTTTGCAGTGCTATTCCTGGTGTCAGAAATTTGATCATCGATGACTCTACTATTCAGAATTTTGATGAAGGCTTACTCAAAGGATGCTCCAACTTGAAAATCATTAAAATCTGGAACTCAAACGTGGACATCAAAGGCTTATCGCAGCTTCCGAACATCCGTGTCCTCGACATCGGAAAAAGTCACATTGGTGATTTAAAAAGGGGTATCTTGTCCGGTTGTTCCGGTCTAGAATTCGTTTCGTTGAAGGAATGCGATATAGAAAATATCGAACCTGATACATTTAATGGACTACACAATTTGATCAAACTTCATTTGGAGAAGAACAAAATCCAATCATTTTCGTTCTCAAATTTGCCACAATTGTCAAAATTAGAATGTATCAGTTTGAGCGACAATCCGTTAACAACACTCGATGTGTCGACCGTCAAACAGAAATGTCCGAACTTGACAACTCTTATTCTGAAGAATGTCAATTTACAACCGTCTGTTCTGCAAGAACTCAAAAAACTTAACATTGAAGTTGAACAATGATGTTCATGTTATTAACTTTTATTACTTACACATTCTGTTCGATTTGACAAAAAAATAAATATAATTCGAAAATATATCTTCTCTGATTGTTACTTGTTGAATTTTATCGACATTCTGGGCAAAATATTTTTGTAATTTATGATTGAATATTCGTATTAGTGATGCATATATCAGACTGAACTTTGTCATTAATTGTGTTCTGTTAGCTGCTGATCAGTTCTAACATGTCGTATTTTTCTGAACTGCTACAATTTTAATTACTGTAATTGAAATGGTGGCGCTGCAATTGATTTGTGCTTATTTAATGAGACTGTTTTGGTTGTTTTGTTGGATTTGGCTGCTCCTATAACTGTATGATATTCATTCTATGATGACTTTGTCACCGTTTAGGGATGGATTTTTCTCTAGGGTTAATTCAATCTTTAGTTACTAATAGAGCTGTCAAATTTATTTTTGAAGATGATGAGCTAGTTATAGTCCTCGATTTCAGAAGATTTGCTACTTTTGTTGGACGAAACTGCTTTTACTTCAACTCAAATGGTTTTACTATTGGTACTTATAACTGTATTTACATATAGAAATAATATATCAACTTCATGAAGATAATTGTTGAAACCGCCTACATTTAACATAAATCTACATCAACACACGGCAAGTGACAGAATTGTGATTGTTCATTATATGATTTTTATGTTTCAAAAAAAATATAAAAACTGTCCCCTAGAGAAAAGAAGTCTTGTGTAATTTGCGAAGAGAACAAGAATGATATATTGTTTTAGTCTTGTAATGGGCCTTGTTTAAAATTCTGATGATGAAATTGCGTGGACAGACAATTATACAATAGAACTCCTCTAATTGAATACTAGTTTAGCATAAATTATCAAGTAACTGGGCTTCATTCATATTTGGAAAAATAGCAGAAATAATAACATTCCATCAATTTGATATGTATTCATTTTTGCAACTTACAAAACATACCTGTTGATACAAATCCAGTAAATCCGAAATCGAAAAACAACATATCCAGAGAAAAACAGTTGAATTTCGAAAAATGCACCACCAGTTAAAAATTTTCTAACTAATAATATGGGAGAAACTCATTTTAAATAAAATAAACACTGTACGCGTATTTCTACACCGTTTATTTCTCTTTGGCACAGCTCTACCTCCACTGCTTGTTCTAGCGACAAATGCAGGTTGTTGGGTTCAGGTTTTAAAAGGTGGCACTTGTTTATTGACACACCTTACCTGTCACTTTTGCACCCAATATTTGAAGAACTGAACATAGTTGCCAAGTTTTTGTATTTATTCTGTGTCACTACGATAAAATAACAGCAAATTCTGTGACTACAATCTACTGCGCAAGCGCATTCTTCAAAAGTGGAGGAATGCCGTTTTTATTACAAATGTAATTTAACTTTCTATGGACGCTACAGCAACATTGACAAAATAATATGCAACTCATTTAATGATGAAATATTCGAAACAATATTCTGCCCGAATAGGAGAACACGTCGAGATACATTGGCAATGCCGGATTTATAAATTTGAAGACAAGCGGCAAACTATAATTTGCTGTCCCTCTTCTATTTTAAATACCTCATTTTTTTGCAAATTATGTATTTCGAAAATTTTTCATCGTTATTTAAGGTAGTGTTAGTACTTTATTTTGCCAAGTAAATGATAGCTCATTGCAACACCAACAAAATTTCCTGGAGCTGTTTTCCACATCATACATCCACGCAGTACCTCGCTGTCGCGAGTAGGGTTTTTTTCAAATAACATCTCAAATGAAGAAATTTTGATTTTTTATTTTATAATATAAACTTACATAAAAAGGTAAAAGTCTCCACAATGAAATTCCAAAAGAAAAATAGAGATTGCGAACAGTCATGAATTGTTGCTTGTGACTAGAAATAATATTACTTTGGTCATTTCATTTAAGTTAAATTTACATTTCAGTTATATAAAAACTTGAATAATTCGTACAAAAAATTTCGCAAATTCATTGCTATAAAGCATCTAACCAAATATATTTTAAAGAGAATTTTCACAAAATGCATATTCGAAAGTAAAATTATGAAGCACAAAAAAATATTTTCCAAACAGAATTTTCTCTTGTTAATTAATCAAATCAGATCTGAAGCATCTCAAAGATTAATACAACAAAAAATGGCACATAGAAATGTTTAAAAATAAAATCTGAATAATTTAACTTCTGAATAACAGTGAGCGTTGCTGCCATAATGCGTACAATTTGTTGCAATATTTCCATAGCTTATTTGAGAAAATGTGTAACAAGCTGCCCATTCCAAACAATATATACGATTCAAAGCTACAAAAACAGAAAAACACATTTTGCATCTAAAAAATGACAGCAAAACTGACTTCCGAATAAGTATTTTGTTATGTCTTCAGTATGTATGTTGTGTATTTGGACTTTAAAGTTTCCGTTCATTGCTTTTTTTAAACATTTGGCAAATATTTCAATAATGAATTTGAGCTGAAAAATTGTTAAAAAAAAGGGTATTCTCCGCTCTCTGATTCAAACGCCTATTCGATACACTGACTAATGATAAATGCATTATATGTAACATTGACAGTGAAAATTTATGGTGTACAAAAATCGATGTTTTCTTTCACAAGTATAAAAATAATAACAGATCATATACAACTGTTTTTTTTTTGACAAAAGGTATTTCAATTGTGCTAGCGAAATCACTTTCGTAGCAACTAAAATTGTTGTTCCAATTATAGATGAATATATTAATTGACTGTAATAAATAAGTTTCTGCGTGTACTATGAAATTTCATATTCTAATTCGTCGTTTTTATTTCATATTAAACTGAAGCAAGAAGAACTGAAATAAGGACGCGCAGAATCTAATTTGTATGAACTGGCTAAAACTCACATCAAAAATAAATAATTATGAAAACTAATTACAACCATTTTACATTACAAGACACTTCCGTTGACGACGTTTCTGAGGTTCTGGTCTCAAAACAGCTCTGACGGCTTCGTCAAACACCTGCTTCAGTCCTCTCTGTGTCAAAGCAGAACATTCCATATATTTAACTGCCCTTATTTTGTTCGCCAATTTCTGTCCTTGTTCTCTTTTTATAGGGCTCAGTCCTTGGTCTGCTAGTAAATTGAGAGTTTCTCTATCATCTCTTAAATCTATTTTGGTACCTAGAACACAATGTGAAGGTGTTTAAATTTGTTTGGGTCAACTGTATTTTGAGCATAATGTACCAATAATCCCAACAAAAAATGCATTGGTCCAACATGCTTCGCATGCAGCATTACGCAATAATAATCATCATTATTTCATACCAACTAATATCATAGGTGCGTCTGGACAGTGATGCTTGATTTCAGGATACCATTTGGAAGTTACATTTTCAAATGAAGATGGAGAAGCAACGCTGAAGCAAATCAAAAATACGTCAGTTTGTGGATAGGAAAGAGGTCTCAATCTATCATAATCCTCTTGACCGGCAGTATCCCACAATCCGAGGCTAACTGATATACCATCAACTACCATGGGTGCCGAATAATTGTCAAATCTATAAATAAGAGGTGAAATTAATTTGTAAATATTTCGTCGGGTTTATTCAACAGGAAATGAAGCTTACACAGTGGGTACATATTCTCCAGGAAAACTATCAGTTGTATAGGATATCAGCATACAAGTTTTTCCAACTGTTCCATCTCCAACAACAACACATTTGATAGGACGGCCCGACGACATAATTTACTGTCGAAATATTACAGAAATTACGATTCAACCTATTTCAAAAGTGGGTATGGCTACTGTGACTAATATAGTGTGCGCTTACCGGTGTATCGGTAGTAACTTCGAATTAAAAGCGATCGCGTCTCAAATAAACAACAAAACTACTGTGACTACGTGCTTTATAAGCGATTGAATGTATTATAAACTCAAAAGAACTACTACTTCCATTTTCACTGTTTCTAACTCCATATTTTAATGAGAATCAAAAACAATGACGACATACGTCATTTAACTGTTTGTCATCTTGTTCTGTCAACATGAAGAAGAAATGAATATTCTGTGATGACAACCACCGAATGTATGGAAATACATTTACAGTGTTGCCAAATTTGATATAGAGATCGCCAAGGGGTGTTGGTATTTGTGTATTACAGTGGACCCCCGATAATCCGGACCCTGGCTTATCCGGCACCCCCTGTAATCCGACATGGTCTCTTATACATAATGAAGTATGATTTTTACTTCAGACTACATACATATATATAACATGTATAATCTTATCATTGGATCTGTCGGACTACAAGGTACTCTTTCCTAAAAAAATCCGGACTATAGAGGGTCCAAGGCAGTACTTTATAATCCGACAAATGCGCTAATCCGACACTTTCCTGCAATCTGTTTGTCGGATTACCGAGGGTCCACTGTATTTCACTTTTTTTGTTTCATCCTTTGCATAATTGCATATCTTGTGTATATTGCAGGATACAGGTAGAGAAAAACCTACAATTCATGTAGAGAAGAGATAAAAGAGCCAAAAAAGAGTATATGAAATCCTTCATAAATGAAAATAAAAATAAATCTGAATAATTATGGGTGTTTTTAACTAGCATATGTGAAAAAAATATCAAAGACAAAAACTAAGCACAAAATCGTTACTACAGCGGTTTATGAAAAATTTTCGCAGAAAAAATGCACCTCTGTTATATATTTAATTTATAAAAAAAAAAGATTCAGTTGCAAACATTGAAGTAAATATACAAAGAAATAACAGGTTCTCTTGAATACTTAATAAACATGTATTTCGAAACTTTTCAATTCAATCGAAATTGGAGTAATAAAAGGGAATGTAGAATCGATTGCTAACTGTATTGGAGGTTATGTCTATGCATCAGTTACTAGGGACAACATTCCATGAGGGTTGTTATGGATTTGTCGAAGACCTTCGATACGGTATGTCATAAAATGTTGTTAGATAAATTATATAAACATGGAATAAGAGGACATTGTTACGATCCGATTGCGTAGTAACAATTAAGAAGTATGGTATCCCACAAGGAACAGTACTGGGACCATATATTTATGAACTCATTTCTTGAGCTTAGAAAAACCGAAAAGTTTTCCAGATGATACAGGTCCGTTTTTCAAGCTGGAGTACCACAAAAAAAAGATAGAAGAGGACATGCCAAATATTGATTATTGTTTTAACTGAACAATTTAACCCATAATTCTGAAAAATGTGCAATTACTGTGTACTTTAACACAAGGTACTTCGGAATCCAACCGTTTGAATATGCATGAGACTTTTTTCTCCCAAAATCGATCAATGAATATTTCTTTTCGTTTTTACCTGCAATTTAGGTACAAGATTTATTTGAATGGAATGTGTGTGCCTATATTTTGTTTTATCCGTTTCATATGCAAACATTGTAATGTAGAAAACAATTATTATTAGTAGGCTAACTGTCTTGAAAGGCCATGCGTTTCCTATTGTTAGAATTATTTTCATTATCAGTCCGAATTTTTTTTAAGTCACAATAATGTTGAAATAGAAATCTGAATTATTACATGCGTACAATTTTGTCATATCAGAATGAAATTATGATGGTTCTGTCCTAGTTTGTTAAATAAGAGTGATATTACTGATTCGTTGACGGTCGCAAGGTGAATTTATACTTTTATACAAACGAAATGTGTTCGTGTTCAATATTTTTATGAATACCGATCGACCTATCGAGCCATGGCAACCCAAAGCTTAACCAATACAACAAACGGTAACTAATCGATAAAACTGTTTATGAATTTATACGGCAAACGTTCAAGGGAACATGTTGGAGAACAAAGAAGAATAATCGAAATTTTAGTTTCCCCAATAGGAGTGGTGATACGAAAGTTCTTCAATTATTTGCAGAATTATCCCTATTAAGATCCCCTGGAGAGTTCCGTATTCTTCAGCGATACAATTAACATCATCCGGGAGGGAACCTTCATCCTCGCGTCTATCTCTAGCAATTCCGATATTAAATATTTTAGGTGACCGTTTATTCAATTCTGGAGACAGCGCAGCATCTTAAAATTAGATATCGTGGATCGTTCCGATTACTTATGATATGCACATCATTTATCGCATCCATGCTCGAACACCGCCGAATTTCGAAACAGGTGCGATCGTTTTCAACGGGCTCAATTAACTCGCTCTCGTATTAATTTCGAAATTTGCTCGAAATGCTTCTCGGTGATGGAAATGTTCAAGCTGGCATATTGGTTTTTACGGTAAATACTTCCTGAAATTCTATCATGAAACCCAGTTGACTATCGACGCTCGTAATTTGAATGAGTACTTGGAAATTAATCTTGTATGAATTTGAGTGACCAACCTCTCATTGTTAGACGCAAAATTTTGCTTCAGTACCTAACAATTTTTTCTGTCAAAGTATTTGACTTCTTTTTGCAAAAAGATGAGAACTGTGCTTCGCTCATTTGAAACTTGAAGTAAAGTTAATATTTTCACTATTTAGAATATGAATTCATGGAATTTTCAAAGAGGTTTTATTTTCTCTTTTATGACCTTGCGGGATCGATGAAACTCTTTACAAATTCATGTGATATCAAGTCGTAATGATTGAAATACAAACCGACTGCGCAGCAAACGGGTAAAATTCTTATCTACTTCGTTATATACAACCATAATTTATTCCCAACAAGAAATCGTAGTTTTTCACGAAATATTGTGATGAATTCCAAGTGGGTAATATTTATGACTACTCAAACATAAAATTATTAATCCAGTCGAAAAATCAATATACGACGACTACATTTTCTAAATCTCATCATTCAATTTCAACAGTCAATTTAAATCGATATACGTGCGTATGTGTTACAATATAAAATGCTGTATCGAATAATCGTTTTTTAAATTGATATTCGTAACAAACTTTCGTGGTTGTAAAAAAAATATAGAGGAAATTAAAGTGACCAACCGGAAAATACCCACTTTACGAAAAGCATTAGAATGTTGGGGTAAACGATTCTGTCGTGTCGCACGGCATTGCCACTTCGTTCTTTATAAAGTGGGACAAAGAAATATTCATCATTCATTCTTTTATCGACCGCAAATGTATTCCCAATCTAAATTATTCAACAATCGAAAACGAAAGCTATTGCGACGTAATAAAATAACGTACGAACTGCTCGAAAGACTTGAAAATCGAACATGTCTTCATGAAAAAATTAATGCCGTTATAAATATTTCGTTCTATTATACTATACAGGGAAGGCCAACAATGTTTTCAAAAGTCGTATTCAGGGGGTGTAGCTCAAATTCGAGCGATAAAGATTTTTTTCTGGTCGACAGGAAAGAGCTATTCATATTTGGAGAATCGATAAAACATTGTGGGTGGCAGTCAGCTGCCAAATGAGCGGCAAATACCGAACGGGTTTTTAAAATCGTATATACTCGGATGTGCTAACATTTTCAGAAAAGTTACGGAAGAGTCGTAAAAAATTTGAAAATGCCAATTTGGGGAAATTTTCAACATTATCGAGAAATATACAGGCGCCTTATTTTAAATTGTTAAGGAAACTCATTGACAAAGTTTGTTATAAATTTTTGGAGGCTGATTGTGATGAAATTGAATGAAATATTCCAGTTTTAGTCACAGTGACTGAAAAGGGTTTTTTTCGTTTATCCTATGAATCCAAATCGCGATTTGAAAGATATGAAATGGAAATCGTGTATTTTTGGGGTTCCAAATTTTTCTTTGGCGGAAGAAAAGAAGAATATTTGTGCTAAAGCGTGAAAAATAAGAGAGCAGAAAATCCTTTTTTTTTTGCGCATATCTGACAAAATCGGTTTTCCGATGGTTAACGAATAAGAAATCAAATCTTCATGTATCATGTAATGACGGCAAAGTGTTTAAAAGGCCGCTTAATACGCGCACACAATAATAAAAAGTATCCCACGGGTACTCCTAAATTATTTATTAAATAAATACTGTATTGCTGATCCAAGTCTGATTAGGCCGAAACCCGGGATAAATTCGGCGTCCTGACAATAGGTTTGACAATCGGCACCGAAATCATTAACAACATTTTTTGACGTCGGCGTCGACATGTCAAAAAAATTCGGGAAACTCTGAGTAAGAAGTTTTGGTTCAGGTGAAACAGGCGCCCGAAGCGCTATTCGATTTTCCACAACTTTCTCAACCGAATCGATATCTGACATGTACTTCGAGATCAGGATTGTTCGGGAAATGTAATGTATGTACATTAATGCTGTAGTAGACTTTCCAACTTCTCAAAAATCTTGCAACAGAAAACAGTGAAACCAGTTGAAGCTTATAATAGCCAACAAAATCCGAATTTGAATTTTTGAAAGATCATTATTTTCTGACATATAACATAGATTTCACATTCACGGAACTTTTCTGGAACGAAACCCTCCTGATTGTCGAATGACTAGTCTTTAAATGCTAAAAATTGGATTAAAAAGATTATAATAGACACAGATTATTCTTTTATTGAGAAAGTGAATTCGTACAAAAAAATACAGTTCGTTAAGGATTAAGAATGAAAAAAAAGTAAAAAAGTAAAAAAGTTGAAGAAGGAGGTAGTTCCTAAGCGCGGGAGATCTGGAGTACATTATTATGTAGGTTGGTGGTGTAGAAGTGTAGGTAGGTTATTGACGATTCCTTGAAGGAGGAACATATGTCGTGACATCAGCTAGTCGACGTCGGTCGGTAGCGGCAGGTGAGTTTCACGCATAGCGACGTCGCCATGGTGACGGCGGCAGCGCAGCCGCCCCACCTGACAGTGCGCGCGCGAGCGATCTCTCTTACCTGTACGGTAAAGGGGCGCGAGGGCGGCAGTTTGAGTCAAACACCGACTGCGCTACTAACCGTGGCGCCAGCGACGCGCGATTACACAATTACACTGCAAAACCTACTCACCTGAGTGCCCCACCCCCGCCTTATTTCTCATTCGAACGGTGCGAAGCCGCACCGCCACCACCGAACAGAGTCACCACCGCCGATCCACACCGACCACCGTCGTAGTCGTCATTCATCAGCTCGGCAGTCCGTAGCCACGGTCTAGATTAGCTCGCGATCGCGCCGCCGGTGTCCATCGTCCGCCACCACCTCCGTCGTCGTTAAATTGCACACCCAATTCACCAATTCCGAATAGTAAGTAGTTGTAGTAGCAGTGTGTGTCGTCGCAGCCGCCGCCACCGCACTCGCGAACTCTCACATTCGAATTGGGAAAAAAAAATCTGTCGAGCGCATTTCTACAAATTGTGCATGTGCCCCGACCGGGAATCGCGACCTACTAAGACCACAGCCACCGTGAACCGTGGAGACCGCTTTTAACACGACGAAGAGAGGTCGGCACCCTCTGGGAGACAGCCTGTCCCCTCTGCCTGCCGCCACTCCGCCGTCCCTTAAAAGGGCTCGCCACGAGTCCACTTCTTCAAGCCCACCCGATCAGGACATGGAAGCGCCTTTGGGAGTCACCCTCAGCCAAAGTATGGATTCAGTTAACACAAACAACGGCGAGGAAGAGGTTCGTTAAATTTCCAATTATTCATCCAGAAACGTTGATAATCACCGAAAAACGGATTTTGTTTTCAATTATCGCCCGTTTTCGGTTCACGTTCAAAAATCACCTCGACTCGATCAAATCATGCACCGCAACAGCTTATCATAAGTTGCGTATATGTATAGAACGAATTTTCCTACTGCCCTATTGCGCTGTCAACTGGAACGAAACAGGTGGAACTTACTCTTATAATACTTGTGTACGTATCCAATGTTATGATACGTATTGGATGTATGCACAGCAAATAGATTATTAAGTTTCGAAAATTCTGTAATTATTAAGCAATTCGGAACATCGCAAAGGATGACCAGGGTTTTCGGTGGGAATTTTCTCATTAATAAACAGTTGCAAACAATAGATTTTCCCACCAACGCATTCATCTACATGAAACTATTTCATTTTCAGTACGCAGTTTTCTCATTAGCCTAATTCAAGGATCAAATTGTTACACGATCGAACGTGCTGATATCTCAATGTTTTCTCATTTTCTACCTTTTGACTAAACCATAAAGTTCCTAACAAAACAAAAACGAACCTGACTCAAGGTTGCCTCACTTAGTATTAAGTTTAGGTAAACCATTCATTATAAACTATTATTATAACGAACAAATAGTGATTAGACTTGCTGCAATTGTATAAGGTGAAAATTCCTAAAATAGAACTTCACTGTCAATAAAATATTCAGTAAGAATAATTCGCGAGTGTTCGGGGTGCTTTCGCCATTTTTCACGTCGTGTCTTTGAAAAGGAAAAATTTCAACAGCAGCAGGATGAGATTGAACGATTTTATGTGGATCGCGAACTACTTTCGTTCACAATTACAATTGCATGAAGTGAAACAGCAGAACTAGATTAAAGTAGAACCGAGAAACGTTCTGTATCTTGTTGTAGCGTTTTACAGTGGCGGATTTAGGAGGGGAAGCGCTCCTTCTTCAAATGTGAAAAATCAAGGAGTTTCTATCATAACTATTTATATTATTGTCGTTAAAAGTAAATGTAATTTTGAAGCAATCGAGTAATGAGATATTTTTTTAAATTAAAGTTTTAAAATAAAAAATAACAATCGACAATCTTCAACGCCATTTTCCTTCGAATAAAATGCAATATAGATATTGAGTTTTTTGTGAAGTTCGTTACGGAATTTCCGGTCAATATTTGCATTCATACTGATGAGCGGAACTTCGACAAAATCGATGAACGTTCTCAATTTCATTTGCAGAATTACGAAATCTTGTTACCCAAATTTCCTGAAATCCTGAGGGACCGTTGAAAGTTATAATACGTGGATTCAAGTTTGAAAAGTTTCAATATCTTTTTTTTAGTACACTCTTTTCCGTGATTGAATGAGTTTACTTTATTGTTTGTCCAACCTTAGCTATCACCATGGATGAAAGACCAAGTAGCTGTAACCCAAAAGCAATATAATATCGCTTAGGGAAAACTGGTAACTGAATTGATTGGAAGAAAATGACAAAAATGATTAATTTTTCAAATTGAAAAAGCGTTTGATTAGAGAATCGGTTAAAATTCGTAGTCGTTCGTAGAAATTCGAGATGAAATATTAAACTTATGGCAAATATGAAAAACCTCTTTAGATTTCAAACAAAGTAGTAATCTGAGAAGAGATGAAAATGTTAATGAAATATCCAAAGGAAGGATCAATACTGTCCCACTTTTTGATCATTAAGTTGTATGAATGAAATGAAACTCTAAATTAGTTCGAGATATGTGCGCTCCCCTAGGAACAATCTTAAATACGCCTCTGACCTTTGCTATGCATTCGCTTTATGAAAGGTGTGGCGAAATCTATTCGTTTCATTGTATGTTCTGTTGGTGCTTTAGTGCTTGTGTTGAGGAGCGAAGACCGCAGGTGCAAGGACCATTATCTTATATGTAATATCATACAGCAGTTATTAAGCCGGAATCGGAATAATCGTTGAACGTTTTCCTTGCCACCTGAATCACTAAATGATCATTATGTAACTGCTATTCGTATTGTTGCTACTCAATCATTTGCACTTTTTTATTTTGTTCATTTTTTATTTTTTCGAGCCTCCAATGCTCAGTAGGCGAAAATGATGCGAAAGCAAAATTATTGAATAATCAGTGAATAGGTATTCATTCTTCATATGTTATAGTGTTGGGTCGCTCAGTAACAAGTCGTTCAATTTGAACGGCTCAATTCAACTCATTGGAAGTGAGCAACTCATTGGAAATAGTGATCGGTCGTTCAGTACCGTTCGTTCGTTCACAGCATGATATGAAATTTTTGATAATTTGGTATTCACATAGCTTGTCTACGTATTACGTCTTCTGAACAGTCGCGGTCTCGATTCGGTTGAGGAAGTTGTGGACGACGAAGTAGAGCGCCTTCGGCCTCTCCGCTTGAATCGCGGCCACCTATGCAGATCGATTTAAATTCGCGAAAAAAATCAAGGTTTCTGCAAGCAGACATATTGTAATGACAACGTTGCTGGTTGTTGGATCTGTTGTTATTACGAAAATTTATCCCGGATTTCGGCACTAGTCACGACTTGACTTGTGTTCGCACAAAATCTGAGAAAATAAAACAAAAATTAATTTAAAAATTCTTGAATTTTCAGTTTCCAGTCTTTACTTCTTGCAGTATGTAATAGTGTAATGGAAGCGCTTAATGTCCTTGTAAAAAAGTGTGCGTTGTAACTCCAAAAATGAACGTGAGGTTGTGAGATACGCACAAGATGTATCTACGACTTTATCAGAAGTAGTTGGAATTCGTGACAGGCGCGATATTGAAAGACGGATTATTTGAACTGCGGTAAAAAGCCTGGGAGAATCGAGATGACAAACGATCGTTGAATTGACAGATGCGGTTCGCATAAGAAATATGCGGAATTCTTTATCTTGATTTATCAAATAGGATAACGCGACGAACATGACTTTCAAGCAGGAACGTTAAATTGTTTAAACCGGTGTTTGTTGTCTACTGAATCATAAAATTTTATAGATATAAAACATTTAAAAGGACTGCTGAACTACTTCGTGATGTGTCATTCGCCAAATATTTTCGCCTTCACTGAATGAAATTTTACAAAGTCTACAATTAAACAAGTAGATAAGATAGAATAATTGCAGATTTTTTGCTTTAGTTTTTAGAGTTTTAGATATCGTTTCTAGATAATAAGTTGAAAAATAGCACGGTGGAAGTTACATATATTATTGATAATAGTCTCGTTAAAACTTTCTAGCAGACAATGTACTTTCAACAAATAGAACAGACCTCTGCAATACTATAGGAAAAGTGTTCAATCAATGATATCTATTGAATTTGACATGATATTTAGAAACATCAAGAAAGGTTCGAGAAATATATTTTCCTGCGAACAAACGACAATGAATCATTGTGCCGACAAAACAACGTGAATAATTAGTTACACGATTCAGCCTTGAGAAGCCGCAGTTAACGCCTACCATCCGTACTCATACTGCCTCTATTTATTGCGTTTTTGATTCTTTTCTTTATTTGATATTTGCGTGCTTTCAATTCAAACCAGAATCATTCATTCAACGTGGAAACTGCAACGCGCCTTGTTGTCTAGGAGATCGATTATATACATTTTCCATTCTTTCAACGTTGTCGCTCGCCGTACCTTCTATCGGTTTCAAGCTTTTGCATACCTACACTCTAAACCACACCTGCCGTTGACAGTACGGATTGAATTAGTTTCCAATTTAATTGGCTGAAAATGCTTCAATTACGTCGAAACGTCACTTTAGGACACTCAAAGCACCTGAATGAAGTTTTTTTCGGAGCTACGGTTTTAATGCCGCATACGAGAAAGTTTAACGAATTGAATAAATGTTAATGCGGTATGGAAACGAAACTTTATATATATGGCGAATTTTTTGTCATGTGATAATCACTCATTTGGATCTAATTAAATTTCCAAATTTCATTCAGTCTAAACGATAATATCTTAATTTTTGCACATCTCTCATATTGTAATATAAGTAAACTAGTACATATGTTAATTAGTGTGTGAAAGAAATTTTAGTATGTACCAGACACAACCAGCTTTAGTCAGATCTCCACTTTGGAACCGAAAATTCGTTGATTTCTCATTTTGTACTTAGGAGCGAATTTTTTTCATTTTGTGCACATATTTTTTTTAGCTGAAAATGCTGAAAATTTTGTCTTTGTTTCAGCAAACGAAAACGAACAGATTGTTAATGTGGTCTTCGCTTTCATCGTCGCTACTTTGTTCAAAAACAATTTACCATTTGCTCTAATGTGAACCAAATATGGCGATTAGAGGTTATGTACCCTGCTGCGCGCGAAATCGAGTATAACTCTTTAACTAAGTTGAGGCTTAAAAATGTTGGCGAAATCCGTGCTTCACTAATTGGAGTTTGCGCGTTACTTAGTGGGGAGGGGCAAGAAATGTGCATATTATTGAAATTCTTTGCAGAAAGATATGAAAAAAAATAAAACTCTTTCAAAGGCACGACGATATGTCATAGAAAATATTTTCTCGTTCGACAGCGAATACGCACGAAATTGAATCGTAAAAACTTAAAAGAAATTCGTTGAATAAAAAGCTTTCAACTTTCGTCACGAAACGATTGTGTCCGTTCGATTTCGGGAGCGATACGAAAGTCACGATGATTTTAGGAATGTTTATGAGGAAAATACCTACCCCGGAATTGAATTTATGAACATTTTTCCCGTTTTGTGATACGATAAAATACGCCACATATACATGTTTTATGTTTATGTTATTAGCCATGAAATTTGCAAATTCGTAAACATAAGATCATAAAAGATTTTATGGGCGATTCATATAACTTATAAAATCTAAAATTGATATCGGGTTGTAAGTTCGAATCGACAGCTAGATCAATCGATATTTGAAACGATACGATTCGGTCGTGTAACGGAATCGGGTGGAACAGGAAGGGCAAGAGTGACGGATAGAATTTACTTTTGTATTCATTGAATCTGTCATTGGGATATGTTCGACAATTACCGCCGTTCGCGATTGGTTAGTTTTTCCAGTCATGTTCAGGCTGCAGTTCTTTTGTTAGTAACTAACGTCCGGAAATCCGAGAAATAATTGTTACCGGCTCAAAATGAACCAATTTAAAATAATTAGTTTGCAGCAAATGAGGGCATGTTGACGCAGTACACTGTAATCTATAAAATGCGGAATGTATTTAAGCGCGAACTATTGAATCGTCATCTACCTATTCAGTGGAATTACAAATTTCATTAGGGCATTATGATGTACGGCTGTTTCATCAAATAATGTACCAAGGGAATATCCTATTTTAACTATAATTAAATGTAGTTTATTTACGATAGGACTGCGGTCGACTCCGCGACGATATGTTGATAAGTCGAACGAATCGAGGCGAGCCGAGGGTTTCATGGACTGACTGAAATCAAAATATATTTCTAATTTTTCCTTTATAGTTGATGCGTTCCACTTTATATTGTCAAAAATAAATTGACATCATTTAATTATAATTTGGCGTCAAGAAACTTCACACGCTACCTGTGAATATGACAGATTTTTCAGAATTTATTGGCAATCACATCTGATACATTTTCAGATGTGAAAATTGGCATATTTTCAATTAACCAGCCGTGTCTGCCGCGTGTACGATATTTTTCTATACGAAACTTGACACTTTCATCGGTCAATGATAGGAAATGAACTACCACTGACCTGAGCAGTTTGAGTTTAGAATTATCTGGAACGATTGCGAAAAAGGGGAATTGCTTCGAAAATAAAAAAGGAGTTTGTGCATTTCATTTATATTCGAAAACATTTTAGATTGATTGATTTAGTTCAAAAAAAAATTTTTTTAAATAAATTACCCTACGCATCCACCAAACTGGAGCCGTTGTTTTTCTTCTTTTCAGAAAATTCTCAACGAGACTGATATGGATCTTTCGTTTTGTCAACACAATTGAAAAATTTAGTCCTATGGGTATTGGTTAAAAAAGAACTTTTCCGCAGTTTCTCAAAGTGAGACATCGAAGTTGAGGAAAATCTCTTTCATGACACTCTTTCCTTCTGAGTATTCGGTATAAAATAAAGTCAAGCTTTTTTAGCCTTTGTTGTCTAAATTCTCTTGTGAATATGGTAGTGACTTTATCTTCAAATTTCAAACATCGAAAGGTCTCTTTTATTTTTAATGTTAGTTCTTTTCAATTAATCCAGACTATTTTTCAGTAATAACCATATGCTTTTTTTTTCTTTTGGATCGCTACTTGTTTAGATTCTGAATCAGACATTCGAGGTTCATTTTATAATATGCAGTAATGCCGAAATATCGAATCCGTTCTGTCCGAAAATGCAGATTGCGGAAGCACGAGAACAATAACACTTTTTGATAAAATAACGAAGGGAAGTGGAAAGATGGGGAAGTAAAGGTAACAGCCGCGACATACATATGCCTTCTTTAGGACAGCTGGTGCGGAGGACACCAGGTGAAACGCTAGGTTATTGCCACGAAGACGAAGAGATGGTTCAGCAGATGACGCGGTTCACTTCGTGTTTATAAGCGAATGGTGGACGACCACTGCACGTCTGCTGTTTGGGCACTAACGATCCATACATAAAACAAACATATATTTAGTATGATGCTAAAAATTCTTGTTCCGTTTGTGTCTGTCGTAAAAATTCACTTGGGTCACTTGGGTTAAAATTCTTTTCGGCTATTGTACTAAAATAATTATTTTTGTATGAACGGGAATTGTTTATGTTTTTGTGATTGTGTTTTTCATCACCTACAGTTCATTTCATCTAGCTCGCACTTACTGGAAGCCGTTTCGAAGATTGAATTTTGAAACTTTCGTAAGTCGATTTTTGGCTAACCAAAGATATTTTGCTTACCATACGATACAGACAAAGACAGAGAGGTGTCGCCTCAAGAATTTTCATTACTCGTACATCCAAAATACCTATCGGGCGGGTATCGCGTTTTCAATTCGAAAAATAAGAGCGTCAAAAGTTTTCAAATGGTAAAAGTTTTTCGTCGATATCTCCCCAACTCGCGTCATCCATGAACAGAGTATCGCGTTCACAATACAAATTGGACTGCTAGCCCGTCTGTAACGACATCTCGCAGGAATGTTTAAATGGTTAAAGAGTTTGCCTGATTCAATAATGACGGAAATCCAGACTTACAGGTCGAGTTTCCACTTAGAAAATGATGAACAATCAAACTGTGAATTCGTTTGCACAAATACAACAGCAATTCTTCTTATAACTCAAGATAAATTATATCCACTTTCACGACTTGCATATGCATAACGAAAGTAGGTCAATCGTTGATAAAACAGATTATCGCAAAACAATTAACTAAGTTATCTTGAATGGATATTTCAAACTGGCAATTTTGTCAGGTGACTCTTTTTCTGAACTGAGGATTTTATTATCCAGATTCATCCAACCTATGTACATGGCGGTCGATTAATTTTCATTTGAAAATTCCCGTTTGAAAATGGAACAAAGCCACTTACCGGCGAAAATAATAAAATTACGCAAAACCCCAAGTCACGTCGACCTTTAATTAGATAAAGAATTTGCGAAACAACAACCCCTCTCAAATTCTGAATTGGGAATATGGATCACATTGTAACCTATCTAAAATATTTGCATAATTGATTTGAAATACAGTCTGCTCAATTTGCTATTTTGATGGTGTTAGTATTACTTGAAATAATCTGGACAATCCCGCTATCACGAAAATTTCAAATTAACTGTCATCCGAATGGTTTGCTGCTTTTCTTCAATTAGAAAGATCTTACTTTATCTATTCAACAATTATATATTTCCCCATGAGATGTGTGTAACTGTCCAGATTTTCGTGAGGACTCTGCTTCCCCAAAAAGTATTTTCTGTTGCCAGTTGCCTCATACTCGTTTTGATATACAAAGCTAATTAATCAAGTACTGTCACATTTGATCCTTCCTATCTTTCGACATTTTGCTTTTTAATGGCAACTGATCCGTTGGAACTTTGCCATTAGCTCGAATACATACTTCCGATGTCCAAATGTTGTTCATTGAATAATTCGATAGCCACGTTGGTTAGATGCAAAAAAGCGAAATCATTTTCATCATATCCCGAATCGTGTAACTCAACTGGTATTTCGAATAACAACGCAAGCAACAATTGAATTCACCGACATATGAGTATTAACTGAAACGAAAATCGTGTTAACACATTAAGGTTTGGTTGCAAATTTTCAAATGGCTGAGACAAAATTTATAATTCGCAGTTATAAGAACGAAAAAATCATCAATTCTCGTTGTGGCCCAATAGCCATTGAGCATTTTTCTTAGAAATCACTTACAGCTAAGTGAATATATTCCTCAACGACATGATATAACCGGTTTAGTGTTTCGGCGGGTCGATCGAACTAACGAACATAGAAATAATAATATAAATGTAGATATCTATCACAAAAGTGAATGTTTGTTTGTATCGACAAACATCAAAATATTCATACAGATTAAAAATAACAATTCATTATGAATGAACCCATTGTATGGTCGAAAAATCGAAAATAAAGAATAAAGGATATGAGTCAGTTTTTTTCGTGTCATCGATGTACAAGACGTTGTCACGTCTTAGGGCGCCATCCACAACCTTTCCAGCCGAATCGAATTTTCGAATCATTCAAAAAATTTCAAAAAATTCGAATCGTTAGAAAATTAGCTGAAATAAATTTATCTCGTCTTCAGTGTCTGAAAATTTCTGATGAACAATTCAAACTGCGAAAGTGGAATTGCGTACATCAAACATCTAAAATTTCCAATAACAATAATATAAGTTGAATAGTTCTAATAAATTCGCGATCAAAATATAATCCCATGGCTAAGCCAAGTCCAAACATTAAGTGCCGAAATTTTCCCACTTGCGGGGACATGGATTGAGTGAAGGATCCGCGCAAGTGGAGCTATTAAAATCTAGTTCACTAGGTATTTTGTGCCCACTTGTTGCGGATTAGAGATTTAATCTACGGAAATAGATACACGGCCATACATAGTTTCGAACGAAGACCATCAAGCCGAGACGGGTGTTGGGATTGAAAACCCATTATGAAACCTCTGACAGAGTGTTTGTGATGGGCTTATCTGTTCTCTCATGTGTGAATGGCTGCACAGAAAATGCAATTAAAGCCTGTTAATTGAATGGATTACACGAAATTCATTATCTGAGTATACTGTAGAAGAACAACGACTGCCGGAGTGTATTGATGTAGTTTCTGCAATTCGTTTACGTAAAATAATTCGACTCATCCTACACGGAAACTGCACTTTTATTAGTGCCGGTAATATAAGTGTTGGTTATTTTCATTATACGCTGCTGAACGAATCATTTTGACGTGGAATCTGCGAACTCGGTTAAAGACAAACGATCCGATTTGGATACTTTTTTAAAACTCGTTTCCGAAAATATCTTTCTTCATTATCAGTTCTTCTATAATAAAACGATAAAAATCACTTTTAAAATTAAGGAGTGTAACCACAAGGGTGCTATTAAAAACGATAGTTGTAATCGTATCTTCAAATTTTAATTCCAGACATCAATTTTTTTTTATCTCATAAGGAATGCAATATGCAGCACGAGTCCTGGTAGCAAATATAGAATACAACAATGAAAAATTCCATCCGGCAAGTTAGAACAATGAAGACATACTTGATCAACCAACCGGCAAAAGTCGTTGTAGATAAACTATTACGTCGTGCACAGAGTTGTATCAAGACTGTGAATCCACCGATGAAACATAAAAAAATTTAATACGAGAGGATTTGCGATGAATTTGAGCATTTACAATTTTTTCAAGTTCCACTTTTCACTCCATGGGTGATTAGTTAGCGGTATTTGGATACCTTTTATTGATAATCCTTTTGAGAAAATGGTTCATAACAAAAATTTCATTGTTCAACGGTGGAGAATTTTAACCAAATTAATATACGAGAATTATTTTCTAATGAGGAACGATCGTTATTGCGATTCAAACTCATGTTTTTGCAAAAAAATTCTGCTTTTCGAAGCAAAGACGAAGTGCAACCCTGCCCGTTCATCAGCCGTTACTTCCACAACTCGCTCTCATCGGTCCGTTAATATTATCCTCTTGTTCTGAATATATAATATTTCAATAATAATGTCAAACACTGCAAGTGATGTAATTTCCTTCTCTTCAGGGACTCCTAATTGGTGCAGCATGGTTATAACAAGAAATTCGTGGATACGCCGCCCGTGTCGACATCGTAGATAGGTCTCGGTGATTTTTTTTCCCTTTCTACTCGGAGGAACTCATTTACCATTCCGCTGATCTGTGACAAAAAACATTAAAGCATACCGCCGAAATTAATTGCGATCAAATAAAATGGGTTTTCCGACGGAAAATATGAAAAGCAATTATAATCCTTATGTAGGGACACGGGGCAAAAAGAAAAGAGGTGAAAGACAAAAACGAAACGGTAGTCCACTAGTAGTTTGCCACGAATTAATTTTAGATCGTTCCGTAAATTTGAGGTAAACGGAACGCGGCAGAATGATATTTTTATCAGTGAATTTATCTAATAAAATCTAACACGCGTCCGCATGAATTTGAAATCTCGGAATTATAAATATCCGCAGTTTACTCATTCACTAAATTATGTGCTCATGAAATCCATATTTCGCAAATATCAAATAATGCCGAAACTTCATTCAACATTATATTGATGTATAATCAACTCATAATTGATGGAAGGGAAACGGGGAGCCATAAATTTACTTGTGGAACGTTAATAATTTCCATCAACGAAAACACTCGGAATCGTCACGATGCCATCCGGATACTGTTATTATGGCTATTAATTACATCAGCAACTTCAACATTTGTCTGTTTTTAATAATGTGAGCACAGGACATTGTTAGTCAGAAGTGACCTATATTCCTGTTGAATTTCGTTTCGAAATTTGCTATTCCCATCCGAATGTTGTTTATGAACATAAAAAGATGAATCTCTTTAAATTATTTGAACGGCCTTCAATTATAATTATGGAGCATTTTCTATTTTATTTGATATTCCTTCCTGTTTCCATGAGAAATCATGACATCTTGTAGCAAAAAAATTTTGCATGGGTATCCATCGATATCAACTTGACCCACAATTCGAAAACTATCTACACGCGAATACCGAAATTTGTCAATGGCGGTACAACAGCTGAGAAGTCGATGATGAATACCCTTTCAAATATATCGTAGTTAATCAGCCTAAATATTCGGAGCTTCACAAAACAATCCTATTTTTGGAGTGGTGATGTTATTTGATTTAAATGATTTTGAGAACGGACGAACAGCCGCTTGCTTATAAATTTATTCAATTTGGAATCGATACATCTCTCAAACTCATGTTATAATAATATAGTCATATTGTATTATGGAATGCTCCCAAATGATAAAGTGAACAATATTATCGTTGAAAACGTGCCAATAATCGGAAATATATAAATCGTAATGCCTTATAATTTTTAGTAATTCGAATATGTTACATAAATAATTGTCTATTTTATAGTTCAAAAACTCGAGGATTTTTCGAAAACCGACTGGGATGAATCGTGGGTATCCTCAAAACGAGGAATTATCAGAGGATCCCCTGGTCGAGAGATAAAAATTTAAGATTTTTCTATCTGACACAACTAATGGTCGAAGTGTTCTAAAAATAAAATTGAAAATGTAAACAATGACTAGATTTGTTTGTATTCGCGTCGCATATGTTGAGAATCCGAAAAAATATTTTTGGATTACGTTTTTATCAAAATCTATATCACAAGTCGGTCTATCACGCGAGCATTGTGTAAAATCACAAGTATTAATTTTGTACCTCGTGTGGTATTAACAATGTCTTGTTAATATTTCTCAACATTCCAAAGCTGAAGGTTTTTTCAATTTTTGAAGTTAAATTTTGAGAAATTTCTGAGTTTAGGGCGTTTTCGTTCTTTTTTTGTCTAAATCTGAATTATTGTCGATTTTTTATCTTCTGATGGTGTTTCACTTGGTTTTAGAAACTTCCTCATATGTAGTTTGTATCCAAAACCGAAATTTGATATTTTTGAAATTAATCCATTTTTCTTTAGTATATTTTTCCTTTTCGGGTTCTTATGTAATTTATTCCTGATTTAATAATGCCGTCCAAAGTAACGGACAGTTAACTGCAACGCAGTGTCCCACGGCACAATCAGCCTCGGCACAGTGAGTTTATGCGATCAGCCGCCGTTCGCTTCTTGAAACAAACGTGTCTTAACTCGAATAATTCCTTTAATAACGGACGTGAATTAGTTAAACCGATCATTTTTAAGTAAGAGCTTGATTTGCCAAAGCCGTGTCTTTCGAATTCATTCACAAATGTCGTTCATTACAAAAAAGTCGCTTCGAGTTACCTGTTCTTCTCAAGTCAGCTGCTCTTTGATTTAACAGCATTGTCGTGAGCCTCATTCTCGTTATCAATTCTGCATTAGTGCCGAAACCCGGGATGAATCAGTGGCGTCATAGCAACAAATTTAATAACAGGCACCAAGGGTGAATTACTGGATGGTGCGGCGTCTATTTTTTCAAACAAAATCAGTAAATCTGACTATTGGATACAGATTAAGCAAAGCGGGCGTCGAAGGCGCCTTATTCTCTGCTCTTTAACGGAGATTTCCAAAATTTTCTGAAATTTCGTATCGTGCTTTGAACGAACGAGCGTGGATTTCGTAATATCTAGAAAGCGCCGTTCATTTCGAAGGAGCCGCACAGTCTATGACACGCAAAATGAGCTGTTCACTGTGCGGCACATTATCGTTCATTCAAGTGTGCCGTTCAAATTGAACGTTACTAAACGACCCCACACCATAAGCATCATTGGACACATTTGTAATTGTAAATAAAGTTGTGAATGCATTTTTGTAAATGTGAATGCGAATTCAAACTAAATTCACATTCATAAGTGTAAATATGACCTAATTTATATTCACAACTGTAAATGTGAATTAATACACATTCACAACATTTGATGTAAATCAAATTAAATTCATGGAAAAATTGTGAATCATTCACAAAATATATAAATAATTACAAAAACATAATTTGTGAATTTTTTAAATTCTCAACACAATATGCGAATTTTTTTTAATTCACAAATATAAATATGCATTCTTTTGAATTTACGGCGAATTAAAATCAAATTCGTAGTAATTTCATTTCTCGCGGCCAACTGAAGTAATTTTGCAGACACCGGTGAATAATCCTTTGGCCTCTCTCTGACTTTAAACGAATGCCAATTTTCGGATTTTCTTCTTTACGAATTTTAAAGAAAGTATTCAAAACGAAATTGTCGTGAGTCGTTGGGAACCTACAAAAATTACATTCGTCGGTTTTTATCAATGTATCACAAAGTTGCTGTTCAGTGGGCCTGCGTGAAATTAAATTACAAGATTTTAATTCACAGTAAATTAAAAAAAAATCACACAGATATTTGTAAATTAAAAAAGAATCACATTTTTTGATATGAATTTAGAAAAAGTCGCAGGTTTTTTATTAAGTTGTTTAAATTTTTGTGAATTATTTGCGAATATTTTGTGAACTTTTTTTAATTAACAGTGAAGTTGTGAATGTGAATTAATTCGCATTCATAGTTGTGAACATTCATACTTATAAATATCAATTTATTCACGTTCACATTCACAAATAAGTGAGTATGAATTCATATTCACATTAAAAAAAAAGCAAAATATAAATGAATTCAGATTCTTATTTATTAATACAAATGTGGCAAACTCTGACCATTAGATAAGAGAAAATTATTGATTGAGACTCAACAGTTATATCAATTTTTTTTATATAAGGCTGATTATAAATATCCCACAAGTATTTCAGAATAATTGAAGGCAGGAACCGAGTCATGGGACAGTAAGGGAAAAAAGGCGCCCTATTTCTAATATTCAAACAGCTAGAACGAGGAAGTTGGTTATCGGTAACATGACTTGATATAATATTCGATAGTGACCCTCATGCATAGAATAAATATATCGCTAATCGGTGCCTCGTAGCAGCTGAAAACTCACTCCAATTCGAGTGAAATGAGTCGCCCTCTCCTTTGTTGGGGAGCGGGTATAATTTTCTTCCTCGTTTATCTATGTATTTAAATAACCTGAAGGAAAGTGAGCGAATCATAACGATTATAAATTACAGCAATTACGAAATTTTACGTCATAAATATTAACCAACGTTCGTTTATTCGTTCTGAGTAAGAAAAATGTCATTTGTACCGTCGATTTGTCCATTCAATTTCAAATATGAGAAAAAATTTCAGCAATATGAGAGGATATTTTGTTTTTGGTCTTTTCATATCAGCATGTAAATATAATCTTGAACTTGAATTATCCCGAATAGTCTTGTACATGTGTGTATATAGGCGAACCAACAAATCGTAATATTATTCTTAAAATAAATATATGTACGTGAAAATTCCCCCGTTTCGAAATATAATTAGTCGCATGGCATAAATCGATGACAGATATATTAGAAGATTCAGCATGCTTTTAAATTATGGTTGATTGGCGAAACCGTTAATTGGGCAGCCTAATTGGAACAGTTATTTCGAAAGAAACTTAAATACGACAAATTATCATCATCTTTCATAACTCACTAATGAAGTACGATAAAAACTACATATGTATTCAAAGTCGACGCCTTTGAAAAAAAAAGTATGAAGGCTAACGTGTTATCCTTATTGTAAGAAAAATGGCAAGAAAATTCATAGTGAAGAAATGTGAAAAATTGGAAAACAGTTCGGGGATGAAAATTCCAGATTTGACGATAAGTGTATGCTTATCGGTCGAAAGTTTTTTTTAATTGTCGGGAACCACATGATTGTTCTTTACCGCATAATAAATTTTCCAATTTCCGTTTCCTCGTCGCCCTTTTACCGCTGATTAATTAGGCGATACCGCACGCTTATCACTATCGTTTCGTTGTCACAATCATGCGAAATTGTTTTTCTATCTGAATTCGTTTGGACGATGAAGAAGTTGCGAGAGTGGTGCTGTTCAAACATAACCCCAATGGGGGTGGAAAGTTTTTGGAAAGACCAACTCTGACCGAGATCGCAACACTAGAACGTGCAATCGTAATAAGCACGGCCGACAAAACCTCGGTTTCGTTAACCAGTCCTCAACTTTGTCACCACCGTTCATTAAAATGAAGTGGATAACTCCGCATGGCGATTCTCACTTGATACACAAATTAGTAATACGGCTTTCTTGCATATCCAATTAGTGAGTGCGCGCCAGCATATTTCATTTTGCCGAGCAACTTTCCGAACGAATTTAAAAATCCAACGGGGGTGCTGAATGAACAAACAGCCACGCATTTAATTTAAATCACGTCGGATGGGTGTGTTCATTGTTTCTTTCCTGTTCATCGTCTCCTTCCGTTTTTCCGCGAACCGTCATTCTATTTATCAAATAAAGAGGAAAACCGAAATAATCCGATAGATGTTTCTTTTCGTTCGGGCGCAACATCGAGCAACCATAATCTGATAGATAATTGTTGCGAAAATTCCCTCCATCTACCGAACGCACGAATTGACGGCTCTCGTGATTTCCCGGGGGAATTTCTCGCGTTTGATTAGGTACCGGATTATTATTTTCTACATGAAAGAACTCTCGAGAATTGATGAAGATACTCACTACGTTTGATATCAAACTCATGAAAACCGAAGTCACTTCGTTCGTTATTCGACGGATTTTGTGCTTTGAGAACGAATTGTTTCAAAATAAATCTAGTTTGTCCTTTCGAATAAAATATAAATAAGAAAATAAATTTGGTTCTTGGGTTATAAAGTGAACTTTTTTATGCTCCTTCGAAAAAACTAATTTTTACTTGTTCAAAAATGTATCGCCTGATATTTTTTTTTCATTTGAACTTTTTGCCCGAAAATTTTAATACTTCGAAATTTTTATCCAATCTCAAACTTATGCGATATGTCAAAAAATTATTCTCAATAGCACTCTCATTTCTACTCTCAATGCGTTTGATTCTAAAATTCAAAACCGCAAAAATTCTTTTTGAAAAATGTTTGTGCATTTCGATAATAATGAAAAATTCGACATGTTGGAAAGTTTCATTCAAAGTGGATATAATTCCAATGCAGTAGGAGAAAGGTATTTGAATCGTTTTCCAGATATTTTATAAATTGTATAAAATAAATTCTGTATTATTCAGTGCAAATAATAAATGTAATAAGCCATAAAAGGGTTGGTGTTATTGGAAATAACAATAAGATCACCCTTTCTCATCTGGCATTGGTTCAACACATAAGTCAATTAATGGAATCCATTACAGAAGTTGAGATTTAATTTTTACTTTGTATGTTTCTCAGAATGTGCGATAACAACAAAATAGTAAATAGTCGCAGAAAATAGTTATTTGAACAATATTTCTGAAAAATGGTGGAGGATGTTCTAATCCTTTTTTCAGAAAGCGATTAAGTTACGAAACGGAATTTTTACTCCTAAAAGCACAACTCATAAAAATTCAGTAACAAAAATAAAAATGGCTTATGTGCATACTATTGATTTCGCAAAATGAAGCCCGTATTGTCTACATGGGAAATGAACATGATTTGCATAACACGAAACTAATCAGCAAATACGAGGTTTGACGAAATAGGACTGTAAGAAATGGTGCTAATTTTTTTCTTTCACTACAGAAATATTTTCGAACAAATAAATTTCAACAAACAGTTGAATTAAAGTTTTAGTGCCGCAACAATGATTGATTGAAAAGCTGAACAGAAACAACTTTTCACATTGAAATGATAACTTTTCTTTCAAACATTTTTCAACAAAATTCTCTAAATGGTATACAATAAATCGCATTTATTTAATTCAATTTTTTTGCAACCGACTGTACTGTGAATGCCGAAATAATGAAGGTAATAATAGTTCCTAATAAATATCACAATAACCACAAATAACAATAAGATCACCCTTTTTCATCTGGCATTGTTCACCACAAAAGTCAATTAATCGAATCCACTTCAGAAGTTGTGATTAGGTGTTTTCATTTTCGTCTCTGCACTTAATTGGATGAGTCATAATCCTAACGACATTAGGAGGGGTTCGGTCAAAAATTAATGCAATGTCAGAAGAAACGCCGCCATGCGATAATAGATTGATATTAGGAAATCTATGTAATATACCTTAATTTCTATTTTTTTTAACGAAGGATTTTCAAATTTTTTACTCATTGCATAAAACTTAATAATCGAAGTCCCACTTCAAAGATAAATTCGTTTGAACTTTTTCCGAAATTCAGAAAAAAATTAGCTTGAACGACAAGTATTGAATGTGAAAAGGAAAATGAAGCACTAAAATCCAAAATAGAAGCATCGATTTTTGTCGAAAAAAAAATCCAAATTAAAAATCGATGAAAATTAATGAAACAGAAGTTTTAAACAAGAATGTTATTTTACTGTACCAAAAACTTGGGGCACAATACCGGAAAAATCTAAAATAAAAGCGTTCGAACGACAAGAGACGATCCTCGGCCTGCTTTATTCCGTTATTCAAGCGTGAAATCATTAACTCTCCGAATGAAGGGTTCGTTGAGTTTCCGTACGAAATTCCACTCCCTACGATACGTTTCACTAATTTTAATGATGTCACGATTTATCAATACTCATTTTGATTCAAACAAACCGCTCATAAAGACCAGGCTGAAAACATATTTCGAATGTTGATCAGGCAGTAGGTTCATCCCAGTCAACATTATTCTGTTTTAAAAAGCGCTAAACCACGGATAGATTGGAAAAGAAAATGATCGACGTTAATGTCCCATGGAAATTTCAATTTTAAGTTTTCTCTTAATGTCAACTCTCTAAATATCACTTTCCTATCGTTCTATTATTCCGGAGAAAAAACAGCCGATATTGGTTAATCGTATCAGGAGTTTGCGGTCTTGTAGGAAGCAGAGCGTAAACCAGAACACAATCAGTCGACAAATCTGCGAAATTTCCTGGAAATTGCCATGTACGCCAGGTAATCACAAACAATGGTCGATCCACGGAGCACACAATGCTCGCGGATCCCCTTTAAATCTTTTGTATTGAAATAGAACGAATACCGTACTTTGCCATCGAATCCTTGACTTATAGGCACTGCTATTTCAAGATGCTTCAGGTTTAAGTTTTTCTAAGTCAAGTGTCATGTCAAAGTAGAGCGCGATATTGAATTTTCGTGGTGGAAAATCAGGATACGCATTTAATTGTCGAAAATCACCTTCACTTTATTCTAGTTGAAGAAATCAGAAACCAGATAGAGGGCTTCATAATTCGATTGAAATTATTTAGTACAAATGTTTAACTAATGTTACGATTTAGTAAACACGAGATTTGAAGATAAGATAAAAGAGAAAAGTTTTCGGGAGACTTGCAGTCAGGAAATCAATACATCTTACCTACGTTTAATGAGAACCAAAAGTTCCCGAAATTCGCAATGGTGCTCTTCGAATTTCATCTTTGTTGAACTATTTAATATTTTTAAATAAGGGTATAAGAAGAAATAAGTCGACTATTTTCCATCCCCGGAAAGCTTAATTTCGCTTAAAATTAAAACAATGATATTGATCTAAAACAATCACCAAGAATGTTTTACAGCAAATTTAGATTACTTCCTAATTATTGACACATTTTATGAAATTTCAAATTTCTATTTATGTATTATAAGGTAGAGTTCGTCGGTGAGTTTGTATGTTTATTTGCGATAAACTTAAAATCTATTGACCGGATATTCATGTGAGCTTCACCAATAATGTTTCAGAAACAAGGTTCAAGTCACAGAAATTGAACAGAAAATTGGAAAATGATTGCACGTACGGAGTTGTCGTTTGCGGGTTGAATAAAATCAAGATGCCATCTCTAATAAATTTAATAACTATGATTATTCAAACATAATCTGAGTACTTTGAATTGAATTGAAGAAGGAATATGCCTGTGAAAGATTTTTTTCTTCAGGTTTCTGATATCGTTCTGGATTACAGTGACTTATAAAATGTTTTGTACATGCACATAGTAATCAGGCGGCCTGTAACCATAACTGAATTATTCTATTAATTGTTATTAGAACGAAAGTAATTCGTAATCTGATTTTTGTATCCCGATATACTCTACTTATTTATAATGTGATTCCACCATTTACGAGTTGTTTGATTAATGCTTTTTTAATTATTTCTTGATTTAGACATTGACAGAGAAATGACATGAGTAATTTATAAATTGAATATCTCAGGTTGAGGTAAGTGAAATGCCTTCATTTTTTTAAACAAAATATCCATTTTTCTGATTGGTGAGACCGAAATATGAATCCTGAAAAAATCCCCTGCCCTCTGTGATCAAAAAATGATTCTTTTCATAATTTATTTTTTACTATTTCAAAGAAATTCTCGAATTTTTTTAATTATTTATTGTTTTATCAAAATATTATTTTTATCGGTTTCGAATAATTTTCATAATAACCATGAGAATTTAAATCATAATTGATTTCATTTTTACCTGTATGTTTCTGAGAATGTACAATAAGAAGAAAATGGTACGAAGATATTTTTCTTGATATAAAAATAAAGAACCAGTTATATAACTTGTTCGATTTTCGGTCATGAAACAAAACTTCCCAACTTATAAGCAGCAGATGAATATTTCGAAGCTCTACATCAAACAATTCGAGTACAATAACTTCTAATTATCGTGAATACACAAAATGATAATTCCATAAATGTTTTGTGAGTTATGAATTATTATCGTAAATTACAATATTCATCCTCTTTTAAAAATTACAGACGCTTCAAGATAACTATAAATCAAGAAGAAAAACTGCAAACCAAGTTACAAGTTGCTCAAATAATAATAAGACGATTTAATCTACCAGTTTGTAATTGAAAGTACAAAATCATTAATAACTTCAGTCATTTGTTATTAGAGGAAAGACGATACGAATCACTTTATAAATTTATAATCGACATCATAAATTTCAAAATACTGGAGTAATTTTGAGCCGATGAAGTAATGCTTTGAATTACTGGTTATATTAAAACTTATATTACGCAGTACTTAAGTAACTTGTTATTTAAGTAAAAAGAAACTATTTTCTAGAGTTATAGTTGGCTAATATTGTAAAGCATTCTGAGGAAGCTTTTAAATAATTTATCACAAATAGAAGATGTAAACGCCCAACTAAAAATAGTGTTTAAACGTAATCTAAGTACTTTGAATTGAATTGAAGAAGAAATATGCTTGTGAAAGACTTTTTTCTTTAAATTTCTGATATCGTTCTGGCTTTATTAATTGGTAATGGAACGATAGTAATTTGTAAACTAATTTTTGTATCACGATATGCTCTACATATTTATAATCTGATTTGCAAGTTATTCAAGTAATAATTTATTATATGAGCAATTCAATATATTTTTTCTTAAGTTACACATTGACAAAGACATTACATGAGTACTAATTGGTAAGTCGGATATCTCACGTTAAAATAAGTGACTTGTCCCCATTTTTTCAAACAAACATTTTTTTCTTGATAGGTGAGACCGAAATATGAATCCAGAACTCTCTATGATCAAAAAATGATTCATTTCATGTTTTATTTTTTCCTGTTTCAAAAAAATCTCGAATGCTGTAAATTAGATATTCTGCTACAAAAATATTATTTTTATATGAACATTTGGTTTCGAATAATTAAAGTCATAGAATGTACAACAAGAACAAAATGATACAAAAATGTTTGTCTCGATTTAAAAATTAAGAATCAATTATATAAGTTCTTCCGATTTTGGGTCATGAAACAAAAGTTATCAGTATTTTGACGAGCGGACGAATATTTCAAAGCTTCAAATCAAACATTTCGGGTGAAATTTATTCTAATTATCGTGAATACGCAAAATGACATTTCCATTAATATTTTGTGAATTATGAATCAATTATTATCGTGAATTACAATATTTATCCCCTTTTGAAAATTACAAACGCATGAAGATAATAATAAAGGGAGAAGGAAAATTGCGAATGAAGTTACAAATTACTCAAATAATAATAAAACGATTTAATCTACACAATTATTAATAACTTCAGTAATTTGTTATTGGAAGAAAGACGTTACGAATCACTTCATAAATTTCGAAATACTCGAGTAATTTTTAGGCGATGAAGTAATATTGTGAATTATCATTCGAGTAGGTAAAATAAAAACAAACTCTTTTCCGAAGATATAGTTTGCTTATGTTGTAAAGCGTTCTGAAAAAGCTTTCAAATGATGTATCGCAAACTGGAGATGGCCGTTTCAGTTTATCGTGGTGGATGGAAAGGTGAGGGTTAGTGGGGGTGAGCGCCTAATGTTTTTTTCATACCTCTTATAACTTCGGAGATATTCCAATAGCAATTTTTAAAAACGCACCCTGTATGACACTTTGCGGAAGAATCAACACAAGGGCGCCCCTCAAATATTTAACTAGCTGTTGAACATGACTACCGAAATTAAATGACTTCAGTCTTCCTCTCATGGCAGAAACATCGTTTTAAAACAATCGATTCAGTAAGTTCGTTTCGAAGTGGAGAACGGTTGAGTTTATTTATTATTACTGGTGTTAGAGAAATGAAAGTATTGAATTGTCATTAGATATGTTCAAGTTCTCTATACCTACCCCACCCTCGAAATGAACGATCAAATTTCCTACTGGGATACTTTTAGGAACATTCGATTCAATGGAACCGGCAAGGTTTCTTTTTTTTCCCAGTCACAAAGTTTATACCCTTCCAATAGTATCATTGTGGCTTATAATCCGTATTGTTCGACAGTGAGCTACAGAAATGGCTCAGAACATTCACCAGGCGTCGCCGTCAATTAATCACTATATTGATAAAGTACATATGACTCGAACTAGATCGGTCGCCGTGTTACAGTTGTCTGCAATTGAGATATAAAGTACCTATAAAATTACAAATTAACAGTTTAATTATCTTACGCCCGCAATTTACCTAATAAACTTCGGAAAATAAATTAGTACCCGCATCATTTATGATGACGACACTAAATGTTATTTCAGTTAGCGCGACTTAGGAAATGTGGGTCTACTAAGATGCCGATTGAAAAAGAGTTTACACTGTTAAACTTGCGCATTCGACAATTTGTAAATTCCTATAACGGTTGACATAATTAAATTGCATTCTGAAAACTTCTATTAGTTCTAATAATTCCAAAGTGAGTGTGCCACAGGGAATTACCAACTATGTATTGGTTTTTGTTTTACAACATGAGAAATCCTTCAGTAATACTAATGGACCTATGCACTATAACACGTTAAGCTAGGTTTAGGAGTTAAGCGAGATTAATCGTTTCGACAGTTAAGATCGGTTTAGTTTAAGTGTTCGATATACCACATTTTGTGAGGTTATTTTGCGATCGGTCAATGTCAGTCGTCATTGTTGAAAATGAAATTTTCATTGAGTGCGATATGGACGACACCATGAAAAAAAATAAATCACCGAAACTGAAAGCTACTTACCTATTAGCAGGCTAGTCGATTGAACCATTGAAAATTTTAGTTATTCCAAAATTTTCTATATTCCCGTTTTTTGATAATACAATAATAATTATCCAAATTGAAAATTCATGGAAGTGACTTCCGAACTGGGGGCTGGGTAAAGGAAGAGAAAGTGACCCTGTCCGAGTGTTGTTTCTACGTTTCCTGCTGTCCGCGCCCAAGTGGCCAGTTTCTTATTCACGAGTTCTAACTTGAGTAGGGATTTCCATAATTATTTCACAGGTTCACGAACTACGGCTCTGCATGCAAAGCGAAGTCAGAATTCGGAATCAAGTCGAGGCCGTATCGATCCGGGCGTTGTGTGAATTATTTAGTAGTTTACTTTAGACAAACAAGGGTTGGCTCGGCTCCATTTCTCAATTGAATGTTGTACGTTGCGGAAGGAAGCCCCGATCACACCGATGTATCATAGGCGAAAATGAAAAATTCGCCCCGGATATATGTGATATGGATTGTTGCCAATTTCAATTCGAAGAGGGAAAAAATCGGGAATTCAACGAAATATGTTCATTCCGAATATTAAAACAACGACGCTGCTGTGCTCCGACGCAAACTGCACAAACATTTTTCAACGAAACAATGATTTCCTGGAATTCAATTTCCTCGCCCAAATCCTCCCGATACTATAGCAATGTTGTAAAACAATTTTTTCGCCAACAAAAATATACTTTTTCATCCTGAATAGGTGGATTTACTCCCAGGGGTGTCGTTTTGGGTATAAACGGAGCTAAAGGTAGTTTTTTTATTGAATTTTCTGAAAATAATTTTCTCCCGTGGGTGGTTCCTCAGAATTTGTAAAAATTGTCACCGAGCTTCTGATTACCTCAAACACTTTAAAACGTTTTTTCGAAATATTTCTAACTTCTCCGGCGTTCCGATGAAATCCAATAGTAATTTTGTGGAGAGATTCAACATTTTTCCAGAAATCCATGTAATATTTGTATATTTTTAGAAAATAAAGAAAACAGTTCTCGAAACACCAATTCTGGTTCAATTGGGATAATCTGTTTGATCTCTACGAAATTTAATATAGAGAGATGATTCGTTTTTTTCTATTTCCAACGATCCTGATGTATTTTCAACCGCAACGTTTATGAGCTTATTGAATGCAATTCGAAAACACATAATATATAAAACAGGCTACAACCGCGACGTCGTCGAAATCCAACTCGCGACCAGAACAATGAACGGAGACGGTGAAAACGGTAACCGTTTCGATTCGTGCCGAAGATGAAACGCTTGCAATAAAGAAATTTAATTTATTCCACAAGTAATAGTAAAAACACATTGTCATTGAAGGTTGACAGCGTGTCCGAACTTTGTGTACGGCGACCGTTATAAAACGAATAGATTTCAAACAAATGTTATCCTTTGGAAGTGGAACCGTAAATACGTTGTTTCCGAACGAGACAAAAGAATCGCTCCCATTATTTCGGATTTTCTATTTAAATAATGCATTGTGTTTATTATTATGGTAATGATGATGATGATGATGATAATAGAGATTAGGAAGTTTTGACCATGACGGTGACATAAGCGTGCGTTGCAAAAACCGTCATCAAACGTTATTACATTTGTGACACGGTTTTGGCAACCTAATAGACCATTCTAAACAGTGAGCAATGACCAAAAACTCATTAATGAAGTGTGGTTCCTCAGATAAATATTTGTTCAGTTAGTATTTTCAGAGGAGAAATATAAAACGGGGGCGTTTGTAATAATTTACTTCAAGAAATTGCAATTATTCCTTTCCTCATTAAACATAGTAACCAAGAATAATCTTCTTTTATTAAATATAGCCACATGAAATTTAAGATCGATTCGATTTGCAATATTAATACGCAAAAGTTTGCCGTTGCACACCTCGTGAGGAATATTTGATGGGATAGAAAACTAACTTTTCCTCCTACCCATAATTGCCGTTCCGTAATGATTCCATTTCTTCGAACGGTTTTCCCAAGAAATTGGATGTCCGTGCAACGAGAAGGAATATCCCGTCCCAAAGCGGCACTTGGTGGAAACTGCCCGAAAATCGATATTATTAAAGGTTAATCCTGCGGAAACCATATACCGATAAGATAGTCACTAAAATTGGCGGAAGTCGATATATGTATGTTGAAATATCGGCAATTACCTGAATATTTCATGCCCGCATGTTCGACGAAGCAAAACTATATATTTTATCGGAAATGTAAAGTCGTTTGGTCAGAATAATGACAGCAACGATTTGTAACTGTGAGCTACTTTGATGAAACTCGGTTTTCAAGTACGCAATTAAAGTAATATTGTCAAGACAAAATATAAAATTCATTTTGAAAATAAATTATCTTTTCTCGAAAAGATGCGTTCAGAAGGAGCCTCTTCAGAGGTTCAAGCTTATTGAATCCTATGAACACACTGTTGCAAATTTTCTCATAGAACGTTTTGAGCTCCTTGAAACCAATAACCTGCTATAAATACGTGGACGTTCAAGAATATAACCTTCTTTTTCAAGAATAGATATCAACTTTTTATCAATTCCTCGCAATCTTTATGTTGTTTATTGCTTACCTAAACTTGTTTAGCCGTTTAATGTAACGGCACAGTGAGTCACGGCACAGTTTGCTGAGCACAGTGAGTCCGCGATGCAGTGAGTTACGGCACAGTGAGCTCATACGATACAACGATCGATACTGCAACCCTTCACCGTTCGCTTCCTGACCAAAGAGCATGATTTCGAAGTTCTCAAGAACTTCGTATCGTTCAAATGAACGAAGTACGTTAAAGTAAGCGTTTGATTCCAAAATACCATGCATTTGGTGAGAGTTGGAAAGACCTCTCACTCTGATTGAGTTCCTCATTTTTAGTGAGCTGATTCTTACAACCTGAAAATTATTTTGCCAGTAGAGAGTGAAGGATAATGGTAAATATAAATTTTGTTTGTATTTAAGGACAACCCCGAAAAAAGCACTACAAATGCTTCCCATATTTTAGACCCGTAACAGAAAAAAAAAAAACTGAGAAATAATTTGATGGCTTCAAACTTCCGATGATTTTCACTTACCTCTCTATATTGCTTGTTTTTTTCGGCTCAGATAAATGAATACTCGATAACACTTCAAGCACTTCGAATAATATTAGCGGCGCTTTATTGAGAGATGATAACCACAGAATATATTTCTCATCTGTGGTGACAACTTAAAATCCAATGACAGCTGAACGAAGTAGTCCAAATCTACTCTTTTCTTGCATTAGATATATGAACTAAACTCTGATCTTGACGTTTATTCTATTCAATATATCATTGACTATAAGGACACAGAAAAACCTAATCAATTTTTTCATGAATCTAGAATTGAAAAATTGGCGAATTGAATCAAATTATGCTTTTCGTTAATGATACTCTCAACTTCTGGTAGCTCATTCGCGTCATTAATATTTAATGAGGTATACGAACTAAACTTCTCATTATTTCTATCTACTTGGCCTAGGTTTCATTTTAATGTCACCACTTTCCAGCATGGATCAAACCGGTTTTACCTGTGCGGGAAGAATATTCCCGCACAGTTGCATGCAATTGACAACTTTCTACAATAGGTAGGCATGACGATATGCACCATTTTCGCATCTATTCCAGGTTAGCAAAAACATTTCATAGATTTGGCATCGCTTACAATTCCTCGATAGCGACACTAACTTTCACTGATTTTTGATTGAAAAGAAATATCTAGATGTCCAAAATAACATATTCAAATAGACATTTGAAGAATTTGGAATGAGATACAATGTTGCAAGTATTATGAAAGTGTGATCAGGCATATTGACATACCTTCTTATGGTGGTATTTCAATGTACTATATCGATTATACAAAAAAAAAATGGAAGCTGAAATTATGACCTCAAACGTTATATGTTAATTCACATATTACGTCAATTTTGTTTCAACAGAAGCTCCACAGCAACTGTGTTGAGGGAGTTGATCCGTATATACCACTCCTAAAATGCGAAAATAGAAAATCAAAAGGTGTGCCTACCCAAACACGCCCCAACGGAATCAGGGGTATATAGTCTTATGGGCTATTGTCACGCATATTCCAACAGCAGAAATTTCCATTTATCAACTAAAAGTAACAATTTCATATATACAAAAACGAACATAATATTGATTTCATCGATCGCAACACCATTTCATCGCGGTCACTATTTCATTATAAAGTTATAATTCTCGTCATTCGGTTATTACGTGTTTCCTTCGATGTTTCCTTCGCGCTTCTAATCGATGTTATTCCATAACTGTGAACTCCTTCGCTTCTTGAATATAAACGTTTGTATATTGATTGATTCGTTTCCGGAACGCATCTATTGTTGTCTTCTATTATTGCTCCTTCTATTCTACTCCTTCCGCAATCGGCGAAACTTTTGTGTCATTCCATTCTATTTTTAGAGTTTTTAAAATATTTTCTTCTTATACTATCGAAAACTAGAGATGACAACCAATTTTAAATACTCTTTATGCGCCCTGGTCACTGTATACATATAAATTAAAGTTTCTGCAAACGTTCTAATCGAAAAAAAAAAAAAAATCTAAAATGGAAAGATCATTATTTTCTGCACCAAAGTTTTTGATTGAATATTTTTACTGAAATGAATTTGTTTCTCTTTATAGTGTGTACACAAATCAGTTTCATCATATAAATAAACGATAATTAAATGATCAGACTGGGTTTTTTGAAAGTTGGTGTATTCTTGGTCAAATTTTTATTTTGACATGGATGTTCCGGCTTCTTAGTTTTGGGCCCTCTTCGGAACTAAAATAAATAAAAACCACATTTACGTCCATGAGTCAATTGATATAATTACATAGTTTTTTCTTTGTTTGAAAAAGTATGTGGAAATATTGAAACAATCATATTAAATCTATAAATCCAGCATTTTGAAATACTCTTTACAAAAAATAAATTCCCCAATAAATGATATTAATTTGATAAATAAAATTTGGGAAATATAAAATCATAAGATATCTCTGTTCCTATAAACATTCAAGGTGTTTTTTTTTTTCTTTTTATGTGTTACATTTCTGAAACATCCCTTCCTACATCTAAAATTTAATCGTTGAAAAAACATCTGAATTTACATTCTCAACAAGTGTTATATAAGGAACATAATCACGATATTATTCAAACACAAATGCGGAAGTTGCGATTGAATAAATATATAAAAAAATTCATTAAAATCGGTTCAAGCGTTTCGGAAGAGTTCACACACAAACACCGTGACACCCGATTTTTAAGTATCAGAAGATAAAAAGTCATTGAAAAACTAATTCAATAAATCGCCGATACTTCGTTCAATTTCGGGGCTTCGAATGAATATAAAAATGACAACACTATGTCAAATATGGTAAACTAAACATGTTAATAGAACGTGTAAATGAACGTGAATATAAACGCGGTGGGTGTAAAAACAAATTTTCTTTTACCCGTAATCCCTTGTGCATTTTAATTTCGAAGTTACAAAAAAAAACACATCAGTCTCTGTCGCAATAGATTCGAAAAGATGGATCACAATTACAATGCGAATGAAATTTAAAACAATGAGTATAAGTATTGAATACAGAAGTATCTAACTCTAAATTTTAAATGAAAACTTGAGTGAAACAGACGCAGCTTGGAGTATTTGAAATCTAACAAAAAGTTCAAGGATTCATTCGAAAATTAAACGGAATTATTGCGACGAATCAAAAATATCAAACTTTGTGAAATATTCTAGCTTATTCTCTATAGAAGTAAATATATGAAATCGCATTTATGGATTATGTATATTACTGTTTAAAAGTGATAAAATCTATCGGCATTCCAATTAAAACTTTCTTCTTAACGAACCAAATCAATTCGAAGCATTATTTCACGTGAAAGAAGATTCGTTTCGCGGATAACAGTTCGAGCTTGGCATTATTCCGCTTGCGGAGCTTAGCAAAGAAAACGAGAGGAAAAAGTAGACTTCTATTGCACCGTTCCGAAATATGTCAGCATTGCATTGCTTTCAGAGAAACCCGAAGGCACGTCAATCTGGCTTTCTGAAAGGAAATTGTTTCGGGAAGAAGCTTGCAGTTCTGATGGAACCGTAGGTCTCAAACATAACTTTTTTTAATATCGTTTTTTTCCTTTGGACTTTCAATCGCATCTCAAATCGAGATGAATAGAAGGAAAATGCGGGAGATCGAGTAAACTTAACCGAATTGCGGTATTGATAAAACAAGTGCGGGTGTGCATTGAAGCTCAATTTTAATCCGATATGCACTAAAATTGGAAATCTATCTAAATGCCCACTTAATACGGACTCTGAAGCGCTCTTCTCTGCACGGTTGAATTCATTATTGAGGACGTCATAAACACTGATCGTGTTGTACAACAGTCGATTCGATGGTTTGACCGTCAAATAGATATGTTGTCGGTATTCTCGTTTGTATGAAGATGAGTTCGAAATATACCTACGAACAATACTTGGGTAATATCAAAAATCAAACGTCAATCGTAGCAAGCTAGCTTGGAAATATTTTTCAAAATGTTCAGGATTAAAAGTAAATGTTTCAAGTAGGATGTTTCGAAAATGATGCGAGAAAGACAAACCTACACGGCTGGATGTTCTATTTCCGCGGCGGACAAGTTAATTGGGTTAAATTATTTATGAAAATTGATGGGTATTTGATATCAATTATTCAGCAATCATGTGGCAGGTAGATGGTTGGAAATAGTTAATTTGAGGCCTTACTCTGTAGTTCTAATTTATGATGGATTAAAATTACACTTACTGAGTTCGGCTCGTTGCTAACATGAAAATAAATGGTCCGTTACGGATCGATTTCTATACGACTACCGAAACATTTCCAATGCAAATTGTTCACGACCAAATCGGTTAACGCAAACGAATGAAACTGCGCGACCATTTTTAATTTCTGTATTATTTCTTTCGGGAAAATGAACGTCAATCGGAACTCCATTCGGCCATAATTTTTCATTTGTATGTGAAAAAATTTAACAACAGTCGTTTCAATACGTCAATATTGACACCTGGCCATATTACCTTCTGAATAGTGAATCTGGCCGTAATAAAATTGCGGCAATACCTTAATTCTATATTATTCTGTAACGGCTTGCAGCGACCGGAAAATTCTGAAATGTAACGACTGTTACACACCAGTACCCATAAAACAGTTGAAAGGATATAACTCAGACATATGTGACACACCTTAGCCGCCAGCCGGACCTTTGGACCGTAAAATTTTAAGGAGCGCGTAAAAAATTGCATCAAGAATATATCACACACCTATGTGTCCGCTGGGTACGACAGGAAGACGAAATTGAAACAACATCCAATCAATAAAGTCAATTATTTTTGATGCAATTTTCCCAAACCCAAATTATGATGAAAGATATATTCGACAAAAGTTTTTTTTACAACAAAATATAATTCGCCAAGAATCGAAATGAATTGAAATATTTGCCATCACTCATTGATGGAAAAATGTTAAACAAACCTGTTGAATACGATCCTGACCTTACGCATAATACAACGGGGGAGCTAATGGTGATGTTGGATCCACCGTCAATCAACTGTCACCAAGAACAGATTCCGCGAGTGACATCTCCTAGACCGCTCTAGTACACTGCATTCGGTTTTCAATATTTAAATCCTCGAAATAACATGCTTTTCCACTTCGATTTTTCAATTCAAGAATTCCCTCTGCGTCCGATTGCCAGGCTACGTCGTGTGAAAACTATTTCGTTCTCAAGCCAGCAACATTGGAGATCATTCAAAAGCGACAAATGCTACCGAATGGCAAAATTTCCATTTTTTATAATTTATGCGAACGCAAAAACTAACACTAATTAATGATAAACACTTTTATTCTCCTCCTTTTGCGGCAATCTGCTCAGTGAAGATACCCGATTTACAAAACGATCTGCACCAAATAAAACGCCCCGAAGTCCCCCTTCCGGGTGAAATGGGCCGGTGCGTCTGTACGGAGACTCCAGAAAATAAGCTGACGCCGCAAATTTTTCGTGAGATGTGATGCAGGCAGGCACGTTCCAACGGGGCGACAGTCAAAGATTGTCGAGATAGCACACACTTCGTCGGTTGCCTGTTGGAACAGACTCTCCGCAATTGTTTCTTTTCATTTTTACAAACAAGAACTCAATTACCACGAAAACGGGAATGCTCCATAAATTTGCTTGGGGAAGCTGATCTGGGATGTACAACCCGTTGTGTATGTACATAATCCATGCATTTTTAAGGAACGATTACGATTATTGTTATAAGACGTGTTTTAGGTATGGTATATAAAAGTATATTTGGTAAGAAATATTATTTCCAGAAAATATATACTGACATTAAATTTGAGCGAAGTGGAGGGATTTTTGTCGTTATCTGATTTTTGTCGTTATCAAAACGTTGGTTCCTCATTCGGAACCAACGTTTTGATATCATTACAATAATTTTTTTTTTTCAGGTTCGAACATTATTTGTTAGTGGATTACCAATGGACGCCAAACCGAGGGAATTGTATTTACTATTTAGGGCCTATGAGGTGAGTTGTCATTTTAGAATAGGAATTGGGTCGCTCACTACCGACTCGTTCAATTTGAACTTCACACAGCGCATGAACGACTCACTTGAAAAGAGTGACTCGCTTGAAAGGGACAGCTCATTCGAAGTTAGTGGCACATTCGAATTGGACGACACCTTTGACTGTGCAGCTCAATGCACTGCTTTTTCAAACCAAGCAATTACTTCGAAGTGATCGGATTCAATTGAATTTGTACACAATTTGCTTTTTCCGAACAATAATCGGCTGAAGAGGTTGTGGAGGATAGAGTAGTAGCGCCCTCTCTCCTTGAACCGCAGCCACTTATTGTTTCCTATTTTGTTTGAAAGCACTGCCACCGTAAGGTTCACCAGCGTTGTCGGTTGTTGAACCTGTTGTTTTGGCGCCGATAATTACGCAATTCGTCCCGGGTTTCGGCACTAATTACGACTCGATGATTGTGCACGAGAACCGTTGCAAGTAGAAGAATGAAACTTCATTTTTTCAAATAACGATCACCTTCTTCATTGAAAAGGTCATGAAAAAAAAAGAGATTTTCCGTAAAATTGGGGTTTGAATTTGTTGAAATTTTACGGCCAATCAAAAATTTGTTTTGACCTGTTCGTACTAGTCGTCCAATTTGAAAGGCACACTCGACTGAACGGTGATGTGCGGCTCACTCGAGCGAATGAGTGGTTTCTTCAAATCGAGCGGCACCTTCGGAAAGAACGACTCACTGGAATAGAGTGGCTCATTCCGATCGGGCGACTCCTTCAGACTGAACGACACTCTCGAAGTGTGCGAATCCCCAGAAATGAACGGTTGTTTCCAATTCTGACTAGCTCAATATGCATCTACATAATTTTTTGATAAGTGAAACGATAGGACGTAAGAAGTAACTTCGAACAAATCTCTGGAATAGACGCCACATATAACTTCAATTTGGTGTCCAATCTCTTGCATATAGAAAAATGGAGTTGTAGTCTGTAAAACTTTAGTTAATTTGGCAAATGATTGAAACTAAATATATGTAATATGGCATACAGAAAATGGGGAAAATGTTTCTTCATCTACAAGTGTAAAATATCACGGGCGACGACAGGACAAATAAATTCATTCGTTCAGAGTGCTCTTGGTTCATTTTTCGTATTCTAAACTTTTATAAAAAGTAACACATTTAATAATGAAACGAACGAGTGAGATGTATAGCGCAGTATCGTTCGTTCGATCTTTCGTTTCGTATGAGCTCAGCGTGTTCACGGCACAGTGTGGCGTACCTCACTGTGCGGTTCGCTACTTTGAACGAACGAACGACACTGAACGGGACGTTTAGGTGAGCGGAGCGACAAGAGCCGGCACACTTTAAATGAACGAACTACCCACCACTAGTTTGTATCGATTTTCAAAAAATGTTTACTCTCACTTAGAAACTCCGAAGAGTAAAGTTTTAGAGTGAAGAGCGTTAAACTGTTCACTATGAACTTACTAATAGCAAGGTTTGCTCCTTTGGAATAAATCGTTATTCACGTCTAGAGAGTCGACCCAATCTTCTGATACATTATTGGAGAGGTCATTGAAAAATTGTAATTTAAAAACAAACAAGAGAACGCGCTTTAAAAGCAGACAATAGTGTTTAATTATTGAAATTTTTATTCCATATACAAAGTGGCCCTCAATATATTTCAATCATTTTTGTTATTTCGAAAATAGAATTGAAGGGGCAGAAAGAAACTTAGTTTCATTTTCGAAAAGAGCATTGCTATTAACTTTTCTAAGTAAATCAATATTATCTATCCAATCGTGGATAATGAGTTACAATAAAAATATAACGAAAAACACCTCACGCTGCTTTTACCAATAAAATCTATTTTCTTTCTGTCCCTTTAAATTCATTGTCGAATTATTGAGAATGATTGAAATATATTAAGTTAGAGTGTTAAATAAATTATCAACATTTCAAAACAATTGAACGTCTTGTAATGGGTGAAAATAACGGTAAAAAATTTCTTCACATAGATACTACAGGTCAAGCTAAGAATGAAAGCGTGTTAAAAAGAAGAAATCCAAATTTTTTAAGGCTTATGGCCAAGCAGAGGGACTCTAGCCCCATTTAGGACACTGAGAAAATAAAACACTATGCGTGTGCTTTAAATAATGATCTTAAAGGAACACAGTTTAACACGCTAAATCTTTAATGTTACAGTCTCCAAATGCATTTTTTGAAAATAAGTTTAAGCGTTTTAAAGCCAATTTTTCAGGAAAACAAAACCTTGCTGTCAATAAGTTCGGCGAAAAAACTTTTACTTTGAAATACTCTAACAATAAGTAGTCAACGTTATGATTCTTTGGTTGCTGTTTTTTAGAGTTTCTAAATAAAAATCAGAATTTTTCTATAATGGATCACAACGATCAAAACGAATCTTTGAACAAACTTAGGTAAAAACCACCCAAACTGAAATTGAACGAACCAACCGACTTTAGCATTCCCCTGGCCAAACGAAATGGTGAAGGCGCAAGTTGCAACAAATGTCCAGTTGACGAATTCATTCGATGTACTTGATACACATTTTATTACAGGGCTACGAAGGATCCTTGCTCAAAGTCACCAGCAAGAACGGAAAAACAGCTTCGGTAAGTCCTGTGCAGTTACAATTCATTACCAATTAAAAAAGTCGAATTGCCAAAATCAATTTCGTCTTTACTTTGAACGATTCGGTTCGAATAAAAGATCAAATATTTCGCCATTTCGAAATTATCTGAACAAACAATTTTTTCCGCGGTTTTCAGGAATGTGCTATTCGATAAGTAAAAATAAATGGTCATCGTTTCCTCATCTCGTTTCAACAGATTTAGGCGCATATGATATAAGCAAATCGTGCTGCAATGTCCTCGTCCGAATTACTCTATCCAGACGCACCCTAAACGTATCGATCTGCTTTTGCCGTCAGTATGGTTCATCGTTTCGAATAAGAAAGTTTAAGCGAGTTTTCGGCGCAATCGTCCACCAAATAGTCGAACAACGGAGATAACGTTAATCCGATTTCCAGGTTTTTTTTTCTTCAAATAAGACCCCTAAGCAGATTTTACGGGTGGCACGAGGACGTATTAGTAGTGACAAGGAATGAAACATAAAAATTTTATATTGCTCTTTCATCCCTAAATCGCATCGAATAAATCACAACTGTCATTGTGATCAATGTTCCGTTTATTTTTGAAACGGATGTTGCAATTGCGTTTTCTATTAACTGGAAATAATAAACGGTTACAAAAAGTAAGTTGCATTGAAAACCGAATGCTCCGAAACGGATAAATCTTTTCAATCGGGGATTATGCTTTTGAATTGAACGATGAACTTTCCGTCGAACTTCTGACCAGTTCGATCGTCACTATTTGCACGGCCATCATCTATCGGTATTTGCAAATAAAATGGTTACGAGTGTGATTATTAAAACAAATATAAAAGCGCGGGTTCGTAATTTTGTTGTCGTGTTGCAGCCCGTAGGATTCGTGACGTTTCACACGAGAGCGGGTGCGGAAGCGGCGAAACAGGATCTTCAGGTGGGTCTCTACACAAACGAAACGATTATTGTTGGATTGGATTATCCTCTCTTGTAATATATATTCGCGCATTTCCCTTTCCGAGGTGCATGCCTTGCATCGTGTTTTATCCAGCGCTTCTTCTGTCACGTTCTATCCCTTTTTACTTGAAAAAAGACTTCTCTTCAGCCGTCATCGCTGTCGCCTAATTGTATGAAAACTAACAATTACCTTTTCCTATATAGAATTTCATACATGAAATAAAGGTTACTGCAAAAAACTGTATTATTATTACAAATATGATTCATATATTTCCGTATTATTCAATTTTATTTAATGCGTTCAGTTCAGCCGAAGATCCGCCAACGAAATCGGGCCTCGCCGTGAAGCCTCGATTAAATTCTAATCAACCAAATTGAGAAAAGGACTGTCATCCAGTGTATAACCAAAAATTATAATTCAAGTATATAATGAATGAAAAAAAGCAAACCATACTTGACGTTTGTTCTCGATTTCATATTATCAGTGATATTGAAAACCATTCAAACTTCGACGGACAGAAACAACTTCCAATTGTGCGGAATTACATGCTCCGCCTGCGATGGCTACATGAATGAGCATTTCGCTGGATATGCATGAATATTATTCGACAGATTTTTCGTGACCACGCATACATTAGTTATCGGAGTTGTTAAATACCAGCTCCGGCGAGGGTTTTCCTAACTTCATAACCGGGAAATGTGAACGTTCTGAAGTTCATTAAATTCCTAATTGCAAGTAAAGGAAAGCAAATCCAATTTAAGTTTTCGGAACGGCGATGTTTTTCTTTTGAAATTCGGTGGGGGAGTGTTTAATACTTCTTTTTCGTGGATTCGGATCAAAACATTTCGCGCGGTGAATGCAGAGGCGCACAAAATAAACGAGTCATCGGCGCGATAATAGCTAATCAGCTAGAACCCCCAGTAATATCTTAACCCCAGCACCTGGCCCCATTACCTTTTGACATCCCATTCATCTATCACTTATTTTTATATAAGCAATTTATAATTCACGATCACAGTTTTTGTGGGCGATTTTGCAGCAGGGCGTAAGGTTTGACCCCGACATGCCTCAGACCATCCGACTGGAGTTTGCTAAAAGTAACACGAAGGTTAGCAAGCCTAAACAGCAAGCTGCTAACGCCGCCAACACGCACCCAACTCTGATGCACCCCCTCACAGGACGTAAGTACACCCCTAGCCACCTCTCTACTGCAAAAAGGATACATGTTGAACTTCATATCCTAAAATGGAACTCCTATCACTACGTTACTCGCTAACCTTCCCATGCTATCTCTTCACTATGGCAAAACATCCAGCTTTCACAAGGCGAATTGAATTTAGTTGCCTGTATAGGTTCTTTCGTTTTGCACTGCTGTACCTTCTTAAGTAATTTTGCACGATCCTGTTGGAGCCTTCGATTCTGCCTTTCGTCAATCCGATAACATATTTAGGATAAGACTCACAAGAAATCGTTCGCTCCTGACGCAGAAACAATACCTTTCCAAAATCTCTGCAAATTCCTAAAAATCCCATTGAAATAACGGACGAAACTAAATTTTTATTGCAACAGTCGAACGCAAACCGAATTTGTTTAAATATCGCAATAGGGTCTAATTCATTCAATTTCTAGAACATAATGTTCTGGATGAATATTTGATTAAGTGCAAAAATAATTTGACTAACTAATTATTAAATAATTTAAATATTATCAGTGCTTATGGAAAAAAAAACACTTTTAGAAAAACATAAATTTCGTAGAAGAATAGCAATTTTACATCTTCTTTTTCATTCATTCGATAATCGCCAGGGTAATCCCAAGAAGCACGGTGAGTTCATAAGTGGATGAGACATTTTTCTTTAATCCGATGTTATTCTCTATATTTAGAAAATACCTTAAAAACTTTGCTGTATTTTTTTTGATCGTATAACTCACTGACCTGGGTTTGAATGCCAAAGTTTTCAGATCGCACAAGTGCCTCTGGCATGACCTAACGACTATATATTAAATATATAGTCGGGATCAACGGCTTTACGTGCCTTCCGAATCACGATGGCGTTCTCAAATTAAGTTGGAATTTACCGGGATTCGAACCTAGTTTTTCTGGGTTCTGGGTTCAGTACTACGCCTGTTGAGGTACCAATGCAATCAATGTATTAATTTTCAAGGACGTGACATCAAGAAATGTGGTGAAACTTATTTATCCAGTGTGGGTAAACTATACAAAGTTTCTATTACGAAACCTTACAAACCCTTATATGCCATAACAGTTGAATAGGTTTTGATGGAAAATGTCAAAATATTTATGAAAATTAATGCTGATAACTTATTTCAATATGTATTGGAACATCCCTTAGGATACATTAAGAGGAGCGTAAAACTTTTTGCTATACTCATGACTCCATAATCCGGTTTTCAATTTGAAAACGGAAATGGAATCTACGAATTTTCACTAAATGCAGATATTTTTAACGTCGTAGAAGTCATACAATTTTTCGTAAAAACAATTTAACAGTGACAACGAAACAGAAAAGAGGATTACTTTTCTCTACCAAAAAAATTTTTTTCATACGACTTCGTCAAAAAGTGAAAAAGGGAAGAAATGAGTGCTTTACCTCTCAATTCTCGGTTCTAAAGCTCAGGACACGCTGAAAAAAAAATATGATAAAATTTCAGTCAATTTCAAATGAGATTCGAACCCGGTTTTCCTAGACAGTAGATCAGTACTGTACCAGTTGAGCTACCAATCGCGTTATATTTGAATTTTTTTGTAAAATGTGCAAAGAAGTTTTTACGTTGAAAACGATTTTGTTAAAACAATGTGTGTTGTAAAATAAACCACATTTTCGAAAGTTTTCGAATATTGTGGATCTTTTTGAGCGCCTTGTATTTGCTGTAGATAACCCAAATAAGCAAGTCAAGTTTCTAGTTCTGGACTTATAACTACTGAAGTAAAGACAAAACTTTACACTGTAAACTAATTTTTCTTTTTTACCTGGCAGATTTTCGGCAGGTTAAAAATAGCTAAATATGGTCTGAAGAATCAATTACAGATTGAATTTGCAAGAAAAAATTTTTTTTTCTTTTGATTTCACAAAAATTCTATGAATTCTATGAAATCAAAAATATCTAGTGGTCGTCTTTACAGCCTACACTAGATTATTATTCACTATTCATCTATTGTGTAAACCTCTTTGGTATTCTGTATTGTATAGAAAACTTGAATTGTACAGACTGCGCCAAAATGATTTTATAGGAAAATTCCTGAAGCACACTGATTTTCATGTAGGATTTGCCGAATTTCAATGTGCTGCTAAAGGTTGTGTGTGACACCCTTTGCCCCAACACCAAATCCCAACATTTTCTGAATAGAAAAAAATTGGAAATGAGTTTTTACTGAAAGGAAAATTATGAAAATATTTCAGCATGTGCGATTTATTTAAATCTAGAAAATTTGGACATATGGTATCATTTTGAATTTTGTACTTAATTAAACCTGCACCAACCCAATCAATTTTTGGAATCATGAGGTGAATACTTAAACCATCTCTATTCGTTTCATTATACATGCAGAAAAATAATCTTAATTTGTTTTTTCATTCAAAAACCTTCCACCTGTTCCCCCCCTTTTTCTTGTTCAGAAAATATTCAGGTTTTATGTAGGTGGCAGGGGTGAAACCAAAAACGCTCAAGTAGTAAATCAAAATTTAGCAAACTTCACACGATAAAATTTCTTCCGAAATGGCAATCCCAAGTTTTTCTGGGTAATGAGACGGTACGTTACCCCATAAACATTTATATTCACTTCCTTTCACCGTTCTTCACGTCAAAAATAGATGAAACCTAAAGTATCTAGACTATGACACGAACAAAGTTACTAAGAACTGTTCATTATCAAAATAATTTTGAAATGTTATTATTATTATTTGCTGAAATTGAAAAAGATGAAACATATTTTGAAAAATATTTACTGTGTTGCAGGCCTAAACTCCAAATATTTCGCCGCACAAACCCATAAAGCATAAATTTGGCTGCCACAGACGTTCTATTGAATGATGGGTTTTTCTAATGAGTTTCTGATCTAAAGGCCCTATTCGATCAATTTTATCGAAATACAACATTCGGTTTGAAAAGCTTTTGTTGCTTTCTTCATTTTCATTCAAAAATGCGCTATCATGAATATCGGGTTTATAAGTTCAGACTTGAACACCAAATTAACAAAAATATAATTGATTTCCAGATCTCGGGACACCATTTTTTCCCGGAGCTCCGGAATTATGGCATCACCCTCTGGCCTATTCAGCTGCCACCGAGCTACCTGGTGCCGCCTTACAACACGCTACACTAGTGCATCCAGCTCTGCATCCTCAGGTTCCAGTACGTTCCTATCTTTGACTATCTACAGACAAAACTCTGGAAACTCAGTTACAACAAGCAAGCGCCCCTGTGCATCATCATGTTAGTGTCACCATGTTTTTTCCACAATGGAAATGTTTGTTTAGTTCCTCTTCTGTTTATTACCAAAGCAATATGTGCGTTTGATCAATATCTGTGTGTGTTTTTTTTGCAATTTTCCAAACTTTACTCAACAATGACCGCTTGCGTAACAACGTTACTCACCAATTGTTACATTTTACCGATTTACTTGATTGAATGTTTTTTGTTATTTATAGCCATCGATGTCTTTGCCGCATCCGACGGCTTTGACATCGGTGCACGCCTCGTTGCCACACTTTCTACCGAGTCCTGCCTTGGCTTCTCCCGTGGGTTCCTCATCGTCTCAACCCGGAATGGGAGTAAGCAACCCGCCTTGTTCCACGCTTTTCGTTGCTAATCTGGGCCAATTCGTCTCAGAACACGAACTGAAGGAGATATTCGCCAGGTAACGTTATTTCATTTTACAGTTAAGTTTAGAATGTTTTACTGTCACACAGAGTTACGGGAATGGAGAAATCGATCACAGTATTATTAGAACATAATTCTTTTTCATATAAAACTTGATTATATTAGATATATGGACTTTGTTTTTCATCGTTTTAATCAATAGAAAAGTGAAGGAATATTCTTTATCAAATAAATGTTGGCGTTGATCAACATATTGATTCCTATACCTGACTTGCTCTCAAGAGAAGGTCATATGACACAGCATTCACTCACTCTCTGATCCAGTCTCGGAAAATGACAAAAAGTTGTCAAAATTATGTGTATTCTGCGAACAATCGGGATATCAAACTCACCTCACTCAAAATCTCATCTAACAATAACCATTTTATCCAAATATGCGGAAACGGAAGTCTGGAGGTCAGCACCCAAAACAGTAACCATAATACGGTGAAACGTAGCAGGAGGATTATTTGAACTGATATAATCCACGAACAGGAAGAGTAAAAGCAATATACTCGCGTGACTCGATGGCAAGTCTTGATATTGACTGTGACAAAAACACGAGCATCCCGCCATTTGTCCAAGGTTTCAGAGGTGAACGGAGTTGGATAGACGTCTTCCTTGGTAACTGGATTTAAGTGTCTACAATAGACGCAGAAATGATAGGTGCCGCCCTACTTAGAAACCGATAACTTCTTCGAAAAGTATTCGACTGATTTCCAATCGAGAATCCAAACAACATACCAACTCTCTTTTATAGACGACACGTCCGAAAGAATTTCGTTTAATTTTCGCCATTCGACGAAATCGCTGACTAAGAATGAAATACAAGAAAAACATCGTCAGAAGTATGATAATCCAATATAGCAGAAGCTGCGAAATGCCATACGTCATCATGTAAATCCAGTACGATATCCGTTTTTATCCAGAAGATTATTCTGCGAGTGAAGGAACCAAAAAGTGAAGGCACGCTGCGCTGCTGAAAAAACTCATCTGCTTCAGAGTAACAGAATATCTCAGCTTCTGGTTAGAAAGTTTTTTGTTCGCAGATCTCTGCGGGACGTGGTGGATGGGGTGTTCCGAGAAATACCCGGTTAGCCCCGGTGTTCCTCAGGGATCGATATTGTGCCTGAACTTCTTCCTTGTACATATCAATTGAAAACAAAATCTTGAGTTTGGTTCACAACGGTACCCTCAATACCCAAGAAAAAAAATCCTGTTGCAACATATGTCGCTTACTAAAAACCATGCGACTTGCAACAATTCGAGAAAATCTCATCGATGCAACCATTGAAAAACCGCATCCAGATTAGCCGAGAAGACTCTCGGTCAAATAGCTTCTTCGACAACAATTTTTCAAATTTTCTTTGGGGACGACAGCACAAAGCGAAGGAGAAGTATACGAGGAACCAGTACGAGAACAAACCGGGCAATTAGTTATGCTATAACCAGCGTGACCACAACCATAACACAGCAATTGCCGATGCGAGGGGCGTTCATGACGCGTATGACCAAGTCTTCGACAGTTCCAACACTCGATCTGAGAGAGACATGGCAAATGAATGTATCGATGATCGAGTGTCTTCTTTTAGGATTTTAAGGATTAAGTCAGGCATAGCTATCACCGCAAGGGTAGACGCTGAGAATCCTTCATTTTTTGAATGGTTAAAACGATGGAATCCAGAGAGCCAAGCCTCGCCCAGTAAATCAGCGTTGACATTGATACAAGCAGAGAGTGTTACCATTCAACGAATTTTATTTTATTTGGTTTGGTAAAATTTTTTCCACTTGAAACATCATTCCCACCCTTGATTCGTGTCGCTAAAACAAACTTAATGAGAACGCAGTCAAATTGGAATCCAGGCGAAGTTTTTCGAATGATGGGTGTTTTCAATTTCGATTCCTTTTTTCTCATGAAAAAATCGGGTATTTCTTTATAATCTAAAAGGAAGCTAGTCGCCCATTTAAATTTCAAATAATCTCCTTCGTATTCATATTGTAAATAAACAACTACCATCATTTCGTGTGCTCGCATTCTCCTAATCCCTAACTTAACGTAAACTGTCCTAACAAGATTGCACTTAACAAACACTGACTGCTAGAGTTCATTTGTTCGTTAAAAAAAAGTACCAACTAGGGATGTTCGATACTTTCCAAGGTGTCGGTACCTGTCATCATATTCTTAGCAATTTTGATGTTGTTTATTGTTTACCTAAACGTGCTATTAAGTATTGTTCGTTCACCCAAAGTAACGAACTATGGATCACCGATTAGTGAGCTACCGCACCGTGTGCCACAAGTCAGTGCACCTCGGCACAATCAGCTCATACGTGACTGGCACACGAATAATTCATTGAAAAACGTATATGTCACATATTCTACACTAGATAAAAAAACCTGTACATTGATTTAGTGAAAAATTTTAAAATTTCAAAAATTGAGGAAACAGGTGAATAGAGAAGTAACAATTCAAACATTATTAAATTTAAATTCAATTATGTAGTTTCTGAAACAATTTCTTTACTCTCATTCCATTTTCGTATTTTTCGTTTCTTTGTCTCAGATTTGGCGTGAACAAAATGTCAAGTCGTGATTAGTGCCGAAATCTGGGATGAATTTCGTAAACATCGACGCCTTAACAACAGGTTCAATGATTATTTTCGACGACGGCGTCTATCTTTTAAATAAAATCCGTAAAGTCTGACTGAATGGATGTGGCCCAAGCGAATCGGGCGCCAAAGGCGATCACGATTCTTGGAAAACCGGAACTCGAAAATTTCTTACCGTGCTTTGAATGAACGAATGATACTGAACGGCACATTCATTTAGGTGAGCGGAGCACAGTACAAATGAACGGACAACCTACCACTATTTCAAAGTAAGCACTTGGTTCATTTCGAACGAGCGGCACAGTACATTTTTCGAATGAAGTGTTCTTTTCAGGTGACCCACTCGTTTCTAGTGAGTAGTTCATTCGCTGCACTGTGCGGCACGTTCACTCAGATGTGCCGTTCTTATGGACTGAGCGATCTAACACTACTGTGTAATGTTTTACGATACAGGTTACACGATACTTTAATTTCGTACCGCATCGATTAAGTAATACCGGTACGAAGTACAGAATAGAGAGATATTGCAAAAGACGAATGTCTGCATTAATAATGTCGGCACTTGCAATTTCTCTCTAATATCGGTAAGAAAAGTACCGGTATAGTAGAATATCGGATCGTACCGCACATCCCTAATTTTCAGCATGCAATACCGAGAGTATACGACTGATGAAATGTTTTTTCGGCGCAAAAAATAATTTGAAGTATACTGTCCTAAAAATATCAACACAAACGACAATTATTTCACTAATTTTGGACGGAATAATCTGTCTTCACTTCAGAATGAAACTTGCCATTCAGGCTTGGCCTTAACTTTCAAGAGCCGATTTTACTAAAGGAAAGCAACATGTTCCTCAATTTAATATACAGTTTTGCCTTATTTCCAATTTGATAAATGGATAATTTTTCAAATTATCGCGGTAAATGGATCTCTACTTCACATATTACCCCCTCTCCCATTATTAGTTGTTTAATTAAAATTACTCGATTGAAATAATTGAATCAGATTTTTTGAAATTTTTCGTTAAAAAAAAGATTTTGCTGTCCCTTTCAGATGGAAGGAAAGATCGATCTGAACCCCCGTTCGTGTTTTCCGCCACGTCCTAAACCCATCTGAATCAGTTTTGTATAAAACCAAGAAGGAAGAAGGTATTAAATCCTCCGTAATGCGAAGCGTCGTTTTCATTACTTAAAAATTAAGTTTTTAATAGTATAAGCTAAGATACGAAATGAACACCGTCCATCAAAAATATGATATGTCAAGCACAGTGAAAATTTTTCAGAATCCAAGGAAATTTTTGGTTGTATTTTTTTAAAAAGGCACTGTCACTAAAAATATTCCATACCGATACACACTGTCCCTAGTAGTTTAGTGGTAGACCGACCACCCCCTTCACCCCTCACCGTCACTGAGTAGCACTCGTGGTATTCTTGTTGCACAGCTTTCCTGGCTTCTGTCGCCTGCGCATGCACAGCAAGGGGGAATACCCGGTCGTCTTCATGGAGTACCAAGACGTTCAGCACGCATCTCGGGTCATGGCCGCGCTCCAGGGCACTTTTCTGCTATCCTCGGACCGCGGCCCGATTCGAATTGAATACGCCAAAAGTCGAATGGCTGCAGAGGTCGGTCGGATCACAATATTCCTTTGCAACGCTTTGGTTTTTGTTGTCGCACATTTATGTCTCTACCTTTTCGCGACTGTTTCCCGTCTCGTAAAGGGATGTCGTATTTTAGGTAATCGGACACTCTTTGCGCGACTCTTTGAAAATCGATTCCACGTAGAATAGTTGTACTTCCCAAAATAATTAGCGTCGATGATCTTTTTCATTTGACACATACATGTAAGGACAATATCCGCGAGTCTCGAGAAGGTAGTCTTACGTGTACGTAGATTTACCTCTTTTCGTTTTTCTTTAAAATTTTTCGTCATCTCATTTATATTATTCCACGGAACTGAAAGGACCGTGCTTATTTAATTCGATCTGTTTTTTTTTGTTTCCAGTTCTTATTGGTCAACTGAATGGTCGTCCTCATCGTTTTTCTCGCATTAGCAACTTTTCTTTTACAATCATTTTACACGAAACAGTGACAGTGTCTAAGGAGCTAAAGAACTTTCAGTCGATGGCCAATAAATCCTGAAACAAAAACTTATAGATTACATCAAGCGTACGGAAAAATTGTTGCTGTTTTGTGTCATCGTCGATAATTGCACGACTGAAATGTTTGTAATTTTCCACAGGGAGCAACAAAGGGAGAAGAAAATGGACAATCTTAATTCTTATACTCAGCTTAGTACTTGACAGCGAACGATGATTATGGCTGGGCATAGCGGTTGAATCAAAGAAAAAACGAGCCAGGAGTAAACCCATTCACCACTACTTTCCATTTGTTTAGCGCATTATTATAATTATTCCCTCGATTTGAAGCAGCATCGATGGGTTTGAAGTGAAGACAGTTTATATCTTCGAAGAGATTTTATCCGAATACGCGAAAAGTGATGGATAACATCTTTTCGCACATCTAAGGAAGATGTATGATGAGAATTAATACCAAAGGTGCCCTAACTTAAGTTTTTAGAATGTAGTTGAATACTTAGTTTTATTAACTTTACTTCGTTCGGACATTCCTAGCTTTATCGAAACAATCTAATGAACGAACAAATTCAGTAACCATCGTTTTTGAAAAATGAAACAAAACGACCCAAAATTCGACGAGTATTGAATGTGTTCGAATAGTCAAATATCTTAGTGAATAAGATAAGTACCATTTTTTAGATCGTACTATACTCACCTATTTATTGAGCATATCGTTGAATAACTTGCATTTTGTTGGAAGTGAAGGATGATTTTTCGACTAGAATATTTAGGTAAGGCGGATTTTTAATCGCTTTTTCAAACCTCAGAAACTAACAAATCGAAAAGAGTTCATTTTAGTGAACGGATATCGTGAAAACTTATGAGCTTCAGTAAATATACAATTTTGAATTACGTTGCCGCAATATTTGATCGCATGTACAGTTTGTAATGGTTCCAACGATACATCTTTAAAAAATCGGGGGATCATTGTATGAAGATATTTTTCTAAGTTTATATCGATCTCGCCGAATCGTTTTATTATTATCAACTCAGTATGTCCTGAAACCAATATTGATTGTACATTATAACGAGATATTTTGTGCGGCTCAACAACACAGGATTCGTTTGCAAATATTCTTGTAGATATTTCGTCGTTTCACTTAGTTTCATTTCAGTTGCGCCGTTCAATTAAAAGGAAATATTTCCGGAATGCTGTGTTGAACGAATGTTACTTATTTTTAGATACATCTGAAATATTACTATATGACTCCATGTTCTAACTACATGAGTGATTCAAAAAATTGCTTTTTTTGCTTCCCAACGAGCAAACAGCGAAGTTTACTAAATTGATTTTTGATACTGATTTACACATACACACACATAGATAAATTATATTTGAAATTTTTACACTCCATCCTGATGTTGCATCGTAATTTTCAAAGTCTCGACAACAATGATTCGAAGAACAAAATTTGATGCGAACAAAACTCGCTGAAAACTATTTTAATGTATTCTAAATATGAATGTTTAGCTCGGGGGGAGTTGTCAAATTCAAAAAGTGTAATTAGTTATTTTGAGACTATTCAAAGATATAACCAAAGTTAATAGACCACGAGATACTTTCACCTTTGCTTTCTCGAGGACAATTAAAGAGCTTTCATTATATGAATACGATATTTCGAGATAGTTTGTTTTTATCGTCAATTAAAACGTTCTAAGTACCTACTATCAATATTCGATCAATTGTCCTCAGAATATTCGATTTAATTTAATATAGTATAGAGAAGTAGTGCTTTTCGTGTGAAGTAAATGTGATATATCGTATAAATATCAAGGTAGATGCATTATTTCTAAGTCAATTCCAAGATATTAAATCAACATATATGAAAGAATTGGGTATCTCAACCAAGACTGGATTGTGAAGTTATGATAAGAACCAAAGTGTAGGAATATTCCTGTAAATTACCAAAGATTTATTTATTTATTATTTCATCAATTCTGAGAAATTTTCGAATAATCTGAATCGCAATTCTATAAAGTATATTTAAGAGTATTCGTCGATTTTTATCTTGGAAGATGAAATGCAGATGAAGGCAAAATCGCAACGAAACGAGTTATATATTGGTTGATTACAGTCTACACTGAAAGGAAGTTATTTCTATTAATTTCATCGTGATAACCGGAAAAAAAGATATATTTATGAATGCGCCGATTTCAAACAAAATTATCGACTGATGCAGTAAAAAGCAATTCAATCTCCGGCTATGCAATTAATTACTTGATAGTTTTATTTTTCTCACATTAACCTTGATATTAAAACATTTCTCGTCGCGATACTAATTTATTGCTCGTTTCGGGTGAGATTTTGTTCTGCGTATTGTTTCCGTCCATTGCATGTCGAATCATGCGTTGCAGGTCAATTAGCCTGCGTGGGTAGGATGGGTGCGGATCAGGGTGATCTGCTGGGTTTTTTCAAACCAGCAAAATCTCTATTTGGGGACTATTTAGAAAACATATCAACTCATAATTGAATAAAGAATATTATTAATACCTGTTATGCAATCCGACCTTTGAATGTTGTCATGTAGTTATTGTGTTTATATGTTTATACTGATATAAAAAAAAATGTGACAGTCCATTCCATCGTCTCAAGTTGAACATAAAATGACAGAACAATCCATAAAATCGGAAAAATATTACAAATTATGAGTCATCAAAATCTTGAATGTTAACATAAAAACTGACACGACCAACACGAAACAAAGTATAGATGATATTTTACGCGATTGTTAAAGTCTGTTGATTAGTGTAGTGTTTATAGCGATCCGCGTTGGATGGTTGGATTTTCTTTGCAATTAGTCTAAAATTTTTTGTCGTTGAAAATTTTTTCACGAAATTAAATCGTCTGCGTTATTCAACAAAGTATATCATGCATTTAATTCAACCGAATCCAGTATGCAATCGAAGTGAAAGTATTTTTAGAGACGAGGAAACACAGTAGGTAATTATTTATTGGTGAAGGGTAATATTTTTCCTGAATTTGAACGATGGAAAGAGACTTTGTGATAACTTTTTCAATGGTTTTTGAACTAGCCACAGTCGCCTTCTCTGCTTTAGGTGAATAGGTTGTAAACACCACTTTCTAAACATATCATGATCTGTGCCCCTTGTCAAGTGACATCTTAAAATTTAGCAAATAATAATTTCATATAATATTTGATAATATTTAAACAATATCAATTTACATAATTTTAAGGAAGAAGAATTTATTATAAAATAAAGATTCTTTTGACATGTAATATATATATACATATATATTATTATATTATATATATATTATATATAAATTAGAAATAAGAATGAATTTCTATAGGCGTAAACGCTGCGTACACCCATAAAGCAATCGGTGGGGCTCCGCGCCCTGTGCCTAGCCTTAGTAGTCCTGTTAGAGAACAGGGAATGCATATCTTTATTGTATTATTGAATCGGTAGACATCGTGAATTAGTTTACTTAATGTAACGTGTTGAATTGTTGGTTTAGATTAATAAGTGCAGCAGACGAACAGCTATAGAAACAGACTATTCAAAAAATGAAGGATAGTTATTGTTGATACTAGTCAGATAATTGTGTAACCCACCCCACCATCTTGCCCTGATTTTCAGATTAAGCATTCCATACAAAGATTGTATTACCTGACAACTTACTTAGTTATTAAATTGTATAGGGTCCAAATGATGGGAAATAAATATGTACTGTAATTAACAATTGTCAGTTCATTTACAAAATCCCCTCCATTTTGTTGAGTCATGAGATAAAATATGAAGCATTTTCGAGTGTGACATTAGCTTATAACTTTCCACAAATTTTGAATCTTATTTCTAGAATACACAATCGTATCACCCCTACTCCATCCTCCACAACCTCCTCAGCCTAATCGATATCTGAATGTTCGAGGTCGGTATTATTCGGAAAAAGTAATACGGTACGAGTTATGTATATTTTTAAAATGGTCAACTTCGTATAGTTCTTTGAACGAAGAAACGATAGTAAACGGCAGGCGGCGGCGCGAAAAGAACCAACACACTTCAAATGAACAAACGACCCATAATTAGTTCCGTACTTTGGTTTCGACTACTATTCATTGTCACTCATGGGTAAAATAATTATTTATTATTATTTTTTATTATTATAATTTACATAACCACAGAATAGTATATAATCTTGTTGTGGTATGGTATTGACATTTGAAGTGGCACCATCTATGAACCCAGTGGATTCACGAACTGTCAAAATAAAAGGCCTACTTTTCCTTTTCAACATGTTTTACCTGAAAGTTGTCCTTGTATGTACTCTCCCTTGGCCGTCCACCAATAACTCTTGACAGTCCTGGCCATCTCTGGACGTCCACCAAGCTTGTCTCGAATATCAGCACTGCGTGTACAATCTACTGTTGTAATTGATTACAACCATAGACGAATCCTATCTAAACCATAGAATACGTCAAGATTCCTAACCGCGAAGGCAAACAAACTGAACGAATGTCGAGATGAGCGGCCCAGAGAAAATACTGATGAAATTATTTGAAGAAAATGATCTCCACCGAACGAGCATGAACAAATTAGTAATGAACTATTTAGTGACTGGTAAGTGTGATCCCAGTCGTTCTTATACGGCATCATGAAAGATGGAAAGTCGGTGACAATTTAATTATGCAGAGGGTTTCAAAGAGGCAGCCGAAAAGTTTCAAGAGGAGGCTGGTGTAGCCCCGCACTTTGACCTTCATACATTGGACGACAGAATTCAGATTAGAGATGCCATTGTTCAAGGCAAAATTCAAGAAGCAACTGCTTTGATTAATCAACATCATCCTGAACTATTGGATAATGATCGTTATCTCTATTTCCATTTGCAGGTGGGATTTAATTTAAAATATCAATAAAAAGCAAATAGCACTAATAACAGACTATAAAAGTTCTAAGTCTGAGTGCAGTTTCAAGAAAAATATGCATTTTGAATATTACGCTTTTGAAACATAATTGAAAGAATTTCGTCATCTAAATAATGAGTAGCAATTAAAATGAATTGTAATTAACTTCTAAACAATATGCTTTGAAAAACGTTGTTTTTCAATGTAAATTCCGTACAGTTCTCAGAAGAATTCAATGTAATTTTTTATTTTATAGCAATTACACCTTATTGAATTAATCAGGACTAACAAAGTAGAAGAAGCTTTAGCTTTCGCTCAGAGCCACTTGAGCGAAGCCGGAGAAGAAGATCCATCAGTTCTTTCAGAACTGGAACGCACAGTGGCTCTTTTGGCTTTCGAGGATCCAAGTAATAGCCCGTTTGGCGATCTTTTGGCCCCGTCACAAAGACAAAAGGTACTGTACTTTTCTTGACACAGTATGTGGTAATTGCATTTATTGTAATAAAAACCAGAATTATTGAATTGTTTTATTTATTTTAAATTTTTTAGGTCGCAAGTGAAGTGAATGCAGCCATTTTAAAGTTGGAAAACCCAGATAGCACCGCCCCCAAAGTAAGTTCACTTTTAAAACTGATACTGTGGGCTCAGGAAAAATTGAACAAAAAAAACGCAAAATTTCCAAAAATGGTGAACTTGGGAAATGCAACGATCGAGGAAAAATAAGTGAAAATATGTGTTATGAACGGTTCGTTTTAAACGGATTGTGTGATACTAATCTTGAATAAGTGTGTAATTTATTGATCATTAGGTTTTATTGCCGAAATTTATTTTGTCAATTTCATACTTTTTTTTCAAACTGTTTACAAGTGTAATATAGAAGTAATTATGACGATAAATAATGAAAAAAAAGCCAATTTTTAGTTTCGTAGAAACGGATGTATATTTACATTGAGATGCTATTGTACAATTAGGCGAAATGAGAGAAGGATTCAGCGGCGAAATTTTATTTGAGATATGTTTAACGATAACAATATATGTGTACTACTACTTAACTTTAGGCTCGTGTTATTTGGATGAAAATAAAAACGATTTTCTTAAGTTGCGAAACTGATAATATAACCTTATAAAAATATCTAAGCAATGAGCCACCTTGAGCTTTCCCAAACGCTAGTGTAAGATAGATTAATGACCTATTTCAACAACTGGTTCGAATATAAGTCCGTTCCAATATAAATCCCCAACGAATGGTAAGATTAAATTGGAACATTTCAAAGATTAAGACATTCACTCCAATTTATTTCAATTTTTGTCTCGAAAGTCTTTTGAACTAACATTTTGGCGCAAATTTCAGGCGTCCGCTATCAACTTCATTCAATAAAACATTAGGACGAAAAACCAAAAAGAAGAAATTCACGTTTTGAGACACCAGAAATATTGAGCATACTAAACTGGAGTTCCAAATAACGGATCCCCAACGCCTTCGCCTCCTTTTGAATTGTTACTGTAAACATATCTTGCAAGTAATTTTTCTTTACGTTGCTGTTCTCCACCTAAGAACAAATCGCCGCAATTATTTTCGTTCGGACATAGCCTTAACGCTTTGCCGACACGCAAGTTTTGGCCGTGAAAACCAAAATATTTCTTGTTGACGGGCTGTTTTTGCGGTTGTTTTTGTTGTTGTTGAACAGATGACGTTAAAACATTACTCTTTAAGAAAATGTCAGATAATATGTTATGGACGTTTTTCTCAAACTGAGGACTGGTTTCACTGTAAATTGTGCTGCATTTGTGAACTGTTCTTTCCATTTCCTCGCCGCCCAAAGTTTTCTCATTCTTTTCTTTCAACTCTTTCATCTTTTTGTACTCTAATTGCATTCCCGTTTGCTTATTTTCTTCGTAGTCTTTCTTTTTTTCCTCCAGTTCGTCTGATGATGCCGTCGTAGATACGTCAGAATAGCCATTATTGTTTCCGACGCGTTTATTGAAAATGCTTTGCAGGGTTTTTACCCCAAAATATCTTTTCTTTTGTTTTTTATTTGACTTTCGTTTTTTTGCAGTGTAGTTTTCGTCCTCGCTGCACTCTTCTTCTTCTTGTAATTCTTCTTCAACTTCTTCATCTTCAGATATCAATAAACTTTGATCGCTTTTTTGGTCAAAACCGCCGAAACCTACTAAAATGGAATTTTTAATTCGGCTCGATTTGGGGGATGATAACGAGTCAGAGTCTAAGATAACGTCTGTGCTAGTACGCATTGGCGATGAAAAATTGTCGGACGACGTCGAATCGAAATGATCCCCTTTATTAGCGTCAGTTTCGATTTCAACATCTTCAAAACGTATCAAATCGTCTTTGTCATTTCTCTTATCAGAAAGAAGAATGTCACTTATTAACGAAATATCATCTTTGCTTATAAAAGGGATTATTTTATGTAAAAAGTTTGTTTCTTTTGTTTCATCCACCAATTGAATATCAGGACTGTTTTTGATTCGAATTTCCTTTTTTGTATTATTATTGTTGTTGTTATTATTATTACTATTAATAATTTTATAGTTGTTTATTTCATTTTCGACGATATTTTCGGTTTTTAATGTTGTCTCAGATTGTTTTTTTTTCGAAAATTTGTAAGAGGAATTTGCAACTATTTTGGAGTCCAATAAGACTTTTTGGTAGACGTCAAGTTTATTGGGCATCCTTTTCATTTTCTCGACGACAGCCTCTTCTTCTGGAGGATAATTACGAGTGCTCGTTCTCGATGTACACCTGAAATAATATTTTTAGAATTGAAAATATTTTTCGAATATAAGGTATCGAACATACGTAACAACGGATTTTCATGCAGCAAAAAGCGTGTTCACGGAAGTCGACCCACGATCCTCGTGCTAGTGGACATTCAAACATAAAAAAAAGGAAAAAATAAAATAAAAATACTATATAAAAAACCTGGAAATATTTTTTGCTCGATAACTATGCATCGTCGAACATCTATAAAACCAACCAAATCAAATAAAATCCAGTTGTTAAATAAAAACTGTACTTCATGCTCCTTTATGTACAAATTTCAATATTGAAATAATACAACGAAATACTGAACCGTGCGATAACATGGAATCGATTGTTTAAATTAAAACACCTGCCTTCTCACCTGCTCATATTGGATTCTGGAGTTCTAGGAGCGGTAGGCGTTTCAGTAGCATTATCGGAAATATTCTTTCCCGAAGACTCATCTCGACCTTCATCCATATTATCAGAATACCTACTAAGGATTAAGATAGCAAGTTGATTTTAGAATATCATGGGGACCTAATTCAATCACCTCAAATTGTAGCTGTCTTCTTCTATTGAATTGTCGCTATCATCTGCCGCTATGTACTGAACTTTGAGTAAACAATCACCCGTTTGTTGCTGTAAAATGTCCACTGCCTCTTTGTGGCACGCCTGTCGCAAATCTTTACCATTCACAAATAATATGGCATCGCCAATGAACAATTTTCCAGTGGCAGCAGCTGGACCTTTAGTTTCCAGTTCAGAAATTAGTATAGGGACTCCATGTTCTCGACCTCCCTTGAATGATCAAATGAGAAATAATTAATTGTAAAACGAATTCGATATTACATGAGTAAACATTTTGAGTATACTTACCGTAATGCTTATACCAAGTCCCTGAGCTAGCTTCCTTTTGACCAAAACAGTTCGAACTTCAGCCTCTGTCAATGTAATAGGTTTGGGACATTCTTCACGTTCAGCGTTTTTATTGCCATTGATTTTGTTGTTTCTGCGACACGCTCTCACAACAGTTTTATGTCGTTGTAACAGGATTTCAGATTCCAATTGACGCCATAACTTATCGCGGACATCGCCACGCATTTCGCGACCTAAAATGATCACTATCAATGAACTTGACGTCACTTATTTGAGTAAACTAAAAACATTTGCATCTCTTGTTGAGATGCAAAACAAGTTTACAATGTACTACCTAACAATTGCAATTGCTGAATCCTGCCTGCTAGTTCTTTATCTAAATATTTAGCAGCCAATTTTGCACCATAAACTTCACTGTTAAGTGCTAGAATGGAATTCCTCAAAGACGCATTCTCTGACATAAGCTGCGCATTTTCGATTTTGCTCCTCGTTTCTTCAATCTGATAATCTGGGAAATACAGGAAGATATAAGAAACAATAAGGAGAATTTTCAACTAACTTCTATCTGCAGAAGTTTTGGGAGCAATCTTCAGTTCTGCTTCCAACTTTTTTCGGATGTTGTTCACATTTGCGGATTTGTGATCGTCACATGGACCTTCTGGCAAATTTGAAAGTTGCGACGCGTGAAACTGCACCAACAAGCTATGTAAATCCTGTTCTAAAATTTCACGTTTCGTTTTTGAGTCTACAAGTTCCGCTCGCATGTTAATTAGTTCTGCCTAGAATGAAAACAAAATATAAAACTTTTCAAATGAAGTCCCAAATAATCTTAGTATTTTAATAATGCCGTTAAATATTCCCATAACACTGCCAAAAATATCATCTCCAAAATTCAAATGCCAGACCTCTGGAAATCAATTAGTCTGACAAATAAAGATATCATCTTAAAAACTAAAGGTTTCCTTCTGAAAGGTGACTCTCAATCTTAAAAAGGAACTTATACGCCCCACAATGTTATCAATCCAACATAAAAATAGTAGTCCCAATTATACAGTTCTCATCAGCTAGTCCAAATGGAGTGAGGACTTTTTTTTATTGATACACAACACAGGGTCACATGCAGACCTATTTTTTATTATGACTTGACGTCGTCACGAATTAATCATTTACCTGATACTCTGTACTTTTTGTCACGTCAATTCAGCCCAGGGGATCAAAAGGTTTGGAAAACCCAGAAAAAAAATACAAATCACTTGAAGATAAAATATTCAGTAGGAGGGAAGGGGGATTCATGAGTTTTATCTATTCATCTGGCTATGTAAAGTTTGATAGACCGGCATAAACTTAGCCATGAGCTCTAAGCCGAGGTCATGGGAAGAACTATTGTGAATTCCAGCTACTTTTTTTTGTTATTACACATCAACAGTTAGAATACTAAATGAGATGTGTAACAGGACCGATAGAGATTTTTGAAATATAAGGATTCACCTCTATTTTAGCGCCATTCTGAAAAATAGTTTGCGCTTTGTGGCTCAACTGGGCAAAGCAGGAACTCAATGTGCACAACTTCTGTCTTATATTGAAAACCGCGTCCGGTTCTTCGGGATCCCATTCACCTACAATTTTAAAGTGTTGTAATAAACATCTGCGAAACCTACCCCAAAAATCGATTTTTCTTAGCGAACTTGTTTTCAATTTACCTACAGTCAGGTCAAGTTCTACAAAAGCTTTGTCAAATTCTTTCTCCAAGATGTCAAGCCATCTAAAACCAACGCTAGCCATTGCTATTTTGCTATTTTTTCAAACACTACTTCCTATAACAAAACAACGCCATTGTTTGCAGTATGTACAAGCAAAAATCATTTCAGACCACAACACAAGTAAATTGATTGACATTATTATAGGATGATTCTATGGATTCAAAAAATTCAATCATAGACTAAAACACAAGATGAAATCTTCACAAGAGCTCGATTCGTACGCCCTCTCGTAAGACATGGTCAACCCGCACGAGTGCTGACGTCACAAGAACTGAAGTTCCAAATTCTGTATCTAAACAATTTTTGGATTATATTGAAACGATTAAAATAAAATTTTTTTTAAAAACAATCATCATGTCCTTTGACAAGTTTATTTTTATCACATATTTGTGGTGGTCCTCTTTGATTTTGTCAAATCAACGTCAAACGTCATTGTCACGCAAGCGCTAAATGAGCAAGAACATCAACAAAACAAAATGGTTTCCGGTTAGCATTTCTGATCGCAAGAATTCTTGACGGAATTATCGCAGTGTTTTGTTTACTGTTGGCATCTGTAATGTGAAAACACGGATCTCAGAATCCGTGAGTGATGAACACCTACTTACCCAGCTACGTTCGTCCGATATGAACAGTATCAATAAAAAATTTCAGACGCTCCGCGACCGATCGATTTCCATTTTATTTAGGCAAAAATAATCAGATTAAAAAAATTACTTCATTAAAAAGCTGTTTAACTTTTCGTAATGTTGTCCTTTCATAATATTTCAATTAAATGCAGTGACAATATTTACAAAGGACAAGGATTGTATAACCTCAAAATTTTGACCCATTCTAGGTTTTAGAAATATTTACTTTTCTTTCAAGGTTATAATGCATGTCAAGGTTCGGCTGGAGGTTCGCTACAATGCGAAGATGAAAAGTGCTATAGGACGCCGTTCGGAAAATCGCTAGTTTAGCAACAGTCAGTTGAAAACATTATGAGGGAAATGGTAGGAGGTTGTTGTGTTTGTTCAGATGACAGGGGATGGTCAGAAAATCCGTTGGTTTATTGCGACGGACAATCTTGTACTGTTGCAGTGCATCAAGGTGAATAGAAATTTCAAAGACGATTTTTTAATGATTTTCGTTGTCAAGATTATATAACATTAATATATATTTTTCTAGCATGTTATGGTATAGTGAGCGTTCCAACTGGTCCTTGGTATTGTCGAAAGTGTGAAAGTCAAGAAAGAGCTGCAAAAGTGGTGAGTAAATATTTCTATTAAATAAGTTTTTAGTACAGATTTGAATAATGATTCTTATTTTAGAAATGCGAGCTGTGCCCAAGCCGTTATGGCGCCCTCAAGAGGACGGACAATGCTGGGTGGGCTCATGTTGTTTGTGCTTTGTACATACCAGAAGTGCGATTTGGAAATGTTACGACTATGGAACCAATTCAGTTGCAATTAATACCAGCTGAGAGATTTAATAAGGTAATACAAAATTGTAGATGAATATAATAATCAATACCTGTGAAACCTTTTCAGGTCTGTTATATTTGTGAGAAAAAAGGAAACCCAGCAAATGCGTCTATAGGTGCATGTATGCAATGCAACAGGACAGGTTGTAAGCAGCAATTCCATGTCACTTGTGCCCAAAGTCTTGGTTTACTGTGTGAAGAAGCTGGCAACTATTTGGACAATGTCAAATATTGTGGTTACTGCCAGCACCACTACAGTAAATTGGTAACCAGTTTTCTTTTGTAATAATGTTGTGTATATTTTCTGAATAATTTATATATAATTGATTATTTTTCTCATTTTCTCCTGAAAGAAAAAGGGCGGTAACGTGAAAACGATTCCTCCTTACAAACCAGTATCAGCAGAAAGTCAACTATCAGATTCTAGTTCAGAGAAAGAGTCGGACGGTGTGAAGGGAACAGCGCAAAGCGTGTCACTTGCTCCCGTGCTGTCTGGTCAGAACGTATCTGCATCTACTATGTCGACGTCTTCGGGCAAACGAAAATCGACAGGTAACATGAAAACCTTGACGACGACTTCCTCTAAATCGTCAATTACGCCATCTGGGGGAGTGGCCAAGTCTGGAAGCAGTCCCAAGAATACGGCGATCCCGACTCCTCCTTCTATCGCCGTTGCTTCTTCAACTTCGTCGTCAACTCATCACGGTTCGAAAAGTTCAGATAAAAGTAAATCTTCTAAGTCGAAAAATTTGAGTGCTACTAGTGCAACGAACAATAGTAACAGTAACGATAATAACAATAACAACGGAGACGATCGGCAAGAACGTTTTCCCGCTAACTTAGATTCAAAAAATAGTAGCAATACTAATGACGATAAACAAAGTGCGGAAAATGTAGTGGCAAGCGGCAAAAGTTCTAAAAAAAGGAAAGCAACTTCGCGTTCAAGGACTCCTACTCCCGTTTCTTCTTCGTCCTCCACAACAGTTACGCCACTGTTGGATACTACCGAAAATGTACCAGAAAAACCATCAGATGAAAAAATCAAAAAGGTGAGAACGGATGATTTTCTTTCGAATTTGCTCTAGACGGGTTTCTGATTAGGAAAAACTTGTCGAATTACAGCCTAAAGTCGAGACTACGCAGTCGATCATATCTAATCAGCCAATCGTTGCTTTAACATCAATTGGAATCAACAACATCAAAAGTCAACACTCGTCTCCACAGAACGCTCCCAGTGCGGTTTCTGATGCTCTTAACTCAGCTCTAGTATCCACCTCATCGCCGATCAGTGGTCCCATTACGTCAACAGGACAACCGTCGCTTGTTGTTTCGGTACCGTTGTCCAGCACGTCACTCAGTCCTCGACCCGGACTGCAAATGAAAACGGCAACTTCCAACCTTTCAGCGAGCGGCAATGAAGATCATTTATCGAACAATTTGGGTAATTTGGCTCTCTCACTTGTTAATAGCCAGACTGATTTGGATTTGTTTTAGACTCATTGAATTTGGATGAAAAAAACCAAAGTGATTTTTTGAGAACAGCTTATGAGAAACAAGAAAGTGTTATTGGAGGTTCTGGTAATTCTGTCGAAGATATGGAATTGGAAAACAATCCGGACGCGATTCCTGCTAAAAGGACGAGGTACGTGAGTAGTTAAGGCAAAAAAAGAAAACATTTCCCCATTTTCAGGTCTCAATCAAACGACAAATCAAACTTGCCCGCCGCCACGAGTAGTAGAGTAACAGGGTCAAAGAAACGGACCAATGCCTCACTCATAGTCAATTTATCCAACAATTCAAACAGCAGTAATCATAGTATTAATAACAGTAACAGTGGCACCAAAAGACTTAGCAGAACCCACTTAACAAATGTTACTCCTCCTCCGCTACAACACAGTGCCATTGTCGCTTCATCTGTAATGTCGGCGGCGACGACAACGACAACTACATCCAATCCACCTGGTGCCTTTTCTAGCATTAACCAGTCGAAACCTTCGTCCAGTCCCTCGTCCAGTCCAGGGTCAACTGAAAGCTTACAAAACCCTGGAACAATTAAAATGGGTCCATCCTCGTCCTCCTCCACGATGAGTGCAATGTCGACGACGTTAACGAAGGGAAGAAAAATAGTCGGTTTGAGTTATTCACAAAACGGCGGACAAACGTCGTCGTCGAACGTGGCTCCACCTCACATGCTCGGTAATCAATTGAATCCAAATTCAAATATGGCTCAAAAAATGACGGATCATTTGAATTCGGAATTGGAGGCGCACAGTATTTTCAACGCAGAAGAAAATTTATCGAGTCTAACCGGTCCGCAATTGCAGCATAAAGTTCTATCGTCTTCGGTTAGATTAAATGCAATGAGCAACAGTAGCGGATCCGTTGGAGCAACCGGTCTGTCGGGGATGTTAGGAAGCGGCGGCACGAACGGAATGAATGTGCCGCAAACGCTCGATCAACTGTTGGAGAGGCAATGGGAGCAGGGATCGCAATTTTTAATGGAACAGGCGCAGCATTTTGACAGTGAGTTTTTTTGATGAACAAACATTTTCATTTCCTTATCTCGAAATCGTTATCACTGGGGGTGCTTTCACAACATCGGGTTATAACTGACCAGTAGTTCTTGCCGCAAATGTCACATTTCAAATGTAAATTAACATTTACAGTGTAAAATGTCTAAGGAGTCACAACTATTCAGTCAAAATCACAAAGGTTGTAATAAGTCAAAAAGGATCTGTGCACTAGTAACATGACAAGAGCATCGAAAATAACCGTATCATAGATCGCGTCTTGATATAAACAAACATCCGCTTCAATGACATACCAAATCACCGATTTATATTGTTATTTCTATGTTTATTCAACCTGTCAAATAACTAATTAAGAATTGTATAATTGTTTTAATTGTATATTGTTATGTGTATATTTATGTCCATAAATTTAATATTCTTTTCAGTCGCATCGCTCGTGTCCTGCCTACATCAGCTTAAAGCAGAGAATTTGCGTCTTGAAGAACACGTGAATTCTTTGCTGCAAAGACGGGATCATCTTCTGGCAGTAAATGCCCGATTAGCCATTCCGTTAACTGGTCAGCCAGCAACACCTCAGTCTTCCCATCCACATACTAGCGGTAATAATTACAACATCTCTTTATGCTTGATCACAGTAGAATGTGACGAATACGATAAGATTCTCTATTATTTGAATGTGTCTTTATTGACCATAAGGTGTTGGGTACGTGCAAGATGCACGTTGGTTAGTCAGACATGCTCTCTGAACTCGAGTGGTAGTAAGATATGGCCATTATGAAAGCCGCGACGACATATCACAAACGAAAGAGGCTGCTGCTCTATTTCCTCTTAGCAGCGCCTCTGATATACAAAATTTAGGTCGCTACTTATTACATCGCACTACTTATTTACGCCGCACTTATTTATCTCAACGCAAAGTTTCCTTTAATTTTTCAGCATAATATCTTTTGTAAAAGTATAAACGAAGGAAAAATTCAAAATGAAATCAGAACTTTGTTGCATTAACTAATTTGTAATGAGTCTTTTTGTCTTTTATATCTGTAAAATATACATATGTAAAGTAACTTACTTCCTTATTCCTGTCAAGCAAATAATATTCACCACGCGGCAATGGCAGCGACTCAAGGAGCAGAGATTTCTCGATCGAGACAATCTCAATCCGCACCTAATAGTAATAATAGCAGTGGGAACTCTTCAAATGTGGGTGTCTCGTCGCCGTATCCAGCTCATCCACAAGGCAGCAGCGTAGTAGACAGTCTTACGTTGGAGAATGGTTTACAGGCGGATTCTAATCAAGTCTATCGACGTAGTCCAACAGTCAGGTAAAAAAAAATTTAATAACGAAAAAAGATAGTTTTACATTTTAAATGAAATAATGGCACAGTTTCATCTAAATATTCGGCCGTATTTGTTATGAAAACAAGTTACTTTGCCCAATAATGTTGTCATTTGTTTTTTATAATTCGGAGGATCATTTTCTTCTGTAATTATTACTTATTCAAGGCTATCGCCGGCTAGTTCTAATAACTTTCCTATGAGGCAAAACGCTGAAGCAGCATCAAGCACCAACCAGCCACGCACACAAAATCGCCAGCAATCATTTTCTTTATATCCTACGAAAACCAGCTGAGAATCTTCGAATGACACGTCGGGGTTTTTTACGTTTTATCGTAGTGTTAACGGGAAATAACGGTGATTAGTTTTGATGTTTTACAACGAACTTTTAATCATCCATTGAATGCTATGCGTTTGCTTGATTTTCAATTATAAACAATTGATAAGTAATAAGTATTAGTAATAGGTGTAATCGCTCAGGGATTAATTGAATATTTGTAAGAGGGATAAAAATGAAAGGGGATTTGCGATTCTTCCTTGGGACCCAACCCGCTCACGTCGTGTATATAGAAATTTTATTGGTATATACTATATTGATATTTTTATGAATATCCTATTGTTTTTTTTTTCATAAGTATTAAGCTTTATTATATATATATTTTTATTTTGTTTTGGTAATCTCCAATTTAACGTCTGAGTGAGTTGGATTGTTAAGGATTTAATAGGGATAAATATGTTGTACCTGAATATAATGCAAATCATTTTGATCGAGTTCGTCTGAAATGTGGACATTTTTTAAACCCATTTTTTTTATACATTTTACGGAGCCAGTCTAGGATTAATCGTTTAATTATTAGTGTTAATAGTAATGATAACAATGACGATGCAAATTCTATATTTGTACAAATACAGATGTTCTATTTGTCCAAATATATGGCCGAACGGTAAAAATTGTTTTCACGACTAGTCGTGAAGATAAGGTGCGGCCTAAAAAAATGTACGTTTTATGTATTATAATTAAACTAATATCAATGTAATCAGTAGCCTAGTTAAATAGGATTCAAGAAAGCCTCCACCAATTATTTTGAGGCTTAACGTTTCATTGAAGACCACAAAAATATGTTTCTATGATGACGAAACGTCGAAAAATTGCACCACATCCGTTGAAAATGAAGGGAAAACTCTTATTTGACGTGGCTACAAATTGTAAACGAAAATGTTTTTTATTCTGATTGCTATATAAAAATTGCATCATATTTATAGAAGTCACTATTTTTTAACGATAATATTTTTGGGATTTTTTGTACTTTTATATGTTGTAGAAATGAATGGAAAGAAAACTGAATGCGATGAGTGTTGATCAATATAGAATTATCGCTAGCGTAAATTAGATGTGATAACAAATATTTCAATGTACATTTCGTTTTGTATTATAAATAAAATTCGCAGGTTGTATTATAAAGTTGTTTTTTTTTATGTAATGTACAATTTCAAAATGATTTAATTAAAATAACACTTCTTGATAAGGAACACGTGCGTCCGATGATCGCGAATCTCCTAAAGCCCTGAAAATTTAAATCTCTCATCGATAGAAAGGGGATCATAATCCCCGTACTCGGAAGGTTTATAAACCACTTTACGCTAACAATGGAACAAAAAAATTACTTACAGTAGGTGAGAAGACGATTATCTGCACCCCCAATAAATATACCCCTGTTGATCTGGCCGCATATCATCCCCTATTCTTTATATCATTCGCGACGATTTAAATTAAGCAAACTCGCAGCTGGATTTGCCGACTCCCCAAAGAAAAACATTTCACATCCCCTCGCCCTCTCACCTAGGGGTCGTCTAAACGAACCGGAAATACGGACCTAAATCAACTGCGTTTCGAGCACGCAACAAAATAGTTTCAATCGTCAAATATTCCACAATTAGCACGGACATAATTAAAAACCCATACGCGCAGGGAGAGTAAAGCGTAACGAATAAAATGATCGACATTTCGACCCCCTTGCGAAGAGGGTCGAACTTCCGGAAACGAAATGATGGGAATTTAATGACCTTTATAACATGTTTTGCGTTTTCATCCCCACGCAAGTAAATTATAGCTAGGAGCACCTGAAGCTCTCGTTGAATTAAATATGAAATATGCAATGTTTCCCTAAAACTAGTTTCGTTTGGTATATTATAAACTTACCCTAATATACGCGCGTACATCTGGAAATTTATTATTTATGTTTGATAAAAACGAAGGATTGAATATAGAGTAAATCGAGGTTTTCTTATCAATATAATAGCGATCGAATTTTCTGAAGAATGTACAAAAAATTTGGTCAATTCGAGAAATTCTTTTAAAACAATCAGGAAATCCCGAATTTTTTGTGAAAATCTATGAATATTTTGATCACATTTAATGATTTGTTGAGAATTTCCTTTCATTTTGCCAAATAATAGAAGGAATTTCGCCAGAATCGACTAGAATGTTTGAGTTTTTCTTTAGAATGTTTGGAAATTTTGTCTCTAATTTTCTTTTTGCAGTCCAAGAAGGGAATTTTCGGAATGTTTTTGGGGCTTTGATGAGATCCACAAATTGCTAAGACATCAATCGTTAATGTTAATGATATGTTCTTCGAAGTTCAGGTAGCTCATTTGCGTCATTAATATTTAATATGAGATATACGAACTAAAGTTTCAATTATCTAGAGCTGACACATATAATTATAGGTGACATGAATATAAATTTACTGTCTGCAAATGACTTTGTGGATGAGATAATAATAATAATGTTTATTCATTGAAAATACTGATATAATAATACAACATAATATATGGCTAAGCGATCGTCTTCATTTCGTTCGCCTAAGATACAAATGAAATAAACAGAACTTTGAGTTAGTCTCACTTTATACGAAATTTCCTGTATTTATAAATTTCCAGGGAGTGAAGAAAAAAAAGCTGAACTAAAATTTGGAATCAAAATTGACCAGAATCTAAAATGGAATATACATGTTCAAAATTTGACACATAAACTACAAGGACTGTTATTTAAATTTAAGTACGTACGACAAGTATTGTTATTATTATCTGAATCCCAGATGTCCTATGGAATAATTGGAAGGGGAGGTATTTATCAAATTCATTTTAAAAAACGAAACAAAAATTGTAATTTTCTGTTTTAAAGTTTTATTGTTCGTTCAAATTTTACACACGCAAACACCTTTTGAGATTTGTATGAATAAACTCTATTATAATTATTATAATCATTGTCATTATTATTATTATTATAACCCTTGCAATCATGGGCTTGCATTTAAAGTAGGAAAGTTGGGGTTGGCCATTGCCATACTATATAATTTTTTTTTTTTAAAAAAAGCGCAGTTTAAAATACAAATCGGCGGTTCAAGCATTTTTCCCAACATGCCTCCTCAGTTATAGTTCACGATTTTATTCCATTTGACTGTTCCACACTATATATTAAATATGCAGCCGGAACCAATGCCTTTGCGTGCCTTCCGAATCACGATGCTATTTTCAAATTAAATTCGAATTTATCGGGATTCGAACCCGGTTTTTCTGGGTAGTGGCTCAGTAATTTTGCTTCTGATGCGATACGATACAGTAATACCGGACCTTGGTGATTATCGAACATCTCACTAGAAATAGAACATGTTCCTAATTTCCTAATGATTTGCACGGAAAACTCACAACTGATATTGAATGGTTTTCTTAGAAATCAATGAGTTTAATGGAAATTCCAAAATGTACACATATTATCGTGAAAATTTTATTGAATTTTGAAGTTGTCATTGGCACCAAAGGGCTCCATTATGAGAATTCGACGAAAAGAGCTTTTTGTTCATCTAATTAATTCCATAAGCTTTATCTGAAAGTGCGGTTTTTCCCATAAGGCTCATTCCTGACCGAGATAATAAAACTTTATCGCACTTTCAACGAAAGATATCGAAATTAGCGCCTATTCAATCGATAATGGGTTTTAAATATCCCGTATTATTGTACATTATATACGTTGTTCACTCCCCGGCGGGTTTATGATATTCGATACATATGTTTCGATTCCCCTGTGTCGACAAAAGCAAATTTTCAAGATTCGTACAACCCCATTCCCAACGACAGGACCGTAACATATTTCGAAGATGAAACCACTTCATTGATGAAACGATTCTAATCAATTTCCTCGGATGACGGTTCTGCAAGCGTATTCCATTTTCGACACGGGTTTCGGACAACAAATAGGGTGGCAATTGCGGGGGCATAACTGAGACGGAATGAGGAGAGATTAGGTGACAAATTGTAGGGGCGGAACAACCCTCTGAGTGGTTTTTTATTTACTTTAATGCAGTCGCGTACTGTTGTTCTTTTCGTATATGGAAAAATTTACGACACCTTTTCAAACTTCAAACCGAAGAATATTATCATACATTCATTGAATCTTTTTGACATGGCTTCATCCCAATGGTTATACATACTTCATGAATATTCATATAATCTTAAGGTAATATCTACGTTTTAGGATCAGACTGCGGGTGCGAGTTGAATGAAATATTGCAACTTTTTTTTGTTCGGCTCACCAAAGGTAGCTAGAAAATTTATAAAAACTGAGGGAGAAAGTATTGCGAATAATAAGTATAACACAACCATATAGGAAGATCGTACCCGTATTAGGTATACCCCAAAACAGGCAAAGAGTGGCAAGCAGAATTACGCAATTTGGAAAGAAAATGAAGGTGCAAAAAAAAAGTACAAACAATCGCTGAGCATACTACGTATTTTAATAGGAGATCATCATTTAAGGATTAAAATTAATTAAATACTCAATTAATTTCCATACTATTTAGACGACAAATACAATTATTATTTGAACTAAAAATGAATTTTCCATATAAAATACAATTGTCTTTGATATGTCTATAAAGAAAAATTGAAACACTATCATTATAAATAAAGTGATCCTCATCTGGAAATGGAATAGAAGAAAATGTAATTAAATCAATCGCTAAGTAACCAATCGTCGATTTGGAAAGAGAAAAACCGCCCCCGAGGGCGTGGTCTAAATCAGCCCTCAACTCTCCGGCAAGTTTCGTCCCGTGTTCAGTCCGGAAAATCGCCTTAAAAGGGCGCACGTGTCGGTCGCGTTTCTCTCATTAACTCCCTATTTTAATCGAAGTGCTAATATGTTTACCATTGATGATCTCGATAGGCAGTTCTTTTTCGATTCGAGTCATTTTCTGAATAGCAGCGGTGGTTCGTCTTCGAACAGCAGCGGAGATCTTTTTTTGTACGATGACGACGACGATGCCGATGACGATGATGACGACGAAAACAGTAGCGATTCGGTTTTATCGAGCTGCTCGTTGAACAGTGATCAGGAAAATAGCAGTTTGACTGTTAAAGAGTAAGAAAATGTTTACCTTTATAATTCAGTGTTAACACTCTGAACTCCTGAAGGGTGAAAAAAGTTGGATAGCTATAGTTGAGCTTATTTGAAAGGTGTTTGAATCTGCAAATAATGAATTTTCAATTTTGATTGTTTCCTTCTTCGATCGAATTATTCGTTGTCATATGCTGTATTGGATTCGGTTGAAACATTTTTGTGTTGATTTTTGGAAAAATTCTTTCAAAACTGAGTTGAAAGTTTATAAAATTGGAATACCTAAAGTTCGAAGAAACTGGTTGCACCAGATTTTCTTTTAATGTACCACGAGTTCTGTTCTTATTAATTCGATTTCCACAAATTTTCAACTCTTCTTCAGATTCTAGAATTTTTCATCGTTTTTTTGATATCACGAAAGTAATTTTCAAATACCTTAATTTTGAGAAAAATATCCGATTTTTAATGGGTTTTCGAAAGTTCTTTTCAATCTGCAGTATTTTAAATTTCCCTTCAAGATTTCCGGATTTCCCTTTATTTCCTCGAATACTTCGTGTTAATTTTTGGGAAACGCCTTTCTCAAAACTGAATTAAAATTTATAGAATGATGAAAAACCAAAAACTCGAAGAAACTATAAAAAAATTTTAAAAACTTTTTTTTAATTCATCATAGTTTCTGTTTTTATGAACCTGATTTTTCGGAATTTTGAACTCTTCTTCAAATTCACGGATTTTTTATCATTTTTTCGAAATCCTGAAAAAATTTTCAAAACCCTCCATTATCGAAATAAAAAAAAACGATGAAAATTATTAATTATTCCCATAATATGATTACACAAAATTCGAAACAGTCAAGTATTCAAGAAATGAAGAAAATTTTGAAAAATATTCTACTTCAAAGGAGTGTTTTATTTCTCGAACACCTCGTTGAAATTCTTTGAAATAATCGGAATCGCAACATGGGCGCAGCAGATCTAGGGGGCGCCTGGCGCCGCTCGCTGCTAAGGAGAAGTTGGAAGGAACACCTTTTTTTGGACTGTCGATTTTTTTTTAGTGTACTAGGGGCCGCTAGGGCAGTGTTCGTACATGGGCGCCTCTGCCTCTTTTTATGATAATGATGATGAATTATTATTATTATTATCCAATTTTGCTAACGTGGACAATCCATTTTCTCTATCTTCTCTTTTTTCTCTTCCCAAAACCTCGTCATGATTTCACTGTAATTCTTTGGATCTTGTGTGCACATTCGTGTTGAGGTTTCCCTTTTCGGTGTCATTTTGACTTTCTTTTTATTTTCCCATCTTCATCTTCTTATCGTGTACTTTTTTCTTTGTTCTGACGATTTTGTTTCTGTTTTCTTGACTTCTTGCCTGTTGAGTTTTTCTGTTATGGATTGTCTATGTTGTTTATTCTTATTTCTTTCAAGTCATATTTTCTGTTTCATGGTACCAACTTGTTTTCGTTTTTGATTGAAATTGAGGAAAAAATTTCTTGATATTTCGTTTTCAAATCACAACTTTTCAATATTTTTTCAATAACTTCGTTTACTATATTTGAGTCTTATATCGTTTACATTACTTTGGTACGATATTTGATGTTTAAATTAATTGACCAAATCATCATATCTACAAAACTTTATGTTCGTCAAGCAATATCATGCTGAAGGTATTCATCGTATTAATCATCATCTTAGGCGCTTCTAAAAGTGGTAGTCGTTTATTATGAGCTACATTTATAAAAAAAAAACGTATAATCTAAATTATCTTTTATTAAAACTATGTCAAAGAGCAGTAGGAATTTATCTGTATTTGTTCAAAAATAAGACTCCGCCTTGCGCATCCGAAATTCCCACAAATAAATTTTCTTTTTCATCACCATCCAGCGACTCTTCGGACGCTTCATTTCATAGTTCAAGAAGGAGGGCAAGTAGACAAAAATCAAGAAAATGTCCACAACAACAAATTCAACAACGACAAGCGGCGAATTTGAGGGAACGAAAGCGAATGCAATCAATTAACGATGCATTCGAAGGTCTGAGGTCGCACATTCCTACTTTACCTTACGAAAAACGTTTATCAAAAGTGGACACATTAAAATTGGCCATCGGATATATAAATTTCTTGAGTGAGCTTGTTAGAACTGACCGTAATGCCAACAACGCCGCCGGTTGTTTTGACGGTCACAACAGAAATTTGCGCAATAGAGATGATGCAACGTCCAGAAAAGTTATACTCAGAGGTGAGTTTTTTTCTCATTATTTTTCTCATCCAATATGAAACTATTTACAAATTAGTCGCTAACAGCAATGGAGAAATTTTATTAATTCTTCCTATTGTTTGATTTTGCTTTTCATAGCTCCATTGACGTAATCGTTTCCCTTTTTTGCACTCATTACAAAAGTCCTAAAAAAGAATTTTACGTTTGTACCAAAGTTTTTCGACAATTTTCCGTTTTTTATGCATGAAAATGAAAGAAAAGCACGATTTTTATTAATAGTTCTAATTGTAAAACCTACGAGTCATATTAACAATCTTGAGCAACGTATTACATATTTAGAAAAGGCGGAAGTATATTAGTCAAATTTGGTGTTGGCTTGAAAAGGATCACAATTCCTATAAAGAAACTACAAAGATGATGTTGATGATTTTTGTTTCAACAGCAATTTTTGGTTTTCGGTTCTAAGAATTGAAATCTCGAAATAGAATTACGAAGTTTTATCGATGAAATTTATAATTTAAGACTTTGGTCCGTTCATTTAGGATTGCCTTTTTCTCCAGAAAAGAAACTTATCATAAAACTGAAATAAAACTTGAACGTCGTCATCCGATCGATGGAAATTCTTTTAAATCTTTTTTTTTCGGTAATTGTAGGCACTGGAAACTCATACACCGTACATTCATTATCTTGGTCACGAACTAAGGAAAAATCAGGCCAGGACGGTTTCATGCACGCGAAAATTTGGATTCCAGAAGATCCGAGATCAATCAAAGAGCCAAATAACTCTTCCGGTTTCGCAGTTGGAAACTGAATAGGAATGGAACGCAAAAACTGTGATTTGGTGAAACTTATGCTAGTCTGTTTTTAGATTTATTTGCTTCCACAAATAATTTATCAGCGATACTGTATGAACAGATTGTTTCCAAATTTTTTTTTACTTATTCATTTATATTGTTACTGGACGTATCATTCTTACAGTTTCGTTAGTAGGAAATAAATTGGCAACATATTTAAATATGTTTTATATGTATATATTATATCGATTACAAAGCAATAAAGATACCTGACTTTTTTTTTCAACAAGCTTCCCTATTTCTTATTCGTTGATTCAGGGATTCTTTTTCATCGAAGTTTGGGTCGTGAGAAATTCGCCATTTTGAACAGATGCAAGTTTTCCACCCCTTACACCGAAAGAGAAGGGATGAACACGTCAATAATTTCCTTGTAACAGCATTGGTTCCAGCTGAATTTTCCCACCAAAGCGGTTGCGTTCTTGGAAATGGAAACGTTAAGTTGTTCGGATCGCAATGCATTCCCGAGAAGAATTTCGAATTATACATTTTCTTGAAATGAAAAATTCGTTACCTTAGTAGTGCATTTAAATGATCTTAATAATTAATTGCAAGGTGGGAGGCACTAAGACCACAAATTTAATGCAAAGCTTTATTTTAATCTCATGTACAATTGTTGTATTTAGTCTTGTAGACTTCTGTTCGTTTCCAATATTAAATATAGGCACTATTTCAAATGTATCTTACATCAACTCCTTTCTTTATACATATATTTACATAATACTTTAAGATCAGACTTATTTACTAAATTTTAATGTTGCTTCCTCCCTTTTATTGGTAAAACGCGATTTCGCTTTTCCATCTCAATTGTTGTGTATTTCAACACATTTCAGCAAATTGATTGTGGTCATGCAAGTCTAAAAATGTCATTTTCCCGCTCTGTCCGAGATCTGAATCTGTTGATGAATTAATGGGTCTTTATATAATTTAGTAACTCATACATGATGACAAAACGTCAAGTACAGAAATAAATACATTAATATCTGATAGGGAAGGCAAAAATAAAATTCACAATTAGTTTAAAAAAAATACTTTAAATATAAAACAATTCAGTTACTATCTTTATCACCAAACAAATTTTTTAGTCACCAATGTGACTTTTCCACTCCATAACAAGGATCTTCTAATCTGAATTTAATAATGATACAGTAGAACCCGTTAGGTCAATGCATGCAGGGTTGTTTTCTTCAATTTCAATTACATTACTCCAGTTCGCTTTACGTTCGCTATTTCCGGGATTATCTTTAGGCGTACATATTGAAAGGTCTGTGCGTGATAAGTTATCACCTGACGATCCCAACAAAGGAGAGGGAGATGTTTTCTTCGGAAATGGCAGAACCTTAACTATTCCACCTTCCCCTCCAGTAATTAAAACTTTTGGATAATTTCTTTTCACAGGAATCAGTCTGCTTTGTGCATCTGGTGTTAAACACGTAATGCTGCTGGGCGCGGTCGTTTGCACAGTCAAAACTTTGTGTTTTGCGGCAACATTCAACTTGGACGATGTTACTGTTGCTGAAGCAGAGGTTGAAGTACATGATGTTGTAGTTAAACCTTTTGAAACTATTTTGAATTTGTCCATAAGTTTTGAGCTCTGAAGTGTCAAGGTACGCTGCAAAATGCTAGCTGTTGAAGTGGCTACTGGAGTTTGAGGTAACGCACTTCCTCGCTTTGGAAGTACGACAAACTTTTTTTGTCCACTAGCAGACACAATTTGAGGTAACTTCAATGACTGCTGTTGCACGTGATGTTCCTCTGTCGAATGTGTCGTTCCCGATTGGAGCTTAATATTTTGCAAATTACCTAACTTGGGATTTTTTTGCTGATATTGTAAGTGGTTATGGTACGGCACATGGGGAGAATCGCTGTGAGTTGCGGAAATTTGTTCTTTTGAAGGGAGATGCTGATCCTTTGCAACAATCTGTTCCTTCGACAAAACTTGATCTTTTGCAACAGCCTGCTCCTTAACAGCAGCAGATTCTTTCGCAGGTACTGGCTCCTTCGCCGATTTCAGCCTGCAATGATGACATTTCACGTGAAAATAAATGTGTGTGATATTTTCTTGCGGATTTCAAATGATATTTCACTAAACTAGGTTGTCAAAAAAAATGCTGATAAAAGTTTCGGTGGATCTCCCGATGCTGATCGACTTTAATGTTGAAAATTAACAAATGAATATTCACCTGTAAATTTGACGAATCTTGCTCGGTTTTAATGGAGGTTGCAGCAAATGTTGCGCTAAAGTACTATCGGAAAGGCGCCTCTTTCTGCTACTAGCTGCACCGTCATATTTCATTTGTGCTTGAGATTCCGATGTACGAAATGTGGCACTGTTATCACTATTAAACGCAGTTGCAGTACTTGTAGTAGCAGTCGCGCATCGTTTACGTTCAGTGTGGACTGACGATAGTAAATTCTTGTTTTGTCTTGCTGCAATTTCAGCTATGCCATCTGCGATTGCTGTGTACGGCGTCTGGGGAGCTGTACGTATCAGAATTGGTGCTGTTCTTCGCCCTTCTAAAGCCCAGTCTTCAAGTCCAATATCAGTCACACCTACACCTCTCCCAGTACCACAACTACATAAAATTGTCTGAATTATTTCATAATTCTCTCTCTCTATCATACTTCTAATTATATTAAATATAGCCTGACTCCCTTATCATCACTTAATTTTTTTCACCATCCCTAAGTGAGGAAATCTTAAATTTACCCAATAAAGTGATGCTAACCTTTAATGACAATGTAACCCATAAAATGGTGTAATTTTTATCCATGAAAAGGTTAAGCCAGTTCACTGAAAATTTAGTCTTTAATGAGCACAGGTCTTATAACGTCATTGTTTTGACAAATCAAACTAAGGGAATTAGTATTCTGCATGAGTGATACTTACTGACGTGCAATCGCTGTTAAAGTCTCATCATTAACAGCGCGTCGCACTTCCGCCTTGTGCCGTTCCAACGATATCTTCATAATCTTGCAGGCCTCTTTCAAAAAATTTTGCTTCTCTTCATCCAAGGGGCCTTGCGCCCTGCACACCGATACCAATTTGGAATAGGCCTCCAGCTCTGGAAAGTGAATAATAAAAAAACAGCAACCACATAGTTAAATGAAGTAGACACCTACGTAAAGCCCGCAAAGCATGGAAGGACTCGTCTTCCGTCATATTTGCCGACAGGGGCACCATTTCTTGTCTGTAAAGAACGAAATCACAGCATTACTAAAAGAATATTTTTGTGATTTATAGAACGTATTGTGTACGATATACCTATATAGCGGCAAACGAATGTTCTGTATGACAATCCACCAAAATTATTAAATTCGTTTCGTATTAGCCGTTACTAGGTTACTACATATCAACCATAGATGAAATAGCTTTTTCCAATCTGATTGAAAGGCACTACTATCACAGAGTAAGTACTAAGCATACTGTGTTGTCGTCCATCTTTTTACAAGTTCTGTGTAGCAGTGCATCCCTTGATTTCATAATGTGCATAACGTAGCAAAGTTCTAGTCGCATTCTCTGCCTCTTTTTATTAAATGTTTCGGCATTCTATAATCCTGGTAGCGTGTCTACTATTCACTTAAACAAACGTATATTATTTAATGTAAAATGTATTATTTGCTATAATGCATAAGTCTCGTAGTACTCAGTGATCTCGAAGCGCCATCGACGGTACTGCTGATCCCACAACCATTGACTAATAACAAAGAATATATACATACTGAACAAGAAGCGTCACTCTCGGTAATTTAGGAACAAAATCGTACTAACAGATTTTGTGACCTTGAGCGAGTTTGGTGAGCCTGCGCACTAACAAAACGCTAGACACACGAACTCAGGAATTTATTCGAATTGATTATCGTTAAGTCAAATGGGATGGAAACAAATCAGACATGAAGTTTTGATTTTGATTAACACAATAAGTTTTGAACGAAGAAGAACCATTCATCTCACGTAACTTTGGAACATATTTCCGTCGTCCTAAATCCGGTCCTGGCAAGTTTTAAAGGTGTTTTAGCGCCATAGTGAAATCTTATTTCTTATTGGTGCGAAATCAGCTGTTTATGTCAATCCGTTTCATTTGGTGAACGTGCGCACTAAAAATCCTATACGAATTTTGCGTGGGAGTGACGCTTCTTGTTCAGTATGTATATATTCTTTGCTAATAATACAACTAATAATACAGTATTATTAGTCAATGCCACAACCTACGACAATGCGTTGTATCAACTATTGTTAGCAAGTGGTTGGCTAAACCATAGATAAAATAATATAACAGATACCCTACTCTCCAGCCGATGACGTTGGTGAGTTTCAGCGCATCCCGGGCAGTATTTGGTTATGTTATATTAATACGGAAATTCCAGATATTATTTCGTCTTGCTCCATGATTTTTTTGATGGAACGGTAATAAATGCTCATCATTGTTGCCTTTGGTGTATAAGCGCTTTGTATTTCGAATTATCAGTTTTATAAATTGACAAAGACAATAATTTCATATTACTACTGTATAGATTATAAATCTATACTAAAAGCAAAAAATGGACTGAATGAACCGACAAACGATGCGTTTGATTCGATAACTGAATTCGATCTGACTGCGGCACGATAACAACTCGACAAAACCGCACTTGTCTCCAAAGAAAAAATGAGATTTCAACAACTACTTTTGGAATTTCTTCCAGTTTACCTAATATAGCAAGTTTAAAACTTGTTATAATGTTGCGTAATCATTCTATTTTATAAAGGTTTCTACGATATCAGTAAACCGCATGAGTATTTCGACCATTTGGCAACGTCGAGCCTGTTTTTGACGTTTAATGTAACCAATTCCCAAATGTCGGGGACATGATTCTTGTTGGGGGGGGGGGGAATGTCAGGGACAGATTCTGCATGATTACCCACCACCGCGAATCCCCGCGAAGACCGCCCCCGCGAAGACCCCACCACCAAGTTCTCCCCCCCCCAGTTCTTCCCCACCGCGAAGACCCCCCCCGCCGAAGTCCCACCCCGCGAAGTCCCCCCCCGGCATTCCTGGGGAGTCGGCTGCACTTTCGCGGATTCGGTGGCAGCACTCCTGGGGGGCGGTGGCACACTGGCCTGCGCTCGGGAGCGGCGGCACTCGTTGGGAGCGGCGACACACTGGGGGGTGCTCCCAGGGGCGGCACATGTGGGGGGCGCCCGTGGGCGGCGGCGACAAACTGGAAGGCGTACTGGGGACGGAGCAAGGGGGGGCGGCACACTAGGAGCGGCACATTTTTTGGGGACGGCACAATAATTAGGTTAGGAGAGGTTAGGTGAGAGGTTAGGTGAGGTTAGGAGAGAGGTTAGGTGAGAGGTTAGGTGAGAGGAGAGGTTAGGAGAGGTTAGAGGTTAGGAGAGGTGAGAGGTTAGGTGAGGTTAGGTTAGGTGAGGTTAGGAGAGAGGTTAGGTGAGGTTAGGAGAGGTTAGGTGAGGTTAGGAGAGAGGTTAGGTGAGGTTAGGAGAGAGGAGAGGTTAGAGGTTAGGTGAGAGGTTAGGTGAGGTTAGGAGAGGAGAGAGGTTAGTTGAGAGTTAGGTGAGGTTAGGAGAGAGGTTAGGTGAGGTTAGGTGAGGTTAGGTGAGAGGTTAGGTGAGGTATTATGCCGCTCCTATTGCGCCGCCCCAGTGTGCCGCCCCTAGTGTGACACACCCCGAGGGTGCCGCCCCCAGCCCGCCGCCCCTAGTGTGCCGCCCCTAGCGTGCCACACCCCCGAGGGTGCCGCCCCTACTGTGCCACAAACCTGGGGCGCCGCACCCCAGTGTGCCGCCACTAGCGTGCCACAAACCTGGGGCGCCGCCCCCAGTGCGCCGCCCCTAGCGTGCCGCACCCCCGAGCGTGCCGCACATATTGTGCCGCAGCTAGTGTGCCGCAGCTACTACGCCGCCCAACCCCCCGAGGGTGCCGCCCCCACTGTGCCGCCCCTAGCGTGCCACACCTCGTGGGTGCCGCCCCCAGCCCGCCGCACCTAGTGTGCCGCACCTATTGCGCCGCCCCTAGCGTGCCACACCCCTATTGCGCCGCCCATAGCGTGCCACAAACCTGGGGCGTCGCCGCCCAGTGTGCCGCCACTAGCGTGCCACAAACCCGGGGCGCTGCCCCCAGCGTGCCGCACCTACTACGCCGCCCCCACCCCAGAGGGTGCCGCCCCCAGTGTGCCGCCCCTGGCGCGCCACGTCGCCGAGGGTGCCGCCCCTAGCGTGCCACTCCCCCGTGTGTGCCGCCCCTAGCGTGTCACACCCCGAGGGTGCCGCCCCCAGTCTGTCGCCCCTAGTGTGCCGCACTTATTGCGCCACCCCTAGCGTGCCACACCCCCGAGTGTGCCGCCCCTATTGTGCCTCCCCCAGCGTGCCCCATATTGTGCCGCCCCCTGCCGTGCCGCTCCACCCCTGAGGGTGCCGCCCCCAGTGTGTCGCCTCTATTGTGCCGCCCCCAGCGTGGCCCCTTTTGTGCCGCCCCTAGCGTGCTACACCCCCGAGTTTGCCGCCCCAGCGTGCCCCCCGTCATGTGCCGCCACCACACCCCGATGGTTGCCGGATATTTACGGCTATTTCCGGCTGTTTTCGGGTATTTCCGGCTATTTTCGGCTGTTTCCAGCTATTTTCGGATACTTCCGGCTATTTTCGGATATTTCCGGCTATTTTCGGGTATTTCCGGCTATTTCCGGCTATTTCCGGAAATAGCCGAAAATAGCCGGAAATAGCCGAAAATGGCCGAAAATAGCCGGAAATATCCGGCAACCATCGGGGTGTGGTGGCGGCACATGACGGGGGGCACGCTGGGGCGGCAAACTCGGGGGTGTGGCACGCTAGGGGCGGCACAAAAGGGGCCACGCTGGGGGCGGCACAATAGAGGCGACACACTGGGGGCGGCACCCACGGGGGTGGAGCGGCACGGCAGGGGCGGCACAATATGAGGCACGCTGGGGGAGGCACAATAGGGGCGGCACACTCGGGGGTGTGGCACGCTAGGGGCGGCGCAATAAGTGCGGCACACTAGGGGCGACAGACTGGGGGCGGCACCCTCGGGGTGTGACACGCTAGGGGCGGCACACTCGGGGGAGTGGCACGCTAGGGGCGGCACCCTTGGCGACGTGGCACGCTAGTGGCGGCACACTGGGCCTCGACGCCCCAGGTTTGTGGCACGCTATGGGCGGCGCAATAGGTGTGTGGCACGCTAGGGGCGGCACAGTGGGGCGGCACTCTCGGGGGTGGGGGCGGCGCAGTAGCTGCGGCACACTAGCTGCGGCACAATATGTGCGGCACGCTCGGGGGTGCGGCACGCTAGGGGCGGCGCACTGGGGGCGGCGCCCCAGGTTTGTGGCACGCTAGTGGCGGCACACCGGGTTGCGTCGCCCCAGGTTTGTGGCACGCTAGTGGCGGCACACTGGGGGGCGGCGCCCCAGGTTTGTGGCACAATAGGGGCGGCACACTGGGGCGGCGCAATAGGAGCGGCATAATACCTCACCTAACCTCTCACCTAACCTCTCACCTAACCTCACCTAACCTCACCTAACCTCTCACCTAACCTCTCACCTAACCTCACCTAACCTCACCTAACCTCTCTCCTAACCTCACCTAACCTCTCTCCTAACCTCACCTAACCTCTCACCTAACCTCACCTAACCTCTCACCTAACCTCACCTAACCTCTCTCCTAACCTCACCTAACCTCTCACCTAACCTCTCTCCTAACCTCACCTAACCTCTCACCTAACCTCTCTCCTAACCTCACCTAACCTCTCCTAACCTAATTATTGTGCCGTCCCCAAAAAATGTGCCGCTCCTAGTGTGCCGCCCCCCCTTGCTCCGTCCCCAGTACGCCTTCCAGTTTGTCGCCGCCGCCCACGGGCGCCCCCCACATGTGCCGCCCCTGGGAGCACCCCCCAGTGTGTCGCCGCTCCCCACGAGTGCCGCCGCTCCCGAGCGCAGGCCAGTGTGCCACCGCCCCCAGGAGTGCTGCCACCGAATCCGCGAAAGTGCAGCCGACTCCCCAGGAATGCCGGGGGGGACTTCGCGGGGTGGGACTTCGGGGGGGTCTTCGCGGTGGGGAAGAACTGGGGGGGGAGAACTTGGTGGTGGGGTCTTCGCGGGGGCGGTCTTCGCGGGGTATTCGCGGTGGTGGGTAATCATGCAGAATCTGTCCCTGACATTCCTCCCCCCCCCCAACAAGAATCATGTCCCCGACATTTGGGAATTGGTTACATTAAACGTCAAAAACAGGCTCGACGTTACCAAATGGTGCCGCCCCTATTGTGCCTCCCCCAGCGTGCCCCATATTGTGCCGCCCCCTGCCGTGCCGCTCCACCCCTGAGGGTGCCGCCCCCAGTGTGTCGCCTCTATTGTGCCGCCCCCAGCGTGGCCCCTTTTGTGCCGCCCCTAGCGTGCCACACCCCCGAGTTTGCCGCCCCAGCGTGCCCCCCGTCATGTGCCGCCATCACACCCCGATGGTTGCCGGATATTTACGGCTATTTTCGGCCATTTTCGGGTGTTTTCGGCTATTTCCTGCTATTTTCGGCTGTTTCCGGCTATTTTCGGCTATTTCCGGAAATAGCCGGAAATACCCGAAAATAGCCGGAAATATCCGAAAATAGCCGGAAATAGCCGAAAAAAGCCGGAAACAGCCGAAAATACCCGCAAATGGCCGAAAATAGCCGGAAATACCCGAAAATGGCCGGAAATTGCCGAAAATAGCCGGAAACAGCCGAAAATAGCCGAAAACACCCGAAAATGGCCGGAAATACCCGAAAATAGCCGGAAATATCCGAAAATAGCCGGAAATAGCCGAAAAAAGCCGGAAACAGCCGAAAATACCCGAAAATGGCCGAAAATAGCCGGAAATACCCGAAAATGGCCGGAAATATCCGAAAATAGCCGGAAATATCCGAAAATAGCTGGAAACAGCCGAAAATAGCCGGAAATACCCGAAAACAGCCGGAAATAGCCGTAAATATCCGGCAACAGCCGGAAAGAGACGAAAATAGCCGGAAACAGTTGAAAATAACCAGAAATAGCCGGAAATACCCGAAAATAGCCGGAAATAGACGAAAATAGCCGATCCGGCTATTTACGGTTATTTCCGGTTATTTTCGGCTGTTTCCGGCTATTTTCGACTATTTCCGGCTATTTCCAGCTATTTTCGGTTTTTTTCGGTTATTTCCGGCCATTTTCGGGTATTTCAGGTTAAATTCGGTTATTTTCGGGTATTTCCGGCTATTTTCGGCCATTTCCGGATATTTTCGGGTATTTCCGGTTATTTTCGGCTGTTTCCGGCTATTTTCGGGTATTTCCGGCCATTTTCGGGTGTTTTCGGCTATTTTCGGCTGTTTCCGGCTATTTTCGGCAATTTCCGGCCATTTTCGGGTATTTCCGGCTATTTTCGGCCATTTTCGGGTATTTTCGGCTGTTTCCGGCTTTTTTCGGCTATTTCCGGCTATTTTCGGATATTTCCGGCTATTTTCGGGTATTTCCGGCTATTTCCGGAAATAGCCGAAAATAGCCGGAAATAGCCGAAAACACCCGAAAATGGCCGAAAATAGCCGGAAATATCCGGCAACCATCGGGGTGTGGTGGCGGCACATGACGGGGGGCACGCTGGGGCGGCAAACTCGGGGGTGTGGCACGCTAGGGGCGGCACAAGAGGGGCCACGCTGGGGGCGGCACAATAGAGGCGACACACTGGGGACGGCACCCTCAGGGGTGGAGCGGCACGGCAGGGGGGGCACAATATAGGGCACGCTGGGGAAGGCACAATAGGGGCGGCACACTCGGGGGTGTGGCACTCTAGGGGCGGCGCAATAAGTGCGGCACACTAGGGGCGACAGACTGGGGGCGGCACCCTCGGCGACGTGGCGCGCCAGGGGCGGCACACTGGGGGCGGCACCCTCAGGGGTGGGGGCGGCGTAGCAGGTGCGGCACGCTGGGGGCAGCGCCCCGGGTTTGTGGCACGCTAGTGGCGGCACACTGGGCGGCGACGCCCCAGGTTTGTGGCACGCTATGGGCGGCGCAATAGGGGTGTGGCACGCTATGGGCGGCGCAATAGGGGTGTGGCACGCTAGGGGCGGCGCAATAGGTGCGGCACACTAGGTGCGGCGGGCTGCGGGCGGCACCCACGAGGTGTGGCACGCTAGTAGCTGCGGCACACTAGCTGCGGCACAATATGTGCGGCACGCTAGGGGCGGCGCACTGGGGGCGGGGCCCCAGGTTTGTGGCACGCTAGTGGCGGCACACCGGGGTGCGGCGCCCCAGGTTTGTGGCACGCTACTGGCGGCACACTGGGGGGCGGCACACTAGGGGCGGCGGGCTGGGGGCGGCGCAATAGGAGCGGCATAATACCTCACCTAACCTCTCACCTAACCTCACCTAACCTCACCTAACCTCTCTCCTAACCTCACCTAACCTCTCTCCTAACCTCACCTAACCTCTCACCTAACCTCTCACCTAACCTCACCTAACCTCTCACCTAACCTCACCTAACCTCTCTCCTAACCTCACCTAACCTCTCACCTAACCTCACCTAACCTCTCTCCTAACCTCACCTAACCTCTCACCTAACCTCTCTCCTAACCTTACCTAACCTCTCACCTAACCTCTCTCCTAACCTCACCTAACCTCTCTCCTAACCTCACCTAACCTCTCCTAACCTAATTATTGTGCCGTCCCCAAAAAATGTGCCGCTCCTAGTGTGCCGCCCCATCACAATCGATAAGAAAATATTTAGGTCGATAAATCTCCGTCCCCAGTACGCCTTCCAGTTTGTCGCCGCCGCCCACGGGCGCCCCCCACATGTGCCGCCCCTGGGAGCACCCCCCAGTGTGTCGCCGCTCCCCACGAGTGCCGCCGCTCCCGAGCGCAGGCCAGTGTGCCACCGCCCCCAGGAGTGCTGCCACCGAATCCGCGAAAGTGCAGCCGACTCCCCAGGAATGCCGGGGGGGACTTCGCGGGGTGGGACTTCGGGGTCTTCGCGGTGGGGAAGAACTGGGGGGGGAGAACTTGGTGGTGGGGTCTTCGCGGGGCGGTCTTCGGGGGGTATTCGCGGTGGTGGGTAATCATGCAGAATCTGTCCCTGACATTCCCCCCCCCCCAGCAAGAATCATGTCCCCGACATTTGGGAATTGGTTACATTAAACGTCAAAAACAGGCTCGACGTTACCAAATGGTGCCGCCCCTATTGTGCCTCCCCCAGCGTGCCCCATATTGTGCCGCCCCCTGCCGTGCCGCTCCACCCCTGAGGGTGCCGCCCCCAGTGTGTCGCCTCTATTGTGCCGCCCCCAGCGTGGCCCCTTTTGTGCCGCCCCTAGCGTGCCACACCCCCGAGTTTGCCGCCCCAGCGTGCCCCCCGTCATGTGCCGCCACCACACCCCGATGGTTGCCGGATATTTACGGCTATTTTCGGCCATTTCCGGCTATTTTCGGCTATTTCCGGAAATAGCCGGAAATACCCGAAAATAGCCGGAAATATCCGAAAATAGCCGGAAATAGCCGAAAAAAGCCGGAAACAGCCGAAAATACCCGAAAATGGCCGAAAATAGCCGGAAATACCCGAAAATGGCCGGAAATTGCCGAAAATAGCCGGAAACAGCCGAAAATAGCCGAAAACACCCGAAAATGGCCGGAAATACCCGAAAATAGCCGGAAACAGCCGAAAATAACCGGAAATACCCGAAAATAGCCGGAAATGGCCGAAAATAGCCGGAAATACCCGAAAATAGCCGAATATAACCTGAAATACCCGAAAATGGCCGGAAATAACCGAAAAAAACCGAAAATAGCTGGAAATAGCCGGAAATAGTCGAAAATAGCCGGAAACAGCCGAAAATAACCGGAAATAACCGTAAATAGCCGGATCGGCTATTTTCGTCTATTTCCGGCTATTTTCGGGTATTTCCGGCTATTTCTGGTTATTTTCAACTGTTTCCGGCTATTTTCGTCTCTTTCCGGCTGTTGCCGGATATTTACGGCTATTTCCGGCTGTTTTCGGGTATTTCCGGCTATTTTCGGCTGTTTCCAGCTATTTTCGGATATTTCCGGCTATTTTCGGATATTTCCGGCCATTTTCGGGTATTTCCGGTTATTTTCGGCTGTTTCCGGATATTTATGGCTATTTCCGGCTTTTTTCGGCTATTTCCGGCTATTTTCTTTTCGGCTATTTCCGGCTATTTTCTTTTCGGCTATTTCCGGAAATACCCGAAAACAGCCGGAAATTGCCGGATCGGCTATTTTGCTTTCTAGTAGTTCATTCAACTTGTAGTTTTGCTTTCTAGTAGTTCAGTCTTAGATTACCGTAGCTCAAATGACCCAAATATAAAATACTTAAAGTTAAAGCGACCTCTGCGGTTGGAATTACTATACTAAAGTATCTGAGAACATGTCAAAGCGTAATGCCCCTTACACACTATTAACCATTCCACACAAACACAATTACGTGGAAGATACAACGGTCTCTGATGGTCTCTACTAAAAAAATAATCAAAACGTTGTCTGTTTCACGTATCAAAGGGGGCCGTGCACGTCTATCTATCTGATGTACCCGCTAACGAATGTGTGGACAGCAGGAGGAATATTATCGTCGAAATAAAACACATTTTACCACTCATGATGAAAATTTTACTATGCATTCTTAAGAACCACAGAGATATTATATAAATTAAATACGAGCTCTATTGAACCTTTCGAGAATAAACAGTTTTCATGACTCTTGAAATAATTCAATTCAAATAAACTTATCAAACATTAGAAAATCACACAAAAATCACATAAGAGAAAGTAAAGGGAAAGGATATTTTAATATCGCTTTATTAAATTTTTATATTGGATAGAAAAAGAAACTAAAAGTTCGTATCATTCATGAAACAAAGTTCGAAGACCAAAACAAAAGTTACCATTTCCTATATTGACATTGATATACCAAACCATAAGATAAAAGGTAATTATGTAAGTGTTTTGGAGAACAAAAATTGTTGACTCTTTATAATATTAATATACAGGTATCTTCTTTGCTATAGTTTTTCGGCACATATGACACGTGTTCAAAGTATCTGCACATTTAGCACAAGCCCCATGTCCACAAAGAAATACCACATTGCGCTTGCGTTCCATGCATATACCACACGCGTGACTTTCCTCGATTTCGGCGATTTTTGATTCTAAGTAGCGCATGCGCTCCGCGCTAGGTTGCCTGCTTTTCGGGGGCACAATGCGGCCGTCTTTGGTAACACGTTTACTCACTGCCAAGCCACACTGCAAACATTTTTTCATCCTGGAGGAGCAGTCTTCGCAGGCGGGTTTGTGGCGACAAGGTTCTAATAGGACGTTATCTTCGGATAACTCTGAACATATCAGGCATTCGACTGGTTTGGCACACACGCTACCACCCTCACAATTTGGACGCTTTGCGCTCGAGCGACCACGTTTGGTATTTGCGTCGCATTTTGGTGCGTCAGTGGTGTTATCGCCAGGACGTCTGTAAAATATTTCAATGAAAATGAAAAATTACAAGTTTAACTTTGGTGACACAAAACTAAGCTGATATGTAACATAAGTAAGTCAAATTTCAGAACATTTATACTTACAAAACCACGTTCAGGCATTTCATCTGCTTTTTTTCTTCATCAACGTCGTCCTCATCTTCATCATCATCACCATCACCGTTCACACTTAACAAGCTGATGTTTTCAATTATTCTTTCTTCCTGTCCATCATTTTCGTTGTTCATGACTTCCGCTAACTTAATCCCATCTCTATTTCCCACTCCATACGCTAACAATAGTTCTCTTATCCTATCATCTTCCGCCATTGTTAATGCCGTTTCACCCTTATCGTTTTTCATCTCCAAATCCGAGCCTTGACGTACCAAGAAACAGGCAACTGCAAGCATCAGTCTCCGCCCCTCTTCCTTAATAAGAGCCCGTTCCGTTAACTCCTCCCAAATTGCACGTATCTGAGGACAGTCTCCTTTTTCAACTATTTGTTTCGCTAATTCTTCCGCGTTGGAGGCCGCAATCGCAAGTCTCGCCCTCCTACCCACCGCTCCATGTAAGGGTGTCTCGCCGTCTTCGTCCTTCGCGGTCAAATCAGCGCCCAAGTCCACGACCAAACTTTCAACACAACCGCAATGCGCTTGGCCAACCGCAAGCTGTAGAGCCGTCTGACGTCGATTGTTACGTAAATTTACATCGCCGCGCCCCTGTCGAACGATCGCCCTCAAAACGTCCACATGACCATTAAGAGCTGCTAAATGTATAGCAGCAAAACCGTCGTCTTTTTTCACATCTACCAATTGCCGAGCTCTACGTAATAATAAAATTGTCGCGCGTGTTTTCCCCTTAAGAGCAGCGTGATGAAGTGCGTTAAAACCCCGTCTGTTTCTTAAAGTCACATCAAACGCATCGCGGCTGCAGACGCGGTTAAAGCTATCGTCATGTAGAAACAATTCCACAACTTCCAAATTGTCTTTGCCAATAGCGTCATGCAGAGGCGTATCACCATATAGATCGCGACGATTTGGATCAGCTCCTGCATCAAGGAGCACACGGGCGCAGTGTGCAGGCCGTTTATGAGCAGCCACATGGAGAGCAGTACATCCGCTACGATTTGAGGCGTTTATGTCAACCGGTTGGCGCGGTGTTGATGAGGCATTCTTCTGATTATTGGATGATCCCGAATGGAGGAGAAGATGAAGAACGTCAGGTCGGTTGCCAAAGGCGGCATAATGTAGACAGGTGTCGCCATCGTTATCGGTAGCGTTGGGGGAAGCTCCAGCGTCCAGAAGTAAACGTACCACAGACAAATGCCCTTGGTGAGAAGCGACTTGGAGCGCAGTTTTGCCACCGCTGGGGGTGTCCACCGAAAGGACTGCAAAATCAGACTTCAATAGATGAGCGCAGGCATCTGCGTTGCCCTGAGCGGCCGCCCTCACCAGACGATCCGCTGCAAGATTATGGGACGAGGGGATGGAATGTGCAACGTCTGTTAATGGCCAGTGTACTGAAATACAATCTCCTGTAAAAAATGTTATATCGTTGCAAGCGATTTACTTACTGGATGGTTCCAAACGCTGATTTTGAGACGCATGCATCGTATTGGCCAATTCGGCCGCGCTTCCTGGAACAACGCGCACGCACCGTGGATTCAATGTCCAAGCATGACCGTCGAGCTGCACCCTCAAGTCCCCATCAGAGTAGACCTTCAAAACACGACCCACCTTTCCTAATGTCTGGAGTTTGATACGACATTATGAGAGAACGTTCAGCATCATTCAAATGCGAACTTACGTTTTTCATAACATCTATCCATTCGCCGTGACCTTTTTGAAGTTTTTTCACCTTTTCCGCGTCTTCGATAACACTGACTACATCGCCGGCTTGAAACACTTCAACCTTTACAAGAGCCGCAGGATTAAAAGTCCAACGGTTGTTGCAACCGTCGTACTGCACCCTGATGTCACCCTTGTCAGTGACTCGATGAACTGCACCAATTTTCGTCACGTAATCCATCATACGGACATTCCAACCACCGTGCCCTTGTTGCATCGCTTTAATTTCTGCCGTCTGCAGATGTGTCGCCACGCGAACTTTATCTCCGACACGGAAACGAGGTGGCGCAGCGACAATTACCATTTTTTCGCGCGATTTACCCAAAACCGGTAAGTGGTCAGGGTAATAGGAGCCGCCGGAAGAGGGCTGCACGAACTTGATGTCGCAATTACCTTTTTGACCTAAACGATAAACGTTCGTGGTGCCAGAAGACCAAACAACGTTGGCGACGGACCGTCCGCTCTCGTTATCCCAACCTCGAATTTCAGTGACACAACCCGTTTTACCTTCACCTCCGTCTTGATTACCCCATTCCCAGTCCAAGCCTCGTACCACGGTTGCGCCAGCGAAAATTCCCATTAGCACGCATTTCCTCGCGTTCTCACGAATCGGCAATTCTACCCTATATTGAAATTAAGAGAACATTAGCTGCAAAATAAACTTTATCCTATTTGTATAATGTTCTCCTTTCTTGCCACACTGTTCATCAACCTTGACAACTGACTCATATAAAATCCTAAATAGAGTTTTAAACAAAGATTTTTTTCAAAAAGGGGCACCCATATCCCCCACCCCTGTCTTAGCCTATGAAAAAAGGGTTTGGCTATAGTAGAATGTAAAGTCAAGAAAGAATCTACACTGAAGTGGGTTACCTGTACACACCACTACACTCATTCAATGCATAGTCTTTGGTAACATTAATGTGTGAAACTAATACAACTAACAAGAAAATGTATGCACAGGATCTGAGTATCATCCACAAATATGTATGTATGTATCCAACTTACCCAATTGATGTGGCATACTCATACAACTTAAAGGCATGCCTTAAGTCATGTTTGTCATTGTGGTAACACGCATAGCAAAGGTCATAATCATAGCAAGAGGTACATTTATATCTCATGCCATATATTCCTTGACTTTTACACCCATCGCACACAATGTTAGGATGCTTCACCCCTAAAATAGAAACATAACATAAAGGTTTATAACCAAATCTTTAGTGTTATTAAGAGAGTTTCACATCTCACCAATTTGTGCATTATCAAATACTGTTAAATCAAATTTCGACACATAGCCGACACGATAATTAGTCCGAGTCCCATTGTCCCACTGAACAACTACAGTTTTATCTGGCGATCCTGCAGTTCCGGAACGGCCAATTTCGCAAACGGTGCCCGTGAAACCTTCTCCTCCATCTGCAATAACATGTTACATATAAGACAAGAAAAAAATATTTCGTACCTTGATCGCCCCACGACCAATCAGGCCCCCTGACAATTCGCAATCCTGGCGTTACCATTTTACGTTACTTAGAAACAAGCGCACCAATCCATAACGATCATAAGATCAACAATTACACTGTCAACAGGAAAATACAAGGATCGGTTCTTTTCTAAAGAAAATATTTCCTTTGATATTTTATTGTTGTCATTTTGGTTTGATCAGAGTAGCACAGAAAATACAAACAGGAGATAAAAATTTCTGTGCGCACATGCGATTTTTGCGCCACCGGTGGACGATACCCTCAAATGATGTAGCTGATAAGTGAGTATTCTGTATCGATCCCGGATGATGCCTTAAACCAGAGAGTAGAGAACAGACTATTCTATTCTTCTACTTCTATTCTCTACTCTCTGCTTGTTTATATACTATAAGTTCCTCAACCGTGATTAGTACCGTTAAGCAATTGTTAGATGGCGTGTTAGTTGAAATGTGCTCATTCATAAATTTTTACTACGCGTAGTAAAAGTTTTCGCCCTGTTGCCGCATCGACTTTGATCGCCCGAGATATTCTTTGTATTTGAGACTTGAAAAAACAGTGAATACGCGACATTAGTGTGACGTGATCGTCTCTATTTTGATGTCAAACCTTTTCAAAAATTGATGTTTTGATTGTGCATTCTAAATCATCTTAAAGGAGCCCCCAAATTTTTATTGTAACATATCCTCTAGTTTTTTAAAACATAGATTCTCAAACCTTCTCTTGAAATGAATTGAGAAAAAAACGGTTGAAACGCTACATATTTGACAGAGGCCGTCCAATGATCTTTTCCTCGAGACAAATTCCTCCTATTCAGCGTTCAAAATTGTTCAAACCTTGACAGTGGGCGAATTATCCCATTCGCGCGTGAACTAAAATTCGATTATGTTGATTTAAAACATTTGGAAACGTTATTTTTAGGCTCCCTACTAATCAAGAAGAAAGAAAAACGTAGCTGCAAAGAATTTCTTTGAATGAACCACTGTTGGATAAGAAACTATGTCCATTCCAAATTTCTGATATGATTTCTACACTAAAGACATTTTTCAAAATCAAATAAATTTTTGTGCTTAGGTGATCAAAAGCTGAAATCGATTTTTTTTCAAATTCAACGTTATCTATGTCTTCTACATCACATAGGATTATTTAGGAGAAATGAAAAACATTCCACAAACGTTAAAAGAAATCTATTAAGTTAATAAAAAAAAATCATCAGATCCACAAAAAGACATGAATGTATAAACGTCCACAACATATGAAATAAATACTTATAAGATTATCTAACAAATGCTAATATGAACTATTGGTTATTGCTTTTTTTGAATAATAGCTCACAGTATCCAAATAATTGACATAAAAAGCAAATCACAAAAATTTTATCAGTTCAACTTGCACAAAAAAGTTTTTGGGAATGTTTTCAGGTACACATGTATAAACATTGAATGCGTTTCAAATTCTCATCGTAACAAAAGTATTGTGAACAATATTGGAAATATGTTGAGCGAATTGTTCGTTTTGTTTCGCTATTAATTAAAATTTAATTGAAAACTGCGCCAGCAAGAAAATATATTGCGAGTTGAGCCAGTCAAGTACATTTGATGAATCGATGGAAAATTCAAAGGACTTGAATGAAGATCCTTAATCTACGCTCTATTATTTGCACACTAGATAGCGAAGCACTGAAAAATCAATGGCAATTTTGCACCAATGAAATAAAAAGCTTCGTTATAAGTACGTGCAGCCTGATAAAATTTGCTATAATTTTCAAAAACTAGAATTAAATCAAGCAATCTCGTGCGACTTGTCAAAATATCTTCGGCTCAATATTGGAATACGTTAAAAAGAAATTTTGCCTTTGAAATATTGTTTGATTGGTTCATAAAATTGGTACCTCAACGAAATAATTTCAGGAATATTCTTCAATCCACTGAACATATGCATATCTGTTTCACAAATCAAAACGGTACCCACAATGACAATCGTTAGTACCACAATACAAGCTGGAATTAGTCTCTTAACAATATAGAATTTCTTCATTTTCTTTACATTCGACGGTATGTGATGGGAAGAATTTGGTAGACATAATCTGCCATCAACTTGAGAGTGCGACATTTGAGGTGTTTGACTCCTACTTGATCTGTATGACAAGTTAGTTGTATCTTTATAACTGCTATCAATTAATTGCGACTCCGATGAAGAATGATCAAATGAGTCCTTCATGTAATAGTCACTAAAGTGATCTACCGAATCGTCTTTCAACACTGAAATGAATAAAAGAGTACTTTTGATCGAACCGTGCTATTTTATTTTACCTGTAGTGTGAACCTTAGGCAAACCAAGAGCTTCATGATCTTCACTAACCGTTTCTAAAGCAGCTACATCAGTATAAATCGAAAAATTATCAAAATTAGTAAGAAATCCGGTGCTGTTGCTAGATTCAATTCGTGATCCACCTATATCTGACTGACTAGATCTGGGTAACGTAGTATAACCTGATATGAAATAGCGAATTATTTGTAGTTTTTGGTAAACACAAACGCGTACCCAAATGGGGTTGGAGAGGCGTTGATGGTGTAGCAGGCACGCTGGAAGCTTTGCGCCGCAAGCTAGATCTATTAATAGCTGGTTCTTCCCTAGTAAGTGAGTTGGCGCTTTCTAAAATTTCTTTTTCTGTTCTACCGGAATATTTGAATTTAGTTCCCCAAGAGAAAAAGCCACCTCCTGTAACTACGGCTCTGCTATCTGTTCCAGTGGGTAATCTAAAAAAATTAATTCGTCACTTATTTTAGATCTTGATTCAACTAATATACGAACGTGAAAAATAGCATTTGTTCAACGGCACATCGCCAGATGTGCCTGCAAGATGCTCCCGTCGTACACTTGAATCCCACAGTATGTTTTCGCTTGAAATAAATACGTTTTTAAAAATCTGTCAATTGGAAATTGCATGCCAGTTTTATTCCCCACAACTCACTTCATTTACACCAAGATGTATAATGAACATTTTTCCTTCGTAGTTGATTTTTTGAATATCTATCCATTTGAAATGGTGAATTTTCTTGCTTCCTTGGAATGTTGAAATACCGTTATAATTCACTCCTAAATAAAGTTGGGTGCTTTTGCTATCCTGAAACTAACGAGCAACCAAATTTCACATGTGGGGGAAAAATTTTAATTTCTAATCTAGAAAATTGACAGAGCAGTAGCTAGAGATAAGTTGGGTGAAAGTATAAGATGGTTTGGTGAAAAGGATATAAAATTTTGATATTACCTTCACTGGATGAGGGTCAATACCGTAGGTATCAAGTGGGCAAGCTAGTTTTAAAAATTTTTTTTCAATTTCTGAGGAATCTTCACCTTTCAATTGTTTCTGGTGAATTTCCATTGCTTTTTCTTCTATACTTGGAGTTTGTTTCAGCAATATCTTAAAATCGGATATATAATTGCCTGTATGAATATCCGGATCATAATCGCCTAACTCATCTGAAAGTTAGGGTTAATATAGAATCATAGACGAGTATGCAATTAACGAACTTTGTATTATTAGAGCAGCAAGCATGGCAGATTCATTAGCACCACAATATAACCGTCCATGAGATAAATCTCGTTTTAATTGTAAAAATATTTGGTAGCGTGTGATTTCTTCCTTCAGTTTAAAAGGGTCTGGTGGATAAAATTTAACCCTGAAGCTAAACAAGACTGGGTCCAAATCCTTTACCTGTTTATAGATTGATTTATCTAAGTCTAACCAATGCTGCAAATAAGAAGTCCAAGTCATCCACATTAAAATTGACATGATAAATTATTGAAACATATGTGGCGATTTATTTTACAAAAATACTTACTCTTTGATTAGTAATATCAACATATCGGAGTCCAAAATAGTCAGATTCAAGTAAATTCAATTGTTGGCACACATATTCCAATAAATATTTACCTCTATGATGCAGCTACAAAATCACAATGACATGAAAATCCAGAATAAAATGTAGCTTACCCTATATTCACATTGTAAAATTTCAACATCTTCTAGTAATCTAATTGTACATTTGTAAATAATGTTGCTATCGTGTTTTGGACCGAATTTCAACATTTTTTCACGAAAAGCTTGAGGATTTTTACAACATTATACATCGTTTTGTGTTAAAATATTAATAACGTACACTGTTTTAGTGCATTAAAAGATTTACAAATTTTACAAGAGTAAGTTTCAATGAATGAAAAACAAAATTGTCATAAGCAAATCTTTCAATCGGTGACAACACAGAAATATCTTCTTTTCTGTGGACACAAAAGATAGAATTTTGAATACATCATTAATACATCAATAAACTACTGCCATCTAGAAATTTACTAATGGTTGTATTTGGTACTTTCTGTAAAGATTAGAGAGCTCTGCTTCATATGTGTACGCAAAAAATGGCTCCTCCACCAAATCGAAAATCGACAAAAAAATGATCTCCATGAATGGTGTCGCTAAGATGATCAAGTTTTTTTCTTTCACCTTAAAAGAAAATAGTACGATCCATATTAGTTTTCGTGTATTGTAAAACAACTGAAATGAATAGAGTTGCGTCTCAAAATAATATGCAACCCGTAATACACATTGGCAATGCCGTATCTATGATTGGCAAAGTTTGATTTGCTGCCTTTCGATTTCATCTATGTCCTGACTTTTGACTTTGGACATATTTTAAAATATCCAAATTATCGAAGGAAATTCTCGAGGAGGGGCAAGAAATTCCTTGTTCCGCAGGCTATAATGTTTCTATTAACTATATAGAAAAATCAACAGACAATTCTTTTTTTTTAATTTTTTCGTTCTTTTTTCAAGGCATTCATTTGCCTATTCTTCAGAAATTTCAAAACTGTTTCATGAATTTCTTAGCAATTTCAACCATATATTCAATATTCGAGAAAGTTCATTTTGGATTTCTTCAGAATTACGGAAAAGTTAAAAAACTTTTTCCGTCGAACTTGTTCAAATCAAAATGTTGTAATTTTACAATGAAACTCGAAAGTGTTATTCATCTCTTTCTTATGACGTAAAAATGTTCAGAATGCATAGATTTTTACGGAAAATTCGAGACTCATATTAAGTATTGCAATATTTTTTGATTATTTACCGAAGATCAAGGAATAGAAAATTGGGGTTTCAGGCATACTAAGCGGCACTTATCCCTATTGGACGGCACCGCCAGCGGAGGGGGAGCCACGTGAAGCGTTCGAATTTAATACGTTCAGTTCCATTCAGAATCGTGGTGGTCGTTGGAGACATCGATGCTGTTTTTCGAAGAGCAATAATATGCAAACAGAACATTAAACAAATCGGGAGAAGTGTGTAAAAAAAATGGCCGAAGATAATTTTACCGATCAAAATGTGGAATATCACTTGGTGACAATTTTCGAAAAGTTAGAAAATTTAAAAAACAATCAAGACGGTTTGAAAATCAAGCCTTGGAAAATACCTGTCAGTGTCGAAATAAGAACGTTGGAATTTTGGCGTTCGGTTATTTCCGAATGTATGGCTAGTTTTGTGTATGTATTTGTTGTTTGTGGGGCTGTCGCAGGAGCCGGTGTGGGGGCGTCGCTTTCTTCAATTCTTCTTGCATCTGCCCTTGCCGCAGGTTTTGCCATGACATCCTTGACCCAGTGTTTCGGTCACATATCAGGTTCGTCGCAATTTTCTTCATTTATTGTTAACTTTATCGATTGCGGTTTTTGTATTTTCTGAGAAGATTTTTCTATATTTTTCTTCTTTTTAAGGGGCCCATGTCAATCCCGCTGTCACGATTGCAATGGGTGTCACAAAACACATAACAATGTTGCGGACCATATTGTTTGTAACAGCACAATGCGGGGGAGCAATCGCCGGTACTGCGTTTTTATATAGGTAAATATATATTCTTAAACTTTTTATTGTTATAATTCATTTGATAATGCAAATGAACATATTTTGCTGTAATACAATTTTTATACAACGGGATAATAGCAGCAATACATTTGATTATGGATGAAATTGTATGTTGCAACCAAACTTAACATAAATTCAGTTCGGAAGGTGAGTAGCCTTTTAAGAGGGCGACCGCGACCTAGAGGAAGTAATATTGGTTTACCTGTTGTCGAAATTAAGGTATCGCTTGGGCCGAAAATGGCACGTCACTGCCATTCGTGTTCCGCTGTGGTATACTACATTGGGTACCCGGGTGCCGCCAAGAAAAGTGGCTACGTCATTTAGAACCATCTGTCTGTCAGACGTTTTCGATCACCTGCTCTTTTCGTTCAGCTGTTACATTCTTGCATTCCACTGTACGGAATCGCTCTAATCTGGTTGGTACAGAATTACAGATTCACCAACATCGGCGCTGACTTTCGAAAATTCCATATGAGCAAATATGTTCGCACTGCATTTTGAACTTTTGGAAAAGTAATTATCTCTTTTATTTTGCATATTGCAAATGCAGAATTAGCAAGTTTCGCAATTTTCTTCAGAATTGTTTTTCTACTCGTCATAAAATAACTAAATTGAATAGTTATCTATTTAGTTCAAAAAGGAACGAAAAAATTAAACCTAGTTTCTTAGATCTGAACATAATTTGCAATATATAGAAACCGAAACTTTAGGTGGTTCAAAAATGAATTGAATATTCAATCACAATGAACTTGCATATTCGTAGTTAAGCTACAGATTCCCATAGATCAGATGTTGATAAACTCAATTTTAAATAAAAGCTCCATCACAATCGTGATTTAAGTCGAATATGTGATTGACTAATAGTTTTTGAAAAATAGCTGCACCTCCTCCTGATTTTTTGCTTGGCTATGAATTAGTTTTTGATTGTGTATTATACTGTTTCCACTTGTCGCAGTTATATATTGTCGAAAATATAAGTATTTTATTTAATACCGAACTCGAAACAATGTGTGTGAAAGAAAATGAGGGGACACACACTTCCAACATTCAAATTTGCGATAGTTTGTTTAAATCAGAGCAAGTGGTAAATGCAAAGAAGACTTTTTATTGGTGGCTGCGGTTCCAGCGAAGCAGAACCCCGTCCTCCACAACCTCCTCAGCCGAATCGATAAATGATGTCGACTTCGAAATCACAATTTTCCGAAAAACGTAATGCGTGTCGGAGTTGTATGAATTTTCACGAAAATTTCGTATCGTGTTTTGAGGTGAATGGAATAATATAACTCATGTTGCAACATTTGATATAATATTTTACAAACAATTTGGCGACAAGATAATTCCATCGATTTTATTTTTAGCAATGATGCGACATTCAGTCAAATGATTGAAAAAAAAAGGATACTCAGCTTCGGCAAAACGATTCAGTCACCCGCTTTACCAAACTGACATCAACGACGATTTTCAATAAGCAACTTTGGACAAATATCGTCGAACAGTAAATCCGACAAAATTAAACGCGCAAGGTATTAAATTCGATAGGTCGCACGGTATCTTTTGGAATCGAGATTTCGTTTCGCAAACGAATACAAATCGGTGGCTTCCTTCGAATAAGCCACAAACGCAAAAAAATATTCCGCGGCGTTAGATAGTCGTGGGGAAAATCAAACAATGAGATCCCCCGAGGATCGTTGAACAAGTGCAGGAGTAGGTTTGTGTATCAGGGGTGGGTCCGATAACAATGATCACGCCGTTGTTTGCGAATTACAGTATATTGTCGCACTTCAACCCCAACTGTACTAAAAATGCAAAAGGGTATTGGTAGGTGCTTTTATGGCCGTATGTTGCAGTGGTTTTTTGACAACCCATCGTGAATATAAAAACGGTCTTGCGCTTTACCAATTCTCTTTTAAGTCTCAAAACATAAAATATAGGTATACAATTATTACACGATGATATCGTCTTCATAAAAGTAATGATGGGTACATTTACTGTAACGGTACACGCCTTCGACGATACTTGATCTGGAGACTAGATTGATGACTAGCAAAAACATTATAATTTTGCTAAGTCTTCGACAGTTTGGGAGAAAAGAATTGTCATTTAATCAAATTGATTGAAATACTAAATAAAGAAAGAGTGAAATTATTATAATTCATCAGCTTATATCAAAGTTTGCGAGGTCGTGTAGTGGTTGATTTTATTATAGCTATGAAAGAGGGTGTGCTAGTATTTGGACAGAGCCGAAAGGCACGGTTTGAAAATAAGGCCACTTTCTTGAACACGTGTGATGGTAGACTCGCAACCACCTGGTGTTCTTCCTATCGTAGATACGTTGCACATGCTTCGAGGGCGTTCTATTCTATCATTCACGACTCCCAAAACAGCAAGTTTGAGATATATAGTCGTGATTTTTTGAACGAAAAGAAAGTATCGGTCGAACTATAACGAAACTAAATTTCGGATAGAACAGCAATTTTTGAAAATGAAATTCTCAACTTATTATCTCTGACAATCAATTGGGTCTTCGTGCAGTTAACGAATTGAGCGAGGGTCATTATACGGGACAGATGTGAGCCAGATGAGTTTAGTTATAAGACACATTGGCCGAACAACTGGATATTCATCTTCAGTTTTAAGAAGGATTTTCGACGGCGTACATAAAATAAAATAAAACGGATACCGTCAAACCATACAAGTGCGAGTCGCGAAAAAAAAACGCAACTTCAATGTTGCCAGGCTCGAACTTTCTCGCAATAAAATAAACTCGTATAATTTTAGGGCAATTATGCGAGAAAGTACATCCCCAAAATCGTTCAGTTAAAAGGCGATTATTATTGTGCACACAGACACACCCGAGTTAAAATGCTCAATTCGAAGCCGTGGGAAAGTTAATAGTTCTCAACGGGGGTACGCGATTAAGTGGCAATTTTGCAATCGCCGAATTTATATTTTCTTACACCGCTATTATTTACACTCAATCCCCTTTAGATTTCGAATTGAAAGGGCACGTGTATGGGCGATATGGAATGGGAAAACTCGACGACCCCGCACATGACACACTTGTTAAGAGGAAATCGTCGGGGGATGTTTAAGGTTGATCCCATTGTTTGCCTCAGCGGTGATCGCCGCAATCGTTGTTCATTCAATATCCTTTCATCACAGCTAATATTGCTGGGAAAAAACTGACAGAGGGATGACCATTTCTAGTTTCAAATTAATAATAATAATAACTCGATTTTTACTAATAGAACGATTTCACAAAATGTTTCATAAATGAATCGCAAAAACCAAATGAAAACATAATTTTTCTTAATAAAATTGATACCGCTACAGCATTCACTGATTATTGGATAAAGTAGTTAGCTACGTGACTTAGTAAGAAACTAGATGGGAAATAAAAAGATAATCGAGAACTGGCAATTCAATTTTTTGTGTGAAATCATTTAACCCCTACGCTTCATGAAATCGTGGATTGGACGGTTTCTCTCCTCTTTAAAGTATCAAGTCGCAATATTCAAACAAATTTCAATTAATAACTGGCGCTATTATGGTGACAGTAATTTTATGTTCTAACGGAAGCGTCGCAGACGGTAATCAGCAACTTCCAAGCGCCATTATTTCATTAACAGTAATTATTTCCATTGGAAGAATGTGAATATGAGTCGAAACCAAATTTTCAACAAACCGTATGTACCTACTCTAAACCTACGATGGATCTTTGATTCTCGTATCATTACCATTTCAAATATTTTTATGAATTCGTAAGAAACCTTCAGTAATAACGATTTGTCGAGGATACGATTAGAATATAGAAAAAGTAATCACTTTAATTCAAACTTATAATAAGAATTGAAACTTCCTTGCGCTTACAATATGTGAATTGAATTGTAAAATTTTAAACTCGGTTCCAGCTTAAACGTGTAGGTATAATACTAAATTCGACTATCAAATTTATTGTGTCCCCTAAAAATTGGCCATTGACATTGGTCACTTGTTATTACACGTTCCTTCGGATGGCATCTGCAGACCGTTGGTTCGCTTCTATTACCGAGACCGAATCCAACAAGAAAGAGTAAATAACCAAGAAATCCACAACGTGCGACAGCTGCGTTGACCCTGTTCAGGTATTTCAGACAATGAGTCTCACTCAGGTAGAAAAATCCTCTTCTTTATATGAGCTCAAGAAAGGCATACGAAACTCACCGTATTCCATTGTAAGTTGTGTAGGTGCTCGATATTGAATTTCTTCGGTTGTACAGGATATCTACCGATTTGTTAAATCGAACTAACGACCGTGAACTCAGACGTTCGATTTTATAAGGACCACAATTATATTATTTAACGTTTTTCTTTTCTTTTATGTTTCAATTTTTAAGCAATCAATTTTTTTTACAGCGTCACCGTCCCTGGCTACCTAACAAATTTATCAGCGACGCTTAATCACACTTCAAATGTGGCACCCTGGGAAAGATTCGGCGTCGAGCTTATTTTGACTTTCATCATCGTGTTTTCTTATTTCGTTTCGATGGAAACCTACAGAAAATGGATGAGCAGTTCAGCTTTGACCATTGGTGCTACCTATTCTGCTTGCAGTTTTGTTTCAGTAAGTCTTATGGCGCGCTATTTTATACAGAACCTTTTCATCGGTGGTTAAAATTATTATTCATAACCATCATTTATGGTACGGACTTTTTATACTCGTACATTAGAAAGAAGTTTTAAACGAAAAAAAGCGAAGACAGCAATTGATTAAATACTCTACCTGAACGTATTTCATATCTTTCAAAATTTTTGTCGAACGGTTTGCGGTATTTCAGTCCTTTCAAACATGTACCGGTCAAACAACGGTTTTGATACTGATAAAATTGCGGTTTTATAGCGAACGGAAAATTGTTAATCATAATGTGTATGTCACACTTTCTGAAATTTAACGATTTCCGAAAAATAATTTTATCGGGTTGTCAGATTTGGCAGCAATAAAACAATCATTTCTTTCATGTTTTTATGTCTAAAAACCTTATCAACATATTCTGGCAATATGGAACTCTAATTCTGTCACTTTTTTGCAGATGCCCTACTTGAATCCAGCTCGTTCTCTAGGACCTTCCTTTGTTCTCAACAAATGGGACAATCATTGGATTTATTGGCTTGGACCAGTTTTGGGTGGAATCGCCGCCGGGCTTATATACGAACACATATTCAACACTAATAAACAAAAAAAGGGACACTGTAAGGAGTCCAACGATGAGGATTTATCCAGTATCCGATCCGAGGACGATGCATACGACGATCTCGATAAACCGAACGTGCCAAAATTCCACGGTTCCACATATAATAATTATAGGGGAACTGGAAACGGTCATTTAGGATATTGTGCCAGTTTAGCATCCGTAGGACTGTATTCGGGCGCCCCATCTAAGCAGCTCGAACGAGTTGAATCACTTTATGGAGGAACCAAATCGCTCTGTTGCAAATCCCCACCATTGACTAGAGCGAACTTGAACAGGTCGCAGTCAGTTTATGCGAAATCCAATACCGGTTTGAACCGGGATATTGTTCCTAAACCAGGACCATTGGTGCCTGCCCAATCTTTATACCCTATGAGGTTAAATCAGACGGCACATGTGCATAATCAAAACGCTCAAAATCAAATGCAACACAACGAGGGATTATATGGTGTCAGAGGGCCGCCTTCAGGTATGTCACGCACTGACAACTATTCAACAACCGAACGTGTCGTATACAGAACTAATCAGAATGAAGAGAACCAGAAATCCTGCAGAACCAATCGACCGGAATCAGCTTACGGCATCGGCCAATCCCAACAACGAAGAACAACCCATAGCACAAATCAAAATGAAGATTGCTACGTCTGGAATTACGGAACCACAGGTCGTAATCAGCCGGTCAACAATGTTCCCAGCTATATGACTAGAAATGTTATTGGATCAGAAATGAGACAGTCGCCACCAAGTCAGTCAGGTTCAAGCCAAGGACCTCCGCATTCTCCAAACACGCAATACTGATGTTTACTTGTTTAGACATCAAACCAGTTAGTAATTAAACTACCACTTACAATAAACTACATAGTTGATAACGTAATATATCAAATAGTTGTAGAACAAAACCAAAGATGTTTCACGATCTACTGCCAGACAACTTTCAATAATTGTTTCACAACCAAATTGAAACAACGTGATTTATAATTACTGTTAGACTAGAATAACGAATGTAATATGTATATAGTATGGAAAAAAATGTCGCTAACATTTTCAATTGTAAAATAGTATCGAATTGTAAATATATTTTAGGACTAAGTTTATAAAATGTAGGATAAAGCTGAAATTGGAAATAGATCTAGACTACCCAAACAACCCCTTTTTTTGTAACTAACAATTTATTTGCTTCCAAATCCAATGTTCGAAAATGTACAAACAAAACACATAAAGACAAAGGTTATTCAATGGGCCGCATATTCGGATCGTACTCAACGACTAGACTCTTGGAAATAATGTCATAACCAGTCCGATTGAAGGGAAATAAATACATTGTGAAACATATGGGTAACATAAATCCGATGAACAAATTTTTTGAAACAGCTCTAGTGACAGCATGTTGGAGTCCTAAGTTTGTACATGTATTGACTCTTACTTTATTCTCCATTTGACCGGGAACTGGAAGAACGTTTTCGGCTTTTATAACAATGAGGCCCATGTATCGTTTGCCTGGAGTTGCACATGTTCCACCTTGCAACCAGTACACCTAGAAATTTTTACTATACCTTATCTGGTGGTTAAGGGATTCTGATTCTAACCTCGTAACAACATACTATAAAGCGATGTAACATTTCAAGTATAAGGATTTCAATAGACATTTGCATGGCCATTTTGGGATTTTGCAAGTATTTTTCAATGGTATCGAAGCCGTAATTTTCGATAGTCCTAAAAACAATTGTTGACTGGAATGTAGCAGTTGGAAAAAACTTACACAAAATTAAATGTCTCTACTGCTATGAATGTTAATAGTAATTTTATAATAAACAAAATGCCGAAGTCTAAGCCTTCCGCTATAAAACGTTTCCACATTGGAGGTATCACAAACTCGTACGTCCCAGGTGGAAATACTGAAACCATACGACTAACATAGAAGATGATTTCATGGCACGAGACATTACCAAGTTCAGTTGGATTATCAATTAACCGTTCTCCATATTGTTCTGTATTTGTATTCAGATAGTTGTTTGGTAAGTCTGAGTACGTTACGTATTGACTCGAATATTGCGTCCATAGCCGTGCATTCTCTAACCAGTTATTTAGGGCCTTGATATATTCATCCCTTGTCATTTCTCTGTGTCCTTCGATATTTTGTACAATTGCCATTTTGATTGGTATGTGTGCTGAAACAAGATGGGTATTTACAATTGTATAATTATATGAAAACTTCCCACGTTAATTTCGACTAGAAGGTTTCTGGTTGTTCTCTTTTCTGAAATCAAAACATTGACGATATCGACCTGTTGATATAGTTGACATTTGTCTTGTATATGAAAACAAAGAGTGAGATAGCTTGATAATCAGCTGATTTTGAATGGACATGTGCTTGGTGTTTTTCATTGGAACGAATGTTTTGAGGTGTATTTTTGCGATTTATTTTTTGAAAATTTTGTGTAATTTTAATTGCATTGAAATTCGGCACATAAGTTCAATGTGGAACGTAAAATCCGTAAACGACTACAGATAATCACATTTAAAATAAACGACAACAGAATGGTTATATACCAATCAATTATCTATTTTTTAAATCATTAAAAACTCTTTGCTATAACAGTATTAATAATCTATTTATTTGCTACGGGAAAAATAAATATATTAATAATATTTAACTTTTTATGTTTACGTTTCAGCCGTTCGGTTTGATTCGATTATCATCGTTTGAACTCGTTTTTTGTAATGAGAAGATGTCACTTTATGCGCACGGTTGCCGCTTACTAATAAATAAAAAAAAATTACGGAGATTGTTGTGTCAATGAAAACAAAAAATTATTAATATTTTTGAAGCAGACTTCATTTGGGAAGATTCTTAGTGATACAATCAATTTATTAATTACCAATGTAATGACATCGGTTCTACTGAAAACCATGAAAAATCGCATTAGTCGAATTTTCAAATTAACCACAGGTCTTGAATAACATCTTATTCTATGCATAGAATGGTGAACTTCAATCTGTTTTCACTCATCGTTGAACGTTTATGACCATAAAAAGGATCGTTTCATATATAGCGTAATAATAAAAAAAATGTTGTTATTCTATTTATTATAATTTAATTTTTCAAGTGATTTCGTTAATGCGAAGAATTTTTTTCACTGTTACCATGAATTTAGCGCTGATTTTATGAACATATTTCTAAAACAAATTCTACTGAACGCATCTATATAAGAATACATTTTTTAAACTAAATTAAGAGATTACATAGTTGGCAAAGACAATTGGTAATGTACCGTTTCGAATTTAAAAGTTAAATACTTTTTTCCAATTTTTTTAAACAAAATAACCGTAACGCGTCGATTTGAAAACAACGAATCACACAGTACACACAAACATATGTTATCAATCCCATATGTCGTTATGCATACACATTTCCGTATCGTTGGCAACACTGCCGAATTTCGTTCATTGCTACAACAGTTTTGGAACGCATAGCAGCCTAGGTTTGTGGGAACGAGTGACAACCTTGTCATTTATCAGAATTCGCGTTGGATGTGCTCGTAAAGATTGATTTGATTTTGAGTCGGTTCTAAGTGGTTTTTGTGTTGAATTGATTTGCAAAAGGACACTACGTATGTATATCAATTTGCTGTCGGTTCATAAAACATTCAAGCATTTTCGACAGGTAACCGCCAATCAACATGGCGGAGTCTAGAGAAACGGGGAATTATCATAAAAGACTCGTTCATCACTCTGGGTAAGAAGGAATATCGTTAGTTTTCACCTCGGGTCATGTACAAACTTATGATCAATCCTCGTGCAATGACATTCAACTGAATTTAAAAAAAATTCATTTCCATTCAGGTGTGTGTGAGGATCACCCCTCATGCAACAAATTCGTTACGAAATGTTTCCGATACAGTTGAAATAATTCTGCATGCTGCAAGGATTCGATCGGTTTTGCGGAATTATTTTGTTTGACCTCCGTTTAATTTTCTTGTTTTCAACGGAAATTTCTAGGTCATACCTGAGGTTTGTGTATGTGGTATATGATATGATCAAAAGTTTTCAACTATCTGAAGGTGTGCACACTTAAAAAATTCATCGACTGTCACATTCTCCGAATGTCGAGGTTTTCCCTCACAATGTCATGTCAAGCAACTTTGTTTTTCCAAACATTACGAACGGTATATTTCAGATTCTCTATTTTAGGAAAAAGTGTCATGAGTTAATTATTTCAACTCTGAATGGAATTTTACGAGTTGTGTGGCAGTAATTTTTTATGTCTTACGATTTTAGTATCCTAACCTCAAAAGTTTGCAATCTATCATTTGAGATGTTTTGAAATTTTAAACATAACGTTCGCAACTAAATAGTTTAGGTTTAATTTTTAGGCCCTCTCATTTTATTCTATTCCATGTACTAAGGGCGGACAGTTATGGAAGAGTTCAGATGGCGAAAGGAAAAGTGAAATGTCTATATAAACGATATTGTACTAGTATCAAAGGGTTAAATGTAGAATAAACTATCAAAGGTATAACTAATCGCAGAATGTATATGTAATATGCAAACTATGATACAATGTTTTCTTACTATCAGTTTGTTGTTCCAGCAATTGCAAAGTTCTGTGAGCGAATACTTTTATTGAATCATCGAAACACTACTGTTGATTAAATAATTGCAGTTGTTTGGCTATAACTTTTTCCTAACGTTTGGCCAACACAAATGTGAAGCTTCTCTGTGTACAAAATATTTGTCTTTAGGTATGTTTCATTTGTTTTCAGTTGCCGAAAAAAAAGTATTGTCATTGAATGGGAAAGGATTCGAACTAAAAGACTAACTGAAGTATTGAGGTTTGTTTATATTGTGGAAAATGAACTTGCACAATTTTAAGGTGATTCAACTATGATCTCACCTGGATTTCAAATTGTTGCAAGCTGTATGTACTACTTAGTACCTCCGGCGCCCTATTTGCCTAAGCCCCGGCCATTTAGTTAGAATTTACCGACTTTGTTTTTAAGATAGCATCGCCGGTGAAGGTTATTAATGATTCCAGTAATTCACCGTCGGTGCCCGTGATTAAAACATTTGTTATGGCGCCGATGGATACGAAACCCATCCCAGGTTTCGGCACTAATCTCGACAAAATAAAAAATTTACGAATTCTTAAATTTGTTTTTGTTGTGTTTTTCCGTCTCGTTCTGTTTTCGAATTTTTGGTTCTTTTTTTATACTTGTTCTCGTTTTTCACCTCACGTGTGAAAAATACAAATAATATTGCATTCGAAGGCAAATAAATAATGTTGTCAACGCAATCATTCGCGATACAGCTAGCAGTAAATCACTTAACATTACCTGCGTTGCATAATTCGAGAAAGAAATAATTTTAGAAAGAAATCGAACGATCGTTATCGATCAATAAAGTCGTTACGTTGAATGCTTGGAAATTCTCGTTTCTATTTGTTAACGTTAGAAATGATTTGGATCGACGATTTGAAACTCATTATCATCCGTTATCAGAGTATGGAAGGATGGCGTGTTTTTGTTTCCGTGAAGAATGTTGACGTTGGTCAGTGAACGTCTGAAGAAATTTTGGTGCGTAAGTTCGTGTAAATGATATCCGGCTCGTTTTTTGTTTGACAGACCAAGCAGAACAAGGCACGACGTCAAATCATCAAACGGTGGCCAGCAGAACGTCCACGGCAACAACAGCCGTTCTCACAATCCTCGAGTTTGCCGATATTTTTTGCGGGGACGCTGCACCCGCTCGGAATGCCGCTTCATGCACGAAATGCCCGGAAATGCTAGAAATAATACGCCCCAGGTTATCTCTGATTACGCTTCCAGTAAAACCACCACAATGAACCCATTACGGAACGGGTGAGCACCGATAATCTTTTTGCGCGTTTTTCAATTTCGTTTTAGAGATCGTTCAATTATCGTTTCTAGTCTGAACATGCCGTCAACGTCGACGCAATCGTCTTCTGATATTTTGGATACTGACGATCAAGAGCAAAACGGCACCGAAGGCGCGTACGGCTACGATCCGTTCGCTAAATTAAGCTCAAGTGGAAATATATCTGGGTGAGGATTATGAAGGTATATCTCAAGAAAACTAACTTATTTTATTCTCTGATGCAGTAAGAAGTCTAGGAAGAATGAGAAAGATCAAGCTGCAGCTGTTTTAGAGTATGTACATTATTTCATCTTTAATTTATCTAAATATTCTTCTAATTTCTATAGAGCACAGAAAACCAGCAGAGAACAGTCGTCACTTCAAACAGATTGGGCGAACGCTCCAGAGTTTGTGCCATCACAGCCGAAGCTTAAAAGTTATGCACAAGCAGTGAATCCCATTGATTCTGAGCAATACATTGCGCAAGTATTTTGCCAGTTTACTACGAAGGACGGCTTTTGCGGCCATCCAACCGGACAGTGTAACAAACTTCACTACGAAGTATGTGATCTATGTTGTAGGGCCGTCATGGATCCCTCGAACGATGAACAGCGTAAGCAACATCGACAGGTAATTAATTAGCTTTTATAATTTCGGCAAGTTATGCCCAATGGTGTGCCGTCTTGCAGGAGTGCATTCAGCAACACGAAAGAGATATGGAACTGTCCTTTGCCCTAGCCCGATCTAAAGGTAAAACATGCGCCGTTTGTTTGGAAGTTATTATGGAAAAGGAAAATGTCGGCGAACAGCGCTTTGGAATATTGCCAAATTGCAATCACTGTTTTTGTCTGACTTGCATTAGGAGGTGGAGACAACAAGTGAGGCACTTCGAAAACAAACTCATCAGGTAATACGCTTTTTCTAATATATTACTTACTTCGGAATGACTAGCAATTACAATAGTTCTAACAATATTATTACTTTGTAATTTTGTAGTATTTTTTTTTATATATTCATGCTGGTGTTATTTTATTATTTGTTAATATGTGAAAATGTTTATCGTGATTTTTTTGAACAGACATATGTATTGCAGAGAGACATTTAATTTCTTTCAGCAAATAATTCTTACTGCATATGATTCATTTACCATCTATTAAACTTTAATATCTATTAACACTTGATAAACGTCTTCTTTTTAAACCTCAATAGGAGCAGAACCTGAGATGTATACTAGCACTGCATATATAACTTAAATACATTGAAATGGGCACCTTAAGTTGTGTGAGATGTCCGTCGATATCTGAACACCCCGAGTATCAATCCTAATGGCGTTGGGATGGCGGTGACATTGTAATAGAAAGACTGAAGACATTTAGTGATGCGAATTGACAGAATTATTTGTGGTTCTGCTCCTTTTGACTCTACAACCAAGTGAGCACTATGCTTTACAGGGGAGATATTTGAGTAGTACTCACTTTATTTCTACTATTGCTCAGATATCTATTACGCTATAGTTGTGTGATTCATCTTGATCGAATTCGTATTTTAATTATCTCAAGAAGAAAACCTCTTTTTATTGATATCACAGAGAGAAGCGTGTTTGAAATCCTCCATTATGTTAAAATTTGGGGTTAACAACAAACTTAAAATTCAAATATTAAACACAACCTTAATTTTTCGAATAAATGTACAATTTGAAATGTTTATACTACTCAAAAATAAGTTTTGTTTAGATCATCTCCACGCCAATCAATCGTATCACAAGTTTACCCATCTACATACGTCCTCTGTGCTAGTCTCGTTATTTCAGAGTGAGCCAAAAAATTAACATAAAACATTCTTGGTGTTTGAAAAACTTGCTTTAAAATGCACTATATTTCAATAAACTATTAAAGCAACTATTCAAATAACTTACGCTTCTTCAAATATTTTTAAAAGCCGTGTAAGGCAGTAAGACAACCAAATTATGAGGTTATTTTTGTACAAATAAAAAGTGATGCAGACGATTATACCGTAGTTAGAACCCCCTGTGATGTTTTCGTGTAATTGTAACGTGGATGATTCTTAATACTTGGAAATTTACAGAGGTTGTCCGGAATGTCGAGTGACGTCTGATTTCGTTTGCCCAAGCGCATTTTGGGTGGACACGCAAGAAGAAAAGGACAAATTGATCGACGATTACAAAAAGGCGCTGGCTACGAAGAATTGCAAATACTTCAAGCGGGGTAGCGGAAAATGCCCGTTTGGCAATAAGTGTTTTTACTTGCACGCATTCCCAGATGGTAGAGTGTGCGATGTAGGCCCCCCACGCCAAAGAAGGCGCCGCACGAGCGATCGAGGCCCCTATTACGATGTTCTGCAGGTGAGTAATTCCTGGTGTGTCGAGTTATTCATTAACGGTTTTTTTGTAGCATGTCATTCTGTGGGATTTCTTGGAGGAAAGAGCTAATCCTTGGCAGACGTTGGCGGATGATTTGGAAGATTTTATTTCCTTTTTTTCGGATACAGACGATGATACCGATGAATTCTCCGATTATGACTTCATCTATGAATGAGAAGCTCGTGGCAAGTTCAACTCAAGCCATCTGTATTATTTTTTCGAAAATCAAATTTTCCTTTGTTGAATGTCCAAAAAATACTTTGAGGAATATATGTGTTTATAATACTTGTCAGATGTATGAACTATGGCTCTTGATTGGGTGGGAATCATTTATACTATTCAAGCGAGTTGAATTAATGCTTTTATAGTCATTGCTGTAACTTGTATAAATGGTTATTGGATTTTCACTACTTAAATAGCATGTGCTATATTTTCCGATCAAGATTAACATGTCAAATACTTTTCACGGTGGGGTAAAATCAAGTAAATTATCAAAGTGTAGGCAATGGCAAACTGAAATATGTGAATTTTATATGTGTTCTCTTTTTAATATTTGTATGAGTTTTGAATCGCCGTGTTTAGTATATGTATTAGTTTAAAAGAATTATCAACATTTCAGTTTTTTCTGATACCTGTGATCATTTTTTTTTCTTTTTTGTTCAACCTGGTGAAATCTAAAGAAGATGTAAGAGCCCTAAAATCAATGGTAGTTGCATTAAGTGTTCGCAGGGATAACAAAATTCCGCTTGAATAAATTTGTTTGATGCATCATGATAGACTTATAACTGTGTGCTGTAAAACATCTTAAGTCAATGGTAGTTTTCAAGTAGACCCTGTCGAATTTTCCATAATATTACATTGGATATGTGATACCGTTTTCTTCCGTTTTTTTTTTGTTTGACGTGTTTCCATTAAGGAGCGTCCACTTGATTATTAACCTTTTTCTTTGAATATTCGACATGTTATTAGATGTTAAATTTATCTTAAAAGGCTGTAGGAAGGAGTCGTTTATATTCTCTTGTTTGAATATGTCATTAAACTTAGTTTAGAATAAGCTTTTGTACAATATCTTATCATTCAAACGTGCCTCGTAGGTTTGGAACAGGGGCTTTTGTAACATTTAATAATAAAATAGGCCATCTTTGTATCTATATCTTGTAACTACGTTCATGGTCCCTTTCTCACCTTATCTGTAGGCTGTCTTTGTTCATTCGTTTTCTTTCTTTTTGGTTCTGTACTTACAGTAAAATAAATAATGTTCTTCAAATTAATTTTTACTGAGTGTATTTCATTAAGAGATTGTTGGAGTGCATTATTTTTAAATGACTTGTTCGATATCTCAAAACAATGGCAGGAATTGAAATAAATGTTTTCCATCACCGTTTAATCAGACAAGACAAATTCTATACAATTCGGTTATTTTACAATATCGATTTGTTGTGCATTGGCCAACATAACTTCGTTGATTATAAGATACAGAAGAAAAAAATCTTATATTAAATATATGAGAAACAGTATGCAATTTGGTTATTTTACAAAGGGTCAAATGTGCATGTAGTTACAATGTCGATAAATATGAAATATGTATTGATAAATGATGAAGCACAAACAAAATGATCTATTTCTCAAAAATGAAATGAGATCTTCAATACGAAGACAGTCCATATTCGTATGTGGTTTTTCGCTTACTATAATATCGAGAAGCATATACACAAAAATATCGTTCACGTCATGTCCCTATTACTATTCAATTATCACGTTTTACGATGGTAGATAATAGCTAAATGAAATAGTGTACATTATAAAAGCATGAATTTGTTTCATAATTGAGCGCAGACACCGAAATAATCGGAAAGGGTTAATCCCATTCTCCAATGAACATCGTGCGTTGTGGTTGACTGGGGATGTAAGATCTGGTTGGAATTGGTAAACGTCCGTATATTTGGTTATACGGCGATTCAATTGCATCGTTATCTGAAAAAATAAAAATGATCAAATTCAATACTTAAAAAATATGGATGCCCTACCAATTCCACTTTCGTAACTTCTGGTGTGCCACATGTGGGAGGGCATGTGGTGGCTCATCTGATGATGGTGCATCATGGGCAGAGGGGCGGGCTGATTGATTGAGAATCTCTTTGACGAGGGCGGCGGGGCGTCCTTTGTTTTCGATTTGGAAACAAAGTTTGGCACTCTAGCTCTGAGTCCACAATAATAGGGATCGTCTGTTAAAACAATGGCGAAATAATTAATTTGTAGGACTAGTCGCCGTTTTGAATAACTCACCGTATTTTTTGTTTTTGGATTTTTCCTTTCTCGAACTAGGGAATGGTTTCAGTTTTGTTTCTTCCTCTTGGTGATCATCATAATCGGGCTGTAAATAAAATGATATTTAGTTGATTAGGTTCGAAATTTTAAAACGCTCCTGCGGAGGTGGTTAAAGGTTTCGGGTCGCAGTGAAAAAAGCAAAAGCCGCGTTGAAAATTTATCCCGTCTCTCGTGGATCAATAAATTGAAAACCGCATAGGTTTTACGCCAATTTGAAATGTTTTTGTTGAAGGAAATACCTTCACCTGATCGCTTCCTTTTCGTTCTAATGGGTCGTAGCAGTAATAAGAACAATTTCTCTGGAAATTCTAGGTCACCTGTTTAATTGATCGGAACAAGTATCATGGAATAATTTGTACTCACTTTCGAATGATCAATTCTTAATCCAAAAAAATTTAATCTGGGGACAAAAACGAGCAAGGGATGCAAGATTTCATGCAAGTAATCTCTTGCTCATTTAAATAATTCGCTGTAATTTCACATTACGGTCACAATGGTCGCGCGTTAGATTCGCCGCTCAACAGAGAAAGTAAGAACCGTAAAATTCGAATGATAGCTGAAATGTAGCCACTTGACATTTGCCAGAATTAACGGTGACCTCGATATCGCGCAATTGATTTCCTAATGACAGCAATAAAGTTGCATGTCTCTTAATTCCTCAAATAATTTCTCTCTGATATGAATGCATACGTCGGCGTCGGTCGCGCGTCGCATCGCAGATCGAAAAGCGAACGCATTCCATAATTACAATAATTTTCTTCGTTCAATTTCTGTGGCAGCGTTCGAAACCTGTTTTTCCCTAATTGAATAACTCTATTTCGATTATTTCAGGGTGTTTTCGGATTAGGTATCCATACGAGGGCGCTTTGTCGGTAGCTGCCACGGCAAACGAATTCGAAATTATCTGGTAGCGGCGATACAAAGATTCATCCTAATAGTTTTAACCTAAGGCAAGAACGTGCGTGAGAACTGCCGTTTCATCACCGACATTATAACAATACGTAGGTATAGGCTTGCGATTTTTTTTAACACTTTCATGCATGATAGCATCGCGTCGAAATGTGAGAAGTCGAAACAGCATCTTGGATACTAGGCCGATTTAATTGTAAACAAAGTAAAGGCGCACATTTATCTGCGGTTGCTTAAAAATGCTGTACGAACCTTTGGGATGTCATGTGGATACATGTTCTCCCTCGGAGGTAATTTTGGAGGTTTCTCACTCCTTCGCTGCGCATGTTGCTGACTTTGGAGTATGAGTTGCTCGCGGGCAGCGGCCACATTTCCGTTACCGGCAAAGCCGGAACTTCCTGACGATCCACTACCGTTTCCTGCTATACTGTAAGGATCTTCATCAGGAATAGGAATCCGCGGTCGGTTTTTAATGTCCATTACCCTTTGGACTGGAAATATTTCAGTGTTAGCTTGCAGAAATTATTGGAACACAACTCACCTGGTGGCAGCTTAGATTTTAACATGTCCATGGCTACGACATTTATGATTAGGATCCATATGGGGCATTCTAATAGTTCATTTTCATTTTTAACAAACGATATTGCGCTGAGACATTGACATTCCAATCTTTTCCTATCGGGGTAGATTCGTCTTATTTCTCTATTTACATTTGATTGGAATTTTTTCATGTCAAACAACTGTAAAAAACGGTTGAAATTATTGCAAACTATTTTTGATAAAAGCGAAATCTTCATACTTTCACAGGCTTATCTATTTCCAGGGCGTTATTGGGTAGTTTCAATATGTCATTTCCAATCGAATTTTCGTCGTCTTGTCCTGTGTTCTTGATATAGACGTTGCATTTCGATACCCTCTTGATTAAAATATTGCCAGCGTCGTCCATTTTTATTTTTACACCCTGAAAATTTGGATTTTATCGTGTTTGGTATTGCAATAGAAAATAACTCACATGTCCGATATGTCTTTTGAATTCTTCAGTTTTCTGATCTCGCATGGGATTGTCGAAGCCACATAAGCCAATACTGAAACATTTCGAACTATTAGAATTGAAGCAAAGAAGCAAACTGTGGTTCAACACGAACTTTAAGTTTGTACCATTTTGTCAAAAATGAAAATGTGTTGAAAAATTGTTACAATGAATTTCATCATTCGAATCTGTACGTTGAAGATGTTAAATTTACATAAAAAATAAATAGTTCAATTTTTATATGAATACAGTAAATGAAAATTTTCTTTCAGAAATTGAACAACAGCTAGTGTTTCTGTCGAATAAACTTCATTTTCACGAAATAAAAAGCGTTTTCCATAAATAGCATTTTATTTTCTAACGAGAAATCCATGGATGAATTGTCATACGGAATATTTATAATTGTCATCGATGGAATGAAAACTACATGCGGAAATGTACCGTCGTCACAGCCTAATTCATTAAATTTCTTGCATTCATAAAAGAAATAAAACTAACAAAAATATTTGGCGTGGTTAGTCACCCGTCGGATTGCTTGTAACGCTGGCTTATTATATTTGTGTTGTGAAATTAAAATGTATCAGTTGTTTGCACACAATTACGTACCGCATTCAATTGCGAGTCTTGGAAACAGAAGGTGTGGAATTGTTGCAAAACCTCGTCTGACATAAATGCCATTAACTAATATTTTTATCATATTATGGAGTAACCTTTCTAAACGAGCAGTCGTCTATTAAATGCATTCGAAGAGATTAGAGTGTCTAATTCAGACATTAATAGATTGATTGATTCCTTTTTTGTAATCTATTACTCCCAATTTTGAGTTCCTTTGTCTTAGTGGCGCTTAGTCATCTAAGAGTCTAATCTACAAGTTTGGAAAAGGGGGCCAAGCGTTTCTTCGATTTTTCTTCGGCAAAAAAATGTAATTTCTAAAAAATTTTAGTTAATTCAAGAAATCTTGGAAATCTTAAAATAAAGTATCATTGATTTTTACAAAAAAATTATAGTTCGCTTATGTCACATTTTGCGATCATTTTTTAATTTCTTTTTATTTTCTCATGATAATAAGAAATATACGTCGGGCATCGATTTAAATTGTCTACTCTCTCTGATACACTTCCCAAAAAGTTTTTAAGTTTCCAGGAATTAATGAAAATTAAACTGATTTCGATATTTTATTTTTGAAATCTCTGGAAAAAAGACAAAAGGGTTGTCTTTAATCAATCCATATTGATAAAATCGATGAACGTTCTCCCGTTCAAAAAATTGGAAAATTTTGCTTCGAATTTTCTTCTTGATATTACACAAAACTCCTGTAGCTCTTTGCTGAGGAAATATTCTGAAAATTCATGGGACCATTCAGAAGATCATTGAGAGGTATAATGTTGGCGCTCCTTCAACCTGTTCCGCCCAGGGCAAATTTATTGTTGTAATCCAGATCACCGTGACTTTTGCAGATTTTCTGATTTATCAACCATTTGATTTTTATGAGAAGGTTGTTTATTTACTCTTTTCCATATATTTATTTCACCGATAGTTTTTCCCTGCCCAAGTAAAATTAGTTAAACCTGATTTATTGTGAATACTTTTTGATGTTGCCTTGGTCTAGAGCAATCTTTAATGAAAGACCATGACTTTCCCTGGTGAAACATTTGATTCATGCTTTATTTTTCGATATTATTTAAATTTACACTAAATTTTTTCTTATACGTACTGCCAAATTTTCTTCATGAATATTTTCGCACAGCAACAATATTCTTTATGTAAGTAATTGGTTCAGATTGAAAGTGAAGATAGTTAACGGCCTGGCCCTGGCTACCGGTGGCAACGATTTCGTCTCACACTTCGGAGAAAGGAATTTGTTTAGATAAAACGACTTTTTTCACATAATAAATACTGAACGAGCAATTTTTGACCTCCGAAATCTTTGTAGTATGATAGAAAGTGAATGACGCAGCCTTGAAACCGCTCTGATTTTTGGACAATATTTCCAGCGCAATTACCGACTGTTGTGTACCTATTCTTTCGCCACACCCACATCTTACGAAATGGGTGAAGTAACATTAGCATAATATTGGGATATAAACGGCTAGGATAGATACACGCCGAAGTCGAATAATAAAATTAAGTCAATAAATATCGGCCGTCTATAATAGGAGAACAAAAGACCGGGCACACAGTTCGCTGGCGATAAGATTGCCCAACTGCACCTAAACTGCTCCATAGCTGCCAAATCGATGAAATCTCGCCGTCAACGAACATAAGAGAATCGTGACTGAAAGCGAAAGTTTCTTATTTACATGAACTAATTGCCTATCGTGATTTCGTTCATTTTTTTTTCCTCTGAACTACTGTCTACGTAAAATGAATGCAGATCATTCGGAATCGAAATTACATTCGAACCGTTTTCCTAGGAATTTATTTATCGATTGACTCTTCTTCAATTACCCAAGTCGTTGAAACTGTTTCGCTTTTTATCGTTATCGAAAGTAAGGAAAATAAGGAAGAAATTAATCCTGTCTAGAAAATACTAACTTTTAAATAGTTACTTTCAATTACCACTAAATACTTTTAATTAATTCTTTTTATTTTATTCAATTGAAACAGAAAGACGAATTATTGGCGCTAATGTAGCTTTTAAGAGATATTTTTAAGAGAATGAAAGAAAAATCTTAAATTTCTGTAATGAACAAAGCTTCTTACCGAAAACCATCGAAGCCATCATCAGATCCATTGACCGTAAGAACAGGTGCTCTTGCGTAAGCTTTGGCCACCCTCCTGTTGCGCTCCAAAACTATAACTTTCGCCCAGATTTCATCGTCTATCTGCGTCCACTTGTCGAGAACTTCCTGTATGTGATCCTGCAAAAATGATTGATAAGTCGCAAAATATAATTTATCTTATATGAGTTTAATGTCTGGCGCAAAAGAGCAACTTTCGTTAGAACCTCCCGGCGGCTCACTCGTTTTTCCTTTTTTTTTCCTGCAATCCCCGATTCTTCTTTTAAACAGAAATCGTCGTGAAGTTGGTCATACACCCACAAGCCTACATATGAAACAATTTTTATCGCGAAAAAACTGGTTTCTAACATGTTTTGGCTTCAACATCAGACTTCCAAGGCGAAATCTAGAGACAAATTCGTTCGCAATGTTTTTATCAGCGGACATTGAATTACTGCCATTGTAGCATGCGAGCTAAAGGATATAACGAAGGCGCAAGAATAATCGACGCTACGTGTTGGTACTATATTGGGGATATATGATTTAGGTTTACCGCCACTGAATTTCAAGGTTCGATACCAATTCCATTTTTGTCCCGCAAATAAAACGGATTCTGTGACATGACTTCCGTTGACTCTTTAAGAATGTTAAAAAAACCCAAATATGAATCCCACTTGATCGTTTTGTATTGTTGCACAATTCGAGTGTTGCATGTGCAGTAGCACAAACTGTGAAACACCAGTAACTTACTTCCAAGAATACAGTTAGCAATTACGGCTGATAGAGGTAGCCGATGCCGATGTATAACTATGTTGTCATACTCTACTAAACTATATAACGCATCGTTCCATACCATTGGCGTGAGTGTTTTTCATAATCACTCAGGAATAGATAAAACATTCCACCAACGTATCGACGTGTCTTTGCATTTTTAAAACAAACTGCCGCTGTTGAAAGAATCGGATTATCATTGACCGATAATTCATTAAAATAATGAGAATTTCTTTTCAACTAAGATTTTGGTATTAATTAGTGTTCAGAAATGAGCGGCTCACTAAAAAAGAGCTCATTAGTAGTCACCTCATCAGGTTTGTAAACTCATTCGTCAATAATTAATGGAACCCTATTCTCGTACCCAGTCGTCCAGTCGTGATTAGTGCCGAAACCCTGGATGAATAGCGTAATCATCTTTCTCGATCATGCAGTAAGAGTAAAGTTGACATAAATGACCATTTTTTAAAATAGTGTGAGTTGTATCGAATACGATAGAGTAAAAATGGTTGTTATGGATTCTGTTCGCAGAAAAATTGGATTTCATACAAATTAGAAGAAATTTTCCCCACGGTGTGCGTAACCATAGCCGTGCGTCGCGCCGTGACGTGCACTTTCCCAACATCAGAAGGTAGACGAAAAAACTAGTATCATATCCTTGAGTATCGAACCTAGAGGCTTCTGAAGTAAATTGGATAATGATTATTTCTGAATCGTTGTTCTACATTCACCGTCGATTTGTCCCATATTGGTGCGATGAAACACTCATTCTTGAGATGAGTAATTCACGACATTCAATCGAGAACCCAAGGCGTAGTTTTGCATAATTTGCGTTCTTGAGCGCATCAAAGTGAAGAAATTTATTGACCAATTTTCGAGTAGACAGTGGAGTAAAAATTAGCAGGTATTTACCACTCCCTTCGGTCTATGGATAATTATACAATTCGAATGGGGTCGTCCGACCGTTTTGCATATCAAAAACCAAGGAGTCCACTCATTCAAATACTGTTTATGTTTCGGCCGTCATAAATAAAACTACGCAAATTTACTTTCAATGGTCCCCCTGTCAGAATGTGACTGGAAGAACTGACCCCCTGAGCGCAAAAAAAATTTATTTGGCAGTCTGTGAGCATCCTCAATCACCACGGGCCGGATCTCTAGTGCCTCATTATGTTATCAACCGCCCCCCGCATTTCGATATATCATCGTAACGACTAATGAATTTTCTTTCTACAGAATATCTACTCGAAAATGCTGCCTGAATTCAAATCACCATAATCAAGTCATAATTTGTTTACAATACTGTAGATAAATTAATATAAAGGGGTTCTAATATGTTTCATATGTCAGAAAGTAAATTCAATGATGTTTCACAATCATAAAATGTTTGAGTCAATAACAGAACGAGAGTTTAAGAAAAAAACAGTTTAAAAAAGTTATGTTTGGCACTTTTTTTTGTCGGTATTCGTATCTTTCGAGTTCCAAAATCATTACAATTTAACATCAGTATCCAGAAAAATTCGACAAATACCCCAAGTCCGTTAATTTAACTTTTAATTTAAACTCTTGTGTTAGGAAAGTAGAAGACATTATGACTACACACACAAAAAACATGTTATAGTGGTGGATTTTAATCTTAATTTATCAAGGCGTATACAGGGGTTATTGGTGTTGTATCTAGAAAGCCCAGAGTGCTATTTTGTAAAATAGATCCGCTTTATAATATGAAATAGGTCAGTAAGGTACGCCTTATATTATCGTTGTTTTTTATATATAGACAAGTTGGTCATAATATCTATCAATCAATCAATCAATCAATTGATCGTGATTAAGTCGAATAAGGGAAGCTTCGATTTCATCGACTTCATTGTAGAAAAAAAAAACAACAGTCGAACAAATCGATTGTGACATCCCATCAAGGAGTAGACGTAGAGGTAGGTGAGCGTTTATAGCGGAATCTTGGGTTCGAGCCGCTACGCGTCCTTGCCTTGAGTTCTCTCTACTCTCTATCCAGCAACTATCGTTCGATTCGAACGAATAGAACGTTCTCCGCGACTGTTCCGAATGCCTCTCAAACTGGAGCAGATAGAATACCTAACGATCATTATGATTCGATTTGCAGTTAGCCAACAATTCAAAAGCTGGTTCACCGAGCGACATTCATGCTGATTTCGTCGGTCGAGGTGGACAATCTAACTGCAATCTGTTAACTATTCGGGACGATAATCCGTTTCATGCGTTTTTTTATTGTATGCGATGGTTTTCTTTCATGTTAAGAAACGATACATGAAATCATAGAAAAAATATTACAAGTGGCTATAAAATTGCAATGACTGAACTTTCCAAGCTGTCACAAAGAATTAGGCTTAATTTAGTTTTATTTAAAATTTTGCCACATTTTAAGCGTTTTCATCCATTCAACATTTTTTTCATCTCGTTCTTCTCAAATATTTTCTTGAATGTTTCTTCTCAAAATTAGGCTTAATTCAATAATATGTTTCAATTAACTTGATGTCAATAGAGAGATATTGCCAACGACTAGAGATATGCAAGTGTCAACATTATTACTGTATACATTATGTTGACAGTTAGGCATGCGCAATATCAAATAACAATGTTCATGTGAAACTTTATAAAACGATCGTGACATGTCAATATAACGTATATATTAATGATGTTGGCACATGCAATACACCTTTATCCCAATTACATACCTTTGAGCAAATCAAATTTGGATTAATTAAGCCTTCATTGCGGGTCAGTTTGATTTTGATTAAATATTTTATTCGAATTAGCCTAATTGATGTTCGAACAATTCAAAATCAAATTTAAGACTGAGCGATCGATCGAAACGCCATAATTAAATGGAGAACAGTCTTAAAGTCAAAAAGTAATACAAAATGCAATAATAAACTTCTTCCTCGTCCTCAGCTTTGTTTTCAAGAGTTTTACATCATTTGAAACTATTTCCTTAAAAATCGTTCAGGGATTAAATATAAAATAAAATTGATTGTAAATAGAGTTAAAAAACATGCCGGATAATTCATGAAAAATAAAATCAGTGTCTAACATTCTTTTTAGCTTTGAGAAAAGCTGTCACCAGCTTGCGGTATCACAATTATCCTGTTTGGACTCAAACTAAAACCTCAAAAAACAATAACATGATTGGAAAGTACGAAGTCATTCCTTAAATGATTCATTGAAATCTCGCCATCAGAGATTTATCCTCAACAAAGGAATTTCGCGGCCGACATTTTTGGCTCACCCGCTCGATCGTTGCTGATATTACGAAAGTGAAATTTATTGTGCAATTGCGATGACATTCTCTTCGGAATTCTTCAGATTCTGAATCGGTTTGTCGAAGGTGACTATAAAGCTTGTTCGTTTTAGCGATACGTCACAAGGACAAATTCTAATATTTCATATTAAACAGCATCACTATGGGCGAAAAACTAAATTTGGATGTGACTTGGAAAATATTTATTCATTGGAATCAAATCGCCGATGTCGGCTTCTTCGAGATCGTTTGAAATTTCCGCGTCGTAAAAACGGTATTTCTCGAACGGATTGCTGGATGGCAGATTAAGAAATCTAACAATAAACTGACCCGTCATGTTTGAGATTGAAATCTGATCTGTGGTTCAAGTCGCGACATTTAAATGTTGACTCTTTGAAACATCTGTGTACCCACGAACGCCGCTTTTGAATTAAATATGAAGTAGCGATATGATTTATCAAAAAGCGAATTGCACTGCCGCGGCGGTAAAATATGAAAACGATATCTGAGGCATATAGAAGGCGGCATCCTGAATATGAACGAGCCCGTTGGGAAATACTGCAAAACTTTTACCGTTGACTATTTGTCTAAGTTTGTCTGTATCCAACTGTATTGATAAGCAAGCACTATTAAAGATCATAGAAACTTCTTTTCAGGAGGAATAAGTACCATTCCGATTTATACCTGTGAAAAAAATTTCTAATAGCTCCTAATTAGTGAAATAAAGGGGAAATTCGACAAACTATTATTTTTGCGTTATTGAAGCAAGAATAAAATGAAAAAAAAACCCTAGGTGGTCGTTTCCAGAAAGAAAACATTAAGTTTATCGTCATTCATTTGTCCACACGTTTTTATCGGACATAATAACTGTAGATTGCAGAGCGATCGTTTCTCAAGACTTCTTTCACATATTTGTAAAGCGATCTGATCGATATTTGGACAATTAATTGGACGTTCCAAGGTACTATTGGGCGATTAGAAACTAGGCATGTCCGAATATTAACGATAGCACGACTTGATTATTGTTTTTAATGCATCGATCGTCGATGGGACCCACAGTTTAAATTCCTTGACATTTGTGGGAACCCTGACGATTGGAACAACTTTCACGGCGCGTTATCCACGTCGCGTTGCCACCGACGTATGTAAACGAAAAAGCCAATGCGGCGATTGTGAACTCGAAAATTGCCGCAAAATAATCAATCGATTTACGTTGGTGTATTTTTATCGTTCAATTTCGGATGTTTTTTATAAATCGATGACATCATGTCACATGATAAAATGTAAAAATATAACCAGTCCACGTTTTATGATAATTTTCATCTATCTACTTAAAGAATGTACACTCTTGATTGCTATCTTCACAGCAGGGAATCTTTGGACGCATTTGTCAAGTAGTACAATAGAACGACCACAACGGACGAGGAACAAGCGACCATAATTCACCATTGAAAATTCATTATAACCAGAACTAGGTACATCTTCGTAATCGATGAGACATTCTCTGTATTTGAAATATATAAATCACAGAGATTTCGTTTGAATGAGTAGTCATCAATGATTACCATAAGAAAATCGGAAGTCAGTAGGTGAAATCTCCTAATAGGAAGTACCAAGGGAAGAAAGTGCATTGTTCCCTTCCGCGGATGAAGCCCGAGACTAATCATCCAAGGGAGGGAACCGCACTTTACTCCAGAGGCATATACATATATGATATTTAATACGACAAAACAGTAATTTCAGTTACCTGTTGATATTCCCATGCTACATGTCATTTTTTCAGTTCAAATCGTCATTGATGCGGTAGAAAAAAACTTTTGCTTCCCGCATTGTATCTTACCTCCCTTGGGAAGTACAGCACTCTTTTCTTCTCTGAAAATAGGAAAGTGACACTTTCCTCCCACGAATGGTTATTCGGTGAAACCGTTTCATGAATTCAGAAAAAACTGGTTTGCTTAGCGAATGTTTTTCCTAGGAAAATGTTTGTTTCATTCAACCATTTAGTTGATTTTCCGGACCTTTCCAAAGAGGTTTTCCGACAAAGAAGACATCCGTATTTTGGATGAACGGAAAGGAGATAAAAGTGAAACGTCAAATCTTCGAAAGCAAAATACTTTCAAATATTATAATATGTACTTTACGATGACATTATAACGCGACTATCCATAACAAATTCGACAATATACAAATATCGACTAATAATCTCTATCTTTATTGCGTTGCAGAATTCGAGAATGGAAAATAAAATGCTACGACCGTCCGAGATATACAAGCAAATCCTTTTAGCACAACAACTGCCTTTTTATCACCGGGGGAGATACATTCTACCGTTGAATGAGAATAGCGAAATAGGTGACAACTTGGAAATTTCCTTCAAGGTTTCGCAATAGAGCACTATATATATTTCAAAGTTCATTCGTTGAGTTTTTCGAGAAGATTAAGTGGACATGGGAGTTGTTGGGCGACTATGTACATCACTGATATCAAGCGGCACGTGCTTCCGTGTATAAGAGATTTACATCTTAGTGAGGTCATTTCTTTGGCTCCAAAATGTTTGCGTGCACAATTTCGATAAATCATTGATTCTTCGATACCTAGTTTTTGATAATCCACCATCGGGTTTTCTATTTCGTACTTAAAATCAGTTTTTTCCCACATCTAGATGACTCCTCAGCCTTGAGTATTGGATATCAGATATACGAATGATACATTGTTGGAAAGTGAATGAGTCCTTATGTCAATTATGGGAACATGTCGAATCGAATTAATTAGCTCTATTATGGCGCACGCAATATAAATATAATCAATATTTGGATAATGCAGTCAGAAGTTTTGTTTCACAATCAGTTAGAAATCAAAAATATTCTTATGTTGAGTCACTTTCTCATTGTTAATACATTATTGGTAATAAAGTGGTGAAGGTGAGTCGCGGATCGTAGACAAGCTGCACCCGAAGCGCGCAAAAATAGAGGATAATGTGGAAAAGGATTGTTCCTTATTGATTGAGCAAGGTTTGAGCGTGGAGCTTCTTATTACATCCGAAGATACAAGGAGCAAGGCCAACAAAAAGCGCAATTTACTTTACTTCACTTAAAGGATGGTATGTAATTCGACAGTATTTTATTTTAGTGGCTATTGAAAACTCCGGCAAAACACTCTCGCATTGAAATGTTAAAGAATCTAGTATTTTTCGTGTCGTGACATTGGGTATTTTTAAAATGGGACCGGACTGGAGTCGACGGCATTAAACTGGTTTTGGTTAATCGGCGTATGCAAAGGAGTAATTAATACAACTTTAGCGAAAATTCGCTTGAAACCGAGAGTGGTTCACAATACTCACTTTTATTCGAAAGGATAGTGAAGGACAGGACTGGCTCCGTTTAGGGAGGCAAGGATTTACATGAAAACCGTTGCTTGACGTCGCGCGGACGCTTTAACCGTTTTATTTTTTTTTAGGACAGTCGTTCGTCCTCTACCGTTTTATACAGTACAGAATTATTCCAAATCGCGATTTAAGATGCAACGAACGTTTATAACGGAAAGCCTCGGTATGTATTTTCTTGAACGTGATTATATTTCCATCAATATTCCCACAGGTCGATTTGAATGTACAATCAGCAAGCGAATCAGTAATTCGAAATTGTTTTGTGAGGGATGTGCGGTACGGTACCGGTATTTTTCGTACCGGTAGCGCGAAACAACCGACGACTGCACAGTAGTGCTGGGACGCTCAGTAACGAGTAACGTGCCGCACAGTGTAGCGAATGAGCAACTCATTAGAAAGAAGTCAATCGCTTAAAAAGAGCTATACACCACAGAAATCATACAATAATAACTTTAACAACGCAATACGAACATTTCTTCCAGTGCAACTGAATAACTCATTCTGCATCTTCTAGATGGCACTATGGCGAAAGTTCTTGACGACTCTATGTCTTAATATTTTAGAACATAACCCTAAAACATAATGCTGCGTATTAAAAATCTCCAAATTCCTTACCAAATACACCCACAAAACATTTTCTTCTTTCTTTTCCAATCCATAAACTTCTGATATGTCATTTCGTACCTTTTATATTTTTATGATAATAATTCAACCACTACGAACAATATTAAGGACGCTTTATTGACAGATGATAACCACAGAATACAGTTCTCATCTGTGATGACAACTTAAAATCCAATTTGTCTATGACAGCGCATTAAAGCAAGCTGAGTATTTTATGAACGAATTAGTTCAAATGAACTCCTTCCTTTAATGTTGCCATTACCGTGATTTGCGCAGAAGAAGACATGTAGCCAAAAGACCAAGAAGCATAGATCGCATTTATCATGACTAAATCATGCAAGTTCCCATGGCGTAAGGAAACCTTTCCTTACGCCATGCAAGTTCCTATCTATGCTTGATCTTTGATGTTTGTTCCTTCGAGGTTATCTTCGACAATCAGTTTGCTTCCGATAAGATTCAGAAAAGTATCGAACATCACTATTTGTGAGTAAAATGGTGGACAACTTTTTCGTACAAAAAAAATTAAAATTATCGTTGATGCATTAAACTAAAATGGCCCGAGGTAAGATTTTTATAACGACTGAACAATTTATTATAGCGTAGTTGTGTAAATTTTTTATTAGGTTTACCCCTTAATAAAAACGATTCCGCCTGTTATGAAATTTTATGACCTGTTTTATAACCTTTCGTCGCTGGAAAGTATAGTTGCAGCTGCGATTAAAAAAGTAAGTTTCCACAAATTGATGTCATACTCAAATCTTTCCGAATCAGCCAATTACATCGCAAGTGAAATAAATAAGTGTAGAATGGCTTTCCTGAGTGGAGACACCCGTATATTCATAAAAGTAAGTAAAGAGAAACATTAAAGATGGTAGAAAGAGCCGATCGCCATCTCGCTGTTCTCCTATAACACGTCCAATCCATCATTGATATCCATTTCCAGATAAAATGAAAATGTAATCGAATAACTGTGGAATTTCACAAATCCCACAGGTGCTAAGTTACGGCATGATTATCCAATGGTTTTTGGAGGTGACATATATAAAAACTCAACATATTTCTGCTATTATCCAATTAATGAATCGATTAAAATGCGTGGAATGTATTCTAACTGGAATATGAAAGATTTTATTCCACCATATACGTTGTAAACAACTTTCACAGATGCTAATTGAAATAGTTCATTTTGCAAACAGTTTTGCAATTTGAATTGTTTATAACTGTTTTTTCCTTCCAATGTTAAATTAAAAAATGAACGTTTAACGTAAATGCACAACTAGAATTCGAATGGTTCGCTGCTCAACGAAAAATATACTCAAAACATCTGAACATGATACGGCACGAAATGGTGAAGGAATTTGCATATTCTTGTGTTGGAAAAAGAGAGCGGCCGAGCGAAGTTATTTCGCTTGCATATTTCGAAATCTGATCCTGCGAAGGTTTTTTTCAAAAGCGTCTATAACAGCATGTGACATGTTACTCGTCTATTCTTTGTTTCATCATGAGAACAATGTTGTTTTATAGCTAATGAACGCAATTTACGGTTAGGCGAAACGACGTTCATCTTTTTAATGCCCGTTCCTATTTTGAATCAACATCGAATGATTATTGCGTGGAGTTTGGTGATAAAAACAGCCATGAAAACGTCGATGAAATTCGTTTAGGGTTGTCAAGTCGTAAATAAACAACCCCCTTCAACCTAAACAACAATGGGATCGGGAACACTATTTACGATTCAACTATTCTCACCTTGTAGAGCTTGTCTTTCTGATACCACACGTCCTCTTCCTCCTCGGGGGTTTGAAATGTGGAATCCATATGTAAGTCATCCCTGGATCTGGACAGGATTCGTCGCCTCGATACCATAATCGTAGAAAAACGGTATCGAAATCGGCTACTCGGCGACTGCGATCTACGGATAAAACGGACACAATTAGTTAGAAAGCTCCAAAATAGAAGAAAGTTTATCGTTAGTTTATGTGAATTATGTAAAAATAGAACGCAATTACGTTTCGCTATTACTTTAGAAATATTCCCAGCGAAACTCATTCGTTAAATAACATTCATTCCGAATTAATTAATGAGCTACCGTTCGTCCAATTGGGGCTACGCCCCGCGTTGCAGTAATATCTGGACTACTTATTTTTTTCATTTTTATTCTTATTGGAGCTATCTGGAGGTTTTCAAGGAAAATTGAATATTAGTAAACGCGGTAAAAATCTAATTTCCCTTACAATAATAAAAAATGTCAAGTCATTCTAGCCCAAAACACAAATCTCAGAATGGATTGATCTATCTAATGATCCTCGTCTAATAACGGAATTTAATTGTCGCCATTCAAATCAATCTTATTTTTTAATCGTTCTAGGTCGACGTAGGTGGATACTAAAATGATTTAATGACCAGTTAACAAAATTACTGTACAAGGGAGCATCGATCTTTATTCGACGCGGCAACGAGTAATTTCGCCAAATTTCAATATCAACCCACATATTTGCCAAGATTCGACCAGGTTATTCCAACCTTTTCCTACACGTTTTAACGAATACTGTTACACAGTGGGTTTTCGCATTTTATTTAAAACAGTTATACCATTTTATTGTTTCCATATAATACGGTTGAAATTGCGTTTTGCATCCTTTTCGAACCCTTTTATATCGTGAAACACGCGACGTCTCTCACGGGCATAAATCAAGTCGAAAAAATTCCGGTATTTCCATTACAAAAGTGTTTGTACATTCGGAGAAGTAAAAAACACTTTTTATTTGCATATTTTTGGTCGTCCGCTAGCACACGTCAACGATAACGAGTCCCGAAAGCGCGGACAATTTGATGTTCGACCGCGATATCAAAATGAAATTACCTGCTTAAGACGTGTGTGTAAAGTTCAAGACTGATCTGTCACCTGGCTTAAAAATGAGATTCAGTTTTTTTTTTCTGTCGCGAATTATGATTACAGCACCGGCATCAACAAGTTTCATACGTTACAATGGATGTTGATCGAAATTTCGACTCTTCAGTGACTCCAGTGGAATGCCATGCTTTAATATGGAACAAGAGTTTGAATACCTAAAATAAATTTTCTGAATAACTTCTATCGAGTATCGTCATTTCGTATCTTAATTATGTAACATTTTCTTCTCAAGAACCTTATATACCAAATATGTGACTTGATTTCAGTTTTTGGGGAGGGGGCACATTTCAGATGACATATTTCAAACAATGAAGTGCCTAGTAAAACGAAGATGAGGAAGAATATACATTTTATGAAACTACGTAATTTTGAATTTCCATTGGTACACCGTTTTTATTTTTCATTTCACGTGCCAAAGCGGAACTTGCCTCGGTTGGAATTTCAAACCCTACATTAGGCCACCTACAAAATTCATTTTATTTAATTAGAATCAGAATAATTATTAGGTCCGATAATAGCTGATTCGAAGTTACAGTCAAATTAATTAAAGATGCAACGAAGTTCAACGGGTCATCAAGTAGACAAATAAATAATAATCCGAAGATTGAACCTCGGTTAATAATACTCTTCAATGAAAGTATTATTTTATTCGTCAAACCGTACGAGATGTAGGTGTTTTTTAACTCCAACGCTCGATGTGTTGGTGATGATGAACTTTCGTTTTCGATGTGTTAGAAGGGATTCACAATCTATTTTTCAGGTGACCACAGTTCTACACTATTATCAAAAGTAAGTCATTTCAAACTATTGACATAAAAAAGTTTTCTTGCACGGATAAAACCGGTTCAAACTAAATGTTTTTGTCGTAATAGTGTATGCGTGAAGTAACTAGAGTGGAATTATCTTAAAATTAATCGTCCTAGATCATTCGTAGAGTTGTGCATTTCTCTCAATTCTATTGATTTAATAAGTTGCTTAATTTGATACGGGTTTACACGAGTGTGGTTCGGATATGAGAAACGACAGTAGAGAAGATAAATAAGCACAGCAAGGCTTCGGTGACGATGACTGACAAGCCATCTGCTATATAGATTCGTATCGTGAAATTAATCATTTCCTTAAGGCTGGCGTCCGTTCACGTGATCATTCGACTACTGATGATACACCTTTTGTATTGTAAGTTGCCATACAACTCGAAGGCAAGTTATTAATATTCAAAATTATAAATTTATAGATAGCAGATACTAGATAAGGAAATTTTCAAAAGAAATAAAATAAAAATTAGGAGTACAATATGACAGTTCTGGAACATGTATTGGTTTCCAAACAATAAATAAACGAATTTTTTCAAATATTTCATTTTTTTTCCAAGTAAATATAAATTTAAAGGAAGCTAGTTCATAAAAACCGAATCATATTTTATGTTCGTTCAAAAGTGTAGCTCAATTTTTTCGAAAATCTGAGATATAAGTGTTGTTACATTTCAACTAAGTTAGTTAAGTAAAAAAAGTCAATTATTTGACTTGAATTACAAATCTGTTTTTTATTTCATACTCCATCATTTTCAGTACAAAAACTCAAATGCAATAAATTTGCCTGAAATAGTTAATAATTCCACTTGAAATATGTAAGTCGAACAGTCAAGAGAAATTTTGATTAACAGTCTTAACCCCTTGATATATAACTTGAATACGGTGAAGCGTCAAATTAGCCGTTGGTGGATTCGATTCGAAGTCTTAACCATTCGGTGAGTTCTGAATTGGAAGTCGCTCTCCAATTCAGAAAAGATGCATACATTATCGGAAAAGGCTTCCGAACGTAACGTTGTGAATAGTGATAATATGGTTGCACTATAAATTTCAATAAGCTGTGTGTTTAACAATAGGTATTCATTGGATGGCAACAATACAAATCTGGCTAACGTACAGTGTCTAATGTGGCTTGTAATAAGAAATGGGGGGGGTTCTCGTACTGCGCGTGAAAACAATGAGAGCATTATTTGCGATGTCGATTTTTCAGTAATTAGGAAGCGTTGCGAATGAAAGGAAAATGTCCATCGGTTCAAGCATGCAGTAAATTTTTATCCTGGAGAAAGTGAACACAAGGTATGCTGTACCTACGAGGACTCGTTTGATCAGTTCAATTTGAAGCGATGTCCAGTATGGTCTTGGGCACACTCAAATTGACCACACCACATTATGTTACAATATCGCATGCCGCCTTTCTTGGAGGAATTTTAATTTGGAATGTACCAACAACAACAGTGCTGACATACGTTGACCGATCAAATCGTTACACTACTGTTATCTGAAATTTTTTTAATCCGAACGATGATTGCTTAGCTTTTAAAATGGATAAACTATTCTTCAGCTCTACTGCTCTTTCGATTGTACTCATTCTTTGTAATTGAATTTTAATCTGGTATTTTTTATGGGAAAACTTGTTTGAATGGTTTCATGCGCTTTCACTTCATTTCCAAATTCAATTTTTTTAGCGTATTTCGAGAATTTCCGTTCCGACATTCCACGACCCAGTGCGAGTTCAGGAACCTCGTCCGACAAAAGTAATAATTTATCATCATATGATTCAAAAAATTCAATAATGTCCGTCGAGGATGCAGCACGTTTATTATACGAAACAGTAAAAATCGACGTACGAACATACGATACCTCGAGCTGAAATTACAGTGTAAATACTTCTTATCGACAAGTTGTATTTTTCAAAAGCGTATCCCTCGACATAATTTCCATATATTCATCGATATGAGCCGAATGACTGGTTTTATTTTGGGAAACGGTTTTGTCTGAGCGGCCATCGTCGCGCCGATTTCTTTGTGCATATAAATTGTTACGTGACAATGAAAATGATCAACCTTGCTAACGATTAATTTTTAGTGGTCGATATAATTTTGAGGTAAAACTGTCGAATCATTGACCGTTCATCAAAGAAACCATAAAAGGTTTTTCATTGTGAGTCATAGGCAGTTTCCAAGAGATAATGAAATGTTCAGATCGACTTGTCGTAGGTGTTCCGCTATAAATCTAGCCTCTGAATATTACCGGTATCGAATTTGCCTAATATATTCTATTTCATCATATCCATATCCCATCAAATTTCGAAACGTTTCACGCTGATTAGATAAGTGCTTTTGTTTTAAAATAATGGTCATCTCAGGTTCTCAGTTGGATTTTATCTGTTTTCGCAAACCAATATTGTAGGATCGAAGACGTTGTCCGGGGATTTGACTACATTGATTTATTAACTAGCAAGTGAAGTAACATTTAAACTGACATTAAAGTCAGAGAAAAGCTTTATAAAATATTTTATTTTGATGGTTCCTATAAAGGTACTTCGACGATATAAAGCTATAAATATACATAGATACATAATCCTAAGTTGACGGCGCATTAGAAATCATTCGCTATCGGATAGGAATTAAACCACCCCTTGTTCGATTCTGACGCGTACAATATCGAGTTTTGAAACAAGTCTCAATACATAAGAGACATAATTGAAAAATAATGCTTATGTTGAAAAAAATTACATCGATCATAACCTTTTTTGATTTTACATACTTTTGCTTTAGAATATTCACCATTTATAGAGGGATATTTTCGTTACTTTGAATGTTATGAACGTTTTTTCGGTTCAGATAAATGAATACTCGATAATGCTTTAATTACGTGGCCCTATATTGAAACATTGTAACCACACAATATATTTCTCATTTGTGATTGTGCTTCAAACCAAGCCAGGTATTTCATAAACGAAGTAGTTCAAATCAACTCTTCCTTTAATGTCACTCTGCAATTCTTGCAAGAATGAATATGACATGACTTTTAAATAAGATATATGAACTAAACCTTTCCTCTATGCGAAGTATTTGACGTATGTTCTACTTACGATATCTTTGACAATACGGCCAACACAGAAAAATCTGATCTAATTTGTTCATCAATCTGGAATTGGAAAATTCGCCAATTGAATCGCATTGAGTATTTTGTTAATACCAATGATATGGTCTCGATGTTTCTGATAGGTCATTCGGGACGTTATTTTTACCTTCCTTTTGGATCTGTTGGCAATAATTCCTACGAGTTTTGTATTTTTTTGTAATTTCGTCACTTTGCATGTAATGAACGTTTTTGCGGCTCAAATAAATGAATACCCGATAATACTTTATCTACGTTGTACCATTTTAACCATCCTATATTGAGGGATGATAACCACAAAATATATTGCAACATAAAATTAAATCTGTCAGTGATTGCGCATTAACGAAATAGTTCAAATCAACTCTTACTTTAATGTTACTTTGTCATGCTTGCAAGCAATACACTTTCCCTCTATGCATGCTATTTGACGTGTGTTCTACTTACTATGTCTTTGACAATATGGACGATAATAGGTTTATGAATCTAGGATTTAAGAATTGGTTGAGTATTTCGTTAATGCTAATGGTATGTAGCTCATTCGGGTCAATAAAACGAGATATACGTACTAAACTTCTATTTCGATCTACTCGACGCAGGTTTTATTTCAATGTCATCACTTTCACGCACGGATCAAATCGGTGCGGAAAAAGCATTCCCGCACACTTGTATATAATTACCAACTTTCTACAGTAAATAAACGTAGCGATATACTATTGGGAAGTAGTATATCACTATTGAGCTATATATTCTAACGAAAAAACCAGAATAGATTTTCAAAATTTCCATAAATTTAGTATCGTGCTTTGAACAAACGAACGAAACGTTTAGGTGAGCGCAGCGAACAACTCATGCTACCGATGCGGTGGTTAATCATTCATTGGTAGTAATAACATAATTAGAAAAAAGTCACAATCAAAATCGGATATTCCACTCATTAAATAATATTCAATTATCTAAGTACAACTGTTTAAATAAAGTTCAATAGAATCGACAAAAACAACATGCTGCCAGCACTATCGTAGTCGTTAAATATCAATCATAAAACAAAATTTGTCAGAAAGAACAATTTGTGATAATGAAATGTTAAACGTTTCTTGTATTATCACATCAGTAAGGAGGTTTGATACACGTCAGATTCATTTGATTGCGACACACATTATAACTTGAGAATTAGGAGATATTCCTCGATATAACATTTCGTTCTGAAAAAATGTAGCGACAGGTCAATCGATGTGGTATAAAACATATTTCCAATCTCAACTTGTTTGAAATAGTCAGAGGAACAAAATTCGAGTAAAAACACAAGAAGTGAATAATAATACGAATATTGAGAAAGTGATGAAGAAATTGAACAAAATGGAGAATGCGGTGGTTTTAGATCATGTCCAACTTTCAGCAATTTCCATAATAAAAATTCCATAAAAATAATTACGATGTTAAAAAAGGTTCCAGTAGTGAATAGAAGTAGCCAATTAATTCGAATAAAATACCGCTTTTATAACATCGATTTATATCGAACAAATTATTCCTGATATACAACAATGGATTGTTTGTTACTTAAAAGTTATGTTACCCTTATGAACAGAAATGGTGAATATAAATTGGAGTAGTGGGCACAATGAGTCATATTTTCAACCATACATAACTGTACGTAATATGTGCGTATTTATGTACAGCTGTACTTTTTACGAGCAGTATAGTTTCCGAAGCGGCAGAAAACAGTTCTAAGTGAGCGGCCCAATAGATATTGCTGTATGCAGTAAAGGCTTGTCTCCCACTCAAATTTTCTATTTGTCATGTTACAATAGAAATGCATAATTCTTCGAGAATTATACCATATCGTTGAGGGGTTCTGTCGCTAGTTTCCATCACCATATTTGGAACCGAAGAAGACGCGAATCATAATATTGCGATCAGAAAGGTAGAAATGGACTTCTTCAACATACCGAGCTAATATCTGCTTAATTGTTGGATGTAACGTTCGATGCGCTTTTCGAGTTCATGGAATCTAAAATGCGCGATGTGGCAGAGGATGGACATCTAAGCTGCCAACTTTGACACCCACCAAACTGAGAAGGAAACTTACGATGAATAGTAAAAGCACTAACGATGTAATACGACTAGTATAAGTACCACATATACTATAACTTCATATATAGCAACGGAAATCTATTTTCTGAACGAGAGGTCGAACCTTAACCTTTCCGGAGAAATGTACTATCGCAATTTTAAGCACATGAACTTTTTTTGCAATCTGCATCAATTACAACATAAAAATCTGTATGCAAAGTTTGGAAGACGCTTAATACATACAAGGAATGGTTTTTGGTTCCTAGTAACAACCATAATTCAGGTAAGACCACCTCGATTTCTTCATTATTCAAACTGCCCAAACCGAATTCCCCATTTCAAATATCGAAACTGTTGTTCTGAAGAAAATAGATGTCGTGATCGGTTTATGAGGACCTTCACATTTCAATTACACAGGTCGGAGTAGACGTTTCGCAATGCGTTTAAACGCGAAGCGTTGCATCGGATTATTGAGCATTCTTCGTTCTCATTTCATAACGCATATTAATAGGAGTTGAAGAAGCAATTTCCCACAGCTTACTTATTGATTACTATACTAGAAAAATTCGTTTCGTATTTTTATTTACCACACAATGACACGGCATTCCAATATTTACCACTAATCTCGGTAGCGAAATAATATTTGAAGAAGGTATTTTATGAACGGAAGAAGGAATGTTTCGGAACCGGATTTTCACTATTATTCAAATACTCAAATTTATAAGTGATGGATCGTTCGTTTATTTGACGTGTGCCCGTTCTTTTCGATCTGCTCATCTCGTTCAAAGCACGAAACGAGACTTTTGAGAAAGTTATGACATCGAAATAGAACTTGAAGTTTAGTTTGTATATCTCATATTCAGTATTAACGACGCCGATGAGCTAATAGAACTGAAGAACTTACCATCAGCATTAACGAAATACTTAACGTGACTCACTTCGCTAATACTTCAATCATAGATTCATCAATAAGTAGGATTAGGTTTTTCTGTGTCGCGCAGCATCGTTGATATTGTTAGAAATATTGAAAGTATACGTCAAGTACACAGTTTAGTTCAAATATCTTTTATCGAATATACGCTAATGATATATAACCATTTAAGATGCGTGTTTATTTGAACTACTTTCTTCATGAATTACCTATCTTGCTTTAATACGCAATCATAGACAAATTGGGTCTTAAGAAAACTTGAGATGAGATATGAGAGAAATGAAATACATGGTGTAGCTGTCATCCCTTGTCTTAACGTTAGTATTGTGCGAAGTGCTCAAAATACTTATCGAGTTTCGAGAAAACGTTGATAGTATTCAAAGTGACGAGATTTGAAGTTCCGAAATAGCATATCAGTAGTTTCTAGATTGGAAAAACAGAGAAAATTTTCACTTTTAACCTACTGCGTGAATAAGGTTAAGTAACCCCAAAATATAAATGACTAAAATCGTCGATAATTATCGTTAGTACGGAATCTAGAAGATGCATCAGCCTTTATATGTGTCTGTATGTAATTTTAGCGTCTCATTCTGTGTTTTCAAGAGGTGCGTTCATGGAAACATCCGTAGCCGCTCGTTAAAACTTGATTTTTCGATAGTGGAGGGGTATATTGACCTTTCGGTCTGAATAAAATATATTTAAATTTTTGCAAATCATTTGTGAAAAGAGAAGTTTTTGTTCAGTGAAACAACAGGCGCGTTGAATTCGATGGACCCTACCTGTAGATAAGATTTTATCACAAGTAGCGATATTGTTGAACTCTGAACAATAAGTAAATATATACTTAAGATCTAAACGAGCATTTCTTCGCCGCTAGACTTGTTCGAAGGCTCCTTGTTGAAACGTTTTCACAATACACCGACAGTGAAAGTTGAAATGTTAGGTCGAGGTATACTGCATACACAATAAAAAGATAGATACGGACTAATTATCATTAATATAGTTACGTGTGGTGTACATAACTGAATTCGGAAAACGAGATGGAAAAATGATATCTACTAAAGACTCAACAAGTAACACGTTTTTCTTAGTTCCTTCGAATTAAAAAAAACTGTGGAAATAATCATTTAAAGTTAGTATAGCGAAAGTGGTTACGCTATCCAAAGAAAACTGAAAAAAAAGGAGTCGATTTTCGTTTGGCACACTTATAGCGGAGCGTTTCGTTTCATGAACGGTCATGTCTCGTTATTATTATTCTTTCGCTTTCACATCGCGAAAGAAAATTAATCTGAAGATTGTGAGTTAAAGCAAGTCGGCTGTTTGCGAGTTATGAAAGTGTCTGGATGTCGCAGCTTTTATTGACTTGCGCGAAAATATTTATTTCACGTTCGCCAGCAATTCCTCTTTCACGATAATATTGCCCGAATTGGTCTTCCTTCCTATTTCACAAGTATTCGTCGCGAATACATATAATACGTATTGTAATTCAAAATGTCGACTTTCACTTGTGGAACGGTAAATTTATTCGGTCGAAACTGGTCATTCAGGTATAAACGAAGCTGTTACGCATATTCTAGATAACACCAGTGGAACTGAATTATCTTCGATTGAAAAAAAAGAGCCAACCATTCTCGAAACTGTGGAAACATGTGCTGACTAACCTACTTCGGCATCTGTCGTCTTTTGCGTGTTCAGTTTCGTCTAATAGATACATAGATCTCTTTAAAACACAAATGACAATAAAAAGTGGCGCTTTCTCACGACATTCAATGAAAGAAATATCGCTTTTCACAGGATTGGAGCTATCGGCTTTGAGATGCGGCTTCGTGAGGAAAACAAGTTGCCAGAAAAGATTTTAAAGTTTTTAAAGCGATTTACCAATTTGTAGAGCGAAAATCTAAATTGTGTTGAATTTTATAACTGTAACCATAAAGTCGTGTCCACCGTCATCGTAGAATCTCCAATAGAGCGCGGACAAGTGCGATGGAAGGATGCGAATTAGAATTACAGAGTTGGCGAGGTGATAATGACTCCGTATATGTCGCCCTCTGCTATCTTTTTCATCGGACGGCCTCCCCGGTGTTTGAATTAATTCACTTCCAACCTATTTATTGGTTTTCGTGAGACCATTTCCTAATCTGCAACGCGTTGAGGCATTTGCAATTCCAGACTCTCCCATCAGTTCGTTTCGCGTTCCGCGGAGCCGTTTATGTCCGAAAAAAGCTGCGAGAAACCTCACGTTTTTCTCTAGGTCCGACATATAATATGATTTTTCAACCTTGGCGCCTTATATCAAGCGTAATGAGAAACAACGAAATAAGTGCGCGCTAAAATCATAAACCTTTCAACATTTTTACGTGAATAATAAGCGTATAGTCTTAGGGCGAGTCCGAGTTTACGACTCACCATTTTCAGATTATACTCTCATTTTTCTTCGTTTTGTTTCGCGTTTTGTCTTTTTTTATTTTCTTATTTATGCAGTACGATTCAGTGAGTTCGCTTTGATAGTACACACGGTATGGAAGTTTTCGTGGTAGTGAGAAATGAAGGAGATGTTATCGGGGATCGATTTAGCGGGTTTTTGCATCGAAACCAATGATATCATTTCAGTAACCATTAAAACGGCCGGTCATATACTATGTACTTGATTTTAATCGGTTAAGAATTGTTACCGTGTATAAGGAGATATGTACTCCCAGCGCAAAATAGGCGATTCCGTCCCCAATCTACCATTCGTAGAATACTTTGATGCTAAACTGAGACAGGCATACTATTTAAACGAGTTCCAACTTTACACTACACCAGTTTGTTACGTACTACATGAAAACACTTTTCAACAAATCCAACATTATGTGCTAGTAACGAGAACACAAAGAAAATCGATAAACTACTCCTCACAAATAAGGAATCGACGCTTTCGTAAAAGGTGCAGATTTATCTCACGACCATCCGCCAATATGTAACCTCTGTTTTGTTGTTCGGTCACCCTCAACCCTAACATAAACGCATGTTTTTCTTTTGTGTAGGCAACCAAGAACAAAATCCACCTTATTCGATAACGACACGGAAACATTTACATGCGTAACACAGTTTGCGTTGGTGACTGTTGTAACAATGAAATATTTTCAACTGCGTACATTTCACATTAAAATCAGCAACTCTATTATATTGAAAATGCAGCATCATTATAAGCTTCCCTTTATTATTACATTTTATTTAATTATATGTTTCATATTTTCGCACTTCGATCGCTCTCACTCTAATTCAATTAAAAAATTTTGAAACACATCAATGTTACTAACTTTAAAGATGATGATAATAATTAATTGTTGCAGAAACTTGATTAATTATTAATGAATCTACTCATCAATAAATATACTCGTGTATTTGTAATTGTTCCATTTTTTCATCGAAATAGTTTCCACATGAACACACGAATAAATATTTCACTGACAAAAATTATTCGTTTGAAGTTGATGTCCTATTGGCCTTCTTTATTGCTAAGAATTAACGTAATTTCATTATTTTTGTACGTATAATCTAAAATGATTTCGTTCAGCCAAAACGTTCTCTTTGATAATAGTTTGCCTAAGAACCACTGTATACTGCTAGGTATGGAAAAACCCAGTTAAACAACCGATACAGATCAAAAAAATCCTGAATTTTTCATTTCTTCAAACTAATCATTTTATGTTCCTTTATGTCAATTTCAGCTCCGCTTTATAACGAAAACAGTTCAATTCATTTAAATGTTTTAAATGTGAGTAAAATTCGTCATTTTGCGCAACCCTATTTTACAGAAAAGTTTTCTGAGTATGTAAAGTCTGTACTTTTTAATAACTGTCACTTTTTGTATTCATTTTAGTCAATTACATGACGGCCGCAGATGTTTAGTGCCAACACTGAAGAAAACAGAGTTCCTTCGATCCATCCAAAAAGTTTCGAAACTCCTAAAAAATTAGTTTGATGATAAAATTGTAGACTGATCATATATCACTTCTGTGAGTTAACCGAGTGGGTTCTTAAGTGGGTGTATGAAATAAAATCCTAAAAACAAAGTATTTGATGACGGAATTCTTGCGAATGCTTCAATTTTCAACATTTCATATTCTACGGATTTCGCACATTTTTCCACTTTTATGTTGCACGTTTTATCCATTTTTTTACTGCAGGAAATCCGGGCACTAGTTATAAATTTTTTTCACTTTCACCCAAGTCGGGAACCGGAAGGAAAACTGATATAACTGAAAGATTAATATAAAAAAAACTGTAAAGATAAAGATAAAGAAATACGGAAAATTAAGATTCGTCGCACGTTCGTTCCCTCTATCAGAGAATAACTTGAAACAGTTCCTTCTTCATCGCAACGAATGAAAATAAATTGAAATAAAAATTTTTCAACAATACTTAATTGATCAACGTACTAAAATAAGAAAACTGGGAAAATTGGGCACATCTTTGCTTTCTGTTTCCAGTAAACATAAAAAAACTAGGAAAAAAGGAAACAGTTTAAGATTACAAATATTTAAAAAATTGCTGCATCTAAACCGTCGAGTTTTTTTTATATCATGCGCTAATGCTTGAATTTGATTGTAAACGACGACCGCTTTTCTGTATATCACAAGAATTTTTCCTCTATCTAATCAATATAACACAAATATAACGTTGAAGATGGTATCCGAAATACAAGATGTTCAAGCAAAATAGATACTACAAAACAATTGTTTGATTGTCAATAACCCATAATTAAATGACAAGTCTGGATTTTGAACATTAAGATCAAAATTTAAGGCATTAATTTTAAAAAAAATTCACTATGGACACGGTGACCAAGTCCTAAATAAACAAAAAACTTTTCCTGAAATGAATGAATTTATTTTATACCTCCGCAGACAAAAATTTAATTTCTAAAATAAACACAAAGACATTTCCACTATGAGACGACCCAAATCAAAATCTATTAAGACCAGTTGCAATAATTAGTAATTTTTCAAAAAAAAAAAAAACGAAATAATTTTAAATGAAAATGCTTCAATTTTTTCATATTTAATTTGACGGCTTTCCAGCTTTTTGTTAACTATACCAACTGATCTATTTTTCATATGCAACGAAAGAACATGTGTCATCATGAAAATTGATAGAAAAAATAGATCCTTCGTAACATATAAATGCTGAAAAGAAGAATTTCATCTCTTCCAAAAGGTTGTAAGTATACTTTGCTTTGTTCTAGAATTAACAAACAATTATGCTACATTTATTGTTGTTTGAATAATGTGTAAGAGGGTAATTAAAAACTGTCTAATAGACATTTTTAATCATATTTCAGTTAATTCGATCGAATGACCAATAGAAAAGTAACTTACATCAACTTTCATCTTTCATAATACATGAATATGTATTGTTTGTTGCTCATATTTAGCATCGCCTCACGATGAAGCCCTACGCTATTAACTTTTGAGTGCATCTTAAACATATGAAGGAATTTTTTTTTCCTTTGTATTCACCTTTAGAAATACTTTCTTCCTTATGTCCGGATTGACAAGAAACTATCGTTAATATATAATGCATTTAACTTATTCAAAGTGACTATATAACGAGCAGTGCAACTTCGAGTATGCGTTTTCCGGTAAGTTAACATTATTTCGAATTAAATTTTCCTCCGTTATACCTGAAGGCCGACCACGTAGGAGTTATGCGAAATTGCGCGTAAAGTGAAAAGACATATCTGCTACGTTATTTAGAAAACAGTAAATTTAATTTTCTTCTAGTTCACTAATTGCCCAGTGGCGAACAATGAAATATTTCGATTTTTCGTCTACTTTTTTCAAAGTAAAAAACATTTCTCGCTAGTTCCGATCTGATCGGCTCATTTCTATTCCACACGAATACACTTGAAAGACAATGTTGTGTAAGGAGGAAATAGGACGTAGGTATTTATTTTATTTTTAAATTTAACGGTACCTTCGTTTGGAAACAATAGGCATACGATGAATCTAGCGACGATTTTCGAATGATTTTAAAATAATCTTTAATTACATTTCTCATTCCATATTTGGAATAATACGATAACGCCTCTTTAATTATACTTCACACAAAAAACTGCTTATAGTTCCGAAAATTCCATTTAGAAATTTCTTATCAGAGATCACCACTTTATTGGGAGTCGCATAAATTTTACGGCCGAATGCGAAAGTGAAAATAGAAACGAATTATTTTCGAATGGTAGTTGACTTCTTCAATTGGTTATAAAATTGCTGAGAACTTTCCTCTTTGAGAAATTTTCAATATTTATGGTTCTTTGTTAGTTCTGCCTATTATTATTTTAGATAATTTAAAGACCGCTCAATTATGTCAACTCGAAACCAAATTTTTCGGTTTCGATGCAAATGAACCGGTTTAGGCGACAATTTTATGAATACCAGATTACATCCTGTTAAACGATATGACAAAAAAGAACCGGGTTTATATTTATCGTAAACTTCTTATGCATTTTGGGTCGTATATAAATTTAAAAACCGTAATTACGCGTGTTTCATAATTCTCCACTCAGTCATCGTCCTAATTAACAAGGGAATTCTCCGAAAGGAAGATGAATTGTCGCAGTTTCTTCGAACAATTTCGGCGATAGTTGCAACTGCTTCGTAGTTTGATTAGCAAATATTGGTCAAGGTTGTTATATATAATTTCACTTTTGACGCGCAACTGCAAAACTGATGATTTTGGTTTGAAAAATTAATTTCGGTTTTTTTTTAGCAACTGAATACTTTTTCGATTGCGAATGAAAATTCTTTTCGAAGTTATGTGAAAACGTTAGGAGACGGGCGCACATTTATGTAGACCATACTTTCTTTGGTATTGAGTTGAGTAAGAAAGTGCCAGCTGACAATCTACTTTCTCGAAAATTTAAGTTAACTTAAAATCCGTTTTTACTCACAAAAAAATGTGGTTCCGTGTAGAATAAATCCAGAAAAGAGCACTCTGCACTTGTCACTTTTCGCAAAGAACGCACCGTCACGCGCACCACTCCGCGGCGCAAACTTGACTTGAGACAAGTCAGTAGTCGAGCGTGTTTCTTGACCACCAAACCATTGAAATTCTAGCAGAACCATCGACTTTCAGACGCGCGCACTATTCATGACGACATACGAAGACGGTGACGTACTCAAAAGTGGGTTAGTCCTACCTAGCGATCAAAGTACTGTTTCATTTTATCATGTAATACCATTTGATCTACTTTCTTTTCTCGAGCGTTATCACGGCTCATTGAAAATGGTGAAGGCACTTTATTTGCGATCTGAATGCTATTGATTTCCACGGGATAAAATATTTTATATTTCAGTTTTTAATCAAATATTTTCATCATGATTATACAGAGTCGATTTACTCAGTTTTCAGAAACATTGAATTGATAAACGAAACTCCGGCGCCTCCACCGATTTCGTACAATTGAACGGAGGACCAACTATTTTTCCACTAAGAATAGTGGGGCGCCATCTATTAGAGTTGTGTTAATTTTGGTTTGGGATGATTGTAGAAAGTTTTATCGCAATACTTGTTCATCTTTCAACATGTATCGACGCTCAAACATCTAGCTGAGCGTTCTTCATCATAGACAATTTCGTTTATTTCAACACCCCGTTGATAAAGAAGGAGAAAAGGTGTAAAACTAGACCTGAGGCTCAGGTTATAGTCAAAATAAGTACACTCTGACTAAGGGGCAGAACATCAAGCAAGGCGGACGCCAAAGGCTCCCTAAGGGCTTGAGGCGGCTCCGAAAAAGAGTGCCGGAAGTGCCTCGGCGCACTACATCATCCTCTGAAACCTCCCCAGCCAAATCGACAGTGCCGAAACCTGGGATGGGTTTCGTCTTCGTCGCCGCCATAACAACAGTTCTCCGTCTTTCTTTGAAACGAAGTTGGTAAACTATGTCTACGAAAAGGGCGCCGAAGGCACCGCCGGCCACGTACTGAACAATCTCCCAGCCAATTGATACATAGATTTCGAGATGGCGACTGTTCAAAAAACGTAATGTGTGAAAGAGTAGATTTCCCAAATTGTCAAAAATTTCCTATCGTGTTTTGGATGAACGAACACTTCTTCAATTGAACGAACGAACTATCACTGCTTCAAAGTATCCCCTTGGAGTTGAAAGGAATCGTTCAGTTTTCTAGTGAGTCGCTTATGTGCTCATTGTGCGGCCGTTACCATTGACTCAAGTGTGCTGTTCAAATTGAACTACGCGTTAATGAGCAACATACACTAGTTCAGATTAAGAGAGCAGTGTACAAAATGGTGGAGGTGAAGGACTTTCTCACCCCAAAAACAACCATTTAGGCTGATAAACTAAAATGTTCGCTTAATGAGCTGATTGGCTGTGGAATTTAAACTTCTTCACTACATATTAGAATGAATTCTATCCCATTTCCCAAAACACACTTAAAATTCTAAAAATGTTTTCTGTTTGTCAAGGCTGAAATATTTGTTTTCTCAATATTATGCGACGCGGATAAGAAAAAAGCGGGAACGGATAAGAAAATCTAGTAACCTAATAATATTTATGAAGATTTCAACGGGTCATTAACTATTCTGAGTTTTTGGCAAATGGATCCCAAAAAAATAATCTTATCTATTTTCTAGAACAGAATCGATGATAAACATTGAACTTCATTTCATCACTTGCAGAAATAGTGTACCTCCCATTCCATCCTACTTACTAATAAATAAGTAATAACTGTTTCAGCAATCTCTGTCGAATATAAAAATGAACGCCTATTATAACGGACAATAGTGATTGCGAAAATTTTCTAAGCATGTGTGTGTATGATTGAAAAAAATCCTTTCCCATCCTCATCTAGCGTAGGATTCATTTTTCATATCATCTTCTCATGTCATTAAATAATCCACCCGGAGGAAATCATTTCCGTTTTCTGCTGATACGCAAAAATTGATTTAAAAATATCTTTGTTTATACGGTGCGTATTTGCGCATTCGTTATAAAAAAAGAATTCAAGGACCGTTTTGGTCTGTCCGAATCTCCGACAATAATTTAACGGACAATAAAAATAATGATGGGTTAACAACGACAGGCGAACGGCAGCGCGAGTTGCGCGCGAGTTTTCGCAGAGCAGCAGACACGTGAGAACGTCGTCGTTGGCGGCAGCGTTTGTTGAATGTTGAATGTAGATCGGTCGGAGCGACCGCTGTGACTAGATGTTGAGCTTAGTTCGAGTATTGCATCATTCAATCCCGTATCGACATATGAGCGATGGATCCTTCAATTTCCTATTTGCTCGACGAAGTCAGTGACAGTGATACTAAATGCCTTTGGATTTTCGGTTATGGTTCCCTTTGCTGGCGACCGGGTTTCCAGTACAAGAAATCTGTAAAAGGACACATCACCGGGTACTCGAGAAAATTTTGGCAGGGTAATTGTACACACAGGGGTACCGAGGACAAGGTTAGCTCAATAAAACTTCACCTTATCATCAAATACAAAAATTTGTTCTTCTTTCTAGCCAGGCAGAGTAGCAACTTTAATTGATGACAAAGAGGTGAGCGCACAAAGAAACGGAAGTCAAGCAACAAGTGATCTATTCACTTACCATATTTCGATAATTTATACGAAACGCTAATAATTTTTATTATCGCTTCCTTCAATACTATATAAGAATGTCCCATTTTTTCACCGCCAACGCGTTCCAATTTGTTGCGCCTCTACTCCACGGGCGGACAAAATACTTCATAATTGGTGATATCGCAAATGCGCTCTCAAAATCCCGTCAGTTTGTTTGCTATTTAAAGAGAAATTCGAAAGTCGACTTGCCTTAAAAAGGTCAATCCCCCATTACAATTTTATAATTAAACCGTCTCAAGATCAAATCAGTTATAAAACTCAAGGTTCAAACGATTTTTTGAAAATGTTTTATCATTCAATTTACACCAGCCGCAATAGTTTGATAATCTGTAGGATAATATATAATCTATAATGATAATTTTAACGTCGTATACCGTAGACATATATGATAATAAATATAAACATTTCGCGAAATATTTAACGATAATTGTTGATGGTTTAATTTAATACTTTCGATTTTTATGTTTTGTTATCCTTTATATGTTTTAAAGCTTCTGAAGAAAGCTCGACTGAAGATAACAGACTAAAATTCCGCGTAATAAACTTGCCCATTCTACGGAATGCACGCAGCTTGACACATTTTGATTTACATGATCATGGTCTCATAGAATTAAATCAACTCGTTCATTGCCATATTTGTAACAGAATATAGAAAGAAAGAAATTTAATACATATTTAAAAAATGAACGAATAACGAGATTCAAAAGAATATAAAATCATTGCTATGTTCATTACGGGATGAAAGGAAGAATTTTATCTGAAATTATCTTTATCACATTTAGAACGATTATTGACACGAAAGGTTTTCACATGAATATCTCCTTTGTTCGGTTATGCGGAAAAATATTTCGAATCAAAGCAATTAGGCATCAACCGTTATCCTAGTTTTGACCTTGACTCTTTGTTATAAAGGTCACCTCCAATTTTACTTTTTCGATATTTTTATGGAAATTTCAATTAATGAAATTTTCAATTTTGACAACAAGGCCCTAAGCTTATGCCTGTAAGTATTTATTATGCATCACGAGAACTCTCCATGAAAATATTCGGAACAAAAACAAAGTTTAATAAGAATAACTGGTCGTAGATTTCAAAAAACTGAGTCAAAATTGTGGGTTACTATTCCAGAAGACCACTTGACCTTCAGATGATCTTCATAATAAAGTTCAAGGTCAAAAAAGTGATTCCGTTTGGATCTAATAACTTTATCTCAAATATTTTTCCGTAGACTCGCTACTTCCGAAGTTTATTCTGTTTGAAATTTTCGCTTATTTGAAATCTTTTAAAATGCTGCCAACATATTTGGAATGTCAAAAATTTCCTTCCAAATTTCTGTTTTTCATATTTATGGAACTGTATTTGTTTTAAAACATGAAATACGAAAATCCAATGAAAATTCACTTTAGAAACATCAAAAATAGATTAAAAATCAGCAATTTTTGATTTTGCAAAATTTTATTTCTTTTCATATGTAATTTTTTTCTCAATCTGTTTTCCACGATTTCTTATCGCTATTTTGCAACATTTCTCAGGATTTTACATTTTTCGAAAACCTACTAGTTTTGATGTTTCACGTGATTTTTAGTTTCCATGATTAAGGTGTTTGCTTACTTATTTCTTTTCTTTTGACTACTTACTACAACTTTGAAACGATATCTGATGGAAAATCTAAAGAAAATAACCAACTGAATTGCGCAAGTCTTGATTTTGTTCGTTTCTCTTCATTTTCTTTCAAATAGTTTTTTAGTCTTTAATTTTTGTTGAGTTTCAACTGTTTCCGTTGCTATTAGTCATGTGAAATATTTCAATTTTTGTAAAATCGTTTTTGAGTTTTTTTTTCAAAATTTTCCACTGCGCTTATGGGACTAGTGCAAATTAGTGACAAAAATGCACATGAAATATGAAGATTCAACGAAAATAATGAAAATAATTTGCACAGTTAAGCTCTGGGCATGAAAGTAATCCCGTAAATCTCTTAACGCAGCTTCCTCGGCATTGTATCTCTCTTTCTTCCTATTAAAACAGGTAAAACGATGGAACACTGAAATAACTTTATACTGAAACATTATGCTTGACTGAAGGCCGTCGTGTGTTGAAACTTTCTACTAACGTTTCTGTCATCAGACATGAACGGACGTCTGAAAAAAACTAGCTGACAGATGACAGACTTCAAGAATGATAGTTTTTGAGTGAAAAATATTTCAATGAACGAGGATCGCGAAATCCTTAATGAATTTGTTTTCTTCCATCATTAATATTTTAAAATTTATAATATTCATTGGTTGGTTCAATCCGTAGGTGTCAAAAAGTTTACGCTTTTTAAGATAAACAATTTTTTACATTTCGAACAATTTGAATATTTGCTTATAAACGTTCAACGCCAATTTCGATTATTGCAAACTGGTTTAATGTTGCGTTGAAATATAATTCTGGAAAATTTTTTTCATGCAAAAAAATATTAATATATACAGTAAAATCAAAACAAGGACATGGCTAAGGAAGTATTACAGAAAAAAACTTCTAAATAATAATAACAAATTTATTTCACATGCCTCGCCTCGATCAACGCTTTGAATATAATTTATCGAATTATGAAATACGTTTACCAAATTCTTCGGAAATTTCAACGTCTAAAGCGAAACAATTCTGCGAATATGCAAAATCCCGGTACAAACCCGGAGGGCAAAAGCGCCTGCAATATACATTCATGGAATGAAAACAGTCAAGATTTCACAATAGAGAATAACGGTCATCCGTCTTGATGTTCGTCATTCGGAGGCCGGTGGACGACATAATTTTTTCTTTTACCCGGTTCTATTTAAACGTAATTCAAAAGGATTCGTAATGTCTGCCCCGTTCACCGTATCTTAGCAACAGCAATCTCTATGATTCGAAATATCATTACGAACTTTGGACTCCGCTCATTGAAGGTGATGAGAGATGTGTATCGAACAATGTAGAAGTCTGATTTTCGAATTAACGCGAAATTCGAAGGAAATACTTCCAATTCGTTACTATTGTCAAATTTCTTTTCTATTACATATTTAACGAGGGTCATTCCGGATGGAAATTTTATAGCCATCACGTCATTCGATATGTCCGTAAACCACTTGAAAAGCCGCAATATGAGAACAAAATTTCGCGATGTAGTAATAAAGTTTCCATTGAAATATTTGTGTCAGCTGTGAATAAACTATTTGCAATTTTTTCTAATAAATTTGAAATAACCAGTTGGAAGCAGGAATGAATAAAAAATATCTATTTGTTTTAATGTTATTGTCGTTTTTTTGGCGACAATTTCGAAAATACCTTGTCAACATTCTATATCTTGTCGCCATATCTTAAATCCTGGCGCGCTATTCGACACATGATAAACAAATTGAGCAGGTGATAAATCACCATCGTAATAATCATAATCAGTGGCGATACTATTTTTACTTTGTTTTTTTGGATTATTTAAAATAACAGAGGTTTTGGCATATTACTAAATTGCGTACGGTGTTGTACTTTTATTATGAATACCCAATATCCAATTGTTTTCGAGGTAAACTAAATCAATTCTCTATTATTTCAGCATTTATCTTATTGCAAAATGCATTTAAATCATGTGCCACAGGAATATCATCAGAAGATGAAATGAGTTTTTACGACTGTAATTTTTTGCACCAATTAGACGACTTACCGGGTGGGTGACAATATGATAATAAAATGAAGTGAGCCAATTAGGATTTACAGTTAAAAAAGAAAAATATAAGTGACGAAATGGTTGAAAATCATTGGCCTTACAGACTCGCGAAAATCCAGAAAATTTTTTTTTGCCATTAAGTATATTACATCAAGACTTTTGCTTTGCATATGAAAGAGTCATTAAAGATGAAGAACATTAATTAAACTTTCAATCTTTCTATTATGTTATTATTTATTTTATTATAATATGATAAAACTAATTGCATAAATTACTCTGGTGTCAATTTGAAAGCGTACAACAATATTTTAATTGATGTAAATTAATATTGGAAATAAAAAAAGAACTCTTTCATTCCAGGGCAGCGTACATGGGATAGCCTTCTCTGTTAGCGAGGAAACCGCCATCCCATACCTCAATAAACGCGAATGTGAAATGGGAGGATACATCACTCGTTTTACAAAATTTTATACTGATCACGGACAATCTTTTCAAGTTTTGCTTTACATAGCCACAAATACAAACCCTCATTGGCTTGGTGAAGCTGAACATTCAGCCATAGCCGATCAGATAGTGGAATGTGAAGGAAAAAGTGGACACAACGTAGAATATCTAATAAGATTAGCTGATTTCATGAGACGACATTTCCCATTTTGTGACGATACGCATCTTTTTTCCATTGAAAAAGAGGTGCTGTGGAAATTAAAAATGAAAAAAATGTGTGTGTCAGCGCTGATGGGCAATGGTGAAGGCTGCGTTGAATTTGTAAAAACGGCTGGTTCAAACACTGCTACGAATCAACCACCGGTTCGATTTGAATCCTTCCAGCACACTGCTAATTTGCCTGAGAAAACATTACGCTGTTTGAATCTGTGATTATATCTCAAATTACTATATGAAACGCAAAGGAATTAACAAATCAATTGTTGTAATCCAATGATATGTATATATCGGAGAAGTTCTATTTTTTGAACATAACTGAATTATTTTATTAAAAATATCAACTCGAATTGATTTTAATACTTATCCTCAGTGATGACCAAGGAGAAGATTCCGCCTTTAAGTCAATGACTATATCGTTCATATATTAAAGCAATTCAAATGTTTGACAACCGAATGTGACAGCTTGATAAAGTTTGAGATTCTACAACTTTCATCAATATACAAAAAAATAATTTACAGAGTTCTTGCATCTGAAAAAAACTAAAAATTGAACCTGCAAAATCAAGCCTACAAATTTAAAACTTTAACTTGACAATCGAAAAGACCCTAAAATTCAAACATAAGAACCTGAAACCAACTTGAATTTCAAACATGAATATTAAGATTCGAACTGAAAAACCTGAAATTTCGAAAGCAAAAACCGAGAAATTTTCGGAACTTAAACAATAAAATGTCGAACTTAAAAACCGAAAAGAATGAACTTTTGAAACTGAACAACATAAGAATCTGAAAATCAAAGATAAAAGCATTAAATTCGAAGTTAAGTCTTTTTTAGGTTTGAGATTTTAGTTTTGTCGGTATTAGTTCGCAGTTTAGGTTTTAAAGCTCAAAATTTTGAACGTTTTTATTTGAGTTTTACAATTTATATTTGAAATTCGAGATGTCAGTTTAAAATTCGAAATTTTGATTAGTACATATCGAACTCGCAAACCGAACAAATCAAAAGTGGCAGCTAAAGCCTAAAAATCCAAGTTAAAAAGAAAAAACTGCATTTCATAAACTCTAAAAGAGCCAAAGTTTTGTGTGCAAAAACAAAAAACCTAAATACATCCTTTTATTTCGTCGGTGCACTTGCACCGCTCACCCTATCAAAGGACCGCTCCTGATTATCCTTGATGTACTATATAATCGAAAAACCTAAGTGATTTCCAATTACAATGCGATTATTGTAGATTGCGCGAAATATAAACACGTATCGCCTAACGCTTAGAGATAAATGATTAAACATTGTTTGGTTTCACTTATTTCATGAAAAGATAAGGTAATTATTCGTATATCATACATTCAAACACCGTTATAATAGGCGGATTTAGAGCTAATCAATAGTTCATGACGATATTTCCGTCATTCCAGAAAAGTTCTCAAAAAATACTCGGTCTCTATAACAGTGGTACGCTATTTAAATTTCAAGGCTTGGAGGAAATTTTCTATTAATAGATACAAACATATTTTCCGACACATAGTTCGTTCACTGCTTTGGTACGTGATCCTATAAAAAAAAACCTTTCTCTGTTATAACACAATATATAATAATCACGTTCAATTTATCAGATGCTCGCGTGCATTGGCTCTAGATTAGAAAATTGGTTGGACCATACAATACCTGACCAACCGAACTACGCTCGTTTCAAATGAGTTTCCTCCTGACTTTTTTCTTAACTTTTAAAACTCGGACTTGAATGCATTTATAACTTATACTCAATGGTTGAATTTTCACTATTATCTCTTCTTTAATCATTTTTGGTCTCCTTACAATGAAAATCTGTACAAGTGTATGTGAACAAATACCACAAATCACAGAAACAGCGAAACCTATGCAAATTTCATTTATAACCTCATTACGTTTATTTCACGTTGATTTAAATTTAAATAATTTTATTTATTGGACCAACGGAACAGCATTTATAAATAAAAAAACTATAAAAAAAGATTCCACAAATAAATAATGTTGTTGACCGTTAACTCCCCCCCTGACAACTCACCAGATGGCGCGCAACGAGAGCAAAACAGAAAGCTTTTCTGGACAAGCCCAGTGACGTAATGAATTCACAGTAAACAATGAGAAAGACAGGACAGTAATGTAATTTGAAAACAACTGGGAAGTTAGTGGTTGAATCAACATGGTTTTTGAATGGACGAAAGCGATTGGACTATTGAGTGTAATTTGTTTGAATGAATTTGATTTCGTCATTACACAACGGCAAAACTACCAGAGCTACAATTACAATTCAAACTACAATAGATCGAACATCGAATTATACCATCAGTATCCTTATCCGCAATACAACGCTCAGTATGATCCATCAATGAATGACTTAAATTCGAGAACGTTTTGGTACAAAAATCGACGTTATGGTCAATCGAGTAACCATTTTGGGTGGCGACCTGGAGATCCAAGAAGAGGAGAAGATGAGCGATATATTTATGATCAGGTAAATTGACACCGAAGATTACTCCTGCAATTGTTATAAACCACCTTTTGAAGCATGGAAATCAAGAACAAATTTTACCAGGGGTCCTTGGTGGATGGAGAGAGGACCTTCAAGGTAAAAGAAGGGATGAAACAAAAAATGAAAGAAGAGATATCCTTATAAAAACGACCCATGGAGATGTGCAAGGTTTCATGGTTGATCTTTTCGACAACCCAGATCCTGATTCCAACTATCGACCCGGTTCAGAGTTCATTGATCGAAAGTGGGGTGAAACATCTGTATTTTTAGGAATTCCTTATGCTGAACCTCCTATTAATAAAGGTCGATTCAAGGTATGACTCACTAATTGATTACACTTCTTAAGTGATTAATTCCTGTTTTTCAGCCACCTCGTTGGCACAAAGGATGGGAATTATTGCAAGCTGTTGATTTTGGCCCTGGTTGCCCACAACCCGAAATTTATACTAAAGGAATTCGAGATGTTAATGAAGATTGTTTATATCTGAACATTTATGCTCCTCAGGTAATCAAGGAACTTATTTTGTACAATAGTCATAATAATGAATAAATTCAGCTGCAGGAGGGCATAGGGCAAAAATACCCAGTGATGTTTTATATCCATGGTGGTGATTTTATACACGGAGCGTCAAATGAATTTCCTGGTCACATTCTAGCCACATTTTATGAAGTTGTGGTGGTCACCATTAACTACAGATTAGGAGCCTTGGGTTAGTTCAACCAATTAATAGTTTGAAGAAAAGTGCATTATTCTTGTGTAGGATTTCTAAGTACCGGTGATATTAATTCACCTGGAAATTATGGTATTCTCGACCAGGCTATGGCACTGAGATGGGTGTATGAGAACATTGAAAGCTTTAACGGTGACAGTGGTAGAATCACACTTTTCGGTCCTGGTGCCGGAGCTGCTTCAGCTGGATTACTTATGGTTCATGAGGAATCTTTTAAAATGATTGCAGGCGTTATTGCTCAGGTGGGATAGGTTTGATCATTTCACAGTTTTTCGTTAACTACATACTACTTACAGAGTGGGTCACCTCTGGCCGACTGGTCTATGATTTTTGATAAGTATAGAGCTCAAAACACTAGTAGAGTGTTTGGTAAGGTGATTGGTTGCGGTATAGAATCGTCCTGGCAGCTCGTGAACTGTTTGAGCAACGCCCGAAGTTCAGAAGAAATTGGAAACGCAACATTTCCTCCAGAAGTTGGACTGTTCCCTTGGGCGCCTGTTATTGATATGAATTTCACTGCTCCATATTATGAGGGTTGGAATGAGAAAGACTGGCACTTTCTCTATGAAAGTCCTGAGAAGTTGATAAGAAACCGAAGTTATAACAGGGGCATTAGTTATATGGCTGGTGTCACTCTCCAGGAAGGAGCACATTTTATCAGTGAGTATTATTCGTTTTTATGATAATATTCGTAGTAAAGTTTAACTAACTAATTATCATGTCTGTTATAATTGTAGCCTCAAACAGAAGTTTAGAGCCGGACTTTACGGTAACAAAAGAATTTTTTGATCAAAAAGTGAAGGAACTGGTGCTAAGATACAATTACACCCTAAACCCTAATGGAACATTTGATGCCATCGAATATATGTACACATATTGGCCAGATCCTCATAATAATTTTTTTATTAGAGAAAAATATATCCAATTACTGAGCGACTTTTTGTATGTGGCTCCTAATGACAAGATGATAAAAATTCTAGTAGAAAATCGAGTACCAGTATATATGTACGTGCTTAATACAACGATCGAATCGTTTCACTATCCAGAATGGCGTAAAGTTCCCCACGACATTGAGCACTATCTCTTATGCGGAGCACCGTTCATGGATGTAGAATTTTTCCCGGGCAAGGATTTTAAACGAGACCAATGGACTAACAACGACAGAAACATGAGCCACTTCTTTATGAAGGCCTTTGCCAATTTTGCGCGTTATGGTAATCCAACGTACACACAAATTTTGGGAATGCATTTTGAACCAGCCGAATATGGCACTTTGAAGTATCTGAATTTAAACACGACTTACAATTCATCAATAAATTGGAACTACAGGCAAACGGAATCCGCGTTTTGGACGTATTATATCCCGTCAGTGGTGGGGCATTTGGTACCTACATATCCTCCGGTGACTGAGGTAATTTGAAAATACTTGCGTTTTCATCAACTTAATAATTTGTGGTTACAGTTCTGGTGGGAGCCCACTGCTCCTCTACAAGTCGCTTTTTGGGGAGTTACGGCAGCCTGCTTGCTATTGATTGTTTTCCTCGTGATTTGTTGCTTGTTATGGCAAAATGCGAAGCGGTAAGATACCAAAATTTTTATCGGTTTATCCTAAAAGTGACTTTCCAGACAAGTGGATAATAATTATAGCAACATGTATATGGTTTACGAAAATGGACAAGATGGTGGTATGGAAAACGTTCGGGATCCTGACTACGAATATCGCGAAAAGTTACACACTCCAACTGCTTCTCTTAGGAAAAATAGTGCCTCTCCTTTATCGACTGATATAACGCTTGCCGATACACAAAGTGTTGCCAGCGACTTGATCACAGATCATTTCAAAGATGGAATAACGTTGCAAAAGAAAAACGCCAAAACAAATGTCGTCCGCAACATTCCACAAACGGACGTTTGATACGAAATAAACACAAGTGCCTGTCTTTGAAGTGCAGCTATTTTGAATTGTTGACATTTTTATATTTTGTATGTTGTATAAGCTTAAAAAGCTTTATATTAGTTTGAACGATAGATTCAAAGATATCTACCAATAGTGTTCTGTGTTTTCAACAAATGAATCAACATCACTTTTGAATGGTTGGAAGTACAAAATTGTGGACCAAAAGATCCACAGAGGTGAAACCAAGTTTTGTATCTGTAAGAACGTAATTGTACATATGCAAAATGTCCGTCCAGAACAAATTGTGAATCAACATTCCAATAAATACCTATTTTTTGTATGTTGTCTGATGATAAAATAAATGCTATTAAATATGTGTGCAAGTTTGAATGGTACTAATATCCCAACAGAGAAAAAGGTAAAACGATTATATTAATATTTCGAAATGTACAAAATAAGTTGAATCTAGAAAAAACCGGGATTAGTATGCTCAATAATGCATCTCTTGCAATATTTTTTGACCGCTCGGTAGCCCTCCAAGGACACTTGACAGTCTTGAATGTTCAGTTGCTGAAGACCTCTGCAAAAGTATGCAATGCTTTGAATCCCCCTATCCGTAACCAAATCACAGTTTCTCAAGCTTATCTTTTTTAAATTGGGGCAACTTTCAGCCAGGGCTTGGAGACCTGCGTCACTAACGTCGCATTTACCAATATCCAAAGCGCGCAATCGTGTACAAGAACGAGCGATCGTGACGATTGCATCGTCGGACACCGCTTCACAGCCTCTTGCGTTCAAATAACGAAGTTTGTAACATCGTTTGGCAATCACTTTCAGTCCTGCATCACTAACTTGGCCACATTTCGCTACAGATAAATACCTCAACGTGGCGCCAAGTTTTGCTAATTCATAGAGTCCAAAGTCAGTAACGTTTATACAGTCACTAACACTCAACTCCTTCAAATTTGAACAGAAACTCGGTATGAATTTCAAACCAACATCTGAAAATAAAGATAACTATTGAAAAACTTTTAAAACGTTAAAAATAACTTTCCGCCTTAGTTTTGGTTTGAGTCAAAAATTGGACCAAACTTTAGTCAGTGATTTTTTCAATTCAACAGAAGCTATTTCGGACAGGCGTTAATTTAAACAACATAAGTTGTCCAGAAGTAACACTCACCTGTAATTTGTATACATCTGCGCAAGTAGAGAAATGTCAATTGCGGACAATGGCTAACAATAATTCGTAACTCGTTGTCGTTCACATATGGGCAATCAGTTAAATCTATATATTGCAGTTGAAGCCGTAAATGTTGATCCATATGATTAGTGCCTATGCAAGATACTTTAATGCAACCTAAAGTGAACCATATAAATGGCATACACTGATTATTCCTGCTTTTGCCTACCGGTAACATCCAGATGCTGCAAATTATGGCATTTGGTCGCGACCTCGAAAAGAGCTGCGTTTGTAATGTTTGAGCAGCCGACGAGTTGTAGGCGTGACAAATCCGGACATTTTTTTGCTAGCGAATAGAGGCTCTTGTCCGTCAGCTTGGCACCTTCGGTTACTTCTACTCGCTCCACGCAATGACACACTGAACCTGCACTGTCCCCAATTATTCTCTTTAATATCCTTTTCAACGCTTTGTCGCCGCTGACATTTTCGCCGTTTATCCTGATATTCCTCCACAGACATGGCATCCACGCAATCCGATTAAACCTCCGACATACTCTGGCACAGGAGCTCAAATCTCGACTAACAAGATATGCGAATATCCTTACGATCAGATCGTCTGGCAATCGATCGAAAGAATTATTTTTGAATTTAAAAAGTTTTCCCTTATGTGAACAAATTTCAGACCACGTCGGATTGCCAGCCGATCCAGAGCTAGGCGAGACCAAAGTATGATAACCTTGATCCAGACTGGGGCTATTTTTCCCTATGTTCGAAAACTTTTCTATCAAACAGTTGGCGTCTTGGTAGATATGAGGCTCTGGTAATGCTGCGTAGGTTTCCATGTAAATTGGAGAGTTGGCCCGATCCCAATACGTTTGTTCCAGTGATATCGACGACAAATTCATGTGTTTCTGTTTGGTGTAATCGTATTGAGACGTGGACGAGATTTCAAAATCATTTTTGTCATTTTGATGAGGCTCTTCGTAGAAATTTTGCTGAAAATTATTTCAAATCATATCTAATATGAAGAAACGCGTCGTACTTACTGGCATGTAAGCTCGATTTCGAAATTGACTAGTTTGAGATGGCATAACGTTCTCGTTATACTGGGATAGTTGGATGGTGTTCGACATGTCGTATGGGTTCGCATACTGATTTGTAGATGCATTGTACTGGGAATAAGAGTTTTCCTTTAAATTTATTTGTCTAGTTTCTTGCGACTGATTTGATCTGTTTAGTGGATACAATGATAGCTTTGGTGATGAACGGCTGAAGTTTGATTTGGGTTGATGCATGTTACACTGAAATCCAAAACATACATATTTAGATTACTGTTTTTTTTTATTGATTGGTTGTTTCATAGCAGTCCGCGTTCTTAGAATTGCTCTTGCGGAATAGCAATCGCACACTGATAGCTCGGACAGAAAAAGCAGAAAAGAGCCTAATCGAATTGCAGCTGAACCGAAATATGTTTTTGGTAAGCAGTGTTGAATGTTTGATAATTTAATATTGCCGGTTTCCAAACGCAAAATACGGTTCTAAAATTTAGATTCGAAATGTCGGTTTTTCATTCGTTTTTTTGGATTCGGACTTTATTGTTTCGGGTTCAAACCTAGTAAATCCAAACCTACAGACCGAAGAGAACCTAAAAACTTATAAACCAACCTAAATTTCGAACATGAAATTTAAAATTTGAACTGAAAAACTTGAAATTTGAAGCACAAAAGCCGAAAAAAACTTACAATTCGCATCTAAAAACCGAATAAAATTAATTTTCGGTCCTAAAAGAGTAAAATTCCGAACTATGAAACCGAACATAAGAACCTGAAAATCAAACAGAAAAACGTTAAATTCAAAATTGAATCTTTCTTAGGTTTGAGATTTTAGTTTTATTGGTTTTCGTTCCAAGTTTAGATTTTAAGGCCCAAAATTTTGAGTTTGAAATGCAGGGTAAAATTTTTCGAAATTTCTGTTTTTTTTTTCGTTCGAGATTTCGGTTTTTACATATCGAACTCGAAAACCGAAAGAAAACTAAAAGTGACACCTTAAACTTAAAAACGAAAAATTCGAAACTGAATTTCATGAAATCTACAAGAGCCGAAATTTCGAGCAGAAAAAGAAAAAACCTACATTTCGAAGATAAAAACTTGAATCAAAATTTCAAGCCTTAAAATCCATCCTAAAAATCAAAAATTCGAAAAAAACCACAAAACTCATTTCCGAACCTAGGAAACGAAAAACCTAAAATCGAATGAAAACAATCGAAAAACATCATACGATATTCATTCAATAATGTTTTTTAGCTAATTTTATGATTTTTGGAACTTCTTTTGAACAAAATCAATAACAACATTTAGTATCTATAGTACCCATAGAAATCGAGTACTACTGTTTGTCATTGCAATCCACGTTTCAGGTAAGCAAAGAAGAATATCGCGCTTGTTATTTACATTTTAAAAAATTTTGAAGAATTTTTATTCATCTAGATTCAAGAATAATCTATTTATCGCATTATTCTACTTTTTTAAACCGTCCTAAAAAATAAAATTATGAAGTAGTGTAAATAAGAATGCTGAAAGAATGTAATCATAAAAAATAATTCGATCCATTTGGAATTCGAAAGCAAACCGGAAATGTTTCAACAGATTGAGAGCGGAGATTATTTTTCAGATTAATTACAAAGAAAATGGCGATACAATAACAGAATTAGTATCGGTTATAATAATAAAATAGCTACTTTTAACGTTTAGAAAAAATGAAGAACTCTTAAAGAACAACAAAGGAAAATGGGTCATTTGAAGTTTGAAAGAAAACCCCAAAAAAATCAAGATTCAATTAAAAAAATTCAAATCAAATTATTGTAAAATAACAGAAAAATCATCAATTCCCAAAGCATTATTTAACAGACCAAAGTATCAATTAACCAAAGATTTAGTGAGAATTAAAGTACGTGTTAATAATCACTGATTTTATGATGCAGTAGATAGCGTTTTAATCATAATTGCCAATTACTTTTTAAAGCATAAGGTGGATGTGTATACAATTAAGTGTTGTACAATCAATAGTACTTACCGGAATAATTATTTAATATAGAGCATATATGGAAAACCAGAGAAAATGATTGTTACGCGAAAAACTTCGAAACATATGGTGAAAATCAAGAAAAAATTCGTGATCACAACAAAGACAATAATGTCTTATTAACAGATATTCATGTATCAATTGATTAAATGAAAAATACATATTTAAAGTAGATTCAATTAAATATTGTCATCAAACTGGTTCCAATAATCTCAAATAACTTTCATTAAAAATTTTCAAAATGACTAATAGTTAACACCAGAAGAGCAAAAAGAACGAATTTAAATGGTGTATTAATTTCCTTAACATTCGTTTGATAATTCCAATGCATAAGAAAATTGTCCCAAGTGATCGCGAATTGTTCTATTATTGAAACAACGAAATCGAAGGTCATCTACCTTCTGACATACCTTAAGAACGACCTGTGCGATAGTACGATCTATCTTAACCTAGCTGACTCCTTTGCGCCTGTATCCTTGGGATATACATTTGAAGATGTTGTCAAAATAACCAGACACTGTAACTCCAGGAACCATCGTTCTTTTAATTGGCACGATCTTCTTATCCGCGCAAATCTTTCATCATTATCACTAGTTGTAGGATCAAAATTCCATGCCGATCATTCCTTCTATTATCAACGAAGTTAACCGAGTAGAAGAGAATCGTGTTCTTGCATGGTACCTTGGTATAAATATCGTCATCGTCGACGTCGGCTTCTCTTAGTAATCCCAGAGCCGGATTTGCGATATTGTCATATCGCCCCGCCTATTTTGCGCTAAATACCTTAGTTTACGAAATGTTACAACGAACCGAACGCACTTTATTCACTCCGTTTTTCGGACCGCAATACTCGCATCAGGTTTTGTTACCCGAATTCCATATTTTGATAGAAAAAAATTGTTGTACCAAACTTGGTCGATTTTAGCAAAACCTTTCTATCAGTCTATCATATTTTATTCTTTTCAATTGATTTTATTTTAATAATTCGATATGGCAACAAAAAAATTGAAGTTCTGAAATTCAATTTAGTTAATTATTTTTATCTTTCCCAAAATGTAATTAACTTTCACACTCATAACAAAATTACTTCATACATTCTACTACAACTAAATGAGTAATATTAAGATCGATAACTTAATGAATTAAAAAAAATTGTTTGTCAGGAAAAAAGGAAGGTAATTTAAAAAGATCGATTAATTTCAAAAACATGACTCCCATTGCTTTTACTTATCAAAAAAATTAACAAGGTGGAATCCAAAATATACAAAATTGAACAAAAGTAGTCCTAATTCTTGAATGCATTGGAGTTGAAGTAACGGCATATCTCATCAAACATCCTTTAATTCGGCTGGTACATCATTCTTTGGATGTTTGTTTTCAAAATGTTGTTTGTAAGTTTTGGGATCTGGCATCTGGGCCTATAATTTAAATGCCAGTTTACATATACTTCATCAAGTGCCTTTACACACATATGGGCGCACAACCTTTTTGATTGACACATCGAATGTTAGAAAAGTTCAAAGCATAGTTCTTCAAAAGGTTATATTTTCATCAATTTGAGACTGCATCGAGGCATGAGAGTAATCCCCCACTGTTCCCACACAATGAGCGAGTGAGGTATCTCATCAATGTCACTCAGGGCCTAATGATTTTTGATGGCATATTAAGAATTTTAGCAGACGCATTCAATGTGCAACCAAAATTTCACTCACAATGACCAGAAGGGCACATGACCCTCCTACGCTACTGTGGATACCTACCAGAGAAGTCGATGTGAACTTATCAATTAAAAATAACTTTTTCGCCCACAAGGCTGTGCGCCCAAATCCGCTGCGCAACTCGTGTCTTATAGGAGTAAGTAGCGTAATCACGTCAAAACGGATAACTACAAGAACCAACAATAATTTACAAGTATCACACAGTAGTGTCAATAAATATTGCTGGTCAACAAAGTCCTCCATTTGAAAAACACCGTATTTATTCGACTTTTATATACCTTGCATACGGCACAAACATGCACCAAAGCCTTTTGTGCTGCTTTTTTCTGATCACTAGCACTGTGACCCTGTTGCTTCTTAGCTTTCGCTGCCTTTTCTTGCGCCTTCTGTTGAGATTGCAATTTTTGTTGACCCCGAGCCATTGTCAAGTTTCAGTAAACTGTAATTTCAAATGATTCGAATAATTAACATTACTTTCTTTACCTAGAATATAACTGACAACTAAATCGTTTGTACATAACCTAAAATTTGTTTGGTTACGTACCGTGGTGAAGTAAACTAGTTAAAATGCATTTCAGAACTTACTTAGAATTATCGAAGATAAATGCAAATAATGTTACTGATGCCGCTCTTTATTTAACCAGTATAACACAATTAGACGGCTGCAAAGCAGCGTCCCCTCTGCCATCCATTAATACGCGTGCAAAATTCACAGAACGTACAGAAATAATTCTGTGGCAAAATAAAAAACCATAGAAAACAGGCAAAACAAATTCTGTTTCTATATTGAATCATAGACCTTACAGTACTCGGAGAATTTGATGGTGTTCCAGAAATGAATTAATCATTACAAAAAATCAAATAATAAAAATAAAATTAAATTATTTTAATTAAATAAATAAATTCCATTATCCAATCCGCATTTACGATTAATTACCTCAAATTTCCGCAAAATTGATATTTCCCTAAACTCTATTTCTTATTTCATCAAACACTTCAAAAACAAGCAACATTTGCCTGAATGTTCCACGACTTTTTTGAAACTCTGAGGACATCATTAAGAAATGTCTCAATTTCCTCAATTCAAAAAATTCCTGGGAAAATCGGTCTTATTTTTGATTTTCTGACAATATTCAAGACAACTCTTGAAAATTGTATTATTTTATTGACACGACAAAAAAAATGTTAAAGTTGATGTACATATTCGAGTTTCTCCAAAACTTTCTTGAATCTTTTTACTCATTGCCTTCAAAAAATGTTCTCAAATTTCTTCAACACTCTCTGACTTTTCTGAAATTTTAAGATAATACTTGAAAAACGTCTCCATTCTCTGATGCCGGACCGCCTATGAAACATAACTTAAAATCAACTTTTCTGCGCATACGTCAAAATCTGGCAATTCCACTTGTTTGGTTAGGTCTAAACTATATCAAAAATAGAAAATATTTTAGTTGAAATTTAGTTTCAACACAGAATTTTGAAATACGAAAATTAAACATGATACTCAGCACTCTAAGATCCGTTCTTAATCGCAATAAATTTGCTGTGCCTCTAATGCAGCAAATAAGTGAGTATTCAATTATTATATTATATAATTATTGAACCAAAACCATATTTGTCCCCATAAGATACATACTCATTGTGTCTTTTATTTAGGCAAACAAAGGAATATGTCGGACCATAGGACATTTAATATGGTACCTAGCAAGTTCAGCTGGAATAAATTTAAAGATTTATTAAATTTTTATACATTGGTTGGCGTCATCCCTATTACCTTGCTGATTACTTATGTGAACGTATTCATAGGACCTGCTACCTTAACTGAGATTCCACCAGATTATGTCCCAAAACATTGGGAATACTACAGGGTAAGCTTTACACTTAATGGACTCTATTTGATAATTGAATTTTTAGCACCCAATTACAAGATTCATAGCTAGATACTTGACTGCCAATCCTCAGCAAGAATATGAAAAATTGCTAGCATACGTCTATGTGGAAGAAGAGATAACTAGGTTGAGAAGATTAGAATCACAAATTGCTGCAAAAATGAGGGAAAGGGAAGACTACGAAGCTTATTATTATAAACCTGTAATGGCGAAATATCTTAGACATGTGAAACGAAGTGCTGATGAACTTGAAGCTATAAGAGGAGACTAAAACTAGATGCAATTCTGTAGATCACCTTAGTTTGTATATAGATCCAATCGCATTAATACCTCATTGGTTGAAACAACATACTGTAGTAATTAAGAAATAAAAGCTTATTGAAGATAATTTAAAGTACATTACTCATTTAATCCGAATTAATTGTGTAAAAAATGAAAGCTATGTAATAAGGTATTGGAACTTTTACTTCATAATGGACCAGACTACTTAGAATTTAAAACAAAAGGTGTTCACATATTATAACTCATAATTGAAAACAATTCTGCAAAATCCTTGAACTAGAATTTATATCATCGCTAGTTAACACAAATTCAATTATTTTGATTTCTTTGGTTTCAAGTAGAAGAAAGCGGCAATGAGCCCAATCGATGCATAGGTCGCAAGGGTAATCTGAAAAATATTTAATATAGAACATAACTTCATAAACGGCTACTGAGACTTACGTGAGCTCTGCCTTTTATCGTCGTGCCATTGAAATATCTGTTCAATCCTTTTAGGTTGGGATCATCAAAGGGGGCGTCTCCAGCCATATCGATTAACAATTCTCTGCAATAAGTTCCGTTAAATCAGCAATTAGAATTTTAACTCACAAATGTGCTTTCAGAATTATTGACATTTCTCTCACCTCGCTTATTACGTAAATGCAAACTCAGAGAAAACCTGATACTAAACCGATTTTCTGTGATTATGTCAAATTTAATAATCACTAGTCTCTGGTCAAATAGATTCTCAGTCGAAATTAGATTTTTTAAATATAATTTAGTAGTTCATGCAATTATCGTTATGAACGTTTCTAGGCGGTTCAAATTTTCTTTATAAAAAATTAGTATCGTCGGTTCTATGCTTTCTAACCTTAAAAAACTATCTAGATAAATTAATTTCTGGAGAACTTGCTAATTTATTGAAAGCTATTTGAGATGAGCAATAGTAAACCAGTTATTGTTAGTGGAGAGGCTTCAGAAACTGAGAGCGAGGAGGAAATTGAATGTCAGGAAACAGATATGGTAAAATACATTAAACAATACAGCTACAGTACCGAAGCTTTTTATTGTGTGCATTACATGACAATGTTTACAAAAAAAGTCAATAGATATTAAGTACTATGATTCATTAAAACGCTACTGTTCATTAAATCACTTTGGTTCTTCGGTTATGAAGACTGTCATCTAGTGGAACATTTTCGTACCTTTACAGAAAAGTTCATTTCTGATGACTATGTATCACTGTATATAATCATTGTATAGAAAACTTTGTTATTCCATTATTGGGATCATCTAACGGTAATATTAATTTTGTTTTCATTCAGCCAATTACAAGTGTTTTAATAAGAGGACAAGCTATTGATGGGGAAGATTCAGAATCTGATACTGGTAAATATTTATTACTTACATACTACAGTTGGGCATTATGAAATTTCAGAAAATGATGTACAAAACACCACCTCCAATAGCCCACAAGCAACACCAAGGGTAGGACTTCAAAAAAGTCATATAAATAATTCTTGTTTACTTACCCAGAAGTTAAGTAAGTTATTCAAAACTTTCATACACTCACATCATAAGTTTTTAACTTTCAGAAGAATCTAACCACTTGTTTTATAATAATTTGAAGAACCTCTTGGTGAGTTCAACTACAGAATCAATAAAATCATTGAATGAAGTTGATCAGCAAGTTTTAAAATCCCAAATTATTATACAGGGTGCAACAACTTCTTTGAAAAATTTCAATTCGCAGGCCCATGTCTTGAAATCTAAATTGGATAATTGTTTATCCTCAAATTTCTTAATTAATGTTAAAAAACTGGATTAATGTGGTACACACTGCAACATAATAAATAGTTTATGTCCATATCTGCAGAACATTGTTATTACTTTCAAATTTTACATACATATATACATATTTTTTATACATTTTCGTTGTTTAATTATATCTTTCAACATACATAATCATTACCTCGCGGTCCTAGAGGACCGTCAGCTTGCTTACACAATCCCAAATTTCTAAACAAAATACAGTTAGACCTTGGATTTCCCCACCTTCCTTTGAAGGTTACCCATTTTGGCAGCCTTTGCACTCCCAATTGATAAATTTTTATATTCTTCCAAGTTTGCCAGAGTTCACCAAAACCTGCTGTGTCCTGTAATTTGGGTACAAAGAAGTATGTATGATTTCCAGGTTCGGCCCAAAAGCCATGGGACCCCCAAGCAGAAAACAACACAGGATGATCATCTTTAGTTAAAAGGAACTTGGGAAATTTTATATTACTAAGAATCTTTCTGTTGCTGCTCTGGGATTCATATATGAAAGTACGTAGATAGGGATTGTATCTGTAGTACGCACCAAATTCGTGGGATGACACGAAGATAGAATCGGGATAATTAAAATGTTTGAAAGAGATGGTTACATGTTCCCAATCCCCGACGTGATTACCCATGTGAACCTTATTTCCAAAACATTGGCTGAATACCGATAATGTTGGTACTTTACCTGTAAGAAAATAGTAATTATATTAGGAAAGTAAATTGATTTTTTGCTTACCTAGAAAACATATTTCTTTTCCTAAATTGAACGGATAAAAATACCAATAAGACACTGTCATCCATCCCAGTTTTCGGTTTGTAAGATGAGATGAATTTTCACTATTTTGACAGAAATTTACTATAGCGTAACTTGGAACTTCATTTAAATTCTTATTTCCATAAAGAAATGAATTTTTGTTTTGTCTCAAATCGTCTGTAAAAAATATTTAATAATTCGTTGCTTATAACAAAAGAAATTTGGCATACTCACCCACATCTTGTAGGGTTTTCAAATATAGGTTTTGGGTGTACAGACCCTTGGTGACGTGAAAACCGTTTGCATCAGCGGAATATACGTTTTCTATGAAATCATCCACACTGGAAGGCATGAATAATTCGCCGGGTGCAAGGTAAACCAAAGGTGACCATTTTTTCACCAAGTTGTTTACTATAAGAAAAATTCAAATTAAAACTTTCTATTCGCCAAATAGTGCTCCAAATGTTGCACATTTCTTTGTTACGCAACTAAAATTAATAAAAAAATTTCGCAAGACTTACCTTGATTACAAAGTTTTTTTTCGTTCGGATTATTATCCAACTCGCAACCTGCAAAAAATTTTTGAACAGTAGTCCGCATTTTTTCTCAATGTACTTACCGAAAACAAACAATTTTTCTAGTGATATTATTATCATTAGAGTTTTCTCCCAGAACATGTCATTCACATATCGAAAGTTTAGAGTAATTGGTAGCAGTTGGTGAATTCTCGTCAACCATCAAGAAGTACCGTTCGAAAAATCAAGAACCATCGGTGACCCCGCGTACACTAGTAGACTTCGTTATTTGATCGCATACTTCTACGATTAAAATAATTGCACCACTTCGTTCGATTCACTCTGTGTGATATCAACACTTTCGTCACAGGATCAAACCCGATATTGCAAAATATTATCCCGAGAATATCCGACTTATAAAGCAACCTTTAATTGAATTTAAAAAAAATTACAATAAAGGTTAAAGGCAGGTTGAGCGTCCCGAGACTAACCCCGTGGTACTACTTCGAGAATATTTAGGCCGAAAAAAGATCTTGTTCAATGTAGACCCACAGTTAACGCAAACACTGTTATTAAACCTACTACACGCTTTCGTTTTCAAATAGGAGTTGTTATTTAACTGCGAATTTCTTGAACCGGAAGGAACAACTTCGTAGGTAGCTTGTCACATACCACTGGAAGCGTTGTTTTCGTTCTAAATTAAACATTCTCCTCGTGCAATTGTCTCGCGAAATTGGTGGTACCATACTTTCTCATTCAATTCATATTAGATATTTGTTTTTATTGATGCGACGTTATAATAACGACGTTTCTGCATTTTATTATATAAGCAGATTATTCCAAAAGGGGGTCTTTTTGAAAAAAACGAAACACTTATATAAATGATCAGTTGGCAGCACATTTGATCAGAATTTCTTATAGCTGATAAATCTGTATTATTTTCATACTTTCTAATGGGAACAAACAAACAATCTTGATCTGTTTATTAATACGTATGAACGATGCTAATGAAAGGAAGCTCCTTTTCAACTCCTGAAGAAAAGGCGTACTCATGTTATTAAACGACCTTTTATTAGATTGATTCGGTTGCATCATTATTCAGTGCTCGATTTAGATTTGGGATTCATTCGAAAGTTTTGTTTTACGCATGTCAATTAAAGTAATTACTGTTTTTCTGTCAACGTGTGGGGTCCTGTACGTCTTTTTTCAATACAATATGACAGTTGAAATTGTCCAGACCAAAAATCGTATTGAAATACATACTTTGAATTGAGGAACGTGAATTTCGAATACGACGGGAATTAATATTGGCAATCGATGATACTTGATTGGATCTTTCTTTTATGAGGTAATAAAACTTCCAGTATTCCCAGTTAATTCCTTTTAGCTATTGCTTGAATTTCTAATCCTTCAATTGATTGCGAAAATTGATATTTTTTTCACTCTTTACATCAATAGGTAATAAAAATCTATCTCTTGTTGAGATACATGCATAAATCTTGGGTTCTTTGCTATTCGCTTATTAAAGCTGAGGTTCTCCACCATCAAGGTATTCCAATTTTTTCGGATTGCTTTTTTTGTTATTTTCATGACCCCTACTGTCAGGACCGGAAAAGAGGGGTAGATCAACCGGGACGAAAAAGGGCATCCTTGTTATTGCTCGAATAGTTTCGCATATTATCAAAATGCAAAATTGTAGGAATGTTAAAATTCCACGGAATTAATTGGAAGTTTTATATTTTTGAAAATCTAAAACTCCAGAGTTGGAAAATTCTCAATCTTAAAAACTGCAATTTCAGCTCTACCTCCTTGGTAATGCAATATTTTCCGCCACGTCCAGATCCCTCTCATGATGCAGACTCAAATTATTTTAATCAAAATTTCATAAAATTAACAAACAAAAGTCCTTGTTGCTTCCTTTAGATAAAACTTAGTGATTGCCTAATTTTTTTCGACGTCCGTGAACCAATTTTTAGCTTCCTCCTAGAGTTCAAGTTCAATGAAAAATCTTTGAGCTACTTACAAATAATACCTTCATCACTATTAAACCAATCATTCGCAATTTTTTAATTCCGTAGACATTTTTTCAACCATCACTAATGATAAACTAACACTGCAGATAAGGAACCTTGATCTAGGCTACTTAATCTCCTTTTGAAGTATTTTATTAGTAACCGCCAAACTAGTTTCTCGAGGAATAATCCTTGAATGAAATTATTTCAACAACGGGCTCTCTTGCCCAATATATTCGAGTGGGAATCGAAGATATGATCCTCTCATTATAAAAGTATCGATAAAAACGGGCGAATCCGTTATAAGCCGTTACGCGCGTCAAAAATGTTACTGCGCTGTATTTTGTTTACGTTTGCCATCAGCACAGAGTTAAGTGAATGCACAAATCTAGGCCGGTTTGCGAATACGTTCGATAAAGTGAGGGATAGTTCAAGTTTTTACGACTCTTATGATTTTATAGTGATAGGTGCAGGTTCTGGTGGAAGTGTTGTGGCGAACAGACTTTCGGAAAATCCAAATTGGTCAGTGCTACTACTGGAAGCCGGCAGGGATGAAAACTTTTTCACAGACGTTCCGTTAATGGCAACCCTTCAAGCCAGCACGCGATACAATTGGATGTACAAGGGGAAAAAATTAAAAACAGCTTGTCTCGGTGCCACACGACAAATATGCAACTTACCCAGAGGCAAAGCTCTCGGGGGTACTTCGGTCATCAATTTTCTTATCTACACTCGAGGTAGCAGATATGACTACGACGAATGGGAAGCTCTTGGAAATCGGGGTTGGGCGTACAAAGATGTTCTACAATATTTCATTAAATCGGAAAACTGTTCAGCTTGCAGCGATGTGGACGAAGCGTATCATGGCTTCGATGGTTATCTGTCAGTCGAAAACCCCGGATATGGAAGTCCTTTAGTAAAGTCGTTCCTAAAATCAGGTGAAGAATTGGGATATAAAAATATAGACATAAATGGGCCAGAAATACAAGGATTCTCCAAAGTGCAAGCAACCATGAGACACGGCAGTCGGTGCAGTGCTTCAAAAGCATTCCTGAAACCAATCAAAGACAGAACTAACTTACATATATCAACTATGAGTCATGTATCCAAAATTCTAATAAATCCAATTTCGAAGAAAGCCTATGCGGTCGAATTCAGAAAACAAAATCGCTTCCATTCGATAAAGGCACGAAAGGAAATCCTTCTTAGCGCCGGAACGTTCAACAGTCCACAGTTACTAATGTTATCTGGTGTAGGTCCTAAGGAACATCTTCAAGAATTCGGAATTCCAGTTATTCAAAATCTGCCTGTGGGTTTCAATCTCCAAGATCACACGGCGCTATCCACCCTCGCATTTCTAGTCAACAAAAGCATAACTGTTTCGGATATTGGAGTACAGAATCCTCTTCATATATTCAATTATCTCGTGAATGGAAAAGGTCCTTTCACCATTCCCGGTGGTGCGGAAGCTCTGGCGTTTGTCAAAACAAAATTGAATAATTATGCGTATGATTACCCTGATATCGAGATGGTTTTGGGTAATGGTGCTCTAAATGGGGACGTTTTCGGTGGATTTCGCGCTCTACTCGGAATACCAAATGAGGTTTTCGATAAAGTATACCGACCTATTATCGGTCAACCCTCGTTTGGTATTGCTCCAATCCTGATGAGACCGAAAAGTCGAGGCAGAGTTTTGCTAAAAAGCCGGAACCCTTTCATGCCGCCATCGATATACATGAATTATTTCCAAAACGATCAGGATTTATGGACGATGGTCGAAGGAGTAAAAATGGTAAGTAGGTTATGACATTATCGCCGCTTTGCATTTTGCCAGACAACAATATTTTTTAAACGAATTTCGATTTAACCTTGATGTAAATACCTACGTAATGGACGGGATTTTGTGCAATACAAACTGGTTGAATATGTTTTTCGAACGTTTTTCATGTTATATAATTGGACGTATATTGGTCAACTTTTTTGGGATGAAATGTGAAACTTTGCATCTTATTTTTCAAATGTAAAATACATTATGAAGATTTAAATTAAACAACGCTTTGTTCTCTTGTTCGGTTTATGCGTTATTACCTGCCTATACATTATTGTTAAATATTTAATGATGATAATAGTGATTTAACTGTCGAAACTGTGGAACCGTTTAATAATAAAAACATAAAATTAAATTCAATGAGTAAAATTTTTACTTCTGTTACAGGTTGAATTCGTTTCAACATAAGGTTGACTTAATAAAAAGCGCAGAATTAACTTTCAATTCAATTGTCCAGTTACATTAATGTATGAGTGGATCATAGTAATTAATTATCATCGGGTTTAAAAGCAACAAAAATCGAATTCACTCCACCTGCGCTGACCAGAATTGTAAGGCAAACTCATTTTTAAAATGTCCTAAAATTTTTCTTACAACTTTGGTTAAATACGAATTCAATTCAATATTATGACCCAAATGCATCGTTTTTTATTGAGAATGCGTTCACATAGTATTTATTTTTTCTCAGACTTTCCCATGCCGTAATATTATTCAGCGTCAACTTGCTCTGGACAATTTGAATTCATTTGAGAATAAGCTCAAGATCAAGCGAATGGAGAGAAATTCTTCATAATATTATTCAGTCGCAATCGGAATACTAATTACTCGTAATCGATTTGCCAGAGCCCCGTTAACATTAATATTAATCATCAGATCTCATGATGATGAGTATAGTAAAACAATTACCAATTTTTTCTTCTTTCAGGCGATTAACCTAACCCAATCCAAATATTTTCGAAAATTTGATACCAAACTACACCGAATAGCGATGCCGGGTTGTCAAGACGTCTCATTTGGTTCAGATTTTTACTGGGCGTGTGTGCTGAGGAACTTCGCCACATCGCTGGGTCATCAAGTGGGAACGTGCAAAATGGGTCCCGTATCTGACAAAGGTGCTGTGGTAGATTCCGAATTGAGAGTTTATGGAATCGAAGGGCTGAGAGTTGTCGATGGGTCAATTATGCCGAACGTTGTGGCTGGACATACGAACGCCGTTGTTTACATGATTGGTGAAAAGGCTAGTGATTTGATAAAAGAAAGGTGGAAATCATCATGATTAAATAACAGAATTTTGAATCTTTATCGCTGGAAGAAAAAGCAAGTTGGATAATTGGTTGTAATTGTACTGTCAAAAAGGTCTTTGGATGATTTTCCTTAAGGAATTCTTGAGAATTTCAAGGAAGTTGTCAAATGTTTCAAAATGGAATTTATCATGCATTTCCTGGAAATGTCAAAAAAATAGTACTTTTCAAGAAATAGTTTCCAATGTTTCTGTTCATTAGGTGACAAGTAACTTTTTTGACAACAGAAAGTGTGATACATGTAATGTGATATAATTGGGTGAATCGAACGAACTACCGAACATAGAAATAACAGTAAGTATTATTCAATAGTTATCGCAGAAGTGAATATTTGTTTGTATCGATAAATGTCAAAATACTCATACAGAATAAATGTGACAATTCATAATATTTAGTTCATTAGTTGTATGTTTGCATCGAACACCAGTGGAGCAATCGCAAATAAATAATCCTTGCTTCCCTAACTACGCGTAAAACAAATGTTGGTGTCCATATTCATAATTTATTTGTATAAAATTACGTATGCACCATGGATTTGCATTTTTGAGGTAGAACAGCGTATCCTATTTTTAATTTTCGTTTCCACTGAATAGATGAATTATCCCTAGAGCCGAATCATTTTTAGCTATTTGTTATTTGTATTATAAAGTAAGCTGATAAAAGGAAATGCTGAATTATTTGAGTATGGTCGGAAATACAATTGAACACAAAAAACCAGAACAACGCCTGATAGCTTGTTCATTTTATGAATTATTCATAAACGTAAACTCATTTTCGTGGAATTTAGGTGGTTTGGCATCATTTGCCATTTAGCATACGGTATATGCAGTTTATAAAGTAGAAACGGTTTTTCTGTTAGCGATACACAAATGAGTCAACCGGATAAAATATCGTTGTTTCCTGTATTTCCTGAAGCCATGTGATAACATTCAATTTATCCATTCGGGAATATTCGTTTCGCTTTCTATGAATGGAATGAACTTTTGAAATCGCCACAATTCAACACCGTTCTTCGCGGAGGTAAGATCGTAAATATAGTGCAGTTAGTTCAGTATACAGACTGGTCTCCCTAAAACGGTACACAATATACAGCGAGAGCAGTCGCTCTGTGAAGCCGAAAGAAACCGGTCTTAAATCCTTCCTGAATTAGCGAGACCTCGACCTCAGAGATTTACGAACGTTCGCCAGTTTTGTGTATTCTATGATGTTAGGACGAATACGTGTTTCAGATCACAGGTGCTCTTTGGGTTTTTCTTCTCAACCGCACCTTGTATAAATTAAAACTGACGTGTAATTGAAACCTTCGGACTTTCTGCTCGGAGTAGCACGGAGTACGGTAGCTTTGCGGAGGACAGAACGACGCTGACGACTTCGGTAACGCGTAGCATGCTGAAAGGATGCACTAATCTTTGTGACAGTTATAGTTATATTCAAGAAAACTGGATCGTCACAGGTAATGTTGAGTTTCTTTCTTTCCATCTATTGTTAATAGAAAAATGGGCTCACACGAATTCACCATCTGCCAGTTTCGCGTTTATTTTTTTTGCAACCGTTGGGGAATGGTAAAGTTGAATTCGCCGAATCGGGCCATAGCAGGTAGTTTGGAAAGAGATTTCACTGCAAGAACCTATCGTATTACATTCTCGGTAGTAGCGATAGCAATGTCTCGATAACATTCTTCAGAAATAATTCGTTAAATCAGCATTCGCAATCTAAATATTATTCGAAACGAAAACACGTGGTTGGTCATTCAAGATACAACGTGTTAATATTCTTAAGTTCAATGAAAACATAACATTTTACGCCGATGTCGTACTTTTTGCAAATAAAATATTGAAAATTATTAAATAAAATTGATATATTCGACATTAAAACGCAATATGCGCGTTATATGTAAATCGTTTTTTAGGAGAAAGCTAATATGCTGAAGATACATGCTTTGAATCATTGCACACTGTAGATGACAAAATTGAAAAAATTAATTGATAAACAATTTCCTGAATGATAATTTACATTTAATGGTTGATAATAATGAAAAAAAGTAATGGCGGTGATATATTCAGAAAATTTCTTTTAACTAAATACTTGTTAGAATAAAAATTCTTTAAATGTGTGAAAATTATGAATCCCATGAATTCTTCATCATGATGAAGGTACAAATTTGTTCACACAAGAAAGTTGAACCACCTACTGCGTCTCTTATAATTCCCCCCCGAACGCAAAAAGTTAACCCCTATTCGGTTCCCCTTTTCCGTTCAAACCAATCGATATCTCCCTACCTTATATTTGTCCGTTGAGATAACTCGGTTTTGGCATTTTCTGGCGCGGATGTTATGAATTCGAACCGTTGTACTCGAACTAACTGTACCGGTTATGTATTTCTAGGTGGATCATGGACAAGGCTGCACTCAAATTATATTAGGAAACGGAATAAGCAACGTATATTTTAATCGAAAGGCTTATCGATCAAACTCGGTTGTTGCGGTTCTAGTGACGATCGGGAAATATTGATTGACGTGAAAAAGTACGCCAAAACTTGAAACGTTTTTGACTCGAATACGTGGATTCGAATTGTTCGCAATTAAAATGTACCTGGCCAATGGTATTGTCGCTAGTGTTTTTGCGATCACCTTTTTCATCAGCCTCGGATTGTCAGACGATGACACACGTGAGTAATGTTATTTTAGTAAATATCGCTTTTTGTCAATCTCCATCTTGCGTGAAAAATTGTATAAATCATGAAGCATTGTTTTCGCGCAACCTTGAATTGAACTTCTATTAAATCGTTATAATTACCGAGTTGCTTATGAAAAGCAATATCGATAAACCGTTTAAAAACGTAGCAAATATTTTTCTACGAATCGTTATAATATTTGTAACATTCTTGAAAAAAAGTTGAGGAACATCGCAACGAAAAACTTTGGGTTCATTTTCCATTGAAACATAATAATTGAATTTAAACATAAATATTAATATGGTAAAACATTACAGTTAAACAATCTACAGCCTCCTTTGACTTATCGACAAGAACAATACGAGTTAAATACAGTTTAATACAATAATATGTACTGACAATATTTGTCGAAAACATTTCACGAAATTCAAAGAATTGTTAATAAGATATTAAGATGTCATTCTAGAATACCATTAACATTTCGTTTGTGCTTAATGTTAGGAATATTCTAAATTACTTCAATTACCTTTACATCATTAATTGATATCAAAAATCTCCCAATTTTTAGAACATACGGTAATGCAGATAGATTGCAAATGTTGAACGTAGGTCTATCGTTATAAAGTTAATGAAAAATTAATTAACGAATAGTGGAAAAATTGGCATGTAAGAGAGTTGGTGCACTTTTGAAGTTCTCACGGTAAATTAGAATAGAAAGAATACCTTTTTTCGGCAATTTGTAAAAAAATAAAAGACATATCTATATATAGATTCTCTTGAATATTTTTGTAACATCAATAGAATTATTTTAATTTTGAGGAATTTTTCGGGAAATATAAGAAATTTTCGCGTCCATGTTCCCGCAATTTCAGATTGAATTCTTCAAAATATCTTCCCAAGAATCCTTTCACAATTCAGATAAATTATTGCTAAAAGTCTAAAACTATAAACAATAACTTTGTTTTAACAGCCGAACTAAATAGAAGTTGTCAACGAAGAGAAGATTGTCCCGAATTTGGATATTGGTGCAATGGTAACATGACATGCCAATGCGCGGGATTGTATATTCCAAACAATGCAAGAACAAAATGCGTAGGAGGTCAGTAAATATTTCAATTCGACATTTTACATTTCCGCTTACTCGGGAGGAAAAAAATTGTTTTAATTCTTTCACAGGAGTCGGACAAAAATGCCTATATGACGAAAATTGTATAGAAAAGGCTTATTGTGAGAAGCAAACAATGTGTAAGTGTAAAAAGAAACACCACCCGACTGATAATGGCCTAATTTGTATCAGTAAGTAGCGGGTCCTAGGTAAACGAAAAAAATGACTAATTATTGAATTATTTTTATATAGAAAATTCGGCAACCAGATGCAAATACCCAGATTTGCTAAAATTCCTTGCTGTGGTGTGGATTTTTGCAAAAATCAGTTGATAAGTGAAACACGTCTATTTCGGGATCTGACGGAAATATTCTAATAACAGTCCATCTACGTTTGTAAATACTTAATTTAAACAATATATACAACTACATAGACGTTTATGATCGTACAGATGAGTTGCAGATGTTTTCATTAGATACTGAATTTCATCATAATTCCCATTGTGTATATCCAAAGGAGATCTTGGTGAAGAGGAATCGCATATGCGTATATCCGGAACGCCGGTCGAGACTTCCAGGCAATTTTTAATGTATTCCGTTTTGAGAACCTCGTATGTTATAGAATGTAGGTCGTTGACATTTCCTGTTTTGTACATTTTTAAATTGTTTATTAAGGTTGGTCCAATAAATTGTTGAACATCGATTTTTTATTATTAATAATGTCTTTTATTGAAGACTTTGTACAAAATTATGAATGCCATCGCCGCGCCGCCTGTATCGTTATAAGGGTAGTAATGATTGAAAGCAAAGTACGTTCTGTTTTGAAGGAATGAGTATTTGAGGTACACAAGCCATTTTCATTTACAGTCCCATCAAGACAAGAACAAACGCCTTCTGTGCAGTTCACTTTTCCTTCTACATCACTGTTAAAAACACAGTCACCAAAATGCAAACAAGCGTCACCTATTTTTGCGTCTCGTAGGCATTGGGTGTTGTAAGTATGATAATTCACAGGACAAGTGCATACCTGTTTTTCACAAACGCCTCTTTCCAGGTATATAGAACATTGTTCATTTTCTGTACAACTTTCGCCAAATTTGATGGCGGCTGAAATTTAATTGCATTACATTGGACTTTAACAGCAGTTTTTACCTTTCAAACATTTGTTGCTCACCCCTGAACGGATAAAACCAGTTTGACATGTACAAACAGTTCTGCACACAGCGTTTTCAGTGTTCCCGCATTCAAAGTCGGCGGAACATACTTCATCCAATTTTCTAGCAATGACGCAACTTTTCTTATTTCCACTGGGTGCCTTCCCCGAACGACAAGTGCATACCCCATAGTAACATAGTGCAAATTCATCATCATGAGGAGCTCTCTCTGGCAACAGGCAGTTCTCATCCACCCGACAGAAGTCATTAAGTACTGACATTGAATGACTTAGTCAATGAAACGAACTTAAAAAACAATGTAGACTTACATTTTGTCTCAAAACATTCTTTTCCGGATGGATGAGATATAGATGAATTGCAGGCGCAAACATTGAAAGTTGTGTCGCATATAGCCAAAGGTCCGGCGGACATCTGACATTGAACATTTTTCTCGCACTTGTCACCCAGTTTAAGATCTCCTGGTGATTTCATACGGAGATTTATGATCTTCCAAATATACAACATCTTTACCTTTCAAACATTGGAAATGTTTACCTATGGTAAACATTTCATATCCGGGACGACATTTACAGTACCCTTGAATGCCAATATCATTTTTGAAGCAGAAAGCATTTTCGTGACAACTCGAGTCGTCCCCACAAGTGGGGTACATATCTGCGAATCGATCAATCAATGCTTTCAATTATCGACATGTATACACTTACATCTCAAGTACCCTTCTTCATGAGAATAAACAGTACCAAAAAACAACAAAACTAATATTCGAACGAGAACTAAATCAATCATTTCCATACTAAAGGTAATAATGGCAAGCGTTTGGAAAAAAAGTGCGTGCTGTAATCTTATCTTTTTATTTGATAAATAGATAAAAGTGATTCGTTATATTTTCTCAGCGTATTAGGCAATTGTATGATGGTATAAAGTGTTGACTATTTATTGATCGCAAAACTTTCCCATTTATACATTCTTCATTCTACGAAATAAATAAAACATTTAAATCAGTATGATCTTCTTTTTCATGTTCAATGGAATTGAAAACTCTTCGTCGAGGTGTCTAAAAAAGCAAAGCCGAGAGAATTTAAAAAAAGGTTTCGCGTTGAAAAAGTCAATTATAATTATCCAAATTTTCGGAGAAATTAAATTATGTAAAGCGATTCTGATAAAATTATGCAATCTCTGGCTCATTTATTAGAAATCCGATTTTGACCAAAAAGAAAGAAGTTCCCAAAAATATGAATAGAAATAAAAATTTATATAGTTCCACAGAAAATTTGGAACTGTTGTTGTATTTTCTATGTTCATAGATGTGACATTTAATCGAACTGATATTTCTGTGCTCTCTGGTTGAGCGGAATTTGACAGGCGATTATCGGTGTGGTAGAAATCTGTAAAAGTGCGGAATTTGAGTGAGTACGTGAATTTGAGAGCGGTCGTGTTGTGGCAGCTCGATTTTTATCGCTTATCAACTTGCGAAATCGTAGTTTTTGAAACCGATTTCGATTCGTTCAGTTCCTTACGATCGGCAATTTACGTAGCTGTTGCTCTTATCTCAGACGAATCCGCTAGTAGTGATGCTGTGCTCATAAGTCCAGTTTATTTATGTTTCATGTTGCCAGACCTTTCAATCTGAAAATGCCTTTATTTGGGAAAGAAAAGAAATCGAAAAAAGATGGTAAGGATTCCGAGAAACATCCGTCTATTGAGGACAAATATTACTTGAAGGAATTGTTGGGGACGTAAGTTGGACGATTTAATTTTCGCATGATTAGATGTTGTAATCTTTGCCGAATTGCAGAGGCGCTTTTTCCGTCGTTCGATTAGCGGAGAGCAAAGACAGACCCGGTCAGATGTACGCAGTTAAAATTATAGACAAGAAAGCCCTGAAAGGGAAGGAAGACTCTCTAGAAAATGAAATTACAGTTCTTAGAAGGTTAACACAGTTTATATTACATTTCCATCTATTTTTACAGCATTTTTTCTAATATAAACAGAATACATAAGGATATTGGATCTCTCAGATCAGATTTCCGTTTTAGACTTGCAAATATTTCTGTAACATGTACCTTTTGTTTATTTTTGGAACTTGTTTTCACTTTTGTTTACTTTAATTTATTGCCTTCAACTTCTACAAGATACACATCTGTTTTATTGCAGACTTACTCATGCTAATATTGTACAACTATTAGAAACGTTTGAGGACAAATCCAAAGTCTATCTTGTCATGGAACTGTAAGTATTAGCGTTAATTTGAATGAACTATTTGATGATTACTATTGTTTTATTACATCAACTTGCAAGTCATAATTGTTCAACTATTTTAAGCATCAATAATTTACTCCATTGATGTGTTATCTACTGGGCAAAATATCTTCAATTTGATTAATTTATTTCTGATGAATTCCTAATGAAACACGAGATTTCATTTTGTTTTATTTTTTTCAAGTGTGACAGGGGGTGAGCTGTTTGATAGGATAGTAGAAAAAGGGTCTTACACAGAAAAGGATGCAGCTCATTTAATAAGACAAGTATTGGAAGCTGTTGATTATATGCACGAACAAGGGGTAGTACATCGTGATTTGAAGGTAATCAACAATAAACGCGATCAGTTTGACTTTTCCTAAACTTCTTAAATCACAGCCAGAAAATTTACTCTACTATAACGCTGATGAAGATAGTAAAATAATGATCAGTGACTTTGGTTTATCAAAAATGGAGGATTCTGGCATAATGGCCACGGCTTGCGGTACTCCAGGTTATGTTGGTAAGCTAGCACTATAATCCAACTTACAGTTATTCTGATGGTTTGCGGTTTCAGCTCCTGAAGTTCTTGCACAAAAACCTTATGGGAAAGCAGTTGATGTATGGAGTATAGGAGTAATTTCGTACATTCTGCTTTGTGGTTATCCTCCATTCTATGACGAAAATGACGCAAACTTGTTTGCGCAAATACTGAAGGGAGAATTTGAATTTGATTCGCCATATTGGGACGAAATAAGCGATTCGGCAAAGGACTTCATCAGAAAGTTAATGTGCGTCAACGTAGAAAAACGTTTTACTTGTAGGGAAGCATTGGGACATCCTTGGTAAATATCTTGAATGCATTCAACAAATTTAAATTTAAAATATTTTGACTTCGTTCTCATAATAAAGATGCTAGCTGATTCGAAAAAATAATCACCTTATTATTAATAAAATATAGTTTTTTTAGTAATTGCAGCGAATATTTGCTTTTTATTGATCTGCAATGAGAATGATTTACATTTTTAGTGAATTGTATGATTTATTTGAAGGATTTCTGGCAATGCGGCCAGTAGCAAAAACATACATGGTACTGTTTCCGAACAACTGAAGAAAAATTTCGCGAAATCGCGTTGGAAGGTGATGAATATTGAAACCAAATGATCCGTCAAAGTTAATATAATTTTTGCAGCAAGCATATCATGCGACAGCTGTAATTCGTCAAATGCAGCGCATGGCTCTGAGCAGCGGTGGCAGCAGTGGAGGCAGAAGCCCAGTTCCTGAACGCAACGCGTCACTAGGTGACACAGTAGACGGCCCAAATAATACCAAGCAAGATAAATGAGCTATATGCGTCTCCTTATAATCTAAAACGCGTTCTCGCTACATATTAAGATAATCTCAGTTTTTTTCGGAAGTATGTGTACACTGAACGTAACGTATTGTCCAAGTAGCAGACATGTCAAAAGACATCGTTGGGTTCTGTCTGCTGAATGTATGTTTTCGTTTTTGGTTTTTACAGTAATAGGATACGTTTTTTCATAAGTTCTAATGCCAATAATAAGAAACTGGTGGATTAATTCATATCTGTTTAAAAATATCCTTCATGTCTTCAGTAGGCTTGAGCTGATTTTCTACCAGCGAGACTTAATGAAATGTGATGTAATTTCGCGAATGCTTCCACCGAATATAATTTTTTCTTTAGTTTCCCATTATACGTGATTTTCTGATTCTGGATTTGTAAAACTATTCCACTAATCTATTGTACGATGTTTGTATGGATTGGATATAACTAACAGCTCAGTTGCTTAGGTGTTGGCAATGACGGCTCAACCAGTCGCTTGTTGTTAACAGTAAGTTTTGGTGATATATAAGGAAAATAGAGCTTTCCTTGTCAAAGCCAGATTTTAGTTTATTCTCTATTTGTTCAAAGCTAGTGATTATTTTACTCAGGTGACTAAAGTTACTCTGTGATTCACTGTTTCATAGAGTTTCCACAAAGCCTTTATTTCTTTACCCAAAAGATCTGAAATACATGCCATGACATTTTTCGATGCACTTCCACCGTGATATTTTTTTGTTTAATAGTTTTATTTTGACACAAAAAAAATTGTATATATTTTTGTAGTTAGATGACGATCCCTTTAGGTGGTATATCCAGGCCAAACTGTGTGTGTGTAATTTATGCAAAGACCGCATACATAAAGACAAAATTCCGTTGCACTGTAAAACGTTTGACAGTGCACTCAAAATTTCAACATTCCATGTTTTCTACAAATTGTATCGTCTTTATATCGTTTTACACTCATTTTGAAAGTGGATTTTTATTTTTATACATTAGATTTCATTTTAGGGGCAATAGAAGATGATGGCCAAAGCGTATAATCGTGTTCAAAATTGAAAGTGATTTTTAATATCCGTTTTTTGGCCTACTTGTTGATATTATGTCTCAGTTTTTAGAGGAAAGTCCGTCCTTTGCACAGCCTAAACATTTTGAACACGATTTTTATGGTGAATACTTACGTAATATGTTTTGAATTCAGACGATCAATGAAACGAATTGAAATTGTTAACTGAATCGTTTCTATATCCATAAGGATAATCTTCGCTAGATGAATATTTTGTAAATATTTTGTGACCATATCAACTAATGACTAAACTTGTAAAGTTATATTTTATAAAATTGCTTATCCCTGAGATCCAGATGCAAATTGCGAGATCGAAAATATTTGGCAGTCTCCATAACTTCCGCTTTTAATGTGATGAAACTTTTCTTATTGTACAGATCAAAAGAATATACATCGATAATGTTAAAAGGTTAACCATCAACTTTCAAGCATTATAAGCGTCACAATGTAGGTTTTTTTTGTAATGTTGTTTTAGTAAACAGAAATTTATATTTTGTTACTAGATTAGTTGCCTAAATAAATTGAACTAGATTTAAGAAAAATTGAAGGTGATTATAACTTTATAAGCAGTGTTCAAATATTTTAGTTATTGTTACAAATATTTTTGTTTTATAAGAAATTAATATATTTTTCAATTTTTATTGTTAAGAAGGGTTTAAAATAGAAGTTCCAAAATCACTATTTTTCTATTTTCACCTCCATTCAAATGACGACTTTTTATAACATATTTATTAAGAAGGTATAAAAACTATAAATAACTAATAAATAATAAAAAAAAACAATATTAACCAAAAAGAATTATAATGAACATATTCGATCCGACTTCCCATAGAAACTCCAAATAATTGAAATGGAGATTATTGCAACAACCATCAAGCTACAAGAGGATGCAATTTCACAATTATATAAATTTAAACCGTGTTAACAGCTATTTCTGACTTAAGTTTATCAGAATGTAAGGTTGAATTTAAAAACAGTAACAATTAAGACGTGAACAAAAGGACAAAAAGTAGTATCTACATGGATAATAGAAAAAATAAGTTGGAACATTGTGAAATTTGCATTCAAACTATTCCCTAATATACCTACTTAGTTTATTATAATTTGTATCACATATAATAAATAAACTGCGAAAGCACCAACAAAATTTGATTACAAGAAGTACTGGTTTCATTTCAACTATCACTTTTGCTAAACTGATTCAAATCAATATTAAAATCAACAAAGAATGATCATTTAACAAACTAAATGTTCTATTAATTCTATAGAGGTATGTTATGACTTTTCAAATTGACATTTAAATGCAACTAGATCTTTAACTTTTTAAAAACCAACAAAAAAGAGCAAGAATAACAAAATAATTGAATATTTAACGCGATTTGTAGTAAAAACCAATATGTTTTCTATACCAGCCTTTTCCAATTAAAACATAAGACAAAGTGAAAAAAAAACTTTGGTCTTGAGATCAATGAGCTCATTCTTTAGCTGACATCTGTGGCAGTATTTCAGTTGAACGTTAGTTTAACACGTGCATGGTGATTGCATCCTTTGACTGGACTCCGCCTGACAACATTATCTGTACAAGGGGAGAAAACCCTAAAAAAGAATGTGCTTAAAATAAGATTTGCTACAGAAGGCAAACAATTGACATTCTTACATTTTGCGCTTGGAGTTGTTGTTGAGTGGTGTCTGATATTTGTCCCTTTCAATATTTTCAGAATCCAAAACTCTCCTTACGTCCCCATGTAAGAAATTTGGATAATCTACATTATCCAAGTTGATATGTCGCTGTAATAATAAGGAAATGTCAGACTGTTAGATTTCACTAAACAATTTTTGACGACGTTCAAACGGAGATTCTTGTCTGTCAAGTTTTTTGAAAAGCTTACATACTACGAATAAGCCTTTGGCACTTCAAGAATGGCACACACTGAATCAGTTTAAAGTTGCTAAGATTCAATGTTATTTGACAAATTCTCGGCGTGACGTTTTTAAAAGTTACCATCACAAGATATTCGAATAGGAAGGTAATTTTGACACTATTGATAACGAATATCCCAACTTAATATACACAAATAAAATGCAGGAATCATTGTTTGAACGGCTTTGATGAAATAAGTCATAACAACTTATTAGAAAAATACTAACAGCATAGTCTGTTCTTACACCGAAAGAATCTCTTTTCGACACCATATTGATCACAGAAAATTCAGCTACTTGTTTGGAGGATGGTCGAAATTTGACATCACGTACCATCATCTTGGCAATTAATATGATGAGTTCTGGAGAAATTTCTAGAATTTTACAATTTTTAAAATTGTGACAATGAATGACTAACATTCCACTTACTGTCTGCTAAATTAGAAGGCAAATAGTTTGATCGTAGACAATGCCAGATATTACCATTTGACGGCATTATAAAATCTGTGGCAAGCTCTAATGCCGTCACTCCCAAAGCAAAAACATCAGCTTTAGGGGTGTAAACCCCCGCTAACACCTCACATGCCAAATACTTTGAATCCCCTTCAGACGATGACTGTCGTTTTTCATCATTCTAAAAATAAACTTTTTAAATGCGGATTGATCAAATTTCTATTTCACAGCAGACATATGACTATTTGCTTACCGAGTTAAGATTGTGTAGTAATCCAAAATCTCCTAATTTATACACTCCTTTTTCCATGAGAATGTTATCTGGTTTAATGTCCAGGTGTACAAAATTCTTCGAGTGTAAATACATAAGTCCATTATTCACATCATGAATAATTTCACAAATTTGATTTTCTCCAATTTCATGTACAATCTTCGAATATTGTCCTAAACTCATTTGACAACACTCCATCTGTATATACACATTATCATTCTCCTCCCAAGCCATGAAGTACTTCACAATATTTATATGAAAACCTATTTTTTCCATGTTTTCGACTTCTGCATATTTAGCACTCTTTGGATGTTTCCAATTAAAATGTTTTATTGCATATAAATTATTATCTTCTCTAGAAATTGCTTTGTATACATAACCAAAGCTGCCTTCTCCTACACGACACTTATGAAAAAAAACCTGGTCTAAGTAGGTATCCGACATATCATTTCTATACAAGGTGCTCAATGAACCTGTAAAAAAAAGATAGCAAAAAAAGAAACACTTTTTACAATATGTACTACCTTCGTTGTTTAAGCTGAAGGATAATAATCGAGCAGCACTCTTTAAAGGTTCTGCATCTCTATATCTATTGATTTTCATTGGTACAATAGGACAAGCTGGTACAACATTCTGTCTGGAAAACTCCTAGAAAAATTTTTAATTTAGCAACAATAATTATTCACTATCTTCAAAACTACCGATTTCTTGATAAACCGCTCCGGTCCTATCGTCAATTTTGGTAACTCGATATCGGGAAACAATTCAGAGGTGTCTTGTGTACTGTTGCTTCGTTTCCTCCTAACATTTCTACCTTTATTCTTCCTCATGATTTGACAATTGAACCCGAATAACCTGGTTAATAGATTTTGAAAACGAAATTAGTATTTGATCATTTCTGAACAATCATAACTTTGAACATAAATTCGAAATAAACCATCGTTCGTTACGTTGACAAACAAATATGAAATACTTCAATTTGACAGATGACAGACAATCAGACAGGTAATTATATTTGTCATAGACACAGAATATTAGGTAACTATGAAACCAGAGAATTTAGGTCTAATGGTAATCAGCATAGACAAATTTGTCTATTTTAATCAGCTCCTTGACTATGCAAACTGTTGTTCTATAGCAACATAAGCTGACTATATTTGGTAAACCGAAAATACTTTGTTTAGGGGAGCGGTGGGAGACGGCGTTGACGCTGCTAAGAATAGAAATTCAAACATTCAACAATTAACTCTGTAATGAAAAAAGCCAGGGGAATAAAAGTAAAAGTATTATCATCATCATCATGTGTGCTGATGACATCTACTTAATAATAATTCTGAAAAGTTGTTCAAATTTTGATTTGTAATGTTGTAAATAATAATAAAAATTATTGATCCTTTGATCTTTTTCAACAAGTTCGAACTAAGTTAAATTTTCGATTACTGAGCTAAAACTCAAATTAGATTTAAAAATAAAATTATGTTATATGATGAAGTTTCTATATGGCGAATCTTATAATTTTTAAACTTTCCGAATGTAAGCGTTCGATGATCATACAAAAATGAAAGACCAGCATACTCCTCTATTGGAAACGCCAATTTGATGCTACGCCGCATTGGCAAGAAGAAGAATTGTCGTAGTCACAGAATTATCGTAATTTGTTCGGTAAGGCATCGTCGATCATTATCCGAGTAGTTTAATTTTTTTATTATTATAAATAATACAGAAAAATTAAAATCGGTGTCAAATTGTGTACTCGCCAATTAACACAGTTAAAATATTATCTTCAGTTTCAAATCGGGATATGAGATTTTAGACGTGTGCGAAATCCTCATAAAATGATGCCATTTGGGCCTAAAAAAGACGGAGGACCAAACTCGAAATATTTTGAGTCGCCCGAGAGTTTGGCGGCATTGGAAACGGTTAAACAATGGCTCCAGAAGAATGCGAAAAAAGTGAGTTTGTAGGTTAACAACAATTTTATACTTGATCATTGTTTTTCAGTATATACAATCGGATCCCCCTACAAATAAATCTATATCTTCGCTAATAATACAATTAATGCAGTTTCAAGAGGACTTTCTCGGTAAAAATGTGCAGAAACCGGCGATGACAAGAATTCCTGTAAGTTACCAATGAGAAATTGGAATAAAATGACATAAACTTCCATAACTTTGGTTTTTGCACTTACTGGTTCAGTTCATTATCTAATATATCTGTTTAATATATACTTTGTATATATAGTTATAAAAAAACAATTTTTTCTAGGTAAAATTCTTTATGGATTTTAAACCAGGTGGTGCCCTTTGTCAAATGCTACAAACTGCTTATAAGTTCAAGTGCGAACATAATTGGAAACGTTTTGAATTTCCAATTGGCAAAGTGCGTGAATTTTGTTATTCTAATATTACTATTAATGTTTCATTGGTTTTAGAATCATACTAAGCTCGACAGGGTCATCGAAATGTTTCAACAAATGGAAAAAACATTAATGAGCACTAAAACTTATATTTCCCCATGCATTTATATCAAACCCGATTTAGATAAATCGCTTATTATTAAATTGAAGGAAATTATTAGAAAACGAAATGCTCAAGTAATGGAAACTGAAGAAGGAGCCACTCACATTTGCTACGATCTTGTGGATCCCATGGAGGAAGAATATGGACGACCTTTATTTAGACGAGATAAAATGGTGATGATGCATTGGTATTACTTTCCGAGTTCGTTTGACACATGGGTTAACATGGAGTCTGCTATCGATCACATAACGTTAGATAACCCCAGTCCAAGAACAGGTCCATGGAGGGTTACTTACTCATGGCTGCTAGATACTGATCAAAATAATGAATGGATGTCAGAGGAAGACTACGAAGTTGACGAAATGGGCAGGAAGAAAATTCATCCTTTGCGATTATCTGTAGAGGACCTAATGAATCCTTCAGGAGATGATCGTAATAAGTAAGTAGAAAAATATGGGCATTTTTTTGGTCATTAATTTTTATTTGAACCTCTTTATTATTAGGAAAAAACAAAAAAGAAAGCGTTCGCCTTCACCACCATCCAAAGTAGGCAAGAGAAAAAGCGGCCGTAGTCCAGCGATTGGTAGAAAACAAAAATCTGACGATATGGAGCCCGAAGATTTGACAAAAGACCTAGAGGAGCCAATTCCTGAGCCCAATGTGATGGAAGTGAATCCGGTTACTTTGTCATCACAGCTTGGCAAAAAGGACCACGAATTGCAACCTTTAAAAGGCGGTTCGGTCACCGACATGGAGGAAATAGAAGAAAAATGTGAGGACTCGCAAACGGGTAAGAACAGCGATACAGCTACTCAAGATGATGGACAAGAAGACAACGTCACGGAACAAACCCATCATATTATAATACCCTCATACTCAGCTTGGTTCGATTATAACTCCATCCATGAAGTAGAGAAGCGAGCGTTACCAGAATTTTTCAACGGTCGGAACAAGTCGAAAACACCTGAAATATACCTAGCATATAGGAATTTTATGGTTGATACTTACAGATTAAATCCAACAGAATATATTACCAGCACCGCATGTCGCCGAAACTTGGCCGGCGACGTTTGCGCAATAATGAGAGTGCACGCTTTCTTAGAACAGTGGGGATTGATTAATTATCAGGTAGACGCTGACTGTAGGCCCACTCCCATGGGACCACCACCAACCTCCCATTTTCACATCTTATCTGATACCCCCTCAGGCTTACAACCTGTCAATCCGCCAAAAACTCCTCAACCAAGTGCCGCTAAAACATTGTTAGATTTGGACAGGGTGACAGACTTGAAAAGATCAGAAAATGGTGATGGCATATCAAGTTTTGGCCTAAAATTGGATCAGTACGCAAAGAAGCCGGCAGCTCTGAGAAACAAGAATGCCGCGTCTCTTACTAGAGAGTGGACGGAACAAGAAACACTCCTTCTTTTGGAAGGACTTGAAATGTACAAAGACGATTGGAATAAAGTCTGTGAGCACGTCGGTTCCAGAACTCAAGATGAGTGCATATTGCACTTTCTGCGATTGCCTATTGAAGATCCTTACTTGGAAGATCCGGAGGCAGGTGGAGCACTCGGACCTTTGGCCTATCAGCCTACACCTTTCAGTAAAGCTGGTAATCCGATTATGTCGACGGTGGCATTTTTAGCGTCCATCGTCGATCCAAGAGTGGCGGCTGCTGCTGCAAAGTCGGCAATGAATGAGTTCGCTAGTATAAAAGAGGAAGTGCCGGCCGCTGTCATGGATGCACATTTGAAAAACGTGGAAGCTTCTTCCGCCGAAGGCAAATACGACCCAGCCGCGAATTTGGCACTCACTAACATTGCCGGTACTGTACCTGAAAAAGATGAAGAAGACAAAGTTAAAAAGGAGGAGGTTAAAGAGGAAGATCGAACGGAAGACCAGAAAAAGAATGGCGAAGGGAACGAAGAAAAACCGATAATTGATAAAGAAAAACAAGAGCTGACTGAAAACGAAAAAGAGGAGAAGATGGAAATTGTGGAATCTAAAGCAGAAAGGATTGTCGTCAAAGACAGTGAAATGCAGAGCGCGGCGGCGGCCGCTCTGGCAGCTGCCGCTGTTAAGGCGAAACATTTAGCTGCGGTTGAAGAACGAAAAATCAAATCGCTGGTCGCGTTGCTCGTCGAAACGCAGATGAAAAAGTTGGAGATCAAATTGAGGCACTTTGAGGAGTTAGAAACGACAATGGAACGTGAAAGGGAAGGTTTAGAGTACCAACGGCAGCAGTTAATTACAGAGCGGCAACAGTTTCATTTGGAACAATTAAAAGCGGCCGAATTCCGAGCCAGACAGCAGGCCCATCAACGTCAGCAAGCCGAACAGGGACAATGGCTATCCAATCAGCCGCCGCCAGTTCATCCCCCTACAACGTCAGAACAGAGTGCGAGCGGAACACCGACACCTCCTTCCCCCCAAGCTTCGGCCGTCGCTTCACCAGGAACCCCTCATCAACATATTTGAGCTGACTAAAGGTTTTAGAATTTCAGATTAATAGTAATTTATACAGTTCAGTTTGACAGAGAATATATGTATTCACTTTGATTTTTCAACTAGTGATTCTATTTTAAAATCTGATGTGGTATATTGTAACAATTTTCACATTATTATTTTATCAGTTACTGTTATTTTAATCTGATAAAGTGAATGTTTTGATTCAATATGCTACACATACTCGATTTTTCGTACCAATTTTTTACATACACATTGATTTTGGTTAAGTTAACAAATCCTTCTACCTTCAAATTGGGAATCTTACTTCTGGTGATAATATTACGTTGGACTTAATCTGCACATACTGTATATCGTATCTGATTACCTGTACGTATAATTTTCAATTCCAGTTACAGGTTGAAATGAATTGTCATCGATGGCAAAATTATATAATTTTTGATAAGGATATTTTTATTTCAAATATTTCCCTGGTTAGTGCTTTGCCGAATGATATGAAGTCTGCAATCATTAAAATATGTTTTTTTCAGGGTCATATTCGACTTGTTGAAAAACTACAGAAAGTTATTATTTTGTGTCTACTACGATATTAAAATCTATTTTGTAATCACTTCAAGTAGCTATGATAATAGTGATATCCTAAGTAAAATGGATCATTTGGTAAATAATACTCGAGGAGCCATTAAAATATCTTCACTATGACGGCCATATAGGGATTTTCAGTATCTTTGATATATTAAAATTAAAGTAATAAATAAATGCAAGCAAGATATATTTTCATATAGTTGACGATTAACCGGAACATTTTCTCAGGAAATGATTAACTATATAAAAATATGTCCTTTCAACAAAAGTAAACGAGTTTTCTTCGAAATGTATAATATGATGAAGCAACATGGACACACAAAAAACTTTGATTTTCAGTGAGGTATCAACAAGAACATTTCTTCTCTCCACTGCGTTCGCGGCCTTGTTTGTCTTCTTGTATAGAAAACTGATCTCCGTCCTTATTGATATTCAGAACTGATTCTTTTTCTAATATCTAAATAAAAAAAATATTGATTGGTTGTTTGTATAGATTGTATAGTAGACCTTTTCAATGAGTACTCTCGCTGCGTCGTCAATGTTGATATTGTCTTTAGCTGATGTAGGGAACCAAGCAGCGAATCCTTCCGTTCTGCAGTATTCGTCCATTTGATAAGTGTTGTTAACAATACCTTCTTTAGGTTGGTCGCACTGTTAAAGATATAACTAAGTAACCTTATTAAAGAGACAGACGTCCTTACTTTATTCGCTAAGAGCACGCAAGGAATTTTACTACCGTCTGCTAAAAGAACTTTTGAATCCAGATCTGTTTTCCAGTTTTTCACCGATTCGAATGTGTTGGTCCTTGTACAGTCAAATACAATGAACGCACCAACTGCTTCTTTAAAATAAACTCGCGTCATGTTTCCATATCTTTCTTGACCTATAACATAAAATACTGATGTATCCTCGAGTTTGCAATGATAATTGCATCTTTCTCACAATATTTGATTATGTAATTTGGGCAAATTAAAAAACAACCACCTACATTACACACCGTAAATTTAAGGGAAGGAGATAAGAAAGATGTAATCTGCTTAAAAAAATTAATTGTTTCGCTATAGTCGCATATTCACCTGCGATGTCCCACAGTTGCAATCTAATAATTGTGTTTTCATCCCAATTCAATACTTTCAGCGCAAAATCGACTCCAATCGTAGCGCGATAGTTTTGAGAGAAAAATCGGTGCACATATCTTTTGATGATCGACGTTTTCCCCGTTGCTAAATCTCCGATGACCAATACTTTGTAGAGGTGATCACGTCTTCTTGCCGGAACCTGATTTGCATTTGACTGAAAAAAAAATTTTCTGGATGATTGAATTACGATATGAGACATTTATATAAATTGTGTGTTATTCGAGAGTTTCTACATGAATGCAAATTAATGAAAATTGAAACTGATATTGATACCGGCTAGAATTCCACGGAGGTAATGGTATACAATTCAACAATATTCACCAATATTGAAATTTGATCTTATTGGCTTAAAAATCGATTTTGTGAAGAGAAAAAATCGTTGCCTAGAAAATTAGGTTTCTCATTTTCTCATAATTATTTTGCAATTCACATAATGTGAGTTGCGCTCAATCAATTCAATTGTTTTCAGGACCAAAAAGCAACAAAAAGATTTGCGTCTTCGAGGACGTATGGTGGCGTCGCACCACCTTGAGTTTTTTTTTGAGGTTCTTTCAATAAACTTAGTACAATGTCGAATTAGAGTTCCAGTCTAAAAGAAAATTTAGTAAGGAAAGAAAACTTCCTATGTGATGCTTAATAAGAAATTGGGAAAACGTTTACAGTTATCATCGTAGGAATTTATTTATATTAAAGTATTTTTGTTGAAAAAAAAAGTTAGTAGACGAACTTTCGAGGATTTTTTACTTACATCCAACCTATCATGAAAATTTTTTATTATGAAACGAAATCACTATGATGATGGGATTTTAAAAGGTTACTTAGCGCATGTTTAAAAAAAAGATAAAATTTTGACATTTTATCATTATATATTTTCTTCCAAAGAATGTATCATTCGAAATTAAAGTTTTTTTGCAGTTGAGTACCTAGCGATGATATCACTTCATTGTTTTATCGTTAGTCGCGAAATCCCTCGTTATCTTCGAGATTTCCCACAAAAAATGTTTGTTCAATTTTCCTCACGGCTCGTTTAAAATAAATACTACCTCTGATCCGATGGCATGTCCTAAGTAATTGAGTAATCGCGACAAAACGAATTCGTCTTCGTAAATATTTGCTCGCGAGGGTATCTTTTTTTTGCACTTGTTTTACCGTCGTTTTTGGTGAATCCGTGATGAGTTCCCCGTAGGCTGGCATCGCCTTGATAACGTCAAGACTCTTTGAGCGCTCCAAGGCCGGATGAACCACTGCGGCACTTTTTTCCTCGATTTCCACGCCCGCGTCTCTTTCACCACCCGCCGTTGCTCCAGACTTGCTCAATTTTGTATCCGAAACGGATTTGGCGAACATCAAACTTTCCTCCGGTCGCGACTGTTGTTCACCCGGAAAATTAACCGGAGAACTGTCGGAAGTGGTAGAAAAATCGTAAACGTTAGTGACAGCGCTCCGTTGTACTTTGAATTTAAATTTGTTCAGTATGAATTTCCTTCTGCTGATGTTCTGTTTCGATGTTTTTCCGTCCGTTTCGGTACTATTATCGTCGTCTGTCGTATCACTATTCATTTTAGATAGTTTCGTTCTAGCACTCCTACAATATTGCTATGGTTTCATGTAAGCGAATACTACAATCGCACCTTAGTGGGGATGTCGACCTATCAGGTATAACAAGATTTTTAACGACAGCTACGATAATTCCGAATTTTTGCTGCAGAATTAACCGAATACTGGTTGCATTATATTATATAACGAAATAAAATAAGACATTGTTTTCACAATTGATGTCCTTTTGATGGAAATTGCGTATCATGTAATGTATAACCCCCCTTAGCGCTATCATATCTCTGAATTAAGCCTAAATCCACTTACAAGGTTTCAAACGTTCGTACAAAAATGGGGACATGTCGTAAGGTTTCTAAAGAATTCCTTAATTTTGTTCGACGATTAAAAGGGTATTTCATTTTTCTTGATGTCGCCATTTTTTACAGCTGTTCTCGGAAAAATCTTTTCCTGTCATATATTGTAATATAAGAGAACGTTTTGGGTAAACGATCGCATTTTTTGTTTATATAAAGTTGGTCGCCCACTAGCAACTGCTCCCGTTTTCCTTTTTTTCGAGCACGTCTTGTCACGAGAGCTCGTGCTCTATCTCGAGTTTTTAAAATATTAAGTGACAATAGTTTTCTATCAGAATTACAAACCATGCGATTTGCCAGAATCATACAAAAATCGACGAGAGCGCAAAATGAAACTAAAATGTAATTATAACACTGTTTTTTATCGGGTGTAACGTTGATGTTTGTTATCTAGAAGAAACCAGATCGATCAAAGAGTCGAAGAGCCTTATCGGGCGTCCAATAAAATAACATAAAACTATATAAAGCACACTTTGCGGTGGATTTTTTTCTGAATGTGCACAATAATGGGAAAATTGATTACGGAATAGTCAAAACTTCGATAACGTCAGGTCACCACACATTAAAATAGGGTCAGACAAAAATTGTCATCGATAAATATGGAAGGTTTATGTAAAGTAAATAAAATATGAGGCGAATTAAATGAAAGATAAATAGAGATACATCGCGTGCGCATGCTTACCGCATTTCCATTAGCACCTCGTATTGGAGTGCTAGTTTTTTGATGTTCAAAAATTGAGAAATTGTCATTTTCCGCCGGCTGCGGCCGTTTTCCGTTGTTCGACGGCGACGCGATTGGCGAATTGTCGCTGGAAAAATCACTGTCCGTGCTGAAAGAGTTCGCGGGGTCATTTCCAAGGAAATATCTTTCCCGTCTTTTGGTTCTTTGGGCTCGCGTTCGACGGCTCATTCTCCGTTCAATGGGTAATTCGTCCATCGTCTTTCGAGCGAAAGATTAATACTATTTTCGAAAACGATTCTCGCATCAGTCCTCTTGGACGACGACAGCATAATCTACACAACCAGTGACCTTACTTTATCTGCTACGACCAACCGACCTCTGGTTCTGTTATGATTACTTGGTCACGATGTGTACCGCCAAAATGCCGTTTTTATTCAAAAGATAGACTTTTACGATTTATCAAGAGGACGCGTTTGTTTTATTTGTAGTAAACAAACGGTTTTCATTTTCACTATAAATTAATCTTCGATAAATAATTCAGGAAACGATAAGATTTCGTCTGTTTGTTTGGAACTTTTAAGCCGATTTGATAAATGTTCTACCTGTTCGCTGTTCGAAATAAGGAGAACGCATCTTTAAAATTTGAATATCCAGCCACCGTCACTAATGACATAGCGAGATTCTTTTGTGGAATGTACTGATAAAATTACGGACATTTTTAGAGATGTCGCCAAAGTAACCTACATTTAAACGACTAGATAACGCTTCTTTATATAGTAAAAACTGCTGTAGCAACGATTTCTCTCTCTTACCATTTCAATATAGTGATTGCACCGTTGTGTATTTTCTTCGTACTCGTTATTCGAACCCCTAACTGACACCACTTTAACAAGAATAGCAGCTCCCATACATAAGAAACATTCTAACAGTTGGTTCACATTAAAATTCCCACCATATTTGCCGTTCAAGTCCAACCACTGAACTGATACATAAAGATTATACAACTGATAAAAGACAAAATCTGTTAAATATTGATAAGACGAGCACATGTGAACCTATCGCTACCTTTAGAAATAATTATCAATGTGTATATACCACGAATTGAGAACTCCCATATCTAAATTACTTGGTGTTTCATTGAAAGCTGAAGTTACGACTGTGAAAACATTTTTATCATATCGAATTTAACCGATGTTACATAGATTTTGATAGTCACTCTAATGCGCAGGTGGAATCGAAAATTAAGTTCGAAAAAATCGTTTCACACGTCTACAACATTAAAACGTCATTATTGTCGCAGCAGTTTTTAAAGATTGCATCACGGGACGCAATGACGCCAGGAGATGATGCAAGGTGTCTGTTGACTTGCGTCTTAAATTTTTGCAAATTGTACTTGATAAAGAACGCCTCAGGTGTAACGTGTTCTATTTTACTACATTAAAACGTCATTATTATCGTAACAGTTTTTAAAGATTGCGTCACGGGACTCAGTGATGACCGGAGATGATAGGTACCTGTTGACTTGGGTCTTAAATTTTTGCAAATTGTACTTGATGAGAAGCACCTCAAGTGGCACATGTCGCTTGTTTTTTTGTTCTACATTAAAACGTCATTATTGTCGCAATAGTTTTTAAAGGTTGCATCACGGGACTCAGTGACGCTTGGAGATGATGAAAGGTACCTGTTTACTTGGTTCTTGAATTTTTGCAAATTGTACTTGACGTCAAGTGGAACAGAGATCCACATCTTGCTTGTTTTTTTCTTTGCAAACGACACCTATCGCAACTCTGGCTCCACGAATCGTTCTTTCTCTAACGCCGATCAAAAATATTTTGTCAAACCTGACATATCATCTATAGGACAAAATAATAAACGTATTCTTTTCATCCTAATTATGGTGCTTTTTAAATCCATAAATCTTATACCAATTGAAATTTGTTCTTAGTGACTAGAGTCAGAAGTGACTTTTACCTATTTGGTTAGTTCTAAAATAGTGGATATAATATTTTTAACGATCAAGTTGATTGTTCTGACATAATTGGATGGAATATTTTTTACGGAAAACTTATTACTACACTCCCATGAAAAGCTAAATTAAATTTAAATTTAAAAATTTAAATTCATATTAGAAAAAATAAATATTCAATAAACGATAGGACAGATATTAAAGATTTACACAAAATATATTCATTTTTACTTGATAACACATGACTCAAATCAAGTCTCTGTCTATTTTTCTTCTTTTTTCTTTTTACCGTTTCTAAGCATTTGTTATCCAATAATTTTCTTGTCATTTATACATCTGTCAAATTTGTAAAATCTTGAAAAAGGGTCCAGCCCGAAACGTTGATAAAGAAATGGTAATTTTTCAATTATTTACCTTTTTGAACAACCCTAATGATCAAATAACTGAATTCAAAGAAATATGCAGCAATTTTAAAACTTTTCCATATTCAAGCAGCTCTTTTCATTAATGTCTAAATTTACACTTAAATGTCAGTCATTGTAACCAGATTCATAACTAAGGCGAGCAGGTTTCAAATCGCTCTCATGAAAAATTTATCAACAAAAACGGTAAAGTGAATTTGTGTTTGGAAATACCACATCCAAAAAAAGTGTTAAGAAATAGAGAACTGATTGGATTCCGAGAATAAGAGTATTTGTTCTTGAAAATAAGAAAGTAACAAAAACGGAAAAATAAGAAAAAGTCAGAGGAAGAAGAGAATTGGAAAGAATAGAAAAAGATAAAAATATTCAAATAACATCAGAAATTCAGAAAAAGAGTAACAAAAAGGAGAAGGGATGTCCAAGATTAACTAATTTTGGTAGCCAATAATTTAGTACAGATCTACTTTCAAGGATGAATAAAGTATTAAGAATACGATGAACTGCTAATTCCAGACGTGGATGAAGAGGACAAAAATATTTAGGTTATGATGATTGTATGCTAAATGGTATAACTTGAAATTTTCTGCAACCTTGAATTTTCTAAAACCAAGAGATGAGCATTTATATATGGCTTTTTTGAGAAATTTTCCAAAAAAAGTGTAATTCAATTATCTGTTCTCTTTTTATATTTTTCCTTTTTTAACAATCAAGCGTAGAGATAAGAAGAATTTTGCTACGTTTCAATTCAATAACCTCTAAAGTCATAAAAGTTTTTTAGCTGATTATAAAAAAAAATTTAAAAATCCAGTGATCAAAAACTATTTCAATGTGAATAGAAATTCGCTCAATTATTAGATTTGCTAAATGTGCCACATATAAGACAAAATTAAAAAATAGTTTAATGGGGCAATTTACCCCTACGATTCGGCCCGTGCTATCGAACGACATCAATTGTCCTACGCAGATATGACGTCAATTGTCGCCGACAACTTGTGAAAACAGACAAACTTGACGTCATACAGTCGGAATATCCTCGTTAGAACTCGACGAACGCCGACTTCGGCCGAATGGCGTCATTGTGAAACTCGGATTCGTAAAATCACTGAGCGAACACGGTTGTGTTGGCCGAGTTGCTTGTTCGGGGTCAGTGCGGCGCCTTAACGGGAGGGAAGTAAAGAAACCATCTTGCTCCGTCAAAATTTTGGACTAAAAGGCCCCAAGCTCCTTTGTCCACGAACCGCATGGTAGTCATTCCACAGTTCGTGTCGCAAGCGATTTCATCTGTACTCTGTGCCTCCGTGTATTACTATTTTTCTTTGTGCCCAGCAGAACCCAATCGCTGAAATTCTTTTTCAATGTGTATGGCGAAAGTGGTGAGTGTTTTTAAGACGCTTAAATTGATTTATACTAATTTCGATAATCGAAATGGTGGAATTGTAGGAATAACTTTATTTTTAGATCTGCTCACGGAGGTTTCCTAACCTCAATTTTCAATCGTGAATAGATGCGACATTTTGCTATTCCATTTTAGGTTTTTTCGATACGGTTTCCTTGACGCAAACCGTGATTGGAGTTATTTTTCGAATCATTTGCGTCAATAACATAAATGACGCACTTTTATGTGAATCATATAGATAACCCTTTATGCACTGAACACCAATTGAAACTTCACGTCAGTTCAATTAATTTCAACGGAAAGTAAGCGCGATATTATGACATAATTTGAAATCCACATTTCAACATAATTGACGAGAAAAGACATAATTATAATGTACAATTATTTCTGTGCTCTTCATCACGGTACATTAAAGATGTGCTCTAAAATATTTGTATCATAACAATAATAATGTTTGATATTTTTATCTTCATAGCTTTCATTGTCATTTTGCAGGCTTGATGAGTGCCGTCAAAGAGGAGAAAGTTAAAAACATTCTGATATTACTTTCACCACAAAGATTCAAACTGAAATGGAAATAGTTTGCGCGATTGTTCGTTTATATATTGGTACTGACTGGTATTTTAATTTCGATATACCCATTTAGGGCCGGTTCTCTAAACGTTGATTGAATATCTGATCGCAATCAACCTTCAAATTTCGATAAGTTGGAACTGAATTCAAATTATTAATTTCATCACAATCGCAATTAATGTCGAATCTGTGATTGACTATTCTTTATGCGAAAACATAGAAAAACATTTAAACTTAGCGAAGTTTCGGCATGTCATATGAAGTAACCGTCACATTTTTCGAATTTATGTCTGAAATCAAAGATATTACAATAGTTAATGTTTTTATATTTCAGTTGTAGTGTAGATGGAATAGGTTTAGTGACAATTACTGACATTAAAAACCGAAATAAATAATAAAACACCTGCGTTTTGTGACTGGATATATAATACAGCATAATTACATAAAAAGCCTATATATCGATTGGCGCTTTTCGTTCAAATCATCTGGCCTTGTGTCATGGTTCAAGTGAATCACAAGAATTCACTGATTAATAGGTACATAATAGAAAAGTTGAATAATGTATAGAACAAGGCAGTTAGTCATATTATGAAATGGTAAGAAGGAAAATAAAGTAATAAGAAAGAGTTTTCCATCAAATTTTGAATGTTAAAATTGGATTTCATTCACTTATTGTTACTAATTAATATAGAATATGTAAGTTGAGCTTTTTGTAAACGGCATTGGAATAAATTGAAAATTATGTAAAGCCATAAGATATTTCGATCAAAAAATGTTTTCTTATCAGTTTAATCCGCTCATAACTTTCAACCCTGTAATCCCGTTACCTTTAACGGAAATTTTTAGGGCGCTTGTGAAAGCTTCAATCAAAATAATATGTCCTTGACCCTCCGTGCCATTTGAAATGTTTGAAGGGGTTACGACTCCATTTAATGAAACGGCAATTTCCCTCTTGGGAATAAAATCGACGTGTTTCAGAATGTTCCAACGAAAACAACTCTCTGAAGATATTCCCGGTGTTATAAATACGCCGCGTAACGCGTATTTGACGGTTCGCTATTTTCGAAATAGTTATTTGAAATTTTTGGAATACGCACTGTGTTAAGGACGGAAAGCGGTTTTCGTGCGTTCAACGTTTTTCATCGATATCTCTGAAACGACCCACGGGTCGATGAAAAACATTGAGTGACTTTGGACATTTTTTCTTCTGCGCTAGATGAATTGGAAGGGTTTTTGACAAAGCTTGTCAACGTTAATTCGCTTTTTTTGGGTGCCTGTGGATCGATAAAAAATAAATATGTAGCATCTTCTACTGTTGTATAGGTAAACCACACAGACTCGAAAATACCGACAAAACATAAAAATTGCTATCCTCCGTCGTTTTTTAATGGAACAAAATTGGTTCGCTAGTTGGGAAGTTTCAATTATATCAGAATTAAATGATGGGAACGCTAACTGAAATGCGTATTAGAGAATATACACAATATTGACTTGCAAATGTGATGCTACTAGTTTCTGAAATGCCGTACTTTTCCTTTGAAACCCATCAGTGTCCGATAAAATCCGCTTTAAAATTTTCATTTATACTCCAGATGGAATGTGCAAGTTCAGTAATATCTACGAAAGGTGTGAACAATGATACGATTTTTTTTTGTACATCTATTTACAAAATTTTCATATCTAAATAAAGACGATTATGTTGCATTGTACATTACAAATACAGCACCCAACTGATGAAATTATGACTCATTTAATGCGTTTTACCAAATACAAAATATCAAATTGTTTATCTTAAAAACTCAGATTGGTTAAACCAACCGATATTGTGACATACACGAGTAAAAAAACTAAAATGACAAACATCGTCAAATGGTTAACTGCTTATTTTTCTAAGGAAGTGCGTGATAATTAAAATTATCATCAGGTACAAAGCTGACTCATTGTATCCGTTAATAAATTCCAAACATCCAAGTGAAAACTCACTTACCGTAAATGGAAAATTCGCGCCGATACATTTCAATTAGGATGAATTATCGCTTTGGTTAAAAGGGAATCGCGAAATTGATCTCTTAAGACGCGAGATGATTGACATTTCACTCAAAAGTTATTGGTAAATATTGCGTGTGGGGCGGCTATTTTTGAACTGTGTTTACGTTTTGTCATTCAGACTATGCTCCCACAAACAAAACTGATTATTTTTAAGAGTGCAATTTGGCAAAAACCCATAACCCGCGTCGCGTTGTAAGCCAACCTTTTTCTCAACATTACGATTTTCACATCACAAATTCAAATGTTTAAAGCTAGTTGTTGGGTTGATTTTCGTTCACAATTTCTTCTGTAAGTGTTTTCACCAGTTGGAAATACAGCTATGAAATTATTATCATTCGAGGTTAATGCTTTTGATGTACTGTCAATAATCATGTACATAGTTTGAGTGGAGATTTAATTTTGGGTATTTTATCGAATGATTTCCTTTTTTTTTCCAGTGTTTTGGCGAAACTGTACGAGCATTCATGGAGTTCCACTTAGACAGCGGGGAATATTGCCAGGCTCAACACAAATAAACGTCTAGTCAAAAAAATATATATATTCATATATATATATACCGACCATCTTTGTCATTGGTTTTGTCTTGAGCATCTTGAGAAACCAAAAAGTTTGAATCAATCAAAAAAATTAACTTTCAAATTAAATTATTATTCCGTGCATCATCTAAAATTTCTACCTATGTGTGGAATCATATCCATGGTCCTCGATTCAGTTCTAAAACGATCTGGGGCTAAATTTTACCAAGATTGAGCCGTTTTAGGTCAAAACAATTCCAAAAATTTTCAATTAAGAATCATCTCTTAGTAGTTTTTATACTACATTTACGAATTTAGTATTCGAAATTATTGTGGAATGAGTATAACTGCGAACATGCGTCAAAAGGATATCAGACCGCCATCTGCCGAGATTGAATACAAAGGGTTTAAATTTCTGATTACCGACAGGCCATCGGACCAAAGCATCCACAGTTACATACAAGTAAGTCGCATTGCGGTCGCCGCATACTAAAATTTCTATAAATCTATGAAAATGCGTTCAGGAACTCAAAAAGCATCAGGTGACGGCCGTTGTTCGTGTCTGCGAGCCGAGTTATAAGACTGAGGAATTGAAAAACGAAGGTATCGAAGTCTACGATTTGTCTTACAACGATGGCACGTTCCCGCCCAAGGATATCGTCGAGGGCTGGTTCAAGGTGTTGAAAAAGCAGTTTTATGACAACCCGACCTCGTGCGTGGCCGTCCACTGCATCGCAGGCTTGGGTAGGGCTCCAGTTATGGTAGCTATTGCTCTGATCGAACTTGGACTTCGTTATGAGGAGGCAGTAGAACTCATCAGGGAGTAAGTTTATTTTCTAATACGTTCTAATAATCGAACGTCGTTTTCAAAACCTATATCAAGAAAGAAGGTCGTAATTTTTCTAATAGTATTTTGTATATTTTCAGGAAACGTCGAGGAGCGATTAACGCAAAACAGCTAGCATTTCTGGAGAAATATCGTCCCAAGTCTAGGCTAAAACTAAAGAACGGCCATAAGAACTCGTGCTGCATACAATAAACCTACATATACGACTATATGTGTTCATTAAGGTAGAATTTTGACGCATATTCCTAATGTTTACATTAATTTAATTGAAAGTGTAGAAAGAATTGCTTATCTTCTTTGTTTTTAAGAAATTTTCACGTGTAATCTATTAGTTATTCTACAAATGTATTGCAATATCACTGGGGGGATTCAAATATCGTTCGAGGACGTAATTCTATACCAACGTTTCTTGGAGATATTTGTGATGATGACATTTTCGAATTGTGATTTCTTTGAAGTAATTTATTATTTGTAGCTTTTAATTTGACTTCGAAAGTAGTTTTGTAACATGTCTTGATTCAGTTGTAAATTAATTGTATCCTTTAAGAGCACACCGCTCTGGTATGACATTTTCTGTAAATTTCTGAAATATATATTTTATTAATATGGGATCTTGAGGCGATTTTTGAAGACAACACAAAAAATAAAATATTTTAATATCACTTGGTACACAAAATATCACAATAGTGTTTATAATTTAGTACATGAGAGATATTGGGCAACTTCATGTTTCATGAACTAGAAAAACATTAAAATATAAAATTCGAAAGTTATTATATTGTCTGGTGTATTGAGTCACTTTGGGTAATTTCAGAATTAATACTGTTATAGTTTGGCGTTTGTGTTTGCCTGGACAGACCTATGTTATAAAGTTACCTATAAGAACCGATCTCAATAGTCTCCAGTAATTACCTTCTCGTCGTCTTCTTCCTTGTATTAGCGAAAGCACTCCTAGCGATCCAAGAATCAACGATGCACCACATATATACGTCAATATATCACGGTAATAGTATTTATTTTCTATCTCTTGATGCCTGAAAATGGACAACAGTCACAAACATTTAAAAATGTTGTGAAGTTATACAAATCTTGAATTATTATTACGGCGATTCCATTGGCAAGTTTATCGGTGAAGCTCATAATGCCATACACAAAGGCACCACTTGCCGTTTTATCACCAATCAAATCTGCTGTTATTCCTAAACTAGTTACTAGGACGACAGACCCTCCCGCTCCTGTAACCGATTTTACGCGTATATAATTAATTATACATTATAAGTTTTAATCATTACCCAACAGTACAGCTACTCCATAAACCTCATAAGAAATGTAAAATGTTCCTTCCCCAAAATGTATCCAGATGCAACCGGATAACCCCATCACTACACCAAGACAATAAGCCAGCTAAAATATAACAATTAAAACATGAACGTCGCATTAAATTGAATAACCTTTCTTCCAAATACTCGATTCAATTGTTCAATACATATCGACATCAGAAAGCTCCCCACAAACATAGTCAGGGGAATTAAGGCCAAAGTACTAGCCGACATGTCCAAAGTTTCATGAAGATACAAAGGAACAAAAACTTGACTTAAATTAACAAACAATCTTGTTGACATGTAAATTAACGCCACCTATAATTAATAATAAAACAACACATCATCTTAAAAAAAAATTGGGTCACATACCTTGTAAACTTTAACATTTTTAAGTATTTCTTTGACACTCTGTCTTGGTTGTCCACCTCTTATATCACTACCACCAAATCCATCCTCTTCCTTAACAAAAATGTGAAAAATACCAGAACAAGCACATCCGAACGCTAAACCTATCCAAACAATGTGCTGAAATTTCGAACTATCTGTGGGACCCAGCTTCGAATCATCGCCACTATTTAAATGTAGTATTAACCAGGTGACGATGTAAACAAATATACTTGAAACTACTGTGAAGCAGTACCTGGAAACAAGATATGTGACTTTAATTATGTAAGTGGGGATTATGCTTGCAGCACAAATGTGAAATCAGTCAGAGCAATCAGACTCACTGTTTGAGTAACTGACCTTAATGCTGTAAGGCGTGTACGATCATGCTCATTAGGAGTCAGTTCCGGTATGAGAGACAGATGAGATATTTGCACTGAGGCCCAGCCGAATTGGAATATTACTATGAAAAAGCAGTAATAAGTAATTTGTAACCATTTCTCTCCATCAACCCATTTGATAGAGGGTGCAAATATAAATGGAAACGCGATGAACACACATCCTGTACCTGAAATGAAAGTAAGGTGGAAAACTTGGTTCTGTGCTCCTCGCCAGGCTTAGAAGGCAGGAATTCGTGGCTTTACTTCTATCTAACTTACCTATAAGGTGCCAGATTTTTCTTTTGCCATATTTGTAACAAAGATTTGTTCCCGATTTGTCAGATTGTAAACCTACAAAAGGAGTAGCTATTGCGTCTGCTATCTATGGAAATAAGTAGTAAAGAAATTGTTTGTGTCTGTTAATGGCACACCTGTCCAATAAGTAGCATGAATCCTGCTTCCCAATTACTAAATTGTAATACTAAATGGAAGTAGACAAGCAGGTATGTAAACCACATGGAAGCACACACATCATTCATAACGTGACCAACACTGTATGCTAGCTGAAGCCATATGGGAAGTCTGTGATAGACTTCTGTATAGTCATTACTAATGAGATGGTTACGGCTCTGTTCCATTTTATACTTAATCTGGAGAAATTTCAAAAATTAGGTATATTCATCCATTTGGAGAAAACGTGAGAAGTATTTTAAAATAAGACATTACAACAGCAATATTCTATTGATTTTCTATTCATGGAGATGACTAAAATGGTGTCCTATAAAAGTTATTTCTTCCAACATTTTCTCAGAAGGTCTATAGAACGTAGTTTATATTAGTGGTAAATCCCAGTAATTGAAATGTTCACTACTTACACAATATGGACTTTCACTAAAAATAATGGCACACTCACATTCAGCACTTGTGCTTTGTAACAAATCAAGAGGTTTGGACTATTAATTCAATCCTGATATTAACAGGAAGTACCTAATATTGATTGTGAAGACTTGTTTATCACAGTGATACGGTCAGTTTTGTAGGGATTCACTTATCGACATAAACTCGACCACTTCGTTTAATGGTTATCTTTTGCCAAAGTTACATTTCCTTTCAGTCGATGAATCATATGGAGACAGAAAAATATTTTTAAAACTTAAAGATTTACAATTTAATAACTACATAACACTTGTTGCATTTATTTGTTTGATTTCTTTCTTTAGAAAGTAAAAGTAGGTGTGCACAATCATAGATATTTCTATTTCTTTCTATGACTAAATTCACAGAACGTGATTGCTTCAATTATTATTTCTACGAAATGCTGATGAGCACAGTGACACTGACGTCACTATGATTATTATCAAAATTATCAAAGCGAAATGCTCGTATTCCATTTCTTTAAATCACTCAAAATTATAAATCGATTCTGACGAAAGTTCTTTTAGGATCATAAGGAAATGGAAGCAAAATAACAAAGTTTTTAACATATAAACCTGGTAACAATTCACAGATTCGAGATTTCTCGAATATTTGCGGAAGATCGAAATTTAAATTATTATCAAATTCCTGAAATTAAAAAAAGAATTTTATGTGATTGTCTTAACCCATTGGTAGAAATTTGAGCCGGATATTGAGCAAAATTTGCAGTTTGCCGCACGTAGAGATAATTTTTTCGAATGTAATAATAGTAAGCTTTGACTAAAACAAAAACATTGTTCCGCTGTCTGAGTGTAGATTTGCCATTTTATCTTCTTCTAAATTTAAAAGAAATTTTCATCGATCAATGACGAAAACCAAGAGGAAATGTAGGAGATGCTTTCCTACTTGCGCCGAACGAAAATTTGCTCCAGTAACCGAATCGCGTTTGGATAAATCTGCGACTAGGTGCGAGAAGATAGAGGAACTACGTTATTATAATGGCCATTTGCACAGGGTAAGTCGATTTGGCTTATTTACTGAAAGAATTCGCAGTTTCATGTGACTTCATCGAAACTTCATTGAAACTTTGTTAAAAATGTTGCCCGAATCATACCACAAAAGTACTAATTTATTATAAATAATCGTCGACGTTATAAATGATCAATTACTTCATTACTTCAGCTTTTTCTTTACAGTTGGCGACTGTCAAACCACGAATAGACACATCACCTCCACCTTATAATTTAGGACGCAATGTGAATAAACAACGATTGGCTAAGGACGCCGATCGTGTGATGCGAATTGAACGAGAAAATGCCCAGCTCGTGGAAAGAATAATAAGAATTCATTTATTGGGAGTAGGTATAACTATAAGAATAAACTTTTGTATTAATATTGATATTAATAGGGATACGTCGACTCAGTAAACACCGGGAAGGGTGTTAGTACGGTCTCCAAATGGAATGAAAATAAGAGTAAAATGGAACAGATCTTCAGGGACAACATAGCATTGGCAAAGAAGATTAAAAATTCGGTTAGTTGAAATTGAAAAAAAACCATATGCGCAACAAATTCTGTTCTAGAAAAGTGTATATGCCTTTGACCCTGAACGATGGAAGCGCCTACAAGCTCACAGTGAGTGGGTAGCCAAATTTCCACGAGGAGACTCCAAAACTCCAGCACAACAAACCAAGCCGTACGAATGCATACCACCTGAATGCAGAGAGCCTATCTGCGATTGTGTCCAGAGGAAAATAAAAATGCAGTATTCGCCTCCAGGACGTTATGCCTACTATTGCTAAACAAAAAAAAAAAAAAACAGAATTTGAAATATATACATTCATATGAAGTTGCTTTTATTTATTTTTTTTTCGATTTCGTATATTGATGATTTTTAACAAAATTCTTGCCTTAAAACGCGGTTATTCGAAAGACATACTTTGAAGAATAATTTTTTTAGGGTTTAGTATTTTTGTTTTAGATGTTTTTAGAAATTGAAGGAAATCCGCTTGAAGTGGCCTACTGCAAAAAATATCCTGAAAACCGCTTGTTTCGTTGTCATGGTAATTATTATTTTGTTGTCACCAAAATTATAGACGCGTTTTTCTTCTTTTAAATATTGATGCATTTTTACAGCATAAAATGTATAAAAAATCAGAACTAGTTACGGAACATAACAAACCCAAGCCTCCGCATATAACCAACCCGTCAAAGAAAAAAACCGAAAAGAGCGTAGAGGTAAGAATAAGTTTTCATGACACCATATTAGTCAAAAATCTCCAGGAGGAGGAACGCGAATGTGGAAAACTGGAAAAATTCAATACTTGCTGCTCAATGCAGGACCAAACCGAAAAACGAAGACTTCAGGATTTGAGAAAGGTAAATTTGATTTGATAATTGTCGATATTATAAACCACCAATTACTTCATTAATTCAACTTTTCCTTTACAGTTCGCAACTGTCAAACCACGAATAAACACATCACCTCCACCTTATAATCTTAGACGGAATGTGAATAAACAACGATTGGTTAATGACGCCAACCGTGTGATGCAAATTGAACGAGAAAATGCCCAGCTCGTGGAAAAAATAATAAGAATTCATTTATTGGGGGTAGGTATAACTATACGAATAAACTTTTTTATTAATATTCAGTATAAAGGGACACGTCCACTCAGTAAACACAGGGAAAGGTACGGTCTCCAAATGGAACGAAAACAAGGGTAAAATGGAACAGATTTGCAAAGATAACATAGCATTGGCAAAGAAGATTAACAATTCGGTTAGTTAATATTGAGACAAAAACGATATTCAAAACAAATTCTCTTTTAGAAAAGTTTGTATGCCTTTGACCCTAAACGATGGAAGCGTTTACAAGCTCATAGTAAGTGGTTAGCCAAATTTCCACGACGAGACACCAAAACTCCGGTACAAGAAATCAAGCCTACCAAATGCACACCACCTGAATGCACAAACTCTCTCTGTGATTGTGCCCAGCGGAAAATAAAAATGCATCATTCGCCTCCAGGACATGATGACTATAATTGCTAAACAACAGAAATTACAGAATTTGAAATATATACGTTTATTTGCGGTTACTTTTATTTTTTATTTTTTTCAATTTCGTATACCGATGATTTTTAACAAAGGTCTTGCCCTAAAAAGACATACTTGAAACTTTGAAGAACGACTTTTTTAGGATCTCCTATTTGTTTTAAATTTTCAGAAATTGAAGTGGCCTACTCCAAAAAAACAATACGAAAACTGCTTTTGTTTTGTCGTTATGGTAATTATTATTCTGTTGTCACCGAAATTATAGACACGTTTTTCTTCTTTTAAATATTGATGCATTTTTAAAGTATAACATGTATAAAAAATCAGAACTCAAGCCTCTGTATATAACCAACCCATCGAAGACAAAAACCAAAAAGAGCGTAGAGGTAAGATTAAGTTTTCATAACACCAAATTAGCCAAAAATCTCCAGGAGGACGAACCGAAGTGTGAAAAACTGGAAAAGTTCAAGGCTTGCTTCCCTGAAAGTATAATAGAAATGCAGGAACAAATCAAAAAACGATCACTTCAAGACTTGGGAAGGCAAAAGCTCAATTTGATAAAGAAAATGAATAAAATATTGGAACAAAATGGACAAAGTCGAGAAGTCAGGATTTTACATAATGTCGCGTTCACTGACAAATTGAATAAACAACAAGAACAGCTAGAAAAGCATGAAGGAGACCATTTTTGTCGAAATTGCAAAGCCGAAGGAAGAGAAGAACAGGATGAAAATGTGCAAAACACAAAGACCCTTCATCCCATCAATTTATTTGAAATCATGAATAAAAACCATGGGGAACCAATCTATAAATACAGAACACATAAAATCCAATCAACTAAATACGAGAATAGAAAACAAACCCAAAGAGAAGAAAACTGCAACCAGAGATTTAAAATGCTTAAAGAAACGAAAAAAAATCTACCGCAGAATGAAAAGCGTAAAGATATAACAATCCCTCACAGGATTGATATGAATAAACAACAAGAATATGAGCAGCTTAGAAATGGGAGGTTGCACAATAAAGATCATCTTTTTGCTAAAAAATTAGAGCTTGAACATAGAGAAATAATTCCTTCACGTAACATAAATTTTAAACAGCTCGTAACAAGCAAAGAAACAAAACCTTTGAATATTATGGACATTTATAGAAAACCAGAAATTGTAAAAATAAGAACACCTCATAAAGTCCATTCCGCATCAATTATTTGCCAGGATAAAAATCCATTACACGAAACAACAAATAAACATAGAAAACTGGTGAGTGATTTCAATTCATAAAAAGTTAACAAAAGAAAACACTTTATAGCAAGCAAAGAGTAATCTCACTACCAGACCTGGGACTACCAGCAAAATAACAAGAAATTATCATCAAGGAATTAATATAAACAACATAACATTACCTAAAATGGTAAGTTACACTTCATTCGTAGGTCTCAGGCACCATATAAGCGATTATTTCTTGCTAAGAGGTATTAAAAACTTCATTCATTAGTAAACAAAAAAAGTGATCTGACCAATAGAAAAACCTCGCAGTTTATTTTTTGTTTCAGGAACGAAATACAAGAAAGTTTATTGAAACCAGCGCCAACAGGATTAAAAAAATTGAAAAAGAAATAGTTGATAACAAAAAACGTGAATTAGTTGACGACCATGGAATGAAAGTAAACGACTGTTTAGAAACCTAATAACGTTATTAATATTTTACACACTAGGTGATGAAAACAAACGGCAAAAAAGCTACAGAACCACCGGTAAAATGGCGGGGATACGGCGGAAAATCTTCAGTTGACAAAAGTAATGGAGCGAAAAATCCGATTGTATCAATCAGAATGAACTCTTTACAAACCTCAGGAAGGAAGTCTCTCGTATAAAATTAATCCATATATAAAAGATTTTTTTAATTTACCTAAATTTATGTTCAACATTATATTACATATGTAATTTGCTATTGAAGCAACTGAACATATAAACGATGATTCGAAATTTCTAGCAGGAAAATATTTGTACCTATTTCACTCTTGTTTTAAACCAAAAATTCGTCACTCAGTTTTCATCTCATTTCAAACACCCTCTCAAATCAATAAAATTGGATTCTAAGAAACTTAGGATAAAAATTACGACTACAACGTTGCAAATACATTACATTACCGAGATATCCACTGGCATAAACTTGAGCTATTTTAGAAAAAATATCTGGTTTTTTTGAAGTTAGTTGCGTAATATTAATTTACTTATGATGAAATTAGTCTTTTTCCACTCTTGTTTAGTCCATGTGATGAGAAATAAAAAATATGTATAGATAAGAGACTTGTATCGAATTAGACTAAATTTTAAATATTAAAAATTATTTGTTCTTGTCGGTAGTTGCACCTTCCATTTCAGCACTTTCTGTTTTGCTGTCCTTCTCCCATCTAGATTTTCCCTCGTCCTTTTCTTTTTTCTCCTTATCTAAATCTTTCTCTTTTTTAATATCATCTTCTTTAGAGAATGGCAGAATATTTTTAATCACTGGCTCTATTTGGTCTCTTATATCCAGTAACGTGCTCTGTAGTAATTTGGAGTTCATCTAAAATGATCGTTAGAGTAAGACAGTAATAATTAGTCGCAATCAATTACCAATGTTTTCGTCAACGTATTCTCGGTTATTTTAAGCTTTTCCTTACATTCTTTCAGTTCGTTATTGACGCGTTTTATCGTCATACTTGATTTGTCACTTTTTTCTGTTAATTTTATGTTTTCCATTTTCAGAGAAACGGCCCGCGACTCAGCTTCAATACGCGCTTTATCGCTTCTTTCCAGCTGCATCATCAGCTTACTCACGTCGATCAGCGCTCCTTGGAACATGACCATTCCTGAAAATAATACGTGATGACAAATATTGACAGAAACTACCACCCACCATCAGGGTTTTGCTGTTCTTTGCACTCATGCGACGCAGCATTCACTTCCTGATTCATAAAAACAGGGAGGAATCGTTTGTTTCCGATAGCTAATTCTTTCAGAACAACTTCATCAACTTCTCGCTCCTTGAAGATATTCTCTTCATCTTTAGGTCTATCGGTTAATTTCCTGTAATGCAAACTGTCTCTAGTGACAACTTTGCCGACTAATTTCCTGATTTGGGCCCTGGATAAACTGAGCCCTAAAGTATAAAATAAATCCTCAATGTCTTTATCAAAAATGTAACCACAATGCGTTTGATCGAAATAGATAAAAGAAAGTAACAACTGTTTATGTTTGGTGTATAATTTGATGCGATTTTTCTTTTTCTCTTTTTCTTTCTTCTTTTCTTTTTCCTCATCCTCTTCCTCGTCATCTTCGCTCTCGTCCGACTTTCTGTCAACCTTTTTTGTTTCCAACTTAACATCGTCTTTTTCTTTACAATCGTCCACTTTCTTTTCTTCTTTTTTATCTTTATCTTCCTCCCTTTTTTTGTCTTCATCTTTTCTCTTGTCGCTGTCTTTCTTTTTGTCGTCGTGCTTTCGCTTGTCTTCTTTTTCCCTCTTTTTAAGATCGTCCCTCTCCTTTTGTTTCTCAGGTAACTCGTACAGCGCTCTAGGAACATTGCGGTAAACTATTGTTCTTTATTTGATGAAAACATACTGACCTGTATATATTGAAACCAAAATCCCGCATCAGCATTTCATTGAAAAGTTCCGCAAATAAAGATACTTCGAAGGAGTGCTCTTTGGTATCTTCAGGTCGGTAGTCCAGCATAAGAGAAAGGGACATGACGGTGCAGTCGAATTTTCCAGATTTCGCAGTTTTTGAAGGATAGACTAGAATGTGCTGTCGTTCCGGTAACGAATAACGTTTATGCAGTAATGCTTTCTCTTTCTCATCTATTTTCTTATCTTCGATCTAAAAGAAGTAGGTTCTATAGAATGTTGAAATTAAATCAATGTTCGTACTTCAGATTTGACCTCCTCTTGAACAGGTTCAACTTCAGTTCCTGTTTCTTTAACGTCCTCGCCGCTTTTTTCAGCTTCAACTTTAATCAGCTTCGTTAATCTAGCAATTAATTGTGATCTCAGACCTTTGGTAATTGAACCTCTCGCCTTCAGCTCTTTCCGTAGTTCATCTGCCGTCAAGGACTTTACATCTATCAGCGAGTAATGCGTAGGTTCCAATTTATCAATACTCTGCTGCTCCTCTTCCTGTGAAAAAATTGACGAATTTATTGGAAGAAGTGAAAATAATATCAGTATTCAAAGTAATCTTTCACGCACGCACACACTCTCTCACGCTTCTTCCAGCGATTGAACTCGGTCAGCTGATTAGGATTAAACCCAAAAAATCCTTAATCCAGTAGACTAAAGTAGCTAGATTATCGGTCTCGATTTCAGCTGCATACCCGATAAAACCTAGTCTATTTTTGATATAAATACACAGATATAAATATTAGAAATGCCTTTTCATCAGGAGTAGTATCATCCGTGGTCTCTTGATCTAGTTTCAATGCTCGTTCTAGCTGCTTTTGTTGACTTTGGAGAAGGGTTTCCCATTCTTGGCGGGTCGGCAGACAGCTCCATATGTCCGGCAGAAAGATGATCACAGTCTCAACACGGGCAGGGATGATTTTGCCCTTGTGGACAGATTCAGCACGTCGGTAATACAGCTCCGTGAAACGGTACCTATATGGGGAAGAACATACATTGGGGTAAGCTACTGTTCCAATCTGCTGCTCAAAGAAGAAACGAATGCGTTAGGATGCTGGAGGATTTCTCGCCCGCCACCCTCCTATATTAACGTTCTACGTTCATGAGCAGAACGCAACGCTTATCTTGGCGCATTAGTCAACCCAAACAGAAAACAATTTACAATCAGTGCGGGACACAGACTCGATTTCCAAGTAAGCTGATTTCTGAACAGGTGACGAACTGACCAAATTACAGGTGCTGCTGAGTTGGGTGTACTCGACAACACCAATATGGCAATTTTACTCTGTACATTTTCAAACTCGTCAAAAAGAAAGATAACCATGAGAAAATAAAAGCAAATATTAAGAGGTCAATACCATTGTGTACAATTCGAAAGATTAACCCCCGTGAGGGCTTTACAAGTCCTAATTGCCGTCTTAATGAGCACAGATGGATCTTTATCTGGATTCGGCCCATCCAGCGATGGGCTCCAAGGTCCTCCGATCGCCATCGTCTCATTCTTTCCTCGTAAACCCACCAGAAAGTTGATTAAACGAGATGGATGTACGTAATCTCTTTCATCTCCGTCGCGTTCTTTTTTATCTTCATCCTCGGCCATAGCACAACATTTCGAGTACAGCTCGTCCATCCCAGGTACGTTCATTAACATTACCTTAAATGAAACTTTTTAATAAACTACCTTATCCCCAATATACTAACTGTTTAAAAGTAAACGTATATATAAAAAAATTATTTAACTCATGTCGATTGTTAGATTTTTATCAACTTTTTTTAGTATGATCAAACAATTGTTATATTTAAATGAATTAATTAAAGTAGATTCAATTCTTACAAATTATAGGTGTGCCGTAAATTGTTACCAAGTATAAACAAGAAAGATTTACCTTCGCTGAATAAATATAGTCAGCATCTGCTGGTTCTAACACTGCTTCGTTTTCAACAGTTTGTTCCATATCCTTACTCATAATATGGAACGCACAAGGTTTGCTAAGAGAGAACGGCTTGTTAGGTGGAAAAGCGTTGACCCACTCGAAATTGCTGCAGAAGAAATCTGAAGGAATATACATGTTGCTATATCTTCGGCGGATCTCCAGGACATCTGCATTAACTCTTGAATGAAATGAACCGATGGAATTGACGAATGACACGATCAATTATTACTTACAAATTCAGTGCGATCTTTGGTATTTGTACCATGTAACGAGGAACTATCCGTTGACGCCTTCTAGACTTTGGCGAACGTGATCTTCTCCTTAGAGGAGATTTTTTGTCTTCCTTCTCCCGTTCTCTCTGGCGTTCTTCTCTACGTCTTTTCCTATCCATTTCATCTTCTTCACGCTCTCTGTCTCGTGACCGCTCCCTCCCCCTACCCCCCACAGATCCCTTTGGTCTATTACTTATGTTTCTGCTGTTGTAATTACCTTGTCAAAAAAAGATAAAAATAAAGCAACACAAATATTGTGTATATTGATCTGCTTACCATTAGGTTCTGGAGGAGGCACAGCATTATAACCCCCACAATTGTAATTGTTAGTCTGGAGGGCCGGCTGATGTCTAATAGTTTGTTGTTGACTAGCAACTGGTAGGACTTGTATTCGAGTAGCATTCCATTTAAATGGCATTGAAGGATTGTATGAGGCCTCAACTAATACCCTGTTACCCACAACGGGAGTCAAACCTTTGACACAGGCATTGATTTGAAAGAAAACATCTTCATCCACAAAGCCAAAATTGTCATGAACTTTAGTTACTGTACCGGTGAAAACTCTTTGTTTTGTGCTCGAGTTAACGTTTTGACCTGAGGGGATTTGCTCCATAGGAGGAAGTGATTGAGGTGTTTGAAATGCAGCAGTATTCAACGCTCTCGGGTTGGGATACGAAACTCCACCAACTTGTTGAAAAATTTGATTTGATGTTAGCTGAGTAGTCGCTCCCATCGCATTATTGGACAAAGGTTGTAATCCAATGGCTAAATTTTGTTGTTGCATTCCCAATGTGCCTTGAAACACTTGTGAATGTTGTTGTTGAAATTGTAACATGCTGGCGTTGCCCATATTTCCTAAGCTTTGGTTTATCATGCTAAGGCCCTGGTTGTTTGGAGGGACCAGGTTAGTAGAAGTGTTTGGACGTCCCCATGCCGAATTTTTGGCAGAGTTATACTGCCCCAAATTATTACTCATTATGGCTTAACTGATAGATTTTATTTTTGTATATGTTTCTGTCAGCGGCTTGTAGTTAGAACGATTGGCTAATATCCTTATATCACTTGACCATACAAAATAACCAATTTTCCACTTTTTGACAATTTTCGAATATTTGTGATTATGACATAATATAAAGTATATTCTGTGCATGACATTGTGGATGACATCACAAAAAAATTTATTTCCTGTAGTAGACGACGCTTGCAGTCAAACTGAATAAAACATCGTTTTTAGACAGAAGTATTGTGAACAATTTTCCCCATTTCCACCTGAAATTTAAACCCGGGAAATTAAATACAAAACCATTACATTCATTATTTATAAATAAAGATGAGTACACATGTCCGTCATTCTCGTGTAGTCACATTAACGGCTGTCATTTAAATGTATTTCTTTATCTCGACGTTAACAAAAAATTATTTACGTACAGTTATATGAAATTTAACGTTATCGCGATATTCTGAGACAAAATTTTGTTCACTTTATGCTATTTCGTAACTCAATGAAACTTATTGAGTTTGAACTGTTTAACAGATTTTTTTATGATGTATTATAAATATGAATACGTATTCACTTTTTAAACGCAAAAAATGTCAATAAAGTGCTTGTATTTCACTTTTAAGGTACTACAAAAAACTGTCTAAAATGTATTGATGAGTGATCTTCCCTCTATAGAGCTCCGACACACAGAACATCATGCATTAATGACGTACGTGTGTGAGTACTTCGTCTAAATAAACACTTTTTCTATGTTCCGTTATGTACTGTGATTATTTTTTTGATCATGAAATGGAGTATACTCATCCGCTTGTTTTCTTTCTAACTTTTTTTTAATTATGCACGTGTGGAGTGGTTTGCAAATTATTTAATCAATTTTCATCCATACAATGGCATACCATTAAAATAATTGCTACTTCTGCGCAGTTGATTAGTTTGGATTAACCTCACATATTCGAGGAACGATTTTCCTACAAGACTTAAAATTCTAAAATTTGTGAAAGATCTTGAACGATGTCTGGGCGAGAAAAAGATAGCAGGAGTTTACATGACAAATTCAAGCAATTTTTTAAGAGAAACCCGGGTTAGCTTTCATTTTGTGTCATGTGGAATCAATGCGGAATTTTTTTTTTAGGAAATAAAACTAAAGGGTCCTTTGAGCTAACAGATGACATTCAACGAGATATTGGAAAAGATATGCATGCATCACATCGAGTGAAACGTCTGAAAGAACTGAACGAAAGGATATCACATACCAACTTAGATACGGTAAATGCCATTAATAACGTACCGTAACTGTTGAATAATTTGATGTTTAGGACACAATCGCGAAACTGTGGTCGTGCATTGAGGACATCTTTAGTAAAGACAATGTGGAGCTGAGAAATACTGGATTTATGTTTGTGAAAACCTTAGTAAAGCATCAAAACGATGAGTTGGAGCTAATGAGGGCGCACTTTTTTCGGTTTATCAAGACTCATAACAATCCGCAAGATATAGGGCAACGATTGCAACTTCTTTTGGCTTTGACTAATAATGGAAAAAATATTCAACATTTTGAAGAGGAGGTGAAGTATAAATAAATAAACTTTGAGTGGTTTATAGTTATTCCAGGCTATCATGAAAATTCTTTTTTATAGATTGGACCATTTTTGTCAGATTGGTTTCCAGACATACAACAGATAAATATGATGCCTGAATTCCTGGAGTTTATTGTGAATCTCATAAAATTCAATGCCATTTGTTTGGAAAGCTTCGTTTTATCTGACCTAATTGAGTATGATATAATATGAAACATTGTACGTTTATTAATTGAACTTTAATTGCAGGTTAGTGTGTATATTATGTTGTAATACATATGACGTGGTGATTGTAAATGGCTGTCTTCTAATATTGGAAACAATTATAGCTTACAGCAATATACCAGCAGCCGCCTTACCAAAAATTATAGAGGCTTTATGTCGAACTGTAAACAATGAAGAATATTGTCAACTCAGTTGGAAGGTATGTTTTGGATCCTTCAATTTCTATTGAACATAAAACTCAATATTATCAACTTTAGATCGGAAGAAATTTACTAGGAACCCATATGGGACATTCAGCTCTCTATACTCTTTGTCTCATCCTTCAAGAGCCCAGTTTGAAAAATCAGATATACTTGTTGAGAGGTGCAGTTTTCTTTATTTATATGTCGTTGTGGAGTACCAGCTACGTTGCAAATCTGTATGGTTCAACCAACTCAATTCTTCCTTCATTTTTAGAGGTATGAAACAATTTGTTTCGATGAATTTTTTGTTGATACCCAAAGGCCCAAATAGGTTGCTAAGACGGATCATCCCATTATTTGTTACGAAGTAATACTGGGTGTTTACGCTTTAATACAAAAACAGGGCGCTGATTTGCAACTTCCTGCCTGGACCGTTATTTTGGAAATTATTAAACACGTAAACACCAGCGTTGGTAAGTTTTCTAACCTTTGATATCATATTACACGATTTAAGAGTTTGTGATATTAATGAAGACGACTTTTTATTTCTTTTTTAGCTGTCAAACAAAACATAAAAATGTACAAACTCTATAAAATTGGTTTCATTGTGAGATCTACGAATTTGAGTTAACAGACAGTTTTAAATATTATAAATAATATATATAAATTATTATTTTCTTATTCAGAGAATAACCAGGGACAGTTGTCAAATGTTTCACTAATATCTCCACTTCATGATACCCTGAACATCATCGAAAGACTGATAGATACAGGACATTTCAATGGGTCGATCGATCAGTTCTTTCAAGTCATCGAGTGTTGCGCTAATAGTCGTCCCGAAAGCAGCATTTTACGCCTTATTCAGTATACATCTCGGAACATCATTTCGACTGAACATTGTTGGCTAGCCAATCTGAATAAATTATTAAATACCTATTTTAAACCAGAAGAAGTTCGGACCAATATAAGACTGACGACCCTACGGGTTTTATCGCATGTAGCTTCTTTGAATAGGTAATAATAAGAAAAAAAAAATTATCGTGAATCGGTGGTAATGAGTACATTTCAGGAATCGTTATGAAGAAGAACTAATCGAACGTATTGTTATACCTCATTGTTCCAACGTGTACACAGAATGTAGTGTAGTTGTTCGATCTGCGGTAGCGAAATTGTTACTCGATTTGTGCAAAGGCTGTGAAAGTAAAAAATGTATGGAAATGCTAGAAATTATTGAAAAGGTTGTCTATTCTCCGAAATTTTTTCATAATGATATTTTACGGATTGATTTTAGTTGTTGTTTCGTCCATTTGAAATTTACGCGGATTTCAGTCCTCCCAAATCCGAAATTGCAGATGTGCTCGATCTTATTGAAGAATTGATAAAAGTATTCTTATATAAAATGGATCGTTTACCGTCCGTTCATGCAGTTAAAATGTACACGCTGCTCGTACAATTCTTGGAAATCCATTACAAAAAACCAACCGTTTTTCTTAATTGCCACGAAGCCCGATATTTGGTGAGTGAATTATTTGAGCACATTTTTTCCGTCACGCTCCGTTTTAGATACTCAGTTGTTTTCTTAAGATGCGTGCCAATGACAGATACCATTTAGGTTGTATCAAAGATGATGGTACCATAAGTTACAGCCCTTACTTGTGCGTCATGAGCCACTCGAAAGATAAGACTGCCTTGGGTTCGCCGTTGCCTCATTCCCCGGCTATCGGCCAACACAATACGCAAACTTATGTAACGTATGTTTCAATCAAACGAGCGTTCAGAGTTTTTATCACCTGCTTGGAGCAAGAAAAAAGTAATTATGTTATAATACCATTTTTTTTTTATTCAAATTTTTCGTTTTCTTAGATTGGAAAGTATTAAGTTTGGTCCTTCAGGGACTACCAAAGATAATGAAGAACAAGCCGCTGATCCTTTCAAAATATGGAAACATTGAGCTGGATATTTTGGTGGATGTTCTTAGTCCAACAGTAACGTTTCGGTTTTTTTGTGCATACATTATTAAAACGACCGTTTTAAGATCTTGGAGAAGAATTTCGTGTTGCCTGAGAGTTTTGCTAAGGAAGTCAAAAAACAAGAATATTTGAACACGTATCTTATGGTACTTGTAACGTTGCCGTGCTATCACGCTTGCTTGGATCAAAAACATCAGCAATTATTGGTTCGATGTTTATCGAGATGTATAGCGAACTCTTTGAGGACGAATCCTAAACAGTTAGTCGAAGCACTGACCATTTGCTGCTTAGAAATGACGGATGTTATGGTGAAGATGTTGCCTGAAATACTCCTCACGATTTCAAAAATTTCACCCACCGTAGTTATTGCTATTCCTATTTTGGAATTTTTATCCAGTATGTACGCTTTTCATGTTCACACCGATTTGATTGGTTCTTTGTTTGTAGCTCTAACTCAGCTACCGTTGGTCTACGCAAGCTTCGTCGACGACCAATATATGGCGGTGTTTGCGATAACATCACCCTTTACAAATCCATTCAAATATAATCACTACACTGTATCTCTCGCCCATTACGTAATTGGAGTGTGGTTTCTCAAGTGCAGATTGCCCATCCGAAAGAATTTCGTTAAATTCATTACCAGGGTAAGCGTTAAGCCTGCTGATAACGAAAAAATAAGACTTTCGTTTTAGGGGCTTCAAACGAACGTGCTTACACCGTTTGAAGAGACCAACTTTCTTAACAGGCTGGATTTAAGCAAGCTAAACGTCGATAGCTCGGATAGAAAACGGAGTTCGAGTCTGACTGAACAAGGACCAAGACGGAGAGCCGCTACAGTTTCTGGGGGATCAGGAAGTGCAGCGGCTTCTGGAGGATTAGGTAATAATATTTATACCGTGGCCCATCTAGGTAATATTGTTTTATGCACAGCAATTGCGGCTATGAACACATCTAATCAGACATTCTACGAGGAATTAACAGAAACGTGTATTGATCTAATGGCGAGGTACGCCTTTTCGCCAACTAGTTCACTGCCTAGAAGGTACGTACTTTCATTTTTGCAAAAATACGCGATCTTGAAATTTGTAATAATAAATCCAGTTATACTCAATATGTTACTCAGGACGCCAACGGCTGAATTTTTATTGAACGGTGGACAGAGTGCGAGTTGGATGCTGGGCAATAAATTAATTACGATCACTACCAGCGGATGTTCTCAAAAAGTATTGAAACATGGTCTTTGTGACAAGTGTTGGAATTTGTGCTCCAACGAAAACAGAGTTGCTCGTTCAGCTAGAAGCGGCAGTGCAGAAAATGTGGAGGGTCAGAAATTGACGCGACAAAATTCCAACGAGAAATCGAGCAATAGTGCCGGATCCCCGATGGACGATAATAAGAAATTGAGCGATGACAAAAATGTTGGTGTGCTTGGTAAATTGCACGAAATGGTTACGCCAGATATGGATAATTACGAAAAACCTTTATGTGCCTGTTGGTGTCAGTCTTGGGCTGAGATCTTCATCAGACGACCTACAGGTATGTCTTATTTCGATTGGATTATCAGGAATAAGTATGGTGTTATTACCAGGGGACATGTCGTGGATGATGCGAGTACAAAACACAATATCATCCAAACTTCTAGTGAACGAGTTTCCTCTGAAAGATATTACGAATTTGTTCATGCCATCAGTTGCACCTGTGACAGAAAGTCAGTCCGGGGCATCTAGGTCACGTACAAATTCTTCGGGAAATATTCCAGCTGATGAAGTTACCAATCCAAATAAAGAAGACCATTATTCTAGCGCGCCTATTAGTATTCCAGGTTAGTTTTAGTTTTTTCAACAAAACCCCAAACATGTAGCAATTTATCCTTTTCAAGGTTCTCCTGCACGAAACTCGCCCTCCCGGCAAAGTTCCAAAGACAGCGTGGAAGAGGACATTGAACACGTTTACGACGATGGTACAAAATCACGAAATCCCGTTCGGAGATCAAATTCCAGCCCAGAAATGTCCAATTGGAAAAATCCGTTTCTGCATTTGAAACACGAAGATGACAAAGCCGGCGATGATGACGGCAACAAAAAAAGTGGTAAATTGTATTCGAAAGATATGAAAGTTAGCTGCGAAGCGATTCCGGAAGAAATTGCCGGTAAGTTTTTGTTTTACCTCTTTTGGAAATGTGATCCTAATTTTGAGAAACGTTGACTTTTGGTATTAATTTTTAAATGACTCTATTTTTTTGTTTCTTTTGACAAAGTTTTTTAATAACTAAAAAAAAATTGCCACAGAGATTCAATGATGTGTACAACAAATCAGTATCACTTCAGTCTGAATCACCATTTCAAGGAGAATGAGGGTTAGGAAAATTGAAAAGCGATTATACTTACGAGTTAGTTGCATCTTTCCTTAGAATTTCGATGGTGGTCTATCATAGAGTTATTTTGTTTGGAAGATCAGTCTATCATAATAATAATACAAAAGCAATTTTCCATGTTTCAGGTACAACACCACCGTCCTGCGAGAACCCTTTACCCAAAACTAGTACAACGGATGCCGCAGCATCATCTCATCCTTCTCTTGTCAGTTATCATAGTTACCCGGGTTCTTCACCACCCAAAGAGACTGCCGTACCTCCGAAACCACACCACACAGTGCCTCCATCCCCAAATATTCTGACAGTTAATGCCCCACCAACGTATTTTCCCCAATCCAATCTAACAAAAAATTCTTCAAGCGACTTATCGGTCGAAAGCGTGAAATCCGAAGGGGATGTCGAACGACCATCAACCCTGCCAGCTTTTTCAAAGGTACAAAATATCTCGACAAAACCGCCGCAAAGTCCAACACAATCACCGGCTGCGAAATTATGGGCATTAAAGGACCGCGATGGTAAGGAAATCTTGAAAGTTGCATATCATAATGAAACGTTCGTATGCAGGAAATGAAATTCAAAAGAGCGCATCAGCATCTGTGCTCGATAAAAACACGCAGAGTGGTCAAGACAAAAATAAAGATCGCAAAACCAGCGGCAGCGTCGACAAACTAAGCGATTTCGAACCGCAAAGACGTGACCGAATCAATACCGTATCGGGTACTAGTCCGGGAGTACGAAAGCCGCGCAGCGAACAACTGAAACAGTTGAACACGCGTCCCCGTGAAGCGCCTAAAAGCGGCACGAACCCCAGTTTCGTATTCTTACAGATTTATCCAAAGGTAGATTTCGCCGGTTGCAGGGAGAGGCCCTTGTTGATCACAAATGAGGACGCCGTCAGACGAGCTGTCTCGGTGCTAGATCAGATTCCGCCATACGAAACGCATAGAATCGGCGTTCTTTACATCAGAGAAGGACAGGCGAACAAGGAAGCCGAAATTTTAAGCAACTGCTTCGGTTCCATCAGATATGGGGAATTTCTAAGAAAGCTTGGCACGTTATTAAAACTGCAAGATGTAGATCCACAGCTATTCTTTTTGGGCGGTTTGGCTCAAGATGGGGAGGACGGAACGTTTAGTTACATGTGGCAAGATGATTTGGTAAAGATGATATTCCACGTTGCTACATTAATGCCCAATAAGGAAACTGACCCGAAGTGCAGTGCCAAAAAGCGGCACATTGGTAATAATCACGTAACTATCGTTTATAATGAAAGTGGGGAAGACTACAGTATTAACACTATCAGAGTAAGTTATTGCGACTGATCCTAATTGAGTGAAATGAACTACGTTATTTTTAGAGTCAATTCAACTTCGCCGCAGTCATCATTCATCCCATGGATCACAAGCTCAACCAAGTAACGGTGAAATACAAGAAAGAATTGATTGATTTGATGGGTTCTGACTATCATCAAGAGACCAAAATTGTTTCCGATCAGTGTGTGGCTATCTTAGCGAGACAATTAGCCCTTCACGCAAATGTAACTACATGTGAATTTAGTAGGGAAAATTTTTAACGTTATCAATAATTTCAGTTAGCTTCATTGGTGCATCGATCTTTAGGTGCTAATTCGCAAAGTCCATATGCTTCCAACTGGCTAGAAAGGCTTAGGCAAATTAAGAAAATTAGAAGCAAATTATCTGATACAGAAAGAGGTCAGGCCTGTGAAGGTGCCAAATCGTCTACAAAGTCCAGGCAAAGACAGATGGAAGATTTTACTGAATACACATAATAAGATTACTTTTCATTCTAATACTATCAGTAATATTGAAATATTTTGTTCTATGTTCTCAGTTTGACGTATAAAATTTACAAAAATAGCCGTCTTATTACTAATAAGAATTACAATTAACATTTTGTTTACTTTTTTTGTACAGGACCACTAAACAAAATTTTATTTCAATTTGAAATAGTACTTTGCTGAAGATATGATAAATCGTACTGTTTAGCAAAAGGTAAAAGGGAAAAAGTCCTAGTTGTACTACTGATAACTTTTTTGTTTTGAAGAATTTCAACCAAAAAAATAAATTTTGAGTTGAAATTGTGCGAAATTTAAATTTGCTAGCGTTTCTTTAGTTTAGTCATTGACTAATAATAATTTATTATTAATATTTATTATTAGTCAATGGTTTAGTGCCCGGTTGCTTGGGGGCGCTTTTTACTTTGACAGCCATCCTTCAATTTGTTCTATGCTTGCCGTCAACGATTCTCCTAACCTCACCATAAGTACGATTTTACGACGCCATCATTGGCTTAATGTGTTGTGATCTGTTCCTTGTGTGAGGGTTTTTACATCAATTTCTTTTCCCGTTGTGCATTTCCTCAAAATGATGTGTGAGCAAGAAACGTTGGTACTTAACGGATGCCCGAAAATGGTAAGTTTTTTGATACCATAATGCTTCGAAGGAACGGTGATAGCATAGTGTTGAATTGATTAGCCGTCACCAATGGATAAACAAATGGAACTCACGGGAGAAGAACGAGTGAATGAAGTTGAAGCGAAGATGGATGATAGTCAACCCTTGCGACAGGCAAGTGGTGAGTATTCCCAAAAAAATGTGTATTTTTTTAATAATTCCATGTTGATTGTCATGAGTACGGAACAACCAAAATAATTAATATCTGCTTGAGATGTTGCAGAAAGATCGAGCCGATTGTAACGTAACCGTTACTTGGAGTTGACGTTCAATTGCTGTTGTTACCTAAGTCTCCGGTTAATCACAGAAGGGGCCTAGGTTTACTAGTTCATTGTAGACGTAAACATACATTGTTTTCATGAACAAGTGTAATGTCGGAAACAATTTATGTTAGATACAATATCTCGTTAAAAAGTGCTTTCTCATTGAATTGTGAGAGTGAACCTGATTATTCAACGTCTCTATTTTCTGTTTGTGTTTGCAGATTAGTTGTTCCTGTAGTGAATATCTAGATAGACACTACTGACCTGTACTGGACGCAAGTGAAGCAGATTTGTTCTAACACTCATTTTCTCAACAGAAAATGTTTTTAAATGGCCCCATTTTAAATTAAACCCAATGGAATTTTATTTCTATTTAACAAAATTTTCTACACATGTGAACACAGGAGTCTACTAGAGGAATTCATTGTTAGAAGGGCATACATAATTTTTTTATGATTTTAGGGATTTGCTGACGTTTCCACGTTGCTCCAATATTTTCTTTCATTTCTATGTTAAAAACAAAAATGCTAATGGAGTCTGTGGTGGATTAACTTTTATCGATTTTATATGGACGATAAAATGTAATTCAATGAAAATATGTAATATCCAAGATGTGTTAATTTGTGAACGTTTTCACATGAGAAGAAAATGGCTACCGGTGTAAGGAGAATTGCAAATAAATCTTATTTATCAGCAATGTAGTGTGTCGAATACAGTTGTTTGAAATTAGGAAATACAATTATTGAAGTCATAACGGGCAACGAGCTGTAATATAGTATGGATTATAGCTTATATGTTTATTCTCCTTTTTATTTTATTAATAGATTTAATATTGAAAGCAAAAAATCTGTAGATATTGAACACAAATAATTTTATTAATTATAATAGTGACGCATGGTAGCTCAGATTATAGAATATATTAACTAACGGCATGCAAGATATAATGCACATTATATTATTGCTCTTCCGTTGCGAGCTCATATAAATGTCCTACTTTTTTCATTGAAAAACACATCAAGCTTACAGAAGTGCTAATAATCATAATCAACTCAAATGACTAGATTAGATTATAGATTTTTTGCATATTTACAAAAAACGCACATTATCACTGAAATAGAAATACTGTTTGTAAATATTTAACAAAAACGCAGACATGTTTTTCGGTTTATGAAAGTTTAGCACCCGTTTTTATACTCAAATCAGTTAAATATTTGATAATCATTTTGTAATAGCTTTTGATAACCGGCGGCCATAAATTTTTTTTTGATATGCGAAAATGTTCACTAATATCAAATTCATAATTAAATCTAATTCTGATTTTTTATCTGCCTTCATATCTTCCGATTCTTTAAACCAGCGAAATCTTCGAGCTTATTGAGGATTTGAGACTGGTCAAAGGAATTGGAATATGTGAACATTATTTTTTTTTATCGAAAGAGTATCGGTGCATCGTACATCCACTGAGGTGTTCTGAATAACCATAGAATTTGGATACCCAAAAATTTACTGTGAAAAAAATTGTTGTTTTTGCTGAGACCTAAAATACGATGTTGATTTAATTGATAATTATTTGTTGTAGATGGCCTACAGGTTCATAGGTATACCTATGATATAGAACAAATTGGTGAAGTCATTACAGGTAAGTTAATGAGCTTTTAACCCTTATTAACTAATAAGCCGATGCGTCACAGGTCCAGGTGCTAGATGTAACACAATCGCCGGTATATTAGGTGGCGCGTTGCCTAAATTGAACTCTGACCAAGGAGATGCCGTCAGTAAAGCGAAAAAGTATGCAATGGAACAGAGCATCAGGATGGTTCTCATGAAACAGACTTTAGCCCACCAGCAACAGGTAAGATTTCTATCACATCTCCAACCGACTAATCCTCGAAAAGACTTTCCTATCAAATCGAACTTCTACACGAAAATTTCGGCCAAAAATTCGAAAACATGTAACTTCGTTTTGCTTCGCAGAAGAATAGGGACGTCCAGAAGCAACAATTGCTGAATATGATGTGCAGGTTCGTGCGTAAAATATAACGCGTCACTCCTGCTCAAGGGGGCCAGAGCTCGCCCCCAATACTAATTTTTTAATAACAGGAAATTGACTCTTTCTTTATCTTACAATTAAATAACAGAATGACAAAACACGGTTCCTCTTTTGCAGCAAATGGCAAGTCAGAGAACACAAGTACAACGGCAGCAGGCTCTCGCCCTCATGTGCAGGTTGGAAGAGATTTTTACTATTATTTGTAGATAGTGCTTGGAATTAATTGCTTCTATTGTGGTGAAATTGGTGTGAAATTTAGGGAGAACATCAATATTTGAAAATGCATTTCAAATCAAGAGACTTTGCAATCGTTAGTCGTACTGCGCAAGCGTCTGACGATTGGATGCTGATTTGCCTATATGTTGAAACAGAATTTGAATTATAAATTACGTCAACTATATTTGTAGTAATCCCCTTTATAGGCATTATGATAGAAAGTTATTCATCTTACGGATGTTGATGTTCTCCTTGAAAGCATATAATGTACGCAGTTTTTTCGATGTACGATTCCAATTGAAATTCAATCGATGTGATGATCATTTATTACTCTAAAGTTGTTGAGGAATCGCATTTCTCCGACTACTGATGTTTTGCTGATAAGATCTGATGCGATTGAACCAAGCTTTGCTTAAGAAAACGTGTGTTGCGTTGGTTTCATTCATTCGATTTCCGACAGGGTTTACGTCGGTAGTATAAGTTTTGAATTGAAAGAAGACACTATTAGACAATCATTCCTACCTTTTGGTCCAATCAAATCGATCAACATGTCATGGGATCCTGTTACACAGAAACACAAAGGTTTCGCTTTTGTGGAGTATGAAATACCCGAGGCCGCTCAGCTGGCTTTGGAGCAAATGAACGGTGTGATGATTGGGGGTCGTAACATCAAAGTGGTTGGCAGACCAAGTAACATGCCGCAGGCTCAGACTGTCATCGACGAAATACAGGAAGAGGCTAAACTATACAACAGAATCTATGTTTCCTCAATTCATCCGGATTTAACAGAAGACGATATTAAAAGGTAAATAACTCTGGTTTTATTTATCACACATTAATCATCGATCATGTAATTCCGCAGTGTTTTTGAAGCTTTCGGCCCTATTGTTTATTGCAAACTGGCCCAGGGTAATTCGGGCCATAAACATAAAGGTTACGGTTTCATTGAGTACCAGACTTTACAAGCAACAAATGAAGCAATAGCGAGCATGAATTTGTTTGATCTCGGTGGGCAATATCTCAGAGTTGGACGATCAATAACTCCTCCGAACGCTTTGTTGGGACCATCATCAAATGCCGGTGCGATGCCAACGGCGGCGGCAGTGGCAGCCGCTGCCGCAACTGCCAAAATTCAAGCTATGGATGCGGTTGCAAGTAATGCGGTGGCCCTGGGATTAACCAATCTCTCTTCACCAACACCGTCAAAAACGAAAGCCGCTGTAGTTCCACCACCGGGCATCGCCATTCCGACACCGGTAAAAAAGTAAACATTTTCTTCCTTCTTTTAAACTTTTTTTTAGATGGCTGGGGTTGTTCCACCTGTTGTGGCAGCAGCAGTCACAGCGCCACCTGGAGTCGTTATTCCTGTTGTACCAACGATATCATCACCCGTTGTCTCTGCAACTGGAGTCACTATACCACCTCTTCCAGAAAATGTAACCCCAGTTGTCGTACCTGTAATACAACCTCCTCCATCTGTCACTATACCGCCGTCAACGGTCGTTACTTCTGTTATTACAACCACATCTCAGAGCATCGTGCCATCCCCGGCACTTACCCAATCCACTGCCACGACCGGTTCATCATCTCCAGAGGAGGAAGCAATGAAGCGCGCACAAGAGGCACAAATGAAGCAACAAGAAGAATTACAAAAGAAGTTACTCGATCAGAACGAACCCCAAACACTCCAACAACAAGAAAATATGTCGATAAAAGGACAAAACGCTAGGCACCTAGTGATGCAAAAGTTGATGAGGAAAGTGGATTCAAGAGTTGTAATTTTGAGAAATATGGTTGGACCGGAAGAGGTCGATGAATCCTTGGAAGAGGAAATTCAGGAAGAATGCAGCAAATATGGCTCTGTTGAAAGAGTGATTGTCTATAACGAGGTGCAGTCTGAAAAAGAAGAAGATGACGTGGTGGTAAAGATTTTCGTCGAATTTGTTGAAACCAGCGGTGAGTGTTGGATACTTATCGACGTTTTTTGACGTTAATGTGTTTTTTCCAGAGGCGGAAATTGCCAAAGATTCATTGAACGGTAGGTATTTTGGTGGTCGTATAATCCAAGCCTCCCTTTATGATCAAACGTTGTTCGATCATAGCGATTTCTCCGGTTAAAAATAAGATTAAGTTCAAATATAATCATATATATTTATAAATTTACCAATTTTAAGGATACAATTTTTTTCAATTTTTTTGTAGTGTATATAATTGTAAATAAAGCTACTGTACTAAATTCTCGAGTCTAATATGTTGTTAAAGTCTGTAGTAAACATCGGGCGTCTTTGCTCATTCCGTGTTATACTTTGTTTTATTATTCCAGAAGTACTAGGAGCGCGATAGATTTCTTCGGTGCTATCATCATCTTCATCTTGTTCTGTAATTTTTAAGTTATGCAATATGAAAGTAAGTGGAATCAATTATTCACCTAGGTAAGCTGGGTATTTGTATCTTTCTTTCCAAATATAATAGATTACATAAAAAAAGCAACAGAGAAACACAATACAGCCGATGCTTAAAATAACCTTCAGGGAATTCACCTAAAAAAGAAATCAGGAATGACTTGTATTTTAATTTCACAATTTCGTTTTAAACCACCTCAGAATCTGGATCGATTGTTTCATTTAGAACAGTCACTTTGATGGTGCTATTCGTGCGGTCTTCTTTATTCTTTCCTTCCGAGAAACAAATATAAATTCCTTCATCAGATTTTGTGATATTCTAAAACATGATACAACCTGTATATAATCTGAAATTTCTGACCACTAAACGAACGATACATTCTGTGCGCACTAATAACAACATATTCTATGATTAACGTCAGATACCCAAATGTCATCGGAAGTTGATGTTCTATTTTCTACAAATCTTTTTGATGGAAATAAGAATTACCTCTAAAATGAATAATCAATGTTGTCAATAGTTAATTCAGAAGTAATGATTTGAAGATCGTTGTAATGTTTGCTGATAACCGAGTATATGAATGGAATCTTTGCTGCAACTGCCTCCCGCTATGTGTTCAACGAATTTTTATTTAAATAATTGGCCTTTTAAATATAATCACAAAACATATAATCTATTCGTCAAAATGACAATCTGCTAGGATTATTCGAAATAGAAAACATGATATAAACATCAATGCATAATGCACAATAGAAAGAAATTTTTACAATGTAGAAAGGAAGTTCATTTACTCCAACTCCTAGTGGAATAATTAATCATCTAGCCGTAATTAGAACAGGAAGTATTATTAGAGTAAAAGTTGAAAATGAAAAATTCGAGATTGGAAACAGTGCCAGAAATGGAACCAGCCCCTGCGCTTCCTCCAAGAAAATATTCAATGTCCGGATCCCGAACTTCCAAAATATCCTTATCTGAAAAGGATTCACTTCAAATGAATACATCTAGCATGTTACTCCATGAGGCAGAATGGTATTGGGGTAATATAAGTAGAGAAGAAGTAACAGAAAAACTACAAAACACTATAGATGGAACATTTTTGGTCAGAGATGCTTCAAACAAAAGTGGCGAATACACATTGACCCTGCGTAAAGGAGGTGCCAACAAACTCATCAAAATCTGTTTTAGGAATGGAAAGTATGGCTTTACAGAGCCGTACACATTTGATTCAGTAATTGATTTGATAAACCACTTCAAACATTGCTCATTATCCTTATACAATGAATCATTGGATATAAAACTTCTTTATCCTGTTTCTAAGTACAACCAAGAAGACCAAGCAGCAAAATTGGAGAAAGAGGAGAAACTTTGGACAAACTTACGTGAAGTCACATCGAAAATCGAATCCAGCAACATTAAAATTGCTAGATTATCAAAAGCATTTGCGGAAACAAAAGAATTCATCGAAAACAAAAGTCAAGCTTTGGAGGCTTATGAAGAGTTGCTGAAGATGCTGAATGACCAGAAGGAACTTCAGAAAGAGGCGAGTACCCAAGAAGCGCAACCGCATGAATTAAAGGACTTGGAAGCAAACCAGGAACTGCTTGACACAAGGCTTAAACTGCTCGATGAAAGTTATAAAAAAGAGACTGAAACGTTAAATCAAAAAATAATTAATAAGAAAAGTTTGGATAGGGAATTGACATCAGAAAAGCTCATCATTATTAGTTTAGTTAAGGAACAGGAGAAATGCATCAGGTGGCTGAAAGACAGAGGTGTTACATTGGTCAAAATAAATCACGCTCTACATTTGTCTGATAAAGAAGATTTTGCATATGATAATGAAGACTTGGAAAATTTTCCACATCATGATGATCGGACATGGTTGATGATGAATTATTCGCGGCTGGATGCAGAAAGGGCTCTAATGAATACGCCGGATGGAACGTTCCTGATCCGCAAATCGAAAATGTATAATCAAGCTCTGGCATTGTCAATTTCTTGTAATGGTGTTGTCAACCATTGCATCATTCACCGTACAAATAGCGGCTTAGGCTTTGCTGAACCCTACAACATATATCCTAATCTTAAGGACCTAGTTTTACATTACGCTACCAACTCATTGGAAATCCACAATGATTCACTCAAGACTAAATTATTATATCCTATTGGGGCTCAGCATTCAGCCATGGCATATATCGACAGTTTAAAGAGTTTGAAAGTATGATGAAACCTGTAACGCTTTGCAATTGTGCATCTGTGATTTGACTTTATGGTGTATTAGTATTGAATTCGGAAGTGAGGACTTTTTTTAATACACACCTCTTACTGTAATTTTATAAGTATTTTCTAATATATCGAATAATCATATTTAATGATATAGTTTGGGCGTTAATATACTTCTGTAATATGTCGAATTATCGGTATTTCTATTTTTAAAAAGAGCGCAGTGACATCACAAAACAGCGCTCCGTTAAAAAATAAAACATTGATACAACGATACTGCAAAATCGATATCAGCAAACTCTTTAATATATTTCGAAAAATTGATATTATAATTGAAGATTACGAATGTAAGCATTTTTTTCACAAATAAATTAATGTTTTTCCCAGAAATTGTTTCTGAAAAATCATTTACTCACCTTTATTGTCAGTACACCCGTTGACAACTCGTATCCATATTTGGAATAGTTGAGATCCTTCTGTAACGGGCCAATACTCGAATTAGATTCTAGATGATGCCAATAAGAAAAATCATGAACGTCGTCGGAGCTGGAGCAATTCAAGATTGCATCTTCCGAGTTTGAGAACTGTTTTTCTGTTATTTCATTCGAGAAAACTCCGAAAGCAAGTACTACAATAGCAAAATAAGGAAACATTGAAAATTTCAATGTTTGTTTATTTCATGAACGAAAAAAATAAATCGCGTTGACCCATCAAAACTCGTAGGTCTTACGCAGTTCGTGATTCGTTACGTCAAATATATAAATTTAGTTTATCCACGTCACAAAATTTAAATATGTATATTTAGTAGCAAGATCTGCCAAAAATGGTTTACAAGTAGAACGCGTTCTGTTTTTTTTATATTGTGCGGAAAAAAGCAAATATTCGGAAGTTGGTGGAGATGAAGAAATGGAAAAGTTTTTCATTTAAACATATCAATAATTCTTGTGTGCGTTTAATTTTATAATTAAGGTATTTTCCACGAACAGCGAAATATTTCTTACGGTTTTTTTCTGAAAAGAATTTTCGGTCAGTCGGTGAAAAATATTTCTTGAAATTCCCAGAAAATTCGGAATAAATCGATAAGTATGTTTAATTTTATGGAGATAATAAAGAATTATCTTCAAAATTTTGTGCGAAAAGTGAATTTATTTCAGTGATCATTTATTTTTTAACGCAGTTATTAAGTACTTTCTATCCTTTCACCCAATATTATTCAGATGAAGTACTCTCCAAGCAAAAAAGAAATAAATACCTAATTTCTTTGAAGTTTCTGGAAAATAGTAAGAAAAAAGTTTCTGATTTTTCTAAAAATTTACGAGGACTTTCTTGGAAATGCGTAATTTGAATTTTCCAAAAAAGTCATGAAAATAATCGTCGGAGAAATGTAAACTTCTAAAAAATTATTGTTGAATATAGAAATTTCTTAATTATATTCGAAAAATTCTTGCAAAAGCTATGATATGACGTTTTACAATTTTTCTCTCATTGTCTCATATAATTAAATTTTACTGAATCTAATCAACATTTTCGAGTCTGCTTGAAATTGAAAAAATTTTATTCTATAGCTTTCCTAAAATTTCGAGAAGGAGGAAAATTTCTTATAAAATTGAAGAATTGAAATTTACAAGAAATCTTTTGCAGTTTTCGCCATTGCTTTGAAAATGTTAGCAAGCACAGAACTCATTTCTTATGTCATAAGGCTTATGACGTCAGAATAAATGGAGAGTTAAGCTATGACATCAAATCCGTAATTCAAACTATACATTAAAAAGATATTCTTGAATTCTAGTTTCATGTAATAGCGTCCCATTTTCATCAAAATGCAGATAAATTTATTGAAATTTTAGTAAGGCCAACCATAGGAGATTAATGAATGCCGTCTATTCGCTGAAACCACAGAAATAAAGAACCTCATTTTCTGGCTTGGCTTCGCTTTTTCGTTAAGCATTTTCTATTAAAAAGGGATATTTTTAGTTTGTTGTTGTGTGTGTGTCAATTTTTGATGTGGTAAAATTATTTTATTTGTAAAGGGTAAGTGTTATTAACGAATCACAAGGTTTTTGATAACTTTACACATGTTCCCGCTAATTTTCGTAATAAAGTTGCGCTTGGCGGAACGGTAATTTAAATAATAGTAAGCGGGTATTTCAATTTTGTTATTTATACTTAATTTCTAGGTCGAATAAAGAGCAAAATAACTTGAGAAACATATTGTTTAACAATTGTTTCAAGAAATAATGACCATCGTGTGTGGTTTAGTCTTAAATTACATTCCAATCTCACTTGAGCGTTATGAACGATGCGGCTGGTTCCTAAAACTCACAAATTTTTAAGTCAAGCAGAATGTTTTTGCGTACAACCATTCTTGTCGTTATTTAATCTTGGGGATTAAATTTGAAATGATATTAAAAATTATTTTTTCAGTTTCTCATTGATTTTCAGTGTACAACCTAACTCAAAACTCTTGCAAATTTCACTTCACAATATGTTTCATATACACAATTTCTTCATCAAGTTTATTCATATTTTAGTATCATGGGAAAAGAGAAGGAAGAATCAATCGCCACCACTTCTAGATCTCGACCTAGGAGGACACAAATTACAAAAAAAGAGTCTCCTCCTGCAGTAAGAAATATCAGAAAACGACAAAGTCGGCCTTCACCAAGTCGTTCGAGAGGTAGACCTAGCAAGAGTGCAACAAGAAAAAAAGATGATTCTTCAGTTATAAACATTCCAAAAATAACAAGTCCTCCCAAAATAGACTCTGAATACCTAGGGAGACGAAGCACAAAGATCAATTTGGAAGAAAATTCCAAAAAGAATGAACGAACAATAGAAAACAAAGCACCTGAACTTAGAAGGAGTAGCAGAAAAAGTGAGTAACATATTGTTAACTTGGAAACAATATTAATATTAATTCATAAAGCGCCACTGGAGAACGACCACCCAGAACTAGCGGGTTCTGAAGATGAATTTATACCAAAAGAGAAACCAAAAGCAACAGTTAGAGGACGAACGCGAGGTGTTAGTTCTGCAGAACCGTCAAAAGTAAGGTTTTTAAATTTTTTGATCATTTTTTTTTCTTTGGCATATTTCAGGATCCAATTCGCATTGAACCAGTAACTCTTTCTAGCAACTTTGCTTTAACTCAATTGAAAAGAAGAAAACGAGATTCGATATCAAAAAGTCTAGCTGAATTTTCAGATGATGAAGAAGCAGTGAAACTGGACACTGTGACAGAAAGTAGTACAATAACATTTTCTTCCATTCTTTCTTTGATTATGCACGTCATATTCCCTCCTCTTTTCACTGTCTGTCTTCATGTATTTTGCAATAAGACACATTGCTCATTCACAAGTTTACCTGATTTGAAGACATATGCTAGCTTTGCTATGTTTTTTGATATACAATCGTTTCTCGGTTATTCAGTTCTCGTTATTTCCACTGCAATTTTGAGTGTTTTACCGTTTGGTGGTAGTAAAGTTATTAATTTACCAACCATAAGAGGTAAAATAACGTATGTAGCTAATGGTTTCTTCTGCCTTCTAATTTTGTCCATCACTTGTGGAGTACTAGAATATTTAGAAATTCCTGTCTTTAAATTCATAGCAGAACATGTGCTACATTTTCTAACTGCAGCAACAATTTATGGATTACTGTTTTCTGTTTTCGTCTGCATCAAAAGTTATTATGCTCCTTTTATTGATTTAAATCCATCTGAAGTAAAGAACAATTGGTTGAGTGGTTTTTTGGCTGGTAGAGAAATCAATCCACGGTTACTGAACATTCTTGATTTCAAGATGTATTTTATGAGGATTTGCTTCATTTCTTTGGTAAGTTGTTGAAATATGAATTTGTTTAATTGAAATGTGATATTTTCAGATATTCATGAACGTGGCTTTCTTGATCAAAGGACTCAATTTATATGTTGAATTTGGACCAGCCATAGCAAACCACAATTGGAAACCTCTACTTTCTCATCCAACTTTGTTGGTGCTGGTGATTTTACAAACAATTTATTCCTTAGATTGCCTCTTATTGGAAAGCAGAGCTTTAAGCTCTTACTTCTTCCAGTACGAAGCATTGGGTTATAGTAATATAATGGGTCTCCTGTTGTTTCCCTTCATTCTGATAACACAAACGTATTATGTTGTGGAGTATAAAGTTAATCTTGCGACTTGGGAGTTACTGCTTCTTTCTGCAGTTCATATTAGTGGATATCTTTTATACAGGCTCAGTAACAACCAAAAAGATTCTTTCAGAAGGAATCCTTACAGTAGTGCAATGGATAGTAAGTTGGTCTTAAATTAATTCCAACATGTGTGGAATTTATTTCTTGTTGCAGAAATGGAGTCAATTTCGACTTCACGGGGTAAGAAGTTACTCTGCAGTGGATACTGGGGATTTGTAAGGCAGCCAAATATGTTGGGAGATCTATTAATGCATGGTGCTTTGGTACGGTTCAGTTGTCACGCTCCTTCTGTTTTGGGATTGCTTTTGATACTGCTTATGCTAATTCAGAGGGCCGTCAATTCACAAGCCTTCTGCAAACAAAAATACGAGTCTGACTGGGATAAATATTGTTCCAAAGTAAAGTACATATTAATACCAAAAGTTTTTTAAGAAAACAAATGAGAGTACAAATATGACATGTTCAACCATTTTGATGTTTGTCAAATGGTTTTTTTTTATTCTAATCTGTAAATATTCTTAAAGGTTTGTTTTTTGACTAGAATAATTTTTCATTTATGTGGCAATAAGTTTTGCTGTGTTCTCATTTATAAATCGTATGGTTTTATATTAAAGATTTTGCCATTGATTTTTCTTTCATATAATTCTCTACTTTGTGGTGGTAATGACTTGGTCGTTGAAATAGAGTTGTAATACTGGAAATCATTACCATTCTCGAAAAAAACGGAATAAAAAAAGCATCTCAGTGTCGAGTTTTGACAAAGTTGCACTGTATAAAAGATTATGCAGAGAACCTATACACAAAAATGAGATGTAGTAAAGCCGATTCAACAACTAAAGCAATTGGGTCGAAGTGGCCACAGGTCAAATTAAGGCATGCGATCAAGGGGTAAAAATGCCTGGTCTCGACTATGAATGATTCACTCAGATTTTTTTTTTGAAGATGCTTCCTGCAATGTGGTTGAAACTATAGCCCCGCTGCTAAACTAAGTTGTGGACCTGATGGAATAGAAATAATGAATAATAACTTCAAATAATATAATCAATAAAATATCTCTATAAGTTTCAATATATATCACTTGGCGTTAATTATGGGTGCCATATTGACTAAAATATTACTATTGTCAACTAATTCAGATATAGATATTCTTCCTCTCTGACAGATGAATTTAACTATACCTTCCATTTCTGTAGGTGATACATATATAAATTTCCCCCTGTCATCAATAACACCTGTTAAAATATTATCATTCTGTAAATCTTTTATACGATCTAAAGTAGCTTGAGTTTTCAATTTGAAATGTGCTGCTAAATCTTCAATGACTACTACTTTACTATCTTTTATGTAATTCACAAATTCCTGAAGTAAATTCTGTTCGTTCTCTTGATCTCCTTCTTCAAACCCTTCTTCATCAATTGAAAACGCTTCTTTCATTCTCAAATATTCTTCATACTCTTTCCTTTCTTTTTCTTCTTGTAATTTTTTCGCCTGTTCTTCCCTTTTTTTCTCTTCTGCCTTTTCTTTCTCATCCTCTAATCTCTTCTCTTCTTCAAGCAATTTTTCCCGTTCTTTTTTCTCATTCCTCATTTGTTCTTCAGCCTCACGTTGGGCTTTTTTCTCAGCTTTCGCTTCCAGCTTGGCTCGCTTTTTAGCGCCAATTTTTCCTTCTGGTAACTCCACATTGCTTTCAGCTTCTGGTTCCTCAACAGCAATATTTTCATTGCGTTGATTTTGAACATCTATGAAGATTGTGTAACGAAAATGATGAAAAATAAAAAAAGTACTTACTTCTCAATCTAATTCCTCTGTTCCGAGCTAAATGTGCTCTTCTTTGAGGGGCAGGTCTACCTCCCTCTTCGCCATTCCCTAAAAATGTTTTTATTTGAGATAACAAGGAACTACCTGATACTGAAAAAGACAGTTAAGCATGTGATTTAGTCTACACCGAAAGGGAATGGTTGTAAATTTCTATATGAGGAATGAGACATATGGAATTTCATAATAACCTGATTTCGCTGACGATTTTGAAATGTAGTATCTTAAAGTGAGAATTAGAATTAACACCAACGATGCTAATCCAATCAATAAAGGTAAATCCATTTTCAAATTTCGTTTCCAGTCGTTTCTAATTCTACTGGCCCGAAAAACAAAAACATATCAGATGTGTCATGTGTGACAATATGAATAACATAGAACAAATTATTATAATCTACAGACATGAATGTGAGCGCCCTCTCTGGGCTGTCCAGCAATTACTCGTGGCCATCTTTCGGTCGTCCACCAAGATTGTGACAATGTTAGCCCTACGCATTATCTATGGCCCTACGTGCACAGACTATTTGTATTATTATTAAATGCCCCTATTATTTTAACTGAATTATCAAGTTCAGAATGATGAAGTCTTCAGGGGCAGCCTTTGAAACACCAAACTGGGACTCCAATACTCTAAGCGATAAAATATGTAACAAATTATTCAAGGTAATAAACTAAACCAACCTTAGTATCAAGCATTTCTAATATTTTTTTTTTGTAGAGAAAAACGAGCCAACTGAAACCTCAAAACAGTGAACTCAGTAATAAAGGGAAAGTAATTAAAGCAAAACTTAAACAAAAAATCAAAAGACGTGAAATCGTAAAGCATAAAGATGACCTAAACGCTTCTATAAAAAAGAAATTGAAAAACAAATCCTCCAAAAGTAATGCAAACATCAATTTTGGTAATGATTTATCAAAAAATGAAAACAATATTAAGAACAAAAATATTTTGAAACATATTGGGGCAAAAGCATTGAAACGTAAAAGGAATGAAGGTGAAAATTTAAGTACTGATCAACCAATGCGCCAAAAGATAAAAACGAAAACTTATCAAGATGAAATAAAAACAAAGCTGAAAAAAATCCGAAAAGGTAAGAAGGATCCGGAAAAAACGGCTTTACTAGATACTGACAATGGTAAAATCAGTCGGAAACCAAAGAAGAAACGAAATATTGATAAAGACACGAAACACGATTTGAAGAACACTGAAGAGATTGTTATAAGTAAGAAATCTAAGAAACCTTTATCATTAAGAGAAAGAATGCTTGAAAGAATAAAATCGGCCAGATTTCGGTTTATAAATGAACAAATATATTCCTCTGGCAGTGACGAAGCCCAACAATTTTTTGCTGGTGATAGGGATTCGTTTAATGCTTATCATGAAGGTTACAGACAACAGGTTAATAGATGGCCTATAAATCCATTAGATGTCATCATTAAGAGTATTCAGAAAATGTATGACATAAATTTCTCTATTTAAATATCGTTACTAAGTAACATTTTTTTAGGCCAAAAAATTATGTGATTGCTGACTTTGGTTGTGGTGAAGGAATGTTGTCTCAAAAGGTGCAGCAAAAAGTTCACTCTTTTGACTTAGTTGCGGTGAATGAACATATTACAGAATGTGATATGTCAAAAGTCCCTTTACCAAAAGACAGCGTCGACGTTGTTGTATTTTGTCTATCTTTGATGGGAACAAATTTACATGACTACTTGCGTGAAGCCAATAGAGTCCTAAAAGCCGGGTGAGTATTTCATAATATGTTGTTAAAAAAAAACAAATATTTCTTTTTATTTACAAGTGGTGTGATGAAAATTGCAGAAGTCGAAAGCAGATTTGATAACGTCAACGAATTTATTGAAGGAGTACATCATTTTGGTTTTAAAATAATACACAAAAACTTATCTTTCAAAGTTTTCTACTTCATGGATTTTAAAAAATTGACCAATATAAAAAAAAGCAGGGTTTTACCCACTCTTAGCTTGAACCCCTGTATGTATAAAAAGAGATGAAAGATGTATTTTATACTAGGTATTGTAAATGTATAATTCAGAACAATAAAAAGAGATCAAATAAATGTCTAACTACGTTAAACAGATTTAAATAAATTTGTTTTGATTATCCACTCCATTTATCAAATCTTCTGCATCTTCTCGCAAGTTCTCCACTTTTTCCAAAATCAACATCTGAAACATGATATATCCAATATTAAATAACTTAAAATAATTAGGTCACCTTAGCGGCTGAAATCAGTTGCATAGCTGTGCTACGTGACATGTATTCAATATTCGTAATCAAGTCGTCGACTTTTGCCTTAGCTACCGCATGTAACGTTTTGTAACCAGCATTACACAATTGTTTCGCCCTACTCTGCAAATAAAAATGAAACGTCATAGAAAGATGTTTGCAAATCTAAGAAACATTTACCTGTTTAACCGCCGGTAATTCCATCAAAGGTAGTAACTCTCGGTTGCAACAATGTGATAAACGCAAGGACAATCCTTGTAAAAGATGAACAAATGGCCAAAACTCTTCCAATTCTTTGCAAAAATTAATAACATTACATGAAAATGAAGCAGATGAAAGCATCAAATTCTGCACTAATCCTCTATCAACCTTTAAAGTATGAGTTAAACCAAATAAGTCAACAAAAACACATTATACAAACGTCATATTTACAAGCTACATCGTATATTGGCATTTCATTCCACAAGTCGTACAGAATCAATGTCATATAGAATCTATTCATGACATGTTCTGGAACATTCTATAAGTGGGCACATCTTAAAAGTTTGTTCATCAACAAAATTTACTTACTTTAATTGGTTGGTTCAACATCAATTTAACAGCAACTGCTTCCGATATTCCAATTGCATTTGCTGTCTCTTTGTGTTTTTCAGGCATTTCTTGGTACTGAAATAATTATTTAGGAACAGCATTTTATAAACAAAAAAGCATACCAACGAAAAGTAGGTCATGTTGTCCGGCTTCAAATTATCACTCGGTTCGTAAGGAGTTACTAAATACAAAAGATGAAGAATATCCAATAATACTAAACATTTTTGAGCTTTCACCAAATCGTCATACAATAGATGAGCCCGAGATAATTCTAAACACCCTCTGATTGCTGCTCTTCCTAGTTTACTTACAACTAATTTCATATGAGGTAGAATCACATAATGCTTTTCTACAGTTTCAGTATCTATTCCAGTTTGATCCAAGTTTTCCTGTTAAAATAAAGTGAGTTAGAACGAAATTCTTGTTTAATCGAACAACTTACATCATTCTCTTTTGCATTGGGAGAAATAACTTCGTAATCATCTTTTTCTAAAGCGTGTAATCTAAATAACTGTTCAATCATTTTGTTTGTATAATTTTTCAATACTAATTTATTCTCGGTTTGGACGGCCCATAAGGTTTTTGCACTAACCGCGTGAAGTTCACTCATGGTATTTGCTATACCTAAAGATACGCAGCTTAATAAAAGATGTCTGAAACAGAACATAAAATTTGTGATAACCTTTATTATTTTAGTTGTAGTAATCGTATTTAAGCTTTTGTAATTGGGATTACTAGATCAATTAGTACTCTACATTTTATAAATTTACCTGAATCCTTTCCCATTGTTTTCATGCATACTAGACAATGACTTATCCATTGGAGATTTTAATAGGTCCACAACCTTGTCGATTTCGGTAGGTTGACAAATCAAAATACTTTCGCCTTTTTCACCCAATCCCGCTCTACCTGCTCGTCCAATCATTTGTTTGTATCTGGATAAACTGATAAATTCCCTGCCAATAAAAGGGGATCTTAGAATAACCCTCTTAGCTGGCAAATTAACTCCAGCTGCCAAAGTCGAGGTACAACAGATCACAGAAATTACTCCTGTTCTGAATCCTTCTTCTATAATCTTCCTTTCTTCTGATGTTAATCCTAAAATATATTTTGTTATAACATTACAATCTAGTCGTTTTATACTACCAGAGTGGTGGTAAGCAATGCCAAACGGAATTGAAAATTTTAATATTTCACATAGTGTACCAGTTTCGCCTTTGAGTGCTTTCTCAAGAACTCTTTTCTCTTCCATTTTGTAATTCTTCACCGACTTGAGAACGATTTTGGACAATAACCTAGCAACATTTTCACAATTTTTTTTCGATGCGCAGAATATTAAACAGGATTCCTTTGGTATCACTTCCATTACTAATCCACCCAATTGATCAGGATCCAGTTGTTTAATACTTTGAGAGTACTACATGGAAATATAAATAACCATCTTATTATATAAATGTTCTTACATTGTATTCAATCCGTTTTCTATTGACTAATATTTGATCGTGCATGGGATCAATTTCATACATTTTTGTACCACATTTCAAATATTCTCTCAATTCGACAGGTCGAAAATTCTGAGTGTACATATCAGCATCAAGAAATCTACAGAGATCGTTCAGATTTCCAATTGTCGCACTCATTCCCACCACCTGAATCTTCGCTAAAGAGTAAAGAATATTTATTTAAGCTATTTATCAACCGAAAATATAAACCTTGAAGTACAATTAATTTTGTAAGGAGCGCCTCCAAAGTTGCTCCTCGACCGGATTCACCCAACAAATGAAGTTCATCAACAACTATAAGTCCTACATCATCCAACCGGTTCGTTTCTATTAAGCTGTTAATTAATCCCAGAGCTTTTTCTATGGTGGCTATAAAAACAGATTTCTTTCTACGTCGCTGTCTAGGTGGGTAAGGTCCTCTGCTACCAGCATACTCTTCCACCAAGAAATTCAATGCAATAGCAAAAGGTGAAAGACTTGAAACCTTAAATAATTTGAAATTACGAAAATTTATCCTGAATCCCACTCCTACCTGCCTTTTCTTGAACAATAGCTACGTAAGGTAAGATAAAAATTGCATTTTTCTTATAACATAAAAGTTCCCTTAGAATCAGAATTTCTGCAACAAGAGTTTTCCCTCCACTGGTTGGAAGAGCATAAATCAAGTTCTTTTTTTTCAATTGCTGGCAAACTTAAACATTCTTGTTGCCAATCTGCAAAAATATTAAAATAGTACATTTGAAAATTGATAATAACTGAGTATTACCATACAATTCTTCAATACCCCTAAATTTTTTTATAAGTTCTTTTACTTTAAGGGGAAGTCCAAAAAATGGACCCAAGTCATATGGTTGCGACTTTTCAGATGCTACACTCAGATCAAGCGAATTTTGATTCTCAACTGTTTTACAACCATTATTAAGCAACCTGCTGATTAGCGAAGTACCAAAGCTCATATCACTCATCTGGCTTTTTTGAGTTTTCCTCCCAAAGTACTCTTTGTTAAAATTATTTGATTCATTGCATATAAATTCGAGGGTGTTCTCATGTAGTTCCTTATTATCTATTTGTGTTTTTCCCAATTGTGTTAAAGAATCTTCAATTTCGTCGAATTTGTGATGTAGAATCTTTTTAATATTTTTATTGGACATATTGCTTGACTGAGAGTTCATTTGGTTTGCGTGAAAATCACCAAGTATCTCCGAGATTGAATGAAAATCTCCTGGAGAGTTTGGTTCTTGAGACGACTCAATACGTTTTCTGAACGATAAAAACTTTTCTTCGCAGGGGAGTTGTATAGCAGTTTCATTGAGTTTAGCATGTTTTGATTGTGAAGGACCTTGTTCGTTCTTTGAATTTTCGTTATGTATATCTGAAAGTTGAACCGAGTCGTTGGTGTAACGAAAAGGTTAAAGCTAGTATATTAAGTATTTACCATTTTTGCGCTTTCGTTTATCCATGAAATCGTAAAATCAGCTCCAGCAAAATCACGAACACAATTTTTTTTGGCACAAACCGCACATTAAACATCAGAAATACATAGACTACTACTTAAAATAGAACATAATATGAAATTGATTAAGCATTTCTTTGTTTTTACTTAGGGACATTGATTAATTTAAATTTTTTTAAACTTGACAAATAATTAACAGCTATTTTCATTAAGATAATTAGGTTAAACCATAGATTTTTAGAAAAGTATTTATCCAACGTAGTGCTCTAAAGAAGTGCATATGAGTGGCCGCCATGTTTGTGCGTTCACGTAAAACGTTAAAATGTGAACAAAGATTTTTTTCTGAAAGCTATGAATTTCTCGATCTCACAATTTCCCTTAAACATACTTTAGACTACATATTTAGACAAGATTTTTACTAGGAATACGAAACTGTAAATCGGTTTTAGCGAAAAATTTCTTATGATTAAAACACCTTAAAAATCTTTTAAAATATTCCATTGCCATTGATTTGTGACCGTAAAGTCGAGATTCATCAATGTATTTTGCTGGAGAACAGCAGGAACTTACAAGAGTTTTTCAAATTGATCAAAATTTTATGAAAATTTCAAGAAATTGCAATTCATTATTTGATTTATCGAAAGAATTAAGTCAATTTAAATCGTGCATGAAGATAATTAAAGGATGACATGCTAATTAGAATTATAATAAAGGACTTATTTCAAAATCCAACAATATAGTTGACGGAGCACTTCTAAAGCAATCCATTATGAAAGGATGAACAAAGAAGAGTAAGGTTGTATCATTAAGATGAATTCAGGAAAAGAAGACGCATCGTCACGAGTGTATGTTAATATGCCTAACCTTCGATTGTGAACACGTATGATCATTCATTAACAATAATAATATACAGAGATGACGAAATTAGTACCTGTATGGAACTGTATAACGTAGGGATACGCATACCTACGATAAAATATGTCATAATCTTGATGTGCAAAAAAAAAATTATTTGTAATATTTTAGTATATCTCAAAATTATATAAAAAATTGAATAGAAAATAGATGCTGTACTATTCACGACGGGTGATCATGTATTATTACTGTATTATATATTTAATTTCTTATATAGGTATATAAAATAAAGCCGTCACAGTAGGTAGATGATTCTTTCACTGTGGTTGAAAATGTGTCAAATCCTTTTTAGAGAAAAAAAAAATATTAAAACTGAAACTGTCGTAGAATAAATGATCTTTTTTGTTTTGATCACATTTTGGAACGTAATCCAGCTTTTTTTATTTTCTATTTATTTTGGCATTTAGTTAGTGGGGTCAAGTGGGCTCAGCTAGAACTCTACCTTGTATGAAAAATCCTACCCGATATTATTATTAGATTATAGTAGTGGCCTTCTACCGCACCCTGTGCGGTTCAGTATAAAGCTGTGATTACTCTATATGTGCAGCTAACTAGTGATGGGCCGTTCATTCATTTAAAGTGTGCCGGCTCAGTATCGTCCGTTCGTTCAAAGCACGATACCAAATTATTTAGAATTTTGAAAATTTGCAATTACGTTCATTTGTAAAAATTGCCTAAATATCTTAAGGCACATTCTAAGCCCGATGGCAAGGTACATATTTGGTTTTCGAAATTTCGACTGAAAATTAATGACTAAACAAATAAACTTATTCAACTTTCTCGTCAATGACTAATCAGTCGTCAATTCGAAAATCAAATTTCACGTTTAGGTGTGATATTCGCTGACGCATTACAAGTATGTTCAATATAATCGAAATTTAAATGTAACCTGCTGAACTTTCTCTCCATTGAATCACGTTGTACGTTTTTATCGCTTCTGTATTACCTAAGGTTACAAGCGAAGAATAACAAATTCTCGTATAAGGTCGAGGTGGCCGCTTTCTTCGGCCTTGATGATTGAAGAGTTGATCATCCCATACGGAACCATTTCAAAAACTAAAATTTAGAAATTTATAAAGAATTGAATTTCTGTTAGTATTAAATAAAATAGTTAATTATCTGAAGATGATAAAGGATGTCATTGTATACATATGCGAGTAATAAAAAAAAATATTTAGGTCAATGCAATCCTTATTTTTTTAATAGCTAAGAACAAATTTATCTGAACTAAAATGAAGTAAAATAATTTTTGAAAATATTTTTCAATGCCAAAAAGTTATATGTCCAATTCATAGAACGGTATTACTAGGGATTGGTATTGGGAACGAACAGGAAAATATATAAAATAAGCGAGATTTGTGACGAGGAAATATTTTATGTTGTAAAATCTTACTATCTTGGCCCGTCACGAAATTTTAACATCCTGCTAGGACAAATGTGTATCAGCATTTTGTCCCTTTTACAAATTATCAAGTAAACTGTCGTTAACCGCCAACTTTTACTTTTGGAGTCACGTTAATGCTTAGGATACCTGTTGAGGAATCCGTGCACGGTCAAGGCAAAAGTCGTATGTTTATCACAGTTTCTGTACCGCCCCACCTTCGTATAAATACCACCAACTACGAAGAACATTTTCATTTTCGATTTGTTCGTCGCAGGTGAGTGACATTTATTTCTATAATCTTTTTTTTTATATTTCACCCTTGGAATATTCTAACACAACACTAGATTATTAGATCAAAATTTTGATATTTTTTTTATCGTGAATCAAATCAGTTACTCTATAGGAAAGGTACATCATTATTTGTGAATCTTCCATAGAGAATATAGATTTTCTTCACAAGTCGCAACTTAAAATATATTTTTTATACATAAAATATTTTCTTCTAATTTTTTTCTTTTATTTCAGGAAAAATGAAGACTATCTGCTTCGTTTTACTAATCTTCGTCGTTGCTGCTGCCGTTGCCCAATTCCCAAATGGGCGCAGTTTGCACCTCCCAAACCCTCAGCTGTGTGCCCAAAGGGTGATCCATGAAAGGACTCCCGATGGTAATTAATAAAGTGAAATTTAGTGCTTCGACTATTCCACAATTTTTTTAACATCGTAGGCAAAGGATATTTCTTCAGTTGGAGAGATCCGCAAACGCGAGGTGTGGAAAAAGATTGGCTTGATGGAAGGAACTTCTGCAGAGAACGTTGCATGGATTTAATTTCGTTGGAAACAAGCGCGGAAAATGAATGGATTAAACAGAGGATCGTCAGTGAGAATGTAAGTTTGATCACCACTTTTTTAATTTATCGGTATTCATAAATTGTCAAGAACGTCCCTGAAGCGGTTAAAAATACCGAAGTGCGATCATCGATTGATTGCCTCATCCTATTAGATATTTGCGTGACTGCATTTTCAATTCATCTTCTATTCAAGAGATCGTGTGCGCTTTTCACTTTACTTTTTATTCATTATTTACACACGGAAATTGCGTAAGATTAAATATGTTTTAAAAACGTAATGCTTTAGTATATAGGAAATAAAATATAAATTCGAAAGTCTCCGTTTCAGCAAACAATTCCAAATCCATCATTTTCCAATTTGGTCAACTGATATTTTAATGAATTTTTGCGACGACTTTCACCTTTCGCTAAAATTGGAACATAATGGTTTGAAGACTTGGCATGTTTTGTATAGGATATCCACGTTATATGTTTTGGATATAATACACAAAAAAGCTTTTTAACTTTTTTTTAACTTGTGAAGCAGGATTAATTCTTTTGTCTTTTTATTAGGTGAAATACATTTGGACTTCCGGTCGCTTGTGTGATTTCAAAGGATGCGATCGTGCCGACTTGCAACCACTTTCTGTGAACGGATGGTTCTGGACAGCTGTATTGCAAAAACTTGCTCCAACGACCCAAAGAGATCAGAACGATTGGTCGGAATCTGGCGGAATTGGAAGGCCACAACCTGACAACAGGGAAGCCCAACAAGGGGGTGCTTCCGAAAATTGCCTCGCCGTTCTAAACCAATTCTACAAGGACGGCGTGAACTGGCATGACGTTGCATGTCACCATGTAAAACCATGGGTTTGTGAAGAAAATGACGATTTGTTGAAATATGTCAGATTCACAAATCCAGGATTGAGGGTTTAGTTTTAACAATATGACTGAAATACTATTTATTGGTTATTTTATAGGAAATAAATTATAAATAAAAAAAATTGTTTTACTAAGGCATAAGTTTGGTATACTCAACAAAGAATGAACTCTTTCGTACATTGTCCCACACTTTAGAACAATAAATTAACCATGTTTTTTCTGTTAATTGCACACGTGTCAAAGGATGTTTGGCTACACCTAAAATATTGGTTCTAAGTTTCTGTAACAATTCTTCTATTGGTGGGTGACCCCGATAAGCTTCTCCTAAAAAAATGCTTTAACTTTTAGAATTGTTAAAATAATTACATACCTTCACCAGTATATAATGGAATCAAAAATAAATTAACCGGTGGACCACAGCTTTGAGGGTTCAAATATTTTATGAAGTTGCCGGTACCCATGCCAAGATTACTGTTGAAACAGAGTTTGGAATCATCAAAAATTGATCTGTAAATCTAAATTATCTATAATAAATAGATACTCGTATTTTCAGAGAATTACTTTTTGTATTGTTTTGAATCTATCAACAGAAAAGTCCTCAATTATTGCTTTGTTATGAATGAGCAAAAGGTGCGGAAATGGTTCTGAAAATTCATCTTCCGGATTGGAATTATTTGGTCGTAACATTTCCACTGTTTCAATAAATCTGTAAACAGAAAGATATTATAATACTTTAACTATTACGTGATTACCTGCAGATATTACTATCGAAAAACCAATCTTGTACTACTATGAGTATATGACAAACAGACATAAGGAATGATGTTAACTGAAGTGCTTGAATCTCTGCGCTATTTTCTGAGGGGATGAATTCGCTAACTAAACTTGATCTTCGGCTCTCATTTGCCACTAAATCATCCATTATTGTGAGCGACATCAAAGGTTGACAGTCTAGTAAGATGATCTATAAGTAAAATTGAATAAAATACAGTAAATCGAAAAAATTAATTATACCCTATTTTGAGTAATAAAAATATCAATTCCATTTGTCCTATTCCTGTTGTTGACTAAATCATCCGATGTTTCAACCTGGAAAATTTCTTGCTCTTCCCGTTCGTCCAAATTGAGATTTGAGAATGATTTTTGGCAGTCTTGTACATCATTTTTGCTTTTTTGCTTATTTATAAAGATTTCGTGTGTCAATTTCTTATCAATTTTACCATTTGCCAAAAAATTTAGTATTGTTGATTTACCAACTGACTGACTACCCACAACCCCAACTACTAAAAAATTGCTAGTTTCTTGGACAAATTCCTGTATGTTGTCTGTACATAAAAAACCCTCATCAAGTAACTTCATGGCTTTTGTCATTACTTTTAATTTTGGGACAGAGTGCACTAAAAGGAAAATTTTAGTTAATTGCGAAAAAAACGAGACCACCCACCTTCGGACGTTTCAGGAGTTTTAACATTGCTCGCCTTTTGAGGTTTTTGTATCTTTTTAGGGGATGTCGTTTCGTCAGTTTGTTCCCGATGCTTCAATAAAATCATCGGTTGCTTCGGATACTTACTTGGGTCTTCTGGAGTTTTATTTCCACGAGTATTGGGGTAACTGCGACCAAAAGTGTTTGGGGTGTCCTAGAAAAAGTAATTAGGTATGCTATTTAGTGATTATTGATTGTTTACCTTAGACACATATTTTTTCTTAAAATTTCGGTGCCTGTCATGGTCTGCCATATTATTATATAGAGATTAGAGATCAGATACAACTTTTTTAGTATAAATGTTCCTCCAGATTGAGAGGTTATGTATTTAGAACATAGAAGAATATTGCTCATTTTTTATAAGAGGATATAAAAATAACATGCAACCCGTAATACAGATAAAAGCGCATTTACGTAAACGTAGGATTCTTTCGAATAATAGGATAACAAATTGAAGCACATTTGCAATATCGGATTTGTAAATTTGAAACGAGTCATTGAATTCATTTCAAATTTCAGCCGATTTCTGGAAGAATTCAATATTTTGTGCTTTTCTGATGTGGTTCAGGACACATTTCATATAAGCTAGGGAAAATTAAATGAATTAGGGCGAATCCTTCACACGAATTTGAAGATTTCTTCAAATTTCCGTTAGAAATAGAATATCTGGAGGATGTCCCACAGTTTCTGTGGTGTTTGAGTGAATCATTTTTTCAAATATTACTGAAGTCATTAACAAGCAACTCCGGCGACAGTGTCTACCTTTAAAAAAGAAGTTAGTTCTAAGTAGCTAGTGCGACCACGTAGCAATTTATCAAGGTGTTCCTGATATGGATTGCAGTATATTAAGTAATAAAGCAAAAATCAAATGGCTAAGGTATCGGCCATTTCCCATGTAACTTGAATTCGTCGAAACAAATCAGATTATCCTTGAGTCGATTTTCTAATTTATTGTTTCATGGGTGTCTTATAGAAAATGAAAACTTAATCGATTTTTTAATTAATTAGAGACTTTTCGAAGAAGTTTTGGGTTTTTCTTAGACACTACCCAACTGATACATTAAATAATTTCATTTAGGTAACACTTTCATGTCGATAAAATGTATTTCAATGAAATATAATGTTTCAATATTTCTCGAAATAATCACTATATCCATGACATTCCGATCATAAAACAATTTTTCATTTCGCGCAACCAGTGCAGTCGAAGTCGTCCGCACATTTTTTTGTAATTTTCAATTATTCAACTCATATTTATTGAAAAAAAATGTCTTGCGAGCCTTGCTGCGACAACCCTACGTGTTTGCCGGTGGTGGCGGACGTTATACCGAAAGTTCCGGTGGATCCATGTTGCTGCGTATGCGTTCCTACGATTCAACCTCAGGTGATACCAATCCCCGTAGTCAGGAGAAGATGCAAGTACATCCAGCCTCAACGACCGAAATCCTTCAAGCCCGACAGGAATTATCTGCCTCCAACGGCGAAAATGGAGGAATGTACGATCTACAAGAAGTCGTTCTGTCCGACCGGTGGTTGTAGACCTGTCCCTATTATGCCCGAGAACAACTTATGTTTGGGAGAAGGAAAAATTTCCGATAATACGGTTCACCGAAGCTCCTTTCTGCCGCACTGCCAAAAACCACCCGAACCGATCGTTCCCTGCTCCCATAAGTTGCTTGGAGTTGGTCCCATGCAAGATTTGACGACTGCAAAGCATGACTTCGGACCAAAACCCATCTGCAAAACGGACAAAATCGTTCCTCCCTCAAGTCTGTACGGTAGCGACTGTCCTCTAAGCGATAAAACTATCAATCGCTTGTCATTCACACCCAAGGATCCGTGTGCAGCGAAGGTCGCTCCGATTTATCCGTCCAACCAACTCAATAAAGCCTGTGGTAAAATGAGCTGCAAGACCGTTCACACTTTGTCGTTTCAACCATGGGAACTGCCTGAACAACAACCAACCCCATGGGCCGTCAAACCCGTGTACCAACCACCTGTCCAGAGGATGGAAGGTGATACGATTAATCGGATGAGCTACGGTCCACCTGGCCAATATGTGGAATGTGCTCCAGATGATCCGGATTGCGTGGAATGCCCGGATCCATGTAACGAACAGGATCCAAATCATTTCAGGAAAGATCCTAACTGCAGGGGGCCCTGTTGCTGTCCAAGAGCCGGATGTTGAAAAATTTCAGTCAGTATACAACATTACATTCAAAATTTCGATTTTATATCACGATACGACTGGATTTTTTGTCCACGTCGTTCTATGTATTTGTTGCTTCGATTTGCTCCGAAATTTCTAGTTCAACAACAAGAATCATTGACATTCACATACAAGTTATACATATTTATTATGTATAACGATGTAGAGTGATTTTTCCCCCTAAATTTCTCGTTTAATAATTCGAATATATTTTTTATTTTATAACAATAATGTATACTGCGGAGATTTTTTTTAATGTACATGTATATTATTTTAATGTATACAAATATATTTTTTTAACACGCGTTAATATTTTATAAAAAACGTGGTGTAACCTCAAACTAGATTAAATCGAATTCTATGTTTACGATGATTACACTCTGATTACATTAATGAACCAAGCGGAAATTAGAACGTTGGTGCGTACAACATCAGTGTTTCTATGTTCATAAATGTGTCGGTTTACAAAATGAAAGCTGTTGAAATGTCCTTTACTGCCGTTCCAACCTAAGTTCTGACGTCAGCATTTACGCACAGTCTATCAGTTACGTTCATTAAAGATTCTATGACAGACTTTTATAACTGCATCAAAGATGTCGTGAAAATCGTTCTAATATTTTCTGTAATTATGCTTAAAATTTTGGGTAAATCGGTAAATGTAATTTTTCATTTCTCGATGAGTAAGAATTAAAAATGGCTACTGAACTTAAGTAAATACGCTTCATTTCCTCAACATTTTAGTGATTAAAAAGTGATTGATTATATTTTCCGTATGATGTGTATCAGCTGATTCCCTGTTATTTCGGCGTGGAATGAAAACGTAAGTAATCACGGTAATGTCGATGGACTCATACACCACAAAGAGATCCACTAGACGATTCTAAGATCGTGAAGTTTATTTTGTGATATCATTTCGTCGGTTAATTATTTCCTGATTTTAGATTAACGTTCGATGCTGATAACATTATTATATTAAAACGAAGCCAATTCGAGTTTACATTTTATAGCATCTTGTGGAATGTGTTTGAATTATTGAACTAAAGAGTACTCATCTTTACTGTTGATCACTCATTTTACATTATGAACGGGGTGCACGATGAGGACCGCAGGATGCGGCTCAAAATGTTGGAGGAGAAAATTCAAGATCAGAGGGGAATTGGAAATATCGATTCGCTATTAGATACTGTACAAGCCTTATACGCTGACTGTGATCATCCGTCTGTTAAAAAGATGAAAAATATTGAAATGTACATCAATAGATGTAAGTGAAATATCTATTAATCTTATTCAAACAATCCGATGTACTCGTTTACTATAGAACCTTAATGTTATTTTAGATGAAGAGTTTGCAAGCGATATTGTGGATTTGAGAATGAAAACTGACGACTTTGTTCATATCAAAGTAATTGGACGGGGCGCGTTTGGGAAGGTTCAACTTGTCCGCCACAAATCCACCAAAAAAGTATATGCTATGAAACGGCTCAGCAAGGCAGATCTCATAAAACGTTCCGATTCAGCGTTTTTCTGGGAGGAAAGACACATTATGGCGCATGCCAAATCCGAGTGGATAGTTCAGCTTCATTTTGCTTTTCAAGATTCGAAATACCTTTACATGGTTATGGATTATATGCCTGGCGGCGACGTAGTTAATTTAATGTCAAATTATGACATTCCCGAAAAGTGGGCCAAATTTTACACCATGGAAGTTGTACTTGCACTGGATCACATTCATTCGATGGGTTTTGTACATCGTGATGTGAAACCGGATAATATGTTACTCGATAAATGCGGTCATTTGAAACTAGCGGATTTCGGAACGTGTATGAGAATGGATTCAGATGGATTAGTCCGTTCGAATAATGTCGTTGGAACACCCGATTACATATCACCTGAAGTTTTGCAAAGCCACGGCAAAGGTATTTATGGACGAGAATGTGATTGGTGGTCGGTTGGTATATTCGTCTATGAGATGCTGGTTGGCGAAACTCCCTTTTATGCAGACAGTTTGCTGGGCACTTACAACAAAATCATGTACCACGAAAATAACTTAACATTTCCAGATGAGGTGGAGTTTTCCAAGGAAGCGAAATCTCTGATACTGGTCAGTTTTTAAATATCTCTGTGTTAATTCTTCGAATGACTTGATTTCTTCTAGGGTTTACTGTGTGATAGAACAAAACGCCTCGGCAAGAATAGCGTAGATGAAATAAAAAATCATCGTTTCTTTGCCAACGACCAATGGACTTTCGACAATCTTCGCGATTCTGCGCCACCAGTCGTTCCTGAACTTACAGGCGACGACGATACCAGTAATTTCGAGTACTACGAAAGAGATGAGACCACTGAAGAAGTTTTTCCTGTACCAAATAGCTTTGTTGGAAATCATTTACCATTCATCGGTTTCACTTACAATTCCGATTATCAGCTGTTGTCCGAACGAAACGATCTGATCGACGGACCAAACACGAACCACGTAGAATCACAAGGTACAAATGCTGTAGTCGCCAAGCTGGAGTTTCTGCTCGAACAGGAAAAATGCAACGTCGATTCTCTAGAGGCAAAACAGCGTATCCTGATTGCACAGTTAGATACTTTAGCTAGACGCGAAAGCGAACTTAGAGATGAAACTGTCAAGTATGAAAAAGAACTTGCGTTGCTTAGGCATAATTTTAAGGAAGCTCAAAGGAAAGCAGACAACGAATTTGAATTAAGAAAAAAGACTGATAAGTATCTAACGGACTTGAAAAAACGTTTAGAAGAGGAGCAAAATAAACGCACCAAGGAAATGAACAATAATCAACAGCATAACGATAAGATAAATTCGTTGGAGAAACAGATCACAGAGATACAGGAGGAACTTAAGGTTCAAACAGACAATTGCCACAGATTCCGCAAACAGGTCAACGAGTTAACGATGGCGAAGGCGACCTTCGAGCAACGAGCAGGGGAATACCAAACAAAATTGCAAAATTTGCAAACACAACGCGACAATCTGCAAAAAGAAGTCGCTTCGTTACAAGGCCAGTTAACTCAAGAAAGGAGTTCGAGAACTCAAGCGTCGGATCAGCAGAGGATACTCGAAAGCAAAATACAATCATTGAATGGCGAACTCGATCGGGCCAGAGTGAGAGAGAACAAAGTAGCTGCCGACAATACGCAATTGAGCGAAAAAGTTTCTAACTTGGAAAAAGAATGCGCGAGCTTGGGTTTGGAGTTGAAGAGTGCCCAAAATCGATATCAGCAAGAGGTTAGGGCGCATGAAGAAACCGAAAAAAGCAGAATGATGAGCAAGGAAGAAGCAAACATGGAGGTGGTTAAGGGTGAGTTGTCGAACTTCGTTAACCGTGGATGTTGAGAAAAATGTTGCTTACATGCAGATCTTTTTAATAGGATAACTAAAGGTAACGTTCTTAAATTTTAACGATTGTTTTGATTGTTTTCACCTGGATGAAATTTCGACTTGATAGCGGTTTTCACTGAAGTAAATGCCATATTGTTTTGTATATTCTGTAAATGATTATACTTTTCGTTGTGTCGCACTGTATAAAACATCCATACGAACTTGGTGAGTAAAAGATTATTTTTGTTTCTTCTTTCAAGCTCTACAAACTAAACTAAACGAAGAAAAAAGCGCTCGACAGAAAGCGGATCTGAACTCGCAGGAGAAAGAGCGGCAAATTTCGATGCTGTCAGTTGATTATCGACAAATTCAACAACGTCTCCAGAAACTGGAAGGAGAACATCGTCAAGAAGTTGAAAAAGTCAAAGCTCTCCATAGTCAAATCGAACAGGAGCAACAGAAGAAAACAATCCTTCAAACCGATATTGGTCATCAATTATCAGAAATTGCTAAATTAAAAGCGAGAGAATCGCAATTATCTGGAGAAATCAATCAGATGCAAGTGAGTTATAGATTTTGACCAAACATACCAATAGGAATAATAAATATTTGTTTTCAGGAAAGCAAGAAAAAGGTAGAAGAGGAGTTATACAGAATTAAACACGAATTCCAGCTCGAGCAACTTCAACTGAAAGACCTTCAAGAGTCATTAGAAACGGAACAGAATTTCTGCACGTTGTATAAAACGCAGACTGTTGAGCTCAAAGAAGAACTCGAAGAAAAAATTAAGGAGTTCAAAGAAGAACGGATATCTTTGAAACATCAATGTCAATTGGCTCTAGCGAGGGCCGACTCAGAGGCGCTAGCTCGGTCAATAGCTGAGGAAACTGTAGCTGATTTGGAAAAGGAAAAAACTACTAAAGAATTAGAACTGAAAGATTTGTTAATGAAACATCGTACAGAGCTTACGTCCAAAGAAGTTAATTTTAATCTCCTAAAAGATCGTGAAGCTGACGTGAAGAAAGCGAACGAGCAATTACTGAAAGATAAAGACGAGTTAATTAGACAGCTTAAACAACTGCAAGAGGAGATTAATCGTAAAGGCGAAAATAGTGAAGAAGTGGAAAAACTTCACGCGAAACTGAAAACCGAATCGTTGCTGAAACAACAAGCTGTTAACAAATTGCACGAGATCATGAATAGGAAAGAACTGAAAGAGGGTAAAGGTAAAAGTAAAGTTTCTAATGCGGACTTGCGAAGAAAGGAGAAGGAGTTGAGGAAATTGCAGCAAGAATTGAGTCAGGAACGTGAGAAATACAGTTTGAGTTTGTCTTCCTGTCAGAAGAACATCCAGGAATTGACGAGTCAATTGAACGACGAAACAACTGCGAAACAACGTCTTCAAATGGAACTCGATAGTAAAGACTCAGAAATCGAACAACTTCAAATGAAGTTGGCTACAATGAACACCGAGACAACGTCATTGAGTTCAGCTGACAACGATGCGGATGAGTTGAGTTCAGAGGCGCTATTCGAAGGTTGGTTGTCTATTCCATTCAAACAGAATATTCGAAGGCATGGATGGAAAAAACAATACGTGGTCGTGTCCAGTAGGAAAATTATTTTTTACAATTCGGAGAACGACAAGCAAAACACTGATCCCGTCATAGTTCTAGACCTTTGGTGAGTGTGTACACTTGCGCACTAAATACATTATTGATTCTGATCGTTTTTAGCAAAGTGTTCCATGTGCGATCCGTAACTCAAGGCGACGTTATTAGGGCGGATTCCAAAGATATTCCACGGATTTTTCAACTGTTGTACGCTGGAGAAGGGGAGGCTAGAAAACCAGACGACCAAAGTAGTAATCTGGATGTGAGTTCGATTCGTAGTTTTGAAGATAAACCAGGCACCACCGTGCATAAGGGACATGAATTCCTGCATATATCTTATCACATGCCGACTACGTGTGAAGTTTGTCCTAAACCCATGTGGCATATGTTCAGGCCGCCACCAGCGCTCGAATGCAGAAGTAAGTATAGTATGAATTTTTCTAATCATCACATTCGCATTCGTCTATTTTCCGGTAGGATGCCATATCAAAATCCACAAAGACCACTTGGAGAAGAAAGACGACAACGTGCCGCCATGCAAACTCCACTACGATCCATCTTATGCCAAAGAGCTGCTCCTGTTAGCGCCGTCGAACGAGGAACAGCAGCAATGGGTGCTTCGGCTGAGCCGCAAAATTCAAAAGTGCGGTTTCAAGGCGAACAACTCGAACACGTTAGATTCGGCTAAAGTTTCGCTTAGGTAAGCGCGGCAATGACGCGTCTTTCCGCCGGTCAGGTCTCTCACCGGCCGGCCGGTTGTTGGTTCATCTTCCTTCTGACAGGGAATTTTCAAGATCAAATACGAGACCGCCATACTTAAATTCTCAACGCTCCGCTATTTCGCCGGCGAATTCTTCCATGGCCAATAAATGACAACGAATTAACCGTCCCTCCTCACGAATAAATCGGTCGTAAGGATAGCGATTGAGAATATTCTTTCATATTGAAGGGCGTAACTAGTCGGATTACGATGTGAAAAATCCTCCTTTCGATGTATTCGTGAATATTTAAGATTAAAATCGATGTATCGATCGAAATTATTTCGAGGTGCTGAATTTCAATTGAAACGCCTTTGTTTTTTTTTTCATTATACCACACTTATACATTCCTTTAACTTGAATCATTTCCACCGAGTTGATTCATTGTCGCGCTCGATATTTTCAATGATGATTGAAAAGTGGCGCTGTAAATTTTGTTGTTATTACTTGTACAGATTATGTAGTTTAATTATATTTCGTCGATTTTATGTATTTATTGATTTATTTTATATAATTTGAGTATAGCATTTGTGCCTTAGAAGGTGCTGCCAAACTAGGCAGTGTAAGCGCTATTTTCATTATCCATATAATAGGCTCGTAATAAATTCTAGTTGTTGAGAATCCAAAAATGAGCAAATAAACGATGCGACCGATAAAAGTTGATATATTATTTAATGACGCAACATCTATTCCCTCATATTATATAGTTGAATATCTCAAAATAATTTCACTTTTTTCTTGGATTCTTGCTGTTTCCATTTAGGTAGTTTCTGAAAGTCGGTGTAATTCATTTTGAATACCGACAGGAAGTCGTCATGGGTGAGATGAAGCTGAAAGTAAATTAAATGACTCAAATAAATGGTTAAGAATATTTTACGCACTTCTTTTCGTAAGGGATCAACTTTCGCTGGCAACTTATCGTTTTGTTGCAAAAGTATATCTAGGGGAAACTTATCGTATTGATCGAATTCTTTGCATTCGGTTTTTATCGTTAAACTGTGTCCGTTCTTTTTGTTTTCTTCATTTTCATTCTTGGACATCTCTAATTCACGGCGCAGGCGTGAGAAATTGCGATAGTGCTGTAACATTTATATTGGTGAATGCTCTGGTTGCGGATATTTTACCACCTTCCAATATTTCTTATTCCAAGTTGGGAAGAAACCTGTGAAAGTAGGAGGTTCTTCACCTTGCTTCACTTGAATAATGGGAATGTCCATTTCTTTTCCGGATGGATCTTTAACGTGATCGTTGAATCAACTGTCGGTTCATAATAAAACCTCACCTGACAGTAAGTAGTCAAGAGCTGTTTTCAAACTCATCCTTTGGTCCTCTTTGGTGCTTAAATTACCAATCCAAATGTACAAAACATGGATCGCGTCCAGTAACATGATGTCTTCTGGTATTAGATTCTTTTGAGTAAATTGAGAAATTTCTTCGTTTATAAAATTCTGATTATCCTTTGAACAACAAAATAATCTTGGAATTATACTTCGGTACTCATCCTTTACAAGATCTGTTTTGTATCTGCTTTTTCCACCCAGCAAATTGAAGAAATCGGGTTTTTCTTTCCCTGCAACATCGATGAAGCGTTTTTAAACTTTATTTTTTAAGAAGAAGACACCTTTTTTGTAGTCGCTTGGAAACCAATCGACAAGCAAAATTTTTTATAGAAGTTAAGCATGAATCCATTTCACAAACCGTTGTGAGAAGGTAATTTTTTTCGGTAGATTGGACAAAAATGATACCAATGATCCTCGCTCGCAGGGACATAAAATTTGTACCCACGATATTTTTTAAGAAACCGTACATTTTCTTCGTTGTTTTTTGGGTTTATGTACTTCAAGCTTGAAAAGTCATTGTAGTTACAATTACCTTCAAGTACGATTTCAAAATCTTTCCGGACAAAACCTTTAGCCATTTCCCTCTGGTCTCCATTGGAATACTGTCCACACCATATAAAAGAGTGTTTTCCCCTGATAAAAACGAAACAGTAGTTCGAATTTAAAGATGAACACTTCAATGGTACTTGAACAGCTTTGCTCTCGTATTTTGTGGCTCCGTAAACTTGCACCAAATACTGATGCGGTTGTTTTAAATTTTTCCCGCTCTCTACGATAATTGGTTTTTTCTCGTTTCCCCAATTTAATAATAACGTTACCATCAAATGAAGATCCCTTTCCATGAAATATTATCAGTTTTCCTTGAAAGATTTGTAGAAAATGTGGAGGTTCGTGACCTTGTATTATCCTAGCTTGAAATCCGATTCTATCCAGTTCTGCTTCGATTTCAGATGATTTTTGGAGTGTACAATCAATGTCCTCCTGACTCGCATTTGATCCCTAGAAGTGATTTTCAAAATCAACCACTCATTCAAGTAAAAATTACCAGCCAATAATATAGAAGATGTTTATCTCTTCGAGTTGTGTAAGTGTATAAAACAATGTAACAGTCGTTAGAAAAAAATGACCCGTGTTTTTCCTTTGGAATTTCGATTGCTCTTGGATTTTCAACTCTCCATAAAGTTACTCGACCACAGCCATTGTCAATCAACTGAGTTTCGGCTGAAAGACTTGGTCGATCTTCCATAGCTTGCGCATCGAATTTTGATATCAAAACTGTTGGTTTCGTACCTGAAATTATTATTTATTATAAAATCGTTAAAGTTACTGATGATCGTATTACTCTTAACTTCGTCCTTCCAGCAGGAGAATAAAAATTTAAATTCGTAAGGTTCATGACCGTCCACTACCCTTGTTACCTTGGTGGTACCCGCGTATTTCTTTTTCTTCACAAAACCCCTGGCGTTTCTTAGAGCTTCCATTCGTTCCTTGTTACTAGTTCGTTTTCCGACCCAAATCCAAACGCCCAAGTTTCCTTGATCGATTATAAAAACGCTCTACGATTATAAAGAGTATTAAGTTGTACATCAATTGAAAATGTTGATACCTCAGAGTCTAAATCGGATTGTTTTAACGGCCCATCTTTAATTTCTGCCACTTTATACTTTCCTTCTACATCCGAACACTTATAAAGTCGAAGTTGGTTGTTGATTTTGCTGTTACCCTGATCATCTACATCTGGGAGTACCAATCGTTTATCAAGGGGTAAAATTTTGTCAAAAATTATTCTATTTTCTTCGGTTAGTGTTTTTTCATAACCATCGTCGACGAAAACTAAGTCACAATTTGGACTCGAGTTCTTGAATTCTTCTGCAATCTGCGCAAATATAAAATTTAAATAACACCCAGCACATCGATACTTTGTCACCTTCAACGCATGTATCCTTTCAGTTGCATTCGAAGACCTTCCAATCCATAAAAAAATATATCGCGTGGTGTGTAGTAAAAGAATATACGAACTATTGAACGATGTCCACGAAATTTCTGATAGTTCTGTAAGAATGGGGCAGCATTTTCCCTTAACTCTGAATAACTTAGGGTAAGTGGAAATGCCACAAGACACACTCATATCTTTCAAGATTCTGAAAAAAATCGGATGAGAACAATTACCAAACACACCATTAACGTGCCTGATTCCATTTTTAAAGTAACCCTTGAATCGGGAACATTCGTAGTTTTGCATCTCACGATGTTGCGTTGTGACACCGCTCAACACGTTATCCAATTCGACAGTTTTGAACGCCGCTATTCCAGCGCTGTTGGGGGTCGCTTGGACACCCAACCAAAAATGAACATGGTACTCCAACATCTCGTTTCTGATTTCCCTGGACTTAAAAAATGTTGAGTTAGATGAAGTTTTTGTGCAAAACAGGTAAGACGTACCACCGTCTCCACCCCTGAAGGCTGTCCTTGTAGCGACGCACAGTATATTATGTACGATTCGTTCTCGCGGAATGTTCCAAATTGATCTTTTGATACAACAGTCAGAGACATATCTTCCACCCTCCATACTGCGAATTCGGTCCAAAGTTTGCGTATTTTACGAAACGCCGTGTCTACGTTTTGGGGACCGCTGGTTGCTGCGTTCGATTCTTCCTGAAATTTATCGAAGTATAATATATAGGATGAACAAATTAAATATTTATCTATTTTTGTTTTTAGACTTGTGCATTGTTGTAATTGTGATTAAAAATAATTTATAATACTCCAAGCGCCATGAATACTTTTTATTTATTTTTTATCTCCTAAGGTTACACACTTCCTAAAGACCTATCAACATCCCCCTTTCAGTTTTTATGTTGTTTATTGCTCACCTATGTGTCGTTCAGTATCGTTCGTGCGTTCAAAACAACAAATTGTAGCCGCACAGCTGCTGCACAGTAGGCCACAGCACAGTGAGCTTATACAATTTGCCGCATGGCGCTTTATATATCGCAAACGTTCCTTTCTTGAAAACCGAACAATTCATTGTATAACGTATGGTTAATATATTTTAGACGAGATAAACAAAATTGAAATCTCTTACATTGAATTAGTAAAACCGATCATTGTCAAATAGATAAATATTTGCGGCTTCATTATTCTCTCGAGGTTTGTTCGAAATGAGCAAACCCTGAAGGTTCATAATATAGAAAATTATTGAAAGATCTTCTGAATCTTAGTAGGAATACAAAGTTTTCAGACAATTTTCGATGGTTCGAATTTTGGAAAAAATTTTAAATAATTACTGTTTCAACTTAGTTGAAATGTTTGAAACTGTTAAAAAAACTGATTAAATAATTCATAGATTCTGAAAAAGTTTGAAATATTGGAATAAAAGATTTGAAGAAATTAAAACAAAAGTTTGAAATTTCACAACGTTTGTGGTTCAAAAGTTGACATCCTAGAATATTATTGGGATGTTTGAGGAAGCTCGACAAATTTGAAATAAATTCGTTTCAAATATGAAACTCAAATATTCCAAAGGATTTTAGATATATATTGAAAATATGAAAAACAGCATCATTTTAAAAGATGTGTCTGGTTAAATTATGGAATTTTGTCGGAATTCCAGAATTTTCTGAAAGCGATTGATATTAAAGACGTAAAAGTTCCAACACATGGAAAGTCGTGGAAGTTTTTGAAATATTGGAATTTAGAAGTTAAATGAAAAATCAAAGTGATGGTCAGAGGGTTGTAAATGCGAAAATTGCTTTCAAGTGCAAATAGACGATAGAAATAATAATCATTATTAAGAAACGGTTGAAAGTATAGCAATGAGATTTTTTACAATCAACAACCTCTGGCGTCAAAAAAAGTTAATTTAACGTTATTCATGAATTTTGTGATTTTTAATTAAACAGTTTACGTTTTTTAAGAACCAACTAGTTTTCACTCGCAATTTGCTCCCTCCACAATCACCTCCTGAGAAATACGATCTCAGCCATCGGCTTGGAAAAAAATGGTCCCGTTCTCGCTACTTGAATTTCACGATGCTACAGAATAATATCTAACGTGACATAAATAAAAAGAAATAGGATTCGTGACGCTTTACGGCTCACGCGTTTCCAAACACGATCACTACAGGAACAAAGCGCGTTTCTGGTGGACGAAGCGAAACGATCTTATGGGATTTTTATGATATCTGCAACAAACCAATCGCAAAGTCTGGAAAAATCTAATTCGCCAAGTTTAAAAAAGTGTCGTATCAAAAAAAAAAAATTTAATTGCTCGCAGTAAGTAAAAATTTGTTATGCAGAGAAAATTATTGACGATGAAGAGCAGATTAACAATTTTGGTACGCGTTTCTTGGATTTTAAAATTAATGTAACACGTAATGAAAAAATAATAACAATTTGAAATAGCATGTATTGAATAATACCGTAAACGTTACCGTTAAATTTTTCTCATTGAAGCTTATCGCGTTTTCCCATTTAATACCGTCTATGTGTGTGCGTAATGATAATTTAAAAAAATACATTCGCTCATCCTACCGTGTCTTCGATACCTACGTAATCGTTTTGTGTAAGTTCCAGAACTTGCATCTCGTTTTAAACAAATTACGAAATATTCAAAAAACACGAACGGCGACACTTTTTTTTTAAATATCATGAACTTTTTAATCGTGCGAACAGTCGCAACGTCTTGTCTCGTGAAATATGGTGAATTACTTCTTTGACGCTGCACTGAACATCTACCGGTACTCGACGCGTTCGAACAAAAACAGTAGGTACCATTCCTTCCTGCTCGAGGTCTAGGCAATTCAGGCGCCGGTGACTGACCCCCTACCTCCTTGATATTCCCGTTTCTTACCTCGGGCATCATTTCCGTACTGAATTGATCCAAATACGTCTAATTATCAAATTATAACTTCCTATCGAAAAATGGCTTCGTACTCGAATATCTCATAATCGAAATGTGACCGCATTATTAGATTACTATTGATTCGAAAGGAAATAATCCTGTGGAGTTGAATTCGATAGTATTGTAGATTGTTAGTTCTACGTCTGTCGATTCAATTATGGAATCTTTAGAAAAAATGACAGTGACATGTTGTCAATAACAGAATTAAAAACCACTATTACCTATTACGGAGGGTCAGAAATAATTGGATGAACAGTGATGGATAGCTCAAGCAAATTTATTTTTGATCTGCGTTCTAGTTAGTAATGACGAGACAATTTTTTTTAATTCTCAAACGTTTTTTAAACCTTTATGAAAATTGCTAAAAAGCAGCTATTTAATATTTTCATCAAAAAAATTATAATGGAATATTTTCAGAGAATTATATTTTCTTTTACCTTTTATGTGTGTAAGAGCTGCAGCACAATCATCATCGTTATATAAATTGAGAAATAAAACTGTACCACTATTCATTTTCTTGCACTTTTAAAAGACGGACGAAGGTGCCGAAACCTCTTCAATGAGAAAATGTCTTTTTTACGGTGAATTGTAGCTTCATCGGATGCATAACAAGAGAAGAACATGTGAAATGGAAAACATTTTTTACTTACAATTCTGATCATCTCTATCTGTAGGGTGGACAGTCCGTTACTTGAAAGCCATTATCGAACCAAACGCGATCGATCTGTTTTGATCTACGCAACGGATTGAATCTACGCTCTTCGATTGTGTTTAGACGCCGTAAACTATTACAATTTTTGGAACATTTAAAAAACGCTAATGGTTTTGATGTGTACCGACTTACTTTGCCACTATTGCATTGTGAAAACTTTCGAAATTGTCGAATATCCGGTGGCGGAAACACGCATCACTTTCCATCATTGTTGGATTTGAATTCGTATTGTTCGTTAACGAGGGCGGGAAAAGACAACTGTCGAAAATTGTTTCTTCTTGATCAGACTCTGACTTTTGTTACTGGAATCGTTCAGAAATCAGTGCGTCTTGTTAATAACAGCAACATAATAAAATTTGTAACAGTTGATAATATTAGAAAATATTTGATAATGTTGGTGTACTGAAATCCGTCCAACGATTAAAAAAGTAGGTGTAATAAATGTTATATTTTCAATATATTTTTTTCGCTTTTTAATTTAGATAGAAACTAAAGCTTTTATTTTTCGAGCATTTCGTTACAAGGTTTTAGTCTTTGGAGGAACATTATCTTCAACCGAGATTCTTGCTGGGAAATCCTACATTTGACCGCAAATTGTGTTTGGAGTGTAGAGATTCACGTGTACGCCGATGAGTTAACGGAAGACTTCGACGCCGGCATCACTCATGCGATGAAAAAAAATTACCATAATGATAGTACACGCATTGCTGGTCATTTCGATGTTCTACAGAAGGAAGTACAATGGCCCTTTAATAATTCCACTATGGATTAATTACCTGCTCCCACTTAAATTTCTGCAAAAATCACAAGTATAGATTATCGTCATCGATCTAAATATAATTCCCTAAGTTTGTTGCGTCAAAAAACATGTATATCGTCGGAGTTCGTTGATTTCGATGGAGCCGCACAGTTCATTTCGAATGAACTTCAAGTAACTTCAAGTGACTTACTCTTTCCTATTCAACCGCTCATTCCGAGGGCACATTCATAAACATTATATGCTCTGATTTAGTTATGCCCTACTTAATGATTTTTATTAAAACGATTTCTTGATTTTAAATACCAAAAATATTTTTTAAAAGTTTGCAAACATGAACACTATTAGTGATTCATAATGAATAAACTGCAAAGATTAAAGAATCTTGTAGATAAAACGACAATTGTTTGGTTACCACTTAAAAAATTTCCCAAAATCGATTCAGTACTGATTAATCTTTTGCCTTTAGTCGATTTAACGGGTTGCCTAACATATCCAATCTGTGTACTCTTACACTTCATTGGAGTGACGTCATAACCTAAAATCAAACAGCGTTCTTATTTCTATGCTTCTCCGTGACATAGAATCATGACAATGCGGATGGTTTATTATTATTGTTGTCAGAAGAGTATTGTCTATTGTGCCCATCTAGAGAAAGCATTCGAGAAGTATTGTTTGTCATAAAATAAAAGAATACCAGTGTGAAAATGAGTGTACCTCTGGCGTGCGATTGGCAGTCTACGAGGAAATTGGTAAAGGAAAGGGGCCAATACCTTCTGGAGACAGGAATATGGAGTGACTGTAGGTTTATAGTCGGTACAGAACCTAATCAATTGGTCCTCGAGGGTCACAAACTATTCCTTGCTATGTCTAGTCCAGTTTTCGAAGCGATGTTTTATGGCGGAATGGCTGAGAAGGATCCCATTGCTATATTAGATGTGCAACCAGACGCCTTCAAAGCCTTGTTAGAGTGAGCATTTTTCTACTTAATTCACAACGTTCATTGTATTATTTCTTATACTGTTATTAACCTCCATTATATTTTCAGATATATTTATACAGACACCATCAATTTGAGCTCTTTTGACCAAGCATGCGAATTATGTTACGGTGCTAAGAAATACATGCTCCCTCATTTGGTTGAAGAATGTACGAAATATTTATGGTCAGACTTATATCCTAAAAATGCTTGCCGAGCATATGAATTTGCTAAGTTGTTCGAGGAGCCAATATTAATGGAGAAATGCTTAAATGTAAGTAATAAAAATCAAAAAGTTTTAAAAAAAACAAATTTTCAATGCTTAGATAATCTGCACTCAAACGAGGGAAGTTCTGACCGAAAGTAGTTTTGAAGAAGCTGAACTTAACACAATTATCACAATATTTGAGCAAGACGAGTTGAACATTACTTCGGAATTGGAATTATTCTTTTCACTACAACGTTATGATAATAGACACAATTTGTCATCAGGTATTATAGGTTAACTTTTGTTATTTCTTTGTATATGTATGAACTATTTACAGAATCGTCGACTGGCTCGTCAAGTAATCGTCCGACAATAAGGGATGCGCTAATGAAGATTCGATTTTTGACGTTAACGCCACAGGAATTCGCGGAGTTTACAGCGAATTCGAATCTACTGACACAGACGGAAAAATTTCAAATTTTGATGAATATTTGTTCACCGAGCGCTGCTGGACCAATGCCTGAAGGATTTTCTTTGTCCTTATCCAAAAGAAAGAAGAATTTGCGGAACACTAACCATAATTCATTTCTTTTTGTAAGAATATGATACTTTTGAATGTTTGAATTCTTCTATTTCTAGTTGTTATATTTTCTCAATAGACTTCTATTTATCATTTCATCAATTGCTTTCTGTTTCAAAATTATTCGGTGTCGCCATCATAACTCATATCAAAATAATCTTAAATATACTTTTTCAAAAATGCGTAGGGCATAGTAAAACAACGATTTGATTATTTAAGTTAGGTAATTGAATTGAGACTAATCTCACCCTTGATGTCAATTTTCAGCCCGAGCCTTCATTTATGGACACTTCAAGAACCTCGATGATAACATATCCAGCAGCCAGTACGGAAGGCAGTAGTGAAGCTTTGAATCGATTTAACTGCTCCAGGCAGCTATTGAGTATTACTGAATGCATGAATACTAGTGTCTTAGATTGTGCGCTTACATTCTCATGCGACAAAAATATAGGGATTTATGGTATCGAAGTAAGTATTTTTATTTAGCAAAAAGAAATTAAAACTCTTTGTTTGGAAAGAGTGTTTTTTCATTGAAAACATTATGTGTTGCAGTTTCGTAATTTTTAACTGTTTCAGGTTCCCGCCCAAGTTCCATTGGACGATCAAGGACCCACTGGTTATTATACAGAATTACTGTATGCTCATCTTCTAGATGCCGATGGCAGCAGGTTGACGTATACACATTTTACAAGTAGAGTTAAATTCAATTCTCTAATAGAAATTTCATTCAATCGACCAATTTACATACAAAAGAATAAGGTAAATATCAACAAATCATTGATAATGTTTTTTAATATTTATCAATCCATAGATATACAAAGTTGGCGTTGTATTAAACAAAGTCGGTCGTTATCCCATTGGAATGTACCCAAATACTACCGTCTCGAATGGGGTTGTCTTCTCTTTCTCTCAAGGTGTTTCCGCTGGAGATTCGGACAGAGATGGTTTGATTCGTTCCATCATATTTTCAATGTCAAATCCGAACAATAATTTCTCTACATTTATGCCTTCGTATCAGAAGGTGATCAAGTCGTATAACAAACCTTAGAGATTTATAAGGTTTTATTGTTCTTTGTGAGATTTTAATGTTATTTAAGAGTTCCAATTATTTTGCATTTGTAAAGAAAAATCGTAATGTAAAAAGCTCGTTGTTACAATTTTATTGTCATACGTTTGTGTTTATGTAATAACATTGGGTTAGAGATGTAATAAAATATATTTAAGAAAATGTCTTATTGATTTGGTGACAAGCTCCTTTAAAGGTTCTCGACGTCCTGGATGCACTCTGAAGAAAAGGTGTTTCAGTTCAAATTTATTATGGTATTGCGAATAAATTTGAAATAAATTATAACAGTGTAATTTGTGATAGTATATACAATTTGACAAACATAAATAATTCATGAGAACATGGCGCGCATGTATGAAGTTCTTGGATGAATAAACGCTATTTCGTTGCAACTTTTATTTGTTGAGATACTTTAGAAAGTGAGATACTCGAATAGAATTCTATGCGTCTTTTCAAATTTACAGCTACGGTTTACAGTTTCTTTTCCTGTGAGGTAGATTTTTAGTTGTTATGTAATGCCATCTATGATTTCCGTATTTGTGTACGCACGGACACGCGCATTGGATGCTGACAGTTCGTATATTAAAATTTCAGATTTCGCAAACGACATTTGAACCGCTAAGTACAACTGAAATTGGCGAGAATGTTGTTCAAAAATTAGGAAATGGACAATGGAATTAAAAAGAACTCAAATGGTTTGTTAAAATGAGAACTTCGTATTATTCGTACCTCCGTAGTTCGTAGGTTCGTATATCGTGCACATAGACAAGATTCACGTTGTATATTTTCTCATTTTCGTCAAGATACATAGGTAGGTTTTGTGCTCGTTAGGTCACTGAAGATTAGTTGGTTTCCGTGGTTTTTGTATAGAAAAAGCGCAAAATTCCGTGAATTGAAGTCATTCGATGCGCGTAATTCCCAGTGATCAGTTTTGCGCCCGAAACGTTTAAACCTTTTGCAAATGGGATGTTTGATTTTGCAGATATTGGAAATGTGTGAAGATTAATGCAGGTGAGATAATATTACGACGTGTCCTTCATTTCTCTTGAAGAAAATTTTAAATTTGCCGCGAATGTCGGGTGCGTGCGTGTGTTGGAATTTTCACTTTGTGTTAAGATTCTTCGGTATTTCTTTTTATTTCTCTTAACTTTCAGATCAATATTTACTCGAACTTTGTACTTGAATAATTTACATAGTACTCATTCAAGTTGTTTTTGGTTTACTCAAAAAGGATTTTTTTGATTCATCTTATTGTGTTTGATAATATTTGATTGTCGAATTTTTATTTTTCCTTCACACGCAATAATTTTCGTTTATTCGTATATGAAGACACGATTTGCGTTTGTTATCATTTTACAGATGAAAGTTAATTGAAATTCATCTTCTCCGGTCGGTCGAAACATGATTTAAGCGTATGTCGTCACTATGTGATACTGGTTTAAAGTAGGCAATATAATGTTCGGACAAGAAGAAGAAAAAACTTGAAATGTTCTGTGCCACATTTTATGACGATATTTAAAACAAAAATAGTGCTTCAAATTGCAATAAAATTTCTAATTACTCAGCTTTGAAAGATTTTTGAAGGCAAAGTTGGCTAAATCGTGTAATCGTTCTCGACGAATGATCAATTATTTGAGTAGATGACGGTGATTAATTTCGTTTTGTCTCATTAGTTTGATGCAAGAAATCGTCGAACAATGGGTCAGAACAAAAAAACATATCACAAAGTTTCAAAAAGACAACAGAGAGATAGAAATAAACATCAGGAAGCCGGTAAGTAGCTGTTCGAATTCTGATATAGGTTATGTTTCATTATTTTGATATTGTTCTATTACATAGTTATAACAAGGTTTTGTTCATCGAGGTAGATATTTTCTAGTCACTCGTTCGCGCATATTGCATCAATTGTATAGATTCCTTATCAATGCTTTGTTCTATAAATATATTTGTGCATAAACAGGGTCAGCCAAGTGAGGCTCATCCTCCCAGAAATAATGAAAATATGTATTTGTGTTGATTGAGTCGGTCGATCTGTAACCGTGTTGCCCAATTTCTAAGTTGGGAATTTTTCAGGTACTTAAATTTATTAAATGGACGATGATAACTAATTTCTGCAGCGATCAGTTTTAATTTGTTTGTTTATTAAGACTAACGATGAAAATTTCGAAGTGACATTTACTGGAAAAAGAAGGCCTATCGATAAGCAACCAGTCTCTGTGATAAATTTTGAATTACAAGACTTTAATTAATTGTGATTACAAACCCGTACCTCCGTTTATGTTGTTCTGATTAGGAAATGATCGAAACAATTAAATTCCCGATTATTTCTTATAATATTGATAATAAATGAATCATATTATTGTTGGATTTAATAAAATCGACCGAAAGGTGGCGGCGTATTCTTGTCTCATTCCACGGCCTACTATTATCAAGGTCTTCATTGTCAATTCAATCTGTTGTCGTCGTAATTCGGGATTCCCTTTTCGAAGACGGCTATGACTTGCACATCTTTTTCTGAGAACCGTTTCATTCACGTATAATCGACATTTCCCAGCGATTCCGGTTTCGATTCATTCGCAGCTTTCGACGATATTTAATCGAACTCTGGAAAATGCAAATGACGATATTTCCCCCAAGGCTCGTGAAACTGAAACCGGTTCGAAACTCGTATTCGTTATATTATTGTTTATTATTATCTTCTAATTATTACGTTTGAGCGCGATACGATCAAAGCAATACGTTGGAATCCCGAAAATTTCGTCGTCGTCTAAATCAAAAACCGAATTTTCGAACGACACGTGTGCCGCCGTGGGACTGCAATGTTTTCGCCTTGATATTCGATGACGCCAAACAGTTCGAATCATAAACAACAAGTCAATGCACCAGCTACAAAATATCGCCATTTTGTTGTTACTTGTATTCAAAATGAGCGCAACTTCCCCACGTGCGGACATAACGTCACCTTTTTCGGACAGAAATAACTAGTCAACACATCGTTTTCCTTTGAATTCTTTTCGGAATTTTGCATAACTGGGTATCATCAAACGGAAGTTATCAAGATGAGGACGCAGTATTGTTGTGTTTGAAATCATTCTTGGTATACCAAAACTAAAATTTATTTCACTCAGATGAAATGAATCTCTGTCCAGCCTGTTTCATCGTTTCGACGATTAAGCTATCCACACAAAAACAAATCAAACGGTGTTTAATCTGCTCATTTCGGCTGGTAATTCAATGGATCCCCTGCCTACCATTTCAATACTTTACAGAATGAATAAAAAATAACGCACAAATATCTCATCTTCGGTATTTGCTGTTTCATAGAAAAATGCTGGATCACATCAACTTTACATATATAATTGTAATCTTCTATGAGGGGTAGAATGTAGCTTTTGTGTCAGAAATGGAGGGAATGGAGGCAATACAATGATTTGCCCACAAAACAATAACTACCGAAAATTTGAATATTTTGCGTTACTTTTCACTTACTCTGTATAATATGGCGTCGAAAAAGAATACGCTGAGATGCTTTTCGTAGAGACCGTTATAGTCATCGTGTACGCACACATAATCCAGACAGCCCAGCGAACAGGCGAACAGATTGTGCTATCGGACCTGTTATCATTTTGGTGGTAATGCAACGAATTTACTAAAGCTGAAAATTGCAATGCATATTTTAAATTAAATATGAATAACAGTTCTACCAGTCAGTCACGGTCGGAACGGAACGGAGCGTGTCAGTCGTACAATACGTATGCAAAAAAATAAATAAGATGTACTGCATTTATTAAAGTTTAATTTTTTTCTACATTCGGTTAACCATACGAAATACATATCAATAGTCATCCGTGTAATAGAACAACTTCCCTGAGCTGGTCAAAAAGTATTTCTTTATTTTACTTACTGAAGAATCACAAATGCACGACAGGTTGCTACGAAAATGTATTTCCTAGCAATTTGACGAGAAATGTCGTTATGGCATCTGAGTTGTCACTTTTACAGTGACAAAAGTTTTGTTCGACATATTAACTCAAAATATAGGAGAAAATAAATTTTCGCTAAATACAGTCCAAAATTTTTAGTTGTTTATGTTCTGCTCATGCGGTGCAACGACATTGTGACTTATGTTAAAATCGGTTTCAAACTTACGCTGTCCATAATTATTAAACGGATTAAACGGGATGTTTCAGTGACGTCAGCATGGTGTGCGTATCGGCATATCGTTAAAATGCTAATAACGGTATGACGATGCGCACTCCAAGCTGACACGAGTGGGACGTTTAAACGTCGTTTCTGATTCCCTAGAAAATATTAAAAAATATGATTTCTTAGTAATTCTGAAGAGATATTATGGGAATTTTGAACATATTTTTGAGGATTTTCGTAGTTTACAATTTATTAGTGAACAAAAATTTATTTTGAAAACCACAGAAAATTCTAATTATTTCGAAAGTGTTCTTCAAAAAACGATTAATTTTTCGCAAATATTTGAGAAATTGCAAATTTTCCATGTGAGTTTATTAAAGTTTTATGTCTGATTGACGAATTTCGAAGGTCTACAAAAAAGGTGGTGAACGTTGAAGAAAAACGGAAAATCTACAAAAAGTTTTCGATGATGAAAAAATATTCTCGAAAATCGAACTGACAGAAGCATCATTTAGACGTAATTTCTTTTACCAAACGTATATGCACTTATATGCGTACGACCGATATCGAGAAATTCGAGAGAAATAAGAAAATGTTGGGTTGTTGCCTATTTGAACTTAAAAAAAACATCCGAAACATTAGTTTCTGATGAAACGAAACCTTTCACTCCGATTTTGCGTGCTATGCTTCGACCATGCTCTTTAGCCACATGCGTATTTCGGTTAAGTGTGAACAGTGTCAATGAGCATGTCTGTTAGTTATTTTATTCTGTAGTTTTGGGTACATGAATATGTAATCTAATGTTATTCATAAATCAATAATGCATCAACTTTGTTTTTTAGAAGGGAATATTATAACTAAAATTTCCAGTTGCTTATTTGAAATGATAATGTTGTTTGTGGCAGTGTAGACGCAATAAAAATATATCAAACAGAATGACAAAGGCAGCGAAATACTTGGGACTCGTTTACGATTTCATGGAATAAAAAAGTAAAAAGTGAGAAATATTGAAACGAAAGGGTGTTTCACAAAAGTGTAATTTTGATTGGATTACATTTCTTCCCCTTATATTAGAGCATATCTAATAAGCATCTTGGACTTGATGAATATTTTCCAACAGATAAGATACATCGAGTGAAAACTATCCAATCGGTCTGAAATAATACAGTTCGAATGGAATGAAGGTGAAGAATTGATACATTTAATGCTGAACTCTTGTTGATTATTATTAACCAAAAAAGTTTTAATTCGCAAATTTTTGCGGAAAATCGAATATAGATAAAATTTCCGAAATGCAATGATCGCCTTTTTTTGGTTCCTGTCGATCAACATCTGCGTACTAATTTATTGTTTTCATAAGTTCTTGCCGCGAAAGTTTGCAGTTCTTGCGATTTAAATTGCCTGAAAATAGTGTCGCTGACGGCTTATCATCGTAGAAAGGTCGATTGATACACCAAGATTTGATGTGAGTCAAAACATTGTAATAAAGATAACTTTTTTCAATTGTCGTTTAATATACATATTATAAAGGAAGCTTTTCTGCCGTAACAGTTCTGTCTATTCAATGTAGAACCATTTCTTTCGTCTGTAAGAAGTCCAACGATCATGATCACAGAAATTGCGCGCAGAGCTCAATGACTCATGTAGGTGCCAACAAAGACACCTTGAGTTTTCCCCAACCCAAATTGGCAAACACTTTTCTTCACACAAGGTTGTTTTTCAGTTCAAATATTATTTTGAACTATTGGAACTCTGCTGTTATTCTTTTCTTCTTGGAAAATCTATAGAATGCTTTTCGCTTTACATTTTTTAAAGCTTTCAACAGAAATCTGCCTCCATAACTTTGATCTCTTGGTGAAATCAAGACGCATTCGGAAGTGAAATTTTCTGCTCTTGTAGAATTTCGGGCTAAATAATGTTTTATTATGAAAGTTTTACATTTTTTAAGATCAGAAACATCGGATTCAGATTTATTGATTCTAAAACCATCAAAACCAGGTATTGAAGTTTCGGCGGTTATTTTATTATATTTCTTACATAATTCATGAATATAGAAAATTCGATCACTATATGTCCAAAATATGGCTCATACGAATGTTGATTAAGACATATCTGGAAACAAATGTTTCGCTTTTTCAGAACCTGCAGTCAACAAGTTGATATCGTTCAAGCGGTCGTGCAAATAGCAAAAATCTTTTGTTTAAATATGTAGCAATAAGCCGAATTTCGAATTATTCGTTGCGCCATGCCAGACTTTAATTATCATAAAAATAATATAACTAAATCATTGGATTTGGAATTTTCCGCTACTGTACTTATAGAGACTCATCGCCAGGTTACCTTGTTTCAAAAGGAACCAAACGTGATTTCAGCTTCCAAATCATGTTCAATAATGCCATCTATTGCAATTCCACCATTAATGGAGCACTACGTTTCAGATTGTGAATCTTCTTTGGTTAAGCATTTTTTGTCTTGATTGTCTAGCCGCCTAATACCACCGTGTCCCGCAGTTTATCTCGATTAGATCTCAGTGATTCAATTCATTCAGGGACAATCTTGGATTAGGTAAACCGTGAAATACGGAGTTAATAAAGTTGGAAATTATCCTTCTTTAAATGTTCCGTAATGATGGAATCGCATAAATTCTGAATTGCGGGTCTCCCTTGGGAGGACGCGTTTATTCCACAGTTAAATTAGTACGAAAGGATGGAAATTGATGTCTTTTATTTTCAGATGCTTCCACGAAGAAACAGAAGGTCAACAATTTCAAGGATGGTGAGTTTTCTCTCAGTCCTAGATTTATCTTATTGCATATGATTGTCTTGCAAATTTCCCCGAGAAAAACCTTGTGCTACCTTCGTCGTGGCGGTTTTATTTTCAATTTTCACACCGGAGAAATTCGTTTCAAAAACATGTTTTTGTTACCGTAGAAAACGAGGAATTGATATCTTACCGTTGGCATTTGAAGAAAATTTTTATTTTAGCAAGTTTATCTACATGACATTTTAATAACTGTGCTCGTTATCACCATTGTTTGTTGCCCACTGTTTACATTTTTCGCTATTCAAACATTTACCAAGCTAAATGAAATCGTTTCCAACTTTATTCGAAATTGAAAATAACATATGTATTCATATTTTTCGAAAAGTTGTGAAACTCTTGGACTAACAATTGTCTCTTTCGTAATTTTTGTCGTTGCAATGAAAAGTCCTCCTTTATGATAAGATGAATGCTGTGGGAGCAGTATTTCGGTTTGATTGGTTTCTGTTTGATCATGATGAAAATAATAGCAAGAAAGTTTCGTTCACGGATATTCAATTAAATATTTTTTTGAATTTTCGTATATATTCAACTGTACGAAAGGAACGTGTGACAATTAAAGAATATATACAGAGGCTTAGGTTTGTTTCCAAAAACAATAGTCTAACTTTTTCTAGGAAGACTGTATCAGTCGGTCAAATGTTTATATAGTTTATAATTCGTTGTACTCAAGGTGAGGCAACGTTTATGAATTTCATACGACCTTCTGAAGTCGGTATTTGAACAATGCGCTTTTTTCTTGTTATCTGAATTCGAAATAAAAGTTGAAAACATTTTCTAAACTATCAAACACTTCAATAAGTCTTTCAAATTTTTTAACCGGTAATATTTCTTTTTATCCAGAATTCCCTTGAAAACTATTCCAACGTTTCAATTCTTTCTTTTAATTTGATTTTGAACTTCGTTCAAACTGTTGTTAAATCTGCAAAGTTTAAGTACAAACTTTCATGTTTTGTTTGTATCTTAAATGTTCAACTTTTGGTTTTTTTCATATTGTATAACTCTTTTCGAATCTCTATTGAGAATTGTTGAAAAACACAATCCAATATTCTGGAAGCTCCAAGCAATTATTTCATCATAATGAAATGAAAGCCTTTTCGAATCTTTTAACTGACAAATTTTCAATTCATCCTCAACTTTGTTCCAATCTCGTTCCTTAACTTTTAGAATGTTTTGAATATTCCCTTGATTCTTTGATTTGATATTTATTTTCTTCATATTTGAAAACTTTTTTCAAACATTCAACTTTGTTTTCATTCCCCTCAAACCCTCGTGAGTTTTTTTAACGTTTGAATTGTTTAGTCAATTCGATTTCAAATTCTTAACAAAATTTCGTTCAAAATTGTAAATTTTCGATCGAAAACTTCTAACTTATGGAATGTGAAGACCAACAAATGAGCCATGCCGTCCAACTGTTCATGAACCTATTATGGGATCGCTGTCCAATTTTTCTAAAGCACGCAAAAAAGCGCAACATTTATCAATTTTTTCAATTTTCATCGGATTGACATGTTTGGGCTAGATTTCGGTGTCGCATCTATGAGAAGATTTTTCGTCAAAGTTTCAACACGGGCGCAACATTTATCGATTTTTGAATTTTCAATCTTTGGGGCCTTTCAAAAATTATGTAACACAGTTTTCGACAATTTTCTGAATTTTTTATGTGGTTCCAATGGGTTCTCTGGAAAATTCGAGGTTAGGAATGGCACTTGCCAAATCTTTAACCTCAAAATGACGGCCCTGAATTTGTACTCGAATACAATCTCAAAAACAGAATGCAACAAGAAAATTCTTTATGAGTCCTAAAAAATGAGTTGATCTTCTTTTGGACTAGGAACAGGAGTTGGGTTTTTTACGAATTTGTTAATGTGTTATAATTATTACACAATTATTGGAAAAGTCTATTCAATCTATTAGAAGGTAAATTTAAGGGTGTACTCGGATTTTAATTCGCCGTACAAATTAAGTAATTGTTCAATAAATTATACAGGGTGTCCAGAAGTCGACATCGAGCCGAAATCTTTTAACAGAGTAAATCATGATAGTGTTGTACGATTTTTGAAACCTTATTAACTGTGCCAACTTTTAATGTTACTTGCCAAACTTTCGTCGTATATTTTTTTTCAGCATGGTCAGTCGAAACTGGACAAAGTATTAATTTTGAATCTTTGGATGGGCAATAAATTTTTAGCTGGAGCAGTTGACCACAAATTGTGGGCTGGAGTTTAAAGACGAAGTGTTCGAGATTACATAACAGAAAAAATAATTAGAAAACGATGATATTTGTAGTAACAGGACTATCTCAGGATGTAGATTTTCTCGGTTTTTTTAAATGACTATAATTTTTTAAATACACTACTTGGATTTTTTTTTTCATTTTTTTGATAACTATCATGACTTACTCTGTTAAAAGATGTCGGCTAAACGTCTGTACCCTATATAAGGCCGCATACGGCAAAAAAATTGAAAGGTTTAAAATATCGAACTTTGAGAAAGCAAATCTGTTGCTCCTAAAGAAACACATTCACTTTAAATGTTTTTAACCAAACTTTTTCTGGACGATTTTCTAAGCCTTGATTGATCCAAAAATTTGCGGCTTTAAGTGGTATAAGCACAAATTTTTTGGCGCTAAAAAATATGAACCATGGTAACTTCTGGTACACCCGTAAGATCTATCAAATCAGGTTGGGCTGCACAATGGTGAATGCGTGGTTATGGTCAATTCGATAGTTTTATCGCTGATCGTGAATATAAGAATGAAGTTTTAGAATCCCGTGGAATTTAAACTCAAGTCGTCTCTAAGAGGAAAATATTCGTCGCCCGTTGAACTGTGAACGTATTCGTGTGTTTTTCTCTCAACTTATGCATCATTTTGATGGTCTGATTATTATTGGGATTATGGTGAAAACTTGCCGGTTTCTCTGTGTGCGATAATCAAAAATACCTTTACCATTTAATTAACATTGTATTCTAGTATTTATAAAGAAATAATCATATTTTAACGATTCGTGTTGTGATAAAATTATCGAAGGAGTTATCCAAATTCGAAGATTGCTCTTATCTTCGTTCGCCTTGAGATATGGAAATATGGTAGAATTGCGAGTTATTTTCGGTTATGTTTCATAGCAATCAAGGATTCGAAGTTCTTATCCATTTCGATTTCACGTCGTCGTAACAAGCTTTTTAGGTCGAACGGTTCTCGTTAATTCAGTCATTCCCACAAACATGTCGCCGCTGATAGCGCAAGATGTATGCGGGATAAGTGAAGCGGCCGCTTTTCGAATTCCTCAAATCGATCACGACCAAGTCGCGTGTCCATGTCCGTACTTTGTTTGAAACCAATCAAAAATTCATCAACTTGCCTTGCCGTCTGTACAAGATACGAAAAGCTGTGAATCATTTTTTTGAATATATCTTGTAGAATAATCCACTAACGACGATTTCAATTTTTTTTTATTGGAAGATCCACAAAAATACAAATCTTACGAACATTGTTAGCTTATAGACATTATTGGGACTGACTTTTGTTGATCTTTATGGTTTTTTCTGCAAATCCCTCGAAGTCGTTGCAGCGGTAGGAATGTGAGTATCCGCCTAAGCTCCAATTCGCCAAAAGAATGATGGTGTCGAGTCGTTTCGTCCGACCCGTCCGAAAATTAATTGCGTAAACATCTCGTAAAAATTGTCCTTGGATAAAAACGCGTCGCCAGTTGCTCTTGGCCGGCCGTTTTAATGAAATTTCAATTGCATTAATCGCGAACGAACCGCGAGAATTCGATAATTGCATAAACAATCGCGAAAACGAAAAACCTCGACGGCGGCCTTCCGACGTGTTAATTTTTCTCCGACAACGACGTACACGAAACAACCAAACTGAATCGATGGCTTCGATAATCGTGATATTTAATTTAGTTCCTGATTTCCATGCGATTTTAATGTTTAATTTCTCAAGGTTCGTAACTGGTTCCATTTTGTAATCCATCTACGTATGTAAGGAAAAGTATTTCGTATATGGATACGCTTTTTAATATTTGTTTTCTTTTGAGATAAAGAGATTGAATTATATACATTAGTGGAGACCTTCGGCGTGGATCAAATTAAAACACCATCAAAATAGTAGTTGGAATCGCTGTGGGCCACACAGAACATCCTTGTTTTCATGCATTCTTGCACCAACAACATTTGGCTCAAACATCCCAACATTCTGAAAAGGAAATTAAAATTGACATAATTAAGTCTTTGGAATGATTAAAAATATATGTTTATTGATTAGAAAATGAAAAACTCTACGGCTACCCAAAATTTTGGATCTATGTACCACAAAGACAATTCGCCCAGGGTGTCTTGTAAAATTCCATTAGTTCAAAATTATTGTCCAAAGGGTGGCAAATCGTCACTTTTGCCCCTGCTGCAAGTTCTTGCCTCTATATAAAAAGTAACTTCCTCAAAATGAAAGTGTTGGGAATTCGTCCGTGACACCTCCAAAGAATTGTAGACCAATCGTGGTTAACAATAGTTTATTTTTGTTTAAGTTACAAAAATGGTTCACAAAAAAGTACCTGTCGAGTCGAAGTGAAAATTAGAATCTGTATTTCAATGAATGTTCAGTAAACAAAAACAGTTTTATAAATTTCAAGTGTATGTAGAGTTTGGCAACAATAAAATTGGCTGTAAATGACAAAATAAAAATTTCAACTTAGAGCATGTGCGACGACAATTTCTCATTTTAAGTTTAAAGACTTTTTATTTAACAGAAAATCACACCTTTTTGCTCTTTCGAATGCGCTTGTTTTTGACAAGCAAAACTCAACGGACAATTTCCTTCGATGGACATTATTTTGTTAATAATTCGCAGGTACAAAATTGGAGCACGTTCCGTCGCTTTACAATTCTTTTTCATTGACGTTAAAGAGAACTAGCAAATAGTTCCTAATTAGTTACCAACTCTACACACATTTTAATTTCACTCCTACCAACTTAGTTTCTTTTTATTTTGACAGGTCCTATCAATTAACCTAACATTTGATTTAATCTCAACAGAAAGTAACGTGAAAACAGCAGCAAACCATTTTTACAAACTTTTCGAAAACATTTCTGATATTTTTAACTTATGATGATGATCGTGAAAAAAGTCGAAATGTATGTTGAATGGCGGCAAAATCAGAATTTTTTACAGAAAAGACGATGGTTCATTAACGTTCAGAATTTCAAGAAATTTTTCACTCTTTCCCAAAATTGATTTTGATACATAGAAAGTTTGAAAAATCTTCTCGGCTTAGGTCTTCGCAAAATCGGATGTTGATAAAGTGGGAGAAATTTCAGGGGTCGTAAATTCGCAGTTTCAAATGTATAGATCTGTTTGAAACAGTGAACGATAACTGGCTTGATCTTCATTCTTAGAAAATACAGAAATTTGGAAACCCCTGTTTTTATATCCTTTTTGAGCTAGCGGACAATTTTGATAAACCGCAATATTATTAAACACACAGCTTTCAAACGAAAGAGGTGTTCAGGAATTTTCTGAGATATATTGTTTGAATTTTACAATTAACAACCACTATAGGTTTGTTCTAACTCGCGATTCTGCGCTGTTCTAAAATTCGCTTCATTTTATAAAGTGCGCAGAATCGTGACGGTATAGTAATCGTTCACAATGCCAGTTGGAACAGACCTGTTATGTATTCGAAATAATATCGATTTTGTAGTGATTTGTCCTCAAAAATTTTCAAGAACTCGGATTGCATCATTTTTCACTTATTAGTAATGAGCAGGAAAAACAGGAAACCACAAATTGTAACGACGTTATAAGAATGTACAAAATCATTGAAAACTGTTCAATAAATTATGTTTTCTGTAGGGAATCCATCGGATTCCAATTTAGGTCTTTCAAATCACAATTTATTATCAGTCATTATTAGTGTTTTATTTGTATAATTCGGACACCTAGTCCCTTCATAGTGCGCCAGGATGTGGTTCAGTAACGTGTTGAAATCTACAAAACCGCGATTAGGCATAATAGTTAGAAGACCGGTTTGAATCGAACAAGATGCTCAATATAAAAAAATAGAAGGATCCTCAAGATAGGTTTTGTTTGTCGTCTGCACTTATCAGCACGGTGTTTGAAAACGAATTCCAAAGGTCGGGTAGCGTCTGTTGAACCTGCTTCATTACTGATTAATATAATTTTATTATCGATTCGAACTATTTTATGGTCGCTGATAATGCGCCAATTAATCGCAATCGCGACGCGACGCGTCAATTTTTCGGCCGTTGCGTTTGCGACGTCGTCGAGGCGGTGTACACCTTTATCGTGTCGTACAGATTTCGATCTAGAATCTGGGACTTTGCACCGACAACAGAATTACCAATTGACGTCACTAATAACGATAAAACCAGTTTGTTGATTCGATTTTCGAACTTTGAAAATTGTTTCGTTCTTTTACGCAGTTGGTTTTTTGGTTTAGCGCTTTTGAACGAAACGAAAAAAAAAACGAATTGATCTAATTATAATTCTGTTATTGTATGTATTATGTCAATTATCAGACGATGAATTACACTTTTGCAATTCAAAATGACACTTGCCCCTACTAAAATATACGATTTATTCTCGGCCGACGCGGACGCGTCCATGAAATGCGCTACATTTTGTGTACATATTCAGACGTCGCATCGATTGCTTCAAGCTTTCCTGGTAAATCGAACGACAATTTCATAAAAAACCAAGCTGTTTTACCGTTTGTAAAGTAGAAAGCATTACGCCAGTCCAGAGTAGTTTCCGATTATTACCGAGAAATTGATACGTGTTCGTCTTTACAAGGAAACTTTTGTCAAATATATGTCACTTAAGTTGAAATGATGGAAAAGTTGGACATATTTATTTATTGAGAAAGGGGACCAAAAAGTTACCTTTGATAACAAACCACAAAAGGTCATTTCATGTAAATCAGAGTTCTCGTCGAGCGAATAATGCGTCGCTGTTGTACTAATCTACCTTTTTTACATGCATTTATTTGAACTAACGATTTGGGTTAACGAAGAAAACGAGCAATTTTCGAGAAAAACGTGTCGAAATTGAAATATTCCGATTGCCAGAAATCATGTCAAATCTGCCACGAGCTGTATCAGTAATTGCAAAACAGAGTGAACGATTCGACTAAGTTTTCGGTAGTTCAAGTTAGCTCTGGCATCCACACATGATTAGAAGAAAAACGAAGGCGCGATCGCCGTGATTATTATCATTTTATTCGAACGATGAAGCCATTGACGTAATTCGCACTTACTACACTTTATGGTTCGGCGATTGTTGTAATAATTTTTTTTAAATGTGCGCATAATTTAGTGTTTTATTTTTAGAACAGAACGAAACGGGAAATTCAACTTTTCTGCGTTTTTTCGGTGAAAACAGGCGAACAACATACAATCAAATTTTAAATAGGTCACGATTGTATTCCATTGAAAAAATGTTAATGGCCGGGTTGGAAGCTTCCCTGTGCCAGTGAATATCTTCGTACATAGTACTTCAATGTCGTTGAATATTTTAATTTCAATTCACATTAACATTTCAATACCATGTAAATACTAATTGAAAAACCAACTTTCGGTCTTCTTTACGGGAAAAATTATTATAGATGAGTAAAAAAATCCAATTATCGAAATAGACAACACGCAAACATGAAACGACACACTTGTTTATCAAAATAGAATCTGTGAAGCTATATTATAAGAGAATCTGAACGGAAATATTGAATTGTTTGATGATTTTGATTGCATGTTTGGATATGCACGACAAAATGGCGAAAGTTCCAACGCATCCACCACATAGCGCAAGCCTTTCGCCATTTGACTCGTCAAAAGTTCAAATCTAAAATTCAAATAAGTGTTTGTTCATATTAAAAAGATTGGTTGCATTGTTATATAATATGGTAATTATGTCTTGTTTCAGCCCAAATCGTGGTATGAGCCTTTAAATCGTATTGGATTGTATTTGCACATTCCGTACAGTGCAGTTGAAATAATTCACCCTAAAAATTGTTTTAAAACAAAATAAAAACTATTGCTATCCTTCAAAATTAACAATCGATGCTGGATAGGTATTTCAACATCTAGATTGTTTATATCAGTCAAATAGATAGTTCTCACAACTGTCCTTGGAGCAAATATTCAATGTTTATATAACAGTATGCGCACTAGAGATAGATGATTTTGATATCTAGTCGATATCTGTTTCCCGATCTCAAAGTGAACGGAGGTGTAGTTCTATACCATCAAATTGCCAATTTATGTAGTAGCTAATTAAAACGTCAAATGTTTTGTTGGACGATGAATAAAATATGCCTTCAACTCCAAACTCGTTATTGTTTCCAAAAATATCACAACCGAACTTGGCGTTTTTTTTCTGTTACATATCAAATAGGTGATTTAAAAAAAAATTGTGAAATTCATAGAAATCATTCGCTCATTCACATGATTTATCAACGTTTTCGAAATTGCTTGATCCAGAGTTCAATGGATAAAAAGATATCCTTTTCGAATCCAAAGTTTGTTTGCAATCAAATTGTTGATTTCAAAACGGTAAATTAGTGAGCAAAAAACTGATCCTCATAATTTTATCCATTCACGAATTTCTGCCTTTTAATTTTATCAAAGTTCATGCATACCAAATTACGACATCGTAAAAATTGAGTATGTACGAGATAAATTCGGTTTATCTGATAACAGGCAACATATTGCTCGAATAAAGAGGAAATGTTTCTTTCCACCGATTTTTAATGAAGCGTTTTTCGAACTTAACATGTATCGTTAATTTTCTTATGTTTAATTTCTCATTCAGTCAATGGTTTTTCTTCAAAATTTCCAATTCGGAGGAAAATATTCTGAAGATGACGCCGTATCCATTCTTTAGGAATGTTTTTTTTTCGTTGTTCTAGCAACTGATTAACGAGTAACTCTTGCAAATTACCGAAGCGATTTGGAAAAACCACAAAGTAGCAGTTTCAATTCAATTCAGACATAAGCTATTAGAGTCGATTTCAACAACAATAAATCAATTATATTATTAACTGCAATCGAGTATTAATTACAGCATTATTTAGTCGCCACGAGGAGAAAAGAGTTTACCTAAGAATAGCGACTGGAAGAACAATGAGGAAATTTCTTCAAAAACCGTGTTTACGAGGAAGTAATCTATTAAAAGTATGATCAGACGAATGTTGCTGTTTTTCACTGATGACAACGTATATAAATGAAGACCTGAAGAATGGTGTTATGGTGTTTTGTAAGTGAGAAATCAATTGAAATTGATGTTCTACGAGAATATATCAACGTTTTATTTAAAAACAAACAAGTGAGAAATAGCTGTCGCGTCCTGGTCTTGGGGTCGGAGGGGTATATGTATATCGATAACCACGTGATGAGCAGGTTATCGACTTCCTTTTCCATAATAATAATCAACCACAACGTAATGCATTTTCGTCCCTCACTTCCATTTTCAGTTGATTTTTCTATTCTGAGCCATTTATTTTCCAATCGATGATGTTTCCGGCGTTGAGCTTTACAATTTTTAGTTCTTTTTCCATTGTTGAATGAATATAACCAAGTTTTGTCAGAGCAAAGAACAACCACAGGCAGTTGTTCCTTTGAATCGCAAGGGAACGATAATCACCGAGCGATAAATAATCAATGAATTATCAATTATTGACCGTTCCAGTCGTGTCAGATAACCCAATTGAATAGATAATTGGATGCCCTCGTACCAATACAAATTATCATAAAATAAAATAACAACCGAATGCAGTTTTCTATATTTGTTACCTTGAAAACGACACCAATTTATCGCTATCTGGGTCGATTGTGTTTTCAAATATGTGAGATAATAATAGTCTTTTGACGTCATCTCGAAAATCAAAATCTCCCCCGCTACCGATAACGTCAGGACGCGTTTGCACGTCGCGGAACTCGATCGTTTTTCAAATACGACCAAATTCCGATGCGTTTGTATTGAATATCCTTGGTGCATAATCATATTTTACGACGTTCGAACTGTACACACACACTCAGTATATTTGATGTGCTTCTGTTTTTTCCAGATAACGGAAAATCATTGTTCTTATCATCAATAAAACGTTAGTAGTCCACCACTTCAAAATGATTAAGTATAATACACAATCGTATCATAAAACAATTAGCAACTATCTGAAGGGATTTCAGGGCAACGCGCGATATTTTCGGTCCAACCTTATCAACTTGTTTTGATGGATTCGCGAATTTCGCGCGGCCCCGTTTAATGAGCCCACAAGAGAAGTCAAACGAAAGCAAATGAGAAAATTTCAACCTAACGATATAAGCGTTCTGTTGGCAAAAGCTAAAACGGTCGTTGATTTGATATTACCACATCAAAGACATCACTACTAACGAGAATTCCTAATCGATTAATTAGGTTCACTCCCGCGTATACCTTATTCTTGCATTGGTTTACACCAACTGAATAAAGTTGCAAATTAACATTTCTCGAGATTGGTACATAATTTCTATATCGTGCTTAGGAGCAATGTCTACAAATATCTTGATCGCCATCATCATCGTAAACTAGTCTAGTTTAGTTTTTGTCTCGATAATCCGCCATAAGAATTAATCTTAAATTAAGTCAACTCCCCTCAGTTAATGCCTGCGCAGTGGAAGCATGCTGGACCCATAACCTCTTGACGTTGGTGGAAAAACGTACGTTAATGTAGCTCGTCTTGAACCAACTAAACTCCCCATCAGGGCAGCCAGATTTGATAGTTTCCTATTTTTGATATCGAGCAAAAAACGACAAAAAAACCTCGTTTATTGCTCTGTAACCATTATCTTGTTGATGCCTAATAATCCATTAAACCAACTCTCTTCGTTGTGCTAAATTAATTTTGTAATTATGAGGACGCTTCTTGAAATTTGCAATTATTGTACACGATTGAACGTCTTGTTTTGGACAACCGACTTGAATTTCGCAACTAAAAAGCTAAAAGCCTCTTTCAACAATATTTCCTGTGAAATGTTCAAATTGCGGCTGCCAGATAAATTTAAATCTTGCGTTAATTTCCGGACACCTTTATATATTGCAAATTTTGAAACGACCATTTGTCGGAAAGTTCTTACAACGCGTTAAAAAATACTAAAACTGATTGTATTTAAACAATAAGACTATCTGTTTTCGAAATATTGAATTTTTAGCTATCCACACACAATCACAATGCAACTAATACACACATTGATGTGTGAAATAAACTAAGAACAAAAAAAAAATAGTGGTGTATCCCGCTTTCCACAATAAGTATTTCATCATTTTTCCTATATTTCGGATTTGTTTGCTCCTTATAGATGTTGTTTGGAATCTATAGAATGTAAAAAACATAATGTTCACTTCAAATTATTTCAGTTTTCAACCACGTGGTCGAAATCTAGCTTTGTCCGCTGATTGTACAATTCTCTGATGTTGAACTAACTTCACAAATTTTGTAGTAAAAAAAGTTGGGAATACAACCATACGCACGCATAGAATTTAATGACCAGTTCTCGTCCATTCTTTTGTTGTTAAATAAAAAAAAATTAAGAGTGTAAGTACAGAAACTGAAAATGGGTAAGAGAGCATACCAATTCCCTTACATTCTCTTTTTTCAATCACATCAATTCCGTTAATAATTTAGAAATTATACGAAATTTATTTTGCTTTTTTGATATACATAGGTTTTTTATATTTATTTTGAAACATCATTAAATGAGCAACAATTTCAAAAAATTCGTTATCGAAAAATGGAATGCATTAAAAATCATCCTAGTTTTCAACAAATTTTTAAAAACGTATGCTGATCGATTTATAAATATTTCAATATTATATTATTGATATTCATCAATTTATACAAATTAGAAAATGTTTCCTACTTCAAACAAGTAGCTTTTTGACCTGCTCTATATCTTCCAACGCTTGAAAAAGTATTTTGAATATAAGGAAGTAATAGAAACGGAAAAATAAGAATAAGTTAGAAAAAGAAGAGAATTGGAAAGAATATAAAAACAGAAAAAGATGAGAAAATTCAAATAATAACAAAAAAGAGTAACACGAAGGAGAAGAACTACTCTAAAAATATCTAAAGTAGATAGCCAATAAGGCATTTAGTAACGAACAGATGTACCTGCAATGGAGAATAAACTAATAAAGAATACGATAAACTACTAATTTCAGATGTGGAGAGAGAGGATAAAAAAAATTTGGGTAGTGATGGTTGTATGTCAGATAGTATAACATAAACGCTCTGCATTCGCTGAACTGAATTATCTAAAACTAAGAGGTGGCTTTCTTGAGTAATTTTTTATGTAAAAAGGTTTATTTGAACTATTTCTTCTCTGTTGAAATTTTTTCTTAATTAACGATCGAACTTTTGCGACGTTTCTTCCAATTCAGTAATCTCCAATGTTTTAAAAGTTGCTATTAGGCCTTCAGTATCTCTGGTTCAAATGGACTTTCTCATTGGTCGAGAACTGGCTAATACAAGGTCAACTGAATTTTCCGGACGAGAAGTGGCAGAATTGCAGTGTTTGAACGTTTTAATTAATTTAAAAAAGAACACTAAACTTAAAACCGCAAAAATATATTTTCATCAAAATAGATTGTATAAGGAGTACATACTGTTTTGTACAAATTTTATTAACTTATAAGTTTTATTGATTTCCAGACTTGATAATTGCACTAGGTGGACAAGAACTTGTGTATTGATCCTATAGAAGCAATGTTAACCAACAAATGAAATTGGATTCATTGTTTCCTTATAATTTTAGGTACTACATATCTCAAAAATGAAAAAACTTCAACGCTGAGAACTGGACTTATAGGAGAAGAAGCCAGAGGATTGAATTATTTCATCCACATAATTTTTTCTCAGAAGTACCGGATTTCCAATCGCGGTTCTCACATACCGCTGATGGAAAAACCGACAATTTCAAGACCGGCATTTATCGTTTCTGAACCGAAACCTTTTCTTTTGCTTAACGTGAATGTCAGAGAATCACTCAGATGACGGAGAATGTTTGTATTATGTATGTGTGCCCAGACACCACCCTTTTTTTTTCGTTTATGGCGTATGTGCATTGCAGTCAATCAGTGATACACATGGAACAGAACGCGTCGAGTAACAGACAAATCGACTGAGTTTCTTAGGGGAATTGGGTTTGCTATTGAGAGAAAAGACGAAAACGAATTTTCCAAGTTATATGACGAGCGAACGCAACCTAGTCAAAAATTTTTTTCGAAAAACGTTGGCCAAATAAAAGGAATCCAACAGTTTACGGTTAAATATCATTTTAATATCATAAGCGACCGCATTTACATAATATGTATAAATCTCTATTGATCGTTACATATTTATGAAAAGAAAATTGAATTTCGCAATCAATTCGAATTGATTTTTCATAATTACATATTCAACAAAACAAAATGTCGAGCTCTTGACAATTAGTATTTCATATTTGTACTGTAGTTAAATACTGATCGTTAATATGTTTCTTTAATCCAACTAATTAGCCGTATCATAATGGGAATGTTTAAATTGAAAACGAAAGAAATTCTGGTGCAATTAGATATACATGTACACGTCCGCATATTTCTTAATTGGAATTCAAATTATCATTGTTTACAGAATTAGCGCCTCTTGCATTATATATGTAATTGCATTGCCCGGTTTTTGAGGTAGACCGAAAAAATAAATGAGTGATAAAAGTTGGGTCGGTTTGAAAAAAAATGGCAATTATAATTTATATCAGTTGGGTGTGACGAAGTGATACTGGATGAGACGCGTGCAGCATTAATAAACAATAAGTAAATATCCAATTCCACGATGATGATCGAAACAAATGATCCTGTTGATCCTGAAGGGACTAAAACGCATGCTTATTGTTGCTTATCGTGACGCATGATTTCGACATCCGAAATCTCGTCTACATTCTTCCTCAGTAAACGAGCGACATCGCGTGTAGGCAGTGCTGTTTAGTTTCGTAAGTTTGTTTATGCGTGCGCGCAACAACATTTCTGAGACAATTTTGTCATCGAGAGACGTCTGTCGAAGTCACCGTCGCCGTGCTTAGATATTCCGTTGGTTTTAAGCCGTAAGTATGCTTTCGTTTAGGGGAATCGGGTGCCAAATAATATGTTTTTATTGGACGCGATTATGTTTAAATTTAGAACAATATTTTCGCGAAAACCTTCGATGCCTCTCCTCGTTTATTTTCTACGTATCTGACTGAATTATTCGAAAAATGCCAAGCAAGGACCGAGCTAAGGTTATCAACTCTTTAAACGATCCTTTGTATAATGTCACATGATTCGAGCGGGAAATTGAAATTGATTGTTTGATCGGAGGAATAATAAATTGTATATTTAGGGCAGGCTTGACGACGATCTCGCCAATTGTCTGCAGTTTATTTGACTGGCAACCGTCCAATTTAGATGCAAGCCTACATTTCTCCTTATCAGTCTTGTTCGAGATTTCAATTTACTCAATAATACGAGCACGCAGTTAGATAATAATTGTTATCTTGAATCGTCAATCAACGTAAACACCTACGATCATAGATTTTCACATGCGCTCTTATGAATTTCCTGATGATGTTAACAAAAACAGTCCGTATACGATAATAGTTGATCTGAAGAATTCAACGCTAATTAGACTTTAATGGTTTTTAAAGTCACTGCTTCAAGTGTTGTCTTTACTTGTGCGGTAAGTGTCTCGGTACACGTGATCCCTGTCATTTTAGTTCGATGTCATTGACCGGAAGTATGTAAATTATATAGTTTTTATTACTATTTGGACCGTTCTCTTTAATTTGTTGTTATTAAATACTACTATCTATTTTCGTTTTGTGGCTTATCGTCGTTAATGTTGATTTCCTGATTGCAGACAACGTATTATGTGTAAGTAATCGTTAAGCGATCGTCACCGATTTTAATTTCGTCGTTAGGGCATTTCAAAAATTTCTACATCCGCACGTACGCGGAAAAAACGAATATAACTACATAAACTGTGGTGCATGTTTGTTCAGTTCGGGTTAATTTGTGTGTTTCATTCTGAAAAACGAGTTTCCCGAACAAATCGATATCCTATTCTCAGGTTCTATACTCTGTCGGCAATTTAGGTATACCGCTTAACTGTTACAAGTTATTTGGAGAATGTAAGAGAAAGTAGACGATCAGGCAACAAATCAACTAATTCGAGAATCTCGTAATCGGTTTATATTTTTATTCGCTATGCAGCTAACGGTTCCCCATACCGTATTATGATGATATTCATACAAAACTCTTCCCGCCTCTTTTCCGGTATTGTAACACGCGAACGTTTTTTCACTCTATTCGCCACGAAATTTTCTTCGTCTCTTTAAAAAATCAATCATGTTACTTGAAATATGCAATGGACATGTAGCACGGTTGATACTTTTCAGTTCCGCAATAATTAATCAACCATATCTGATAATTCATCATTTAATTAACAAGAAATTTGTTAGGAGGGAGGGCCAAGCCCGTCCTCTTATATTCTTTTCTAATTTTCATATTTGTTTTTGTTAGTCTATCACAAATGCTTAGATGTATTTATATCACTGGTCAATATTTGTTTCACTTTGTATATGAGGTAAATATTTTACTGAGGGGTTAGACGCTATAGTGATAAAATGAAGTTGTTATTCTAACGTATCCCACATGCATTTCACTTGATAAAATGATCGTACTGAGATATGGAGAACATTGAAACTATCCAAATATACACTATTTTTCTCAATTGATAAGAATTTCACGTATTTCATTTGAAAGAAAAACAATTCCTTACACTAATCTGTCCCAAGTCGCTGTTCAATTGTAATCCGTTCGCAATAATTTGTACACAACTCGAATTGGTGAATTGAATTCGATTATGAGTCAATTTGTTATCTTTGAATTTTTTTAATATCGCCAACGACAAGGTCGTAGGATAGACGCTCGTGGCACAGTTCGTAGTTACATCAGCGGGAGCTGAAGACAGTTTTTTTTCCAGGCATTGTTAAAATGACTTTGAGCAGCATACCCATAAGACAGCATAAGGAGAAGCGAGTGGGCCGCCTGAGCAGCGGAAAACGTCTAGCTGTTGAAGATATGCCGGGAAAATTAAGACTGGCATATAGAAGAAGCATAGATCCTTGTGAAAATTCGAACGATAGCGGCTTAGGGTAAGTGATTGTTTGTGAACCGCTGTAATTTTCCGACAGGTTTAATTGTCGCCGCAAAATCACTTTGTAATTGAGGATGTTTTCTAGAATTCACCCGCAGCGTCATTTATCGTGATTCAATACGAAAAGATTTATTCCTTCATAATTAGAAAGTCTAATAGGCGTTATAAGTATGCGTCCCAATTGGACTCAATTCTTGCTCGACGTTAGAAATTGCATTTTGATCAGTTTCATATTAATATTCAAATTCGAAAAGATTTCTATAGATATTTATCATCGTTGGATGAACGGTATTTCAATTATTCAACTTGTGAACTTATGTGGATCGCGTCGAGCTGTTTGTATTCCATTTTTATTGATAGTAATAACACTTTGACATCAATAAGATCTTGAACTGTCGACCTTTTCTTGGTTTAATTTGTTAAGAAATATCTCTTATCGAAAGATGAAAAATTGTGTGAATATTCTTCTTTGGGTTCAATAGCTGAGATGGATATTGTAAATCCATTTTTAACGGGAATATGGAACATTTAACTTTTTTTTCAATATGAAAAAGTTCAATTTTCGTGAACATTGCGACTGAGAAAATTAAAGGAACAAAAAATTTTTTTCTGACAATTTTCAATTAATTCTGTGAAAAATAGTCCTACAGGGAATAGAAAAATATAGATTTTGAAACTCTAGTGTTAGGATTTTTTGGTTGAAAATTTTTTGGAGCACTGATAGCCATGCAGATAAAAAATTTCCAAAACTTTTACTTTTTATTTCATTCTATGGGAATGAAAAAAATGTTTCGTTATATATCAATACAAAGATCGCATATACTGTTTATTTAGCTTCAGTATGCTTTTCACGGCAGTCAGATATGACCATTTGTCTTTGAATCCAGAAGGATCCTTTTTCACTCAACTGCCGAAATATTTGAAACTATTGGTCCCCTAGCGAGCAGGTTTCGTTTTTTGCAGAAAATTTCCTTCAAAAATCCGTCGTGCTTGATTCACTTGTAACGTTTACATGAAAAAAGACCAAAAAATGCCATTTTCTCTTCTTTCGATTAGTCGACTGTATCTTCAGCACAGGGGGAAAAGATTAGGTTATGAGAAAATTTATCAGTCTAATGTACCCCACAGCCCCCCTAAATTTTAGATCTATCGGTTTAGCGGTTTTCTGGACCGATTGATTGAAATTTTGAAAAAATTAAGGGAACAAGATTTTTGTTCCTTAAATGTGACTCAATATTTTTGAAAATCAATCATTTCATTACTTTTTACTTTTTCAATTGAATAAATATTTTTTGCTACGATTGAAAAAATTCCGTCAAATTTCCCTCAAGAAATACCGAAAAAATCAAAAAAAATCAATTTTCAAAAATTTTTTTTTGGAAAGGGTTATCAACTTCAATGTTATTCGATTTTTTTGAAAGAAAATAAAGGTTCGAATGTGTCCATAGCTTGAGGTAACTCAATAACGGCCTCTTGGTTTTATGTAATTTTTCTTAATTTTCCGAAAAAAATTTTAAATTTTCCAAAATTGATGTCTTTTTGATTTTTTCGATAGTTTTTGAATGAAATTCTACGAAATTTTTTCAATCGAGAGGAAATTTTTTTCAATTTTCAAAAATAATTTTTTTGTGAATTTTCGAAAGTTTTGGAACATTTCTTTTGAATTGAGTAAAAATTGAAAAAAATTAAATTATTGATTTTCAAAAAGAATGAGTCACGTTTAAGAAACAAAAGTTTTGTTAGTTCCCTTAATTTTTTCAAAATTTCAATCAAGCTAATCTAAAAAATTTAGGGGGGTCTTTGGGGTACATTAGACTGATAAATTTTCTTATAACCTAACATACAGTCGATTAACCAAAAAAAGGGAAAACGGCATTTTCTTGTTCTTGTTTCACGTTAACGTTACAAGTGGAAAAAAATGTTTTCTTCGTTTGTGTGTACGATACGTTCTTTTAAGTTCTGGTAGCTCATTCGCATCATTAATATTCAATGAGACATACGAACTAATCTTCTCATCTATTTCTGTCTACTTGGAGTGGGTTTCATTTCTATGTCACCACTTTGCACTTTTCCGCACGGATCAAACCGGTTTTACCCGTGCGGGAAAGACATTAGATAGGCAAGCGTGACGATTTGTATCACTTTCGTACGTGGTCCCCTGAAAAAGTTTTTTCCTTTTAGAAACTCAAATCTCAAATATTCGTTGAAAATCAACTACATGTTGATATTTCCATGCCACATTTCAAATCGTCATTGATGCTGGAGAAAAAAGCTTTCACTTCCCGTATTTTACTTTACTTCCCTTAGGACTCCATGGCACTCGTTTCTTCCCTTAAACAAGGGAGGAAACTCTCACTTTCCGATGATATCGCATGAAAAAAAAATAAAATTACCTAAAACTCAAAACCCCCATTCTTCAAGTACTGCGTTTTTAATAAAGAGGGCAGTATTATTATATAACGGAGAAAAGTGAATGAACAGTCAAGAACACCACTTGGCCAGCAGAAATTTCCTGCTCAATGTTTTCAATAAATTATACAATGTATTTATAATTAACTCAACCCCTAATTTGAACACAGTTGAGCTTGTATGCGATAATTTCTTTCTCCAAAAAAAAAACAAACTTCTTAATTTATGTTTTTTAATTTTTTTTTGCTACGTAGTTTCGATCACCACACGGATAGAACGCAAATGGGAATAGCCGATCGCCTCGGCTGGCCGAATTCCGACTCAAAAAGAGCCAGAATTGACGTGAAAGTCGAAAATGTCGACGACGATGACGACGACAATGACGGATACACGTTTCCCGAATCGGCAAGATCATCCCGCAAAGAAGCAACCACGTAAGCCCGTCGTTATTGGAATGTTCTTCGAAAATTATTATCGGATTTAATCTTCAGGTTAATACGTACAGCACCTTTCGCTACGGCTACGACCATGAGCCTAACGACTAACCAGCACGGTTCTTCGACTCGGTCGTTACAGAGATGCGCGGAAAACGCATCAAGACAAACCGCCACTATACCGATTTCACTCACCACACAGTTATCTGCGACTTCTCGATACTGTAATTAAAATTGACAAAGTAGCGATAAATAGTTAACTCTAATACTATCCGTTCTAGCTGATGCTTCGTTGTCAATTATAATGCAACCGGAGCAACAGCATCGTGCCAGGTACCAAACAGAAGGCAGTCGCGGTGCAGTTAAAGATCGAGATGGAAATGGTTTCCCGATCGTACAATTGGTCGGTTACAATAAACCTGCTACCCTCCAGGTATGACTTATCGAATAAACAAGAAACCTTGAGAAACCCTTTCTCTTCAGGTTTTCATTGGAACAGACATTGGAAAAGTGAGTCCTCATATGTTCTATCAGGCGTGCAAAGTGAGCGGCAAAAATTCAACGCCGTGCGTGGAGAAAAAGATCGACGGCACGTGCGTCATTGAGCTGCAGCTCGATCCTTCGAAAGAGATGTGCGCTACATGCGATTGCGTTGGCATTTTGAAAGAAAGAAACGTCGACGTCGAGCATCGGTTTCCCGATCAATTGGGCAACCGAAGTAAAAAAAAGTCGACGCGGTGCCGAATGATATTCCGCACGATGATCACGCACGAAGATGGTCGACAGGAGGCGTTGCAAGTTTGCTCGCATCCCATAGTTTGCAGTAAGTTAATATTACCCATAATACATGACTCGCGGCGAAATGTCTCCCGGGGACAAACGACATTCATTAACGGTTAAACTGTTTGCGAAAATTAAATTTTGACAAGCGGCTATGCGCCAGCAGCGATGAACATATTTAACGCATGTTGGGTTTTCATGAAAAACCCTTTCTCGAATGTTATCACTTACTATTATTTCTGTGCAAAAAACCGAAAATTGACGATTTTCAATGAAAATTGAAATTTCCGCTAAAAACGTTGTTTCCCCCTAAAAACGCTGTTTTTCGCAAATTTCGAAATTTTTCATTAAAATGGCTCAAATTCGTATTAAACCCCCTAAATTCCTTCCAAGCTATGCAAAGAAAGGTGATACAATCGTCGAAAATGAGCAACAAACCAAAAATTGACGATCTTCAATGAAAATTGAAATTTCCGCTAAAAACGTTGTTTTTCGCTAAAAACCCAAATTAGGTGATGTGCGCCCTTTTTTGCAACGCAAAGGTTTCATATTTCAATGAAACGGCGATAAAATAACATTTTGTATAAAAATACTGTTAAGACTAATGAAAGTGGCCGATATTCGAAACGATGGGTGGAAACTATCGATTTACGTACTTAATAAGATAATAAGTACGTCAAATTTACATTGTCTTAACTCAAAACGTTAATCAGTTAATTGAATGGTTTGATGCACTAAGTTTTTTATGTTACGCATTACTATGCCAGCTTCATTGAGAACGAACCGACGTTAAATGTTTGTCCACAGCTCAACCTCCTGGTGTTCCTGAAATATGCAAAAAGTCGCTCACAGCTTGTCCCGCAGCAGGTGGACTGGAATTATTTGTATTAGGAAAAAATTTCTCAAAAGACACGAAAGTGTACTTTCAACAAACGGACGACGAACGAATGGTCATCTGGGAGCAGTCTTGTATTCCCGATAAGGAATATTTGCAACAGGTTAGTTTATTTGATTGAAAGAAAGTTCATCTCGATTTTTAATGCAACGTTTAACTTTTCATAATTTCGTTAACATTTTTCTTCCGATCTTGATAGTAGACAAATCGATTTAGAATTTTCTGCTACTGAATCAATAATGAGTATACTAGAAAATTAGCAACGACTAGAAAACGCAGACATATCACGCTATCGAATTTAATTCGCTAGTGTCAATGATAAACGATCTGGTAATTCGTATTTATTTGACCTCAGCCTGGATTAAATGTTAAATTTAGAATTTTTAAATGATACGATTCAGTTAGAATTTTATTTCGCCAGGTATTTACAAAATTTCGTAAGTTCCTAGAACCTTCAATATTTTAACTTTTGTGTAATTCCAAAAATTTTTAGCTGCTCCTGATGAAGACAGGATTAATTTGTAATTTTTTTTTGTCCAAAGCTCGAGTTATTAAAGGATAGGAGTTTCCCGAGTGTTATTGACTGAAAACCCAAGAGATCAAATTCTTAATTACAAAATTAAATCTAAAATTTATTCGTTAAAATAGATTGATTAATTATCCGTTTATTTCAGACCCATTTTGTGTGCGTGATTCCTCCTTACCGAAGACCAAGCATCACAGAGCCGGTCTCGGTGAGATTATTTGTGGTAGCTAGTGGTAAAACTAGTGAATCACATCAGTTTGTATATACCCCTGTTAATGGGGCCGTTCCGAGCGGTAAGCTAGGATCAATTATTTCTAAAATTTTATCAATCAAAGAGCAATTCGACGTTGTTTTTTTGACAGTCACGCCGGCATTCGTTGGATAATTTTTATCCGTGTTCGAAGTTTATAAATATTGTTGTTTTGGGCGCTAAAAATATTATCGAAATTCGCTTTGTTGTTGATGAAAAATCATCGGTCAGAAAAACAAATTTCGAATCGAGTTGTTCTCCGCTTTTGCATGTATTTCGCACGACGAAAATCCGTGAACGAGAGCGAGTGTGATTACCAAAGTACAACAATGAATAAAATCTCGCAGATTTCGTTATTTTTAATAGCCCTTGTTGATATTGCCAATTAACAATAATAATAATGACTGATATGCGCGAGTTGCTTGTTGTACTTTTTTAATGAATGGATCTACAACTCCTCGAAAATTCTCTTGCTCGATGTTAAATTACTTTGTTTTGATGATTTCTGTCGGTTATGTCTTTATTGAGCATGAGTAAATTGGGGATTTGTCGGTTAGTTTCTAGCGGGTAAACGTGTACTAAAGTGTGGATGGCGATCGGATGCGTCCGAAAAGTGCGTGTTTGTGAGTCGAATGCACGCTGAATTTTCAGAATTGATGATTGGCTGTTTGAGCGTTGTACGATTGTATAGTACACGTTTTCTCAACGATTTCAGATCTGGGCTACATTATTGGCAACTCTAAATTCTCAGCCGCAATTTTTTGTTTTTTCGAAACCGTCGGCTTCATCACGGCCGACTGAATATATTAAAACGATCGCGAGTTTATCGATGATTTATCGGTCGAATAATGAAGCCCCAACTATATTTATCCAGTGGATTTGGACGAGAACAATTTTTCATATTTTTCTGTTGTTTTATTTAGGCGCAAGTTCAACACATAATCGACAGTTAGCGGTTAATTTCTCGATTTATTTGCCTTGGAGATAAAAATGAAATGTACATGTTTGAATTCAACTCAATTGAAATGTATTTTTGATATTGTTCAAGCTACTTATAACACCCAGTGAAATGTAATGTTTTTTTTAAATTATCTCAAAAAAAAAAACGAATCGGAATGTATGTATGTTGTGATTGTTACAAAAGACCATTTTTTCTTCTTTTAATAAGAATAATCTGTTTAAAAAATGTTCATTTTTGTTTCAACTGTTTTTTCACTTTACTATAGCGTACATGCTCTGCATTCGTAGAGGAGCTTCCACCCAAGAGAGGAGCTCTGCCAGTTTCGGCTGATTAGATTCTTCCACGAAACGTTTGCTTCATCAAAACCGGTTATATTCGGGTACTGATACACTCACACAACTACTCCCTATGACCCTAGCATAAGTTTTTCTTTAATACATATATAAATATACATATATTTTTTATTACAGGCTATGCAACCAACGACGTTCTCCCAAAACTTTCACCGTTGGTTTCGTAATCTGCATCATATTATCACACATCAACATCACATCTTTTGACATACACTAAATAGACATTACATGATAGCTTTATCCGATATACACATTTTGATCATTGTTCCTAAGATGATTCGACAGCATATCTTGTTAACGAGTAGAGTTTTTCGTGCATACTTCGGTTTTGAATACATTTCTTTTTTAAAATTTATTATTACTGATTCATGCTATCGAATCAGCATCGTCGATTCGGCGAGATTTTTAGTCCGCTGAATGCGACTTATCCAGAAAACACAATTAGTAATTTTAAGTAGTAAATTTAAGTTAATTAAGTAAAGGTAGAGAAAATCGAATGAGATTTTTGCAGGTAGCGATATAGCGAAAAAGTCTAGGCTGGCCCAATACGGTATTTCCTAATTTTGATTTTTTTTCCTTTCATTTTCAGCTGTTCCAGCCCGGAGGAGAATTTTCGCCCTGAAACGATCCGTAATGTTGACGCATGGTTTGACTGAGATGGAAGTTTGTGCGACTGCGATTTAGGTTACATTCCTTCGATTATTTTCCTTGTCGATTCCTATTTAAGATTCCTCTCTACGGTTGTTCATTCGAGCTCGGGTTTTCATTCGCTTTCCTTTGGTGGTGTAGTGCATGCATCATATCATTTTCTTCGCCTAACTTTTCATACCGACAGCTTCAGTTGCTGCAAGAACGACGCAATTAAAAATGATTATTCAGACATTAGCATCGCTTCTTCTGGAATTGAAGAATAAGTTATCTCGACTGGAGCTCGATTTTGATTCCTAGAACAACCCGAAAACCATACGCTGCTACTTTTCACTTGCTATGGTTCGATTTTAGCGTGTGGTTTTCCCGATTTTTTCCAAATTGAATAACTCTAGTATTTCAGGCTATTTATGATAATTTATTAGAAACCTGGAGGCGGTGGAATCCCTGATACGATATTCGAACTCGGTTTGATGGGTTGTTGGTAAGTGTTCGTTGATGTATGAAAAGACGGCGGATGAGTAACGCTCGTATAATGAGTGGTAAGCAAAACGTTTTTCATACATTTACAAGGCACTTTTCAACGAGCGATTTCGCACTTCACTAATATGCTATCTTGAGCAAAAGACCTGTACCCAAATAGTGGCTTTACCTCTGTTTTTTTTTATTTGTTACTTGCTATTAACTCACCGTCACATTACAATTGTTTTCTTCACGTAACAGCTTAAACAATTTTTTTCTAAAGACCAATTACTCTTCTTGAAAAGTTTCCTTTTGCTCTAGATTGTTATGATCTCCATTGTGGAAAATCAACACTATGTAGTACAGGTAACGAAAAATACCATTGATCAAGAATTTTTATTTAGTTTGTTCATTTGCTGAAATACTGCTGTGGTTTTTTGGGATACCTGTGTATCAAATTTCAAATTTTATTTATAACGGAAGAAAAGTTTCCTAAAAGGGTTATCGGTTATTGGAGTGATGGGAGAGATGCGAACATGTGGCGGTTTCAACCTCCTTTAAAAGATGTGAAATAAATTATGTAAGTGTTATATTTAAATATGATGGTGCACTGACAAAATAGGGTACCTTTTCGTTCCACCGGCCCCAAGTTGTCTACATTCTTTTTAACATATTGGTGATGGTAAAATTTCGAATTGGGGTAGAGAGGTTTCTTACCGATTTATTTGTCCGTAAGTGTTTTAGCCTGAAATATCTGTTTATATTCTGTTCTCATAATCCCTTGAGTCCCTTTTGTTTTTATTATCGGTAGGTTAAAACGTGAGCGAGATTCATGCGTGGAATGATCGGTTAATGCGAGGATTCATCGAGTGAGCGCGAAAATGGGGCGTCAACATTGTGGATCATGTCTATCAAGCCTGGTCCCTTCACATTTCAAGATTTTACTCAGGAATTCAAATCGTCACTTAGATATTATTCGAAAAAAAAATTTTTTTGGGTCGGCTTGAGTGGCAGTCCCCAACCCCTTTTCTTACAGTCGCTTTGAGAGCAGCTATTTGAAATTCACTCGACAGTCCCTAAATTGTATCTAATATTCTTTTCATATGTTTTACAGCTTCATCCTTGGAGAACGTTCAACAACAACAACAATCCCCTTTTTTCAATAAGCTTCTTTGGACTCGCCCTTCAGTTACTAAAAAAGAACAAGATTTGAGTATTATGCCACCGCCAGAAACCAGCATGGTACCACTATCTAACAGAAGGTCTTCTATAAGTCTCACATCGCAAACAACCGACATTCACTCGCCTCCCTTGTGTAGTTTCAAACAAGAATTCGTTGATGAAAACAGCCAAAATTCGATGGTTGAGCATGTCGAACGCTTCCGTCACATCTCGGAAAGCTCAATGGACGTCCATCACGGTGATTCCAATATCTCGATGATCAATGAAAATTCTATGGATATCCATCACAACATCGCTGCGACCTCTTCAGACGTCTTACATCACGACAACTCGAACCTGAGTATCAACGAGAACAGCGTCGAGATTATGGTCAGGAGTAATTCCATGAGCGGTTCGATATTGAATCTACACGAAAGTTCGATGGATGTCAACTTGAACGAAGACAGCATGCACTGCTCCACCGCGAACTTGCTTAATCAATCACTGTTGAAGAGATGCGTCAAGGATCCTAGCGAGATGAAAGTGATCGACTTGCGTATGAAAGCACCGATGGCAACCGTCGCAGACCTTGTCGGTACCAGCGCTCCCTCCATGGCTACACTATGCAACTTCGGCGTTGCTGCGGAAGCGCCGCTTCCTGCACAAAGTGCTCAGAGCGTTGAAAATTATCTGACTAATATCGAATCTAAATCGTCACCATCGATTACATCGAGTAGACTGATGACTACTAATCAAAACATGCCGCTGACGTCCCACGAGTTGAGCCAACAAATGAGGTAAAACATTTGTACCATCCTACTCATTTCCTTTGGAGTGTCTTGAATTTTTGTATTTCTGATTACTAAATGTGGAAAATGTTCGGACGGGTCGATTTTCTTTTGAATATTTTCATTTATTCGTCCCTCAAGATTTATGGCAAGCTCGCATGGTAGTTTTTCAGAAATTTTTTAGTAGTTCAGGTTTCAGCTGAAAACACTTTTTAATCAACAAAACGTTTTAATTTCCGTTGGAAATCATGAAATTTCTGAAGTAAATTTTAACTGACATAAAAAAGAGAGTTTTTGAAAACTTGAGCTATCTGGTCTTAATTTTCCCTAACGAGAAAACTGAAGACGAATATTTTAAATGCGCCACTCACGATAACTCCAAAATTGTCTGCGTTTTCAAGAAAATATTTTATTTTGTCGATTCATAAATCTGTAAAAAATTTAAACAGGATGCGTATTACGGATGCAGTATACGTAGCAACCAACAACAACAGCATTCTCTGCAAGAACGATAATGCGGCGGATAAGTTGGACGCTTTTCTGAACGTCGCTGCTGGCAACTTCATGAATTCCAGATCTGATAGTCTAAGCAAGATCAGCATGCTGCCCGGCGCAGAAAGTCAGGCCATGATGCCACAGCTGATGGTGTCTCCGCCGCAAGTGACGCCAACCACGACCGCAACAACCGCCGACGGCGCCACTATTCCATCCGATGTCATTCTGAACACTCAAATATCGCCAAGTCTGATGTGTAGATCGACGCAGGATGCCATACTACCTTGTCAACCGCCTATCGAAAACAATTTGATTTCTCAGCAACAACGTATGATTATGGACACGTCGCCAGGCGGTCACGCGACACCAATCTCGTCCGCGCCGCTGACGCTCGCCGAACAAGAAAAAGCGGTCATCATTGAGGCAGCTGTCGATCTCCTCGAAACGCAAAGAAAAATCTCCGACTTGGAATGTCTGAGCCCCGAAAATAAGGAACCGATATTGAATAAACTTTACATGAATAATTACTTGGAGGGCTCTGTCGCTAGTGGTACATCGAGCCAGGAAAAATCTGATTATATCATTCCGATTTCCGTGAAGGAGATGCAACTCACGCCAACCCCAACTACTTCTGCAGCAGCGGTAGAGAAAAAGATTGAAGATCGTATGATATCGCAAAATTTCACTTCGCTGACGGAGAATGAGTTGATCAACTTCATCAATCCGAGTTGTTTCGATCAAGGTAATGTCGGATTTGCGTAGATTAAGTTAATAGTTAATGTAGATTTGTGTACAACTATTGTATTTTTCTATTAGCTAACTAATACTTAAACTTAATTCCTTAATTTTTATGGTGCAAACAGTGCATGGTATTTTATGTATGTGTTATATGCTATATTTCTGGTATTCTTCGATTGAAGTGGTCGTATTTAAAAAAAAACATTTTGTTTATTAATCGTGCAAACAATCGGAATCGAAGAACGTCTAGACATTTTCTGTCCTCAAAAATTCTTCGTTTCCGAATTAATTCACGTAGGGTCTTAAATCATCATTTCTTCAAATTTGTCAGTGTCTAGTGATCCGAAAAAACCGGATTAGTGAAGTGACGGGACTCTAAAATCCTATTTGAAAGCTTGGACTGCAGTGGTTGAATTTGTGCATGGTGTAAACTATTCTTAGATCAGCCAATTATCATTTTGTCTTTTTCAGTATAAGTTCATTGGTGGAGGCGCAATCTTCATTGCTACTTTCCGAAGACTACATACTAGTTCCTTGGCTTTGTAAAACGATTGCGCTACGTGTCTGAACGCGGCCAGTCGCCAAAGCTGAGAAAATAGCGCACCTTTGGTCGCTTTGACACGGTGCGTTATCGTGGAATCATGTGCTTTTCAATGTTGATCGATCCGTTTCATAGACGGATTTCACTTTGTCGAAACTTATTGTTTAAGTAAGAATTCGAAGCTCCTACTAACGGGAGATTTCGTGGACTGGCTATTTTTAGACTCCAAGATATTGATATATTTTTATAGTTATTTAAAAAAGAGTGTGGAAAGTACAAAAGCACCTAAAATTTGGTTCTGTTTGGATCATTTTAGCGTTGATTATTTTCGATTCAAAAATACATGAGTATGTTTTTGTTTGAAATTTTTCAGTTGAAACTAATTGATTTTCGATGGGAGAAGTCAATTTTTTTAATGTTTTCTATGAAAGCACACCACGATTATTTATACTTGACTTTGTTTGGAATTTAGCTTTTTGACTTAACAATTATTGATATTAAAGTTATTCGACAATTAAAGCAAGTATAAGTAAGAATGTTCATTGTATATTTCATGTATAGAAAAAACGATTTATCAAAGATGTTATTTTTGTTGAAATATTACAAATTATATTATATTATTAAATTGTTCAATGGTTTCTTTTAATCATTCTACCCAATTCATCAATTTCATTTTTTTAATTTCGCCAAAGTTCATTCCGAGATCATGAAACTATAAACATCGCATTTTAAATTTTTTATTACTAAAAAAAATGTAATTTTCAACAATTATTTACGGACATTTTATTGTTTCTCCACATTCAAACCTCTCAAAATCAATTACTTCTATTCCATTTTCACTCAAGAAATCTTTTACGAGGATTGAATCATCATGTAGGAAATCCTGATACAATAATCTATCTTCCTCTTCCTCTTCTTTCGTTTCATTTTCAGCTTCTTTCCCCAGTTTTCCAATACGTTTGGGATTCATTCCAACTATGTGCTGACAGAGCTGTTTACCAGCCGTTTCTAAATTTACGTCTTTTTGTTCTAATTGTCTAAAAGCCAAAATGCCTCCAAATTTTCCCATTTCCATGTCCAAGTCCGGATTTGGAGGGTGGGCGTATCCTGACAATTGAATGCCAGGACTAGCTCTGAAACATAAACTTCTTCGTAATGTGGCATTTTCCCCTAAATTCCCAATCATTAGGGCCATTAAGTCCGCCAATCTTTTACCATCTGAGCTGTGAAGATCTTTTAGCTGTTCACCACTGAAACACACCTGAAAGAGATGAAATAAGTAACAAAATATTAAAAAACTTTTAATACACCTTTGTAAGTGGAAGTTGTGGTTTAATTTGCTTCAATGTGTAATTTAAACAGCTTTCAGCTGCCACTTTGGCCATGTTTTGGAATTCCTTGTTTCGAGCAACAAAATCCGTTTCACAGTTTATCTCTACCAAAGCAGCACATGGATCTTTAACTATTACTCCAATTAGTCCTTGTAACGTCGTCCTTCCTTCCAATTTTGAAGCTTTTTTCCAACCCAAATCTTGTGCTTGTTTTTGTAACCATTCTTCCGCCTATAATTTTTTAATATTCATGTAAAAATTGTAAAATATTTATTTTGACCTGCTCTAAATTGTTGTTGTGGAGTTGTAAGGCTTTTTTGCAATTCGCTATGGTGTAACCAGTTTTTTTTCGCAAGGTGGCTAGTGCTGATTTTTCAGCGCTCAACATCTTTGAGGTGTGGTAAAAGCGTTGTAACCAACGAGTCGATAACTGAAACAAATTAATCAAGTTTGTTATTGCCGAATCACTAAAAAGAAGATTGTTTTGTCACCGCTATTATGATTTTATTGACAAAACACGTCGTTATGGAAAATGTGATTATAACAAGTGAAAATCGTGTAGTGGATTGGACGTCCCGCACTTTCACTTGCTGAAAATCTTGAGAATTCTGACTACAAAGTGTGTTATATTGAAAGAAAAAGTAGAGGTAAGTAGGTGAATTAATGAGGAATTTTCTTACCATGTTTCAATAATTCACTATTACCACTATTGGGGCCCTTTTTTGAATTTTTGACAATTCAACGTCAAGTAATGTGAGGTTAACGTAGTCTCCTTCTGTTGATCAATCTGACCTAAAATCACATCGTCGACACAGAAATAGGGTTTCATTTTCTGTGGCATGAGTCAGTAGATCTACCAATTGAAAACAAATATTTTATTTGAATTTCACATTGAAATTATCCTTTTATTTATTTAATACTCGGAGTATTCACTTAATATTTTGATGAGTATGAAAATGCTCGAATTAATTTCACCAAGGTAGCTAGTAATCATTTCATTAAATAATATTTAATCACAATTTTTTTTCAGTCATGTCGAGCAAGGAATTAGAACGCGAGAGGCTCTTAAAGAGGATAGAATTGAAGAGAGCTCAGTTGGAGGCTTCAGGCGAATACGATTTCCGAGTAGCAAGGCTGTTGCTTCCATCAGACTACAACCTGGATGATAGATCAATATTTTCTTTACCACCAGATTTATTAAAACCAATTGTCGCTTCTGCTTATCCAAAATACAAGAAAAAGGCAGAAGCAAAGAACAAACAAAGTCAGTGTTTAATTTTCGTATCAGAAAAAATTTATCATTTTCATTTACTTAGGGGAAGATTGGGCTGATAGGATAAAATACCTAACTCAAATGCGCTACCAAAGAGAAGAATTTAGGAATAGATTGGTACATACAATTATAAGCAATAAAGGTGAGGAATTAGAGACTGAAACAAGGATACCTAATGAAGAAGAAAGTGAACTCATGAGATATCATCTTTATGTACATTACGGAGTGGACACTATACATGTCGCCCCATTGTCTGAAGATCTGCTGAAAATGTATATTATCCATTCAAAGTAATTGAATGCTTTTACCATTTTCATAATGTTCCAGAATATTGAGCTACATTCCACCTAAGTTAGCTGCTTGGAAAAAAGCCTATCAAAAGGCTATTGAGGATGTACATGAACACTATATGGTCAGCATAAAGAAATCTGTTGTGGATTATGTACTTCAAGACCCCACTTTCCAAGAAGACGCAATCACAATTCCTCCTATTATTCTTCAAATTCGAGAAATGTCTACAACATGGCGCCTAGGTATAAAAAAATCCAAAGAGGCAATTGAGTATAACTTACTGTCTTGCAATCCTTGTATTGTTGCTGTATCCGATTTGTGGCATCAAAAATTCAGGTGAGAAAAATCCAACGATTTACATAATTTCGGTATGCACATTTGATATTTAACAGCAATTTTCGGCTGATCCGGTCACGAAAGTTGATTAAACACCAGGGCCCATTTGATTTGGACGAATTCAAAGCAAGGATTGGTCTCTTACTGAATAGAGCCAGAAAAAAATTGTCGAGAGATTATTTCAAGGCCTTGGTGGATCTGTATATGACGCCGAAAATGAAAAAAAAACTGCCGAATCCAGAGGATGAAGAAAAAATGACAACCTTCTATAATTGTGTGGCTGCGATTATGTCACATAATTTACAAGTTTTGTGCCTGAATTCTCTGGAAGAGTTTGTGGAGTATATGCTTGATGTTAAAGTAAGATTTCACGAATTCAAATACCAGATAAATAATAAATTTCGTAAATATTTTTCAGTATGCCAACAAGGGTTTTGAAATATATCTGATTCCTTATATATCCGTTTATGGATTCAGTCCTCCATTTAAAAAGTTCCGAGAGAGCATTCTGGGTGTTTTAGACCAAATTGTCGATCTTGTTATGACGGTGGAGCGTTTGGAGCATTCTGTATATCCGGAGTACAAAAAGGAGGTCGAGTATTTGAACGTAAGTAATGGGTGTTGAAGAAATACCTTTCTACTTGAGACATTTTCGTAGCCTATTATCGAAGAAGACATTGTAAACGAATACAAATTGAAATTGAATACATTATTGGATAAACAGAAGACGGATCCGGAACGCCGAGTGAAAGATTTTACTAAATATTTGACCCTTATTAATGGAGAAGTAATATTATTAATTAATAGTTTGCGGAAATTAAGAATATTTAATATTCTAGGATAAGAAAAAAGTGGAAAATTTTATAACGCGTCCCCACAAGTTTGAGAGATATCGAACAATGATCGAGCGTTACAACAAGATAGCTGTTAATTTACCTTTATCGACAGAACATGTCATCACACTAGGCATGTACACCATGAATCGTTCTGGCCTGATCATGGCTTTACAAGAAATTGCGATAAACTTCAAGAAAAAAATAATTACCGCAGGTACGGAACAGTACCTCGCCATGTGTAGAAAGTGAGACTCAAAACCAAGTGAAAGGATATCACATTGAAATAAAATCCTTTCAGGCTTGCTGACGAGTTCAGAATAATACAAGACAAAGTTTTAAATCCGCCTCTAGATACTGCTGGTCTCATGGCTCTGATCAAATACGTTGATGAAGTAGAATCTGTGACGTTGAAAAAAATGCAAGAGCGACTTGTGACCGTGATGGAATATATCACTGGACTCTCAAGTTTCACTCACTTCACTCCTGTTGAAATCAAACAGAACATCACTACGTTCTCATGGTAATTTCAATAATTAACGCAAATGTTTCTTAGATATCCAACGAGAAAATATTTAGAAGGCTTCTTTTCATTTTTGTAAAGGTTCTTGCGAATGCCGAAAATAATAGAAGAACACAAATTACTCGTTAGTCGCAAGAGGGACGAATTCCAAGAGCATCTGCGTACGCGCATCGGTGAGTTTGTTGAGAAGCTTGATTTGTATGCACGGCTAATTGACGAAATGGAAAACGACGGCGACTTGAATGAACTTCCACGTTATCACAAAAAAGCTACGCAGCTTGATAACCGATTGGTCAACGCCATGGATCAAATCGATGCGTTCAATGAGGAGGAAGCGGCTTTCGGACTGGAACTGTCCCAATATCCTTTGAGAAAACAACTTCACGACAAACTGACACCTTATAAACGATTGTATGATAATGCTACGGAATTCCTGGCTAAACACGAACGCTGGATGCACGACAAAGTGGGCACACACGATCCTGACGAGATAGATATGGATGTTGGTACCATTTATAGGCAAATATACAAATTGGAGAAGCAATTTGCCAACAAACCTGTGGTGGCAGGACTCGCAGGCACGGTGAGCATTTCCGTGTATCTCCGTATTTAAGCTTCATTTGATATGATCCTATTACTTAGTTTGTTAACTATTGATTATTTAGTCAACCTATCTATATTAGTATTGACGCTTGCTCAGCTCACGAAGTGAGCGGAAGATCGAGGTGTTGTGCGTGTGTGTGTTGGTGTGCGGCAGAATTTTCTGCTCAATGTAGAACGACGAAATTTTAGGAAAAGGTGGGCATCAATGGTTTTCAGGTCTAAATGTTTATTCCATCACAATCGTAAAATTAATTCTTCAGATATAACCAAAAACTGTAAAATTTTCAGAGCTAGGAGTTCGCGATTCGGCACAAATATACATAAAAATGTTTCCTTCAGGTAGAATGGAAGACTCAGTCCAGAATCTTGAGATTTACTCAGAAAAGTGACAAAAATATTTTCTTTTAGTTTGGATAACTCAAAAACTATTCTGGATAGCGGCACGAAACTTTATATCACAGAAAATCTTAATTGGAATCTCTTTTGCAGGAACTAGCTAAAACGTGGTATTCATAGATTTTGAGAAAATAATTCTAAATCTAAAAAATTTACGATTTCGCTGAATATTTTATGCATAGCATACCCCCTCATACGTGTAACGATTTTGGTGATATTAAAGAAAAATTCGACCCCAACTCAAAAGATATTTTTTATTATTGAATTGTTGCAGCATATTTCAATTAAAATCAATAAGAAAAGAACAAAATTACTGTTGCAACAAAAGACGTATATTATGTAATTAAATTGTATGTAAACTAAAACTAGCATGAACTGAACTTTTTATTTTTGTAATAAAAATTTGTCGTCCTTTATTTAATAACTATTCTTTATATGCATCCTGTGGAGTGTAGACTGTATTTACTTTTTTGGCATAGATTCGCGAGAAAATAGAAGAATTTAAGACGCACATGCCAATTATCCAAAATCTTGGCAATCCGGGCATGAAAGCTCGTCATTGGGAACAAGTGTCCGAGATTGTCGGTTTCCCTATTGTAGTCGACGAATATCTTACTTTGGAAGCAATCATCGACTATGGTCTAGATGAATATGTCGAGAAGTTTGAACCTATTTCTGAAGCTGCCACCAAAGAGAATAACCTAGAAAAAGCGCTTATCAAGATGGAGAGCGAGTGGAAGGGCCAAGCGTTTGTCCTCTTGTCTTACAAGTAAAACATTTGGTCATCTGCGAATGCAGGGTTCAATTTAAATTTTGCAGGGATACAGGGACGCATGTTCTGTCTGCCGTAGACGACATCCAAGTATTGTTGGACGATCATTTGATTAAGACTCAAACCATGAAAAGTTCTCCCTTCATCAAACCATTCGAAGTGGCCATTCTAGCATGGGAAAAAAAACTCGTGCGTCTGCAAGCAATATTGGATGAATGGCTTAAGGTGCAGATGACGTGGATGTATCTGGAACCGATATTCTCTTCGCCAGATATCCAACAACAGATGCCCGAAGAAGGACGACGTTTCAGCGCTGTAGATAAGGTTGTTTTTCTTTGCAGAAAATGCCATAGGAATGCGATTCACACAACTGTCAAACCGATTTCAGATCTGGCGCGACATTATGAAGGCATGTCTAGTGGACACGAGCGTATTGAGCGTAATAGAAATCGAAAAGATGGTCGAACGCCTCAGGAAATGCAACGCGCTTCTCGATCTCATACAGAAAGGCCTAAATGATTACCTCGAGAAAAAACGCTTGTACTTCCCGCGTTTCTTCTTCTTATCAAACGACGAGTTGTTGGAGATCCTTTCGGAGACCAAAGATCCAACCAAGGTTCAACCGCATCTGAAAAAGTGCTTCGAAGGCATAGCCAGACTGACCTTCACCGATGAGTTGGAAATAACAGAAATGAAATCGAGCGAGAACGAAGTCGTCAAATTAACCGACATCATTCAGACATCTCTGGCTCGTGGTCAAGTAGAGAAATGGCTCGTTGAATTGGAGACGTACATGAAGAAGTCTGTACACAAAGAAGTTAAATTGTCCATACAGGACTATGATAACGTTGAAAGAGAGCAATGGGTCCTCAAATGGCCTGGACAATGCGTAAGTATTTTTTTCTCCTTCACTCCTTAGTCAAAATCATTTGCACTTTTATTAGATTCAATCAATTTCACAAACTTTCTGGACTACGGAAGTCACACAAGCTATAGTAATTGGAATTGAGGCAATGAAAAAATACCTCGCGAAATGTACTTCTCAAATAGGAGCAATAGTCAATTTAGTTAGAGGCAAATTGAATCTTCAAAATCGAATAACATTGGGTAACGAAATTGATGATATCTCAGCGGAATATGCAATTTACCTTTTGCACTCCAGGAGCGTTAGTCGTTCTTGACGTGCACGGCCGCGATGTTCTACAAGATATAATCAATAAGAAAGTGAAACAAGTCACCGACTTCCAGTGGTTATGCCAGTTGAGATACTACTGGACCAATGATCAATTGATTACGTCGATGATCAACTCTACTCTTCGATACGGCTACGAATATTTAGGCAATACGACGCGTTTAGTAGTCACCCCATTGACTGATCGATGCTACCGTACCCTGTTCGGCGCTCTTCATTTACATCTCGGTGGCGCTCCCGAAGGACCTGCTGGAACCGGCAAAACGGAGACGACAAAAGATTTGGCAAAAGCTGTAGCTAAGCAGTGCGTTGTCTTCAATTGCTCGGATGGCTTGGATTATCTGGCTCTTGGAAAATTCTTCAAGGTCAGCTTTTGATCTTTTTATGTATGTGGCCCGCGAGCGCACATTTGGTCGTTAAATTTTAAATTACTGAAACAAAAAAAATCGATTTGGAACGTTCGTTTTGTAGGGTTTAGCCTCGTGCGGGGCTTGGTCTTGCTTTGACGAATTCAATAGAATCGACCTGGAGGTATTGTCGGTCGTTGCCCAACAGATCCTCACTATTCAGCGCGGCATCAATTCTGGAGCGGAAAAAATGATGTTCGAGGGCACCGAAATTTTCTTGGATCCCACGTGCGCAGTATTTATCACGATGAATCCGGGCTACGCAGGTCGTTCTGAACTTCCTGATAATTTGAAAGCCTTGTTCAGGTCCGTCGCTATGATGGTGCCAGATTATGCTCTGATTGCTGAAATCGAGCTCTACTCTTATGGATTTTTGTCGGCCAAGCCGTTATCCGTAAAGATCGTTGCTACTTACAGATTGTGCTCTGAACAGTTGTCGTCACAGTCGCATTACGACTACGGTGAGATATCGTTAACCAGTTGTGGATTGTTCAAACGAATAACCTTTAGGAATGAGAGCCGTAAAGTCAGTTTTAAGGGCTGCTGGTACACTAAAATTAAAATACCCAGAGGAAAAGGAAGATGTGCTGGTATTGAGGTCCATTAAAGACGTTAATTTGGCTAAGTTTTTGGTGTTGGACGTTCCCTTATTCCAGGTGACGCTACAGCTTGTAATTGCAATTTTCAAAATCATAATACTATCCAACGCATTTCAGGGTATCACATCTGATCTTTTCCCTGGTGTCATTCTTCCAAAACCAGATTACGTTATTTTCAACAAAGCGGTCAGAGATTCCAGCAAAGAGAAAAATTTGCAATGCGTGCCATTTTTCCTTGAAAAAGTACAACAATTATACGAGATGATTATTGTCAGACATGGTTTGATGATTGTTGGTTTACCGTTTGGTGGGAAAACAAGTTCTTATAAAGTACTAGCAAGGGCTTTACATTTAATCGAGGAAAGGGTAAGTACTGCCATCAGGACGACATGCAGAAATTCCAAATGGTTTCACTAGGGTGGCATGGACGAGCATAAAGTTGTATATAAAGTGATAAATCCGAAATCGATCACCATGGGACAACTGTATGGACAGTTTGATCCGGTCTCGCATGAGTGGTCCGATGGAGTTTTAGCTGTCAATTTTAGGAAGTTCGCCATGTCAACAACAGTAGATCGGTACGTCATACTCATATAATAGACCACAAGTTTGAATACGATAGAATTAAAGGCGAGAAAACTCTCCAAGAATTGCTTAGAATAGCAAGATAAAATATTTATTTCAAACAGATTTGACGTGTTGCGATTAGAAAGATATCAAACACTGGTAATTTAAATTTTGACCTGTTTTAAGAATAAATCAAATTGCAGAATTTCGAGAAAATCAAAAAACTCAAAACCTCTTGCTTCATCCTCTATTCACCCTCTTTCGCTAAAACAGAAATATTGCATTCCATACAATTCCAGAGGATACGATTCGGCAATAGGTTTTTCTTGCACCTCTGACTCCATTCCTATATTACAGAAAATGGTTGATATTCGATGGCCCAGTAGACGCTGTTTGGATTGAAAACATGAACACTGTTCTCGACGATAACAAGAAACTCTGTTTGATGTCCGGTGAAATCATCCAATTATCAAACACTACAAATTTAATATACGAACCAATGGATCTTGAAGTAGCATCACCCGCAACAGTAAGTTTATTACGTTAATACAGATATTTTCAAATTCTATTGAGGTTAACAAAAGAAATAGGAATTGATGATTCGTTTGTAGGTATCGAGATGTGGTATGATCTATTACGAACCAGTGTGCCTCGGTTGGGAACCCATACTAACATCCTGGCTTGACTCGTTGCCTGAACCTCTAAGCAAAGATTTCTACAAAGCAATGCTCGGTACTTTGTTTTTGAGGTTCATGAAGCCCTTAATGTGGTTCATTTATAAATCTGGTGTAAAAGTGAGTAGACTTCAATTTTGAGACATTCTGATTTGCATCACGTGTAGATTCAATTTCCAGGAAATCGCTACAACATCCGAGGCGAATATGTTATGCAGCGCAATAAATTTATTTGAATGTTTCCTCGACGAGTTCTATGGGCCGCCTCCCAAAGAAGCTCCATCCGACTTGGACTTGCGGGCCCAGATAGAGGGCTCGTTTTTCTTTGCTTGCATTTGGTCATTGGGTGCCACCCTAAACAATGACGGCAGAACTAAATTCAACCTGATGTTTAGGGGATTGCTGGAAAGAGAATTTCCTGAGAGTTTGCATAAAGACCTGAATATACCATTCGAAATACCCAGAGCTGACAAGGCGTACATTTTTGTACTCCCTTCAACGGGATCGGTTTTCGACTACCGATATCTAAAAGAGGTGATGAATTCCACTCGAAAATCGTTGAATTGAGATCCATGAAACGTCTTTAGGGTCGCGGTAAATGGAAATTGTGGTCTGAGGATTTAGCTGCTGCCCCACCAATTCCAAGGGATATCCCGGTGAACCAGATAATCGTACCCACAATCGAAACCATTCGATATGTCACCGTTATATCGCTCTTAGTTCAACATCAAAAAGCTGTTATGGTTATCGGTCCAACTGGTACCGGCAAATCAGTTTACATCATCGATTTTCTATTGAAAAAAAGTGATCCTTCTGTTTACCTTCCACTTTTCATAAACTTCTCGGCCCAAACTACTGCCAATCAAACGCAGGATATTATTATGGATAAATTGGATAAGCGACGAAAAGGTGAAGGGTTATGAGAAAAATTAACTTTTGGCATCGCCATTTTTCGTAGGCATTTTTGGTCCCCCAATAGGTAAAAAGTATGTTATCTTCGTTGACGACGTGAATATGCCACACAAAGAAATCTACGGCGCTCAGCCTCCAATCGAACTCTTAAGACAATGGTTCGATCATCGCATGTGGTATAACAGGAAGGAAGTGGTTTCAATGACATTAGTCGATATTCAGGTTTGAACGCAGCGTTTGAAACAGAACATCTGACTTGCTCCCTGTTTCAGTTTATATGCGCAATGGGTCCACCTTCAGGTGGTGGTCAAACTGTAACTCCACGATTCACTAGACACTTCACTCATTTATGTATAGACGAATTCACCGACTCAATTTTGATTCACATATTCAGCAAGATAATGCTTTGGCATTTAGACACAAGGTGAAGATTTCTTTTCTTGCAGAAACTCTAAACTAGCATCTGAAATTGTAGAGGATTCGCCAAAGATTTTGATCCTTGCATCGATGAAATCGTCTTGGCGACTTTAGATATGTACAAACAAGCTAGGGCGGTTCTTTTGCCTACGCCACGTAAATCACATTACCTTTTCAATTTGAGAGATTTTTCCAGAGTCATCCAGGTGATATTTAATAAGATTTTTTCTTTGTCGCTAAAAATTGTGTTAGGGCGTGTTGCTATCCGTTCCTGAGGCGATCGAAGATTTAGTCTCAATGAAAAGGTTATGGGTTCATGAAGTTTTGAGAGTTTATTATGATAGACTGGTAGACGACGATGATCGAGCCTGGATTTTCGTGGCTCTTGCAGAGATCTGTGAAAATCAGTTGCACGAACGATTAAACAGTATGTTCAAAAGATTAAAATTACCTGAAACAGAACAGGTATGAAAAATAGGCGAAATCGTTTTGGTACTGATGAATTTTTTCCTGCAGATAGGAGAAACCGAACTGAGGAACTTGATATACTGTGATTTCTCTAATCCTAAGGCGGATCAGCGACACTATGTCGAAGTGCAGGATCTGGATGCACTAACTAACATCGTCGTTGGATTCCTGAATGAATTCAATAATTTATCCAAGAAACCGATGAATTTAGTATTGTTCAGGTGAGTTCTGGATTAATTTATTGCAAGACTTTCTTCACTCACTGCCTAAAGGTTCGCTGTCGAACATCTGTCGAAGATCTGCAGGGTATTGTTACAACCAAGGAGTCACGGAATGTGTGTGGGCGTCGGTGGTTCTGGAAGACAATCCTTAACGCGATTGGCCGCACACATATCTGAATACGATCTCTTCCAAGTAGAAATTACGAGAACGTACGGTTCGACCGAGTGGAGGGACGATATTAAAGGTGTGTACCTCCAAAGAAATGTCATAAGTTTCACTGATTGCTGCCTTCAGGGATTTTAAGAAGAGTAAGCGCAACTGATCTTCACGGCGTCTTCCTCTTCAACGATAGCCAAATCAAGGAAGAGAGTTTCTTGGAAGATATCAGCAATATCTTAAATACTGGCGAAGTCCCTAACTTATTTTCGACGGAAGATAAGATCGAAATTTGTGAAAAAATGCGACAATTGGATAGGCAACGAGATAAATCGATGCAAACAGACGGTAGTCCTGTTGCACTTTTCAATTTTTTCGTCAATATCGTCAAGGAACAGTTGCATGTTGTTTTAACAATGAGTCCAATCGGAGAAATGTTCCGTGTTAGATTACGAAGATTTCCCGCTCTTGTTAACTGTTGCACCATAGATTGGTTCCAAGTGAGCATCCTCCCCGCTTTGTAATGTAAATCAAATTGAAAATACTTTAGAGTTGGCCCGACGACGCTCTGCTAGCTGTTGCGACCAAGTTTCTAGGTGAAATTGAGCTCACAGATCAGGAACGACATATCTGTATTGACATGTGCCAACATTTTCATACCTCTACTCAAGACTTGTCGAGTGAATTCTTTTTGAGACTAAGACGCTATAATTACGTCACGCCTACATCTTACTTGGAAATGATCAACACTTTCAAGACATTCTTGGAAACTAAGCGAGAGTAAGTCATAGCGAATAGTGTTAGCGAAACTGTAATCTACTTTACACAGGGAAGTGTTAAAAATGAAAAGCCGATACGAAGTTGGTCTAATGAAACTAGAAACGGCCGAAGGAGAGGTGTCTATAATGCAAAAAGCATTGGAGAGTTTGCAACCGGAACTGGTGGTTGCAGCCCGTGCCGTTCAAGAAACCCTGCTAAAAGTCGAAGCAGAAAGCGCCGAGGCTGCTGAAGTGGAAAAAGTGGTACTAGCAGAAGAAGCAATAGCCAATGAGCAGGCGAAAGCGGCGCAAGCAATCAAGGACGAATGCGATGCGGATTTAAGTGAGGCAATGCCTTTACTGAATTCTGCTCTAGCAGCTCTTGACACACTAACGCCAGCTGATATCAGCGAAATGAAAGCAATGAAGAACCCCCCAAAAGGGATCCGTTTGGTTATGGAAGCTGTTTGTATATTAAAAGTGTGTAAATACTATTTCTGTCGCACTTTTTAAATAATTCAATTTTTTTCAAAGGATGTGAAACCGGATCGTGTACCGTTGCCCAGCGGTATGGGTACGATGGACGATTATTGGGGTCCGTCAAAACGTATTCTTGGCGACATGAAATTCCTCGATAGCCTGATAAATTATGATAAAGACAATATTCCACCGAAGATAATGGAAAAGTTGCATAAGTCCATTTTAAACGATGAAAACTTCGACCCCGACAAAGTGAAAACCGCTTCCTTGGCCGCTGAGGGTCTTTGCAGATGGGTACTTGCAATTTCCAAGTACGACGTGGTCGCCAGAATTGTTGCTCCGAAAAGACGGGCTCAAGCGGCTGCTGAGGCTGAGTTCAACCAAGCTTTGGCCTCACTCGAGATCAAGCGGCAACTTTTGCGCGAAGCCAGGGAAAGAGTAGCACGTTTAGAGGAAACACTTAATGCGGAAAAAGAAAAATTCCAAAAACTGACGGACGAAGTGAATTTGGTCGAGTTGAAGTTGAAGCGAGCGGAAGAATTGATAGGTGGATTGGGAGGCGAAAAAACAAGGTGGATGAAAACGGCGAAAATGTTAGGTGAAAAGTACTACCTCTTAACAGGTCGGTTTTGATGTCAACACAATGAACTTTTGCTGAAACATCTTTTCTTCAGGGGATATATTGATAGCCGCAGGTGTTGTTGCTTACCTCGGCCCTTTTACTTTTCAGTTTCGCAGTCAACAAACCTTAGACTGGGTTAATAGTTTAAAAAAAGAAGGTATTGTTGTCAGCGAAGATTTTCAACTAACTGCCGTACTGGGAGATCCAGTTCTGATAAGGCAATGGAACATTTTCGGCTTGCCCAGTGATAGTTACAGTGTTGAGAATGCTATAATTGTTAAGTGCGTCAATATTCTTTCAAATACTATTTTATGTCACACTAATCAGTGTATTTATGTTATCTGAAATACGTTTTTTCTATACCCAGAGGCATCAACAAAGCAAATAATATGCGGATGATCAGATTATCACAAAAATCATGATATTATTAACAATTACTTGTTTTTTTTTTCAATAAGATAACAGGTGTGACATAAACGAGCTTTATTTGATTCTTATTCATAAACTGTCGGTCCCTAGAGTCGATCTGAAGGCATAAAAATCTGAATAATGCTCTTAATACATAATAAACACCCAACTTGACGTTCACATTCATCTATTTTTATTATTAAGGAATGCAAGAAGATACGCCCTCCTCATTGATCCTCAGGGTCAGGCAAACAAATGGCTCAGAAACATGGAGAAAGGAAATGATTTGAACATTGTTAGATTGAACCAATCGGATTATGTCAGAACGCTCGAAAACGCCATTCAGTTTGGTCACCCGGTAAAAATATCAATTTATTGCTTGAAAATATCGAACCCTCCTTATTCGCAGTTGATCATAGAAAATGTGGGCGAGGAATTAGATCCTATCCTGGAGCCAGTTTTGTCCCAGCAAATCTTCAAGCAAGGTGGCACTTGGTGCTTAAAACTGGGTGATACGGTTGTGGATTATTCACCCAGCTTCAGGTTTAAGCTTATCCAATCTTAGTTTTATCAAAATATTAATTTTTTCTTTCCAGACTTTATATTACAACTAAATTGAGGAATCCCCATTATCTGCCCGAAGTCGCAGTTAAAGTAACTTTGGTTAATTTTATGATAACTAAAGTAGGATTGGAGGATCAACTGTTAGGAATAACAGTCGCGAAAGAGAGACCCGATTTGGAGGCCGAAAAGAATTCGTTAATCGTGCAGAGCGCCGAAAATAAACGGTATGACATAATTATCAAAAAATATGACTAACAGTATTTTTTTTCTTCTACAGTTTGCTACAGGAAATTGAAGATAAAATATTGGAAGTACTGAGCACTTCTGAAGGAAATATTTTGGAAGACGAGACGGGCGTCTCCATTTTGAGTTCGTCGAAAATTCTGGCGAACGAAATTACAGCCAAACAAGCCATAGCTGAGAAGACAGAAGAAAGGATTGACGTAGCCAGATTACAATACACACCGATCGCCGTGCATTCCGCGATATTATTTTTCACCATAGGCAGGTTCTTACAAGTTAATTGAAAAAATCTTAATGAATCCTTGCAGCTGATCTGGCCAATATCGATCCCATGTACCAATATTCCTTAATCTGGTTCATCAATCTATTTTCTTCGGCAATTGATAACACTGATAAAGTGGAGGACGTCGTGGCCCGTCTTGAAATCTTAGAAAAATATTTCACGTATTCGTTGTATGCCAACATCTGCAGAAGTCTTTTTGAGAAGGATAAATTATTGTTTTCTCTCCTTTTGGTGGTCAATCTACTGAGAGCCCGTAATCAATTAAACCTTTCTGAGTGGATGTTTCTCTTGACGGGAGGTGTAGGTTTGGAAAATCCCCACAAAAATCCCACATCTTGGTTAATTGACAAGTCTTGGGATGAATTGTGCAGACTCGAGGAATTGACCGCTTTCCAGTAAGAGTATCAAAGCTATGAAAAATTGTGATTAATTTTCATTTATAGCGGAATAAGAGCAAGTTTAGAGAAGAAGCCGGAGAAGTGGAAAAAAGTCTACGATTCTCCTGATCCACAAGATTTTCCTTTACCGGCACCGTACAATTCTCAGTTATCTCAATTTCAGAAAATGTTGGTTTTGAGATGTTTACGATATGATAAAATTGTACCAGCCGTTCGGACGTTTATTAGAGGTGATTTCTGCTTTAGAATCATTTTTTATTTATCCCGCAATGATTGTAGATAATTTGGGGCGGCAATATGTCGAACCGCCCCCTTTCGATCTGGGAGAGTCCTTCGCCGATTCGCAGTGTATCGTACCTCTGATTTTCGTTTTAACACCTGGCGCAGATCCAATGGCTCTTCTCCTGAAATTCGCAGATGATCACGGTTTTGGCGCCGCCAAATTGTTCTCCCTATCTCTTGGTCAGGGTCAGGGACCAATCGCTACCAGGATGATCGACGAAGGAGTACGCAACGGCACATGGGTGGTTTTGCAAAATTGCCATCTCGCCAAAAGCTTCATGCCTACGCTAGAGAGGGTTGATCTTCATCATACTGCAACAAGCGTTTGATCATTTTCACTTTCAGATATGCGAAACATTACAAGGTGAAACAACCCATCCCGATTTCCGTCTGTGGCTCACATCGTATCCATCCGAGCATTTCCCGGTGCTTGTATTGCAGAACGGAGTAAAAATGACTAACGAACCTCCGAAAGGTTTGAAAGCAAACTTACTTAGATCATATGCTAGTGACCCAATCAGCGACCCCGAGTGGTTCGAATCGTGCAAACAACCAATTGCTTTCAAGAAACTGTTGTTCGGTTTATGCTTCTTTCACGCTTCGATTCAAGAAAGAAGGCAATTTGGTCCTTTGGGTTGGAATATTTCATATGAGTTCAACGAGACGGACTTAAGGATCAGTGTGCTACAACTGCAGATGTTTCTTAATGATTATAAGGTGATGAAAGAAAAGTGGGAAAATATTTTCAATGGCACTAAATTCAATTCGAAATGTTGTGCTTTAACTTTTATACGGTTTTCTGATTTCTGGTCAATTTTAAGTATTAAAGTGATGTTTTGTTCTCAGTGAACAAAGTTTTTGAGGTCTAAAATAATTTTCTTAGGATGTTCAATTTGACGCACTTCTTTACTTAACCGGCGAATGCAATTACGGTGGAAGGGTAACGGACGATTGGGATCGAAGAACTCTGAATACCATTCTGAGGAAATTCTATTGTAAGCCTGTGGTGGAGACAATAAACCATCCTTTGGATCCCACAGGTAAATTACCCAAATCCTGACAATCTTCGTATTTAAATAATATCTAATAAAGGCGTCTACAACGTGCCTGATAAAAGCGACTACGACGACTTCATAACCTATGTTAAATCGCTACCCTTGATCACACATCCCGAAGTTTTTGGCATGAACGAGAACGCTGATATTATGAAGGATCAAAACGAAACTAATCTTTTATTTCAAAACATATTACTGACGGAGGTATGATTGATTTACACATTTCCAATGCTATCTTCAAACCTACTTCTCTATAATGCATTCAGGATAGAATAGTGAGTAATTCAAATTGAATTTTTATTGCTATCATTTTCTCGAACCTTAATCAACATTCTATATTTTCTTTTGACTAGGATCTTAAACAGCTACGGGTAAGTTTCTCCTTTTTTCTTCCAAAAATGCTTTTCGCTTTATTTTTCAAACTGTCCTAGGATTTAATTCGACAAAGGGTTTGTGATTCTTAAATGAAACCTTATCCTTTTGAGTCATCCGCTTATTTTCTAGGACACTTCTTCAAGTGGAGGTGATGGGAAGACCCCTGATGAAACTGTCCTCGAAGTCGCTGGCGACATTCTTGCAAAACTTCCGCAATTGTTTAATAGAGATGAGGCCATGCGCAAATATCCCACTGCTTATAAACAAAGCATGAATACGGTGCTTGTCCAAGAAATGAATCGGTTCAATGTTCTCCTGCGTGTAATTCGGGAGAGCCTTTTTGATGTTCAACGGGCTATTAAAGGTATGACTGAAGGCTTTTCGTTGTCTTTCATGACGGTTTTGTTAAACTAACTAGGGTTGATCGTTATGTCCGGTCGTTTGGAGGAAGTGGTTAGGAGTATTTTAACAGGACGCATACCGGGCATGTGGGCTGCCAAATCCTACCCCTCACTGAAACCTCTTGGCAGTTATGTCATCGATTTCCTAGCACGATTGGCATTTTTACAAGTTGAATATATCTTATCCCACCATTCATTTGCTGTCACATTCATTTTTTTAGAAATGGTTTGATGAGGGACCGCCTATTACTTTTTGGTTGTCTGGTTTTTATTTCACTCAAGCGTTCTTGACGGGGGCACAACAGAATTATGCGAGAAAATATACAATTCCAATTGATTTACTGGGTTTCGATTACGAGGTTCGTCTGATTTTTGCAATATACCGTTTATGTTATCAACATTTTCTTAGGTGTTGGATCAGACTGAGTTTACCGAACCACCTGCAGATGGTGTGTTTGTTTATGGATTGTTCTTAGAAGGTGCTAGATGGAATAAACAATTGAGAAAGCTCGATGAATCGTTTCCCAAAGTGTTATATGATACCATGCCTTTTGTGAGTATGTTTTATTTGCATGATTGGTCCTATTTTGACAACGTTTGCATTTTTCAGATTTGGCTAAAGCCATTGAAGAGGGTTGACGTAAAGGAGCGTCCAAGCTATTTGTGTCCAGTTTATAAAACGACTGAAAGAAGAGGGGTTTTGTCGACAACAGGTCACTCGACAAATTTTGTGATCGCCATGACTTTGACAAGCGACAAGGATCAAGAATACTGGATCATGAGGGGCGTTGCAATGCTCTGTGCCTTATCTCAGTAAATTATAACTTAGCACGTAAAAACGCAGTATTAATTTCACCTCTGTGAGCGTTGAATGAAGTTGAATATCGCACCTGAGCTTCCGTGAATCCGGCCTGAAGGCAATTTTTTTTAATGTAATTTTTCAACAGATGGCTTGTTGAAGATGTTTCTTTCGTTGGAAATCCGAATACGGTCGAGTTCTCCGGGGAAAAGTTCTGAAGTAGGTCGAGATTTTCGCGTTTTAGAATGGAGAAAAATCAAAAATTCGTAGGAGCTCGAAAGAAGAACGGAAGCGGATGCAGCTCCCGGGTCGTTAAGACCCACGCCAAACCTTAAGCGGGCTTCTTATTGCCCAACGGGGAAATTTACGACTTGCGTTCCGGGAATTTATCACCTTTCAGGAGTTAACGTACTTTTTCCTGTGCCTCTTTTATCTCAGAAGGTGTAATGGGTAAATATTTGTCGTCACTCGTCCGAGGTTATTTGGCAAATTGTTAAAATTACGAGGCGATAAGCAGTTTTCGATTTGCGTTCCCGAAAGATTTTCGGATCGATCGTGCTCGGATGAAAAGTACAGCGGGGTCTTCTCGCTGATTTTTGGCGGTGGGCGTGATTCGCGGCCAACCGGCGTAGGCGGCACTCAGTCTCGCAGCAGCTGGTTGTCCCGGCAACCGTGCAGATATTGATCTGTACCAGGATCTACTCCTCTCTCGCCGCTACCGTCCACGATTCCCTCAGCTCGTGTCCCAAAAATTACATCGACCACAATAACAGGGTCCTCCGTATGGCAATTTTCAAAAGGTAGATGTCATTCTCTCGCTCGTTACGCCACTTTCTTTGAAGTCGTTCGCCTTTTTCCGCGTCCCGACATTTTTAATTATCGAACTTTGCCAGCTTCTCATCTGAATATCCCCAACCAGACCGCGAAGCCCCCTTATCGTCCGAACAAATTCCGCAGTCGACCGTGCAAAGTTTATTTACTGTTTCAATGACGTTACCCGGAAAAGGACGTTTCGATGAAGCCTTTTGTCGGCTTGATTAACTCATTAAAAGCTTTTGATCGAAACGCGAAAAGCTTTTAGCAAATTTTAATAATTAATTTCGACAGGGAATACCTAATTGCCGCTTAATTTGTGAATATCTGTCGAACGTATTTGAAACGAAACAAAAAATTGAATAAAATTTCACAAACGTAAAATTTGAGTTGTTACACATACACACCAAACGGAGCAGGAAACCCTAAACCGTAAAAAAATTACTCTTTCGCTCTTTTTATTTTCTCATAAAGACATTCAACGATTTATGTAACTGGGGAAAAGGAAATTCTTTGCGGCAAGCAGAAAATATGTTTGCCTTGCGGTTTTGTAGTATTTTTGGTTTTGATCAAAGCTTTTCGCTAAATATATATTTTGCGTAGAACAATGTTTCAACCTTTGTCGTGGATTTGCAGTTTACACCAGGACATTAATGTTTATGTAATAGTTGCAACAATTTCATTACCGAAATACAAATTATGTTCTAGTATTGGGTTTCGGCCCATCAATTTATTTATTTATTAGTTTGGGCCAAACTTTTCGGCCGTACCATTACTTCAGCCGTAATCGCCCGTTTTGTTCTTAAAATGTTTATTAGTTAGTTAGTGGTTTTCAAAACTGGAACCTCTAGTAGCGGCGTTAGGATAGGGTGCGATTGGGCGCCCGCCCACGACGCTCGTTAAAAAGGGGCGCCGCGGGCGTCCCTTACCTTTTTTCGTACGGGTTTCAACTTCAGATAGGGGACAGCGTAAAAATCTCGCCCAAGGTGCTGGTATTGCTGAAGCCAGCGCAGAGTTCTTAATGTCAAAAGCAGACGTAAATGTACTATCATAGTCGTTTAAGATCTAACATTAAGCAGGAAATAGAGAAAACTTCTTGAATTGTAGATACGCCTCACACTTAAAATTGTTTTTCTCCTAATGCTTGGATTAACGTTTTACTAAATCATTTTTATTGAACGATTTTACCAATATTGTGACATACAATAAAGAGCTAAATAGAATCTGAAAATAGAAAAGGATTATTTTTTTTAAATAATTGATATCTATACACGAAATGTACATCTGAAAATACTGTCATTTCATTTATGTATATTCAATTAGTGGTCTGTAAGTGCAGATGAATGTGAATAACGTAGAGATGATTGCAGAATCCAAATTTAAGATACCAAGTCGCCCTTCAGATAGAGCATTTTCTCGAAAAAAGAAATGCTACATAAAAATCAATTTAACTGATTCAATAATATACGTCAGACAAGAGCGATCGTTTTTTTAATACAATTTTCGCGCCTGTGAGGTAAAGAATCCCTTCGCTCAGAACAGTACAGCTTTTCCCATTTCATGTGAGAGAAATTGGATAACTGAATCAATATCTGCTCTCACATTCTTATGCTGATGCTGACCCTGAACTTTATCAGAAAGCGATGTTGGGAACATATCCGACGTGAGGCTGTTTTAGCACCTTTCGTTTTTCTAAATTAACTGAATTGAGAGAAATTGTATAACTGTACAATGTATGTGGCTCAAAAGTATTCTTCATAATGTAGTTTATTAATAAAATCACTTTGTAGATCCAAATTTATAATAAAAAAATCATTTAATCGCGTTCGATTGTTCATATATCCGGACGGTTTCAGCGGGTGTTCGGGTCGTAAGGCGTAAAACGATTAACGAAGCCTCAGAACGCCAGAATTAGAGTTCGTACACACAGGGAGAAAATGCACCCCTAACTCCCGTTCTCCGGGAATTGTCCCGGTCGAAATCCGCGAGTGAGATCGGTTGTCATGGAAACGACACGGGGTGATCGATAAACGGGCGCTTTCGGGTTCCGCTGCATGCTCCCGCTGGAGCGTGCCCGGATCCGGCGCGTGGCATTTTCCCGGGAAAAGGAGAACTTTTTCGCCCGACTTTTCGCGGATCGGGCAGGGCTGGTCCTATTTTCGAGCATCCGGATCGAGCTCGCAACAGGGCACCCCTTCCTTCCTTCCTTGTTCGGATAATATTGTGTCAGCTTTCGACGTGGAGAGATGGAAGCGTTATTTATGAAAATTGAATATTGCCAAATAAATTTTGGGGCTGTTTTTTCTTTGGGCAGAATAAATTAATGGTAATCGTAACGTTAACGCCCTTATGAACCAGTGCGTGTTCTAACTCCCAACATTTTGACCCCTATATAGGTTTTTAGAAAGGATCTGAGTTTCTTAGCATCGAGTATATAACAGGCAATAAGGGAACGTGGGTGGGGTTGCGAATGATATAAATTTAATACATCGCTCAGTTTTTTCACTTTGACCGCTCATCCGCCGTCGAAATTCAATGAAATCGTTCCGCGATTCTTCGCGCATCACTAACATATTTTCCCATTGTTTTCCCCCGTCGCGGATCTTTGATTTGTGGCTGCCACCCTTCGGACAAACGATTTATGAAGGCTAGTTCCTCCGAACTGCCGGTGTTACCCTTAATTCCGGACCCTACGTCATATTTTCAATATGGGATAAATCGCAGCCTCCGGTCATCTGAAGCTCGGGGGGGTTGCTTGTGCGAAGGGATTGAAAAAGATTAAAATGGTAGGGTTGATTTGCACTGACGAAGCTTTAAACCAATGTTAAAAAATGAAACGCTAGTCATAATTATCTTTTCAGATTGTTGCATGGTTTGTAGGTCAGGATGTTTTACGAAATGATGACTTTAAGAGGAAGAGGGATTTCAAACATGAAAATGAGGTAATAGTAAATAATTATATTACCGATTGTCGATGATTTATTATCACAATTTGGTAGTTTTTTCTCTATACAGCTATGTAATATGTTGTCAAATTACTTCCTTGAGCTTAAATAAAAACTAGGATTAGATGTGGTTTACAATGGTTACCTAGTCTTCAATTTATTTTCAAGTTTTTCGATAATTTATTGCATAACATGAATGAATTAGAACTTGTATGAAATTGCAATACATTTCACAGGACTGAAAGTTTCCTTCACAAACTCATCTTTACTCGAAATAACCGTTGAATTCTATAATATGAAGTAAAGTGTGAGAATTTTTCTTTTCGAAGCACGATGTTACTTGATAATGTTAACCTGATTATTTTTATTCTTATTAGTGTGAATTTTGTTCTTTAAAATATGTATAACCTTCTAACCTAGTTTTCAGTCTGATAGTTACAAAATTAAAGAATTTCTCATTCGGCAGCCAATTTATCCTAACTATTTTCAAGTTTGACGATAATTTATTGCATAACATGAATGAATTCGATTTTTGATGAAATTGCAATATATTTCACAGGACTGAAAGTTTCCTTCTCAAACATCTTCACTCTTTACATCTTACTGGAAATAATCGTTGAATTCTATATGACGTAAAAAGTGAAAATCTTTCTTTTCAAAGCACGATGTTACTTGATAATGTTGACCTAATTATTTTTATGCTTATTAGTGTGTTCTTTGAAATATGTATAAAGTTATAACCTAGTTTTAAAAATTAAAAAAAATTAAGAACTTTCTCATTTGACCGGCCTGGTGGTCGGGACGTATACTGAGTCTACCTTCACCTACAAGGTCGCGGGTTCGAATCCCGCTTCGGTTTTGGATATTTGTGTGTCTACGGTGGATATTTATAAAAATTTGACCAAGATATATAACGGAAACTGTGTACATGGCCTTAGTTGCTGAGCGCATATAAAAGAGAAAAAAAAATTTCTCATTCGACAGGTCTTTTTTTCCTTTTCAAAATTTTGATTTCATCATACACTTGCATCGAAGCGTTTTTTATATCGCGTACTTTATTTCTAATAAAGCTTTATTTTAGTTAACATCTTTAGAATGTTATCTATAAAACCTTGTTTCATTCAATTATAATTTAGATATGGTACAAGTAATCTATCTTGTATCTATTTTATTTCTTTTGTTTTCCTTTTTTTTTTATTTTTTCCCATTATGTGTCTCAAAAAAAGGATATATCACTGTAAAAGTTTTCAATTACTCTTTTTGACAGTATTTGATTTTTTTATGTAAAACTCAGTTGTTCGACACTGCATTTCGTAGTCGCTTATTACTCTTGGGATCAGAGCGATTTGCTGCTAGAAAACAGCAAAATCATTTTTAATTGTATCAACAGTCTAAGTTTCCTATAATATTCAATTTTGTCTTCAATATAATATCTACAACCACTATGTTCTTTAATGAGTATAAGTGATATAATTTATTTCACCGTTTCTTTCCATATTACCACTTTTCTCCAAAAATTTCATCGTTTAAAACAGTAATATTTCTTGTGTCAGAATTTTTTTCCTATCGTAACTGTAATTCAATTTGTTCTCCCTATTCAAGTTATTCTTCATTCACATACATACCTGAGTGGTCGTTTCTCTATATTGTCCTTCCAAAAACTACTATTGAAGTCAATAACTAAAATACAGTTACAATTTAAATCTATAAGTGAAATGAAAACATTCAAGAACATCAATTCAAAAAATAAGTACCGATTTCAATTTGTATTTCAATTTCATAATGTTTCCTTATTTCCAGCCTCTTCAAATAATATGGTTGCGTATCAACTAACTAAATGAGATGTTAGTATTACGCTATAAAAAGGTGGTAGATTGAAACTGAAAAAAACCAAATTTTTCTCAAACTCCCCATTATTTTCATACACATAACTAAACCGAATCGGATTTATCAGGGTTCTGCTCGCCATTGATATAATTTTATCATGATTGTCATCCGTCTCTCCCAACGTAAGATTCGTAATCAAACACCCCCGGCTTGAATAATTTGGCAGAGGGTGACAGACACAAGGATAAAACATGCACCCCTCTATAACTACCCCTCGCGTTGACGCAACCCTCCGGTTTTACGTAATGCACGCAGGGGATACTTTTCGATTTGACCGACCTAAAATGGGAAAACACTCGACGCGTTTTCATTGAACATACCGACTAGCTGTTATTTCGTTCAAATTTAACACGATAACGTTGCTTACCTTGGAAGTAGGTTTCCTATCATGTGAACTGTTGTTTTTAAACAATATAAGCGCACCAAATGGAGAGTAAAGTCTGCTCTTGGCATTCACCGCGTGCCTTATGGATTTCATAGAACATACAGGCCTACAGTGAACACTAGGAGAAAGACAAATGCTTTGCACGGATCCATTTGTTAGCCACCAAGGGCTTTGCTTGGACGTCTGAATGATTCAGCGCTTTCCACGAACCTTGTTGGGTATCGTGCAACGCCATAGTCAGCTGAGAATCCAGTTGGTCTTAATTCGATTACACTTCAGTTAGATTCCAATTTCTGCAAGTTTCTTGTAATGTTGATATGGTGGTCCTCACACAACATCTTTTATTTACCGCCACATTAACACCTGTAGGAACCGTTGACTATATGAGCCAATCCTTCATCGATTTCGATACGGCGCATTCCAACATCCTGTTTGCGAGGGTGTATATTCAATCAATCACGATAAAATTTACCCGTTTAAAGGTTAACGTCACGATATCAACTCAACGATTACTTTTATTTATAAAACATTTTCGTCCCGATCGATATGTTTACCCTGTACGATTATCCACGGCAACAATGATAACAACCATCCGTTATCATAACTATCACAATGAAAGAAAAAATTGTTAAGAATCGATTTGACAAAAAAAAAACCGAAATTAGTTTCTTAATTTAAAATTTTTTCGTTCAAAATTATTTGTTATGTTAGACCAGTCAGTATCAGAACAACATGACATGAGCGCATCGAGTGTCCAGTTCATTCACTTCGATCAGTCGCACGACTTTCGCAGTCCTGACATTCACCCCTGCGGCAGCAGACGACACGTGACCGAAATTTCATTATTTCAGTCAATGTGTGTATGAGTGTGAGTGTGTGTGTGTGTAGAAGTAATGAGTAATAAAGAGCTCGCAGTTCTGTGAGTTATGAATCGATAGGACCCTTTGCAATGACGGCAAGAATGTTATTTCTTCCATTCAATAAAGGCGTTGCACATACAGTTCGAGTTAAACGTCATTTAACATCACGTTATCTCCTGAAACAAAATGATTATTACAAACCTAAAATAGATAAAAAGCGGTGATGAATGAAGTAATTGCAACTTACAACTCAACGCCAAACAACTAACTTGTGGGGGAGCTTAATGCTGAATGAGACGTAGTCTCCGAACCTGGTCCTCCTGAACCATACCTGAATACAAGCATAATTTCTTTGCAATCTTCAGCTCGAATTAACACTTGCAAAATAAGAATAGTTCCACACACGCTTAAAGTACTAAAATGTTGTAAGCTCCAACTAAAGCAGAGATTTAGTGGAGCATTCACCACACTTGAATTAATCAATACACGCCACTTCCCGTAGTACAATAAAGAGGAAGGTACAACTGTTTAGCTTCAGTTCCTTGATCATCACGAGACAATTTCACAATTTGCAGCATTGCCATAGATTTGAATTCAGGGCGCAACCTTCGTTAACTCTATGCGGCAATCGATAAATGTCGTTTCTGGTCTTATAATAACAAACCACCTGATTATTATTATAAACTGAAATTCACGCGATCTCATCGCTTTTGTGCCACGAGGTGATACCAGCCCTCATTGCTTGAAACGCAACCGACGTTTCGTTTCGCCGACCGCGAATCGTTTCGATTTCACATCGATTTGAAACCTCGAACGAATATCTACGGCTTTTTACAATCACGTAAAGTATTTCATTGGGTACCTAGTGTTTTATCATTACAACTCGATCGTATCCTGCAAACTAGTGACCCTTGCAAACTATCATGCTGCTCTAAAGCCATATTAAGGGGTGGTTTTTTTTTGTCATGCGCATTATACTAACACACACAAGATTGACCTTGCAATCGGTACGCTTTCATTCTTTTCTTAAATAACAACAATTTGAAAGAGTTAGGCGAAAACTGGAGCACTCGACGAGAAAATGAAAATTAATTGAATAAAAATTTATGAATTCGGTTGAATTTCGATACCTACTAATTCTAATTAAATTATCTATATTAATTCCATTTATATGTGCTTGTGAATATTCTAAAATTTTCTGAGAATATATTTTGGTGAGCACTAGTAAAATATTCATTCAATAACACCTCTCTCTTTGATGAGGTAAAACAAACTTATTCTAGAAATCAATTCATCAGCTTATTCGCCTGGTTTATTTGCTTGGGTACTTGTTTAAGGTTTTCAAAGTAATGAAATTGTATGAACGTATAAATATTTGCTCCCCTTCCGAAAAAGAACTGAAATATTTTATATTATTAAAAAAGAAACAGTATGTGTTGTAAAATAATTCCAATCATCCTCGTTTCTGTAGAAAATACCGCGAATTTTATAGGACTCTTTGTTTCTTTTCCTATAACGCGGAATGATTATCAGGAAATCGTGGTTCCCTGTGAGGAAGTGGTTCACGGATTTTGTGTATTAAATACAGAATAAATAGAATTAGCTGACCGAGCAAGCATCGAAGTACTTATACAAATAAGAATCAATAAGCGATAAACGACGATAGAAAGATTCGAATCGAATCAAAATCAACCAAGTCACATCAGCGCTTATTTGAAGTCCGACAAAAGAAAAGCCGTAATTAGTAAAAGCGTATATCGGTGAGGGAAATCGCGAACATTAAATTCGATTCAAGGGTAATTTTGTCGTAGCCGAGGGTGGAAAAAGGTTATAAGCGTTATGACTTACCCCGCAAGTGTCAGTCGAGAGTTGAGCTAGACTTGTAGACGCCACTCTGTCTATACACTATCTGGTGCGTCACCACACGACTGCAATTTCGGTGCGAACCCCTTGCGCGCGCCTCGCCCCTTACAACCCCCTGGCGTCCCGGCGTCCCGGCGCGTCGATCGGCGCTATCCCTTTTCCGTTCCCCAACTCGACTGCCAGTCGGACCGCCCCACCACCGGCCGCTTTCCTCATTGGACCGACCCTGCCGACGACGTGTGTGTTACAATTTTCTTTGTTTTTCCAAAATTTTCCTCGCCTTTTTATAATTCCCAATCAACGGATTGCTTGTAGCGCTAGGAAATTCTGCGAACCTTTTTGAAGAACAACAAACATTGGGACACTACTTCTGGTTACCTATTGGAATACTTTCTAATTGGATAGAATGGAATTTAAAAAACGCACTTCTCCAGTGGCGTGCGAGAGTTGACAAACGGATGCACGTGTTCACTCCCAGTGAGCCCTACTGAGCATACAGATTTCATGAACATTTTACGATAAATTTCCTATCTGTCTCGAGAGCTCCACGTCTGCCCCTTTAGTCTGATATCATTTATGGTGATAGTTGAATAAAATTCAATTCAATGGATCCAATTAGCAATTTTTTTTTTAAATATCAAATATCAAAAATGTGTGAAAATTTTTTGAAAAGAAAGCTGTTCCTCACAACTGATTAGCTTTATATAATGTTCACTCACCTTGAATGATATTGGTATAACGTCCCTAAGCTCTTCACCAATCGCACAAAACCACCTGAAACGTCAAGCCGTCATCAAAAATATGAGACTGCCTGCCGTTCGTTCAAGTCACAGAATATTGGCACGAGTTATCATCTTTGTCTTGACCGGCGTTTGTGAACCGGGGGTGTGATCCACCTCTCTGACGGTTGGATCGATCCTTCTGCGCGGGCGTAAACCCTAGCGCGAATTTCAATTGGAAAATGAAATCCCAGCCAAAAGCAAATTTTTTTTATTCACAATTTTATATAATTGATCGATTAGACCGAAGACTTACTTCCTCTTTCTGTAGATATTTTAATTATCAAATAATCGTTGCTTAACTGCTCCAAGTCAGGTCATCGATTCAGCACAAATATTTTGGGAACCGTTTCCCATGCATCCACGTAATTAAAATTAGAAAATAATTAATAAAATAAGCAGGTATATTTCACATTTAACGAAACGCGTTCACCCGCGTCCCGTTAACTGACGTCACGGTCCTGGATCGTATCCATGGAGACCATCTAGGGATGTAACAATCCATTTCGATCGCTCTTGTATTACTCTCACGCCGATTATTTCCAATTCGGATTCCACTAATTTTCCACAAACCAATTTTACCTTCCTTATGACATCGTTTTATGATAGAAATTCAATTTGGTTAGGTATAAAGATGACCTTTCTTCCTGAAATTCTGAAATTTGTCCCTTTTATTGGATTCTTTTTTATATGAACATATATATTTAACGAGTATTTACAGATTTATATCCACTTCTCGTATCCTAATCGCAATCTTAACCTGTCGTTACGGTCTCCCATTCCAAATCCTGTGTCACATCATTCTTTCTATTTGATTTTCCCAATTGTTTCTTAGTCTTCCTCTTTTCTTCCTTTCATCGTACATGACCCATTTATTGTTCTAGTAACATTCATTCGCCATCGCTTTTCTTCGATCCTTCAAGTAATCAAGAGCAATTTCGAATTTTCAGGAAATTTTGAAGACTTTTCTACATTCTCAAGATTTTTCGTTCCTCAAAGAATCGCAAAATGTGATTATTCACACTTATACAGATTTTTTGAAAATTTATGGTAAATCGAAATGATCATTAACCAGACAAATAAAATTTAACATGGCTACACTGAAAAAAAAGTACAGGAATTTCTAGTAAAACGAATTCCTGTTGTTTTCACACTGATATAGTGATAGAAACAGGAAATTCTAGTCATGACTACTTTCAGATTTCTGTAAAATTTAAACAGGAAGAGCTGTGCTATTAAAGGAATTCAGAACTTCAAAGACAAATGGAATGATTCTAATGATGAAAATGCTGTGTTGTGTAGTTATCACAAGAATGAACTCTCCTAAGTACAGGAATAATATTCTCATGGATACAATTCAGTGAAATGTAAACGTGATTATAATGTATGGTGTTAAATAACGGACTTGAACAATACTCATCACAGGAATAGGAAACAGGAATATTCCTGTTCCCACAACAATTGGTTCGGCGTTTTTTTAGATGACATCTCGTATAAAGTTTATGATCCAGAAATTCCAGAAATCAAGAATATATGCTGAGATCTTTGCTCGATGTAGCATCTCGTACAATTCACCATTTGACATATGCCCATGGTAACATCCGGAGATTATATTAAAAAAACCTGTTTTTTCTTCATTGATAAATAATTTGTAATACGAATCTAATCAATAAGTTATGGAATATTTATGTAGCAATTATGCACAGATTTATTTTTTTTCACCTGTATGCATTGATGAAAATTCACTCTTTTTTCGCCAATCAATTTTCATTTTTTTTTAATTCCCGTTTTACATGCCTTTAAAAATCCATCAAAAAGTGTCAGTGGAAAAAATTAGAAAGTTAGTAAAAAACGAACACATGGGGACTGGGGATAAAAACAATATTTTCTTTTGGAATAAGGTTATTTTTAGCATCCTGAAACCTGTAAACGTGTTTTTCTGTATTATGTACATGTAGCATTTTTCTACTGATGGGGTTTATAGAATAATATTATTTCCACAGTATAATTGATTACGTAAAAAAAGTCGTTCTTAACAATTACTGAGGACTAGAAGTTTCATATCAAGAAATATTGGAAAATAGTTCCAAGCAACAGGAATTGGTATGATTTTGAAGATTAAAAATAGAAATTCCTGTAAAACATTTGAATAATTGAACTGTTATCAGCAATGAATATTCCACTACGAATTCCTGTAATACGAACAGAATCCATGACTTTTCCACTAACGATTCCTGTAATAATCAATGGGTTAAACAGTTATCAGCAATAAATATAAACACGAGTTCCTGTAACACGCAAAGAAATCTAACGTTTCATGTAACTGGATATTCCTGCTGTGAGCAATGGAAAATATTGTACGTTTTTTATGAGTTCCTGGAAAGGAGCACCGCCGAAGTACAGGAATGATTCCTATACATTTTATTCCTGCACTAATGAAAGTGGTATATCCAAACTGGAATTGACTTCTAATTCTGATATTTTTGCTTAAAAGTATGCGACAGCAATTCCGCGCTTCGATTCCCCGATATCCGTTCGTGGCAATCTTTATGGCCAGCAGGAATGGTCCCGGACGATTTCTATAAATAGCCAGCCCAGCTGCATCGGGTACTCTAGTTAATCCGCCAAACGACCGCTTCGACCCATAGGGCTTCGAGGACCGTCCCGGAAAAGCAGCGAACTAGAATCTTGACGGTTTTTCCTGAAGCGATTTCCTGACAGAAACTGATTAAAAACAAACTTCCGGCATTCGGGCAGAAGATTAAGGAGCTGTTCGATGCGTAGAAAGGGGAGGGCGTTTATCCAAATACGCAAAAGAAAGTGAATTTTTTTCCGGCATCACTCAGAAGGTGCTATCTGCCGACAGATTTTTTTTTGCAATTTGAACCCCGATAAGTAAAAACTTCAATAAAACATTGAAGAGGCCACTAGATATTTATCATCAGCATTATCCAAATATCAAATAATTGTAACAGCAATAATCACTGAGTAGAGACCGAAAATAAGTGATAATGTAGATAGTGTCGAATATCCATATTCCGTAATGTCGAACACAGTTAAATGCAGATCTAATGAATAAATCAAATTGGGGATGTTGGGACGGGGATCGAGATTAGTCGATGGGTGGCCGTGCCTAACCGGGCACCGAGCTTTGTTTCGGATGCGGAGCTCCCAAACATGAATTTTTCATTTACGCTCTGTGCCACGACTGTATATTGGCAACGGGAACGTTTCTATTTTTTATTTCGCTCTCGTTTTTTTTTGCTCTTTGCCATCGAACGATGTGGATGGGGAGTTTGTTCCAGCGCAATCGAAACGTAATTATAAAAGTTTGAGCAAGCAGACCCGTTAATTATCATCGGTGAATTGGCCGCTCGAATGTCGAACTGTGAAATTCCGGGAGCTCGTTGCGTTCGATTCTCTTATTCCGGATGGTTTCCAAGCAACAGTCGCCCGGATCGGGACCTGCTGCGTTGTCAGCGTTTGCCACCTGGTTCGCGTACAAATCAAAAGTTCTTTTCTGATAGCAGCGGTCTGGGCAACTTCTGGAAATATCTACTCTCAACACCCTAGGAAACGGTGAAAAACGACACGTTTAGGTCGCACCCCACTCGTCATCGGGCATCGAGATTGATTTTAATTTCGTTGCCTATTGTGTCTGGTGGAAATCGAGAGGAAATCCTGACCGAAGGGTGGGAGCGAAGCTCGTTTGCATTCTCGTTACGTCGACGTCGGTCGCCTGGAACATCAATCCAACAATGATGATTTTAATTTTCCTTTTAGGCAAACTTATCCTTTCTCTCTGAAGGGCGCTATTCGCTTAAAGCTTAGATTTGGATTGAGTGTTTAAACCGTTTATAATATTCTCTATTCGTCTTCTTTTGTTCAAAGGGGTGATGGCGCACCGGAAATGAACTCCACATAAAATAAAATTTTTTTGTTATGTCCATTGATTTTATGGACATTCGTACCAAAAATTTTGATTGAAATGAAATTTCAAATTATGTATTTGTCATTTTTAGTTTCTAAACGTGAAATCATGATCAAAACTTGTTGTTTTGAACATACTAAAATATTAACAATATTCTAAAGAATTCTAACATTCTGAATAATATAAAGCAAAGAAAAATTGTTGCACAAAAATCAATCCAGTCAGATTGATACGGTCGTCTTGCGCCACCTAGCGTTGGAAGCATGAACTATCATTAAGGGAATTTTCACAATCTGTAATTTAATTTCATTCAAAGTTGTTCCTTTCATTCTCTTCATCTTATTTTTTAGTTACAAATCCGTCAGTACAAAAATTACTGGTTTACTTTTTAATGTCCTCCAAGACCCAAAAAGTTGAGAAAATTTAAATTACGGACTTTTGCACTTTTACTATCAATTCAAATAAATTTAAGAACAATGAGAGAGCAACCATAAGATGAACAAAGTTTTCACAGCTAATACGATGAATATGTGAATGAGCTTTATTGAGAAAAAGTACTTATCATCAGGAAAGAAAAAGAAAAACCTTGCACTTTTGATTTGTTTTTTCACTTTTTTTAAGCTACTCTTATAATTATTGTTTTACCTTCAAATAGAATTTGAAAGATTTCGTTCTAACGATACAAAAGTGAACTTTCTCATGCCACATATAGTTTTTTTCGTTTGATTATGATCTAAAGTATGGAAATTTAATAATCGAAAGCGTTAACCGATAACCTTCTACTGTTTTCTATTATTCTATTATATTCTATTAAGACTATTTTGCACATTCTAACAAAATTCCCCTTAATTCTTTGCAAATTCAATTCAAGAGGCAATGATTTCTGCTACTCTCTCCCCTACGTCAGCAAGTGGAGGTTTGTGTGTTTTCGTCCACTTTTTGGACGTGATTTGTGTGGGTTCGAATCCTACTTCTGACAAATATTTTCCGTTGGAAACTTTTGCTAAAACGAAAATCGATCAATACAAAGTTGCATTAAATATTTCCACCAATATTTTCTTTGCTTCGCTGATATGGCTATCATTTTAAATTAGCATCATTTTCTTATGAAATCACCCAGAGGTTAACGCCGTATATCAAATCGAACATCCCTCCGGTTGCCATAGCTGCGTATCGCCCTTTGTTCTTCATAAGCACCCTCCGGGATGAATCCTAACTACCAGTGGCGTTCGCTTACGCTATTTGCCGACAACATTGCGGACTTAATAATTGTGGATCAAAAAGTATCCGTAAAATAGTTTCGAAGATTTATTTTAGCCTACGTGTTCCGAAAGTGTTAACGATTCATGTATTTTAGAAGCAGCCTCGTATTTGAAGGGCGGGGTGCGTCGTGTGCCGCTGCTGTTTTTCAACCACCTAAACGTACCCATTCATAGGTCGCATCTGTCAGTTTTATACGCACAACCTCTGCCAGTTCAGAAGCTACTCAGATGGCATTCTCTTCCTATTTGACGCTAGTTTCGCAATGTTTATGAAACCTCAACGATTAGTATCTAGTTATCGGGCCAACGAAAAATGTGCATCTCTACATCCGTTAATTGGTGAATGCCGGATGAAAATCACCGAATGAACTTTACCGTCACAAAAATCTGATCAAGATGAAATCGTTCGAGTACGAGTCTTCTTCCGAAGGAGACGAACCAGTCTTGCCGATATCCAGGGCAGCCATTGAACAACCCCAATGGTTAAAAGGAGCTCCATCGTGGGGTTGGCAAACGGTGAGATAAAAAAATTAACGTACCTATTTATGAGAGCATGAGCTTATTTTTCAAGGGTGCGCCAAGTGCTTCCGTCCCAAGTTCCTCTGGCACCACGCTGGACCAAACCGCTTATCCATCGTTTCACCCGCCTCATAACGAAGACACACAAATTCCCGGCAGGAGAACACCACTCGGAGCCGTAGGTCTTGGTGGTTTTTATTTTCAAGGATGCCCAACCAACATGCAGAGTCACACTGCTCCTTCGGATGAAAACAATCCAGATCAAAGCACTTCTGGTCAGAACATAAGGTGAAGATATAATCGTATGTATTTGTGATTTTTTACCACTTGTGGCATCTCAGCCAACAGTGTTTTCTGTTCCTGCAGTAATCTTCTTATGAATTTCGAATGGTTCTTCTTCCTCTTCTTTGGAGGAATCCTCCATCATTCATGCGACATACCATGACAAACATTTTGTTTGAGATCTGTGCTCCATCAAAATAGATTTATTCACAGATTGTGCTCTAGTTTATCTTCGATAAATATGAAATGATTATGTAATAAAAATTGTGAATTTGATTTCACCTCATTACAAATTGTTGTCGTGGTTCAAAACAACTGTTTCTTTGGACATTCAATTTTGGAAAAATGGATAATTATTTAGCATTTTTTTATAGAAATTACATAGTATTTTGTGAACCATTACTTGAAACGACAAGAAAGAGAAAAATAATATTGGGATAATTAGCGCACATCTTTTATACCAAAGCTTTTAATCTTTTTAATTCTCATGAGAAACTCATCAAATATTTACGGTCAATTCAAAAGGTGATATCTGTACGTTGTATCCTTTTCGACATTTTTGTTGGTTTGCTCAGTAACGAGTCGTTCAATTTAAACGACACACTTGAGTGAACGGTGCCGCACAGTTCTGCGAATGAGCGACTCGCTAAAAAATACTTGAAACGATAGGTCGCAAGGCGTAATATTGTTTCAATTTTACAATTATTTTTCTTGACAAAATTGTTGGCAATGAACTATTCAGTTTCAAAACTAAGCTTGGACTTTCGTCGTCAGCAGCATCTGTGTTCAGAATTTCAGTTACACAAAATCCAAAATATTCGAGTTTTTGGACTCGATACAAGATTTTCCAATTTTTCCAGGAAAAAACATGTAAATTTTCTGGAACATCATTTAAGTTGTATGCAATATCAACATAGATTCATGACTTTGAATTTCTGCTGCATCATATTTACTTGCAGTCTCGGAGTGGATCGATCGATGTTTAACAAGATTGAGACCTCAGCATGTTCAGGCTTACAGCACCTTTTGTACAATATCATCTCCGTTAACCTTCATCCATAGTTCATAATTTTCTACACTAACCTCCAATCAATGCTCACAGTTCAGACTTACAATTTAAAATAATTTATCAATGATCTTGTACCTGAAAGCTGATCCGATTGCATACCAGTAGTCCATAAAACTCTTAATTCTTAACTTCAACTGTACTAGAGGACCTACAAATTTAATAGTTTCGCCTGCAATTATCAAATCTTCATTAATACTCCTCGTATGTAATTAAACAATTTATTATTATATTTAAGATCCTCTCAATCCCGACCAGCGCCGAATAGTTCGCAAAGCGTTTCTCCAATCAAGGGAAAAAACCGTCAAGGAAAAACCGTTCGCTTAAATATTAATGCAAGAGAAAGACGCAGAATGCACGATCTTAATGACGCCCTGGATGAGCTTCGCGCTGTCATCCCCTACGCTCATTCGCCGTCCGTTAGAAAACTTAGTAAAATCGCCACGCTTCTACTCGCCAAGAATTACATCCTGATGCAGGCCAACGCTTTGGAGGAGATGAAACGGCTAATTGCTTATCTTCAAGGAACTGCCGGAGGTGCTCCGATCGTAGTACCACCCGGTTTCGATCTCCAAGGTTTTCCAGCAGCAGCAAAATTTCTGCAGCAACAACAGGCCATGCAAAATCAAAGTGGACCTTCCAACGACGGCGACAGACCTTCTGCTTCGAGCATGTGAAATTCCATATAAAACAGAACGTTTTAATGAATTACTTGAGATTCGTTATAGAGGGGCTGCTATTCTATTCAGCTGATACCAGTATTGTAAAGTTGCGAGATTTCGGGCGCATCTCCCCGATTTTGAATGATTTATTAAGTTCACACAGTTAGAAAAAGCCAAATGCATACCTGGCATCGATAAGATGAACGGTTATCGATTCTAGTCAAATATGTGAGAGAGATTATATTTGTCAATTGTATTATTAAAAGATTAGTTAGTCAATTAAACTTTCAGTATAAAAAAATTATGATACGATCATACTTAGAACGAACCAATTTTTGCCAAGAATGTCGTTTTTCTTGTACATGGGTGATGTTTCGTTCGTAATGAAACAAAATTGTGACGAAAAATTTGCTTTTTAATCCACTAGTTGGAAACCTTTTTCTACTGATTTCTTTATTATTTATTGCAAAATCCTGATAAGAAATTAGAATTCCTGAAGGCACTTTGATGATTGATTTCATTTCTGAAGTTATAAAAAGAACTGTAAGCTCATAGTTTAAAACGAGGTTTATATAGATCTAGTCAGTTTAGGTGATATATGTAAAAGAAAATTTGTATTGATTAAAATTGTAATATAACAGTAGCGTGTTTGCTTCAATAAATTTCCATTTGAAGTTGAAAATACCAAAAACACCAAAAATATTGGTTAGTATGTCGGTAATTTGAGTGGAGCAGAGTATAACGTAAATACTTATTTTGTAAGTAATTTTCAAATCTTTTACTGTTGGTGACTGAGTAGGAGGTGGCTAAAAAAAGTATTAGGCAATGATTTTTCGCTGTGCTCAGGAGACATTCATTTATCAAATCCAATGAAGGTGGTAATTTTTTTTGCAAGGCATGACGATTATCAAACTCCATTCGTTTAACCAACGAATACAGACTTACTTATCTTCGTTGGTTGTACCACTTCTTTTTCGTAAGGTATGACTTGAAATCATTGGAAATGAGTCCTTGACCTAGATAGTAGAATATACATATGTAGCTCAATGTCACGATTCACTGAAATCACTTTCATAAATATAGCTAACATATACTTTCTGCTTCATCTTTTGAAAATCCCCTTTGAAGTTAAGAAAAACTGTTTGCAACTTAGCTGCATGAATCAATATCATTAAAATAATTAGACAAACAGAAATTAAAGGTCTATCGGTGGAGTGCAAAGTCATCCAATGTGAAAAGAAAAAAAAGCACGCTCTCTGCTTTCAACACAAAGAAGCGTAATTTCGTCAAAAAGACGAGTAGGACGATCGACAGGAGGAAAATCGAAAAGTGCGCGCGCACACTGACAATGAGCGGAGCACGTCAAAGGGAAATAGTGGAGAAAATCCGCGGAATGAAGGGACGAAGGGACGCAGAGGTCTTTGTAGTCGTTAGGTTCCTTTCGATAGCAGACCGCAGTGGCAGAACGGGCACAGCATTGATGTTTATGTGACGCTTCGATAGTGATGCGCATGATCAAGCAACTGCAGATCGGTAAAAGGTGATCCGGTGCCACACGCGTGCTATATAAATGTGCCATGTCGCTTCGCAAGGAAGCTCAGTTGTTTAGCAGATTCCGGTATTACCGCATCGACCCAGAACCACCGCCTCCTCTTTCTCAATCATTTTCGAAATGTGATTTTTTTGAACAGGGTGCGAGGTAAGTTCGGCTCGATGGTAGAATGCTTGATTGGTTATGAACGGCATACAACGAAAAAAAATAGCAAAAAACAACAGAAAATCGGGCAAGAGCGAGCAGAATTTTTTTGATCTCGAGAAATTATTGGCACACCGAAAAATTACTGATGATGAACTTGTCATGCTGAAAGGTTTTATAAACCGCACTGAAGAATGCTTGAATTACTTGAAAATCTCTTTTCATTTGCGAAAAGTGAAACTTCTCTCTATCTGTTGTTGTTTGACTATCACCCGCATGTTAGCGGTCTCGCTCCACGTTACTTTATTGCGCGAAACCTATTCGCATGAAAAAAATTTATTTTGATGATCAAATTTTTTGTACCTAGCTGAAAAGAAACATTTTGGTATTTCAATCTTGCGCTTATAACGCGCTAAAAATGTTTTTTTTTGTGAGTGTTTGATTTCGGTAAATGCATTATATTAAATTTTTCGTGTTGTCATTTTTCTATTTTCAAGACAATTCAATGATTAAAATTATTTCAACTGACGTCAAATGGAAACAAATTTAAATTCTGTAAAACGATAAATATTAATAGCTTATCGTAATAGTGTGTATGGCGCTATCTTCTTCTACTTGTAGAATTCGTTCCGATAAATGACGATGCGGTCGCGTTGTCGGCATCGTTGCTAGGACAACCCTTAACGTAGAACACATTGATTTCACGTATAGACGGCAAAATGGCGTCATAGCTACCACCATGTCGCATAACAAAGTGTAAAATTTCAGTAATATATGTTAATCGGGTATCTTGGTCCTTTAGACCTCATTTGAATTTTAATCAATATTGAGTTCCTAGGTATGCCATTTCAGTTTGAATAAGAGATGATATTTGTTTATGTCGCATATTGAGTATGTACTATTTTGTCATCAAATGGAAAAAGCAACGTAGTGGCGATAATGGCAAATTTGCACGTTTATGTAATTGAATTGACCAAGAGGTAATGTCAGCATCAACTGTCTGAAGTACCTACATCACTGTAACGTTTGATAAGTGTTTTTCGATCTGTTATTGTTATTGTTGTCTGCGGTAAAAAGTTACGAGATAATCAGGCGACAGATAGCGTAAAAATTTCATTTTTATCTCTTCCTTAATTATGGAGACCATTCGATTTTTGGCGTAGTGTTTGTGGAACATCAACCTCTATTTATCGAGCCATAATCATTCTGGTTATAGAAGGCAAGATGGAGATTTTGCACATTAAACAATTAAATCAAATAATTCTCTAAAAAAATTATTAAATTTAGTTCAAATAATTGTTTGACGTTTAGACGGTTCATTTTGATATTGCCAGACAATTCTATATTCGAATAAGTAAATACAAAATATTCATAGTTGTCGTTGACGAAGAAACCCGAACATGTACTAGTTAATGTATTTGTAATTTGAAATATTAATCCTAATGAACCAGGGATGATTATATAAATATGATTGTAATCGAGGGAGAAGCTAGATTAAATGGGCGGCTGACAAAACTGTATTCAAACGAACGATTAATTTTGAAAAACTTTTATAACCGTTTATAAATTTAATTAATTCCCTGTTCATTTAGTATTCAGGTATTCGAAAATCGAATTGTTCAGCCAAATTAAATTGAAAGTGGTATATTATCGAAGCGCCTAAAAGTTACTTGAAGTACCCCCAATGAATTTTGTCGAGAATTTCATAAACTTTATAATGAAGCAGTTTGAAGAAAAATCCCGTGTCAGGTCAGCCACTTGGTCAGACTGCACCGATTTTGTTTGAAAGATAGGTGCCATCACCGGATCACCAGAATGCGGTTAAATTAATTATGGTCCTCAAACGGGATAAAATACTGCCGAAACCCGGATCTATTTCGTAATCACCGACGCCATAACAACATGTTTAACAATGGGCACACGAATCATTAACAAGCTTTACCGGCGACGACGTCTATCTTTCAAACAAAACCGGTAAACTCTAACTAAACGGATGCGGTTCAACTGGGGCGGGTGCCGAAGTTGCCTACTCCTTCATCCGCAACCTCCTCAGTCATCTACTTTAATAATTGTAATTTGAGCAAGTTCATAAAATTAGGGTGACGATTGCAACTAAAAAGCACAATGAAAGTGCAAGAAACTCACGGTTCAAAATCTCCAAGCAAATTATAATTCACAATTCTATAAAAGCGAATTAACTGAATTAACCTTTAATGGTCCCATTTCGAAAGCTCGGATTCACTTAATTATTGGAAACAAAATAGATATTAAATATTATATTTCCCTGGCTATTGTAATCCATTCATCCATAATAATAGATAATCAAGTTGACATTGTAACGACTGAAAACATTTAACTATACTTCCGTATGAATAATTTATCCTCATTGTCATCGGATATATTCCCAAATCACCAAATTCCATAATCGATGTCCGAAAAAATAGGAATTATTAATAAACATGATGTCTGCTGAAATCTATGGAGAGCGCTGCATCAACTTTATTGAAACTGATGCAGTGGCCTAATCTCACTTCCGTTATTGACCTATTCAAACAGTTCATGGACCTTGTGTGATACAATTCAATCTATTTCTCAACATTGTTCAAAGACAAAAACCGAAAATTTCCTTCAAGTTGCAATATATTGAATTTTAGATCAATAATTGGTGCAGCGACCGAACACGAGCGAATTCACCCGAATACACACGAACAGGCTAGCGTCACTTGCTGTTGAGTTACGTAAAAAGGGTTGGAATGCGAATCGCGGGATTGGGAAGGAGTGATTATCCTGCTCTACAAGTACTCAGAATCTGTCGAACGATTATATATCGGTTTTAACAAATATTTGAGCCCTCGAATCGATCGTGTTCGTAGAACAAACACAATTTGCTACCGCACACCTATAGTAGATTTGGTGTAATGTAGGTTATTCCCATAGGGTACTCGTAATTCCAATAGGGTTAATGGCATTATATCTGCACCTGCATTATGCTTACTGACCTAATAACACGAACGTCTGACCAATGCGAGATGCACAATAATAAATAACACAACTATGTCATGCTATCTATTTTTTCCTGACAATCAAATACCTAGAATTTATTTCTAATTGTCGTTGCCTATAAATTTTTAGAAGAATGTTTATAACGGTATTTTGCATTGAAATTTTATTTCATTTTCATTTTCACAGAGTAACATTTTCAAGTTTCTTCGAAACACTAGAAAATTTGGTAACTCATATCATAAAACTTGAAGTGAATTCCAGATTCATTGTTCTTCAAGAATCTCTTTTCATCACCTTAACCAGAAACGATTTACTAGTATTGAGTTGCTCTGTGACGAGTGATTGCTTCGTAATAGTGACGGGTCATCCGTGCCGGCTTTTTTGCGCAGCTAACCTAAAGGTGCCGTTCACTGTGATTGGTTCGTTCAAAGCACGACACGAAATTTTTGAGAACTTTGAAAATGTATCCCTCCTTGCCGCGTCATCAATAATTTTTTGAAGGGAAAGAATTGAAACTACACTTTGGAGCCCAAAATTGGTGAATGTAATTTTGACATACCGAACCACAGCAAAAAACAACTCTCATAGCAGCTCTATTAACAAAAGAATATCGGGTATGTGCACGTAGGCTCTGCACAAGTTGCAATAAACAACACTCATTATTACTGACATTAAATATCTGATCAATAAATTATGTGCTTCACTTTATAGTTTTTTGATTCAGTGGGTAGGTGTTATATTATAAATACATTTCAATTGGATAATGTTAGACTTTTTTAGCGATTTTCCACTCTGGATCGTGTCTAGCATACAAACAGATTTGAATTGAAAGGAAAACCCTACACCCCCGTGCAAAGGTCCGCAATATTTAGGAAAAGTAGACGACCCAGATTAGCAATAGAGCAAGTAGCATGACCCGTGCAACCTGTTCGTAGAACAGAATAGAAAAGTGGGGAGTTGATCCCGTATTCATCGAAACGAAACTCAAGTTGACCTCCGAACGGTCGAATAGTTAGCGTTTACGTTTACCGTAATTCTAACGACAGATCCCTCTATATTCCACAAAATAATAAGCGAAATTACGTATCAGTCAGTAGAGTAGAAAGAACCGTTTCGTCGTTTGACGGTCGGCCTGTACATCGAACCGCGTACAGAGATCCCTTTCGTTCGACATTCGGCGACGGTGCCGGTGATCCCCCCACATCAGCAACTGTCGCTGCCCTTTCAGCGTAGCTTTGGAGCGTAGGAGAGAGAAAGAGAGACGACCGATAAACCGGTACGTAGATTCGACCGAATACGAAGTCGTCCTCCGCCGTTCCATTTCCATCGTTTGCGTTTGCACCTTCCCAACTGCCCATGCGCTCTCACTACGTTCGAATCACTTCGCTCCGACGACCGCGACGCGAGTCCAAGTGTAAATAGAACCGAATAGTGAGCAAGTCGCTGATATTGTTCGTTACACGTACTTAACACTTTGTTTCGTTGTGTTTTTCCGCTTTCATTGTGCACCGGATGTTGGAAAATCGAAACGCTTCTATCCAACCGAATGAAATATTTTTAATCAGAGAGTATAATCGAAAATAGATAGGGTACAGTACGAGGTAATTATTTTTGAATTCGATCAAATACTTTCGAATCTATATTAGTTGCTGAGACGTTCATTGCGCAGGACTGTCGTGCAGATGGTACCTACTACTATTCTGACTTCTGAGCTGTCCGATATGTTTTTTCTGTTCAATGTGTTACATTTGGGAGGTGGCGGGGGTGCTACGTCATCGCTTGCTAGGAATTTGACCTCTGTGAAAGATGCGTTTAAAGGATTGTGATTTGTAAGTAACAAACTACAGTTCAATTTCCTCTCTCTGTTGCGAAAAATTGCGATTGCGTACCCTGAGTGGGAGGAGAATTTTTTCTTGGCTGCCTGTTGCCTCATCGAACTTTTTTCCTTTAATATCTTTATTTTTAGAGAAAATTCAATCCTTTTAAACGATAAATAGGCCACTTTACTAACTTTATGAGCTCAAAAGATTGACTACATCTTGATATCGAGATCCCTTCCTTCATTACAAGATTCTTCAATTCTTTGAAATTATTTTTTGCTTAAACTATTTTCAATATTTTAGCAACATTTGTTGATAACAACATTGCTGACGCTATTTAGCAGCCTTTTATTATTCGTTTCACGTCCTTATTTGGATAAATAATGTGTCAACCTTGAGTTCAAACTGTCCCGAGTTTTACTATACTCCGCCAATGTCAATCAAATTATTTTCCTATCACTTCGGAACACCGAATCGTTCCAAAAATTATACCTGCGCTCAGAGGTGTCTTTACCTATTGTGCAGGTGTGCGGTGCTAGGGGCGCCTACTCTTTTTTCAGTCATTGGACTGTTACTTGGTACTATTTGGTGGTTCGATATTTTACACTACAAATGTGAGGTTTCAGTGTATGATTCTAGATTTTTAATTGGAAAACCATTCCATGAATACCATTTTTAAATAACAAAGGGCATGAGTCATTGATATACAAGCGCGATGAACATTCTAAGTTTACAGTTAACAATGTTCGTCGTCGATAGACGTTCACTGAAATCATTGTCAGAAAGGAAATTCAACATTTACAAAATAACAAGTAGAAATAGATATGATAAAATATTTTTTTTCGATAAAAACCGCAAGATAGTTGATAAAACGAAGATTGTGCCACTGATCTAATTTTCTGACTCCGCGCCGAGTAAATTCACGAATCGATTCGCGAGAGTCAAGTAAGTAGTTTACGAAAACCGAAAGTTGTATAGTTGTATCGTGGTACCGTGTGAAAGATAGCCTTGACTCGTTATTTCCATATCAATTGTATTAGTAAATCTTGCAATTCGCAACCAAAGAATTTTCCTTTTTTTCAGGACATGCCAATCGAGACATCGACAATCGACGTAGAATCGTGGGTACCGGCTCAAAGTAACACCATCAAACCAGAGGACAAGTTGCATGAAACGCAAATGGGATCGAACAACATCAAGCAAGAACAACAAAACGAGGATATCGTTGAGAAGAACGATCCTTGGTGGGAGGACGAAACGACCAAACAACAACCCTCCACGCCCGGATATTTCAACGAGCAAACTAAAGACGGCGAGTCGATTTTACAAATCAAATTATCCGAAGTCGACGGAGACGATTCCGCAACAGAAAGCTTGGACACTCAAACTATCGAAGAGGAACCCCACGACAGGTACGATCTGAAAAGAATGACTCAGAAGAAAAAACACTGAAATTTCTTTCTAATTCATAGGTCAGATGGTTCCGACTCCGGTTTAGGATCCGAGATTAGCGAGGAACGACCAGAGGCCACACCCAACACCGGCGTCCTCGAAGAAAGCGACAACGAAGGTGCCTCCTTTCTAGTTCGAATACCATTGGAGAACTCGACCACTGACCGTTTCCAAGATCTAGACACCTCGAAAAGTGAACTCGAAATCGTCGCGAACTGCTGTACAACATCTCAACAATCGCAACCAAAAAAGAGCAGCCTGAAACGGAAGCTGACCAACATGGACGAAGAAACGGAACCTAGAGCGAAGAAAAAACGTGGAATTAGCTTTGACAGTGTTACTGTATATTATTTTCCGCGCGCCCAGGGTTTCACTTGTGTCCCATCACAAGGCGGCTCCACCCTCGGCATGAGTGCCTTCCATACGCACGTGAAAAAATTCACAATTCTAGAACACGCGAACGAACAACGGCGCATCCATCGTCAACTGCTCCAAAAAATCAGATCAGAAAACAGCAATACCAAGAGCAATGCAGTTGGCAACGCGACGTCGGCCACTACGTCGAGCGAGGAAAGCGACAGTGAAGAAGAAGAAGCGTCCGAATCCGAAGCAGACTTAGACAATTACTACTTTTTACAACCGGTGCCCACGCGGCAAAGACGGGCTTTGCTTCGTGCTGCGGGTGTTCGTAAAATTGAAACATACGAGAAAGACGATTGTAGGGATATTAGGACATCGAGGGAGTTTTGCGGTTGTGGTTGTAAGGGATACTGTGACCCCGAGACGTGCTCCTGCAGTCAAGCGGGTATTAAATGTCAAGTCGATCGACTAAACTTCCCATGCGGGTGTTCGCGAGACAATTGCGGAAATTCGTCTGGTAGAATCGAATTCAACCCCGTAAGAGTGCGAACCCACTTCATCCACACCTTGATGCGTCTAGAACTAGAAAAGAAAGAAAGCGAAGACGGTTTGCCGAGTACCAACAAAAACTGGATGGATAACGAGCGGTTAAATGGTAGTTACGGTTGTAAATCGTCTGTAGGTGGTGCGGTAGAAACGAACGCTTGCACGTACGGGAAAAGTGTCGCAGGATTCGAGCTACCGACCAGAAGCGATTCTTTAGACTTGTATTCATTCAGAGAAGATTGTTACGCCGAGGAATCAAACGAGGTGGGAAGAAATGCGATGAGTAGGAAACAACACTCCTTTCCAACCCCCACCCATCCGCAAGGGTTTCAGTTCGCAGACGGCGCCTTTTCGTACCCCTCAAATCAATATTCCCAGGTCCCTTATCATCCAGGCTTCGCCGATTTCACTACCGTTTTCAATCCTTACCCCGTCTACGGGGAATTCCACGGCGATAATCAACACAAAAATTTTGACCAGAATAATTCCTGTTATGAGCAGCTAATGAGCAACGGCGGAGAATTCGTACAAGCGACTGCATCATCGGCCGATCAGAAAAACGACCAACAACAGGCAGTGAACGAGTTGCCTGGCGAGAACCAAGAGGAAAATAGATATATCTGTTTGAACAACGTGGAGTCTACTAATAAAATTGAAACTTTCTCCGAACTGATTGATGGACGTTATAACAATTACAATGCCTTTAATCAAAGTTTCATCGATTTAACTAACGACGAGAATGAAATTGATAGTGATGATAAAGTTAGCGCGAAAAATCCTGAAGACTGTGATGAAAATTTTGGAGAGATTATCAAAAATTCTATCGTTGAGACGGTTTCTGTTTAACGAAAGCTATATGATATAAATAAATATATTATTATTATGTTCCATTGAGTATTGTAAATTGAATTTATATGAACTGTAGAAACGTAGATTAAAAAATGTGTTCCAATAAATGTTCCTTCAGTTTCAAAAATTTCTGAACAATGGGGGCTGGTTCTAGATACTGTAGACAAGAAATCCAACACTCATGGATGGAATGTAGGACCTACAATTAACGCTGGTTAGATATTTGTTGCTCCAATCGTTATGGTAACGGTTGTCAAATTTATCTTTTATATAACATTCAATTAATAAATTTTCACGTTTTACATTGTGACAATAGTTTATCGTAATTGCAAACCTATTGTTTTCCATTTTTTCACATACTAGTTTGACTTATATGCTACTTTTAATAGGAGAAAAATTGGCCATTATGAAGATTTATTTATTTATTATTATAACAAAAACCATGCAAAACATTCATTCCCGTATTAATATTGCGACGACTTCCTTAAACTTTGCGATGAAATCAAAATTAGATATTTCCATCAATTATCTTGGTGCTACGCAGTTCTTGAAAGTTCGGTATGATCCACCTGCGACTCTAAATGCTAACAATCCCATTAAAATACAAACTAAATATATAGGAACAATTGTTGCATAATAAATCTTGTACTTGTCCAATAATGTCAGACAAGAAACCAGCAGGTGGGAAAAAACCACTGCAGCTAGTTGGAATTTGTTTTTCCTATCCATTGCATCAAAGAATATTACGCTCCAAAATGTGTGTAAAAGCACAATACAAACAGTTATTGCTGAACTTGTAAGAAAAAATGTTTCAGTCCCATCTTTGATCCCCATCGTTCCTGGACCGATCAAGTCTGCTAATACATTGACCAGCTGAAAAGCACCGCTCATTATGCCGAAACCCAAACCGCTCACATATGATAAGATGTGTTTATTCTCAATCAACGTTGTTGTGTCATCAGTGATCTTTGTTAGGCCCACCTGGGCCCTCCTCAGTATTGTATAAATAATTCCCCGGAAAATTTCTTGAAAGAAAACGGAGAACACCAAGCCGAACACTAGCTGGCTTGTAAACGGAGACACGACGAACCACCATACCGACGACACCAACAGCGATAACAGCCAGAAAAAGGCAGCTACTATTAGGATGATAATTCGAACTGGATCGTGGGCGATTGTCAATATAAACATCGAGAACGGAGGCCCAAATGCCAGGAACACACAGCCGAAAAATTCCACTGCTGTCATTTTTCCTTAGAGGTCTTTTTTCATTCACATATAAATTAAATTAATACACAAACAACTTCTCCCGTTTTAGTTGTTTAGGTAACTAACAACACAGAATAACAGAGAAATATGACAAATGACATTAATAAGTGATTCATTACAAAGTTTGACATTTAACTGCTGTTACAGTCGACTTGTATTCGGAGATATCCTGTTGACGTACAGAATGTTTTCTGTAATCAAACATGATCAAACTTGAATCAAACATATACTGAATTTTTTGTTCTGTGATCTAACCTTAAATTTTAGGGTTTAAATTTTCGTCCAATATGGAAATGAAGATACTTCAGAAACGGTGATTTTAGCTGAAAATCAATATTTTTTAAAAAATCACTGTAAACAATACTTTCTAGTCTCATTATGCTTTTGTTTGAAGATTTTTTCCTCATAATTTTTATTGATTAAAGGAATTACGGCAGATTCGATTAATATCGTCGAGTTCTTTGCAAAGTTGGAAATTTTTGTGGCCAAGTTACTTAAATGCTGCAATACTTTTGCGTAACTTTTCTAAACTTCTGAAGACATTCATGACGAGTATGTTATGGATTTGCACATTATTCCACAGACCAACTCAACCTTGTTTGTCTATGCAGTATGTGAAATTTCTGAAAAACAGCTTAGGGGTATGCAGGGAGAAAGCCATAAGGATTGCGTCTGGGGCTGAAATTATCTTTCCCTGAACTTTTTTTTATCACATGCAAATCTTGACCCAGTACAAATCCTGGCTAGTTTAATGAAAAACAGGCAAAATATTTTTCGAAAATTACAAGTTTTTTGTTTAACTTTTATTTTGGTATCTTCAATCTATATTTAGATGCAATATAAATCTTCAATTTTCTGTTGCAAATAAATTCTTAGAAAATTTCTGTAATAATGTATTTCACATGGCCAAATACCACGAGCGCGCAAATCATTTTTTTTTCATCTTACGAAGTGGTTGGCACCGAAAATCAAACAAAAAATCTTTTAAAACATCGCCATAACCGACCAATCACAGATGCAACAAATACATATTGGCGCGCTATTGGTATAATTTCGTAGCAATTTTTATCAGCTTTACGCGTTCATTGTGTACATTACCATTGATAATAGAAATGAGGAAATTTTGTTTCTCATTTTCCCACGAACTCAGAGTAAACTTAACTAGAGAAAAAGAAGTTTCCTGTTACATTTCTTTTTAGTTTGATGAATATTAAGAGAAAAGGTAAAAGCAATATGAATCAATCGACTCTAATGAAGGAAAACCCTATGGAAAGTTGCTTTTTTGATAAAAATCTTTACCGATCCGTTATTTTGCGTCGATTATCAAACCGAAGAGAACTCAATAAACAGCTTTGACAGGCCATGCGAATTTAATATTCTGTCGTCGCATCTAGAACAATTTAATGTAATAAATGTCGGGACTTCTTATATCTTTCATAACGTCAATGCTGAAAAAAAAATGCATTTAAAATGAATTTCAACGGGCTGATTTCCTTAGAATTACCAATGGAACGCAGGAGCGGTTGAAGGTATTTTATGAGATGTGGGTAAAAACATTTCTTATTGCCTTGATAAGTCCAGAAATAAATTGAAATATTGCGGAATCACCTTTGAAATTTCGAATTTTATTACGCATAAACAAGAATCCTACTTTTCCTCTATATATCTTCTCGATATTATTATCGAATTTGATTCTTAAAAATAATTTTTTCAATGGCCTAAGTACAGCTCTGTCTTTTCAATCTCTATATAAGAATTTTTTTCCGCCCTTTCGTTACTTATGTAAAAGATTTGTCTTGGTGACCTACTCGCTCCTCACCGAGTATTATCGTTACATTCAATATATTCAACAATTAAAATGTTGTCTAAAATTTTTTTACTTTTATGGGCGTACATTTTCATGGTTCATAACGTGTCCAGTAAACCCTCCAGAACTTTGAATATTGAAAGAATAAACATTGGCAGATCCAATTTTGAAAGGATTCCTTACAAAAGGAACCACTTGAAACCCGAGTTCTCAAGCAACGACTTTCCTGGTGAGTTTCTTTTGGGCTATTATTAGGTGTTATTTTAATTTTGCAGATGACGACGATTTAGAATCAACAAATAAGCGACTAGTTGCAGACGATTATGGACACATGAGATTTGGGAGACGAGGTGAAGATTCGTTTGATGATTATGGACACATGCGATTTGGCAGAAGCATTTGAAAATTTTGTAAAACGTAATGGAAAATTCGATAATTAAAGCAAATTCAAAATCCATACTGTTTTCGGACCCTACAAAAAAAAATAAACAAACTATATTTAAAGCATCTTTAATAATATACTCTGTTATCAATTCAAACAATTTGATTTCACAATGCCTGTTTGACTGATCTATTTTTGTACTATAAGTCTATACAACATAAAATTCCAATACAACGAATAATGGCCAAGTGACAGTGAACTTTAGTAGTGTTAAAACTTATTGTTTAAAGAAAGTCGAGAGTTATTTTAAAGAACAGTTTTTGGAAAAAATGTACAGATGCAGTTCCGTAGTTCCCGAATTCGTAACTTTTTTTAAAGAAAAACAAAAAAGACAAAACTGTATTAATATGTACAACATACAAACTAATGATTAATGAAATCTAGTTAAAAACTAAAATATAAAACCTGTGTTAAATAAGTTCATAATCATCAAGTTTAATTTTTTCTTCCTTTTTCATATGACTTCTAACCGAATTGTAAAGAAACAGGTGGAGACACCACAACAGACACGGAAAAATAAAGGAAAAACTAAACTCGATAAATTGGAATATACAATATTCGATTGTTCATAGAATCCTTAGACTATTGAATAAACGAAGACTAGGAAGTTCAACTGAAGATTAGTACATGGAAGAAAAAAGAAGAAAAAAACGTTATGTTCTCCTTAAACCATGTTTGCTTTGATGCCGGTAGATGCTATCATTTTATTCACAAAATTAACGATCGCTGAAGCAGGCTGCTCTGGTTCGAGCTCAGCAAAAAGATGGCACTGATTGTCGGGATTCTTCACATTAGTTTTTCTTGCCACAAAACCAAAAATCCTACTGGAAAACGCAAAACAATGACGAGATACTAAAAAAAGTATATTTTTTCTTACTTCGCGCTCTTCAATCCTGAAGCGTTCGGTGTCGAAGTCCATTGCTTTTCATCTGGATCTATCCCGCAATGTGATATTGTATTGATGGGATAATGTCTTCTAAAGAAAACTTTTCTTTTATTGTCCGTCAAGGTGAGCCCCTGACCATTGACTTTGAAATGAACCACTATCGCTTCCGGCAATGGCGCTTTCTGCATTAGGCTCATCACAGCCTTCCTGATAGCCTGAGGTCCAGTTAGAGACTCCATGTCCATAGAGAATATATACAAGACATTGCATGCCGCTCCCTGTACTAATAGCTGCTGCTGTGGATTACCAAGTAATTCCATATTTGTTAAATCTCTTTCTGGCAGAACCAACTTGCAAGGCAATGCCATCTAGATCAGATTGGATGAGAAACACACGAAGTTAAAAATCAATTTTCACCAAAAATTCTAATGAACCATTACCTGTGTGATGGAGTGTTGGTACACCAAAGCGGACAAGGAAGTGAAAACTGGCTCATTTGGACATCCTTTCAATCGCACACCCCTAGATGTGGGTTCAATAAGATAATGCCTTATAAGTTCGTCGTTTTTATCGCCAGTTTTATTCTGAACGTTTTGTGGCACCGTTGCGACTCTCAATGCCAAACCAAAAGCATTTGGGAATGAATTCGAATCCCTAACGATGAAAATACCAGGTTGTTGCGTCCTTAGGATGTTTATTGCTGCAACATAGAAATAATTATTGTTTTTCATTATCTGCACTCAATTTCGACCGATTTCAAAAAGCTCAACTCAAAAATTGGAACTACATTAGGAGTTCTTCGAAGTTCCACAACTGTATCAGAGATAGCACATAAAGATATTCTGGCCTATTACAAAGGCAACGTTTGTCATATTCCGAAGCAAGTTTGAACGACCAACAAGGTTTAGTTGTAATACTTTGCAGGTGATTCTTACCATCTTCTCTGGATATGGAAGGTTTGTACCAATATTTCGAAGTGTCTCGGACGAATTTAACATTAGCTGGTGCAACTTCAAGTGGAGGTTCTCCATTAGAGTTGATGGAACTTCTACGAGAATTTCCATAATACAAAGTAACAGGCGACGTTGAGCCATTGTGTGGAGGTGTAGTTGGTACACTTCTAGGGCTGTAACTATCTGAATGATCCGACCTGTACCCAGTAGCAGAAACGCTTCGATGAGCGATTTGATGATGACTGTAATCTGCCATAGGCCCATCTGTTAGGTCGTTGGGTGACGTCGAACGTAGGTCCTTTCTGTAGATACAGAAGAGAACGAAATTGTTTTAGTAAAAACAAAAACATATAGGTTTTGGGAGAGAAGTACCAAAAATAAGTCATGCTAGAAACGTCGCGCCGAAAAGGACTGGGTGGCCAAAATAACAAAGTTGATAGGCCATGCTAACATAACGACAACGACTAAGTTACCTGTTTGAGGGTAGAGAGCACTTCTTATGGATCGTATTCAATGGAAAACTCAAACGTCTAGAAAAATAAGAGGACTAACATGAAACTTGATAGTGAATTGATTATTGAGAATATATAACATTTTTCTATTAATTGAATGACATTTTATTTTCTTGTATCAGCCAATGCCCATGTCATAATCGTGGTCCATTTCAGAGAAATATCTTAATTTTAATGAGTTTAATGAGTTAATGAGAATTGAGTTTCAAATCAGTACTTTATTTTTTATTTTCCTGCTACAAACTTTGTGAATTGTACTTCTGAATTGATGGGATTGTAACTTACCTCTGGGTCGTAGGACTTTTTGGGGGCAATCTTTCCGAATGTAGATCGAATTGAACAGTTGGTGTCCCAGTTGCATTTGTATAAGGGGTTCTGACGTGAACTGGGAAGGCTGGCGTTTGTGGTCGTACAGTTGGTGATGAACCGTTCATTTGAATGGTACCAGCATCGTACGGTTCCATCTTCCATGTATTTATCGTTTCTTCCCTTTCTCGGTACTAAAAAAGTTACGGAACAAAATAAGATCAGCATTGGAACAAAAATTTCAAGCAGAATTTCTTTGGCGTGAACAAATAAATTGCTGAAAATCATAAAAAGATATAGCAAATGGAATTTTTATCTGAAACTTTTTGTGCATCGCAGGCAATAATTTATGTTGAATAAAGCATAGCGTAAATTTTTATTGCTCAAACAGATAACTCGGTGAAATTAGAATGTTGTATATGTAATTATTTGAAGTAATTGCTTCTTGACGGTAGGCAGTGTGGGTGTGGACGATGTTTTTCTTGCTTTGCGCTTTGCAAAACATTGAATTCGACCAAAGCAGCTCTGCCTCATAGCGCGATAACACTCAGGTTGCAGTTCAGCAGATTTATTCAGTTGGAGAAATTTGCCTTTTACAATAACAAGTTAAGAAAACGTTCGTTGGTTATTTTTGGAAAAGTTCAAAAATCTCTTAATTTGATAGAGAAATCCACAGTATTTCGGTTGGTCTGCAATGTGAGCTGGATGTTCTGTCGATTCGTCGAGATTGAACTTGTTGATCAACCCTGTTTGTTTACTCTTGAACTATAATGTCAAGAAATAATTGGACCGTTGAAATGAGGTTGTTTGTAAATTTTTACTTTGGGTATTGAAAGAAAAAGGGATAGGACGAAGCGATTGGCGTTTAAGTAAGGACTGCCTTGTGCGGTCTTACTTCCTGCTAATTGAATAAAAAATGACTTACATTGTTTAGATGTTAAATTATAACAGTCTGTTTTATAAATTATTCATTGGTGTTCATTATATAAAATGCAGTATATGAGATTTCGATTCTTCGTATATTAATATAATGGAAAACTAAAACGAGTTAGTACCTTGCATGCGATGTTTGGCGATGTTATATTTGTATCTTCTACGTTAGCACACAAGCTATCAATGAGGGTGTTCAGTGCGTCAATGCGGTTACTATTTGTGCTATCAGACGCTAGTTTACAGTCCCATTCAATACCCACCACACCGGCATCATTTTGATGTTGTTGCCGCGTATTATTCGAGTGCTTATTACATTCCACCAATGAGAGTAAACCACTATCATCCCGTCTCGTTTCGATGGATGTTGGTGAAGTTAATCTGGTTGGTGGTGATACGGAACCTACGTTCTGAAATGTCGTTAGTATCAGGGTTAGTTATTAGAGTTAAAGACCGTCCACCATCGTACCTTTTCGTATGCCTTTTTGACCGCGACAAAAGGTCTTTCGTTCTTCAACGAGAACGTTCGATTTGCATTTATAGTCTCCGTTTTGGTACCATGCGTTTGCGGATGGTTTCTCGTGTTGATATGCAAAGGTATGGTGTAATCGTCGTCGTCATCTGCAAACGCTGTTGTGTCACTTGTGTAGCCATCTAACCGAACGCTGGCTGTATTATGCCGCCTGGATTGCATAGATCGTAGCTCGGACAGTAATCTGGCCTCGTGTGGGAATCTTTCCTCGTGCAACTGTTGCTCTTTGCGTTCTTTCAGCTTGAGCTGTTGTTTTTGGAGCCATGTTAGGTTATTGGAGTAACTGAAACAAAAGAAAGGTTCTTTGAGTGAGATCAATAAGACAATTGATGAAGGTCTATTGCGTTTTAGGGAGAATCAGAGCTTTCATAGTAGTGAATGAAGGGGCGCTTGATTCTGCATAGTATATGATGGAGATTTAACTGCGCTCACTTTCTTGTATTGAAATATATATACTGACTGGCATAGAAAATGAAAAAGCTATAAGACATTCTCTATTTTTTGTTTATTTGTTAGCAAAATGTTCACATGACATCGAGTAACGCATGCATTGGGTATGATGCTTCAACATCAAAGTTAATAATGGGTCGATCTTCCCCCGTTCGCAACACTAATTTGAGGAGGCATGCTCTAAATTAGGTCATCGATATTTTCTTGAGGTATCCTTTCCCAGGCCGGTGTGAATCTGGGCTAGAAACTCTTCCAGGCTATGTGGAAGGTGAAAAAAAAGAGTGGTGTTAAAACGGGAAGTGTTCAGATATCTTTAATCGATGGGGATTAAATTTCCCGGCATAGAAGAGGACGTGTATGTAATTTAAAACAAATCGCTTCATAAACCCGATTCGTCTTCCTCGGAGTCTTCTACTGGTTTTGCAATTCCACGATACTGGATACCAGTTACCTATTATATCATAAGACTTCCTCAATCTAGCAGTAACTAACTCTAACAGAACGGTTCATTTTTCCGACCGGTCTTGCCAAATCGAGAAGCATCCCGGACGTGACAAAGTTCAACGACATCTATTAACATCAACGAGATTCCGACCGGGAGAAAATTTCGCTACCATAAATAGGTCGAGGACGGAATCGAAAAGCGTGTTGCTCACCTTGAGAAAAACCAACGAAATTCCTACGGAATGAATAGTTAATTTTCCGATGCGCGTCGTCTGAATGGAGTGGAGCGAAGGAGGATTTGTGCGACGCATCTTGTCGGAATGAACTGATTTCGCAACTTCAGCAACAACGGCTTTATTGGACGTTTGCCCGCACGGCGGTAGTGAAAATATCGAGGCATGGTCGCTTCTTAACAACTATAAGTTATTTTCGAAACGATTGCAATGGAGATTTCCTGTTAGGTTTAGCGCGGACGCGGACGTAAAATGAAACCCGATTGTCGGTCGGATACAATTCCGATTCGATATACGTCCGTTTTTAGAAAAAGTCGGCAGTCGCGCTCTTTAAAAGGTGGTAAGGCTCGGCCGACTCACGACTGTCCATCCGTGTCCGTCTAGCTCTTTCCGTTAAGAATTCGCGTTACGTATCTCAATGACAGCGGTAGTAGTTGGTCAGAAGAAAAACCTTCGAGCTATGTAGGTTAGCGCGTCAGATGGCGACAAAAAGACCGATTTCAACGCTTCGAAATAATCCCGCCATTTTTCCGACGCGTCCAATCATTTCCCGCACCTCAAAATCCTTTTATTCCGACATTGAAAGCGTTTTTTTACGTTTCTACTAATTTCCGTGACGATTCAATTACCAACAGATGGTTATTGATTGCACCTTGTGGTATTCAGGAAGTTCAAGGTCGCTCACATACTACTGCAACTACCTCATTACGTATCGTTCTTTCTCGAACCGATTTTATTGAACGACTTCATTATTTCATTCATATGCATACTCCGAACATAATGAATCATGCAAACGATCTTTTTCCAATTCCGTCAACTTCAATCAAGGCAGATGTTCCTAGTCTTCCTCCTCATCCACCTTTGTAATTACTTGGGAATTCCCGAAAGCATAGAACGCGCTTTGCTTCGAAAATTAAAACTATTTATTATTCACCAGCCGCATTCGCAGCCGCCATTGCTGTTTTCCTCATTTTATCACCAACGATAGTCACCCGACTTAGATGTATGTAACTATTCATTTTCACTTATGACTTTCTAACATCGAAATAGTCTTTTATGCTTTTCCACTTCACGATTCATTATTCGTGTTATTCCTATGTTTACGTTGCTTTGTTTTGCGCCTGTAACGATTTCGTGGGAAGAGCAATAAAAATTGTGACGTTCACAGACATCCAACTTTTCATGCCGTTGCGTTACAATTTTTATTGCTCTTCCAACGAAGTCGCTGTAGGCACAGTTCTTCAGTAGGCCCCTTCGCATCAACACCAAGATTTTCACCGGTTTCAGCCAGTTTATTGTCCATTGTAACTGACAATAGAGTAGTGGTGCAATTAAATGTTGAAAATAATTAACACTTAAAAATTAAATGGTAGAGAAATAGCGCCAACTCTGTTTAGGCTCGGATCCGATTTCTAGCGGATTTGCCCGTTCTCGGAATCGGCCGAACTTGGAACGTGAGGGAACTCGACCAGAATTATAAACATTTGTGTACATCGCAGACGTAAATAATAAAAAATTATTGCATCGACACTCAAATTACCTTATTTATTAGGTGAAAAACCTCGATGTACCCAAATGTTTATAATTCTCGCCGTTCCAAGTTCGGCCGATTCCGAGAACAGACAATCCGTCACAATATGAACGAAGTTGACCTCAATTCTTCCCAACATTTAAATTAGAGATGCCACGAATGGTGATTTGGTTGCATAGTATTCGGCCGATTACTGAACAAAAAGTGGCCGAGTATAACTTTTAATGTCCGCTTCTACAATAGAGACATCCACAAAGAGTGGGTACGAATGGGAATGAACATTAAATGTTTATGGGTATCGCAGCAATGTGTCTTTAATGCTATTAGTCTGTAACTTCCGGTTCTACTGGTTTTTTAAGAAATTTTGCTCGACCCATCTTTATACCAAAATTATCTTCTAGTTGAATTAAATTAGATTTGAAGTAGTATGACTTACGTCTCGTGGAAATCCGACGATTTCGTCCGAAAAACTCCGGGAGGCGATAAGCTCTCCGCATTCGAAAAATGACTACCAACAAGTTTGGATTCCACCTTGTCGGGATTGCGCTTGATAGTGCCCTCAGTAAAGCTGCGCTTCAACGGGTCGAATCTGCGTGCCTCATCTTTATAGAACTCCTCGCGATACTCCCGCTCAATCTGATTATTAGTTGCACTCAAGGCACTCTGCGTGAAGATGTCGTCGATGGGGTCCTTGCGAGATGCTGAACGAGCCGCGTTATAACCCCCGCACACTTTCTCGGTTGAGTACTCGCCCTCGTTCGGCTTGTAGGTGTTAGGCCCGGAGATTTTCCGCACCAAGCTGGGGCTGGACAGCTTTTGCTGCGTGTCGTGGATCATCACGCTCGAATTTACTCCGTACGAAAAGGGCCGGCTGTCTTGACGGGCATGATAGGGTATGGCCCGCAGTGAGTCGTCCTCGTCGTCGATGAAACGCACGTCTTCCAAATTGAATGTGATGTTTTTCGCGCTGTGGTGACCGGAGCTACCGTTCGCCTGGTCGAACGGTTTCAAGTCGGGAATGCTCTCGACTGTGAGCATCATGTCCGAGAGCAGGTCGTCCAATTCGCGATGGCGATCTTCGGGCGTCAAAGGCGACGGCTGCCCGGTGAGAGGCGGACTTGCGGAGGTGGCGGTGTTGGCGTTCTGCTGATGTCCTGCCAAACAATACGTCGAATTTTTCGTAAACAACGAAGATACATGATAATAACATATTACTTAAGCTTATAAGGAGAGTATTCGGGAATATGTCAAGTAGGAGTACTGAGGCTCCTTTCGTTTTTTGATCTACACCGATGAAAATCAGGCAAACGATTCGAACGAGATAACCAAGGTTTCTTTCAGATTAAGCGGAAGAACTAAGAGGTGGAATGAGAAATTGTTTCGTCGCAAATTTTCTCATTTTTCATTTCGGATGATCATAGATCATATATCATTATCATTTAACATTTTCATTGTAGGGCCTAATTAACAAAAAAAATTTACTCCAAAGTGCATTATAATGATTTTTACATTCAGAATCAGATAGTGAAGGTGAAAAATCGATTTTTTCCGCTTACCTGGAGGGCGCGTTTTAGACGTCACTCTCGCGGCAGAATTTGGTGAACGAATGGGAAGGAATCGTTCATATTGCGAAAGATAATTAGGCGAATGAGTAGGGGAAGCGAACGAAAATACCTTCGATTTTATCGTTTTTGACCCAGAGCCAGTTTCGTTCCGAGACTGACTCATAAATCCGGCGGACGCTTATTCCATTCGTTGAACAACGTACTAAACGGCAAGGTCTCCTTTTTCTTTCGTTTTTTGATACATATATGCATTGGGCGTTCCGAGATTAAGTCATCCGTATTCGATGGTGTTATGATGATTTCTCATAAAAGGTGAAACTTCCTTGGTTTCAATAAAATCTTTGTGATACGTCTTAAAGTGCTTTTTAATGTATCAGATATTAGGCCACAAAAACGGTTGTAATTATTCTTTAAAAAAATATCAGTTTTTGTACACATAAAATATTTTGACCGCTTGACGACCTTCAAGGCCAGAAGTTCCCGGTATCGACAGGACCTTCGCTTATTGCACATGCGACCACTTTCCAGGAGAAAATTAGTCATCATATGATATGTACTTCCTCCAGGTGGAATTTGAAATTTTTGCAACCCAATGACAAATACCGAAAAAACTTGTGTATTTACCTGCAGACGATATGCCAGAGTCCATCGACACTGTCAGTGGGCTTGAAACGGCACCAGGTGAGAGGTCGGGTTTTTTGGCTACTGTCGCATAAATGCTTCCATCCAGAGGTCCAAAGGTATGGTTCACATCATCTAAACGAAAAAAAACATCATATATTGGTTAAAATATCGAATTAGTTCCGTCCACTTAATAGAGCGTAGGTAGATAATTGACAAAAAAGCTGTTTTTTTTTTAAATAAATCGTCGATTAATTCGAACGATCCGTTAAGTTCGCGTAGGCGCCATCCTACATCATGAAATTATTTAACCCAATGCGAAAGTCACCTATTAAAAAATTAATACAGCCCATTTTTCTAATAGAGAGTAGTCGACAATCTCCGCAATTTTTCGTCGGTACAACGACATTCCTCTTCTGAACTCACATTGCATTCCGATTTTGATAAGGTAACATTTGTCGGTTTAAATCGTCTCTAATAGTGGCAATAACTCAAGCCAACGTTGACATTCAACAAGGTGGGAAAGTATCTAATCTGGCGTACCCTATACATATCGAGATATAATATTCTGCGTCGTAAACCAGCGCAAACCAATTTACATTCAGGGAACCAATCGATGATTTTATGAATCACTTCCCTTATAAAAGATTACCAAATTCGAACGGGTAATGTTTGCGAATATATGTTTAACTTCGAAATTATGAAGAAATCGTATAAATTTACGAGGAGTGCGAATGTTTCATTCACTGTTCACTGAAATAGTCGTTAAAACCAAAATATTATTGATTATCAAAATACTACACTTACAGATCAAATAATGATAAATGAGATAACATAATCAATGAAAATAGCATTGGGATGCGATAATATAACAAAATAGGATTAATGTGAACTTTATATTCGATCATCATAATACGGAAGGCGACACGCGCCTTTTTTTTGATGCCTCAATTTGAAAACGTGTGGTACGATTACTGTTGGGCCGCTCTACCAACAATTGATCACTTTGAACGGCACACTTGAGTGAACGGTAATGTGCCGCTCACTCGAGCGAATGAGCGGCTGCTTCGAATTGAGTGGAAAAAATGGCACACTGGAAGAGAGCGGCTCATTCCGATCGGCACAATTCACACACAAATTCAGAATGAATGACACTCTATAATTGTGCGACTACCCGGAAATGAACGGTTTTTTCCAATTATGACTGGTTCAATACGAATTTCAATGTTATGTGCACCTTTCGATTCGAGTTGAATTTGAAAGTATACTAAAAATAAATTCGATCGATATGTGAAAACTTTGAAAAATTCAAAAAAATTGGGGATCTGCTTCTAACGACCATTGATACTAATATGGTTATAGCGCTATACCCTATATATTGTTTCATATTTGAATTGTACATATATCGAATTTTAGACTCATTTCATATATAGGCGATGGATCTATGGCTAAATTGATATTTTGAAAAATATGTTAAAAAGGTCATCTTGAAATTAATAATTAGTAGAAAAAGTAGCACATTTTATAATGAAGTGAACGAGTGAGACGTATAGAGCAAATGACGATGCAATTGCAGTATCCTTCGTTTCCTATGAGCTCAGTGTGTCGTGGCACTAAGTATTGTTCAGTCGTTCAAAGTAATGAACTATAGAATGCCACGGCACAGTGTGGCGTTACTCACTGTATTGTTCGTTACTTTGAACAAACGAACGACACGGAATGGCAAAGTTGGGTGGGCGGAGCGAAAAGAACTGGCACACTACTAGACGCGACTGAATAAATTCCAAATAAGTGTTGGGTCGCTCAGTAACGAATCGTTCAATTTGAACGGCACACTTGAATGAACGGAATGTGCCGCACACTAAAGCGAAGGAGCGACAATGAAACAAAAAGGTTATAAACGATCCTCAGTGAACAATTTCTCAAAATTAATTTTCAATTAAGATGTTGTGAACTATCAATGAGTGAATAGTCCAGAAGTGTAAACTAAAAGCATTCCACAAAACTATAAATTTCCGTATTTCTAATTGGCCCATCAGTATTCTAAATTGAGATAAATATAAATATAAAAAAAATATGGAAAAACGATTAGCTAGCTCCAAGATTTATTTCGAACAATCGCAAAACTACGTTCAAGCCACTTAGGTAACAATTATTGATTTTTTTGAAAATTCTCAAGGATTTTGCCACAAACGCCGCAATAAAAATTTGGATTTTTTATACTCAAGTTAATAATATATAATTATATAGTAACGAAAGCCAGCAAGTAAGTCAACAAATACATTAGCATTATTCAAATAGCAGATCATAAATGATATACTAGAAATCAGATATTTCCATGACCAATGTAACTATAAAAAAATCACCTCGTTATAATTTTCACAAGAAAACAATTTGCTCTTTAATAACAGATATTACGAACCGAGTTTAAACGATATTGTTTATGAGCGAAAACTGAAACGAAAATAATCACACGAACATCTGATCGTTTCGAAATGGATGACGAAAAAGAAAAAATGTTTATCTATTTGAAGCGCAGTTGTCCCATGCCTTGCCCTTCCGAATATTAAATTTAATTGCTCCATTAGATGATATTCGAAGTTTGTTCCATCGAAATAAAATGCCATCAGTGCGCTCAACGACTCGTGAAAATAAGTTCACTTGAAAGGATCGGACAAATTGAGAACGAAATGTACGGAGTTACGGACTAATTTCAAATATATCGCGGCGGCCTTCAGAGCATACGTATTTTAATGTTATTGCTGTGATTTATTTGCGATTTCAAAAATTCGAAATAAAAGGAACATCAGATCATAGGATAAATTTTGTATCATAAAGTTGTTTTCTGCTGAGTTGGTATGGGGTTCTGGATGAACTGTAATAGTTTTGAAACACTATTGGCAGTAATAAAGAACATTTTTAATTACTGATAAGCAATTGTAATTGTGGTATAATATCGTTGATTGTTGTTTAGCACGAGAAAACTAGGAGTTCCCTGGTACTTAAAAAGAAATTAACAAATTGGGGTACCAGGACCAAATGAAAAGCGTTGGCGGGATCTAAGCAATACGCAGCGAAAAGGCTGGCGTTTATTTTCTTCTTTTGGCTTAGAAGACGGTTTTTGTTACCTTTATTGAGAGTCGGACGGTAACAGTAACGTTATATTATTATAGTGGAGCCAATCAGAGTTCATATTAGGTTTGAAAAATTTTCATTACTTAAATTAGTGGGCAAGAAACTAAAAAAAAATTTGATTGAAGTAACGATTAGTTTAGTATGACCTTTTAAAAATAGAAATTTGACGCAGCGTTTGAGTAAAGTAAATTCAATCAATTCACAAAATCCAAAGGAAACTTGTTCCATTTTATTGACAGTTAAAAGAGGTAATTTCAGTGATTTCAAGAAATTTCTTAGCTATATTAAGAAGAAGGGAAGCGAACTGAAATGATAAGAAGCGGTTTCTGTTAATAATAGTATTCGTTATTCATCAACTCTATTCGAGATGGCGCCGAAAATTGTTCTCACTTGCTGGACGACAGCGATGCATGTGTTGTTGAACGCGCGAGATTTGAAAAGTTGTTAATTCTTTCCAATTTTCTGTTTAATTTTTTTTTATTTTCTCCTCAGAAAAAAAAGTTCACAACATTAAAAAATATCGAAATTCAGCACCATAGTAAAAAATAAAAAACACTAAATTGAAAATTAAGAAGCACGTTTATAATTATCAATCGAAGATATGAAAAATGTTAGAAAGTTTCAAGTGGAAAAAAACGACATACCGTGTTTGTAATTCAGTGCCAAATTCATAATAGTTCGCTAGATCCCAATTGCACACTAACCGCTAGAAAATTGTGGATCCGCAGCAACATCGCGCGATTACCGCGGAAAATTCGATAGCATCCGGCGAACGCCCACGTGCTCACAGGTCGGAATCCGTTTGCTTAGGTGGTGTGCGTTGCTTCTCGCGAAACCATCGTCTAGGTCTAATATTGAAAAGGTAGGAAATTCATCTCCCACTTTGTGTTCTACTACGCTGATGTTTGCTTTGCACAGGTAGACTGGGTATGCTATGCTATGAAATAATAGGAAACGACGGACGCGTTTCTTGCACTTTCTCGCACCTTATAAGACGTTTCGGTCAAGCATTCGTTTGTCTAAACTCGCGAATGGAAAAGCCGTGTTATTAATTTATTAGAAACGTCACTTGGCATATAACATAAAAACGACAATTTTTCGCTTCAAAGAAAAATTGTGTAATTTATATACCGACAAACGATCATACCTATACGAAATTAATCGCAGTCGTCGAACAACCATAATAAATAACGCTGTGGGAACAATCGCACTTTAAAGTTCAAGAACTCCTACGCTTTACTTACAAACTGCGCAATTGGAAAATCGACTACTCGAAGAGATTACCAATTGCAGTCATCGAAATATCCTTTATCATTGAAATTTCGAAACATATATCTAATTTGTCAATAAAATTTAAATAATAGGTCCACATGAAATTCATTTCAATTAAATCGTACCGCAATTATTCAAATTCTATTAATCCAGAGATATTTATTGTTTATTTCGGAAAAAATATATTAACTTACAGGAAATGAAATTCCGTTCAGAAAACACGACACCACAGGCCAGGCGATCGTTGAATTGATTTCGATCAATTTCCGTTACAGACTAAGGACCAATCGATTCGGAAACTTTGAGGCGCTATTAAAAATTCCCCGGGTAAAAATAAAACGGTAACGAACGCGTCGAGACGCTCTTAGGATGAAGCGTTCGTGTTTAGAACGGTGCTACGAAACTTATTTCTGAGCGGGACATAATGGGAAAAAATTCGTTGAAAACTAATTATTAAAATCGAGTGCACAAAACGAACGCCAACAAAGTATATACTTGATTGTATTTTCAGCCATTTCCGTCGGTACGTCCGAGACTTCGATCACACTTGGGAGTTGGAAAATTTCCAATCGAATCTGGAAGATTGTGATGATTTTCTCGATTATTTTTGGGCGATACTAGCAATGTTCGTTCATTCCACGTTGCATCGTTGTTCGATTTTTTTCATAGTGATGCTCGTTCACTACACTATGATGAAAAAATGAGAATTCTTTTTCAATTCGTACAGAATGATGCAACTTGGTATTTTTCCATGAATTGCTAATTACTGGACTAATTTGTTGCCCGACATTACAAATTACATAAGTACACTTCGCCTAAAAATTGAAGGAACAAAAAAATTTTATAAATTTTTTGGTAATTTTCAGCAGGCTGTATTTCTGTGAAAAATGGTCGTACAGGGAATAAAAAAATATAGCTTTCGACGCTTGAACATTCTAGTTTCAGAATTTTTCGGTTGAAAATTTTTTGGAGCACCGGTAGCCATGCAATTGTTGGATAAAGCACAAGGAAAAATTTTTCCAAAATTTTCACCTTTTTCATTTCACTCTACGGGCATGAAAAAATTTTTTCGACCTAGACGAATGCATAGATCGCATAGCTTGTTTATTCAGCTTCAACATGCTTTTTACGGGAGTCCGATACGACCATTCATCTTCGAGATATCGAATTTTGATTGCAAAAGGATCCTTTTTCACTCAACTGCCGATATCTCTAGAACTACTAGTCGTCTAGCGAGCGGTTAGGAGGTTTCGTTTTTTACAGAAAATTTCCTTCAAAAATCTGTCATTTTTTATTGGGAAAAATTTTTTTTTCCACCTGTAACGTTAAGGTGAAAAAAGAGCAAAAAATGCCATTTTCCCCTTTTTTGGTTAATTGATTGTATGTTCAGCAATATCGTGGGGGAAAGGTTGGATTATAAGAAAATTTATCAGTCGAATGTACCCCAAAGATCTATCGGTTCAGCGGTTTTCCTAGACCCATTGATTGAAATTTTGAAAAAATTGAGGGAACGAGATTTTTGTTCCTTAAACGTGACTCAATCTTTTTTTTAAGATCAATAATTTTTTTTTACTTTTCATTCAATTTTGCGCTTTCGCAAGATTGATTAAGAAAAAAAAAATTATGAAAAATTTTAGACATTCGCACAAAAAATATTGTCGAAAATTGAAAAGAAATTTGAAAAAAAAATTTCTCACGGTTGAAAAAATTCCGTAGAATTTTCTTCAAAAAATATCGAAAAAATAAAAAAAAATAGTTTTGAAAAATTTAAAAAATTTACACAAAATCACGAGGGCATTTTTGAATTACCTCTCTGAAACTATGGACACATTCAAAGAGTTTTTATTTTTTTGATATTCTTTGAAGAAATTTCAGTGAATTTTTTCAATCGTGAGTAAAAATTTTTTCCAAATTTTTTTCAATTCTCAAAAATAATTTTTGTGGAAATTCTTCAAAAATTTTTTTTGGATTTCTTTTCCTTAATCAATCTTCCGAAAACTCAAAATTGAGTAGCAAGTAAAAAAATGAAATTATTGATTTTCAAAAATATTGAGTAACATTTAAGGAACAAAAATCTTGTTCCCATAATTCATTCAAAATTTCAATCAACTGGTCCAAGAAAAAGAAATTATTAGATCTATGGATTCTTTTTCTTGGACTAGTTGATTGAAATTTTGAATAAATCATGGGAACAAGATTTTTGTTCCTTAAATGTTACTCAATATTTTTGAAAATCAATAATTTCATTTTTTTACTTGCTACTCAATTTTGAGTTTTCGAAAGATTGATTAAGGAAAAGAAATCCAAAAAAAATGTTTAAAGAATTTCCACAAAAATTATTTTTGAGAATTGAAAAAAATTAGAAAAAAATTTTTACTCACGATTGAAAAAATTCACTGAAATTTTCTCAAAGAATATCAAAAAAATAAAAACTCTTCGACTGTGTCCATAGTTTCAGAGAGGTAATTCAAAAATGCCCTCGCGATTTTGTGTAATTTTTTGAAATTTTTCAAATCTATTTTACAGAATTTTTTCAACCGTGGCAAATTTTTTTTTCAAATTTCTTTTCAATATTCAAGAATATTTTTTGTGCGAATTTCTAAAATTTTTCATATTTCTTTTAAAAATTTTTTTCCTTAATCAATCTTCCGAAAGCTCAAAATTGAATAGAAAGTGAAAAATAATTAATTTATTGATCTTAAAAAAAGATTGAGTCACGTTTAAGGAACAAAAATCTCGTTCCTTCAATTTCTTCAAAATTTCAATCAATCGGTCCAGGAAAACCGCTGATCCGATAGATCATTGGGGTATATTAGACTGATGAAAAAAAATTTTTTCATGTCCGTAGAGTGAAATGAAAAAAGTAAAAATTTTGGAAAATTTTTTCTTTGTGCTTTATCCAAGAATTGCATGACAACGGGTGCTCCAAAAAGTTTCTAACCGAAAAATTCATAAACTAGGGTTTTAAAGCTTGAAAAGCTATATTTTTTATTCCATGTACGACTATTTGTCACAGAAATACTGCATATTGAAAATAGCCAAAAAATTCAGAAAATTTTTTCGCTCCTTCAATTTTTTTGAGTAATACATATTGCAGAATGCGTCTGAAAACTTTGTAATTCCAATGAGTAGTCATTTTTATGTCTCGGATTATTATATTCGAGACATTCGAAAACGTTCAGGATGATTTGCCAATTGGTGGAATTCGTAATTCCTATCCAAAAATTACGCAAGTAATTTTTAATTTCAAATCAAATGAAGCAAGCATTTTCATTACTGTACCCAATTCATCCGAATTTTTTCAATAACATTCATTTATTTTTTACTATCGGAGTATATTGTGTAGTTTTGATATTATATATGTGAGAATGGATCAGTTTTTTTCACATCAGACGATGGTATCCACTTTTTCAAACTACTAGAAAATTTATAGTGTTTGACCGAAAAAAATATTTGCCTCGGTACCAACGTTTTATTTTTACGATATGAACAGGTAAATAGAACACGCCGTATGGAAATTTGTATGTATGAAGTTTGTTCAACGAAATAAAATTTTACGATATTGTATTAGACCGTTCTAATTATCATTGCCGATATTAAAGTTTGAAGTAACCGTTCCATTGAAAAAGGGTAAATATTGTTTGTGTATACAAATCGAAATTCCTAAAATTATATCACAAAAATAATTTTATTCATCTTCCTCACGAACCGTTTCTTATAATGAATTAAACGAAACCGCATTTTCGTTTGGTGTCAAGTGATGGAACGATTACGATCGCCGGAGGGTTGCATTTCTTGAAATTTCGTGCCGCGAAATCGCTTAACCTCGAGTCATTCGTGTGTCCAACGACCACTATCAACGAGAAATTCAAAACGAGGAAGTGGAATCCCCGTGGGGCGAAAAGCATCCTCCGAACGAAGTTCGAGATTTAGAAATTGTTTGGTAACAGTTTTCTCCTCTTCAGTTTCATATGGATCACTTACCGCTATCAATCTCTTCATCATCAGATTCCTCGAGGTTCATCGGGCTGTCGGCGCGGACGATCGGGTCGTCGGAGAAAGCAAACGGCACAGCTGGCGTCGGGGCCGGCACCGGATGGTTTCGAGTTTTGCACCCCGGCGAAAAATGCAATTCGACTGCACCGTCTTTAGGAAATCTGGCCTCTGTCAAGGTGAGGTAAGGTTATGAAAGAAAAGTTTTAAAACAATCGTACCTTTGTAGGCAACATCCAGTTCCTGCCTGGTGAAGCTAAGGGTGTAATCTGTCACGGCACAAGTGTGAAATTGGCATGCAAATATCGTTTCCCTCCCATTTTCGCCCTTATGGTAACACTTAACCAAAATATCTCCCCTAAGTTGAAGGCCTTTCCGCTGCTCACCCGCCACATTCACTGTAAACTGCTTTACTCCTTTTGCCACAGTGTAAACCGCTTTAAAGGAAAAATGCCGGAAATGATTCACCTTTATTTGTTCTTCACTTACCAGAAGTGTACAACGGAATCTGTCCTTGGTAGAGTTTTAAAAACGCCCTACAACCATCGCGATCGAAGGTAGGAGTCCCCAGGACCGTCACGTGGGTGAGGTACAAAGGAGCAGTGTTGATGCGAATATTGTGCGACAACAACCCAGCGAAATAATCGACGTAACGCCTGTTTGATGGTAAACCGATCGAACCGATGTTATCATCCAAGTATTTCCTCATCGAGAACCTATCCAGAGCTTGCTCGGCGTTACCACAGATGCTCGAATAATGCATATAAGCTGCTACGATGACGCCAAGCTTATCCTTGCAACCCCTGGAAGGGAAATGAAACACGGCGAATTATTCCCGGAATATCGGAAAAGCCCAGAAATAACGAGTAGTAAAAAGGGGTCGAATATAAGTTACTTACTTAGCATGTAGCACCGCGATGCGTCGTTCATCCCCTGAAAGCCAAGTTTCAATATCCTTACAGATGCTGCACAAGTTTTCCAGTGGCGGCGCGAGATTCTTTGACCAACCCACTTCTTCAACATGCTGATGTTCGTCTTTCAACACTCTTTTCGGTTCCGTTAAGTTGAATACCTGAAACGTGAGAACAAAAAATTTAATCTTAATATGAATGTAATCGATCCCGTCGTGAAACTCATTTATGTGGATTGTCCGTAATCGAGTCTTTTATTTGAAAGTCGATTACGATTGTACGATTGTCGAATGAGAACAAATCAATTTGAATCGTTGTAATCAATCACGCGAGATGAATGCTGAAAACAAAATAGTGCGTGCGTCGATTTAAAAGTTGATCGATTTATTGTTGATGCGAATCAATTTACCATATAATTGTTGCCGTGTTTGTGTCTTAGCATATGCGACGCCTGCTTCTGTCCCTGTTTGTACGAATGTGATGTCGCCGACGAGGGAAACCATATTGCTATTATTCTTTCTGTTACATAACTCAAGTCCATACTTTCCGATGCCGCACTTGGATATTTATGCGCCGGTTTTGGTTGACTTGTAAACGCTTGTCCGAAACCATTGTAAGATGAAGAAGAAGATGATGGTATTATCTTGAAACATAAACATGATATTAATTTGAAATAAAGTGATATTTTGCTTAGAGCGCACCGACAGTCTTAAATAGACTAGGAGCATGAACAATGTGGATGCATAAGGTTTTCGGGAAGTTTGTGGATAGTTAGCAATGTTTAGGTAACGGAAAGGTGTCTACCCTTCATCATTGAAAGATGAACTCTGATGGTTTGGGCAGAAATAATGAATGAGCACCGAGTGATAAAGGAACCCTTCTTATTGTCAACAAGTGCTGAGTAGTAGGAACATGTCAAAAACAACTGATGAATGTGTGTGAAACAAAGGTGGTGTGTCAGGATATGATTGAATCGACTAATACAATGAAAGGGATAAAGTAGAATAAGAGAAGGTGATAGAGCTGATTTATTTACCTTGTGCATTTCAAATCCATTTTTGTCCGTGTCATGATGTGTATGCTGCAAAGAAGAAATGTAGCATTTATAGAAACGAAATTGACTCGAATGATTCCATGAGAACACGAATATGGACAAGTGTAACGTGGAAAAATTAATGATCTTGGATAAACATGGGCCGTACCGGGAAATAATTACGGACGTTATTCCATCCTAATTTCTAAAGGTCCCGTACAACCTTTTTCCGCGTGCAATCCCTTTAATTATTCATGCCGTAATAGCCGTTGAAAAGCATCGATCTCTTGAGATCGATGGAGCGTCAAGAAACGCACGCAAAAACGTTTACCTCTGATATTACCGGTAATTGAACGTTTATCGAATAATATACCGCAGGGTGGCCCGGGAATAATGCTTGTCCCATTGCGATTTTAATCCAGTTTCCCTTCCAATCGACTTCAGTCGCCGGCGCTTAATCCTGTTTATTATTATAAGCGAGTTTTTATAAGTACCTCTAGTGGAGAAATAAAGATTTTTAGAGAAAAATGGTTCGGGTTTACCCCCCAAAAAAAGGAGGTGGCACTCCCTATTCTCAACATGGTAAACGATAAAATAAGTTTTTTAACAAGCTCATGTTCCAGACGAAATATTTTTGACCTTGATAAATCGACCAATATTAGAGTGACTCCGTTTCATTGGACTATTCTATTTATTAAGAAAAATTGCTATCTAACTCAATTAAAAATGAGCACGCGGCTAAATATATCAGGACCGATTTTCATAAGTTGCAATGTATGAATTTTAATTATACTTCATTCTTAACTAAGATAAGAATTATTTTTCAATTGATGTTTCTTCACAAATATTCATCTCAAATAGAGGGATCGTAAAGAAAAAACGATTCATAAACAAACAAAACAGTTGGAAAATCTAAAAATAACTGATTTAATTCAAATTTCTTTGATCGTTTGAATCCTCCAATTTTGATTGAACTTAATTTTTTTACAATAGCACAACATTAAATATCTCGAAACATTAATATCTTTTCAGAAATTTTAAGCTTTTTTCGCATCGCTCACCTAAATGTTCTTTTGTTCAAAGCACCATACGAAATTTTTGATTTTTTTTGCCAGAATTCACATCACTCGTGTACGAATCACGTTTTCCGAACAATCTATTCGGTTAAGAAGGTTGTGGAGAAAGAAGTAGTGGCGCCTTAATCTGCAGCTTGCTAGTCAGAGCTTACGAATTTTGCTTAAAAGATGGACATCGCCACCGGGGAAGATTGTTGAGCTTGTTGTTATGGCGTCGATAATTACGAAATTCATCCCAGGTTTCGGCACTAATCACGACTTGGTAACTGTGCACGAGAATGCGGTTAAATCAATCGAACATGAAAACGGCTTAAATGAAAGGACCTCAAGCGGCTGAACATCTGAGAAAAAATAACCAAAAATAAGGAAATGGAACGAATTGTGGAATGGAATTTCAAGTAATTGCGCAATTTTTTAGTTTTTACTTTCTGACTGTTCCTTTTTTTTGTGTAATCAGGTCGCTTCTCCCATTGGGTACCCAGGACACGTGCACGTGCTTCTACTTTTTCGACTGAAGATCTTTTTTTAGTTCCCAAGCACTGTCTTCAAGGTTTTAAAAATTGCGCGAAGGACCTTTTTTTTCAAGCAATGTGCAAGTTTTCTTTAATTTTTGTAGGGTTTTTGTTTTAAATCGAAATTTGACATAGTTTTTTAGGGTGTTTCTGTAGTATGTATTTTATCTCTTCATTGTTCCTCATTTAGTTTCCGGAAATATAGCAAGCAGTTTCTTTGGAATATTTGAAAAGCCCTGAAAGTATTGGAAATATATTTTTTTCTTCTTTTAGTATCAAAGTCCTTTTTTTCTTGTGTATTCTTTTCGGATTTCATTCCTAAGTCGTGTTGGATATTTTCATTCGTTTTAAAATAATAATAATAGTGTTTATTTAATAAATATACACAACAAAATTCGCACAAAACGAGACAGTTCGGTAGCAACGACCTTCCACTCTCTCTGCCAATATAGCTCAATGAAAATGAAAAAAAAGATTCAATAAACAAACCTAAAACCTAGCAACTGTTTCACATAAACCAAATATATTTAAAACAACAATTTTTTTCAAAAATACAAAAAAAATTCATATTCTAAAAAAAATAAGTATAATAAAGTAAAAAAGTATAAGAAACAAAAATCATTTTTTACTTAATAGCCATGAAAATTTTTCTCTAATACACTTTCAGAAAAAAACATAAAACCTAAAATTTCTTTCAAAACGACAGGAGCGGTAAAAAAGAAACACGCTCTGAAGTTAGCAGTGACATGTAAGGATAAATTAGCGTTTTCACAAGTTTCACAAGTTGCTGATTTAAGGGAGTATTTGTAATGGCATAATATTTTCAATTTCCTGAATGACACTCCACAAACTTTGTTTATATATTGTTTAAAATCAAGATCAAACCCAAGTTTCTTGCAGTGGATTCCCACGGTATTACCTTTACATTCGCATTTAAATTATAATCAGTCAGATCTAGTTTTGAAAGATTACTATCAGAGCCAATACAATTCAATGTCTGAAGACCCATCAATATATTTTAGGTTCCCGCACTTGTATATTGTTTATTTCTCACCCAAAAATCAAGAAAGTCATTAAATTTCTGAAGTTTTTTAAAAATATATTCAAATTCCCTCAAAAATTCGTGAGCTACAATTTTGAAAATTCTTCAAGTATTTACGGAAAACTGCAACGAAATCATTCATGTTTTGAAGAAAACCAAAATTGAAAGCTATAAATCAGAAATTTATCATCAAAGAAATTTTCTGAAAATTTATGGATTTTCAAACAAAGTGAGTAAGATCGTGTAACCCACTGACCTGGGTCTAGTGCCAGAGTTTTCAGATCGCACAAGTGTCTCTGGCATGACCTAACGACTATATATTAAATATATAGCTCTACATGCCTTCCGAAGCACAATGGCATTCTCAAATTAAGTTGGAATTTACCGGGATTCGAACCCGGTTTTTCTGGGTAGTAGATCAGTACTAGGCCTAAACAAATTTCATGAATTCATGATAATTGTCTAATTTCATAATGTTATCACAATTTTGCGAAATTTTATTCTGTCTAATGGCAAACACACCGTGTGGTCTCATTGCTTTCATGAAGATTCTAAAAATATGTTTCGAAAAGAGCTCCTCGTAAATGGCATCAAAATATTCATCTTTTTTTTCTGTCGAGACAGACGACCTGAATTCAAAACTGTATATAATGACGTAATTTGCGGAATCATAAAAAAAGTTCAAGTTTGCTTTATTGTTTCATCTCGCCTTGACAAAAGTTGAAGTACATAAAAAGACCTTTCCATCGATATATGGTATGTTGTTATTATTTCGTAGCTCGAATGACCATCTCAGTTTATTACGAAAAACAAATGAAAAATGGAGTATTTGCAGTAAAACTCGTTCATACCAATCGGATTCGCCGTATTACCCACCAAGAGCTACAAGGTTTCTAATATCTGCTGTAAACTACTCCAGTTTCAATAGTAAATTATTGAAGTGTTCTATCAGATAGTCACTTGAAAGTTGATCAGAAAAAAATTTTGATGAGTATTCCAAACATTCTGCTAATGCATCACAGCGAACAACAAATGAATCATCACAATTAGCAAATTTGCACACAAATAGTATTATTTTCCAGATGATGCAACCTAACAAAATGAGACAAATGTCTCGTTTATTGATGATGTTATTTATTGTGTAAAAAAAATTGTAAACTTTCAAAAGCCGAAGACGGCGACGAAGAAATATCACAAGTTTTGTTGTCGGAGTTGCGGTGTATCTCATCTCGCTGCGCGTATACAGCAACGATGGCAGATAATATTCGAAAATCACACGTAACAATAAATCACCCAGCTTCGATTTTAACCGCTCCAGGTGGGGGCGTGAAAGAACAATAAATATAATTCGAACGGGCTTTTTGCGAATCCCGCATCGGCCATTATTAAACGCAATTCAAATAAAAAGAATGAAAAGATAATCGATAGAACGTGCCGCCAAGTTTCGTTTTCGAAACGACCGCGAATCCAGCTTTCGAAATAGATCACTTTGAGGTGGGTCAGTTTCAAACCATTGACATTATATTAATAAAAATAGCGAGACGTGAGAGTTAGATAATCGGTTTGAACGTAGGGTGTTACCGCGTAAGCAAATTTTTGCGAGAAAACAAAAAGTGCTTCAGTGATTTACATACAATACCTGAATAACCGTGAAATTGAAATTTTTAACATATGAGCAGAACCTATTTTCCATCTGGCGCTCTCGACTCCAAACAGTTATTGAACAATTAATATTGATGTCCTATTAAACTAAAAGTGAAAACTTGGCAGTTTTCACTTAGGCTTGGTTTATTCGCAACTAAAATCGACTGTTTTGCAGAAAATTCCAAGCGGGATTACCCAATGTGAAATTAATAAATATTCATAAGCGAAATGTTAATAGAAATTTGATATGCATGGATAGTGACTGCCGAAATGATTGGACATTTTTTTCAAAACGTCGTTCATTTGAATAATAAGCAGCTTGTTACCAGATCATATGCGGTTTTCGAGAATAGATTCACATCGCCAGGGGCCATGTATTACTTGTCACGAATACAAAATTCATTCAAATCCATTCCGAGCGGGATTAGCGACAATTCACTTAGCAATGAGAATCTTTTTCTAAATATTCTTCGATGTTAAACAAGATATAATAGATTCGATATTTCGACCGTGTTTTTCTACAAAAATAGAATTTATAATTCAGCCTTGACTAAGGAATTCTCGAGAGAGTCAATAGAGGCGCGTCCGCCGAATTCGAGTCGTCGAAAAAGATAAGATTAAAAAAATATCCACAATACTATTGTTTTGAAAAACTTACGACAATACCGTTGGTCCAATTCCAGAAAAACAAATCGTTCATAGCAAACGCTGAATAAATGATAGTTTTTTTTTCAAAATCGAATAGACCGGTCACAAACACTCTTCAGAAAAAAAACCGAGAACTTGGAAATTCACTAACACATTTTTGGCGCTTCGGACGTCGCCCACGAAATCGAATCGTAAACAAAACGAACGACTGGCAAATTTTTCGAACCGGCAACGTATCGTGTGTATGAGATCGCGAAGCGTCGTCGGCTGGCTGTCGAAAAGCTTGCCATGCAAAATTAGAAGTGTGGACGTCCTCGAAATTCTTGCTTCGATCAACAGATAGTTGCAGGGAAACCGAAAACTAGTCGAGATTTTTCGTTTGATTCCGATAGTTTTGGACCAAGCAGTGGGGGCGGTCTGCCCCGAGCCTCCCATCATAGGGACCCACCAAATAGATTGAAACGTAGACATGTTACATCAAACATACAATTACCGTATGCACAAAAGATACATTTTTGGTTGAATACTCGGACGAAAAATTTAATCGTCCTAATTATATGACATCAAAAATTTTTACTGATTTTTTCCGTTTTTAATTACGCATTCATTTATTATCAGGATTGAATGTTGTCTCATGTGTGCAATTGTAAAACACCCATTTCAAGTTTTAGATCAAACGCCCTAAAACTACAACAGTAACTGTATGTATAGTACTATGTAGTACTACTAGTTTATATAAGTGTGTAAAATAGAGAATTAAGAAAAGAAAAGAGAACGGGTAAGGGTTCAGATTTGACAGGATAATAAAAGAATCGATAGTTATCAAAGTTTCTTCAGATATCAAGACCAGATAAAGTGTCAGGTATGATATTATGAATGGCTGAAAGGGTCACGCTGAGCTAGGATTAATGACAGACTTCAGCAATGAGTTCCATGACAACCATTGCAATCTGATGAGAACTTCAACTTTTATTCGAAGAGCATTCCGAACGGCTCGTTTTCACATGATTAAGTTAGAATTATAGTTTTTTCGTTGCCGATATGCTTGGAAGAAAAAAGTGAGCTCTTAGTCCGCCTCTGAACAGCAGCAACTTTCTTGGAATGAAAAAAGTGGGAAAATCATCAAAACGAGCGATAAAAAAGCCATTTCGAAGCTATATGTAATAAAAAAGGTATGAAAAATTTTATAGGTGTTTGTTTTACCATCGTGCACACTTCTGAAAAATTTTTGCTCACTCGCAGTAAGTATTACATTAATTAAATAGGGACTGCTGCACTTGTCTACATATGGGGCCCGAATACTAGTAAAAAAAACTTTTTAGTGACTCAAGGACGGGGACTATGCTAAAAATCTCTGGGAGTATAGAACATAAAAAACAACTACTAAAAATAAAACAGGTTTGGATTCTTTCGGCGCCCGCTTCAGTGGATCGGCAGCCCCTTAGTCGGAGTTTGCCGATTTTTGTCTGAAAGATAAACCAGAGAAGGTTGATACTGTTGTTTTGGTACCAATGATTACAAAATTCATCCCTGGTTTCGGCACCCTAAATGGATGAAATGACCTAAACAGCCAGATGTGCTTTACTCGGGTAAATCTGAGAAAATGAAACAAGAAGCGATAAAAATCACAAAATAAAAAAAAATTCGAAAGTTTATAGTTTTGTGGGATGTTTCTATTTTTATTTTTTGGCAGTTCACGTAATTGTGTAATTATCTTGTTCATATTTCTCAATATTCCGAATATTAAGTTTGAGGCATTCTTGAACATCGATATTTTATTTTTTTATTAGGATATTTTACTATTCAATGCAGGTTTTAGGAGTATTTAAATTTTATTTCCTCTAGATTTTTCATCTTTTTATTCATTCTTACTTTGACCACGAAAATATTGCAAATTTTCCTCGCAATATTTGAAAAACTATGTACATAAAACCGTGAAAGAAATCTTCATTTGTTATCCGAGTCCTCGAAACACTCTAAAAAGTCCGAATAACCTTTTTCTTCAGAGCATTTTTTGCTTTCCGATATTTTAAGTTTCTTCAATTTTTTAATTTTTGTGTTCTTCGTGATAGTTCACTATACAGTGAGCACCGGCGTTAAATTACTAGATTCATTAACAACCTTTTTTGGCGACGGCGTCTATCATTCAACTAGAATCGGCAAACGCTGATTGAACAGTCGCGGTTTGAGCGAAACGGGCGCCGATCCTCCACAACCTCCTCAACATTTGCTCTAGACTTTGACAACACCAGAAAAACTTTCAAATTTCTTCATTTCCAAGGAGCCACTCATTTCGACTGAATTGATCTGTTCATTTGAGCATTTCTTTTGCAGTAAGGCGCTCGTTCGGCACACGACGCGGCACATTACCGTTCACTCATGTGTGCCGTTAAAACTCCGCAGAGTTTTAAATTGGCGACCACGCAAGAGAATATTTATGAAAATTCTGAATTATCTCGAGTACAAGGAATAATAATTACAATAATATTTCAATAGTTAGTTATTTAGTGATTGTGGGAAGAATTGCAAACTAAAGTAGACAGAAACGGGCGCCACTACTCCATTTTTCACAACCTCCTCAACCGAATTAATATCTGCTGTTGACGTCGAGAACATGACGGTTCGGAAAATGTAATACGTTTGAACAAACATCATACGTTCAGGAAAAGAGCCGTCGCACCTCATGTGAATGAACGACTCATAACGTTTTTGAAATAAGCGCTCGGTTTGAATGAAGAAAAACTTTCAAAAGTGTTCATCTCATTTCGAATCAGTTGATCTTTTAAAGTGAGCCGTTTTTTTGCCCGTTCGCTACATTGTGCGGCACATTACCGTTCACTCAAGTGTGCCGTTTAAATTGAATGATTCGTTACTAAATGATCTAACACTAACTATATAAAAAAATTACAACTCCGCAGCGTTTTCATTAGCGACCACCTGAATTATTTTAAAAAAACCTGAATACAAGGAATAATAATTCAAATAATAATTCGTTATTTAGTAATTGTGGGAAAAATTGCAAATTAAAGTAGATTAGTTTGTAATATCAAAGTAGTCAAGCAATTTGAAAGTGGACAAATTAAATAACAAAAGACTTTTAATTTGATGAATATAAAATTATGAATTAGTTCAGTCGGTTGCAACAGGACGAATAATTTGTAGTTGATGAAGTTAAAATTGATAATATTGAAGATTATATTACACAGTACTCAAGAAATTTGATATTTCAGCAAATTATATTGGAATTTGATTCCAGATCATCCGGTCTTGGCTTTTTGTGCTAGTAATATTATAAACAAATGAAAATCCGGCGACCAAAAAAGCAGTAATAATAATGATAATAATAATATAATAATAATAAAAACCACAGGATTGTATAGAGTGGGTGATAATAAAGGCATATTTTGGTACTTACAGCACATATAGTGGGATCGGGGCGCGCTCACAGGGTGTGTAGTACGCAATAAACGCAGGTCAGATGCAATTATGGAAGTCAAATTCTCCTACCATTTATTTACATACATTAATTCTTGTTTTTATTATTTGATTGGTATTTATCGATGAACTTTCGACATCGGCTCTTTAAAACGATGATATCATGTATTTATTTTATGGCAGATATTCACAAAGATTAGAAAAAACGCAAAAAGGATATAAAATCATATTTCGGAATAGGTCCGGATTTTCATGAGAATATACTTGTTTGTGCTCAAATTCCAATCACGTTGCCGAATTATGTCTCAAAGTCACTCCTTACAAGGTCAAGAGTTGTGTCGGTTTGCGAAACAGGACACTCAATCACTTTAATGTACCTATTTTACATTTAGATTCGAGAAGGATTTTGCTTCGAAAGAAGCGACAGTCGGAGTAGTTTTTGTTTTAATTAGCGGATTTCGAAAGAACTAGAATAAGTAGTTGATCTCTTGGCTATTTTTAAATTATGCACTCCTTCGAAACCGAAAGGAAAACAACGATACTAGTTTCTATACAGCTCGTTATCTCGTTATTCATGTCATTCGGAATTTAAAGTTAGCGACGGCAATTTGTCTTTCTTTATAACGGCGATTTTCAAGTTTTCTGCCACTATTAATAGGTGCAACAAATTCGAGAAAGTCTCACGACGAGCTTCCTTCCGTAAACATTTCAGGAGGATACGATGGAACGAACAATTAGATCATTTGCACGACAGCAAAATTGTTGTTCAATTTCGTCGAGACGTTTGCTAAAATTAAAATTCAATGGTAAAAAAAAATCGCATCCGCTTCAATCTGCGAAAGGTAGGAAGTTGTAAAAAAGTTTTATTTACGATTCCAGTTTAGTTTATTTGAAATTTCAACTTTTATGGGAATGATGTGCCAACTTTTCGCGCCGTTCCAGAGTAAGAAATTTACGACTCGATGTCAGCTTAACGAATTCGTTAAAATATCAAATTGAATTGCATCATTTTTATTTCTGTTTAAATTGCAATTGAGAATTGAATCGTAAATAAGTGTGCGGCGAACGTTTATTGAGGAGGATGATTCCATAAATAACGAGAATTTCTGAAATACCAACTTCGTTCGGTTAATTACATTCCAAACGAAATGTTTTGTTGTTTATATCTCAGTTCTTCAGTTCGATTGGTTTATTTATTAATAAATTTGTCGCCGAATATCTGAACCTCAATTAAACGAGAACGAATGAATGATGGGCTGAAACAAAGTTTCATAAAGCAACAAGGAAATTCCAAGCGTCTCGACGCTTTCCGCGCCAACCGAACGCAAGTCTTCTTGAATAGCCGACTTCCGTCTGTGTACGTCTCTATGGCCTCTTGAGATTTAAATAGTTCGTATTCTTCGTATTCCGGTATATTCGAGGAGTTCCTCATCTTATCCTAATTCAGGCAACACATGAATGAATCATATATGTATGAAGCTGTTTTTAGCTCGATTCCATCGGCACCCTCTCAAAATGGGCAAACTGCTGTTTCGAAGAGCGAATAGGAAAAATTAATTATTTACCGTTGCCAGCCCGTTACAGTTGAATTACACTCTAAGGGAATGGTATTAAAAAAAATCACATTTTGTCGATCGGTATACACGCGCGCTCAACACACCTGACGCACTGCGTCGCGACGTGATTACTCTTGCCGCGGATGAGAACAAACTGGCGTCTTTCTTTGACGGGCACGATGATATCCTCCGACCGAATCGCCGCTGCGAACGTTGTGCAGCTTTTGCTCTCGTTGAAGGCGGTCAGGACACTTGCAACATGAGACTTGAGCCTTTCTTGCTTGGGTTCAGACCATATGGTTGGTGCGGTGTCGAGCAGTGGGGTGTTTGAAAAATTCAGTTGGTCAAAGTTGAAAAGGATTCTCCCTCTAGATTCGATGACTGCTCTAATTTTTTTGAGAATTATTACCCAAATTACTTAGCCCAACAACTTATTTTTTTTAGTTGAGTTAAATGCTGACCCAACCACTTTACTTCGGTGACTTCAGCGTGTTCGTCCACTTATGACCACAAAGTTATTCTGAACACCAATCAGTAACCAGATCGTTCTTGTGTAACAAATCAAATACGTCCGATTATTTTAGGTGTTTAAAATTGAAAAAAAAACCACACACGCTATTTTCGCGATTCCGACCAACTTCTGTCTCGTCTGGGAACTATCGCCGGTCTTCGGTTTCCCTGTAATTTCGAACCGGTCCTTGGCTTCGACCAGTCTTCCGAAGTGTTTACCATCCTTCAATTTTAATTAACATTCACCCGCGTTTCGTAAATATTGACGAATAACGCCCGTAAAGACGAAAATAGATGGTCGAGTATCGGGATGATGGAGCTCGGCGATCCTAACGGATGATGCATTTTTTCCCTAAGCATTCTAGAAATAATAAAATTGGGATACGCGAAGGGTTTAACATGCAACCCTTGTAAAAATAGTCTTGGTGTTGCGAGTGAGCCATGTGCAACGTCAGCTTTGTCGGCGATTGGTTTTCAAGAACTTTTAGTACACGTGCCACATCTTCGGCATCCGTGCTCCCCTTTACTAATTGGACTTGAAACTGGGATTAATCTTTGCAAGTTTCGTCTTCTTGTGAAAGGTTTAAATACCTTCGATTATCACAGTTTTAGTTATTTTGTGTACATATCTAATACTGCCTTCATTCGTGCCTATTCGTGATTTGAGTAATACCAACCCTATATGGACAAATTATTAGCTGCTCAAACTCAATTTTGAATATACGAATTCTTCAATGCTTGCTATACGCCAAATATCTATGTTTAGATTACAGTTTCATTTGATTGAATTAAAATCGATCCACAGAAAAGCAGCATATTTTACTTTTATTAATAGCCCAATCGTGAAATGGGGTTTAACGATGTGTTGACCTAAAGCCAGTTAAATAGGTCATGGATCGTGGAAATTTTGAGCATGAAACCACTTAGAGAAAATTGTTAAGGGCCTAATGTCCATTACGATCTAACCTCGTTATCTTAAATTGTGGAATCCGATAATATGAAGGAAAGTCGCAATTTATTAGAGTGAATTCGCGTTTGAAAATCAACCTTAAAATATCGTTTTCCCGGTACGGTTACACGTTGATAGAGCGGTGGCAACGATCGTTATTTCTTCGGGTTTTTATCTTTGATCGCGATCTACAAGGTCGTTGCTGTCTAAGACGTTCATTAATATCGTTCGAAATCATTACGGGAAGATTATCGATAGATCGATAAATAGAGTTGAGCTGTTGCATTCGATTTTGCCGAATGAGTAATCTATAGGAGGATCAAAATTATTGTCAAATAATTTTAATAGATCGCATCGGAATCAAAGTTATGAAGCGGAATGATTTCAAAATTTTTTGTCATGAGTTTTTCTTTAAGTATACACTACGGTCACAAATAAAATTTTGTTCAATGTAGCAATGATTTTAAGTAGACACGCAAAGCGCACGCTCATCGCACGCGCACGCGCGTGCTATAGTAGTATATTTCATAACGAGTGCAGAAAGTCGATTATTTCATGCGAGTGTCACTTTGAGCAATGAAATCCGACTTTCCACGAGTAATGAACGACACTTTTCAGGCGACCACAAAATTGGAACTATACGATTATTACTTTGAAAACACAGAATGTACTTTTCATCCCAAGTGGAACTGAATAATTCAATCTTCAGGTTCTAGATGGCGTTCTAGCAGAAATAATAAAAAACTTTATTTGTTTATGCTATTTCTTACGTTTCTTTCACATTTGTTAGCAATAACTTCTACGAGTTCAATATTTCTGGAGGGATATTTCCGTCACTTTGTATGTTATAACCGTTTTGTTGGCTCAGATGAACGAGTACTCGAAAATACTTTAACCACTTCGAACAATATTAACGACGCTTTATTGAGAAATGATAACCACCGAATACATTTCTCATCTGTGGTGACAACTTAAAATCCAATCAGTCCAAATTAACTCTTTTCTTTAATGACTTCCTTGCAAGTGATATTTAATATCAAATATATGAATTAAATTTCCCATCTATGTCTGGTTTTGACGTTTTCTCTACTTAAGAATCTTTGACTATAAGGATGATACTCTGGAACACAGAAAAACCTAATCTCATTTATTCATGAATTGAAAAAGTGGCGAATCGAATCAATTTAAGCTCTATATGTTCTGTTAACTCATTAGCGTTATTAATATTTATTGAGATATACGAACTAAACTTTTCATTTACTTCTATCAATTTGGCGTGGATTCATTTCGATGTCACCACTTTCCCGCACGGATCAAACTGGTTTTACCCGTGCGAGAAAGATATTCCCGCACAGTTGCATGGAATTGTCAACTTTCTACGATAGGTAGAATATACACCACTTTCCTACGTGGTCGCCTGAAAAAGTATTTTACGCATGCGCGTACGGAAAGTGCACGCAAGCATGCGCATTAAACAAAATGCGCAACTTTTCAAACAGCTCATGTAATAAGTATCAAATTGGTACCATGCGAAAAATTTTTGGAATAACGAATCTACAAAGTGAATTTATTTTTTGAAACAATATAAGTAGATGCCAGATTTGAAGTTATTTTCATCACCCATCTGGTTCTTACAGAATGTCTGTTCCGTTTAGTTCGTCACGACGTGCAGGGTTAATATAAAGCAGGGGCGTATAAAGTGTTAGTTCGCCGAAAGGAAGTGGGATAAACGAGTTAAAAACGGATGTTAGTTTTCGCGCACGTGTCAATACAAGCACCTTACCGTCGTCTGCGCCGTTACCTCTGCATAATAATCGAAATTATCGACGGTAACACGGTTTTTCGTATCAGATAATTTGGCGTAATCGCCGCTGTCACTTTCGTTCGACGTAGGTTCGGTGAAAAGCTGCAAATTTTTTCCTTTCGATTTCGCGTTATTTCCCGACTGTGTGGTCTTCGATTTCTTGGTTTGGCTTTGACGATGGATTCGCCAACTGGTGTCCGTGTACCTCGCGACCGCTTCCTGAAATATCAAATCGGACTTTTTCGGTCGGAAATTCTACATCACACGATTCATCTTTCCCACCGCTCAACGGAAACGGGAGTGGCCCCAAATGAAAAAGAAATGAACATGAAAGATACACAAACATTTATTCCGTTTTGTTGACCTTTCTCATTTGAAATTCGGTGAAGGAGGATTCATCATCACCTCTTTCTAAATTGGATAATTATTGAAAAGTGATTGATGATGAATGATGAACATCGTTTTCGAGTAATATTTCAATCCAACTTGAGTTAATAACTCTAGAATTGTAAGGAAAAATATTGATGGATTGCTTTGAACTTCTGAAGATGCTCACAAAATTATATCTATTTGAATAGATGCCAGCATGTTTTCTACAAAATAGGAAGTTCCAAAGTGATTTATTTTTCCGATATATTTTACGTAACTGTTTTAAAAAACGCAATTAATTCAATGATAGCGTTTTGTTAACAATGGCAGCAAGCGTCATCAGAATGCAATTGGTTACACGACAATACTCAGGCTTGCGTGTTAAAAATATGAGAACAACTTTTACCGATCTTAATTTCAATAATCATACAAAGGTATATCACACATATATAATTGTACATAATTTTCGTTATACAGGAAGCGAACAATTTTGTTAAACTGAATTGTAGAAGAGGAGCGAGCGTGACGTGAATTTGAACTTGGGATCATCAAACATCCATACTGCGTGACCGAATGAAAATGCGAAGTTACCTGAGATATTTTCTGAAGTTCCTCCCTGCTTGGTCCGTTCACCATGATTCTATCTTTCGCAGATCTTAACGTCACTTAATCACAGCACATGATTATATTCGATTTTATTTATCATCCCGCAAATCCACGGCTAACGATAAAAATACATATTTTCCCTATCGACAATGTGGGCGTCGTCGTGTTAGATTTAGAATTCGCGCGAAACATCGGGAAATTCGAATTTATTGCCATTCGAATAACGCGTTTTCCACTGACTGACGATAAAATCTATTTTGAATTCGAACCGAACGGAACAGCGCGAATAGGCAGGCGTTACAAGGTTTACCGCTTTTTCCTAACTAATGTTGATCACTAATGCATATTGGCTTATCATGAATTTAGTAATTCGATATTTTTGCGCGTCACACCGAAGGGACGAGACATGAAAAACATTTTTTCATCGAAAAAAAAGTGAATTTTGCTCCGCGTTCATTTAGACGGAAATCAAAAATGACATCATTGTCATGGTGTACGCATTCACAAAATAGAATAGGTACATTGCGTTCAAATCTATTTTTAAGGAGTTAAGAAATGTTATGCGTTGACAATCAAGTTATGCCACATTATTTGCGATATTTAATGATGAGACTAATAATATTATGTCGTCGAAACCGTGGAGGCTATCGCGTGATAACCCGTCGATTAATTGCCCCGTGAACCCATAAAACCGATATTCGCTAAAATATTGGCAAATTTTCCGGAACCGCCATTACGTTAACGAGAATTTTCTTCGGATTAATTGCCACTTCTCGTCGAAACGGATTTTTTTCAACGACCACCAACCCTCACAGCACGAATTTGTTTCCCACAACCCGAATTTTAATTAAGTCGAATTCGCCGCACCGCGTCCGGGTACGCTTCCAATAAACTACTGGCTTCCTGGACTTCCTCCGTCCATCCACAATTTCTCCTCTACCACATCATTATTCCGATGTTTACATTTCGAACCGTTCACCTCTACTTGGACCACAAATCAACAAACGTGCGGTAGGCAGTTTTGTTTGTACCTTCGAGAATTTTAAAACATGGTCAGCTCATGTGACACTTTTGGAAAAACGTCAAGGTCTCAAAGTGAGATATCTGCTTTCGTTCTACCACTTCTCACGTCAGCCCAGACACAACATGTTACTTCATCAATCAAAAACATTCCAATAACTTCTTTTTTAATCCCAGAGAAGAATTTTTTGGAAACAAAAGATATTTCTGGTTTCTTGTAATTTTTGCTTAATCACGAATTATTTTTGAGTTTTTCTGAAAATAAAAAAAAAAATAGAAAATTTCCGTTAATTTTTAAAGAAATTTCTACACTATAAAATTTTTATGATCCCGTATTTCCAGTCAGTGTCTTTCCTGTATGCAGATAGGCGTACGAATATGAAATTAATATCAATCAAGTATGTTTAATGTGATGGAACAAATCCGCCTCGAACATCAAGAAACTAAACGACTTCATCTGCACTAACAATCTCCGTAAAGGGATACTAAGAAAGATCGTAACCTACTAATTAAACCGATAAATCTCCTCCATCGATATCTGGATATATAATTATCAATTTTAAATTTAGAATTCAATACTCCGTTACACATCGACAGGTGATTTATCGAATGAACATATTATCAATTAATCATTCGTTGTATAGGGGGAGTAAAGTCTTCTATTTTGTACACAGACCTGTAAAAAAAATGCACGTTCCGGTCCGAGCACCGGCGATTCCAAATACCGTGTTCGCGACATTGTAAAGGTCTCATTAAGTGGCTTGGTGCAGCTTACAAATTAACAAACGGACCATAATTTATGGAAAGTAATTTGCATGCGACCTACGCGATTTGTTCCACCCTCATCATTTCCCATTCCTTCTTTCCAGGTAATAGTAATCTTCTCCTTCACGAGAACGGTCAAAGCATGTATCGAATTTCCACTACTTGGGATGGAATTTGCCGACGACGGCCATTCCAAATGGAGAAAATTCGAGTTTATACAATAAATCTTGGTCTCCATTTACATCTTGGCAGATTTGATCACGTTCCGACGTTTTATTTATCCTATTCTCGTAAATATCTCTTTCGAAATATAGGGTAACGACTTTTGGCACGGTGAATCATTTTTTATATTTGGTCCATATTGATTCTTCACCATGTGGTTTTATAAAAAACAATGGATTTGGTGTTCTGTTTCAAACAGTTGAAAGAGCGACAACTAAACTAAAACGCCATAAAATGAACAGAAATCAACAATTGTACCAAAATAGCTCTAATACTGTTTAGTTGTGAAATTTGTTTTGAAAAAAGAGGTAAGCTTCGCCAAAATTATTATGACACACTTGGAAAAGAAGTGTCAAAACCTAACCAGGCGCCTTCGGCATTTGCAACGATCATTGCGCCGGAGCCGCCTTCGCAGTCGCGAAAATTTCCGCTAGTAATGAGTCGTTCGTTCATTTAAAATGTGCCGACCGAAATCTAGCCCAAACATGTCAATCCGATGAAAAATTGATAAATGTTGCGCTTTTTGGCGTGTTTTTAAAAAATTGGACAGCGATTACAACTCGTAGAGTGGCCGCACCGTGATGATACTTTCAAGAAGAATTCTCTTATAGATGCGACAGCAAAACCTACCCCAAACATGTCAGTCCGATGAAAATTAAAAAATCTCAAATTTTTGCGTGTTTCAGCAAAATTGGACCGCGATTACAACTCGTAGAGTAACCGCACCGTGATGAAACTTTCCCGAAAAATCCTCCCATCGATGCGACACCGAAATCTAGCCCAAACATGTCAATCCGATGAAAATTGACAAATTGATAAATGTTGCGCTTTTTTGCGTGTTTTTAAAAAATTGGACAGCGATTACAACTCGTAGAGTGGCCGCACCATGATGAAACTTTCTCGAAAAATCCTCTACTAGATGCGACACCAAAATCTAGCCCCAACATGTCAATCCGATGAAAATTGATAATTTGATAAATGTTGCGCTTTTTTTGCGTGTTTCAGAAATATTGGACAGCGATTACAAGTCGTACAGTGGCCGCAACGTGATAGAAAAATCCTCTCCTAGATGCGACACCGAAATCTAGCCCAAACATGTCAATCCGATGAAAATTGAAAAATTGATAAATGTTGCGCTTTTTTTGCGTGTTTTAGAAAAATTGGACAGCGATTACAACTCGTAAGGTGGCGACACCCTGATGAAACTTTCAAGAAGAATTCTCTTATAGATGCGACATTAAAACCTAACCCAAACATGTCAGTCCGATGAAAATTAAAAAATCCCAAATTTTTGAGCTCTTTTTGCGTGTTTCAGAAAAATTGGACAGCGATTACAAGTCGTACAGTGGCCGCAACGTGATGGAAAAATCCTCTCCTAGATGCGACACCGAAATCTAGCCCAAACATGTCAATTCGATGAAAATTGAAAATTTGATAAATGTTGCGCTTTTTTGCGTGTTTTAATAAAATTGGACAGCGATTACAACTCATACAGTAGCCGCACCGTGATGAAACTTCCTCGAAGAATCCTCCACTAGATGCGACACCGAAATCTAGCCCAAACATGTCAATTCGATGAAAATTGAAAAATTGATAAATGTTGCGCTTTTTTTGCGTGTTTTAGAAAAAATGGACAGCGATTACAACTCGTAAGGTGGCGACACCCTGATGAAACTTTCAAGAAGAATTCTCTTATAGATGCGACATTAAAACCTAACCCAAACATGTCAGTCCGATGAAAATTAAAAAATCCCAAATTTTTGAGCTCTTTTTGCGTGTTTCAGAAAAATTGGACAGCGATTACAACTCGTACAGTAGCCGCACCGTGATGATACTTTCAAGAAAAATCCTTTCATAAACGCGACACTGAAATCTAGCCCAAACATGTCAATCCGATGAAAATTGAAAATTTGATAAATGTTGCGCTTTTTTGCGTGTTTTAATAAAATTGGACAGCGTTTACAACTCATACAGTGGCCGCATCGTGATGAAACTTTCTCGAAGAATCCTCCACTAGATGCGACACCGAAATCTAGTCCAAACATGTCAATTCGATGAAAATTGAAAATTTGATAAATGTTACGCTCTTTTTGCGTCTTTTAGAAAAATTGGACAGCGATTACAACTCGTAAAGTGGACCAACCGTGATTAAACTTTCTCGAAAAATCCTCCACTAGATGTGACATCGAAATCTAACCCCAACATGTCAATCCGATGAAAATTGAAAATTTGATAAATGTTGCGCCCTTTATGCGTGTTTAAGAAAAATTGAACAGCGATTACAACTCGTAAAGTGGACCAACCGTGATGAAACTTCCTCGAAAAATCCTCCACTAGATGTGACACCGAAATGTAGCCCAAACATGTCAATTCGATGAAAATTGAAAATTTGATAAATGTTGCGCTCTTTTTGCGTCTTTTAGAAAAATTGGACAGCGATTTCAACTCGTAAAGTGGACCAACCGTGATGAAAAATTCTCCACTAGATGTGACACCGAAATGTAGCCCAAACATGTCAATTCGATGAAAATTGAAAAATTGATAAATGTTGCGCTTTTTTGCGTGTTTTAGAAAAATTGGACAGCGATTACAACTCGTAGAGTGGCCGCACCGTGATAAAACTTTCACGACGAATGATTGAATGTTACTTAGTTGCAAAATCACAAAAATAAATTTCGTTTTTTTCTCTTGTTAGGGTTTTTGCATTCGCCAAATCGTACCACTATCTGCATAATTTTCGCAACTTAATGGACAAGAACGAGTCGACCGTCCTACCTACCTACGTGGACGAGATATAATACAGACATAAAATAAATATTTTTATTCTACACCGCTATAAGTCGCATGTGGGCATCTTGATCTTTAGTTCCAGCGAAATGGTCTGAATTTAAATAAACGCGGGAGCGGTCACAGAAAACCGCGACCGAATTCACGCGACGAACGCGATTTGTTTACGGATTAAGGTAATTCTCCTGAAGACTGGCACTCTCCTTCACCGATCTTCTTTACTAATGCCTGCAGAAAATCAATGGAAAAGTCATTTGATTCGCATTAAGAACCGGTTACTTGAAAACAAAATATCCATCATGAAATTATGGAAAAAAAATGAAATAAAAATTTTTATATTCATTCTTCTTGCGATCCAAACTAATTAAATTGATCATAAGTAATTTGCAGTGGAACGAAATGAAATATGATGAAAGTTTCGAGTGCAACATAGCACGATTCCATTCACACGACTAAAATCGATTTCAGGCTCTATTAATTCGCCAATCTGCCAGAATAACGGGAACGGGAACACACACGTACTTACAACTCCTACTCATGATACATTTGATTGTTTACTAAAAATTGTGGTAGAATTGGAAAAACTTACGCCAGAAATGTCTTCCATATTCAATCGCAGGAAAAACTGAGATAAAACGCGCCCATCGCGATTTCCGCGCCATGTACGATTGAATCAAACGTTCGATTGAGAGAAAAGCGCAAATGAAACGTGATATCGCCGTTGGAACACAAACTCTACCGGTAAGTTCCGAACAACTATTATTCAGGTTGAACGCGTTTAATAATAAACAATATGTATATTCTGTGCCGGGAGGCTGTTGGGGACTAGGGGTACTCGAACCTTATCATCGAACTGCGCGTCCTGGTGCGACCCCTTATCAGCGATTTAAAATTTTTAATACCTGCTGGCTTTATTTCCTACAACCGAAAGCCTACGTTTCTGAACGAGCTATTAGCATATTTGGATAACAACTTAAAAAGGTACGTGCGTGCCCCTATTTCCTTGTGGTTATATAAGGAACTCAAAAAATGTGATAGCAATCGTGTTATTTTGCCTCAATCCAGAGAACAGAGTATTTTTGACTGGATTTTCGTGCTAATAAACGTAGGTTGTCTACTTTGATATCAAAAAGACCTGATATGGGCTGATCAAACACGACACATTATAATCCTTATAAATTCATCTTGCATATGTACAAGTTGGTATGACTTTGTGTTTACTTCCTTTCATGGGTCACGACTTAGCTTTGTCAACTAAGCCTTAATGGTGTAAGTACTAAATTTAGCATTATTTTTTGAAAATCATACAAGTTCAACACAGTGTTGGTAGGTCACCTGTATTGAGTATTTTCAATAAATGACGTGATTATTAATCCAATTATATCACTCCAGGTAATTCTTCCAAAATACAGAGATAAAGATAAAGATTAGATATCAAAATTTGATTGAATCAAGGAAATCGTTACTACCAGTTACTACAATGAATGTTCTAGTTACTGATTTTAAACCACCACTCAAAAAAAAAGAAAATTACAGGAATTTCTAGTAAAACAAATAAGGGCAACAGGATAATTCTATCTAGTCACAGTTACTTTCTGATTCCTGTAAACTCGAAACATATGCTCAGGACAGAAAGAGCTGTACTTATTAAAGGAAATCAAAACTTCAAAGACAAGTGGAATGATTCTAGTGATGAAAATGCTTTGTGTTATACTTATAACAGGAATGAATTTTCTTATATACAGGAATAAAGCTCTCGTTGATACAAGTCAGTGAAATGGAAACGTGATTATAATGAATGGTGTTAACTAACGGATTTGAGTGATACTCATCACGGGAATAGGGAAAAGGAAATACTTAACAATGGATTTACCACAAAGTTAAAAGTGCTTTTTCGGAAACGCAATGAACGACAAAACAACAATAAATGCCATGATATTCGATTTCAAATGATGAATGATATTCCACTATTATTTTCAACAGGAATAGGTTTTAGTAAATTCAGGAATTTATTTTATAGATGAATCATTCCATTAGCGTAGGACTTGATCAATACTTGATCTTGAATATACTCGTTCGTAAAGCATTTCGTGATTTTTAAACGTTAATTTGTAACAATAACAAGAAATAGCATCAATCCATGCTTTCTGAGCGAATTAATTTCGATCGAAATTGCTGTTCATAAACAATAGTACTAATAAGTGTAATATATTTTGTCAAGACATTTACACGTCTTTGAATCATTACTTTTAATTAACTTTAAATTGATGCTTGATATTCAATAATATAATATCAAACAGGAGAGATCATCGACTTTTTCATTTGAATTTTAAGTAAGTATTCACAATCATAATTTATTAATTTTAACGATTCCTAATAAAGATATATTTTCAAATTGTCATCATTTCTTAGATACTATCAGCTAAAAATAAGAAACTCTTCAATGCATCCAAAAAGCTTTGTTTATTTTTTATATGTATATTGTAGTATTAATCTTTGATTCCACTTAGTCTCAAGTAATATAATTATGTTTGAATAATTGAATATTTCATAAATTGTTCATCGGTTCTCAGAAAACAACAGAAAAGTTAATCCACACGTTAAAAGCGCAAGAGGGCCATATTCCTTTCTTCTTCCTCATTGGGATAAGTGGAAGCAACGCAGGATTTCCCAAATATGCTCTGACAACAAATAGAAATTCCTGTCGCATCTGAATAATTGAACTGTTATCAGCAATGTATATTCCACTACGAATTCCTGTAATACGAGCATCAAACTGTAAAAAGCCACGACTTTTCCACTAATGATTCCTGTTATAATCTACTAATTAAACTGTTATCAGCAATAAATATTCCTGTAACTCGCAAAGGAATCTAACGTTTCATGTAACTAGAATTTCCTGCCGTGAGCAATGGAAAATATTGTACGTTTTTAGGAATTCCCAGAAAGGAGCTCCGCCGAAGTACAGGAATGATTCCAGTACTAAATATAAGATTTATTCCTCCACTAATGAAAGCTTTCTGTTCTGTTATGATTGCTGGATTGTAATCATTACTTCCTAGTGGATTCATGTTACTAGAAATTCCGTTTATGAGTACTAAATTCCTGTAATTATCACAGCTGAATTTCTTTTCTCAAAAATAGTTTCAACTCATCACATCACTTATACACGCATTCTGAACAATGATGATCTCAAAGTTTACATCAAATATATCAAATATAATCAATAATATCAAATATATTGATATATATAATTGAGTAGAGCAGGACGATTGACCCTTATAGGTTGATCTAACTGGACTCCGCCATTTTTTTTCTCAATACCTGAAATATCTATAAAATTACTAAGTTATAATTGTAAATTTAAAGTGTATTGGAAAAAAATAAAGTCATTATTATTATTATATCAATTCGGCTGAGGAGGTTGGGGAGGACGGAGTAGTGGCGCCTTCGGCGCCCGCTTTAGTTGAACCTCAGCTCCTTAGTGGAAGTTTTTTGTTTGAAAGATAAAATCCCTCAACAGAGAAGGTTGCCAATCCTATTGGTACGTTGTAACGAAATGCTGTTTCATTTGCGGAACCGAAAAAATCATTATATAAAGAAAGTATTACCCAAACGTTAAATATATACTCCATTCGATGAAAATGTTCAAAGGAATAGTTTAGTGAACCTAAATATGGCATTCGGATCAGATATTCTAAAATTTATATTATTTGAATATTTCTCGAAATCTACTGAATCAGATGAACAACTCTAGTGAAATTCTGACAGAATAACTGAATTTAATGTAAAGACGGTTAAGTTTGATAAATTGCGCACTGAGGATTAGTCGTTATCACAATCGGATCCAAATGAGCCTGACAGATGGTTTCGAAAATCGTTGACAATCGTTCTTCCTTAGTAAGATTTGAAGTCCTAGCATGAAATGCATGAATCAGCAGGAGTATCTGTAAAAATTTGGAATACTGCATTTAGAGTACATATTTGGAAAAGCATGGCCATATTATCCTGCTTTAGGTATTCCTAACAATCTTTTTCTCTTCTACATACCAGCTACTCACTTCTGGTGTTATCTCACAAAGAGGATTTGAAATTTTCCTATCCTAAATTTGCCATAAATAATCAGGAATGATATTTTCACCGATTCCGCATTCGTGACGCGTTTCCAACTTGCCGTTTGGACCGAATACGGAAACGCGATGGATAAATAATATATGGACAGTTTCGAGTTTTTTTTTTGTCGTCCGGCTTGGTCGACCTTCTTGCTACGGTAGACCGCACGGTATTCCATTCGACATTGCCGACGAGCTTTTCTCGGTAGCTTACGGGGCCGACAAAAACCGACATCTCTCCGACAACTGGTCATTACCTAATAAGAGCCTTTGGGTAAAAGGAGGATATTGGCTTTTGGTAGGAAAATAGAGAAAAGATGATTTGGCGAAATTTTCCACCGGATGAAAGTGTTCGTAACTCGAAAGAATTTTTTTTCTTTCTCCAAAAAAATACATTTGAACTCAACCAAAAATGAAAATCGATGCAATACCTCAGCCAAAGAACGAAGATTAATCTCCAATCCTTAGAAAGATATTGGAACGGGTTCCAAATGATGTTTTTTTAAATGCATATAATTCTGTCAACGTCTTACAAAGTTCTAATCTTCAATAAAATATCTGTTATATGGGAGGTGCAATGCAATGGGAAAACTTTTTATTGCAACCCTCCATGTGAATAAATTTTCTGAAGGTACATTCTTCTTGGAGAAAATTCTGCAACAATAGTTATGTGACTGTAAAAAAAGAATTCGAAAAACTATGGGAACATCTGTCACAGATGTGAGAAGCTGAGGGTGGAAATTGCTCCCTTGATACTGAGAAATTACATAAAGAATTTTCATTCTAATTTGAAAAATAAATCCTTTTTTGATTAAACATTTCAAGTTACATATTGGTACCTTTTGAGAACCATAACTATTTTCTGATAATCATTTATTTACTCCTTATATCGTAATAGTACCTATAGGAATTTGAGTAAACTGTCAAATCAAGGGGATAGTTGCCCCACCGCTAACACCCACATTCATTTCTTAGTGCAAGAAATTTTTATAACGAAATATACATGAAGTTTATAAGCACTGTTGGATTGAACATTGTTTATGTCAAATTGAAAATTCTTAAAATATTTATTACAAAAAGTTCCAAAATTTCTTAAAAATTGAATATTTTGTACCACAATATAAAAACTTGATAATATTTCCGTTTGGTACTTTCTCTCCAGAAGGAAATCGATTATTATCAAAATATGCATTTGAATTCAAAAACAATTTTTCCAACGTGATTCTCCTAAAAAAATTTCCCAGACGATCAATTTCCCTACAGCGTATCCAATTTATTTAGGAGAGCCAGCGCCGTTTAGTAGACGTCCGCGCAATCGGAAAGTAGCGTTCGCGTAACGTGGGTTGCATCCTGACTAGCGCTTGGGGCGAACGAAACACTTCGGTTAGCTATCTATCGGCTAAACCGCGAAACGATTACAATTCCGAAAGATCCCAGTCCGCGGGGATTTGGAATTCTTCGTCGATCAAATTAAATTCCAGCCGCTCGGAAATTTTACGGCGTGTTAAAACAACGAACAATGTATAAAACGACGCTTTTAGCTGTAAAATCGTGAGCCGTTTAACGCCGAGAGATTAATTAATCCACAAGAACGGTTGGCAACGTTTACGGTCGATCCTTCAGTATCATTGCTTATTCTCATTCATTATAGTCATGTCGATATTCCGATACAGATAAATAAAGTGTTGGGTTGTTAATCGTGTCGCGCGAATTCGACGTGCAGCTATCGAATCGAATTTCGAACGGCCGAATTTGCATTTGAAAATTAACTAGTCGACAAGTACCGTTCGTATTTATTGTTTCGGATTGTCATTAAGAATTCATATGCAAACGCGTACGGATCATGATTTATTCAAATTAAATATTAACGCCACGCCACTTCTCCATGAATTACGCGAGTAATTTACGGAATAAATTTCATTCGCAATTTATACTTACTTTACTCTCGCAGACTTTGTGGCACACGTATTTGCACACTGCAACAAAACGAAAAAAACGTTTTAGTTAAAGTAGTTATTCATATATCAAATATGTAATTCACCCACCTAGTCACTGTAATATATTAAAAAAATAAAGGTAGGGTGAGAAAGTGGTTGGGCGCACCAAAGTGTCAAACCTTGAATTCAGAATAGAAAAAAGAAGTAACACCCCTTGTTCGTGAAGCTTTATATGAAGCCATCATCATAAACATTTCTTTCAAAGCAGATAATTTCCGAAAGAGGCAATTTCCTACCGGCAAGTATACAACCATACGTGGTAAGTTAATTTGCACAGCGTTTCTGAACACTTTCATTGTGTACCCTTAAGCCACAATTGTGTCAGCCACAAAGCACCCATCAAAGTGCCGAAGAAATAAATCACACAATCCGTCGCATAATAATAATTTCTTTGTGATCATCAAGTGAGCGACATCGAAATTCTCGCTTCGCGTCAAGCCGCACTCAACGGGAAAAATCGAATGTGATTTATAACTTAGTGTTGTTACGACAATGACATACGAATCCTTCGATGAGACACGTAACCGCACATCCAACACAGTTCTTGTCAATCCAAGGGGAATAATGGAAAAGTTCTTTTTCGCCGAGTCACCACGGGTACTTGTAGGAAATTCCACGAATCTGTACCTGCCGCTTCTTTCTGGCGAAGAATGAAAAGCGCAGTGGGTGTTTAGCTTGTCAGTGTGGACGATTTTTTTTTTTTTTTTTTGAATAATCATTACGATTTATCTTTCAGACAATGACAACGCGGATTCTTGTGCATAATAATTCTTATTTTTCAGGTTGCGACATTGCGGCTTGAGTATATTCTCGTTTCAACAGTTTTACATGTCACGAGATTTCAGCCATTTAAGAATAATAAATTGTATATCCAACTATAGTAATCCGAAGACAATACAATTGACTGAATGTTACCTAAAATGCGGGAATAAAGCCCAGAGGGGTCTGTATATTATAATCTATTATTTGCAATAAATGCAAAGAAAGTCTCAGTACTCTCTTCAAAATTAAATATTCAAAATTGTAACCCACCCCCCTCCCCCACTATATCTGAAGTACAGATTGTTTCTGCTTTAAAGTGCCTCTAATATTTTTTGCACAAAAATAATTTGAAAATTTTGATATACAGGGTAACTGTATATCAAAAGGGCCAAAATGCAACACATTGAACATCCTATATGTATGGCCGAAATTTAATAGTAAAATGTGAATTTTGGTAAAATATTTTTCTTAATTCAATAATTGTTATCATTATTTTGTTTATTTAAGTAGTTTTAATTATGTTCATAGCTTAATTAAAGTACCAGCTACAAAATCAGTTTTAATGGTAGATACCCAGTTTAATATGTAGTTTTTTTATTTGGAATTAAATTTCAAATTTTGAGTTAATAGCAAAAAACCCTTGAAATTCAGATATCTCGAAAACTATTAAATTTCGGCTTTACATATAGAGGGTTCAATTTTTTGCATTTTGGCCTCCTATTAGTCCTTGACGTATGTACTTAGATTTGCCAGTAATCCTGTATAGAGAGAATTTGGCGGAGGCGTTGGGTTCACTTACCCCACAGGAAAGAGAGCTACAATTTATTCTAGTGATTATTCGTAGTTTTAAGCATACATTTATGGTTATAATTTCTTCGAAAAAGATAAAAAATAAATTTTTTTATTTTTTATGATTATGTATATGTCAGGTATTTTTATTTAGAAATCAATTTCTCCACTGGCACTTTGGGTAGCAATCCCGGGGAGCTCTCGACCAAGACTGAGTCCTTGCCCCCTGATTTTGCTCTCGAAAAACATTCACACGAGTTTCGAGCACCCAATTCCCACGCCATTCGTATTTAATCAACAAGTGCTCAAATTACAATCTGTTATCACTTTTGGACCACCTAGGGTATCGATAGTATTGAATAACGCACGCTTATAAATCTCTATTGTATGGACAAAGGTTCGAAAAAAGAAATAAAGAAAAGAAGAGCATGAGATAAAAAATCGTAAAAGGTGGCTGACTTATATATCTGACGAATTATCAGCCTATAAAGGTAATTTAAGTTATCTACAGTAGTTTCACTTACAAACTAAAAAACTTATTTATTAAAAATCATTTGTAGTTTCACTGTAAAAGTGTATACATATTAGGAAATTCTTTTCTGATGTATTTGATTTTAAAGGGCTAATAAAGATTCAGTAATTCAAACAATATGTTATCGACGTTTCGGGTTGAACCCTTTTTCAAGATATGACACTAAATATTTCAAATTCATCAGAAAAGGATGAAAATATATACAAAAAGGGTAAGTACATCAAGAAAGAACATATTAAGAAATACCCACTTTATAAAATTGATTAATTCAATAACAACATTTGAATTTCTCATCACCTTCAACAATAAGTATTATCAAATCACTATATTTTTAACCCAATCTACTAACATAGATTGAATTACTTTGTTTGTTAAATTTAATACTTTTAGTTCATTTGTCAAAGTATTGTGAAATTTAATTGCAACATATTGACTATTTTTAAGTTTTGTTTTTATTTTGTAAAAGCAGATTTTTGTTTCTTGTTATACAATTTGATGTTTCCTATACGAGTTTAAACTCATACTAATCACAAATAATAGATTCTATTATGAAAGTTTTTCTTAATGCCTAGTGGTGGCATTATAGTTTCATCTTTTTTCAAAATAATCTTTTGTGCTCTTTCCTGTAAAATTAATAAGAAGTTTATTGTATACGCTCCACCTCAGGCTACATAATTTACAACGCTGTGATATAAAGCATCACATATCATTAATAATTGTTTATTTTTTTATTTAATATATTAAAAATGTATAGTAGAAATCTTATTTTTTTATTAATATATTGCACATGGTGGTCCCACTTCATTTGTGCAACAATAATTATTTCTAGATACTTTTTTTTTGTACACTCGTTGTACCACTTTCCAATTGGTAGAAAAACATAGTGGGGAAAAGGCCCAAAATTTATGGTTTCTGACGAAGGGGGGGTTAGATATTGTGCTTAGGTTCGACTCAGATTACAAGAGAAAAAAGTTTTGCTCAATGAAGTGATCATAATTGCTTGTATCCATGATTTCGCTCTACTTATAACAACAGTATCATCAGCATATGATTGGTTGATAGATCGTTGATATAAACTATAAAATTTGTGGTCCCAATATGATCCTTGAGGCACACCACATTCATAGGCAAAGACAGACAGACTCTTGAAATTATTGATCTTGACTACTTGTGTTCTATTTCCCAAATATGAAATTAGTAACATTACTGATTCATGATCAAACGCTTTTGAAAGATCCAAGAAAATTGCAATTGTTGGTGTAGTGGTACCCAAGTTGTACCTGGAACTATAGGCTAATCCATCGTTAGTACTTTTGTTTCTCAAGAAACCCTACTACGTTTTAGATATCAATTTTTGCGAATCTAGAAAAATCAGAGAGATAGGTCTATAATTGTTGTCTCCTGATTTGTACACTGGTAGAATTTTTGCATTTTTCAAAGGTGTAGGCCAGACATCTTTTTCAATTAACAATTAAAATGAAAATTCAATTGATCATATAATGAGTCAATAATTCACTTAAATTATTCAGCTAAACTGTGCAACCTTGGAGGTTAGTAGATATGAAAGTGATAACCTCCATTTTAATCCATTTCAATAGTTAAAGACGCTTCAAACATTTTTTTGGTGAAAACAATTTATAATGAGATAAAAATATAGTTTTTATGAAATTGAAATAAAGACTCACCTCTGCAACACGATCCTTGATTGAGGATGGGCTGATGACAAAGATGACACGGCCGTGGTTTCTTGAATGTCTTGCATCGAAACGCATGATTTGGTCCGTAAGGGGGAGTTTCCTCGGTCTGTGAAAAAAGTAATGATCAAGTCGAGTCATCGATATCATTCCGGTGGAATGGAAATGAATGCGTCGGGGAGGATTAAGTTGCATAAATCCCATATAGAATTAATCAAGCCTTTGTGCTATTGTCAGCTTTACAACTTGTATCTCGTTTCATTTGATTCGCGCGATACAGGGAAGAACCCTCATAAATCGTTCGACGTATCACACAATAATCGTTATTTGATTGAGAGTGCATTATCGCTACACAATACACGGAATAATCGAGTTCCGTCGACCTTTGCAGATCACTTGATCCAACTAGATGGCAAATAATTCAGCGATATCTGTTAATACTGTTTGGTATTGCTTGAAATGCAACCAGTTATGCGGATGAATTGAAATTTTGGGTAGGTAGTAGACTAGCAAACGTGCTCGGATCCTTGTTAAGCGCATTACAAAGACGCGGTCACGTCGGGGATTAAAAACAGTCGCCGAGGGTGCGGTATTCTTTACGCATCTCATCAGTATGTCAGAAAACGTCGTTCGAAGAAAAGACGATCGTGTGTGATATAAATATCAGAAGCCAACTTTCAACATTAGACGGTAATTTATGAAGAAGGAAGCCATGCTTTTCCTAAATCCGAATTGGTATTCTGACGTCACTCGGTAGTTGTACTCGTCTTCTTCAGTTGAGCGACATGAAGAAAAATCCATAAACGTAGATGAAACTATCGAATGAATTGAATATCCTAAATCCACATGAAAATATTCTAAATGTAAACCAAGACGGAACGTGGAATGCTTTTTAATAACTACTTTCGCATCATTCGGGTCGAATCTATATAAATAAATGCGGAACTGATCGATTGAATTTGGGTATATATCAAATTTAGAAGCGTTGAAACTTTAGAGGCGTTACGAATTTGTTCGACGGCTGAAATTCGACGAGGCGAATTTTTTTGATGGATAAATAATTATTTCTTTGATGCTAAGGAAGTTGAATGGATTGTCCTCAAATTTTACTTTCACTCTTTACCGGTATCGGGAGTGAAAGCGTACAAGTCCATTTAAAAAAATCTACACATTCATATCAAACAATGTTTGGAGCGCTCTTTATTCCGATTGTGTACTTCTGTGTTACTCATCAACGGTGCGTAGTCTCGTGTATTCGATTATTCGATAAAAGAGAAAGAATCGTCGATCGTGGCTGGAATTTACGTTGGTGGTTAAATGTCTCATGGTTATCCCAATCAGTAGGTCAATAGTAGTTTTTACGATGGATTTCCAATACCACCCAGAAATATAAACCCATATCAAACAATAAACGATAAAAAGGAATCATTCTCTATTTTCGAATCGAGCATGATAAGAATAATGACCATCAATATACATCCAAAGTGATTTTCTAGGCCTAGTTTCTCTCAACACTCCACTCTGTACGGTCAATTAACCAACCGATTCACCAATTAAAGACGGCTGTTTATGAAATTGTAACATAAAACACACTCACGCTTTTTGTGCATTAGCTTATGAATTGATCCTCGGGAATTCCTCGCCACTTGTAGCGCAATTAACGTTCAGAAATAAATCGTTAGAAAATGATCTCACGCCCATATGAAAAACGGAAATTTTCCCATTGAACGTTTACGTCGCAATTTGCAAAGCAATTCCTGTTGCGAAGGTTTTTATTATTTGATTACCAGACTTTTATCGGAACGATCTGAATTGAATACATCCGTTTTGTTTCGCGTTCGTGGACGTTGAAAATTGCCGATTACCTTATCAAATGCGTTACTTAACTTGTGCTGGATCATACTGTGATAATCATTATTCAATTTTTTTATGCGTTACCAACGTAGTTAATGCTCAATAATGGCAAATGCGAACATCGTATATCGGGCGATCCCATCACCTCCACCAATCTTCTTACTATACTTCCCAAAATCTGATGCTCTCATTTTTTTTTTCAAAAACGCAAAGTAGGTTTCTATTTAACTTTAGAAACGGAGATAATGTGGATACAAGTTGTAAATTTTCATACTTTGTCCACCATTGTTTTTATTGTTACAAAAGATTATTCACGAACTTTATTTTCAACGCTTCGAGAAAGAAATATATTATGCTTGTTTTACATATTTCCAATAGCTGCATTCCAATGGAGTGTTCCCATTTCCTAGAGTTACCTATTGTAGTGATGGGTCGTTTACCTATTTATATTGTGCCGGCTCTTTTTGCTCCGCTCACCTATTAGCTTTGTTCGTTCGTTCAAAGCGCTGTACGAACATTTTCGTTAGAATAGAGTTTTTGGGAATTCATTTAAATTACGTTTTCCGAATAATCGTTCGGTTGAGGCGGTTGTGGAGGACGGAGCTTTCATTGTGGTTCAATCGTCATTGATTACGTTGTTTGATCTGCTTCTTCTTCTCGATCTAAAAGTGTGCCACTGCTATTTCGCAATAACGCTGCGAAAAACGCTGGTTGCTGTAAATAACTCATCACTAATTTGAAAACTCGAAACATGGCAGGTTCGTTCCAACTCGCATTGTGAACGACCAACGTGCTGTCACGATTCTGCGCTGTTCCCAAAATTTGCTTCATTTTATGAAGAGCGCAGAATCGTGGTGGTATTAACAGCGTTTATTCTTTAAATAAAATAAGTAAACTTTCACTAAGCGGTCGGGGCTCAAACGGGGAGGGCGCCAGAGACACCCCGACGTTGATTTTTGTAATTTTGTATCATGCTTTGAACGAACGAACGATACTCAACGTTTGGATGAACGCAGCGAAAAGAGCCGGCACACTTCCAATAAACGAACGACTTATTACAATTTCGAAGTGAACGCTTGGTTTGAAAGAACTGTTCATTTCAAGTAAGTTAACTCTTTTCAAAATGAGTCGCTTTTTCTAAGTGTGTCGCACATTCGCTACATAATGCCGCACACTATCCTTTTCCCAAGTGTGCTGTTGAAATCGAGCGACTCGTTATTGAGCGACCAACCTCTAAAAATGTGAACTGATATTGTTTAAATTCCGTTTTACGTTTATCGTATTGTTGACATCTGATATGAATGTAGAAAAAAATTTAACTTTAATTGCTTGCACATTTGGAAGAGTAGTCTTATGCGATACTTCGCGCAAGTTGGTACGAAAGTGATTGTGGTGTTGTGACCATCGATCGATGGAAAATATTCAGGTTGGTGGATACATTTGATTAATTGATGTAATATTTTAAAATTATAAATAAATCAATCGTTTTCAAATTGATGGATCAAAAGTGATTCTGTTCGATTGATTTGGGGACTGTTGATTCATTTATAATTTCCCGATTTATTCGGGGGCAAAGAATAAATGGTTCGATTTCAAAACCAAAACAACGATTTAATTCTTTTGATGGTTCAACTTACTTACTATTATACTTTTGCGCGGGAAATGAATGAAATTTTTTATTAAGTTCTGCTTAATTGAAACCTTTAATATTTAATAATTTATTTCATGTATTAATTGCCATAAGTTTTACACTTGTCAACTTAAAAATAAATAATCAATATACATATAGCTATAATTTGAAACAACACAATAACATTTACAATGTAAATTATAACACTTTAAAAGTGGTCAGTTTTCGACATGAAAAGTTCTTTAATTGAGAACAAGCACCTTCTGATTAAGACATCTTCACTTTTTCTTTGAAAAGGGCAAAAGGGTATTATAAAATTTTAGAAACACTTGCCATAAAAATTGCTATATTCAAGAAAAAACTATCAAATATTTGAAGCTCATACATGGAGAAAATTATAAAAATGAGGTGAGGTCATTCGAACAACTGATGTAACATTGAACAATAAAGGAGGGTAGCTGAAAGGTTTTCATTTCTACGCCTATTACTTAATGAACTGCGGTATAAAAAGAATGAAAATGAAATGGGTGCGAGTTTTATTGCAATGGGGTAATTGAGCTGAGTCATTTTCTGTAGACATTTGTACAAGCCGTCTGTTTTGATTGATATATCCGATATAAAAATATGCTAAAAAGTAATGTTCCCGATTCGCACGATAACTGCGATGCAAATTAATGTCGGCCGATGTTTAGTCGGGCGCATCGGTTTATTCAATCAAAGCTATTTGAGTGACGTTAAAGCCGCCGCCTGTTGAGTCATTTCCATTCGAAAACGATCATCTTCGAATAAACAATCGAACAAACGAATGTCTGTTAAAATCGGCAGAAAGTAGACAGATGACGGACATCGTAATTGCGAAATGTTAAGTTCGATGATTCGAGGATCATCTTTCGATACGGCCGGCGGGTCCGGGAAAAAGAAGAAAGTCGCAACACGCGGAAACTTCTAACACCAAGTTAAGCCGTCTTTATAACTGATCGTATATTCGACCAATTACACTTTATATCATTGTCAAAGCAACGTTTCGCATTAACAACAACTCATCCCGGTTAATGGGATGACTGCGTGTCTGACTGAAAGGGAAATAACTGCAAAACCATCGATTCCGGTCATTTCTATCGTTTCATTATTTATGGCACTATTGGATATTGAAACAGCAATAACATCGTGTTTTGGCGTGATGTAATATTAAACCGCAGGTAATTTTATTATAGGAATTGAATACTCCCTATTTTGATACAAAAGAATAATCACCCTCAACATGTCACCCTATTTTCATATGAATGGGAATCAGTTTGGATCGACGAAAATGTGCAACACATCTGACATACAACAGTTCTCGTCCACTAAGTGCAATTATCAAGTGGGTCTATAAAATTTGTGCAAAAAAATTATTCCCTATAAAATCTATTTTGATGAATATTTATTTTTTCGGTTTTTAAGTTCACTGATGTTTTTTAAGTTCAACAAAACTACAGTTTAGCCAGTTCTCGGCCAGAAAATTCAGTTTTCGACCGTGTTTTGTTCCGTTTCTCGTACAGTATTCGATATCGTTGAAGATGGATCTGTGCGAACACAACTATTGATGGTTGATTCTTTTAGAGATTCTGCTTTTTTTACAGATTCGTTCAAAGATTGCAATAGTGGCGTTATTTCGTTATTGAAATAAACCTCTTAATTTTTGTAACTCATTCGCATTCTTGATATTCGATATAAGATGTCCGAACTAAATTTCTGATTATACGATATTCATCTATCTCGAGAAAAACACTTTCTCGCACAGATAAAACCGGTTTTATCCGTGCGGGAAAGACATTGCCGCACAGCTGCATGTAATTGGTCTACAGTAGATAGGCGTGGCCATATGTACTACTTTTTTTCTGAAACTAGGGTCTTAAAGCTTCAAAAGCCATATGTTTATTCCCTGTACGACTATTTTTCACAGAAATACTGCCCGTTGAAAATCTCCAAAAAAATTTTTTGTTCGTTTATTTTTTGCGCCAGTGTAGTATATTTCATAACGAGTGCAGAAAGTCAATGATTTCATGCGAGTGTCAGTTTGACGAACGAGGTGAAGCGAAGCGGAACCGAATGAGACTAGACACGAGCAATGAAATCTGATTTTCCACGAGTAATGAACGACAATTTTCAGTCGACCACAAAAATGGAATTATACGAAAGTTAGTTTGACAACACAAAACTAACTTTTCACCCCAAGTGGACCTGCTAGATGACATTCTGGCGAAACTACTACTAGACATCTTTATTTGTTACTGTTTTTGGACATAACATGTCCAAAATGAATGGTGTGTTTTAAAAAATTGAAAAATTTCAAACGGCTCATGGATATGTATTAAGTAAAGGTGGTATGTAGAGCGGGATTGAGCCATCAGGCACTAACAGCTGCAATAAAATAGGAACCACGACGTTTAGAGGGTGATGGGATGCTCCGAAAGTATAACATTTCTAGAAAATGAACAATTTGGCATTGTCTCGAGGCATTTTTCTGTGCGATGAATACAGAATAAATTTATATACGTCAGGTATTTCAGAAGAAAAAGAGCACCACGACTATTTTCAAAGTTCAAAGTAACGTCCATTAATGAAACCTTTACCAACTTTGCAACACGTAATGAAAGTGGTTTCGCCCCAACAAATCCTCCTAATCTAATTCACGGAACGTTCGTGAGGCCGGAACAACAGGCGCACAAATTATTTCCAACAAGTTATCGGACCCTAGTGTCCACAAAATTGACCTACCCCAAAAAATAAATCACGAAACTCGTTCGTCGTGCGGCTTTCGGGGCACGTAACCTTTGATCCTTTCGTGCTTTTTGCCGACCGGCGCATTAATACCATTGATCAGTTTCTGTTTTCCACCCCCCAGCCCAATTTGGATGAGTGACGTGCGGCGGTCCATCTGACGCAATTCTGAAGAAGAAAGGGCGGCCGCGTGTGCCGTACAACAAAAGTCGCGGGTATTCATCGCGGACCACGTGCCGTATTTTTCTAAACGAAAATAAAGGTGCCTACCGAAAAGCAGCTGGTCCTATTGAAAGTGGCAGGCGGAGGGTGTAATCGACACCAATAGAATATACGAAATTCTGCTACACGGGTCCGACTCGATCAACTTGATGATGTGATTAAAATTTGCAGGAAAAATAACGTTTTAATGTAAAAGTAGCTATCATTAATTTGACACCGGGGGGAAGAATATCACCCCAAATGATACCCACGAGGGCGCAAACTTCAGCAGAAACAATATTTTTAATGCACTTCAGCTCTGTTTCATGTGGATAGTGTTTTCGATATTGGGCAGGCATGATCGATCCTCTGTCGGGAAACTCAATAGCCACTCCATTTTTCGAGAGCCTTTTCATTTCGCCCCATTCGTACGAAAATAACCGCATCGCCGTTCCGTTCCGAAACACTCTGTATGAAGTGAAGCCACATAAAAATCAATTAATATGGTAATCAGCTCAAAGTTCATGTGTGGCTGCCTTCGGTATGATTTATGTTCGTCCCATTTACGTTTAAAAGGCTTCGAGCCCTCGGCTCGTGAGGAAATTTTTTGCATGTCCATCTCCCGTAATTAAAATTCTTCGAAGTTCATATTGTTAAGAAAATTCGGAAAATAAGTCGAAACTCGAGATGGGTTGTTATTTCAGTTGGGTCGATCATTATTATTATTATATTACGGCACGCAACCTACAAGGTTTATGAACATCGAGACAAAGGCTTCAAACGTCGACCGAAACGGCCGGTGGGCAATAAAACTGGACCGTAAGTTCCGATTTCGTGAAATGACAAAACTGGGAATAATCAATTTCTATTGTCGCCCGACCAATAGCAGATGTTCGGCTGTTGCAGCAATAATACGAAAAGCAAACCGTTTCGAATCCCGCCATCATTCTATTTACAAATGTGTTTTGCGATTACATAAAAATACAATTTTAAATTTTTATTGGTACCTGCGTAATACGCAAAAAACATTGGATTATTTATAACCGAGTCGAGAGTTGAGATGGACTAAGCGAAATGCGAATAGCGTTGAAAGGTTTTTCCCCCTCAATTGCTTTGTTCCATTTCAAGCGATAACTGAACTATTTTTACATCTATTTCATGTTGATAGGTTAACGTTACCATCGTCGGTTAAATTTTTTCCATTAAAAGGATATTGTGGTCGTGAAAAATGCAAATAACCAACAGACAGTTTTCGGCACACATATTTGAAATACATAAATATAAATGGGCAACCCTTCCGCGTCCGACGTTTAAAACTCGTTAAAAGTTCAAAAATTACGGTTTCGTATATATGGCAGGCGCTCTGACCGAAGAGGAATGCTTGGTTTATTGAATGTCGGAACTCAAACATCTTGCGGTGGGCGAATGTAAATACGATGCAATCTGAGAAATGCTCGAAGAAATGAGACCAACGGTTCAAGATGTAGTCATAAATTCGATCTCATTGTGAGCCGCTCGACCGTGGGATGTCGCGGGAAAACTTTGCTCTCACGACAACATTTCAATACAATATTCTAAAATGCAGTTTACAAATTGATTTTTTCGGATGTGAAATCGAGGGTGCGCAAGTGAGGTTTTCATGTCGACTAACTAATTCGACGGAGGAAAACGAGGATAACGAGCCCTAGCAACATGGCAGCAGCTTAATTTCTATACTGCGTTCAGTTAATTAGAGACCGCAGCAGTCTTTGAATTATAGTAGAAAACAACAGATCTAATCAAGCTTAATTATGGCAGCAAAGGCCTACCACACCAATAGCTGCCAATAAATTCGAAATAAATCAACGAGATATCGAGGAATTATCGTGAAATATTCCCAGTCGTACTTGAAGATATCATATTATAGATTTCCCGCAACTGCTTACTGTTAATTTCAAGGAGTAGAACAAAGGAGGGTTCGATTTGAAGACAATAACGTACAGGTGCGCCCTATTTTCGTCACGTTCCTATGTATTCATTTACCGATCAAGTCCATACAGGCAAGATGGAATCTATTTCGGGCGCCACGACGTACGAAAACAAAACGAAATCCGGAATCGCAGCAGCCGCTACATGATCGATTCTCCCGGTTTTCCCGTTTCCTTTTGACCCGAATTCCGACTCCGGAAACGTCGCAGAATCATTTTTACCTACGGCGTGTCCGATGAATTGCGCCGTTAAAACTCCGAATAAACATGACGATTGACGGTCCTCCAAAAGGGCTGAGGGGCAAGGTTTGAAGAGGAAACGATTAAAGGCGAAAGGTTGGATTTCCATAGCTGACGAAAGGAAACTAATCGGCTCCATGCTGATTTCCTGTTGCGAGAATTCGATACACAAAATGAACGGAGGCTTTTGTTCTCCGGATATTGACCGAGCACGGTTTGTTCGAGTGGAAAATGGGGGGAAGTTTCATTACAATTCAACAATTAAAAATAAATTCTATGTGACACATTATGTAGCTGAAGATTTAGAATTTTCCGTTTTGCCTTATGTTTAATGATATGAAAAACTGAATTATGCAGAAGTGCTACGCCAACAAGCACTTCGTCTTTTGCAGCTATTATTAATTTATCTGGAATTAAGAGGAAACGAATTCATTATTCTTCTGTAACTCCCTTTTTTCAGTTTCCTCTTTCTCTTGAAATCCCGTCGCTTAATAAATTTTCTCCGCTAGGAGGAATTCTGCTGTTGGCTCTTTTATTAGAACACTCAACTCGTTGAAAGGAAAAATTCAACCAGTTACAAGCATTTCTAGTTGAACAGAGATTATTTGCCCACAGTCCCCTAAATTTCATTATTTCGTTATTTATGGCAATATGTAAATCATATCTAAAACATACCTCCGTAAAAGAAATATTCAATTCCTAGACGAGCCTCTGCTATGTTCGCTCGAAATTCAATTCCAAATGAAAGTTGAAGTTTGGATGCAAGTTAGGAATACAAAATTAGGCACAGTTCCATATTGGAGTAAGTTTCCAGTGGAAACTTCGGGATTCTTCATATTCCCGTCATTTCAAGCTATATGTCATATCTTCTGCACTTTGTTGCTGTACAGGATGTAGCACGCCGTCCTTCATTGATACATACAGCGTTGAGAGGAAGTATGGAACCAACTAAATATCTTTTAAACGACACGAACTAACAAACTAACGAACATAGAAATAACGATGCTACGGTAATCCTTGTTTAAGAGAATGATCTCCCTATGCGATCAACATTTTTAACCGATGTAGACAAAGAACATAACAAAAATATCTAATATGTAAGTTATTAATTGAAATTAAAATTCATTATAGACAGACATATTCGTTACTTGAAAAGAATTTAAGTAGATAAAAAATAATTTCTCCGTTCGCTTTCAATTAAAAATCGTTAATTAGTAGTTGACTTATCACGATTTCCAAACTTCTTACTTGTTACGTGGTAGAATGGACAACTTAATTAGATATGTTTAATACGTTGACCATAACGAACCACCAACACGTTAATCCGATTTTTCGCCGCCGTTTCCATCGATCGATTTTCCGCGTGTAGTGTGAATGAACGGTCATAGAGCAACCATAAAACATTATGTGGCGAAAAATGTATGATCAGTTACGTGTGGGACGAAACATGACAAGTTGAATTGCCGCGTGTGGCAATAATGTACCGGCATCGACTAGTTGCAAAGCCGATCGGTATTCAGAATCTTCTGGGAAATGGGTGGAGGAATTTGTTTCACTTAAGCGAATTAATCAATTTTCTCCGGGCGAAAGAATGAACCGACGAAATAGCGACAATGAGATGATCGTTAGAGTAGTCATTAAGCTCGTTCGAGATTTTAATTGTCTTGTACAGCTGCACCCTCCAATTTCGAACTGTGCGTGTAAGGTTATAGAAATTGTGTCGGGTGGGTGTTTGAGGGCAATCTGCAGAACTAACCGTCTACAAATTCGATTCAATCCAATCGTTAAATTGACTCCGGGAATAATAACGGCCACATGTAGGAGGGAAACATGAATAATTAGGTTTGATATCGACATGCCGATATCGATATTGATACCTTGAAGCCCCTGAGACATCGAATATTGGATTATCATTATAAAAAGGATGTCAGCTGAGTTGAGGCCGATCGATACGTTCTGGGATTCAGACCTTTCTACGAGAATTTCCATTATCTAACTCATCCCTAATTTCGGATTAACGCAATTCAAACTGTCTAAATTCTTTCAACTCACTTTTCTGCAATTTATGAAGGTCATTTCACTGAAAGTGTGCTATTTGATTTCACCAAGTCTGTTGGTCGCTGTACCGTCTCCTATTTTTTCGCTTGCACTACTGTTTTTTGGCACTTAAAATGCTTATATAAATCTCCATGTTTTCCTCGTTTGCGACGGGGATGCTTATCATAATAAATGTTCACGTTGGAACGATCGCTTGGTTCGAATCATTAAAGCCTGCCGGCAATTGAATTAAGACGCTTTCCTTTACTTCCTATCCGCTGAATTGATTCAAAAGATATCTTACATCAATAACCTTTAAGAATCAGTTTATGTCAATTAATTAACCATCACTCAATTTCATTGATGAATTGGGCGGACAACCGCATTCAATATTTTGAATTGAATAACGATTAATATGAATTTAAAGATGTGAATAAGAATGAGTTATTAAATTGCTTCTATATAATTTGAAAGAAATAAATTGAAACAAAATGTGTACATTTCAGTGAAAAAACGTGGCGACATTCGGTGAAAATTATTTTGATAATACAAAGAGTAACAAAAAGGAAAAAGATGATAATTAATACTTTTTACAAAAAATTCCACTCAAAAATCCCCCTCGATATTCCAGTCGATGTATTTACTTGAAATTTTGATCGCGTGAGCAGAATTGAAAGGTTTATGTATAAAAGGAAGTGAAATCAACGGGAACGCCTATCGATTAACACGCAGTTCGCGCGTAAAAATTACGGTAACGAGTTTTTTATCTGCACAAGCTATTAGCAGGTTGTGTCTGTAAAATAAAGATGAGAAAAATAATTCGCGAGCCAGTTAATTCCGTTTTTATCGTGTCCACCCACTGCTTCGCCGATTATATACTTAATACACATCGAATTTAACAAACATACCAGCACGATACGAGTTCTTCAACATTTCACTTTAGCAGCACATTAAGAGATCAAGGAAATGCGACCGATTTTCATATTTGCGGATGATGACTTCGACTCTTCACCAAATTCGTCAAAAAATACTTCCAAGTAGACATGCGATACTTCCAAAATAGACAGTGCAATCAAAATCAAAGTGAGTATCCGAGTTCCCTAATAAAGCACAAATTATACGAAAAGGTCCAAAAAAAATCTTGAAATATCTCCAAAAAATAAAGAATCCACATCCTAAATATAAAGAAACACAACATAGACGAACGGAACTTCTCAAATAGACAGATGAAATAAACTCAAATAAACAGACAAACAGAACACACAATATAGATATACACTACCGCTAAAAAATACAAAATAGACATGCAGAAACAACTTGAAATAAACACCCACACCCATAAAATTGACAGACAAACTAAAGTCGAAATAGTCTCAAATTTCCCCAAAGAGACAAGCTCAAAATAGACAGAGGAAACTTCTCAATTCGATGGACGAAACAAACTGAAATAAGACTCAAAACCTCAAAAAAGCAACGCAACGCACATTATAGACACGCCATGTCAAAGTCAAAATAGAGACGCAAAATAACCGAAATGGAGCAAAGACACAAGCACAAAGAGTTTGTCCATAATAGATGAAGCCAACTCAAATAAAACGTAAAACGTTCGTAATAGACAAATACGATTCGCAAAACCTTCAAAATATACAAAGAGGGACACAATATATACATGATACCTTTAAGGAAGAAATGGGAAATCGTGCATTTTTTAGGGTTTCAGTTTTCTCTCAAAATGTGTGGCATTCTGCGATTCGACTGTTCTCACAAAAACGAAGCAAATTAATATTTTCTACAGGATGAGGAAAAGTTTCGTGTCGCTATGCAGCAGTTTTCAAGTGATTCGAATTAAAAAAATTGCATTATTTCCACTTTTCCGATGAAAATTTTTGCGTTAGTGAACGAAAAGAGTATGGATTTCTAAATCATCCCAGCCGTGTGATTATGGAAGACAAATGAAGCATTCAGGTCAGTGAGCATTCATCGGAATAAAGCGTCGATATCACCTTTAGTACTGCATAACAATGAAACTTGGAACTCAAAACGGTTTTCTATCGACGAGGATTTTTCCGATAACGGCTGTTTCTATAATGGTTAAAGGTCACGTGGGTGTCGAACGTGAACTCACCAATTAAGGCAATGCGACCAGTTTCGCTGTTGAAATAATGATAATTATCGAAGGAAAGTATATCGGAACCGATAATATGCGTGGGGTTTGGATTCGATGTCGCATTCGATACACAACGAACTTGAAGAAGTTTTCGTGGTACAAATGATGGGCTGTTACACTTTTGTGGGTCACCGTGGACATACTTTCAGATCTCAATTATGTATGTTTGATTCTATAAGAATTTTTCAAGTTGGACAAATTGACAGTTTCTTGACGATATTTGGTGTTTAATATTCTTCCCCTTGCTTTCCTGCGATTTGTAAGGCTAATATCGTGAGAAGGGACGGAAGTGTGTAACTGGAAACCCTGGAAGCGCGCGGTATTTGATTTGGTCAATGAGAGTGCGCAGTTCTATAGTTGGCCGTCGGATAGGTGGCCAATTCCGAGCAGAATCAATCAACAATAATATTGTTTTCAATACTTTGACATCACAAGTGTAGGCATCCGCTTTTCCTCGAATTTACGAAAAGTAACTAAACCTCATTATGTGCAAAAATGTTTTAACGTATTAACATCGTCAAGATATTATTCAGTAATACAGAAATATCCCAAAAGGTTTGCTCGTGAATTCAAAACCTAAAATAAGAAAAAAATTATAAGCTGTCAATTAACATGTAAAAATCTCTAGAAGATAAATTATAAGTTATGAAAATTTTCAGTAACTTGCGATCTAAAAAAAGGACTCTTCAAAGAGTTGTCATCATAAAACGATCAAAGACACCAAAGAATGTTAAACTTCCCATTGATCTCGACTGCAACGATGCCGACATAAATCAAATTACCGTAACGGCGGCGTCAATTAATCAATTAACCATGTTTTATCAGTTTCGATTGATTCAATCGAGTTGGACAATTTATTTCAATTGCTATCTAGGATAGACGGCAATAAAACCGCGACGGATGTTATTTTTTCACCGACATGTCCGACATGTAAAACGTATCGGCCTACACACATTTTAAGATGGAAATCGCAATAAGAAACGGCGAGAATTGGTAGCGTGTTCGAGAATCGTCGCCTCGATCGGAATATGTAATTAATGGCAAAGAAAATTCGTACCGAGTTTAACTTATCCGCATGACGGTAACAATTTAGTTCGCGGTATTAAAAGATATCTCCGCTCGTTCCGCAATTCAGTTGATAATTGAAACTGATTCTTTTGCGGCGAAAAGAAATCTTTCTGCAAAGTATTGTGAGACTATTTCTACAAGGATATTTATTCGAGCCGTCTTGATCGTTCTCTCTCATAAAGAACCAGGAAGTTGCTTTCAACATGGTTCATTAGTTGCAGAAGAACGATTCGCGTTAGACATTCATTTCAATCAACATGTTTGATTTGAAATTTCGAATCGGACTTGATGTTTTCTGCGAATTAATTGCGGCATACAGATAAGACGATGTCATTTATTGAAAGGCCATATAAATTCTACACAGTCGTGGGCTGGGCGAGCTTTTTAATTACGATAAAGACTTTGAATTAATCAAACGGTACTGGGAGTTGGAACGGATGATCTGAATTTCTCATCAATTGACAATTAATTCAATTTTATTAGGTGCTGGTAATGTATTTATGCAATTATCAAAATGTTATCGAGTGGTATTACAAATACATTTAAGCGGTTGCCGTTCAACGAAATACTGTATTAGTAGCTCATTTCATTTTCGCCGATGAGATTACTTATCAGGGATGAAGTATCGTGTAAAACGGATCGCAACACAATCGTTGATTTCAGAAGAGTGTTAGGTCGCTCAGTAACGAGTCGTTCAATTTGAGCGGCACACTCGAATGAGCGGTAATGTGCCGCACAATGATGCCAATAAGCGACTACTTCAAATTAGTGTTGGGTCGCTCAGCAAGGAGTCGTTCACTTTGAACGGCACACTTGTGTGAACGGTAACATTTTTTTGCTCAATTTTTGAGGATCAACCCATATATCCCAAGGGTTAAATAATAAGAAATTCAATATCCCCAATGTCATTTCATAGTTAAAAAGGAGTACAACGTAATTTAATTGAGATATTATACATAATAACAATAATGATAAATGTTTCTTAAAGTTATATATAAGATGCTTGGTTCACAAAAATTTTGCGAACGGAACTTAAATGCCCGCACTCAAATAAATTTTTCGTATCGTATGTGGAACAAACCTAAATGTGCCTATTGTTTTGAAGGTTCATTGTTTCCATTGATTGTTTCTGAAAATCGGTCACGTGACCTACATTACAGAGAAAAGTGATAAATTACGATAAAAGTCGCGCAGGTTTATTGGTTTTGATAACATGTTTGTACATATAAACCACTAACATCAAACCCAAACCGTTTTCTTTTTCAGCGTGCATCACTTCTGCGGATAGAATGGAACACTGCTTCTACAACTTGGCCCGTCATTATATTTCTGTTTAATGTTTTTACGAAGAGTTTTCTTTATGCATATTCGAATATTGAATTTCGTTTTCTCGTTACTTAAGTAACCTTGATTTACATTCCACGCGAATATCTAAACGATGCGAAAAAGCGCGTTCTAAGGTTGCCAAACCTGGACGCCTGGAAATTGAATTTCTGAAGGGAAAATGTAGTCGCCCGTGGCTTGCACTTAGTCGACTACGAATTTTTGCATAACAACTCTTAACATCAAAAATTCATCATCTAAGGGATCTGAACAGGGGTACATTAAGCGTCCGTATATGAACGCCCTAATGTTCCCGGACGCCGTAATGATACAAATTTGTCACTGTATAACTTAGCGCAAGAGCGATCGCAAAATCGTGAAGAGGCCGTGCGCTTCAGCTACCCATCATTCCGATACACGACACGTCCCTAATTTAAATGATATTGAAATATTAGATCGTGGCAACTCGACACGACTCGTTTGTTCTCAGCTATCCTTCATACAATGTTCATTAAATTTCAGTAACATTTATGGAATCGATTTTCGTATAGTTTTGTTTTCCCGATGATACGGGTCATGCCATCCGCGCTTTCGAGCTGTTCCGGTGCTGAATCGATTCGGTCAACAAAAAACAAGACTTGGAGTGTATCCAATGGAGTTACCTGGATACTCCTTTCGCGTTCGCTGATTAAAACTGACACACGATTGCTACCGCTTCAATTAAGTACGATTTGTTGGCAAGTTGGAGTCAAAGGAACCGGCGCGGCATGGGAATATTTGAGGTCTTTTTGTTTTGTTAAACGCTTAATCAAGTTCAGTGAAAGACGGTAAGTCTGGCCTTGCAATTCGTGTAATCAAATAAACGGAAACGACGTCTATTCAAAATGTAACATCGAGATAATTATCTGTCCCTTAGGTAGGGTAAAATTGTTATTTAGCCTTTACAACCTATCCATTATTCCTATTTTCATGAACCCTTTCGCAATCCTATAAAAATTTCTGCTTTCAGTTGTCCTAAAGCTACTTTCCCGTAGGCTTATGACAAAACTTTGTGATAAAAGTGCGTACAAACTTATTTAAGCATAATTTATTTGAATGATAGCATTAGAGATGCCCAATTTGTAATGCGGCTTAAACCCTGAGGATTTTGTAGCACACTTAAGTAATTTGTTTTGGAATTTGGTAATTTGAAAAATCGGCGCCTAGACGATGTTGTCTAAATAAGGGTTTAGAATCTCTTTTATAAATGTTTGAATTCTTTTTAATAGTTCATATCAAAATTATAGATGATATACCTATTTCTTTGATAAATTGAAATTGCAATTTTTTCCATTCTTGCACAATTCTTTGAAGATTTTATGTGTGATTTTGAAATCTACTAGTAGAGGTGTGTTCTTTCACTGAAAATAAGACAATTGCTATAGCGTCAGCGTATAAAAATAAATGATTTCACTTGCGGTTCCGTATATCTGCTGTGCATACATTATGGACGGCAACATCCATTTGCACCGTTTATAGGTCTGACGGACTTGAAATGTTTCGTCGCATTGATATGAACTTATTAGAATGACCATAAGGAGTGTAAAACGATCCCCTTTGCAGAGCCTGGTGGAAGCCTTCGATGAACTCTTCCTTTTTCAGGAAGAATATATTTATTTCCAATTCATCAATTTTCCGACTTCCACGTTTTTCCAACTCTGCCAATAAACTGAAGCAGTTAGCTACCCGTTTGGCGATAAATAGACCATTTTCCACGATGATAAGAAATGGTGTGACCGAAATATTACATTCATTTTTATCAGCACTTCGTTCATGCGATTTTCTCAACTACGAATGCGTAAACGTAATGGATATAACAGGTAGATTGTACCTCATTTTCACCGATATATACTTCGCACTAATGTTTTGTTTGGTTCTGAAAAACTTCAACAAGTATTTAACCATAACATTTTAATATTTTAATTTCACGATTTCGATTCTGAATTGTCGATTCACTTACGATTTTTAAAAAAGCCAGGAGAAATACCGAAAATACACATGAAATTTTTTTAGTCTAATGACTGATGGAAACCGAATCGATTGCAGATATCCAATAAAATTTAGATTGCATTTTCGTCAACTGGATTTCGCATAGATGCTAGTGATGTAACGAATATCAATTTTATGCATTCGCGAATGCGAATGCGTATGCGAATATCTGTTGTTGATATTCGCGAATGCGAATATTCGCTTTTGAATTTGGCGCCATTTGTCTATGGCTTCATTTTGACAGCTTACTCGGCGCGCGAGTCCCACGCGCACATTTGTTTACCCGAGCATTGTCGAACCGATCCGAACAAGGCCGATTGATGTTGTGTTCACTTTACAGAAGATCGTTAGCAGAAACACAAATTCAAAAATTTGAGATTAGAGTGAGTTTAATGATTTTTTAGATAAGTTAATCAGTTTGAACAGAATGCATGATCTGTAACAATGAATATTCTCGAGAGGGAAGAACAACAGCAGCTATGAGAAATCGTCTGAAGTCAATGCATAAGATCGATTTTTCTGAATTAGATTTCGGATTTTGTAATAAATATTATAAGAAATTAGTAAGTATTTCCTTGTTTAATTCACCTTTTTGTCATTGGCATCTTATCTATTTTTTCGGATGTACATTTTTGCGAATGCGCGTGTCAAGTAATATGCGAATGCAAATATTCGTTATATCACTAATAGGTACATCGCGATTTTAAGTAGCGGTGTACCGAAATTCGTGGGGAAGTGATATCGATCTGGGGCATTTTCGTCCGGGCCCGCTGCCAAAGAGAAATGGAATGATGGAATTCTCTCGAAGGAACCAGACCGTTGCAGGGGGTTCGCTTTCGGGGATCGTGCAGGCTATGAAAGGGGTCCAAATCCTACAATCCAACGATGTTTGTTTGTTCAAAGTTTCCATGTTGGAAGCCAAATAATTAAAATTGGTTGGCCCAGCATCGTGCGGACCATTGCATTTTCTTATTGCCAATCTATAATTGACCCTTCATTTGGTTCGTCCCCCAAAATATATACTAATCGAACTTTTCAACAAAAACTAATATCACGACATAAATGAGGTAACGCAAAATGCAGCACATCGAAGAAAATGGGGGGCCAAAATACTTGCTCGACTGAATTAGCACTTTTGCATCAAAATTTCTCACATGAATGACGCTGAATATCAAAAACTAACCAAAAATATGTCCTGTCTATACATGTGTATAACTTGAACCAGTTTGGTGGTCAGTTTAAAAACGCTCAAAATTAACTTAAAAACAATTTTAGTTTTTTTTTAAAAAAGTCTGATATCAAAAAAAGTACTGTCTAATTGAGAAATGGTACGTGCACAATAAACTTTCAAATCATATTTGTGTAACTACATCTAAAACTTGGAAATTACACTCTTCGATGACGATACGTTCTATTCAATTTGAACAGACAAATAAAGAGAGTTTTCCATAATGTATGAAACCATTTATTCCGCTTTGCGGTTATTTGAGCTGAAGTAAGTGAGCATTAAAGATGACCGCCGGAAAAGTAATAACGAGAAGAAGCTTCGGGTCGGCGGTATCCACTAACGACCCTTGAAAGAACGCCGCCAGTGTTAAATCGTGTAACGGAGTGCAGAATGTAGAATCCTAGTTTCTCGGAATTGTCTCTGCACCAGTGGCGTGTGCAGAATAGAACTTGATACTCGAATACAAACGAGAAAACTAATTTTTATGGAAGTATTCCGAATAACGGTTGTAGATAAGTTGGTGAGACGATTTAAGAATTTTTTTTCAAGTACGCCACTGTTTAGGTAGAAACGCTCACGATGCATACAGCGTCGCGACCTTTAGAATTTCGCGAATGCGTTTAAGGAATACATACCTAGAACGATAGCATTGTTATTGTCATCCTCAGGTGAATTGTTTGGGGGAGAAGAAATATTTTACTTCCTTCCACAACTTGGGGCTCACTTTTGTATACAACGAGCGTTGACCATGAACTGAAAGCAAATCTTTCAAAACTAGTCTTTCAGTTAAAATACAACGAAGTGAAAAGACCAGCGCTTTCTTCACGTTTCAAAGTTGGCGATTTTCTACAACCGACTCCAAAAAGAATGTCATAGACATTCAGGAATTCGTATAGAGCTACGAAGTTACTACAATTTTTTTTAAAGCCGAAACGGTGTATTCGATGAAATCTAAGTGTCGAAATTTTTGTTTTGCTGTAATGCAGCTTTTTTTATTATTTTCAGTTTTCAAGAGTAATCCATGTTAATTTAGTTCAGTTTCCTTCTGAATGGCTAAGGTGAAAAATGCGTTGAATCTTTTTATATTTTTTCCAAAATGAAAATTCGTACATCGTTAATTTCAACTTTGGAATTTTAGGTCGCTTTTATTGAATTTTCGAACAAACGTAATGTCCGCTTTACAAAATGGCTCAAAAATTTCGTAATTCGGATAAACAGGTATGAAGTTACAAATATTAAGGTTTCTAAAGAAGAAACTTAGTAACTTAAATCTCAAATTCAAATTTGAAACAAAGTGAAAAACAATTGAACCGGAATCAAAGTTAAAACAATGTCATTCCCTGCTCGCCATTAGCGTAACCACGGTTTTTCAAGCGGTTTTTGCCGCTTAATCGAAATCAATAAAATAGTTTAATTAAAGCTAACCGTTTGCCTTCAACTCACCTGTGGAGTTTAGACCACCAATGCCGTTTTCAGTCGAGCCAACCACCTAATCTCAATTTTGTAACGACATTCATGAATGTGGTTTATTGAAAATATGATCGATAAATAACATAACCGACACATAATTAGTTTCTAAAATTAGCAATCGACGCGGCTATCGCTTCTCGCTCACGCTCATCGCTGGCAGAGGCCGAACGGTTTCATATTTTTCTTTAGGGAATGTTTTTTTTAAGCTCTTTGGAACTAGGCTCTAGGAATACAAGAACGGGATGGGGGTGTAAAATAAATCGTTCGTTCGGCAAAAATATTTCACGACTGGTTAGGGCTGCGTAAGTAGTCACAGTAAAAGAATACAGACACAGGAAGCAGATTCGACCAGATGCGGTTACACGTGCTGCTTTTCAAGGGTTGGATTCGTGGAAAATTAATCACGATGACATGAAGGAATGGAATGTTGGAGATTTTCGAAAAAATGACGGACGCGACGAGTGAAGCGTTCAACTTCAAATACGTCTGAACAAGGACGCTTCCAAGTGTACAAACTGAGCAAAATACGATGCCAATCTCGGAAAAGTTCAAATTAGCAGAGTTGGGCACATTTGTATTTGTAAATAAGGTTGTGAGTTTATTCACATCATGCATTTTTTGTAAATGTGAGTGACAATTAATTTAAACTTGATATATTTGTATATAAAATCACATTCACAACTGTAGTTGCGAATCACTCCACATTCACAGCTTTTTCTGTAAATTCACAAAAAAAATGTGAATGATTCACAAAATATATAAGTACATAATTACAAAAAAAAAAACTAATTAATTTTTTTTTAAATCACAGGTAAATCTGCGAAATTTTCTTCAATTCACAAATAGTTTGAGAATTTTTCAAATTGACAACAAAATATGTAACTTTCTTTAATTCACAAATATACAGGGTGTCCGGGAAAATGTGGGAGATCTCTCAGATTGGGATAAAACATTAAAAAATAAGATGACAAGTTCCCATAAATTTTTTTCCTGGCGGCCCTCCCTAAGGAGGTACGTCCTCTTAAAGGACGCCACTGGTAATCAATTTTTCTTGAATAACTTTTAAACTACTTAAGATAATTTAATGAAAATTTAATACCATAAACAGTAATAAGGGCCTCTTAAAATACCGCCCTTAAAACATAATTAGCTTGTTTAGTTTTTCAGGGGCGGACTCGATTGTACATTTTATTGCTTACATTTTTAACACCCTGTATGATAAGGGGTTAAAAAAAATTAATTTGAATACTTTGAACATTAAGCTAAAGAAAAGGTACTCTTATTCATTGTCGGTACCGTTTTCGAGAAATAAAATTAAAAGAATTAATGTTTTATTTTTATCAAAGCGAAACTATGATTTCTAATTTTTTTGTCTGCAGCAAAATATGTTACAAAAGACATTCAAGGAACAGAAACGTTTTAGTTTAGGTTATTTAATCCGACAAAATTACGAGATTTAAAAAAATGCAGTTTAAAAGTTAAAAAAAAAATTGATTACCAGTGGCGTCCTTTAGGAGGCCGTACCTCCGCAGGGAGGGCCGCTAGGAAAAAAATTTATGGAAAGTTGTCATCTTATTTTTTAATCTCCCACATTTTCCCGGACACCCTGTGAATATGAATTCTTTTGAATTTAGGGTGAATTAAAATGAAATTCGCAGTTATTTCATTTCTTGCGGCCAACTGAGCAGTAAATTTGCCGAAACTGATAAATAATCCGTTCGCCTGGTTTAGAAATTCGGCAACCTTTTTTTTTTGGAAAAATAAGTTATCGCGGGACGCTGTAATGTCTCGGAATTTCGTATTTTGATTTTTGTGTCCTTAAAAACGAGGTCGGGCCTTTTCGAAGATTCAATGCTATCGAATTTTGCAGACAATGTACATTTCATACATCGATTTATTATCGTTCTCGTGCGAATGCGAAACAGAAATTGAATTGAATGAATCGTTTGTTCGTCGATGGTCATTTTTATGAATGGTTTATTGTCTGAATATTTTTAAATCTCCTTAGTCCGATTCATTTTTCAAACCTGAATGCCTCGGTAAGATGAGAAAAGTGATAACTCGTTTCGTCCCATGAGAAATGGTAATTTATCCTGGTAGTAAGTGCGAATTGTGTGTTATCGTCGAATGTCTTGAAGCTACCGCGAAAGCTCCTCTGCATTAAATACGACATGAATGCTTGTTGTATATTATATGTATGCATATAATGATTAATATCTCAATTCCATATGTTATGCTCGGCCATAAATATTTATCATGCGCGGCATTCCTACAACAAAAATTTCTGGTCGCACGATACGACGAGCAATTGATCAATTATTATCCAGGTGAATACAGTTTTTTTTTGCTCACATATTTAACATTGCAAAAATTGATGTACGAGGTCTGCGTTGAAGTACAGGTTATTCATTTACACTTTGCAGAACAATAAATATTTTACAATTTTTGACCCAGTGCCATCTGCTTCCTTCCTGGAACTGGACAGCTGAATAATACAAGAAGACATCAATCAAAACTGTATGTCGATAGCTTCGTAACTTCCAGAAACTGAAGAAATTCCTGGAAGATCAGGAGCGCGATCTTTTTCATAAATGTAAACGAACAGGTGTTTGATCGATTGAACTGGCCCACACGCCCCACGATTATAGACGTTCTTGCCATCCAGTGTCCGATCTTATGAATGGACAGTTTCCATTTTAGGAAACCCGCTTACAATGGGTTTGAATGTGGAATTGAATCGGATTGACCGAAATTCGAATATTAGGCAACTCGTCCAAACTGTTTTTTGAACTTGGTTAATATTTCCGGAAATATAATGTTGTGAATCTGGCGTTGAAACGATTTATTCACTTTTTGAGTCACAAGTTTTTAGCGTGAGAAATTCCAATTCTACGTTTCGTTCCCGTCATTTAGTTTTATAATCATCATTCATATCTTTGTCAATTGAGGTGCTCGGCGTAGTAAGTTTTGGAAGTGGTAATTTCACGCCACTGCAATAAATATACAAATACGCCATTGCTGATGTCACTGACACTAAAAGTTCATGTCTAATTTCGGGTAAACGAGATCGCTCTCTATGTAGCATTAGCTTAAAATGCGGTCGAATATAAAACAAACGGAACAATACGATGGTTTTTTGGTGCGGAACAAAAATAACTTCCGCAACTGCTTCGGATGAAAGATTAATTCGTTTGTCTATTTCGTAAATTGCTACATTTTGTTGCTTGATGCCATTAAATCCAAAGCGCAAATATTGTGTAGAACGCACTCCTCGAATGTGATATAATAAACGGAAATTTTTAGAGATTCCATATTTAGATATGAACACATGAACGCTTGTACCTTCACAAAAATTTACAATCGTCGTTTGAAGCCATTTAAAAAAAAAGTGGGTATCTGTAAATTAGAACGTGATTTGGATGTCCTTTCTGGGAATCTTTATTCCATGGGGGTTCAATAATCATCTATTTCAGCCTAATCGGCCGGATATTTACCTGGTTTACGGTTTACCCTTTTGGGGGTAGGAATTTACTTTATCCCGGCCCGAAAAACGGCGGTGCAATAAATTTTATAAGCTTGTTCCGAACTGATATTAAGAGAGATGAATGCGTAAAAATTGTCGGGAATCATAAAAGAGGCCGAAGATAGATGAGCATAAAGTCCTTAACTTTTTATCTGAAGTAATACAGTGTAGAAAATTTTGAATGCCGAGGATAAATTGTTTTGGTAAACGACATTATTTGAATAGACGTCCTTGTTGACCTTTAACAAACATAAACAAATTTAATTTTGTCATTATTTTTGCACTTTTCATACGGATGAATCGTTTAATCCCAAAGCAGTAGAATCCTCACGTTTCTGCCGTAATTACCGCCAAGTCCCGAGATTCTTATCTACAGATAACGCTCAGGTAGAAAAGGAAATAACAATGGTTGTGTGAACGACGCTTTTATGAATAGATGTTTTACTCGAGTAATTATTGGCGACAATGGGGTGGTAATTTGAGGTCCTCGAGACCGACTACGTTTGGTATTTCAACGTGGCCAAGGCGTTGGAGTGGAATCAGCACGTTGCGTAGCGTCACCCTCAACGTAATCTTGATCTTTCCATTTCTCTTCTTCGACATCGAGCTCAACACCGCCTTCGTTATATTTTGTAAATACAACAGACGTTGTATTGAAAAAAAATTTTCCTTTTTATGTTGATGTTGCAATTTTTAAACACGTTGATGAGCTCTGTGTCAAATCAGGTCACACGCGCTTTGTTATCAAAAGTAGGTTGTCACAAATTTTGTCCAAATACATAAAACGAAACTAGTTTCATAAAAAGAGATTTGATGTGTTGCGGCAACGTATAAAATGTTACGAGTAAATTTTGGTACGAATTACTGTAGAATCCTGACGTAAAATTACAACATTGCAACGTTGTTGACGGAACATAAACAACGGCGAAAAGATGATCCAACTTTTACCTGTCTAAAGTATAAAAAAGAAATTGAGAAATCCAGTACCTAAAAAAGAGTCTGGTGGTGAACTATAATGAACTGTGAAAGTGTGTAATTTATTATAAAAGATGCTAGGAATAAAAGTTGAATACGACAAGAATTTATGGGATTAATTGAATCGATTACAGATAAAAGATTCCAAACTAAGAATTTAATAACAGGTATCGTTTTTTCGGGAATGTTATCAAAGATGATCATCGAGGTATCATCAGCAGAGCCGAGAACACTAAACGAGGTAGAACGAATTTGAGGACTCACCTTTTGGAGCAGATGTATTGGAGGACTGATAACCGTCGTTGGTTTTTTCTTCTCCTGATGGCAAAGACAGGATTTCATCCACGGCATCTCGATTGATAGTAATGATAACTAGATCACTTAAATATACGTTAAAAAAGCCGCTAGCAAATTTGGTAGTTAGGCATTAAAGCGAGAAAAAAAAACGGTTGTTAATGCAATTTTCGCAGTTCAATTCATGAACAGATATTTCGTTTCGATCGACGACGCTTTGACATTTGCGGGCCTTTTTCGGCGCGGCGTTCTATTACTATTCCGTATAGCGCCAGCGAGCGACTGACAAGCTGAGGACGGCAACGTGAGCCCGCGCCGGGCTTCGGCGTTTGTCCGGAAAGGGGCCCTGATGCATCCGAACGCGGTCTGCTCTAGCCACTTGCGGTAGGCGTCTAGGAAAGAGGAAATGCAACCGATGAATGGATGCCTTGCATTCTTCCGATAATACCTTGTATAATCCCAGCAAGAAACTTCTAAATTATTGTTTGTCTACATAATTAATGCGTTCAATACAATCCGTTTTTTACGTTTCACATTATCTTCTCGAAGATACAAAAAAATAGTGTAATGTGTATTCGTAAATAGAAATGATAATTACATGGAATTCACTGTAAAATAGTTTGCAATTAATTTTAAATTCATTCGAGAACGAAATTAGTTCTTATTCTCCTTGGGCGCATGTAGTGCAACGCACGCATTGGATTTTTTGTTCAAAAAGATTGCAATTAAAAAGTGAAAGCTGAAATTGTTTAATGGGTATGTTATGAACTATGTCAACGTAGAGAGACATTTTTTAAGAAACATATCTCAAGTTGAAAGGCATGATTTTCATTATCTTTGTTCGGTGGACAATTCAATGAATCATTCGAGAAAATGTTGAAAATAAATGTATTCCTGATTAATTTTATCATCTTGATTGATGACAGAGAGCTAGAATTTTTTGGATGTCAGTTTTTTCTTCCTTCTCTTTAGCTGCCCTCTTCTAGCGTAGATTGCTTTTACGCAAATTTTTAGCATTTCTGCTTGCGTTTTTGGCGGATCAAGTTCTCGGCTTTGATGTTTGCTATCAATCTTCCTTTTCATTAGAAGCTGTAGAAAATTCTAATTTCCAAGTCACTTTTTTTATTATAAAATTTTCGACAGCTTTTTTCACTGCACTTACCTAAACTTGCGTTCATTATCGTGCGTTCGTTCAATTTTTTAAAATTTCAAAAATATATCATTACAATCAATGACCATCTTTCTTCAAAAAATTCGCAAATATGTGCTCCTCTCTGGTTACCAAATTTTTCAAAGTAGATAAGCAACACGGGTTCTAGCGCAAAATCGACCATTTGACGCCATTTTGCAGATCCAACGACATCCACGCGTCTGGTAGCCCCGAAAATTAAATGACTTCATGACAGGTGACAGATGACAGATAGCGTCATCTGGTGGTGGACAATGACAAGATGACAGATGGCAGATATCGCCATCCGGTAGTGGCAGGCAATGACATGTGACACATAAAACAATTGAAATCAGCTGATCAGTAGACGCCATCTTGAAATCGGACATGCCCAGTAGCAATTATATAGATTTACGAGTAAAAATGGTCGATTGTGCGCTAGAACCCGTATTGCCTATCTACTAATGTTTTATTTTAATTCATGTATAGTTTGCAGTTCATTCCGAACTTTGTCTTTTCTCCGGCATAATTTTATAGCCAACCTTCTTTTATCCAATTTTCTTTGAATTTATGAACATCCCTCAGTTATTTATCCAACATTCGAATTTCTCCACTTACTACACCCGAGGTTTTCGATTGTTCCACAATATGTCAACTCTTCTTGTCTTTTAAATCCATAAAGTTTCCAATCATTTCATTATTTTTAGGAGTAGATACCCCAGAAACCCAATCACAACATATTACTCAGCCAAAAGACTCTACGATTAGAGAAATCGAACGTCGTTAATATTTGATCGCTTCAATATCTGAAAATGATTCCCCCACAAAATCTAGATGGATTCTATAAATAATTTAGACACATGTGGCGTGATTGGTGCGAACATAAAAACGATATGTTTACACGAACTACCAACTTTTCACGTTGGACCGTGAAACTGACATTCCGTAAAAGAAACGATCTGTTTATTAAAACCCTCCCTGATATATGTATTACTCGAAGGCAAATTGGGAAGCCTCTTTATTTTATTACCGTTGCCGTGTTAATATAAATTTTACATTAATTGCAGTTTCGTTCGAACCATACATTTCGAATAATGAACCAAGTCATATAATTTCAGATTTTTTTTCTGATTTCGGGATTTAAAGTTATGACCATTTATTATTACTACGAAAATATCCAAATGGATGCCATTGACTTTCTAATTATTCGGTTTCGGCACATGCAACATCGGTGAAACGATGAATAATTCATGGTAAAATACCTAAATATCGCGAATGCGTGCCCGTGAAGGTAAGTACTACAACATAACAGAAATTGAACAACCCACATACTTATAGTGAATACATTATTTATGACGCAATTCTTGGATCCTCCTCGGTCTTTTTGTATTTACCGAGTGATTCATAAATTTGAATATTAATTGGGGTAATATTTTTTCCAATTATGAAACTTACTTATTCAAGACCATTTTTTTATTTTTTACACATTTTATGCTCAAAAAGTTTTTATATCATTGAAAATATGTGTTGCGATCTGGGGATTACTTCTGTCACAAATGAAGCAGTACAACTTTTATCTCATAAAATTTTTCTTATTTGTCACCGGAATAATAATTCAATTTAATTGCAAAATAAAATTGGAACCCAGATATTCCGAAGGCAACAGTTCATCTTTGCGTGTATTGTTCAAACAATTCCTCCTTCTAAACAGTCTTCTTCGTGGAAATGTATCGTAAGCTTGACAATGAGAAAAGAAAACAATTTTCTTATCAATAAGGAACTATTGTCAATTTCTATTCGGTTTACAAACATGATGAAAGAACTGCGAATGTATCGCGTTTATTGCTGAAAAACATTTTTGTTTCGAATCGATTGCTTGTAATTCAGAGGTTGAGATGGTGGCTGTGAAACCCAAGATGAGCACGACCTTTATTTTCTGTGTTTTATTCACTTCTACAAACAAAAAGCGAAGAGTTTCTTTTAAGAATACTACAATATACATCAATAAATGCTGCATCCACTGTAGGTCCACATCTGACCCCGGCGCATACGCCAATTTTCGAATCCTTGTTTGTGAATGCGGCCATATAACTCGATATAAAAGTTTATAAAGCGAATATTGCTATGTTCATATTAAGAAAACACTAAAACAGCAAGAAGGCATCTTAAACTTCGCAGTACATAGAAGTCAGCGTATCCACCTATCACAACCATAAAAACTGGTGGATGCGCCGGGGACGTTCGTCTGGATAGCAGAGCTTTGTGCATGAACAATCGATAATCGAAGAGATGCACGTTCTTTGGAATCTATCACGTTCCGCCTACATTACGATTTATTCGATAGGTATACGCGATCACGATTGCGTCAGAAAACGTCACATTCGATCGCGATTATCGCCGTGAAAAGTATCAATTTCAGCGTGGATAGAAGACACGAAGCCAGGAGAATAAGTAGCCGGTGGCAGATTCCTATCGCGGAATAGAGATGGATATCGCGATCGCAGAGAAATTTCCGTTTTATTTTCGTTCCAACTACAGGCTGCGAAACGTGTGAAAAACTCGGACTTCGTGGTCTCCGTCTTCGTGTATTCGCAATGGGTCCATCACTTATATAAAGATTCATGAAATAAACGCTTGTGTGTTTGTTGAAGAACCGGCTGCGATAGTTGTTTTTTCATTTTTCCCCATTTCTCACATAGTACGAAGCTCTAAGTGAAGTTGTTTGTCTTAGTAGCGGCAAGATGTGGCTTAATGAAATCATTATCTCGTATCTAAATATTCCTCATGTTGCCGTTCGTATCGAGCGTATCATAGCATCAAGACATGCTCTGTAGTCCTATGCTCAAGTAAATAGAACCACTTTGCTAATTATGTGCATAGCGGTGAAATTAATCAAATTACTTATCTTGGGGATGGAGATGATACCTAACTTCACCAGTGTCTTTATTTCCTATTTCTTAAAATCATCTCCGAGTTCTCAATGCTGCTTTTTTGGTTACATCTCGAAAGACGCTCACCACTACAACGTGTTAGTAACGCTCCTAGACGATTGAGTTATTATACTCAGTATATATATGTTCGAAGGGATTCGCAATTCCTATTTAGGTTTGTAAATATTTTTTCAATTATTCGCTGTACAAATACAATATTACTTTGCTTCTCACGTAGTCCGTACCAAAAACGCTCCAAGAAAAAGACATGCAGAGTCGAGGTAGATTTTCAATAGTATTTATGATAATTCGGTATCCCCTTTACGGTAAGGAACCACGGACGTATTATAATAGATCTAATTTATTTTATTATATGAATAGAATGACAATTTGTTATACAGAAGTTATTCAGAGATGACGTTGCGTGAATGTCGCGAAGGGCTGTTATTTTCCCTACCACCCGCAGAGTAACTTTTAATAAATGATACCGAGCTGACAGATGAAATATGGAATGTTTAGGGGTAGAATTTCGGTTAATGTTTTGATTATACGACAAAAACGAGAGTGGTGCGATTAGCGTCCACGTCAACGATGGGATGAATGGGGACGCCTGGGCAGCGGAAAGGATTTGAAAATCAAATATCATTAATTTATTATGTATAAATGATACCAAGCAATACACAATGTTTTATTAATTATAATATGGCAAATAGGTATTTTTCAACAACAATACATAATGTTGCTCGATTTATTGCACCTACCTCTAAATTCAAAAAAGAACAATAAAAACTTTATAAAAATCACCTTAACAAAAATCAGGAACATTTTGAGTGAATATAAACGTTATCCACATTCAACGAATAATTTGCAAATTAAAACATCCCTAAGTACAACGCAATATAAAGAAATGCCAATAATAAAATGTGATTTCGAACGCTATGTTCAATTTTGCATGTTACACTGTATAATATTATATAATTCCACATTTACAACTATTTTTGTTTTCATATTTATATAGTATATAATACGATTCTGCCCCATAGCAAAACTAGATTTCGGTGGTAAAACGGTTCTATGCTATATAAAAGTTACACGTCGCGTTTTTTTTCCTCTAAATTTTCACCGTTACAAGAAGGGTTAGGAACTGTTTGCAGCGCTACGTCCGGAAAACCCGCGACCGGCTGTTAATAAAGGCACCAAGTACCTCAACAATCGACTTGTCCGATAATTTCGAAAATATTGAATCATTCGCAATGAGAAAATAAAATATTGTCAAGGTACCGCATCGGAAATTATAGGAACCATTTCATTTGCATCTTTCGAAAAAACTCCTAATGATATCATCGGTTATCCGCGGGAGTGAACAATGGTTTGCATTTCGGATTTTCTGTTAATCGAAGGCGTGGAAATCAAAGGAAAAAGTATGGCACACTCTGTACAAGATGTAAGTTCGCCAACCGTCCCGCTTCGTGCGTATAGAAATATCTGTACACTATTTTTTAAATCTTTTTGATATTCTGTTTTTATCGTGCTAATATTATAACCCGGATATCTGCATAAATTTCTCGTTTGAGGTCTGTTCTGAGGTATAGTGATTGTTAGTGACGGTGCAATGGACAATCTCCCAAACGTCACCGCCACTTTTTGAGGTAGAGAAGAAAAACATAATATCAAAACATCACAAGGTACCTTACATTGCAGTTCGAATATTTATTGGGACGTATTGCTTTGAATAATTTTGAAAAACAAAACGAAATTCTCCAAAAACTAAACAGAACAACAATCCGAAAAAAGTTGAGCAAGTATTTGAAACTGCAATGTAATAGAGAACTATCCTAGAATTATTTGCATTTTAGTCAAGATACTACTTTTTTATACATAAAACTTACATATTAGAACTTGAAAACTATAACTGTCAACAATCATTCAGTTAATCAGAGGCTATATACAATCTTAGTAGTACAAGTAGTACCTACTTGGAAATAACTCGGCAAAAAACTGAAAGCACCATTTCGTATCGGAAATTGCGAGAATATGATTTCCATCATTATTTACTGGGATTTCTACTCAAAAAAATCATCGAGTTCGACCTTTAACAACGGGATAATTTCTAGGATTACTTAAACATTAATTAACAATAATTTTTACACGTGCTGTCTAAAGCTATCTAAGTAGTACCTTGCGTATTTCTCTCGATCAAGCAAATACCTCAACAATAATAATATACTACTATCAAACAACAATTACAGCGGAGCATTAGTATATTCCTGTTATGGTTGTTCCACGCCCATCCTTTCGTTTTCATCATAAACATTTATACCGTGATACGGTACGAAAAGATGCGCATTTGGCAGTTGATTAAAGTGGAAGCGACCGACTTTAGGAAGTATTCTAATGGAAGTTGACTCAGGAGAAAATCTAGATTATATCGGACCATTTCCTGAACATATCACCGGTTATTACTACTTATTATCGCTTATATATGCCTACTGAATAAGATCCACGGAAAATCCCTGATAGAAGAAGAATGTTATGAAATTTTGTACTTGCTGAGTTAAAAACCATCGATTTTACGTACTAACTGATATTCAATTTATACCGGGTGTCGAAAGTCCAATCAAACATCGTCAATGTTTGAAAAAAAGTATGAGGGGAAAAAAGAAAGTTACCTTATGAATCGGCAATTTTGGGACACCCCGTATCAATCGACTTCACGCCGATGAAGACGTTTGTCAATCTGTGTTACGGAAGTTTGCGTTCGAAATAATATCATCGTCTGATTGTACAGTGAGTTGGGGATTGCTTTGATCGGGAAGCATTGTGGAAGAATCTGTATAAAAATAATAGATCTTGTAAAAAATGTAACATCGCTAAAAATACATAGAAAAATATCGTTACGAAGGCAAAACGTATTTGTACGATTTTTACCTGAATGGAGAGACTTTTTTTTGTATACTCGAACGAACTCCAGAACGTTTTCCGATTAAGAATACACGAATATATCAATCAAACTAACGCTAACGATTTGGACGTGTTCCTCGAACGGGGACGTTTAGTGTCACAATTAGAGTCTATTTTACGTAACATCGATTTTGTATGCACTATTTGCTATGCCGTATACTTTTCAACCCTAGAGTTTATTATCTCGCGCACACTCTCCTATTAAACGCTATTTGAGGTAGACGGATGGAATTCGAAACATTCTCGAACGGAGTTACCGAAAACGTGAGGTAGATGGATGGAATAAATGCTTTCTAATCGCCAGCCTTCAAACTCTCTGGCTCTGCTTCTTCGTCACTATAATCATCTTCTTCGCCACCTGAAGAGTCTGCAGGTTCTCTCTCCCTTTTGGAAAAGTTGATGTTAATATTTGGTATTCATAATAACTATGTGAAAACCAGTGATGTAACGAATATCAATGTTGACATTCGCGAATGCTAATATTCATTTTTGAATTTGGCGCCTTTATTTTGACAGCTTACTCGGCGCGCGAGTCCCACGCGCACATTTGTTTATCCGAGCATTGTCGAGCCGATCCGAACGAGGCCGATTGATGTTGTGTTTACTTTACAGAAGATCGTTAACAGAAACAGAAATTAAAAAAATTTGTGTTTAGAGTGAGTTTAATGATTTTTTCAGATAAGTTTCTAGTGAAATATGAACTTATTTTACGCTTTGCGATGCTGAATGAGCTAGATGCAAGATTTGTAACAATGAATATTCTCGATAAGATGAGAAATCATCTGAAGTCAATGCATAAGATCGAATTTTTTTAATTAGAATGTTCAAGATTTTGTAATAAATATTATAAGACATTAGTGAGTATTTTCTTGTTTGATTTACCTTTTTGTCTATTTTTTCGGATATACATATTCGCAAAGTGATCGCATAATTTTTGCGAATGCAAATGTCAAAATATATGCGAATACTTGCGAATGCGAATATTCGTTACATCACTAGTGAAAATCACGCCAGTCAATCACGTCCAGATTTCTACATTATTATATATGTATTAATTTTGAGTTGAAATGTATTTTAGAAATAGTTGTTACCAAAGAGGAAAAAGATTCCATCAGAAAACTTTCATAGCTATCTTAAAGGAAACGCTAATTTGAAAAATGATACGATCATTAACTAATTATTGCATTAACGGTATAATGAACGCTATCATACCTCATTTATAAATATAAAATCCTAAATTAAATGATATTGAATGTGTATTTTTGCGACTTGATAAATCTGAAACGTTGGTGACTCGCATTTTTCCCTCATTAATTTTTCTACTATTTTCAATCATTCACCTTTCTCTTTCACTCGTAACTTCTCTTTCGTCTCTTCTTATATTTTCGTCGTTTCTTTTCATCAAGTAGTCGTTCGCACTATGCATGTGTTGTTGCATCTTCTCCAGAAAATGGTGTGGCGACGTTTTATCCAAACCCATGGCGTTTAGCTGGGCCAATTTGGCAGCGTGAACGGCCGCCGCCGCTTGCTCCGACGACATCATCCCCATTCCCAAACTATTTTCCGTAATAAATTGTAGATAAGTGTCTAAAATTGCGGAACCCGTAGTATTGTTCCCTGATACAGGGGGCGGTAAAGGTCCCGGATAAGGTTCTTTGGACATATTTTGAGATAATGAGTCGATGCTTTTCGCAGCTACTGCTTGGCCCGCTGAGCCAAATCTGCGTGAAGAGCGTTTAAGTACGGATTTCAATATTGTTGCCTTTTTACACTAACCTATTCATTTTGTAGTTATTTTGGTGATTCATAGGTGGAGACATTCCTATATCCATTCCTCCATATCTGCTCGACATTGTCAAATCTTCTGGGTCATTGTCGCCACAAATGGAGCTACCTGCTTCTGAGGCTGCGCCGGAAAATGCGCTTTTGGCGTCAAGTTTGACATCAGATCGTCTTGGACCCGTAGGCGATGCTCTTGCTCTTAATTCAGCAGCACTTATCTTTACACCTGCTTTCGCTAGTAACCTATGAAGTAAACTCTGCATTAGATCACTTCATTTTTCATAATGAACTCAAACAGACGTTTGATGAATCATTCAATAAAGTACACAACAATTAATGTTACTTACTTGCTCGCAAGTTCAGGATCAAAAGGTGCAGGCATAGGTACTACTGGTAAATCTTTTGTACTGATACCGCGGTGTTGTCTGGACATATGGGAATGCAAAGAATTCCTGGACTTGGCAACGGTACCACACAAGACGCATCTGTATCCAGGGCATATGGTGTGTTTATCTTCCAAATGCGTCCTTAAAGTATGAGCGGATCTGTAGATTTTTCCACACTTTGGACAGGGTCGTGGATCCGTGGCTCTTACTCGTATCATATCTAATGATCTTCTGGAGACTGAAAGAAAATATCTTGGTTCAATTGAGGGTAATGTTTAAAGAGTGTTTCCAATTTGATGGTATAAGGATCAAAAATTTATTGAGTACGTATTTTTACAACATAGAAAATGAAAGCAATACTGATTTCTATCACATCATCGTCAGGCCATCATATGATATTTCCACATGGATAAGTTTTATCTGAGCCCAAGGCTGTAGCTTTCTGGGTTTAGGGATTTGATGTGCTTCATGATCACCCACTGTTTTGAATGTTTGCATCGCATATGATTGCGTACGGAATTCGGATGAGCGAATCTTTTGCCACATTCAGTTACGGGGCAGAAATGGCTGTCTCTTGGGTAGTGATGTTCGATATGCAGTCTCGCCGTATTGGAATTTTCCAACACTAGATCGCATAATGGACACTCAAACTTGACGCTGACTTCGGAATGCTGGTATTCCTGCTGGTTAAGAAAAGGGACGCTTCCTCGGCTGCTGGCATCTGGAATGCCAAACCACAGAATTAGAAGGGGATTAAAATATTAACTAAACTAGACAAAGCTATGATTAGGTCGTATACCGACTGCCTTCTAATTCTGTGGTTACGTTTGGGATTTCGATATTGAATCGATTAAGGTTTGAGGAGGTGAAATTCAAATCGGAAGCCTCCTTCTCATCCCGTGTACTTTCCATTGATGGTTCAGCAAGTAATGTCTAGTTCTCTTTTTTTTACCGCAAACACTACACACTAACGAGTCGTCGTCATCCGAGGTGGAAGTCAGATGGAGATTTCTTATGTGTTGTCTTAAGTTACTTATATTCGAATAGAATCGGCGACAATGGGGACACTGCGGTTTGCCGGTAGAATTGAGATACTCCGGAATGCCGAACGACGGTGCCGCCCCTGCAAAATCAGAGGCGGCATTAGAGAAGGAAGGGTGGAAACTACAAGTGATAAATACTGCCTTCCAGAAGGCATTAAATTGTATTTAACTTTGAGCTAAAGTTACTAATAAATTATCCGTGAGGACAAAAGAGTTGGCCAAGTAGGACTAAACGTAAGAAGAAATCAATTTTACTACTGCAACAAATTTATACAAAACCAAATTGAGTAGCCATTTTTTTTTGACTACTCTACAATAAAAAGGAATAGACCATAAAGACTCACTTGGTAGGATTCATGAAAAAGAAGACTGTGATATTTATTAATACGTTTATTATGAGGAAGACATGACTTGTACAATTCAAGCCAACCTAATCCACAAAGTGAAAAAGTCAGTCGATGGTTGGTTTCGTTCCGGAAATGGAAAAGAAATATTTAAAGACAACGGAGTGTAGAAAAATCTGATTCTCAAGACCTTTGAGAGGTAAGACCCGGAAAATAGAACAATCCAGGGTATCGGAAAATTTGAAGAAAATACAGTGTTTTTATATGATTCTAAGGTGTAGGAGAATAAATGACAAGTGAAAAATTTGCTGAGAAGAGGACTTAAATTCCAATCACCGGATACCAGTATGCAGAGCAGTTTACGAAAGAGAAAACATGTTTAATAAACTCAAGTTTTGGAAGCAAACGGACGTTTTGTATGCATTTTCAAAACGAACTCTGATGACAAATCGTTAAGTTTAATTGTTTACCTGAATTGGGTCATTCGGTATGCAATTCAAGTTTGGTTCATTAAAAAATTAGCGAAATATCTGTTGCGTTATTATTTTATGAATTTTTGTGCAAAACCTTTTACATTATTAAAAAGAGAAATTTGTTTTATATTTCACAAGGATGCAAACAGCTGCTTAAAGTTGATGAGCCAATGTTTTTAATTCTCATAAATATTTTGCATCGACTCGCATATTTGCATTTCATCAAACAAAAAATAAGATTATCAATATTAGAGTATTATAATTGTGAGAGAACGTTTATTACTACATTATTTAGGCATAATTCATTGTGAAGATTAATAATCAATTTCGTGGTTTGATTTTTAAATTCAGAGGGGTGTTTCGATTCGCAGTAATATCGTTGGACTCAATTATCAAAGTGACCATTATTTCAACAGAAATTTCGGTGCCTCACAACAGCACTATATTTTATTGGCCATAAATTCGTCTAATAACTACTTATTTGTTTTCTCCGAGTCTTTTATTTTCGTGCTACGCCAATTATGAATACTCTGAATGGATTATTGCAAAAAAAAATGTTATGGCGAATTCCTGAAACGTTCTCTTCCATCGAACGTCTGCCCTCGTTTTCTCCTTCTGGTGGAGGCAATTTGACAAACTGCTTTTATTTTTCAAAGTCTGTGGAAACGCCTTTTACATTATGGCCGTTCTTTCTGTATAAGGTTTCGGGAAAAATTCCAGATGTCACGCATGTTTTGCCGGGAAGTCGAAAAGTCGGAGAGCCGTCATAACGACGTCGACGTCGTCACCGCCCGGCGTGGTAATAAAATTAACGTTCAAGAAGGACGTAATCTGACGACATTAAAGTAAAATACGGCAAGTCCGACAGCAATTCCTCAAAATATATCGAAGAAAAGGAGGGTTTTTATCAGAGGGTATGAGGCAGTAAAGTACGTTATAGCGTCCAAGCACGAACAGTCGATAACGAGTCCGGTATTACGACTGATATGGCCTAGTAATGCTTATGCCCGAACTATGCTCTCCCCTATTTCCCATTTTCCGCTTTTCTTTTGCTCGTCCCTATCCGGACGTTTCAACCCCATTTCCCCCCACCACATGGACGATCCGAAAACTTGCCCGGCCTGTGCGGCGGCGGGAGCGGCAGTGGTACGCTCTATTCAGATAATACGAGAAACGGGATTTGGAACGAGAAACTTTTCCGTTTTTCTTCGTTCTCCTCGTGCACGCCTCTACCACCAAACTAAGTTCCCGATAAACACGCTTTGTTCGCTTAGTTTTCCATTTTATTTCCGAGGGCAGCTTAAGACGATAAAGTAGTTTGGCAGAAAAAGCCGCGCGCACATACACACACATAAAACGATCCGGCATCGTTAGAGACCCGATTCCTATTCTTATTCTTCGTTATTGATTCCCGATTTTCCATCGGAAATCCGTGGGGTCGTTAGGGATTCTTTGCCGACAGATTATTGTTTTCTTTTCATAGAAAAATGCAAAACGATATGAGGGGATTTTCGCGGAATTTATACTGTGACCCGATCAGCTTCCTTTATATCTTTGGGCTTTTTGAAAATAGGCGTGATATGATTTGAGAAATTCGTATTTGCAATTACTTAATTTTGCTGATAATGATTTGGCGATCGAGTTTTTCAATAAAGATTAAAATATTAATTAAAATATTCATTTTTAATTATGCTTTCAAGCGATCCAACAATATTTGGATCGCTCATTTACTAACGGCATGCTAATATATGAGCTGTACGCACAGTGCAGCAAATGAGCGAGTCACCAGAAAAGAGTTCCGAAGTGAGCGGCTACTTCAAAATGAACGACGTTTTTGAACTGTGCAACTTCTTTGACATGAACAATCCTTTCCGGCTTTTAAGAACTGCACGTCACTTTCAAACTAAGCGCTTTCTAGGAAATAGTGATGGTCGTTGGTTTATTTGAGCTCGCCGTTCGTTCAAAGAACGATACGAAAGTTTGGAGAATATTTCCGGAAGAATATTATTTTTGCAATTCACAAAAGGCTGAGGCGGTCGTGGAGGACAGAGTAGGGCGCCCGCTTCGCTTGCACTGCAGCCGTTATCTGTGCTGGTTGCTAATGATTTCAGTAAGATCACCAGTGTTGGTTCTCACATTGATGAATTTATCCCCGGTTTGGGCACTAATCACTTGACCACTATGCACGAGAATACAGTTAAATCAATTATCGACGGGTCGTTTTTCAAAATGGATGAAATGAAAGTACCTGAAACGGTTGCTTGGGAAACAGTTCTCCGAAAAATCGAACGCAAAAAATCAAAAATATGAAAAAGGAATGAAATTGGAAAGAAAACCCCTTTAGAAACCGAAACATAATTTCTAGTTTTATGGAATGTTTTCAATTTTCAGTGGTTGACTGTCCACTTGTTTGTGTAAGTTTTTCACAATATTTTGTTCAATATTCCAAATTCTTTTCGTGGAATTTCAAAACCTTTTCCTTTCTAAGTGTCCTTTCATTTTTGACGGGCTTCTTTATTTTGAATCGAAATTTGACAATACACAATGTTACTGAACTGGAAGTACAAATAAAACGAATAATTCGAAGAAAAAAAAGTTCCATAAACATGATTCCGTAAGCGTTTGATTGTGTTAAAATTTTGATTTTTTTTCATGTTTTTTTTCTCATACTATCTGCAATTGAGAAGATATTTAACTGAAATTTAGTACAAATATCACAATTTGTAGTTTACGACATTTGACATAACAATTTCGAGTCCAAATCTACAGGGTGATATTTTTTCTTGAATATTGTCCCCTGTTTCTCTCCACAATTTTTTTTTGATGCGTTCTTACAGTAATCTTCATATATTTTTGTCGTTTTCAAGAAAAATATTCAAAATGTCACAAAATATCAGCGGTTATTGATTCTTATAGATATTTTTCAAATATGTAGCAATGATTCATAAATATTTGATTAAGTTATCTAATTAGCACAAAAATATGTTATGTTCTTCAAGAAATGTAAAATTTAAAAATTATCGGTAATACAAAAACTAAATAACAAAGAACTGAATTTTGACATCCTGTATCTTCTAAGTGAGACGTTTGCGGTTCTATGTTTATGGGATTTTATTTTTTCACGAATAACCCAGTTGGCTGTTTTCTGAAGGAACATAGATTACAGATTGGACCAATTTTTTTAGTTTACAAATAATCACTAGAGTAAACTGAATCAGAAAAACGGGACAATATTTTTAATTAGAGTTCGCAAGACCGACACCAACCTGGTCTTAGTCTCGAAAAGCGTCCCTTAGTCTCGGTCTTGTCGAATTCTTAGACTTTGAATGAACTTTTTGATTTGAATTTTACAATGGTTAAAAATTGCTGTAATATTTGTTTGTTGAATTTGAACAATTTGGTATTTTCGACAAATAGTAAATAAAATTACCACTAATATATAATTAATAAATGACAAAATTAAGTTTTCTGACGAAAATCAGGCAACGCTCATGTTCATCTTTATTTATTATTCTAGTAAAGTTACAAATCATGAGATAAATTCGAAAAAAACTTTAACATAGTAAATTTTAGAATTACAGAATGTAAAAATGACTCATTTGATTTTCTTTCATAGAGATATCAACAATGAAAATTAACCAAGGAGTAACTATGGAAAGAGAAAAAAGTTTGGTAAAACGATAATTAGACAGTAGTGCAAAATTATTATTATTTTTTCGAGACTGAGACCGAGACTAAGGTGGTCTGGGTCTCTTATCTCGAAAATGGAGACCGAGATCATTATATTACGATCGAGACCACTCTTGGTTTCGATCGTAATATTGCGGTCTCGGTCTCCATTTTCGAGATAAGACCGAGACCGTGGTCTCACGAACCCTTAATCTTTGATTAAAGCAATCATGAAAATCTTATAAAATTTTTCGACCACCGCTATAACACAAGACCTTTGTTTGATTCGGTAACGTCGATCGGCAATTCGCGGTTCAGAAAATTGATTTCATCACACCTACGGGGAAAAAAAAGAAAAATCAGACTAGGAAGGATTCGAACTCATCGTTGCGTTAAGGCGAACGCTTTTCGATTCAAGTTATGCCGGCAGCTATAGAAATGTAGAAAATCGTTCACATTCCGCTTGTTGATGCGACGGATTTTCAGTTTTTTTTTTTCTTTAAAAACCAAGGGATTTTCGAAACGAATCACAGATTTTATGAAAACAGAGTATCATTTTTTCTGAAACCATGGTTGAAATTACATGCTAAAAAAGAAGAATTGATGATACGTATCCTAGCTAAATTTATTTCGTCGCCCGTTGTTCAAATTATTTTCCCTTAAAGGAGCGAATTCGTTTGTGCCTTCACGCGATGTCACCGTCGCCGCTTCTCCCGGAAAAATGTCCGTTTTCGTTACGCCGAAAATCAATCCCAATTTAATCGGGTCAGGATTGCCACGGAAATTCGAAACGCCAGCGCCAATACCGAGGCGCTTTATTCATTACTGCCTTCTTCCCGGGGCGGAAATCTAATCGATGCTAAATCGAAACATTTTCCGCGAGAAAATTTTCCAATGGCGATAATTTGGGAACCGATCAAACCTAACTGTGGTCGGGCGGTAAAGCGAGGGTGGGGGGTCATCAAATGGGTAGGTGTAAAAGAAAGCGGGGGCGGTACAAGAAGGGCGCGGGACGGAAACCCCGAAAAAAAGGGGGTCGATAAGAACTGTAATATTGATAGTTGATGGGAGTGTGCGTGTGAATGGCATCCTATGGCGTGAAGTTGGCAATATTCACTCTCCATTCGGGCCACGAGAGCACCTTTGCGACGTGATGGACTTTAACGCAGGATCGGATTTTGATAGATAGAAGCGTGATCGGGACAACGGAAGGAAGGACCACTCTATTGTCGTTGATTTAATATAAATGCTCGAAACGCCTACCTTCTATGGAATATTTAAAGGGTTGGTGAAATGGATCGACACTGAATTTTAATTAAAAGTAAAACTTTTCAAAATGGCGCGGCGTCTATTCATTATTTCACAACGATATTCTTTTGGCAACTACGACATTGAACAAGATCAACCAGTTTTGGAAAGCACAATTGCATCCTGATGGCTAAATGGAAAATGGGGCTCGTGCCGAGCCTGATCTCGAACTCGGACAAAGAGTGAAATTGCGATTCGGACTTGCTCGTCGAGTGTGGAATAAATCAATAGACGTTGCCCGTCTTCTGGCCGTACGGTCGGCACGTTTATAAGTGCAGAAAGGAGGGTGGCCCCGGAAATGGAAGGGACGATCGTAAAATCTCATCAAATTCACCCATTCCGATCACTCTCATTTTCTATATTTCGTCGTTGAAATTGCAATAGAAGAAGGCCATAAAAACCAAGTTGGAATCGCTTATTTGGTTAGTTGGCGCCGGAAAATTTGTGTCCGTACGCGAGTTTCAATATTTTACTGATATAAATGGAATGTCGCTCAGACGGGGTTGCAGTTGCCGAGCGCCGCGCCGCCCCCGCGCACGTTACATCTAGTGACAGATCGAGGAGGGGTGGAATAGTCCGGCGCCCTTTTTTGCCGTCACCATTAAGGAACGGAAAGTGACAGCGGGCGATGTCCAGTTTGGGGGAAAAACGATCGGAGTCGTTTTAAAAAAATTGGGGACGATCCGAGGTAGCATTTAAGCGAATATCATCGGGAGAAGAATGCAAAAAAACTTACCGAAACTATCTGGATTGCCGTGCATGCCCGATGGTCCCGGAAGGAGTCCCCCTAATCCTGCATGGAAAAAAGATATTAACTCGATTTTGCGTCAATTTGCCAGTCGGAATTTACCTTGAAGCCCCAGCAGGGCGCCCGGAAACGACGGCTGACGATTGTCGATCAATCCGCCGTTTGAGCCGTAGGGATGGTGGTCGTCGAGCATCGGATAATCCGAAATCTCAGTCTTGGGGGTGATTGGATCGTTGTGATCGCTCATCGCGGTGTCGCTGCTGTTGCTCTCCTCTCCCGTTGAATGCGCCTGCATCGATGATTCAGAATTATGACCTTTCTGTTGAAGCCAGATCGGCAAATAGAGGAACAGGGCTATCCCGTGGCTCGAATTTATTTACCTCTTTCGGCGTGGGTCCTTCCAGCGCCTGTCCCAGCAACGATTCCTGCATGTCGCCGTTACCCCTTCTGGAAGGGGTCCGCGTTCGTTCGGGCGTCACATCTCCGGGATCGGTTAGTCTTTCGCGCTTGACCGGTGGCGGCGATAAACCTCTATCGCCCAAATCCACCCTCTCCGTCGACCATGGCAAGGACGCTGCCGAATGCTGCACGAGATTCAAATCATAACTACGACCCGGATCTCTCTACAATTATTATAATTTTCGAATCGATTACAGTATACGTATGATTCCGAGATCTATCGTAACTGGAATCTTGAGAAACTTCCTCGTTATTATATTCCGTCTTACGATCGTTTACGTATTAGAAATTGAGTTTCTTACGTTACATATCGCATTCATTATTATTTTGATTTGATTAATCACCGTCCCGGAATCTCCTGTTCGTATACAAATCTACCTGAATAAAATGAAACTATGTGGAGTGCAACTTTTAGCTAGAGCAAAAATGTAAATAGAGAAAATTAAAAACTTTTTCCGGCTTTAGAGTATCTGTCACATTTTCTCTTAAGAGATATTTATATTTTAATTAGAGTTTGGATTATTTTCTATATTAGTGATTGATATACCAAAGTGGCAAAATTTTCTAATAGCTAATTTCTCCTCGATTTTCATATTTAATGGATATATCATAATAGCGTTTGTTCATTTTATGCTAATATCTAAAGTATTCATACCTTCTAACGGAATTACGTTCACGAATTCCCCAATGAAATACTGATAATGAAAAATCGGACATGTCTAAAACATTTTTTTTGGAACGATAACTTAATTTACGCAAATTAATTATGTATAAAGATAAATATGACGGATTTGGCTTACATAACACTAAAATATTGCAAAGGATAAAATTATTGATAATATCAGTACATATTCAGCATATTTGAATACATATGCGAACCAACCGTAAGAGCCGGTTCTTGATTTTATTTTCAGCTATCCACTGAATTTCAAAAAATCTAAAAGATCCATTGTGAATTGTTTCCTAACTTATAAGGGGACTGGCTTCATCGAGGAACTATTTTTATTTGAAAAAAATTAAGCACGCTTTCTTTCTCGAAACTAAAATAAAATTGTAAATTTTCGCAAACATCAATAAGAAAATCTCAATTTCGTCCATCTTTAGTCATTGTATAGACTGATATGATATCAAAACTGTAGTACGAAAATACAAATTCCCATTACCTCTAATTAACTCATAAAATAAAATAAAATAGAAATACAAGCTTGGTTTCAATACAAAACTCTATTCGTTCTACTTTTCAAGCCACAGTTTTATTTCGCATGCAAACGTAATGAATTTGCATAATTTTATTTCTTAAAAAGCCAGACGCGTTAAGGCGTCTGCATCGGTTCCGTTGGACGAGCAATAAAAATTGTAACGTTGCATGCTGAATGCAATTTTTCTTGCTATTATGTTACAGCATTTATGACTCTTTCAACAAATGCATCAGTAGACGCTTACCAGTAAAAAAAACTACCGCACTCACAAAAATTTCATGGGAAGAGCAATGAAATTCGTAACGTAACGGTAAGAAAATTTACAACCACCAGATCTATGAGCGTTCTTGGATAAAATTTTAAATTTAAAAAAACCAAATAATTTTGCTCAACTTTTGGGAAAGTGATGAGGAAAGTGTAACGACAATGTGGAATGCATTTATATTATTGCCAAATAACCGGTGCAGCAAATGGAAATGAAAAAAATTGAAATGAAAGTGAATAAAAACAAAAAAATACAAATGTATAAGCTAAAAGCTTTATTATGACTTCAATTGTGCAATTGTTTCTCTTTTTTGATACATGAAACGGTAACTTTGTTAGTATTGGTTTTAGAAATTTTACTTTCATCAGAAATTAGAATATTCACTAATTTTATGCTATATTTACTCTGTTACGTATCCTGTTACATGTGATTTTTGTTTTGTTTCCAGATGATTATTGTGAAAAATATATTTTTATAATTTTTTGTGTAATAAGTTACTGCCTTTTTTTTCTTAGTGATTCTGTATGGATGAAAAACAAATAACTCATTCCATTTATTGAATAAACTAAAGATTCTTAATATGAATATTTATATCAACAAAATTTGGGGTATAATCAGAACGGGGCAATGTTAACAAGCTTTATATATGATTTTTTTGGGTTTTGCATGATTTTGTTAACTGAATTCAAAAACGCAAATTAGGTTATCAAAAGTCAACAAATTCCTCTAATCTCTAGAAGATAGGACAATCTATTAGAATTTTCAAGCTATTTCCTAAATTGTGACGGATGCTTGTCAAAAAAAACTTTCATGAAGACTTAGTGAAGCTTTATTGAGATAATACAAATCAGGTTACTGACTTTCCAAAAATTGTCTCCAATATGTGGAGAATGTAAAATATATTCCATTTTTCAGGAAATATTGTGAGAAAAATAAAGAATTATCGATCGTATTGTAAACAAATTCAAATCTTGCGCAGCTATTGAATTATCAATATTCCTATTCAATAAAATGATAGTATTTATCAAATTTTCAAGATTTTCAAGATTCTTCTTAGTTATCCAAACGAGCAAAAGTATTTTTCGACCTTTCAACATTTTACGATTTTATTTCAAAATTCAGTCTGAAATTTATTCTGAAAATTTGAAAATATTTTCTCAAAAAACATTTGAAACTGTAGATACCCATACTTTCTTCAACTTTCAAATTTTTGAAGCTTTATTCATGTTGTCAAATTCTTTTTGGTAATTGTTCAAATTTTTGTCCAATCCATTCAAATTTCAATTCTTAACCAATTCTCAAATTTGTTCTGAATTTTTCATTTCCCTGTCTAATCTTTTCTGAAATCGTTATTAAGAATAATTAAACGCTTGTTTAGATAAAAAAAATCAGGTTACTGAATTTCCAAAAATTGCCTCCAAATAATCGAAGTTTCAAGAAAAATTGTAAATATACTTTCGCAAATTTTATATATTTCGATTGAAGGAATAATTAGTTTTTCATTTCTTCAAATTTGAAAATATTCATCAAATTTTCCACATTCTCAAGATCGTTCTCAGTCTTTCCAAACGCGCAAAACTATTTTTCGACATTTCAATATTTTTCGATTCTATTTCAAAACATGGTTTCAAACTTTTTCTGAAAATTTCAAAGTATTTTCGCAAATACCCTTTGAAATTTTAGATTTCCATACGTTCTTTAACTTTTAAACTTTTCAAGACTCATTCAACTTCTATTTGGTAATTGTTGAAATTTTTTTACAAAATTTTTCCAGTCAATTCTAATTCTAATTCTCAAGCTTTTTTCAAATGTATCCCAAATCATTTTTCATTTTCCTGTCTAGTCTTTTCTGAAATTGTTATAAAATCTTTTTTGAGGTAATACAAATCAGGTTACTGATTTTCCAAAATTTGGAGACAATTTTTGGAAAGTCCAATTTTTGGTGAGTGCAAAATATATTCGAATTGTCAAGAAGTATTGTAAGAAACAAAGAATTATCTATCGTATCGTAAACAAATTCAAAATCTTGAGCAACTGGATTGTCTGTTTTCTTTATTCAATATACTTTCGCAGATTTTATGTCTTCGAATTAATTAGTCTTTCGTTTCTTCAAATTTGAAAATATTCATCAAATTTCTAAATTTCACAAAATGGTTCTTAGTCTTTCCAAACGCGCTGTATTTTTCGACGTTTCAAAAATTTTCGATTTTATTTCAAAACTTGGTTTCGAACCCATTCTGAAAATTTCAAAATATTTTCTCAAATACCGTGTGAAATTGTAGATTTCCATACTTTCCTCAAATTCCAAACTTCTTTTTGGTGAGCGTTGAAATATTTTTAGAAAAATTTTCCAATCCATTCGGATTTCAATTCTGAAGCTATTTTCAAATTTATTCCAAATCATTTTTCATTTTCCTGTCTACTCTTTTTCCTAAAGTTTTTCATCTTCTGTTTGAATTTCTTCAAATTAGATTTTTTTAAACGCTGCTAATTCTGCTGATACCGAAGCGTAAGGTAAACGGTATCAACGTGTTTTTTATTAACGATTTCTCACTTTAATTTAAAATGAAACGAATTGATATGACTTTCCATTAACTGAGGATAAAAAAATCGTTAGAATTGGGAATAGTGAATTTTTTAATTTATTTCACAATTGACTTGGAGAATTTCGTACTGGCTAACAGGCAATGAATGTCGTGTTATCTTTTAGCAGTACTACTTTTGCGATTTCTCATTCTTCATCCGTTAATTGATTCACATTATTCCGTTGCCTAATTGCATTACGGCTTCGTTAGAAAAGATTAGATCTTCTTGGTCGCGGCATTGTAAATTATAATACTCGCGCAAAACTGACTGGATAACTTATTGATCGAATTATCTGGAATGATTAAGATCAATCTTTTGGTCAGTTGTTTATATTTGTGTGTAAAATACGTACTCGTTATAAAAAAACAAAAAAAAAATTAATAAAAAAGTAATTCGCAGCTAGCAGACGGATGAAATTTCTGATCGCAGCTTAATTTAAAAATATAAAAACTTGGCCAGTCGTTTTTTGTTTTTTGATATTAAAAATACATCATCCACATATTACAGTAGTATTGAAAACCCTTTCAGTATATCATGCATTCTGAGTGCGAATATGTACTAACTTTATGTATATTATGTATATTAATTGTAGGTAGTATTTTATATGGATTATTCTATTTCGTTTTCGTATTCAGAATGTAAACAAAACTCGAACGTCCTTCAAGAACGCTCTGTCTGATACATGACTGGAATATTTATTTTTAATCAAATTAGAATAATGTAAAAATAAGAAAATCGAATGATAGTAGATCTCCCTTGGAAGAGATTTCATTTCAAATGAAATTAATCGAAAGATGGTGCAAAAGTCTCTTAAAGTAAAATTTTGTTCACTTCTCAAGTAGTTAGTAGAAAAAACTTACAAAATTGAAACATGCTGTGTAATAAAATGTCGTTTTCGAAGTGTATTTCAAATATTTTTACTCAGCCTCCATTGCACTCCAACGTGAATAACTGTAATTACCCTGTAGAGTTATGCGTGTTTTCAATTTCAATTAAATTTTGTCTTTCTAAAAGCTGATAACTTGCTGGAATCATAATTGTTCGGATTTTAATGGTGCCTTCTCGCATAGTTGACCGAAACCAGTTTCGAACTAGCAATAATTCCAGGCGTTTATTTGGATTAACATTAAATGTATCGCCTCCAAAAATCTATACGGGTGTGTTTCGGACCGGTCCGAAATAGTCTCGTCTAGAATAATAACTTCAGGTAGAAAAAAGCGAACAAACACCTATGTGCGGGTAACTTTTGTATATACAGGTACTGAATAATGTAAGTTCAAATTCCTTTATACCCTCACGTCCCTCTCACAAAACACCGAAGGTAAAAGACTAAACACATGTCTAGGTACCTCCGGTTATTGCGATCATACGTAACAATGGGAATAAGTACCCCGAAAGCCATTTTATTCAAACCGGGAACGGACCGAAAAAAAATGGGAAATTATCATGAGAATATTGAAATTCATTCGGCCGATAACGTCGAAGAAATGTACGCTCAGTAGAGGTAATAAGTTTTTATGTTCCCGTCATAAAACATGGAATAAGCGGCTTTTCCTAGTCATTACAATAATCAATCCCTTGTGGAAATATGAAAAACCGCACGCAATATACATTTCCATATTTCGTCGACGGTCATTTGCATTCAAATTCGTACGGGGGGCTAGTTGAATTAGAGCCGTTATAAACGACGGACTACTCGAATCAGAATAAAAAGATTATATTCGGAAGGAAAAAACAACACGCGTTGCCATAAAGAATTTTGAGATAAATAACAAAGCTTCTTTATTTATTCCAAAACTTTTTTTCATTCTCAAGATATTGTATTTCCTGTCTTGCCAATTAAATTTACTTAACTAACTGCGTTTTATGAACTACGTTTTTTTAACTACATACTGTAATTTCGATGTACTTCCAATCCAATTTCTGAATATATCCGATTGGTTGTTACACAATCAGGCCACAGTGAGGAGCGGAAAGTACTTTGCATTAGTCACCTAATTATTGCTTCCTTAATAAGACAGGTGTGAAGCAAAAGATACCAGTGACTGGTTCGCAGAATGAGAAATAATTCAGGTAAAACCTTATTGTATGAAAGTATTGACTCACCTGTGAGATCTTGTCGTCTGACGTGTTTGTATTCAGTCTTTGTCCCGCAGATGTTCCCGAAGGAACGTCCGCTAGTCCTCTAACTTGTAACATTTGTGCAGTCTTCAAAAAATCCGTCAGTTGATCCTGACCTATATGCACCTCCCCGTTATACATAAACCTGATCGACGAAGATAATAATGTTAGTGACGTATTAGTTAATCGCAATTAATTATAATAGTACCTCAACAAACTTTCCATGTCTTTTTGTTGGACGTCTCTGAGTATAACGATCGGGTGCTGGCATGGGTTCGCTTTTAGCAATTTCCTAAAATAAGGGCTACACGCCGACAGGACAACCTTGTGGGCAGTGAAGGAGCAGCCGTCACAGGCAAGGGTCACATCGACGAAATCCTCTTCGTCTCTCAGGTGCCGGAACGAGGAGAGTATTGAGGAATGGAAGTCGTTCCATCGCAGCGAGTACTGCTGCTCGGGGGAGGTTTCTGCCCCCATTGGGCACTGGGAAGGTGCAATCTCTACGCCAGTGATTGCCCCGTTCCGAATATCACTGTTGGCGGGCGATTTCGCACAGACCGTCGACGGCCTCTGCGTTTCGTATTCCGCTATCTCTCCCGCATTAGCAGCCGGATCAAGGGGTGGCGATCCTTCCGCCTGACCCAAGACGCCTTCCTGCGAAATCTTGACGAATTTTCTGGAACGCTTCACGAAAGTGTCGTTGTCGTCGTTCACGTCGTACTCAATGATGCATGATATTCCTTCGGAGAACTGCAAGAAATAGATAGAGAAGGTTGATCGAAATGTGGCAGCTTAAAAGCGAGAATGTTGCGTTAAGGATGACACAACGTCTAACCAAATTCGTTCGGGATATCTATCAGCCTTCTAAAAACAATAAATTAAATGTCCGTTTTGTGTAAATTGTTTCAATGTGGGTGTCGAGTAATTGTTAATTATTGCAAAGTCCCAAATCGAATGCTATTATATTTAACTTTCTATTTTTAAAGGTTGTTTCATAAATTATTTATTGTAATTGTTCGGATGATATCATTATTTATTATTTTCTACGGGTTTTATTACGTTTTTTACGATGTCCCATACTTTGAATAATCAACTATTTATTATTTGAGTGGAAAGAAAATTTAGCATTTTCGTACGTAGATTTATTGGGATTGCTTTTTTATGCATGAACATCATTTATCACATGTGGTATTTCGAATTTATACTTTCAAAATTGTCTAATTGACTAAACGATGACAATGAAGGTTTTTATCGTTCAAATAACGATACACCTGATGAGGTTTAAATAGTTGTGCACCTCGGCGTATTATTAATTTTTTATCTATATAATTATATCATTAAAAACTCGCACGCTGGGGGAAAAGGAACTCAGATTCCCATAAAATTTCGTCAGTGTGAGTGAATTAAAAGAGCGCGATAATTAAGAATGGATTCAAAACGAAATTATTTCTATTTACCTAGGTAAATAATGAACTGCTGTAACGATCATAATGATTGTTATATTTCCATAATTAAACTTCCTAATTACCGCGCTAAGACAATGAATAATACGAAATATTTACAGTAATTGCCACTTATTTATTTGAGGAAGTTATGCATGAGAACATCGAAATAAGTACATTCCAAAATTCCCAAATTTTCAACGTTACCGCACAATTCATATTTTAGTTAATATTCCGGACCGGACGAACAGTTAATTCTTCTCACGGATTTATTCGATCGAAAAAAGAAAAGTCGGCGCCTTCGCCATTTGTTCAGTCATTTCAGCCGCGTATGCACTTACCGGGTGCAGTTAGTGCGCTCGCGGTGCGTAAAGGAAAACTTGCCTGAGTGCCGAAAAACGTGGCTATTCGAACAGCTGGCGCCCCGTAACATACCGAAAATACCGCGACCGGTAGTGCGGCTAGGGATGAAATCGCCCCAGTTTCGGCCGGTCCCCGTAGAAACCCGTTAAAATCGAGGCCGCAATAAATAAAATCAATACGATACTAAAAATTAGTTACTGGACAATGGCGCAATGGCAAAAAAGTCGGGATATGCGCAAAAATAGAAAAAATCCCCTCTCGTGGAAAACTACGTGCTCTCATGCCGGCCGTTCGCGCAGAAGGAAAAAAGTCCATTTCTGATTGGTTCCCAATAATTGCAAAATCAATACGCAATTTAATTGATCAAAACATTGAGGAATTAAAGCGTCGCTTCCCCCACCCCCACCGATCCATTTTCTCCCCCTGGAGGGAGTGAAACGCGCCACGAGGGATGATTTCTACTGAAACCGAAATCCCTATGCTGAAGTTGCACCCCTCCTTCTGTCATTGCGAACGCAGAAACTAGATTACGGAATATACGGGGAACGTTATTTCACTGATCGATACGAATTAGATTACGATTACACGGGGAAGCTATTTTTGAACCGACGATTTTACCGCGACTCTAAGTAAATAAGTATAAATAATCCAAGAAGCCGTGTCAAATAACGAATTTAGATTTGTTGGAGTGCGTCGCACGTGTACTTAATTATCGTGCAACGTGATTAAAAATACCGACCATTGAGAAATTTTCGGTTAATTCTCCTAATCTTAAAAAGAAATATCTACCTTACATACCGTCGAATATTTCTTCCAGTCGATGCGATGTAGGTAATCCAGAAAAAAGGAAGAGAAAAGTTGAACTAGTACGATCACAGACAAATTCAAAAAATGAATTATTATTATAAATGACACTCAGGCGGATATCACAAGAATTACGTTTACGACGAAGAAAACAGGAGCCACTGTCACAAGGAGATTCGAAAAGGAATAAGGATCGCGTTGCCGAACCGTCCGGATCAAAACATCGAGGAGCGCGTAGGTCCTTTCCTTTGGATGTACTCGGCGTAAGTGCGTGCGGAACGTGCAGAATACACTTGCGCGCCGAGTAGCACACCGACCTGCCCGCTTAACCGCCTACCACGATTTCAGCGGTGTGTTTTGTACTTGCACTCGGTGCCACTTGGCCCCCCCATCATGGCTGCTGACGCCAGCGTCACCGTCGTCGTCACCGTCGCCTCCACCATCCAGACTGCGGCCGCACCGGCACCAAGTGGAAAATGGACCTAAGACGCCGCCCGTCGCCGTCGCGCCGCACACCAACTTACTACACTCACTTTCCTCAGTTTCTTTTCAACGCACGATGCGTTACAAATAAAAATAAACCGATGATACCTCTACACTCGCTCAAACTGATGCAATTTTTAACAACAAAATCTATCTAATCGGGGAATAATTGCTTCCAATATTGTCTTTTCTTGCAGAAAATTTACTGAAACATGAGTTAATCGCTTGATTATTATTTATTCATAACAGTCATAAAGGTGATTACGCACTACAGTTGTCTCTTAATGATATTAAAACATGTCCTCGCATTGCGACTGAAATACAGTTTTCATTGTATGTGTCTATGAAATTGTTTGGGATATTTTAAACTTAGAACTGTTCTAATTGCTTTTTAATAATTTCATGCTTTGCAATGAAAAAACTTATATTAGAATGTTTTAAAATACAATTGTTCATTTCTTCAGGATTCAGTTTGTCTCTAATGCGAATATGAAAAATGTTGAAATAATTATCAGTACAACAAAGGAGGAAAGTGCATCGTTCCCTCTCGCGACCTGTGGCATTAATCATCCAAGGAAGGTACGCTTCACTCCAGAGGCATATAAATGATTTTTCGTAAAACATAACAGTTGTTGTTGTCTCCAACAATTTCTTTTCCATTTAAAAATCTCCAATTTCAAAGATACGTTGACAATCAAGTACATATCGATATTTTCATGCAACAAAATGTCTTACGTCATTTTCTTCAGTTCAAATCATCGTTGATGATGAAAAAAAAAACACTTTTACTTTCCGTATTTTAAATTACCTCCCTTGAAAGGCATTCCTTTTTTCCTCAAAAGAGGGATTAAAGTTCTGATGATGTATAAAAATATTCTAACTAAGTTAGGATTTTAAATTTTGTCATTTACACCATTATTTTCAATGAAAATTGACTTGTTCCAACGAGAGCTGTGCATATTTCTATTAATAAATAAGAATGTGAATTAATTTATATCATGGTTTTTTTCGTGATTGTGTATACATCACCTATTTTTCGATGTGAAGGTGAAAAAATTCACATTCACAAGTGAAATTGTGAATTCACAACTTCTCTGTAAATTAAATAAAATTTACACAAAATTTATGAATAATTTACAAATAAATTGTGATTTTTTTAAAATTCGCCACGAAATATATGGATGTTTTTTAATTTAAAACGATTATTTTTCTCTGTCCAATATTTATGTGAGATTTGTAGTTTGGCCTTTTCAGAGAATCAGAAAATCAACTTTATTTTTGGTTACAGACGTTTCGGAAAGTTTCCCTTCGTCAGTGTCATTAAAACTTTGATTTTAAACATGATATAAATTAATGCTGAAAGCTAACTGGATGTGTTTGTCGTAGAAAATCTGTATTCATTCATCGATGAGCAAATTTTAAATTTTATTCAGATTTCGGATGTCTGTTCTGTTGTTCATAGAATTTTTATGTCTTCGGATGTAGATCATTTCTAGTATTTCCCTCGATCTTCTTTGTTCTTCGAAAGTAAGAATTTTTCTGTTGTCAAAATCGATGGTGTGGCTTCCGGAAATTTGGTGAGTCTTGAGAGCGGTTTTTTGTTGTCTTTCATATTTGTGTCCATTCAATCTATCTTTTAAATGTTGTTCAGTTTGGCCAATATAAATTTTGTTGAAATCTCTAATAGGAATACTATAAATGATGTGAGATTTTGTCAAAATTGGAATTTCACTTTTTAATTTGGAATATTTGTTTTTGACCTGATTTAGAGGTTTGTAGGCGATTTCGATGTTGTATGGTTTTAAAGTTCTTTCTATTTTATGTAAAATTATGGGATTGTAAATCGGTGATGTTGACGATGATTTTGGTTTATTTGTTGGTTGAGAATTGTACAATTTGTTCAATCTTTTTTTGATGATTTTATTTATAATATTTGGGGGATAGAAATTTTGAGTTAATAGTTTTTTTGCCAAATTGAGTGCATGATGTCGATGAATTGGAGAGGATAATATTAATGCTTTATCGATGTAAGATATCATTATTCCATTTTTGTGACTCATAGAATGTGTATCTTTCCTGATTCTTTGAAAAGGCCAAACTAAAAATCTCACGTTATTACAAATATATGTCAATTTTTTTTAATTTACGGCGAATTGAAATCAAATTCACTGTAGTTTCATTTCTCGCGGGTCCATTGAACAGCTAATTCATGATACTTTGAGAAAACCCGATTTACTGTTCAGTTTGCCGCGTGAAATGAAATAAGGGCGAATTTGATATTAATTCACAGTAAATTGAAAAAAATTTATATAATTCCCATATTTCTGCATGAATTTAAAAAATTTGCAGATTTACTATTGAATTTAAATATACAATAAATCAACTTCTTTGGGTTTTATAGCATAATTGAAATACTCATTTGTTTATTACTAAGCTTTCGAAAAGTCCTATTTGTTCCTTCCTTGGGAGTTAAAACGTTGAGGTTAGAGTACTAAAGAAATATTAATTAAACTATAGGAGATTTTTGATAGTCAAACTTTCGAAAACATCAAACTGAAAAAAAATTTTGACTATCAAAAATCTCTTATTGTTTAATTAATATTTCTTTAATACTGTAAACTCAACGTTTTAACTCCCGAGGAAGGAACAAATAGGACTTTCCGAAAGTTTGAGTAATAAACAAATGAGTATTTCAATTATGCTGTAAAACCCAAAGAAGTTGATCTATATAATTAGAACAGCAAAGAATCATTATTGAATTTAAATATATATATTTTTTTACAAATTTTGCGAATTATTCAAAATTGTTTCGTGAATTCAATTTAATTTACAGAAAAAGTTGTGATTGTGAATTAATCCGCATTTACAGTTGCCAACATGAATTAATTCACATTTATACTGATGAACGTGAATTTATTCACATTCCAATTCACAAATAAGTGAAGTTTGAATGAATATATAATCACATTTACAAAAAAAGGATGATGTGATTAATTCACAACCTTATTTCTAATTGCAAATGTCCCTAACTCTGGTTCCAGCTAATCAGTTTTCAATCGACAAACGCTTGCGCACTACTATTTTAAAGCCGCGAAAATCCTACGGCGCAAGCGCCTAACGACTCCTAGTCGGTTGGAAGAATTTCATAATTTAAATTAGTTGTCATATCTCCGATTTAAATTCGAATTTTGCAAGAGCATACGTAAATTGTAGATGAAGTTATTACAAATCCACGTTAATTTTTACCATGAAAAATTTAAACGGACTGTAAAAATACAAGAATTTAAGCAGTTTAACATAGCCATGTAATTTTTTATGTCCCTCCAGAGCTTTCGAATCGCGCCGTTTCGAATCGGACACAAAATAATCTTTCCTTCCGAGAAGAGACTTTCGAATGTGTTCAAGTAAAAAGGGAATATTGTCGAGGAGCAGGTAATGAATGGACAATAGAATTGTGACTTGTACCAATTCCGCTTATCCCTTTCTGCGTCCAAAAATCTTAGCGCGCAGTTAGACACGGTCGCACTATTCACTTTTTAATGTTGAACGATCATACAACAATTTCCACCAAGATCTTAACTCATTCATAATCGTAACGGGTTTCACGAGTAGTTTCTTTTTATTCTCGTTAATTTCCGATCGTTACTGGTTAATTTCTGTTGCGGTAAACTAGTTTTTTTTTCATCAATTAAATGGGTTTTTTCGTTAGGGCAACATTTCGTGTGAAATTTCACGGATAAAGTACTTTCAGTAGTATACGTACGACAAGAAAAGCACAGAATTATTCATACAGTGAGTAAGTAAATTATTTGTGATTCAATGGAAAATTTGGTCTGCAATTCAGGGTCAGAAAAATTCTCGTTCACCTTTATGAATTAATTGAGCTGGACACTGAGATAATAATTATTTTGTTGGTCATTCTTGATTATTATAAATTATGAATATTTCAAATATATAATGTACGATTTGTGGCATGCATGAGAATGGGTAAAATACAAATCAACGCAAATAGCTTAGGATTAAGTATTTTTGAGTTGAAGGTTGACAAGTTTTTTTCAATACAGGATTTATTCTTGATAATGAAAACTTACGTTAAACTTTAAAAAAGATAAAAATGATGATACTAAAAAAATGTACTGTATCATGAAAAAAAATTTTATTTTACTGAGAATTATTCCATAAATTGAATTTTATCAAGAGGTAGTATTTGAATTCGTGGAAGGCAGATATGCATTGAATGAAATATGTGATGTTTAAATTAACGCATAAGAAAATAATTATTTTCAGCTTTACCCTAAATAAACAGCAGAGATGCAAAAATTGAGGGAATTTCCTGAAGGAAATTTTTAAAAACTCACCGATCAAACTTTTTTTTGGGATCCGGGATAACTTTTAGTTTTCGTAAGGAATTCACGTTCGAGTTGTATTGACTAAACAGGATTGAATAATGATGTATAAGTAATTTTTTTGTAGCTTATGATGAATTCGTAACATGGCGTACCATATACGCACTTACCCCTTACACCCCTTAACTGTCTTGCGGAGTATGTTCGTTTCCGCCTTCAATATTACTGTATAACTATTAACGCAGAGGCGTAGATTTTTTTGTTGACGTTCATACGTTTTCTAATATGGAAAACGTACTTTACTTGTAATAGATAGTTGATTACCAGAATATTTCATTCCAGAAACAGGTTGTTTAGTTACTTTCACGGTGTGTTAATGGCGAATTGAAGGAATTTACGGGGGCTTAAGATACAAAAATTTTTTCGATATCCTGCTTTATGTTCCGCCCTTGGCAGATCCGGCACTTTCCTTCGTGCAAAACAACCATATCGATTTTGAAAGGGCCGCCAGTAGTTGCTAGGGTATTAGAACCAAATAAATCGCCGACCTACGTTCTCTTGTTTCATTCTTGCAATCCCTTAAGTTTTGACGATGGAAAACAGCCCCATACGTCCATTCTGGCATATCAAATTGTTGATGTATGCGTTTCGTAAGTAGAACTGTCCGTTTTGTCATCTTGTTTTGCCGTTCCTAGAAGGAAAAAAAGGGACGATAGGGGTGGTGGCTGGAAAAACCTGCCATTTCCGCTTCTCCGATTGTCAATTATTATTATTGTTTCGAATTTTGATGAATGGTTGCGAATTCGCATAATGACCGGCTTTTGTTCGTGATCCCTAGAACCGCGACGTCACGATGTGGAAAGGGTTGACTGTATGGATGCGGGGTTCCAAAAAATTATATACATTTCCTTCCCGGTATCGATCGATCGGAATTATGATTTTAATTCGGAAATGAAGTTTGATTTCTGACTTGGAAGGGATTATTTCGAACAAAGCGGATTTGGGTAGGTGGTTTTCGGGATGTAGGAAAGCTAAGCTCGAGGTAAAGGCAAGTCTTACCATATAATGCGCACCTGGAACTGAACAGAGTATTCACATTTGATATATGAGCATGGTGCAGCCATTTTCGACACACGGCGAGATCGCTTTTATAATAATAGAGAAAGAGGGATTATTTTTTTTTTCGAAAAAGAAATCGGCCGGACGTATAATCGCAACCTATACCATGTATACCATGAAATAAGGTTTTTAAAGCTTCAAACGGCGTAATGAGAGCACGTTTGACAAAATACATTCTTCTTTCATCTCTGAATAAAATCATTTTTCATCTTTTTTTTTGCACAAATTATACGATGGATCGATGGGGGTGCCCTAACGAACGATGTACGACCCCATGAATTTCAAGTGAAGTTGCCGAGTTGCAATTTCCCTGTTTCATTTGAATTGGTAATAAAATCGGAAAAATAAAATATATTCCGATTTCCGAACGAAATTATATGCGGAAATGTAACAAACAGTCTTTTGATAGAATTTTCATCACAACGTCGAAACGTTTCATGTATTTAATAGTAACGTAATTGGTTCGTATCAAAACATTGCGATTTGACACAATGGAATACAGTGAAGACGACAATCATCAAACGCAAAGTTGATTTGCGAATTAATTAAATGAATCACGAGCCGTCAAGGCGACGCGAAACATATTTTGAAAGACAGAATTATTAAAATGATCATCACGACTAATTGAATTTTTGAATTCGTTCCCCTATCTTCAATATATTTTTTTAATACTAAAAACCAACACAATAAAGAATTGAATCAAATTTAAAAAAACATGTTTTACGATTAGTCCGCAAAATGCATTAATAATCCTGTTCACAAAATTCGTGCGAAACCTGAAACACGATTATCTATGTTGAAGATATATGAATATTTCATCAAGAGCAATGGGTACGTATTGATATAAGCTCATAATCCACTGTCCTGGAAAATTGGTTTTTCTTCCGTTTTGGGTTTCGAGATAGGAAATAACTCATTAATTATTCCATTAGATACCTCTATCCCATAGAAAACCAACGAAGCGTTATCTATAGAATTAAACAATAATTAAGAGATAAAATATCACGGGATGACGATCGATAAAATTTTCAAGATTAAGTCGTCTTCCATCGCTTTTTCCTCGTATCCAGCATTATGACAACATTTTATAGAACAAATTCAGTACCAACTCGGCTTGAAATGAAATAGAAAAACTAACCTATAAATAATCCGGCAGACGTTTCAGTAATGTACAAATAAAAATATAAATATATAGATCTTAATCTCCCCGAAAGAGTTGCGTTCCAGATTTTCCAAACAGTAAATAATTTTTCTCCGAGAAGTGACGCAAATATTTCAATCGCGGACGAATAAATTCAGTTATCTCTCCAGATAAAAAATATCGCAGAAAAACAAGTCACGAGTATTTATTTCCTTCCGGGATAATTTAATTTAAGGAGTGGCGAGTTCGGGGTGGGTTTGCGAATTGTTATGAGTTATCAATAAAGAATAGAACTAATTCGGACGCAGCTATTTTTGCGATGCGTTTCCCACTCACAATTGGCAAAAAACGAATCCAAGGCACCCGGTTGATTTACGTCGAATCGATACATAGACGCCGGTGACGTCAGAGGCTGTCTTGCGGCTCTCGGGGTCGGAAACGGGCGAAAATATACGTGGAAAACCGAATTTCCAGCTGGTAGTGATTGACATTTCTTACGGATAAAGAGCAATATTTTCCGGTCCGTTTAAAAAACACACACCAAATGGAATAAATCCGGGAAAATCGTTACCTCGACAGTGCGCTCGAGTGCTGCTGGACTTTCAAAATACAAACCTACATCCGCATAATTTTTGGTTTAGTGAAAATCGAGACGATATGAAAATTCCCAGTTTAACGCAGTGGTCACCCTTAATTCGACGATAATCGTCCGGTATAAGTGAACGTGGAAATTCGTCTTTAAAAAAATCGAGCTAAACAAGGGTGGTTTTTCGCGAAAACTAGGTCAACCATTCGCAGAATGTTCCCCAACTATTGAAGCTATATACATTACGTTGTCATGCCAGAAAGTATCAAGAAGACCGTTACGGATGTGTTAAAAATGGTGACAAAATGTTTTACGCATTATACTCCGGTTTTCGTGGAACCTAACCTACAAAACGAAATGGCCGCGTAAAGACGATCATGATCTAAAAAGGTCATGACATCGCGTCACACGTATATTTCTGGTGGACATCAAGGGGCACCTTCGTCACAATCGATAGCACAGGTAACATTGCTTAAAGACAACTGCTGAAATTACCTTATTTACGTGCATGAGTAAATCTAACCTCAAATTTTAAAAGATAAGGCCAATTTATGTCAAGACACTAGAAATTGGAGGATAAAAAAGATATTTTTTGCATATACGCGAGATGGCATTCGATTTTTTTTATATCAGAAAGTTGCCACTCACAAAATTTAATTATTCCTTTTACCTGTTAGTTATTAATATAAAAAACCACCCACTTATTCAGGAGTTTCCGGTTCTTGTCTGAGAATCTAAGAAGGTTTTTAATGATTCCAGTAATTCCCAACCGGTGTCAGTTGTTACATTTATTTTTAAAGCGCAATAATTACGAAAGTTATCCCGGGTTTGGGCACTAATTACAACTTGACCGCTGCGCAGAAGAATACAGCTCTATGGATTACTGACAAGTTGATCAACGAAACGGATGATGTGTGCGACGAAGGTACATCAATCGATTGCAATCGGAAAATTCATTCTCCAGATTGCTGAATTTTCGGGAATTTTTTGCAACCTTATTTTTACAGTAAATGATTCTATGTTCAGACAAATGTATCTTAGGAAAGTTTTCTTTGGGCCGAGTGAATAAAGAAAAGAGCGACTCGGCTATCAAAAAAGTGATAAATTTTTTTTACATTCAAATAACTTTTATTCGAAACTTTTATCCCAAAGAAAATATCAATTGGCATCTTTTCTCCAGGACCATCCAAAACATGGGATGCACAGATTTTGAAAATAAAATTGAAATGTCAAAAATTCAAGTTGGCCCTAAATAGTCCTAACTCCTCTCTTGACCTATGGAGGTGCTGTAAATCGCCGTTTTGGAGTGAAAACAAATCAAAACACAAAAATGACAATGATTTTGAAACATTTTCTACTTTAACTCAACTTCTAAAATCACCATTCAACTGCTATTGAGTAGCGTTAATATCTAAAATGAACTGTTTCTGAGAGAAAAAGTTTGAAACACCGCTCTTTCTGTTTCTGCTGCTAACAACTACACAAATGTCAATCTCTCAACAAACATCGAGTCATTATTTCATAAACAATTGCTTCTCTCGATACTTTCCGCTACGCCTTGCCGTTTTCGAGAAAATTGATGAGATATCTAAAAATAATGGATTCGGTCCTGATTTCGAACAATCAAAATTTTCGATGGCAAAAAAAAGCCATCTGAAAACTGTGGCACTAGACTTAGGTCAGTGGGTTACACGATCTTACTTTTTTTATTCGTTGGAAATGTGTGAGATTAATTGTTCTTTGAAAATTACATCTACAAATAAAATAAAATTTGAGTTGAAAGCTAAATACTTTTTTTGATTTCGGTAGCGTATTATAATTTGCTCATAATTAGTGAAACAATAAGTACTCAAAACAAAACGAAAACATTTATTAATAATAAATATAAGTTGACAGGTCTTTAGAAATTGACAAAAGACACAAAACTAATAAAAATATCGAAGAGATTTGCAGAATTGAATAAAAAGTAGACAAACAATGAAAATATATTTCCGATAATTTTGTCGTAATTGATTCCCAATATCAAATTTTTCTTTACGCTTTGCCATATTTTGAAACTATTTCGAAGAAAATTGCACGCAATCTCTTTGGAAACAAAGTGACAAACAATGGAAAGACAAAAATTCTATAATAAATCAAATTCGAACACTGCAAAAAATAAAGTGTGTGAAAAGGGAAAAAACAATGATTGTAAAGAAATTTCGATTCAAAATAAAAAGCCTGATCAAGAATGAAACAAAACTCTGAAAAAATGGCTGAAATAAAATAGAAAATTTTGGATTGGTGAGAAATATCAAAAACATATTGTGAGAATTACACAAACAAGTGAGTAGTCAAGAAGTACAAATTAAAAACATTCCACAAAAAAAAAGTGAATTTTCTCGTTTCTAGTTTTATTCTTGCGTTTTGTGTTTTTTGACTTGGTTGGAGCAAAGCACTTCCGCCACTTGGGGTTCTTTAATTTTTTCATTTTTTTCAAACAAAATTCGTAAAATCTGACTAAACATCGACGGTTCAAGCAATGGAAAGATAAAAATTCTACAATAAATCAAATTCGAACACTGCAAGAAATAAAGTGTGTGAAAAGGGAAAAAACAATGATTGTAAAGAAATTTCGATTCAAAATAAAAAGCCTCATCAAGAATGAAACAAAATTCTGAAAAAATGATTGAAATAAAACAGAAAAATTTGGAATGGTGAGAACTATCAAGCTTTCATATTTCATCTTTCAAACAAAATCGGTAAATTCTGACTGAGCGACGACGGTTCAACCAACCTTCGGCGCCCCCAGGGCCGTTGACGGCCCCGGTAAAGGCGCCGGGGGCGCCCCGGCTCCCAAGGCGCCTTGCTCTGTTCTCCACAACCTCCTCAGTCGAATCGATATCTGACGTACCCTTCGTGATAACGATTGTGCTCTCAGGAAAATATTTCGATTTGTTAATAAAACGCGTTCAGTTAAATTTGAAATGAGAGCATTTTTTCTTGTTTTTATGCATTTGATGGTCCATCAATTATTTCATATTCGCTTTGTTGAAGCACCACTGGTATTCAAAATTTCATAAACACTTTGTGGACACGTTTTTCGCAATCTTGAAACGGAAAAACAATTATTTAAAATATTGTATCGCTAGCGTACCGGTACGGTACACGATAAGGCAGCAACCCGGTACATTTTTTCTAATACCGGTACGTTACTGTCTAAAATGAACTGTTTCTGAGAAAAACTTTGGAAACACCGCTCTTTCGACAAATAATAACTCTGGTGCTAATAATTACACAGATTTCAATCTGTGAACAAACATTGCATCGTGATTTCATAAACAATTGCTTTTTCCGATTCTTTCAGATACGCCCTACCGTTTTCGAGAAAATCGATGAGATGTGTAATTCGGTCCTGATTTCGAATGACCGAAACAAGCAAGGTGTTTGAAGACAAAAAAAATTGTTGAGAATCGAATAAAGTATAAGTTATATCTACAGAGAAATGAAATTATTTATTTCGAAAAAAATATATAAAAGACAGTAAAATTGTTAAACAATTTTCAAGCGGTGATATGTTTATTTCATCCCACTTTTTATACAATAACAAAAAGCGGTCCAGAACCTCCAAGACCTGGAGAATAAAAAATTTGACTTAATTTTTCATATGCGATCAAATGCAAAGGCGATGTTGGAAAATTTCAAAACATCCGCAGTTGATAACGCGGGGATCGCGTTCGAAAAAATTATTCTTTCGTCCGATAGGGTCAATAAATGAATTAGTGATAATGCAGAATGCGTAAAGGAAATGACAAAATGCGCCAGGCAAAATTGGCGAAGATAAGGTTACTTTCTTAATCTTTGCGGTTTTTGGGGTAAGCAGGATTCGCTTATTCACGAATTATCGGTTCAGCATGTGCATTACCAAATTTTCTTATCGTCGTGTAATGGAATAATTATTTACGCCAAAATTCGTGATAACCGAACCGATATTATATTGTAAGTTCCGGAATGAAAGATGTTATATCAACGAAAGACCTTGGATGCATAGTGGAAATATGAAGCGATAGCTGGTTTTCTATAGAAATATGTATAATTTCCGCGGTTCATATAAAATTTTGAATTGAATAGAAATTTAATACAAGATTAATGCTGGCTAGTTAGATGTTTTACTTAAATAATTTTGCAATAACCCAAAAGTTTCGTAGGGGTAGTTTCCGACTTTCTGCTCCTCGCTAATGGAAGGCAAACTTCGAAAATCAAATCGTATAAGGAATTTCACACTTTGAAAAGTTGATTTCCCGCTGCAAGTTTATTGCCGCTTAATGGATAGAATTTCAGGACCGTTCTCAGGTGAACTGGTGCGAGCTGCTGATAAAAATAGGTGAATAGAATTGAAAAGAAGGTATCTAAAAGGTTTTTCGATCGGAGCCACCCCTGTGGCAACTACCTTTGAACATTTTTACCTGCATATTACGAGTTGGTCCCCGACAAGAGATATCCATGATAATGTACGACCTACTTCAAACCAATCATGACAGCGTCCAGAAAACTTACTGCATTGCGTCAGTTTGTGCGATGGGGCGCATAACTTCAAACGCTCAAAGTTAAAAGGGGATGATGGCTGCCTTGACGACAACACGATTCTATTTCACCCCGAAATTACCTGAACCAAGGAACATGCTATCGTTTCGCTTATTCAGGAAAAATTCCGAATCGCTTATCGGTGAATCAATAGCATTTTATTGAGTTGCTGGTGCAACTGCAACTAATATCTGCTGGATGTGTCAACGTACAAGATGTATTAAAAAAAAAACTTTTCCGTCCCACAATAATTCACACGATTCTATGATTCCGTTAGAATCGGATAATGAATAAAAGAACTATAAATAATGTCGGGTGAAAGAAATCCCGAATAACATCTTCAGCGTGTAAAATCGGACTTACCTCTCTGTTCGACTTTCGAACAAAAGAAACGGCACGCAGGATCCGAATCTTACAATAAAAAACTTCTTACGTAACGGTGGAGATACGGCCTGTCATTGCATATACCTGCATACCTCTCACCCTCTTTTCGCTGCGCCCCACCCACCCCCGTCGAACCGCATGAAAGGAATAAGCTCGCTAACGACCGACTTGTTAAATTTTATTTCTCAGAAATACAAAAGCTGATAAGTGATGCCAGATGCAACCTGCAGCTATTTAAGATATACAGGCTGTTTATGGCGACTTTCGATCGTTTCACTGTTAATAACTCCGTGGAATTCATGAATCTGTTGGAATTCCTTAGTCCCGTAGAAGGTTGGAAGGGGATCCATGGGCAAACATCGCAGGTGACTATTTGATTTAGTGTGGCCGTTGTCATTATAGATTTACTCCGACGGACATGAAGGAGGCAATTGCAGGTAGCGTTTGGGTCAAATGTTTTATGCCGGCCCCGTTGCCGGTCCCTATATCGCCCGGTCTACACATTTTAGCATCCACTAATGAAATGAAGGCTTTTTATGGTTTTTTTTAGGAACATGTGTTCGTTACTGGAAATTAATGCCCGCTTTTCTAATGTCAATCGTTTTTCACCACATGTCACTCAATGATTTTTTAATTTTGTCGATTTTGGTATCTTTAAAAAAGTTTTTTGTTCAGCTTGGACTTGGGGTAACGTAGTCTTCAATTTAACGTGACGAAATCGGAAATTGCCGAATGTTCGGATGGAAGTTCAGTAGTTTTGAGATTCCACGCTAGCGACTATAATTGAATCAGAACTCAGAAAGCAGACATTCGCAGGCTGCAGAAAATTGCTTTCGAAGAGATACTTTTCTGAGAAAATGGGGAAAGATAAAATCAGCCACTGTCCAAGCGCTGCGATCTGACGTAAACGAGGGACATTTAACATCGGTTTAAATTTTATCCCCATAGACAAAGTACGGCTTTTTATTGGGCCCTTATTCGATCGGAAGGCGTCACGTTTCATGAAAAACTTTATACATTAGATATACATGGAACGAATGGTTATTCCATTATCCGAATACATATTCCGTTTCGGATGGATTGCCGTTTTCGATGTGGAGGGGCCTCAAAAAGCTTAATTGAAGATTCCTGAAGAATGGGTTCAAATGGCCGCTACTTCCATACAAATAAACGGGTGCCTCTTTGGAGACCCACAAAAAGCGCAAAAAATCGTTGAATAATGCGGACAACTTTAAGTAGCACCGCCTTGAAACGAAATTATTTCCAACTCATTAGACGAAATTTGGATCGGTTTACTTCAAACGGTAATAAAAAAATGCGCTAATCGCCCTTGAGACGACTGTTCCTTATGCAGGGTGGTCTCGAGGACGAATTCGGATTTTCTTCTAGAAAAAATGTATACTTTTAATGATTTCTACGTGGTTTGGGTGTGGCAAATCTATTTCAACCACCTTCGGGTCCCATGAGTAAGACGCCACTCTGCACTCTCGAACCGCCCCCCACCCCCTGCACCCCCGCAGCGGATCCTTTCTCGAACCATTGTTCACAAATATGAAATCTGCTCAAAATAATTGTGGGGTCTTGTCTGAGGATCTTGATAAATGTGAATATTTCGGGGTTTATTTTTATAACCATTAAATTTAAGTGAATTCCACCATCTGAAGAGATGAGCAGGTAAAAAGATGACGAGAGACCGACCGAAATGTCGATATATGATTCGATTCACCTGTATAACATTTGGAGGAATTTCGGTATTGCTTTAAGTTAATTATTAGAATTATAAGGAGAATATTGAAAACAAAAATCGAGATATGTATAGAGTACCTTGAACAACAGCTTCAATATTAATTGGAGCACTCGATCTTGAAAATAATCTTTTACTTGGATATTGACGAAAGGTTAACTAGTAAGCTATAATAATACTTAATTAATCAAAGGACTAAAACACTTTGTACTTCTTACGTATAAGAAGAAAACAAAGCGAATTCAAATTGTGTGAAGCATGCAAAAAAAGTGACTTAAATAATTTTCTTATAAACTGTTAATAGGGAACAAATGTCTTTGTGATACGAAAAAAAAAATGGCTCGGTACGAATTGTGTAATTTGGTATCTATGAAGCATCGTCAAAGTTCGTGGGAAATTCAGTTTAATTGGGCGATTTCTCTATATCGATAAATCTTCATCCGGAAGCCGACCTACCAGTTTTGAACTTCAAATAAACCGATATTCAGCCAAAAAACTCGATTTCTCTCCGTTATGCCACGAAGAAATGAATATTTAAACAGGAATAGTTAACATTATTTCAATGTTAGTTAAAATCACATACCTATTGAATTTCAAATTACTACGGAATATTTTGGCCATCTGACGACTCTGTTAAATGATAAATTTCATTTAGCGATCGTAAAATACGTATAAAACGGGTTGATTATTTTAATCACGTTTTTCTCTTCTTGTATATTTTCGGTAATCGTCTATTTCGGCAATTCGAAGATACTTGTTTCGGCCAGTCGTTTGTCCGGTTTAAAGTGCCTAGCTAAATACCAAATTAAAATCACCGTCCGTTCGAATCAGAAACTGCGGTGAAGAACCTCCATTCCAAGAGTAATCTGTCACATAAATATTGGTTTTTTGTAACCTTTCGTTGCCATCGATTCCACGAATATGATGAATCATACGTCCCGACTATCTAATTATGAAATTATTAAACTTGAAAGAAGAAAAACAACACCGATTGGGAAAAGTCGCGAGGCGCCGCTTTAGGACGATTTCTTCTCGAATTGATTGCTATATAGCGTCTCGATGCACCAGCTGCTGCTGCATTCATCTGTTCCTGGAGGTGTGGATCAGGTCGTAGGGGCCAGCAGCAGAAGGGTTTCCTGACACGTGCCGCTCCGCGGGCACGTGTCCGGCATCACGGTTCATCGGGCGAGATGATCTACGGACACGAAGTTATTCCGCGGGCTCCCTAAAGAGATAAAGGTACGAAAGTGCGATTCACGACTAAAACTACTGAACTCCACGGACAAATCATTTGGAGTTTCGCCTTTTGGAAAACACCGAAGTATATAATGATCGCGGTGCAAAAAAGTGCGCTTTTTGTAGATTCGAATCCCTAATTCAAAACAATTATTATTTATTTTTCAATGAATTTTTGCAACTGGAAATATAGACTTTAATACGTGTACAAAATTCAGATAATATTAACTAGTATACAACATTCAATTTATTTTAAACCATTCACTTTTCGATTGGATGCACAACATCTCAGCCTTTTATCTGTTGCAGAGCTTCCCAAACTTTTTTTCTCACAGAGACCACGTTCAAAAATTTGCGGGTTCCGGAGGTGCTATATGCCTAACAGCTATATTATAGCAACTACATCTGAATACTTAATTAATTAAATGTTCTGTGAGTAGATGTGAAAAACGTGAAGTTGCACAGTTAGAACAGCGATTTGATCCAAATTTTTGTTTCAATAAATCTGGAATATAAAAGTTATTATTGAACGTCTTAAACTACAATTTGCGCAAAAATTAATAGAACAAAAAAATTTTCTAAATTTTTCGGCAATTTTCAGCAAACTGTATTTCTGAGAAAAATGATCATACAGGGAATAAACAAATATAGCTTTTGAAACTTGAACACAGTAGTTTTAGAATGCAATTCTCGGTTAAAACACAAAGAAAAAATTTTCCAAAATTTTCACCTTTTTCATTTCACTCTACGGGCATGAAAAATTTTTTTCGACCTAGACCAATATATGGATCGCATAGTTTGTTTATTCAACTTCGACATGCTTTTTACGGGAGTCAGATACGACCATTTATCTTTGAGATATCGAATTTCGAATGCAAAAGGATCCTTTTTCACTCAACTGTCGATATCTCGAAAAGTACTAGTCGTGTAGCGAGCGATTAGGAGGTTTCGTTTTCTGCAGAAAATTTGCTTGTAAATTCATGTTCCATTGAAAAAAAATCTTTTCTCCACCTGTAATGTTAAGGTGGAAAAAAAAGCAAAAAGTGCCATTTTCCCTTTTTTTGTTTAATCGACAGTATGTTCAGCAATATTGGGGGAAAGATTAGGTTATGGGAAAATTTATCAGTCTTATGTACCCCAAAGGCCCCCTAAATTTTTAGATCTATAGATTGAGTGGTTTCACTGAACCGGTTGATTGAAAATTTGAATAAATTAAGGGAACAAGATTTTTATTCCTTAAATGTGACTCAATCTTTTTGAAAATCAATAATTTCATTTTTTTTACTTTTTACTCAATTTTGAGTTTTCGGAATATTGGTTAAGAAAAAAAGCATTCAAAAAAATGTTTCCAACAATTTCAAAATCGCCACAAAAATTATTTTTGAAAATTGAAAAACACTAAAAAAAAATTTTTTCTCACGATCGAAAATATTCCGAAAAATTTCCTCCAACGAATATCGAAAAAATAAAACAAAATTTTGAAAAATTAAAAATTTTTTTTTTGGAAAATTTAAAAAAACCAAGAGGCACTCTTTGAATGTGTCCATAGCTTCAGAAAGGTGATTCAAAAATGTCCTTGTGGTTTCGTGTAATTTTTCAAAATTATTTTTTGGAAAAAATTTTACGGAATTTTTTCAATGGTGAGAAAATTTTCTTTACAAATTTTTTTTCATTTTTCAAAAATACTTTTTGAAATTTTTTTTTTCTTAATCAATCTTCCAAAACTCAAAATTTAATAGAAAGTGAAAAAAATGAAATTATTGGTTCTAAAAAAAATTGAGTCACGTTTAAGGACCCAAAAACTCGTTCCTTCAATTTTTTCAAAATTTCAATCAATCGCTCGAGGCAAACCGCTGAACCGATAGATCTAAAAATTTGGACCGATAAATTTGCTTATAACCTAACCTTTTCCCCCAATATTGCTGGAAATACAGTCGATTAACCAAAAAAAAAGAAAATGACCACTGTCAAAATGTTGTTAGTTCCGGAGAAGCTATATGGCTAATAGCTAAATTATATCAACTACATTTAACTGCTTAATTAATTAAATATGCTGTGAGTGGATGTCAAGAAAGTGAAGTTGGACCATCAAAACAATGACTAACTTTTTTTTCAACGAGTCTGGCATATGCAAGTTATTATTGAGCTTTTCTAACCATTATCTGTCTACATTCAAAGATTCAACGCCAACATTCTACTTCTTCAGTATTGAAAGCACTTAAATCTTTCCGGACCCTCGCTTAGTAATTGTAAACATAGATCCCTGTGGAGAATTCCTTGAGCCCTCAGGGGTCCATCTGGACCATTTTGGAATTCTGAGAACATAGTTTTTCCTTGAAAGACTTATTGTCTTAACAAATCATATACTTACATTTCATGAAAAAATATGTACTGGTCAATGTCGCATGATAATTCGTCTTCTTTTATTAAGGTTGGCGTCTGATGACGTGATCGTTAGACTACCAATGATACACATCCTGTATTGTAAGTTGCCTCACAACTCGAACGCAAGTCATAAAAAAATGGTCAATAGCTGAACTAAAAACTAGAGCATTTTTGGTAACTTCATAGCGAGTATTCGAAACTTTTAAATGAAGAGATGGCTGAAGTTTCAAGGAACCGTTTTTTGAAATATTCACTTTTTTTCAGGTTAGCTCTAATTCAAAGTAATAAAAATGTTGCACTCAATAAACATTCATAAAATTTTTGTTTCCGTTCAAAAGTCGCAGGTCCAAAAACATAGCCAAATTCTAAAATTCTTTATGCCATTTAAAAATATGAGATATACGTCTTGTTGAAGAAAGATAATTCTTACAGAATTAGCTTTTGCATTTCAAATAAATTAATGCGCGCCCCCCTTAAGATTGGTGCCAGATAGTTATAATAACTGCCGACTGAAAGCTCTGTATACGAACCGATCACTATACATTTGTAATTAAAAAAAAATTTCAGGAGCTTTTAAAAGCCTTAAAAGGACACATAAGACATTTAAGTTATCGTTTACCATGAAAGTTCCCAAATCGATTGCAACATTTCTCATAACGTTTCATCCAAATTACACGAAACCTTGACAAATTATAAACCTTCCTCTATCTGTTGGTAAAACTGGTATCATAATCTATTCAGTAGTTTTTAAGTTCATTCCGAACCGATAGACAAACGCAACGAACAACATCATTTTAAAACATGTAGAAATAGAGATTAATATCATTTTCAAATAAGACCTTTTTATATCGATTTAAAACAAGCCTCCCCGTGTTACTTTTATTTTTATACTATGAAAACCCAAACGGAAAGGAATGAATGTGTAAACTCATCCTATCAATTGTCTGTGAGCATGTAAAAATATAGTACACACTCGTTTCAATGTATTATAAACAGAGTGGACAAAGTAGTTGTTTTGTCAGACTAACGAATTTATTTACGCAACAACTCGTTTTTATCAAACGAATTCTATTTTCCAACTGAATAGTAGGTATGAGCCATCAATTTTATAAAGTGGTTTAGAGGTTTACTTATTTGCAAGTTATTTTATTTTCGAAATTTCGAGTTCCTATATGTTATGCGATATGATATCGTCCAACCGACAACTGTTTATAAGTTATTAACTTATTATCGATGATAATGATATAATTATCTAACATCGCGATGTTATATTCATGAATTTGGAAATGTTATCATTGAAGTCCCGTTTTCATCTAGTAGAAATTAAACTATTTCTTTTGGAAGCTGGATATTTAAGGTCATTCGATTCAATATGTTTCTGCAGATGAAATATCCTTCGATTTACGTAAGCTGGATTGGAGTATTACTTTTGTTTCTTTTTCAATACTTTTTCTTGAGATGCAACTTTGAAAACAGGATTAATAAATTTTTGTTCCTGAATATTGAGTTTAAAAATTGTTCAACAAAGTATAGTAGTCATTAGCATATTAAGAATAATGGGTCAATAGCTATTTGCCGTGAAACGAGCGTGCAATTATAGTTCGGATTTCGATTTTTCTTGAAGTAGAATTGATTGATTTATCGTGTATCAGCTCTTCTCGAGAGGCTTTTGTCAACTCGATACGCTGGATTCGGAACGACACAAAGCCAGTTGGATTCCGACTCTTCCGGCAATGAGTCTCTTCCGCGAGGAATTTTGCATACCTTTAAGGATGTTTTCCGCGTCCGAAAACGACACAACAGTACGTTTGGGAATTGCTTTCGTTGCATATTTGACGGGGATTATTGTTTTGCAGCATATCAAGGAAGTTGAAGAAGACGCGTTAGCCTCCGGTGGACCGCCACCGGTCAGCACGTTCACCGGAACCCGCCACAAGCAAAGAGATCGCAAATTCGGCGCCTCCGGTAGTCTTAGCGACAGCTCATCCAGTGTCAAACGACAGGTGAGTTGGAGGTTGGCCATTTCGATTCATGTCCGACGATGACCGCTCCGATTTTTCCTTAAATTTTGTATGCATATACGTATTAGGCTTGACTACGTTATACTTTTTTGTGATCTGTTCTGTCGGAAACTGGTTTTTGAACGGTTAAAATTTCCTTCAGTTGCGTTTTAATGGAGTAATATAATGAAACGAGCTAAAATTTAATCCGAGTATTTGATCATAGTACGGTTAGAAGTTGAATTCTTGAATTTTAAATACCGTGGGACGCGGCACCGATTTTACCGATGGTGTCGAGTTTACTACTTTTATGTCTTCCAGGAATTCAGTACATATTTCCGTAGTTGTACACGTCCTTATGGTCGAATTTTAATTAGACGCCGCTTCTCATTGACTTTTCGGCCGTCGTAAAAAGTCCGAAAATTCGACCGCCATCACCGCAAAATTAATGGCTTTCCGAGGTACCGCCACCAGTCATTAAAGTTTATGTGTGTGTGCTGTGTGCAGCAAATATGAACCGGGAATGCGCAAACTGCATCTCGAATTTCCGACGATTCTCGGAATCCTCTCGGTCTGTCGGTAATTAGAACAGGAAATCGTTTTAGGAGAAAGGTACAGCGAAGAAGATATTCACATATGGACCACTTTGCCAGCTATGCGTAACAGCATTGGACTGAAAAGGAAATCATCTTTCGGCTGTTTCATTTGAATATCGCGACGATACATCCGGAATGCGGTCCTGCTTTGTGCCCAAAGTATCGTGTAACGCACTGAAATAACATGGGACAAGTATTACTTGCCGAAAAGGCAGAGAACACAGGCAATTTATTGTCATGGTCAAACTTCTAATAACCCAAAGTTTTAGACGCAATCAACCGATCCTAGTTCCTTTCACAACCTAAATCATAATTTATGTTCTTTTCGTCCTTTGTATCGTTGAATTATTGGATGAAAACTAATTTTAAAAGATTTCAAGCAGTCGTTATACCGGGAAACGATGGCGAACTGCCTAAAGAATTTTTATGACAATAGTCAATTGGAATCGGACACGAAGTGAAACATTTTATGCACTCTTCGGCTGAGTTTCGCCCTTTTTGAATTCTCGCTGAACAATGGGTTCAGAACGAAAAACAAAACAAAAATAAAAAAAACGTTCAATTGCATGAATTTTCAGAAAAATTTTATACAGAACCGTCTCGAAATTGCATAGAATCAGACGCTGCAATGAAAATTTTTGTTATTAAAATTCCATGGATATACATATTTCATTTTCCATTTCAGTTTGGTCGTTTGATCGCAACATTCACGAGAATATAAACGAAAATTCGTTCTCACCGTCAAGAAGGTTGTTTCGTTTATTACACTGCTGTCAAATGAAATTTTTCCTTCAATCCTCGTGTATATTACTATTTTTTTCAAATAAACTGTTCCACACGTTGAATGGCAAAAAATTACTCAAATAATATTGAAAACTTGATTTTTTAATTTTTCGTCTTTATTTAGATAGTTTAACTGTTTCTTATATTTTCTGTTAGTTTATCGTCAGTCTTCGAGTGAAATTGTGTCCCGTTAATGCTCGACCACATCGTGCAACTTTATTTGCAAATGTGCGAACGAGGGCGAAATTGCACATTTACCAATACCTCCGCATTCGCCTAATTTAAACTGTTTAGAGCGCGCTTGGGAAATACATCAAAGAAGATGCCCTGAAGAAGATTAGATGTCCACCAACCTGCGCTAGAGACATTGAATGGCCTCAGGGAACTTCCGCCTCGTTTGTGGAAGGAAATTCCACAAGACATGTTCAACCCCCTAGTAGATATTATGCAACGAAGATGTCAAGCAGTTACATGTCACTCACTATACTGAAGGCAAAAAAATGCATGAATAAAGTTCCACAATTTGAGTGGCATGCTGTAGAACTGAAAACGAACAAATATTCTTGAACTTGAATATATATTAAATTTAATTTTCAGCACAAACGACAGATTCGAATGTGAACTTTCCCACATTTGGGCGATTATCCTTAGTTCTTCTGGAGCAGTTCGTTTCAAATACATCTTAGTTTTTCAGAAATGGAACCGTTTAAATTATTAAACTGAAATTGTTAATATGAAAAACAAATATTTCATTGCTAGAAACATCAATAAATGAAATTAATGAAATATCTGTGGTAATATCTATTTTAATCAATAAAAATCTATGATGAATTATGAAATTGAGTTTCAATTTAATTTCCTTATTATATATTCAATAAGGATAAACATATTTCACTTTATATTTCGACATAACTTTAATGAAAAATAAGTATAACGTTAATTAAAGTTACGAAAGTATATAGACACAGTCAAAAATAGGAACCCTTCACTGCAAATAAAACATCCTAAAAATGATATGAATTTCGTTAGAATTCACAATGAAGGGTTGCAATTTTGACAGTGTATATATATTTTCGTAACTGAAATTAATTTCATTATTTTTCATAGCAGTTGGTTTTTTTATATTTCCTAGAATTTACATTAATCACATACTAATCAGTCTGTATAAATACAAAAATATGCTTCACTTCTTTGAATTTTGTTTTTCATTAAAAAATTTCATGTATGCTCGAAGAAAAGCGAATTTACAAATTGCTATGTATTTTGCACGTTACCTAGGCAATGTATATAATACAAGTGAAAATGCTGTTTACATACATAATAATAATGAATTGCCTCTATTAAAGAGAAATGCAAATCATTTGCAAGAGGCGAAGCTTAGCCTTTTTAACCTATTGTGACAAAAAGCCCTATTACAAAGAAACTAAAAAAAGTACAATTTCTGAAAAAATATTCGAAAAGCTCATGTTAAATTATATACTGTTGAAAATATTAGAGAAAAGAGAAAAAATATATAAATGGAGACGCAAACATAAAAATCTATTTATATATTTCCTATTCATTGGAATTGGCATTGGTAGCTCAACAGGCGTAGTACTGACCGACTATCCAGAAAAACTGGGTTCGAATCCCTGTAAATTCCAACTTTATTTGAGAATGCCATCAGGCTTCGGAAGACACGTAAAGCCGTAGTCCCGGCTATATATTTAATACATAGTCTTTAGGTCATGCCAGAGGCACCTGTGAGATCTGAAAACTCTGGCACTAGACACGGGTCAGTGGTTTACACGATCTTACTTTTTTTTACTGTCTAAAATGAACCGTTTCTGAAAAAAAATTTTGAAACACCGCTCTTTCTACAAGTAATAACATTTTTTCACATTCGAATAACTTTTATTCGAAACTGTTATCCCAAAGAAAATATCAATTAGCATCTTTTCTTCAGGACCATCCAAAACATGGGATGCACAGATTTTGAAAATAAAATTGAAATCTCAAAAATTCAAGTTGGCCCTAAATAGTCCTAACTCCTCTCTTGGTTTACGGAAGTGCTGTATATCGCCGTTTTGGAGTGAAAACAAATCAAAACAGAAAAGTGACAAAGATTTTTAAACATTTTCTACTTTAACTCAACTTCTAAAGTCACCATTCCACTGCTATTGAGTAGCGTTACTGTCTAAAATGAGCTGTTTCTGAGAGAAAAAGTTTGAAACACCGCTCTTTCTGTTTCTGCTGCTAACAACTACACAGATGTCAATCTCTCAACAAACATCACATCGTAATTTCATAAACAATTGCTTCTTTCGATACTTTCCGCTACGCCCTACCGTTTTCGAGAAAATCGATGAGATATCTAAAAATAATGGATTCGGTCCTGATTTCGAACGACCGAATCGAGGAAGGCGTTTGAAGATAAAAAGAATTGTCAAAAATCGAATAAAGTAACAATATTAGGTATAAGTTATATCTCCAGAGAAATAAAATTCTTTAGTTCCAAAAAAAAGCCAAAAAAATGTTACACAATTTTCAAGCAATGATATTTTTATTTCATCCCACTCTTTATCCAATGACAAAAAGCAGTCAGACCTCCAAAACCTCCAACACCCATTTGTGAATCAATTCGAGAATGAACAATTTCACTTAAATTTAAAGGATTTTTCATATGCAATCAGATGCAAAAGCGTTGTGAACACTAGGCAAAATTGTGCGGTCTGAAAACTCTGGAGTTAGACTCAGACCAGTAGGTTACACGATCTTACTTTTTTATCCGTTGGAAATGTTTGAAATTAATTGTTCTTTGAAAATTACAACATCTACAAATAAAATAAAATTTGAGTTGAAAGCTAAATACTTTTTTTGATTTCGGTAGCGTAATATAATTAGTGAAAAAATAAGTACTCAAAACAAAACGAAAACATATATTAATAATAAATATTAGTTGACAGGTCTTTGGAAATTGACTAAAGACACAAACCTAATAAAAATATCGAGAAGATTTGCGGAATTAAATAAAACGTAGACAAACAATTAAAATATATTTCCGATAATTTTGTCGTAATTGATTCCCAATATCAAGTTTCTCTTTACGCTTTTCTATATTTTGAATCTATTTCGAAGAAAATTGCACGCAATTTCTTTGGAAACAAAGTGACAAACAATGGAAAGATAAAAATTCTACAATGAATCAAATTCGAACACTGCAAAAAATAAAGTGTGTGAAAAGGGAAAAAACAATGATTGTAAAGAAATTTCGATTCAAAACAAAAAGCCTCATCAAGGATGAAACAAAACTCTGAACAAATGGTTGAAATGAAATAGAAAAATTTGGAATGGTGAGAAGTATTAAAAAGGTATTGTGAGCATTTCCCAAGCAAGTAGGTAGTCAAGAAGCAAAAATTAAAAGCATTCCACGAAAAAAAAGTGAATTTTCTCGTTTCTCGTTTTATTCTTGCGTTTTGTGTTTTTAGACCTGGTACAAACAAAATTTTCCCCGAGCTAAGCACCTCCGTCATTTGGGGTTCTTTCATTTTTTCATTTTTTTATACAAAATCGGTAAATTCTGATGAAGCGACGACGGTTTAAGAAAACATTGTTTAAAAAGGATTTGTACATTTATTCTTTCATTCGGAAGTATTGTAACGTTGGAAATTTCACCGCTAAAACATAACAATTTTCAGTTTATTTTTTCGAATCACTTTTGAAATCATACTTTTCCGATTCGCAGTTTCTGTTTCTTGGCAATACTTACTTACTTAACAATAAGATTGTCGTCTTTCACTGCATTGCCGGCTGCGTATTACGTATTGTATAGAATAGGCACCTAGGCAAAGTATAAACGGAATGATATGTCATATATCATCTTTACATTCCGTAGCTATTGTTCAGAATGTTGGAACGCACACAGTTCTGCTTGTATATTTTTGTGTCAATAAATTAAAGAGTTGGTACAAATTATCAAAACAATCAAAAAAATGAAAAATACTCAGTCAATCGACGATTATTTCATTTACATTTAAGTTTTGTTACGATTCCTCTGCAAATTAATGAACAAAGCTAAAACCTGTATTATTCTTAATTAGGACGGATAAATTTGAACTAAACAGTAGGTTTATATGTAGGATAGAAACATAATCGTTTTATTTCTGGTAGTACCAGCGGAGCATTGCGTATGTAATATTAATTGGTTGTAATAGATTTTCTCCATTTTATCAATTGCTCGATGATTGAATTAATATTCGACATTATTGGTTTAAACCATAATGAAATACGACGGGCATTTGTCATCGATGTATCGCTATAATTATATTTTGAATCGTTTCAATATAGTCGGAAATTAAAAGAAGCTTACGAACCAATTAATTTTATCTGGGTTGAATATGAAGTAATTGAAGAATAATGGCTACGAAGAGAATCACGTTACTCGTTGCGTGTATTCGGTAACAATTGTTACATGTTTCGAAAGGTTAGGTATCGAATTACAAACCAGTTCTTCTAATCTGGCAATTAAATCGGGTCGAGTGCACGTTTATTAAAATTTTTCATTCGATATATCCTTGATTGAAACGATTGTTGGCCCACCTAGCACCGAATTTATTTCGAACATGTATATACGTTTGTTCGGGTACGTTATTGTCGTCGATTCAGATAATTTAATATTCCGAGATAGCGTTTGATTTGAATAAAATATGTTCGGTACTTAAAGTTTTGAATATTCGATTTTAATTAGCGCGATTGACCTTTATCCAAATTGTTGAAGTGACGGGAGAACGTAAGAAACGGTATTAAAGCTTAAATTTTAATGGGAACATCTTTTTAACATACTGGATTTCCTCAAGAATATCGGAATAACGAGAAGCGCATTTTTGTCTAATGTGTTTTTATCGGCAGATATATTAATTTGTTTACGCGAGTTTGTATCGCGTTTCGAGTATGTAAATAGAAACACATATTCTGGAAAAGTTGCAATATTCATCGATGGATTTCATTCTCTACTCGACTTGTCCGCTTCGTAATGGCTTTAAAATGCTTATGTTTTTTGTTCATGTGCAAGATTCGCGGAGAAAGTTCCAGTTCGTCGTTTTTTTTAGACCGACTTTTGCATTAGTGTTTAAGTTCTATTACGATTTTATTATGCTAATTCGATGCACGACAAAACATCCAAAATGTCATCTATTACTTTCTATTTTTACGCTTCACTCGAAATAAAACTTCTTGATATTTTTATTGCTCAATGAACGAAAACCGATTTCTTTTCGGAAATGGTTGAGATTTGACTGACTAATTCAACCGATCCGATGGAGTAACTCGCATATCATTTTTAACGACAGAAATAAAGATGAAAAATTTCGAAGTCGCCGAGCAAGTCGGTAAAGAAGGCACACGTGAAAATTATATTTGAAATCATAAAAGACAATAATAGATCGCGACGCTCGACGAGGCCGTACAATCGGAAATCTGGATCGCATTTAGATTCTTCTCATAAAATACCGGGATCAGGTAAAACGCATTTCGACCATGAGGGAACGAGGAAGTTGTTTCAACTATTTAAAAATAATACGGATCAGATGAAGAAACTCCCGGATAAAATAAGGCCGAGCCGCAACTCACGTCCTATTATTAATTGTTTAATCTTCGTTACCCCCGATACGTAGGTATTTGTGCGTGAATAATTTTGTTGTCGAGTCAGCCCCTTTCAAATACTTATATGTCGAGATTTACACCCGAACGATTTTCAATGCAGTTTACACTTCAATAGTTTTCCTCACGTTAAATTTCGTCTACAGATAGAGACAAGATAAATTCGTTATCATAAACGAGTATGCATTTATCGTAACGAAAACGGTGTAATTTGAAGTGATGAACCACTCGTACGAAACGAAAATCTTTCTAACCGAACATTCGATATGGCTCTCTTCGATTTCTTGTTGTAATGGAATGTTCAATCGCATACGATTCCCAGTAATTCTCGGTGAGTAATGCGGGAAAGTTTAGTACACCCGTAATTGAGAAGATATTTCCCAATTGATAATTGACTCGAACTCGTTCCGGACGTATTTCTATGAAATTCGACAAGAAAATAAAATCGCTTTCAGACATTCAAAAATTCTCCGATGCGTAATTGGAAAACATTTTTATCGTCATCGATTCAATTTTTTTTTAATATTTATTTTAATTCATATTTTATTAATTTTATTGATGCCTTACAGAAACTTGTTTAAGGGTGGATTTTCCTCCAAGTTTTTTGGGACATTCGGGGTTGATATGGGGTGAATAGTTGTTATAAGGCAAAAGAATATCAGATAACTTCCCTTTGCGAGTCTTTAGAGTATTCGTTCATTAATTTTAGGATTGCGAATACATATGTCTATGCTTACCGCCCTCCAACATGTTCTCTTAGTATGTCTGAGGTCGTCACGCTTTCTGACGGTATTCTATAACAGGTGATATGAATGTGAATCTACTAAACTTAGCTAATCCTCTGAGTCATTACGATATGGACCAGATTATCGATGCGCCAACTACGATAACTAAGACAACTGCGACGCTTCTGGATCCCATTTTTACTAACCTTTCTGCTTCAATATCTGATTGCGGCATTGTTAATGCTGATTTCATTTCCGATCATAGTTTGGTCTTCTGTGAGTTCCTTATAGGTTCGTTCCAACTCGCGTTGTGAACCGTCAATGTACTGTCACGATTCTGCGCTGTTCCCAAAATTAGCTTCATTTTCTGTACAGCGCAGAATCGTGACGGTACATTGACGGTTCACAACGCCACTTGGAAGAGACGCTCAACGCAGAGGGCGTACAGGATGCTTTCTACGAACACATGCGAAGTATTTGCTGGGATATGATATGTTTTGTTTGTGAAAGTTTATTGGCTATCTTCAATATTCATGCGCCAGTTCGAACTGTCAGGATTAGCAAACCGTCAGCACCTCCGGCAGATCTTGAAAGAACGGGATAAAACTCACAAGAGATTTAAAATGCAAGAAATCCAACGAACTGGGAAAGCTTGAGACATTTTGCTTTGGGGTCTGTGAGGAGAGAAAAGGCAACTTATCTTTGGTTCGTGAATTCGCAGGACGCTCGTTCTACTATATGGAGACGATTGAAGATGGCGGGGATAACCTCAAAAACAAAAACGCTCTTGCCGGATGAGTTTGATGATGCTGAAAGAATCAATAACCCCTTTCTTTCAGTTTTTTCTGATGTTAGAACCAATTGAATTTTATAAATGTAACAGCCGGCCACTTGAATTTACAGATGCCTCCAAGAACTTAGGTTAGATTAGGTAAAGTTAGGTTAGGTGCCTGGAAAGGGGTCATTTTCCTACAGTTTGGAAGACTGCTGTCATTCATCCTATTCCCAAAGTAGCTCACCCGACTTCCTTGAGTGATTGACGGCTCATAAGTCTGTTACCTGTTATGAGCAAGGTTCGCGAGAGAGTGGTCACAATCAGATGGAGTATATTAATGAGTGCAACATTTTGCGTCGGGTTTCCGAGCGGGATACGGGACGTCCACTGTTTTGTGTCTTGTTGTGAGAGGATTGGATAGTGAATTGGGCACTATTTCGGTTTTGCTAGATTACTCTAAGGCGTTTGACCCAGCAGATCATAATTTACTTCTGGCAAAACTCGAATATTTCGATGTTCATGGCGGGGCTCTAACTTTTCTAAAGAGTTACTTAACTGAAAGTCAATACGTAAGGATGCTTCTAAATCAGAAGAAGTGAAGTCTGGGGTGCCCCAAGGCTCAATTTTGGGGCCACTTTTGTTTTGTTGTACACTTTTAACCTGGATGGAGTCATTCTATTCTCAGAGAGCCATAGGTTCGCTGACGATACGCAGGTAATTTACACATTCGATTCCGTGGACTATAGCGAAACTGAAGCAAATGTCAATTACGATTTGGAGAGGATATCTGTTTACAGTAAAAAGCACGATCTGAAACTGAATATAGGGAAAACTAAAGTTTTGTTGTTTTCTTCTGCCAACTCCCGTGGAATCTTGAAGGGATGTCTGCAGATCGAAATAGACAGCCGGCCACTTGAATTTACAGATGCCTCCAAGAATTTAGGTTAGGTTAGGTGCCTGGAAAGGGGTTATTTTCCTACAGTTTGGAAGACTGCTGTCATTCATCCTATTCCAAAAGTAGCTCACCGGACTTCCTTGAGCGAATCTTTTGTAATATCTAAATTGATTTATTGTATTTCTGTTTATTATCCTTGCCTAAATACATTGACAGACAAAAATTGCAGAAGATTCCAAATAATTACTGCCAGCTCATTTTTGGATTGAGAAAGTTTGATTACGTATCGGAAAAAATCAAAGAACTTCAATGGTTAAAGATTTCCAATTAATACAACTACTTGCAACTTACATAAGTTATTAAAATTATCGATTCCAAGTTATCTACGATCAAAGCTTGTTTTTCGCCAGGATGTCAGGGTTGCGATTCTCAGATCTAATACGCTTACAATACGGTTGTGCTGTACAATAGGTTTGTTGAATATTTTCGACTTGAATGATTAAATTTGTTCGGACGAGAGATCAAAGGAGTTGTTCATAATTTGTGTATTTAAATTTGTGATATATCGACATTTTTATTTGGTTATTATATTCTTTAATTAATAGTTATAATTAAGTCATGTTGGTTTAGGGCTGTAAAAATATTTATTTGCTTTTACTTTTCTTGTTTCGTTTTAGTTTATTATGTTTGGGGCTTAAATATATTTCAAAGTTAAGATGAGTACTTAATCTCGTCAGCTAGACTTTACCTTTTGAGAATTAAATGAATGTTTATAATGATTTTCAATGAAGTTAATTTATTATTATTATTATCTTATAAAAAAAACTTTCATTTCAGCTTATACCAGTTTTTTGTTTGAACGTTCAATAAATGTTACAAGAATGAATCTGTTTCTTATTAAAAGAACTGTAGGATCGTCGAAACAACCTGTATCTTCTGTGTGAAATTTCTGGCGATTGCCTGGACCCACGTCACAAATATGCCACCTCGAAATTGCGTTAAAAGTCATCCCGTCGGATTTCAGGTAGAGATCGGTGCACCCCGTCCATCAACAACGTTTCTTACCATCCGTACCAATCTTTCACCAGAAAAATAATCATCATCAGCGATCACTAGGTAGGTGGATGATGAATTTCGCCGGTGGTAGTTGAATATTATCATAGACGAAGCCAGGCTAGATCGAAGGCAAAAGTGCGAACCGGCACTAATCGACAATTCCGACGGAAATTCTGAAAATCTCAGCCACCTGCTGTTCGGGCATCGGGCGTACCAAGCAGCAAAAAATCAACCCAAATTTGTCCTTGAGACTGGGCCCGAGGCGGGCCGGACCAACGATGGTTGCATCCTATCGCAAGCGATTTGCCACAAGTATCAACAGATGCGTTTCGAATTGTTTCCTTTCGGTTTCAATATTATTCAGCAACTACGCTGCGCGACAAAACAAATGGCCGGTCCCTGAGGTCTGAGGGGGTGAAGGCGAAAGAGCATGCCAACGAATGAAATAAACATTGAGGAACAAAATAAACTTCTTTTCGTTCGAGTTTCCGATGATTTATTCTGATATTCATCCTTCCTAGTGATTATAAGCAATATAGGAATAGATGTGGTCATAATGCCATCATCGGTTCCAAGATAAATTTATTTTGATCTTCTGCATTCGATAAAGAAAACTCCTTTTCTTCGACGACTGAAAATTGCTTTTACCCCCTTTAGAGGTATGGGAACTGAAGGTGAAACTATTATATATATTAAACAGTCTTTATCTTCAGATGCCGTTCATTGGAGCGTGAGTAGACGCATTACGATAGACTTATACCTCAATGAGCTTCAATGATGGCAAGGAAATAAGGGGGCGGCGGGCGGTATAGGTTCAAAACTTCAAAATCGCGTACAAGTTTGGGCAATTGCTCAACGAGCGAATTTAATGTTGCTGCCGTGACCGAGCGCGCGGAAGAAGTTGAGGCGCAAAATAACGACACCATATCGCCGTGTCATTTGGACATGCAACTATATGGCCATGTGAATTGGCGTTATTTATTTGGGATGCAGCAGGTACTGTGCCCCCTGTTTAGGGAACCTGACCAGCGAAATAAACGACTTTTTATCGTGTTACCCCACCGTACTAACTGGTAAACAGAATAGCCATGGACACATGGACAGGATTGTCCCCACCCACATACTCGATAACATTCATACCCATACAGGCTGTTCTGAAAGAGCCGATCTCCGATGTATTAAATAATCGTTAGAATAATCGCTCGACCAAAACAAACAATTATATTTAAATTAGAAATCAAGTGCCACTTGCATATGAACTGTTTTTGTGGAATATAACACAAGGGATTCCCCATTACCGAATGAGTTAGCGTCGCGCCTTAGTTATCAACAGACTTCCGATAAACCTCATTAATATTCACATACCCATGCAATGGATCCCGAATCGTCTTCGTTTTGATCGCGGCCAAAAAATAACGATCCTCCGACGAGGACGACGAAATTCCGAGAAATATCGTTTAATTTTAGTTGCAAGGAAACAATAACGCATTCTTTTGTTGCAGAAAGGTACAATATAAGAACAAAAAAGCCATTGCATTACAATTCGATGGCGTCGGGTTCTTCGGTTTTAGTCGATCAGGTAGAAGAGGCTAGGTGACGAAAGTCTTCGTGAAACATTGATGTTCGGTTCTACGAGCGGCCGACGAGCGGGCGAGACACGAAAATTCGATTTATGGAAGAGCTGTTTCGCGAAAACCGAGACAACAACCGACCAAGTAACACGAAGACGTGTTATACAGTCTCTTCGTCCTTGAAATGAATTCCGCGAAGACTTCTAACCGAACAAAAAAATTATAGGCATTGTTCTACGTCTGGACCCTAATCTAGGTCGTATCATCTGATTATATAAGATGAGACAGCTTTTTTTCTTTTCCTTTTCGTTCGCGACTCAACCACATGCTCTTCTTGTTGGCAAAACGGCATCTGCGCCCAACTTCTTTCGTTCTCAGCCATCCTGCACGTGCTGCTCGAATGTAGGTGAGCAACTCGGCGCCCTTCTGGCTCGAGGATCATCTATGGCCCGAAGGAATATATTTGGGTTTTACTTCTCAGGTCTTCCTGACCCAAGCGCACTAAAACCAAACGATTGCTACGAGATAAATTCCTCTTCCAGCTGCGTATTCCGCTTTTGTTTCATTTTAATTTCAAAACGGGGAACGGGCAGATGATTGCAACCTACCCCCGTTCAGGTAAAAGACACGGAAACAACCCTCCTTTAGTAGGACCAATTAAAGCTCAAAAAATCCAATTAACCGCAGGGCCGAAACGAACACGTTACGTAAATTATGATCTCTAACCGAATCGCTCAGTTGCAAAATACAATTATCGGCATTTTATCTGTTTCAGGAATCTCCAACTTTGACGCTTATATCGTCAAAGGTAAGCAGGCCATGCGTCCTCTACGTTGTCCGAACAAGGTGTGTGCAATCGTGTGCTTCATGAATATTGTTTTAGATCAACAGATTTTGCCAATCGCTGTTGTTTTTTATAATGCACTCTAAAGTTTCGTGTACCTATTTTCAACTTGGGTTATACTGAAAATCGTCAATTTCATTTTTCCTATTCGATTTCTTTTTGTTCCAAATCAGTCAGACGCTTGCGCTTTAGTATATTCGGAGTCCCAAAATCATACCGCGCAAGCGTGCGACCGATTCGGAACTGACTGCTAGTCGGTTGGAATCAGTCAGGTGCTTGCGCAGTATGTTTTTAGGACACCGCAAATATCAAAGCGCAAGCGTGTGACTCATTCGGAATTGATTTGCGGGTCGGTTAGAACAAACCTTTACTTTCTTGAAAATTTCAGAAAAATTACAAATACTGCACTGTTAGAAGAGAACAAGCATTTCGAAACAAGTCTCTTAGCGAAATTCCTCTCATTGTTATAAGAAACGAAAGAAAAATCGAAAAGGGTTTTGTGGTTTTTATGTATATTTGTCACTTTTCAGTCCTAAACTTTGATGGTCATTTCGGTATCTAATACAAATGAATAAACTAAATTTTCAGCTTTTTATCTTAGATCATTTTCGAAAATTGGACAAGAAACTATTTGTTCAACGTGTCAAATTTTGTCTGATCATGTCTTTTTTATGATTCTACATTCTACTTTTCTTTTTGCTGAAGGAGAAAAATCGAGAAAATCATTTTTCAAATCAAAATTTACTAGATCACTGTTCAAATCGACGTACAGATTCGTTCCATGACACACAATTACTAATTTTCAAATTAGTAAAATTTGAAAATTATTATATAATCTTTTTCTCCTGATAGCATCAAACACAAAATACAGAGCTAAAATACATTTCTTGAAAGATTTTCAGGGTCAATTCCAGAAAAAAATTTGTGAAACTGTGAATTTGCGAACTTTCTGTAAATAAATGATCAATTTTCTGTTGACGAATTTTTTTGTAGATATTCGTTTACCATCAAAATGAAAAAATTATTGAATGTAGAAGCATATTTTCCCATCAAAATTGTCGGTGGACAGTTTTGATCCTCGACCGAAAAACCAACTTTTCGTTTAAGAACCATGATTTCAATATTTTTTCATGCTTCTTACTCTTAAGAATGGGGAATAAAATCAACATCTATTCATTTCAAATTTTAAGTGTTGAAAAAAAAATAAAATCCAGAAAACAGTTTTCCGTCAAATTCTCGCAAACGGTTTGAAATAAAGAGCCCAAATTTTGACAGATTCATTTATTTTTGATACTAAAACGACTCTTTAAGTATGAAAAAAAAACAACTCAACTATAGCCTTGCACAAATTTTCTGAAAATATGAAAAAAAAAACTCTAAGAAACATATTCACAAAAACATTTTTGCAAGAAAAAAGAACATATTTAAATGTTTCAAAAGTAACTGTAATTTTCGTAAAACATAAATTCATATTCTCAAAGACTCCCAAGCGTAAAATTTCGGAAAATATTCAGCCGAGCGTTTTTGTGAGTTTCGGCAATAATCTCCTAATTTAATGCATCAAAAAATTTGCAAGAACTGATTTTTTAGAACCAGAATATTTTCGAATTTCCTAAATGATTGCATGAGGGCAAAATCATAATAGCCTGAGAATTGCGAAGGCAATAGAGTGGATTTAACGAAAATATTCGTACAATTTTAACCAAGAAAAAACTTGTTTTTATCGAATGAACAAATCTACATAGATTTTGCATTTCCGTTTATCATCAATATATTAAATTTTGTTTTCTTGTTGAATAATAATGAATCAATTATCAAATTCTTGAAGTGACTTTAAATTCTCGCCGTTACATCGATACACCGAAAAATACAGTTTGACATAGAGAAGATTCTTAATATTAGCTCAAAAACTATACTTTTAAATTTGATAGGAAAAATTGAAAGTGTCGTCAGATAGGTTGGCAGAAACTGATTGATCACGTTTATGTTATGGACAGAGCGTGACTGCATTTGTATCACTTTTTCGTTTCTTTTACTTGAACGCATCAATGTTTTTTTTTTCAGTTTTGCATGTGGCTGATGATGTTGTTTGAGAATGGTTGAATTGTTGAAACGAAAAAGTTAAACGTCGTTTTCGGTTAATTCGAAAAATTATGATTCGCTTCGAGCGAACCCCTATTTTCCCGAACGATATTCACGATTTATGTTCGCGCTTTTTTTATACCTTTCGCAAACTGCCAAACAATAGCACCCTCTATTTTTTACGAACGCGTAAGTAAGCGAAAAACTTTGACAAATACCGCACAAATAGAAAGCGCTACAAATAAAAGTTCTTACACGAATCGGGGTTAAATGTATTTCCGATTTTAAAAGAGAAACGCTGGATGGGCGAATATTTTTATTTTCCTGTTTACTTCCATCAGTCGATAAATGCGTGGGAGGATAAACCCCGCGAGCTCTTTACGATGATTTAGGAGATATGCTTCGGAAAATTGGCACATTTCACCCTATTCTGAAATAGCTTCCAAAACAGTAAACGGTAACTTTTAATAATTTCCGAATTACATTTGTCATCATTGATATCAGATTTAAAAATCGCAACCTAAATTGAGACAATTTCATTTTACTATAATTTCAAACTAAAAGATTTGATTCTGGGAAAAATCGTTCTCGCTGCAAACATAACATTCTATGGTATTTGTTGAAGTAATCCGACAATTATGCTTAAATTTTCATTAAAAAACACACAATGGATATGTTGAATGAATGTTATCACGATTTCAATTGAATGTTATATTCTAGTTGAAAAATGTTTTAAATGGAATACAAGATAAAGAAAAAGAATAGTTTTGAAATGATAAAACGTTTGTTTTAATCAGGACAAATGGAACAATGGAACTGAAAGCAAATACATACTTGAATAAGCGTGGATATGTTTAATACTATGCGAAATTATATAATATGGAATATTTATATTCTATTAATTCAAGTTAAGAATAAAAATTTTACAATCGTGGAAAGTAAAAAATACTCAAAGTTTGAATTTCAATATCCGATTTGCATAATTCAGGGTGAAATTCGTACCGAAAAATGAGTAAGTGAGTATCACCCGGGAACTTGCCGTGGACCCGATTTTGGTAATGGGTACCATTAAGGCCGAGATCGGTAATAAAAACATTCGAGGAATTCACGTACGATTCAGGTACCAGTTTATATTTATAGACCATAACCAGCAAGAGATAATGGAGGCACGTATGTGTCGGTTTTTTTCTCTCTCGGTACTTGAATTTGTTGATTATTCATTCGCCTTCAACGAGACAAAGATAATACGGATCAAGTGGTGGTAAGTGCAGCATCTCGCCGATGATGTTGAAAACAGGTATGCCGAAAATTACCTGGCCCATCAGACGCAAGAAGATATGTAGCAGTATTTGGACATGTTCGTATACATTTATCAGGGGTCACCTTGGGCTTTGAACAATAATTAGCCGTTCTGGGAAGATATACAGGCTGTGACGATGAACCTGATGGTAGAGTCCTAATAATAACGTTGATTTATTATCCACGTTAGTTCGAACTAGTTATTTCAATCTTCAATGATTACTAATGAAAGATTGGGTTTTGCAAAATACCTAAAGTGCCCTCAAATTGTTCCGATTTAATGAGAGATTGGGTTTTTTAGCCTAATTCCATTCATCGTCATGACAGTAGGTACGTACGGAACAGCTTGTATTTATAGTCTACAGTTTCGCAGAATTGTAAACGATGCCGGAATTATTCGATGCTATGATTAGTTTCGAATTAGATTCTTCCATTCAAGGTGATTTAGGGAATGCAGCCGACACGAACCCTTTTTCGATTTTTTAAACAGTCCGACAGATTAATTGCAAGCATTTTCGCTTTGGGCCACTGTAAATACTGATGATCTGAATATCATTATGTTCGAATGAGAAAGAAATCATGGGCTCCCATCTAGCCTGACCGGAAATCCAATAATTCTTTCCGTGTTCGGTATACTTATATGTATGTAAAGTACTCGTGTGATTCGACCTCCACGAACACCCGTAAATTAAGATATGGCCGTTATAAAACGTAGAACTGATATTAATTCTTCACGAAGCAACGAAAAAATGCTCATTATCGGGCTCCCGTTGTTACAACTCCGTATTGCAGCAGAAGTTCATTCTAATTTATCGTATGGGCGTGATTTTCAATGTGCTATAAATAATCGAAATTTATCTAGCGAATTACCGAAGATTATAAGTCTAATTTCGGGCCGCTAGATTGTCCGGAATTATTAGTGGACCATCATCTACTTTTTTTTTTTGGTCCGTCCGAATATGTAGACGCGATCACAGGATGTTGGTATCGGTACATATATCTGCTTTAATTGGTATTTTTTGAAAGCTGATATTCGAACACTTCCTCCGGACCGTTATTCGTATTCAATTCGTGGAAATTTTCAGCGGACATTGTTGTTCTATAATTTATTATTTCTATAATGAACTATCGACGTGGTAACAAAAAAAAACCTCGAACACGATAAATATGAGGAATTTCGAAATGACGAGGAATTCAAGAAAAATATGCAAACATCGAGAATTAGTGCGTGGGATTTCGAATTTCGCAAATGTTCAGTTCCCGCTTACGAAGTTACCTCCAACAATATTTTTTCCGACTTTGACATCAACTGTATAAATTAACCTTTCCTTTTCGAATTAAGGGTATGTCTTGAGGACTACAAAACTTTCACAGGTAAAGTTGAAATTAACATTGGGTAACGAAAAGTGTAACTTTGAGATGTAAATTATTTATTCTTCACAGACACATTCTCGTTTTCTCAGTGAGAGGCCAATATTAACGTAATTGCAACCCCTGAAACGAAATATTAGGATTGCCTTCTTTCCGTTGAAACAAGCTGTATAAAAGCTTTCAAATAATTCGAGAAATGCTAAAGAATTCCATAGAATGCATTCTCAAAATATGTTTATTTTATTAATTATTCCCGTTATAAATAATAGATAGGCAAAACACGATAAAAAAAATCTAGAACAAATCAAGAAGATGAAGAACAATGCGGGCGTAGCGCTAGGACGTGAATATGAAAGTGCGTCACTTGAAAACGAAACGAGAAGCACGAATGATGCTAGTTGATTGTGAAGACGGTAATTTAATTAGCCCAAGATGCATAGGATTATGTTTATTATTTCCATAACAGAATTATCTTGGAATATTACCTCCTAATTTTTATTTTATATTCACAATTTCACATTTGAAAAATGTAAAAATTACTTTGGAAGATACAAAATTAAAGAAAAAAATTCTTTCGAGCCCTAATGTCTAGTTGAATGCAGTACCTACAAAAATACTGATATTGGCACTTATCAACTCTTCACAGATGGTACCTCAAACTGACTTGGACAGTCAAACTGTAGGGGCAGCAATATGTGCGAAGTTTAAATAATTGTACAGTTTTATCTATTTTTTCCAAATTATTATGGACATTTTCTTGAAATTTTATTGAGTTAGCCAAGCATCATCAGTATTATTCGAGTTTTGGAAAAAATGGGTTCAAATTTTGAAGAAGAAAGAAAACAACTGGTAGGAATTAAATAAAAAGGTACGCTTCATGATTTAGTTTATTGAGCAAACCTGCGAGAAATGTCTAAAAACTAATCTAAAACTAAAATATAACCTAAAATAAAAATCCTCAATTTTTCTTTGAAGACTGGACTAGCAATTAAGAATTTTAAATAAAAAGTGATATTGAAACTCGAAGTGGAATTTAAAAAAGTGAAGGAATGCTCTATAAAAGCTTCTTCATTTAGAGAAAAATTTTAGTACAAATTGAAAAAATCTTGAAAATCATTTTTATGATGTAAAAATTCATTTTGATGAATCAAACTTTTATGTAAAAACTTATAAAAATTCTTGAATGAATATTAATGACAGCTTATTCATGTTGTTTGTTTTATTTTTTCTTCTTGTACTTATAATTTTTTCAAGAATTGAAAAAACTATAATTTTCGTTTCGATATTTGAATTATCTTGAATTTCGATTTTCCTTGGCGTTGAAACAATTTTCTAATTTCTTATTCAGATTGTCAAATTTTCTTCATTTCCATATTAACTCGGTGAAAATGTTCTGAATTTTATCACTACAGAAACTTGCGACAAATAAGTATTTGTTTTCGATAACTTTTTTCAGCAAACCTTTTTTCTTTTGTAATCTGAGTCGAACCTAGGCGCCCCGATAGAAATTTTCAGTCTTGGCCCCTCTCGAAAATATTTCCTATATTCGCCATTGATTCATTTTCTTTGATACTTGACAGAAGTTTTTTAAAGGAAAATTAAACAAAGAAAGAAAAATAAATTTGAAGCAACAAAATTTGAGATAGATTTAGGAAGAATTCCAGTTTTTTCATTGGCAATTTGAAGCATTTTCGGATTCTTCTGAATTTTCAACTTTTGATATTCACATAACGTAGCGTTGGATACAACTTGCAAGTTTTAAAAAATTGCTGATAATTGAGTTCAAAGCTCGGATTCAAGTCGGATAAAATGATTAATCATTTGTGAAACACCCAAAACACTCAAAGTTCGGAAAAAAAAAACAATGAAAAATATAAGAAACTATGGTTTTCTTGTTTCCAACGTCATCATTTTTAAGAAAGCTCACAAAAACCCAGTTAAAAACTCAAAAAAAAAAAACGGAGTGAAACATATTGGAATGCATGAATTGAAAGGAAAAAATAAAAATTACCCAGTCCTCCAAACTTTTGCGTTTTTTTATTGAAACTGTTCTGTTAATTACAAAGGATTTACAACTTTTTATTATGATAATTGAATTTTTGAATTTTTATTGTTCTCTTGAATTTATTGTGTAAGTTTTTTTGGGGAAAATCTTTAAAATGAAAACTCAACCTGAAAAACTTGAGTAAACAAAATTCTAAGAAAATGAGAAGCATTTCAACTGCGTTTCTGATATCATGAGGAAATTTTTCTCTCGTGATTTCAGAAATGTTTAATTTTCAAAAACTCTCCTTGTTTTCCTGGATTTTCCTGGACAGAAAGTTATCTAAAACTCAAATTGAATGAGAAAAAAGGTGTGTTATTTTTGAAGAATTTTTATATTGATTGATGTAAAAATGATAAATCATATGGAAAAAATGTTAACTTAAAAAGAAAAATTTAAGAAACTCGGTACCGTGGTTTGGAAATTGCTGGACATTTTTTGTTCACAATGTTACACGTTTCGATCTTCCATTCTGATGTTTCGTTGAAATAAAAAAAAGTTGAACAAAAACATACAGACTTCAAGAATCTACAAGAGAATTTTCAATAGTAATTATTCTTTAACTCTCTTCGAAATTCGTAGATTTTTCTTTATTTCATTGAATAACAAATTTCCATATTTGTATTTCAGAGTTTCATATTACAACTGTGACAAATCAAAGAGACAATTTTTTTACCTTGAATTTTTAATGTATATAAATTAATTTACAATGGCCCCCAAAAGTAAATCAATATTTATTTTATAGCATTTAAAGGAATAGTTTTCCAAAATGAAATTAGTATATTATTTGTAATCGATTTTGGTTTTCCACTTATTTATAATGCGTCACCTTTATTGCCGTGAATAATTCTTCTTAGATTGGGCGAAATGGAAAAACCTATTCAAGAGATCTTGAATGTTGGTTTTAAAGGTATTCAAGAGAGGAAAGAGATGATACATTTTAAGACGAAAAAACTTCGTCGGTTGCAATTGTAACAAAACAAGTTTTCGCTTCAATTTCGAACGTTGAGAAATTTGCAACGAACCAGTCATCAAAGTTAAATTTCGAATCGTAATTGGACGTATTTGAACAAATGGCGAATACGTGTCCTAGATGTAAAAATTTTCGGGGTGATAAGTTGGCGGCGACAGATGCAGTTGTTATTAGAAACACATTGGACTTCCGGTGGGCCGAAAGTCAGTTCGTTTTCGTAGTAAAAGGTAAAGACGACATATGCCCTTGTCGTGCAATTCGATACTTAACGAATAGCCGAACATTCGGATAATGTTTGAGCGAATTCTGGTGCATGTGCAGGTTCATCATTCGTTTAGTTCTTTCTCTTTGTTTGTCATCGGTGCCCCGAAACCATGTGGTGATTGGGAATTCATACGTAGCTAGAATTGGTTTTAACATAACTAGGGCAATGCAATCACTATCGAACCGGCTCAAAGTCAATCGTAAAGATTTAAGGACGCTTAATTTGTTTGATAATTAATGAATTCAACAAATAAAATTTAGCGGTGAAATCAATGTCGCAAAAAAGTTTGTGTCGTAAAGGAGGTATTGTAACACATCCTTGATATTCAGCACTATTTAGCATCCTTATGTATCAGGATGAATTATGAGCGCGTAAAATTCATATACGAATAACTTAGATAATTGCGGTAATATACAAAAAAGTACATGAAACTTAATTAGCTCGGTAATATTTTCGTTGGATATAATTTTCGGTTTCGGCATTTGAGCAGACTCAAATGATTATTATAAAACTGGCATGACGTAAGAATAAATATAGCTGTGAAATTAACATACTAGTACTGCTTGCCTATTTACGATAATTACGACTGGATCATTTGGTAATTGAGAATTTTATACCCACCATACGATTGATGGGTTTCGAATCAGCGTAAGTGGGTATTAAACACAGATCCGTACTGGTGTGGATTCGGAGATACCAGCGAATCGAAAAATACGAATAAATTTCCCACTCGTACGAGAGTGCGAGTGCGAGTGCTCAAATTTTTACTCGCTTTATCAGACCTGAATTAGCGTATTAGCATATTCAGTTGCGCGTTTATCTTTCCGAAACTCATTCAAAGTGGGAGCTACCGATTAAGTTGATCCGTTAGCTAGAGACTCCCACTATAAGGTGGTGACACCCACAGCCAACAGCGACAAATGATTGTGAGGTCGGACTACCTCTGATTTTCTCAAGTCCCACTTTTTTGCAATCTACCGCATTCGAGCTATGGAAAATCCGGAGTAGTTTGGCGAAAATTGATTTGTTTCAAATGATTTCGAAACACCCACGGCATTTTTTGGCTTCGTTGGATTTTTATGTGTTCCACGTTCGTTCAGATGCAATAGGTATCCATTTACATGTCGCAACTATGTCGCACCAACAGAGTTATTACAAAAATCTAGATAAAAAACTGGTTTCGAATCGTTATGGGGACCAAAATACTGATTGAATCCATTTAAAGTTATTTTATTGGACATCCTCGAAAATCTAACAGTTCGATAATTTAATCGACAAACTGAACTGTTTGAGGAATATTAGGAATAACTGCTTTTTGAAACATTCCAACTGCATTGAATTCCGTGAGAAATATTCGTCAAACGGGATGAAGAACATTAAATTATTCATTTCGATAAATAGTCTAGTCTTATGAGGAAATCATCGAAAGAGCGCCGAACCAGAAACCTTCGAATTTCGGTACATATATAAATAATCAACGAAATGGCGAATTGCAAATTTGGTTATTAGAAATGTGTATTGATTTCTAACATTCACGCAATAAAAAAATGCAAATCAATTTTTTACTTCCACATGAAGGAACTAACCCATGCCTCCGATACCTGTTTACTGAAATCCCAGTTCGTAATTTTCTACTATTTCTTAGAAAGGATAATTTGCCGGTCTGATGGAAAATATTTTCATTCCAGTAACGCGTCTCCACCGTCGTCGTGTACTTTTCCAGTTACCCAATCATCATCAAACCACTCCTTGTTCTTCCTAAATATAGCTTGATAAGCCAAACAGAATACTTTGATGTTAATTATGGCTTCAATTAACCGAAGAGATGCTCCTCTTCGGATTCATAACAATCAAAATAAACTCGATTCCTATTTTAGGATTGGAAAAAAAATGCATGATCGAAAAACGGAATTCAGAAGTGTTGAAGGCGTCGTCGCATCTTACCGACATTTCGATTCGTTATTTTCAGAACGAAAATGTGTTTCGCAATCGCCCATCTCATGTGTAATTTATCTATGAAAGCTGTTGTATTTTCGGGTACACGCATATATTTTGAGTGCGTAGTGCGAGACTGTTTTTACGCAACTGCGACATCGAACGTACATTAATAATGGTCCTCTAGTCCCACGCACTTATTAAAAGAATCTTCCTGGTCCTAATCGACTAAATACCTACGCTACTTCGTCTTTAAACGTTCTAGGTATTTCAACGTGTTAACTAGAAATGGCGACGATAAAAATTTTTTAGGTGCGTTTTTCTTACATTTTAGAGGCGTTACATTGAAATTGTTGACATGATCCTGATTTCTCAAAAGCGAGTGTCATCGAGTCAATAAATATTTGCACGTTACAATAAATCATATCAAAATTGTCTGCCAGCGTCACTGACAACGCTTAGTCACTGATTTTACTTTTTGCTATCAGACAGTTTCATTTAAGTCCTAAAATTCTAAAAATAAAGCGGTTTTATTATTTGAGTCATTCGAAATGCCTTCAGTGAATTGAGCAAGTTTCATAGTGCAAACGGTGACGCGATGCGCAAAATCGGCTTATTTGAAGTTGAAAAGTGATTCCGTATTTTTTAACAACACGTATGTCTCAGATTTGAGAAAATTATTAGTAAATCTTGAAGAATTTAATGATACTTATGATATTTGTCTTCAGTAGTTTAAATATGTAATTCGGAAAATTTCCTGAATATTTATTTTGTTCTCTTTGATAAATTCGAGAAATTTTTAAATTTCCTCAGGAGTTTCGTAATTTTCACCATAATTTTATATACAACCAAATTTTAATTCTTGACATTCAATGTTTCAATGTGAGATAATAATGTTGAATGTGAGATGATAATGTTGAATCGCTTTGCTATCAAACAAATAGTTTTAATCGTTCACATTTTTCTGGTTTCAAAGGAACTGATCTTAATGTCAAATTATGTGTTTCGTTTATTCTTATATGGTAACATATTTGCACCATATTTCTATTTGGTTACTTCAAGAATGAAACATGATATTTATATAATTCATTGTAAGTCAATATTATTAACCAATTTTTTTTCGACATTTCACAGATATTTGATTCTGTTTGAGGAATTTCGATTATTCCAAAATAGCTTCGGATTTTTTTGACACATTGTTGCTTCAAAAAATTGCTTTTCAAGAATTTCTTATATGCGATCAAAAGTCTGAGTTCTAAGGAATCTTCGATCAATAATTTTGGGACATCCAATAAAATTAAAAATTATTCAGAAAGCTTCAGAAAGACCATTTCCTAGTAATATGATTCTAAAATTTGGAAAAAATGCTGAGGAATTTCAAGCAGATCAGTTATTAAAATACTTGTCAAAATTTTCTTGAGTTCTCCCAATAAATTTACAAAAGTTTCAAAATTTTTGACCAATTTTAAGATTTGATGACTTTGTGGAATCGAATTTAAGCACAAGAATTTTGAGTAACCATACATTGGAGTATGGATTCTGCAGAAATCCAAGAGTCCACGATCAAAACAAAAGAATCTGTTCCACAATTTTCAGTCTGACTCACGTGGCAACGCTGTGTGCAGAACTATCTGATGGTACGACTTAAATGCGTGCGCACATTGAGCCGAGTGGATTAGAAGAAACCTATCTATCTAACCGCGATGCAATCTCTTCGCTGATCCGCTAGGTGGACGTAATAAGGAAAACAGCTCTGCGTCAGTGATTTGGAATGTAAACCATGTTTTTGAAATGAACATCCATGTTTGAACGGACGATAAATCCTTGATACATTGTGCGTGTTAGTCGAAAATATTGACAGTTTCTCAGTTTATTTGAGAAAACGCGCTTGTTCCAATAGTTTTTAACGCTATTGATACCAAACCCAAAATAGCAGAAAATATTGTCTCTCATATCAGTACTGCATGGAAAAAGGTTTTCTGAAGAAATAATACAGGTGAAAATGGAGATCAAGAAAGCAGTAGCAATAAGATTCGGTGCCCTGGAACATTCCTCGCCGCCTGCACTATTTTTTAATCCTAGATTCAAATTTATGTATTTGAACGATGGCATGATCAAAAGTGAATCATAAGTACTCAAATCACAAAACAGTTAAGAATAGATACTCAATTTGAAGAATTGATGATTTTCTAATAACGAAATATTGTTTTCGTCACCAAGAAATAAATAATCCACATCTATACAAAGCTGCATATCTGAACACCTGAAAAATATGGTTTTACGCACAGATATCAGCAAACCATCGATACACCATCTTTTTTCAACGATGTTGTTTAAGAAAAATGTTTTTATGCCAACATCGATGTCTAGAAATTTCGATGATTTTCACAACGATGTTGCATCCCTACAAATGTCTACAAAAATTTCTAAGTCACTGAAGAAATTGTTCAGATTCACATTTAATTTACAGTTTGAATTTTACACATTTTTTTGTTACTTTATTCACAACATACAGAAACAAACCGATGGTTTGAGCCGCCTCCGGTTTATTGAAACGTGTTACTGTTTGATGTTACAATTTTAGTCTGTTTCATTCGACGAAATAAACGAGTATATACGCGTGCGCCTATATGGAGTTCCCTTGGTACACCCTTCCACTTATTTGATGTTGAACACACTTTGTTCGGGTGTAGTGACCGTTATTGTTTGGAATCACTTCCTGACGTTTCACTGGCGAGAGTGGCAAACTTCTCTAGAGGTTTCGACATCTTCGATGCACTCAGCACACTAACGATTTCTGGATCGGATCGGAGGATCTGACAGTGATAGTCTGCAGAGTGCATCAAAGATGTCACGATCTCTGCAAAAGAACGCCACTGGCGTCAAGGAAACGTCAGGCAGTAATTCCAAAGAACGACTTCCATGACACCAGAAGGTGTGTTTAAGTCAATTTATTCTAATTAAGTGAAATACCTTAACGTGTTGTAATTTTTTCAACAAACTCTTCAAAAATATTTTTTGAATTACATGTTGAATATATTTGAAATCTGATGTAAATTTTGCAAAGAGTGAACACCAGTCGTTCGTCAGAGCTGATACACACAATTTCTTGTTTAAATATAAAAGTTATCAAAAAATGCCTCCCACGGGAAGTTTGACGGATAATTGTGCAATGAAAGATCATTTTCGCATAACATTAAAAGGAATTTCGCCATAATCGACTATCTTTAAAATAGAGAAAAATCGATTTTAGTGGGAAAATTCGTGAAAATGTGTTGCTAATGTTCATTTTAAAGTCGTGAAGGTTTTTCATACGATTAGATTGGCCGAAAGAAAAAGAATTTGTTCATCCCCTTGTTTGAGAGAGTTCTGGTTGAAACATATCCGGTGGACAGATCAACTGTTATTCGAATCTCGGTGTAGAAAATTTATCGACGTATCCGAGAAGAGGCGCGTACTGAACGGTCTGTTTATAATATATCTTCAAACCTTTAGTGAAACCTGTTTTTAATCCAAATTTCCCATTAATCGCACCTTATGTACACCGAACTTTTTCTAGTCCACCTTCGAGTTCAATTATTCGTTAATTAGAGAGTGGTTCCTGCATCCTTTCATAATTCAAATCAGATAAATCGTTCCAACAAGTTGGTATGAGGACACAAGTTGAACACGATGCTGAAACTGGGTAACAACGAGATGCTTAGATACTGAATTTGAATAAAATTTCATTATGGAGGTCTCATTAGTCGTCAGGTTAATACCACGAATTCCTCAACTTTGCTCTTTCCACCCTCGCCGGAGAACAAGAAATGGACGCGACGAAAAGCAAACGACGATTGAATTCGTTAAAATTCTGGGTAGCGTTATGAATCATCGTGGTCCAAGGAGGAGAAATCCGCATACCCAGACACCAGGTACATTCATTCCTCGAATATGGAATAAAAAAAAGAAATTCAATTGATTTCATTCCGTTTTATAAGTTCTGAGAAGACGTAACCATTATTTTCGATATTGTAATTAATGTTAGTCCCGAAACGAGGTCCATTGTTTTTTAACATTTATTTATTAGACATTGGGTTGTTTTGAAACGACGTGTTCAAGTGGTGTAATCGCTCTATCTGAATATTTGCTTTTGTTTTGTTTCTTTATTGTGGTCGGAGACGCTGCCCGTGGGTTATAATATATTTCGGACTGGTGGTGACAAAAAACTGTGTCAGTAGTTGCACTGACTGCCGTTCTAGGAAGAGGAGCTTGGGCTGGAAGAGGCTTCCCCTGAAACGAAGTGGCATTTTTATCTATTAGTTTGCGTTCCCAAAACTTTACTATCAAGTAGAGGTACCTATAAAGTAAATTGGGTAAACTTTGTTACGAATTCAATATATCACATCGAATTACTTCAGTTAGGGATATTCGATAATGAACGTACACATTCACTTTCTCCGAAATTGTTAAAGTGCTAATTAACAAATTGCCTTTACTTATGCTTTTACGTCGACGACATTATAAGTTCGGAAGTGAATTAGCGAAAGTTTCTTGACAACATTCGCGTTTGGGGATGGATGATCAACGGGAAACGAGTACGTTCCTGATGACTACACGTCGAATAGGTTTTGGCAATCGCGCCGCTATTGGAACTGGGATTTCGAGGAAAGAAAAGGGTTGGATAGTTAGATGCTCACAGAGGTAATCATAAATCTCGATTTCGGTAGTTTACAAAGACCAGTTGACCTCGTGCATCTTTGCGCTTCTAACCCAGTTGCTACCTGCTTTACCACCGATGGTATTCGTCTCAGGACCCGCCACCCTTTCGCAAAAACTCGCTCGAATTCGACGAATTAATAATATCGCATCACTGAAAGTCAATTGGTGCGTCGCGTCGTTGTCCGACTTGCTCCACTGTCCACTGACAAAATGAATGAAATTTGAATGAAGGAAATATTCCATCCGTGTTGCTCGAAGAAGGTCAAGTCTCGAAAAAAGGAGATCGCCAATTAAGTACCTTGTTCGTTGTTGAACGAGTATTCGAGCAATTCCAATAGAACTATTACGATTATCATAATTTATTATAACCATATATTACTTTTTAAGGTGAGTCTCGGGTATTAGATTGTCTTGTAAGCGAGTAGGCAAATTTACAGCACCATGAATACGTTAATGCTTCATTCGTGACCCCGGGCCAGATATCAATATGTAGAAAAATCCTTTATCAGACCAGACGTAACGGTAGAAGATTTCTGATAAATTAGAAATGTTGTCCGATCGTATAACGAGGAAGTATTGCGAGATTTACATATCTATCCGTGCTCGCCATATGTAGCAAAATGTTTTTGAGCATTTCTAATAGACAAAGCCTAGAAAAGCGATTGACCATTTTATTATGTCAATAAAATTGATTTACGATCTATTGATTTTTAAAATCAATAAGACTCAAATTAAGACGACGGATTAGACGAATCAATGACTCGTTAATCAACGTCCAGTTGTCAAAAATTTCGCCCATCTAGAAAGTCGAAATCTATAACTGGTACCATACCAAATCACCAAACAAAACACGTAAGTTATGATATTCGACCCGGCAATACCCATTAAGGTATGATACCGGTTAGAGAACACGAAACAAGAGAGATTACTTCCATCAGAACAATAACTCTTCTAATAAATAACGATTGTTATCGACCAAGTCAGGAATTCGGTAATAATGTCCATCCGACAGTACGTACCTTAAGTAGACGGGTAGATAAAGGGGGACCGCAATCGAAATTTAACAATAAAAACAAACGGCTTAAAAGTCATACCAAGGTGATCCAGTACCTTAAATTCGGAGATGTTATTCGGTACCATGGCCGTAAGAGCACCGCGTTTATTTTTCTTAATGCACGGTCGCGGCTCACCAGCACCACAATACCCGCATCTTACCTTTCGATTTCGTTTCGACACGTCATCGCCGCACGATATTCTTGCGGTGCAACGGACGTTTCCTCCAATATTGAAGATCGTCGTGATACAACCAAAATGGACCCGATCAATTCAGATCGGAATAACTCCTTTAACAACGAAAAAAATTCTCCGCTGCTTTTGTTTTTTACCTCTCATTTCGATAAATACGTATGGCTATCTATTAACACATACGAGTACCATAGAACATCAAATGCGTCTGTCGAACTTTGAAAACGCTTACGAAGAGAATTTCTATTACTAATAATATAAAAGTTTCATTATTTTTATTTTGCTTCAAACATTTTCATGGCAAATGGAGGTTGAATGTCAAATAAGTGCTTCATATTGATTTAGTTCATTAAAAATAGTGAACGCTGACATGAACGTTGATTTCATGGTTCACTGCTTTACTGCACTTATCGACCAGCTTTCAGTCTTTCAACAAATGCAGCAAAATACAATCTTCCTCAATTATCAGTTGCAATCTGAAAATCTGATCCACATAACCATTTCCAGGCATGCAACCATCTTTGTAGGTTCAAATTCGTTTTCTGCGCACCTCTTATACAAAGTCTTTTGTTCTATTTGTTAGTCCTTCACTTTCACTTGAAGCTTCTTTGCTACACTTCATTGTCTTTTCAGCAATTCTTCTCTTTTCCTTGTAACAGTCAAGGATTTCTTTCCTCTCAACCTCATCCCTTGCAGCAGTCATTCTCTGATATATGTTTTCTTTATCTAGCACGCCTTGCTTCATATTTTCTATTCACCACATGTCCTTTTTCCTTTTTCAATCACAATCACTACTCGCTAATGTCGTAACAATATTTCCTAATCGTTCCATCCTACTGCATTTTCTCCTCTTTTTTCAACTCAGTCTGCTTTTCCACAGCCCAATTTCACAATAGAGACAACCAAAAAATGATATATTCGACATCCTCCCCCTCTTATCATAAGCACTCTTAAGCGTTCGCCATCAATTATACTTCAAGAATCACCATTTGCCATGTGAACTTATGTTAGAATATACAAACATCCTCTTTCCACACTCGGAAACCCAAAGGCACGAACTACTTAGCATGCCGATTCCTTCCTCACACCAACGCCACTCGTATCGTCTAACATAATTACTCCTTCATTAACTTCACATTCATCTAAGATTCTCTCCAAATCCATCCAGAATTCCTCATATCCACTTACGGGAGCGTAGCAACCAATCACCTTAATTTTGCGATAACCGACTTTCAAGCTAACACTCAACACAGGAAACGATATTAGTTCAAAGTTCCAAATGCACTCCTTCAGCGTTTCACTTATGATCACTCCTTCACTTCTCGCGCTGCGTTCCACCTCAGTCTCACACATACGCAACAATTCCATATTTCTATTGTTAATTCACTTGACCAGTTCATCCTCTTTGGTCTGCCCTCCACGTAGCTATACTCCAAATCGCGTGGTCTTCTTCCCATAGACCCATTGTATTCCGTCGTAGTCGATCATGATTACTTTGATGGGTCGAGGCATGTGGTTTTTTTCTAAGTAAGTTATTATTGAACAAAATTTTACTTGGAAAAAGTCAAAATAAAAAAGGCAGAAAATAATGATCTACAAAAACAAGCAGGTTGGGAGAAAATCAATCTCGTTGGATATTTCACAAGCTATACTTTCGTCTCGCAGGGAAATGTTGTGAATTATTTCATTCTTAGAAAAAATTAGGAAATTAGAATTCGACGGCATGAAATGTGGCTGAGTTGACAAAGTTTGAAGCAAAAAAATGTGCTTTACGTGTATTTTGAAGAAAAATTTTGTCGCTTCAAGGACAAAAATATTGCGCTAGTATCCTTTATGAAAGAACAGTTACTTTTGACAAACAGAGTCAAATTTGGCAAAAATGACCAATTTTTTCCCTTTCATATTATACATTCATAATTTTGGCCTCTCAATTTAATTCTGATTGATCTTTATTTTAAAACTAGGAATAAACTGCAATTGAGATAGTCCTTTTACTTTTTCTCATGATTTCAAATTCTTATATTGTTTTGTTGTAATATTTCGGTCATTTGTTGTGATGGAGTCAATTAAGGGAAATTCTGGGCTCACGTGGGGTTGTTTTTTTTATTTAGAAGTATTTTAAATCGCAATGGGCAATAATTTATACGATGCTACCAAGCAGAGGCAATTGAGGGTCAGAAACGTTGCAGAAGAGGTATAAAATAGACGCAGAACAAATGAAATGCAATTTGGCCTATGACAATAAGATCTTCAATACCAGATCAATTCGTGATCAACTGTCAGGTAGCGAACCGTTCACGTTTCAAAAGAATCAATTTATCCGGCATCCAAACCCATTCACTGGGACCTAAGGTAGCATATGGTGGTTTTTAGTATCCTAATTCGGCTTGAATATGTTGAAAAAATGTATTAAAGGTGTAGACGTGACGAATTCAGAAACTTCTGAGGTTAAATATGGTACAGATCACGATCTGCTTAAAAAAGGTTAAAACAAAATGAAATTTAATGAGGCGGTAGTGGTAGCACTGAGGAATAAACAAGATAAAAATTGCAAAGAACTAAAGTTTATGTTAATTGGATTTTACAAGTTGAATAAACTTATAGATGTAAAAAATAAAAAAAACAAAATGAATAGAAACAAGAACTCGAAAAAAATTAACTAAAAAGATAAAAGTTATTTGAATTTTTTTGAGCCTTTTGAAGATTTCCATAGAAAATGCAAATATATTTCCTATATATTCAGGTTGATCGATTCCGAATACAAAATTTTAGTTCACGATTCTCAGTAGTTTTTCAAATATTTCAGGAAAATTTTCATGCAATTCAAGTGGAAAACAAGGAAATTGGATTTAAACATATAAAAAGAAAGAGCGTCAAATGTACAAAATGTGTACCATTTTTCTTTTCCAAATTGAAAAGATCATCAAAAATGAGAGAAATTCAAAATTCTACAAGGGAAAAAATAAAACTACAAAAACATTCATAACTCAAGATTTTCTTTAAATTGATCTTCAAAAACTGAAAAACCTTTTTATTTGGAATTTTGAGTATTATCAACAATATATCATGAAACAGTCATGCAGTAAAAACTGAAAACAATCCACAAAACCGAAAATTTTGAATTTTTTTCGGCTCTGGTTTTTTTCTCAAATTTGGTATGGGAAAATCACCTCCTCGAATGCTTTCACTCCATCCGTTTGAGGGACCGAGTCGTCCATAATTGATTTATTCATATAGAGTCGTCACATCGTGATTAGTGCCGAAACAAGGGACAAATTTCGTAAACATCGGCGCCATAACAGCTGGTTCAATATCTAGCACCGGTGATGAATTACTGAAATCATTATGATGACATCGTTCATCTTTCAAATAAAATTGGTAAATTCTGATAATTGGTAACTTCCTCAGCCGAATCAATATTTGATGTCAACTTCGAGATGGTTCGGAAAACGTAAGTCGTACTCGAGTTATATGAATTCCAGTAATACATATATATTTTTACAGAAGACCGAAAAGTCTGAAAAAATTCATATCCTTCTTCAAACGCCACGTTTGGGTAAGCGGAGCTTAAAAGCTCCATCATTACAGGAACGTATTAATTCACTGCCATAACTCTTAATATTCAATCAACTGAATATATTCTAGAATATGTTTTCAAATTTTAATTGACCTATTTAAAGTTTTTTGTGTCTTTTAAATAAGTATTAATAACCGATAAACTTTTTTTACACCAGAATAATTTCAATATGACCTCTAAACTCTTTCCTTCTCTATATATTATAAAACAAAAATCGTCCGCTGCGTCTGTTCGCGCTGATCTTAAAAACTATTGTTACGAATAGTTATAAGAAAAGGTTCATGTATATATAACTTGTGAAGTAAATAGTGCAGCAAATTGTATCAAAATTATTCAAACTTCATACGCATGACTGCATGTGCGGCGCCGTCGTTTAGCAATTGAAAAGAGTTTTAAGCGACGTCTTTGATAGAGTTAATAACCAACAAATTTTATCAGCAAAAATCGCCCATTTTAGCGTAATCCAGTTAGTTTGCTATCAACTGAATCACAATAACAATATGTTTATGTTGTTTTGGATTAAAGTAACTTATAAATAAATGTTGTACATATATAGTAATCGGTGGGTCAAGATGTTCTTCTTCATTTAGAGGCGGATATCCCATTGATATTGATCAATCGTGATTAAGTTTAGTTTTAATTTTTTTTCTGGGTATAGCTATTCAGGATGCAGAAATTATGAACGATAATAAACGACAGATTTGATAATCATGATAGTGATGAAATCATTAATGGGAATTAAGAAAAAAAATCAGGAAAAAAATTTGTGTTGTTGGTTCATCGCTGAAAATTTTGTCATCTATATATTTCAAACGATGATGACTATTTGGAATGTTTATTGCGCATTTTGGTTGAGGTGACGAGAAAATCCCATTTCGAGATGTACATGTAAAACTCGTTTTAGATATCTCACGAAGCTAAGCGGATAGAAGTTTTTACGAAATGAATGATTGACAAATTCTGCGCCATCTATACAAATTTCATTTGAAGTTGAACTACAGTTCCCACTGAACGTGAAATACTAAAATAGGTTCGTACAGATGGCGAAAGTAGTTCAGCGCGTTCCAACTTTTTTTAGAACGCTTCAGAAAAATAAAGGAGAATTTCATAATTCGACGATGTTTCCATCGTAGGTAGGTAGTAAAATGGATTAATTCACTTGTAAAAGCATTAAACAGTATTTCCCGCATGAAATCCATTCGTAACGCGCCGGATGTGCAATTTATTTTTAGGACCATTTAGACGGCTAGTCTCTTGGAACCATGCCTTGGCAGGGGCGATTTTATAATTAAACGTCAAATAGAAAAAACCTGACTCAATACATAAAGAAAATGGCTGTGATACAAATTGTGCTTCGTGTTTCGAGCATTGAACAAACTTTATAAATACGATTTTTAGTGGAATTTTAAGTACTTTCTACGTATTAAGAAAATCGTTATCGGTCTATTTGTGTTGAGCGTGTTACACGTTTCGTGGAATGATTTCCCGTCATGGAAAACGGACGAAAAAGCATCACTACATTCCGTTCGGCAAGAATAGAAGGGTAAAATTTTGTTGCAATGATTTTATATTATGATTAGGAGGTATATGTATTTTCGAAGTGGTTCAAAGAAAAACAAAAAAAAACTTGCTGGTCGATCGATTTACCGCAGTGGTTTTTTCCGACTTTTCGCATTAGTTTTCCCCGCGTCGGCAACGCCGTGATGGCGGAAAACGTGATGTAAATCAACCCTCTATTCCCCACCCCATTGGAAACGTAACCGTCAGTTGTTTAAATCGATACCGGCGCAAGTCTGTTGGGGTCCGCCCCACCTTTAGTCGCGGAAAACCCTGTTGCCGGACGAGAATTTTCCGCGAGGAAAAGGAAAGGATTGGCGTTTGTGCCAGAGTGTACACAACCCCGCGGTGTGTGTCCGCATTACCGTACGAATAATCTTCGACGGAACGTTACTTTTCATTCAGAATTTTCCAGGTGTCCTCGTCGTCTGTAGTGTTAGTGAATCCGGGAGACTCGAATCGATCATTGCCTGAAAAATTCTGACGTTTCCGTTCCGATTATCGCGTTATCGGATTACGATTGGTCGATGTTTTCGGTTACACAGAAAATTTCAGGTGTCGTTTTCGTCGATGTTTGTTCATCGCGAAACATCTATCGATCCGATCCTCTGTGAAAATTTGCCCCGTTTCCTTTTGGATCGAACTTAATACCTGTTAAAATTCCCAAATGAAAAAACTATCGTCGCAAAAACCCTAGCTGGAAATAATTTGTAAATTACCACTAATAATAATAATCAAGTGCTTTACGACATTCTAGATTTAGTTTTATATGGTGTTTAAGGTGAATAAATACACGGCGAAATATTATTTTCATGATATATCTTTGCCATTGGAATTTTCTCCGATAACAACATCGATTGAAAATTCTTGTAAAAGGAAATGACAACATGATGGGGTACAGCACTTATAATAATCAGGGATACAACAAATTATTCACACAGGTACGTGCCATTCATGGTTATATTGATTGATTGAAGCAACGGGAAAGCTTCAGAACGGCACTCAAAAAAAAATCTCCCTCTCTCTCTCTTTTTTGCGGTAATGTTAACGAAACAACGAAATTCCGGATGATAAAATTCTATTGCCGGATATGCGCTTATTAAATAATGAATCATCGATAAATCTATAAATCAATCAAATTCGAAATTGCTATTTATACTACGAACGCGTTGCATGACGAATTATTTACCAGTACATATTCCAAATCTCCGTTTTGTTTACCATGTATTTTTCAAACAAAACTATCACATAAACTAAGCAACCAGTATTCAGATAATCTAAATATAATGAAGAGATAAAGTAATTTTATACGGTTTGTCTGAGTGTGTACATTTCTGTTATTGCATGCTTTCAGTGGCACACCAACTAACCTATGTCCAAGTACACAACTCTGGTAAGACAAGAACTAGTAAGGGAACGACCGTTAATTAAGTAAATTGAATTGTTAATGGGTAGAAGTTTGGACTGATTTCATCGTATCATTCGATATCGACTTCGTTGAAATTGTCATCAAAATCATCTGTCATCGCTCAATAGTAATCTAATGCAGAGCATGAAGAAACAGTTTGAATGTTAGAATATTCTCGTAATCGCAACCTCATAATCCATACAGAACACAAACTGGTCACTACAGAAACAGTTGCGTAGCGTGGATTCATGTTTCTCAAGGATAAACATCTAATACGTTAAAATTAAAACTCATTGCACCGAGATTTATGCAAATTCCTCCCGCTACGCTACTGCAAAATGCAGATCACTTCCATTCATATATATCAATGATTCACGATAATTATGTTCTCATTGAATGAATCACTCAACCTTCTGGTTTCTTCACAAACTGTTATCAATGATAGAAGTATTCTTTTGATGCATTGGTATGTAGTTCTCGATCTTCGTTTGTCCTATCAGTACAGCTGCTTTAAAATAATCTCGTATTTCAGGGTTCAGCTGATTCGAACTATTCCCAGCCATCTTCAGATTTATCACTGGACGAAGAAAAGGAAGCTCTGCGTAGGGAAAAAGAGCGTCAGGCTCTTGCCCAGCTCGAGAAAGCAAGGGTAAGCAACAAACCAAATTCGAACAGATTTCAAAACAGATAACGATCGAATAATTCACCTAATCACTGTTTCACTTTTCATTCAGACCAAGCAGGTAGCATTCGCCGTACGAACAAACGTGGCATACGATGGCGCGCTAGACGATGATTCGCCAGTTCACGGTTATGCTGTCTCCTTCGAAATCAGAGATTTTCTACACATCAAGGTGATTAATTGAAATTTCCGACAAGTTTTGGCATATCGAATTACAGGAGAAATACGACAACAACTGGTGGATAGGTCGATTGGTGAAGGAAGGCTGCGATATCGGTTTCATTCCATCTCCTGTAAAACTAGAAAATTTGAGACTTCAACAGGCGGCAACCAGATCCACTAAGCTGTATTCGAGCAAGACGAGTTCTAGCTCCAATATTGGTGTCGCTGGTAACGATGTTTCCAGAGGTAGCACTCCTCCCACGCCCGGTATGTCCTTTCCACCTCAAAAAAGCATTTTTTTTCAAGTGGAACTTCTCGTCGTGTATTTTTGTCTCTAATTATCAATTTTGGAATTGGATAGAATACGTGGGTTTTTGTTGATCTGGATGGAACTGCTGTCCTACTTTCCATTTTCCTCAAATACTCCTTGCAACCCAACCGCAAGTGATCCCTATCGCCCTAAGGAGTAGTAGACAGTAGTGACATTAGTTTATAGTGCTAGTTTGCGATAATATTTATCCGTTGAAAAAATCATGCACAATAATATATTCGAATCGTTTTTCATACCGTAGGTGACGAATCGGACTCTGTGGGGAACGTTAGAACCGGAAAGTCCCTCACGACGCCCCCGGCTAAGGAGAAAAAGAAGCCATTTTTTAAAAAACAAGAGACTACATCACCCTACGACGTAGTTCCTTCCATGAGGCCAGTAGTTTTAGTAGGGCCTTCTTTGAAAGGATACGAAGTTACTGATATGATGCAAAAGGCCTTATTCGATTTCTTAAAGCATAGGTTTGAGGGAAGGTAAATTTGCCCGTTTATCCATTGTCCATTATTATCATAAATATCTGATTCTAGAATAATTATAACGAGGGTCATGGCTGATATATCGCTCGCGAAACGATCTCTTCTGAACAACCCTTCAAAGAGGGCCATAATGGAAAGATCGACAACCAGATCGACCTGCCTGTCGGAGGTCCAAGCGGAAATCGAGAGGATATTCGAATTAGCCACTACGTGTCAGCTGGTCGTCCTAGATTGTGATACCATAAACCATCCTTCGCAGCTTGCCAAAACTTCCCTAGCACCTTGTATCGTTTACCTCAAAATCTCTAGTCCCAAGGTGAAAAACGTTTCAAAATAACCAACCGAACTCAACCTGCGTCTTGTAGGTACTTCAAAGGCTAATCAAATCTAGGGGTAAAAGCCAAACAAGGCATTTGAACGTACAAATGGTTGCCTCGGAGAAATTAGCTCAATGTCCTCCAGAGATGTTTGACGTCATCCTCGACGAGAATCAGTTAGAAGATGCTTGCGAGCATATAGCAGAATACCTAGAGGTGCGATTGGTGATCCGACTCCAATGAATTTCTCAGTAATAAATGCCATTTTCTAGGCGTATTGGAGAGCAACGCACCCTGAGACTGCTAGTACGAACGTACCCAGACCTGTTGTTTCTTCTCCTCAAGCTTCTCCTAGTGGGGACCAAGGAAGACCTACATTACCAGGTAACTCCTTCGAATCCTAAGGTAGTTCGTAGTGCCAATTGGGTTCTTAGAACTTTCATCACCCTTCAGTGGGAAAACTGCGAATCGCACATATTATCATCCGTGTTTCATGAACAATTTTCCCATCAACGCGTGGCTCATTAGTAGTTTTATCAGTTTTTACTTCTTGTTTCATTAACCCTCAATTAATAGGACTATAGGATATTTTTGAGTCATTCGAAATTATTCGGTGTAGGATGATTGTTTGTAAGTTAAATTCTCATAATAATTTAAAATCAATTTCTCACAAGACGAGAAACTAAACAACTTGAAAATTTCAATGCTTGCCAGAATTTTTTTTATCTGAATAAACATCACAATCTTAATTAATGGAAAAAAAGGGGGGAAAATTGAATAAAACTGAAAAATGATGAAAGGCACCACTTGAAAATCTGATATTTTGTTGTTTAGGTTTGAAACTTAACATAAACGTATCAATTCGATAATCTGATAATGCGATTTAGATGGCTTCCATTTGTTGTGACTCAACCTCTAATGGTCGCATTTTTCGTTACAGCCGTTCATGATGTTTACGATTATTCGACACACGATTCTAGAGGTAGTCATGCAGGTGTTAGATACATTGGATTGCAAAGTTGGGAATCCGTAGACTCTTTAGAATCACTATCTTTCTTGTGAATTTTACACTGCATGATTGTCTTGAATTACGCCTGAATTTTAGTTGTTCAAATTATTTAGTTTCTGCTCTTTGCCGGTAGGTATTGATAGAGGATCAAAGTTTTTGCTATTATAGATGTATTATTGGGACCAATATATAGAACAAATTTTAAATATATGCCTTGAACATTGAGTTTGGGTTTTATTTATACGGAGTTATGTAATTTCAGATTTTACCGGTTCGGCTACTCCAAAAGCCGCTAACTGTTAAATGCGATATGCAGGTTCAGTTATGGTTTTGCACGATTTTAATTTGAGTTTTTTTTTTTCTATATTTCGCTTGGCATCGGGATTGATCGCTACGCTTATGCTGCATTGCAAATAACTTTTCGACAGATTGTCCTGGCAAAATTTGGTTTGGTGCTGGTACAACCGACTTATTCGCTTGAAAGTGCTTGTGTAAGTAGGTCCGATGGACCGATTCTAACCAAAATATGAAACGAAAGCAGATCGTTTGGAGTTTTTGGTTGGTGTCAGTTTAACTCGGTTTCAGCATAGACACGATTACACCATCAGATACAGCAAGACACGAGTGTTGATTGAATAGTGATTTGGTCTGAGTTTGGAGACGCGATCGACATTTTTACCTCAATAAAACTTATTGCTTTCGTTTCATGATCAGTTCCAAGTTTCCAAACGGGCCATCGGAGGGCGAGGTTGGAGAGGGAACGAGAATACGAGGAGTACAGCGATCGGGATTATCTTCCTCACAACTTGCCAGGAGAAGATTACCGTCGAGAACACAGGGGTAGGGAGGAGGATTATGTGTCACACAGGGGAACGTCTAGACGGGCGCTGAACGCTATCTAGTGGAGGCTTTCTACGGATCACGCTATTGAAGAAGAAATCCATGATGATGATGTGTCGCCGAAAGATGAGGTGTATTATAAGCCGCAAATACCCAAAGAGTACAGGGATGATAGATCAGAGAAGCGAATAGAAGCTGACGAGAGGAGGTACAGGGAAAGGAGAGAAAGAATGAGAAGATATGGTGAACAGAGCGGCAGGTATGTGGAAGAGCAGAGGTGGCGAGATAGAGAACGAGAAAGAGAGTCGGTCAGACAAGAAGGCAGGAATTATCGGCGCGAATTATTGGAAAGATTCGGCAACATGGGTTTTGAGGACCACGATAGTCCATCACATCAAAGGTACTTCGACTGAAGCCTTTGATCGTTTCTTCAAGAGGGTGTTCCGTAAAATGTGATCTTTACTATTAATCGTATGAAAATATTACGAAACTGAAAATTTGACCAGTGCCATACTTACTTAAGTAATAGCTCAATTTTTATTCAATCTAAAGGTGAATTAAATGAATATTTAAGCTTTAAAGAACGTAGTCCTGTTTAGAAATTTCGAATTTTGCGATCAGGCAAGTTTCCGTTTCCGGTTTATTTCTTTCAAGTTTTGATTGTTTATCACCTACAACAAATCGTCGATTACTCCATATAATAGAGCGAAAGTGCGACAATCACCGTTAGTTTGCAGATTAGCTTTTGTAATTGTTAGTGAAAAATCGGGCCGAAATTTTTGTTGGGATTGTAGGTGATATTCAGTAGATTTTGATACGAAAAAATGCGATTTTCAGTCGCGGCCGTCACCGACCAATTTAAAATTCAGATAATACAAAATGTAGCTTACTTTGGGAACTGGTATGAATTATTTTTAAATTGTACAAATTCATTCGACAATTACGTTTATATTTATACATTTTGTACGTTCCCAAAATCCGCTACATGTTTATGGTGTTTACTTGAAGTTCATTTATTTGCCAGTTCGATGTAGAGGATAGTTTCTTTTAAAATTTCAATATGAAATTAGATTTAGTGTAAAATTGAAGAAAATTTCGTATGCTGTTGAAATTCAGATGATTCTAAGAATACTCCATGGGCACTGAAAAGTGCTGGAATTTGATACTTGTACATAACTAGGTTAAAGATGTTAATCCCATTTTGTTCGTACTAATTTCCCCGCTGGTTTTTTCACATTCATTTTCAACTTGACATAAACAAAAGCAAAAGTACAAATTATTGTTTTGCGCATCAAGGGCTTTGGTGATTGTGTATTATCATTTTTATTATTAGTTCTTTTCAAATTCAAATTTCGTTTTGGAGATTTGGTAATATATCTGAATGCCTTGCTATTGGTTTTCTATCGACTAAAAGATTCACATAAATGTAAGTCGAAAGCACAACCGCTGTGCTGTTTTATAAAATAAAATATGTAAAAAATTGATTGATTTCGGTCATGACTCGTTTTTTTTTTAAAACTGTATGTGCCTACTGGCATATTGTCATTAGTTGATCTGCAGATTTACGGATGAATGATATTATTTTAGAAAATGAGAGGAAGACAAAAGCAAATGCCACTCTATTTTTATTAGAAATTTTGCGATCCATGCCTACACTGCGTGTAATGAACAGATATTTGAATTTCCAATTATACATTCAGTTCTAAGCAATAACTGGTATTTATTTACATTATTCACTAACATATAAATTTGCAAAATATTATCCATGGAAGACGCTTCTGAGCAAACGTTCTATAATTCCTTAACAACGACTTCAGTTTCTTATGATCAAGTATTCTCCTCGTAACTCTTCTCGATGGAGCTTTCGATGTTTGGTGTTTCAATGTCGCTTCTTTCTTCCTCCTCATCGATAATACTGATGTCCCTGATTGAAGGTCTATGACTCCTCCTTCGCCAGCCTTCGGGCACCTCAGGGAACTTTGTTTTAGTGAGTAACCTTGGTCCGGTCAGAGTGATCATAATTGCTCCCATAGGAGCAGCCAACAGTATTGATAACACACTGACCATAAGTACTATTTTAGCGTAGTTGTGCTCGGTCGAATCGGGCTTGACCATAGCAAGTGTAACTGGTCCCAAAGCAGCCTGGACAGTTGCCTTCGATGCCCACGACAGTGCGACGAAGAGCTTCTCTTTCGTATTCAACTTGCAACCGATTCCGATCAGTATCGTCGACAAAATCCTGATAACAATGCCGACAACAAGGATACCGAGTCCCGTGGTGACAATTTGAGCATCCAATTCCTTAATTTTAATTTGAGTTCCTGTTACACCAAACAAAATCGGTTCGAAGATCATCCAGAAGATTTCGAAAGCTGTTGCTGCAGGATTATCTTCGATTTCCCATCCCTGACTTGACCAGAAGTAGATCGACATAAAGGCGGCTGATACGCAGCCCAGGGGACCGGCGCCACCGTAACCTGCATCAAGAGAATTTCGATTGTTTTAAATTTTCAATAAATTGTGCACATCAATGTGAATTTTGATTTCAATGGGATGGTATCAGATTTCCGTAAGTTTTGTTAGTATTTTTTGGTAAATTGTCTGAAGTATAATGGTCTTGGTTACTTCGCTAATGTCGTGATATATCAGATGTAGATTCGGCTGAGGAGGTTGTGGAGGAAAGAGCAAGGCGCCTTCGGCGCCGGAGCGCCTCCGGCGCCTTTACCGGGGCCGGCGGCGGCCCCGGGGGCGCCTTCGGCGCTCCCTTTGTCTGAGCCGCCCGTTTAGTCAGATTTTGTTTGAAGAAAATTGGTGTGGCGCCGTTAATTGCGATAAGCAACTTCGGGAAGTAGACGCCTATTAATTCATACAATCCATAAGTAAACTTTACTCAAAGTAATGATTTGCTTAGCAGAGAGATCTTAAAAGACGCACAGCTCAATAAACTCCAATCTCAGAAGACGCCTTCAACAGACTAAGTTATTACAACACAGACCACGAAGTATGAAACCGGAAAAAGGGTGCTCATTGTTTTCGGAATGAGTTCTTTCCACGCAAAATTTCCAAAGAACTGTGCTGTATTTAGTTGTTTGTAATAAGCATGTCAGAAAACTTTGCAAAGACATTTTTCGCAAATAATCATTTGAAAAACTTAATAAATTAAATTAAATTTCAATTTGAAGTTCAAAACTCCATTCATTTAATTTTTCATTTAGCTTGTTTACGAAATCAATTATTGGTTATTAAATATTTGAAAAAATATTAATAAACATATACAGGGTGAGTTTTTTAACTTGAGACACGCAAGTTACTCGAAAAGGACGAAATATCGGAGAAAATGTTTGAGACAAAAACTGTAAGGTTTCGGGGGGGAAATTAGATGACGACCTTGAATTTGACCTTGAACCCCGTTTTCAAGGTCAAATGAAGGTAAACTTTGATTTTCCAAATGGGAACCCCTATTTTTTGTTACGGATTCACAATCTGCGTGTGAAAAGTTACGATTGTTTCATGGGAAAGTTCTTTTCAAAATGTCTAGTTTTCCCGGTAGAGGGCGCCAGATTCTTGAAGTTGTTTGGAGGGACTCGTACTTGCCCCGTAAACTCTTCATAAAAAGGCCATTCCAAAATTTTCTAGAAAAAACGCTTTGTTATTAATGTGATGGAGGTTAAATAATGAGAATCTTCCTAAAATATCCGAACTTTTGAATCAATAAAGTGCTGTTCATTTAAAAGAAGAGCGCAGTGTACTCGGGGCAAGTATGACTCCCTCGAAACAAATTCAAGAACAAACCTTCCTAAAATCTGGTGCCTTCTATCGACGAAACTAGACATTTCAAATATACTTTTCCCATGAAAAAATCGTAACTTTTCACACGCAGATCGTGAATCCGTAGCAACAATAGGAGTTCCCATGTGAAAAATCCAAGTTGACCTTCAAAACTGGGTTCAAGGTCAAATTCAAGGTCGTCATCTAATTTCTCCTTCGAAATCTTACAATTTTCGTCTCAAACATTTTCTCCGATATTTCGTCCTTTCCGAGTAACTTGCGTGTCTCAAGTTGAAAAACTCATTCTGTATATGTTTATTGATATTTTTCAAATATTTAATAACCAATAATTGATTTCGTAAACAAGCTAAATGAAAAATTAAATGAATGGAGTTTTGAATTTCAAATTGATTAAATTAAAAGTTTTTCAAACCATTATTTGCGAAAAATGTCTTTGCAAAATTTTCTGACTTGCTTATTACAAACAACTAAATAAAGCACAGTTCTTTGGAAATTTTGCGTTTCGAGTAATTTGCATGTCTCAAGTTAAAAAACTCACCCTGCATAGCGAGAATATTAGAGCTCCTATGCATTTTTTCTGAAAATGCGCTAATTAAGAAACAGGAATTAATTCATCATATTCACTTTACAATGTTTGTAAAATATTTGTTTGCGGCGACTCGTCGTGGTCAGATTATTTTCTTTTCTTTGAAGTCGTGATAGAAAGCTAGTTTTCCGAATTTTTTGATCAACGAATTCGTGATTTTAGTGTCAGATGGCGTTGGTAATTCAGTTCCGTTATATTGGAACTATATTTGGACTGAATTTTCGACTTTATTCATTTGAAGTACGTGCAAATCATTTCTATTTTTTGCTGAATTGATCAGCTGGTTATGGATTATTTTTTTCTATCCCAACACTAGAAACCTTGATATCATTTCAACGCTTTGTAATTTTATTAAGCGCAATTTAGTTTCCTTTTTGCAGTAATTGTGAAAAATGAGATTTTTATGTAAATTTTGCAAGTCATTCATGCACTGTCTGTGTTACAGAGTTGTTGAAAAATAATGAATTTTGCTTTCCTAACTGAATCAAGTTTTATGATATGAACCACTCCAAACGGACAGAAAAAAGTGGATGATCTCACCGATCAGATCGCTGCCGAAGACGGAAATCATGCCCCCAACCAGGAGTAGCAATATTCTTAGAGGTACCATGAAGGGATCGTGTTTTTCCGGTATGTAATTGCAGATTACACCCCAGACAGCACCGAAACCGAGGCCCCCGATAACAGATATTGGACCGCTGATGACTTGCATCGTTACCGAATCATTCGAGAACATGATGCTTTTTCCGATGCCGAATATAGCTACGGACATAGCATCACAGATGCCAGCAACGGCGATTATCAACGTGGGTATACCTTTAGCGACACCGTATCCTAAAAAAGAGCAGTTTGAATAATAAAACATTAAAATTTTCAATCACATACCTTTTGTTCGCAATCGAAAAAGACAAGGAACAACGACCGCTGGAGCGACGGCAGCTACTATTACACCCAATAAGAACGACCAACTCCAAGTTAGACCAAGAAGGAAGTGTACCAAAATAGCATTGGTTGTCACTTCGACAATCCAAGGTCCAAGACCCAATTTGATCACTGTGAATTTCAAGCGTTTTAGGGCATGGGGATCCAAGTCAAGACCAGCACGTATTAAAATGATAACCAGCGCGATATTCCTGAAATATAAATTGATGATGAAAATATTTTTATATGTATAAGTGTGAAATAAAAACTATCAACGGCCGTTTCTTTAGTTTCATTCTTCATTAGTATTCATCTTATTAGCCACATGAATGTCGTAAATTAATTGTGTCATGTTGTACATAAATGAGTACTCACGTTGCAAAAAATAATTCACACGCACCAAAGCAGCTTTGAAATATTTCGGCATTCCCAACTATTTTACATTATTCTTCACATACCTCAATTCTTTCGCTATTTCCGCATATGAATCATCAATATCCACAACACCAACATTTTGTAAGATCGCTCCAGTAAACAGCATACCATTCAATGCAGGAAGTGTTGTCAAGGTCATCAACCAACCTCCCAAATGAGCGCAAATGCTGAGTACTATCAAAGTGTACACTTTTCCTCCGGGTGCTGCAGTTTTGCCGACGATTGCGTAAAGTGTTAAGTAAGATAATGAACCTATCAATATCAAGGCGACCAATCTGGAAAATTGTCGATATGTCGGACAGAAAGGATAAGGACACACTGAAGCCCAATGTCTGGGTTGCCAAGAAGGATGTGATTGCTCGGATCGACATCGTATGCAGAACGTGTACCACCAAGATCTGCAATGAAATTTGTTAGAGCAAATCATTGTGAAAATACAGACTGACCTGTCTTCGTTTTCGTCTATATCCGAAAATCTAGTTCTCGAATGAATCGAATCTGTGACGGAGTTTTTCTTCACGTTGACGTCGCCGTTCGAATGTTTTCCGCTTTCTGTAAAATGAACGTTCATTTTCAGTCGCGTCTCACATGGTACTGCAATAATTATAACAAAACACCTGGATTGTCCATTACAAAAAAATACACTTGTGGTCTTCGTATCTTATTTTCGAATATATTTATCTAATACTCGAATTTTTATGAAGACTCGTACCTTCATTGTAATTTTGGGGATTTACAAGGATGCTTTTCTTTCGATCCTGAAAATTGTTCGATGCTGATGATACTTTTCGGTTTTTTGTGGGCGATTCGAACGCTGGATTATCGATGCCAATGATCGAGACTCGTCGATTTGATGAGGGAGGTTCGGCGATGATTGGTGATTGCACTTCTCTTCCCGCTGAACCTGAAACGCGCCCGCATTAATTTCTTCGACAGTTCAGATGGAATTTCATAATTCGTGGAGGAACTAGCAATAAGACCAGTTCAAGGACGATTCCATAAATTTACTAAACTATGAAATAACTGTGATAATTTGCAAGTAAATCACGGTTTATACATGCTAATGCTCAACGAAATGAAGGATGTAGATTGCGAAGACAAGTAGTTTACATGCAAGGAGCGATCGAGTAAGTTCGTGAGCACCAAATTCTACTAATTCATTTTTTCAAATCGGGCCAAGTTCATTGAAGATATGAATATTTTCCGACTTATTTGATTCGAAATAATATTCAGAGTAGCGAGCAGGATTTGGTTGTTCTTGACATTTCCTCTTGGATCCTTTAAAAAATGTTGATCTTTCAATAAATCCGCGATTTGACAATGAAAATGATATAGAAATAATTTTTTTCTTACGTTCCATATTCTGCGTGGACCACACTACGCGAACAGGCGAATATTTTACAGAAGACACTTTCAAATATACTGCTGCTGTCACGTAATGGGCCAACGGAAGCCGCAGTATTATTAATCACGAAAAACTTGAAAATCAATATCTTTCGAATAATTTATTCTATTCGTCTTTTCCTCACTTGTACATCATTGGAACATTGACGGTAATATGATCACATTGATTGTTCACAGAACGTAATGAGCACCTCCTACTCAATTTCCACCTTTTATAGATAGCCTCGTCCACGGTGCAATCGTTATTATGAGAATATTTTTAAACCTTTGTACCTTTTGCCGGATGTGCAAATACTTGATCCAAATTTTCTCAAAACAAAACTCACCATAATTTTCACTCAGGAGATTGTTCTTCCTGTGGGAAGCTTTTCTGTCAGAAGAGATGACCGATATTTTCCTCGCAGCCATTTCACAGTTATTTCTCCCTATAAAATAGAAAAAGGCCAATTAACAGCGGGATTTTCTTCCATTCAATTATGTGGGTATTGTTGAGATTGATAAAAATATATAATCTCTGCAGAACTCATGAAAAATTGATATTCCGTTCTACAATGTTGTTGAGATATTCTTAAGTGGATAATTGCTCGCATATAATAGAGATTAATTTGTTGATGTAGCAACGATGATTCGATTAATATGAGATGTGAACCAGATCCGTTTCGTTGATTGAAAATGAAAATTTACGAATTCTCGCATTAACATACCATTTTCATGAACAGATATTTTGATTTTAGGAGGTTTCAATTTCATTTCGAAAGCACAACGAAGACTGGATAATCTTCGAATGTGGGACGCTACCCGTTTAAAGAATTATTCTTGCACATACGTCAATAATATAATCTGCTTGAATGTGTACGTTATCTAGTGCACAATTATTATTAAAATACCATCCATAATGCGATTATTCTGTCGGAAGTCCATCCTTTAGACGAACAATTTGTTAGATGATTTATCCGTTGCTACAAGTTACGAGGACATAGTGCTAGATGGTGCGATATGTGTTTTTTTAGAAAAATTCAATTCGTTACCGTTTTCACATTTTTAAATTCGACCTCATACCAAAGTCAATAGAAAACGTTTGCTTTTTCCGCGTGTTAATTAGTGCTACGATGTGAAATGGAAAATTATCACATTTGAATTTAAGTTTATGTCACGAGCGTATGTCGAATTAACACATGCAAACTTTTTCTGATTGAAAATTAAATATGAACGTAGGATATTTGAATGGATTTCGAGTACTTACGTTGTTCGATTCTTTCTGTTTATTGTTGAATGTCACAACGGTGAAAAAACATTAATTTAAGAGGAACACTGTATAACAATTATATGACGGTTTGAATCCACCGATCTATTGTATGAGAATGTTCTTTTTGATATTCGATCAGCCAAACGACTGAAATAGATAAGCGATTGATTCACTATTATCATAATTGATCTGTAAAGTTGTATCAATAATAAAAATAGAACAATAAGATACGAGGTTGGAAATTTGTTGCGATTGTAGTGGATGGCTGTTTTTGGAGAAGTTGAAGAATCGTTATCTACGTATATCAAGAGTATTCAATCACACTTTCTGTCAAGTGTCACAAATCCCTGACGAACTTCTGTGAGTTGGAAGTGGATCGCTGAGTAACCTGAAATCAAGAATGTAGAAGTTCTAGCAATACGTGGAACAATCGAAATTTGCGACGGGAATTATTGTTGTTGGAAAAATATTGACCCAGCCGTATTTGCAATCAAATTTGTCAAAATTTAAATGACATAATTTCAACAGATAACTTAATCTTGAGAGAAATCACGGGATGAAATTAGTCAGAAAACGTACGAGACGATTCGATTTGAATACAATACTCTTGTTATTGTTTCAAGTCACGGGACACTGATCCATAGATAAAGACGATAAAATCGTTGTTTTCGTTAAAATTCACATTCCCTATATTGATCGAAGAAAATGCGTTTTATAAAGATATATTTTATTTATCTGATTATATTAAATGATCCAAAATAATCATAATTAAAAATTATTAACATCCGGTTATTCGGCTCATGTCTTTTTCCTGTAGTCGTTGCAAAAAAAATTGAGACATAAGCGAAATCACCATCGAATTATTGGCACGATTATGGAAAAAAATTTTATACATTTAACAGCTATATAAACATTCGAAAAAACGTAATAATCTTCAATGCTCGACGGTACAATCAATAACGATAAAAACATTTTGATTTCTTTCAAAAATCCCATATCGAAAAAATCGAAAAATCGGTTTTATGACCCAACGGATCATATTCAATTTCTGATTCAATTCCTGGATTCGAAAAAATCTCGGATATGAAAAAATCCCAGCTTTTTCAATTCACAAGGTACCGGGACAGCTGATGGAACAAAATGTCAGTCAAGGCGTTGACTAGTATTATTTTCAATCGTCCGAAAGCATACGGGTTGAATGATTGGAAATCGGCGGATTGAAATGATAAGAATCAAATATTGGAAAACTCAAAAGGTGCTTGAATTTTACCAATTAGCACTCTTCCGGATCCATTGATTTAACTTGCTTTTACTCGCAGCGAATCGTGCAACTGATTTCATTCATACTGTTATGTACTCATTTCGATTATTGATTTAACTTCAAATGGGAATATCAATTCCAGTAGATAATTAGCGAAAACCTCGTACTAAGAATGGATCACAAAAACTGACAAGAATTCATTTAAATATTTGATTACACGCATAATTTTTCTGTTTTGAATGGTATCGAAAAATTTTCAACGTAGTGAAGTGTCTCGATTTTGTTCCACCAATAAACTGTCCATTCAGGAACGCAAAAGCCGTCTTTATTATATGTATGTACAAAGAACGTCAGAAACAAAATCACAGCGTCGCTCTAGTTCTCTGCCAAACGTCACACCGAAATTTCTTGAATTTGAACGCGTTTTTTTGTCGTGCCCGGAGTAGTAGGTGCGCCGTGCGCTCTTAGTATTCCGGTTTGATTGGCGGCTGCAGCGACGACGCTTCGTACGGCCACCGTCGTTCCAGTTCCCGTCTCGTCCTGTTGCTGTTCTTCGTCATTGCAATCTGTTGTTTGAGACGCGACGCAACTGTTCGTGACGTCCGGTTGCTGGCACATCGTTGAAGTTACAACCTCCGGCGGTCGCTTTACCGGAGACGCACTGAATTGCTGAAGGGGCAACTCCGTCATCTGTACGTCGGTTAAGATCATTTTCTCGCTGCTGTACTCGCCTCCGATGTAGCCCCTATCGAAACTACCCATCCTAGACATTCCGTAAGGGCTCTTGTTACAATCGTAAGATGAAACGTGACAAGGTTCGTACGGTTTACCGTAGGCTTCTCCTGAGGAACTGCTGCAGCTTCCTAAAAGTCGTCATTATTAATATTCGAGGTATGCTAGAGGCGGACCATCAAACCTGCTTCGGCTTGTTCCACTTTTTTCTTTTCTCTTCTGCCTCGATCTCTTTGGTGGTAAATGCCCACGAATATCAGGAGGTTCAGGAGCAATAAGAAGCAGCCCACCGCTATCGTAACCGTTAACGCGGTTGTGTATGATTGATACTGATTGGATGCCAGTTTTCTGAGCAGATTATTCTGAGTGTTTTTGGAGATACTCGGCACGGCCAGAGTGGCGTTCGGGGGGCATTCTGTGGTCGTCGCTTGTACTGCAGTGTCAGATTTTGGTGGAGCTGGAGTAAGGGTAGTTGTCGTTGTTGAACGCGTCGTAGCTGCCGGTTGAACGAATACGTGGGCGAATGACGGTTTTTGATTAGTTTGTGGCCGAACAGAACCTGGTGGAGTAAATACAATATTTTTGATCTTATTTGCCATTTTAAAATAATTAATAATAGAAAAATGGTTTATCCACTTGTAATGATTTAGAAAAACGTTTTCCCCTGCGACGAGAAATATACGAGACACTATTAACACGTGGTGCTTTCGAAAGTCCTCTAGTGCAGTTAGAGGTCCAATGGCAGATGTATTTTCCGAATCGTCGAGATCGTAAAAAGCGTCGTAAAGCGTGAATCTCGGACTCTTACCATCGTAGTATTGATCCCCTTCTTCTTGAAAGTGGTGATGTCTCATTGAGACGTCGTCTCCAGGTTCCCCGGGTCGGTGCAGTTGCGGTATGAGGTTTAACCATAGCGACATTTTATGTCCCCTATAATGATTTCTGATTTCCGCTCGATTTCCTGAAAAGGAAAGAGCGATAATGAACAAAATACATTGCGAAAATGCTACAGCCAATATAGAATATATGTATACAGTGTGTGTATCGTCAATATTTTCGAAGGAACGAACGTGGAAAAAATGGAGCGATGATTGTTTTCAGAACGCGACGTTTTAAATTGAAAATCTATTTCCAGTTATAGGCGATGTTACGCCTGAAAAACAGGCCTAGTCCCGGATATAGGCCATCTGTTCGGCATATCCAGGGCTTTATTCTTTTTATGTTTCAATTTCGACTCGTTATCTATATTTGTTCAGTTTCGCGGTCCAGACCAGACTGGGCATTTCAACGTTCGCGCGAATCCTCCCGAGAATTTAATACACTCGAAACGATACGAAAAAATCAATTCAATAGAGGTTAAAGTACATTGCGACTCCGGGACGTTAAATTATCCTTAATACCAGCAAAATTGTGCGGCTTGAACACTACGTGAAATGGAATCACGATTTCTCAATAGCTACAATAAATTACTTCTGTCGCAAAATGAAACATTTTATTTCGAAATTCGATCGAAGTTGAATAAGATTTACGAATATTGTCAAAGATATAATTCCGTAATATGAATAACCGTTGTTAGGATTCAACTACGCTTTTACTTTAGGAACGAAGTCGAAAAAAGTGACCATCGCTCTTTCGTATAAACGCCGAAGACAAATTGCGGAAGAATGGAAATGGAAGTTTTCTTTTCCCATTACGCGTTTTCTCACATTTCCCCTTATAAGTTGTCGACGTCTGAAAAGCTCTTCGTCGGACATTATTTGACAAGTAAAAATTACTTTTCTCTCGATTGGAATGGTACGTGCTTCGCGAAAAAATAAGCAGCGCAACATGCATTCGGCTGCACGGCATTTTATAGGCCATTAATACGCGTCTAGAAAACTGCAATTTGTAGCAGTGATAAAACGGAGCGGTTTCCAGCTGGATTGTCAAGTTCAACTCTCATTCAATTCGGGAATATTGGTCGTCTCGTCTCGAGCCATTCGACGTTTTAGTTTCGTCGCGGACTCATTTGCAACGTGCTTTTTTTATCATTTCTATTCATTTGTTTTATGTTACTATGCGAAGTTTATTTCTTTTTGAAGAAATGAATTCTAGCTTTCATCAAGTCGAATATTGTTAATCGCTGTCAGTGTTGTTAATACTTCTGAAAATCTCAACCCAATGTTCAGTCTTGTCTCGCCCCGTCGCCAATTCTTTCCGGCTTCAATGAGACTTTTGTCACCAAATGGACTGATTTGAATTTTGTGTTATATTTTAATCCACTCAAAACTAGTCCGATTTCATGAATTTTGAAGAATTGATTTTGAATTGAATGCTAAATATCTACAAATATTTACCCCTTCACTCCTAGTCACACAGGAATATAAAATATGTTATGATATCACAATCAATGTATTTCACGAAATATAGAATCCAATAATCTAATCCCCTTTTGCACCGTCTAATACAAACAAAATCGGTAAACTCTGATTAAGCGATCGATGTTGAAGCTAAGTAGGTGCCCTTTCTCCATCCTTCACAACCTCCTCAGCCGAATCGATATCTGATTTCGAGATGACGATTGTTTGGAAAACGAGTTATGTGAATTCCGAAAATTTTATTCTTTCCAATTTTACCAATGTCAATGTTTAGGCTCAATTTAAGTATTGATGCTCCAACTTCCCCTTAGGCCCATTTGCACCCCAATGCTAAGATTTTTTCCGTCTCGTCATCGAAACCGCATCCTAAAGTCAGGTAGCCGATTTCAGTCGCGGTCGAGCTTTGAGCCTGCGCGTCTTGAAAGCTCCCGCTTATAACCACATTATTCGGTGCATAATAGTACAGTCAATCTATCGAAAATAGAATAGTCGTGCTCAAAAAAATTACCCACCGCCTGAATTTTTGTTTACCATTAGATAATGATATAATGAAGCTATCATGAAGATCGCCATCTTGAATTATCGCGCGATTTTCGGAAAAGTCGAAAAAATTCTGAATCGCGTTTTTCTCGAAATGTACAGAAAAATTTATTAAACAAAAAGTGTAAAGCACGTTGCGATCTACAATGCTGTACAGCAAGAAATAAGTGTTTTCCAACTTTTTCACCCTGTTAATTAACAACTTTTATTTGAACATTTTTTTGCGTACAATTTACCGTTTTCAAGGAGCAGTTTGGTAAAGTATGAAAAATCAAATAAAACGGTTGCATGAAACACATCTTTATTGCTGGAATTAAATAAAATTTAATTTAAATTATTGTTCGTAAGATAGTTACGATTTTCATTTGTTTTTTACCTGTTTTATCAATTCCACTTTCCAGAAATTGAAGCGTATCAAACAGTCATTTTTATAATGACAATTATAAGTTTAAATTTTATCAGTTAAAAATATAACAAATTTCACGTGACAAAATCAATGAAAGAATCATTCGCTCTGAAAAAATAGATAAAACATGTAAAAAACAAATGAAAATCGTAATTATCTTACGTAGAATAAATTAATTTGAATTTCATTTAATTCCAGCAATGAAAATGTGTACTCCTATTGCATGCAACCGTTTAATTTGATTTTTGATACTCTACCAAGCTGTTCCTTGAAAACGGTTGTACGAAAAAAATGATCAAATAAAAAGTTGTTAGTAACAATTAAATGCATACTTTTTACATTTGCATTTTTTGCATTAAAATTTATTTGGCGACTTTCGCGCCACCTATCGCGTGCATTTCTTGCTGTACAGCATTGCACCATTAATTGTAGATCTCAACGTGCTTTATATGTTTTGTTAAATAAATTTTAAAATTTTTTTTACTTCTCTAAAAAACGCGCGATACTTCAAAATGATAGCTTTACTACATCATTATCTAACGGTAAACAAAAAATCAGACGGTGGGTAATTTTTTGAGTACCAAATTGACAGATTGACTGTACTATAACTCACGCCCTTGCAATTAAACGAGACTGTGACTCAACTTAGGACTAATTCCCAACTTTCGCAGATTATAAGTACTAGACGTGTATGCCCTTTTGCATCGCTTAATACTTATGATCGATACAAGTTGGGAACAGGTTCTAAGATTTGTTACAATTTCGTTGCATCGCAACAGCGTAAGATAAGCATTGAATAGTTTGGTCAAAACGCGCAGGCTCAAAGCTCGACCTAAATTACGCGGCCGATATCGGCTACCTAACTTTAGGATATGGCTTCGATGACGATGAGGTAAGTTTCGATCAATATATAAGTCATTCTTAGTGTTGCGGTGCAAACGGGCATAAGGGAAAGTTGGAGCATCAATATTTAAATTGAGCCTAAATACTGACATTAGCGAAATTCGAAAAATTGAAAGATTTCACATAATTCGTCTTCGAAACAGTCGTCATCTAGAAATCGGTTCGGCTGAGGAGGTTGCGTAGGATGATGCCTACTTAGTTTGCAAATCAATCGCTTAGAGGTTACGGATTTTGTTTGAAAGATGGACGTGATCCCCAGAAAAAGTTAATAATGATTCCAGTTATTCACCACCTGTTGATTGATTATGGACAATTAGAAAAAATTGAATCTGGATTCGATTATATTAAATATTGAAACTGCTATTTTTAGCGTCTAACATTAAATATAAATTATTATTTTTCATTCACTAGAGTACATTATAAGGAAGAATGAAAAACGAGCTATATCGACATGTTCAACTACAAAGTTAATCGATTATTTAAGAATATTAAGAATATGAACAATCGGTTGTTGAATTAGACGTTATCCACTGTAGATCACTATTAAAATTAGTATTCTTAAAAATTTATATCTCGATTGATATCAGTAGAACATTTTACGTGAAGTTATTTCACAGATAAAAATAATAATTACTGCTGTCATCGAACAGAATAGGAATGACGAGAAGAAATAATCTTTTGACGATATGATGATTCTGTTGAATTATACTTAAAAATAATTTGAATCACGCAATTGTTACGTATAGTTGTGTTGAATAAAATCACAATCACTTCTTATTTTTTCTATTCTTAGCGAAACACGTGAAAATTTATAAGCTAATTTTCGAATATCATTAGACATCTTAAATCTATTGTTTGAAACATACATAGAATTCGTGATTCAATGCTGTATTCAAAAATTGGAGCAAACGCGCTAACAATAAGAAACTTATCAAGTTATACAATCTAATCCCGTAAAATTGGGTATTGCGCAAGTAAACGTGACACTCACGTTTTACTATATTCCCGGCGATATAACTTATTTCATTATCTCAAAAAGCCGGATTATCGAAAAGATTCCATGAGCCTATGTATGTATATAAACAATCTATTGCTTGATAAAATGTTGAATCTATAATTAGAGCAGCAGATATTCATTTTATTCTTTCAATTTTTTTAAAATTTCCACCTTTACATAATAAAAGCGGGACGTTAATGTAATATTCAGAGTAACCGATGTTTTCGCTTGATTGATAATATCAACGGACTCAAAAATCCAATTAAAATTGGGCGGGAGACGACGGCGTCGCGTCGCCGCGGCACAAGTGGGCGCAGCCACCAATTTGCTCATATGTGATCAAAATTCAGCGTCCATTCGCTTTGGCAAATCATCTTGATCGCATCTCGGCATCGTAAATCAATTTAATTAAAACCCCGTCTTAGGAAAATGACATTGGTACGTCGCGCGATGCCCTAGATTAATGAATTCGTAAAATTATTCGAGAAGAATGTTCATTTTTCATCGTCGATTTTCGTATCCCGGCCGCACTAGCCGCCGCCAACGTCGCCTGGCCATATTTATTACCGCGTCTAATGTGTGCGGGGCACTATGGCGGAGATGAAATTGGAAACCCCTGAATTAATTACCGTTCGGAAAACGGTGCCTAACTCCCGATAATATTTACGTTATCGGGCACCGCGCGAAACGGCGAACCGATAGAATTCACATTCTGGCTGCGCGGCGCGGCGTGCCGTGCTTATCTCGTGGGAAATAGAAAATTTCCCGGCTCCACCAACCTCTGGCATTCGCGCAAGGAAATGGGGCCTTTGTCTTCGAGCACAGTTTTGCATTGTCGGTTACCGACACGATTGCCTTCGAAACTCACCTAATTCTAGGTAGAGCTGGTTGATCGTGTCGTAAGTGTCCCAGTAGGGCCCGTTCGATTCCCCAGCGATCTCTTTCTCTTTTTGGTGCCCGAGCTTGTTTTCGGATGCGGGGGCGTTTGGAACGGCGCCATTCGGATCTCTGTAATACAATAAATACTGAAATATATTATAAATATAAGGAGAAGAGTTGGAGAGCGGGCTCACATTTTTTTACACCTTTTAGTTTCCGGATGTATCATCAAAGTTGCAATTTTTTTGTCAATTCCCCCGGGGGAATGTTTTTCCTCTCCCCTAGATACAATCGGTCATGATAGAACGCTTTGAACGATCACCAATGTGTAGGAAGTGCGCAATCATCGATAAACGTCTATGATAGTCTGTGCCTGAGGATAATCGAAGCGAAGGCTCGAATCCATTGCCCCAATCTTTGAGTGAGTTCGAAACAGTATTTCGTTACTATCATTCAAAGAAATCTATTTTTCTTACATTCTTAACCAAATAATTCAACAATTATTTCCTGTTGTTGAGTACCTGATTCTTCATTATGCAATTTATGTGCATGTCCCATGGAGAACGAATAACATTTCACTTATTTTCGATATATTTCCGCGGTCTGTGAGTGAATAAATCATCAAATGTAGAGCCTTCCATCATTTTTGCTTTCCGATTCTGTGCAGTGTAAGAAACTTTCTGTGAATAGTAGCCGGAGGAGAAGAGGCTGAAGCGTCGAAGATAAAAAGCGGAATCTTACAGTGGGCATAAAACTTAGACATCCCTTCATTTCACGTCGACTTCAAAGAGGGATAAAACCCGGATTTCGGAACATAAAACGCCAAACTGGAAGTCGTGCATGGGGTGCGCTGGTCGCGCGACACGTAACGATATATTGGATAGTTGATACAAAACCAGAACGCAAAATTTCGTACTTTTATTGTTATTATACCATTTTAACCCGATGTCGAAATATTTGTTTTTTTTTCCATAAAATAATATATTAAGGCGGATACTAAAATTTTAAAACAGCCACGGATTATGCGTGAATATCAAAAACGAATAATTCATCTTTTTTTATATGCTCATTGTCGACGTCGCTAAGTTATGTTTTCTGTTATCAATTGTAATAGGAACTACAATACGGCATACTAAAACACGCAATAGGAAAGGATAATGAGGTTGCAAAGTTGTTACATAAAAATTTCATACTTTCAAATATCTGCCATATGTCAAAGTGATTTCAATTTTGAATGGACAAACGAATGAATTTATCGTTATAGTCGAGGTAAATTATCCTTCTGCTTATGCCGAAATAGCATTACGATGTTTCATCGAGAAGTTGCTTCCTATGGGGACGTTGGGGTAGGAGGTGGAAACGTTTCACCCTACTCTTGACCCCCACTGAGGAGGGAACACGATATCCGTTCGAAACTCGGCCTTGCGACAGCTCGAATAGTGCACAGCATCTGACTTTTCCGGCAAGTTTCGTATTTCCCGAGAAACGTTGGCGGTCGCGTTACCGCGTTTCGACGTCCAATTTATTTGGCGGCATTCTTTCGCGTCGCGCCGTTAATTTCCATCAGCATCGCCTGCTTCTCCGAGGGCTGACGCGCGACGGCGACGTCTCGTTAAGATTCGCGCGGCACGGACTATTAAACGTGACGAGAGCGACACGGAATCGTACGAAACACGCGATTCATTTCCTCTTGACGAATCATCGCCAATTTAACGGGATCAATTTTTCAATGAGAAGTCAAGGGAGAAAAAAAACTCACCCGTTCCTCGCAAAATTGCTCAGGTAGCGTATGAGAATCATGGAAACGGCGACGTCCGTACGGCTGTAGTTGTGATGAAAGAAGCCTCCTTCGATCAACGGCAGTCCTAGAACGTAGGGCAGATCTTCACCCCTCACGCTTCCTGACCGCTGTCAAAAGTGAGAATAGCAATATAAATTCAGGTCGTGTCCTCAAGGAATTGTCGACTTTTTAGGAAAGAATGTAATAAATTGGGTTATCAATACACTATTGTCGAATGAAGAATGTGCGATGAACAAGATTCCATATCAGTTTTGAGCTGTATTAGTATGAATATTTCATAAAGAATGCCGAAAGTCAATGATTTCATACAAGTGTCAGTGTGATGAATGGGGCGAAGTGAAGCGGAACTGAGCATGACTGTTGAACGTTATGTTATGGAAAAAATCTATTTTTTTATGTTTAGGGAATATTTAACCTCTCTAGCACCTAATGTTGCAAATTAAAAATTTCGAACCGAAATACACATTCAGTATTTCCCTGTTTTTTCAATTCAGAAACCTCTTGGCAATAATTCTTATTATCTGGAGATGTATTTTCATCACTTTACATGTTATGAACGTTTCTTCATCGCAGATAAGTGAATAGTTGACAACACTTTAAACACTCTGCGCAATACTAACCACATTAGTTGAAGGGATGACAAGTGACAATCTCAAAATATATCTTACACTCTGTGATGATAACTCAATTTAAACTCTAATATGTCTATGACTGCGCATAACACTGAGCTGGCTATTTTAGAGACGAAATAGTTCAAATCAACTCTTCTCTGAATTAGGTCTAAGTCAACTTCCCTTCTATGCCTGATAATTGACGTATGTTCTACTTGACGACACTACGCGACACAGACTAACTAACCTAATTTGTTCATGTTTAATCAAAAAATGGACGAATCGAATAATCTCATGTATTTCGTTAAGTTCGCTTGAGTTCCGGTAGCTCATACGCGTTGTTAATGTGCGATATACGAACTGAACTTCTCATCTAGTTGAAGCAAGTTCCATTTTCGATTTGAATACTTTCCTGCTCACATAACCGGTTTATCCACGAGGGAAAGGCATTTTCACACAATCGCAGGTAAATGGAAACTTTTCACAATGATTTCCGTACGTGGTCGTCGGAAAAATATTTTGACATAACTTGTAGTGATTAGTGGTGCCAATTTTGATACGTATAAAAGAATCAATCTTGTTTCAAACATAAATAATGTGAATTTATTGAAGTAAAATTTTCAAGTATACGCGATGAAAAATTGAAAAAAAGTTTGAAGGTTTGCATATATTGAGTTTAGCCCACTCACTCTTTCACAAATGAAGGAGAACGAGGAAGGATGCAATTTTTTTAAAGTGATTAAAATATCGTCCAATGTAGACGATGACTACAAAAGAGTCAGCTGATCGAATATATTCACGATTTTACATAAAAATAGAAAAAAAGGTTACAAAGAATTCAGAGAGTACGTAGCCAAGATTGTCTATAAAAGTGAGTTATTTGATCAGAGAAAAAATTGTTTAAACCATTCCATCTTCACAGCTGTCTCAAAATCTTGTTTAACGCCTGCCGGTTGACCTCAAAGCACTCCTTTCATAACCCTCATCAAATACAGGGGAGAGCGGTTCTGTGGGCGACCATCAACTCACAGATCATCTGGAAACGCTTCATCATTTCCTTCTCCCACCGATGTTAACATAGAGCTTATTCTGACCCTTAAAGGTCCATCTTGAAATAGCTCGAACAATATCCTTAAAACCGTCTTTTTTTAAACAAAACAAGTGAGATTTGAAGCTGCCTTTCACTCGAAGTGTTCCCGTTTAGTTGCAGCAATTGGAGAAGCAAGTTAGCTTTCACCTTTCGAAGTCTCGGGGCGTCACTCACCCTTAGACGCTATAAGCATTAACCTTTCTGGAAATGCAACCTTGAAAAAAGTTGTTTAAGAAACTTTTCAACCAAGATGAGAAGCATCGAACTTGAGAGCAGGTGCTTGAGGAAAATTAGTGTGAATCGCGAAATTCCTTCCGTTTTCAGTTTTCATCTTACTTAATGGATTCAATCAAGAAAATGTTGGAATTATAGAAAATGATTGCATCGTTATTTAATTGAAAACACTTTGCGCTCATAAGTAAAAAATGGGAAAATATTAAATATCACTCATTATCGGTATCGGTATTAATGAATGTATTTGGATGGGCAACCAATCAGTCTTCGAAATTTTCGATAGGATTAAACTGTTGATATTAAATACCCAATTATGTAGACAGAATTTCCATTTGGATACAGTCAAGTGTTTGCGTAGCAAATAACGATGGTTTCGATTAGAATATTAATGACAGTTTTTTTACTTGTCAATTATCATCATGATGGAGTTTTAACCGGTGAAACGCTAAACCCGAACCAATGAAGTGATACCTTCCAGATTATGAAAACAAAGTTGATCACTACTCCAACTTTTATCTCCTACGGATCAGTGTTGATTTGCGTAGTTGGTGCGTCCGGACACGGATTCAACAAAATGTATTTACTTTTCCTATCTAAACAGCGTGGTTCCGAATAATAATGTACGAAACAAGAGGGGTTGGACGACAGGTAAGTGTAATTTCGCGGGCGGATGTGCCGGTAATGCCACGCTTTTACGGTAACGGGCCGCAGTGAAATCGAATAAATTTCGATCTAGGGCGTCGTCCTCGGCGTCGTTCGCTTTTAGACCGTTAGTTTACGAGGCGAAAATCTTCATTTTGAGCTCGCTGTACCACATCACCACTCCTCGCCATCCAACGTTCAAAGAAATGATACGACGACGATAAATCAGATCCGTTTCGGGAATTTCTCTTCCTGCGCACGTATGCGTTCCGAGGGCGAAATGGAAATATATTTTCCGGATTTTCCGATGCCTCGATTCCTTTTTCCGGTCTGGCAATCATCGTTTATCACAATAACACGTCAAATACTTTGAGCGAAGTGGTTTATTATATTTAGGCGCACCACAATTATTGGGTGGTAATATGTGATGCAAAAATTATGTAACAAGCGAATTTGAAAATTATGGTAGTGGTGAAAAAATGTTTGAGGATTTCTGGATTTGTTTGTAAAAAAACGTAATACGTTACATTCCAGTATTAAGAGCAGCGTGACTTAAACCGAATGAAAAAGTATGATAGCAGAAATTGATATGATCCAAAAGTTGCGATACAAAGAATGAACCATACTCACCATCGGAAAGTCCCGTTCGCCGCTTTGGTGATTGAAGTGGAAGAAAAACGTTTTTCCACCCCTTAAGGCATGTAAATAACCGATACGAATCGACGGGGCAGCCGTGTGTCCATCACTAAGCACGTCTAGGGCGGCGTCGCGGACACTCAAAGGATTCTGAGTTGGTCGTTCCCAGTCCGTGTATTCGTTTTTTAAAGTCGAAAAAATTTCGTTCAAATGGTAATAATACGAATTCCGCACATACGTCCTCAATATGCGATCGCGCCTACTTTCGTTGAAACCGAACTCGAGATCTTGAGCACTCAAGTCCAGGTACGATTCGGTGCTGGTCAATGAGAAGATCAGATCGCGTTCCGGAAAATCGGCTAATTCGAATCCTGCGGATGTTGCAACGGTGGTCGAACCGATGCTCACGGCACCGTTGGTCGATGGGTTCAGGAGGATGGTGCCGTCTATGAACGGGGCGAAACCCGGCAGGAATCTGGGTGGCTCTATTTTAACGCTAAGTAGCTGGTCTAATGATTTCAGTCTCAGACACGGCGCCAGATCGTCTTCGAGGAGATCGCCGTGACAGCCCGTGTGCTCTGCCACCGCCCTCTTCACAGCCAACGGGTCTCTTTGGATCGACCACGGGCTCAAACCGGATCCACTCAACAGGACAACGCGATGTAGAAGTTCTGCAAAAGAAACCCAAGTTCAATAATTAGAATTCGAATTTTTTTTATTCAATACATTCCTCTAGAGACCATCCTAGAGAATATTCGAATTCACTTTATTAATTGTTAAATGATTTACTTTGCAGGATACCAATAATGTAGAATGCTATTGTTGAAGAACTTTTAAAGTTTGCATTTTTCCCTTTTGTGGCAGTGTTTGCGGAACTCTTTGTTTTTTGTGTTCGTCACATGTCGGGAACAATCATTTCATCCCTTTTGTTTCGCTCCACGCAGGTGGTTCGGATAACACTTCATGTGACGATGCGGTAATTTAACTTGAACAATATTGCCAGCCGTTTTTCATGAACGTAGAACAGATTTGCGGCTTCGGAAAAACGATTTTATATTTATATATATTTGTGAGACTTGTAATATTTCACAATTGATTGAATTTCAAAGCCGTAATATAACCAATAATTTTGTATTTGCGAATCGACAAGAGGTGAGGGACAAGTGTTAAATCTGCATGCAAGAATAGAATTGAGCGAATGCGTTATGTCAAAATAGAAGATAAATATGGAAACTTGTAGTTTGAAAGGAGTTTTTGTATACCTTAAAAAGAAATCGTTTATTTAATTTTATTCGAAGAAAAGGTTTCGGAAATTCTGTGAAATGATGAACTTAATGACGTTCAGTGAATAAATATGATAAACGCATAGCTGTTTGAATGTAATTAACTAGATTACGTGAAAAATTAGTGTCCAGGTGACTAGCTACGCGTCCAATCCTTTCCGCACGAATAAAACCAGTTTAATCTGGTTTCATCCATGCGGCAAAGCGATGACGTTTAGATAGAACATGTGTCAAGTGCCGGGCGTAGGAGTTAAGTTTATATATCTTATGTTGAATATCTGATTTCATGAAATGCCCAGCCTCTTTGAACAACATGGTCAAAGTAAACTGTGAGGGAAAAATATTTTGTGGCTGAGTCAATTTGTCGTTTCTAACACGTGGTGCGACAAATGCACCTTCAGGAATGACCGGCGGTGTTAAGGAATTAACATAATAAAAATTTCTGGTTTGAAAAAAACGATATGATGGGTTTTGATATTGTTGTAGTTGTTGCTGTTTTATGCAATCTCGGATGAAGCTTGTAATTGACATAATTACACATTCCTTCACCAAGAACGATAAAATATCTTCTTTCGCGCAAAAATTTAAGGAAAAAAAAATTTTCTGAATTTTTTGACAATTTTCAACAGGTTGTACTTCTGTGAAAAAATAGCTTTTGAAACTTGAAGACCCTAATTTCAGAATTTTTTTGAAAATTTTGCCATGCAATTCCTGAATGTAGCCCAAAGACACTCCCAAATTTTTAGACCTATCGGTTTAGCGGTTTTCCTAGACCGATAGAAGTTTTGAAAACATTGAGGGAACGAGATTTTTGTTCCTTAAATGTGATTCAATCTTTTTTAAAATAAATAATTTATTTTATTTACTTTCTATTCAATTTTGAGTTTTCGAAAGATTGATTGTGAAACAAAAGTCAAAAAAAATTTTCAAAAATTTCGGATATTTCCGCGAAAAATATTTTTGAAAATTGGCAAAAAAAATTTCTGACGATTGAAAAATACCGTAAATATTCCTTAAGAAAATATCGAAAAAATAAAAAAGGAATTTTGAAAATTAAAAAAAAATACATAAAACCACGAGGACATTTCTGAAATACCTCTCTGAAGCTATGGACACATTCAAAGAGTTTATTTAATTTTTCCAAAAAAAAATTTTGAATTCTTCAAAATTAATTTTGTTTTATTTTCTCGATATTCTTCGGAGAAAATTTCACGGAATTTTTTCAATCGTGAGAAAAAATATTTTTCAATATTCAAAAATAATTTTTGTGGAGGGTTTAGAAATTTTTGAAACAATTTTTTTAGATTTTTTTCCTTGAGCACTCTTCCGAAAAATCAAAATTGAGTAGAAACTAAAACAAAATGAAATTATTGATTTTCAAAAAGATGAGTCACATTTAAGGAACAAAAATCTTGTTCTCTTAATTTATTCAAAATGTCAATCAATCGGTCCAGGGTAACCACTGAATCGATAGATCTAATAGGGGGGCCTTTGGGGTACATTAAACTGATAAATTTTCTTATAACCTAATATTTACTTCCAATATTGCTGAACATACAGTCGATTAAACAAAAAAACGGAAAATGGTATTTTTTGCTTTTTTTTCACCTGAACGTTACAGATGCAGAAACCTAATTTCCTGCAAAAAACGAAACCTCCTAATCGCTCTCTAGACGACTGGTAGTTTTCGAGATATCGACAGTTGAATAATAAAGGATCGTTTTGCACTCAAAATTCGATATCTCAGAGATAAATGGTCGTACCTGATCCCCGTAAAAAGAATGTTTGAGCTAAATAATCAAGCTGTGCGGTCTCTGTATTGGTCGAGATAGAAAAATTTTTTCAAGCCCGTAGACTGAAATGAAAAAGGTAAAATTTTAGAGAAATTTTTTTTTGTGCGAAAACTTCTAAAACTACAGTCTTCAAGCTTCAAAAGCTATATATTTTCCATTCTCTATACGACCATTATTCACAGAAACATTGCCAAACAATTTAGAAAATTTTTTTGTTCTTCTAATTTTTGCGCGAAAGAAGATATTTCATCGTTCTTGGTGATGGAATGTGCAATTATGTCAATTACTAGTTTTTGCTCAATTCAACCGTTTATTGTAATGTAAAATCATATTGAACAACTTCTTCCTCGGAGTCGAAACATCAAGAAAATGATAGAAAATTGAATATTTCAATTTGAAAGGTTGAATAAAAAACAGAATTTTGCAAAACTCGATGGAATTTTTCTACATCGTGTGGAACCCCTTTTTGTGGAAGTTATACGGTCACTTATGATTTAACTGGCAACCCAAATCGATATTCATAAATTTTATTGCTGCCATAATTCCTGTACAGTGAAGCGGGCCGACGATTTCGTTATTGATGTTCGCTATTATTTGTTTATGGACGCAAGTTAACGGTTTTTGGCGTTTTCGATACTGCAGACATTGTACATAATCCACCTTTATCTCAGTCAGGTTGCGATATCGTAGTTTCCTATCGATTTTCTGGCCTCATTAATCCGATGAAAAAAAATCCTCAACTTTTTCAATTCGGCGAATCGGATTCGAGCAACGTACAGTTGAATACTCAGTTCGTTCAATAAAGTCGGAACAATTTATAGTCCACGGCGAGGACAGATTGAAAAAGTTAGCGCGCTCCTTATGAGAACCAGAGGACGTGTAACATACATCGGAAATCCAATTGATAGAAACAAGGTGGAAACCGATGATTCGCTTCGATTACCAAGCGGGAAAAAGTGGAGATCGTAGGAATTGCTGCGGAATTTGGAAACACTCTTATGATATTTGGGTTCTACCTGAAATAGAGATGCACAGTTTCGAAATGTTACTTTCAACGGAAACTTTTATAGTTATGATAGTTGGAAAGTGCGCCCCACAGATACAAAAAAAAGTAAACTCATCGTAAATTATGCATTTTTAAGAAGGTTAAAAGGAAAGATTTAGTATTTTCAAATTTATTGTTACAAAATACGGATACAACTTGAATAGTAGATTTAAAAACCGGATATTGACTCGAGAGGTTTGTCGCCTGGAAGGTAGTTGATATTTGACCGTTTTTCATTCTCATACGGGCGGAAACTGAATCGATAACGACGATATTGCTTCGATGGAATAGGGGCGAAAACGACGGCGAATCGTCTAACACGGGAAATTTACGTTGCGCGATTTTTTTAATGGTAGATTTCGAAACGTTTCCGCAAGATCTGTAATTCATTATGCCGTCTCGGATTTCGTCGTTCGGTCGGCGCTCAAACTTTGAATCCCTGAAATTGTATCATATCCTGGGCCCGTATTTCTCCTTTAGCAGTTAACGCTCGAGTTAATCCCCTAAACGAAACCTTGATCGATGTTCCAATCTCACTCGGCAGATTTCGTTCAGGAAAGAGATGGAGGGATAGGGAATTCCCCAAGCATTGTTTGTTTCAGAATGGATTCGCTCGCGTTATGGATGGAAAAACGACATTATTCGGTATGGGCACATCTCCATGATATGAGATATAAAAGGGGAATAAAAAAATAATGACCGCAGCTTTGAATATAAAAAAATTAAATTTTGAATATCGAATGTATTCTGTCCATATTTCGATATCCATATTCATATCGAATCCAAATTGAACATCAACAGGAAATAGTAATCCTGTAAACGATAGGTGAATCCCTAATTGGGCCACTCGACATCAGTTAAGCTTCTGTTGATACAAATTAGATTCCCTTTATTCGATTGCCGTTTAGAGTTGCAATTTACGCGTCCATTGAATTTCGTTTCGTACATCCGCTAACCAAATCAAAAACAAACGCGTGCCTGATTGGAAGCGTTCTTTTTGCCTTATTGCAAACCGACACACTCTCGGGAAATCGACGCCGATCTAATTTCTTGCTAAAAGGTTGAATAATGCGATGAGAAAGGAAAGTTTCCGTCGCGTCATCCACACTCAAACGTGCAAGATTCATATTTGTAAACATCGAAGTAACAATCAACTGTTCACTTTAATTAACGCAGTTCGATAATGCGAATTTCTCTTTGTAGATGCAATCCATGTACATTGCAAATTGCTATCGTTTGGCGGAGGTGCCGCGCTATAACTGTTCTGCAGAAGCGCACGCAGGGGAAAAGGGACTGCGATAATTGATACACCCCTCCTCCAAGTTTAGTTTATTAAAAAGATCTCCCATTAAAAAGTAATTGGGGGAAAAATATTAATTTCGATTTGATTTAAATACAGAGATTAATAGTCATAGGTTGAAATATATTCCTTTTGAAATGTGTCTGGTGTGTGCTCCCATCAGAGTTGTTAATTTTTCAACCCTCTCTAAATCGAGTTCATTAAACCTAATCCTCAATTTATGACTCACAAATTTATCACAATTCATAAAAAATAATCGAGCTGGAAAAATACGAATGCAGAGAGTATAATTCTTTTTTCAAATATCCCCATTTCGTTCCGTCGATTAAGAATCCACATTCAATAGTTTACTACAACATTTATTATAAAAAATTCAGCCTGAACTAATGAACTCATATCACTTTCAATCGTGATCCAAATTGGTTAGCAGAAATTCGTCTAAAAAATTTTAATCAGCTCGTACTTGAAAATGTTTTTCATTTATTAATAATCCAATTAGGAATATCTATTTATTCTCGCATTTATAATCTGAGAAAACAAAGTCTTTTAGACAAGGAAATATGGAAAGAACAAAATATTGGAAAGTTTGCTGAAATCATAAAAGCCCTGAGCGAAAGCCGCTTAATTTGGATAATTTCTGATTTACCTTCTCAACAGGGCGATGAAGCTTGGAATTATCAAAACCGAATAAAATTTCTTTCGTACGAAATCCATTAATACTTCCATTCTTCCTTTGCTAATTAAGTCACACGTCATGAACATTAAACGTAAAAAGCGACCCCTTATTTGTTTCGATTGCATTTGAAATGAAAAAATATTATTGTTTAGTTATTTCAGCCACGTTAATCCAGCTGAATTACCAAAGCAAATGCGACCGAGGACAAAACACTGGTGGCTAAACCGAATCGGATGATAATTCGAAACGTTTCTTTTAATTTGACGCCTAACCCCCGACACCGTTCGAATAGTGCGGTTAGAGAGTTCACTCGTTACATTATATGCTTGCCGCACACAGGGAATTCGGTGGCAGGAAATCGACGATCTGTGAGGTGTCGACTTGTTGACTATAATTCCGCCAATTTCCTTCGGTTGATTCGATTTCCGGACTCGAGCACATCCTATTATCGAGTTATGGTTTCCACTTGGCTCGGCTCTCGAAATATTAACCGATTGATTTTGTTTCTTGAAACCGACGAAACGAATAATAGTTATCCTTTGCCTCGGGGTTCATTCCAATTTTACGTTCTCCGACACGTTAATTGAAATACAAACAATTCCTAGACGGGATGAAAACCTAATTTCGCTATTCCCGGTCGGCGGCTTAAACAGTTACATCAATTAACTCGGAATTGCGTTGGCGTCGCGAAAACTGGATCTTCATGCAGCTGTCGCTTTTCCCTACAAGTCGTCTCTGATTTATTTTAATATCAGAGGAACTGTGAATATCGTTCATATTAAAATAATTTTTCCTCCATCGTGAATTTTAACTTGCTGGGAAATTAGTTTCATTAATGGCTTCGTCGGAGCATTTTCTGTACCAACTTTACAAGTGTGATATTTTAAAATAGCGTTGGGTCGATCACTAACGTTTCATTCAGTATAGCGGATAAGAGACTCATCAAGAAAAAAGATAAAATTGCGATTGAAAATTTGAAGAAAAAAATATCGAAAACGATCTAAACTTAAAGAATCATCAAAATTGATCTTCTAAAATTGAAAGAAACATTACAATTCAGAATGTTGAGAAATATAAGATTCCATAAAAATATGAATCCCGAAATTTTCGAATTTATCACAGTTCACTCCTTAAAAAATTCAAAAGTCGACGTCAAGCCGAAATCATTCAACAATGTAAGTCATGAAGTTATCAGAAAAATAAAAGAAAAATTCCAAGTAATGTATTTGAAAGATTATGGCCATTTAAAAAAAATCGAGAAAATCTACATCCTGTTACTGCAAATATCATTTTTTTTTTGATAATTTTTTTTCCTATGTAATCTCGCATACTTCGTATTTAAACTCTAGCCCACAATTTAATGTAATTTATTGCCCATCCAAAGATTCACAATGAATTCTTTCTCCAGTTTCAACTGACGATGCTGAAAAAAAAAATGTACTACGCATGTAAGTTGGCCAATTAACTCTAAAAGTTGACACAGTAATAAGGATGCTAAAATGGTAAACACTTACCAATTTATTTTTTGAAATGCGGTGAGCTTTTTGTTTTCAGTAAAACACATTCTTAACTACTTTTTCTTATTCATTCAAAAATGATTCTAATGTACTCGTGGCTCTCCTCTAGGCCGTGAATTTTAAGATTCTAGTTTGAATGCGACGGACTGAGTCATAAGACTAAGTGTGAATAAACTAACGTAACAGAGACGGAGAGAATCATTCTACATCTTTTGTAATTTCAATTGATGTTAAACATTTGTAAGGCTTGTATTAAATCAAAGTATTACATTTATTGATATTTAATTTAATCATTAAATTCCATAGCGTCACTATCTCCTCACTTTAAATGACTAACGTGACAAAGACGGAGATAGTCACTTAAAGTGAGAGAGATACAGATGTGACGCTATGAAATCAAATAATTGAATTGAACATCAACAAATGTAAAAATTTGATTTATTGCAAGCGTAACATATGTTTACCTTCAATTACAATTACAAAAGATGTAAAATGACTTTTTGTGTCTCTGTCACGTTAGCGTCACTATCTGTTTCGTTAACACTGTCTAATTCTAAGTAGAATATTAGAATTCACGGCTTAGACGAGATTCACGGGTACATTAGAATCATTTTTGAACAATTGAAAAAAAGTATTTAAGAATATGTTATACTGAAAACATAAACAAATTAGCGCAAATCAAAAAATAAATTAGCATTTTGGAAACCTCATTAGCTGTGCCTACTTTTAAAGTTACTTTCCAAACTTGCGTACTACATTTTTTTTCAGCATGGTCAGTTGAAGTGGACAGAGTATTAATTTTGAATTTTTAGATGGGAAATAAGTTACATTTACTTGTTAGTTGGAGCAGTTGACAATAAATTGTGGGCTAGATTTTAAAGACGAAGTGTTCGAGATTACATAACAAAAAAAATTATGAGAAAAAGATGATATTTGTAGTAACAGGAGTGAAAAAATCGTCCCTGGATGTGGATTTTTCCGATTTTTTTAAATGGCCATAATTTTTTGAATACATTACTTGGATTACTTTGGATAGTCCACGACCAAAACAAAAAAAATCTGTTCCACAATTTTCAGTCCAACTCACGTGACAACGGTGCAAGCAGTACTACCTGATGGTTCGACGACTTAAATGCGTGCGCATATTCAGCCGAGTGGAATAGAAGAAACCTATCTAATCTTAGCGCGATGCGGTCTCTTCGCTGATCCGCTAGGTGGATATGCTGAGGATATCAATATATTTGAGTCTTTCAAGAAGTAAAGTCGTCGTCGTAGCTGACACACACAATTTTTTGTGCTCTCTAAAGTGATATTTTTCGACAGTCGTTCCATTTACGAATTTTTGTTCTTTTTCACGTCACCCGTTTTGGAGACTCACCAGATCTATAAGTGAGTGTATTACCCTTTAATATACATCCAATTTTTCGAAAATTTTAGGAGAGTTTCTTTAGAAATTTCCAAATAAAAATTCAAGATATCGGATATGAATTGAAATTTTCGAAATATTGACCAGTGAATTTTCGTAAGAATCAATTTATATACGTTTGCATTTTTCTTATTTTCTTAAACAATACATAACATTCCGAGAGGGTTCATAGGAAACATAAGAAAGGATTCAGAATGATTGAGGAATTGATTGATAATTGACATGTCTTGAAAAGGTCCAAAAAAAATTCTCAGAAATTCTGCAGAAAATATTGATTTATTGAAAGCAATCGAAAATTTTTCTTCTTCTTTCAAAAACATTCAGGAAATTCCTTTAAAATACGATGTGAATTTTCAGTTTTCTGCAAACATCGGAAAAATTTCAAGAAATTTTCCTAATGATATAGAATCATTTCTTCGTTATTTCTCTTATTGCTTTGAATAATAATGTTCAGCCCATATTGATTAAGATATTCTTGGAAAATTGAGTGATTCGTTCATGGCTTCCCTTGAACAGTATAAAAGCTATTCAGATATGTTGCACTTCTTTTGAATTTTTGAGAAACACACCGAGCTCAGTGTGAAATATTCGTTTGAAAGATTCTGTTGCTTTATCGGACATCTGAATGTTTCGTAACTTTTTGGGTATATTGAAGGTTATCTATCACAGGTAAAGATCTGATAGGAACGACATATCTCATTGGTACGACTAAATCTTCGTCTCACAGCAAAATTTATCCGAAATTCCAATTTCATCTCTATTGAATCCAACAAGCAAAAGAACAGAAAATTGAGATGTAACATAAAATCCTGAAATACAAATCGTAAAAAAATCGGCGTCTCATGTTCCTATAGGAATGAACAGATTAAAAAGTGTTTGGCGAAATAAACTTCCAACAAGTTAAAGCGAAATTCAAGATTAAACGGGAGGCATCTAATGCATTTACATAATAAAGCCAACTTATTGCAGTTCTTAAAAGGAACAAAGTCTAAATAGCTATTACAGCTTAACTATCGCGGAGTTAACCAGATTCTCACCTGTATTTATGCCATTGCATGGAGCGCTGCGCTCAACACAGGACCTCACTCGTAAATTGAATAAAATCATAGCTCAGTTGCTTTTTACGTGGAAAGGTTCCTCGTTTTATCGTAATTTATTTTTTCGTCACGACGAAATAAGTTAGTAGTTCGTGCGTCAGATTTTATATCAACTAAATTTAGGTAAATTTATCTGAGAGGTAATCAAGAAAAAATCATAGAGACGTGTGAACTGTAAATCGCGTGACACAACTTACTACGTAAATAAAAACATTCAATATGAATATATTAGTCGAAATTGTAGTATAGGCTTAAGAGCTTACAAACTGGTTCGATATTGAACAAGTTGAAATTGCGTGACAGTTTTGGAATTTTATCGATGTATTATTTCGATTATTAGAACGGATCCTGGAACTTTTCCATTTCCATCGTTATTACTCCCTTTTATTACTCACTAGGACAATGATATAGCTGCAATAAAACAGGTTGTCTTCTTACTTGCGGCTATATTCGTCGGTTGATGTGAAGGATTCCGTTTTTATTACTTGGGGAAACTGAAATCGTCAAATTTTATGCGATCGTCGTCAGGATGAATAGTTTTATGTGTTTCAAAAAAGAGTCGATCAATTGTTTGTTGGTTATTCCTCGCAGGACGATGAAGCAAGTGGAGAGTTGAAGAGTAATCCTTCCGATAGTTTGTCAAGGATGTTACAAAATCCTTCAAGCTGTCGGAGTCCGTAACAGTTTCACATCTCTGTAGTATGGTAATTTTTTATTGTGTACTCAGCGGATTGTGGAAGAGAGCTTCTAACACGGCTCTCGATTGAGACCCTGTCAGCGTTTCACATTCTTCTCTAGTGGCATACAAAGGAGGATATATGGCTCGCAGATATCTGAAGGCGCGTCAGATTGGCACAGAAGCGGACTATAAATTCAGAAACGACATCGAACATAACTTTGTCGAACTGATAATCGAGAAAAAGTTGCAGCAAACCAATGAGTTCCGGGAAAGTTCGGATTGCGTTTCGTTGGCAAGGAGCAAGGGAAATTTGAAATGTATGTTTTAAAGGGTTGGACTGGAAAAGAAATGCGCCCCTGTAAGGCAATTTTCTGTATATGCAACGGGAAATAACACAATGGTGTTGGTAATCCTAAAGGACTCTCGTCTTGGCAGACACTTGTTCCCGACTTCCGGAGGCGAGCCTACATTTTACGCTCGGCGCCGTTCGAAGGGTTCAGCTTTTCCGCACAAATATGAAATTTTAGCTCAGACCCTTTTCAACCCTGACTTACTGCCTGCTCCCGCTCCCGCCCGTTCTGATACCTAGACAAAAATCGTCCGAATCCTGTATTCATTCGGTTAGTGTAAAACGGAAAATGCAACAACACTACGTTCAATTCGCACGAGTATTAACCCGTTTCGGTATATTAAAGCACGTACCATCCGTCCCCCACCTGAATTCCAATTTGCTAGTTTCGACGCATTCCCACTTTGTGCGGGATCCTTCCAATAACCGCACATTGCCGGTCCCGGGGGAAGGTTCTTTGGGGATTATGCGACCTCAATTCTCCACAGTCCTGATTATAAATAACAATTTGCGAAGGCGATTGTTGCCGGGCTTATGCGTCGCGTCACACGAATAAAGGGGTTGCTGATTTTGTTGGCGCTGCGACGGCGGCGGTCAAGATTGAGGCCGTGATAGTTGTCGAGTGGCCGTGGTCTCGGCCCTTTTCTTCAGACTTTACAATCCCGGACCACAAGCGGGGTTTATTGAAAATTAGTCGATGGTCTTTGCGGCTAAAGGAGAAAAGTCGCCACTCGCTTTCCGGTATTGAGTGTCGCATTAAGACGGCCTTCCCTCCCGCACTCACATAAAACTCGGACGCCACCACTATATCAGATTATATCGTTGTTCACTGAAATTAAATGTACCCTTTTCTTCGACTTCTTCATGTGCTTTCTTTATCTTAGCGAATTATGTTCTTCACGCGATGCTCAAATACTGAGTGATATTTTCTTATGTCTGTCTGTTTCTGTTATTATTATCATTTTCACCATCCATCAAAATACTCTCTCTGGGATAGAAAAATTTCGAGTCATCCCTCCCTGTTCCGAGAAAACCGCAGTTTCCTCGTTATGTGATGAGAAATCGACCGCATTTCCCATGTTAACAAGTCAACAAGAAAATATGGGATCAGGTCGATAAATCACATCAAGCGTCGATACACGTTTCGTATGTGTGATATATGTGATTAAAATACTCCCATCGTATAAAAGCGAAACAATGCTTAGCGTTGGCCGTCGGCCAATTCTTCGCCGGAGGATTAGAAATCAAAATAGTGTCTGCAACAAATGATGAATGCGCCGATCCAATTAGGTCGATTTAGTCGCTTCGTTTGGACAATTATCTAATCCACATCGTTCCGTACAAAGTGTCCCGTGTGAACAGGAAGTTGTCCAGAGGGACAATCAAGGGTTTTGACAGCGTATACATGCGCTTATATGGAGGTTACATGCAGATTATCCTGTGGAAGCGAATTGCGCGGCGCCGGCATTAAAATTGCTCGATCGACGGAAAGGTTTCTTCTGTTCCGAATTCCAATCGCGAAAGGTCTTCAGACGCAAAAAGCGACGGGTAATATTCAACTTTGACTGAACGAAATGGTGGCAAATCCGATGAAATTCGACCGGAACATGTTCGTTCAACAACTCAACTGATCAAACTGTTAATCGATATCAAATTAACTTTTCCGAAAGTCTTTTAATTTTTTCGTCGGGCTCAAATTGCTCAGGGACTGTATTTTTTATTAGTATTGATTCTAAGTGGCGCTGCACTCGATTGGAATTTGTCTTTGTCAACAATTAATTAAATTTTCAACTCTTTAAAACACATCGACTCTAGTTCTACAATCGTTTTTCACAGATTTTTAGATTCTAAATATGATGAAGGTGAATTTAACTTTCCAGCTCAAAAAACAATTTATCTATTTTGTGGCGTACAAATAGTTTCTTGATTGAAAAAACCTCAAACGTTGGTACCCAATATGCATTCGACATTGCGTCGAAGTTCATTATATCCATACCAAAATGAGATGTTTAAGCTCGGGTCTTCAGATATAAATTAGTTGTTGACATAATTTTTGGAACAAACTAACAAAAGCGATGATTTCCGTCAAGCGCGATAATTTGAAATTCACTTACAACTCTCACGTAACGTAAAGCGAAAATGTATACAGGTTGTCCGGGAAAATGTGGGGGACCTCTCGGATTCACATAGAACATTAAAAAATAAGATAACAAGTTGCCATAATTTTTTTTCCTAGCGGCTTCCTAAAGGACACCACTGGTAATCAATTTTTCTTTTAACTTTTAATCTGCATTTTTTTGAATCTAGTCATTGTGTCGGATTGAATAACTTAAACTGAAATGTTCCTGTTTCTTGAATTTTTTTCGTAACACATTTTGCTGCAGACAAAAAAATTAGAAATCATATTTGATAAAAATAAAACATTAATTCTTTAAATTTTTTCTGGGAAACGGTTGATTTTATCGACAATGAACAGGAGTACCTTTTCTTTAGCTTAATGTTCAAAGTATTCAAATTAATTTCCTTAATCCTTGTCATACGAAGTATTAAAAATGTAAGCAATAAAATGTACAACCTAGTCCGCCCCTGTTAAACTAAACAAACTATTTATGTTTTAAGGGCAGTATTTCGAGCGGCCTTCACTACTGTTTATTGTATTAAATTTTCATTAAATTATATTAAGTAGTTTAAAAGTTATTAAAGAAAAATTGATTACCAGTGTAGTCCTTTAGGAGGCCGTACCTCCGTAGGGAGAGTCGGTAGGAAAAAAATTTATGGGAACTTGTCATCTTATTTTTTAATGTTTTATGTGAATCCGAGAGATTTTCCACATTTTCCCGGATACCGTGTATATTTCAGAAACTATAAAATATGTTTCGATGCATATCCAATGAAATTTTAACTGTTTTTGCAAAAAGCGATTTGTAATGAATTTATTAATCATAAAGGATACCAAATATTAAATATTATTTTTCAATATATTTTTGACCAATATTTCACACCATAATTTCAGTAAAACGGAAATCACATACTTAAATCCGTTTTTCAACCACCTCTATCGAAATCAAACAATTCCGAGCAATTAAACTTTTTAATCATATCAACATTTGAAATTGAACAAATAATTCAAGAGCATTTCTATCAATATTAGTACTTCATTATATTTATCTCTAGAGCAGAACAGTATTCAAAAAGTTTATGTATAAATTCCATTTTCCATTTCAAGTCAAGCTGTCAACTGTTTGAAGAATAGAATACCGAAGGAAAACATTTCATTCTGATCGATGAGGGTGAGCTTTCGAACGGAAATGCTGCATAAGAGTTTGATGGTTCAACATCGAAATTGCCAGCGGTTTTGAAAAACAAATACAGGGAAAATGCAAGCAAAAATATGTTACGTGAGATTGAAGTTCCTCGCTTGAAAAAGTGTTTGCCTGAGTGTATGAGACAAAACGTTCCCATGGGCGACGTGATGTCAAAAAAGAGGAAGCCAAGTCTTTTGCGCAGTCTCTTGGGAATAATGGATTTGTAACAAGTGAGGGGTGGCTTTCAAATCCCAAAAATAGACACGCCATCACATTCGAGAGGATGTGCCCGAAGGACGATACGGGATATCTCTTTTTATTTAATATCGATTAACAAATCAAATAATCTATGATTTCTGCTCCACGGAAGGATCAAACCGGAAAAAGAATTTTCTTTCGAATTTTAAAAACAAAAACTTTACTATATAATGAAACTGTATAATATATCTCATAACGAGTGCCGAAAATCCATGATTTCATCCAAGCTAAGCGAAACGGAGTCGAGTAAACTGGACACAAAAAAAGAGCTTGACTTTCGACGAGTAATGAAAAAAAAATTCCTCTGTCGTGGAGCTAAATAATTCAATGTTCATCACCTAGAATTTGGCGGAAATGATTGATGTTTGTTTTAGTTCCCATACTTGGAAATACCTTCATTATTGATTGAGATTGAGATTGCAGAATCGTTCGTTTGTTCAAAATACGATACAAATTATTTAGGAATTTTTAAGTTTTTTTGTAATTCGCATAAATCGTATACGCATTACTTTTTCTAACAAACCGTGAGCTAGTTGTCTATATTAAATATCGATCTAGGTGAAGAGGATGTTAGATACGAGAATGTTGATGATTCCAATAATTCACCACCTAGGCTGTTGCTGTAGTGCCGATAAATACGATATTCATCCCGGGTTTCGGCGCTAACCACGCTAACGTACGAGAATACGGTTGAGTCAACCATTGAGGAGTCGTTACCCAAAACGAATGCCAGCTCTGAACTCGGAGAGTTCTTCAGATATTCTGTGCATTTTTCATTCTAAGCCACAATGCTCCCACTTTTGGGTAATCACCATATGAAATCACTGGTCCAACACATATTTCAAAATGGAACGCTAACAACAGATTTATTGCAAGTCTCAAAAGTTAGTGTTACTCAATCGGTTCAGCTTCGTTCAAATGCGCTCTTCAGTTTCTTGGACGGATCAAGAATGGACCGTGATCATCAAAGAAGATCATTTACGAATCGCAAATTCAATTAGTTTGATATCCGAAGGACGCAGTGCCAAAAAAAATAATACTGATCCTCAGGAAATCGGTCTCACGTTTACATTATATATTATTATAAAAAAAATGATTTGATGTAAAATTTGACACTTTTAATCTGATTTGATTTAAATAAAAAATTAGGCTGGACTTCCGAACACGTTTGAAAGTCATTCATTTTTCGCACTGAACTCATTTTTTGCGCATGCGCATGTTCACGTTATTATGAGCTAGTTTTTAGTTTTGTGGCCTGATCATTTGCTTTGTGTTTCAATAATAAAATGAATTGGAATATATTCAAATTAGTTGAAATAGTAAAAGATGAGGATCTTGCCGAGGAGTGAGCCAATAACCAAGGCTTCGTAAAGAGGTAACGATGCTGCGATAAGAAAAAGCAAGCCACAACATGGATGGATGGTCCTCTTTCTGGATTGAAAGAATCTTCTTTTTAATGGCATTCAATAAAAGTTTAAAAATAATTCTAATATTGCTAATTTTATAGTGTAGGTTAGCTTAACTTAGGTTAGGTCCATTTTAGAGTGGCCCGTAGACTTTCAGAAAAATTCTGCGCATGCGCAATCTTTCACTATTTTCAATTTTATAGTTTAGGTTAGCTTAATTTAGGTTAGGTCAAATCAGGTTAGGTTAGGCTGAGATAGTTTTAAAAAACTCTGCGCATGCGCAATTTTTCCCTGATGTTTCTGGTCATCTTACGCCTTGAGTAAATTCACACTTTTCTGTTAATAGACGTTCAAAAATTACCAATAAGTAAAATGAAAAACTAACCAATTAATTTGGAGGAAGTATATCGCCAATTAAAACGAATTATGAAAAAGCCTAGATGAAACGGAATGCGGAAATTCCGTAATGTTCGATGAAATGGAAATACAGACAGGTATCAAAGGTGTTTCGTGAATGATTAACTCGCCGAGCGTCGCATTTCCCAACACAATTGAACACCGTCGATTGGGGACGATTTATTCATTTAATGAAAGAAAGTGTGCCCATGTATCGTTTTGGCGGCGTCACATAGGTAATTGTTTTTTTCGCCACTCTTTAATTGGATCGATACAGACACATGCCACACACATTTTCGCTCGCCGATATATCGAAAGTTTAAATCGACGTGCCGTTTCCGTTAACAGCTAATGTCAACTTCCACTACGAAATTAGCATCGGAAATCGCGTTAACAAGCTGCACACTGCAACCCTTCGATCAATCAACAACTAGACAAATAGACAATATTTCAATTAACCGGCAGGTACTTTAATTAAGGATGCAACACCTAAAGTTGCGAGTCTGCTGTTACCAATTCATGGGTTTGCCGGGGCGGAAAGTTTCTGTTATTGCGAAATAAATTTAATGAGGAAGGATAATATTAATTGATTATTAAATAGCTGATTCGAGTTACATAAATTTTGACGACAAACTACAACACAATAGGTTTAAATAAACGATACGTCAGACATGTGTCAAAATTACTTTTTTTAGTTCATAACGACGGAAGCATTCTGATAAAGTACTCGACAACTACTTGAAATCGATTTGAACATTTAAATTTTTGGTTGAAGTAAAGTGAAACGGTTTTCGGCATTCAATGAAAAACTTCCATCCGGAAGTTTCGCAACGTTTCAATAGAAGAGAAATGTTTATCATTAAGACATCAATGAGAAAGTTACTGAACGTTATTTTCAGTAGCATTCGTTTTTCAAAGCGGTCGTTTCGTTGAATTCAGTGAATTCTGTAATTCACCTCACATTCTTATCGACACAATGCGTTCGGGTTTTCGACGTTACAGTTGATTTTGTATGAGCATTCGATCAAATTGGATATGAATAGCGATCGTTGTGTTAGGAAATGGTTTTAAAATGATAATTTGCGGATAGCGCTATCAGTCGAAGTTGGTCTTGACTTTTAACAAAATGAAATAAAATGGTCTGAAGCGAGTGTTTTTCGGATTTTTACTGTTTCTCATGAAGTATGACAGAAGAACAAAAAAAAATATATCGACATCGTTCATCAATCTGTTTGAGAACATCTGCGTCTTCCAAAAGTTTTTAACTCTATTAATATCAAATGCATAATGACAAAAAAATAGTCTTTTTCTAAAGAAATAATATGGAGAATATTCAGAGATCAAGAAACTACCATACTGTGGAACATTCCTAACCACATCCACTATCCTTTAATCCTGGATTCAAAGTTTATGCATTTCAACGAATTCGTGATCAAAATAAAGTTATGCTAAACACAGGAACACGAATCACCTGATCGACAAATACCTCAGATGAATTTGACATAAGTATGGAAAAATCATGAATAGTTAGTGATGCGCAAGAACAAGACAAGACAAGAACCATAAAAATCTTGTCTTGCTAGGGCAAGATCTTGAGAAATATTCATCTTGTCTTGGTCTTATGACCAAGATTTGGCAAAAATCTTGTCTTGTCTTGTTCTTGCGCTGTTAATAGTCACGATTATGAGATTTCAAAGTACAATCATATTAATCATCAATAAAAAAATGAAAAAAAGACGTGGAGAAGTGAACTTGACGCCTATTACAGTGGAGAAGTGAACGCACGTTTAGAAATGCTGGTCTGCATTAACTCTTGGTCAAAATTCTCTCTTAAAAACGAAATTTGTTACGGTGACTTTTCATAATTTCTTTTAGAATTGACGGATTCCGATTATATTTCAAGTTTTGTGCAAGATCGATAGAATAAAAATATTTTACTTCAAAATTTTTATGACCTGAACTGTGTTTTTATTTAATTTTTCCACCTTAACTACCTGCCTATTACAGTTCTCCCAGGGAACCCCAAGACACCAACATTCTCCAATGGTGGAAAAATAATCAAAAAACTTATCCAACTATCGCTAAAATGACAAGGGACATTCTTTGCACACCAGTTTCCTCAGTGCCAGTAGAGAGATTATTTTCTGCTGGTTCTCTGGTGATGAATGAAAAAAAAACCCAACTATCAGATGATTCTTTAGAAATGCTGGTCTGCATTAACTCTTGGTCAAAATTCTCTCTTAAAAACGAAATTTGTTACGGTGACTTTTCATAATTTCTTTTAGAATGAGTTAAACTAAAAATGATTTCAAATTCAATATAAAAGTTTTGTTATCAGGATATGAAAAAAAATATTATATCATTCCGATTATATTTCAAGTTTTGTGCAAGATCGATAGAATAAAAATATTTTACTTCAAAATTTTTATGACCTGAACTGTGTTTTTATTTAATTTTTCCACCTTAACTACCTGCCTGGCATTAAAATGAATAGGTTAAAAATTAGATGTATATTATCAATTTAAATGACACATCATTTTTTTAACTTGTTCATTTTTTTCTTTTGTTAGTTATTTTTTTTCTCAATCATACACTACAAAAATATTATCAGAAAATCTTATTGAAACTACGATTGGTTGTAGAATGAAAAAAGAAGAATTATTTTTTAAATTGAATTCTGCAGTAGATATTATTTATTTTGTGTAAATAGTTAAAATAGTAAGTAAAATATAAAAAACCATTAGAAATACTATAAAAATCTGGATAAAATCATAATTTTTACTTTAATTCATAGATAAGTGTTTAATGCGGAAATTTTCACATATTTATATGCAATTAAGTCTGCTTGACTATTATAACCTAAAATTTTTAATATCAGAAATTTACTAATAAACCAAAAGATGATGAACACAATTTTATAATAAAAAATTAGTTTTACGGGGATTCATTTAAATATTAATACGAAACGCGCATAAAAAAATGTCATTAATAAGTCATAACTCAATAGAAACTAATTAAAAATCTTCATTCAGTGGTGAATACTCAATATTAAAAAAAAAAAAATTTCCCAAGACAAGACAACAGTCTTGGTCTTGTCTTGTATTAAGTTGGCTTAGTCTTGTCTGGGTCTGGTCTTGAATTTCAAGACAAGACCAAGAATTGAGTCTTGGTGCATCACTATGAATAGTTAAACCATAAAACAGTTGAAAATATATCATCCACATCAATAATTCAAAGAAATAAAGATTTTCTAATAACAAAATATTGTTTCCATAATCAAGAAACCTACATCTATAAAAAGCTGCAGATGTGAACACTTTAAAAATATGGTTTTTCGAACAAATTTTCTTTCAAAGTACAAAACATTGATAAAACATCGACATATCGTTCTTTTTCAACAATGTCTAGAAATACCGATGTTTTTCACAACGATGTTGAATCCCTGGTGCGACCTGAAGGCACGCTCAAGCGATGCTATGGAAATGGCTACTGCGTTCTTGTTTGCGTTCAGCGGAGCTCAAGCCTCTTTGTCTTTTGGACCGGTCCGATACTTGGAACGGACGGAACCGCAGCGGAAGTACAGCGTCCACTGAGGACACTCTGTTGCACGCTCTTTTGGACGCCGCACTTGCACTCAGGCCGCACCCTTACTCTAATATTCTGTACATATTAACTGTTCTGATATAGAAATTGAGATGCACGGAGGAAATGCAAGAGATAAAGAATTGGGCCAACCATTGAGGAATTTTAAATAAAAAACCGTATAAGAAATGAACAAATCACAAGGTTTTCCTTTTCCATCCCACTCCTCAAGGTGATTCGAACTTAAGACATTAATCCGGAGGAGATGGAATGAATATCCGTAACTCGGAAAGTTAAGGAATGTTGGAGTTTGATAAAACTGTTCGATCATACAAATCCCCCAATACATTCCGTAGGATAGATCTGGAGCAGATATCTAAATATAAATAGGTAGACGACGGTGCTCGAAGTTTTCGAAGCAATTTATTCGCGAACACGCTCCGAGATAATGAATGCTTCGAGTAACCTACTCACTTCCCCCTGTCACTAGAAAAGACGGAAAACCATCCATTATGCATGTGATATTGCCTTATTTCATTAGGGCGCGGAATGCAATTCGCTGGCTGCGTCTCAAAGAGACACCAAAATCCACCGCTTGACTTTGACTTGGCTTTCCATATTATTAACGTTATCGTCCAATACCGTTCCAGTTTTTGCAAGCGATTCCAAGAATACGTCAGAAGATTAGTAGGTTAGTGTTTGGAACAGTGTCAAATGGCGAAGCCGCAGCCAAACGCCCTATCCGCAAATGCACGAACGTCATAGGTACGAGCGTCCATTGTCGTCCTTCGTTTCGGATGTAATTAAAAATCATATATAACAAGAGAAAAATCGAAATGATACTAAACGGTATATCTTCGTGGAGATGTTTGTTATTCGCTGCCAAACGGTCGCAACATGTCGCACAACTATTTTATCGTCGCGTCGTGCAAATAAAAACTACTCTCGACTTACTGGACTAGACCATGTTTGAAGAGTATCCGGGCAGTTTTTGCCGACTTTCTGACTATCTCGCGACCTGGCGTTCTACCAAGAAACTTCCGCGGAACTTTGAATTTATCTAATTTTTAATGTTGTTGAATTCGAACAACGGTGGAACGGGCTATTTATTGCCCGACTTAAATTTCGACTGACAGCCACGAAGCTTTGGATAATTTTTTCGCAAGAAATATTGACGAAAGCCTTCTACAATTAATTAAGCAAGTTGTTAAGAGACAACCCCGAGCACAGAAATGGAGACGACTCGTCGCACTTTAGCCGCCTATTTTCGGTATTAATTTTGGCGTAACGCGGTTAACAACGCTCCTGCAAAGGGTGTTTTGGGTTTTCGTTCGTCGTGGCTCCGTGCGATTATTGCTTTGAAGTTCCCTTCCTTAAGAATATTAACGTCGTCGTTTGTTCGAGTACACTGTCCCCTTTTCCGAATTAACTTCTCCTATTGTTCTCGTCTTCGGAAAACCGGAATTAATCGCCGCAAAAACTTCCACGATACCGAGTGCAAGTTTCACTTTTCGTCTTTCCCTCCAGTTCCGAATCCATTCCAACAGTTCGGCCCCCTTTGTGAACGTTCCTTGGACCTATTTGTGCCGAAGCTATTATTGTTCGAGATCCATTGAGTAAACCTAATTCATTGAACTCGAATTTATATCGATATATTGTAGAAGATAAGGTACATTTTCATTTTTAATTTATTAAATGAATTTAATGCTTTCAGATGATAAGTATATATAAAGCCTATAATGTTATGGATGCTTCAATTTAGTAAGAGACACCTTTCCGTTTCATGAAACATAAACCGAAAAACCCGACAGTCGTATACTTTAAAATTATTGAAATCAATAATAATATTCCCATAATTATATAATTGAAATGATTCTGCCCAGTTACTGTTCGTTCAGTTTAACTGGAAACGTTATATTATTCTCAAGATGAAAAGAACGTTATAATTACCTTTGGCCGCTGGCGAAACTGCGATAAAGTTGACCAGGGCCGCCCCCGTGCCGTGCCCCATCAAAGTCACCCTCCGGGGGTCACCGCCGAAGGCAGGCAGGTTTTCTTTGAGCCAGTGTAGCCCCGCGACCAGATCCATTAGACCGAAGTTTCCCTGTGCGCTTCCTTTAGTTCCCGTCTTGAGAAAACCTGAGGAAAAGGGAGAAGCTTTCAGACAACACGACAGGGAAATGAACCTAGGGAAAATTCGCTAACCTTTTCTTATTCGGAAAAGATCTAGTTCCGAGATAGAAAAGCACGTTGACGCTCCTAAGTAAATCCGAGTATGTGTCCAGCAATTTCGAATTCGAACTGTTTTACCGACGGAATGATGAACTTATATCGAAAGGGTTCAGGCTTGTGAGGAGGAGAAGGAAAACAACGAAGTGGATAGCTCAAATAGCATGCTATTCTAGGGATGCTAGCGGGAGATATTCGCTTCGCTATATGCAAACATTGCAAACCGTATGTGAAATTCATGAATCGTTCAGCATCAGATTTGAAAAGATTTTATATCTCAGAAATAAGCAGCTGCAATTTGAACGCATTCAAATTTTATATCGACGCCATTTCAATTCCTTCTACATATGGAAATGTTCAAAGATTTCAAAGCAAATTAGAAATACGAGTCATGTCTTTGTTTTTTCTTAATCGGCGGAGCCTAAAAATATATTTATTTTAATATTAGATCATTCAATTTCAACGGCACAATAAAGCGAACGATACCGTGACGCACAGTGTAGATTTTTTACGTACACTGTGCGGCTCACTTGAAAATAGTAGTTCATTCGTAGTGAGTCTACTTCGAAATGAACGACACTTTTTCCACCACCAACGAAATGCACGACGCCTTTCTCAAATCGAGCGAATACTTCGAATAATCGTTCGCTTATTTGAAGTGTGCCCCGACTCTTTTCCCCCCGCACACCCAAAACGTGCGTAAGACCGCACGTCACATTACTGGTGTATTTAATGATAATCGAAATAGTGTTGGGTCGTTCGTTCATTTAAAGTGTACCAGCTCAGTGTCGTTCGTTCTTTCATAGTAACGAATTGTACAGTGGGCAACACCAGATTGTGCCGCGGCTTTCCGTAGTTCCACGACACACTGAGCTCATACTGCAATTGCATCGTCTATACCTCTCACTCGTTCGCTTTTGCTACTTTTTTCTACTAATTATTTAAATTTAAAGATGATAATTCATTGGTAAAATATATTTCGGATTTTTTCACTCAAAATTTTTCCCATACCGTTCGAATTTAATTGTTTCATTCAACACTTTTAACTCTAATCGAAAGGTTCACATCACAATGAAATTCATATTGAACCATTTCCGGGGAGTTGCACAATTCTGAGCCACCCTTTTCAAATGAGTCGCTCTTTTTCAGTGTGCCGTTCTTTTCAATGGTGTCGCTCAATTCGAAGGAGCCGCTCATTCGCTCGAGTGAGCGGCGCGTTACCGTTCACTCAAGTGTGCCGTTTAAAGTGAACGACTCGTTATTGAGCGACCCAATACTATTTGGAAATAAGCATTTGGTGTAAGAGTCGTTCATTTCAAAGAAGCCGCACAATTCAAAAGTTCATTTCGAAGAAGTCGCTCTTTTCTAGCAGGTGAACGTTACCGTTCAATCAAATGTGCCGTTAAAATTGAACGACCCAAGACTTGAGTGGAACATTAAGAACCAATTTTAACCGCCAAACTATATCAGTAGTTATTTAATACCGACATTTTGAATCTTATTTTATCAATTGAATTCCCAATTTGCTTCGAGTTTGTTTCGATCTGTTGTCGATTTTTGGTAGTTTACCGAATTGCTTTTTAAATCTATAATCCTTTATCCTTAGAGCAGGTTTCAAAATATATATTTGATTTGAGACAGTAATAATGTGAAACGAGAAAAACGAAAGCATATGTGAAAGAACGTGAAAGACTTTCTAGTAGCAAATACACATCATTATAAGTACAGTTTGAGTGTTCTTAACTTGAATATAAAATTCATGTCGTGGCTTCCTATGTAAGATCTCCCCAACCGTTTTCAAGAGTTTAAACACCAGAAAAAACGCGTCCAAAGAAAATTGTCGGCGAACGTACTCATCTTTTATAGCGCTTTAGGCAAAATAATTATTTTCTCTTCAAAAAATCTATTCACAAGTCGCCAGAGCAAACTTCATTTTTGTGGGTAAACAACAACCACGCGGAGCTATTATATTTATATCGCACGTACGATCTGAAAGGGATAGCTGAGTATACCCGACTCAAAATTGGTTTCCATTTCTTCTTTATGTCAGTTCAAATTTGTGTTTGAAGACAAAGAGTGTAATTATTCGACTAAAGCGCGGAGTTTTAAATAGGTTCATTGTCCATAAGATGCCTTCTGCTTGAGAGACGTTCTTCTGTTTTCCTTGAAGGTTTAAAATCAGTAATTTCGCAACGTGAACGTTCACGTCGACTCAACGCAGAATAATGTTTATAGTGAAAGGTTATTCCATAAGAAAAAATATGCTGAGAATTTTTAGCGATCCTTGAGCTCCACGAGCGGACGCCTCTTTTGAGGCGTTTCAAGAACTAGAAGTCTGACTGAAATCACCTCGGTGCACGGTTCTGAAGCCGAAATCCAATTAGGACTTGATGTTTCTAGAGTAAGTAATTATCTCTCTCTCCCTACTGGTGCTCAGTCCTGCTGATATGTTCGCTTTGAAGTCCTCAGACGATGTTTTAATTCATTTAAAATTGTTGGTACGCTCATATCCCGCAATTATTACATCAAAGTTTTGAGCTCATATCACTAAAAATTTGCCACTGCCGGTGTGGAGCGCCGAAAAAAATTTGGAAAACTAATTTTATTGAATTATTACATGGTTTCAAGCTGTTTAAAACGAATTTTATCCAAATTTTTATCACATTTTTGTTGTTAACATATAACAATATTTCGTTGCGAAAGTAATGGAAAATGCGAATTTGTTTTTACAAGGATCCATTTATAACAATGATATTTCAACATGAATCAGGGTTGTGTGTCCTTTATTAATAATATAGATGAACGCAATTATTGTAGTGTTTCCCTTCAGGTGAATTTTAATTTACGATCAATAAAATATATTTCAGGTCGACCCTGTGGACCCTACCACGTTCAAACGCATATTTTGAATCACATTTGTGGAGGGGAAACCACTAAAATGCAATAATTTGAATGGATTCATGACTCGTTTATACAGAGTTGGGAGAAAGTAGGGAACCAAGTGAATATCTTTTAAACGACAAGAATGATATTTATGAAATTTTGCAGGGTAGTGCAATGAAACAAAATGCATGTGCTGTATATTTTTTGTTAATAATATACTTCCGGTTTAAACGGAATTGCCATCAACTTCTTTATTTTAAATTGTTATTTTGACTCCATACATGCTGGGTTTAGCGGAAATAATTTGAAAAATGAGAAATAACTCACTGTTAGTTGTACAATAGGTGTACATTTACCTAATTAAGAATAATGAGAAAAAAAAGTACTTTAAATGTTCAAAATGCTCGCCGTTCACTTGCTGACAATCCTGTTGACAAATTCTTGAGTCACTCTTTCCAACGTATTTGTTCACATTCGTTAATAATTCTTGGCCTCAATTCCTGTAAGCATGTTGGTCGTCGAACGTAAACATGTGATTTCAGATAACCCCAAAGAAAAAAATCAAACGGGTTAAGATCCGGAGAACGAGCAGGCCACATTCACATCCATAAAATTCCTAACCCGTCTATCATAGTGGGGAGGTGCTCCATCTTGTCGAAACCAAATATTTTGTGGTGCTTGCCCATTCTATTGAAGTGCAGGAATAATTTAGTTATTTAGTAGATCTAAACCATTCAAGTTTCCCTTGATAAAAAATGGGCCTGTAAGCCTATTTTTGACAATTCCCATCCAAACATTCAATTTCTGTGTATGCTGGGTATGTGCTTCATGAATCCGTTGATTCATTTGACCAATGTCTTAAATTATGGTGATTAACTGCTCCATTTAAACAAAAAGTTGCCTCATCAGAAAACACTATTTTTGAAGCAAAATCCTCGCTGACATTACAGATGTCCATTAGCCGTTCGCAGAATTCCAGCCGTCGTTCAGAATCATCGACTGACAATTCTTGAACCAACTATACCTTCTACGGATGATATTTTGCACTTTTTTTTTTGATTCCATAACCCACTGACCTGGGTTCAAGTGCAAAAGTTTTCAGATCGCACAAGTGCCTCTGGCATGACCTAACGACTATATATTGAATATATGGGTGAGTTTTTTAACTTGAGACATACAAATTACTCAAAAAGGACGCAATATCGGAGACAATGTTTGAGATACAAATTGTAAGGTTTCAAGGGGGAAATCAGATTACGACCTTGAATTTGACCTTGAACCCTGTTTTCAAGGACCAATGAAGGTCAACTTGGATTTTTCGAATGGTAAGCCTTATTTTTTCTACGTATTCTCAATCTGCGTGTAAAGAGTTACGATTTTTTCATGGTAAAATTTGTTTTTTAAATGTCTGGCTTTCTCGGTAGAGGGCGACAGGTTTTAGGAAGGTTTGTCCCTGAATTTGTTTGGAGGAAGTCATACTTGCCCCGAGTACACTACGCTATTATTCTAAATGAACAGCAATCAAAATTTCAATACGATCTTTTTGACTTAAAATTAAATTAGTAGTAATAGTAAATTAGAATTTGATACTTGGAGAACAGTTAGCTACTAAATAGTACTCGTCATACAAACAAGATCAATTAGTTTATCAAAATGGTTTTTTGCTTTAATGCAAAAAACTCAACAGATCAACAGATCGAAGAGATCAGAAAGAATGTTGAGAGACGTGAGTGGACAATTTGGAGAATGCTGGTAAATTGGTTCGGCCTAGAGTATTTCATATTTTTCCGAACACAAAGTCAGAAATGCAATTAATATTTTGAAAAAAATTCTGAATTGGTTTTTTTTTTCGTTTTATAATTACCTGGAATCGCCAATAAGTGCGATCAATCAACTGTGGTTGAATAGGTGAGAACCCCAAACGGAAATCCAATGTTTGCAGAATTATAAAAGTGGAATATGTAAATTTTTTGCCCCCGGTTGAACGAAACGAACGGAAATTGGCGCGACCCGCGTGCATGGATATTTTTCGGAATACAATTAATCGCAATCTATTTTTTCGACGTTCAATTAACTCAAAAATTCAAGAGTCGTGACACGTTCATCGCTCGGGCAGGATGAAAAAAAGCAGAAACAGATATGTGCCGAAATTTCCGGACGAAATTCAAATTGAATCCATTTCGAGAAAATGGAAAACCTTAATTTCTTAGATCGTTAAAGATTCGTGCGTCTGGAAAGATGATATAGAAAAGAGGACGGCTTAATATCATTTAATATCTAATAAACATGAAGAAATGAATTCACCCACTCGACCCTGTACGCTACTCATTAATTCGATTACAACGTTGAAAACAATTCGCGAGGGTTAATTTATAAGGGCTCTTTCGGGGAAATTTACATTCTCGACTCTCCAACAAATGGATTTCGGTGGTATTTTCATTGTTAGGAGAATTTCATTCTATTGTCTGGAATATATTTTGCTCTTCGGTTTTTCCAAGCCGGAATGAGAAACTTTCTGTTACCTTTAAGAATTCTTCATTTCAAACTTTCACTTTATTGTCACAAGTTATAAGGAGCTCTGGAATATTTCTGATGTGATTAACTTGTTTTACATTTCTGAGATTTAATTTATGAGGATTAAAAGCGTAAAATGTGTCAGATTGCCGTTAATTTCAAACACGGCTGGTAAAACTGCGAATAATAGCTTAAAACGATGGAAATGGGAAATGGGTGGGGGTTGTGGATACAAGGCAACATTATTTCGTGCCATTCGGGTTGACATAGCAACCGGGGAAATTAAAAGGGAAACGTAAAATCAAGTGTTTACATTTCGCTATAACTCCTTGCTCGTTGTTTGCCCATAACAATGCCGGCTGCGCTTTTGACGCTGCTCAAAACGATTCTTTAATAACGTACCAGTTTCAAAAAATAATTTCACTCTTTCTTCCCTTTGATCTCATTTATTTTGGTAATCATGCGAAAATAACATCATCTTTTCAGTAATTCACGGCGAGCTGCTTCTTGGCTTGTTGCTTCATCTCAGGTAAATAAGAGTCGATTGTTCCGCACGAAATACATCCCAAATATCTTCGGGAACTTCATTCATTATTAGTCTACATTGTTCTTGGAGCTAATAGTTATACCAAAATATTTCTGTCCCTTCAATGGAAAATTAAAAACAGTCCATGTATTTAAAAATTGTATAATCTGTCGCACTTTGATGAATGTTCACTGAAAATCTCCCCAAACTTATTGCCATAGAATGAACGAATAGCTATCGAGTTTTAAAGCTCACGGCGCGCAGATAAAAAAAACAAATAGCCTTTACATATTCTTTCATAATGCTAGAGTAGCCAGATGCTATCAGTTTATCAAAGGACACGATATTACCCTTCAGAATATCCCAGTTAATCACTGGAATTGAATATGAAGGGGATGAAAGGATTTGACGGGATGCGTTCCATAGAGGGTTTTATTTATGGAATGAAAAAAACTGCGATCTCTCCTTTGACGAAAATACTATACAGCACGTTCTTCCTTCGATTGTTGATTGCTATTCGAAGCTGTATCTGGGTAATGACTTTTTTTTCAATGGTCATCCTCATTATATTCTATACAGGTCCTTGATAATCTATTTCGTGATGAATGAAAAATTCAAGATTTCTAATGAGTTTCCTTTTCAGGCAGACGCTACCTCGTTCACTCGACATCAAGGAAATACGTCTTCCAAAAGGGGAGATTTCTACCCGCAATCAACGCTACCACAAAGCCAGGTCTTGATATTCATAAGTTTTCTTCCAAGGTAACAATTGTTTTCATCTCGGTGCCTCGGAAAATGTTATTTTTATCGTCATCTCCTCCGCAAAAACACCTAATTCATCCTTTCGTTGAGATAAACATACTCGAAACAAGTTGAGCATATATAATCGGAAAAATCGTGAAGCAGTATGCGCCGCCCCTATAACGGCTGCATTGGTAACACATGACGCGGAAAACGCGATAGCTTTATATCCAGTGTTTTATCGATATGAGTTATGTCCTAAGTTGGAGAAAAATGGACGAGCCACCATTTAATGGACAATATCCGGAAACGACGAGACGGCGTGAACTTGTTGCTTTCTCCCATGAATTTCCATCCGGACATCAGTTCAACGATCAAACTCGAGCAGAAAGTTCATGGCAAACTCGAAATTTAATCGGAACAAATTAAACTGCACAAGTTGATCCGTAATATCCCCAACTTTATCACAGCTAGTTACGAACTTGCGGACAGCTTTGGTAACTAATTTTGAACCTACCAGACCGACCAGAAAGAAAAGATTTTAAAATGCTGAAAATCTGGTCCCGTCCACCCGTCCATTCGATAAAATTTGAATTTTGATTCTGCGTTCATTTTTGCTTTAAAATAGATTTCATCATATTTCAACAAATAGAAAGAAGATATTTATATTTATACTTTCACCTGCATTTGAGCGGAAGAAAGCCCATATAATTTGTTTGCTTCCACGATGCAGAAAAGAAAAAACCAAACCGTGGAAAATTAGAAAAGTTTCAGTAATCGCTGCACTTGATTAGAGCAATAAAGCTTACCCAAAACGCCCAGCCTGAAGTTAATCGTGACCACGACCACTCTTCCGGCGGAAGCAAGAGCCGTGCCGTCGTAGGGGTTACCGGAATTCCACTCGTAGCTCTCTCCGTGAACGTAGACGATACAGGGCAGCGGCTCCGGCTCCGGATCGCCGCTGGCTGCAAAAAGACACCCCCTTCACTACAACTCGTTCAAAGTTTCATTTGCGGCGATAAAACGGATGGAAATGCCGCCAAGGTAGCAGGAATTCGAACCGGAAAATCGAAGGAATGCGAAGGAGTGGACCGGATGGAACATATAAAATGGGGTACATTTTTCAGGGTTGAGCTCGCGTGACAGGTTGGATATCTTTCGGGTCTGTGCGAACTTTTTATCTGTGCGCATCCGAGCCGCACGTTTCCGTCGAATATCCAATCGAATGGAAATTCCTATAATTCAATTCAAGGCCATTTCGTGCTCCATTAATCACCTATCAATTTTGGATCTTTCCAGCCAAGCTGATGTCGAAAATTCAGGTTTCGATGCGGCACATCCGTCAAAGGTCTCATTGTTCTAGCACATCTAGGCGATAAATCAACTTCATTCAATCCGAATTTCATATTTCCCGAACGCAAAATTTCGCTTTTTAAACGAAATGAAATCTTTACGTTTTCACACCTTTTTACTCATAGCGGTTCAAGATTCTATGCAAATAACCCCATTTTAGAGTCTCATTCTCTGTTGTTGCTTATGGCAGTATCATAAGGGATTTCACTCAACATAAAAGCCGTCGTTCATTCCTTGTAGCACCCTTTTTCCATTTGCGAGAAATTTTCCGCGTAATTCCGCTCATTCAATTTATACATCTATAAATTGGGTTTATTTCCTCATAAGTATCCATCGAGGACGTTGTATATTTTTATGTTGAATTAACTCGCTCGTTTATCTCACGTGAATTTTTATTCTTTATTTCGTCTCCAGAATGGGAAAAAAACCGTTATTCAATTACGGGGATATAATATTTTTAAATGTAGTAGATCGCTATCTCTTGATTCCACTTCTTTTGTGAGCCATTCCTAGCTTCCAAGGATCGCGTTAACTCAAGTTGAAAATATAACAGCTTTAAAACGTGTAATAGTGAACAAAATGCTTCATTTCTAGATAACTTGAGACCGAAATCCAAGTGCAAATTTACTATAGCAGCAATCCTGCTGTTAATAAAGTGAATGGCTAGTATTTTGAAAAGCTTGTAACCCCAGTCGCTACTTCTCAACTAATACAACTATTATATTTTTGACAAAAAGTGATGAGCTTTACTAATTAGGGTTTATTCTAATTGTTGTGTTTTGTAAGGTTTATAGGTTGGAGTTGAAAACCGAGTCGAATAGTAGCAATCACAGTTATGTCAGCAATTCGTGTTTGACCTTATTTCGTCTCAAAAATTGTTAATGCGAATCGATAGACTCTGTACACATAAAACGCGATGATTGAATACCTAGACAATGAGATAAGATCTTTTGATTAATAGTTTCATTCTTCCGATTTCAAGGAAAGTTATGTTGTGAATACAAATTGAAAATGGAGGCTGGCGTCCGACCACGTGATCGTTAGACTACCAATGACACGCGCCTTGTATTGCAAGTTGCCGTAAAACTCGAAGCCAAGTCATAAATATTCAAAACTATGAATTTCTAGGGAGTCAAAGAATAATCCTTGAACAAAAATGGGTATTTGTTATGTCCCAAAAGCGATATTTTTTATTCAGCTACATCTTTTTACAATTGTTAACCTTGCGTGCCACCTGAAAGTCAGTAGCTGAACTAAAAACTGGAACATTTCTGCTCAATTCAAAGCAAATTTTTGAAACTTGTAAAAAGAAGAAATAAATAAAAAAATTAGGAACATAATATGCCAAATATCAGTATGTGTATTAGATTCAAAACAACAAATAAACGAAAAAAGAACATTTTTTTCTTCAGGTTAGCATAAATTTGAAAGAATAAAAAACCAATGTTGCAGTTAACATTCAAACAATCATTCATATAAGAGGAATAAAATTTTTGTCAAAAAAAAATAAGTTTCCGCTCAAAAGTTACAAGTCCAAAAACATAGCCAAATTTTAGAATTCTCTCTGTAATTTCAAAGGATTTTGTGAAATCAAGCGCAGTTTTTTGAAAATCTTATTCTTGCTTTTAAATTTGACATTAATTAATCACCATAAAAGTCTCAGGTCTAAAAATTTGGTGAATTCAGACGCCCTCCTTAGGAGTAAGATCCAAAATTTTAAAATACTACCAATACTGCCAATTTACCGTCATCAATGTTTTTACAGTTCTCCAAACATTTGGATTATCTTCGGACTATCCGAAGTTATCCGTTGAGAGGGACAACGCACAGCTCCTCTCAAACCTATAGATCTGACTCGGATTCTGACGATTGTAAGAAGTGGACTTATTTTTTTTGTTCTTTAAAGCGCCTCAGAAATGATTGAAAATTTTATATCATACGTTCGAAAATCGACAAAACTCAAGAAATTTATGCAAAAATCAAAATAAATTTCGAACTTCCAGCATTATCTGCTTTATTTCGCTAAAAAAGTTTTACCAAAATCGTTTGGAATTCTTAATTTTTTTGACAAATTTAATAATATTGTATTTTTATTCCTCCAAAAACGAAATTTTATATATTTACGCTTACATTATGTTTGTTAATGATTCAGAAAATTCTGCAAGGTCCAATGAAAATTCCGAATTCCGTGAAAATCTATGAAACTGTGTTTTATACATCTGTAACCAAATTTGGATTTTGTTTTTCGCTTGAATTTTTATTCGCGATTCGGTCCTTGACGTAGATAATTTTGGTTGGAGGGGCCCTTTCGAAATAAATGAATAATAATTTAGTTCACTTAGTATCCAATCTGTGCCTAAATGTGGAACAATTCAATTTTGAAAAGTTGCGGTGGGACGCTTCCGAAAGTATGTAAAATAGTGAAAACTTTCGCAACTGCCTGGAACGGGATTTCCAATTCAAATTTCTCCGGTGAAAACTTCTCACACCTTTAATTTTACATCCACGAACAGAAGGCTGCGAAAATTCCCTCACCGACCAAGCAGTTTTCGCATAAAGAAATATTGAAAACGCACTTGCGGTCACTACCTTCAGAAAAGGAAAAAAGGGTTGGTTATTAATACTGTAGCATAATAACAGCAGTATGGAATGGAATGGCGCAGGCGGTACGTTGATTCACTGCCGCGAAACGTGGGAGTTTCCTGTTTATTACGTGAGTTATGTTCGGGAAATTCGAATAACATTTGCAGATGACTTTCGCTCGAATGAAATATTCACTCCTTCGGATTCTTTCAGCATATCGTCGTTAAGTAAATTCGCGGGGTGAATCGTAATATTTTATTCTGGCGTTATGACAGATAGCTGCATTCATCATAATTCCACGTCAAGAATACTGGCTAAAACGGTCCCTCGACATCGAAATGTTAATTCGACGATTCGGTGCTCGCTTCACTGGATACGTCTTACGGGAATAGTTTCATTTTCATACGCAAACTTTAATTATTAATAAGATAAACAGACTAGTAATGAGTCGTTCGTTTATTCGCTCCCCTCACTTATCGTTCGTTCGTTCGTTCAAAGCGCGATAACAAATTTTTGAGAATTTTCAACATCATGGTCATTCATAAGAATATCCGGTTGAGGAGGCTGTGGAGTAGGGGCGCATTCTAAGATTAAGAATATGTACTTCAGACCAACGCGAAGCTTTTGTTGGAGAATATATAAAAGTTATCATGCACCGTCCTAAGATGAGTCACAGTTTCGTTGCACCGCAAGAACAGAAGTGAGGCATCGAATAATTTGGTCAAGACGCGCAGGCTCAGAGCTCGACATCGCCTACCTGACTTTAGGATGACAAGGCGGCAAAAATCTTCGAGTTAGGTTTCGATCGATACGTTAGTATTGCGGTGCAAACGGGCATCAGTCGTTCAGTTGTCTTGTGATCAGAGAACATACTACATTAGTATGTCGTTCAGATGAGATGTATATAAGAGAGACGGCAAACAACAGAATAGGGACGCGCGTTTCGGTACGCTTTTCGATTTTATACGCCACAGTAAAGATATTTAAACGTCAGAAATATTTCTAATCTAGAATATGGAATATCCCCATACATGCGTAAACGAAGATGGGATTTTAAAAATGTAAGCGCGTAGAGCTTTCATGAAATATATTATTTTTCACGCTAGCATCGTAAATTGTCATGTAGGTACGTCATTAAAAATTCATAAATGCGAGAATTATGATAGCAACGAAATACGTTATCAATACTTGTTCAGGAAATTTTTTTTCGTCCAACGAGCTTACATAAAAACCATTAATTCAATTTAGAGACATAAAATATTAATTGAGGAAACGAATCCAATAGTAGTGAAATCAATACCTATCTATCCTACCTATCCGTGGTATTTTGGATTAAATCATTCATAAATCTGCTAATTCGAGCTGTTTTTTTTTTCATAAAAGCTGCTACTTCAACTTTTTTGTTTAGACTTCGGGGATATGGGGATTACACGTCCACTTTGTCCCTTGCCGGCGCGGCGCAACGTTTATTGTGTCGCTTTCGTTTACAACGTTTCATTTGCGCTTTTCCTGTCAGTGGTAGACGGAAACAGCGGTTATAACTCAAATTTGTCATGCAGAAATTCCGGACCACGTCCGGAATACATTAAATGTCCGGACGTCGAAAATTTGAGTACGTCGTCGGGAATTCGGCCTGTACGAGCACTTTCAATCCGGATGCGTTGCTCGCAGGTATATTTCCGGATTTATAGACGTTTACATAGATGAGGCTCGATCTCGCTTCATTATTCGATAGGATTTCGCTTCAACAAAATGGAAATGCCTTTAGCTAAAGTCGGAAAAGCCATTAATTTTATATCAGCATGTACAGCTCGAGTGGTTGTCGCTTCACTCGTATGAACACATCTGAACACTTCGCAGATATGCTTGGTAAAAATAGCTGCTACAGAAGAAGAATGGCCCTCGTAACATAACAACTTCGATTTTTCGATTTTTCATTGGGATTTTATTATCAGTAGCCATCTCGGAAACGACTGATCATAACGCACTACTAGAAGTGGAAACTCCGTAGCGAAAAACAATAATTTCATTTTCAATATAAGACCGAACCCATAAAAGACACGATAACTAAAGTACATACGCGTTGGGTTGAATAAAAACGACGCCATCAAAGATGGTTTAAGGACATATGAAAATTTACGTCTTCCTCGTCTATTCAAATGCATTACAGAAAGGGGGTTACTTGGATCTAATAGAATTTTTCGCACTCCTTTCCATTTCTATTCACCAGACGTTCGTACGGATTTTGAGCGATTCGTTCTTTATTTAACTGGAAAGTTTGCCCAACAGAAACGGCGGATTTTCGAGATTTTCCCAGAGTTATTAGCTGAACTTGGCAACGTTATTATGCAACGTTTATCTCGACGCTCTCATGGGATCCGGGAATATGGGACGAGTTGCGCCTCCTTCACTTCAAACGAGTGATTAACGATCGCCGCGAATGAGAACTTGGATGCTTAGCGAAAATAGAGACGACTCGTTTAACGATCAGTTAAAAACTTTGACTGATTGAGTATCATGTTGTTTGTCGCAAGTACAAATTTATCTGACCTTCTATGATTTACCTACTCTGATGTGATCGCTTACATTTCACATGAATAAACGATTAGAAAACTTCAACTTCACGTTTTGAAAGGAACGTCCATTAGGGATACTTCGTTTTAAAAAGGCAACTTGAAGTGGATCAGTAAATTCAACAACAGCCCGAGCTTTTTTGGACCGAAAATTGGTTTGAAGCGTTGCGAATTGGAAAATCAATTCTCGCAGATGTTCCAGAAGAAGTCTTTCATCGTCGTAGTGTGACACTTCAGATTTTCCAGGAGAAGGTTGTAGGAGATCCTGCAAAACGCCACAGTTACTGCGAATCGGGAAACATGGAATGTCGCTTTCACGTTAACCGTACCCGAAATAAACGTTTAACTCATCGCTTTAATCTGCACAAATAGTTGGGTTACGGTCCGTCGAGCCTCTGTGCAAACTAGGAGCAAGAGCACGGGCAATCGGCATCGCCGCAATAACCGATAATGTAAGCAGCTCATTTTGGAACAAATTCCTGGACCTATATGATTTCACGGAACAACAAACCGACAATCGCTGTTTTATAACTGTTGGTTTAACCGGACCAGTTTCAAGATTATACCACTATGTTCCTACCGCCCGTTGGTCCGGATTTTTCCACACAAAAGCGCAAACTTTCAAGTGGAACTCGTTGAACTGAAACAGTCCATTGTTTCGCGAGCGGCGCTAGTCTTTTTCGCGGCAACGCAAAAACAAACCTGGGAACACGTTCCTTTTCCTCTAGAAGCATTATTCTCAACCCCATTCAAATTCTATCCCCTCCCACGCAACCGTTTTTTTTTTCGTCCAAGACGACGTGAATTTTGTTTTCTATCCGATAGGCCACGTCGCTGTCGCCTCTATTATCACCGGTTTCGTTAAATGAATCGAAGCCCTATTGTCTTGATGCCAATTCCAGAATGAACGATTAGAGAAGCGTTTTAATTCATTTTTCGCAATTTCGAACCATCGCATCGATTCGGTTTAATATTCCAATATTTTCGGGAACCCCATTAAGAGAATCGCCTTTTTACGAACGATCGATAATCGTTCCTCCGTTTAATTGAATACTCCATCCCGTTTTTCCATCAGACAAAAAGAGTGCGAATAAGGAATTTTGATAGGTGAGCGATAGGATGATTAAAATTCTGAGAATTCGAGAATTTATAAACGGCAAACTTTGTTATAAGAACTCTACACTACATATATTAAAAAATTCAGCGCCAAAGTTTCCGTCAGCGGGATTGAAGAACTCGGCCAACTCTATTCAAATTAGATGATTACAAAGTTTAAACAGACTCGGCGAGAAAAGTTGCCAACTTATCATATGTTTTACACTTTTCCGTGCCTTTCCATTTATTTTCTACTTTCGATTAATTTAACGAAGTTCGGAAGTTTCCTCGCAAAAATGAAGACAACAACGTTTATACATTTACTGTTCTAACAAGCTTCTGCGGATATGATTTGTTTTGTTCGTATCAAAAAGCGCAATATATTCCGATAACGGGGTTTTTTATTTGATGTAATATTCTGCACATGAAAAATTGTAAGACACGTATTTTTTCCTATGAAAAGCCTCACTCAAGTGATGAAATTGAATATAAATTGCTCCTTTGTAGTTCGCGTCTATTTGCAATCATTTCGGGGTAACATGCTTTTAGGGTGAATCTTCAGTAAACTTTGTTATTTTGATTTATTGAGCATATACCTCATATAATATGTATTTAAAATTCGAATTTGGAAACACTTTCAATGACGCTAATTTGATTATAATTTAAAAAAATTATAACTTAATGATTTTATTTTTATTCATTTGCATACACAGATAAAAACTCATGTGAAAATATTTTACATGATTTCCTAAAAAAAACATATTTCATCACAACACGAATCAAAAATTCAGTTGCAACTCACCATCACTTCGCAAATTTCTTGAGATTTCATATCTTTCTCAATCGACCTGATAAAATGCTCAAAAACAACAACAGATTTCAACAGACTAGTTTTCTTATAATCCTTAATCTTCATAGGACTGCTTTCAGTGTAATCACCTAAAGTTTTAGTTTTTGCATCATATTCATTAATTTCCCGATCCAATAACCTGAAATAAATCACTGAAAATTTCATTTATTCCATTTGAAACGGTTATTCACGTTATTGTTGGTACTTTATCTGGATCAAAGTTATCCACAAATTTCGGATTGAAAGGAACTGAAATTTTTCCACTCTTTGGGTGGACGCAAAATGGTGCCTTTAATAAATGATTTATTCCTCTAGAAACATGTATGTCCAATCTTGGATAGCAGTAATGAAGTTTAATTTCCTCCACGAGATTGCGCATATTTCTAGGGACCTGCCCCTAAAAGAAAACAACAGAATTTCCATAACAAATAAAACAAATGCTGAAACTGCAACTGAGTGAAAAAATGTATAAAGGAACTGATTTATGAGGGAGTTAATTGGAAAGCTGAGTTAATAACTTTGTTGGTTAAAGTGAAAAAATTGATTTGAAAAAATAGAATTAAAAAAAACCTTCTTCGCAATCTCCTGGTAAGTTGATTCAAAAAGATTCCAACGATCTATTGAAGATTCAACCTTCTCTAAAGCATCCTTGAAAGTCTCCCTGAGATCTTGATCAATAACATCCAAAAATTTTTCCAGTCTGCTACCTCCTAGAATGTCCTGTTCAACAATTATCGACTCCTTAAAATATTTATCGATTATAGCTAAAGCTCGACTGGAAATTAATTGAAATGAATACTTATATAATACTATCGAAGAATAGCAACCTTACAGTATGGAATGATGAATTTTATCGCCCGGTAGTTGGGCTTTTTTGGTCACTAGTCCCCCTTTTAAAACTTGGATGTAGTCCACAATAGAAGCACGAACTTCATCATTAAAAGATCTTGCGTTGTGATCTGCCACCCAGCAATGTATACCTCGCCGGCCGGAAAACACCCACAGAATACATTTGAATCCGAAATCTTCCCGCAATGCCGCGTCAATGATTTTACATGCGATGACCATAAACTTCCAGCATTTTTGACAAACAGCCGCCCCTGAACAACAAGTTCTCACATCATCATAATCAGTCATATCTATATCGAACACAATTTCTTTTTCTACAGGAATAAGTTTTTGACATGTTAGTTTATCTTTTGGTTTGTCGGAGTAAATAGCTCCAATATCAATCTTAATAGGTATTTTTTTGTGAATTTCTTGCATGAAATCCTCGCATCTATCGAATGATTGATATCTTATGTAAACATCACCGAAGAGGGTGAACGATATTTCTCGTTGTGCGAAGAGTCCGTCATCACCTGCGGACCGACAACAACAATCCTAGGGTGAATAATTTCAAATATAATTACCATAGCTCAGCCATTGATGAAACAATTTGTGTGGGAACAAACGCTTGTAATATAGAGGCAACAAATCGGGAAGATGATCTTCATTGAAAGACATCACTCTCAACACAAAAACAGTTGGTGAATCGTAATTAGAAATTTGAACGAACTTTCGCGTTACTTTGAGGTTAGAAAGAACGCACAGTAATGAAGACAACTTGTTTATGTTTCGCGCCAACTGAACTTTTGAGCGGGACGGAGTGCTAGTGTAGTGACCTCTGTCGAGTACATAACTAGTTTGAATGAAGTGACGCTATACAGAATCCTTCAAATTTATTATTAGATAATAAATTAATAATAATAATTTATCTTGGAGTTTTCATTTCCGTTCTGTAAACGAAGATTGAATCGTGGTTTTCGGCAATTCGAGTGGTGGTACTGGGTCGCTTAAATTGACACTTGACGTAACGTGCCGCACACTTCTAAACTGTGCGGCTACTTGGCAACGAACGATTTTTTTTCTGCTACGCAATGCACGTATTACGTTCACATCTGTGCACATCTGTGGGTTAAGGTATAACGTTCACAGAAACGTATATTTGATGGACTTCTGATGATTTATTTATAGATCGAGTGACATGAATATGGCCAATTTCGGTTAATTCCGCAGAGTATTGATAAGTAATTTGCCTCGATCAAAGGTAAAAGGTAAATAGACGTTGACAGTTCTGTGAGGATCGGATATGAAAAAGTAAACACGACGTCAACATCACATAACCGACTACCCACATATTATATAGACTTAATATCAAACTGAAGAGTTCTTTTTCAAACAATGATTGATATTTAATTTTTAAATACGTGGTGCAAGCTTTCCAGTCACCTTTCATTCTATAACCAACATTGATTCCTCGTGAAATATTGTTACCAATGTATTCCATTAGGACAAAAAACATGTTTTTGTTAAAGTGAGCGTCTCAGATAAAACATTTCGCCCACTGAAACAAAAGGAATGATATCAAATGTGAAAATCCGGTTCGTATTGCGACATTATTCGTTTCACTATACTCGATTTCATAGATATCCCCTTTGTTGCGAGCGCTTGTTCAGTTAAAAAGTTGCTCAAAACAGACACTAACGATCTCGGCGTTCTCTTCCTCGAAATAAGACCATCCCATCATCCGGTTTCGTTCGGAAACCCATCTGGAACATAAGGATCGGAAACAGGAGGCCGTCTCTTTGGATTGGAGGCCTCCGTTGCTAATGGAGGACGTCTGACATAACCGAACCTGTCGCTCTATACCAGCGTAGAAGCGGGACCCGAGCCCTCACTTCCGCACTGCTTGCAGCCGCCAAATTTCCACACTGCAATGCACTACGGAATTGAGAAATCAAGCTCCACGTGAGGAACCAGAGGCAACAGATGAAATTCTTTCCCGAGAAAAATCAGAGCTTATAGATTTCCGGAACTAGAAGATGACAATTGCAGGTTACAGATTTAAAGGACAAAGAGTGAAAGAGAAACTGAATAAACGAGTTATATTTAAAAAATTTAACATTCTGGGTGGGGATTGCTTTATTCTATACCAAAATCGATAAATTCATTCCTTAATATTAGCCTTTACTCGGACAGCAAATTACATAATTTAGAGATAATGGCACACGTGGCGTGGGTGGTCAAAATATACCTCATTTATTCTCTTTGTGGCAACTTTTTAAGGATGCTGAACAACCACTTCGTTTTCCAAATGTTCTTATCCACAAATGGATTCCTTTCTACTCTGACGACTTTCCATTTTTAATCCGCGGTCGCGATAAATTATACACCACGCTGGAGTTTCTTCGCACACATTTGACGGCCGCGACGCCCGCCGAGCGAATTTCATTCAACGCTTTAAATCGTCCGCATGCGGTTTCTCTCGTTCTTTTAATTTGTTCTCCTCGGGTTTTTGTGTCGAGAAAAAATTGCCATTATACCGTTCAGCTCCAGAAGGCCGTTTCGTAATGCGCGTCCATGCGGATTTCGAGGTCTAAATTAAAATCGCGGAAAATTGCTCGTCTTATTCAAAACTAGGATTTTTTTGCGAAAGTTTGATTATCGCACAAAAACCCACGAATTCATCGTATCGAAAGGTATTAAAAGTAATGAACTCCTTTTGGTTAGATGAATAGAAAACGGCGCTCGAAGCACCGGACGCATAATCAACTTTTCCAAAACTTTACAAAGTGCACCGAAGTACGTGAGGTACACTTCAAATTCAATGTCGGAAAGATTTCCTCAATGCTCTGGATATCTTGGAAGACAAAAAAAAAACTACTTGAAACCATAACCTGTCCCGATCGTGCCATTACGTCCGGAATATTCCGATAATGAGCTAAGTTCGAGAAATTATTGACACTATAAAACCTGTTCACGTTTTATTGTTATGCCTGATAGAACCTCGAAGAAACTTTGTCTGATATTAGGGAAACTCTCGCACTTCAGGTTACAAACTCGGCTCGTTTAATTGCAAAATAGCTCCACAATTTGACACGAATTTCTGAATAGTATCAGAAGATTAAACACGTCCAACATTTTATGTTTTTTTTTTTTTAATTGGATCATTTAAGTAAGATAAATGTCTAACAAAATTTATGTACTGGTATTTTTTTTCACTAATTCCTAGTAGATATAGAACAAAACTCATCTGCATGAATACGAAAGTACAGCGAAAAAAAATTTAACACAAACAAAACTGGGGATCACTTCTCATTATCCTTGTACTATTTTCTTATCATCCGGTCGTCGTGGCGGAACTTTTAATTACAACTAAAGTCTTCCGGCAACATAAAGGGGGAGGGGGGTTAAGGATCATTAAAATGGTTTAATCTTCTTTCTAGCACATTGCGAAACGCCGCGTTTCCAATTTAAATGGAAAAGAGTGTACGTTTGTATTGGAATTCCGCCTGGCTCCGTATCAGGCGTCCTCTGTCGCGCCCGACTTTAAATTGATATTCCGCAGAATTTCAGCGGTCTACCGTCGAACTGGAATTTATTATGAGGGTTCATAAGGATTCGACTATACTCGTGAATTAATTGATCGCTTAATGGCTCATCAGCAGTTCAGCCAGCAACAGTTCTTGCGGAAAATCTAATTTGTGGTTTATAGCCTGCTCTGGGACACTTACGAGGCATCCCCTTAATTAGGCCTCCGGAAATCGCAAAACGTAGCGGAATTTCAGTGAGGAATTGGTCACGCGGCGTATCGTACATAATCTAAGAAAGAACGCATTAGAAAATTGCGCATTCGTAATTCATTTTCCATTTTCCGATAGTGAAGACCGTCTCAAACTTATGCGATACGAGAACGTTGAGAATCCTATATGTATGTTAGATAAAATGGTGAGTCATTGATTGCAATTGTATGAGAGCGAGAACCTTTGTGACCTAAATTCTGGTGGAGCTGTTACTTAATTGGCCTACAAGTCAGTGAAGACATATTGGATTTGGAAAAGCTGGAAAGAGGGATGCCTAGGTTGGTGGTATATAATATAAACAATATATACCAGAAATGCAAATAGTAGTTGCACTATGAAATTATCTCGACAAAGTTTGCATGGAGCAAAACTTTTCGAACAGTTCACTTATACTGCCGAATTCGATAGGGTCGGTTGCGATCTTTCAATACGCCCCGACCTATATGCGCCATTAGTATCAATTTCTCTGTTCGATTCGATGAAAAGAGTTTCTACGCGTTAGCCCGAAAAATGATGGAAATTCTTCTTCACCGATTCGATAAAATCTCGACATTTTCTTCACAGCCACGCGAAATTTTATCGCCCAAATGTTTCTAACCAACAAGAAAATGAAGCGAAAAGAAATTCCAACGTTTTTCGTCGATATCTCTCGAATGACCTATCCGTAAAACACATAGATACACTATGTTCATATACAGTTTAAAAACATCCGTAATTAATCAAGGTATAAATCAAGAATATCTCACCAATTTTGTAGATTACACATAGATAGTTTGCCACTATACAAAAATACACGGTTGGATTTACTATAAAAGATTGAGCATTATAATATTATGCTACTAGTTGGTAATATTTATTATAATTTTTTTTAACAGAATAAGTTTTTTGTCATCGCCACTCGTTACGTTACAGACACATAACGTATCGCGTCACGTTACAGAATGTTCTTCCTGTCGTTGATCTTGTGCAAATTTCTGGCGGATGCGCACGCACAAACCCACTTGAGAGATTGAGCACCGCGAGTACAAAAACATGGTATCTGCGCAGTTCGTCTTTAAAATGCATGGAATGTATACAATTTTTCATTTTCTATACCATAAGACTTCCGACGCTGAATAGAAACTCCGATTGAGAAGGTTTTTTTCAATTATATTCCGAGTTCAATCTAAATATTTGAAGTAGATCCGTACACGTAACGAATTTCGTGTGAGTCGCTTTCATGCAAAGAACATAAAACGTTATAATCCCATCTGTAAGCGAACGTAACTGCCGCTTTGATCAGTACCTAATACGTATGCGCGCATTTTTCGAGACTAACTGAAACGATCCGAATAATTGGTCGGATCCTACCAATAATCAAAAATAATTTTTATCCTGAACGTGTTCACTTTAATTTCTACCTCGGAAATACGAAAAATGCGGGAAGCGCACAACCATGAACGCGATAAGATCCCTGGGCGCCAATTAATCCACAGTTCCGCCTGTGTTTGACAGATCCAGGTTGGTAAATTTGCATAAAATGAAAAGGGCGCTAATAAAAATCCACAGTGACGATGCAGCCCGCGAATTCCGTGGGCCGGAAAAGCCCCAAATCGGCACATTTTCCGGCGATGAAACGCCGCCGAATTGCATTTTCGACATTTTTCCACTTATACACGCGCTCGTGTTCCGTGTTTTGGAACGGTTAGCAATGCGAGTCACGCCCTCGACGTTCCATGAATTGTCCTTTCTATTCGTCGCAATCGGAGAACTTTCATTGCGGTTTGTGGATTATAATTGAAAATGTCTATGACGGGACGACGCTGTCCGGATTTGTTCGAATAATTTAATCGGGCGTTCTTTTTATTTATCTTCTTCTTGAGATTTCTTTGATATTGCTGCGAACGTAAAACGATTTTGCATATCAAGAATCGAATTTTACAAAGGTTTTTCCACATTCGCCAGGTTTACAATCCACGGTTTTATGTTAGCAATTTCCGAACGAGCACTAAAACTCAAATCGCTTACAATTTTACTCCAACAAACGCCAATTGAACAGAAATTTGCGTTGTGAATTAGATGGCTATCTGATTAAAGGTACAAATTAGCGCTCTGCATTTTTTCCCTCTGCAAAGCGTCACATTTTCTAAATATAATTTCTTTAATCTATTAAATGAACACTTTGTATGTGAAACAATCGTTGAAAATAAAATAAATTCCAATCCGTTATGGCGCCACTGTGGATTACATACGCGAGGAAATTCAACAGCTCGCTGTGCCTTCATTCGCGGAAGTGCGACAGGAGGCACAGACTCCCTTGAGTTTATGAAGCTTATGCTTTGTCGATTAAAACTGCCTTTTTTGCCAAATGTCTAAAGGGCTTAGGCGAAGATTTATTCAGTGGACGTCGACAGGTGTTTATAATAGTGAGGTGACGTTCGTTCATTTGAAGTGTGCCGCCTCATTTTACTCCGATCGCCTTACGAAATTTTGGGTTATTTTTGAAATTTTAACTTCTTTCATAAGAATATTATTTTTGGAATCCACATAATTCGTGGACGGATTACGCAATCCGAATAGTACTGATCTCGAACTCAATATCTGATTTCGATTCGGCTGAGAAGGTTGTGGAGGATGAAGCAATCAATACCTGATTCCGACTTCGAAATCACAATTATTCGGAAAGTGTTATGTGAATTACAAAAATATTTATTGTTAGGAAAGAACACAATTACTATAGTAGATTTGAAAATTCTCAAAACTTTTGTATCGTGTTTTGAACGAACAAACGTACTGGACGGCACACTTAGGTTAGCGGAGCAAAAAGAGGTGGCACACTTCAATTGAACGTAGTAAGCGCGTAATTCGAATACAGTCATGCATTTCGAACGAGTAGCACAGTTCAAAAGTTTCGTTCATTTCGAATGGGGTGCTTTTTTCAAGTGTGTCACTTTTTACACAGTGCGCCGTTTTTTAAAGTGAATCAGTCATTCGCTATACTGTGCGGTACATTACACTTCACAGAAGTGTGCCGTTCGAGTTGAACTGAGCGATCAAATAGTGGTTCATTATTAACATTTCCGTTTCCTTCTATACGTTCTATTGATACTGCAAGTTAAATTTCGAACGACTAATAAGACATATTGAAAAAAATTTAATTCTCCAAGATCCAAAAAGCTGAGCTTCATTTTCCAGGATGTGCCGTAATCACGTTTCGGTTCATCCACCGATAAAAATTATAAATTACATTTATCACGAGAAAGCAGTGGATCCCATCTCGTATGTCTCCGAAGTGAGAGCCTTTCTCTCTCGGTAGTCAGGTGTTTGGTGGAACAAAGCATATTCACTTTGATGAATTATAAGGGGAACACTCCAAGGAATATTCCAAGAACAGAAAACCACCAAGAACATATTAATTATATTTCAGGCCCGTTCTATCTTAAATTCAAGTTAATGTCATGCGGATCTTCATTATTCCTTATAATTATTGTCAACCTGATACCTCCCGATAATTGAATTAGAAACATCCATCTTCTAGTTGTTCACAAAGACGAAAAATATCGATTTCAATTTTGCGTTGGTGGAAAATCGTTCATTCTGGTAACAAATAGCGTCGAAGCGACAGCAATCTGAAAGTTTCAATTCCGTCATGAAGTTATCGGCTAATGAGTATGCTTCATTTACAAGGGGTTACTAATAACCATTATCGGTTAATACGATCGGTCGGTTCAATTCGCAGAGTTCATAATATATTCTGAACTACAACGAGGCATTAAGGAATCCAAATCACCAGCGGAAATCGTTTTCATCCCAATTTGTCGACCTCTAGCAAAGAAAATAAGGTACTGAATATTGGGAATCACATGTTCTAGCATGTAATCAAATAGTGTGTTACTGGTTATTTCTGTTATTTGTAAACATAAAATCAAATGAGATTCAACCACCTGTCCATTTTGGACTTAAATGACAATATTTCATCAGAATTTGTGCTAGTATGTGAAAAAAACTGGTTTAAGCTTAATAATTTCAAAAACCGTATTCAGACAAAGGAAACATAAAAACAAAACGCATATCGATTGGATATGTCAGAAGACAAAAAAGAATTCAGAAATAAAGGGATGAATCCGGTATCAGATGATTGGAGAACAACAAAAAAAGTGCAAAACACAAGAGAAAAGCTGCTAACCAACGCTCCATAGCCGTGGCGACGAATCATCAATCTATTTCCAGAATGCGACGAACAAAGAAACGATTCGTTCGGAACACCCTTCCTAATATTCCAAATTTCCAAAGATGCTCCGGATGATATCCGCCCTTCCCTCTCTTAATTAATGACGTCTCTATCGAACAAGTTTTGAACGTTACCAACTGAATACTGATTCGAAAACTAACGGGACACCTATTTGAAGGCGAGACATGTTCGGAGCATTGGTGGTAGTTAAGTCGAAAACTCGAACAAGAATAGATTAATCGAATTCGTATTATATAATATCAGACAAAGTTCACAACTAGCATGAGGTTTGAAACGTTTATGGATTGATTTAACAAAGAATTATGTCAACGAAATGCATTCAAGTTTATTGCGCTTCTTAAAAAGCGAATCAAAAGGAAATTAAAGGTTAGAATGTCGGTCGGAATTGTATAAATGGAATGAATTATGTCTTTCAGTCTTGGTGTAACGAATTCCTGTGTCGCTGTTTGATGATTTTTTATTTTGAATTGACTTCGTTAGAATAATTCTGAATTCCTTATCTTAGGCGAGACTTTTCATTTTTTTCGCATCTGATTTGAGTTGAGCGTTGAGATTGGACGTTACATTTCAAAGTTGGACGTTTCGATAGAATCGCAACTGTCATCACAGTTTATATTGATGCATTTTATGTTCGTCTTTTTGCGGATAACGAATCTTGTTTACGCTGCTAAGCTGGTTTTTACGTAGAATTGCAGCTTACTGTAATCTGGAATCGACTGTTGATTCCGACGAAGTTTCGGGAATGTCAGGTGGCAGAGTTACCTCGCTTTCCTCATATAACATCTTCGATTCGTTGTATATGAAGTGGAGTTTATAAATTGGGACAAGGGAGGAGCTGAACAAACGTTAGTTTTCGGTTTCAGGTAACGGGAGAATTTGTCAATTCCGATTGGCTATTAGTTGAACGACAGGGGAACAATTAGCCCTAGGTAATTTGTCGTTCGCAATCAGTTTCAAGCCTGAGATGTAGCCAAACGTGAAGCGCAAAACGACGACAAGAACGCGGAAAAGTCATCGAGGACTCTGGAAATTCAATATCGATTGAGGCCAAAACCCGACTAAGAATTTCCAAGCGGCATTTTCCAAACTTAACCGCGAATGTTCGGGGGTAGGAAATAGCGATTCGAGAGATGAACGGAACAAAACAAACGTCTCGTTTAGAATTTCCGATCTGGGAACACCTTATATGAGTTATCGATGGGAAAGACGTTATTTAATAGCCCGTGCGCTGCTCGTGGATTCAATTTACGGGCGCACAATCCGAGCTCGTACGATCGATTAGATGCTAATTAAATTTCAAGGTAAGCCATTCGAGGAAACACCGCTGGAGCATAGAGCGACCGATAATGGAAACCTATGGGAATTCTATGCTGTCGCCATCATATTGCCGGCACACCTACCGTAACGCAATAAACAGGTACTATGAGTGTTAATTAAAGCACCTTAAGGAACGACACCCATGCGGGAGACTATTTGACTGATAGGACACCTTGCTTCTGGCTATAACAGAAAATAAAGTCGAATCACGAAGTTCAGATGCGTTAAGGTTGATACATATTTCTGTTACTTGAGTACTTGAGAAGAACTCTACATTACCGGAGTGGTAGTACATTGAGTGCAGATCAGCTGCCAGGTCGAGGGTTCGAGTCTCGCTTCGGATTTGGATATTTGTCTGCGTAATTGTGGTGGATTTTGACCAAAATATGATTTCGTAATATAAAATAGCTTGTTAGTGATGGTTTAAAAAAACCTAATCTATAATCTATTCCGCATCATGAAAAATTTGTCTATTTCAAGTTCCTTTTTTGAGGATCAAATATATCATCTCACATGTTACAGCAATTGAAATATGGATTTAGTAAAGATGTATTACTAAAATAATAGAAAAATAGATAACTGAACACAAAAATTGTTCTTTAAAAAATTGAATCGAAATCTGTTATTGTTTCGTTAAGAAAGTCATCACGGTGAATGTAGGACAAATTGGATTTACGAAAATCAAATTTTGAGGAAATTCAAACTGTTGGAATTAAGAGCCTAAAAACAGAAAAAACAGAAAAAACCTGATACTCTAAACTAAAAACCAAAGAAAAATGAACTCTTGCGCCTGAATTTAAAAACCTAAAAAACTAAACCACGAACGTAAAACTGAAAGCATGAATTTGAATTTGAGTCTTCTTTAGATTCGAGATTTTAGTTCTTTTTGGTTTTAGTCCGAATCTCACGTGACATTCGTAAAATGAGTATGAATAATGATTGTACGTTGCCAACTTGAAACTGCAAGAAATAAAAAAAGACGATAATTCCCAATTCTATTTATTTATTTTGGCTGTTTTTCTTCATTTTTTTTTCGATAATAAAAAATAGCTAAAAACTTCGACAATAGTCCACAAAATCAAGTTCTGTTCGAAAATTCATCAAAACATTTGTTCATCGAAAGTTGTACTAGCCGAAAGTTAGCACTTTTTCCAATTTTTTATTATTCTAAAATTATTGTCACATGAGGATTCTGATTCAGTTTTTAGATTACAAGAAAATGGATGTGGTCAAAAGTTGTGGTAGCCGTCAGATTGCTGTTTTTTGGGTTTGCATCAGACACCCCGCTTAAGGCACACAATATTTGGTTTTTAGGTTTGTGTTTTTAGATTTGATTTTGAGTTCTATGTTTAAATTTTAGTTTTGAAATTTCGTTTTTTTGAATTTTAAAAAGAAATTTCGAATCTAATAATGTAAAAAGCGACCCATGATATCCAAAGCTCGAACCTCAAAACCAAAAAAATTGTTCAAGTTTGAGACTTTGTTTTTTTTTTGTTTTTGGGTTTGAATATTAGGTTTCATGTTTTGAAATTTTGATTCGATTTTTAAGTTCGGCTTCTTGGTTATTCCTCCGATTTTCAGGTTTGAAATTTGGAATCTCGAGTTCGAAATATGTGTTTGAAATTTGAAAACAAAAACTAAAAGAAGAACCAAAAACCAGAAAAAGTCAACCTTAAATCGTGAAATTTAAACTTGAAAAATCGAATATGAAACTTATCATAAATTTTCAATATGAAATCTAAAATTTAACAGAATGTTGCGGAATATCAACAAAATATACTGATGAACCTAAAAACATTCCACAAAGCTATATATAAAGTCCTGAATTTTTGAATTTATTTTTGAGGCTCCTAAAGTTGTATTTTTTCTCACATTCCTTTTTCAAATTTTTTCTCATATTTGGTGTGGACAAAATATTCACACACCTATGCCGCTTCAAGTGCTTTCACTTCACTCCCATTCGGAGGAGACTGGTCGATAAATGAGTTAAACACATTCTCATGCACATTCGTGCCGAAACCGGGGATAAATTTTGTAATCATCGTCACTAGTCGTGAATTACTTGAATCATCATCAACTTTTTTTATCAATGGCGTCTATTGGAATAACAAAATCGTTAAAATTTTACTCAGCGGCTCCGGCTCAAGCGAAGCGCACACTGGTGGAGGCGCCGGAGGCCTTCTCAGCTAAACCGACTTTGAGATTATGATTATTCGAAAAACATAATGTGCTCGTTGCGCTGTGCGGCACAGTTTGTTTCTTAAGTGTGCCATTTAAATTAAACGAAAGATTACTGAGCGACCAGCTGAGCAGACGCAAACATCGAAAATGCTTCAAAATCCATTTACCGACGTTGAGTTTTCATTTATTCGTGCGGTCTGTTGGAACGCGTGAATTTGATAAGTATTTAAAATCGAAATTCCAAAGCCGTGTTGTATTCTCGATGGGCCATACGAAATCCCCTCGAAAATTGATTGCCGCTAATAAATATTCGGACGTCGTATATTACCGCTTGGTTATGATTGATGATTTTTGCTACGGAAACCGTACTTCTGTTATTTTTGTTCCATAGACGGCATAAACTTGCAGGATCGAAACGTGCGCGTGGAATAAATTGTACCATTCATCAAGATAACGGGCGAAACTACGAAACGGGCTGTTCGCGTTTTTCGTTGTGGGTCTAGTGAAATAGTTTCTTCAATTGTTCGTGAGAGACATTTCATTTCCAACACTCGCGAATGGAACACATAATCATTTCACCCACATCTTTATATTCGATGTTTGGATAATGAATCTAGTGGTTTTAACTATGATTGGAACTAACTTCATTGAATATTATTCATTGATAAATTTTTTAATCAGTTTGGATTAAAAAAAAACTCTTTCTTATTCAGATGTTAAATTCAGCAACCGTTAGCGAGTATTACGTTACTTTGAGGCGAACAAAAAAAACTGCAAATTGGTAACTCAAATATTCAACTAATATCTCCTTCTCAAGCATTGAATCAGTCTCAATTATGGATGGAATTAGTATCGCCTCATAGAGAATAATTGATTGCCAAAGGACACGGGAAAGCGTTTCCATTTCTGTCGGTGGACCGCTCAATCAAATGCGCCATCCAACCTCAATTTCTCATACCTTCAATTACACTAAACACAGAGAGGGCGGAAGTTCCGGGAAATCCTGATCGTGGAAAAGAGAAAAAAAGTTCCCCTCTCTTCGATTTAAAACTGGAGCAAGAAAAAGTAATGTGATGCCTTTCGAGTAGATGGTAATCCATCAGTTCGGACACAGCAATGGAGCGACGCATTAAATCCGCAACGAAACTTTTCGGCTTTGCCGAGCGACACGTAGAGTCCATCACCTCGGGCAGTCATCGCCCATTCGCCCTAATGAAAGCAATTATCACGATAGCGCTGTGTACTAAAATTCGATTTAGGAACAAATTATCTATTGCGTTGACCCATTTCAACGGGGCATCGTCTTTGAGAAACAAAAATTGTCCCTCATTTTTTTTTTATTTCTTCCCGCTGTAATCGCGGAAACGTAACACCCCAACTTCAGTGAGATCCATCATTTTGATGTCATGAAATACAGGGGAATCGGATTTTGCCTGACCCATTAATCAAGACAACTAAAACGCCGCTCGCCCGACAATTATTTCTAAACTTTTAATGAATCGCCCTTTCCACAAGAGTTAATGACCCTGCGGAACAAAACTTCGTCGAATGGATCAACGGAATTTCGCGGCTATTCGAACATCATTGCCACATTGAAAATCGAAACACTTACCGGTTCTAGGCACGTATATATTAAGAAACAGGCAATCTTCACTTTGGTTGACCAGTAGAGGAAGGAGTTTTTCCAAATAGAGTAGCCTGCCCCTTGGAAATTCTAATAGAGCCTCGGTACGATTCCCGATGTCGGGGGGTCGTTGGGGACAAACGGCACCGAATCTGTCCGCCAATCGTGTGTTCTGCCATTGGGACGGCGTCACGGGGGGCATATATCTGTAATAAAAGATAATACTCATTTTAATGTTTAAAATATTAGGGGTACAGACCGTGAAAACGACTAATTTTGCGCTACGGTATCTTATGACCACATTATCTCATTTGCAATCTGAAAACTGAAATAGAACCTATGAATCTTCCCCAGGGTCACTAGATGTTTTTAATTTCATAGCTCTCCTACAATTTTTCGCAAAATCAATTGGAATGTAATAAAAAATCGAAAAAATTGGTAACTATAAGAGAAAAACGAGTTTTTTCGTACATATAAAATCTGTAATTCATTCATTGAACTATAATCTCTCAGGACAACAGAAGAAAATCAGTTTGTAAGGTGAAAATTTGTCCTTACTGTATTAGTTATAATTTTAAAACTAAAAGTCCGTTTCTAGAACTGAAAACTTTTCTTGAGTACTGGAATTCATTTTGATCAATTGGACAATCGAGAAATCATCTAGAGCGGTTGTAGGTCGCTCAAAAACGTCCAGATTATTCCAAAAATTTCGAAAATGTAATTGATTCCATAACAGGTATTGTGTCAACAAAAACATTTTTCGACGTAAAAACTTCGTTATACATCTTACAAAGAATGGTCTTTCGAATGAATCAACATACTCTACATTCTACTGTCAAAAAAAAATCGGAAATTTCAAATAAGATTGTTTGATAGATCTCAAAGGTTAAGATGCATTTTTGTTAGTAATTAACAACAGGAATTCAATTGTGAATACATTGCAAAAAGAATTTTTGAAAAAGGTGAAATTTTTTCGAAGAAAACAATTTTTCACATATTATTCAACGACCCAGTTCTCTGTACTGTGTAGTACAAGCAGTATGAACAAGATGGCAGCATCAGCAACCAGACCGTATTCTAGAAATCTTTACAGGACCGGAGCAGAATATTTCAAGACCATCAAGTGATGGGACTTGACCGGTAGGAATACTGTAAACATTCTAAAAATATAGCATGGATATATTACAAAAGTACCCATGACTAATAGAGTGGTATATTATTAGCCGTCTATGTACTTAGAACAGCGGTTTTTCCAAAGATGAGTATTACATATTATCTAAAACCAAAGTGGCAGTGGTGTAACTACCGCCAATACAACAAATGCCCAGGCCTTAGGGGGCGCCAAAAACTGATATGTACTCTAGAAAATGTTTAGCAAAGTGTACGAATAGGGGCGCACGAAGAATACTTGCATTGAGCCGCAATCAGACTAGTCATGCCACTGCAAAGTAGGCTCTTGCTTTTCAATTATAGAACTAAAAAATAATGCAAATGTGAAATAAGTTTCCGATATTCAAAGAAGCACTTCCTTTGTGCAAGAATTTCCAATAGTTCAGTCAATATGCAACGAAAAAATAGGGTCGGTCCGAAAAATTACATACCGGAATTTGACCAGACGAATCGTTGGAGGGGCAAAAAAAAAGTTAATGTTGAATTGCCGAAGTCTCACCCCTCTCCCGGTTCTTGAGAAAATTCAAAAAAAAATTTTGAAACACGTTTTTCTCAGAAACTATGGATTTTGGTGAAAAGTTTATCGCACAAAAAATGTAGAGGACATTATTACATCGTACGGCTAACGGTACAGAAAGTAGGTGGCGCTAGAGCATTGAAAAAGTGGTTTTTCGTTATTTTCACTGAGAAAAATAGGGTTTTTGCTATGATGTGAATAGGTAAGTTGTTTGTCACAAAATTTGCTACACTTTTTAATTGAACAATTTTTTTGTAAAACGTACCGTTTTTGAGCTGGAGGTTATCGAAGTGTCAAATTGAACATTATAGGCCGTACTGATGCATGTTTTATTTAAATTTTATGATAAATTTTTTTTCAAATAAAAAACATTCATTTTATATACTCATTTTGAACAATAATTTCGATGAAAATCTTCTTATGAAATTCATATAGAACATGCATCATTACTTCCTATAATATTCAATTTGACATTTCGGCAGGTTTGGCAGGCTCTAGCTCAAAAACGGTAAGTTTTACAAAAAATTTTTTCAATGAAAGTTGCAGCTAATTTTGTGACCAACAACTTTTCAATTTGCATTATAGCAAAAACACAATTTTTTTCTACTGAAAATAACGAAAAACCACTTTTTTGATGCTTTAGCGCCACCTACTTTCTGTACCACTAGTCGTACGATGTCACTTCAATAACAGAAAATGTAGCAAATAATGTCCTCTACATTTTTTGTCCAATAAACTTTGCACCAAAACCCATAGATTCTGAGAAAAACGCGTTTCAACATTTTTTTAAATTTTCTCAAAAACAGGGGGGGACTAGATTACGACCATTTAACATTAACTTTTTTTTGTCCTCCTAACGATTCATCTGGTCAAATTCAGGTATGTAATTTTTCGGAGTGTCATTTGCATATTGACTCTTACTTCAAAACATGAACAGGAATATATATTCTTTCGTAGCATAAACGTGTAATCCGTTGGGAAATTGGAACGTTTAATTAAACGTTTTAATTCCTATAGAAATCGCGGTGTCAAAGTAGAAACGGTAGGTTTTTTTAACATGTTACATTATCTCTTATAAGTTATAATGCTCATCTGCATCAAAAGGATGGATTATCAATTAATTTACCCACCTAAATCATAAGAAATTTTATTTCGCTCTGATAACTATTTTGTTGAAATAACTCTATACTTCACCAAAGAATATCGAATTTCAATAAACATTAGGAACATATTTCTAATTGTAAGATGAACACCCATTTTTATTAGGCAATTTTCAGGAGCGAACAAGTGAGGAAAAATATATCCATCAGTACCATATTGATTTCGGTATAAATGAATACCAGTCACAAAAATACTGATTACCGTTTTAAATAGTAGAGCAATGATAACGGTGGATACGGAAAACAGTAAAAGAACCTAAATACCACACTGGAAGCCACGAAACTTTTATGTTACGAATACGCAGGCAACACACATTACACTAAGCTGCCTGCCTCAATATTAGTTCGGGTCTTTTCCACGCAGCGCCAATTATTTGTGAAATTCATAATGTGAACGCCAGCCTTAACACAATGTTTGAATTTCATTATAACATTTCGTACCCGTTATACGGTTTCGTAAGAGCAAAACACCACCCCCAAGTGAACTATGAAATTGAATCCCTAATTTCAGTAAAATTTTTCTATTATGATTAACACAGTTTTCAAAGGAGTTGAAAATAGTAAGACGCTTACTAAAATAACATAGCGATTCGTTGAGGGATTTTTCTGACGAAAATGAAGAAATAATAGAACTATTTTCCGAGTCGTCTTTTTATAATTGCATCGGCTTAGATGTTTTAAGAGGCAAGATAAGCAGAACGAGACGGTCTCGAAATACCCGTTGCGACGAACCGAGGATTTCGCTCGTCGCGACTCTAATCTTTTTTCATTCTGTGTCTTGAGCGAAACGAGGAATAACGCTTTCTAATGGGAGTGGAGATAGATTTTCCTATGGGCATGGAAGAAAACAAATGATCCCGGTAAACACTATTACCATAATAACATATTTTAAAAATTTTTGGGTGTTATTTCTTGGTTGCTCGGAGAGGGGTCTTAGTAACTGGAATTTTGTTAGAATAAGTCCCTCGAAAATATAAGTATAAGCTTACTTGAAGAGCATAAAAACGAATCCCTTCCCGTCAACAAGCCCTAGATTCACCTGGGAACCCGTACCAACCCCTCATCCAGATTAGAATTTAATTACGAAGCTCTCGAAACCGGGTCGCTTTTTACCGTGATTACCTTCCGGAGAAATTCCGTCGCTAAATTTGAATTATGAACTGTTTTGTCGAATCATCGTAATTTCTTATTATGAGGTGATAAACTGCGTTCGCTCCTTTCGAAATTATGGAACTTAGCCGAGTCGACGGGTTCCGTTTTATTCCTCTTGTAAATTTGAATTTGTATTGTAGTTTCCGCAACTCTTATGGCTGATAAATTCAGGGGGATTGTAAGTTATGCTTACATTTCCCCGATTAAATTTACGATTGCTTTCTACGTTTTGGGTCCACTAACCGGTGTCCATAAACAAGTCGATTATACAACTGACAATACATTTGAAATAGTGAAACTTTGGTGGTGAAACGGGAGTTTCTGAAAAGACGATCCACCAGTTGCACTTATCGGTTATAGCGACTGCAGGCATGTTGTCGTCCCGCGAAATCAATTATTAATGAGAATCTCTTCTTTATTTCCAAACTCCTCCAGATGGTAACACCGATAAATAATTCAAAGTTTTCCCGGAAAACTTTAAATCTGCTAGTCATTGTGGGAAGTGGAATTTCTTACACGCACACTGCTCACACTGTTCCAAAACGCTTTTCTGTTCGTACGCCTCGAGATTGGAAGGAAACCCAACTAGATTAAAGTGGTCCTCACGAGCACAACGATTTCAGTAGGATTTTCATAAATAACAGGCGACACAAAAATTTCATTCACGAAATGGACAAAAAGGTCGAAGCGCGATTGCGTAACGAAACAAATACAGTATCGGCCGTCGGTATACATTCAGATACAATCGAATTGTTCCCAGCTCTTCCTCTGTATATTTTTGGTCTTAATTCCAATTACATTATTTAATCAGTAGAATATGTATTTTCCACAAGGATATTGTTTTAGGCTTGAGCCGAAATTGAATGTTATAAATAGTATCACGACTACCCCACGCGCTGAATACTGAATTTATTTGAAAACAATCAATCTGATTATTCAGCGATTTGCTCACTAAATTATTTTGACACATCGGTCATTTCAGTAATATGTTGCGGCAATGAATGGCAAATAACTGAAATTCTTCTTGGTATTTTATTATTAATATTTTTGTCGCTTTCGCACGAATGGCACTTTGAAACCAACCATTGCAATAATGTGGCGATCGCGTAAAAAGTGAATTGACTTCTGAGACTCGGCCGAAATCGTAAGCCCTTAGATTGTGAACGATACCGGAACTCCGATCTTCGGAAAACACGTAAGGAGATCCGAAGTTTCTCGCAAGCCCCAGTCTCGTCTTTTTATCGTTAGCATGTTTGAAATTGATCCCGACCGTCGATTCGCGAAAATTGGGTATCGGCCGATTTTCATCAATCGATCTGTGTTTCAAAATAAATAAATTCCAAATCAAGAACTTTCTTCGGCAATAGAATTAATTTGATGGCATTTTTCCATGTTTTATCGATTTTTTGGCGAAAATTATGATGAAAGTTTCATTCGACTCGAAACATTTCAAAAGTTATAAGCAGTTAAGTTCCGTGTTTACGAATATCTCGAAAGTTATTTGAGATATTTGAAGTCTGAAAAAATATCTATGAGGGGGAGAAAAGATTTTCGTTAAGAAATGGGAACATTTCAATTTTCATCAGCTTTGTAGTGCCGACAAACTGGAACGTTTGAGTTTTCATTATTTTTAGAAATAACATTTTAAGTTTTGGATTTTAAAAAAACGATTCTATATTCAAACTGTCAGAGCAGCTGTCAAACTTCTCAGTCCACGTCCACCGTCATAAGCATTCAACATTCAAAGTTTCTATTCAATATACTGTAGTAGCAGTGAAAATTTGTATTTATTATATTTTATGAAATATAAAATTTTCATTCTAAAATTGAAAGTATCAGTCAAAGATTTCGAATTCCTGATTCAATATTTAACGATTTCACTATCAAAATTTCTTATTTTTTCCCAAATTCTAAGTTTTCATTTTAAAATTCAAGGTTTGACCATTCCCAGTTTCGATTCGCCCAAAAATTTGACTTCGCTTCTCAAAATTCGAAGTATTGACTTGAACTCACACATTCTCCATTTCTACAATTCAATTCTAAGTTCTAGTACTTCGGACACTTCAATTAATTTTCAAAGCAACTTCCAAATTTCCATTTGAATATAGAAAATATCCAATATTTTAGTTTTGAATAAAGTTTGGGTTCAATTTTCTCTTATTGACTTTTTCTAAATTAAATTAAATTAAATTTTGACAACTTTGTTTACGTTTGAAACAAGGTTCTTGAGTCAAACATTGAAAGTTCCTAGTTCAAAATTCAAAATTTTTCTGTTCAACATTCCATTCATAGTTTTCAGTCAAAGCTTATAAGTCCGTTTGAGATTCTCAAACACTCTAAGTTTTTTTTTTTTAAGATGTTCCTTATTGTTAGTACATCAGTAATCGATTATTCAAATTGTTTCAGCTCCAACATTCACAATATCCAATAGAGTACATTGTCTGTTTCAGCGCGACCATGCACAATTTTCATTCCATAATTCGAAAATTTCAATTTAAGAATCACATTCGTCGTTCAGTTCAAAATTCAAAATTTTCAATCCATTCATCAAATTTGAAAATAAACTTAGGGTTCATATGAGTTTTATCAGTTGAATCATCATTAGATATTAGTACTGGGTCGCTCAATAACGAATAGTTCACTTTGAACGGCACACTTGAATGAAGATAACGTGCCGCCCACTCGAGCAAATGAGCGACTCCTTCGAATTGAACGGCACGATTGAAAAGAATGGCACACTGAAAAAAAGCGGCTCATTTGAAAAGAGTGGCTCATTTCGATTCTGAATTCTAATTGTGCAAGTGCTCGGAAATGAACGGTTATTTCTAATTATGACTGTTTCAATATGAATTGCAATATGCCTTTCGATTCAACTTCAATTTAAAAGTGTTGTCTAAAAACTTCCGCTCATTAATATCCAATAAGGTGTTCTGGAGTTTGAATGAAACGATAAAATTCGATCGATATGAGGAAAAGTTTGACTCAAAATCCGAAAATTAGAGGGTGAATCAAACTTTATGAGGTGATTTTGTAACATTGCGTGATTTCTTCTTCTAGCGAAAATTGATACTAATATGGGGATTGCAAATATATGTGTCGAATTTTGAACTTATTTCATATATAGGTGATGAATCTATGGCTAAGTTTTACCTTTTACGAGATATTTAATAATGAAGCGAACGACTATATCGTTCGTTCGATCGTTCGTTTCGTATGAGCTCAGTATGCCGTTCGTTCGTTCAAACTAACGAACTATGGAGTGGCACCGCGCAGTGTGGCGTAGCTCACTGTACGATTCTTTATTTTGACCGAACGAACAACACCGAACGGCACATTTGGGTGAGCGGAGCGAAAAGAGCCGGCATTCATCTAATCCATATATAATTTCCTTTTAGTTTGTCTAATATTAAATATTAGCATCAATTTTTTGTAAGATCGAATGCGAATGTCAGAAAATGTTGTATGAGTAACTACTACAGTTGTAGATAAGCTAGTGACAATTTTTTTGCGCCTTCACCATTTTGCACTTTGCTCACTGTTGTGCCGCAGCTCCCTCCCTATGCGGTAGTAAATAACACCAAAAATGAGAGCAATTTAAGAATATGTTGAAGGGAATAAATAAGAGATACATAATAAATAAAAGGATGAGGAATTATCGGAATCAAAAAAAAACTCGACAAGAAAAAATACCCTCAAGAATAAGGTTATTTAAATTTTTTGATTTTTCCGAATTTTGGAAACTAGCTGAAAAGCAATAGAAATAGAAAATCATAGATGTGTTCCAATTTCCGGTTCAAAATTAAAAAAAACAGCAGAAATTGAAAGAAAACATAGAGAAAAAAATGGGGAGATATGGAATTAATCTTTAGAAATTGGAAAAATTTTCGGATTCTGAAAGTTGAGAAATATCTATGAAATATTATGGAAATTATCCAAACGAGTCAATATTCAAGAATTAAGAGCTAAAAACATTCTTCAAAATTGCAAATTCTTGAATTTTTGAAGTTTTTCTTTGTAATTTTTAAAATGATTTTCTTCCTCTCTCGTTCCATTTTAGTATTGTTGGTTTTATTTCTCAGATTTATTGCGATTTAAATGTCCTCCTCGAGCAAAGCACCTCCGCCGCATCACTTCATCCGTTTTAGAGAGCGCCTCAGTAATTGATTCAACCGGATTCACAGGCCTAGTCATGTTCCTGATTAGTGCCGAAACCCGGGATGAATTATCAGTGCCTCCCTCTACGACGTCTATCTTTCAAACAAAATTCAAACACAGACTAAGTGAGAGTGTTTCAAGCGAGGGGGGCGCCGAAGGCGCCCCCGGAGCCGTCAACGGCTCCGGTAAAGGCGCCGGAGGCGCCCCGGCGCCGAAGGCGCCGTGGTCTTTTCTCCACAACCTCCTCAGTTGGATCGATACTTGATAAAAACATAATGCGTGTACGTGATGAGAAACATTCTTTTTTGGGATGGTGAAAAAGTTATCTTTCTATGCAAAAATGTGAACAGCTGAAACTGTTAAAGCAGAAGATCAAAATATGCCAAACAGATAAGTTTTCAAAAAAATACATTTGCTGAAACAACAAGAATAAAATTTAACGATAATAACTGCGTCAGAAAAAACATGATTTTGTCTATATGGGCTAAGTTAATAAACTAAAAAGATAAAATGTCTTCTATTATACGTTTTCAAATTCCACCAAACCCACATACCAATGAAATTACAAACCTGTTTTCATTTCAAGTATATCTTACGGTCGAATGAATTGTGAACTTATTATCCAATTTATTAATAACAAACATAAATTATGCATATTAATGAAATGAAATGAATAGCAAGCGGTTTATATTGTAATTTTTTTAAAGTCTAAGCGTATTTTATTTCAAGAGCAATTTCATCGATGTAAATAGTCGAGAAATAACTTAGAAGCGGAAATTTAGTGGAGTGAATATTTTCAATTTTTTTTTTTTGATAAGACACTTATGTAAAATGGAATAACTTCCATATTTCAATGTTTGTATTGAATGAATTTTAAAATAATCTTACTTAAAACAAAAGTGAATGAAAATATCTCACCTGAGACTGCCGACCGGTGGAGTGGCATACGGCACACCCAAAAAAGCCTCGACGGGTGGATGAATGTGCACCATCACCCCCCTGAGTGGGCCGTACTTGGTCTCGACGACGCGGGTGCTGTATTTGTGCACCAGCAAGGAGGCGCCGATCCTTTCGGCCAATACCATGGCAAAAACGACGAGGACGCGAAACGGACGTGCCGGATACGAAACGGAACAACTCAATTGTCTCGACGGTGCCGTCGTTTCGGGTACACGCATGACGTCACCACCTACCGCGCCGTTTTTTCATCATCGACTACCGGGCTCGACTGAAACGGTCTTAACGGAGTCATCTTCAGACATATTGCTTGTCTCGGATTCGGCTGCAACAACTGACGCCCGGCGCGTTTTCCTCCCTTTCATGGCCAAGTGTTACAGACCCTATCGAGGAAATTTCCGACAAGTTCGGGAACTGTTGCCAACTTGAATTTTATCGAGAGTCGTTGTTTTTATGATTTATACCATCAGATACGTTGTCCGTCGATAGTCCGTGAAAGTTACGACATCATGTTCCACGAGATCCGCGACCCCTTTGCCGAACAGCTCGCAACAACTGTGGACAAGGAGAAATTAATCAGATTTGACAAAGATGCAAGTAAAATGTTCATCACAGAAGGAGTAATGACTCATGAATAGGTGCCAGATGGTTCTTTCACCTCCATTGATTGTGAAAATGGACGCAAACAATGATCGATGAAAAGCTCACATTCCTCACTTCCCCCTCGTCCAGCAAACAAAGAGCGCGATTCCGTTGAATGTTATCGTTTTCTGAGAAATGAGAGGTGTTGGTGAAGGGGAGCAAGACACAGATCTTAACGTGGTTTATAGGACATGAAATTCGTTCCGTACAATTGATTCGGGAGTTGTATCTACGGTGGCGGCTGCGACGCAGCCTGCAATGCGAATATTTATCTCGGCGACGTAAATGTGCGGCGCGAAAAGTGATGTACAGCACCTTAAATTCCAAATACGTTTTGCGTCTGAGGCCGATTGCCCGCTTTGCGGATCAGAAAATATGAATACAAATTGCTCGCCGTCCGTAATCTGAATACTGAAGATGAAATTTCGACCAACACTCATACTTGCATGCGCGAATGGGGCCCGTTTAACAATATCCTTAGTACTTGGCAACGATACCCGTTTTGAAATTCAAAGCAGAATCTCGATCATGTGTTGTGGGGTTTCACTTGAATATTTTACTCTTATAAAAATATAAACAAAGCCATTTGGAAAATAGTTTCTCGCTCTTGAACGAAAGGCAAATATATTCTTCAACTGGATCTTTTCTTAATGCGGAACGACTCGCAATATGCTCGATTGAGTTTGACGACACCGGCTTATCCGATTTATGACGGAAGTTCCGGTACTAATACTATAATCTTCAGGCGGACTTGCCGTAAAACTTTCGAACTACATCGAAATAATTCCGATATACCGACGCGATGGTTTCAATTCGACCGGATTAGCGGACCACCGCACTAACACGAAATTCCGGGAACTTCCCGAGATCCTTCTGCCTCGTCGAATGGTTTCGTTTATATCAGCGCTTATATTCTCTCAAGCCAATCTGGAAAAAAGCAACTGAGAAGAGTCGGAAACGAAAAGCAGCCTTCCGAATAATTAATTGTCCAGACTGGACGCGGCGCTTTTTCCAGTTCAATCGTTCATCCTCCTAGGACCGTTTAAGTGCCAGTGGTTCCCAGGACAATACGATTCCCCTAGCCTGCTCATCCAGATAACGGAAAGTATTAGGCTGCTTTTTCACGTAGTTCTCTCGGGCTCCAACCTTGCCGAATTACCGACGGTGCATAAACGCACGCCTACTATGGAAAACTCGATTTTACGCCCGGGGCGCCGTTCGAAAATTAAAAAACTTCGAAACACAAAATCACGTATGGATTTTCCTCGAACGATCGCAAACGTAAAAGTGGACGTTAATTCGAGAATTCCTTTCGACGGGAAAAGGGGACGACAGCTACGACGACAAGAGAATATTTTAATAACTTTCTGGTCTCTGTGTTTCGAGTCTGAATCTGAAAAGATGAAAGCTATATTTATAAGGAATTTTTTCATTCTCGCTAGGAGACTTCAAGATTGAATTAGATTCTAATGGAAGGTTTCCTACCTTTGACTGCACTTAAATTTAATCTAACCCGGACCATCTCCGTTTGGGGATATAAATGAATTGATTGGACAAACGCTGGCTCCGTTTATGAAACGTTGCTCATTCGAGGTATTCGAACTAATGTAGTAAACTTTATAATCGTAATTTAAATCGAAGTTTTTATATAATTGATTTCTGGACTTTTTAATTGTTTTGCTACTAAAGGTAACCTAATGTTAAATTCCAAATAAAGTAAGATCGTGTGACTTGGGTCTAGTGCCAGACGTTTCAAATCGCACAAGTGCCTCTGTCATGACCTAACGACTATATATTAAATATATAGCCGGAACCAACGGCTTTACGTGTTTTCCGAAGCACGATGGCATTCTCAAATTAAGTTGGAATTTACAGGGATTCGAACCCGGTTTTTCTGGCTAGTAGACCAATACTACGCCTGTTAGGTACCGATGCCACTAAATTACAAATCATGTGGTGTAAACAGAGTGACAAAACAGTTAGCGAAAGCACTGTTTTCTTTCCAAAAAAGAAGGTGTTTTATTTTTTACTTTCTCGCAATTTGGAAACTTTTTATGGATGTTTGAAATAAGTTTGCATTCATGTTTTGGCCCAATCGGTTCGTCTGTAATCATTTCGCGACTAAAAATATATCGGACTATGTATTTCGAAATTCAAAAAACAGTGCTCATAATGTAGAACAGATTAGTGAAGGTATGTTTCAACACATGTATGCGTGAATTGAATAGAGCAAATGCTCATACGAAAAACTTTATCGGGTATGAAAGCTAATCGTATATTCAAAAGGTCATTACTGGAATTTACTTCGGGTTCACCATGCAGCAAACTGATAAAAAAATCGTTAACACAGAATAAACATAACAACATTTCCTTGTCATGTTTGTCCGAGTGGTTGTTTTCAACCGATTACAACGGATGTTTTCAATATTTAATTGCGATTACTATCAACGAAATTATGTATTTGTTATTTTTTAAATGAAAATGAACCTTGTGATAGCTATTTCTTGTTCAAAGGCAATTCTGAATCGGCATTTTGCATAACGTTATTTAGGAAAAAATCAAGTCAATGAAAAAAGTCCTGAAAGAAATATTTTGAAATATTGACTAAATTATTTTGCTTAATTTCTGATCAAGGAATGAGTAACTGTAGAAAATGCAAATAAAACCTTGAATTGGTTACAATAACTAGAGAGAGTATCCAGAATGTCCCACCACGATGGCTTTTTATTAGAAATATCTTGAGAACGGCTCAGCTAGAAACATGTTGATTACTATGAGCGTGCAATAGTGAGTCCAGAATATAAAGACAAGAAAAAGTCAAGATCTAAAGTTCGGTAAATGCCGCTCTACAGTCATTAGTGATGCCGCGAGACTCGAGACTGGCCTCGTCTCGTCTTGGTCTCGACTTTCGAGACGAGAGCAACCTTCAGTTTCGTCTCGGTCTCTTCTCGTCGAGACCATAGTACAACAGACAAAAAATCGAGTTGAAATGTTGGTTCACTGTGATATTTGGTAAAAATAATTCCGTCATACATTTTTGACATTATCTGTTATTTGAAAGAAAACAACTGAAAATATTTCTGATACTTTTCAAGAAACTAAATAAGTAATGGAAGGTCCGCCGTTTTTCTCGGTTGGGGTGGGAGATGAAGTTAACACAAAAACTAATTTTTGAGTTTCATCTAAATGAAAAAAAAACTATATCACGCAAAAATTTCGTCCAAAAATAACATTAGTAAGGTAAAAGATGTTACGTTAATTTCAATCGCAATTTTTCTTCAAACTACGTCTTCTATTGATTATGTATTCTAACAAAATTGATCGTTTCACGTATTATTTTGATAAATGGTGGATAAAGTGTAACTTTTTCGAGAAAAAATGATTTAAATAGTGGAAAATTATAAAATTGGAAAAAATGATTTTTTGGTGGTAATATAAATTTTTATTTATGGTTGAATAATTATAATTAGTAAATGCAATTATTGATGATCAATGGACTCATTTTATATTTCATATAATTGCATTAAAAATAACAATACAAACAGGAATTAATGAATGTTTGAATTGAATTGTTCATTTAGTTAACAAAAAAGTAAAATTTTTTCAACCTTCTGACCTTCCACTATTGTAGTGAAATTCAACATGAAAAATGCGCATCCCATGTCATGCAGATTGTTTATGTCTTATTCAGATTCAAATCAGTGTACCCAATATCTAATATGTTATCAGACAGTAGATAGTAATAATGAAATAAACCAATAGTCTGAATATTTCTGACCCAAAAAAGTATGAATAGTGCTTCATATATACATTGAGAAATATTTTGATTCAAATTTCAAACTTTTGCAAAGAGAGAAGTGAATACAAAATAGTGTTGTAGATTCCTTCATTTCGCAACACTTTTTCATTCGGATGTTTTTGACTGAATGCAATATCGACCAGCAATTTCAAAAAACAGTTGTTGACCCTTAAAAATCTGAAGGTTTTTTTTTTCAGTTTTACCCAGGTTATTGGAAAATTTTCCGTTGTTATAATGGTATAATTTTTTTTGTTCACGTCTAATTCAGGTTATCGATATTGATACTAAAAATAGCCCATCTTTTTGCCCTTGAACCTTTTTATGTTATTCACGTTTCGTAATGTTTTGAATCTGTTTTCCTAAGAATTTCATGCATCCGTCCTTCGTATTTATAGTTCTCATTGTAAGCTGAATATCATCGCTAAATAGAAATATGATTATTTGAGAATAGCCTCCCTATTAATTTTTTTTTAAACTTATTCAAAACGAACCGAACGAATTTGCCGATTTCTTTCTTAAGAAAAAAATGGAAATATTTGCCATTCCAAACTTTACTTCATACTTCGACCGGCCGACCAATTTATGGTTCATCCGTTTATTCCCGATAAGCCAGTCGTATAGATAATTGAGCACTGAAAGTGTGGAAATCTGATCGGAAAATTTATTGTTGTGTCCTTCAACTATTGATGCCGCGAGAATCTCATCGATCTCGTACACATTCTCTTTTTCTTCATATAAGATTTTTCACTTACCTTCCATTCTTCTTTTTGTTATAAAATATTGCTCTACACTTCGTGTCAATATTACCGTTGTCTGAAGTGACAAAAAATATGAAGTCAGTCCTCATTATTTTCAGCACGATAAACCATATAATGAACATGGTACCTATTGATATTATTATACCGACTAGTATCAATAATGATTATAAACTTTGTTACAGTATTTACCTTTTTCGCTGAAAAATTTCCCATATTTTGAGACGAGACCACTCGAGACGAGACAAGACGAGACTGAACTGCCCTGAGACGAGACGAGACCAGTCTCAAATCTCGTCTCGTCTCGTCTCGCGGCACTAGGTGCGACATTGTAAGGATTATAATTGCCGAATATCATTTTTCTTTCTGTAAGATTATCCGAGAATTAATAGAAAATAAAAACTATTGCCTTCTGTATTATTGTGGCAAAACCTCGAATAAACCGCCGACTGTGAAGTCTGTGAGCCGTGAGGCTCAACTTGCGTTGACAAAAGCTAAACCTCCGACGTTGTCGCTAAAAATGTGATTTTATTTGGAAACAACACCAGAAATAAATGTTTGTCTCTCCATTTTATCTCCATTTTCCGAATCATTTACTAAAAGAAAAAATGAAGAGAGCAGTAGTGAGTGGCTAGAATTATTTGGATATGTCCTGTCAAGTCCATTCACAATTCAAGTAAATTGAGTAAATGATGCCGAGGAACCCTTTCCACAAAAGACGTAGACGATGGAATACATATTTGCAACTTCATTCAAACAAGATCATGTTGAAATGCATCCGAAATGTACACCGGGCTCCCGGAATATTAATTTCGAGGCTCAATTAAGCGCAGCACATGTTACTGTGAACAAGGTTCGTAAAGTTTAGCTTGTTCGTTTGCGACCATAATAAATATATTTTGCGACATATTAATGAAGGAAGGATTTTTCTCGAAGAAACAATGCGATTAATCAGAGTTCCAAAGCGAAGGAACTACCCGCTCATTAATGCTGCCTGTTAAATATAACGCTGTTTAAGAACTAGAAATAAGGGTTTTCAACCGACGAGTATAACCATTACGAGTTTGCCGTCTTTTAATGCCCGACGCCGCCGTGGAGATATTTGAATATGCGGCCATTTAATCTTCTGAAATGTTTCGGTGCGTCTTAAAAACTAATTCATTTGCCCCGGTGGTGTTTAGGTACTTTGCCTCTGAAATACAAATGAGTATTCTTCGTTAGATTTTTCTCTGGAGCTTGTCTTACATATATTTCATTAATTAATCTCCGACGTGTCAAAAAGCATTTCGTGGTTGAAGTTAAATGCGCAAGTTTGAATAAAAAGCTTGTGGTTCCTTTCTGAAAGTTAACTGATTTGGAGTCGCGGCCACCGCAAAGCTCCCTTTCAACCCTGAAATTGAAATCCTATAAAACGACAGCTCCTCGTTGATAAGGCAAAATCATTTACACTGCTTTCATGGGATTTTGCGACTAGAAAGAGCCGTTCGAAAATAAGCGATATTTCCCCGGCGCCTCACGGCAAACGCCATTTTCCCGGGTTATACCCGGGACAGGCAACGGTGTATCTCGTCGATGCAATTCCCGAATTCTCGGCATTTTATGTCGCCCCGTATATCACGTGCTTTATTTATCGTGAGAACGTGTTTTTTTGTCGCATAACTCGAATGTTATGTTCGAATTTTACTGGGACAGAACAAATCGACAACCCTAAAACGAATAAATTCGAATTGATTTGGGGATTATCGTTTCGGGCGACAAATTGTCCATGAGAAATTTCAATCGACAAAGAGAATATGTCAATGGAAATAATGCGAATGGCTTTATTGAAATCGCTCGTTCTGTCTGATGTGCCGCCAGCGTCTGTATGGCGCCAGAGACAACTGCCCTTCTAGGACTCCCAACTGACCGACCTTTCAAGGCCACTCATCGCTACCGAGAGTTCGCCATTCGACCAATGTCCTCCGAGGGAGTTCAGATGAAGATTCTCTATTTTCCAACGTCTGAGTATTTCTCTTGTCTTTCGGGGAAAAGAACGCAGATTGTGGGGAGTTCAATTTTGTTTGTTTGGAATATCTTCAAAATTATGATTTTTAATTGGTATTTGCATGGGTGTAATTCCTGTGAATGAATTTTAAACAGTGAAAAATAAAGAAACAGTTAAATATCTGATGAAATCCACTTTTTTGATTTTATCTTTATTAAAACAGTAGATTATTTCACTCACAACTCAATCGAGTCAATGGATACAGACAAATAAAATGACAAAAACATATTACCAATTCAAAATGAACAATAATTTTCGATTTTCGTTTGATTTTATTTTATTTTCCACTAAATAAAACACATTCATTTATAATATACAATATTTGGTTTCGTTCTTTTTCAAATGCTCAAATTATTAGGTTCTAAATGTTTATAGAACGCAAACAGGCAGAGATAATAGTTGATAATGACAGGGGATTTCGCTGAGTGGCCACTCCAAACAATCCGCGATAGTTTGGTCCGAATATTGCATGCGTCTTCATTAGTGGTTATGACGTCAATTATAGTCATCTAGTATTCGGGGCGACCCAGTTAACGAGGGTCGCGTCAACTCCATCGGCCCAATTTTTTTACCGGATTACAAAAAAAAATAACTAATTAAATACGGGATTATCAATCTGCTGGAAAAGGAAAGCCGCTCTTGATACGAGGTCAGCTCGTAGATTGTATCCGAGCAGAATGTATGGCGCTTGTCATGTCTGAATACTTGATGCAGATGAGAAGAGGATTTGGGGTAGTGCACGTATTATGTAGATATATCCTGTATGTGTATCTTTCCGCTGATGAACCAGCTTTGTTCCATAATCCCTTCCTGTGGAACAGCTATGGGGTTAACGTTTATCTTGTACGTTAGGATTTTCAGGCATAAAATGATCTAATCCGCGAAAAAATCTTTCAGGATGCTACATAATTGAAAATGCCCATTGAGAAAACGACCAGGAATTATTAAAATGCAGCCTGGACCAATTTCGACGTGTTACTGTGCGCAGAAAAAATCCAGTCTTGAAAACTGTGCGGTTCCTTCGAAATGAGTTCGTACTAGATGCAAACCAAGCGATTCACTTCGCTCACTTAAACGTGCAGTTCAATATGGTTCCTTCATACAAATCGTGATACGAACTTTTCGTAAATTTTGAATGTGTGCTTTCGTAAAAATTTACATTTTTGGAATTCACATAATTTCCACACGCATTACATTTTACACACAACCGTGACAAACTCATTATGGCTTTCGCGGCCGTCGTTTACCAAAACACCATGACTCACCGAAACACTACTGTTCACTGGCGCATCACTGTTCACTGATACACTACTACTCACTGAAACACTACCGTTCACAGAGTCCTTTGACGGTCTTTACACTCGTAGAACCGCAGTGACTCTGTGAACGGTAGTGTTTCAGGGAGCAGTAGTGTATCAGTGAACAGTGGAGTGCGAGTGAATAGTAGTGTTTCGCTGAGTTATAGTGTTTTAATGAACAATCGTGATCTCGAAATCTACATCAGTTATCGATTTGACTGAGGAGTTGTGGGGGACGTTAAGCTCGCTGTTATAACACCGACCACTACGAAATTCATCCAGGGTTTCGGCATTTGTTTCTAATTCAATGAGAAGCTTTGCAGCATCCTTCTTTCTATCGCATGAGCCGACTGTGCCGTTGTTGCTTTTTATCAAGTTGTATACCAATAATTTGTCTTCCAGAGCACGATGACTCTACTAAACTAAAATTTAACACATGATGAAAGCTTTTCAATTCTTCCTTAGCCATTACAATGAATGTAAAGCAAAAAGTAGTCCATTTAACATAAACACGTACACGATGCGGCAAGTTCGCATCTCGCCCACGCGGATTGTGAAGTTGCTCGAGCAACAATAACCTCCTTGTAATTCTCATCACCTAAATGCATGCTCTGGCAACTTGTCCCGTAAGCCTCCGACTCAATATGCCCCGAAGTGAGCAATTCCGCCTGCAATATTCATAGTCGTGTCGTTTAATCAATTTCACACCGGTTCAGACTGGTAATTCAGGGTCGAAACTTCCCATCTCGCCTGTCGCGACTTGCTCGCTCAACCGGAAACGGCTGAACGCCAGAATCCGGCGCGATCCTTCAATTAGATTGAAGATAAATCAACGGACCGGCGAAGTAGCCTCTTAGATATATTAAACGATCCGTTGTCCGTCTCGTATCGAGAAAACCGTCAATCCCAACATTTTTCCGACAAACGGGGGAGGATTTATATGTACATCGAATAACATTTCACGGCCAGTCGACCGGTTTGGAGATTTTCCGAGAGTTTCATTCAATGTCATCGCCACAGAATGGAATAATCCTTTCCAGGATCAAGTCCATATTTCACGGAGGATTTGAATTTCCTGTAGGTAGGGTTGCCGGACCCTTATTTATATCCCAAAGGGTGTGTTGAAACAAGCGCAATACCGAGCTGCGAATGAAGGCGTTTCGGAGTATCTTTTCCGTGAAGTTTGTAGCAACATCATGCCGCGGAGTAGTTTGAGGTTCCAGATTACATATATCTATTCTTAATATGCCAGGCTATACCTTTTATAGAAATGATCGTTGCTTCATTAGTGATCGAATCGCACATCTCATTTACAACAACTCTGGTAATGAGTCTGAAAGTTCATGCTGAAGGCTTCCCCTTAATTATGCTTACATAATGTTATAATCACTAGTAATACCACAAGAGCATCGAAAATAACCGAATATTTTTCCGAGTCACGCGAGAGAGAAAGGGGGTTTTTTGAAGGATTACGTCGAGTGACGAGCGAAAAATATTCTTTACTTTCGATTGCTCGAGTGGTATTGATGGGATTAAACAAAGAATGCATCGAGTGTAATAAGTTGTTATTTTGACGTTTGTCGATAGAAACAAATATTCACTTCTGTGACAGATATTGAATAATGTTCAAATTTATATCGTGTTCGTTAGTTCAATCGACCCGCCGAAACACCAAAGCGATTATATCACGTCGAGAAGTGCATTCACTTATCTATACGCTTTTGGTAAGGGAAATGCTCGATTGCTTATTGATCCTATTTATCATTAGTTGTATAATCATTAGTAATATCACAAGAGCATCGAAAATTAGCGAATATCTTTCCGAGTCACAGGACGTAATCTGCGTTTTTTGAAGGATTACTCGAGAGACGAGCGAGAAAGTGTAACGAATGGTTATTTTGATTCTGTATGTATATTTTGACGTTTGTCGATACAAACAATTATTCTCTTCTGTATTGATGAAATTTACCCCTTTAAGATGTATTTATTTGAATTCAGTTATTTGATTATTAGGGGTGTTGAAAAAGTTGAATAATTGAAAAATTGCTATTTCTTTATCAACGTTTCGGGCTGGACCCTTTTTCAAGATTTTACAAATTTGGCGGATGTATAAATGACAAGAAAATTATTGGATAACAATGCTTAGAAACGGTAAAAAGAAAAAAAAAGAAAAATAGACAGAGACTTGATTTGAGTCATGTGTTATCAAGTAAAAATGAATATATTTTGTGTAAATTTTTAATATCTGTCCTATCGTTTATTGAATATTTATTTTTTCTAATATGAATCATTTCCAGAAATTCTCTTGATTTTTTGTTCTTTTCGTAATCTAGGATTTCAACTTCATCGAAATTGAACGTGTGTTTTAATGTTTGTGTATGTTTATATAAAGCTGTTGGTAATTTTGAGTATTTGTGTCCGTTTAATCTGTCTTTTAGTTTTTGTTTTGTTTGTCCAATATATAGACCTTCGCAGTCTTTACATGGAATTTCGTATATGATGTTTGATTTGTCTTGAATTGGTGTTAGTGATTTTAATTTTGTGAAAAGGTTTTCTATTTGTATATTTGGTTTGTGAGCAATTTTGATATTCTTAATATAATAAAATAACTGAATTCAAATAAATTCTCTTCTGTGACAGATATGTTCACATTTATTTCGTTATTTCTGTGTTCGTTAGTTCAATCGACGCGCCGAAACACCAAAGCGATTATATCACGTCGTATATTATATATACGCGGTTGCTGAAGAAAATGCTCAATTGCGATTGGTCCAATTTATCATGAGTTGTACAATCCTCCTTATATACACCACCACAGAAATATATAATCATTGAGTAATTTCACTTTGCCGTATATACATTTGGCCAAATCCGTTTATATTAAATAGATGCAATGAATTATTCTTCCAAAAATCAAATATTCCCAAATGATCTAATATTATTTATTATTAATCGATTGACCATGAAGTATTCATTTGCACACTATCAACAGGTGTTGAGGTGAGTTTACGGATTTCAATAAGTGCATAACAACCGAATAGAATTCTGTTTGAGGCGGATTCGTGGATTCGCGTTCGTTCATTATTAAATTATTGTTTCGTTACGCTCCAATGATATTTTCCGTGGCATGGAGTTATTTATGTGAATTCCGCTCGCTAACCAAATTTCTGTTTCCGATATTGATGTAGAACACGGATGGATGAATAGAAACGAGCGGTTGAGAGAAATTACAATGCCGAAATACTTCATTGGCTACGTCGTCGCGTCGCCTCCTTCTACCCCCTAAGCCCACTAAAATCCCTGTGCAGAATAACTCAACTTTCTCTTATTCCCGTAATAAAGAGAGAGAGAGCAAGGTAGATTTGTGATAAAAACTCACCAAATTTATACTCAACAAGTTTGGAATTCGCCTAGTTTCGAGTGATTCTTTTCTGCATTTACAACGCAAATTAGTCATAGTTATTCAGGGAGTCCATTCTAACTTTTCCCTTCGATATTTGGAAAGTTTCACAACGAATGTTGATTTTTTGCACCGCTTGTCAATCCTCTGAATAAACATGAAAAGGAAGTCGTCCGTCCTTCGATACACATTCCACGTTCGAAAATAAGCTATTAGAAAAGTCCAAAGTCAATAAAACTCGGCGATTATCTAGTTTATTATTTGTTATAACAAACGACAGCAACGCGTCGCGACTGTTGAGATAACATCAGAAAGAGGAGGCTTATTGATTTGTTCGAGTCGGACGTGGAGTGCCGAAATATCGGGTGGAAAACCGAGGATGAATTCTTCCCAACATTTTCCAGGGTCATGAAGATCTTTCCTCATACGAGACTCGACAATAGACCGAGGCTTTCGGATATGAAATAGTTTAGGAGACGTGCCGTAACCACCGAACCGGTTCAAATCTTTCTCGATTCCGAGGACTCCCGTTAGGCAATATGAGTGAGGGTGCCTTCCATACGGCGCTCAAAAATCTTCGAACAAATGAAATATTATATCAGGAAACGCGCTTTGGAATTCTCAGATCTCGTAATGCCTTTAAATACGAGTCGACTGGAATTTCTAGATGAGTTTTTTTTTATTTTTACGTGATCTTCTGACATGTGGAGTCAACAATATTCTCCAGATTCCAGCGTTAGGACATTCTATAAAATCAATTGGGAACACGATTAAATGAAAAGTAGATTTCCAATTGTAATATTAACGCTTCTCATCCGAGCGCCTGCACCATTTTACGCACACACAACGCAATCAAATCATTTCTAGCATGGCCGGCTAATACGATGATAAATCACGTACTGATATGAAAGAAAGCTTCTTTAATTTATAACATCCGAACGCTCCGTAGGGCGTGAGAAAAGATTCACCGACGGATCACGGTATCGAATCAACGCGTTCAATCAAAAAATAATGCCGTAATCAGATTTTGCCACGCCATTCGTAGATTTGTCCGACGTGGACTTACGTTTGCGAATACTTCAATAAAACTTATTCCAAAGTAAATGATAAATTTCGACGAATTCGTTTCTTTCTAAATCGAAGTAATGAGAATTTACGACTTCCGCGAAGAAATAAATAATAACACGAAAGTGGGTTAACGTGAAGGATGCAGAAGGCGGCCAAGTAACGGTATTTTTCAACTTCTCCTCTGCCTTTTAATTCCACCACAACCTGTTCCCGAAAATTTATGGAACAAAAAACGTAATTACCGAAGTTGCTCTTATGCATTTTGAGAGGGTAATCGTTCCGATGTTTGCCCGAATAAATGATGGGCAAATCGAGAATTTATTATTTTAATTTAGTCGCATCTGAATTATGGGCTCATGCGTGCCATTTTCGTTCGAAATTACCGTCGAATAGGGTCGTTTATGTGCCGTTTCACAAATAATAGAAAAAAAAATCGCACCGGTAGATTTATGGAAAAATTTTATCGTCAGTTAGATGTCGCGTATTTCTGTTACGATGTAAATTGATGCATGCGCCTGGGAAGATTAATGACTGCATTGATAATTGATAAACGATGTATGAATATTGGGCTAAACTGAGGCGTAGGGATAATTCCCAGACCTCTTTCCAACTCGCAACTCCTCGTCCAAAAGACTCACGAATCACGATGCCATGATGTTTAGTCTAGTAAATCACTGAAATAATCGCGTAACCAACGTAGAATGGACCTAGGCCCGGACAATATTCGCGACATTAATCATATTAACAATAACGTGCACTTCCCTAATTGATGTTGATGTGTTGTGTATTCCATCTTGGGTATAACTCGGTTAAGACGGAAACTCTCCCCGCTTTGTTTGTCCCATTTCATAGTTTAATATCGTTGCCGAGAATAAACCGGCATAATGCCGAAATTTAGTGTACCATTGTTTAAGTGACTGATTACGCAAGGTGACACATAAACCGCCATCTTCATATAACGTTTTCCTTCCTATCTCAACACAGTAGTGAAAAGGATTCCGGTATAAGCCTGATAATCACCGCTAAGGGAAAAAAAACAAAATAACTATATTTTTTGCATATTCAGATAAATTTTATGTGGAAGTTTTTCAAATTCTTCAACCATTTTGGAATGAAGGCCACTTTTCAATTGCTCCCTTATTCCTGAACTGAAGATGATTCCCTTTATTTATCATTGACATGGAATGAATTCGATTCTTCGCCGACCTATCAGAATCCATTCACTCTCATTCACTTAACGATCCACAACTCTGGCATTCACTAACGTGGAAGTGGGTATAAGAAAACGTTTTAAGGTTTCACCGAAATATGCTCGCTTCTCTCTGGAATATTCAATGTTTGTGTTTGCGAATTGCGTTTCCTAAATTGATTTCTAAAAGGCCGAACGATTCCTCAAACAAGAATTTCTTCAACATAAAGATTTCGGTACTTGTAATATAATGAACTGACGATGGGTTCCATATTATTACGTGGATTTCCAATTTACATTACCATTGTTTGCTTTTTCACGACATACAGTAATGAAGACGAAGAAAATCGTTTGTCCTTCTGGAGTGCTAACAGCCGGAAGTAGAATTGTTTTGAACTAATATCAGCATATGCGAGAAGGGGCGAACACAAACGAACATATCCTTTCCACAACAACATGAATGTGTGAATGAAGGGAAACTTTGTGCGGTTCAAGTTACTTCACAAATAAATTGACGAGATGTGGTATAATATTTACTCTGCTGCATAATGGTGATTATATTATACCTCTTAACACTTATAGGGTTCAATTTTTATCTTTCTCTTTTTAAAGTTTCTTTTTAAACAGCTGTGCTCATTTTGCTCCCCACATCGAAACTTTCGTAATCGACAAATTTTTTTTTTAATTCCTATGGAAATTACATAATTCATACGTTTTCCAAACAATCGTAATCTCGAAGTATACATTAAATATCGATTCGACTGAAGATGCTTGAACATCAAAATTTACCGATTTCGTTTGAAAGATCAACGCTATCTCCGAAGACGCTTGATAATTATTCCCGTAATTCACCACCGTTTGCCTCTTGTTATGTATACACCTGCCCAGCGAATGAAGTGAGCGGACATAAAGCCGTATACTTTGCCGTCGTTGCGCGATCGAGGTAGTATGTGCATTCGAGCAGGCGCGCGCATGTGTGTGTGTGCGGCAGAATTTTCTGTTCACGCTACAGGCTAAACGACGCTTCGTAGAACCACAAAATTTTAGAAAAGGATGGACATTAATGATCTCCTTATTCGATCGCAATCGGAAAAGCCATTCTCCAGATATACTCGAAAAACTGCAAGATTTTCGGAAATTTTTGCGACCTCATTTTCACAGCCAGGAGTTCGAAATTCGGTACAAATATACCTAAACATTTATTCTTCAGGCAAAATGAGTGAAGAAAGAGCAATTTCGCAGAAATGTTGTAATTGTATCAAAAAAGTGGAAAATAATTGAATTTGAATAATTCACAAACTATTCTAGATTGCGACATGATACTTTCCCATCCTAAAGAAAATATTAATTAGTATCTTTGTTTTGGGGTCATCTGAAACGTGGTAATCGCAGACTTTGGGTAAAAAATTCACGATTTCGTCGAATATTGAACGCATAGCAGCTAACGCTAACGAATTTTCGGTGAAAAAATTCTTATTTTCTTTCACTATTATTGCTCTTGTCGATGAAGGAGCAAAATCAAATCAAAACATGAAAATGCCAAAGATTGTTCTCATAACTCAACTTCTAAAACCACCATTCAATTGCTATCAAATAGGGCTCCAATCACCTTGCTCACTATTCCTGTCTAAAATGAACCGTTTCTGAGAAAAAACATTTTGAAACTTTCGGGAAGCCCCGATGAGAGGTAACTCGGCTGTTAATTATTCCACCGCTTTCAATTTTCCCAAAAATCGTAATTTTATGAACCATTGCTCATGTCGTTGTTTTTAGCTATGCCCTACCGTTTTCAAGAAAATCGGTGTGAAACGTAAAAATAATCGATTCGTTGCATTATGCACGCATTTTTTACCTCGAATGAAACGCGACGACTGTCCTTTTGTTACGGTGCTGATGATTACGAAATTCATCCCGGGTTTCGGCACAAGTCACAACGCAAGAAGTGAATTCACCTAAAGCAGCGCTGATGCTTTGCTTGGGGTACACTTACTCACAATAAATCTGAGGGAGAAAAAAACAAAAAATAAATAAATAAATTCAGAAATGTTTAGTTTTATGCAATGTTTTGTGGTTTCACTTATTGAGTGTGGGGCGTTTTCAGTCTTTGGCTTTTCCTATTTTCCGTGGAATTTTCACACTTTGTTCTTTATTTTGGAAAAAATCAATGTTTTTCCGTTGGATAACTTTTTTTGAATGTTCGAGTTTGATTTCCTGTAGATCGTTTTTAATCAAAAATATCAGAAGGAAGGTGGAAAAAGGTTCCATTAAATAGATTGAATTTACGTTCTCAAAAATAAAAACTTTCAATTAGAATAATCTTGACTCGAATGTCAGTGGCACAACATAAAGAAATGACAGGAATATATACAATCAACTTTTTCACGAAAATATTTGGAGCGTTGCCTGGTGCCATTTAATAAAGGGTTTATTTCAATATTGATTTTGAGATACAAGGAGTGTCAGAAGTATATTGGCTCGCTTCTTTTGCGGAAATAATTGTACGTTCAACCACCCTTCCTCGTCGAATACAGCACCCTTTACTTCATCCCCTTGTGCTCAGTTGACGTCAATGAAAACTTTTGATTAAAAATCATGATTACATTCGATTAGTTCACAATCACAAAAACCTGCACCGTTTATTGGCAAAAGCTGAACACAGTGCGAAGGCACTTTTATCACTTTTTTTCAACAAATTTCTGAATATTAATACAAAAATTGGTCTTAAACTCAAGTTTTAGAGGACTTCTCTCGAAAAGCACAACATTTTGCCTATTCAAAAGAACTCTATTCGGATTTAAATTTACATATGAATCAAAAGTGTTTTAGTTTAAAGTACAAATGACAATTGTACAGATACGATTAAAAGAAACCCCAAATGTATGAAAAGAAAAATGAATTATCGTTCCTTTTAGAAAGATTTATTCGGCTGAAAAAAAAGCACTTATATTCAGTCTTTCCCCCATATACTCTGATATCAATAGAATGCGACAGAATTTCAATCTATAAGCTCTTAACTCACATAAGAGACCCACAGGACGTAGCGAGCATGTATAAATATAAGAGGTGTGTAAGATATTCCATATTTACACAATATCGATTGGACATGAACAATACTTCTGACGAGGACGTCACTTAAATAAATGGAAAATCTTTTGAATACGAAGCACGATAGAAAGAAATGACAATGTTATAGAGAGTTATAAAATTCTTAAAACTGATTTTTATCTTCAAATTTTGACTTGATGTTCTAGTAAATACGTTGCTTGCTAGTGTGTTCACATCGTTTAACCAAATCGCACTTCTGAGTTGTCTATGTATGTCGTGAGACACATAAGCGGAAATTACAACCCCCGATGAGATCCATAATGAGAGATTGGGCGTAGGGGACCGTTTCCTTCTAGCAACTAAACATCGCATGGAATTTCTGCTAATTAACCGAGCTCCGTAGTAAGATTCCGGAAAGGCTGCGCGATAATATATTTTCGAGAAAGTTATCTCGGTATATTGTAAATAACGAAAAAGAGATTCCGCTCCCATTAAGCGTAATGATACAGCACACACATCGTAGGATAATTGAATTAATTTGCGAGAAAGGATTGCCAAAACGAGATTTTCGCATTTTACATAACGTTATTCATTGTCGTTTATGAAATTTGCCACTTCATAATGTCGAAATTTTACACAATGTAGGTAATGTGAAGTTGTTGTTCCCTTGGGCAAACTTCCGAAACTTCATTTCAGAGCCCTTATGCTCGAGATATTCGAACTCTTGGGAATTCAGAAAGCGGAACTAGTAAACGTGATAATGGAATAAACTGTGTCGGACTTTACCTTAGGGAAACGAAAACAGATGCACCATATAATTTTTGGTTGCTGAAAATGGTAAATAAGTGCTTCGACATCAACTTCCAAATCTCCTGTTTTGCAAATGAAAATTAAAAGAAATTAAAGACAATGACCTATTTAAATTAGACCCCGGGTGCCATTATCGATTCAAGAGAACATTTTCATTTAGAAACAAGCAAACACTTATTTTATTTACTTACGAAGAATTAGAAACGATTCTTTATTGAATATTACTCGTTTGCGTTATCCATTTCCTTTATGACTTGCGCCAATGTAATAAAATTTGCCAATAACCTATATGTATATGAAATGATGGGTTGTAAGACGTCGGTTCAGATAGAACTATGAGTTATAACGGAAATTTGTTGGGCGCTTCGCAAAATCGAGCAAAAATATGATATTAGCCGATAAATCTCCATATACACACTCCAAAATAATGGAAGTAATCCACTTATTCCATTCGGGATCACGAACCGCCTCCAAATATTTTATCTGCGGGTGGCTTTTCGACCCGACAACCCTCGAATTCTTCTGTAACGTAGAATTATCACCACGTTAATATACGAGCTCAATAAAAGCTCCAACGTCTCCGGAGACCCGATGCGGAGTGTACGAACGCGTAAAAAGTGGAAAAATATTCATTCAACTTGGCTCATTGCTATAATCCCTAGATTATATGACATTCGATATTTTTATCTCACATCGTTGTTTCGGAATTTTTTGGATATTCGAGAGAGCTGTTAAGCGGGTAGGTAAGTGGTGATATTTCTGAAGGCAATATTTCCTATTTCCCGTTTCTAAAAGGATTTCCAATCTTCTCGAAGGAGAAGTCCGGTTTATTTCCTCCTTATCTTCTATATTAAAAAAGTACACTCGATCTGCAATAAACGGCCGCCCAAAGTCAAGTATCTAGTCGGATAGTTGACCTTTGAAAGAGGGAACGATTCTCGACAAGAATGTCTATTAAAAAGCGGACTTCTGGGGTAATTCCGTTCTTCGAACTGGGACGAGGTTATGTTATAAAACGATCCCCAGTAATGATCAGATGGAGTGATATCAGTACACAACAGGGACGCCGCATCCCCTCGATACGACGACAACTTCAGATTTCTCCCTAGCAATAGTTCAAGTATTTTACGGCTTTTGAATTTTTCTCTTCTGAATTTACGAATACGGAAAAGTCCAGTAGCGACCGTATCCATTTCGAGTTACGTAAATTCTTATACTTGGACTGATCAAAAAATTCATTTCATGTTTGATGTTTATTGAGTTCAGAGTCAAATCCAAATGAATAACAAAGTTTCTATTTATATCACTCGAAAATAATTCCTTATTTAAACGCTCACATTATTTACAAAAGCAATTAAACGAGATAAACGTTGATGCTCAATAATAAAATAAAAACAGTTCTAAGCCCCAAGAAAATTAGCCCATAAAGTGTGTTTCCACCTGTTTGCGACACAAAAAACCCAAATTGGTTCATTCGTTTAATCGAAAGCACGTTCACGACAAAACCATCGTTAGTACCGCTTCGAAATACCATTTCCCTATAAAAAACTAGAAACAATTCGATGCAATCACGTTTTCAGTTCAGGTCGCAAAAACTCGATCGAAATGTAGTTGAAAATGAATAAATCATGGAAAGCCAACGTTCCAACGCAACCCAAACAAATTGGTGTTTGTAAGCGACCCAAAATGTCCAATTTAAAGGGGCCGAATTTGCCTTCATCCCTATGCGAGTCCAGTTGTGATTCTATTATCGCTATCTACCCTATTTCTGGTTCATATCAGGGTGGATTTTCTGATTGACTCCGCAGAGAACTCGGACGACGTTTCACGATTCGAGGTAAATTTCGATAATTTCTCGTTATCGAAACATGACAAGCCAGTGAACGGACGCTGTCCGCATTCACGTGTGAACATTTTTTTATGTCCACCGATTTTGATCGAATAAAATCGTTCACCTACAATTGCTGTCACTCTGCAAGTTCGTGTTTACAACAGAAACAGTTGCGGGGAAAATAATCTCCTAGATTATATGTGGATATCATGAACTATTAAATGGATTTGGAAAGTTCTTGCTTTGAAACAACGACAACGTCGAATTACTTTTTCAATCATAAATAACAATTAACGTATTTTCAGAATTAAGTAATGAATAATAATTAAAAAGAAATTCGATTTATTTCGGTGAACATATTATATTGAAACACTTAGTATTGGTACACATGCGGTAACTAATTTAATTTTTAATAGCGTACATGATAACGAAATAATAAATGAATTAATTCGGGGCATTTATACGATGCTGACAGATCGCGTAATCCCCAAATATTATAGTATGCATTTTAATGAACTATTATCTCCAATTGTACGATCGAATAGAACAAACAGATCAAATTTATAGTTCACGATTGAATCCGAGATATATTTTGTCCGGTCCATCGTTACCGTTATAATATAATGAATTCGCGTAATATATCTTTCGGGTTGATAAATCTGTCCCACGAAATCCATTTTAGAGGTATTGAAACCGAAAGGACGATTTTTCACTATGCGACACTTCGAACGAAAATCGACCGCAGTTTCCATTATCATTCTATTTTAATGAAGGCACTGATTAGTAGGGTTGAATTTATTCGTCCATACCAATTATCGTACATTAATTAATCAATAACGAGACCCGGTCTTAACGAAGGACACATTTGCGTAAATTGGTGAATGCGCCATGAGCCGAAATCGCTTTTGCTTTATATCAATTGATCATTGTTGAAATAGGAAGACTGATAACCGATCACACCGACAAAACGTATACATAAATATTAGAAATTATGCTAATGCATTTCCATTTAAATTTCGAATTAATATCTCTTAGTAATTATGCCGGTGAAAAATCGTTTGCCTGTCCCAAACTGAAATAACGTTGATTTTAAACATAGCAATGTTCAATCGGATACATTTTTTTAACACACGCTCACTGCAATTACCATTCGGGTTGTATCTGATCTGGATCAATCGATTAAAAAAGAGTGGCACTATTTGAAAAAGAATTCAATATAGAATATTTGACCGCAAACCGGAATCGATGATAAATTTTCGCGGAAACAAGGATTCCGCAAGGTTTCCAATTTGAACAATGCCGCGGTTTCGTCTGCAAGTTTGCAATAGTTCCCCAAATGAAGATGCGGAATTGTGTTTTCTTTTACACTTCCGATGTCGGAGAACGGTGATTATTATTATGATCTGCACTTTGGAGACTGCTATCCGGAAATAGCTCCACAAAGATGCTAGTGAGGCATTTCTTTTGTTTTTCACTTAATTTGTTTTTCCGAGTGTGATCTATTGATCCTACTTTTTTCTTGATTCAAATGGCCACATTAACTTTCTCTCTTTGTAGAATAAGCATCATTTGCTCCCCTTCCGTTTCTGCCAAACACTTCTATTGTTACATGTTAGACGCTTGAAATCTTGAGCTTTACTCTGGTTTCAGGGCTCTTTGATTTTATTTCGTTTTGAGATACATGATTTCCTTACGTTGAATAGCAGATAATGAATCTCATTTTAAAGAGGCATCCAAGCTTCGCCGGTAGTGAAGGGAGAACTCAATTTAGATTCCGACGTTTCCATGCGACAAATGTGGAGATTCCTCGCTAGATGGACAGGATCAGGAGCGTTTTCGTAATGCGTATCATTTTCGTTTATTCTGTTTTATCCCATTCGAGTAGTGAAGTGAAGATTTATGATCCATTGGACTATTTATTTTCGAATGATACCCAGTTAAAACTTTACAAACAACATTTCTGCTGTCTTATAGTATATGGAGTGCGGAAAATCGATGATTTCATGCGAGTGTCAGTTTGACGAACGAGGCGAAGCGAAGCGGAGCCGAGTGTGCGATGAAATCCGACTTTCCACGAGTAATGAACGACATTTTTCGGACGATCACAAAGATGGAATTAAATCAAGAATCATTTATTAACACCAAGTAATTGAGAATTGCTTCCATGTGAAAAGAATAGTGCAGTTTGCATTCGTTAGCTACAAGAAATTATAAACTTTTACATTCTATGTTCTGCGTTATCTAACCTCAATTCAAAATATAAAATATAGATGACATTTATCAAGTTAGAGATAGAATTTTCAATTGACATCAATACTTGAAGTATTCAAGAATTTTTTCAATCGGCCATAAAATATTCCCATAATGTTCCAAATCAAATTAATTTTCAATTATGTTCACTTATATATCACAAAAAAATTTTTGGGACTATCCTTATACGTGTATATGTAGCTACATCATTTCAAATTGCGTTTCTGACATGAGAAACCTTTCCGTGACAGGTATTTGATGTCATCTCAACGTTTTTGATGTCTACAAGGTGTGACTTTTAACCGTCCAACTGTTGTTTGTATTTCGGACGTCTTAATGACATTCTATGCACGATTGCAGTATAATATGACAAATATAATCAAATTTCTATGACTTAGAGATCTTTTTATTGCCCGCGGCCGTCTTTATGTCCGACGGGCAATAATGAAATGACAAATATGCGGATGCCATGTTAACATCGGTCTTTTTCTGCAGCTTCTTCAATTTCGTTCATGTTTGTATTTCAAATTGACTGTCAAAACAAATGTATTCACAGTATTTCATGTGTTTTCATAGTAACGCACCAATGCCTACTGGTTATAAAATAAATTCATATCTTCTGCTATTCTCTATTTTTATGTTTATGTTATTTAGTACCTTCCTCTCGAAATTATTAGCAATAATTCTCACGTATTTTATATAGCAGCCCCCCTATTTCTGGAGGTATATTTCCGTCACTTTGCATCTTATAAACACTTCGAACAATATTAACGACGTTTTATTGAGGAATGATAACCACAGAACATATTTCTCATATATGGTGACAACTTAAAATCCAACTTGTCTATGACAGCAAATTAAACCAAACTGAACGAAATAGTTGAAATCAACTCTTTTCTTTAATGTCATTGTTGCAAGTAATGTTCAATGTTGGGTATATGAACTAAATATGCATTCTATGTTTGGCATTGACGTTTGCTGTAGTCAGGATATATTTGGCTATAAGAATGATACACTGGAAACCCTAATCTAATTTATTCATGAATCTAGAATTGAAAAGTGGGCGAATTGAATCAAGTTATGCTTTTCGTTAATGTTCTTTTAAGTTCTGGTACTTCGTTCGCCTCATTAATATTCAAAGAGATATAGGAACTAAACTTCTCATCTATTTCAACCTACTTGGCATAGGTTTCATTTGGATGTCACCACGTTCCCACACGGATTAAACCGGTTTTATCCGTGCGGGAAAGACTTTCCTGTACAGTTGCATGCAATTGGCAACTTTCTACAATCGAAAAGCGTGATGATATGAATCACTTTCGTACGTTGACGCCTGAAAAAGGTATTAATAAATCAAATGTGTAAATCGTGCATAAAGTTCTGTATGCATTTCGGGCCTAACCGGTTTTTATGGTCCTCGGCACTTTCCCGAGCTCCGCGCTCGGGTTTTGCATACTAGCATTGTTGACCATATTTATCAAAAAACCAAAAATTAATATTTTATGAGACAATTATTCTCCAAAATTGTTTTGACAATTCAACTTTCATGATAACTTCTACCACGTCACTGATACTTTATCTATGCACAGTAAAGCAACATTTGAATTCATCGCCGAATCAAAATAAGGTAAATCGGAATAAATGAGACGGAAAAAAAAGGAAGAGCAGGCCGAACGATTTTCACCGCTTTGTTTTCCAAACGAATCGAATTTGATTCTACACGAACATGGTATACTAACTGGATAAATACGGTCGAGTAACTGTTTTATGTAAATTTCCGTACGGTGAACCGATTTATCAGGGGGTGCGGGCGTTTCGGAATGAATCTACGCAAACGTCGTGCAAGTCGGCATTTTCCATAGGTGTATTGGAATCGTGAAGATCGCACAAGTTATAAATATGAATAAATAGACGTATGCACATATACCGGAAAAAGTGTGGAATTTTATTGCAGCAAAGTCGGGTCAAGTTTTCCAATGGGGTGTTTCAGGTCCTCGACTCCGGCATCGTCTCGAGTCGACGCGATGGAAATTCAAATGAGCTTTTCTCGCATTCGAAACGGCACTTCCCGATACCCTGCATATTTCTTTCGAACACGACCATTTCTCACGCCGGATTTTTCTAATTTTTCGGTTATGTTCGACGCAGTTTCCCATCCCCTTTTCATTTTCATTTCGGATTAATTTTTTCGGGTCTGGAAATAAGTTGGAGCACGGTCGTCGGGTTTTTCCGATGATTCGTGATTTGGAGTCTCTGCTTTATTAACTTGTTCGAGAGTTTGTTGATTGTGAAACGAAATTGTATTGTCTGGATTGTTTCGAGGGGTACTGGACCGAACTGAGGGAAAAGTCGGAACTCGACGGGGAATTTCGACGAAAAGATACTACTTTATCCTGTAACAGAGCCAAGTAATGTTTTTCTGATACGGAACATATTGGACAACAAACTTCTGAAACATTTCAAGGCGTGGGAGGCTCTTAAACGGTTTCTAAACAAGTTCTTTGAGGATTCTTAGTCAGTCAACGAATTCGCTAAGGTACATTCATCCTTTCATACTATTTTGTGAATATTTCAAAGGATGATTACTTTAAAAGTTCTCTTTTCCATGGTAAATTCTGACTACGGTCGTGTTTTTCGAAGAATCAAGTTTGTTCCATCTCAATCCCACCCTGAATTTTTTTTCTGGTTCACAACCATTCAGAATATATCGCAGAATTCTGGGATTTCTTTTTAATCAGGGTGTTATCATTGGTACGTCCGTCCAGGGAATCGACGGTGACAACTTCGTTATCGGACATTCGTTACGAGAAAAAAAATTGGCGACTCGGACCGATAGGCGGATGGTTGCAAGAAATGTGAATGGTAGAAATGGCAAAACACAGCAATTCTAGCGCGGGAATCATTTCCGGCGTCCCAGCAATACGCGGTAAATCCTTCAGGACTGAAGCTATCATCTGTCAGGATTCTAAGCAGTCGCTCCGCAAAATAACATATTTATTTTAAGGGACAGAGTCGGATCCCGGACATATCAGAATTGATATGGAATCTTACTGAATGTGAAAAGATATTTTTAACATGATAAAATTGACGGCTCAAGAAGAAAAACGAACATGTCACACATGTCATTCGTTTTTTAAGCCACTGACCACTTTTGTAGGTTTTACATGACGCTTTTTGTCGGTGGAACGATTGAGAAAATGGCGAATGCGTCTAGAGAAATTCAGAGGCGCTTATCGGGGAGCGATAACGACCTCTCGAATATCGATTTATCTTCCAGTCGCCGACACTAGAAAAAACAAGCCCTCAACCAAGAACGGGGGTGACTGAGCATTGAATATTGAATAGAGGTGTTAAATATTTCACGGCTGGCCCTTTTCATCTTTGCGTTGTGGCGTAATTACGATTGGATTCATCCGACGTGCTTTGTAAAAAAGTGGCCCTACTGAATTTGTTAAATATTTATTTTTCACCGTTCAACTACAGTCTTTATTAGCTCAGCTTGTTTCAAATCAAAGACAGCGCTGATTCCATGACAACTGAAACACGGAAGGTGTTGTTGACTTGAACCCCAACCAAAAATGAGTCCTAATTAGGAAAAACGACAGTTAAATGTTCCTGATGTGAATCGGATTCTATTCTCCATATATATTTTTTCAACTAATTATAAATTTGATGTTGAACGTGCTTATGATTATTTTGAAAGTAGTCGCTTAATATTGATTGCGATTATGACAATTAATAGTGCATATTAAATTGCTATTTGAAGAAGCAATTTTGTATATAATAACTTAGTCATCAGATAAACGTCAAAAATGAATTTAAATATTTAGAAAAAATAAAATAAGAAGCTTTAGAAATATCCGGTGCCGAGATTAAACGAATTTTTCATTGAATACACACATAACTTGTTATCAGAAATAACCAATTCTATATATGGGAAAGTGACTACCAATAACCATTATGAATGTGATTTAAACCAAATCATAAACGCTACCTATAATTACGCTCGAATGATCATAATATCAGCGGTTAATGAAAATCAGAACAGTAAAACTGTCATTTCCATGATACAAATGAATCTATTTCAAATATGTTTTTGAAATAATATCCCTTCAAATACCGCAGTACGAAACAGTTCGACATAAAATCCCGAAAATTATCCTCGATTAATGAACGTCCCAATTAATTGTGTCTGGTTAATTATCAAGATCAATTCGATATGAAGCAATTGGATCATTCATCTTTTTATTTCCTAATTAAACTAATTCTTCGACTAATTACGTTATGTATAAATAAACTCAAAACGAGAACTGAATACCTCACTGCTAGGAAGTTATAATATTACCTCCGCATCCGAAGAAACAAACTATGAGATCTATAAAAACAAAGCCACATATTTGGAGAGAGTTCTTTATCAAGATTTGCTCGTTATTGTTTGCCCGAAAACACACGTTGAAATTCATAACGTTAAGGGAAGCCCCGAATTTATATTCGTATTGTTTTGTGAAACGTGGGTAGATACAATGGACCGTGAAACATGCAGCTCCATATTTCTGTTACTGCATTTTTTTTCGAAGGAATCTTATTAATGACACATCGCCTAAGTATAAATCAAAAAGTCATCCCCGTTTTCTGTGCAAATTGGATATTACTGAAGTAGGGAGACTAATAGCGCAAAGACGCATAAACACCCTCAACACATTCTGCTTTTATCATAAAAAAATTTTTTTGTTGCAAAAAATTTTGAAAACTTCACTTCCGCCCTTCTTACCTCGAAATAATCATCCGTCGCTATCTCGAAACCAGAAAATCAATCCACGATCACTCAAATAAAAAAAAAGTAACTCCTTCAACGAGTTTCGAACCCGCGCCGAACACGAACGAACCGCAAATCGCGCACGCTGCTTTTTTTCTCCCGGTTTGGATCCTGTACCGGTGCCAGGACACCGTTATCCTGACTGCCGCATCGCCCGGGCCAGTCGAGACAGGATGCTGAGACATGCTCGGGAAAGGGATCTGCTGCGCAATCGCACAACCGCGACATCTGACGTCAATCGATATTACTCTCGTAAGTGAGGGCGATGATGATGCACGTTTTGGCATGTTGACTGGCGCTAGGTCATAGTTTAGAAACGCGCTCAACGATAGTCGCGTATGCGACCGTTGAAGGATACGACCTATCACCGTGACAGACTTTTTCTGCATTCTCGAATAAGGGTTGAACATGTATTTACATGAAAATTTTACGACAATCATCAATGGCAATAACTCCTGTAGTAAGTTTCATCGATCTTTAAAATCCTGAATAAAAAATATGTAATTAGCATATTATTTTTATAACCAATGGTATTCACTACATACGAAACTGAAGTGTATATACATGTATATACATTTATGCAATAAAAAAAACATAAGGCGTTGTTTTCCGTATCTAAAACAACAAACTTTCTGAACTAGAAAACCTAACTTAACTTTTGAAACGGTTTAATTCGAGTGATTAACTACCGACAAATCCGAATCCCGAATATTTCTTCTTGGAAAGAAAGCTAAGGATAAACTGCTTTGCTAGTTTTAGATTTCGAAAGTTTCCAGTTCGCGCTGGTGCCTCTGATTTGATCTAGCGACTAACTTATTGTATAACCTGGAACAATTACTTCACGTGACTAGATGGCAATTCCATTTGATACTTTCTCAGTTATATTGTTTTAAATAAACAAGTTATCCTTGAATTTCAAAATCTTCTCTAATGCACATACTGAAATTTAAATAGTTTCATTTAAATTTCAAGCTTTTTATCTAATTTCGACTTTTATATAACATTTTTTAAATTTTTCTAAAAATTCTGCCACTTGTCCGCAAACTTAACTTAAGTTATTAAAATGACATTTTTATAATTGGTTAATTTGTTTTAAAAATTTTTTTTCGCTTTTTTATGTTTATTTTCGTTTTTTTTCTTAAATTCTCAATCCTGGTAAAATTTTCAAAGTGTTCTCAGAAATTGGCTTCATTTTCAAGATTTACCATCATTATTTCACTTCAATAGTTCCTTTTCATTTTCGGCACAAATATTTTGACAACTTTCTTTTTTTTGACAAACTACAAAATTTCGTCAAAAAATTAGATAGGTTTTTGAAACTCCAAAATGATTCATGAAAATTTGATTTGAGAACTACAGTTCTCCTTATATGTGCAACTTTCAAAATTATTTGAAAGCAAAATTGACTGTTCATTTTATTTCTCGTCCCATTTGACTAATTGCAAAAACAATAAAAATTAAACATATTTCCCTTACATTTCTCGTTAAATTTTTAAGTTTCCTAAAGAATTTGGGAACCTCCTGATTTTATCAAAAAATTTTTTGAAAATCTGGAAAGTTTCATAAAATTCCAGTTAACCTGCGGAATTAATAATGTTTCATCCACACAATTGTCGAATCAGTCAGCGGTTTGTTTATTTACCTAATAACCACGAGCAGCCGCCAAAACAAGATTCGTGCCGTTAATTAGTATCTAATCATTAAAATGTGTTATTTCATTCATGACTTACATCATTTTGTATCGAAAAAACTAGAAATTTATTATACGAATTCGGTCTTCAGGTAAAAAAAATGCCAAAAAAATTGCAAACGTATATTTTCGAAAGCAGATTTTCTCGGCACAATAGGCTCTCGTTAAGTGAAATTAATTTCACTTAACTGGATACCATTCAAATAAAATCAGTTTCAATAACATTCGTTGGAAAAACAAGTTAATTTACTTTCCGTAAGGGTTCTTTAAATGTGTGAAAAGCATGGCGACGCCGGCGCCGACGGCACAGCTGTATTCTATTTAAAATCGGTATTGTGTACATAAAACGGATGGGTCTCACATGTCAATTCCGATTAGGCCATTAACTAAATTTTTTGAACAAGGAATGTAAACTTAGTAATAGTACAGTAAAATTCTTCAAGAATACTACAAACAGTTCGCTTAAAAATGATTTCACGATCATGAAAAGCGTCAGTTATCGACAAATTTTTGCTACGGGTTCCTCCTATTTTCGTCGTGCGAATTACAATAAACCTCCATAAAACATGGCGTATTAGTGTCGGAAAGTTGGAGTGGTATCGTAAATATCGCGCATATAATAACTCGCCTAGACGTCTTAATATGCGCGGGGTTAAGGGTGAGTTTACGCCTCTAAACAACGGTAAATATATATTTCAAGGTATATTTACGACACCTTGAAACTCGAATGCGACATTTAAGACACTTATAAATTCATACTTTTTTTTTTCATTTTATCATTGGTGTAAAGGTGCTTTTGCTAGATAATCTATTATCGCAAATGGATATGGGTATTATTTATTGTATCACCGCATATGCTTTAATAGCAAAAAGTATTTAAAATAATGATTTTATGTTGATTTTGAAAGATGAATGAAATTTTTTATTGAGTATATTTTCAACTATTTACAAGTAGCATGAACATATCAATATAACCATTATTGTAATTAGGTTTATATTATGCATTTTTTTAAATAAGAAATTTGCGAGATAAAAAATTATCGTAATTTATCTGATAACTTTTTCAACCCGGATAAATGTCGTTGGGAATTTGTTTTCCACAATGTTCCCCAGATATTGTTCCTTATGTTATTCAATTTAAAAAGCAAACATTTTTTAACGGTAAAACGTTTATCTTGTTAAAAAGTGACCTTCTATAGCTTGTTAAGTCCCGAATTGGAAATCGACTAAGGATGCTACCGCTTATCATTATCTCTAGGTGAGACGTCACTTCGCGGTACATGCGTTGACCCCCTCTTCAACTTTCTCTTATATCAAACTTTATCATGATATGTAACTGAGGTATTACAAGCAGTGCTGCTTCACCGTTGCTGTGTTGCTGTGGCACCAAAATGGTTCTTATTCAAATAATTCCGTTGATTTGTTTAATCCTCGTTTACACCGGTGAGTATGTTATGTAATTCCACCGAAACATGCATCTAATATTTTAATTCAATTCACGTCAACCTAAAAAGGTTCGTAGAAGCAGAAAGTTGAAGGTGCAATGAATGGAACAATTATTCGTTGTCGACCTTTACACTAACATCAATTTTGTTGATGTAAGATTGGAAACAGCCAATTAAAAAGATTCCTTATTTCCATCGAGGAGAATTCCTTTTCCAATACAATCAAACCGAGTAGGCTGGAGCGCTAAATTCAATTTAGTTTTTTTTTAAGAATTATATAACCAACTGCTTACAAATTTTTTAATCCACCACTGGTTGCATATTATTCCTGACATTAAAGTACACAATGTATATCGTTTATTTGGTACAATGTCCATTTATTGTTATCAGGCAACTCCGAAAAACTTTCGCCGGAGTCAGATGCTTGGAAGGCGAAACATTTGACGTTCATATCGAGCATGGACGAACCTGAAGACAGGAGCAAATTATTAGTAACAAAAAATCAAGTTACGTTCCATCTTTTTTCCAATAGTCATGCGGAGAGTGGAATAGAATTGAATGAAGAACAATTGGAACATATAAAACCAAACGCCGATAGAATTTTCTTCTTAGCTCACGGTTGGTTGGAACATAAAGATCGACCATGGTATAAAAGACTCAAAGACGTTCTATTAAAAACTTACCCTAAATCGGTAGTGATTCAGGTGGATTATAGCGAACCAGCGTTCAATTTTTATCTCAAATGTGTGACCGCTACCGAACAAATCGGTGAGTGATTTGAAAATATCGGCCTGTTAGTTGTTGGAAATAATTTCAAGTTTGCTTTTTTCATTATCAGGTCAGTTAATAGGAGAATTCATAGCAAAAATTAATCAAAAATGGAATGTTTCTCCCAAGAAAATTGTGCTAATTGCCCATTCCATGGGAAGTGATATCGCGGGTTTGACTGGTAGAGCAGTTAAAAAAACATTACCCTCCTTAGGAAGAATAATTTCTTTGGATCCTGCTCATAGTAGATTTGCACAAGGAAGAGGGCCGAAAAGATTAAATGGAGAGGATGCTGACGTGGTTGAAGTCATTCATACCGATATTGGTTTATATGGTCACGATGCGCCCCTTGGTACTATCGACTTTTACCCAAACGGTGGTGGCAATCAACCGGGCTGTCCAATTATAGAAAATTTTGTAGCCGCAACTGACGATAGTGAGTTGAGTAGTTATTCGAGTTGAACGTTTGCAACTGAACTGTTTTAGCAATGTGCAACCATTGGCGCAGTTGGGAATATTTTATTGAAGCTGTGGCAAATCCAACACACTTCCTTGCGAAAAGGTGCAAAGACTATGAAACTTATGTTAGTGATCCTCAGTCATGCGATTCAATCACTGTAGCATTAGGTGCAATGGAAACTACGGAAAAAGGGCAGTTCTTTTTCAAAACGAGGGATGTACCACCCTTTGCCGTTGAATCGAAAAAATTGAGAGATGATCTATAAAGCATATAGAGGAATCTCCAAATAAAGGCTCCATTACTCTTAGGCTACAATAGGTGGCGCCAGCTAGATCTTAATTTGACTCCTCAGTTTAAAGGAATATTCAAAAACTTTGCTTTATCATAAAAGGTTTATTTACAATCTTTGGTAGATTAAATTTAAGTTTATACAATTGCACACAATGATCCAATTTCCAAATGAACTTACACATAGTTATTTAATCAGAAAGTACCATCTTAACGTAAAACAAATCGTAGGATAATAAACTAAATTTTAAAATTCTTTGGATATCTCATAGAAAAAGCGAATGGGATAACATGAAAATTAGTACGAAAAACTAATCTTTGGTTTAAAAGCCAATTCAATCATAAATTACTCATGTTATGACCGCAAAAGATCTCCATTCTGAAACTAGACAACACACGTTATTTACAATTTTACGTCCCAATCGTCGCACATTTAAATGTAAAAGTAATTCTCGTAGTCGGCGTACGTCGCATTACCGTTCCTCAACTGGTTGCTGCTGCCAAATATCTTCAAATCCTTATTTTGATTGAAATAGAACTCCCTCAGTTTGGGAACAGAACCGGCAAGCTTCGGCTTCTCCGCAGCATTATCAGCGGCCTTCGGGGTAAGAGAGTTTTGGGATTTTGAAAGCTGCACCATATTGGGAATTTCCTCAAGAACTGGTGGATCTGTGATCCAGAAAATCTGTAAAAATAAGCGTGAAATATCCACTGGGATTTTAGGAACAATTAGTATATTACCTTGCGCTTGGACAGCGGGAGATAATCGAGGTTCCTTTTCAACATGAAGTGGCATTTATCTCCTTGATTCCACCTGTACTGTACGTGAAGCGGTCTATCATCTGGATGTAATTTCCTTTGCTGTTCCTTTTCCGGGTTCACTTCGTACAGGGAAAACTGCTCCACCCTTTCCGAACTGTTGTAGCAATTTAGTAATAACGAAATGAGTTCATCCACCGACGTTCGGGCGCTGACCAAAAGGCTTTTGTAAAGAGAGTTGTGGTTTAGAACCGAGTCGTAGACTTTCACCAAACCTCCACGACGTATTTGAAGCGAAAATCTGGAAAAAAAATTACTCGGTAAACAAGTTTAATTTTCTTGATATGAAATTGTTTTGTTGGGAATATATGAAAATTCACACGCAACTGTACCATGAAATGACAACCGTATCGTTTTCCCGCATAATCAATGCGAAAACTAGTGCAGACAAAAACTGCCATTAGAATATACGGGCAATTAAATACTATCTCGGCGTATCTGGGTTGGGAACGATCGTTCTCGTTTCGTTTAAAATCAAAAATGTAATTATTGGAATTGATATTGACTATATGTGAAGTAAGATGATTTTTGAGTGATAATCTATGAAAATGAAGGCAGAAAATATTGCCCTTAAATAAAAAACAGTTATTGTTAACTTCCGACGTCCGAGTCATATTTCTTGATGGTAGGTGCGTGTTTGAAAGTACTCACCTGGAATCGCCTCTCGGATGACAGCTTTGCAGGGCAGCAGGTCGTGCTTCATCATCCAAAGCCAGATGTGTCCTCACACCAGCCTTTCTTACGGTCACTTCCATGCTCAAATAAAATAATTTCGGGTCACGATGCTTCATTTTGTATTTGCCAAGGAGCATCGCTACAACTTCCTTGCACGTTGTTTGAAAGGTGATCGACAGCGTTTTGTACTCGATATCCGGCCTTAGACAGCGTGCGTAAACTTTGATTGTCGTCTGAAACAGAAAGAAAAACCGAAGTTATAAACAGACGTAATGTCAGAAAGTGGTTAATACGGACTGTAGTGTACATCGTATGATGGATCAAGGAGAAATGAAATGAAAAAGAAGCATTTCGTTCGAGAAACTGTGGCTTCCTGTTTTCTAAATCCGTCCGAAAAATAAAAGATGTGTAAAGTAGCGCGACTGCATTCATAAAAATAAAATATCGTGGTATAGTGATCGAATTATTGAAATGAAATATTGTCCATATGGCGCGCGGTTGCGTTGTGTTGAGGGTAAAATTACGCCAAGAGTTCACCTTTTCGTCCTTTCAAAACATCCTGTCTTCTGCTCCGAACTATACCAGATGGTACCTCTTTATGCTTTGCATATGTCTAAGTGCCAAATGTTTGTCGTTACACAAATGCTATTTCTCAATTTACTCGATCCGTTCCTTCACAAATCGATATAGACTAGATAAATAACTCGATTAATCACCACCTCCTGAATGGAATAATATAATTCAATTACTCCACTATTGACTTAGGGCCAATATAATGGAGGTATCAAATGTTGGAACTAGATGATCAAATTTGAGATCCTCACTCAATATATAATTTTTGCGGAAAATTGCATGAATTGCAATTTATTCATTTAAATTTGAGTGGTTCGTTTGATTTTCAAAATATAATGAAAAATTTGATATTTTTATCTTGTATACAATTGTTATCACTTTAACGCAGCTCTAGACGTTAATCAAAAATTCAGCCTTCTCTACAATACCAGTTATTGGTTGCATTATCGAACAATGCAAAAAAAATGAAAACAAATCCCACCAAAACAATAATGAATCGAGATGGAGGAGAATTGACGCCACTCGACAGAACTGGGATTGACATCGAAACTTTCTAACCACTAATTAATAGGAACGAAATTAATCAGTTCTTCTCTGTGGGAATCTATGAAGAATGAGGAAAGTACCAGCGATTAGCGTAACAATAAACAATGGCTTAATTGAATTAAGGGAACCAGACGTGCGGCGCGGCGTGGCGCGCGTTCATTTCCAAACAATGAAAATGATAGTTGCGGTTTTCTAATTTCTCTTCAGGGACATACCGAGACCAATATCGATTACAAGGGTTGAATCCGAACTAAACGCGGCTCTAATTGTGCATCCGGCAATCTGGACCCCTTTCGTGCACGGTACACGCCGGTCAGGTGTGCACACACGTGCTAACTCACAACAAATGTGTGCTTCCGGAGCTCGTATCGTCTTACGAACTACTTATCCCCGTTTTTAAGAACGTTTTTCAAAGAATCAAAGTACGACATCCGCTTAAACGTTGGTGTTCCGATCACCCCCGTTGCATGTCTGGCTTCTGCACGAAACGATATGTCGCGTGGATAATGGAGTAACCATTAGATATAAATTTATGTGCTATGGAATATAAATTTTAACTGAGAGGGTGAAGAAGAGTTCCTCATGCGACACCATCTGACGAGGAGTTCGCTGATGAAAAAATATTGGAAACCCTATTTTCAAGAAACTTAAAACTAAAGGAAATAATATTTTTATTCCTCTACCTTTTCATCGTACCCGAAGATATCAAACGAATTAATTCCGATAGCGCACCGGAAGCGCGTGTTCGCCGCGACGAATATCGGATTTAGACGGATAAATGAGCTTTGACTAGGTGAGAGGGAGACACACCTACCCTTTCAATTATATTTTTACGCAGCGTTTCTTTAATGACCATCCTCAAAGGCAAAACGGAACGAGCGTTTTTTTTTTACGAGTCGATCTATCATAAAACGGTATCGGTGGAAATGTCAAACGAGTTATACGTTCGAATAACCAATTAGATGAGTTTATGGTCTTTTCAAGTCAATTGGGATAATTGGAGTCGTCTGTAGACGCCGGCACTAATTCGATCAGAAAATAAAGTGGAAAAAACGCCCGCAGCCTCGTCGAGTCCAGACGCCCGTTTTTTTTATAACGCATCTGAAAAATATTTAATTTTCAACGTTTGTCAAGGAAGCAAATTTAAACAATGTCTTCCTGAATCGTTTAAAATTTCAAGTTAATTGAAATAATAAATCGATTTTCCGTAATCTAGTCAGATATTTCTTGTAATTGATTTCGAATATATATAGAATTAGGGAAAAGTTATTGATGGTATGTTGGTCATTAGCCTCCAAGGTTAATGTTATTATTCTAACTGAGAATTCTTTTTAAAAAACATCGGCTGGACTTCCAAAAAAACAGGTGTGAAACTTACTCAGTTGCCCATAGGTACGCAGTTTTTTTTACATTTAATCGGTTTTAATTCAATCAATAAAAATTTGACAATACATTAATATAATGTCAATTTTATAGTTTAGGTTAGGTAAGACCAGTTTAAGCTAGATCAAGTTAGGTTAAGTAAGGTTCACTCTAGAGCGGCCCGTAACCCTACTAATTTAAATTTTAAAAAATTCTGCGTAAGCGCAACTTTCACTAATTTTTTATTTTATAGTTTAGGTTAGCTTAACTTAAGGTTAAGTAAGATCAGGTTTATCTAAGGTTGGCCAGGTAAGGTTGGCCAGGCATTCCCTATGAGGGACGAGGCGCATGTTCTGGAACGTTCCAGTCCGAACACTTGGCTGAAACGTTAAGGTTAGATCAGGTTAGGTTATGTTGGGTTCACTCTAGAGCGGCCCGTAACGCTAATACAAATTTCAATTTTAAAAAATTCTGCGATTGCGCAAATTTCCACTGGTTTTTAATTTTATAGTTTATGTCACCTTCATTTGGGTTAGGTCAAATCCGTTTAGGTTAGGTTAGATTCACTTACTAATTGCAATGTACTTATTTTTTGATCATCTTACGCCTTGAGCATAGTATCATAATAAACAAGAGAAAACGAAAGATCTTATTGCGTCAGGCTCCAGCAATTCTAAACAATATGCTGACGAATTCACGTCTTATTATACATCTGGGTGATTCTTTTTCAAATCAAACAGACGCTCGCAATTTTTTTTGGAAATACGTACAGAGATGCACCTTGGTGGAAACGACAGCTCAAACCTTCAGCTTCCTCATGCTGTATGCTGTTTTCTTTCAATATGATGATTGAGGCTGCCCTTACCGAAAATAATGCTCACTCCCATCGAAAAAAATCAATTATCCTCAATTTAAGTGACTTATTCCTGGGGTTATCATCTTTGGGATTCGTATTCTACATGAAAAAACGAAGAAATTCTCTTATTACAACTTTTTTCAAAAACCTCTCATTCCGTGCGGAAATTGAGCGAGAAGAATTTCCGAATTTTTAACCTTTAAGGGGCTGAAACTCGTTTCTGGGTTAGAATAACAAAAAAAAAGACAATAAAGTATTTATTTTTTCGAATTAAACAAAAATTTTTGATCTCCAGCGGCAAATTTTATTGAAAACATGATTGGAATTTCGGAAAAAATGGTCAAATTGGGAAAAATCACTTGAGTTTCAAAAAGGATGCTAAGTCGTGTTCCTTATTCACAAGAATGGGGCGTCAAAAATGTAACGTGCAAAAATAATATTTTTCTTCGATGCCAGATGAATCTGCCAAGCAACATCGCGGAATTTTGCTTTGGCAAGATTTTTTTTTCGTCTTACCTTTTTTCATTCTATGAAGTATAATAAACATGATCTAAAAAAACAGTCTTTGAATTACAACAACAATGTTTGAACTATAATAAACACTCCAACATCAATTTTACCATCTTTTCCGAAATTCCAATTATGTTTTTAATGAAATTTGCCGCTGGAGATAAAAAATTTGTGTTTAATTCGAAAAAATAAATACTTTTTTTTCTTATGTTTTTTTGTTATCCTTACCCAGAAACGAGTTTCAGCTCCTTAAAGGTTAAAAATTCAGAAATTCTTCCCCCTCAATTTTCGCACGGAATGAGAGGTTTTTGTAAAAAGTTGTAAGAAGAGAATCTCTTCGTTTTTTCATGTAAAATACGAATCTTTACTCTCAAAGATGATAACCTCAGGAATAAGTCACTTAAATTGGGGATAATTGATTTTTTTCGATGGAGTGAGCATTATTTTCGGTAAGGGCAGCCTCAATCCTCATATTAAGAAAAAACAGCATACAGCATGAGGAGGCTGAAGGTTTGAGCTGTCGTTTGCACCACCTTGGTTGATTCACCCATATAACAATTTTTATCTAGTAAGCAATCGATATTACAAGTTACAACAAATGCGAGGATGTGTGTGAAGTTATTGATTTCTTGTAGACTCATTCATTCTATTCAAGTGGTCCTGTTGAGTGACACTGTGACGAGATGCGCCCCCCGGTATGGCATGCGCCAGCTACCGCTGCCGTACGTGTGACTTCATTTTCGAAACGCGTTTTTGATTTATTGCTAACCGCAAACCAACCAAACACCACATGTGAATAAAATTCCGCCACGTCCGGTTGTAAATTGGTCATTCTACGTGAAAACTGCGGCGGAACCCACAGGGATGATTAGTTAGTTATTTAAAATGCGAATTCAGACACCCCGTACGGTGTGTTCCAGCTGCAATTCCTCTCGAAAGCCAACTAATCAAGTAACGAATGTGGGCGAAATTAAAACCGGTGTGTAGGATACGGCACATCTTGCGAAGTTGCACCTTCCGATTTTTTCTAGTTTGCGCATCCTGTGGAACCATCTGTTCGATTCACGACGATTTTTGCTCTTATAATTTCATTCCAGCAATGGCAGTTCTATTAAATTTTTAATATGCGCTCGACGTACCCTGAAAATTATGTACACACACATTTTCTGTTCGTCAGTATGCGTATCGGATTGAATTTCAATGAAGAATGTCCGTTTACTTCCAAGGTTCTTGAGTCTGGATATGACGACCTCCGGGTAAAAATGAAACTTTGTCGTTAACTAGTATAAGTTGTTCGACTAGCAAACCCGTGAAACAAATGATAACATATTATCTGAAACATGAGTTTGGTAATGTTTAATTTTTACAGTCGGTGCGCTCTAAATTTAACGAGCGAATTTGCGCCCCCGTTTCGTTTTTATGAATACGATTTTTGAACAATTTTTTTTGCAATGAGTCAAAAATATCAGAAATATTCCATACCCTGTCATATTTCCTTAAATTACGACACATACAAACACTCAAACCCGAAGTGGGATTCGAACCCGCGACCGGGCAGGTGAAGGTAAATTCAGTATACCTTCCGACCACCAGGCCGGTAACAAGAGTTTTTAACAATTGTGAAAACATTTCTATATGACGGACCATTGTAAAATTAGAAATCTGCAACTTGAAAGTTGTATCTTCGCTCCTCTGCTTGACGTATTTTAATAAAATCAAAAGTGGTCTACTGAACTTTGTTATGTATAAATTTTGGCGAAATTTCAAGAATTTCCACGGATAAATAAGTTTTTTATTATCGAAAAACGTTTTCGTGTACTTTGTATCTCAGTCAATTCAATAGATATAAAATTAAAACGAATTGCATTGGATGACAGTTACAAAAATAAGGATAATAAAGAAAAAAAGTTGTTCACTATCGTATAACGAATATCGTATTTAAACTGAGATACGTGCAAAAATATGAATTAGCACGCGTCTTATCGGTTAAAACGCAAAAAAAAGACTCCGTTGTTTTTTGAGATGAATCAACTTTTTCCCTTCATTATCTTAATTTTTGTCAATGTCATTTAATGCAGTTTGTTCCAATTTTATATCTACTGAATCGGCTAAGATACAGAGTGCGCAAAAAAGTTTTTCGATAATACAAAACTTATTTAGTCGTGAAAATTCTTGAAATTTCGACAAAATAGATAAAGTTCAGTCAATAGACTTTATTTTCAAATTTCGAATTTTATCATTGAATTTATACGTGTTAAAAACTGTATAAGGTATCCTGTTTCAAAATTGCAATCAATTCTGATGGAAATCATGAGCAACAAGTTTATAAAACTGATTATCGAAAAATTAAATGCATTAAAAATTATGCTCGTTTTCAAAAAAACTTGAAACTTGAATTTATGCATCATTGGAACGATTTACATATATTCAAAAATATTTTTTTTCACACTATTGGTGATAGTAGTATAACACAAACAATATTTTTTATATCAACTCGTGAGCAAAATAAAGTCGTTTTAGACAAATTATAAAATGTTTCCCACTCCAAAAAAGTAGTTGCTGCTATATCTTCCACCGCTTGAAAAAGTATTTTGAAGATAAAGAAGTAATAAAAACGGAAAGACAAGACTAAGTTAGAAGAAGAGAATCAGCAAGAACAGAAAAACAGAAAAATATAAGATAACTCAAATAACATCAGAAATTTTAAAAAAGAAAAACAAAAAGGAGAAAGAATGTAGATAGTTCGAAAGTATCTAATTTTGTTAGCCAATAATGAATTTAGTAAAAAAACAGATGTACCTACAATGGAGAATAAAGTACTAACAATACGTGAACTGCTAATTTCAGATATGGAGGAAGAGGACAAATTTTGGTTGTAATGATTGTATACTGTATTATCTAAAACTAAGAGATGGGCATTTGAATATGGCCTCTTTGAGTAATTTTTTATATAGAAATTTTATTTCAATTATTTGTTCTCTTTTTATGTTTCTTCTTATCTAACGGTCGAATGTAAGGAAAAGAATTTTGCTACATTTCTTAAAACTCAGTAATCTCTGTCATAAAAGTTACTTACTTTTTCTATTAGGCCTTATATCTTTCTTCCTCATTACAAGCTACTGGTCGAAAACTGGCTAAAACATGGTCGAGAACTGGCAGAACTTCAGTTTTTGAGTATTTTAATTAGTTTAAAAAACAACACGACCTTAAAATCGCAAAAATAAATTTTCACCAAAATAGATTATATACGGAATACTTGTAAATATTTTTTATTGATTTCAAAACCTGATAATTGCACTAAGCGGACGAGAATTATACTTCTATTATGTATCTGAGTTTCATTGTACGTTTTCAGATATTTAAATGACAGGTCGCTTTGGGTCTCTTTTTTCGCACGTTCTTGCGATTTCACCTCTTCACAATCGTAATGAATACCTGCAAAAAAAGGAATCTTTCGCAATGTTTCCACTTTGAGTAGAACAAGCAGCCAGCGGTGAATCTTCACGGCTACGTATCTGCTTATGATTATGATCCGAGTTGTTTTGAAAGCGTGGGAAATGGCTTAAAAATCCTACGGTCGAAAGAATTGGGTTGTCTCTGCGTAAGGTCGATCGAAGGTCTGTAACACAATTGAAACGCGATCTCGCGCTTATTCGTGGAACGGAATACCTGTGTGTTTCTCATCGCAGTCGGGAACGTTTCGAAACGGCTCAGTTTCCTATTTCTGAACGGATATTGCGGTCGCTTATTCTCTCAAAGGCATTTTATCAGCTCGTCCTTCAGTTAGGGAAAAGAATCGACTCGCAAATATCGTTATCGCCAATTCGATAATAGTTGACAATTGATGGGTTAATCAAATTAACGATATAATTTTTTTTTTGTTCCGGCGATATGGCGAAATTTTCCAGATAAATAGTTCGTCTATGCCATTAAGTAATTCGCATTCAAAATTCTCCCTTTTCAGCTTGGAAAAAAATCTTGTTTTTGACTAATTTTCATAAAAAATTTCCAGCCACTCGCCTTCATTCTTGAACGAAAAAGTTTTTTGTAGTTTTTTGCTTCATATGATCATCAAATTACCAAAATAAATAAAATAAATCGTTCCCAATCAATTCTCATAAAACAGAATTTCCTCACGAATTTTCCATCGCTAGACCAAACTAGTCTAGTTGCATATCGTTGCAACTTACTTAAAATTGTCTTTTTCAGATTGTCTGCTAGACATTAGGTTTATTTCAACCCGCGGTGTGAACCGTCAATGTACTGTCACGATTCTGCGCGGTTCATAAAATCAAGCATATTTCATAAACAGCGCAGAATCGTGACGATACAATAATCGTTCGCAACGCGTGATGTAACCTTCCAAATCGTTTCCTACATTCGAGTCCTCCCAGGAAGTCTGAACAGACCAAATCCGTTTTCAAATGATTCAGATTTCAGACTATTAATTAGAGTGAAATTTGCGGAAAAAATTGAGCAATTACCAGTCTCATAGTAATCAGAAAATCGATAGTGACCGAGGGATATCCGAGGATCTCACGGTCGCGTCGTCGTCGCGGATGTAAAAGAAACCAAGGTAAAAAGTCAGTTCTCATGCGTGTTCTCATGATGACGTTAAAAGCTTAAACATCTGGCTGCCGTATAGTCTCCCTTTTGTTAATATCTAACGTAAATCATCTTCCTTTGTTCTGGTAACATCTTTTGCACATAGTTGCCAAGATGTACTTTCAGAAATTACGTTTTTTTTTCAACAAATGAGGCTTTCAAAAATAAATATCCATGAGTTTCCAGTGGGGACTCGGTAATATTTGCACGATTTATCTGAATATTGCTCGTTTATGGCCTCCAATCTGCAAGAGCCGCTGTTATCGCACCAGCTTCCCAGCGACAATGTAACGTTTTCATCTTGATATATTATTCATAGAACCTGAAATTTTCAATATATTTAGTTATCATCTTTATAAATATGCTTTCTGATAACAACCCTTCTATCGAGAAGTTCGATTATCATTTTTCAACATTTTTTTCGGTTATTCGATTGTGAAAAACAAATAAACATTGTTTGCTAGGGAGGCACAACGCTCGGAATTTTTTTTAGGTCCTTTTCACGTGTACAGTTCAATTGTGAGAACAATTCAATTATTTATAATTTCGGTTGCTCATTGTTTTGGCCGGGTTACGAAATTCCAGTTATCGTGTTTTAAACAACGGATCGTTTCAGTTATAATTATTTCGAGGTGAAATCATTTTTGCGAAACATTTGGAATTTGATATATTTTCTGGGCGCGCTATTAAAATAGAGTCGATTCGGATCTTTCCTGTCACACATCACGACGAGCGGATTAAAAAGTTGTCGGGGCCAGTTGGAAGTCCAATATCCGCATAGCTTCGAAGGCCCATCCTGTCGTCCGATGTTATGGGTTAATTCTACGCCCTCCGTTTATGCATGCGATATATACCTGCCAAGTTTTATTTTATAGGTCTTTGCCCTTCCGTTTGAAAGGCCAACTAAACAAACGCAGTGCTTGCCGTTTAATCGCTTCCACCGTAGTGCAACCAGCGATCATTATGTAGTAGGTATTTGCACTAATTGAAGTTGTCGGGAAAATTTCGAATTTCCAATGGTTTTGCAGGAAACGACCAAGACAGTTCGCGCCCGCGAGGCATCCGTTGCTCGAGCAATTACTTGTAAACACCTAATCACTCGAAGGTCGTTCGAATATTGCCGCATACCTAAATCGTTAACAATTGGTCGCAGATTGAATTCTCCCGTGTCGAATTTTGATTTTTACAACAAAAAAATATCCATTTTCAGTTCGTTCGTTTCTATGTGAAGTCTAAATGCAGAGGAAGAGAGCAATTACAGGCGACAATTTTTCCTATGCGTCCATTTAGTCCTCTCTGATGTTTGGTCAAATAATGAGTGTTAATAATAGAAGTTGGTGTTGGGCCTTTTGAGAACCCGATATCCACGGCGCAGCAAAAACAGTTGTGTTAGTTATTTCTCTCAAACGATCTTCTACTAGGGATGTGCGGTACGGTTCGATATTATACTGTACCGGTGTTATTGCTATCGATACGATACGATACGATAATTAAGTTATCCTGCAATTAACAAGTCGTTCAATTTGAAGGTTTATTCCAACCGACCACCAAATGAGTTCCGAATCAATCAGACGCCTGCGCATTAGTATTTTCGGTGGCCTAGCGTCGTACTGCGCAAGCGTCTGACTGCTTCGGAACTCGTTTGGCGTGCCACATGAAACGTAAAACTCTACTTTGAATAAACTTCTATGAAATACCCTGCTTACTTCAAAATAGTGATAGGTCATCCATAGATTCGTAGAAATGGTACCAATCTTTATGAAGATGCAGATCTCCATAACAATTCCTATGATACCGTACCGAATAGAAGTACCAATATATCCGTATCAGCAAACGATCTCGCATTGTTCCCCTAGTAGTGTTGCGGATACGAAAGGTATTTAGTTTCGTATCGGTACCAGCAGTACCGGTACTTATTAATACGACGTAATGCGAGAAGTGAATAAACGCTAGCGTTTTGGGTCTCAATTGAAAAACAATAACAACAGAAATTATTGTTGTATATTTTGTTTTAGGTTCAATTGGTTTAACGAATAGAAGTGCGCCAAATGGAAAAAAAACATCCGATGTATTCCAAGTTTCGATTCAAAATTAAGAATGAAGAAATATTCGAAAGTCAACGGAAGAAAAAAACGAAATTTCTCAAAATTTACCAGCCAGAAAATTCTCGAGAGACAAATTTATTGCAGCAATTCCCTGAAGGTTTTTTCTCGGAACCAATGTGAGCAAGTAGGTACATGCCGAAGTTCTCTACCATAAGTTTCTATGATTTTTATTCACGAAATTTTTATCACCATTTCCCTTTTCCCTTCATCTTTTTTTCCCACAAACACATGGTTTATTTCATATTCCTCTGAAGCAACATAAAATATAATTCATTGGGAAGAGTATGAAGTTGAATTAATTCCTAAATTGTTGTTTATGAAGTCACTATGATGTTTAAAAAAAATGCAACTCGCATTCAAAAAGTAGTAGAAGGTTTCTTGAAACGTCAAGCCCTTTATTTCAATGCTTATTTTCATCCGCGAGAAAATGGAAGATCAAAATGAACTGGCTGAGGCTATTTGTTCATGGAAAAAATGTACCTTATTTTCATTATTGAAAAAAATAGTCTTTTTCGCATTTTCTAGCCTAAAACTTTTCAGCAGAGTAAAATATGGATCTTCAGCTATAATAATTGATCAAAAAAAAATTGAAAAATATTGTCGACAACTAGCACGTTTTGTCGTGAAAAGTGCAGTTTCTTATAAACAAATTGTTATATGTCGTGAACGATGAATGTTACAATTTTTTTTCATTCAGTTTGATTTGATGCTATAAAATCTTCATTTTAAAATGATAAAAAATATCAAAAAAAAATTTGGCGTCATAAATATCACGTTTGCAAAAAACGCCTATTTTGAGAAGTTTTTTGCAGTTTTCTTGATAACCGTCAACCCAAATGGAACGAAACAATATTCAGGTCGAAGGTATTTTTGTTATCTAAAACTTTTGCTTGAAGACATTCCCCAGAAAATTCATAGTTTAAAAACTAGAAGCGAAAACGTGTGATTTCGAAACTTTGAACTGCACCCCCACCCACTAGGACGCTCGATAGCAGTCCTTATGGAAACCTCCTATTGTACTCACAACCCTAAATGATTTCCATTGGGTCGCTAGTTGTAATTAATTTTTTCATATTTAGCACTGAAAATTTCTCTATTGACTGGACTATTTGTTGTACCGCTCAGATTATGCGCTACGTATAACCTCGATATGCGCCTCCATCAAAATAAATCTGTAAATAACTCTTCTGGCACTTTTACCAATTAAAAATTCAATTCCATAAAAAAATAAGTTCTAAAAGACACCGACTCCGGTAAATTACAGGAATCAACAACCTTCTCCGGTGAAACTCTGAAAAACCGACCGCGGTTCAGGAGAAGGGGGAGCTTTAGGCGCCCCCGGAGCCGCTGCCGGCTCCGACAGGGCGCCAGCGGCGCCCCGGCGCCGAAGACGCCACTACTCCATACTCCACAACCTCCTCAGCCGAGGCGATATTTCATGTAGCTTTCAAGAGCATACCCACCCCTTAGGACGCTCGATAGCAGTCCTTATGGAAACCTCATATTGTACTCACATCCCTGAACAATTTCCACTGGGTCACACCTGTAATTAATTTTTTCCATGAAATGTCTCCATTGACTGGACTATTTCTGTTGAATAATTTTCAGACAGCTTCAGTGGTTGAAGGATTTACATCGCAACGACACCCAACGGAAGTGACAATAAGTTCAGTCTTTCCTCTGGCAATGATCGAAAGAAGCGGGGTACGTGAAAGCGTTCCAAAAAATATTCGGATCTTAATGATCGACTTCCTGTCTCGTGCTCATCACAAATAATTGTCTTTGGACTTGCGGTCTAAATGTTACACTTCATTAGATTGAATAATCGTTTCCTTCACATAACACACCTAGATTACATAAATGGTTACGTTCAAACAATTTCGAATTTTAAATTGCGATTGCCAAAACCGCCCGGCCATCCGTCGGGTTCGCAGAACCCGGAACGATCGATAGCGGATCTACTCCGGTTGACCGTTAATGATGCGTCTTTCTGAAGGGAAGAACAGTCTCATATAAAAAGGGATAATTAATTAAATACAGCGACAAATCTCGTTAGCGCGCGGATATACCGAACCGGTCGCAGATAAAGTCACATCCAAACAGTACTTTCTTCAGCACCTATCCGAAGCAATTATACAATTTCCTACCGTCTTAAAAAGGATCGACGAACGGAATAACAAATCCCTTTATTAATTCATTCCGTACACGAGTTGATATCAACAAACTCATCGTTCGGACAAGCGAGGTCTTTGAATATCAATAGAAATGAATTTCATTAACACTTGTATTGAAATATTAAGTTGCAATTCCATCTGCATCAGAAATGTTACGTGCTGAGTTTTGATTAAATAAGGAGGATACAAATTTACTTATATTGTATAATTCGACTGAAATTTTACATCAAATAGGTCACATCCTGTATAAACAGCTAAACGTAGGCTGCTCATGAAATTTAATCTCCTTCATATGGAATAAATTTCATATCACGAAGACCACGAATGGTATCATTACGTCGTCTTAAAATATTATTGTTACTTCATATTCAGTATGAAGATATGTAGCGCCGCCAGACTCAAATCTGATAGCGCTGGGCCATTATATATTATTATGTCGTATGAGAGTAAAATCGTCGAAACTGCACAAACTCACCTGAATATTGTTGGATGATTCGTTGAGCGACGAATAGCTGGAAGATCGGCTCCCTAAAGGCTCCGGACTCATACTTCCATACGAAGTGGTCGAACTTAGAGAAACCGTATCGGCCCTGCTCCTATAAGGAGAAAGCTGCACGTGTTTCATCATCTGAAAAGAAAAGGGAATATTATGAAAATCCCCGTTTATCGATGTTTGGAGACCAAATAAAACGTGCGAAGTTAACATCGTTGACGTTCTCAAAATAAAATCTTCGTTTATTGCTTCTTCGTAACTTTACACGCGCTGATAAGGAATAGGCCGACCGCCAAATCAAAGAATACACCCTTTGTAGTCTTGGGTCCACAACAGATTAAGAAGTAACGCTGATCCGAGTCGAGGAATTCCGAGACGATGCGCGACAGAATACGAAGAAATGTATATGCTTATTTTTTACGAGTAGAGAAAATAATCGACGTAGTCTCGGCCGTTCATCGATCGGATCAATGATTTCATTGTCAAGTACTTCGATGATAGCATTCGCGACGGCTACCTCGGCATCCGCCGATTTCAAGGACACAAAAGAACGTACATTTTCACTTTGTTTTACTAGTAGGTAATCTGAGGTCGCGGCATTATTGCAAAACCACAACAGGAGTTTCGATTTCATATCGGTCGCTCTACCGACCGGCCGAAGAATCAAAATGGAAATATCGTTTTCAACATCATTGTTCCAAAAGGAATCATTTCACGTTTGGTATTGTTTGAAGATTGGCCAATGACAAAAAGGAAGAAGAATTGAATTCGGGGATAGGCTTAACTTAATTGCGATGAATATTCGGTAACTGTGCCCTATTTCACTATTCGGCCAAATTCGGCCGAATATGATTTCGCAAAAAAGAAGAATGTACCTATACAGGGTATCCCATAATTCTAAGTTCTAACAGAGCAAGTCATGACAGTTATCAGAAAAATAAGAAAAAATCCAAGTAATATTTTTAAAAATTTTGGTAATGTAAAAGAAAATCAAAAAATCTACATCTTGTGACGGTTTTTCACTCCTCTAACTACAAATATAATCTTTTTAATAATTTTTTTTGTTATGTAATTTTGAATACTTCGTCTTCAAACTGTACCAAACTTTTACTGTGCCAACTTGCGTAGAACATTTTTTTCAGCCTCATCAGTTGAAACTGGACGAAGTATTCATTGTGGATCTTTGGATGGGCAGTCAATGGAGAAATTTCATGGAAAAAATCAATTATAGGTGGTGACCCAGTGGAAATTATTTAGGGTTGTGAGGTTTCCATAAGGACTGCTATCGAGCGTCCTAGTGGGTGGGGGTGCAGTTCAAAGTTTTGAAATCACATCTTTTCGCTTCTAGATTTTAAACTGTTGATTTTCGTGAAAATATCTTTAGATACCAGCATTACCTTCGCCTTTAATTAAGTTTCGTTCAATTTGGGTTGACGGTCAACAAGAAAACTGGAAAAAACTTCTCAAAATAGTCGTTTTTTGCAAACGTGATATTTAAGACGCCAAATTTTTTTGATATTTTTCATCATTTTAAAATAAAGCGTTGGTGAAAAAAAAGAAGAGAATAAGGACGGGTCGCCGCGACGAAATGAAATTGCCCACCATTTAGATTGCAGATGAGTGCACCTGTTTATTTGTATCAAAAACAGGGAAATTGTCACTTTTTCTTTAAACGTTATAAAACATAATTCATTAGGAAAAGTATGAACTCGAATTAATTCTAAAATTGTAGTTTATAAAGCCACTGTGTCGTTTTTAAGAAAAAAATGCAACTCGTGTTCAGAAAGTCGTACAAAATTTCTTGGAGTGTCAAGTTCTTTATTTCAATGCTTTTTTTCAATTGCGAGAAAATGGAATTTCTGAAGTTCAAAATAAACCTTCTAAGACTATTTGTTTATGAAAAAAATGTACCTTATCCTCAATGTCTTAAAAAGTAGTATTTTTTTGCATTTTCTAATCTGAAAATTTTCAGTAAAGCAAAATATGGGTCTTCAGCTATAATACTCAAATAAAAAAAATCGAAAAATATTGCAGACTACCACGTTTTGTCGTGAAAACGGCAGTTTTTTACAAACAAATTGCTATATCTCGTAAACGATGAACGTAATAATTTTTTTTTAATTGAGTTTGATTTGATGCTATAAGAGCTTCATATTAAAATGACGAAAAATATCGAAAAAAATTAGCGTCGTAAATATCACGTTTGCAAAAAACGACTATTTTGAGAAGTTTTTTCCAGTTTTCTTGTTAAGCGTCATCCCAAATTGAACGAAACCTAATGCAAGGTGAACGTAATGCTGGCATCCAAAACATTTATTTGAAGATATTTTCACGAAAACCAATAGTTTAAAATCTAGAACCAAAAAGGTGTGATTTCAAAACTTTGAACTGCACCCCCACCCACTAGGACGCTCGATAGCAGTCCTTATGGAAACCCTAAATGATTTCCACTTGGTAATTAATTTTTTTTTATTTAGCACTGGAAATTTCTCTATTGACTGGACTAAAATTACATTTACTTTTAAGCTGGAGCGCTTGACCATAAATTGTGGGTTCTAGTTTAAAGACGAAATATTCGAGATCACATAACAAAAAAAATTATTGAAAAAAGATGATATTTGTAGTAACTAGGAGTGAAAAAACCGTCACAGGATGTAGATTTTCTCGATTTTTTTTTTACATGACCATAATTTTTCAAATACATTACAGTCGAGACTCGTTAAGACGAACTTCGAGGGACCGTATTAAATAGTTCGCCTTACCGATAGTTCGTCTTACGGAAATTCGCCTTACAGAGTCGTGAAGGTTCGTAGTATCGAGTTTAAAAGAAACATATCTTTTCTGTTGAAAACTACATATGTATATTATTTCAAATTATGTTTGAATCTATAAACTATGGCAATGCTTGTTCGCTATAATGACTTGAAAAAATTTTTCAATTATCGTTTTTTTCGGGGTTTTTTCTGTATAATAAGTCTATCCCTAGTTTTGCAGCTAAATCAACCGCTTTCTCCCTAATAATAGGTCCGGTCAGAGGAATATTAAGATTACGAGCTTCCCTAAACCACCTAATCAAATATTTTTCAAGATTAGGTTGTTCAACAGATCGGGCATGGAATTTCGAACCACATTTTCCTTTGGTAGAGTAACTAATGATCTTCGTTCTATTCTTCAACACGGTGCTGAGAGCACTTTTTGGAATTCCAAATGTTGCTGCAATCTGGGATTTCGTTCTCTCAACATTGTTAACTTCGCGCAAAATTTTTAATTTCGTGTCTAAAGAAAGTAAAGTGAGTAAAGAAAGTAAAGAAAGTGGGAAGTTCGAGACAAACTAACACACCCGCCGATAAAGCTTGATGACTACACGTTTTGCATCTCAAAAAAGATAAAAAGTAGGTACATATCCGAATGAAACGAATTGGTTTGACTATTCGGCAACGATACCTTTGATAGCCCATCTATTGATAACATTCATAATACGCAATATGCAATACAGATACGACTTTATGAATTGAAAAAGAAAAAAATTATTCGCCAAACTCAGTCAACTATCCCCTTCCGTTCGTCGTATTGAGTTTTGGGATATTGAAATTGGGGTTCGTGTTATCTATGCTCATTGCTAACGAGTTCGTGAAATTGAGTCTCTTAATACATAGGTTAACATAGAACTGTCTCGGGACCAGAGATTCAGTTCGTCGTATTGAATCAGTTCGTCTTATCGAAGTTCGTCTTAACGAGTCTCGACTGTACTTGGATTTCTTTTCACTTTTCTGATAACTATCATGACTGTTAAAAAATGTCGGCTTGACGTTGACTTATGGGACATTCGAGTAACTGTATAAAAACTTTAAACTAAAATAAAAGCAACTTGCAGAAGAATCTGATCAAGTTCAATTTTTTAAATTCGTCTATCTAAGTTTTTTTTAATTCAATCGAGATATTTACAACAATTAATGCTCGTGAATATCTTCTTGCACTTTTTGAAACCTATCACATCTTGAAGAGTTTGTTACTGTGTATTTTGGAAGTCACTAAAATATGATCAAAACTAAGTGATTGCTGCTCAAAACTATCTCTTTTCTGAGAGACTTTCCTTTGATATAAATTGAAGCATCAACTTAGTTAGGATTGGCATATTTTCAACAAACCGATTCGTATTATAGCTTTTGACTTCTTCCACTAATGACCAGTCTTAACACAATGAACAGTGAAACGGTATGGGAAATGAACAATTCTATTCCCGACCTTTAATGCGTGTTACATATCGTTTCGTAAAAACAACCTTTTTTCGCAACTGAAATTCCAAATCAAGTGCAACATAATACCTTTTGATGCAATAATTTAAACATCGGGATTAAATTGAGAAATCGAATCAATAAAGAGAAGAAAAAACAAAACGGAACGTGCCGAGTTGTTAAATCAGACACCCTAACAACTGTTCTCAAAGGGGCAAATTAGCAGCTAAGTTTATACAAATAAACATTCCTGTTTTAGAAGGGCCACACGCATAATCGGCAGTCAGTCTCCGATCACGACAGAGGAAAGTGATGGGAAAACAGAACAATAAAGGAAATCGGTGGGAATATTCCATTAGTTTTCATGAGTAAACTGGCAGAGCAGGAAACGAGCGTTGCTTCACAAGTTGTGCTTTTGTCGCACGAAAAAAAAAATAGTACGGTTGAAGGTGAAATTATAAATATTTTCTTAGAAACGTCAGAATGAAAGAACGCCATTTTAAATCAGTCGCGCGGGGTTATCCGTCCCGAGATCTCCTCGTTAAATTTCATAGTCGAGAGCCGAAACAAGAGACTCTCTTTCTGAAGAATATATTGCACGAGTTTCTGGAATAAAGCTCGACTGTGTCGCAAGTCCGAAGAGGAGTTTCGAAAGAAATAACCGGATGCGCTGATAATGCACCAACTGAATTATTTACTATAATCCTTGGAGTAATTAATTATGTATCGATCTTTTATCGCCGCCGATTTGGTCTAATTTTGATTGACTGGATAATTGTTTATTTATTATCGTTTCCTATTAGCCAGTTGCGTAGAAATATATTTTTAAACCGTAGAAAATCGATTTGTAATCGTTATATGGCGGATTACTCAAGGTTCAATTCGAGCAAAAGGAAGTTTGCTTTTGTAGGAGCGGGTTTTCTTTTATTTCCTGATGAGCGAAAAAACATTGCATAATATTAGCGAGTGACAAACATTTGAGAAATAATATCTGCTGTAGATGGAAGTCGATTAATTTAAACGTTTCGTTTTATTCGACCACCTTAAATCTTCCGAATTCCGAAACGGTCAGAAAGGAAAGGAGTCTTGGACCTGTTCTTCTCGACGTGGGTTAATGCGGGGGTGTGGTTACCCATATGTTGAAGACAACGACCATTGTGTAGTCTTAACTTGGAGCAAAAGGACCGTTTCTGTGAAGCGAAGGGTATTGCAAGAATAATACGTCAGGAACAATACCATCGAAATGACGTATGAAACTGACGCAAGTGCATTCAGTCGCAGATGTTCCAACTTTGCGCTATAATTGAATTGCCACCTACACTATGCATGGGTTTCGAAAGTTGAACGTCCACACATTCGATGTTTGCTTTGATTTTTTGTAATCAAGTAACATTGATCCCGAATCCAAATTATAAATCAACATTAACGCAATATACCAAAAGTGAAACTCCAAGTCTGAAATTCTATGGAAATACTTCCTCTTCAGTAAAGAAAAACGCTAAACGCTGTGAGAAAGATTGCATGCAGTGATACATCAGCGTGAGCGCTTCGAATTGTTACCGTTGCCCGTTTTAATGGTAAAGTATTTTAATTTTCAATTTCCTGTTCGAGATGAATAAAGTCTTCGATTCCGGCGTCTAATTGCTTCAAACACAATTTGCCCCGCGCATTCAAATATTTTGATTGCACGCCAATGCCGTTTTCGGAATTTTACGAATCCTATTTTAAAGATATATGTAAAATTTTTAAGATCATTCAGCAACTGAGCGCTTTATATGGTTTATAAAATAATTAAGACTTTTCAATTTAGGATGTTATAAAAATCATTTTTGATCGAATTATAACATTTTTTCCATAAACAACATTTTCAAAACTCAATAAGTTTCTTCTATGGGCAATCGGGATGACATCAAATATTTTCTGCTCACACACAGTGGAGTGAAAAAAAAAACTAGGAGTTTCGAACAATTACATTTTTTCGTTGCCAGAAAACTAGAAATCGAATGCGATATTGAAATATTTCGAACTAAAAAGTTGCAATGTGTTATAATTTAACACCGGCATGATTAAAACTGGGAAAATAATTTATGCTGCTTCGTGTTCAGAAAAATTGTTTTATTCAAGCATTAATAAAAACAAGATGAATTGACAAGTTGCTATGTTTATTTTTGAAATAATTATTACATTCGTCATTCGTTGAGCATATTCCCCAACGCTGACGTGCGATAAGACTGTTTATTGAGTATACTCAATCTGATATTTTCACTTCTTATCTAAGTTCAATTATATAACTATTATATCACATTATTCCGCGAAGCTAAATGCCAAAAAAAACAACTTTTTTTGTCTGTATTTTAATTTTATTTACTTTTGCTGTTATAATTTTAACATTGATATTATATGATGTCAGCACTAACTTTAATTCAATTGTATGCTTTAAGTGGACACATCTAGAATTTTTCTTAGAGCTACAGCAAAATTTATAGATTAACAAAATTTCATTGCCTTTAGTATTGTCATCTATCCATTGTCCATTTCAAGGTCAAATTTTTTCGTCAAAGTCCACCTACAACTTCTTTTTCAATTCATTTAAAGCACGATATGGAATTTTTGAAAGTCAATTCAAAGTCTTGGGATTTACATAACTCGAATACCATTACGCTTTTTTTATGTAATTGTTAATAAACCATATTTTGTCATTAACAATCAAATATCTCGATAAATAATCAACATATCATCAATAAGTCTTTTTGATTGATTCAATTTTGACTAAAATGCAATTTCTCGTAAATAGAATATGGAAAAAGTCGATTTTTAAAATCTTTTCAGTCGAATTTTTAAGCAATTCGAATTCAATTCGAAAACTCTCTAGCACAAAAAAAAATTATTTTTTCAAATCTACAGGTGTATTAGTTTATATGAAACAAAAGTGCGTCAAAAATGCACATCAAAAGTGAAAAAAATTTTAGACTAAAAACGGTTTCATGGAAAGAAAAAATAAAATAAAATACCGAAAAGAAATTCTCAAAATCAATCTTCGATAATTGAAATAAAGCAATAAAAACTAAAAATACTTCACAAAACTATAAATTCCCGAATTTTGAATTTATTATGAAGTCTCTTAAATGACAGGTGGTTGAATTAGTGAAAGCATTAACAACCTTCCACGGCGACTGCCTTTATATTTTGAATATAATCGTCAAACCTCAACTAAGCGGCTGTGGTGTACGCAAAGCGGGCGCCGCAGGCGCCCCGGGGCCGTCGACGGCCCCGGAGAGGGCGCCGAAGGCGCCCTCCTGTTTGATCCTCCACAACATCCTCATGTAGACTTGCATTTCCTAGGAACTAGAAGGAATTATTCGTTTCGAAACAGCCGTTGCTCTTTTCCATTGAGCCGTTTTTTGTAGGGAATCGCTCGTTCGCTGCAACGTGCAGCATTCGTTCACATTTCACATTACATCAGTGTTGGATCGCTTAATAACGAGTCGTTCACTTTGAACCGCACACTTGAGTGAACGGTAATGTGCCGCTCACTCGAGCACCATTGAAAAGAACGGCACACTTAAAAAGACCGGCTCATTTGAAAAGAGTGGCTGATTTCGATCGAGCGGCACCTTCAGAACGTGCAACTCTTCTTCTTTCCAATTTTGACAGGTTCAATATGAATTGCAATGTAAATTTGAACGTTTTGTCTAAAAATTTATGCTCATAAATATTCAATATGCTGTTCTTCAGTTTGAATGAAACTGCGAATAAAAAGATTTGAGAGTACCTAAATAAAAATTTCTGAGGACACTTTTTAAGATTATGTGATTTCTGCTTCTAAATGGAATACGCTATATATTATTTCATACAAGTGATAGGTATACGGCTAAGTTTCACCGTTTTCGAGATATTTTAAAAAATATGTTAAAAAAGTGTTTTTTAGATAAGAAATGATGAAATATTTTTTCGATGCATTATCTTCTAGACATTCATAATTAATGGAAAAAGGTAGCACATTTGTTAATGAAGCGAACGAGTAAGACGTAAAGAGCAAAGGATGATGCAATTGCAGTATCATCCATTTCGTATGAGCTCAGTGTATATTCGTTCGTTCAAAGTAACCAACGATAGAATGCCACGGCACACTCACTGTACTGTTCGCTACTTTGAACAGCACTGAACGGCTCGTTTGGGTGAGCGGAACGAAAGGAGCCGGCACACTTTAAATGAACGAACGACTCAACACCACCAATAACGAATTACTTGTCTCTAAAAAACTAATAATAATAATGTAATAAACTAATTCGCATTAACAAAATATTGAATAAGAGGAATAGAATATCGTGATAAATAATGAATGTATGCGAAGGAAGGGTGGTGTACCAAAAAGACGAAAAATGGTGAAAGGTGTTTAAAGAAACGATTTGAACGGTGACGGAGGTGATGGGTTTTTGCCCACCGCGAAAGGGAATGGCATGATTTTTTTTCATGATGAACTTTCCAACATATAAAATGTCCGAAATGTATAATATGAAATGCTCCAACATAATGACGTCAAAATTTCAAACATTTCAAAAACAAGTTATCGTGGAATAACAATTTCAGTAAAATTTTATAATTTTACACCATTATTTGTATCGACAGAGTGAAACAAAATTAGAATTCTAATTAAAAAAAACCATCAGGATGAAATGAGTTTTTCTTCATTAATACATATAATATTTTGGGACTGAAAAGAAATGCGAGTAGGTAGAAAGTTTAGAATGAACGAGGATGAAATTTTCATTTCCCTAAAAAGATGTTCACCCACACCAACTTATAAAGAACGTTGGCGATTGATTTGGGGTAAACGTCCTCTGATGCCGCTCCCCATTTCGATGGCGATACTCGCATGCATGTATTCGAGACTTGCAACGTCAATCAAGGTGTGCCCCCCATCAAGAGACTCATTTTCAGGGAATGAAGGTTTCGAACCTTATTCGATTGTTGTCGGTGGCCCCCTTCGCAAGCGATGATGATAACTGGAGGCACGTTCCTGAATGTGTGCACGCCATTTCAAGGTCAATTTTACGATTAACCATTACGTAATTAAGTAATAAATAAGTAAAGGATTCTCCGGAACGATCCGAGAGAAATGTTCTTCGAAAGAGGTTGGGCGCGCTCCTACTATCGTCTCCGTGTATTTCTTAATATTTTGTTGGTGTAACTTCATTTGTTCTTGTGTCAAAGTAGGATTATTCAAAATTAATGGTACATTGTGAAATATGATCATTGTTCGGTTGGGAAATGACTGGCAATCGCTGCGAGTACATTTTTACGGCGTTATCATACCGAAATAACGGAAGAACGGGACTTATTTTGTAACTGGTACAAGTTTTACAAGTGATACCTTTTCTGCTCGTCCTGACTGTTTTTCCATTTGGTTGTAATCTTCCGATTGCCCACGTGAATCCACCTTGTTGAGTCGCGATTCCCACACTCGAATAAACATGTTCTTATACAAGGAAATAAATTAATAAATTACCGGTTAAGGTTATACAGTATTGCGATATTGCGTTTTGTCTATTTGCGATGCAATAAAATGTTGGCGTTTTACAGGGAACTGGGAACACCTGGCCTGGAACACCCACTTCCCCATAATAGTCGCACTCAACGAGGCCATTTTTAATATTATCTTCGTTGAGTGCGTTTTCCCGCCGAGATCTTCACCGAATTCTTCAAATCAAATTAGCAACGACCGAATTTTATCTGAACGGTAAATACAGGTTACAAGAAAGCGATTAGATTGTTCAATGAACAAGGATTTTATGTTATCGCTACTATGTATCACGTGTATGAATTTGCATTTATATTTATTTACGTCACTCTTTCTGCAGAGGTTTAAACAAAGCGAAGAAGCGATTGTATTTAATTTTTCGAGCGGAAAGATTGATCTGCGAAGCTGCTGCGATGACTCAAGAATTTTTCTAATGTGGCGTCAGTTCAATTTAATAGTAATCGGAAATAATTTGAATAAGATAATCCGGTGGTTCTTATTATCTATTTATAAGTAGAAAAAGTTTCATTATGTCTGCAGTCGAATGAAATGAAATTTAAATAAGCAGCGCTCGCGGCGCATGTATAAATTAATGAGCTATACTTTCCTAGTAAAATTCAACGGTGGACAAGATTACTACAGTTGAGTACAACGAAGAGCAGTGACGAACATGGTAATTTGTACCAAGGACAAATTAACTTTCCATATTTCTCGCCATTCGACGCCATAATTTTTATTCGCTGTTGCGAATAAAATTATTCGGTGGATACCCTCACTCGCCAACGAGACGAATTCAATAGTCGATTGAATGTTTCGTAATTTTGTCATAATGAATTTCCGTTGGAAGCGATCATCAGGAAGTCGATTGTCACCCATCGTCGAGTAGCGTATAATCAATTTTGTGGCACGGGCCAGCGGAATGAAATTTCCGTTCGGTAATTTCGTTTCGATTCCGATATCAATATCACATACTTTTACAAAACGAATGCAAATTCATTCGCCGAACGCGTTCCGTCATTATTTTCAGGAATAACACACCTTTCTAAAACTTGAACGGTAATTCGTAATATAGTCTGGAATGTTGATTTATTTCGACTAATAAAATATGTTAATTTTACGATTCTTAGTCACTGCAGTCCGCGCTCCAACTACTTATCGTTCTCGCTCCAGGACAATACCTATTTCATTTCCTGAAAGTTTCGGTCGAGTCCCGATAATTTAGGAAGTACCACCTAGTTGATAATATATTACAAGTCTGATTTTTTATAATAATAACCGCAATATTTGATATAAATTCGCTTTTACGAAAACTGCATCAATCAGTATTAAAAAAAAAGAAAGCCCGAATTTGCGGCCACATTCGAGATCGAAATTCGCTCAACTCCATCCATACACGACCGAAACATTATCCTCCTCAAATTAAGTACCGTACGACGAAATTTGTCGGTTTCGAAAATGGTCGACCCCAAAGCGAAATCGGATCACGCGATTTTCTTTCTTGCTAAGCACGACAATTTTTTGCACGACTCGCGGAAACCGACTCCACACGGTTTCGGGGAAACACGCGCATTACAAAACGAACGATCAGTACCGGATCGCACTGTCCTTGGGAACGTCATTAGACTCAATTATCATCGAAAAAGCAGAGTCCCATTACGATTTTGTCACGGTCTTTCCCCGCGGGTCGTCGGCATTCGGACCGAAAGAGATGCCTTGGAATGTGGTCTGTGCTTCTGAAGTAGCCGTACAGCTGGAATGGAACGAACTCCTGCAGCAACAACGTGCTGAAAGAGAGTTACCTTGCCTGCAGCCAAGGAAGTTCATCGAAAACGGTAACACAACTGATCGTCTACGCTACAACTTGCGCCACGCAACTTCCAAAATGTCTTAATGAGATTTGGAAGCAAGACATTTTTTTTCTCTCTTGAAAGCACAACTCTATTTTTCAACGGAACATTATTCATTTCAAGGCCTTAATCGGTAATATGTTTATTTTTTTGCTTGAACACTATAAAATTTGTTTCATCTACATTAATTTTGAATCTGTCAGCCACTCATTGTGAGGTTTCTCGAGACCTTCATATCATCGGCAAATTAAGTTGGCTCTTTTGAGATTATGCACATATAACGAATGAAGCGAAGGCCCTAGTATCGAACCTTGCGGCACCCCATTTGACACTTGATTTGCCAGATCTACCACCGCTGTAATTTTAAAACCGATACAAGGAAACTATACTTTTTATCCTTCAATGTTCGTTATCAAAAATGAACCATAATATTTTTAAGGGTAGACGATTGGCTGAATTGAAAGTACGCCAGCGAAGATAAGATTTCATTAGTCAGTGCATATAAAGATAAATTTATCAATACATCCGATACGAGAAATCGTGGAGAAGCATGTAATTATCAGTGCATCCACGATAAGATAGTTTGTGGACACCAACCATACTTCGAATTTTTATCTCTCGATGGGGACAATGGGAAATTTAAAAAAATTCAATAAGAAAATGAGTCTTATTACATTGGGAAATCAGGGTGAAGTCTTCAATTTCAATCTATTAAAAAAAAAATGAGGAATGTAATTTAACGAAATAATTTTATATAACCTTGGTATTATTTGTTTACCATTTCAATTTGATTCGGTTATCTTTGAAACTTTACGAGTTCCATATTCTAATCTTGTTTTAAATTGACTTTCGACACTTTTCGCCCCAAATTTTCGTAAGCTATCCTATCCAAGCTTCTTCGAAACAGGAATTTAGGCGTCACAACCATGCCATGAATTTTTCACTAATCCCCTAAACAAACTGAAAGGCTTACGTTCAAAACTTTTCGCGTTGGAAATCCCCCTGTGGAAACTCCGCTCGGGAAATGCGAAAAAGTTTTTCGTTATTAACAACGAAGATCAACTAATATTTAATTGGACCCTTCACTGAAATGTTTTCGTTGTTCCACCAATTAATCCACAACCATTCCGATAGCATCCACAGTACATACACTCATTTAGATCGTTCGCTCATCTAAATTCCGTCACAGTGGCTGCGTATTTTCCGGTTCGCATTGTATCCGCTACCCTACGCTAAGGCCACTGATATTCATGAGAATACCCCGGTGTCGATGGGCGTGAGAGAGGAACGAAAGCGATTTCCTGTTCTGTTTTCACCGAAAAAGCGGAAACTATTTCAACTTTCATACGTGCAAAATTGCGATGTGGAATTTGTCGCTCTGATTTGTTCATAACAGATATTTCATTTAATAGTGATTATAGCATAACACAGCTACGAATTAACCGACGATTTACTCTAGAAGACTTTGGTGTAGAGTCAAATGGACTTCGTAAATTTGTTGTAAACCGACCGAAGGGCCAAACAGGAAACGTCTATTATTGGTAATTTCCGAAAGAGTTGCCTGACTGTCAACTAATAGGGACTTCTCATGAGAGTATTTTTGTAAAGTTTTTCGTTTGCTATCAATTGGAATTTGGATCCTTGTCATTTATATTTCTTGATCCTAGAACAATTTTCAGCAGATACTTAATTTTGTTAATAGAATGGTTCAAAACCATAAAATTACATAACATTTCTAGATGCCTCAAGAAAATCCCAACTCTGATCGTTTTGGTGCGCTCATTATGGATCAGATCATATCTTTGCGTTAATTTGTTCAATTTGAACTCCTGCCGAACATTATCCAACGCGCAAATAGATTCATCATATTAAACCATTTTGTTTCATACCTAATTTTAACCTGAAACCGTAGAATCACCGATTGAGGGTATAATCATTCTTGATGATTCGTAGAACGAGTTAACTAATACATTGATGATTCACTTTTTAGATGTCGTCAACAATAGAACGGTTACAAGCAAAATCTTTTCAACCAATCATTCTAATTGATAAAAACTCCATCGCATCGGATTCGTCGAAAAAGAAAGTGCGAAAAGTTCGGGGAATTTCATTCGATGGTACTGGGAACTTACCATATAAGAATATAAACGGAATTTACGCCTGTAAGGTGAAAATTCCAAAATGAAATCCTCAAGGTGAATTGATATCGAAATCAAAACGAATACTGAATTTTTATGATAAATAGATTGATTTCTGGTCCAAGGCTAATCAAAAATGCCGTAACTGATAACTGTAGTTTTGTTATCTCTAATTTAAGGCTTTTTGAACGAAATAAATTATAAACATAGGCATACCGGAGTTTAATAATTCAATTAGAACTGATTGAAAGCAAAGTTAAAATTCGAATTGACAATTTGTTTGAAATAAAAAAAAGTGAACTAGGAGGTCTTCATGTTGGTTTGTGAGAAATATAAAAAATATTTTACCTTGATCGATAAATCCCTGGTAGAAAATACACAAGATGATCACTCGAAACTTCCGGCAACACGAGACATTCACGAATAAGAAATAGCAAGTACACCTTCACCAAGCACGCAACTGGTAGCGACTGAAAAGAAAACAAGCGCGAAGCGGCTTACTAGTTAGCAGTCGTTGCTACGGACGCCTGCGCACTTATTTACTATTTCATAATTTTTATTGTGATTTAATTCAAATTACTAGTTATCGAAAATAAAACTTTAATTCAAAATATAACTTTCTGGGAGTGCGTTAGATTCACTCACTCTCAACACATTTCAAAATACCTTTTTTATTTTTCCGGATATACTTAAATATAACCTTTGGTATTCAACAAAAATACATATATGGATTAGAATCATACATGATATGTCAAAACATAAGAAAAGTTTATTCTTTAAGAATAATTTTCAATTCTTTAGTGAGTCTACATAAAGGTAGACCAATCACGTTGTTTACACAACCGTCAACTTTCTCGATAAAAGTTCCTGCCAATCCTTGAATGGCGTAAGCTCCTGCTTTTCCCCTGAAAAAAATCGAGACTGCTATTATATCAAGTTTTCCTTTTGAAGAATATAAAAAAAAGAGAGAATTATATACATATTTATAAATTTTATATCACTTTCGTGGAAAAAAAATCGAATATAATTTCAGTTGTGTAAAAACATATTTTTAGAATTCAATGATTTTTTACAGATCAAATAAAACTTTTTTAAATTGACAAGTTAATCTGTGATTTTTTTTTAATTCACATCGACATACGTGAATTCTTTTCAATTTAAGGCGAATTAAAATCATTCGCAGTAATTTAATTTCTCAATAAATTTGCAAATTTTGTTCTTTACAGATTTTGAAGAAAGTAACCAAAACGAAATTATCACGACTCATGGGGTAGTTAAAAATTTTCAAAAAAAATGTTGGGAACCCTCGTTCTTTAGAACGCCCCCCAACATAAGAAGCAAAGAAACATTAGCATATTTGCTGAATGACACTTGGTATTCATGTGGCGAAAGATGTAAATGTTAGTTTTTTTTTTGCATAATACTTATAAATGACGCATTTAAAATTTTGCCTTTTCCTACATCAAGTCCCGATAAAAACTTGCTTATAACTATAATTATATTTAGGACTTCGATCCCATAAATTAACTGATTACAGTACAAATATAAAGGATTAAAGGAACAAAAATGAACTCACATGGGTTCCCCACTATTCGCATAACTCTCGATTTCCTGATCAGTTAAAGCGGCCATAAAAACGAGGGAACTTTCTGTAAAGGTGTATATCTTCCCTTGATACCAAATCGCAACGCCCGTGTAAACTATATTCGGCAATTCGCTTTGGGTGAACCTACAAGATAAGATTTTAAAATTCGATTATATCTCTAAACGTGTACTAACAGCTTTAGTATTATCTTGGCCTCTTCTAAATCCTTAGGCTTACCATACATTTTCCCATTAAAGGTAACCATAGTGTCCACACCAATAATCATATCTGGTTTTCTATCATCCCCTTTTAATTTTTCGTAGACATCCTTCGTTTTGCCTGAAGCTGTTTTTTCCACGTATTCGACGAAATTATATTCAGCTGGATCGAGATTTTCAGCAAAATTTGACGATTGCACTTCAAATTTCAATCCCTGTAACAACCATTAAATCGAATGTGGCGCTATCTCTTTGTTTGACTCACTGTTTTGTTCAGTAGCTCTTCTCTACATTTCGAGCTGCTTGCCAACACAATGCGCATGCTATTTAACTTTTCTAATAAGTTTCCCAACATTTTCTAAGCCCAATTATTTTGGAAATTGCTTAACCTTCATTTTACAATACAAAGTTGCAGGCTAGCCAAGGTAAACCACTGAATATGCTGGTTCATCTTTTACTTGCATAGAATAGAACGATCATTCGTGACGTCACAGTGAAATGTCAAATTATTTTCAAACAAATTTTGAATGACATTGCAAAATGCAAAATGGAAGCATATTTTTTGAAGCAAAAGTACTGATCTGGTAAGCATGAGTGTTCTACCTGTCAGTTGTGAGTGTTAGTTGAGACGTAGTTTCGTCCCCAAACATTGAAATAAAGGTTGTCAGTCAGCGAAACTTCCGCTACATGTTATTTTTTTAGGTTTCCTAATCTGCAGAAACATCCATAAAATGAAGATATGTTATATGGTGACATCCAGAAACAATTGATTCAATAACCTAGCACCTTTGTTGCACAATATTTTGCCAACAGCAGAGGAAACAAAATTTGATTTAGCGCTAAATATAATATCAGGCTTTGATGATTGAAGAAAACAGATCCGCCAAAAAGTCACATAACCTCAAATTTCCTCTTTTTAAACGAAAGTTTGCGTATGACGTCGCTATTTCAGAGTTGACAAATAGAATCCAACCTATAAAATTAGTTTCTAATTTCTGAATAAGAGTTTAATCTATTCAAAGGTGTTGATATAGATTGCTGCTTCATATGTAATATTATTTGTGTTTTCGACAAAATGAGGTAAGTGAATTATTAAAAAGAAACTTTCAACAATATGTATTATAGTGGCGGAAGTTTCCCTGAATGTTTTTACATCACCAAGCCAATAACAACGAAGACTGTTTTATTGGTGAGTCATAGTAGTAATGCCGAGGAATTCAAAGCAAATTGGAATACTCGCATATGCACCGAGAAGTTAGAAAAACCTAAAAATTCAACTTTAGAAATAGCGCCTTATAACGATAATGACGGTCAGTATTCATTCATTTAGAACATTTAAGCTTCTAGTTTCTTGTAGAGGGAATACTTGATTGCATGGATTTGGAGGATACTTACGAAGTTGTACCAACTAACTCAGGACAGTATCTAACATCATTTCATGTCCCTAGGTAATAAAGTTTCTTTATGGTGATATTCTGATAATTTAAGTTTTTTTTTTCAGCGTGTTCATACGAGTCATTATTGGACCTAAGGGAACAAAACTCAGAGAATTACAACAATCTACGCAAACAGTTATTAAAGTTCCTAGAAAAAATGACGAAGAAGTTTTTATCAAAATTTTTGGTCCAACTGAGAGAAGTGTTGTATCAGCAAGAAATCAAATCGTCATGTTGACATTAGCTCAGCGTGAGAAACTGCCCAACACGCATTTTGTCTCAATACATTGTTTCACTGAGGAGATCAAACAAAATTTCTTGAATTTCAAGGTAATAACGTTGAAGAAACATTTCCAATAAAGTTTCCAGAAAGAAATTTTAGATGGACCTCCGACTAGAGGAATTACTGAAGATATTTTCCAAAATGTTGATAAGTTACACATGACAATTGTGATGTTAGCTGTCCTGGACGAGTTTGAACTTGATCATGTTAAGCAGATCGTGGAGAAAAATGTAAAAAACTTGCTGAGCCGTCTGTCTAATGCTTGTGAATTTTTGGTGCAAGGTGTTGAAATAATGAATGACGATCCTACTGAAGTTAATGTATTATATGCCAAGGTCGAACCAACAGATGCAACATTTCAAACGGTCGCCAACAAAATTCAGGAACTTTTTGAGAAGAATGGTATGTTTTTAAAATTTTCAGTACGAATTGATTAATCAAGACATTTCCTAGGTTACGTCAAAAAACTATATGATAATGTTAAATTGCATATGACGCTAATGAATTCCACATTTGGGAAGATACAAGTTAAACGAAATACATTTGATGCTTCATATATTCTTAAGAAATATGCACATTTTTATTTTGGAAAAATGCCTTTGAAAAACATAGACCTCTCTATTCGATATACTACAGCAAAAAATGGTTATTACAATTTTGCTTTAACCATTCCAGTTTCTAATTAAGACGAAATTTTTTCCAATAATATGATGTGTAATTTAATCAATAAAACCTTTTAAATTCAATTGTAGATGTACACAAGCACCTTTCGGAAAATTTTATTTAATCCCGACATATGTACATATGTAAATTATATTGACTATGTATAATCCATTTGCTTTTTCCATTTTTCACATCTAAAATAGATGAAACAATAATTACTAGATTTCCAAGTTGTAAATTAATTGGAATCAGAAATAATGAAACAAGTGGTTTTGACTAGTTTTATATACCATATTTCCTCGACTAAACCTCAGTACGACCAAAATAATTGTCTATTTTATTTTATGTGACTGCTTTAATATGTTTTTATCGATCGGGGGGCATAAATTTGCTGTTTAAAAGCAATATCATGACCACAACCATAATTATTTTACGAAACTAACTGCAAATTGTATTACCTGGTTTAGAATAACGCACCAATTAATTCCAACTGTAGATATTGAAAATATTTCAGTGTCAAAATAACCAAATAACATGTTTTAGAAACTTTTTGTCTTCCTTCAGCATCAGTGTTAATCGCAATAGTAAGCTTTCATATATATAATTATTTTTTTTGTCTTTTTCAATAGAAAACCGTTAGTCCTGTTACTCTGAATGCAATTCAATTCTCAATTTAAATAATACTTTGGTTTAACATCCAGGATTTGTTTACAACGATGTACCTGAACCTTTTTGTGTTCAATTTACTGAAATTTAAACATCATCTACGATTTGGGATGATATCACATGTCAAGTGCTTTCTCAATTTTAGTAATCTTATCTCTACTGGCGCACTGTTCAGTAAATAGAACAGAGCCTGACGGTAATAATTTATTTATTAACCTTCTATTGTACATGTTTGTTGAAATTCTTATTGACTGGTACATGACGTGTAAATTCTGCGGATTTTTTTAAAATTTATTTGAAAAAACAAAAAATGAAAATATGCAACAATCGGTCAACCTATAAATGAAATTAGATTGACGGTCATTATCACAATATAGATTTAGAACTGCCACTGTCATGGTTATCTCGCAAATAACACATATTTAGTAACACGAGTGGTTCACGTATTTCGACGTAATATTTTCAGACACACAATTTCTTTTTCGGCCGTTTTTTAAATATTGTAAGGAATTTGACAATTCTACCTAAAATATAATTGGGCATCGCGGTTCTTTTTTAATCAATACACATTCCAATGATATCAAAACCTTTTGTTTCAAAATCCTAAAAAAAAATTATTTTAATTTGCCGAATTTTAACGTCAATTAGTATCCGTTTCACCTAATTAAATTGGAAATTATCGCGCTCGCTCGATTCCATTTATATCTTTGTTTAAGTGGAATGTTTATCTCTTTTGAATATTCGTAGTGATTTAGATAATGATAATTTGTACATTTAATGAAGTATCGCCGTGGTGAACGGTTCGATCTCGGAAAAATAAAACGACAAGTTCATAAGTTATCAAAGTTTCTTGTTTTGAGGGAATTAAAATGGTTGTCATTCACTCAAACCAACCCAGTATTTACGACAAGTATAATGGTGCATCTTACACCGCTATCAACAGTAAGTAAAAGTAAAAAAAGAAAGAGGCACACTTAAAATTCGTTTTTTTTTAGAAATGGGGGAACTCAAAGGAGCAAAACACGTTACGCTGTTCTGCTGTTTGATCGTTGTTACTCCCCTCATCTGCATCATCACTCCACTTACCTTAAAATATCATTTCTTTGCTGATGTAATTTATGCAGTGGCGGAATCCGACATCGTTGCGATTGTGGACGGTATATCGCCCGTCTTCTGTCAAGCACATCATCTTCAAATGAATACTTCGTTCAATGCTTTCCAACTTAAAGGCACTCCACAAATTAGTGAGAAGCGCAAACATATACGGCTGAAAAAGTCGATGGTATTGCCGGACGACACTTTTGAATATTGGGGATTTTTTTTGCTGAGTGGCTCAATTGTCAAGTTGAAGGTTTGTTCGAGATATGAAGGATCTCGAATTTTAGTGGTGAAGGGGGATAAACATCTTAATACTTGTGGCATGTTGAACAAGGATAGAAAAGCGTTCAATACAAAAATGAATGATGAACACTTGCAGGTAAAATGGTCTTCTTAGTGCCTTTCAACGATCAAGCTTAACTTCATAATATTTATTTTACTCTAAATCAATCGTAGGTAATCGTAATTGTCTTAAATATTTGTGCCTTAGGTCATTTTGACGTGGGATACTTTTTATTTCTTTGAAATCAATTTTTTTTTCCAGGTTAAAGTTACTTTCGAAAAACCAGCCGAAGAAATCGGGGTAATTGATCATGATACACTAAAAACAAATACGGCCGCTGAGGAATACGACGAGGACATCGTGGATTCGTACATAAAAAGGCGCATAAATAAGGGGAAAAAAAGATTACATCGACTGAATTTCGGGAACATGGAGAACGAAACGAAATTGAACAGGACGAAGCGTGCCAAGAAATTCGACGCTCACATCGAACACGGAGGAACGGCAAAAAATGTGTCCGAATCGATCGATAGCAGCGTATCGAGTTTTGAAACTGAACTACTTTCATGTTACAACGGCCAGATTCTTTTAACCCAAGAATTTCCACCATCTCATCTTTGCAAAGATGTTCATTACTTAGAAAAAAGTAGCGCGCATATGCAAACATTCCACGAGATCACCAGCGATGGTTATTATTATTATATTTTTTATTCTGACAATGATTTTGTCATCAACGACATCCATGCTGTCTTCGACATTTTCAAACCGACTTATTTATTCAGCAACTTGTCGTCCGAAAAATCCTGCGTCAATTCCACCGCATGTAAGTTTTCTTTAAATTTTTGGTCGGACGAAACTGTCATCGTTGAAGTACCAACTAGAGATGGAATCGAACATGAAGCTGACGATATAACGCATTTGGTCAGCAAATGTCAACCTAGAGTCGCAATTTATGTAATTTTCCCGATAGCGATACTATTTTCCATCCTCGCGTGTGCGTTTAATTAAATTTTTGATTGTTGTTATAAATCGTTACGACGTATAAAGTATGGTGATTCACATCTGTGATACCAGTTTCGTACTGAAATTGGGGGCTGTGTAAGCAACTGCAAGCTTTAATCGAAATAAATTTTCAATATTAACACAAGTTAAATTGTTGAAAATTTTAATCGATAACTACCACAATGCCGATTTTTTATTTTTATTTTTTTCATGTGTAATAATAAATTTAGGGAGATATGAATGTTGAATTTAATAATATCTCTTTCTATTTTTTCCTGTCCATCGTACCAAGTAAAAAGGTTCCCGATTTATGTTAAAATTCTACTGATGATATTTTTTGTGATCTATAGTCCCACAAAATCCATATTAAAAACTTTTGTGTAAGTGGAGTGCAAGGGCGGATCCAGAATTTTTTTCTGGGGGGCACGACAACACAAGTATTACTAGTTACCTAAAAAAAGGTCCTCACTTCTGAAACACGACAGTTTCCTGGGTCTGGGGGTACAGGTATTACTAGTTCCTTATAAATAAGAAAAACGAGGTTCCTCACTTCTGAAACAATGAAATTTGCCCCTGAATCCGTCTATGGTGCAGTACGACAAACATTTTTTGGTGGCTAAACTTTGACTAAGCGGTTGCGGTTCAAGTGAAATGGACGCTCCGACGGCGGCTCCGGAAAAGTGATAAATAGGAGAAATGAATCCGAAAATCTCAAAAATTCACGAAATGAATGGAAATGTGATAACACATGCGCTGTAGTGATAAGAGGACATCTTATGATTATGATAATAAACATCTTCAATATTTTTATTCTAAATAATATTTTATGCATTTATATTCGAGTACAATTAATGAAAGTTCTTTATATTAGGTATTTCTAGTAAAGCATTATTAAGTGATTTTAATGAATGGAATGTGGAGGCCATTATGTTGTAGCGATTATCAATGGAAACACAATTTGTAAACTGACTTTTTGGGTTTTTAGTACGAAACGATAAGTAGAACCGGTTGTATTTTGAGAATTCAACATTTGCTCTCTCAAATTGCAAGTACACATTCCTTTGTAAATTAGTATCGGGAGAGAGTTTTCTTTAAACGCACGCTTTGTAAGAATCTTCTTCAGATTCGGTCGCGTAGGAATACGTCCCACCTCTTTATCTTAGGAGAATTAGCAGTTCCGAATTCGACGGTCTTTTCCGTTTAAGCTAAAACGAATAGTGAATCATGTCCGTGCACGATAGGCGGTAAGTTGCGATGTTTTACGGGTTTTAATAGTGATAAGTGCTCGTTAGTTCTTCAAATTGACAATGTATTTACGCGCTTTATTTTTTATCCAGTACTGAATCATTGGTTGCATACTTTTCCATTGATAGTCAACTTCGGCATGCTGCCGTACCTTCATTCATTGCCAACATGGCGTTCGAGCATTTTAATTTTTGCGGTGTTATTTCTACACCGTTAATCACGAAATCTTGGCATGTGAAGAATAGTTTTTGTTATTTTCATCAGTAAAAGTCAAGTTTTTGTCACCAACTGAAAACATACGTCACGTTGGGTTTTCCTCACCATATTCACGTGAACCATGCTTTATTTCACGCGTTATATAAGCCAAATGCTTGTTAGTGTTCTTGCAATTTATTCTTTTTAGTGTTAAATCTCATTTATGAGTCAATATTTACTTGATGGAGTATAGAAAATATCCATATGTTGATATATGTCGGTTAAGAGTTTTTAGGTTAACCTTATAAACTGAAAACTGATCTTCATGCTGTTGTCAATTCTTAGATTTCATTCAGTGGTTGTATTATATCAGAAACACTTTAATGCTTTAAACGAAACAATTCCTACTAAAACCTATGATGAAATTTCTATGCCCTAACAACATATTAATTGAAAAAGGTTCAGTGAAGAAGTAATTTTTAATATACTTAGAATTTCTTCAAGTACTTCAAATTTATTTTGTATCAAATTATTGAAGATAAGGCTTTTGAATCACAAGCGGACTTTGGAACGATAAATTTTGGAAATTTTTTGCTCGCAAGGTTTAGAAGAAACCCCTCATTATTTGAAAAGCACGATGCTATAAATAAATGCACAACATCGGATTAAGTGTCATGATGCCCGATGGGAATGCTTTTATTTATTTCTTCGTAGAAACGCTCGAAATATATTCATAGTCGAGTGTGAAAAAAAATTTCTTTTTATAACAATACGTTGACGTATTTTATAATTATTGCTTTTTGATTGTAGAAATGAAGAGTGGGAAAAAAACGGCCCTGCGGCCGAGAAGGAACAGGGTTTCAAGAGTGGCAGCGGTGGTCCACCTGGAATGGACCCTGAAGGCGACATTGAAACGAACTGGAACGAGGTTGTCGACAATTTCGACGACATGAACTTGAAAGAAGAATTGTTGCGCGGAATCTACGCTTATGGTTTTGAAAAACCATCTGCTATTCAGCAACGGGCCATCATCCCTTGCATCAAAGGATACGACGTGATTGCGCAGGCGCAGTCTGGTACGGGCAAAACGGCCACATTTTCAATCTCCATACTACAACAAATCGACACGAGCAATCGTAATTGCCAGGCGCTCATCTTGGCGCCCACCCGTGAGCTGGCCCAGCAAATCCAGAAAGTCGTAATAGCGTTAGGTGATTTCATGCAAGCTGATTGCCATGCTTGTATCGGTGGTACAAATGTAAGAGAGGACATGAAGAAACTAGAAAATGGGTCGCATGTAGTTGTCGGTACTCCCGGTCGAGTCTATGACATGATTACACGCAGGTAATTATTTATCTAAGAGTATATTAAAACTTCAAATTTTATTTTGACGCTGTCTGTTTCAATTTACGAAATTCTTCAAGCTACCAGACAGTTCTTAATTAGTAGCACTTGATGAGTTTGCCAATTTTCATTTTAAGTATCACAGCTCAGTTATCTTAGAAAGTGTTTGCAAATATCTTTTAAATGAACCTTTTATTACCCTAGTATATTTAAATTTTTGTTATGGTAATGATAGTAGTTAACCTTGTTATGGAATTTCTATTATGAATTGTCAACCATAATTTAATCAAACTGTATTGTCTTAAGGCTTGAACTTGAGTCATTTAGACAGGAATATAGTTATACACCATAAGAAACACCTAGTAATCTAGAAATTGCAAAAATTATCTAAGATGTTTCAGAAATCGATATTTGAAACGATTTGGTTGGGAATTCTTGAATAAAACCCAACTGGTGCGACTTTTTATTTGTTTCAAAACTATCTTTCATAGTCATGGTTTATTTTAAGTATACCTTAAATATTTAGGTTAAATGCCAGAGAATATGTTAATGTCACAGAAAAATTTATGTGCATTACGTTTTATGCAACCAGTATCGTGCATTCAAATGAATAAACTCTATGGTTATGGAATGAACTTGCGTTAACCTAAAAAAACGCTCTTATTTCAGGGCGCTACTCACTAATCACATCAAAATGTTCGTTCTCGATGAAGCCGACGAAATGTTGTCCAGAGGTTTTAAAGATCAGATTCACGACGTATTCAAAATGTTGAATGCCGACGTGCAGGTGATACTATTGTCTGCAACGATGCCCAAAGATGTTTTGGACGTAACAAAGTCGTTTATGAGAAATCCAGTCAGCATATTGGTTAAGAAGGAAGAACTCACGTTGGAAGGTATCCGACAGTTCTTTATTAACGTTGAACGAGAAGACTGGAAGTTAGAGACGTTATGTGATCTGTACGATACGTTATCGATTACACAGGCGGTGATATTCTGTAACACTCGTCGCAAGGTCGATTTCCTCACTGAAAATATGCACAAAAGGGATTTCACTGTGTCTGCTATGCACGGTGACATGGATCAAAAGGAACGAGACGTTATTATGAGACAGTTTAGGAGCGGCTCATCGAGGGTGTTGATCACCACTGATTTGTTAGCCCGAGGTATTGATGTACAGCAAGTATCATTGGTTATCAACTACGATTTGCCTTCAAATAGGGAGAATTACATTCACAGGTAATTTGTTATGTTCACATTTTGTAATTGTTGAATCTACAAGAAAATTTATCTTCTTCCATTACAACATATTTTTTAGATTTATTGGATGTGTCAGTGAGTTTGAATGTTTAATTCTTCTGCATGGAAATTGTTCATGATATTGACAAATAGATGTTCATTATAGTATTTGAATATATAAGAAAATTCACCTAAAATCTGTTTACATGTTTGTGAATGAGGAAAAATTGAAATCGACATTGTGTTGCTCAATGCTTGACACTTTGCATTCTTGTTTTCTTGTGCAAAAGTGTTTTCAATTGAGCGTAAATTGTATGCGGGATTTTTCGCGAAATTTCCAAATATTGGTGATTTCGTAGCCCATATTTCCGAACATTTTAAGTTTATTTGGATCAACGGTTTTGTGCATGTCACCATGTGGCTGCCGGATCTTGAAACAAATCTTAAAAATTGTTGAAAAGATTTTTAGTAACGAGATATCGTTGTATCTTGCAGGATTGGTAGAGGAGGACGTTTTGGACGTAAGGGTGTGGCAATTAACTTCATAACGGAAGACGATAAACGTACCCTTAATGATATAGAACAACATTACAACACGAAGATTGACGAGATGCCAATGAATGTGGCAGATTTGATTTAAACTAAGACGCGTTGTTTGGGTGCAAGTGGTGCGTCGTTGCCTAGAGTTTCCTATGGTGTGAGTATTAGCTGCCTGATCGTGCTCTGACTGCGAACTTATGCGAATATTGTGCGCCATTCAGTCTCTTTAGGCTAGCGCTCTGCATTGCGCTAATCGGCCGTCCCAATAAACTTTCAGTGTTTATTCAACTGTATTTTATAAAAGGAATATTTATAGTTCTCTTCATTACTCCTCATTTTTGAAAAATAAAGTCTGTAGTTACATAATATAGTTTCATCAATTTGATTTTAGTGTGATATTTACGGGAAACGGGTTTTGATTGGTAGGAGATATGAAAATCTCATTGTCTTTTGCAATTCATAAGATCTTTTTTTTTGATCCTCCTGTAGCGATCTACCCGTTTCGACGGAATTATTGTGTTTGTAGGGTTGTCATTGGATTTTGGAAAGGTTATTATATTTTCAATCGTTGTAGAAGGTCAGGTTTACCTACCGCCCTTGTATTAATGACTCGATGTTTTTGTATTATAAAATAAATGGATATCAATAAAGTATCATAAAAATGTTTTTATTTTTCCGATTAAGAAAACCTCTCCAAGAACCAAAATTACCCTAGATGAAGTGTTTGACTGAAGTTTATATTTCGTGAAGTGAAAATTGATATTAAGGATCGGATTTGGTGGTTTATTTTTATATTCGTTGCTCAAAAAGATGTTCAGTCAGGTACTTGTTAGAATAATGTATTGGAGATAAATTATTGATTCTGTTTAATTTTTTCAGGCACCTTCAAGATGGAATCGTTTATTATGAAAATAAACGTACAAGAAATCATTTTATTATTTCGTGCGGTTTTCATTTTTCCTTTTTTATGCTTTTCGAAGTATCAGTAAAAGGCGACAAGTTCAACCACGATCACAAAATAGTTCATGGGCGTTACAAAAGGTAGATCATCTTTATCTTTTACTTGGAATTTGAATTCGCTTTGGTTTCTTTTAAAAGCATTAAGAAAATTTTTCATAAACAATTGAGAAAAATCAAATTAGACAAATTTTTTAGGAATTCAAAGAATAGTTCTTGATTTTCAAGAAATTTAAGTGAAAAACTGAAGATTTTCATCAATTTCTTGGAAATTTTAGGAATATCTGAATTCGCTACGAATTTCTCATGGAATTTGTTACAACTTTAGAACAGTCGCTAAGTCGACTTTGCACAATGGTTTTGGAGAGTTTGAGTAGAAAATCAGAAACCAATTTTTAGAAGAAATCTTTCAGACATAGACTTAATATGGATCTTGAAAAAAATTTGACTGTGCATAGAATTTTATCTTCATTGAAATGTCAAGATTTTTATAAAATATTGCGTCATATTTCGACATTATTTTTGAAAAATCATATTTCTGTGATGAATATGAGAGAATGAACAAAAATTCACAAAATCTGAATAGGACTTTTTCATCTGTGAAATTTTTGTAGAACATTTGAGTTTTATGTTAAATTTGAAAATCGAGCCTCAATTTTGAATTTAAAACCTGAGAAAAAGTTGAACATAAAATATGAAATTCCGGCCTCTATTTTATACATTACACCTAAAATTCGAGCTTAATAACCTATATTATAAAACTAACAAACGTAAAAAATTTGAGAATCCAACTTTAAGCATGAAATTCGAGATAAAAAATAAAAAAAAAAATTAAAATTTGGTTAGGCGATTTTTTTATCAATGCGCTGTATGTAGATGAGAATACGGGGGTGTAAATTGCAATACAATTATTTAGATTGCGTTTAAACACATAAAAATACCTATACTAGAGACAGACTTTGTTTTTTGGCAAATGCATCAAATTCAATTAAATTGTTATGAACAACTTGCACCCATCACTTTGACTCTCATGCGCTCAAAGTAGGATCGGAGGATTTCAATTTTCATTGACTGAAAAATAGGTCTTCACTTAGGTTATTGTAATAAAAAAGGGCCTTCGCTTAAGATATTTCTGCGAGCGAACGCCCGTGTGAAAGGCACATGTGTAGCACTAATATGTCGAGCATGTTAGGAAACGTCAAAAATGTTCTGTGATGTTGCTGGGATATTCGAGTGGTTACGTTGGTGCTACCTGTCATTGTGTGCGCAGAAGCTGTGGGGGTCTCATTTTACTTCCGTTGATCTCGCAATTGGAAGTTTCTTGTCGCTCTTGAATTGGGTATTTCGTTCAGTTGCCTGTTCGGTGGCGAGATAAGTAACCGTTTTTAGTGAAAAGTCGCGTGTGAAAAGTGAAATATTAACTGAAATATCACAAAATGAGCTGGCAGGATTATGTAGACAAACAACTCCTTGCTTCACGATGTGTATCGAAGGCTGCTATTGCGGGCCACGATGGGAACGTTTGGGCCAGATCGGAAGGATTCGATGTGAGTTGATATGTAATTTAATGGGTCTTCGGGTAGATCGTATGTCAGGTTGACATTTTTGAGTGCGGGGTGAAGAGCTTGGGGTAAGTAGAGAAACGGTCGGAACAAAGATACCCCCGGGGCTTGGCCGGGCACCTAGACCGACCGCACTGGTCAACTTAAAAAACTGGTTTATTTTGTTCTAAATATCGGACGTTCGGTGTTCCATTCCCGTTAGTTGTCTCCTTTTTTGTATATCGACGTTTCCATTTCCGAATTTCATGTGCCGTATCGTCATATCGTTAATCGAACCGGCAAAAACAAGATGGCCGACACGAAAAAATGCGACGACGTGTTGAACGTTTTTCGTTTCTGCATTCGTCTTTTATCTCGGCGACTTTACGACCACGTTACTCATTGTGGTTTTATCGGATGTTGTTTCACGCAACGCCCATACCAATTTTTCTTTTGATTCATTTTGGGACGGTGCCGCGCCGCCGGCCGGTGGAACTCCGATGAAAATTCCTGCTGGCGCACATTACGAAAAAGGAAAAAGTCTAGGGGGGCGGAGTGGGGGCTACGGGCCAGGTGAGGAATTTGAAAATCTTCTTGTGTTTGTGGTACGTCGCCGTCGTCAAATGGTGGGAGAAGGGTATTGCTCAAAATAAACCCGGCACGTCATTCATGATGCGTCGAGACGTTGGCGTCGCGGCGAGGGGTTGCTTTCACCACCTATTGATCGGGATTCGTCCACCTCCCGAATCACGATCGTCGTCGTCTGACGGTCACTGAGCCCGCCGCCGCCGCCGCCGCTCGTAGCCTTCACCTTCGTTTAGCCTCGACGTTTCATCGAAATGCATGCTGGTGGTGGTGTGTTGTGCTGCCGCCGCTTCTCGCTCCTCGTCGCTTTCTTTATTCATTCATTTTCTACGACAAGAGAAAATCTTGGCGATAGAACGATTCGTCACGCATCTTGTGTTCAATCGCCAGAAAAACGTTCATTTCGTTTTCGAATCGTGCCTCGCAACGACCGTCGAGGTTTTACATTGGGAAAAGATAAAGAAAATCTCCATTTCGACATGTAACAAAGACGATTACTAATTGTAATTGAATTTCGACTTTTGATTCATGAGTGTGTCATGAGGTGATTCAAATTTCGACGCGGCTTACTTTGTCTTACTTTTTAATTTCGAACTTTTTTTTTCCAGTTCTGATAAGGATGTATAGGGTGATTCATTACGGAAACCGCATATCTTGCAGCAGTTGAGGAAATAACAAATTCGACCCCAAAAGGGGGTTTTGAAATATTTCCCTTAACCTTCGGTGGATGTCTCATTCTGTAATTTATAAAATAATTGCGACCGTACATTTTACATTTTGTTGTTTTCAAAGTATGGATATTTTTTCCAAACTGCATAATTTTCAAATCACCCTGTAACTTTTTAGATAAATGATTTTACTTTCACCTTTTTGCCAGCGATATAATACATAAATTAGTGCCATCAAGTAAAGGAACATGTTAAAACAAGATTTTTATAAATATTTAAATTTTCCAAATCACAAATTCTAATCCTAGGCCCTATCGAAGCTGAACGTACGACTTTCCTAGTGCGTGCAGTCAAAATGTGGCCTGAAATCATACTTTCTACAATTGGTCACCGATCGGTTTGTATGCAATAACTTTTCGGTATTACCCAAGTAGAAGACATAACAAAATGAATGGAATTAATTAGAATTACCGCGCGTACCTTCGGCTAGTTCCGACGAAAGCGAACGCTTTTAATAAACCAGACGGTTACCATGACTACGAAAAGGTCAATTAAATTGCGCGACCTCCGTTTGGGGGCCTTGCGCGGTCCCTCGTTGCATTCTGATCCACCGTCGACGAGACGGGTAAAGGGGCGAAGCCGGACGAAAAATCTTATTTATACGTAGTGAAAATATGTATTTTTTTTTTGTTCGCAGGTGACAAAAGACGAGTTGGCGAAAATAGTACAAGGTTTTGAAAATAAGGAACTATTAGCGTCGCGCGGTGTCACCCTGGCGGGCGTTAGATACATTTACCTTTCCGGTACCGACAGGGTAATTAGGGCGCGGTTGGGAAAATTCGGAATGCACTGCATGAAAACGCAACAAGGTGAGTTCCACGTCAAATTTTCGTCTTCCACTACGTTTTTATCCTTTATTCCCCATTTTATTGTAGCAAAGAGTTCCCTTTTTTTTTGTTGAAAATTAAAGTTACCGTTTGGGTCGAAAACGTCGTACTTCGGCCAAACTCGTTAAATATGGCGCCCCACAAGGAAGTGTGTTGAGTCCGATTTTGTTTGTCGTCTACATCAATAGTTTGTTGAAAATTAAAGTAACAGATGGGATTATATGCCTTGCTGACGATGCTGTGGTAGAATAGAGCTAGGGATGTTACGAAGCTTCGACTCCGACTCCGATATATCGGAACTTCCGATGGAAATTCGACTCCGACTTCGACTCCGATGTTTTTATGTCGGAGGTTTCGGAGGTGCAATCGTTGTTTTTTGGAAAGCTATTTCAGTTGTGAACTGAAACTCAATCTGACTTATTGAGATGTCATTTTCGTGTATTTTAATATGTGTTTTGTTCTTAAGACAAGAAGGGATGAGAATGATAAAATTTCTGGTTTGTCTTCAGATTATTTTAGACTTTTTCGTTTCTCCTTTTGCGAGTAGTTTTGTATTTAATTGAGTGAAATGGTTTCTGGATTTTTGATCCTTCATTTTAGTTCATTGTTCCTTAAAGTTTTTTTTATACAAAAGAAGTGCAATTTGGAATAACTTCAGGGAAACTGACTTGAATAATGCGAAGCCAAAAAATATATTATAGAAAAGGTTGTACTACAACTCCATTGAAAGGGCACTTGAAATCAATGCATATTGATAAGTATGAACATAATTAATACCTAATGAAAGACAACGAAATTCGAAAAAATATTCAAGAACTCCATCAACCGAAGCTAAGAAGCAGGAATCAATTTCTTGATAAGAAGCAAAAGGGGGATTGATCGCATCCAAAATCGAAAGAAATTGACAAACTAATTTCGTAAATGATCATTTTAGACGTTTTGTCGTTTAATGTTGTAGAAAGTTTGGAATTTGTTAAATTTATGCGAACGCTGGCGCACAATTATAACATGTGGGGTGGCCAGTTTTTTCACTCACAATATTTGTAGTGATATATATTCCAAAATTCCAAAAGAAATTGTCTCATTCTTGATGTAGGTCAGACGAAGACAAAGCAGTGAAATTAATTTTCATTATTATTTGGATTTTTATTTTTTCTAATATATATTTCAGTTCATATTTACGTATACCATGGTTTTTTTATAATTTGATAGTAAAGTTTTATTGTAGCGCGAACAATTTAATTTTATTATCCAATTTCGGAACACCTCCGACTCCGAAATACCTCCGACTTCGCGGAGGTGAATGTGTGACCTCCGATTCCGACTCCAATCAAACCACCTCCGTAACATCCCTAGAGTAGACAGCAAACTCATGGAAAGAACTAAGGGAGATAGCACAACGGCAATTTTTAAAGATAAAAGAACGGTTAATATACAACAAACCAATATTGAATTGAATTTTTCCCTTTTCGAGTTATTTAATTCCGAAAATATCATCTACGGCACAGTGTGTCCCGGCAGACCCAACTATAATTTACCAAAATTCTTCATTTACGTATTTTTGCGGTTTCTCAAATGAGTTGTTACGACTCTCATTCCATTTTTCCGACCCGTCGGATTAATACCATTCTCGTGCATTCTAAGTGCCGAAATCCGGGATGAAGTTCGTAATCGTCGTCGCCTAAAAACAGTTTTAACGACCACCTCTATCCATGAAAGAAAATCTGTGAACTATGACTAACTGACGGCGGTTCAATCCTCCACAACCTCCTCAGCCGCATCAATAACTGATTTAGAGATGCAGGTCACAATTGTACGGAAAATGCAATTTCCAACTATGTTTGCGATATTAGTTCAAATTGAATGACCCGTTACTGAGCGACCCAGCACTAATGGTAACATAATAAAAAACTCGAAACTTCCAGAGATATGACCTCATTTTTTGTTATCACCGTGCAGGTTTTATTGTATGAAAATATTTACACTATCGCTTTTACCGACAATTCCTTCCCATTTTCACTTCAGTAAATTATTGATCATTACTGTATTTTGTTATTTTTTGCGAATAATCAACGTATAGACTTGTTTTTGTAGAAATAATCGATCACTTTTACTTTCAGTTGAAGTTCGTTCCGATTTTCCGTCGGGTTTCACGACTCGCGGAATAAAAATATTACTTTTTCGTTAGGGGCGTTTAAATATTACGTAATGCATTTTTGGGGGGAGGGGGGTCTCGTAAAACGTTACGATGCGTTATAAGGGCGGGAGGGGGTTTAAGGAGGCCGTTACGTAACATGTTATCCCTTATTCAAGAAATGCAAAAACGAGATAGGAATTCTCCAAACCTGACAACCTTTTTTCTGTTTTTGTATATCGAACATCTATTTTATATATTTGTTGGAATATCAGTTTTTGTAATTTACTAAGGTATGTTTAAACGGCGCGAGATAGTAGAGCACGCATTCACAAAAATGTACTTGCTGTTACGTTAGGGGTGTTCTCTGAAAACGTTATGGTGCGTTACATAGGGGAAGGGGGGGGTTGAAAATCGTCGAAAACTGCGTTACGGCCCCTTACAATAACGGTGACAATTTCAAAAAAGCGATATTTTCAAAATTGATCCACTCCTCTGTAGTTATTTAAATCAGCAAGAAGAAAATAGGTGCCAAAAAAACGTTGCCGTTTCGAAAGAATCGGAAGTTACGAGCGCCGCCCAAGTGGCCCTAACGAATCGTCAGAAATTACAATCCACTATCAATTGAATCGCGCGTCAGTGTTTTCACTAAAAATTATTCTTACCCGATGATTCAAAACGCTACGTAACGCGGTAAATTTTTTTTTGGCATCCCGTTCGAACGACCCGAATAAATTAAAAATATATCCACCATCGGGGAATTTCGAAATGTCCGTCCGTCCATTAATGGACGCTGGATTTTCGTCGCTTACGGCGGCGGCCCTATCGAAGCCGCGTCGATTCGCCAAATAATTCGATGCGTCGACGCGGTCAAAATGAGGCCTAAATCGTTTTAATTTTTCTGCAAATGGTCACCGACTTGTCCGACCGCAATGGAATTTCGGTATTACCCAAACAGAATACATTTTAATATTTATTATCGGGCGGATTTTTATTATTGTTTGTAAATATTTCTTGTGTACTGAGCGAGGGTTATTTTACAGCGATCGTCGTTTCCCTTTATCAAGATCCAATTCAGCCTCAGCAAGCGGCGTCTGTAGTAGAAAAGCTAGGTGATTATTTAATTAACTGCGGTTACTAGAGGTGAGTCCGTCTATCCGACGATATTCCTGTTTAAATCGGAACATTATTCGCAGGTTGAAGAGAGACGAGCATGCCAGGCGGTGACGTAATTATATAATAATAATTATAAAGTTGTATTTTTTTTGTCAAGATAATAACAGCGAAAACAGCAATGTGTAAATTTGGAATGCATAATTATCATCATTGAAAATGAGAGTACTTGTATGATTTTGTTTCCGACGATGGTCGATAATTTGGTGAGCGTTTTTAGTTGTGCAAATTTCTAAATCTCGTGTCTCGCTCTTCAAATTCTCGACGGCTCGATGGATTTTATGGAGATAAACGCATTTTATTGGTCTCAATTTAAGTTTGTTTTTCCTTTTTTTGTAAGAATATAAGGGTTAATGAATAGAATGGCGTGTTTTTTCACGATGCATCGCTGTGCCAATTTTGTACCGATTCGAAACAAGTTAAATTTGCTGTTTCAATTTTTCTTAGGCTTATCTCGAATCAGTCTTTATCGCAAATCAAAATTCGATAGATTCCCATGGAGGCAAAAAATTTAAAAAAAAGTTTTTCTAGTCCCGCAAATAATAATTATCTTCGAAAATTGAAACCATTATCCTAATCAACCCGGTTGCGTGCTTGGTAATAAAAGTGTATACATACAATATCGACAAATGGATGTGAAAATTTTACCCAGACGAAGAAAAAGAACGAAGCACAAATTTCATGTCGGGAAATTCTAGTCCGGTAAGATTTTCTTTAATCCGAAAAATCGATGATTAAGTGCGGCTTCTTCGTTTGATTTTCCCTTGGCTTTTTTCGATATTTTTCCTGTTACGATTGGTGTGAACTAGTCCCTAAGTCTCTAAATTATGCGCGTACGTAATCATTTCTGTCAGACATTTAATAAGTAAGAAATGAGCATTGTCGAGAAATTTTGTGATATTTGTTTTCCTTGTCAGTATTTTCATCGAACGACGACGAGTGATAGTTACACCAATCAGAGATGGCGGAAATTTCGGTGCGATCCCAACGGATTTTCCCGAAATTTTCTGAACCCCCAAAAAGATAAAAGTAACTGCTGTAACATTGTTGTAACGCGTTTGACGTTTGAATGCTCAGATTGTCCTATATTGTAAGGCATTATTTTTATCTATTGTTTTGAATCGAACTTTGTAGCTTTGTAAAATTTTTCAAATAATTCGCAAGAGGGATATTGTGTATCGAAATGAAAAACATAATAAATTTGTATTATAAAGGTTCTCCATTGATTTCTTATCCTGCTCACGTAACGTTCCCCCACGGAAATGATTAACTATTGGGAAGTGAGTCACGTTTTATGAATTTCATTTTATAGTTAGGTCATCTCCTTTAGCGTTCGTAAGTATGAAATTTAGTTCTACATTTAATCTGAAACACATACTTTTCAAAACATGAATGAATTATCGTTTAGAAAGTCGAAGACTGGTTACATTTGCGTATTCGAAACGATATAATTTTGATACCCGAGATGACGAAGTGACTTTCTACTGCATTCACTCGGGTGTACTATCAATTTCATTTTTCTTTCGAAGAAAAGCCGGTTCCTAAAAAATGGGGATCAGAAATGAGAAGGTCGTTGACTTGCGCGTTCTGTAAAAATACTAGAGGCTTATACGGCAACAATGACCTTAATTCCAGACACGATACCTACCTCTCTATGGTGCGATCGTTTACAATTATCACCGACGGATACGTAGACAACTTGACCTTCAACGGACATTTAAAACACCACTTTGTATCCAATACAATTTATTTGACGCAATAAACACACAGATACAAAAATTATATTTTGATAATGATTTACAATTTTACAATGAAATTGTATAGGTACAAATTAATCGGGAGATTTCTCTACGTGATCGCGAAGTAACAAATAGGTAGTTAAAATATCTACATACATCATTAGGTTCGGTGAGGTGCGCTGTTAACAATACAAATTGTAATACGTTAGAATCGTTATATAAAATGTTTGTTTATTATTGCTGTTCTAGTGAATAATGCCGAGATTTTTTCCACAAATTTTTGAAAAATCCTTTCTTTTTTTGGACCTCCTCACCTGAAACAGAAAAGAAATAATCATTAGAATGTCTCGTCAATTTATTTGACGTCTAGTTTGAGACGGATTCCAAATGAAACGTTTGATGAGAAGCGGTACAAGAATTCTGCGCCCGTAAATGTTCAGCGATAAACGTAAACCGTCGTTTATGAACATACTTAAGCTTTTAGTTTGAACATATTTAAACAATGAGCGTAAATTATGTACTCTAGCTTTCTGTTCACAAAATGGATTAGATCTACATTAGTGAAAAAGTGTCTTGAATTTTGACAAAAATGACTCAATTTCCAATTTTTTATAACCTCATAATTTTCAGTATGAGTATACTATATAGTATAATCATCATGTGAGTCGTTTTAATGATATTTTTTTAGTAGTGTGCTTGAAGGCATCATTGAATGAAGATTTTTTTTTTGTGCATTCGAACGAAATATAATAAAATCGTAGATGAGTCCCAGACAAGTGAAAAACTGACCGCAATGTTTCCTTATCGTGCCGTTTCCTCTTCCGTAACATCCAAGTCGTTATCATTATGCGATACCGCATATTCAGTCTAACATCAGAGAAAATATAGTAAATACCTCAACGAATTTTGAAATGGAAATACGCCGGACGAACAAATAAATGGTGCGCACCACACCGTAGTTTCCAGCATCCTGATCGTTAATTTCTGGAATAGACAGCCACAGCTGACTGGATACGAACCAGTCGGGAAAGTTTCGAAGCAACAGACTCTCCCTTTCTAGTTTCCACGTTGCATATTGATCTGAACGTTCGGAACGCCGACGTTGCTTCACGGCAAACGGGTGTCATATACATATTGCGGCTGTATATAACGACGAACTTTATTTATCGTCATTTCATTGGGAATCTTGTATTGTTTTGGCATTATCTTGTAAATGTTACCGCAACAAAGTATTCATACTGAAGAATTTTTTGATCTTCGAAAATTGAAAAGAAAATTTCAAATCAAAGTTTCGGATATTAGATTATAAAAAGGTGTTCGTTAATTGAACCATCCGGCGCAGCTTTTATACACCACAGGTCTTCAACAATCGTTTAATATCGGTTTCCAATTCCGTCGGCCTCAATAATCAATCTTTGTTTTTCAACGTCGCGCCGAGACAATCATCATCGTTTATCGGCGACGCGCTTCAAGACCGCTATCTCGGTTCACGATTCGCGTAATTTCGTCGGGTTTATTGCTCTCAAAACTTCTCGGATAAAACAGTCGAGAATAATAATCGTATGTCCAATTAACGTAAAACGAATCGCGCCCGTTGACCAAATTAATTAATTGATAATGGGAATGATGTGTATCACGATTGTTTTTCCGATTAGATCACGTCGCGTCGGTCGCTCCGCTCGGAAAGAGAATGGGAAAATCGATAGGATAAGGCAAAATAGACAATGTCGCGATTTATAATCGCAGTTCGAACAGAAACAATTTAAAAATCAGGTGCGTAAGCAATTGAACATGACACACTTTCGGATGACGATGAATAAGCGATATACCGCGAGTACGACTTGCATCGGACTAGTCCAGTCAATAGAGAAATTTCCCGTGCTAAATGAAAAAAAATTAATTGCAGGTATCGACCGTCCTAGGGGGTGGGGGAGCAGTTCAAAGTTTTGAAATCACACCTTTTCGCTTCTAGATTTTAAACTATTGATTTTCTTGAAAATATCTTCAAACAAATGTTTTAGATGCCGCAATATCTTCACCTTGAATTTGGTTTCTCTCAATTTGGGTAGACGGTTAACGAGAAAACTGGAAAACTGGAAAATGGAAGCTCTCATAGCATCAAATCAAAATTAATTAAAAAAAAATTATTACGTTCATCGTTCACGAGATATAGCAATTTGTTCATAAAAATTTGCCTTTTTCACAACGAAACGTGCTAATTGTCGGTAATATTTTTTTCAATTTTTTTTGTTTAAGTATTATAGCTGAAGACTCTTTAACTTTTCTGAAAATTTTCAGACTAAAAAATGCGAGAAAGACTACTTTTTAAGACATTGAAAATAAGGTACATTTTTTTAATAAACAAATAGCCTCAGACGGTTTATTTTGATCTTCAGAAATTTCATTTTCTCGCGAATGGAAAAAAGGATTGTAATAAAGAACTTGACACTCCAAGAAATCTTGTACGACTTTTTGAACGCGAGTTGCATTTTTTTTTCTTAAAAACGACACAGTGGCTTTATAAACTACAATTTTAGAATTAATTCGAGTTCATACTTTTCCTAATGAATTATATTTTATATTGTTGAAAGAAAAAGTGACAATATGCCTGTTTTTGATACAAATAAACAGGTGACAATTTGATTCAATTCCGTTGCACACTCATCTTCAATCCGAAGGGAGGGGATTTCATCCCGTCCAGTGGACAAGGTCGGCACTTTGCTTTGAAACTCGAGTAGGTTGTTGTTTGTAATTTTGGATTAAGTTTTCCAAAACAATCGTTCGACGATTATGAAGGCAGTCACGACTACGATACGCGCCGAACTGCTATTCCCTCCAAGACCCCATCGACCGCAAGACGAGAATACGACGACCCGTCCAAATTTTCATCTTTTTTTTCCCACAAAAACATGGTTTATTTCATATTCCTCTGAAGCAACATAAAATATAATTCAGTGGGAAGAATATGAAGTTGAATTAATTCCTGAATTGTTGTTTATAAAGCCACTGTGATGTCTTTTAAGAAAAAATGCAACTCTCATTAAAAAAGTATTAGAAGATTTCTTGGAACGTCAAGCCCTTTATTTCAATGCTTATTTTCATTCGCGAGAAAATGGAATTTCTGAAGATCAAAATGAACCGTCTGAGGACATTTGTTTATGAAAAAAAATATACCTTATTTTCAATGTTGAAAAAAATAGTCTTTTTCGCATTTGCTAGTCTGAAACTTTTCAGTAGAGTAAAATATGGGTCTTCAGCTATAAAAATTGAAAAACATTGCCGACAACTAGCACATTTTGTCGTGAAAAAAGCACTTTTTTATAAACAAATTGTTGAATGTCGTAAACGGTGAATGTTACAATTTTTGTTTCATTCAGTTTGGTTTGATGCTATAAAAGCTTCATTTTAAAATGATAAGAATATCAAAAAAAATTTGGCGTCAGGTTTGCAAAAAACGCCTATTTTGAGATGTTTTTTGCAGTTTACTTGTTAACCGTCCACCCAAATCGAACGAAACCAATAGGCCAGTCAAAATCTTCCTGAAATAGACATTCGTCCGGAAGTACTGATTTTTTGGTATATGATTGAAATAGCCTTTTTCGAACATACTGTGAAATATAAAGGTCCTGCCCCCCCGGGAAGGGTGGAAAATGCTAATTTTTCGTTGTCATTTCCTCCTAACTCGAAAACGGTTGGGTTTTAGAAAAAAAGTTTCAGACAAAAAATATTGCCGAAATTATTTGCAAGAAAAGTCTCCCTTGGAAAAATCTCCGAAAATTGATATTTTCCTTTCTAGATTGGCTCAAATATTTTCTCACTGTAAAATTGTCGGGTTTATACTGCGTACTGACCTGATACGATCGCCAAGGGTGGTCGTGGGATTCCCAGACGTTTTCGGCGACATATGACGATAAGATTCAACCTGTCTACATTTGAGATTAATAAGCACCGAACAGTTGCGAATATTTGCATTCTTTCTTTTCAGTTCATCTTTATAATTGACGAGCGTTACACCAAACATTTTTATTACGATTATTTTTTCTACAGTATTATACTGTAAAACTATTAACATGAGTGGCTGGTAAGTTTTGTGTTTTAGATAGCATTCTTGTAGTTTAATAACTTTTGAGATAATTCTCGATTTCTGAGGAGATAATAAAGAAGATTAAATTACGAAGAGATTGATAGTCGAATCATTTTTCCTTTCTCAAGAATAAATGTAATTCACAAATTTTCGCGGTCGAGTTTCATATTATGGATCACAAATATTTTCTATTCTTACCTTTTTTACACTCAGTTTTATGAACTTTTTTTTATTATATATTGCCACTTCTAAAGTTAATGAATAAGTATTCTGCAAAAATTGAATTCAACAAAATAACACTGAAAGTTTTAAATATCTCCCAGTCATTTGTTCATATCAAATTGACATCTTTTCCTTTTTTCAACAGTAATTCACAAAATATGGATGCCATCTGCACGTTGTGCGATGAGCCATTGGATAATGCAATCCATAAAATTGTGACTGTACGTGAAAAAGCTTTACTTACGTTGACAAAAAGAAGTAGAGAAAAAAAAGATAATAAATGGCAGCAATGGGAAGGAAAGTTGAGTTACCATTTTCACGAACTTTGTCGGAAAAGATATTCGGTTTCTACTAAGTCTTCTGCATCTTCAAATGCTCTCACCTAACCTCACCTAACCTCTCACCTAACCTCACCTAACCTCTCACCTAACCTCACCTAACCTCTCACCTAACCTCACCTAACCTCTCACCTAACCTCTCACCTAACCTCTCACCTAACCTCACCTAACCTCTCACCTAACCTCGCCTAACCTCTCACCTAACCTCACCTAACCTCTCACCTAACCTCACCTAACCTCTCACCTAACCTCACCTAACCTCTCACCTAACCTCACCTAACCTCACCTAACCTTACCTAACCTTCCACCTAACCTCACCTAACCTTATCTAACCTCTCACCTAACCTCACCTAACCTCTCACCTAACCTCACCTAACCTCTCACCTAACCTCACCTAACCTCTCATCTAACCTCACCTAACCTCTCACCTAATTATTGTGTCGCCCTAAAAATGTGCCGCTCTTAGTGTGCCGCCCGCCCCCCGAAGATGTTCCGCTCTTAGTGTGCCGTCCCCAAAAATGTGCCGCTCCTAGTGTGCCGCCCCCCTTGCACCGTCCCCAGTACGCCCCCAAAAAATGTGTACCCCCCCCCAAATCCGCCTTCCAGTGTATCGCCGCCGCCTAACCTCACCTAACCTCACCTAACCTCTCACCTAACCTCTCACCTAACCTCTCACCTAACCTCACCTAAGCTCTCACCTAACCTCTCACCTAACCTCACCTAACCTCTCACCTAACCTCACCTAACCTCTCACCTAACCTCACCTAACCTCTCACCTAACCTCACCTAACCTCACCTAACCTCTCACCTAACCTCACCTAACCTCTCACCTAACCTCACCTAACCTCACCTAACCTCTCACCTAACCTCACCTAACCTCTCACCTAACCTCACCTAACCTCTCACCTAACCTCACGCCCAGGTTGTGCCGCCCTAAAAATGTGCCGCTCTTAGTGTGCCGCCCCGCCCCCCGAAGATGTTCCGCTCTTAGTGTGCCGTCCCCAAAAATGTGCCGCTCCTAGTGTGCCGCCCCCCCTTGCACCGTCCCCAGTACGCCCCCAAAAAAAGTGTACCCCCCCAAATCCGTCTTCCAGTGTGTCGCCGCCGCCTAACCTCACCTAACCTCTCACCTAACCTCACCTAACCTCACCTAACCTCTCACCTAACCTCACCTAACCTCTCACCTAACCTCACCTAACCTCTCACCTAACCTCACCTAACCTCTCACCTAACCTCACCTAACCTCACCTAACCTCTCACCTAACCTCACCTAACCTCTCACCTAACCTCACCTAACCTCACCTAACCTCTCACCTAACCTCACCTAACCTCTCACCTAACCTCACCTAACCTCTCACCTAACCTCACGCCCAGGTTGTGCCGCCCTAAAATGTGCCGCTCTTAGTGTGCCGCCCCGCCCCGAAGATGTTCCGCTCTTAGTGTGCCGTCCCCAAAATGTGCCGCTCCTAGTGTGCCGCCCCCTTGCACCGTCCCCAGTACGCCCCCAAAAAGTGTACCCCCAAATCCGTCTTCCAGTGTCGCCGCCGCCTAACCTCACCTAACCTCTCACCTAACCTCACCTAACCTCACCTAACCTCTCACCTAACCTCACCTAACCTCTCACCTAACCTCACCTAACCTCACCTAACCTCTAACCTAACCTCACCTAACCTCTCACCTAACCTCACCTAACCTCTCACCTAACCTCACCTAATTATTGTGCCGCCCTAAAATGTGCCGCTCTTAGTGTGCCGCCCTGCCCCGAAGATGTTCCGCTCTTAGTGTGCCGTCCCCAAAATGTGCCGCTCCTAGTGTGCCGCTCCTAGTGTGCCGCCCCCTTGCACCGTCCCCAGTACGCCCCAAAAATGTGTACCGCCCCCAAATCCGCCTTCCAGTGTGTCGCCGCCGCCCACGGGCGCCCCACATGTGCCGCCCCTGGGAGCACCGCCCAGTGTGCCGCCGCCCCGGGCGCAGGCCAGTGTGCCACCGCCCCAGGAGTGCTGCCGCCGACTCCACGAAAGTGCAGCCGACTCCCCAGGAATGCCGCAAGGGCGCGGGGAACTTCGCGGGGGACTTCGCGCGGGGGCTTCGCGAGGGGGCTTCGCGAGGGGGAATTCGCGGGAGGGGGACTTCGCGGGTGGATGAACTTCGCGGGGAACTTCGCGGGGTGGGGAATTCGCAGGGGGTATTTCGCGGGGACATCGCGCGGGGGACTTCGCGGGTGGGGCTTCGCGAGGGGGAATTCGCGGGGACTTCGCGGGTGGATGGACTTCGCGGGGGACTTCGCGGGGAGACTTCGCAGGGGATTTCGCGGGGAGGGGACTTCGCGGGTGGGGAGACTTCGCAGGGGATTTCGCGGGGAGGGACTTCGTGGTGGGGGCCTCGCGGGGAGGAATTCGCGGGGACTTCGCGGGGGTTCTTCACGGGGAACTTCGCGGGGGACTTCGCATGGGCTGACTTCGGGGGTGGGTGACTTCGCGGGGTGGGGGTGACTTCGCGGGGGAACTTCGCGGGGTGGGGACTTCGCAGGGGACTTCGCAGGGGATTTCGCGGGGAGGGGATTTCGCGGGGAGGACTTCGCATGGGGGCTTCGCGGGGAATTCGCGGGGGACTTCGCGGGGAATTCGAACTTCGCGGGTGGATGGACTTCGCGGGGACTTCGCGGGGGATGGACTTCGCGGGGAATTCATGGGGACTTCGCGGGTGGATGGACTTCGCGGGGACTTCGCGGGTGGATGAACTTCGCGGGGGTGGACTTCGCGGGGACTTCGCGCGGGGATTTCATGGGGAACTTTCGCGGGGGCCGTCCAAAAAAAAAAAAAAACCTCACCTAACCTCTCACCTAACCTCTCACCTAACCTCACCTAACCTCACCTAACCTCTCACCTAACCTCACCTAACCTCTCACCTAACCTCACCTAACCTCTCCTAACCTCTCACCTAACCTCACCTAACCTCTCACCTAACCTCACCTAACCTCTCACCTAACCTCACCTAACCTCTCACCTAACCTCACCTAACCTCACCTAACCTCACCTAACCTCTCACCTAACCTCACCTAACCTCTCACCTAACCTCACCTAACCTCTCACCTAATTATTGCGCCGCCCTAAAAATGTGCCGCTCTTAGTGTGCCGCCCCGCCCCCCGAAGATGTTCCGCTCTTAGTGTGCCGTCCCCAAAAATGTGCCGCTCCTAGTGTGCCCCCCCCCTTGCACCGTCCCCAGTACGCCCCCAAAAAATGTGTATCCCCCCCAAATCCGCCTTCCAGTGTGTCGCCGCCGCCTAACCTCACCTAACCTCTCACCTAACCTCACCTAACCTCTCACCTAACCTCACCTAACCTCTCACCTAACCTCACCTAACCTCTCACCTAACCTCACCTAACCTCTCACCTAACCTCTCACCTAACCTCACCTAACCTCTCACCTAACCTCGCCTAACCTCTCACCTAACCTCACCTAACCTCTCACCTAACCTCACCTAACCTCTCACCTAACCTCACCTAACCTCTCACCTAACCTCACCTAACCTCACCTAACCTTACCTAACCTTCCACCTAACCTCACCTAACCTTATCTAACCTCTCACCTAACCTCACCTAACCTCTCACCTAACCTCACCTAACCTCTCACCTAACCTCACCTAACCTCTCATCTAACCTCACCTAACCTCTCACCTAATTATTGTGTCGCCCTAAAAATGTGCCGCTCTTAGTGTGCCGCCCGCCCCCCGAAGATGTTCCGCTCTTAGTGTGCCGTCCCCAAAAATGTGCCGCTCCTAGTGTGCCGCCCCCCTTGCACCGTCCCCAGTACGCCCCCAAAAAATGTGTACCCCCCCCCAAATCCGCCTTCCAGTGTATCGCCGCCGCCTAACCTCACCTAACCTCACCTAACCTCTCACCTAACCTCTCACCTAACCTCTCACCTAACCTCACCTAAGCTCTCACCTAACCTCTCACCTAACCTCACCTAACCTCTCACCTAACCTCACCTAACCTCTCACCTAACCTCACCTAACCTCTCACCTAACCTCACCTAACCTCTCACCTAACCTCACCTAACCTCACCTAACCTCTCACCTAACCTCACCTAACCTCTCACCTAACCTCACCTAACCTCACCTAACCTCTCACCTAACCTCACCTAACCTCTCACCTAACCTCACCTAACCTCTCACCTAACCTCACGCCCAGGTTGTGCCGCCCTAAAAATGTGCCGCTCTTAGTGTGCCGCCCTGCCCCCGAAGATGTTCCGCTCTAGTGTGCCGTCCCCAAAAATGTGCTGCTCTAGTGTGCCGCCCCCTTGCACCGTCCCCAGTACGCCCCCAAAAAAGTGTACCCCCCCAAATCCGTCTTCCAGTGTGTCGCCGCCGCCTAACCTCACCTAACCTCTCACCTAACCTCACCTAACCTCACCTAACCTCTCACCTAACCTCACCTAACCTCTCACCTAACCTCACCTAACCTCTCACCTAACCTCACCTAACCTCTCACCTAACCTCACCTAACCTCACCTAACCTCTCACCTAACCTCACCTAACCTCTCACCTAACCTCACCTAACCTCACCTAACCTCTCACCTAACCTCACCTAACCTCTCACCTAACCTCACCTAACCTCTCACCTAACCTCACGCCCAGGTTGTGCCGCCCTAAAAATGTGCCGCTCTTAGTGTGCCGCCCCGCCCCCCGAAGATGTTCCGCTCTTAGTGTGCCGTCCCCAAAAATGTGCCGCTCCTAGTGTGCCGCCCCCCCTTGCACCGTCCCCAGTACGCCCCCAAAAAAAGTGTACCCCCCCAAATCCGTCTTCCAGTGTGTCGCCGCCGCCTAACCTCACCTAACCTCTCACCTAACCTCACCTAACCTCACCTAACCTCTCACCTAACCTCACCTAACCTCTCACCTAACCTCACCTAACCTCACCTAACCTCTAACCTAACCTCACCTAACCTCTCACCTAACCTCACCTAACCTCTCACCTAACCTCACCTAATTATTGTGCCGCCCTAAAAATGTGCCGCTCTTAGTGTGCCGCCCTGCCCCCCGAAGATGTTCCGCTCTTAGTGTGCCGTCCCCAAAAATGTGCCGCTCCTAGTGTGCCGCTCCTAGTGTGCCGCCCCCCTTGCACCGTCCCCAGTACGCCCCCAAAAAATGTGTACCGCCCCCCAAATCCGCCTTCCAGTGTGTCGCCGCCGCCCACGGGCGCCCCCCACATGTGCCGCCCCCTGGGAGCACCGCCCCGTGTGCCGCCGCCCCCGGGCGCAGGCCAGTGTGCCACCGCCCCCAGGAGTGCTGCCGCCGACTCCACGAAAGTGCAGCCGACTCCCCAGGAATGCCGCAAGGGCGCGGGGAACTTCGCGGGGACTTCGCGCGGGGGGCTTCGCGAGGGGGAATTCGCGGGAGGGGGACTTCGCGGGTGGATGAACTTCGCGGGGAACTTCGCGGGGGTGGGGAATTCGCAGGGGTATTTCGCGGGGACATCGCGCGCGGGGACTTCGCGGGTGGGGCTTCGCGAGGGGGAATTCGCGGGGACTTCGCGGGTGGATGGACTTCGCGGGGACTTCGCGGGAGACTTCGCAGGGGATTTCGCGGGGAGGGGACTTCGCGGGTGGGGAGACTTCGCAGGGGATTTCGCGGGGAGGGGACTTCGTGGTGGGGGCCTCGCGGGGGAGGAATTCGCGGGGACTTCGCGCGGGGTTCTTCACGGGGAACTTCGCGGGGACTTCGCATGGGCTGACTTCGCGGGGTGGGTGACTTCGCGGGGTGGGGTGACTTCATGGGGAACTTCGCGGGGTGGGGACTTCGCAGGGGACTTCGCAGGGGATTTCGCGGGGAGGGGATTTCGCGGGGAGGGGACTTCGCATGTGGATGAATTCGCGGGGTGGGGACTTCGCGGGGGGGACTTCGCGGGGAATTCGCGGGGACTTCGCGGGTGGATGGACTTCGCGGGGAATTCGCGGGGACTTCGCGGGTGGATGGACTTCGCGGGGGGGACTTCGCGGGTGGATGAACTTCGCGGGGGGGTGGACTTCGCGGGGGGGGACTTCGCGCGGGGGGGATTTCGCGGGGGGAACTTCGCGGGGGGGGGCCGTCCAAAAAAAAAAAAAAAACCTAACCTCTCACCTAACCTCTCACCTAACCTCACCTAACCTCACCTAACCTCTCACCTAACCTCACCTAACCTCTCACCTAACCTCACCTAACCTCTCACCTAACCTCACCTAACCTCTCCTAACCTCTCACCTAACCTCTCACCTAACCTCTCACCTAACCTCACCTAACCTCTCACCTAACCTCACCACCTAACCTCACCTAACCTCACCTAACCTCTCACCTAACCTCACCTAACCTCTCACCTAACCTCACCTAACCTCTCACCTAATTATTGCGCCGCCCTAAAAATGTGCCGCTCTTAGTGTGCCGCCCCGCCCCCCGAAGATGTTCCGCTCTTAGTGTGCCGTCCCCAAAATGTGCCGCTCCTAGTGTGCCCCCTTGCACCGTCCCCAGTACGCCCCCAAAAAATGTGTATCCCCCCCAAATCCGCCTTCCAGTGTGTCGCCGCCGCCTAACCTCACCTAACCTCTCACCTAACCTCACCTAACCTCTCACCTAACCTCACCTAACCTCTCACCTAACCTCACCTAACCTCTCACCTAACCTCACCTAACCTCTCACCTAACCTCACCTAACCTCACCTAACCTCTCACCTAACCTCACCTAATTATTGTGCCGCCCTAAAAATGTGCCGCTCTTAGTGTGCCGCCCCGCCCCCGAAGATGTTCCGCTCTTAGTGTGCCGTCCCCAAAAATGTGCCGCTCCTAGTGTGCCGCCCCCCCTTGCGCCGTCCCCAGTACGCCCCCAAAAAATGTGTACCGCCCCCCAAATCCGCCTTCCAGTGTGTCGCCGCCGCCCACGGGCGCCCTCCACATGTGCCGCCCCTGGGAGCACCGCCCAGTGTGCTGCCGCCCCCGGGCGCAGGCCAGTGTGCCACCACCCCCAGGAGTGCTGCCGCCGACTCCACGAAAGTGCAGCCGACTCCCCAGGAATGCCGCATGGGGCGCAAGGGCGCGGGGGGAACTTCGCGGGGACTTCGCGCGTGGTGGGGAGTTCGCGGGGGCTTCGCGAGGGGGAATTCGCGGGAGGGGACTTCGCGGGTGGATGAACTTCGCGGGGAATTCGCAGGGGGTATTTCGCGGGGACTTCGCGCGCGGGGACTTCGCGCGCGGGGACTTCGCGGGTGGGGCTTCGCGAGGGGGCTTCGCGAGGGGAGAATTCGCGGGGGTATTTCGCGGGGACTTCGCGCGCGGGGACTTCGCGGGTGGGGCTTCGCGAGGGGAGAGAATTCGCGGGGGACTTCGCGGGTGGATGGACTTCGCGGGGACTTCGCGGGTGGATGAACTTCGCGGGGACTTCGCGGGGATACTTCGCAGGGAGATTTCGCGGGGAGGGTGACTTCGCGGGGTGGGGGGACTTCATGGGGGAACTTTGCGGGGTGGGGACTTCGCAGGGGATTTAGCGGGGAGGGGACTTCGCGGGTGGGGGCTTCGCGGTGGGGGCCTCGCGGGGGAATTCGCGTGGGGACTTCGCGCGGTGGGTCTTCGCGGGGACTTCGCGGGTGGATGAATTTCGCGGGGTGGGTGACTTCGCGGGGTGGGGACTTCGCGGGGACTTCGCGGGGGCTTTCGAGGGGGAATTCGCGGGGACTTCGCGGGTGGATGGACTTCGCGGGGACTTCGCGGGTGGATGAAATTCGCGGGGACTTCGCGCGGGGATTTCGCGGGGAACTTCGCGGGGGTGACTTCGCGGGGGTGAGGGGGACTTCGCGCGGGGGGGACTTCGCGGGTGGGGTTTCGCGGGGGAGGGGGACTTCGCGGGTGGGGGGGCTTCACGGTGGGGGCCTCGCGGGGGGGGGGGATTCGCGGGGGGACTTCGCGCGGGGTGTCTTCGCGGGGGGAACTTCGCGGGGGGAACTTCGCGGGTTCAGGTTTGTTCAAACCTAATATAATTAAATTCATATTCGATTTGTTTTCACCCAGAGATCAAATCTAGGAGGTGAATTAAAAACAGAACAATTACAAACATTTATTCTCTCGAACCCACGAGGCATAAGGACAACATTAAATCCCTGAATGTTATCAGTTCCACAGCCGATGCATGGACCGCTGGCCGTATCAGGTCAGTACTCAGCGAAGTGTGCGCTAGGAATTTGTGCTGCAAAAATATTTGCGGCCGTCTAGAATAAAATCTATCACTATTTCGAGATTTTATCAAGAGAAACTTATTTTTTAAAATTATTTCCACTACATTTTTTGCCTGAAACTTTTTTTCTAAAACCCAACCGTTTTCGAGTTAGGAGGAAATGACAACGAAAAATTGGCATTTTCCACCCTTCCCGGGGGGGCAGGAACTTTATATTTCACAGTATGTTCGAAAAAGGCTATTTCAATCATATACCAAAAAATCAGTACTTCCGGACGAATGTCTATTTCAGGAAGATTTTGACTGGCCTACAAATTCAGATTGAAGGTATTTCTGTTATCTAAAACTTTTACTTGAAGACATTTCCAAGAAAATCCATAGTTTAAAAACTAGAAGCGAAAACGTATGATTTCGGAACTTTGAAATGCAGCCCCACCCTCTAGGACGCTCGATAGCAGTCCTTATGAAAACCTCATATTGTACTCACAACCCTGAACAATTTCCACTGGGTCGCTACCTGTAATTAATTTTTTCCATGAAATTTCTCCATTGACTGGACTAGACAGCGGCGTATCACGATCTCGATAATTATTTCTTGATGAAGATTTTCCATTCACTTTTTGTGTCATTTCGATTTAATAATCCCCATAAATTCTAATGGTCAATATGCCAGTTCGCCGACCACTGCCGATTCTCGACTATTTGTCTGATAATTCTTGCAAAACGTTAAAAAAATAGTGAAACTGATAAGATTAAGACATAAGATTATTTGTTTTTAAAATATTGAATTCTTAACTAGCCACACACAAGTGCACTTGTACACTGCATTGATTCGTAAAAAAACTAGGAAATATCTTCCCGAAATCATGGGGTTCATTCACAAAATGTTTTTGCACATATTTTTCAGGTTTCCAAGAAATCAATGAACCCTCTGGAATATACAAAAAACGGACACATCCTTAAAATTCACCGAATCGTTTAGTAAGTTGTACGCTACCACTAATTCAATTTTTGTCGCTTTTACGATGTGTTTCTGGTACCACTATTATGAAATTCTCTGATAATATGAAGTATCAATTTTTATAAAACAAGTTTTTTTTCCAGGATTTCCTCTTGGTGTGTCGTCTTGAAAATTCGCCAGAATTATACAATTTATTTGAAAAATTGGGAGTTTCATGATTATGTATTTTCTAAAGATATCAATGAAGATTTTTTTACGAATTTATCATTGAATTTTCTCAGAGATAAGCAAAATTATTTTTTTAAATTTTGGAAAGTATGAGAAAGTTTTTCTTGATCCTGATTGAAGAAATCTCGAATTTCCTTAAGGGAACCTAAAGTAGAATCGTAGCGATTCACAGGAAATTTATGTTACAGTAATTTCCACTCAAAGTTCACACTTGATTTAAGGATTTCCTTTTTTTATCAATTTGATAAGATTGATTTCGCTAGAAGCGATCAAGAGTCTGGATTTCTATGAAAAATTGAGCAATTTTGTTCCCTCTTCAGAAACTTTGCGAAATTTCCGGAAATTCTGAGAAGCTTCTTGGAAATTATCGCTCGTTTTTGAAATTTGGAGGAGTTCAATTGTATATTTTTGGAAATTGCGCAAAATGTGCAAAAAAAATTGAAATTTCTAGGAAATTATCTGAAACTACAAACATCTGTAAAAATTTTATCTTCTCTGTAAAACGCTATTAGTCTTTGGGAAATTTACCTTCTGAAATTCTGTAGTTTCACGATTCTGGAAATGTTTCGAGAATAATGTACAACAACCTCACCTAACCTCTCACCTAACCTCACCTAACCTCTCTCCTAACCTCACCTAACCTCTCACCTAACCTCACCTAACCTCTCTCCTAACCTCTCACCTAACCTCACCTAACCTCTCTCCTAACCTCTCACCTAACCTCACCTAACCTCTCTCCTAACCTCTCCTAACCTCTCTCCTAACCTCACCTAACCTCTCTCCTAACCTCTCCTAACCTCTCACCTAACCTCTCTCCTAACCTCACCTAACCTCTCCTAACCTAATTATTGTGCCGTCCCCAAAAAATGTGCCGCTCCTAGGGTATCGCCCCCCCTTGCACCGTCCCCAGTACGCCTTCCAGTGTGTCGCCGCCGCCCACGGGCGCCCCCCACATGTGCCGCCTCCTGGGAGCACCTCCCAGTGTATCGCCGCTCCCCACGAGTGCCGCCGCTCCCGGGCGCAGGCCAGTGTGCCACCGCCCCCCAGGAGTGCTGCCGCCGACTCCACGAAAGTGCAGCCAACTCCCCAGGAATGCCGCGGGGGGCGCAAGGGCGCGGGGGGGATCTTCGCGGATACCTCACCTAACCTCTCACCTAACCTCTCTCCTAACCTCACCTAACCTCTCACCTAACCTCTCTCCTAACCTTACCTAACCTCTCACCTAACCTCACCTAACCTCTCACCTAACCTCACCTAACCTCTCACCTAACCTCACCTAACCTCTCCTAACCTCACCTAACCTCTCCTAACCTAATTATTGTGCCGTCCCCAAAAAATGTGCCGCCCCCTTGCACCGTCCCCAGTACGCCTTCCAGTGTGTCGCCGCCGCCCACGGGCGCCCCCCACATGTGCTGCCCCCTGGGAGCACCCCCCAGTGTGTCGCCGCTCCCCACGAGTGCCGCCGCTCCCGGGCGCAGGTCAGTGTGCCACCGCCCCCCAGGAGTGCTGCCGCCGACTCCACGAAAGTGCAGCCAACTCCCCAGGAATGCCGCGGGGGGCGCAAGGGCGCGGGAGGGCTCGGGGGGATCTTCGCGGATACCTCACCTAACCTCTCTCCTAACCTCACCTAACCTCTCACCTAACCTCACCTAACCTCACCTAACCTCTCTCCTAACCTCACCTAACCTCTCACCTAACCTCTCTCCTAACCTCACCTAACCTCTCACCTAACCTCTCCTAACCTAATTATTGTGCCGTCCCCAAAAAATGTGCCGCTCCTAGTGTGCCGCCCCCTTGCACCGTCCCCAGTACGCCTTCCAGTGTGTCGCCGCCGCCCACGGGCGCCCCCCACATGTGCTGCCCCCTGGGAGCACCCCCCAGTGTGTCGCCGCTCCCCACGAGTGCCGCCGCTCCCGGGCGCAGGCCAGTGTGCCACCGCCCCCCAGGAGTGCTGCCGCCGACTCCACGAAAGTGCAGCCAATTCCCCAGGAATGCCGCGGGGGGCGCAAGGGCGCGGGAGGGCTCGGGGGGATCTTCGCGGATACCTCACCTAACCTCACCTAACCTCACCTAACCTCTCTCCTAACCTCACCTAACCTCTCTCCTAACCTCTCTCCTAACCTCACCTAACCTCTCACCTAACCTCACCTAACCTCACCTAACCTCTCTCTAACCTCACCTAACCTCTCTCCTAACCTCACCTAACCTCTCACCTAACCTCTCCTAACCTAATTATTGTGCCGTCCCCAAAAAATGTGCCGCTCCTAGTGTGCCGCCCCCTTGCACCGTCCCCAGTACGCCTTCCAGTGTGTCGCCGCCGCCCACGGGCGCCCCCCACATGTGCTGCCCCCTGGGAGCACCCCCCAGTGTGTCGCCGCTCCCCACGAGTGCCGCCGCTCCCGGGCGCAGGCCAGTGTGCCACCGCCCCCCAGGAGTGCTGCCGCCGACCCACGAAAGTGCAGCCAACTCCCCAGGAATGCCGCGGGGGGCGCGGGAGGGCTCGGGGGGATCTTCGCGGATACCTCACCTAACCTCTCTCCTAACCTCACCTAACCTCTCACCTAACCTCACCTAACCTCACCTAACCTCTCTCCTAACCTCACCTAACCTCTCACCTAACCTCTCTCCTAACCTCACCTAACCTCTCACCTAACCTCTCCTAACCTAACTATTGTGCCGTCCCCAAAAAATGTGCCGCTCCTAGTGTGCCGCCCCCTTGCACCGTCCCCAGTACGCCTTCCAGTGTGTCGCCGCCGCCCACGGGCGCCCCCCACATGTGCTGCCCCCTGGGAGCACCCCCCAGTGTGTCGCCGCTCCCCACGAGTGCCGCCGCTCCCGGGCGCAGGCCAGTGTGCCACCGCCCCCCAGGAGTGCTGCCGCCGACTCCACGAAAGTGCAGCCAACTCCCCAGGAATGCCGCGGGGGGCGCAAGGGCGCGGGAGGGCTCGGGGGGATCTTCGCGGATACCTCACCTAACCTCTCACCTAACCTCCGTCCCCAAAAAATGTGCCGCTCCTAGTGTGCCGCCCCCTTGCACCGTCCCCAGTACGCCTTCCAGTGTGTCGCCGCCGCCCACGGGCGCCCCCCACATGTGCCGCCCCCTGGGAGCACCCCCCAGAGTGTCGCCGCTCCCCACGAGTGCCGCCGCTCCCGGGCGCAGGCCAGTGTGCCACCGCCCCCCAGGAGTGCTGCCGCCGACTCCACGAAAGTGCACCCAGGAATGCCGCGGGGGGCGCAAGGGCGCGGGAGAGCTCGGGGGGATCTTCGCGGATACCTCACCTAACCTCTCACCTAACCTCTCTCCTAACCTCACCTAACCTCACCTAACCTCTCTCCTAACCTCACCTAACCTCTCACCTAACCTCTCTCCTAACCTCACCTAACCTCTCACCTAACCTCTCCTAACCTAATTATTGTGCCGTCCCCAAAAAATGTGCCGCTCCTAGTGTGCCGCCCCCCCTTGCACCGTCCCCAGTATAATTAGGTTAGGAGAGGTTAGGTGAGGTTAGGAGAGAGGTTAGGTGAGAGGTTAGGTGGGAGGTTAGGTGAGAGGTTAGGTGAAAGGTTAGGTGAGGTTAGGTGGAAGGTTAGGTGAGGTTAGGTGGAAGGTTAGGTTAGGTTAGACAAATCAACGACTTCTTCAAATTTCTAGAGAATGAACGCATTCTTAACATTACCTCAAAACTATGGTCAACAAGAAAGATCGATAGCAAAACAAATCTCAAGGAAATTTTGCGATTTTTTCGATTATTTTCTTTCATTTTTTCATAGTGATAAAAGTGATTGCCAGAATCTAGTAATATTCGAAAATTTTGTTTATGCATTTTCGAATATCCTTCAAAAAGTGGGAAATAATTTTGAAATTTGTGTATATTGAGATATAATTATTTTTGACATTTATCCAAAATCATATTCAAGTTGAGAAATTTCTCAAATGTACGATAATGCAAAATTCGATATAAATTCTGAAATACACGTATTTTGTCTTTTTATGTTTATGGCTGTCCAGCGCATCGTATATTTATTATTTTTCTAAAACGATATGACGTACGAACGTAAAAGATGTTATTTATTATTTTTCATCAGTAATTTCATATTCGCACGACCGGAAAAAAACTGAAAAATTCAAACATTCCATTTTGTTTCTTGCTTTGTTCTCAACTTTGCACCATTTCACAATCACAAAGCCTACAGAATTTCAGATAACAAAACTATTTTTTTTGCGAGAAATTGTCAATGTGCGACACCTTCCCAATGAGATAAGAAAGTAAATAAAATAGGTTATTATCATAACGGCGAATCGATAACACTTCGCACTGGTAATAGCGAATTCGAGCCGAATCGGATAGAGCTATCGCTATATACAAATACGGATCCAAATCGACTCAAGTTGAAATTCGTATTTATCTCAAGGTTCTTTCGAGTAACCATCGCGAACACCTAGCGAATTTGAGGGATCTAAAAATAAAGCTTGCCAACATGAGAATATATAAAATTTTTGAACCCTTTTTTTTTCGAACACATGTTCATTTTGTTCGTCATCGGTTATGAGCGAAACTGGGATTGTTCGACTTAAACGTGCCTTTCTTAACGAGATCTTATTAAGAACGTATTTGAAAATTGAAAGTTGCATTAATATTAATGGTAGATATGAAGTGTGACCGCAGTTAGCACTACCACTTTGAATCTATTGTTAATTTCGAATGGATGGCGATTTGATTAATAGATTAGTCTAATAAACGTGTGCAACAAACCGAACCGTGCAATTAAAAAAGATTTTCGAAGACTTACCGTTTGCATTTTCATGGATTGTCGGCGAAACCAAGTCCTTTTCTCTTTTCGATTCCTTGTTATTACCTGAAATCAATTCATACACGTTAAGACGAAAAGGTACTAAGGACATGTCGTGGGCGCAACATGAATTGTTCAATTCCTACAAGACATCTAAATGTTTGAAAAAACTAAATATGCTAAAAAAATCTACTTCTTTAGCAAGAAAAAAATTACCTTGGTGACAGACTTTATTTCGAATTGAAACCCGAATTGGCAGCATTGAAAAAATTCCAACTTCAGAAAATTATCTGAGCGATTCGTGTATTAGTCATAGTATCGGACAAAAACGAATGCATCCACGCTAACATAGAATAAAGGCTATTACGTTTCAGTTTCCGTGAACTAAAATAACGAATGAGTCAACTAAATTCCCTGACGAAGAATATTTCGTTTTCCGTCGCAAGCGTCGCGTTTCTTCCTTGAAATTGAATGATCGAAAGTGAATCAGGAATGCGTCAGATCGGGTGAGGTGAGGCGAGTGCCGTTCGAACGCGGGAGAACTTCCGCACGAAATTCGAAGTACCCGACCCTGGAAAATCGATTCGCAAGTATTTCCGACGATCGCGACATCTACCAATCTGCGACGGTTATTAAACGCTCGTTTTGCCACAGGAACCTACTGGCCAACATTCTAGTTCGAGTAACAATCTACAGAGGACGCACTACTCTTTATGAGCTAACTAACTTTCACTTTCAATGCGGTTGCGTTGATAGTGGCACTCCGATCGTTTTGGGTTGTATGGTTCTAGGAGATAACTATGATCTATAGCTCCTTCGCCATATTTGTGAAGAGGCGTTGCCACTCTTTTATCAGTGACACAGTTTCAACAAATCAAATTTGGCGTATTTTTACTATTTTATCGTTAAATTAATTTCCGATAAAGTAGCAAATTATGTCAGATTTCCTTACCTTTTCTAATGAGCAGACTGGTAACCCTTCGGAGTGCGTCTCTTGGTGACCTTTGAAAAAATTTTGGCGTTAAATTTGGCGGTAACGTGAGCGGTTTCCTGTTGGATTCCCAAGGATTATGTCCGGCCGCTACGCGGTCCAGATGTTCTATTGAAACCGGCCTTCTGTGCCTCTGTTTCGGATACCATCCCCTACCGGGTCCACCGGCTAGCCTAAGTAACTCAGTACCGGCCGCCGCTCCCTCGAACGTACCTCGTCGGTGGTAACTGCTTATGGCGCCCAAACTACCTAACGTGTTCACCTGTCTACCTCCGGTCGTGGAGGATGTGATGGGTATGTCGGGGGCTCTTCTATGGGGTGTTCGTGGTACGTCGCAACCACGGGCGAAGATTGGCGTTTCAGGCAGGCTGCAAGACGTTTGTAGGTGGGAGATCTCCTCCGGCGCGCCTTGGGACGATCTTTTACGATAATACTTCCGTTTGGAATCCTGCAGCTCCGTCGGCAGAGTGCGCCTTTCTGATGGCACATTTCTCCCGGTGCCGAAGAATCCACTCCTGCCGGTTCTATTGTAGTTGGCGTCCATCGAACGTGTTTTCAAACTACCATGGCCATGTTGCACGATTTCCGAATACTCGTCCTCCGCTTCTTCGACAGGAGACGGAGGAAGTGGTGGAAATTCACGCATCGTTTCGATTGTGCCAGCCGACGTTGACGTCGTAATGGGACGTTGCTCTCTGTGATGCGCCATCAGCATCTCTTTTGCACTTTCCGATTTCTGGATACGTCTACGGGCCGTGAATGGCGAGCTGCTACCGTTTTCGAGCAACATTTTTCTATAGTGATCTTCGTTTTGCGCGATCGCTATGGACAGTTCAGTCGGTTTTTGTTGGTTTTTCCTTTTCGCCCTCTGTTTGTGATGTAAGATGGAGTCGACGCCGTTCAAAATGAATTTGCCGTTTTCGATCTCGATATCCCTTCTTTCCAAGAGTTCCGTAATGTTCCGTTCGATTTTGCGTAACGGAGATATTTCTTCAGCGCTCGGTTGGGAATTGTCTTCCTCCTCTTCCTCTTCCTCCTCCTCAACAGTTGTGCCGAGCTGTTCTTTTTTCGGTAGGCGATCTTCGTCTTCGGCATTTAACGAAGGTAGGGAGACGACGCGTACAACTTGGGATGGTGTTGTTGGTGTTAACTCTTTGAGACATTCTGGGGTTGGTGTTTTTCTATTGCGTTGTTTTTCCGAAGCACTATCGATAAATAACGATTTGAAATTGTCAAATGTGATACTGTGTTTTGTTATGTACTTCCACATCTCGGCCGGGTCGGGGGTTGGTGTTGTGACTCCCGAACGTCTCGTCTCGTTTAAGTCTAAACTATACCTAGACCTCGGAGAGTTCAAGTTCAAGCTAGTACTCAGATTCTGATTGCTCAGATCCGATGAACTGAGCCGGGAGTTTAATGACGACGTTGATGTCATGGAGCCATCGCGGCAAGGTTTTCTGTCTTTTTTATTTTTTCTAATTATGTATGTGTTGCTGCCGCTGATACTCAAGTTTACCAACTCGGCGGGCAAAGGGAAGAAATCGTCCGAATCGGTTGTGACTTCGTCCTCGGTCGTAAAAAGTGGTGGATCCGGCCAATCGTCTTCTAATTTATTCGGGATCGAGTTGGTGCTGGAGAACGACCCGCCCGATTTTCGTCGCCTTCTCCCCCCGATTACTTTAGTACTACCTGGAGTTAATAAAGCTTCGTCATTATCCAAAGGTACCTCCCAGGCGATGCTGGATCGTTTGTTGGTGTTAAGGTCGTGGGGCGGTGGTGGCGGTAAGGCTTCCTCCAAGGAATCGTCCGAAAAACGTTCGTCGTCGGCCAGCTCGCTCAGGGGGCGCAAACCGTTGGTATCGTCCAAGTCGCTCGATAAGTTGTCGTCATCGCTGGGACGGCGTTTCACTTCGCGATGGCGACGCTCCAAAACGGTCGGTACCGTTCGGGGCGGCAGTTTTGTGGGCGAAATCAGAGGGTAACCAATGTGTTGGAAGGGCAAGCTGCCGAAACGGTAGCCCGGAGGTGGTGGTGGCGGATTTATGGTAAAATCGTTGTTCTCCCATCCGTATGGACGTTGGTGACGGGTTTTAGGCTGAAACAGCGTGAACATTCAATAAAATCTATCTATCGAACTCGGAACGACAACTCACCAAGGTAGTTTGAGTTGCGTTATGGATCGGATCGATAGAGCCATTAACCAAACTGTTGGCTGTTGTGATGGCTTCATTGGTATTTTGGAACTTTTGGGGCGGCGGGATCGTCTCTATTCTCGACGGCACTTGGGTCAACGGAAAACAGCGATTTCTACTGCCATTGTTCGTCGCTGAACAATGAATCGGCGAAACTCTGTAAACGAAATTAATTTTCGACAAATCTTATTTGGGAATATAAATCTTACTTAGGCAGAAGCGTGGCGATGAGTCGCTGCGCTTCCTCGGGCGGTGGAGGGAAATCTTCCTCGTCAACGTGACCTGGAAGTTGGATGGGCGACAGGTAGACATTCTCGTCCTGATGAACCGCCGGTATCTCGGGCACCGGTTTGAAGGACAGATTGAATTTTTGCTTGCGTGCGTTCATGCTCATGTATCCATCGTCTTCGGATTGCGGTCCTCCCAATAACGGATTCTTGTCTTCCAATTTCGAGCAGTTCTGTTGGCGTTGCTGAGGGGTCGACGCGGGACCGGTCAATTGGTGAATCTGAAACGGTGGCGAGAAAAAAGTCGTTTCGTCCGTGAATTATTATCGGATACTTACATTTTGCACTTGATTCGCATTTTCCACGTCATCGAATTCCGAGAGCACTCGATCTAAGAGCTCGATTGAGCTTTGGACATCGTCTATTCCGCTGAAAATGACAAACGCACATATTTTATATTTTGAATTGTATCAAATAGATGTATATGTATAAGAATGTATACGAATGAAACTCCTCAACTTTGCAATTAGACATACAGTGGTATCAAAACAGAGAAATTTAATTTTTTCAAACTACAGGATCTCCGGAATACAGACATGGAGGAGGAAGAGATCGTTCTACATCTCGTGCTAAACATCGTCTCATACTTTTGAACTGTAAAAGAAATCCAACTTTTCGTGCCTCAAGAGTTAATAGCTCATTCAGGCAACCCACTGGCATAGTGATTTTTGATCAAATTGATAGAAGAAGACTGCACGTTTCTCATTTGACGCGCCACATTCCCTCGGCTAACTGCGAGACAGCCTGTTTTAAGATATCGATGGGTACGAATTCATGATCATTGGAATTTTCAAAATTGAAGGTCTTTTGACAGATGAATCAAGATTTCGCTTGCACGGCTCTGACAGTCGGGTTCTTGTATGGAGAGTACGAGGACAGCATGAGCATTCAATATCACAAACCGAGAATGGAGTGGCCTCCTTGTTCACCGGACATGAACTCTATAGAGCATGTTTGGGCGAAAATGTCAAGGCGTTTACGTCAACACCAGCAGCCACCTCAAACTTTAGAGCCGTTGTCGAATGCTTTATAAGGAATTTGGCAGGAAATCCCTCAAGAGTTCATTAACAACTTGATAATGAGATAATCTGTTAGCAAGTAGCCACTCATTGTACCATTTTATCTAGACCTGCGACGTTGTCTCCGTCATAAAGTAACACCGTATCATCGGCATAGCTTTTAAGTTGGCGTTTTTGACTTTAAACACATATAACGAATAAAGCAAAGACCCTATTACCGAACCTTGGGGCACCCCATAATTACTGTAAGTTCTTCCGCTATTAGTATAATTATTGTTATGTATTTGTTGATATGATCTTAATAAATTATGTAATACTACCCTGAACCCCATTAACTTCAATTGATGCAGCAATAAAGGTATTCTAGCAAAGAGGCGTTGATTAAAAGTGAAGTAATGGTAAATAATAAATAATAAAGAACTTAAAACATGATGGAATCAATAAAATAAGACAGCAAGTGTCTTGAGCGAGACATTCGAAATAATAGGAAGGAGAGCGATCGGACGTGTCATCGAACGTCGTTTGATCGGCTGAGACAATAAGATAAGGTTTCGGAGTATGTTCACGAAAGTAAAATCGAAATGCGCGTCAGGCATTCCCGCCATTGAGCCAATTGACAACAATGGACGTGGTATGGCTAACTGAAGGAAAAAAGTTCGAGCGAACGAACAGAAGTTGAATAGGGCTATTTTGTGTTCTTTTCGTGCAAGAAAAGAAAAGATGAGAAAGTTCTAATAACACACCCCGTAGCTTCGATAATGAATTAGCTAAGAAAAGAAAGACGGAACGTGTTTGCCGCTAAGCAAAAATTCCATGATTTATCGAGCGGATTCCATTTGTTTTCTCTCGAAACGTAGTAAATTCCGTTTCCCGGACGGCGGCCGTAGTGTCACCGTAGTTCCGCGTCCGGGCATATGGCCATTAACGTTCGGCGATCTGAAGGAGATCCTCGGGCAAAATTGCCAAAGAAATGGGAAAGGAGAGGGTAGTTATCGTCCGAGCGCGAAAGAAGCGGTACAATTAATAACGGCAAGTCATTTAGTTGATTAGTCGAGAGATACGGTTCGCAATTGTACGGCTTTAATTGAAACGGATCCCTGAAGGCTTTTGATATGAATCTCGCAAAGTTAGAACGACTATTCTCACTCTTCTACGTGACCAATCTGACGCATTTTCACTTACGCGATGGCATTTTGTTCTGTTGTTTTTAAGTAATTACCGGCGTGTAAATGTTTTCAGCTTGCCGTACAATACTTTTTTTTGTGTTTTGTATACCTATCCTTTGGTGTTTCTCTTATTGTACGATCCACTACGGTAATTTTCCGAGCATTTTCCACGAAATGGATTGAAAAGTGGGGTAATATATATGCGTTATGTTTTGCTCTCGTCCAAACCTTAATGATCCAACTGTTTTCCACTTCACTTCGTTATCGGGTCGTTTGTTTTACGCTAATACTTACAGGTGCCGGATTGCAGACCAAACTTTCATATTTATCGGCCGTTTTTGATCCAACTCGGGTGATTATTCAACTTATGACTTGGGGCCTTGTATCGAGATACAGTAAATAGAAATATCAAAAAATCGGGAAATTTCCGTAGAATACAATGAATTAAAATACAAACAACTGGCCCACAATGAACCAAAAATTTTTCGATATTACTAAGTAAAAACATGACAAAATCAATAAAAGTCATGATCCGATGTCAAAGATTTCTGTATCAAATTATTTATATTAATGTTTTTTAGAGTCCTTCGAGGGGAAAATGAACAGATGTAAAACTTCTTTATTCTTTACCAAGCTTTCGATAAGGTTTGTTATCCTCCTCGGGGTTGCTGGAATAATTTGTACAAGTTACAACGTCGGTAGTTGTTAAGAATTTAAAATTACAACTTACAGAATATGAAGTTACAACATAATTAATATTTCCTACTTAGATTTTGAATAGAAGCACTAGCGGTATTTTCAGATTGTTCTCATTAGACGTATTTAATTATTATTAGTCCTTTGACACGTTCGTTTCTTTGGTAATGTTAAAACATAATCATAGATGTTGCTAAGTTGTTGTACATCAGTTTTTTTATTTGACATTTCTGTTCACGTATCTGCATCATTTTTAATAATAGTCTCTTTATTAAGGTTTTTGTTCATGTCAAGTACTTTCTGATTTTCAAAGTCTATGTCGATTTTCTATTGCATGAACAGTTAAAGCACACCTCTTGTTTCTTTTTCTAATATCACTTTTATGTTGTGTGATACGATTTTTTAGCCATTGGGATGTTTGTCCCACGTACGTTCCGTTACAGCTTCTACATTGAATTTTGTATATTACATTAGAGTTAACATCGTTTGTTATCGGAGATTTTAATTTGCTGTATGATGATCCAACAGTTTTTAAATTATACGTCGCTCTTTTCTCATCTTGATTTTTAAACACTTTTTTTATTCTGTTCGTCAGGTTTCTTATATTTGGTATGGTCCCATATTTAACTTCCATTTTTGTTCTCGTGTAAAGATTCATGATAAGAATTATTTAATATTCAGTAATTTTGGATAAGAATTTCTAACAAATATTTCATGTAAGAGTTTTAAATTTTTTTCATAAAAGGTGGGATGCGAAATTCTTTCAACTCTCTTCTTCATTTGTCTGATACAATTCATTTTCATTTGTAATGAATTATCCGAATGGTAATGCATCAATTTATTAGATGCAATACTTATTCTATGCCAGTCAATTTTGATTGTATTTTCAACTCTACAAACTTTCGTATCTAAATATGTAATTGAATTTTCTTCATCTTCTTCAGTTAATTGAATGTGTGCTTTGAAGGAATTGAACCACTGAAGAGTAGAGTTTACCTCTGTAGATGGTAGAACTATAAATATATCATCTACAAATTTTTTTATAAATGGTACCGAATATGATAATTGGTCTATGCTCCAATCCAGTAGATAATCAACGACATACTGTGCTAGAATGGGACTTATTTTAGATCCTATTGCACAACTAAATTCTTGAACATATTTTCCTTCAAATGAGAAATAATTATTCTCTAAAATTAAGTTAATCATTTTCATAAATTTTGTTTTTGTTATGTTAGTGTAACTTGATATGATATTCCATTTTTTATCTAATATATCCAATATTTTGTCTAAATTTCCAAATAAATTCAACACATCAAAAGAAGCAAGAACATAGCCTTGTGGTACGATTAGATTTTGAGCTGATGTAGAAAAATCAAATGAATCTTTCATGAAATATGGGTTCCTTCTGTCATATGCATTAGTTAATATATCAAACAGATATTCACATAAATTTGTGGAGGGACTTCTAATAGTAGCTATGATGGGCCTTAGTTGAATATTAGGCTTATGTACTTTTGGATTCTCATAAATTCTTGGACAAATTGAATTGTATATTCTCATTTTCTTTTGCTTCTTGTTCACTTATAACGTTGTCTTTGCACATTAAAATGTTATTACATCATTAAATCTCCCTTGTAATGTTAACGTTGGGTTTCTTCGAAGTTGTAGAAAATTAGGAGTGTTAATTAACACATACATCTTTCTCATATACTCTTCTTTACAATACCTTTATCACTGTCCAAAATGACTAGATTTTCATGGTCTTTCACACATTTCGCAGCAGGTCTATAAAGTTTTTCTGTTGGATGTATTACATGATCATGATATTTGTAACCTGATTTCGAATCACGTCTCTGTTTTCTTTTGGTGTGTTTTGGGCAATAAGTCTTTTTATTGGGATATCCCTTTGTGTTACTGATACACTAAATTTTGAACCAAGGGAAAGTAGACATCAGATGGTAGTTCTACATCACTTAAATTTTTTATCCAATTTTCTTGTGTCACAAGCTGATGTTCTTCATATTTTTTTTCGAGTGCATTTATTTTATCAATATTTTTTCTTTTTATACCATTAAATTCATTCAAAAATGTCTCATTGTGTCTTTTCCTAAATTCTTGTAATACACTTCTTGGTATCTTGTCCTTTAGTACGTCCATAATTTTTTGTTGATTTTTATTAATTATCTTATTTTTGATATTGGCATGACTTATTTCAAGTTTCAATGTCGTTCCTATTGTCCGTTTATGAAATTGTTCAATCTTATTATTAAATCTTTTGCTGTATTCCAATTCGAATAATCAAATCACATTTTTTAAGCTCGATTTGATATGAGAAGGCATGAGATGTTTACATTCTAAGAGGAAAATCCGCCTGTTAATAGCCGACGCTAATTTCCGATTATAATTATTCCATATTTTTAGCTGTTTCACTCTTTCTTCGCCATAACTAGTACACATTTCTTGATAAAAACCCATTTTTCTCTATATATGAATCGGAATTACTGTCGCCCTTATTGATATTAATGTTTTTTAGGGTTCTTCGACGGGAAAATGAATAGATGTAAAACTTCTTTATTCTTTACCAAGCTTTCGATAAGGTTTTTTATCGTCCTCGGGGTTGCTGGAATAGTTTGTGTAAGTTACAACGTGGGTAGTTGTTAAGTATTATTTAAAAACAAAAAACCACCAAAAATTGTATTTTTTTAAAACGCTTATTATCTTCGCAGAATAGAATGCATTTTTTACAGAATGTGATCAAAATATGAATCTCTACATCCCCCAGAAAATCATCTCCAAGAAATTCAAATATATTGGGAATTTTTTGCAAAAATCTATTATTTCGAAAAAATTACGTTTTTTTTTCAAATTCCAATAGCTCATATACGTTTTAACATAAAAAATCCATTTTGGTCTTAAAATTTTCTTCAAATTTTCCTCTAACATGTCTATATATTGCGTGCTCTCTTGATCAATCGTTAATACGTGAGAAATCGGATCAATAACCAATTTGTTTTTTGAAAATAAAAAAATCATATTTTTTGGTAAGTTTTTTGTTTTTCGTTCTTTCCTATCAGGATTAAAAAGTTGATTTTTTTTTAAATTAAAAAAAATTTTCATTTTTGACCATTTCAGCTCCAAATGGTGAAAAATGAATTTTTTTCAAAATTTACAAAAAAGATCCAACTTTTCAATTTTGCTAAGAACGAAGGAAAAAAAATCCCCCTACAAAAAAATATGATTGTTTCATTTTCAAAAAAATATTTGAACCGATTTCTCACGTATTAACGATTGATCAAAAGAGCGCACAATATGTAGACATGTTAGAGGAACATTTGAAAAAAAAAGGCTTAAATGAGCTTCATAGTGAACGCGTGTTATGAGCTATTGGGATATGAAAAATTCGATTTTTCCCAATACATTTGAATTTCTTGGAGATGATATTCTGGAGGAGGTAGAGATCCATATTTTCATCATGTTTCATGAAAAATGTATTCCATTCTGCAGAGAGCGTTTGAAAATTTTTGGGGGATAAATAATTTGTTATAGAATTTTTTGACATCGGATCACTACAAGTAGATTGATATCCCACAACTTTCGTCTGAAAACTTTTTTGATTTCGTCGTGGCCCATGGTGCTAGTTGTTTCTATCTTAGTTCATCGTGTTACATATTTTTGTGTACTGTATCCCGGAAGCGAAAAATTAAGAATGAGCTCAACATAGAATGGCCTAAATAATGCTTGGACGGATACACATTGATCGTTACATCGACGGCAAAAAACGAAAAGCAATAATGTCGTCTTTCCACCCAATCGTGGATGCGACGGGACAAAAGGCGTTTTTTTTATCGAGCCGACGGGAAACTCGCTCCGGCAAATAAGATGAATATTTTCAACGGGTGCGTGTATCTACGCAACGCGCGTCAAAAAACCCTCGCAAAATTACTTGTACAACAAACGTGTTTTCTCTCCTTGCAACATCTGCGAGAAAAGTCCATCAATCAACTTACGAGGCAGTGGAGCGGCACAATCAAATTTACATTAAATTTACATCTCCACAAAAGACACCACCTTGTTTAGGTGCTTACGTTTTCAAATGGCAAAAGAAACGTGCAGGCCCGTACAGAGGGAATAAGTTCGGGGTGGGATGATCGAAACGAATGCCACCCTGTTTCCGGGACTTGAAAAATGCATAACAAACATGAACTCCCAGTTTTTACCTGTGCGAAAAGTTCTCTAACTAACGACAATTTCACTGTCAAAAAGTTTCGCAGATGCGGGGCGGCAATTAGAGTAACGATATCGCTTTCGGGAGGGGTAGGTTGATAAAAACGACCACGATGGCGAAAGAACCATCGCGTTCCGTCCGTCCGGCGCGGCGTCGGCGTCGGCGTCGGAGGGCGTCCGAACAGATTAAATTCGGAATGTAATCCGTTCCGTAGTTTCGCGGAACGAGTGTCTCATTTCCCGACAAAACAAAGGATTCAAGTGTGACACACACAAAGGGTCTAATTAATTTAACATTATCTCGGATTATATCTATGCAAATGATCTTTCGACAACAGAAGTGAAAGACGTTTCTTTGTGTCCCATCTCCAGATAACAACGGCTTACGCTGCTTCAAATTAATTTCTTCGATTCGTTTGGCGGCTTCGTCTTTTCGAGTGTTTCATTCGTAGGGGGCTGTTTAGTTTCCACCGCCCGTTCCGTACGTACAAAGCTACAAAGCTCTCACGCAGACCGAATTGATGGATCGAAATTCGATCTCCGCGAACTTTTCAAGAGGTTAGAAGATTTATGACGCACCTTCGCAATAGCATTTATTTTTATTTTTTTTCTTCTTTTTGTAACAGCTGGAATATTTCCCTGTCGATGGCGTCGAAAAGTCACCTTTAGCGTTGATGAAAATTGATGTGTTTTCCTTTTTGCGATTTGTTAAGTATTTTATTGACGGCAACGGATTTTTCAATTCGAATTGTAAATGCATTCGCCGAATGGTGCCGAAAGCCGATTTGTACAGAATGTATTGTGTTTAGAATTGAATTGACTTTCTCGGTGGAATGCTTTCTCACCGATTAATTTTCTTGATGGAGATTGATTACAGTCAATTCGTAAAAGACAAATTCTTTCACTTCTTAATATGACAGACTAAGCGCGAATATAAAAATATTAGAATGTCAAAATTTTTCCTTCATATGGAACGGTGGGGTAGACAGGATTTGTTTGGGGGGGATTTGTATGTAACTAAAAACAATCCACAAATAAATTATTTATCGCGACGAGGCGGTTGAACAATTTGCAATAAAGTACTTTTCCCAACGAGTACATTAATTTTTTTTCTAAAAAAAAAAAATAATAAATTTGAGATAAATCGAAAAAAAAAACTAAAATCGGGCATAATAGACAATCGAACTTAAAGGTATAAAATTTCAACTTAAGAATCGGAAATACTCGTAAAATTAAAGATAAAACCTAAAATTCGAGCGATTGCACGCACGAAAAAACATGACTCATACCGTAACGTTTCCTATAAGGTGGGTATTTACATGAAGCGAATCGAGAATGCGAATTGTATTCGAGTCCGATTTTCGAGATCGAACCTAAAAGCATGACATTTGAACATAAAATTCGAAAGGCTCCAAAAGAAAGAGCCGTGTTCAAAATGGTATGAAAATTAAGTAACTTCAGAAAATAATGCCGAAACACATCCACTTCCATCTCGATAGGGACACATTTTCAATTTTATACCAAAGTTTGTACTTTTATACTCAACAACTCGATTTTCTTGTTGCCAAACATTTGTCGTGAACCACTAATTAGATTATGACACGGGTTTTGCAGCAGAAACATGAAGAGAATACCTTTCTCACGGTACTATTCGGTGCTCATCTTTACAAAAAAAAAGGTTAAAGGGTTGCTACCACTTCCATAGGGGTGAACCTCCGGAGATGTGTCCCCTTCAACACGAACGTTGGCGCTGAGTAACTTAATTCTCTCATCAATTTAAGTGGATCCTTTTAAAAGGCACACTATGTAAAGAAAACCGTGAAATTTCAAGCACACAAGCACAAAAACTGAAAACTCAAATTCTAACTTGACAACCGAAAAACAAACTTTCAAACATAAAACAATGAAACTGTAAAGTTAAACATCGAGCCTTTTTGAGGTTGGGTATTTAATTTTTTTCGGCTTTAGTTCTTATATTAGATTGTAAGCATAAAAGTTTTACTTTTCAGATTCATGTTGTTTGTTTTATGTTGGAAATAAACCGAAAAAAGGTCGTACCTGAATGCCTTAAAATCGGATCTAAAATCATAACATTTGAACTGAAAAATCTAAAAGAGCCAAAAACCTAAAACTCGAACCTAACTTTCAAACTGAAAACTGAAAACCCTAAAATTTCGGGGTCCCATTTAAAAAAAAAACAGCATTAAATATTTTAAATAGGAAAGTGGCAAATCAAAATTTCGAGTGTTGAACTATGAGAACCTAAAAACCGAAACAAACTATGAATTCATCCTCGCAACCTTAAATCCTAACATAAAAAACAAAAAAAAATTTCTGGCCGAAAAAACATGAAAACCATAAATTATACGATTGAAAACTTTAATTTCAGACAAAAATTTGAAACCGAAAATCCAGAAGTTTGAACTCAAAACCTTAAAAAGACTGAAAATCGAACCCAAAATATTGAACTTTGAATAAACTGAGAACAGAACAGAAATATGAAACCAAATTCCAACCCTAAAATCCAAAATTTGGACCTGAAAACCAAAAAAAAAACCTTTCGAATCTAAAACAATGAAACTGCGAAAGTGAAAATAGATCCTAAAAGCATTAAATTCAGACTTGAGTGTTATTTATAATATTAGGGTTTCAGTTTTCATGTTTATGTTGTAATGTTTGAAATTCAGATGCGATTTTATGGTTCGATGTTTCGGTTTTTAAATTTGTAACCCAAAAACAAAAAAAAAAAAAAAATTAAATTTGAGAGCATGAAAATCAAACACATCAAGCTTTTGAATTGAACTGAGAAACATGGAATTTTGAGTCCAAAAATAAAAAAATCAATTAAGTATTTTAAATACGAAAGTGATAAATCGAAATTTTAAGTCTTAAATCTGGAGAACTTAAAATCCGAACCTAACTAAAAATTCATCCTAAAAATCTAAAATTCAAACATAAAAAGTAAAAAAAAATGTTCAACCGAAAAACCCACATTCGATTGTAAAAACATGAAAACCATAAATTATAAGATTGAAAATTTTAATTTCAGACGAAAAACTGAAATCGAAAAATCCACAATTTCGAATTTGAAATAAAAAAAGACTGAAAGCCGAACCCAAAATATTGAAATTTGAACTAATAAACCGAAAACACAATCTGAAACTTGAACATGAAGGGTCAAATAAGAATTTGAACATGCAGAAAAAATTTTAAAAATTGAAACTGAGTTTCAACCACTGAATCTAAAATTCGAAAATGACAACCGAAATTAAAAATCGATCTCAAAAATATTAAATTCGAACTTGAGTCTTTTTTCAGGTTTGGGATTCAACTTTTTCCTCTTTTATTTCTAACCTTAGGTTTTGAGGTTAAAAGTTTCAGTTTTCAAGTTTACGTTGTAGATTTTGTTTGAAATCCAAATACGATTTTCTGGTTTGATGTTTTGGTTTTTGAATTGGGAACTCCAAAATCGAAAAAAAGTGAAACCTAAAAGTCTGGGAATCGAACTCGAGTCTAGCTTTCAAACTGAACTGAAAAACATAATTTCAAATTCATGAATGAAAAAACTCAGTTAAGTACATATTTTAAATACGAAAATGACGAATCAAAACTTCGAGTGTTGAACCTAAAATACGAATGTAGCTATAAATTTATCCTAAAACCTGGAATTCAAACATAAAAAACCAAAACAAAAAAATTTCCAACCATTTTTTTTTTAATAACCTGGAAACCATGACTGAAAAGTTCCGACAAACAATTGGCAAATCCAAAATTCGAACTTGGAAACCCAAAAAATAATGAAAATCGGACCCGATATATTGAAATGTTAACTAATGAAACGAAAAATAACATGACAATTGAACCTAAAGAGTCTGAAATTCGAATTCAAAAACGTAGAAAAAATTTAAAAAAATGAACATGAATTTTAAACGTAAAATCTAAAACTCGAGCCCACATTTTAAACATAGAATTCGAACATAAAACTCTGAAATTCAAGTCGAAAAACCGGAGAACATAACAATCGAATCAAATTTGAATCTGAAAGTTGAGCAAAAAAATAAAAATTGAACATAAAAACCTAAAATTCGAGCTCCGAAATTTGAAATTTCAAAATATAAAATTTTTTATGTGTGGCTTTCATTAATGGATCGTATAGAGGTTGAAATATGGAGGTATAGAAAATTTTGATAGAATTTGGATAGATCATACTAGAGTATACTAAGTATATGAGCAATAGAAATCTGAATTTCATTGTAAAATCTACTGAAAACTAGATCACCGAAAACCGTCATCTGTGGTAAATCACTGGAGTCATTAACAACGCCCTGCTTTGTCCTCCACAACCTCCTCAACCGAATCGATGCATGATACGGAATTGGGGATCACCGATGGAATACAATCGTTTTTCTGTTTTGGAAATTACATTTTTATTTCAAAATCTTCGAATTAAGTATTTATTGCATGCGATATTGCGTCAACTGTTGTCATCGATTGATGCGATACGTTGAAATACCGATTTTGAATGCGATATCTCGACGAGTGTTAAGCTGATCTCGAGGTGTGCCCATTTCCTATTTTCAGAAAATTATTTCTGTGCAAAAATAGGGGAGTAATAATCAATTCATGTAAGAGCTTACATTGAACATTTTGGGGTAGTTTAATGAATTTAAAATTCAACACTGCTCATGAACGTAAAGTGCATGAAACAACTTTTTGTTCGTTTCAACGAAAAATGCATAGTTGCTAATAGTTTATTTGTACAATAAAAGCGAAAAATACGTTCTTCCTGTACTCGCATGAAAATTGCTGCTTGAGGCGAAGCCGAACGCAGTAATCATGCAGAAGCGGCAAGAATACTTTTTGCCCGAAATATACACGTTATACACGACCATTAATGGGAATGGTTATTGAGCCATGAAAATTTTTTATTGAAAAACATGGACAATGTATCAGATACGTAGTGGTATTCTCATTAACCATGTTGGCAATTTTGTATCACAATGGTCTCATTTTTACGTATTTAAATGATACTATTTATTTATTTCTCGTTAAATCAAATTAGAGGAATCACATAAATTAAGTACCAGATCCGCAATATTCTCGAAGCTTTTGAGGACATTATTCCAAATGCTAAGTCCATATAAGTTCCTGATGTAATTCAGGTTTCCAAAGTACAATTTTCAGATGTCGACGAAGTAATGGAAGTTGAGCAACTTCTATGACGGATCGTGTAATCTAGGTTCTTAATTTAAATTGGGAAATCAGTTCGCTACCCAATGTGGAGTTGTTTAATCTGCAACCGCAAATGTTTAATAGCAATTAAAACTTGTTGGAGATCAATTCGTAGTTTTTTGCGAATTGATCCGTAAGTTTGATTGTTTCAATTTGCGGAATTTTAATTCTATTGTATAACACATTCAACCAAATATTTCACACGATATCTCTTGGAATGTAGCGAATTAACGAATATTCCGTAGATCGAAACGCGTACTGGAGGACTTATAATCGTAATGTGTTGAAGGAAACCGAGGAAGTTTGCCTTCAGATAACCGAAGTTCATTAACATCGGTTTTATGGTTGTGCATGCAATCGAAGATATGGAATCGTTCCGTTTTATGCATTTTAATGTGCTTCAATTTGTTTTCATAATATTTGAACAATTAATTATCGTAATCCCTAAGGATTCGGTGGGAATTCAATTGGTGGGTCGAAAGTGGGTTAATGGTATCCATAATTCGATATGGATCTAATAACCGACGTGAAACTTGAGCATTCAATTACTGGACCGGAATCCCAGATACGATGATAATATCCAACGTTTTGAATGATGGAAATGTTACGACGATTAATCAAAAACGACATTAGCCGAATGCGACTTGCGGTTGTAGTTGTTGAAAAATCATGGAAACAATGATGGATGCTTTTGTGAAATCATCGCAATCTATTTTTATCATGCTTTATACCGCTGCTGAACGAACGATAGCCCATTAGATTTTAGCTTGCGATATTAAGGTAATTTATCATCTACCAAAGGGCTCATTCTGAATGCATATTCGTTTTGCCTTCATTTCCATTATATTAATGTGGAATGAAAATACATTAATAATACCTGAATATGTTGGGCGGCGGCAGTCGGGCTCCTTCGCCAATTCATTCGCTACCTCCGGCGTCGTCGTAAACTAGATTTACGGATATGTCTCATTTGAACATCTAATTCGGATGTTTATTTTTCAAGCAATTTATAGATAGTAGGTAATTTTCGTTCAATTTACACTAACGTGGTCATAGCTCATTGCTCTATTTAAAAGAAAAAAAAGCAATTTGATTTTCAAAAAGTCCGTGTGACCTTTTTGGACCCTCGAGCATGATAAAGGGAAAAATTAAATTTCCAAATTGGTTCGCAGTGGTTTTTTTTTCGTTCAGTCATTTATTAGGGAAGGTGCGTGTATCAGTTACCCTCGCAGTTGGGATCGTTCGTCAACCCTTCCGTCATTTTTATCCTTTAATGGATTCGCATATATCGGGTTTTACCAACCTATCGGCTGGGAAGGGGTATTAAATCTCGATCGCCGACCTTGAATATCCTCCCCCGCTCACGTCACGGGAAAATGAATGTATGGCTATTCACGTATCGCGACGTTTCGTTTAACCCCCAGTTGTCAAACATATTGCTCTCTAATTTATTACGACTGTCTCGTGGACGTAGATTTTTTTTGTTCGTGGAATGAGATGGGATTTGCAGTAACTGCAACGCAATCTTCTTCATTATTTCGCTGACTATCTCTTTTATTGCAAATTGGTTGAGGATCTTGGAATCGAGTTTTCCCGATTCCGGAATTTGATTGTTTGATTTTCCAAAACCTTCATTCGATTATTCATTCGAGTGCATTTGGTTTCTAGTGTCATTTTAGTGTCAACATTCAACTGAAACGAATGATGTTCAACAAAATCACACTCACGAGCTGGCTACATTTCTTTCCAAACTCTGGTTAAGGAAAAGAGAGTGCATGAAAAACACAAACTTCTGTAGAAATTGTTATTTGTCAACCGATTTTCAAAATTTAAAAACGAAATTAAACACGCGAATTTTAAATTAATTACCTGAGAGGACAAAGAAAGTCAATATGATGTTGATGTACATTTTTCATAATCATCTTTGACGATTAATTAAACTAAAATTTAAATATTCTATGTGATGTCGACTGAAGGTCGCTATCTTCGTGGACACCGAGAGTGTATTATATGTTCTGTTATGTTTTAATGTTTATTTTGTTGTCGAGTGACGCATGTGATCAAAGTTTGAAATCTCAAAAATTAATCGTTTCCATTTAAACCTTACAAGTTTAATTACATTCGAAAGTTAGTTTACTTCATTTACTAAAGTTTTAGATGAAGATAATGTTAAATAATTATTTTGCAGTTTTTGCATATTGAAGAATTAAACAGCAAATAACGACAAAAAATAAATTTTGTTTTGTTAACAAACGTATTTTCCACAAGGTGGTTCACGAAAAATCTCAAAATTTCGCGGTCAAAAAAGTTTGGTACTGCTGTTATTTTCTGTTCTCCAATGTTTTAGATTTTTTTTTATTTCTTCAATATCTCGTAAAAGTTTGCGAAATAGTGTGCAAGCTAACAAAATGAAATGAATCTTTTGAAAAATTATTCCAAGACACGAAAGTCCAAGGGAATAAAACAAAATTGGGGAAACTACCAAAGATTTTAGGAGAATTTTCGATTTTATTTTTAATTTTACGGGATCTACAACGTCCCCAGCGTGATTTTGAAAAACTTGAATGTTTTCATCAATATTTATCGGAGCTTCCTTTATTTTCATGGTTACTTCGTTAAAATTTCTGTCAAAACTTCACAAACATGAAAAAAAAAATCAGTATTCACAAATTCTGGAGAAATTGGGAAAATTTCACCCATATTTTCGTATTTTTCTTTGTTTCCTTGATTATCTCAGAAAAATTCTGGAATTTTTTTTTCAAAAACCGAGTTAAAACAAAGCACAATGAAATAAGATCTGCAATTAACTTGAGAATCTGCTGAATACAGAAGGTTCGAAGGAACGATTCTCGATTTTTGAGTACCTTTTTAAATTTTTTTAGCTCTCGAGGAAACGTTGGGGTTTCCTAAAATCGTAAACAAAAGTTTTTCAGAAATCACGATTTTTGAAGAACTGATACTTTTAGTTTACTATTTTCTTGATTGTTCGTTGTTTTTTTGGTGTGAAAACCAAAAAAAAACCAAGAGAAATTATTAATCACCCGAAGAAGCAATTCTACGAAATTTCTGATTCTTGATTGGTTTTTTGAGATTGTTATACTCAAAATTTTTGTGTTTTTCCTTCTTGTCATATCTCGTAAAGATATTCGAAATGCTGTTAAAACCGAATAAATTTGAATATTTTAAATAAAAATATGCCGAGTGGACGGAATTCCAAGGGAATAATGAGAAATTGAGGAAAGTACCAAAGTTTAAAGGGGCTTCTCGATTTTTCCAAATTTTACGAGATTTCCAACGTCTCGAAGGATATTTTCAGAAACTTGAACATTTCCGTCAATGTTTATTGGATTTCACTTCATTTTCGTCGATATTCCGTTGAAATTTATATCTAAATCTTTGAAAAACCGTTTTCGACGTGATTTTTTAGAATTGAAAATTTTTGATTACGATTTTTTCGTTTCTTTGTTATTTTTTCTGGTATAGAAGTCAAAAAAGAAGAATTATTCATCATTCAAGAAACGAAATTTTTGCTTAAATTTTCCAAATCCGAATCGAAAACAAAAAACGAAGAAAAATCAATGATCACCCAGAAAACGTATCTGTGTTCAGAGATTCGGGAGAAATTGGGAAAATTTCTACAATATTTTCGTATTTTGTATTGTTTTCTTGAGTATCTCATAAAAATTTTGGAAAAACTTCTTTGAAAATCGAGTTAAAACAAGGCAAAATGAAATAAAATATCCAATTAACTTAGGAAACTACTGAATAAAAAAAGTTCGAAGGAATTTTGGGAAAGTTTTCGATTGAAATTTCTTTTAGGTCTGGAGTAACGTTTTCAATGGAAATTTTTAAAAATTGTAAATTTTTCTTTACAATTTTTTTATTTCTCGTTGTTTTTCTGGAATGGAAACTAAAAAAACAAAAATAATTATTAATCATCCGAAAAACGAATCTCAATGCGCATAATTTTGAGAATTCTATGAAATTTTCGATTTTTCATTGGTTATTTGTATTCAATTTGTTTTCGTTTTTCCTTGTTGTCTTAGATAACTTGTAAAAAATTTCGAAATTGTGTTTAAACCAAACAAATTTAAATAACACGTCGAATATCTAAAAAAAAATATTCCGAGTAGACAAAATTCCAAGGGAATAATAGGAAATTGAGGAAAGTATCACGATCTACGAGATTTTCAAAATTCGAATATTTCTATCAATATTCATTTGATTTCGCTTCATTTTTGTCGACATTCCGTTGGAATTCCTGTCTAAATCTTCCAAAAACCGAAACGAAAAACGAAGAAAAAGCAATCATCACCCAGAAAACGTATCTGTATTCATAAATTCGTGAGAAATTGGAAAAATTCTGTCAATATATTCGTCTTTTTCTTCGTTCCTTTGCCTTATTTTATAAAAATTCCCAAAAAGTTTCTTCAAAAACCGAGTTGAAACAAAAGCAAAATGAAATAAAACCTCCAATTCACTTAGGAAACTAGTTTAAACAGAAAGTTCAAAAAAATTTTGGAAAAGCTTTCGATTGTTGATTCTCTTTTTGAAATTTGTTTAGCTCTGGAGGATTCCAACGTTTCCCACTTGATTTTTAAAAAATTGAAAATTTTTGGTTGCGATTTTTTTCGATTTTTCGTTATTTTTTTGGTATAGGAAACGAATTTTAATACGGATAAATTGGAGAATCTCCGATTCTAGATTCGTTTTTTGAGATTATATTGTATTCAATTTTTTTTTCTTGTTGGCATAGAAACTTTGTAAACGTTTCCGAAATTGTGTGCAAACGAAACAAATTTATTCCGAGTACACGAAATTCCAAGGGAATAATAGGAAATTGAGGATATAATGAGATTTCTCGATTTTTTTCAAATTTCACGAGATTTTCAGCGTTCCGAACGAGATTTTGAAAAATATGAGTGTTTCCATTAATATTTATTGAATTTTGCTTCAATGTCGTCTATATTTCGTTGAAATTTTCATCTAAAATAAATTTTGTTTTCGATTCTCGTTCCAATCTTTGGTTCTTTTTTGATCGGTTACACGAGTCAACATGAAATCTCACCTTAAAATATTAAATTTTCGTAGTTTAGATCAAAACTAAATGAAAAACCACTGTAGTGCATGCAGAAGTTTGCTTTTGTATCTGGAAGGCCGTTTGAAGTTTGAGGGATATTTCAAATTTGTTATTTCAATTTCTGTTGGAAAATGAAACATACTGACTGGGAGTATAAATAATTATATAATATATCCCTCCCTGGATGATTTTTAATAAACGGACGGAACGTCAGTTATAATAGTGAGTGAATTATGGCCCGACTGTAGGATGTTCTCGAAACGAAAGAATACTCACCATTCGGTGTCACTGCAATGGTATGCGTCCTGAGGCACTCGGTCTGAAATCGAACTCGCGCCACTGGCACTACTAGCTCGAGCGTCGCAAGAGCATATACAACCCATACCGACTTCCGTTGACTAAATTGTGAATTCTGACATATTGCATAGCACGCTTGATTTTTTTTATCAAGCGGTTTTTCTAAGTGAAAAAGAAAACAACTTCGAGTACACTTCAGTCAGTTGCAGGTCACCCGATCAATTGTAAAATTGAAAAGTAGAAAAGATTGCCCCCCTCATCGTCGCGATAAATCATCATATCATATAAAAATTGTCAGAAACATCCGGCCCACATGGAGATGAAGAAGTAGTTTAGAGATTTGTTCGCGAACAATGCGAATTCGAAATTGATTTATCCCAATTCGAAGTTAACTGAACTCAATTTGGAAGTGATCTTCCCCGATTCGTATAGGGAAAGGTACAGATACCCAAGGTAAATCCGTCGAACGGTTTTCCTCCGGAATAGGGGTAAAAAAAAAACTTCTCGAATGATCGATGGCGCTTCGTAATTCTCCCGTAAGGAAAACCGAACGACGAAGAATGGGAAATTTTGTGGGTCAGCATAAAAACACGAGATCAAAAGATGGTTCTTGGGGGGAACGTGACGTGCATAGTAATATCCCCGACCAGTAATTGGGATTAGGCCACTTGAAAGCCGGAAGAGATTTTCAATGGATAGGATGGATATACGCGCGCCGATTCCGGCGAGTTGAACGAACCGAAAATTCGGCGTGGGATTTTTCTCGACAGGCCAGACCTGCTACCCTTGGGCATTTTTACGTTACCCCCGCAACAGGTTAGGAAACGCGATTAACACCCCGATGCGGTGGGGTATAACCATTCATACACCCGGACTGTAAACTTTTATGCGTTCCTCAAGATAACTTTTTATGTGCGAACATAAATTCAATGAAACCTTTATGAACGGTGTTTAGTCGATGTATACGGAAGAGTGCTGATGATGTTAATGGATCATCTCGCACAGTTTTCCCCGGAAGTGAATGTATTTATTCCGGGGGATACCGGAAAACGTATTTCATCCAGAACGGCCGCAGATGCGCCAAATGGACCTCGCCGGTAACTATATCAAATGTTTTTCCGACCGACTTGCCAGCCAATGATCACTTTCAAGGGAGACCTAAGGACTTTCCTCTCTTCTCGGCGGCTCTTCTCTCTTGTATGATATCACTAATTGTTTCCTACGATCTTTTGCCGATTGATTTTTCTCATTTCGCGTGGATACGGCACAAAACAGTTGGTGGCGTAACGATTATTGGTAGACTGCCGCCGATCTGATTGAAATATCCCGGAATTGATTTACGGCAGCCGTGTGTGGCGTAATCGAGTCTATTTCCGATGTCTCGATCAGTTCCCGCTTTTTCGACCTGCCCTCAGAGGCAAGGGTTGGTTTGTCGTCGCCGGTTCGGACGATTTATGCATTTTTTTTTTAAATAATATTTCAATTCCAGTATATCATTCACAACAAAAAACGAAGAAAAACTAATCAACACCCAGAAAATGTATTTGTGTTCGCCAATATTTTCGTATTTTCCCTTGTTTCCTTGAGTATCTCATAAAAGTTCTGGAAATGTTTCCTTGAAAACTGATTTAAAACAAGGCAAAAATAAAATAAAATCTCCAATTAACTTGGGAAACTACTGAATACAAAAGGTTCGAAGGAATTTTGTGACAGTTTTCGATTGTCGATTCCCTTTTTGAAATTTTTTTAGACCTGGAGGATATCCAACGTTTCCAACGTGATTTTTTGAAAATTGAAAAGTTTTGTTTACGATTTTCTTTATTTTTTGTTGTTTTTCTGGAACGGAAACCCAAAAAAAGGAGAACAAATAATAATAGGAAGAATAAAACGAATCTTAATACGCATGATTCGGAGAATTCTAGGAAATTTCCAATTCTTCATTGGTTATTATTTGCGTTCATTGGTTGTTTTTGCGTTTTTCCTTGTTATCTTAGATATCTTGTAAAAATTGTCGAAATGCTATCCAAACAAATTTAAATAAGACTATTCACAAAAAAATATTCCGAGTAGACGAGATTCCAAGGGAATAATAGGAATGTTTTTTAAATTTTACGAGATTTCCAACGTCTCGACGGATGTTTTCAAAAAATTGAATATTTCCATCAATATTTATTGGATTTCACTTCATTTTCGTCGATATTCCGTTGAAATTTCTATCTAAATCTCTCAAAAACCGTTGTCGACGTGATTTTTTAAAATTGATAATTTATGATTACGATTTTTTCGATTTGTCGTTATTTTTCTGGAATAGAAATCAAAAAAAGAAAAATTAGTAATCATTCAAAAAACGAATTTTCGATTTCTGATTCATTTTTTGAGATTATATTTTATTCAATATATTCGCGTTTTTTCTTGTTGTCATAGATATATTGTAGAAATTTTCGAAATAGTTTGCAAACCAATTAAATTGAAATAAAACGTTGAATCTTTAAAAAAAATATATTCCGATTAGACGAAATTCAAATGGAATAATAGGAAATTGAGGAGAGTACCAAAGATCGAAGGAAAATTTTCGATTTTTTTTCTAATTTAACAAGATTTCCAACGTACCGAACGAGATTTTGAAAAACTTGACTATCTCCATCAATATTTATTAGATTTTGTTTCATTTTCGTCGATATTTCGTTGAAATTCCTGCTTAAATTTTCCAAATCCGAATCGAAAACGAAGAAAAATCAATGATCACCCAGAAAACGTATCTGTATTCACAGATTCGGGAGAAATGGGGAGAATTTCGACAATATTTTCGTATTTTCCTTTGTTTTCTTGAGTATCTCATAAAAATTCTGGAAAAATTTCTTTAAAAATCGAGTTAAAACAAGGCAAAATGAAATAAAATATCCAATTAACTGAGAAAACTACTGAATACAAAAAATTCGAAGGAATTTTGGGAAAGTTTTCGATTGAAATTTTTTTAGGTCCGGAGGAACGTTTTCAACGGGAGTTTTTAAAAATTGAAAATTTTTGTTTACGATTTTTTTATTTTTCGTTGTTTTTCTGGAATGGAAACTAAAAGAACAAGAAGAATTTAAATTAATCATCCGAAAAACGAATCTTAATGCGCATAATTTGGAGAATTCTCCGAAATTTTTGATTTTTCATTGGTTGTTTGAGATTATACTCTATTCAATTTTTTTTGTTTTCCCTTGTTGTCTTAGATAACCTGTAAAAAATTTCGAAATGGTGTTCAAACCAAACGAATTTAAATAAGACGTCGAATATTAAAAAAAAATATTCCCAGTAGACGAAATTCCGAGGGAATAATAGGTTATTGAGGATTTACGAGATTTTAAAAAACTTGAATATTTTCATCAATATTTATTGGATTTCGCTTCATTTTCGTCGATATTCCGTTGAAATTCCTGTCTAAATCTTCCAAAAACCGAACCGAAAAAAAAAACCAAGAAAAATCAATCATCACCCAGAAAACGTATCTGTGTTCATAAATTCGTGAGAAATTGGAAAAATTCTGTCAATATATTCATCTTTTTCTTCGTTCTTTTGCCTTATTTTAAAAGAATTTTAAAATAATTCCTTCAAAAACCGAGTTAAAACAAAGCAAAATGAAATAAAACCTCCAATTCACTTGGGAAACTACTTAAATAAAACAGAAAGTTTTCGATTGTTGGTTTCCCTTTTGAATTTTGTTTAGCTCTGAAGGATTTCAACGTTTCCAACGTGATTTTTAAAAAATTGAACATTTTTGATTGCGTTTTTTTCGATTTCTCGTTATTTTCCTGGTATAAAAAACGAATTTCAATACGGATGAATTGGAGAATTTCCGATTCTTGATTCGTTTTTTAAGATTATATTGTATTCAATATATTTTTTTTTCTTGTTGTCATGGAAACTTTGTAAACGTTTTCGAAATGGTGTGCAAACGAAAGTAATTGAAATAAAACGTCGAATCCTCAAAAAAATATATATTCCGAGTACACGAAATTCCAAGGGAATAATAGGAAATTGAGGATATAATGAGAATTCTCGATTTTTTTCAAATTTCAGGAGATTTTCAACGTCCCGAACGAGATTTTAAAAAATGTGAATGGTTCCATCAATATTTAATATTCTGGGAACCCAAAAACAAGAAAAATAAATATTAACAGGAAGAATAAAACGAATCTTAATACGCATAATTTAGAGAATTCTAGGAAATTTCCAATCCTTCATTGGTTAAATTGTAAATTGTAAAAATTGTCGAAATGCTGTGCAAACAAATTTAAATAAGACGTGGACTATTCACAAAAAAATATTCCGAGTAGACGAAATTCCAAGGGAATAATAGGAAATTGAGGGAAGACCAAAGGAGAATTTTCGATTTTTTTCAAATTTCCCGCTTTTTCGACCTGCCCTCCGAGGCAAGGGTTGGTTCGTTGTCGTGGGCTCGGGCGGTTTATGCATTTTTTTGAAATAATATTTGAATTCCAGTATATCATTTCCTTCTAACTGCTACAAGTGGAAGCATTAATTAATCTGACCAATAACGTAATGATGCGATTATTGTGAAAAGTTTTAAACCCATTTACACGTTTTGATGTTACAACAAATCCATCGACTGTGAGAAAAATTTCTATTTTCGCAAAAAAATTCATCGAAAACATCAGACAGATCAACGTTGATCGCTTCAGCGAGTTCTATCAAAAACGTGTTAGTAATCGTTACCTAAAAATTTCCATCCGTCCCCCTTTGCCATCTTCAAATCCATCGAACCTTTCCGAGAGTTTTCCGCAAATCGGATCGAAGGAAAATAATTTCCAAGGTCGCATTGTTTCCTCAAACTTCCGTTTCATTGTAAAGGTTCGAGTGGTCCCCAGGGAATCCGGAAATCGATCCGCGTTCAATAAGGAGTACCCTACACAAAGGTGGCGATATTAAGATCCCTCACTAATCCGCGGAATCTTCTCGAAATCGGCCATCCGATATCCGGAGCGCTATTGGAAGCGATAAAATTTTTTTATCGTAGCACGAATGAATGAATGAAACCTTTCATCACGCACGATATCAACGATTCAACGTGTGTACACACACAAACACTATATCAATAAAACCTCGCGTGAACCGCACGCGTCGACGATGTTATTAATTAGACCCCAATGCAAAATTTAATGAACAAAGGTCAGTGCACCGATTATCAACACATCAACCGCGAACTGACGATCTATTCTAAAAGATACCATGAATAATCCGACGGTTGAATCGCCATTTTCCAATGAGACTATATTCGGATTTTTCCTTGACACACAAATGTCGAAATTTAGGAAAACGGGAAAATGCACGTTGGCGACAGACTAACTGCGTGTACGTTTATGAGCGTACGATCATAACGGTCTACGATTATACACGGCAACCAACTAATACGTTGGCTTGATGGTATATTATTATATTTTTTTCGTCCCACCTTTTTCGCGGTTTATAAAAAAGTCTACCAGTATATTGAACCCGACTCTTAGTTCGTCAACTCCCTTTTGACACTTTATAAACCGCCAGCCACTTAACATAACACTTACAACAATGAAACCATCTATAATTGAAATGAATGAACAATTTATTGTTGGGATTCTTCATCGATTGACATTATAATATTGAATGCCGCTCCTGAACACGCAATAGCGATATCAACATACGTAGAACGGTGCTCGAGCGCCTTCGCCAATTTAGACAACGCCGAACATCGAAACAGACATAATATGTTCCGATGGTACGTATTCAATTCAAAATGATACACGAGGAGGGGGCTTCGCCCCGTTATGGAAATTCGGGCCGTCAGCGATTTTCCCTCGGAATCGATCAAACATGCCGAATCGTTGTCGCCACAAGCGAAAATATCAATTTCGTTTTCGTTTTCGCAACATATGAGGGCGCGAAAATAGAATTGACGTAGTTGGCGTAGTAAAAAGTTTATTCGATAATCGGAAGGAATCGGTAGCGTCTCGCATTTATGCGGCTCGACGATCATGGGAATTTGTTATCGAAAAGTGTTTACGTTGGAGATCTTCTTAGTGTAATATGTGGGCTTTCTGAAATTTTCGGCGCATCTGTTGAATCCGAATTGAAGGCTCAAAAATGCTTATATGCTTATAAACGTCAAAATGCCATTATTGTTTTTTTATTAAAAATACACTTCCAATTATTTTCAGAGAAGAATGGTGTCACGTTTTGAAAACGACCGTAGTGTCCCATGATCTTAAAGTAGCTTGCATTCCGCTGGTGGTAGATGTTGCAGATGGCGACACTTTTCTTGAGACCTTTCGAGGTAGCATCGTCTAACTTCGACTTTCTATGGTTACTTCGATCATATTTAAGTTTGAAGGAAGTTTGAGATTTGGCTCTAGCGAAAGCAACGCTATGTAGGACTAATTAGAAACAGCCGCTCAGTGGCGTAGCCACACATCTCAGGATGTGTAGCCAAAAAAACAAAGGTCGTCGCAAATATTTTTGTGCACTTTTTCCTTTGAACCTTATAGGTTTTCGGAATTCAAACATTTCGGGGGGAATGCGACACCCATATCTCCCCCTCTGTATTCGCCTGTACTGCCGCTTACTCTCGTTTTCGACCGTTGCCGTGGAAGAAAGGGAGGTCGCAGATGGCGACACTATTCGTTCCTTTTGATCTTTGGCGGTAGAGTCGTCTAACTTTCTATGGTTCACTTTGACGTATATGACATTGAAGGTTACTTCGACCATATTCAAGTTTAACGGAATATCCGCACTGAAAAAAGAAGATTACAGGAATTTTTATAAAATGGATTCCTGTTATGGTTATCACACTGATTTAATTATAAGATTAAGATTCCTGTAAAATCGAAACATGCCATGCTTCGTAAAGGAATCCAGAATTTTAAACACAAATGGAATGATTCTAGTGATGAAATGCTTTGTATTATACTTATATCAGGAATGAACCTTCTTAAGTACAGGAATTGATACAAATCAGTGAAATGTAAACGTAATTATAATTTATGCTGTTAACTAATGGACTCGAGTAATACTGATAACAGGAATAGGGAACAGGAAATATTCCTGTACTTAACAATGGAATTACTATAAAGTTAAAAATGCTTTTTCCGAGAAGCTGTAGACGTTTGAACTACAATAAATACCACAATGATGTCCGACTATTACTTTTTACAGGAATAGGTTTTATTAAGTACAGGAATTTATTTCAAAGGTGAACCATTAGCGTAGGACTTGATCAATACTTGAACTTGAACATTCTCTCATTCGTGAAGCATTGGTCTTCACGGGTGAATGAGTCTATTTTCGTAATTTTGAAATATTCATCTGTAAAAATAAAAAAATTGCGCCAATTGATGCATTTTCAGCAAATTAATCAAGATTGCCATTCATTAATAATAGTAGCAATAAGTATAATATGAATATTTCCCAACACATTGACAGGTTTATTTAACCATCACTTTTAATTAAATTTAAATTAATGTCTGCTATTCAATAATATAATGGCAAACAAAAGAGACCATCTATTAAATATAATTTTTCTCCTTTGAATTCTAATTCATAGTAATTTAAACGATTCCCAATGAAGATATATTTGAAAATTCTCATTATTTCGTAGATACTATCGGTTGAATTATCTTGTTCGAGAAATAAATATTGGTCCATTTTTTAAAATCAGAAACTCTTCAATGCCTCCAAAAAATTTTGTTTTATCACATAATCAATGTATGTATTGTATTAATAATCTTTAATTCAGCTTAGTCTTAAGTAACATATCTTTGAATAATTGAAATTTTTTGCAAATTGTTAAAATTGAATACAGTTCATTCGTTTTAAGGAAACGACAAATTGGTTTTTACATTGCTACCTAGATTTTCGCGTGTTTTGGGGGCTTCAGAAAAATTTTGAAACATTTATATATACTGATTATGCATAGGAATTTGTTTTTTTCAACTATATAAACTGATGAAAATTCATTCTCTTTTTCGGCCAATAAATTCTCATTTTTTTCAATTTTCTTTTCACCTGTCTTTAAAAAGATTATCAAAATGTGTCAGTGGAAAAAATTAAAAGGTAACTGAAAAACAAACATATGTGGATTATGGTAGAAATGTGTCTTTTCAAATAGGATTATGGCTTTAGCCATGATTGACGTTTGTTAGTTTTGTATGTTGCATACTAAAACCTGTAAGTGTGTTTTTCTGTATTGAGTATTGACATATGACATTGTTACATATAGCATTTTTCTGCGGATGAGATTTATAGAATGATACTATTTTTCATCAGTTAATATATTTCATATGAAACAATTAACTGATAATGTAAAAACAGCCGTTTTTGACAAGTAGCAATTCGTAAAAAACCAAGGACTAGAAGAACATCAAGAAATATTGGAAAATAGTTCCAAGCAACAGGAATTGGTATGATTTCATAGTAATAATAAACAGAAATTCCTGTAACATTTGACTTATTAAACTGTTATCAGCCATGAATATTCCACTAAGAATTCCTGTAAGACGAGCAGAATCAAACTGTAACAAGCCATGACTTTTCCATTAATGATTCCTGTAATAATCATCGGATTAACAGTTATCAGCAATAAATATTCCTGTACGAGTTCTTGTAACACGCAAGGGAATCTGACGTTTCATGTAACTTGGTATTCCTGCCGCGAGCAATGGAAAATATTGTACGGTTTTTATGAGTTCCTGAAAAGGAGCACGGCTGACTAACAGGAACAATTCCTGTACTAAGTATGAGTAATTTATTCCTGCATGAAAGCTTACTTTTCCGTTATGAATACTGGATTGAAACCTTCACTTTTTAGTGGATTTATGTTAGTGGAATCAGTTTGTTTCTACTAGGGGATATTCCTTTTGTCGCTGTTTTTACTGGAAATTCCGTTTATCAGTACTAAATTCCTGTTATTATCACAGCTAAGTTTTTTGAGTGTCTGAGATTTGGTGGCGAGTCGCCAAAGATTTTTCGTTTTTCGAAACCACCGTTGTGTGGGATTAATTAGAAACTGCCGTTTGGATATCGTATTGGGAAGAATATCCATTTGGTGGAATAGAGAACCCTGGAACGTCGTTTCGACATAAGTTGAATTGACTTTTGGTGGATTTCACTTTTCTGCTTCGCTTATAATATTCATTTTGTTGAAGCTTACAGAAATCATTGATTCTTAAAATACCGGAAAAAACTTCAAACTACTGAGCAACCCAACACTGAAGTAATATTTAAAATGTTTCGGGTGTTGTTCAGGTGAACGGGGAGATGGTTTATTTTATTTATACCACAGTCTGCACACAAATCGTGCTCACCTAGAAATTACAAATTAGTACGTCGTCTGCTTTGGCCTAATGACGAATTATTACAATATCGAGTACGTGAGACGTAACAATCGAGCCCTATTTCGTGCAAGTTAAGCTATCGCTTAGACGCTGGGGGACTAATATTGCTGATATTGATAGATTTATGCGTTGCGCGAATTGAGCCTTCTACAATAGGCTTCCCCTCACTTCCACCAATTTAAAAAAAAAGCGACAACGGAGGAGGCGACGCTGAAACTGTCGCGTTCGAATCGAAATAATGAACAGCATTATTTTTTATGAAATAATTCCAATTAGCCGTGGATTCAAAGGAGGAGACGACTTTAATTGGTGATACTTAGCGTAGGAGCCCGTTGTAAAATATCCCTTAATTCCGTTTTCCGGAGGGAGTTTCGAGGCGTCTGCGACGGCGACGTTAACCTTCGAAGAAAAATCAAACGTCCCTTCGGCGGCGCCAATTTCATTTAGTTTATGGAAATACCGAATGCGACTATTTGCCATTATGGCGGCAATCGGGTGGAATGTGGATCGTTTCGTAGTGAGAAAAGGTATTGACGTCTTTCTGTTCTCCTCATTTTTCATTTCATAAATGAGAATATCTTGAGTTGCGCCAGAAAGGATATAGTTTTGATCTTTCGACTCTGTCCTTCAATTAATGCAATCAAATCTTGTTTTCACAATAATTACGCACAAGAAAAAAAAGTCGTCCCATTCTATTTATATGAAAAATCTACGACATTTCCTTTCTTCCAATTAGTGAACGAATTAATGAACACGACCATTTTTATGTCTGCGTATCATTAAACAACAAGTGGACGGAGTTCGGTCAGCACGCGATGTCGAATCGATAGTTCAGGTTGCCGCTGAGTTATCAATCAAAAGTTTAGCATCCCCCGCCGTCGTTTTAGGGGTTGTTTCTGACGCGTTAGTTAATAAGCGGATTATACGCGCGCCCCGTCGTATCAGTTCATTCGGCACGGCCAACTTCGCCATTGATAATTGACGCACCCCCGAACGAAAAATAAGATTTATCGCTGTTTAGCGAATAGAGTTAAACGCAATCCTCTATAAATCATTCCGTTTTTTCGGCCGGCTAGACGCTGTATCTGTTTTTGAATAAGATATCTGTTCGTGATTCCATTGATGAATGTTTCATTTCGAGGGGGTTACACGCGATTGCGGATGATGGACCGTTCCGAATCTTCACTCAAATTCGCGTCATGTCGAATATTATTTCTGAGGAAACGCGATAATTGGTCCGACGATTGATTCATTGTTAACATAATGGGTTCGTGCTATTGTGCCCATCTGGCCGAGAAAAATCGCGATTCATTTCGAATGGTTTTGTTGAAACGAGGGGAGAATGTCACAAGTGCGCCCAGAAATTTTACTGTCAGCACGTGCTTTCAAAAGCGAATGCAAAGAACCCCTATGTGGCAGTTTTCGGGGATGAAATTCTCTCGACAACCCTCCGAGAATACGACAATTCGCAACGACACGACGTCGCTGTTGGTCGTTCCAGTTATGGTGAATACAGAAAAGTGGGGAGAAGTTTGTGTTGTTTCGTACAATTCGGTTGCAATCAACAAAATGTATTCTCATTATTTCGCTATGTAACTCATCACAATTTGAATGGCAGTGTAATATTTTTCTTGTTTAAACTGCCGACGTTCGTAGAGCACCTGAGCGCGGAATGAATATAGTCGTGGCTCAGGGTCCTCGGTTCGAAATGAGAAAAGGCGATTAGCGATAGGCGAATTCTCCCCCTGGATAGGACACAAACATAGGTTCTTCCAAGGATAAGACTCACAATCAGTTTTTTCATCAGCCCCTCCGTCGATCTCATTCGGGAATGATGATGGCGGTCCCCCGGTTTAACTAGAAACCTCCGATATCGAGGGTTGAGCAACTGGGGAGATATTTATGGTGGTTTCCCTGTCTAAAATTCCAACTTATTATCTGCCAGGGGGGAACGTTTTGCAATTGATTTTTCCACGGTTTTTCATGGAGGTGAAGTGGGTGGACGCTGTGGTTTTTCGAAATACACCATCGACGGATTTTCTTTCGACAGCGACGCGCGGTATTTAATTAAACCGGGAATCGACGGGGTGAACGCGGCGGAATGGGGAGGAAGTGCGTCACGAAACACTGACCTATATTCTCGGATCACTGCCGTGATTGACATTGCTTTGTAATTCTAAACATCGCGATCAGCTTCGTCCCGGACGATCGCATACAGCGCAGATCCACTGGAATCTCAATTATACATTTACGTTCTCCCGATCTGTTTGTGTTTGTTTTTAATCACAACTCTCGGGTCATGTTTCCACTGTTTTCCTTTCGATGTCAAGTAAATTGTGCATACTCTGACCTATTTATGGAGGAAGTTCACGACATCTTCTTGCTCTTGTTTCAATAGCATATGTTTATCTTTATCTTACGAAACACAAGAACATCTCGGTAGATGTGAAATAATGATCCTTCGTTAATTCAGAGCTCGATACGAATTTTTTTAGAATTTGGAAACTCTATTATGGCATTCATCTTCGTAATTTATCTTCGTATTATTTCAACTATCAAGTCGGCTGAAGAAGTTCCAGAAGATGTAGTTAGGGCGCACATGGCGCCGTGAACGGCTGCACGCTTGTCAGAGTTTACCAAGAAGGTTGTTAAATGACCCGAGTAATTCATCACCGTGTCGGTTAAATCTGTTGTTATCGAGCAGATAACTACAAAGCTTATCCCGGGTTTCGGCACTAATCATGAATTGCCGACTATGCCTGAGAATGCGCTATAATCAATTATTTACATTGAATAAGTTAAACCGGTTATTTCAAAGTAGTGGATTAGTTTGAAAAAGTCTATCATTTCGTAGCAGTTGGAAAAACTCGAGCCGCACAGTTCAAAAGAGTCGTCCATTTCAACCGCTCACTTCGAATAAGCTGCTCTTTTCAAATGAACCGCTCTTTTCTAAGTCGTTCATTTGCTACACTGTGCAACACATTATTGTACAACCAAGTGTGCCGTTCACATTAAACGACTCGTTACTGAGCGGCTTATGCGAAACTGAACCGAAACATATCATACAGGGCGTGCCAGAAGTCGACCTCAAGCCGGAATATTTTAAGAAACTAAGTCATGATAGTTATCAGAGAAATAAAACAAAATTCGAGAAATGTATTTAAAAAAAATCCAGAAAATCTACATCTTGTGACGGTTTTCTCACTCGTATCATCTTTTTTCAATTTTTTTTTTTTTGTTATGTAATGTCGATTATTTCGTCTTTCAAATTTAGCTCATAATTTATGGACAACTGCTCCAGCTACAAAGTAAATGTAATTTATTTTTATGCTTTTCTGATGTATTTGATTATAAAGGGTTAATAAAGATTTAGTAAATCAAACAATATATTATCGATGTTTCGGGTTGAACCATTTTTCAAGATATGAAAATTTAAATATTTGACAATGTTGTTATAATAAGTTTTCTTATGTAGGAACAATAATCTGACAAATGAAAAACAAACAGATGGAGACTTAATATGAATTATTTGTTCAGAATTAAGTTGAGTATATTTGATTCAAATTTCGAATATCTGTTCTGTCATTAATTGCTTCAAAGTTTCTCTTGATATGAATCATTTCAAGAAATTCTCTTGCTTTTTTTTTTCGTAATCTAGAATTTTCACTGTGTTAAAATCAAATGTATGTTTCAATGTTTGTTCATGTTTATGTAGTGCTGTTTGTACTTTAGAGTATTTATGACCTTTTATTCTTTCTTCAATTACATACGAAACCTTTCTGAAAAAATTACCAACATTTTCAAACCTTATACAAATTTCAAAATAACACATAAACCACACATTCGAATGAAACAACTTTTCACGAAATTAAAATCGGAAACACTAAAAAATGATAAATCTAGCATCGTATACCAAATTTCATGTAAAGATTGTAACGGAGTTTATATTGGACAGACAAAACAAAAATTGAAAGAAAGAATAGAAGGTCATAAATACTCTAAAGTACAAACAGCATTAAATAAACATGAACAAACATTAAAACATACATTTGATTTTGACACAGTGAAAACTCTAAATTACGAAAAAAACAGAAAAGCAAGAGAATTTCTTGAAATGAAATATACTCAACTTTATTCTGAACAAATAATTCATATAAGTCTCCATCTTTTTCATTTGTCAGATTATTGTTACTAAGAAAACTTATTATAACAACATTGTCAAATATTTAAATTGTCATATCTTGAAAAAGGGTTGAACCCGAAACCTCGATAATATATCCCATCAGAAAAAAATAAAAAATATATACAAAAAGGGTAAATATATCAAGAAAAAGTGTAATTTATTGCTCATCCAAACATTCAAAATTAAAACTTCGTCCAATTTCATCTGACCATGCAGTTAATAAGAATTCCAAAATGGTACAACATTGGCTAATTTATTTTTTAAATTGCGCTAATTTGTTTATGTTTTCAGTATAACACATTCTTAACTACAATTACAATTTTTAATAAATTTAAAATATTTTTTGTCGTTTTGTATACTTTGCGGATGCTGGTAGATTACTTCATGTGCTTTTGTTACGGTATTTTTGCTCTTACATTATCTTGTAGAAAGAGTATGCATTTCATTTGACGATTCAAATGTTGTATTACATTTGACATGTTATTTGTTATTTTATACCCTAATTTACATTGTGCTAATCGTAGAATTTCATTAGGAGCATAAAAAATATTTTCACTATATATTATTGTAGTTTCTGTTAATAAATTATAGTTATAAAAGTATTCTAATATGTTCTCCACACTGTTATCATATACCTAAAATATGAACGACAGCAGGCATTATAAATGTATGATTTTGTTCTATTAGTCAAGTATCCTTTACCTTCATAAATCGTGGGCAATAATTTTATCGTTTTTTCAGAAATATATTCCAAATGTTTATTCGAGTTTAATTTTCCGTCGATTATTAATCCTAAATTTTTCATTTTGTTGCCTGTTTTAACTGAATATTTCAAGGCTTAAGTCGATAATATGTTAATTTTTTGCCTGAACACTATAAAATTTGGGTTTGGATACCTATATTGGCTTATTATTATAAAAATAGATGGAGAAAAACTTTAAGTCTTGCCAAGACTATTTTCACTATAAAATTTGTCTGATCTACATTAAGTGTTAACCTGTTACTAAGAAGCCAGTCATTGTAAAGAGTGATCAATGACCGTATCATCGGTAAATGCGAAATATTTCACTTCTAAATTGGTTTTCTTGAGATTAAGCACACATAATGAATAAAACAAAGGCCCTATACCGAACATTGCGGCACCCCATAATTATTGTAAGTTTTTCCATTATTAGTACAATGATTGTTAACTACAACATACGGTTTTCAATTTGTTAGATATGATTTTAATTAATAAATTATGTCTTCCCTGAACTCCATCAACTTTAATTGACATCAGAAATACTATGAAAATCGCTCAGTAAAATAATTGCCTCACAGAAACAGCACAAGCCCAACAAAAGTTTAGAGCGAAATTTTTTGGCGTCTGCTTTTCCATCGTCTCTTCTTTGGAAATACCAAGACGGCAGCATGGAGCCTAGCAACAAATCGAATGGTGAAAGGACAATTCAAACCGATTCCAGTCTCAAAAGCATCCATCGCTTTGTGCTCCCTTTCTTTTATGTTCATAAGTAGCAACAGTTTTCAGGAGTGATACCTTATGTACAATGCCATTTTCTGGCGTTTGTCGTAATGAATACAACGTTTGGTGGGTAAGAATTAAATTGGGTAGGTCGTTTCAACTTCCAACGAATAAACGAATGAGCATGTTCTCAGTGGTAATTACTTTTCGCATTCGCGATCTCGAGCATTCAATTAACCAACTGCTACTTTGAAGTTGTCCATTGAAGCCGACTAATGAACGGATCTTTAACTTATCGTGGAGATACCATTCGACCATGGTGGGTTGAGAAAGAAAGTATACGGACGAGGCCGTGTTTCATCCCTTAACAAATAACTTCCATAGCCTACACCATTAAATTTCCCTCTTTGCTTATAAAGATGATATAAAGGCTCCAAGCAGCCGGTTCTTCGCGTGTGTATCCAATCTTGTGTTATTTATTTCTGCGAAGTTAGAAGTGTTTTTATGTGGAAGAACACGCTGCATAATATCGTTTTCAGTTATAAAAGTATGGATCAGTCAAGGGTGCTAAACAATCTCGATTCATAATCAAAATATGATTGTATTCGCGAAACTTGAAACTTTTTTTCATGAATATCAAAAGGGTTTGAATCAATCGAGCGGCATTACGGAGTACAAACAGGGATCGTGATCAGAATCTGCCTCCCGTCGTTCGAGTTTCGTGGCCAAGACAGAGCGAAAAAAAGGGAATTCCAATCAAGGAACGAAATGAAATTCGTAACTCCGTCGTAGATTTACCATGAATGCGTGTTTGAACGTTGTGAGATAGATTGCTGCGAAGTCGAATATTTTCAGTTCAGTTACTCCGAATTTTGAACTTCCTGACCACCTCCCCATTCCCGTCTGGAAACCATTCCTCCCCCTTCGTTACGAAACTATTATGGCCGTAAAGGACTATCGAGCGAATAACTTTATCAATTATTAGGGACATGGTGTGGATCACGTAAAGACAATCGAGTTCAACCACAAACAACCGATCGTCCACGCTGAGAGTCCGGATTAAATACTTTCGAACCGTCGATACGGATTAACTGGACTTTCGGATTATCGGAATACATATTTAGAAAGAAAATACGTTATTCAAGTAAGAAAATAAAGATGCTCACCAATTGGAAGGAACATTTTGAATACTTCAAAACGAAGTGTATTCCCTATTCGACCTCGTTGTTCTATCGCGCCCCTTTTTCGGAGTCAAGAATGTCTCCATTATTGAACGCATTCGACTCAATTTCCCTAAACATGAGAAATAACAGAGGTGGCTCCTTTTCATTCAAGCACCTTGTATATCTGCTGATGGAACGGAAATATACAGAATATATCCGTGTTCTGTGCATGTATAAGTAAACATGTGAATAATTCGGAGCCCGTCGACAGTACGTTGAATTTCCCAGCCGAACATTCAACAATTCTCAATTTCGCGCCGTTAAAGTAATTCTTGAACAATTTTTTACGATAGCTCGAGAAATTTCGTTCATAACTTGTCGGAAGCCAAAATTCGCTTTAACTTCTTATGGAATATATTATACCAGTGGTGTTATTGCTGCCGCACAGTTCTCGACAACAATATATGAGATATCATTGGTCCGTCAGGTCGATTTTCCACAGTTTTCATGTCCTGACGGAATCGTTTCCTCCGTCGTAAATTTGATCAATTGAATATCAGAGTGCACCAAGTCATAAATTTCCGTTTCCGAAGGAACTTCTCTGAAAACAGCGTCACATTCGTTGTTTCTCTCTCCGGGCATTGAAGCACGGGCACCAAGTCGAAAACTTGAATTTTTTCACATTTCGCTATTCCGTTTACACAAATCTTCCGCACAGCCATACATCTAACACGTGCCGTTAACGTTTCGTGAATTTTTTATCGACGAAAATATGCTCAAAACTTTCTAAAGCGCACTCCTAAATAAGAAATTTTCAATTTAAGACTTAACACGGACCACGTAATCGACGGCGCTCCGTGTGCATACTCTCACAATAGCTTATTTATATTTTCGTGTGAAGAATATTCAAGTAACCTTAATGGAAAATTTCAGTTGCCGGAAATGTTTCTTCCGAAAGTCAAAAAACGCATTCCTTTCTCCACGCGATCATTAATATTCCACCCTCACGTGTTTATAACTGTTGACCAGCTGGAATCTAAGGAGGAAGTTCTCCTTGACAAGAGAAAAAGAATTCCGAAGAATATATTGGTCGATATCTCAGAAATCGAATAAGTGACAATTGGATCGTATTTCGCGTGTTACGACCGTGCCTTACCAATGTCGTGCCAGTCGGAAATTCGGAACGCGATATACATTTTAATCCGAACAACTCCGGCAAATATCGATATTCGGAATGGCCGGGTAGCCCTAAAAAAAAATCCGTTCTCGCAAATTTGCTAAATCATTTCGTCCTCCTAAAACGCGATACCCTCGTCTTTTTCCATTAGAGAACGTTAATATGCATAATCCCGGGAACGTTTTCCTTCGTCACATCTTTTCGGGGATTCAAAACACATATTTTTATGAATAAAATACATATATTCCGGATTTTGGGTCAGATGCGTCCGCTTATTTCATGCAGGCTGACTTTCTCACTAATGCAAGTCTCGCGACACGAAATAAACAAGCTAACCTTTAGTTTGATTAAATTCCCGAATTGTTTTACCTTTGTGTTGGACAATTCCAAGTCGGATTACTTTTTACATGCCGAAAAGTTCAGCACAACATTAATTGAAACTATTTTGAAGCGGAAAGTTCGGGACGAATATAAGATTGACTGTAATAATTACAGGAATTTAGTACTCATAAACGGAATTTCTGGTCAAAACGAATATCCTATAGTGAATACAAACCGATTCCATTAACATGAATCCACTAGAAAGTAAAAGTTTCAATCCAGTATTCATAACAGAATATTAAACTTTCATGCAGGAATAAAATCTCATACTAAGAACAGGAATCATTCCTGTACGTCGGTGGTGCTCCTTTTCAGGAACTCTTGAAAAACATATAATATTTTTCATTGCTCACGGCAGGAATATCTAGTTACATGAAACATTCGATTCCTTTGCGTGTTACAGGAATATTTATTACTGATAACTGTTTGAACGGGAATCATTAGTGGGCAGTTTGATTCTATTTGTATTACAGGAATTCTTAGTGGAATATTCATTACTGATAAGAGTTCAATTATTCAAATGTCACAGGAATGTCTATTTTTTATTACTATAATAACGTTACAATCATACCAGTTCCTTTTGCTTGGAACTATTTTCCAATATTTCTATTACCAAATTATGATTGTGAAGTTGGGTTAGGTTACTTGCTTACAATTTAAATGAAAAAACAATTATACCTAATTGATGGACTTTCCTGTTTGCTTTTATATTATCGAATAGCAGACAATAATTTGAATTTGATTAAAAGTAATGATTAAAGAACCAGTTGATGGCTTGAGAAAATTGGTTTGAAAAAATGGAAATCGAATAACATAATATAGAAAAATTGTACTTACTTTTGAAGTTTCCAATATATTCTCCACACACATCAAGTAGTACACTATTCATACTACACTTATTGGTACTATTATTTACGAAAAGCAATTTCGATTGATTGCTCACAAAGCGTCAATTTGTGCTATTTCTTGTTATTATTACAAATTAACATTTAAAAATCACGAAAACATACTCATTCACTCGCGAAGACCAGTGCTTGACGAATGAGAAATATTCAAGCTCAAGTGTTGATCACGTCCTATGCTAATAGTAATGACTCATTTTTGGAATAAATTCCTGCACTTAATTAAACCAATTCCTGTAAAAAGTGATATTCGGATATCATTCAACAATGGAAATTGAATATCATGGTATTTATTGTCGTTTTGTCATTTATCGCTTCTCGGAAGAAGCATTTTCAACTTTATGGTAATTCCAGTGCGAAGTACAGGAATACTTCCTGTTCGCTATTCCTGTGATGAGTACAATTCAAGTCCTTTAGTAAACACCATCAATTATAGTTTATATTTCACTCATTTGTATCAATAAGAGTTTTATTCCTGTACTGAAAAAGGTTTATTCCTGTTATAGCACAAAGCATTTTCATCACCAGAATCATTCCATTTGTCTTTAAAGTTTGGAATTCCTTTAATAAGCACAGCTCTTCCTGTCCTGACCACATGAATCGATTTTACAGGAATCGGAAAGGGGCTATGATTCCTGTTCCTATATTATTATATCAGTGTGATAAAAGGAATCCGTTTTACAAGAAATTCCTGTACTCTTCTTTTTCCAGTGCAATTTCAGGATTTTCTGGACAGATCTACTGAATTTATATCATTTGTATGTTCCACAATGTCTTCAACATATAAGAGAATGTGGATAACGATCGACGATTTATTTAAATTTGAAAAGCTTGCATTATGTAAGTTCTTAATTGTGTCCATTGTAGATGTTGATTTTCCTGGCGCTCTAATAAACGAAAGCTAGACTTTACGAAAAATTGTATTATTGATTAATGACGTCTACCCAATCTATTATATCCCTGACAATAACCCTATCTATTCGTTTTTATATATCTATTCGAGAGATCTTTTTGGATTCTTCCATAGGAACCAGTCTCCCTAAGTTTCGCTGTTTATCAGGAATAGCGAATAACAGAAAATATCACTTTCCCGCTCTAGGCTGATAAACCGACCCTAATCATGTGATCGCTTACCCCCCAACTGATATAGCAGACCCCACAAAAGTCAGTGAATCAATTGTAAGTGTGGTTGGTTGAATGGCCTAATACTGATAAGCTGTCGTTCTCCATTTAGAGATATTTACCATATCGTGAGAAGAGGAGGATCTGAGGCGATAAACTATCTAAAAATTTAACCATTTCAAATACTTCACGGGGTGCAAAATGTTCTGTAAAAAATCGTTTATTATTATTTACTATGATTTTTTTGACGTTTTGTAATGACCGATAATTTTTTTTTCAGCAAAAAAAATTCGTTCAACACTGTTTTTTTCCACTTCAGATGTCGAAAAAATGAATTTGATGATTCATTTTTCTTCAAAAACAACATCATTTTGTCATTTAAATGTTTTAACTTCAAATAAACGCGAATCAACACTAATTGTTAGTCAGTGTTGGTTGCTGATGATGACAATCTCATCACATTATTTGAATTATGGATTGTTCTCGAAGGGAGTAATTTTAAAATTCGAAAATATAAATGTTCTCTCAAATAAACAATGTTTACACACATTTTCAAGTCATACCTAAACCACAAACTTACAAATTAACTGTACTAAATTTTTTAAAGTTCTGTTCCGTCTTGAGTTACCATTTGGGTATAGTTTTTAAATATTTAAAAAAATCAAAGGCAACTCACTCAATATTTCCTGCATTGGCACCCCTCCTCAAAGCCATACCAGCACGGGCCATTACACCTGAAAGGAAAAGATATTCAATGCTCTCGAATACTGAAGAAGGTGCGCGACGCAACAACATTCCACCAAACATTTCAATTAAGCGAGCTGGTCGGTTTCAAATTACAATTTGAAAGATCGATTAAAATTTTCATTCCGTTTCGTGAAATATTGTTCGCAACTGTAGCATCGCGAATTCGAATGGCTGAAGGCGGATTTGTAGCTAACAAATAATCACTGTTTTCGATCGTTGAGCGATCAAGTTCTGAATTGTTCGCTTCATTCCATCGGCATTTAATTATTCGCATGGCCATTTTACTGCGAATTCACTTCCGTACCTACAGAGCGCGGCTTTGTACGAAATTATCAGATTCGACCCTTCCGTTCAGAATTTGTACACGCCGTCCGCAAAGTTTCATTATAGACAAATACCGGCGGCAAAGATCTTTCGATGTTAGTTGCAAATATGCGTGTGATTTTGAGATGAGCGACAGCAGTTGGAAACAATATGGCCTGAATAATAATGGCCGGAGGATAACGTCAAAACAGAAGTCTGTTCGGATTCGGGGAAAACTGGAAACAATATTTTTTTGACTACGTTACTCAAGCCGAATAGTTTGCTTTCATTTGATTTTCATTCAATTTCATTGTTCCTCATTGCCTCTCTTGATGACAACATTTTCAGGTGTTGAAATCACGTGGTGCATTACTTAAAAAAATAATGTTTCATGTCGGAATTTTTATTGTAACCACCATTCACCTGAAACAAACTTTTTTCAACTTCGTCGTCAGTTCGTTTAATCTTTTCCACCTAGAAAGTTGTTGGAAACTGACTCGGAAGCAATTTAACCGGATCGTCGTGATCTTTTTCTTAACAGAAGGGATCTCGCCATTTTCCAACCTTCCTTCCTAATCCTCTAGCTGATAAATAGAGTTGTCTATAATGATGGAGCGTTCGACAGCCGTCTGGACTTTTTCTAGTCCCGACACATCAATAGATGGAAAAGAAGAGATATATTCTGTGTTCGCGGCTGATTGATACAGCCATTAGAGTCTGAGTATAAAAAAAAAGACCGTTTAATACGTTCCTTTTCACCCTAAATATGTTTCGAGCTCTCTGTGGATTTTTGTCGAAATTTTAAATGGAGCTCGTAGTGCCGCCCTTTTTGCCAGCAGACGGTCAATGCACGTCTAGCCGCTGCAAATGGTGGTTTCGGGTGCGCGACCGATGAAAAATTGATATGTTCCCATTCTTCGTTTCGCCGCTTTTTATTAGCTTCCGCGGGAAGCTGGAACTCGCGGAATTATTTCACAATCGACAACGATTTCGGAAATCGCGGCGATGTATCAACAAGATAAAACTCGAAGCCACCACACAAAACAAAAAAAAAAAAACGGCGAAGATAAGCGCAGACGATAATTGCTCGTCGGGAATTCAACCCCCAAATTGGAGAGATCGACTCTATAAACCATCTCAGATTATTACACAAGTTTTACTACGACATTCTATCGACTTCTGGCGATCTCGTTCTCGAAGGGGTCAAAAACCTTATCTCTAGGAACACTTTGTTGTACGGGAATAAAAATCTTGCGTCCCCTACGCTTCGTTTCTGGAAAACTCAGTAAACCCTATAAACGTAATGAGATTTTCCGAACGAGTTTCTTGAAGGAAATTACATAAATAACGTTCGGGAGAAATGGAAGAACTTCGTAATTGATTGGATACAATGAATAAAGATTCCATGATTTCAGGACCCCAACTCACGGGCTGTCATGTGTTTGTTACATAAGCATGTACAGAAACCTGCGATAACAGTAGAAAGTTCATCCCGTTTCATTACTTTAAAAGAAGTTGTTCGAATCATTCGCAATTCCAGAAATGTGAGAAAAAGAAGCGTTTCGGATTTTATTTTCCCCGACATAAAAAAAAATTTTTAATTTTCCAACTTTATTAATTTCATTCGTCGCCACCGGGAATTCCATTAATACAAAGTGATTCCCCCGCCGTACGAATTGCAGAATTTTCTCCATTTTCAAACGCCGAGATATACCTGTAACCAACCCCTCCGAGCCTTTCTCGACAGTCTCCGACCAGCCGGAAAATATATGAAAGGGCATTCCTGTTTAGTGGGTCTTTTTTCTGTACGCGCGTCGAATCGAAACGTGAACATGCATTTTTCGGCGCTTCGCGTTGTATCCTTGCTCTCCCCCGAATCGATGGAAATGATTTACAAAGCGGCAGCCTTCGTTCCTAATTAGATCGGCGCTATTTACCGTTCCGAAATAACCTCCTCGAATTTATAGTCTTCGGTGTCTACCTCGAACAACGTTTCTTACCAGGAGTAATTACCTAATCAACCGACAAATGAACGAAAAATCCATGGGAATTAATTAGAATTCGAGAAATGTGGCGTTTTTCCTGCGAAAAGACGGGACGAAAATTTCGAATGAATTAATTTCATTACGTAAACTGAATTTTGGGTCTGGAATATTGATTACTTTGCCGATACTTCCACGAAATGTGACAATTTTTTCCTGGTATCGAGGAAATTGAAAAAGGATTAGCGAGAATGAAAGGAATAAATCACGAATTGACCAAAAGCGTTTTCTATAAAAGTTTTCAATGAAATTTATGAATGTTGCAATCTTTCTGATGCTAAAAACAATTAACTACATTCCGCGTTGTTCTTTTTCAATAAGATAAAACCCATCAGAAATGAAAGCAATTCCAAGAGAAAAAAAAAATGAAAACGCTTCAGGCTCAGGCCTTAAGACTCAAAAAGCCTTGAGATTTAAGATTTAAGATGAAGTCTCCTTCCATTTTTCCGATTTGGTGTGAACAAAATCTTTCCCGAGGGAGCACTTTTGCCGCTTTATCCGAACGACTTTTTTTCACTGCATTATCGTGGACAGTTGTTGTGATTAGTGCCAAAACCCGGGATAAAATTCATAATTATCGGCGACATAATGACAATTTTAAAAACCGGCACCGCTGGTGAATTAGTGGAATCATCTATCTTTCAAGTAAACTCCAACTAAGCCGCTGCGAATCATGCGAAGCGCCCCTACTCCGTCCTCCACAACATCCTCAGCCTTATTTATATCTGATGTAGACTTCGAGAATATGTTCCAAAAATTTATGTTTCAACGAAAGAACATGAATAGTAGTGTGTCACTTACTCATAGTGTTTCAGTACTTTTCAAGATTGTTAGGAGTCCATATTTCTTAGTTTTTTACAGAAAATGAAGAAAATGCTGAAAACTTATTATCTTTCGCAAGAATCACCGAAGATTCACCCTAAAATATTTTAAAATGAACGGAACTCATCAATAAGTTTATTGCGGCTCCATTCAGCCAAAAGTTTCGTTGGAGACCGAGACCGAGGGACGTTTTTCCCCTGGTTTCGGGCTCGGTCTCGCGAACCCCCATCTAAAACCACCATCGCTTTCCGAATTGCACCATTCGATTGCTACGAAATAGGGCTACAAAGACATTGATTTCTATTCCTGTCTAAAATGAACCGTTTCTGAGGAAAACTGAGAACGCCGTAATTCTCGGTCTTTCAACCAACATTCCATCGTAATTTCATCAAAAATTACTGATCTCAAACTACAGAAAAGCGGAAGGCATTTGAAGACTAAAAAAAAATTACTAAGATCAAGTATCAATTTTTGGTTACTGTCTTAAAAACCGGCACCGCTGGTGAACTAACGGAATCCTTTACAAACCCCGGCGACGGTGTCTGTCTTTCAAGTAATCTCCTACTAAGCAGCTGCGGATCAGGCGAAGCGGGCGCCAGAGGCGCCCCGGGGCCGTCGGCGGCCCCGGTAAGGCGCCCGGGCGCGAAGCGCCCCTACTCCGTCCTCCACAACCTCCTCAGCCTTATTTATATCTGATGATCTGATTCGAGAATGTATGTTAGTTCCAAAAATTTATGTTTCAACGAAAAAACATGAATAGTAGTGCGTCAATTACTCATAGTGTTTCAGTACTTTTTAAGATTGTTAGGAGTCCATATTTCTTAGTTTTCTATAGAAAATGAAGAAAATCCTGGAAACTTGCTATCTTCTGCAAGAATCATCAAAGATTCACCTTAGAATATCTTCAAATAAATGGAACTCATCAATAAGTTTATTGCGGCTCCATTCGGCCAAAAGGTTCGTTAGAGACCGAGACCGAGGGACGTTTTTCGCCTGGTTTCGGTCTCGGTCTCGCGAACCCCTATCTAAAACCACCATCGCTTTCCGAACTGCACCATTCGATTGCTACGAAATAGGGCTACAAAGGCATTGATTTCTATTCCTGTCTAAAATGAACCGTTTCTGAGGAAAACTGAGAACGCCGTAATTCTCGGTCTTTCAACCAACATTGCATCGTAATTTCATCAAAAATTACTGATCTCAAACTACAGAAAAGCGAAAGGCATTTGAAGACTAAAAAAAATACTAAGATCAAGTATCAATTTTTGGTTACTGTCTTAAAAACCGGCACCGCTGGTGAATTACTGGAATCCTTACCAAACCCCGGCGACGGTGTCTGTCTTTCAAGTAATCTCCGACTAAGCAGTTGCGGATCAGGCGAAACGGGCGCCAGAGGCGCCCCGGGGCCGTCAACGGCCCCGGTAAGGCGCCGAAGGCGCCCGGGCGCGAAGCGCCCCTACTCCGTCCTCCACAACCTCCTCAGCCTTATTTATATTTGATGATCTGATTCGAGAATGTATGTTAGTTCCAAAAATTTATGTTTCAACGAAAAAACATGAATAGTAGTGCGTCAATTACTCATAGTGTTTCAGTACTGTTTAAGATTGTTAGGAGTCCATATTTCTTAGTTTTCTATAGAGAATGAAGAAAATCCTGAAAACTTGCTATCTTCTGCAAGAATCATCAAAGATTCACCTTAGAATATCTTCAAATAGATGGAACTCATCAATAAATTTATTGCGGCTCCATTCGGCCAAAAGGTATGTTGGAGACCGACACCGAGGGACGTTTTTCTCCTGGTTTCGGTCTCAGTCTCGCGAACCTCTATCTGAAAGCACCATCGCTTTCCTTACTGCATCATTCGATTGCTACGAAATAGGGGTACAAGGGCATTGATTTCTATTCCTGTCTAAAATGAACCGTTTCTGAGGAGTACTGAGAACTGAGAAATCCATGATTCTCGGTCTTTCAACGAACATTGCATCGTAATTTCATCAAAAATTGTTGATCTCAAACTACAGAAAAGCGGAAGGCATTTGAGGACTAAAAAATATTAGGATCTTAAAACCGGCACCGCTGGTGAATTACTGGAATCCTTACCAAACCCCGGCGACGGTGTCTGTCTTTCAAGTAATCTCCGACTAAGCAGTTGCGGATCAGGCAAAACGGGCGCCAGAGGCGCCCGGGCGCGAAGCGCCCCTACTCCGTCCTCCACAACCTCCTCAGCCTTATTTATATTTGATGATCTGATTCGAGAATGTATGTTAGTTCCAAAAAGTTATGTTTCAACGAAAAAACATGAATAGTAGTGCGTCAATTACTCATAGTGTTTCAGTACTGTTTAAGATTGTTAGGAGTCCATATTTCTTAGTTTTCTATAGAAAATGAAGAAAATCCTGAAAACTTGCTATCTTCTGCAAGAATCAACAAAGATTCACCTTACAATATCTTCAAATAAATGGAACTCATCAATAAATTTATTGCGGCTCCATTCGGCCAAAAGGTTCGTTGGAGACCGACACCGAGGGACGTTTTTCTCCTGGTTTCGGTCTCGGTCTCGCGAACCCCTATCTAAAACCACCATCGCTTTTCGCACTGCATCATTCGATTGCTACGAAATAGGGGTACAAGGGCATTGATTTCTATTCCTGTCTAAAATGAACCGTTTCTGAGGAAAACTCAGAACTGAGAAATCCGTAATTCTCGGTCTTTCAACGAACATTGCATCGTAATTTCATCAAAAATTGTTGATCTCAAACTACAGAAAAGCGGAAGGCATTTGAGGACTAAAAAAAATATTAGGATCGAATTTTTAATCGAAATAATTTTATGATTACATGTTAGTCATTGAAGTAAAAGTGGTTTTTCAAGTTGACGCGGGTTCCCTTTTTTGGATTAATCGACCGTATGTTCAGCAATATCGGGGGAAAAGATTAGGTTATAAGCGCAAATTTATTAGTCTAATATACCCCAAAAGACACCCCCAAGTTTTTAGATCTATCGGTTCAGCGGTTTCCCTAGACCGATTGATTGAAATTTAAAAAACATTGGGGGAACGAGATTTTTGTTCCTTGAACGTGACTCAATCTGTTTTTAAAATTAATAAATTAAAAATTTCTCAAAATTTTCGGATATTTCCACAAAAAATATTTTTGAAAACGGAAAAGAAATTTGAAAAAACAAAAATTTCTCACGACTGAAAATATTCCGTGAAATTGCCTTCAAAAAATGAAGAAAAAAAAATAATGTTGTAAAATTAACAAACGCCGGCGACGGTGTCCATCTTTCAAGGAAACTTCGATTGGTCTCGGTCTTGTCTTGAAAATCAAGCCCGAGACCGAGAACACCTTAATCTCGGTCTCGGTTTGCGAAAAAAATATTTCTGTATGGTATTTTTCAATATTATCTAATAATCGTTTTGCCCTTTCTCCACAGTTACTTTGTTATGTTGTATTGTTTATATCTCTATAAAGAAATAAATTGAGTCATTCTTATATTCTGTAACTCTAAAATGTACACTGTGAAGCTCATAGTAATCTATGATCTATGATAAAGTCGCGTAGGGAACCGTTGTAAAATTCGAATCAAGAGACTGAGACCACACCAAGCTGGTTTTTTCGATCTCCTTCACTACATTGCATTTCCAATGCGAAAGCAGAACTGTTCGTTCGCTCGACGGAAAAATCGAATTAATTTCCAATTTTTGTCTGAAATAATTCGATATTGAGATAAAGCTTATATGCAATATTCCAGATGACGTGCAACGCGTTTCATCTTTGGTCTCGGTCTCAAATGACGAGACTGAGACCCCTATCTGGAATTATAAGCCGTTTAATTGAAAAGTCGGACCTGATACAATATAATTTTACAAGTTGCCAAAAGTTAAACCTGGATTAAACCTATCAAGCAAATTAATTTTGTAATGAAATTAACAGTTGGCCGTCCGTTTAATTCAAGGTTATCTCTAACCTAGCCTGTCATAACGAGGCCTCAGCTTCAGACTGTTTCATTCAAGTGCACCTAAGTGAGAAAATCTAACTGACAGGGAAACAAAAAATCATAACCTCCGTCATTTTCCGCTCCGCAACGAAAATAATAACGAAACATTCTCTTCGGTTTTCGGGCGGCGTTAAACAAACTCGCCAAATCGCATAAAATGAATACCACCAGAAAGATTTACCTAATGTTTTGCTTCCGAATTGCATTAGCTCCGTCTCGGAATAAGAATAAAACGAGCCAATCTCGAAATAGCCGTCTGAGGTATTAAAACCGGAGAACACGAACCATAGTCGTGGGTATGGATCGATAAGTGACTTTCCCCGACGCTCACTTTCGACAATAGAGCCACGGCGAAAGGTGGACCCCGTTCCTTTCATCCCGTCAGTTTTCCCTTCCCCAATGAGCCTAATAAAAACAAACGATCAGGGGCTGCTTGCCCTCGTCGGTATGATCGGTCTGAAGAATCCTGCCCTCCCGCGCAATTTGGAAAATAGCACGAAATTCGTATTAATCGGGGTGCAATTATCGTTCCTAAATTGCCAGAACTAACACCAAGTGGCTACTTGATTATCAGAAGATGATCTGCCTTTCTGGCACTCCCGAAATTCAACAGCTCCGAAATCCGATCGTCTTATATATTATTTAAAAGCAGCGACAGGGCGGGCGGTGTGAAGCATTAAATCACCCGACGGAATTGGAGCGTTAACGGTTTAAATCAAGATGGAGAACTGATAAAACAGAAACTGAAGAATTCAATTTCGCGCAAAATCCTCGGACCCGTCCGATAACCACAAACTTTCGGGTTATCGAGTGCGGCGCGTGAACGAAAGAGGCTTATGAATTATAATTGGGACGCCTTCGAGAAACACTCGAAACATCCTGACGTGCGCTGCTAAGCGATATCCTCCTCATCCAACTAGGTCAGTCGGTGGCGATAACAATCCGATCCTTCGGATTAATTCTTCATTTCGAACCGAAATCAACTTCATATTTTGCGCCGCGTCCCCGCGCGCGATCTCGATCCTTCATTTCAGCGAAAATTTGAAGTTGAATCCCTCAGAGACGACGCTGAGGGCCCAATATGGTATCAATTCGTAATTGGACCGATGCCTTCGGGGTCGCATGGTACATTTAATAACTTGATGCTTCTGGAAATTGCGTATCAACGAAGTGTAAGCGTGTCTGTTTCCAAGGTTACTGAACGTACGATCGCGTAGTTCGGAATTCGGATAAGGGTGTAGGTGGGGAATTTCCTTGGACCATGGTCCATTGCTTGCGTTCAAATTGCTTCTTTTTTAATGATTGCTTTTATTTTTACAAACGTATAAATGCGATTGCAGTTCGAATTTTCGTCATACTATGATTTGAGCATTCCTTTTTTCATACTTACTTGTACACAAAGAAATTTAGCTGTCATAATCACAGGAATTCAGTATTCATAACCGGAATTTCTAATAAAAAGAATATTCTATAGTGAATACAAACCGATTCCACTAACATGAATCTACCAGAAAGTAAAGGCTTCAATCCAGTAATCAAACTTTCATCACTGCAGGAATAAAATCTCATACTACGTAGTTACGTACAGAAATCATTCCTCCACTCGGCGGTGTTCATTTCCGGGAACTTATAGAAAACGTACAATATTTTTCACTACTTACTGCAGGAATATCTAGTTCCATGAAACGTTAGATTCCTTTATGTCGTACAGGAATACTTATTGCAGCTAACTGTTAATCCGATGATTATTACAGGAATCATTAGTGGAAAAGTCAGGACTTATTACAGATTGATTCTGTTCGTATTACAGGAATTTTTAGTGGAATATTCATTGCTTATAACAGTTTAATAAGTCAAATGTTACAGAAATTTTCATTTAAAATCATACCAATTCCTGTTGCTTGGAACTATATTCCAAAATTTTTTCATATTGGGACTTCTAGTCCTTAGTTTTTTACGAATTGCTACTTGTCAAAGACGGCTGTTTTTACATTATCAGTTAATTGTTTCATATGAACTATATTAATTGATAAAAAATAGTATCATTGTATAAATCTCATCCGCAGAAAAATGCTATATGTAACAATGTCATATGTCAATACTCAATACAGAAAAACACACTTACGGGTTCTAGAATGCAACAAACAAAACTAACAAACGTCAATCATGGCTAAAGCCATAATCTTAATTGAAAAAACACATTTCTACCCCAATCCACATATATTTGTTTTTTACTTACCTTTCAATTCTTCCATTGACACTTTTTGATAATTTTTAAGGGAAACGAAATCGAAAAAAACGAAAATTTATTGGCAGAAAAAGATAATGAATTTTCATCGGTTCATATAGTTAAAAAAAAATTCCAATCCATAGTTAGTACATGAATATATAAATTAATAATTTCTGAAATACCTGATTTGTTAATATATTAATTTACGTTTTGGATGTTCAGGTTGGAGTTATTTATTTGATAATATAAATATAAGACGTTTCGAATTATTCCATTCTTCTTCACTCACAAAATTAGAAACTGGAAATGAATGAACACAATAAAGACAATTTTCAAGAAAATATATCTCACCATTCGAGTCGATCGTTTCATGTCAAATTGACAACTGTTCAATGATATAGCCTACTTAGGTTTTATATTATTTTTTTAGAATTGGCCAATATATAGAACTCAGTTTTTGTATGTCTTGTCGATCGTTCATTGTTTTATCATTATTTAATCGTATATGGATAATTTCTTTAATTTCTCTATTTTTCGTTTTTGGTTCTTATGTATTTTCGTTTCGTCATAATCAATTTCATGTTTGCATGTTTTCTTATGTTCGTTGAGTGCTGTTGTTGCGTTTTTCGTATATTTGTGAGCTTTTATTCTGTCTTCAAGTCTCTGAGAAGTTTGTCCGATATATTGTTTGTGACAATGTTGACATGGGATACTATGAACGACATGAGATGTTTTATATTTGGAATTTTGGTTTTAAGTTTACTAAAAATATTTTTTATTTGATTCTTTGGTTTGTGTAGAATTTTGATGTCATGTTTTTTTAAATGTTATTTATTTTATGTGAGAGTGTTTGATTATATGGTAGTGAGATGAGTGTTATAATATTTATGTATTCTTTCTTTTAATAATCTAGAAATAAGGAAAACTGGGTAATTGTTATATTGTAGTAGTGTCTTGATTTTTTGAATAATTCCCGGTCGAAATGACGGTGATGTCAGTTTTAGTGCTCGGTCTATATATTCTATAGCTGTACCTTTCTTTTGTGACACAGGGTGGTGTGAATTAAAATCAAGAATCTTGTCGGTGTTCTGATCTCGTTGATGCCATTTTGTTAGTATTTTGTTATTAATTTTTATTAAAGTCATATCTAAGAATATAATTTCGTTATTTTGTTCATAAAAAAACACAATTTTCGAGAATTCAATGTTTCCAATTCGCGAATAACGAGGTAGCAATGTAAAGTCTAAATACACACAAAACGAGAGAAAAACACAAGCTCCCTTTTCTTGTTTGAGAAAAGGATCTGCATCTGTGGAAATTTCTTTCTCTGTAAGTGGTAAGAGTGGAGCAATCTGTATATCACAGAAAATATTGGAAATCCTGTATAGCTTCCACTTATCGAAATTAGGTCCTTTTGACGTGTGGATTAACTTTTCTGTTAAAGAGGACAATTTGTTGTTTCCTGAAAACCAATGAACTCTATTCACTTTTTACAATTTATGAAGAAATTTCAATTATTCAAACATATGTTACTTGAGACTAAGTTGAATCAAAGATCAATTATACAATACATATATTGATTATGTGATTAATTAAAGTTTTTTGGATGGGTAGAAGAGTTTCTGATTAAAAAAAAACGGAGATTTGTGCTATTTCCTGTTATTGTTACAAATCAAAATTTAAAAATCACGAAAATATATTCATTCTGTCGCCAAAACCAATACTTCACGAATGTTCAAGCTCAAGTATTGATCGAGTCCTACGCTATTGGTAATGATTCATCTTTGAAATAAATTCCTGCACGTAATAAAACCTATTCCTGTAAAAGTAATAGTCGGACATCATTAATCAATGGAAATCGAATATTATGGTTTTATTGTAGTTATATCGTTTATCGCTTTTCGCAAAAATCATTTTTAACTTTATAGTAATTCCATACTACTGTTAAGTACAGGAATATTTCCTGTTACCTATTCCTGGTATGAGTATCACTCGAGTCCGTTAGTTAACAGCATAAATTATAATAACGTTTATATTTCACTGACTTGTATCAATGAGAGTTTTATTCCTGTACTTAAGAAGGTTCATTCCTGATATAACTATGTCGCCTCACCAGAATCATTCCATTTGTCGTTAAAGTTTTGGACACGTTTAATAAGTACAGGTCTTTTTGTCCTCAGCACAAGTTTCGATTCTGCAGGAATCCTCCTGTTCCCATTATTATAGGTTTGTTCCAACCGACCACTCCAGTTCTGAAGCAGTCAGACGCTTGCGCAGGACGAAAAACGTAAAGCGCAAGCGTGGGACAACAGGAATCCATTTTACTAGAAATTCCTGTAACCTTCTCTTTCCAGTGTAATTTTGTACTTGATAGTTCATGACAGAGTGTTGATATGAACATTGAAGCTTTTAATGCTCTTTCGACGAGTGGATATCGGACAGACATATCGATTGGAAGGAGTTGCAAGGGTTTCATTGGACGAGCAATAAAAATTGTAACAAAATCGCAAGACGGTATAATTTTTATTGCTTTTCCGCACAGTTCGTCACTAGACCTTCTTGAATCTGTACATAAAAAAGCGACGCGAACTGGTTTATTCTAAATTAAGAAAACAATAGTCAACAAGTGGTGTGGCGGTTGTTGTTGACGAGCAAAATATTTTTATGTTTGTTCGGAGGGAATATCGAAAATTGATTTGTGAAAGGTATAACGTTAAATTCTTGCGGTTCGTTAGATAAACCGATCTTTCGGTCTAGGGTTCCCCGAGGTTTTTGCGAATTTTCCCCGGAGGCTGTGGTTTCGTCGTTAATTCCTCCCGTTCCGGCTGAAATGTCAGCTACGTTCGCCGTCATAATACGTAAATATATAATTTCCATTTTAATCCAGAGTCCCGTTTCATTATTCCCAACCACGTCGGCCTATTCGTTCTAAACAGACCTTGACACGGCAGTAATTGCTCTCCGTAGTAGTACATAATTTCAGTACGTTATTGCGGCTTAACCGGGGGCTACTTATATCCCCGAACCGACCCCGTTTGTTCATAATTCCCCATTTGGTGCGGTTCGGAAATTTCATTCCGCCGTTTTCGAATACCATTATTTCTTATAACGCGCGTATCGGGTTGTGACTTTCGTTACTATACGCGGTTTATTTTCGCGCATTTTTTTTCCCGTCCCCGTTTTTCTTCCAATCTCGGGTCGTGGTAATTAGGGAACCGCCTGGAATAAATTAAATATCAAATTAATCGGGGCCCTCGCGGCTAACCGGAGGTTTTAATTAGACGCGTTTTAATTGGCTGCGAATCAAATGCTTCGACGCGTCCTCAGCGGTGAAGAGATTTTTATGGAATTTCCTCCATATCTCGTCGCTTTCGGAATTCATCAAAACACGTTCCGAAAGTTGGCCGATCCGAGAGTGAGGGTATGTTGTTTACGGCACGGTGGTCCTCCGTATCCTCGGGGGTGAAGTCGACCGGGCTCGCCGCGTGTTTGGGTTAGGCATCAAGAGGATCATTGTCTATATCCCCGGAGATTTTGATAAATTGTTCCGTTGTAATCTCCTCGGACGGGGAAAATAGACAATGAAATTTGCCACATTACATTCGCGCTCATTTCGAGGAAAGGGTGAATTTTCCAATATCCTACGCACCGATATAATCCCGAACAGTAGGAATTCTCCCATCGATAAAATTTTAAGCCAGGTTAATCGACCTATTTTTGGTGGAAGCAACGTACAGCGCCGTCCCAATTTAACCGAAATTGGAAATAATATTGCAGTAGGGGATGGTATTTTATTTACTGTATATATTGTTATGTGGCCCCTACGCAATTCACTCGTTTCGAAGGATACAGAATCAAATTGCGGTATAATCCGAGATGGTAACATTCTACCCCCTTCATTACCATAATCACCTGCGGTTAAAACTTTCTATTCGTAAAAGCGTTCTGAGATAAATCCTTCGCGCTAGTTTTCCCTTTTATTCAAGTTCTAGTTGCTTTCGACGAGCATTTTATGGCACGGGGCGGCAATTCAGTGAAAATTATTGAAACAAAGATTTGCATAATCCAGAAAACGATACTAATCAAAATCATCATCCACGTTCACTACACAAACTAGTTTCGCTTTTCGGTTTTGAAGTTGTTATTTAATAATTTTCACGCGAACAAAAAAGGTCGGATGTAATTTCGGCCGGAAAAAGCTCAGTCAACGTAATCCCGTAGTTAAATTCGGTCGGTGCGTTTGGGATGCTTCATAATCCCATCGGTATTGTCAAGCGAAAATATTCGGCATTTATTCATTATTAAAAAATGAAAAATATTACAGAATACGAAATTGAAAGTATATACATTGTAATTTTATACGTTTGCCCAGCGAACGAAGTGAACGGTCATAAAGCCGTTTATGTTGCCGTCGTTACGCGATCGAGGTCGTATGTGTGTGTACGTGCGTTAATGATTTTCTGGTCACGCTGCAGACTAAACGGCGGCACGTAGAACGACGAAATTTTCAGAACAGATGGACGTCTATGGTCTCCATGTCCGATTACAATCGGGAAATTCATTCTCAGATATAAGAGAAAAACTCTCTCTATTCGACACAAATGTAACTAAGAATGTATTCTATTTGGCCAAATGAATAAAAGAAAGGGCGACGCTGCAATCATTCTGAGTTTCCATCGAAACAGTGAAAGTAAGTCACTTTTTTTCAATTCTTCTTCTTTGTAGCAACATCCAAAACGTGAGATTTTGAGAAAAAAAATGAAATCTTACAAATTGACAACTTCTCCGAATATTTCACGCATAGCATCCCCGCCTGAGCAGTTAATACTTCACCAAATGATTCGTATCTTCTTCCACTATTATTGTTTTTGCTACGCTTTGGAAAGCAACAAACAAATCAAAATACCTAAATGCAAATGATATAACTCAATTTCTAAAACTAGACTTCGCGAGACCATGGTCTCGGTCTTGTCTCGGAAATCGAGACCGAATCTCATTCTCAGACTCGAAAAAAATATATATTTGTATAGGAAATTGACCGAGCGATGAGAGCGAGAAAAAGCGCAGAAATCACAAAAGATGAAGAAATGTCATGTGTATACCTGTAGTGTATCCAGTGAACAGTGATATATCAGTAGTGTTTGGGTGAGTCATGCTGTTATATGAAATACTTGTTTCAAATGAAATTTATAAATGTTGCGATGATTTTGATGCTAAAAACTGGTAACTGCATTTCACGTTGTTTTTCTTAAATAAAACGAAATTCTAGGAAAAGAAAAATGAAAATTCAAACAGCCTTAGGACTTCGAATGTATGAAAAAACAAAATTCGAATTTTCCAATTTCAATTTTTTGGTTCCCAAAGAGAACTTTTTACTCTCGTTCCATTTTCCGTTTTTTGTTCATTTTATTCAGCAATCACCTTTGCAGCTTCATCCGTATCAATAAATGATTTTACCGCATTATCGTGGAAAGTTGTCGTGATTAGTGCCTAAACCCGGGATAAAATTCATAATTATCGGCGACATAGTAACAGTTTCAAAAACCGGCACCGCTGGTGAATTGCTGGAATCATTAATAAACCCCGGGATGGTGTCTATCTTTCAAGTAAACTCCGACTAAGCAGCTGCGGATCATGCGAAGCGGGCGCCGGAGGCGCCCCCGGGGCCGTAGACGGCCCCGGTAAGGCGCCGAGGGCGCCCGGGCGCGAAGCGCCCCTACTCCGTCCTCCACAAACTCCTCAGCCTTATTTATATCTGATGATCTGACTCGAGAATGTATGTTAGTTCCAAAAATTTATGTTTCGACGAAAGAACATGAATAGTAGTGCGTCAATTACTCATAGTGTTTCAGTGCTTTTTAAGTTTGTTAGGAGTCCATATTTCTTAGCTTTCTGTAGAAAATGAAGAAAATCCTGAAAACTTATTATCTTTCGCAAGAATCACCGAAGAGTCACCTTAGAATATCTTCAAATAAACGGAACTCATCAATAAATTTATTGCGGCTCCATTAGGCCAAAAGATTCGCTAGAGACCGAGGGACGTTTTTCCTCTGGTTTCGGTCTCGGTCTCGCGAACCCCTATCTAAAACCACCATCGCTTTCCGAATTGCACCATTCGATGGATACCAAATAGGGCTACAAAGGCATTGATTTCTGTTCCTGTCTAAAATGAACCGTTTCTCAGGAAAACTGAGAACTGGGAAAACTGAGAACTCCGTAATTCTCGGTCTTTCAACGAACATTGCATCGTAATTTCATCAGAAATTGCTGACCTCGAACTACCGAAAAGCAGAAGGCATTTGAAGACTAAAAAAAATATTAAAATCGAATGAAGTATCAATTTTTGGTCGAAATAATTTCCCCTCCCCAAAAAGATCTATCGGTTCAGCGGTTTTCCTGGACCGACTGATTGAAATTTTGACAACATTGGGGAACGAGATTGTTTCTTAAACGTGACCCAATCTTTTTTTGAAACCAATAATCTGAAAATTTTTCAAAATTTTTGGGTATTTCCACAAAATATATTTTTGAAAATTGAAAAGAAATTAAAAAAAACTTTTACGATTGAGAGAATTCCGTAAAATTTCTTACGAAAAAGCGAAAAAACAATTTCGAAAAATTGAAAAAAATTACAAAAAACCACGAGGACATTTTTGAGTAACCTCTCTGAAGCCATGGACACATTCAAAGTGGTTTATTTGATGTTTTCAAAAAAAAAAATTTACTTTTTCAAAATTGATTTTGTTTTATTTTTGCGAAGAAAACTTTACGGAATTTTTTCAATCGTGAAAGTTTTTTAATTTCTTTTCAATTTTCAAAAATATTTTTTGTGGAAATACCCAAAAACTTTAAAAAATTTTCAGATTATTGGTTTTAAAAAAAAATTGGGTCACGTTTAAGAAACAATCTCGTTCCCCAGTGTTGTCAAAATTTCAATCAGTCGGTCCAGGAAAACCGCTGAACCGATAGATCTAAAAATTTAGGGGTGTTTTGGGGGAAAGCAAATTATTTCGACCAAAAATTGATACTTCATTCGATCTTAATATTTTTTTTAGTCTTCAAATGCCTTCTGCTTTTCGGTAGTTCGAGATCAGCAATTTTTGATGAAATTACGATGCAATGTTCGTTGGAAGACCGAGAATTACGGAGTTCTCAGTTTTCCCAGTTCTCAGTTTTCCTCAGAGACGGTTCATTTTACACAGGAACAGAAATCAATGCCTTTGTAGCCCTATTTGGTAGCCATCGAATGGTGCAATTCGGAAAGCGATGGTGGTTTTAGATGGGGGTTCGCGAGACCGAGCCCGAAACCAGGGGAAAAACGTCCCTCGGTCTCGGTCTCTAGCGAATCTTTTGGCCGAATGGAGCCGCAATTAATTTATTGATGAGTTCCGTTTATTTGAAGATATTCTAAAGTGACTCTTCGGTGATTCTCGCGAAAGATAATAAGTTTTCAGGATTTTCTTCATTTTCTACAGAAAACTAAGAAATATGGACTCCTAACAATCTTGAAAAGTACTGAAACACTATGAGTAATTGACGCGCTACTATTCATGTTCTTTCGTCGAAACATAAATTTTTGGAACTAACATACATTCTCGAGTCAGATCATCAGATGTAAATAAGGCTGAGGAGGTTGTGGAGGACGGAGTAGGGGCGCTTCGCGCCCGGGCGCCTCCGGCGCCTTACCGGGGCCGTCGACGACCCCGGGGCGCCTCTGGCGCCCGTTTCGCCTGATCCGCAACTGCTTAGTCGGAGATTACTTGAAAGATAGACACCGTCCCCGGGGTTTATTAATGATTCCAGCAATTCACCACCGGTGCCGGTTTTTAAAACTGTTACTATGTCGCCGATAATTATGAAGTTTATCCCGGGTTTAGGCACTAATCACGACAACTTTCCACGATAATGCGGTAAAATCAATAATTGACCAGTCGGTTGGATGAAGCGGCAAAGGTGATTGCTGAAGAGAATGAAGAAAATGAAGAAATGAACAAAAAACGAAAAATGGAATGAGAGTAAAAAAATCTCTTTGGGAACCAAAAAATTGAAATTGGAAAATTCGAATTTTGTTTATGAAACATTCGAAGTCCTAAGGCTGTTTGAATTTTCATTTTTCTTTTTTTGGAATTTCGTTTTATTTAAGAAAATCAACGATGAAATGTTGTTACTTATTTTTAGCATCAAAATCATCGCAAAATTTTTAAATTCCATTAAAAACAAGTATTTTATATAACAGCATGACTCACCCAAACACTACTGATATATCGTTCACTGGATACACTACAAGTATACACATGACATTTCTTCATCTTTTGTGATTCCTGCGCTTTTTCTCACTCTCATCGCTCAGTGATAATCCACTTCAAAAACTCAGAAGAGACTGAATGAATATTCTCAAAACCATCACGAAATTTATAAATTGAGCACCGATTAACTAGATGATCTATAGTTTCCTCTTCTTCTCCACACTCACACATTGGACTTTCAACAGCGCCCCATTTATACATCATGCTATTACAACAACCATGACCAGTCCTAAGACGATTCAAGGTGCACCAAATTTTTCTAGATAAATTAAACCCTGGGGGTTCTTTAGAAGGGTCAAGAATCAAGTACTTATTGAATACATTTACCGAATTCCATTCGGATTGCCAAATATCCTGTGCATTCTCATCAGAATAAAGAAATTCATTTGCCCATATGGGCTTACGTGATTTCAACCTCTTGCCTCTTGTATCAGGAATATAACTCATGATGTTAAACATATCTGAGGACGAATGATATTTATTCCAAGATTTCATCACCGCTACTTTTCTTCGAATTTGAGGTGGAACTATATGAGAAAGAACTGGTAACCAACATAATGGGGTAGAACTAATTGTTCCACTTATAATTCTCATGGAAAGATTGAGTTGTACATCAATTTTATGAACATGGGCACTGTTGAACCAGACTGGGCTGCAATATTCAGCAGCAGAATAAACTAAGGCTAAAGCAGAGGTACGAAGAGTATTTGCATCAGCTCCCCATGAAGATCCAGCTAACTTTTGAGAATATTGTTTCTTGTTTTCAATTTTGATCCTAGATTCTCTAAGTGATATTTGAACGTTAAAGTGGAATCTAGTTTAACACCGAGATATTTAGGTGTGAAATTATGTACTAGAAGAGTATCATTCAACGATACTCTTAATGATCTATATTTTTGATTATTGTTCAAATGAAAACAAGAAACTTCTGTTTTAGAAGAGTTAGGACGTAAACACCATTCTAGGAAATAATCACTCAATATTTTTAAATCTTCATTCAGAAAGAATTCAAGATTTTCGAACTCTTTATCTTGAACCGCTAGAGCAATGTCATCAGCATAAATGAATTTTTCGGATTTTGTAGGAGGAATATCACTCAAATAAAGATTGAAAAGGAGGGGGATAAGACTGACCCTTGTGGAATACCATTGTTCAGAATTCGAAATCTGCTACTCTTTTCATCAATGAAAACTTGAATTTTCCTGTCGCTCAACATACTCTCTATCAAACGAACCATTTTTCCACATTGTAAGTGATTATAAAGTTTATAAATTAACCCATCTTTCCAGACCGTATCATACGCCGAAGAAAGGTCAACAAATGAAGTTCCAGTTTTCAACTTATTATTGAAACCTGATTCAATAAAAGTAGTAAGACTGAGAACCTGATCTGAACAATTTCTGTTTTTCTGAAACCTCCTGACAGTTCTGTAAAATCCCTTCGATATTTGGTTCTATTCTCAGAAAGATCAAACGTTCCAAAATTTTAAATGGAACACTGAGCAAACTTATTGGACGATAATTTTTTGCAATAGAAGGATCTTTACCTGATTTGAGGATTGAAATTATTTTCACTTTTCTAAATTCAACTGGTAATTGTCAGAGCTGAGGATATTATTATAAAATAACAACAACCAATTCAATGTTTTGGGTCCTAAATGTTTCATGAACTCGATATATCCCGTCAAAACGGCTGCTTTTCTAGATTTCGTATAATTGATCGCCGAAAGTAATTCATTCATATTGAAAGGGCAAGATAAAGTCTCTGAAAAGGGTGTGGAAATTCTCAATTTATGTAATTTTTCTTCATCTCTCGTGCTTTTGAATTATCTACTTTGTTGGAATTTGAGGTCCTAATTAAACCACGAATGACGACCTCTGGATCAATTTTGGAAGATAACTTAGTAATCTGAGTAGCTTCACCTAATTTACGTAACAAATCCCAAGAACTCCTGCTTGAATGGGTGAAATTCATCCCAGAAACCAATGAATTCCATTTATCTTTTCGACCATTATTGATAGCATTTAATAGCTTTTCCCCTTCTCACAATTTCCTATACAGAATTTTTTTTTCTCAAGTCTGAGAATGAGACTCGATCTCGAATTCCGGGACAAGACCGAGACCATGGTCTCGCGAACCCCTAGTTTTGGAAGTTGCGTTACAAAACGGCCATTCGTAGCAAAAACAATAATAGTGGAAGAAGATACGAATGGTTTAGTGCTCAGGCGATGATGCTATGCGTGAAATATTCGGAGAAATTGTGAATTTCCGAGATTACAATTTTTTTTCTCAAAATCTCACGTTTTGGATGTTGCTCTAAAAAAGATGACAGTTAAGTTGTCGAGTTATTCGAATTGAAAAAAAATCGACTTACTTTCACTGTTTCGATGAAATCTCAAAATTGCAGCGTCGCCCTTTCTTTCAAACAATTGGGAATACAAAGATTTTCAAATTATTCATCGAATTTGATGTATTTTATGAAGTCGATTCACTATTCCATTTGGAGACTGTTTGAATCGGCGAATTGGGACTGACTGAAATATTATGAAACACTTCAACCACAATATTTACAACGATAAACCGAAATCCAAAAAGATGTCTATTAAATGGTGCAGATTGAAAGAATATGAAATCTATCTAAATTCAATGTTGTTATACGCTATGAAACAGTTTGGCGGATGCGCAGACAAATAAAATATGCGAACATTTCGGTCTTTTCGTTTCGCCAATGTTTGTTGTCTGAAGATTCTTTTGAGATCTTCAAGTGAGCCATTGCGATAGTGCGGTTATTCCCTTTCATTAATTCAGCTGAACAACCAGCGAGTTTCAATTATTTCCCTTGAGCGTCTGGAATGTCCCCCATCAATATTTAATTTCCAATTATCCACCGGCATCCCCGTGCTTATAACTCAAAAACACCTCATTAAATTTCCCCCTTAAATTCTGTTCGCGGAAAGTTATGACCGAAAACGGAAAAATACGATGGCACGTCGCGAGCATTTCCCGACGAAAATTAATACCATTCAACCGAAATCTGACCGGTCGCTACAATCCGAATCAAATTAAACGCGTTTCGTCCTGACATATTCCGCCGGATGAAACTCATCGATCTGGCGGAGATTGGAAGAACGCACCCTCCGACGGAGCAATTCCCGTGGGCAGGGTTCTCGTTAAGGAAAATCGGAGGAGCCGCTTGCAGTCTTGAGAAAAACTACGTCAATCAGACATCATTGGATATGAAATGAACATACAGTATTGAGAAATTAATTTTTGACAAAAAAACGTATTTCATTATCACACGAGCTGGTAGCCTCCGTCATATTTTATATCTCAACATTTTCTGTTCAAGTGAATATATGTTCATGGAAGACGTCAGATAAGTTTCGTTACTTATAGAGGTTTCAAGGAAAGCCCACAAGACACGTTTCAGATATCAATGTCACAGTAGTAATGCCAGACGCGCGAATTTTCTAATACATTTCCAATGGGTTCATAATCGACATTCTGTCTCGGAGCGAAAAAAAAACTTTCGTTTTCCGATAAGAACAACATCAACCGATCCGATCCGGTGGCGGCAGGGGGAAAGAACAACACGGGACCCGTTGTCAAAGTGAACGCGAAAATTCGATAAGAAAGTAGTTATGAAAAAACGTCCCGACATTTCCTGTCTTGTAAGTCTGCCAGGAATGTGTCGAGGAAATTTACTCGCCCGACAACCGCCGCCCCTCGGAGGATTTCGCGTCGGTGGCGGTGGCGGCGGTCGGAATGTACGCACGGACTCCAGACGGATGGAGGATGGGGCAGACTGGGTGCACAGGGTCGGTTCAAAACGGATTTCGGGCGGGCGGTCGACGCTCCCGTCACGAAAACGTCGGATTTGACGGAATTCGGCCGAGAAAAATTCGACGAATCGTCCCTGCAGACATGCAGGATGATTAGAACCGCCATCCTCGCCGTTAGCGCCGCATAAATTTTCGAACTTTGTCGAAAGATTACGCACGAAAGTGAAATGAGAAAGTTCGCAGAGCATGGCTCCGTATAACGAAAACTGTTTTCAATAAATATGCAAAGCGACGGATTAATTGTACTTACGGGGAAAAGCGTGGAAAAAGGGGTTGGGAAGATATACGTAGAAATATAAATTTTATTTAATTAGTTACGCTCGTAGGGTGCGAATTAATCCTTTTGAGCTGTTTCAGGAATTTTCCGACGTCCGTATGGAAATCGGATGTGAAACGGAAAAAATCGGACGGAAAATGTTTATGCAGACATTTATTCGTATTCCCACCGCTTTGAACGTTCGCATTTATAGTGCTCTTATTTCAACGTGAAATACCGAGCACGTTATGCCTGTGGTAGCATAACGGATACTGTTGTTTTATTGTTTCGCTTTACGTGATTAAAATGTCTATAGACAACGATTAACGGTAAGATTACCCTACTCATCGATTCGATTCGATATTGTTCCGTTTTCCAATACCCGCTGCTGCGACCGAACTAACTATCTTCGAAATAATGACAAAGTACGTCTCGGAAATTTCCTTCTTCGAAACAAATGGCTCTGACGGATTTCCGGATTCCCGAACCACTCGAATTCTAAAATTATCCGATTTGTTATTAAAGGGGGGGAAATCGAGGAAGCGAAATTCGTCGTTCGCCGCGAATTTTCACGTTTCGGAAAATACTCGCTCCCATTAATTGTGAATGGTACGGTTTTACATAATTGGAAAGTATAAAGGTTACCGACCACTCTCGGGATCGCGTTAGTCGAGTTCAAACTTTTGCTTTCAAAATAATAACGTGTCATAATTGCTGGGTTGAAAATTTGATGAGAATTTTTTCCGAGCATTTCGCTGATTACGGGGGTGTGATGGCCGTGTTCGGCAAACAATTTCTTTTGAAGGGAGAACTTTTGCAAGAATTGTTTTGACAAATTCTGCCCCGATTTTTCATTTGAAAGAAAAATACTCTCATTTCAGATAGATGATTGTTGATATGATAAAAACACCCTTTTTTCAATTAACTGTTCACGATCAAAATGCTACAAGGGTTAACGATTAGACGTTTATGGAGAACTATTGGGTGTTTCAGCTTCAAATTTGGGTTATAAGAGTTTGCGCTTACGCTCTCTCATTCTAAAATATTTTCATTTAAAAGTCACTTCTAGTTGTACCGGATTTTGATCCCCACTTCATTTTTTCAAATAGAATGTAGGTATTTTTTTTATCATTCCTTATTTTTTATCGAAAAATAAAGCTATATATAGCTGATTCTCAAACGTTTTGAAGTTATTTCGACTTTTGTGATTTTTTTGGCTTCACTCAAACCTATTCATCTTCGAAAACCCTTGACATGAGGAGTTGAAAAATTCGCAGGGTATCAAAAACTCATCAAACTAACGATTGATAATACGAACGACAAAAAATAATCGAGCAAAATATGTGAAGAAAAATGTTAAACAGCCGCCATTTAAATCTTGGATAACTTACACCGTTTAATTGCTACATCAAAACTGGAGAAAACTGACGTCCATTGTTCCTATCTCAAATTCGGTTTTCTTAGATAATTTCAAAAAAACCAAAATTTTATTCAATGCTTATGGAGAACTTGCTTTAGATTGTTTTCCTTCATGTAATTACTATGGCAACGAGAAAAATGCATAATCAACTCAGTGTGATAGAAATTGTCAAATGTTTCTCAATTACTCTTTGCATTACGGAAAAATTATTGGTGAAATTAACTAGAATATTGAAGTGATTTTTGACTTACACTTGATTATTAGGTCTATCGATTCACTGGTTTTTCTGGACCGATTGAATAAAATTTTGAATAAATTAAGGGAACAAGATTTCTGTTCCTTTGATGTGACTCATTCTTTGTAAGAATCAATGATTTCATTTTTTTTACTTTTTACTCAATTTTGGGTTTTTGGAAGAACAAAATCTAAAAGATTTTTCTCAAAAATTTCGAAAATTTCCAGAAAAATTAAATTTGAAAATTAAAAAAAGGTTTTTCTCACGATTGAAAAAATTCCGTAAAATTTTTTTCGCAAAAATAAAACAAAATCAATTTTGAAAAATTAAATTTTTTTTCGAAAGCATTAAATAAACCACTTTGAATGTGTCCAGGGCTTCAGAGAGGTAACTCTAAAACGCCATCGTGGTTTTTTGTAATTTTTTTCAATTTTTCCAAATTTTTTTTTTCGCTTTTTCGAAAAAATTTTACGGAATTTTTCGATCGTAGAAGTTTTTTCAATTTCTTTTCAATTTCCAAAAATATTTTTTGTGGAAATACCCAAAAACTTTGAAAAATTTTCAAATTATTGGTTTTAAAAAAAGATTGGGTCACGGTTAAGAAACAATCTCGGTCCCTAATGTTGTCAAAATTTCAATCAGTCGGTCCAGGAAAACCGCTGAACCGATACATCTAGCAATTTAGGGGTGTCTTTGGGGAGAGCAAATTATTGCGACCAAAAATTGATACTTCATTCGATCTTAATATTTTTTTTAGTCTTCAAATGCCTTCTGCTTTTCGGTAGTTCGAGATCAGCATTTTTTGATGAAATTACGATGCAGTGTTCGTTGAAAGAACGAGAATTACGGAGTTCTCAGTTTTCCCAGTTCTCAGTTTTCCTCAGAAACGGTTCATTTTAGACAGGAACAGAAATCAATGCCTTTGTAGCCCTATTTGGTAGCCATCGAATGGTGCAATTCTGAAAGCGATGGTGGTTTTAGATAGGGGTTCGCGAGACCGTGACCGAAACCAGAGGAAAAACGTCCCTCGGTCTCGGTCTCTAGCGAATCTTTTGGCCGAATGGAGCCGCAATAAATTTATTGATGAGTTCCGTTTATTTGAAGATATTCTAAGGTGACTCGTCGGTGATTCTTGCGAAAGATAATAAGTTTTCAGGATTTTCTTCATTTTCTACAGAAAACTAAGAAATATGGACTCCTAACAAACTTAAAAAGTACTGAAACACTATGAGTAATTGACGCACTAATATTCATGTTCTTTCGTCGAAACATAAATTTTTGGAACTAACATAGATTCTCGAGTCAGATCATCAGATATAAATAAGGCTGAGGAGTTTGTGGAGGACGGAGTAAGGGCGCTTCGCGCCAGGGCGCCTTCGGCGCCTTACCGGGGCCGTCGGCGGCCCCGGGGGCGCCTCCGGCGCCCGCTTCGCATGATCCGCAGCTGCTTAGTCGGAGTTTACTCGAAAGATAGACACCGTCCCCGGGGTTTATTAATGATTCCAGCAATTCACCAGCGGTGCCGGTTTTTAAAACTGTTACTATGTCGCCGATAATTATGAAGTTTATCCCGGGTTTAGGCACTAATCACGACAACTTTCCACGATAATGCGGTAAAATCAATAATTGACCAGTCGTTTGGATGAAGCGGCAGAGGTGATTGCTGAAGAGAATGAAGAAAATGAAGAAATGAACAAAAAACGGAAAAATGGAATGAGAGTGAAAAAATCTCTTTGGGAACCAAAAAATTGAAATTGGAAAATTCGAATTTTGTTTATGAAACATTCAAAGTCCTAACGCTGTTTGAATTTTCATTTTTCTTTTCCTGGAATTTCGTTTTATTTAAGAAAATCAACGATGAAATGTAATTACTTATTTTTAGCATCAAAATCATCGCAAAATTTTTAAATTCCATTAAAAACGAGTATTTTATATAACAGCATGACTCACCCAAACACCACTGATATATCATTCACTGGATACACTACAAGTATACATCTTGGATAACTTCACTTTTTCAAATAGCACGGCACACTTTTGATTACACCGTTTAATTGCTATATCAAAACTGGAGAAAATTGACGTCCATTGTTCCTATCTCAAATTCGATTTTCTTAGATAATTTCAAAAAAAAACAAAATTTTATTCAATGCTTATGGAGAACTTGCTTTAGATTGTTTTCCTTCATGTAATTACTACGGCGACGAGAAAAATGCATAATCAAGTCAGTCTGATAGAAATTGTCAAATGTTTCTCAATTACTCTTTGCATTACGAAAAAAATTATAAGTGAAATGAACTAGAATATTGAAGTGATTTTTGACTTATACTTGGTGAAAATCAGGGAATATTTGAATACATTTTCAGAAAATTCAACAACAATTATTCTGATTCTCCAGAAGCAGCTCGAAGCAAATTCTGAAAAATTAAGAGAATGCTCAAGAAATTTTGCTGTTTTGTTCATATAATTGTCATTATAAATAAAAATTTTTGGAACTAACATACATTCTCGAGTCAGATCATCAGATATAAATACAGAATACATTAACACAAAAATTTTTGTTGAAAGCCTCGTACGTGAATAGCATGTGGGTTGGAATCAAACCATAAATAAGAATTTCGGGTATTGAACATTCCTTCTCTATCAAATGTAGACTCGTCGGTCCAAATGATAAATTTTTGAAAAACTGCGGATTTTCATAAACTCGCAGCAAGTCAGTCGCCTGTCATAGTCCAATGGAATGAAATGCTGGTTCAGAGTGAATTTTAATTGTGACAACATCCTTTGAATAGATGGAACCAATGTATCGGAGGCGCTTTTCAGTGATCCAATGGGCACAGTGTCCTCATCCTCCGTAATCATTTTCACCTGGACAGCCGTTTTCTTCTATTGGTAGTCAAAAAATTTTGTTGAATTTTTTTGAATTTGCCGCCAGTCATTTTTGGTAGACCGGGACACTTTTCGTTGAAATTTCTGCAAGTTCCTTCAAGTATTCTTTGACTCTCAACAAACATTGCGAACAAGTCAAAAATCACATCATTGCTGCAGTAGAATACAAAATTTTTGACAGTTTGGCTTTTGACACATTGAATTCATAATACATTTTCCTCGTTGCCATAGTAATTGTACGGGGGAAAATAATCTGAAGCAAGTTCTCCATAAGTACTGAATAAAATTTTAGTTTTTTTGAAATTAACTAGGAACTACAAATTTGGGATAAGAACAATGTACATCAATTTTGTCCAGTTTTGATGTAGCAATTAAACGGTGTAATCAAAAATATGCTGTGCTATTTGAAAAAGTGAAGTTATCCAAGATTTAAACGGCGGCTGATTAAAATTTTTTTTTTACATATTTTGCTCGATGTCTTTTTGTCGTTCGTATTATCAATAATTAGTTTGATGAGTTTCTAATGCCCGGCGATTTAGAAGATGAACAGATTTTAGTGAAGCACTCCAAGTGCCAAAAAAAGTCACAAAAGTCGAAATGACTTCAAAACGATTGAGAATCAGCTATGAGTTATATTATATTTAAAAAAATGAAATGGGTACAACCGAAACTGCCTTTTAAAGGAAAATACTTTAAAATGAGAGAGCGTAGGGCAAAATCTTATAACCCAAATCCGTAAACGTCTAATGATTAACCCGCGTTGAAACACCCGGTATAAATGATTTCTGTTTTCGTATATTGTACGTATCATATGTTATTATAAATTTCGCGATTATCTTAGTTGTTACATTTAATTGAGGGAGGCGTTCCGGTTGAAAAATAGCCTCGTTCAATCTCCCATTCACTTTCTCAAAAAGGAACTACCAGTTTGAAATACGAGGAGCCTCGGCTATTTCACGCTGAAAGACAAAACCGCTTCAACTGGCGCATAGGGGATATCATCCGAGTGGAAAATAATTCACCATCCACGTGTGAAACGTGCGGCAACTGGCAAATTCAAAATGCCCGAACAGAGTACAATTCGAAAACGTAATTTACAAACAGCGAATAAGCCCTAAAAACAGGAAACCCCATTCATAAATTCGGCATAATTATATGAATGATTAATGCATCGCTATTCGAATTGCCGCCGATCCACCTGACCCCGATGGGGTTTTCGCAATAGCGCCAAATGCTTCGTCGATTCGTCGGTGTGGTCTTTCATATCACATATCACATAGAACCAAATTGATTGGGACATTTTAACGAAAAATCCATTACAGGCCAACATTAACATCACCAACAATTGGTGATAGGAGGACGTATGATAAAATAAAACGAGTCGATGGAAACTATTATTGGGCATCTTAGATAGAGTGAGATGAGGCATATTGTGCCACTGCAAAGTGATCTGCGGCACATTGAGCTCATTCGGTAGAAGGAACGGCACAGCGAACCTTCGCTTTTTGGAACAAATGTGTCTTAAATTCGAATAATTCATTAAATTGATTCGAACAAAACGCGCATGTCATGATGGTTCATTTAATTTCGTTCATTTCGAAGGAGCTGCACAGTTCAAAAGTGGCGGGCATTTCAAGTGAGCCGTTTTCACGCTATTTTCTTAGTGAGTGCTGCATTCGCTTTATGTGTGGCACAGTTCAAAGTGAACGACTAGTCAATGAACGACCTAACATTAATATCATGAACAAATTGGCGAAGTTATCTGTTTTGATAATTACAGTTCATGATGCAAATACTTTGAAATACGTTGCATTTCAGTGATAGTTTTTGCTAGCAAATGAACGATTCAATATCAGTCAAAATCCAAAATGTGAAAAGTGGTTGGTTTGCCATTTTTCGAACCGAAACTTTTTAGTACACTACAAGGTACAGTTGAAAAAAAAACGAGAAAACAAGAAACGTTTCTACGTGGTAAACAAATTATCTTGTAAATTTTTCTTTGAGTTCAACTTAGTTCTATGAGACTCCATTTCAAAATTCCAATAGTTTTTTTGCAGATTCCAGAAACCCAGAAGATACTTGAACTTCCAGAAGCGAAAATTTTGAATTGTTCCTACTTGGGTGTGCGATGGCAGTCCTCGAATAGGTATGTCATTAAATTTTTTCAGATTTAGCATTGGGACATTACTCCATTGACTGGACTAATAGCCAACTTTAATTTATGATAATTTGCATGAACCTAATCGACGTCAAGCATATTAAATTTTACGGTTCGTTTGATGTGCGGGAAAACTAGGAACTCGAGCGACTGTTTTATGTTTGAGTTTTCTTTTTCCACCGATGAAATTAGTCGCGGTCGTTGGCTATTATCCACCTCTACTTTAGCGGATTCAATTTTCGCTGTCGAGATTCGGAAAGTTCAGCGTGAAATTTACTATGGATATTCCGGATTATCTCCGGCACAAGGTGAACTCTGAAACATAATAAAAGAAACTTAATTCTGGTTAAATTGAAACAAAGCAAAGGAAATTTCAAGTTTCCGAACGGAAACTTTGGTCACGTATTAAAGTATTATTCACGCCTCGATAAGCCCGAACTGATTGACGATCTAACGCACCTTTATTAGTCCGGTCAAATATTAAAAACGAACGGTCTTTTCCATATTTCCGGACTGCGAAATTCTAGTGATAGATGAAAATTCAACATTCACTTGATGCTAATCATAAGCATGGGAATTTACATCATTTATGCCCGTTTGTACCGCAACACTAATGACTAATGTATCAATCGAAACCTAACTCGAAGATCTGTGCCGCTTCGTCATCGAAACCGCATCCTAAATTCAGGTAGCCGATTTGTACGGCGTAAGTTAGGTCGAGCTTTGAGCCTGCGCGTCTTGAAAACTCCTCCTTTTGACCGAATTATTCGATACGTAACTCACGCTATTGCGGTGCAACGAAACTGTGACTCATCTTAGGACCGGTTACCAACTTACGCCGATTATAGGTATAAGACGGAGCAAACGGCATTTTAACTATAAGAATCGACACATTTTGCCTATTTTCTAGGCGTTCATGTCTAGAAGTATAAGAAAAATGAGATAATGCGGCGTTTAGAGAGCTATAACCAAAAAATATTGGATTTAATAATGCGGAAACCCCAAAAAATGTATTTCTTTCAGCCCTGTGCTTTACGGTAATCGGTATTGTTTTAAATGTCAGCTAAGAAATATGAACAACTTCGAAGTAGACATGATGAAAATTCGTTTTAATTTTTTATACTCTACGGATCGTAATTGAAAATTGACGCATTACGCGTCGTTTTTCTGATTACAGGTCAGCAGGGTGATATAAATAGTAACGTGTTAAGATTAAAAAATAATAAATAATATTCAAATTTCGGAACATTAAATCGTCTACGTTTTATATATTTATTAATCAATTATCAGAACTGCATCATGAATTGTAATTGTCAAAACAGATAACTCCGCTAGTTTTTACGTGATATTAATATTGGATCATTCACTTTGAACTGTGCCGCACATAAAGCGAACGAACCACTCGCTAAGCAAATAGCGCTCATTTGGAAACGGGCGACTCGCTTGAAAAGAACGGCCGCTCATTCGAAATGAGCGGCTCCGTTGAAATGCCCGCCACTTTTGAACTGTGCAGCTCCTTCGAAACGAACGACTGTTTTCAACTCCTCTGACATGCGCGCTTTATTCAAATCATTTGAAGTGAATATTCGACTTTGAGAGTAGAAGAAAATTTAACATACGTTCCACCGAACTATAAATATGAGGAACTCTAAACAATCATTTGGTGCTAAACATATGCGATTGCATGGGGATTTATAGCATTTATAAATTATAAGAATCGACACATCTTACTTATTTTCTGGAAGGTTGAAAAAATGAGATGATGAGAGAGCTACAAGAAAAAATATTGATTACAATAATGGAGAAAGCCAAAAACAAAACTGCTTAATTGTGGTTTTACTCATGTGATTGGATTATTGGTATCGTTTTAATAGTCAGATTAAGAAATATGAACGAAGAATCAGTTTGGAGTTTTTTATATTCCATGGATCTTATTTGAAAATTCACGCAGTGATTATCAAAATTCGTGTCGTTTTTTGAATGGTAGGTGAGCAGATTTTCGTTATTAATTCACACAGTAACATGTTTGGATCAAATAAAAAATAATATCAAATTTCGGAAAATTAAATCGTCTTTTGATTACTCGTTGTCAGTATCTCGAAAAGACACATTTTATATGCATATTAGTCAATTATCAGTACTGCATCATGAATTGCAATTATCAAAACAGATAACTTCGCTAGTTTTTCCACGATATTATTTTTGGGTCGTTCAGTAACGAGTCGTTCACTTTGAACTGTGCCACACATAAAGCGATTGAAATACTCGCTAAGAAAACAGCGACTCACTTGAAATGCCCGCCACTTTTGAACTGTGCAGCTCCTTCGAAATGAACGATTTTTTCAAAGTCCTATGAAATGCGCGTTTTCTTCAAATCCGTTCAATGAATTATTCGAATTTTAGACATTTGTTACGAAAAACAAACGATTGCAGTGCCGTTTGTTCTACCGAATGAGCTCACTGTGCCGCAAATCACTGTGCGGTGGCGCAATAGGACTTAGCTCACTTTATCTATAGGGCGTGACTTCGACAGAACGAACGATACCGAACGTGCCATTTATGTCAACTATAATCGATATAAAAAGTAGGAGTCACCTACGAATATGTTGAACTTAAACATAAAAAACGAATGAACAACTGAAACGATTTTCAGAATCAAACGAGAAAGTACACCGAAGAAAAAAGTTATTTGGTTTTTTTTATATTTTGACAACTTAAATGAAATTATACTTCCGATATTTTCAGGGCGATTAATAACAATAATCAAATATTCCGAGGAAAATTGCACGCGATCTTTCCGGAAACTGAATGGAAAACAGCGAAATCGAAAAAAATGCGCCAAAGGGATAAATTTCGATGCACTCCAAATTTCGATTTAAACTAAAAATCTCATCAAATATGGAAGGGACATTAAAGAAACAAGCTTTTAAAATTTCACGGTATGAAAAAAAATTTCCTGAAATTAACCTGCTGAAATTGAAAAGAATATTGTGGAATATGTGGCAAGATCTTGTAAATATTACGCAAACAACTGAATGATGAAGAAATAAAAACTAGAAACATTTCACATAAATATAAATTTTCGAATTATTGAATTCATTTTCGTGGTTTCTAAAGAGCTCGTAAAATTTTCTTATTGCTGACTGACTGATCAACAATTGATTTAACCGCATTGTATTGCACAGTCCTCAAGACGTGATTAGTGCCGGAACCCGGGATGAATTTCGTAATCCTCGGCGCCACAACAAGTTTAACCTAATCGGTACACTTTGATTGACCGGTTCAAGCAAACAGGATGCCGAAGGCGCTGACAGCGCCCTACTCCATCCTCTACAACCTCCTCAGCCGAATCAATACCTGCTGCTGACTCGGGGATGAATGGAAAAACTAATACGTGTTCGAGTTATGTGAATTTCAAAAATATACCGGGTGTCCCAAAAGTATGTACACACCGGAAAATCTCGGTCATTATTGGCGCTGGAAAAAATCTTTCAATAGAAAAGTTCTAGGAAATGAAACGGCGCATCGGATGATGACCTTAAATTTGACCTTGGGTTTGACTTTCAAGGTCATTTAGATGTCATATTGATTCTTTCAAATTGGAACCCACCTTTTTTATCACGGAAATGGTAAGGGGATAAAATTCCCTTTCCAACGATATAAATATCATTGGGGCCAACTTGAACCGGGAGGTCATTTTAAGGTCAAATCTACAAATTAGGTGATATTGGTTTTCTCGAGTCCATAACTAAGAAAATAGGGGACCTGGAAAAAAACTTTCAATACAAAAATTTCAGACGCATCTGATGGTGACCTTAACTTTCACTTGGGGTTTAAAGATCATTTGAGGATGAAGTAACTTTCTTAACAAAAATCTTCTATTTTATTACATGAATAGAAAATATGGAATTCAAAAATTTACGCTAAATCTATGGAGTTCGTGTCCGGCCAGTGGAGGCGAAACACGGTGGTATCCTTTTGGTGCGTTTCAAAAATTGTGATCCTCAAATCAACTCAAGGTCAAATTCAAGGTCACCATCACATTCGCTGAAATTTTTTATTGAAGGTTTTTTCCACCGCACCTTTTTTCCTAACTATAGGCTCGAGAAAACCAACATCACCTTATTTGTAGATTTGACCTTAAAATGACCTCCGGGTCAAGTTCGATCCCAATGATATTTATATCGTTGGAAAGGGAATTTTATCTCCTTACCATTTCCGTGATAAAAAAGGGGGGGTTTCAATTTAGAAGAATCAATATGACATCTAAATGACCTTGAAAGTCAAATTTAAGGTCATCATCCGATGCGCCGTTTCATTTCCTAAAACTTTTCTATTGAAAGATTTTTTCCCATCATTACATGATCTTTAAGCCAAGTTTTAAACAATTTTTACAAAATGTTAGTCAAGCGACAGAATTCAATAATTCCATTGGTTTCGGACGGAAAATAACGCGTCGAGCTAGTAGAAATTATATTCTAGCCCTTGCAGCGTCACAGCGAACCCATAGTTCTCCACGAATAGTCCACAACAACAAAACCAAGCCCGAGCACCCTTCCCTTTATCCGACATTATAAACAATGGGTCTAATTACGAAAATCGTAGTGGCAAAGTTTTATTCCATTTCGGAACTAAATAGACGGCATTGTTGAATAGAGCCTCAAGGTGTTGGCCATTCTCTCTTCCTAATAGGAAAACTCTAAATATTACGAGCCGATCCGACGAAAACATGTCTCATCGAGGACGCGAAATATTGCGAAACAGCGCTTATTCCTTATTTGGAAATTCGCCAGATGTTTTGTGAATATGGCCGGTTCTTTTCGCTTTCGAATTTTAATACTCAATTCGCCTTGTTTCCCGTAAAATTGCCCTGTTCCCGAACGAAACGCCACTAATTGAATTTAATGATCCCCACGCGGTCTTGTTACATGAATTTGAGTGTACATTAAGTTCTCGAGAGTTTTACTCCTGTCCTCGGGAACAACTCAAACTTATTGTCCCGATGAAGTGTATTCTCGTTTTTCATCTTTTTTTTTTAATTAAGCCACGGCTCAGTATTCGGGTTAAGGGTTTACGGGAGCGCGAATTTCCCTGCCGGATGCACAATAAAACCAAATCTCTGTTCGACAAAGAGAGTAGGTCCCGCTCGTACGCAACTTTTATACAGGCGATGCGGTTGCGGAAACAAAAGTGTAAAAAGGACGATTTGCTGAACTTGCTAACGTGAATGTTCCGGGTGAAGGACGAGATGGATTGGCGTTTTTGCGATCGGGAAAGGGTTGATGAGGGCGGTGTGAAGTATATCGAAATTTGTTTCGCGTTGATCTAGTTTATAGATCTCGCGTTCGTTCGACCTTTCCAATTCGCTGAACACACATCTCTCAACTCTATTTTCTTCGTTTTCTTATCACGGGGGGAAAATGATCATTCCATTTGGTGATAACTGGCTCGCGTTCCCTTCTATCTGGAAACGACGGGAGAAGAATGTTGGAAAATATAAATACACGGTGGATGATTCCTTTTAGATGGATTGCCATTTGTTCTTTTATCTCCCTTTCTTCCTAATTCGTCACAGGTGAATATGAAAAGAACTGAATCGTACAAAAGTATGACGAAATGAAATAATTAAAAACCGACTTATATTAACTAGTAACGACCTCGGAAATGAATATTAATGATGAATTATAATAAAAAAGATCCCACCTTGTGCACCATTGGGAAAACATTGAAATTCATCGCCGTATTTGAATATTGTCCTTTCGCGGTGCAGACGCAGATAAAATGAAGCCACCTGTCTTCAAAAATGTAATATCATATAATTTTCTTATCTATGTTCAAATCCTGAGCAGGCGGCTCCGCTGTTTCCCGGATTATTTCCACCCGAACATCCTTCATACCTTACAACGACGAGTCCAAAATTACGTCCTTAATCGATAAATCGTTCACACTCGAACGGCGTCCTTTTCCCGTTGCATCGAAATTACGGTACATTTTCCGTATCCGGTTTGGTTTGGCGAGCGGATATAGACGTTCCCGAAATTCGCGGGCGAACGGTCAGAGAATCGCTTGTTGATTTTTCCGTGCGACTCGACGCCGACGACGCACCCCCTTTTACACGAGGAAAGGGGCGTAAAGTTTGAGGACGTGAATATTCAGCGGCTTCGAAAGATGAAACACACGTACACGTACTTGTTGACGTTCGAAAATTTATATTCATGAGCAGCCACGGACTTGTTGTGCCTTGCCTGGTACCTGGGTAATCTGAAACGAAGACGATGCAGACGCCGACGGAGCAAACACCTTTCCGCCATCACGACGCATCTCGGCTATCTGTTAAGGATCGCCCCGTATTCATGATTAGATATCATTACAGGGTTGAAAAGGTTGCTTTTCCTTTGCAATTTTTTGATGTGCAACATATTTGCTCTCGCTTGTCCGTAAAGGGACGAAAGTGTGTAACAAGAAGCACGAAAACGCCCGCTATTTGATTTGAGCGTGCGCAGTTTTCGAGTTGGCCACTTATGGCTTATGACCATCGATGTATACAATAGATTGACCGCTGGTAAGGCGAGAGTCCATGAGAAACGGGGCCCGCCTCCCCGCTCTAACTATTATTTGCTAAGCAAACGCTTTCTGTCCCCCTTTCTGTTTTCGGTCCGCTTACCGGTATACCAGGGATCGATCCAGTGTATACAGAGTGTCCATGAAAATCTGGGAGATCTCTCGGATTCAGATAGAACTTTAAAAAATAAGATGACAAGTTTCCATAAATTTTTTTCCTAGCGGCCCTGCCTACGGAAGTACGGCCTCCTAAAGGACGCCACTGATAATCAATTTTTCTTTTAATTTTCAAACTGCATTTGTTTAAATCTGGTAATTTTGTCGGATTGAATAACCTAAACTAAAACGTTTTTGTGTTCCTTGAATGTTTTTCATAACACACTTTGCTGCAGACAAAAAAATTAGAAATCATGGTTTCTCCTTGATAAAAATAAAACATTCTTTTAATTTTTCTTTCTCGAAAAAGGTTGATTTTACCGACAATGAACAGGAGTACCTTTTCTTTAGCTTAATATTCAAAGTCTTCAAATTTATTTTTTTAAACTCCTTATCATACAGGGTGTTAAAAATGTAAGCAATAAAATGTACAACCTAGTCCGCCCCTGAAAAACTAAACAAGCTAATTATGTTTTGAGGGCAGTAATTTAAGAAGTCCTTTCTACTGTTTATCGTATTAAATTTTCATTAAATTATCTTAAGAAGTTTAAAAGTTATTCACGAGAAATTGATTACCAGGAGGTCGTACCTCCGTAGGAAGAGCCGCTAGGAAAAAAAATTATGGGAACTTGTCATCTTATTTTTAATGTTTTGTCTGAATCCGAGAGATCTCCCACATTCTCCTGGACACTCTGTATATGGTAGGCTCTTTGCAGACCTTTTTGATAGATTATAGATTATGGATGTGAAACTTCGATTTTGATACAAATAATTCCATTAAAAGATGCGTTTTTAATAATTTTTTCTTTTTCTTTGTAATAATGAAATTTCCTCATTTCTCATTCACTCTTTTCTAAGTGACTCCAATTACTTTGAATTTTTTCTAATAAATCGTCGATATTTCTTTTTAAATTTGTCACAGTTTTATCTGAGTTTTATGTCAAATTTATACAATATGAAAAAAAATGAAATTCTGACGAAAAAATCGTAGGAAAAAGGACTGTACGCGTATTTCTGTTTTTATTTATTTCTGGAGGTTATGTATGACAATAATTTATTTATTTGATTGTTCAATTTTTTGTTCGTTTGTTGTTTCCTCCATTTTTGTTGTTGTTGGTTACGAAATTTATCCCGGGTTTCGGCACTAATCACGACTTGGAAACAAGAATCTACCGTGGTTGAGGAAAAAATTTATTTTAATCAAATTGCGATTGATATTTATTTGATAAACATTTCAATTTCAATTTTAATTCGAATAATCTATTCCAAAGACCAACACGAACTTTCTTGTCGCAAAGAGGATATTAATTGGAAACTTTTCAGGAATATTCGAAATGCTGTTCGCACATATTTCGAGAAAAAAAATTGGACACCGCGATTTCCCATTTTAGGATTTCTTTGTATATTTCGGAGATTTGCATGTCTATTTTGCATTTTTTTGAGGTCTCTCGAAGATGTAATTTGTCTATATTGTTTGGCCTGTTGGTCTATTTTTAAGATTTCAAGTATTATAATCTGAGTCCGTTTCGTCTGTGCATGAAGACAGTTTCGCGTGTTTTATCTGTGTTTGTTTCATCTCTCTATTATGAAAGTTTTGTGTGCATCATTTTAGGCTATTTCGTGTCTTTGTACCAGAAGTTTCGCCCGTTTAGTTTGCGTCCCTATTTTCACTTTAACTCCACTGTTTATTTTGGAAGTATGGCTTGACTATTTCGTATTTACTTAATTTGCATGTCTATTTTGAAGGGATCGCGTGTAGATTTGGGGTTTGTTATGTCTATGCAAACAAACAATTTCGACCGTCTATTTTGAGTTTGTCCGTTTGGAGGAATTTAACATTGTCCATTTTGCACGCGCCTCGTGCCTATTTAAGGTTCGTTTCGTGTCTATATTTTGAAGATACTGCATGTCTATATTGTGTAATGTGTTCGTTCATTTCACAGGTGTCTGGTGTTTTATTTGGGTTTGTTTCGTCTGTCGAATTTAGTAATCTCAACCGTTTATTTTGTGTTCGTTTCGTTTGTCTATTTGGAGGAATTTGTTGGTGCAGCGTGTCTATTTAAAGTTCGATTCATCTTTATATTCTGAAAATCCTACATGTGTATTTTGTATTCGCTTCGTCTATTTTTTAGACGTATTGCATGTCTACATTGCGGATTCTTTTCATTTATGTTAGAGGTTTGGCGTGTTTTATTTGCGTTTGTCTCCTCGGTCTATTTTATAAGTTTCTCCGTCTTTTTTTGTTTCTTTTGTGTCTATTTTTGGAATTTTGAATCTCTATTTTGACTTTGAATCGAGTGTTTATCTCTAATTGATGTGTCAATTTTTAGGTGCCTCGTGCCTGTTTGAGGTTCGTCTCGTCTATATGTTTTGAAGATACTGCATGTTTATATTGTGTATTGTGTTCGTTCATTTCGCAGGCTCCTGGTGTCTTATTTGGGTTTTTTCATCTGTCTGGTTTAGAAATCTCAACCGTTTATTTTGTGTTCAATTCGTTTATCTATTTGGAGGGATTTGAGACTCTATTTCCTCCTAAATTCATCCGTGAATTTTGTAGATGTTGCCTGAAGTTCGATTCCTCTCTACATTTTGAAAATTCTACATGTGTATTTTGTATTCGCTTCTATATTGGAGTTTTCGCGTGGTTAGACTGCTTCAATTTTTAATATCACCTTCCGAAAGAAAAAGTGCCACTCAGCGACTTAAATATATCTTTAGAACAAATTTACGAAATTTTTCACTCAAGTGGAAGAAAAATCTGGATTTTCTTATTTCCTACAACTTGTCTCGCTCAACTCCGTTCGATAGGACCCGTCGTTCAGTCGGAAATTGCGAAAAACAGTTGTCAACCCTTAAAAAGCCAATCCACTTCGCTCCAGATAGCAATTATCGGTTCGATTTTTTCCTCTTTTTTTAAATCGCTCGTTCGACAATATCCTCGTGTCAGATAACATGGGAATTATTTATTTTTGCGTCTATTTCAAACTGGACTACAATCATTTCTAGCCGATTTGAATGAACTTGAAACAAAAACACGCGTCCATTGTTGAAACATATTCCAACGAAGTGTCCCCGTTTCTTTTCTCATTGTTTTTCGTACGAGTGCATGCGAGAAGAACGAACAGATGGTAGATAATTCACAGAGTGCCCCACATGCATAGTATATTATAGCATATATGCATGTACGTGGTGTGGTGTAGCGGTGTGAATGCCGTCGTGAAAGAGCGTTCACAAAACGCCCGGAGTCTTCGTTGTTGCGGGTGAAAGACCGGACGACGAATCACGACCGTTTTCGGTCCGCTTTCCAACTCGTACGAGGGATCTGGGAAAAAAAGTCCACGATCCTATGCATAAATTAAAAGGAAAAAAAGAAAGATCCGTACAACTGCTGAAATAATGGATCGCGCACATCCGACGATCTTGAACTATGAAAAATAAATTTTAGTCTTCGCGAAATGCAAGATAAGCTTTTTCGCAGCTAAAATAATTGTCCCGCCTTTCGTTGAACGTTCTCTGCGAAATCACGTCGGTTCAATTCCCACCTCAGTTTCGAATGGCTTGTACAAACGTGGTTTTAATTATCACCGAACAACGTATTGAATTTGATTAGATGAATTAAGTGTGTACGAGAAAAACAAAAAACACGAATTTGATAAAATTTTCAACCCCTTAAGCCTCTAATTGTCACTTTTTTCGTCCGAACGATATGAGTCTCTTGATTTAACCACTCCGAGGAAGCGGAAATAATAGATCAAATGTAATGAGGAGTAGACTAATATCAAATTCACTGTGACACTTTATAATAATTCTAAGGCCAAATGCAAGTCTACCACTAGGCTTTTAATCCTGAATATGAGATGAGAGTTGAGATCGATTCATAATTCGGTTTAAAGAAGATCTTTCACTTCAACTCAAAGTGAAACCCGGAAAAAACTGATTCTTTTTCGATTCATGAATATTTAAATGACATTTCAGTTTCAAGAAAAGTCAACTTAGGTTACTTGATAATATTTAGGAATTTAAACGATTATCCCATTGTTCGAATTCTTGTTACTTTACAATAGTTTCAAGATAAGAATGGCAGCGATTATACTTGAGATCGTTACATAAACCAAAGTCGCCTCTGCATAACTGGAATGATTAGCTTTATAATAATCTATAAATTTACTGTCAACGTGACAGTCCATGAAATCGACTTAAATTTTAGGGAATATTATTATAATAAATCAGAACGATCAAAACTAAGATAAATATAAATCGAGAGGAAAATGGAGAGAGAAAATGAAGTGAAACTATGCATATGTGACAACTTAGAGAAAAACACTTCGGAGGAATCAATTTTCTGTGAAAACTGTAGAATATGGTATCACTCCACGTGTGCTGGATTATCTGATGCTGAAGTGCTAGAATTAAGCCGACATCCCAAGGATATCTCATGGTATTGCCAAAAATGTCTGATCACCGAAACTCAAAATTTTTCTAATCAATCTCAATTTTCAAACCTCAATACTACATCAGAAGTGAATTATATCACCTGCCCATTATGTCCCACATCAAATAAAACCTATGCTGGAGTACGGGGCCTTAAAATTCATCATGGAAGAAAACACAAAGATGTACCTCCCCCAGAGACATTTACGAATTCTTTGGAAGAGTTTATAAATTCATTAGTAGACAAGAAACATTCAGTGAAAATTTTAAAAAGGATTCCAAAAGGCGCCCGATTTGCAGCAGCTTCAAAATTGTCATTCGTACTCAATCAAGGAATGCAGAAAAATGATCTGTCTTCCTGGTGGGCAATCCTAACTTTCGCTTTTAATTGTCTTTGCATTCCATCCGGTTCAACCAACAAACCATTGAGTAGACTAGTCAAACAAAATATTTCTGGAAATGGAACAATATTCCAAAAAATTGATCGCAAAAACGGCATTAATCTTTCCAATCGTGTTGAATCGAAGATTTCTGAAGGCGATGTGAGGGGAGCGGTTAAGTTGTTATCTTCCTCCGACTCTCTAGCTCCTGAAACTCAAGATATTTACGAAATGCTTCTAATGAAACATCCACCACAAGCTGAAGTTGATTTAGACATCAACGAAAATGATTTCTGCAATTTCTCACCACCTATAACGAAAGAAGAAGATGTTATCAAAGCAATTAACAGTTTTCCTAATGGTTCAAGCGCGGGATTGGATGGATTGCGTCCACAACATTTAAAAGATATGATCTCTCTAGCCAACGGAGACGCAGCTTTGAAGCTAATAAAATCATTAACTGATTTTGCCAACTTCGTTCTCGCTGGAAAAATAAACAAGGAGGTACATTCGATCTTCTTCGGAGCTAATATGTGTGCTCTTAAAAAAAAAGATGGAGGATTACGACCAATCGCTGTTGGAAATACGCTTCGTAGATTTATTTCAAAAATTGCCTGTTCCTCTGTAAGTTCGCAAATAGGTCCGTATCTGCGCCCTATCCAATTAGGTTTCGCAACAAAAGGAGGATGTGAAGCTATTGTTCATGCCACAAGAACATTTATCCAGACCAACTCTACCTCTAATAAAATAGTCCTGAAGATAGACTTTCAAAACGCGTTTAATAGCGTCTCTAGGAATGCCATTTTGAACAGCGTTAAAACCAAATGCCCATCTCTAACGGCATTTTTTTGGCAAGCTTATTCCAGTTCGACTACGATATTTTTTAACAAATGGAGGATAGCATCAAACTCTATTCAACAAGGTGATCCAGCTGGACCGTTGTTATTCTGTCTCGCTCTACAAGAATGCATTACAACTTTTGCTTCGGAAGTTAAGATGTTTTACCTAGATGACGGAATGTTAGCAGGAAATGCAGCAACAGTACTGCAAGACTTCAGTAAATTGATTAAAAACTGCAAAAATATTGGACTAAACGTAAATCCAAGCAAATGCGAGATATTTTGTTGCACGTCAATTTCCGAAGATCTTAAACAAAAATTTGAAGAACTATCTCCTGGAATCAAATGGGTTAAGCACTTGACTTTGTTAGGAGCCCCAATTTCGGATAATTGTATTTCACAAGTTTTCCTAAAAAAGATAGAGGATGTTGAGTTATTACTAACTCGGCTCAAGGAACTTAAGAAGAATCATATCAGCTATTTCCTGCTTAGAAATTGTTTTGCTGTTCCAAAGCTGGTTTACATTTTACGAACCACTCCAGTATGGAAATACCCAGAATTAGTGAACACTTTTGATAACCACGTTAAAAATGCTTTGGAATTTCTTTTCAACTCGTCTTTCTCACCAAAATCGTACCTTCAGGCAACATTACCGATCAATTATGGAGGGATTGGAGTTCGAAAACTCTCAGATATCTATCTTCCAGCTTTTTATCTTCAGCACATGTAAATGCTTGGCTCGTCAATTTGATGTTAAACTTTACTTCGGATGAACCAATGTCTGCACATGTAGTTGAATGTTTAGAAGACTGGTCTAACACCTTCAAGATTGTACCCAAAATTGTCACTCTTCAAAAAAATTGGGATAAAATTGTAATCGATCATATCATATCGAACTCTCCAATGAAATCGGACGTGGAAGTTGCTATAGCAAAAGCTCTGGAAAGGAAAGAATCTAATTCTTGGTTACACGCGTTACCCTCTAGATGCTTAGGTACTCTCCTAGATAATAACACCTTTAGGATAGCAATCGGTCTACGCCTTAGTTTGAAGATTTGCAAAAAACATATATGTTGCGAATGTGGCACTATAGTTAACGAATACGGAAGACATGGATTAAGTTGCTCGAAAAGCCTAGGCCGTTTCCCACGACACCAAGAGATCAACAACATTATTTTACGAGCTCTCTCCTCTGTTAAAATCCCCGCCAGGTTAGAGCCTACTGGCCTGTCATCAGAGAACAACTTACGTGCGGACGGAATAACTTTAATACCCTGGACTACAGGACAATGTCTCACTTGGGATGCGACCTGTTTAGACACAGTTGCCCCTTCACATTTAAAATCATCTTGTAGTGGTGCTGGCAAAGTAGCAGAAGAAGCAGCAAAAGTCAAAATTCGAAAGTACAGATCCCTAATTGAACAAAATCTGATCTTTGTTCCATTCGCTATCGAAACCTTTGGTCCTTGGTGTGATCAGGCATTAGATTTTGTTAAAAAATTAGGAAAATTGATAAGTCAACGAACAGCAGAACCTAGAGCAACTTGTTTCTTGATGCAGCGGATTGGAATTGCAATCCAAATTGGAAACGCAACATCAATCATGGGAACTTTCCCGAAAAACAAGCCTCTAGATGAAATTTTTTATGTACTTAGCGAATTTTTATAGTGTTAAATTAAATATTATGAAAAAAGAAAAAAAAAATAATTTATAACAATCTACTCAATACTGAATATTTTCCGAGAAGACTTTTCTGGAGCTACAAGCAGAACTCAATATGAACAATAGCACAGCAACGTTAAAAATAATTGAGTAAAATCCGACGAGGTGGCAAGATTAAACTAAGGTTTTCACCTATGGATTGTTCAGTCGCAAATTAAACCAGCAACGAAAAAATGGACGCATAAAACCTACATTGGCACCAAACGACTCTTTCTATCTTGTTTACATCATCTAATATATCAAAAAGATTTACGACCCAAAAATTTACGAATCCTATCACATAAACAGCAGTTTGTTGAATGTGAGACTATTACGTTACACGACGTTGTATTTCCTCACCATCAAGACCCAATACTTATTCCGGTCTTTTTGCGTCTTATTTTGACCGTTCCGCATTATCTACAAGCGCCGTTTCTGGGTCACGATGAAAATATATCACAACGATGAAGCCCCTTTGGTTTATACAGACAACGTAATGGAGTCCAATAATCCTGGAAATGTTGTTATAATAATAGTCTCATGAGTTATATCTACGAATCAGACGCGGTAAACGAGCCACTGCGACCTCAGGGAGAACGCATAAGCGGCTCAAACTATCGTCCGCTGCAGTGAGTCAAATAGCGTAGCCTCCTTATATACTTTCAACTGAGCTAGTTCGCAGGTGGTGGATGCTCACTATATTATTTATATACTTACACATATACCTCAACACCAACCAAAACTACCCAATGACTCAAAAAATTGAGTGTTCGATCTAACTTAAACCTAACCTAACGTCACCTAACCTAACCAAACACAAAGCATGAAACCGTAGGGTAACCCACGCTATTCAGTCTACCAGGTTATTGTAGGATAGAAAATGAAGTTGGACAAGACATGCATAAAATTTTGAGGTAAGATTATGTAGGTTATGTTTGGTTAGGAAAAAAGAGATCTACACAAGGAAAGGACTAAATCTAGATTAGGTTATTAGGGAATTGGGGTTTTTAAAGAATATCATGGGTTACATTTGGACAATGTATGTTATTTCAGGTTGAAAGATTTGAAATTGGCGAGAAAGGGCAAAAATTTAGGTTAGGTTTTAAGGGAGTCGGGCTATTCAAGTTATTTGAGTTTAGTTTACTTTATTTTATGTTAGATGACGTTAAAAAGATAAGGAACCCCAATTATTAAGTTAGGCTATGTGAATGAGAAATTAAGCCGGTTAGGTAGTTATTGTAGCCCATTATGGGTTATTTTTAGTATTGGTATAGAATTATTTTTGGTGAGATAATAAAATAAGGTAGAAAGCAACATTTATCTTAGGTTATTTCTACGTAGAGAACGAGAAGAAGGCTAGAAAGCGTAAAAATGAGAAATAGGTTATAATTTAGGTTAGGTCAGGTTTGAGCGAAATATTGTCAACTAAATTTTCGTTTATCGTAGTTACTCAGGGTAGCTCAATTCGTTGACGATGCTCGTCGAGTAAAACGCAAAGATGTGGGGGTACAAAAGATATATTGACTCATCCCAAATACAAAAAGAATAATCCAATCGCTCCCAACATCGGAGCGTTCACACACAAACATCGGAACGAGATTTCAAGAAATAAAGTACGAAAAAATCACTAATAACGCGCCCTTCGTTACTTGGACTATGTTTCAAATATTACAAATACCGACGGTACTCGCAAATGGAGATCGTTTACACTAGACGTCGGTTCACTTCCTATGATTTTCCGGTGGGCTGACGGCACATTTCCAGGAATTCTGTTTAGATTGCAGTTTTTGGTACATGCGCCGTGTAGAACGATGCTTCATGTACGCCTAGAATTCCTGGCATCCGCCGGACATTTCTTATTACGATGGACAAGTTGAGTGAATGTTTCCAAAGTGGAACGAGATGTTTTTTTGGTAGCATTCTGAGCCCCATTTCACCATTACTAAGGGAACTTGTTACTTGTTTTACAATTTGGTGGTAATAGTTGAGAGGTTAAGTAGCAGTAGCAGGTCAGCCGAAAGTAGCAGCAGTCGTTTGAGTTAGGCCGCTCAGTAAGGAATCGTTCAATCTGAACGACACACTTAAATGAACGGTAACGTGCCGCACAGTGTAGCGAATGAGCAACTAGAGAAGAGCGGCTCACTTGAAAAGAGCAACTCGTTCGAAATAAACAAAGTGCGGAAATATCCTTAAAAAACCAATTTAGAGCGTCATCTTCTTTTCGTGATGAGCAAAATCGAGTTTTTTCTTGAGTTAATGGGAAATTCAATGTATATATCCGCGAGGCCTGGGGGGCAATTCCCGAAGCGGCATTTTCTTTCATCCACCTCGCACTAAACTAGCTCTTCGTATGAAAGAGCAACGAACAACAAAAAAGAATTCAAAACACGAATAATAGCAAGAGCAAATTCGCAAGGTCTAATAATCTTTCGAGTGGTCTTAATAGTAATTGGCTCATTTTAAACAATAAATAGGGAGTCGAATCGATCCTCAAAATACATGGCAGTTTAACAGTCTTCCCAGTTCGAAGCTTTTCGCGTTTCAACGTTAAAACTGGAGGCAATAAATTCCATTCCCAATTTGTTCAACTCTACTTCCACCTGATACTTGCCAGAAGTTTACTTTGAAGTCGTTCGTTATGAATTTTATTTGCCGCTTTTCTTTGATCTCCCGACCCATAACGGGGTAACAAATTCGGCTTTCGATATGCGTCAAATATAAGGGAAATACTTCGATTCCGTTAGAAATTTCCACTCAAACGTTACCTGCTCCTATTAATATATGAAAAATCGAATTTCCACGGCCGAGTGATACGTTATTCACCGAGCTATTTCGGTTGGGCTGCCATAATGAGATTAATTAAAACTGACGCTAATAAAATGCGACTAATGGTTATAGTGATTTATTTCGTACATCGGACGGATTTGTATTTTTGATGGAACGTTTCCAAAAATAAACTGATTGCTGCGAGCAATACTTGAGTCACTCGAATCGATCTGTTTTAAAAAAGATAATAATGAAGAAAATCAATTCATATTAACAAAAACGGCATTCGACGCAACAAATGACACAAAAGGATTTTATTCATTCGTTCAGCATTGGTATTCGTTTTGTTGATATTTTTCACGAAATGAGACGTGAATATTTCATGCCACCAACTGCGAAGCTGACGGAAAAAAATTATATTGTCCCATTCGCTTCCTACGGGGAAAATATGAACCCAATACACTTTCTATTGTATCATATTTAACCTTTTAAAAACGAATTCGTTTCGACTGCAGCGCGATGTTTACCTTTTCTTGGGGAAAGAAACTCGTTTAAAAAAGAGCAATAATTCTATATTTTCGCGACGATCGATTTTCCTTTTCTCGCGTAGGGAAAACGTTCCCCTTTCACCAGTTGGCACCGTTGACCACGGGGTGTACCATTTGCAATTACGAAACCGTTTTCAAGGGGGTAAATTAATCGAAAACGTGACGCAGCAAGTACGAATCCGCCAACAACGCGATATTCAGCAGATTTAATAAACGAAACTCTCGAACGTGTACATTGTTCCCTTTCAGTTTCCATTTCATCGAGTCCTAGTTCGGCCGTTTTCCCGGGGAAAAATTCGGAGGGCTGCTCCATTAAAAACTTTTCGACGAGACCAGCTACTCACGCTTCTTATCTCATCCTGTGGGACACATTTATAACGAATATGCGTCCGAACGACAACGCGACGTATGCGAAAACGTGGAACGCGTAGCCGGAAGGTTGGAATGAGGTTGAAATTTCCAGAGTGCTCCTACATTAGCGAATCTTCAGGTCATTTATTATTCATACGTTTATTAGGCGCTAAAGGTTCAGCCGTAAATTACGAAGGCTGTTTCCCAAACGAATATTTTTTGGCCAAAAAAAAAACAACCATGCGCATCGAGATGATTTCGAAAAAAAAATACTGCGATTCTCTGAAACATCATCGTTTTTCGCGTGGATAAATCCGTCAAAACCACATCTTTTTCCATTTTCCATCTAGTGCGGTGTCGGTACAATTACAGCAGTGAAAAGCGTTCAAATGCTCACGAAATGAAAAGTGAAGTTGTTCCGGAAAACAATAACACGGTTTTGTTTGTGACGATGTTACCCATCCCAAATTGTGCTGTTTGACTTGCAGATTTATCGCGACATTCGACGTTCGTCGAGTGTTTTCGCACAATTTCCCCTTTAGGCTGATTAATATAATTCAAATAAACTTCTCGCACGATAAACAAGGACTTTTCTGGAATGAGTGGCGTCTTGCCGACAGAATTAGGCTGAGGAAACAATCGTATTCTCAGGGGTAACGCAATATTCGACCCTCTTCATTACCGTGTCAGCCCGTATCACGGGTGTGAGTGCGAGGAGGGATCAAGAGGAGAAAGACAATCAGACCTAAAACTCGACGCGTGCTTGGAACTTTATGCCAATTCCGTCTTGAAACTGGAAAATTCACACCTGACGGAGGAAACTTCAGGAACTAACGTCATTTACTTCGATGACGCTCGAGAGGTCCATTCGCCCGTCGCATCGATGGAGCTCCCCTTCTCATTCCGGATGTTCTAATGGAGAACGAGACTGTGCTAATGGTTCACTTTCTTGATATTCGCGATTTGTACCCAAAAAACGAATTAAAAAAAAATTGATTATAAGCCTCGGAGCTAATCTGACGGGGGTGCAATCCCCCAACTGCAGTTAAAGGAGAGATGATTATTACTGAATTATTACAGAAACCCTTCAAACAGAGATTTGACATGCCGAAGGTTTTTCAGTTTTAATAGGCATTTCAGACAATTACGGCTGGCGTCCGATCACGTGGCTGTTAGGCTACCAATGATACACGTCCTGTATTGTAAGTTGCCATACAACTCGAATGCAAGTCATAAATATTCAATACTAGGAATTCGAAGGTAGTCAAAGAATAACCCCTGAACAAAAATGGGCTTTGGGTTGTGACTCATATTGCGTCATTACTGAAACTGAAACATTTCTGCTAGTTCACCGCAAAATTTCGAAACTCCTAAATGGAATAAAAAGAATTACGATCACAATATAATAAATAAGGTTTCAGGAACTATTAGTCTCCACAGCAGATCTGAATGCATGTATAGGTTTCAAAACAAGAAGAACACAAAAGAGACCATTTTTCCAAATATTGACTTTTCTTTCAGGTCAACATGAATTTAAAGGAGCAAAAACCCGATTTTGCAGTTAACATGCATTTATAGAAATGTAATAAAACTTTTGTTTCAAAAGATGTTTTCGCTCAAATTTCAAAATTCTTTATGTAATCCCAATAAATTTTATAAAATCAAGGACAATTCTTTGAAAATGTGAGATATAGTTTGAAAATATTCATTAATTATTAAATTTCAAATAAATCAATTGGTGCAAAAGTCGATTTTGAGAATCGTGTCAAATGTTGACGCCCCAACCCAAAAACCACATTTGTTTTCATTGGAATTGATCACAGAAAATTGAAAATCCGATTCCATTCAACAAGAGACGTTTTTTCATTGAAAATGAAAAGAAACCCAATCACTTACTTTAAATTTCTCCATCGGTTAGATTTCAAATGCCGTATTAGTTGGAGACGATGGTTCCAGGTTCTGAAAAAAAAAACGTAAAATGTTAACTTTTGTATTTCATATTCGTGTATTGCCTAACTTAGTGTATCCCAAAGTGGGGGTCGCAGAAAAATTCAGCAGGGTTCGGCAGATATTATTGAAAATAAAGTTGACATACTGAGAGTAATGGATATTTTTTCAATTTGTTTTTTTTATATAATTATTTGGCAATTTTTTGTCTATCAAAGAATCAAAACGAAAAATAACAAAAAAAATTTTTTGTAAATAAATGTATTTTTTCATAAGATGGGTAAGGAAAAATTTCAGAAAATCGTAACAAGCCGCGGTTACAAAAGTTTCGGACATGCTGTTATATCGTGTTAGCATTTTGTTCTCAGACATCATGTAAAATTTTTCAGAAGTGTGCAAGCCAAACAGAATGAACGAAAACGTCGAATCTTTTGAAAAAATATTCTAAGTAAACGAGAATTCCAAGGGAATAATACGAGATTGCGAAAACTATCGAAGATTTTCAGAAAAATTTCGAACATATTTTTAAAAACTTGTATGTTTCTGTCTATCTATTGGATTTTTCTTTGTTTCCTTGGCTATTTCATAAAAATTTTCGAAAATTTTTTTCAAAAACGGAGTTAAAACCAAGCAAAATGGAAAATTTTCTGGATGCAGAAAGTTCAAAGGATTCTGGTTATTTTGATAAGATTTTTGACTTTTTTTTATCTGGAGGATGTCCAACGTTTCCGACGTGAGGTTTTAAAAATTGCAAATTTTTTTTTACAATTTTTTTGATTTTTCCTTTTTTTTTGTTATCGAAAGAAAACACAAGGAAAATTATTAATCATCCAGAAAGCGAATTTTAATACGCATAATTCGGAGAATTGATTCGTTTTTTGAGATTATATTGTATTCGAATAAAACGTCGAATATTTAAAAAAAATATTCCGAGTGTCTGAAATTCCAAGGGAATAATACGAATTTGAAGAAAGTATCAAAGATTTAAGGAGAATTTTCGAGATCTTTCAAATTTTCAAAGTCCCGAACGAGATTTTAAAAAACTTGAATGTTTCCATCAATAATTATTGGACTTTGCTTCATTTCCGTGGATATTTCGTTGAAATTCCTGACAAAATCATCCAAAAACCGAAATCAAAACAATAAAAAAGGAAAAATCAATCATCATCCAGAAAACGTATCTGTATTCACAAATTCTGGGGAATTTGAAAAAATTTCGCCAATATTTTCGTTTGCTTGATTATCTCATAAAAATTCTGGAAATTTTATTTCAGCACATGAGTTAAAAAAAAAGAAAAATAATATAAAATCTGCTATCGACTTGAAAAACTACTGAATACAGAAAGTTCAAAGGAATTTTGGTAATTTAGCTCTGGAGAATCTGCACCCTTTCAACCGTGATTCTTAAAAAATTGAGAATTTTTGTTTACGATTTTTTTTATTTTTCGTTATTTTTTTGGTATACACATAAAAAAAGCAACAAAAATTATTACTATTCCCAAAAACGAATCAAGAATTCAAGGAAATCTCCGATTCTTGATTCGTTTTCTGAGATTATATTGAATTCAATATTTTTTCGTTTATCCTTGCGGTCTTAAATTTCGTGTGAAAATTTAAGAAATAGTGTGCAAACTACACAAATAGAAATAGGACGTCATGTCTTAAAAAAAAATTTCGAAAAGGCCAAATTCCAAGGGAATAATAGACAATTGAGGAAAGTACCAGATATATATGGAGAAATTTTCGATTTCTTTCAATATGCAAAATGAACTTTATTTCATTTACTAAAGTTTTACGAGATGATAGAAATGTTTTCAATTTGTTTCGGTTATATGATTATTTTGTTTTTTTTGTGTATCAAAGAATCAAAAAACAAAAAAAATTGTTTGGTAAATAAATGTTTTTTTTTCATGAAGTGGGGCACGAAAACAGTTTTAAATTGTACAGTCCGGAGCAAAAAAAAAGTTCGCTACTTTGAGCAAACTAATGTAACAGACCAGAACGTTTTGGTGAAAATTATGAGGAGCCTAAGAATATGCTAATAGGAGTTTTTTTGGCTTCAGTTCATTTATTTTGGGGAGCGACTCGTCAATAATTGATTTAATTGCATTCCCGAGCACAGCCGTCAAGTCAAGATTAGTGCCGAAACCCGGGATGAATTTCGAAATGATGGGCGCCTTAACAACGGATTCAACAACAGGCACCGATGGTGAAACTCTGAAAGCATCAACAAACGTCTCCGGTGGCGACAACGGCGTCTTCCTTTCAAACCGCCGGTAACGGTACAGGTACTCCGACTCCACAACCTCCTCAGCCGAATCGATATTTGATGTAGACTTCGAGATCACGATTATTCGGAAAGCTCAATGCGGGTACGAATTATGAGAAGTACATTTTCAGAATTTTCAAAAATTTTATATCATGTTTTGAACGGACGGCACATTTAAGTGAACGGATCGGAAAGAGCCGGAACGACACGATCACTACCGTTTGGTGCCGAACGGTCAGGAAAACAATACTTTAAAACAATATTGTATCGCTAGCGCACTGAGGTTCGGATACGATGCGATACAAAAATACCGATACCTTGGAAAGTAGCGAACATCCCAAGTTTTTGCATAGCTACAAGAGCATAGCGTAATCTCCATTGACGGATTTGATGTCGCGACTCGCTTAAAAGGCGCAAACGATAATAGAATCAGCATTAAATCTGATTTCGGGAACGTCATTTTTGTTGAAGACTCGATGGAAGTTCTAACGTAATCAAAAATGAGTTCGCGAGTTTATAGGAGACAAAAACCGATTTGATCGGTAATATCTGAACCGAAGACGAAACGTGAAATTCTCCGGTAGACGGTTCGCTTGGCGCGTAATAACTATTACTTCCCTTCCCGAAGGTGTACTCGACTCGAGTGGTGAATAGCAACAAATCCATCCCCCTAATTTTTCATTGCGACAGCGTCAACCTTGTCGTAGGAATATGTATGAAAGGGCGAAGCACCGTGCTGCCGTCACAATCGTTCATTCAGTTTGGCACCCTCGCCATTCTTTTCGCCCCTTTTTTTTAATTACTTTGTAATTTCGAGAGAAACCTGCCAGGCTTTTTGTTCTTTGTTAATAAGGGATCGCAGATTCAAGGTCCCGACGCCAGACAGACAAGACCGTCAATCGACTGATGCGGTGGCGTTTCTCCTTTTGGTTAGCACCGTCGTCATAGACACGTCAAAAATGAAATGAATACATATACAAAATGACTTTATTTTGCCATTTTAACGTGAAATTAATTACATTGAATAAACATCATTTCCTATCCCGAATTTCGAGCGTACAAAAACGGGGAATTGATTACAAATCTAATTGGTTTCTTATGATTTTAAAGTATTGTCCTATGACGAACAATGACAATTGTTAAATCGCAACTACAATTATCGCAGTCATTCAATGTCAGCAATTAGACTCATTTTGCTCGATAATCATTTGGCATTCCGATACGACCTTAAATATTATGTGGGCCTCACTTTCTGTTTCCCCACGTTCTTATAAGAATAATTGCGACAGAGGACAGTGGCTGCCGCAAACCCTACGGTTATAAATTCAACGTCGATTCGAAGTTGAATTAAACCGTCTCCGTGATCTCGAATCTTGAAATTATTGGAAAGATTTATGGTCGACGCGAAATCAAACGTCAGAAATATAACAGCGTCACGTTCGGCCGAGAAAGAGATTCACCGTTCGGACGTCGGCGCCGCCGCCGCCCGGAGCGTCGCCTGAGGGATAAATGCATGAATTGCATATTGTCCGAATTCCGGGTCTTTTCGATCCGGTTCGCATCGCGCATGCATTATAATAAAATAACTATAAAAAAACCGACCGATAAATCTCACGTAACGTGAGGGGGGACCGGTGAATAAGTAACGGCCTCCTTGCTTCTTCGTATGTAGTTCTTCAGACGGGGCCGAAACAATGGTGCCCCTCGCCATCATCGCGTTCCAACGATAAATCTGTCACCGCGGGGCAATGCGGAAAACGAGAACTTTCAGGAGGAAATCGAGGCGTATGGCGTAATATCTTTACGCCGCCCATACACGATCAGGTAAGACGGTCAATTCGGTCGGAGGATGTATGGTAAGCTGTAGGCCTATACAGAGTGTCCCACCAAGATGGCCTGTTAGAAATATCTGGAGAACATGCCCGTTCGGCTATTCTGACACTCTCACCGAATATATTAATGTCACAAAGCACTTGATTTGAATATTGCTCCATTTCGAAAATGTTTCGAACAAGAACCGCATAAGGTTGAATCAAGTTTCAGAAATGCATTTAATTTTTGGATAATAATGTATATCTATAAACTAGCTGTTCTATAAAAACGTATTTCACACATTTTTGGGAGCAAAGATTCAAGTAATCATTCATTAGATACTTGCAGTAATGAAGAATTTCATTAGGTTCGTTCCAACTCGCGTTGTGAGCCGTCGATGTACTGTCACGATTCTGCGCTGTTCCCATAATTTGCTTCATTTCACGTACAGCGCAGAATCGTGACGTATTCGTTCACAACGCCAGTTGGAATAGACCTATTATAATTTCATAATTTTAATGTTATTTATCGAACCTTCAGAATAAGTGTACAGAAAGATCTGCAGAATTTTCAGAAAACAGCTCTCGTCATATTGAATTTCTCTCCTCTATCATGCTGTCATGGTCGAACATTTCGAAAATTTTTGGAATATCGTCCTTAATATTCATTTCAGATCACGAATGAGTTGGGTAAGGTCACAATAATTTCCGACTTTCTTTTCATATGTGCGATTGGAAATGGGGTTGCAATTGGAAAAAATCGAGTTTTCAAATTTCCGTCACACCTCAGTTCGACGCTGAATTTGTGACCACCTGTAGTATCAATTGTAATTTCGGTTATTGAGCAAAAAACTTCAATATTTATTCTGACGAAATTCTGGAAATGAAGATATTTCATCGGAAAACTGTGGAAAAGGCTTTATATTCAAGTTTTTTTTCGTAATCATGATTTTGCAGCAAATTTTCTCGAAAAAAATAGGAAAATAGATACACTGTCGCATGATTTCGTCTCGACGAAATAAAAAAAATGGGTTGTCTCGATCGAAAAAACCGGATATTTGACAGATGTGCAAATATTGTCCAGAGAAACATCATAGTTACCGAAACTCAGATATGGAATTTCATAAGGTTTTCCAGATATACAGGATGTCCGGGAAAATGTGGGAGATCTCTCGGATTCAAAGAGAACATTAAAAAATAAGATGACAAGTTCCTACACATTTTTTTCCTAACGGCCCTGTCTACGGAGGTACGGCCTCCTAAAGGACGCCACTGGTAATCAATTTTTCTTTTAACTTTTAAACTGCATTTGTTTAAATCTGGTAATTTTGTCGGATTAAATAACCTAAACTAAAAAGTTTCTGCTCCTTGAATGTCTTTCGTAACACTCTTTGCTGCAGACAAAAAAATTAGAAATCATGGTTTCTCTTTGATAAAAATAAAACGTTAATTCTTCTAATTTTTTTTCTCGAAAAAGGTTGATTTTACCGACAATGAACAAGAGTACCTTTTCTTTAGCTTAATGTTCAAAGTCTTCAAATTTATTTCTTTTAACTCCTTATCATACAGGGTGTTAAAAATGTAAACAATAAAATGTACAGTAACCTAGTCCGCCCCTGAAAAACTAAACAAGCTAATTATGTTTTAAGGGCAGTATTTTAAGAGGTCCTTACTACTGTTTATCGTATTCAGTTTTCATTAAATTATCTTAAGTAGTTTAAAAGTTATTCAAGAAAAATTGATTACCAGGAGGCCGTACCTCCGTAGGGAGAGCCGCTAGGAAAAAAAATTATGGGAACTTATCATCTTATTTTTCAATGTTTTATCTGAATCCGAGAGATCTCCCACATTTTCCCGGACAGCCTGTATATGGTACGCTCTTTGCAGACCTCTTTGATAGATTATGGATTATGGATGTGAAACTTCGGTTTTGATACAAATAATTCCATTAAAAGATGCGTTTTTAATAATCTTTTCTTTTTCTTTGTAATAATGAAATTTCCTCATTTCTCATTCGCTCTTTTCTAAGTGGCTCAAATTACTTTGAATTTTTTCTAATAAATCTTCAATGTTTCTTTTTGAATTTGTCACAGTTTTATGTGTTCTATGTTGGATTTATATAATATGAAAAAAAAATTGTAGGCGTATTTCTGTTTCTAGTTATTTCTGGAGGTTATGTATGACGATAATTTATTTATTTGATGGTCCTTTTTTTGTTCGTTTGTTGTTTTCTCCATTTTTTGTTTTTTCATTATTTTTTCCCGAGAGTTTCCAGTTTTCTTGATTTTTCATCCCGAATTTCATCGTTGATTTCCAATAAACGTTTTTCGGCGTGTCTTAACTATCAAATATCAACTAAGAAATTTAAATTTCGATTAGAAAGCTTCATCAGAAATCCATTGTTAGTTTTTTATGTAAATTCTCGTAATTCGCCGCAATTTGCGTAGTTTTTCTAGTAGATTTCTCATCTCTTCTTCTTGTCTCAGTCTTTCAGAACTTTGCTCGTCTGTTTCAGAATTTTTCCTGACTAGATTCGATTGCGATATATGGAAAATATTTGGAAAAAATCGCACATTTAGAATGTTCCGAAGAAATTTTCATGTTTTTCGCTAATTTGTTTGTAGTTTACCGTGTATTTCCGAAAAATTTGCAATGTTGTTTGTGTTCCTTTTCCTCGCATTTTATTCTAAATTCTTCACAAATTCCTTTGATTGATTCTGGAAGTGAAAAATTCGAAAAAACCCTCAAAACATTGAAATTTCCTGGAATTTCCATAACCTCTTTGATTTTTACAAATATTCCAAGAATATATAATACATATTCCAAATGAATTGAGAAAATCTATCCAAGACATTTCTGATGAGAAATTTTGAGCTTTCATTTTCGTATAATCATAAGAGAAATTTCTCAAATTATTAGGAGAACAACATATTCAGAGCAAAATTTGAACATACATATTCTGAAATCTGAAAATTTTTGTGAAATTCTCTTGATTCGCCTCCTATTTTCTCAAATGCTTCAAAAACTTTACAAGCTTGCTGCAGAGCTCGGGCAGTGTTGTTGAGTATTTGCACATATTTGAAATCCCCAAAAATTATTTGCGAAATAATACTTGAAGAAAATAAAATGATAGATCCAAAAATTTTCCGGAAATATAAATTAACGTCGCCAGAAGTTTTCATGAAAAAAGCTTCATGCAATTAATATATGGTTTCATTTCTGCATTCACATTTTATGTTAAACATAATGAGATTAACATGAACTGACTTCCAACAAAACAACTCGATTTTCTTCCATTCTATAATTGAATAATTCCAATTTTCCTATGGATTGGATCGATTCCTGTTCGAGATGGAATTTGGCGAAATTGAATTTCAACGTTTAATTTATGCAATGTACTTATACATTCTTTTGAAAATTATGGAAATTTCGCAAAACAGACGAACTGCAGAGATGTGTAATTTAACAAAAAAATCCCTGGAGGACATAATTCTTCTTATTATTTGATCATTATTTTGTCTATCCGTGCATTCCCGCGAAACAAACAATAGCAGCGACTTCGTTAAAATCCTCCATGTTTAAATCAATACTTTCATTGGTCGGGAACGAAGAGCATAATGTCGAGACGCTTGTGCATCGAAAAAACCGAACTGCCGCGTAGTTGCTTGATTGAAATCTTTGCTGAAATAACTTCCCAACTGTTCGTGTTTAGACACAATCGAATCGCGAAACAAATATTTCCTTATCTTTTACGGTGCGCCTAAAATCGTACTTGATTACCCATCGTTTTCACGGTTGTGAACCATCACTTTTACCCGCAATTGTTCTTAAAATTCAGAACGAAACTGTAATTTTCCTTTCGGAACAATGTGATGTGAAACATTAGGAAGTTCTATTGTTGGCATTTATTTTGCTGAATTAATGATTCGGTCGGTTACACAGGCCGGATCAGACAATGCGACTTTCTTTCTCAGTAATAAGAGCCTCAGAGAAATGAACGTACATTTTGTACGTTTACATTCGTAGCGAATGACGTTTCTCAATTAGCTCGCTAAATTCGATTCGACTAGGTATCACGACTGGATTAACAGGAATCGACTGTATACATCGGTCGGAATTAAACCGTCTCGGACCTCGTGGCCCGTAATTAATAAAGTAGCGAAATGTCAGACTAATTATGTTATATCTACATCTAGTTAGACCTTTAGGGTGGCGGCGCCGGTGTAAAAGTTCACCGCGACTAGGAAAAAAATCTTCATCTTTTTATGAGATCTATTTTTGAAACGGAATTCCTGTTTCTCCATAAAAATAGTTGACCGATGCACTGATTTATTAATAGCATTTTTCCGGACGTTGAACAACAGGGTCAGAAAATTTCGATGGGACGTTCTCATGTGTGAAACGGCTTCGTTAGACTTGATCAACTCTGGACGTTTCTATTAGCTTTTCCCGCATCAGTTCACTCTGAACTAATTTCGAAAACGTTACGTTTTTGGGCTTTATGCTAAAAAATCCGCGGCCCGATTTTTCCACGCGAATAATGTCAGTTAATCAGAAATGGAGGGTATATTTTCGGAGCACTTCCGACTGCATTATATGAACCAAACAAAACGAGAGCAACGACCGAACCCCGTCTCGAAACTACTTTTGTTTAGGAACATTTCACAGATTGTCGACCGAAATTATACGACTTGTTGAAAATACTTAATGTACTCTAGCCCTGAGAACTTTGCTATTTCTTCCCTCATTTTTCTTGGCAGTCCGCTCCCTAGCGACTTTATCGAATTTGGGAAATTTGTGGTAGGCGCTGCCTCCTAATCCGCTGACGTAATTATTTTAAATGGAATTCGGATAACTCGATTCGCTCCACTGTTAATTTGACTTTCGATTTATTTAATTCAGATATTTTGAATCGTTATGAGCATGAGCGGGCATAGATGACTCGAAGCGAAATGACGCCCCACGATTCAACGAAAACGCTTCAACTTAATGGGGTTACACCAGAAAATCTGTTAATACTACGTTTTAGGGCACTCTACGTTCTTCCGGTGGGCCTCTCGAACTTAATGGAAAATTTTTCAGGACTTCAAGCTTACAGAATTCGTTAATGCGGATATAGTGACTGATTTCTACTTTATGGTTTTGAAAAGAGAGCGTCGTATATAATCTGTCACCGAAATAGTTGACAAGACGTGGAACCAATTTACAGAACTAAATTGCGACAACTTGACGCAACTCACCTTTCAAAAACTATTCAATATCAATCAATCACCAGTGCGATATAATAACAAGAAATCTAATAACATAAATGTCACAACTTTGATCCGATCTTTGTCTATATCCCTTGGCAAACTCAAACTCGTTTAATTTATCAAAGCGACATCAGGAGCTGCCCTAGGCTCATAACACTTCCTCGCCAGAAAAAAACCCGACATCCCTTTCCCATAATTTTCCGCCGCAATCGCCCCTTAAGATATTATACTTTGGGGAGGTTGAAACGAAACAAACCGACAAAAACCATTCATCGACCCCAAAGTTAAACTCGCGAAATCTTGTTTTCAGAACGACACCAGCAAAGTGACCGAGTCGGGAATCGCCGGCAATATCATCCGGTTCTTTTTTTTTATAGCGCGCCTAGAAAGGGGAAGCGACCCTGTGAGAAGTGAATCAAAATACAAGACTGGCGGCGCCCGTTTTACTCGAATAAATGGGATACAATTCAGCGTATCCCTATGCAAAGCGGGCGGCGGATTCGTTGACTGGCAGTCTTGATCGTAAAGGGAAGGTCCCCGGGGCGAACGGGCTATTTTCCGACATCACACTCCTATATGTGCATTTTCTCGTGCGGAATGCAGGAAAATGCGCCTTCGCGCTCGCATTGCAACGACAGCCCTCGCCGGACGGGCGGCGGGCGAGCGGGCGGACTGTCGCGTCGTATAAGCGCCGCTAAAGGGATATTGCCGTTATTTACAGTGCAAATAGCATTTTTGCTCCCCAATGAAATGTGCTCGGTAAAAATATGTATTGGAGTAGAAAATAACCACATACATCAACGGTTTTTTTTTAACAGCTTTTTTAGTTTAAATTAAACATTTTCTCCTTCTTTAATTCTAAATTCATCTTTAAATACTTGAATTTATTCATTGTTTCAATCTATTCAAATTTTCGTTCCATTTAAATATAGATCGTCTCCCCGCCCTGAAATACTGATTGGTACGCGAAGCGGACGAAGATCACTCGGTCTCGCCCGTCCGCGACACGCACGTCAGGCGCTGACTAGCTTGAAACATCATTTAAACAGTACAAGGAAGACTATTTGAATTTGAGAATTTAAATTTGCTATATGTACTTACATATAATAATCATCATTCATTTATATAAGTATAAATACCTATAGATATTTTATGGAACATAGAAATCATATGATGATAATATACATAAATTCTCAAATCCTTCTCTAGATAAGGTGCTGTTGAAAATTGATTTGAAAAGTAATTTCTCGTTAAATTCGTTGTTCTCTCAATATTCAAACATCTACAATCTCGTTTTTATAAACAATTCCGAAACTGTAGAAAAATAAAGGTTGATCATTTAATCGTCTTTTTCATAATTATTTCTATGTTTTATGAAGTGTTTTTCAACATGAAAAATGGCAGATATCTGCAATTCAAAATAAAATCCAAATACTGAATATATGGGAAGACACAGAATAGATAATAATATTAATTTTAAATAGTTGATGGTGAATGTAGAGTTACCAATATTCAAATGACACCAGAATATATATGTATATATTATGTATGTCTTCCTCCTCGTAACTGCCAAATTCTATTTTTTAGATTCAATAATTCGAAATTCTGCTTCAAATGATGTGCGAAATAAGCTTCCCAATCAAATATACGGTTCCTCCTGATCTGCGCATTATGAAATCTTCACAAAAAATTTATTCCGAGCGTTTACTGTTCTGCGGTACTAAAATTCTTTTACCGTGGAAAACATGTTAGCTATTTCTTCTGCCTTCTGAATGCTTTACCTTATTCATCATGAACAGAAATATTACAGCTGAAGGCAGAAAACATGTTTGATTTGATAATTATTATTTTTAAACATTTCTCCATCATTGCAAATTATAGATGAAAAATTATGATAGTGACAGAATTGTTTTTTTCTATAGCATAATATAATTGAATAATTTTTCTGATTTGCCTTTCGATGACATGAACATGGAAAATAACTTTGGCGAACGCAGCGCGTCTTCGAGTTGGTAAAACATGTTGATTGACAAACTAACGATCAAGTGTCATTGACACTTGACAAGGAACGTCAAGTGCTTTATCTATGGAAACCATATGAAGAGTGATAAATCTGACCGTTTCTTCTATTGCGTCAAGAGTTCTGCGAGGAGAGGAAGTTTTATTGCAGGGCTGTTTTTCAGTCGTTTCTCAGTGTTCCCTGTAGACCTTTGCCCGTATAAATAAAAAAATTCATAATGGAAAATGTTGATACAGAACGTTTAATTGGAGAGGTGCGCCAGCATCCTGTGCTTTGGGATTTGTCCAATGATTTGTACAAGGACAGGGATGTGAGGTTGAAGTCGTGGACAGATGTATATGAAGCATTATTTCCTGGTTATGTGACTATGGAAGATACGAGAAAAAAGCAAATAGGTAAGTAAAACATCATATTTCAAATAATCTTGTGTTTTACATTTAATGTTTGAAATCAGATTTATTCATTTATAAAATTCAAATATATTCATTTTGCCATGGTACAGCACCCTCTGGTGATAAGAAATAATCAGCAAATGCGTTTCGCGTACTATCACCGGAACGGTCCGTAGAAATGGATGAAGAATTAGATACATTTTCAAAGCCGTTAATTTCTATCGTGTCATTAAAATTTATACCGTCACGTATTCTTATGAAATTGTGTAAAACACAACACGCTTTCACAATTTTAATGCTGTTACTTAACGAAGTCATCATGGGCCTGTGGAATATTCGGAACTTATTTGACAAGATACCAAAGGAGCATTCAATGTAACGCCTTGCCCTACAGAGTCGTTAGTTGAAAACTTTTTTCTTTTGCGTCAAATTACTTCGGGCGTATGGTTTCAAAACGTGACGTGATATTCCGAAAGCTGCATCACCGACAATCATGTAGGGGAACGTTACATCACTATTATTTGACAATTTTCTTGGTTCGGGTAAGTTGACATTGTCATTCCGAAATTTATCAAATAATGGGCTATCCCTGAAAATTGTCGAGTCCGAATCTGTTCCACAAGCCCCGACATTAATATATGTAAAGCAATAGTTTGCATCACACATGGCTAACAAAACAATTGAGTAAAATTTTTTGTAATTGCTGTACAAACTTCCACTGCGAACCGGACAAATGATGCGGATATGTTTCCCATCTATTGCTCCAATGCAATTTGGGAAATTAGCTTGATGTTCGAATCCTTGGGAGATTGTCAACCAGTCGTCTGGTGAGGCCGGAAACTTTAATACTTCTCCATGTAAAACCTCCCAAAGTTTTATACATACTTCAATGACTATCTTACTAATTGTTGAAACTCCTAGCCGATAGTGATAGTGCAGATCCACATAGGAACTGCCTGTTGCTAGAAATCTGAAAAAAATGAATTTTTTTATTGAATACTTAATTTTCCCATTTATTTTTCCCAGAAAAATTGGTACAGCGACGCTGGAAAACAGCGAGAGATGCCTACAGACGCCGCAAAAATTTGCAAAAAAACGTTGCATCCGGTTCAGGTTGTAATAAGAAAAAGCAATACATTTACTATGATGAAATGTTATTCCTCGAGAAGAATCATCATAGTCATTCCGAGGATTCCATAAATAGTGTAGAGTGCACTGACGAAGTAACGGAAACGAACCCCGATAATTTAGTGATCGAAGAATCCACATCACAAGAAGAATATCTCCTTCTCAATAATTCGAACAGAGGTCGAAGTAAAAGGAAACATGATGACTTTGATAGGGAAATGTTGGTGATGTTCAGGGAAAATGCAAAGCTTTTCCAGAATGATGATTTCGCATTCTTCATGTCACTTCTACCAATTACGAAAGAATTTTCAATTGAAGAAAAAATAATTTTCCGGAAAGAGATTTTGGACAAGGCTTTGGAAATCGCTAATAACGCGAAGAAACACACACGTCTGCAACAAGAAGAATCTGTGGATGATCTGTGAATGTTTTGACATATTTTTAGTATTTAGAACCTAAGGAATTATTTTTGTTACTTATATTCAATTTTATATTCGATTCAATTGTTATATCTTTTTAGACATGTAGGTACTGATTTGAACATGATTTTTTTACGTTGAGATAATAAAATAATTTTTTTCTTCAAATATATCATTTGGAACCGCTTTTTCATGCTAACTTCTGAGTACTGAGTACTTCTGAGTACTCGATCAATTTGAAATAATTTTTTCCTCAAACTATTTTATTCCCATTTTGACTTTGATGTGTAAGTTGATCTGAAGGGTGTGTAGAGATATGATTAATTGATTTCTAATCAAATTATTGCTGAAAACCTATTATTATTTAGGAAAAAAGAGTCGAAGTTCCACCCTGATCAGAACAGAATTTTTTCATCTGAATGTTCCAAATAATCATTGATTTTTAAAAGCGTTACAAACACCATTTCTCAATTTAATAAGATTTAGAATGAATTTTTTTTTCTCGCGAAAAATAACATAAAGAATGTCTTTAGCTGCAATTATAGAATCATATCGAAAGTATTATTTTTTTTATTTAACTGAATTTATTTCATAGAAATAGATTAAATCTAGAATCGTAGCATATCAAGAATATGACGACACTTAAAATCGGAAATTCAATGGAAGGAAGAAATTTTTCGGGGAATTCCCAAATGCAAGTCAAATTTTGAAATTGTTCATGACATTCTGGTTTGAGGGTGGGGTCATTTCAGTCTGTTATTTAGTTATAATCAAACGGGCGCACGTATAAATAGCAAATAGCTCTGCTCGATATCGACGTCCCTACCGAGACTTCCTATCTGAAATTCGGTTACTTCAAAACAATAAAGAATGATACGAACCACGGGGACTACCGTCGTAAAACGCACCAAACACGTGCGGACACGCGTTAATTATAGACGACACGTGGCGGTCTGAATGGGAAGATTATTGTTCCATAACGCGCTTTCACGAGACTTCCACGGAAATGCGACATTTATCACTTCATCGAATCACATGGCAGAAGTCACAAAATTTCCGAAAAAAAACGAACAAAATAACGATGAGATCACAACATTTTTTTCTACACTATCAAGTGAAAGTATGAAAAATTTGTAATCATAAAATAGAAGTACGAATTTCAGCTACAAAGTTATACACACAAAAAGTTTATCCCACGTTAAGGTAAGTGGAATGCCCTCATTTTTTTTGCAAACGAATATACGGCTGTCCCAGAAGTCGAATCTTTTAACGGAGTAAGTCATGATAGTTATCAGAAAAATTGAAAAAATGCAAGTAACGTATTAAAAAAATTATGACCATTTAAAAAAATCAAGAAAATCTACATCCTGTGACGATCTTTTCTTTCCTGTTACTATAAATATCATCTTTTTTTAATGTAATCTCGAATACTTCGTCTTTAATCTCTATCCCTCAATTTATGGTCGACTGTTCCAGCTTAAACGTGAATACAATTTATTCCCTATCTAAAGATTCAAAATTATTATTTTGTCCAGTTTCAATTGACCATGCCGAAAAAAATGTAGTACTCAAGTTCGGCAAATAACTTTAAAAGTTGGCACAGTTAATAAGGATTCCAAAATTGTACAACACTTCCCAATTTATTTTTAAAATTGCTGTGTTTTTCATGTTTTCAGCATAACACATTCTTTACTCCTTTTTCTTACTTATCCAAAAATTATTCTAATGTACCCGTGGCACTCTTCTAGGACGTGAATTTTATGATTCTAGTTGGAATGAGACGGATTGAGTCATAAGACAAAGTGTGAATGCGACACAGTGTGACGCTAACGTGATAGAGAGGGAGCTAGATATTCTAAATCTTTTGTGATTTTAATTGATGTTAAACATTTGTTGCGCTTGTAATAAATCAAAGTACTCCATTGATTGACTTGTAATTTAATCATTTAATTTCATAGCGTCACTATCTGTATCTCTCTCACTTTAACTGACTTTCTCCGTCTCTGTCACGTTAGTCACTTAAAGTGAGAGAGATACAGACCGTGACGGTCTGAAATTAAATGATTAAATTGAGCATGAATAAATGTTATACTTTGATTAACTACAAGCATAACAAATGTTTAACATCAATTAAAATTACAAAAGATGTAAATGCACTCTCTCCGTCTCTGTCACGTTAGTCACTTAAATTAAGAGAGATACAGACCGTGACGCTCTGAACTTAAATGATTAAATTGAGCATGAATAAATGTTATACTTTGATTAAGTACAAGCATAACAAATGTTTAACATCAATTAAAATTACAAAAGATGTAAAAGCACTCTCTCCGTCTCTGTCACGTTAGTCACTTAAATTGAGAGAGATACAGACCGTGACGTTATGAAATTAAATGTTTAAATTAAGCATGAATAAATGTTAAACTTTGATTTAGTACAAGCATAACAAATGTTTAATATGAATTAAAATTACAAAAGATGTAAAAGCACTCTCTCCGTCTCTGTCACGTTAGTTCATTCACGCTTAGTCGTATGACTCAGTCCGTCTCATTCCAACTGGAATCTTGAAATTCATGTACGGGTACATTACAATAATTTTTGAATAAGTAAGAAAAAGTAGTTAAGAATGTGTTATACTGAAAACATACGAAAATTACCGCAATTTAAAAAATAATTTAGCAAGCGTTGTACCATATTGGAATCCTTATTAACTATGCCAACTTTTAAAGTTACTTGTCAAACTTGCGTAGAACATTTTTCTTTTCAACATGGTCAGGTGAAACTGGACGAAGTATTAATTTTGAATCTTTGGATGGGCAATAAATTGCATTGACTTTTTAGCTGGATCAGTTGACCATAAATCGTGGACTAAACTTTGAAGTGTTTGAGATTACATAACAAAAAAAATAGTTTGAAAAAATTGATATTTGTAATAACAGGAGTGAAAAGAAATCTTCTTGACGTCCACTTCTGGGACACCTGTATACATTTTCTATTTGGTAAGACAGGGAAAAAATTCCTTCTCCCCCACGCACTCAAATCACTTTTTCCATGTTTTATTTTCTTTTTGTGGCAAAAATAGGCATGAAGATCAAAATAAATTCACACTTGAAGAAAATCAGATGCTCTTGTAGAGAAATCTCATTTTTCACGACTTCAGTTACAGAATCTAACCTAAAAAAAATCAAGAAAAATAAAAATTACTCTCGTTCAGAATCCAAGGTCGATACAGGTTCAAAAATAAGATTAATTTGTGTAAAGTGCTTGAAGTTCTGTTTCAGAATTTTTTCAGACATTTTAAAAGATGGCGCTACTCTCAAGAAATCAAGATAACCTCAAAATATTCGGTTTTTATAATTTTGACAACACTCCAGTACTGGTAAAAGCTCAAAGATTTCATGGAGATACAATCATCGTAATGAAATCGAAATTTTTCCTTCATAATTCTGCAATGTTCATAACGACCACAATCTTCTGTTAATTGTTTTTTTTTCAATTCAACCGGCACGACTTATTCTGATGTGTATGGAAAATTTCTCAAAAATGAACCATCACATTGTTATTTAAAAAATTTTTTTCAGAATTTTGGGGTCTGCTAATATAACCTAAAAAACTTCAAATCGCTCATGCGGAAAGCATAAAAGGGGTGCAGGGCTGGATTTTGATATAGAGTACAGAACTAAATGAAAGATATGTGACCGAATTTTTTCAGATTTTTTTAAAGCACATTCTCAAAAATCGAAATAACTTCGAAACTGGACGAATCCGCCATGATAGATTTCCAAGTCTCCATGTAGTTCGCGTTCCATCTGCAAACGCTCATAAACCTGTGGGCAACCTCATTATTTATGTTTGAAAAGTTGCGCTTTCCGCATGAGCGACTTGAAGTTTTCTGAAAAAATTTTGAATCACATTGGCAGAACCCAAAATTATGAAAAAAAATCTTCATAACCGTAACGTAATTTAAATGTTCATTTCTGTAAATCAGAGTAAGTCATGCTAGTTGAATTGAAAAAAATTTTAATCAATTAATGCATTATGAGCCTCGAAAGCTTAAAGGAAAATTTTGATTTCATTACGATCATTGCACCTCCAAGAAATTTAAGAGCTTTTTCCAGTACCGGACTGTTGTTAAAATCGTCTAGAAACAGAAATTTTGAGGTTATCTTGATTATTGAGAGTAGCGCAAACTTTTTAAATGTCTGAAAAAATCCTGAAACAAAACTTCAAGTTCATTTCTAAACCTGTACCGACTTTAGATTCTGCACGAGCAATTCTCATTTTTCTTAATTTTTCTAGGTTAGATTCTGTAATTGAAATCGCGAAAAATAATATTCTAATTTTCTTCAAGTGTGAATGTATTCAGATCATCATGCCCATTTTTGCGACAGAGAAAATATAAAACATGGAAAAACTCATTTTTCTGAGGTCTTATTTCGATCTTACTTAACAGAAAACAAATATATTTGTTTGAAAAAAAGTGAAGGCATTTCACTTATCTTAAAGTTGGATGCCCTTTTCTTCAAGCACAGGAAAAACGAATTTCCGACAAAAAAATAGACGTGGAACGCGCAAAAATATAAGAAATTGAAATTTGTTAATTTTCATCGGAATTGCAAATCGTAATGACATCTATAATAGAATTTTTTGTGAAAGTTTCATAACCGTAATAGTTAAAATCGATTTAAAAAATTTCTTCGAAACGCTTAATGTTTTGCAAAAATCTGTGTTTATTTACAATGTGTAACCAGGTAACACTACGTTTACCCTTGGCTACTTTGTAAAATTACAACCGAGAATTTTGTATCAGAGTATATTCTCGCATCGCATCACTAACTATACCTACAATATTTCAGTATGTATTCACACAAATTTCGTACATATTGGAAACCTTTCACGTTAAATTATACGGGCCCTTTCCTATTTTTCTGTTGATGCTGATAGATAGTGATCAATTCGAAATGCGCCATCGCTCAATAGCTTGTCAGATTGCTGAAATATTGAAACCCTTTTCGAATTCCCATAGGGAAATCGCCGGAAAACGGCAAATATCCAAAGTAATAACTTGGAAATGGCCCCTGCATCATCGACAAATTCATTTCAGATATGATGCGTCCGAATGCAACCCCTTTTTAAAATGGTGTCGCCTTTTGATGTTTATTTGAAAGCCGTCTTATTTTCTCTGGGACGTCCAGTATTTCGAACGCTTATCAAGTTTTAAATAAACGGCCGGACTTTCGTCTTATTTCGGCGATTTTCTCAGACAACTCGGGCGATCGATACTGCGCTAGGACAAACCGATGCATAATATATTCTCGGGAATGAAAAACTTTTATCGAACTTCTATCAAGAATCGGACCGCACGTTAAATTATTCAAATTGTTCGCCATATAATCACGTTACATATTGGTTTATCGCGCTACATAAAATCGACATAAAATGAAAGCGATTATGGGGCGACGACCCCTTTGCGTGTGCTATGCGAAAAACTTCGATCCGACTCAAAATTCGCAGAAAAACGTCTTCCCTCGAACAAGCGAACACGAGGCTATAGATCAGCATATCAATCGAGCGTTAGTGAATAACAGCCAGACTGGGAAATACATCTTTCTTCGGGGAGATGCTATCCCTCCAGACAGTTTCTCCACCTGTTTATCTTTAATAGAGCTGAGAACACGCAATAAATTCCTTTTCTCGAAATATTATTCGATAGAATTGTTTTTCGTAAATTCATTCATCGTTTAAGACATTTCATTCATGAAGTGTGTTATATTTTCATTTACATTTTCCCTCGTAGAACAATAAGAGATTATGTTGCGGAGGCGACGCAGTTTTGCTATCTCGTTTCATTTGAATACACGTTCTATACCTGGGAAAGTGGAACGAAATTTAAAACTTTTCGGATAATGGATACGAATGGATATCGACACTCATAAATCCTTTCAACTTTACAAAGGCCTACTTTTATTAATCTTAGAGAAAATTTTATCTCGAATTTCCAATCTCGAAATGGTTGTTTCGATGAAACATATTAATTGTTGTGCCGTCACAACAACATGGCGCGTTTCATTGCGAAAGAAAAGTCAAAGAAAAGAGGAGCAGTTCCCGGGTACCGCCAAAGGGTCCCATGTACAGAAGTTAAGCCCAAGCCTTCGAAACGAGTTAGAAGCGATAAAATTTAATTTCCTGTCGAAAGAGAAGTGTGAGCTCGATCCTTTACCCTTTGGCGGTGAACACGCGAGCTGCCCCCGTTTTCTTGGCTTTACTTATTTTCGGACGAAAAATATGAAATATGAAAATAAACGGAAATATTCCCTTTGCTGCCTTAATCTCATTAGATATACTTTGATCAATTTTCTGTTCTGTAAAACTCGTCTGTGAATTAGTTTCGTTCAGGCAATAAGTTTGTCAAATAACCAAACTGAAATTGTCTTAATTTTTCATCTACGCATTTGGTGTATGACTTAATTGGCGTTAGCACGGAAAATCTTCTTTTTCAAAAATAATTTACGGCTAATTCCTGGAGTCGATTTAGCCCAGAAAAATCGATTAAGAAGAAAAAAACAATGATACGAAAAAAATTGTTATTTCGCTGGGGTAATGTACACAGAAAAGATAAGGTGATTAATGTCGGTGTCGCGCCGTTCCTTTCAAGTATTCAAGGTGAATAACGATTACTTAAAGCGCGAAATGGCGAATTTCACGCCCCTCTTTTGTTGCATCCATTCAATTCGAAAAGAGCACGACCTATTGATTAGTAGTGCGATCGTGCTACCCATACAATAACCAAGAATTACGCAACAATTTTATGTATATATTCCTCAGGTATGCACCTACATCTTTGTTATCCATGGCACGTCTTGCTATTAGTAGCATGTTACCAGGATACGGACGTTGAAATTAACATTTATTAAAAACGCTGATTTGCACCCCAATTCAATTAGGGCAGGGATACAACTGAAGCTTGGTCAATGAAAGTGCGTCAATCTGAAGGTCGACCAGGCCGCGTAATAACGAATTTATTGCAAATCGGTTACATGGAAATTTAATCACACTCCCGCTAAACGGGGCAATATCCTTAAAAGGCCCGCAGTTGCCCAATTCCTGAATGAAAACCGTCTAAAATATGTTCGGAGCGATCGTGTTGAAATCTTCGGCGCGTCACGCTTTTCGAACGTTCCTTCTTTTGCCAGACGAAAGGCGATTACCGTTATGGGTGAACGGGTGAACGAGATGCGGGCTGCTAAGTGGCCGAACCGACAAACGAAACGATGCTGCGATCGCAAGAACACGATCGTTCAGGCGTTATTTCTGTTTGCAACGCCATCACCACTTCTGACAGCTTCAGCGGGAGTTGACCGCTCTTGCGAAATCTGCTAATATTCGCATATACATATGTGCTTTGAAGTTTGACATTTAAGTGCAAAATTCCTATTTGTGTCACATCAATCTGTTTGATGCTAACATCATATTTCACAAAAACTTTTACTTTATATCTATTCAGTAACCGTGCGTTAAACTGCGTTTACTAAACCGGTTGACTAAATCGGGTTTAACGGTATTTAGGTTTGACTAACGTTAGGTTAACTAGACGAGTCGGTAACGCCGCAAATGAGTGAAGCGGAGTTGTCATAAATTATAGAACGTTAGATCATATTATGATTTTTATGCGGACATAACCTCTTTCTCCAGAAACAAATACCGTTTAATTCACTTGACAAGTTCAGAATTTGTTTAGATGACAATTTATTTATTGTATACACAATGTTTTCAGGAAAAAAGTACACCAACTTGTAAGACGAAAAAAACCTACTCGTTCTAACAAATTCACAAGTTTAATAACTTCAAGAAATCCAAAATGAACACATTGTTAGGGGCCGTTCAAATATTACGTAACGCATTTGGGGGGGAGGGGGGGGTCTTGTAAAACGTTACGATGCGTTATAAGGATGGGAGGGGGGTTCAAACAGTCCGTTACGTAACTTTCACGAAAAATCCTCTCGTAGATGCGACACCGAAATCTATGCCAAAATTGTCAATCCGATGAAAATTGAAAAATTGATAAATGTCGCGCTTTTTTGAGTGTTTTCGAAAAATTGGACAGCGATTAAACTTGTAGGGTGGCCAGACCGTCATAAAACTTTCAATAAGAATTCTCTCATAAATGCGACAGCAAAACCTACCCCAAATATGTCAGTCCGATGAAAATTAAAAAATCTCAAATTTTTGCGCTCTTTTTGCGTATTTTAGAAAAATTGGACAGTGATTACAACTCGTAGAGTGGACGCAACGTGATGAAACTTTCACAGAAAATCCACTTATACATGCGACACCGAAATCCAGCCCAAACATGTCAATCCGATGAAAATTGAAAAATTGATAAATGTTGTGCTTTTTTTGCGCGTTTCAGAAAAATTGGACAGCGATTACAACTCGTACAGTGGACGCAACGTGATGAAAGTTTCACACAGAATCCACTTATAGATGCGACACTGAAATCCAGCTCAAATATGTGAATCCGATGAAAACAGAAAAATTGATAAATGTTGCGCTTTTTTTGCGTGATTTCGAAAAATTGGACAGCGATTAAAACTCGTAGGGTGGTCGGACCGTCATGAAACTTTCAATAAGAATTCTCTCATAGATGCGACAGCAAAACCTACCCCAAATATGTCAGTCCGATGAAAATTGAAAAATCTCAAATTTTTGCGCTCTTTTTGCGTGTTTCAGAAAAATTGGAAAGCGATTACAACTCGTAGAGTGGACGCACCGTGATGAAACTTTCACGAGAAATCCTCTCATAGACGCTTCACCGAAATCTAGACCAAATATGTCAATCCGATGAAAATAGAGAAATTGATAAATGTTGTGCTTTTTTGCGTGTTTCAGAAAAATTGGACAGCGATTACAACTCGTAGAGTGGACGCACCGTGATGAAACTTTCACGAAAAATTCTTCCATAGATGCGACACTGAAATCCAGCCCAAACATGTCAATCCGATGAAAACTGAAAAAGTGATAAATGTTGCGCTTTTTTTGCGTGTTTTCGAAAAATTGGACAGCGATTAAAACTCGTAGAGTGGACGCACCGTGATGAAACTTTCACGAGAAATCCTCTCATAGACGCTTCACCGAAATCTAGACCAAATATGTCAATCCGATGAAAATTGAGAAATTGATAAATGTTGCGCTTTTTTGCGTGATTTCGAAAAATTGGACAGCGATTACAACTCTTAGGGTGGCCGTGCCGTCATGAAACTTTCAATAAGAATTCTCTTATAGATGCGACAGCAAAACCTATCCCAAATATGTCAGTCCGATGAAAATTAAAAAATCTCAAATTTTTGCGCTCTTTTTGCGTGTTTTAGAAAAATTGGACATCGATTACAACTCGTAGAGTGGCCTCACCGTGATGAAACTTTCACGAAAAATCCTCTCATAGATGCTTCACCGAAATCCAGCCCAAGCATGTCAATCCGATGAAAATTGAAAAATTGATAAATCTTGCGCTCTTTTTTCGTGTTTTAGAAAAATTGGACAGCGATTACAACTCGTACAGTGGCCGCACCGTGAGGAACCTTTCAAGAAGAATTCTCTTATAGATGCGACAGCAAGACCTATCCAAAACATGTCAGTTCGATGAAAATTAATTAATCTCAAATTTTTGCGCTCTTTTTGCGTGTTTTAGAAAAATTGGAGAACGATTACAACTCGTAGAGTGGCACATAGATGCGACACTGAAATCCAGCCCAAGCATGTCAATCCGATGAAAACTGAAAAATTGATAAATGTTGCGCTTTTTTTGCGTGTTTTAGAAAAATTGGACAGCGATTAAAACTCGTAGGGTGGCCAGACCGTCATAAAACTTTCAATAAGAATTCTCTCATAGTTGCAACAGCAAAACCTACCCCAAATATGTCAGTCCGATGAAAATTAAAAAATCTCAAATTTTTGCGCTCTTTTTGCAAAAAAAATTGGACATCGATTACAACTCGTAGAGTGGCCGCACCGTGATGAAACTTTCACGAGAAATCCTCTCATAGACGCTTCACCGAAATCTATACCAAATATGTCAATCCGATGAAAATTGAGAAATTGATAAATGTTGCGCTTTTTTGCGTGTTTCAGAAAAATTGGACAGCGATTACAACTCGTAGAGTGGACGCACCGTGATGAAACTTTCACGAAAAATTCTTCCATAGATGCGACACTGAAATCCAGCCCAAACATGTCAATCCGATGAAAACTGAAAAAGTGATAAATGTTGCGCTTTTTTTGCGTGTTTTCGAAAAATTGGACAGCGATTAAAACTCGTAGGGTGGCCGTGCCGTCATGAAACTTTCAATAAGAATTCTCTTATAGATGCGACAGCAAAACCTACCCCAAATATGTCAGTCCGATGAAAATTAAAAAATCTCAAATTTTTGCGCTCTTTTTGCATGTTTTAGAAAAATTGGACAGCGATTGCAACTCGTACAGTGGCCGCACCGTGATGAAACTTTCACGAAAAATCCTCTCATAGATGCGATACCCAAATCTAGCCGAAAAATGTGAATCCGATGAAAATTGAAAAATTGATTCATCATCGCTACTTTATTCAAAGGCCAATAAAAAGTGTAAACACGCTATCGCGATTAGAGGTTATGTACTTAGCGGCCCGCGAAACTGAATTTAACGCTAAACCAAAAGGAGTGCAATATCCATAACCAACTATTCTACTTACTTATGTATGGATTGCGAGGTTAAAAATGAATTGACTATTTAAGAGATATTAATTATGGAAATAAAAAAACGGGAACGGTCTTCGGGTAATATATCGCAATACCACTGACACACTCTATGTAAACTGGACTTAAATTGACCACTCACATAGCCCGAACAGTTTTAATACAAGCGTTCGATATTCTGAAAGCCTGAAACTGAAACGAACATCAAGCTAGCGTAGAGTAACTGATCATTGAAGTTAGAACCAATTCTAAATTTTGTCATGTGATTAAAAACAAATGAGTTATGAAAATTGATGAAAAGCCCTTCGTCAACCAGTCCAGTTCGATTTCAATACGCGATTATAGCGAAACTGAGCGTAATGCGTTTTTAGCACCGCTACATGTGTCTTCTTCATTATGTCGTTAATTGGATTTCAAGAAGGAACGGTGTACCGGAAGTACAGTCGCATGTATAGTCGACACGTTTCTTCAGCAACAGGTCGATCATTAACCGTGTCGTTTTCATAGGGATAATCTAAAATTATCCGGCTTTCTTTCAGACATCGCAAGACCGATGTTGATGGATCGATTTGAACTGAGAGTGACGCGAACGTGCACACAAGCAGCTTCATTCGGTTGTTCGTTCGTATCAGGAATGAACCAACATTGAAACAGCGGCGAATGAAGTGATTGAATTCAGCCAATCGACCGGAACTTTTTTTCAGAAATAACAAACTTTAATTAAAAGTATAAGCCGGGGACGTTATCTGAAATCAATTACCAGCTGGGACAGTTGCCAACTTTCTTACGTTTCCACTGTTTCGTTTGTTACGTTCTTGCTTTGGTACAGAAAACAACAGCTTGATATGATAAAAATTCTTCAGATAAGAATCGATAAATAAATGAAAAGCGGATTCGAAAGAAATTTTCCGCAAAATACATAAATTTGAGGAAAAAAATCATCTCTTGTGGATTGAGTGGTGAATGCTATGATTGCCTAGGTTTTACTTCCATACCAATCGGATTTTATAATTTTCAACTACAGCTACAACCGCAACATACACATCTATATCTACATATTCACTCTTATTCCCCGTACTCGAAATTAATTAGCGCTTCCTTTATACGTGTATTACCCGCCATACAATACTCTGGCTAATTATTGTAGAACGCGAACAAATAACATTCGTTAATGAGATGAAGAGGCCCTTCCTTATACAATCCATAAATTTAGTACATACTAAATTGAGGTAAAAAAATGAAAACTAATCACAAATTTCCCCCAGATTCGAGCAAATAACCCGCGACGATCGCCAAATGAATCAATCAGACGTCGGACTCGGAGGAGAATGTATCTTCGCAATTCGACATTTAATTGCTGCCAATAAAAAACACTCCCTTTCTCGCAACATATCCGACCAAAACTTATTTCACCGCTAAGGATTGATTCGATCCGATAAAACTTTATTGTCATTGCGGTCGCGTTCTATATCGTACCAACTACTTTTTATTATGTTCTAGTTAATGTTTTTTTTTTACTGTTTACTTTCCCGCCCCATTTCAATGAATTATAATCGTCGCCGGTCGTAATATTCGATGTAAAATATTCTGAAATCGAGCCAACAATCTTCACAAAACGCAATGGAAAGCGAGTCAATGAACTCGGGACGTTACTTCAGTTGACTATTACTTTTGCTAATAGGAACCGATTTTTCCTCTTTTTTTTTCGTTCCTGGGTATTTTATGCAAGTGACTGACGATGGCAATTACTTAGAATGATCCCGGAATTGTTCAAAGAAAGTAAGGAATGGGATTCGGGAGAATGTCTTCTCGGGAGATAAATAAATGAAAAATTTACTCAAGTAAATTAGTCGTCCAAAAGCGGAATTAACTCATCAGAACATAGAATTTTATATTTACAAAGTTGTTTGCAAACTCAATGGATACAATTAAAAATAATGCCAATTCTCTTTTGTACCATTTTTGTCGTAAAATCAGGCAATATTTGCGCGCTTAAAATTGAAACTGCTGCTTGCTGGTGGGGCAACAAAGTCATATCTCATGACCCGATTAGGGATAATCAATTGAATCCGTCCAGAAATTTCACCAATGTATTCGCATTGCAAATTCGGATAATGGTGAAAAACAATTTTTGATAAAAAGAAAAATTATTAGATTTGTTTACATAATCATCGATTTTTGTAACAGTTTACTTTAACGTTCAAACAAGACATTTCGGGGTTAGGTTTTATAGTTGTTTCTTCATTCGAGTAAGTTAACCATCTGTAGAGGATCAGTTGCGCCTGAAATTAATAGTTACAGAATATTTGGAAGCAAACATAATACTCTTACGGATGTTCAGGTAAATCTGTCTGTCGACCACCTTACAGACAACTACTAACTGTCAGTCAAAACGGTCGTTCCCGTTTATCATTATTAAATTCAACAATCAGCTGAAGGGTGGTAGGTTCCTGTTTTTCGGCATAGGGGCTTACTTTAAAATGCGAGCTCATTAGTCAAGTTAGGATGTTTATAAAAAAATAAATCCTCAAAAATACAGTTAGACCGACAAACTTCTAGTGGATGTTGTAGACATTATTTTAGGCCGATTGAATCGAAATCACTCCATCCAAAAATGCTTCGTTAACCAGCTGGAGCCCGTTGAAGATGACGTCCAGTTAAGACTTTTTGTCACATATCTCCTAAACGGCTTCACCAAAACTATTGAAATTGTATATTTTGGCTAATTCCAATAATACGCATCGAATCGTTTGAGTGAATTTTTTCTATGTCAAGCATAGGCATATCATTTTGGAGGGGCTAACTTACTGAAAACTTTTTGACCTTTCATTTTTTCACAAGTTTTGCATTAAATTCATAAACTATGATATTTTTTCTTGAAGAAAGGTGCTCTTGTGTGATATCGCCTAGATGCTATGGTTTTGAGAAAAAAATTGATTACAAATTTTTTCTCGGTTTATTACTCAATACTCGGTTTTTAAAGAATCATAATAAAGTAGGTGAAATATTAATTTATAACACTTTTAAAATGAATTTAATTAATGGGATAACTTAACACGAAAAATTTTCACTAATCTTTGGGGCAACACGATGATTTCTACATAAAAAATTTGCATTAATTCACGCATTTAAAATAATGGTGGTCACGTTCGCAAAAATTGTTTTATGAAGTAAAGTTTCGATAAAACATCAGAAAAGAAGTGCAAGAAATTGATATTTCATTTACATCATTATGATTCTTTAGATAACGAGTATTGAGTAATAAACCGAGAGAAAATTTCAAATCGATTTTTCTCAAAACCTGTGCATCTGGGCTATATGACACAAGGGCACCTTTCTGCAAGAAAACTTATCATAGTTTATGCATTTGATGCATACCTTGTAAAAAAATAAAAGGTAAAAAAGTTTTCAGTAAAAATAACCTTTATCCCCCAATAAGATACGCCTATGCTTGACATGGGAAAAATTCATTCAAACCATTCGATGTGTATTATTGATATTAGCCATGGTTTAAAATTTCAATACTTTTGATGGAGCGTTTTGGAGATATGTATCCAAAAGTGTTGCCTGGACGTCATCTTCAGAGGGCACTAGTTCCTCAACTAAGCATTTTTGGATTATGTAATTTTGGTCGAATCAAATAATATCTAGAATAGAAGTTTGTCCGTCTAATCATGGGACAACCTGTATAACAGTTGATCTATGACCTCTGTGTCATATGTTCTGTATTTCTGTGATCCACGGGTTAGCTGCCAGATTCAACTGCTGCACAACTTAGTTGACACTTAGCACTTAATATCGATAAACGTAATAACTGTCAGTTGTCAGTGGACATTGAATCAAAAGAAAGTACATCAATTTCATTCAAAAATCGAATCAAGGTACATAATTCATGAATCCATAAAAAAGGTTCGCTGAAAATAATATGAATGAATAACACGATTACTCAACTCAAGATAGGACCAAAGATTACAATTTAATCTTTAATCAGTCGTTTTACAAAACAATGACTACGATATTGTGATTAAACCCGTATTTTGAATATTGTTCTAATCATTGACAGAAAGAAATCCGCTGCTTTTCACAAAGACACAACATTCCAAGTGATTGAAGAAGGGAGATTATTTTTTTCTATTTGGAAAATTGAACTCGAACCCGGGATTTGGTTGGATCCTTCGAGCTATCATCGAATGAAATTGTATCGCATCGCGTAAGGGTTTTCGTTCCAGATTGAATTCGGGTGTGGGAAATACAGCACATGTTCCTCATAAATACTTCAGCAGACAAATGTCTTCTATTTGCTTGTCGCATCTACAATGCCTCAATTCAACTTGCGTAATAGTTCAAAACCATAAAGCAGACGATTTTACGAAAAATATTCATTTAATATGATAGATTTCGGGGGCTGAGCTATTTTCGGATTGGGACGTAACATATATTCATTTTCATTATATGCTCTTTTGTGCGCTCTTTTAGATCAGGAATTTTAGCGAAATGTACTTCTTATGCCCGTTTAACACTTACAATCGGCACCGGTCCTAAGATCAGTCACAGTTTCGTTCCACCGCAAGGGGAATTTCTAAGACGCGAAGGCTCAAAGCTACATTGCCGAAATAGGCTACCTGACTTTAGGATGCGGTTTCGATGAAGGTGACGGTTAGGTTTCTTTCTGCTTAGTGTTGCAATGCAAAACGGGCATTAGTTTGCTTGATTTGCGACCTAAGATTTTGTTCTTTCCAAGTAAGCAAGAATCCCAGAAACGAAAACACGAAACAATTTTTGAGAATCTTGAGGATCTACTTTGGCAACTCGTACATCGCATTACGTCTCCCGAACAATAATGACTTCGAAATATAAGTCCAGTCCGCTGAGGAGGTTGTGAAGGATGGAGCGCCCGTTTCTCTTGAACCTCTCTTTCGTTCGATCCGCTACCGTCCGTCGGATGGCGCGCTGTAGTTAAACGTCCGTCAGACGTAACTTACAACGGTCCACAGCACCGTTCCACTTCCAGGTCTCTCCCATCCTGCGTACGAGATACACGTAAATCGGTTAGTGAAGAATGCTAGCAAGCAACATCGCGTCTATTGGTGACCCCGCTGTGATCCCTGGTAGGTTACGAACATAAGGTACCGCGGGTTCATCACACCGACCGCACAGTACCGTCGTACACGGCTGTGCCGCCGACTCCTGGGGAGGGGCTGTGCCGCGGATTCCTGGTGAGGGAGCCCGTTGGATGGCGCGCACAACAAACGCTGTTATATTATTCATTTATTATTGTTGATAAGAATAAGTGCGGTAATAACGCGACATTTCTAAATTATGTGAAAGAATGTTTCTTTTTAGCCTCTATTTTAGATAGAATAAGAATTAGTTATCAATCACGAATTCGGTTTATTTTAAGGTATCCAAATGATATGACGAAGCGACGGAGAAGCCTCTTCGAGAAACAGCTGAAAGATGAAAGAGAAGTTTGTTACACGCTTTAAGCTGTGGAATTAAAGCACCACAAGTATTTTCTGGCTGTAATGATGAGGTATCTATAAAATAAAGCAAGTTTTATTATGGTTCTATTAACTCTTCGGAATGAATTTTCTAGCCATCAACCTCCATTACTTTCATTCCCTTTTAGTATAAAAGGAATTTTTCCAATAAAAGATCCTGTTGGGCGATCACTTTATGAGAAAATTTCCATCCGGTGCCATATTTTCGATACAAAAGAAGTTGAATCAACCTCTATAAAAGGGGGGAACGACGAAACGGAATAGCGAAAGGTACATTCCTTCGGATAACAATTGAAATTTAGACTCTCACCTCAATTATAGGTTTAAACTGCGGTGGCTCAATCGTAAATTTGTACATCGAGTAAACTGATTGTAGGTTGCTTTAATCTTCCTGCAAGCTGCAATGAATTCAATTCTTTTCATTGAACGAATCATGAACTAAGAGAACCAAACTATTTCTAAAACACCTTTTTGGTGCAATTAAATAAGCGGAAAATCTAGGATAAACCATCTAAAACAATGAGATTATTCATCAACAAACGTTGACCGTTAGCACGTCGGACAAAAACCTGTTCGCATCAGCGGTGACATTCCCACAAGATCATCCCTCACCTGGCGAATTCCACCGGGTTACAGGCTGCTTAGCACTGACGAATGTGTGGATTATGCTTCGAAGGAGCTGTTTATCAAACACAGCAACGAGCGCTTTTGTGCACGGGAAAATATAAATCCGGTGATAAGTCGGCTCGAAAAACCGTACCCACATTTTCCCGGATTACGCGGCCATCAGCCGTAACACTATTTTGATTTCGTTACCGCATTATCTTTCATCTAGGTGCTTGCTTGCCGCTTCATTCATCACCCGTCGTTTCGCGTCTATTCATTTTTTGTTTTCGTAATTTGATCAACTCAAGAACGACGATGATCTCATTACCTCCAAACCAAGGTCGCGCATTTATTTTCCAATTGAGCGAGAGCAAAAAAAAACGCACACGCTCGAATGTGATCCACGTTTCCCTTCTTTTTTGCACTTTTCGCCTTCGTTTCGATCTTTTTACGAAATGCAACTCGAACGGCCACGTACACACGGTCTCTTTCTCTTTCGCTCGATGGGACTGTGCTCTCTGATGAGTTCAACGACTTTTCTGCCCCCTCGAGGCTCCGCTAACTTATCCCGAGGTTTTTTTTTTAGCAAAAAGCCGTCAGATGATCGAAATATTAAATTGAACATTCTCTTTATGGATAGTTCCATTTCCCGGCCAACGTTATTTACGACACTTGTCGTTTTGTTTCCAAGGAAAATATACTTGCAGTTACGATGGCACTAAATATACTTAAATTAAATGAAGGCACATGAAAAATAAAATTTTCGTAACGAAAACAAATCGCAACTTCCAACAAAACTACACTGGTTTCTTTGATTTTTTAAGTTCAGGCAGTGCCTCAAAATGGTATGCGATTGGAAAAAGGCCAAGTTTAAAATGTCATCGAGAGACGAAACTTGAGACATCTGTGATCGATTTATTAAAGTCCCGGACGTAAAATTTGATTTGAAGGTATCTAACGTTTTGTGTGAACCTCACAAAGCACTTTTTGACTCCCTTTCGGAATCCAGACAAACGATGCATTTTGAGTTAAAGCTTTCTGTAAATTTTTTGGGTGGCACTAGCGTATTCAGATGAATTCAAAAACAGTACGAGTCCAAGGTGTACAGGGCAAACAAATTCATTCTTTTCATCTACAAATATAAGTAGAAAAGCAAAATATGACCTAAACTATGGAAATTTCATAAGTGAAGGTCAGGGCCGTGTTATTGTTTATTCTTTCAGATTATCAGTTGCAAGTCGGTGGTTTGGGATAGGGCAAAAAGCATCTCGTTGAAACGTTTCGCTCTTTCTATCTAATTGATTCAAGATTGCGAAAAATAAAATTTGTGCATTTTCAACTCCCACTTTTGTCGGCGTCGACTCCTCGACATGACAACGTGAATTTTCACGAATTAGATGCAACTTCCACCCGCCAGCCAGAATCTCAGTTTTATTCGCGAAAGGCGAGGGTTGTTAAAATTTAGATCGTGATACGAGAGCGCGACGGATTTGAAAACTGTCATTCCACACCTCCGCATATATTTAAAATATAATGGTCCCTGGCAACTTTAATCTTACTTTGTCGACTATCAAAACCAACTTTGAGTACTTTTTCAATACGAAAAACACCCCATGAATCGGAAATGAGCCTGACGCTTTTACGACTCCGTAAAAACAAGAAAAATATATTGAATCTTGTACGTTATATGCATATACGGGTTTTATGACCGTCGCATTTCAATTCTATGTCGTAAAACGTGCAACTGAACGTAATCTTTTCTTTTCCGTACGTTTCCCGATTTTTGGTGATGAAAATCGTCGTCGGATTAAAAAGATACGTCGAAATTTGGTTAGAATTGAACGGCGAAAGGAGAAAGAGAGAGAGAGAATGAAAAACTTGCCGCACCCACATAAAACGTGACTTGTCTACCAACAAAATAGCAATTCTAGACACGACGTACTGCTCGGATGGTAAAAGTACCACGACGAGACCACAGTCCACAACGCAGCACAAAGATGCATACGTACCGCCATATGGCTCGCCCATACTGCGACATACACCTCAATTTCAGATCATGTTCCACATTCGCCGGATCACTTCAAGATCGACGATCGTCGAATGGCCCGAAGGTTAATCAAAGTAATAATTCATACAATTTAAAACGTTTAATAATCGTGTCGCGAACGCCTCGAGGATGATTCAATCTCGCGAAGGCGACAATGGGACGATCGTTTGACTGTGAATTAAAATTTTCCCCAGAAATCGTATTATGCAAATTGACATTTAAATTTCCAAAATTCGAAAAAAGGAATTTAATTAAATAACGTTGGCGAGCCCGGAAAGTGCCTTATAAAAAACGTCGTCTCGTGCGCGAAATTTCGCGTTGTTGCTGATGGTGCTTCTGCTGCGCGGAATTCCATTGCGGAACGGTGTCGGTTTTTTTTTTCGTTCGAGTCTTTTCACGCGCGTCCACAAAATTTATCACCCCTTTGAGGGAGGAACGTCGACCCGTTCACGTTCATGAAGATATAAAACCGAATATGAAATTTGAAGTTCGCGAAGAAGTTAGGGACGAAAAATTTGCTAAATAATCATAGCCGCCGTGATTTACGGACGCACCCGCGGGGGCGAAAACTGTCTCGAACGTCGAATTTTGGCCCACGCCCAACACCTGTTTGCATTTATCCACTTGGTCGACTTCCTTCCGCATCCCGAGGGAATAAATTCGTTTCTTGAGAAAATTCGGGACTACGTATGTAAATTATCCCGCACAGAGGATATTAAAACTTCGGCAAATAAAAACGAACGTCCTTTTTTACTTTAATAATATAGAAATTATTTCTAATGCAGAACAGAAAAGAAACCGTTCGATACCCAGCAACGGAATTTTCATTCGATAAACAGGATATCAAAGTGCCACTCCTCGAAAACATCGACTGATCCAAAAAGCTTATCCCGTCGACGTGGCCGTTCGGGATGTCGATCGGCAAAAAAAAAACCGGTACATGCAGAATAAACACGAATATTTTCATAGAGGGGAAGAAGAAAACAACACGATTTCTTTGAAATAGATATAGGTGCCCGAAACGCTTTATTGCCTTTCGTTATTGAATCACCATTTGTTTACTTAATTTCGAAAACTTGCGCGAGGAAAAAAGCGTTCCTTGATATTTCCAATACGCTTTGTTTTGCATAAAAACATACGGAAAAGTGGTTTTTAGAAACTTATTTATCCAAGAATGATGACAATATTGATGTAAAAGTGGAAAAATGAAACTCTTTTATAAACAGCTACGCACAGAGGTGATAAAAAAGTGAGAGAAATGTTCCGTTTTTCGTTTGGATCATTTTGTAATGTAGCTAAAACCCATTAGTAGTTATTGTATAGTCTAATTGCACTCGTCTTTCCCTCGGTAATCCTACCTATTTTTACAGCTCCATTAAAATCCGTTTTACCCAAATTCCCGTAAATTATTCATATAAACCAGGTATATAAATAGATTTTTCCACAACAGATAGCATTAGCGATGGGGAGTATCGAATAAACATTGTCGCTTCGCGACCTCGAACCAATGTGTGGATATTTTTAAACGAAAATATTCTTGTGTTCAACTTTCGAAATTTATCAAAAACTGGTACAGAAATCCTAAATTTCCACCGAAATAACAGTTTTGATATATCTCATAATTTCAAGAAACTTCTAAAATCATGTTAAAACTTTTCGTGATAATCAATTAATTTTTATGATGATATATTATTAACTAGATTTCCTCATAATTTTGTAGAAATATCATCCGAAAGATAATTTTAAGCACTATTAATAACCGAGAGTTTTGTATTTTTTCCCAATTTCTTAGCAATTTGTACTCTCTTGAAATTTTCCACAAGTCAATGAAAATTTTCTGCTTAATTCGGAACATTTTTTGAAAGTCGAATCTTCCCTGAATATTCGAAATGTCTTTTTTATTTACAGAATGTATGAATTTTTAAGAAACATCTGTGATAATACATTTTCAGCGACATTTTGTTTTTTTCCATTTTCTCACACACGTTTCTGAATTTTCCAGCAGTTTATGAAATATTCTGTCAGTTTGAAACCCACAGAAAATTGTCTCTTATTTAATGAACGGTCTAAAGATATCTACAGAATTTTCTGTTGAGATCTGTCAATTTTTACGGACTTTCCACCAAAATCGATTGATTAATTCGGGAAATTTCTTAAAATCCTTTTTATCCTATCACAGAATTCGATACTCCAATTTTCTGTCAAAATGTTCCAAGAAATGTTGTCAACTGATTCGAGTTTCTCTAAAAAATCGGTGAATATTGTTTGTCTTCCTCAAATATCTTCTTGTTTTTTGAATCACAGATATGATGATACATTTCAGACACATTTTGCTTCTTTCCATTTCCTCAGAAGACTGAAATGATTTGCTCAAAAACTTCGGAACGTTTTCAAATGTTTTTTAATTTTCCGACGACCCGATTCATGGAAAATTTGCACGTTTTTGAATTTGCGAGCAAATTATGAAATATTTTGTCAGGTTAAAATCCACAGAAACTTATCTTTCATTCAATGAAAGGTCTAAAGATATCTACAGAACTTTCTGTTGAGATCTGTCAATTTTTACGAACTTTCCACCAAAATCGATTGATTAATTCGGGAAATTTCTTAAAATCCTTTTTATCCTATCACAGAATTCGATACTCCAATTTTCTGTCAAAATATTTCAAGAAATGTTGTCAACTGATTCGAGTTTCTCTAAAAAATCGGTGAATATTGTTTGTCTTCCTCAAATATCTTCTTGTTTTTTGAATCACAGATATGATGATACATTTCAGTCACATTTTGCTTCTGTTCCATTTCCTCAGAAGACTGAAATGATTTGCTCAAAAACTTCGGAACGTTTTCAAATGTTTTTTAATTTTCCGACGACCCGATTCATGGAAAATTTGCACGTTTTTGAATTTGCGAGCAAATTATGAAATATTTTGTCAGGTTAAAATCCACAGAAACTTATCTTTCATTCAATGAAAAGTCTAAAGATATCTACAGAACTTTCTGTTGAGATCTGTCAATTTTTACGAACTTTCCACCAAAATCGATTGATTAATTCGGGAAATTTCTTAAAATCCTTTTTATCCTATCACAGAATTCGATACTCCAATTTTCTGTCAAAATGTTCCAAGATATGTTGTCAACTGATTCGAGTTTCTCTAAAAAATCGGTGAATATTGTTTGTCTTCCTCAAATATCTTCTTGTTTTTTGAATCACAGATATGATGATACATTTCAGACACATTTTGCTTCTGTTCCATTTCCTCAGAAGACTGAAATGATTTGCTCAAAAACTTCGGAACGTTTTCAAATGTTTTTTAATTTTCCGACGACCCGATTCATGGAAAATTTGCACGTTTTTGAATTTGCGAGCAAATTATGTAATATTTTGTCAGGTTAAAATCCACAGAAACTTATCTTTCATTCAATGAAAGGTCTAAAGATATCTACAGAACTTTCTGTTGAGATCTGTCAATTTTTACGAACTTTCCACCAAAATCAATTGATTAATTCGGGAAATTTCTTAAAATCCTTTTTATCCTATCACAGAATTCGATACTCCAATTTTCTGTCAAAATATTTCAAGAAATGTTGTCAACTGATTCGAGTTTCTCTAAAAAATCGGTGAATGTTGTTTGTCTTCCTCAAATATCTTCTTGTTTTTTGAATCACAGATATGATGATACATTTCAGTCACATTTTGCTTCTGTTCCATTTCCTCAGAAGACTGAAATGATTTGCTCAAAAACTTCGGAACGTTTTCAAATGTTTTTTAATTTTCCGACGACCCGATTCATGGAAAATTTGCACGTTTTTGAATTTGCAAGCAAATTATGAAATATTTTGTCAGGTTAAAATCCACAGAAAATTATCTTTCATTCAATGAAAGATCTAAATATATCTACAGAATTTTCTGTTGAGATCTGTCAATTTTCACGACTGGTTGGAGTTTTTCTGAAGGATCAGTAAATATCTTCTTGTTTTCCGAATAACTCAAATGCAAAGTAATTTGGTAATCTTGTGCACGGACGCACTCGTCCTTCTTAACTTAACTGAAGAATTGCATTCAATCATTTGGCAGCTGATGGATTAACATGGTATAACTAAATCAATTTGTACAGAAAATTATTTGCCTTGTTAGCAAAACATTACTCATTCAACCAACAGTAAGATGAACGAACGGACTCTACAAACGAACAAAGTTGAACAGCAAGTAGCCATAAAAATCGCAATAGAAATACATTAATGTATAATGTTAATGACATTCTGATTCACAACTGGTTCTAAGTACACAGAGTGATATTTACGATATGAATATAAACACAGTATAACGACTAAATTAAAAACTGATAACAGATGGTCTAGAAAGAACAGAAAGTACCAAATTTGCCTTTCAATTTGTATATCAATACTGAATCACTAATACCAGTTCCCTTCCCTGATGATTCAACTTGATTCTCAATTGATTAAATTATCCATTTTATTTTTACTGCAATCACATCGAACACACCGTCCAACTCAAAAACAAAAATAAAGCTTACCTTGATTTTGGTTGTCTTGATTCGATCAAATCCAAACGTAAAATCACTGATGAAAATAGGAAAATGTACAAAATTCCACTAAAACATCGCGATCGGATTGAAGATGTTGGACCGTGAAGCCCGTTCTCGAATTACGTAACTTAACGTCAATAAAAACATAAACACATGTCACGAGTTGAACGCCGCATTAAAATGACACCGTCCAACACTGCGGCTCCATTAGAACTGAAATCAAACTGTACTGTCTGACACACGAAAATCGAATCCACGATCGCCAGTGAAAGGTATGTAACTGCGCACACGTCACCGCATCGGATCGCAATGCTGAATGTATTTTGTGTTGCCTATATTTCTTCCACTCTCACGCTAACGTCATCTCTCCATACGTTCAAGCGGTAACCATCGATCAATAAAAACATCAGCACTGTGCTGCACTGTAAGATTTTTCGATGGTCGATAACCCTAACCACAATTTCTAAACAGTGCGTTAATACAAGCTTGTGTTTTATTCATATAATGGAAGATAAAGACGAAAAACCACTACAATTCCACGAAATGGAACTGGATGACAGACTACTAAAAGCTATAGTCAAATTACAATGGAGTACACCAACATTAATTCAAGCCAAATCTATTCCACTGCAACTCGAAGGTAAAGACGTGCTTTTACGGGCTCGAACTGGCTCTGGAAAAACAGCTGCTTTTACTATTCCAATTATTCAAAAAATTTTGACTTTGAAAAAAACCGCTATGCTACAAGAAATCAAAGCGGTAATCTTGGCTCCAAGTCGTGAACTCTGCAACCAAATATGTACTGTAATCAAAGATTTAACACTGAAGTGTTCAAGAGAAGTTCGATGCGTTGACGTTGCTCCAAACGTGAGTTTAAACGTTCAAAAACCCCTACTGGTGGAGAAACCCGATATACTAGTCGGCACACCAGCCAGAGTGTTAATGCATTTGAAGAATGGGAATTTAGAACTGAAGGATTCATTGGAAGTACTTGTGATTGATGAAGCGGATTTAATATTTTCGTTTGGGTATCAAGATGAAGTAACAGAATTAACTTCGTTTTTACCAAAAATCTACCAAGCCATTCTGGCTTCTGCTACTCTAAGCGAAGATGTTGTAAATTTGAAAAGTTTAGTGCTACACAATCCTGTCATATTAAAATTAGAAGAACCAGAACTGGCACCGTCAAGTCAGCTTACTCATTACCATATGTTGGCTGAAGAAATGGACAAAGCAACAATTTTATATTCATTACTCAAACTCCATCTGCTTCGAGGAAAAACGATCATTTTTGTAAATACTGTCGATAAGTGTTACAAGATAAAATTGTTCCTCGAACAGTTTGGTATTAGAACATGCGTTTTGAATTCAGAATTACCGGCAGCTATAAGATGTCATTCAGTATTTCAATTCAATCAGGGGGTCTACGATATCATCATAGCTTCCGATGAGAAAGCATTAGATGAATCTGGAACGGTGGAGAAGAATAAAAATGATGGTAAAAGCACCAAACGAAGAAAGGATAAAGAAAGTGGCGTATCAAGAGGGATCGATTTTCAATGTGTGGCGAACGTTTTAAATTTCGACTTTCCATTAGATGTTCATTCATATATTCACAGAGCAGGTGAGTTAAGTTATTAAACTCGGAAGATTTTTTTATCACTTCGTAGGTAATAACAATTAAAATATCGTCGATGCAATGAATGTAATTGATCATTTTAAATTTGCACTAGAACGTAAAAATTTATAGAAATGTGTCTCATATAAGAACGCAACAGGTTTCTCCTTCGCCACATCCATGTTTGCCTATATCCAGACTGGCCGGACAGTTGTTAATTTTGAAACATTCATTATGTAATTGTCGACAACTAATTTTTTCTTTCGGTACTGAAATGCGTGATGTCATTTATAAGTGTATAATAGTTTTAAGTCTCACAATTTGTGCAGCAAATGGCTCCTTGAGATTTTTGGGCGGGGCAAAGTTGTTTGAGTTCAGATGTCACTGGTCCTGGACATTCGTCTTCGTGACTGCAATATCCTTTTCTTTCTACGCATTTGTCTTCATTTTGAAAGTTCGATTCTAAAAAAAATTAATTTAGCAATAGATTACAAATATGATTCAGGATTTACCTCTAGCTAAAGCGGTAGCCACCAAAACCAACAAAAAGACGACGTTCAACATTTTAATATTATTATTAATACACTGGAGCTCCTCAAATGATTTGAATTTATTTTGCAACAGTTTTTATATATGTAGGTATGTTAAGCAGCTTTTGATAAATTCGCTGACGCCTCTTACGTGAATATTTATTTTGCTGATATTCAGTGTTTTATGATGGTATTTCAAATGAATATGGATGAGCGTTATTACTAATTGAACCCAAAAGTGAGGTCACTTTCTAATCATGTAAATAACCTTCGTTGACTTGGAAAATTTGATTTAATGAACCCATAGATAAGAAATAATAGTTCAAGAAAAATCAGTTTTTGGGAGATTTATGAAATCGTTTATCTAAACGGAAATAAAAATGCAAAGGTCAAAATAATATTTTCAAATTGCATACGAAAGTTCAAATTACGTAATAACAAGATTTCGTTCAAAAATAAATTTAATCTCTATTCCCAGGACGGACAGCAAGAGGAAACAATCAGGGCAGCGTGCTATCGTTTATAAGCATCAAGGAAAAAGCGCTGTTGAACAAGGTGGAAGAACGTCTCAGCTCAGGATTCAACGACATGTCTATATTCAAGAAATATCAGTTCAAACTCGACGAGGTAGAACCTTTTAAATATCGAGCACGAGACGCATGGAGGGCCGTAACGAAAATTGCGATTAGAGAGGCGCGGTTAAAAGAAATCAAACAGGAAATTTTCAATTGTCAGAAATTGAAAGGATATTTCGAAGATAATCCGACAGATTTGCAAGTTTTGCGGCATGATAAAGCCTTGCATACAGTTAGAGTGCAACAGCATTTGGCCGATGTTCCTGAATATATCTTACCGCCGTCCTTGAAGAATTTAGCAGGACTTAATTCTAGGAAAAGAAAAAATGCGAGCAATTTTTCAAGAAGTAAAAAAGCGAAATTCGAGGCTGCGAAGAATAATCCCTTAGCGTGCATGAAGTTCGAGGGGATCAACAAAAAGTTCAAAAAGAAGAAAACCAACAAATAGTTTAATTTTTGTAGTTCCATTCATTGTTATTTGAATATTAAAATTGTCTATTTACAAAATGTGAAAAGGTTTAATGGAAAAGTAAAGTGAGAATTCTAGAAATTTCATTCAGATATAAAAATACTTTTACAATAACATGTTCGACAATAAATAAATTGAATAAATTAGTGTAAACGTTGATACAGTATCAAAACAACTTTCTTTCATGTGCAATCTCTTAAAGTATACGAAAACCTGTTACTCTTTGGTCATATTAATTTTCAAAAAAAGTATTTACAATAACTGTTAGTTAACATTTCTAAATATAATCTTCATTTCCAAAACAATTTTTTCTCATTTCCATAAAATATCGCGCACAAGAAATAAAATCGATAATAAAATTTTTTCCCTAATCGTTAATAACGATAATTATTCCGAAAAACTTAATCAAATTTATGAGTGATGAGAGGGAACCTCACAACTCTCAATTCGTGTCCGTAGTCGCAGAGAACCGCATCTCTCAATAAAACCATTTGTTTAATAAAAACATACGGCAATCTGCCTAACTGTATTGTCCTAACGCATTGACCCGACCTAACGTCCCATATAACCAAACCGTTCGCTTGCGCCGTCACTACCAAATGAGGTGCCAACATAGCTATTGGAGATGCAAACGTTTGCGAAATTTCAATTTTCGTTAACAAATGCCCTTGAAATCTTTCCCAAACGCAGAGTTTATCGTCGGACGCGATGGAAATCACGTAACTAGGCGAATAAGCTAATGAAGTGATGCAACCGTTGTGTGCTTTCACGTTGTACAAACAGGTACCGGTCGATAGATCCCACGTACACAACGTCCCATCCTGCGATCCACTCCCCGATATTGAAGGTTTCAGTTCGTCAATGAACATACAGGTAATCGGGCCACAATGTCCATGCAACGTATACAACGGTTGCCCATCTTCCAATTTTATCAATTTGACTGTGTGATCTTGGCTGCCCGTCAACACTGCACCAGAAGCACATTCCAAACATGTAATCGGTTGCTGGTGCGCCCAAATTGTCGTCAGTTTCGTGCATTTAAGCTCATCTTGCGCCGTTTCCGCGAGACAAGCCGTCGACCGGTCTGGAACAGATCCTTGAGATCCAGTACGAACATGCGTCCGTCGATAAGCGACTGTAAAGTTCCAATCGATGGGTCTGCCATGATTGTACGTTTGCAAAATGAAGAAATCCAAACTACCATATAGTCTAGCTGCCACAACCCTGGATCCCAGTATACGTATGTGCGTTATACCGATACCGTCCGAGTCCTCACTGACAAAACACTGCAAATAAAAAACGAATTATTTACAAAAAAAATGATCCCTTTCAACATTATTTTTGGATGCAAAAAACAAAAACTCTTACTTTGAGTCTGGCCGTTGTACCTTCCCAAAACTCCATATGTCCATCGGCACATCCAATAACGATCAAATTGTCCAAACAAGCCATGCACCAAATAGGTGAAACTTTTCTTGTAGACGCATCCTCGTTCATATCAATTGAAGTAATATTATCACTCGTCTCTTTACCGACGACGTCCTCCAACCAATCGATTCCCTTCAATCGATTTTTAACGCCCGACTCGCTGGCATTTCGAGTGTACAAACGTCTAAATGAGTCATGGAAATTGTATCTGGGCAATGTAGACGGAGGCGATTCTGACTGGATACTGGAGAAATTCGTATCAATTTTATGCATCAACCGCGGGAACATCGGAAGCGTTTCGTCACGAGATGGAGGCGATCCGGACTCGTAGTCTGAGAATGAACGGTCATCATGCTCAAAGTTTTCTGCCTTTTGGCCCATACCAAAGTACCTGGTAATTTGCGTTTAGTCATATCGCTATTTTTGATTATGATTCAACTTACGCGTTCCTATCGATACTGGCGAGCAACTCGCCCCTGTTATTATCCCAAATTTTAAAAATGCCTTCTAGGCAACAGCTTACAATAATGTTGCCATCGCTGACTAGCCATTCGATATCCTGTTGGTGACCTTCGAGAGCCATTGGAACGGCTTCCAGTAACACTTGCGATTCGCCTTCCGATTCTTCCGATTTCTCATTGTTGAACCAATCGACATAGTTACGCGACCAGACGAATCTCACAATAACAACAACCATGTATATCAGAACGATTACGCTTAGCACGCAGAGAAATGATATCAGCACAATTTCCATTGGAGAAGAAGGAAAGTACGGCTGTTCCGTTGGAATAACCATAACCGACGAACGGTCTGCAGCTGAAGAATGTCTTCATTTACGAGATGTCTGTTCTACATTAGATGCTAACTTACCAAACTCCATAGGGTCTAAAGCAGCTGCCAGCGCCTGCCACTGGAAGGTTTCTCCATATTTTTCATTAGGATTCCGCATGGCGATCGCATTTTCAGGTGTTATCAAATGCGACAATTTAATTGTAGGCAAAATGGTTATATAACGACTGCTCAAGGATACGTTATACTTTTTTAAAATCGACGACCAGTGGTAAGATCTCAAGTTCTTCCACGGCTCGTTGCCACTATGCTTCAAATCATCAGTATAATCATCCCCTTTGTCTACTTTGGACGGCGGTACATCGTAATTCACTTCCACATACGACGATTTATTTATATCAAGTAAAGGGAACATTTTAACCGCGGATTTGAAATCCGTTACAGGGGATGAATCCGAAGAATAGTTCAAAAGGTCACTTTCATAAGCGATCATTGATATCCAGACTGCTAAGAGTAGCATAATTGATCGCTGAAAAAAACGCGTCCTGGCCCAAATATTCACCAAACGAAGTCTTTTTGGAATACGTTTGTCTTGCACACCTTGAGCTACGCCCGCCACAACATCAGTATGGGGCACCGATAATCGCGGATGAGATTTGGAACGGCTCATTTGAGTGCTGTTCAATCTCAAATTGTAGCCGTCATAAAAAACTTGATTCTGCAACAAACTGGTACGAAAATTCGGATTGAACTTTTCGTTTGAATCTTCCATTTTTTTCAGATCAATAGCGAATATCACGATGAAAAACGTTAGCTGAAGGAAAAGATCTATCGTAAGGGTGATAATGCCAAAAATACAAAATTCTTGAATGGACGGAACAAATGTGAATAGGCCAATTGTAGCGATGGTTAATTCTAGTAATAGCGTCTTTAATATTGACCAGCCTTCTTTGCTGAGGGCCTGCGCTATTCGTATTTTTGCGTCCAAATGGGCGGGGGTAGAAATTATACTCTTTGTAAGTACGAGCACGTTTTCAGTGCCAACGATCAGACTGATAAAAGGGTAAATTCCTTCGCCAGTTTTCGACATTATTTGACCGAAGAAAAACGCGATTCCCAGCGACATCATCATACTGAGCCAAATGGTAAAAACAACAGTGAACGTCATTAGAATTTTGGATTTAACTACCTCAACCTTTCTAATAGAAAAGTAATAATAAATGAAGAGAACTATAAATGCGATTATCAATGGAGCATTGTTCCACAAAATCATTTCGTCGGGATAATAAACCAAAACGTTATCTTCTAACAATTGCGGCAGCTCAGTGTTATTCTGATGAAGGGGATACAGTGTCGCTAATCGTTGACGTAAACCATTGATGAAACTGAAAAAAAGTGCCGGTTGAATTAATTGTTAACAAACAGGATGTGTATTCACCTTTCATCATAATCCTTTAGAAATAATGTGACAGAATATTGAATAATTCTTCGGCGATTTCTAAATGGATATCTCTTGATTCCTGTATCCACCATCCTCATTCCAAACAACATCTCGGCTATTGACGTTTTGCCTCTTTGAAAATTCTAACAAACAAAATGAAGGAAACAGGTTTTCATAAACCAACTTACTTGCTGTTTGAATATCGTGCTTAGTAAAGAAGCATCCTTGGCGAATTCATCTATATTTTGCTGCCATAAATTAGCGGGGGACAGAACGAGACAACTGTATTGTGGTAAAATATCCTGATCGACAGCTCGATTTCTTTTGATTGCTTCAACGTGGAAGCAAACATGCCCCAAAGTGTTTCCACTGAAAAACAAAGTTCATCTGTCGAGGTTTATGGTAAATGAGAGGTTTTACCTTTGGGTCTCCTCGTAATTTCGGACAGCGTCCAGCAATTTGAACGATTCGTATAGAGGAGCTCGGAAAGCGTCGCCGATGAGTAAATGCTGCTGCCAAGGCATTACAGCACTCCTCATGACTAATTGTTGAATGTAACAAAACGGCTGATGTTTGTTGCTTCCCGTCACGTTTTTTGAAGACGTTATGGTCGGTGAACTGCCCAAAACAGGCAGATGAGACAAAGGGTAACTAAATGTCAAAGAAAAAAAATATATAACTTTCTGTACTTGAAAAAAAAAACCTTTTACATATATAACAAAAAAGTGCTAGATGCGGGCCTGGAATTACATGAAAATTACTATAATTCTATGTTTTTATAGTGGAACGAGTAATGAAACAAGAAGAGAGACTTCTGTGTAAACACCTCTGAATGACTTATGAACCCCTGAGCTAGACACTCCCATGTTTACAATCTTGTTATCCTCAAGACACTTCTTATAACTACCCTCATTATAAACATAATAATAAAATAGTGTCACTAACTTAATTCTGTAAGAATTTAAGTATTTCAATAATGTTAGTTGAAATACCTATTTGTAACTTACATTAATTGTAACTCTGTGCAAAGAAAATGTATATTCAAGGTCGTTTGAAAATTGCACAGTACACAGTGTTTATAAGTTGACCAAATCTATGAATGCGTAATTCTATGTTCCAATATGTCATCTCTACTATTTATAAAAGCTTCAATAAACAATTGGGAAATGTGTGATTTCCCTCCTTAAATTCTAAATTATTTTGAATCTCGAATATGCATGATTTGTTGATATAAATTTCGCGGTTTAAATAGCAGATAAAAATTTACATACCATGTTAGGAGCGCAATCAAAAAACAAACACCGATGATGCAAAACGGACAACTGCTTGCCAGTAGTCCATAACTATAAAAACATTTTGCCACCCGTTTCGGAATGGCAGATCGGTTGGTCCTTCCCCGTTTCTGGGGATGTTCATCCCTATTGTTCATCTAGGTCACGTTTTCCATTTCAGTTTCACGTTGCTAATTACTGTTCAAACGTTACCTAAAATGTAATAGTTCCAATAAATTTTTTAAATAATTCATATTCGAAAACAAGTACAATAAATCGACCCGCCATGTTCCCACTTCAATAGATTAGAAAAAAATTATAAATAATACACCATAACCTCGTCTATGTCCAAGTGACTGTTGAACAAGAAAAGGAATACCCATTACTTTTTATTTCGTTTCAAGGTTACACCGACAAGTTCACTATAATCGTCATACCATTGTATTGAAATTGTTTTAACACCACGACCAAAAACGTACCTTCATTTCCAAACAAGTTTTATCCTTTTAAAATGAATTGATTGCTGAAATCTCAGTTTTAAAAACACTCGAAGATAGGTTACAAATGACGCACTATGGTAATATTACATGCCAATATTAGTATCATTATCGAAACCGTTTATCAGTGTCAAGAAATTTTCTTATTTACTAAAGCCATAACCTACACGCAACGAACTGAATCAAAACAAAGAGAAAACTTGTAATTCAGGTACCCAAAAGTGCTCGATCAACAGCAGACATAAAAGTACCTTAAATATGAATTCAATTCAACAATTCAAAAGATATTTACCTTACCAAAGAACCTTTTTATTTATCATTAACACATACGTAATAACTTTGCACGCCGGATTACACCTGGTGTGTAACTAGTGCAAACGCGGTGTTGCCGATAATCCTCTTATCAAAATCATTCGCAAAATAGAAGAGACTCCCAGATTTTCTATGCATTTTATGCTCATAACCTCATAATCATATTCAGGATATATGGCTATGACAGAGATATAAAACCTCTATATCTCTCTAGTCTATGACCATTTAATTTTTAAAATGTTATGTTTTAATAGTATAAAACGAATATCTTTTCAGACACTACGACCATTGACTAGACAAAAACGTTCTTTAATACTTGGTATAGAAACGTCCTGCTATTCAGGATATATGGCTATGACAGAGATATAAAACCTCTATATCTCTCTAGTCTATGACCATTTAATTTTTAAAATGTTATGTTTTAATAGTATAAAACGAATATCTTTTCAGACACTACGACCATTGACTAGACAAAAACGTTCTTTAATACTTGGTATAGAAACGTCCTGCGACGATACCGGTTGTGCTGTTTTAGATTCTGAAGGGAACATACTCGGCGAATCTCTCAATTCTCAGCAATTAACTCATTTAAAGTAAATAGCGCAATTTCGATTGACCCACCGCTACTTTCAATGGTTACAGGCTTGGTGGAATAATTCCACCAATTGCACGAGATCTACATCGTCAAAACATAGAGAATGTTGTTGAGGAAGCAATTAAACAAGCTGGCTTAGAATTTAGGGATCTAGATGCTATAGCCACCACTGTTGAACCAGGTTAGACTTTTTCATTTTTATGTTCTTATTTGATGTAAATATATCAAATCTTGTTGATACCCATTACATTACTCTCGGTCTTTTGTTGAGTTTTATTGATTTGTGATATAAACATTATACAGGATTTGCTGTATTTTTAAGAAATAAATTTTTAACTTTAAAATTGTCATTTTGGCACTTCAAGTTAATATATTTTAAACCTTATAGGTTTACCAATGAGTTTGTGCATTGGTATGAAATATGGGAAACATCTATGTCGACTCCATAAGAAGCCATTCATACCTATACACCATATGAAAGCACATGCCTTGACTATTAGAATGATCGATAAAAGCTTGCAATTTCCTTTTGTTGTCTTATTGATAAGTGGCGGTCATTGTTTGCTGGCAGTAGCTCATAATATAGAAGATTTTATTTTACTTGGGCAGACAAATGACAATGCACCAGGAGAGGTGATGGATAAGGTGAAAATTTATCATTATCACTAAAAAGATTTAAACTTTTTTCACTGTTAAAACAGTTAAATTCAAATAAGTGTTGGTAATCTTACTATTTCACAATTCATTAATGAAATTTTTTCCCTTCCTTTTGTATTAATGGTTCAGATTGCCAGACGGCTTAAACTTCGAAACCTACCAGAATTCTCTACATTATCAGGTGGACAGGCAATTGAATTAGCAGCCTCCAAGGCCGATAATCCGTTTCAATTCGAGTTTACTCCTCCACTTTTCCAATATAAAGATTGCAACTTCAGTTTCTCTGGTCTACATAATATAGTCACAAGAGCGATTATTAAAGAAGAAAAAATCCACAGTAATGTTTTTCGCAAGTTTGAATTAGATTAAACTACATATAGCTGTTTGCAGATGTCCCACCTGACGGTGTAATACCAACTGCTAGTAACTTATGTGCAGGTTTTCTCCTTACGATAACCAGACACGTATGTCATAGATTACAAAGAGGAATCGAGTATTTAGAAATGAAGACGATGATTCCAGAAGAAAATAAAGTAGTGGTGAATACGGTCAATTCGAAATATATTTGAAGTTAAAGTTTAGATTGATTATAGGTGATGTCTGGCGGAGTGGCTTGCAATAACTTTATTACAAGAGGCGTCCAATTAATATGCGACGAGTTTGGTTTCAAATTATTGAAACCACCTCCAAAACTGTGTACAGATAATGGAATCATGATAGCTTGGAATGGAGTAGAAAAGTAAATTACTGCAAATTAAAAAAAGTATTTAATTAAAATTTTCCAGGTGGAAATGTAAACAAGGAATTTTTGAAGATTTAAATCAGATCGATATAAAAAAATCTAGCCCTATAGGTAGGAGTATTGCAGATGAAATTACTTTATGTAACATCAAATGTAAATGGGTAAAAATTTCAAACTTATTCAAAGCAAATAATTTTTAATAAAATTAATGTTTCAAGTTACACCAATTTAGGACCTCTCTCCATATATTCCTCTCGCGAAGATTTGTATAAATCCAAATTCTCGTCATCACTTTTCTCTTCATCTGCTAAAATATCCAAATGTTTTCTCAATTTATGTTTTAAATTTGTAACGTCTTGTTGGTTCTCTTTCACAGACACTGGAAGAATTTCTCTGAACTTGAGGAAAGTCTCTGGTCTCAAATCATCCTCGTAACTACTTGCAACTTCTGAAAATCAAACCAGTTTATGTTGATTAAAAATAATTTATTACTCACCTGATAGATTCCTTAAACTACTTTTGATTTCATCATATTTTTTGTGGGCATCTTCTGTATCCATTTTATTAATTAGTATTAATGAAGGTTTATGAACTAAATGAGGCTTATATAACTCCAACTCCTTATTCAATAAAACAACAGTATCAAGACAACTTCTATGAGGATGTTTGGGGCTTAATTGAAAACCGTTTATATCAACTATTAACAGTAGAAGTTTCGTTCTTTCTACATGTTTTAAAAATTTGTGGCCCATGCCGACATTTAAGTGAGCTCCTTCTATTAAACCTGGCAGGTCAGCCATAGAAATCTGTCGATGGTCTTTATAATTAATTATACCCAGATGAGGGCGTACTGTTGTGACTGAAATGCAAAAACTTACCAATATAATTACAAAGAGAGATTAATAACTTACATGGGTAGTTTGCAACTTTTGGCTTTGCTTCTGAAATTGACCTCAACAGGGTGCTTTTACCGGCATTGGGGAAACCAACTAAACCAATATCTGCAATCATTTTTAAATCTAGCCTCACTGGATACGCTTGCCCTTCGATGCCTAGAAAACCATTTTTGGAATGTCCTCCTGTGCCGCCTTTTGCAATCAACAGTTCTTCATCATGATTATCCAACTCTCCTAATTTTTTGCCGAGTTCTGTATAAATTGAAACACCTACTGGCAGATCGATTTTTATATCTTCCCCAGGCAATCCTCTAATAAAATTTGCTGAACTATTTCGGCCATTTCCCGCTACGAATCTTTTTGTTTTATTTCTTCTGAAAACGTCTTCCAGCGATATATCTTCCTTTGCTTTTACGTAAACGTTACCGCCTTGACCACCGATGCCTCCGAACCTGGATGGTATTCACAGCAAAATGAATGATAAATTCAAAAACCTATTCATACTTTGGTAGTCCGTTGCCTCCGCATCCTCCTGATACGAAAATGTTCATGGAGTCGCGGAAACCTGGTTTTAAGAAATTTCGGAGCCTTCTCCATTTTCCTTTTAGTATTAACGTTTTGCATACCATACTTTCGTTTGATTTTCAAAAGTTTTGAATGGATAAAAGTTGAGGTTATGTGGTTCAATTGAACTGAGATCAGAGATGACAGTTTAACTGAGACTCTCTTTATTTTATTTACGAATAGATGGCGCAGATATGTTCGCCTACTAAAGAACATAAATTGGTGAATGAGCCTCAATACAGTTGTTGCGTCTAGTGTGATGGGCTAAACATCTTCAAAATATAAAACGTTCTAGAAAAACGTTTCATATTCTCGTTTCTGTTTATGATTTCTCAGAAACTCTCTAAAAAATTTGGGAAAATGTTTTGTAACTGTTCTAAAATTTCGAGGATATCTCTCTGGATTTTTTCACAAGTTGTACATTTCTTTGGAATTCACAAGTAATTGATGAAAATTTTTAAATACGTAAAAAATTTTTATAAACTTACTGCAATATATCTTCTAGAAATTTCTGTAAATATCTCTGATGATTTTTTCAGCGAATTTCGCCAGAAACGAATTGCATTCGAGCTTTTCTTTGAAAATTCGTAAATTTTTTATTTCTTTGAGCTTCTTTCTATTTTGAGGAGTTGCGGATAGTATGTAAATGAGAAAGACTGGACCTAATCAGCATCAGCTATATTAAGATTTAGCTCATGCTAAAATAATTGAGTGAATTTTCGGAATACAATTCTAAAGAATCCAATAACATAAAATAGTTTCTGGCATTCCGGAAGCCATTTTAACATCCGCACTCGTGCGTTTCTTGTATATATTTCTCGGATACTCGTTTTTAATACTTTTATAATTTCAACAAGACGTTTATTACATTATTTTACGATACAATATACATATAACCGTTTGAAGAAACATCATTCAAGTTCAGGAACAAGTTACTGCAGCCAATTCCGATGTGCTAATTAAAATATTGCGTGCTTGTTCTTCTCAAATCAAGCGAGACATTCTCGGTGATGAGAATAAGTTTGACTTTACGTTTTCAAACAAATATTTCAAATTTATCTGTAGCAATATCAAATGTGATAAATTAAGCATCACGTTATGCAGCTATATAACATGTATAAAAAGAATGTATTGCACATTCCATATTTATGAACAATAATGAAATTAATTAGTAAACTCGCTAAAGGAAATAATGAATAGTTCCAGACTGCAATTAATTTATTCGTTTTTATTGAAGGTGGTAAAGTGAAAAAAATCGTGAGGCTATTTTCACACAAACGTAGTGAAATGATTCTTTCATCTCTCATGGATCGCTGGTTCAATTAAAATTTGACGAACAAAATTTATTAGTCGAAGGAATAAGTAATCAATTAAAATTGAACATTAGCATAAAGGCGAAGTGTTCGTGACTGTTTTTTGGTCTATCAATTTCCGTGTGTGTAATTTTCACGAAGGAATTGAAGAAATCAATGCGTTCCACTTTTACTAACGGGCTAGGCAACTTCGAATATTCAACCTTTGAACTTGAATTTTGGACAGAAAATAAATCATAATGATGATTTGTTAGATGGATTATAACTGTTCCTTGTTGAAATTTTGCGATAACTACTGGACATAGCTTGAAATTGCCATAATTGCCAGCTAGCAATGGATTCTGGAAAGAAAAATAATGAAGCTTTTAAGATGATGTGAACTCGAAGATAAAATCAAGGAATGCTTCATCTATTAGGATGTCCGACATAAAAATTGCATCAAAGGCAGACGTAATGGTTGTTGAATTATTTTATGGCTAAAGCAGAATATAATTGAAGCGTTGATTTCTGTTGGTGATTTTCCCTTCAATCGATTGATTCGTCAAACTTTTGATGAGGGGCAACTGACAGCGAAATAATCGTCACCGCAGGTGGTGGTTCGCAATCAATTTCCCAACATGTACAACTGACAAAAAACATCATCACGAAAATTCTGTTTTACCAACAGACGTCGACGAAAGAAGCATAACGATGATTGTCGATCGGTGGGCCCGAAAATCAGAGAATTCGCGCCCCACCAGACTAACATCAAAAACTTACTTCCGCAGTTCCATCAGCTGTTAGTCGAACTTGGAGGAAGACGACGATCGGCAACGGAAAAGTTGATCTCTTCGGTAACTCAAAGTGGATGATTGAAAATAAATACTCTCGAGTTCAGGTCGCGACCTTCACGTCTTGTGCGACATCAGAAGCGTCTTTTATCTTTTAGAGCGGACCAAGGGAAATAAGGTGAGTGAAAAAATTTTTTAATAATAATTCATCAGATTTTTCTTAAAAATTCTAATCAAGGGATGACTAAAAGAACGTTTAAATATTTTATTAAAAGAAACGTAAACGTACTTTTACGCGTCTTGTTTAAGAAAAACCATCATTAATCAGTCGGAATACTAATAATTGTTAAAAATATTGCATTCAAAAAAAATTATTAGTCAATTATGAATCTCACGTTTTTTGAACAAACAAATGAAAGCCAAAAGTCAGTTCTACTCGACGAAGGTTGTCATTTGAAATGACTTCTTCACTAGATTGTTGCTACATTTTCTGCATTTAAAATGTTACTTCGAGTTGCGATGATATGGCAGAATTGAATCGTGGGAAAGACAAGGTATGGCAAGTTTCATCAATTGCATCATTACTGGAAGGAAATGTTATGAATACCAGCTAAACATTTTTATTTTTGGTGATTTAAAAAGAAAAATTTCTGTAGAAAATGCAAATCACTGATATCGCAGTCACTCTTTAAACATTTTTCTAAGTGGCTTGTTAATTGTAAATTTTAAGCATATTTCATGTATTACCAAAATTTTGCAATTTTGCAGATTGCAGAATGTAAAGTTTTGTAATGCGGGAAATCATATCTTTTTGTTGATGTGTTTCAAAAGATCGATTTATAATGAATTCGTTTCTGTAAAGACAAATTGGAAGTTTGGTTACCTGAATTTTGAAATGTTTAAAGGTGGATTCACAGAAATTCTAATCAAATAAAATAAATATAAAAAAAATGGATGAAATTGATTTTTTTGCCGCCACTATGAATAGCCATCCGAACATTTGGAAGGAAGGTTGAGCTAATTGATAACATATTTTTCGAATTTTGTCTTGAATGCAATTAGTTGATTTCCAATTAAAAAATTCAAATTTGATTATGATTTTCCGAATACATTTCATAAAACCATGGGTCACACAAAGATCTAACATATTTATTGGGTGAAATGAGACCACTAAAAATTAATCACAATAGTTATTGAAAAAAAGGAAAAAATATTGAAATTGGAATGAAAATGAAAATACAAAGAACCGATGACAAACGTCTTATCAATATTTTAATGAGTAGAATTGCTCTATAGAAGTCCGTTTTCATTAAATGTTATCCCCATAAATCGGTAGTCGGAAATATTAATAATGTTATTCAAACTGTTGTTGCAATGCGTTTTCATTACAAATTGTAATAGAATTTCACGTTAAGGCCAACGTTATGGATTATTAAGAAGACAAACCAGAGGCCTGGAGTTATTGTTACGGTTCTTCGTGAAACACACAACGAATAACAAGTTCCGTTAAAAATTTTAAGCGCTCAGATTGTTCATGTGAAATCGAGACGGGTCCCATAATGAAGTAGGTCTTTGTAAAACATTCAGAAATTCGTATAAAACGAGATCGACGCGACGCAACAAAGGTCCAGTGGTCACTTGAAACAGTTTTCGGTGAAAGTGTTATACCTACATGAAATCCGTTTTGTGTGGAAAATTTATTAACGAATGACTGTTGTCAAAATACGACTGTTCATCAATTACTTACCGATTCCTGTTAATTACTAATTACATGTATACGAAACCGTCGCTGACCCATGGCATGACCCTACCAATCGTACATACCATCAATTTTTTTTCGAGCTTATACACGTACTACTTTCTAACTTTTAATTTATTATACGTTCCAAAGCCGAAACATTCGGAAATTTGCATATTATCCAAAGAGGAGATTTCGTCCGTTCCGATTAAATTCGGCCAATGAAAAACATTCTTTAACGGTTCTTCGTTTCGGATCGGTTGATTTTCGGCGAGACGTCCCACGGAAATCGTCGATTACACGCCATCGTACATTATCGACAAATTGAAAATGTCCAGAATTTGTCGAACTTGTAAATGATGTTCGGTTTACAACAAAACGCCATCGCTACACTTCTCCAACCTATTGATATTCCGAGGTAACGCTGAGAAAGAAACTATTTCTCTGATTAAAATCTGACCCGTTCTCTATAACTGTAAGTCAACATCGATACCGAAACTTAATTATAGATTGTATGCTAATGAAAACAATGGTACCTGCTATAAATAGGAAATATGCCATTAATATTCTACGGTTTAACTAGGAATTCTTCGATCCGTAAATCACATTATATGCTTGAAAACCGATTGCGATTGGAGAGAAAGGGAATTACCATACCGCAATACCCATCGACAATTTTATTTTTCTCCTTTTCCTTAGAAGAAGAAAGATGAATCGAAAGGAAAATTTATCAATTAGCTGTTGCTCACTACTAAAATATTGGCACTTTACTTCCTGCTCACTTTTAATATAAAAAACCCGTATATTACATTGATGAGACTTGTGATGTACAGAGCAGTCTTACTAATTTTCTTCTGTATGTCGAATTCATATCAATTCAATCAAGTTTGAAAAAATGTATCTGTGTTGGTCATTTAATCTACAATAACAGTTAGAAGTGTTCGCCATTGTTCACTTTGCATGTTGGACATCTTATTGTCCGCAATGCATTTCAATCCTTCGAATTGCTTTCAACGCCTCCACGGCGTGCCCTAACGGATGAGAGCATTAAAGTGAGGTTATTTGAAAAATTAATTACCACTCGAGTATTATTTGATTTTTTCTATTAAAACTTTTAAATTACTCTTTTTTCTCAGATCACGGTACAGTTTAGTGCTCATTAGGACAAATATGACCCCATTTTAAACTTAACCTGTATTTTATTAACTTTTGCGTGTTTATGTGCTGAACAAACTGTATAAAAATTATATCAAAAATAAAATAGTTGAACTCGGTGATAATTTGGAAAAATCAAAAAATAAAATTAATTACGAAGTAAAATCACCAAAAAATCAATCTATTAGGAAAAAACGGTTAGCAGCTGGATCAAATGTTAAAAAACAATAAATAACTTTGTAAATAAAACATCTCTCAAAAATAACACTTGAAGTGTTCAACCAGCTTCCGCAAAGTATACAAAACGAGAAATTTGTTCTAGGTTTATTAAAAACTGTAAAAAATTTATTTACAAAAAGTTAGTATTAGTTAAGGTAATTACTTAACAAAAAAGGGGGGAGTACTAGTGGTGAACAAAAAATTTATAATTTGAAGATTCTTTGAATTTATATTCTTGATATCAGTGCATGACACGGTCTAAAGAAATATTAAGTAAATGTGATATTTGAATCAATAAAAAAAATAATAACAATATGAACATATAAAACACTCATATATTGTTTCATATAGTAGTACCGCAAACGCGATTTAAACAAGAACACAGGTATTTTAGAAAATTTACGCAGCATTAATGTTGCGTCGCGTAGTACCGAGTCGTTCAATTTGAGACTTGAGTGAACGGTAACGTGCCGCACATTCTAGCGAATGAGCGACTCACTCGACTCCTTCGAAATGATCAGTTTGACTAATTCAATGTCTTCAGTAAAAATAATGAAGCCAATCGTATTTTTTTGAATAAATCAATGTCGTTTAATTTAATCTAAATTAAAATAAATTAGTAGTTTGAAATTTAAAAAAACACTCAAGCTTGTAGTAGCGGTTTGGTAATACATGCTTTGCAAAATTGGCAATCTTATTCAAGATGGTCTTTTTTCCAGAATTGAAAGGATGAAAATTGCATTAACTCCTCAAGAAGAGAAAAAGTCGTTCTGTTTCAGGAGTTTTAAGAATGATAGAGTACAACGCTTCCGTGTGACAAAGCGGAATCTATATTGAAACATTTCGCCATTAAATCAAAGCTATTAAAGAAGTGGAATCATTTTTTGCGCGCTTAATCAAAGTATTGTCGTTTGGAAGTAATTACTCGCCACAACCGCAATGGAAAAAAGAGAATTGTTTCACGATTTTTACTATTCTGTTGCGATATTTTCCGTTATTCGCTATGCGGTCCGATTTGAAACGCACCGAGGAAAACATAAAATCAGTTGATCACGAAGTGAAGCTCGATTTTTAGATCAGTTATTTTGATTTCTGAACCCGACCATACGCTGCAAAAATGAATTAATAATAAATTGATGTTTTGAGATTATTTACCCATATGGTGCGTATATCTAAATCTAAGCTACAAGTGTCAGATTTTCCCGGAAATAAAATTTTCAAATAGTACTCTGCTGATTTATCGATATTCTACCGTTAGTAAAATTTCAAGTCATAATATTTCTTTCGATTCTCGTTCCACATCATGAACAGTTATCGGTTTACACAAGAAATTACCGGGTTCTCACTAATGTACATTGAATCGATTTTTGTCGCTTCACCTTAACAAAGGTGAATGAATGGTACCTGCTTTGCTAACAATTATGTCATAAATTCGTTCAATAATTACATCGCTCATTTGTTGCTGTGTTCACGATTGTAAAATCCCGAGTGCGAAAGTTTTTCATTCTTATAAATCAAATTCGATTGCCATTTCAGGAATTTCACGTAGATATGCGATATAAATCAAATCGGTTAACGTGAAGAATGTTCGAATAGGCGAGCGGAAAATTTTCCTGAAATGGATTTAGATACAGTAATATTTATGAACGTGTTCGGTAAATTTTCAACTTCGTTTGTAATATAGATGAAACGTGAACTCGATTTTTAGTCCTCAAACAGTCGAAGGAACAATAGAAGAAATAATGAAATTTCTGATGAGAAAACTGATTTACGACCTATTAAAGTTGCAATAGGTTTGTCGAATCCATCGACCTGTCTTCAATACTTGTGAATTACTGAACGTCTTTCTGCCGCACTAAAATCATATATTAAGTATTAACCCCTCCCAGACTTTCGCTTTATTACTTGTAAAACCCATATTGTTGATAAAACTTCGATTTTTCGGGGAAAGTTAATGGAAGCAACATTACCTCAAATGTCACAATGGTAATCAAATTTTTTAACCCTACTTTTCATTAACATTTACTTCTCAATAATGAATTATCACTAGTAATACCACAAGAGCATCGAAAATAACCGAATATTTTTCCGTGTTACGAGACCTTATCTGTGATTACGTCGAGAAACGAGCGAAAAATATTCTTTATTATCGTTTGCTCGAGTGGTATTTGATGGGATTATACAAAGAATGTATCAAGTATATTTTGACGTTTGTCGATACAAACAAGTATTCACTTCTGTGACAGATATTGAATAATGTTCACATTTATATCGTTATTTCTGTGCTCGTTAGTTCAATCGACCCGCCGAAACACCAAAGCGATTATATCACGTCGTCAAGGAGTATCTTCACTTATCTATACGCGGTTGCTAAGCAAAATGCTCGATTGCTATTGGTCCAATTCATGATGAGTTGATAATCATTATTATTTTAGTATATTATTATGTTTAAGTATAATGCCTTCAATGTTTTACAAGTTCTATTTCTCGTAATTTTCATTAAAGAATTTTATAAATGTTTTAATATCGCTGAGTATAATATTTCAGAATATCTTCAAGAGAGAAATACTTTATTGTGAAACGGCAAATTTTCGTTTGATCCAGGAAAAAATTCATAATGTTCTCACCTTGACACACCTCGGGAAAACTTTTGTTTCTTGATCTTTTGTCTGGTGTTCTAGAACTCGTAATCCGATTATGTACCAAGTCTCAAAAAAATCTTCCGAGCCTGCACGAAGTTTCCATTTTCCAATTTTTTCATTCGGATTATCCTCTCGAAAACGTAAAAGTGTTGATCGATTTAAAAGAGCACGTTTTGAGAAAAAAACATCCCAACCCATTCTTAACAACAATTACAATGTAAGATTGTTAGAAAGGTATCGTGTTGATTATCGGCGAGAGGTTTTTGCTTTTTACGACTTGCTATTAAATTATTGATGAAGTAATAGCGGCGCGATTTTTCCAATTGTTAAACTAGGAAAAGTATCGCATAACTAGCCGTCGATTTTAAACTTTTCGAGCACCTGCTTGACTCTCTTCAACTTAATTAAGATAAGTGGCGATTGTGTACCACAAGCTTCGAAATTAATGAGCTTTGTACTTTGCTCGAGGAGCTCACCAGTGAACGGTGCAATGTAATAACGATAAATTGTACCAAAGTAACTATACCGGAGAAAGGAACTCTCGGTTCTTGGAAGACAACCTCAAACGAATCGTCTCTTACTTTTAATACGGTGTCAAAAAAAACAAATTCGTAGCTAACACAAACATTTGAGGAGCAATTTAAAAAGGATACTCGATACAACTATAATTTTCAAGTGCATGCTGTACCGTAGAAATTCGAATTCGAGTGGCTATGTGATCAAAAATTAACGGTAGATGCTTTACAACCGTCGAATTTGTTTGGTTTTGGTTTCCGGACAATAAAAAGTGGGAGTGCCTTGCCCATGTTGGTATACTTTTCATAGTTCGTTAACTCGCAGCTATTAGTCGATAAAATCGATTTTACGTTAACACTGTTTATGATGAAGAAAATGTGTGCAATTTGTAATATGTAATAATAATTATATGAATACAATTCGCTTAATGCTATTTTGATGGCTACGTACGTGGTGCTCCGATTCTTATTAAAGGGTAATGTTGTTTATGGGATAATTGTAAGATGGTTTCGTCTGAGATTGAACTGAGAGTGAACAAGACATTTATCTTCTTTTTCTTATCTGCAGACGGTAGCGGATCACGAATGTAGATATTTCTCCGCCTATCAAGAGTGCCTACGTGTATTTTTTATAGACACGGTTAGCTGCACTTCCAACTAGTTACATTGATCTGCTAATCAAATAAAATAACTATTCGATTCGATGACCAAAACTATTTACTAAGAAACGAAACAATTCAATTAAATAAAACTAATTGCGAAGCTGAAAAAAAATATAAACACGGATTTTGCGACTTCCTAAGTTTTAATTGACAATTAAGGTGATTTTTGGCTTTTTATAAGCACCCACGAAGCTTAAAAACGACGAGTTTTTCAAGAATTATGGGAATCTATTATGGCAATCATGTTCTTTCGTAAAGGTAAATAGTCTATACCAGATACGGCTGCTGAGGTTGTGGAGGATGAAGTAGTTATAAATGATATTATAAACAAATAATAGTACTACTTCCTCAATCTGTTTGAGAACATCTGCGTGTTCCAAAAGTTTTTAATACTATTAATATCAAACGCATAATGACAAAAAAAATAGTCTTTCACGTCTGTTTGATTATTAATATCAAACGCATAATGACTGCATAAGACAACGTTTTCTAAAGAAATAATATGGAGAATATTCGGAGATCAAGAAACCACTATACTGTGGAACATTCCTGACCACATCCACTATCCTTTAATCCTGGATACAAAGTTTATGCATTTCAACGAATTCGTGATCAAAATAAAGTTATGCTACTTAAATGAATGAACACAGGAACACGAATTACCTGATCGACAAGTACCTCAGATGAATTTGACATAAGTATGGAAAAATCATGAATAGTTAGTGATGCGCAAGAACAAGACAAGACAAGAATCATAAAAATCTTGTCTTGCTAGGGCAAGATCTTGAGAAATATTCATCTTGTCTTGATCTTGTGACCAAGATTTGACAAGAATCTTGTCTTGTCTTGTTCTTGCGTTGTTAATAGTCAAGATTATGAAATTTCAAAGTACAGTCATATTTATCCTCAACAGAAAAATGAAAAAACGACGGGGAGAAGTGAACTTGATGCCTATTACAGTTCTCCCAGAGAACCCCAAGACACCAACATTCTCCAATGGTGGAAAAATAATCAAAAAACTTATCCAACTATTGCTGAAATGGCAAGGGACATTTTTTGCACACCAGCTTCCTCAGTGCCAGTAGAGAGATTATTTTCTGCTGGTTCTCTGGTGATGATTAAAAAAAGAACCCGATTATCCGATGATTCTTTAAAAATGCTGGTCTGCATTAACTCTTGGGCAAAATGCTCTCTTAGGAACGAAATTTGTTACGGTGACTTTTCATAATTTCTTTTAGTATGAGTTAAACTAAAAATAATTTGAAATTCAATATAAAAGTTTTGTTATCAGGATATGAAAAAAAAATTTTTTACTTCATTCCGATTATATTTCAAATTTTGTGCAAGAATGACAGAATAAAACTATTTTACTTCAAAATTTTTATTACCCGAAATGTGTTTTTATTTTATTGTTTCACCTTAACTACCTGCCTTTCGTCAGAATTAGCAACTTAAAAATTAGATGTTTATTATCAATTTAAATGACACATCATTTTTTTTAACTTGTTTTTTTTTCAATCATACACTACAAAAATATTATCAGAAAATCTTATTGAAACTACGATTGGTTGTAGAGTGAAAAAAGAAAAATTATTTTTTAAATTGAATTCTGCAGTAAAATAAGTGTAAATTTTTAATTAGATATTATTAATTCTATGTAAATAGTTGAAATAGTAAGTGAAAAATAAAAAACCATTAAAAATTTGTATAAAAATCTGGATAAGATCATAATTTATGCTTTAATTCAGAGATAAGTGTTTAATGCGGAAATTTGCACATAAATTTATATGCAATTAAGTCTGCTTGACTATTATAACTCAAAAATTTTAATATCAGAAATTTACTAATAAACCAACAGATGATGAACATAATTTTATAATAAAAAATTAGTTTTACGGGGATTCATTTAAATATTAAAACGAAACACGCATAAAAAATGTCATTAATAAGTCATAGCTCAATAGAAACTAATTAAAAATCTTTACTCATTGGTGAATACTCAATATTAAAAAAAAAAATTTCCCAAGACAACATTCTTGGGATTCTTGATAGGTTTTAGCTTGGTCTTGTCTTGTATTAAGTTGGTTTAGTCTTGTCTTGGTCTTATCTTGAATTTCAAGACAAGACCAAGACAAGACCAAGAATATCTTGAGTCTTGGCGCATCACTATGAATAGTTAAACCATAAAACAGTTGAAAATATATCATCCACATCAATAATTCAAAGAAATAAAGATTTTCTAATAACAAAATATTGTTTTCATAATCAAGAAATAAATAATCTACATCTATAAAGAGCTACAGATGTGAACACTTAGTTTTTCGAACAAATTTCCTTTCAAAGTACAAAACATCGGTAAACATCGGTTCTTTTTCAACGATGTATTTTAACATCGATGGTTTTTATGCAAGTATCGATGTCTAGAAATATCGATGTTTTTCACAACGATGCTGCATACGATACGGTTACAGAAATTTTGCTTAGTTTCGGTGCAAAAAATGTCCCAAATATTGAGATATGTTTTTCTACATTTGTAATGAAATTCTAAATTCTTCAAAATTTTTTAGCACCAAAAGATAAAGATTTGTTGACCTTTAAAAAAAGAATTATCAATAATATTCAGTTTCAATTTCAGTACCCGAAGTACCAATAGAAAAAAAAACAACAAAATTATCAATTACCCATGGCTATGTAACACAATTCGATAAATCATCGAATCAAATGAGTAGCATCCAGTTAAACGGTGGTAATTGCCTCATTTATAATTATCTACAAGCAATCGTGATATTAAAGAATTATTTCATGCGTCCATTACCTCCTGACAAAAGGTGCATGAATTGCCGCTTAAATGGTTGAATACAAAATGCTCACTTATGAATAGGCGTATAATCTTAAGTTTGAGTAGATGACTGGTATATCTTCCGAACAATGACAAGTGAAATCTAGGAACGAAATTCAACCAATAAGGATATTATAGGAATAAAATGAAACATCCATCGTTCACTTAATGTGCCGTTCCTTGTAATCAATTCAAATGGATCTGGTTTTGAGATTGACACGAAAAGAAATAAAGTGATTAATTAATCTCGATGCATAAATCGGCGTCATGTTGTGGTTATGGAATGGTAACTTTTGAGCGCATATAGCGGCGGAAAAATCGCGCCAGCTGCAACGCAACAGGAGACATTTATTATGAATGGTCCCTTTGAGTGATTCCTGGTGCTTCCTATAAATTACGGATCATTGATCGAGGAAAAAGTTTTTTTTCGCCCTGCTGACGCTTGATTGATATTACTAAAGATTTTCCGTTGGAATGAGACCGACAAAAAAAATCGGCAGATAGAGAATGAATTCCTGTGGGAGGAATGTGGTTTAAATTTCACGTTCTAATCGGTGCCTTTCGACAGACCGATCTTATCAATTCGTGAAGTCGACTAATAGGTCTCATTGTCAGTCGTATGAGTAGGTTTACTACTGAGATTAATTGACTGCCGCGTCGTGTAAATTATCTCTACGAACTCTAAGGCATCCAAATGCAAATAGAGTGCATATAGTACTCTTATATATGGATGCAGCAAGTTTTCGTTGTTTACTTTTCAAAACACCATCAGGTTAAGTCCACTCGCTTTAATTTGCGTTTAGCATTATGAAATCTCGCTACTCGTTTGACTACGTAGAGAGGCTTGTCCACAGATTGAAAAATCTGAGAGGAGCGAAGAAAATCCTATAGACTTAGTTGAAACTATGAACTGATTCCAATTAGAAATAAAAAATCACGGGCATAGCGTTATATTATCCATGACGTGATTTTAATGATGGTAGAGGAAAAGCGATTAATCTATTTTCTTTTTCAGATTCGCAATGGAAGGTATAATTCGTGGAGGTACCCTTCGGTTACAAGAAACCGATGCCTGTTGTGACGTTACCTTGAATTGCCAGGGGCATCGACTAGTTGCTCATAAATTGATACTCTCAATAGCCAGTCCAGTACTTAGAGTATGCTGAAAATAAAGCAATTCATTAGCACCCTAATAACAACTTTTTTCAAACAGGATCTTCTAACTCCAAAAAACTGCGATAACACTCTTCTGATATTTCCGGACGTTTCTGGCACCATTATGTCACTGATACTGGATTATATTTATACTGGAAACGTTGTTTTATGTCCAAATACCATTAAAGAGTTTATAAGCATAGCAACTCTTCTAAAACTCAATTTCAACGTTGATTGCTTAAACGATATCGACGAGAAAACGTCAACCGACAAAGATAAGTCGATGTACTCCACTAAAAATAAAAGGAAATTGCCGAGCTTAGTTCCAATTCAAAAATTATTAGACAAAAAGAAAGCTTCGAAAAAAGGCCTCTGTGATTACGTGTTACCAAATCCATGGAAGCCAACCATATCGAAAATTCTTGAAGACCCTAAAAAAGATTGTCCCACAATGGCTGATCCGCATCAGGTAAGATACGTCCGAGTTGATCGACCAAATTCTCTAATTGGGCACAAATCATTTTTCAATCCGAGATAATTGGTATAATTGTAAAGAATTGCTACTATGAAAAATGATTGAAAAAAATAATGGATGGAACGTAATGGAACGAAAGAAATCAATTCGTGGTACATGCGAAATATCGTGCCTACTTTCTCACCTGTTATGATTGATGCTGACAGATACGACTAACGGTTTTTGACATGCTGATTTAATTTTACCACTCGCTTTTGGTTGATCTAATCTTTGTTTTTTCAGATCCAGTCGCGTAACAAAACGGTTTTTCAAGAAAACGATAGCAATAACAATTACCCATATCGAGCGGATGCCAATTTTTTCTCAGTTTCCTTGCAAGATTCTTATTTTCCGATCGACTATCAGATATTAAACAAAGTTCAATGTACGAAAGACAAGTTTAAGAAAAATAAAGAAACCTCAATGTACAGTGATGACAGGTCCAGCTCTGATAATGCAATAAAAGATGAAGAACATTCAGCGAACGATGAAACGGATAATTTAGAGACCGTAGATAACGAAACGAAAATTGAGCATAAAGAAAAAAATAAACCTTTTACGTGTGAAGACTGTGGAAAAAGTTTTAGCCAATTGAGGAATTACAAATATCACAGGTAAATATTTTGATTGTTTTCAGGTAATACAATCAAATCGTTTTAGGTCCGTTCATGAAGGAACTAAAGAATTTGCCGCAGAATGTCCAGAATGTGGAAAAATCTTCAACGATCGTGGATATTTAAGTAGTCACATGAAGATCCACAGAGACAAGAAGGAATACGCCTGCTCGCATTGCCCAAAACGATTCAACCAAAGGGTGGCGTACAATATGCATCTCAGAATACACACAGGTGAAATAAATAACAAAAATTCATTTTTACAATTCCTCTCCCCAATTCAGGAGTAAAGCCTCACGAATGTCAAATCTGTGGTAAAAGTTTCTCTAGGAAAATGCTTTTGAAGCAACACCAAAGGGTTCACACGGGGGAGCGCCCTTACTCATGTCCAGAATGCGGAAAAACGTTCGCCGATAGATCAAATATGAGTTTACACGCAAGACTTCATACCGGTTAGTCGGCTACAATTAAAATCTTTTACTAACGTTTTTTTTCCAGGTGTGAAACCGTATGCCTGCAACTTGTGCCCAAAAAGTTTTACGAAAAAACATCACTTAAAGACTCACATGAATTTTCATACGGGGTTGAAGCCATATTCGTGCCAAAAATGTGGATTGTCATTTTCTCAAAGTAGTAACATGAGGACGCATTATAAAAAATGCATACTAAAAGGAACTAACGAAACATACACGAGGATGGATCAAGAAAATTCAGAAGATGGAAAAGCATGATTAAGCTGTGATTATTTATATATTCATGAATTAATTGTCATTTGTTAAACGATTTTTATATGTTTTTAAATTAATTGTTTTTTTATCCCGATTCAATATTTCGATCTTGCTCACTGAAATCGATATTTGAAGATTGCGGTACACGAGCTAATTTGCATATTAGATTGGATTCAACTTTTGACAAAATTCTAAACGAATCGTAATCATTTGGAATAAATAAAATCATATTGAAATTATATTTCACAGCAAAAGAAGAAAATTCCATTAAATAAAACAACGTTATTTGGTTTTTTTTCGATACTAAAATGAATACATTCAAATTCATATGAAACGGTTGCCCCTAAAACGGTTGATATTTCGAAAAATACTCTGATGTTGACGATTTCTTTTTTATTGATCAACGTACAGATACTCAAAATTACATAACGCTTCTTCGAAGCAATAAACACAAATTCAACTCTGATTGAAGAAAACGTAAATGTTAAACATATAACATTTTATGCCAACGAAAAAAATGTAACTTCCACAACAATCGAAGTATTAACAAAAAAATTAAATCAATTCATTATTTAACACTAAAATAAATCTCATATGAAATATATTCATTGACCTTAATAAGGAGATAACAAATAAAAACTGAAAAATATGTATAACGTGTAAATAAAAAAACGCGACTTAAAATTTTCTAAATTCAGACTTAATTTATAACATAGTTCCATAAATTTTAACTACATCACATAATTGAAAAATTATTTACTTTTCTTGTGACCCTCCATACAAATTGAATTGTTTTTACATTCTATGCTTATCCTACATCTTTCGGCGATGGTTTCCGGATTGATGGTTTCGAGTTGCTTACCTGTCGTCTGTTTTCTATTCTTGGATTTTCTTTGAAAAAAGAGATAATTTCCATCTGAAGATTTCTTCCCACTATCATCATTTTTTTCAAGTTCCAACTTGTTGTCATCGGTTATATTCTTCAACGATGAACATTTCTCGTTATTCAGTTTTTTACGTCCTAATAACGACGAAGTTCGGAATTTCAGCCTTCTGAAGTAACCGAAATCGTCGTCCGATTGCTTGGTTTCAACTGTCGTTGGTGTTTTTGAATCGATCTTTTGTATTGAAGTAAATAAAGACGTATCGGATGATTTGAATGACGACAAACTATCTGATGAATAATTGATTTTGAAACCCTGAATATACGAATTATCGCGATTCATTTTAGAGGAGCTACGTTTATCACAACTATAAACAATTTTTTGTTTGAATATTTGTGAAGCAGCTGCGCCCTCTGCTTAGGCGATAACGTTCATCAATACTTTTAACGTAGACAACCAAGCATACGTTGTATTGAGTAAAGAGACGGCACGAAATTAAAAGGAGGAATCTATGAATGAACTGATAACTTGATTTTCATTATATAATATTAAACATTATTATCAACTAGGCACAGAATTATTTGTTTATACTACAATTTAATTCACATGAAAATGAGGAAATTTCACTTTGTCTTCAATAAATTTAGCCACAGCCAGTAGTATCGGTTCACTTAAATTCATCCCCATCAGTTGCAAACTAATGGGTAATTGCTGTTTTGATTGCTTTATGGGTATTGACACAGCCGGTATTCCAGCCATGTTTGCAGGTTGTGTGCAATAATCTTGCTCACTGCACTGTTCACTATTGGATTTTTTAACGAATTCACTATATAAAGGAGCTGTCGTTAAAGTTGTTGGAGTCAATAAAACTTGTACTTTTTGAAAAACCTGGTCAAAATCCGTAGCAATGAGTCTGCGTACTCTGAGAGCCTTTTCGAAATATTTTTCGTAATTCCTACAAATAAAAAAGAAATATTCAATTCTTACATCTTCTTCTTTTGACTGACCTCGTTAATAAAAAGTAATTCCCAGTCAAAATCCTATGCTTCACGACTGAATTGAAACCAACGCTTCTCGTTTTTGCATACAGTCTTTCTGTGGACAAAGTTTCCTCTGCGCGATAACCATATTGAATACCATCGTACCGAGCCATGTTACTTGCAACCTCACATTGATTCAAAATTGAATAACAAACGATACTGAGCTCAGTGTGTGGCATTGAAACCTTCAAAAACCAACAAACTAGATACATCGAATATTAAAAATCCGTTTCAGACCTGCCTCTTCCACAATAGCGCCAGCAGATTCCAACATTTTTGCAACTTCATTCCACGTTTCTAATACTTCATCTTCGAGCCATTCACATGCATATTCTCTTGGTATGCCAACTTTCAAACCTTTCACTGACAATCTGTCGGCTTGAGGTATACTGATTTTCTGTAGGGCATAGAAATACATGTGGAATCTTTTACGTCTGGACCAGCTGTTGCATTAAGAAGAGAAACACAATCATCAACGTTACGTGTTAAAATTCCTGGAACATCCATGGAATTTACTAGAGGAATCAAGCCTGAACGCGAAATTAGTCCATAGGTCGGTTTGAGGCCAACGATGCCACAATATGAAGCTGGATTTCTTGTAGAGCCACCAGTGTCTGAACCAAAAGCTCTAAGCCAACGAAACAATAAATATTATATTAAACCCAATTAATGAAGTGAATAAGAAAATATATTTTTAACGAAAGGTATTTTACCCAAAACAAGCACCAGTTGCGACAGCTACAGCGCTTCCTCCACTACTCCCTCCTGCGATTCGAAAAGCCCTGTCGCCTTCAACATATCCCCAAATGTTTTTGGTAACACCAAACAAGGAATCAACACATCCTGAGCCCATTGCGAATTCATCCAAGTTAGTTTTACCAATCAAAATCGCCCCTGAATCGATTAGTCGTTCGCATATTGTTGCGTTGTAAGGTGGCACAAACTTTTCAAGCATTTTTGAACCGCATGTCGTCAGAACGTCTTTAGTGCAAAAATTATCTTTTACAGCAATCGGGATTCCGTCCAAAATCGATTTGGGTTTCTTCAACTGGTAACGTTGATACGATTGTTCGGATGATGTCTCCGCGTTTTGTTTCGATACTGTTATAAATGCGTTTAAATCTCGAAATTTTTCAATTCGTGCGAGCGATGATTTTACCAATGCTTGAGAGGTGATTTCGCCAGATAGTAATAAATTGGATGCCTTCAAGGGACAGTTTTGAAAAAAAATTAGGTCTTTTTATGGTATACGTACTGTTTTAATATTAGATGATAATAATTTATCCATTTTTCTTCGTTTGAATTGTTGAGGTTATATTTTACAGTGCATAGAAAATTAGAACATTTCATCACAGATTCACAGAATGCTATGTTACTCAAAACTTACGCAACCCATCTTACAGTGCGCAATGCGCATACTACTGGTTGAGGCCCTAAAGTAGGATAGGCTGCATAGTATATATTGTCTAGTATATATGCTATATAGTATATAGGCTGCATCGTATATATATAAAAGTATATTTGACTGTCGAAACGTGAACACTCGGGTGTTGTCGAGACCCAAAAAATCTCTGGTAGTGATAGGCTGTGAAATGCATTTTTTTAAAAAGCATATGTCTAGGTTAGCTTCTCAAAAATTATTATGGCAAAGAGCAGTAAAAATGTGGGACTTATGTTAATGTCAAAAAGAGAAAACCATGGGTGAATCATATACAGCTGGTGCAAATATCTACATAATGGAATGCATGTGTGGAATTTGAGACTTGACGTTTTGCAGATATTTTAAAGAGCAAATATTGGCAATTATGTTTCTATTATATTACAACCAGAGGCGTCTCTAGACCCTGCAGCGCCCGTGCCCAACCGTAGCCCCTTTACGACCGGTAAATTATCGGTTCAATCACTGCGGAGGTTTGATTAGTAAACAGACGCAATCATAAATTTTTATCAGCATTACGAATTTACAAAATTTAATAAGAGTAAAAAAAATATACAAAAATATCCTAAAACAAAAAATAGTTAATGTTAGTAAACGAATTAACATAAATACAAAAAAACATATCACAGAAATCTGCCGATAAGTTTTCGAGAAACAATGTCTTAACATTTTGGTTAGTATCAGGATTAATTATACAAAAGATTTTTAATAGGTACAACAAATTCATCGACATTGTTTAAATAAGTACCAATACAAATGCATATCACAATATATCGCTGATATTTTCCGCGAAATAAATAAATGGTCGAATTAATTGTTAACAAAATTCTTAATAAACCGTGTTACCTTAATACTTTAATTTGAGCTCAGAAGATCTTTGGTGAAGAACAATTATGGATCGCTACCACAACGTTGAAAGGATATTGTGGTAACAGCTTCATGACTAGAATGAATTTTTATCAACAGTTGTTCACACGTTGAGATCCTCCCAATCTTCCATAACTCTTGGACTTAGAGTTATTCGTATTTTGGAGTATTTGCTCAATTCTTCGTGGCAATTACGATTCAATGGGTTATCTGATAAATTCACGGTTATCAAAGATGGCGATGAATCCAACCATTCTAATTCCACGTCTGAAAACATTCGATTAGTCTTTTAATCAAATATAAAATTTTTTTTACCAACTACGCGATTATTGCTCGCATTTAATTCCTCTAAATTCGGTATCTTGAAAATACATCTCGGCAAGGAGACGAAAGAATTGTGGGAAATATCCAAACGCGTCAATGATGCCAAATCGGATAATTCATCCGGCAATTTTGCCATCTGATTGTGTGATAAATTCAAATTGGTGATGAGTCCGAATTTAAGCACAAATTTCGGAGGAATTTTTGTGATGACATTGTCGCTCAAATCGCAAGATTTCAATTCGGTGTGGCGCATCAAATGGTAAACAGCGTCCGGCACCTGCATTAATTCGCACTGGGATAAATCTGAAAAATTGGAAAATTTATATGATTACTTGTTTAACAGCAACCCAACTCTTGAAAAATATGTCAGAATATAAATGAACCTCACGTGAATATTAATTGGAACAAATGAATTTTGATGCAACGCTCGAAATGAACCATAAGATGTTAATACGGATTTGTGTTATATCATTGAAAACGAAACACACTTTTATGTAAGCGCCTCATCACTTTTAAAATAGAAATAATTAGAACGAATGAAGTAATGAGTGCTGGGTTTAGATTTCAAAATAAGATTCATTGGCCTAACCGGTGATTCGTGTAACAACAAGGAAGTTGTGCTATGGAAAATGGCCAAAAATAATGATGATCTATTTCCCTTTCTTTGTTGTTAGAGTCGTAGACCGTTGAATAAAAATTCGATTTAAAAAGAAGAAGTAATCAACTTTTTATTTTAAGCGATTCAAACGAACTTTTTCATATTTCGAATAATGGGAAATACAAGTACAAACGGCGGACAATGACGATAATGAGGAAATCAGGAATTCAACTTCCGGTTCGACCCGTCCACCTTCTTTGCGCTCGTAAAAGGATTTAAAGGTATCTTTATATGGTAACATCAAGAACACGGTATAATTCCAACAAAGGTAATAATTGTAAAATGCTCTGAAGCAAACAGAACACTATTTGTATGACGATTCTTAAAGAACGAAAGTGACTCCTGGCGGCTTTCGTTTTCACCAGGAAGTTCATCTAACCGTGAGAAATAATGCGTTATACAAGAATTAACGAAGAATTAATTGCCTAATCGGTCGAATCGCCAGATGATACCGTTTACATAAAAGATACTAATCGCATCCTAGTTCTTTCATTTAAGCATTTTAATGACAAAACAAAAACATTGGTCGTACTGTTCGTTTAGCGCAAATTTTTGCGTGAAAAAGTTTTCGTAATAGCATTTTGCAACTGAGCGCAGACTTTTTTTGAAAAGTTTACAATTGCGTTTACACACGAATTAAAAAGAAAAAATAGGAAAAAACTTTAATCAACCTACCTAATTTACTATGCTCCTTCGCTTCATTACACCGTCCAACCACTCTAATTACAGCCCTTCCAGCTAGTCTGGTGTAGATCATCATTGAAATTGCTCTGGGATCGGGCCCTTCGGCCTCGGCACCAGTCAACTCGCACTGATTCAACGGTCGCATCTTTTCGATCACTTTAGACGCTCAAACTGATCCGACGATTTCCAAAGGCACTTTCGGTATCACTTTCGAGCGTGTTTTGCGATTTTACCCGCGGCGTTTTCTTTATATATCAACGGGAAGTAAAAACATCCCCACTACCTACGCAGGACCGGCACGAGTTCGTTTACCTGGCCAACTCTTCCTGATTTATTTCTATTTTTTCGTATGCGGACGCACTTTGGAAAATTACCCTGTTTTGCGCGAGTTTTCTGTTTACACGGCGGGGGAACCTTGAGTCTAGGTATTTTTGGATGGCCAATCTTTGTGCTTGAAATTTCGTTTTCCTCTTGGCATCGTTAAGTCCATGTGAAGACGCAAAATATTATTTTTAGATTGACGGGCTGGACGACGGCCAGAAGCTTCGCGGAAAACGTTAATCGCATTCGGGATGTTTCACTCGTTTTTCGCGAATAAACGACACAAAGTCACAGGTAATGCGCAGTTTTTCGGCCTTTGTCTTATTTGAGTTTTGGGATAAATTTAGAACGGCAATGGCACTTCTTTTTCCTCATTGTGTTTATAATCTTCAAAAATCTTATAATTAGAATAATGTACCTAAATTAGGCTATAAAATAGTAAACAAAATGTAATACAAAATTTAAATTGTCATATGAAATGCCTGCTTATTCTACAATATATTACAATAACGTATATGTATAATGTAAGAAGAAATGTAGGTTTGAAAATATTTCCGAATCTTGCAGAGTTTTCATTGTTAGGAGTAATTTCTGCAATTGTAAAAAATTTTTCAAAGTCTTCCAAAGAATTTACGAAAAGTTAATACAATACAAATCTTCTAACCATTGGAGATTGATGATGTATCTGTTTAGTTCGTAAATATTTTGGTCGTCAGGATCAGGAGCGTGTTTGAGATTTTGCAGCGCCTAAAATTCTTTATAGGGCCGCCACTGACTGCAATGAAAATATGTAGTGGTTTTTTTAAAATATAAATTCAGTATGATAAGGACAATATTTTTCTACGAACGATTTGATATTAAAATTTAATATTTTCGTAGACTGTCTGTTATAGTAAACTGAATAAATAAAACTATTTATATATTTTGCGTGTTGTAGCCATGTCAAGGATTCTATATTTCAACAATTTTCACGTGTTAATGAGTAATGGCATTATTATAAGGAAGCAGTTTTTCTATCGAAAGTATTTTTGTCGCGTATTAATGGTCTCCAAGAACACTGGTACATTTGCCTTGCTGGAAATAAATCAAGTCATTATAGGAACTTTTCTAATTAACTTTTCTCTTTCTCTATCTGGCAATTTTTAGTTTGTAATGTTCCAAAAATTTTAAAACGTTTTACTTGAAATAATTTATGAAAATTTGAACCACATTGTAAAGTAGCAAAAATAAAATGTTGTTTGCGGTTTCAAAATCGAAAGAAACAATGATAAAAGATGAATTCAAATTTGAAAGAGAAAAAATTTCGATCTTCCTGTTTCAAATTTTGAATATATATTTCAAAATCAATTTCACTCGTCCAAAAATTTGAAAATCCCTATCATCTCCGATTTTTAAGAATATTCGAATCTAAATCATCCAATTTATGCTTACACTTCAAAGTTTCAGTTTGATTTCATTTTTTTTCCAGTTGGTCCGTTTCCCCTTTTTTTTATTAATTTTTCAATTAAACCTTTCTCATTTTTTCACCTCGTGTAATTATCTTTCCTTTCAAAAATTCAGAAACTTTATCATCTGTTAAATGTACGGGAATTTTCGTAGAAACGAAAGACAAACGTAATTTTCAAATTAATAATAAGTCAAGTTTAACAAAAGCTTGATTAAGGTTGATACAACGCGTCCTGAAAAAATCGCATGGGTATTTCGTTTACGGCGCGAAATTCTCCACCATTTGGCAACGATGTTTAGATATTTACTCAAGTCACAGAAATCAAGTACTCTATTTTGACAAGCAAAAGATCTGTGCTATTCCCTATTGTCATTTTCTGTTCGTCTCTCCTCTCCTAGTTCTAATGCACCGTGCATTAGTATTCTAGTGTGTTCAATTATGTGCTAAGATTTCGATAAAATCACCTAAATTAATGAAAAAAAAAGTGGTATCCGTTCTGTTCAAGTGCAGCCGTACAATTGCAGCATTGTCTTTTATAATAGTCGTTAATTGGACTGGGGATCGTTTTGTTTCACTTTTACGTAAACAAACGAACAAGGCTGTCGCCGACAATGCTACACACTTTTTAATTGGAGGAATCTCCTGGATTATTGTTTTGCTAAACGACGTGTCGAGTCAACAATCGAAAACCAGCCTCCTACTGGAGATTGCTGCAGCAGCTGTTATTGCATCGTTAATTGACGCCGACCATTTCTTTCATGCTCGTTCGTTTTTGTTGAAGGTATGAACTTTTGTGAGACTTTTCTAATGTACGCGAATATGAGGGTCATTCTTTTTTACATCAGTATTTTTTAATAATCTTGCGTAATATGTTCGCTCTAATGGCATTTTTTGTGAAATATCTTTAAGTGACAAACAATTAGGAAGCACTTACTGATGCGTTTTTGATCTATGCACCTCTATCTACAGAAACGTCATTTTCTGTAAACAAAACCAGAACCTCACTTTTATGCTGAGAATAATTTTTAAAAAGGGAAAGGCGTATTGAGTGAAAGGTACTTAATCACAAATTTCGAAATACCTGAGAATTATTTGAATTATTGTAAGTTGCGATCTTTGTTTAGTAATAGTCAGATTGAATTAGTGAAAGAGAAAGTGTTCCTAAAAGAATTAAACTTATAGAGAGCAAAATATTTTTTATTCAATGATAAATGTTTTTTTTTCCACTCTGTTAATATCTCAATTTTCGTTATTCCATTGAATAGTGAACTCAAATTTGTCCATGACTTTCAATAATAAAACTACAGTTTCAAAGGAATTTTGCTAAATTCATTTAATTACTGAGGTGTCTCGCAATTTCTGATATTCCACTCAAGTGTGCCGCTATGGGAGGGCCAATTGTTGATGTTTCAAATTCAAGTCTTTTTAAACTCTTTTCGTAGTTCATATTTAAGTAGATAATTATTTTTTTTTACAGGATGCTGTAGCGAAGGAGGGTCGTCCTATTCTCCATTGCTCGACTATCCCTCTTGCATCTGGAATAATAGTTTTTTACTTTACAAAGAATTCCACCATCAGAAGAGCAGCTTCCATTTTTTGTGTATCGACTTTAAGTCATCATTTCCGAGATGGTACCAGACGTGGCTTGTGGTTCTGGCCATTGGGTAATACAGCTGCTCTGCCATTTTACACTTTTGCTATATTGAACGCAGCTATGCCTCTGACTGCCGCTTGGCTTCTCTATGAGGCTCCTAAACAAACAAAGGAACTATTAATAACGACCGTGTAAAAAGGGGCGCAGAAAAATGTTGTTGTCCGCGTCGCCAAAAAGCACTTACTCCGACAATGACAAGCCTTCTTCACCTTCGTCATCGTCGTCATCATCACCAACTTCAGAAACACCAACGTTACCAAGTAGTAGTCGTGAAATGAGAAATCGAGCTGAAAAAATACGCAGGGACCGTTTAAACTCCTATATTGGTGAATTGGCTACTTTGGTACCATTAGTTTCTAAGAGTACAAAACGTTTAGATAAGACCAGTATACTTAGGCTAACAGCTACACATTTAAGACTTTATCGAATGTTGCTTAGCGATGTGACCGGTAAGACGCAGTTGCAATTACCGAAGCAGATCGATCAACGCACCCTCGAAGAAATTGTTTGCGATGAACTTGGTGCTTTTATGGTGATAGTGACGGTAGCTGGTAAGATAGTTTTTGTATCATCGACTGTGGAAAAGCTGCTGGGTTATCCGCAAACTGATCTAATGGGCCAATCCATCTACAACGTTACTTCGTTAGCGGATCATGAAAAATTGCGAACATATTTAAACTCGTATGGTGATTTGGAAACGCGTTGGCGTAAATATTTTAGTTTGTCCTTCCGACGATCAGCGCCACGGACTGAAAGCAATATTTATCAAACGGCGAGAGTAACCAGCATTCATAGGCCGACTAGCAGCGGCGATGACGATATTCTTTTGTTGTTCGTGAGAATGGATAGGCCGGCGCCCATTACTTCTAAGTTGTTAGACGCGTCCAGAGATGAGTATGTGACGCGTCATTTAGTTGATGGGCGTATTATCAACTGCGATCATAGAATATCACTTGTGGCAGGCTATATGACTGACGAGGTGGCAGGCTTGTCTGCGTTCAAATTTATGCACAAGGACGACGTGCGTTGGGTAATTATTGCACTAAGGCAAATGTACGATAAGGGCGAGACGAAAGGATCTTCATGTTACCGACTGTTATCACGTAACAGCCGCTTCATTTATCTCAGAACTTCGGGATTTTTGGAAGTGGACGATCAGGGTACAGTCGAAAGTTTCATATGTATAAACACGTTAGTCGACGAAAAGGAAGGTAACCAACTAATACAAGAAATGAAACGGCGATATTCCGCACTTGTAGATGCAAAGAGTATTTTGCCATCAAATGTAGAATCGGTCGAGGATCCGGCTCAAATCGAACGCGCCGTCATTGATCTTATAAGGGATTTGCCGTCAACAGACGACGATGACAATACACAAAAAACAACGCAACAGAAGACTAAAAAACGAAGAAGTGAAACAGTCGACGTTAATTTGACTTTTAAGCGTCACAAAGCGGCGTGAAGTGTACATATTATTAAGAGAAGCGCTATAAGCAAACCGTATACTTTGTTAAGGTTTTCAAAAAACTACCAATTTTTCATAAATTCAAAAGTACATATTATTTTTAAATGGTTTTTAACATTCCAAATAACAAGCAAGTTGAAAAGGTTCACTGAGGTTTTCTGCAACTCATAAGCATTATCAAAGCAATGTCAAGTTCCCCACTTTATACTTTTGATAAATAAATAAGTTTGTCCTATTGATTACAAATTATAATTTATGATTCCCTTTGAGATTTTATTACTTATTGCTTTCATCGTTTAGGTATATAGTTACCCACACTTCTTAATTCTGTTGCTTGTTCAGTTTGTTGGGTTTAAAACTATTCAACAGTGTTTTGATGATGCATGCTGAAGTTGTGAGAGGAAAATCATAGAAGCCGCAGAAAAACAGACTGAGAAAGTTTGAAATAATTCATTTGGGTATTATTTGAAAATATTAAGCTGCCGAAATCGTTAAAATTAAAAACTCTAACATACAAAATATATTTAAAAACCAAAATTACTTAACAACGAAGTTCGAGTAGAGACTTTTATATTGTAAATAAATATTCATCCAAAATTAATACTAAGTATAGTCAATTCCATATTGCTGAATGAAAAACATACTTGAATGTGACACAGTTGAAACGGCGGAACAATTTCAAATTTTACTACTTTTTTTCAACACAACAAAACATTTATTTTTTTAATTTTACCTAACATCAGTAATCTGTTTTCAATGATATTCTGAAATGAAAGAGATGAACTTTGAATAACATACATTTTTTGTAAATATGAAGCAAAACACGTCACGCCATATCTAATCGATTTTGCGGAATATTATTTGCGATAAATCGATGATGTGATTGGCCATTAAGTATTACCGGAAAAAACCGATGTTTTCCTATGAACTTCCCTTTAAAAAAAAAGTATTTTCACTGCTGCGAATATTTTCAGAGGTGTTTATGTGACACTGCATAATAATTTTGCTTGGATGACATTAATGAATGTAATAACTCAAGTGGAGTTTTTAATCTCAAATTCGCACTTTGTATACCGGATTAAATACAAAAGGCATTATGATAGGAAGAGTAAATATGTTTGGTCAAATATTTACGAGCCTAAATAGGAATATGTATTATAAATGTTATGTAACGATTTGTTTGTTTCACACCAAACTAATTTTAATATTTATTGCTTACAAATTGAAAGACTGATAGGTTGTATATGATATAAAATAATTCGAAACATCAAACGAATTGTCGACTGAAACTTTTGCGGAACTGATTCTTTTACGCTTCAGAATTTGTCTAGGAATTTAAAAAATTTTGTCTGAACGTAAATAATATATACAATAAATTTTCCACAAAAAATATAGATTTTCACTTTTTTATATCTTTTGATACATAAGGTTTAGCGTAATGTCGGTGTAGCAATCCATTTTCAATTATATGACCTATCAGATGTAATGTAAATTGTTGAATGTACTTGAGCATCACAATTTTGTCTTGGATGTGGCAGATTATAGAATTGGGAATTTCTTTAAATTGTTCCTTACACATGTATAATAGAGTACCCCGTATGTATGTTACAAATAAATGAACGTATGCATAACCAAAGCTTTGTTAATATATATTGTAAGTTGTTGAGTATCAGTGAGACAACAAGACAATTTATTCAACTTTATTAGGAAAAATGTGGAAACAAAATATTAATAAATAACGAAAAATAATAGAATAACAATATTAGTGAAGAATAACTATTCATCTTTCTTTGAATCACCTGATGTTAGAGTAATTCGTTTCTGCAGCTTGCTGTGCTCCTCAGCTAACCTGTCATATTCTTTTGCTAAATTATCAGCTTGGCTCTTGACAGCATCTCTATCTTTTTGAGAAGTTAGCAATTTCTCTTTTAGCTCTTTAATTTCAGATTCCAAGTCAATTATCTTCTTATTGTCATTCTTTTCCTCCTTATCTTTGGTCTCGGTCTTTTGTGACAAAAAATTTCTAGCTGCAGCTGAAGCGCTTTGTGCCTGTTTCATCGATGCTTCCGATTGGGCCAACAACGCTGCTTGAGATGATATTAGCAAAACCAATCTTCTTATAATTAGCAGCAAAAACAAAGTGAATCCAGAAATGTAGAAATTCCTTTGGGCTCTAAAGAGTCTCATATTACCTTGCATCTCCAAATCTAGGTGTTGGTGACCTTCTCTCTCTTGTTCAACGTTAGAGTACTTTCGCATTTCTCTGATGGCATCCAGGCAGAATAAAACCAAAAGTGCCAGCAGGATGATGAAGTAGACACCGGCTTGCTTTTTGATCGCTTGAAGGAACTTTGACTTGAATAGTGCATTCCACCGTTTCGGACTTGCGATTGGTAGAACTAATAATAGGACAACCACAATTTCGGCATACAAGATGCCAGCAATTAGGGTCCACTGCAAACTCATATTTTCGGGTTACCGTAACAATGAAGAGAACGAAGAACAGCAAGCGTTTAAGTACTGTGTGATTCAAAAATGGACCGATGAGAAAACTGACGTGCACTAATCAAAGTTTAGACTGACTCATTCGAAATGGAATCATTCGATCAAGACAGTTGTCAGTTGTGCAATCTTGATATTCTGTGCCAGAAAGTTCAGTAGTATACGTTAAAGGTGATACTACACGTTGGGTTAGTAACGCTAAGTCATATTTTAAATTTGAGTAGTTAGCGGCTTACTACATGACAAATTTGTTTTATACTAAGTTATGTCTCCTTAATAACATGGAATTGATTTCTTTTTATAAAAATCGAGGTTTTAAATGGTATATAAAAAAATTGCTTGTTTTTATAATATTTTCCAGAATACTTTTCCCGCTCGAAAATATTTCTGAAACCGCAACCCAATTAACAACATTGCAAAAGTAGCTTATTATTCATCTGGTTATGTGTAAATAGCTCTTTAGCCAAAGCCCAACATGATTTTACTGATGACATTACGTCGTTGTTTGACGTTTACGCTGTCTGTGTTCTACCCAACAGAACAAATAAAATATCTACTCTTTAGTGCCGTGATTGTGAACCCAACCCAAAATTCCTGAATTGTTAATTAGAGTAGTTGAGCGGTGTGGAATTTTTAAAGACATTTTGGGTTTCTACGAAATCAGTAAGTAAATTTGTATCGTTTTAGGGTCAAATGTTGGATATGGGCGTGAAAATTATTTCTGAAACATAAGTTTTATTTCGATAGTTATGTCGCTTATCTGTGTACATTTGAGATTTATAAAATGGCAGATAGTGAAGTGTGGAACAGATACGAATTTCATTCAAGTTTATTTTGGTGGAATAGAAACGTTTAACAATAATTTGTAGTTTTTCAACGACACATGAATGTGTTACCTCAATAACGAGAACGTTCAGTGAACTTGTTTTCATTGCTTCGTCATTACAAGTTTATTCGTTTTTTTAAGGTACAAAATGCAAACTATCAAATGTGTAGTCGTCGGAGACGGAGCCGTTGGTAAAACGTGTCTGTTGATTAGGTGAGTTACTAAGTTTTTCACATTAATCAAGTGTAACCGTTTTGAAGAAAAACAATTTTGAGGTTAACTTCAGTTCATATCGCACTAATGGAAGCTTAATTTTTCAGTTATACAACAAACAAATTTCCTTCTGAATATGTCCCAACGGTATTTGATAATTATGCAGTTACGGTGATGATTGGCGGAGAACCATACACTTTGGGATTATTTGATACCGCAGGTACGTTTGCTTGTTTAGAATTGATACACTTGTTTCAAATAGTACAGTCAGTCGTGAAAAATAGTGATAATAACCACTTTAGCATTAGTGTTTCGAGTGTTTTGTTAGTTTCTTTTAAATAAGAAACTATACCATCCCCTGTTGAGTGCGTCCTAGTTTTGCATCAAAGTGAAAAATATATTCATTTTATACATTTGCAACTTATACAGCTAATTTTAGATACAAAAAGATATTACGGATCTGTAGGAAATGGAAAATACATTTCTTAAAATAAGTTTTGAGGTTATTTACGCATTCTCCTGGCCATGAGATTATGGCTGATCTGAAAAAACCACAAAGACGGAAAAAGTTAGTAGCTTCCAATAAAAATACAAAATTGTACACTGCTTACATAATATTAATTCGACCACTTTTTGTTGTTGATGTTCTAAATTCTATATACACGAAAACATAAAAAAAAATCATAGCATTTAGTCGCTTTGGTATTTTCCATCACTGTAAATGTAAAAAATTCAATACTCTTGGCCCAATCTCAACTTCGATGTTTGTACACCAAGCTGAACTTTGTCGTCTGACAAGTATAATTAGTTCTGAAAACATGAAAAAATAATATTTTTTAATTAGTATGTAAAGTCAAAGTACCAAACGTGAAATTCATTACATTTTATTTTCAAAACGTAACAGGTCAGGAAGATTACGATAGATTACGCCCGTTGAGCTACCCACAAACGGACGTTTTCTTAGTCTGTTTTTCTGTCGTTAGTCCGTCATCGTTCGAGAACGTCAAGGAAAAGGTCCGAACAACATATCCAAGTTCGTTAGCACGCTTTAATACTGTCGTTTTAGTGGGTTCCTGAAATCACTCATCATTGCCAGAAAACGCCTTTTCTCTTGGTCGGCACTCAGGTGGATTTGCGAGACGACGGCGCCACTATCGAGAAATTGGCCAAAAACAAACAAAAGCCGATCACTATCGAACAAGGTGAAAAATTGGCAAAAGAATTGAAAGCCGTAAAGTATGTGGAATGTTCAGCTCTCACACAGAAAGGTGCGCATTGCAAATCCATTCGAACCCGTTTATTTATCAGTTATTTTTGCAGGTCTGAAGAACGTGTTTGACGAAGCGATTTTGGCGGCACTGGAGCCTCCAGAACCTGTGAAGCGCAAAAAATGTGTTATTTTATAGATTTTTTTCTGGAACTGTCGCTTTTGGATCCAGAGTCTTCAGAGTAACATCCCAAAATTTTTTCTCTTCCACAATTGGGCTCAAATTATTTATTTTTCAAAGTATCAGTCTTCGCGTCTTAGGTATTTTTCGATTATTTTTCTACGTATGCCACGAACGAGGCGTAATAATGTGGCATTTTCGTGACTGTTTCAAACGTAAAAAAGCAGTATAGTTTTTTTATGGAAATCGAAAGGTGCTAGCTATGGAAAGATTGAAGAAGCTTCTACGTTTGAGACAATCATCTGAACAAATCTACTTGAGAAATAACCATTGGACGGTCGATTTTTGAAATAATTCGATTTGTATCAACATAATATTATATTAATCGAGTTTGAGGACTTTTTTTAAAAACTAAAAACTAGACTAAAAATTTGTATATAAAGAAGTGTGAATGGGCAAATGGAAATCCGCATTTATATAATATCTGTTTTGTGTTTAAATGTCACTTGCAGTACCGTTCAGTTTTTTAATGTGTGATAGCAGCAAAGTATGTATGCGTACTAGACGTAAAGCTAAGTTTTATGTATGGTTTATTAAATATAAAAATTTCTATCTACTAAAATTCAATCCGGCGGATTTTACGCAAAATAAACTTTGATAAATTTATTTCCAACTCTCAAATACAAGATGATTTAATGACGTGAGGAAAGTAGAAATGTGTGGGAATGTTAAAAAGTCGTCATGTCGCCAATCGAACGTCCTCGTCATTCGTCTGACAGTCAGTTGTAAACCCGTAACATCAATCTTCCGTTGTCCTTCAACAGAACCCAAACCGTTAAACTCGAAAAACTAATTTGTACCCATCAGTTTCGTTTCTTACGTATTTCCATTCTGCAAAGGCAATGAAATTTCAAAAAACATCGAAATTAACTCACCCTATTAATTTTCCTCAGTTCTAAGTCGTTTGGCGCTACGATTTTTCGGATCGTCTGCTTCGATCACTTTAATTCTGCAACCACAAATTTCTGCCCCGTGTAGTACCTAAATTGTCGTGACGGGAAATGGTGGTTTAAATATTTTCAGCCTTACTTCGATTGCTTTAGCAGCGGACGATTTTTCGGAGTACTTAGCGTAGCCACAATTTTTACCATTCAGAAGGTACACGTCTATTAGGTGGCCGAAACGACAAAAAACGTCTCGTAAAATAGAAACGGGGGGAGGGTTTGGAGAACACACAATGAAGCATCGTGCTACCTCGTTGATATCTCGTTTTTCTAATGGTTGCTGGTCTGGTAGCTTTACGTTACAAAATGTGTTTGTATTTGATTTATTTGTGAGGAAATCTGAAATTTTATATTACACTTATGAAATTTGATTTTGGGAAATATTCACCTGAACTTAATCCAGCTGCTTGTAGTATACTAGAAGCTTGGGCTAAGCTTTCAGCCAGCCTTATGAGGTCTGTATTGTTAATTTGTTTGTCGTTATACGAACCGGTCGCGTCGTCTCGTAAAAACTCGTGGTCTGGATGAATCGTTAAAGGGAAACCAGGTGGGTATTCGAAACCCTGTAGTTTTTGAAAAGCATATGATGCCCACTTTGGTTGACTGTACACAACTGTCGCGATCGACCTCGTCGATCCATGTACCTTTAATTGACATTGCTGCAATTCTGTTAAAATGAGGTGAAAATTTAAGGAATCACATTAATCCAACTACTGACCTGGTACTATATCGAATAATCTCCAAATATCGTTTTGAGTTAATTTAGGTGAACATTTCACCGTTAATCTAGTACACCCATCAATATTCGCCGTACTTTTATTTTGCTTTGGTGGAGATATATTATTTTCATTTCCGTGGGAATAATTATTATTGGGTTTCTTTGGGTCAGCAAAAACTGCTTTGAATTGCCGATCGCATTCTTCATAAGCTTTTGCCGCATCTGAAAATCTATGGAACAAATAAGCCAGATAAAAATATTCGGTGAACGTGACACACTTTATAAACTTAACAAAACCGAAACCCTTGTTTTCGTTTGTGCTGCGATCTTTCAACACGTTCACGTACTCTATATTTCCAAACTGTTTAAAGTTTTCCAAGAGATCATCGTTCGACCATTCCTTTGGAATCTTGACAAACAAACGCGTTATTCTATCTTCTTCGCGTTTTTTGTCTTCTCTTTCGGTATTTTGATCTCTGCTGTGAAAGAAAGAGGAAAACGGAAATTAATATTGGAACCATAGAGTTGTCAGTATCTAATGTTAGCGATAATACAGACTAATATAGTTAGGCACTACATACAAAACTTTTTGAATATATGTGTGAGGAATTAGTTAACGTTTCTATTACGAAAGAGGGATGATGACTATTTTTTATTTTTCAGTCCAATGCGAACAAATTTCTATTAGAAAAATAAAAAAAATCACCCTCATGTATAATCAATTGTTAGATGAATCACAGAACTTCCTTATTCGATATTAACTTTACAATTGGGTATTGTTTTAAAGAACAGACAATGATTAAAATCTAAATCTTTCTAGATGGAGCTTAGAGGTTTGTGATTCAAATAAAAAATTCAGTGGGACATTGACAGATCAAACTATAAGTATCTAACTACATACATCACCAGTTTTAAACTCTAAAGAATCCCAGCTATTTGGTTATGGAAGAATTTTTAAAAATTGTATTTTTAAGAATCAGTATGGAGTCCATCAGTTTGATAAACCTGTAGTATAAAACAATTTTGTAATAATGGCATCCGGATTAGCAAGTTGTTTCCGTTCTGTGAACTATGTTGACAGAAGGGAATTCACAAACAAATCTTCCAAAAGATTCTTATCATAATTCTTGCTTACTTGAACTGGAATGCACTTGTTTTGACAATTGACAATTAAGTAAAGTGGTAACAATTGAGACATTACCACAAAAGAACTTTTGCTATTTACAATGTCAGTTCGTTTATTTAAATTCGACTCAACTTACTTTGCAGAAATTAAAACTTTGATACTCCTGCCTACATTTCCAATAACTTTTCCATTCATTTCTTCTAACGCAGCTGCTGCCTGTGAGGTTTTTGCATACTTTATGAACGCAACCCCTTTGCTTTGTCCCGAGGCTCGATCTTTCACAATCCACAACTCCTCAATATCCCCAAATCGAGTGAAGGCCAACTCATATTCTTTCTCAGTTAAATCTTTACTACCGACAATAAATAAACGCGAATAAGGTGGATAAATTTCACCGTCTGGACGTCTTTCAGACATTTTCGAACATAAAACTTAACAATTAAAATTTGTTAATCGAAACAAAATCAAAACGAATAACAAAATGTCAATTGTCAAATGCCAATGGATCAAAAACTTTCACTTCGCGATGTTGCGGAGATATAAAATAAATAAGTAGCTTGAAGACATTGTTACTAGGCGCCGCGATAGTTAAAGGGAAAGTTTTTGCTCGAAATTAATTTATTTTTTCGATTCAAATAATTCTGCCCCTTGTGCTATTGGTAGGATTTATCAGATCAAACAATGCCAATTGAGAGGATCATATTATTTTTTAACTACTACCTATACATTTATCTCCCTCCGAATGATAATAATAGATAAACATAATTGCTCCAACAATTTCATTCAGATAAAATATTTGTAGAATATTTGCCTTATCGGTGACAAAGCAGGCGAAAATAACTTTTCAAAAAACGTTTCTGACTCTCAAAAAAATGTCAACGAAAATAAATGTTTATATGCTGTTTAAAAATTGATGGAATAATGGAAGAATTGAAGACCATCAAATGTGTAGCCATCGGAAATGGTTTTGTTGGTAAAACGAGTTTACTTTCCAGGTGTGTTAATCGCACTTTCGGTTTGAATAATACATGTCACTTTTAGGTTGAGTGGAAAACCGATAAACGAAGAATATCTTCCGACCGTTTTCGAAAATACGAAAATCATGGTGAACTACAAAAATGAAAATTTCGATATTTTTTTAATAGACACAGCCGGTCAAGAAGAATATACCTTTTTGAGAACTCAATCGTATGCTTACGGTGATGTTTTCCTATTGTGCTATTCGGTAGATGATATGGATTCATTTATCAATATTTGGGAAACAGTTAGTTCAATGTTAATCTAGTTACACACCGTTATTAAATCTTATCTTTTAGTGGTACCCTGAAGTCAAAAAATGTAGAAGCAATGCCCGTTTTCTGGTAATCGGGCTGAAAAGCGATCTTAGAACTGATCCAGAAACGATCGATGAACTAAATCGATCGAAGAAAATTTTTGTATCTCAAAGTGACGCTGAAAATATGGCCAAAAAACTTGAAATTGAACATGTCGAATGTTCAGCTAAAACTCAGGTTCTTATATTGATCCTAGTAGTAATATTGTTTTCGGGAGTTCATAAGTTTTTTAGGAAAATTTTGACAACATTCGAAATTTAATTATCGAAATTGGACAGCAGTGGAACATCGAAGCAGAACCAAGTTGCGGGGACAATATTTTAAGGAGGATTTTCTTTTGTTTTTGAATTTTCCAATTTGAACCTCATATTAGGTGTTAATTGAAGTATTAGATTTTAATTTTTATTCATAACGTTTTGTGATATCTTCGCGGATTCAAGTTTTAATGGATCATGTATAATAAATCTTCTACGTGAAAATTATTTTTGAACATGTTTTATTTTATTTTTTGTCTAATTACTTGTAAAGAAGAAAATTACGGATTAAACGTTATTTATTTAGACGGTTGTGAAACTTTATTGTTTTTTTAGTGTGCTTAAAATTTAAAAAAAAAATTTCACTCAAGCTGAAATTTGATGCTTAGTTTCAATTTTTAGATTGGAAACAACTTCAACTTCAAATATGAGCGGGTATAATTAAGAAAAGAATTTTAATTACTTTAAAAATCAATTTCTATTGTACATCAAAAAGATAAAGTATCTATTACAAAGATTTGCAAAATATCATGATTATCAATGAACGCCTATAATTAATTTCATAAGATCGTCGAAGTCATGCTGAAAGATTAAAATTAAAAAATACCATTTAGACTAACACCGATATACTTGATCTTTGGCAGATAATTCGATATGCATCATTCCAAGTTCGGCAGCCACATTTTCAATGTCGCTTTTGGGGACCAATGAAACGCTCGTTGCTGAATCGTCTCTCAAATCACTTTTTAAGCCGATCAACATGAATCGACCATTTTTCTTGTACTTTAGTATCTCAGGGTATACCTGAAATATTAAAAGCTAAATTGCGCTGACTTTTAGGCATATTTCACTCACATTCTCCCAAAGATTGTTAAAAGAATCCAAGTCGTCTACGGCATAGCACAAAAGAAATACGTGTCCGCAAAGATAAGACTCGATCCTTAAAAATTCGAACGACGGCTCATTGAGTATTTCTATAAAGAATACGTTAACTTTAATGTTATTGTGTTCAACCACTATTTTTGAACAGCCTATGGTGGTTGTTTTATATGTGGTAGTGAGTGATTTACCAAGGAGTCTAAAAAGTATGCATAATTCAAATTGAAAAAGAAATGTTAACTCACGCACCGAGCTGTCAACCAACTCTTCCCTATTAAACCATCACCGAGCACAACGCAATGAACGGTATTAGAAACTTCCATTTCTTTTACGAAAAGCGTTTAATTTCGGCAGCAGCTGACTGAACTGAGGTTTCCATGGATAAATTTCGAAAGTGATTTCCTTACCTACTTGATTGAATTAAGAAAAATGATATTGAAAAAATTCTGAGGCATTTTGATTTTTATTTGAATTTTGAATTGTACCTTTTTGTGAAGGTACTGGAAAAAAATTATGAAGAATTGGGTATCATTTTGAATTTAGTACACACAAATTCTTTCAATTCGAAAAATGATGCATATGTGTTCACCATGGTTGAGGTATTATCGCATTTGATAAAGTGTAGGTATTATTAATTTATTTTTTAGGCTGAGAGGGTGGTAGAGGATGGCGAAGAGGCCGCCGCAAAAAAAACTTTCCCGCGACAATTTTTTTCCATTCTTAAAATAAATCGTCCCAGTAAAAGAAACTTTATATGATATTATCATTATTACAAAACTTTTCATCAGGATAATTTATACGCATCGACTTGAGTATGTGCTGACTCACATTATGACGTCGTCATCATTACAATAAAGAAAATCCACAGAGTATATAAAATATCTGAAAAACCTTTCATTGTATCAACTGTCAAAATCAAAATTCCAATAAGAAAATTCGAGCTCGCTTTAAATTCAACGTATTAATCGATGGTAACGTAAAAGTGGTTTTTGTTAAATTAATTTGTTAATTCTCGATCGATACATATGAACGCGGGAACGGTTGTTCATAACTCATCCGTGTAGGTTAGAATTGTCGATTTCGCTGGCGGAAGTTGCTGATAAAGTTCCAGTAAACTTCCTGGAGTTTTTTTTATTCAGCACATTGTGAAGTACAATGCAAACGGCAAAAAGCATAGTCGATTGGGGCGTCGAAGACACGGCAAACTGGTTGAATCATGAAGGCTTTGACAAGGAAATCATAGTGAATCTTTGTGAAAAGAACAGAATAAATGGAAAGTGTTTGTTGGCACTCAACGAGGCGGATTTCACCCAAGAACCTTTGAACAAGTTGCCCTTACGCGATAGAAAATGTTTATATATATCTTGCAAAACCCTCCAAAGAGAAAACCAGAAGTTATTATTGGAATTAGGTCTTATGGACCCACCTAATGCAAATTTCTACACAAATCAATTGAACGATTACGGCGAAATAGAAAAAGTATCACCTCCAATATCGGAAGATGGTCGCACAAATCAAAAATTAAAACCAGAAAAAATAAAAGCATTGATCGCTTTCTTATACCTTGTTGTTGTCACCTGGATCACAGCATTTGTGATGGTTATCGTTCATGAAAGGGTACCAGATATGCAAAAGTATCCACCACTTCCTGATATTTTTTTGGACAACGTACCGCATATTCCTTGGGCTTTTGATATGTGTGAAGTTACAGGGACGTTTCTGTTCACAATGTGGGTATTTGTGTTATGTTTTCATAAACATAGGTAAGTTTCTTGTTGCAACGCGAGTGTCATATCCCAAATTTTCACATGACCATTATGGATCATTGTTACAAAAATTTCATATCAGTTCATCCGTTTTTCTAGGTTTATTCTGATGCGAAGGTTTTTTGCTCTCTCCGGCACTGTTTTCCTGCTACGATGCGTTACGATGTTAATCACTTCATTGAGCGTCCCAGGAGCGCATTTGCAGTGCAAACCACCACCTCAAACGAGCCAGGATTTGGCTTCTAAATTATCTCGAGCTTATTTCATTTGGTGCGGAGCAGGGATGTCGATACAAGGTGTGCGCACCTGTGGCGATTATATGTTTAGCGGACACACGGTTGCGTTAACTATGCTGAATTTCTTTATAACGGAATGTGAGATCCTACTTTTATATCAAATGTTAACACATAAATGATTCGTTTTCATTTTAGATACACCGAGGCCAATATATTACGTTCACACCATCTCGTGGATGCTGAACATGTTTGGTATATTTTTTATCCTGGCTGCTCATGAGCATTATTCGATTGACGTCTTCGTCGCCTTTTATATAACAAGCAGATTATTTCTATATTACCATACCTTGTCAAATAATCACGCGTTAATGCAAAGGGATTCAAATCGTACCAAAATTTGGTTTCCGCTGTTTTCGTATTTCGAAAGTGGCGTCGAGGGTATTGTTCCAAATGAGTACGAGACTGTAGAAGTAATTTGTACAAACTTGTGGTGTTTCGTGAAGGAAATTCTCACGCAAGTGAAAGAGATGGCTGTGCCAGTTAAAGAAAGCGCCAAAAAGTCGCTGGATAAAGTGAATCATCATTCATTAGTCCAGAGGCTTGGGAGTTATACGCCCTTGAAAGATTTGCACAAAAAAGACGAATAAATCTGGCAAATTTAATCTTGATGCTTAGTCGTCTTGGTTTGAAGGGAAATCTTCCAGAATAGACCAAAGATCTAGAAATCTTCCTAAAATCCTGAATATTTATTCTAAATGAACAACTGGATTGTTTTTATTTATTTATCTATTCATATTAAATATGTCTGGCAATAATGATTCTGAATTTCCCACAGTTTGATTAAAATTATTGTTATTTTTCCAAATGTTGCCTATTTATTACTTGATACAATAAATATTTTTGTAATTTTATCAGCAGTTTCATTGAAAAACACGTCTCATTAAACTATTATTTATTGGCTATAAAAATTAAAAAATAAACTTTCTCTGTAATGTAATGTGGTAGAAGGTTCATTCACTTATTCTTATTGCTCAAATTGGATGTACACAGTTGTCTCGCTTCATCAGGCAATTTTTCAGGTTCAGAAAGCACCTCGGTTTTTGTGCATAAGAACCTTAACGAGTTGAGAACCACTGAAACGTACGAATTAGTAAGAAGTTTTCCTTCGGTATAAAATCTACCAGGCCTCAACTCGCCAAGCGTGCAATGCTGTTCTATCCACAACAACGTTGATCTGTACAAATCCTCGATGCTTGACGTGGAAACAACGTTATTAAAAGAGATCAGTAAAGGCCTGAAGATCAAACTGAACTAAAGCAATGTTAAGGAGTTTCATATTGCGTGCAGCGTAATCGAATTTACTAACAGATTAATGAAGGATACAATCCAAAATTTCCAGTTTTCCATTGTTCGGTTCCGGACATAATCATCAAACATCTCCTGCATTTTTCCATCTCTTCTTATTTTAATAGGAGCTACGTTGGTTGGCAACATCGACTGGCAATTGCTTTGGAAAAAATAAATTCGAAACGTTCACGTCGAGTTTACATATTTACCTTATGGAAGTATTCAGCGTTTCTATCTGCTGCCTAAGCCCGTCCATTTCCTCCTTCAGCTGCTCTCTCTCCTGCTTCAATTGTCTGATATACTCAGCCCCCTTTTGCAACATGGCAGCTTTACTCAACTACAAGACAGGAAGCTGAGATCAACATAAAAAAAACGTTCCACTGATAACATACCTTCGAATTGGGATTCTGATTGAGATGCGGTATTAACGAATGTATGACATCGAACCCGTTTTTGATGTTATAGCGACGTTTTTGTTCTGCGTGAATATGACACACGCGGCGCTGATCTTTGCCGGTTTCACGTCCGGGTGGCGAACCCACGGAATCCTGCGACGACGTCGGCGAATTTAGGCACTGGGACACGTCTAAGCCGGGGCTGTTCGATGCGCTGTAACTCAGGAGGCTCTGTGGAATATAATCGATAGAATGGATTCAAGTCCCTAGAAAGTTAAATTACTGTGTCTGGAGATGGTCCCGAGATGAATGCAACGGGCGGCGTTACCAGAGAAGAAGCAGATGGTTCGCAAAAAAAACTCGTGGTTTTTTCGGATTTTACTTGCTGATCTCGGTTGAATATACCCGTTTGATCGGAGGCTACAAAACATTGTAATTGTAACATAGAAGAATCCTAGTTCAAATCAACTTACCATTATTAGATAATAACTGAGTAATTAAACTACTGCTACTTTGTCGGTCATTCGAACCTGCAATGCCTCGGTATTAGTTTAAAGCAAATTAATGGTTAAACAGTGAGGAAACCTCGTTGCTCACTTTTCACTCACTTTTCGATAACTGTGTTAACAAAACACTGCAAGTGTGCGACATCAAATCCGAATCGCTAATTGTTGAGACCAGCGGAGGTCTTTTAGTTGGTTCCCTAGTGGACGATCTAGATCTGAACCTCGTCTTTGTCCGGTTCGTTTTTTCCTCCTTGAGAGTAAAATAAAATCAGAAAAAATTCAAAGAAAACGAATTGAAGAAAAAAAAAGTTCATGCATGTGATAAATAAAAAAAGCATTCTACTCACAAGGCTGAAAGAAGTGGAAGAAGGGTAAGAATAATTGTTGTGTGAAACAGGCAACGAGTGCATCGGAAGTGATAATCCGGAAGTATTCTGTACCTGTTCATCATGGAATTCTAATTTTGGTCTTGCCGAAGGTGTTGGAAACTTGTAGCCTTGTCGCTCGCTAACGCCAGGCTGTGAACTTTTGAATCCTATTAGGGAAACACCTGAATTCAATGATGGTACTGAAATTTGCCAATTGTAGGTGTAAGTTGTCAGAATATCTACGAACCAGAACTATTATGAGCGGCCGATTGGAAATTCTCATACAGCTCTTGGCCGTCATTAAATTTGATCATTTGAGAATTCTTGAGATCCTTAGTTTTCGAAATAACGCTCAAAGGGTACGATGGAGGAGCTAACGGATAATCAGCTATCAAACAATACCCAGAGTATATATTTCATACCTGTATTTGGTAATTGTCTTTGGGGAAAACTTGGGATTTGTATTGTTTCGTTGAATGACTGTTGTTGATCAAATTGAACCATTTGAGGGGATGGCGAAACATCTTGCAAACTGTTTGTTGCATTCAACTCTAAATCTGGGTAAGGCCATTTATAAAGTGTATCTACATGTTCTTCAGGTACTGTCGGTAACTTTGATAATAATAATTCTGAAAGTTTCAACTGTTCGTGCGTTTCTTATAATTGCGTTACTCAAACCTTGATCAAACGTATCCATATAATCATCTAAATTCGGTTGTAAAGGCCCTAAGCTTGGTTGTATAAAATCAGCTAACCCAGCTTTTGCTGAAACGAAATAATAATTAATTAATTTCAAATGAAAATGCTTTTCAATTACCAATTTCCCGGCTATCAGGAAAAGCGAATGGCTGGTTCGTAATAGTTGAAAATAGTGTATCACTCATCAGTCCCATATAGTCCTCATCAACCAACATATTTACATTTTCACTGCTTTGAGAGGTCCAGAGATCCACTTCGTTTAACTGCTAAAAGTGACTATAAAGTGAGAGAAAAGGGATAAGATCTCATACTTACCGCATCATGATTTTCTCTGAGAATTTGATGTCGATGAAATAAGCGCCATTTCTTATATTCAGCGGTGACAGCATGCAATTTTCTTTTCCAATATTTTCCTTCCAATACAACTGCCTGAAATTCGATGGTCAACTTTTATCATTTAACTTTTTGATAAAAGAGCAAGTCGATACTATTTTTATCTATGTATCACATACCTCAGGTTTGTTATGAATGTCAACATCTAGAGGTGAGGCGAATTGACAAATTAGGGTATTCTCTTTTTTTATAACTAGAAGAAAAATGAAATAATATTGTTGGCTGGTTTTTTTCCTTGTATATTAAAGCTCACATTGCAAATGCCAGCATCTCCAGATGACGTTGTTGAGTCGAATTTTTTCTTTCCATCTCAGTCTTATTCCTCTGAATCTGTTCCATTTTGGTGATGTTAATTTCTGCCTGAAATTGTTTCTTAATAATTTGCCGTCCACTAATGTTATCAATAGCATGTGCTAATCATTGATACACTTAACAGAATTCTCCACTCGCCAGTAAAGGATTATATTTATCTTTATTTAAACAAATGAAATGTGCGAAAAAAAGACAAGTATCTCACCTATATGCCAAGGTCATGCATTGAAATAGTTTTGAGAGACTTGTATCAATTTCCAGATGCTGTTGACTGGACGTTCTCAATAATTCCTTCGAGCCAGCGGCAAACTGTTTGGCCGGGATGATTGTAGTGACATCTGAGTGGTGTTCTTCCGGCACCGGAACAGCCACCTCGTCTTCGTCATCTTGTTCCTCAGCTTCAAAATGCGAGACCATAAAATGTCCAGAATGGATAGTCTCCCGTTCCGGTTGTTTTTCGATTTTCACCGACCTGGAACACATTTTCGTTTGAGCTGGACAACTTGTAAACGAAACGTCGTGTTATCGCGATGCTGAGATCAAGGACTGAATGGGGGTCATACTGGTTAATAAGAAATCTTTGCGTTTATAAATAACCTAATCGAAGCGAGATCAAATCGTCAACGTAATAAAACCGTTTGATAATTACATAATCGGGCTGTTCGAAAGGTTTCTGGTTGATTTATTCATTTTACTTCACGATAACCACAAGAACTTTCCATATTTATTATGGATATTTTCGTAATAAACACAGAATTTAAAATCGCTGCGTATTTGGTTGGAATTTTGTTACAGTGGTGCCACGTATTAGGCCGATATATCAACTTTAGGTGGATGCTTAGCGCGGGCATTTTGATTCGTCGCTACAACGGTAGATGGCGGAAATTACTTAATCAAATATCGCATCTGTGTTTCATTTTTACTTTAAATTTCCACAAAGTAAACATATAACTTTCTCTATGAACATCTATGAACTTTTATAAATCTCTGTGATGGTGTCTCTAATTATATTTTGCGACTAAAGATTTTTGAGTTCCTTTTAAGAACAAAAAGTTTTGACATCTTTGAAAGCTCGCTTATTTGAATTTATTTGAAACCCTTTGTAATGTTTTGAGAAGTTGTACAAAGAACCAGGAAGACAAATCTTGAAATATGGGAACGTATGAAAATATATTTTAGTAGTGTTGCAAGAAAATTTTGAATTATAGTTTGCGCAATTTTAAAAAGAACGACCTCGCATATAAAATGGATGAACACGGAGAAAATAAAATAGATCGTGAAATGTAACAAAAATCAGGATGTGAAATTCTGGAGACAGTAGGAAATTGTTTTGGAAGTGGGTCAAGGAACAAAATGAAATTTTTTCCTTGAAATTCGAGGTAAAGGCCAACATAGTTTTTTTTTCATTCAGTATTACTACAAAATACACTTTGGTTCCTGTATTTATTCAGTCTGAATATAATACGATTCTACAAATTACAATTAATTTTAATAGCTTTCTTTCACAGAAATCCAAACGAAGGATGCTTATCTCTGTTCTTATCACCACAGAAAGATAGAGCACCAGAGATGAATGTTCGATAAAGCAATAAAGTAAGTAAAATAACTTTGATTTTATTATAACAGATAAACCAAAATTTCGTCTTACGGCCTAATTAGGAATTACCATTTTGTACATCATATTTTTATCATTCGTCTCAAAACATACATCCTGAAAAATTTTGTGAAAATTTTCAAGCATATATATTAAAATATATCAAATGATCTCTTATGAATCATAATAAACGGTGTAAAATTTCATATCACATTCAACATCATCCTGGTATCTTAAATTAATCTCAACTAATCATTTGTTGTTCCATTAATTCTTCATTTGCCTTCAAGGCTTGTCGTGCCGCTTCGATTTTGTCATTGAATATTTTTCTTATTTCCTCTATAGATTTCAACATAATTATCGGTACATGGTCATCTCGTCTCTGGAAGAGGCATTCGCCCTCGAATTCAAGTAGTTTATGTTTCCTCGCCCTTAATAGCATGCCCACGAGCTTATCCGAGATAACTGTGTAAATCTAAAATAGAAAGTTCGTCAGTTCATCCAAAAGTTTGGTAATAACTGTCGATTGCTTACAGTAAATAATTCTCCGAAGCTTATCACTTTTCTAGGATCATTTGGTTTTTCTTCTGGCGTGAAAAGGAATTCACCGCTTTCGTGGATGATTTCGCATAGTTCCAGCATTTCCTTGCAAACCTCTATTGTTGCTTTAAATGCTCTGGATTCAGATAGCGATCCTTTTGGTGGCCTAAAAAATGAACGTTGTAAATGTTGTTTATCCCTTTTTACCCAACTCACTTTCCATATTCCTCTTTAGAAATCTTGGGTTTGCTTCCAACTCTGTTATCATTGGAAAATGGATTGATCGCTTGATTTTGTAAATGTTTATTGGCAACTGCGTTGAAGAGGGCAACTTTGGAGCTCAAAGGGGAATCCTGCGAGAAATATTTTGCTCATTTTGCGTATTAATTAATTTTGGACGTTGTCCAAGTCAACGGTTTTTCTTCGTTCGAAATATTTAGAACGTTCGCCAAATTCTCAACAAATCACTATGATTTTTGCCAACTATTCAGAGACAGGTGAGACTTCCCATGTTTTTTTTACAATTTCAACGCGACCCGTTGGCAAGCTATACCGATAGAAATAAGATGTTTTGGAAACGCATTTTTCCGGGTTTTAAATAAACGCTGCCGTCAACTTTTGGTAATGACCTGATGCAAGAACGTTTTCAATGTTAACGGACTTATTTTTGATTAACACCGTGGCTTTCAAAGTTTTTATGAAAAAACGCATATTTTAACTTACCGAATGGACACGATTTACACAGGTTGACATTTTTTTAATGATATAATGACACTGTGAATTTGGTAGTTATAGTAGCAATAAGTGAAGTAGTATGATTCACGGACCACTATGCGGTTTGGGGTTGATTACTAGAAATTAGCAAAAAAATTTCTGTATCCGCGTTTCAATGTTGATTCAGGCTCGAACTTGAGTTTATTCGAAATAAGTCAACGACGCACGTCTTATATATACGTTTGGCGGCGCGGAATGTCCAGAAAGCGTCCCGACGCCCGTATGACGTACCGACGCTTGTGTTTGCCTACGTCACTGAACGAACAAACTGAAAGATTTTATTTTTTTGGCCCTGAAAGCAGTTTTCGCGTTTCCTGTTCGATGATTCATAGCTGAAATGTCTGGACGATTTGGCCTCAAGGCACGACTATTTTTCGATATTTTCGTTGAAATAAATAGTTTTATTATAAACAAATATTTTTATTGTGGAATTTTAATCTTTCTTCACCTTGTTTTGCATCGCTAAACGTTGCAACTTTAGAAGCAGCCATGATGAACGCATGAAGAGCTTTGATCTTACAGAAGATTAATGAGGATTCTTCCATGGACAGCCAAAATAAGGAAGTGCTCCAGAGAATGGATAGCAAACGAAAGCTGCTCTTTATGTTGAGAATAAGCAAGTACTGCTTGCCACAAAGAGATCGGAACCTAAAATTCGGCCAGATCATAAGAACGGCATTGAATCTTCATTGACGATGGTATAGATACAACGTATAGATACAACGGGTTGTCTTATATTTGGGGCAGCTCATCAGGTGCAAAGTACAAATATTCAATAAAATGAAGATAAATAGGTTAACAGTTCGTAGGGCGATAGCTGTTTCGTGGTTCGTCGCATAATCGCAGCTGGATAAAATTCCACAGACGAAGAGGAAATTGAAACGTTACTAGAAATCAATCCCATCAGTCATCTGTTTATTTGAACCACAAGTCCCAACAGTAGAGTTGGCCGTTTTGGCTTCATACCTGTTCGTAAAAAACTGCTTTCTATGTTTATTTTGAATTTGAGCCAATTAAATCACTTAACCATGTTTTCCAATAAGTAATTCAATAAGTTATCAGATACCATCTGCAGAACGTTCCATGTTTTTACATTGTAAACATGTTGATTCAGTTTCGAATCGTTCATTCATTCATTAATACGCACGTGTGTCGGCTATGTGTAATTTTGGATTAGATTCGAGTCGTAGACAAAACCGTTCTTATGAAGGAGGTTGCCAAAATTCCCAACGCAAAATATTCGTTGCATGAAGTAATAATAATCGTGGAATGACAATAGACAAAAATTTTCGTGAAAAACAGACATATCGGTCTTATTTGATTATTTCAAGTACGTCTGTCAGTTGTGGTCTCGACGAAAAATTTCGAGAATTCGTTGCGTAGAAGGCCGATTAAGTAAATGAAAATTCTTGGATAAATTTAGACTTACTTCAAGTACACTCTGTCCGGATGGAACGTGAATAAATTAAATTTGTGCGGAATTTTGTAGAGGATAATTTTCTACGAAATAGATTTTATAAATTTTTTCCACACTAATATTTTTAAAATTGCAAATTTATTTTTATGTGGCGCCCGAGTAGCGGGTTCAGTCGGCGAGGCCATAAATTTAAGTTCTCGCGTTGTTTCAATTTGTAAAATGCCCACTGAGAAAATTTAAACCAATTTATACGAATTTTCCAAATTCCGGATGGATTATTTTTATTCGCGGATCGTCAGAAATACGATGACGATCGAAATCGGTCGGAAATATTTTCCAGGATATCGAAAAATAGATGCAATCGACGAAATTAAATGGTTAATAAATTATTTCGGGAACAATTTTTTATTTATACACCGGTTTAAACCGATCGCCCAAATTATCAGTTTATGGGGCATTAATGTTATGCCTTTCAGCGATCTCATAAAGAATTTCAATGACATAACACTTTGTTTCACTTACATACTTCGAAAAAGTGATGAAAAAAACAAATTGAACATCTTGATAAAAAGTTTTAAGTACTGGCCTTTCGCTTAAAGTTCCTTGCTATAATTAATCCTTCCGAATTAATTCCACAATAAATAAATAAAAGGCAACATATAAAAATAAAAATATATAAACAAAAAATTGCCATAATGGCTAATTCATGACGTCATTCAGAATGATTGCTTGATCCGGATGACGATCGTCCATATCGTCGTTTGAATTTATCATTTTTGCTTATTTTTTTGATGGATTTTTCCGATTCACTTTCTTCAGACAACGTCGTCGGTGATATTGGTTTTTTGTAACTTCTTATCTCTTTCTCGTTCCTCCTTGCCTGGTGTTTTATGTGCTGCTTCTTATGGTGGTGGGAAGAGCTGTGGGAGCTACCAGTAGAGTAACCAGTATCCTTTTTCTGTGGTTTTTTCTTCGAGCTATAACAACATTTTTACAAACTTAGTCGAAAAATGAACTAAACTTACGTTTTCTGTATTTCAAATTCTGCTTCACAGAAATCATCGCTTCCGTTACTTTCCTCTGCCTTCCTTTTCAGTTTTCGGACACGTCTCTTCCTGTTTCCATGCATGTCTCCTTTAGATATAATTGATATCGTTGATAGTTCCAGTCTTTCTCGCTTGGCTCGTTTTTTCCTATTTTCACTGTTAACCACATAGAGACGATATAACTGCAGCAGAATAACAAGAGTATTTTTGCAAGTAAAAAAGACATTCATGTAAGATATAATACGAAATTGAATGATTAATAATAATCGAAAACCTAAAAAGGGTGCATCTTGTAGAGTGATATTTATCATAATACCCCAAACGTCTATGGTGCAACAATTATTAGAACTGTAAAAAAAGAGTTTAAAATTTTCGGGTACGCTCTAGTGAACCCACTTTTTAGACGAAACACCGCTGGTTGTTAAACGTGATTTCCTTGATTTGGTCGCTGTTAAAACGACTGTAAATTGTATTAAACTCCACGACCTAAAATATATGGTTCCTGTAATCCATCGAGAAGGATTACAAACTCACCAAATTCCTAAAGTGAGTAGTACCAGTATTGGTTCCGAAGAAATTTTATCATCTTTGAAGGAATCAAAAAATTCAATGATATCAGCTGCAGTACCTACAGTAATTATCAGTAAGAATCACTAAATCAATTTTGCTTTATATACCAATGTAAACGAGAAGCAACTGACTGAGTTGGTCTCTCGTGAGATCACCCTTAGGCAACATCCATCTTCCAATAATCAGTATCAACATAAGGAATTGTTCGATCAAAGTAATCCAAGTATCAGTGCTCAATGCAAATTCGGGCAGCTTTATTTGAACCTTTTAATTATCACAAAGATCAGTAATCACTACTGAAATTTCAAAATTAAGTTACCCCTATTAGATTGTTTAATGTTTTAACGTTTTCACTAGCCGAAAGGGTTAAGTTAAACGTTTCTTCCCGAATTTTCATTCGTCGATCAACTTTATCCAATTCTAATAACCATATAGCTGGTACGATACTTGCAAGATAAAGGAAAACCGATGGGCAAAACCTAAAATTCAGCATCGATTCGAATAATTCAAACGATACGGCGTGAAAATATGACAAAGCATTCCTGCAAATTGGCAGGAAATGACGGAGCAGATAAAAAAGCGCAACCACTTAGGGAAAGTGTTCCGGAGCAAATTGCCCTAGTTGGCTTGGATATATATTATGTAGTTAATAAAATTCTTATGCAGTAATACTTCTCAATTATATTATAAAAAATTGGCAGTAAAATATAAGGTTTGCAAATAAATCATCAAACTTTTTATATGTCATATGAATATAAACGAGGGTAACCAGATCAATCCAAAAATAATTATTGCACATAATTTTTTCACTTTTCAACTACATTTATTATTGTGAACGCTAAAATTTTTCATCAAAACTTCATTTTTCATCCTTTTATGAGAGATAATTGGTTGTTCTAAAAAATTAATCATATAATGCAAGTGACATATATTACTGCATTTCTGATTTTAATCAACTGAAACTACGAATACTTGCCATTTCCATTCTTGATTTTCCTTGATCGACAATGTAAAAACTCCCTCAAAAAACAATAACAATATTGGTGAACTTAAATACCAATAATACGGATTATTTCGAAAAATTGTAACTTGCCATATAGCAATCAAACTGTGAACAGCAAAAACTAATCTTGTGATTATAGCTTTGACTATAGCTAGAAGTTTCGCCATCGTAATGACCGTTCTAGTAATTTTCAACCCCTAAAGTTAACTGAAATTACAAGATGCGCTGTGCGAACCGAATAATTCAAATAACGCGCCACTTGTGTAGAAGCAATCGTCGATCTTTTCTATGTAAACAACATTCTATGTTTTAACCTAGTTAACGAAAAACGTCAAAATAAAAACAATTATTAAAATATTTTCATTTAACGCGAATAATTTTCAAAAATTTCGTTACTCTAAACGGAAAATTTTACTAATGATGGTCGAGGGTAAATTCTTATGAATTTTGTGATATGGATGTGAAGGGTTGGGGGTGGGTCGGTTTGTTTATTATTTTAGTGATTTCTTCTCTTGGTTTTTACGTTGTTTTCCTGTTTTTAACATGCTTTCTATTGTTCATTCTTGGGTAAGTACCTAAGTCAAATGGTAATTGAATCGAACTATCTTGGTTTTTAGGTTTTCCGTATATCTGTATGCCGAATTGGGAGATTTAGAAGAATTCAACAGTAGATTGTATGCAAATCCTTTAACAACCGATGTTTCTTTTGAAGGTGGTTTGCAACAGGTGTGAATATATTTTCAATAACTTTTTTTATCGCCAATTGATAATAAAATAATCAAAGAAAAAACTTACAAACAAGTACATACTACAAACGAGCAAGTGATTATACTTTCTCTATTGTAGTTCACTTCGAAACTCATCAGCCCGAAACGTGTCTCAAGGACTGACACTCGAGTAACAGGAAGTGATCTAATCGATAACTCGCTACATGAAATACTTGGTTATATTATTCGGGATTATATTTTACCCTGGTACAATATGATTTCCCGTGATAAGGAATTTCCCGAAGTGGCTGTTAAAAAGACGGCACAAACTTTAGCAATAAACATTTCTAACAGGTGTGAATAATAACCTGCTTTAGCGCTTTAATCATACTTATTTTAGAGTGAAAGATGCGGATTGGATACCATATTTTACAACTAGATTGGTGGACGAGGGCGCTTCACATTTGAGACTTTTTCGTCAAGCTAGGGCAAAGATGAAATTCAATGCTGTTCCAAGGACTACCAGGAATTCTCCACTGAAAGATATGAAATTTTCTCCTAAAAAACCATCGCACAAGAGGAACAAAAGTGAGACTGACATCAACTGGTATAATCGAAAAAGTGATTTTGGAAAAGGTAACTCGAACATTCAAATTGTCAGAATAAAACGGACAATTTTCAGAACGCGATCGTTTAGCTGGTAGTAGTCGAAATACGGCAAATGAAAAGGATAAACACCTTGAGGAATTTTTTTTTGATTTGGAACTAGTCATGGAAGGAAATTTAGTTTGCCGCGATGGAATTTGTGAAGACCCGGAATTAGAAAGAGGTAAATAGATTATAGAAAACTTTCATCAAAATATCTCGAAACTTTCAGAATATTTATCCGAGTTGGTGCAAATATTATTGTATCTACTCTTGCCGGAAGAAGATTTTACGTGCAAACCGTTACGTTTCTTAATCAGAGAAATCATTTGCAACGTGGTCATATTGCCGTTGATCACAATGCTGTCTGATCCTGATTATATCAATCAGACTATTATATGGCTGGTAAAATCGTTCCGTATTTATTGATATTTGTATTGAAATTGTAATATTTGCAGTGTTTGAATGAATCTCAGTTACCGAGCGAAATATTTTTAACAGTCTTAAGAGTAACTGATAGCTGTGATGAATTAAAAAGCACCAAAGAATTGGTTTTGAATGAAATTCATTTATTGGTAAGTTGTTTTAAGATGTTAATTACGAATAAATTAAGTCGATTTTAGAGATCCAGGGATTCGGGTGGTGAGAGCGACTTAGCCATAAAACAGAAACTCAGCAGTCTATTTTATGTATTAAAGCTGATCGACAGTAGAATTTCAAAAATTGAAGACTCTGATTTACCAGGTAATTATTCTTCTTCATAATATTGGAATATATTTATTTATTTCAGATACATACAACTTGGAGTACGGACAATTGGATAGCGTGAAGAGAATCAATTTAAGTTTAGAACAAATTCTGAAAAATAATGTAGCGTTGTCATATTTCATGGATTTTATAAGCGGAGTGAACAAACAAATTGACCTTTTCTTTTACCTGAATATTGAAGGTAAGTTTCAGTTGGGAATCGCTCTCTAAATTAAAAGAAAATTGTTTTTCAGGTTGGAAAATTTCGGTTGAGCAACAGCTATCTGATGTTCATTTAAATAAGATTAAGGGCAACGTGGATAACGTCCAATCAGTTTTTAATACAATTCGTTCAACGGCTTTCAGCATATTCGAACAATATTTGGGGGAGAAGGCTGAGCATCAAGTGGAAATGCCCCCCTCTCTTGTTCAGTCTTTGCATTTTAGAATTAGGAACTTGAATGAAGTACCCAACGAGCTATGGTTCGACGAGGTCCAACGTTTTATGTATGATAAAATGGAAAATCAGCTAGATTATTTACCGGCTTTTAGAAAAAGTAAAATTTATGTGAAACTTTTACAAGAATTGGACCTCGTTCAACAGCCACCTAATGAATATGATAATATTAGTGTGAACAGTGATGAAAGTTTAGAAATTACGATAACAGATTCAAAAAGTGGAGAAAATACGACCTTTAAAATTGGTAAAACACCCGAAAATGCATCGTTTCTATGTGCCGAGAGTTTGCAAAAAAGTTATCGCCATATGCGTTCCTTCAGCGACGTCGACGTTGCAGTATTCAAAGAAAGTGACAAAGAGAAACCAAAGACGGAATTGCCACAAGGAGACGTGGTGGTAGATAAAAGTCTGAGGACTACTGAGTATTCTTTAGACGTGAATATCATTGAAACAGGTAATAATTTATGAAAATTGTCACTCATAAATTATCTAAATTTTCTTGTAGGAATCGTTTGTGAAAAAGGCAAAACATTTGGTATATACGCGATAAGGGTGAGCCGACAGTACGAATCCGGTTTTTTGGAAGAATGGCACATCTACAGACGATACAGCGATTTTCATGATCTATATACGAAAATCAAAGAAAAGGTATGTTTCCCTATTGTTTATAACTGATCGAAATAATCCCAAAGTTTCCAGTTCGCTGACCTCGGTAAATTTCCTTTTCCTGGTAAAAAAACATTCCATAATATGGACCGATCAGTTCTGGAAAAACGTATGAAGATGCTCGGTTATTACATGAAACAGGTATGCGATACCAAAATTGTTTCGTCCCATGTTGGTCTGAAAGAATTGTTGATGACGTTTTTGGAACAAGGTGAATATGATAGAGCAACTGGAGGACCAATATCTACAACAGTAAGTGTTCATTATATTATTCTGAACAAAAAATTGTTTACACTTCTATCCTAGATTACGAATCTTGTCAATCCTATCAAAACTGGTATGAAAACGATAAAAAACATGCCAGAACAACTGATAAACACGGTGGATGAAGTTGTGGGGGGAATTTCCAAAGTATTCCAGCCGAAACAGAATCGCGACACCGAATCGAGTAAAGTTGGAGCAGGCATTGAAGAAGTAAGCCTTATGACAATCAAAATCTAATTTCAATATCGAATTTTCTCTCAGAGTGATGATAACATTCCCTTAAGAATATTCCTCCTGTTGATGGACGAAGTATTTGATCTCAAATCAAGAAATCAGTGGCTAAGACGAAGGATGGTCACTTTGTTACGGCAGTTTATTCGTACAATGTTTGGAGATATCGTTAATCGAAAAATCTTGGATTATGTGTCAGTGATGACAAGTCCAAAAAATGTTGCACATTATCTTCACGTTTTCAAGTGAGTCAGTTATTTATTTCGTGGTTCACTAATTCGATTCCATTTTTCACAGGCAAACTATTTGGCCAAATGGCAACAAATATGAAAAAGCCCCTGAGAGGGATGAAAGTACAAAACATCGAACGAGGGTTGCCGCTAAAGTTGCCTTACTATCTTGCCTTTCAGGTTTGCAAAAAAAATTCAATGCTAGTGTTTATTTTAAGTGTATTATTTCGCAGACGAACTAAAACATATTGTTGGTTCAGAAACTACAAGGAGGGGCCTTTTGACTGTTTTCGATTTGTTCCAAGTGCGTATGTTAAACAAACGTTTGTTGTACGTGCTTATTGAAGGTATGCTTTGTACACTGTTCCCTGAAAAGAATTTCGATAAAATAATTCATCGTTTACATTCCAAATCAAGTAGGTATAAAAAATCAACCAGGGGGTCTCAAGTGCCATAAATATGTATGTATTGCCAATAAGTATTTCTTCAAATCGATAACGGGTACTGAGCAAGTTGTACTTTACAAGTTGTTTTTGGCAGCTGCATTATGAAGTTTTTAAATGTTTGTACTTATTCTCCACAACTTGTATAAAATGCACTTTGATGATTGTAAAAGTATTAAACTGGTTTCCTGTTCAGAATAATTTTCTTCAAGTTTTGGCTGAACCAACAGTAGGCAATCTCTATTAAAATATTTTTATATATGTATATACAATTAATCAACTTGTGGAAATATAACTAGATTCAAATTGGAGTGGTATAATTTTGCCTTTACATCCGATTACCGAAGTAAGTGAGAACTTTCAAAAACTTCATCTAGTCCTCTCCTGCTGGCATAGCATCTTCTAGTCGTCTTATAAATTTAACTCTAATTTCTGTATTCTGATCACCTTTTAATTGATCCTGAAACAAATTATTTCAGAATTATGAATTAACTTAATTTATCACAACCTGGAGAACCCAACTCTGTACATCCAGTTGAACCATTTCTAATGCACCCCTTATAACGCCACATATAATATTACAATATTTTAAATTTCTAAGATCATCTGGTATCTCTACCAAATCTGTTAGTGGATTTGTATCAAGAATGAACGAGAATTCATCTCCTGCTGGGCTCCAATTAGCAACGTTAGGTTGCACACCTAGATACATCCTAAAGGCACTCTGTATCTTGTCAGCCGTGTCTTTTAAATCTAGACAACGACCACTACTGGTTTTGGCAAGAAAATCTTCAATTAACCTGACACCCATGTTATAACCCAGGCGTTCTAGGTGTTTGTTTACGTCGTCCGTATTTTCCGCATCTTTTACCATTTGAGCAACCAGTGCTCCATAAGTCAGCGTCACAAGTTCGGAGTTCTCAAGGAGCGCAATAGTTTGAAAATGATAGTTTCAGCAATGGGGATAACTTACCACTTTTTTAGTATCAAATCTTGAAGCAGGGCGGGACATTATTCGATTTATCTTAAATGCAAATTTGTTTTCAGAAAAAACAATTTTTGTATGTGCCCGTCTTATGTTTACTGTCAATGTTTACTATAAGGATAATCACAGAAATAATGAGCAAATATTATCACAAAATAAATATATTCTGTGATATTATTAAAATCACAGAATCTATAATAACTCGTGACGTCACAAACGTTGAAATGCCAAAATCTTGATGTTGCCGTTTGTAAAATAGAAGTCACTACAATGTTTACCTGTAGAACGTGTTCATCGTCGCTGTCCACATTTTTCTTCAACAGTAGCTGAAACTAGGTCTAATACAGCACTAAATTCTATAACTTAGTTACATATAGAATATTAATAACAGATAATAAAATGTGATGCAACCCAAAAAGCTGTTACATTTGGACAGATATGGCAACCATGTCAGTAAATCAACAGACTATTGTCAACTACTTTCACAACAGTTCCTTCACCGCCATATTGGTAAAATTTGACAGTTTGTGGGAGAAGTCTTATTGTTTAGAATGGTGTCCTAAAAAGCGTCTTTTTTTTACATTTAAATGATTAAAACAATTGTTTTCGTCGTCGGAAGGCTGTACAATGACTTCGAGAAGGTACTATTCCGTAGTTATTTCAAAATATCTTGAAATGTCAATATCGAGGTTAATATGTTATACTGTTGCTATGTGAATTAATTCGATCTTTAATTTAAACTTTTTTGCGCTAATTATTTGTCTTTTCACGTAAATCGTATCTGAATTTCTAGATGGTTCTGGCCAACAATAAGTGGCATCGAAGCTGAAAAGCTGCTGATGGAAAGGGGTGTGGATTGCAGTTTTTTGGCAAGGCCTAGCTCGAATAATCCAGGAGATTTCACACTTTCAGTCAGGTAAAAAAACTTTACATTTGTAAAAAGTTGAATGTTATATGAGTCACAATTTAAATTTTGCTCTCCTTCACCATTTGTATAGAAAAAAGGATTCAATAAATTTAATAATGATTTTAAAATATATGAGTAAAAAAACCTTCCATTTTGTTGCAATTAAGTTACATGATCAAGCTGTGCTGCCTCCCAAATTTGACTCACTTTATTCTTTTACATTCTTTTAAACTTTCGAATTGCATGTCCCTATACGTATTACATATATATAGTTTTACAAAATCTTTCTATTTTGAGCAAAGAGTTCTTTCAAACTAAAACGAATATTATCACGTTAACGAAGAACTATTTGCTGTTATATGTACTGTTTTATAACAAAGAAATAAGATAGACTTCTGACCTCATGGCACATAAAATCAGTTGTAAACAACGCCACCTGTAATAATTCTTGAAGGAACCAGTGTTGTCCAATTTATTCTATGAATCAGAAAACTGATTCACTGAGTTGTTTACCTTGATCAACATTTTGGAAAAAATGCAGCTGGGTCGCTTTTCAATATTGCTAAGCATCATTCTTTTCCGTTAATTAATATTTTTGTCTCTTTGAATGCTAATTTAATTAAAATGATACTACACAAGTTGTTTTCATTGGTAGTAAAACTAAATAACACAGTTCAGCGGGTGAAATCACAGAACGAATTGACGTTTTTATGTAGACTAACATGCTTTTTGTTTTATGTCACATTTATGAAGCTCAGTGAACTTTTTCGTATCTTAGAAGATGTTGGATTACAAAAAAAGTTTATGAGGCATGCAACATTTTGATTCCAAAACAGTTGTGAGGATGGAATAGAGCAAGTACTGACTATTTTAGACAACTCAAGCAGACTGTAGTTCAAAAAATGAATACAATCATTGATAAAAAGAACGATTATTTGTGTTTTACCTGAGAGAGATAAAAATGAGTTATTGTGATGACATAACCTTCAAGGAACGCCACCTGTAATGTATTACTAGATCAGTGTACTATCACAAAATGTCGACATAGTTCTATGATCCAGGAAATGTGAAAACATTACAAATTTTAATTTTGCATTTTTAAGCATGAATTTTGAATCTGAAAACGCATTTTAAAAAATTGAACCATTTATTTATACAAACTTAGAGTTATGCTGAATGATAATCAAGAATGATATAAAATTCTTTGTTGATTGATCTTTTATACCCTGTTTTATAAGTATGAAAAAAATATGGAGAACCTATTTGCTATAAAAAAAATTATTGAATTTTTCAACATAAAATTAGGATTTTCTAACAAATACCCAAATACTATTTATTTTTTATATTTGCCAATGCAATATTCAATTTCACATCACTGGAACCAAAATTAACAGGCGGAATGGAGAAGTCACGCACATCAGGATCCAGAATTCCGGCGATTTTCTGGATTTGTACGGCGGCGAAAAGTTTGCCACCTTGTCGGAACTGGTGCAACATTACATGGAGAATCACGGTCAGCTGAAGGAAAAAAACGGCGAAGTGATCGAACTGAAATATCCGGTGATATGCGCAGATCCGACAACTGAAAGGTGAGTCCCAATGTCTTTACCAAGTTCGTGCACTCTTACACGAACATATCGACGAAATGCATGCTAACCCATTATTATTATTCATCGTTTCATTCGTTTGGTATTCGGCGTCTGATCTTCGGTCAATGTCGCATACAAATTAGGGACGATGTGCTTACGCGTGTTGAGCCACGTTTTGGACCGCGCGTTTTCAGAACAGAACAATTTCCTTTTCCTCGCTACAACAGATGATTCATCGTTGTGAGTTCCTATTCGAATTTAGGCGATGGGATCCTAAAGAACTTCAAGGTAAAATTCAGTACAAATTGTGTAAATATCGCAACGTTAAGTTAATTAACATTATTATCGTCGGATCGTTTTCATTGACTTGCCCACGGCTAGTGCCCAACTAACAGCGAAGGTCAAGGCTTTGATCGGATGACCAATTCTAGTTTTTTTGCGCCGTACGTTCAATCAACCGTGCTTTCCTTTCTGGGAACTTTGTCGCACTTTTCAGAAGCAAAACAACTGAAATGATGTGAAAATTTGGTTTTATAAACTAAAATTCGATCGTGTATGATTCCCTATTGTTAGTCGCCCCGGGAACGGATTTATTCAACATGCTATTTTCTGCTTATTATAGCATCCATTGTCTTTTTAACCGATCCATCGCCACGCGAAATCATCAATTATCTCATGTGAAAACTACTCTTTCACTTCTTTACAGAAAGGGGAAAGTTCGGTGATTGATAATGATCAATTTGACATAACAAGGCAAATTGTTTCCATCCGAAATTCTCGCGAAACAATGGTAATTTTGAGATGTTATTTAAAATATTTTATATTTATAATCTTCCAACATTCGTTTTTAGAAAATTAATTGGAGAAAATGAAACCTGTAATATGTGTAGTTGAAAGTCCTAAAACTCATTGTTCCTTTCTTTTGTTAAATTGAAACTGGGGACTATTCGTAGTTATCGTTGAAATGACTCACAAAGTTTTGTTGATATAAAATTCGATGACACATCAAAGGATAATAAAGCTGCAAGACAAGTGAAAGAACGCCATACAATGGTTGGACGACCAACAAATTGCGGTGAATCCTTGGTAAATGATTACAGAAACACCGAATGCTTGAAAACGTTTAAGACTCTAAAACAGTTTTATTCTTGACTTAAAAAATCGATTGCATGATTTGATTGAAAATACGATTTAGTAGATTTGGTCTAAAATGTATTCTATTATTATCAATACATTTTGGACTAGGTAGACAAAATTATAATCCCGTACATTGGATTAGTCAAACCGATCATTTCGTAGGAATTGAAAAGAATCTTTCATTTCGAAGGAGATGCTCTATTTTCTAGATTCGTTACCGTTCACTTAAGTGTGCCGTTCAAATTGGAGGACTCGTTACTGTGCTACCCAACACTATTATTAAGATTGTCTATCGGTTTACCTTGGGGATTGTTGTTTGGTTGAAAGATTATCTCAGTTATCATAGTTATCTCTAATTTAGATTTTTAATTCGTGGTTACTTCTTTAATTGCGCTGTTGTAATCTACTTTGACAAGATTTCCCATAAGTTCGGTAAGTTGTTCTTCCGTTGATAGCAATAAAAAATTTGAACGGCTCTAGATTATTCATCCAGTTGTACGTTGGTACTTCCAACTGTTTCACCAAATGACCGTTCCGCAATTGTTTGCAGATTTTTTTCAATATCACGCGAAATACGGTGATGGGTCCAAAAATCTCCCACAAACCGATCCTCGCCGGTTGGTGGTAGAAAGGAAACTTTCCCGCGCACTCCGCGACGCGCATCGTACTTGCATGTACCATTTTCGCGAGTCTTCCTCACTCGGTCCAAATAGGGACGCGTGCTCGGTTTTCACTTTCGGACGGCGTGCACACGTCAATAGTACCGGTCGCGGTCGCGCACGCCCCAGGTATACGTTAGGTAGTTTTATTGATTTCCCCTATCCGCGCATACCGCAGATTCTTGGCTACCGCGTTTACACACGAGTACTGCGCGCATTTCAGCTCGGTCGCGTTCGACGTTGACAACGGCGCTACGTATCGAAAGTTGCGGTGTGTTCGAATAGCGACGGTAAAGACTCGCGAAAAACAATGACGAGGTACTCGTTGGAGGTGGACGCATCTATTGTGGCAGTACCAGCGGCCCAGATCATCATTTCCACGGCGGTGCAGGAGCTCAGGAAGGCACTAATCCTGTTTCGGTGAGACGTTAGTGAGCGAAATGGAAAGGAATTTACGCACCTGCGTTTCTGGAATGCGTCCTTTAAACCGGTCGGGTACTTTCGACTATGCGTGGACGGCGGCACGATCTCGGGTTGCCAGTCGCGAATAAAAAAAAAATCGCAATTCAAATGTCATCAATTATTCAACGATCGGTACCCGGAACTCGAATTTATCGTTTGATTGTTTACTACACCACACGTCGAGAGTAATTCTGAATTGAAACAAACTACATTTCATCTGTTAATTACCGGAAAATTTCGAAAATAAGTCGTTCTTCAATACAAAGGAGCTATTTTCATTTATTTTGTTTCAATTTTCACTTCAAAATATAATGTTTTTTCTGCGATATAGTGTCCATTTAAATCTTATCAAATTGTGACACGTCGTGTGATTGAGGCTTCTTATTTAACATTCGAACGTCCAATATGAGTTTTTTCATTCTTGATATGTATAAGTTTCTATACGGTACCACACTGAAAGCTGGAGAAATTCGAAATAAAGATCTTAATTTGTAGTTCAGAATGCTCGATGGAACATCTGTTATAATTGAGTTTGTAATGCTCTTCTGTTTTCGTCATATGGATTTTAGACCCAATATTTGTCATAACACCGACTTCATTGATTTAAGGGAAACTTTATCTTCATCAACTCAACGAAACAACTATACTTTTACCAATTATTTGTGAAAAAAGAAAATTTGATTTTCTTTTAATCGATGTTTGACTCAGTTGACGTCAACTTTTACGAAACACCAAATCAATAATTCATTTTTTTGTCAGTACCTCAGGAATTATTCGTGGGAAATGACAATTTGTTGTGTCAGTAGTTTTTCCATTCGAGTTTTCCCCGCATGGATACACTAAGGATATGAAAAATTTCGTATCTTTTTAGCAAGTGTAGAACGATTAAAATGATTTATCTTTTGGAATTTACCATCCATAATACGATATGTGGGTTTTTGTTCATTATGTAAGTCATATGTAAGATATTAATCATTATTTGTGATTTGTTGATAATTTGAAACATAATTCCACAAGGATGGGAATTTTATTAAATTCCTGCGAGTGGGGTTACATTTTCCACTTACAAATTGATTTCCATTTCCGATTTGATCTAAGTAAAAATAACATCCTCCAATGTAACTTGACTCTCATTACTCTAGAGGAGTGTTACTCCACGTGAAGATATCAAGTATTAGACGAGCGTAACGACGAATACATATAATTTAGTAGACAGGAAATCAACTTTTTTGCGAATGTAGGTGTTAATGTATCTTATTATTATAATATAAGTGCAAATAAACATCACATCACCTCACATCTTATGATTAATAAATACATAATATTGAACGAATCTTAAATGATGTAGCGAAATACATACAAACGATCGGTATACGTGAACAATCTCCGTAAATAAAGTAAAACGCGACATTTTTGCCGGCGCAAAGTTGGAGGTCGATCGCATATTTCTCGCTTGAATAACAAGTATACTCGAATGGATTTAATAACGTGAAACGTATAATTAATTAACGCGTCGGCCGAGAATAGATCTGTGATTTCTTTCGTTCTCAAACCTTATATATATTTTTTTGCATCATCAGGTGGTTCCATGGTCATCTGTCTGGGAAGGAGGCGGAGCGTCTACTCATTGAACGCGGTAAAAACGGCAGTTTTCTGGTGAGGGAAAGCCAATCGAAACTGGGGGATTTCGTACTGAGCGTGCGGACGGACGATAAAGTCACCCATGTGATGATCCGATGCACGCCCGACAACCGTTACGATGTCGGTGGTGGCGAAAAATTCAACTCCCTCGCCGATCTCATCGAGCACTACAAGAAGAACCCCATGGTTGAAACGACTGGAACGGTGGTACATCTGAAGCAGCCTTTCAACGCCACTAGAATTAACGCTTCTGGTATCCATTCTAGAGTGAAACAATTACAGGTAGAATATACTTTTTTCCGTGTTGCGAAAATAAAACAACAAGTTTTTCCCATAGCAAGCTGTTAGTACACTCATAAGTATTTTCTCTTCTTATTTATCGTTTGGTGAAAAATTACGGAGATGTCCAACCGTCAATAATTTTGTTTTTATACAAGTGTTACTTGTTGCAGAGTGAAAACGGCCCCAGTGGTCTGTACAAGGCCGGTTTTTGGGAAGAGTTTGAGTCGTTGCAACAACAAGAATCGAAATTGCTGTATTCGAGAGAAGAAGGCACGCGGCCCGAGAATCGTAATAAAAATCGATATAAAAATATTTTACCATTCGACAACACACGCGTCAAGTTGAAAGACGTTGATCCGGATGTAGTCGGTTCGGACTACATAAACGCGAATTACATCAGATGGAGAAACGACGACTCTGTCAACAACGACATCGGAAACGATCCTAGTGGAAAAACCTACATCGCCACACAAGGTGATATTAATTATTACAATCAAACGTTGATATCTTTTAATTTCAAATTTTTTCTGATGTTTCATCATTTTCAATTCCCGCAGGATGCTTGCCGAATACGGTGGCAGATTTCTGGCACATGGTCTGGCAGGAAAACTGTCGCGTTATCGTGATGACTACCAAAGAAACTGAAAGGGGTAAAAATAAGTGTGCGCGTTATTGGCCAGACAAGGGCGACGTTAAAACTTACGGGCGTTCCCGCGTCTGTAACGTCACCGAATCATCCACTCTCCATTACACGCTCAGAGAATTCCTGGTCACGACCGAAGATAACCCAATTGAACGAAAAGTCTACCATTATCACTTTCAAGCATGGCCCGACCACGGCGTGCCGTCCGATCCGGGATGCGTTCTCAACTTCCTACACGAGGTCAATAAGCAGCAGGAGACCCTGCAGCTAGAGCTGCCGTCTACGCAGCCGCCGGGAGCGATCCTGGTTCATTGCTCGGCCGGCATAGGTCGCACTGGCACGTTCATCGTCATCGATATGATCCTGGATCAGCTGAAGAAGTACGGCCTAGACAGCGAAATCGACATTCAGCGGACTGTGCAAATGGTGAGGTCGCAAAGGTCGGGCATGGTTCAGACCGAGGCGCAATATAAATTCGTCTATCTAGCGGTGCAACATCACATTGAAACCATCACAGAAAGACGGAAAGCTGAACAGGTAAATGGAAGAGTCGACCCCGTGTACCTTATTACTTAATGACTTCCTTCTGAAGAAATCTCTGCAAATGGGTCGCGAATATACAAACATCAGGTATAGTTGCCCCACTACGCAAATTTTGACCTCATCCGGGAGCTGTTCTGTTGGAAGCGTTCCGCCCACCCCTACGTCTACTGTGATTTTACGCAACGAATTCAAAAAAACACCACGAACAATCTCCGATTTTTCTCTGCCGAGGTGAGGTTGCCATAATTTTTAGAGCACGCCAATGAGTACTAACTCTATTTTGCAGGCCTCCAGACGATTTAATGCGGCCTTCAGTTTACGAAAATCTTCCTGTGTGCGAGCGTAAGTTGTCAGGCAGCGGTGGATCGGTGCTGGCACCTTTAATTCTTCCCGCGCCTCCGCCGCCTCCACGTAAGGCAACGTGACGGTACAAAACCTTAGGAAGCCTGACTTACTACTTCGTGTACCTTTTCGATGTTCTAGACGAGTTTTTATGTATTCTTCGATGTTAGACTTGTTTGACTCTCGAAAAATGATCAATGTTTATTCGAGATATTCCGATTATGTAGGTATCGCTGTCGTTTTCCATTCAGATTTTATGATCGTGGAGGAGAGAGATTGACGGATGTGAATTATGATTTCGTCAAATATTTTACGACTGGCTGTTTGAAAATTGAATAGTTTCTTGGTTTCGTTTTTGAAAGGATATTCAATATGATATAAGTATTTTTCTAATTATGAATGTAAATTATTGAAAGTTACAAGTATTACTTATATATTTTATTTGAGTTTTGAATTGAGTATGTCTTCATACTTACTGACAAATATTGTAATAAAAGCTTCTTTGAGCGGTGATTGAGCAAAAAATAATATTGGCGCTATATGAAATATTATTCAAATTGCTTTCTGTTGGTGATATCGTTCGAATGGAAGTGTTAACTTCCAAATGAATTTTTATTGATGTAATTAATTACTACACATTTCGCAAAATGTTATTACATTCTTCGACTGATGCATCCATTAGTTACTTATGAATTTATCATTATTCATAAAGTTCTAATGAACTTTGGTGCTATTGCTTTTTCTATATTGTTTCTTGTTACGTCTCACATTTTATGTATAAATTTTCGAATTTTGTTGTAAAAACAAATTTTTATTCTGCAAATGCGTTTTACTCAAATTAATCCAAAACCCGTATTGTTATGTTGAGTCAATCGAAGTGTTTGATCACTTAACGAAATCGCTAGACAGCATCATAGACCGCATCGTCACGAAACCGTCACTTGGAATACCCTGTTGACGTGCTGTCGAAATTTCTGTCACGCTCGCAGAACATATAATTGAATTACGCGTTGTCACAGAAATCGTGTATATACATTTCTGTGTTAGTAACCAACCGTCTTTTGAGTTGCCGGTTTTGATTAACTGTCTCGGCGTTTCTCGAAATAGTTTCGATAATTGAATTATGATAATATTTTATATAAAATGACGTGATAATTCTCATTGTCATTTAATTTATTCATATTCTTGTCCTGTGAACATAATAAAAATCAGTATAAAATTGGGGGCATAGTTTCTATTAAACATACACCGTATTTCACGTCGAGTATTTCTTGAGATTGAATATTGAAATCAATATTACAATAGTCTTCAAAGGTTTAACTAGTGAAACTATTTTTTGAGATGGAGTTCGATGACGAATATTATAGAGTAGAGAAGATTGTTGGGCGCCGAATAATAGACGGCCGCTTGGAATATTTATTGAAATGGTGCGATTATGACGACTTTTTCAACTCTTGGGAACCTGTCGAAAATTTAGACTGCCCTGGCCAAATCCAAGCTTATGAAGAGGTTCATGGGCCTGTCGAGCTGATTAATATAATTAAGGTAAATATATTTAACAGAAAAAAAAAATTCATTTGTCTCATTGAACCCTTAGATTGAACTTTAAATCAATACTACGGATGTATATAGGCAAGTTGAGAAATGCGCTATTTATATTGAATATCATTATCCTTGATATAATTGTTTTATTGCAGACAAAACCTGAGAAGCCTCGTACTTCCCATAGGTCTAGATCAAGGACCAGAAATCGGGACGATTCAACAAATTCAGGACCAACAACTAGAGCAAAATCACGGGATCCTTCAAGGAAGCCCAGGATATTAACAAGGTCCAAGTCTGTTGTTACTCGTCAACAATCTCCCTTACGAAAAAGGAAAAGGCATAAGTCTGTTTGTGGTGAGAAATCGCAGCCTCTTAGTGGTTACGATAAAGGTTTTCATGCTGAGAGACTTTTTGGAATTGCAAAATCTCCATCTGGGGAAATTTTTGCGTTAGTTAAGTGGATAGAAAATGATGAACTAGAACTGTTACCAACAAAACTTGTTAATATCAAATCGCCAGAAGTCGTTATTCAATTTTATGAGTCTAAAGTTCAATGGCGGGTACCAAAAGATTAAATTGTTAAATAGTTCCTATTGCGGGGGAGTTGATGGTAATGATTGTTGTGCGTGAAACCCTATGTTTACACCAGCTTCCTTGCTTTTGTTAATTAGATGTAGTGTTGTCAGTTGTAATCAGTTCCCTTTACTCTTCGTATTTTTGTATAAAATATTTAATAGAAAACGTCAGTAACAAGTTGCTCAATTTCAATATTTTTTGAATACTCATTTCACCTGCCTGATTATGAGATCTTTAAAACAACGAATCGACTATGTTCCAGAAATTTTTAGTTCACAAAACTGAATAAATTTATATTTTTATGTGCTCCTATATCTCAGGGTAAGAAAGAATTAAGTTTATTTGATCCGTTAGGATTACTGAATGCTAAAAATAACTGTTCTATGAGCCTTATGGGCGTGTCCAGTTCAGGAACGTGCGCGTGCGATATCAAACAGCATAATCAAAGCACTTTAATGTTTATAACGATCGGCAAACCCCATATAGCAGTGTAGAACTCTACACTGTTGTGCCATGTTGATGAAACCTCAGTGTTGTTTATACTCTTTTGCCATATTACTAATTTTCGACTTCTGTCATTGAATCGTTCCACAGGTTTACGATTTTCCCGCGTGAAAAAAGGCTCCACATACAGCTCAAATTGTATGTGCAAAAAAGGTTTTTGACAGATGGCCCCTAATTTATTTTGGGCACTCTAACAACCACATATGATGTTAACAGAAGTACAAATTTTGTTTTATTGTAAGGTGATGATGAAAAAAGTATATCTAATAATGTTTTATTTGACAAGACTGAGTAAATATTTATAAATCCAAATTTCGAAGAAATTAAATCTGGATTTTGCTGTACACAATTTTGAAATAAGAATTCTCCATCAACACAGTTAAAACTTCAAAACAATCTTAAAACTTTCACATTTAAAAGACTTGATTCACCAAGTTTTCAATCTCTTCGGAAGGTTAATGATGAATAAATCATTTTCCAATGTAAAAATTCAAGATTTTAATACTCTTCTAAAATAAAAGAATTTTCCGATGCAAAAGTAAAAAAAGTATCATTATTTCCGCTGTACATAACATGTTCGCTATCACGATTTGAACAATTTATACAAGTATGTAATCTAAATCTATATTGTTTCAACTGAGAAATTTACAACATAAGAAATATATCTACACAATCGAAAGTAATGTTCTGTTGGAATTTAATCAGTCGCATGACTGGGTAGCTCAATCTTTAAACATTCCAAAGATATTGGTTATAAAAGATAAAAAAAGAGAGTTAAGAAATTCTAACAAAACGCGGACTTTACATCTGAAGAATAAGAGTACATACTTTCAGTTTAATACACATTTTGTATATTTTACAAAGATTGTTCAGTTTCCATGTTGGATTCTTCAGTAACACAGTCGATTTGTATCGTAGATGCTTCATCCAACAAAGATACTTTATTACTAGCATTCGCTGCTTCACTTTTCACTTTTTCATTATTCTTTTTTTCCTCCCTTGTGTCCACAGTTTTATCCTCATACTCCACGTCTTCCAACTCAGTCTCTATAGATTCAATTTCGAAACCTTTTTCAGCTTCTTCAATCGAATTCAGTGCGTTTCTTTGCCAATGTTCAGACATTTTTTCATCGTCTACTTCTTCAGCGTTTTTTGCGGGTAAACTGACCTCGTCGATCGTACCATGAATTCCAAGTTTTTCTTCGTTTTTATTTCCTAGGGACTTTTTGATATTTTTTTCTCCTTGTTTCCTAACGAGCCCAAGAATGTCCAACATACTGTGCATTACGGTAGCTGCTTTCGCTTCGGATTTCGACGGATAAGCAGATTTTTTTTCACACATCGCCAAGTGATGTGCCATCGAATTTCCTGCCAAATCAAATAAAATATGTGAACTTGCTACGTTTTCTGCGGCCAACTTACCGTCCGAATTGCTGTAGCCGCATACACAGAACATTTCGAATGGTAGCGCCTCAGGAGCGATCACTGCATTTGTACCCATGCATTTAGCAGTGTGGGTGGACATCGCAGAAGAACAGCAAGTCGAATACTTGCAATTGGGTTTTTGACAAGTATTAAACGATCTGCATGTAAAAATATTGTTAATATATTCGAACCAATTACAAAATAACTATACTCACGGGTAATGCTTTGAAGAAACAATAGCATCACCGCATTCTTTGCATACAGTATCCATCGGCACATTGCAATACAAAGACGAAAAATTGATTATTTCTGCATTGCACGGGTTCCTGTCCATTTTTGATTTGGGTACCATCAGGGCATTCCTGGACGATACGGCAGGTATCAGACCAAGTCTGCCGCGCAGCGAACTGTGCATTTTCTGTTGATGATCTTTGAGCAGTTCCTTTTGCACAAACCACAAATTGCATTTGCCACAACGTTTCGCTAAATGTTTTTTCTGGTGCTTCTGAAGATGCTGAATGAAATATTGAACGTTCTGCGTGATGTGTCGTCCACCTTTCAAATGAAAATAAAACTCATAGAAACCGCAAAATTGGACGCAGTAAGCGTATATTTACCTGACCAGATTGTTGTTGATCTCAGACAAAATGGACACTGAATTGCTGCAGCGCCGTCGTGTTTCATGTAAAAATGATCGATTATCTGTTTGTGATTCGAGCATCTAAACGTGCACGTCCCACATTGGTAAGGTAATTCGTGGGGGCAATGCTCCTTCGACATGTGTTTTCCGAGCAAAAATGGATTTTGATAATGCAATTCGCAGATCAAACAAACGAATTCGTTGTCGAATCTGGTCTCGCTTGGATGGCACTTGTTAATGTGCGCAAGCAGTTCGTTGGCGGTTGAAACGGTGGTTAAACAATATCGGCACATTATGGCGTCCTTGGAAACGTTGTGTGCGTGTGTAAACAAGTGTGTCTGGAGTTGAAGATTGTTCTCAAATGTGTTTTTACAAAAGGGGCATTTCATCGTTAAGGTGATTTTCGTTGACTTATCGGAACCATTTAATGTTCCGTAATAATAGTTCTCCAAGGGTACATATTGCTCTGGTACATCGGGTGAGGTTGATTTGATCGGACGCTCTTGGTTAACCTGTTTAACAAAGAATATAAGTTTAGTGACAGATTTTTTTCTCAAAATTGAAGATGTAGTACCTGCGACGAACTGCTTTTCCGTGATCGACCGTACCGTTTAATTTCCGAAACAGACGATTTGGTAGAGGGTGTAGGCGTAGATTGCCTAACTGACGTTACGCCTGCATTAATGTTAGTCGATGTCCAGTTTCTGAATGGATACATAGACACTTTGTTCAGTTTCAACAGTAACGACTGGCCTTGATTAATTCGGGTCTGCTCGGCAATGTGAGCGATAATATTCTCGAATGCGAGTAACGTTGTGGAGCCAAACCACTCTCGCCATACCAACTCGTCAAGGAATTGCTGTATTATCTGTCTCGACAACAACGAAAGTGTGTTTTGGAACATCCTTGGGACAATCTTTCTCAAATAATCCATTATTATTCTGTTAGTACCATTATGACTGCCTGACGTTACTTGGATAACATTTTGGAAACCAAATTGAAGCAAGGTTGTTTTGTCGACTGTTAGATCAGTAACAATAGTGCTGGCTGGGTGAACCCACTTAATTATTGGCTCCAGTATTTTGGAGAATTTACGTCGATAATTGTTTTCACCTTCTGGCATGGGCTCCACAGCTTGTAATCTAAGTAATTTCGTGTGAGTTTCTAACACACCCAGCACCTCAACCTTAACTTGTCGCTTACTACCGTCGTGAGAAGTTGTACCAAGTGATATTATACCCACTTCGACTCGTGCACCGGCACCTCCCAGTGGACGTATTCTATGTTGTATAGCAAGAGTTGTAATCGCTCTCAATCGTGTATATACATTTCTAACATATATGTTATCCACTTTAACCCATTGCGTAACATTTTGAATATTGGTCTGGCAAGCCCAATGATATATCAGCTTGAGAACAACTTGAGGTGATTGGCTGGGAGCATCAAAAAAAGAGCCAGAAAATACGGAATAAAAAATCTGAGGACAACATTCGGATATCCAAACATAACCGCCTGAATATGGAAATTTTGAGACATCACTGTACATTCCCAGTTTTAATTGATTGTTTGGATGACTAGGGCAGCTTTGTTCAGCCTTTATTAAACCTTGCTGAATTAACCTGAAAATTCGTCAATCGAACTTATTTTTCTTGTCTTTAAAAAGTTACTCTTACCATTCTGTAAATTTCGAGTTGGAATTCATAAGAACGGTTTTCACCTTAGAATCTAGCTTCCCACGATCGGCACTAATATCGCTTACTCTGAGATGTGGTCTCGCTACTATTACCAGAGAAGGAAATGTTTTTCCTTGCACTTTGGTGAATGATACCTCTCTGCTATCCGAAATGTGCGGTGGACTGTCGTCTAGCGTCAAATCTACCACTTTCGGCTTGTCATTTATCTGTGTAAAGTGATGACGATCATAAAAAATTCTGGTTCTAAACTTACAAATCTTATGGCGATAAGAACGTAACTGAGACAATTCGCTATAATATTCTAAATTGACATAATGAGATTTAAAAGAATTTTACAGCGTCACAAAAAAAATGAAGTGATTTCCGAGCAAGTATTTGATAACATTTAAAGTGCAGTACTAAATAAAAAACCTGACTTGGCCTAAAGAGTTCATGCCAGGCAGACTTACGATAAGACCATAAATTGTGTCATTCTACTATACTTGCCGTAAAGAGGTTCCTATCTGAATAAAACACAAAGACACATATTGGGCAGCCACCACTTTTTTTTTGTGTCGGTTGAAACACAACACTATCGTACGTTAAAATGTGTTTTCTATTTAAACTATACACGTGTTGTACTTTAAACGATCATGAAACCGGTAAAACGCAGTACAGAATTTTTTAATATCACTCCCATCTTGCTAGGCCTTAAAACAAATTTCTAGCAAATTGACATTTGTGTATGACCAAAAGTATTTTGAAGCACTGTCAGGACTTTCTAACGCTGCACTAACGCACAATTTTGTCTCCACACCACATTAACGTAAACTATAGTAGAATGACTTGATTCGGTTGTGTATTAGGTGTTCTGGATATTAAAGACAAACTCAACATTGATTAAAAAATCAAAATGTTCTCGAAAATATAATCGATGTAGTAATCCATCTGCTTTTCGCTTCGACAAGTGGATATACATCTCAAGTTTTTGGAAAAGGATGTTTGTTGAGTTCACCTCATTACGTAAGTCAACTTGCCACGGGCTCTTAAGACTGAAAACCACGATAAAAGAATAACGTTTATTTCGGTAATAAAAAAATTAACTACAAATCGAAGACTTTCTTTGCCTTCCTTACCCGTTTTGCATTACGGATTGATGAATTGGTTGATGTTATTTTTTTGGACGAGGTCACCACGTTCGCAGATGTAGAAGAGGAACTGTTATTCAGCGTTTTTCTACCTCGAAAGGTTCTTGTAGACGGCGTTGAAGTGGGTAATGTATTTTGCGGCACGGGCGTCACAGCTTTAACTGCTGATGCAATTTTTATCTTACTTTTAACCGGTTGGACAGATGTTACTTGTCCCTGATTCTCTTGGATCGTACCCACAATTATACCCAACTTGGGATCCATCACATAACGATACGACAAAACTGGAGTTGAATCTTCTTCTATGATGTCCGTAGAAATTGTTGAAACCGTATGATTTCGCACTAAAACACATGAAATATTGACAGTTAGGACTGTTGACTGATCAATTTTATGGTTTATCTTTATGTTTGTATATACCTGGTGTTTGTTTAGAACCCGGAAAGAATATTTTACAAAATGTTCCAACTAGATGACTCAATTCAAAGTTGAAAGATATTCAAATATCAACGAATCTTATGAAAACAGGTTAAATCCACCATTAAGTAGTAGAAACATTTTAACCAATCTATATAAAGTTGACAGAGATACAAAATAAATTTCAAAAAGTATGCTACATTTAAACAGATTAGTCGCCAAAAAAGTCACCATTTAATATAACAATGAAAATTAGCCGAAAAAAGTAATTTCAACATCAATCCTGTGGCGTTCCATAATTTTTTTATATTAACTCAATATTATCAATTATAGAATAATTTTTCGAGCAAGCTCAAGCTTCGACTTTTGAAGAAGCCCACTTCAGTATCATTTTATGCTGTATCTGATTTATCTAGTTATTCTTCTTAAAACACCTTTTAAATTATCGTCAATCTTGAGAAAGATGGAATATAGTAATAAAAATAAATTTGACAGATACAACACCACATATATGCAAAACATGCGACAAAAAAAAATGAAACAGAACCAACATTAACATAAAATTCATTTACCATTTTCTAATATCTCCCTGAGCTCAAATGCATCAGCGAAAGTGCCTTTGTAAATGACTTCCAACGCGTTCCCCCTTTGCAAATCTTCAAGTGACTCTTGCAGTTTCTGTTCATCTTCTTCATATTTTCTCTTTAATTCTCTTTGGATATCTGATAACTCGTCAATTGTAACTTCCAAGTCCAGAGGAGGTTCATTGTTTATAGTTTGATTTGATACACTTTTAAGAACAATTACATCTCGATCTGAAAATCATATTAAAATTGTCACTTTTTTAAATTAATAAAAAAAATTAGTTATAAAATTTTTTTGTTTAATTCCCTCTTATTCCACTTCAAAGTACTGCCATAACAGGTTATAAATTATTTACTTCAAACTTTGCTTCAACTATAAAAATGGATTCTTTTCGAAATTTTATTTTTCGTTATTTTATACATTTGAAAAGTTCTAGTTTCCCGTGTGCTTCATATCAAGTAACCTAAAGTCATATTTGTGTTCACATATTCAAAATTAAAAATGGTGATGAGTTATTGCTGTTAATTAACGTTTGAGAAAAAAATATTGCACATAAAAAGCATTTTCATAAATAATACACAGTGACAGCCAGTAACTTTCAATTGAGGAGATCTATTAGAACAATTAATTTTGAAAAACATACTCAAGCCAACCATTCAAGAATGCAACTATTTTCATGTATGCTCAATCAAACTGCAATCTAATGAAATAATAAATGTTTTTATCAACAAGTACTCTACGGATTCAATATATGTAAATACACAATTATTGTTAAATAACTATGGTAATGAACAAGAGCTTACCGTTTCCATCAGAAGACTTCCTATGACTCAATTTATATTTCTTTTTCGGTGGAGGTGATTCTGAAATAGTGACCTGAACGAAAATATGAAAATGTGCCCCAAGTACCATCCTTTTACTCACATCTTCAACTTCCTCTATATCTTCATTAGGCGGTACATAGGCTTCCTCATCGTCGTCGTCCAGAAGCATCTGCATTTGTTTGAGAGCCTCTTTGCTAGCTTGCCTTCGCATTGCAGACCTCGAAGTTTCTAAACACTTCTTTGACTTTGGCATTTTTTTTTACATTTGTGGACTACCTAAAAACGACATAATATTTCATTACCACGCTATCTCAAGTATTGGACCTTAAATCAGTATGCACCTTTAGCGCCATTTTTCCTGACGCATTGATGTCAAACTAAACAATAAATTTCCGGCTTATCATTGGCACGATATGAAATTTAATTAGTGGAAAGTTCATGAAGTCTCACCTTAGCTTAGTTTAGACTTAATTCAAAATATCCGTGTGTCGATAATAAGCAAACCGAAGAAAATATACAACACTGATACAGTATGGGGTAAACGTAATTTTGACAGATACAGCTCTAGAAGGCCGGCTACCAATCTCTCTTCCAGATTTTGCGACCAAATTCAAGCAATGGATAATCCTTTCAGTGTTATTAAACTATTATTCAATCACCGCTAAAACACATTATCTGTACATTTTCACTGTAAAACAAGTTGCCGCCATATTGTATGCTCGGCTCATAGACATCTTTTATGTTTGAATTAACCACAGACAGAACATCACTTTAACTTGGTGATGTCATGCCATAAAAAATTATTTCTTCGCATGAAAAAATTGTGAACAGAAGCGCATTACTACGTGACGTAGCAAGATGAATTCATTAGAATTAGTTTTATTCTAAGCGCAAAACATAATTTTAGTGAGTGTAGTTACAGAGCATATAGTATATGTCATCGTATCCATAGAATACAACCCTAATAAATAGGTGTACAGATATTCAAAAATGTCTTTTCAAAGTGGCAAAGATTTCGGACAAATGCAAGATGAATTGCGCATACTTTTTGAACAAATCAAAGCTGATGAGGTTCAGTTTTCTCATTCCAATGCTAATAAAAAATTATTCATCTCTTTCTAGGCTTCGCTGGAACAAGACATGAGAGAAATGATGAATGCAGCACCAAAACTTGATGAAAAGATCAATAATTTGAAGAAGTTGGTACCGTTTCTTGCTCGCATAAAAAACGAGTCTATTAATTTAGTTGAAACAATCGATGACATATCAAATTCTTCAGAAAAAATTAGTAATAAAATAAGATCTCTTGATTTAGCGAGGGTAAGTTGAAAGCTAAATACAAAACACGTTGTATGATTAAAAAATATATCTAGAACAGGGTCGATGAATGCCAGACGCGTGTGAGCGATCTGATTGATTTGGAAATATGTTCTCACGGTGTGCAGGCAGCAATTCTCGATTCGGATTACGAGAAAGGGGCTGCTCATGTACATCGCTTCCTTTCAATGGATCAGAAGCTACTTAAAAACACAGTGACCGATTTGGAAAATACATCAAACACCATAAAATCTATGAGGATGTTACAAGATGCCACCAATCAGCTAAGAGCGTTAGTGGAGCATAAGTTTAATGAAGCTGTTAGGAATGAAGATTTGAATTCAATCGAACGGTTTTTCAAAATATTTCCACTGCTTGGAATGCATGATAGTGGAATTGAGGAATTTTGTACATACTTGCGAACTAAAGTTTCTGAAACATCTGAAAAAAATTTGAAAACAGCAATTACAACTCCTTTATCAGATAAGAGGCATGGTGTTATTTTTGCAGATACCTTAACGCTTTTATTTGAAGGTAATGTAAAGGGTTATCAGGGATTACAATTGCATCATAATTGTGTTAAAGGGTTAGCCAAAGTGATAGAAGTCCATCAGCCTCTGTTAGAAACATATTATGGTTTTGGAAGATTACATAAAGCTGTCATGATTCTACAAAAAGAATGTAATATCCAAAGTAAAAGAATTTTTAATGAATGGATGAAATCTAGACAAATCAATAAGAGAATGCAACAAATCACCGAAACTAGTAGAATGGCCCCAAACTCTAGTTTTGGGAAACTGGAGCGCATTGACCCCAAGGATTTGGACATTCTAATAGCTGAAATTGTTTTAATGCACCACAGGACAGAGTTGTACATAAAATTTATTGACAGGAAAGTAATGGTAAGAAAACATGGTTTCTTTAAAAACTTCAAGGAAAAATTTGGTTGTTTTATTTCGTTTCAGTCTGATATCGAGGTAGGGATTCAAGACATTTCTCAAAAAAATGAAACAATTCAATCTTTCAATGACTATATGAAAAACAGTCAACTAACGCAATTAAAACACGAGCTCCTTTCTGATTATCTGCGTTTTGAGCAATATTTCATGGAGGAATCTATTAATAAAGCAGTGGCGTTGGATGTTGTTGAAACGTCGCAGCAGACTTCTAGCATGGTGGATGACACTTTTTTCATAGTTCGCAAATGCATTCGGAGGTCAGTTTCCAGCGGAAACCTGGACGGCATTTGCGCAATAATAAACACTGCATGCGGTACTTTGGAAAATGATTTCTGCGAAGTTTTGAGATCAAAACTGAAACAGGGTTATCCGTCAGGCTATTTGGACCTGACCCAAGCGTATAACGTTTTACAATCGTCGTTTCAACAGGGTCGACTCCAATCAAATGATACTGAACAGTCACGAACAGTGTTTTTGGTCGCTTTAAACAACGCTGATAGCTGCATCGAGTATGTCGAAGCACTTTGTGAGAGTGTTATGAAAGAAACACAATTGGCGTTACCCGGAATAACGAAGAATGAAAGCGGAAAATTGGAAAGTTGTCTTTCTGGATTATCATGCGTTTCATCAAATTTGAAAGAAATTATAGATTACGGAATACAGCAATTGAGGTTGAGTGTTATTAAACCCAGAATCAATTCTTGGGTTGATGGTTTTACGAGTATAAATCACCAATTTACTGAGGTTGGTATTGGTTTCTTAAAAATCGTTGATAATAATGAATCGAGATGATTTGCAGGAGGAGCTTTCAACATATGAAGCAGGGGAAACTTTTGTACAGTCTCTGATAATGAATATTGAAAATTTACTAACATCTTTTAAAGAAGCCTTAACGACTGCCAATTTCGATGCATTTGTAAGCGCTCTTACTAATGAAGTTACAGAAAGATTGGAAAAAGTGATACTGAAGTGCACATTTAATCGAGTACGTTTTTGTTTTTGCCTTGAAAATTTAATATTTTTCGTGTTATTAGTTGGGAGGCTTGATATTAGATAAAGAAGTCAGATCTCTGGCCAGTTATATTGCTGCTACCACATCCTGGTCAATAAGGGATAAATTCTATAGACTGACGCAGATTTCCACAGTCCTAAACATGGAACATATTTCTGAAATACATGATTATTGGGGTAGTCACGATGGTGCTCTCACCTGGAGGTTGACACCTACAGAAGTGCGAACAATTTTGCTGTTGAGGTAATAACTAGTCTTTTTGAAATAGAAACTAATGAAGTTTCGTACACAGAATCGATTTCAAAATGGACGAGGTAAGAAAACTTAAATTGTAATTGGCCAATGAAAAAAAATATACAAACTTTAAATAAAATAAAACACAGATAATTTTATGATTTTTATTTTACAACAAAATTGTATTTTCATAGTTTTTATCACAGAACAATGTCATTAGCGATCGTTACGAAATATGCACGTGTATCTAAAATCTAAAGTAGATGATCTTTCAAAAAATATACACAACTAACTCGTTTTGTCCTTGCTCATTTGTTCATGATTACGTTTGTTCAAACCAGACTGAACTAAAAAAATATACAGCGTATCCTTTTTTTGGTATGACAAAGTGAGGCCATTAAATAAATAAATATTTCAATAATAGCAACGCTAACTTGCTATGGCAATGATGATTTTTCAAGCGATTCGGTATTAGTTAAACGGACACAAAATTGCAATGGTCGTCATGGATGATTAGTAATGCGAGACTCATAAGAATGGGTTATTGGAATTGCTCCCGCCAAACTTGAATGGATTAGCTATCCAGCCGCTGTCTCCCGTGCCGTTAAATACCGCCGTGTGTTCGGGCAAAGTTGCAAAACCGTTCATCTTATTCGTTTCGGCTGCGCGAAATGGATTGTGAACGTTGTTGCTATGGCCGTTGGTCCAGGCGAAACCGTTGTTTCCGAATGGGTTTGTTTCAAAACTGTTCAGGAACTGACCTGAAAACGAAATGTGAACATGAGTAACTTGTGTGCAATATAATCCAAGGAAAATGTTCTGCCATATGAGGAAGAATTAATATTTACTTTGAATCGGCGAGCCAAAGGCGGAACTCTGCGGCGACGAATTACTATAAGTGGAACCTGTAGGTGTTGGTGTACTGTACAAGGATCCGTTCGAACCGGAACTCCAGTCTAATGCACTCTGCGATTTTAACGCGTTATCTAGGTCCTTCAGGGCCGCGTACCTGTCTTCCGAAGGAACGTTGTGAGACACCTGGTGATTCTGCTGATCCGCGAAACTCAAGGTTGTAAAGCCTGTAAAACAATAATCATGAATCCATTAAATTTGTTAATAAATACTTCACGAAATTTGTGAAGTAATAATGCGCTTTCTATGCAAAACAATACTGCTTTGTTTGATTCGTCCAGTGTCTACGCAATTGCCATATAAATCATTGCTAAAGAGGCTCTAATAAAATAAATCGATAAAATTCTGCACTAGATAATTTTAATCTAGCCTACGAAAATGAGTCGACTTATATCGAAGTGCTATCATCGATCCAACTTGATTTGGTTGAATAAGATGAATGAAAAAATAGTCGTGGGTATAAGTACAAAAGAAGCGTCTTTCGGACTATGTGTATATGTACAGCTTGTTTATCCAGGTGTCATTCGCTATATGCAATTTCGAAATGTTTTTTACTCTGATTCTGTACGAATCAAAAACCCTTTCATTGAAGAGTCTATGACGTTTGGTGTTTAATGAATGTGATATGATATAATTTTAGACATGTTCGATGCGGGGAATGACTAAAATATATAGTACAAGCAGCGGTCTTGTACATTTCGGCTATTTGACATAAAGCGAACAATCACCTCAGCACGAACGCACTTACTACGTTTGTATTTATTGACGTTGCATTTCGGGAAAAGGGGCACGTGGTTCAACGTCGGTCCCGAACTCGTGAAATCCAAATCGAAGATACTGAATTCGCTTACCGCTGAAAACAAATAACCAAACCCTCGTGTGCGCTCCTTTTGCTAATCCAATAAAAACGCGCGATTCCTCATACAATAAAACTTCGATGGCATATGTTTTTATTGTTTAATTTACAAGTGGACGACTTTATTCGTTCATGAAGACCGAGTAAAAGAACACGAACTCACCGTTTTTGGGGGTGGCGGCGTTCGCGAAGACGGGATTATTATCGAAATCGGCGAACCCCTGCGGAAGGATGGCCGGCGAGGCGCCGTTCGCCGATCGGTTGCCGTTGCTGATATCACTTTGAACGCTGAAAATATCGGCCGTATCGAAATTCGCCACGAAATCTGCTCCATTTGTTGCGGGCGCCGTCGTGGACGTTTGCGGTGACCGATGACTTACTTCCGGCCTCCTCCTGTTATTCGTCTGCGTATTATTAAGATATTTTTTGGTCAGAATCGGCTTCGGATCGGACGGCGGCATCTTGTTATTGTTAATCTTTGGTGGTTCCGCGGCTTGGGTTTGCTGCTCGATGTAATAACGCTTCTTCTCGTATTTGTTCGCCATGAAATCTTTGATGGTTTGCTCGTCTCTGGTGTCGTTCGACAGCGTAGGACCCTCGTACAAGGCGAGCCACGTCGCCCGGCATACTTCGTTTCCTTTCTTCTCGAGCAGGTTGATTTCGTCTTGGCTGAATGTCGCCATTGAGATCGACTTTACCCGATGCGGAGGCGTCAACCCCCTTCTGCGAAAAGATACAAAGACATGACTACCTGGCGGTACCTGACGGCCTTTTCGGAAAGAAAGAAGAAATTGTGGGTTCTAGTCGGTAGATTCTTTTTAAGAGCTAGCCGATTATTTGTCTTAAATATTTAGTGTAAAGGCGTTCAATAGTAAGTTTAAAAATACTAACTTCTCACTATCAGATCTGAACATTTCTTTACTGTCAAACAATTTATTTGAATTCACCAAATGCATCGCCAACGCCAAATCATTGAGTCGTTTCGTCGGAAACAGTAGATTTATGGAAATTATAACATTCAATGATTTTAATGCTTTCAGGAAAACCCCGTCCTCGTGATTATCTTGAATCGACTGCCAGCGGTCACGGCATAAATTGATTTAACAACCTACTCGTACAAGTAATTACTTTTCGAATATCTTCGATAAAATTCCACAAGTTCCCCTACAGAATAGATTTAACAATTTAGGGGTCCCAAGGAAGAAAACGGTTTGCCGCTCTGGTACTGGAACTAGAAAGCAAAGCGAAGATGACCCTTTAAACGTTGAATCGATAAATAACCCGAATAGTTTATTCAAAGACGAGCGACGTCATCGCGCTATAAACAACATATCGGAAGTCGATATAAACAAACACAAGATTTTCAATGATTGTATTCTCTTCGTGTAATTAGCGCGTAGCTCGAATAAATTTGCATGTAAAGATTTCTTTGTTGTTGTTAAATATCATTTTTATTCTTTTCTGATGTACATATTTGATTATAAAGGGTTAATAAAGATTCAGTAATTCAAACAATATATTATCGAGGTTTCGGGTTGAACCCTTTTTCAAGATATGACAATTTAAATATTTGACAATGTTGTTATAATGAGTTTTCTTAGTAACAATAATCTGACAAATGAAAAACAAAAAGATGGAGACTTGATATGAATTATTTGTTCAGAAGAAAGTTGAGTATATTTGATTTAAATTTCGAATATCTGTTCTGTCATTAATTGCTTCAGAGTTTCTTTCGATATGAATCATTTCAAGAAATTCTTTTGCTTTTCTGTTTTTTTCGTAATCTAGAATTTTCGCTGTGTTAAAATCAAATGTATATTTTAATGTTTGTTCATGTTTATGTAATGCTGTTTGTACTTTAGAGTATTTATGACCTTTTATTCTTTTTTTCAATTTTTGTTTTGTCTGTCCAATATAAACTCCGTTACAATCTTTACATGAAATTTGGTAAACGATGTTAGATTTATCATTTTTTAGTGTTTCCGATTTTAATTTCGTAAAAAGTTGTTTTCTTTGAATGTGTGGTTTATGTGCTATTTTGAAATTTGGATAAGGTTCGAAAATGTTAATAATTTTTTCAGAAAGGTTTCGTATGTATGGGATTGGAATATATGTTGAATTCTCTTCTTTCCTCTCGGTAACTGTATTTAACGTGTTGTATAATTTGTGTATACGTTCTTTCATGATTTTGTTTACGAATGATGTGGGATAATTATTTTTTAAAAGTAATAAAAAACGTAATTTTATGGAGTGTAGAATAGCGGTTCTGTGAATTGGTGAGGTTAGTTGGATTGATCTGTCTATATAGTTTATTATGATGGCTTTTTTTTGTTTTATGTGATGTGTTGTGTTAAAATCGAGAATCCTATTTGTGTTAGTTTCCTTCCTAAACCATTTTGTTATGAGTTTATTTCCGTCTCTAATAATGGTCATATCCAAGAAAAATAATTAATAATTATCCCATATCATTGGTAAACAAAATCATGAAAAAACGTATACACAAACTATACAACACGTTAAATAAAAATACGGAGAAAAAGGAAGAGAATTCAACATATATTCCAATCCCATACATGCAAAATCTTTCTGAAAAAATTACCAACATTTTCAAAATAGCACATAAACCACACATTCAAATAAAACAACTTTTTACGAAATTAAAATCGGAAACACTAAAAAATGATAAATCTAACATCGTTTACCAAATTTCATGTAAATATTGTAAGAGAAATTATATTGGACAGACAAAACAAAAATTGAAAGAGAGAATAAAAGGTCATAAATACTCTAAAGTACAAACAGCATTACATAAACATGAACAAACATTAAAACATACATTTGATTTTAACACAGTGAAAATTCTCGATTAAAAAAAACAGAAAAGCAAGAGAATTTCTTGAAATGATCCATTTCAAAAGAAACTCTGAAGCAATTGATGAGAACAGATATTCGAAATTTGAATCAAATATACTCAACTTTATTCTGAACAAATAATTCATATCAAGTCTCCATCTTTTTGTTTTTCATTTGTCAGATTATTGTTACTAACAAAACTTATTATTTGAATTCAGTTATTTGATCATTAGGGGTGTTCAAAAAATTGAAAAATTACTATTTCTTTATCAACGTTTCGGGCTGTACCCTTTTTCAAGATTTTACAAATTTGACGGATGTATAAATGACAAGAAAATTATTGGATAACAAATGCTTACAAACGGTAAAAAGAAATAAGAAGAAAAATAGACAGAGACTTGATTTGAGTCATGTGTTATCAAGTAAAAATGAATATATTTTGTGTAAATTTTTAATATCTGTCCTATCGTTTATTGAATATTTATTTTTTTCTAATATGAATCATTTCCAGAAATTCTCTTGATTTTTCTTCTTTTCGTAATCTAGGATTTTAACTTCATCGAAATTGAATGTGTGTTTTAATGTTTGTGTATGTTTATGTAGAGCTGTTGGTAATTTTGAGTATTTGTGTCCGTTTAATCTGTCTTTTAGTTTTTGTTTTGTTTGTCCAATATATACACCTTCGCAGTCTTTACATGGAATTTCGTATATATTTGATTTGTCTTGAATTGGTGTCAGTGATTTTATTTTTGTGAAAAGGTTTTCTATTTGGATATTTGGTTTGTGAGCAATTTTGATATTCTTATATGGTTTGAAAATATTTTCAGAAAGATTTTTAATGTATGGAAGAGGTATATATGATGTAGGATCTTTTGTGTATGTTTTTTTTTGTGTTATATAATATGTGGATTCGTTGTCTGAGAATTTTATTGATCAATTTTATTGGATAACCATTTTCTTGAAGAAATGATGTAACAGAGAGTAAAGTGATAGGTCTGAGAGACGGTGAAGTAAGTTTCATTGATCTGTTTATGTAGTTTATAATTAGAGACATTTTTTGTTTGATGTAGTGTGTTGTGTCGAAATGGAGGATTCTGTTTGTATTGATGTCTTTTCTGAACCATTTTATTATTAATTTGTAATTCAAGAGTGAATTTAATTTTTTCATGAAAATTGTTTAGAGAATTTAAAATTGTTTGTATTTTCTGTTCTGATGTAATGATAAGACAGTCATCGACATATCTTTTGAAAATGGTAATATCATTGACATAATCTTTATAGTATTTGCTCTTCTAAGAATTCAATAACTAGTTGAGCGATAGTGCTGGAAATAGGAGATCCCATTGCTACTCCATAGATTTGTTGATAAAATTTGTTTTCGAATTGGAAGTAACAGGAACCAAGAGTCAATTGGACGCTGTCAATGAAATCTTTTTTCGGAATAAGAGTGTGGGATGAAATGGCCTGCCAGTTTTTGTCAATTAGGCAAAATAACAAATTAATAACAAAATGGTTCAGAAAAGACATCAATACAAACAGAATCCTCCATTTCGACACAACACACTACATCAAACAAAAAATGTCTCTAATTATAAACTACATAAACAGATCAATGAAACTTACTTCACCGTCTCTCAGACCTATCACTTTACTCTCTGTTACATCATTTCTTCAAGAAAATGGTTACCCAATAAAATTGATCAATAAAATTCTCAGACAACGAATCCACATATTATATAACACAAAAAAAAACACACACAAAAGATCCTACATCATATATACCTCTTCCATACATTAAAAATCTTTCTGAAAATATTTTCAAACCATATAAGAATATCAAAATTGCTCACAAACCAAATATCCAAATAGAAAACCTTTTCACAAAAATAAAATCACTGACACCAATTCAAGACAAATCAAATATATACGAAATTCCATGTAAAGACTGCGAAGGTGTATATATTGGACAAACAAAACAAAAACTAAAAGACAGATTAAACGGACACAAATACTCAAAATTACTAACAGCTCTACATAAACATACACAAACATTAAAACACACATTCAATTTCGATGAAGTTAAAATCCTAGATTACGAAAAGAACAAAAAATCAAGAGAATTTCTGGAAATGATTCATATTAGAAAAAATAAATATTCAATAAACGATAGGACAGATATTAAAAATTTACACAAAATATATTCATTTTTACTTGATAACACATGACTTTAATCAAGTCTCTGTCTATTTTCCTTCTTTTTTTCTTTTTACCGTTTGTAAGCATTTGTTATCCAATAACTTTTTTGTCATTTATACATCCGTCAAATTTGTAAAATCTTGAAAAGGGGTACAGCCCGAAACGTTGATAAAGAAATAGTAATTTTTCAATTTTTCAACTTTTTGAACACCCCTAATAATCAAATAACTGAATTCAAATAAATTATTAATTATTTTTTTTGGATATGACCATTAATAGAGACGGAAATAAACTCACAACAAAATGGTTTAGGAAGGAAACTAATACAAATAGGATTCTCGATTTTAACACAACACATCACATAAAACAAAAAAAGCTATCATAATAAACTATATAGACAGATCAATCAAATTTCGCCAATTCACAGACCCGCTATTCTACACTCCATAAAATCGTTACTTTTTATCCCACATCATTCGTAAACAAAATCATGAAAGAACGTATACACAAATTATACAACACGTTAAATACAGATACCGAGAAAAAAGAAATATTCCAGTCCCATACGTACGAAACCTTTCTGAAAAAATTACCAACATTTTCAAACCTTATCTAAATTTCAAAATAGCATATAAACAACACATTCAAATAAAACAACTTTTTACGAAATTAAAATCGGAAACACTAAAAAATGATAAATCTAACATCGTATACCAAATTTCATACAAACAGCATAACATAAACATGAACAAACATTAAAACATACATTTGATTTTAATACAGCGAAAATTCTAGATTACGAAAAAAACAGAAAAGCAAGCGAATTTCTTGAAATTATTCATTTCAAAAGAAACTCTGAAGCAATTAATGAGAACAGATATTCGAAATTTGAATCAAATATTCTGAACAAATAATTCATATCAAGTCCCAATCTTTTCGTTTTTCATTTGTCAGATTATTGTTACTAAGAAAACTTATTATAACAACATTGTCAAATATTCAAATTGTCATATCTTGAAAAAGGGTTCAACCCGAAACGTCGATAATGAATCTTTATAATCAGATACATCAGAAAAGAATAAAAATATATACAAAAAGGTAAATACATCAAGAAAGAGTTAAATATCATTATCTATCTTAAGCAGTATCATCGCTCATTTTTCTAATGGAAGTCGTACAATATTCTCCGTTTTATAGTGCAGCCCAAGTCTGTGGGACATTGATTACATCAGCAGTTTCCCATCGTTAACATTAATAATTCGTCTTGCTGAATAAAAGAAAGTCTACAGTTATATGGATTTTGCGTTTATTGAAATGAAACTCCATGGGTATTTACTTGTCAAATATTCACTTATTCGCAACTATTGAAATGCTGACGCGAAAGAATGATGCTAAATGATGACAACAAACATTTTCAACCAGTGCTTGTTGTCAAGAAACCAGAATATTTATTTTGGCAAACTTCGTCTTTATTCTTAATCTCAAATGAGAAAATCCCGCATAAACACATAATCTGGAACGATGTTATGATGTATCGTGCGAGTGATAAGGATGAGTAAATGCGAAACGGGTCTCATCTCAATTCGTGGAAAACAGCGAGAATTTGCATCCGAAATGATGCAACATCGACAAACGACGCCTCCCCTCAGGAAGCGGTCAATGTTAACCAGAGACTGGGATTTATCCGAAACGTAGTCTTATCGCCGGACATGACCAAATCAAAAATACAGTTGCAAGTGATGTTCAAGGTGATTGAATGAGGAAGAACATGTCGACACAAAAGAAAAAAAAACAACTCACCAGATATCACGTAAATCTCGCGCCGTAATCGATCGAATTAATTTCGACCGAAATAGCTAATTGCAATTGGATAATCTTCGTTGCGAACAAATACGATTCGAATAGAGGGAACTCTCAATTCCTACGCAATATAAGTGTTACGATAAAAAAAACCGATTACGAAGAAACCATGCATAATGACGTAATTCGGTAACAGAATAGGGGAGTTGTTCGGCATTGACGACAATCCCTTTCCCGTTGCCGGAAGACGGACCATCCATCCGCATTTTCGTTGTTCCAAAATCGGCGCGTATTTTTAGTCCGGCGAAGGTCGATCGGAAAAATTTTCGCCGACCTACGAAAATTCGGACCGTTTAAAATTAGACAGATCTTTCGTTTTTCCCGATTCCGTTTGTAATACAAAGAACATTGAACGAGGTTCGTTACGCTCGAATCGCGATGTCTTTATCGAAACCGGAAAATTATTTTATCGGTCGGGGGCCGACGATAAAAGGCTAATTTGACACGTCAATTCGACCGATCCGAACTGGGAAAAACTGGATGAAACGTGTGGGTGGTACTGGGAAGAAACAACTCTAAAATGCAAATACCTGAAAAAACTATTATCTCGGTAACAAGTGTTGTGTCAACCTGGAAACAAAAGTTAAATCTTGTGAGCTTGTTGAAAAAGAGGATGAATACGAATGCAATCCGAAACCGGAAACACTTACATTTCACTAGTTTGCTATATACAATTATTTGTAATTGCTGAATTTATTTATTCTCGTGGTTGTGCAGAAAGATGAACTTGATGATGATATCGTTTGAAACAGAAATTGTGCGAAAATATTTCAGCATTTGTTATTAACGATTGCAAACATTCAATTTTCAGTGAAAATTTTTGATTTTTTTGGAAATTCATGTAAATTGTGTGATATTTCAACAATTTAATACAGATCGTTGTGAAAATAAATGACCTCTTTGAAGTCCCTCATTTCTATGAATTTTGAGAAAATGAAAGCGAAAATTGTGATTTTTTAAAAATTCCCTTTTATTTTCTCATTATTACGAGATGACTTTCGCTGCAATCAATGAAAATTCTTTTAAAAAAAATATGCAAGATTCTGTTTCTGATTTCCTCAACCACTTCGAAGTATTTGAGAAAATTTTAAAATATTTTGTTACTGTTTTGAAATTCTGAATACATCCGTAAAAAATTCCTTTTTCTTCTGTTTTTTTTCCACTTGAATTTTCAATTAGATAAAGTTTTATTTCTGCTTAATCAGATGGTCAAACATCAATTTGTTTATAAATTCAGTTATCGCCACTCAATTATATGTAGAGAAGTCAACAGCACAAATCAATGTTTAAAAGACAGTATTTGAATATAATTAGCTCCGGATAATGCAAGAAGTTATTACATCCGTCGTTTAAAACCCATTCATACAGAGCCGTTGGCTGGAATTAATAAGAGAAAAGTTCCCCACAGTCCTTTGACTTTTTTGTATGGATGACGGTTATTAGTATTTTAAGGAAATTGAAAATTCGAATATATGATGCAAAACAAAAAGCATTGCTAACAGCTGTGAGGTTACAAGCTCTGAAATGTAGTTTGAAAGCACGTTTACCAGCTTCTTAGTTCAAAGCTTCAAAATGGTAAAAAATACTGATGACAGTTTCCACTTCTCTGTAGTGCCTTAACGACGCGATCCGGCTATCTAAGTCACAGATGCGAAGCATCAAGATAACTTTTTTCTTTTTAATTTAATTTAAACCAATTTCACATGTGGAAAGGACTGCAATATAAAAGACTGTAAACAACTCGTCCTGTTTAGGGTGGTGTTTCAAAATATTGTGCGGTTAATCAAAAAACAATACCAACGAGTTGGTGTTGACATAAATATAAACAAAATACTTTGATAAGTCCGCAAATGAAATATAAATTTCAATTGAATGGGAATTGTTTTATCACTATTTCGGGTTGTGAAAGAAAGACAATAATTTCGACTGCAAAAAAATCGGCAAAACGTTACAACGTGTGAATCGGAAAAAAGTGGTACCTAAAAATAACGATTCGATTAGATTAGGTATAAAACGAAGAACGAAACAGCACATTATAAAATGTACCTAGTTATGAATAAACGTTGAAACTTTCACCGCGACACCGGAACAAGGAGAAAACGGATGTCTTGACCCGGTATACGTTTCAACAAGAGACAGTTTGTAGAACAAACGCACGAAGTGTTGTTATTTCGTAAAACTACGAAAATCGAAAGTGGGATGAGATGATGGAAAAAGTATCGCCAGCATCCTTGCGGTTTTTCCAAAGGCATCGCAGGAGTTGGTACCGAATGGTACCGGTAAACGAGAAACGGGCATGCGTAAAATTTTTCGAATACCTTGCGGATTCACGAACAACAACTATACAAACAAAACCATCGCATCGCACGGAAAAATCAATTGGGGTGAAACGAATCGAAACGGAACGTTCTCCCAAATTTTGAATGTACGACAAATTTTTACGTAACTAATATTTGCTAACGGAATGCAACATTGCAATCCTTATTTTCGTCGTTCGCATTTCTTCACATTTCACTAATTATCTACTGAACAATGTGATGATTTTATTGGCGCACATCGATATTTCTTCTATTTTCTTTCATTGCTTAATGAGGAAGTGGTTAGTCATTGTAAATTGCATCAAACGGTACTTACAATAATCCAGAACATTTTGTGCAAACAAACGATCCTATCGTTACGTCTACGTATGTTGGTCCCCTTTGATTGCATTCGAAGCAGTATTTATTTGTTGATATTGCAGCTAAATCTCGAAGGGTTTTCACATTTTTCTCGTCTTGTTTTTTACGGGAAGCCATAATGTCAACGACACAAACTCACTTATCACTCTTCTCCTTACTACTAACCTCTCCTCTTCCGTCACCTTCGAAATCCGATTGACGTTTGTTTATTTTGAGTTTTGACATACGACCATGCGTCATAGAAATTGTGTAGTCTAGGCAACCACCGAATCATTTGAAAGTTTGCGTTCGACTTCAACTCTGAAATTTAATGGCGCAGGAAGTGTGAACTATGCTCCAAAATTTATTTTAAAAAATCTTTGTATCTCGGTAATTGCTTATTACACTATTTCATTTTTGCGTGCGTTTATTTTAAGTCCGATGTACATTTTATGCTATGCTACATGTATTTGCTATAATACATACATATTATGCACGTTGTTAACGTAAGTATGTCCCTCATATGTACACACTGCGACTTGGTGCATACATAGCACATTTCACAAATGTACGTCCATGGGTCCTTTTCGTGCGTACATTCCATATACGCATTATGGCTTGAAATGTATATATAGTCCAGTTTAAGTCTATTTTGAGTTGAAATTGAACAAAAATACATCAATTAGGTTTTGGACAAGCTTCGCTTCTCAGAAATGGTTATACAAATTATTTTCTATGAAAATGTATTTCTGAAGTGTTTACGTATGACGCACAGTTTCTGAGCTAGAAGCTGCAGTCGCGAATGAAATTCCAGAAATGCATGTACTCAGACCATTGCATTAGCAAAATCGAAATTCGATGAGCATGGAACCAGCAAACTTCTCGAATATCCTAGTGGTTTTCGTCCCTTCTGGGCAATAGCAAATAGTGTAAGGAACAATTCTTGCCACTCGTCCACTAGAAAAAAGGCTGAGCTGTTTGTGAAACAGTTAGCAAGGCACTCGACCTTGGATGCAATCACTGTCTACATAAATAATAATAATAATAGAAATAGCTTGCCAAAATAATCAAAACATATTCAAGAAAATAGCCCAAGGTGAGATGATTTTTCACTTTGGTTAATTCAAATCATATTTCATTTCCTATTCATGGAAGAACAAAATGCTGGTACTATATACGTACACACAATACTTACGTCCAGTACGTAAATCAGACATAAAATAGATGTATATGATATTAAAAAAATATAAAGATATTGATCATACGTACCACAAAAAGTGGAATAAACTGCTCGCCTTGAAATAACGTTAATTACCCATGCTGACATTTTTTGTACATTGTCGCTTCGGCCGCAATGTTTGATGTGGATATGCAATAATTGAGTCTAATCAATATTTTTTTAAATTATAATATATCAAAAAACCAGGCTAGCTGTTACAATCAAATCTCTATTAAAGGCCTTAAAGCTTTAAAAAATATATAAAAACTTGATTTATCAAAAAAATTCAATTTTCAAATATATAACAAAAATGAAAGTTTCTTAAATTTAAAAACGTATTCGCTCAATCACAGATATCCGTTTCACTGATAATAGCCACCACTAGCCTACTTTGTTTATTAAAAACATTTTCAATTGCACTAAAGCAATGATGATGAAATTAAAAAAATAGATACAGAAGCAATTAAATCACAACTGTCTACATTTCCAAAATGAAAAAAAATCTGAGATTCAATTTTAAAATGGCTATCTACTCTTTAGCATCGTAATGTTGAATGAACCTTGCTGATGGATCCGTAACTCCTTCGACCCATCTTGGCATCCAATAATAAGGTAGAAAACCTTTGGCCAATTTAGGGAATGTCTGCTCGAATTTTTCCCTATAATACAAGGACTCTTTGGACATTGGAGTGCAGTGAGGAAATTTTTTCGATACATCAGATTTATCAAACGTTTCTTGAAATTTCTTGTCGATTATTTCTTGAATAATGACGAATAGGGATTTTTTCTGAGACGCCACGCCGTCACTGAAGGCCTCTTTATGCCTCCAAAGTATTTCTTGTGGTAATAAATCTTCATTATCAAAAGCAGATCGTAAAAGGAATTTTTCAATCGTTTTATCTTTCGGTTGTCGTAAGTTATTTTTTATACTTAAATAGTAGTTGGTGAATTGAAGATCCAAGAAGGGCACCCTGAGTTCCAAGCTGAATAAAACAAACAATAAATTAATGTTTTCAATCAGAGACCAAAAAACACACCTTTGGGATGCTGTAGTTCGATCAGCCCTTAGACCATCAAACATATAAATTTCCTTCAGCAATCGAAGACTTTCTTCATGGGCACTACTCGCGTTGGGAGCATCACGGAAATAAATATACCCCTGAGCTATTTCGTCGGCCCCTTCTCCGCTAAACAAAACTGTTGTGTCAGTATTTTTGTTGATGTACTGGGCTATTAAGTACATCGGAATAGATGCGCGGATTGTTGTGATATCAGGTGTTTCTAAGGTATAGATAACATCATCTAGCACTTTCTCTACGTCTTCCTCAGTGAAAATAATTTCGTGGTGTTCCGTGCCAATAAAATCCGCTACCTTCCTAGCCGCTCGTAGATCTGGACTATCACCCATTCCAATGGCGAAAGACTGAATTTTATAAGCGATATTCAGCTTTTTCGCTTCACGAACAAGAAGTGCGGCGATTAGTGACGAATCTAAACCTCCTGACAAAAGACAACCGATTCTCCTTTCAGCCATTAACCGCTTTGTAACGGCAGCAGTAAGCAAGTCTTTTATGTTCTTCAAATGGTCGTTTGCTGAAAGAGCTAAAATCTTGTATGTTTTTCCTAATATCACAATTGAGTATTAATATCACCTGTACAAGGAACGTAAGGTTTGAAATTCGGCGCATCTCCTGGTGTGTGATAAATAATACTTTTAACAAACTCAGTTTTAAAGTTTGTAAGAATATTGTACTCCTCAAATGTTCCAGGTTTGAATGGAAGCAACTCCTTAGTTTCACCATTCAAATCATGTTCTATATCCACCAGACCTTCAAGTGTTTTGTTAGAATTTAGTTGAGAAACGTTTGGATTATACCTTTTGCCTCTGAACACAATGCAAGTATTCCAGATTTACTGGTAAGTTTAAATAAAGGTCGAACACCGTAAGGATCTCTAGATAAATAAATTTTTTGGGTTTTTGAGTCAACTAAACAAAATGCAAACACTCCATCCAAATTTTTAACGACACCATCAATGCCAAACTTGTTATAAAGGTGAAGTATGCATTCAACATCACATTGGGTTTCATATTTAAAACCATGCTCCCCGCCTAACTGTAAAAAGGTATTGATTAAATTATTCGACATTAATAATTATGAAAGTCGATATTTACCGACTTGCAGTTGTACAGCTCTCCATTACACAGAACCGTCAAATGGGGGAATTGATGGATCTTCATTGGCTGCATACCGTAGATGTGATCAACAATAGTCAATCGATGAAAGCCAAAACAGCACTAACAGACAGACATACTGCAGGATTTTTTTTTAGGAAATAAAAAACTCACTTTTAATTTGCTGTCATATTCTATACGCCACGCATCTGGACCTCGATGCGATATTTTCGGGAATGCTGTTGATGCATATTTTTGAGGATCTTCAACACCGAATACTGCCCAAATTCCGCACATTTTGAATTTTTGCTGAAAGTACGGTGTTATTGGGAAATATGTTTTGGGAATAATTTTATCAAGCGTAGGTTAAGGCCAAAAACTTATTATCAATAAAAAATATATTAATTTTGATAAGACTTGAAGTACCGCTCGCTGCTTAAATTGTACATTTTTTTATTACGTTCGATTTAAAAATTTTTTCATAAAAATAATGAAGATTCAAAGCTGATATTGAAGCAAAGAGTGGAGTGTGCAATTTAAAAAAATGTAAATTCTAGATCAATAATAATTTTTTTTTTTACCTCAACACCTACTACATTTTTTAATGATTGAAACTTATAATAATTTGCTATTTTTCCTTGAATACTTATTTATGTAAAATTTTGTTTGCCACCTTTTTTGAAGGTGGTATGGATCTCAAAAAAAGTGAATATTTGAATTAAAAGTATTCTGATGAATCTAAACGTAACATGTTAATTAAAAATCGAGTACAACGAGTTTCACAATATGTACTTACCTGCAATAGTGAGCACACAAGTCCCGTTTGCCGTATGTTAAGACGATTTAAAAGCAACACGTTTTATAAGTTTCGCGTTTTTGGGCAAATGACCGCAACGAGGTTAGAATTGCATCACCTTCCATTCACGATGACCAGTTATACAGTTTACGTATTTTGAAGTTGCATAGCTCATGGCTGAACAGCTTACATCAAATAATTAAAAAATTAATGTGACAAATTCAGATGACAGTTTCGCTTTAAATTGACTTTGGGGTGGTACCAGTACTTAAATTTTTTAAATTGTTTTCCATCTAGCTTCAAGATAATTCAGAAAGTTGAAAGTAGTGAATTAAAAAAACACGCTTTTTCAATTTTTCTCTTGTATTCAGAATCAAAAAGCGATTTTAGTATAGCCAAAATTCTGCTGACCTCTCAAGTGGATTTCCTGACATTTTAGCTCAGTGGCATGAAAAATTGGAATTCGATCCATTTTTTGTGCGATTGGTCGTTAGTTCAGTTGCAGTGTGGCACCTAAAAAAGTAAGATAGTAGTGAACCAAAGAGCTTGTTAAACTATCTGAACTAAAAGTTAGAATAGAATTTGATTTTTAGAAGCAATAGCAAGGCTGAAAAAGATATTGCGAGAAGTTTGTGGGGTAATTTCTACTCTGGAAAAAATTCAGAAGTGAAAATCCTGTGGATGAGAATACATTAAGAAAATCATTATTAGTCAGAATTGTTTCATCCCAGAGTTTCCCGTTTTATTCATTCACATGAATCAAAAAGTACCTAGGATCCTAGGATTTCGAATTGAATTCATTAACTTCACTGTGGTAAGTGTACAACAAACAGCTTTCTTCTAATATACAAACTAAACATTTTTCCCCCTTAAGCTTTTTCCTTTGTCACTCTTTCAATTAAGGATTCTTGAATTCGTGCTACGTTTCCACTGCCGCACAAACCGGTAGAATTGTTCCACTTTTTACCTGCAAAACATGTCTCTCTCATGAGCAGTTCGACATTAATAGTCTCGTAAGTGTTGCAGAAACAGATAACTATGAAATTACTATATAAATTGTTATTACTGTTAGTATGTTCTGTAACTTCTTATAGAGCTGCACCAATTCGCTTAGTACTTTTCGGACCAGTGAAATTTTTCTTCAACAATTCGTCGACTGTCAGTAAATTTCCGCCGATTTTGGAATATTTCCTGCAACGAGTACAATCGGCCAACTCACACTTTGTTTACGAGGACTTGAGTCGTCCTCAAACATGGGAAAAACCTACTTACACCTTGAGTCCGCAGGAAGAAGCTTTCTTTTACGGGAAACCGGCGGAAAATACTACACCGCTAAAGGATAGGTTTCAAAATTCCGAAGATATGGTAACTGGAAATACTACGGAATTACTTTTCGAAAAAATTACTGATGCTCCTGAACCGGCGTACGTGCACAATGGCCAAAGTATAGTTTACAAAAGCAGAGGTAATTTACATATTTTTTTTACAAGATAAAAAAGTAGTTCAGATTTTTTTTCAAACCAGTTTATTGTGTCGATTAAAAAACCGTTAATTATGCCACAAAATAGTTATAATCAAAAGCGTGAGTTAAATTCCAGTGGCGTTATTTAGACGACGAAACGGTGCTACAATTGCCAGTAACAACCTAAAAAAATTCATTAAAATCTGCGACTGCAAGGAAAAAAACAAAAAACTTTTTCATAACTTTTGGGCCTTGTCATGTCACAATTTTCTTATTAGAGTCTGTTAAAAACGCTACTGCATTAGGATTATTTATTATACTTTAACTGTTTCATCGACTTTGTTTACATGATTATTCTATCAGTTTCCCTAACTGTTTTCTCTGATTTGATTTCGGGTTCGGATTTTGTTATAAAAAATATCGGTTTGGCCTGTTGCGAAGTAAGGCCTCGTTTATAACGGTAACTGCATGTGCAGAAACGTTTAAAACCGACCAGAAGAAAGAAGAACCAGTCCAACGAAAACGATCGAGATGAAAGCTGTGCTAAAGTTGTTTGTCTTGACAATTTCCATATCATTAAATTCGCGCTTTTCGCACGGCTTGCCAGTTACTTCCGGAGATGTCGTTTTAGTTCCAATCAGGTATGAATCGGTTAATTTTCATACTTTTTCATATGAGTAGTAAAGAATTTTTTGATAAGTTAAACAGAAAAAACCTTAGAAATAAAATATTTTTAACATTCCAAAATAAACAACTGAAATTGTTTACTTGTTTAAATTTTCAGCAACGACACATCAGAAGTTTTTAACGACACTAAAAAATTGGGATTTCTCTTGAATTTATTGCAAACTTCGCAAATCAGTGGTCAGATAGACGTTCCTAGTCTCGTTGCGCAAAATCCCGGGAATTTCGCCCAAAGTTATCAATCTTGGCTTACGACTATTCAACAAATATTTTCTTTTTTTAATCCGCAGAATTATCCGAAGCATTGAAATATGATTTCGGCGATATTCATCCTTTTTTTTGTACTTGTAAATAAATTATTATTTCATTAATTTTTTTATTACGCTATATTTCTACTACCTTTCAAACGTTTACTCGAAATACTTTAAGTGCCGTTTATTTTCAGGGATACGCCCGACGTCAGACAAGGTTTTTTTGCAAATTTGATACAGAACTCCCAAGTTTTCCCAGTCGAAGTCAGCCTACCACAAATAATACAGCAAGGGTTCCAAAACGCGGCCAGCCAAGCTTATCAAACATGGATATCAAATTTGGCTCAACGATTTCCTCTAATCAATCGTCTTCCGATACCTGGACTAAACGGAATTAATCAGAAACCTCCGAAATATGTTTTCATGTATCCTACTAATCAAGCCAATTCGAATGGTGTCGGCGGAGCTGCGGCTCTAAATGCGATCCCGAATGATGCTGAATTGTTCACGTACCCTTAATAATTTATTTTTATCTAATAATATTTAATGTCGTAGCAAATAAATAACTTATTTATGATACTGTATCAGTTGGGCAATACTTGTTTTGCCTGGGCCGGGCCTTGCTTTGACGTTATTATTCCCACTGGGTAATCGAATTTATAAAAGAAGCCTTTTGGTGGTCCTTCGTTTTCTTCCTTTTTGTATTCTCCGTCGTCTTCATTGGCTTGTTGTGACGCAGAGCCGGCTTGGTACGAACCCTCTCGACTGACTGGAGGCTGTGGTTGGGGTGAGTATTTATTAACGTTTTGACTTGCTTGTCCTTGGTATTGACTTTGCGAGGATTGGTAACTTGACTGGATGCCTTGAGGCTTTTGGTTAACTGCTTGGTATCCTGAAGGATTTTGGGGCTGCTGGTTCCATTGGCTCAATGATGAGGGTTGTGCACTTTGTTGGTTCCATTGAGAATGTGACGGTTGATAACTTGAAGATTGTTGAGGTTTTTGATTTGATTGTCCTTGATTCTGGGTAAGTTGTTTGGCTTGGTATGGTTCTCGATTCTGCTGGTCTCTACCTTGATAAGGTTGGTATATAGAGCTGTAACTTTGGGGTGAATTTTCCAGATTCGATTGATAGATAGGACGTTGCTGAGATGCAGATGGTTCAGGATTTCCAAATTGCGAGGCAAATTGTTGTTGACGATATATTTGACCTTGGGGGGATAGTGGGCCTTCTTTATATTGTCCTTCGCTGTTGTAAGGGTCCCTAGATAACGAGGTTCAGTTGAAGAATTGAATGCTTAGGTTTAACTCACTGAACTGGATGGGAATTACGTTCCGCTTGTTCTTGCCATATCCTCATGAATTCTTCCTTCGCTTTTTTAACCTCAGGTAAATCTTCAGGAAGATTTTTAGGTACGTTATCGACTTGATGAAAACCTGTTCCGTCATCCCAGTATTCAACCTTCAAAATTAAAATGAAGAATAACTAAGTTTTAATTTTAATATAATTCTACCTTGATTTCTTGACCGTTACCGGCAATGTAGTTATACGCTCCTCTTAGGTCACCACCAGGTTTTTTTCTCTCAGTTTTAGCAATATCAGGCACAGAATAACCGTAGAGGTAGCCGCCTAATCCATCTTGTCCGTGATATTGGTTGGCTAGGTAAATATCTTCGAGGACATTATGAGGTTCATTTCCCAAATAACGAACTGCGGGAGCGTTTGATTCAATTTTTGGAGCGTATTTTAAAGAAGGGTCTTGTTGGTCAATAATTTGTTGGGCATCTTGGGGATCTAAATCTAATAAACGTACTTCTTCTCCGAAACCGTAACTCATTAAGCCTATAAAAATCTAGAAACGAAAGTTCAGGTAATTTAGTGTAATGAGTAATGAAAATCGAGTGGTTATAACCAAAAGCGTTTAATGAAAGTTTCATATCAGTTGTTTCGGATTTCCTTTCACAAAAGAGCTTTTTCCTTTCTTCAAATGCCAATTCATCAAATCTCTTACTCAAAAACTATCAATTTTCATTTTAACCCATCCGAATTGGTCTGTCAAAAACTTTGGCTCCAGTTTTTTTCATGATAAATTTTTTGGCATGGATTAAAAATGATATTTCTATGTCAAACATATAACCCAACAACTATTCCCCAGATGTTGGTGCATTTGTTACTTTACACAAATTTTAATCAATTGATTGTCCATTCTTTCACAATTTCCTTATTCAAAAATTAATAGTGAAGCCAGTAAAGTTATGGCAGAATTTTTTTCCCAAAAACTGGAATCAGAAGTTTATCGTACCCAATTTGTATGTATAATATATGCTTGATCAATTTTAACAACATAAAAAAGTTGTTATGCATTCAAAAATTAAAATAGTTTTTTTCCAGTTTATTCACTTTGTTAATATTAGAAAAATTATATTCCAATCAACTACCAGAAAAGCTTCACTTTTAAATGTTGAAATTCATTGGCACGTGAAAAAAGTTCTTTATAAAAAATACTTATCGGTAGGAAACTTACAGTAATATGAAAAAACATTTTCATGCTCACTAAAAATTTTCACGGACACGTCCTAAGGATGCTCAATAAGTAACGTATTGGTGAAACAATCTTGAAACTTGTAAAATCATCTCCTATTTATAACTATAAATACTGATATCCCTCTCCGGATTCCCCGTTCGAGGATATTGAAAAGAAACGATAATTTCTAAATCTTCTATATAAATATGAATAACATCAATACAATCGATTATTCAACATCACAACCGACTCACAAAAGATTTTTTTGTTAAAATTATGCCATAATTTGCTCGTGGAACGATTTTGTTATTATTTTTTTATATTCTTCACAATTAGATGCGCTTAAACAACGTAGTTACTTTGATGTAGAAATGGGAAGTAACGTCTCGTTGAGAACAGGATCGTAACTAAAAAAATCGAGATGTTAAAAATTATTGGATGAAGAAGATTTCCGACAAACCTTTTACTGAATTCACACCTGATTCCGAAACATGCTAACCTTCAGTCGCGAAATTTTTAATGGTATTTACGTACTAGGATTATTATGAAGGTATTCCGGATATGAAAAGATATTTTAAAGATGATATAACTCAATTAATCTTATATTTTTTACATCTGAGTAAAATCGTTGATTCTAGATGGCAAATTCGGGAAATTTTTTTATATTAGTTACTATTACTATTTAATATATTAACAGAACTTTTGAATATTTAAAATTTTATAATATATTCGGATGATTCTACCGTGAAATAAATCTAAACTCGACGATCTTCCGTGATGACTTGAAATATTGTGAAACCTTAAGTGCTTGTCAGGAGCAAACGGAAAATTTTCTGGCAAGCAAAATAAGATTTCGTTAATTGTAGAAAAAATTGATTAATTAGTTAAAAAATCTCACTCATTCATGTAAAGAACAATCAGTAATGTATGGAAACGCTATTATTATTGATTAATTATTAGCTAATAACACTGAAGTCCTAATTCATAATTCATACCTTCTGTGTTTAGAAATTGTGTATATGCATAAATCCAATCTGTAGTTAGTACTAATGAATAATGTTGTTAAATTAATAAACCAATTTCCATAAATTGAACAAAGTCCTCTTAATTGTCCTTTGGTTTATTGCATCACAAATCTGAGATTAAACTTAATTATTGTCTCCGATTAATTTTTCGAAGCAAATCCGGACAAAGTGATGCTAGATCAATGCTTATCTTCGCAGTTTGTGCATTGGAGTCTGTGTCAACCAAAAAACTTGCATTCATGAGTTCGTTACTTGGACGTGGAGCTGGCGTTTCGAGTTCATCGGGGGATAAAGGAGAGTCTTCGATGGCTTCAGCGTAATCATCGGAATTAGAGGATTCCTCAGAATCTACTGATTCATCAGATCCTTCTTCCGTATCTCTTTCGTTCTGTAAACAAAATAAGTGTTGTGAAAACATTTATGGAAAATTACAGTCGTGTTCACTGATTTCTACGAAGTATCGTTGATAATAAAATTTGCATAGCCAGAAGGTTCCTAAATAAATTAAATTGTACAAAGTGTTACCTACAATAAATAAAACGAGATGTTGCAAAGTAGTAGGTGCAGTTTGCATATACATCTAGGATTTTAGAGAATCATTAGAATTACAATGTTATGATGCACATTTTCAATCACAATTTCATTGGAATCAGAAAAATGCATTTTATCAAATATAACCAAGAATTGCACTGTGAAAGAAGGAACATCTCAAGCGGTTTTCGTTTGTAGGAGTAATATTGAAGTTGTACATAGTTTGAACTCTAAATGCGCACTCCTCAACGGTTTTCCGGACGCAAGAATAATATTGAAATTTAAAAAGAAATACTCACTGTTACTTCATTTTCGAATTCCTCTTCAACAGTATCACTTCTTGTAATACCGTTTTAGATTAAACGTTTTTCACAAAAGATTTTCATTTATTAAAGAAAAAGTATTTTAAATTTGTCTAAGAATTGAAAGAAAATTTCGACATGAAAATATGTCTTTTTCATTATTATTATCCAAATAAATGCAACAATCGTCTTGACAATTTAATTAGAATAAATAAATAGTACTCACTGGTACTACGCTTTGTAATTCCCTCAGTTGTCGCCGGTTGGTTGACTGGCTAGATGGTTTGACGATTGTCTGTAATCATGTTAGATATTATGTTACAATAAAAAATGTGTATTCCCGACCCGAACACCAGAAACATTCCGTTTCTGTTTTTTTTTCGTGGAGAAACATACATAGAAATACTCACTAGCGTTATTTCTAAACGTCGGACAGAAGATTTTTTGTGTCTAGTTATGAATTCTTCCTCTTCTTCGCTCGTTGCTTCATTGCCTTCAAAAGTGTTGTCATCGGACTCGAACTCCTGTAATTCCTCGTATTAATAGTTGATCAAAAAAATTTAATTTAGAATATTATAAAAAGAACTTATTGGTTTAAGCTATTGATCCAATGGAGTTGGAATTTCTTCCTAAAATTTCGCTCCATGAATTACGATGAATGTACAAATTTTACATTTCCATGGCAACATCTGATTCAGTTTAAAGGATTGTATCAAAAAACACAATATGTCGCATTTCAAAAAAAAGAATGAAAAATTTTACTAACTTTAATACATTGTGGAATGAGTCTACGATGATTAATCATTCTTGAAGTTCCTGGAACTGGTTCAAGTTTCATTTCATGGTTTCCCTCTGGTACGACCTTTTCCACGCCTTCAGACTTGATTTCCTTCTGTAATTTTTTCATACATTTACTTTTCCCCCAAAAAAAAGCTTCAGTTTAAACATTGTCAAAGATGGTTTTTATGAATTTCGCTTTCTATAAAGGAAAACCAGAAACCAAGAACCGATTAAGGAAAGTTTTTGAAATTCATACATCGATTTATACAGACCTTAACACTTTTTAGAATGAGCCTAGGATCATTAATAATTCTTGAAGTTCCTGCAACTGGTTCAAGTTTTATTTGATGTTTTCTCTCCAGTATGGCGACTTCTATGAATTCGGACTTGATTTCCTTCTGTAATTTTTTATATACATGAACTTTTTCTCGCAAAAATTTTCATTTCAAACAATGTGAAAGAATGATAAAATTGTGAATTGATGTTTTTTTTTCAAAACATCCAGTCACAATAAAGCTTCCAACAAAAAACAGTATGAAAAACCGATTCAAGAAAATTTTCGAAATTCATATATCATTACGAACCTTAATATTTCTTGGAATGAGTCTAGGATCATTAATTATTCTTGAAGTTCCTGGAACTGGTTCAAGTTTTGTTTGATGATCTCTTTTTGGTATGTGTGGAATGCATTCAGATTTGATTTCCTCCTGTAATTTATTTATACATTAACTTTTTGCGGTAAAAAATTTTCATTTTAAATATCGTGAAAGAATGTCAATTAATTTTTTTTCAAAATGTGCTCAAAATTCAGATAGAACTGTACGTACTCATGAGATTTTACAGAGAATTCTCGAATATTTCAATATTTCCTAATCCATTTTCCTGAAATTCCAACAGTAACTCATTGAATTCCTGAAGAATTTCACTGATCTCTTGGAAATTTTTGAAATAGTGGTAACTTTTCAAGAAACTTCAGAGAAAGGTTACTGGATTCCCACAAATTTTCACGGTCTTCAAAATTTCGAATATATGTATGTAAAAATTTTCAGTAATTTTTTCATATACCTCCTTATAATTTCAGAAACGTTACAAAGTATTAAAGAAACATTTTTCGAAGAAAATTTTTTTATATATTTGTGATGGTTTTTCGAAATAAATTCATTACAATATATTTGAATATATATTGCTCTACGCAACATACATTAGAAGTGAAGAACCAAGTAACAATATTTCGAAGTTTATGCAAAAATACTAACCTTAGCAGCTTGTGGAATGTGTCCCAGATCATTGTTCAGATTTAAATTCATTGAATGTCCAGAGAAATTAATTGTTTGTGATTGGTTTGTCAAATCTCTCTCTTGAGGTTCACATTTTATTTGAAACTGATTCCTAACATTAGAGAGATTGTTGTTTGGCTCGACTTCCTTCTGTAATCATTTAATACCTGAACTATTCAAGAAGTATTTTCAGGACGGGTTACACAAATTGTTAATTATTCATAAAATAAAATAAAAAATGGATTGAAAATTTTATTTTTACTAACCTTCACAGCCAGAGGAATTTGTCCATGATTATTATTCATGCTTAAATTTTCTGAGTCTCCAGAGGAATAGATTATTTGTGATTGGTTTGAAAAATTTCTATTTTGGAGTTCAGGTTTTACTTGAATTCCCCCGTTTTTTGGTAATGTGACATCACTAACTTTAGAAATCTCGTTGTCTGACTCGATCTCCTCCTGTAATTGCTTATTACATGTTTTCCTCAAAAATTTCCTATTTTTAAAGACTGTGAAAAATTCAATCAGTTAAATAATATTTTTGTGATAAATCTTCACAAATTGATAATTATAGCTAAAATAAAACCTAAATGAATCCGCCGGCGTAATTGTATAAATCATCACGGTAAACTAAAATGTTTTCCAATATCCCAAACTAATAAAAATAAGAAAGAAGAATTCTGTTTGAGTACGTACTTTAATTTGTTGTGTCACTCCTTGATCCTGATTTCCTTCAGTGAAATCCCTTTTTGGCGATTTTGGCGGAATCCCTGCTTCATCAAAAATCTGCTCTGGCACTTCATTATTAGATGGAACATTACGTCCAAATCTTCTTATATACTGGGACAAAGAACAAGCATTATAAATTTTTCATGAAATGTAAAAAGAATCTATTATACTAAGTTACAAAAGATTGTATTTACAATTTTTTGATACTTAGTTATTTTTACGTTTTTTTCATTTTATTAAAAATTCTGATTAATAAAATGTTAATGCATCCACTGCAGCACTCCAGAGGTTATGTTCATTGCTTTACGGTTTCCGAACAAGACGGTATGTAATGCGATTTATTAAACAATGGTTATTGCTTTTTATTGACATGATTGACATTTATCACCGTATAATTGAGAGTACACATCTTCAATTAGAGAAGTTTTCAAACCATTTCTATCAATTGAAATCATTTTTCTGTAAGATAATTCGATTGCAAAAGCCAAAGAATTGTTTGCAATATTTAAATGAATTTTTTATAGACCACTGAAATTTGCTATATACACTTTTTTGTATTCAGAACAAGAACTTTCTAAATTATTAGAATATAATATAAGATAATAGAGAAAATATTACAGCTGTAAATGGGGTTAATCAGTAATAAAACAAAATACTGACATTGTTATGATTGTTAAAATATCTTTTGTTTACCTCCATGTCAAATTCCATTGAAAGCTTTAAAGCCCGAATCTCGTTTGGACCGATCGAAAAAATGTTGGGAAGAAAAATGAATAACGTTGCGTAAGAAACTGTCACCGTGCACTCTGCAATCTCACACTCGAATGAGTCAGAAGTTTTTGAGGGATTTGTTTATGGTGCAATGGAATCAATCAGTCATTGTTTGAGAAGTATAAACTCACCAAACTTATCAACACCAAACAATCCATAGATTATCGTAACATACCTAGATGTGATACTTGGAAATCTATCATCACCAGTGCGCCAATAAAGAACATAATGGTTTAAAAATATATTTCTACTTGTAAACTTCACTCCGACAACGTCTATGATGATTGGAATTTAATTAAATAGCTTTTTTCACCAAAAGTCTTGAAAATGGTTAAATGGAAACGAGTTGCAAAGACAACAGTTTTAAAAAAATTTCGTATCTTCGGAACGACAATTATAAAAAGAATGAAGAAAATTCGTTTAAGCAACATTTAAAATTGTTGATGAATACTTTGGCGAGTGTATTCTTTTTTGACTAACTGGCGTTTAATCGCATTTCGACGGAGATTATATATTAAAGGTACACCCGACCCTCACTTACAATAAATTATTGTGAGAAAGATTTCTTCCATGCAAAAATTTCATAATTTTTTATTAGTAGTAAGACGAATTCGCGATTCATAAGCATTATGTAGAATGTAAAGATTCAAATCGCTGTTATATTAATACATACATTGAAATCCCCAAAATATCACGTAAAATTGAATTCTTTTAATTTTCGTCAGATAAGTATGTCTAATGTAGATTTCGAAAGCGCCTGTATGAGATCCTTTTTCGTGAAAGTTTCATTACAGTGCGTCCACTAGTAAACTTAGAACCGATGAAAAGCGTACCCCGAAACGCGCGCATCACATAAAATTGAAATTTTCCAATTTTCATCAGTTTGATGTCGATATCAAAAGCGCAGGTATAAGAGAATTTTCTGTGAAAGTTTCATTACAGTGCGTCCACTAATAAAGTTAGAATCGATAAAAAACACCGTGGAGCGCGCAAAAATATCACATGAAATTGAATTCAAAAAATGTCCACTCGTACTCGGGCTTATAATCGATAGTCATATATGTAGAGTGCTAGATATATAATCCTTATATTGTATATACCAGAAACCTAATTCGGGAATGAGCGAATACATTTTATACAAAGATTATATTATCCGTTCCGTTGGTATATAATGGCTGTGTGAACTATTCAATATATACTGTGGAGTGCGCATGCCCTGATATTCGCAATGCAAGGCGGGTTGATTTCACTATTTTGAATTTGAATCAACATAACCTTGCTTCTTCCATTTTAAATAATTAAGTCATTGTCAAAATTCTAGTCGATTCATTTTTGAGCTGCTCGTAAATTATAGTGTTTAAAAACTAAAATGGGTAAAAAAATTCCTGGTAGAAAACATCACGGCGTAAGAGACCCTGAACGTCAAAGAGAACAACGATTGTAAGTATACCATGTTGAACTTATGGTACACCGGATTGATGTATCGCCTTGCAGATTGAAAGAAAAAGCGGACGCTCCTCCAACTCATCCCGATGATCAACCAGTACCAAAAAGTGTCCTCCGCATAGCAGAATTAATGAAAAAGGTCGATACGCCACTCATTCACAAACCGAAAAATAAACGCAATAAAAAATTGATTGTGGTGAAAACCAAAGTTGGAAAAGGCGAAAAACCAGTACCAAAGTTTGAACAACGTAAAGGCGAATCAGACAACGCATTTATGTACAGAGTGAACAATATTGTAGAAAATGTTAAACGTGAAGCTGCATTTGAAAAAAAATTCGGTGTAGAGGTTAAAAGAAATCCCGAAACAGGAAAGGTAATTTTTAATCAACTATTGGCTTTTGATTATTATTTATATCCTCTAGATTGAAGGACTAATGAAGAGGGAGAAGGACCCACTTGAAAAAATGTTGAAAACCATCCGTAAAGAGCATAAAGAACAAAAAAAGAAGACATCTAAGAAGAAGCAACAGGAAAAAGAAAACAAGGAATCCCTTACAAAAAGCCAAAAAAGATCCTTAAAACTCAAAGCTAAGAAAGAAAAGAAAAAGGCTAAAGATTCAGATGAATCTCAGAAAGGAAAAGACCACGTTAAATTTGGAGAAGTTGTTCACGCACCACCTACATTTGGAAACTCCACAGAAGTTGCCAGGGTAAATAGAATATTTTTTTTTCCAGAATTCCATGATAATTGTTCCTTTTAGCCTGGTAGGAAAGAATTAATACTTAGTTCCTTGATTGGTCCTAAGAAGGCTCACAAAAAATCTGCAGTCAAAATAAAAGTAATTGACAAATCTGGAAAGAGGAAAAATTTGCCTCCTGTATTGAGGTTACAATTAGACAAGCAACAGAAAGAGGCCATTGAAGCTTACAAAGCCATCAAAGCGAAAAAAATGATAGAACATTGAATTTATGTTTGACACATTTCAAATAAAAAATTTAAACATTTTTTTGTGTTTCAATTGAGAATCCTCATAATACCAGTATATAGTGTATTAAAGTATGAGTTCATAGAGTATTTTTAACCCATAATTAACTTTATTTCATAGTAATAATAAAAATGATATTAATAACTTAGATCTATATCATCAGATTTTGAAAGGAATATAAAAAGGGTGCCTTTGGAGAGATGTACTGGTAAAAATTGTTACTGCTGCTGTATCAGAAATCTCTCAAGACTTGGATTTCAAGGATAGGAAAATTTTCATTTTAGCGTCTAATGCAGAGGAAAAATAATTAACTACAAAATTCATTACGTTAATGTAAAGGTATTAACTTCTTTACTTTTAAGCTCAAATATAAGTGTATAATAAAATTAAATCTATGTTTGTATAAAAATAGATGATTTTAAAAATTGGAAATAAAATAAAAAAAAATCACTTGATGTTCTTAACTAAATGTTCCGCAATGGCTTCAAGAAAATCTTGAGTATTCAAGTACATTCCAGGTTTGACATTTTTAACACCGCCATGGATTGAGGCAGCTAAATCTTTCGTCAGTTTTCCTGATTCCACACAGTCCACGCAAGCCTTCTCCAAAGTTTTGGCGAATTTAACGAGATCAGGGGTTCCATCAAGTTTTCCCCGATGTTCCAATCCCCTAGTCCAGGCGAAAATTGAAGCAATGGGGTTCGTTGATGTCTGATTGCCTTTTTGATGCTCCCTAAATAAAAGAAATATGTCCAAGTTTCACAAAGTAGCATATTGTTTATTTACCTATAATGGCGGGTAACAGTCCCGTGTGCTGCTTCCGATTCAATAGTTTTCCCATCTGGACACATTAGCACTGACGTCATCATTCCAAGGGATCCGTACCCTTGTGCCACAATATCTGATTGAACGTCACCGTCGTAATTTTTACAAGACCAAACAAATCGTCCGTTAGATTTCAAAGCTTGTGCTACCATGTCATCAATAAGACGGTGTTCATACCAAATTTTTTTCTCTTCAAATTGCGATTTGTACTCCCTAAGAAAAAAAGTTTTAACTGTGATCACGATATAATAATTCATACTTTTCGTAAATTTCTTGGAAAATATCCTTGAATCGCCCATCATATTTCTTTAAAATTGTGTTTTTAGTGGAGAGATATAAAGGCCAGCCTTTGTTCAGCGCCACTTGGAAGGATGAGTGTGCAAAAGCAGCAATGCTTTCATCCGTATTGTACATGCCCATCGCAACACCGGCAGCTTTAAAGGTGAACAAATCATATTTTTCCACTTTGCCATCGGATGAGGTATAGACCATTTCAACCTAAAGATTAATGGTACAGATTTGTTCGACATGATAATGCGGCATTCAAAAATACCTTGCCAGGTCCTGGTGCAATAAAATCTTTTGCTTTGTATTGGTCACCATGTGCATGTCTGCCAATAATAATTGGTTCTGTCCACCCAGGTACTAATTTTGGTATGTTTTTACATAAAATGGGTTCCCTAAACACAGTACCCCCTAATATATTCCTGATGGTACCATTTGGCGATAGCCACATCTTTTTCAATTTAAATTCTTGAACCCTTTGTTCATCAGGAGTTATCGTTGCGCATTTTATTCCAACATTGTGTTTAAGTATCGCGTTTGCAGCGTCGATCGTCACTTGATCATCAGTTTGATCTCTGTATGGCAACCCTAAGTCAAAATATAAACATTCTACTTTGACATAGGGGAAAATCAGTCTTTCTTTAATGTTATTCCAAATGATTCGAGTCATTTCATCTCCGTCCATCTCCACCACTGGATTTTTAGCCGCAATTCTTTTCTCAGTGCCATCTAACGAAAAAACCAAAAATTATTTAGCTTCCTACGTTATCTTCGAGAGAAAAATATGGATGATCGTTAAAAATTTTCATTTATATTAAGCCGAAATTCGTGTAATATTGGAACAAGGACCAAAGTTCAGAATACGAAAATGGAAAATACTGAATTATGTATTTTAGATAAGAAGATAATTATCAATTTCATAACAGGGTACGATGTGCAAGTTCCTCGTTATATAATAAAGGCTCAAGATGCATTAAGCGATCACTTTAAATAAATGCAATACTTTCAGGTTGCAAAATATACTTACAATGGCGTGTTAACATCCCTCCATTCAAAAAACTCCTCGATAACATCTTCCAGTTGTTAAGTGCCATTTTAATTAAATTGTACGCGTTTTAAAGTAACTAGTTTGTAAATATCGTAAAATACTGTTTCAATAAACAAACAAAAATCGTTATTTTATAAAAATTTTCAAACTTAGAAATAATAGATGCACTGGTAATTGGAAGTTGGGGTAAATGGATCGAAAACTAAACTAACACAGGAATATGGAAGAACAAAATACGAGGAGCTTGTTTTTGTTAGGAAAAGATAAGATACTGGTCAAGGTTGATAAGGAAGTTTTCTTTACTATTTGTAGTATTCTCACTTAAGCCTCCCATACACAGTTATGCCATAACTGCTAGAATTTTTAATTATTACGAACATTTCAAGGAAGGATAACCAAAATGTAAACATTTAGGTGATTATTTCAATGAGACAAGTTTTTTCTCGTCTCATTTTATTTAAAAATATTCTTATTCTCTGTATCTAATTTTCTGTGGAACAACCGCCTGTTTTCTGTGTCTGTTGTTTTCGTTTCTTTTTTTCGTTACCTTTGTGTTGTGTTAATATCGTTGGATTAGTTGTTCTGTGGGATTAAGGAAAACATGAATTGAAGTGCAGGCTACGAAAGGGTGACACTTGGTTAGTATTGTAATTCCTATCACATGAGGACAGATGTAGGGCTGATAAAAAGTTAAGATGGAGCAAATTTGATTTGGGATTTAATTAGCGTTCACGTAGATAGATGTTAATCTTTGTTCTCGTTAATGATTCTCCGATAAACATTCAGTGAGGTGTTGAAATTAGAGTGGTTTCAAAGGGAATGTTCATTAAATAAATTTTCATTGTGTTACAATATTGATACTCGGTGCTGATAATCTGTATATTTTAGATTCACTACAAATGTGGCCCAATTGATTTGTAGATCTTTTGCAGGACTGATTAAAGAGACTGATTAATACAATATGGCTAAGGGGCTCTTATGTTGTGGAGCCACAAGGAACAGAAGACTAATTACTTATTTCTGTGATGGAAAATCTCGATTGTATGGACAGTGTAAAAATAAATACGAAAATTCGGGAAAGAGGTTACGAAGTACGTTGAGTCAGCCAGTTGAGAAGGAAAGTGTAAAATTTGCTGAGGATTGCCGAGGCATTCCATATAAAAATTTATCAATTGGAGTACCCAAAGAGATATGGAAAGATGAAAAAAGGTACTTTATTATTGAAGAATCGCTAAAAATAAGTGAGTGTTATTTTTAGAGTCGCTCTCACGCCAGCAGTCGCTTCTATATTAATAAAAAAAGGATTCACAATAAATGTTGAAGAAAAGGCAGGAGATCATGCTACATTCAAAAATAATGCATATGAAGAAGTAGGTTGTAATATTAGAGATAGACAAACAACTTTCGAGTCAGGTATTATTTGACCATAATTAATCCGGATTCATTGTAAATATATTCAATTGTTTTAGACATAATTTTAAAAGTTAGACAACCATTGCAGAATGAAATTGGGTTGTTCAACGAGAATTCCACATTATTCTCGTTCCTTTATCCTGGGAGCAACAAGTCTATAATTGATAAACTAGCAGAAAAAAAAATTACAGCTTTTGGTTAGTTTTCCAAAATTATTTTCGATCATTTAATTCTGTATTGTAGCTATGGATTGTATACCACGAATCACGAGAGCCCAAGCTTTTGATGCCCTCAGTTCGATGGCAAATATTTCTGGTTACCGTGCTGTTGTAGAAGCCGCCAATCATTTCCCCAGATTTTTCTCAGGGCAGATAACAGCGGCAGGGAAAGTACCACCTGCGAAAGTATTGATAATTGGTGGTGGGGTAGCCGGTTTGGCTGCTGCTGGTCAGTCCAAAGCCATGGGTGCGATCGTTCGAGCATTTGATACCCGATCAGCAGTCAAAGAGCAAATCGAGTCAATGGGAGCAGAGTTTTTAACAATCAATATCGAAGTAAGCGAAAATTCAAAGTGTTTTTTTTCATACAAGGTGATCCGTAGGAAGAAGGAGGGACAGCTGCCGGCTACAGTAAAGAAATGTCTAAGGAATTCATAGAAGCAGAACATGTTTTATTTGCAAAACAATGCAAAGAGATTGATATAATTATTTCAACGGCGTTGATACCGGGAAAAAAGGCCCCCCTTCTGATTCTAAAAGTATGTTACCCATTAAGAAGGATTGTTTTAAACGCATTTAATGTTGTATAGGAGCATGTGTTATCAATGAAACCAGGCAGTGTAATAGTTGATTTAGCGGCTGAAACCGGTGGAAACGTTGAAACTACGAAACCTGGAGAAATTTATCAATTTAACGACGTCACTCATGTAGGATTGACCGATTTAGCAAGTAGATTGCCAACTCAAAGTTCCACATTGTACGCAAACAACATAACGAAATTCTTATTGTCAATGGGTGAGGTAAACAAAAATGTTGATATTGTACTAAGCAGAATTTTTACAGGCGAGAAAGAACGTTTTAATGTGGATTTACAAGACGAAGTAGTTCGTGGAAGTATCGTTTTGGATAAGGGGCAGCTTTTGTGGCCGCCACCACCACTATCAGTCACATTAACGCCGCCAAAAGAGGTAAAAAAGGGAACCGACCCGAAGCAGCAGGAAGTTAAAAGTCCGCTTTTAGCAACAGTTCAAGATTCCCTAATGTGTACAGCAGGTAACGTTGATTTACATCGAGAACAGCTTACTTAAACTGAGCAAACCGTAGGTATTGGAGGTGTTTTGGGTTTGGGGGCGTTATCTCCTAACGCGGCGTTCACTTCAATGTTGACGACACTTGGTTTGTCGGGTATCGTCGGCTATCATACGGTATGGGGCGTGACTCCAGCTCTTCATTCACCTCTGATGTCCGTTACAAATGCCATTTCCGGCATAACGGCTGTCGGTGGTCTGTTGCTTATGAACGGTACTTATTATCCAACGAATTCTGTCGAGGTAAACGGTGTTATTATCTGAACATTGCAAAATTAAGCCACGGTTATTTTCAGTTTCTTGCCGCCACCGCTGCCCTCATTTCTTTCGTAAACGTTTTCGGAGGTTTTCTCGTCACTAAACGCATGTTGGACATGTTCAGACGACCAGAAGATCCGCCGGAATATAATTATCTTTACGGAATTCCCGGCGCGGCGTTTTTGGGTGCTTACAGTTGGGCGGCCGCTTCTGGTCTTTCGGAAGTACATCAGGCGGCTTATTTGGCGTCGTCCTTGTGTTGTCTAGGCGCCTTGGCGGGTCTCAGTTCGCAAAAAACCGCCAGATGGGGTAACAATATGGGAATAGTATGCATTATTTTTTTTGTTACGACATGAAGTCCAACTGGAAGTTGCTATTGTAGATTGGAGTTAGTGGTGGTATCGTAGCTACACTTGGACAATTGAACCCGTCTATGGAGGTATTGGCTCAAATTGCTGGTTGCGCCATTGGAGGTGGGGCTCTGGGAACCGTTATAGCAAAGAAAATTGAAATAACAGATTTGCCGCAACTGGTAGCCGCTTTTCATAGGTAAGGCGGTTACTTTCGTTTCTATTTTGATTGTTGTCCATAATTTATTTGCAGTCTCGTCGGTCTGGCGGCGGTTCTAACTTGTGGCGCAACGTTCATCCATGATTTTCCGTCCTTCGCCACTGACGACGCGGCAAACGTTGTGAAGACGGCCCTTTTCTTAGGAACTTGCATCGGTGGAATTACTTTTAGGTAATTTTGGGAATACAGAGATACGTGCTTAAAAGTTCATTTGCAGTGGTTCATTGGTGGCCTATGGAAAACTTCAGGGACTTTTAAATTCTGCACCGCTGCTTCTCCCAGGACGGAATCTCTTAAACGGCAGTTTATTGTTGGCCACGTTGGGCAGTGGTGCTTACGTTTTTTACGATCCCACGTTAGGCGGAGGTTTGAGTGCACTCGGAGCTTCCGCATTTTTATCAGCAACAATGGGCGTTACATTAACGTCTGCTATTGGTGGTATGTTTCAGATAATTTAGGAAAATTTGAAATTACTGTGTATAAGTTTATATTTGAAACTCGGACTTCTAATTACACTACGTTATCTCTTGATTGATCGGTTTGCAATAGGATTTATTATCGTACTCTTCGAGATTTAAAATTATTATGATGACAAATCAACAGTTACTCATACAAAATCAATTCTGTTAGGCGCTGATATGCCAGTTGTTATTACTGTACTAAACAGTTACTCAGGATGGGCACTTTGCGCTGAAGGATTTATGTTGAACAATAACTTAATGACCGTCGTCGGAGCGCTCATTGGTTCGTCTGGTGCTATTCTATCTTACATCATGTGCAAAGTAAGTTTAGATAACGTATCAAACATTTTTATTAAAAATTTTTTTCAGGCTATGAATCGGTCACTGCCCAGCGTCATATTGGGCGGTTACGGTACGAAAAGCACAGGCACTGGCAAACCAATGGAAATTACAGGAACCCATACAGAAATAAATATTGATGGTGCAGTGGAATCAATTAGAAATGCAAAAAATATTATAATTGTGCCAGGTTATGGTCTTTGTGTTGCAAAAGCCCAATATCCGATAGCAGAGATGGTCAGCAAGCTTAAAAGTCAAGGAAAGAATGTCCGATTTGCCATCCACCCTGTTGCAGGTAAAATAATGAACTAAATGAATAATGTTAGCAACTGTGGTTTTTAAGGTCGTATGCCGGGACAGTTGAATGTTTTGCTGGCTGAAGCTGGAGTTTCTTATGACGATGTCCTGGAAATGGACGAAATAAATGACGATTTTCCTTCCACCGATTTGGTTCTTGTAATTGGTGCTAACGACACAGTGAATTGCGCTGCTGTGGATGATCCAAATTCAACGATTGCGGGAATGCCCGTTTTGAATGTTTGGAATGCAGAAAATGTAATAGTCATGAAACGTTCCTTGGGTGTAGGCTACGCGGCTGTTGACAATCCTTTGTTCTACAAAGCGAACACAGCGATGTTGTTGGGAGATGCAAAGAAAACGTGCGATCAACTACTGAATAAAATCAAAAGCGAGACTGATATTTAAAGGACTGCTTATATTTAAACGTTAACTATTTTACCATGTGCTTTATTAATGTAATCAAACGTATCATCACTTACAACCTGAAATGCAATGATAGCTAATTATGTCAATATTATGTTCAACGCCATTTTGCCTTATATCTTTGCAAAATACTTAGATAATTCTTGGAAAACAGGTTTTGTATTCATATAGTATTGCTGTAAGTATTAATCTTAACCCCTCAGGAATGAAAATCAATATTATGAACTAATTGGTGCTATATCCAATCAATTTTTATTTGAAAACGATCTTGTATTTTCAATGTCAAGTATTTTTATTATTTTTAAGAAATATATCTATTTTTCTCAAAAATAAATGGATCTTTTTTCCTATGCGTTTATTTTGTGTTTACTTTGTAAAAGACTAAAATTACCAAAGGAAACAAACTTTTCACTAACAAAGGGTATGTAAAACGACCTAAAAAATCGGTTCGATTCCTCAGTCTTAAGGAACTTGTAACTGCTGATCACTTTCCATTGGTCCGTCCTTGAAGCATAATTTGGTTCCAAATCTGTTTCCTTCCCAAAGTTCAAATCCAATAGAAAGTGACATTTAGCTAAGTCAAATTCCATAAATGGATCAGCGCGGTTCTGATCGTTGAAATAATCATGTACCAGACTAGTTGAGTTTTCTGTACGTGAGTACTGAGCAGGTAAAATTCCATTGAACTCAGATTTAACGAATCTGACATCCCAATTTGTGTTTGGCAAGAAAAATGAATTTGGAAAGCGGTACCAATCTTTCCCAAAACAAACATTCACGTTACTCCTGTCGAAAATTTTGGACTCCATAGGATATTTATTCAGTTCCATAAGCAAGTCCAAAGGAGCATGATAATAACAATACAGCGCAAATATTCTCGAAATACCTGAAAAATAAGAACAATAAATTTGTTTTTGAAAGAATTTGAAATCTTACCGAGTAGACTAGTAACAACAAGAGGAATGTACATAACAAACATTGTTTTGTCCAAGTAATGCGTTCCTGCTGGTATCGTTTTAAGTAAACTCCAAACCCGGAACGTTAATTTCTGGATTATATCCAAAGTAATAGCTCCACATAAACACACCATTGGATATATTGGAAATAAAAACCTGCGTGTTGAAACTCGTTAAACGTTTATACACGAACCTCGAATTTTCAAGTACCTCTCCTCTTTATGTGGTTGAAAAAAGAACACAACAATCCACAAAACAGTTGGACTTAATGATAGCCAATAAGGCAACGTTAAAGTACTTTTTTGTTTCGACGGAACAAAAAAGTAATACAAAATCAGCGCTATTGGGCAGAGCAAAGCCAAACACTGTAAACAATCGATTTAAATACTCATTATATAAATAATTATGTAAACGTACCCAAATAAAGTTAAAATTCAAAAAACAATTGATGAAATAAAAGGAAAACGGCTCGGTACCATACAATTCAGGACCAGCCCCACCCAAAACATTATATTTGACGATATTAAATGGTGCTATCACCAAACGACCATAATACATGGAATCTATAATTATCATTGGTAAGAGTATTGAAACAGCAGATATTGCCGACCACAGCACGAAATCTTTGTACAATTTTTGTCTAACAACCATATCGAATGCTATTGGCACACCTAACAATGCAGCAAATGGCCATCCTAAAAACCGAACTGAGTATATTTGATAAATCATTCACACCCCTACCTAAAAGTGAACCTAGTGCCGTAAAAAAGACAGCCAAGTTATAATTCTGTCCCCACCAGGCATAACAAGCACCCATAAACATGTACATAGCAAATGAGGATGGCAAAAGTGCTGTCGTGGATATGAACATTCCAGGTGCAAAAAGAAGAAAAACTAAAGTAATTCTTCCTATATGTATACCAAATTCTCTACAAATAGCCCTAAAAATAAAGTTGATTAACCAAAAAAATTTATGTTTCTAAATAAAACGTTACTTGTAAAAGTAGAACTCAAAAAACGCATCAAACAACCCAAGCAGACATCTCGTAAAGTAGAATATTAAGAGAGGATTTGGTTGAAACAGTTTGTGATAAATCGCTGCCGGTAACGCATGAAACAAAATGTATGTATATGAACGTAAAGCAAACTCTGGACTGTATTCCCAAGTTTGTAAGCCTTTTCCAAACACTGAAACATAACAAGTATTAACGATGGTATATGAAAACTAAATAGAAAGTCCTAAATAATTCTACTTCTAAAATAGTATGTTTAGATTTAAAAAATGACTTTTAATCTAAAAATATAAACCATGCCAAAATTGTGATTTTAATTTCATCATAAAAATTATAGTTTCTGTGTGAAATTCTATTCAGAATCTTAAAAAAAAAGAACTATTTGTTTCCTTGCTACCATTTGGGAACTCTCTGAAATTTTAGTAACATCCATTGATTTCAATAGTTTTCGATTAAATGAAAAATTGTTCTATACAGAAGGGTTAGTGAAAAAACAGAGTATCAAAATAATTTGATTAGAAATTTGGTATTTCAATTATTATCAAGTTGATATTTCTTAAAAGTTTGTACATAGAACATTCACATCCTAATCTTGAATAAAATTATGCAATGTGACACTACATTCCACATTATCATAAGTGGAATGCATCCTTTAATGCGGATTTTGCTCTAACTATCAACTTAGTACTCAATCTTCCATTGGATGGACATTAAAACCATGAAAATAAGTAGTGAATAAAGCAGAAATCTAACTAGAATGTCAACTATTAATGAGACTACAACTGACAGTTTCAGTGATTGTCATATTGAAGTAATAAGTCTCCTTATATGTGATAATAAAATTCTTTGAACAGCTCCAATTATACTGAATATCACCTAATTACCCACAAAATGCATCGGTTCCCAATAGTTAAAGGTCTCATCACAGTCAGTAATATGTGACCAAATAGCAGCACAGGATCTTGCTGATAAAACAGCTTTAAAAGCCGTATCCCCCGCGGTGAATTGTAAGAAACCAGGAAGTTGGCTTTCTTGCGTTTTGGCCCTAAAACACGTTTTTAAATGAGAAAAAATTCAATTTATCCATTCAAAAATTACGTTTCCTGTTTGGCATTTTTCTTCGTTTCTTTATTCCTCACATCCTTACGCGACTTCATTGCGTTTTGACGTAGTCGTAATGAAGTTGAAATTTTGACCATTTTATCACAAAAATACAGAAATCCTCACATTTTCGATAATTTATTTAAATAATTTTAACAAGTTCTGTCATGATGACATTTCATAGAAATTTCTCCATCTTTAAACGTTGCGTCTCTTTCGAAACTAAAGCATTCCATTGACGCTCCCACAAATCCATCGCTTGTTTTTTGCCAGTGGCGTCCATAGCGCTATACTCGATAGAATTAATAGCGAGTTGCTTTAAAAATTTCAAACCGCAAGTTTGTGGTGTCATCGACATGAAAGTCACGTAAAAATCGTAACTCAAACCAGTGGCACCCCAACTACCTGGATCATCATTGCACACTACTACAGGAAAGCCTTGTGATAACAATGTAGTTATAGGATGAGTCCTGGGGTCAGAGATCAAAAGTAAAACCTGATTTGAAATAGGGCAATGCTCCACAGCAATATCATTTTTTTTAATATACTCCATCAAAATAGGATGTTTCGTGACGGCGCAAGCGTGTCCTATACGTTTAGCCTTCATCAAAACGGCATCGATTAGATTTGTATCCGTATGACCAAACCAATTTGTTTCGCCAGCGTGAAAAAAGAGATCAAGACCATTAATGCCAGCTAAATCTTCCTGAAAATGAACTAGAGGATGCCCAGTTTCTTCGAAACCGACGAAATCTATTCCAGCGATTAAATTAGGAAACTTTTTTTTCATGTCAATTATAGAAGATATTTCTTCTTTGACGACGTCTAACGAAGCTCCTCTGTAAATGGAGTGAATGTATTTTGAACCAAAAAAATCAGCATGGTTTTGTTTGAAATTATCACCAACACGTTCTAACAATGCAAAAAAATCTTCCTTCGTATATCGAGTATTTTCAAAGTCGTATAAAGGCATTACAGTGCCTCTAAATTCTCCATAAGTCAAGTTGTCGTCATATAATTCTTTGAGGCATTGATAGTAAAAAGTCTCGAATGCTGGTTTGTAGGAAAGCATGTCATAAACAGCTGAAAACGTTGCTTTGAATTTAGCCCAAATCTGCTCCAACGTCGTGTATTTTTCTTCCGGATTTTCAACCACCAAACTAAATTGTTTACGCAACTTCTCGTCGAAATTTTTGTCCTCTTCTCGCAATTTTTGGAATGAAACCCATCCGTCTTTATCTGCTTCAGCCTGCTTCATAAATTTTATTTTAAAGACATTATCGATGTTTTTGCCATACAAGTTTTCCCAATAAGTTATTTTTTTCACGATAAACTCAACCGAAGTCGCCGACAATAAATGTGTATGCAGTGAATGACCTTTGGCTAGATTTCTCAGGATTTTGAACACCTTTGACTTTTCGATTTGATTTTTTGTATTGAAGAAGTGCTTTTTTGAAAGAAATTTTCCGCTATTCTCATACGATGATTTCAGCTCCGCAGATTTCGCGTCTAACAGTAATTCGTTCAACTCACGTTCGGTCTCGTTCAAAGATAATTTTTCGCCGAGGAACAACTTTGTCTCATCATTAATTATTCGATTTCTTTCACTGGCATATGTCTTGATTTCAGACACATTCATTCTGGAAATATTTCAACTAATCTGTTGCTTGATGAAATAACACTATTATTAAAATTCATGTCATTTCAACGATAGTGAGTTGGTGGGAATCCCCCAACCTATTTGGACTAAAGCCATTGACACTTATATATATTTTTACAAGTTCTAATTATCGTGTTCGTGGGAAAGATAAAAGTATGTATTATCTTTGTATCTGAGCTTGATATCCTGTATTGATAAGAAAATCAGTGAGAGTGCTTATTTTTCAGTGGCGTAGATAGCAAGAGGTAACTTTTCCATCAGATTATCTAAATGCTATTTTTTCAATATTGGCGCGCTCCATTTCATATCATAAAAAAACCATTCCGGCTCTTTACGAGCAAAGATTTTGCGATGTGTACTTATTTCTGCACTAGTACAGTTATGTATCAACTCTCAAATTTAGCTATCACTCCACGCCGCGCAGTGGTTGGATTGTATGTTCGGTTGTGATGGATAACTTCATCAAGAAACCATACAAAACAAACGTTCTGAGGTGTGAGGTGGAACCAGGCGCCTATCTTAAAGGTGGGGGGAACAATGGGTGCAATTCAGATTCTTATCTACTATTTCGTTTCATTGTTAGTTCAATATCGACTCTGCGAGGTTTCGGCATGATCGAATACCAACGCAGTTCCATTTTCCATGACCGCGAACTACTTTAGGGCTTTCCAATTTTAATGCGCCTCGGTTCCCCTGCCATTTGTAATAGTAGAAAGTTGACCAATTGCCAAAACTACTTTACTTAGGGTAATTAAATAGATGTTTTACACTGTGCGGTGTTTAATTTGTCGAAATAGTTCCTTGCTAAAACCAAAAACCTTTGAAATTTTGATTTCAAAATATTGATTCATGGCCAACCACTGTAAATTCTATTTTGCCCCTTTTTTACCAAAATTCAAGGTACCTCCTATCAAAACAAGAAAATAGTTTCGAATTCCAACATTTATTCTGGATATCACATTAATTTTAAGTCTTTTATCGGATTGAGTATATTTACAGGACGTTGTCGTCGTTACGAATTCATCACAATCAGTCAGTTATTTTCTACTTCCGAGAGTGCTAGTTTTCCAGGAAACGCTATTTCTTGGATGCATCGGCAACGAGTTCCTGCTGCCATAGATCTCTTCCTCGTACGCCTGGTTAACGTGGCCACCAGCTACGGCGCCATTCTCGAAAAGATCTTTCGCGGGGATGCTGCTTGCGACGCTATTCCTATGGTTGCGTTGTGTGACATTGTTATTGCCAAATTCGTTCTTCGCGCCGAGAGTTTGCATATGTGACTTGCGCCGTTCAGCCATGACTGAATTCACTCGTACTTCTAACGCTTTCATCGTCTCACGGCGCATGGTCAGGCGCCGACTCAGTATCGGTGTTCCCTTTTCGGCTCCATTGGCGTTGAGCTTGGCAAATCGCTTGCGGAATGCAACGTCCAGTGTACCAATCTGTCGTTTCTTTTGAGCAGCTCGTTCGAGATTATGAATTGTTTTCCGTCTGCCTATCCGATCGGGACCTGACCCAGAATCGTTGTCATAATCTCCTTCATCGATGCCTTGCAGCTTCTGGAGCTGCTTCACAATTTCCACAGCTTGTTTGTCAAGTAGCGCATTTGGAGACATTTCTTCCTTCTGAAATTATTTTTAGAGAGCAATTTTTAAAACAACAATCACCTTTACCTTCTTTTGGCAGCATAAGTTGAGTTCCGTTGACGCTAAGATGTGGGCAATTGTACCAAAACGATGGAACATCATGGCGGTGAACTGGATGACCAAGATCAAGGAAAAGAAGAAAACGAATACCAAACCGATCGGTTCCAACTGCAGATATTCTTTCGTGATGTGAACCTGTGGGAATTTCGGGACTTGAGTATGTAACCACGAAAATTGCTTTTTTTTATTTACAAATGGATGAATCACAAGTTGTTAAAAGAATAACCCCACCAAATTTTTTCAGTCTTATGAAAGTGGACGCAACGTGTTTTCGGTATGTGTGTTAATTCCACAAGTATTTCCAATTATTAATCCTATTAGAGCAAATCTGTCCAGTTTCATTAGTTATTTGGTTAAACTGTTATTCACATTTTGACGTGACGTCAAACCGATAATTTTTCAATCCATTAGTCATTAATTCGATAAAAAAATCGTCGTTTAGTGAATGAAACGTACACCGAGTATCGTGCTTCGAAAAACCAACGGAAACGGAAGACACCAATGAACAAGAAATTAAGAAGATTCAATTAGTATCCAAGATCCAGGAAGAGTGACTCGTTTGAATGCTGTTTTTTTATGTATTGAATAAAATACCTCGGCCGTTTCCTGGTCATAAGTAATGTTGGTTTTAATGCCCCACGGCCACTTAACGTGTATTTGATCCTTGTTCAGTTGCAAAAGGAAAACGATCAAACAGAAGAGTGCGTTGCACATGAAAAACGCGAATACCGAACGATTTCGAAGCTCGATCAGCTCTTTGGCGACGCGCGCCTGTGAAATTCAAAATATATCGTTAATAGTATCTTGGACGGTTGTCCACGCGACTGTCGGAGGTTCCTATTCGGGATTGCAAAACGGCCTCGAACACTCACGTGGACTTCAAATTACCTCTTGGGAGCTCTCGTCGTAAGTGATGTTGGTCTTAACGCCAAACGGCCATTTGACGTGGAGATAATCCTTTTTCAAAGTCAGGAGAAACACGATGAGGACAAACAGGGCGTTGATCATAAAGAAGCCAAATACAGATTTGTCCCGCAATTCTTTCAGATCTGACGCTATACGTGCCTACAATTTAGTCGTCAATTTTGGATGTTCGTGCAAACGATCAAAAGCGGAGAACCTAACATCACTTTTAGTCCCACTTCACGTTACAACGGGATCTTGTTGGCTCAGTTGTTGTAAATGAGTTATTAATTCAAATCTGCAGCATGTTATTTAGAGTCTCATAGTCAACAACAGAGCAAACGTTTGCTTTTCCCGTCGTACTGGTCCGTAGGAATAATTTTGAAAATTTACCTTCTCTTCAGGATTTTCATCGATAGGATATAGATACTTGTCTAAAAGATCCTTCCAGAATTGAAGCTCGGCACTACTTAAGAACTCTACTTCTCCTTTGCGTACATCGGGATCTTCAATCCAAAAAGGATTCACCAAATCATCTCGTTTACTACGTGGAACAGTAGAGGCGGTTTCCGATTCTGATTCAGTCGTATCTTGATCAGTTTCTTCTGCCACAGGTCCAAGATTATTGTGACGATCTCCTCTGGATGAAGCGGACATACTGCGTCTTCTTGAGTTGTGTCCAGTGGGATCCACAGCCCTGACAAATCGATCAAAATACATTCGTACTTTCAAAAGTAACGTTTTACCTTTCTATATGATCCAGTCTTTTAGTCAAGCCTTCCAGAGAGTCAGAAATTTGAATTAACTGAGCTTTCTCCTCGTTGGGGGCCTGATGGGTACACAGCATACATTTGAAGAGACCGGCAAGAGAGATTTCGATGCTTCCGGTATCGTCGTCGCTCTGGCCACCATTCTGAAGAAACCCTAGTAGAGATGTCTGTTTCGCTCTTCGTTTAGCTTCCTCAGCCGCCTTTTTCTCTTCCTCAAGTTCCTGAAATAAACCGTTCGCGACAACTATTTTCGAGCTAAATATGTTTACCTTCTTCGTCTTCTTGACCGGCACTTCACGAGTACCCCAAGTAACAACGTTAAGATTTATGATCGAGTATAGAATGAGCAGGAGGTACATGGAGGGAATGGAGAGGAGATATATAACAGCTGGAACGATACACCAAAACTCTTGTGGATGCAAACAAGCAGCAACCAAGAATGAACCCATCATAGCGCTCAAGAAAATCGATGAAGGAGATCCCCATCCATCTTCTCTTAACTGTAAGGCCGTACCGACTATGACCGCCATCATAATTAACGCATATCCAGTTGACAAAACTTGAGCAACGATTAACTGAAAATGAGCTTATGGAAGCAAGTACGTGTATGAAGGTTTTACTCACCTGAATATTCGATTTACACGTGAAACAGACGAGAATGAAGAAGAAAATGGGGTATATGTTATAATAAAAGCTGGTCCAGTTGTCAATTTGAAATGCTGCTACGAAGGCTCCCACCAACATAAGGAATATCGTACCTGGTCCCAAAATTGTTCCACCCATAAGCAGCACTTGGTATGCGATGTACGGTTTAGAAATGTTATCGTTGATCTTGATGGTTTTCTTGTAATCCATGAGCAGGTCCATGATATTGGCGATGGTAGACGGGACCCATCGACGTCTCTGGTTGAAGAACTCATTGAAACCTTCCGGGGCATGTGTATAAGCATCCGACGCAGCCGAATATTCAACTCTGTATCCTCTCTGCAAAAGCAGCGTGCAGAGCCATCTATCCTCTCCTTGATCGTATTGAACGTAATGCCGTGCCTCATCAGACCTGGTCGTATATTTTTTCATTACGTTGTCGTCCATTAGAGCCTTGCCACGAAACAGGGAGAAGCAACCTGGACTACAGAGCACGCATCCAATGACGTGTTCCGTCGCCTTTTGTAACCAATGACCAATGGCATACTCGAACATCTGATACCAGACCATAGGTCCAGAACCGAGTGGGTGGATTCGTCCACAAGCAGCACCTTCGAAGTTAAAATCGTCCAATCAAGTTATTTGTGTTGTAGTCCAGCTTACCTAAGTTTCGGTTCTTCTTCATCAAATCGACCAACAACAGAACGGCAGATGGTTGGAAATCGACATCACCGTCAAGTGTTAACAAATAAGTATTTTCAGCTATCACAGCTTTCCTGTCGACTGAGATGGGTAGTTCCATGAGGCGATGACCCAGGAGGTAGTACATATACATGACTTGAGACCAGCGCTTCCTGTGCCTGATTTTCATTTTGTCCTTCAAGTGAGCAATCATTTTCGTTTTGCCAGGCAAAGTCCATACCAAGCGGCCACCGTACGGCGCCGGTATCTTTTTAGGTGGACGAATACGAATGTGGGTTTGATGAACGTCGGAAGCCGCCTCATCGATAATGGATATCAGGAGTTTCACGAACCTATTCACCTGAGTTTCTTCGTCGCTGTGATCTGATAGTTCGAAAGCGTCATCGAAGAATATATGGGCTGAAAAGTTATACTAAAACAAAAGCCTTGTTGAGAATAAGCAGGTTCTCACTTTCAAACTCATAGTAATCTGGATCAACGACGCGTAGGTATTTCTGAGCCACCCTTCTCGCCGACTGATCCTCATCTAGTCGCAAGATCGATTTGAGGAACTCCAACATTTCTTCTTTAGTCTCGTGCCACATCGTAGCGCAAGCGTAAATTCTCGTAATGTGATCAGTGTTCTTGATTGTTTTTGCGGTTGATCCATCCGTGTGATTCGAAATGGTTTCATAATATTCATCTCCTTTCTCCTTTTGTATTTCGTCGAGATCTTCGGTTTTCACGTCTGCCTCGTCGTCTCTACTTCTGTTCAAACCTAGGCATTGGTCAATGAGTAGGCCGTCGTACATTGGTGTCACGTATAGCTTTTCCGTCCGAGCCAAACGTTCGCATTTTGGCGTCCAAATATGTATGGTGATCCATGTTTGGGACAAAAGCCAAAGCAGCCAAATCCACACATGTTGGTGCGATATGAAGTCGTTCAAAAATAAAACAGACGGACTGGTGAAGAATAAATATGAAGGAATGGTGTCATTGAAGAAACAAGGATCTTCGTTACGTAAACCGCAGGCTGTTATCAACAAGGAAATTGAAACGGGAATGGTAAGGTTGACTGGGAAGGCGTAAGAGAAACCTTGAATCATGATTTTGCAAGCGAATTTGCCGAAAATGTAAGCGAAGTAAGAGGATAGAATGCTGATTAGAAGGAAATGTAAAGGGGTGTCTGTGCTAGCCGTTACAGTGGTATCGTCTCCTGTTGGTATAATCTCAGAAATATCTGGCAGTGAGGTACCACCCAAAAATGGTTTCACCTGAAAGGTTGTTTCATGATTTCATGAAATGCGTGGTAATAGCTGAATACTTACTTCTGTAATGGTAATTTGGTGATATCCAAAACCTTCTGAGAACTTGGTAAACAGAAAAGCGATTTCTCCTTCTTTGAATAGTATTATGAACATCACTGCCACAAAGAAACAAACACATTTCCAGATTGAGATGAACATGTACGTGAAATATCTTGATTGGTTAAATTGATCTTTGATTTTCGCCAGTTTTTTAATTAAAGGTATTGGGGAATGTTTGGACGTGTAATTTTCCCACCAGCCAATCGATATTAGAATAGTAGCTGCCGGGATCGCCCATAAATCTGACTTCTGCTCGACAATGGGCCAGAAAACGAAACCGGTCGCTTGGGCGGCTATCGCCAGCAGATCGACAATAACTTTCAAGAAACGATTTGACTCTTTGTTGCTACGGGAAAACAGACCCAGTACTGCTGGAACGAAGCACAAACAGTTCGTGAGCATAGCACCCTTGACCACATCGATTTCTGGCAGTATCTGGAAGACTAGGAGAGCAATGCCGATGGTGTGACACGTTTCTGCTATGAACACAATGAGGAAGTGAGATAGTGGCGGCTTTTTCGACGATTTGAAGAAGAGCATGCGAGTTGATCTAAAGAGGGAGCCTAATTGGGGCACCCAGAAGGCAAAAATTAGGCACCACATCCAGGCTACCCTCTCCGAAGTAGGGAGCTTAACGATGAATTGCTTATCACGTCCTGTAAAGGAAACATCGGTAAGGTGTTGTTCATTTTGAGGCAACGCGTTAAAAAAATCAGGAAAAATTTCATTTGAAGGTATGCGAAGAAGCATCTGCCAAAATGATTTTAACAACCAATCACAGCTAAAAGTATCTGCAGATAAATTTCTCAATGTTAAGAATGAGCTCTAAATGTTTTTTGAACATTAAATCGCAATAACGGATAATAGAAATATTTTGGAGCTATTCTAGTGAGTCGCTCACTGGCTACACCTTTAAAATTTAACGACTCAATACGATACCGTATTGCTAAATATCGCTAAGAAAAATACCGGTAAAATAGAATATAGGATAGAATCGTAGGCGGATGGGTATAAAGCGGTTTACTTTACATAATTTATATATTTAGTCATCAATTGGGAATAAACTGAATTGATGATGATGATGATGAAGATGATGAAGTGAAGTAAATGCTTGTTTACTTTTTTGTGAAGGTTGTTTTGTGACACGTGAAACTAACGCAAAGATATTGGACGCTTAATTATTTCCAAAAAATACATTCATCAAAATGAAATTTCTCAGATTTTTTTCTGACAGTTGATGTCATTTCAAGTAATTTCGTTGAATCACCTAAATCTTTGTTGCAATAGGTTGTCACTTTCTCAGGATTCAGTTGTGACGTCATGAATAGCATGGACCCCTTGGATATGACCCCTGAACCAAGGACGATGGCGAAGGTGAATAAATACGCGGCGACCTTGAGAAATTTTACAGTGATTTCCAGACATTTCTGGTTGGCCATTGAGCCGGATTCCTCCTTGATCGGAGGGTCCCTGAACACGTCCCATCCTTTCGTTTCTTGAACCGTACGAACACTGCGGATGGGAAACAAGAAAGAAAAAAGTTACTGCAGGAACGGCTTCAGGATCGGTTTTGCTGTAGCAAAGAGTAGAAAATTTCGTCCAGTTCGAAAAAGGTTCGCGATCGCGATAGCTTGATCGGCAGTGAAATGCCAAGGCGAACTGGATTGCGCTGTTGCAGGAGGGAAAGTAATTGGTCGATGACCGTTGAATATTTGATATCCACGAATGTTGCGGGTCTTTTTTTTTACTTACCTTCCTCCGTAGATATTTTCTGTTAGCGGCGAACTTTCGTCGTCGCTGAGGTTCTCGTCGCTGTACGTTTCATTTCTCAACCCTGTGGACGTCATGGTGCTGCGAAAAAAAATGATTCATTGCGATATTTCGAAATAATTTATGAGAATTGTCCAGTAACACGAAGGTCGGTTTATTTCGAAATTGGGTTTTAGACACCCCGTTCCGGTATAGCTGAATCATAACTTGATTTATCCGATTTCATGATGTTTCAATTAAATAACAATTAGATTGTTCAAAATTTTAAAAGAATGAGTAATGCATTGTGAGAACGATTTATACTTTATTATATTATTATTATTATTATTAGTTTTTAAACTTTTTTTACAATTATTTGACAGCAACTTATGTGAAAGAATTTGTCTCCTAAGAGGGTCGAAGAAATAGAAAAGAAATATGAAAAATGGTGGAGGTGGTGGTGCTCACTCACGATATGCTGATTTTGATTTGATTATTTAACAAGTCTGCAATACCAGTACTTTTAAAAATATCTGGTTTAACTAAGCGCTGATGTTCTCATTCAATATTATAAATATAGCTGATTTCAAAGTTCGCATTAGAATATGTATTAATTGATAGAAATCAGAGTAAGCAGATATCTCTTTTTGAGTAGCTTTCTTTCATTTACGAAAAACGTTCTCGTCCTCAAATCAATTATCATAAATTCTCTGAATATGATACCAAGAGATAGAATAGCTCCATATCAATCATTTATTTCTGTCAAAGCCTCCTACCATCAATCATAAACTCTTTGTTAACATCGATATTCGAGTTCCCCGGCTCAAGCATCGATTTAGAAAGTTTATCGAATCTGCGGAACAATAACGAAATTACGAAATCAACCCAATAAGTCGCGAAATTACACTGGTGCACATTGTAGGCTGGTTTTCCATCAGGGTCGGTTTCGAATAATCAACATTGGAGCACAATGGAATGAAGAAACTCCTCGATTCTGACGTTCACAATCTTTTATAGAAGGTTTGAAATATCTGTCAAAAATCAAGTGAATTTCACGAACATTTGCCGAGCAGACTTTCACCAAAATCGACTGAGCTAATTTTCCAAATGTGTGAGGAAGGAGGAATTACAGTGATATAAAAAGTAAAATCCGTCAATTATTTCTATATCTATATTAGAAGGACTCGTTAAAAGTGTTTGCGATTTTAAGTGGTTGGCTAGTGCCGATTTAGCAGTTGTAAACATTTCACCTGAACATTGGAAGAGCGCAGGAGGTGCTGGCGCAAGGGGATAAGTTAAGCAATATTCAATATCGATTTTTCTCTTCAGACCGATTGCTAAGAGTCTACCGAATACATCTCGTTCCATTTTGAGAAGCACTCGTTTGCTTCCATCTTTATTTTTTTGCGTTTTCTTTAAGCAATCTGCAGTGAAATTCATAATGACATTCCTTTTTATTGGCTTTGTAAATGTACTGGGATCTTCAACACATGAAGAAATAAAATTCCATTTCTGGATACTACCAAGCGATGTAACATTCAAGAGAAAATCCGTGATTTGAAAAGATGCTGCCCTTCCCGTGCTTATGTTGAAAAGTATGTTGTGATCTATATTTACATCAAATGGATTTATAAACTTCTTTACCGTCTCTGTTATATCATTCAAATGTTTTTTGTCTATCCTGATTTTATTCTGTTTCAAACAATTGATAGTATCATCTTCATTCAACAAACCCGTTTCGTTCTTGACAGCTGAAAGAATTTTTGTCCTCATACTATGACTTAAGGCCCATCGCTGCCTCGCACTTATGGAATTCGTGAAGTGCTTAATCCCACTTAATGTACTAGCTGCGTCTGCATTAATAGTTTGCTCCAGTGACAAGTCAACTGGTGATCTAGAAAACTTTGCCTTTGTACGCCTAATACCGAACGCCCCTTTACGAAATTCCGACAAGAGTCACAAGACAAGGTAGTAGGTAGGTAAATTACGAAATTGCTTCTTGATAACTATATCATGAAAGAACAACTAATCTGGTTCACTTATCGTAACCTTGACTCAAGTTTCACTCTCATAGGGAGTGTTTTGGATCAAACATGTTCTAATGTAAAGAATAACAAAGAAACATTCAATGGAAAAAATCGAGTCCTTTTGTGAACCAGAGCGGCATTACTCGGTTGGGTTGGGCCGTTTAATAATTCACCTTGAAATTGCAGTTAGAGTCAACTTTCAATGCCGAACCGTAGAACGTTCTTTCTTTCCGCGATACCATACGAGAGCTAATCGGGAATTTTGGGTCGGTTTCGAATAATCAACATTGGAGCACAATGGAATGAAGAAACTAACATTATTCACTTTCGAACTAGTGAATAGTTCATTATAATTTTTAGAGCAAAGATGGTACGCATGTTCCTTTTGGAAAGTTCACCGTTGAACATCGTTCGCTTATAATTTAATCCGTTTATTTCTTCATTTCTGTGTTTTCACTAGAATATCGATTATTGAGCTTCCAATTCATCATGCTTTGAGCCTTTTTACGAAGAATTGGGTATTTTAAAAATATTTCTATGAGAGTTCTTCTTCATGTTCGTACAAAAGTTGTATTTCATTTTGTGTTCAATAAATAATTCTAAAGTATTCCTGAATAATTCTTGAATAAATCAAAACTTTGATTTAATCGATGTTACAAAATTATGATTCAAATTTCTCAATGTGATATTCTACTTTTTCTTAAAAACATTGTGCTGAATGATCTAGGCTCTATCATTAACTTCTCTTGATGTTCCAATATTTTTCTTCATTATTTGTGACGTTTCTTAATCAAGTTATATATAGCACAATAAAATAAGTATTTCATCTCATGAAAGAAATATTTCGATTCATGTTTTTAGGAGAAGTTCTTGAGAAAAACTTGTTTTCATAAAATGAAGGTAAAATTAAGCAAAAAAAATCAATTAAAAATCAATGAGCTCGAACATATAAATAAAATCGAATGAAAAGTCGGATTCCTTCTAGAAGATTAAAAATGAATTTTCACAAATGATCAATAGTTGCTGATGAGGTTTTGGATTTTATTGAAATCTTTTTCAGTTTTGTTGATAGCCGAAGGTAGTGCAATTAGAATTCCGACTTTTTCTGAACGTGTAATATGAAATAGAAAATACATTTGCGGATATCTGTGCACAAATTTTCAACTTACATTCGTCAATGTCACAATGCATTTGTCAAAAGAGACTAAAAAATGAATATATAAATTATCTTTATTTTATTTTTTCTTTACTAAAAATCTCTTTTCAAGCATAAAACAAAATAACCCCAGAAGAAAATCGAAACTATAATAGCTGAATAAAATTATGATTATTTTATTCATAACATTATTTATAATTGCATTTGAAAATTATTTCAATTAATTAGTTTAATTTTAATTAATTTCAGAGTTCATGAGGAAATATCTTCTTTCTGATGAAGATTCTGCAGAAAATCGAAAACACTGAACGGTTGTAAAACTCGCATCTGTGATTTCATGAAGAAGTTTCAAGTGTTGATAAAGTTGATAAAAAAATATTATAAGCAAGTATGGCTCATTTCATATTAATCCAATCACTATGTCACCGCCTAAATCACAATGATATATACTTTCGCTTAATTGTTTTCTTGAAATTTCTGATCATTTTTATTCAATTATTCAATACAAATAAAATTGCCTACTGCTTCAACAAACTTAATTCTCTCATCATAATCAAGTTTAGTAAAAACTCAACATTGAAATCCTAAATTTTTTGCTACCATATTAATAGCACAAAACTATATAGCGTCCGCTATTTCTGGAGGGATATTTCCGTCACTTTTCATCTTATAAACGTTTTTTCGACTCAGGTGAATGAAGACTCGATAATACTTCAACCACGCCGAACAATATTAACGACGCTCTATTAAGAAATGATAACCACAGAATATATTTCTGATCTCTAGTGACAACTTAAAATCCAATTTGTCTATGACAGCAAATTAAACCAAGCTGAACGAAGTAGTCCAAATCAACCCTCTTCTTTAATGTCATTCTTGCAGGCAATATTCAATGTTAGGTATATGAACTAAATATCTCATCTATGTCTGGTCTTGACGTTTGTTCTAGTCAAGATATCTTTGACTATAAGCTTGATACTCCGCGACAGAAAAACCTAATCTAATTTATTCATGAATCTAGAATTGAAAAATCGGCAAATTGAATCAAGGCTTTTCGTTAATGGTACGATATGTTCTTTTAAGTTTTGGTACTTTATTCGCGTCATTAATATTCAAAGAGATATATGAACTACACTTCTCATCTATTTCTATCTACTGGCTTAGGTTTTATTTCGATGTCACCACTTTCCCGCATGGGTAAAACCGGTTTTAACCGTGCGGGAAAGACATTTCCGCACAGTTGCATGCAATTGGTAACTTTCTACAATAGTCAAGCGTGACGATATGTATCACTTTTGTACACGTGGTCGCCTAAAAAGATATTTTATGTTCACATCATTACATTTGCAAAAAATTATAGTAATCTCATGCTAATATGATGTAGTTCATCATAATATTTCTGGATGTGAAGGAAAATTTTGTTAAAAGTTCTAATTATTTCACATGACAACATTGAAAACCTTTATTTACATTGGTATTAAGCCATAAGAATAAATGAATTAATTACGTTTTACAAGTGATAAAATAGAAAGTATTTCAGAGAAAAAATTGAGTTGGCGGTAGAAAAACCTGATACATATTTATTTATAAAGTATCCGAATTTCAAATTAGAATTTCTCTAGTTTCCGCAAGCCTACTAGGTGATTTTATTTCATAACAATATCGTACCTGTAATTTCAATTTCACAAACGAACACTGTTGGCTTATACTTTGAAATAAAATTTGGAACGCTGATGTATTGTAACAGTCGTTGAATGATTTTTTTTCACTTTTAGAATCCTGAAACACTCAAATTTATATTACCCTAGCAATATAAAATCGTTTGTTGTGGTGAATTATGAACACTTTAAAATATGGTGCATTCACCATTGAATTGAATGTGGATGGTCCCATCCACACAGTTTTTTGCAATCGTTCATTTACTATTGATTACCGATTCTGATAGATTTTAACGGAATCTTCTACTATTTGCAGAATTTTCTTTTCTTAATTGAAGAGGTTGCAATTATAATCCGCGTCTTCTTCTTCAGATTTGAACTACACTGTTTAATTTTATTGGCTCTTGTTCTTGTTGTGGTGGTTTTCTTCGTTCTGTACACTAAATAGTAAATAGAATAAAACACGCTACATTCCGAAGAAAATTTATTTAGGTAATTGTTACACGTAACGGGTCTCGAATTAAAATCGTATCGCGTTCTGGTACAAGATACGCTCCAATAATTAATAAATTACGTCAGTATTATACATTCCTTTGCATCGAAAGAAAATATTCATACGGAAACGCAATATAACTTTAAATTTTTTTATATACCAACTCCGATTGTTGGGGGATTTGATTTTCGCAATTTCATCAAACGAATAAATTTTGACAGGAAGGGAAATAAAATGAGCTTTTGAATTTCCATTGCGCGTAAATGATTTCGCAACTTCCCTCCATTCAAGATTTTATTTTCGCAATGTGCCTTATCGTCGATTGACAGTTTAACGGACGAGGTCGTGTTCGAAATATCTTTGATCATCTTCATTCGATCGACGGATCGTTGGGAAATGTTTCCTCCGATAGTAATCGGTAAAGAATTTTAAAAATACGAAACTCGATTTGTGGATAACGAATGCCTCGTTAAAAGTAAATCGACAAGTAATTTGACGGAATATCGCGCGAACGAACTAAAAAGACATTCTATCATTCGGCAGCTGTTATTCGCTCAATAAGTTTCTTGACTGACCCACTTTCACTAAACTTACTACCAGATCAAATCGGCGGCGATATTATTTTATGCGATTTTAAACATTGATGATCAATTCGTATTGTTATATTAGAAAATCGTGTCTTTTGCATTGCGTAATTTTTGGTACATATCAACCTTGATTGGGATGGATTCGTCACATAGTTCACCTTGTGAGGATATATCCGTTTACGAAGCGAAGAAATGGAATTCCAATGACCAGATTTCATCGGCCATGATTTTTCCGACTTTTCCACATGTTTTGTAACGGGATCAGTTGTGATCCATACGCATTAGTCGAATGGATGAATCACCTATTAGCGCACTGATCAACATTGTAACGGTACCAATTTATCAATTAAAAATTTCATTTTCTTATTGAATCCGATAGTTTTTGTTATCATTTCTTAGATGATTTTTCTTGTTGTTAATTCATTGTTTCGCGTTTCCCAGGCGTGAAGTTTCTAATCCCATTCCAACAATATTTCATACGGACGGTTAATTACACAATAGTTTCTCACCTGTTTTCGGTTAATCCGTTTCGTTTTTTCAGATCGCTGAGAGGGTTGAAGCGTGTTAAAATAGCTCACGAATTTTCAATTGTACTCATCGCATTTTCGCGGTCACTCTTTTCAAGTTGCCATGTCTTCGACAGATAAATATTGACAAACTAAAATAATTTACATATAAGCTTTCACTACTCCGACCGCGACTTCTTCGCACTGACTTGGTACCATTACCGAAGAAGTCGGTGGTACCTCGATTTCTTACGCGCACGCGTGTCTCAAGGAAATGTCTTGGAGGATTGACCCCGGATGTGTGAAGTGTTTAATTGTGGGTTGTCAATCTTTGGGACAGTGTTTGAAGGGTGATTATTTTTTGGTAAACAGGTTCTCCAGATTTTTTAAAAATGAGAAAAAAATTTTCCTTACTCAATGATTTTCCGGGGCGTGGGCAACCTGCTAAAACAACTTGAATCTAACCAATAACTATCTATTTATGAATATTTCTTGGTTTTTTTAGGGACTCATCGTGTATACATTTAAATAGTTTTGTGCATGTTTAGAGAATCGGCAGAAATCATCTCGCAGAAGTTAATGTTGGAGTGAAGGTCCAAATTGGCAAATGTGGCGTCTTTTTCCTGAGGTAACTGCTTGAAATGTTAAAATTATCGATTAGATCAAAAAACCGTCAAATATGATTTATTTGCTATGTAACAAATTTTTTTCTGAAACCTATTTAATCAAGTAATTTATACACAGGTATTTGAATACAATTTTTTCATAAAAAAAGTAAAAGTAGAAAATGCTAGTTATATCATTCAAAAATTAAGGGACCGTTGTACAAATGCCAATTAAGTATTCAATCACAATTAACTGTCAAAATCGCAATTAGATTAGAAATTTCGACAAGGTCAAAAGTTAATTGATGCAATTTTCATTCTAGTTCAGGCGCCAGAGGTAAATTTGTGTAAGAAAATCCTAGCAAGTTTCAGTTTTTTCATACATTTTTGTATATTAATTACCATAGATATAAATATAACATTTTAGTTTGGGTGAAAGTAGCTAAAAAAATATGCTAAAGTAAATGATTTTAAATGTTTCAGGTTTATGTTGTCAAACAAATGTTACATTCGGACTAAAAAATGAAACAGGAACCCAGTAATGCGTTAAGATTTTTTTCTCGAAAATTATTGACTGAATATTTGCAGCTTTTTCATTTAACATGGAAAGACAAGACCTACGAATAAAACAAAATGTTATTTCTTTTGGAAAAGTAAAGAATTAGCTGAAAGAGTGTGTGTGCTCCAGAAGGCACGAACAGATTCAATGGATATATTTTATGCTGCAAAGAATCCTCTTTACACGTCAGCGTGAGCCATCTTACGGTGAGCATCTGAATATAATACTAAAAAGAATTCTGCAATATTCATTAATCTGATTTTTTTTTAATAACACATGTAATATGAAGTTATTTAATTCTATTCTAAAAAATTAGAAATAAATACAAAAACAGATTTTTTTAAGAATGATTTTCAAATATTAAAAAGGCAAATATTTACAGATTTTTCATTTTCAGAACTTTAGTTACAAACTCTTCATTATATTAAGGCGAGTTTACAATAATCTTGAATAAACTGAGTCACCTACAATGCAAAGCGTGTTCTAAATCCTGAAACAGAGTGGGATGCATGCTTAAGCAGTACGACTAGGGAATAGTACCGGACGGAACCGCTCCTGGAAATATGTTTTCACGAACTATCCACAGAGTGTAGTATACTTTTTTGGGTTCTTCAAAATCATTTATCATCCTTGGTTTCCAACGGTAATGTTTTAGAGTGACTGGAGGTCGTGTTTTCCAAGCATTTGATTTTTTACTTCTTCCTTTACTTTATTTTCAATTGTCTACAAACGCAAGGAAATGTGTCTGCAACCTAAGGGCGTGAAACTTGACAGGTCACAGAACGATCAGGAGATTTAAATAATCTCTATGACAAATATTGTATGTATTATGGGTAACATTTTTTCTTTTCGATGGTTTATGCGATAATTGCAATTATTGACTCGTTTTTAAATTATATTACTTTACAGAGTAATGTATCGAAAAAATATTCATCACAGTAACGAAAATCATTTGATTTCTGATTTTTAAAATATTCACAAATTGACTTTTCAAGTATTTACAAAATAACTTTTCTCCCTCATTCAAGAGTACAATTTCGAACAAAACAGACTAGATGAAATAGAAATTGAGATCTTCAAGCAGTTTTTTTGCTCAGATATTCGTCGCGCATATTTTTGTTCAATTGCGCTCCAATATGCATTCTGATCCATTCGGGAGCCATTTGGGTGAAGAAACACTGTAAAATAATTAAAATTATTGTTTTTTAATTTTTGTTTTATTATTGTCACCTGAATGCCATGCGTCCAGTAACCAGTGGATTTATTTTGTTTTCCAAGCGTTGACACGGCATATCTTGCGTACATTTGTGCATCAGGTACCATCAACGTGGTTCGTTGGAACATTTCGCTGAATTTGTTCATCTTTGTGTTGACGAAAAAGGGACTTAAGTGTTGGACTGTTAAACCAGAACTGCCATATTCGTAACGTAAGGCCATTGTGAAGTTTTTTACGTAAGCCTTTAATAATAAAATATTTTTGAAACGATTATAAGTCATTGTTAGCACCTTTAAACTGAAGTTCAGCTTTCTACTTACTTTAGTAGCTGCATAAACGGTCATCAAAGGTAATGGTTGTAATTCAGAACCTGAAGAAACGTTTACTATGGCACCCTTTCCTCTGTGTCGCATTTCTTCGATGAAGGTTCTGCACATCATTGTCACAGCACCAATATTTATATTTATTATATCCCAAAGTTCATTCTCAGGTACTTCACTCAAATACATTGGGTACTCGTACTGCTTGCCAACATTATTTACTGCAACAATGAATTTTATTTTAGAGATATTAATAAAGGCAATCCTAATGCTACGAATATATTCAGGTACACATCTTTGGATGCCACACGGACTGTTGTGATCACAAAAGCCTGTTGTTTTAGAACTTTGATCTTTGATATACAATATGTTATCAAACTAACTTTGCTGCGAAATCACAGATATTTCTTGGTGGTTCCCTTTCTTCAATGAAATTTTTAGCAGATGGGATTAAATATATTCAAGGAATAAAAATAATTGTTTCCGAAAAACATAGTTTTTCAGATCACCGCTGCTTTATCAGCAAATATTTTAAACGTTTCTGTTTGGCGCATCCACCAAAAAGTATTCTATAGACTGTGTTCAGAAGTGTTAATTTACTATGACTGTGAATATTTCTAATCAAAACAATGGCAAATTAGTTGGACAAATTGATAAAATACAGGTGATGTCAAGGTAACCATGTACAATAAGTCTTATTGATAAGTTTTACAACTTTCATTCAAATTTAATACAGGTTTCACAACCATTTTTACATACGACTGACTTTTTTAAATGAACTCCTCTGCATGAATTTCCTTTGTCTGTATAGATCAATTTTTTAATCAAACCAGTTTCCTTTCTATTCCATGATTCTGTAACAATAAAGAAATAATCTTCTTTTTTATGTGATTTTTTTGCTTCAACGTCGCTGTTGCATATCCGGTACATAAATGACGTAATCCGAATTTTATAAAAGAAAGTAGTCCGCTGTGTCCGTCGATTTGTTTCATTAATAAATAGAATTCATGAGGATAAGATGAAATGATTCATGCGACAGGTTTGAGTGTATAACTTGTCGAAAAAATTACATAGAAAATTGGAAAATTGGAAATTGGAGCGATACACTTAATTGACAGTTGAAAAATTAAGGTACCATCTCTAATAAAGTCGTAAAAATAAAAATATTAGCAGGAACCGCCCATATTGTAACAATCCATGTACTTTGGTACCAACTGAATGACAATAAGAATATGTTCATGGTAGATTTATGTGCCTTGAAATTTCTAATAATGCTTTAAACTTATGAACACATTTATGATGCTTTTCACTCACCTAAAATACCAACAGGAATTCCGCCGATTTCACGTTTTACGATTTCGATCGCTTTCTGTCCCAAAGAAAAATCGGCAGCAATCGTTTTCGTTTTTACCGAATATTTCGCTTCTGAAATATCAATAAGTCGATTTGAAAAAAAAAGAAAGTCAACGCTTACCTATTTCTTTAGCGGTTTCCTCTAATTTTTCCGCATTTCTACTGACCAAAACAACGTTCAATCCTTTTTTGGCTAGTTCATTAGCGTACGCTTTACCGATTCCATCGGTACTTCCTGTAATTACTTTTAAAAAAATCGTCATTAGAATTTGGAGTTATGGAATTGTCTGAAGTATAGACACTTTCTTTTCGTTCCAGCAACGTAGCATGTAATCGAAGTGACCCTCATTTGAAATGAATGCTAAGTTCAACGTAACACGTGCATATAAACATGATTATTGGATTAAGTAAAGCGATGAATTCAGTTGATAACGAGAAAATGATATTTCGATCAGTGAAAACTGAGGGTGATCAATCATAAATCACGTTTTGAGTTTTTTTAAATCTTAAATTATGATGATTAAGAAATAAGTATGATCACCATTAGTAAGTGTCAGGCATGCGATTAGTCGAGAAGCTACCGTTGAACATTGAAGAAGATAAATATGATTGACTTACAAGCCCAGGATCCGTATTTCTTGATCAACGTTGAATTTTCATCGTTCGGTAAAAAGAATGGCGCTAACAAGGCACGTACGGCTTGCAACACGCCCCAAAAACTTTCTAGCAAGAACGTTACGGCTACCAAAAGGCCCAAAACGGCCAAGGTCAGCGTGTAAATGTTGCAGGTCAACATCACTTCTGAGAGGAAAAATACATTTTATTACTCAATGACATTTCGAGTTGGAGCAATAGCTACGAGCTCGACTGAAAAATTCCAACCTACTTGACGAAACTTTAATTGCAATTTGCGGTGTTTTTCGTTGAGATCGACAGTTTTATTGCGACAATATATTCCAACATACGTATGTTGTTATTATTCCACTAAAAAGTATCGAAGCAAAATCGCACTTTACTTTATTTCATGGTACTGATAGTGCCGTTTTCTCTCATTAAGTGGAAAATGTCACATCGTAAATCAAGTTAATGGTTGTCATCAAAATGTGCCATTTACATCGAACGCAGTTGCATATAATAAACAATTCTATTACAAACTTGTCAATAAGCTTATCAATGAATCTCTTTGAATCCGTTCGAGCAGATATATCTCAGAATCTCGTACAATTAAATAAATTAATTACGGTTCTTGCATAGGAAACTTGACTAACCAAAGAAATAAGTGACGATTAACTATAAGCAATGATGAAAAAAGCGACGAATTTACTTATGGTTGGTTAGATAATAAAGATTGGTCACTTTTTCGAGGTGAAAGTATTCAATGTTGTCTGTTTAAAAAAATAGAAAACGACTTGTGAAATATCTACCGGCAAACTTGCACATCGTAATTTAAACAACCAGCAATTAGGTAATAATCGATGCTCCTTCGAATTATCTCGTGTCGTCGATTGAAAATTTGTAACTACCTTCTCTCTATCACTCGTCGAATTTATTAGTGAATTGGTTCCATAAATTTTGATGACTTTCTCATGAAATGTATCCGAATAATCGATTATGTAACATTGATATTTGCTGGGCCCGTCCGCTCATCCCGACATTAATTGCAGCATATTTCTCACAGCAATTGGAACGTCAAAATCGTGATCTTTAAATACTTCAAGCTATTATCGATAGTTATGTATGCAATTCCAGAATTTACGGCTCAGCTACACCAGTGCCGTATGTAGATTCAATTACCCAAGAATGTTTCGATCTTTCACATTCTCCTTTGCAAAATAAACACGCACTGATCAAGATTACGCACCGAGTCGACTACCAACAAATGTCGCCGATTTTCGCCGAAAAAACGATTTTCACTCGATAAAACTCACCAATTTCAGCCGCTTGCCGCCCGTATCAATAGTGCGATATCGGAACGAACGAGCCAACAACTACGGCAGGAGATAATTCAACGAATGAACAAAGCGGGTCGCGAAGGGGGCCAACGAGAACTTGCTCCACCAAATCGAAAATGGAAGCGCACCTCAAACGTCGTCGACGATTTCGTAACATTCCTTCTTCACCTACGGAGAAGCAACGGATTTTCAAATTGGTTTCCCGGAAACGCCTTCAAAACTCAGGGTGAGCCCAAATACTTTGGTCGTATTTCACCGCCCACAACTTAATTTCATTCGAACAACTTTTTTTACTCCGATTAATTCAGTTAGAACTTTATTCAGCTAAAATAACAAACAAGTTTATGTTCACAGGATATTTCGTCCGAAGTGTAAAATTAAAATATTCTCATAAACGAAAATATTATCTTCGCGAAAATGACTGCGAGGTCTGCGAGCGAATTCCATTTTATTCACTGCGAACGCCGCGAATTAATCACACTTCTCGTATATAAAAATGCTTAATTATTGAAGCACAAAAATACACGCATCCACGAATACCGTAAATTAGAGTTCTTGAGGTAATTGCACATGAGCCTTTAGGCTCAAAACTTGAATTACTCGATAAATTAAATAACTAATAGTTCAATACATCCACCGGCTGAATTTATGCCAATGTCGAGCGTCCTTGCATTGTAATAACTAGATTAACAAGAGATTGCGCTAATAATGTTTTGTTATATTTGTTGCAAGAGTAGGTCTTTGGCGGAAACTTTTTGCGCCGCTTTTCAAATGAGTTTTTTTTTCAAAACTATAATTCATCTACGTCCACTTCACTTCCCCTTTGAATTCGTGTTGAAATTTTCCGATATTTACTTCAGCAAAACCGGAAAATAATGGTTCTAAAAGAATCCTTGTCTTTGAGGAAGTGTCAAGAATTACTCAAGGTGTTTTTTTAAAAAAGTCTGGAGGTACAATTCCACCTACGTCCTATCCAAGATGATTTCGCGGCCGACCCATCGAGCAGAATTTTTCTGCAAAAAGAAATGTGTACCAATTTTAACGACGGAAAAATAAATGAAGCGTAGCTGGGCGATATTAACCTTGAAACGATATTTAAATAATGTTTTTGTTGTTATCAATTTTATGATATAAACTGACATCAAATGAACGAAATTTACTTGCGACATTCACTGATGAAATGCATTGGTATTTAAAATGACCGTTTTTATTTTATCTTAGCAAAAAAATTTCAGCAATTACCAAGAATTCCGAATACGTTCGTCGTTCGTTAATAAATTCTGAACAGGTCGTTTCTTATGCCAATTAATTCAATGTTTTCGCCATCGTGATAAACATTAAACGAATGAATAAAATTCTCAGTTTCTGATTTCGTATTATAATTAACAACGATTGGTCAAATTATGAACCGTTTTTTTTTTGAAAAATATCATTTCGGTATCATTAAATATAATATTATAATAATAACATTTATTCAACACCGTTATATATGACCTTGTTGATTTCTCCCATCGATTCGATAACATCTTCAGAATATCAATATAGTTGTTGTTGATCAACTTTGTTGTAGAATGAGAAAATTTTATTGATTTACAATCATTTTCTGAACTGAAACTATTTGCTTACCAAGTAGCACGAGTCAACCAGGAACAGAGTGAAACATCAAAGCAAATATCGCTTACAAAACGTATAGAAGATAATATCAATCAAATGGAACTTCCCGAACCACAACAGGGTCCAAAAAAACCCTTCCAGTATCGAGACGAATTGAAGCAAAAGTTAATATTTTGAAATGCAAGTAGCAGTTGATATAATATACTCCGATGCTATGCTAGCACCTGAATAAATTGTTAGCAAAACACTCTCCATCGCCTGTAAATCTTGATTTTCCAAACGTGTTTGAGGCCAACATCGAAACATTTTATGTTCTCAAAGCCATTCATTCTGTCAAACGGGGCTGCGCTGGAGGTTTAGATGGTTTTTGGACCACTCTGCAGGACAAGCAGAAAAAATTGCTCTTCAATCCATAACCAATCTTGTAAATTTTTTATACGGCGCCTCATTATGCGCACTGAGCAAACCTAATGAAGGAATACGTCTAATAGCAGTGGGAAACAACTTCAGACGACTAGCAGCAAAAGTAGCCTGTGACTTCTCCAGGCAAGTGATGAACGAATATTTATCACCACTTCAGTTCGGTGTTGCATGTTGCGATACATGCAGTTAGAACTGATGTCAACCAAGACGAACATCGTGGAAAGTAATTAAAATAGATTTCTCAAATGCATTCCTGGTTTGGGGACATAATGCTAAAAGAAGTTCAAATTCATCTACCAAAGCTCTTACCTTTTTTTCCCAATGGTACCGGAACCCTTTTCACCTCGCTTTTACCAACAAAGAGATAATTGTGGGCGCATGCTATTTGCTCTGTCCTCTGAACTCAACGTGTACCTTAACGACGGAATTCTTGCGGGCACACCAGAGAATGTTCTTTCAAATTTGCAACACGTAATGCATTGGCCTACATGTGAACACCAAGAAATGTGAGATATTTTTCTGCTCAGGACGGAAGGATAAAAAAGTCTTCAACAAATTTAATTTTCATTTCGCCTACGATACACCTGAGGGCGACGATCAGAGCTGAAGAGGCAGAATTGGGATTCATCAGAAAACAGTACATTTTCCCAATGCCAATGCCACGACTGAAGTGGAGCTGGGTGGGGCATGTCGCGAGACAGAGCAGCAGCAGATGGACATCCAGAGTCACTCACTGGCGACCAAGAGAAACTACAAGGAGTAGAGGCCGACCACAAAGAAGATGGCTCGACGACATTAAGACCGCCGTTGGCAGTGACTGGTATCACAAAGCCCAAAATCGCCAAACTTGGATGATGTATGGAGAGGCCCATGTCCAGGAGTGGATGAGAGAAGGCTGATGAAGAAGAAGAAGAATCCCTAGGCCAATTAAGGTGAACCCTCACTCTGTGATGATCTGCAGTCAATCTGGGAACTGTAGCAGGCACTGGGGGATGAATGTGCCTATCGCTACGGGGTGTCAGCGCTCACCATCATCCCATGGTCGTTAGCCAGCTGAAGCTGTAGACTTCTAGTTGTAGTGTAGCTGTAGTGTAGTGTAGCTATAGTCTAGTGCCTTGCCCTGGTCTCCTGACATTTCTCTGGACCTCGTGAGAAATTTGGAGATGGTCGAATGGCACACATGGAACTCCCTTCCTAATTCCCGACATGACATACCTTCCCTGGAGAGAGTAACGATTTCGAAATTTCTGTTTTCAATAAATTTGTTACCCGCAAATGCTGATTTCCAATTAACATGTGAAAAACATCTACCGTACAGAAACTGCAATATCAAGAAATCCGATGAAAACGAGTATGAAACTTATTTTAGTCCAAACGTTAAAAAGACAGCGATTGGATGGAAAATATAGATTTCTTTAGATTAGAAAATATTTGAAAAGTTCGAATGATGAATACTTCCTCAAACGTAATAATAAGTGTTTGAAACCGGAAATAAAACTTCTGTCCAATCAAACCGGGTTTATTCTGAAGGTTACATTAGGTTCAGCTGTCGATACTAAAATAATCAGTTGCGGTTCCTGGTTGATTTGCATTCAATACCTTCTGCAATTTTGACCACAATATCGATACCGTATTATAAAAGTACGTGTTGTATACATATCTATAAAATAACATGCAGTTTGATAACCATACCTCAATGTACACTTTACTAAAATAACTCTTCTAAATTTTTATTACATACAACCAGAGGGTTTTGCTTGTTATGTTATCTTGTTATATTAATATATTTTCTTCAATACTCCTAAGGAGAAAAAGCAATTGATCGATAAGAAAATTGATGTGGAACAATTGTAACCGACCTTAATAAACAATAAACTACCCTTTATATATACACAACGTTTTCCGCGGGGAAACCATCAGGATGCGGGGGAGGAAAACCGACTTGACACATTAGTCGATTTTCCGCCGTTTGAAGGACGTCCGATTCGCGGTCCGCGTCGCTTTGATCAGAAGCGGGATGGCGACGAAATCCCTCAGGTCTTAGGAGATCGTCGCTTTGCGGGCCCCGGGACTCCTTTGCGTGCTGAAAGAGATCCGCGGATTAGAGAGAGAGCTCGGGCGAAAATCGGCCGGTGTTTTCCACGGTACAAATTTAGAAACGGTCTTCTTGCGACATACGCATAGATAAATATAAATCGGAGAGCAGACAAAACGCATCCAATTATACCTAGACTAGATACGTAATAGATGATTCTACGACTAAAGTGCGGATGAGATAAGCGAAAAAAAATATATGTGTACACTCAGGACTCTATTCTAATGGTTCTATGTTGAAATCGTAGCCGGGACAACCGGAAAGGGGGAAGTTAATGGGCCACATTAAAGTATGCTCCACACGATACCTATTGGTTCTTTTCGATCACAAGTGTGATTCTCCATTAATAAAAAGTTAATTCAATGATTATGTAAACATTTATGGGTTGGAATTATTTTGTTTTCACAATTGTTTTACCTCTGATATATTTTATTTTTTGCATTTTTCAATATCCTATCCAAAGAAAGAAGTACAATCAAGTTTTCGTAACGATTATTCTCTCTTAAATTTAATTTAGAATCAAAATTCCTTCAAAATGAAACATTAAATATATATTTAGAATGAACACTACATTTTAAACAGCTACAATTGATGGCAATGATCAAGTGGACAAAAAAAAGGAAACGAATGACTTAAATGTGAGTCGCTTGGACAGTTCATTAGTGACAAATTGAAATGGCCTTTTTTGATCTGAAGATGCAATGGTTACCGTCTCTTACAGTTTTTACTAAACTCAGCGGAAAAAGTATTCAGAAAATTATTATTCTGAAGTACTTTGGAAAATCTACAGTTGCGTTTCTGAAAAAGTTTTTATCGCGCTTGTTGATTTTCAAGATTATACCAATGGTACTATTAATTAAATAATCAACTATAATATCAGTCCACGTGGGATAAATGTCAATACTATCGCAATAATAAATATAAATTTAAATTTTATCAAACGCTAAAGTGAGAATAATATAATTGAAATAATCTTAACACAATGGAAATGAGTTATAAGTCAAGAATGAGTAATATTTTTGAAAATTCGTGACACTCAACTACAGATTCGAATAATTGAAAGATGCAAGTTTAAAATCATTTTTCTTTCCCAAGAATCCGGATGACTAAAAAAATATTTGTTCAATTTAGTCATATATGACGCATCGATGTTATTCTTGTAGTTTTAAAAAGTATATAAACTTTTGTTTATATTTTGGTATGAAAAAAAAACACCGTAGTTATGATTAGTTGAAGACCACCCCAATTGGCGTCGATCTGACCTCTTGTCGTCATCATCGACGTCGTCATCATTGCCGTCGTCATAGACCCTGCCAACAGGACGCGAGTTGTGTGTCGCGCGGGAATTCCCCGATTTAACGCGACTATCAAAACCCCTCTCACCTTCATCCCCGATGTTTCCCCCAAAAAGAGGTCCTAGGTCGTCTCGCACCAACTTCCATCAACTAAAACTACGTTCACCAAACTCCTAAAGCATCGGTTAGTGTTTTTTAATTATTTTTTTTTTAGTAAACTGGCCGTTCGAGAGGGTAGCAACGCGTCCACGAGGCGCCCCACGGGCTCCCCGTCTCGGACTGTGGCTGCTGCAGCGTCTGGATCGCTTCCAAACGCGACGCTATACGGAGAATCCCCTCTCCCCCCCAACATTCGGACGAAGCGTCGTCGACGACGACGACGTCGCGACGCTCGCAAAATGAAATATCCACAGAGTTTCGTCTGATTCTAACCGACCTCGGAAACTGCCGGAGATCCTTCGAATATTTCCGATGAAAACTAAACAAAATCTAAAAAACAGTTACTCAAAACCAAAAACCAGAACAAAATTAGGAGGAAACGAATAATTCCAAAAAACCGCTAGCAGATAAAAACAAGTTGGATCTCCGCATTGAGCGAAGAACTTTCTCAGAAACAGATTTGCTTTTAGTTCTTTTCCAGAATTTTTTTCCAGGGATTTCAAAAATTTAATGTCCCCTCCCTCGAATTTAATGAGGACGATTCCTGTCGGCTAGCAAAAATTCTTTGCTACGCTACACTTCTGGGTTCGTCTCTCTCCAACAATCCCTCTTTCTGAAGAGATACATGAGAAACCTGGGTAATTTTAATTATCCTTATGAATTTGTAAAAATTCTGCCCAATTCGGCAAATTTCGTAAAATTTCTCAAATATTTACGAATAATAATAAGTTCTTTTACTCTCATATACTTGAATTTTCTAAACGATGGTGTAACAAATAGACTTGACGCTTGTGCACGAGAATGAAATTGAATTAATTACACCTTTTGAGCTTTGTATGAATAACTTATTATTATTATATGAACACGTGACATCGGCAACAAGGTCATAGAAAGGTCAAAGGTGGCAATTTGAGCGATATCAATTTTTTGACTTCAGACTCTGAAAGCACGCAAAATTTCATGTCCAAAAGAGTTTTCATCAAAAGTTTTGTAAGCCATTTGTTGAAGATTCATTGATCGAAAAATTCCAAAACAAAATTTCTCCGAGGCCTCACTAACTTATGGTTTTTGGATCGCTAACTCTGATCCTACGAACGTCTAACACACGGCTTGCAAAAATTATTTGGATATAAAATTTTCCTTTCTTTCAGAATCTGAAGTCAAAAAAATGACATCGCTCAAACACAGAATTTTGACCTTCATCTGACCTTGTTTCCGACCTCATGTAACCATACAGACACAAGAATCTTAACCAGTGACCTCAAAAACAGTTCTATCAAATTTTTTCAAAAATTTTCAGTTACTTCTTGAACACTTACGTGTGGGGATCAAATGAACCCCAGATTCGGAATAAGCGACACCAAAAATGAATCCCCAAATCGTATGAAGTGAAAACATCTGATGGGGCGGAGGTTCTTTGCTCGGAGAAGCTTTTTTCATAACAAATCTGAGAGAAAAGAATTAAACACGAAAAAAATCAAACCATATAAATAAATTAAAAAAGTCAAGAATTTTTAGTTTCTACTTCTTTACTCTTTAATTGTCTAAGTAATTTACTCAATACCTTGTTGTCGTAGGGTTATATCATTTTTCGAAAATTAGTTCTGAAGTACTCTTTTGTCTGGAGCATTTTCGGTATTGTAATTTTTTTATTTTGATTCGAAATTTGAAATTTGTTTTTTTTTATTGGACGCACTTCAAGTTTGATCCTTTATCTTTTCAATATTTTTGATTTAATGTCGGGAGGGACTGGAAAAATTTTTTTTGAATTTTTTATCAGATTGCATCTTTGTCACGATAAATCAAGATATGGACTACATACTATGAAAATTAAATTTCCAACACTGAGCAAGTAAGAAATAGAAAAGATGCAACTCGAAAACGAGCTTAACGGCTGAAATTTTTTCAGAATCCAATAAAAACAAAAAATTCCTAATTACAAAATTAATAACAATTTTCATCTATTTTGAGTCACGTATTTGACCTTTTGAAATTCGTTCAAGTAATGATAATTTATTTTTCAGGCGACCAGCTACGAAAATAATACATACCGTCACGCTTGCCTATTGTAGAAAGTTACCAATTACATGCCACTGTGCGGGAATGTCTTTCCTGCACGGGTAAAATCGGTTTGATCCGTGCCGGAAAGTGTTGACATCGTAATGAAACCTATGCTAAGTAGATAGAAATAGATGAGAAGTGTAGTTTGTATATCTCATTAAATATTAATGACGCGCATGACGTATCAGGACTTAAAAGAACATATCGTATTATTAACGAAAAGGCAATTTCAATTCGCCAATTTTTCAATTCTAGATTCAGGAATAAATTAGATTAGGTTTTCTTGTAGCGGATTATCATCATTATAGTCAAAGATATCTTGAGTAAAATAAACGTCAAGACCAGACATAGAAGGGATATTTAGTTCATATATCTAATATTGAATATTATGTACCTGCAAGAATGACATTAAAGAGAAGAGTTGATTTGGACTACTCCGTTCAGCTTGGTTTAATTTGCTGTTATAGACAAATTGGATTTTAAGTTCTCACCACAGATGAGAAATATATTCTGTGATTATCATTCCTGAATAAAACGTCGTCCATATTGTTCGAAGTAAGTGAAGTATTATAGAGTATTCATTCAACTAAGCCGAAAAAAAGTTTATAAGATGCAGAGTGACGGGAAGGAGTGAGGGCTGCTATATAAAAGTCGTGAGAATTATTCCTAACAACTCCAAGAGGAAGGTACCAAATAACATAGACAAAAACAAAATAGAGTTGTCTATAATTTTCGCCAGCACGCCATCTAGAAGATGAAGTTCCACTTTGGGTGAAATGTTCATTTTGTGTTTTCAAAGTAATTATCGCATAATTCTTTTTTGTGGTCGCTGGAAAAGTGTCGTCCATTGCTCGTGTATAACCTCACTCGGCTCCGCCTCGTTCGTCAAACTGACACTCGCATGAAGAAATCATCGACTTTCTGCACTTGTTTTAACAAACCGCCAAAGTTTTCAGAGAAAATTTTTTGTGATTCCAGGTTGCGTTTGAAAAATAATCGACTATTAATTAAATAATGAAGCTTCCACCGATAAAATCGACAAAAAAATTTTAAACTTTAATCAGGACGATAGGAGATTCGCGATGAATTTCTGGTTTGAATTGAGTTATTTCATGCATGGCCACTCCCGACTTATTCTGTATGCGATTTCCAAGACAAGATATCATGTCTTTTATAACTAATAATGTTGTAATTGTAGTTAAACGCTTAATTACTTAATACATGATTCTTCCCAGATAAACGTTCAAAATGACAAACATAAAGGGAACGCTTAATCGGGTAATCTCCGAAACTATATTCTTATTAGTGTTGGATTAATAGCAGTAACTGCATGCAAACGAACTCTACTAACGGATGAAATAATGTCACAGTTACCCTGTGAGCGGGGAATTTATAAAGCCAGCCACGCTCATTGCCAAGTCCCCCAAAGTCGGAGAATGTCTTCTAATAACGATAAACAACAAAAACCTGACTGAAAACTACTTACGAGGAACACGAAACGTACGCGGAACGTGAATTAGGGGGTCGATTATGGAAGTTTCGACCAGCACGTCGTTTAGAGGGGGATTAGCGGACGTTTAACGAATTAAATTCAGTTCGCGACGCGAATACGCGAATTTTCTATATTCGTGGAAAATTTGAAGGGGTTGGAACGTCTGATGATCCGAGGGGGTTAAGTCTCGTCCTATCTCATTCACAGCCAGTGGCCTGGTACGCCATTAACACGGATTTATGGACGGTGGATTACTAAGAAAGGGCGGAAAATCCGGCTACACACTAATAGTCGCATCGATTTTTCACATGTGACTTTCGCTAATCATTTTCAACTTAGTAAGGACCTTGTTGTTCTAAGCTCGAAAAGGAGAAGAAAAAGAAACTTGCACACCATCGACTCGTTACGGGTATTGAGTAATCCATTATAACGAGTGGGTATTCATAATAGCGGTTCTTCATGGACTTAATTCGCCACTATAATTCGGTTGATTCAACGAAAACCAAAACTTTCACCGTTCCACTCCTAAAATCATTATATCACAACGGTTGAGGGATACATTGGAAACGAAGTAAGTAAGGGAAGTGATGACGAAAATTTGCCGGTCTCGCTCTTCCCTATCTTTCAAATAATATACATCTCCTTCTGAATTCGTAATTCGGGATATCTCCGCTTATATATTTATTACCGGTCGTAAATTTGGAAAGAATGATTTAGCGTGTCGACGATCCGAAGAATTCGAATTCCAAATTTCCGCCTCGATTTCCATCTTTTTCTTCCGCTACAAAGTTTCTTCGGAAATTTTGCACTCAATTTGGCCGTTCGTATTGTTAATTGTTCGTTAAATTTTGAAACTTTTTAGATACTCAATAGTTAATTGTTTTGTTTTGTTCGAAATTATTTTCGGACACTGCGACGTTCATGAAAAAAAAACGACAAACTTGTTCATCATCCTTCGCTAAATATCTAGTTCCATAAATCCGTAGTGTTGATTTATGAGGTAGTTAACCTTCCTTCATTATGTAGTTGAATTAGTTGTTAACAAAAGAGCTGAAGTCGTAACTTTTTATGCACATCCCAAATGTACATGTTATCACTTAAGCAATGACTAATAATCATTGTTATAACAGTGAACATCATAAAATCCGAAAATTATTTGGAAATTGTCCTTGAATCTCTGAAGAAATGATATAATAAATTATAAAAAGTGTACATAATGTTAAAATGGTTGGGACAAAAAAAATTTCAAAACTTTTCATGCCAATAAAGACACTCAATTGAATTGACGTTTAACACATCGGCAAGAACTACATGTCTATCATTAGCGTAATCTGTGTAATAAAATTATTTGAATAGCAGCAATAATTTTATTCTTTCATTTTGATTCATACTTAAAATTTATAGCGATTTCATTATCATAAATTTCCAAATGATTTTTCGGGATTAACATCGTCTGTAAACAATCTTTTAGTTTCCTATTCCGTTAAAATTGTTGAAGTAACAGCCCCTCCATAATTTTGAAAGTAGAGGAGTTTCAGTTATGAAGGCATTTAAAACTGAGCGTGTGCATGTATACTTTTGGTATTCGAAACTTCGTGCGACGAAAATTTTCTGCATTCATACCGAAATCGGGCCACAATTCACAGCGAGACCACGGCGGATCGCGTTAATAGCGAAAAACAGTCGTTTCTACGTTATCAACACCAATAAAACCGTAGTGTTGTTCAGAAGGCAATTTGTATGCAAAACGCTTGTCTCTCAGCACTCAAGTCAACATAAGCCGTGTTAATTAGTTTTCCGATATTTCCGAGGATTCTCCGCGATTAACGTCGTTAATTAGCCCAATTAAGTATTGGTGAAGGCGCCAGCTTTAAAACGTCCGTTGTTCGCCATCGTATCCAAGAACAAATGGTAATATTGTCCCATTTTCAAGCGGATAAAACGATATTTATTTGGATTTCGGCGGCGCTGACGTCTCCATAGTCTCCCCGGCGTATGATGAAATGATCGCGAGCCGGCCCCCTAGTCGGACGATTAATTTCGCGAAAACAGAAACTGGAAAATTGCGACGCATCCTAGACACGCCGCCGTTAACATAAATTTTAGGCTGCGGGAAATTCGCCCGTCTCGGATGAATCACCAGAAATTGCTTTATCGAGTCTGTCCGCAAAAAAAAACCGACCCGACTTTTCTCATCTTTTTTATTCTCATTGACATTTATTGAATTCCATTCCACAATGACACTAGAACATGAAATGAAATATTCATCTTGAAACAAGGCAGAAGTACTGAAAATGCCGTAGCACGATTACGATGGATATTTCAAATATTCATATCAAACAGCTTTTAATGAAAGTGCAACTTATTTTTTTTTTCAGATATTTCATTAGGAAAGGTGTTATGCAATGGAATGGAAAATGAAAAATCCGGAACGAATAACATCGAGACACTTTCATTATTTAAAATTTGCGTCTGATATTTGGAATTGAATTTCAATTTTTATTTTTTTTACTTTTTGTTAATTCAAATCTTGCATTTACTTCACAATAATATAAATTAATATATTTCAACATTAAAGAAAAAAATTTTTTTTCACAACCTATAGTTTTTTTTTACCTAAGTTACCTAATATATAATACTATATCGACTTATAATTGTCCAAAAATTATTTCCTCTTTATTTTTATTCTTTATTTTTTTTCACAAGTTTTTATAAATCCAGAATATTTTTTTTCGTTTTGTATACTTTGTGGAAGCTGGTTGAATATTTTAAGTGCTTTTGTTACGGAATTTCTCAATCCTACATTTGTTCTTACATTACTTTATACTTATACATCATTAAAATATCTTGTAGAATAAGTATGCAGGATTTTTTGAAGATTATAAACATCATTTTCACTATATATTATTGTAGTTTCTGTTAATAAAACACAGTCATCTTTATAACTATACTTATATTATATTACATTATATTATATTATTATATTATAATGAGTAAGGAAATCTTGGTTTATCAGTCTGGTTAAATACAAATTAGAAGACTCTTCTATCTTTTTCTCGAGCTTTCGGAGTTAGTTTATTCCCTCCTCAGGAGAAGCTACAATTGTGGTAAGAAAAGAAATCGCTCATCAACAATGAAAGAATACTTACAAAATTGAGATTAGTACAATTTTAGATGTTATGTGTAACAATTATCGTTAGAACGTTTTCGAAATCGATACGATCAAATATTTGACTTAAGAATCGATGTTGTCAAATATTCTGAATTTTGTAGTTCAAGATACTATGTGAAAATTATTAATAAATTAAAGTTTTCTTTTTTTATCAATTTCAATCAATAATGAATACCAGTTACTCAAAGAAGAAATGTCAGTCCTGGAATTCATGGAATTGTTTGATTGTGCTATCCTGATAATCTCTAAGATAATACGTTTCCTATAATCAGATTGGATGAAAATTTTTCAATCATTACAAAAAACATCAAACCATTGAAAACCATTTTAACTCATTTGAAAGATACTACACCTACCTTTCAGAAAAGTGATGTTGTATATAAAATTCCTTGTAGTGAATGCGAAAAAGAATACCACCACTACATTAAAACAAAGAATAACTCAACACAAGAGTAATATCAGAACAGGAAAGAATTTTTGTGCTTTAGCACAACATGCCATTTCGACTGGTCATTTTCCAAATTTCAATGAAACAAAAGTTTTGGACAATGAATCAGATTATAAGAAACGTATTATCTTAGAGATGATCAGGATAGCACAATCAAACAATTTCATGAATTCCAGGACTGACATTTCTTCTTTGAGTAACTGGTATTCATTACTGATTGAAATTGATAAAAAAAGACAACTTAATTATATTAATAATTTTCACATAGTAGCTTGAATTATAAAATTCAGAATATTTGACAACATCGATTTTAAAGTCAAATTTTTGATCGTATCGATTTTGAAAACGTTCTAACGATAATTGTTACACATAACATCTAAAATTGTACTAATCTCAATTTTGTAAGTATTCTTTCAATGTTGATAAGAGATTTCTTTTCCTACCACAATTGTAGCTTCTCCTGAGGAGGGAATAAACTAATTCCGAAAGCTCGAGGAAAAGAAAGAAGAGTCTTCTAATTTGTATTTAACCAAACTGATAACCCAAGATTTCCTTACTCATTAGTCATTTGGTACAGTCAACGAAAAGGTATTTATATTATATTATAATGAACAGTTTATTATCGGTCGTGTTATTATTTATTAGATACCTTTCTGGTCTCAGCCTTGCGTCGCTCTTATGCAAAGCTAAACGTTTCTTTAATGCTTGGGAAGTTTGACCAATATAACTTAATGAACAATGTTGACAGTCGATTTTGTACACTGTATTCTTCAATTTCATTTTCGGAAAAACATCTTTTGTTGGTGGAATAAAGGTTTTAGTGTTACTAAATTTGAATTGGAGATATTAATATTTGAATATTTCTTGAATAATTTTCTCAGCTCATCAGAAAGGCCAATGGTATAAGGTAAAGTGATAAAATGTTGCTGAACGTCCAAAATTCTCCTTTCTCTCAACGTATTTTCACCAAAAATCAATTTCTTCAAATAATTTCTGTTGTAACCATTCCCTTCCATCATTAACATAAATCTTTCCAAAGCACTTTTCAGGTAATCTGGGTGTGTTATATTGTTTATACGATTCTTCATATTGATGATCATGTTCGATTTTATGCTCGGATGTTGATACGAAAGATTGTTAATGTATCGATCAGAACTGCACGGCTTCTTGTACCAATCTAATTTTATAATGTTGTTTGAGGTTCGAATAACTAATGTGTCCAGAAACGGAACTGAAAAATTCGTTTCCTTCTCTAAAGTGAATTTTATGTGTTCGTCGAAGCTGTTGAAGACATTCAAGATTTCATTTTCTTTTCCATGTGGGATTGCTGTGATGACGTCATCGACATAGTGATAAAGGAAAGGTAACTGGAACGATAATTTAGAAACAGATTCCATCAGTAGTTTGTTCATCGAGAGATTGGCAATGATGGGACTTAAGCAACTGCCCATAGGACATCCGAACAGTTGACGGTAGAACTTGCCATTGTATATGAAATAATTTGATTCAAAAAGGAACTTGATGACTTCAAGAAAATCTTCTTTGCGAATCGGAGTGGTTCTTGATATTGAATCCCAGTTTTATATTATATATACTTTTATTCGAATTATTTTATTTTGTAAATTTTCCATCTTAGTAAAATATCTTTCAACACATGTTCCTCACTGTAATTATATACCTAAAATATGAAAGAAAGTAGGCATTATAAATGTCTAATTTTGATTTATTAGTCAAATATCCTCTACATTTATAAATTGCGGCCAACATTTTCATCGTTCTATCATAGACATATTCCAAATGTTTATTCCAGTTTAATTTTTCGTCGATTATCAACCCTGAATAATTTATTTCTGGTAACTTTTTTAACGGAATATTATTAGTTTCAAGGCTTAAGTCGGTAATATGCTCATTTTTTTGCTTGAACACTATAAAATTTGTCTAATCTTAATTAATTTTTAATCTGTAAGTAGAAGACTTAGGTCATCATTGACCATTTTCTCTAAACCTGCGATGTTGTCTCCTTCATAAACTCACACCGTATCATCAGCAAATGCGAAATATTTCGCTCCTAGGTTGGCTTTTTTGAAATTAAGCACATATATCGGATAAAGCAAAGACCCTATTACCGAACCTTGCGGCACCCCATAATTATTGTAAGTTCTTCCACTATTAGTATAATTATTATTAAATACATTATATTGTTCTCTATTTGTTAAATATGATTTTAATGAATTATATAAGACTCCCCCGGACCCCATCAATTTTAATTTATGCAGCAACAGATCCAGCCACAAAATGTAAGCTTTCCTTAAGTCTATAAAAATGGCATTACAACATTATTCTGGTCTAAATTGTTTGACACTTCATTTACCAGGTCTACCAGCGCTGAAAGAGTATTGCTCTTTTTTATGAAACCACATTGATAATTGCCTACTTTAAAATTTTTTCCAATAAATTCCATCATTCGATTTTTGATTACTCTCTCAACGATTTTCGAAAGGGTATTAATCACTGATATATTAACGATCAATTAAAATTCTTCAAGAAATCATATAGTAGGATTCAGCAAACATTTTTATGCAAAATTTGCAGACCTACGCATAAATTCACTTCGTTTTCCGTTTTATTGAGAACGCAATGCGTTATACGTTTGAGAGATAGGCAACCTACAATACCAGAACATGTTTTAACGTTACTACAGTAAGCCGTCTGTCGTTTGGAGTTCACTAACTCCATCTACTCGATTGTGGATGGCAACCAATGTCAACCTCCTATCGTGATTGCCCACAACGAATTCTAGTTTTCTATATCGGAAAAAGGTTTTGTAATTACTGCAGTATACTGAGAAAATTTTCTTAGATGTCGCTGCACTTAATTTCGTAACGGTTTCTTAACTATTCGGAGAAATCGAAAATTCTTATCGACACTAAACGATCAGACAGAGTGGTTTTTTCACACCTCGTATTCGGGATGAAAGTTGGTCCGACCCACCGATTTTTGGGGTCTTTTTATGGCGATCAAATATCGGTTAAGGACCTCGGAGAAAATACGTCTTCGCGATACCATCTCGGCTCGTTTAATTATGAACTATAATAACAGTGGTTCGTCGGTGTTCCAATAGCCATGTGAGAATTGATTATTACTTACGGTGGTACCTGACACCGTGAACGGATCTCATCTGATTTATGGTTTTCCTATGGTAATGGTGTATATTTTGGGCAACGAGCTGCACCAGGGTCTATCATCGAGGATTCGGACGTCCACGCACACGCTTTCCCGATAAAACAATTTTCCTGTACTAATTTTCCAGTAGTACCTGGAAAAATAAATCAAATGCTGCTCTCAAGAAACATCTTAAAACTATGCCGAAGAGCGTGAATTACTCTCCCTTGATATTTCTCATCATGGTACCATAGTACCATGTAATCTTGTCACCACAGAAGTCTTGACACAAATAAAGAGAAAAAGAACTTCTGGTCGATGCGACCAATTCCATAATTTTTTCTCTCATTTCAAATTCAGATACAAACTAACCAACGCACTGGTGTGATTTTAGACGCGGTCATGCCTTGGAAAGGCGATTTATTATTAATCGAGGCGTTCGCGAGGGTTTGAAACATAGGAAAGCGCGTTAACGCCGAACCATCACTTTGAAAAATTGTTTTTTAACGAGGAGCCTCGCGTTCGGTCTGTATCCATCAAGTCTCGAGGCGATCGTGATATTCTGTGACGGTTACGAAAAGTACGTACAAATATACTTACGTTTGCTCATCTTCTATGGATTACGAAAGCTTTTAACTATGGACTGATTTATTTCTGTTGCATCTATAACATTTATTATTGTTCAATTAAAAGACTGATCGAGAATAAAATAATAAATAATAAAATATCACGATAAACCAAAAGATTATCCTTATTGAAACGTGTTGTTCCTTCTATAAAGGAATCAATATGTAAAACCCTTAGTAATTGCCTCGAACAAGGAATTTTTGCAGGCAATCTGAAAATAGCTTTGGTGATCCCCATGCCCAACAAGAAGGTAAGCGATGAACTATCGAAATACAGGTCCATATCAGTCCAACCAGTCATGTCAAAAATATTTGATCTGATACTTAGAAATCGCTTACTTGTCTTTCTAGAGAGAAGATGCTCGCGTCATGCTGCTTAGCACTACTACTGCGATGGTAGATGTGCTTGGGTCTATTGTGGATGCCTTCAATGAGGGCAAAGAAGTTGAGATGACATGTGTTGACTTGAGCAAGGCTTTTGATAGTATCTGTCTTGAGATACTCCTTGACAAGTTGTACTATTATGGTGCTATTGTTTGCAAGTTTTCGAATCGTATCTGAACAATAGATACCAAGTCGTAAAATGGAATGGCGAGCAATCGGGCTGAAAGGGATCAAAATTGGTGTTCCACAGGGATCCATCTTGGGGCCTGTATGTCACCTTCACCAACGACGTATTTGATAACGTCACATCTGAAAAAAGCTGCGCTTATCTTGATGATACAGCTTTGCTCAACAATTAATGTTTTTCTTTCTTATTGATAGGTCATGTCGTAGTTTGATGGCAAAATTGTACAACAAAACTGACTAAAAAACTAACTAAAATAAAAAATCTTCCATAGAAATTAAGAATAATCGTCCGAATGTTCTGAATTTGCCATTTATGCTGGAAATTAAATATAATATAATTTCAATTATTTAATTAATTAATTGATATAAATTTTGAGTTTTTCATAAATATCTTGAATAATTGCAGCAAATCAGAAGAAATCAACTAATTTTCAACGAGATTTTCGAATTAAGCAGTATTCTTTCGCCCATTTTCCAATTTGACAGATATTTGCTATGATTCTGTGCGAATTCCGAAGAAATTTTCAAAAAATTCCTCGTGGATTTCCTAAGAGTTGCAGGATAGATGGAAGTATTTGAGGAAACCAAGAACAAATTTCTTTATCTTCGGAAAAAATCTAAGATGGTAATCAATTGTATCCGCAATAATATTATAATGATAAAAAAATGAGTATGATAACAGAGTTAAGAGTTAACTAATTACTATTTCCTATATTGGATGGTGCAGATATTTCTATAATATTTTTGGAAAATAGTTGGAATTACCGAAATTTCACATAATCCTCCAATGAGATGAAATTAACTGAAAATTTGAAGAAAATTTTCTGTTCGTTCTACTGAAATTTTAATATTGAGAAGTCATTGAACTTCTTAAACGTTCAATAGTTTGTAAGTTTTCAAGGAATTTCAAGGAACCTTTCCAATTTGTTTCGAAAAATGCATGAAAATTTCAACAAGTGTACATCAGAAACTAGATTTGCAATTTCTTCAAAAATGTTTGGTCATGTTGAACAATTGATAATAAATTCTAAAAATATGACAAAATATGACTACAAATGTAAATAAGTAAATGTTCATAGTGAATATAGAAATTATAGTAAAAAGGAGAAATGTTCCTCAAATATCTTTAATATTCATATTTGAATTTGAAATTGTTGTTAGAAAGCAGAAATAAAATTGCGAAAAAGTCGATCGTTTCAGTTGAAATTACTCTTGATGTGAGAGGTGTTTTGTGGAATTTTCTTCAATATTTGCAGAAATTTTTGAACACACACATTTTCGAATCGATCAGAGTTCCTTTCAAATTTCAAGAAAATTTAATATCCATTCTCTGAGAAATTCAACGAAAAGTAAGTTAATTCCCTCACAAAAATGACAGAAAACGTTTAATATTCGCAGAATTTTCCAAGGTTTATACCAAATTACCAAATCTCAAATTAAAAAAAAACCTCCAAAAATTTTTGATTGATTGTGATGGAATTTTCATCATTATAGGAAATGTGACGATAGGTTCCTGAGCGGTCATAATTTTCCAGATACGCTATAAGTGCCTTTTTGTCATTTGGTTTTTAAAATTTTAGAAATTGTTAATTTGAATTATCAAAAAAAATTTCGCTTATTTGGGACGGAACACTTTTTATTGTCTAATGTTGTTGGTAATTTTTTCTCGCAGGGGGAGGAGGTTGGTTAAATGTCTTGAATAATAGGATTAAAAAAGCATTTGATAAACAACTGAAGAGTGAATACGAAGCAAGGGTTATATGTCACAATAGGAGTCAATGGAGAAAAATATCGAGTGGTGTAATTTAGAGGGGGAAGGAGTTTCGAAGGTTAAGGAGACGCTGAAAGGGAATGGCATGATTTGTTGTATTATATAGAACTAAATCACCCAATTTTTGAAGACATTTGAATTATAATGCGTACGAAAGAAAAAAATACATATCAAATAATTTCATTTCTCATTAATGATAATTTAGTTCTTATCAAAACAACCAGAAACCAAGTTGACCATTCTGTATGTACCTAAAAGGTTTGTTCCAATTGACCATCAAAACGGTTTATAATCGTCAGACGCGTGCGCACTACGATTATAGGGCCCCGAAAATCCAAAGGCGCAAGCGTCTGTTGATTAGAAATTGATTAGAAACAAACCTATTATAGTATTCACAACAACCACTTTGAAGTGATACAAAAGCTCGAAATTGGTTTGAAAATCAGGCATAATTGAACTCGTGAATATATTACACAAAAAAACATCATTTTCTTGTTTCATGAGGACTTGTGAGACAAAAAGAATTACGAGCGTAACTGAACGACTTGAGGAATCTACTGATGAACTGCACTTGCAACGGTTCCGTTGGAAAAGCAACAGAAATTGTAACGTAACGGCCAGTCCGTTACAATTTTTATTGCTCTTCTATATCTAACGATAACTTTGTAATTCGTCAGTAGACCACTTTATATTGCATATTTGCAATATTGTAGCTCTGAAAGCATAAACATCCTAATAATGCCACATAAATATATAAATAACTATCATTACTCAACTCAAGTCTCGCATCCACATAATTTCCCTTTTTTATTATTCGATTCTGAAGGATGTACGTCTTGTGCTCATTTAAAATAGTGTGAAGGAAGTTTTATCGATTAAAAATAATTGCATCCAAAAGAAGAAAACGTGCGGCATCGTTACTGTGGACGAAAGTTTGGTGCGAAATTGGCGCTACCGTAACTTTAGAAACATTAAATCCAAATTCGTATAGGCATTCTGTCGTGAGAAATTGAGCGGTTGCGAAAGCCGATTTCGAAAAAATATTAATAAGGTGTTGGCGCTGATCGGCTTTCGTCGAAGCGTCCGCGGTACTCTATGGGCGATTAAAAAGATAACGAGCTGGGGTAATGAAAGAGCGTTCGAGGATAATTTGATGGACACGGTATCAATTTGACGCCATCTGTCGAAAATCACGTACTGGGACGTAATTGGGATCGGTGATCAGATCGCGGGTCGTTACTTTGCGTACCACAAAAAATCCATTTTTTTGGTGCATCACGATTTCGTTATTAGATGGAGCGGACAATAACGATAACGGATTAATTTCGCCTCGTGTCGGTTTGCGACGTTTTTCCGCTCGATTTTCCACAATTCATCGGGGCAGCCAGTAGGCGAGAGCTGATATTTCAAAATTTCAATATCCGATAGTAATTTCCGGTTCGTTATATTTAAATTGAGAAGCGTAACGGGAAACCAACGGAATCGATCGTGTTTCTAATAAGGTTCGTTAGCATTTACTCTATCAATATATACAGGGTGTTAAGGAAACAATAATCTGAGGGAGTGGCAAAAATATATAAAGAAAGCAGAAACTATTTACTAAAATTCTTTTACTGTTTCTGATTTGGTAATATTGCTCAAGCTGTTCGATGCCGAAACATAAAACAAAATAACCAAAATGAGTATGATGAAAATTTTTCGACATCTGAATATTGTTGCAACAAATTATCAACCAACAGTATAAACAGTATAAAATCAATAAAACAAAATATGTCGCAACCGCAGAGGTTAGATGACTCTGTCATCAGCGTTTCCCTTCAGGGGTTGCTTCATTAAAAGTCACGTGCAAAGGTAAACTAGCCCTGATTAAACGCGTGGCTAATATAACGACTGACGTCCGAATGAGTCATGGTTCGACGTACCGGAAAATTGTGTGAAAAATTTTTGGACTTCATTCAGCCTGGGTGCTGAGGGGTTTATAGTTCCAATGTAGATGGGGGTTTGGGGCGACTGTGGGGCGCGATCAAAAAATGATTAATCCGGTCGTAAATACTGGTTGCGGCGAATTCTATCGTGGCTGGAAATCTATTTTCCCGTTTTTCGATGGGTCGGTAGTCGGGTTCCCGGCGCGCGTAAAATATGTCGTTTTTCCGTGCTCGAAGGCACTTTGGGGCCCGTCCCGGACCCCGCCGCGAGACTATTAATAAACCTTCCTTACTGTTTCTTATTAAACTTTGACTTATAAGTTCCTTCGATAGTCATCTTTAATCTTGTCTTTACGTTACATTACCCTTGTTTTTTTCTTGTCTCACCGAGACCGCGGTATGTAATTTAAAATTTCATTTACGAAATTGTTCCGATGTTTACGTTATTATGTTTTTGCACGATATACGGCGATTCCACAAATCTTCCTCTTATTTATTCAACATACTATTTTCGCTAACTTTTTGTTTCCAAGCGATCTGGATCTCCTACTTTATACTGCTATAGTTTTAAAAAAATATTAATCATAGATAAGCGTACTACGGAGAGCATCTCATTACTTTTTCAATCAGCGTCAGGCCCGTAACCAATAAATATGCGAGTATTTCCAATCATACACCGCGTGTGGCGTCATAAATAACGGAATGAGGTGGGAAAGCTCACCTATTACGGAATAAATAAATAATTAAATAAACGACCGCGCTTGTTAACGAAGTGTGTGGCGCAAGGGAGACGAACGGTGGACCGAAAAGTGATAAACAAACGCTTTTAACAAGGTGCTATTCAGGCTACAACCCCCCGAGGTGTCAGCGAGAGCTCGATCGAAAACTCAAAGATTCAAATTGGACAAGACCGTACTTAATTTTTTTCATCCAATTTACGATGTGAACATTATCTCTTTTTTATTCTCCAAAATACAAATTAAAGATTTTCGGTATATAATTAATTCGCGAATTTCATAAAAATCATCTGAAACAACGCACAACCAATAGGAGAGAGCCATTTTAGTTTTCGACCAATGACGTAACTAGAATTCGGCGCGCACTTTCAATCCACACTATGAATATTCATGCGCTGAGGTGCAAATTCCGCAGTTCCCTCGTAACAGGTGTTGAAATTATCGTAATAGGATCGGAACAGGGAGTGTTCTCGTAAATTATACGGCACGGATCGAATATAATCGCAGTAATCAATTCTGGAACGAGGTGGGATGGCTTCTACCCCATGGCGTGGAACAGGAAACATTTACGACGACCCAGTTCCTTCCAATTACTGCTTACGACCCGTGAATTAATAGGAGCTAAGTAAGGGGTGTCTTTTTAACTTTTACGTGGTAACGTACGTATACGGAACGATATCGGGATGAACGGATGGCCCCTGAATTTTATGGTTTTTTCGTTGGAAAAAGTCGTTATGGAGCTTGTCGAACAATCTGTTCAATTAAATTGGGACAGGGGTAGATATTTCAAAGAACACGCACAAAAAATAACGCTGTTATGAAAAATGGGTTTGACTGAAGTCATAGTCAGATAAACAATTTACGTTATAACTAGATATAAATTAGTTTTCTTTTACGATTAATACCAAATATTTTTAATGAATTCGGCGATTTCTTTTAAATAGATTCAAGATGTCTTTTCTTGTCATTGTCAAATTATGCTTCCATTTTTATAAAGGGTGCAATTTTAATTAGTTACAAATTGGTGAAGGCACAGGGTTCATGTACGATGAATCAAACTTGAAGGACGAAAATCATAACTTTCGTAACCTCATTTACATTTCAGTCATTCAACTTTTTTTTTCTATCCTTTCTTTCTTCTGTTCCTACATGTTCTATGGACACACACCTCGAAATACATTTATTTCAACACTTCTCATATACATATTATAATTTTGCTGTTGCGCAGACTACCGATTCGAATATATTGACCATCTGAGTTGGATACCCTTGCTCTGTTATTGTTACTTGCTCTAAGATTATTGACAAAAGTAAATAAAGCCTATTTTTTGGTTTATTATATTTTGGTTTACATTCTTGGCGTACATTTTTCATGCATAAGATATTTATTAGTCGCTCAGTCCAATCGTTCAATTTGAACGGCACGGAGCCGCACGGTATAGCGACTGTGCCGTAAAACATTGTGCGTTAATCTATATTTAGTTTTTTTTTATCAGTCGATAATGAACGACACGTCTTAAATGTACAAATGAAAATATATTTTCGATTTTGTAGGGTAACTGATTCCAAATATCAGTTTCTTGTTCACTGTTTTTCTATAGATTTTCAAACAATTTGCTTCCGCCCATAAAAAGCTCATAAAAATGAAAAAAAAAAGATGTTTTGCAAATTTCGATTCAGAACAAAAACCCATCAAACATGAAACAAAAAATCCTAAATCAATTCGGCTGAGAAAGTTTTGGAGGACGGAGTAGACGGCCCAGGGGTCGCCTGCGGCGCCCTTTTTGTTTGACCGCTGTATTCGCTCTGCTGTGCGGCACATTACCGTTCACCCAAGTGTGCCGTTCAAACTGGACGTCTCGTTACGGATACAATAGCCCTTCGGTGTTTGGATAATGAGGTACATATGAGTTCTATTGTTTTTATATTTATTTTGAAATATCATTAAATTAACAACATTCTTAAAAAATTGATTATCAAAAAATGAAATGCATTAGAAGTTATGTTAGTTTCCAAAAATTTACCTATAGAAATTTGAGTTTATACATCGTTTCACCGATTTATAAATATTTCAATATATATTTTTGCACGCTCTTGATGATAGGAATATAATTTATACAATATTTCTTTAGATCAAACTAGTGAACAAAAAAAAGTCAATTTAGACAAATTAGAAAATGTTTCCCACTCCATAAACGTAGCTTTCTGATCTGGTGCTATATCCTCCACAGGTTGAAAAAGTATTTTAAATATAAGGCAGTACTGAAAACCGAAAGACAGAAAGACTGGGTTATCTAAAACTAAGTGATGAGCATTTAAATATTGTTTTTTTACTAATTTTTTATATAAAAAGGCTTAATCCAATTATTTGTTCTCTTTTTATATTTTTCCTTATTTAACGATGGAATGTAGAGATAAGAAGAATTTTGCTACGTTTCTTACAATTCAGTAATCTCTAATGTCATAAAAGTTAATTATTTTTTCTATTAAACCTTTATATACCTTCAATACCTCTATTTCATATGGACTGTCTCATCACAAGCTACTGGTCGACAACTGGCTAATACATGGTCGAGAACTGAATTTTCTCGACGAAAACTGTAGTTTTTGAACATTTTATGAATAAATAGCGTAGGGTCCTTTTCGCTCCGCTCACTGAAGAGTGCCGTTTAAAGTGAATTGAGCGACCTAACACTAGTGTGCTGTTCCTTTCGCTCCGCTCATCCAAACGTGCCGGTCAGAGTCGTTCGTTCGTTCAAAGTAACGGACTGTACAGGGAACCTAGGCACACTGTGCCGTTGCATTCCTTAGTTCATTACTTTGAACGAATGAACAATACTGAGTGCAAGGGCATACTGAGCTCATACGAAACGAACGATATTGCATTATCAAAAATGCCACTTTTTTGTACTAATAATAATTAGTACAAAAAAGTGGTGTTGATATCTCGGAAACGGTAAAACTTATCCTTAGATTCATCACCTATTTAGGAAATCAGTTTAAAATTCTGAAGGTGCCGCTCGATCGGAATGAGCCACTCTTTTCAAATGACTCGCTCTTTATGAGTGTGCCGCGCAATTCGAAGGAGGCGATCATTCGTTCGGGTGAGCGGCACATTACCGTTCACTGAAGTGTGCCGGTCAAAATGAACGATCCAACACTACATATATTAGAAAACAGCACTGAACTTAAAACCTGAAAGATGAATTTTTCCCTCACACAAATCGCCAGACTGCTTATACTAGCGTCTATTTCGTGCAACTAAGCAAGCATAAAAACTTCTAAAAGCTAAAATTAACGAAAAATTTTTGAATTGTATGCAACCATCGTCTCTCTGTGTCTGTGCAGTCCACTCGATCAGGACATGTTAATGTAATGTAATATTTAATGTAACTTAAATGACATTTCAATACTCCCTGTGTATCTGGATATCTAATAATCAAATTACCCCAAACTTTTTTCAAGCTGTCAATGATTATATATCGTTTGAAAGTACCACTGTGAATCGACTTTTGCATATCATTACATAGCTGTTGCTGTTGTACATATAAAGTGTTACAATTTTCTACTATTCTATCTTATAATGAGAGATTAGGTGAATGAAATTGAACGGATATCCTGATACTATAAGTATGAAGTTCTGTTGAAAAGGGTGGTAAATTTTGAGGATCGCCGACCGTCGAATAATGGTAGTTAACCTCTTGTCGAGAATTGAAAAGCGAGAGGAGAATCGACCCTTCAATGTAGATGCACATCACGATAAAGGATCTGATCTTTCGCATTTTTTCTGCAGGACCGTATTTCGAAACGGGGAATCCGACTGAATGTAGGCGCTCGAATCTATTCTGAGGGAAAAGCCGAGTCTGTGCCGGTCTTTCTGGATTGGTAGACAGAAAGAATACGGTCTATTTATAGGCGTTCCACGGCTGTTCATTTTAATGTGTTTGTTTTTCAGGCATCATGAGAGTGCTTTTCGATACGAGGGGGAGCAGGATAGAGCTAGCCTCTTAAAAGTATCGAGTTACCACCATCGGGGCAGACAGCTGTTTTCAGTGTTCGCTTGGTAAAACTGAAAGTTATAACGTTTTTAGATTGAAATTTCTGCTAGAACGACGCTCCAAACTGCATTAACCGTCCCGATTGGCCCGAATTTAAAATAGAATAGTTCGATTGGTCAAACATCAAGTGACCCAATCGTCGACCGAAATTTATTGGTATTCGAGTTCGTGAAAGGCGATAATATCTTGAAGGCCAAAATTCCGAGAACGTTTCCTTCTTCAGAAAAAGAGCACGTGGTGAAAAAGATAAATCAGCGCGCTGTCATCCCTAATTTGTTATTACCGATGGCCGTTTAGGGGCCTGTTTCTCAATCTTTCACCGACAAATTGAAACTGATTGAAAAATTACTGTGGAAATGACCGATGAATATTCATTCCAGAAAAGTGACCATTAGAGGTCGTTGCATGTGGTCATATCAAAAATGGGAATCTCTATACCGCATGATTTATCATCAGGTCGGGGGTGTAAATATTCGCGGTCGAGTCCAAGAAAACGCCCCGGGGTCGTCGTAAAAAACACCCGAAAAATCTTGGACAAATTCGTATACGTACGATCTTATCTTAATTCTTTTTGTGATCGTGACAGGGTGGTCGTCGAACGCTTAAACCAAAAATAATACGACGGTCCCCGTACGCCAGACACGTTAAAACAAAGTACGATCCGTATAAAACAGGTATAACATGACAATAGTCAGAGATTTGGAATCTATTAAAGGCTGCTCCGAGAATGCGATACCTGTATTACAACAAAATTAATGTCCAACGTCGCGATAGTTTACGAGATGAAGGCCCCAATTAATTATTATTCCTTGTTGCTCACTTCCAGAAAGCTGTGAAACGGACCGGTCGTTGAACGCCGATCAATCGGAAATGATTGATAGCGGATTCGTAAAACGTTTAAAATGTCAAGATAATTTGTCCCCTCTATCGTTGTTTAAGGAAATGAAACAAATATTTTCTGAATATTGTAAAAAAATAAGAAAAGAACTGTTATTTATAAAAAGACAATAGTTTTATTAAAATATACCTACAATAGTACTTATTTATTTTTGACTAATAATTTTCATCTCCACTTTCGCATTTCTGAAAATTGAGGATAAAACGACGTCATAATGAGCCGCGGCGCATAGTACCTTAGTAGGCATAGGTAATTGATTATCCGAGTGTGGATTTGCTTAGTGGCCAATCGCAAATATTGACTTGGACGTACATAAACAAGAGGAATAGTTTGCCTTTAATTTTAGAGGCACGGTCGTATCCGTATGCAAATGGCCTCGCATAAACAAAAGTCCGTGGTAGTGTGTAGTGACAAGCAATTATAACGCCGCCGATTTACTGCCGCCGTCCGCGATTCGCCGCTGCCCCCTCGCAGTCGACCGCTGTTTCCAAGAACCGATGTGCTACCACCGCCGCGCCGCCCCATTCCCGTTTCGTGCTTTTCGGTGACAATTTTTCGGATGCGTCCGTGGGAAAAGCGAATCCATCGTCATCAAATTCCATTGTCCATCATCCAGATACGTGCCACTCAAATTGGAGGTATACAGAAGCGACAAATGGGTAGGAAGCGTACGATTGTAGTTCGACTAGAAACGTCAAGTAGGACTTGATCATAATACAGTTGTTACGGAGAATAATAAGAGCCCTCGAATCCCCGAACTACATTGGAGTGAACTTCGTTTCGTTTTAAGCCAACCACACACGCAACGATGCATTGGTATGAAAATATTTCAGGACGGTTACTTCATAAACTAGTGCCTTTGACCTACACAAACAATTTTTAACTCTGATCAAATCTAAGCAAAGCTTTTAATAACCTTTCCAGCAATTTTATTTCTTTTTTATGGTTTTCTATTTACATCATATAAAACAATAATTTTAATAGTATGAGCGAGGAGTATCAAGTTTTTGCGTTTTTTTTTCGATTATGAATTGAGAATATTGTTCATCAATTTTTCTGTTGTAGGTATGGGTTCAATTCACAGTTGGCCCATATGTTTGCATGTTAAATCAACTGTAATTTTATATTTTCGGTTTTGATCGAAATCTACCATCGAAAATTACCGTTTCGAATAATCCATAATCAGATAGGGCTTCTTGCAAGCGAGTCGCCGAACGTGTGGTATACGCCTAAGGGCAGATCACGGGGTAGCACGGCGTACGGTCCATGATTAGGGTGTGTTACACATGCACATTATAAATTTAACCACCAAATCCCCTTTAATTCTCTCCTTATAACACCATTGTTAACATGATTATGGCTCCATTGGAAAGGGGCGAATAGCGATTCACTAGTATATACGTGGTAAAAGGATTTTCCGGGCCGACACGGCGGCGGCGCTGAAAATTCCTATATCGATGTCCCTTGCGCGTATCCGGTTTCAAGGCCCGCCCCCATCAAGGGAACGCGAAGGGAAATTTTCCGCGGAAAAATAACTTCGATTTTTCCTCCAACATAAATCATCGCGACCCAGGTTAAATCGACCCTGAAACGATCTTCTAACTGCTTTATTGTTCCGAAATTTCACAATAAGTATCTATCAATTGATTCGTTTGTATAGGGGATGATAGTTAGAAATCAGGAACTCCGGTTTTATTGGGACGCGTACAGCCCACAATGGATATTAATCATTGGTATAGATTTCGTTCTCACCGATTCTCAATGTTTCCAAAAAAATTCATATCTCTATGTTCAGAATTAAAAAAGAATGAAAAATTTTAAAAATAAATGATTTTTTGGGTCTGGCGATCGAACGGCATTTAGTGACGGAGAAAGAACGAAATTCCCGCGGGGACACAAAGGGAATGTACCAGTACCTACTTAAACTATCGAGACGCATCATCTTCACACGACCGGACCGGTTAATGTGCCGATGATAATCCACTAGACGAGAAGACTCTCCTTCCATTAGCCCCGACCGTCGAACGTTTCCACCACCGTTTTATCATCTTCCCGATCTGGTTCACGAAAGGGTTCGCACATACCTCGATCTTATCTGATGTCGGCAAGACAAATATGACACGCGGAAATGGAGCGCGAAAAAAAGGTTCGATGGTCATTCTATTCTGGTACTAAGGATGCTTTGTGAGGTTTCCATTTATATTTTTTGAAGAATCAAACCAGAAGGTAACTTTCGCTCCTCCTGAATTATATTTGATGATGCATATTTATTATATTTATATTCATGACGATTTTCTTATAGCAATTCCGACAGATTATATCAAAACTTCGAGTACCTAACTTCAAGAAAAATGTTAGATTTTGTTTGTGACTTCCTTAAATATCAGTTTTATAGTTTTCCACATATTTTTTCACTTTTTTGGATTCTGAAGATCTTTGTGAAAAATATTTAGATAACTCTTACATATTTTGAAATTTCCAATAATTGAATGATATATTTGATCTAGGAGTTCGCGAAACCGAGACTAAGACTAGACTGGTCTCGTTCTCGAAAAACATCCCTGGGTCTCGATCTCGTTCTCGGTCTCAAGTGACCAGACTGAAACAAGACTATGGGGGTATCGGTCTCAGTCTCGAAGTTTCTCGGTCTCACTTCGAATGAACCTTTTGATTCGAATCAACAATGGAAATAAATAAAGTAGTAACTGTGGAAAGAGGGAAAAACATTGGCAAAACAGTAATTAGATAATAGGTAGCCTCGATCTCGATTTTCCAAACAAGACCGAGATCGAGATCATGGTCTACTGAGCCTCCGGTTTGATCTCCTGCAAAATGTCACGAAATCTTGGAATTTTCTGTGGAATAAGTGAGGAATCTTCTATGATAAAAAAACCCCAATCCAATTGTACGATTTTTAAGGAACTCAATTCATTTTTTCATTATGATGATTTCGTCATCGATTCAGATTTTCTCAGAAATTTCAAAAACCTAATGCATCTTAGAGAACATCAGTAACTTTTTCGAAATCCAGGAAATCTATTTGATCCAATAGTGTCCAAAGCGAATATTCGTTGCATCTCTAATCGAAATAACATATTCTCAAATTAGAAACGAGCATCATTTGTCTTTAAAGTTCGTGCACAAATTGCATTATGATTTAACTCGACATTGTAATCAGTGATTGTAGTGCATTATGTTCAGTGCAAACACGCCAGCACCATGACACAGAATAAATGACCACTGACTAACTGTGTGTTTGTTAACGTTTCCTCTAGGTATAAAATCATAGTTCGTGTAGGAACTCGATCTATTTAGAATGTTAAAAGCAGATGGGCCCTTTTTTTCAGACGATATTTTTCCAACAGAGTCGTAAAGGTGTGAAACGTTGAGATTGTAACAGTAGATAAGATCAAAAATCGCAGTCGGAAATTAACGCCCTGAAACCCGCTCGAATTTCACATGTTTCGCTTCCTGTTGTCCAAAATAACCCTTCGAAACCGACCCTCTTTATATACCTGATGGTCGATCGTAAACCCGTCACTATTTTCCGTGTATTTTAGGGTCCGTCCCAGGATAGTATCGTTATTTACGTTTACCGCCATCGATTATCGCTGAAAACTAAGCATCCCCGTCATCTAATACTTTCTGAAATTCTGTGTGCAAAATTACATAATCTATGATACTTAAAGTGCAACAATTACAGACGAAATGATATTCAGTCGTCACAGAATGTAATTCGAAGGTTAAGTTTATTCCAAATAAATGCCGAATGTCGATTACACATAGAAATGATTTTTGAATCTCGATCATAGACCCAAGGAATCCACAAACCTCTATTTAATTGAATCCTCACATTTTTTCTCCAAAACTTGATCCAATGTTTGACCAATGTCGATTATTGCTTTGCAATCTGGTTTAATTGTATAATATAAGTGAAGAAAAAGGTGGATGCGTCGGAAAAACAATTTTACATAAGTGAAAAAAGAAAGTTTTTTTATCAATTCGAGGTAAATAGTTCAAGCGTCTGAGATGGTTTTGATGTAAAAATTCCATTGCCAAAACAACCGAATTACCTCACTCATTCGATGACGACAATACGATCGTTCTCGGTTTGTACCAAAGATGGAAAACTGGTGATGTGGTTTCCAGAAGTGAAAAACATTTCTGTCTATGATGGAATCATAATGAACAATAATATAATAGTATATTTCATAACGAGTGCAAAAAGTAGATGAGTGTCAGTTTGACGAACGAGGCGGAACCGAGTGAGCAATGAAATCTGACTTTCTACGAGTAACCATAATTATTTTAAAAGCAAAATGAACTTTTCATCCCAATTGGAACTGAATAATTCATTCATCTTCTAGATGGCATGCTGGCGAACATTATAGACAACACTATTTGTTTATGTTATTTCGTACCTTCCTTTTGGAATTGTTGTCAATTATCCTCACAAGTTTTATTATCACAGCCCCCACTATTTCTGGAGGAATATTTCCGTCACTTTGCCTCTTATAAACCTTTTTTGGTCTCATGTGAATGAATACTCGATAATACTTCAACCACTTCGAACGATATTAATGACGTTTTATTGAAGAAAGATAACCACAGAATATATTTGTCATCTCTGGTGACAACTTGAAATCCAATTTGTCTATAACAGAAACTTAAACTAAGCTGAACGAAGTAGTCCAAATCAACCCTTTTCTTCAATGACATTGTTGCAAGTAATATTCAATGTTAGGTACATATATGAACCAAATATCCCATCTATGACTGGTCTTGATGTTTGTTCTACTCGGAAAATTTTGACTATAAGGATGATATTTCGCGACACAGAAAAACCTAAACTTATTTATTCATGAATCTAGAATTGAAAAATTGGCGTATTGAATCAAGTTATGCTTTTCGTTAATTCGTTATTCGCGCCATCAACATTCAATGAGATATACGAACTAAGCTTCTCATCTCTTTCTATCTACTGGCACCTCTTTCCCGCACGGATCAAACCGGTTTGACCCGTGCGGGAAAGACATTCCCGCACAGTTGCATGCAATTGATAACTTTCTACAATAGGCAAGCGTGACGATATGTATCACTTTCGTACGTGGACGCCTGGAAATAAATAATAAATTAAAATTGATTAGAAAGTACATTTTGAATATCTACGTACACAAACGGAACTGCAAATGAACTTCAATGTAATGTTTATAATTTTCCTCGGGATTCACACATAATGCGGGGGTCCAAGAAATGAACCTATGGACAAAACTTTTTACTTTTTTATGAATTCCATTTGAGATAATGTTATGTCTTGTAAAGTTTATGAACTTTGGTTTTTCCTGTTTCCTGACACAACACTATGAAAACCTAAATAGGTTACTGTGATCTAGAGACACAATCACTAACTATAACCTGAGGGCGACTGTCACCTTGGTTCTTTTTTGATAAAAATAAGACATTAAAAAATATTAAATTACAAGTATTACTTTGTTAGTAAATAATGGGAACTTCATTTAATTATCAGGCATCGATTCATTTCATCTCAAAAATAAATAATAAAACGATCAAACATTAAATAAAAATTGTGGATTCCAAGTTACCTCAGAAGAATGAGTGAAATACTTTGTGACGAAAATGGCGAATTCGCCGGAAAAACTCACTTTTTCAACGGCAAATACACCTTTTTTGCAATGAGGTGCAGTGTGTAAGAGGTAGTTTAATAATACAGTCTTATTTTATCCAATGTCCATTAGTTCTTTGAATATATGCTTTCTTCCATTGATTAAAAAAAGAGTGCAAAAGTCAAATTATTATTCAGTACAAAAAAAAGCTACAAGAAGAAACCTTTGAGTTCCGTCCAATTCAAATGAATAGTCGGGTGATTTTTCGCCTTAATTCTCTATTTTTGTTCCGGTCTGTTTTATTAATAGTAATGTCAAAATTCACAGTTTCAATATTACCTACACGTAGGCAACAAATTAGCACCTGTTAAGAACATCGAAACGGCGGTCGAGAAACGGACCGGATTGGTTTCCAGTTTGGGGCCCGTCCTCTCTGCCCCCGACAACGCGAAACCCCGCCTGTTTCCAGGTCCCATCAGACATTCCCCCATAGGGTCGTTCTATTCCAATCTATTTGGACTGCTTAATAGCGAGCGTGAGGTTACGGAGAGAGGTTCATGGTGAACGTGTGACGGCCTTATTCGGTTTTTTTCCCTACGCGGACTCCGTTTCGTTTTTGTATTCTTGTCCATCGATCTGGCGATTTATTTTTGGAAAGCGACGGCTCGCGTTACCGAATTAGTTTTGTGACGGTATTGTCGCGTCGTGTTTTGAAACTGGATCGGAGTTTAAAAGTGGACACGGTTTTTTTTTTTTGAGCGGATTCTGGATTTACTTCTCTACTACTTACTTCCAGAATGTGAGTATTTACTACGATTATGTAAAACGCAATATCATAAATATCCTTGGTTATGTAATACAGACCTGCCATGTGATTTGAAAAAGGTGTTTTGCAACATCCCTAAAATTTGTACTGCGGTCGTGACATCAGTAGAAATATTATATTTTGAATGCAAGAAATTGAATATGAAGTATAATGCAAAATTGCAATTGATGGGTTATCTCTTCCTAAATGTGCGCTTAAGAAAAATCGCAAAAATTTATTAATTCTTGAAAGCGATTAGAGAACCAGTAATAGATTTCCAAGTAGTTAATCTTGGCTCGTGAGAAATATTGAACGCGTCAATTGATTCGGAACTAATAAATAAACAATAATATATACATCATTGCTTCTCTGTTCACAAGAATCGAGTGTGGTCTTGCTCGTAACATACTTCTCACGATCACTTCTCTCACATGCAGATCACACCTATCGATTTTAAAACAAAACTTATCTAAATAGGATTTGTTTTCAAATATTTTTGGGATATGAACTTCCGATGAGTAGAATCGTTGCGTTTTTTTTTTCGTTTATTCACCAGTTCATACAGCACGATGTCCTGTATGTAATATGAACATACATAGAAATCCTCGTAAATAAAAATCTTGGCATGAGGAAGTTTCAATATTTAAAACCTCTTTTAAAAGATGAAAAATAGTTTTAACACTTGTAACTTGTACCACATCAATAGTCTTAAACAAATTTCAAATAAATCCAATTTCTGTTAGTTTGTGTATTGATAACTGGGTAAACACTATTAATTTACACGTTTCATTTGAATTGATATCGAAGTATTGTAACAAAATTTTATTTTGCGATAGTGGTATTTGAAACATATTGAAATTTCGTAAAAGAACCGTCTCGATTGATAACTATTAGAAATTTAACATTTAGTCATATTTAAAATGAAGTTCTTTCCAAATAAGACAGTTTATCCCCTTTTTGCCAAAATTTACTCCAATTCTAAATGTTTCATCTATTTATAAATTTTTTGTTTCTATGTGGTTTTGCAGGTCTTTGCTATTTATTTCATTGAAAAATATGTATTGAGACCATGAGTATCAACGTAGTATTTATTTCTTTTTTCAAATCTTTGAAAACCCTCAACATGGAATTTGTTTTTTTTTAATTCTGTAAGGGTCAAGTTGGATTAATATTCATGTGTGGTACATAAAATCTAAAGTGTAAAGTGTAAAACAGAATGTCGTCTTGGGTTTGAACTTTTCATAATAAAGGCCTGAGCGATCTGTCTGACACATACCTGAGACTAATAATGAACAAGAGGTGCCAAATCTTTATCGTAAATTAACGACTAAAACACAGTTTTAATCGTAAAATTTCGTGATGATGTGAGGAATCAGAAATAAAAATGGAAAGCGGTAAAAGGAAATTTAAAGAAGAACGACCCCATGTGTCGGTTAAAAAAAAAAGTGTGGAACGAGATATTTGAACTCTAAGCTATGATACAGTTTTACCAAGCAGTGAAGGCTGAAACGACCGTTTTAATTGTCAGTCATATTTTTCAATAGACAAAATGTATTCATTTAGATGTCAGTATTTGGCAGAAAACCAATGCATATCGAATATATAACAGTTCTGAACTGAACTTTCCTAGTGTGTCCCTAATTCTTCCTCCATTTGGTTTTGTAAATCCCAAATTAAGATATAAAGGGAAACCAAAGCAAAGTGGTGCATTAAAAAACCTTCGGTCTATTTGTTTCTTAAATTAAACCAACTTACATAAATGTGAACTTATTCATTAATGAAAATTGTTGTTTCGTAGCGATTTTCCAAACATGTCGAAGTAGTGTCAAGGTGGAACAGTGCCTGTAAAGGGAAATATGCTATCGGCGGGTTTGGGCTACTCGTCGGGTCCTCCAGGCGCGACGCCGCCTTACAGCCCGCCGCCCCCCGCAAGGCATAGCCCACTGCCAAGCTTTGGATTTACGCAAGAGCAGGTCGCCTGCGTTTGCGAGGTATCGAGATCGTCAACGAATTGCCGTTAAATCCGATCAAAACCCGAATTGATTATTTTAGGTATTGCAACAAGCCGGTAACGTTGAAAGATTGGGACGATTTCTATGGTCCCTGCCAGCATGTGATAAACTGCACAATAACGAGTCGGTGCTGAAGGCGAAGGCTATCGTTGCCTTCCACAGAGGCAATTTTAAGGAACTGTACAAGATTCTCGAAAGTCATCAATTTAGTCCGCACAATCATTCCAAATTACAAGCGTTATGGCTAAAAGCTCATTACGTTGAAGCTGAAGGACTTCGAGGTGAAAAATATCATTTGGCTGAAAAAGATAACATTTTCAAACGACTTCGGCCTTTTAGGAAGACCGTTGGGCGCCGTAGGCAAATATAGAGTCCGAAGAAAATTTCCATTACCCCGAACGATATGGGATGGCGAAGAGACAAGTTACTGTTTCAAGGAGAAATCGCGGAGCGTCCTCCGGGAATGGTACAACCACAACCCGTATCCAAGTCCGAGGGAAAAGCGCGAACTGGCCGAAGCTACCGGATTGACCACCACTCAGGTATCGAATTGGTTCAAAAATCGACGGCAGCGCGACAGGGCGGCAGAACAAAAAGACAGGTTAGTGTAGCATTGTGAACAGCCTGTAACATGATTTTACTAAGTTCGAATGGTCAAAATCCTAAACAAACACTCTAACTAACGACAAGTGGTACACACGTGTTTACCGAATGCCGGAGCTCCGTTTTTACGCCCCTGCGTATCGGGTTTCCTTTTTGTTCTCGGAATGCGACCCTGGTTCAGCACATTATTAGCGCAGGCATTCGTCTGATGCAAAATAGCGTTCGAGCAAGAAAAAGAGCATAAATCTGTTATTTCAACAACCTTATAATTTAGCCAAGAAGAATTAGTTCGGTATTTTATCACAATTTTTATTGTTTTATTTTTCTCAGTTGAAAACAATATTGAGATTGTTTTTGTTTTATGAAAACCAAAAGACTATAAATTTTTCAAACATAACATGCTGGTGATTTTTTTAAACTCTTGTTTATAATTTAAAGTTACTTGTTCCTTGAAATAATGATTATTTGAAATTTGAGCATTATGAATTATCAAACAAAACAATTTAATTTAATTATGCGCTGAAATCGAGAATTGTTGCGCAATCATCATCAAAATTCCGTGTATTAGTAGCCATCCGTGTACTCGACGAACAGACATTTCATTAAAAGAGAATGAAGGTGATTCATTCTATAAATGAAAAAAGGGTACTACTCGGGAAGAGTTTCATCAGTTCTTCGACGTTCTAAAATAAGATGAGGTATTTTTTCAGTATTTGGGATGACATTTATGTACTCTTCGATATTCTGGAATTTGAAATAACATATCAAAATCGTATTTCCTCTTGGAACTTAGGAGTGGTCTTTAGTTTCCCATAAATAATCATGAACGATAGCTGATTCGTGAAATTATTTGGAATTCCTTGAAAATTTGTTTTTCTCTTCTCAAATGTGTAATATTTCAAACCAACTCAATTCTCTGAATTTTTGTTCAAAATAAGAAAACTGGTAATCCTCCATTTATTAAGATATGCAATTTTGTCATATTAATTAGTTGCGCGGGTTTCCCTAGATTAGTAGTACATATGTAATTTGGGAGGCTTTTTTATTGATCATGCACGACGAGATAAAAAAAAACCTGTCTCGTCAATTATCCGAATAAAATATGATTTTAAAGATTAAAATTATACTAATTTTTATAAATTGATTTTGAGGAAGTTTGTAAAAATTGATTAATATCAAACATCTTATTATAGGCATTCATATAGGCAATCCAGCGAACAGGAAGAACCCCAGCGAGAATTATAAACATTTATATAAATCGCTGGATCTTCAAGACATCATATTTTTTGAGAATTTCCTTTCATTTTCGTAAATAAGTCGTCAGAATCGAAGTTTCCACGAAATTAGCGGTTTTTGAAGTCCCAAGAAATGAATGAAAATATTTAAGAGTTTCATGACTTATCCGTTCAATTTCTCCAAAATGGACACAAAATGTACTTGGAAAATATCCAAAAAATTATAATTAGTTCGAGTATCTTCGTGGAATCTCGCACATACTCGAAGAATCTGTACATATTGCATTGAATTCTGTACGAATATCTATGAAATTTTGGAAAAATTCAATGATGAAAAACTATTTTCTTATCGTCTTAAGTGATATTCAGACAAAATTGACTTTTTTGGGGAAATTTTCGTGACGTATTTCTATTGACATTTGACGGATTTTTTTTTCAGAATGCGATTGTAATCCATTATTTTTTCGAAAAATTGAAAAATTTTCTTGTTGTTAGTTTTTGAAAACTCTGGTAAAATTGTCGAAAGTTATGTGAAGTTTCTGAATTTCAGAGGACACTAACAAGTTTATGTAGAATTTGTGCACAATTTCTTTGTGAATTGTTTACTTTTCTTTGAAATTTTTGAAAAATTGCGTTTGATGTAGAAAGTTCCTTGGACATTCGATATGTATTTTGGCAAAAATTAAAGAAATCATTGCATAACTCAATATGAATCTTGAATTTCCTGTGAAAATCTATAAACTTCGGTCGAATTTCCGATTATTTTCCCGAATTGAAAAGTGATATTCGCGCTAAATTTTATTGATATTATAGTTTCTTTGGAAAATTTGAAAATTCAATACCTCATTTCGTTAAACTTTCTCATAAACGTATTTTTTGTCAAGAAATCATTGAAACTTGAGAATTAAGGTTCAACTACTTTATACTACTTTCGATCTTTCGCAAAAAGGAAAAAATCAATGCAAAACGCAATATGAATCTTTCATTCCTTGGGAAAAATATATTATTCATATACTATATGCATTTAACAATTTACAATTTTTTTTTTAATTGTTAATGATAATTTTATTGTTTTCTGAAAACATTCAAAATTCGGTGTTCAAAACTCTCCAAGAATGTTTGCAAACTTCAGAATATTTTGTTACTTTTCTTAAATAAAAATAGATTCGCTCGTTGATTTTCTACGCATTTTCCGCATTTATCGAAATTTCGGAAGAATAGATGAAAAAGTTCTTGAAAACAAAACGCTTTCGGTTAGAAGTTTTGATATTCAAGAAATCCTTGCAAATTGCAGAAAAAAATTAGTTCTCTGTGATAATTTTACGGACGTTTCCAAACGATCATTATTTCACAATTTTTTTGGAGATTCCATGAGGAATTTCGTTAGCATATCGATTAAATTTCTCGATTTTCTTTATTTCATTGGGAAAAATACGATGTCTTATTAAGCAGTACGAACTTTTATCGTGATTGGCAGGTTTCAGAAATATTAGTTTGAATTTGATCATAATTGTACTTCTTTGATTGTCCAATTAGTCAATTCGGTACGAATTTAATAACATACTTCATTCTTAAAAAGTTGAGAAATCCATCTCTATTTTCCAAAAGGAATTGAAATTTTTCAGGCAGTTTGAAACAACGTATGAAATAAATATGAACCCCAGAAATGAGATTCTAGAGTTGACAACTCGTCATGAATATAGAGAGAAATATTGTTGATTAACTTTTTCATCTGTCCTCGAAAGCACCCATGAAAGCTGTATAAATAATTAACCACTTCAATCAATTCGAGTGTACATCTCTCAGGTCCTTAAGTCAATATTCTCATTGAATTTGGATCGATCGACAGATATATTCTACATCATTTTTATTCTTGGAACCCGAAATTAATGATCAATAAAAAATGCGGCTATTCATTTAGGTACATACATAATGGACTAAAGATGTAACGATGATTGCTGCAGTAATAAATGATACGATGGTCTTTTGTAATCTACAGAGTCATAACAACAGTGAAGTACAACAACAAAAAGGCGTTGGGAAAATATGTACTAGCAAACAAATTGAAATATTTACACAATAATTTGGAAAATAAAAAAAAACACTGAAAAATAAACACTGTGAAACTCTTAATGGGTTTTATCGGTTTTTCCTCATGAAATAAAAAAGTTTACTTCACGTGAGATATTTTTTGAAACAATTTTTGACTATATTTCATGATAGTCAGGTTCGATTGTCTATTGTAGAAATTGTTTGTTCAGCGATTAAAAATGTCGAGAATTTTTTAAACGGTTCATTTCAGAAGTGGGATTTGCCCGTCACGCTTTCACGGACCATAACGTGAGACACTGTATAAAGTTTCTCTATTTTGATCGGTGATTTGTATCTCGATACACCGGTGTAAGGTGTCGTATCCGATGTCTTCTGAAGAACTTCAGTCGGTTTTCAGTTATATAATAACTACGTTTACCTGGTGGTTGTCGACGGTGGTTACGACGCTCTCCACAAGCTAAAATACGGCGGATTTTTGACCGGTCCGTTCCTACAGAAACCGCGTTCTGGTATCGAGTTACAAATACAATAATGACTCATGGATCTAATAATATCAGATGTGCCATGGCCTGCGGAGAGCTCGCGCCCCGGTTTTCGTTGTTCCAGGAACGCTCAATGCTCTCAACGTGACTCTGGCTCATGCCCCGCTATTAAAACTACCGGCTTTTCGAATTTATGTTCGACGAGAGAGTATCGATTGACGTAAACAGTCGGAAATACGAAACGACTGTGCAGTTGATTATGGGATATTTTCACATAGACTTTTTTTCCTCTGAAGAGCTCATGGCAATAGTTTACAGCCGAGTCCCAGCTCGCACTTAAGCATCATTTCTATTTGGAATACTGCAAATCACTGTGCGTGATGGCAATTTTTATTTGAAATTGGAATTTCACCAAGAATTAATAAGATGCGACTAAATTTATAATGCATATTATTAAATGGAATAATTCGTGTTACAAATAGTTTGAGCCATGGATTTTTTATGTGTCCATGCGATTTTGACAATGTTCTAAGATGGTTTCTTTAGTGAAAATATATTTTCGGAATCTATTCACATATCGACTGGTTTGTTCAATAGTTTAGGTTTTTCTTGAAATTGCAGCTCTGAATCGGGAGCAGTGTGCAACTAGTGATTTATAATAATTACAAGTTGTAAAAACGGGCGATGGTAATAAACATATTTCAAATTATCACTTTTTTTGCCAATGCTTATTATCGGAACCGTTCGGCTTGAAAATTATCATTGAATGGGTCATGCGTGAGGGCGGAGGTATTATATGTCAGGATGAAGCCATACGTACGCTTCATTATCTATAACGTTGAGGGGTCGTTATGGCGAAGCGAAAACCCTGAATGTTTGCTTTGCCCGGCACTAATCCCATAGTTTCGGATAGAACGTTAACTTGCGACGACAGGTAATAATATATCCCTCCGTTATTCGCTGACGTTGCTTATAATCTTTCTCAAAAACACTTTATTCAGCAACCTCGAATTGTTTGGGTTTGACGCTCGACAACAGTGAGGATTGTTGCGGACTTATGTAATTCCTCCTCGTGTTCGAGATGAAAAATATCAGATTCCCTTTTGTATGTTGTGTTGCGTGTGGGAAGAGTGGACGAAAATTTAATCAGCATGTTATTTATTCACATTCAACATAAATGAGTGCAGCCTTGCAAAATCTGTTTTGATATAGGATATATTTGATTTTACTAAGCGTTAATAATGGGCTCGGTGACAAGTAGAGTCCTTTCAGTCTTGTTGTGGCTAAAGGATAAGTACCTTTTTAATGCTTTATTAAAATTTCTTCTATTTCGCCCACAGGAAAATCATAATAAAGCGGCATCAGATGAAAAATTTAATTTTAGAATGTAAGCAAAATGTAAGTATTTTCTCAAACTCGCGTTGTCGTCGAAAAGAGTTAAAAACACTCGACGTATATGCTAATTGATTGGATACTCAAAATTATCTCAATGAATCTTTGTTATTTTTTGTTTTGTAATCTATGCCCGCCCGTGATTGAAATCGTTTTTTGTATTAACACCAGTCAATGTGATGTAACAGAATGAACGATGAAGCGCGACAGCATCCACTTGGTTTAAATCTTTTCGCGAACAATATTTCAATATTTTCAATGATTACTGTTGTTCAATTGTCAACTGTGCTGCTTCTTCAAAAATGTTAATAATTCTCCTGGTCACGCGGTATTTTGATACGATGCGCCACATCTCATCTTACATGAATATTCGACAAAATTATGAACCGGACATAAGTGTATCATTAGTCATTACTTTTTCTTTCGAGAAACGTGTAAAAAATAAAACCAAGACGCGTTTGCCGTGCAACGGGGGTCGCCGCTAGTAACTGCGGCCGGGCGACGGCGGCGTCGTCTCGAGCCCCGTTTCCAGGGGGGCTGTACAAAGAAACCATGAGAGTATCGGGTTACCCGAGGCTGAGAGAGAGGCCCGCAGGTGAAACCCGATATGACAGTCGCGGTCCGTCCCAACCCCGCCGTTTCCTGTCGTAATTTGTCGTAGATGGTTGCCGCTTTCCACGTTTCTGCTCTCATTGTCCTATTAATTTCTAAAAAGGCCAATTAATCACCAATTACCTTGTTGTCCATTCTGGTTTGTTGTAAATTTGACACAAAAACTTTTTTTTGGAAATCGATTAGGAAGATAATGTATTCTGTCATCAATGCAAAAATAACGTCCTTTGAGTTGTCCCGAGTTTGATTCAATTGAAATCTAAGATAACTGAGATTAAAATACACTTTTAATGGTTAAACCCATTTCATTGTCGTACTGGAGTTTCACGTTCAGTGAAATAATTGCTTATTCATTAATTGTTCAATTTTCCCGTTAACTCGACCCTATTTTTTATAGCAGCCAACCGAGTTCAGATAAGCCACAACTTGATTCCAGCGGTTCGGACAGCGAAGTAGACACCCAGCAGCAACAGCACAAGTTGAACACCTCCGCTTATTCGGGAGTGATTGGAGGAGCCGCCGCCCAGATGAGCGCCGCTGCAGTGTACGCTGCTGCCGGTCTTGGTTCATCTATTGGACAGCCCTTGTATCAGCCGCCAGGGGCTTTGTTACATGATTACCAGGCCTTGTGACAGTGGCTATGTACCTCGAACCAAGATCAAACCTACCAACAATCACAACAACAGTGAAACGGAAATCTATAATCAAGCAAATTTTCTTGCCCAAAAATGTTTTTTGTTGTGTTTATGAAAATGATGAATTCCACTTTTTTCTGCCTACCTTTGATTCCTTGATTCCTGAATTATTAGAGCTGTTAGAGTTTAGTGGAATGAGCTTTGTAAATAATTATTTATTTTATAGGTATAATATGAATGGCTGTTTTATTGGTACTTACTTTTGACATGTTAGAATTTTTCATAGTAAGCACTTGCACATGAAATTTACATGGAGATGACAAAATTCAATAAATTCGTACTGTAATATGGTCTTGAACTAACCTGTCTATGAAATATTTCCTCCCATTACTTTCTGGTCGCTACCAATTTGCTAAGAAAGAACAATGTTGATCATGTATTCTGTTCAAATTTCATGTTGGATTATTAATGTTTAATAATGAAGAACAAAAGAATGTTACAAAATTTTTGCATAAAGATTTAGCAATATAGTCAAATCATTAATTGCAATTTTCACAGTATGAAATTCTGAAAATTCGATGGTCAGAAAAGTCTTTGTGTTCAAACTACACATTTTTTATTCAGTAGAGCATCGTTACTTACTGACAATGGTTTTTGTTCAATCTTAAGTTTGCTCTTTTTTTTTTGTTGTTAAATATCTTTGTAACAATTGTGTTTTGTAACTGTTTCGTTGCAAATATTTTCATTGTGAATGTTGAAGAAAATGAATTAGTTTTTGTTGTATATTCAATAACGAATCTTTCAACTGATTACTTTGATAAATATCTTTTATGCCATATGTTTCTTCTTAATAATGAAACAGGGATAGAATGTTTATTGTATATTTCACGTCTGAGTATTTTCTAAATACTTCTTGAATGTCTTTTTTTCAGATTTGAATTAATTTGGTCGTTTCCCCAAACCAAACTTTTTTGCGCAAGCCAATGGACTGTTTTCCTTTACAGATTCAGTTCAACCTGGGCCCACTTTATGGAATTATAGATAAAAAGGTACAAGACTTTTCTTTTAAACAAACATAAATAACTTGCAGGTCCCAATTCTGTCAAAATAGAACTGTTCCCGTAACAATTCATTTGCTCAATCTAATTTGTGCAAACCGCTTGGCTCGTAAAAGAGTGAATTAGAGGGCGTTTTGCATAAATATATTTATTATTAGTCGCATGGTATTAGTATTATAAAGGAACGGTCCAATACGCCCTTTAATTGTGCAATACAAAATTTATTTATGATCTCTACTACTTCCATATGTTGTTTTATACTAAGTAGGTGTATTAAGTGAAGATATATTGAAAATTCATGAGTCGAATGAATAAAGTAATTCCTGGATCAAGTGAAGATGACGCAGGAATACGAGAATTTTAAATTCACATATCAAAAACTCAAAATGAGGTCTTAGCCTGCCATCTATTATTTGATAGTTGTTTCACCAATACACCACTCATTTAACAATACCAAATATTATAGTAAATAAATCTGTAATTACAATACAAATTTTTCATATTTCGTTAGAACTCGTCCAGCTTTTAATTAACAAAAAATGTTTTTGAAATTACATGTAGGATGATCCGTTACCGATAGTATAGAAGCAGAAAACTGTTGTGCAATAAGGTATCATTGCTTAAGAAGCAGATGGAGCCAGTGTGCACATTAGTCACCATCTATGAATCAAGTGGGTACTACATATGTCAAGAATAAATGCTTCCACTTTTAGCATTGCCTAACAAGCATATAGACATATTTCTATGTCTAATATATTCTGTGGTAAGCAAGTTAGTCATAGAGTTGATAATGTCATTCCCAACGTCTATCAAACTAAACAGTCGGAATGTAGACGGTGTCATGATTCCACTCCTATTTCATCAAGAAAAATGCATCTTTTCTTGAAAAGTAATCGTTGAAGTCTAACAAAGTGGATGAAACACAAAGAACGCCAAATCGACTCCACGAAAATGTGCCTAAAAAGTGATAAATAGTGTGTTTGCTTAACGATGCACGATGGCCGTGTTGGTACAAAATACAAACGGACATTTACAATCGCAGTTAACACGATCGTTGGAGCGGATTCTGGAGGAAGCTTCGCAAAGTGGGGAATTGCGATTGAGCAACAGGAAATTGAGGGATTTCCCGAAATATTCCGATAAATACAATTTGTGCGACACTGTTATAGCAGGTGAGTAACGAATTTCCGGAATTTCGAAATGATTTCATGAGGGAGAGTATCGAAGACAAAATTAGTCACGATTTCTCGCATTCATAAAAGTTATCGCGGACGTCTGTCTCCGACAACTGGTTTTATCACCAGAATAATTTTTTATCGTCGTTTTCCTTTTTTATTATGATTATTTCTTCTAACTAGAAATGGTAAGGCATTTACGTTTTCACCGATTCACTTAATGCTTTACGCACTCGGCTTATCTGCGTATGTAATTGGAACAAAGATCGTACTGTTTGGTGGATTATATTTGGATCTAGGAGTTATTCACCCTGTTGTTGGTGATTAACCATAACATTAGAGTAGAATGACGGAATTCATTGGGAATTTTGAAGGTCTTTATTTCGCGGTTATCAAACATTAAAACTTCCTTAACCTAAATTCTATTTCTGTATCTGGAGAAACAATACAAAACCTTTAAATGCCACCTGGAATAAGGTCATAGAGTCATTTCATAATTGGGGAAGTAGGATTAAATTTCAGTAGATGAAATGTGGATTTTCCATACTGATTGACTGTATAAGTTGTTCCTTCGGTTTCCAGGAAAATTGAGAAGGAAATTCATTATTCAATTCCGGGTTTTGTTGATTTTTTAATAAATTTTAATGAGATTGATCTTGCATATAGAATATCAACGATGAAATCGAGTTGTTCTGCTAATTAATTCGTTTCTGGGGTATTGGCAATTAGTGTAAACGGTAACGGTGTCTCAAATGAGCGACTCGGCAAAAAGAGCGATTCAATTGTTGTGGCGTATTAGCATGAAAATAACTCCTAGAAATTGATCAATTAAAACAACAAAACGTTTTATTTCAGTTTGAATATATCATGTGTTTATAGTAACCTAAACTTCAACAAAAGTGCCCATGGTGCGGTTCTGGTATCTAATTGTTATATAAAATTTCATCATTGGAATGCGGAAATGTTTGTATTTGTGACTTGTCACTGCTATATGATGGTTCCTTAAACATTATGTTTTGACTATCGGAGGGCGTGGTTTAGCACCCTTTCTGACCCGCGATTCATAAATATGCGGCGCTGCCATCAATCTACCAAAGACACGGTTTTAATGCCGTTCCGGTACTTAATCATATTATTTCCTGACTTTTAAAATAAAAGAATCAATATGACGTTCCATTTAGGTAAATTATCAAGAATTTTATCACTAACAGGTGCACGATGAACAAAAATATACTTGAGTAAGTTCTAAATATACTCCCAATTCTTTTTTTTTTTTGATGATGATAATGTGAGTTAAAAAGGTTCAAATTTCAAAAATATCGAGCATCGAGCTACCCAAATTATTATTAGAAGAGTTGTTTTGGTTCGTAGCAGAAATATTTTTCCATTTAAAGGGGTTTATTTCCCATTAGTGTGAACCCTGTTGAATAGTCGAGACCTTGTAGGACGGACGATGTTTGGTTTCAACGTCGTCTATTGTATTTCCTATGCCCGTGGGGAACACGTTCGACTTTGTGCAAGGTCGAGAGTGTCTCGCTCCCCTTTGTGCATTCTAATTAATTATTGTGAACGGAAGTTTCGCCTCCCCACACGTAAATATTACGATTCGCCGAACAAACGAATCCGATAATCGCAACTTTTCAATATATATCCCGTCTAGATGGGTTGCGCGGCGATACAACGAGGGAAATAATGCAGAAACGGGTAGGGGAGATAAACCCATCGATTTTGTTCGCCCACCACGACTGGACGAATTCGCCGTTTCGAATAATAAATGTCAAGTTTCTTAAAGAACGGAAGTCTTTTGTTCGAACTTGCCCGAATCTATAAAAAACGACTAAAAATCGATTGTTTCCTGTTATTCAACCGAGGCGTTCGTGGAATAGTAATCAGGGGATTCGTGTAGAATTTCTGATTAAACAGTTGTCATTCGGTTTTTACTTTTCAGATTTGTCCAAAAATCGTTTGAGCGAGTTGCCGGAAGAGGTAGTCACCTTTCAGTTCCTTGAAAAATTACTCTGCTACGACAATGCCATCAGATTCGCTCCAGATGGTCTGATCAATCTGCAATGTCTGAACTTTCTTGACCTGAGTCGAAACCAATTGAATAGTCTACCCAGGGAGATATGTCAACTTCCGATACAAGTAAAGTTTGAGTTCCCTAATTTAGCTTCGTTTAAATTTTCTGTTTATCCTGTTCACAGATACTTCTAGTCTCAAACAATCGACTTAAAAGTCTTCCTGATGATTTGAGCAAGATGTCGCGTCTGACTGAGCTGGATGCCTCTTGCAATCAACTGGCGCATTTGCCGCCGCGCATGTGCGAATTGCGCAACTTGCAATCGTTGATTTTACGCAATAATCAACTGCTCGCAGTGCCGATTGAGGTGACGCTACTGCGGCTGACGCGACTCGATCTTAGGGCAAATCGTATTGGAACCTTGCCGGTCGAGCTGAAAGAAATGGATAGTTTAATACACCTTTTTGTTGAGGACAATCCGCTCACCAGTCCACCAGCTAGTGTGAGTATTACGCCTACAACAAAAAACTTTGCTTTTGTTATTGGCTTCAAAATTTGTACTTATTATCGGTTCTTTTAGTTATGTAAACGAGGTTTGGTGCACATTTTCAAGTTCCTAGAAACCGAAGCGCAAAAAATGGAAGCGAAGTGCGGCGGTGCATTAATGGGTGGTGGTACGTTAGGTAGACGTGCCAAAAAGCCGAGCACTGGTGGATCGCCCGGTCCAACACATTTCGATAGGTTGAAACAAAAACGTTATAACGTCGACAGCGGTTACAGTACGAGTAGTGACGACAAGCGATGGTCGCAAGAAATGACAGGTCCGATATTCGCATTGTTTATTATCAAATGTGACAATGCAAATTTGCAGGCGATCTTGAGAAACAATGGCCGAATTCACACCATCCACACAATCATAACTTAGAGAGCACGTCGTTAACCAATGGAACTAACTCGACGATGTCGACACCGTCGACTATAAGTCCCGCACCGGAAAATGTCGAGGACCATCCGTGAGTAATCTGCGATCATTTTGAATCAAGAGTTAAAATTAAAAATTTTTAGTGTTCAGTTAGGTCCGGCAGTAGACCAAAGCAATCAAAGCAACGGATTTGACGAGAAGAAGCCTTTGCATCAAATACAAACTTACAGGTAAGTAAACGGGATATTGTTTGAAAATAATTAACTGTTCAACTTAATTCTATAAGAACAATTCCAAATTTATTTCTATTTCAAAACATCATTTTTTTATCTTTTGATTTTTTGACATATTTCCAATAATTAAGTCGTTTAATTACTACATTTTGTGAACAACCCCTTACATATATTTGACAATGAAGTTTCAATGTTGCTTAGGTTCAGATTATTTTTGTTATAATAATAAAACACTATATACAGAAATCAATTTTTCAAAAGCGGTTGGCAATTTCAGAATGAATTTTTGTAATTGCATTGGTGCACTTTTACAATTAAATTGAGTGATCCTAAACAAACAACTGTCAAGATTTTTGTGAAGTATGATTCAATATTTTACTCTATTGGTATTACCTAACCAATACGTTACGAAATTAAAGCTATGCAGCCGAAAATCACGAAGACCATAACAAGAACAACGCTTTATTCGTCGAAAGCGTAGCTCTGTGCGTGGCCACGCCATGAGAGTAAGAATTTCTTCAAAATTCATATTTTTAAATATATGAAACAATAGGCACTTTACCGAGTAAGAAAAGCGTCTCTAAGAACTATTCATACAATCAAAAACAAAGCAGTTTGTCCGCTTTGATGTTCGTCTTAGAACGAGTATGTGCGGATTCAGTCTGAGCATGCGCACGTCAGTCACATGCTGTGTGAATACTGTGCGGTAAGAGTCTGTGCCAAAAAAAATGAATCACAAGATCCTTCCAAGTACAGAACCAAAAATTGAAAGTTATTAGAGGCTGAGATGATTATTTTCATAGTCCGTTCGTCTCTAAGCCAATCACATAAACTGTAAAAATTACTCGAATTCTACAAAAAGCTAAATGAAAAGGAGGAAAAATTTTCGTCCTTTTCCCCTCCCTTGTTTGTAATGAATAAATTTTCTGTTTACACATTTGGGGACGCGAACAGTTTAAACTAAGTATTGGTTTGTGCCTTTTTTCTTTTACCCATGCATTGCCTATCTGTTAGCATTTCTGTTTGAGCATTAATTCTCCTTGGTTTATTGCGGAGCATAGTGCGTAGTACCCCAAGCTTTTGTATGTTTTTCTCTTTGATCGTCTGCGGACCTACTCTCCTTTCGTGCCTCTGCGATCACAGAACCTGCGCTGTAGTCGTCGTTGAAATATCTACACAGAGGACTGCCTACAACCATATTGTGCTCTCCCAATGGCGTAGAACCCTATCGCCTCTAAGGACTCTTGTGAGTAAAGCCTTTTCTTTATGGCTTAGCTTAAAGAGGCCACCACTGAGTGAGGCCAAGGGAAGCTTTATTCCCGATATTCATTATGCTTTTTGTAGTTCTCATTTGTCGTTTTTAATGCTGTACCTATATTCATCCTCACTAGGCATTCGATGGATTTCAACACGTCTCTCCATAAATCAAGTTTATCAGATAAATAGAGAACATTAGGTTAGACAACGTAACCGCTCTCTTCCTATGTGCTTTTTTCATCTTTATCCGCTTGTTTGCCTGCTTGGTGGAATCAGTTTTGCACAGGCCGCATAAGAGTTCTAAGATTTTTGTATATAGCTGCGACTTCGCCTTTTAAAAATTTCTTTTTTGTTTTGCTTTTTTGTCATGTTTTGTACATTTTAATAGGATTGTTACAACCGACCACCAAACCAGTTCCGAATCAGTCAGGCGCTTGCGCTTTAGGATTTTCGAGCTCCAAAAATCGTACTGCGCAAGCGTCTGAGTGATTCAGCTCGGGTTTGGTGGTCGGTTGGAACAAACCCAATATTGTCGAAATTCATGAGTAAGTTACATTGAACAATTGCCCTCCACAACAATATGCGCAAAATATTAAAACCCTATTACAAATATTGAGGGTGTTGCTTCGCAGATTTTTAATCGAAAATTTGACTTCGTATGTAAACAGTCACATACATAACTTTCAATCACAAAAACAAGGAACAACTGCATATCAAAGTTGGTGTTTTATTGTTTCATTTTTAACCTTTCAGGGAGTACAAAGAAGCGTTGAAACAACAACGCGCCCAAGAAGTGCCATCTATCTATAGGACGAAAGATTCCAACGATCAAACGTACAAAACGGAACCAAACACGCCCACCCATCGACCGCAACAGGTCACCGCGACATTGGCCACCTCGAAATCTGATCCGACGCCGCTGAATTCCGCCTTGCTGGCTGGTAGCAAGGCGATATTCGACGACACCGACAAATCGGTACCCATTTACGTTAAACCGAATTCGCCGTTCAAAACGACGACTTCCCAAAAGACAATATTATCGCACGATAACGTGCCGCCCGCCGGAAACAACAACAAGCAACCGTCGAGAACTAATAACAATATCAATGGGTCGACGAAGACTAACAGTGTCAACTGGGGTCAGGAATTGTCGTTTACAATGAGAAGAGAAATCGATAAAGCGAGAGAGGAGACTGATCTGATGAATCAGTTACGGAATGTAATAATTATAGCTGTCCAATTTTTTTATATAAATCGTAATGTTTTTTTTTTCATAGATAATCGAAACCAGATTAAAAATGGCTTTACCATCCGATTTGGCATCATCTTTAACCGATGGCGTTGTTTTGTGCCATTTGGCAAATCATATCAGGCCCAGATCGGTGGCGAGCATCCATGTACCATCGCCGGCGGTGGTAAATATATCCATTACCACGGCATTCCGCTCGATTTTGAAACGCACAATTTTCTTTCAGCCGAAACTAACCATGGCCAGGTGCAGGAGAAACGTGGATAATTTTATAGAAGCGTGTCGGAAAATAGGTGTTGACGAGGTGAGCATACTTTATTTGTTATATTAAATCAAGATAAGGTATGTTTGGCTAACCGTTTTTAATATGTTAATTATGCATTTCTGTTGGCAATTTATTTCATATAGGAAACATACCTTGTCACTTATCGCCTTGAGCGCGCGAATCGTAATTTGTTTATCCTTCAATTCCGCACGCGATTACTTCGGTAGGGATTGGAGCGGTCGAGTGAGACTGTGGTTGTTGATTGCAGGGTCGGCTGTGCACCGCCCTCGACGTGACGGAGGCGTTGGAGGGTCGCGGATTGTCGCGTCTCCACGACACGGTCACGGCGCTCTGTCGGTTGGACGTCGAGAAGCGGCCGGCCGTCGCGACGGCGCGGGACGCCACAGTCTCACTCCTACTGTTAGCGATCTTTTTCGGAACGATGGCGCTGCTGATTATTTTCCCGCCTCCCGCTTCTTGAAAATTAAATACATTCCGTTCGACCGCTTATCGTTTTGGTTTGCGACGATTTAGCGTGCTAAAAAGGGTGCCTCTAGTTTGAAAAGTTAAGAAGGGATTGTGTCAGGTGCCTTTGTTCAGTATTATCAATATTATTACTATTATTCGATACGCTTATATTATAATAATATTGTTCTCAAGATTGAACTATTTTTCCAACGCCAAAGTGAAGTATTTCTGAATCTCCGTATGAATATAAAAATGATGAGCCAAAGGAATTTCAACTAATCTATACACTGTGAACATGTACGAATTTTCTACCTACTTTTCTGCTACGATGCTTATTATTACTATTATTATATTTAGAATTTAATATTTGAACGGGATTCAAATAGTGTTAGAACGTTATGGCAGCTTTGAATATATTATGTTAAAAAAAACTATTTATATACATATTACTTAACGAATATACAGGGTGAATTGAGTTGAGCTCCCCTACTTAATTTAATCTAGTCATTATATATGCAGTATTCCAAGAGTTGCATTTTATATTTTTTTCATGTACTAGAGTAATAAGATTTTTTTAAGTTTCCTTTATGGAGTTTATCTTTGTTCAATTGAAAACGCTGCTAAGTTTTTGTGTTCAGAATTAGTTTATGGTTTTTATTTACAAAAAAATAAATAAATGGTGGTATGAAGGCTGTTTTTTCATTGAATGCATTTTTTCCAGAATCTACTCTGTTGTGCCGCTGATGTTCTTGAAGGAAAAGGAGTCGTGCAGGTCGCTATAACCGTGACTGAATTGGTCAGGTTTCACTCGCAGAAATCTCCAATTTCTACAATTATTTAACGATATTCCACATCGAATACTGTAAATATCAATCGATCGACAATTTTAATCGTCTAGTATTTATCGATTAGTGACAAAATATATATTCGGTCGATCATAGCTTTATTGCGAAATGTGTACTTAGATATGCATCGACAATATTTCAATTAGGTTAGTTTGACGAATTGCACGTGCCAAAGATGGGAATAAACGGTGTATAAGCATCGACTTACACATCACATTTTTACAGCTAATTTTGATTTCTCAAACAATCATGTGATATGATATTCAGTAGGAATTACGTTTCTATATATTAGGAAATTTTCTGTTCTTACTGTTTTTTTTTAATTCATCCATGACTAGGCACAATGAAATAGAGCTGATTGGGATAGTTAAGTTCAATCAATCGATAGGTATGTTTTTGTCATATAGGTTTATTGTTGTGCACTTAACAACTTATGTATCTAGTCAATAACGAAACTTTTTCAAGCTCCAACTATTTATTAAAGAAATGGAAAATTTCAAATGTTTTTCTTACATCACCTATATAAACAGAGTTTTTTTCTGAAGCCGAACCGTTACGTTTCACTGGCACGAAAGGCTTGCCATTTAGTGAACAGAATTCGTGAAAGATCGATTTCCGGTCAGAAATTGTTTGCAGAAAACATTTTCTATGCATTAAATGATTTTTATTTCTCAAATATCATCAATCAACAACCTTACACGTTTCGTGGAAGTCGTGTTTAATCAATCGACTTCCATGTAACGCGACCTTAATTTGAATTTTTGATGGTGCCATAAATGAGAAATTTGTCGGTCTTTTCCTTTCAACCCTGTCAGTCATCTAAGTTTCACTGTTACGAAATGTACCATTCAAATTCCAATAACCTGCATACACTACCGATAACATTCATTAGTAGTGACCACAATCCCAGGAACAGAAGGAATTCGAATATTGGCCTATTCCTGGATGGAAAATTCAAAGATGTTGTGAAAGTCGCACCTGCACCCGACCACTATCCCGGGGAAATTCGTAGAGCGTACGAAAAGTCCACCGAGGATCATCGAGGGAAAGTATATGAAACACTCAAACCGATTCTTTTTCTGCAAAGAGTTATGGGAATTTATCCGATTAGCACTGATGGTTCAGGGAAGTTTGTGCTGACATCGCAACTTCTAATGTATTCCGCATTTATATTCCTCCTCGTGATTGGATCAATCGGTAACAGTTTGATTAGGAATAAGCTATTTTCATAGTTTACTGCAGGTTTTTTTGAAAATAATCTGTTTTCCATTGGAATTTTCAGGTTACATGAAATGGGACAAACTTGAAATAACGAGAAGTTCGGACGCCGAGGGTCGTTTCGAGGAAGCCGTCATCGATTATCTTTTCACCGTGTATTTAATTCCCATAGTTATCAATCCGTTAGTTTTATACGAAGCAAAGTTTCACGCCCAAATCATGAATAATTTTGCCCAATTCGAAAAAACATATTACAAAGTGGTTAATCGAAAGCTCGATGTTTTTATGGGCAATAAAATGCTTCTTTTAACTATTAGTTTACCTATAATATCTTGCGCTACTATGATAGTTAACCATGCTACAATGGTTAATATCAGATTGCTCCAGGTAACGTTCCAGTTTCAGGATAAAATTCCGAGTTTGAGGCATACGTGTTCCAGGTCATACCGTACTGCTATATAAATACAGTTACGTATTTGATTGGCGGTTTGTGGTTTTCGTATGCGGACCTGATAGGAAAGATTGCCCTAACCATCTCTGAAGATTTCCAATTTGCTTTGAAGAATCTGAGCACGTCGTCGAGGATCGCCGAGTATCGATCGCTCTGGATGATGCTTGCCAAAATAACGAGGGATTGCGGAAATTCGTCCGGCTATACCATAATTTTCCTTTGCCTTTATTTATTTTTGATAATAACACTTACGATCTACGGACTCCTTTCTCAGATACAAAATGGCTTGGAAATTAAACATATAGGCCTAACCATTACTGCACTCTTTGCTATTGCTCTACTTTATTTCATTTGCGACGAAGCTCATTATGCTTCAAATTGCGTAAGCCATCGCACTATTTACTAAGCTGATCGATTATTGTTTTTTATCGTTTAGGTGAAAGTACATTTCCAGAAACGTCTTTTATTGGTCGAGTTAACTTGGATGAACGAAGACGCACAGCAAGAAGTCAATATTTTTTTACGAGCAACCGAGATGAACCCAACAAATATGAGTCTGGTAGGATTTTTCGACGTCAATAGGAACCTTTTCAAATCGGTGAGTCGGCGCCAAAGGGTTTGAATGAGTTGCAAACATTTCATTTTATTTGTTCTGTTTTTGTTGTTACACAGGTTTTTGAGAACTTTCATTGTAAGAATCGTCATTTGGTGTTGCTTACCTGGGGGAGGGTGTGTAGCTTCAAAAATTGTGTTACGTAACACTTAAACACTCAGTCAAAAATTATTGATTCTGAGAAAAGTTTCGTCGAACAAAGACTTAGATATACATGGGTGATTCTTTTTCAAATCAAACAGACGCTGGCAATTATTTTTGGAAATGCGTACGGAGAGGCACCTTGGTGGAAACGACAGCTCAAACCTTCATCTTCGTCATGCTGTATGCTGTTTTTTTTCGATATGAGGAGGCCCTTACCGAAAATAATGCTCACTCCCATCGAAAAAAATCAATTATCCGCAATTTAAGTGACTTATTCCTGAGGTTATCATCATCTTTGGAGTAAAAATTCGTATTCTACATGAAAAAACGAAGAAATGCTCTTATTACAACTTTTTTCAAAAACCTCTCATTCCGTGCGAGAAGAATTTCCGAATTTTTAACCTTTAAGGGGCTGAAATTCCTTTCTATCGATAATTTTGATTGATTTTCGTTCAAGTTTTTAGCAGTTATCTGGTTATTGATTTCGTATCGAAAAAAAGAAAAAAATTAATTTGAACATCGACTTACATCAAGTGTCGGCCTCAGCAATTTCATTTTGAAATTGATTGTTTTGAATTGATTTGCATAACATAGTAATCTTTGGGAGTAAAAACCAAGAAATTCTCTTATTACAACTTTTTTCAAAAACCTCTCATTCCGTGCGGAAATTGAGCGAGAAGAATTTTCGAATTTTCAACCTATAAGGGGTTGAAACTCGTTTCTGGGGTAGAATAACAAAAGAAAACATAAGAAAAAAAAGTTTTTATTTTTTCGAATTAAACACAAATATTTTATCTCCAGCGGTAAATGTCATTAAAAACAAAATAGGAATTTCGGAAAAAATGTTAAAATTAGGAAAAATTACTTGGGTTTCAAAAAGGATGCAAAGTCGTGTTCCTTATTCACGAGAATGGGGCGTCAAAAATGTAACGTGCAAAAATAATATTTTTCTTCGATGCCAGATGAATCTGACAAGCAACATCGCGGGATTTTGCTTTGGCAAGATTTTTTTTTCGTCTTACCTTTTTTCATTCTATAAAGTATAATAAACATGATCTTAAAAAAACAGTCTTAGCATATCTTTGAATTACAACAACAATGTTTGAACCATAATAAACACACCAACATCAATTTTACCATTTTTTCCGAAATTCCAATTATGTTTTTAATAAAATTTGCTGCTGGAGATAAAAAAATTTGTCTTGGGCTCGAAAAACTAAATACTTACTCTTATGTTTGTTTTTGTTATCCTACCCCAGAAACGAGTTTCAGCCCCTTAAAGGTTAAAAATTCGGAAAATTTTCTCTTCTTCGTTTTTTCATGTAGAATACGAATCTTTACTCCCAAAGAGGATAACCTCAGGAATAAGTCACTTAAATTGAGGATAATTAATTTTTTTCGATGGAGTGAGCATTATTTTCGGTAAGGGCAGCCTCAATTGAAAAAAAACAGTATACATCATGAGGAAGCTGAAGGTTTGAGCTGTCGTTTCACCAAGGTGCATCTCCGGACGCATTTCCAAAAAAAAATTGCCAGCGTCTGTTTGATTTGAAAAAGAATCACCCATATACAGGGTGTGGCGTAATGAGTGGATAATAGGGTACCTGCGGGTAGGGGCCATTGTGGCGGTTCAGAAAAATATTTGTTATGCTCAGTAAAAGCGCCTCGGTTTTCGAGATATTCGACATTTTCGAAATTTAAGAAATATTTCACCCTTCGTCACTATTTTTGGCGCCAAGACTGCAAATGAAATTTTTTTTCTATCTGTTTTTTGCATAGTATCCTTGGATAGATGTGCTATCGAATGGAAACTATTATTTTTATAACACAAGCACAGTTATGTTTTTAAAATAAGATTTCACTAAAATTCTACTTGCTTGGTGATTTTAAGTAATGAAGTAAATTTTAGTACTATTTGTAATTTTATAATAATTAGCTCTACCCATTTTAATAGGAATTACTTTTGAATCAACTTGTGGAGATACCATGTAATATACCATTTCGGAATCTCGATGAAATAGGCTAATTTTTTTTAAATTTGGCATTCAAGTGACCATACATTTTTTTACACCACAGAAGGGTAAACGTCAGGAAAACAAACGAAAGCAAGTAAAAGTTTAGTGAAATCTTATTTTGAAAACATAACTGTGCTCCTGTTATAAAAATAATAGTTTCCATTCGATAGCACATCTATCCAAGGATACTATGCAAAAAACAGATAGAAAAAAAATTTCATTTGCAGTCTTGGCGCCAAAAATAGTGACGAAGGGTGAAATATTTCTTAAATTTCGAAAATGTCGAATATCTCGAAAACCGAGGCACTTTTACTGAGCATAACAAATATTTTTCTGAACCGCCACTACCCGCAGGTACCCTATTATCCACTCATTACGCCTCACACTGTATATATGAAATGGTTTGTATACTGACGCGAAATTATTCATTTTACTAACTTAAGTAAAAGTTACTATTCTGACTGATTAGATTAATTGTATTAGCTAATTTTTTTCTATTGATTTCGCTACTATACTGTGTAAGTTGGTAAAACTCTTCTTGCTCCAACCGCTGCACTTTGGGACAAATATGCCCTACCGCTTGAAAAGTTTGATGAAGACATAAACGGGCGCCACTTACTATCTGAAACTTGAGAAGTGCATTTGTTTTAGAATGCGCCCCCTGAAGTTAAAAAAATAGAAAAGTCTAAATCCACAGAAAAAAGTAAAACAGGATGCGATAGCCAAATAGCGGATGTTATTGCTGTTTAACACAAAAATCAATTCCATCTGTAATAAAAGTGTCGCGACGTTCCAACCGCTTTTTGTATTTTTCGTTCCATTGTAAACCTCCTCCGCTACTGTCTCCAACTGCCGGAACGGATAAATAGTTAAATTTATCGATTTTACGTAATTGGAAGTGCTCGCTACGCTATATACGAAGCCTTTCAGTTCGGAATTAACTAACGAGGGTATATTAAAACTGTATTTTTCAGCTATTGGCGACTATGGTGACGTATCTAGTGGTGTTATTGCAATTCCAAATTAGCATACCCGAGGACGGCGGATCGTTAAAAGGATCTGGCAATTCTACAAAATAAATATTGTTATGATTAATTACCAAAGGCATTCTGAAAATAAATTGTGGAATTCTTTTGAATAAAGTTTACGATTGTACGGGGGAGTTTTCAGTTCAATCGATAATCCACCTCCACCAGATTTACCTTCTTTCCTGTCGGCATTGAGCTCAATAGGGCAGTAGGAAACCTTACATACATAAATTAACTTCTTCTCTATCTGATCCCTTCGCAAGGGAAGTGGGCACGTTCGGGGATGATTCGAAGTGGGGGGTGGATTCGATTCGATACCGCGTGCTCCGTTATGATAGCAGATACCTTATTAGTGTTGGGCTGTTTGTGTCGATTGGTCCGAAATCGACGTGAAACAACAGCAGGTACGTTCAATTTCAATTCTTATCAAATCTATTTCGGTAGGGAATTTGAAAACATTAAACAGAGCTGAGCAATTTGAACGCATTACGGAGATATCGAAACGCGTTTCGGCGCCAGCGTCACACGGAACGACGCCGAGCGTCGTTTCGTTTTACCCTCAGTTTCTCTTTTGACGGTTCTCGGTCAGAACGTGGGGGCGAATACGGCAAGTTCACGTACAGCGCGATCAAATATTAAAATTATCTGGATGAAGTGAATGAGAATTGGTCAGTTGGGGAATATCCGCAGTAAATTATTTATTTTCATAAAGATTTGCTTCCTGCTGCTTGATATCCTAATTTAGAATAATTTTTATCATTACTTGGGTAAAATGATTCTTATTTGGGTATGAAAGTGCTCTAAATGAAACCGAATAAGTTTTGATACTTTAAGGTTGAATATTATTGTGTAGATTAGCAACAATCAATATATGAAGAATAATAAATAATATTCACATATCATAATATATCTTTTGTTAATCTTCACTTCATTAATTATATTTTCGTCCCCATTACATTTCAGTAATAAGGTTCTTGCATTGCTTGAAATTTGTGCTATTAAGGTTTCATTATTCATACAACGGATTAGAAATATTGCAGGATTTTAAACTCGAAAAAGCACTTTATTCTCTTGATCACTGTTTATATAGACAAAAATACAGTATTTTTATATCCAATAGAATATAACCGACGTACTTTGTGAATACAGACAGTATTTATGTGATTGAATAGTCATCACAATAATTAGTTGAAAAATAAACACAACACAATAGGTTTGATAAATTGTTTGTACTTTTAGTGAACTCATTAAATGCATTCGTTTAGATGTTTATTGAGCGATCGCAACGTTGACACATAATTGGTATACCGTGCTTCATTTCAAAATTTCGGGAATTCGACCAAAACAAATCGAATTCGGACGAAAATAGAGTCCGTCGATTTCGTGGCGATAAAATCGATATTATTTAATCCGGCTCGATTTTATTTTTACCCACAGATCTCAAGAACACTAGTGATGCTGTCAAAAAGATGGACTTTCAATAGTGGCGTTCACTCTCGGATCATACGATTTGCCGCGGGCGATGTTCAAACTTTGCGTCTGGTTCTTTTTTGTCGCGCATCATTTACCTTCTGTATGCGGAAAATCCATCGGTAACATATCTCCCAGTTTACGTTCGACCGGTAGTTTTATTTTTGTTTTCAGAGACAGTCTCAGTTAGTGGCTGCGAGACTTGTCGCATCTTCTTGACCTGCCGTCGTTTTACTGCCTTCGTAACTATACTGGAGGCGACTTTCGAACCGTTTACAAACACCACAAAAGTTTTATACAGTCTTTTTCCGCGACCGTTTCCACGACAATGCTTGAATCGTAGGTGAGTGGAAATTACAATATGATTTAAAAAAGTTATTATCACGAATAATGTCTCTACAAATTATCCAAATTTTTTTTGCCTAAAAATATCACAGTCTCACATTTTGTGCTGGAAACCGCTCATTCCGCTTCAGTTTTAGTTTGGCCCAATTTTCGTTGTGGTAGATCAGCACAAATGGTGAGATCGACCCCTAAATGCACGGCACGTGCTGTCGCGATGACGTGTCTTTTATTTCCACCCCCGAACGTGTCAACTAATATTATTCACCCTTGTGCTATGCGTAATACTATTTAGCGTACCAAACGTTGTATTCCGAAATTTAACCATAAAAGTTTGCAAATTCAAACGGAAACCAACAGATGTTCTGGAAACAACCACTGCAGCTTTATATTAAACGAGGATTGTCCGCCGGTCGATTCGTGGCCCGAGGGAACTTTGTTCGTGAAATATGCGTGTGTAGAAGGTAAATTGGAATTTTTTATGTAAAAATTTTTCGCAACACTCAAGAATGTTTTCAGAAGATCGAGTTGTTAAATATTGCAACAAAGATATCGTTCTGCCAGATGTGTCGCATGTTGGCATATCGGAAGGATTCATTAAAAATCCCGGATTTCCGAGGTTTTATGGTGGCCAATCTCCATGTAGATGGAGGATTAAAGCACCAACGGAACAACGGATTAGGCTAACGCTGTTGGATATTTCTCTCATAGGTAAAACTAAAGACCTGGAAAGTGGTTCTACTTTTTATTATTATATTGAAAATTTTGGTATGTGATATCAAATTGTATGTAATCGAATTGTTTGAATATTCTCTAGAAGGGAAACAATATGTATTAAAAAAAATACAAATTTTGGGTCATAAATAAAATGAATTGATGTTATAACGTACTTCATACGCGTAAAATAAAGTTATATGAAGTTTATTATCATTAGGCAGAACAATGTTTAATGATTTAAAATTTGAGCGTTTGCCAAACGAAAGTAAACAATCGCAACTCCTGTCTATTTGCAATTAATCAATCCATTTGTAACTTCTGAATAACATTCACTGCATTAACAGAATAATTGTTAGTACTAAACAATTATCAGAGGTGGGTTGGTTCGCGCAAAAATTTTCTAAATTTTCAAGAGGCTTATTTCTGTGAGGGAATAAAATCGACTGTATGTTGAGCAAGATTGGGGAAAATGTTGAGTTATAAGAAAAATGATCAGTCTAACCCCAAATTTTTAGATTTATCGGTTCAGCTGTTTTCGTGGACCGATTGATTGAAATTTTGAAAAAATTAAGGGATCAAGATTTTTGTTCCTTAAACGTGACTCAATTTTCTTACAAATCAATAATTTCATTTTTTTTTAATTTTTACTCAATTTTGTGTTTTCGGAAGATTGATTAAGGAAATAAAAATCCAAAGAAAATTTTCAAACATTTCGAAAATTTCTACAAAATTTATTTTTGAAAAGTATTCCGTGAAACTTTCCTTAAAAAATGCTGAAAAAAAAATTAATTTTGAAAAATTAAAAATTTTTTTTCGAAAAATTTAAAAAAATTACATAAAACCAAGAGGCCTTTTTTGAATTACCTCGCAGAAACTATGAACACATTTAAACCTTTATTTTCTTAAAAAAATCAAATAAAACTGAAGTTGATATCCCTAGGGGTGCGTTTAAACGGCGCGAGTGAATTGATCTAATTTTTTTAAAATTTTTTAATTTTTCAAAATCAATTTTTTTTTACTTTTTCGATATTCTTAGAAGAATATTTTACGGAATTTTTTCAATCGTGAGAAAAATTGTTTTCAGAATTTTTGTGAAAAATTTCGAAATTTTTGAAAAATTTTTTCGGATTTTTTCTCCTTAATCAATCTTCAAAAAACTCAAAATTGAGTAAAAAATAAAAAAAATGAAATTGTTGATTTTTAAAAAGCTCAAGCGGCCACTTTGGATCAAAAATTCCTCGAATTGTTTAAATTTTCTGGTCATATGTATAAAGAAACAAATTTAGTACAGATATGCCATGTGTTGTTTAATTGCAATCTATAAAAGCATTTCACTAATTGCATTTATTTTTCAGTTGACAATCCTAAAAGCGAAGACGATTGTAAAGATTACCTTGAAATTCTCGATTCGGACATCGTCATTTACTCGACTTGTCGTCAGAAGGAGCCCCCAGTCGATTTGGTTTCCCTAACGGAAGACGTTGAAATCGTGTTGATTTCGTCGCAAAGACTGACCCCATCCAGGGGAGTTTTGTTATATTACACGGCGGTTGGATGCTTGCCGCCTCTACCACCCGCTGACAGTTATATGGTATTCATAAACGACACGTTTGCCGTGTTTTCTTGTTGCGTCGGTTACGTTTTTCCCGACACCGGGACAAGGTCGAGGAACCTGATTTGTAACGGGTCCAGGTGGAGCGAAAGGATGCCTAATTGTGAAAGTAAGAAAAAACATTCTTGAGAGGAGATTATTCTCCACAATTTCCAACATTTTTCCTATTTTGGCAACTTTTTAACCAATTTTCGCACATTTTGCAATTTTCAAAGATTTTTTTATCGCTGCTTGCCCTTCGGTATCGCTCGTTTGTTCAACTACGGCAACCATGTTCTTTTGTAAGAATATATATTTTTGAAATTTATATAACACATACACGCATTACATTTTTCGAATAATCATCATAAGATCTACGTTAGATATCGATTCGGTTGAGGAGGTTGTGGAGGATAGCTTAGTGGCACCCGCGCACCTGTGAGATCACGATTGTTCATAAAAATTTATATGTGGATTCCAAAAATTAATGATTTTACGAAAGAACAGGATTACCATTTTGTGCATTGAACAAACAACCGAAACTGAGCTGTTCACACTTCAAAGTACCGAACAATAGATTACTACTCATAGAGCTACGGCACAGTGGGTTCAGTCGTTCAGTGTGCGACGCAATCGCAATTGTTTGCTTCTTAAATATTAAAATATAAGCCCAAGGATAGAACTCTCTGTTTTAATATTACTAACGAATCAACATTGTTTGAAATTCCACTATTAGTCTGAAATACATTAAAATGTTTATTGCGGTTGCGGACCATACACAAGTTTACCACTGATTTTCAAATACTATTTTTTATTTATTAAAAGATTTTCTGCCCATTGTGAGACTGACTTTCTCTTAAAAAATTCGGAGTTGAGTTTTCGAAAATTTCCAAATTGAATCCCCGAAGAACGAAATTTGTAATGATATAAGAGCCCAAATAAATAATTCAAGAATAAGAAACTATATATAAACGAGTCAATAATTTGATTCTAAGAAATGTACGAGTTTTTAGCTTCCGCTGACGAATCCTTTCAATGTCGCAGGAAGTACCACATTCAATTGAGGGCTTTATCGTTGGCCACAATGGATGGTACTGCGGTAACCAAGGAACATCCTGTATGGAGAATTTGTCCCACTCCAGACCTCGTTTATTTAAATATAACGCCAGTTTGTTCCCTAGTTTTATCTCCGTCCCACATACCGTTTTCGGTTAAAGCGAGAATGAGTGCAGCTTGCAAGAAAGCCGTTTAATTTTATTCGCGCTACGACCCCTTTATTGTCTGTATTCTGGTTGAGAAATCACATTTCCAATTAAACGTCGTTTCGCTTACTAAGACATTTGTTATGAATATCATTTGCGAAAACTAGAAAGGCAAGTTGGCGTTTTTCCTTCCTGTTAAACAAAGTGCGGTGAATCTAACTACACTCTTTATAAATTAAATTAGGCAACCGTCTATGGAAGCATTATTTTTATTTATGCCTTATCTTTATCATTATTTGAGATTGATAAGTTTACAGTCGGTAAGTGAATTGTTGCCCGACGACCTCCAACTCGTTTCTTTAATGATAACTGTTTATTATTTAATAATACCAGTGCCAGATGACAATCACTTACTCCAATATTTAATTGCCAATTTCAGAATTGGAGTTTATTAACGAAGCCGATCCACGTCCGGAATTCTCTGCCATCATGGTTTCTGGTGAGTAAAACCTATTTTGATTTAACTCTGAGTACACATCGACCCATTTCAGATCTCATAATTCCGTTCACAATTATTTGCATCCTTTTTATTGTGAACGGCATCGTAGTTTTCTTCATACATAAAGCCAGGATAAGGTGAACTAAGGAGAAAATATGAAGACAATCGCAAAAAGTAAACGTTGGTTTTTTGCAGAGACGCTATTCGACTGAAAGATGAAGAAATGGGAGCCTTAAGTGGCCAGGAAATGACTCCTGTCACTACCTAACACGATGTGTATAATAATCTGAAATTAAACGAATTTTCATTATGTTAAGCTTTCAATGAAGAAAACCTTAGTAATATGTTCTTCTCGCTTCTTTTATTCGATACTGAAAGTTGCCATTCGTACATTTAATACTCTCGATTTGATTTCAAAATATAAAAAACAATCTTTTTTCGGTTATACTTTTTCAGAAACTTAAGGAAAAAATGATAATAATAATTAAATTATGAAAAATAAATAAGGTTTGAAGAATTTTTTATATACAACGCAGTTTTTGAATTCGAATAATAAACGATTTGAAACAAATTGCAACTATTTGTCCAAATAGTAGTGAACTATGGGGACTCTAATTTTTTCTCTGAACCCATGAGTGCAATCAGATAAAAAGAAAACTTCATATATATATAGTTAAATAATTCATTTTTAGGAACATGGAAATAAAGAAAACCATATTTTTCATACATAAAATTCAATTATAATACATCATTCGAAAAGATAATAAACTTCAACTTTTACTAAAAGTATTTTTGCAAGTTTTCACCAAGAACTTTTTCCATCTCCTGTATGCTCTTTTTCGAATATTTTTCGACTTCTTCATCATCGTTCTCTAGCATCTCCGACAGGAAGGGAATGGTTTCTGGTAACAGTGGCAAGAAATCCTCTCCCAATTGTGTAACCAACCGAGTTAAACATTTTAGGGCTACCAGTTGGATTTTTGGGTTTGAATTCCTCATCTTCAGCAAAATCTGATAATTCATTTGCTTCCACAGGGCGTCGTCCGCTGTTGCTACAGCAAATTGTACGATGCACGCCGTTAAAACTTCTTCGTTTCTTCTTTCCAGAATTTCTATGCCACCTAAATCGTTTTCCAGTTGATCAACGATAGGCTGCATTAAAATTTGAAACTTTTCTTTGTTGATAAATTTCGTGGTGGCGTATTTGAAAACGTGCAGTAGTGTTTGAAGCAATTTATCTAGTAGAAGACAATTTTTCTCGGTGTCTTCGAAATATAAAACGTCACTTTTAATGTTGTTACAAGCGTCCAAAGTTTGAGCTGCATTACTGATAAAGTAAGCAGCAAAATTTACGAACAATCCTTTCAAGTGTTGGGCCAAACTGCACGAGACGTTGTAGAAAGTGATGATCCGTTCGTCTTTTACTTCACTTCGTATCGACCACTCGAAAATTTCTAAATACAGTGGCCGGAAATTCGTTTCAGATAATTTCAATACGAGAGACGACAGAGCTTCGATGACGCGGTTTTCTAGAGGGTTTACTTGAGACGTTTCGCATTTTTGTTCATTTCTAAACTCTAACGCAACCAAGAAAAACGATGTTATTTCTGGTAAATTCGATACTATCGATGATCCATCGGCTTGTTTGAAATTCGATGACAAAATTTCCATCAAATGTGTGATGGCTTCAAACTTATTTTTATCTTTGAGGTCAGAATAACTTTCTTTTACAGCAGGTATGAGCAGCCTGGTGGAAATATTTGTTCCTATTTTGTCTTTAATCGTTTTTACTTTATTGAAAAACTGTTTTAATTTAGCGTCATCTTTGTCCATCTCCCATTTTACAGATAAATCCGAAATTTCTGATAGCAATTTTTTTAAATAGGGACTCAGAAACATCGACAAATTATCGAGGATTTTGTCAATTGCTGTTAATAAACTCAAACATAATAAGGTAGGAGATTCTTGGTATTTTTGCTGTTTTAAAAGTTTCAAGATAGTCGGCATGAATCCTGGAAGACATTGGATGGCACGAGCTCTCAAAGTGACGCATAGTTCGGCTAAACATATAATAAACGAAGCTAAAACGTTTCCTTGCGCTTTTCCAGATTTTATAAAATCAGTGACGAATTCTAAAACAGGGATGTATCTTTCTGGTTCGTCTGCGGCGACCTGTCTGATTGTTAGTTCAAGCGATAACAACGCAGTTTGAACGAGAACATGTTCATCTTCATTGTCGTTTAAATTTTCGATCACTTGTATGACGGGGTTCACGAGATTCTGTAACCCTTCTTTCGGGCACTCATCTAAAAACTTTTGGTGCCGCAGCTTCGAGTTCAGAAGATCGAGAGCTCTTTTTCGAATGTTAAGAAGATTGTGCGTCATCAAACCCTTTATGACAAGCAAAAACATGTCTGGAGTTAAAACTGCATTTATTCCATCCAAAATTCCTAAACTCTGATTCTGTATCTCCTTAAAGTATTTCACCTCATTGATTTTCTTACAAGAATCAATAATCGGATTTATTTTTTGTACGTAGGTAATAATATTTATAATGACATCTTTGTAATATATTTCCAGTTGTTCCAATTTGTCTTTGGACAGAACCGCAATTTTAGTTACAAATTCTCTTGACGATATCAAATTCTTTATGAAAACCAAAATGGTGTATTTAAAGTGGCGATATTGCTTCGGTGTTAAATTGGTTGGATCAATGTCTAATTTCCCCTTTTCCAGTTCGTTTTGTTCAATAGGTAAAACTTTCAAATAATGAATTAAATTTACGCAAGCACCGAGTATAAAAGACGGTTCAAATTCTACCATCAAACTTGTCAGAATATCCAACCGTTTCCGTCGTTGCTCTTCATTATTATGTATTACGTATGCAGTTAAGACCAGCAGAATGAAAAAGTGCAAATATTTCTCAGGTTCGACCATCTGTAGGAATTGTGAATATAACACTCCCCTCCGGTGTTCTGGGATATCTAACAGAGCGTTGGCGAACACCTCCAACACTGACACAATTCTTTTCAAATCGCCATCCTTGACTAATATTGGAATTATGGTGTCCAAAACAGTGCCGATAAGTTGGAAACTATAAGCGTCATCATAACGCAACACAGATGATCCAACGAATGTGAAAATTGCCATAACGTGGTGCAGAACTTGTGTAGGAATCACCGACCCACAATGGGCAAGAACCAAGAGGGCATGATGATGGGTTTGAGGATTTTGTGATGCTCTAATACACTGCACGATCAGTTCTACGTTGAACAAGTTATCGCCAAGTTTTTCGTTCTTTAATTTCTTATAAGTTTGTAAAATTGCGGATAAAAGCAATTGCTTGGGATATTCGACTGCGGTCTGTTCATCGAAGTCTAAACATTTCTTCAGTAAATCGAGAAGAATTGGGATTAGTTTGATCGAATTTTGCAGTTTGCTTTTGTTTTGAATTATTTCGAGTACTTTCACACCTTCTTTCCACTCAATTGTATTCAAAATATGAATTGTAGGAACAGAACTCGAGCGTCTCCTTGTAGCAGCGTCTTTCTGTATTTGAACATCTTTCATTTTTATCAATTGTGGCAATATCAAATCAGCATCAAGATCTATGTAGCGGAATAATTTATTTGATGCTAACGATATTTGAGGATTTATTAGTGTCGATAAAGCTTTTATAATTGAGTTCACAAAGTGTAATTTCATTTCTTGTGATAAATTGGATATAAAATTCGAATTTAAATTTTCAATAAATAACAAGGACGGTGACTTTCTTTCTTGTCCAATATGTACACAATCTGCGTCATTCTTTAAAATTTCATTGATAAGCTCCATAGAATTTACTTTCAAGCGTTTGGCAACTTTTTCATTGAATCGTTCAATCGTTTTTAATATTACTATCGACTCGGCTTTGTTGAAATCTCCATTCTTCTTCAATATATTTAAAGCCAATTCACAAACTTTCTCAAAAACATCGAAGCTATTAACCTTTGATAAGGCTTCCAAGATGCCAGACTTTACATATATAGGATTTCCTTCTTCAATGCAAGACAAGAAAAATTCAGAAATACTTTCTTTTTTATAAATATCTTTAAGAGCAACAGCAATTCCGTTTGAATCTGCAATAATATCATCTTTCTTCTCCAATATCGCCTTGAAAATGGTGTCCTGAAGGACATTTGCTGGGTCAACATGTTCAGAAAACTTTTGACAAATCTCAACGACTTTCATTCTGACATTTTCCTCATTAATTGTCAGCAGATTTATTAAAAGCAGCATGGAAAAACCTAAATTATCGAGAATTTTCTGCCAATTGTATTGCTGTGTAGAACAATCTTTACTTACAATCGACAAAATTTTCTTCAAGTGTAAACTTTCGGGACTCCTATCTTTTTCTACAACCGCTAAATGCAATAAAAATTCAATTTTAGATTCTTTGAGGTCTCCTTTGAAAAAGTTTGCGTGAAATCTGTTGATATGACGTGAAAACAACCTTTTTTCTCGATAAATAATAGAAGTGAGGTAAACTAAATATTTACCATTCTTGTCAAAATCGATTGTTACTGGGTTCATTTGAATTGCAAGATTAACAACACAATGCAGAAAACCGTGTATAGGAAATTTTCCTTTTCTGCATATTTTCAAACTATGCACTATTGAAAATTTTTCTTTGTTATTTCTGTTAGAATCACGCGAGAATTTCTCCAAAATGTCAAAAAATTGTAAAATTTCTTGGTCTGAGAAATCTCCTGGCAATATAGCACAAATAATTAGAGTGGCGCAGTATTTTTGAAGTGGTGTCAAGTTTTGCACATCGATTTCAAGCAGTTTTAGAAGGAATGACTTATCACTGCCTTTCATGCCATTGAAGACTTCTTTTATGAAGTCACCTACACATTTTATATAAAGGTCCCTATTGAAATTTTCAAATAGTGGGCATTCTTTGAAGAAATTTGAATTAATGATTCTGTTAGCAGAAAACAAGTTGTCTCGAGTGTTTGGCAGAAGAATTGGTAAAATTTTTAGAATAACATTGAAATCGTACGCTTTTTCAGACGCAGACAACATATCCAAAATATTTTCCAATTCCATAATTTCTAGGTTCCATTTGTGAAGTTTTTCTAGTACCTTGAATAGACTGTTCTGAAAATCATTTCCCTTGATGAAGCCGGTTGTTTTGATAACTTTTAGAGTTTCTTGGACAGATTTCGCGTCTTCATCATTCAAACCGATCAATAACGACGTCTGGAATATTTCCTTGTCAACTTCATTCAACTCATCAATATGCTTTGAGAAGTATTCAACAGCTTGACGTCGGATAATTGGCTCTGGGTGATATAATCTACTGAAGATGTCATACTTCTCTCTCATGGTGGACGCATTCTTCAACAACTCATTCAACTTCACTTTTCTTTTGTTTCGTTCTATAGAACCCAAAATATTTTTTACTTGGTTATCAAATTGCGTTGGATATTGTTTTTCAAAACTTTTCAACACTTCAACAAACCATAATTTTGGTTCCTCTGCCACTGTTTTGAACCTCCTTGGTACTGCATCTACGAATACACTGAATCATCAACTCAAGTTAGTGACAGCTACCATTATCAGAATGAAAACAACTTACCCAAAACAATCCTCAAAATGATCTCCATCAATCTTCAAGTCATCCAACAAATTTAATGTAAATTTTCTAAATTGAACGCCATCCTCTTCTAAACCAGCAGTAAATAAACTTTTAAGTAAGACCGTCAGAAACGGGTAAATGAAACTGTCCTCAGCGTTCAAATTTTGCAACACTCTACCAAAACATTCATGAAGTATGATACCGTTCAAAGCTTCAGTGGGAAACTGATTATAAGTGTGTTGACTCTGGTAAAGCACCAAGTAAACCAGCATTGCTTCTTCATTCAGATCGCCTTGATGATAGGCGATTTTCGTAACAAATTTATCCAGAACTGTTTCTAGTAATGTAGCTTTTGCCACTAACCTTGCTGTTACAACATAGGAAGCAGCGCGGAAATCTGTGATTTCGGATGAAAGTCCTTTAATTAGTGATGGAAGCATTTGGGCAACTACGGTTTCAGATAACTGGCCTGAATATTCAATAGCTCCCGTGAATACAGAGCAGTAGAAATTAAACGCTACAGTGAGATACTGTGGTTTTTGATGCACCTTAAATTGAATAAAAGTAAGAAATGTTCATAAATTTCGAATTAATCTTACCTTAATGATTTTCAGGATAAAGCTTGATATGAATTTGATAAAGAAAGGATCATTAGCAGCTTTATTCAAGAGGCATTGCTTTGCCAAATGAATACCAGGTTTCTGCAATGATTTTAAGAAAAACCACGGATCTTTGTCATCCTTGATATTGAAGAGCTGTACAATACGAATGAATACATTAGATTCATGATAAGGCAAAATTAACATCAGTAAATCTTCCCGATTGTATTCGTGTATTGCGTACTTGTAAATCAGCCATTCAAGAGCTTTATATGTGCAGTTGAATGAAAAATATGGAGATAACAGCAATAAAAATTTCTGGATATGTTTATCTAATTTTGAGTTGACTTCTGCGGTTCCTATACTCCTTTCAAAATCCTTCGATGTTAGTGAAAATAAAGTGTTGATGAACTGTTCGAAAACATCATTTTTTGAAATGAGTTCCTCGAGACCGTTAATTCCAATTTCGTAAACGGTTTCCTTCCTTAAAGTTGCAGCTTTTTTTGGGTCAAAAAGTAGAGATGCACGTTCTTTGCCGCGATTTAAAGAGGACGTTTGCGGTGTTGCTAGACGTTGTAGTTGCTCCGCTAAAGACGTACTCATCTGGAATTTGGGGATTAATTTAATAATTAAATCATTTTATACAACTTACGTTTATAGTTTTTATTCAAGTGAACGAAATATTACAATCACGCGAGCATTTGTGTACTAAATAAGTTGGGTTATAATGGTTAACCTGAAAATGGATGACATCTACGGAGAACCATAGATTTTTTTGACAGTTGCGTAGAGGCAAAGATCACATAAGACAGAGAGGTTGTAGATCATATATTATAGTATGGAATACAAATAATGACGTCATTTACAAACTGTTATCCAGTCTATGATGTTACAACTGTCACAATTTACTTTACAACACCATTCGAATTGACAGTTACATTGTTTCGTTTTATTCTTTTGGATTAAATTATATCCTCTACCGCAACAAAGAGATGCACAATTATCCTCGTCTAGGCTCGTCGTGTTGCAAACTCTTCCAGTTGTACCTGGAAAGTCGACGTAGTTTTCCCGGTCGCAAAAACTGGGTGATTTTTGATAAAAAATCAGATTATCGTGAGGAAGATTGTCTTTGTGTTTGATGCGCCGTTGTTTTCTTTGCCGTGTAGGGGAAATCGTACCTTTTTTCCTAGGAAACCAGTGTTAGAGTAATGAAAATGGTCTACTTTTACTTACAAATTAAATTTTTCGAAACCTCGATTTCCGAGAACGAAAAGAGCGGCGTTTTTATATTTGTCACTCAATATGTCTCCTATAATTCTGATTTCGGGCACGATCATCCAACACGTTTTTAATTCGCAACTGCCGGACAATCCGTGGCATTTGCATTTTGTTCGCATATTATTTTTGACTATCTGCAACAAATTGTTCCGTAATGATAATTCTATAGGAAGAGAAAATCATGCAAATGTTTTCCTTTTTTGCGCTGTTTCGAGTTAATAATTTGGCACGAAAGCGGCGGCCCCCACGGAGGCTCCGAGACCGCCGGACCCGCCTCTATATCGCGTCAAGGAGACCACCATTATAGCTTTCGTGTTGTAATTACCTAAGGACCACACGCGCCGAAATTATTACGTATAATCGAATGATAATATTCCGATTCTTTCGACGGCGTTCCGATGGTAAAGTGCTACTTTTCGAATAAATTTCAATATTTACCATCCGACCAATTCGGTTGTTATGTTGATTTATATTATCATGGATATCTTCGGATATCTCCCTAAGGTCCAGAAACATTTTGGAAAATCTGGCGGCGTAATGGACGTTGTGCGTACAACCTTTCCATTTCCAGGCGCGCAATTTCGAGATCCTTCTATGGTCGCATCCGCAACTCGGCAGGACACCTTCGCTACAATCTCTGGCTATTGATATCGTGATTCCGGCTGATGATATGGCCTCAGCAAATGAAGTTTCTCTGTAACCTTAAGTCAAACGTGAGTTGTCATCCCGCGTGGTGTCTATGTTTGTGTGACTATGAGTTGTCATCCCGCGTGGTGTCTATGTTTGTGTGACTATGAGTTAAAGTGTGCCTTGTCAATCTTATATACAGGGAATAACCATTCGTTATCCACTTAATGTCAAGGGGGCAATAAATGAAAATCGATACAGCACCAAGCATTACCGAATTTGGAAATTTTATGCATTCTCAGTTTTTCCTAACGGTTGGTTAATCTAACAAAAAATCGTTGGACAATTTTTGCTAGAGAAAATATCTTAGATCTTAATAACTAATATTCTTACTAAAAAAGATATTCAGTATAAGGGGCGTTTTCCATTTGTTGAAAAGCTGGATCTAGGTTCTAGGGTTATTAAAATCATTCTGCAAATGTCAAACTGACATAAAAACCTGTCAGAGTCAGTTGCATGTTTTGTGAGTTGAAATTAATGCAATTACCATTATAATCGAAAAAAAGTTACAGAATTTTAAATTTGGTGATTAGAAATGGTTCAATTTATGAAATAAGCATCATGATCTGTTCTAAATATAGAACGGATCCCTGACGTTTGCTTAAAGTTCTAATTTACTAAAAGACTAAAAAATGTGACTGTTTAATTTCTTTACAGTTTGTCCTAATTGGATTTAAAATTTTAATAAGTGTTGTAGGCAGTGAAAAATGGCAATTATTCGGGGAATCGCCTCGAGCTGGTCGGAATCTCCGGGGCGTGATTTGTTGGGGACATTTTAGCGCAAAGCACCGATCGCGGCAAATTTCTCAGGCGATTTTTTGCCGATCGATCGATCGTTTTGTATCTAAATAACAGAAGTCACGTTTCGTACGTCACCCGAAAGCCTTTTACGTTGTTATTGGCGCAGAAGAACAATATCATTCGAATCGGATTACTGCTAATGCCTTGTCTACTTTGAAAAGTGCACGGTCGACCACCGGCACTGATTATATAATATCGCCCTGTATGGAGTCGTACGTCGATACAGAAGATGCGACTAGCTATTTGTCATTCTAATCTATCAGACGATGCGACGTTACGAGAACGAGTCGACTTTTTCTCCGTTACAACGTGAGAGCGTCTCGATTTGGCGGAGCGCGCGACCACCTACGGAAAATTCAAAGATTCGGCCGTTTGTCGAATATCGCGGGAAGCGCGAAAAATCGCTCCCGACGTCATGGCGAAAGTGTCCAAGAGCGTTGTCCCAATACTCGTCGCGCGATTCGTTAATTGTCACTCCGTGTTTCCGCGAAAGACACGACATATATACGTGACACACATTCCCATTGCTATTTTGTATTACACAAAGGCGAAGCATTTTGATTGGTGCCCGATTTTCGCGAAGCAATTAATTAAGCGCTCCGTTTTGGTGTTACGGCCGTTTTTCACATTTTTACAAGACATTGTCAGCGAGCAAAAAGCCGATTACCATGTAAAACAAATTGCCGGTCTTTCGACGAATGATCAGTAAAGCGCGGCTTAATTGGTCCGTGGGCCGATATCGCGCTCAACATGGCATGCAAATGCATCGCAAATATGCACCTTCTAGGACGCCCTTTGTTAAATTTTTTTCTTCAAATTTGGCGAAGAATAAGTTTCAAATAAGATAAAGATAAGCGCTGCCATTACTGCTTTTGGGGATTTCACTTTTAATGAGAGGAACAATAATTTAGTGTACGCTCCTCCACCATAGTGAGTATCCTTGAACGTTGTCCCACTTACCGATGGCGATCCAGAATTCCCGTATGCCCTAATTTCAAACGTTTAGAACAGTTGACAGTCGCATAATGAACCGAAGACCGAAGTAGTGCTTTTGGTTTCATTATCTGTTTCACAGACTGCAAAAAAGCTGCTCGCGTTCCGAAATCGTTCAATATTCCGAGCTGTCGCACGGGCAGAAATCAATCGCGGACGGACGGACGGTCGCCCGTGCCCGTAAATCATTCTGATTCTGATCGACGTTGACGTTGACATATTCAAAACCTCGTGAGGAAGGATTTATGAAATTTCGATTCAAGCCACACGTTTGAAATTTAAAATGCTCGTCCTGGTGCGCCGGCGACATTCTCCCTGATTAAAATTGCTATGGTAATGGCTCTCGCAATTTATTTCGAATATAGAACGGGTCTGACGTACGTCCAGCAGCGGCGGCCATGCATAAATGCATGCGCTATCAGTTTTGAATAGGATCGCAAACTAAACAGACTGCGTCCGCGAAAAAACGTCCGGCGGCAGTTCGGACGGCAGCAGCGCGCTGAAATGTCACAGAAAAAATCGCAACGCAAGTTGTGAAAAAAGTCCCGACGAAATAACAAATTAATCGGGTGGCGATCACGTAGGTCGGGTGAAAAAAAATCGTGTATTGGCCGGTTCGTATGTCGCGCGGCGAATGGGAAACGCGACACGGCCGCCACTGGGGACGTCAAGCGGGGCGCTACCTCGGGATCGAGAGAAAATGCATTCAAATATAGTTGACAATTGAACGTTTGCTCTTAAATAACGCGTAGTTTATTCCGTCGATAAATCCGCAAAGAAACGCACACGTAAAGGCAACTACAAACAAGGCCTGGCGGAAAGATAAAAATTTTGAGGACAAGCGCGCTATATACGGTATTGGCTACTGTTTTATAAATGCGGCATTGAGAAGGAGAGAATCGTAAATCTCCGAACGCTCAAGACGCGAAGCGCTTGTCGCGAATCGTACAGCTCTCGATTGCGCTTCCACATCCACAAAACGAACGAAGATGAATCGCCTATTAGTCAGAATCAGGAAACTTTCAAATAGGACATTTCTTCTTTTAACACCATGATCTCAACCTCTATAAATGACTTCAAATAACACTACTACCAATTCCTGATCCCTTCACACTTCCGTTGCAATAATAACAGGAATTTAGTACTCATAAAGTAAAAAGAGCGACTGTAGTAAATACAAACCGACTCCACTAACATCAAAGTAAAGATTTCAATCCAGTAATCATAACTTTCACTACTTCAGGAATAAAATCTCATACTAAGTACCGGAATCATTCCTGCACAATATTTTCCATTGCTCACGGCAGGAATATTTAGTTACATGAAAAGTTAGATTCCTTTGCGTGTTACAAGAATTAGTCCAGTCAATAGAGAAATTTCCAGTGCTAAATAAAAAAAAATTAATTACAGGTAGTGACCCAGTGGAAATCGTTTAGGGTTGTGAGTACGATATGAGTACTGCTATCGACCGTCCTAGGGGGTGGGGAGCAGTTCAAAGTTTTGAAATCACACCTTTTCGCTTTTAGATTTTAAACTATTGATTTCCTTGAAAATATCTTTAAACAAATGTTTTAGATGCCAGCAATATCTTCACCTTGAATTTAGTTTCGTTCAATTTGGGTTCACGGTTAACAAGAAAACTGGAAAAAACTTCTCCAAATAGCCGTTTTTTGTAAACGTGATATTTACGACGCCAAATTTTTTTTGATATTTGTCATCATTTTAAAATGAAGGTCTTATAGCATCAAATCAAACTTAAAATAAAAAAATTATTACGTTCATCGTTCACGAGATATAGCAGTTTGTTTATAAAAAACTGCCTTTTTCACGACGAAACGTGCTAGTTGTCGGCAATATTTTTCAATTTTTTTTGTTTAAGTGTTATAGCTGAAGACTCATATTTAACTTTTCTCAAATTTTTCAGAATAGAAAATGCGAGAAAGGCTACTTTTTACGACATTGAAAATAAGGTACACTTTTCTATAAACAAATAGCCTCGGACGGTTTATTTTGATCTTCAGAAACTTCATTTTCTCGCGAATGGAAAAAAAGATTGTAATAAAGAACTTGACATTCCAAGAAATCTTGTACGACTTTTTGAACGCGAGTTGATTTTTTTTTAAAAAAACGTCACAGTGGCTGTACAAACTACAATTTCAGAATTATTTCAAGTTCATACTTTTCCTAACGAATTATATTTTATAATGTTGAAAGAAAAAGTGACAATATGCCCTTTTTGATACAAATAAACAGGTGACAATTTGATTCGATTCCGTTGCACACTCATCTTCAATCCGAATGGAGGGTATTTCATCCCGTCCAGTCGACACAGTCGGCACTTTGCTTTGAAACTCGAGTGGGTTGTTGTTTGTAATTTTGGATTAAGTTTTCCAAAATAATCGTTTGAAGATTATGAAGGCAGTCACGACTATGATACACGCCGAACTGCTATTTCCTCCAAGACCCCATCGACCGCAAGACGAGAATGCGACGACCCATCCAAATTTTCATCTTTTTTTTCCCACAAACACATGGTTTATTTCATATTCCTCTGAAGCAACATAAAATATAATTCATTGGGAAGAGTATGAAGTTGAATTAATTCCTAAATTGTTGTTTATAAAGCCACGGCGATGTTTAAAAAAAATGCAACTCGCATTCAAAAAGTTGTAGAAGATTTCTTGGAACGTCAAGCTCTTTATTTCAATGCTTATTTTTATTCGCGAGAAAATGGAATTTCTGAAGATCAAAAATGAACCGGCTGAGGCTATTTGTTTATGGAAAAAAATGTACCTTATTTTCAATATTGATAGAAATAGTCTTTTTCGTATTTCCTAATCTGAAACTTTTCAGCAGAGTAAAATATGGGTCTTCAGCTATAATAATTAATCAAAAAACATTGAAAAACATTGCCGACAACTAGCACGTTTTGTCGTGAAAAATGCAGTTTTTTGTATAAACAAATTGTTATATGTCGTGTACTATGAATGTTACAATTTTCTTTTTCATTCAGTTTGATCTGATGCTATAAAAGCTTCATTTTAAAATGATAAAAAATATCCAAAAAAATTTGGCGTCGTAAATATCAAGTCTATTTTGAGAAAATTTTTGCAGTTTTCTTGTTAACCGTCAACCCAAATGGAACGAAACCAAATTCAGATTGAAGTTATCTAAAACTTTTACTTGAAGACATTTCCAAGAAAATCCATAGTTTAAAAACTAGAAGCGAAAATGTATGATTTCGGAGCTTTGAAATGCATCTCACCCCTAGGACTCACATAGCAGTCCTTATGAAACCTCAATTGTACTCACAACCTGAACAATTTCCACTGTAATTAATTTTTTCCAACAAATTTCTCCATCGACTGGAATAAATATTTATTGCTGATAACTGTTTAATCCGTTGATTATTACAGGAATCATTAGTGGAAAAGTCATGGCTTATTACAGTTTGCTTCTGTTCGTATTACAGGAATTTTTAGTGGAATATTCTTTGCTGATAACACTTTAATCATTCAAATATTACAGGAATTTCTATTTGTAACACCTTTAAAATTATACCAATGCCTTTTGATAGGAACTGGAACTATGTTCTAACATTGCTGGATATTAGGACTTCTTGTTCTTAGTTCCTCACGAATTGCTTCTTATCAAGGATGATGTTTATTCCATCGGCAAAAAATGCTAAATGTAACAATATCAAACACACTTACGAGTTTTAGGATGCCACACATACATTATTCTATATTACATAGAAATTTCGACTGATTCGATAAATAGTTGCATATTTTTTCTTGAAATTCCGGTCAACATGTTTATGAAAAAACACAATTTTCGGGAATTCAATATTTCAAAATTGTTTTGAATCCCGAAAAACTTGCGAATAACGAGATAGCAATGTGAAATTCAAATGCACACAAGACGAAAGAAAAATACGTACCTCTGCTTTTTCTTCTTTGAGAAAAGAATCTGCACCTGTGGAAAGAAATATGCCCCTCTTGCCCTTTTAACGTGTGAACTGAAGAGTACAATTTATTGTTTTCTGAACTGAACTGTATTCACTTTTTACAATTTATAAAAAAATTTCAATTATTCAAACATGTTAACTTGAGACTAACTTGAATCAAAGATTAATAATACAATACATTCATGTGTGGATGCATTGAAGAGTTTCTGATTTAAAAAAAGGACCAATACTCATTTTTCAATCAGGAAATTTTAACTGATAGTTTCTAAGAAATTGTTAATGTCTTGAAACAGTTAGTCAAAAAAAGAGGAATCAAATAACATAATATAGAAAAATTGTACTTACAACTGAAGTTTCCAATGTATTCCCAGCTATGTAGATCACGTCAACTAGCACATTATTCAATTACATTTATTGGTACTATTATTTAGGAACGGCAAATTTGATTAATTGTGTCAAAAAGCGTCAATTGGCGCTATTCCTTGTTATTGCTACAAATTAACATTTAAATAATCGCGAAAATATACTCATTCACTCGCGAAGACCAATGCTGCACAAATGAGAAATGTTCAAGCTCCAGTGTTGATCAAGTCCTATGCTAATGGTATTGACTCATCTTTGAAATAAATTCCTGCACTTAATAAAACCTATTCCTGCAAAAAGTGATAGTTGGCTATCTTTCATCAATGGAAATCGAGCTTAACTTATGATAATTCTTTGTTAAGTACAGAAATATTCCTGTTCCCTATTCCTGTGGTGATTATTGCTCAAGTCCGTTAATTAACACCGTAAATTATAATCACGTTTACATTTCACTGATTTGTATCAATGAGAGTTTTATTCCTGTATTTGGGAAGGTTCATTCCTGATTTAACTAAGTATAGCACAAAGCATTTTCATCACCAGAATCCTTCCATTTGTCTTTAAAGTTTGAATTCCTTTAAAAACACAGCTCTTCCTATCCGGAGCACATGTTTCGATTTTACAGGAATTGGAAAGTAGCTTTGACTAGAATATTCCTGTTCCTATAATTATATCAAAGTGATAACAGGAATCCGTTTTACTAGAAATGCCTGTAATGTTCTTTTTTCATTGGAATTACTTAATACTTGATACGTTAAGGGATCGATTTTCACTTTTGCCATAAAAATGTCATAATTTTACCCCGGTTGAAAATTTGGGCCGTGTACGGATACTTTTCCTTGGTGACGATTGAAGAACAGTTCCAACGGTGCGCTTTGAATTGGTGTTGACATTCACGAACTGCTTCTTGTAATCCTTTCATTGCGGAAATCGTTGTGTCCGGCTCTTTGTAACATAGTTCCATTTGGTTCCTTGTCAATCCAGGTATTGAGCGACAGAAAGTTTTATCGACATACACCACTTTCGCCAAATTCAGATGAGTCAAACTGAAAATTATTCAGTTCAGAATATTCAAATATAATTTTTTAATTTCAGACTTTTGAATGTAATCATTAAACATCTCCAATCAAAAGAAGGATTTGATCACTTTTAATAAATGAGAATGTATTACCGCCACACCTCTATTTGATCATAAAGGAGACATCATCCGTTGAATATATTCAAGTTTTTTAAGCTACGTAATTATTGATCAACGAGATAGATTAAAATACACTCCACTTTAATTGTTCCAAAACTTTCACATTCCACATATTCAGGTAAGAAATTTGAAATATTTCGACTCAGTTATAATATTTCAGTGAAAACATCAAAGCGATTCATTGCATTAATCGATATCATATCAACGAAAATTAATTCCCGAATTAGTGATAAACATTTAATCATTCTAAAAATATAACAAACCAAAACATTTTATTGTTGTTTACATGTGTGAATATATTCTTCATATTTTTTACTTAAATGAACTCCTTTAAGCAGTGAATTTATCGATTCGTTAATGAAATTTATTTCTTAAACTGAGATGAAAATAAATTCAGAATTGAATAAACACCGGCTCCTCCACCGAAATATTCGATTAAAAATTACTCAAGTTTTGAATGTTTGTCATGTTATACTTGCGGTTGAATATTTGGTTTTTATACAACCTTGTCATTTCGATGAAAAATTGCTCATAAATAATAATGTGCCAAGTGGTACCAGATTTTTGGTAACTGTATATTTATATGTTTCAGTTTGAAAAAAGTAATGTAATTTCACTGTTCGAAAATAGTATTTCAACAGACAGTTGACTTCTTTTTAAAAGTTACCGAAAGCAATTCGTTTGGATTGAAGTAAACGAATAATTTTGAGTATTTTACGAAAAACTTTTCCATCTCGCCCCGGAACAATAACTATTTTAAAAGCATTTTCTTACCAAAAATTAATGACGAGTAGCAAAACGAAATTATTTTTCATTATTTTAGACTAGACTGGGGCACCGTTATTTCATTTTAATAATTCGCGCAGTCAAAAACAGTGAAGTTCGCAGCTGACTGAATGTGGAAAACAATCCGACTGGCTTTGTCGGTAAAATCCGAGCTTATGTCTTGCGCACAGATCATCCCCTATTTAATCATCCTGTACCGTCACAAAAGAAGACGTCTTATTTTAATCCGACATAAAAGGGTGTAACAGATTGGAAGTTATCTAGTCTATTATTTTGCCAACCCCCCAAAGTGCCATTTTGTCCTATTTCACGGACGCGTCGCGCCGTAATTGACTACGGTTTAAAAAAAAATGAAATGTAAACGGTGAAAACGTTGCTTACTCGCGTCGGAAATACGAGATGGCGCGCGTTAATTAGAAAATACGTCGGGAAGTGTGACCTTATTAAGTGAAGTGATTACGCGACATCGTTTCTGAATTTGAAAGCGATGCCGCCTCAAAGTCGAGTGGATGTCGAGGCACTACACGTTCACTTTGTTCTCGTTATTATGTCTTCGCACTATCGCCCAAAGAAGTGCCACTTGAGGCGCGATCTAATAAATTGAAGGATGGAGTGCTTTTTCAAATTTTGATCGTTAAAGGTGTCAGCACACCAGACGAGTTTTTTCTAGCTTTTTTTCGATTATTGAATGAGCGGATCTTGTTAGTTATTATATGTTTGAGGGGTATGTCTAGAAAAATTTAGGCCGCATCTATACAGAATTTAATTTAATTCAAACCCTGGTGCACGGTGCTTGAAACAAGTGATTATTGGAATTGTGTGTAGATTCTTTTTGAATTCGTAACCATGAAAAAGGGGGCATGAATTTTAACTTTGGTTTTAATCGAAGTTTCACAGCTCGAATCGTAACTTTACATTCCTATAGTTATGGTAGATTTGCTGGCAGTGTACCCTTATGGTAAGCAATAACTGTCATCATTTTAAAAAATGTGAAACGAATATACTCAAAAGTTGCTATTACCCGAGTGAAAGTATCGAAAAAGTTCTTAGTGCCGACCTGCGTTCGTTTTGTAAAGAATAGCCTTATCGGAAATTACACTAGGCTTTGTCGCGCAATTATAATTCTTCCTGTTTCGAGGGGCATAGTTTAGTACTGATTATATTGTAAAATAATTGACACCCCGAGTTTATTTCCTTTGTTTGACTGTCGTACGCTCGTGTGCTCGTCTACCAACAAATATTTTATCGAGATCTTATATTGCGAGGAATTCAATGATTCTTCGACAACAACTCGATCGATGAGGCAGATAACGAAACGCGCATAATTTTTCCGGCCGTTTATAATTTATGGAAACAATTTAAATCGCGGCATAATTCAATAAACATACGGTTTTATTAAAGTTATATAAAATCGTTATGCCCATGAGATTTCTCATTAAATTGTTCTCATTTTGTCTTGTACACCGGGTAATTTACAAATTACGCGGTTGTTGCAACGATATGGCTAATAAAATATGTTAATAAGACGTTGAATGGACATTAATACTTTAATTATACCAAACATATCGTAAACAATGTGAAAGGCACTCAACATAATTCTCCTGTTGAAGTAGAAATAAATGCGCGTATATCAATCCGGGCGAGATCCTTCAGGATTTGGGCAACATTCTCATCGATCGCCAAGTCCGAGTGAAAAGTTTAAGTAGTCCAAAGGTAGAAGAACAATGGTTCACAGAGAATTACAACCTATGCGCTTCATTATCTCGCGATGCGTTCGATTAGCATACGTCGAAAAAGTACAGAGCACACGGTGCACAGAGAGATGCAGATCTGCCCTCCTGTCAATGGTCAGCGCCATTAAATCGTTCGCCCGTTGTCAGGTCAGATAGTACTCGAGATACACTATTATTTTAACCGGGACGATGGTCTGAATTAACCTTGACAGGAAGATAAAACAGCCGAGTCGTTTTTTTGCGACTGACAGCAAAATGCGCCTGTCTGAAATAAGGTGAAACGTCACAAACGGAGGCACAAGACCATCGAGGAATTCGCAATCACTGGATACTTGCGTCAACCGCACTCAGGGCCGAACTATTATAATTTTGAATCAAGTTAACTGCCAGCTCAAAAAAAAAAAAAAAAAAACAGGAAATTTAAGTTAGTCTATTCTATTTGCTGTTTGCGTTTTTACATCACATTTTACGATTGATCATTTTGCCACGTACACGTCCTCCATCGAGAATCATGTCTTCTTCATATTAAATTTTTTTAACTGTGCTTTGAGCGAAATGAAAATTAGTACCGTTATGATGTGTGTTCTATCGTCCAAAATGCAATCAGCGGCATACATATCACCAATTCATGATTGACCAATATTTATGTCGTCATAAAACATGTACGTTCTCAGTTTCTACTACTATTTGTTTGTATGAAAGATATGAATACTTTTACGTAATATTCTTGTTTAAGCTTATAAAAAATGAATCTCCATGCTATTTGTTTGATAGACTCATAACTCAAGTACAAGTACATGATGTAAATGTTCGCCGTAAGCATTACTATTGCCTCCCAAAGCATAGAACCAGCAAATTCGAAAGAAGTTTTGATTTTATAGCCACGCATACGCTGAATAAATTTTATACAATTTTTTCAGCTAAGTTGCTCGCTTGAAACTTTCAGGAATTATTAGAGGTCATGTTTGCTTTGGTGTAATGCAAAAATGAACTCACATGTTTTGGATATAGTAGGTTAATTTCAATTTTGAGCTCGTTTTTTTTTTTGTTAAATCTTGTAATCATTAAAAAAGTTTAAATAATTTTGTTTTCTTTGCTGGTTGTTGGATGGTTCGCTATCTTTATTTCACCTACCTAAAATTGTAATAATTTAACTTTAATTTTGTTATAATTTTTGCCTGGATTAAGTGCTATTGAGATTATAGCTTCTCACGTTCTTTTAATTCACGTAGGTAGCAGGCGGAGTGGAAGAATGACATTGTCAAACTCCCACATTTTTGTAATTATCACTGATAAAGTCAATAAAGTCAATAAACTATTTCACATTTTATTGTAACTAAGAATGTAATGTATCAACTTCTATTTCTTCTATATTTTCAATGTTTCGAATAATCCAAAACTATAGTATCATCTATTTTTCTTTCAAAATAGTTCGAACCACTAGATCCGTTTAATGAACTCTTGTTATAAACTGCTGGACCACAACCGCTTTGTGATTTTAATTGAAATCAACCCGATATACATACAATATGAAAATTTCTTCCTTGATTTCCAACAACTGGGACAATATTGTATAGCTCTAACGAGCTACTAGAATTGTACGATACTTTAAAAAAACTGTGATCCGAACGTCGTGACTTCTCCATGTTAGATAGACGAAACGTAGCTATGAGAGAAAGGGTGGAAAAATAATTTTCCATCTATTTTTTCATATAGGCCATCCGAAAAACACCCAACATTTAAAGAATTTCTAAGATTCTCAAAATTTTCTTATTTTCCTGTTTTTGTTCCACAATAACTATTATATGAGAGTTTCATATTTTAAGCATTATTGATTGAATTTTTATCTACAGGATGATTGTTGTTTGGGGGTAATGGACCTTGATCATCCAAACTTTTTTTGTGCTCGATTTTTCCAATCAGAATTTTTTGTCTCTTGTAGTTTTGTTTAAAAATTAATAATTATGTATGTTAATAATCGCACATTTTATTCGAATAAATTAATAATCCGTACAAATGTTATTTCTGGGAATGAATATTTTCATTGTTATTAAGTAATTTTATCAATGAAATATGGAATAATTAGTGAATTTGTGGTTTCCTCTAGCTCAGGAATTGATTGTTAATGGAATTTTTTTATCCACCTGAGCATTCGCCCTTCTAAAATTCTCGAACTACTATTGAATGAGTCTGTAAAGTACAATCAGAGCGATGAATTGCACTATCGTTTATTTTTTGCTCTAACTTGTAACTTGTAACTTGTACGGTAATCCATTGTTTGTTACTTTGAATACTGAATACTGAACAGCACATCTAGTAAAGCAATAGACAATATAAAAATTGCGAAGAATCTAAGAATATGTTCGGAGATCTTTAGAAATTGAATAAATTTAAAGATAAAAAATGAATAAAAATGGCGAAGAAGTTTTTGAATTAAACACAAATTGTAAAAAGAAAAGTACAAGAAGAAAAAATTTTTCTGTATTTTCCCCAGTTTTCCAAGAAATTAGATTACAAATGAAAATATATTTCCGATATTTTAGCGCCCCTACTTCATCTTTTACAACCTCATTAGGTGAATCAATATGTGATGTAGACACCGGAAGCAGGATAGTTTGGAAAATGTAATAGGCTGGGTAAGTTCGACTGTTTTTGTAAAGTTGATCGGAACACGTCCATTTTCGGCTTAAAATTTAGTAAAAATATAAATAATACATCCCTTAAGTCTTGGCTCCGAGACTGTCGGGAACAATTTTTTTTTATAAAATAAAATTTCAACTTTTTTGCAATTATCTCGCAAAATAAGCGCCCCATCGATATGAGTCATAGGAGCAAATACATCCTTCAGTAAATTTACAATATGGATAATTTAGTTTTCTTGCTCGCGAGATTTTGTGCATTGTGTAAAATCGACATAAACTCAAAAATTTATTTTGGAAATTGAATAACTCAAGCAATTCTCATCAGAATCAATTGCAACTTTGAAACAAGATACCTCATACAATTTTTTTAGCATGTGTTCAAAAATTGGATTAAAAAAATAAAGATAGCCGACCATAGAATTCGAGAATTGAAAATAAAAAAGTTGCTCTAATTAACGTATTCTAATAAAACTAAAAGTGGTTTACTAAGTTTAATTTCTTATTTATTGTATTATTTTCTTGGAATTTCGTATCAATAGATAAAAACTAAACTTAGTAGAGACCACTTTCAGTTTTATCAAAAACGTTAATTGGAAAAATTTTTTTATTTTCAAATTTTGACTTTTACCATTGTCGGCCATGTTTAATCTTTGAATGCAATTTTAGGACACATTTAAAAATTTTATGAGGTATTTTGTTCTGAAATTGCAATGGTTTGTGATGAGAATTGTTTGAGTTATTCCATTTTTTTAGTTCATGTCGATTTTGTAGAATGCACAAAATCTCGAAAACATGAAAATTAAGTTATCCATATAGTAAATTTATTGTAGGATATGCTTGGTTCTATAACTTATATCGATGGGCGTCTACTTGGCAAGATAATTGTAAAAAACTGAAAAAAAACAATGTTTGAAATTTTTTCTGCAATAAAAAATGTTCCGACCCTTCTCGAAATCTAGACTTGAAGGGTGTGTTAGGTATATTTTTTACTAAATTTGAAAGTCAAAATCGGCGTGTTCCGATCAATTTTCCGAAAAATCTCTAATTCTTCCGGCCTATAATGTGTATAGGTGAATCCAAAAATATTTGTTCAAAAAAGTTGTCACTACTCTTTGCGTTCCAATTCATCTAATCACTTATATATGCTTATATAAAATCTGAAAACTGAAGAGTAATTAAAGATATATTTTTCATCCGAAGACCATGGCAAGAAAGTTAAAACGTATAATTCGATGGAATAAGTTTTCTAGATATAATTTTTTCAATTTAAATTTAAAATATACATTGTTGAAAACATATTAATTTTAGTTGCCTAATTTAATCATTTGGCTGTTCACCACAGTGGGTTTTTATGGTTATCTGACCCCTGCCACAATTGACATCAACGATCCTCCCTTAGGAACTGAAACATTTTCTCAAAGTAAGGAAAGGCAAGAATTGTTTCCTAGTTATACAGATTACAATTGTTACCGTTGGTTTTAGATGAAGTTTTCTTATGCAAAATAAATGTAGTAATAGGCTTTCATTTTTTCAGTTGGGATTCGTGGAAACAAATGAAATTTCGTTGTCCTGTCCGAAATTCTTGGAGAAGGAATGAAGGGGGCCGGCCCTGTAACGACAATCTTTTGGTGTTCTTTTCTGGTTCCCAGAGAGCGAACGAACATTCGAGAGCGGTTCTCGGGCCCGATGGGAACAGGACCTCTCTACTCATCGAAAAAGCGAAATTGGTCGTTCGGTTTCTTTCTCACGCGGAAAATACTCAGACTGTAAATCATTACGTTGAAATTTCTGGAATGGCGATTTCGGGACAGCGGCCATGGGAACGTACGTTTTTTCTAACGGTTCGATAATATCGAAAAATCTACGCGCGAATTTCGGTATTTTCTCATGGATTTTTGTCGCTCCTCTTTTTTGCGAACGCAGCCTCTGCAGTCAGTTCGTCTGTCTGTCCGTCCGTTCGGTAGACAGTATTTCACTTCGGGTACATACATGTGTCACTCAGATCGCGACGAGGAACGGAAAAAATGTCCGCAGCAGCGAACGCTGACAAGTTGATGAGTTGAGTTAATGGTACCTCTGAAGCAATCTACTATTGTGTCTAAACGCGCCTATAAATCAGTCTTGCTGAGTCAAACTGAACGTACGAGGAACGTCTCTCCCAATAGTCTGATAAATTATCAGTTCCATCTGGAAGAAAAGCTGCCGTATGTAAATTCATCCTCTCAGATTTCGTGTTTACCTCCTCTTATGGGACGCTGAATTTGTCATGCGTAATTGATAATCACTCTGCGAGATGGACGCGTACGCTGCTGAGATACTGAAGCACTACGTCACTCTGATTCTATGCTTGCTCTTCAGTCGTTAACTATTGATTTAGTTCTCTGCGTCATCTACATATCAAAGCGCTGATCATTTTCAAATGCTACCTTATTGCACATCATAATTATTTAACGTGTGGATTTAGAAAATAAGCAGGATTTTGACTAGAACACAGTGTTTTTTTTCGGTCTTTGGCGTGACCCGAACAAATTAATTTCATTACTTCAAGAAGGCTATGGGAAAGTATGCATTTTTTTTGGACGCTCAGTATTCAAACACAAAATATTGACTTCGAAAATGATAAGAGAGATAGCGAAGCTGGAGGACATCTTCCTGAATCCAATGTGTCTTTTCTTCTATTTGAATACCTGAATACCATGTTAAAATGACCACTGGACCAGGAAAGACATCGTGAAGATAATGAAGCTATCAACCAGCCTGTAATCAAGCGGCTGCGTTTCGACCGAAAGACGATACTCGAATACCCACTAATGTCTATCTTCTCGTGTTGCCCATTCATTTCCAATATAGTCATTAACGGTCTCATTTGTGCCTAATTCCAAGCCGAATCTACGACCATCAGCCATTAGCTCGCCATCCTTGCATCTTTTTCTTCTTCTTCTTCCCGATTTCTTTTCGATGGCGAAGGATTAGAATGCCCGTAAAATCCACGAAATCGACGGGAATTCCGCGTTCCGGTCGCAGAGCGCGAAAAAGAGAAGCCGTTCTCACGGATGGAACTTAATTACGTAAAAAGGAGGCACAATGCTCGTCGGTGGACTTGCAGGAGAAGAAGAAGAACCGGGTGTTTAAAATATGTATAATAATGGGCCAGTTTAGTGGGATCCACTTGGAGATAGCTGCTGCGTTTTTAGAGAATCTGACTGACAATACCGCATTCCCGATTCTCCTCACATCGCGAAACAAGTGAACGGCTACAAATGTAATCATAAATATTTCTCGGTCGGTCGGTCGGAGAAATATCCACCGGTCGCAGGACCGGCCTTGGCTCAACGGTCTATGTCCGGATCTAGAGTGTTCGTGCGACCCGTCAAAATTCAAAGTTCAAACATAATAATTATTGTGAATGACAGTTGATTATTAACGGCGTGCGGTAGTCATTTACCGTTTATCGGTCAGATAAAAGGTGATAAGCTGTTCCCTTTTGACGGTATCATTTCGCGTCAGGTATTATCGTATACTGTGGCCGTGCCTAAGCCGAGTATTACACTGGAAATTCAACATTGAAGTGGAAGAATTGGGTGAGTACTTATTACTCTTCCCATTCCTCAGCAGATACCTTAAAATAGCATAGCGATTCGTTACAATATCATTGATTATGTGCGTAAGACTTTATTACACATTTTCATTGTGCATGAAAAAAAAACAACAAAAAAGCTAGTGCTAGAGTGAAAGAACCCAAATAGAAACGTTTGGAGGAAAAGCTCTGTTCATGTAGTATTGAACAGCAGACCAATCGCATGTTTCTATTTGCGTCTATTGATAATAATAAGACAACTCTGGGGTAGATATAGGGTTGGATTCTACTATTATATCATACAGATTAACAAATAATGCGCATGACGGCATTCCAAAACCTGAACTCGCTACTATATAATAATAACATATCTACATATTATTATGCCCGTTTGATTGTGATAAACAATCAACAAGTCTCGCAGAGTAATCCGATGTACAGCATACGCATCGCACAATATTGCAAAGAACCTCACATCTTAATATTGTTCCAGGCGGAATGATAGATGTCCCCCTACCAACCAAAAACTGGCAGAAGAGAATACTCTTCGGATTAGTACTATTTTGCCCTTTCCTCGGAATCGTCTACCATGGATCCGTACCGACCGCCGTTCTTTTCATCCTGGTCCAGATCCTCTGCTACAAAGAAGTGTTGAACATTGTTTTCGAGATCAACAATCGACCGATCCTGCCGCGATTCTTCATCAATGCGTGGTATTTTTTCACGGTGTGGAACTATTGCTTTATGGGTGAGATAGTTCGTGAAAAATTCCCGGATGAAAACTCGACGGTTAATTTAATCTTCAAACACAGTCGCTTTAAAAGTTTCATATTGTACTTCATCGGTATCATTCATTTCGTGCTGAGCTTAGCGGGAAAATACGACGTGAAGCGTTTCCGTTTGCTGGCGATTTTGCACGTCTTGTTGATGGTTATAACGTTGCCTTGCTACTTGCTGATTAAATGTCTGTTCGAAGCAATGATTTGGGCGATTCTGCCTTTGAGTTCCGTGGCGCTGAACGACATTTTCGCGTACGTTTTCGGGAAATTTTTCGGACGGACGCCGCTGATTCATGTGTCACCAAATAAAACATGGGAAGGTTACGTCGGAGGTGCCGTTTGTACCGTTGTTTGCACGATTTTGTTATCGGATTATTTGTGTCAATTCAAACATTTTACGTGCCCCACCCAGTACAATGACATGTCTAATTTTATTGAAATTAATAGAAATTGTAATTCTAGTTACTATTTTCAGCCAGAGTTGAACAATAATTTTGAAGTTTCTCCTTTTCTTATCGATTCGTTTTATATTTCGCTTTTCGCCAGCGTTTTGGCGCCATTCGCTGGATTTTTTGCGTCTGGTTTCAAAAGGGCTTTCAATTTGAAGGATTTTAGTAATACAATTCCGGGACACGGCGGAATCATAGATAGGTTCGATTGCCAATTTTTGATGGGCGTTTTTGTTTATGTTTATTTATCAACTTTTGTTAAAAATTCTCGAATGATTAAAATGTTCAAAAGGGTTATGAAATTGAGTGAGGAAGAACAGTTGGAATTATATAATTCGTTGAGAAATTCTTTGACAAAAAAGAAATTGTTGTAGTTATTTTATAATTGTTTTTTATACCAAATGTATCATGTTTTTCGTCTATCACTATTTCGGTTGAGTATTTTTTAAATTTTGTTTGATGTATTTTTACAAATTTTGGAATTAAATAATGTTTGAACGTTTTTTTTTAAGATCAGTTATCCCACAGAAATTTAGTTTCAGAAATTTCTACGCAGGGCCGTACTAACTATTGGCGAAATCAATGAATTTTTTAGAAATAGGTTTCATACTGTCATCGTGAATATATATAAAAAAATTGTCTATTATACCTACTTGTAAATTATAGTACTGCAAAAATTAAATTTGTATATTCAGATCTTTATTCTACATATTTGCAAAATATTCAAGTTTTTTTCTGAATTTATATTTGATTTTAGGTTTTTCTTGAATTTCAGTCAATAGGACCAATAAAAACACGTGGATGACTCTATATGACGGATATTCGGTCTTAGTGTGAATAAGCCTCCTGTTGCGTTTCTTTCTCAATATGCCTCCTTTCTTTGATTAATCGTTTATGGTTGTTTGATTATTATTAACAACGTTACACTACTAATTGACAAAAACAAACAATTATCTGTATTGAAGTTTTCAAGTTAATAAAATACAAATTATTGTTCTTGTTGACTGAATTTAAAGAAAAACCTGAAATTAAATCACAATTAGTCGATATGACAGTAGATATTTTATATTTTCCGAAATATCATGAAAAAAGGAAAATATTTGATAATGTCAAGTATATCTATGTGATATAATATTACTTCCTCTATAGATATTGTTGTTAAATTGTCAAATGCAGGTAATTTTTAATCAGTTTTAATATGGAAAAGTACATTTCTGCACTTGTATATTTGTTAAAATTCGTAATGCCCATTAAATTAAATATATACATTCAAGAATTTCCACTCATATTTAGACATATTTTTGGACGAATTTTGACATGTCCGTTTAATTATTCGCAAAATTTCTTTTCAAACATTACTGCAACTTGATCCATAGATTTCGATTTGAGTCGTCGTACATCTTAACTGAAATGTCGTCTGTGTATTTAATAGATTAAATCTTATATTAAACCATTTACATCAAATTTAAAAGAAGTTCTTGGATTATCTATATATGATGTGGCTTTCGACGTTAGAAACAATGTTGACACGAAAAAAATAAATTGTTTAAAAAATTGTATACCATGAAAGCATTATTAAATATTAAAAACCGGCTATTGTGTTTCAAGAAATGTGGTAAATATAATTAATTTTTTTATTTTCAAATTTTTTTTTGATTTATGAAAAACTAACTTTTTAGTTATTGTAAAGAAGACGATTATATCTATTAGAACATGAAAGTTCATTTGGCGGAGGTTGTTGTTAAGCGAGATGCAAAAAGTGGCTTGAGAAAGAATCTCAAAAAATTATCTTAAAGCAAATTTCCATCTGTTAATAAAATTGACAACGTTTTAATATTTTGATACGTAGATCAGATTGTGAACGTTCGTAGTTAACTTTCCATTGTTGATTTCGGATATGACAATTTTTAAATTCAGATTTTATTTTTTGCACAACTTTTTATGCAGTATTGTGAGAACCCATGAAAAACTAATTTATTGTATCCGATAGCGCCGTATTATTAAATCACTGAAACGGCTTATAGAGATACGACGAAATCGAGAATAGATAGCGAAGCCGAATTTGTTATTTGGAATCAATTGATTATATACTTATTGTTCATGTAATTGATTCAATTCAAAAGAACATTAAGATCATAAAAGGAATAATTGATAATATTATTTTTGGTTTGGTGGAAGTAATGAAGATAAATTTGAAAACTGATGTCATAAAACAAAAATGTCTTCAATGGAAATTGAGCTTCCAGAAACATCCGAATATCAAAATTTTTTTTTGTTACAATTTTACCATGAGTTTGGAAAAGTTTGCAACATTTACACGCATTGTATACCTAAAGTGACATTCAGGTGCCACTTTAAGCATAAGCATATGTCAGTTATACAATTAGTCGATTAATACTTGTCTTGAAAGTCTAAAACGCTCGAATTGTGTATCAGCAAAATTATTTGCGTCCCCTAAAGAATTAATCATTTTGATTCCGAAATTATGGGTCGGTTCGAAGGCTTGCGGTTGCGCAAGCGTTGGATTCGACGTTAAACAAAGAGACGGTGTTAGCATAGCGATGCAATGGCCAGTGATGGGGCTCCGGGCTCCGGTTAAGTGAGTGAGTGCTCTGTCATGCACGCAGTGATTGTTTCCGTGTGCCTGCTGATCGTCACCCCGATTTCTTTATCTTGGTGGTAAGTGCCAGATTTCATGTTTTTTTTGGCGCGTTTGAAAAAATTTTTTTGACCAATATCAGACTATGCGAATGTTCGATCTATTTTTGTGTTCGTCTATTTTTTTCCGCCTTCGTAACTCGCGACGCTATCGACATGAGCGAATCCGAAAAGTAGATGAATTTCAATTAGCTGATGTTTTTCTGTTGTTCAACGTCACGTCTATTATTTCGAATATCTGCAGTCCATGATCAACAATATCAAACTATTTTAGTAGCTCTATTTCCAATCATCGATTCTACAGCCAAGTACACGGATGCTTAGCTCATAAATTACCGATAATTGTCAATTAACAAGGTTGCGGATAGATAAAATTAACCCGTTTTCATTTTAAGCTTTATTGGTCCGAGATAAATGGATCTCGTTATTTCGATTTCAGTATGTTTATCTGATTTTTTGACGTTTCGAAGAACCTATTCGGGAACAAAACGGGGATATCGACGGTACGAACTTATTCCAATGGGTGTTTGAAAAATTATTTCAAAAGGCGATGTCAGACTGAAACAAAAATTGGAACCTCTTTCGGTTGGATACACAAATAGTTTTCGTAACGAAAATTTCGTGGGGAAAAAATGTTGCCCCTAGTATAGCTCTCTATCCCTTTATAATTTAACCACTGCGTTCAACCCATTTTTTCTACTGTTGGTGAAGATAATATGTATATAATGGTACCTGTGGGAGATACGAAGCCGATCAAAGTACCATTAGACGTCCGCGGAATGGCTGGGCAACACGGATAACCGTGGGGGTCATTGAAACCAAGGTGTAAAGGTATTAATATCTCGTTGTTTGTCCAATGGAGCTGCGTGGGAGGAACCAAACGGACAACCCATTGGTCACTAGTTGATTACCACCGCTAGACCCATATATGCGTTTAATTCCACGTATCGTATCGTCTACGGAAATTTCTTCTGGATGTCTGGGTTGTCTTTCGACGCCCGATCAACCACGCGTTTATTTAAAGATCGATTTCAACAAACTATCGTTTATGACGAAAAGAAACTCAACAGACTGCCACACGTGAAAAGTAGCTGCTACGATCATCACTCGACTACTTAGAATTGAAATGTTTCCTAAATTGTCAGGAAATATTTCAATAGAAATCGTTCATCCCTGATGTGCGTTACCTTATTTATCCAAACGTTAAACAGCCCTGTTGAAATTGTTCGAGATAAAGTAGCAGTATTTCGTGTGAAAGCAAACAATGGTAAATCAAAATTTCTGACGTGCCTAGGGGATTTCTAACGGCACATAATATTATCTTGAAAGACAACGCTTCCATTTTTCGTGTTTATCGAGAGTTTTCTATCTACTCACCGAGATTGCTGATGAAAAATTAAAATACGAGTATCATTCGAGTTGTTGCAATCGACTTATGCGCAATATTTTCCCGAGACAGGAAACACCTGGTGCGTGAGAACCAGTCCTTATACGGAATCAAAATGTGTGATATTTTATAATAAGTTGAGCAAACACATCTCGGGGATTAATGCGTTGTGTCAACAGCTATTAACTAACGGATACGCGTTAAATGACTTAATTGACTTCTAAAGTTTTATCTTCGTCGAGGAATTTCATGAGAAATTCTTACCTATGCCACAAATCTCCGAATTAATAACAACAACTTAACCTATCCGAAACAAGGGGCATCATCAGTAAACATCGTTCGCCCGTTTATTTGTTGCAAGAGACGCGATGGCGACAAGGAAAAACTCCAGGTACGGGTAGACGTGTTGTTTATAAACGAACGCGTTTATTCCGATACGTTACCGATTAATTAATAGCCTAATTAGATCCGAATTTAGGTTCTTATCGGCCGTTAAACGTTCCAGGGCCGCCGGTAGCCAACTGCTGATGGATCCGTACCAACTGTGCAAGAAAACCAGACGACTGAAAGGGAAATTGGCGGATATTTGCGCAAACAAACCGGGCCTATTGAAGCAAATCGCACTCGGCATCGGCCTGGGCCAGAACGAGTGCCAATATCAATTCAGATTCAGACGTTGGAACTGCACTTCTGCAAAAAAGAGCACGCGAAAGGTCCTGATGTCAGGTACTTTTTGGTTTAATCTATTCTTTCACATTCGTATAGCACTTACTAACACTAACAATCGGAATAATGAGGCTTTAATTTTAACCAAATGAATTATAAGTGCTTGTACAGTTTCCATTGAGTACCTGCACTACCTAGCACATTAGCCAGTTGAGTGACGGCTAGTCGTTTGCTACGGAGGGTAAGAACTGTTATTTAGAGGCTCGACAACAAAGGGATTTAAGTAATCCAATTATTAAACACTCGCTGAATAGTAATCGAATCAATGAATACGAAATGCTTCATCGAAATTCATTAGAACATTTAATAATTGTCAAATTAATACCTTGATGATCACAGATCACTTCATTTGATTGTGAGATAATAGAAAACTCCTTCTTCTAGTCTGGGTCTCGGTTGTCTTCAGTAATATTAATAATATTTTTACATTTGTTGTTAATGAGTACTGAAACCTATTCTAACCTAATTTATTTCATGGTTAGTTTATAAATATCCGAAGAGATATATCACAAATTTATTCTCTTTCCAAATGAGTTATAATTTGGGTCTACAATGTTTCTTGAAATCAATTTTAACTTCATAAGAGAATTAATCTTTTCAATTTAGAACAAACAATAGTGGCACGTTTTCATTACAAAAAGTTACAAAAAGACTGATGTAAATTGGTTAACTAAATAAAGCACGGTTTGTTTTCTTTGTTGTTTGCTAGTCATATAAATTATACTAGTCGAGAATGAGTTGTAAATTTGCATATTGGAATCGGGATAAATTTTCCTCTCTTATTCGATTGATTGTATAGTCTCAGTGCGAATGTTTGAATGGCCTACCACTGATTCTTATTGTCAATAATTTATGTATTAAGGGCCTAAAGAGGTTTCTATGTTCCGAGCGCGACGCGCGAGCACTCGGAAAGTGCCGAGGACCACTTTAACTACGCGATATCGTGACGTCTTGCAAACATGACCTATCTTCACAATGTTTCTCTCAATAACAATTTAATTGTCATTTATAACCAGTAGGTATTGGTGTGTTTTTATGGAAACACCTGAAATACAGTGAATTCATTTGTTTCACCAGTCAATTTGAAATAAAAACATGAAATTGAAGAAGCTGTAGACAAAGAGCATATTTGACACTTCATTATCGCCCGTAGAACATAAAGTCGCCCGCGGGCAATAAAGAGTCATAGAAATTCGATTACATTTGTCATATTATAGCGCAATCGTGCATACATTTTATTAGGTGAGTTTACATCATTGCTTTCTAGATACGAGAGAAACTGGCTTCGTGAACGCACTGATCGCAGCCGGCGTAACCTACCAAATAACCAGAGCGTGCACCACTGGTGATCTGATAGGTTGTTCGTGTAACAGAAAAATGAGGCGCTACAAAAAGCACAAAAAGAAACAGAAAGATGAAGGTGCGTGGGAGTGGGAGGCATGCGGTGGTGAGAACATCGATTTTGGCATGAAGAAATCGAAGGACTACATAGACGCGCGTTACCGGAGAAGAAGCGACATGAAAACGTTGGTAACACTGCACAATTACGCAGCTGGGAGATGGGTAAGTAACCGCATTGTATGTTACAGGAAGCATGAGAAAAAAAGATCACTTCAATCACCTCAGAGTTTTTATTGTCGTCGTTTTTCAGACGGTAAAGCACAACATGCATTTGGAATGCAAATGCCACGGTTTGTCTGGTTCCTGCACCCTTAAAACTTGCTGGCAGAAGTTGCCGGACTTCAGACTAGTTGGAAATCGCCTGAAGGAACGATTCGACGGAGCTGCCAAAGTGATAGCAGGAAATGACGGGCAGAGCTTCATTCCTGAAGGAGAAACGATTAAGCCGCCCGGTAGATTGGATCTTGTATACTCGGAGGATTCGCCGAATTACTGCGCGGCAAATAGCACAATAGGTTCCTTCGGAACGCAGGGAAGGATTTGCGACGACAAGAGCTTGGGCGAAGAGGGCTGCGGTATACTCTGCTGCGGCAGGGGCTTCAAAAAGTTGTACAAGACTGAACGGAAGAACTGCCGGTGTAAATTCGAATGGTGCTGTGAAGTGAAGTGCGAAAAGTGTGATGAGACAAGAGCAATAAGTACTTGCATGTGACAAAGCGGCAAGATGTAAATTTTCGAATAAATCGTAACCGAACGCGGCTGCTTTCCTTTCTCTTCACTTTTTCTTTCTAGGATGATATCGGTAAGGAATTCAGATGGTCCGTTGGTGGTCGTGATTCGCGATATTTGCCGGGTACGCTTACTGCTTTATAATTATCACTTAGTTTGTCAATGGGATAAGTTATGGGCACATTTAAGCCGGACGCAGACAGGCTCCGGTACCCTATAAAACGCTATAAACATTTTTTATGATACGCAGCGGCTGGCCCGCCGAATGGCCGCATCTGAACCCCGCGCGCCCGATTGAAATACATGACAGGCTTCGATTAAAATATAACAGCTCGACGACGAAGATCGCCGCTGTTGAATCTCTCGGAATATCCGACGATACCGCGGAATTCAACTTGTCCATTAAATCCCATGCTCGTGCTTTTTTGCGGTTAATTATTGATGTTTGCTCGTGTACGCACGATTGTCTATATCGATGCGAAATTTATTGGACCCCACGCGTTTAGTCGGTGCTCGAGATGCTCCAAAAAGATTTATTTCTCATCAGCTTTAATTTCGATGATTTTTTTACGAATATTTGTTTGATATAATTTTGACAAAAAATGTGTTTTTTAATTCAGTTGTGAGGCATAGCAAGTAGTAGACCTTTAAGTATGAAATAAATGTTTGAAATGTTTATAATTGTCACAGAAATATCAAATTTCTTGTCATAAAATAAAAGAAATTGCAATTGTTTTATTTTCATCAAGAATTTCGATACCCCCAGTATTTTTTGGTCCAATCCTATAAATTGCGTTAACGCATTCACCATTTCACTCCACGCATAAATATGGTATCCACTCTTCACTTAGAATCAAGTCCGTAGTACAAGTAAAAGAGAATTTTCTGATGAAACATCATGTTAAAAAAATTTTGCGTGATCCGTGATGAAAACTGAAAGCAACATTCAATTCAGTTACGAAAAAAGTACACAAAAGTGAATTATTCCTATTGATTAAATATCAATGTCATCGAGAGTGAAGTGATTGAAAGATATCAACTGTTTTTTGAATGAAAAACCTGACGGAAGAAGTTGTTACCCATTAGAGTAGAAGAGTGCTTTTCGTCAGTTGAAATTCTTGACTGCTTCATTAGTTCTTATGAATGACTTCATTCCTCACACATCTTATTAATGTGAATATTTCATGCTACGAAATGGAAAAACGGGTATGACTTCTTCTGCATCAGGAACAGACCAGTGACTCTTCAACTAACCAACCGACTTCAGCCTGTTTTCCATAATCATCGAATCCAAAAAAGAATATTTTTTAGAATCCTCCTCTTGATTGATAATGAGTGGTTGGGGGTGGGGGTTGGGAGATATGTGCCGTGTGTGAGTACTTTACGTATAGGTGGGTGCCCGTTAAGACCACCCAAAGTCAAGCTGCTTCCCGGGGGGCTGCGGCCCATCTCCATCAGCTCAGCCGTAAATTCGACTTCGATTCAAGACGCAACGCAGCATCACGCGATCTTCTTCCTATGTCAGCGGGGGAAATTGAAGAACAATCGCTATTCTTCAACCGCGAATTATCGATGCAGTATTGGTTTTATTGACATATTTCTGTAGTTGCAAAATACAATGCACAATGATTACAGATGAATAGGAAATGCGATATACAGAGCAGGAGGATTCGTATCTATATACATATTACATAATATGAAATTAGGCAGATGTTTGCCGAGGGAAAGATCACAATATTATCGTTTATTGGATCGTGGAGGGTTCGCTTTCAGCACCGTGACGTTCCAAATATTTTATTATGAGGGGCGATAACAATGCTAAGAATGCATGGTTGAATTTTCGAAATAACTTAATGAATATTAAGCCGGGCGATTGAATTATATTTCAAACAACTTGTGTGAAGCTGCTTTCACACGTTATCAATGTACTTCTAATTAGAGCACCAGAGCGCCTGAAATAATAAGTCGGAATTCTATAAGAAGATGAAATACAAAACGTTGTAGTGCAAAATGTTCAATGAAATTGAGTTATATCTCATTATTTCTCGTAAATAAGAATGAACGTACCGTTAGATGCTGAATGGGCATTTTCAGAAATATTTCATCTTTTTAATTGTAGTATTTTCTCCGCTGGATGAATGAACGGAAAGAAGCCTTAAAATAAAAATATAAAAATTGATTCATTATCAATTAAGAGACGGTTTCATTCTGTACATTCTCGTTGAATTTTGGAAAAGAAATTGATTTAGAATTGCGTTCTTTCCCTTCCGTAGTATGTCACCCGCCTAATAAACGAGACATATTTCGATTCCGTAGGAATTTTTTCCGTTAATCTCTCATCTTTATCCAAAAAATCCGATAATTGCCTGCGATATAAATTCACCGTGTGCCAACAAATCACCGAGAACGGGATACTGGAAAGGTGAATTTATTTTATAAAAGTGGAGTGAACGGCGGAATCCGACCCGATAACTTTTTTACGGGAGATTTCATTTCGGTCGACACGTTGATTGATGTACGAATTTCCAGTAAACGCTGGAAATATCGTCTGGGCTGTGATGAATGTCGCTACTGGTCCTCGGGAATTCCTACAATTCCGCCAAAACCGATCAGGCAGCGGCGCCCCACCCTTTCAATCGCGGAAATCTACGAATTTTCAGTAATATTACTAACGGTTGGCACGATCAAAGTGCAAGATGTGCTGAGTACGGAGGAGACCGAATGCTGACCCAGGTGGAATTCGTGGCGTGCGCCACTGTCTGCTGGCCGAGATTCGTAAGACGTATAATCGAAATCGTCAGCGAGCACGAGATCGTGGGAATTGTGACAGAATTCCCTTCTGGCCGGACCATCGGATTCCATCTATGCGTATGTCATTAAGTTAAGGTCGAAGACGTCTCTACATATCATACCACGAATTTCGTTCGCGTATTTCTTCTTTTCTTTCGTACACCAATCAATTTCAAGTCGGACCTTTTTTGCTATGCTGTATTTTCTTCTTTCGTTTTTGTTATGAACGTTGATAATCAACATCCGAATTTACCGTCACCTACGTTCGTATTTTTCGTCCAGATTATGACCGTTTTAAAAACCGAAGGATGATCAAACATTTTCCCAAGAAAAAAATGTGAAAATGAATGCGGCGAAGTTAAGAGTTTTTTAGCACGATTAACACAGGGAAGAAAAAGCGGGAATTTATACGGTGCGAATCTGGAATGAAAATAAACTTGAACGTTTCTTTCGATGGTATGCGTTCGATACCGCGTAATTTCGATGGTAATATCCAAGGTAGTCGACTGGTAAAAAGTTGAAAATTTTGAATTTCATACGATGCGTTGTGGATCGCCAGCACGATCACACATAGAGGACATAAAAAGACGCCACCGTCCGTTCGGAACGACTCCTGCAATACTTCCTCTCGGGCTTCATTTCTTATCATGTGAGAAATTTCGGAAAATTTTCTTCGAACTCGCCAATAAACAATCAGAATACAAGTGGACAAAATTTTCATGTTCGATCGACGCAAAAAGTCGTCGTATCCAAACAAACCGAGCTCAGTATCATAAAGAGACCTCGCAGTTAACTTTTTATCGTGGTCGTTTCTTTTCCTACGTTATTAAATTCAGGATAGTTGCTATTTCCAATAAAATCCCAATTCATTTATACGCTCATAAATAATAGATGAGCGCAAACTGTTCGTGGATAAATTCATCATTTAACGTCAAAATAAATTTCGAAACATGTGTTCGTTGGCGTTTTTCAACGCGTTTATGGACATTCGACGATATCGCGTACCGAGAAAATTTACCGCGTCGTATTCTGAATTAAGTCCCTGTTATATGAAAGCCGGATCGTTCGGACTTCCTCGCGGGTAACATGGCCGTAAAAAGCCTACACATATGGAACATGGAAGAAGAAACTTTGCTTAAAGGGGTTTACTCACTAACAGCAACTGCAACGATTTCTTTCGAATAGCAATAAAAATTGTAACTTTGATTCAATTGGCATTTTTATTATTTGACCAACGAAATCGTTGTACTCGCGTTTATTGAACAGAGGTCCACTCACGAGCAGCGACTGCAACGATTTGTTGGGATGCATAACAAACATGTCAAAAGCCGCGTCCAGGAAGCTGTGTTACCTGTTTAGAAACCTCATTAGGAATCAAAAATCGGTGTGGAAAAATTTTTTTGATACGTCGCATACTTTCCCTAATATTTCATTTTTAATTAGGCGTGTGACGGCGAAGGGAAAACGGTCGTTGTGACGTCACCCTACAGCAGCAGCGGTTCGCCGCCTTTGCGCCCGTCTCGATTACCGACGCACGAAAAACGCTGAACCGCGTTTCTCCGTCGAATACATTTCTTATCGGGGTGTTCTCATACTCCATGAACACGGCGGTGACGAATATACAATTGGGAAAAATATTTTGGCGGTGACGGTGACCGTGAAACCGCGAATTATGAATTCCAACATGTAAACAAATGAAGATAATCGTCGGTGTTATTGACGGCGCTAATCTGAAATCTGCAGTTGGATGGATGGTGGACAGCTGCGTTAATGCCGTCTGTGTTCGAAACAAATGTATTGGATCTCAATGAGAAATCACTTAGTTCTTACTTTATTTATTATTTATTTATTTTTCAAAAAATATGTTGTAAACATCAATCCGTCCATTTATAATCATAATCCATATTTGATATAATATTACAGTATTGCACCTGTTATTTACCAAAACATCTCTGCCAATAACATTATACTTGGTTGAACGTATGAAACACTCGTCCGGCAGAAACAAATGAGCGCATAGTAGTCCAGTCAATGGAGACATTTCATGGAAAAAATTAATTATTTTACCCAGTGGAAATTGTTCAGGGTTGTGAGTAAAATATGAGGTTTCCATAAGGACTGCTATCGAGCGTCCTAGGAGGTGGGGGTGCGTTTCAAATTTCCGAAATCATACGTTTTCGCTTCTAGTTTGTCAACTATGGATTTTCTTGGAAATATTTTCAAGTAAAAGTTTTAGATAACAGAAATACCTTCAATTTGTATTTGGTTTCGTTCCATTTGGGTTGACGGTTAACCATAAAACTGCAAAAAACTTCTCAAAATAGGCGTTTTTTGCAAACGTGATATTTACGACGCCAAATTTTTTTTGTGATTTTTCATCATTTTAAAATGAAGCTTCCATAGCATCAAATCAAATTGAATGAAAAAAAAAAATTGTAACATTCATCGTTCACGACATATAACAATTTGTTTATAAAAAACTGCCTTTTTCACGACAAAACGTGCTAGTTGTCGGCAATGTTTTTCAATTTTTTTTGATTAATTACTATAGCTGAAGAGCCATATTTTACTCTGCTGAAAAGTTTCAGATTAGGAAATGCGAAAAAGACTATATTTTTCCACATTGGAAATAAGGTAAATTTTTTTCCATAAACAAATAGCCTCAGACGGTTCATTTTGATCTTCAGAAATTCCATTTTTTCGCGAATGAAAATAAGCATTGAAATAAAGGGCTCGACGTTTCAAAAAATCTTCTACGACTTTTTGAATGCGAGTTGCATTTTTTCTCTTAAAAACATCACAGTGGCTTTATAGACAACAATTAAGGAATTAATTCGACTTCATACTCTTCCCAATGAATTATATTTTATGTTGCTTCAGAGGAATATGAAATAAACCATGTGTTTGTGGGAAAAAAAAGATGAAAATTTGGACGGGTCGTCGCATTTTCGTCTTGTAGTCGATGGGGTCTTGGAGGGAATAGCAGTTCGGCGCGTATCGTAGTCGTGACTGCCTTCATAATCTTCGAGCGATTGTTTTGGAAAACTAAATCCAAAATTACAAACAAAAATCTACTCGAATTTCAAAGCAAAGTGCCGACTGTGTCGACTGGACGGGATGAAATCCCCTCCATTCGGATTGAAGATGAGTGTGCAACGGAATTGAATCAAATTGTCACCTGTTTATTTGTATCAAAAACAGACATATTGTCACTTTTTCTTTCAACATTATAAAATATAATTCATTAAGAAAAGTATGAAAGTATGAAGTAGTTTGTACAGCCATTGTGACGTTTTTTTAAAAAAAATATAACTCGCGTTGAAAAAGTCGTAGAAGATTTCTTGGAAAGTCAAGTTCTTTATGACAATCCTTTTCTACATTCGCGAAAAAATGAAATTTCTGAAGATCAAAATAAACCGTCTGAGGCTATTTGTTTATAAAAAAATGTACCTTATTTTCAATGTCGTAAACAGTACTCTTTCTCGCATTTTCTAGTCTGAAAATTTTGAGAAAAGTTAAATATGAGTCTTCAACTATAATACTTAAACAAAAAAAATCGAAAAATATTGCCGACAACTAGCACGTTTCGTCGTGAAAAAGGCAGTTTTTTATAAACAAATTGCTATATCTCGTGAACAATGAACGCAATAATTTTTTTTCATTTAGTTTGATTTGATGCTATAAGAGCTTCATTTTAGAATGATGACAAATATCAAAAAAAATTTGGCGCCGTAAATATCACGTTTACAAAAAACGACTATTTTGAGAAATTTTTTCCACTTTTCTTGTTAATCGTCAACCCAAATTGAACGAAACCAAATTCAAGGTGAAGATATTGCTGGCATCTAAAACATTTGTTTGAAGATATTTTCAAGAAAATCAATAGTTTAAAATCTAGAAGCGAAAAGGTGTGATTTCAAAACTTTGAACTGCACCCCCACCCCCTAGGACGGTTTCCTTATGGAAATCTTATATTGTACTCGCAACCCTAAACTATTTCTACTGGGTCACTACCTGTACTTAATTTTTTTTTATTTAGCTCCGGAAATTTCTCTATTGACTGGACTATAGGGCGATTCACCACAGTGTAGTAAATTGACGTCACAGGACTCTGGCGCGCTTCTCAAAAAATTCAAATAATGCGGACACTAAAATTGTCCTAACTTCAAAACCACTAAGTCAATTCAGATGAAACAACTTTCTCTTACTCCACAAGTCTCAAATGCGTCTCGGTCTTGAGTACTGATTTGGAAGTATGGGGCTTAACTACTATTTTTTTAGACAGAAGTATATCGACAGAGATAACTTTACCCCTTCAAATGAAGTAAAATTTTGCTTTGTTTGTTGTGTTGTAAATATTTTTATTAATGTTGACACTATAGATACATAAGTTTTTCAAGTTCCTCATCATGATGGAATGGTATAAAGACACAATCTTGCTATGCGGTAAAAATGTGTTTTAAGTTAAAATGACCATGAAGAATAAAAAATTAAAAATCAAATATGTACTCCAAAAGTTTCGTGATGTTATTGGCGTCCAAAACTATTGTTAACCCAATAAAAAAAATGTTTGATTTTTTTTCGATGTATAAAGGTAAAAGCAAAAACCGTGAAGCCGTGAAAGGGTCGTCGAGCCGGCTACGATCCTCTAATTTCTTAATTTCGAGTATGTCGTCGATGTCGATTTTTCCAACCTCATAGAACGCTCCAGTAATGACGGTAGTTTGGGACCACAAACTATCGACACATTAGCGCCGTAATGTCGGTACTTGGAGAGACCGAAATTGAATCGATATCGGGTGAATCGGTGGTTGCTGTTCGCCCCCTATAATTTCCCCGTGGCCTCTAGTTGGGAAGGTGTGAGACGCGGAATCGATGGCCGCAATTAGAACGCCTTTTGCAATGGTTTAATGATGGGTCAGGCGGCTCGCCCTGGGCGCAACGGCGATAGACCACCCAGAGATATGGGGGAAATAGTGGCCTCTGTTTCTCTATTTCACAGAGACGGATCTTAAATGGTATCCCAATTCTGTAATAAGGCGTATTGATAACTGAAGACGAATTATTGCGGTGAAATTGAAGATGAATCAGCTTCTTCGAAATCAAATCACGTGGCCAAGTATTAGGGCTTTAACTTTTTGACATTCCCCCGTGGATTCGAAATCTTAATTGCACGGTCCCGACTCGGAAATCAAGTTCTCACTCGTTTACGTTCAACGTTCATTTATCGCTAATTAATAAACTAATTCATTTTAATTAATCAATCCGTTTTACGATTATTGTCCCATTGGAATGCTCTTTCGATAAATCGAACGAATTTATAGTTGAGCATCGTGGTTATTAATTTAAAAAAAATGCGAATGTTTATGTATTTTTATGATTATATTACATTATCGACAGCCTCTTCACATAAATTCATCGGATGTCCTGATATGGAATCGACGCAGGTACCTCTCAACGTCGACGTTTCTATTAAATGAGGAATTTGGTCGTTTTCTCGACACAACCAAGGTCTATAAGCGCGCGTGAATTTAAACGAAAAAATGAAGCAATAACAGCGTAGATCAGATATGGATCGGAAGATCGCGTCGAGTAGGCGAGCCGTGAAACGCTTTAGTGCGAACGATCGCAATGGGAAAAGCCGCCTGAGCGTGATCTTATCACCGTCCAAGTAGCGTATTAACATTCACGTAACGAATCCGGATCTTGTACGACGATCTTTACTTTTTTCGTTTTACGGTTTAAGGAAAAAATTACACCGAACGCGAGATTTGTTCATCCCCGTCGTTTAAAACATCCAACGGAACAGGTCGATCAGTGACGGTGCCATAATTGATGTATTTTGAAAAGTTTTCATTTTTCTAAAAATATAATTTGAAGCTCAAAATTCTAAATTTCATTTTGATGTAGGAACACAGTGTCCGTTCGCACCGTCCTAACACAAGTCACAGTTTCGTTGCACCGCAAGGGTGTGAGTTAGGCATCGAATAATTTGGTCAAAGCTCAACCTAACTTACGACGTCGAAAATGGTTACTTGGCTTTAGGATGCAGTTTCGAGGACTAGGCGGCACAAAGGGGCATAAGACTAAGTGATTTCTCTCATGGTCAAATGAGACAAGTCGTTCGGGCTCTCAACTAGAGCGTGTCAAATAAACGCTAAATCCCAATCGAAGTTAAAAATAGGTCAAAATAAAGGGAAACAAGAACATTTTCAAAATCAAAAAAATTAACGATTGCGAATATTGAGAAAAATCAAGAAGATGTTCTTAAAATTTGAAGGAGTAAAAACCAAAAACAATCCACGAAACAAAATCTTTTCGAATTCTTTATTCATTTTTGTGTGTTTTACAGTGACTTTTTCGTCCTTCGTTCCATTTTAGTATTGCTGTTTTTTTCTGCATCCTCATCGAGTGCTTTCATTTCATCCGTTTTGCGGTTTGACTCATCAATGATGATTTGACCGTATTCTTGTACACAGTCGTCAAGTCGTAGTTAACTAGGTTCAACAACCGGTAAGGGTGGTGAATTAATGGAATCATTAACAATTTTCTCCGGGAACTGCGACTATCTTTCAAGCAAACTCGATAACTCCATCCTTCATAACCTCCTCAGTTCATTTCTTCCATTTGAAGTGTGCCGGATCTAGTCGCACCGCTCACCCGTTCAGTGCATTCGTTCGTTCAAACCGTACAGTGAGTTACATCACAATGTGCCGTGGCATTCCACAGTTCTTTACTTTAAACGAACGACCAATACTGAGTGCCACGGTACTCTGAGCTCATCAGAACGAACGATACTGCAAATGCATCGTCTCACTCGTTCGCTTCATTATCAAATGTTCTTTTTCTATTAATTATTATATTTCTATTTCGAGCTGATTATATACCAGAAAAATATTTTATCGTTTCCTATCTAAAAAACACCTTCTTAACATATTTTTCAAAATATCTCGGGAACGGTAAAACTTAACCATATATGAAATGAGTTTAAAATTCGATATATGTACAATTTAAATATGAAATAACGTATAACGTATGTCATTTGCATTAACCATATTAGTACCTATTTCCGTTAGAAGTAGAGATTTTTTCACTCAAAATATCGATCGAATTTGATCGTTTCATTCAAACTGCAGAACAGTTTATTGAATATTTATGAACGCTTAGATAACGCTTTCAAATTCAACTCGAATCGAAATGTTCACATTGCACTGAACCAGTTTTAATCTGAAACAACTGTTCATTTCGGGGGAGTTCATCCTGAAGGTGCCGCTCGATTGGAATGAGCCACTCTTTACAAATGAGCGGCCCTTTCCAGTGTGCCGTTCTTGTCAATGGTGCCGCTTGATTCGAAGGAGCCGCACGATCGCTCGAGTGAGCGGCACGTTACCGGTCCCTAAGGTGTGCCGTTCAGAGTGAACGACTCTTTATTGAGCGATTCAACACTAGTTACCACTATTATCAACTGCAAATTCATACCCACGACCGTATATGCAATTTTTTACAATAATAACTGTATGATCGAATATTGATCCAAACACCGTATGAAATAATCCAAGTTTTTTTTCGTTCATCCTGGTGACTGCAATTTCAAGACAAACCTGAAACTGCAGATTTTTTATTTTTTCATCGTTTTTCACTTAGAACAACTCTGTCTTCTAAACCGAATCTAATATTTTGCTTAAAGGGTGTTGAAACATTTAAATCAAAATTCTTGTATCTTCCAGAATTTATGTTTTTGGTAAACCATATTCAGTGTATTTTTTATTTTTGTCATCGTAATTCGCATAGTGTTGGGTCGTTTGTTCATATAAAGTGTGCCGACTCTTTTCGCTCCGCTCACCCAAATGTGCCGTTCAGTATCGTTCGTTCGTTCAAAGTAACGAACCATACAGTGAGCTATACCACACTGCGCTCGTTACTTTGAACGAACGAACGATAATGAGTGCCACGGCACACTGAGCTAATACAAAACGAACTTCATCACAAAATATGCTACTTTTCGTCTACTAATTATTAATTTCAAAATGACAATACATCCTAACACCTTTTTAACATATTTTCTAAAACATCTCGGAAACAGCGACAATGAGTTTAAAATTCGATATATGTATATGCAATTTGAATATGATGTAATAACCATATTAGTTCAATTTGCGTTCGAAGCAGAAATTACGTAATCTTGTAAAGTAATCCATCCATTCAAACTGCAGAAGAGCTCACTGAATATTTATGAGCAATCATTCAGATTTAACTTGAATCGAAAGATTCACATTACATTGAAATTCATATTGAACCAGTCATTTTCAGGGAGTTCCACAATTTGAAAGTGTCGTTCATTCTGAAGGGCTCGATCGGAACGAGTCACTCTTTACAAATGAGCGGCCCTTTCCAGTGTGCCGTTCTTTTCAATGGTGCTGCTCGATTCGAAGGAGCCGCACGATCGCTCGAGTGAGCGGCACGTAACCGCTCACTAAAGTGTGCCGTTGAAAGTGAACGACTTGTTATTAAGCGACCCAAAACTAGTTACCAATATTATCAACTGCAAATTTATACCCACGACCCTATATGCAATTTTTTGCAATAATAACTTTATGATCAAAGATTGACCCAACCACCGTATGAAATAATCCAAGTTTTTTTTCGTTCATCCTGGTGACTGCAATTTCAAGACGAACCTGAAACTGCAGGATTTTTATGTTTTTATTGCTTTTCACTCAGATTTGTTGTGATATTTATGATTGTTAACGATTGAGTGATCTTTGAGAATAAAAATCATACCAATAAGAACTGTTCATTTCGGGGGAGTTGCACAATTTGAGAGTGTCATTCATGCTGAAGGTGCCGTTCGATCGGAATTTCAAATGAGTCGCTCTTTTCAATTGAGCCCTACTTTTCAATGGTGCCGTTCAATTCGAAGGAGCGGCACGTTACCGTTCACTCAAGTGTGCCGTTCAAAGTGAATGAGGGCGTCTTTCACCAACACTACTACCGCTCGATTAGGGTTTATCGTTCCGATACTCGAAATATTTCAATGCAAAAACTGGTTTTAACCGTCAGGTACATGAACTGACTTCTGGTGAAAGACGCCATGAGTCCTTATTCAGTGACCCAACACTACTTTACGTTATGAGGGATGTATCTAATCCGTTAATCGCTCAGTCCTTGCGCATTCATCAAAATATTCAAATTAAGAAATTTAATTCTAAAGCAGCCAACCCTCAGCAATTGTTTTTGTTATCTCTGAGATTTCATTTATTATTATTTACTTGTGTAATAAAAGTTCAATGTTATTGTACAAATCGATAGATGACGTAATATATCAGGTAACTCACTTAGTAAGGCAAAATTTCACTCATCTACGATGAAATGATGAAATGTATTTCGACCTAAAAGTGGTTAGGTTAATGTAAATCATATTCCGCTCTATTTTATACATCAATTTTGTTTCAAAAAAATTTAAGCGGACTGCATATTCTTGACCATAGATTTTAATGCAGGGGAAAAAAATTGCTGAATAAAAAGAAGTGTCGAAAATATTTACTTACCAGTTAACATCAACTTGAAAAACAACGAACATTCGAACTGGCGAATCGCAATACGAATTCGAACGGAAACCATCGATCATACAGGATTTCTCGCTGCAATCGTCTGTGGTTGCTACGGGGGTGGGGGTGGAGGGGGATTAGCGCAAAAACTCACCGACGTCACTTAGAGTAGGGTGTCGGATATATTACTTTATCTATGTACAAATTATAAAAGTGGATGGTTCACAAAAGTGCAAGTCATAGTTATTAGTTTCATCAAGTTTGCGCTTTACTCTTTGTGGATTTTACATTATGGAATGTACTTCTTTCTTTCTATTTTCAATGGTAATGGATTCACTGGTAAAAAGGTTCTTTAAAGAAAGTATCGTTCCTGGGATTAATGTAGCCGGCTGTGTAAAATGGTGAATTCACCTTATGAGAATATGAAATATTTATTTCAAAACTGTTTCAATTATATTTGTCTATTGTTGAGGCACATTGCTATTTTACCGTTTTTTTCGGTTTAGAATGACAGGAATATGGAAATTATTTTCCTCATACAATAGAAATTTGAGCAAGCATTGTTTTTTCGAATGATGAAACGTGGCTTTATATATTAGTGGTGAGATGTTAATGACAAATCGAAATTTGAAATAATGAATAGGGTGTTAAAGAGGGAGTTTTGTAGGGAATCCTGGCCTGGCACGGGCGGTATGTCCGTGGAGGCTGTTGCATGTTTGGAACCTGCCTCATCATATCTGCGTGATTTATAATATCGTAGTAACACATATTATCAGTTCACCTTCAATGACTTCATCTCTGATCTACGTGCTCCTTCGAACGACGACCATTTATATTTCTCGCCCGTTTCGTATGTGACGGAACTCGGTGTTTTTGTGGACGGCCGATCAAGATGTAGGACGCATGACGAATGGCAGATCACACTTTTATTCGCTCCCAGCTCGAGCTGAGCGAGCAACATCTTCGGGTGAAAAGAACGGCGTTTTAGGTCCTTTTAAACCCCGTTATCTGGTGCGGCGATCTGCATGTCGGAACGTCGCCTCGGTCCTGACCTGTTCACAGAGGGGTCGTACTCATCGGTTATTAAGAAGTCTAGCACGGCATCGCGTTGGCGGTGTGTATTATTAATGGCCATTAGGATCTCGACTGGCCAATCTTTCGCTCGACGAGGCTCGTTGCTCTTTTTCTTCCATACCAGGTCTGCTGGTTCGGACGCGCTGAAAAAAATCGACCGTTCCCGGTAAACTCTTGGGAAATATCTTAATGGGAATTACCGGGTACCTGCTAATAATAATCGACTGTATTATTAAAATTTAATAAGAGAATCCGATATTGTAATTTGGATAACGCTCGAGGTGGAAACGATTTTGCACGTTGCGTCGGTTTTGGCTTTTTGAAATGCGATCGAATTGCGATCGTAAACATTCTGCGAACACAACATGCCAAATGAAAATGTGCTATAAGACTTAAGAGATATATAAACGTTGAGCGTTATCTCGGGAACAAGGCGTAATTCATAAAATATTGACAGGCAAAGTTACATAAAAGCCATTTTAATGCATTGCTGCAATCCGATTAAATGTACATATAGATTCTTGCCGTTGTATCTGAGTTCGTACTGAACCATATTTCAGACGGGTGAAACGATCGCCGTTTGCAAAAACAAACCATAAAATGGTCAATAGGGTATCCACGGGACGTCGATTGCTTGTGCGGAAACGGCGTAGGTTTTGCTACGTCTCTATTAAGGCGCACAATGCTCAACTTCCTCCGATTCGACTTTGTTTGGTTATCCGGACGGAGTGGCGATGAAAAGTCTTCGACTAAGACAAAGATGTGCCATGGTTACAATTCTTCTTTTTCAGCGAGCGAAATTAAAGTACTAAAAAGTACTTCAGTAGGTGTTCGCCTAAGCGGATTTGTTTACGCGCGCTTAACTCGCGACGAGAACCGTGGGCACTTGCTTCGAAATAAGCTCAATCATCCAAGGATCAAAGTTAATTAGACAAATATGCATGTTATGAGCTGAGTCGATTCCTTCACTTTATTACGGATCGTGCAAGTCATGCGGTCATTGTTCTTGGTCCGGAGGTCTGTGTTAAGCTGTCACGAAGCAACTAAGAAACATTACCCGCAATGAGTCGTTCGATTTCGGGACAGAGCCTGCGTCTTATCTTTAATTCCCCACATCCCGGGGTACGTTTTTAAGTGTCACTCGAAATTTCCAGCGAAATCGACGTGACTCTCGATTATTATGGCTCCGCGGCCGTGGTGCAAGATCGATATCTCAAATATCTATCTTTTATTGACGAAATTTACGGTCCGTGACTCCGGAACGTCGAATACGTACGGGTGTACGTCACCTGGGTCATTTCTATTCAAATAAATGCAAATTGTGGGAAGATCGAACCTGGCCACGAAGTGAGATGCTTGGGCAAATTAAGCATCGGAATATTCACTAATGGTGCAACACTAATCGCTGCCTAATTAGGCGCAGGTAACAGATTCCGATGAACTCGCCGGCTAATTTCGAAATATTATCCGAACCGCGTCGTTTAAGCGCACTTCAACTGACTCGTGTTTCAGACATTTTTCCATCACTTCTCTTCATTCTTCCATAGAGTTCTGATATTCCAAACCACCTCCAGGTAACTAGGAATAATCTGCATGCACGAACATTTGGATCATTACACCAAAATAAGGTGTGATGATGCAGAAAATATTGGTATTAATTTCGCTTTTGACAAAAAATTTAATTTCACGTGGGTAATAAAAAAGATTATGATACAAAATCGGCATACCGTTGTTTAGTGTACCGTGCCTTTCTCCGCAATTCTTCATTAAATTCTGTTTTGTTATCCGTCGCTGCCTTCGCATACATTCGTGAGTTGTTTACGCACCATTAACAAAATCAATGCTTCACAATGTACAGTTTCTTCGTCGCTCGTTTTCCAATTGCACAGAAAAATTTGAACGTTTCCCCTGTTTTTTGAACTTTTTTGGTCCACACTACAGAGGTAACTATTTTTCATGTATGTAGACACAAAATATCCTGTTTTATTGTTTATTGTTCTTCATAAGGACACATAATTAATGAGCCCGCTAAGCAACTATCATGTTTTTTAGAAGACGAAGAATATCAAAACTTTCAATTTCGTTTGCGGTTTCACGGATTATAGTGAATATGATCGGCGATCGTTTACGGTTTAACGCAAAACGGTTCCAAACTATACACAAGAAAAAGAGGAAAGAAACTGGTCCGTTTAAGAAGAGCGACGTTTCGATTTCGACCGGGAACGTAATCAGAAAGTAAACCCGTTTACGTAGAAACTTTCGATTCTGTAAGTTTTCGAAAGGGATCCTAGCTGGCAGACAGTGTAACTCATCGCCGTCGGTCGCTGAGATCCTTGAAGAACTAATGACTGTTCGTGTTAGAAATAATTAAAGGCGAGCGATCATACGGATGAATCGTTTATTACAATAAATAATTTTACATCAATCGAAGCATTTACAAGTACGTTTCAATAATAATAAATATAATTACAAAATGCTACATGGAAGAAACGGTCATATATACAAATAATCAGTAATGTACAATCATCGATAAATTATCTCAAAAAATATATAAAAGTTTCAATAGCGTCATAAATTAAAGGAATAATTTACAGTTTGAGATACACTACTTGCTGATTTTTTTATGTACATATTAATAAATACTAGTCTAGAATTAATCGTGTTAAACTTAGTCATTTCAATTTTGCTATCCCACATCATGCCATCGCTATTTCATCAGGTTGAAATGAGTGGATTAGTAATGAAGTCATCATCGAACAAATGAACGTATGGAAGGATGAAAGTTTGAATAAATTTTTTTCTACACGTATACAAGGTTTCGAATATATTAATTCATCGTTTGGAATTCAGTTTCTATAGAAAAACTTTTCTGTTATCGCTGCAAAAATAAATGTTTTCACAAATACACGTAGACGCTTTGCAGGAATTTCCACCGTTCCGCAACATGCCCGCCCGACTATTTTCGCCGTAAACGGAAGAAAGTTTCGTTTCATAACATCACCATTTGACACACTGGAGAATAGGTACAAACATCACAATATTTCTCTACAAATCGAATTCGAAGTCAGTCTTCTTCGTATGCTTTTTTTTATTCTTCTCTATAATACTGATAATACTGGTATGTCTACATTCGTCATTAAAAACGATTAAATTAATCACTTCGGAATTGGGATTATCACAAATGTTAGAAAACGCGCCGAATCATTCAAACGCAGGTATGTATTATTTTCCTAGTTCTGCATATTTCACATTTTACTTCGCAGCACCAGTGGAAGGTACAATTACATCGTTCCGCAACGATTTTTTCGTGGGTACGATACCCTCTACCGCAACACATTATCTCACAACCTTCCACCCCGATTGAGGTAGCGTCACAGACCCTTCCGTGAGTGCCCTGGATGCCTAGTTTCGTGTTCTTCTCGCAAAATCCGGGGCTCATCTCGTAGTAGACAAGGTCCTTCGGTCCGGGTGCTTTGTGCTCCGGATTGAACGGTTTCAACTGGAAGCTGTATTTATGTTTTCGGCGATTTTCGCGTTTGCTGTATATGCTGTTTCGCGACAGCCCGTTGAATTTCGGATTGGCGGGGAGTGTTCTGTGCGGTTTGTTGTTCCGTTGGTGATTGTTTGAAGATGTAATGTGCGACGCACCATCGAAACGGTCCTTGAGTATATCGCCGATAACGCGGAATGGGGGCAATCGCATCCAGCAGGTCCGAACGGTACAGGAACCGGACATGCCATGGCATTTACACTCTTGACGCATCTGGTTCTGAACGTGCTGCAAAAATATTGTTGATTTAAGTGTGACATTTGATTAAAAGTTAGCGATGAATAAATTTAATAATTACTCCTGACAGGTTGATATGAATTTATTCAATTTATAGGTTATGTTCGAGTATATATACTTATACTAATTGATGTTTTGCATTTGGGGCAGGAAATATTTTCATCGCGGAAGTTTCTCGGTTGTTTCAATGAACAAATAACAGTTACGCATGGACAATATAAAGTAAATTTATTGTTCTTCGAATGACTTGACTTAATAGATGTGACGTTACTAAAAATGTGTTAATAGCTGTACGTTGTATTCATGTACTCAGTTATTGATTCATAAATACATTCAAAAGTCTTTGTAACAGGTTCTACTCGGTCATTTGTTGTGTCCATATAAAGAAGTTATTGTTTGAATAAACTAAATCGCATAACATTTATATATTTTGTATAAGCGAATTTGTTTCTTGCACTTGAAGTGTATTGTATTGGATAGCACGGAAGAGAATGTATTTATGTTGGATGGAAAATGCTTCTTAAAAAATAAGTGAAGCTATCCTTCAGAAAAGTTATGTGAAATAATATCGTTTTTTAAGCGAAACTGACTTTCATTATCACAGAATTTACAAAGATAGAACATCATCTATTAACTATAAGAATCTTCGAGTTTTTTGGTGATCCAGGTTTATTTTAAACAATTTACAATATTAAGGATGTTTCGATAGAGATTCTATCTTTGTCAACTATCTAAAATGAAATAATTCACATACAAAAATGGAAAACGAATTTGATATTGAAAATATCTTACCAGAAAGTTCAATGACGTTTAATATTCGTTCAAAAAAAAAAAGAGTGTATTGTACTTAGTCCCTTTATGTCGATTTTATGATTTACATCTTTTTGGTTTTCTTTTATATGTATCATTCCAAGAATTTCTCTAGATTTAACGTTTTTTTCTGTTGCTAATATACTGACGTTGTTGTAATCAAATTCATGTTTGGTTTTTTATGCTTGTTTAGTGCGGTTCTCGAATATTTATGGGCTTTCATTCTGTCTGTAAGTCGTTGAGAAGTTTGCCCGATGTACAATTTGTTACAGTACATACAAGGAATTTTGTATACTACATGTGATCGCTTTTCTTCAAGAATTTTGATTTTGAGTTTTGTATAAATTTCTTTTATCTGATTTTTAGGATGGTATGCAATTTGAATATTGTATGGTTTCATTATTTTTGAAATTTTTTCTGTTAGTACGGGAATGTAAGGAATTGAAATATATTTCTTTTGTGTGACAGGAAAATTAGTTGACGTTTGATTGTAAAATTTATGAGTTCGTTCTTTGATAATTTTATTTTTTATATGATCAGGGTAATCGTTTTGGGTAAATATTATTTTTACTTTACTAAGAATTTCTGTACGGAATTTGGGAGATGTAAGCGCTATTGCTCTGTCTAATAAATTTTTTGCTACGCTTATTTTTTGTGAACGATTATATGAAAGAATGAAGTCTATCTGTTGATGTATTTTTTCTGAACCATTTTGTCTCAAGTGTGTTATTTTGTCGAATTATTGTCATGTCCATGAAATTAATTTGGTTATCTTTTTCTTCTTTTAAAGTGAATTGTAATTTGGAATTATAATTATTAAAACTATTTACAATTTTATTTATTTCTTTTGGGTCAGCTATTAACAAACAGTCGTCAACGAATCTCTTGTATAGTGTTATTGTGAAATTACCTTCATTTAAAATTTTTTTTTCGAGATGTTCCATAACGACTTGAGCTATTAAACTCAAAATCGGACTACCCATTGCAACTCCATCGATTTGTTGGTAAAATTGGTCTTAATATTGAAAATAATTAGTGTTAAGTGAATGAAGTAAGGATTCGATGAAGTTTTTTTTCCGTATCATTGTCAAATTTTGAAGTTGCGTCCATTTTTTTCATAATATCAGCTACGACCTTGTTTGGAATATTTGTATAAAGCGAAATTACGTTTAGGGAAAATAATTTATGAGTTTCTGGGATCAAAATTTCGTTTAATCCTTGTTTTAGTTGTTGACAATTTTTTATATAAAACATGTTTTTGTTTGTTATATTTGAGATAATTTTTCCAAGGTGTTTCGAAATATTGTAAAGAGGAGATTGGTTATAAGAAACTATAGGAAGAAAAGGCATGTGTTCTTTATGAATTTTGGGAAGGCCGTATATTCTTGGAGGTATGCTGTTATGTATAATTAACTGTTTGTATAAGTTGTCAGAAATTTCTCATTGACCAAATTGTTATTTTCTTTTTCAATAATGGCTATTAAATCCTTTTTAATTTTTTTGGGTTTGTTAGTGCCTCCTAGGATTTCATTCATTTTTTCGATGTATTGCGGTCTTATTTCCTTTGTCGGCTTTTGTGACAATGATATCTGGATTTTCTTTTAAAATTTTTGTATTTTGAAAGTTCATTAGGAGATTTTTGTTTTCGTTCTTTTGACTTTTTGTTTGATTTGGTATCTAATTATGTTTATATTGTGGGCAAGTTGAGCTCTGATCTTATTTGTGGAATATCTTCTATCTGAGAGATAATTTGTTTGACAGATAGTTCTTTTTCGTTATGTATTCCTATGGCAAATTTTGGGTCTAGATTAAGTATTTCTTTGACGTATTCTGGTAAAGTGATGTTGGTTGTATTCAGAAGATGATTAGTATTCTTTATGTTGACTTGTGTGGTTGGTGTTGTGTCGTTATTATGTTTTTTTCGATGTAGTTGTTGTAGTTTTTTCAGGTGCTTTGCTTTATTTCGATAGTACCTTTTAGATTGTTTTGAAATTTCTCTTTGGTTAAATTCGAATAGAACTTCCTCTGAAAGATAATTTTCAATTTTGTTCATAATATGTATAATTTGGAATGATAGACTATGAATTTATTTAGTTGTGTCTATTTTTAAAAGATTAATTATTTTTTTATTGAAAGATGTAACAGACTTATTGAACTTTCTGCTGAGATACTCACATTCAAATTTGATGTGTTCCATATCAAATTGCAGGAACACAGGACAAAATTCGTTTTCTTTACATTTCAAAAGGAAAAATTCTTCTCGAATTCAGGTTTGTTAACTGATTGTTCAAAATAAAAACCATACACTATCATCTATTAATGTATATTGTTTGCTGACAATCATATTTATGGATATGATCTTCATACTAGGTCAACTCTTCTAGTCTAGTTGCTATTTAGTAATATTGCATAAGCGGAAAGGAATTCACAATCATCGAAGCGATCGAATAATAATAATCGAATTTATTTCTGGTCGTAAATCGAACGGAGAATTTTCCTGGATGAAAAAGAATGACGATAAATCAGACGGCCGTCAGGTCTTCCATCTAATCGATCACGTCCGATCGTGAATGAAAAAATCGATCATGTCGTTCTTGATAGTGACATTATAAACTTTTCCACATAACGAAATGTCGAAAATGCGCTCGCGGTTCGACCGCAATTTTCTGCAATAATAATTAAGTAGAAATGTCGTACGGTCCGGACGAAGGAAAAAAAAGGGACGTTCGATGGGAAACAAGTGGGAGCGTATTAAGACAAGATATACGGTGTTTTTTCCTTAAACGAGCCTCATTTCGTCTATTAGTTTAATAGGTTTGCCTTTTAAACGAGCAGCAACGAACGAGGGACTAGAATTAGTAGCGCGGAGAATTCCGAATCGCCGATTTGGAATTAATCGGGTATTAATCTGCGAGACACGATCGTCGCTAATTCAACGCCGCCGCTCGAAAACCGAATAAGGAAAGGCGATTGTGCGACGAGTTTGCGCACGATCCACCCTGTGATTCGATTCGGCACGGGCGGCATAGAAATTAGTTCCTCTTCCTCATGCCAAATATCTGCCGTAACAAAATTGAAACGGCTGCCTCTCGCCGCCGCCGCCGCCAGATTGTATGGTATTTTTGTTGAAGGCCGCGAACCGACTGAGATAAATAATTCCTCCGGGGAAAAAAGATACCACTAATGAGAGTTGGATATTCTCCGATTTATCGGAGGCAATTAATTCCTCGATACGACCAGTGTAGTGTGGCGGTGGCGGAGGGTTACTTATTACCTACTAATTTTAGTTTATGGGCGTACGCGCGAGCCGCAGATAACGACGACCTATTTTAGAGTAGCTATCGCAACTTTTCGTTCTGCAAGAGGTTGCCTCTAACTGACGCTCTTTTAAAAACGTCTTCACGTTGTCAACGCAATACAAACTAATTAAGAACGAAAAACCTATTTCTTTTGTTCTATTTCATTCATAATCCTCATTATTCAGAGGAACAGGCTCAAAATTGGTATCGACGTGCAACACAAATAGCATTTTGATGTATTGGCCGCTCAATTTTTACTAAAAATCCAAATACTGTTTCTTGACAATAAAAAAATTAAATTAAACATTACCAATGTCATTTAGTCATAAATAAAAGGACAAAGAGAGAGCCGTACTTCCCAAGTGAGCTAAAGTGAAATCCTGGAGGTAAAAGTTTTTTTTCCTCCCCCATCAATGACGATTGCAACTCAAAAATGACATAAATCGTTGTGGCATGGAAATATCAATAAGTAGTCGACGAGTATTTGAAATTTGAGATTTCAAAAGAAAAAAACTAGGTCAGACAGAATAACAACTGTTATGTAAAACGAAAAATCTTTGCAGTAAAGCACCGGTCGCTCCCTTGGATAATTAATGTTCTCGGGAAGCGGCGGAGGGAACGATGCACTTTCCTCCCTTGGTAAACAAAGAACTATTCAAGATTTCATTTAATAGAACCGTATTCTGTAATTTTTATATTTATGCCCTAAACAGGAGTACACACTTCTAACAAATTTATTTCACCGCCGGAGAAGGTTGTTAATGATTTCAGTTATTCACCACCGGTGCATGTTATTGAACCCGTTGTTATGGCTCCGATGATTACGAAACTCATCCCGGATTTCGGCACCGATCGCGACTTGATTTGTGCTCACGAGAACTCGCTTAATTCGGTCATTGACAAGTTGGTTCTTGAAATGAACAAAATGAAAACACTTGATGCGACGGTGGTACTTCGCTTGTGGAACATTTTTTTGACACGAAATCTGAGTAACAAGAACCAAACATGCGAAAATGGAACGGTTTCAATCACTTTAGAAAGGAAAATTTTTATTTACTGTTCTAGACTGTGTGAAATGCTTAAATTGGAAGCGTTTAAGCTATCTCTTCTTTCTTTTCAATTTTGGTGGTTTTTTATTTGGGTCGAAATATATATATTTGACACAATTTTTCTCGTGTGCTTAAATTTGATTTTGTATAGATTTTTAACTGATTTGATGAATAGTTTCAAGTTTTTAATGAATTATTATTTTATATGACGTTTTGATCGACATTCGACCATGAACTTGTATTTAATATTGCAAAAACAGTTTTGTTAGGGTAGATTTGCAGTTTGACTTTGATATCAATTTTGTTAAGATACACAACTCAGCATACTATTTATAAACATTATGAACTATTTAAAACATAAAAATGCCATTTCCTTTTAGGAATACCATTGCAAATATTTTCAATATCTGTTCGTAGTTGACCAAGTTACTTCTTTAATATGTATTTTCTTTGGTCAATTGTTTCTGGTAGTTTGATTTTTATGGAATTATTGAAATCAAAATTATTGTATTTATGATATTTTGGGTTAGCATTGTTTTATTGGTCCGATTTATACATCAAAATTTTATGTCTTTAGTTCTTTGACTACATAGGATTAATTTTTAATTTGTTTTGTAGAAAGCTGAGTTATTAAAGGATAAGAGTTTCCTGAGTGTTATTGGCTGAAAACCCAAGACATCAAAATTTTATATACAACATCATTCTGTTTATTTTCTTCCTTTAGTTTACAGAAAAATCTGTTAAAAGTTTTGTATAGTTTATTTGTTAGAATTAGACTATATTTATGTAAATCATGACAGTTTTTTGGATAGTGCCGCAATATATGCTATAACAACATCATTTTTATAAAAGGATTTAATTAGGTATTTTTATTATTATATATATTTTTTATTCTTTCTTATGTAACAATATTCATAAAGGAGAAAGAATCATTGCATTCTATTAAAATATTTCTGACTTTCATAGTTCGTTCTTTGCTCTTTGTTGGTTCAGTTAATTTAACAACTTTATTTCCTAAACCGAATTTAATATTAAATGTTAAAACATTCAAATCAAAATTCATATATCTTCCAGAATTTATGTTTTTGGTAAATCATATACAGTGTATTTTTTATTTTTGTCATCTTAATTCGCATAGTGTTGGGTCGTTTGTTCATTTAAAGTGTGCCGACTCGTTTCGCTCCGCTCACCCAAACGTGCCGTTCAGTATCGTTCGTTCGTTCAAAGTAACGAACGAAGTGAGCTATGTCACGCTGCGCTCGTTTCTTTGAACGAACGAACGATAATGAATGCCACGGCACACTGAGCTAATACGAAACGAACGACCAGTACTGCAATTGCGTCATCGTTTGCTCTATTCGTCTCACTAGTTCGCTTCATTACAAAATATGCTACTTTTCTCTACTAATTATCAATTTCAAAATGGAAATACACCATTTCCTAACACCTTTTTAATATATTTTTTTAAAAATCTCGGAAACGGCGACAATGAGTTTAAAATTCGATATACATATGTATAAACAATTTGAATATGAAATATTAACCATACTAGTTCAATTTGCGTTCGAAGCAGAAATTACGTAATCTTGTAAAGTAATCGTTTCATTCAAACTGCAGAAGAGCTCACTGAATATTTATGAGCAATCATTCAAATTTAACTCGAATCGAAAGATTCATATTACATTGAAATTCATATTGAACCAGTCATTTTCAGGGCACAATTTGAAAGTGTCGTTCATTCTGAAGGTGCCGCTCGATCGGAACGAGCCACTCTTTACAAATGAGCGGCCCTTTCCAGTGTGCCGCTCGATTCGAAGGAGCCGCACGATCGCTCGAGTGAGCGGCACGTAACCGCTCACTAAAGTGTGCCGTTGAAAGTGAACGACTTGTTATTAAGCGAACCAACACTAGTTACCAATATTATCAACTGCAAATTTATACCCACAACCCTATATGCAATTTTTTGCAATAATAACTTTATGATCAAAGATTGACCCAACCACCGTATGAAATAATCCAAGTTTTTTTCGTTTATCCTGGTGACTGCAATTTCAAGATAAACCTGAAACTGCAGATTTTTCATTTTTTCAGCGTTTTTCACTTAGATTGATTGGTATATTTATGATTGAGTGATCTTTGAGAATAAAAACCATACCAATAAGAGTGTGATGGTTATGGAACGAAATATGATATAATTTCTTAAAATATAAAATTTTAAAAAATATAAGATTATATTGTGTAATAATCGTTAGATTACATTTTTCAAAGAACTAGAGGTTTAATGCCTTCAAAAGGGGATACGTTTTCTCAATTAAATGTTTAAAAAATTGAAAAAAATCAGTAAAAGACTGGATGTAATTGTTAAAATTACAACATTCAAGTGAAGGAATAGTGCATTATTCAGTGAATGGAATATGTGACGAGGATGTTGTTTAAGACACGAGCGGAAAACGATCACGGCACGCTACAATCAATTTTACTCCTAGCAGTCCGGCATTCGCGCTCGTTACGTATTCCATATAACCTATGAAATCATGATACACTAATATCGACTTTTCTTGTACCGTTCAACTTGCGTACGTGAAGAAATCGAGCCACTTATATAACGGAGATTCCAGTGTGTATCATTCATTTCGTAACGCTCTAATTTCGTGACGATTCTCGAGTGCCAATGTAAAGACTTGAATTTATTAAAAGAATAAAAAATTGGTTGGCAGTATTTTTTAGCAAACTAACACATTATATAAAAAAAAGTAGCTGACGTTTAGGGAAATTGCTCGCCGCCTGCACCATATTGAATTCAGTGAATGAATTTGAATTAATTGAGTTCAAAAGGACAACTTCTCATTTCGACAGGTTTTTTTTTCGTTCGTCGATCGATAATGACTTCGATATAAACGATTTGTTTGTGTTCAGATAACGGATTGGTCGTAAGTAATTACTTCATTTGTCTAGACGCCGCATCATCAGAAATTGTGGTACGGCTCTGCGGTCCCGCAGAACGAACAGAAATTCCGTTTGTCTCGGTTGGATCGGAGCAAAATGGAACGGTCTGTCGTTGAAAATAAATATTATTTATGTCCGATTAAAACATTCTAATGATGACTGGTGTGAGAAAAAGGTTTGATTTATGCAGAAAGTGGTCATTACTACCGGGTGGTCGGATCGAGAGTGCGTATTAAAATGCATATTAACTTGTTACTGTTCCGAGCTCTCTCTGCTCATCTCACGTTCTTCTTCTGCCGTTTCCATTTACCTTTAACTAATAATAATAACGTCCGACGCGAACGGGATCGATTTGCTTTTTTCGCGCGTTCGGATGACTCTTCTCCGCTCTCTCTTTCTTCGACTATGATGAACAAACAGTAACCAAACGAAACCGATGAATGGTCGATGTTTATCTAAAGTGCGGTCTATAAACCGAGAATCGGCCGTTACACCAGACGATATGGGGGCAATAAGGGGACTTCCCGCGGGGCTCCAGATGTCCCGGAGCCCCCCGCTGATAAACACCGTATTACACGGGTAATGCACCGCGTTCTTTCATCCTTCATCGGTCGCTGGTACGTGCTGGACACAACGATTGCTGACAACGCCGTGAGGGATGGCTATGGGTACGTGGATTCTCCCACTTGTGGAGAAAGTCAACAGCCACCCATCCTAACGCTTGCTTTTTATTGTTGACATCGCAGATGAAATTTCTAAATTACTAACATCTCTTTGTCATTATGAAAAAATGAAAAAATATGGAATTTTATCAATATTTGAGGAAGATTGTCATGGAACTTCTGGAGCCAATCATAATTTTTTGGAAATTCTTGACAATTTTTATGGAAAGTTAAAAATCAAAATACAAAAAAAGAAATCTGAACTGGTTTTTAATAGTTAAAAATCTAGTCTCGCAAATTCGGGTAGCAAAGAACTTTTGTCTTGGCTGACAGGAATGACTCAACAATTTTTGGGGAAAAACAATGAGGATGGTAAATTTTTTCTTGAACGATGAGTTAAAACTGACCACAAGCACTATTAAGGAAATGGTCGCTCTTTCGTAGAGATGGACGCGTGGCTTCTGAATAATAAATGAATATTTTTTCATCAGACGTCTTGGAAAAAAAATTAGAGAAAGTCGGAGATGCAGAACTCTCTATCATGACAATCAAGCTTTGAGCAGTGAACGTGTCATATTATTGCGTCATCCACCTGATTTTGCACCCAATAACTTCTTATTTCTAGTGTTGCCGCGAGACGAAATGAGACAAGACTTGAGATCGGTCTCGTCTCAGGGCAGTTCAGTCTCGTCTCGTGTCAATGTATGAAAAATTTTTCAGCGACAAAGGTAGATACTGTAACGTTTATAATCATTATTGATTATTGATTGAGAAATAGAAGACTGGAAAGTAAGTAAAAAATTTTATATGAAGAAAAAAAAAACTAGTTGAAGCACACAACACTTTCAGTGCTCAATTATTTCTATGACCGGCTTATCGGGAATAAACGGATGAAATTCAAAACCTCGAACCATAAATTGGTCGGCCGGTCGAAGTATGAACGACGGTTTGGAATGTTCGCAATTCCAAAAGTTTTTTAATTGAAAATATTTCCATTTTTTTTCTCAAGGAAGAAATCCGCAAATTCGTTCGGTTCGTTTTGAATAAGTTAAAAAAAAATTATACGGCGGCTATTCTCAAATAATCCTATTTCTATTCGCGATGATATTCAGCTTACAGTGAGATCTATAAATATGAAGGACGGATACATAAAATTCTTTAGAAAACTAGATTCAAAACATTACGAGACGTGATACGTTGAATAACAGAAAGATTCAAACGCAAAAAAAAATGGGCTATATTTGCTATCGATGTCAATATTGTCAAATAACCTGGCTAAAACTGAAAAGGGAAATCTTCAGATTTTTGAGACAAAAAACTGTTTTTCGGAATTGCTGGTCGATATTGCATTCAGTCAAAAACATTTGAATGAAAAAGTGTTGCGAAATGAAGGGATTTACAACAATATTTTTGTATTCACTTCTTTCTTTGGCAAAAGTATGAAATTTAAATCAAAATATAGATGGAGCACTATTTATGCTTTTTTCGGTCAGAAATGTCCATATTATTGGTTTATTTCATTATAACTGTCTGCTATCTGATAACATATTAGATATTGGGTACACTAATTTGAATTTGAATGGGACATAAAAAAAACTGCCTGAAATGGGATGCGCATTTTTCATGTTGAATTTGACAATAATAGTGGAAGGTCAGAAGATTGAAAAAATTAAACTTTTTTGTTAACTAAATGACCAATTCAATTAAAAAATTCATTAATTCCTGTTTATATCGTTATTTTTATTGCAATTATATCAAATATAAAATGAGTTCAATTATTATCAATAATTGCATTTACTAATAATTATTATTCAACCATAAATAAGAATAATTTATATTACAACCAAAAAATCATTTTTTCCAATTTTATCATTTTCCACTATTCATATCATTTTTTTCCGAAGAAGGTACACCTTTTCCACCATTTATTAAAATAATACGTGAAACGATCAATTTTCTTAGAATATATATCAATAGAAGACGCAGTTTGAAAAAAAATTGCGGTTGAAATTAACGTAACATCTTTTATCTAGTTAATTTTATTTTTGGACGAAATTTCTGCATGACATATCATAGTTTTTTTTATTTAGAAGAAACTCAAAAACTGGTTTTTTTGTTAACTTCATCTCCCACCCCAACCGAGAAAAACTGCGGACCTTCTATTACTCATTTATTTTTTTGAAAAGTATCTGAAATATTTTGAGTCGTTTTCTTTCAAACAATTCATAAAGTTAAAAATATATGACGGAATTATTTTCACAAAATATCACATTGAACCAGCATTTTAATTCGATTTTTTGTCTGTTGTACTATGGTCTCGACGAGACTTCTCGACCCCTCGAGACGAGACCGAGACGAGACTGAAGGTTGGTCTCGTCTTGAAAGTCGAGACGAGACCAGTCTCGAGTCTTGCGGTATCACTACCCATTCCAACCGAGAAAAACTGCGGACCTTCCATTACCTATTTATTTTCTTGAAAAGTATCAGAAATATTTTCAGTTGTTTTCTTTCAAATAATTCATAATGTTAAAAATGTATGACGGAATGATTTTCACAAAATATCACATTGAAGCAGCATTTTAATTCAATTTTTTGTCTTTTGTACTATGGTCTTGGCGAAACTTCTCGACTTCTCGAGACGAGATCGAGACGAGACCAGTTTCGAGTCTCGCGGCATCACTACTTATTCTTATACGTAGAAAAATTTACGTAGATCACATCCAAAAGCTTCGAAAAATAATGTCAATCGGAGTAGATAAACAACTCATAACACTAAAACTATCGTTCTTTCATAGTTAGTCTCTATAGGTAAAAAGCAAGCCTCGTAAAAGATAAATGACTGAAACTCATTTAGTTTTCGAAAGTATATAAAAATATTTGTTTTACTCAGCTATCACTACATATGTACTGTTTACTCTGAACAATTCATAAAATGTTTCGTTGTATTGTCACAAATTTTATAATCTATAAAGAAATTAATATTGATTTACTTACCCATCTCCCAGCTTCGTTATTGTGCAAATTCATTTTTTCCCGTAGGGTTTTCCCCCTTTCGCCAGTATCCACGAATTCTCGGCTAATAGCAACACCGAAACCAATGTTGTCGGAACAGCCACCCCATTCGAAGTCCCGTACCCCAGTGGGCATTGAATGATCGGAAAAATGGTGGATGCGGGGCTTATAGTGAGTCTCGCAGTTACAGGTGTCAATCGCACCCTCGCTGCACGCCTTTGCGATCGCATGCGTAACGGCGGCACTGGTGATGGCGTAGATAAACGCCGTTTCTCTGCATCCTGATTCAAAAAAATTGTATGCAATAAGTTTGCTAACAGCAAAAAAAATTATAGCTTTTTTCATTAAAATTTATTGTTTGGTATAAGCAATTAACATCTCGTACCGAGCGCAAAATATAATTCAGGTGGTACTGCCCAAATTTGTGCAACCCTATTACGTGAAACAGGGCGAAAAAATCTCGGAAACGTTCCAACAACAATAGAGCGATTTTACGTTTCCCTAGGATTTACGACTGCTACCGTTGGGAATAGGTAATAAACGTTCGAAAGTACATAAAGCGAGTCACAAGTTCCAAAGAAATGCGTGACAGATCGAATTTGTTGCATGATTCGGTTCATATTGAATTTGTCTCCATAAATTCATAATGATGAATGAGCGTCCGTTCACTGACAACCGCGTCGATAGTGAAATAATAAATAAGACACATCATTTTCGATTTAAGCAGAAAGCAATATAACACCTCGGGTACAATGGACGTAGACAATAATGCTACCTATTTCGGGGAAGGGATCGCTTTTTTTTCGAGTACGCCAATTTCGAAATGAACACGCCAAGTGCTCTATGGAAATCAATAGCAATTCTCTTGATGACCGTTCGGGCAAAGGAATCAAAGCCCCAGAGCACAAAGGACTCTGTCCCGTTTCATCCCGTATATTGAAAGCTATACAAACGAGACTAAAGGCTATATGGCTGTACCTATACGTATGTACACGTCCAATTTGGATTAAGCACTACACTTTTTGATGTCCGGCACATAAAAAGAAAGAACACTCGAATTTGCAAACATCTGGACAAGAGAGGCTTTTGTGTTTTGCACCCTTTGACAAATGGTAATCGTGGGACGGGATAATATGGGCATTGAAGGTCTGAGTGCCTCCTAAACCGGTCAAAACTCTATATCGGACATATTATACGACCAATTACGCGACCGAAGGGGCAGACGCAACCCCACCGAATGGGCTAATTAATATCGACGAACCAACCGAGATGTGATAGCAATTAGTTAATACTATTATACTTACTAACCATCCGCAAGTAAGACAAAAACCGGGAAGAAAGTTTATTTTTTACGCGTCCCAAGAAGACAATTCAACTGCTTTACTTACATTTCACATGCACTCGAATATAAACGCCTTTACAATACCTACTTAAAATCCAAGAACTGTTCACTGTGACATTAAAGGTTAGTTGAGAATTGGATTTCTGTCATTTGTAACAAAGGTTCAACCAATCATTATGAGAGAACAGAGATTAATAATTATTTTAGGTTTTCAGACTTATTGACATTCTCAATACAGTTATTCTTATAATGTACATCCTTTTCACTCTGTTTTTTGATATTAATTTTTTTATTGTTGTGAATAAGATTGACACATTCTTAATAATTTGAAGTGTTATCACATGAAAACTTGAACAAAAACAAATTGAAACTGATGTATAATTTGTATATGAGTGTCATGTTACAGTATCCCTCATTCGCCAAAAAAAAATGGAGACTCACTCACTGTTTCCCCTTATGGCATTGCATTAGGATTAGGTAATAATGACCTTATTCAAGTTTGTTCTGCCCTTCCACCGACCGATGACAAAACTTCTCAACTTCATCTATGACAAATGGAAACATAGACGATTACTTCAATACAGACCATAGGGTGGTATAATCCTCGTGTATTCTTCGTCAAATCGGATCGTAATGCTATTATTATTATTATTATTTTTGACTGCTAGTATATTCTGATATTTGTGCTATAGTACAGATGTAGTTCATTATTGTATTAGATCCGTCCCTGTGGTCAAAAATTAATCCACTACCGGTCGCTTCGATTAATAATCATTTAGGGCTTGTGGGAAAGCGACTGATAACGGGCCGAAAACAAACAAAAACAAAACGTTGTCGGTATTAATATTTTCACGGTTGAGATAGTGTTGTCATCGGCGATACGTTTGATAGGTGGCTGTGTCAGCATCGGTTAAATGGTCCTTCCGAACGGGACGTGGATAAAGGAGACAAGAGCTTACCTACCTATGGGCCGGATCGCTTCGATCAATTCATCGAGACTAATAGGCCCCGAATTATATTTAGATGTCCTAGCCGATAAGGCAGCGGCGGCACAACCGTCGTGTACCGCCGATCGACCGTTCGGACGGGGGACTGCGTGAACGCCGCTACTGCCGTCGACGCGACTTGCGGAAAGATCGCAGATAGCGGCTATCGAAAATACTACTTTATTTTTTTCCAATGAGCGAGCACGTTGCCGACTGCTCTTGTGTGTGCGTGTGTGTATGAGTGTGTGTCCGTGTGTGTATCTGAATTAGTTCGATCTTTGGACCTGTCCTTCCAATTATTTTAATTAGACTATGTGACAAATTGATTATGTCGGAAATTTATTATGCGGCGTTAAGCCGCGAATTTCGGATTCCGCGCATGTTTACCCCCGTGGGAAGATACTTCATAGCGATAAAACGACATTGCGAGACCTGGGAAAATTGATGGAGAAAAAAGGTCGAACGCTATAATTCAATTACTTTTAAGATAGAATTTACGAGTTGATTTCATCCTTCTCTTTCTGTACTTCATGACTCACTATATTCCACTTGATGTTACTTTTTCTCCATTTGTCTAAAACTACGCTCCTTCACGATTTTTCACCATTTCAACCGGTTTTCTAATTGATCAATATAAACTCCGTATCAAGAAAAAAAAATGTAATCGCAATAAAGGAAGTCAATTAATTCGGGTACCACCTAAAATTATTCAACATACACGAAAATAAAGTAATAATTATGAAGGCCAATATCGTATTCAATATTAGTATAAAATTATTAACTTCCTTAATTCGAAAAAACTGTATCGTACATTTCTGCGACGAATAAAAAAAATTACAGTGTGCACTAGGTAACAAAATAGTTATTAAAATTCAGCCCTGACTTCCGTCCAATTAATGTTGGAATTTTTCTTTGGTAGCTAATCTAAAATAGAAAAAAGATGTGATCAAATAATTTAAATAATGTGGTGAATCTCCACTAGCTTACAAGACGACGACGTGTGTGGTGGAAAATTAGCATAAAATTTAAAAATTCGTGAAATCGTATAAAATATTATTTATCGATCGTTGACAGTATTAAGATATAATTCGGGCTGGGATTGTTGTTCGTTTGAGTTTATGAATGATCCGAAACCCGTGTTAAATTCATTGTGACGATTGGCCGATAAAGAACAACTTTATTTCAACAATACCCGGGTTCTTGTAACCGAGATGGTCGTATATCAAACCGGACTCAGCGGGGCTCCTAAACGATGACGCAATTGTAATAAATGTGGACTTTCTGCTATCGAAAACGTTTTTGGACGGTATTAATGAGACAAGTTTAGAATTGAAGAAAGAACATCGGCTGGAATGAAGATGTAGAAATTGGGAACGTCTTAATTTTTGTATCGATGACTGTTTATTGCAGTCTAGTTAGTACAACCATTTTTAATTAGTTAATTAAATATTTGAATTTATTTGCTGTACACTTCTTGGGAAATTGTATATTTTTGTAATACATATTTTCATAGAATGAAAGAGAAAATTCTTTTTTATATAGGATATAAGATAATATTACTGCAATATCGGAACTATGTAAATATTAAGTACCATCAATTAAACCAACAGTACGTCCTTCACATTTGTAGGTCTAGAATAGAATTCAAACTATTTTCGTTCATATCCTAGTTTGATGATGAACTATCTACTTTTAGTACCCCAACATTTCTGAAATATATCAATTTTCACAATATCGTCAAACCTCTTTACACCCTCTTAAATAATATTCAATTTCTTGCAATTAGAATTTTGAAGAAGCAACATATTAAGCAAAATGAATCGTTTCCTGTAAATTCAAATCTTAGTGGAAAATCATAATGAAATGGCATTAGGCAAAATCAGGAACAGATATTTTGCTTCTTTTTAAAATCGATTTACAAAGAACTTTTGAATTTGGAAAGAAATTTGCGATTGTCAACATGAAATATGCATTGAAACTGTAAAGCTTTGTGCAGTTTGCTTAATATTTATACAACAGTCCCATTAATTCGCACAATCAACTTCAAATTTATTGATTTCACGAAACTCGTAAATAAACGTACACTGAAAAAGAAGATATCAGGAATTTCTAGTAAAACGGATTCACACTGATATAGAGTAGTAATAGGAAAAGGAAAATTCTAGTCATAGCTACTTTACATGTGCTAAGAACAGGAAGAGCTGTGCTTATTACAGTAATTCAAAATAAAAAAAAAAATTCTGGTGACGAAAATGCTTTGTGGCATAGTTATAACAAGAATGAACTTCCTTAAGTACAGGAAGAGAACTTCCATTGATACAAATCAGCAAAATGTAAACGTGATTATAATTTATGGTGTTAACTAACGGACTTGAGCAATAGTCATCACAGGAATAGGGAACAGGAATATTCCTGTACTTAACAATGGAATTATCATAAAGTTAAGAATGATTTTTTCAAGAAGAGATAAACGACAAAACAACAATTAGTACCAGAATATTCGGTTTTCACTGATGAATGATATCCGACGATTACTTTTTACAGGAATTAAGTGCAGGAATTTATTTCAAAGATAAGTCATTACCATTAGCGTAGGTCTTGATCAACACTTGAGCTTGAACATTTTTAAATGTTAATTTGTAACAATAACAAGAAATAGCGCCAATTGACGCTTACTGAGCCAATCAATCCGAATTGCCGTTCATAAATAATAGTACCAATAAATGTAATTCAATAATGCACTAGTTGATGTGGAAAATCGTGACCTGCATACCTGGGAAATACATTGGAAACTTCAGTTGTAAGTACATTCTTCTATATTATGTTATTTGATTCCTCTTTTTTTAACTATTTGTCTCAAGATATCAACAGGTTTGTTTATCAATACTCTCAACTAAATTTAAATTAATGTCTGCTATTCAATAACATAATATCAAACAGGAGAGACCATCGATTAGATATAATTTTTTTCATTTGAATTCTAAGTAAGTATTCACAATCATAATTCAGTAATTTTAACGATTCCTAATGAAAATATATTTTCAAACTCTCATTATTTCTTAAATACTATCCGTTAAAATTTCCTGATTGGAAAATAAGTATTGATCCTTTTTTGTTAATCAGAAACTTTTCAATACATTCGCACAATCAATGTATGTATTGTATTATTAATCTTTGATTTGTACTCTTCAATTCACACGTTAAAAGGGCAAGAGGGCCATATTTCTTTTTTCTATTTCATTTGGATAAGTGAAAGCAACCCACGTTTTTTAAAATTTTCTCTGATATTACCACTCACAGAGAAAGAAATCTGCACAAATGCGAAATGAGTTGTGAAATATTTATGTAGTGATCAGTGGCGTAGCCAGAATTTACTTTCGGAGGGGTGACAAAAAAAACGTAATCACGTGATTATAATTTATGGAGCTAACTAACAGACTTGAGTCATACTCATCACAGGAATAGGGAACAGGAAATATTCCTGTACTTCACAATGGAATTACCATTAATTTAAAAAGAAGGAATAAATGACGAAATAACAATAAATACCATAATATTCGATTTCCATTGATGTTTGCAGATAATTTACAGGAATGGTGCAGGAATTCATTTCAAAGATGACCCGCTAGCGCAGGACTTGATCAACACTTGACTTGATTTTGGACTAGAAGTCCCATAATCGAGAAATATTGGAAAACAGTTCCAAGCAAAACGAATTAGTATGATTTTAATTGTGTTATTATAATATATTAATAACAAATATAAATTTCGGGACATTTTAATAATTAAACTGTTATCAGTAATGAATATTCCACTAAGAATTCCTTCCAAGTGATTCCTGTAATAATCGACGGATTAAACAGTTATCACCAACAAATATTCCTGTAACACGCAAAGGAATCTAACGTTTCGTGTAACTAAATATTCCTGCCGTGGGCAATGGAAAATATTGTGTACAGGAATGATTCCGGTTCTTAGTATGAAAGTTTTCTATTCGCTTATGATTACTGGATTTAAACCTTTATTTTCTACTGGATTCATGTTAGTGGAATCGATTTGTATTTACTACAGAAGATTCCTTTTGTCGCTCTTTTTACTTTATGAGTAGTAAATTCCTGTTATGTCACCTTTTCACGTTGGTGGTATCAAATGTGGGATAATTTATTAAATGAAGTGAATATGTAATATGTTGATCAACGTGCTCTGGAGGTAAGCGGTTGGAATTGTGAGGTAGAAATGGAGAGCGGATCTGTTTCCCGGACAAAGGGCGTTAGTTGCCCGCCCCTACTATTCACCGGTTTTGCCATAATAAATACGTACGATTCATCAGGAATTGCCCGTATGAATGAGCGATCGTCTGAATATCCTTCGAGATGATCAAAGAATAACGGACAGCGGACCGGAAAAGGGTGGAAGGTAGTAATTTATCCCCGGGGAGCGATCGCGTCATCCCCGCAACGACGAGTTGTATACTACTATATCGGAAACTTTCGGGGTCTATACAAATTCGCCAGTTTCACAATGTAATAAAACGAACGACGATTTAATAACCCGACTCAATTAGCGTGTTTTAAAAACCTACGTAAAATGCCCGGTGTCAAAAGGATAAAATGACAAAGATAGTTAATGGGCCGTAAAAACATCGCGTATCTATAAAATTCGGCCGGAGAGTTTATTAAAATTCGATACGAGAGACCGCGCGACCGCGAAGACTTCTTCAGGGGTCCATCCGCGCGGTGGTGAAATACCGGGAGGTCCAACTCTCAATTAGAAAAGACGCTGTTTTATTGCTATATTATTCATTCGATCGGGCCTCGTCTCTCAATTAACTCTGATAACGGGAAAGGTTTTAGGCCAATCGACAAATTCAATATTTACGAGGATTCCGTACCCAGCAGTATCTTATTCAACTTCTTTTTTTTTCTTAATAGCTCGAAGGTATCCGGTTTTTTCATTTATTTTTGACTTGTTGGATCACGAATCAATGGTACGATCTTCGGTTTACAATAAGGTGAACCCCGTAGATAAATTATTGTTATTGTTGGTTAATTTGTCTACAAAAAAACTATCAAATTATCCAACGAAAACGATAATGATTTTCTACTCTTTATTGAAACAATAATAGTTCCAAAAATTCGAGTGCAATATCAATCAAAATTCGTAGCGACCCAAGAGATCGATCTGTTCAATATAAAAATATTCAACGACTGAATTCAGACGAGATGGTAAAAGTGGGGACAGGTTTAAAAAACGAACAGTGTCTCTACACAGCTGAAAGATCGGACACTTCGGCTCGTAATTGATCGAATGATCGGCATCTGTCCGACCATTCTTCTTCGGAACGGACGGCGATGCCAAACATTTAATGAATTGGACCGATCGAGTAAAAACAAGGCGATTAATTTAAGCTTATGTGGCGTATAGTGGTGCAATTAAGCATCATCTGCGTGTAAGTGAAACGGCAAAAAAACCCGACACGAAGAGGCGATTTTTCCAAATCGGTTTTTCTGTCTATGGAGATTCTCGTTTTGAATGTCGGATACCGAATTGGGCTCGCAGTCGCGGATAGCTTGATTAGTTATCTACAGAGTATTGTTTATGGTATCGACGACGTTGCAACTGCGCGTAAGAATATATCGCTTTACAAAAACGCTTTTTACCTCGATCGACGATTTTTCCGAAGAGATTTTTCCCACGAAGGAAATTTCGGGTCGAGCAATTCCATCGTTGATTACGGAATTGGAATTGGCACTCTTGGATTGCTTGCGTTGCACCTTTGTTGATCGCCGCTAGTAAGCCGGGATTCTCCCTGACCAACCGCTGCTGTTTCCGACGAAGCGCTGCGTGCTCAGCCCGATCCATGTACAACCGTCCCGGGGAAATTGGGGAAAGGTTGTTCGGCTCGCCTGCTTTCGCAATTCCCCTGTGGAGAAAAAAAACAGACGATCGTTAGTCATTTAACAAACGCCGATTATTGAATATTTGCTTCTTGCTACACTCCCATTGAATACTTTGTTTAATGGGTTTCCTCTGCAAACTGAATTCCTTAGCTTTCTTCAAAGTAATAAAGATAAATCCCGAGAGATATTTAATCGCAGGAAATACCTATAAACCATCGGAGGCGAGCTCTATTTGTACACCATTAATGAACATTTTGTCGTTAATAAAATTCAATACAAACCTGAAACAACTGTGCGTTAAGATACTAAATATACTTCGTTCGTATCGGCGGAAACGTCGCTGAAACGAATTCGGTTCTCAATAACAATCATCAATGTCCAAACATACGTTACATTAAGCATTTTACTATACTTGCGGAATATTAATTGTACGCGTACGAAAATAATTAATACTTCGGTTGCTACGAAAGCGAGTTTGGATGCCCGGTGAAAGCTCGCTCGGAGATCGAGACGTCCGATCAAACGCGAAACTGCACACCGATACTTTGAATGAAAATTTGATTCGAATTAATTACTGTCGTAAGGTATTTAAACACTGATACTGTTGAAACTCTGCTATTTTTCTTCATAACTTTTTCAAAAAATGGTATTTCAGATGAAGCGATATTGGGAATTAAAATAACTGGAGCTTTGGGGTTGATGTTCCACGATTCGTCTGACAATGAGTTAGTTTTTATGGAGCAGTAGCCCGACGAGAACATGCGAACATAAAATGAAGCAATTAATACCGAACCTCCCATCCTTGGTAATATCTTCGAGGCAGACATGAATGAGGCTTAATATAGTCAAACTATAATTAACGTTAAAATGGTTGTAAACAACTACGGCTTTCCTAACACCACATATTTTACCATCGCTGTATTTTTATAATGATCAACTCGCTGCGGACGTACGAAAAAATACAAAGATGAGGTTATTATGTCTTTACGTACCTGCCCACAATTCAAGGACGCACAGCCGGATGGAAGGCGATTATATTATACTCCAGATTTGTATTATAGCAAGAATACACATTGCGTATCGTGCGTAACATTCTGACGCGTGCAAAACTTGCATTGGTAGGTATAGGAAAATTCATAAAGATATATGACAAGTGATGGGCAATAAAGACGTGTCTGGCATAAAAATACGGACAGCAGTACCTACATAAAATACATCAAAATATTCGATCCGTTCCATGAGATCTTCTCAACAACTTAATGCTGCAAAAAATTAAGCAAGTACGAGTACGAATATATTCGTTCAGTATTTTAAGGATCGCGACAGGAGGCTTCGCTATAAATAATTAATAAATCGTCGTTCCGCGAGCCGAAGAAATGGAAACGAGAATAATTCTGCGTTTACGAGTGTGTAAATTTTCATCGCACAGATTGGCAAGCTTTAACGACACACCAGTGACGTGCCACTGAATTGTATCTCTTTCCTGTCCGGACCATATTACCTGCCTGATAAAATTTTATTAACTTCCTGGTTATTATTGCGCAGGAACATAGATTTGGAAAAAAAAATGGACGTTTTCTACTGCGGATATGAAATTTATGATTCGAGTTCAATATTATTAGTATATTTCATAACGAACGAGGTGAAGCGACGCGCGCAATGAACGACACTTTTCAGGCGACCACAAAAATGGAATTATATGGTAATTACTTTCAAAACACAGAATGAACGTTTCATCCCAAGTGGCACTGAATAATTCATTCTTCATCTTAGATGGTCTAAAGATGGCGCTTTGGCAGACAACTTTATTTGTTTATTTTAATTCGTACCTTCGTTTGGGATTTGTTTGCAATAATTCTCACGAGTTTTATATACCATTTCTGGAAGATAATTTTCGTCACTTTACATCTCTCTCGGCTCCGAATGAATATTTGATAAAACTTTATCCACTTCTACTAACGACGCTTTATTGAGAAATACTAACCACAGAATATATTTCACATCTTTGGTGACAACTTAAAATCCAATTTGTCTATGACACCGAAGTAGTTCAAATCAACTCTTTTCTTGAATGTCATTCTTGCCAATAATTAAAGTAACTAAATTTTCCGTCTATGTCCGGCCTTGACATTTGTTCTACTCTTTGACTACAACGCGCCACAGAAAAACATAACCTAATTTATTCATGAATCTAGAATTAAAAAACTGGCGAATTGACTCAAGTTATATTTCTATGTACTTGGCTTAGGATTCATTTCGATGTCACCACTTTCCCGCACGGGTAAAACGGGTTTGATCCGTGCGGGAAAGACATTACCGCACAGTTGCAAGCCATTGTCATCTTTCTACAATAGGAAGGCATGACACTTTCGTAAGTGTTCGCCTAAAAAATTTATTTTCAACTCACATGAGTAATTTTTTTTACTTTTTACTGTCGATCAAAACTTTCATTGCAGTATTTTGGAAACAGAATTTGCTATCATTGTCACATTAAAATGAAAATGATCGCTCATCTTTCTCATTCACACCGTGACATGATTAATGTTCATCGTTCACTTTTAGTAAATTAAATTGCCCCAAGCGCCTGAGGTTATTTGGCGTGAAAAATACCATTAACGAAGTTTGAATTGCTTCTTATAGATTTTTTGATGCTAAATACGGTAAAATGAGATCCGGTATTACTGGAAATTCCTTTGTCATTGTTTTCTACACAATATCGAAGAATGTGGAAAAATCTGCAAGACATTTTTGGCTGACTGTGCCATGAGAGATTTTCATGTGGAAAGAGGAGCGTGAGAACCGCATCGTCGTCGCTCCGACTAGCGGGTTTATCTATGGACGTCTTCTCGCTCATACGTTAACCCCTTATCTCTGACCAGTGGATTCCTCGTCCGAAAGGTATGTCACCGAAGCCGACCACAAAAAAAAACATACGCCACTACCGTGGACTAATATAGGATTCCTCACTTAATACCGGATCCGGCGATGCTTCCATTTGTCTTCTGGCAGCACCACAACAAAAACCGTGCAGGGACGGCACACCGTTCACATTTTAGTGGAAACCCGATCGAGATCGAAAAATGGTGACGGATCCCTTTCTCGTTTCCATCACGTAGGTCTGATATATCGGTTATTTATCGATGCATTCCGGTGATTTTACAGCCTCGTTGTAGATTTTTGTCCCACGGGATCTTTATTATACGACCGATCATATTTTTGAATGTTATTCAGAAAGTTCTTAGCTCTTATCTCGGCTACCTGGCCAACAGCTATCTGCGCTATCTGAATTGTTTAAGTAATAGGTCCCTTTTCGTTCGACTCGAAATTAAGAGAAATTCAATTGAGATTCTTCGAATAGTTTTTCGTGGCTGCGTCGTCGATGACGGTTTCGATTTTTTTTCGTAGTTTGATTGTTCGAAACGGCGGCATTTTTATCATAATGTCGTCGGTGCGACTGGAAACAACGGCACTATGATTAAAATGTCAACAATTCGAACACATTGTCTGTTTAGAATTAACAATTCTCACGATCTGCTCCACTAAAATATTGCTGAACGGTATCGATGAACTGGGAGCAAAAAAATTGATTCGGAGCTGCAATTCGACAATTGTCGATAAAACATGTTGGACGATAACAAAAAATTATTTACATAATGCAAATTTTTATTCGAAACGAAATGAAAACGAAACTGATAAAGAAACATGTTCCATTAAGATAACAAGGATTTAGTTGAATTCAAATCAAGAACCGTAATCCACATTTTGTATATAAAGGAAAAATTGATGTAATAATTATATTTTATTGGAAAAAACGTAAAGAGTTGAATGCTTGCACTCCTTTTTCTATTACCTAGATTTGATATATTACTGCTGAAAATATCAGCAAAAAAAGTTGTAACAGTAAGTATAAAATACGGTACTTTAACACTGAAACGGATTTAAAAGTGTCAAGCCCTCAAATAATTACTAAAAAACGTAAATACCAACAGATATCAACAGTTGTTCATGTCCGTGGTCATAGGAAACGCAGTAACGATATTCGTTGAATCTGCTAACTGTGAAGTGATGGACGATTATTGCTTGAGAACTTATTGAATAGATCGAAACTAGTTTAGGAGTTTATTCGAATTTCGATCAATTGCGGCCACAAAAAAAATTGAATATAATTGTTAATGTCCTTGAACGCCATACGAAGACAATGGCAAATTACAAAATCGAATTATTCGCCTCCCTTACATTAAATCGTGTGCATTCAATTAAAATCAATCAACAAATAATTAATTGTTGAGAAGCCCGTTTATTTATTATTCTAATATTATCCGTATAGTCGATAAAAATCGATTGATTGATATAAATGTCTTAACTAATCGAACCGTTCGAATGAATCATTCTCATTCGAATGTTTTTACTGCCAATTAATAATTTTGAATGGTTATTAATTATATCATACATATTTCAAATTTCAACTTTTTGTTACATTTTAAAACCGAAATATAGATATATTTGAAATCTTAGTATATTTTGTAAGCAACCTTGAACACATCGTTCACTGATAAGGATCAAAATGTTATTTAAGTATCTAAATAACGTTCTATTTATTATTTTGTATAGAATAAAATTAAAAATATTAGGTTCTCCAATGACTTTTTTCGCAAATTTTGACAATCATATACATAAAACCTTGACTCGAATGATATTCCATTCAGTCATTTTTAAATCAACACAAGTAATGCAGAAGGACAAACCGATAGATATATGTATCTTAAAAACTTAAAGCAAAAAATGATAGATTTAATGGATGATTTTTTTAAATAAGCGACTTCAAGATTCTCATAAATATCTTTGCAAATCAAAATTGAATAGCCGAAATACGAACTACTTGAAACGAGATCAAGAAAACCATTTACGTATACATAAATGTTTACGCATTGCACGGAGACTGCAATAGTGGGTCAAGCGGGATTTTAATCCCCAATCTACTTATCCTCTCATATAAAACATACAATCGTAAAAATATTTTTGATTGACGGTTCGATGATTGATTAACACTAATTGAAACTGTTCACAGAGTATTAGCCTTCGTTGAAGTAATCGGAATTCGGCGATAAAAACGTTCGCGTTTCGCCTTACAAGAGATCGACATTTCAAACACCTGTACACACATACTTCGTATAATAACTACGGTATTAATTTCCGTCAAAGTCTGGTAGATGTTCGTCGACGGCAATTAATACCGCATTAACAGTATAAAGATTGCGGCACGGCGCAAATTGCGCCCCGTCTCTTTTATGCGTCGTTGTAGTTGTTGATGTATAGACATCGCAGAGGAAACGTAAAAACGCTGAAAAAATGTACGACTGAAACCAGTCGACTGTGACTTGATGTGACAACTTCTCGCGACAGGAATCCGAACGATATAAGTTAAGAGCGCGACCACGTATCTTCTTGGGCACGTGAAAAAAAAATCATTTCGTAGTCCTATTTGTACAAACAATTTTCAACAATGACAGAAGATAATCAGCGCCAACAGAAAAATATTATGGAATGATGAAAAAACAGTTAAGCAATAAATGTCGACAATTGGAATGAAATTTTATCTTAAAAATATATTCGTCAATATCTTTCATATTTTTATAGACCAACGTTTCATGGAGATAAATATTAAACTAATAACTTTTGAAGTTTATTATCGACGTTTTTATCAGGACCAAGTGAGAATTTAAATTCCAGATTAAATCAGTGTAGAAAATTTACATTCTACCTACTGATTTTTTCGAAACTTGCGATCAAGCAATAAGCAATTTTTAATTTAAATTTCAAATGTGTGCAAACTAATTGTTATAAGATAACAGATGAAAAATCAAAAAAAAATTGAATGGATAATTAAATACATGGAGCAGAATTTCGAAAATGCACTTAACGAAATGGCAGATAATAACAACAGTTAAGGGATGAAAATTTTGCATTAAGCCAAATGATGTCATTGGAAATTAATGGATAATCGTATTCGTATAAAAAAAATTGTTAAACGTACCACCACATAGATCCTTTACCCCTATTTTTACTCCTACCCCCTGAATTAGCCAGGCCGATGGCACACCCAACATAAACCGCGAATATCACGCAAACCACTCTCATTTTGCTGTTATGTCACGGCGAAAAAAATCTCGAACTGTTCGGTCCACCCGCGCACCAAATTAACAGAACATCCGTCGCGGCCGCACTTGAAAAGCAAAAAATAAACAATATCACCTGAATCGGAGTGAGTATTTACTCTAGCGGGGTATTTTGGAGGGGTGGCTTGCGAACGTGCCCGATGCTCGCCGAACAGAGGCGGAGCGTCGTGCTGGGATCTGACCACCCACAGAAGCGGCTTTTGTAGCACTAAGAGTGCCGGAGCTTTTATCCTGCGGATCGACCACGTGTGGTCCGAGCTCACGTGCTGCCGTCACCACGCCCGGACTTCACCCGGATCCGAACGCGGACCAATCGTTGCTCGCGGCTACGCCTAGGTTCCGTTCAGGTTATTAACAGACCGCCATTGAACTCAGGTGCGCGAATCGTTCTTCGGATTCCTGCAGATTACTAACAGGAATCCGGTGCATTCCGGAATAAAAGACAAGGGTCAGTGAAGTTGAGATGAAGAAGTGGAAGGAATGAGCATTTTTCATTTACGATTTTCCGCTTACTTGAATGTAGGTTAACGGGCAATATGTATTTTTAGTTGTTGCTACTGATCAGGGGGTCACAAGTTGATTTTTTTTATGATCTACAATGATGCCTACGCATACAATACCTCAAATACTTAATATGTAATAGAAGTCAACTCGTATCTTCAGACACTCATTTCAATATTAAAATTTTTTATATATGTACTTGGTAAAATAGAATGATGTTATCGATCATCATAAATAAAATTGTAAATATATGGAATTATTCCATTCAAAAAAGTTTAACCTAGGAGGATGATACCTGCATTTTTTATATTGCCTTGTCAATTTGAATTTTTTTGTGTATAATACCTACCTATTTCAGGAAAAAAGCGAAATTTCTTTTTATACATATGTCACAAACTATTTTTGATAAGTATTCCAAATTATCACTTAGTTTCTATTTTGCCTATAAAATGTGTGTTGTTTAACGAAAATGTGTTGCCAAGCAAATTCACGAGAGAAACTGTTTTTTCGTGAAATTTCCAAAGGGCAATTTGAATTTAAACAACATTTACAAACCTAAGGGTAATTCGGCTGGATAATTTAGTGACAATAACCTGTGTTCCAAATTTTTTTGATCATTGATTTTTTGTATTCTTCCTCACTGAATTTAGGTAGCCATTGAGACACATGAGTCAATTTTTTAAAGAACCGAAACGGTTCATATAATACAAACGGTTGAATGCAATATGATTACAGTGAAAAAACTTGTATTGAAATGTTTACTTTTGTGCAAATAGAAGGGTAAGTGCAAATTTCATTATTAAATAGGTATGAGGTTTTTTTAAATATGAGTTAAATTGTCCAATTAATCATTGATTTTATTCTTTGCACAATTCTTGAGGTTTCAATCATCTCCTTTTTCTCTCCAAAAAATTTTGCTTGGTTTTGTTCGAAAAAATACAAATCTTGGCCAAACAAAAATGAGGAATGAAAAGATTTCTTTCAAGTAGCTTTTTGTTTTTTGAATAAACACAGTTCTATTTTAGGATTCTTCGAGTTTTTTTTTAACGTTTAGGTATTTAAAAAAATAGTGCTTCCCAAAAGCTCTGGTTAAATGATCCAATTACCATGTTGCTTTAAAAATAAAGTCTTCAAATAATATTCATCTGCTGACACTCAGTAGATGCTTATGTTCTGGAATATCAGATATCAAATTTTATCGTTTCTATGAACATTTATGTTCTGTAAACATAAAAAATAATTTATCAGACTGGAGATATTTCTAAACTTTGTAAAAGTTCACATTGAACTAATAGATACCGGAATTTGAGTAGGAATATTATCAAATTTATTTATTTATTTATTTCCATAAAAAATGACGTTATATGGTAAACGAATCCTACCATCAAAGTTTGAAAGTTGGAAGGATTTCAATTTTAGTGTGCTGTGTTTAATCTGTATTTTTCATCATGATTAACAAATCATTAATTGAAAATTCACTTGAACCAATCTCAGCAACTGGTACAAAAGAAAGTTAATTATATTGAGAACTCCTTTTTGTTCTGATACAAAAGATACGCTGCATCCACCTTCCGTTATGAACCGATTGGAATTATTCAGTTAAACCTAATCGTGTTAATGTTCACATTCCTGTTGAGAAACAATCGCAATACCGAAAATCTCTTGTATGTTAAAGTAGAGTCGGAACGTTCATATTTCATTTTTGCTTATGCCCGGTATGCCAGTATCCGGAATTACCCCCCGATCATGCCCCCTTACCGCCCAACTGCGCATTCTTCTTCTTCGAGAATTTAATAATGACCCCGACGTTGAAAATGCCTTTGATGAGCGCTTATCGCGCGATACGTTCTGTGAGAAAGTTTCATTGGTCTCGAACGAATATGATGCTCTCGTTTTTTGCTCTCGCAGATATATTTAAATATTCCAAGTAATGTATTTTTGCAAGAAAATTTTTTTTTTGCGTTCACTTTGATTTATATCTTTCCTTTTCTGTTATACGTCTGAAAACAATGCATACTCAACCGACATGAACAACACGACATCGATGAGACACTAACTCACTAATGGTTAGAGAAAAGCGATTTCTTTCCTTAAACAGAAGGGGTTGTGCATGAAATTCAAGTAAACGTAGTCCAAACAAAGGCATAGAGCAAATTCATAAAATTACAGATGACAAATGTCCCTTCAGGCACACCAAATATTTAGAGACGTAACACAATGGCCAAACTCAAACATCAAACTAATCGCACTAAAAGCTAAAGCTACTCCACTGTACCTATACAAGCCTTTTCTGGATTAGAGCTCTACAGTTAGACAAAAGATGGACATGTTTTTCAAAATTAGGTTCTTTTCTTTTTATTACCATAAGCAGAAATTTACTGCTTTTTTGATAAAAACAAATATTTCCGGGACATTTCAGTAGTTAAAGTTTTGGAAACAACTAAAAAAACGAGGGTTTTGCTTTCGGTTCTAGTCCAAAAGCTACGTTTCCACAACGTTTTATTAGCGCAGTTTTAAAACGAAATGAAATTATAATATTTAGAGTGTCCACATGGTGCAAGCTTATATCTGTGGATTTCGTTCAGTTTTGTGTGATATCGTTTAAATGTGCTTCTTAAATCAGTTATTGCTGCAACTGCACAGTCTTCGCGCTGATTTTGATACTCCGCACCGTTTTATGTGCAGTCAAACGTTGTGCAGAACGTAATGTTTGGATCGGTCTTAACAGTTGACATTTATTCTAAATATAGTTCAAGTTTTCAGAATTTTCTACTCAGTTGCAAGCATTCAATAGACACGAATATTTTGTTTTCAACGTTGAAATGTAAGAAGAAAATCTAAAGTCGGAAATTATTGTTGATGAGTAAAATTTTTCCCGGGTTTATGCACGATAACGTGGAGTTAGAAATGAGATTTTTTTGCGTTATTGTGTGAATTACTAATATAAGGAATATATGGTGAACTTACAATAAATGCGAAGGACGTTGAGACATGATTCTTTAGTGAAAATTAATGCTCGTATTTCCTCTAAAAATTTTTCAGAAGGTGTCGGTGAATTTGCGGTCTTAAATTATTTTTACCGGTTCTGAGAATCGAATAGTAATGAAATTTCACACATTCAATTGATTTGACAAAAAAGTATCACAGAAAATGTATCGCATCTATGAACGAAATTAGAGACTATTCAACTCAATCGCCAATTATTCTGTGGACTTGAATGGAATTCGAATAAGCTATTACTCCAAATTTTAATTGATTCCGGGGAAAGTATTGATTTTAACTGAATTTTTGAAGAGATTTTTGTTTCAGCTTTGAAGACTCCTCTCAATTGAAGATGTTTGATCTATTTTTTCAAGATATTTAGGATATTTTTTTCAATGTTCGAAAAAAAGAAAAAATTTTTACATATTTTTCAAGAAAATAATTGATGAAAATGTAACAATAGTAATTCTACAAACTAACAGCTAGACCATGACTAAACAAGTGACGATAAAAATATTGAAAACGATGCACGAACCAAAAAAATCAGTTTTTTCGTATTTCTTATTAGAAAATGGATGGCCGAGTTAGCATTTTTTCACATACGGACATATTGTATAGAAGACAAATAAAAGTTATACATCAAAGATCAATTTTCCTCGTAAAAATAAAATAAAATTCAATGAAAAATAGCTATTCGAAACATTATGTACATATCTAAAATTATTTTGATTAAGACAAATTGAATTTAATAATACAAAATAATGTGATCTCTCTCGTTAAATTGAACTTGTTGATCAGTTTGACGCCCTTATTAGGTTTTTAGGAGCACATCTACACCCCGTTTTGCGATTCATGCTCGTTTCTAGAGATCTAAACGAATTCGGAGATTTTATCTCGACACAGTATCTGCCGTGACTTGCTCGGCTCGTCAATTAGTCGAAGATATTTTAAGTCGTCGTGAATCGACGAGAAAATTAAAGGGGAAAGATGATTGGGCGAGTGAAAGCAAAATAATAGTCGATTTTGTTTCGATTTTGGTTATATCCCACGCTTGTCAAAACGCCGATGAAAGCGTTGACGACGGCCTAATGAGCGCGGTTTATTGCACCAATATCGGTATCGAAATATCAGGTAGATAGGTACGGCACTGACCATTTTTGGAAACGTTTTGAGGATATTCTTCCGGAAACGATGCGGCCCTAAGGGAAACAAATTATTTCTGTTTTATTTTCTATTTCTCGTTCTGCTGACAGCAAACATCGCTCGACAAATAAAATAGTAAAACAAACTGTCGAAGTGGTCAGATGAAAGACGCAGATGGTGTACGTTTAAGTAAAGATACGTGTCGACTCTGATGACGCTCTTCAATCTCGATCCTCGAGTACTTCTAACGACGAGACGCGGGTCCAAACAAATATTTCTTCAAGGTGACGACGACGATTGAAACGCCTTCACCACGACAATAATTATCCGACAATTCAATTAGATGCTGCGCGACAAATGATGATGCATCACCGATGAGCCGCTATAATATTTTGATAATGGTCACGTGGCTGCGACAGTATGATGGATCGGCGAATAAAATACGTGGTAAAACTTCAATCGGTGGTACCTACGTTTGGGTACCTATATAATATCCAAAGAGGCGCCGACAGAAAAAGGGGCCGCGTCGAAGGTGTCTTGAGGCTTCTTGGGTGGCGCTTGTACAGCTCCATTCTTACATTCATTAATTGAACGCCGAACTGAGTAGTATTCAACGATCCACGCCATCTGCGTCTTCTTTCCTCGTCAAACACCTCGAAATGTAGATCGACACCATCGACGGTGCCTATTCATTCTAGAAAGAATTGGGCCGTTCTACACAATGGGAGTGATCTTCAAAAGTTTCTCACAAAATGCGGAAATTATCGATTTTTAAAAACCAGTACATCCTTATGATACGAATACAAAAAAATCAATGTCCCATAAAATTGAATTTTCATCTGAAAAAATTTAAAAAAAAGTGGTAAACAAGAAAAACAAAACAGCACATTTTAGATTGATTCGACAAATTGCGAAAACATCGAGTGTTTCACTCAAGCTCATTTTTCTTCAAGAAAACTTAAAAAAAAATAACAAGACTGCCGCTCAAAAAAAAATAATTCCACATAAAATTCCAAAATTCGTTACGTGGTGTACCTTTCGTTTGGTTTGGAGTTGCAAAAAATAAGTGCATATGCGCATACTCGAATAGTTCTCTTATTAATTGTTTTGTAGTTGTAACACTTCATTATTGTGTTTTCAAAATGCAAATCCAGTATGTATACACATGAAACTTTTTATTTTTGAAGAAATAAAATTACTTGAGCCACATTTTCCTGTTTTCGATTACCCTCCTTTCAGTTAAAATCAAGTATGCTTTCGATTAATGTGAACGTCAATTACAATAACTAATACAATGACCAGTACAATGGAAGAATAGAAAACTTTATAATAGTTCATCAAAAATTTACAAGATACCAAGCAATGTTCTATTTATATGGTTGTTTTCGAAAGATTTATATAATTAGAATTATGTGGATTATACAAATAATCCTCCCTTTCACACAATCACCTCAGCCGATGATCATTTTCGTCACCGTTCACTACTTGCCAAAGCTGAGAACTTGCTTAATCGTCGTCAAACGAACCAAGTCTGATTAATAATTAAAGAAGAACTTTCAATCCTGTATTAAAAGTTACAAATAGGAACACAATACAAATGGCGATAAATATCTGCGATATATTCTGCAATGTCATTTTTAGTTTAAATACACCCACGTTCGAAGGTTTTTAATGAAACGATGAGCTGGGAAGCAATAATGAATGGTTTGCGAAGACCATTTGTCCTTGTCAAGGAACAACCCCCCATTGTGGCCATTTAATTCTTAAAAGGTTCTAACAAGTTGAGCAGTTGTAATGAAAACTTCCGAAATTTTTGTATAGTTCCTTTCGGTATTGTTGCCGTTGTGTAGGCACAATAGCTTAAGCGTTTCACCCCAACTGCTGAAAGGTGACAATAAATCGTCCCGAACGAAACTTAGCGATATAAGACCTCCCAAAATCGCTTCGATTCGTAGTGTCTTTAGTTTGGATTTCTCTTTTGGTACTCTGTATGTCTCGATTTCGTTAACACGACGAGGTGAGGAAGTGGTAGCACTTGACCACCCTTTTAACATTAGGAAGCCACAGGAAGGACTACTCCATTGGTTCAAGAGCTTGACTTTATGACGAATGTAAGGATTTTAGAATTCAGCTGTTCCTCTCTACTTGACATTCCACAAGGGCTCGCTAATAGCTTCATATAATGGAAATCCTGTCTTTTATGGCACTTTTTTCTATCGAATTCATTAGTTATATTTTCCGGGCGGCGCATGGGAACTCGCGGCACAGGGCCGGACCTGCTGCGACATAAAAAATAATGCAACGACCTTGTTGATGGGGCCACCCAAGGCTGCGGTCTCGGAACGGCCGAATTGGTGATTCATCTCGGTCGGTGTGATATTTTTCACTTCACTGTTACTAATAACACGCCGCACCCTGTCATTTGACCATTGTTCCATTCCTAATTATCGGACAGGTACCAATGTTACGTATTTTCGAAAAATGCTTTTAGAATGATACCTCCCAAATTGCTGGCTGTTAATAGATATTTATTACGGGCCCTGGGAACTTTTCGCACGAGGAATTCGGCCGCGTACCCATTATTCGTTCCTAACTTTACGAATTTTAATTCGGTAGGTAGGTATGGAAAATTGTGACGTCGAAGAGCATCCCGAAATTCGTATTTGCTTTGGTGGGTATCTACCTAAAAATCTTCTACGGCATTACGTTAAGTCAAGCGTGTAACGTTTAAGTAGTAAAGCTGAACGTCTCGCTAAAGCGATTCTTTGCAAAATCCCCAAATTGCCTCAATTTGAAATCTATACAATATCATTAGCTATTCACGGTTGTTTGTGCAAGAATGCTCCTTCAATCCTCTTAAACTAACGAATTCTCGAGTAAGAGCCGTGATGTCTCCTTAAGAACTCTCTTTTATACTTTTCCGGACAGGCACACGATTATATGCGGGAGGATCAAATAGAAAAAGAAGTCCCGCACATGTATTTCTTGACTGTCACTTGAAACAAGAAAAAACTTGTCATTTTCCTAGGACATGTTTTATACGGTTTTATAATTTAAATCGAATCAGCCTATACCATTGACATCCGGCTCAAATCGAAACCTCGATGAGGATGTTCTTACAAACTCTTCATTATCACTACAAATTCTTCAACTTTTTTCGAATAATGCTTGGTATCAACTAACGACGATAGAATTCTTCTTGAAGATATTTGGTGCAATTAAAAGACAAAATCCAATTCAAGTAAAAACTTTCAATATTCGTTTCATTTCACCCTTTTTCTATTGCTCCTCATCACAAAAGCAAAAAGATACTGGCGATCGTTTCCCAAAGTGAAAGAGATACGGGACCAACAAAAGTCCAAAAATTACACATAATCATCGAATTAAACCGTTGAGTAGCTCTATTGAAGATACCTTGAATCGAGCAGAACAAATAAAGACGACACAAAGAAGTCGAGACGTTGAAGAGATGGCTGAAGAGCTATCAGCAACAAAACGGCGCAAACATTCAACAAAAGGCAACGAAGCGTCCAAAATACATCCGGCTAGCTTAAGAGAACGGTCACAATGGGACGACATGGAGATGGTCACATCATGCCTGCCAGGAATTTCTTGATTTTGCAACAAAAAGGAGATGAAATATGTATATCTCGAGCCCAACCTTTCCTAATTTTTATCAAACTTCGCAAACATGTTTTTATTGAAGATAAGTAAACAGAGGAAAATAATTTGAAATGCGACCAGCATAATAAAGATTGCCGTTCCCGCTTTTTTAGATGAGATAAAATATAGCGCGTATGAATGTTTTTATTCTGCGAATATGTTTATCAAAAATGAATCATAAAATAAAGAGTACGTTAAATTGTAATCAAATATTACAAACAACAATGATGAGTAGTTTTATGCGAATACTCGGGGTTTCAAGAATTTATACACAGTCACAAAAACATTGACATGAATTAACAGTTGACTATGTACAATCAAGCAGCTTTAGGCAAATCTCAGGAATCACTCAATCAATCTAAAGTGTTTTTTGCATTAACAAAGGGTTTATATTTATTTTCTGTATTTTCATTCCTTTTAATACTTCTATAAAAAAATTATAACTTTTAAGTTCACAATAGAAATGTATCAAAAATGATGTATCACATAATGATACTAGGAGACAACTATAGACCAAATCTAGTTGAGATGGTACAAAAAAAAAATGAGCTCTGAAAGGTATATACACTACCTTTTGTATTACTCAGTGACAATAAAATCCAAATATCATGAATATTTTAAAAGACAATACTACTAAATCCTTATTTCCTTTCTTCTACACTCAACGGACTTTTATATATCATTCAGGATATTAAATACAACATATATTTCTTGAGAAAATTCTTTTACCCTACAACGAAATAGAGGACTGCAAATCTAATTGTTGCAAATCTTTTTATTACACCAAATTATCACACTGGTGCACTTGAAGTATAATTTACAATAATTAATCTATAAACATGTGTTCACCTATAATCTTTTTCTATCTTATAACCCACTGTCCTGGGTCTAACCTATAAAGAATTCTTGTATTAAATAATAGCACTTTCTCAATAAATATTTATATAAAACATTTTTAAATCTGATGTATCCGAAAAGTGTGACTCTAGGTGGCAACATATTGAAAACTTTTGGTTCATAGTAGGTAATTCCATTTTTTTTTCTGTCGCTCTTCAATCAAGTTGCGCAAACCCAGCAAATCATCATAACTTCTGACAGTGGCGAATATATAATAGAAACCCCTCCCCCCCCTTTATATTAGTCACTGACTTCTAAGCACGCTCGTGTCATCAGCAAAGAGTACGAGGTCTGTGTCACGTGCGTTGCAGTCCAAGTTATTAATGAAAATCAGAAACAATAGTGGGCCTAACGCCGACCCCTGAGGAACTCCATAATGCCTCTAAATCAACTTCGAACATTCACCATTGATAGAAACCTGTTGATATCTGTTTGTTAAATGAACAAACGTCAAATAGCAGAAGACTTGTAGTATATCAAGTTAGTGGCTCCCGCATAATTACCTTGGCCAATATTTTCAGTAATGGAAGCTGAGAATCTGTTAATTCCCATAGTTGTAGACTTAGACGTTCTAAACCCACATTGAGCATGATTGAAAAGATTATTAGATTCAAAATACCTGACAATACTTGATTTCATGGTTTGTTCGACAACCTTTGATATAAGTATCGGCATAATAGAGATTAATCAAAGGTGGTTCCATGAATGTTTAGTCTATTCACATGAGCGTTGAAATTTCAGTCGGATTCGACTTGTTTTGACCGCGTCCCTGTCCTCGAATTTTACAAAAAGTGAAAAAAGAGCAATAGCGATCGGCGATTTAGTTCTTGTTTTGATGGTAAGGAAAATTACTCAGCGGTATCAAAAAGCACTTGGGTCTTGTGTAAGTTAACTGTTTTATAACAACCGTCAAAAATTAGCTGAAAACATTTTAACGTGGTTAGGTGACCTCTGGAAGCCCGAAAATAGTTCTAATCGTGGATTTTGAACAAAAATCCGCAATTTCCTTTTGTGAAACACTTGTTGATCTCTGTCATTGGTGTCATATTACTTCTGTTTATTACTTTTTCTATGTAATTCTATTTCATAATATATACAGCTTCTACTGAATTTATTATGAAGCTTTTGAAGAGGTCTTTCTATCGATCGAATCGTATACCTTGTCCAAGTCCACAATGGCACAAAACCAATACAAACACAAATTCCTGTTTCAATAGATACAACTGTTTATTAAAATTTCAAAACATTCACTGCAATGTTGAGAAATTATATTGTTTATTCAGTTAATCATTACTTTGGTTTCTTAATTCATTTTCTTTTCATTGTCCTAAGAGCCCAAAATGGCTGGAATTACCGAACATAACCTAAAATTGTCTAAAATAGCCCAAAATTGTCGAGAATTGCTCAAAATATCAAAAATATATAATATAACCTAAAACAGCCAAAAATGTCGAAAATCACGCAAAATAGCCGAAATTGCCTAAGCAAACCTAAAATAGCAGAAAAATTTCGAAATTCGCCAAAAATAGCCGAAATTGCCTGAAATGTCCCAAAATTGTCGAGAATCGCCTAAAATAGCCGAAATTGCTTAAAACAACTAAAAATTGCCCAACCTAGCTGAACTTGCCAAAATGTCCAAAATTGTCGAAAATGGTCCAAAGGTGTCGAAAATTTTGGATATATAAAAAAAAGTACGATTCCAGTTCGATCGGTTAAATTTGGGTCACGTGCGTTTTTTTCTCTGCGTCTGGTTTGGTTTCACCCGCTCCAAATTAAATTTGAAAAGTTTTCATTTACTTTCGGTTTGAGGCATCCATTATAATAAAAGATATAATTGTTTCTAATTTAATCTGCTTTCTCATCACTAATGAGAACCGTTGCCAAGTAACTATTAAGTTCCAAAATTACAGACGTTGATGAGGATGAATAAATACGATCGAGCTTGCGAAAAAACCGAATTCATTTCAACGGACGGTACTTTATAAATTTTTTTCAGCGAGGTTGTTACGGAATTGTATAGAAGTGTACTAATGTGTTCATTTGTCAGTTTCATTTTGGAGGATAATCTCTTTCATTTCGTAACTGGTCGTGAATTCTTTTCTTTCATGTCCGAAGGGAAATTGACAAAAAGTCCGACGTTGGATTAATTAACGAATTCCGAATCGTTCTGAATCATTTCCGTTTGCCCCGCGGCGCGGTGATTTTCTGGAACGTCCACGATGACTCTATAATATGATTATGAAGATATAGTAGGCGTAGCGTCCGGAGAAAAATCATTAGTCATGAGGCAAAAGCACCCCGGGGGCGCGGAATTAATGATCGTTCGATTTTGATCGAAGAAATTCCCGCGTTCGATTCGTAACATTATCCATCGCTTTTCGCTTTCGGTAGCCCCCTCAGAGGGCTGTTCGGGACGCGTTAATTCGGATTCATTCCTTTCTTGTTTATCACCATGGTCGATCATAAAGCATGAAGTGTCGTCACCTGGACCCCGGACCCATACAACCCAAGTCGTAAACTGTGTTGTTTATTGTATTTGTCCGATTTATAGGCGCTCTTGGAGGTAGAAAATTTACATCTTTTCCAGGAATTCCCTTTCATTCACCCGGCTCGAGAAAGGTAAAGAGAGAAAAGGAGAATAGCTTAATTATTGCACTTATCGATTATGACGTCATCAAAAGTTTATTTAACGATCCATTTACACATCGTCTTTCACCGCGTGAGGAAACCGCATTTTCCGCACTGGTCCGGACGAAGTTTTCTTGTGATAGTTCCGAACGTGGCACCGTCGTAGTTGTCGGCTTGGGCCTTATAAAACAGCCGAAGGGTGTCCAATGATGGTTACGGCTCTATTAGCGATACCTGGTCGAGGTGAGAACAAGAGATTCTTCATAGGAGGTCAGCCACCCGGTCCCCGGACCCACAGACCATTATTTTTTACAAACCCCATTCAATTTCGGACGATTGGATACGGTGCGGATTTTCTTTAGTTTCTCTAACGCTTAATGATACTGTTTAGGTTTGCGGGTTTCGTTGACACGTCCGCAAGAAATACCATAGGATCGACTCCCAACGGCCGATCAATAAAGGAACTGTGAATTGTTAATTATAAATGAATGGAAAATATCAATAGTACTTATGCGGGGAATATTTTCAGTTTGCTAATTTAAGTGGGATTTTTGGAAACGTCGCCCAACCGCTGCGATGCCACCATAGCGGGATTAAAGAAACTGTCACATATTCGGCCGTTAAATCCCCATCATAAAATTGTGTCAGAACACACACGATTATGTGTCCGCTAAGTTAATTAAATTCGAATCGGGTACGATCGTCCTAATATTCCGGTCGTTTGAAAACAGTGGACAATGACGAAACCCAGGTCGAGAGCGTCCGAAAGTCACGATTTTTATTCTAGTTCCCTCTTCGGACCCTCTTCATCGGACCTGTCGGATCGGACGGAATTGTTTTCCGCTGTTGTTGGTTATTAAATTAGATCGGCATCGGATCGCCACACAGGGTGTGACTAATCGGGAATGCGGGAGGAAAGCGTCCGAACGCGATTATGCACCTTATTAATATTTTCTGTTATAATAAATTTAATTTAGGGTCGTTTCCGAGCTTTTTCTCAGCTCCGGACCGTCTTCACGTAGAGGGGTGTGAAAGTAGTACCTCTTTGGAAGCTCGTGTACTAGGTAGTTCGAGTTCGTGATAGGAGGGGGCGCGTCTCTAGACCACACGCATCTTTACGCCAACACATTAATAAAGTTGTGCCGTTATTAATACTTATATAGTTCTTCGTACACCCATCCTGCGGCTACAATCGCTCAATTCGATATTCGAGATCGTTGCACTGAATTGATTTCGTTCGAAATCAATCGTATGGTGAAAAGTGAGTTACTGTTTAAACGAGTTTAGCTTATACTGCATCATTAATTAACTGTATTGCAGATACAATTTTGAGAATAAGAACTTTTTTTAACTTAAACTTCGGTTAAACTGTCTTAATTTGTTGTTATAAAGCATGAAAAGCAACTGTAAAGCAGTAGAGATAAAAAAATAAGAGAAACCTCAGGGATGAACAGATGCTCAACGTAAACATTGTGACTGTTTACAAAAGGTTACACAGTTGTCTTAATGAGAAATTGTCAATTTTCATGGGATCGTTTGTGGTTACCATTAATCCGAATGTGAATAATCAACCTAACTCCCGAGAATGGCATCGTTTCAATTTGATGGTCGTCTATTCGTCTGGTTGATTGGTGGGCCGGAGCGGGCTCGTTTTTTTTCTTCTGACGTTGATTAATATTTGGGGCCGTACCGGTCCGTTCCTGCCTACCAGAGGGCGCACAATAGTGTCAAAACAAAAGTTTTTTCGTTACCTGCGCGCAAGACTCGGGTCAACCGAGAGCCAAAATTATTATTTATTTACCGACGGCCACGAATTTTATTAAGTTGTATTTCAAAAGTTTGTGACGTTAATGGCTCTGGAAAACCGCGCCGCCGGAACGTCCAGATCCGCCATTCGCGACGGCCGACCCGTCGTAAAATCCGCTGCCACCGCCAATGACGGTACAGTTTTCGGGACAAAGGAGTAAAGACATGTGCTGCCGGTCGTTGAAAAAATCGACGTTGTTCTTCCAAGTCTGCCTACTCGAGGATCACAATAAATACTCCCGAAAATATAATGCCTAAAAGCCGCTTATACGACCGGCTTTGAAAGGTATCCCCAGGCGAAAACAAGGGATTACGATGTTATTCAGTTACGTTGTACCTGTGAAATAAAAATGGAAGTATCCTTTATCCATAAAGACAAGAATGAGGCCCATTGTCGGGGGGTGGTCGTCGTTTAGCCGATATCGCTCACTCTCGTTCGTCCTTTGTGTATCGCTTAATTAGCGATAGAAGCTACAGCTACACCCGGTATATTACGGAGATTAGATTAACATGACAGATCGGTGGCTGGAAGTAAAGGCGTTTTATTTTTATTTGCCTAATAAGGGGGGCTTGGGATGGATGTTTTACCGTTAGTTCGGGGGATCCGGGTGCTAAGAAGATAACATTGTTTATCGCTACGTTGGCAGGTGAAACGAATATCGGGCGCCCGGCTTAGATATTTCGTACTTTCGACAGATTTCGCTCACGTACCTATATGTTCGTCGGTTGTGTTTGCTAACTTTACAGTTTAGAGTGACATACTGCAAACAGAATAAAACATAACTATTTGAAAGGCACATATTTGTAGAGGATGCGATATTGACAATGGACTAGTTGGTCTTTTAATCCGTTTACATAAAGATTTCTTTTGTCAACAAACATATATTGACAATGGGAACACTTCAAAATAAACCTAAAACTTCACTATTCCGTTCTTCCATCAATTTCACGTTACGCCACTAGTTCCATCTTACGGATTGCGTCATGTACTACTTGTAACCTAATTACGCGCCAAAGGTAAGTCAACGGATTTCAATACAAGTGTGTCAGACTTTTTGAATAGATGCCGCCACTATCCAATTAATTATAGAGGTTTTATTTTCGACAGTAATTCAAGACATTGACGCCATCTGTGAAGGAGATAGTACCACTGCAGTCTCCTATGCAGAGTTCTTCCACCATGAACTTTCTTTTGACATTAAAATAGAATTCTTTAAAAGATTGTACATTTTAAAAAAGAAATTTCAAATCATCCATCCATTTCATTCTATTACGCTTTTTTTGTGAATGTGAATATGAATTAACTCATACATTATATGTGAATAAATTCACATTTATAAGTATCAATGTGAATGAATTCAGGTTCACAGCAGTAAATGCGAATTATTTCACATTCACAATTTCACTGTAAATTAAATAAAAATTTGTGAATAATTCAGAAAGAATGTAAATAATTACAAGAACAACCTGTGAAATCTTTAAATTGACAAATAAACTGTAATTTTTTTCAAATTCACAACAAAATATGTGTGAATTCGTTTTAAATTCATTTCTCGCCGGCTCATTGACTTGTGATCTAAGAAAAACTGTTCATTTGGCCGCGAGAAATGAAGATTTATTTGTGAATTTTGAAAAAATGTACAGGTTTTTGCAATTATTTACATATTTTGTGAATTATTCACAATTTTTTCCTGAATTTAATTTGGGTTATAGAAAAAGATGTGAATGTGATTTAAATCTCATTTATTACAGTTATTTTGGATTATATAATAAATAAAGCAATTATTAAAATTTGTTGAAAATTTTGGCTTTTGTTTTTCTTGTTGTTATTTTATTTCATTTTTACCTTAATGTAGCCCACCATTTATGTAAATAGGTTAAGTAGAGCAGAGTTGAGTTATCCATATAGATGCTCAAACCTGGGCTTCGTCTGTTTTCTCCAAGAAAATATAACTGAGATGTTCCATTTTGTATATTGAGAAAATAAAGTCATTATTGTTATTACTTGAAATACCTAGTTTTACTTATTGCTTAATTAAAAGAAATGAGATGGATTTATTATTTCCTGTTTTTAGAATTTGTGAGGAGATTTTTTTCCAAAATTCTTCCGTTTATTAAACGTATAACGAATTCAAAGAAAGTTCTATCTTTATTACCATGTTAACAACTGTAATACATGCCGTCTGCGCACATTAAACCGAAATTCGATAGTACCAGTGCTATATGAAATACCTAAAGAGTAGAAAATGATTTGAAATCATTCCAGAAAAATCTATCGGCGAAAAAAGATCTCAATTATAAATATTTGTTTTTGGGTGGATGCGAGGATTTGGGATTTCAACTCGAGCTGATTTCACCTCTAATATCAAGGTAGAAAGTACTTTTTTTTCTCAAAATATAAATCGAACGGACCCGCAAATTGGTATAAATTAATTTGTTTAAAAAAGAGATACATCAACCTTTAAGAAAAAAAGTTACTGGTACCAACCTGTAACTTTCTTTTTATATTTTATTTTATTCTTTTTATGTTTCAGGGAGTTTATTTTTTCGGCGAATTCACAATAATTTGCAAAAGTTAAGAAACTTGGATCATCTCCCAAACACACAAACCAAATCGACAATTACCTAATAACAATAGCAGCTACTCAACAGTTATTATGTAAATTGTTCGTTTTAAAAATTTAACACAAAAATATACAAAACCCATTCAATTCAGGCACTGACCTCGACTGGCGTTTATTATTGTGCGAAATAATGATGATCGATTGTTTTATCTAACGAGGGAACATTTTGTCTGAATGGACTGATAAACAAGCAAAACTTTCAATATTGGATCGTGTTGATGAAAATTTACATTAGAATGTGAGTCACACATAATTTCCGCAGTAAATAAACGTATGGATCGAATAAATATTGGGTTTAGGCGTAGCTTTCGTGTACCATCGATGAACAATGAAACCGTATTTTAGAATTTGTTCATTAACAAAACATTGCACTGACATATTGGAATTCGTTGAAGCATTCGGAAGTGATCTTTTTATTTTAGAAATTTTTCTGCACAAAAAAAAGTGACATTTTAAAAAATAAACTGCATTTAGAATGAATTTGCTCCCAATGATATAAAAATCTTATATTTTTTTTGAACGCGGAACCTATTGAATTGTTTCCCAGTTCATATACATAGACTGCTCATATCAATTAACAGACAACACTGGTACATTATTTATTCCTGTATATCGTTTTTTGGTATGTACATAAATGTCTTCGATACCAGATATCTCACCATTCCTAAAAATGTTAATAGTCGAAAAATAAACGTATCTGTCTTCATGAAAAAATTATCTTAATTATATTTAATATAAGTTCAGCCGATAAATAATTTAAATACACAAAACATTAAGCTACCGCGGCATATATTGAAACTTTCCACGACGTCTTGCAGTACGAAAGTATTATAAATTCTTTTTAATTTTTCATTATTAGTTATAACTGAAAATTCATTGAAACTACTTAAAAATATAAAGATTTCATTACTTCAAATTATAGTCGACAAGAAAAAATTTTTCAACCGGGGAAAAATTGTTTGTCCATTATCAAAAGCATGGTTCTGAATGTTTGATTCCGCGGGATCTGATCGATATCAAAATCGCGCATGGTCCGTCCGGAAAATTGGCGATTTTCCCGACAGCTGTAACTAGATTGCAAGTTCATCTTGGCAAACGAAATCCATTTTTGAAAATACACCTATCGACCTAAGAAAACTTTTTTTCTATATGTATCATGAAACGCTTCCCTGTTAAGATTTTCAAAATGTTTATATAATGTTTATGGTATTTTGCTTTTAATGCCAATACATGATTCGACATGCAGTTAAATTGTTGTACGAAAATTGAAGTTTGCCCAGAAAAAATCCTTACGTTGGTATTTTCCTGAAAGGCTTTTCAGGCGCGCAAAGCGCGTATCTTGCAGAATATCCATCTGCATGGATCTGCAGGATCGTTCAGTCGAAGCAAATCCTTCTTGCGGTATTCACCCTCTTTTTAGATCCTGTGCAACTGACTTTCTGTGCTAAATTAAGAACGTTAACTAACTTCCCGAGGACATTTTCCTCTGTACATCATGAAAACTAATTGAATGGTAAATATACTTACCTCGAAACTCGAATTGATATTCATCCTGATCTTTCGTGGAGCATGAATGTTGTTATAAAATAACACTGAGCGAATGACGAAGTGAATTTGGCGGTGAGGAGACCTTGTCTGTGCCTCAGGATCAAAAACTTCACACGATTTGAATAAAATCCTTGGAAAGTTTTTAAAAATACAACTTCTACCTCACGTGATTAATCGGGTCGAACGAATAGATATCGAATTGGCGAATTGATATTTCAATACCTATATGTGTGAAGGTCGAAGGATTTTTTTCATATTCCGGCTTTATAAGAACACATAAAAATGTCCGAACTCTCTATAAACCGAGAAAAAGTGTATAATAAATTCATACAAATTCATTGAATACCGACAATCGAGGAAAGATTGTTTCAAGGTAATCACGTGGAGAAGAAAAGTCGCGACGTAACAGAATGAAGATTTTTATTACTTGTTCAGAAACTACCGCAGGTGACACAAATACTTAACGACTTAAAAAATCTTTTTCAATTGCCGTGGAATTCATTTACATGTAAATCCAACAGTTCAATGTACTGTTTATTTCACCTCAAAGGAATTCATTTTCACGGTAACAAAACGATTCTAATTTTGAATATAAAAAATATAAATTTTTAATATAAAATATATGATATAACACGCGCGAATCTGTATGGTTAACGAAGCTTGGCGCATCAACTAGTCCTGCGATTTATTTTTGTATACGAAAAATCCCATCCAATTTAATGCCAGACGAACGACGGAAACTAGTTGCGCTAGGTCTCATAACAACAAGCGACATCGAAATATTGTCAGGTGAGAAATACTAGAAAAAGAGAAAAATAAGAGGTAAACAACCCATGGAATAAGGTCACCGTTTATTTTCCTGTTTATGTTAATCGTTAACGAGTTTCAAATTTTAAGGAGCAATTTCAATTTCACTCTTCTCGAGCAATTTTCGAAGAATTGTGTGACGTTCTCAAGGTAACTAGCAGTAACAATTTGCAAATGATTACGGTTATTATAACGATCCGATGTATCTATTAAAAAGAGTTTGTGTATTTTCAATATGGTACCACATTTCGCTAAAAGAATTTTTTCGAAATTTTATGGCAAATGTGAAAAAGTGTCTTGAAAATCTTCTTTAGTCGTGTTAAATCCGACGGTGTACGATTCGGTCTTCGGAAATTCGCTTGGAATCCGACGGGTTCAACATTTTCTTTTGCCTCCCGCGTCCACCACCACCCACTCGGTCACGAGTTGCCATACAGAAATATGAAGCTGGTTTGGAATACATCTATAAAAGCAGTTGTGATATCGTTATCATCTGGTCTCTAGTGGAGATCCGATCGTATTTCTACTGTCGTCATGGTATGAAAGCACACTAGATTACCGTCTTCATTCTGTTGTATCTTGTCAGTTGTGATTCCGCATCAAGATTTGAACACCTGTGGATCAATTGGGAGTAGAGGTGAGCACCCTGTTTTTCAATGCCCACAAAAGGGCAAAACATACATTGATTAATCTTCGAAAGCAGAAATATATTGTTTTCTCATATTACACGTGCCTTTTGTTTATGAATTTTTGCGGTAAAAATATTTCGCATTTATTTTGTTACAGAAAATATTTGAGATGGCATATTATCATTATGTTACGACTTATGTCAACCGATTCGAACTAGTTATTTCCCAGTTTTATCTTTAAACATAAAATATATAAAATAGCGGATATCATTTTGCGATGAATTCATCTATAAGTTGTTGAATATCCTCCATCGAATAAAAATGAAACGACTGTTGCTATTACGAAAATCCATAAAAATATTCAATTTCGACGTTTCTGTGGTTGCAGTTTTGTGTTTTCGGAAAGTATAACGGTTGGTAATAATTAGTCTGCTTTTGAAATACGAGAACAATGTTATAGTCCCGAGTCAAATAATCTCATTAGTAATGCACGATAGTAACAAAATGTTTAAATATTGACAACAAATTCTCTTACGTTAGATCGTGTTATTAATCTTAGATAAAGTTACAACTTTTTCACCGTCTGATAATCTGGATGTACCAGTTTTCGCCGGTTTCAGTAGATTTTATTTCAAATCGAAACTCCATTTTTCGCCAGCATTTGATATGTACAATTCAATATATCATCATTATGGTTTTAGTGAGATCATTCGATTTTTAAATACATTTTTTGAGTGTTCAAAGTAATCTCTAGTAAACTGTGGAAAGCTGGAATGAAACTCCAGAAAAATATCTTTTTTTCTATTTTGAATATACGTTATATATAGTTGCGTTAAATTAACATTCAATAAAAGAAATTTTACGTTCTCGACGCATCTTGGAGCTGATTATCATTATTTTTGTAATAAGCAAAATCTTTTATATTTAAATAATCAAATGCATAAAATTATTTAATTGTAAACTTCAATATGGTTCAAAATGGTTTTTTTAACTTCAATAGACCGTAATATATTCATGATTAAAGAAAAAATGTTTCAAAATATGTATACAATACATTGACTACATTTTGCCGAACGCAAAGAACGGAAGAATTTAAAATTTTCTAAGACCCCCTGTAAAATATAAATCTCAAATTTGTGTATTTTCAATCTTAATGACACATCTTCTGAAAGTAATAACGGGGGGGCTAATCTGATATAAAGTACATTTTACTCATGTGATAATCTGTATGTACTAGTATGCACCAGTTTCAGTCGATTTTATTCACTTTTTCCTCACCTTATGATATGCATTATCCAATTAATTAATTATCCCGGTTTTTGGTAGATAATTCAATTTTTGTCAGAATTCAAGAGTAGTCGGGTACTTGCCGGAAAATCCTTAATTGGCAGTTTTTATAAGGCTCACTGTTGGACCAATTTTAGTAGGCGTACTTTAATATAGACAAACGACGAAAAACCGCCATAATTATAACCAATCATTTTGAGCTTGAAGTACACGACACTAAATTATATTGGAGGAAAATTGAATCTTGTACATAATTTCTTCAACCAGTGAAATTTGTCAATCAATTTTTTCTTTTTAAAGAGAATTATGCAAAATCGATTCACAAATAAAACACTTGTATTGCAGAATATTCAAGAGACTGGACATGATATCTTGATATTCATGATTTTTCATTAATTATTCGAAAATCGTTCATTAGAACTATCTCTTTACAATGTAGGTCCGCCACTGTCAGAAAAAACCAATTACTACTATGAATCAGCTTCCGTGAATTAATTTTAAATTATAAAAATGCTACCGTTTCCTCAATTTGGAGTTATACTTCGTGCGAACAAATTGCATGAAAAAAAACAATACGATTCTATTAAAATCCTTTGAAATAACTAGTTGCAACATCTCGAAAGCGATGGTTAAGATACAAAGTATGACTAAATGGTAGTTGATGAAAATTTCCTCATTTGGAAAAATATTTGCTCAAGTGGCTAATTCCCGATTTCCGTCTTTTCAATTTTTCAATTAAATTATAATTGCCGAAAATAAAATCGATATATGTATATATATGTGCATATTTTCCTACATGCATATTCCTCATTATTTTAATTATTGTTGCTAATCATGATAATTCTATTTTTAGATAATTAAGCATTCCCCTTTGGTCACTAACATACCGTTTCCGACTTTATCGAAACAATGGAAAACCACAATCAAGAAGATAAAGACACTGCTAATACAGTTTGTAGAAAGTCGTCGATTGTAGAGGAAAAAGAAGGTTAAGTTGTCACAACATAATCAATTGCCAATAACAAAATATTTACAGCATCTCGTATTCCGAGTATTTACGTTGGGGTACACATTCCGTTAGAGCGAAGACAGTCGAGTAGAAGATTGAAAGTTTTTCACAAAAACGAATCAACCGGTGAAGATCCACCAAGTATGTAAAAGATTGAACCTTATCAGCATTTAAGTACAGCCTTTCAGCCACATCGCCATCGGAAAGGATTCAGTTCATCCTGGGTGACGAAATCGATGATGATTCCCACGAAACTCATCCCCTCTTCTCCGAAATGGAGGAGTTGGTCACCGAGGGCGAGGAGCTGGAATGGAAGGAAACCGCTAGATGGATTAAATTCGAAGAGGATGTTGAAGAAGGTAACAACCACCCAACATTTTCGCCATAATCATAATTATTTCGACGTCCAGGTGGAAATCGGTGGTCAAAACCACACGTCGCGACTCTGTCACTTCACTCTCTCTTCGAGTTGCGAAACATGATCGTGGAAGGCGCAGTAATTCTTGACACAGAAGCCCATACTATCGTACATATCGCTGATGCTATCTTAGACGAAAATCCGAAATTACCTGCAGACAAAAAGAACTCGATAAAAGATGTATTGCTGAAGCGACACCGACATCAACATCAAAGGAAAGAACACGTTCTTCCCATTATACGGTCCTTTGCGGAGATTGGGAGAAGCCATTCTTCGTGCAGAAGTGAGTTTCGAACGTATAAAAACGATGAAACAAATAGTTTCTCCGTTTCAAGGTGATCAAAACAAATATTTCAGAAAAACGAAAGACGAGGCAAAAACCCCAAATCGTCAATTTAAGCAGAAAGGACCGAGAGGTCGTATCAGGTCAGATAAATGCTGAAAAAATTGCTTCAAACTAACGGTGGTGGATTCATCTACATAATCGTGTTGAATAATTTTAAGTCTGAAAAATTCGGCTAACAAATAATCGGATTTAAATTCAGCATTATATGGAATAAATTCAAGGATTTGATGACGATTGCGAACGATAAAATTTTTTAGTTTACCTACATTAACTTGCAAATCAATGTTGCAATTATCGATGGAAGGTCAAAACTAGATTCAATTGCAATTCCGTTTTTCATAATTTCAATTACTGGGTTGCATAAAGAAGTGGAGCTTTTTTTTGACAATCGAAGGATACTTTCACTAGTTAGGAGTCCGGATTTCAAGTAATGATGAAGTTTTCAACTACAAATGACATTAATTTTCAAGATATTATTATTACGTCTTTTGAGGGTAGCCTGTATTCTTAAAATCGACATGAGTTATGAAAGCTTAAACTTTTTTGTATTCACCTTTTTAAACACTCCATATTTTTTTTTAAATTGAGAATGATGACAATTGGGTTCGCTCAAGTAAAATGTTTACTGAGTATTTGAGAAGACATAATCAAGGGAACACTTAATTTCAATAAAATATAGTTTTTAAGCGATGATATAAGTTGCCACTAATTGAAGGGATGGAGATTTACAACTACTAACCGTCACAAACGTTGTTCACTCTAATTAGAAGCTAAAACACGTGTTTTCATTTTGCTTATTCATTCAGTCAAAATGATTTCCTGATACCAATTACTTCGCAGGTTTCGACAAGGCGCCTCAAGTGACGAAAAGTTCGAGTAACGTCTCCATTCATAGCCACAACGAGTTTGGTTATTACTTGAATGGAGACATCTATCATCACAATCACGACTTTATGAGAAAAATTCCCAACGGCGCAGAGGCTAGCAATATTCTTGTGGGCGAGGTGGATTTTCTGGACAAGGCGATCGCAGCTTTTGTTCGACTAAGTCAAGCTGCTGTAATCGGGGACCTCACGGAGGTACCAGTACCAACGCGTTTTCTGTTCGTATTATTGGGTCCTCCGTCGATTAATGCCGATTACCACGAAATTGGTCGCGCCATGGCCACGCTGATGTCGGACGAAATTTTTCACGAAGTTGCTTATAAAGCCAAAAACAGGAGTCATCTATTAGCTGGAATCGATGAATTTCTTCATGCACTCACTGTTCTACCGCCAGGTTAGTTCATTCAATTTCTGAAAACTCAGTTCGGGAAATATGAAATGATTTTTTAGGCGAATGGGATCCTTCGATACGTATCGAGCCACCTGCCGCAATTCCTTCACAAGATATTCGTAAACGTCCCCCAGAAAAACAGCCCAAAGAAATAGACGAAGAGGAGGAGGAGAGGAAGGTACTCGAGGAATCTGGACTGGCTAGGACAGGAGTGCTTTTCGGGGGCTGATAAATGATTTGAAACGTAAAACTCCATGGTATTGGTCCGACTTCAAGGACGCCTTGTCAACGCAATGTATCGCGTCCTGGATCTTCCTTTACTTCGCATGTCTATCCCCGATTATTACCTTTGGTGGGCTTTTATCGCAAGTAACTGGAAAGAATATGGCAGCTATGGAATCTTTGGTATCGGGCTTCGTATGCGGAGTGGGTTACGGCTTGTTTTCTGGTCAACCTTTGACCATATTGGGATCAACGGGCCCTGTTTTGGTTTTTGAAACGATAGTTTACGATTTTTGTGGTAACATGGGTTGGGACTATTTGTCATTTCGTTTTTGGATAGGCACATGGATAAGCATCATTTTGATAATACTCGTAGCGATCGATGCAAGCGCTCTGGTGTGTCACATCACCAGATTTACCGAAGAGAATTTTGCTACTCTCATAGCAGTAATATTTATTTTTAAGGTTGTAAAGCTTTGTTTTTAATTTATATATATATATATAAACCTTGTTATATTTTTGTTTTAGGCGATTGAAAATGTTTTGGACATTGGTAAACAATACCCAATTAACACGAGCGGCGTAACGAGTTTAAATTACGACTGCTCATGCTTATTTAATGACTCAATACAATTCAGCCAACCAGGAATATCAAATGTCACGGGAGTTGATAAGAAAGCTTGTTTGGTAATTATTAAAATTGAAAACTTATTATACTTAAGCGATTTAAGTTCGGTTTTCATAAAAAATGCTTTAAGAGAGATGCTTCATAGACTCAAATCAAAATTTCTCCTTGTTTGCAGGAAATGAATGGTACACTGTCTGAAGGATGTTTTACTCCAAAGTACGCATCGGATGTATTTTTGATGTCAATTCTATTATTCTTTGGAACATTTTTTATATCGGTCCACCTCAAAGATTTCAAAAACGCTCTTTTCTTCTCGTCTAAAGTATGTTTGAATATGCCTGTGCGTTATCTAAATTTTTTGATTTTTAGGTTCGTCAATTCGTAAGTGATTTCGCAGTTATCATCGCGATCATGTCGATGACGTTATTAGATAATTATGTTGGAGTTGCGACGCCAAAATTAGAAGTGCCAAAGGATTTTAAACCTACGTCGGAAAGCAGAGGCTGGTTCATACCGCCATTTCAACACAACCCTTACTTCTCAATTATTGTTGCTCTTCCTCCCGCTCTCTTAGGAACCATCCTCATATTTATGGACCAACAAATTACTACAGTCATAGTTAATAGACGAGAACACAAACTGAAGAAAGGTTGCGGCTACCATTTAGATCTTTTCATTCTGGCGATACTAATTCAAATCTGCTCTGCAATGGGATTGCCATGGTTTGTGGCTGCAACTGTATTATCAATAAACCACGTGAACTCGTTGAAATTAGAGTCGGAATGTGCAGCACCAGGAGAAAAACCACGGTTTCTTGGAGTACGAGAACAAAGAGTCACCCATATCATGATCTTCCTCACCATGGGATTATCCGTTTTCATCACACCTATGTTGGGACACATTCCAATGCCAGTGTTGTTTGGCGTATTCCTTTACATGGGCGTAGCATCGCTTAAAGGCCTGCAATTCTTCGACAGAATCCTCATTATGTTTATGCCTAATAAGTACCAACCAGATTATATGTTTTTGAGGCAAGTACCCATAAGGAAAGTACACCTTTTTACGGTTATTCAACTGGCTTGTCTTGCCTGCCTTTGGTGCGTTAAATCATTCAGCACGACGTCGATTCTTTTCCCGTTGATGCTGGTAGTAATGATTGGAATACGAAAATCGCTGGATTTAATCTTTACGAAGAGGGAGTTGAAAATTTTGGACGATGTGATGCCCACACCCAGAAAAAATCGGGACACAATTGAAGAGAAGAAAAAACGTGGTATTAAGTCAAAATTTGCAAATTTCATACTTGGTCCAAGGTTGATAATTGAGAAGGATAAAATGAAGGAAATGTGCTGAAATTTGTAAGAACAACAGTAGCGTGATTTAGAAATTTAGCCCTCGTAGAATTAAAGTGCCATAAAAAGCTTGTATGGCAAGATAATTGTGCAATTCCCTAACGTCCATTGAAATCATTCCCAATTGATGTTCAGTATAAGACTAATGCAACAGAACACATCATATGAATGTACAAAAGATGCAATAATTTTGTATTGTATTTATAAATTAATCTTTTACACTCAAAACGTTTTTACTGATAAGTCAATTACCAGTGGTGTAAATTTTATTATCATAGTTTGTTTTGTTTTCTTTTTTGGATCAAATCGATTGTTATAATACATATATAAAATAAACCTGTAGGCAATTTAAATTTTCTTAAGAACCTACATTTTTAGTAATAATACTATTTGAGCAAATGTATTGAGTGTTAGAAAAATCAGTTGGAAGAAGGAAGACTAAATATTTTTTATGTCAGATCCTTTCTAGAAGTATTTTCATCGATAAGAGATTCGAAATGATTGCTCGATACTCAATACTGTTCCAAACTGTCGCCATACCAACACAAAATAGAATTACAATTACCAAAATAATTCTTGAAATATTGTAAGGTATCGACATATGTGAAGGCACGTTAATGAGAAGCGATATGAACAATAGACAAAATGGTATAGCTGCACAAAACCAAAAGAACAACCTGCGTGATCTCAATCTTTCAATCTCGTGTTCCAAAATGGCAACACTTTCCTTGAGCACCAAAATCATATCTGCAATGGACTTGTCGTTTGATGGCTTTGCTTCATCTCCACTTATATTTAAAATTGCAGCAACAGCTTCATGATCTGAATAACTGAATGACTTGTCCGGAATTCTATCTGATAAAGGCATCGCATAATTTTTTAGCTGCACTTGTAGTTTAGAACCCGGATGAAACAATATATAGTCTATACGTTGGCCACAATGTCCTTTTTTCTTCACATAATCGGATGTGTAACTATTGTTGAAAGATTCATTAGTAGTTACTGATTCCAATTCAGTATTTGATTGAACAAAAGAATCAGTCAGTCCGGGTATACTTAAAAGCAACCTGAAGGTAATTATGTAGTTACAAAACAAAAAATTTTTTGTATCCTACATACCTGTAAGCCAGATCTCCTGGTTCAGTATTTAAATCTCCTGCTAAAACAACTAAATCGGCACCTTCAGAAGTGAACTTGATAAACTGAGCAGTGTCATAGGCTTGAATCACTCTGTGAGCTTTGTACTCATCATTGTCTTTATCATACTCAGCATGCAACTGAAATTATTTTTGCATGTTACAAAATACTACTTATAATCAGTTCATCTTCTAAAAGTTAAACAATGTCAATGAACGCAATGTTGCACTTTTTTTGTCCGATTAAAGAACTTACATGAGCAGTATAAACATTAACAGAATAATGTCCAAGTTTAAGTTTGCAAAGACCCACTCCTTTGCCACCAAACCAATCGCCATGCTGTATTTTATGAAAATAGCCATTAACAGGCCATTGGTGGAAATATACATCTTCAATTGGATATTTTGATAGCATACATATCCCAGAACCCAAAGGTCCACTGAAGAAGTAATGACCATAGGGTAGGGTTCTTGTAACTTTACTTTTGATAGATAGGTATTGATTTTCCGTCCAGACTTCTTGTAAACAAACACAATCATATTCATTTTTGGCTAAGAAATCTCCAATGGCTTCTATTCTTTCACTCAGATTTTTAGCAATGAATGGTATCCCCCTTATAAATTCTAGATGAGAATACAATTCGAAATTATTGAAACACTTACCAGCAATTAAATGTAAAGATTTTAAAATTTAGATTCATTCTTGCTTGTTATTTACAACACCACTGGTTATTGAGATTTAGAGATAAAAAAATCGTCGATTTATTGAGGTTATCACAATTTATCATAGAATTGACGTGTAATGTCACAACAAGTATAGAAATGTCAGTCTTTGTCCAAACAAAATTTGAGGAACAAATAAAAATATCAACAAACTTTTGAATCATTGTAATTCCCATGAGAGAATATTTAAAAGCTTATATTTCCAAAATAAAAATAATATTAGGTGAGCGTAAATATTTTTTACCCAAGTACAGAATAAATCTGTTAATTGTAATTTGAGGTTATATTGTACTTTCGTAGAACTCTTGATATGTTTAAAGACTTAATACTAAAAATGGAAAATGATTAATCAAGTTGTGTTAAAGTGTTTAAATTTTATATTTCATCAATAATTTGAATCCAGGAAACCTAACAATTCACTAGTGACAGCCCGTTGTAATGTTTACAAATAGAGGCAAAACATCTGTTTGCAATGTTTTGACAAATGACCACCACCATTTAAATATATCAGAACGAAAATAATTTCCCCCAGATACCATGGCGGAAGCATTACATAGTTTCATTGAAATATTTTGTGGAAATTATCCCTACTGCTGAGAAGTACTTTCGGCTCTTACATATGGAATGAATCCATTATCTATATTCAACTAAAGCATGTTTTAAATTCATTACAATACGGTTTTTCTTATAGTCCACAATTTGTGAAGGTATTATAGATGATTCAAACGTTCTGAAATAAAACTAGAATTGAAATTAAATATTTAATAATAGTTTCTTGTATGAAACAATTTATGACTCCCAAATCCCCAATAAATATTTCTTCTGGCATATGACAATTTTCTAGTTTCTAATGAATATCTGTATATATAAATAATGAACAGTAATTAACTTACAAAATGATAACGCAATAATGAATTTAATTCAACGATTACCCCATGTTATCTTTTGAGCAAATCGGCAGCTAGTTTGAACAATTCTGGATCGTATCTTTTTGGTGCCTCGACAAAAGAATCGCTTATCGGCAAATTACACAAATGTCTCCGAATCATCAAATCGCGACGTGCTGATAATGCTCTCCTGAAAGGTCCCACGTTCATGAGTAGCGATCGTTTCAAATTCGCTTTTTCCATGTTCGCTACTTGAACTTCCGCCAATGACCCGAGCGTGGCGACCCAGCCTCCATTACTTCGATCCTCAGTGCCATCTACTTCACCGTAGATAGCTTTTACGTAATCTTCACCTGCAAGCTCGACCGAAACTCCTAATCGGAGGAAAACGTTCTGGCTTTCCCATTTCTTTTTGCCGAATTAATTGGTTTTACGATTGATCGCGATTCCGCCACCAGACTTGCCCAATCTACCCCCAAAGCATCCCCAATACCTTTGACGCGTAACTCCTCTTCCAACTCATCTTCCGAAATCTCCTCAAAATCCATATCTATATTTTCCTCGTCGATACAATCATCTTTTAGATGTGGCGAACGAGGGGGCGACGATGTTGGGGCGGAATGTGCCTCGATCGGCGATATTATCCGCCTCTCTGGCTGATCCTGTGCTGATGACGACGACAACGACGATTCCGTTTCTGCCTTGTCCTTGTCCTCGTGCACCTCTGCGACAACCTCCTCGTCGCGATTCAGTATCTCGTCAGCATCATCGCTGATTTCACTGAGATTATCTTCTAGGGCTGAAACTGTTTCAGGTAGGCAGGGCCTTTTACTTTCTATCGGACAAATTTCTTGTGGCTCTGTCGATCGCCGTTTTACAGCTACATCTTTAGACTCGGTGGCGCTTTCTTTAAGTTCCATTTTTTCTTCATTTTTATCGTCATTCGGTTCTCTGTTATCTTTTTCTTCTCTAGGTATCGACGGTTCCTCGGTCTCCCGTTCCTTCTCTTTTCGTCTATCGTCATGCAAACTCACACCGTTAGTGTAGGATGTGACACTGCGAGGACGCGAACGATCCCTATGCTCCCGCCAGTCGTTAGGCCATCGCCGTCGCTCTTCTGCCGTTGGCCAGTTATCCAACGATCGAGTGGCATTGTAAATGCGCCACTCTTCTTCGGTTGCAGCATCCCAGCTGCCACGCGCCGCTTCCCATTCTTGGCGACGCGTCCAATCCATCTCGGTTGCGTAGTCTGCTGCATCCCACTCGCGGGTTTTCAACGATGGCGATCTGCGTTCGTAGCGATGGTGATGATGATCAATTCCACGTTCTCGATCGTCCCTTAGCTCCCACACGTCACGTCTTGATCGGCGTTCATCCCCGTAATCCCTGGCGTCGATCGGCGGTAGATGATCATCACGAGACGGCGGAGGCGGCGCGTCGTAACGCTCATCGATTTCTAAATATCTGCGATCCTCGAGACGCCGATCGTATGGACTGGCGTAATCTTTATCGTCCAACCGACGATCTGGCCAGTCGTTTTCTCGTTCGTAACCAACGCCACGTTCCGCTGTCGATCTGTTATAAATGCGTTCGTAATCGCGTTCTTTGTCAATGTCGACACGGTCCAATGACGTTTTCGAATTGTATGGGGAGATCGTTCTCGTTGTCGATCTCTTGGCCTCTCTCGATCACGTTCTGAAGAATGCGTTTTTCGTGACGAGCTCGAAGCTCCTGCATACCTATCACCGGACGATTTGTCATCGCGTCGACTCCTCTCTTTCGCCACACGACGTTCTTCTTCTTCCTTCAGTTTTTTCAAACGATCGCGTTCTCTCTGTCGTTCTTGGCATCTGGCTAGTGCTTCTTCCCGTTCTTTCTCACGCGCTAAACGACGTTCCCTTTCCTTCTCGCGCTCTCTTTCCCTTGAATCTTTCCGATCCTTACGCATCTTTGATGATGAGACGACGACTGCGTCGTTCCGATCTTTTTGCCGTGATCGATCGTCTCGTTTCAAAGACGAACGACGTTCGGGACTTTTGTGATCTCGTCTGCAGCCATTTGCCACTGTTTTTGATCGGGCAGTTGGTGATTTTTTGTCCCTAGAATGTGAAGAATCAGGGGTGTCCCTTCGTCGATTGTCCTTGGAAGATCTAGCGTCGCGTTTAGGAGTTCGTTCTTTCTTTTTATCCCTTTCTTTTTCCTTTTCTTTTTCTCGTTCTTTTAATCGCTCACGTTCCTTTTTCTCCCTTTCCCGTTCTTTCTCCTTTTCGCGTTCTCTTTCCTTTTCCTTTTCACGTTCTCGTTCTTTCTCTTTTTCCTTATCCTTAGGTTTAGGTGGTGACGGGGTTCTATGTTTTTCATCTTTCCGAGGCAATCTCGGTGATTTTATTTCAGTTGTTGGTTTCAACGTAACTGTTGGTTTGGGTTTCGGTGGTGGTGTTTGAGATTCTTTCCGAATTTTGACCGGTGTTGGTGATTTTATAGGTGTTTTGTTGCTTTTAACAGTTGGTTTTTTCTCTTTTTCATGATGCGAAAGTTTCAACAATTGCTTCTTGGATTTCTTCACTGGTTTTTTCTCATCTCCAGATGATGAACTGTCCCTCTTCATTTTACTCTTCTTCACTTTTTTTCTTTTGATTTCTGCTGATGAAGATGATGACGAGGATTCTTCACTACTAGATGTGGAGTCTGTAGTGGTAGATGAACTGTCGGTGGAAGGACTGCTGTCTTTTTTAACCTTTTTATCTTTCTTCTTATTTTTTTCCATCTTCATTTGTAGCTCCAGTTCCCTCTGCAACTCAGCTCGTCTTTTTTCCAAATCATCAGGATCGGCATCTTCTAGTTCAGCAGGATTCCAATCCCATTCCTCACCATCCTGGGATTTATTGGGACCATCTTTACCGTGCTTACGTTTCTCGTTTTGATTTTTAGCAGCCCGTTGCTTAGATGGACTTATCAACGTATGAGTAATTGAGTACTTACAGCTTTTGTTATATGGACAGGTTCCGTTTTGAGCCCAGTGATGGCAAAATTCCTTGGTTGAAACGGCAGTTGCTTTTGTGCCGAGACGTTCGAAAACGCTAGGGCGAGTTTTCGTAGCAGACAATGTTTTATTTTTACTCGGACCGTTTCCTGTAATTTTCCTCTTCACCTGCTTAGACATTTTTAGCGGTATGCTTCGTAGATTGGTAAAAAATAATCTGCGGCACAATTTGTGAGTGTTTTGATAACATATTTATAAGTTGCTGATTTCTGTTTGGCCTTTTCTCATAATTGTAAATAAAGACAATGTCACTAGGCGACCTTGTTGGTTATGAATGAACTGAATAAAAGGACATAGAACTTTAGAACTAATTTAGGTATATTCAATCTACTATTGATCTTGTGGAAGTGCCATCTATAAGGGACTTATATAAGTTTAGTTCATAGACTTGGTTTAGTTTATAGTACCTTGGTTTATGTTTGCAGATGCCTTTTTTTTCTATGAATGTTATAGCACAACATATGATATAGATAAACAAACAAGATTTATCTTATGATTCATAATGATGTGGTGTAAATTTTCAGACTTTCTTTTTTAGTAGTTGGATGAAACAAAAACAGCAATGATTCATGCAAAACGACAACTCCTGTTGCTGTCTTCTTCTAATGTTCATGGTTTTTCGTACTTGGAATATGCGGCTCAAGATATCAAAGATTTCCTGAACAGGTTATTTATCATTTACGTGTATTGCTAACCTATAATAAGTTCCTTGAATCTGGAAAATTCATGATTAAAAATGTTTTACATTTTGATGGCCAATACTTGCTAACTATTGGTGGATATCTTTAAATTATTTATACCATACTTACTTCAAATGTTTGACATATTATTTTAATATACCTTCTGGTTGCTTCTTATAATAGTTTATATTTTATTCGATTAGGTGAAATAGTCATGATTTCATGTTTTTAATTTCAACTACCATTCCTGTATTGGTTCGAATCCTTTGCCGAGCATACTAATGCTATGATAAAGCTATGAAAATTGTTTGAATGTGAAAGTATATATATTTGTTTTTTTGGAAAAGTTGTTTTTGATATTTGCTATTTTCCTTCCAGAAACAATGTAAAGAATATTCTTTTCATTCCATATGCTTTAAAAGAATATGATGCTTATCTAACAAAAGTGAAAGAAGTTCTAAATTCATATGGTAAAGTATTCAGTTATCATACTTCAAACTGCTATCCAGCTTTTTGATTGTAATATCAGGTTTCAATGTATCTGGAATCCATGAGAATCAAGATCCTATTGCTGCAGCACAGACAGCTCAGTCATTTTTTGTTGGAGGTGGAAACACTTTTTTATTGCTGAAAACCTTGTACGACAAAAATCTGATTCAAGTGATCAATTCACGAGTGCTGGTTGATGGGATACCCTACATTGGAACAAGTGCTGGTACAAATATAGCTACTACAGGTATTCATACCACGAATGATATGCCAATAGTTTATCCTCCAAGTTTTAATGCATTAAAATTGATTTCCTTCAACATCAATCCACATTATCTTGATAGTGATCCTACAAATACACATAAAGGGGAAACACGTGAGCAACGTATTCTAGAATATCTGGAAAGTGGAGAAGGCAAAATTGTTTTGGCATTAAGAGAAGGTGGAACTTTGCTTGTAGATGGCAATAATGCCACATTAAAAGGATTGGCACCAGCAAAGTTATTCGTTAAGTAAGTGAAAATGAATAAAAATTTTGGCTTGTTTAGTTAAATGACATTTTAGAGGTGCCCCACCTGAAGAAATTGAAGTTGGAACAGATTTAAGTTATCTTTTACAACAAACTGAAGATTGAAAATCATACCAGTATAAGGTCCTTATCATTATACAGTTGGAAGTCGATTATTTTTTGATAATCAATAATCCTGTAAAACAAAAAATATATATGATGAAGAGACAATAAAACAATTGCATACTTTCTACGAATATTCTTGTTTTGAAATAAGTGAGAAAACTCTTTTATCAATTCAGCAAACTTGCGATACGGTAGGAATGAACCCTAAGAAACGTTTCAAATGATGATTTATGAATCTACTTCTCAAAGGTCCGAGAATAGATCCCGTTGATTATCGATAAAACCGCATACATGTTAGAGAGTCAATTGCCAACAACTCACCTTTGATAAGTAAAAATAAATTAGAAATTCATTTCAAAGACTAAATTCATTCAGTTGCTATAACGACATGGCTGACAGTAGGTCTACAGATAGTGTGCTTGAAAACATTTCTTCCTTTCTCAAACAAAAAAATTTATTTCGGGACGAATTTTTATGGGAAATGAAAATATCACCACTCGGGGGTATCGGTATATTCGCTAAGAAAAATATTGCAAACAAAGTGGACATTTTTAAAGATTACCCGATTATACTTGGCCCAAGGTCGACACCGAGCGTATCATTATTTTGCGTCATTTGTTATAAATGCGAAAAGTTGTACCCTTGTCCAAAAAAATGTGGTTTACCAATTTGTTCCACCATATGTGAAAGTAGTCATGTAGATTTCTGTGAATTGGTTCGCGGAAAACGAAGAGCCGAATTTACAACCGTTGACGAAGACCTGTTCAAATTTTCAACGCCTTTACATTCGCTGCTACTTACTCAAACCGATAAACAAGTTTTAGGCGCATTGCAATTAAACTTCGGGAAAATGCACGGTTTTGAAATTGCCGAACTTGAAAAGATTGGCTTGGAATTCACAAAAACAGATCGAGATTATTTAAAAAAAGTGTGCTCAATAATGGACGCCAACGCGTTCGAATTAACCACAGGGAGCGACAGAAATTCTTTAACTTTGAAGGGTTTATATCCATTGGCCGGATTGGTAAATCATTCTTGCGTACCAAATCTGACGCACGTTTTTGATAAGAATCACTTAATGGTTGTGCGAACTTGTAGAGAAGTAAGCGAAGGTGAAGAGCTCCTTCATTCATACGTAAGAAGCTTTTGGAGCACCCCAACGAGATCGCATATTCTGCGTGAAACAAAACACTTCATATGTCGTTGTCCGAGGTTAGTACGTTTTTGTTGAACGCTGCGAGCTTAGTAACAAATGCGTGAGAGAAAAGTCTTTTTGTTGCATCAATCACACTTTTTTCTTCTTCATTGTTCAAACTCGTTCTTACAAAAACCAAAATTTTATGATCATCCTCATATCTAAAAATCTAGATGTTGTGATCCAACGGAATTTGGTACGTTTTTGTCTGCATTTCGTTGTCGATCTTGCGGTGGAAATTTGATCCCGAACGACGCCCTTATTTTGAAATCTGGATGGTTTTGCAATGGTTGCGGAGAAGAAACCAAATCAGGATTAATTGCATCTTACATGAACATGATAGGATCAACGTTGAGATCATTCAACGATAACAACTTGGAAATTATGTTGAAATTTATGAACGGAAAACTTTTAGAGCTGGTATCAGCTAATCACGAGATCGTACTGGAGCTGAAATATAACACATTGTGGATAATTGGATACAGCGACAAATACAAATGGACTGGTGAGGGTGATATATTAAAAGAACTTCATAATATTGGAGCGATTTTTCAAGTTATTAGTAATAGTTTACTGGATGTGAAGGAAAATATTTGCAAAGAACTGTTGGAGTTGATGCAACTTCTTCGGCTAGGTGAATGTAGGTTGAAAGGGTTGATATTATACGAGTTATATTCTTGCTGGAAGGAAAGGATAAGACGTTCAAAAAACAGCTTAGCCAATACGGTGAACTCACAAAAATCGATTGTTAATGAAACTAATAACATTAATATTTTGTAGATTGATGTACAAATGAGAACAATTTTGAAAGAAATCGTGGATATATTCAAAGAAGACGTTAGCGCTCCGAAAGATATCCAAGGTGAGTACCAGTATTTCATTTATTTAAAACCAGTAAGTTGAAAAATTTAATGAAAACTTCTGGAAGTATTTGTAAGGCAACATCTTTCACTTTTAGAATATATAAAAGCTGCGGAGATGGTCCATAGGATTACCTAAGTAAAAACACGATAATATAACGAAGTAGAATAGTGCAAGTCTTATTATGAGGTTGATATGTAAGTGTATACATGATATCAAGAATAAGGAGATCTGAGTTAAGAATCAGTTTCGTTATTTTAACAGTGCAACCCTGAACTGACAGAAATATGTTTGCTTGGTAATTTTTTAAAACAAAAATTTCGTGCTTCTTTATTGTAACTAGAGTATTAATTTGAAAGTGCGATCCTTATCAACATGACCCAAATTTCTCATGTCAGCTAAGGGTTGAAACATAATCTTAAACAAAATATAAATCAGTTTTCGTAACAGTAATCCGAAACGTTGTAAAGTAACATCACAATACATCTCACTAATTGATCTGCATTGCAGATATAATGACACATTTAAAAAGTATCTCGTTCATAGTCCCGAAGAACTGGCACTAATATGAATGAACGCTTTGAATTAATATTCAATATCACGCAGTATTTGATTAGAATGGAACAGTTGATTTATGGAGAAAAGTTGTAAAATGCTATGTGTTGACAGCCACACCAATTTGTTCATCTGTCTTCTTAAAACATAATAGGAAGTACAACATGAGGCCGCTCAAAGCGATAGAGCTGCCGGAGAGGTAAAACGTCCATTCGTACGATGACGTGAAATCGTACAACGCACCTGAAATCATAAGTGAAAAATCGTGCTTTTATTTACTTTAGTCCTTACCTCCTAATGGCGGTCCTATCAACGATGCGAACCCTTGGAAGAGAAGTAGAAGTCCGAAACTGTTAGTCAATTTTTCTAGCCCTAGAAGATCAACTAGGATGACCGATGTCAGACCAACGTAAACCCCAATGGTGCTGCCGAAAATTGATGCGTATACCGACAACCAGATGAAATCTGTGCAAAACACACTAAGTATGGTTGCTGAAACAAATTATTTAATGAAAGAACCAGCGAAACAAAAATGAATGCATAAGGATTAAATGCTTTATTTTAAAACACAAAATAACTGCCAAGGGACTCTGACTAAGGCTGTGAATCAGATATAATTTTATCGTGATACTTAAAGTATGATATAATTCAATAGATGGAAATTAGGATTCAATTAAGATTATTTGTGATATAACTAATCGTTAGTGCTGTTAACGTTGGTAATATGGAAGTATAGCATTTTTCAGTTTATTAGTAAACGATTACCGGTAATATTTCATGTAGCAACATCATATTTTTGAAATATATCTGATATACCAATAACTGTGAAAAATTCCTAATTTTGAATATTTTTTTCATTCAAAATACTAAAGTTAATATAGTACCCACTTATTTCGTATTCTGCAAAATTGGATACTCACCAATTCCGCAAATTGTGAGGGACCAAATGTAGACTTGCAAACGATTCACCCAACTTTTGTCCGACAGGTAGCCCAATACCACTCTTCCAATTGTATTCCCAATTCCCATTATGGCCAATATGGTACTGCCTTGGTTGTCACTAAGCTGCAGTGATGTTGCGCGAGGCACCAAGAAGAGATAGGGTATGTTGAAGCCGATGCTGGTCAAAAAATTACTGGCAGCGAAGAGAATGAACACCCCGTCAGTTAGTATTGAAAAATTCAACATATCTCTTAGTGTTCGCTTCAAAGCTTCCATTTCAATGCCACAGCATTGCCCCCTATTGGTTTGCATTTCCAGATCGTTTTCCTTATTCGTAGATTTTGTTTTACCTAATGTACTAGACCATTGGTGATTAATGCCGGAAATGCTGTCACCGCGCGCTTTAAGATCTATCCGAGAGCGACAGGAGGGGATGCTCGTGAGGCTTCCAGGATAAAAGATGTCCGGCCGGTCCATGGGCCCGATAGAGCGGGCAGCAATAGACGACTGATGATCTGTTTGTGATGCGAGCATCGGCTGACTTACAGCCATTCTACCATTAGACCTGTCCATTCGAACAATATTGTTGTTTGACAAAGCAGGGATATTACGAGCTGAATTAACCTGAGACGCTAATCTCGATAACGAAAAATGCGATACGCTAAGTCGTTTATTTATTTCTTTGGTATCGTTTTTAGCGTTGTGCAGATCTAATGCTGAGGAACCTCTAATTTCTTTCTCAACCAAAGCTTCTGTTTCGGTCAATTGCGGCAAGTCTTCATTCTCTGTTTGTACTGCTGCGCTATCGTAACTTAATTGTCTAAATAGGAAGCCATAAAGACTGCATTTGAGAACAGCGACACTAATGAACGTTATAGTATCGCGCCAGTCGAGGTACTGCAATGCTAAGTTAATTATCGGCGAAAAAACAAACGTCCCAAATCCGGAACCGCATACGGCAATTCCCGTAGCCAAAGATCGATTTTTCTCAAAGTAAACCGACACACTAACAATGGCAGGCACATAAATGAGGCCGAAACCAAAGCCAGTGAAGAAACCTATAGTTACTATCAAATAGGCTACGCTATTGGCGAACCTGGAGATAAATAGACTAATTCCAGCTACTATTGATCCAGCTATCGTCACAGATTTGCAACCATATTTGTTTACGAGTGCGCTAGATATTGGACCTGAAACAAATATTTTAGTTGAATTACAAGTATGCATTTTTTTACATTGTACATATATCAGAAATAATTTCATTCAAAATTATAGATAAGCGAGTTGTATGGCTCATTTAACTATCATCGATACTCATTTAACTATTGATATTGAATTATTTTCATTATGTCGAATTGATATTTATATTACTATCTTGTATAGTTTTTAGATATTATTATTGACTTGATGATTTCAATGACTTGCTGGAGCTTAAAAATTCTTTAGAATTTTGCATTTTCATGAGTCTTTGATGTTTAAATCAAAGTTGGTGATTGTACTCCCCAATGTGGCAGTAAGGGAATATAACAAGATTAAAGAGAAGTTTGTTGGAAGTTGAACAATCAAGCCAAAAGTTTGCAATTGAGTTTTTCACGAATGTTCACGTCGAAAATTTTTACCTGTGGTAGATTATCAAAATGCGGGATGGGGGAATATCGACATACGGAAATTGTTGTTGAAATTTGAGAATATGTAGACTAGAAATCCATGAAAGCGGTTAAAGGCAACACGAATATAATTTGGTTTCGATAGAACTCAAGTAATGTGTCTGCTTATTTTAGCAAACACATGATACAGTCGTGGAAATACTCCAACTTCATTTGTTGTCTCTGTTTTTTACATATAAATGGTTGAAACAAAGAGATTTTTGCATGTCGTATATTATTAGGAAGTTTGTAGTGAGAGTGCATTTTGAAATGTGGCAAACTTTGTACCCAAATATTTTGCGCGCATTTATGTCATAAAAGATGTTATTTAAAATACATAGGACTCTATGTTGCAGGTGTAAATCCTTTAATGTTGTAAATTAGACAATCTCAGACTTGCATTTTGTAACTAGATATACAGTAAGAGCCCTATTTCCTGGAGGGTACATCTTTTATATATTGAAATGTTTTAAAAATCTGAAATTTCTGCAACAATTCAGAGAGTTGTGGTAGGTGTCAATGTACGCCCAAGGAGATTCCGAAACGCAACAATAATTCATTGTTTCAAATCTGGAAGAACACCTGCATAATTATTTTGTGTTTACCAAGTAATTAAAGTGTTCAGTTATTTCGTGTTTGTTCATGTTTATCACTCATCTTGACTGATTATTGTCGGTTAACTTAATTTTATTCCCAATTTAAAGGTTTTAAGTTTTGCGTTGAGAGTAGCGCTGATTCATATCAATGAGAAACCTCAAGTTGAATCTTGAGGAAGCAATGACGCTGGAATGACGTTTATTTATCTTATCTGCTTTATTCCAATGTTGATCCGTGGGCAGACGACCTTGATAGCAACAACTGTGCGACGAATGTTATCGCAAAGTTAAAAATTCAATTTGACCAATGGAAAAATTATATCACATATTTCAACTCACCTGAACATAAGGTAACGCCGACTAGCGTTGACAAAATCCAAGACGTTTTACTTTTTCCTTCATTGAAATCATTGAGGAACTTATTGTATAGAACGCCAAATGAGTAGGTGACGCCATCAGCTGAAAATTAAAATTCTGTTCACACATTGTAAAATTTTGAAAACATTTTGATGTTGAGGGATTGACAAGCTGCTTCCACTGTTGTTAATAAAAAAATTAAACTACTCGAGGATGGTTAAAATATTTCGAAAATTTTGTAGATAGGTGCGAATGCGAAATGCAATGATGTAAAGGTCTGGGCAAACTTCCGTTTCTTTTTTCAATTTCTTCGGTACGCTTTGATGATTCACTTAGAGTACTTCACCTAATTAAATTATCAGATCTGCAGGACATATAATTAAGGACCCAGACGATATTTTCTCCGTTATACGTTATGTAAAAATTATTGAAAATACTGAATGAAGTTGATTTCACATAACATTCAAAACATGGAAAATGAGATAAAATGATTCGCATTTTGCGGTGTTATCTGTTTATTGTACCATAAAAACTGAAAGTTCTTAACAACGTAATCGATTGTTTGACGGTTGATTTGTTATACTTTGTTTAAAGATAAGTAAAATATACATTGTCCGTCTAGTGTTATGCAAATGATACGATTATCGATTTTTGTACTTACAGAAGCGGACCGTGATCGAAATATTCTGATATTTTGGGTTGACAAAAGAAGATATAGCGTTATGTAATGTGTTACATACGGGATGTCATATATTGCTTAAGATGCGGTGCAAATTGTTACTATAACCGATATCAGTCGTTGCAGAAACGAGTTTGTGCAACATCTAAAATAGCAAGGACTTTGTCACGAAGTGAACGGATGGTAAATAAAAATATTGCACGTTTTCTGGGAATTTTCGATTCACGATTAATCATTTATTGGATAATTTTTGCAATAATGCTCGATTACGTTATTAAATCGATGTGAATTCCATAAGGAAAAAGGAAGTTATTTTACCATATTGTCGTAATATTAATTTCAGAATTGCGTATTAGGCTCTGTTTACTTTTTCTATAATCAAAACAATGCTTTGGAAAGTACTGTTATCCGACCGCATCACATGAAAGATTGTTGTTGGAACTTTTATTTCATGTGAAAAATTGTTTTCGAGAAACAATTATCTCATATTGGAAAATTTACTATTAGCAGTATTCAATTCAATTCTCTTTGAGTCCATTTACTAGTCAAACACCGCACCTGTTTGCGCTTCTATTTTTTTATTCAATCTATTCGTATATAATGAAGAGCGATTCTTTATTCAAACTGCGAAGCGAATTCACGGATTTTTCTACGTTGCCTCAAAAGTGGATCAAGACCGATGTATTTTTAGCAGGAAATTTTGAAATTCAATCTCTTAGGATGGGATGATTCAGTCGTCTTCTAACAATGTCAAAGGAAGGTGTTATTTACGTCTTTAAGGTTGACGACTTTTTATACGTTTTCGTTGTTTCTTCATGATCATTTGAAACTTAAAATTGCTTTTCTTTGAACTTGTAACTGAAGTTTTTTTTCCCAGGGCATCCTAAAGTAGTATTAATTGAAAAAATTTACTTACTAACTAGATGTATCATGAATGAGCCGAAGACAACTACCCAACCCCAGCCACCATCAGGGGGCGTCGGTAGGGAATTGGATTCCACACTGTTGTTCTCTCCTTCTGTAGGTCTGTCCACGTTTACCTCCTGAACGCAAACCTCTTCGGGTTTGTCTACACTATCACCTTTGTTCTTGGTAACATAATCCATTGTCGAATTTTGATGGAATTATTGTGAGTAGTACCAAATATGACGAACGTCAAAAACAAGGGCACGCTCCAGAGCGTACGGGAAAAAAACGTTACTACTGTACTTAACTGGTCCGCTCTGAACGAGCGCTAAACACGCGACTGTCATCTTTTGAATTTCGAATACGGCGCCAATGCTTTATCGCCTTACTTTCTCCCACCCGCGGTTTTGGGTCAAATATTGCAGTCAGCGACGATAACGGAGCGACCTGCAACGAAATATTTTTTGAAGTGATACAAATTTTGTTTAATGCATTTATATAACTTAATAAACAACAATTATTAATATTCGAAATCTCTATATCTGTATGATGTTTAAATAATTTTTTTTCTGGATATAATTTGGGAGAAGATCTCAAAAAGAAAATATTGGTTTGTCCAAAAATTATTTTTTCATTTGGATCATAAATATTCTAAAAAATTTTCCATTTTTTTCTAATACGAATGATTGAAAAAAAAATGTTAGGTACACTTTCCTTCAATTTTTTTTATGATACCCTTTGATGAATAATGCCTCAGAATCTCAATGCCTTTGTGTGTATGCAGGGTAATGGCGACGTCTTAAATTTCAATGCCGGAAATCCTACACCTGGAGAGACAGGATAGAAGGAAAATGATTGATTAAATCGAGGAAAAAACACAATCCGAAACGAACATTTACCTTATACCGCCAGTATATCCGAGATAACGATCGAAAGATATATGATAATCTGGTTCTTATTATCTTAAGTGATTTGTTATTCGCGAATATACCGTTAAAACAATAATTTATCCACGAAGGAAAAATCTATTCGAACTAATCAATTAACGTAACAAATTTACCGTTAGTTATTATTACCTATTCGCCTCCATTAAACCATATTTCCATAACGAATCCGCAACGACCCTTTTTGCATGCCAAAAATACAGAGTGATGATCCCATCATCAACTCCATCGAATCCGTTGGGATTCCAAACGACATCGTCACTTTCCACATGGTTGCCACGAAGGGAAACTATTATACGTTCGAACGGTCCCGATTGCTCTATTTCAAGTGACACGTTTTTTGTTATCGATACATTTGAAGTCACCCCATTGCGCACCCTGTTTCTTTCTTTATCTAAACATCAATTTCGTTCCGAAATGCTGGTGTCCGCTAGTCGTCACGACTGCGCCGTGATTTCTGCCCTGTGGTTTTAATATGAAATTGCAAATAATATTCCTATTGTAACTATAATTTATCCTTGGTTACATGTGAGTGTTGAGGAAGAAAAGGATTTTTTATCGCAACAATGAAAAATTGTTTATCAAACAAAGAAAAATTATCTACTTACTAATGTATAGATGAACGACAATAATATGAATTTATTATGAACATTCAGATATTAAATTTACAATAAAAAAATGAACATTATGGTCGCAGCAAACCGGTCTTTAAGAATTTATGGAGCATCTAGTACAATTAGATTTAAGTGAAAAATGATGGAATCCAGTTATAGTAAATGGATTTTAATGATTTCTTTGTATTTTCTGATGCTATGTAGTAAATGGTTTACCCATTAGAAATTGCTTCAATTTTTAAGATTCACTGAACAAAATTTCAACGAAAAAGCACAATTATCAAAATTTCTCATATTTCGTTCAAGGACGTGATTGTTATAATTTTTTAGATTACTTAAAATAGATAAGTGAAAAACAATGAATGCACGAGATATTATTTCTTCATAGAAAATAATTTGTCATTAATTCGTGCTAAACAATAATCATTCAAAGTTTTTATGATACTAATAAATGCATACAAATTTTCATTTATGGAAAATTTTTGTAAATTAGTGAGACTTATCCTCAATGTCAATTTCAATGTAATTATTTCGCAATTTTTTAATGATTTTTTCTTACTTGCTGTCTGAATAAATTACTACTTTCGAGTTGATGAATTTATTAAAGATTTCGCGGTCGTCGTTTACTTGATAATTTCCTTAAACCCCCCAAAAACTGTGGAAAATTCTCCAGATGTTTCGGAACTTTTCCGCATTTCGGAGATCTGCAAGAAATTTGTTGACATTCTTGACATTTCGAAGAAATCTTCTGTGATTTTTAGAATCATGATTGAAGAATGATAATTTATTGAATAATGAATTGCGTAACAGTACATTTAGATTTGTTATTTAACAGTTAGAAAATTATTATGTATTATTTTTCATAAAAGAAGCATCTTCATAAACAACAGAAAAATTGAGCTATGTGGTTGCAAGTTTTTAAGAGTAGGTCAACCAATGTGGATGAGCGTTTCCAATTCTATTAATTTTTAATAATTCCGGCATAGGTAATATTTAAGATTGGCAACTCGTTTTGTAGCATAAAATCGCTAGAAAACGGTTCATTATTTTGAAACTTTTTCCGACAAACCGACCTCATTTATTTAAAAATAGGAAAGTTTATTTTAAAACACGTTAGTTTGTTTCAAACAAAACACAAAAATGTTCCAACGGAAAGTTGGAACGTCAATAAAATTCGGTGAAAATTTTCATTCCCCATTCGACCACCCCTAATACCTACTCTTCCACTGATCCATAGATGGCATCGTCGAGGAAATTGTGCGCGGTTTGAATCGTGACTGCCTCGTTGGGGGTTTTGCGTACGATTTTCAGTCGAGCACGCGATACCAACGTAGGAAGAGGGATTTGCATCAACGATGGCAAACCGCCGGTTTTTCATGTTTTTTACCGCGATTTGCACATTCATGACGATGTTTGGCGCAGGCACCTCTAGAGCGGTAAGTTCTTTGTAATATACCGTAAAAATTTTCTATTACCTGGATCACTATAACCAATGTTTGGTCAGATTAAAAAGTTCCACATATAAGGCTTTATTATTAGAAATATTACTTTCTTCGGAAAAGTCAACACAATGTTATTGAATGTGTGTAAAATATAACATAGAGAAGGAAAACGCCATCAAACGAAGTAACGAGCCAATTCCGTATTCTAACAAAATGTTCATATGAATTTTAAATGAGCTTTGACTGGAAATAGAATTTTTTATTGTTCATAATAAGATTTGAAAAGCGAAATTGCATATTTCCTCGCTGATTGGTTAGCTATAAACAATATTGAATAAAGAAGCACAATTTGTTTACTATTACAGTTATGCGCGGTTTCCCGAATTAAATTTCGAATAGATCGGTTAACCATGTTAGATAAATACAAACGTATTACGCTATATTATTTATTTGGCTTTATAATAATTAAATAATAAAATATTTCATTTAACGCGTGGGTAAATCGCTATTTTAGAATTGCGAAAGGGTTGCTTGAAGCTTTTACACTTCGACTACTGTCTAGATTCTCGTGAACATGGATCTTCAATCGAGTTTCCTTTGCTGCGGCTGCGATTCATGTCACTATTTACATTGATTTGGATCTTTGTTTTCGTTGAATGCAAGCATTTCCAGGAAATGGAGCCCAAACTAACACAACCGCGTTTACTTTCACTATAACGCCATTTAGCCCCTGGCATCTCCAGGTTTAATTAGATAATAGTTTCATTGGGTCTCTGAAGATACGTAAGAGACTAGAAAGAAGATAAAATACAATGGGTATTGTTGGTGTGTTCTTTGGAGAGCGGTAATGCCTCTCAATTCCACCTTTGAAAGGGGTTTTTATCTAATGTATGCCCTGTTAGTAACATCAATTTCAGAGAAGGACTTTCCAGACGTCTTCACTCACGTCGTGCTGTAAATTCTACCCTGCCGGCCTTTCGATTTCCGATACGTCAATATTCATTTGACGACGAAACACGTATATTTTCAGGATGTTTCAAGATGTGTATTCAATTTATGCCGCCCCCGAGTTAGTTAGGCGACGTGAAAAACTTGGACAACGTCGATCGGGACTACGAAATCAATTATTCCCGAATTTATTCCAATTTAAGTTGACTAAACGAAACAGAAGTTGTTGGAGAGAAGTAATATTTTCGTTTTGCTTCCCCACCGGTTCGTTTTTCCCGCCAGGCGTTGGGTTAATTTGAATTCCCCGTAATTGGTTTTGCAGTTTCGTCCGAAGCACACTTAAAATAAAAGAAGTCGACCGTAGGAGGAAAAGGGGCGAGGAAAATTTACATTCCAAAAAGTTTCGCGAGCAAGTCGCGCCACGCCGAGAACAAACGTTCCTTCTACAAATAAACAAGGACCGAAGTGATATCAATTTTTAACAATCACGATTTTTCGACAAACACTGCTAGTTCCGTTCTTGACAAAGATTCCAAATGCGACCCTTTTGTTTGTGGAATTCTGAATTACACCAATCTGCAACGACGTATCTGGGTCGAGTATCAACTCGGAATGTCCTCGGACCTAGTCGTCGGAAAAACATTTCCCGCTGAGCTCGACCCTATGCGTCCATGGATCTTCATGAATCTGTGGAAAGTATTACACCTGAATGAATTCGTTTGCAACGTCGTGTTCATCCGATGAAATCTAATGTTCCTGCATTATATTCATTCAAAATGACGTTTTCTTCTATTTCTATCTGTATTTATTACATTTTCAAGTGATGTGAAGCTTAACGAACAAAGGGAAACTCACTGAATCGTAAGAGAGAAATAAATCGAGACACAGTGCTCAGATAAAGATTCCCTACTATTGAAATAAATACTCCTATTTCTTATATTAAAATGGCAAAGTAGTTTCGTTGTTGCAACTAGGGTCTGAAAATAAATATGAACCAAACCTAAAAATCACACCCTCAGGACAGAATCATAGCACCGATGAAACGTTTATTTTTTATGCGGATTGAGCAGAATCGTCCCTTAATAAATAAGTTCCGAAACAAATGACCTCAAAATGTTTCGTAACTTTCTAAGTTTATTGATTTATTGAATAAATTTCAAAACACATTTTAATTAATTCATTAAAGTTCTCCACTCCCATAAATTTTAAGGGATGGGAGTATTCAATCCCTTTTGATGGTTCGGAGTTTCACTTTCTGCGGTAATAAATTAAGTTTTGCGCATCCGCCAAAATGCAGCTTCGCCTTTCGCTAAATTCGATAATCGATATTAACGCGCCCGATTGCACTATGAATCTCGATCTGTATGCGCCTTGATCACTATATGTGCCCCAATTTCTATTGACTTCGTCAAATTGTTAATTTTAGTAACGTGAATAGGTAATATTCGGGGAAGAACGGGAATGGTAATTTTCTTACAATATGTTAAGGAGTAAGATGTAAACGCAGTTTTAATTGGTTACGTATTTTGAAAAAAAAAACCACGGAGAAACCTACAGAAATGCCTTGGAACAGCACATGTATATATGTCGACAAAATGTAATTATGATTTAAACAGTGGCGGCTCGTGCCATTATGATTAGGTGAAGCATACATATGTAAATTTATCTTTCAAAATTCAAAAAGTCTTTCTTATCATCCTATTATATATTGGTGCTCTAACAAAGGCATAATTGAAATATTATATCCGTGAATGAAGTAAATATTACTGAAAAACGGAGAATTGGAATTTTTAGTAAATTCTAATAAAAAAATAAAGCGCTGCTTCACCTGCGTCATCGGGCGAGCCGCCACTGGATTTAAAAAGATGCAAATATCAAAAAATAAAATCAAGCAACTTCATCAAAATTCCAACTGAACTGAATGACCATGTCGTAAGGGGAATTTTAATATTATTATTGATGGTCGTGTGAATTTGAGTATTTTGGCTTCACCTACCACGTAAGGGTTGAAATTACTAAAAATACCCCGAAAAAAATAATACAGGGTCTGAAATGGAATAGAGCTAGGGCTGATATTTCTCATAACGAATTTCAATTATGTCCAGAGAAGGACACATTTTAACGTACATTTTCAAAACGGTCATAGAATATGGAAATGTTCCGAAAATTAACATTATTCTAGTAACTTGTAATTTCGGACCGATTATTCAAGTAATTACTAATGGAAAATTATCATGAGTCAGCGGTGTCATTCAAAATGAGGAAAATGAAATTTCATGCTATTGAAGTATTTTGTAATTTCGTTCTTTTCATTATTAAATAATAGTGTGATAAACGGCGTAAAACTGCCTTGAACTAGAATAAGACAGAAATATTAACTTGAATGCAATTTACAAGAAATATGGCTATTTTATTTTGTATGGTTAATTTCTTCCAAATAAATCTGTTTTTATTATTAAAAAAAAAACGAATGAAATGGAAATATTTGCTCTTCACGACATGAAGTTAAGAATTTCATTCTTGCATTAATTTTTAACAGAAAACCATTATTTTTCACGAACGATATTTATTAGTCATCAACGAATATATCTTTGAATAAAATTGATCAAAATTTTCATTTTTTGATTCAATGCCATGATCAATTGAATGAAATAACAAAAAAGAAACATTTAATTTTCAAACTAAGACAGTAATAGCGTGATGTGGCAAATGAATAAACGTTCTAATACAGCCTTGGTAATTTCTGTCTTTAATCAACAGTAGTAAATGAGTTTCGCTGGAATTAAATTAAAACCTTGATGACCATTTGTTTCGCAGTGATAAATTTAAAGCAACAGCATCGACATGGTGCAAAATCGCCATATCGGACGGGTTTTCTACTTTTTGAATGAACTTTCTCACACTTTCTGCAAATGAAGCCGTACAATTCCCGAGGTAACTGTCCGCATTCTGGATAGCAAATCCCCTTCCGCACCTTAATTTTAATTGAGAGTGAATTCTTTGCAAACTGGAATTGATGAGGATGTAATTAGGTTGAGTCAGCGAACTTTGTAACGTCGAAATTACAGATTAAAAAAGGATTCAGCTCGGCAAAGCATATTTTATAGCTGGACTCTCGTTGAATTAAAATAAATATTGATAAATAAAGGTTCGCTCTGGATCCTCCTTTCATCCACTCATCAAATCAGAGAGACTACTACATGGTTTATGTAAGTTGGATCTAAGTGATGACAAAAAAGGGAAAAAACTAGAAGTGTTCGGGCGGAATACGGAATATCGCTCTAGAAGTTCCCGTCTTCTTTTGGTTCGTATGCGGGAAACGTATCTTCATCAGTCACTGGAACTCGAGTCTTAAAATTGTTAGAAGCCTTCCTCTCCATTAAATCTGACCATTAACGCTCCTTCCTACCGACTGTAATTTATTCTCTTTCATCCGAACCGTCGAGGAACTGATTAAGACGAGCTTCGAACCTGAATTCATTTTAATTTTTCCACCACCCTTTCTGTCCATAGTTTTTAAATCTTTTCAACGAGAACGAGATGAAATATTATTTTAATTAGAAGGGTGAGCGAAGTTTCGGGAAAATTTCAGTGAAAGTTCAGTTTTAGAGCGTGATAAATAAGGGCGTAACGAAAACACGAAACGCCTGTAGCGGTTGGCGCAGGTGATCTAAATTATATATGATATTGTCGTTCTGAAATTTTAATGTACTTGGGTTGCTAAAACGTTCCATCATCGACCTCGTCTACGTTTCCATAATGCTTATCAATTTTACATCGTGATCCTGCATTCGGATAGAGAATCGCTTTCTATGTGAACGCTGAAACATGAAGCGCGCGTGGTTGTCCATTATTTTGATACAATTTTTTTTTTGGTACGCAATAAGCTGTTAATATCTGCGAATAATATTATGGCACAGCTGTAATCAATAGAGATTAGATTTTGTTGATGCGACTTGAACAATTTCATGCTTTAATTGCACTTAGAAACAAGGATTTTTATGAAATAACACAAAATTTGTCCTTGGCTTTCAGATATGAAATTTCCATACCTAATTAATCGAAGATCAATATATGGCATAAAAAGGTTTCCTTTTGTATATAGGAGACTTTGTTGTCAAACAGTAAGTTGCGATCTGTATCTAAGCAACATTATTAACATCATCAAATTGTCAAACCACACTCAAAAGTTGTATTGAAAAAACAAATACAAGTTTATGATCGTATAACGATCGAAACTTCCAAATGTTCTTTTATTGTTGACTGCAATTTTATTATCAACACAAATGAACATCATCTGAAAAAAGAAAAACAAATAGTAATTCATCTGATATTCAATAAAAGAACTTTATCTTTCGGACTAATCGTTTTTTCCATTGTATGCCGAAAAAAATTTGAAGGCTCGATCGAAATCCAACCTGAACAAATTCGCTAAAAATACACGGAAAGAAGACTTAATTTCGAACCCTCCAGCGCCTTCAGGTATTTTGATTGAACACAAAGCAGATTAATGGAAGTCGAAAACCGGTGAAAAGATAATAAGCAAAGAGGAAGAATCCCTCAGATTTCCTGGTACGCTGCCGTCATCCCGGTTCCACCGTAGGTCGCTTCCGCCATAGTTGATAATTGTTACATCGTGAGAGTGGCCTAAGGAGCTGTTTAATTCGAATCCCCTCACGTTACGTGCGTTGGGTGAAAATGTGCTAGATCAGCATCCGCGGAAGTGGGACCGCAGGCGAAATCCTCTGTTATATATTAGGAGATATAGAAGGAAGGGTGTTGGGATGCGAAAATTCAGTACGTGATTTGGAGAGCGTGTGTGCAACATGAAAGGGGTATTCTCAAGAAGATGGACGTAAATAGGAGTTGTGTATTCGCATAACACCAATATTTCAATCAGTGACGACAAAATTTACGTTCTGCAGTGTGAAAGGAATACATTTACATTCAAAGAAATTTAGCTGTAATAATCACAGGAATTTAGTGCTCAAACAGAATTTCTAGTGAAAAGAGCGACAAAAGGAATATTCTGTAGTGAATAAACTAACATAAATCCACTACAAAGTAAAGTTAATATCAGAACAGAAAACTTTCATTATTGCGGGAATAAAATCTCATACTGAGTACCGGCATAATTCCTGTCCTTCGGCGGTGCCTCTTTCTGGGTACAATATTTTGGATTGCTCACGGCAGGAATATGTAGTAACATGAAAAGTTAGATTTCTTTGGGTTTTGGGGTGGGGTGAAACTCGTAGAGGAATATTTATATCTGCTCAATCTCTTGGTTATTACAGCAATCATAAGTTAAAAAGTTATGCTTTATTACAGTTTACTTCTTTCGTATTACAGGAATTCTTAGTGGAATATTCATTGCTGATAACAGTTTACTTATTCACGTGTTACAGAAATTTCTATCTCTGATATAGCATAAATGTTTTCGTTTAAAAATGTACGTTTTTTTTTGTAAAAATTATTTTCAGAAAATCCCGTAGGAAATCTGGGATTCAATTAATGCCTTATGAAAAATTTTCATATACCCGATATTATCTATTCGATGATATCGGGTATTTGACCAGTAATTAAAAATCGCTTTTCGTTATAACTCTAAATTTCGTTCGAAATTCGAACCTCATCGGGAGATGATTGACAAGTGAAAATTGATAAAATTTAAAAGCTAACTACAAAATAATTAAACAATTCCAACTGGAAAAAACAATTCAAACAAGTCCAATTCTACTCTTGTCGCATTTCAGAAGAAAACTTTAGATGTTGCTGAGATTATTTGTGTCAGTCTTCTTATTCATAGTTTGATGTTGATCTATGTGACACATCTCGAGGAAAAGTCTCTTCTTATATTTGTCTTCTTTTTTCTTCTTTTTTTTTTGACAGACGATTTTATACACTGTATTCATTTTCGAAAAAACATCTTTTTGTTGATGGAATAAAGGTTTTAATGTGACTAAATTTGAATTGGAGATATTAATATTTGTATATTTCTTGAATAACTTTCTCAGCTCTTCAGAAAGGCCAATGGTATAAAGCAAAGTGATAAATTGTTGTTGAACGTCCAAAATTCTCCTTTCTCTTAACGTGTTTTCACCAAAAATCAATTTCTTCAAAAAACTTCTATATTATCTGTATATTGTCTTACGTACTTAAATTTAAATAACAGTTCTCGTAGTTTATTTATCAAATTCTGAACATTGTAGTTCCAAGATGTTTAATTGTTTTTGTTTCTGCTATTGATGTTTCTTTATCGATAATGAAATTCCCAAGTTTCGGAGGACCAAACGCATATGACGAAAATACCATGTATTTGGTTTTCTCTACTTTTTTTCTTGTATATTAACCATTTTTTATCTTTAAGAATTGCCGTTGTGCTATCTCCTTTAGTTCTTTCTATGAGTTTACTGTGTACTGTACCACAGCATCGTCAGTCTATCCATCTGCTTCTTTAATTTTCATATTGATATAGACGACAAACAAAATTGGACCCAACACAGTTCCTTGTGGGACGCCATATTTAACAAGTTCGATTTCTACAATTTGTTTTCGATTCAAAAAGTCTGTAACTTGGTCCTCTTAATCCGTAGCTTTCTAATTTATGGAGAAGCTTTTTTGAGTTTTCTTATTGAATCTTGAGTGGACCGTTCATTTTTGAAATCGGATTGGTTCTCACTAATAATTTGATTTTCTTCGAGGTATTGAACAACATGCACTTTAATAATTTTCTCTGGATGATTAGCTAAGTTAGAGTTAATGATATAGACATGTAGTTTAAAACCTGGGAGCGGTCTCCTACCTTATAGATTGGTTTCACTATTCCCAACTTAGATGCAACTGGAAACTTTCCTGTTTCGGAACATTTATTCAAAAGATAAGTAATCAATTAAAAATCCTGTTAATGACTTCGGAAAATCGGTTTAAAAAAAGAGGAAAGCGAATAGCTTAATATACTGAATTTTTCAATGTAGTCCCCAGCTTTGCATATCACTATTCATATTACTCCTATTCGAATTTATGAACGGCAATTTCGATTAATTCGCTCACAAAGAGTTAATTGGCGCTATTTCTTGTCATTGTTACAAACTAACATTTATAAATCATTAATATATACTTATTCAATCACCAATGCTTCACAAATGTGGAATATTCAAGCTCAAGTGTTGATCAAGTCCAACGCTAATGGTAAAGACTCATCTTTGAAATAAATTCCTGCACTTAATAAAACCTATTCCTGTGAAAATTAATAGTTTGATATAATGCATCAATAGAAATCGAATTTTATTAACGATTTCGGAAAAAACATTTTTAACTTCATGGTAATTCCATTGTCAAGTACAAGAATATTTCCTGTTCCGTATTCCTGTGATGAGTGTTACTCCAGTCCGTTAGTTAAGAGCATAAATTATTATTTATATTCCACTGCTTTGTATCAATGACAGTTTTATTCCTGTACTTAAGAAAATTCATTCCTGCTATACCACAAAGCATTTTCATCATCAGAATTATTCCATTTGTCTTCAAAGTTTTGAATCCCTTTAATAAGCACAGCTCTTCCTGACCTGAGCAGATGTTTTGATTTCATATTTATCGGACAGCAGCTATTATTTTATCAGTGCGATAACAGGAATCCGTTTTACTAGAAATTCCTGTTATCTTCTTTCGGTGTAGATGTCTACAAATCCAAACCCAAATAATAAAACCGATGTTTGTGCTTTTAAAAGGAGGCCCTAAGGAGACATTTATTAGGAGCAATATGAAAGGGTTTCCATAGTCTCAAAGCGAACTTCACCCAGCCACACGATGGCGGCTGGCCTTATCGCCTCCAATGAATGTGAATAATTTTACCCTACATTCGTATCAACAGCAGTATCTATAATTCCGTAGAGTATACTTCATTTCAATGATAAAGACTGTTACGCACAAATTCGCGTTAACCTCAAATCATTTCTCAATTCATGTGGAAATATATGCTTGGCCATTGAAGAAACAGAATTCAAATTCTGGTTGACGTTTCAACTTTTGGACTTCTCGTTATATTCCCGAATCTCGTACCCATAGCCTTTGATCCCGAATTACCCGGTCCAGATACGGACCGCCAACCCCTTCCACTCGACCTTATTCCTTATTCTTCGTGGCGCGGCGGCAACGATTCCCGTTCGACTCTCATTAGTTTAATCGAAATCAAGATTCTCGGAAACTGAAAAGATTAGGCGTTTTCCGCGGCATTTATTCGGGCCTGATTCCGCCCTATAAATTGTTCCATCTTGAACAATCCGCCATCCCGTTATTCCCGTTTCTACCAGATTCCCACTAGCTTTCATTAAAGACGTCTGCTAGATAATACGGTGTAAAATACGTTCCCGTTTCTCTAAGACTCCATTAAAATTGTTCCCGGAAAACTGGCGCAAAACATTAAAATGTGCTCTTAATTATACGTTATCCGGACATTTCCGACGTCAAGATGGACGGTCGCTAACGACTGCTGCTGGTCGCTCTGCGTGGATTGGGGTCAACTGGTTGTGGAAAAAGGAGAAAACTCGAAAGTGTAATATCGCAATATTAATTTCCATTTTCAATATTCAGTTCGGATACAAGACGTTGTTTTCTTCTTAAGAAATTAAAAGAAAGGATATTAACTTTCGAGGGTAGCTTTCCTCGGAATATGAGCCAAGATAATGCCAAGTACGGAATCAATAAATAAAGAGCTGCCTGATATAAAACGAATTTATATAACCAATCTTCTCGGCTATTTAATGAAAAGCTTCAGCACACACGCTAGTGATAAACAATCGACAACGCTTTCCAATTAATCAATCTTTCGAGAAATGAAAAAATGTTCCCTGCGTGAACACAATATCAATTTTTTCCTGACAAAAGGGGTGTTTTGAAATTGCAATGTCAACTTTCATGTTGTAATAACTTAATTTTTTTGATCGTAGGTGAACATCAGCAACACGTGGATGCTTCCCGAGGAAGATTTTCCGGTATTTTACCGATATTTCCGCGATCGTATTTCCTGGTACGAAGCAGATGCAGTGTGTCAATTTCACCATGCCAACCTGGTTACCGGTAAGTGGTCTGAATCTCGTTAGCTGCTAATGCCGGAGCTTGCCAGCGTTCACCTCGAAACGTCATCGAGGCTTCACTTACACTCCTGAGCGCCCCGAATGTGGCTAATCTGATCGGAGCCGAACGAATCGAGTTATTTTTTTAAAGCACATTGACGAAGCGCGATGGATATAAGGTTTATCATCTTTCGTTGTATTTTGTTAACTGAACGACTGGGGCGACGATGAAGGGTTGCGGTATGATTATTCCTCGGCTATTATTTTCTTAACCCCATTTACATACAGCCGCTTCCACTTGCACTTTACAAGGCCCAAAACGAATTAACTAGGTGTTGAAATTCAAAACAAAATCGATAGTTAGGAGTTATTGCGGACCGTTTGTATGGAAAGTAACTTTGATATCCAAATACCTTTCCGTTACTACTAAATCTGAACAGAAAACTTCGGTCTTTTATCTTGGAAGTTATATGAGATATCTGGGTATCACAGGACCCCAATTCTATAGGGGGATCATGCACAAAATCCCTCGTTGACCCTAACTACGGTTGTGCAATAAGGTTTGTATAATCATGCTTTGCATTGTATTCGATAGATATTCGGAACTAAAGGTAGAACTTTCTTTATGACCTGAAACGCGTAGCATTTGAGAATTCAGTCATCTGAGTGTTTACTATTAGGATTACAATCGAACCATTCTAGCCAGGAATGTTCATTAACCGTTATTACAACATTGCACGTGATTAGAACCTGCCAAATGGACTTCCAATTCGTGTTACATGACTTTCAAATTGTAATTACCACTTTATTTGTCGCGTACAGCTCGGTCCCCATTTAGAGCAGTTTCAACTTTGCGTATTGAATAGAAAATTCAGTATTCCGCATGCTGATTTAATCGGATGAATTTCGAGGGCACACCGTTAGAGATCCGAATTTCTGGACTATTGATAATCAATATATGTACACGTTTATTCCAGTGCGGTAAATATCATTCTGTTTATTCTGACTGAAAGCCCGATGCATACAAAAGTGCGACGCTTCTTCTACTCGCTTTGTATGATCATATTTCTTACTTTTAGTTTCAAATCGTTTTGATCTCTAATGTCAAAATATTTTGTAATGTTGATGTATTTTCATTCACTTTTTTTTAAAGGGCGTGTAGCATAATTTCCCTTCTCCCGGCGCAAAATCAGAAATCCCCCTGTTAAAAAAAGCCAATTAAAGCCGAATACATTGATACGGGTACCCACGGGATTGTTTTACCCTACGGGTACTCACGGGACCATTTGGCTCGTATAGTATGGGTGCCCTTGGGGCTATTTGAGTCGCGTGATACATTTTATTGTTCATGCAATACATTCAAGGAAAAGATTTCATCTTTACACTACACGAAAATAGAAGTTCGATTCATAGCAATGCACCATCGGTGTTACATTTTATTAGATCATTTAATTATTATCAAGTCAATTAAATGTGCTTTATATTGATTTCATTTACCAATTCGGTAAATCAAAGAAATTTCCCATTTTTCCTCTCCCCACAGTTTCCATTTCACCCATCACGTTTTGGCAGGCTTCGAATCCATCATTCACGACGGAAAAAGTACATGAAATCAAACCCCGTTCCATCAATTCTGACGCGGAATGGCTAATTGAAAATCGTAATTTCGATATTCTACGTTTGTCGCTCCGTCGCCTCGCTACCGCTGCTGCTATCCAGATGGGGATGATAATGCGCATCTTTTGTTGGAATTTATACGCCGCTGGTTGTAAAGGTTTCAATAAATTCACCAAAATTTCTCAGTTTAGTGGGAAACCAGGCTTTTGTTTTAGTTTGATACTCAAACTCGACCGTTTCGCAGGCAGTTATAAAACATTTCTTGTTACATGAATTTATTCAAGATGTGTGCGACAATTCAAAAAACTACATATATGGTATCGCTAATGGTTTACAGATAGTAGCCGGCAAGTCCAATCAAGAGACCACCAGTAAATCCTGCGGCGAATTTTAGATTGGCAGACGCGCTGCGAATATCGCCATTTGTATTTCCGGTTCTCAGCAACATACCGATGCCGTGGTAATTGACGGTGATCAAATTGTGATTTTTAGCTAAACCAAAGAGAATGATACTACCGCCAGTGGAAATTAATAGGGGTTTAGCTAATTTCACCAGCAGGATGCCACCAATGTAACCAGATGATGCAGCTATCGCCAATCGATAGTCTGGATGAATGTCTTCAACTTTTCTCACCACCTGCACTACAGACATTTTTCGGAAAAATTTTAGTACCTCACTTAGTTGAATAATTTTGAAGTATTAGCACATTGACATTAATACCTCGCCTTCTTGAATCAAATGAAGTATGTGCAAGAATATAAATTGGTTTCAAACGGTAAGGTGTCGTTCTGGGCTCAAAGCTGAAACCAATGGATGTTGGATTAGGCCAAGATTTGGCATAAACATGGGTACTCTGCGAGGCAATGGATGGCTCCTATTCGCAATCCAGGGTATTGAATATACTTTCCAGAATTTTCGGAGTTTGGACCCATCACCAAAAATCACATTTTTTGCTTATAACATTTCCTCGCTCGCCATGCTTATTTGGAAAAATAAAATCTTTAGACTGAAAGAATCACGACAATACTTTAAGAAACACTCTGGCATACCACAATGTTGAGTGCTAATATCTCTAAGTACTATTGGTACTATTGCTGGCATGAGTGACAATGAAAACCACTAGCTCCGATTCTGAGGAAGGACTCCATGATATGATAATATGATGTTAGGGAGTCTACAGAAAAGACATAGCACTTCCTCAATACTCAAGTTTATTCCAAAGAACTGTCTGTCATTCTGACTATCAGTAACAAAGTTAATCTCAAACGTAGGGTTTGCTCAACATTACGTCAAATAAACACAAAAAGGCTCATAGTGAAGTCAAGGAAACGGAAAATTTGTTTCCTCGAAGTCAATTGTTTGGATGTTACCATTACTCAAATATTCTAGAACACGAGCACTCAAAAAAGCGTATCCGTGTGTTTTTTCCGAGTTTTAACGTGAGCTTCAATGCTAGAGAAGCCATTTTCTTTTGAAAACATGCACAAGGAAATTCACTGTCGAATGAGATGCCGTGACAAATAGTCAGCCGTTCAATGACCAAAACAAAAGGTTTTCTCTCTAGAAAAATCGAATTTCAATCACGGGCCCAAAGTCCTAAAATTCTGAAAATACTTGACCTACCCAAGAGTGAAGGTTCCAGAGTAGTTGGACTTGGTATTTTTTTTGGAAAAAACATCTAGGGGTCATGGATAGAATTTCTACATGGCTCCGAGGACTCCTCATTGTCCAGCCAAAGCTCAGCGCAATCGGATGAACGGTTCACGAGATATTGACGAAAAACTAAAAAGAGGTCTTTTGGCTGTGTCAACCTGAACGAGAGTCGAGGAAGGCTGAAAAGTCGCGTGCACCATTTTTTTCATCAGAGACTGTCGTCTGAAACACCCAAACATTGATTTTGTCTCTGAGCTCCGAATGACCACTTACCCGGCTATACCCTTTGCATTTTATTATGGAAAATAAATCAACTATAATCTATGTTAATCCGCGTTAGCTATGGTTAACCCACATTTATATTCTGAGCAATTGGATCCCATTAACAGAACGTTAACAGAGAATCGTCGAGAGTAGAAATTTCCAATCCTCATTGAACCTTCACTCCTTTTCAATAAGATGAATCCACCTTGTAGTTGTGAAAGTTTCGGTAATTTCCATTTCCCTTATAGTACAGAAACTGTCTGATATCGAGGATTCAAAGATGAGCAGTTGCTCCAAAAATTAATTTTACCAAAGTTCATACTTTGTTAGTGTTTGAAGCTCTTGTTAGTTAGCATTAACCGCCTTTGTGTGCTTAAAACTTTCCGTTATTTCCAATTTCAACAATATTAACAATTTTGCATCGATCCTATGCTAAGGTATAACTAGAACGTTTTCATTTTGTGTATATGTTCGAAGTATCGGCAAATACGACCAATTTCGTTAATAACAAAGTTCGAATATTCAGGTCTGAACTTCTGATATTACCCTCTCGCTTCCCCATCCGATTAAATTGAATTTTGCGGATACTTCAATCGGTTAATCAGAATCAACCCTTGATGAACCAGTAGAATGTTATTAATGATGATGCGATGGAAAGCGAGTGCATAACAGATGTTGGGATAGAAATGAAATGTGTGCAGTATTAACCGTACAAGACACATACTAATTGGGAAATTATGTAGACAACGACGTTAAGACCCGAATCCTCTTCATAACATTCTGTACTTAAACGGAATTTACGGAAAAACCACGCCCAAATGGAGGTGAATTTAATCTTGCACAACGATAAATTTTTACGCGCGTTTCGGGTTTGTAGTGGAACAGGGGGTGAGTTCGAGCATAATTAAACCGTCCGGTCCATTCGGTCCTTTGTGCATTACGATCGAAGTGCTGAAACCGGAAAGAAGACGAAAAAGGATAATTAGCGTTTGGGGTTTCACCAATGTGCCACCCAAACTAACAAATGTCTGGTCGGGAAATGTTTCTCGGGCTTTTAACATAAAACAATTCGATACATTACCTAGAAATGCTTATAGGTGAGGAGATTTCTTTGGAAAGCTTGCTTTTGCGTTACTATGAATCTGAAGTTTAGAACTCTTTTTCTTATTGAATTATGAATATTATGTTTTTATATTCTGTATAACTATTGTTATAACTAAGTGGGATTGAAAATTCAGTTTAGCCAAAAAAGACAAAATCTATGTTGGTTACCATTCTTCACATATTGTCCTTCTCTACTATTGACGTTTTTCAGCGCACCCCATTTTAAACTGATTTTGTGTTGCCTTAAAAATAAGTTAATTTCTGAACAACTAAGTTGTAGTTCAAGTTTTTCTGATTTAAGCCACTCAAATTCGGTCTCGACTCGAAGCACGATCGAAGCGATTTTGGAGCGCGATTTCGGAACGCAAACAGTATCCACTCCGGTACTCTCCTAGCGATCGTGATGCGCCAGTCGCGGCCAGCGATTAGTAGTCCAGTCAATGGAGAAATTTCATGGAAGAAATTAATTAATTAAGGGTTGTGATTATATCAGGTTTCCATAAGGACTGCAATCGAGCGTCCTAGGAGGTGGGGATGCAGTTCAAAGTTTCGAAATCACACGTTTTCGCTTCTAGTTTATAAACTATGGATTTTTTTGGAAATGTCTTCGAGCAAACTTTTAGATAACAGAAATACCTTCAATCTGAAATTGGTTTCGTTCCATTTGGGTTGACGGTTAACAAGAAAACTGCAAAAAACTTCTTAAAATAGGCGTTTTTTGCAAACGTGATATTTACGACGCCAATTTTTTTTTGATATTTTTTATTACTTTAAAATGAAGATTTTATAGCATTAAATCGAACGGAATGAAAAAAACTATTGTAGCATTCATGGTTCACGACATATAACAATTTGTTTATAAAAAACTGCCTTTTTCACGACAAAACGTGCTAGTTGTCGGCAATGTTTTTCAATTTTTTTTTATTAATTATTATAGCTGAAGACCCATATTTTACTCTGCTGAAAAGTTTCAGACTAGGAAATGCGAAAAAGACTATTTTTTTCAACATTGAAAATAAGGTACATTTTTTTCCATAAACAAATAGCCTCAGACGGTTCATTTTGATCTTCAGAAATTCCATTTTCGCGCGAATGAAAACAAGCATTGAAATGAAGGGCTTGACGTTTCAAGAAATCTTCTACGACTTTTGAAATGCGAGCTGCATTTTTTTTCTTAAAAACATCACAATAGCTTTATAAACAACAATTCAGGAATTAATTCGACTTCATACTCTTCCCAATGAATTATATTTTATGTTGCTTCAGAGGAATATGAAATAAACCATGTGTTTGTGGAAAAAAGACGAAAATTTGGACGGGTCGTCGCATTATCATCTTGTGGTCGATGGGGTCTTGGAGGGAATAGCAGTTCGGCGCGTATCGTAGTCGTGACTGCCTCCATAATCTTCGAGCGATTGTTTTGGAAAACTCAATCCAATATTACAAACAACAACCCACCCGAGTTTCAAAGCAAAGTGCCGACTATGTCGACTGGACGGGATGAAATCCTCTCGATTTGGATTGAAAATGACTGTGCACCGGAATCGGATCAAATTGTCACCTGTTTATTTGTATCAAAAACAGGCATATTGTTACTTTTTCTTTTAACATTATAAAATATAATTCATTACGAAAACTAGGAAATTGAATTAATTCTGAAATTGTAGTTTGTACAGGCACTGTGACGTTTTTTAAAAAAAAATGCAACTCGCGTTCAAAAAGTCGTACACGATTTCTTGGAGTGTCAAGTTCTTTATAACAATGCTTTTTTCCATTCGCGAGAAAATGAAATCTCTTAAGATCAAAATAAATCGTCTCAGGCTATTTGTTTATAAAAAAAATGTACCTTATTTTCAATGTCGTAAAAAGTAGACTTTCTCGCATTTTCTAGTCTGAAAATTTTCAGGAAAGTAAAATATGGGTCTTCAGCTATAATAGTTAAACAAAAAAAAATCGAAAAATATTGCCGACAACTAGCACGTTTCGTCGTGAAAAAGGCAGTTTTTATAAACAAATTGCTATATCTCGTGAACGATGAACGTAATAATTTTTTTTTTTGATTAAGTTTGATTTGACGCTATAAGAGCTTCATTTTAAAATGATGACAAATATCAAGAAAGATTTTGCGTCGTAAATATCACGTTTACAAAAAACCTCTATTTTGAGAAGTTTTTTCCAGTTTTCTTGTTAACCGTCAACCCAAATTGAACGAAACCAAATTCAAGGTGAAGGTATTGCTGGCATCTAGAACATTTGTTTGTAGATATTTTCAAGAAAATTAATAGTTTGAAATCTAGAAGCGAAAAGGCGTGATTTCAAAACTTTGAACCGCACGATAGCAGTCCTTATGGAAACCTCATATTGTACTCACAACCCTAAGCGATTTCCACTGGGTCACTACTTGTAATTAATTTTTTTTATTCAGCACTGCAAATTTCTCTATTGATTGGACTATAGTTCCGTCGGGCCACTACCGTGCTTCGGAACGGGTACTTCGGATCGGAACGGGATACAAATACCAAGTACCGAGCGCTGTAGCGTTTCTCTCGCGATTGCGCGAACTGGTTGCGCCCGCATCGATCGATGCTTCGATCTGAAATGGTTGGAAAAAGGTTTATTTGGTGAAAACTGAAAAGTTTAATTGTTTGATACTGATATCACTTTGCGATCGTTGCGTTTTATGCGCAATTGTTATCTTAGAATAACTTTTGTAGGTAACAATGATCGCAAAAATTTGAAATTGGATTTTATTTTCCACAAATTTCGCCAAAAGAATTTCTGGTGTTTCTCTTCCTCAAAGCCATAAGACATATTAATTAAATTATTCGTTAGTTAATTTTTGACATTAGATATATCAGTATATTTAGTTCACTTGTACATATTTATGATATTCACTTGTTCAATTGTCATTATTTCGTAAAGAAGCAAGGATTTCTTGCGAAATATAGAGAATATTTCTGTTATCAAAATGGTCTTTCATTGAAATTATAACATCAAGTATTTGCGATTTTGTTCCCATCTCTACAAAGCACAACAACAGGGGCCACAAAAAAATTGCATATTCAATGACTTTTCTGATCTTTCCAAATATAACAAAACAAAATATAAATGTTTGAAAAAGGAGTAAATTCAAAATTTCTTTACGTTTTGCAACGAGTCTATTAGTTGCAGAATATTTATACTTTATAAGCTAAATATAAAAAATTAAAAATATTTTATTCTTTCTTTTTCAGTCAGTTATTCAGTGATTTAAATTTTGTCAATTGCATATTTTAGACCTAATAACTTACGAAGCTTGGAGATTTGATCTACTTTTAGGTAGGGATGTTGGTATCGGTATTTCTGTATCGCATCCTATCGGAAGCAAAGTATCAATTCTCTGCAATATTGTATCCTATGGTTTGATAAAAAGTAAAAAATCATGCTGATATAAAAAAATAACTAGTCGAAGACTGTGTTCACTACTTGTTTGAGGAAAATAGAAAGCAGTTGGAAGGTTGGAGAGATTTATGGAAATGGGTTGAGTGTGTTACTTCATAAAAGTGAGGCATGAACATTGGGAAAAAAAGAAGATGGATGAAACCCTTGAAGGAGAGAAGAGCTGTTTTTTTGGAGTATTCACTAATACATTTAAAGTCTTAAAAGGAATGATTAAAGGGAAGAATGCGAGAGGAAGATCACCACTCGACTATTTTAGACTACTAAGCGGAGTGAAAAGAAGTCACACCGCAGCAAACAAGTTACAAGTTACTCAAACCTAAATTTTTTCAAGACAAGACAAGGAATTTGACCAGTGCTTGCTCAGTTTCATTTCGACCATAAAAATCCCAACTTTACAAGAATGTCCGGGTGTTCCCTCGCTGGATGCATAAAAGTGGTAACGTATTTTGCAAATGAAACAGTTTCCGCGGAAAAAGCCACATAATAAGCAAGCCAAAAACTAATTAGACACAGTGTCACGCCGTTGTCTTCACGGCTGTAGGGTTATGAAGTTTAGTGACCTGTACCCCATATTAGCGTTGGATGGTTGTAAAATTTTATGGGTTATTACACAATTCCTGGTGTACACCATCTTTATGTGCGGTTGCATGCACGTATAGCAGCACGTTACGGGCCGGAGGCTTTCTTCCTTTGTATTAACCATCGTAACTTTCATCTCCACTACTGCTCCGCCACCGATGTAACTCGGTTTTCGAATATAATCCGATTCAATTTAATCTATGAGGGTTGCAGTAATGAACACGAAACAAGTTAATCCGAATCGAGTATAAACATTATTCGGGTATACAGAAAGTTCGACTGATTAATCATCTCCATTGTTCTCTCATTTGTTTCATAAATTGGAACGTAAGGAATCAACGCCGGTCTACCTACCCTCGGATCATATATCAAACCCCGGAGCTCAAAACGCTCCGGATCGGAGAAGGTAGAAACCGAATTATAATAACCTATATTTCTTGATAATCTTGGGCGCATGCGACAGGAAGTTAATGGATGGGTTTCTCCTTACAAAATTCTCTGATTTGTTAACTTATGTTTTATATGTATGATTTTTATGACTACTCTCACACTTATTGTATGAATAATAGTTACTGAAAAACAATTTAAAACACATAAAAAAATGTTCATCTTAGGAACAGCGAACAAATAAGGATGTGTCTTATCCAGAAAGTCACTGTCTTGGTGTTGGAAATACAAGGCTTTGGTCCACACCACCGTGACGCCAGACGTGCCATTTCGATGACACACTCCATTTTTTTTCCACTCCGAGTCATGTGTCCGATGGATGTCCGAAAGCGGATAAGGCTTGGCACGTTATCCGACCACATAACAAAGAGGGAGAATTCATTGACAGTATCTGGCAACACCCCCATCTGCATCATTTATCACCATGTCTTGTTGAATTTCCTTTCCGGTCCTTCCAGAAACCGTCTTTTATTACGTCTCCCAGATTATAACGTTCGCGGAGTTGACATCTCAGTTGCGAATACTTCTCGATAACGTTCCAGATTCATATTTCTACTGTGACGCAGGTTGTTTTCGATGCCGGTCACGAATCCTGAACACGGTCTCGTTAATTCGATAACGACAGACAAGGCTTTGTGGCAAATTGCGTCGTCTGATAAATTCGACGAATTCGTATGAAATAAGCCGGATAATTTCGTTCCCAAGAAAACCTACCTTCTCCCGACATTAAACTTCAAACAAAAGCATTTTAAAGGGCAACGCAACAATGTTGAATGGAGTTTATGTAAATTTTAATACCCTCCCGAATTCAATTACCTTTTCGTTAGACCGTATCTTCTTATCCTTATGGGTTGGCACGCAACCTGTATGTACATAAAAAGGGATTTCGTCCGTATTTTATGGGCTGATCTTGCGAATGGAAAAACGGGATTCGTAAAGAAAAGTCTTTCTAGTTATTAGACTATCTACTTCAGTCTGACCGCATTATTAAAATTTATTTTTCGAATGACCTGCTGCTAAGTTTGCTTATGCTGTTTTAATTACATTCATTGTTACAAGCAGACAATAAATGAGCGATTCGAATTAATTAACGACCTCCTATTTACATTTGACGCTAATCTTCATTTCACAATTAGATATACCGGCAGTTTGGACAAATTAAATTTGCATTCCGAGCGGTGCTTCGGCGGAAATCACACTTTATTTGAGAGGTCAGATCAGTTAAAATTATTTGACACGTTCTTTAGATTGCAGATTTTTATTCGATATTCTAGAAAACGAAAGAATTAAACGAATACCCGACACCATTTTCAATTCATTTTTCATTATTCATGTTTCATTCAATTATAATTCAGATATTCAAAATTAAGGTGTTTGTTAGTTTGTTTCTCAAAGTTGCTCTCACCTGAAGATAGTTTTTAATAAACTGATTCTGAGAATTTTTTAACGTTTCACCCTAACACCCGTAGGCGGATCCATGGGGCGGGGGCACAGGGGCACGTGCCCCCCCAGACCGAGGAAATTTCCCTTGGTTCGCTATTTTTAGGTAACTAGTAATAGTTGTGCCCCCCGACCGAGGAAATTGTCGTGTGAGGAACTACTAAAATTTAAATTAGTTTTGTCCCTCCAGAAAAAAATCCTGGATCCGGCCTTGCTAACTCCTAATAATGATAATAATCAATGAATTAAGTAAAGCCTATCATGAGTTGTCATCTATATATTTAGGAGATTTTAATTTTAATTTTCATGTTTTAACAAGTAGTTCGATGGGTTTCACTGAGACGGTCGATAGGTATTTGCGCTGGATTCCACCAATTTTTAACAATTATTATTGTTTTGTTGGAGTAGTTGAAGCTGTAGCGAAAAAAACAATGCCAAGAAGTTATAGGAAAGATCATCTTTCTGGATGGACAAAAGAAAATGAAAATTTTATAGAAAATACCAAAAAAATCCTAGTCAGAATATGGCGGATGAGATTATAAATTGACTTAACGATTCAAGGAAAAAGAAGTGGTGGAATTCTCTAATAGAAAAAAGAATTTTACCCATGACAGTTGAAGTAGTTGAAAATTGCTGAATAAGCTGAGCGTGAACATGAAGCAACAACACAAAATGCCAGTTAATTCGATGGCTAACCATTTGGTGAATATGACGCATTTTATTAAATTTACGAAAAGTATGAGAGCGAGAGTAAAAAATGTCATAAAGAAAGAAAAGAAAAACGCGACTAAGCAAAATTTCCTTAGAAATTAGTTTCTTTAGATGAATTAAAAGTGGCAATAAGTAAATTTAAAAAAGGAGACCTGCTGACTTTGAGGAGATATATCCTGAATTTTCACATCAATTGGGGTTTCCTCTTTGAGGTGGCAATTTACATCTTGATGTAATGCAAAATTCCTAAAGATTTCAAGAAAATAAAAATTATTGCAATATTAAAGCCTGGAAAATCAGAGGAAAATTTTGTCAGACCAATTTCACTCAGTGTTTATTGTAAAATTTTGTAACGACTATATTTATATATATATATATATATATTCGAATTATTCTCTGAGTCCAAAACGGTTATTTCATCATAATTAGGTTTATGTCCAGTTTCAGTTGTGTGTTTAGACAAAGCACAAGAATTAACTCTTCTATTAATATCACTTCGGTGAGATGTTATTCTTTTGTTAAGTGTTCTTTTAGTTTCACCTATGTATACTCCATCACAATTAAAACAAGGAATTTTATAAATTACACAGGATTTCTTCATTGGTAAAATTGGGTCCTTTAGTTTTGTAAATAAATTCTTCGACTTGTTAGTATAATTGAAAGAAAAAAGAATATCATCTTGTCTCAACAATTTCGATAAATTATCTGATAATCCGATAGCTTTTGGTAAAATATATATATATATATGTAACAGAATATTGGAACAAATGGAATTCAGACCAACAAAAGTTGTGATCACGACAAATATTGAAGCTGGTTTTCAAAATCGACTAAAAACTGGAATAGCATTCGTAGATACGGTACTGTATGGAAACAAGATTTGATTCTCAAATTACATAAAATAATAAAAAATGATGACATTATAGAACTGATGTAACTATTAGAGTGTTCCTAGTAGAAAAAGGTAGCAGACCCAAAATATAGAATGATGGTCTTCCTCAAGGCTCCGTTTTGTCACCGTTATTATTTAACCTTTATATTAATAAAGGTCACTAATGTGACTTGAAATGTGAACTAATGTGACATGAAAAAAATTTATATACGCTAATGTTATAGCATTTGCTGTACAGCATAAGGATTTTCATGAAATTGAACAAATGTTGACTGAGGACTTAATAAATTTAAATACTTACTTCGAAAATTGGCGTCTCAATATAAATCGATTGGAAACCACCGAAAAAGCACAGAGTTGAAAGTCTTTTTCAAAGGACGAAACTATGTCATAACTTCCAACCTACATATCTTGGAGTTACTTTCAACACCTCGTTGACATATAAATACCATTTAGTTGAAGTAAATCAAGAACTTAAAAGTCGTTGCAATATTTCAAAGAAAGTACTTGAGGCGCAAATGCAAATATGCTACGAACATCCACTATGGCCATTTAATTGATCCTACAGCGAAATATTGTTCTCCAGTTTGGAAAAATAGCTGAGAATAATATCAAATTGGAAATACGATGTTTCAAAACACATTTTTGTAGCTTTTATGAATTCATTTTTGGTAGCGTTGTATTAAGTTGTATTTTTATTCCAGTTCAAATTGACGGTTGTAGTATGGGAGCACCATTATCCTCTGTAATTGCCGAACTGGTAATGGAAGATCTACAAGAATGAAAAATCTTGAATATACACATTTTTAAAAGATATGTAGACGACTGTTTGACAGTTGAAAATGAATTCTTGTCTATATTAAATAGTTTCAATGCATATCATATTAAATTAAAATTCACAATGGAAAAGAGATGAATAATAAAATTAATTTCTTAGATCTCACCTTGATTAATAAGTCATCAAATATCAAACCATCTGGTATACTAAATACTTGGTCGGGCTGATACCTAAACTATTAACTTCCTCTACTGTCTACAAGAAAAATGTCATTGCATATCATGATAGAGCTCTCAAATTGACATCGTTAATATAGAGATATTACAATCAACATGGCTAAATCCATACTTCTAGAGAACGCATACCCAAACATCTTATAGATAAAATATTTGAAAATTCATAGACTTTACAATGAGTGATAGCAGGCGGGATCTCATCGTCCTGATAATAATAGTGAGAATAAATATATGGCTTTACTCGTATGTGAGAAATTTGTCAGAAACTATGAAACCATTTGAAAAAGTTTAATATTACCATAGCACATCAAAATAGTAACAATTTAAATCATATATATAGCCAACTAAAAACAAAAATTCCAAAGGAAAATGCTCGAATGTAGTATACAAAATAGATTGCAAATTGACTGGCATTATATATTGGGCAAACCGCCCAATATATAACCGAAAGAATAAAAGGACACAAATACAAAAGAATTCAACGGCATTAAAAAAACATGAACAGAATTTAAATCATCAGTTCGATTTCGAAAACTTCAAATCCTTGAGAAAGCAACCACAGAAAAGAACTATCCTAGAAATGATACACATCAGAAACACGAAAATAGCATAAATGATAAAGCAGACATCAAAAACTTAGCATATAAAAATATAATATAGAAATAACTATCCGTTCATTCAGCGGTTTCTTATGAAACGAAGTACGCATGAAATAATATAGGTTCGCGAATAATGGAAAAATACAGAGCATTCTGCGATGAAATTAGTTTTGAACACCTGTTTGTTTGTCAGTCTTGTAATCGTCCTGAATCGGATAACATGTTCGAGTAACTTTTGTCGCGTACATATTTTACAATTGTAGGTAAGAGATGTGTTTGTGGCATATTGTTATAGTTATATAGTATTTTCTAGACGTAGTCATCTGAAGAAGGCAAAACGCCGAAACACGTGTAATGCTTTTTAAGTGATAATAGTAATATATATATATATATATATATATATATATATATATAGATTCGAACGTTTATTTGCTGATGTAAATATATAGTGTTTATTCAATTTCTGGGTATCAGCAGCGGCGTAAAGAAAACTCTTTTATTTTTTAATCTCGAGCTTTCGAAGATCTGTTTAATAACTTTTCTTCATCATCGGGAGTTCTACAAACGATAAACATGAATATCAGGTGAAAACATTGAATTTTTTACCTACAAAACAGTGAGAATTTACCGCAAAATTTCTGAAAAAAGGTCTTCAGAAATTGAGAACATGTTATACAATCGAAAATATTTGACGAATGTCAAAAGAATAATACATACATACTATGATAAAATTAGAAAAATAAATTTGGAATGTATTCAACAAAATTGTGTGATTTCGATTTTGTTTTTGAATGGAGAATGTTCAACGTCGATTTTGTTTGTCTATTTCTAATAGATTAGCGTAAATTATATTTATTCCTTCAAAGTCTCTTCTTGAATTAATTGCTGAAGGTTCTTGATTAATCCTGAATGATTCAATAAATTTCCTCACCATCGAATTATTCTCTGAGTCCAAAACGGTTATTTCATCATAATTAGGTTTATGTCCAGTTTCAGTTGTGTGTTTAGACAAAGCACAAGAATTAACTCTTCTATTAATATCACTTCGGTGAGATGTTATTCTTTTGTTAAGTGTTCTTTTAGTTTCACCTATGTATACTCCATCACAATTAAAACAAGGAATTTTATAAATTACACAGGATTTCTTCATTGGTAAAATTGGGTCCTTTAGTTTTGTAAATAAATTCTTCGACTTGTTAGTATAATTGAAAGAAAAAAGAATATCATCTTGTCTCAACAATTTCGATAAATTATCTGATAATCCGATAGCTTTTGGTAAAATATATATATATATATGTAACAGAATATTGGAACAAATGGAATTCAGACCAACAAGAAGTTGTGATCACGACAAATATTGAAGCTGGTTTTCAAAATCGACTAAAAACTGGAATAGCATTCGTAGATACGGTACTGTATGGAAACAAGATTTGATTCTCAAATTACATAAAATAATAAAAAATGATGACATTATAGAACTGATGTAACTATTAGAGTGTTCCTAGTAGAAAAAGGTAGCAGACCCAAAATATAGAATGATGGTCTTCCTCAAGGCTCCGTTTTGTCACCGTTATTATTTAACCTTTATATTAATAAAGGTCACTAATGTGACTTGAAATGTGAACTAATGTGACATGAAAAAAATTTATATACGCTAATGTTATAGCATTTGCTGTACAGCATAAGGATTTTCATGAAATTGAACAAATGTTGACTGAGGACTTAATAAATTTAAATACTTACTTCGAAAATTGGCGTCTCAATATAAATCGATTGGAAACCACCGAAAAAGCACAGAGTTGAAAGTCTTTTTCAAAGGACGAAACTATGTCATAACTTCCAACCTACATATCTTGGAGTTACTTTGAACACCTCGTTGACATATAAATACCATTTAGTTGAAGTAAATCAAGAACTTAAAAGTCGTTGCAATATTTCAAAGAAAGTACTTGAGGCGCAAATGCAAATATGCTACGAACATCCACTATGGCCATTTAATTGATCCTACAGCGAAATATTGTTCTCCAGTTTGGAAAAATAGCTGAGAATAATATCGGGGACAATAATGTCAACTTTTATTGCTTGGCTGCCAAATACTACTCCTTCAGATCTCTTTGATAAGTTTTCTTCACACTCTGGAATATTCCCGATAATCCTACGAAAACCACCGAATCTGAGACCAGAAAACCCTTGTGGAGGGAACAAGATGCATCTTTTGAAGTGGGAAAAATTGACTTAGAGCCAAAACTGAATTATTTAATAATAACGTTGTGATAGAACCCACGAAACAAGTACTTGGATTCCATCTTTTAACAAGAATATGAGTTACTCTCAACCAATTGAGGACTGAACATGAAAGATGTTATGCTCAGTAAATGGGATAGTTCGATCGATCCTTCATATCACTGTGGCTTTCCTCAAGAAACAATTAAACATGTCGTAGAAGATTGTCCTAATTCAAAAATCCGTGGTGGATTCATGACAATACAAACTGCGGACAAAGAAGTTAGAGATAAAGATTTTGTGAATTGTGAACATAATTATAATATTGAACTGGCATACGGATATAAATATAATGAATTAATCAGTTGAGGCTTTCGCGGCCGTCGTTTGATGTAGTCACGATTTCTTCGGGCGTATTGGCCGTCGTTGTTTGGAATTACTTCCTAACGTTTCGCTGACTCGCGCCAAAACTCTATGGCCTTCCAAAAATACACAAAAACAATGTTCCACTAAGACCGATAGTAAGTGCTCCTGGCTCGCCCACCGACAATCTGGCTAATCATCTCGCATCGTTACTGAAACACCACATCGGAAATAGTAACAGCTTTATCAAGGATTTACACTATTCAGTCAACAGAGTGCATCCAAGATGATGAGACCTCTGAAGAAGCTCACCACTCGCGACAGCGAAACGTTAGGAAGTGGTTGCAAACAACTACGGTCAATACACCCGAAAAAACAGTGTTCTACATAATGAATTAGGTTAGTAATTTTTATTTGTATAGTTTCATTCTGCTATTTCGGGTTGTCCACAATTTCATTCTCTAATTTCTCTGATTTTGCTGATTTCAGCATTTCAATTCATGGCTAGGAACATAGTAGACACTCTCAATAACCGTTAACCCATTTTTCCATTCCTTCTTCCATATTCTCCCCAGGCGATGATGGCGAGAGTGAATTTGTCAAATGGTGAAGAGCTTAGACTCATAGACCATAAAAACTTTCAGCTGACCTTTCCTTGGAGAAGGACGATGCAACTTATATTTCAGTTTAGCGGTCCTGATATGGCTAACTGTTTTATTGAAAAACTTGAAAAATTCATTAAGCGAATGGAACCGCAATGAAAAGAACAAAGAACTTTATTCGAAAACAACAATATTCGTTCAGTTGTCGATTTTCTTCTTTCAGTATTCCATTATAGCAATGAGATTGCCCAGACGATGGATTAAAAGCGTCGCAACACTCGATGTAAAGTTTAATACGATTTATATTTTGTGGATAGACATAAAGGTGAAATGTCTGCTGTCATCACCCCGGTGAAAAATGAAATAATTATAGCTTGGCAACGAAAAATTATAACAATAGGCCATTAATCATAGGAACAAGGGGCGCATCTCCGGTTACGACTAATTCAAGAGCTTTTCAGCGGCATTGAAGAAGCCTGTCATGTCGAGTAGGGCTGAAGTGAAACGCAGACGAATATTTAATCTGAATTATGATTCCTTCGTTGGGGTAGGTGCGCGAGAGTTTGGAATCTCGAAGATCTTGCATTGAATTCGAAATGACGTTATTTCATTCCGCGGGCTGACTCAATTCAGCAGGAAACTACACGCGAAAACAAACCGAGTATACCGGCTTGCAGAAAGGAATTTTCAATTCTGGACCAAATTTCCGTATTTCTCGTGGAAGTGAGGTCTCGATTGTTCGTCGGCATCTCGGGATTTATCGCGGTGTTTTTCATCAATTTCCCTTGCCTCGGTCGGTTGCTATTTGCCAGCAAACGGGTAGTAGCAAATATTGGATTTCGTTATATCCGCTATTTTTCCATAATTTATGCCGGTGGAAAAAATCTGCTCGCAATATTCGAAAATGCGATAGGAGAAAAGCGGCGGAATTTATCGCAATAATAAAGGGCGGGTGCATTAGTTCGTATTGCTATCGTTCGGAAGACTATTTGTAGTAGCCATTATGTGAATGCCGTCGGAAAAACAAATCGCCTTTTCGTTTCGACGAGTGCCGTTGGAGCCAAGCCGTGAATTTTATTTTGATATATGACAACGTTTGTAATGGTTTCTTCAACCGAAGCGAAATCAAATTGAACAGTATGAATAACGCCCGGATTAAATGGCGTTTGATGTCGCAAAAGTCCTCGAACAGAAATCTTTTAACCATAAATGATAAATCGGCGAATTACGAATATGCGTTTTCCCACTTTTTCACCAAGATCGATCCATTCAACTTATGTACGCCACCAATGTAATAAATACGTATCATATTTTATGGAACGATTTAATATTAACAGGGGACATTCTGGTGAAAGCTAAAGCTTTTCATCATTGTGTTCGTTGGAAAACCCGACGAGGTCGTATAATTTCGCGATTTCTATGCCCGACTTTCCATTCCCTGAACGACCTTTCATACATTTTTCAGTGCCACTTTCCGTTTAGTTAACAATCGATTTTATCATCAAAAAGTTCTCTAAATGATAACGACCGATTCAGAGAAGATTTGAAAAAAAAATCGATTAATTTTCCTCGTTAATGTTACAAACTGCGTGAACCCATCGTAGCGCAATTGTGTCTGGAAAGACTTGAGTGTCGAACAACAGTACAATCGATCCATTGGAACTGAACGGGCTGCAAGTAATTGACATCGATTGTTAAGGTGGACCCCTTTCCGAGGAAAATCGAGCGGTGTAACGACCCTTTCAACCGATAACAAACTAATGAATTCAGACAGTAATTGCACCACAAAAAATAATTTATCCAATTGTGCGTGGAACTAAATGCGATGATGATTGTTACCTATTTATAACAATGCGTAAATAGGCAGTAGGAAAACTTTTTCCTTTGCGACTGAAAGACTGAAAACGATTAGTAAGTTGTAGTTATTTCATTTCCTTTCACTTGGAATGAATAGTGTTGCCGCGAGAAGAGACGAGACTTGAGCTTTGAGGTTGGTCTCGTCTCGTCTGAAAAATTCGAGACGCGAGTCTTGTCTCTGGGCAGTTCAGTCTCGTTTCGTATCGTCTTGTCTCGAGTGGTCTCGCCTCAATATATGAAAAATTTTTCAGCGACAAAGGTAAATACTGTAACGAAGTTTACAGTCATTATCGATACTAGTCACTATAATAATATCAATAGGTACCATATTTATTATTTGGATTAACTTGTTGAAAATAACGAGGACTGAGTTCACATCTTTTGTCACCACAGACAACGATAATATTGACACAAAATTCAGAACAATATTTTATGAGAAATAGAAGACTGATCGGGAATAAACGGATGAAATCCAAAATCTCGAACCGTAAATTGGTCGGAAGGCCAAAGTATAAACGACGGTTTTGGAATGTTCCCAATTTTAAAAGTTTTTTAATTGAAAATATTTCCATTTTTTCTCAAGAAAGAAATCGGCAAATTCGTTCGGTCCGTTTTGAATAAGTTTAAAAAAAAATTAAAATGGCGACTATTCTCAAATAATCATATTTCTATTTAGGGGTGATATTCAACTTACAGTGTAGGGATGTTCAGTTCACCCTAATAGCGTTTTGCTTTGTACCGGTATTTGAACCGGTACTTGTACTGTCCAAATTACTAATCTATTCTTCGAAAGAAATAATCTCCAGATGGAATAAAATTTATAATCATTAAAAAGACCCTAACAAAGGGTTGCTTTATAAATTGAAGAAATTAAATAAGATATAAACACGACAACAAAGAATTTTTAACATAAGGTAAATAAAACGGCACTAGAGAAGAGAAAAAATTAGATACTATAAATATAGACTCCAGTCTTTTTGTTCGAGAGAAAACCAATTCAAATAACGAAATATATTGAACAATGAAACGGAAAGGAATGTTTCGTTCTTTCAATGAGTACTTTAGTTTAGATAAGATTTAGCATGTTCTAAAGTGGACATAAATCGATAAAATGGAAATATTTAAATAATTAATATTTATGGGAGCCCGTGCAAAACCAATTCATAACAAAAAAATAAACATTAAAACAGATGCTTAAAAAATTCAGATGTATTCAAATATTCAGAATAGTCATTTTCTTTATTATAAGCGATAAACATTTTTTAAATTTGTATAATTTTTGTCGTGAGTTCAAAACATTATGAAACATAGAAGGATTCAAGCGCAAAAAAATGGGCTATACTTGCTGTCGATAGCCTGAATTGAACGTGAACAAAAAAGATCATAACATTATAAGATCGGAATATTGTCAAATAACCTGGGTAAAACTGAAAAGGAAAACCTTCAGATTTTTAAGGGTAAAAAAATTGTTTTTTGAAATTGCTGGTCTATATTGAATTCAGTGAAAAACATTTCATTGAAAAAGTGTTGAGAAATGAAGGGATCTACAACACTATTTTTATATTCATTTCTTTCTTTGGCAAAAGTATGAAATTTGAGTCAAAACATTTCTCTGGAGCACTATTTATACTTTTTTCGGTCAGAAATATTCAGATTATTGGTTTATTTCATTATTACTATCTACTGTCTGATAACATATTAGATATTGAGTACACTAATTTGAATTTGAATAGGTCATAAAAAATCTGCCTGAAATGGGATGCGCAGTTTTCATGTTCGATTCGATTATAATAGTGGAAGGTCAGGAGATTGAAAAAATTATACTTTTTGTTAACTCAATGAGCAATTCAATTTAAAAATTCATTGATTCCTGTTTATATTGTTATTTTTAATGCAATTATATCAAATATGAAATGAGACCATTGATTATCAGTAATTGCATTTACTAATAATAATTATTCAACCATAAGTAGGAATTTATATTACCACCAAAAATAATTTTTTTCAATTTTATAATTTTCCACCGTTTATATCATTTTTTTTCGAAAAAGGTACACCTTTTCCACCATTTATTGAAATAATACGTGAAACGATCAATTTTGTTAGAATACATATCAATAGAAGACGTAGTTCGAAAAAAAATTGCGGTTGAAATTAACGTAACATCTTTCACCTTACTAATTTTATTTTTGGACGAAATTTTTGCGTGATATAGTTTTTTTTATTTAGAAGAAAATCAAAAACTAGTTTTTTGTTAACTTCATCCCCCACCCCAACCTATTCATTTTCTTGAAAAGTATCAGAAACATTTTCAGTTGTTTTCTTTCAAATAATTCATAATGTCAAAAATGTTGACGGAATTATTTTTACAAAATACCACATTGAACTAGCATTTAAATTCGATTTTTTGTCTGTGGTTCTCGACTTCTCGAGACGAGACCAAGAGGAGATGAGACCAGTCTTGAATATCGCGGCATCACTAGGAATGAAACTCTATTCCACAAAATAGATTTCCACTAACTCAAGGGAAACTTTGATAACTTGCATCATTTATTTGCATTTAGTTCTTCTTGAAATAAGTGAGATACATGGCGATTTCATAATGTTGCCCCATTTTTGCAACAAACAGAACAGAACAGCGTGTAAAATCGAAACTTCTCGTCGTCTCATCAAAAGGTAGCAATTAATCACTTAATGAATGATTCGAGCTGTGCACATTTCGCCGATTCAGCCGAGAACGAACTGAGATTAAGGTCTCGTTAGTTTCAGAGAGGCGCAACGCCGGGAAAAGCGCTTCTGGCTTCGTTTGCGCGATGAAAAACTCCATATCACTGTATTATTGTTTTGTCTAGAATCGCACTTGAATATTTATGAAAAATCGCAAACGCGTGTACTGGATTACTACAGCACGATAATTTCCGGTCGAGTGGTCGTGAAAAATCGAAACGAAAAACAGAAACGACGCGTAATAATGCGAATGTGGGGAAAAAGCGTACCATCGATCAGCGTGCACATGGTGGATACGAAAAAGCCGATATGAAAGCCGGTTCTGAAACTTTGATGAGACCTCGTCGAGTTGGAAATGTCCGAAACAATTTTACGTGTCGGTATTTTCAGTTTCGGGAACTTATTTCATGTCTGTCGATTGCGGATTCCGAAGCCAATCGATTGCGTAAATTATTCATTTCGCGCAGAGATGAATCTTCCATGATTCCCCTCAGGAAACATCTCGAAACATGTCAGATCGGGAAACTATGGGATATGTCCGATTCGGTCATATAGAATAATATTTCTTGAGTATCGACGATAAAATCAACGGCTATACGTGATCGGCTGAACCGTTCACTCAATTTTGGCGAATGCGCAAGGTTCCTAAATTAATAAAATCATAGAATATGTGGTTTTCTTCATCTATTAATAGTTTCAAACAAGCGAGATGTTCATGTGTGTGTATATTTGGATATTTTGCCCATTCTTTAAAATAATATTGTGGTTGCTTTTTCCTTCATTCAATTTTAAAACACTCAATCACTCAGAAGTCAGTACATTTCGAATACACATGCGTCAGGGCAATAATAATTTATTTCACGTACTTTAGCATATTTATTGATTATTCCCAAACGGCTTACCGACGGTGCTCCAATGAATAAATCACTCCCGGTTAATTGCAGTATTTGGTTAATAACTCAATCTCCCCATGAGCGAGTTATTCAATTTTGTTTGATTTGGCGAATGCGCTGGTTATATAATTATCCCTCTTCTGTATGTCCATTTGGGCATCGCCGCTCCAGGAATTGATACCCAACTAGGAAACTTCAATTTTAGAGTTCCGGTACAAATCCCGCCTATTCAGCATTTCCGACGCCGTGATAAATTCATTTAGCACAGCCGCTTATAACTTTTGCGTATCCGTTAATTGTTCTCGACAATTCGGCCTTCGGGATTTTAATGAATGAATTCGGGATATCGTAATGAGGCCGCACTGATTGTCGGGGTAGTCTGCCGCGGACACGAATAAAAATGGAGGCGTTTCATCCGTGAATGATGATTCTTCCGACCAGTCGATTTTCAGGGTGGATCCAACGGTACGATTTTTGTACAATAGAACCGTATCGTTTGATTTTATGTTTCCAATAAAAGTTAACGGCTTTAAATTCAATATCGGTATTACATGGTCATCGATTTTTAGCCGTTCCAATCGTAAAAGCAGTCTACGAAATTCCAAGCAAACTCTTTTGGCTATTTTCCAATTTCGACTAGCCGGATAAATATTTATGGAGCACAAAAATGAAGCTCGCTTGGATCTGCATACCTTGAAAGAAAATTTCACAGTGAACCGTATTTTTTGTTTTACCGACGCCATTCCCAGAATATTAGCTTTTTCACGTACAATAACTCAATTCCACTATATTCCAGTATAGAAAATACGACGAGAACTTGATACTGCGAAAATCCTATTGATAGTATTATCGTAGTCCGATTTAGCACCGACCTCTATGGCATTCGCTCCGCATTCAATCTTATTCGAGGGTGGTGGGTGAAACAAAGCGAGAGGGTGTCGTTCGCAATTTGAGACTTTCAATATTCCACGAAAACACTTAGAGAATCGCAAACATAACACAAAGCTCATATACTTTTTGAGGCTGCAATACAAACAGCCAGCTTTAAGGATAGTAAAATTTTTTATTCCACCAATCAAATATATGCGGGAAATTCTTACGACGAATATTCTTATTCATTGAAAATTCATTCCCGAAGGGGAAGAAGGAATTAAATAGCTTTTTCGTAATTCAGTGTAACGATTCTAATTTCTTTCCTTTTTACTTGATAAGTAGTGGAAAAGTATTTTCCAATTATTTCGGTGGCAATAAATAAGAAATAATGAAAGTAGTTATTTACGTACAAAAGGCTTCTTTGCGTTTGACCTGAAGTATGATCCAAATGTACACACTATTTTTTATAAAATTAGTATATAACATAATATAATCACTTAATTAATAAAATACAGTAATACTAACTGCGTTGAATTCACATTATATTGCGCAAATAGCTGTTGGCAACGTTTAAAAAGACACCAAATGCTTCGGGTTTAATACCTAGTGATAATTGAGCTTTCAATTATTTCGCGCAGAAAAATGGATTTTTATTAAAGAGGGAAGTCCATTTTATTCAACTGTAAGAAAACGTAATTTTATACAAATAATATTCCGCCAAAGCATAGAAGATTTATAGTAGTGTTGGGTCGTTCGTTCATTTAAAAGTGTGCCAGCTGTTTTCGCTCCGCTCGCCCAAACGTGGTGTTCAGTGTCATAACGAACCGTACTGTGCCGTGGCATTCCATAGTTCGTTACTTTGAACGAACGAATAATACCAATTGCCACGACTAGTGATGGATCGTTCGGTCATTCAAATTGTGCCGGCTTACCTAAACGTGCCGTTCGGTGTCGTTCGTTCGTTCAATGAACTACGGCACATTGTGCACGATACTGCAATTGCACTCGTTCGTTCCACTATCAAATGTGTTACTTTTTTCTACTAATTCAGAATATGAAAAATGAACCAACAATTTATTTGTCCTGCCGTATGTGTATTACACATATTTATTTTCAATCTTCCCTGAAGATTAAGGTATTTTAAAGTTTCGCTACATCGTTAGCCAAATTAATTAAATTTCACCAGATCATCACTTCATTTTTCTTTACGCAACAAATTCGACACCAAATTGAATTTGTGCTGGAGATTTGTTCGAAGTTACTTCATTTCACTTATCAAAAACTATATAATTATATAGATGCATATTGAAACAGTTACAATTGGAAAGCACAGTTCGAGAATGTGCCGCTCGATCGGAACGAGTAACTCTTTTCAAATGAGTCCCTCCTTTCAAGTGATCGGCTCCATCCCAGTGAGTCGTTTTCGAAACTAACGCGTGATTTGAAGGAGCCACTCATTCCCTCGAGTGTGCCGTTCAAATTGAACGACTCGCTATTGAGCGACCCAATACTAGCTACGACACACTGCGCTCATACGAAACGAACGATACTGCAACTGTATCGTCGTTTGCTGATTTGCTGTATGCGTCTCACTTGTTCGCTTCATTATCAAATGTGCTACTTTTTTCTACAAATAACTAATTTCAAGATGATAATATATCGAAGAAATATTTTATCATTTGCTATCTAAAAAGCGCCTTTTTACATATTTTTCAAAATATCAGGGGAGCCTTAGCTCCATCACCTATAGTATACGAAATGAGTTTAAAATTCGATATATGTACAATTTAAATATGAAATCGTCTATAGCGTACTCCATTTGCAATTGGCATGTGAGTATAAATTTCCGTTAGGAGCAGAAATGAAAAGTGCACTAATAAAGTTAGATTAACCCCCAAATTATCGGAATTTTTCTCATATCGATTGAATTTAATCGTCTCATTCAAACTGCAGCAGCTCTTATTGCATTTTACACAACACTTTCAAATTTAACTCGAATTCATTGAAATTCATATTGAACCAGTCATAATTGGAAATGATAATTGGAAATTTTCGGGAAGTCGCACAATTCATTCTGAAGGTGCCGCTCGATCGAAATGAGTAACTCTTTTCAAATGAGCCGGTCTTTTCAATGGTGCGGCTCAATTCGAAGGAGCTAATTCGAGTGAGCGGCACGTTACCGTTCACTCAAGTGTGCCGTTCAAAGTGAACGACTCGTTATTGAGCGACCCAACAGCTCATACTTGACAATGCTTGGAATATTGGAAAAGCTGAGATAGGTAATGCATTCTCAATTACAATTCATATCACTCAAAGAAATTTGGCTGTAATGATCACAGGAATTGAGTACTCATCAACGGAATTTCTAGTGAAAAGAGCGACAAAAGGAATATCTTGTAGTAAATACAAACCGATTCCAATAACATGAATTCATGAGAAAGTGAAGGGTACAAACCCATAATCATTCAAAAATTTTTTGAAACCCGCAAAGCTCGTGAATAACTAAGTAGCAATGTGAAATTCAAATACCCGAAAGTAAAATACGTACCACTGCTTTTTCTTATTTGAGAACAGAATCTGAATCTGAGGGAATTTCTTTCTCTGTAAGTGGTAACAGTGGAGCAATCGTTATACTAGAGAAAATTTTGTTTCCATTTCCAAATGAGGTAGAAGAAAGAAATATAGCTCTCTTGCTCTTTTAACGTGTGGATTTAACTTTCCTGTTGAAGACGAAAATTTGTTGTTTTATGAAAACCAAAAAACTTCAATTATTCAAACATGCTATGTTACTTGAAACTAAGTTGAATCAAAGATCAATAATACAATACACACATTGATTGTCTGCTGAAACAAAGTTTTTTGAATGCATTTAAGAGTTTTTGATTCCAAAAAACGGACCAATACTTATTTTTCAATCAGGAAATTTTAACCGATCTACGAAATAATGAGCGAAAATGTATTTTCATTTAGAATCGTTAAAATCACTCAATTATGATTGTGAATATTTACTTAGGATTGAATTGGAAAAAATGTTATCTAATTGATGGTCTCTCCTGTTTGCTCTCATATAAGTGAATAGCAGACATTAATTTGAATACAATCAAAAGTAATAAATGAGAATACCTCTTAATATCTTGAGAAAATTGGTTTTAAAAAAGGACAATCGAGTAACGTAATATAGAAAAAAGTTTCAAGTGTGTTCACGGGTATGTATATCACGATTTTCCATATAAACTAGCACACTATTCATATTACACTTATTGGAACCATTATTTATGAATGGTAATTTCGATTAATTCGTTCAAAAAGCGTTAATTGGCGCTATTTCTTGTTATTGTTACAATTCAACATTGAAAAATTAGGGAAATATACTCATTCACTCACAAAGACCAAGCTTCACGAATGAGAAATGTTCAAGCTCAACTGTTGATCAAGTCCTACGCTAATGGTAAAAATTCATCTATGAAATGAATTTCTGCAAATGATAAAACCTATTCCTGTAAAAAATAGTTGGACATCATTCATCAATGGAAATCGGTTAATGTGTCGTTTATGGGTTTTCGAAAGAAACATTTTTAACTTTATCCTAATTCCATTGTTAAGTACAGGAATATTTCCTGTTCCCTATTCCTGTGATAAGTGTTACTCAAGTCAGATAGGAATTCTTAGTGGAATATTCGTTGCTGATAACAGTTTAATTAATCGATTATTATGGTGTTTATTGTTGTTCCGTCGTTTATCGCATTTTTTATTTTATGGTAATTCCATTGTTGAATACAGGAATATTTCCTGTTTCCTCTTCCTGTGATGAGTATTACTCAAGTCCGTTAGTGGACACCATAAATTATAATTACGTTGCCATTTCACTGATTTGAACCAACGAAAGTTTTATTCCTGTACCTAAGACAGTTCATTCTTGTTATAACTATAACAGAAAGCTTTGCCATAACCAAAACCATTCCATTTGTCTTTAAAGTTTTGAATTCCTTCAATAAGCACATCTTTTTCTATCCTGAGCGCTTGTTTCGATTTTACAGGAATCGGAAAGTAGCTATGACTATTCCTGTTCCTGTTAGTGGAAGGAATGGAAGGAAGTTCATTTAGACGGACGATTCATGGTCCCTTCGGGACGAAAAACATTAAAACAACAAAATATTTTGAGAACTGTAATCCGCTTTTTCTCCGTTTAGAGGGAATGAAACCCCACCAATTATATCAGTCGCAAAAAAATCGAGCATAACATATTTTAGCCCATTACGCCTGCGGCAATTATAACTCACTTCCCTTAAGATAAATCACCGACAGTTTCACTTTCTATAGAACCATTAGTGACTGTTCGATGGCCCCGAACAAACTTTAAATCAAGCGGGAATTACCGGGAAAGAAAATACCCAACTACCACCTTTTTCTCTTGTTTGTGTTCCTAAAGCTTCGGACAAGAATTAATGACCGCTTTATTAACGTTACCGTGGGGCAACGTTGATACAAAACTGCCACCGCATTTTATAGGATCAAAGTAAAAGGGGTTCTTAATCAAATTTTCATCGATTAGATTCTCATGTTTTTTGTCGCCGAACATGATTATGAAATATTGATTTTCCCACAGGGCGGCTACCGAGGGGTGTGTACATCCTAGGAGTCGTATAGTATCAATATTGGCCCGTCCGTTATAGTTTGATCCGTTCGGAAAATAAAGAAATAAACGCGATATATGAAATTTTTACGTCGTATCTCGATGATGGGACAAGGGCTCGGTTGAATTATTGAGTAGGACCGCAGAACCGCGAGCAATTCTGTCAAATATTCATCGTGAAAACTAAACAAGGACATAAATTACCGACAACGAGGGTATCCCTTGTTATTCTATCATTTATCCACCCGGGGTAAACTTATCTAATACTTGAATTCTACCCGAATAAAATGTATCTAAAATTGATTAGCTTCGAAACTCGGCCCGGACTTTTCAAGTCTTGATATAAAGTAGAAAACGCACGAATTCAAGACTTTCGGAAAACTTTCGGCGAGGAAAAGTTTTACTGGAGCTCACTCATCGCTCTAATGAAGTCGTTAAATTTCAAGTCGCAATGAGATCAAAGGAAAAAACTCAAAACAAAATTTTCATATCAAACCAGAGAAAAGGAAAAAAAAGACTTATTCCTGGCGTTAGTTCCCTGGGATTTATCTCAATATTTTAACTGGAATCGGGACCACATATCAAAACAGTAAGAACCCTATTATTTCACTCCCAGTGCACCAGCTGCTCTCCTGACGATTTTCCCGTTTTTCGAATCTCAACGGTAACGTTAAGGCTTTTCATTTTACCACCGAACGGAAAGTTTTCCCGCCACACCCGAACTAACCGGTCGACGCTATTAAAAGTTTGATTTATATGGCTGATGGCTAGAATTCCGATTTTTTTGCGTTCGAACTACGGGATTTTTTGCGAGAGTGTAAACAGCGGAAATCGCCTTCGGTATTGCCGTCGTTCGTGATCCGGCTAACTACATTATTTTCCCGACAATTATGGAAAAAGTTTTCCGAGCAAAAAGCTTAACAGGTTTCTTGTTCCGAAGTAGGTCCCCCTCGTTCCTCTCGGTTACGTAACAGTCGGGAGTTTTGCGTTGTCAGTCGAGATTACTCGGAATTTTAAATGTATGTCATGCCATTTGATTTTTATTCCAACTCGTGATTTTTTTGATGCGGCCTTAAATATCGTGTTTGTCTTTTTCAAAGAAGATTCCTCAAGTTTGCTCGTACCAAAATCCGCCTGACTACAAACTTGGAAACAAACGCACCTGCTGAAGAATTTGCGGATTAAGCTTGTAAAGGCAAAATTCTGAAACTCTAATCGAGCAACGCTCGTTCAAATTTTCACTTGTAATTGCCGATAAAATTTGTGTTTTTTAGAGAAATTGTAACTTTCACTTCGCAATGCGAAGTTCTTCTGTTTTGTATTTTATTTTATAGATAAAATTTGTGTTATTTGAATTCAAAAAGTTTCCTTCGATAATTCCACTCGAAAAACGTTGCTAATCATCATATTCCTATTAAACGAGACAAAAAGAAATGTTGCCAAACAATTTCAACTTCGGTGTCGTGTTTTTGATTTGACAGTTTCGAAAACCTTAATAACACATTCATTCATTACTTTAATATGAAATGTGAAAAATATGGAAGCCACAAAGCTGAAACTTATTCTTACCCGCAAGGAAGAAAAGGAAATGGAAAAGATGACTATGTGTTTAATTTCAGGGATTCGAATCCGTGTCTCGTTTTGGAACGCTTGTAATATGATAAATGCGCAACGTTTCTGTCAAACTGGAAACCCTCGAAAGCATTGTGCGATTTCAATTCCGACTCTTCACATTTTTTCATGTACATCTGCGGATTGCTGAAATATACTAGAGCGATCTGGAAGATTCATGTTATTGTTCCCCTTTGTTCTTAATTCTTTTTCATCTTTCTCATAGTGGAGCGGCAATATTTCGTTCCTTAATCTCGAAACCGATTGTACTTTTACTTACCTGCGCGCTTCTTTCATCTGTTCTTTGAACTCGACAATTTTATTCAAGCTTAATGGTATTATATCGAAGGCTTCCGCTTCGTTTTGATATTTCATACGCGGTTTTTCTCTTTCAGCCGATACTTCATCGCAGTTCGACGCTATAAGGGCATATCTGAAAGAATTGGACATAGCGAACGATGTGTGGATTGGATTGTCGAAGAAGACGGACGACTCGGAATTCACATGGTCGTAAGTATCAATTCTTTTCATTTTAATAATTTATCTTTATCAATGATACTCAATTTTCATTCTAAATCATTCAAATTTTAGGAAAACTTATTATTACACTCAAAGAAATTTAATTTAAATAGTCACAGGAATTTATGTAGTACGCATAAACGGAATTTCTAGCGAAAACAGCTACAAAAGGAATATCATGTAGTATGTACAAACCGATTCCACTAACATGAATTCACTAGAAAGTTGTCAATACAGAAATCGTAACAGAATAGAAAGTTTTCATTACAGGAATCATTCCTGTACTTCGGCGGCGCTCTTTGCCAATGACGTACAATATTTTCCATTGCTCAATGCAGGAATATCTAATCACATGAAACGTTAGATTCCTTTGCGTGTTACAGGAAGCGGTAGAGGAATATTGATTGCTGATAACTGTTTAATCCGTTGATTATTACAGGAATCGTTAGTGGAAAAGTCATGGCTTATTCTGTTCGTATTACAGGAATTCTTAGTGGAATATTCATTACTGATAACAGTTTAATTAATCGAGTATTATGGTGTTTATTGTTGTTGCGTCGTTTATCGCGTCTCTAAAGAAGCATTTTTAACTTTAATAATTCCATTTTTAAGTACAGGAATATTTCCTGTTTCCTATTCCTGCGATGAGTCAAGTCCGTTAGTTAACACCATAAATTATAATCACATTTACATTTCACTGATTTTTATTAACGAGAGATTTATTCCTGTACATAAGAAAGGTCATTCTTGTTATAACTATACCACAAAGCATTTTCGTCACCAGAGGAATCATTCCGTTTGATTTCAAAGTTTTGAATTCCTTTAGTAAGCACAGCTCTTCCTGTTCCATAGGCGCAACCTGGCACGTGTTTCCCCCCCAACAGCCTGTCAGTCAGTACAATTTGAAGGGTGATACCCCCCCTCCCAACAGCTTCAGAAACGCGAGAAATCGATCCTCCTCCAAGAATCAATCCTGGTGACGCCACTGTCCTGTTTTGAACACATGGTTCGATTTTACAGTAACTGAAAAGCATTTATGACTAGAAATTTTCTATTTTCATTATACTATCAGTATGATAACAACGGGAATCCGTTTTATCAGAAATTCCTGTAATCTTCTTTTTCAGTGTATGATTCGGAAAACTCTATTATTAACACTCGTTTCATTCAGTTTATGGATTAAATATTTCAGACATTTACGTACAACTCTCATTCCTTTCCTTAAAATCCCCTGAATGACAGGATAACTTGGAAACGAATTAGGAATTATCCTCTCCTAATTAGATATTATTTAATCTCAACTGACTGATGATTGAACTGGATTCAATATCGGTTTTCCGGATTGATTGTTCCTAATTTGATATCGATTGGTTAAGGAGTGAAAGTCGAAAAGGTGCGGAATAATTAACAATGACGATTTTACGGCAGGGATTCGAGAATAATGACTGGCGAAGGACACTGGAGGGAAGCGCTTCCGATCGGAGGTGAACCGCTTTGTGTGACGATGGATCCAACTGCCGATTTCCTTTGGAAGCCTTATTCTTGTGGCGGCCCAGAATCAGCCTCGTTTATCTGCGAATTACCAGGTGAAAAAGTACTTTTTTACAAGCAATCGTAGGTAAATTCGGTGAGACGGTACAAAGTTTGATCATTGGTGAAACCTTTTACGGTCGACTTTACGTTTCGCCTCGTAAAATTGAAAGAGTTTGTTGAATTCGAAGAAATTTTATGAGCATCGTTCTCAAACTAGCAAATTCGAAAGACGTGCCATTCTAACGTAGCGGAATGATGTAATTTTAAGTCGACATTTTGGGACAAACTGGGAAAAGTTAGAATGGAAAATTAGATAAGTAAACATTGAAGGTTTGCGACACGAAACTGATGTTTGCTTTGCAACATTTTTGAAAAATTGTTTTGCAGTCAATGTGATGTTTCATCAAAAAGTATATAAATAATGACGGATGTATTTCAGTGCCTTCATGGGCTTTGGGACAGAAGGGCTGTTTATTGACCGAGTTGCCTTCGTTGACCGTATTATACATCCCCGAGCAAATGGCTTTAGAGCTGACATCGGATTGCGGCATGGACGGCACTAAACGTATCACGTGCAGGGGCAACGCCGTAAGTTCCTTCCCCTCCACCCTTCTAAGGATACCTATTTTCGAATTCGGCCCAGATCCTCGGCCAGATAATATTAACAAAAGACGTGACGAGGTTGTCGAAACGATTCCCCTAAATGGGACCTTTTTCACAACAAAAAAAATAGACAAGCGCTCGTCAAAATCCGTCACCGGTCCTCTCGAATTCAAAATGGGAGATATTCGGCTCCGTTCGATATTGCGACATTTCAAAGGAGCATTTCATAAATTCCTACATCATCGCATGTCGAATACATTCGTTGCCGTCGAGAGAAATTGGAAACGTCGCCAAATATCAATAGTTCGGTATTTGAAATGCGTCAGAAAAATGAGCAACAATCGAAGTGCAACAAAAGCGTAACCGTTGCTGACTTGCTCTTTAACAATTCTGCGCTGCACAAGACTTTAGCGGTTAAACTTTGTCACCCGAATTTTCCATGTAAACATCTCAACAAAGTTCTCAATTTGCCTAGAACCGTGAAGAGATCCTGAAACAGTTGACTTGCGCCATACCCGACGATGATGAGTTCGAAGATAAAGCGACTTCTAGGGCGGCTATTCCTTCAGATGTCGATGTTTCATCAACTGCAGATGAAATATTGAGTACTACTTCTTGGTTATGGACCTCGAACGCGGTGAACGAGTATGAAATTTCTACGAGACAAAGGAGGGAGACAGAGGACGCGAGCAGCTCCACTCTATCTACTGTCCCATATGTAACTGAACCAAGGGTGAGTACGTTATTTCTGAAAAAAAAAGGTTAATTAGATCACACATTTTCAACCAGTTTAAATCTGTAATAGCTTCATTACAGAAGGAGTTAATCAGAGTTGTTCACTGAAAAGTAGCTGGAGGTGGACCCACCTGCTCAATTGCTTACTTTGGGTAATTCAGGCTTGTTTACTAGTGTAGATGATTTGAATTGAAAATTTTGACCCATTTAGGGTATACACTTTCAAGTCAATTTGAAATATGTGTATGCGAACTATCCAATTCAATTTTTGAGTAGTGTATGTCTTCAACTAAAATCCTGGATTTTCGTGTTATTCGACGAACGCCAAGATAACAAATATGAAGTCGCTTCACTTACTCATACGCAGCCTGGATTTCAATTCTCTCCAAGCGATTTCTTGATGTTCAATCATAATACCCGAAAGACCACAGATTCCACAAAATTTCAATGCCGGTTATCATTATTCCAGTTTAAGAGGTACTGCATATTTTTTCATTCTATTTCCAATTATCCGATTGTATATTGTAGATTATTTTATTATTTCTACCTGAAAGTGAAAAAAGGAAAGTATTACTAAGTTTCGACTGTATTTATTTAAACTGAAAAACTTATCTTATTTACTTTTCATTAAAAAAATCAACATTTCAACGTTTTGTCCTTGACATTAAACTCGGTGATTAGTTTTATGACGTAAAGCAGTTCAAGTGTTAGCATTCCAAATTACCCGTTTATTTCCGCCACATGCAAACCAGAAACTTCTCCTTACCGCAGGTAGCGGTGGCAAATATTGAAGGAACAGTAGCGCTTCGGACTGTTTCTTTGCAATAACATGAGGGTGCACAAATGGAATAAGGCGCAAAAGATCGCTTTGATCTATCCCTCCGCATCCGCAAACTATTACGAACTCTCGTTCTGATATTATTACAGGATGAGTCTGTGACGAACTTCACCATCCAAGACGAGGGCGAGACATCCACGTCCGACGTTAAGGCGCCGGAAGACGTCGCCGAATATCCGAGCGCGATCAATCAAGGACAGCTTTTCAGTATTATCGAGAATGGTGAGGGTGTATATAGGTTTTGGGCGTAATTTCAACTTGAATGTTATAGGCACTATGTTCGATATAATCGAATTAAACGACACTGGTATCGATGACGCGAAACCTACGAAAATTGTTACGCAAATTAAGGGTGAAGTCGAAATCGTTCCTACATCAACCGTTCCAGAGATTGGTTCATCTACTACTGACACACCCTTGCAAACTACAGTTCAAAACAAAGACAAACATCCGAAGAAATTTGACAAAGAATCCAAAGTTAAATATTACAAAAAATCCGATCCAAAATACACCGATTACTCAAAAACTCAACGCGAAAAAGACAAAGTAAACGACGAATTAAACAGGGAGATGGAAATATTTCCTATAGTTGAAAACCCAGGACCCATGGTCAAATTAAATAGAACATATAGAAAAAAATTGCCAGTTCTCGAAGAGTCTGAGATATATAACGAAATAACAAACAATAATTTGGAAAATTTCGAAAAGTTTGACGCACAGGAAATCAATAAAGGAAATATAATTGCAACGACAAAATTTATGGGCCACGATTCTAATAAAATCGGTCGTAACGGAACGACAACCACCTTTTCAGAAACCCACAACGAAACCGTAAATTTTCCCAAAATCCTTTCCACCACTTTGATATCAGTCCTCGATCCGAATAACGACGAACGCAACAAAAATATTTCAAAATTCGCTAGCAAATCGGATGATATCAGCGCCAACTCACAATTTTTAGGTGAAATTGAAACGACTGATGACGTTATCGAAGATATTGATGATGATCAAAAATTCAATCATACCGTCGCGCAATCTTTGAATTTTGAGCCACTCGCGCAAAAGCGCCCAAACAGAAGAAGAAAACTGAACAACACAACTCGACGTTCCTACTATCCCTACTTTTTCAGCAGGGTACTGGGTTAAAATAAATTTGTGATAGCGGCCGAGTTCTAGATGTAATTCACTGATGTCGATCTCGAAGGGATTGTTTTCGTTGTTTTCAATTTGGCAAATCAAAATGACTGGGCCATATGAGGAGATACCAGGATAGGGGTCGAAAAGACATTCGATGTTACTGGTGTATTGAGTATTCTTTTTTAGTATTGATTAATAATATTAGCGTTGTAAATCCAGACACTCGTTTCGAAACGTAATTAACGATAAATAAGTTAGAATGTTTGAACGAATAAATTTTTGTTTTGACCTTTGCAGTCTCCAGAATGTAGTTAAAGTAGATGCCAATCAACACACATTAGTTACAAACGTAGGATATTTGAAAATTAGTATTACTGAGTAATTGATAATTGGTTCACTAAAACGCATAGAAAACTAACTTTCGACCTGCTATCCTGAAAGTTGCGTAGGATAATTATATCATAAGGATAAACATATATAGATGTTATCTTCGATATTTCGTTGAATTGATGATTTTTTAGTGAATGTTAGATGTCCCGTGTTCTCAGAGAAATGAAAATATCGGAAATCCATTCTACCATAACGAATTTCAAACTGCTCATTGCGATAATCCCCAATCAGAAGCTCGATATTAAATAGATGCTCACACGCCGAGATTAGATCTTTAATGAGGATAGTGGTGTAGTTGTTATTGGTTGGACACGATGGGCGACGTTTCGGGTTATCTTTCTTCTGCACCGTCCCTCCGCTTCCCGTCCTTATTACCATTTAATTAAAAATAAGCTCGGAATTATGTGCTGAAATGAAATATTGATCGAATGTTGCACAAATCATTTAACACTGTACATAATGATTAATTTCGATGTGCTAATAAACTTTCCTTATAAACTGTCTTTTTTTCTATTCCATCGGAAGGGGCAAAATGAAAGTCAAACATTATTAAAAATCTAGTTTTATATGGTGAAAAATTTCTTGACAAGCGTTAATCTCAAAACTAAATCGGTAGATTTCAGTCTCTTCAAAAGTATATATACGAATCATATTATAAAAATTCCAAAGCTCCTCGATACGTTATTGACTAGTTTGAAAACAAAAATTGGGTAATGGCTTCGTACAATACGTATAAGGTATAATAATGATTGGGCGATTTAAAAAATGCGATTCCGGAGCTTCTTTCTCGTTTGGTGTCACGGAGATGTGTCGTCGAATAGATCCCGATCATTCGTTTTTCATTTTCGCCCTCTGTTCTTCTTCCAACCTTTGTTTTTTCAAACGTTCCTTTAGTTGCGCAATTTTAAGATTCTTCATCAGTTCCGTCGAATGATAGAGCCAGCTCCCCTAAAAAAACGGGAAAACGAATTGCAGCGATTTATATAAAAAGGAAAATAATCGTCTGGGTCGCGACATTTCATATCAAAAGTTCAGATAATTTCAATGCTAATCAAAAAAAATGTATTCCATTCAATGACTTATTGAATACAAACCAATGAACTCGTCTTATTTACACATAATGGATTCAAATTGAAATACGGGGTTTCAGGCGACTTTGATAACTTAATTTTCTGCTAAATTGCACACTATTTATTTCTTTGAAAGGGTTATCATTCCTTGAACAGATAAACATAGTACTTACCACCATCAACATGCAATTCAGCAATATTGGCATAGAAAAAACTATCGATATGAAAAGTCCATTACTGTCGAAATACTGTTGTCTCGAGAAGATTTTCCAATTTGTTGACGCCAAGTTGTTGATGCTCTCGGAAAAATATACTAGTAGAACTGAAAACAAACGCCATGAAATTCCGGTTAGAATGGAATCGGACGAAAATTAATGAACGATCGGCGAGCTCGTAGGTCACGATCGAATTATTCAAGCGCGAAATTCGAAAATGAACAGACGAACTGGCGGAATAACCGAATATTGAAGAACCGTAATGAGAGAAAGGGGGAATTAGAAGACACGAGGATTATAACAAGATAAAACTGATTGATTAATGACCATGAGAATCCGAAAAATTAGATTTCGTGTCATCCCGAATCCTTTTGATTTATTATTCTTTCGGTAAACGAAGGACATTGAAAACGATTTTTATAAGTCTTGCATTATGTATGTATGTTCGATACGTTTCTTTTTTAAATCGTAGATTCACTTCCGAGTCAAGAATAATTAATTCAAGCGCCACAGTAAAAGAGAAAATCTGACACATTTAAGAAGTTTTAAGAATTCTTCCAGGATTAAATCAATATTTTTTCATCGACCCAGCACTAGTGCAGATATGTCGTCAAACTGGATCAGTACTGAACAGGAAACGACAGCCAGAATGTGTGAGAAAAATTTGACGAAATTGCAATTTTGAGACATGTTCATACAGACGCAACATTGAGCACAATTGGCTAGTGTCACCAACAGCAGTAGAACCAGTAGAAACATCATAAACTCCACCCCTACAAAATACATTTGATACATCATCTGAATGAAGAGGCGACACAAATTTTTTGAAATTATGACTACAAGAATACATACTAATGCGAAGTTTGTTTTCAACATCTGCTTTTGTAATGACTCGCATGTTTTTTGAATTCGACTGCGAATTGTCATAATTGTCGTTATTAGTCAGATGTCAATCCACATGTTGTCTCTGAAGGCCATACTCCCCAAAAACTCTGTATTCTTGAGGACCGTTTGATTGGATCAGTATTTCTCGACGGTAATCCAATAGACGAAACTTATTTGGTATTATTAAAAGACTCCCGTTCATGGAATTAGTAGATATCATTGAAAATGGTCTCTGTGGATGCAGACTAGATGATATTTTTCTCACGTTATGCCAAGCCTGGTAGCACGTTTTTGGATTGAAGTTAGCCTGGAAGAAGACGCTCTGTAGAGTGGCCAGATCTCCAGATCTAACCACACTCGACTTCTATCTGTGGAGTTACTTGAAAAACAAAATCGAAGCAGAATCTCTGGAAGATCAACAATGTCGAATAACTTGTGCTTTTGTATGGAAATGGGCGGTAGACAGTTTGAATATTTAGTTCATGGGCATTCATAATTATTACGACAGTATTGTTTTAATTGATTCAATAGAACGATTTTCTAACTTCAACTTCGAATATCTCGAAAATTCTTCGTTAGAATAAATTCATTGTACTTGTTTTTTATTAAGAAGGAAAAAACTATTCAAAAAAGGTCATTTAAAATGTACTTGAGATGTCAGATCGCATTCGCCCAGTCGATCCTTTCGACCTACAGAGTCGCTGTTTCGTTTCCAATGGCTTGCTCTGTATATTATATAATGACAATCATAAAAACATTCATACATAACTGTAGCATTAATGCTTGGATAATGTGTAACGCCACATTTTGCCAGTATAGCTCAAAACCTTATTTTAGATAAACAATTCGACTCAAGACAGATTTAATCTTTAACTGTCGATAGAGAATTTGCATGAACGTTATTAGACGTCGAAAAATTGGGTAACTTTCTTAAATTGTCTATTTATAAAGTTTAAATTTTACCATTCATGAAATCAATTTGACAGCAAGAGATTTTTAATTTTAGTGTTATCAATTGTGGAAAACGCTATTTAATAAGTGGATGAATGAATCAAATTTGTGACTTAAGAAACATCAACATGAAATAATCAATTGGTGATGCAAAACTATAACCAGTGGTTTACTTTTAGTTTAACCTTTTTATCAATATCCAACTTCCTTTTCTGTGGTTATTTGGTCAAATTGGTTTTATCTTTAAATAACTAAAGGTGTGACAACTGTACATCCCTGTAATGCGGTTGATGTTATAGTGTGACTCTTTCATAAAGAAATGATTATTTACCGATTTACTTGGGGCACAACTTACGTAAAATAAAAAATAAGGCAGCTTGAAAATTGCCGTAATTTCTGGTTAATGTTGCCGTCATAAAAATAACCACGTGAAAAACTACTAAACCTATGAGCCATGGATCCCGCCAGTCAATCTGGAACAAAAACGAATATTCATAAACAAAATAATTCATTATTCGAATTTCTTTAGTAGGTGTAATCAACTGAATGGAACGGTAACAGGTGAGATAAGTCGCAGATAAAAATATTCGAAGCTTGTGCGTCAACAAGTTCAGCTGCGACTTTCGATTTCCTTCTGAAAATGCTTGAAGAAAAAAAGATTGGCAAACTGGCCAGAAACAATTAAAAAGTGATATACAAAACACAGCCTTGAAATCGTTGTACAGGTTCAACTGATTATGTGAAAAATATAATTTGACTTCCTTGCCGGAAATTTCGTGAAAAAACCCGTTTCAAATTAGGTTAATTAATACTCACACTACATATAAATGCGATAAAACCATCTATTTCACTTAGTTGTCCAATATCTACTTCTTTCATGGTGTTCTTTTAATAAACTGATGTAAAACGGTCTTTTATTTTTTTTCTGTCGGTCACTTTCCTCGTACAACTTGACAACACTCTGTTCTGTTTACGATTGAAATAACATTAAACATTTGACATATGATCGCTTTCGTGCGCCACCTGCTGTCTTTTTGGCGAACCACGTATTCTAAAACAGAAAATGATCTGCAATTAGGATTAGTTCGACTAATCGACACCGATATCGCTGTAGGCTAAGTTGATTCTATTTTGATTGGTCGATTAAACAAAATATGTCTATAATGATTTTTGTTTCCAAATGTAGTTTGTTTTGTTGGTTATAATGTAGTCTAATTCAGCTTTTCTTGTATATTAAGCATCGGTCTCTGATTTCCCTCTTTTTGTTCACAAACGAATTACAATGCATGGCAGTGATATTCATTTGACAAAAAGTTTCATTTACAAATTAAACAATTCCGAGAAAAAAAGATCTGCTTGAAAGATGTTCATCGAGCCGTAAACAGAATAACAAAGGAATCGTTTGTAGAATTCTATCCTAGAATAAGTCAGTGCAGCAGGAGATGTAGAATACTGTACGTAATAAAAGGAGCTTACCAGTGCTCTGGGACTGCCTATCGTACACGTAGAATTCTATTTTTCGTTTCGATTCGATCGGAACCGTTCGTCGTTCAACACGACATTCGCCTCTTTTCTACTATTCTTGTCGCTTGGATTCGATGCGTCACGTCGGCACGTATCGACTACGTTCTTCACGCTTTGGAATTTACTCTGCGTTGTTCGTTTCTTCTTGTTGAAATCCGTGTTGTAGTTTGCATATCTAAATGAGGATGAGGGTAAGAACCGATCATTGGCATGTATTACTAGAATTTTGCGAAAAAAACCCCGAATTAGTAACAAACAGATTCAATGGACCTGATGGTAAAATCACAAGTCATTTACTATGGCAAAGTGTTTCTCACAAACTGAATAGTTTAGGTTTTGGCAAAAAAACAAAAAGCGAATGGAGGAAGGTAATTTGTGTAACATTCGCATTTCGATTGAAATGTTGGTTTTCCTCATACTTTGTAGACGTTAGTTGATTGGAAGAGCAAAACAAAAGTGAAAGCTGCGAAACTTCGACAAAATAATGGAGACGGGGAAGGACGGAGACGGGCCCCCCTCAATGATTTAGAAAAACGCCTCATCGCCCTGATGGGAGAAAAAGCGTTGGAAGCAAATAACCGGGAGGGACGTTTCAAAAAAGTAAGTGCTCCAACTTATTATTATTTTTAAACACATATATAAAACAACTAGTAATGAAATTTTATATTACAGGTTGACGGAAATTTTCCAAAGCAAGAAACTTCCGATGATATAAATAACGTACCTTCCCAATCTAAAACATCCCACACAACTATAGGCGCCAAAAGAAAACTAGGGACTTCCTCCTTGCTGAAAAGCTTGAAGCACAGTAAAATCCAAATGATATCTCAAGAACTGATGAACGCAAACCGAGAGTCGCTAGAATTTTTGAAGGAAATTGCCAAAAATACAGCCAGCATAGCAGAATCCCTCAGAATAATTGCCGCACGCACGGAAAAATAATTTTGTTTATATGGAATAAAAAAAGTTGTTATTATTTTTGTATCAAATTATTACAGTATGTATCAATATTATATTGCAATTTCAAACTTCAGAAATCCACTAAACCATATTGCCGTGTGCTCCAATTTATCCTCGAAAAACGTTCTGGTTGAGTTACTGTTACAATCCCTTACCTGAACATCCGGTTTTCATGTGTCATGATTAATTCTTCCTGTTCTTGAGACCTTTTCGTTTATATAAAAAAAACCCAATCTCGATCATCATTTACATTAAACTGCAAGGAATTAATTTCATTTGAATTCCCAACTGCTCTTTGTTATCTTGGTATCCTTCAAGATTTTTTTTTCGCAATAAATTCATGGTTTTTAAAAACTGGTCTCCAACTACGAGTTTTCAAGTTCAGAAACCCCGTATATTGATTATTGAAATATGAAACTGGTGTCCAATTCCTTTTTCTTACTTTCATTTAATAAAACCGGATGTGGGATCTTGAAAATTATTCACATCCTCTTCCATTTTTCAGGTTCTGCCCAGTATTGATCGCTTCACGAATGAATCCATTTTACCTTAGCTATGCATTTTTTTTATTGCTAATTTGCGTTCCAACACCGCTAGTTAATAATAAATTTTACTATTACCTAATGATCACTCTATTTCGTTCCTTTCTTGATTAATATTTTCTTTTCTATCCTTCCAATGAAATATTTTATTACTTTCGAGATGGATCTCGAATTTCTTTTAATATTCTCAAATAAAAAAAGGGTATTAATCTTGTAAAATTTCTAATTTATTATGAAGTTGGTACATATTTTTCAAATTGAACTCGTATTCTGTGCAAAAACCGAAATTTTGCTAGAAATTTCGTGTTTCTAAATTGTCAAATGTCCAATTGAATTATCCAAAAAAAATTCGGACGTTCTGTCATCCCCCCATAGCCTATAGTACAATCGATGAGAGGTTGACGACTTTATAGCTTAGTCCAACCGGGAAAAGAGCTCCGTTTCGTCATTCCCTTTGATCCAGCACTCTTTCATTCATTTTACTTATATGCTCTTCCATCAATTCGGTTGTCTGATAATATCAGCTTTTATTTATTTGTAACTAGAGTTGATAAAACGCAAGTCATTCGTTTAACAATTGATGGTTTATTTGCCAGCTACCAGTATCTAAAGGTTTTCACAACTTAGATAATCGTTCAAACTTGATAATTTATTTAAACTTCCTTAAGTATGTATGAAGAATATGAACTATGTATATAAATGGAAAGAATAGCCCAATTAAATGAAATGAATGTCATTGTTCATTCATTTGTATGACCTTGATGTAAAGAAAATTGATTTTGCTTCAGTATATTTGATTAATTATTTAAGCCAAAAGGTGTCAGCATGTGAAAAAGTTTATATATATTAAAAATTATTCTATTGTTGTCACCTCTGTTTTTGATTGGAGTTTGTTCCAATTTGAGAAAACATATTCAAAATTCAGAGTTCCATTCCCGGATTAAGTATTTTCAAATCCTACGGTAAACAAGTATTATATCTTACGATAAATGATTTATCTGGATTCATTATCTTGATTGGTGTACTTCACGATTGGGAGAAAATGTGTATGACTAATAAAATAGGGTTTATATGCCCAAAGTCCTCGCATTTGGTCATTTGAATTACATCCTGGTGGTGAAACCCTCTGAAAACAAATCCGGATGTTTATCGCCTCAAGACATTATAATGATCAACTTATCAACACCTAATTTTCAGATATTCAGCTGAACTGTGGTATAAACAATTAATCGATAACCTACAGTCGGGATCCTAGTTCTTCAGTCCAATGTAATATCGAATTAGTAGAAAACGCTATTCACATAATTTACTCCTATTATAGTTGTCCAATTCCAGTCTCTTGTACAATGACAATAATGAATAATTGTCCAATTTATTACAATGAACGAACACGCGATGATGAAAATGATTCAAAGAGCTAATAGATCACGGAATAACCGAAAAAGTAAACTGCGACTTTTTCAATATTTATGAAAAAAAAAATGGATAGGGATCATATAGATTGTCGAATATTGCTTCAATTCTATCGAAAAACACGGAGATAAAGAAAACGTGTAAATCGAGTCAAGTGTTTGTTTCATGTGTAAAGGACTCATGTAAATGTTACTCAATATTATAAAGATTATTGATATATTATCGCAAGAAGAATGTATCCGTAATCGAAAAAATAAATACCTAAATTGATCTACTTCTTTATTAACCTTGCGATATCTTCAAACCGAATAACCGATTAGCTATGCCCCTCCCAAATCAACAAAATAGTCTACTTCTTACAAATTGAAAAATAGTAATGAAGTTTGATAAGAATCCGCCAAATTATCTCCGATTTATCGAAATGACAAAAATGAGTCACACTAGCGTGAAAATATGCCATTTTAGAAACAATATCAAACCTCGAACTATGAACATAATGACAAAGGTACCGTATCGGTCTCTTTCTGTATTACTGTTCGAATTACTAAACTCCCCATTTGACCTTTGCTCTAGAGGAACGGATAGATGATAATAAATCCGTATATATATAAAAGTTGAGAAATTTCAAAATCTTCCATATTATCCGAGACGGTCCCAACAAGTAAAAGCGATAACATTGGCTATCTTTCGATATTGATTGAAAGTGAGTTATATCTTGTACATACACCCTTCACTAATCATTATAAGGCAATTTGAATTTTCAGAATAGTTTCCAACATGAGTGTCCCACCTTTCACTCTCAATTTAAACCCTTTAAGTGATGAAGGCAAAAAAATCGCCGCCGAGGAATTGCGTGAAACCCCGGAAATCGTCGAAGCGGCTAAGAAGGAACTTCGGGAACTTTTGGCTAAAGATGATACGATTCATTATGATACCGACGATTTTACCCTGACCGTTTTTCTTAGGCCATGCAAGTTCTATGCACAGAGTGCCTACGAATTGGTGAGTGACGTTTAAAATTTCATTAACAAACAAAAAATTATTCAATAACGTTCATTGATAGATAAGTTGCATTTCATCTATTGATTGTCTTCTTAGAAACAAGATAAGCGTATATTAAGGTCAAAAGCCCAAGGGAGAAAAATGTGGTGACACGGTTGCAGAGAGGTTATTTTTGTTGAACCGATAAGAAATCAAAAAACGTTGTTGACATATTTTTGTTAGATAAATTGATAGATTTTCTTGAGGCCAATTTTTGAAATGTTTTTTTGCTTCGGATATATTGGAATAATTATTATCATTAGAAATATCCAAGATATTATTTCAATATAATGTGAATTGCCTGTAATTCTGACGACATTTGAACTAAGCCAAGCAATTTCAACTTATTAAAAAGTATTGGTTAATAACCAATTAAAATGAAAATTATTTTATCAACACAACAATGTTAAACGTTCGTGTGATATTCTGATTTTGTCCGCGAATTAATCTGCACATTATTACAGTCGTTTACTTCAATTAGCGACAAAATTTATCTTCCACTTGCTTTATAAATTTATTAAATCACAAAAAAGAAAAAAAATACACCAAAATTGTTCTACGAAAAAGGAGCGATCCCAAATTTTGGAAAAGTGCAAATGAGGACTTCTAATTGACAACAAACTCATTTTGTTTAGTAGCGGAATAAATCATAGTAGCCGATATTTTCGAATAAAAATATGATATGCTCCAAAAATCATTAATGACGTAAGAGAAAGTGATTTTCAAAGTACTGCGTTATAAAATGTAGATTTGTGAATAATCCACTTTAGAATTAAGAATTTCGGTGAATCAATGAACCCGTTATTATCAGATAAGGAATTGTCGCAACCGAAAAATGGAACGTGTTCAATATTTTTCCTCCTCTACAGATGAAGCGCGTGGCTGATTTCCGTGAAAAGTACAAAACCAGTTTGGAGAATTTGATGCCGTCTGATGAAATCGACGCTTTTTTGAACGATAACGTCGTTAACGTTATGAAAGACCAAGATCACAAAGGACGACGCGTGTTGATCGTCAACTGTGGAAGTATGTTTCCTCCCATTTGTTAATGATCTCGAATTATTCTATTGATATCTTCCAGAAACCTGGAATCCTTCAAAAGTAACCTCCGATCAAGTATTCCGCATTTTCTACCTCATCCAAATTGCTGCCACTTTAGAGGAGGAAGGTCAGGTTAGAGGTGCTGTTGTTATCATGGATTTCAATGGAATGGGGATGAAGCAAGTCGCTGCCCTTAATCCTGTATTCAGTTTGAAATTGTTGGGTTTCATTCAAGACGCCATGCCGATGCGTTTGAAAGAGATACACATGGTCAATCAGCCGTTTATCTTCAATGTTGTTTGGAAAATATTCCAACCTATCATTAGAACAAAATTAAGAGGAAGGGTATGTATTCAAATGAACGTGTATTCATTTTTCCCTTAGATTTTCTTTCACGGTTCTGACATGAGCAAACTTCACAAATTTATTCCTGCTTCGCATCTTCCCGGTGATTATGGCGGTAAACTTCCAAAGATCGATTATTCAGGAAAGGAATGGTACCCTTGCATCGATGGCCATATAGATTATTTCAAGAAATGGAACACTTGGGGCTTAACGAAGAAGAATTAGGAGTTCGATAAGGGGGAGTAACATCAGAGTTGAGATAATTAAATCTTAAATTATTCATGTATTTTTAAGTCGATTAAACACTTTTGTTTCATTTCGATTTTTATGTTGATAAGAACGTGATCATCGTTATCACAACCAGCTACTAGTTTAAATTGACGTGAGTCATAAGTCGTATGATAATTCGCGGAAAATAGTTAACAACCAATGAGTTTTATTTTCACTCGACCTATTTCGTACTCTTTTTATTGGTTCACGTTCGAAGCCGATTTGAATTTATTCTATTGATGAGTTCAGTTAATGTCAATAGGTTAAAATCGAAACGTTCAGGTTAGTGAAGTAGATTGCGTCCGATTGTCGAAGTCGTTGCACCGTTTTACATTTTGTTATTTATTTTCTGTATAAAGGTAAGTAATATTTTTTCAAAAAAATAAATCATCGATTTAATTTAATTAAAAAGTATTCACACCTTTCTGCGTGAAATTGTGGATAGAATGAATATTGTTCGTTAGTAGATTACTGGGAAATTTAATAGGATTTCGGTTGTTTTCATTACCAACGTAAAATTACTATTATACCGGAATAACGTCATTTGGAGTCTCGCTTGGTTAATTTGGTATAATAGCGCTGAGATTCCCATGTTGATTAGGAACCGAATGGTAGAAAAATTGGAGGTGTAGAAATTGGGATACTAATTAGTATATTCGCGTTCATTAGATCAGGAACGAATTCAAATTTGGGAGTCACACACGTGGAATCATATTTCAATATAATTAGAACTTGGAATCTCTTCATACTTTTCATGGAATATTTCGTAACTTAAGAAACTTTTAATATTAGAGCGATATTGCAAGTGCCAACATTAATAATGTAGACATTATGTTGACAGTTAGGCATGCGCAATATCGAAAAAACGGTGTTAATGTAAAACTTTATTAACGGATGTCTTTTGCAATATCTCTCTATTAGCATCCAACACAACTATTATCATAAAATTCTATCTACCAACGAGTGACCCAACGAGTGACCCAACGAGTATAGTACAATAAAAATATTATTTGACGCACATTGATTACTTGCTAAAAAAATGAACAATAATCGTTGCACAATAAGAAATTTCCAAGAAACAAGCTGTGACTTCAATAATACGTAATAAACGAACACCGTTTTTGAATAAAATTCCTGTCAAATTTTTCCAGTCAAATTCTCTTTAGTTACAATTGATGGGAAGTTAAATTTGAATAACAATACCTTATTGTGGACCTTCCAAAATCAGTTCAAGTATACGAATTCATTATGTCACCAGCAATCCAACCACAAATTTATCCTTTTTGCGAAACGAATATCCTTCGGAATTCCGAGCGAAACGAAAAAACCAGTCGTCATTTTTCGACTGATAAATAATGAAAAAAAATTTCAGCCTAAGTGGTCATGGTACCGATACGAAGGTTAATCGAGAGCGCTATTCGTTTCCGTTTATTTGAATATTTCCCAAGATATAAGAAATGGTACGTTGCGCTGCCTGCTCGATCTATCTCACTTTCGATGCAGACGCGGAACAATCGGTGTTTATTTTGCGTTTCTATCACTTACGGTACTTTCTTCATTCATTGTTGAAACAGTATTTTCTCGTGAAGCGACCATCGCGTTAACCGGCTGACCATGAGTGAATTCAAAATGGAAATTGGGGATGATGACATCCCTTTTTTACGGCTCGGCACATACACTTTAAGACTAGATTTGGAAGAATTAGACGATGAATTTACCGCAAAGGCAGTCGCAGATCTTCGACAAAGTCCAGAAAACGTCCAGCAAGCCCTTACAGAGATAAGACAAATGATTAGGGGTGAGTTAATGAACAAGGGAATTTTCTATTAAGTTCAAGTAACAAAGGAAAACAAAACTGTCTCATCATTTCAGACGAGCCTGGTTTAAACCTACCAGTGGATGACGAAGAGTTCCTAATTAAATTTTTAAGACCATGCAAATTTTATGCAAACAGTGCTTTCCGACTGGTGAATGAATATTCGAATTTCTCCATTCTTCAAAGTAAATGTTTCTTTTTTTCAGATGAAAAAGTTTTACGTCTTCAAGTTCAAACATCCGGAATATTCTTCAAATCTATATCCAACTGCTGTCAGACATGTGTTCGACAAGGAAGTATTCGTATTCCTGCCCACGCGTTCACCGGGAGGTTCTCGTATCATGATCGTCAATGTTGGTAGTAAGTTTCAATTTTTGTACGAATTCCTAGCACTGAGTCATCGAATTGCAAGCGATAAGATGCTAAAACTATAACAAGGACGTTACTTATCGCAGCTTCATTTCCGCCTGTCAAATTTGGGTCACATTTGTTCTTGTTTTTAGCGAAATGGAACCCGAAAGAGGTGACTTTAGCCGATCTCTTCAGGGCCGTTATGCTTTCCATAGAATTGGCAATGATCGAACCAAAAACCCAAGTTGGGGGTGTTCATGTCATTTTAAATATGAAAGGACTGTCGGTGAATCACGTTTACACGTTTTCACCCTCTATTGCAAAATTGATGGTGGACTGGGTGCAAGTAAGCGGCTTAATATTTAAATGAATTTGGATTTTGGATTTGTTTTCAGGAATGTGCTCCCGTTAGACTGAAAGGCATTCACGTTATAAACCAACCTTTTATCTTCAGTTTACTTTGGGCGATTTTCAAGCCCTTTGTGGGCGCAAAACTGCGACAAAGAGTAATAAGGACTGAACGCACACCGTAGTTGAGTGTAATCATTTCTTTCCAGCTTTTCTTCCACGGTACTAACCGAAAAGCCCTCTGCGAACACATTTCAGCTAAGAGTCTCCCTCCTTCACTAGGCGGAGTAGCTGACATCCCCGATTTTCCTGGTAGCCTTTTTTCCGACATGTTAGTGTACGCGGAAAAACGATTCGAACGTAAGTAAAATCGATGCGGAAATGATTGTAGAGCATTCCGTTCTGCTGCATGGAGAGATAAGAAATGTGGAACGTTGTAGACAAGTACCGTTTTCATTTCCTATCAAACCGGTCGGTAGCAAAATCGATTCTATAATTTCCGTTTCGTTGTAGCTTGTAACGTGTTTGGATATGTGAAAGAGAAATCGGAGGAGAGCACGAACAGCGAAAACGGAGAATAAAAAAATTGAACGTCGGATTATGATATTTCATGGGGTTGGATAACACAAGTTAAGTCAAATATTGTATATAAATTTTACTATAGGTATACTCTCCTATAGATATTTTAACAGAAAATAAAAATTGTAACTTTACAAGTTGTTTTTTTAAGTAGAATGTGTTGAAAATCATCGAAAGTCGTTTTGTTCATGATGTATTTGTTTCAATTAAAATTGCAATGTGTACCAATTTTTTAAGCATACATTGTTGCAAATGATGTAACCTGTAGCCACAAACGTCACAATGCGGTTGGTTGCTCAGATAATTTTTAAAATATTCTAAGCACTTCACAATGTTAGTCAGCATCTTGGTTAAGTGGTTGATTAACAAATCTCGATAATCTTTGAACGCATGAAATGTTGGACGTTGAGATATTTGAATAAATTTTTTGATCTTATTTAATTGTTTAATAATTGTTGATTTTTTCTGTTGATGGAGAAATTAATGTCAGATCAGTATTTTCAGCAGAAAACGTTATTCCCAAAGTATGAAATTTATTTCATTTTGATATAAGCCAGGAAAACCCAATTTAAAAGCAGTAACATTTTTAAACCATCTTCGAGAAGCGTAAAACCATTTCAGTTTCTAAGAACTTTGGAATTTGTTCAACTAATACTTTGTTGGATAATAGATTAGAGACTAACTAAGTATTGGTAGAAGTTCATGAATTTTTATAACGACAAAGATTAATTTTGTAGTAATTATATGTGCAGATGACATCCACTTTTCACCTAACCATGAGCTCCAGACCCTAAAATCAGATTAAATATTTATACAATTGATGCAATTTTAACTACAGATACGAAAAAGTTGGAATTTTTAGTAAATCCTTGAGACATATTTCGCTGATGTTTTTCATGCAGATGATAGCTTGTTTCAACTTAAAGTTATACTATTTAGATGTAGTCGTCAAACTCATATCAGCAATGGGTTTGTTAAGGTTAATCGACTGATGAGAAATCAGAAATATTTGTGGAAAATCAAAACGATTATCATTTTCAACGGAATTACTCGATTCGTCTTCTCGACTCCCCGAAATTTCAAAAATACCCTCCCAACTAAATTTCATATGAATTTTTCGTAGATCTGTTTAAAGTTTCCGGAAATGTTTCAAGTATTCAAGAAAATTAGAAACGAAATGATTAAATTTTTGAATGAAGCTCAAAAATGTATATTGATTCTCAATGAATATCTCTTATGATTGTGGGAAAATAAAATCTTCGCAAAATAACAAAATGTGGCTAGAAATTTTTCATCATAAAAATTAAAAAGAAGCCAGACGAAGCTTGAGACTTATTTGTTATTTATCGAAATTCCATGAACACCCAGAATTTTTTGATTATTTCAGAAATTTTTCTATCCACATTTATCAGTCTATAGTAGCTATGGATCCGCGATGTTATCGGAACACATAGTTCACTATGCGTTTCATCCCGGGCACACGTACTGGACTCATCAGTATGGTTGACGCACATGCGCCCTGCCATATACAAAGCACCGGGATGGAATGGAGCAGGGGGCGCTTACAAGCTACGACGGACGGCTGATAAAAGAGAGCGCCATCCGCCGTGCGGTAGCCAAAGTCTCCACAAATCTTAGCCAACTTTTTGTTTCCGAAGAGGAAAAATATGGACGCGCAAAAATATCGCTATGTACATTGGTCCGTTAAACCTTATAAATACTTCTTTCATCCCAATCTCTTGTGATGTTATAAACGAACAAAGTATAGATGATGGGTTAATAAGATAATAATGATGACATCATTATGATATAAAATACAGTGTTGAGTATAAGTGAATTTTGATTGAAATGCATAAAAAACCATTCAATTGTGTTCTCTAGAATGAATTTTAACGATGTATCATTTCAATCAATCAAAGAAACTGTGGATTGTCTAGTGATAACCCAATTCATTTGAATAAGTCATCAAAATTGAATCAAAAAAGGAAATCATGTAATTTTGTTTGCGTTTCAATCCACCGACTGCAAATTTTGGCCGCACGAACTAACTTCCAAATTTTCTTTCAATGAAATCAAGAGTTTTTGGCTGAAAAAATGATTAAAAGTCAGATGCCGCAGTGTACTGAACGTATTGAAGAAAGCTTTTACTATATGGAATCCTTGAGGTCAAGTTTTCGATTAAATTTCTCTTTTATTTTGCAACATCACAAACTATAAACTAACATCGATAAATGACGATCGGTATGAATCATAAACGTATAAATATTCGCATCATAAAGAAAATGATAATTTTATTTTGAAAGTTCCCATAATTAAATATCTATGAATCATGTTAATGATTTTACTATCGCAACCTAATTAGAAAAAAATACTCGTCAATTACTCCCAGTTCCTGGTACTTTCAAATAAAAATTAAATTCAATTATCCAGTTTGATGAAATTGTGCCCGTCAGATATTTTCATCTCTTATGGTTTTTTGCTCTGTTAAAAGCCGCGTTCTACTTTTTTTTCGAAGTGAATTAAAGTGTTCTACAAATTAGATTGAATCGATAACAAAAATAACTTAATTTGGTAATGAAACAACATTTTTCAAAATACAGTATATAAAATCATTTTATAAACTTAATAAAGTCTCTTTCAACCATAGATTCTAGATATCTACAATAATAAATTACAGATCCACCGGATTATGATACCATGATGCTATTCCGTCAGTTGTATTCCTCTATTTTTCCTGTTTCTTATTATACCCGTAAGAATTGATCGCTGAAAGAATTGAAAGTGTCAGTTTGAAATTTTCTGGCAGTTTCGAATAAGTTGTTTACCAGTATATTCCTTATCACATTTGAGCAAAAGTTGAAGCCAATGTTCTCCTGTTACCCTAGGAAGATCCCTGGTTCCTCCGTAGCAAGGGGGAAGAATGCTAGGATCCATATATTTATGCAACGAAGGACGATCTTTCCCATGGAAAATTATGCGACTTCTCAGTTTTTCCTTGAGGAAGGGTTTGAATAAAGCGAACACCACTTTGAAAATGTAAGGTTGATTCACAATTTGAATATTTTTTATCCTGAGCGGCACACTTTCCTACAATACGATTGGTTCAGATACTGTCAGAAGATAAATACGTGGTTTTACCTGAAGCCAATCCACGATACGTTTAGCGAAACTTGGAGTGAATTTGGTAGTTTGGCTTAAGCTAAGGCCGTCCATATCAAATATAACGACGGCACCACAAACTTGTGTTTCAGGTTCCAGCATGGCTATTTCTAAGAAAAGTACGCAACCTTTGAAGACTTCGTCCAATGTTACTTTGCTGGGGTCCCATTTTTCTATCCAACAAAAACGAATTAAAATTTGAAGTGTCAGACCGATTATTTTTTCATATCGAAAAAAAAAACCAGTTGGACCACGTACGATGATATGATGCAGAAAACGAGGCAATAAAATGAACACAATAGATGGGTACAAGGTACAATGGGAATTTACAGACCAATTCTCCCTACCAGAAAATTATAACAACTATTTTCAACTTCGACGGCATCGGCATGGAAAATTGTTTTTTCAGTAAAGGCTTTGGCAATGAAGTATTTACGATATCGACATTAATGGACTCGAAACTATAATTACCTAGCGCTTTAGATAAATTATGAAAATGCTTACTTCCCAGTTCGATGACTAAAACTCTCCTGCCCAGTTGGTCGCGATGAGGGAATACTGTTAAAATATCCGCAAGAAATATATTTTTTTCCTTGCTAGGGATCAGACCATCATACATATCGGCATGTTTCACTTTGAAACTGTAGTATCGTTTGATCTATAAAATTCATTTTTAGAAAGAAATTTAATTCAAATAACTGCTTACCAATTCACAAGCGCTTTCAGGGTAAAACTTGCAAGGCCTCAAAAATCGGATAAGCCAAAGGTCATTGTCCAGAGGTACAAGAAGATCTTTCTCCTCTGGAGAGAAAATAAACACATTTTAACTGTGACGTAATTTTAAGTTATCTTGAATCGTTAATGTTCGATGAAGTTTGGTATTTCTGTATTATTTCATGGTAAAAACCCATATTCAAAATGTACATATAAAAGCTCAATTCCCAATTTAATTCTTTTCTAAGATTAGACATCGGCATTCGAAATGATTGTTATGGCGGATATAAAAATTAACATAATATATTGAAATGCAAAAAAATTCCTTTGCGAATACAGAATAGACATTTTAATTTGGGCCTTGTTAAAGGAACCACGATTAGTTAAGTAGCCTTCTGCGAATAAAATTCGCATATTGGAATTCCATTAAAACAAGTTTGAAGAGATCGGTATCAAAAGTAATTTCTTTAATTCACCACGAATTGCATGCTTGAATTATGACGTTCTACAAAATAGAATATACGTTCACAACTCTGGTACCTAAATCATTGAAATAATTCAACTCATTTAGTTTGACATCACCTTTTAGTAAATCCCTTAGTTGAATGACGGCATCTCGTACGACATCGGGGGTTTCTCGGAGTTCCTTCCTTGCGATTTCTTTCACTTCGGGTTTTAAATCTTGCAGTTCGACCTCAAGATTTATCTCTCCAATTCTCATGACAGGAAGCTCGTCCAAATCGGATAACATGGTTGGGGCAACTAAAAATTAAATTAATAATAGAAAATTATTCCGTTTGCTCGAAACCAAAGATTTCAAACTTGATATTTTTTGTTGTTGACCTCCAAAAGGAAACCGAAACTTCAACCAAATAATTATTTTTTTTTACTTTGATTCAAAATTATAGAGATCGACTCCACTCTATGATTGACACGAGAACTATTGGGTAATCAAATTTCATTTTCAGATGATGGAAGTTTAAAAAAATAGAAAAAAAAAATTAAATTTCATGTAAAATCAAAGGAGAAAAATAGAAAAAACTTACTAGGCATTTTGTTCAATTGGAAAATAGAATTCGATCACGCAAACACACTACCACTTGCTAAGCAAACAGGGTAACCGTTACACCGGAATATTAATAAACGAATGACCATCCGAAAGAAGTTCAGAAGAAGTCATCATAAGCCGAATTCACTAAGCATGCGCGTACCGAAGTACCGAAGTACTTCCGACTGCAGAAAACTGTTACGGCCTTCAAACTTCCAGATCGTTCGTCGAAAGTGAACCTGTACCTATATGAGTCAACTGATTGAATCGATTTTATTTTGCTAACGATTCGTTTGGAAAAACAAGTTTTGCCGGTCAAAGTTTTGGTGACCTAGACGACCACTGGGATCATGGAAAACATTTCTAGATCACATTTTTCGAAATACAAATCATCAATGCCGTCGTTTGATTAATGAATCGTTTTTTTAGGATAATGCATTGCGTTTTCTAATGTGGAGAATCGAAAGGACAACAATTTTAATGAAGTAATGAGATCCAATACGTGGGTTATTAAAAATTTCCAAATGACAGCATAGTTTTCTGAACACCTTGACCATAATTTTGTATTCGGTCTGCCACATTTCATTTAATTTCTTTGAATTTTTGGAGGTTTTTCCCGTAATTTGGATGATTGACTGATTATTGCATTCGGAAATAACATGACATTAAAACGTAGAAATTAGTTGATAGTAATTCCGGAATTTGGGAAAGTAAATCGACGAAAAAACTCAACGAATTGTATAGGTACTTATATCGATTAGTTTGATGGGCTGATTACTTGAAGTTATTTCGAATTGGTTCTCCATTCAATTGTCATTAGTGGAGACGTAAAACGTGAACTTGTCGCTATTACAGCAAGTAAAAAATGAAGAATACATTTTATATTGTCATCAAATGATATTTTCACGATATTAAATCAGTAATTTCGAATATCGTATAAGATATCTGGGGATATTTAGAAAATTTCCACAATGTTCGATGAAATATGCGTACCTGTGAGAACTGATAAACAAATTCACGGATTAAGATGCACATTAATGAACAATCGATTCATCACCTGTAGTTATTGCATTTTGGATGCGAAAAAAAATGTCACGTGTTTAGAAGATGCGCATTCACTCAAACCCATTAGTTTTGCAAATACAATACCGTCGGATAAAACGACAATATAAACTGGACGAAATAATTATCTCTTCAATTAGATGGAATATTCGGAGCGAAAAATTCGCCAATTTTCAGACTTTGACCAACCTTCGAATTTTTTTCACGTCGCCACTTGAAAAGTCAAGCCGGACCATTTAAATGCATAAATGCACGGAATAGGAGAGAAGACATTCTTGTGTCTTGTATTTTCTATTATGGTCGCTCCTTTCAATTATCATAATGTAAGGAACTCACGTTCTTGTGGTAACCGTTTGAAAAACATTTCGGTTTTCCAGCAGTCGCATTCGGAAATTTCATCTTTGTCGCTCATTATGTTTTATATGTATCTAACACATACCACTGAAAAACTCGAAGATAACTGTTTGTTGAAAGCAGTTCAACGACGATGTTCATTGTATGCTAAACGGATTGCCATTATTATTTTTTCCAGAAAACATTTGATTCAAATGAAGGCTGATCGGTTGATTTGAATATAATTTCGACATGCTGTAGGTTGGAGAATTTCCAACGTATCATATTGCTTGCAAGCGCCATCTGACGTTGGAGGAGTACAACGAACTTGCTATGGCGCATCCACCAAAAGATTTTGATTGAAACTAATCATAGAGAGCATAAAAAATATTTCTCTAATGGGAAAAATTTGAGAGTGATGCTAATGTTTTGGTTATCTGTTTCCTAAATGCAAATGTTTGTACATCCATAATGAATCATAATTCAGGATGTTTCAAGATTAAAATTTCCCACAGAATTTGTTTGGAATTATATTGTAATCAAATGAGTGGCATTTTAACAGCAGTTTCTGTATCATTTTTTTATTGTACATATGCATTATTTCAATTCAAAATTCATTATTCTGAAAAACGCAGTCAGTTCTCCTAAAATATTTAATTGTTCAAATTTTTACCGTTTTGCTTAAATCTATCTTCGAATCATAACAATATGCAAAAATAAAGAAAATCTGTTGAATATCAACAGAGAATAAGTAGAGTCAGATGACGGTTGTGAAAAGTCTCATACAGACAAGCTGTGAATGTATCACAAAATCTCATTTCCGACATTCAGTTTTACTCCCTAACTGTCGATATGTTGAATTCTTTTAAAAAACTGTACATGATTCACCAAGAAGCATTAGAACTTTCACAAAATACGTGTAAGTGAATTAGTTGTCCCAATCACGATTGTACTTTTGTATGGAAATGAACGGAGTTCCACACGAACGAAGAAGTTCGAATGAACAAATGATTTCAATCGCAATTATGATTAATTATTCAGTAACTTGATTAGTATTGGGGATGGAATAATCACAATCATTAATTGGTGTTTGAACAACTGAGCTCCTAAAATTGTGATAAAAAAAGTTGGAAGTATTTTTTCAGGAAACTACATTATCATTCTACGGAAATGAAAGGGTCAATGGACGAATTGAGTGGACATCAATTTTTGTAAAAAGTGATAACAACAATCATTTCCTCTTTTCTTCGTGATGACCTGAATCACTTGATTATTTAAAAGTAGGCATTTTTAGATGTCATCCCTATTATTATATTCTTCACTTTTTTTTTGGGGGTTGTTACATCTACTGTCAGGCTGAATTAAAACAAAAGTCAGAATTTATAATTTTTTATATAGCACCCTGTAACTTGTGTTGAAACGAGAAGAGCACTGACAGGAAAAAAGTACTTTCTTCATATGGTGATTGTCATTTCTAAATTTCAGAGTTTACTTACATCAGAAAGTTTGCCGTGATTATCGAACTTCCGAGAAATTTTTCGAATCAACCAACTTTTTTGCAGAAAAAGAAGCGATTAAACTCCCTAAAATCTTCATTGATTTTATGAAAACTTCAGAACTAGATGTCAATGTCTTAACTAGATGTCAATCTCTTGACATCTTCCTTTACATAATTGTTACGTTTTGCAGATAATAATTATTGTTTCCAAGAGCAATCGACTCCCATTTTGTTATTATTTTAATTTACAATTTCTTCATTTCTTATATGCATACTCCTGCTAATAAATGGAAAACAGCGTATTTGCAGCAAATAGTGAAGGCAAAGGCGTTACGCCCCATGAATTTTTTATTTCTGATTAATTCGGACGATATTTCTATATTTGATTAAATAAATTCAATTTATAAACCTTGGAATAATTCACCACCTAAAATTTCAATTTTTAATAATTACAACCTGAAAACTTGCTAATATTGGAACAAAAAGAAAAGAACAAATTCGATCTGTTTTATCGTATGATTCGATGCTTTCTGCAGACGTAAATCTACATCTAGGAGAGTATATCCAAGTGTGATTAGTACTAATCATTGGACTCATTAATTACTCATTTAATTAATCTAGTTTTCATTGAAAATAGAGGCATCGCACATTTCATAATAACAAAAGTATGAAAGTAATTTATGATTCATAATAAATAGTAAGTCGCGTATCAAATAATACACCCATAATAATGATATCCATGGTGTTACTATCATCGAATATTGATTTCGCGAATATTAATAATAAAACATGAATTTCACATGATAAGCTATCTAAGTGCAATTCGTTAGGTTAACAATTGCATTTCGTCGGTGATTTCAACTAATAATCGAAAAAAAATCCTATAAAAATTACATACATAATAAATGACAAAATTTATGAAAAATCGTAGTTGCATTCTTTTAAATGAATCACGATAACCACATTTCAACTTGATCGACGAATAATAATAGAATTAAATTTACATTTGCAACGATCAAATCCTATTCATAATAATTCACGCAGATTAATTTGCGCGTAATCGAAGTAAAATCGCGAAATAAGCAAAAGTTGGCGCGATCGCTCAAACACAAAACTACAGTTAGCTACTTACATTCAGGCGGGAGTTTAACAACATCAAAAACGGGTTCCATGATTGTTTTGAAATTGTACCTCCGGACAGTTAAGAACACAAACGGAAACTGAATAATTTCAGACTAGCGTTGACTCAAATCAACTACGATGAACCTTCTTCAGGCGTGCGTTAGGTGGCACAACTATTGGTTAAATACGATCCATTCGCCCATTAATGCAGCTCTATTTCAATCGTGGCGGTAAATGAAGAAGAAGACGAAGAAGAATAAGCACGTGACTGGAACAGTTCTCTGCTCGCATCTTCCTGGAACCGTTGAGGACGTTTCAACTGAAATAAACAGTTGAAAAAAAAAAAACAAATTTGTCTTGTTTTGTATAAAAACAATTGTGTTTGAAATAATATTAGAAATATGACCACGTTATCGACTGCTAATTGCTTTTAATGTTCTTTTTATTGTGAATAATAAAGATCGTTTTTGGTGGGCGATTATGAAAATTCAAGAAAGTTTTACGACATCTTTTCCATCAACTAGCACGTGAGGAAATCATGAAAAAATTTCATCATTGATAATGATCGAGGAATCGAACTTTAAGCTTATATCGTATGCAAAAACTCACTTCATTTTTACGTCAAATTGTGCTGTACGAATATAAATGACGCTGTAATGATCTCACAAGCGTACTAAATAAAGAATCAATTTATCACTTTTGTTATTATCGATACTACAAGGTTTTATATTATTCTTTTTTCCCCAATTTACTCATGTCCTTTAGAAGGATCAATCAATCATATGAATATGAAATAGGTAACTTCGTTGTTTTTTTTCAGTTAGTCACTAACGTAAGTCGTATAAAAAAATCAATTTCATATTTAAGTAACGGCGAATTCACATATTCTACTCATTTTGAAAGTAGGCAACTCGAATTACGACGATGTATGTATTCACCGACAGCAATTCTATTGCGTGTACTTGCTCCTGAAAATAAAATTGTTTTTTTGCACCCACTGATAAAAATAATGCTTTTCATTTTATGATAATGAACAATTCCTACAGTACTACCCATTGACTATTTGTGAATGTATGTCGCAATTGAAAAGACCATGACTAGTGTATTTCAAAGGAATGAAGTTATTTCATTAATATTCACGCTCGTTATTGCAGCAAATGTGAGTTTGGATTGCACTGTTATGTTTGCCTCATTAGCCAAAGAAAAAATTGATTGCACTCAAATTTTTGATAATATTTCATAAGCTGTTCACTCAGGAGTTGTGAAATTAAGATGATGTATGCTACGATTTACTGAAGAAAGGCTTATGTAAAGATAACGGGCAACAAAGTATTGGCTTTTCTTTCAAGCAACTTTTAATTCAGATTACAGAACTCGGATTATTTGAAGAGAAAATATTGGGGATTATGTATATGAAGGGTTTGTTCATTAAATTAATAGCCTCGTTTAGTAATTGATGAATTCATCCGATTAATGGTCGCACGAATTTAATAGTCAATTGTTCAGGTAAAAAGATGAGAAGGAATAATTTCTTAGGGATAAAATGATTCTGAGATATTTTATGGTTATGGAAAATCAATTACCTTCATGCCTACCAGATTAGCTTCGCATTCATCGAATCCAATTTCATGAAATCCAACATTTACCTGCATTATGCACGTTATGCTCCCCAAGTTGGTGGTTCCCCTACATTCAAGATATTCAGATAACATGCTAACCCAAATTACAACAAAACTTATTGAAAATCTGCGTAACGCGACGAAGAAAGCGACATTCGATAACGAAGGTATGTACGGAGTTTATGTAAGAATCCTACTCGAAATTCAATTTCGCTAATGATTCATGCCGTAAGATCATAAAGTTTCATTGAATTCAGAAAAATTAAAATAAATATTAATACCTTTTTAATTCATGGTCACGAGTTGTTTGATTTCGGTTTTATCTAGCAACTTGTTCACTGTAATTAGTAGTAGTTTTTGTGCAAAAATGGATGTTAATGTGACATAATTATGAAATAGGTGAGAAAAAACTATATAATCATTCCTGTTCTCTCCAATTTCTTATCTTCATCGATAAAAACTATTAATCCATTGGTGGAGTACAAGAAAATTGAGTTCATCGTACACTTCAAGATGCTTCTCATTAAGAATCGATTTACTTAATTGGTTGTATAATCACACCAAACATGATTGATATTGGTTAGAATATCGGCGCATCCGCCAATTGAAGTGAATTCGCCAAAATGCGCAAATAACTGACTTGGATAAATTGATTGATATTTATTCAGAGCTTGATAACAATTCGTAGGATTTTAATTTCAGCACGAGTCATTTCTATCGTTTAGACTAAAAAGATTCCAAATTATAATATTGAAATCAAGATTAAGAAACATAAACCTTCGCCAATCGATTCGAAAAATTCGAACACAAATGTTATTTGATCAATTTTGAGCTTGGGGGAGTTTGAATGAAATCTGAATACATAGTAGAAATTGAACAACCGATTCCACGAATACCACTTTCGCGAAAGGCATTACAAGAAATAAATTGTATTAATTTAATTCTTGTTGTCAGACGAGGGTCTGGAAAAGATGGTCATTTCAGATGAATTATTCAGAATTGCATTGCAAAGCAGTTCAATAATAAAATGATATCACCTATTAATATCTAAATATGATTAAAAAAAACCAACGGTTCCCTGTTTGTGCAAAGAATATCTTATTGGAGATTGTACAATTTGTAACGTTTGATAATTGCTGTTCAAATTTGATTTGCACATTCATTCAATTAGTTTCATTGTTTTTAATGAATTGAATACTTCATCTTTGTTGATAACCCCAATGTTAATGATACATAGTAATAATGAAATATCTCAAATATTCAGCAGAACGAAATATTCTCAACTGGATTACGGAAGACTCATTCGTCCTAATTGAATATTCTAAAGTGGAAATTCGCTATAATTGTAAAAATGATAAGATTGTAATTGTATTTGATTAGAGCTCTTGTTCTTCCGGTATGACGATCGCAGCTGGTTTGGAAGTATCAACAGGAAATAATCATAGCACTCGAAAAACAACATCTCCAATTTAAACGACCATCACAAAGCGAAAGTCTGCCCAAGCGCCAGTTTGTTTGATGTGAAGAAATGCTATTATCAAAGCATAAATATAGATGCAACATTGTATAACGAATGCATCAAGTATAATGAATGGTTATTTTGATTCTGTTTATATATATTTTGACTTTTTTCGATACAAACAAATATTTATGTGATTCATTTGATATTGCATAATGTTCATATTTATATCGTTATTTCTATGTTCGTTAGTTCAATTGACCCGCCGAAACACCAAAGCGATCATATCACGTCGTCAAGGAGTCTATTCACTTATCTATGTAGATGCGTTCGCTAAGGAAAATGTTCTATAATCACTAGTAATACCACAAGAGCGTCGAAAATAACCAAATATATTTTTCGCGGACTTAATCCACGAAAAACCACGAGGGCGAAACCCGAGTCGTTTTTTTGAAAGATTACGTCGAGTAACGAGTGAAAAATATTCTTTATTTTCGATTGTTCGAGTGGTATTTGATGGGATTATACAATGAATGCGTCAAATATAATGAATTGTTTTTTTAGATTCTGTATGTATATTTTGATTCTGTATGTATATTTTGATTCTGTATGTATATTTTGACGTTTGTAGATACAAACAAATATTCTTTTCTGTGACAAATATTGAATAATGTTCACATTTATATCGTTATTTCTATGTTCGTTAGTTCAATTGACCCGCCGGAACACCAAAGCAATTATATCACGTCGTCAAAGAGTATCTTCATTTATCTATACGTAGTTGCTAAGGAAAAGGCTCGATTGCTGTTGGTCCAATTTATCATGAGTTGTATTAACATTATAATAAATCATTATTTATATTTTAGATATAAATTTGATGATTTTCTTAAGTTTTGCAAGAAGTTTACCGGTGGCAAAGAATACCAAAAATAGGCCTCATTTTTTATGAATTTAAAATTTGAAATCGCCGCTCAATAATATTCTGTCTATTTATTTTGCGAGTCTTCTTTGCATTTCAGTTTCTGAATCGTGTAGACTGTTTACTGTTTTATTTGATTTGAATATCTTGCGCATTTTATTTGGATCTGTTTCCTCTGTGTATTATGGAAGTTTGACCTGTCTTCTTGGGATTTGTTTTGTCTATTCATTCTATTCCTGTCTATTTTGGAGGTATTTTCTTAAGATTTTGGTTTCGCAAGAAAAAAAAAACCATAAATCAACTATTTCAGGTCTTTTTCGCTCAGCTGGAATATCATTCAAAATGCGATCGTATACAGCATCTAAAAATTTATAAGTTACAAGTTATAAAATTTTTTACGTCCAACAATAATACCGAAACTATTTATAACATATCCTCAACTTGCTAATCATTTATTCATTATCTGTGACTTCAATTTTATTGGTTCGATGTACACGGTATAATATATAAACAAGTTTATTGGTGTTGTGTGCGGATAAAAAATAACCACACATAAATTAATATTTGGGAAACCCATAAAATATTTTGAAGGTCAATTTTTTGTCTCCAATGGTTAAAATTCAGAATCGGAATTTTTTTAAGATTCAAGAGATTCTTTTCTTAACACCGGATACAGACTAAGAGATTTCATTGCAATTATTGTAACAACCCTTTTTGGTTATTAATTATCTGAGATCTTTCGCGTTCTGTTAAAATATGTTCCTCATGAATGTTTATATACAGATTCTTCCGCAATGAACGACCTTGATATGAACATTAGAAAATCCTGCATAAAATCAATGTCGATCGTAGTATCAAACAATTAAAGGTATAGTCAACTATGTATTTCGTTATGGTACGTCCATATACCAGTTTCCACCTTCCATCGCCGTGAAAATACGCAACACAACCAAGCAAACCGAACCTTGCATAACCGGCTGAAAATAAAATACTCAGTTGATGGTTGGATGTTCTTCGTTCAAAACAAAGCAGCCAGTGTTCAGTCGGCTCCGTATCACTTCTGATTGAACGCGACGCTCTTCCGACTTAAGTGATATCTGAGTTACCTGTTAACAGGTGAGTTATTTCGGAATATCTGTTTCGTTGTGAATAGTGAAAAAAATACGAAATAATTCTTTTCTTTGACGGTTTCCAATAAGTTTCGTTAATTAAAAATAAATTCACAATCAGCAATTTTATCCTTATTTCGAAATAACACCGACTTTCAGCGCAGATATTCAAAATGACAATTTTGTTACACCATTGAAATGAATAAATTTTGTTCGGGATACATCAGAACAGTTCGATAGATCTCGCTCATCTGTTTCTTTGCACTAATGACAATGAAATAGTTTCATGCGATTTCGATGTGTTATTGGTAATGACATGCAATGATTACCAAACAAAAACAAGAACATGTGTATAATATAAATGGAAAATTAGGTCGAGATTCAAGTTTCATTCAGAGTTAAATAAATAACGGAATTGGCAGGTTTGTCCCCGGCGAATGCGGAAAATTTCATTATTGTACTGATAGAAAGTGAAATCAACGTGATGGTGTTTCTTTTTGGTCGATCTCGTTCGAGTTCAAACTACCGGAAAGTGAAGAGGAAGGTGAATATCGGAATCTCGTGAGGTTAAAGCTCTGGTCATTCGTACAAAAAAACCAACGCATCCTCAATGACAACAAAGGATTGTATCCATATTTTATCTGTGTATGTTTCAATTTCTTATCAGAATAGAACGAAGTCGATAACATAAACTTCGACCTGTACTTGAGATATGCATATTATTATTTTGGAACAAAAGCCAGTTGAGTGAGTAAACTTAATGTGTGAAGAATTGTGTGATTCTCCTTGAGCTATGGTAATTTCAACAAGAAAAAGTTTTTCCTGTTATTCTGGATATCAAAAATCACATTATTATTAGTTTCCGCTTCCGTAAACCCATAAAATGTTTTCGATTCGTTCGAGCCATTATATGATACATTCCGAATAATCCAGTTCATCGTTGAGTCGGATCCTTTAATTCAATTTTAATTTCCATTATTGCCGTAAATTCAGCTACGGAGTGATTAAATTACCAATAAAACGAACAATTGTGTTTTAAAATAAACTTCAACAATAATTACTGGAACCAATCATCGTGTTTACTCGCCATTTCCAAATAGCGCATGCTACAACATTGTTCATAATTGTTATTGCAGAAAACACCTTCAAATCGTTTCAATTACAAATTGCCTTGGGTGAGTAAATCGGGTTGAATTTCGTATGATTGAGGTAATACCTGATCTGCAGATAGGAAACTTGAACTATCCATTTCCAGTTTAATTTTTCATGGTGAAGCATGTTACGTTCTCCTGAACGGAAACGTCTCGACGTACTTTCGCTTTCTATTAAGAAAATTATGAATTGAACTGACCTATGAGAGAATAAACAGTTTGTTTCGAATTCTCGTCTAGATAATTTTCAGTAAAGATGTCAATTTTGCAGAGTACGGAAATGCCTTCCGATAATGATAACCAAGTGAAATCTGAGCTGGATCTCGGCGAGCCTCCGCAACACGTGCTGGACTGGGCTAAGGAAAATATAAAGGAAAACCCGGAAACGCGGGATCAAGTTGTATCAGATTTCAAGGACATGATATTCGGTGAGTTGCTGTCCAAAAAATATTAGTGTTAACGTTATTAAAGCACATCATGTCTAGTGGTAAATAATTATTATTTTTCTAATGATACCATTGGTCATGCAACTGTACTTATCTAGGCCTTGAGTCATATTAAGTAGATAAAAATTTCATGCCGCTATTTTGTACAATTACGAATTACCCGTACACTTCGATAGACGGAATATCCCAATTGCGTGATACATAAACAATAACAAGCAAATTTCATTTTTGAATTGGCTCTAGAAAACTCATCAGCATGGAAGAATTAAGTGAATTCTCGAGGCGTCAGGAAAAGACGTAGGTACGTCAGGTTGCTTGGAAATTGAGTTGTTCGGTTCAAGGTTATGTAGGGAACGGGGATAATTAACTGCGTGAGATATAAAACGAGATTATTTTTAACGAATTTTCGTTGTTTCAAATTCCCATATTTTGTATAATGGGTCAAATTTTTTCTGCCTACGTTTATACAGCAAGATTGTTTCAAGTGATCCACTACGAATCATTAAGTTCTGTGTCCCACGATTGGAAATGTAATGTGTTGGAAAATTTTGATTGAATTCCTTCATTAATTCCACGAGAACTCGTAGCGCCTCATTAAATAAATCTCTAGACCCCCCAAAATGTGAAACAAACTGATATCAACAATTACTTTCTAGATCACGAAAAATTGATAATCCCTCCATAATGAATAATAATTTTTAGAAATGTGTTATGATAAACAACAGTAAGCAGGAACTACACCAAACTTGAATTTTTGTAGTTTTGTATTCATTTCCCGTGGATTTACATCTGGAAAACTTCGAATGTGGATAGAAATTCATATTAGATATGCAATTACATTTTTTGTAAAATGAACAAATGTCAAACAGAATTCAGAAACAAATTAAAACTCAGTTCAGAAAAAAAATATTTTACTAAAATTTTGCTGTTGCTTCAGAGCTTGTTCGACCTTTTGCGAACAAAACTTTAGGACGTAGAAACGAAAGTTTCTGCTTTACATTTGTAATGAGTTCTGTATTGATTTCAATAGCGGATCTCGCAGGAAAAGAGAGGAGTCGGTTTTTGGAAATATGGATTATTGGAGAATGAAGTTTACTGGACTCATTTTTTTCAAAAGGAAAATACGTTCGTGCTTTTGAAATAATCCCAAAACAGCTCACTTTTTTATGGATGCATTCCGTTTTTAACTCGTTCGAAAGTCAGATGTGTTCGTCGTAACGGACATGCAATCATAGACTTTCGGCGCTCGTTATGTAATATTCTATTCCGTACCAAAAACCCATCGGAAATTTTACAATAGAAAGAATAATGCGATTTTGATCTACAATTAATCGAGGACTCTCATCTTCCAACATTTTGCAATAAAGAGGCCCAACAAGGCCTGAAAGTGCAGCAGAATCTCATTAACCTACTTTTTCTGCATGAAGGAGAACTTGAACTAAGCGGTGAACAAAGTAGGGAAGTATTTGTATTATTTTGAAAATGCATTATTGCTATCAATGATTGATGATTGTCATATTCTATAATATTATAACAACAATAATATTGTTAAATGAAATATGGATATATTTTGACTAGTAATACCACAAGGCAATCGAAAATTACCGAATATTTTTCCGAGTCACGAGACATCTGCGAAGCCCTCGTGGTTTTTGATGGGATTATACAATGAATGCGTCGAGTATAATGAATTGATATTTTGATTCTGTATGTATATTTTGACGTTTTCCGATACAAACAAATATTCATTTATGTGACAGATATTGAACAATGTTTACATTTATATCGTTATTTCTATGTTCGTTAGTTCAATCGACCCTCCGAAAAAACCACGAGTGGTTTGTTAAAAGATTACATCGAGTGACGAGCGAAAAATATTCTTTATTTTCGATTGCTCGAGTGGTATTTGATGGGAATATAGAATAAATGCATCAAGTGTCATAAATTATTATTCTGATTCTGTATGTATATTTTGATGTTTGTCGATACAGACAGACAGACAGACAGACAATTTATTTCAGATCTAGTACCTGAGCCAAATGCTCTTAACTAAATCATAATATAACTATTAACAATTAAAAGATTACAATAAAATGATATATAACATATAACCCCTAACCCCCCAATTAATAATAATCAACTAAATATTCCACTTCTTGAACCATAACAATAGAATCCAATCATTCTTCATTCCAGTCAACCATTCCAAACATTAAAATATTTCATTCATGACATTTTTCATTCCATTTGACCATTCCACATATCAAAAAATATCCTTTCAAATTCTTCTCGTTCAATCAACATCAAAAAGACGCAAAACAAATAATCCATAAAACCATGAAAAACTCTTTCCATTCTATATTCTTTCATTCTTCTGTTTTTCAAATCCTTCTCCTTCAATTGAGCATTCCAAATATTTACGTATCCAATCTATAGATTTCCATTCCATTTGACGATTGCAAACACATACATAAAACCTAAGTCATATCCTCAAATTCATCAAATACCATTTCATTATTTGATTCATCAAAATCGAAAAACCAAATCCAAAATAATATAGCCACAATAATTGTCCACTCCAAATTAACCATTCCAAACATCAAAATATATAATTCATAACAATTTCCATTCCATTTGACCATTCCAAATATCGAACATCTTTTCAATTTCTTCTTTAGTCAACCATTCCAACATTAAAGCATCCAATCTATAAAGTTCTTCATACTATTCAACCATTCCAATTATCAAAGATATAAAACAAATAATCCTTAAAACCATGAGAAATTCTTTCCATTCTATATTCTTTTATTCTGCCTTTTTCAAATTCTTCCTTTCTAATTAAGCTTTCCATTTGACCATTGTAATTATCAGAAACATAAAACCATAAAACACTCTTTCCATTCCATATTATTATAACAACCAATAACATTCTATTCCAAATATCCATTGATCCTTCTTCCAATCCTTCCTCCAGCCAATCATATTGAAAAATTTAATCCATAAAATTCTCCATTCCATTTGACTTTTTTTTTTCCTTTTCATTAAATTATTTTTTTTCCCTTTCTTTTCTTGATTCATTTTCCTTTTTTTTTATATTTTTTTTATTTTATATTTTTTTATTATTATTTTTTATTTTTTATTTATTTTTATTTTTTATTTTTTTTTTTATTTTTTTTTTCTTCATTTGTTTGTCGATACAAACAAATATTCATTTCTGTGGCAGATATTGAATAATGTTCGCATTTACATCGTTATTTCTGTGTTCGTTAGTTCAATCGACCCGCCGAAACACCAAAACGATGATATAACGTCGTCAAGGAGTATGTTCACTTATCTATACGAGGTTGCTATCGGAAATGCTCGATTGCTATTGGTCCAATTTACCATGAGTTGTATAATCACTTTTATCTCGCAATACTTTTTTTATCGAAATTTGTACTGACCCACCATTCTTAACACAGCTTACATTTATCAGTTGTTTCTGAATTTTTCTATTTCTTTTCCTGCAGAAAGAAATTACTAGTTTTTTCATCTGACGAGAAGACGCAGTAGTTGAATTTTGTGATGCTACCTGTGGTTATCAAATTTCTTTTATTTTTTCATTACAATATGTAGAGTTTGACATAGCCAGTGGTATGGCAGATATGAAACTAGTATTAGTTAACTGCTACAATAATACCTTTTTGTTCTTTTGTATTAATATACAAAATATTTGGAGACCTAAAAGATTTCAAAATAGCTATTGTTATTTTCGTCCTATCTTAAAAGATCTTGCAAGGTTCCCATATTAACACTGAGTAGAATAGTGATTTCAATGATGGCGAAGAAATGATTCTGAATTCTACCAAAAAATTATGAAATAAAAATTCCGCGATGTCAACAGGGATTATCATTTACGTGAGTGTGAACAGCTTCTGAGTAACATTGCGAATAACAAACTCAATTGTCACATTAGAAAATCATTTCGTTGAATACCGTTAAGAAAATTCCTTATTTTAACGAACAGTTTAATTTACGACGAGCGATAAACTTCAACTAGCTTTACAACCTTTCGTGCGATGTCGGTGGCTGGAATTAGCAAGGTTAGGATTCTTATATGTCGCAAATATGAGTCACATGGTCTCATCCAAGCGATGAGTCAAATTGGTTGGAAGTTTCTCCATTACAAAACAATGGGACAATATGAAAAATTAACGATGTTTTGTGATATACATAGTCTACTATATAATAGATTTTAGATAATTATCTATTGGATGCTTCTCACACAATTAGATTTATTCATACATTATGGCACTTCACATTTGTCGGAGTAAAGTACAAAAATTACATGAATAAATTATGACGAGCAGAATGAATCATAGCCGGCTGCTTCCAATGCCGATAAGAAGACCACCAACAAAACTTCCTGTGAATTTTGACCGCTGGGCTAGGCTTCTAAAACTATTGATCCCATTTCCAGTTTCTGGTATAAGTCTTACTCGTTCATAATCGATGGAAACCAAACCGTGGTTGTCAGCTAGAAGGATGAAAAGCAATCCGCCCCCAGTGGCAATCGCCAGCGTTTTAGCACATTTTCTCATCATGGTCCCAACAATATAGCCGGAGGTTCCAGCAAGCGCCAGCCGACAACTCGGATTAGTTTCATTAATTTCTTTAAGATAATCTCCCATAAATGCCATTGTCGAAAAATTTTGATGCTGAATGCGCGTAAAGTTTGTGACACAAATGTCATAACGTTGACACATCGCCTACTTACATGAATCGGTCATTATTTTAAAAAATTATGTCTAATTTAAAAAGAAAGTGGTATCAACTTCTTTATGTTGCTTTTCAATCAGTAAAAATTCAATCCTAGCACTGTATTGTCTTGAATGTTGCAACAACCAGATCAAAGAATGAATCAGAAATCAATTTAAGATTCAGTCCATACAATATATTTCCGAATAAAGCAAATCGAATAGTTTTTTCGCCTTTCAAATCCATATTTCGGTTTGCTATGATTAGAAAACATTGGGAATATCTAGTTTGATTCATTGGAGATTATTCTCTAGTTCCTCTAGTTTTAGTAAAAAAATTCTTTTCGTTGCCCCGCAACGGGGTGCGTGGGAATTCGTCGAATGGAAATCTATAAGAAACGGCCATGGGATTTTTGAATCTTTTATGACAAACTACCCGTGGCGCTTGGACTTCATTATATATGGCTGTTCTTAGTCGTTCTTCGTTTTTTTCTTTTCCTTCTCTCTTTTGACATGAAAAACTATAAATAAATTGCTCTTCTTCATTTCGATTTCATGTTTTCACTGCACAATTCATTAATGTTCGCAGATAAAAATACTATCCGGCTATGTTATTTTTATGCGTTTGAAAAGTTCAGTGTTTGCGATAATTTTCCGGTCAATGATTGAGCGAAATTAATGTTCTCAGTCCATGACGAATGATGACTGAAATTTATTATTTCAAAAGAATTTCACTGACATTTTAAATTAGAATTAACACCGCATCAAATATTGGTTGGGTTCACGTAATCATCGCCACTTGTTTCGGTAGATTGAGTTGGGTATTAGCCATCGCATAAAATTGGCCAATGGACCGCGAATTAAGCAAGAAATGTTATATTTTCGTACGAAAAACGAATTATGCAACTATCAACGATAATGCGTCCAGGTGAAAGGATGTATGATTGAAGTTGTCAAATCGCTTCGACTACGCGATCGTAAAATTGGCCGGGCCATAGAAAAAATATTTTTTTTCTTTTATAGCTAGAGGTGAATGCACGCCCCATCGGACCGACGATGAATATTTACTCCGGTTTTTGAGGTGTCGAAATTTCAACATGGAAGGTGCTCATAGATTGGTGAGTTTCTAATAATTTCGTGGCGGCGCTATCATGTCAAGCGTATCGAAATTCCTCTTGCAGTTGTGCAATTATTACAAGTTCAAGGAGAACAATCCGGATTTCTTCGAAGGATTAACGTTGGAAAATTTAGAAGTTATTGGCCACGATGAGATTATTACGGTACCACCATACAGAGAACAAACGGGCCGGAGGATACTTCTTTATAGAATGGGTAGGTTATCGAGTAAATGGGTTTCTGAATTTGTGATTCAGAAACCGTACCGAAATCGATTTCGAGTTATTTACATTTTCATTTCCGGATATCCTGATGTTTCGTTTATTTCCCGTGCAAACACATACACACATTCACATTACATAAAACCTCATATTTACACTCATTAGGTCACTAACGAAATAGAGGATCATTATATTATTCTATCGATGAAAGTTGGGCACAATTGTTCATCTTCCTGGATTCGTTCACGCTCTGAAAGTTTTTCTCGCACTTAGATTTTCTTTCGTTCATATTTTATGACGATTGTAAAGAAATACTTTCGAATTCAATTATGTAAGGCAATCCACTTCATTCCATTAGATAATGATCATGTTAATCGATTAATAACAAGAGGTTTTCTGAAGACTTTGCAGATCAATGGCCGTGAAAAACAAATATACACAAAACACACAACTCAGAAGTTTATTTTTAATATATTTATACAATTTTGTAAGTATTCTTTTACACAATACCTTTTGTCTTGTTTATTTGTATCTAGATGTGCCTGCCGTTAATTAACCAGTTGATATTATTGTATTCTGCACGTTGTAGATTTTGATATGTGTCTTCATTTGGAAAACACGCATGGATTGAAAACTAACGTAAAAAGATTTGACACGTATCTCCTTGATTAACAAGTCTGAATGTTCTGCACGATTTTTTGAGAAACACCTTCTGGAATTTATGTCTAATTTTATTTTATTTCCAAACAGGTGAATGGGATCCCGAAAAGATTTCCGTCGAAGAAATTTTTCAAGCCACTCTAGTTGTTTTAGAATTGGCTATTCTGGAACCACGTGCTCAAATTTTGGGTGGAATATGCATCTTCGATTTGGGTGGACTGACGGTCAATCAAGCTTGGTACATGACACCTTCACTAGCGAACAAAATGATACAAATCATGGTGGTAAGTCGCATTATTCCCAAAGAATATTTATTGTCAGCGTAATAAGATTATAATTGTCGTGACGCGATGGTTGCAACATTCGAAATGTCGAAGAGAAAATATCGCAAAACGAAAACCATTAGGTTGGCTAGTTGAAATACTAACTTCATAAAATATTAGTGGTATAAATTTCCTTCGCCCCATTTTCGTATCGTCTGACAGATCAATTAAGTGAATATATTAATATTTTATCATTCATCAGTACGCGCCTATGGGATAAACTTTCTATTCAATCATCAGTACAATCATTTATGTTACTATTGTTGCACCTACTGGTGTAATTATAGCAATTCAATCTAGAATAAAATTGAGGAATATTTGCTATCAGCGGAACGGGGAAAATTGAGCTTCGGATTGGGTGTGGTAAAATCATTCTTAAAACAATTATAAAGATACCAATTTAAAAATTTATTTTTTCATTCTTCGCTTGAGATGAAGTACGTAATCACATTTCTCTCTGATTTTTCATGAGTACGAATATCAGTTATAAATTACTTTTTCAGGCGACCACGTACGATAGTTATATATATTGACACGGTTGTCTATTGTAGAAAGGCATGCAACTGTGCGGGAATGTCTTTCCCGCACGGGTAAAACCGTGTTGATCCGTGCGGGAAAGTGGTGACATTGAAACGAAACCTATTGCAAGTAAACAGAAACAGATGAGAAGTTTGGTTCATATATCTTATTGAATATTAATCACGCGAATAATGTACCAGGACTTAAAAGAACATATTAACGAAAAGCATAAGTTGCTTCAATTCGCCAATTTTTCAATTCTAGATTCATGAATAAGTTAGATTAGGTTTTCCTGTCGCAGAGTATTCTTATAGTCAAAGACATCCTGAGTAGAACAAACGTCAAGACCAGACATTGAACATTACTTGCTACAATGACATTAAAGAAAAGGGTTGATTTGGACTATTTCGTTCAGCTAGGTTTAATTTGCTGTTATAGACAAATTAGATTTTAAATTGTCACCACAGATGACAAATATATTCTGTGATTCTCATTCCTCAATAAAACGTCGTTGATATTATTCGAAGGGGTTGAAGTATTATCGAGTATTCATTCACCTGATCCGGAAAAATGTTTATAAGATGCAAAGTGACGGAAATATCCCTCCAGAAATAGTGGGGGCTCCTATATAAAATTATTGCTAACAATTCCGAGAGGAAGGTACGAAACAACATAAACAAACAGGCTTGTCTATAATGTTCGCCAGCACGCCATCTTGAAGATGAAAAATGAGTTATTCAGTTCCACTTGGGATGGAACGTTAATTTTGTTTTTAAAATAATTATCGTATAATTCCATTTTTGTGGTCGGTCGAAAAGTGTCGTTCATTACTCGTGGAAAGTCACATTTTATTGCTCGTGTCTAGCGTCAATCGGCTCCGCTTCGCTTCGCCTCGTTCGTCAAACTGACTCTCTCGACTTTCTGCAGTCGTCATGAAACATACTATTATTAGGTCACGTCGTTAATTGTACATTTTTCGGGAGACTTTAATTTTTTCATTATGTCGTCGAAAAAAAAAACAAGTTATGTAACAAGTGGAGAGTCACAATATAAGATGTTATCACTAATATTATTTCTCATTACAGACTTCATTTCCCGTCAAAGTTCACGCGATGCACATCGTTAACCAGTCATGGGTATTCGAAATGGTGTTCAATATATTCAAACCGTTCATAAACGAAAAAATGAAATCGAGGATCTTCTTCCACGGCGATGACCGCGAAAGTTTACACAAGCATATCGACCCTAAATACTTACCTGCACGATATGGTGGAATTCATCCGGATTATCCCCAGAAGGAGTGGTTTGACGGTTTTCGGAAAAACAAAAAAATCGTGTGGGAATTAAAGAGTCAAGGATACGACGACTCCTACGACCAACCGCCCAAAGATGAACTATAAAATAAACTACTAATCGAAATTATTAATTTGTGACAGTTGTTTTTTTCGTGTAGGATAGCACGTATCAGTATTCGGTTTGGTGCTCCAATAAATTTTCCTATCATCTTCAGTCCTATTTATCGAATCGTAAAATTATTCGCATCAATCATTTCAGTTCATTTCCTGATTTCAGTACCAACGCTCCGTTTAGATTGAATGGACCTACTATTTTTGGATACAGAACGTAAAGATCTGTAATCGAAAATGTAATCGCTATTCATTTCTACATGGAGCCGTTCTGACTACGTCTATCATGCTTCGATATTTACGTTCGAAATTTGCAGGAAAATGGGACCCGGAGCGAATATCTGTAACTGAGCTTTTCCAAGCTAGTTTAGTTATCATGGAAGTCGGTGCAATGGAACCCATCAATCAAATTCTAGGAGGTATTTGTATCTGGGATCTCAGTGGAGTGTCGTTGTCACAAGCATGGTATTTGACACCTGCGATCGCATATAAAATGATGCAAATATTGGTGGTACGTCCAATTGATTTCCGGGACGATTTATCCTCGTTATATGTTCACAATAATTTTTCTTCCAGTCAGCGTTCCCAATGAAAGTTCACGCTTTCCATATTGTCAACCAAAATTGGATATTTGATATTGGTTTCAATGTATTCAAACCCCTACTGAAAAACGAGCAGATAAAACAAAGGCTACACATACACGGAGATGATTACGAGTCACTTCATAAGCACATCGACCCAAAATATTTACCAAAAATTTATGGCGGAGAATTAGATGAATACAATAGTTTCTATGACTGGTATACAGCTGTCAGGAAAGAAGTTAAAGTTCTCAGAGAACTAAAACAACTGGGATACTCAGATGAAGAGGAAGAAGCCAAACTAGATGAAGAAACAAGGAAGGCAATTAATACGCCAATATAAATATTATTTCAACCAGTGTGCCAATAAGCGTAAAATAAACTTTTCAATATTCAAAGTCGGTAATCAATCCTGACCTGGGGTGTTCAATTTGGAAATTGAAGTTTGCGCACCCTTATAGCGCATTGTCGCATGGAAAATGAATCACAGTCGATATGCGCCTACCCTTATGTTTACACTCACCCAAAAAACGCAATATGCATCATGTTACTATCAAATTTCTACTATTTAGTATAAGAATATTCGAAAATTGCAAAAAATTATGTCACCGAACCCAACGAAGGAAGAAACAAGAACGTGTTCCCCATTTCTGGTAAAACGATGGAGAATGAAAAAGTTCCTCTTACGTCTCCTAAAGTTCGATAAAAGTATTAGTAACTTTTGCGTCCCGAGTTCTCAACCTAAAAATCAATTTTATTCTTAAATGCAACTGTATTACCTCATAAAATTGAAATGACATGAATTATCCGACCCTTCGCTACCCAGCGAATGCAAAACACTGTTTGATCTGCAAGCTCAAACGGAGATGAAAACGCCAGGACTATTTTCATTATTCGTTTGGCTTGCTTGATTCGTTTGTATTACTTCCGATTGAAAAAGGCTACAAATAATTGTTTGAATGTGACTCATTTCGACGAGACAAGCTTTCAATTTAATGGAACAATATTATAATGAAGTTTTTGCTCATTAGTGTGTAGTAAACAAGAAGATTATGGCTATAAAAAAATTAAATTTGCGAGCGGTATAATTCGTATTTATCAAAAATTTCAAATGGAGTCAACTCCATTCATTCAAATATTTAGAGTGACAGGATACGTTAGATCACAAACGAATAATTTCTAACGTTCACTATTTCATAAGATTCATAAAAAGCATTCCAACTGCTCCCATAAGGTTTTGAGAAAATTTTGTTGCTATGTTGATCTGCTTAGCAGTTCTTCATCTACGAACTAGCTACTAGGCATCTTTTTTCCCATCAACGATTTCTTCTTGTTTGTCACATTTCAACCTTTAATATCCCCGCAACGCCTACTTTTTTCTTTTGTGGCATTTTTAGTTTTATGCCAAAAACGGATAGGTAAGTTATTCGCTTTGTTCAAATCTCTCATGATGTATTCATCGTAGTTGTCTGAAATAAAAACTTGAAGGTTACTTCTGGAAAAGAAGGAATACTACTGGTGACGAATGTTTTTTACCACTTGAAATTTATGTTCACAAAAATTTTTGTTTCATAAAATTTGGTTACCTATTTAGAAAATGTAGAGCATTAGAAACGTTACTACATTAAAATTCTTCAAACATTACGGAATATTTGAACTCAAATCAGTTTTTTTTTCTAAATCATTCTAATTTATCGGGTTCTCTGTTGTCGTTCCATCAGCTGGATGAGTTTCTATTTCAGATTTGCTTGTATAGAAACAGTTCGAGATTCTCTCAAGGATACGTGCCGAAGAATATGTTGGCGATTGCACGAGGCGGTTGCGTTGGGAATTTCGATAATAGCTTTCTAGAGCTTCCTTTTATCCAGTGGCGTAGCCATGGAGAGGAAGAGTTGGTAAAATCTGTATTTTGCTATTCGGCATAAAGAATCATATTAAGAGAGCGGAAAACCAAATTGAAATCCATAGTGGAATGTACACCTATATATTAAAGATAACGTTAGCGATAACGCTAGATTAAAGACAACCTACAGGTGAGAAAAAAATATGGAAACCTCGGAAATTTTCATAATAAAAAAAGGTCACGACCCCAGTAACTTTGAACGAGGGACCCAATGGGATCTTGGATTGTACCTCAATTTCAAGGTTACATCAAGGTCAATTCCATTTCTTAAATAGAAACCCCTATTTTTCACACCGGAATCGAAAAGAGCGCAAACTTTTACGTTCTCAGATTTGAGGCTAACGCGACGCCTAGAGGTCAAATGAAGGCCAAAATATGGCACCTCAGTATTTTATTGAAATCTGGCGAGATTAGTTGTGTAAAAAAAACCAAAGGTCACGTCCCTAGTAAGTCGCTCCAAAAAGTATCCGGAAAGTGAGCGTCAAGGGAATTCACTCCAAAAAACAACCCGAATGGAACAGAAATTTTCAACTTGCACGTCGTTGTTCCTAGGTTAAACTGAAAGAAGAACTAATCTTCAATAAAATGCTGAGGTTGCATACTTTGTCCATCAGATCCCTAGGGGTGGTGTTGAAATCAAATCTGAGAATATATCCGAACGTTAAACTTTCTGCCCTTTTCAGTCCGTTATAAAAAAGGGTTCCCGTTGAAACAAATTGAGTTGACCTTGAAATAACCTTTAAATTGAGGTTCAAGGTCAAATCCGAAGTCATCATTGGGTCCCTCATTCAAAGTTACTAACTTTGTTTTTTTTATTATTTCAAATTTTCAGAAAATTTTCGGGCTTTCCATATTTTTTTCTCACCCTGTATATTTCACAATGTAGCTTATGGTAGGCCGATTATAATTTAGTCTACTCGTCATGATTGTCCTATCCCAAGATATCCAAAATTATTTTAGTTAATGTTTGTCATGGAATGTAAAATTCCTTGACATGAGATTGACAAGATGACTTTTTATATGTCGATATATGTATGTTAAGTGAGATTTGGGTTACATATCCATCGAAATCTAAGGTCTAGAGCCTCCTAATAATAAAACTTCAACAATTCAAATGAGTACTTCATTTAAGATTCCTAGAACCTGAAATGAACTTTCACACAATTTTAGAACTCATTTATTTATTTAAAAAGAATTTTTTTGTTTTCATTCATTCTGCAAGATTGAAATAAAGATAATGTAGTTAAAATTGAGAACAAATGAAAGTTTTTCATTCCGTGTAGTACTTGTAATTTTTTTAAGTGCTGGTACTAATTAATAAATCAATCAATTTTCTATTCTTCAAATATATTTTCTAAAGAGTATAACTTGTTACACCACCGAAATGATAATTTTCCCGTAAATGTTCATTTGAGTAAGAATAGAAGAATAAAGTAACGATTATTATTAGTATTATATGGAGTTCAATGTATTTCAAATTAATTCGGTTGGATAGATGGAAACGTAAAAGTTGGCTGTGATTCAACTTTGACGAAATGACGTTAATTGGGATTGTATTCGTAGGTTGCCTAGTCTGCATGTTATGCGTATAATGAATTCAAAATAAGGAATGAAAATATGGAATGCCAATAACGCAATAAACCATAGATTAATAAAATAAATCAATAACTATGTGCCCCGAAGGAAAAAGTACTTCTTTAATATCCATCATGTATTGGAATAACCATACGGACCTTTGATGGTAGTATGTCTCTTTTTCTTAACCGAACAGTCTCACTTATTATCAACTGATAATATACAAGGCATGGGCAGCTTTGAATATGTAGTCATATACAGTAGATAACCATGTTGCCATCCGCACTTTATGAAAGAAGAATGGATAAGATTGAATCATTTATTAAGTTGGTACAACTTAAGAAGGCTCTTGTTTTCATATTATCGACGTTGGAAGTTTGGCGTCATTAAAATATATGACTGGACGTGGATGCTGTCAGATTATTTCTCATCTTGAAATATCTCACACACTCAAATACTTTAAAGTTTTACTTACAAATAAACTAGTAACTTAGCAACAAAAATTAATGACATACCAAGTGAATCTGACAGTGATTCCGTCCGGTTGTCACTAGTTAATGCTAAGATGGACAGGAGAAATCAAGAATATGAACGACATCAGCAAATTTTGGGTGTAGTTCGGAATATGGTCAGCCAAAAGCTAAAGGACAAACAACTGAAACATAAGGACCTCCGTAAATTTCTCTTGACCAAACGATTATGGAAACGTTTGAATGGTGAGATTTACTAATGCTTTTGAAGAATAATGGACGAAATAACCATGGCAACGAGCTAATGAAATTTTCGGACCGACGACACGTAAACGCGAGTTTATTGAATTTTTTAATGTTTTTTCCCAATGGGTACTGTTGTTTAAGATTTTATCATATGTCGTTATATTCCTAAATTAAAGTTATTTTTATTAAATAAATGTGTATATTATTATGTTTCAATCATGGAGGATTTATGATTTGACCCTGGACTTTTGTGGCAGTTTTATTGTTGTTTTTATTAAATATCCGTACGTGAACGCTGGTAATCCACATTTCTATCCGAAGAACGACTCAAAACTATGCTCTTTCTGATATTTTAATGTTATGTTTATAGTATATAAAAAAATTGAAGCAAATTTAAATGCGCAAATGCTTCCCTCTGGGTTCACAGAAAGATTTACCTATTTTGGATAACAATGACTTAACTTAACTTAGATAGAGAATTAGGAACAACATAGTCTGGCGCGAGTTTTGTCAGGAAACAATAATTAGTTATGTCACATTTGTTATTGTATTAAATCTGAATGCCCATCTTTAACTCAATTTGTCAAACTTTGAGAAATCGTTTGATTACGGCGGAGTAAAAATCGCACCGCGATCGATGAACTGACGAAATAATGCGCCTGGTGACAAGCACGAATGATGCTGCTGAAATAGGCCTCCTGAAAAACGTGGCAGCAAATATCGCCCGGCCGATATTGAATGGATGATGTCCTTTATGAACTTTATTTGGTGCTTGTGGTTCAATTACGGTCGTACTAGTGTATGAATATCAGGAATATTTTTGTAACAAATAATGACGTTAAATTTAAGTTTTGTCATAAACTGAGTTGTTGATTATGAACGAATTTTATTCAATCCGTCAACTTGTCAGAAATAATCATCAGCTCTATCAAATTAATTGGCTTTTTAGACAAATAAAATGCGATATGTCCTCGTTCGTTGTTACTCCTTCTATTATTAATGACTATTTACTTAAGGAGAAGGCATTTCACGGGCACAGGTGGGAAGGTACAAGGGGGAGGATTTGCAACCCTTTACACTTTTTTCAGTTACTCTACTAACCAGGATTTGTGCTTTGGCACCCCTTTGGTTAATATAATATTCTGGAGTTGGCAACATTATTAGGATTGCTTAGTTTTGTTCTCTGATTACTAAAAAATGTCTTTCAATATTCATCGAACGAAGTAAAGCCTGAATTTCATCCAGGCGGCGCTCATGAATCATTCTACTTTCATATTTCTAAAATTTCGAAAGTGCGTCCTACAAATTCGGGCGTACCATTTTCATGAGCACAAACAAATCTTTGTATTCCGCTTAGCGAACAGAACTTTTCAACTCCACACCAGCAGCAACTCGTACGCAGGATTTTTTTAACGACTTCCTTTTTAACCTTTTCTCTAAAATCAAATGGAGAGATTGCATTGATTTTCCTTCTGAAGTGCCAAGCGTCCTTCTCAGAAAGTTGAAATTGAAATCCAATATCGAAGTAGAATACCAATCAAAGGGATGTAATTTCCGGATTTTAATGAAAGACTGTGAATTTCCCCAATTCACCCCTTCATCGAAATCGTATGCTAATAAGGAATACATATGCGTGCGTACTGTACTAAACCCCCACAAAAAAAAGAAGATAGAAATTCGGATGCAGCCCGACGGCAACAATTCGCCCCTTTCGCGCAGGACCGGCGGCTGCATTTGACGACGACGGCACCTCCGGGTAAGGGTTGAGGGATTTTCCCAGCGGTAGTGAGCTTCAAAACCGGGCGCTGGAAAGTCCGGCCGTACGCGCCGGAAAAACGACAAGGAAAATCAGCCGCGGTTACGATCGATACCATGAGCGAGATAAGTGCTAGGTTATGTGAGACAACGTTTCACGTGTGACTTGGTGCTAGGACTCGTAAATTCTTCAAGCCGATCCTCCTGCAGTATCGTCCCTTAGAACGCTCGTAATGGTTGATCTACTTGTCCTACATTTCGGCATTTTCGTCGCAGGTTCGGACACAAAAAAAAATTATGCGGCGAAAATTAGGAAAATTGAATGTTGCGGAATAGCTCATTTTTCCTGTTTTTTGAAGTTTTGCCGAAAAATAAAAAGAAACTTCTTATAAAATTTGAAATATGTTTTTATTTAATCGGAATTAGTTCGAATTACAAAAGTTTCTGACTTTGAAATATTTTCGGTTCGTATCAAGAATAGTATTTTTATAATGCAAATACATCAGATGTATGTATATAAAAAATAGAGTAGACGGCAAAAACTTTTCCGCACTTCATTCGGTTCGATTGACTACCTGAAACAATTTCGTAAGAATTGTAGTTCAGAAGATGGATAACAATGTCATTACACCGTGTTTTGAAAATTATGATGAGTATAACTATAATTCAAAAATATGGTAACAAAAATTAAAAAAAAATTGAAACGGTAAGCATGAAGTTATTTTTTAATAAGAAACCTTAAGTAATCTTGTACAAAGAACTTACAGTAATTACAAATTTGTCCTCAATGTGAAAAATCTCAAGATGATGAATGAAAGATTATTTTTGTTTTTTTATTTCGCATATTTGAAGTAGTGTGCTGTCTACAAAATATCAAATTTCGTTCACATATGGAGAATATACTGTATTCTTTGCATTCTCCTCTGATGATCGGAAATGAGATAACAATCTGACATTAAGAAACATAAAATACATTTGGTGTCAAGTAGTTAAATTTCAATTTATTTCAAATCCCGCTAATGTCAAAATATCGAATATTGAAGGTTAACGAATTCAAAAAATGCTCGTTCACACAAATAGGCGTAAGTATAAAGTGACACAATGATGTTTTCATAAAGTCGTCCAGCTCATATCCGCAGACTCATAATAGTAGTCCCTAGGTGCCACATGAATTAAGCGCGCCATAAGCGTAAAAAGAATTAGATAAAATGGAAGTGCAATCTCAAAATGACAAATGAGCCAACATGAGAACATAAGTACTAGCAATTACTCAAAAGAAGTAAGTGAGCATACAGCAGTTTTTGCATGCATATATGAAACAAATACTCTCCAATTTATTCATATGAGATATCACTTCAAATTTGGATTTTTTTTGACCAACGTATCCACAATTGTCCTCTTTTCGCCTGATGATGATAATTCATCAAAATTAAATTCGAAATTCCGTTCGAAAAAGTTAATTTAACAAGTTAGAGAAGATTATTATTTTTGATCATAGCTCAAAAGTCATCTGCATGACTTTCGCTTCCATCGATGGTGTAGCCCATTGGATTTTGTGGTACTGCCATGAATGCTACAAATTTGCTTTCCTTAGGTCCCTCTTTTTTAAGTGACTGTGGCGTTATTCTACATTGAATTTAAATGCAAGTTCTCTGATATATGGAATCATCCTCATTATTGTTCACTATGTTCTCCTTGGCATATCTTCTTTTAATTGGCAGATTTACCTTTCCTCGCGCACTTAAGTTTAAAATTTTCAAAAATCATGAAGGTGAATCTCTGAAGGACCAGAATTCATTTATGGTTAGGCGCAGTCAAATTGAATAGGAATAAAGTTGGCTCTATTGAAGCAAGTTTGATTCCGTGAAGAGAATTCTAATCTCTAATATGGCAAGTCTGGACTACACGATGGACAGATCTCAAACTTATTTGCTAACCAAAAACGCAATTTCTATTTATTAACCCCTTCGTTTCGCAGAAAAAATCTAAAGGTACAATGCTTATACATCATTTAGAAACATTCCACTAACCCATCGAACCCACCGAAAATCTGCCGTATTACCTCTGTTGATGTTGTTCTATTCGTCAGTTTGAATCGGCGTGAAGAACTACGTCAATTATTGCTGATATAAAACGACAACACCATTTTGTTGAATCAATACCATTACAAGCTGTCATAGATGTGAACGGTATTCAAGTGAATGTGCGAATGATTTTAGACTTCCCTCTTTACTGTTTCTTTATATCTTAATGTTTTTGAATCATGGCAGATATGCTGTAGATTCTTTCTTCCTTAATATTTTATTTCATTTAAACTGGTTTTGGCTGCGTGCTAATACGTTTTTGATCCACCGTATATAAATCTCGTATGTCCGTATGTGTGTCATTGAACTCCTAAATTTGTGGATAGAATTTTAGGACATTTTGTGTACGTGATTTTGTTGACGCGAAGACTATTAAAAAATTTAGTAAGTAGAATACATTTTGAAACAATTTACGAAGTAAACAATAGAAATTTTTTTGTATGTTTTAATTAAATTTTGAACTTTTACTGCCAATGTATTTATGATTATATTTTACAATTCAAAATTGGTTAAAAAACTGACTAAAACCACAAAATCAACATGTATGCCTATAACAACCGTTCAAAATTTCGTATTAGAATTTTTGAATGTCCTTTACGTCTCAATCTTTTCTAACTATAGAATGTCATGTGCAACCAATTAAAATCTACGGCAAAATTTTGGAGTATAGCGAAGTCCATTATTTCGCCTCGAGCTGGCAAATCTAAAATAAATGCGTCTACGACATATTATTATATCCCGATCTGATTATATACAACGGAGCTTAAAATAGTTTAGTAACGTCATAATTTCGTTGAGAGAATTTTTACAGTTCGAACCGGGATGTTTCGCGACAAAAACCAATTTCGGAGAAAACCATTTAGTTATTCAAATCTCCTAATAGGATCGGGGATTTCGTGACAGTTTTTTCCAGTTTTCAAGAGTCGGTGAGAATTTTCACTTTTACCTCTTTTTAAAGGAATCATAAGCTTTATCTACCCCATGTGCCTATGGATACATTTGAGCCACTTTCGAATAACCGTCACTCAATTCAGATCGCGCAAATTTTTTTCCGATTCATTAACGAACATTTGCTGTTGCGGAGGTTTCTAATAACACTGATCGATTCTCTAATTTTACTACTCATTCGTCAAAATTCGTTCTAAATATAAAACCCTGTCACCAATTCTCTGGCTTGAACTTTGCAATTAGCTTGCTAAATTTAAACTATACTTCCGATTCGCACATTGACCTTCCTATTTCTATTCAGGAAACGATCAATAATGCCGATTAGAAAAACTTCGAAAAAATGAATCGGATGTGAAAAACGGTATAAAAGAACATGGAGGAAAGTGATAAAAAAGGCGAAAAACACGCGGAGACATGCCGACGTTTCTTGGTCTTCAACTCTTTTCAAGAGCCATCATTGGAAAATCTATACGAAAACTTCAGCTTGAGACAGAAAAGAACCGGATTGGAATGTTTCGTGATAGCCTCAATGTTGAGCGGGCTGAATGTGCTTTGCGTGATGGACGACGACGATGTCATCCAACTCGCCATTCTGTGCGGTCTATTCGTTACGAACATCTTGTTGTTGGTGTTGTGCAAGAAGGGATACAACAACAACGCGTTCTGGTCGATCGTGCCGCACATCTCCTGGCACGTCGCCAATCTCCAATTCTTCCTCTTCTCAAGGCACAGCTTGGAATGGGCGCTCTTGCTGAATTTCCTTATTTACGTCACGCTGCCCTTGAGACTACGTTATTGCATAATATTCAGCATTGGAAGCAGCGTGTCCTATGGGATAATAGCGTACAGGACCTCGGGCACGGATTCGCACGTTATCCAGCAGGTAAGCTCCTGATGGGAATATTCCATAGATATAACGTTTTATTATCGTATTTGTTCAGCATAACTTGCATCAATTTGCTTGTAATCCAATACTGATTTAACGTGATTACAAGGGATGCATGTACGCTCTACACAGGATGCGGTTGCCTGATTCTAGAGTGGTGAGGTGTGCGGATGGTCATATACATCCGGCTTACATGATACCGCTGCACAACTTAGCAAACATATATTCGCCTTAACATAGGATCGCAGTGGAGACATTGAGATGAAGCTCCACGTTATTAGATAAATTCAATAATTAATGAATTGAGGGTTGCATTACCAATCAATCACCAAGTAGAAAGAGGTCAGATGCGATCAAGTTCCGAGAGTGAATTCTTCTGTTTCTGAATTGTACACAACTCTTATTTTCGTGAAATACTTCAATTCAAATGTAGAAATATTAATTTGAATATTGATTAGTGTTGGATGATAACGCATCCTAAAATTCAAATTGGCATAATTCAAAAGCTTTAATTAAGGACCCAATCAGAAACTTATTAATTTCGGCCTTTGGGAAATTTCGCCTTTCCTCTTCGACATCGAAACCAACAGTAGTTGCACCAGCTCTAAAATATCTGCTTTCGAAGTCTAAAATAAGAAAGCTAATAAAACTCAAGAAAGTTTCCACGACGGTTATAAAACTGTGCCGAACGTCAGGACTGGACACCCGAATCGATTATTCGCCTTGAACTCGTCTCTTCGCATTCGATTGAAATCGCCCTTGGTATCCACCTTCCATTCCTTTGTTTTACCGACGAACTAAACAAAAAGAAAATGAGGGACTAGTGGCAATATAAAGGGGGGTTTCATTCGAGCGAACGTCACGATGAACTTTGCGGTTAATCAGTTGGCCAAACTATCAATCCCAGCGAGTTATTGGAGGAATGGGGGATGATCCCATATGTCAAGCGAGATTCTGGGAGAGAGAATATATGAGGTAATAGAGAACTTAAATTGTGTCTTGATGATCACGCTGTTCACATTTCGTAAGTTTAATGGGAGTTTATATGTACGTTGGATGAAGTGTACGTTTTAGAATTTCACGTCATTTTGGAAATTCCAAGAAGAAGTTTGTTACTTAAAGTATCTATTAGATATTCTACGAATCTAACGCCTTAATCTAATGTCTTTAATATCGTCAAATTTTTAAAAATATCGTCAAGCATTCATTTTTTCGAGGAAGAAATATTGATAGCATGCAAAATGACGAAAAATAGTTGAGCCTTCTAAAGAAAACAGTTGAGACTCATTACCAACAAGACCAAAAGAAAGGCACGATTAAATACATCAGAAGTTTCTTGACTGGAAATGAGAGAAAAATTTGATGTTTCATATTTTCTGGACGCATTATTACCAGCCATTATTCAACCAGTTCGAACAATCATATAGATATGCAAGAGAATGCAGAATGATTTAAAAGAATGAAAAATTGAAACCCAAAGCCATAAATAAACAACCACAGCAGTCTCGTCGAAAATCAGATTTCAATACTCGGGATTTTACTGGCACTCGCATGCAATCAAATAGTTTATTATCTCTAGCTTTTAGTTCACGGAATCAGTTTTTCTTATAGAATTAGATTTTGTAACCATCAACAGAGCAATGTTTGGTTGTCATCAATGGATTCAACATCATTATGTCATAAAAGATGGATGCGGTATTGGGAAACTGTAATCAATAAATTGAGAATTTTAAATGTTTTTACATTGCCATAAAACGTAATTTTGTTTTCCGCAGTACACATCAAATGTTCTGCTATTAGGCACAGCAATAATCCTCGGGGTTACCTGGTATATTATTGAAGACAAGCAAAAGAGAACAGCTTTTTTAGAAACCCGACAATCTCTGGAAGTGAAGCTTGTTATCGAAGAGCAGAGTGCGGAGCAAGTGAGTTTTTAAATCTAAATTGTTTCGTGAGGAAGCCTCGAAACTTTTTTTATAATTTATAGGAACAGCTTTTACTTTCGGTTTTGCCAGAGCACGTTGCTGTTCAGATGCGTCAGGATCTCGATCGTGCAGATAGCCAATTTAAGAAAATTTATATGAGCAGACACGAAAATGTGAGGTGAGATTTATACATTTTAGTAGGAACATTCGTTGATAAAAAATGGCATTTCTTCGAATATCAGTGTTGTTGTTAGATTTTCGCAGTTCGTTGATAAATGAACCAATTAATTATGGTAAACCCGTGTTAAATGTCCGGCGAATGCAATTTTAGAAAGTGACAAATGTGTTGAAATAATTCCGACAAATGCACCACTTGGAAACTTATCTCAATCCAGTAGAATAAGCAAACAAAAACGAAAACGCGAAGAAGGGACATTTTTAAATTCGCACATGACATTAAATACTCTCCAACGGGAAGTAGAAAAGAATCTAATTCGCAAAAACCTCCAAAATAAACAAATACAGCATTTTTTCAGACAAATGTTGATATATGCATCCCAGAAAAATTTTACCTCAAACCTCGAGGGATTCTTTTTTGCCAGTCGTGATTAGTGCCGAAACCCGGAACAACTTTCGTAACTACTCTACCCTCCACAATCTCCTCAGCCAAATCGACATCTCATATACGTTTAGATATAATTGATTTTTGGGAAATGTAATTTGTGTACAAGTCATGTGAATTTCAAAAATGTATATTTTTACGAAAGGATATGATTGCCCTAACAGATTTTCAAAATTCCGTATTTTGTTGTGTTCTGTTTTTTGCAACAAAAGTAAAATAAACCCCCCAGTAAAAGAAGTGAAAAATTTTAACAGCCAACGACATCCGAAATTTCCAATGCGCTTGGTGATTGTCTAAATTGAAAGAGAATAACAGATAACTAGATTTTTTCACCCTAATTGAACAAGGAATTAATTAATTGATTCCTTAATTACGAATAAGATTCATAAAACTCTGTTATTGTTGATGAAAGCGACTTTTAATAGGTCATTAACCGAATTCTTGGAACGTGAACCCTTTATTAATATAGACATCGCGAATCCGAAATTCGCAGAACTTTTCTGGAACGGAACCCTCGCCAATGTAGAGAGACGACTCTATTAAGAACAAGACTAGAAGTGAAATGCTTATGTTATTGTACCCGCTGAAAAGCAAAATTGTATAAATAATCATAATAATAATATAATAAAAGTAATAATATTTTATTTACAAAAAGTGGCAACAATAGTTCAACATCAGAACCAATCATCGCAATGTATTTCTTATGTTGATCTATCCAAAGTTAAAACTAACATACATATAAAATAGTGAGAAAATATCACAGTAAATTGAAATTAAACAAGTATAAATATTATAAATATCACATTTTAGCTAATTCATCTTTCCCCATAAAAAGTAACTCCCCCACACCATTAAAAGCATGGACTTTCAAAAACATTGACATCTCTGCTTAGAGGTTTCAAACTTCAAAGTTATATATAAGATGGAAGTTTATTATATACTTTATGACATATACCATTAGGCCCGTTTTTGATTTCTCAAATCTAAAAGACAATGGTCTCACGTTATCCCTTAATTTTGTGCTATAAATGTCACTTTTTCTATTTCTTTGGAAGTTGAGATCAATAAGAAAGCATTTATAAATGTGAATCGATGAAAACGTAAGGATCTTCAGTTTTTTATAGGCATACAAGCAGTCATCTCTGGAATTCAGACCTGTGATGATCCCAACTGCTCTGCATTGTAATCTAAATATTCATATCTGCCAAAGCAATCTCCCCACAACAAGACACAGTATCTCAAATGTGATTCCACCAGTCTTTAGTACCTCATGTAATACAGTACTTGCTAAAGGAAGATGTCCTTGGGGTGACCCCAGTCACATGAGAACTCCAAGTGAGACAAGGATCTAAGGTGACTCCCAAGCATTTTACGGACAGACAAAACGACTGTTTGTATATGTGGAATTCTTCAAGTTAAAAAGCATTTCCTCGGTCTTGTCGGCATTGCAACATAGACCTTTGGAAATGAACCATTCAGAGGCTCTTGACTCTGTCAAGCACCCAATCCCCTTTACGGAACTCAAACTGTCACCCGACAAGTAGTTAGATGCTGGAATCATCAGACTACAGAACGTGCTTGAACTCACTCATACAGTGACAGAAGTCATTAATGAAAATTATAAGAAAAAAGTTCCTAAAATGGATCCCTGAGGTACTCCTATATTAATATTTGTCACCAAAATAAGAACGAACTAGACTGAGACTTCCATCAGTAAAAACCTCCACCCTATTCGATTTCATAGTCGAATATTCAACTCTATTTTCAATTGGAAAAAAACTAATGTTCCTACATCACCATTCTGCTTCCAAGAAATATTCTCAGAAAATCTGGTGAATGATGTCGCGTGTAGAAAAATAATTGCTTTACGACAATCAAAGAGGAGTCATTTTCTTTAATGGAAGGCAGCATCAATTTCAGTTGACAGGAATTCATAAGAAATTCGATTCCTTCCCAATTATTTTCATATCCTCAATTCGATGGTATATACATTCGCTCGAAAACTGACATCCCAAAAGCCTTGACCGCAAAATTGGTTACCCTATATTTCCACCCTTGCGAGCAGAACGGAGATTCAAATTTCTCCTCCCTTTTCGTGGATTTAGAAAGGTCGTAAAGAAGTTGATTTGTCGTGTAAATCCACTGAAATTTTTTCTTCTGCGAACGGCTCATTTTATTTTACGTTTTCCGAAGAATTTGTCCGAAATTAAATTGACTAATAAAAGCTGATTGAAATGAACAAGCACATAAAAATCTATGATCTTCGATTTGTTGGCATTATTAGCTAATGGATATTGAGGTCGGCAAACCCTTACACGTTAAATTTATGTCTCTGTGGATTCGGAATGATTCGACCCTGTTAGTGGGCCCGTAGCTTGCTTACTAATTATCGATTGACCTATGTTTTAATGTAACGACTGTTTCATGTATTTTGTTGGAGCATTTGCAAGTAACTTGGTTATTTTCCCAGTCGAATTATGGCTGAGGGTAGCAGAGCTTTTTTCGAATAAACGTGCAACGTTACTCCATTTATGTTTGCCTTGATATTTTGGGATTTGTCCCTCGAGCAGGCCTAATGAAGCTATTCCTTGGTGGATGCTATGTAATCCTAAACGAGATTTATATATCATTACAAAAGTAATTACAGCACGTGTTCTTTCAAAGGACTGATTGGAGTTTTGTTAGTCCTCGTCGAAATTGCCAGAAATTATGGGATGTAATAAAATTTATAACCGTGGAATTGTAAGCGTTATCATAACCATAATCATAAAACAAAACAAGGTATAATAATGAGGAATCTGAAAATTGAATTATGATGTCCTCATTTTTGCTATCTCGTATTAGCAATTATGGTCAATTCATTCAAATGTGGGTTGTTTTTACCTGAGATGTTAGAAGCATCAATATGATAAAGAATAAAATCCCTTGGCCCGATTTTTTAATTCAAGTGCTGGAAAACTTCGCGATTTGATGGAAATTATTCAAACAATTACTCCGCCATTTTCATACCGGCAAATGAAATGAAAACGACCCTGCAGGGCGTTCTGCAATTGAAGGCTATTTAACACAACAACCCCTCTTGAATATTAATGCTTCCGTCCTGTTATTTTAAAATCATCACGTATTTTTCAGCATCCTTTATGCAGATATAGTGGGATTCACCGCAATCTCCTCGACGTATTCCGCACAAGAGCTCGTCAAAATGCTGAATGAACTTTTTGCTAGGTTCGATAAATTGGCTGAGGTGAGAACGTCCGACTAGGAAAATCGTTAATAATGAAGTTTCGATCATTGGCAGAAGTACCAACAATTACGGATTAAAATTCTTGGAGACTGTTACTATTGTATTAGCGGAGCCCCTCGAGAACGCCCCGATCACGCAGTTTTATGTGTTCATATGGGACTGTCAATGGTCAAGGCTATCAAGTGAGTATATGCATGAAATATCGAATTTGAGATTTTGGACAGATGGTTTTTTGGCTGAAAAATGGATTTGAGAATGAAGTATAGTACCGCATCGTACCGTACCGTATCAGTACCAATACGAAATCCGTACTAAACATCCCTAATGTGTAAGAAAAAGAAATTCTCTGAGTCTGATGCGAAGCGCTTGTTCTGAATAAAATTTTCAAAGAGATTCAGAATTGCACTTTTTTATATCTTCTTTTGGCATCTATACTCACAAACCGTATAGAAAAGACATTTTTTGAAAGAAAAGTGATTCCAGTGGAATCTGCTTTATAATTTCTAATTTATCATGTTCAGTCTGATGAAAAAGTATACTCTGATGGTGTGTTGAATTAATTTTATACTCACAGAATATAGCCACATTCCCAAAAATCTTGAATTTGCATGTCAAGTTTGAGGGAAACCCTTGTACGTTGAATGTGGTGGCATCTTCTTGATCTATGCATGAATGTTCAAAGGAGTTTGGCAAACGATGAAGCGATTTGTCGTGTCGACAATCCTTTCTCAACGTGTAGGCGATAATTATGCTGCTCAAATCGAATGAAAAGAACCACTCGGGCGGAACGTCAATTTGAATTTCATTGTGCGAATTTCCAACTATAGTCAAGCTAATTAGATTTGCATTGTAATGAGACGTTCGAGAAACCGTGAAAGTATCAAAGGAATATTTGGAGTTCGTTGATTGTTTTGTCAAGTCATCTGCTGAAAACTATGAAAACTTGTTTCAGCAGCACTCGTCTTCTAAGAGTTTTATAATCTGGGTCAATTTAGTGAGGAGAATTAATTTCTTTACAATATGTTATGGGAAATTTAACTTACTCAAGCTGAACTCCACTAAACCGTCAGAAACACTCAACTTGGAACGCTGCTAGAAATGAGAGTTTTTTAAATTATGTAGCTCGAATAGATACACTAAACACAGGCGGTTGAATTTCGGTCAAAGAGGTTTATTGAAGACTGACCATGTGAGGATGAACTGACTTGCCGTCAAGATAACATGGAGTAAAGTTTCCAAGTCCTCATCAGACTATTCATAATTTCCACAGGAAATAGACATTCTACGATCGGATAACTTGATACTGAAGACACAAACGCTTTTCAATGAGACCAAAATTCATTTGATTTTATGGCAATTTTATAATCCTCATCTCACTTGTTGAAATTCATTCAAACCAAAGATGACAAAAGTTTTAAAATTAAAAAATTGATTTCCAAAACGTTTTAGTCACGTTTCACGTATGAAATTTTCACTCGAATTTGAGATTTTATTTTCGCATTTCAGGCATTTAAATTTTTTTCGTTTTTCGGTTATTTTTTTTGGTTTTCAAAATAAAATTTTTGAGTTTAATTTCGTAGTCAACTATGCAATTTAATTGTTACAGGTTCGTACCTCCTTTTTTATTTTATGTTTGGAATTTAGGTTGAATTGCAAGTTTAATATTTTGTACGATTAAAATACAGGGTGCTTCAATTAAAAGGAGCCACCCTTGATATTTCTCATTCTATTACTATGGTGAAGTTCATCTGGAATTGCTTCAAAACTCAATCTACCCAAGAATCTTGGAAATAATCGAGAATGAAGAGAATCTGATTGAAGAAGAAGTATTTTTTCAAGAAGATGGAGCACCTGCTCATTTTTGATTCTTTTTAAATGAACATTTTCCTGAGGGTTGGATTGGCTCCAGAGGTCCAATAGAATGGCCTGCACGTTCTCCGGATTTGACACCTCTTGGTTTTTTTTTTTTTTTGAGTAATACTTGAAATCTGAAGTGTTCCAAACTATGCCAACTAGCTTAAACGACTTGCAGCGGAGAATTACCGAAACGTGTAATCAGTTGACACCAGAAGTCTTTCGAAATGTTCGCAGAATGTTTGAATCGCGTTTTTTTACTGTCTGGAAGTGAATGGAGAACAATTCGAACATTTGATTTGAATGGCTTTGAATTTTATCGCTCGATTTCGGAATAAGATTATCATAAAGAAAATTCGCTTTTTCCAACACTTTCCATTTAAGGAAATCAAAATTCATGTTATTGAAAAGAGAATTCTAAGACTTTCAAATTGTGGTGTCACTTGACCCCTATTTCCTATTCAAATTCATGGGATTGAAGCTCCCTTCGTAAAGGTTGCTTTTCTTAGACTCAAGTGTATCTCGAGGTGTCCTCCTCCAAACATTATTGAAAGTATTTGATTGAATTCCGGTGATAGTGATAGAATAAGAGATACCACTCTTTCCAAGAATTCTCCACATATTAGTTCACATTCGTTAATAATTCTTTGTCTCAATTCCTGTAAGCATGTTGGCCGTCTAACGTAAACAGGTGATTTTAGATAATCCCACAGAAAAAAATCTAACGGGTTGAGATCCGGAGAACGAGCAGGCCATTCTATGAATACGTCCAATCCATCGATTTGGAAAATTCGCATCCATAAAATTCCTAACTCGTCCATCATCGTGCGGAGGTGCTCCACCTTGTTGAAACCAAATATTTTGTGGTAGTTGCCATTCTGTTGAAGTGCAGGAATAATTTCGTTATCTAGTAGCTCCAAAGACTTGTCACCATTCAAGTTTTCCTTGATAAAAAATGGGCCTATTTTAGACAATTCCCATCCAAACATTCAACTTCTGTGGATGCTGGGTATGTGCTTCATGAATCCGTTGAGGATTCTCATTTGACCAATATCTTGAATTATGGCGATTAATTGTTTCATTTAAACTAAAAGTTACCTGATCAAAAAACTATTTCTGAAGCAAAATGCTCGTCGACATTACAGATGTCGATTAGCCGTTCGCAAAATTCCAACCGTGGGTCAAAATCATCGTCTGACAATTCTTCAACCAACTGTACTTCATACGGATGATATTTTTCACTTTTCTATGTTCTTCCTACAGAACGTCGACTGATACCACGGTTTAGTGCCAAATTTGTGGTAGAAGCTTGAGGTGATTCTTCTAAATCGATTGCAATATTTTGTTTTACAGTTTCGTTCGTTGCAGTCCGCGGTCTTCCAGTACTATCCTGCCAAATTTCATAAATAACGTTCTTGACATTTAAAAGATATTTTCTTGGTTCCATACTTTCTCCCAACCCTGTATGCATAAATGTAAATTAAGCAACCGAGACGTCACGCTAAATAATATAATTTCGCTAGCAACTCTCCATTAAAACCAAGTATCGATGCCAGCGTTTCATATGAACCGCCATGATGAAAACAGCATCGCTGTTTATAAAAAATAGCAGTCTTGTACGTATGCTAAAAAAAACTGCAGTTCGAAAAACACACATTGCTAGAAACAATTCATCACTACGAAAATCCCGAAAATGCAGCAATTTTTCGTGTATATTTAGGAAATCCCCTTCCGGATTGCGAGCATTTAGGAAACTGAGCTAAAAGTCATTGACGTTCATTTGTTTCGATAATTAAATTTCGTTCTACTGCGCCGTTCCGCCAGTAGCATGAAATAAAAATCACAACGCACACACATTTAACTGATATCGAGTTAAAAATTAAAATGAACGACTGCTTTATGCCCGCTCACTTCGTTCGGCTGAGCAAACGTATACAGTGATTAATCACATGAAATATTTTGTCACAAAAATTGTAATACAATTATGAGTGATGGAGTCGTTTTATTACTGAAAATCAATTATTTATTCGATCACGTCAATACAAAAAGTATAACTTCATCTTCATTAAAACAGCTACAATTAATTGTGCGGTTTTGCAATAGTATTTATTTTTCTGTTAGGTACGTCCAACAGACGGCGAATTCCCCTGTGGATATGAGGGTTGGCATACATACTGGAGCCGTTCTTGCCGGCGTTCTGGGCCAGAGGCAGTGGCAATTCGATGTCTATTCAAAAGATGTCGAATTGGCTAATAAGATGGAAAGTAGCGGCATGGCTGGGTAAGTAGGAAATCTGGCCTTAAGAAAGCTGAAATGAAAAATCTATAACGAAATTTTCGCGTCGTTCAATTTAACCGGTTGATTTAATCATCGTTTCGGTGCATAAAATATGTGATAGAGCAATTGTATGAATTATTGTAGTCGTGTGCACATTTCGGCGACCACTTTATCATTTTTGGACGGAGAGTTTGAGGTTGAACCTGCCTATGGAGAAAAAAGGGAGGAAGCTCTCCGAATAGCCGGGTTGAAAACATATTTCATCGTGAAAGTGCTAAAACCAGTGAGTTTTTATAACAATCCCAATGCCCTACTTACTTTTTGTTGCTAAAAGTTCCAGCAAACCGATGTTCAGAATGGAAATAGCTTACTGCCTGATGAAGAAAACTGTTTTATTTCGGAAAAGAACGAGGAAAAATCGAAGGTATTTCGATATTTGATCTTGATTTTATTCAATTTCATCGCATAAATATATAATATTTACAGGGAGAGCTCGTGAATGAAAGTGAGGTAAAACTCGGGCTTTTGGATGCGAGTCTATATCTCTCATATATTTCTCTATTCAGGAAAATAACTCTAATAGGAAGCGTCAAAACTCCACGGATATGAAAGAACGGCTCAAAAAAGAGCTGGTAGGTCGTGATGGAAACAGGTGAAAAGATTAAATGTATGAATATAGGAAAATAGTAGGCATCTTTTTTCCACAGAGAGCTCGTGAAAAATACAAAATCCCAAACTTTGGTCTTCAAGGATAAATCGATGGAAAAAACGTACATCTTGAGCGTCGGTTCCCCTTCAATTATTTTATTTTGTCTGCTATTCATAATAAAATGCTCTATAATCCTATCAACGGTGTTAACATTGCCACGGTAAGTTAGATCTAACTGGAAATATTAAAATCCAATCAACTTTTTCCCTAGTTGAAAAGGTATTTCTCCCTCGGAAATTGAACGCTTTATTTTTAGAAAAATCGGAAGTTTGCTTTAGTCGCTTGCTTAGTTGAAATTGTTGTCTTTCTCCATTGAAATAGGTAGAGAAATCGATAGTTGCTTGCTTCTTTTATTTTTGATTTTTCGATTTATAAAAATATTCATTTTGAATTTACAGAAAGAGAAAGGTTTAATTAAATAAATGATCGAGAGTGTACTGACAATGACAGTAGTAATTATATTGCTATCTTTAAAATAAGTTTTGTGTCAACTAAGTAACTCAAAAAGTATCGTCGAATCTTTGGATTTGCCTTAGCTAATCGATGCAAATAAAATTTTGATGAATAAAAATCAAATTTTTTCGGATAATTTTAAAAATCTGAGATATTTGAGTTTTAGGTGCAACGAAATTTTTGTTCTTAATTTCAGTTACATGCTGGTCGACTTGGAGTATCTGCTTGAAAATGTAGTCTATTTCGTGTCGATTATTTTTGTATCATGTGGGTACAAAGCAATGGTAAGTGAGAACATTTTTCTGGTCTTGTCATCTTTTAATCTTCAATTTTTGTAGAAGAATTCAACGTCGGGTTTGAAATCTTCCGTAGCCATCAGAAAAATGATTACGGTGTTAGTGATCTCCCTACTGGGAATTTTCAATATATACGAATCCGTAAGTTGAGCATCGTTCCACTTCTAAATGCTAGTCTTAATTTTCCCCAGATATCTTGTGTTAAGTTAGAGGAGCATCCTGTAAATTGCAGTTACGCGAACGATATAAGCAATTATTGCTTATACCCCTCCTACTTTAGTTATTTCGAAATATTGGTACTCGTTGGCATGTCTTTACCAGCGTGTTTATCCTACATCACTAAGATGATCTTCATGTTCATTTCGGCTGCGTCACAATTCGCCGTTAATATTTTTATACTGGGAGACCAATTGGATTGTGAATATGCAACAAAAAGTTGGTTTAGGTGAATTTCCTTGATTGGCAATGTAACTTGTTTCAACAAAATATTTTACAGACCACTCGAAGGCAAGTACACTCTTTCAACTTATCTGGTAATCGTGGCTGTAACGTTATCTCTTCTGGTTAAGCACGTAAGTAATATGTAACAAAGTTTTGAAGTGAGTTGGTATTGTGCTATTTTATTTTCAACATTTTAATAACTTTGAACATGAACTAAAAAAAAAATCTTGTTTGAAAAGACGTTCAATTTGTATTTAATACATATCATCGGCAGATGGAGCAAGTGCTGAGAGTACTTTTTTTATGGCGTCGCGAAGTGGAAGAAGAAAGTAACTGCGCTGAAGATATGAGAAGAAGAAACGAGGCTCTAGTTTATAACATTTTACCACCACACGTGGCAGCCCATTTCCTAGGTAATAGACGGAGACAACACGACGAACTCTATTCCCAGAGCTACAGTGAAGTTGGCGTGCTGTTCGCTTCGATGCCTAATTTTTCAGGTGATTTTTTCGCGATGTTGATTATTTTCCAATAATAAAACTTTTCCAGATTTCTATTCCGAAGAAACTGTGAACAACCAGGGACTAGAATGTTTGCGATTTCTGAACGAAGTTATTTCGGATTTCGATGCCGTAAGTTTTTTGCCTCAAGATTTTCCGATAAACATTTTTTTGCCCGGACGAATTGGCTATAAATCGGATTATTACTCAGTGTAATTCTGTATAATAAAATTTTTATGTGACAGCTGCTCGGGCTGCCTCAGTTCCAGGATGTGATAAAGATAAAGACGATCGGATCGACATACATGGCCGCCAGCGGCCTCAATCCCACTAGGCAAGTCAAGGTAGGAGTTTTCCCAATAGAATTTTTCAGTTCAGACGATAAATGTATTTCAAAGGAATTTGATGTCATTTCCTAGGAAATAACCACTTGTTTTAGTATCGCGACTGTTGTGGCTCCAGTTTGATAGAAAGCGCTTTTATTTTTTGATATGTCGCAAAATTTCATGTGATCAGTGAATAACCAAGAGTAATCTGTTTATCGGACATTCCATTTCCTTTCTTTCATCTCCCCCTGGAAACAATTTCATTTCAAATCCTCTTATTCCTTCATCCATTTGGAGGTAAACAACATTCTTGAAGAGTATCAACAAGGACGACGGTTTATCAAATATGTCAAATTTTTTTTTTTCCAGCCAGAGGATGCAGTGACGGTTCGTTGGGCGCATTTAGCACTTCTAGTTGAGTTCGCACTCGAACTGAAGAAGGCATTGCAGAGCGTCAATGAACAAAGTTTCAATCACTTCGTGTTGAAGCTGGGCATTAATCACGGACCCATCACTGCCGGAGTCATCGGAGCAAGGAAACCCCATTACGACATATGGGGTAACACTGTTAATGTTGCATCAAGAATGGAGAGTACCGGAAAAGCAGGATGTATTCAAGTAATAATCATTTTGCATTCTTTACGGAAAACCGAATTCAAATTTATCATCCATTAACGCTCTCTATTTTCAGGTCACCGAAGAAACCTGCGAAATTCTCAAATGTTTCGGTTATCAATTCGAACAAAGAGGACTCGTAGTCGTTAAAGGAAAGGGCCAGCTGATGACATATTACCTTTTGGGAAAAGCTGGTAAAATAACCCCTCCGACAGCTCCCGTGTCCCCGATAACAGGAATGAGTACTATGGAAACGTTAAATGAGGAAGATGAGTCGCATGACACTTCGAAATCAGATGACAGAACTGTGATCGAATGTAGCGTGGCCGATCTGGATTCAAACGATATAGTTGACCCGAAAGATGCTGAGGATGACTTCCTTTTGAATCAAACTGATCCTTGAGTTTCTTTGGTTGAGGAACGTTCAAATTCTTAACTAGGCTATAAACTATTGGCCTAAATTCTGCACTTGTTGATTTAGTGAGGAAATCGAATCAGTTAAATAATAATAAGGAGCATTTTTCAATGAAATTTCGATGAAACAAGAATATAATATGACAATCATGTTTGGTTTCTATACAGTCATCAACTTCTCTCGTCAATGTTGAATTAGTAGTGAAACAAACAGAAAAATAGATGAATGCTGACATTAATGTGAAATTATCCAAAATTTCGGGAACAAACTAGCGATTTCATAATTTTATTTATATTGGTTCCAAATGTTAATGATAGATTTATTTTTTGTTGAATGTTAGTGGATGTTCCATAAATATATCATATATCAGTAAAAATCTTTCAATCACTTCACCAAAGAAAAAGGTTGGAAAGAAGATACATTAACATATCTGTAGTGCATTTTATTCGATTTCAGATTGTCAGATAGCAGAAATAGATAAACGTCAATAGAATTAAAAAATATCACAATAATAAATAAAATATTTATCACACAATTTCAATTCGATTTCATTACTTATCTCGAAGAATGTCGGTGATTTTCACATCTAAGCATTTTATATCATCGATAGGCCGTTTTATGTAGGAAAATACTGTAGTTTTACATGATAAATCAAAAAATATGTATCATTAAATCAATCAACGCATAAACTTTATTTCTTAGAAATAGATAACTTTTATTTATATATCCATCCAAAAAGGATTGTGTCAATTCTAATCCACATCAAGATTCATTTTTTCTCTCAAATTGCGAAAGAAAATACAACTCCTTCTTTCTGACCCAACAATACTAAATTACAACAAAGCCCTACAAATGAAAATCCTTCGGCGTTTTCACTTAATTCAATTTCCAATTGATATAGTTTTCTCCAGATTTGAAGAGATGAAGAAACATCATACTCCATCAACCTCGAAAATGTCTAGTTGTTGAGTTTCTCACTGTCAAATTTGGACTTCTTGCTCCTCCGGGAGCAAGAAGTAACCCTCATGTCCTCACAAATTTATAAACCACCGCAAAAACCAAAACACTAACGAGAACCAAAACTAGAGCCGTGACAACCTTGGCGAAGGCGTTCAAACCTCCTCCTGAAGTGTTGACTGGTCGAGCGTTGTTATTCTGGTACGATCGCCTTCGTTTACCAGCCAAGCCACGAGCTAAAGCAGGAAAAGCCAAGCTTTGAGTGAAGGTCAATTTGTGTATGCTTTCGCTTAAAGAGTAAGGCCCCACGCTGCCCCTAGCTGCGGCCCTCAGTAGAGCATACTCCAAGTCTAGGGCGTCGAAGAGTGAATATCGTGCTACGACGGAAGATCTTCTTCTACCTGTAAAGTATCGATTGCATTAATAACTCGAAATTTATGTGGTTAAGAGTTCAAGGCCACATGTACTTTGGTGTCCCATAGCTGAATACAATGAGATTGAATTCAACTTTCCAGTTTTGTGAGTTATATGCTCCACGATACGGAAGTAGAAAGAGGAAATTGCTAATTTTTCAGCCATGCCATATTTGGTTTCAAGTTTCATTACTTTTTGTGCCTCTCTCTCTGGTATTTGGACAATAATATTGTTTGAAACAAACTTGTCATTGATACAGATGGACAGCAGACAAATTTCAATCAACATAATTACTTAGAAAAATAATACAAATATTTAAATTATATCAGTAGAGATCATAAGGGATCTTATTGTTCATATGACTAACAATAATATGTATTCAATAAAGAACGAAGAGCTAAATTTTAGTCATACAAAGGTAATGGGAATGTTAAATAACTCTAACGATTATGCTTGAACGAAAAGTGTTGTTTTTCCTAATTCCGATTGTTTGAATATTAGACACCTAGATCTAAATTGGGCTAACTTGGAAACTTCTTAATTCAAGCTCTACAAGAAATAATATCCAAGAGATTCGACGACGTGTATAATTGCTTTTGAAAATTGTGAAATATTGGAAAACCCAATTTACCGAAATCCAACGGATCACTGTGTCTCGCTCCTGTCATTTGAATCGCAGCGGTGTTTGCTGCAGCTGCCAAAGAATTCAGCGAAGACGTAGTCGATGATGAGGGAGAGGCATGGTTTTGTAAGTCTGACACATCCTCCGCCGAGGTATGTTCGGGAGATGACAGAGGATGGAGCCGAAACAATCTTGCATGATCCGGATGTAGGAGTGAAGCGCTAGGCCTTCGTAAGCTGGGGGTCGGCGAATGAAGAGGCGTCGTGGACGTGCAGGCCGGTAAAGGGGAAGCCTGGAAATATGTCCGGTAAATAGGCTTCATACAGTATGTAAATCAGGATTGTGTGGTTTTCGAATGAATTGATGGTCCACCTGTATCGATTCTATGCCGGAATCGTTGTGATGATTTATTTCGCCGAAGGGCGAAGGGGTTGTAGCATCCTCTGCACATGCCGGAAATACAAAACTTTGTCCGTCCGCTTCGCCTCTGGGCGAATCAGTGCTCGGCCATACCTAAAAAAAACCTTTGATTATATGTAAATTGGTGTTAAGGGAGCAAGATGCCGTTAACGATCAGTCATGAATTTGACTGATTATGTAATTCTATTGAATCAACATCAGATCAATGAAAAAAATTGGTAAGAATTCATTTCGCTATATTTTCTGCTTCCCTTTCCCTTTACTTGATGTTATCGTTCTAATACACCCATTGTATTGTTAAAATTTTACGAGTAATCAAGTGTTTGTCGTTTCGGTTCCTCATTATACACATTAATTTATATGTTTCTACTGTAACTGCGTTTCGAATTTCCTCGCTTCGGTTCAGAGGGAACTGAATATTGACAAAAGGGTGGAAACGCGCCAATGATTCCCTCTGGAAACTCCTTTCACATTTTCTATCCAATACTTAGAAATTCCGAGTTTATTGTGAAGGTTCAAGAATCAAGAAGGGAACGATTATTCACCTACGGTGAGATAAAAGCTTTTCTCGTTCCTTTCAGAATATTGCCTCGAATTACAAGATGAAGGCCATGGTTCCGTCGATTATGTAAATTAATTTTATTGATCTATTGGATAGTAACTAAATAAATATTTTGTGTACAAGAATTACTATAGCATTCTCATCCAAATGAAAAATAGATGTAATATAACATAATGTATGAGTTCTAGATGTGACATTTCACTTTTTGCTGTATACTTCAACTCATTTTATCGTTGATTAGAAATATCAAGACTATTAAAGGCCTAAATCCACTAAAATTTTACCGACTTTTTATTGAGTTCCTCCCTCAAATTACGAGAGAATTGTTTCTTTATTACCTGTAAAAGAGGAAGCGAACAATTAGGTGCGGTTTTCGTGATTTCAGAGGGCGATTCTGACACCGCAATTGTGTCGTGATCACACGTTGAGCTGGAACTGCTGTTGGAAGACCTTACTGCGGTCCAAAGACGTTTCAAACCTAATTCCCTCAGCGGTTTCTGGGAACAAAAACATTAGAGAATAAAGTGGAAAATGTAGGGATTATCGTTTATTCTAGCAGAGTTGCGAGAAAAGTAAAATTCAACCTTTAGCAACAGTATTATACAGTGTGAACAAATTCAATTTCTCAGAAGAAAAATATTTGGCAACAAAATCCTGAAACAGGTCAATTTTTATTTCAATTTTACCGAAGCTTTTTGTTGCATCCTGTGCCTTGCCCATTTTTTGAATAGGGAAAGTGGTTCATCTGGTATTTTTTTGGCAAGGATTTTGTATGTTTTTCACTGGCGTGCAGAAATTTTCAAGACAAACTTTTTTTTGTGGAAAATTATTTAGTTCAAAGAGGTATGTGCACTTTGTTATGGCTCATTTACTTTGAGACAATGGCACCTGATGAAAGTTGTCACTGAATGAAAGTCGAGAGCACAGTTTTGTTTGTTGCACCCCTTTCAATCCCCTCACGTGAAAAATTAGAATGTGTAAGACATTGCGCTTCAGTTATGATCTTAAGTAGGTATGTGATTAATACATCTCTACTGAAGTGGAAAGTTTTCCGTTGAAGAATAGATTTCTGATAATGCAATGTTATGAATATGTAATATGTAGAGATTTGAAATTCGAAGTAACAAAATTATTTTTCATGCTCATCGCTGGAAAAAACGTACATAACATCTGTTTCAGGATTTTGTTTCCAAATATTTTTCTTCTGTGAAAATGAATTTGTTCCATAATTTTAACGTGCACTGTATGAATTCGATATGTATTTACAAGTTTTGCGTCAATGCGTAAACACGTTAACAATAATCAATACGCTTTCCCTCAAATACAAATTTTCCATTATTTCTGGTACCAGTATAAAAGTCAGTTATGATATCTAACCATAAAGACCGTCAAATAAATTTTCCTCTTGGAATCCCGTCACCGGATTCTAACGTATTTGTTTTTCATCACGTTATAGTTTTTTGGTGTTGCTGCGTTATTTCATTTTCCCTCGGATATTTTTTATGCTTCGCTTTCAGAATGCCTCTACGTCTCAACCATATTTATCCAAATATATCAAGGAAAACTGAGGACGAACAAAAAAGAATCTATTTTACCTCGAAGAAGTGGGAAAAAGCAGACGTTTCGTTTTTTCGATTTTGCCGCAATCCCGGAGCGATTATCCGCGAGCTGGTGCTTCGATTGTTCTCAACGCTTCCGTCATAACGAGAAGAACTGAAAGTTCTTGTAACGTGAGAGTTTAATTTCTAGAGATTTATCCCTGAAGATAAAACAGGCATTAAAGGCTTAAAAACTGTCGGAGGAAATATCCATCTATTGTTATCTTCATTTTCGCGGTTACGTACTATAAGAGGGTTGCTATTTATGTATTGAGCTTAACTATAAAAGAATATTAATTTATCGTTTAAATTGGTTTTATTCAAGAAGATGAATGCATTTATGTATCTTATCTATTTGAACCAATCTACTCCGAGTGATGTAAAAAATCTTCAAGTAGTAACTTTTTTTCTTTATGTGAATAAGATTCAGTGCTAGATCAAGGCTGTATGGCTGATGACCAATCGCATCGATGTATCGACGTGTAGAGTTTTTCAAAATATTATGTAGCGATTGGAATATTCAGGATTGTCAAGGCTCAATACAAAATTAGTAACCCTCGAAAAGAGTTGGTAGGATATCGACGGCTTCATTTATAATAGAATATATAACTAGCACTGTGAGAATGTTCCCTCAATTATCTTCAAACGAAAAAAAGTAACTTCTAGTAAGACTATTATAGTTGAAATATGTATTATCGAAAAAATTGGTCATGAAATTGAAACTAATCCTTGAACTCAGTATTCGATGGGACAACAAGAAAACTCGATAAGAACGAAATAATCGTATCTGTGCGTTAGACCTACTTTCAGGTCAATGTCGGCGTTAACAAGCCGAAACACGCTACAGATGCATTACATAAAAGTTTATTAGGGTAGGATATTACGTCAAGGACATATGGAGAGATAACTTGACATCCTAAAAGCTTTATTGATTATACAAATTCGAAAGGATAAATTGTTGCAAAAACTCCGCTAACACGAATTATAGAGGAAAGTATTTGAAAAAGCAATCGACCACATTGTGTGCAACCCCTTCGGTTTGTACGGTTTCCAACGCAAATTATTCGTGTTGAGAGAGACCCGGGCCCTGATGGAATACAATTTCAGGTTCGCTCTAAGCCGCGGCTGTAATTTAATTAAGAAACGTTCCATTATTCGGGAATTTATAGTTGCGACTGGCGCGAAATACAATGCCGAAATACGCGAATTGTTCGTGGATATTTTGAACATATTTCAACCTTAGTTACGGGAACTGTCAGCACATCATACCTCCTCACGATATATTTAATTCATATTTGTTTCATTCTGTTGCAAAAAAGAAAATTATTCGAAATTCAAATTATGACTATTGATGGTGAAGTCAACTTTTATTAGGAAGAGGAAGATACTTTCATAAGTATCTCTTGGGACGATTTGACTTAAATTGTAATTCTGGATTCACAATAAAAAAGTTGAAAGTATCTAACTGTTGGGAAAGATATTTTCACTAGTGATACCACAAGAGCATCGAAAATAGCCAAATATTTTTCGACTCACGAGACGTCATGTGCTGAGGTTTTTTGAAGGATTTCGTCGAGTTACGAGCGAAAAATATTTTTTACTTTCGATTGCTCGAGTGGTATTTGATGCGATTATACAATAAATGCATCAAATCTAATGAATTATCATTTTGATTCTGTATGTATATTTTGACGTTTCTTGATGAAAACATATATTTACTTCTGTGACAGATATTATATAATGTTGACATTTATGCCGTTATTTCTATATTCGGTAGTTCAATCGACCAGCCGAAACACCAAATTATATCACGTCGTCAAGGAGTATATTCACTTATCTATACCCGATTGCTAAGGAAAATGCTCGATTGCTATTGGTCTAATTTATAATGAATGCATCAAGTGTAATGAATTGTTGTTTTTGATTCTGTACGAATATTTTGACGTTTGTCGATACAAACAAATATTCATTTCTGTGACGGATATTAAACAATGTTCACATATATGTCGTTATTTCTATGTGCGTTAGTTCAATTAAACCGCCGAAACACCAAAGTGATTATATCACGTTAGCATGAAGTATATTCACTTATATATACGCGGTTGCTAAGAAAATGGTTGCTATTGGTCCAATATATCATGAGTTGTATATGCTGAAGTTCAAAGCTTGAACGTGTCAATCATCATTCACCATGTATTACTTTTCAAAATGAAGAAAATAATCGATACATAAAATTTATTATATAATTTAATATTGCTATCGACCTGTTGAACAATATCCAAATGATAGATGAGGAGTTTCCATATAACATTATGACGACTACTGGACGAGATTAATCAGGAAAAACACTATACGTAATTCGAATTACCATTGTTATCGTTCTAACATATTTATAAAGAAGCAACATCAAACCGATTTGAATAAAGTAACTAATTCAGCGCCTCTGTCATCCAAACTTGCTCCTTGAATATATTGAAAGAACATATCGCTCGTTCTTTTTAAGAAGTGGAGAAGTAGATAGGATTATGCGAGACATTGTGCGATACATCGTATACATAAGATATTGTCATCTCAATATTCGTACCTCTCATGGGACTTGCCAAATATGTTCTATATATCCATTTATCCGACAAAAACGCCTATCGAACAGCGGAAAGGGAATAAAACATTCGAATTCGACAACCGTACGAAACAATTGAACAGCACAGCCATTATTTCGCAGAATAAGATATGCAAATCCATACAGACAGTGATAAAGCGATTCAACTCACCTATAGCTCGATTTCCATTTTTGACGACGTATAGAAATATTTGCCGCCGAAACGCAGATTCGTAAAGAGAAGTTTTGGGAAACACAAACGTCAGCTGTTCCTTTTGGCAAAAGATATTCTACAGTGACATAGTTGAGAGTCGTCCTCAACATATTCCACATTTCGGGCTTACCACATAAAAGAGGTATTACGCTTTTGTTGGATACAAACGACTTCCTAACAAAGCCGTTGAACCCGATCAAACGATTCGAAATTCGTTCTTATCATACAAGTGGAATGTTTCACGTAGGAATCTCACGAAAATCTGCACTGCGTTTCTAGGGGTTAATTATTCAGCTCCAGCAATCGGGCTGGGGATTTGCTGGGTGCGTGGGTCTCTGTTTAATAATCTAGTTTCCATTTATCGCCGTTCACTTGTTGATTTTCAATTAGCGATAGTAATTATTTCCCGATTTATTTCGCAATATGTGCCTCGCCGGAAGGCAATCGATGAGAAAATAACTTCGAATAGCGTTCCTCTTTTCAAATATTCAAGAGTCGGACTTGCGAGTATTTTCGGAGCTATGAATTCTTTACTCACGCAATAAAACGCAGCAATTCTAGTTCTCGATTCGCCTGATCGTGAAGAAAATCCCCGAGGGCTAAATATATTATACACAGCTCCAAGGTCCAGTCATAAAAGCATCTTACTAAGATATACATATAAATACAGGCTGGACGATATAAAACAGCCATATTGTCTTAAGTGAAGGGCATTGAAAAGGGTCAAGTTTCCATTTGGAGAATTTTCTGATCACAAATCCATCGTTGAACTGGATATTTCAAGAAACTTGCTTTATTTACCACTCAATTATTTTCAATAATAATTGTTTCACTGTGGAAAGAGAATTCGATTTCATGAAGAGAAATTAATACCGAGTAGGACCTGCTGCGACTCTGTTTGGAGTATGCATTATCAAGTTGTTGATGAACTTTTGAGGGTTTTCCTGTCAAATTTCTCTTCGGAATGGTAAAGTCACCAGTCGATTATAAGTATTGAGCATATTCTCCAATTGAGTTGACTTCAAAATGAATGTTTTCATTAAAAAAATGTTCCCATAACCTTGTCACGTAAATAATAATAAGAGGGATTATTAACAAAGAAAAATATTTTCTTGTCTGATTCGCAGAACGGATGTGGCAACGAGTGAAATTCAGTTCGTTATCCATCATGTGTCAGCCTACCAAATGGACTTGTCAAAACATGTACGAGAACTCGTGAATCTCATTTCCATCATTCAAAGGCTATTCACAAATTCAATGATCTTCATAGAAACGAATCGAATCAATTTCCGCCCTCGAATTCCTCAAAGGAGAAAAAGTGCCCCTAGTGGTGTTCGAGGTGAAAGAAAAAAATGGAATATAGTGCTCGTTACATGGGAATCTAATTACCAATGGGACTTTATTCGTCCTAATTTCACGAATCTGATGCCTTGGCTCATCAATTTCCTATCAACCCAAGAGGAATTAGATTAAGGGATGTTTCTCCGTTCGCAATATCAGCCTCACTGGGAAGTATCCATAAAATTGAACCAGACTGTGATGGATTATTCTTGTAAATGCATTGGGGCGACAAATAATGCGATTTTAATCCGATAGTCTGCAACGCTTTTGAAACTTGGATGAGTAAGAAATTTTACCTTTTTCCCAGTCGTCCTTGAGCATCCCTCTGCGAACTCATATACGTGTCTTTCTTGCAAATCCTGGGAAAAGTGATAAAAATCAAATTACTAAAATTCAGCCATGAATAATTTGTGTTCAACGTATTGGCCACGATAAAAAAATCTCTGAGGGTATGTAAAACTGGGGAATCTTCACAATATAATTTCATTTGGCTCAGTGCGCGGGCGGATGGTTGAAAATTAAAAATTTAAAAATGCAGAGCGCGTTCCTCACGCGATAGTCGAATTCCACTTGAATGAAGTGGCGCCGCGACTGGATGACTTTCCCAGCGACTCCATTACTCCGCATTGTTCATTTTCAGCCCGCCGAAGTGTTTGTTTTCCCTCTGGACCAGCAATTTTGGCTCTTCAAAACGGAAGCGGTAAACCGAAAATTAGAGGACGATAGTGGCGCCAAGGGCGATAACAATAAAATATCGCGATCCATATTTTGCATCGAGCGAACGCACTCGACGATCCTTATCCAAACACGCACAAAAATGATTACAACTGGCGTAAAAGATCGCCACTTATCATGCACTCGAATCGATCGAGTAACTCTGCTCAAGTCATTACTATTTTATTGAAATTCCTCAAGGTCCAACGAGTTCGTCGAGGTATCAGCTCGATTTCTGAGCCCGGACCAAAGGGTGTGAAGAAATAGAACGATGGAATTTTTCTTCATCTTCTATCTCTTCAAATTAAACATTTATTCAGACAAATCAACACGCAACAACAAACGATAATACATTAGGAAATCTTGTTTCTGTGAGTTTAAATTAAGAGAATAAAAGAGAAAAGTGTAATCTTGATCCAAAACTCCCTACATAATAAGTTTTGCATTGGTTTCTTTTCACTTTCGTGACCTTAAGAGCAACATCAATCATTCTGTAGGTCAAGGTAATACTTGCAGGCACTGGCAAGTATGAGGAACATTCAAAGTACATCACTTATTAATGAATGAAACTTACTGTTCGGGAAGGTATGATGATGACATTTATTTTGTTCAATCAAGCTTAAAGAGTTCAAAGTTAAACAAGCGGTTTTAACGTTGATGATAGGCCTTCACGTAAAGGAATCAACTGAGTTGATGGCTTCTTTCCGGCTTAGATTTTACTTTTAGACGTTTCGTAGATCAAATACGTATATTGATTTACGTAGTTGTTGAGCGAAAATTACTTTATGTTTCTTAAGCATCCCGCCATTCTGCCATTATCTGCATTCCCCATCCATCATCAGTCATCATCCAATACATCACTCTGGCCATCAATCACATACGCAGCTTGTTTTTTATCCTTCATTCTCGTACCAATTACAATTTTTCGTGATAATTTTCTCATTCATTCCCCTCCTCTCTGTTCTCTTTTTTGCGTGTTTTCCTGTGATGATCCTAACTATTTTACAATAATTTAAATATATTTCGAAAAGTTTGTAGAGCTCGACAAATATCTAAAATCTGAGGTTAGATTGGAACCAAATGCTGCAGCTTGATTTTGAAATATTGACATTCTCACTCTTTTTCGACAATTTCACGCATTCTAACACCTCACACTGACAAATTCATAATTAAAGGAGAATTGATTTTCAGAACTTCATTTATATTACATGAAAAAAGAATCCGAGTCCCCATATTGACACAATGGATATGAAACAGCGCTATCAAAATAACATATCGCATGCTATAGAACCCGATATTGAAGAAAACCTTTCCAAACAAACACCTGGACGTATTTACTGTGGAAAAGATGCCAAACTGATCGGTCTGGAAGGAATCCATTAAATTTGTTTATACAGATCAATCAAATAGCAGAATCTGGAAATTGCGCTCACGTTGTGAATATCCGAAAATAAAAACGCGGTGAATTGATTTTCACGGATTTAGATAAGAAACGGGGCTTACCTGCATTGTCCTTGAAACGCATTCCTTTTGCCTCCTCTTGGTAGTTACTGCGAAGTTCCACTAACTAATTCTCCTCATTGTTACGTCAAGTAATTGGTCTGGATGTGGATTTCCTGGGGTAATTATTAGTATGAATAATATATCGATGTAATCGCTCTGGTAGGCAAACAAAGGGCATGCCAATAATCTGGTGTGAACTTTGTACTAAGGGAATATTTCATTTTACGAACGTTTTCCTTTTCATTTAACTTTATAAGCTCCAACATCGATTTTCGCTGTTTATTTTGTATATGCTAAATTTTCTGAATATTCTTGTACTATGAAAGAAACCAGTGTTCCAACGTAGCTATCTCATACTGGTAACGATAATAATATTGCATTCATTTTATTATGATGATCGATATAATATAACCACATGAAGCTTTGTGATTTCCACCGTAATGGATATTCTATTTAGAAACGCAAAATGGCGAATGTGCCATGGGGTCGATTATCGAAACCGTACATTTACACGAAACGAACATTTGCAGGAATTTGAATGCAAAATGTGTACAGCCGAATTCATAGCGATAATAAATCTTCATGCTTCTCTTGTAAATTTAGTTCACCTGTTTCCACATAGTGATAAGGAAAACCCTACTCTCATTTTTATTATCAAATAGGTAATGAATTGACAATAATATTAACCATGAAAACTTCCTCTCTCGTATAAATACATAAAAGTAAAACGGAATCTTGTTTTCAGAACAAATTTATATTTTGATTTTAGCAGCAATAGCAACAAGAATTTTGAGAATGACTTGTTAAGAATAATAACCCAAGAGTTTATGAAGACTAAAATTTCAGCAAATCAAAACTTTTCACTCTCTAGGAGTCCTTATCAAAATAAATTTTTACTCGACCGAAAATGAGTGACTGTCACGATAAGAACAAAGCGTGTGCAAAAACGGAAAATGTACTCTGAAAAAAAATCGAACGAACTTATGAAATGTCTGAATTTGGTTGAATTAGAATTTGATATAAAAATGAAGAAAGCTACAAAAATTGAATTTCATTCAGTCCAATGCATATAAAATTCACCTAAGTTTACAAATGCAGAATATGAATTCATAATTCTCTTTCTGTCTTTTGTATGATTCTGTGAATTCCCATGGAGCTAACAAATGTGAACCATGAACTTAACGAATTCCTGTTGTAAGTATACATAATTTCAGAAGTAATATTTTTCCCCTTTTATTCGAAAAATATCGAAATTTCACCCTTCACCACTATTACAATAGTTTGCAATAACTTTTTGTTGCAAGCAAATTTTTATGTGGAAAATTTTTAATCGATCAATAATTCCAAGATATTCTGCAAATACTCCAATAAAAAAATGCACTACAATTTTCCATTTCATCGACTTCATCCAAAAATTTTGTGCTTGAAATAAAAAAAATCCAGTCACCGTATTTATCTCTCCGTTTGAATGTATTTACGAAAATCAGATAACGTTGCTGTCAGGTAACCAACAAATTTTTCACAGACGCAAATTCAGCGGAACAAGAAAATATCGCGTTGAAGAGAGTCGCGGTTCGCATTCGCGTCCCGTGCAACAGTTACTGGACGGATATTCGGGTAGATAGCGGGCGGTTTGGACGGCGGGCGTACAGGCGCGCTTGTATCTGAAGAGCTGCCGTAACTCCGGCCACAGCGACGTCTACATGGCCTACTCCTGACCCTGCCTTCTCGCGGGTCAAGGTTTCGGTGGAATGTCATCACGCGACCGACACTGCACTTCACGCACCTCTCTTCCCTCTTACCATACTAAAATATTTTGGTATACCCGACTGTCATTTGACTTTTCGGTTTCCAGTTTCACAAATTTTAGCTAGTATGGATTTCATTCATCCATGGCAACCGGCACCGTAACCAAAACTGTAATGTGATTGAATGCCTTAGAGCAACTGCGGATGCATTTCGTGTAAATGCATATTGTGCATATCTAACACGTTTAACACGGTTGAAATACTAATCGCTTTCATCCATGTATCCCTTGCATGTGTTATTTAGGATTAGAAAAATCCTGTTATACGCTGATAATGTAAAAAAAACAAAACAATTACAAATTCGAATGGTAGTTTTGGCCTCTAGTTATTTTATGGATGCAGAACATGTGGGTATTCCATTTGTTATCTCACTAAAATGAAATTCAAAAACTGTGATATGTTGAAAATTTTGCATTTTTTTTTGGGTTCTGCAAAAATTAGCAAGAATTTTTGATCAGAAGTTAAATTTACTCCATGTCATATTTTCAGAAATATATGATAAAAGAAGCTTATAGAAGTTCTTTTATCTATTTTAACAATTCTCATTCGCAAATATTTCAAAACCAATTCGGGAAATTTTAGAAAAACTATTCGCCTTCCTGCTACATCCGTGTCCCAAGTTAATACATGTTCAATTTAATAATGGATCCAGACAACCCACCTATATGAGACTTAATTAATCAACATCGCTTCCAAAGAGTGATTTTCTGAATGCTCGCAAAGGTTAAGAACAAAAATTGCCCCTTTGTGGACTGTTGACAACGACCACCGGAGAAAGAAAGAAGGAAGATATGAAAATTCATGCTCTACGCTCATGAATATTCTCACAATTCTCGTAGCACTGCTGTTTCCCTTGATTTAACTGAATCTTTTCAAGGTGTCCAGGAAACTTAAGTTAGACCTACAATTTCGTTAAATACACTCTGAAGTTCATGAAATAATGTTTCAACCGTAGAAGGCTGAGAATGAGGGTGAGTGAGGTATTGTCAATTACTTGTGTAATTGAATTCACAGAAGGAGCCCTACCTCAATACAATAATCGTCAGGGAACACAGTTGCGCTTCAATAATGATATACCTTTACACAAACATAGACTTTAAATTGGTTAAAACAACCAATAAAAAAGCGCAGCTCCGTACTAAAATCGTTTATGCACGATTGCATTATAATATGATAAATGTAATCAAATTTCTATGACTTAATGATCGCTTTACTACTCGCGGTCGTCTTAATAGACCCGCGGGTTATAATGAAATGTCAAATATGCGGATACTATGTTAATAAGGCTGGAACTAGGAAATCTGTCATCTAATGTATTTCAAATAGACTGGCGAACAAATGAAATCAGTTTTTCAGATGTTTCCATAGTAACATACCAATGCCCATTGGTTATAAATATCATGATATAGCAGATTTGATATTTAAAGGAAACAGAAAACTTACTTAAGTTATTAAAATATCAAATGTGTAAATTATGCATAAAGTTCTGTATGCATTTCGAGCCTAACTGGGTTTTATGGTCCTCGGCACTTTCAGAAATAGTGCATCTGACCATAAAAACCTCTTTAGGCCCTTAATACATGAATAACTATTCGGGGTTCGACCTGGAATGACGAATTATTTAGGGCGTTTTTCCTAAATAGACGCGAAAATTTTCCACCGACGCAATTTTTATTCAATTTCGTCATTTATGTCCGCCATTACTTTCATCACACGTCAGCGATGGGAAGAAATAATTAGTCAGACTTTCAAAAGCGCTCGATGTGTGTAGACGTGTCCAACTAGTGGCGAGAATAAAATTTATTTTACGATTTTGAATTAACAAGTGAGTTTGATTTTTATTTCATCGACGCCATTTTTATTCAATTATGTCGGCCATTACTTTCATCACACGTCGTTGTAGAAGGAAATAATTATTTAGTCGTTCGAAGAGTGTAGACGTGTTCAAAGGCGTTCGAGAATACATAGGCGGATTCAGGACGTGTTTCCGTGTTTCAGAAGTGAAGACCCTCTTTTTTCTTATTTTTAAGTAACTAGTAATAGATCTGCCCCCACACCTAGTGTTTTAGAAGTGAGGAACCTTTTTTTAGGAGGCTATTAAAACTAGTAATAGCTGTCCCCTCCCAGACCGAGGAAATTGTCGTGTTTCAGAAGTGAGGGCCTTTTTGTTAGTGCCTAACTAGTAATACTTGTGTTGTTGTGCCCCCCAGAAGAAATCCTGGATCCGCCCTTGGAACATAAATATGTGTCCTAATAATAATACATACTTAAACATATTCGCGACGTTAATTGGGCGTATTTGAAAGGAGTGTCATGTGCTACGTCGGAATGGTGCAATTGTACCTCCCCCCTCAATTCGCGCTTCAAAGTGGTCTTTTATTATAATCTGACATGAAGTAAAAATAGGAGCGAGTTCCCTATAATTAGAGATAGACAGCCCAATATTTCATGAAAGGTATTGAATATTGTCATATTGATCGGCAATAAAGTAACCTCTTAACTGTGTATCCACTTTCTCAGACATTTTTTGATGATCCAATCAATCTAAACTTGCGGTAATAATTCTTCTTAACATAATCGAAAAGTCGAGACTGACGGTACTATACAATGAAAACAATATTTCTTTAACCACCAAGAAAATGTCATTATATTTTTGAATCGAAGGTTTTATTCGTTTATTTTTTCATGTAGAACGGCATAACTCTAGGAATCTATTTTCCTAATTCATTGTATAATCGGTCACATTGAAAAACTGTAGTGATATCAACTGCATCTCAACAAAATATAATTTTATAATTTTCTATGGTTTCGTCATTGAACCAAATTATAAATAAAATAGCAAACTTGAGTGTAAAATACCTTTATGAATACATTAAAGAGCCACTATTTTGATTGACCTGGAAGAATGATTCTTGGATCATACCTATCGCCATAATTCCTGGTTACTTTTATGAGCAATTCCCTTGAACGGAATAGAAAGATCAGTCTTGCAAACATCACTTCCTCCCATTCGTACATTCGAAAGGAACGCAAAAAATAAATGAAGTTCAAAATATTAAATATCCTGTTTGGATTTGGTATGTCTTCGAACCAAATATGTTGCGTCGTTTCCAAATCATTTGCGGCGACATTTCTCAGGAATTTATATGAGACGAAGAAGTATATCGCGTACAGTCCTATAATTCTGAAAATAATTTCGGTGAAACATTCCTCTATTGGAACGATGAAAAAGGAAAAATGTTGGAGGGGAAAATGGAAAAATTAGGAGATCAATTGTAGAAAAAAGTTTTTTGATAATGAAAAACATCTATTACAGGCACTGTTAAGCAAAATACGTACAAAAATATCATGACTAAGCGCGTAAATGATAAATCACTATTCGAGAATAACCGTTTTCTCAAACACAGATATGTCATACCACTCGTCTTACATTTACCCGCGATATTTAATATATCGAATACAAAAATCGTTGAAAATTTAATCATTGTCTTCATCGTCAGGATTACCCTCTTCGATTGGTCTAGTCCATTTGATGAGTGTTTCAGGTGATCGGAATAGGAAGATCAATTTAGCAAAAAGATCTTCCTCGAGGACGAATTCGTTTGACTCTCGAACCAGGTAGATGTCGTACACTAATTGCAGTATACGGTCGATATATGGAAGATCTTCATACATAATCTTAAAGCACTGGCCCATGAAGAAACCTCTCGTATAGTGGAAGATGAGTAGAACAAAAGTAGTGTAAAGGCCGACGATACTGAGCAAAAGTGAAAGAAAGTCCACAAAAATGAAACAGAATTGAATAACTTGTAGAAATTTCCGGTCTTTCATGCCGAAACTGCTTGAATGTAATTTCCGACCGGAATTGATCAAAACAGGAAATTTCCACAAAATCTCTGTACAAAAAAACTCAACTCACCCTCCGGCAGTGAAAAAACTGAGACTCGATGGAAAAATTTTATCATTGAAAGTGTATATAACGATACCCTCGCAATCTTGATAGGGTAACTGTGATAGATAGCGTCGATAATTACGATCGGAGCAATCTTCATCCAATTTCCACCAGTCGCTTTGGGGACCTGCTTCAGGAACATGATGCAAGAACAAACTTGCATTGCGGTAATAATTCGACATGTCACCTATTCGATAGATCAAAACGTATCACAAAACTGATTAACTTTTGGGCGGTAGTAAACAAATCAAAGGAACTTTAGAGGGAAAAATGATTACCATGTGACAAGTGATCCATCAAGGTACCGATCGGCTTCACTACACCGCTATTAGTGATTTTCAAGAATTTTGGTATTATTTCTATCAATAAAACTGGATCCGTGCTGTTGCCGTCTGTTTCTAACATTTTAGACAGGTTGATGCGGGCCGGATTCCGCTTCCCACTAGCATCGAAGGGTGGAATTGTAATTGGCACGAAACTGGATAGAATACCTGAGTCTTCCGATTTGCTCGTCCTATGAGATACTTTGTAATTTAACCGGACGGTAATAGGGTATACTGAAAAGATGATAACGAGAATTAGCTGGACGGAATAAAAACTCTTTTGCGAAATACTTGAATTAACTTCTTCAATCATGCGTTTTCTGTCAGGAGGGGAAATAGTCCAGATATTGGCAGAATCGCTGCTCAATTTGACAGCTGCGATATCGACAGCTTCATAATTTGTAATGAATGTTAATGATTGTTTGCTTGACTCGTAATCTGTCAACATTTTGTCATAATCGGTGCCCGAAAATCTGAAGAAAACAAGTCTTATTGAAACATCCTGGTCTTCGAGATGCAAAGAAGTATTGAGATGAATAAAAAACTCACCGAAATATGTTATTATCTTGAGCAGACATTTGGTAAACAGGATCGTATGGACCTATCCTTAAGTCCACAGTTACATCGAATGGAATATTAGGTTTCCCAACGGCGTTTCCTAAAGAGAAAAAAACAAGAGGGAACCAGATTATACCGATAATGACCAAGAGTATAAAGCCGCCCATGAAATATTTCGCCAAACTCTTCTTTTTCTCTCCTCTCGGTTGGGGGTACTCCGCCTCTATATGTCTCTGACACTGCGAAAGTTATTAAGAACCGTAAATTTTCGTAGTCTTTGTTGAAAACTGTATACCTTTAACTGGAAAATATGAGCAAAAATATCTTCCATTTTGATCCAATCGAAAAAGGTCATCGAAGTATCCGTCCACATCCAGTCCATGACGGTTCTCAATTCAAAAAGGAACGGAACCGCCAGAAATGCTTTGAACAAGAACATGTTCACGTAACCATAACCTTTGCACAAGAAATTCCCCAGGATCCTAGTCGGGTACCCACAACGAACTTGGTAAGCGGAAAGGAGTAGATAAAAACATTTAACCATATAATAAATTTGAGGCGGTAAAACTGAGTTGAAAGATCTGGAAATGGGGTGATGCAGTACCGAATATTTCAAATGAAGAGTTACCTTTCAGTTATAGTAGGATATAAAATAAACAACCACAGGTGCAAGAAAATGATCAGGAAATATTGGAAAATAATCTTTGCCATGAGATTTTTTCTCAAATAAATCCCTCTATCGATGATTATCAACATGAATTGAATTATCAACATCAGAAGGAATAGCACCGGTATTTTATTATCCTCAAGATAAGTTGTAACACCTCCCCCCTCGCCTTGATTCGTCTGAAAATTATCGTTATATTATATTGTGTCAAATAAGGTGTTATAAAAATGCAACGCTCGGTAATAAATTTCTCTTTCCAAGATGAGAAAGTAAAGAAGAAGGAATATATCAGAAATTAACTCACTCCAAAAGAAGTATATCCTAATAAAAGTACGAAGAAATTGATGAAATCGCATAAAAACATGTAGGAATACACGTCTGCAGCAACTCTGGATGTTGGTTGAATCAATTGCGATATGAACGATTTCCAAGATTCTGTGTATTTTGAAGCTCTGAAAATGCAATGGATGATTAGTCGTCACGACTCATGTTGTTTACTTTTTACGCTATTTTTAAAGTCTCTGGTAAATAATCTGCGCCGTCGACCATTTCTGTCTTGACTTTGACAAGATTGTATTTATTTTCATCCAACTCTTCCGTGTCTTCTTCGCCGTCGTCTTCGTCTTGTTCCTCTTCATCATCTTCGTCTTCGTCGTCATCGTCGATCTGTTTCTGAATGGCCAACTCGCTGGGGATCATGTCTTCGATATCGTCACTAGAAACGATTTGATTTGGATACCGGATATTTGTTGAAAATTGAAAGTTTATCTATGAATTTACGGTGTTTCTTCAAATGCTTCTACAGTATGAGCAACTCGTAAACGACGAAACATTTTGTATAGGAACATATGTATTGAGTTAGGTTTTCTGTCTGCCTGCAAACTTTCTAGGACTTCCGGAGGGGGCATGGACCGTGATAATCTTCTTATATACTTCAAAAATCTGGAAGGGACAGTAAGGAGGGTGGCGGGAGTGGTTTTCGTGGAAGTTACCTGGGATTTTGAAGTCGTTTTACATCATCAAATTTCTTATATTCTCCCGCTTCGTCGACTTCATATATTCCGGGTTCCAACCTGGTAGAAGCCACTGCAACCCGTTGCCAGAGCCCCATCGATTTCAACATGAAACTGTAATTCATTCAGAGAAAAAAACCATGAAATGATTTGACTTACCGATGGAAGAAAACCATTAGTAGCAAGAATAAATCCCATACGGCGTAATTCGCTTTCCTTTCGATACCTAATATCCTCGGCAAATAAAGGGGATCGGTTACTACTTCGCCTTTCCGATTCCACGGAATAATATCGAATTGAAACATGCATTTTATTAGCACGATCACCTGAAAGTAATTTGCTACATCAGTGATGCTTATATTAGGCAGTAAGGGGCCTCGAAATATTTCTTTTTTTTTTAACTGAATATAATACCTCTGTGTAAGCTATAATGGTGACCCAAAAAGTTTTCGTGGGACGCGGTATTGTCATGGTGCCCCATAGGAATACCATCAACGGTAATGGTAGCGACAAGAACGTCGCCGAAACCACTTGATTCAAGAAGATGGATATGTAGCACATTAGTTCTGATTTGCTGCTAACGATGTACCACATGGCAAGAAGCAGTTGTAAAGCAGAAGGTTGATCATAAGACGACATTTCTAATTCCTCTTCTTCCAACATTTTCAACAGCGATATCGATTTGCTGGAAACGGAATCCATTCAGTGAAACCGAATAAAATGAGAATTATTTTGCGTATCCATAGAATAACATAGAAAGCTTTTCAATGAAGATAATACATTCATTGAAACCATATTTCACGAAAAAAAGACTTAATTATATCGTGGTAATAATAATACATGCAAAACTTTTCCTTTTTTATTGAATTACTCAGATTTTTAATAGTTTTTCAAAAATCCATTCCGGTGCACATTTAACATAACATCGTTGATTTTCTTGTTGGCGCTGATCGAATTTTCGCTTACTTGAAATCTTTATATAAAAAAACTGACAGTTTTCTCCATAGAAAAATAATTTTGTTTACTGATCACTATTTATATTTATTCATACAATTCCTGAAGACGCCCACGGACCGATGTGTAACTAAAGTAAAAAGCATATTAGGGACCGTTCAAATATTAAGCATTTTGGGGGAGGAGGGGTCTTGTAAAACGTTACGATGCGTTATAAGGACGGGAGGGGGGTTCAAAAAGTCCGTTACGTAACACTTTATTCCTTATTGAAGAAATGCAAAAACAAGACACGAATTTTCCCAACCTGGCAACCTTTTTTGTTGTTTTTGTATATCGAACATCTATTTTATATATTTTATGTGATAACAGTTTTTGTAATTTATGAAGGTATGTTTTAACGGCGCGAGATAGTATGAGGGCCAAACGATCCCATTTAGAGTACGCATGCACAAAAATGTAGTTCCTGTTACGTTACGTGGGAAAGGGGGGGCGGTGTCTGCAAAGACGTTACGGTGCAATACATGGGGTTGAAAATCGTCGAAAACTGCTTTACGTAATTTTTGAACTGCCCCCTAACTAAAATAAACAGTTCAAGCATTTAGTCATTCGTGTTCATATTTTTTTTTACACACAAGCAGTGATGAAGAATTTGTTCCCAATTTGTTGCAACCCCAAAACGGCAATATGAATGTTTCTAAAGCTACGATTTGTGTTCCAGAATTTTGATATCTTCTAGTAACTAAATTAAGGCCTATGATTGAAAGCATAATCACAACTATGTGCTATCTACTCAATCTGCTAAGATGAAATGAAATTGATTTGAAACGTCAGTGAGGCCATGCACAAGCGACACACACCACCACAAGGTGGCCGGTTTACCTTGACGAATTGGAAGAGGTGGAATCGAGGCCCCTTTCCATGCTGGGCGCTAGCACGCGAATTTCTGGCACCGCGAGCGAGCCTTGCGTCTTGCGCCTAAAGCGAACATACAGCCAACTACACTACTTATCATCGGCCGAACAACCCCACAAAACCCCATACGACGATCGGATCGAACATTTTTTGCTCAGTGGTTCATAATGAATTATTGAAAATACATAACTTAACAATTACCTGGTTAAATCAATAGTTGAAGGATCTGTTGCAACAGCTTTTGTGTCACTGTCAGAGCCCAAATTTCCTCTGACAAAAACTTGGCGAAGGGACGAAGACCTTGAATTCAAAAACATGTATGAACGTCTCTTAAACTTTTTCGTTAAGAGAAGCAATAATATTAAGAAAAAATGTTACCCAGCAGCACGAATGAGCTCGTCAAAGGATGCCGCTGGTTCCCATATTTGGTTTTTACCGGTACGTACACCTACAGAATATTCAGTCGTTTCCTTGAAATACACAAGATGAATCAATATCTTCCAGAGGTAGACGTCATTACCTTAAGATTCTTTTTCTCTCTTTTCAATACCCTTATTACATATCGATAGTCTCGTGTATATCGATTCAGGAATCTCGTTGCGCTAACCATTAAACTATCAATAAAATAGTAAATGAATTTGAATGTATTTTTAATTTTATTACGGCGACTCTCTCCAGGATCCGTGCGAAATTCGCTGTCTACGATAAAACGAAGCATTTCGAATTTAATTTGAATGTGCACAAAAAATTACGAACCTGCATCAATGAGTTCGCTCATACCTTCCTCCTTGCTAGTGCTTGGGATTGGCTCTCTTTGGATCTTGACTGATTTGACTTGTTCTTCCGCCTATAATTTCAAATCACACCACTTTTAAATGTTTTAAGGTGAAAAAATGAAACACCTAGTGAAACTAAGATTTGAAAATTAGACCTAGGATAGACAAAAAAGCATGAGACACCAAAAGATCCTTTACATATTTACAGAAGAGGAAGCTGTATGCAATATACAGAAAGATGCGAACAGGATTAGTAAAGCGACAATATAATGTTGCGGTTAGTAACTCACTCTCGATGCCGGTTCGGCAACGCGTTCGAGTGAACGCGATTTGAGCGATGTTGTCGATTTTAACGATTTCTGTCTCCTCAAATCAGCATTGACCGAAGCTCTGCGCACAGTGCTGCTTATGTCCGATTTCATTGCAGTGCTCAACAGCTATAAGAACAACCTTTTACTATCCTCCATCCACGCGAATTATTTACACCAACACATCCCCAGTAGGAGATGACGATAATTCTAGCTGGTAAAAAGCGCCCCGGGATCGAATGATAAAATAAATCGAATGAATAAAAAAACCCGCTCAGCCAACCAAGAAACTGAACCTACTATATGTAAGGAATGCCATAAAAAAATGTCTCGCTCAAAATGCAACATTCTTGCATGGTTCAATTTTCTAGTTCAAGTTATTTCGCGCCAAACATGAAGTAATTTCAAAAATTTACCTCTCCAACGGAGTATTTACTTTCTTCTCCCTCGTCTTCGTCAATTTCAACAGCTGTATCTGCAAGACTGGTCTTAGGTAGGGCCTCCAATGGATCGATGTCGTCAATTTGGGGATCATCGAACATGTAGTAATCTCCAGAACGAATAGCTGCGGAACAGAAAACACTCCGTTAAAATCCACATTAGTAGGTACCCGTTTCCCCTGGACTAACGTTCTTTTTTTTATACAATAAAGACATTCAGGGTACACTTTTTTTCAGACTCGCCAACGATGGACAATTCCCAATACCGCATCGGTCACTATTAATAAACTGTTAGAGGTAAGGCATAAATCATCACAAAAGCAGTTAAAATATTAGTCATAAGCTAAGCTTACATCCAAAAGCACCCTCGAAAAAATTTACAAATGTTTACCATCTTTATAGGTTTCTGGAAATCTCTGTCCTACCCGTCGTTGTCCTACAAGAATCAAACAAAAGAAGAATTGAATTTTACAAAATAAAATGGAAAATGAAAGCAAATAAACATAAATAAACTCGAAGCGTATATGTTTCTTGAAAGAATGGAAAAGAGTCGAGAGAAACTTAATTTTACGTCTGTCATTCCGCCTGGATCTGTAGAAAGCATTCAGCATGGAACAGCATTGTTTTTTTATTCCTAAGATAGACATTAATAACTATTGTACAATCGATTAGCTATCAAATCCGAAGTTTTAAGATATAGCGTGGCACATGACAATTGGAAGTTTTTGGAATAGATCTTTCTTGTGCTTTGCGGAAAGTGGCATTCCAGTTCAGTCAATAAACACAGCAAGTTTGACTGTCAGTTAAACGCTCATCAAGACGCGAATGTTTCGGAGATGTACTGAATTAACGCAAAAAATATTTTCCAAAACTTCAACGAACGGTGGGCAAATCAGAAGTCACGACCATTCAATTCTTTGAAAAGTTTCAAATCTTTCTAGTTTAAAAAAAGGAATTCTGCATGCCATCCGGTGTACTTTTGATAGATTATTTCAAAACATGTTCTATGTGAAACACCTACGGTGACAAACGTTAATTGTTATATTATACATAAAAGGATTAATTCACGAAAAGCAGATGTTTTTTAAAACTACTTAAGACATATTCATGACATTGCAAATTGAGAAATATTCACAGAAACAATATCACAGAAAAAAAAGTAAACAAGAAGTGTGGACGGCAAACGGAATTAGTTGTATTTACAGAACCATCGAAACAAGCCACTATTTGCACCGTAATGAACGTGATTTACATTCTTGATGACTGAGCGCGGATCTCGATGAATAACTGAAGCTGTTTTGGCGCGGGGTAACGTAGCTGCCCTGCATCCAGGGTGGTCCGATACCACTACCTCTCGTCTGACCGATCGTCGACGCCTGAGCGGCCGTCGCGTCGTCATACGGGGGTGGCGAAAAGACCGGAAAACTATCGTCCGGCGACGGGGGTCGTTGGTTCAGGTCGGAATCGGGAGGAGAACTGAACGAGATGCCTTGCGGCTCCAAGTAGGCATCCAGAGAAACAGTCATCACAGCTGAATAAGGAGACGGAGGTGCCTGTTGTTGTTGCAAGGAACTGCGGGGCGTAAGAGGCGCAATTGCGTCCGTCTCATCGTCCACTTCTTCGTCGTCTTCGTCGATAGGCGTGTGATATCCGGCCGGTGTCGCCGTCGACGATGTCAACGACGACGTGCGGGCCAGAGGTGGATTACCTTCTATCGGGAAAGTGTAAACCTTATACAATCAGTACCAGTGAACATAGTTATGAAAAGAAAGATGAAAAAAAACGAGACAAAAATATAAGGACGATTCAGCTATAAAACTGCAATAGTCCCTAAAAATCCATAGTATTCAAAGTACAAAGTCTACTAATACAATTCACACTTCTGTCGAACCTGAAATTGGTGAATTCATAAACGATACATACCTAAGTGATGTGTGGTGGCTTCTTTGAATGCTTGAATTTTCTGCTGGGTAGCCTTGATACGATCCATCTTTGATTTAATCTTCTCCAATACTTTGCGCTCGTTCTCTTCTTGTTCATGCATACGCTTCATACGGAGTTCATCAATCAACTCCGCGCCTGAAAGTAGGAAAATTATAATGAAAAAACCCGTCAAACATTTTTCTTTTAAATCACAGTGATTACCTCTAGACGCCAATATGGTGCTCGCTTTAGCTTCATCAATCATATGGAAAAAGTTGAAGCTGTGAAATATTCTTCTTTGCATTATTAAGAAGGTGAAACCTAATCCGTCCCAAACCAAGCCAATATATTCTCTAGGAACTGTACACTTTGGATCAATGTTATCAGAAGCCAAATGGTTGGATGTTGTTATGAATTTATTGACGCATCCAATGGCGAAGACCTGGACTGGCCAACAAACATTGTCGGTCAATTCCTCCATGAACAGACAACCAACTATTTGCAGGCCGGCTTTCAGCGTTATCACGGCGACGTTGTATGTCAATAAATAATTCCACCTACAATAAATTTTCACATTTAGAGAATCCTATTAATGAATATTTGAAAAACAAAGTCAGATTAAAAGAACATTGGATTGATAAAATCAATAATATTACCAGCCAATATTAATGTTTTTGTGATGTGTTAATTTATAAATACTGCACATTATTGTTATTATAAAATTCTTCACTGTTCTCCAAAAAATAATTTGAAATTCATACCTTTTCAATATAACAGGTATCGGCCATAAATACAAGTCTGTCCCCTGCCATAAGAAAACAAAAGCGCCAATGAGATAGCCAATGGAAAAAATATTAACTCTATTGGTTCCAGCCAAGAAAAGTACGGCCAAACTGATCCACAGCATGCTCAAAAGAACTGCTCTTTTAAAAACATCCAAATAAGACCTGGAACGTTGAGAAAGTTTAACAAAAGCACCTCTTTTTATGTCACCTACCGGCAATAAGTGATATAATCCGGTACGGGATTTTCGAAATTTGGTTCCTCTAAATGTTGAATGATCACCTCGTTTGAACCGCCTGGATAAACCAAACCCATGGACCTTTGCTGATGTTCCTTCTTGAAACCGATAGATTGCCGACAAATCAACAACAGTAACAGATAATCACAAATCAGTTTCTTTGCTGGTAGAGGATTTTGTGAGTCCATCAGAAAAGCCCATTCTTGAAATTTCTGTAGTACAACGCTCGTTCGCCATGGAAATACTGAATCGGTCACAAAAAATCATAAGATTCAACTGAATAATTTGTTATCATAACAACTTAGTCCAGTCAATGGAGAAATTTCATGGAAAAAATTAATTACCCAGTGGAAATTGTTCAAGGTTGTGAGTACAATATGAGGTTTCCATAAGGACTGCTATCGAGCGTCCTAGGGGATGGGGGTGCAGTTTAAACTTTCGAAATGATACGTTTTCGCTTCTAGTTTTTAAACTATGGATTTTCTTGGAAATGTTTTCAAGCAAAAGTTTTAGATAACAGAAATACCTTCAATCTGAATTTTGTTTCGTTTCATTTGGGTTGGCGGTTAACAAGAAAACTGCAAAAAACTTCTCAAAATAGGCGTTTTTTGCAAACGTGATATTTACGACGCCAAATTTTTTTTTTAATATTTTTTATCATCTTAAAATGAAGCTTTTATAGCATCAAATCAAACTGAATGAAAAAAAAATTGTAACATTCATCGTTCACGACATATAACAATTTGTTTATAAAAAACTGCCTTTTTCACGACAAAGTTTTTCAATTTTTTTTGATTAATTATTATAGCTGAAGACCGATATTTTACACAGCTGAAAAGTTTCAGATTAGGAAATGCGAAAAAGACTATTTTTTTCAACATTGAAAATAAGGTACAATTTTCTCCATAAACAAATAGCCTCAGACGGTTCCTTTTGATCTTCAGAAATTCAATTTTCTCGCGAATGAAAATAAACATTGAAATAAAGGGCTTGACATTCCAAGAAATCTTCTACTACTTTTTGAATGCGAGTTGCATTTTTTTTAAAAAAACATCACAGTGGCTTTATAAACAACAATTTAGGAATTAATTGAACTTCATACTCTTCCCAATGAATTATATTTTATGTTGCTTCAGAGGAATATGAAATAAATCATGTTTGTGGGAAAAAAAAGATGAAAATTTGGACGGGCCGTCGCATTCTCGTCTTGCGGTCGATGGGGTCTTGGAGGGAATAGCAGTTCGGCGCGTATAGTAGTCGTGACTGCCTTCATAATCTTCGAGCAATTGTTTTGGAAAACTTAATCCAAAATTACAAACAACAACCCACTCGAGTTTAAAAGCAAAGTGCCGACTGTGTCGACTGGACGGGATGAAATCCCCTTCGTTCGGATTGAAGATGATTGTGCAACGGAATTGAATCAAATTGTCACCCATTTATTTGTATCAAAAACAGGCATATTGTCACTTTTTCTTTCAACATTATAAAATATAATTCAATAGGAAAAGTATGAACTTGAATTAATTCTGAAATTGTAGTTTGTACAGCCACTGTGACGTTTTATAAAAAAAAACGCAACTCGCGTTCAAAAAGTCGTACAAGATTTCTTGGAGTGTCGAGTTCTTTATTACAATCCTTTTCCCCATTCGCGAGAAAATGAAATTTCTGAAGATCAAAACAAACCGTCTGAGGCTATTTGTTTATAAAAAAACTTACCTTATTTTCAATCTCGTAAAAAGTAGTCTTTCTCGCATTTTCTAGTCTGAAAATTTTCAGGAAAGTTGAATATGGATCTTCAGCTATAAAACTTAAAACAAAAAAAATCGAAAAATATTGCCAACAACTAGCACGTTTCGTCGTGAAAAAGGCAGTTTTTTCTAAACAAATTGCTATATCTCGTGAACGATGAACGTAATAATTGTTTTTTTGATTAAGTTTGATTTGATGCCAAAAGAGCTTCATTTTGAAATGATGACAAATATCAAAAAAAATTTGGCGTCGTAAATATCACGTTTACAAAAAACGACTATTTTGAGAAGTTTTTTCCATTTTTCTCGTTAACCGTCAACCCAAATTGAACGAAACCAAATTCAAGGTGAAGATATTGCTGGCATCTAAAACATTTGTTTGAAGATATTTTCAAGGAAATCAATAGTTTAAAATCTATAAACGAAAAGGTGTGATTTCAAAACTTTGAACTGTACCCCTACCCACTAGAACGGTCGATAGCAGTCTATTGTACTCACAACCCTAAACGATTTCCACTGAGTCACTAACTGTAATTAATTTTTTTTTATTTAGCACTGGAAATTTCTCTATTCACTGGACTAACTTCCCAACGTACCTATACAAAGTGACGGTGGAATACCAATAACCATAAAATACTGAACAGGTATCAAAACCGCTGTGAACAAGATGAATAAATTCCAAATTCTTGACAAAGTTTCCCGTTTAAGGGTAAATAAACAGCACAACCATATGGCATACAACAAAGCGTAAAAATCCATTCGGAATCCAATTAGTGCCACCAGCATTATCAAACATATCTAAAAATATTTCATTGAACTACTGAATAAAAATTCGCGTTCCAAATAATCACCTCAACTCCAAACTTGTAATAACCGTAGTTCACCATATACTTGAAAAAATTGCTCAAATCCTTATCGGCATCGGCTCTAGTTATACTTGGAAACATAACTTCCACTCTGGCGTGTGGAATGCCCATTCTAGATCTTAAATTCATTTGTCGCACCTTCACTACATTCAATAGCGTTGCGACTATAATGAAAATTATATCCCATCTTATAAAATACATAAGCGATTTATCCTTGTCGATTTTTTTGAAACCCATCCATTCTGCGTCGTTCACTGTCCAATTTGTATTATTGTCACTGTAGCAAGTAGCTTGCCATTTTGTTTCTTGGAAAAATTTGATTTGATAGACCATTCGACAGAGTAAAAGTGCAGAAAAGAACACTGTGCACGCGTAAATTGTGACTTGTTGAGTGCGCTTGTTTAGTACAGTGCCTATAACGAGTAGAACGACCACAACGAAATCAAGAGCGCATGGTTGTATCAGACAAGCTAATATACCCACAATCAAAACTAGCTTTGCCATATGCAGCTCAAGGAATAGAAAAGAAAGGTTCCAAATATACGAAGCCCAATCTAGGACCTTTCGATCTATTGTCGTATCGAGAGGTCGAGGATCTGCGAAATTTGTCAACAAATAAATTCTTTTGCAAGTTTTGGACCGCAACTTACTTATTTCGCTGACGTTGAATTTAACCGATGTGTAACGTTCGCTTTCATCATCTCTTTGTTCTGTTTCGTGCGGCTCTTCAGACGCCTGCTCGTAGAATTTCATGAAGTCATCATGGAAATAGTGCACTTGAATAACAGTCACAATGATAAAGAACGTTGGTGTAAAAAGTCGGAGAAACAACTCTTTGGTGTCATAACGCTCTAATCCAATGTCCATCTGTTGTTCTTCCGGAATTCCTAATGATTGCCAATATTCCGGAACATGGTCAAACTGGTAGGTGTAGACCATGATTAGCATCAACATCGAATAAATGATCACAGTCATCCAGAAGCCAAGCATAATTTTTTTCCACATTTTGTACGATAACTTTGAAAAACGACAGCTATTAAATATTTGCACGGAAAATGTTCATTGGTACCTGGAATGTAACGACGAAGACTAGGAATAAGGCCATGTAGACTATTCTAAAGCCAGTCATCTTTTGACCGGTCACCGAAACGAGGAAAAGAGTACTTGCAACTACTAGAATCCAGATTGATGCAAGGAAATTTCTGAACCATTTGCCGAACTTCTCAAGAGTTGTCGTGGTGTCAGGTCCTTTTTCGACCCCTTTTGACGAACAATTGTTAGTGTTCGCCGTGTGTCCGGTTCATTCTTACCTGCGGCCGTCCCAACAGTGACCTGTAATGGAGCCGCCATATGGGAGATAGTGTGTTTATGTTTAACTGTGGCCTTTTCCTGCATATACTGCCTCAACGTGATCCAGAACATTCCAGTAAAAAGGCACTTAGTAGCGAGTGAGCCAAAAGGCATAGTTCGAATTTTTTGAAAACCTATTTGCGCTAAATTCCATCCCTGGAAGGTAGAAGGCAACTCTTCTTCAGTTAGATCCAAGCAGAAAACATAAGCGGAAATGAGAAGAAACCACGCGTAAAAAACTAAACATGGACTTGAACGCAGCATCGCCTTTCGTTGATTTGGTACGAGCCAAACCAAATTCGCCCAAAGGAGTAGAACAAATGTAATCCAACTCAGGTAAGTTATGCTCCAAGTCTGAAAACATTAGTACTTTACGATTGTAATCATGAGAATTAGGTAGTTTACCATCATAACTATATTGGTGCCGATATATGACGACTTGATGATCAATTGAAAGATGGCTCCAAGAACATAAACAACGTTATCGCATATAGTTGGACTATATTCTTCTTCTACAAGATCTTAAATCAGAATAATTCATGATCGTTTTGATTGAAATGCCAAGTTACCCAGCTGATTCATTGGAATATCCTCGGTGGCGTCCGTTGGCACAGTGACGCTACCCAAAGAATCCTGAATCAATGAAGTGTTTCGAGTTCCCAAACCGTATTTCTTAGATGACGATTCAGACCCTTTCATCAACTAAAAAGATACATATTTATATATAGGGGGAGTGTCGAACGCAACGAGTGCGTCATCACCATCCCGTATAGCTACGTATTTACAAAACTTTTTTTTTTAATTCAAACGATAAAAAAAATTTACATACGGGAGTGTGCTCAGATTGTTCAACGGATGCGATGTCGCGTAACACAACCTGGAAAACCAGGAAAAGCTAAGCAATGAGAGGCAAAAACGGAAACAAGGAAAGCTGAAAATAATATTAAAAAGCCGTTGGCTGAAAAACAATTGGCATCGACGATACTATTTGTCACGATGAAAAATGTGACCCAGTAAATAGTGTCTTCTGAACTACTTTCATTCAAATGATGGTTTTTTCTTAAAAAACACATTTTCGTAATGTGACGTTTTCTTTGGCGTTACTTTTTTCTAATGAACATTAAAAACATACATACAAAAACTATAACAAGTTTTCTGTTATATTGTTGATCCTGTCTGATCATATAGTGAGCAACAAACTGTTATATTTTATTCATTAAGAGAAAATGTTTCATTTAAAAAACTACACACGTTTTACTGGGTCGCGCATGAACCAAAATTTGTGATGCGAGAGCGGTGACTTCTCTATCGAGTTTATCTACCGCTTACGCGAACTTTTCGGGTGGCGTTCCGCCATCGATGAATGGTGGTTGTGTTGGACCTAGCAAGTCGCCTTTCAGAACGGCGCAAAGACAATTGACGGCCGAAGCCGGAGCCCGTAAAATTGCTCTCCAAACGCGAGAACGTCCCCTGCTTCTTCTGGATCTAGAAAAATTGTTAGTCGGCGCTGGTCTTGTTTAGTTAGATTCATTTTTAGTTGCTTCTTTTATGCGATGACGCCGTATAAGCCATCTCGACGTCGAACCTTACACACGAGGAAATGATAAATCGTTTTACTAACCTCGGGATTCATCAGCAGTTTCGTCTCGAATATAGATGTGGCGTAGAATAAATATAAGGCCAAAAGGTAAGCATAGGAGTCCCACAGATTGTCATTCCATATGATGGTTCTGGGATTGTCGCAAGTATAGCGGAATATTTGGATCATACCAAAAAGCCTGTAAAAAAAGAGTCTCATACCATACATGAATAGTCCAATATAAGCTATAATATTGAAGAAAGGTAAGGTGTTCTGGGCCCAGAGCCCTAAACAACGTTTGTTTTTTTCCCGATGATGCTAGATGATAAAAATAAAAATTTTTAGCGTCCCCCAACTCTCGGCCCAGTTTACAAAGCTGAAAAACCCCTGATTAGATTTTCTTTGATATCTCACGAACGGTTCAACCGATTAGGCTGAGATTGGGCAGAAAAATGGGTACTCTGTAAGGCAATGGATGACTGTATGACACTTTCACATTTTTTTTTCCAAAAAGTAGAAAAACGTAGACCGAGAACTCTGACAACTACACCATAGAGTGGACCGAATATCTGGACACATAAACTTTTTCCAGAATTTTCGGCCCATGGCTAAAAATCGATTTTTCATAAGAAAAAAACCATTTTTTGCTTAAAACGTTTACATTAAATGGCAAACTACCTTACGCTATATTTTTTCAGGAAAAAATATTACAAAAAAATTATTACAAAAAATCTAGAACAAGATTTCTACATGGCCATATTGTATTGTCCCGAGCACTACTCATTTTCCAGCCAAACCTCAGCGCAATCGGATGAACGGTTAACGAGATATTGACAAAGATCTAAAAAGAGGTCTTTTAGCTCTGTAAACCTGACCGAGAGTCGCTTGCACCGTCTTTTTCATCATGGACTGTCGTCTGGAACGCCCAAACATTGGTTTCGTGTCTGGGCCCAGAATGACCACTTACTCGGCTATATTCTTTAGTTTTAAATTATTAACAACGTCGATAGCTTAATTAATTAATACTATAAATATTAGTTAGGTTGGTAGTGCTTGTCTTTATATTTGATGTTTCCTTTTCATTGCTATACATCACCAAATTTCTTGAACAAATAATTTGAAAAGAAAAGATTTGTTCCATGAAAGTCTAGGAGTTATTCGAATAAATCATTGAAGAATTAGAGCTCTAGTGATTTCTTTACCTAAAAATCACGTTCGAACGAAAGTCAGCTTAAAATGTTCTAACAGGAGAATTTTGAGTTTCTGTACTGTGGTATTATTATTTGGCTAATATTACAGGAAATGTACACAAACAATTAGTTTACCTGGGTATTAATTGATCAGGTGGCATGATTTCTTGCGGCCATTGTGTTTGGTACGCGTACAAGAGGAGAATGTGCGCAAAAACGATAATTGTGAAACAACGCATCAAAATTGCGAATTTCCTCTTCAGCTTCTTATAGCACGCCCACCACGTGGCACTCGACAGGAACAGGAAGAAGTACAAACCGCCGAAAATGGACGGCCTGATGATAGCGGCGAAACACATACTAGCTAGTAAGGCATATCTCCCTTAAGAAAAAAAAAATGGACGCCATAAGAAACAGTCTTCAAGAGGCGACTACTATTTCAACTCACCCATCGCCGTCAACAATGTCAGATATTTCATTTCCCTTTTTTTCTTTGGCACATTTCCCTGAGATTCAATATCACTTGGTTCGGCATTGGCCAGCTTGTTGCAGCTCCAGTAAACAGCAATTGAGGATACAAGCATCAGTGGATCAGAATAGGTCCATGTGATCACCTCAATGTAAGGGAGGTTGTTGACTTTCACCAATCCAATTGTCCGTAAAATGCGTTCCAATATACTGCATTCCTAGCGTTTGTAAAATAATATGAATAGTATTTCTAGGTTGGAAATTTTCTTATTATATTGCGTTTTTAAACATCACTCATAGAATTAAGAATATTGAAAATTCCAAGAGAGCGTTTTCGGCTCATGACCAGTAGAAGCGCAAGATTTGTTCGAGATTTGGGTACTCACTTTCAATATGTCACCATAAGGGCCATGGGAAAATAAGTACAAATGGAAAACGGCCAACGTCATCGTTGTGAAGACGGACACATTCACCATCAATTTCAGGTAAAATCCCGTGTGTCCCTTCATCGTCGCTGGTGTAGGTACGGGAACGAAAGGAAAATAACATAAAAATAAAAGATATATTGCAGACATAACGCTTGGCCGAAAAGCAACACCTGAAAAAGAGAAAAGGAAATAATTTTTCACATCACGTGTAATCGCTGCATAATTCCTACAAATGTAATTAAAACAACGGGGAACGACCTCGTTCAGCGGTGAATTATATCTGTTCCTAGCGGCCGTGCCCAGAAATTGGAGGAGCGCTGGACAATTTTTCGTAGATAATTAACGAAGTGGACGAAAACAAGGTTATGAGAATTTCTTTTGAATGGATTTTATTTTATGAATTTTATTGTAAAACGTGAGCGGTTAACTACCAGTTGGTGAAAAAAAAATTTTAAAAAATAAATTCAATGAAAATTTCACCACTATTTCCAACTAAACATTTTGGCTTGTGATATAACTCCGAAATCAATTACAAGTAGGGATGCAACATCGTTGTGAAAAACATCTATATTTCTAGATATCGATGCTTGCATAAAAAACATCGATGTTACAATACATCGTTGAAAAAGAACGATATATCGATGTTTTACCGATGTTTTGTACTTTGAAAGAAAATTTATTCGAAAAACCATATTTTTAAAGTGTTCACATCTGCAGCTTCTCATAGATGTGTATTATTTATTTCTTGATTATAAAAACAATATTTTGTTATTAGAAAATCTTTATTTCTTTGAATTATTGATGTGGATAATATTTTTTCAACTGTTTTATGGTTTAACTATTCATAGTGATGCGCCAAGGCTCAAGATATTCTTGGTCTTGTCTTGAAATTCAGGACAATACCAAGACAAGACTAAGCCAACTTAATACAAGACAAGACCAAGATAAAACCTACCAAGAATCCCAAGAATGTTGTCTTGTCTTGGGAAAATTTTTTTTTTAATATTGAGTATTCACCATTTATGGGCATTTCGTATTAATAGTTAAATAAATTCCCGTAAAACTAATTTTTTATTATAAAATTATGTTCATCATCTTTTGGTTTATTAATAAATTTCTGATATTGAAAATTTTAAGTTATAATAGTCAAGCAGACTTCATCGCATATAAAATGTGCAAATTTCCGCATTGAACACTTACCTCTGAATTAAAGTAAAAATTATGATCTTATCCAGGTTTTTATAGTAATTTTTAATGATTTTTTATATTTTACTTACTATTTTAACTATTTACACAGAATTAATAATATCTAATTAAAAATTTACTCTTATTTTACTGCAGAATTCAATTTAAAAAATAATTTTTCTTTTTTCACTCTACAACCAATCGTAGTTTCATTAAGATTTTTTGATGATATTTTTGTAGTGTATGATTGAAAAAAAAACTAACTAAGAAAAAAAAATAAACAAGTTTAAAAAAATGATCTGTCCGTACGTGTCAAGTACAATATTTTTATCCTATCTTTCTTGCACAAAATTTGAAATATAATCGGAATTAAGTAAAGTCATATCCTGATAACAAAACTTTTATATTGAATTTGAAATTATTTTTAGTTTAACTCATTCTGAAAGAAATTATGAAAAGTCACCGTAACAAATTTCGTTTTTAAGAGAGCATTTTGCCCAAGAGTTATGCAGACCAGCATTTCTGAAGAATCATCGGATAACCGGGTTCTTTTTTTATTCATCACCAGAGAACCAGCAAAAAATAATCTCTCTACTGGCACCTAAGAAGCTGGTGTGCAAACAATGTCCCTTGCCATTTTAGCACACACAGTATGGTGGTTTCTTGATCTCCGAATATTCTCCATACTATTTCTTCAGAAAACGTTGTCTTATGCAGAAATGACGTGAAACAGACTATTTTTTTTTGTCATTATGCGTTTGATATTAATAGTGTTAAAAACTTTTGGAACACGCAGATGTTCTCAAACAGATTGGGGAACGCTGTTGATATTTTTGACTAATATGCACAATGTACCGACGACGTATTGTCAATTGAAACATATATATCGATGTTTGACAATCATCGATGTATCATTTGCATCCCTAATTACAAGTTTGTTACTAATTAATTGGTTCAGAAGTAACAATTTCAACTCAATTATTGAGTGAGAAAATTGGAATATTCTAACAAAATATTTTCTCAGTAATACATTGGTGCATTTAAGTACATAACGAAGTTCTAAAAGCTACAAGGTTTCGAATGAAAAATTCAATAACATTTTTAATTCGAGAAAAATTCTTCATGCATTATTTAATTGTGTTAATTTTAGCAGACCGTCAAGCGAACGAATATTTATGAATCACGTAACTTCTTTTAACATCACGCAAATCTGAGAATTCAAAGAAATTGATTAGAGACGAAATGTGCCAGAACTAACTCCGTTACTTTAGGTGGAAGTCGCTTTTATTTAAAGTACCATTTAAGGTGAGGTTTGGCTCCATAAACACACGCAACTGTCTGTTTGCTGCAATTCGTTTTTTCATTGTTAGTTAATCCGCGTACTAGTGATTTGAACTTGATGTTAGAAGAAAAAGGTATTCCCTGAGTGAAAACATCGAAACGACTTCAAGCCAAAAATATTGAACCGACAAGTTACGAGCTCCCCATTGAATGCTTACAATTTCATAATAAAGAAAAGGGTGCGTATTCCTTTTAAAATTCCCTTTTACGAAGAACTCGTTATTGAGACAGACGCACCATAAAAAACATTTTATTTCCTGGGGAACGCCTGGGAAACGTTACATCAAGATGCCAGTTCGGCTTTTACGAGCTCGCGATTTGATTAGCCCTTGTTAGTATGCTGCAAATGAAATCTCACACACGTTGATGGATGGGTGAAAAAAAAAACGTCACCCGCTCCCCGATGAAATGTCGGTCACCTGAGGGATCGATAGCGAATCAGAGCGCGAAAGGGAAAATATACGCCGACCATATAGTTCGACCTTTTTATCGCAATCGAAAGTGAATAACATTTTTATCGCTTCGACATCGTTATATTAATTTGTGGAACAAATGCGACTTTTCATGAGACATGCTCGAGAAATTCTGTTTGAAAATGCGGGTTACGTATTAACATCTTAATGTTATCGGTCATGATTTTGTGACCAGACGGAAAATTGTAATTTTCGATATTATAATCGTTCAGATAAGGAATACGTTGATTAATTTGTTTTGAGACGAGTACAATTTTTGATTTTTTGTTTCTCTTTAATTACTACCCGATGTGGAATGAACGAAACAATTTGACATTGATATTCATATCATTATTATGCGAATAGCACGATGACATCATCGGTAGAAACATTGCAGCGATTTGCATTTTTGAATGGAAAAATCGAATCGGTATCATGAATGGATGATAAAATTTGGTACGAAATTCTGATTCTGTTCATTGTGAGCAGCCGACTGTAGGCGTTAGTTTCAATTATACGCTCGAATCCACATTATTATTAGATCACTCTACGTTGACCCCATAAACGAATAAATAAAATGAAACGTTCTGATTCAATATACTTACATATCCCTAATATGATTGGCAATAAGATGCGGAAGATCCCGAAGCATATCAAGTAATTCCCCATCTTTTGTGAATCTGAAACGACAAGAAAAACTTTATGTGAACATATGAAGTTAATACATTTTTTTGACACACTTCAAACAAATTCAAAATTTGAATTTAGCGCTAAAGCGATGACACGTTAATCATCAACCAACTTTGTAATGAATATAAAATCATTGTTTAAAAAAAGGGTGAGCAGCCCCTGTTATCGCAGCGACAAAAATAAAATCTATGGATCAGCGTTCTAATCAATCGAATGACGATATCAGGAAATAATTACTAATAAATAACTAAACGAACATTTTATCTAACGCGCCGTCTATAAAATTATATATAGTTTCGTTTCCAATTTACTAATTGTAAAACACTTAACGAACATCTCATCTACATGTTTAATCTCACAATCTGTTTATTTTCATTCACGAGCTATCCAATAACACCGACATAACCTCAACCCAATATCGTCGAACAAATTTATAGAAATAAGGATAGAAAATTCACTTTTAATAATCACCTCATATATTTCCGCTTATTTCAACTGCAAAACTCTTGATTACTATTTGACGAACTATGCTTCATGTCCGCAATTCGTTAAAAATTTCAGACCGTAGTAAAGGTAAGTCCCACTAGCACTACATTATGTCCAAACAGACTCATCTTCATTCAGGAACTGAATGCCAGAAAATCGACCATGACACTACGCGACGTATTGTTAGTTGCCTGCGCAACTGTAGCCGCGTAGGACCATCAAGCACATACACTGCTCAACAATTATGATTTCATATAATTTTGTCAATGAAGTGATTAACACAAAAGTTTTTCAATATTTTCAAAGGAAATTCATTTATGACATGTTATCGCGTTACGTTTTTTCCAATATTTACCCGTTAAGTAAAAAAATGTGTGAACATGTGGTTTGTAGATAATATTTAAAAAAGCTTATTTTTATTCGTACAGGAATAATGGCATAGCGTACTCTTTCTCCAGACATGAATTAGATAGAACATGTGTAGGACGAAATGTCTGAATACGTAGGGAAGGGCAGCTGCCCTTTTATTTTAGTGTGTAAAACGGACGATCAGAACCACAAACATTTATAGCCTTACGAAAGAACATTCTTCTCAGAGGAGAAATTCTGTATTTTCCTTGAGGCCAGGGATAGGTACTACCTCACCTGCATCTTTGGCGCAATGTTCTTCATCAAAATCTAGCAATTCCTGATGCGAATTAAGGATTACACTTGAAAAAATTAATCACCACTAGATGTCATGATCTCGACGTGTATATAAAACAAATTGGTAACCAACGCTATTTATTTACGTAGCAACTGGAATGTGAATCATTCAAATAGTCAAAAACAGAATTCCTTCCGCATAAAATGGCGAATTTACCGAAATTGCCTGGATTAAACTTTACCGATCCAACAGTAAGTGAAAATTTATGAGGGGCGAAGTGTTTCCTTCCCTAAATTGTTTAATTCATTTCAGATCACCGATTTTAGATTGAGTCATACTTTAGATAAACGCGATGGCTTCAATATCGCAAGAATGGATTATGTAGGAATTGGTGGACGGGAGCTCGAAATTCATACCGCAAAACATCTAAGTACAGTCGACCCAATCGTGTTCGACCCATCGCTCGTATATGGGCGAATAAAAAACCCAGCACCTCCTCAGTTTGTACCACATTTTGTGCAATACGACGGCAAATGTTTGGCGTTTAATGCGTTTTTCAAACAAACCGTCACCGATTCACCTTTAGAACACTATAGGATACGAAAAGTGAAGATAATTTATTACTTGGCAGATGATACCATGGCTGTCGTGGAACCGAGAACCCCGGTGAGTAGATTCTGATTGTTACTTAAATGTCGGCATTTCTTCTAAAGCTGCGAATGCCCAACCAGTATATTTAATTAACTCGTCCATCGTTTCAACAACTCCATCATACCTCACACCTTCATTCGTTTGGGAAGATTCTTGACCAAGTATTGCATATTTTTCATAAAAAATTAGAAGCTCTTCAAAATTAACATGTCAAGCTCAAGTCTCCTTCACATCTACTCTAGAACGCAGGGTTTGACCAAGGGACTCTAGTGAAAAGAGCAAAAATTCCGATGAATGAAAAGCATGACACATACACCTGGAAGGATTTGAATATCGGAAAAGACATAGCAATATACGGTACCGTATACCATATAGTAGGCTGCGATTTATTTACAAAGGTATGTGGTACCATCTCAATACATCAATACTAAAATTTTATTTGACACAGGAATATATGTTGAGTAGAGGAGTTGTTCTTGGTGACCCCGAGGAGATGCCATACGATCCTTACACCATGGACAGGGAAATTAATAAAGCCACAAATGTGACCAAGACGTCAACGACGGACAACAAATTGAGGAGGTTCTTAGAGTACGATAAACGAATCTTAAAGTAAGCAGCACGGTATGCACCTATTAAGCACATCGTAAAATGTTGATTAATTTCAGGTTCGACGCCGTATGGGATGATCGAGACTCAGAATATGGGGAAATGCGGAAGTTTGAATTTTTGTATTTTCTGGCGGACGACACGATTTGCATCAAAGAGATTCACACGAAAAACGATGGCAGAGATCCTTTTCCATTACTCTTGAAGAAAACAAAAATTCCAAAGGTTTCTCTCATTATTCGTAGTTCATTAACCGACAATTTATCACTCATAAAGAATATCGTTTTTCACTTAAAATTACATTTTGATGACACAACAAAAGAAATGATATCTCATTTGCCTAACTGAACTCAACCTATATCACAAAATTTGATTTGCTCTCATGTTTTACTGAGAAGTATATTTTGTTCAAATTCCAAAAAGTTACTGAAGAAGAAAATTTCCTTAGATTTACACGGATGTTCCTATCGATTTCGCATCCATGTATCTTGAACTTTCTGATGCCGAAGTCACAGAGTACTATCTACCGGCCGATTTGAAAGTTGGCGAGACGATCTTCATTCTGGGGCGCAAATTCCTGCTTTACGATTGCGACGAATTCACACGTAATTATTATCGCATGGCATTGTGCATGGAACAGAAACCCCGCATGCAAATCGAGTCAACGAAAACTACTCATCATCCAAAATTCATACCTCCTCACACCGGCATCGGAGGTTTGGAGGACTCCATGCAAAATACGCTCTCGTTGAGACCACAACCACCAAGAAAGAACTTTATTAGGCAAACATTTAACGCGGATAAATTTTTGAGGTACCTAAGCAGATATTTGCTGAAAAATGTATATTTATAGAGTCCAATGTTAGGTACGAAATGGTCATGGAAGATGTGTTTCCAGAGGATAAAATCCGACGATTTCTACTCATTTACTCTTTGGGTAATGGTACTTGCACAATTTACGAACCTCCGATCGGCAATTCAGGAATTATTGGTTAGTTATCTGTTCATTTAAATTTACTTCCAATTTTAATCGCAAGTTAGTTTGGTTAAGCTCAACAACAGCAGTTAATATGAAAATATTTTTTGAACAGGTGGCAAATATCTGAGAGCTACAGCTCTTATAAAACCAGGCAGCGATCCTTTGGATCCAACATTTTACACCCCCGCTGATTTCTACGTAGGCGCGACTATTGATGTTTTTCAGAGGCGTTTTGTAATCGTTGGAGCTGATCTATACGTATTCCGCTATATGGAGGAAAATGCAGACAAGTTCCCTTGTGAGGTTATCGAGAACTTGAGGAATTATATGTATAATAAGGGATACCTCAAACAAGATGTTGCAAAGCAGCTTAACATAAATCTTGAACGCATGAAAGTCGATCAAAGATCTGCTATTGGACAGGGTAGAAACAGAATGTCAAAAAAAATGTTCACTGAAATTAATCATCATCATCTGGATTTCAGAAGGAGATACAGTAGAAAAGAAAACCGATCTAGAAAAATGCCGCGACATGAAATCACCATTGAATTTGGAGTATGAGGAAAGGAAAAAACGTGAAATACGCGAAGAGTACGAAAAGACTTTGCAAATTCCCTATCAAAAACCTCCACATGGCATCAAACCTATCGATCAACCTTGCAGCTACGATGTGAACCTTGTTGATGTGAAAGAGAGAGTGTGCGAAGAACCAGAAGAAGGTAAAAGTTGAATTAACATAGAAAAATTCAATCTACTTCATTGATTACAGGAGAAGTCTTTACGCCCAAACACATCGATACTCCAGAAGAGATACGGCAAAAGTACTACGCAAGTATACTGAAACACCAGCAAGATATGTGTGTGGACGAAAGGAATATCGAATGCCAAGAACCCGTTGAGCCAGAATCATGGAAACCAACGCCTGCTAAAGGACCAATATTGGTCACACCCCCTGTAGTGCCCCCAGAACCGTGCGAGGTTAAAAGAGTAAGATTCGACGTAGATGTAGAAAGATGCAAGAGAACTAGAGAAGATATCTGTGATATATGCAAGCAAACAACTACCTGCAATTGCCAGGAACCTATGTAAAAAGGATCTATAATTTTAATACACAAAATTCGAAAAATCAACTGTAATCCAATGAAAATATAGCACCCGTTATTGCAATAAATGATATTTACTAGGTTTCTTTCATTTCCTTAACAGCAGATTCATTTAATTGGAAAAAAATTAATGTGTTTCAAAAAACAGAATTTATTTGTCTGATAACCTTTGTCGAATGAGTTCCATAACATTTCATCATTGTTATTCTCTATAATTTTCCAGAATTATGACATGTTTAGTATATTTCCTTACATAAATCTGAAAGGAAAATGGTAATTGGTAATTTCGTGTGCAGACTTTCCAACTTGCTATCGTTGAAGAAATCAGATTTTAATCAATTTACGACAGGAATGATCTCTGTCGTTGAACTTGAATTGGAGTTACTCCAATTCTTATTGAATCTGCTTAGGTTAAAATGAAAAAACACCAGTTAACAACCAATGATATCAATAAATCTTACGACTCGTCACTAGAATCGGAATCAACGAGATCTATTATATCCATTAAATTATCTTCATTTGTCGCCATCGTTTTCATTTGGGATTTTGAGCGCCAGATCTTAATTGTTCCATCATCCGCGACGCTGACCAACATATTTGGATCTTTTGGATTGAAGGCAGATGCGTTTACCAAATCGTTATGCCGCAAAATGGTCAAAGGTATACCAAAATGACGATCCCACAGTTGTAAATACGGTCCATTTCCCATGCTGTCGATAAAACAAATTGCAGATACACCGGCAATAATTTACTTGCCAGTACCTAACGATCAGTTCGTCAGAAACATCCATGAACACAAAGTAGTATTCCACGTCCGGAGCATCAGGTTCCATCGATGAGTTGACGGTTTTTCCAACGATTTCGAATTTCGCGACATCGATCGCCCACAGAGTTATTTCACTGAAGTCTGATGGAGTAGCAGGTGCGGAAACTTCATTAAAGATAAAGTTGGTCTGATCCCAGTGTGGCCACCGTTTAGTTGTCACGTACAAAAAGCTAAGAAAATTTCAGATTGTTGAATGAAAAAACTATTAACAAAAATCTATGTCGCCGGTTCTGGTTACAAAAATTAATTTGTTATGAATTATGGATAAATTCAGAAAATGGGTGGTCGCTACCTTGAACAACTGCATCCGATCACACAGTTTTTTCATTAAAAATTATTTCTTCAATTTACCGATGATCGGGACTGAGACACATGCCGATAATGTAGCCTTTCAGGTTGATTATGTCGTCAGGCATGTCAAACATATCCCTCAGTCGGCGATCATAACTGTGATAAAGCATGTCTTCAAAACTCTCATTGAACATTTGCCTTCTTTCTGTTAACATCCTCTGACGTTCCCTTAACGAAGGTCCAGGATCCAAACGATCAGGGAACTTGAAAGGGTTGATGCGTTTAATAGCTGAAAAAGTGATACTCATACAACCAATTGGACAACTCTTTTTTACATACCAATTTCGTGAGGAACGAAAGTATTACTGCCTGTTATAAAAATTAAATATTTATCTTCGCTCTCATCATTTAGGGCAAACGTAGAGGAGGCGGTTTCTGAGAGGTCAACGTTTTGTCCACTCATGAAATTATCATTAGTTTCCATCATTAGCAACTGGTCTATACTGGTATCAAAAATTTTCGCAGGTAAATCCGTCGATGTGCTTGCAAAATTACCACTCGTCAAGAAATTCTGGTTGTTATCAAAAGACCCAAAGTTGGGGAAAAAAAAGTCATTAGAGATGTTGCCCAATGGAAGCAACGCTCTTTCGTAATCCCTGTAGAGATTGCTATAAACCAATGTATTCATAGGTAGATTGAGATCGAAATTGATATTTCTATAGTATTCGTCAACTTTGCTCCCATCAAAAACTAAATTGAGGTCGTCATTAACTCGCTGGCAATTTGCGATCACTAGCCTTGTAATGGAACTCCTGTTCTGATTGTAAAACTTGAACAGGTTTTGCGTGATAGGAATGTATTCAGAGGTCGTCTCCTGAGATGCTCGATTCATGTTAATTATGATGGCATTCTCAAAAGGACGCAACCATAAACGAGTTCCTGATAACAACATAGAGTCATTATACCAAGCGCTGAAAAGCGAGTACGGTGTGTTGTCTATGCGGCATTTCATTAAAATTCTACCGTTGCTCTTCAAGTTATCTAGGGGAAAGGAAATTATTGAGACTAGAGCGATTGGTTAGTAAGACTACCATCAACATCAAATACGATTATTTCGCCGTTGCCACCAGCTTCAGGACCAGATACTATTCCAGACACTAGGAGCAACGTATCTGGTTGATTGAATTCAGTGTAGTTGACACTTTTCCATCCAAAAGCGTTCATGTCCAGGGTTTCTTTCAGCACAACTGGGTGAGAACATTGCCAAATCTTTAACAAGGAGACTAATCAATGGGGTCGTGGAATGCAAATATAATTTTATTTTGTGTTCTGTTAAAAATCTAGAAATCCTAGTTACAGTGTTCACGTAATAACACATTTACCTTCACAAATCGATCCCTGGAAGAGGTAACGAAATATTTGCCGCTATGAGCAAAGCCAACGTGAAATATTTGATCGGAATGTTGATATATGCACTGTGCTTGAACAGTCGGTACGTCGTATTTCAAGCGCTTAAATTCATCGTACCAAAGACGGCCTTAAAGTGAAAAATTAACGAATAGTAATGAAGATTTTATAGAGTAAATTACCCTGACTCTCAATTGACTTATCCACTTTGAACTCGGTAAAGAACAGGTGTTTCCACAGTCTTTCATCTCTACTGGCTTGGTTCCAAGAACGACACACTAACCCTGCTTTCATAACGTCGACATAGTTCAAGTAACTGAACACTTCGCAGCATAAAACATAGGGAAGGTTTTCCCAAGACATTTTCAAAGTCCGAACAAGTTTTTAGAAAATCACTGACAACTCGTACCACTGAGTTTGTTCACCTTCGCGGCTTACTGTGAGCAACGAAAGTTTGAGAATGACGAATTATTATTAGAATTGGATGCGACATTACTTGGGTGCTAGTGTCATTAACAATAGTAACTTATCGCTCACTTATCAGTTTTTCATAACAGAGATTGCTAGTAAGTTGATATACCTGGAATTTTGATTGAATAAAAAACGTAAGTCTCAATATTTTATTGAACTATGCTGAATATTTAATATCACTTATAGCATTCAAAAAGGAACAAGCAAACGTATTATCACCATGTCTACATAGAAAAATTCTGCGTGAAGTCGTATTCGATGGTTGGAATAACAGATTGCATGAACTTTAAAAATATTATTAGATACATATGTACTCCCAATTCCCCACCTCCTTCTGTCACTGTAGCGATGATGTTCTTCATAACGTCCGCATGCCTGGATATAAAAAACGTATTCAATACTTTGAAAATATTGGCAAAATAATTGTAAACCGTCACACTTTTTAAATAAATATTTGTTGATATAGAAGGCAAAGCATATCAATGACAATAATTGTCGACGGGTTACATATTTTCACAGTTCCTTTAGTTAAGAGAACGATATATAGCGAGCAGCTTATGGTTAAAACGTTTATGACTCACTTGCAAGGATGAACAGAAGCCATTTTGGGTACACTTAAGTGTGGATGAACTTCCATTGTAACAGTTTTCATTGCATAATCACTGCTTATGTCCTCATATAATTGTTTGACTGTTAGCGGTTTACGATTCTGGAAATTCAAATATAATGATGGATATTCAATTTCTAAGCCATGTTTTCTTACCTCGTCGTATCCCGTCAACCACAGCCGCGGTGTCTGGTAGTACTTGTCATAAGTTATATGGAGATCATAGGTACGAGTGTGAATTATTTCGCCTTCCTCTACGGTTGATGTTTTTGTTTCGGTTGGTTGCTCAATCACTCTCGAGATCTTTCAATATGGAAAACTGTTGGAATTATTTACTAGAAAGTATTTTACTAACCTGCTCATCATCAAGCAAGCCATTTTCTTCAAAGGCCTCCATATCCTCAGCATCTTCATCTTCATCCTCAAAATCCTCATTCTTTTCCTTGCCCAAATTTTCGAACAAAGAATCGGTCATTTCTGAAGTCTACAAAGGAATTTTTTTCGCAATTTGAGATAAAGGTATTCTGTTGGAATTCAGGCAAATAAAAAGGATCCAAATAATTTCAGACACAAACAAGAATTTGTTTTCATGTAGAAACAGTTTTTTCCAATAATTAATTATGAACAATAAAACATTTATTCTGATCTTTCTGGATTAGGGTTTCCAATCATCTATATATTTGCAGCATAGAAAGAAAAGTGAGAAGCGATTTGGTCTGAGAGCACACTGAATATATACCAGCATGTCTATGTAATATAAAAAATTTTACAAAAATGATTTAGTCAGCTGTAAGTCTAAAAAACATGTATTTGGTAAAACTAAACAGGGTGCCTCAGGTTAAAATATTTTTGGTGAAACAGTAAAAAAATTTATTTTTCTTACCTTATTGTCCAAGGTCATTTCTGATACTCTATCTTCAATACCTGTCTCTGATTCATAAAGGTGCGTTTCAACCCAACCATTGTCTGCGTCGTTTGACTCAATTACCCTCTCGAGTTCGTTAGAATATTGCATATGCTCATACCTTCTTGAACATGGAACATTACGGGTAATCAAAAACTGTTTATCTTTAGGCAAATACGGTTTGGTTTTGCTGTCATCCCCATGAGACCATTGCCATGTAGGACAATGATGTACTAAATGATCACCAGCTGCGACAAACTCCTCAGGTGTAAGAACTCCAGTTTCTTTGAATTTTGATTCCTGAAAACAGTTAACTTTCAGATTTGGTTTCAAACTTATTATTAGAAGATTCACCTTAAGAATAGGAGTTAAATATTCTGCCACACCTAAAGCAGTACCTTTCAAATTATTCAACACGTTTTGCATTTTCGAAAATGTTGAAATCAAGTTTTATCGAAAAATTGTTCAAATAAATCAATGTTCATGTTGCTCACAGAAAAGTGAGGAATCAATTTTTGCTTGTCGTTTCAACCAATCATCCAATACAACTGATATTTATTTGAAAGAACCAGTATGACATAAGTCAACAGAGAAAAAATTGAGATGATCACTCTATCTATAAAATATAATAAATTCAAGTTAACATGTTTCGAGATATTTTATGTCATACTTGATAAATAAACGAAATAACTTTGGTGCAAACTTTCTGCTACCGAACGTCATTTTCTGACAATTACTTAACCTCAATTTGTGACTACTGTACTAGAGGTGTTCACGTCAAAAATGAAGAACTTGTCCTGATTATTGGAAAACTAATAGCAAAACCAATATCGAATAGAAAAAAAATTATGGGTCGTGACGTGATAGAAAGTTACCAATTAGATGATTTAATTCAAAACGTAACATTATACAAACGTAAAAAATTAGTTTTTCACTTTCATTTTCTTCCATTTGTTATATTATACACCGTATGGATTTACCTATGGCTGAATTTATTTGGCTTTTTTGAGTTTTATGAAGAAGGATTCGTCGGAATCGCGATCATCGGTTGTACCCAGATTTTATGTGTATTAATGTGCTATTGGTCTGTGCACATTAATTGTTTTTTTACGTGCAACAAGGTGAGCCCGAAATTGGATTCTTACGAATTTTTAATGAATGATTTACAGGCCTATGACCCATCCCATGCCACTATTGTTAAAGTTGTTCCCACATTAAATAATGGAAGTTCTGAATTAGTAACTTTGCAACACTCTAAGGTAACTAAAAATCAATTGATTCAATTAATTTTTTTTTCCAATTTGATCTTTATTGATTTTTTCTATTCATATAAATTATTGAAATTAGAATGTCAAGCATACATAAAATATAGGAAATAATTTTTAACTTATTTACAGGAGGATAAGGAGAATTTAGTTTCGTGGTTCATCTTCCAAAAAACGAAGTATGTCTGGGATTTGGACAAGAAACGTTTCAAGGGCATCGAATTCCCTGTGCACAAATCTTTTCGTGAATACCTGTCAAGTAAAGGTTATCAGGATGAGGAAGAAGTTAGAAAAGCCACTAAGCACTTTGGAAAAAATGAGCTTGATATGGTTGTACCAGAATTCTCAGAACTATTCACTGAGAGGGCGACAGCACCTTTTTTTGTTTTTCAAGTATTCTGTGTGGCCCTCTGGTGTCTAGACAAGTACTGGTACTATTCAATATTCACTCTTGTCATGCTGGTACTATTTGAATGCACCCTTGTGCAACAGCAACTTCGTAATATGGCGGAAATACGAAAAATGGGTAACAAACCTTACAGCGTGCTTGCTTATCGCAACCGCAAATGGCGCCAGTTACTGACGACGGAACTAATTCCTGGTGACATAATTTCAATCACACGATCCGTCAAAGATGCATTAATACCATGCGACGTTGTCTTATTGCGAGGTACATGCATTGTCGATGAAAGTATGTTAACAGGGGAATCTGTACCACAAATGAAGGTAACACAGAAAACTAAAATATCTTCATCGTGCGAATTTTTTATCTCTGTAGGAGGCAATCGAGCATTTCGCTCCAGACAGAATTCTGGACGCGGAAGCGGATGGCAAGTTGCATGTACTGTTCGGCGGTACAAGGATTGTACAGCATGGTGCACCTCCTAAAGCGACCGTTGGCCTTCGAGCTCCAGACAATGGTTGTGTCGCCTATGTTTTACGCACAGGTTTCGACACTTCTCAAGGAAAGCTCCTCAGGACAATTTTGTTTGGCGTTAAACGTGTCACAGCCAATAATAAGGAAACGTTTGGTTTCATAATATTTCTGCTGATTTTTGCTGTGGCGGCCGCTTGGTATGTGTGGCAAAAGGGGGTGCAGGATCCTGAAAGAAACCGTTATAAGCTGTTTTTGGAGTGTACTTTAATATTAACTTCAGTTATTCCACCTGAATTGCCCATAGAACTGTCTTTGGCGGTTAACACATCACTCTTGGCACTTTCCAAGTTGGGCGTGTTCTGCACAGAACCATTCCGTATTCCTTTCGCGGGCAAGATCGACGTGTGCTGTTTTGATAAAACTGGCACTTTGACCAGCGATGATCTTTTAGTAGAAGGGGTGGCTCTGGCTCGACAAGACGCTACTGTTACAGCTTTGCAAGATGCACCTAACGACACCATTTTGATATTAGCATCATGTCATTCTCTGGTTCAGCTAGACGACGGTCTCGTGGGAGATCCACTAGAAAAAGTAACATTGACAGCAATCGATTGGAACCTGACGAAATCAGATGTCGTAATACCAAAACGCGGAAAGAGTCAGGCCTTGAAAATCTTCAGTAGATTCCATTTCTCATCGAATTTGAAACGAATGTCAGGTAAGTTTCGGAGCGCGACAAAAACCATCTGAATGAATAGTGAGAAATTTTGCTTTTATTTGTTTGTAGTGATCGCCGGTTACGCACCCCAGGGCACCGCCGAAACCATTTACATATCTACCGTAAAAGGCGCGCCAGAAGTGATGCGATCCATGTTTAAAGCGATTCCTGAGAAGTACGACCAAGTCTATCTAGAATTATCCCGTCGTGGTGCTCGAGTGTTGGCACTTGGCATCAAGGAACTTGGTAAAATCAGTAGTCAGGAGTTAAGAGACATCACGAGGGAGAACGTCGAGAACGATTTGACATTCGCTGGTTTCGTCATCATTTCATGTCCTCTCAAGAGCGACTCAAAGGCAGTTATCAAAGAACTACAGAATGCCTCACACAGGGTTGTCATGATCACCGGCGATAATCCTTTGACTGCTTGTCACGTTTCTAATGCATTAAACATCACGAGCAAACCGATATTGATTTTGGAAGGAACCAACAACGATTGGCGATGGTTGTCTATAGACAAGAGCGTAGACTATCCTCTAGAGCATGATTATGTTCCGCTTACGAAAAAATTTGATCTTTGTATAACAGGCGAAGGATTAGCCTTTCTTCGTAATAATTATCCCGAATTCCTGAGACTGATTCTACCGCGTGTGGCGATTTTTGCTCGTTTTGCTCCAAAACAAAAGGAGTTTGCGGTAGTTGAAATGAAGCGACTTGGTTTAGCTACTTTAATGTGCGGCGACGGGACAAATGATGTAGGTGCTTTAAAACACGCCGACTGTGGCGTAGCTATCCTTTCGAGCGCTCCAGACTTAATCGATGTCTCTGAGAAGGAGAGGAAACAGAAAGAGCACTCATCAACCAGTCATCGTAACAATAAAATTAATGCGACAACGAGAAGCGCGGAACAAAAGGAGAAGATGAATCATAATATTAATAAGATGTTGAAAGAGATCGAGGATCAAGATGGGCCAAAAATCGTTAAATTGGGAGACGCCAGTATTGCTTCGCCATTTACCAGTCGTTTGTCTTCAATCATGTGTGGTTAGTGTTTCGTTCAACATTATTCTCCGCCTATTTTTAATTGGATTTGTTTTTCCTACCAGTTTGCCACATAATCAAGCAAGGACGATGCACGCTAGTCACCACGTTGCAGATGTTCAAGATTTTGGCCCTGAACGCGCTTATTTTGGCCTATACACAGTCAGTGCTTTATCTAGATGGAATCAAGCTAAGGGACATGCAAGCAACTCTTCAAGGCCTGTTGTTAGCTGCGTGTTTCTTGTTCATCTCCCGTTCTAAGCCATTGAAGACGTTATCAAAGCAGAGGCCTCTGCCGAACATCTTCAATATTTATACTATTATGACGGTTATGCTTCAGTTTGCTGTACATTTTTTCTGTTTGATCTACCTGGTACAACAAGCAAAACTGGCGGCTCCAATGTAAGTGCGTAACGGGAACTGTAACCATAAGTAGAGATGCTTTAAAAATTTGATGGCTTAACTACGTTGAGTTCATTATAAAAATATCATTTTCTAGTGCTGAGGAAACAGAGGAAATGAAAAAAATGACGGAAGAAGAGAAAGATGAATTATTTGAGCCGAACATAATCAACAGCACTGTTTATATCATGTCCATGGCATTGCAGATTGCAACATTTGCTATAAATTATAGGGTGAGTTTTCATGGAAGAAATACGCCCATTTCTTAAACAAAATTTCAGGGGAATCCATATATGGAAAGTATTAGAGAAAATACATCTTTGCTCTACAGTATTTTAATATCTGGAGGTATAGTTCTTGCCCTCACTTTGGGCATTGTTCCCGAGTTGTCGGGTCTATTTGAGATCATCGATTTCCCACCTGATGTAAGTTACTTTTCACGCGCTTGTACTTGAAAAACCAACATGAAAATACCATTATGCTCTTTTACAGTTCCGGATTATCCTTCTCCAAGTACTTTTTGCCGACTTTCTTTTGTCTTATCTGGTCGATAGGGCATGTTTATGGATTTGCGGTGAAGGGTGAACTTCACTCCGTGCGTTTAACAAGGAACTCAAATATTTCTTTTTATTGGCCGGAATCGATATATCATTCCATTCGACCGTTTATGAGCTAATATTTTTGTACACTTCTCTGGCCATTCAATAAATTATTGTCATTGATTTTAAAAAACTGAGTTTCCTTGATTCCTGGTGTATTAGTTCCTGTAGTACCTGACGAGTGAGGGAATAACTTTTTGATTTTTTTTTCTAATTCGCGCATACCAGAAATTATCGTTTTTTTTTTAATTCTGAGGAAAATTTTAACTTGCAACAAACGCAAAACGTTAGAATATGTGTTCAATCTATTCTCTGGCCATAGCAATAGAAAATCGTGAGAAACAAACTGACGGAAGAAAAACAAATTATCGTACAATGCTATCATGAAGATGGCCATCTTGAACTAACGCGCGTTTTTTGGAAAAGTAAGATAATTACGATTTTCATTTGTTTTCACATGTCATCAATTTCACTTTCAAAAAATTGAAGCCATCTTTTATAGCAATAATTACAAGTTCACATTTTATCAGTTGAAAATATAACAAATTTTGTGTGACAAAATTATTGAAAGAAACATTCGCTATGGGAAAATTAATAAAACATGTAAAAAACAAATAAAAATCGTAATTATCTTCAAAAAATGAATTATATTAGATTTTATTTAATTCCAGCAATAAAAATGCTATTGTATGAAATCATTTGATTAGATGTTTCATACTTTACCAAACTGTTTCTTGAAAACGGTAAGTTGTACGAAAAAAACATTCAAATGAAAGCAACCAGTTTAATTTAGGTCAAAATAGGCGGAAATAGTTTGACGCTAGAAAATTTCAAAATAGCGAAAGAACTTTTCTAAGTAATCATGGGATTTACACTTTAGGATGAATTCTTTTTTTTGCAGAAACAGTGCATCTCAAATATCAAAAGTATTAGGATGCAATGATTCAATAATTTTCAGAATTAAAAAATTCTATTGCTGAATGTTTCTTCGTTGTTATCGAGAAAACATTATTTCGGAGGGTATCAGCTAAGGTTATCAACGTGTGATAACATTATTATTTTGAATAAGTTCTTGAAAATCTGCTAGAATTTCATTAAAAAACTGTCTTGAACTAAGTATTTATTAAAAAACAACATACTGTAACAACATTATTAAAAACGTTAATTTTGCGAAAATATTTCCATCACAACGAAACAAACCATATTTTCATGATAAAATTAATGAGTATATAGCGAGTGGATAAACTGACAGTATAGAGCCAATAATGAATGGAATGTTTCCTGTACATCATTTTTCGCGTTGTTCAGGAAGCACTGATCGATAACTTGAACCGTTTTCAGTTTCGAATCAATCTCAGACTTCTATATTCTTGTATATCTGGAAATATTCAAACTTGAACATAAACTCATCTCGAAAAACTACATAAATACTACGGAATATCATAGTTAACATTATTAGTTTCTTAATCTATTCATCTCTTGTTATTTGTGTAACATATAATCAATCATCTAACACTAATTAAACGACTATCTCGATCGACATTCCTAAAAATATCAAGCACAGTTAGGTGGAGAATAACTCGCCTTTTTGTACAGTTACCCTAAACAAAAAAGTACCCTTAACATGTTTGTGGATGTAGCTGCCTATTATTCGATTTATTCTAAAAAAAACATGCAGTTTCAAAGCGATCGAAACGCAACGATAACGGTAACAAAGAACTCCCTCAAGTATTGCTAAACATTGAGTAATAACACGTTCAACGCGAAGCCCCCTGTTGTTAAGTCCATCCGAAGATGTTCTTATATATAAACTTCGAGAAAAAGATGAGGAAAAAAAATCCCTTTTCACTACGCAATACCGATTTTCAAAAATATTGGATGAAAATAATAATGGAAAGTTTGGAGATCTTGGATTTACGGAGCCCCCAGCCGGACGGTGAACAACAGAAACGACGAAAAGACCAGAAAACGACGCCTTGTCTGGTCAGTCGCGGCCGCTGAAGCGCAAAGCAATTGCTCTAAAACATTGTAGCGCTACTGATTTTGTGACGGATTGGCCGCGACCCAGACGAACCATCGAATAAAGGTTTTACCGGTTGGTTGGCGCTACGTACTCGTGGTTGGTGGTGGTGAAGAATTGGCAGTAACAAATATGTTCGTTCAGAAAATTCGCGATGCTCGGCTATTTAATCTATCATCAGCTCAAAGTGAACTGAACCCCTTCGCTCTGTGCGGTCATGGATGATATTCCTAGCCCAGGCCTTGCACTCGATGTTGATAAGAACTCCACCTGCATAAATGGAAATGCAATAACAGAGACGCGTTAGCCAAATACAGTGGACGCTTGATAATCCGTCGCTCGTCAATTTGGAGGTAACCAATTCTGAACCACTCTGTAATTCTGCAGTTTACAGTATAAACTGACGGATTACAGAGCGAGTCAGTAATCCAGCATAACGGTGGCGAATTATCGAGCGCCTACTCTATTGTTCTAGCAATTTTTTTGACAATAAAAGCAGATCAGTCGATTAGATGGCAATAATATTGCAAAAATGGAATCACCAGTTGTTATATAACAATTTTAACTCACGTTTTGGTTTTTCAAAATAAACGGCCACCAGTGGACTCAAGTAGCCATCAACATTTTCGAACGGAAAAAATTCCGAAGAAAATCCCCATTTTGGTAGGTAGCGGATCATTCCAATGTTCTCCACGTCGGCTGGATTTTCTCCTTGACAAGTTACCCAAACGTATTTATACTGGAAATGGAAAGAATGTTCGCTGCAGACCAGGTGGATTTCAATTTTCCTTCTATTCCTCTACTTACGTCGTTTCTAGCCTCTGCTTCGACAATTTCGTTCTTCAGATAGGTGGGCATGTTGTCCGGTAACGTAGATGAATTGTAATAGTCCGGTTCCCATCCATAAATCTTCAGATTGAAATGACGAAAATAAAGTAAGATCCATAATAACAAATCGATCTATTAAACAAACTGACACGCAACATTTCAATTTTACCAAATCGTATCATCAATAACGATATATTAACCTCGTTTATTTTAAACTTATCAATGTCATCCTTGTTAGTGCTCCAATTTAATTGACAGTCAATTAAGAGCGTGCTTGTCGATTGACATCGATGGTCTTTGATTGGCCCTCTTAGGATAAACAACTTACCTTGTTTAATTTCAGGAAAATGCAAGGACCACCCTCGGCTGAGTCGTAATTGTATCCGTTTTCCTTCACGCACTTCTGCCATTCAGCATCGAGTCTCACGTCGCACACCTTACCCTTGTTAGGTTTTCTGTGGGGTTCGCAAGGCTCTACATTATTGTAGTTGGGGTTGTTTTCTTTTTCGTAACCTATACAAAAAGAAACGACTCCGTAAATATAAACTTAGCAGGAACAAAATAGAGATGTTTGAAATCACTATTTGTGTACTGAAATTTTATCTGGAGCTCAGCAAACGAATGCTAAAAAGCATTCGGCATAGCATAGAGAGGTGTAAAAATTTATTGGATTGGATTAACTGGATATAAAAGGAAAAATGCATATTTGAAACAGAAGAATTGCCAAGGGAAGCCAAAAATCCTTGCCTTGCAGGAGAAATAAACATTTCTCAAATAAAATACGGACTTGTATTCTTATAAGAGCATTTCACTTGGAGAAACGAGTTGACCTACTTTAAGGACAGAAGGGTTTAAAAAAGTCACCACCAAAAGTGGAGATTTTTTTGGTGAAGAAAGAAGAAGACAATTGTGCATTTACTAAAATAATGTTTACCGGCTAGAAACGCGTCGAGTTGGTGCTGCCAGAACTGCACGTTACCCTTATCGCTGGCCTTGTACCAGATCAGGGTGCTTTCCACGTTGCTATCGGGGGGCATCGGCCGGAAACCCAGACCTGAAATGGCGATCCGTTTGATCGATGGGCGAAATTCAATTTCTCTTCTTACCCGGGTTGGTCCCGATCAGCGACTTTTCCATTTTCCATTTGGGCTGCCTATAGTCGAGCGTTTGGTAGAAAACGGCCATCATAGCCGAAAAGAATCCAATGAGCACCGCGTAGAAAATCAAATAGAAAAGCAGAATTTTCCCTTGAAAAAAAAGCGTCCGATTATTATATTCAAACTATCGCCGCGCGATGAAATTAGAGTAGTAAAATATTGAGGGAAATTCAGGAAAGGTAAATTTTCTTTTGTGCAGGGACGATCGATTTCCACTCACCCCAACTCGAGCCTGTTCGTCCCAAAAACTGACTAGTTTCTGAGTTCCATAGGAACAACTTGAAACTTTCCCAACCGGACAATTTCGGTGGTCTAGTATACATTTCCACCCCTTTTTTGTCTGCCATTTTTCCGAGTCACGTAACGAGATTTTCCGGAGAGCTCGCTGCCAAGACGCGACGACGACTCCCCTTCACGGACAGCGCGCGACCAAGGGTTGAACGGGGACGCGCAGCGCAGGAGCAAATTGGCGGCGGACTTCGATCCGTACTTGAAATGCCGCAAACGGTGGCGGGCACCATCTGGCGGTGCCGCCCCCGAATTCTATTTTCATACTGAATGTTTACAAAGAGAACTATCCACTGGATTTCTTGGCAATTTTTCAGGTTTGCTGGTTTGAAGTTTTTCCGTGAGGAAGAAGGGTGCAGCATAATTATTCCAAAAGAGGTTTTTTAGCAAGAATTATATCAGTTATAAGTACAAGTCTTTTAAAGAAATTTTTTTGATCTTGAATAATTAGATTTTCAACTGGCTTCAGCTGAAGTGAACATTTCATTTTCGTCATATTTAAGCAGAGCGTTGTAGTGCTTCACTTGAATACGTTTAGTTAATAGTCGCTTGAATCGACTGAAAGAATGTACCCACATATAGTAAAACTATTTTGATTCATTTATGAGATTACTAGTTTAGAAAATCGTCAAATCAAATAGAGACGATACTTTTTTGGATTTTCTAGATATTCGTCAAACAAAAATTGAGCAGCCTTCAATTAGATTAGGAATCCTTGAACTCGCTCGATGTAACTCTGCCCGATCGCGAACGGTAAAAGGGAAACCGCAACCCGTAAATATTTTGCTTTTCATTTACGAACCCCATTCTCTTGAATTGAAATTTTTTGTATTATATTGGGGCCCTGATTTCCATAACTCGTTCTTTACAGATTAACGCATTTTTCAGAAATATCCAAAAACCTGTAAAACATTGCAGTGATACACCAAAGAGAAGATATTTCGATGGAAAAATAATTGCTTCGTTGAGTGAGTTTTAGTCTAAGCAATTTTCGAACTGACCCATAAGACAGGAGTTTTTCTCGGTTCTCATTAAACCAAGGTTGCACACAACAGACACTTACTTCACCAACTTACGTAATAGAAAATAATCAACTTTCAAAACCAAAAAATATGTGTCGACTTTTTTTGCCATCACAAAAAACTTAATTTTGGTAACTTGAACATTTCCGCTGAAGTTTTTAATCATTAGGCTTCACAATATTCTTCTCCTTCCATAACCCAGGTTTTCTGCTCTCTCTCTCCATCCAGGATGCTTTTATAAAACCCAAAATTTCGATCTGCCTCTGCTACTTTCCCTTAGTTTCTCAGGCTGGAGATAAAAATTTCCAACTTAGAGCTTCCCATAGCCCTGGTTTTCTGTTCTCTCTCCATCCAGGATGCTTTCATAAAACCCAAAATATCAATCTGCCTCCGTTGCTTTCCCTTAGTTTGTCAGGTTGGATGTGCACGCTGTAGAGAAAATTTTCCACCTTGTTTAGTGATAGGCTGAATAGGTCAGTAGTTTCAGTAGACAAGGTTATTTTGAGTAAGAGAGCCGTTTTGTAACAAACACTCAAATCGCTAGGTTTGGAACTCACAACTCGCTACAATGAAGAAGTTTTTGGTGATTCAAGGTCGAAATAGGAGAAGGAGAAGGAGAAATAGGAAGAAGGAGTAAGTTTTCTCCATTCTGAGTTCGGATTCAGAATCTCGATTTCTACGAAAATTGCAAGGAGCAAGTTTTGAAAAATAGAGCCTCAATTACAATCGGTACTAATAATAGTGATAGTATGAATAATAATAATAAAAACCAACGTAGGTGTTCCACAGGGTTCAACACTGGGGCCGCTGCAAAAGTGCTATTGTATGCCAATGGTACAGCAGATATTGTTACTGGTTGGTGTCAATTAAAGATTTTAATAAAGGAAAACTTGTACAAAAAAATTTAGAACAGATTGGATGACTGCATCTCTTGGTTGAAAGATTGATGCGCACCTTGGCTGATATTGTCTTATAGATAAACTTACAAAATAAGCAGAAGTTACTACGCCATAATGCAACTTAAATCTTAACTAAATGTTCTGCACAAAGTTTATAATACATTAGTGCAGAGTCATCTTATGTACAACGTTTTGTTATGGAAAGCAGTAATTAACTGGAAAAGAGTTTTTGTAGATCACAAAAAATTTGAGAATTCATTATTAATTAAACTTGAAAAAACCATTTTTCTCAAACATGTTCGCGATATGATTTGCACAAGTAGAGGGAAAAAGAGGAAAGAAGAACAGCGTTTATAAATAATCACTAGTAAAACCACGAGAGCATCGAAAATAACCGAAAATTTTTCCGAGTCACGAGACGTAATCTGCGTCGAGTGAGGAGCGAAAAATATTCTTTATTCTCGATTGCTCGTGTGACATTTGATGGGATTATACAATGAATGCATCAAGTATAATGCATTGTTATTTTGATTCTGTACGTATATTTTAACATTTGTCAATACAAGCAAATATTTATTTCTGTGACAGATATTGAATAACGTTCACATTTACATCGTTATCTCTATATTTCTAAACGGTTAGCATCGGGAATTTTTGCACTCAGGATTTTGGCAGGATGTGTCTCTGATTCTGTTCTGCGACCCTTTTTTTTTGCCTTACAAAGGAGAGCAGTTAGAATCATTGCTAGATTAGATTATAGGGCTGACTGCAGAGACGCTTACCAACGATTTGAGATCCTGACTGTCCCGTCGTTATACATTTTCTTGTGTTTACTTCATGTTAGGCAGAATTTGGCTTCCTATGTGACTCACAGTGACATTCTTTCGTATCACACCAGATATAGATATAATATTTGCGCAGACTATCATCGAAAGTTTTTCAATATGTTGCCACCTGGAGTCAGACTATTGGGATGTGACAGATTTAGAAATGTTATATATAATATATTATATATAATAATGTTATATATAATAATTTATTAATATTGTGATATTAATATAGGATAGATTTTAATTTACTTATGTTAAACCGATTTGGTAATGACATTAAATAAATAAATATGTTCGTTAGTTCAATCGACCCGTCGAAACACCAAAGCGATTATATCACTTCGTCAAGGAATATATTCACTTATCTAGACGCGATTACTAAGGAAAATGCTCGATTGCTATTGGTCCTATTTATCATGAGTTGTATAGTCAGTTCAATAATTTATACGACATAGATTTTTTTTTATAAATGTTGTAGTATGTAAAATAATATTAATATTATGTTCTTATTGTATTTCGAAAATTATCCGCGAAAAAACAGAGAAATATGCGTTAAAAGGCAATTGTTCGACCATATTTTTCAAATCATCTGTATAGTAGAAAATTACATATTTTCGTGACAATTCCCTAACTTTAACATATAGTGAATAATCATACTCGATTATCCATGCCCCTGGGCGGAGCGATATTTATTCACGTGGCGTCCGGAATTTTCGTTACGTGACTTACATGGACTATTCGCTAATTGCGAATGTTCCGCTCGAATTTCCCGACCGACGTACGCCGCGCTATTAAATCGCACCATAAACCCCCCACCGACCCCCTAAATGAATATTCGCTCCCTATACGAGCATCCTAAAAAAAATAATAAATCCTTCCGATGATTCTCTAATTTCCGTACTTATGTTCTAGGATTCTCAAAAAAAAAAAAAATATGTATATAATTTTTTTATCGGAGTAACGAAGGGCGGAATTCCAAGAAAACCGGGTTTCGAGCGTAAATAAAACTTGTGAGCCAAATGTTCTCGGGCGGAATTAAATCGGGTTCGAAGTCTTCGCGTGGAAATTCCCGGAAATCCCGGTTTTCAACTAATGTTTTGGGGTCGAAACGAGGGTTGAGGGGTTGATTATTTCACGGACATGCCTGTTTGATACTTTTAGTACAGATTCCAACACAGATCCGAGAGGGCCGTTGCAGTAAATTGGGGGTTGTTTTGGGCGACGCTCGCCCCAGGTAAACATAATGAGGGTGTCTGCGGGCGCTTTCATAACAATGCAGATGGGACGACACGAAATCACGTAACTGTGGGTACTCTTGCTTGTGTCTTCGAGATAAGAATTTTCCAGCCTGGTGTAAACGATTTTCCGCAACCTTTTTCGGATAATTCGATCGTTGAATTTATCTCGAAAATAGGTGCAAGGAAAATTCGTACATGACGGCGCATACTTGAAGAACGATTACAATCGTAACGGCGTAAATTTCCGGGACGGGAAATTACGAAAATCGGGACACGAATTACAAGTTGAATAATTCCGTTCGGGCGTCGATTCGGAAAATCCGATGGGATAAAAGACGGAGGGCAATTGGGATTGCACCCTTGTCGTAGGTAGTTCGTTAAGATAAGTTCCGCTAAAACGGGGCTCGATTTGTAAACCGACCACGACGTAACTCGATAATGAAGTTTTCCGGCTGACTCGTGCATCGAGGAAAAATTGATTCCGCCGCCTCTCGCTAATAAACCAAGATAGTTTTCTGCATGTCCGAGAAAAAGCGATATTTCGAAAACGGTTCCACCCTGACTCGCTGAGCCTTTCATCCCCATTGGTTTTCCGCGACGCCAACTTTGTTCGATTGGCCAAAGAAAACAAGAAAACGACGCGCATGTCGTCGAATTTAGGAACAACTACAGCGTCCCGAGACGGAAAATCAACAGTCAGTCGTGTCGCGCTTTCCCCGCTCTCGGTCCGCTATTTTGGGCCGTTTTAAAACGTTGCGCGCTTCACGGACGCGGTTCAAAACAAAATTTATGTTTTCTCACGTCAAGTTAATCCTTATTTTTTACGCGAATTTCCCGGCACTCCGGTCAGCTTCTGTTGGCTCGAACCAAGGAAACTGTAAGTTGGAAATCTTTCGAAACTCTAATCTAGAAAAAAGTTGTAGCGTCTCTACTTTTTGACTTTTTATTTTCACGAATTATTTGTCCAATTTTTTTGTAATGAAATGTAATGATTTTAGAGCCGTGGTTGCTTCATTGAACATACGTATTTTCAATAAGAATTAATTAAAAACTACTAAAGTTTTGATATCATAAATGTTAAATCACCAAAGTTATAGATATATATCAAACTTGTGACGTCCCACCTGAATGTAGTATTTTTTTTAGAACAAACAGGTAGTCAAACTAATTTGATTATGTGAAACTAAGATTGTTTTCAAAGATTTCTTATTGTGAACCATCTTCCCTATGAAAATTTATTCGCAAATTTAAAATCAAAAGTGCGACCGAGAAAGCTCAAAATTTCAAAACTAAGAGACCTAACAAAACCGAAAGTTTCAGCAAAATATGGTGGCACGCTCGTATTTCCAGAAAAAAGTTTACCGACCCGCTCAACGAATTCCGGAATGTATCTCACGCAATTGGGTCCAGCAAAAAAAGGAAACAAGGCAAAATTGTTGTGACACCTGTGCGATGATACATTATAGCCCGGAAAAACCAGATAAAGATCGGCAATAACAAAGCTAGAGGATGATAGGGGTGGATGGTGGGAGTTTGAATATTAAATGCGACGAAACGGATTCAAATCACGTTCCCGTACGCATGTGGAAACGCGTAACGTACGTTTATCTCGCGCACGTAAGCGGTGTGGAAATGAGGAATTTCTATGGGGAAAAACGGATTCACCAATTCATAGTACCCCGACCGCCGCCCCCTTATTATGGCGAGTGTCAACACGGTCGGATAGCAACACTCTGTATGTGAGAAGTGAATTAACGTTCCGCCGGGATGAATTTTAAAAGGAGTTGTTGTCGGGGTTGTTTAGACGAGTGAGAATGGAGTTTTGCGCGAAAAATATGGAATGGCGTTGGCAATTCCGTAGCAGCGTCTATGCCTTTTAACTTGCTAATCAGTATGCACTACCTAGCTTTCATTTTGTTTGCTAATGACCATAAAAGAATTTGCATATTTCATTTCCTCATAGGCGGAAAAATGAGAATTTTCATTTTAAAATTCGATATTTCCGATTTCCCACGGAAACCTCGATTGAGACGTGTCGGGAACGAGAACTCGTCTTTTTGTCGGCAAACGGGCGGACGCGAAAATGAGCGAAATTTCATTAGCGACTTTCCACCCTCCATCAACCCGACCGGCGGATAAACTCGCATTTCAATTTAACCAAATCCATCAGGTAGGAATCGGGTAAATTGAGGGTAACCCGATTGCCCCAAACAAGAATCGTCTGTTACTGGGTGGAAAAAGCGATAGTTCGACAGCGAGTTGATTTTTCCTCTTCTCCATTTTCTTCTCGGAGAAAGTTATTTTAATTTCGGATTTCGGCAATTGGGATCTATCGATCTTGGAAGTTTCGAGACGCGGATTGATTTTGGGGCGAAACTTTTGCTACGCAAGGATACGTCCAAAATTGATTTTTTTTGAAGGATGATAATTTTCGGAAAGCCGATTGGTTCGACGGATTATACGGATGGAATGAACGTTTGGGGTGCGTTCGGCTTTGAAACTGTAGCAAACGGAATCGATTGATAGATATTATTCATCCCTGCTTATCGTTTGTTTTAGAGATTACCCCCATTGAATCCTCTTGATAGATTCATTAAGTATCTGATATCACCCTTCGCTGGCGGGTTGTTATTGAAGAGCGTGTTTGTAGATTCCTAACTAGAATCGTGATCGTTAGCGAAAAACTTTGACTAGAGGGGTGTTATGTTCGTTGAATCACTACTCCAATTTGTCTTTGGAGGTTGAACGTGTTTTCCACAGGAAGTTTTGGGTTTCTGAAGGGGCTGAAAGAAAATGAAAACTTTCGCAATAGGTAGGTATATTTCAAAAATGCAAAATAATTTACCTCGTTTCAAACTTGAAAGAAACTGAAAGTTATATGACCATAGAAAATATAGCGTCCTTGATCCCATATCAAATTGTAATCATTTGTGAATAAAATAGAATTGAAAATGAACGCGATATTAGACAGTTAAACAATTATCAAGCTTTTTACCAAACAAAATGAAATGGCAATTGTATGTTTATGGCACCTCATTCGAACTAATTTAAACTTCACCGCTAACAGTATCAGAGTGTGAGGTGGATGAGTATGCAAATTGGACCGTCTCACAAATAAACATATCTAATACATATCCAATTTAAGTGAGATGGAGGGGGATTCATAGTTAATCATTAACGTCAAACTGTTGTTGGAATTTGTTGTGTAGTAGTTTCCCCTGAAAAAAAATTCGAAATTCATACGAAATGACCCTGAAATGATTGCAGAATTTCCCACTTTTCCCCACTTTGGATTCATTTTTCTTATTCTATTTGCAATTTTTTCGCCCTTCTCTTTTTTGACATTCTTTTCACGGAAAGTGAAGAGTGCTTCATAGCTAACCGAAGGGCCGACAATTACGGTCTGTGGCACGATCGCCGACAAATTATTTGCCAAAGAATCCCCTTGCGTCATGGCTTCGCAAACAGATATGTGTTTACACAAGTCAATCATTATCTTGTCTTACAGCATTCGATCGACTAATGACGTGGAATATGTTTGTCCTAGAACGTTAAGGAATTTTTTCCCCTTTTGTAGATGCACATTCAATTAGAATGTAAAATACCGATTTTATTGCAGGAACTCCAGGAAACTCTCCAAATTGAAGTTATATACTGAAAAAATGATAATTTTATTGAAAATATATTGGAGACAATATAATATGCGTTGAATGAACTGCAAGACGATAAACATGAGCACTTTCTCTGAAAACAATTTTATTTAAATTTTTTCCGTGCCGGTGTTTCAGCGTCTCTCGTAGCTTCTCTCGTTCAGTGAAGTTGAGTCCATCCATAAATTAATAGATCAGATGCCAAACTTAGAACTGAATTTCTGTGGATGAGCTCGACTTTTGCTCCCCCCGGAAAGCATTCTCGACTAACAGTGAAGACGGCGACTATTTATCGAAAAACAGCGACACCACAGCCGAAAATTCATTAAACTTGGTGAAATATTTAACTACATAAATGTTCTCATTTTTTATAAATAACGTCAAAAAAAAACTATTACATATTCATATGCATATAAATCTTTCCAATAACTTATATAAACAAATCGAACAACATATTTTCATTAACTACAAAGTATACTAGTAAAATTTTAAGAGATGATCTTAGAGGGATGATATGAAAAAAAGCTTAATTCTTCTTTGATGTATTCACCTTTTTTGTATATATTTTTATTCTTTTCTGATGTATTTGATTATAAAGGGTTAATAAAGATTCAATAATTCAAACAATATATTATCGACGTTTCGGGTTGAACACTTTTTCGAGATATGACAATTTAAATATTTGACAATGTTGTTATAAGTTTTCTTAGTAGCAATAATCTGACAAATGAAAAACAAAAAGATAGAGACTTTATATGAATTATTTGTTCAGAATAAAGTTGAGTATATTTGATTCAAATTTCGAATATCTGTTCTGGCATTAATTGCGTCAGAGTTTTTTTTGAAATGAATGATTTCATGAAATTCTCCTGCTTATCTGTTTTTTCGTAATCTAGAATTGTCACTGTGTTAAAATCAAAAGTATGTTTTAATGTTTATTCATGTTTATGTAATGCTTCTTGTACTTTAGAGTATTTATGATCTTTTATTCTTTCACTCAATCCAATATAAACTCCGTTACAATCTTTACGTTAAATTTGGTAAACGATGTTAGATTTATCAGTTTTTAGTATTTCCGATTTTAATTTCGTAAAAAGTTGTTTCATTTGAATGTGTGGTTTATGTGCTATTTTGAAATTTGGATAAGGTTTGAAAATGTTGGTAATTTTTTCAGAAAGGTTTCGTATGTATGGGATTGGAATATATGTTGAATTATTTTTTTTCTCGGTATTTGTATTGATGGTGTTGTATAGTTTTTGTATACGTTCTTTCATGATTTTGTTTACGAATGATATGGAATAATTATTTTTTTAAAAGTAATGATTTTATGGAGTGTAGAATAGCGGGTCTGTGAATTGGTGAGGTTAGTTTGATTGATCTGTCTGTATAGTTTATTATGATGGCTTTTTTTTGTTTTATGTGATGTGTTGTGTTAAAATCGAGAATTCAATTTGTATTAGTTTCCTTCCTAAACCATTTTGTTGTGAGTTTATTTCCGTCTCTAATAAGGGTCATATCCAAGAAATTTAAGCAATTTTTCGATTCAGTTTCGAGAGTAAATTTAATTTTCTCATGAAAATTATTGAGATTATTTAATATCGTTTGTATTTTATCATCAACGTACCTTTTTGAAATTGGTTATATCATTAATATGATTTCTTAGTATTTTTTCTTCCAAATTTTCCATCACAAGTTGAGCTATGGTGCTGAAAATGGGGGATCCCATTGCCACACCAAATATTTGTTGATAAAATTTTTCACCAAATTGAAAATAACAGGATCCTAAAGTTAATTGAAGTGTTTTAATGAAATCTTTTTTTCGAATAAAAGTGTGTGTTGAGATTGATTGCCAATTTTCTTCAATTATATTTGGTATTACAGATGTGGGGATGTTTGTGTATAGTGACGTGACGTCTAATGAGAAGAGTTTATGATTTGAAGGAATAATTAATTTGTTGAGTTCGTTTTTGAGTGCGAAAGAATTTTTTGTGTAATATTGATTTTTGTTTATGATCTTAGAAAGAATCTTGGATACATTTTTTGATAGACTGTAGAAAAGATATTGTGAATATGAAACAATGGGTCTGAAAGGTATGTTCTTTTTATGAATTTTTGGTAATCCATAAATTTTTGTTGGTAAACTGTTCTGAATGTATAATTATTTTGCTATTTCGGGTTTATTAAACTTTTATAATCAAATACATCAGAAAAGAATGAAAAAGCTTAATTATTTAAATTGATAACTGAAAAAAAATTATGCACACATTGTTGATAAAAATAGTCATAATCCGACGGAGGATAAATTAGTTGTTTACATCACAAATGCAAATGAAAAATATGATGGATATAATAAATTTTTAAAATCAAAATGTAAACATTAATTTTTTTGTCATATTCCAGAAAAGATGTATATAGATGTTCTCTTCTGTACATGTCGTAGATAATAGCTTTAGTGCGTGTTATTAACTTTGGTGAATTATAAGTTGCGGCGCCATCTAACGTGTTCTTAATCAGCCGTCAGCTGCCCCGTCTTTGAAGCCTGGGCTTTACGAAAGACTTGTAGATGAGCTGGTCGTGCACCTGATGTTATTTCTTCAGTAGAGGGAAGTTGTTGAGGGGGCGAGTTCATTCGGAATCTCCCAGCGTAGGAATTTCCATTTTATTTCCTCGCTAAACATCCGGATTAACTCGTCACGGCCAATTTTCCGAAAGCGAGTGAAAACTCGTAACGAATTCTGTCGAGATTAATTCGCGTCTACACGGTTGCGTTTTCGTACTCGTCGTATTTCATAAAATTTCCACCGAGTGAAGTATTAGATGTTTGATATAATTGAATCGTTCGTTGCCGACGTTGCCGAGGCCGAGGAGGAAGAAGGAGGAAGAAGCTGAAGAATAAACGGGGAATCGCGCCCGCCGCTAGATTTATGCGATAACTTCCGAAATTAGTAATTCCGAGAGTTTTACGATGTCTCGGGGGGCGAGGGAACGAGGACGTATCGGGGGTGGCATCTCGGAACTAGACATTTTTGATAAAAAAAATTTCCCGAAGGAAACCGATTGGATCACGGACAAATTTTTCGGTGCATACAGATCGCTGGAAACATTTCTTATCGGTAATGGTTTCTATTGTACGAGCAGGAATCGTATTCGTTCTAACACTTTTACTTTATTTGAAATGGGTGGAAATCTTCATACACCGCAAATTGTAACCATATCCTACCATATCGTCGTATACAGGCAAAACTGGGTTTGTGGGCGAAGATTCACGCTGCTCCGCCAATAGCATAATTTTGCATCCGATTTGCATCCGACAGATGGGGATGATACGGATAATAACATTTCGGTGTCGCATAAAGTTATTTCGAATTTTCATGCATACGGAATGAAGGATGACAAGTGGCATCGTTGCCGAATTAACGATATTCGATAACGCAAAGTTTCCCGGATGGCCGCCGTCTCCTAACCACCCCATCCGGCCGCCCGAAAACAACCCTTAATTACCCAGACGGGAACAGATCGTCCGTAGTGAGTTTCGACGTTTTCCCAGGTCGCGATCGAAATTCGCGAGCGCGGGATAGAGTTCCCTCTCCCACCACCTATTCCTATCCTCGGGGTAGCACGTCAAAGATGTTTATAAGGGTATCGAGTGATACCTCGTTCGAAACGTCGCGCGATCCTCTTTCGATCACCGCGCTTCTTCGTTATTTTATACCGGCGCGGCGTCGCGGAAAATATACGCCAGACTTTACGAATAATAGTCTTTGTATTTTGTTTTCAGCAGTTATATCGGAGCCCGAATTTATGGACGTCATCCAGAATATAACGGTGGCTGCAGGCAGAAACGTGAAGTTCGCCTGTTCCGTGAAAAATCTCGGAACTTACAAGGTGAGTCGCCAAATTGGAAAACGGTCATTCGGGGGACGTATTCATTTACTTCATTTTTTTATTTCCATTCAGAATTGGCGAAACCTTATGAATCGCTTTCTGAGGAAACAAACAAGTAATTTTCTTTTCCGCAATATTTCTCGTTATCAGAACAGACATTCCACGAAGTACGAAAAATATCATTATAATCTGAAATTCGCAAGAAAATTAATTTTTTTATACCCGTTTATTTGGCTTGTTTCGAATTTTTTTCCTTTCCTCCACCTACATTCCCAGGTTTATCTTTACTTGTAGCATTTTTTCTAATTATTCAATTTACTACCATTTTTGTCAATCTGTGATAATCTGCTGAGCTAGGTCCAGGGATCAAAGGATTTCAGGTCGCACCAATACCTTCGACTTAACTTAACGACTAATTGTACAGCAAGGACTAACGGATTCGCATGGCTTGCGAAGCAGGACGGCATTCTGAGCTAGGTTAATAATTATCGACATTTGAAACCAATTTCGTCTGTGTAGTAGTCGAATACATTACACACTCAGCTATGAATGCTCTTAACTGACAAAGGAAACCATATAATGCGTTGCCTATTGAGAAACGTTAACTTCATGAGAAAAAGCTCTAAAACGTCTAATCTTAAAATTTTTTTCTATCAATAAATTGAACAATATATTTGAAAATTTTCGTCATTTTACATTTTATTTTCATTTTATAGGGTCCTTTTGTAGCCTTCAGAAGAAAACCAATTCAAATCTGATTTTCAATCAATATAACATTGAAAAATTATTATTCAACTTCATACAACTTCTATAGGTTTGCCCGGCTCAGAAAGTCAGCGGGAATAAAGCCGTATACTTTGCGTCGTTACGCGAGTGTGCGAGCGCGCGCCTGTGTGTGTGAGTGTGCGGCAGAATTTTCTGTGCACGCTACACGCTAAACGGCGCTACGTAGAACAACGAAATTTTGGGAAAAGATGTACATCAATAATCCCCAGATCAGTTTCTCATTTAATCGCAATCGGAAAACTAATTCGCCAGATATACTCAAAAAAGTGCAATATTTTCGGGAATTTTTTGCGTCTTTATCTTCAGAGCTAGAATTTCGCAATTCGGCACAAATATGCCTAAAAATATATTCTTTCGGTAGAATGAGTAAAGAGTGAGCGACCTGGCAAGAATGTTGGGATTTTATCAAAAAAGTAAAAAAATTGAAATTTTTTCTTTTTAGTCTGGATAACCCAAAAACTATTCCGGATAGCGACACGAAACTTTGTTCATATCACAGAAAATCTTAATTGAAATCTTTTTTGTGGGAATATCTAAAACGTGGTATCTATAGATTTTGAGAAAAGAAATTTTAATCTAAAAAATTTACGATTTGGCCCCCTCAATTATTTGTCGATGAAGGCGCCAGAGATTGCCCTTTTCGAACAGAACCAAATCAAAACATAAAAATGCCAAAAATTTCGACATTTTCCAATATAACTCAATTTCTAACTCCACCAACGCTTTGAGTTTTTTCTCCCTCAATTGCTGTTGAATAGGGCTACAACCACCTCGCTTACTATTCCTGTCTAAAATGAACCGTTTCTGAGAAGAAAATTTATGTAACCTTCTAAACGCACCGTCTTTTCGATAAGTGATAACTCGACTGCTAATAATTGCACCGCTTTCGATCGTAACTTCATGAACAATCGTCTTCCTCGCCGTTTTCAGCTATGCGCTACCGTTTTCCAGAAAATTGATGAGATACGTAACAATGATCGATTCCGTGCATTAAACTTGGGCATTCCTATGCACGTATTTTCGACCCCGACGTTCGTCGTCGTTGTTCCGCAAAAAGGAGAGCATTTCGGATAGTAAACTTTTTGAGACCAGAAGCGCTACCGCCGGTTCTCTTTCACTACATTGCATTGAACTATTCGTTTGCTCTATTTATTTCCATCGGATAAGTTTGAGCACAATTTCAACACAAATGGAACTTCTTAATTTTCATTATAATTCTAATTTGCCAATTTTTTCAGTCACAAAATGAATCATGATTTAAATTTGTAATAGTTGTAACCTTCATTAGCCATCGGATATGTTACACTGACCATCTGCAAGCGTATACCTTCCGTTCTGGTATTAGCAAAACCAAATTACTCTCTTTCTTTCATCCACACCACACTTTACAACCGCATATCCTCGAGCAAAGCCGGAAAGAAAAAATTCCAGAAATAAAGTTACAGATTTACTACTATAAAAGTAAACTGATATTATAAAAAAAAAATGGAGTAATGGAGTAGAATAAAAGAATGTAGCATGAAAAATAAACGAAGGAGAAATTATTTCACATTCTTCAATATGAATACTAGACAAAAATAAATGAAAATCATCATCCGCACACCTCAAAATCTTATTTTCTACGCTTCGATCGTAGCCCAAAAAACATATTCTTTCACCCCGTGACATTCACATCGAAAATCGACCGCATTACGACCATATATTCTCTTTCTAAGTAGGCAACACTAATGACTTCCTTCATTTTTCTAATACTTTTTTAATTACCTGCTGCAAAAAAAATCTAAGAATTGAAAAACTATTCTTCAAATTTTTTCAGTTCCTCGATTTTTTGTAATTTCGAGGATGATTGATTGAGAAAAATTTGAGAATTTTGAAAAATTCATCATATTTTTCTCAAATCTATATATTTTGTATTTTTATCATTTTTAACTAAACATTTGCCACTTTCTTCTTCTTTGGAAATTTTTTTCGGCCCTTTCCTGAGAGTTTTAAAGGAAAGAAAATTTCGGAACATCATATTGGAATCAAGAAAAATGCACTAAAAGTTCAAATAACAAACCAGTAATCGAAAATTCTTCAATTTATTTTTTCTTGCTTGTAATCAATTCACATCTCAAAGAAATTTTTAGAAAGCATTCGGTTAGAAGGTATCTCATCTGAATGATAAGAATTTCATCGACCTATTTCCAAAGATCCTATTGAGTATTTTAAAGTTCTCAATGTCAACATTGTCTGTCGGCGTTGCCCCATTGTCAATGCCCGAAATGACGCCGCTGTTCTCATTTATCGACCACATCTGATCAATGAGCCGCATTTGCTCGTTTTACGATTTCCGCATCCATTCGTCCATCTTTAGTGAACTTTCATCTCAAATACACAAACTTATCAACTTGCAACTTTTGTAACGTTATTTACGTTTTGCTTGGCTTGACTTTCAGCATTCCGTTCATACGTGAAGAATTGTTAGAATTATTGCAAGACTGAACATATTCAAACTTGGAAATCAATAAAGTGACATTATTTCATAATGAAAAAAATATTGTACCGAATGAATTGACGTAATTACTATTCTTCCCGTTCCGTCTACGAACGGCCACAGAAATGGAATTTGACTGGTTGCATTAGGAGTTGTTTTAATTCCAATGTTATAATAGAAACGAGATTACAATTCTCTCATTTGGAGTTACGTTCGGTCATTTTTCGCGTATATTCCAATCGATCCCGTCCTGTAATTCGCGTACTGTTAACACTTCGGAAAGGAAATCCCCATTTGATCGGTGGAAAGTGCGGAAAAATCCTTCAAGCTCGCACTCCCGTGGGAAACGTTTCGCCGGCGTATGACGGAAAAGAATATAGATTTTGACCGAAGAACGTGGCTAGGTGAATAACGGTTATGTAAATAAGAACATTGGGAGTGGAGTGTTGAAACCTTATTTAGCTAACGGTTCGCCCAACCCTATTTTATAGACGATGGAGAACAGATGCGAAGACGATAATTCAAACGGAATTCCTTTAAGATCGCCGATGACATTACTTTTTTAATACATCAGCCGTGACTGGGCGGCAAAAGAACCGAAGCGGGTTCTTCATAGAAGTTTCCGACGTCTTTTCTGCTGCTCTTTCACCCCCCAGCAAAGCGAACATCATTTTCAAGAGCGGCGCAAATATTTTTGTCATTTTCATCTAATTATTCTGGTTTGCTTCGCGTCCTTTTCATATCATTCATTGTTTGTTACGCTCGACTATGATCGTTCTTTATGAATTCATCAAGTTATTGCAATTGATTAGTCACTTTTACATTCGCTAAATTTTCGTTTTTTAATTTTTCTAATTGGTTACTGTTTTGATGCCTCGTGCGTTCAGTACGATTGCCCCTGTTTCTTCTTAAATTTCTTTCTCCGTTGTGAAATAAAACCGGCTGATCTCGTCTCCAATTATCCCTCAGTTTTTTTTCATCAGCTTTTTAATATATCAGACGTGACTGCGGCAAAGAAGCCGGTCTTCTTTTCAGCGGAAAAGGGCCAGGTTTTGCTCCCGGTAACACGTTCGAGAGAGGAGAATTTTCGCGGCTCCCCTATTTCCCACCTATTGCTTTATTTCAAAGCCGAGATTTTCTGCTCGGACGTCTTTTCATCGTGAATCTGAACAGAAGATTCGCGTTTAATTGAACCGCCATGGAAACTGTAATGAAGTCCAAACGTTGAATCTTGCAAACCGTCGGAGCTGGTCCATCAATCTTCCATTGTTGCTCCCTGCTTCCGGTTATGTTTCCGAACGAAGGAATGATTCAATACGTTTAAAGGGTTAACTACGTAAATGGATAAGGGGGCGCTTTCTTAATGCCGGGAATTTTTGATATCGACTTCGAGTCAGTTCGTTGTCAATGTATTGTCAACTAGATTGTGCGCGGGCGTTTTTACTCAATTCGTTGACGATGCTCGTCGAGTAGAACGCAAACATCGAAACGTGCATACAAAAATATCGGAACGAGATTTTAAAATATAAAATGAGAAAAACATCACTAATAACGCGCCTTACTTTTAATATTTTCCAAGTATTACAAATACCGGCCCAACCCATTTGGTACCGAGGAAACTTCGGTTCCCTTATCATGCTTTTCCATTGGGCTGGCGCACATTTCACGAATTCTGTTTATATTGCAGTTTTCGGTACATGAGCCGAGTATAACGATGCTTCATGTACGCCTAGAATTTCTGGCATCCGCCGGACGTTTCTTATTTCGATGGACAAGGTGAATGAATTTTCCCAAAGTTGAACGCAATGTTTTAGTCCAGTCAATAGAGAAATTTCCAGTGCTAATTAAAATAAAATTAATTACAGGTGACCCAGTGAAAATCGTTTAGGGTTGTGAGTACAATAATAATAAAGACTGTTATCGAGCGTCCTAGTGGGTGGGGGTGCAGTTCAAAGTTTTGAAATCACACCTTTTCGCTTTAGATTTTAAACTATTGATTTTCTTGAGAATATCTTCAAACAAATGTTTTAGATGCCAGCAATATCTTCACCTTGAATTTGGTTCCGTTCAATTTGGGTTGACGGTTAACAAGAAAACTGGAAAAAACTTCTCAAAATAGTCGTTTTTTGTAAACGTGATATTTACGACGCTAAATTTTTTTTGATATTTTTTATCATCTTAAAATGAAGATCTTATAGCATCAAATCAAACTTAATCAAAAAAAAATTATTACGTTCATCGTTCACGAGATATAGCAATTTGTTTATAAAAAACTGCCTTTTTCACGATGAAACGTGCTAGTTGTCGGCAATATTTTTCGATTATTTTTGTTTAAGTATTATAGCTGAAGACTCATATTCAACTTTCCTGAAAATTTTCAGACTAGAAAATGCGAGAAAGACTACTTTTTACGACATTGAAAATAAGGTACATTTTTTTTATAAACAAATAGCGTCAGACGATTTATTTTGATCTTCAGAAATTTCATTTTCTCGCAAATGGAAAAAAGGATTGTTATAAAGAACTTGACACTCCAGGAAATCTTGTACGACTTTTTGAACGCGAGTTGCATTTTTTTTTTAAAAAACGTCACAGTGGCTGTACAAACTACAATTTCAGAATTAATTCAAGTTCATACTTTTCGTAATGAATTATATTTTATAATGTTGAAAGAAAAAGTGACAATATGCCTGTTTTTGATACAAATAAACAGGTGACAATTTGATTCAATTCCGTTGCACACTCATCTTGAATCCGAATGGAGGGGATTTCATCCCGTCCAGTCGACACAGTCGGCACTTTGCTTTTAAACTCGAGTGGGTTGTTGTTTGTAATTTTGGATTAAGTTTTCCAAAACAATTGCTCGAAGATTATGAAGGCAGTCACGACTACTATACGCGCCGACCTGCTTTTCCCTCCAAGACCCCATCGACCGCAAGACGAGAATGCGACGGCCCGTCCAAATGTTCATCTTTTTTTTCCCACAAACATGATTTATTTCATATTCCTCCGAAGCAACATAAAATATAATTCATTGGGAAGAGTATGAAGTTGAATTGATTCCTAAATTGTTGTTTATAAAGCCACTATGATGTTTTTAAGAAACAAAATGCAACTGGCATTCAAAAAGTAGTAGAAAATTTTTTGGAACGTCGAGCCCTTTATTTCAATGCTTATTTTCATTCGCGAGAAAATGGAATTTCTGAAGATCAAAATGAACCGTCTGAGGCTATTTGTTTATGGAAAAAAATTTATCTTATTTTAAATGTTGAATAAAATAGTCTTTTTCGCATTTCCTAGTCTAAAACTTTTCAGCAGTCTAAAATATGGATCTTCAGCTGTAATAATTAATCAAAAAAAATTGAAAAACTCTGCCGACAACTAGCACCTTTTGACGTGAAAAAGGCAGCTTTTTTTATAAACAAATTGTTATATGTCGTGAACGATGAATGTTACAATTTTTTTTTCATTCAGTTCGATTTGATGCCATAAAAGCTTCACTTTAAGATGATAAAAAATATCGAAAAAAATTTGGCGTCGTAAATATCACGTTTGCAAAAAACGCCTATTTTGAGAAGTTTTTCGCAGTTTTCTTGTTAACAGCCAACCCAAATGGAACGAAACAAAATTCAGATTGAAGGTATTTCTGTTATCTAAAACTTTTACTTGAAGACATTTCCAAGAAAATCCATAGTTTAAAAACTAGAAGCTAAAACGTGTCATTTCGAAACTTTGCATCCCCACCCTCTAGAACGCTCCATAGCAGTCCTTATGGTAATCTCATGTTGTACTCACAACCTTGAAGAATTTCCACTGGTTCACTACCTGAAATTAATTTTTTCCATGAAATTTCTCCATTGACTGGACTAAGTTGTTATGATAACAAATTATTCAGTTGAATCTTATGATTTGTTGTGACCGATTCAGTATTTCCATGGCGCACGAGCGTTGTACTACAGAAATTTCAAGAATGGGCTTTTCTGATAGACTCACAAAATCCTCTACCAGCAAAGAAACTGATTTATCTGTTACTGTTGTTGATTTGTCGGCAATCTATCGGTTTCAAGAAGGAACATCAGCAAAGGTCCATGGGTTTGGTTTATCCAGGCGGTTCAAACGAGGTGATCATTCAACATTTAGAGGAACCAAATTTCGAAAATCCCGTACCAGATTATATCACTTATTGCCGGTAGGTGACATAAAAAGAGGTGCTTTTGTTAAACTTTCTCAACGTTCCAGGTCTTATTTGGGTGTTTTTAAAAGAGCAGTTCTTTTGAGCATGCTGTGGATCAGTTTGGCCGTACTTTTATTGGCTGGAATCAATAGAGTTAATATTTTTCCATTGGCTATCTCATTGGCGCCACCTAGGACACTAGGACACCCCTAGGACGCTCGATAGCAATCCTTATGAAAACCTGATATTGTACTCACAACCCTGAATAATTTCTACTGGGTCACACCTGTAATTAATTTTTTCCATGAAATTTCTCCATTTACTGGATTATAGCATTCGGCGCACCATTTCACCATTACTAAGGGAACCGATTCTTGTGTGACAGTATTGAGAAATCATTTCAAAATCACACATATTAATTTGGTTTAATCGTAACTTATCTGAAGTTGTGAAAATTAGTTCAACTCAGTTATTTGAATGATATTTTCGTAAATGTTCATAAAATTATTTTAAATGTTTAATGTTTAATGAAAATACAAATTGGTGAATGCGCAGGGCAATTGGAACTATCTAAAAATATAAGCAATTAAAGAACATCGGCATATCATATATCTAAAAAAGTGAGCATTTATATTTCCTGAATGCCTGAATTATCGCCGGACCTTTTGGAAAAACAAAGAAAGGAAGGTGATAATTGATGTCGCGTTAAGTATGCGAGAAAATATCGGGTCGAGTTGATTAGGTTGATTGTTGAGGCAAAAGGCCAGGAAAAACAATGCTACCTTGTTTGGCAAAGTTAAGTGTGCAAGCGCGAATAAGTGGTAAACAGGGTCGTAAATTTCCCCGACTCTCAGACTACACGACTCTCCGTGTTACATTTTCCGGCGGCCCGCAAACATCCGACTGGTGCCCGGTTTACGCGCTCCCTCGTTGCACCGATCTGTCTCTCATAATACGCGAAATTGCGATAGCTTACGGCAATGTGGTTGAACGTCTTGCACGTTGTAAAAAAACTGACACGGTGGCATGTAATTCTATCAGTTTTTTTGTTTATTACTCCTATTAAAAGGTGGAACGAATTAGAACATTTTTTTATTTATCATAAACTGTCTTTTTTTCTTACATAAACAAATGAATTAATGATGATCTTAACTACAAGCAATTGTAATATTTATACTGAAATTATTACAATCTAATGCTTTTTTGATACACAATTCTAATGATAACTGTGTAGCATTTGTTTTTCAATCGCTCACGGCTGAAGGATGGCAAGGGAAGGTTTCAAGCGCTCTTTGGATCTCTATAATTTTTGTCTGCAGTCGGAAGAGCAGTTCATGAAATATTCACGAATTCCATTCTTGGAACTCTACTGCGACTATACTTATAAACAAGACGGATTAGCGATGTTTTCATTAGCGAAAATGAGCAAGAGACACAGCAGCGCTAAAAAATTTCAATACCCATCATGTTTTCAGTTTCAATAAGTAGGATACAATCATTTCTGGGTAATTGAATTAGTTCACGAAAAACAATCAATTTTCTCGGTATGATCGTAGATGAAACAGCTTTAAAATTGCAATTGCAAACTCTGAACTTCCTCGACGTTCTTTCAAATACATTTACTTCGAATTTTTCATAAAACAACACTCGTTTCTGCCAGTAGAGTAACCTTGGTTTCTATTGGTTCCTAAAGTCATTTCTGACATATAAAAATAAGTTTCAAACTAATTTAATTTACTCACCTAATTCACATGCAGTTTTCACAACACATCTACATCTTAGATGTAAATGCGACTTTAAGCTCTTAAATACATGCACAAAAAAATATTAGCTCCAAGAGCTGCCGTGTTAGTTCTTGCTGGAGTCTTTCGTTCATTTAAAATGTGACGAATCTTTTCTCTCCGTTCGTTCAAAGCAGGATACAAAATCTTTGAAGTATTGGTGCCTACGACGCCTTTCCCGGAGCCGACGACCACTTTGCTCGACAGGCAGCCGCTGAGACAGAAATAATTATGAAATTCATCCTGGGTTTCGGCACTAATCACTGCTTGACGACTGCGCATAGAACTGCGTTCAAATCAACCACAGAAAAATAGGTGTATGCACCATGGTACAAAAACAGACCTTTTTATAAAATAGCTATTATGGCGTTTCAGTTATATAGCAGAATGATTCATGAGACCAATAAATGAAACGAACACTCACAGAATATCAACAGAAAGGGTGAAACCAATATGAAATTGTATTCATCACGCCTCACCTGGACGTAATTGATCGCTTGGTTTATGTCATCATCCGCTTTCTATGAATAAAACAGGAAACCAAGAGTTCGTTAATCCATCGTATCGTAGGTAAAAAATGTCATTAGAAAATCCCGTTATTGGTCTCTGTGAAACAATAAACCTCACATCTAACATAGAGAGGAAACTTTTCTTATTGTTTATTATGAAAATTTAAATTATTCCAGGGAACTTGAATATAATCAATGGAATTCTGGACTTAATGAGAACGTTCAAACGACCATACGTTTCGAAAATAATAAAAAATATGGGATTTCCTAAAGTTCCAAAGCTTGTTCCGATAGAATAACGCACATTTAACATTAAAAAACCATTCGATTGAAATATAGATTAATCAAAAATCATATTAACGAAACTATTGGGGGACTGAGTAACTGAAATTAATTTGCAGGTGGCGTGGATGCATTACGAGCAATCGGCCATCTTGACGGTCCATAATCACGTAATCACGAGGAATCCCAGGATCAGCATAACGCACGACAAGCACCGCACCTGGTTCCTTCATATCTCCAACGTACAAGAGGAAGACAAAGGCAGATACATGTGCCAAATTAACACAGCCAACGCGAAAACGCAATTCGGGTACCTTCACGTCGTTGGTGAGTAGCTCCCGAAATGTTCCGTTTCATATCTAATTGAAAAGTGTCCGCATAGGTCGTCCGCGCCGTGGCGCTCCTCCTGGCGCTCTTCTTACATAGCGTCACCGTTATCCAGAATTTTTTTGCCTTCGGTTAGACATTCGGGACGTCGCTTTCGGGGTGCGTCTGCTGCTTAATCGGAAACGTGTTTCGCATAAATATACCGGTGTCGCTCGCTTTTGATACGTCATCGGGTTGCGAAATTTACACCCTCTCGCCGATCCTCGTTATTATTCCAAGTGGCGTTCGGTAATTTTTCACAACGCAAGGGAATTCGCGGTTACGGTTAACATACCGGAGCCGTTACGCAACTCGTCAAAGACGCAAATTGTTCAGAATCTTCACAAAACGTGAACTTATAAGCAGGAATGTGAAATGGACCCAAACCAGAGCTTCATCACTAATTTTTGATAGATATTTTAAGCCCATTTTGTAACCTAAAACACGTCGACCCATTTGAATTTCCTAAAAAACTGAGTATCGGGAATTCCCAATTAGACCAATTGAATAAAAATCACCGAAACAGAATATCTCAACCTTTTATACCAACAACCTACGATAATACCCGATTTTCAAAGGGAAAATTCCCATCAGAAATTCTGTAAAACCCGGTATTATTGAGTGTCTGAAGATGAATTTTGTATAAAACTAAACGAAATTTGAGTCTGTTCATTTGTATACGTCATTGCGCGATCAAAATGACGTTATTAAACCACCATGATCGTCTGTAAATAATTTGCTCGTTAGCATATTCCTTTTTTCATTTTGAAACGTACTGTAGCTTTGGCGGTCTTGGCCGTAGAGCCCCCGGCTCTCGATCAAAAAAAACTTAATTATATCATCACGACATTACGTTTAGACCGAGTCGACTTGACTCTACGACTTCTAATTATCTTGCTTCTAATTAAAATCACTAATTAAAATCAGTTCGCCCCGGTTGGATTTTATTTTTCCGAGCGTACTCTCCTAATAGGATATATTACTTTTTGATGCGGCTTTCTATTTGGAGAGGTATTTTTTCGAACCAAAGAGGGCGACGAGACGCCGAAAGAGGGAGATGACTGAAGGGTGTGTTCTTACCAGAAGTTTTCGGTAGCAGAATTCGCGTCATGTATTTCAAAGCCGACCAGAATAGGATTCATTGAAGGCGCCGCCGCCAGGCCAACTTATGCAGTTAAAAGTTATAATTTGATAACAACATCTGCGACCTGAACTCCCTGCTGATGAGGGTTTCTTCTACAGTCCCCGTAACATCGATTTTTGCAGCCCCCTCTGCCACCCCAGATCTAGATCTTCAACGGCATTCTGTTTCATATGAATAAGAGTCTTTATCAGTTCGTCAGTTCTTTGTGCGTTTCTTTCTCTTCCTAACTTCATTATTGGCCCGTTTTAGAGTCCTGCTTAACGGGACCTGCTAGTCAACGAATGAATGGAATACGCGGATGCAGAGGGTTCGGAAATCCATTGGGACTACAAGTAAATGAGATACAGAACGCTGGCTGGGCGAGCAGATTTTTGACGTTGTATATTTTACGAAGTCTCGAATGGAATTCAAAGAAAATTACTGTCATTTTATTGACTTTCTGAAGAAAAAGATAATTTTCATGGTATACTCTGATGAAAAATCTCCTCACTACTATCAGAAGGATAACATTGAATTGAAAAGAAACAGCAATCAATACGAACTTGTTGTTTTTTAGATATGGTACGTTTCTTTACTCTCGAACCTTCTTGACCGACACATTTATGATTTGGCTGAATATTTTTTTGTGGATCGGAGAAAAAAGGATTTTTAATTCTCTCCAAAATACAGCGACTTTAAATTTTAAAAATTTCGCAATTTTTTATACTTAGAGACTACTTTTCAAAAATACATAGCATCAGTTTTGATTGAACTATTTTTTCTTCATTGAACTCTTATTCAAAAATAATGACACCTTTACAACAAATTGTTCAAAACAGTTTTTAACAATTGCTCACAATTCGTAGTAAATTTTGAAAAACCTACGTACTCTAACATTACTAATATAAGAAATAAATTTTCAGGCGACCACGTACGAAAGTGATTCATATCGTCACACAATTGCATGCAACTGTGCGGGAATGTCTGTCTCGCACGGGTAAAACCGGTTTGATCCGTGCGAGAAAGTGATGACATTGAAATGAAACCTATGCCAAGCAGACAGAAATAGATGAAAAGATTAGTTCATATATCTCATTGATTATTAATGACGCGAATGAATCTTTATTCAATTCGCCAATTTTTCAATTCTAGAGACATGAAAAAATTAGGTTAGGTTTTCCTGCGTCGTTGAGCATCGTCCTTATAGTCGAAGATATCCTGAGTAGAACAAACGTCAAGAACAGATATATACTAACATTGAATATTACTAGCAGCTATGACATTAAAGAAAAGAGTTGATTTGGACTACTTCGTTCAGCTTGGTTCAATTTGCTGTCATAGACAAATTAGATTTTAAGTTGTCACCACAGATGACAAATATGTATATTTTGTGGTTATCAATCCTCAATAAATCGTCGTTAGTATTTTTCGAAGTATTATATTCATTCACCTGAGCCGAAAAAATTAGATGCAAAGTGAGGGAGAACTAATCGAACAAAGTATAAATAAATAAATGAAAACTTTATTTAAGCAAGTGGAAATCTTGTCTATTATGATTTCAATAAATTATCATCAACAAATAAGTGCCTCGTTCACAGTTAAACAGTTAAATTTTATTATTCAATCTTATAATATATCAAATGTTTTTTCATTTAAAATTTTCCACAATTTTTTGATTTGCTTCGAATTCTTGAGTAAAGATTGGGACTAAAGAATGAAACCTGCTTTTTGAAAACGGTTCCGCCTATTCCCTCACAATTTTTATATAGAAGCTCATCCCTTTACCTTTAAAATGAAATAAAAATCAATCTTTTATCACCAACAGAACAGGAGTTAAGTAGTCTCCTAGCCAAAAATTACGAAATTTCCGGAAATTCAAATACCCTCGCATAAAATTCTTACCCTTCGTAATAAGAACCCATAACAAAAGTTTCAGATAAACAGAATTGTGTCGGTCAATTTTTTTAAAATCCATCCGGTTTTTAAATATTTCTGCAAAATGGTGAAGGATCTGGATCGACATTTTTTGTTATCACTCCTAATTTTTCTTATTTTAATTGCGAAAATAAGAATAAGTTACATTAAGGCTAATTTGTTAATTGAAAAATTGATGAAACATTTACTTTCTCCTTCATTAAAGTACACATCCATTCTGAAAGTTTTACAAAATAAAAAAATTCAGGTCATGAAACCCATAACAAAAGTTTCAGAAAATAATAAATGTGCCGGTTAAGTTTCTCGAAATCCGTCCGGTTTTAAATATTTTTACAAAATGGTGTTATTACTCTTACTTTTTGTTATTTTAATTGCGAAAATAAGCATAAGATACATTAAGGCTAATCTGTTTATTGAAAAATGGATGAAACATGTACTTTATTCTTCATAAAGTACACATCTATCCTGAAAATTTTACAGAATACAAAAATTCAGTTTATGAAATCTATAACAAAAGTTTCAGAAAATAATAAATGTGTCAATTTTGTTGAAATTCGTTCGGTTTTTAAATATTTCTACAAAATGGTGAAGGATCTGGATTTACTTTTTCTGTTATTACTCTTAAATTTTGTTATTTTAATTGGGATAAATAGGAATATGTTACATTAAAGCTAATTTTTTCATTGAAAAATTGATGTTACATTTACTATTGTCTTCATTAAATCATACATCCATTCTGAAAGTTTCACAGAATAAAAAAATTCAGTTCATGAATATTTTGAAATTGCTCCTCTCAAATAATGTTAAAATTTAACACGGAATAATTTAAAAAGAGCAAATTCGAATTCTTCAACATCTTCCCATGCATTTTTGATATGAAGTGGACACAGTAATCCATTTAATTTTTCAAATTCAATTTAATTTTACCGAACACACAATGAATAAAACTTCTAAATAAACATCCAAAGCCCATCAAATATTTATAATGGGTTCAACCTTTTTTGTGATCATTCAATAAAATTCTTAAACGCAAAAGTTATCACCGAGGGGAAGCTCGGTAGTAGGTACTAATAAACTTTCCGAAAGCCAGACTGGCACTCAGATATAATTTTTTTACCAAAAGTACAGGACGACACGTGTATTATAACGACCTTCTTCAATATCTTAGATAAAACAGGTAATGTATTAATAGGCTTCAGATTATCATAAGAGAAAGGATTATGTTTCATGGTCTCACAATAGAAACTTTCCACACGTGGAGAAACTATCGAATCTCAAGGCAGGAAGTTATAATATGAGTAATGTAAGGAAGATCAAATAACTGAACATTTCTTTCGCATTGAATACGAAAAAAAAATCCATTTCTGCTGTACATACGCAAACTCATCATTGTAAATGTTACGAAGATTCAAGAATTCCATTCCATCCAACCACTCGAATATTCGCAGCTTTCAATATAAGTTGAAAATACTCAATTTCAGGAGTGTTAATAATTCACATTACTTTGAGCACACAACACAAGCACTGCGTTGGCTGAACTAACAATAAAACGGCAAAACATTGCGTGAGGTTAAAAGAAATCATCGAAATTAGGTTTCTTTCATCTTGGTATTACAGAGTTCCAATTGCAACCCCCTATGCTATGTTTCAAAGATAATGACAGATGTGTTCGTCTAGAAGCCGATATTTCTTCGGTCTTATCCCGTTAAGAATGATTAATACCCATGATGGTTGGAAGTTATCTTTCTTACATTCATATCAGGGAGATGAAGTGCTTCTTTACGATCCACTAAATTGGGAAATAAAAAGTCTGAAGAAAAACAGCGGACAGACAGGCATTTTGGGACGTCTGGAAAATTGTATGCGGTCTTTCTAGTCAGGGTAAGGAGAGTTGTTTTTGATCCAGTTTGCACGCCGGTACCTTTGTACACGAGCAAATATCCCCCTGGGCCGCCGCGCCGCGCCGCGCCGCGCTCCGGCCCGCCCGGACATCATTTCTGTTTCCGATTTATCTGAGCGTGAAGCTCAGAAAGATAACGAAATTATCAAGATCTAACGTCAATTATCTCGCGAATTTTCCTCCCCCGTTCCAGGAATAAACGATCAGATTAATGCAATTTTCCCGCCGCTTATCCTCCAGGAAAATATCAATCTTTGTCCCGTCGTCGTTGTCGTCGTCGCCGTTCGTTCGGAAAAATATCTTTCCACCTGCTTGCGTTCCGGAGATTTTCGGCCCTCGAAATTTTGCAATTCCGATTTCCGTCCGCTTCATCCTGTGTTTTTGCAATTCCGATTCACCATACACACTCGCACATACGTTTTGTTTTTCGGATCCCGCCCGGTCGATATATACGCACCCAGGTACCTCTTGCTACCCCAGAAGCTCGCATTTTATCAAAAGGGTTTGCGCGAAAAAAAAAGGCCGGAATATGTTGGCAATTAGAGGGAAAAGTAACGAGAATACCGATGCGGCCAAAGTTGTTGTTTTTAAAGTGTACGCGAGGGGAGCACCCTAAACCCCTTTCCCTACTCTTTTGCTAGCTGGCGTATTTGCTCCTTTAGAAAATTACATCAACTTTATCATGATTCCTGAATTCGGAGCTTCTTTCAACCTTTCGAGTTGGTTTCAATGCTCGCAGCGATTTCTCTATTCCTCGAATGTATCTGGCCACTCTATTTCTTTTTTGAATGATTTTTTAATCAAAATTCTCTAATTAGAAAAGTTATATTGACATATATCTTATGTTTTATTGAGCAAAAATGTAATACAGATTGAACCCAAATTTTGATTCAATTCTTTCATAGTCGATTGAAAAAATAGTTACCGATACTGAAAGTTTCGATGAGAAAGCAATTTAAAGCCTCAGATGATTCAATTTAAATAAAAACTCTTTACATATTTTGAAGGACAAACTTTAACTGACACGTAACGGGTTATGTTCGTATGAGTCATTGCAAGTTTAAAATTTATTTAGATTCACAAATGAGCTTCCTGTCATTTATGCTGTAATCAGAATTGATTGCTGGGAACCTTAACTAGGGTCAGCAAACATTAGAATTTTGGGGACATACATGGGAGAGCGATGTTATTGATGTAAATGTTTTTGATTCATGCACGCCCTCAGGTGTGACCCTACATCCCCAGTCATCACCCGAGCATGGATTGATCGCTTCGGGAAATTAGATTTGCTTTATCGCAATTCCAGAATACGGGTGAATAGTGCAAATATGCCGAATAGTATGGGGATGTAATTGACTGATTATGGCAACGAAACGCCCACGGGACGATCGTTCATGTCGCTGATGAAAAATCGAATTTTAGAGAGCGCTGTTGTTAATCAACCTGTATCTTCATCGTTATAGAATATTATTAAGTTTGTCCACCAAACATTCTGCCTATTATGGGGAAATTCCTAAATTAACGCCAGGAGAGGAAGGGAGGTTAACTTGAGGTGAGTCCCTCAGAGCCAAACGAGAGTCAACTTTGCAGAGCTTGCGGAACGTTTACTTTTGAATAATTAAATGGACCTGGCGGAAGCATCACTTTTTTCTTCTTTTCTTTCTGTCGCGTTCTCTCTTCCACTGCCTCGAACCTTCCGGCGCACTGAAACGAGATATTCAAAAGCAAACTCTGCCGTTACTTCGGTATCGTTTGCCGGCAAAATTAAACCCTTATTGTGGAAACTCGACACATATTCTGTTTGCATAATCCATGGAAAGAACGACGAACTCTTTTGTATTCCCGCTCTCATCACTTCATCTTTAACTGTCAACTGCTCGATTTAATCTTCACACAATTATAATGTATTTGCGCGGTTTTTCTTTTGATTGCTGACAAGTTTTGTGTATTTCGTTTTTTTTTGTTTTATGATTATGAAACGCACATAACGAAACAGGACTTTGAATATTCAATTATGCTGCTCCGAACACTCAAAATATTTTTTCAAAAATATCATCCTAATACTTCGTATTCTTATGCAGAATATATAACGGAAGAGCTTAAATTTCGATCCTAAACGTAATTGTTTCAATTTCAGAACATTTTAAAATTTATATCTGAATAGCTATATGGGGATCGAGAGAAGAAGCGGAAGCGAGACAGCGTCTGTTTCTTGATTGCCCTTATGATTGATGGCGAACGGAACAAGCTGTCGGCGGCGGCCACTGCGCGCCGCAAAAGCCGGAAAAGATTAAAACAATATTAGAACCGGTTCCGACTGTGCCTTGGGGTTCCCCTAAATAAAAATTGGAAAAAATACGACACCACAACAGGCAAAACGACCGATTCGATTCCTCATCGTCGACAAAGAACAAGCCTCAATTAACCGTTTCCAATTCTATCGATGCCCGATATTTAACTGCCTCAGAGAAATTTAATGAAAGCCTTGGGCGCCCTAAAAAAGAAATACGACCCCAATCGCACCGCATCAAGAAATTGGGTTCGGAAGAGTGGCCCGACTCCATTCCCCAGCCGCATTCAATAGCGACGACGACCTCCGACAACATATTTGTGAGGAATAAGGGTAAAAACGGATACAACGAAATGTGTAATATTACATTATCAATGTAATATTTATTTATTTATTCATTAAATTCAATGAATTCTTCCTCCCGAATACAACAAATTATAAACACAGTAAATTAAACAATTATTCGTTAACAATTGTGTATCAGAGAAAACAAAAATCAAAAATCCAAAAAGAATGGAAATTAAAAAGTCCTCTAGCCCTTTCTCCAAACAAGCCTAAAACGATTCCCATTATCCTGAACAATAAATGGACTTGTACTTGACTTTAGTGAGAATTGTCCGAATTAATGTTTCCTATCGCTGCAGATCTTGTATTGGCGCTGTAGTGAAGTTCAGTATTAAATCTTCAGCATCAATCGTATTGTGGCTGTAGTATGGAGCTGACGTATACTTAGTAATGCACAATTATTAAAAAGAAATTCCGTTGGATATATTTTATTTCGGAAGTAGATTATTTTAATTATATACTTCTAGGCTACTTCAATTGGATACAATCTAGATTTATAGGTTCCCCCCCACCAGAATTTCATAATTTTTTATTGATTCCACCAATGCCGAATAAGGTTTTCCTATGGACTATGTTCCTCAATTCATAGAACTTGTATATTAATTTTCGTACCTTCTTAGTTAGTTACTCAATGTGTAGTCTCCAAGTCATATTTTCCTCCATAATAACTCCAAGATACTTTATATGAGGTACAGTTCATTACGTCACAGTTGTTGTATCTACCATGGATCTGCACAATCCCATTCCTTTTTAGCCCAAAGGTTTGGTCTTCCCGGTATTCAAAGTGAGCATGCTTGTATCCAAATGCATCCTCAAGAGGTTTATTGACTTATCAGCGCTCCTGAAGGTTTCTTCCCAGTTTGGGCCGTTCACTACCACAACAGTATCATCTGCGAAGCAGAATATATGTATATGTTATACACGAGGGGACCCAGTACCGTACCTTGCCGTACTCCACACTTCGTCATTAATGGCGGGTCACTTATTTTGACTACCTGAGCTCTGTTTTTCAGGTAGGACTCAAATAGTTTATTTGCAATACCCTGACCCCGATTGCCTCCAGTCTCTCCAACAAAGTAGTATGCTCAACAGTACCAAATGCCTTGGTTAGATCTAAGAACATTCCATAACCTTCTCTCCATTTTCCAGATGATCTAGTATACATTCTGTTACCTTACAGAGAGCAGTTTCCATGTCTGAACCCTCTTTAAAAGTAAACTGGTTTTCTGATAATTTATTCCATTTACTTATGAAAGAGGTAACTTTCGTTTCAATGCACTTTTCAATTACCTTGCTAACAGAGCTAACAATAGAAATAGGTCTATAATTAAATGTCAACTTTCTGTTTCCCTGTTTATAAATAGGTACAATTTCCGTTTTCTTGAGTACTTCTGGATAAACACCTGTGACAAATATCTGGTCTATGATGGATGTTAATGTTTTAATAAACACACCATTGTGGGTTTTTAGGGCTTACATTATCGCTATTACATGATGTGTTATTTTTGCGAGCTTCTATTTGTTGTATTAATTCATTTTTAGTTACGGTAGTAAAAATAAAGACTTCTTGTTTATTCTTGATGTTGCTATTGTTGGACCGACCTGGTCTAAATAAGAACTCACTCACTTACTTCTATTCCATCTTTATTCAATACACTTCCTATCATTTCATTTTGGGGGTATTCATTTGGATGTTCCCTTATTAATTTGCAAGTTTTTCTGGCATCCGATTGATTTTCTCCAACTTTTTGCTTATTATTGAGTTTTTAATTAATTTTGTAAGATTGTCTCTATATAATTCGTAGTTGTTCCTTAGTTCTGAATTACCAGGATGTAGAGAATTTTGCTTTTTCAGGCTTAAGTTTCACCTTTTTATTATTGAACTTTTTTATTTTTATTCTTTTTAATTTTGTTTTTTTGACTGACTTGTCCAATAAAGTTTAACACTATCTTTCTGGATCAATAAACATTATTATTATTATTATTATTATTATTATTATTATGTGCTTTTCTCAATTTGTTCTCTCAAAGTGTCAATGAAGGCTTCAGTACTTACATCAACGTCCTGACTGCTTGTGAGCCGGTCCCAATTGATATCATAAAGATGTGGAAAATTAATTTCATATCAATGAAAAATAATAATTGTCTGTAACACATTTTGCAAAGAAAATTTCTGATTGTCAAAAATTAATCCAATTTCTCTACGAGAATAATGTAAAGAAAGAGAAGTTCCCCAATATCCAAAAGTTTCGTATATCCAAGAACGTTATGTTGGAAAATTTTGTTCAACCCGATCGAAAACGAAGGGGTGAGGGTGTAACCCCTTTACTATTACCTTTCGCGGCCGCACGACACAAAAGCCGTATTAAATTCAGCATAATTTAAACGATCCCGCAGATTCAATTATAACTCAAGTTCAGAAACCTCAATTCCGTTGGATACGGCCGTAATTGACCAGGTAAACGGCTTCGACCGCAGATCCGACCCCTTCATCCCCGATTCGGAAATAGCTCGACAATGCGGACACTAATCGACTCGTTACGTAACAGCAAAAAAAAAACACCTCCAATGGGGTGATTACGAAATCTCCGGAATTTTTTTGTTTCAGTGCCGCCGAACATCGACGATTCCCTAAGTAGTGGCGACGTCATCGTTAGGGAGGGTGCGAACGAGACCCTTACGTGCAAAGCCACGGGATTCCCAAAGCCTAGCGTCAAGTGGAAGCGGGACGACAATTCCAAAATCACGATAAACAAGACACTTACAGGTCAGTAGAATGAACGCAACGGAGGTGGATTTACCAGCCATATTCTCGCTGGTTTTGGAAAGGATTTTCCGGTCCGGAAAATGTCTTTTTCGGCAATTATTAGCGGTTTTACGATTGTTGCTCGCCCTCTCGGGAAGTTTCCGGGAAGTCGACAAATCAACCTTACGAGCTGAAAGAGGGTTGTTTTGAGGAAATCGTGAAAACCGCCCAAGGAATTTTTTGGACAAAAAAAAAGTCATTCAATTTCGGCGATTGTTTCAGTTGGATAGTAAGTGGGAGATACAATTTTTTTCTGTCATGCCAAAATTCCGATTCAATAAAGTGCCGCGAATCGATCGAACGTTCTTTATGATTTCGGTTAAGTAATTTTGGAATTATTCCAAATCAAATAATGTGGAGCGTAAAAGGAATATCTATGATAAAATACCTGATGCGATTCGAAATTTAACTAGCTTATTATAAAAGGGAACGTTCCAAACATGAATAAACCGGTAGAAAGCATATAAAAATATTCCTGCAAACCAGCAGGAGACCGTGGCCTTATTTAGACACCCGTTCGGAGATTTTTCGTCTCGAAAAATGTCTTTCACCCGATAATTGGCGGTTTTACAGCTGTCGCGCCATCCGGGTCGTTCCGGGGACGTCGCTAAATCACCGACGCGGGGTGGCGGAGGAGTCTTTTTCGGTGCCTCCGCAATAACCTTATCGCGTTGCGGGAATGGAAAAACCACCCCGCGAGTTAATTCGATGATCGAAGATTAAGTAATTAAGTAAGTGAACAATAGCAGCCGCCCGCCCCCGGAAATTTAAAACTGCTCCGGGCCGACTACGTTCCCTAATTTAAGGTTAGGACTTGAAATATTAACGGAACGGGAAAGTTAACGGCTGCTGGGGGGTTTTATAAACTTGATCGTCGTCAATGAAGAAAGTGGTTACAGGATTCTTTTTTGTTTCATTTTCGCAGTAAGCGAATGGGAAAGCGAGACTTTGGAACTTCAGCAACTATCCAGGTTGGCGATGGGATCTTATTTGTGCATCGCATCGAACGGGATTCCTCCGTCGGTCAGCAAAAGGATCAAAGTCAGTGTCGATTGTAAGTATCGCACCCGTTAACCCGATTATCGTACACAGGACACCCGGAAACTGTCCCGCTCTCTCTCTCTCTCTCTGTGCCGCACCTTTGATGTCGATCTGTTCGAAACATCGAGGCGATAAGAGAATTTTCAATTGACTTTCCTGTCACAAACTAGCCGATCAATCGATTACGTGAATATTCGGGGATGTGGAAAGCACTTCGTCGATTTTCCCGAGAGGTGGTCCCAAAAATTGATTTCACACTCACGTTTTTGCAACCACTCTTCCAATCAGTTTTTCAATTCTCGAATCATAATAACCTACCAAAAACTCAATCCTTTTTTGTTACTTGATTCTGAACATACAAATTATCTATTGTAACAAGAATTTCTGTCTCTTGCTCGAGAATACTTCGAATTAGTCGCGCTGTGTAACGAATCGTTCAATTTAAACGGCACACTCGAGTGAACGGTTCACTCGGCCGCACACTGTAGCGAATGAGCGACTCACTGGAAACAACCACTCACTTGACAGACCGGCTCATTCGAAGTCCTATGAAACGCACGGCTTTTTTGAGAGAAGCGATTTCTTCGAAATTATCGGTTCAACTAATTTAATGTACGGGCTTTCGCTTTTGTTAATGTATCACTCGTTTTATCGCGTGAAATTACTGTGCCGTGACTCACTGTGCCGTTAATGATGGGTCAGTCGTTTATTTGAAGTGTGCCGATACTTCTCGCTCCATTGACTCAAACCTTAATCGCTCACAGTCATAGTAATAATAATAATAATAGTGTTTACTGAGCAAATAGATGCATCAAAATTTGCACAAAAGAAGAGAGTTCGGTGGCTCCTGTCAATAAAGCATAATGAAAAAGAATTTAATTAACAAACCTAAAACCCAGCTAATCATCCATATAAACCAAATATAATCAAAAACAAAAATTTCACAAAATAACGAAAAAATATACACTTTCATATTCTAAACAAGATGTATAAGTATAATGAATAAATATAATAATAATAGATAAAGTCAGTTTCCGACTGATTCGTGCAGCGAAAACATCTCTGATGATGCTCGGTGTGATCCCGGCGAAACGTCAAAACGCTTGTTTTTCCTTTCAGGTTTCTAGCGATAACCAACAGACACCAATGGTACCACATATACTTCCGTCCGAGACAACTTAGAAGTAAACAAGTATAATAAAGTATATATAAGTATGAAAAACAAAAATTGTTTGCTCAATAGTCATGAAAAAAAATTTTAAATACACTTTCAGAAAAAGCCCAACATCCTCTAAACTTAGCAGTGTTATGTTTGGGAATTGTGTAAGTGTTCACCTTCATGTCAACATTGTGCACTTGCGACCGTAAAATCAAAAAAATTTAGCCTTCAAGTTCTCTGTAATATGGAGTAACATGTTGTTTGTAGGGTATAAAACACCCAAATCACATAGCCGCGTTCTGATCCACCTGTAACCTAGATTTATTACACCGTGTCAAAAAGCTATAATATACACAACAACAATAGTCAATGTTTGGAGAAATGAACGTTTTCACTAGCTTCAATTTTGTTGTAGGTTTAAGGCAGTGCTTGTACTTGCTGATAAATAACACTACACAAACTTTGTTTTTAAAATCGAGTGTCATCTATGACCAAAGTCAAGTTTCTCGCACTGGACGGTATAACCGTCGATCAGTCAAATCTAGTTTTGAAAGTCAGAGCCAATACACATTGCCAACGATTTAGAAGGCTTAATTACTCATACACCATTCAGAAAGGTTTAACAAATCAATATTATTATTGTTTATGGTATTTTCGATATCAGCTAACCTACAAGAAATATATAACTGAATATCATCATCATACAAGTGGTAGGAACAGTATCCTATGCTGCTTAAAATCAAAAGTATACAAGGAGAATAAAATAGGACCAAGAATGCTTCCTCGGGGAACACCGCTTTTAATGCACTGAGTCGAAGTTTTACCAATATAACTAGTTCGTTGAGTTCTTGACATAAGATAGGTACGAAACCACTCCATTTCATCCGCATTAAATCCCAGTTTCTTCAATGTAGATAGCAGTAGAATAAAATTTACAAAATCAAAGGCTTTGCTGTGATCTAAAAGTACAAAAAAACCATGTGGGAATTATATAAGCAGAAGCAATATCAAATGTCACTCTCCACTCTATGGCCAGAAGGTAAAACCTGACTGAAATGCAGGCAATATATGGTTGAGATCCAGGTAAAATATAAGTTGTTTAGCCACTATTTTTTCCACAATTTTTTACACATCAGGTAGTATGCTGATCGGGCTCAAAGCTCTCAGCAGCAGTTATCCTAGCACAAGGAATTATGAAAGCCGATTTCCAAAGATTGGAAAAGGTTGATGAGTCTATAAACTGTTAACGACAGAAAGTAATGCATCTGAGCAAATCAAGTTTCAAGTCAAGATAAAAAACTCTTTAAAAAAAACGCAGATTTCGAAATTTCACGAAAGGAAAGAAAGAACTGAAAAAAATTTTTTCTTGTATTTTAGTGTATGCACTTTCATGTCAAGTTATTCTGTTTCATTTTTTTGGATTGTATTTTGGGCTCTTTTTGTTTCGACGTTTCTAATATCTGTTTTCGTAAAATCGTCCTTATTTCCCTTGTATGGCGTTTAATTTTATTTGCTAACCGTCAGATTAGTATTATCGTCTCGATCATTCTATCGAATAAGATGCTCACAATCGAATTTCAAAATTCTTCTCTTGAATTGCAGGAATATAATACAAAAAGAACAAAACAGAATATATGGAAGTAATCAAAAAATTGCGGCCACTACAGTAAAAGGAGGATTTTCAAAAACTAAATCGGAAATATTGTTAGAGGCACAAACACCTATTTTCTATTTTTAATATAAACATTAAACATTTTCTTACATCAGTATGTAATCCAAAATCTAAATATAGATCCTAAATACGCTGTAGATATCGAAACTGAAGAACAGCTATGGACGAAAAATCGAAAGAAGTTTAAGCAAAAATAACAATTTAAGTTTTTCTAAATCTAAAATGAAAAAGTAATACCCACAAATACAAACAAAGAATACTGAAATAAATCTAACTAAAACGGAGACATTCGTTTAAAAATCCCAATTCACTAATCGTAAAAGCAGAGTATAAGATGGTTTCCAAAAGGAGTGTAAATCGGTTATAGCATTAGAATCAACTCTACAACATCTTGCAACAATACTCCTACAGACTACAGTCAGGCCAAAAAATTAATCGCATCCTGTTGCCTGTGCGGCGGATGAATTTATTGAGTAATTCAATCATTTTTAAGGAATTGGTTTTAATAATAACATTTATGGAGTCCGTAAATTGAACAATACTCAATTGTAAATATTCAGAGAATCAAGGATTGAATACCTCGTGCAAATTAAAATGAAAAGTTAGGAAGTCATTTGTGGAGAAGTGATAAGGAATGATCAAGAAGAGGTGAAAATGCTTCCAGAATTGAATTTCTCATCACGTCATTCGACTTAAATTATATCATCATCGTAAAAACCGGTGGAAATGCGCCTGAATTGAGCAAAGTATGCGAAAATTCATAGGATGTCATGAAAATACAATATTCAGCCGTTGAATGTTTTATGAAAGACGTGAGTGAATTGGTATCGGGTAGTTATTATATCGCGAAAGAAAAGTAGCGAAAGCCGGTGAATGTTTAAGATGTTTGGAATGCCGGCAAAACCTCGGAAACCTATGGGGGTGGTTTCATCGTTAAGGATCAGCATGTAGATCGATCGATAACGGGTGGGGAAGGTCTGTGGATCGGTTAGGGATATGTTAGCTGTCGAGCAGCTCGGCCCATCCGATGATATCTTTCTCATTCATGCGTTGCGGCGTTTTTCTGATAAGCCTGTCAGGTCCAGAGAGTTTCTCCAGATTCTGTGGCCCCGTTGTCCGCTGCCGCTCGTCGTTTTCCGATACTTTTGCCACTAACGGGAGGCGATGGGTGGCATGTGGGGACGGCGACCGTTCGGGATTATTCATTCGGACCGTCCGCGTCGGTGGCGGCGGCGTCGGGGGAAAGTTCCTCGGTTCGTAATTCGGCCTGTCAGACCGACAATACAAATGCCGAAGCCTTGGCCGAAATTATAGACTGCGTGTCGGACAGGACACAATAGCAAAGTAATGCGGACTAGTCGGTCATTTGTCCACGTTCGAATAGATTGCTGCGAACAGTGTTCGATACATTAAAGCGCGATTTCGATCTTGATTGTGTTCCGTATTGCACACGTTGGACTTTCGATGGAAAGCGTTCATTATTTCGGAAATTTCCCGGACCAGACCGTCACGATTAACCAACAATGTCCGATATCGAAGGACCGTACCCGGCAAATTCGGCAAAGCGACGCCGGGACAGCGTCGCGCCGCGACGCCTGTCGTTAACGTGTAGTTCGTATCGTTCGAAACTAATTTGATTTGAATTGGTGATGTCTGTCGGCATTCCGTTGCGGTGCCTCGACGATGTTTATTGTTGGCACAATTAATTGCGCCATCATATAACGCATAATGACATTAATTGGAACGCTCAGCCTCGCGCTCCTTCGATCTGTTTATATGCATATCGCGACAGGGTGGATACCACCGCGCATTCGCCAAATTTTTCGAATGTTTTTTCAGCTGCCTCGTTACTACGTTTCTATTATTGTAATCCTCTTTATTTATTACTATTATAACTGCAGACCTTTGTTGCACTAGTTATTTTCAGACAGTATTCGTAATGCAGCAAAGAGAAGTCCGATTAACGATTTTATTGGAATTTCAATATCAAAATTTGTTCCTATTGAAGTTATATTACACGAGATAGATTATATTAGTTCAGTTGATTTATTATGTTAATTTGAAAAGTAACTCATCAGTGGTCGACTGAACCGTCGAATCGCATTTATGAAGCTCAAAACGTTGTATTAGATTGCGCATTCACTTTCCTTCAAAAATTCAAGTAAGCACGAATAAAACGTTCAATCTTAGCCTAAGAGTTACCACAGACTTTTCCGATATCCACCAATAATAATTGGGATTTCAAGTACTAATGAAAAACGCAAAAGGGGTTTCAGCGCTCGCCTCGCCGGCCAGTCTTTGATATCCATCCAGAAAGCGGTTCAAGTTCTAATAATAAAAACAGCAACGACGGGACGCGATCCTAGAAGAAATCCAATATATATCAGTGGAAATAAAACTTTTTCAAATAAATATCATCTTTCGGACGATAACATTGATCATCGTTATCCTTATTGTTCTTTCCGGCAGTTCCTCCGATGCTATGGATACCACACCAACTGGTCGGCGCCCCGCTCGCCTATTCCGTCACGTTGGAGTGTTTCACCGAGGCCCATCCGAGCTCTCTGAATTACTGGACGAGGGAAGATGGTCAAATGATACACGAGTCACGGAAATATCATATGGAGAACATCGTCGGCAGTCCGGCTTACAAAATGCATATGAGGCTAACCCTCAATAATATCCAGCAATCCGATTATGGCACATACAAATGCGTAGCCAAAAATCCTAGGGGAGAGACTGACGGCACGATCAGATTATACAGTAAGTAGCGTAAAAGGTAATTTTAATATGTTTATCATAATTAGGCTGAAACTGAAGCATTAGGACGTCGTCTGTTAAAACTTTCACCTAATTGGCGACAATTCTTGAGAGTAGTGAACGACGGCTTCCATATTCGGTTTTAAAATTAGCAACATACTGTTGTATGGTGCACAAATCCTCTTTGCAGTGTAATTTCCAAGCTATTTCTCCTTCAAAGGTGAGAAGAAAAAGAAACCGTTCCGATATTAGCCAAAATCGGGCGATGACCGGTTTCGGTAATCTTAATTAGTCGACGGGGTTCAATTACAGCGCACCGCCGTCTGTTATTGTCCCCGCGTCCCCAATCGCGCCACCCGCGGCCCTCCGATATCCGGGAATACCGAAGTTGCTTCAATCCCCTTTGTGACAGATCTTCGGATAAGATTACTATGCGGCAGTTTGCGTGGCGAATTCCGGGAGGCAATCCGGCGGCCGTTTCTTGTATTATTTATTCACGTAACGCCGGTTTCCGCCAGTTTAATTGGGCATATTTTATCCCTCTCTGTGGCGGCCAAGGAGGACAGAGGAGGGGGACAAGATTGGAGAAGGGCCGAATTTCCGCGGAACTGATTCAACCGTTCATCCTTCTCGACGTTTGGCTCTGGAAAAAAACATTTCGTTTGATTTTTGTCGAGGACGAAAGATTGGACCGGCTCGAAAGACGGAAGGGTAGAGGGGCTAAAAACCGGAACGACGATTAATTATCCGGAAATCCGGCGTTTATCGGGAACGGTGACGGGTATTCCGGGTTTCGTTGATCGTAAAGTCGGTCGTCGGGCCGTCGCTGGAAATTAGGGGACGTGCGATTTTATCTTTTCCGTGATTGTTTGATCCGAGTCCTAAATCTCGGGCTCAGACGATGCGCCGCGGTTCCTTGAACTGGACGATGACGCTCTACGAGCCAACTAACACGTTCGCCTATCGATGTGTCGGGAATAATCACATCCTTCGTTCGTCATTTTCAAATTTATTTTTTTATAACAACCGACCCATTTTTTTTAAACAATAATCGATAATACTAATATTTTTCTCTTAAAACTCTTTCTTATCTGATCAATATTTGTATAATTATTATTATTCATTCACATAATATTTGTATTTATAGATTGAAATATTCTTTTGAGACGCAGTAACTATGCTAATTATTATACTTGTCCTTCTTCTTCTCATGAGAAAGAAACATGTTAATTAAGTAGTTCATTTTAATTAAATTCAAAAGTTGTTGCAATCATTGTTACATCGAACGGATTCTGTGACAAAGAGAATACGGGCTCGTTTCCTTAATAGGTAAATGCCTTTTTTTAGGAGTGCTTTTGGTATAAAGACTGCCAATTTTTGCGTCTGTGACGCGGAGCGCCCCCTTTCATCCCCCTTTAACGTGACAAGATTCGGCAAGTCGGGAACCGAGGTCGACGCGTGTCGTTCCTATAGCAACAGCTTGGGCCGCGAATTTCGTTTCTTGCAGACAGGGAGCAGGCAATTTAAAATGCCGGTTCTGTCCCGTCCGAAAACGTCTGACGGTCAAGCAACGACGACGGCGGCGGCGGTGGCTTTATTAAGGGACATCCCTTGTGTTTCGCAACACGACCGTTTGGGAATTTTCACGTTAACTTGTAGATTAACCGAGAAGTGCACTAGTTTTTCTTTCGTTTCCGATTTTCTCGAGCTCTTGTTTTCTGATGTGTTATTTAACTATTTTTAAGCAAGTTGAAGCATGTTTTTGTCGTAGCTTCTTCTCCGCCGTCGACGACCACGTCGCCGAAACCTCCCACAACCAGAGCACCCGACGGACGAGGTCCGGATAATTTTGGTGGCGAAGCCGCTGTCAATTCGATCGGAGGAAATGTTTCCTCGCAGAATCGACTAATTAATAAAGGTATAAATATGGATCTTTAGGGATTTCCACGACGAAAAAACACTTTTTTGTGCTTCTTTTGCAAGTAATAAACTAGTGAGGTTTTTTTGTTCCCATTAAAGATTTATGCAGTATATACAACTGGTAATAGGTATCAAACAGGGTGAGTCACCTATTATTAATATCAAGAATGAACCAAAACGACAGTATAATACTAGCTGAAAGGTTTGTGGAAAAAAGTTCCAAGGGGCAAGGGTATCCACAATATGATGTTGTTTTTTGTTGCTATGTGGCGTTCTTCCAGAGATATGTTTTTTTTCTTTTAGTTTGATATTTATTTTCTGCTAGCTGCTATTGAGACACATCCAATGATATGTTCATCTATAAAAGGTGTTCTAACCATTCTTAACAATACAGTAAGGCATTCTTCTTATCATGGATTGAATGGAACATTTCTATAAAAAATATCACTAACGAGCACTCGCTAGAAAAAGTCCAGAGGTGTCATTTTCTGGTCGCCATTGACTCACAAAATTTTCATACTTTCGAAGTTTGTCTAGTCTCAATAATTAGTGACTCATCCGGTATAAAGGTGAGCTCATATTCAAAATTTTTTATGAAACTTGCTCGGATGGTTCATTCGGATTTCCAATTTTTTACATTTTTTATAAACAATGATAAAGTAAACAGATTGACCCAATTTGATAATGTAATTTTGTTGTCTAAAACCAAATGAAATTTTCATTCCTGTGCTGAGACTGGGACAGTTGGCATAAAAAGCAGCAATTTAGGTACATATACAGGTGTCCCATAGTTTAAAGTCAATCCGAAATCGTTTAACAGAATAAGTCATGATAGTTATCAGAAAAATAAAACAAAAATCCAAGTAATGTATTTAAAAAAAATCGTGAAAATCTAGTGACGGTCTTTTCACTCCTGTTACTACAAATATCATGTTTTTTTCAATAATTATTTCTGTTATGTAATCTCGAATACTTCGTTCTCAAACTGTACCCCATAATTTATGATCAACTGCTCCAGCTAAGAAGATGTAATTTATTGCCCATCCAAAGATTCACAATGAATACTTTATCCTGTTTCAACTTACGATACTGAAAAAAAATACTACGTAAGTTGGGCAAGTAACACTAAAAGTTAGCACTGTTAATAAGGATTCCAAAATGCTAATTCATTTTTAAATTGCGGTGGTTTTTTATGTTTTCAGAAAAATACATTCTCAACTACTGTTTCTTAATTATTAAAAATAATTCAAATGTACCCGTGGCTCTCCTCTGGGCCGTGAGTTTTACGATTCCATTTGGAATGAGACGGACGGGTCATAAGACTAAGTGTGAATGAGACAAATAGTGTCTCTAACTTGACAGAGTCAAAGGGAGCCATTTTACATCTTTTGTAATTTTAATTGATGTTAAAAATTTTTTTTTTAATTTTCTGATAACTATCATGACTTACTCTCTTAAAAGATTTCGACTTATGGGACAGGCTGTATACAATTTTTTTTTGGATTTCATCCAAAGTGCCTAAGCATTTTCAAAAATACAGAAAACTACAAAAATGATATGATTCGATTCTGTATGAAGGCGTGCGGCTTGAAAAATCTCAAAGTCATATAAAAAAGAAAAATCAGGTCAAAAAGTTTAAAGTCACCAAGTTTATATATGCGATATATATGAAAATCGAAGAACACTTTGTATCCAACCGTTTAAATATTTTTGAACTGTATTCCCATCGAATCGTCCACTTGTAACACCTATCGAATTGATACTGGCGTGAAAGGGTAATCGGCTTTGCTTGATGTACCAAATAAACACCCCAACATAAATCGGATAAAATAATAAGGTAGGTAGCAAAGTGCACGTTTTCCTATATCGTCGTCGTCAATCGTTTTCATTTTGCATGAGCGGAACACAAAAGGGATATCGTCGAGAAGGCGCTGAAGACCGAAATTTTAATCAACCGTGGAATCAAAAAAATCTCAATCAAGTCGGCGGAAATGGGACGCGCCGAAAGTGAAACGCTATCAAAAAGTTGGTTTCTTTTCCCGTACGAAATTTCCATCAGAGTTATCTGACGTTCTCTCCTTCTTCTTCTCATCTAAATGTAAATAGCTCGGATAATTTTCAAAAGACCGAATCGGTTCGAGCGGAACGGTGATAAATATTCGTTGACGTGCGCGACTCTATACGTCGAGCCAGTTATTTTTCGCGCCCAGCTATGAAATTTCGTCGGTTATTTGTTCGCGTCCGTGTGTGTCTCCCGTTCGTTAGCTAATGGAAATTCCGTTACTGTCGCGATATAAGATAAAATCCATCTCCAGTTTGGATCTGGACCAGTAGGGGATGTTTGCGATCCCATTTGGCCCCGATCTAACGTGGAAAAGTCGGATGTTGGAATCAAGTTATTGAATTAGCTATCTGGCCCGGGAAACGTTCGATTCGAAGACGGCCTAATTACGAGAACAGGCACCAGAAAACCCTGTCATACACCATATGACTGTTAGGGGTTTTGGCAGTAGAACGCTACCCTCGATTCAATCATATCTGCTGTTTTAGACACATAAAATGATAACAAGTATTAATTGAAACTTTTTTTTCCAGATTCGAAATATCAACCGAATTTATATGAGGTCAATAAATTTGAACAAAAAAGTTCGAAGAACGATGATAAGAAAATTACTTCAGAGTCAAGTAACGGAGGTAAGACGCATAAATTTGCAAAACTGATACCGTATAAACCTTATCTCATTTCAGGCATGTCTCACACGAAATTTTCTATTATTGTAATATTTTCTTTAGCATTCACGGAATATAAGTGCATATATTGAACGGACTTACCATCTGTTAAATTGGATAACATGGAGATTATATATACGTAAATTTTCGAATAAAGACTGATAAGCGAACTGGTGGAGAAATGGCATTTTCATTTTTGAATTATTCAACAGCGCCATCTGCATGAAGGTTATAAACGGTACAGGGTGCGGCAGCTTGCTGAAACAGGCAACTGTGTGCAGCGAACATTCGTCATTGGCTTATGCAACGTATGGCCAACCCCGCCCCCTTACCCTAGAACAAACGTTTTAATACATTTGAAATCAACGAATAAAAAAGATTTTCAGCCGTTTTCTTCCCTTTAGTTAGACAGAAACTTCCTATCACTCTAAACACTACTGCTTACACACTTCTACTAGAATGAGCCACCAATTATGTTTCAAGAATCGAAGAGCAGCAGCTGATCTACAACCTGTTCTATAATTTTCCGAAAATTTTGTTTCAAACGAGGGAAACCCCCAATTTACTATGCAATGAACTGATAAATAATATTGGTAAGATCGACTAATTAAGAACCTACATTATCCAACGAAAATTTTATTTTACAACTGCCATTTTGTATCTTGGATTGATAATAAAAATTGAGATTAAAATTTTCAGAAATAACTTTATATTTGACAGTTCTAAATATTCTGAGACTAATATGTATGTATAAAATAAGGAAAACATAATTCAATCATTTGCTCTAACAAATCCTTCATCTTAGAGCCTTCAATCCAAGTACTTGTACTTATGCATAAAAAAATTACGAACCTTTAAAAAAACAGAAATGATTTCTGTAAATCTGAAGTATATAGAGCAGGAACTTCAGTTGTCATCTCACCAATAGACACTGACCTTGTCTACAACTAGTCTGTTCAGAAAATTCAATGTTTGAATTAAAATAGACAAAATGAATTAATTTGGAGGCTCTAAGAATATGGATGTTGTTACATTCTCTTTTGACATTATTTAAATCAGAATTGCTGTTGCACCCAATTATAACTCTTTCTATACGCTATTGATTTTTGATCATATTTACTAAGGTTTTCATCCCATGGGTAAACTTCTTATACTGCCCACTCAACGCTTCATCAAGAGCGATCTTCAGCGACGGTACTTCCTTTTGATGGTTCAACAGCGTGATGAAAAATTTATTCCACAATTCTGAATGCATATAACGTGGAATTTTCTCCTTAATCGTCCACACGTCGTACTTCTTTAAAATTTCCATATATTTGTCAAAAAGTAGAACGTAGGTAGTAGCGGCGACGCAAAAGAAATCCGTATGATAGTTCCAAGGTCGATTTTCACGCATCTCGCAGCACACAAAACTATCAGTCAATACTTTCTTCGTGAAATAGGTGTCAGGCGGATAGAGCGACATGTCAATACTGCATCCGAAGTCAATCAACACCAATTCAATGTTACTATCGGGAGTAAGCTCTATGAGGAAATTATCGGGTTTTATGTCAGCGTGAATTATTTTCACTTGATGTAATGCTTCAATGATGTGCAGCATTTGTGAGGCAAAGTAAATGCATAAATTTTCGCTAACAGCTTTTCCCGTTTTTTGTTTCACCATGTTAACCAGATCCAACAAAGAACCGTGTGGCATGAAATGACATACCAGTACAGATGATGAGTCACCTGCAATAAAAGCACTCATTAAATTTATTCGATCGGTAATAGATATGTCATATTCACAAAGTGAACAATACTCACTATAATATCCAGTCAAAATATTCATAAATCTTTCCTTCATAGGACTATTTCTAAGTCTGTCATGGATCTCTCGACATATATAAAACTCCCATTTGTTCGGTGGCTTCTGACATTTCAGGGCGACCACCTTATTTGTATTTATCTGTAAAGCTTTGAAAACAGTACCAAAGTTACCCTTTCCTAACATTTTCTCTATAATATATTCATCCTGGCCAAGATAATGAGATTCTCGTTTGCCTGTCACTTTGGGCAAGCTTCGAACGACGTGGTAATCACACTCAACGTTCGGACCAGGAAAATCAATCAGACGAAGAAGTTTGTTTATCTCAGCCGCCCGAAATGGATCAGAGGGTACATTTAAATGGCTGCGGTCAGCTAAAGTGCAAGCGTCGTAAGTACTGGAGCTGGGTGCGGCAGCAGAAACAGCGATTACTGGTTGCTCTGGGCAAATAGGTAACAGATCACCTAGCAGACTCTTTCTTAGAGCCTCATTTGCCAAACTATTTTGTGCCAGATAATTGCTATGATCATCCTCGTTTGTGGTTGGCGACTTCAATTTTCCACTACTCGACGTGGACCTGTTGAATATAAAACAGTTTCATTTAGTATAAGATTACAAAATTTAATTTTTACATGTCACCCATTACGACCCTTAGTATTGTGATTTGACTAATTCGCAATCCTAACCCATGAAAAATTCCGCGAATGAAAAAAGAAAGCCACCCAAATAAAAACAACATAATTTTCATACACTTTTGACAATATCATGACAATGGATTTTCTTTGACAAATATGGACTGAACATATTATATACATATTTAAATGCAGAGTATAATTAGTAGTAGTTTATGGAGACATGTACCGACCTTCTGGAATTCTAGAGACTCACAATATATTCAAACAGGAATCGTATTATCTTCCGCAGGATGTGATTCAGAATTTGGATTAAAAACCTCGTCGCTCATAAACTGTAATAACTGCCCAAAGGTGGGAATGGGAATATTCGTTTTCATTATTTTCAATAAAAACATATGGTTATAAACGCTTCAAAAATAATAAAAATAACGTAGTAGCACCAACTTTTACTGTGCATTCATTTTATATGACCTAAAAGCATAAAGGCTCACCTATAACTTTTGCTTTCTTCAGTAATTGGATCTAAATTATCCTTGGTATGATCTAACCGGACTTGCATGGGTCGTCGCACGCTAGCGCTTTGAAATCGATTTTGCGTCGGTGTGGCAATTTTTTTAGGAGTACTGACTTGACTTCCTTTTATATTGAAGGAGAACATTTGCGTATTCACGCTTTCATCTATGCAACGGTCCTGGCCAGCCTGCTCATCTTCTTCGTCAAAATAGGCGTAGACTGGCTCACAATTATTTTGAATAGAGGGTTGACTATCTATGAATATAACATCGTCGTCGTCGTCATCAGTATCAGCCTCAAAACTTGATATAACAACATTCGCACTATCTATTGGTTGAGCTGCGCTTCCTGCCGTATCGCATCCTCCTCTAGATCCAGTCTCACAAAGATCGTCGGCGCTCAGAATTTTGAAAGGTGTCTTCATGGCGCTAACCTTTGGTTGTGTTACCTCCCGCTGCACAACAGAAATGAATATTAGTATGAATTTTTATATATTAGCATATACTTTTCTTCTTTTTGAACGAAATTATTTAGACTCATTACAGCCCTTCTATAAAAACAACTTATTATACTATTATTGCGTATATATTAGAATCATATACTTCATTCTTGAGAAATAAGCACATTGCTAAAGAATACACATTATATATTTACCCGAAACTCAGGATTTAAACTTGTGGGTCTCGTCGTTAATGTAACAGATGATGGTTCCATATCAGAGGTACTCCATACATTCTGTATTTGTAGCTCCCCTTGCATTACTTGTTTTATTAAAGGCGATGTTCTGTCAGGATTAACAAGATGATTGCCTGTATTCGGTTGGTCGAGTGACTCGCTGTCCATCAGCTCGTCATCACAACCATGAAATGATTTCATAAGCTCTCCATTTTCAGATGGAAATCGATGCTAAAAATTATTCCAAATTAATACATTTCGCTTATTACTTTTCTAGAAGAAAAATGAAACCCCACCTCCAGCGTTTCCTGTTTCTTATTCTCCACCTCATCGTCATCTACACAATAGCGCGGTGCACGCAACTCTTCCAAACTATATTCCGTATTTGGATCCGAATAAACGAGTGCTTTTGGATACATAGATATCACACGACTATCTCTAACCTCAGGAAGCGTCCTTAAGTGGACCCAATTATGGAAAACTTCTTTGGTTTCAGGGGGGAATTCTTCATCAATATGTACTGAAAAATATAAGCAGAACTGTAAGGTTTTGGGAAGAAAAAAAAAGACACAGTAATTCAGAGAAAACAATACACCTCATTGGAAATTGCAGTATTTGTAACGATTAGTTCCGTTGTTTTCTGTTGTTTTTTCTGCATTCAAAATTATGTAAAATCATTCGAGCAGAAAAGTCTAACTAATATAATGTTTCATTTGTCCTTAAAACACGATAAGAATTGCTTGATGATTCGCAAAATTATGGTAACGTGGTCTTCTCAGTGCAAAAAGTGCAAGTTTCCTGTAATGACCGAAATATATCTATCTATATGTTCTTTGATTGAAGTGGTTATACTTCGGACTCTTTTTTTTGGGATTCAAAATTATTTGGACCAATAACATTACAGTATTCTCTTTATCAAACGCGTATAAATAGTAATTATGCAACTCATGATAAATTGGACCAATAGCAATCGAGTATTTTCCTTAGCAACCATGTATAAATAAGCGAATATACTCTTTGACGACGTGATATAATCGCTTTGGTATATCGGCGGGTCGATTGAACTAACGAACATAGAAATAACGATAACAATATGAACATTATTCAATATCTGTCACAGAAGTGGATATTTATTTGGATCGACAAACGTCAAAATATACATACAGAATCAAAATAATCTTTCATTACAATGGATGCATTCATTGTATAATCTCATCAAATACCACTCGCTTTTCGCTCGTCACTCGATGTAATCCTTTAAAAAACAGATTACGTCTCGTGACTCGGACAACTATTCGGTTATTTTCGATGCTCTTTTGGTATTACTAACAAATATATCCCCGGAAAGACGTGATATAATCACTTTGGTTAAGCGAAATAACTTACATAAAAGTAACAAATGTATGATTAAATAACCGTCATAGATGTGGATATAGCAAATAATTAGGAACTGACCTTTAAATTTGGGAGTTTTTGGAAGAGCTCTTCTCTTTGTGGATCGTGCAACGTTCCACGGCCCTGGCTTCATTGTATTCTCTTTTGGGGCTTCCTGTCTTTTAAAAGTTGTAATAATGCTTTCAGAAGGCACTATCGGTACCATCGATTCAGGACCCTTGTAAACTGAAATCCCAACATTCCTTCTGTTCATTCCAGACGTTCCAGGTAAAACGGTGGATGCTTCTCCGATCCTCATCACTCCCACCTGTCCTGTCATAGATGTAGGTAGAGATGTTAGGGCTTCACGTCTTTCCATCAACGCCCGCTGATTTGGACCATGTAATACCTAAAATTAAAAATCAGAACGAATGTCTGTATTATGATTATTATTTTTCGAGATACTTACATGCACCCCCGCTGCAATCAAAAGATTCTGATATGCAGCTTCCAAATCTTCATACGGCTGTGCCCTTGCATCTTTCCCCATTCCAATAACTACATTTGCATTTTTGAAATCGCCTACTACTTCATAATAATAAGACCATGCTTTATAGAAATCTGCGCAACCTACAAACATATTTTTCTTGTGCAACATTTGGTACACTTCGATGGGAGAGGCTTGTAGATCAATCTGAAAGAACAGGTATCTCTTTACTATTGATATGAGGTGGAAACCAATGTTGAATAGCAGAGGTAATTAAAAAACCAACCGGTGAGTTTATGCAAAGAGAGCTCATCTACATAGTGTATGTACATTTTTAAAACTTACAATTCATACCCGACATACGGATACATAGTGGAATTTAAAATTATTTAAAAAATATTCTATTTCACAAGCGAAAAATGTCACTTTTGAGTTTGTCATCATACACTTACATATTTAATCCATAATCTGCAAAATCTTCTGTCGTTCCTATAGCGGGGATCGTTTTCGAAGATTTTCAAACATCTTTCTAATATTTCACCCAAATTTCCTTCATGGCCATTTTTGGGATAATTTTGTTCGACGAAATAAATATACTGAAACCATGGTTCCAACGAATCATCTCCTTGATATGTCCTTATAGCAGTTTCAAACCTTCTAAAGAAATGGAATTAAAAAACAGTCTCTAACCTTAACGTCTCTGTCAAAATTACTCTCTTTGAAGCTGGAGTTCTCTTCTGATGGTGGCGTTCGTTTCGGCTTGTAGAGCTAATTCCAACTGTGAGGCATTGCGACCGCTTCGCAGAGGTTGGATATTTTCTTTGCTCAAGTCAATGTTCATTTTGCCGGAACACTATTTTCGAAACGATCGAACAAAACTTGAACGGCAACTCATTACTGTAGATTTATGCAGGAGAAAGAACGACAGTTTTGATGGTCATAGATTGAAGTTGTATCTTAATTTTATTTCTCTATGCGATGGGTACGTGCCAAATTGGTACTGCATTTGTTTCATTGTGACGTCACCTGGGTGATGATGTTTGATTTGATGGTTTTTTATTTCTTGTTAGTGAAACATTTTAAAGATTGGTCAATAAAATTATCGAAATATATTTCCTCTATAGGTTCCAGAGCAACTGACAAAATGCCAAAATGTAAATTAATAAAGGCATTCTATGAGTAAAGTACTATTTTCTATGGTTTCTTTTATTTATTTCCATTGGGGGTTACTAGTTTATTGCCCTTATGTTGGTAATAAAATCACCAAAAATCACTTTACAACGGAAACAACCGAACCACTAGAAAAGTGGGAATACGGCAGAATTACGTTTACGGTCCACAGCTGCTTATAACGCTTGTTTTGTTAGATAGTTTGGTGACCGTATATTTTATTAAACAGTTCAAAGAGAAATTTGCTTGAATAGTAATCGAAAGAAATGTCTACGAAACGTAAACGGGCTCCTGTGAAAAAAGGCGGAAGGAAAGGTAAAAGAAAAGAAGAAAGTGACATTGATTCCGACTTGTCGGACAGGAGTGATACGGAAAACGGTCAACAACCAGACGAGGTGTTGATCGCCGGTCACGGTGACGCTCTTGACGAGCCCACCCAATTGCCTGAAGAGCTTTTAAAGACGCTGATCAAGCCCGCTGGACAATTGATAATATTTGGTCAAGTGCATTGGGATAATGTGGGAAAACGCGAGATCAAGCGGACTCCCAAAATGTATCCTAACCTCTACACGCCGCATCTTTTTACAGGTAATTACATATGTCGCAAAATTTCGTAGGAGAAAATCAACAATCTACTTGTTTGTTTACATAACCAAATTTATATCGGTTGTTTTTGATAACCGTTATATCAAAGCAGAATGTATTATCTTGAATGTGACAATAAATGATCACTCAGAAAAGAAAACTGTTATCAGGAACGCAACTTAAGCATCTATGGTTTTAAGTTGAGGATTGAATAAACCAGTATAGCAACTATCAATGTTGCCATCATTGTTTTCACATTGGCACATATTTTCCTGTTATAGTATTTCTGGTGCCTTTTAAATTTCAGAAGGATCATCTCAAGTATGTGTTTAAATTTATGACATGTTTATTGAAAATGTTATTATTAAATTATTTGGTAACAAATTCAAACAAATTTATCAGATTTTTTCACTAAAAAGTTCATAAAACTAAAAGAGATCATTACTGTGGTTGAGACCACTGACTCCTCTGCAGTCAAGTGAACTACTTAAAGTACCTAATGCTCACCTCAAAGACTTAAAAGTGAAAAAATTAATTTAAACAAGCTTTTTTGGGTTCATCTGAAATATACAACTCAAGAAAAAAAATTAAAGCTAATGTTCCAGAAGAAAAATATTTATTTTAAGCAGTAAAAATGGGCTAGAATTGCTGATTATCAAAATTACAACTCAAGTGAATAATATAAATTGATTTTATGAAAGGGGTGAGTCAATATGGACTCCTCCTTGAACTCTAACAGTTTATTAATAATTCTGTACCATTATGTAGTAAAGACTTGAAAACCTAAAAAAGCAGGAAACTCTTACTTCGGTTTTTTAGAATGCAGTAGGATTTTTTTTTGTATAAAAGCTTTACTTGTTATACTTTATTCGTGTAAGTAAATGTTTCTTCCTTTAAGGTATTACTTATACATATTTATAAATTTATTTTTAGACATTTTTAACTATTTTTTAAATTTTAAATAAGTTCTAAAAAAAAGTCACTATATTACCACACTTTTCCACATCCAGTTTTCCTCATTTCTACTTTACAGATTATTAAGAAATGGTCTAAAGTACAGTTATATAATTTTGTTTATACTGGATTTTGACGGTCAACCCTTTTTCACAATCCCAGAAAAAGATGTATATGAAATGTTCGAGACTGGAGCGCAATTGCATTTTACAAGTTGCTTTTGAACAGACTTACAGGTCCGTTTAGCTGTGAGTGGCTGCGTTGCTGCACACAACGTTATTGTCACAGAGGAAGGCAAATGCATGACGTTCGGCCGAAATACTTTCGGCCAATTGGGTCTTGACGACACCGAAACCAGGTACAGTCCAACCCTCGTGCCAGTTCTGGGGGACAAAGTCGTGATTGCAGCAGCCTGTGGTCGCAACCATACGTTAGTGCTGACTGATACTGGCACGGTATACGCTTTCGGAGACAATCGTTCTGGACAGTGCGGCATCGGAAACTTACAGCCCAAAGTGCTGGTTCCTACAAGAATCAACTATCGCGGACCACCAATCGTTAAGGTTTGCGAAATGCCAAAATGAGCATAATGCATTTGAATAAATTTAATAATATAACTTGACAGGTCGGATGTGGAGCAGAATTCTCCGTCATCCTCGATGTCAAGGGAGGATTACACACTTTCGGACTGCCGGAGTATGGTCAATTGGGTCACAACACTGACGGCAAATTTTTCAAGACCAGTACCAAACTCTGTTTCAATTTCGAAACTAGTCCTAAAAGGGTGGTTCTTTACATCGAAAAATCTAAGGACGGACACGTGTCGCCAGTTGATGTTTCTGAAATCGTCGATTTCAGCTGTGGACAAAACCACACTGTTGCAATTGATAGTAAGAAGCGGGCATTCTCTTGGGGTTTTGGAGGCTTTGGAAGATTGGGACATGCTGAACCGAAAGATGAAATGGTAAGTATTTCATCCTTTTCAAAGTATTTCGTTTGTACAATCATGAAAATCCGTTCCTTTAGGTGCCACGCCTCATCAAATATTTTGATATTCAAGGCAAGGGGGTGCGGAGCATAAACTGCGGCTCCACTTACAGTCTGGCACTGTCAGATCATGGTATACTGTTTATGTTTGGTCAAACAAAGAAAACTGGGGAGGCAAATATGTATCCAAAACCAATTCAAGATCTCTCTGGTTGGAACATCCAACATGTCGCCGCAGGTTACACTTCCATCATTGTGAACGCAGATGATGCGATTATCGCCTGGGGCGCTTCACCTACCTATGGCGAACTTGGTTTTGGGGAAATCCAAAAGTCAAGTACCATCCCCAAAGAGGTATATTCTTTTCTTCAAAGATACAGTCCACTTGATTCGTTTCTATCATTCAAACAAAGATGTTGAAATATACATACCGAAAACGATAATTTCCGTTTTAATCCGAAAAAAAAAATGAAACAAAAATTAGGAGCGATTTGAACTAATTGGATCACAAGGGGTGAAAATCTCTATCGTCTTATACAAGTTTTGCACATATTTCCTCAAAAATGTTCTTAATATATCCCTGAGTTGTTTTAGCCTTATTTTAATAACCCATTTATTTTTATAGGTCAACAAGTTGAACGGACTGAAAGTTCATTGTCTCACTATGGGCATAAGTCACACTTTAATGATCGTGGGCAAAGATGGGGCAGCACAAGACAAGCTGAAGAATTTGCAGACTTTTACTCCTTGAAATCGGTCTGTATTCCTTGTCATGGTAAGATATATATTAGGGATTGCTAAGAACAACTTTTTTCAATTCGACACTGTCAATCTGTTTTTAGTGATCGTTTCAACTAGATTTTTGTATGACTTTCAGTATTCCATAATTATGAATGTGAATTATTTTTTATTTACGTAACTTTTGGTACTTGGATTTTTCAATAAACATTTTTTTTAAGTAACAATATTTTATTCCATAGTTTATACAACTGTATAAATTAACTTGTCCTATTCATAGAGGAGAGGTCAACACATCTACTTGAGGCCAGGAAAATTTTCACGTAAAGGTTGTGATGCCCAAAACAGCATTCTATCTTTGTAGAAGCCCTTGGTCATCGTTTCCCGTATACTTTGGCCGCTGGCCGAACCTGTTATATTTAAAAAGTGCAAGTTTGCATTTTCCATATGATCCAGGTCGATATTCGCTAGACTATCCCAATGATTAAGACCATCAGAACGTTGAGGTTTTCTGCAACAATTATATTAGATGACGTAAATATTGAATAGAATGATAATTTTACCCAGTTATTGCAAAATTCGTCCATCGCTCCACTATAAGATTGCTCATGGCAATGTCTTGTGGATTTTCTAGATTAGGAAAAAGAGCTGGCGATTTGACTAAGTAGATCAAATCATCACAATGCGATGCACCTGAATAATGCCATAATGCAATACATTAATATAACATTCATATATGTCTCACCCCAATTAAAAGGAACAGTTTCATTTGTTGCCGCCCAAAATGTCTCGTAGGAGTTTTTTCCCTGGTACTCGAAATTGTAAAAATAGAGGGGCGTATGACCCATAGCCGAATGTATCATCAATGTTTGGTAGATAGGATAGGTCATAGACCGATCACTCCACAACTGTTTGCATACGTAGGCGTGTATTACATTACATATTTTTTTCTTGTTTACTTACATTGAGAAATCCCTGAATATTTTCTGGATCATTTTCATTAAGAAACTCTTGTCCTTTCATATAGAAGTTTTGAACAGCTTTATGTAATTCAAGTTTCAGCGATTCATTCCCGACACTTACGTCGTAGAACATTTCTTTCATCATAAGGGTGGTGTAGTTTTTGTTTAAAGCTTCGCGTGTTTTCGATTGCCTAGTTAAAGCTGTAAAAAATTCATATAAATTTCTCGAGTTCTAGTACAGAGAAAAAGCAGTTCCGAAAATACAATCAAATGTTAAATGCAAAGCAATGGTTAAAGCTTTATTCATTTCGATTGAAATATGAATGGTTAGTCAATATTTATAGAATAAAACCATAAGAACGTTAAACATCTACGCTTCGCGCCTCCACCAAACGAAATGTTGCATAATAACGAGATATCTTACCACTGGCCCTCAAACTGCCTTCGTTTTGAACGGTACCAATAATCCAGGGGACGTTCATAAATTCTTTATTACGAATGTACTCAATAGGAAGTTTGGTCAAAAAAGGCTTTGGGTTTCTCGGTGTCTTAGTCTCAATAACGCTTGTATATGGCATAAGGGGATCAACCGAAAAATACTAAAAAATGTATATAACGGTTGAATATCGATTTTATGAATTGCGAAAAAACTGACTTTAAATTTATCTCCCGATTCAACAAATGTTTTGGCATCTATATTTCGTAAATACTGTACTTTTGATGCCGTCGTGTTACCAGGACATCCCAAAATCTGACACTGTACCTCAAATACCACTTGATGCAACTGGTTTAGAGGGGTGGCCCAAAGAGCTAAGCCCGATCCACTTTGACTGATAGCTCGATGAAATAGATCTGAAAAAAATTCATTGCGATAAGGTTGAAATAAGTGGGCTCCGAACAATACAACCTTTTGAAAGAGGACTTAATAAATGCAGATGTGTGGAACCGGCACCAGCACTGGTACCGATTAAAGTTACACTGTGTCGATTACCTCCGAAACTTTCAATGTTTTGCTGCACCCATTCTAGAACTGCTACTTGATCTTTAAATGCGTAATTACCAGGAGCTTCGTCGTCCAAACTTGATAGAAATCCTATGAGTAATTAATTTTATGTTTTATGGATGGCATAACATGTCTTATTATTACACTATCGCTAATTTACTCTTCCATTAAATTTTTTCTTTGGGACTGGTGGACGTTAAATCTTAATTTACTCCAATATACCAAATGTTTCATATTATTAACTTCCAGCTCCAGTCTTCCCTGTACCAAAGATATCTCTGGTAGTAGGTACGCTTGGTAAACAGCAACTCGCCTCGGCAAAAGCGAATATAATGAAGCGCAAAATTAAAAATTGCTTCAATTTTAAAACCGTTACAGATCAAAAATTTTCATGTGAAGAAACACTCGAGATTAATTCTGCTGTAAATTGTAATGTCCTATTTAGAACATGAAACTGTGTGCGTGAAAGAGCAAAAAGCCATTTTTTTTCGTGCAATTTGGTTCACAATTAATCTTGAAATATTTCATATCCTACTGGCATAAGTTCAAGTTTAAAAGTTTTCAGGGTGCTGTTAAGCACGTTTTCACAAAACGTATATCTCTGATTTTTAAACAATCTTGCTACAATCATAACATTAATTTTACTCACCAAATACTCCCAATCTGTAATTGAAAGTCACTAGAATAACATCTTTGTCCATAATGTATTCAGGGCTGTAATAATCAGAAGTACCCCTTCCTGCGACAAATCCACCCCAATGAATCGAAACCACGACTGGTAATAATGCTTTGTCACTGGCCACCTAAAACATAATGTCTCACAATCGTCTCATAAAATGAGTTTGCAATTGACTCACAGCAGCGGGAACATAAACATTTAAATATAGGCAATCTTCTTCACCTTCAACAGTAGGGTTGCTGAAAAAGTAATTCTTTTGAATGCAGATCGGAGCATCTTTGGAACCGTCCAAGGTGGTGTTCCAGGGAGATGGCGGTTCGGGTGCCTGAAAATAAGTTACTGCCAGGCTATGTTAAACCTTGACAAACTTTACCTTAAATCTCAGTTGACCTATCGGTGGTTGAGCGTAAGGAATTCTTTTATAAGAAGCGAACATTCTTGAATTACGAGAGAATTGATTGACACCTCTGATACTGCCATATGCGGTACTGACGACGGGATCGGAGGATCGGCAAGGAAACGAAGACACCACCCCACAAAAAATGCTTAGACAGCAAAGTTTCCACAACATCTCCATGAAATTTTCTGTGGAGAAAAAGTGAGATGAGCATATCAGGTACAGGGCGAGTTATCAATTATTCCTGTCAGAAAGTGAAGGGACAATGGTTGGGATGGTGTTATTTCGAAATTCAGTTTTCTCAAGTACGAATGATGAATGCTAATCCCGCAATTATAATTATTTTGTCAACTCGTAAAATTCGAACTAGGCCGCAACTGAATTTGAAGATTAAGAAAGTGAATCTAATCGAGGTCATTAAAATTCGTACTTGATAAAAATTCGCATGTTTCGAGACGATATTCACCATAATTATCTGACCGGATACATGAAAATCATGCGGAAATATCGTTGCTAAAATACGTCTGCGAATCACGATTGCGAAAACGATAATAACGAACACGTGCACAAAATATTTGAAAATTTAAAAAGTGCGTTAATTCCAATTTCACTAGTAGAGTGTCGCCACAAGTCATTGTCTATTTGCCAACATTTTGTGGTTCTCGATGTACACCGGTTAAGTCGGCTAGCTTTATGAATTCTGTGCTCGCTTCCGTTATAACTACATTTTTATATATCGCTTAATATAATTGAATTTGCTTACTTTTATATGATTTTTTTGGTTCTACGGAGCCTGGTTCCACTTGAACTTATTATGTTGAACTGAATCGGTGTAATGGTCTATATACCAAAGTATAAAGTTAGCGGACGACACCTGTAGAGAGGGGTTTTATATGTTGGAGACCGTATTCATATCGAACAATTTTCGCATATTGCGATTTGGTTTTAATTGCCACTCGAAATAATCTCGATTACATATTTCGATCTCACTCGAATCGCGGCGCTGTATTGTTCGACAATTTTTGACCAATTTTTATCTTCTGCATGAAACATGGGTCAAAGATTACTTGAATATATAGATTTTTATGTTGAAGAGGTACCTGTGTTTCAAAATTTGATAACAGTCAAATTCGCGTTTTTTTAAAAAAAATACGAGGATTCTATGTAAAAATAAAAAATCATGATAATTTATTCTTGCTACATATATCAATAAAACGGTTAAAATTATGTCACATTGGGGACAGCTGAATTCGATCAATTAAAAACAAAACATATATCGAGCATAGCCTTGGTAAACTGAACTTCAAGGAAGACATAATTGGAAATTAAAGCGAGATAATTCTCCATGTAATATTTTTTTTTCATTGGGAATAACAACTTGAAAAGTACAGAATCTACATACCTGATTTACAAAAAAAAATATTGACAGAATAACGCACTACGTTATATGTATCATCTTTCAAACTCATCACGAAATTTTTCGTAATACCAGTACATACATAGATTCCATTGATGATAGCAACAATTATTTCTGCATTATAACTATCTTATTTTCTTCTTTTACTTTAAAAATAATCATGAATTTCGATTGTGTTAACAAGACCGGTTTAACTCGACAAAATTTTGTCTGATTTGAAATTGGTAAAGTGTAATAAGCAGAATGTGATACGAACCCATCGAGATATTTCATGAGATTTTATTAAAGCTTTACAATTACGGAAAAAACGCATATTGATTTATTCTTCTTAAGAAAAGGGTGTTTCGAAAAGCACTTTTTTATATTATATTTTTACGCTTGTCCTTAGTAATAAAGAACTCGATACACTTCTTATAACACACAATATTACTTTTATATATCGAACGAAAATGTTATTTTAGTTGATATCGGAATGTTATTGAATATATAACTACTAACAGATTATGAATAATTGAAAAATTTTTGTTTAATAATATAATTGAAAAATATTTAAATGACGTATTTCTTTATCAAAAATGAAGCTGTCTATAATTTTGGAAAGGACTAATGATGATTCTTTTTGTTGTTTTCAATGAGAAAATGACATATTGAGGTAGAAATTACATTTTTCGACATGTAAAAATGATAAATACTAAAAAAAAGTACTGAACGTTCGTGTGCATCTTTAGTTTAATTAAAGAAGTCGGATGTTGTCGGTGGCAAGTAGAAATTTGATACCGTCGTTCAAGGTATTCAACCTGGCGGCACGTGTACACTGAAGATATCTTAATATTACTTTCACGATAACAGTGCGAAATTTGTATGCTATTAGTATAGGGTGAAATCATTCCATTGTCGCAGAAAGTTTGATTAACCAAAATGCAACTATAAATATTGTGTTATTGTTATTACATTCTTGTTATCGGTGCAAGACGATAAATTAAAACGAATTTTCGTGCTTATGTAATACGCGTGTATCAACGAGATAAATTTCGCGAAAGGTCGCTTGCTAAAGTGAAGAAATTGCATCTCGATTATCCCTTTTTTGGAGTCGGTTCATATGCTGCGACGTAAAAAAAAATGTTTTATTGTTATCTCATTTACAATCTTGCTGACCTCCTCCTCGTCGTTTTTTTTCCTCGATTCGTGGGAAAAATTACAAAAATGAATCGCCTACAAAATTGCCTGTTTCATACGGAAACTTTTTCGACCCAACAACAAATTCAATAATAATGTGATAGTGCGAGCAATTCTAATAAATAACGTTTACATGAGTGTCTGAATTTATTTATAATTTTTATACAGCATTTTATCTCTGTGAAAAGGTAAATGTCAAAACCAGTTTTATCGCCAATTACCACTAATAAGACTAGTACAGATCTATGCTTTAAGTATCCGAAATGCTAATTCTATAACTCACCTCCACCTATAGAAACTGGCCAATTAACTTTTCCAAAAGTTTCGAAAACCAAATGGAACCTTAGTATTCAATATTTTCTTAATCACTCAATGTAACATACAAAATGCAACAAATAAACGACAACGTGCTTCTCAAATGTAGAACAGACGTTGACTATCGTAACAGCATACTTTGATCAAATTTTAAAGACCAGAATTTCGATAAAACAAATATGTGAAAGAATATTTCCACTTTCTTGTTGATCTCATGGCGTTTAAGGTTTCATAAGAAGTTTGCAGACTTGTTTATTTCAGTCAGCCTTCTGAGTAAGGCAAACCGTTATCAGAACGAAGCGCAGTTTCAAGAAGGCTAAAATAACCGCACCAAGGACAGACCATCGAACGGTAAAACTATTTGAGATTTTTAGCCCTCAGGAATTGATTTCAATAACAAGGCAACAGATGCATTTTGTGCTACCATTGATCAATGAACATCGTCGACAGAGGTTAGTATAGTAGTAGTAATCTTTTGGGATATGGCATTGAATTTAATTGACCAAACAATCAAAATTTGATGACAAAATAATAATTCATTTTCAAGGTTGACCGTTACTTAAAGACGAACTTCTGGTCTTTTGGCATACAGTGTGGGGTCAAATCGGTCACATTCTAAGATGGTTGCAATCACCTTTGCACAACAATCCAAATGTGTTCTATGGGAAGAAATCAGGTGACTTAGCTGGTCAAGCAAGCGGGGAGCAACTTTTAGGTCTTGTGTGGTTTAGTCAGTACATCCAGATGTTATCCAAAACAGGTCGCAAACTTTCGTCAACATGTAACTAAGTAATCAGTAAACCTGAAACAACAACCAAAGTGGTCTTACTTTCGAAGGATATAGCATCATACGTTTGTTGATCTTTGCAAAATTGGGATCCTTATGATGATCGGGTAGTCTTTGCACACATCTGCGCTTGCTGTTGGAACAAATTTTTAAACGACGCTAATCCAATCTATGGATCGTCATGTTGGACATGGGCGGAAACAACACAACGATTTTGGCGCTCTTGAATCTGACAATCTTTTCAATTTGTTGTGGCTTAATCGTCAAATCACTGCATCACCCCGATTCAGCAATTTTGTTTATGAAAAATTGGATTCAAGAAGAATTGTGAAAATCTACTGTCTCAATTTTTTGTCAACAAAGATGGCGAGAGATGACAAACAACAAGTAATCCAACAATTTTATACAGAAATTGACTTATTTTTCCTACACCTATGTGCAATGGCTACATAGTTTCGCTAAATATCCGAAAAAAGATACGCTACTCTCGACAATTTTCGGAAATTGCTCGTAGATATATCAACTCAATTTCTTATAGGGGAGGAAATACCCAGGTGCCCTTGGATTTTTTTTTGTCGTTTAATGCATGGACGTATTGTATATTTCCGATGTGATTTTGAAAAAATGTAGTTTCAAAGAGGTATAAAAACCACCATCAATTGGAAAAGATACGAAAATTTTTATTTTACAAAAAAAACTAATCGTGTAATACAACTTTGGAATAGAAAACAAAATTGCGTACTATGGATATTAATATCGTAATTTTAGGTTGATTCCTCAGTCTTGAAATATTTTACGGGTTTCTGGCAATAGTAAAAAGTTTAGTCTCATTGTCAATAGATCATTTTTTAACTTGGAGCACATGAGCTGTTTCAGTATTGCTCCAAAATCGACTTATCCATGCTCTAATGGAATCTTCATGGAACTTCCTAGCTTTCACAACAGACTCCGGATCTTTCTCATTCGCCGCCCTCAGATCCAAATGATGTGCTCCTTCAGGTATAACAACGGCTGATACGGTGTCCGATAAGTTACTTAGTACACCTCCTCCAGACCAAGGATCCAACAAGCCGTTGCTGAAGACGATATTTGATGCCGCCTTGATATTCTTACCTCCATATTCCAAAGCAATAGATTTTTCATTTGGTTTCAAACCATAATTCTTGATACAATCTTGCGAGTACTTTGTGAAATTCCAAGACGAGATCTCAAACATGTGTTCCTTTTCTGAACACATAGGCATCACCATTTGTGTGCACGACTGAAAAGAAATTGAAAAGAATTGGTAACTATAACGCAAATGTTGATTGCTATATAAAAAAAGGAACATGACTTATAATATTTAAGATTATTCTCGACTTCTATAAAAAAGTAAAAGTATTGCAGTATCTAACTGAATAATTTTTATTTATATTTATTAATAATTTATAATAAGAATTAATTGTGCATGGTTGAAGGTCTAGTGGTAGCTCAAGGTGTTTCAAGGTCTAGGACTGCGATCTTGTCTGGCGCAAGAGACCAAGCAAGGTGGGGAACGTTACACCTATCTTCAAAATGAGTACGTAAAAAACTGCCATCAACGAATATCAAATGAAAATAGCATATCATTTAACGAGTGAAATATATCACACAAGCATATCAAGGTAATTTATGTGGGTACAACATTTTGGATATTTCGAATGAAATTGCTGCCAGTTACCTTGCATAAAATAGAATGCTACGTCTCAGTAAATCTGTACAGAATACGCTTTTTTTGAAATTGTACTACAAGTCAGTTATAAAAGGTAGTAAAAAAAAATTTTGACATCTTTCGGTACTGTAGAGGGGTAGAGAGGTACTGCAGGGGTAAAAAATGCTTTTCAATGATGAGAGGTAAAGGAAAAATTGTAAATTTCAGTTATTTTGTGAAATTTGAGAAGCACAAACCCTTTATTCGTTTGTAATCAGTGGTATCAGTGAGTTTCAGATGAATTGTTTGGAATATCTTTTGCTACAGTAACTAGAACTAAATCAATTTTTTAATGCATGAAGCTGATTAGTAGTTTCTGTTTTATTGCAATCAAAAACTCTCCCATAAAGTAATCAATTAACAATAAGTGCAAAATGTTCCTTGATCAATTCGCTTAGATACACGCAACACGTTTCTATATTCTTAATTATCAAACAGAGCTAATCAAAAATATTCGATTTCACAATACTTGTCTGAGGCTGTGTTGAATGTTATCTCAAGTTGTCAACGTTAAGAAATATCGTAGATACCATCTCGATGGCAACATGCTGTTTGTATTTCCGAGTAGTTGCAAAATTCTGTCTGAGTGCTTATAGTTTTACTTAGAATAAACCTTCGTACCTATAGATTCATGTCTTGTAATATACAAACATTGAATTATGGTATTTTCGAAGTTTCGGAATTTTGATTTTTGACTGGTACAAGCAGGTCACCTAATGGGAGGTTCATCAAAATTCGGTTATAAGAATTCGAATGCAAAATCGTTGTTCGAAAGTCCAATGGAACATGATACAGATTTTTCATATATTTCGGAATTCGTCTCCATAAACATACCACTGAAAAGGAAAAAACTGATGAATAAATATAATTGGTGAAATGAGACTGATCTCTATTTGGAAAATTGAACTTTGTCAGATACAAAGCAACATCATAATATGAAATGTGTATTACAATAAACATCGAAATGTATGAAATTTATTCACATATTGTTTTAACAAAGTGTAAATCAGTATGAGGTTTATGAATATCAAACACGTGTGTAAGATTTGCATTATGTGTCAATTTCAAAAATTTAACACTTCACTTATTAAACTTGTTGTAATTAACGTAAAGTTAAATGCCAAAAAAAAATCGCCCTCTTTAAGTTTGTTAAGTGGGCTACATTTTATTCTCAAGGACGTTTCTTGAATTTAGTTGCTTGAAGTCAAGTAGAGTTTACGGTGAAAATTGTTGCAGCTCATATAAACAGCACAATTGAAACGAATTCTAATATAATTAGTAACATTTTTCGTGAATGTAAAATATAAAGCAGGTCCCAACAGGATATGGTATACCAACGGCTATATTAGTTTAAATTTAAATAGAGAATACAACATCAAAAACAACATCTTTTTACTAATATCAAAAAAAGTTATTGCCTAGCTGGCCCATGCAAATGAACAGCCGACCATGCAGCAATCAGGTGAAAATGAAATAAGTGGGAAAAAGAAGATTTTTATTGACACAATACGTTTTCATTTTCTTGATTTTGAAGTAGAACAGATCATAAAGATCTGATTTCACAATGATTTTTCTGTAATTGGGAAACATTTTATCTCAAGTTGTTAAGAAATGTTTTGTAGATACTATTGTTTCGATTGAAATACTTTGTTTGTTCAAGTATTTCAGAATTTTTCGCGAATAATTACAACATTTTGTCCGAGTCCAATGTTCAATATTGCGCTAAGAATTATATCTTAGATAATTACTATAGATCCCTTGCTTAAATCGGTTCAAATTTCAGTGAAGAATAAAACATGAAAAATCATACAGCAATAATACGTGAAAAAAAGAATAGATTTTCTTTGGATACAATAAATTCTTTTTCATTTTCCTGGTTGTAAAATAGAACAGAAGATAAAGATACGATTTCACAATTGTTTTCTGGTGCCGATAGTAATGTTATCTCAAGATTTCAACGTTAAGAAATATTGTAGATACCATCTCGATTGCAACATTTTGTTTGTTCGTGTATTTCAAGATTTCTCTCGAATAATAGCAACATTTTGTCAAAGTCCAATGTTCAATGTTGAGTTAGGGGAAAATTTCATATCTTTGCTTATTATCCATAGATTCCTTTATCTTATAATATAAAGACAACTTTGGCATTTTGATTTTTGACTTTCTTTAAATTCATTCTCTATTGTTACATGTAGCTCCTCTGTTCGAGATTCCATAAAAGTTGGATATAAGAATACAATTTTTGACTGGAAGAGCAATAATATAAGATAGATTTCGTTGTTAAAACTTTCATTTGCGTTACATGAAACATGTAAAGATTTTGCACCGCGTTTGTTAAAACGAGCGAGCGGTAAAGAATTAAGAGACAATTAACGAATTCGTGCGTCTGATATCGACACTCAACGGTACTGAACGAGAGAAGCTACGAGCCGCGAAGAAGACATGAGGTGCTGTCCCAGCTCTGCTAAATGGAATAAAAAACGTTATCGGGTCTTTTCGACAGATACCAAAAAACGGATTTGGGAAAAATGTAACGAACACCATTTATCATCATTTATGAATGAAATGTACATATGTTTGATTGAACTCATTGATAAACTTATTTGAGAAATACTTTGAATTTTTCACGAGTACTACTCCGACGTTATCAGTTGTTTTTCGAAATCATGATAAGAATCCATTAAGATAACTCTTTCTTATTATAACATCAATATTTGATTGATACATCGATTTCAAAAACGTTAGAGAGCTACCCATGCAACAAGCTTTCAGAAAAACATGTTTCGCCAATTTTAGTTAAATCGAATACAAGGGGTGTCTTTCAGTAGTAAGAGTTTTCTTGGTAAAATAAGATAACCCTATCAGTGATTGATTCAGTGTTGGCATTAGTCCATTTTTTCTTGATAGATTACTTGATTAATATCAATCGGATTAAACTTAATCATAACTAAGTTAATCGCAAATGAAATATAATCGTTGTCACAATTAATCTGTTTGATAACTTAATTTTGATTAAGCAGATTAAACCATTTTTAATATCAAAAAAAAATTGTTTGAGCTTCAGTATATATCTCAGATTAAAGCGGATGCTCAATTACAAGGACGAACTGCAGCGACAGTTTGCCGTCGATGTCAGGGATCTCACATTTTTGACTGATAAAGAGTTGCTTTAAAAAAATTTGCACACATTGATCTCGATTATAGAAAAGTAGTCTGTTGTGTGACACGAAATGGTTAAAATTTTATTAAAGCCTTAATGCGAAAAATGTTGTTCAATCACGTTATCATTTTGTTAGATATTGTGTGTGTCTCAAATATTCGCAAAGCATCAAAACCAGATCCAAACATTTTTGATCTTTCCAGTGAAGGGAGAATTGTGTATTAAATATAATACACCCGTTGAAAGAATGTTTTTTTTTGCAAAATATATATAAATTACAAAAAGTTTCTGATGAATTATTTGATTGGGAAATGTGAATTATTTACCTAAATTATTTTCGTTTAGAGTTTTAATTGTAACTCTATGTAAGTAAATATTGATAGCTGTAATGATTGTTCAGTTCCTAAAATTTTTATAAATACTCAAAAAAACTAATATTGTACTAATCACATATTTTTTATCGTCATTAATGAATATTAAAGATTCATAATCTTAAGCGGCAAAATCTTGACTATGATTAACTAGTTTTAATTAGAAAGTAATCTTTTAATAGTTAATTAGATTAACTTTTTCTCTTACCTGTATATTCCATCCTGCAATGTCTAAACTGCTGGTTGCATCGAATGTTGTACAAAGCGCTTTTCCTGTATAATTTGTGTAAATACTTAATGCTTGTCCAACAAAACTAATCAATTTTTTGTCGTCTTTCAAAGAAGCTTCGTAGTTTCTCAAAGCCGAACAAATAGCCGCAACAGGGTAGGCTGGTAATTCAGCGAGAAAATTATTGGGATAAGGATAATTTGCCATGGCCACATTTACCAAAGCATTAACAATATCGTCTATTAAATTATCGACGTCACTTGCGTTGGATAGTTTGTGGCAGAGTTTCCAAGTGGACGTCAACCAAGCCCTTCCATCTGCGGTGTTTGTCACACTCCTACAAAATGAATAAATTACATATAATTCAAAAAGTTGAAGTAACTATTTGATTTCCGAAGGAAAAAACACTCACCGAATGGCTGGCCATAATTTCTTTATGGGAATAGTGCAGTCCTTTGAAGCAGCTGCATACACGTCGGTAACAATGCTGTTGAACACTCCACAATCGGTCAGATTTGGAAACTGCCAGACAGGAGCAGAAGCTGCAATAGCACCCAAAACTGAAGAAGGGTACTTTATACGGATCCAAGCAGCCAACATTCCTCCATATGAACCCCCGAATGCTATTACAGGAAGGGGATAATCTTCCCCATATTTGGAATTTTGAATTTCATCAATGACGTGAACGAAATCTCTAAGAGCCTGTTCAGATGTAAGGTAGCCCGAATATTGCGGAGCAGTTAAAGATAAATTACCAAAAGGCAAGGATGTTCCATAATACCTAAACGATGATCATTTGTTCAGATTAATTAAAAGCGTTAATATACTTGCCGGTGTTCGCAAAAAACGATCAGAGCTTTGAATTTAGGCGCCAAATCCATTATAAATCCTGAATTACTAGCGAATAAATCAATAGATCCTTCATTTCCAGTGTAAAAAAATAGTGGACCGCTTTCTTTCCAAAACGAATCGTTCAGAAGATATCTGATTTTAAAAGTATCCGTTTTGGTGTAACTAAAACCAAATTATGATTCATTTTGTTATCGAAAATATTCCAAATACCTAAAGTGATCAATTGGCACTTCAGCATATTTGGTCTCAAAAGAATAATCACTGTGTACACTTGTGATATATAAAAACACTAAAAACGCAGGTACATAAATCATGTTTCTTCCCATACAGACTACAAGTCGACAATTAACGATTAAATATTCAACAAGGGTCATTGGATATCAACCGATAGCGAGAATTCAAGGTTCAGTGATATTAATTGAGATGACCAGTGGCGTTACAATACCAATCATATTATTGTTATTGAATTATTTTATTAAAAAACTGGTAAATTATCATATCACAATTGTTATGGCAAGGATTAACAAACGAACAACTTACGAAACCTACGATTTAGTAGTACAATACAAAACAATCATTAATCTTCTGATAAAAACAAAACGAAAATTAATAAAAATGGTAAATAAATGTTATGACACTTAAAGTGACTGTAGGCGTGATTTCGTGATTCGCCTTCCCTTATTTGCGGCTTTGGGGATATAACACATGCTGATTCGCAATCAATGTCGGTGCAAATGTCGCAAACTGTTGTTTTTGGTGGTGAGTAGAAGACCCTCGCCCTTCTCGCTGAAAAATAAATTATTATTTTTGTCCAACTGTAATAGATGTATTTCTTACAGGTGTCATAATAGTCATACAAAACCACTGGCACTGGTTTCTGGTTGGCAACTTTGAACGTCTTGAAGGCTGAAACTGTTGGACAGTACTCGATGACGCTCGATAAATTATTGAAATAGAGGACTATCCGGTTGAGTTGATTTTGCGTCTCCACTTTTTCCACATGTTCGCTGACTTCCAAACTGGGCAAGGAATGAACGTCGGCAGTATAACCAGAAGGAAGATTCACTTCCATTACAGCCATATTGCTAAGCGCCTCACCGTCAGTTGTATTGGAATCTTTCACAAATCTTTGCGAATACAATTGAAAACTAATTTCAAATGATTAACTCAAAAGCAACTCACTTGATACATATCGATATCTGTACGTGATCTCTGTCTGAATTTCTGTCGATTTGTGGATCTAAAACGAACATTGGCCATGGACCGGTAACATCTTTGTTGTAATGATAATAAACCTTGAAGATGACGAGGCCTGTACCTCTGGCTGTCACATTCAAGTCTCTCGTATCCTTGTTAACCTACAATGGCAGGTATAACAGAGGACTTTTTGACGATGGCGAGTTCTTACCTCAAACCTTTCTTCAAACATTGCGTTGTTTTTGGTAATATGAAAGTCTTTGCTGTCTTTTGGACTGTATCGTATTTCGAGCTGAACGTTGGGTGGGATCGAAAGTTTGCTCATTAATAGATATAAACTTTGAAGTCCCATTACTGTATCTTGGGTAGCTGAAAACCCACCATTATCATTTTGCTGTTTCAACAGCCAATTTAAGATGGGCACTGAATCTGCCAGCAAGTTGTTTTCCAGGAAGGTTAAAAGGGCATACGAAGACATTTCTATATCCACTGATCTAGATCGATTTTTCCAGGGATTATCGTTTGTTAATCCACCTTTCGACCACCACTTCAAGCCATCTTTATATTTAGCCCTACTATCGAGGAGATTGAATGCACTTCGCTTGGATGGGTGGCCTGATATTTGGAAAACATAGCTGCACAATGCAACTGAATAAGTTGATTCCTTTTCATCGATGTATCTTGCAAGGTAATCCAAACCTTTGTTTACTAAGTTGCTGTATTTTGAGGAGTATTTCTAAAGATAAGTGTATTTGATTTTAGGTAAACTTGAAGTGAAGGACTCACTTGATTTTCGATGAAAGAACTTAAAACGAAAGCTGTTAGTGATAAGCTATTGCCTTGAATATTTTGCATGTCTGCATAATATTCTACTCCTGTTTCGTAAAAACTGCCGTTCCGGCCTTGCTTGCTTGCCAACCACTCGTAACCTTTCCGTATCACATTTTCATCAATATAGATGAATTCAGAGGCTTGACGAAAGACCATGAGTGCATAAGCTGTCAGCCTAAAGTATATTATGATAAGTTATAAGGAAGTTTGAAGTATACCTAAGATACTTGACTTACCAAACACTGCTTTTCTGATCTTTCTGTCCGAATGCGCTAAAAGCTCCATCTGTTCTTTTGAATGCCAATTGGTTCTGATAATGTTCTTCTAAATACTCATTTGCCTTTCGCCACAAATCTGGTGAATTCTGCCTCGACGATTTGAGATGTTTAAGCACCAGTAAACTGGTCATCATATGAAGGAGGTTCTGTTCTCCACAACCTGTGGGCTTACGTATGGTCGTATCGAGATTTTTCATTATAGGCCCAAGCAAATTTCCAATGCAAGCAATCTCGATCTTCTCAGAGCCTGAAATCGCATTTTTGGGTATCGTGAAGTTGATGCGTTTTTCGACTAGTCCAGTCGTTCGCAAATCGATAATTTCGGATTTCGTGTAATATTCAGTTTCACCTTCGGCCTTAAAGTAAAACGTCAATAAAAATAGCCAGCAGAAAATTTATATTTAAGTCTTACCATCACACGAAGGTAATCAAATATTGAGTCCTGACTATTAGGTGTGTTTCCCGTTACTTTAATTTCTATGTTTCCAAGATTTAGAGGCGTTATCAAAAACCAAACTGTTCCATTGCTATGTGCATCTATTTTTGTACGCTGTTTGCGGAAGAGTGCCGGATCTGAATTTGAAATGTATTTTGTATCTAACTATTCCAGAGTTTAAGAAAATAAATCTTACTCTTTATTTTTTTGACTTCGTTGGAAACTTCGGTGAATTCAAATTTTTTTTCCGAATTATGTAAAGTTATTTCTACATCAATTTTCCTTCCAACATTGTTGTATATATGCACTGGAAGGTTTATTGTTTCACCCCTTAATACTCTGTACGGTAAATCCAACTTCACATAAAACTGCCGTGATGTTTTAAATGATTTGGGCTTCATAATGCCTAATCCGTAAACGGGATCCAAAGCGAACCCTGTTAGTCTCCAGTTGGATAAAGAGTGTGGTAATCTGACTCTTGTCGAAGCTACTCCGTCGTACCTTCAAAACATCCAATGTCGTTATACAGCAGATGAGATTAATTGCTTTACCTAGAGGAGAAATTGTTGAAAAGCCAAGTATTTTCAATATTTTCGTCAAGGTAAACTTTTGGAATCTGCCAGACTGGTACCGGGATTCTGCTGAAAGCATAGGGTCCTGCGAGTGGAGGTCTAGTCACAGCATGAATTGGAAGTCCAAAACCTCTGTCAGGTTTTACAGTGCTTCCATCGTAAATTGCTGGTCTCAAATATACATCGTCAACTGTAATACATACAGAAGATGATGAAGGTTTTAAGGTAGGAAGTACTTACGCATTGCCTTTTTTCTAAGCACGTGTGCGTTTGTGACCAAGTCACCGCCGCAGTCCTAAAAGAAGTGAGGCACGAATTGTCATTTACTGCAATAAGAGTTATTGACTATCTTACCTGAATACCATCGTAGATGTTGCTACCACCAGGCTTCCATGGAAAATGTACATTTTCAATCCTCATGATGTTCATATACTCGGACGTTTCTGCACTATCGTAGCCCAACAATTCCTTTATCAGAATATTGTTCGATATTTCGTTATCGGTACCCAGCAGTTGATTTTTTTCGTCAATAGCCATCAAGCCAATGAAGGAATAAGGCTGGGATTTAATTTGAAAATCCATGTCGAAACCAGGTTCCGTTTCTACAGTACTCGATTTAACTTCCAACTGGAATAAAATTTAAAATCACATCATTCATCGACATTCACGTGTTTCAAAATTGTTTATCAAAAAGGATTGGTATACCAGGGTACGAGCAAATTTGTACTACACTATATGGTGGAGGCACCACAAATTTTCAAGCGTCAATTTGGTTCGAGTCTTAAAGTATGTCATGATGTAATTCGTCCAATTCTGATAGGTTTTCCGTAATAGATCGAGGGGGCAACTGCAGACTGTCAAATGAATCAAGGTCTTGGTGTAATTTCGAGTTAAAAGAGGGTTTAGAAATCAAAGAATGGATTATTACAACATTTACACCGGTAAGTTACTGTAATTAGGTCGTGCTTGGATAAATATAATGAATTGAAATATTAGGTTTTTAAATCGCGCATAAAGATCTTCACATATTTCTGGCATAACTGGTTTTGCAGTTTTATTACGTAGATAACTATTATATCACCCTTATATGGATGATCAAGCACTTACGAAATTTTGTAAAATTCCAGTGACTTCGAAATCCAATGTGTCACCGATCATTTCGCCATCGTCCCTCACATAAGACACAACCAAATGCGCTAAAGGTGCCATGGCTTGAAGAGCACGAAATCTGAATTTGAATTCCTACAAAACAAAAACTTGCAATCAATCCATACAAAATGGTAAATTTCACTTGCCTTTTTACCTCCAACTTGTAAAGTTTTTGCTATTAAAACGTCGCCCCGTCCAAAAACCACGTATGTAATGTGTTGCAATGGTTCCGTAGCAGTCACAGCAATTTCAACATCCAAATTCACAACGCACTTATCAGTTTCTAAGCTGGCCGAAATAAAATTAGCACTATGTGAAACGGCTGTAGCGATCGGAGAAATTTTTTCTTTCAAGTCTTTGAATTGTACCTTAAAATGAATTTTAATTGTTTCAACTTGTTGAGTGAATTCTTTTTTATTTTACCTCAATCCTTAACGCAGTTATATTTGTTACGTTCGTTGGAGTAAGAAATTCGAGCTTCACCACGCCGTTTTCATCCAGATTGTGTCGTCTTTCAATAGGCGTTTCGTCAATTTCGGAAAACCCATGGTGAACAATTACTTCACCATTACCATCTATGGGTAGTCCGTCGTGTCTGGATATTTTCGCCTACAAATCATTTCGTTTTGTTTTTTGATCTAGTCTATAAAAACGCCTTACGTAAGCTGTGTATTTTAAACCTGGTTTGAAATAATCCGATGTTTTTATGAGATCAATTTTGTACTCGTACTTATGGAGGTGAATTTTTTCGCTCACATTTTCCCTGCGTCCGGTATTTTTTTCGTCAACCGTCACATCCAAAATAACTATCCTTTCGTATTCATCGTTTAAATTTAGCTCATTTGTTATGTCAAATTCGACAATCGCGCTTCCATCAATTGGAACCACTTTCCTGACTGGGTTTTGGAAAATCGGTTGAATGACGTGAGAGAATATTGTCGGAAAAGCGCTAACTTTTGCCTCTCCCTGAAGGTTATCCCCATGGTGATACCTGAAAACCAATAATATAAAAATGTTTCTGCTTAGTCACCTTACCCATCGTTTTTCTTACCTGCTGGTTATTTTGGCGACAATTTTTTCACTTTTGAAAGTAATATGTTTTTTTGTTTCAATGTTGATTCGAAAACTTGGAACAATATATTTAGCCACCCTAATGGTTTTGAAGTATTGTTGATTCTGTATGTCCACTGTAATGTTCCAGTTACCCAACACTGGTTTCTTTGACAATTTAAATTTGTCAGAAAATATTCCTCTGTCCACAGTTACATTTTTCCGTTTTTCTATAACGTTGCCATCAGCATCCTAAAACAATAACAACAGTTTTTCTTACATTTTTAATGAGTAGTCCTTCTTACCACAACTCCAATATTTACACCTCCACCTAAATTTCCTACTGGTTTCAACTGAGAATTCAAGATGATGACGCGATATGAAACTGTTGATCCGGGGTTATAAACAGCTTTATCAGTTTCTACTAGCACCGAGAAGCTCTTTTCGAGATAATTCAGTGGATAGAAAGTGCTGAAATCCAACCCATTGCGTCCTAAGACTTGTAGCCTATAAACACCTGGAGGTATCGGTGGTACCTAAGCAATGAAAATTTCAGAAAAAAATTTAAATTTTGCTTAATAAAAAACCTTGATTGTAAAAATTTCTGTTGAGTATGGTAATATACCACTTTCAGCTTCCACATGCACAGCCGAACCGTTAAACGTTACCCCTTCTAAAATAGTTCTCACAAATGTTCTTCCTTCAGCTTCGTTTATACTAACAGACAAGTGGTAGTCGCTACGGGGTCGTATATTTTTTGATCCAATTATTTGATAATATCTGAAAAATCATCGATAAGTTCGTTGACTGTTTTGTCATCTTCGGTTCGAAAAATGTCAAGGCAACCGATATTAAAAATATTAAGAACTGGTTCCGCGTTTTATTTATTCGGTTTCTAAACCAATATATTTTAGTTTTTATTTGAGGTGATTATTAAAACTATAAAAATGATTATAATAATTCTCAAAATTCCAAAAAAAACTTATTTAAACGATATTTAGTTTTTAGAAATTTTGTTTTTGAGATCAAACCCATTAATCATAAAATTATGAATTCAATTTGTAGTTCAAATTCATTTTTATATTCCAGAACAAACGAACAATTTACGTAAATTGAAAAAAACCAAATTCTTTCGTACGAAATATAATAATTCTTGGAGACTTCAATGTGCAAACAAGACAGATACTGCTTTGTCTCGTACTCTTTCTTGGTACGCGATTAATCGAAATTAATGTTACGAATCACATTGCCTATTTATGGAATTTCTAAGCGTCCAGTGTCTGACGGAATTTCCTTGTTCAAGGCCCACGTAAAAACGTAAACGATTATAATATTCACTCACCTGTTACATGTTACCGATCCGAAAAATAGGATGGCGCAAAATTGAAAACAACTAAACATTTCAACACCTAGACGATTCCCTCACTTATACATGCAAAAATCCGACCATTCAACCAATTGCTAAGTTGACTATATGCGCGTAACATTTCCCGACGACGAACAGAACTACATTGTTGCATCGAAATCGAGTTCTCCTTGTATGTATTCCACAAACCCACCAGCTTTTTCACTTTGCCAGAATGACGAATCTATTATATTCGATTGATTCGCTTTCTCTGAGCGCGTTTATGTAGGCGACCATCTCGTGTACTGACCACTGACAAAACGTGAATACGAAAATATTTTGCGTTTACAGTGAATGTATTAAAATATGACGTGATCTGATGATGAATGCTGAAGAGGGGAGAACAGTAGACGCATCAAAAAAATAATTTTTTGAAAATGGGAAGATCTGCTTCCTTTGGTGTTTTCATACTGTAGAGGATCTACGCTCAAAGAATAAAGCTGTAATAATTACAGGAATTTAGTACTCATAAGTGGAAGCGACAAAAAGTATATGCAGTAGTACATACAAAACGATTGCACTAACATGAATTCACTAGAAAGTAAAGGTTTCAATCCAGTATTCATAACAGAATATTAAACTTTTATGCAGGAATAAAATCTCATACTCTGTACTGGAATCATTCCTGTACTTCGGCGGTGCTCCTTTCCAGGAACTAATAAAAAACGTACAATATTTTCCATTGCTCAAGGCAGGAATATGTAGTTACATTTGAATGTTACAGGAGCTCGTAGAGGAATATGTATGGCTGATAACTGTTCAATCCGTTGGTTATTACAGGAATCATTAGTTAAAAAGTATGCTTATTACAGTTCTATTCGTATTACAGGAATTCTTAGTGGAATATTAATTGCTGATAACAGTTTAATTATTAAAATGTTGCAGGAATTTCTATTTATTAAAATCATACCAATTCCCTTTGCTTGAAACTATTTTCCAATATTTCTTGATATTGTGACTTCTAGTCCTTAGTTCCTTAAAAATTGCTACTTGTCAAGGACAGTTTTACATCGAGATCTCAGCATATATTCTTGATTTCTGGTATTTCCTAAGCAGAAACTTCATACGAGATAACGTTACCTGAAAAAATATGATTCCTTATTGTCCGAAGCGCAAACGTAAACATTCGACTGATTTGATAAATAGTTGCATGTTTTTTTCTAGAAATTCCAGTCAACATGTTTATGAAAAGCATAATTTTCCAGAATTCAATGTTGCAAAATTTGTTTGAAGCGTACAGAACTCGCGAATAACGAGGAAGAGGAAAGAAATATGGCCCTCTTGCCATTTTAAAGTGTGGATTAATTTTTATGTTGAAGATAATAATTTGTTGTTTTCTGAAAACCAATGTATAAAGAATATATGTTACTTGAGAATAAAGTGAATCAGAGATTGATAATACAAAACATTGATTGCGTGAAAAAACAAAGTTTTTTGGATGCATTGAAGAGGTTCTGATTTTAAAAAACGGACCAATACTTATCTTTCAATCAGGAAAGATTAATCGTCAATATCTAAAAAATATTGAAAGTTTGAAATTATCTTCATTAGGAATCCTTAAAGTTACTAAATTATGGTTACTTAGAATTTAAATGGAAAAAAATTATATCTAATCGATGGTCTCTCCTGTTTGCTATTATATTATTGAATAGCAGACATTAATTTAAATTTAATTAAAAGTAATGATTACAAAATTCTGTTAATGCCCTGAGACAATTGGTCAAAAAAAGGGGGAATCGAATAACATAATATAGAACAGAATAGAAACAGCAACGGTTCAAAAAAGAGATTTTGAAAAATATACGACTAAGGAGGGATGTGCGGTACGGTTGGATATTCGTTCATTCAACGAACGACGTACGAAATTTTCGAGAATTTTGGAAATGTACAAATCCAATTATTTTCTTTCGTAAAAATATATATTTTGGTAATTCACATAACTCGTAAACACATCACATTTTACAATCTTGATCTTGAAGTCTACGTCAGATACAGATTCGACTGAGGAGGTTATAGAGGACAGAGGAATTTCAAATAAAACCGGTGACGCAACTATTTTTTTACCGTTCACTAAATATAAAACATTTTAAAAGTTGGTGTTTTTGAATTTGAAAAGCGCGCCAAACATCATAAGCACGCCAATGGAACATCGACGAAACAGTGGATACGATCGTTCGTGCATCGTCGGTATACGGCGATGGATAACGACTCTTTAATTTACCATTATTCAAAACAATTCCAACGTCACAGGTTCTCGTGTTGACTGTTGAATAGTGACGATATCCACCAGTTACCATTTATATGGGAGGGGCGTTGTAAATAATAATAACAGTGTGAAAGATTGTAATTTGTGTGATTCATGAAAACTTCCAAGTTCCAACGAAAATGGCTTCAAATTACAAAAGTGTGATATTCGTTCTTGTTTGTATTGGTTTCTTCAAATCGTGTAAGTTTGCCTTACTTGTTTCTATGTTTTGTAGGTTAAAGAGAAAGCTCAATGGTAACAAAAAAATATACTCATTTAAGTAAACGGTATGCGTTGCCTCAATAAATTATTCATCGGGGGCGGGTTCAACAACTTCAATTTACTTTTATTAGTCGGTTAGTCAGTTGGATCACGACCTTGACACTGCCTTCAACTTGGCTTAAATTTTTGCACTCTGCATATCAGATTGAAACAAATCCAAAAAATGACTTAGGCTTAAACTAGTGTCACTAAAACATATTAGAATATTCAGATTACGTTTATTACGAGGTGGTGAAACAAGTATCGACTTAACATTTAAATAATTGTACGTTAAAGTTGTAATGTAACTGACAGAGAAAGTAATACTCGTTTCTTTGTTTATTCTTACATCGTTTTCTCTACGATTCCACAGAAAATCGTTACGTCGTTTCGGAACGCATCTTGAAAATGACAATTTAAATGACTTTATACGTACTGTTGTCAACAGCTTAACATCATTTATGAGGACTGCCACGACTTAACAAATTTTCTCGACGAGGTGAAAGGAACATTGCCATTGAGCTTCTCTAAATAAAATCTGTTATCTTAGCAACTGTATGCGTCTTTAGCTCGGGCCATCGAGTGTTATCAATGTGACGGTACAAACTCAAGCACACCGTTTCAGTGTAACGAGTGGCTGTCGAACGATATAGACATCAAACCAGAATCTTGTGGAGGCGTTTTCGATGCGAAATATTGCATAAAACAAACCGGTCGTTACGAAGGTACAATAATAAGGTGGAAATCTTCTTCACAATTGGGAATTTGGGTCTAATCATTTAGTTTTTACGGTTACCTAACTAATTACTAACATATCTTATCTTCTGCCTGCCTGCCTGCTTGGACTAACTAGGTGCTCCAATTCTCTGCTATCAATGCTCCTCGACCGAAACGATTGATTGTACAGATGGTATGATACATTTAGGGGCCATTGAGCCACTAAGTTGCGACAATGTTTTTGAGGCTGAATATTGCGTCAAGTATACAGGTTTGCTGTTGTCTTATTCAACCGTGGTACAAATGTAGTTTAAATAGTCCCTCTGCTTGTTTTTATGCTTTATTTAAACGCATCAACGACATGATTCTTTATTCACAGTGTCCTTAATAATCGTTGAATGCGATCGTTTCGATTCTCATTTTGTTGGGTTATCTTCAATAACCGAGAACAGTGTGAAATGAAATTCTTGAGTTAGCACTTTCAAGTTCATTTTCTGTATAAACAGATTAGTTTATCTAATTCTTAACTAATTGGCGATAAAGATAGTATAAGGATAAATTACATCAACATGATCAATAATTAAGCTGCATTAATTTTGTGATCGTAGCTTCAACACAGCTAATTTCGAAAAATCCATATATGGTTTCAAAAATATTTATATCTTTACTTTTTTGTGGTTTCATTTCCTTTCGCTGAAAGTGATTTTCTATAAAATTCTCTCAGTATGAGGGATAAACGGGTTTATCTACAATCGAATGAAGGAAGTCTCGTGATTTTAATAATTCAAAAGTTATCAAAACTATAATTATTATCTGAGAAACGTTTCATAAGAATATTTTCAAACCAATCAACTTGAAGCATGTATACTTTGAAATATTTTCTTTCTTATAAGAAAATTAGAATGAGCCCTTTGCATCCTGAAAATCACATTTACCTACTTATTTTGTAATAATTTGCATCTTTAACCCTACTTTATTTAAGTTTCAATTATCGGTAGAACAAGAATAATTATTATTTTCAATAAACGATCAAGTCATCACTGAATACTTTATATGATTCAGTTTGAAATTAGTTAAAAACTTTAGCATTGCATGAACTAAAGTCTTTCTACCGGTTGTTGAAATATACATTTTCTCACTCTTAACTTAAAATGAATCAAATTTCCAGGTGGAATCGGAACCAAAAGACTGTGCTCGTCAGTCGATCTTGGCAATCAATGCAATTATGTAAAATTGCCAGGTGATCAGCTCACATATCGTACCTGCATTTACACGTGTACCGGCGACGGCTGCAATCCAGCATCTTCCAAAGTGATATCCGACCTGTTTCTTGGCAGCGCCGCTGTTTTAACGCTAGCAATCGGTCGTGCGGTACGATCGTAACTGTTACCTTCCTCCAACAACTACTAAAACGTCTAGATGCGACACAGGATGAACCAGAAAAGCATCGATCGAAAAGCCCATGCTTTAAAATACGTTAGTCTCGTTACCCTTACTCTTCAGAATGCCATTCTCGGTCTCAGCATGCGTTACTCACGGGTACGCGAGGGTGACCTTTTCTTTTCCTCAACTGCTGTCCTCATGTCGGAAATTGTTAAGCTTGTGACTTGCTTGGGAATCGTCAGCGTAGACGTGGGTGGCGTGGGCAAACTGTTCGAATCTCTCCATAGCAACATTATCAAACAACCCTTTGATACTCTGAAAGTGGGCGTGCCTTCCGTATTGTATGTCATTCAAAACACACTCTTGTACGTGTCTGCATCTCACCTGGATGCAGCTACTTATCAGGTTACATATCAACTGAAGATCTTCACCACAGCGATTTTCACTGTTTTAATCTTAAAACGGCAACTGTTGATTACACAATGGTTATCGCTAATTTCTTTGATTGGAGGTGTTGTGTTAGTTCAGCTGGCACAAAGCAGTGGTGCTAAAGCTTCATCGCAGAGTGATTTTGAACAGAAACCTTTGATAGGATTTTTGGCTGCTTTAGGTGCATGTGTGTTGTCCGGATTTGCGGGCGTTTATTTTGAGAAAATTTTAAAAGGCAGCGATGTAACTGTGTGGATGAGAAATATTCAACTAAGCCTGCTGTCCATTCCCATTGGGTTCATATCTTGCATCGTTCAAGATTACCAAGTCATCGTCGATAAAGGCTTCTTTTTCGGTTACGATGGATTCGTTGTTTATTTAGTAATTTTGCAGGCAATAGGTGGACTGTTGGTTGCGTTAGTCGTTAAATATGCAGATAATATATTGAAGGGTTTCGCAACATCTTTGGCGATAATTATTACGTGCGTGGCGTCGATTTACCTCTTCAATTTCAAATTAACGGTGAAGTTTACGTTGGGTGCCATTCTGGTTATCTTCGCAATCTTCTTATATGGATATCAGCCCAAAAAGAAATCATCTCCTGCGACTGCCCATAAAGTATAATATTTAATAACGCATTTATTTAATAATTGCGATTAAGTACTTATGTGAGTTTTAATATAATGATCTGTTTTATTTTAATTGAATATAAGTATCAATATGAGAAAAAATCTCCATGTTAATTTGTCTTTAATCAAAAGCTGAATATTTTGATACATTCTGTAAAGAAGGTTGTAACGATATGTGTGAATAAAATTCTCGCATGTATTAATTTTTTTTAATAATTAATCTGTAACGCCCCCTAATTTTTGGTTGTTTTATAACAAGCTTCGAATATCGGTTTTTAGTTACCATATCATTAAAGCTCTGGAAACTGTTCTCAATTTTATTAGACACTTTCATATTTAACCACGCGGGTCAATATTGTTTGAAATTTTGGGACGTTACTGAGACAGTCTGAGATCACATAGCATGTAATTACAGATTAATTAATGAATCAATACGTATTAATTTTTTTTTGCTTTGAATACTTAAAGTAAGTTATTTCTTATCGACAGTTTCAATAAAATATCGACGATTGCACTATCGAAACCTGCTATGTAATAAAACGTAGTCAAATCTTTAAAACATCTCTAGTTTAAATTGACTCGTACTTCTGAGACATTGGTGGTGTTAATATTTCATGTATACGAAAGCGGGACAACATGCAATTAATTTAACGGCGTTCAAATTTGCAGCAATTTGCCATAAAATAACCTTTTAAGGTTTGCATACGTCGCCGTTAGGAAACCACTTTCATACATGCTGGTATAATTAGGCAATGAAGAAACTAGAGAATCGCATTCCAATACGGGGGGTAATAAAAGTTGCATGACATTTCAACTCGACAAATCCCTATCCAATAAAACGACCACATTCATAAATAGTAATTTCCAAAATTAGAAAATTATAAAAACATTTTTTTTTTCGACGACTGATCATTAATAATTTTTACTGGAAATTAGATATGTAATTATTGACCATCGATGTGTTGGGTTCTCTAAAATCAATGTTTCCGAAACATCTCTAAGAATTGTTAGTTGTGGTTAGCACTTGGTTGGTCACACTTTAAAAAAGAACCGTAACAAACCACATGCTACAAACATAGTATCAAAATATGACCCAGATTTGTTTAATAAAAAAAACATGTAAAATCAATAAATTATAATTATTTGAATATTCGAATCAATGTAGTCAACAATATGTACATCTTTTAGTAGCGTTCATCCTTCGTTCACCGTCTGAAAAATCACAATACAGTTACCTCAGAACCCGTAATAAAAAATTAAAAATCTGCCGCCATTACATTGCCAATCAACGTTTTTTCGGACCTGATATTCTTCAATGGCGGTTCTTCGGCTAATCTATGAAAAAACCTTTTTCCATATTCGAAGGTTGAGATCATTATGGCACAAGACGGCGCCACTTTAATTAGTCGCGGCAACAATCCTACAAAAAGTCCTCTAACACCTTGTTCGCGACATATCTGACGCAATGATCCAGGTAACGATTCTACCGTTTTTTCCACTAAAAATTAACCAAAATAAAATATTGCGTAAGAACCCCAGCAAATCCTCACTGTTAATATCGCCGAATTTCAATTGCTGCCGCGTTTTAACGACATCGAAAGGTGTTGTCACAGTGGCGGCGATCTGCAAATAACACGTTACAAAGATCTTAAATAAACAATTCCCTATAAAAAAAGTATTCTATTAAGAGAAAATTATTATAGCAAATAGATAATTTTTGTTAATAATAAAATAAGACTGAAAAATGTGATATCTATACAACAACAAAACTTACTGCTCCAGCCAGAGCTCCACAAACGAAAGATTTTCCAAACGTTTCATTGTGGCCTCCCATGAGCTCCTTAAACATTTCATAGTTTGCCCAATAAATACCAGAAAATGGAACGTCTCTCCAAAGAGTTGGTACCACTCCCATCCAGAGCGCTCTAATTCCATCATTTTTTACAAGTAACTTTAAGGCCTGCCCAATTTCTATTACAAAAAATTTATTTTAGAATAACCAACCATAAGTTTGGGTATGTTACCAGTATAGCTCAGCCTTTGAGATTGCATCTTCGTTCTAATTAATTCCAAGGGACTAACAACGGTTACAGAAAATAATCTGGCTGTGCCACCGGAAATTAAGGGTATAAAAAATGGTTGTGAATTATCTTTCTTGCTAAGAATTCTGTTGTATTGGTTCCTTAAGCGAAATTTCAACTGCTCATATGTTACAAAATAAATTATAGTGGCAGGTACAGCAAGGACTAATGTGGGACTTAAGCCACTCCACAATGATTGAATACCTTCGGTTTTGACAATCTTGTAAAAGGCATCCTAAAAATGTGTTGCAATATTAAGTTTTCAATAATGAAATAACTCATTTCAGATGAACATATGAAAAAACTTACAAATGTTCCAGTAAAATGTCCCGGCTTCTTGAACCAATTCTTGGCCGACTGTTGGTCATGATGAACACAAATGTGATCCATTAGACCATTACAATAGAGGAAGCATTTGGCAGAGGCAGTTTGCTGGGCCTGCATGCGAATTTTGACCACATCCAACGGAGTAACTAACAATGAGGTTAACACAGCACCGGAACAAGCTGCCAGCGCTTGTTGAAATGGAGTCACGCGATATTCGCAGTCTTCCACAATGTTCTTCGATTCATCCGACATCGTTAATTACCAAACTTTTCGGTTCACCAAACGTTTGTTACAATTCTTTTTCCTCAAACTGATAGAAAACAAACTCTGCACGTCGTGGTTATGTTTACGCTACTAACCAACATCCACAGAAAAAAGTGAAACGATAAAGAGAAGATAATCGTTTCAACGCCTACTATCACAGAAATCGCCTACTATGTCTGTGAAACAAGATTATGATGCAATCTTGATTATGATCATGATGGTAAAAGCGCAATCGAAATTAATATTAAAAAGGGATCGACGTTGAGCTGGGATTATTCAAAATACTCAATTCTTCTTAAAAAATCTTTTATTCAGAATAATCTTTCAATACTAATTTTATCGCGATATTCATCGCTTGTAGTTCGGTCACTAAAAGTTTGAAAGCATAAGGCATTGTAATGGTAGAGACTTTTCCAGAACTCTTGCAACTGTTGCACCATCCACAATAACCTAACCTCCCACAGTTGTTGCATACATCTACCTCACATTGGTCACTTGAAATCATCAGTCGTTCAATCAGCAAATTGCTAAAAGAATTAAATAATAATTCAAATTATCGAATACTATTTAAACTTTACCTTGCGCCATAGGCAATTATGCAATCTCTTTCCATCTCTCCCAAACGTAAGCCCCCATCTCTACTTCTACCTTCTGTAGGTTGCCTTGTCAGAACTGCTCTTGGTCCCCGCGCTCTAAAATTTTAATAAAGATCTCTTCTTAGAATTCTTTTTTAATGTTACCTCGCGTGTATTTTATCCTGCACCATGTGTTTGAGTTTCTGATAATAAACAGGTCCAGAATAAATATAAGCTTCTAACACTTTGCCAGTGATTCCTGAATAAAAAATATCCTTTCCATGATAGCAAAATCCATGTCGAGACAATTCTTTTCCAACATCCTCGACTTTAGAACCACCGAAAGCTGTACCATAGTGAAATTTTCCTGAAAATGGGACATTGTTTGATTTAGCCTTCTTTTGTCGTAGTTGTACCTTCTACCAATCCGGCTTTTCCAGCCAGCAATTCTATTAACTTTCCTACTGTCATTCTTGAAGGAAACCCATGGGGATTCATGATTATATCAGGACATATTCCATATTCGTTAAAAGGCAGATCTTCTTGTTCTACTACCAGACCTTAAATTGTCGAACCATAAATTAAGTGAATGCGATAACGGACAGTAGGGTGATTTCCTTACCAATAACACCTTTCTGTCCATGTCGCGAACTAAATTTGTCACCTATTTCTGGTCTTCGAGTTTGTCTTAACAATAATTTAATGAGAGTCGCATCTTCTTCATTAGTACTAACCATCACTTTTTCAATATAACTCGGTTCATTATTTCTATAACTAATAGGAACATCTTTGTATTCTATTGAGGTGCTCTGGCCGCCCGGAATGGCCGAGACGGTGGGCATCGATTTGTTCACCAGAACCTGTTGAGCGTTTTAAACACAATATGAATAAAAGTACATTCGGTAGGATGAAAGTAACTGAACCTGCTTGTTTTCAATCATTTCACCAGGAGCTCCAATACCATCTGCGTCCAAAGCTCCATGTTTCCATGCTTGCTGATTCGTTACTGTATCAATCAGCGGTCCCTGAATTCTGTCTTGCGTTTGATTAGCATAACGCTTGATGATGCACTTGGAGTTTCTGTAAACAAGACATCTTCCGAAACCGCGATCGATCGACGCTTTATTTATGACCAACGCGTCTTCAATATCATAGCCGCTATAGCTCATTACAGCTATGACAGCGTTTTGGCCTGCAGGCAGTTTATCGAAGTTCGTCAGTTCTATTGATTTCGTCTTGACCATTGGGCATTGAGGATAGACCAAATTGTACATGAGTGTATCAATACGGTTCTTCTGGTTGTAACCAATCGTTCCTTAAGAAAAACAAATAACTCTTCAGAAAACTTTGATTTCAAAAGTGTTTCCAACATTCTAATCGCAATAAATAATTAATGTATTTATATTACTCAAGGAAACCTAAAATGTTCAAAGCTATTACTTACCCATTGCTTGTTTCCCCATAGCGCACTGGTATGTATTTCGAGGACTTTGATTGTGATGTGGATATGGGATAAGACCGGCACAAACACCAAGTAAAGTGAATGGAGCTATTTCCAAATGCGTGGTTTCCGGTTTGATGTCCTTCTCATAACAAGCGATATAGCTGTTGTTCTCTTCGTTAACGTCCAAATATTCAATTAAACCTTAAATCAAAGACGCTGGTAACGTTTTTATGCATCTTATTTACTTATTGTGTTTTACCATCATGTAAAAAATCGTCAAATGTTCGAATTCCTTTTTCCAATTCAACGATATGTTGTTTGGTTACCAGAGGTATTCCATTTTCTACTATTATACAAGGTCTACAAAATCTCCCACCATCTGAGCTAATATAAACGCATTTATGTAAGAGCTTCGGATAGATTGAAACATATGGAGAAATAAAACCTTTTCGTCTCATCATTCTGAAAGTTTGGATCAAATCTTTGTAGTCCTTTACAACGCCTATGATATGTCCTGAAGAAATAACAACATGAAAACAGAATTTCATGAAAATTTTTGCAAATACCATTCAAAAAGACAATGAAAGCTTCTTTGAGATGTAACTTTTTTGCAGGAACCATGTTGATGTCATAAACCCCAGAGTTAGTAGCCAAGCGGATCAAGGGATATTCATCTACTTCCGTTGTGATATGCGCCATCAAAGCTAGATTTTTAACTAAACCGCAAGCCTAAAACATACTATCGTGAGGAATAAATAATATTCAAAATTGAATTCATTTACTTCTCCTTCTGGAGTATCACAAGGACAAAGCATGCCCCACTGACTAGCTTGGAGTGACCGTGGACCAGATACTTTCCTAGTTTTCTCGAACTGAGAATTCACCCTTGTCATCATACCCAAAGCAGATATGTAACTTAATCTAGATAAAACCTGTGTTACACCTTGACGTTCCATACGGAATCTTTTAATAGTCCAATTACCCTGTGAAAATGAAGAAATGTATTTATAACGAAATAATTTGTTGAATAAAACGTACAGTAGAAATTGCAAAAACTAGGCAGCTGGTTATCAAATCAGATCTCATATATTTGATGACATCAAATTGTGTTGCCCTAATTTTCGGAATCATCTTCTCAGCAATTGACTTCAACTCCCAGTTGAAACGTTTAAAGACATCCTCAAACATTAGGGAAAGCAGAGAACCGGCGAGCTCTACTCTCTTGTTACCGTAATAGTCCCTATCGTCCAAGAAACTTTTGTCAGTTTCTGCTTGGAGAACCCTACGCACCTAATAACATAACAATGATAAAATAAGATATAAAATTTGATAGCAATAGAACTCACCATCAAAGCTAGATAGACAGCTTTCGTTCTGAAATCATATTCTTCTACCACTACATGAGCTAAAACAGTAGTGGCCAAAAGATCTCGAGCTTCATCTTCTGGAGTTTTCAATCGATTTGCCTGGGTGACATACCGTTTTGCGACTAATTTCGATCCTAAATATTTGAGTGCTGCCTCTTGGGTTCTTATATTTAAAATATCACATTCTTCAATTGTTGAAGCCATTCGAACTATCATTTCAATGCCTATTAAGGAACAAATTTCTACGTCACTTAGCATTCCCATGGCTTTGAATACCACGGTCACTGGAACTGGCTGTGAATGATAGAAAGTAAAACATTATAAATTAAAAAAAAACAGTGTTACCAAGGTGGGAAGAAATTCTTCAAAATATTGACTACAAACCTCAAATATTGTATTGAGTATTTAAGATTTATATAATTTAAATTTAGGAGTAAATTTCATAGTTAAAGATCATTCTTCACCTACATTGGTATGACGGTAAAGTGCATAGCTCCTATGCTCAAAATGAATTAAAATTAACTTACCTCAGTAAATACATTGTGTCCCAAGTAATATTTTGTGCCTTTAACAAAAACGGTAGTTCGTGACTTTTTTTCATGAGTTGAACTAGTCACTTGGCACTGAACACCATATTTTCCTTCTTCAACAATCATACGGTTCTTGGAAAGTTGTTCCTGAATCAAAATCACTTTTTCTTGTCCCTTAACAACAAAATAACCGCCAGGATCAAGAGGACATTCGTTCATTTTAGCTAGTTCATATTCAGATTTGTTATTGAGTACACAATTTGATGACCTCAACATGATGGGCATTCTAAGATATAAACAAAAAGTTATACTATTTTAAAAATATAAAATTTCACCTTCCAATCATGAGACCCGTTTTGCACACCCTCTGTGTACCTCTAGTATATTCAATATCAACTGAGATTGGGGCTGAATAGGTAAGATCTCTAAGTCGGCACTCATGAGGTGTAGTTGATTTACTAATATTGAAACCTTCATCTGTGTCTGGAGAACCAACATAAACGTTCAGGTATCTTAAAAACAAACCACAATTACACTAAACCGAAAAAAACAAATACCTACTTGATGTAAAACAATGGGTCCGCATCACAAACTACTTTATTGTTAGCTTCCACAATTTTTTTTATGTCTATATTTATAAAATAATTAAACGAATTGATGTGCTGTTTGACTAAACCTTTCACCTTTAAAAAAGATGGTACCAGTTTCCATTTATCCTTAAAAAAAAACAGTTAAATTTGTTTTTAGATTCAAATTTTACTCACTTCTATTTCTTGTACGGAATTAAGTAGGTTACTATGTGATATATTCTTCGACATTTTTCAGAAAACTTCTACACTGGGCGACTGTAAATGAGTACTTTATCTAGACAGAGCTCTTCACAAATATATTATCATTTGAAGGTTAGATGTGATTACGATAACCTCCAAAGATAAATATTGTATCAGAAATTCGATGGTTGAACGAAGTAACCATAGAACCAAAATAAACCTTGATTTTACTAGGTTGGCAACAATGAAAAACAGAGTAGATCTTTTAAATCATAAATTCAATGTATATTGAGGTTAAGAAAACATTCAAATCAAATAATCAAATGTGTTAGTTTTATGCAAATGATTTTTGTATAACCGAAAACAAAGCTTCACGAACATCTAAAAATGGTAAATTGCAAACATATGTGAAAACGTAGAGAAGTAACAAAATATTTGGTTGCAATAAAATGTTGCTATTTCAAACGGGATGTGATGAATATTCCGAAATTGAATTCAACGGGACTGATATTACAATCTAGAATGGGCTAGGCGAACAAACAACAGACTTGTCTTTTCGCTTTGATAGCAACTCAATTTATATTAATGCAATTGAATTAGTACAATGTAAAGAGCCAACGGAAGAAGAAGATACGGGAAAGTCTTGTGTGTCGAGAGTAATTCTGTTTGTTGTACACAAGGTGTTTGTTTTTGAAGAGGGACCGGTTCTTGAAGAAACAGACCTAGTAGACATTTACCAGCAAATGACATCAGGACCAGGATGGAGGATTGAACAATGAAGAAGGAAAGCCGACAACAAAAACAATATTTCGCTGCAGAGAAACATCTTAAAAATGCAGCAAATGCGTGAGCAGCATGAAATGGGTATTGAAATAAAAAAAGAGGAACATGAGTAGAAGATACGACACAATGAGGAAGAGCATCGATTAAAATTAAGAATGTTAATATTCAAATATTATAATGATACTTCAATATAAATATTACAGAATAAATAAGAATGAATTTATTACAAATGTCCCTGATAATGTGTGTTAATCAAATTATTGCGCACAATATTATTTATTGCAACAACCAACAAGTTTCGTACCACTGTAAAATGTCAACAATGTCAATTTGTATTCTGGCTCAACAGTGGTCAACGGTTAACCCACGAATATTCATCGATTAGGACAACAGTGGTTTAATCGCCACTTTTAGGGTAATCATGGATGCTACAATGTAATTTCAAAATTAACAGTGGTTTAATTTAAACTAGGGTTGATAAAACGCAAACTTCAAGTTCCATTTAATAAAATAAATAAACGTCATCAATTTGAACTATTCTCAGTAGTTTTGTTGAATTGTAGTTTTTCCGCGAATAGTTCAGGTGACCTGTAGTTTTTTCGATAGTAGTTCTTTCTCTAAGTAGTTCTTATGTGTTCATAAGAGAAAGAACTACTATCGGAAAAACTACAGGTCATCTAAACTATTCGCATAAAAACTACAACTCAACAAAAGTACTGAGACGCTCTTTTCACTATGTTCCTTATCTCGAATTTTGAAAAAATTTCCAAATTTTATCTAACACATACTCTTTTGAGTCCTATGTTCCTGTTAACTCTGGCGAATGTTGGGTAAATTTCCGAATTGAATAAAACACATACTCTTTTGACTCCTATGTTCCTGGTACCTCTGCCGAATTTTGCCAAAAATTTCGTTAAAAATTCGACGGAGGTACCAGGAACATAGGAGTCAAAAGAGTGTGTAACGAAAACATACTCTTTTGAATCCTATGTTCCTGGTACCTCCGCCCAATTTTCAACAAAATTTTCGGTGGAATTCGCATTTTGCCAAAATTTTTGTCAAAAATTCGACGGAGGTACCAGGAACATAGGAGTCAAAAGAGTGTGTAACGAAAACATACTCTTTTGAATCCTATGTTCCTGGTACCTCCGCCCAATTTTTAACAAAATTTTCGGTGGAATTCGCATTTTGCCAAAATTTTTGTCAAAAATTCGACGGAGGTACCAGGAACATAGGATTCAAAAGAGTATGTTTTCGTTACACACTCTTTTGACTCCTATGTTCCTGGTACCTCTGTCGAATTTTTGACAAAAATTTTGGCAAAATGCGAATTCCACCGAAAATTTTGTTGAAAATTCGGCGGAGGTACCAGGAACATAGGATTCAAAAGAGTATGTTTTCGTTACACACTCTTTTGACTCCTATGTTCCTGGTACCTCCGTCGAATTTGTGACAAAAATTTTGGCAAAATGCGAATTTCACCGAAAATTTTGTTAAAAATTCGGCGGAGGTACCAGGAACATAGGATTCAAAAGAGTATGTTTTCGTTACACACTCTTTTGACTCCTATGTTCCTGGTACCTCCGTCGAATTTTTAACGAAATTTTTGGCAAAATGCGAATTTCACCGAAAATGTTGTTAAAAATTCGGCGGAGGTACCAGGAACATAGGATTCAAAAGAGTATGTTTTCGTTACACACTCTTTTGACTCCTATGTTCCTGGTACCTCCGTCGAATTTTTAACGAAATTTTTGGCAAAATGCGAATTTCACCGAAAATTTTGTTAAAAATTCGGCGGAGGTACCAGGAACATAGGATTCAAAAGAGTATGTTTTCGTTACACACTCTTTTGACTCCTATGATTAAATTTGGAAATTTCATTTATAATTCACCAGATCTACCAGGAACAACAATATTTGCTGTCTTAATGGCCTACTGCCGAGGACATTAAAAGAAAAAGGAGAATATTTTGACCGATACAGAATAGGTCAATCAGCTTTTAGTTCTCCAGGTCAGTAGCTCATTCAACTTGTAGTTTTGCTTTCTAGTAGTTCATTCAACTGGTAGTTTTGCTTTCTAGTAGTTCATTCAACTGGTAGTTTTGCTTTCTAGTAGTTCATTCAACTGGTAGTTTTGCTTTCTAGTAGTTCATTCGATTTGTAGTTTTTCTTTCTAGTAGTTCAGCCTTAGATTACCGTAGTTGAAATGACCCAAATATAAAATACTCAGGACCAAAGATGGAATTTTTTTTAATGTAACTTTTAGTTGGATCGGCCCATCCGTTTGAGTACAACATCCAAAAATCCATTCGTGGCCCATAAAGATACAAAAGAAATAGTTGAACTGATTTTAGTTTTAAACAGACCAACACTGGTCGAAATATGAGTGCAATCTGAACGGTTCAAACAATTTTTATGAATATAGAGGCGTAAGGAACATTTTACCAATTGTACATTTATTTAATCTACAATTGTGCTTATTACCTCACGCACATAAGATGACAATTTTCTTAAGTCTTACATAACGTACACCTGTATGGTGCATGGTGCAGTTTCTTCCTAAATCCCCTAGTTAGTATATTAACACAACAAATAAATTAAAATTAAATATTAATATATTACTCTATAAATATTAAAATTATGAATCCAAAGACTTATTCTCTAGAGATAAATCACTTTGTACATAATGGAACCAACATTAGTTTTGTGAGAAGGCGGGAGAAAATTAATTATCCAAAAAGTCGTCGTGTTTGTAACAGAAATCTTTCCCATTCGAAGCTGGTAACCTGCATGGTGTTCCCAGACGTGTCTTGCCGTGACAAAGTATTTTCTGGCTAATTACATTTGGTGTTGAACTTCTTTGCCTATACCTAAAAGTGAAGGATATTTCATAGGCTGTTAGTAATTTTTTTTATGGAAAAATCACCTGCTAGCACTTGATATGTCTATTTCAGTCATCAACTTTTCAGTCAAATGTAGGTTGTCCTTCTCCAGAAGATGATGTACTTTTGCAGTATTTGTACTTCTAAAGTCTCGTAAACATTTCGTTAATAATTGTACTGAAAAGATAATTGAAAATATGTCACATCATCAAAGCCAGGATAAATTACAAAACTTACCTACAATTACCACAATGACAGCTCCAATCATGTTTAGAGGATTCAAAGAATGTTCTTGAAAGTACAATCCGGCAATTAGGTTTAATACGGGTAGTAAAAATACGATAATTCTTACACCCTTTCCAGTACCGACAAAAGCGCAACCTAACATCATCAATAATACGATACTTATATGAATCAGAATCATTTCCAACCGTTCAATATCACTCCCCGTGCCCCCAAGAGCTGAAGAAATCCACTCAACACGAATTTCGAAATTTTTTTGATATTTATGAAATAACAGCATCAATGCAGACACTGTTTCGTTCACATCTCTCAAATTTTTCAAAGTATTTTGGAACTGTTTTTGGAATTCTAATCTCTGGCGCATAAGGAGGTCACTGGATGCTTCTATAAATCAGATATTAGAAACTTACTTCAACCATTGCAATGATTTTACCAATTTTATTGAATATATCGGTGGACTGACTTTGTATTTTTGACAAATCATTGATCAGTTGTACATGATTTGCTCTGTTCATAGCATTTTGAGAATTTAATTCATGACTAGACTCCTCCAATTTTTTTTTGAGATCTTCTGTTAAGAGTAATAACTTATTATGGGTTTCCGATATAATTTTTTTTTCGTTGACTAGGCGCTCAATATTTTCACCAATAACTAATTGACTATGAAATTGAGCCGACTCCAGGTCTTTTTGTTGTTTTGCCAAAAAGTCTTGTCCTAATTTTGGGTTGGATAATTGATTAATTAATTTTAATTACCCTAGGACTTACCATCTGTTAGTGTATTAAATGTTTCATGTACAACATTCTCAATATTTGTTTGGGTTTCAGAGATTTTATTCATTTTCTCAACCTGATTTTCAGCTGCTTGCATTAAACGATTTACTGCGTTCTCGGCTGATCCTCTGAACTGGATTTGTCTTATCATATAACAGACCGCTTGTGCCCGGTTACCCATCAAATGGTAAACTGTCCATGTGTCAGAATCCATATTCATAGTACAATCCCTTACGCTCATGTCATCTGTACATGGATATATCTTCCTGCCTTCTATAGCCGACTGACAATTTAGCAAATGAATAGCGAGCTTGGCTAATTGCTCGTCATTCAAACTATGACACTCGGATTTTAATTTTAAGATCACTTGTTGTTGGCACAAATCCAATTTTGACATGGCAATGCCGGTCAATTTCATTGCTTCGGAGATAAATTTTTCATCAGTCGCTGATGCTTCATATGGAACCGGCTGGAGTGCACCTAGATCTATCCCATGATGGACAACATATTAGTTCAAATAGTAGACTTTGGTTGACTTTTCTTCATAGTGAATTACCTTTTTCATTGTTTTCCTCAGAAATTCCTAGTAATTGTCCAAAATCCTTTAGATATTGACTCAAGCCGTTGTACATTTGTACGTCGACTATTAAAAAGCAGAGCGTGATTAAAAATCTAAAATCCATGTTTCAAAATTCTAGATTCTTCCCAAACTGAAACAGACGTTCAAAATATATTTCAAATGATATGATTTTCATGTTATTACCTTGTTGCTAACCAACTGTCTCTATCAAAGCAGCTCCAACGACAGCTTTTTATTATTAATGATTTATTATTAACGAAATCTTTTACTTGTCATAATCTAGAACATGTTCTGATATCTAACGTATTTGATTGAATAATTGAAATGAAAAACGGTTGAGATGACTAGTTGATTAATAATCTACTATGAATATGTGCCTACTAGCACAGAACACAGAATTATTCTGCTTTTCGGTGGATAGAACCACAAAATTTACGTTGTTTTTTGAACGTCTAGTTGGTTATTTAGAAATGTGTTTTATTGTTGTTTTCTAGTTGGTGCTTGTTTTACGTTTATTATAAAATGTCTGACTTTTCGGAACTTCTGCAAGAAGCAGAGAAACTTACAACAAAATTAGAAGGCGCCAGTGAGTTACCAAAAGTGGAACGTTCTCTACGACAAGTTTTAGAAGCTTCAAACGAATTATTCAGCAGAGTTGCCCAAACTAGTACTAAGGATATTCAAGCGTATGTAGAGATTTTTAATACCCGATGAACTTAGAAAACATATTATAAAGGTTATGTTGATATTTGCAGGAATCTTTTACTGGGCTCCAAGGGTATTGACTTGCCGAAAATAGTACAAAAACTTGAATCAATAAGCACCAAACGAAATTTCGAGCCAATTGAACCTGTGGAAGATCTCGATCTCAATGGTCTATTGCAAAATGAGGTCCGAAATTGCATTTTAGGAGTAGTCGAATCAGCACACCTTTCTGTTAGTTGAGAGCATTCAAATACCTCCAATTCTTATTAATTTTTACGTTACAGTGTCATACTTCTGTTTATAATTTAGCATGGGAACATCAAACTGGGGAATGGAAATCAGAAAAACGCAAAATACTCAATTCAATGATTGCTCCCTCCGGATCCTTCTTGGAAATTGCTGGCAAAAAAACCATCTTTATGGAATCAGCTCCAACTGTGGCTCCTTTCTTGGGTCCAAACGAATCTATTTATGCATCCAAAATTATTACTTACAACAAGGAAATAACCAAAAATGGCAAACAAGATCTCGTTGCAATTTTTGATCAAATATCTCAAGAATTCAAAGATGCTGTATGTATCGTTATTTTTCAATACATCTAGATTATAGAGCTTCTTCAATTTTAGAAAGTTAGGGATATGTGGGAAATTGTGAAATATATGATGCAGTTACCACCATTTCCACAGTCCGATGATCCAATCAAAGCTAGGTATAGTAAACCTACTATTAAAGCATTGGTCGCCAGAGGAAGAAAATATCTTGAAGACAGGTGAGTGTTATATGCGAATAAAAGAGAATTTTTGATAACCATTCGCATCAATACGTTTGATTGCCTTGTCAAGAGTGATGCTCATTGTTTATTTTTCAGGTTCAAAATTTTTATGAGTAAAGTGATAAACGAAAATTTATCAGCAGCATTGAGAGGTGGTATACCCGGTACTTATAATCTGGTTAAAAGTTTTGTTGGTATTCGACTCCAAGGAGAATATTATGGATTGAGCGATGGTGTAATAGAGAACCGTCCAATATGGGCAATGGTCTATTATTGTCTAAGGGCTGGAGATTTCAATGCAGCCCTGCATTGCCTTAAGGAAAAAAATTCAGAATACAATGACATCATGGCTTTGCTGAAAGCGAAATGTAATAATGAAGCCAATATTGATTGCTCAAAGCTCGAAGCTAATATCAGGTAACTATCTAGGAATACGTCCAAGTAAAAATTACGGATCTTATTTGTTACGTAAAGATTAGCCTATCGAAGATTTGTCAGAAACGAAACCGATCCATTCAAGAGAATAGTATGGTCAGTGTTGGGTTGTTGCGATATTGTAGATGAACATACAGAGGTTGCCAGAACAGCTGATGACTATTTGTGGCTCAAACTTAATCTGGTTCGAACGAATTATGACAAAGAAGATCATGTGAAATATAGTGAATTACAGGTGAGCAACTTTTCTTTATTATCTATTGAAAGGGATAAATGTTTTATCACCATTTGTTTTTGTTTGTAGGCAATGATATTGGAAGATTATGGTGAATCCCACTACGATTCTCAAAATCAGCCACACGTCTTTTTCCAAATGCTGATGCTAACAGGGCAATTTGAAGCTGCCATTGAATTCCTATTTCGAACTGAACGTTACAAAATTCATAGCGTGCATATGGCGATTGCATTAAAAGAATTATATCTGTTGGCACCACCTCACGATCCAAGTTCACCTTTACGTAATTTCATTTATTCCTCTTTAATATTTTTGAGCCTATTGTCTCTCATTTTTAGTAAATATTGATCCGATGGATCCAAAACCAGCGCGTCGTCTAAACATCGCAAGATTAATTTTAATTTACGTGAAGAGGTTTGAATTGACCAGACATCTAGAGGCCCTCAATTATTTCTTCATCTTACGAAACATGAACGACACGGAAGGAGTAAATTTGTTCAAGATTTGCATCAGGGATCTACTAATTGAAACCAAGAACTATGATGGCGTACTTGGCAAGATACAAAACGATGGTACCCGAAGCAAAGGCCTGATTGATCAGTTGATGCCACCATCGTTTGCTGAATCGGTAGCAGTCATGACGGCAGAAATGCTTTGCAAAAAAGGATTATATGAAGAGGCGATTGATCTCTATGACTTAGCTAATGTAAGTGCATTTTAATTGTGATGAATAGATACGAAATATGCATTGATCTACATGTAGAATTAGAATACATTTCACTTAAACATATCTTCGAGGTAGATTGAAGAGTTTGAAACATTTTTTTTTTCAGAAACAAGAGATGTCATTAAATCTCATGTGCTCCCTGCTCTCACAGGTGGTAAGAACTACTTCCCAACCAGGTTCTTTAAGAGATCGATTGCAACGAAAGTCAGAGGAATTAGCTGCACGCTATAATAACCAAGGTTATAACAGTGATTCAAATATCGTTATTTCGTTCCTGAAGTTAAAGGATTTGCTGTTGTTTTTCGATTTATATCACAACAAACAATATCCAGAAGCATTGAAGGTACTTATTTTTTTTTATTGTTTGTGGCTGAGTGAATTAGTTTTTAGGTTTTAAGTGATATTCAATTGATTCCATTACAAGCCAATGAGTTAGATGAAAGAGTTAACAACTTTGAAACACTCAATAATGAATTGAGTAAAGTTATCCCAGATGTCGTGTTGGCAACTATGAATATTCTTTTTGAACAATATCAAAAGATTAAATCTAGAGAACACGTACCTTCAAGATTAAGAAATGAAATATCTGGAAATGTAAGTCAAGTTTATTTTTTTAAAAATGTATTTTATTTTATAATTTTTATAGGAAGTTGTCCATCTCAGACAGCAAGCTCGAGTGCTGACCGATTTCAGTGGCTTGTTACCCTACAGGATGCCTGGGGAAATCAACGGTAGATTAGTCCAAATGGAAATTTTGATGCATTAATAGTTACTCTTCATCAATAATTTTCGTTTCACATTTCTGAATAGATATATCTTTCGACGAATCCACAGCTTCGCCACATTTCATCTGAAATCATTAGTGTGAATAAGCTGATGAGAATTCAGTGCAGAACTTTTTGTAAAAAAACATTACATGCTAAGTTGGAGTGTATTTTGTATGTAACTATTATAATGTTAAAACTATGTCATTAATTACCTTTGTAGACATGTGAAAATGATTGAGGCGATTGACGTTTTGTAAACGGATGAGCGGAAATTATAATTTTTTTCCTTTCTTAACGAAACTTGTGAAAATTTACTGATTTTTTTTGTAAAGTTCGAGAAGTTTAATTAAAACCGATTGATTTCATTGAACTTACTCGTCTGTAATCCAAAATCATGCTCTTAAAAGACTCGAAATCGCTGAAACTATGTAAAATTTCGTAAATTTGAATATCCATATCATCTTGTCTTTCTCTGAAAAAAAAGCTTTTTTTTCCAAGTCTTGATGGCATCATAACTTACCGCATTTTACGTTCGAATTCCTCCATCGAAAATGGACCCAATTTTTCGCAAATTTTCATCTCGATGAATTTTTCGATGGTTTCTAAATATTCCTTGAATATCACAGAATAGGACAGTTTGTTTTCTTCTGTTTCATCGAATTCGGTCCAATACTTTTCCATAAAGTTTGTTAATAAGTCTCCAAAATCATCTTCCATCACTACTTCTTCAATTTTACCGATGACTTGGTAAAAGAAGTCGTCAGCTTCGTCTGGATTGTCTTGTTGATATTCCAAATCAAGATCATCGTCGTCTAAAATATTTTCCTCATCGTCGTCTTGTAATTTGATTTTTTCGTCCGTTAGTTTCGAAATTATTTCATCTTCCAGTGATTCCAAATCCTTTTCGCCTTGCTGTAGCTCTATATCTTTGGACTCTAGATCATATTCTTCATTTTCAAATGTCAAATTATTTTGTCTTTCATGACATCTACATTCTGGGGGCATAGGAAAGTCATCTCCAATATCGAAGCTGAAATCATTGTCTTTTTTTGTGTCATTTTCAGAATGATCAGCTCCTTCCGTGGGTTCGATTTTACCTTTTCCATTTTCTGATTTCAACTCATTTTTTTCATTGAATTTTATATCCATAGAAGTTAAATCGCTTATTCTATTTTTCGATATTAAATAGTCGTTTATACATTCTCCTTCCTGGAACATTTCTCTAGATGAATAGTTCTCATCATTTTTCAGCTTCACATATACTTACCAGTGCATTGTTTTCGACATCCCGAAGTTCCTCTTTGGCGCTTTCTTCGAATTTAAATTCCTTTCCATTATCTCCAACCATTAAATCTTGATTTGAGTTCATGTTGTCTTTAGTTAGGACTGGTTTTAATCGATGCCAAAATTTGTTTCTTTTGTCGTTGCCCCGGTGAACTGAAACACTTCCTAATGCGCAATACCTGTAGTTTCCGTTTGGAGAAGGATCACTCTAAAATTTAGCAATAAGCGAAGTTCTGATGGCGAAATATGAGGAGCCAAAAATTTGTGTGCGCACTAATTGAATTTGTTTTTTGGAATTCACTTGTTCGGAATTTCAAGGATATAGTAATTTTTTTTGCTTAATCCGGGTTTTACACGAGGTTGCTTCGATTGCTTTTGTTTTTAGATTCATTCTAGAGCAAAAAAGTAATGAAAAATCGTTCACTATAGTTTAGTACTGCCTTAGTTATACCCAAAAAAGGTTAAACACGCTGACATGGAAAGCTCAAATGTTAAAACAAAAATTTTTTCGAAAAATATTGTAAACAGCAATGCGGTCTATAATATTTCTTTCTAGGATGTGATTAAGGTAATTAAATCGATGTGTGATTTTGCAACTTGAAGTCTTCCAGGAGTTAAAATATGCAAAATATTTTCAATGAGATCTGATCAGATAGAAAGTACTTTTAATCACCGCGCAAGGCGATAGCTGTTAGATCCTCATTCAAATATGGAAAATGTGCGTTAGTTTCGCGTGAAAAAAGAATGAGATCGATGAGGTGATCCTTGACAGTTCCGTCTTGAGCGCAACACCTCTTGAGATTATCAGATACGCTCTAGGTTATTATTTAGACAAACTACCTGTGGCTATTCACAGTGGCGTTACTTTCCAATCTATTCTAATCAAACGTTTGGAATGGTTATAGGTGCGCTACTGTTGAGCACATTAATAATCCCGATCGATTAAATAAATTAAATAAGTGCTTTTTTGTTTCGTAGACGGTAATTACGTATTCTGAGCGTGTTTGTGACGAATATGAGTCAGACGAGGCGTATGCACACATATTCAAATCGATTGGAGATCGATGGCGAAAAGTTGAGGTCGTTTTTTTTGCTCTCCCGTGCGTATTCAGCGTAGGATAACCCTGAAAACGTTACACATCCCGTTTGGAACTGGTTATTTTTGAAATGATCGCGCGCAAATTGGCCCGGTCCAATTTTGCAATCTTCATCCGCGTTCCATATATCTGATTTTTTTTCTCTCTGGAAATGTGCAAGGAGTGTTGCGCAATCGGGAATAATAATAATCGGCGCGTATTCGCAACGCGCCAATGTCAACGAAACAATCGCTGAATTGAGCAAACCGACATTAATTAGAAGATAATCAACTGACTGCAGTCATATTTCACTCCAAGAATTTCCTCGTGTGTCAAGTTTGAGCTTATACCGCATTCTTCGAATTTGCGCAAGTGATACAATCCCGATTTTAGTTGGAGCAATAAATTAAATTTATACATCACTTCTTTTATACAGGGTGCTTCAATCAAAAAGCCACCCTTGATATTTGTCATTCTCGTCAAATACGTTTAATAATGTTTGGAGGGGGACAATTTTGAGATACACTTGAGTCTGAGAAAAGGGGGAGCTAATCCCATGAATTCGAATAGGAATAGGAGTCGAGTGACACCAGAAGTCTTTGAACCTTTATTGTATGGAAGTGAATGGAGAACAATTCGAACATTTGATTTGAATGGCTTTGAATTTCGAAATAAGAACATCATAAAGAAAATTCATTTTATTCCAACATTTTCTATGTAAGCAAATCAAAATTCACATTATTGAGAAGAGAATTTCAAGACTTCTATTCTCTATTCAAATTCACGGGGTTGAAGCTCCCCCTCGTGAGGGGTTGCTTTTCTCAGACTCAAGTGTATGTCAAAATGTGTCCCCCTCCAAACATTATTGAACGTATTTGATGGAATTCCGATGATAGTGATAGAATGGCTCCTTTTCATTGAACCAGACTGTATATTATGCAGCACGCTTATTTGAACATTTATTCTTGCAATTGGAAATTGAAATTTCCTCAAAAAGTATGCGCATAATTATTCCCAGTTTATTATTTTTAAGAGAACAAATAGAATTATGATAAATTTTTTAACTATGTCTTTCGAAATTTTTGTGAAGTAAATCATTGTTTCATACTCAAATTATGCATCTTTAGTTTTTCTCAGTCTTTGGGACATGGGCAACCGAATTCAATTTTTTTCCCTAATACGTTACAATTTTCCTTTCTTTTTTCAACGAAATCGATGCATTCGCAGTTCGTAAATCAGATCTCTTTATTCAGATAATAAATTGAAATATCATACATTTATCAAAAACTTTCCAGTACAAAATGTTATCATATAGAAAAAAAAATTATTTCAAGATGAACCTTTTCTTTTATAATCCGTATTGAAATATCCGCAAATCAAGTGCACGTGCGTCAAGATCCGTACGTTGGAATAAACAAAGCCGAATAATTTTGCAATCAATGGCTCACCTCAATCGGGGGATTGCTTTTTAAGAATGTGGCAGCCGGATGCTGTGTTTAGTTCACTCGCGGAACGTGGTCAGTTTCAGTTGCTAGTCAACTAAAAGGACGCGCCTTGAGCGATCAGTTGATGTGATAAGAGAGTGGTGTGTTTTGGATGATATCTATCGAAACGTGATTAAAAAAATATGGAAAACAAATTATTTGTACCAGATAACGTGAGTTTTAATTTAATGTTACTAATATTTTCATAAAGAAAAATCTAATTAAAAAAATTATTTCATGGATTGTTTTTCAATAAAATTAAGTCACTTCATTCAAAACAAATTTCACCTCAACCTTCCTCAACATGGAAATAATTTTTTTTAAGCATCATTTGGTGTTTCCTAATCAAATCACAAGATTTAAGTGCTTTAAAAAAAAATTGTTACGATCTTTTGTGTTTTTCACGAGTTTTCTTGATTTCGGCGATTTTCTGACTTTCTTAAGCACTGAATAAAAAAAGCAGTGATGCCGTCGTGTTCCACAGAAAATTTGCGTCCGATTGAGAGATTTTTCGTCACCATTTTTGAGAACCCATAAATAAAATCAATAATGAATTTTTTGATCGATTCAGTCATGAGTGAACACCAAAAAACCGTTATATCTTTCAAAAATACATTTTCTGGTGTGATCATCATAAAAGAATGCACAAAAAAGAGATTATTATTATTTTTCAAGTGAATTTATGAGCGTCAAGCTCATTTGAATAAGTCTTATTTTTCGAATGGAACGTCCTGTAATATCCGGGTTACAAAACTGAGATAACTGTTATTAGTTGTGGAGATTCCAAAAAATCCGGTCCCGTGCTGGTTTTTCGCGAGGACGTTCAAGGAAGTTTATTGTCGTCTCTAAAAATAATTCGCCGAATAAAAACATTGGTGATGCACGCCGACGATTATGGAATTATTCAAAATTCAGAATCACCTTATAATATATACAGGTATCGATTACATATTAATCGCATCCGAATATTCAACGGATCCAGCGAAGCGTGACTAATTAATTGTACTTGGAAATTCCATTGCCAAGATGTACGAAATTTGATGCAGTGCCATCCGAATCAGGTCAAGAAAATATCCATTTATGACATGGGTGAAGGACAAACAAGGTCAGAAAATGATTCCTCAAACGGAATCGTGAAATATCATTTCTGATCGGTTTGTAATTAACTTCTAGTAACGACGATTACGTAAATTAATTCCTTCCTGCGAAAAAATGATACTCGATTACTGATTGTTTTTCGAAGTTTTCAACTAGGAACCAAGTAACAAGGCCAGAATTATTCTAATTGATAAAAAAAACGGATTTACCAGCGTTAAAAAATTCTTTTAACTCGTCATTGTAGATGTACTAAGAACGATTAGGTGATGATTTCAATTGAACATCATGCAGGAACACACGTCGATGGTGTGTAAATAGTAGCCCAAGGTAATTTGCTTAAATGAAATGTTAATTCGAAACATCCTTGGCGCGAAACACTTCGAAATAATTGAAGGAATAATGCATCGTTTTTTTTCCATAACAAACGTTTCTACAACTTGAGAAACTAATGATCTACAATAATTTTTTTTCTCATACGTAACGGATTTATATATTCGTTCTTTCACTACATTTAATTTAAAATACGATACACCTTAAAAAAAAATCGAGTAATTATTAATTAGCAATAGATAGGAAATTAAGTGCATTTCGTTTTTTTGTGCAATATAAAATATTTAAAATATATACATAACACTAATCATTCTTTCCAGAAAGTAATAAAAATAAAATAAGACTTTTCCCAATTTTCAAATGGAAAGTTTTGTCTGAAATCAGTTTGTCCGCCTAACAGGAAATCGGATCGATAATTCTACTTATTAAAACGTTTCTCGAAGTAGAAAATCACCTACTCCGTGACTAGAGAGGAAACTCATTCTAGTTATAATTTCGTAATTTCTAATAGATTCAATCTTCAATGTCAGTTACAAAATTTGATAAAGAACTGAACGTCAATAATAATTACGCTAAATCAGGGTTCTGGATGGAGACCTCGTCTGTAATGCTAATTAGATAATAAAGCTGAACTAATTTATTCATCCGAATTTTTCAGATCCCCGGCGCAGATCTCGAAAAGAGTTGGCACATCCCCCGGCCCACACTAGCTCGAGAAGCGATCAGCAGTTCGCCCGAATCATCGAGTAATAACAGCAGTCATGTAATTTGAAGAAATTTGGAATTGTTCAAAACAAAATTCATTTTAATATTCCAGAGCGCGAAATCCGGTTCTTTGCTCCTCACAGCGGCCAATTTATCTCGCATCGCAAATCAAGAAAAAAATTCCAAGTATTACTTGCAAGATTTTCCGGATTTTCGACCGAAAAAACAGGACCCAGATGGGCAATCGTCAGCTAGTTCGACACATTTCACTGTTGTGAATGTTCACACCCGACCGAATACACAAACTAGAAGTTTTTGTAGAAAGCACCAACTGACGGTTCTCGTCGTTACGATGTCCATTTTGTTTACCGTTGGAATAATTACAGCGATTTGGTTTTTGGAAAGTAAGGCTTTACTCTAGTGTGCGCATCAAAATTATGAAACAAATTTGTTTTTAATAAGAAATTTGTAACCCCAGTCCCCACATCAACCCGCAACATTTTCTGACTAGAGAAAGAGGTTTACATGCGAACTCCTTGCATATTTTCAAGAATAGGCGGAAAAATAATGTAGTCAAGTAATAATCTCACTATGTCATTTTGAATATTTAACTTCTTCAAACCTGTACCAATTCGAAACATTTGTACGCTAACGATATGGTATATAGGTATGGAAACACCTTTACAAAGAAGAAGTAGGTGACCCCGTTCCCCTATTTAGGAAGGGATTGGGGTTGATGTGGAAGACAGGGGATGGAACAAAAAACATTCAGCAGTACATCGAAATTTGGAAAACTTGAAACGAGATAAAATTTCCGTTCCATTATTCTGGCACGCTCGGTATATATCAGATAAAAGTCGTATTGACATTAATCTCTATTTCAGAGAGGGCGGAGCAGAGACGTATGCTGTGGTCGTGACTAAGATGACGCTCATCTAATTTATTTAATTTATTGTTTAGTGTTTTGGTCGTTTTCTGTGATACGCCTTGTAAAAGTTTTAATTTATTCAATGTGACACTTTCTGAACAATTGCTCGGAACATTTATATGTTTGTTTTATAGTGATCCTCTAGAAAAAAAAATTCAGGAAGGGAAAAAAGTTTAATCAAACAATCAAGTGTTTTAGTCAATTTCTACATTCATAGTCACTTATCCACGACACAGACGACCGATGCTGTGCCTTATACACACTCCATATTTCCCACTATTTTATTATAAATAAATTTTACAATCTAACAGTGCCTTGAGTGACACAGGCAAATGAGGGACTAGGCCCTATGTTATAAATAAATTTGAAAATTTATCCAGATCTTACTGAGCACGGACAATTCTGGATTGTACCCTATGTTATTATAAATAATTTTTACATTTTATCGGGGCCTTGGCTGCCATACATGACCATACTACACCATAAACATGGTAAAGTCCCTCTATGTTATAAATTATTCTGACATTCAGTACACTTAACTAAAAATAATGTGATGTCCATTTCTGCTCAGAGTCTCAAAAACTCCTGAATCATAAACATACCTACGCAAATACAAGCAACAAAACTTGGAAATCACGGCACGAAAATCCAAATCAACTCATTTTCCTCTTCTAGCAACTACTCCAATTAACTTATCTAAGACTACATGTAGTTAGGGAAATAGCCTTTCTGCAAGACGTAAGCATCATGATGAAACGAAGATTCAGGCATTGTTGACTGATTCTGATTTTCTTTCTCCGTATTTTCGATTTTCAATTTAAGGTCAGCCGGAATGTTGCCAGAAACATCTTGTGCGTCCTCGGGGCGCGGTGCCATCGCGGCTATTGCCTCAGCACTCAAACCGAGACCCAGCAACTTGGGTGGACCTGGAACTTGCACGATTTGATAATTGTTCACTAGATCCTGCTGCGGATGCTGCATATGCTGTTGTTGATTAAGCATCTGAAACAAATTATAATTACGTAACGCATATAAAAAGTGGTAGCATTACTTGAGGGTTGGGTTTTTCATCCTCCATTTTCGGTTTCGTTCTAAATCGTACTGGTACAGGATCTAACACAGGCGTTACAGGCTCAACTCTGTGACCGCCCTTGAGATCGGGAGGTGTCTCCACCCAATGTCCCGTTGATCTTCGATGCGCTTTCAGCTGTCCGGATTGAATGAAACGGGCTGGGCACATGCCACATCCATATGGACGCGCCCCAGTGTGACGTCGCATGTGCAACGCAAGATCGTTAGATTGTGTAAATGCACGACCACAAATACTACAAACGTAGGGCCTTTCGCCAGTGTGGACGCGTGTGTGACGCAACTACAGAAAATTAGTATTTAGGTGATTACTTTAGGCACTGGAACGGTAACTTACCAGTTTGTTACTTTTATTGAAAGATTTGCCACATAATGTACACAGATAAGGCTTTTCACCAGAATGGGTGCGTTCGTGACATTTTAAATCGTGAGATCTTGGGAAACCTTTTCCACACTGACCACACTTGTATGGGCGTTCGCCTGTGTGTCGTCTCATATGGACGATCTGACATACAATAATAAATGTTAGGTGTTTTTAAGCAATTAAGCAGTGTATAAATATTTTGAAACATCTTTTGTTTCTCTCGTACCTAACAATACATTTTTAAGTACTAAATAAAAACAAGGTTGAAATAAGTTCAACGATTGAGTCGACGTTTATCAAATGCATTATTCAACCATTATTGAAATAGTAACTTCAATAATGATGATGAGTCACTTGATGATTCGCAAATATTTATAATGATATGCGACTGCATTTGTGCCTTATTAATGCAAAACGCAAAACGTGTCATCGCAGAAACGACTAATCTAAACGAAAGCGGGTGGAGCGCCATTATTACTCACCATATTACTTGAATTATTGAACTCCTTGCCACAATAAATACAAAGGTGCAACTTGGTTGGATCTTTTATCCCAGTATGTATTCGCTGATGGGTCTTTAGGTTATCCAATCTATTGAAAGCTTTTCCGCAATCAGAACAGACATGGCGCTTGTCCTGAAGTAAATGCACCTTCGTATGTCTGGCAAGTTGATCGGGTCTGAAAATTTCCATAAAAACTTCAAATAGAAACTTGAATTTTTTTAATTATATTTTAAAAGAGTTCTAATATTTAATGGTCACTTTACCTAGTGAATGTTTTTTCGCAGATCGCGCATTTCAAATCTTCCTCCCCATTCGAATTTTGATGAGTTTTCAGATGTCTAATGAGGTGTTCTCCCCTTGTAAACTGTTTGTTACAAACAGTACATGCGTAGGGCTTATTAACATGGCCCTCCTCTATATGTTTCTTCAGATGTTCCTCAGTAGCGTATGCGTTATCACACTGAGTACATTTATGGATCAGCACAGCACGGTGTAGAATCATATGACGCGTCAAGTGGTTAGCTCTAGAAAACTCTGTTTGGCATACATGACAGCTATGAACCTTGGTTGGACGTTTTTTATCAGCCATAGAAGTAAAAGGATCGTCGTCATCTTTTGTGCCTTCTTCGTCTGAATCTATTGAAAATCGAAAGTACATTATGAACTATCTTCGCAATCTGAAAAATTGTTTTTTCTTCTGCTTAAGTTAACCGTAGCGGTAATAAATTTAAATAGTGAGGATTTGGTGCACAAGTTAATAAGGGTAGCATTTAGAAAAAAATTATATTTAATTGAGGTAGAGAAACATGCTCATGTGGGCGAAAAGTATTATAGAACTGAATCATCAATCTAGACTGCATACTGTTTTCTGCTATAAAATTATTAGAATCGTTAAAGTTGGAATATTTTGATTAAAATGTATATAATGTTTAACTTACTTGTCAACCTCTCCTGAATCCTCAGAATTTAAGACAAACACTGACAATGTTGACGTCCTCAAGATGATTTGATACGAACAAAACCGTATTTACCCACTTATATGACAACATGGCGAATTTGATACGGCCAGACTTACGCATCTCAAAGGTACAGATTTTTGGATGACATTAACAATTTGCCATGTTGATGTCATCCAAAATGCCTCGAATTCTGAGGGTTTTTTTTCGAAAATATAATTAATTACCTATTTCTTTAAGAGGAACAAGTTCTGCTCAAAAAAAAAAAAAAATCGAGGTCCTATGGAACTAAAATTTTTTTTCTATAATTTTCCAAAAGTTACTTCTATTGTGGCAAAAATTTCAGGAGATATTTGAAACGAATTATATATGAAAAGAACTACGCTATTATATAAACTACCACAAAACAAAAATGAAGATTTTTTTATACCTGCATCGACATCAAGGTTCCTTTTATCATCTTTTTCTTTTTTAACTTTTTCAGCAATCGTAGACAGACATACGTCGCTGTCGTCACCGTCCACCCCATGTTCACCTTGCATATGATGATTAAAGCTTTTCCTGTATTTGAAAGTTCTATCGCAGAACTCACATTGAAGGAGCTAAATAATGAAAAAATAAATCGAAACAGTGGCACAGAAAAAATTGCATTACCTTCTTTCCTTTATTCAAGTTACTGGAAGTGTCAGTTACACCATGTGTTTGCTGATGCCTCTTTAAGTGGCTTATTTTTGTGAACGATTTGTTACAGATCTAAAAGGAAAACAGCTATCAGTTTTTGAAATAATAAGCAAAATAGGTGAATTCTTAGGATTTCAAGTGATTTACCCACTTAGATTAAATATGAAACTAAAATCCATAACACATGCTGGGAGAAAATTACTTTACACTGGCCATAAATTTAATTGAGATGACATCAGACTTCATTCATTAAGGGCTTCTATCAATATAAAAAATGAGGAAAATTATAATTTGAATAAACACTGAGAATGACAGGGTATAAACCAACAATTTTCACCTCACAAATGGCCAGGTCAGACCCAGTGTGCTTCCTCATGTGTATTTTCAGCCCTGTTGAGGTTGACAATCTTTTGGAACACACCTTACAGTCAAAGCCCTTTTTATCTGGATCGTTTTCTGCTTCCGTTGATGCATCCTGATCATCACCGCTTCCTTTTTCTGCCATCTCACTTTCCAACAAATTATCCAATGAAACATCTTCAGTTTTCACATCAGCATTCTCTATGTTCTCCACATCCTTAGATCTAGTGTGTTTTCTCTCATGAATCTTCAGCCCCTTTTTGGTTCGGAAGACATTATCGCAATAGCTGCACGGATGTTTCATTTTTTTCTTAGGTTTCTTCAATTCTTCCTCATCAAAATCGCTATCTGAGTAGTCAGGATCTTCTAAGTCCATGTCAACATCATCATCAGACATTTCCTGAAATGACAGTACATAATTGAATTTTGAAATATTTTTCTATGACTAAATCTAAATAACAGGATTTTATATAAATATACCATTTCCTGTCCCAAGTCTGGCTGCACGACAATATTTTCCCTCTTAACATTATCATCTGTTCCACTAGGGACTTGTTTAAGCAATTCTCTTAAAATTGAGTCAGACTTTTCACTCAGCTGTTTAAAATCGTACGCCGTAATGAGTTTTCCTTCACACGAGGGGCACATGAGTCTCGGCAAACCGTCTTCAGCTGTCACCTAGAAAACTGTCAAAACAAATCTGAATCAACTAATATAGATAACCAACTTGAACAGAAGCACAAGCCATCAGCATTTCGGCGAGTTGAAGTTTGTTATCCTTGAAATACTCCTTATCCTCGAACACATCCTGCATCTTCTCGTTCGTGCCCATACACGAACGACAAACGTTGTTTAAATCGGGTTCTGATTTTTCGCTCATTGCTTATAACGTTTTTCTTTTGACGCGCACTCGAAAAATTGTCACCGGAACGTTTTACCATAAATTCCAATCATTTCCAGCGTTAAAGCTAAGCCATAATATTTGAAAATTACCGAAAACAAAAGATACGGACCTTGTCTGGACAAAAAATATAAGAAGTCAAGCGTAGCGTCAATTGTGAATCACAGATACTTCATAGAAATACTAGAAAGAAAACTGAATTGCTCAGGTGTGGCAATAAATTCTTTACACTATCGAAAAGAGATAAGCACTTTCAACTGAATCATAAAAAATACAAGAAATAATTGTTGTAATGGTTTCATATGGGCTAAAAACAATAATTTACGCTTAACTTCAATGTGCCATCTATTAGCCGAAAATAAAATGAAGTAAGTTCTGAAAGATTCCAATTCAACTACTGCCATCTAGCCTTTTCCATTTTTTCCGGAGGCGTCCATTTTTTGGGAGGTTATGATTATTGGTTATGAATTAAAAAGAGTACCATTTTGGTATATCAGGAGCAATGTCGATCACAACTGAAGAATATTTCCCAAGAGGGGTCGAAAACCATCTACAGGGACCAAAAGGAAATCAGAAAATATTTCGGTATGTAATATAAAACTCAAATTTAATATTTTACAAACCACATTTTAGCTCTTTGTACCACCATATAACTATACCCCAAACGTCAACTTCAACTTCTTAGATAGTTCTGTGGATCGCACGTTACCGACATTTTGGGAGGTTATGATTATTGGTTATGAATTAAAAAGAGTACTGCATTTTGCATTTGTATATCAGGAGCAATGTCGATCACAACTGAAGAATATTTCCCAAGAGGGGGTCGAAAACCATCTACAGGGACCAAAAGGAAATCAGAAAATATTTCGGTATGTAATATAAAACTCAAATTTAATATTTTACAAACCACATTTTAGCTCTTTGTTGAACCTGCTACGAAAAAACACAAGAAACAGAAAAGCGAAGAAGTAAACTTTGAGAGTGCCATTATCTCAACTCTAAATAAATCTTTAGGACTAACTAAATACGTAAGTTGTTCATACTTTATTCTTTGAACACCTTTAATGATTATAACTGTTTCTAGGCGATACAAGAAGGTACCACCGTATTAGCATGTATAAAAAATGTCGCACAACACGCCTTAGAAATTGAGTTGCCCGGTTTTTCTACAGCTAAAGTTACCATTGATGCTATTTCACATAAACTTATCGCAACTTTAAAAAATGCCTTGAAATCATCTAATCTGTCAGATGTAAGAACACATACACAGCACTCTAATGTGTACTAACAATGAAGCATTTTATAGATTGAAAATATTTTGAAAGATATGTTCAAGCCAGGGCAGTTTGTTCCTTTCAAAGTTAGAAATGTTGAGGTGAAGGATGACAAAACTACAATATTTGGAAGTATTTCACCTACTGAAATGAATTCAAGTAGAAGACATGATTCATTTGTCAGAGGAGAATTGCTGTGGGCTGTTGTCAGTGCTGAACTTGATCATGGATTTCAAATTGATTGTGGAGTTCCAAATTGTAGAATATTCTTACCCACTCAACATATTGAAGAAAGTCGTGAGTTGAGTAAGTATTATATTTTTGTTTTTAAATACATTGTTTTTGTTTGTTTGCAACTCACTGCTAAGCATGATGTATGTAGGGTGCCTCTATTGTTTTATGCTTAACTTACACTAAATGAGGTTGATCACATAACCTTGATGTATTTGGTTGTTTGGTATTAATGTAGAGTGAAACATTGCGGGACGTTGATTTATTCAAATTCAATTATAGTAATCATCAGCGGGATCACTTCGAATTTAAATATGTAATGTAACTGTTTCCTTTGTAGAAATTGGCCAGTTGATTTGGTGCAAAGTATTTAAGGTAGAAAATGGAAAGTCTGCCTCAACTCTCAGAGTAGGAGCAAAAAAAGAACAGATAGAGTCTGTTTTTAATGATGAAAACGCTTCATTATCTGCAATATCTCCAGGAACAAAAGTAGAAATATTCGTTGATAAAGTGAGTATTTGTTGGTTTGGAATCTTCATTGAATCCATTCTGTTTAGATTTTAAAACACGGAATTTATGGTAAGTTCTTGGATAAGTTCACTGGTTTCATTCATGAATCTCAGCTGAATCCTCCACTGATGAAACTGAATGAAATCAAAGAAGGAGACGTCGTGACCGCCCACGTTTTATATGTTGAAGAAACAACGAAAATTACATACTTGAGCATGAGAAGTTTAGAATCAGTTTATGTAAAATCGTACAAACGGGGTGATAAACTCAGAGCAGTGGTAGGAAGCTGTATTTTGAGCTGAAAATTCAATATAAGTCAAAATTATAATTTTAGGTGTTTGGAAAACATCCATCTGGAATGTACTTGAAATTGGGAGATGAAATGGGTTGGGTATCCAATCGACGACTTTTACATTCTCTGGGCAATAAAACAGTCGATAAGAATTTCAATGTAATAAAGAAAAAATTCGCTGTTGGAAGTGAACATTCCTGTGTAGTGTTGAGCTACAGTTACATGGAACGCATGTATATTTGTGGATTTGGAAAAGATCTTGTTGGTGAAAAATATTTTAATCTAGAGGATTTTACTGTTGGAGAAGTAGTTCAAGGCGTTGTTCACTCTGTGAAATCAGATGGAGTAGTTTTATCGGTAGGACAGGTCAAAGCGTTCATCCCAAACATTCATTTAATGGATGTACAATTTTCCGAACATTTGAAGAAAAAATTCGTCATAGGGAAAAAGCTGCGCGCAAAGTAATTCTTCCATAAATTTAAAGCAGATGATTATTATATGTTTTTTAGAGTGTTTAAAATAACAGATAAAAGTGTGCTGTTGACGCTGAAATCAAAATTTTTGGCGCATGATGATTTTTTCACGTCAACAGATGATGTAAAAATAAACAAAGTATATCCCGCTCTGGTGTTGAAAGCAAAACCATTCGGTTTGGTTCTATCGTTTTTAAATGATGTAAAGGGTTTCATACCGACTGAAGAATTTGGTTTTCAAGTTACCAGAGAATATAGAACAGACCCTTCATCTTTCTTCTATTACGGCGAAGTGGTAAGTTTTTGATTTTATTTCAATTTGTGTTTAAAACATTCACTGTTACATTTTTATTTTCTCAGATAAATGTAAGGATCGCCAAAATAAAACAGGACAAAATCATAGCATCTTTGTTACTGGATACTGATGTTAAAAAGGTTCTCCCTGTTGGAACGAGACTAAAAGGTATTGTGAAAACTGTTGAAGAAAATGGTTTGGTAGTTTTTGTTCCTAAAATGGATGTCGAAGGATTTTTGCCCATCAACCATTTAAGTTTTGATGTTTCCTTATCTAAGGCCATGTTAGGTAAGATCGTTTCACAGGTTAATCCGATAATCTCATTACTGTTTTAATTATTAGCGATGTTCAAGGAAAACGATAAAATCCCTGATCTAATGGTCATAAGATCGAACGAGTCTGGATTGATACTTTCCAGAAGGGAAGCGATTGCTTACACTAAATACAATTTAAAGGTTCCAACTTTTGAAGTTATTGAAAAAGATGCAATTTTAAGATGCTCCATAGAATCTATTGAAGATGATGGAATTTACGTTTCGAGCCCTATAAAGAATTTTTCCAAAAATATATTTGTGCAGAAAATGGTAAGGTATTTCTGAAAAAAAAATTTCTTTTATAAACCGAATTAATTTTTAGTTCATTTCTGATGAGGCTAATCTGAGCAATTTTGATATTCATACAAGTGTATTAGGAAAAGTGATTGACATCAATCAAATGGATAAAACTATTTCCCTGAATTTAAGACCGAAAGACGTTGTAGGTAACAGTATTCAGGTAACTTTAATTTTATTTCAAAGCTTTACATTTGAACAATCATCGATTTCATAGAAATCAATTGACTACTTTTCGCTGTATTTAATGGACGAAAATCGTTTGAGAAAAATGGGAATGCAGAATAAATTAGCCATAAACCAATACAACTTAGCTGAAAGACTTGATTGCATTGTGAAAAAAGTGTCAAAAACTGGATGTCTAGTTGAATTACCAAATGGGAGTCATGGACTAGTAGTCGCTTCTTTATCGGGCTGTGAGTTCTGTAATTCGGCAATGGTTTTAAATATATTTACATATCGTTTCAGCACCCAAAGTTGGAGATCGCGTTGAAGGAGTCGTTTTGGGACACAACTATTATAACAATTACGTCGAGTTATGCCTGGATAGAACTATAGCAGATAAAATAAATCCCGTACAAGGTATGTAACCTTTTGAATTTGTGCAAGGGGGTGACACGAGACATTTTTGACCTTTCATTTTTAGGTGGTCGTCTTCACGATAAGATGGAAGAACGATTTACGGCTGAGAAATTACTTACGAGGGGAAATCATATTTTGGCCTTGCTGCGAAACCGCGGTAACAGACAATTCGTTTATTTGCCATTAAGGCTGTGTGAGCATGATTTACAAAACTCTTTAGAAAGCTATTACGAATGTAATACATTCAAAGTAGAAATCGTTCGGTAAGATGACTTCAATATGCTTAGGACTTTATTTATTTAATAATTCCAATTTCAGGCAATCACAAAACCGGCTCATTGCATATCACAAATTTATTCTACAAGCATATGCTCGAATGAAAATAATCCCATCAGTAGTTCGTAAAATGAAAATAATAGAAAAAGCAAATAAAAGTGAAGATCCAAAAAATAACAAACTTGTTGACAACAATAAATCCAATTCGCTTGTATCACTCCCATCAACTAACAGTGAAATTAAAATGATAGGAAAAGTATCAAACAAAAAGAAAGTTAAAAAAAATCAAGAACTTGTGGAAGATAATTCCAATTTACGTGTATCAACAAAAGAAACCGACTTTTCGTCTTCAGAAGAAAACGATTCAGAGCTTGAAGAGGAAATCAAGATGGTATGTGATGAAAAAGAAAACGCAGACGTTGAAACACCTAGCGATAAAAGAGTTAAAATCAGGAAATCTTCAAGTGGAAGCAGTAACAAAAAAACAATTGATAAAATAAAAAGACAAGCCAAACAGATGCATGTTTTGCCATCAATATCAAGCTTCTTTGATCTGAAAAATGATCAAGACATGAAGGAATCTTCAGATAGCGAATTGGATGACGTAGATGAGAAAATAATTAAAAAGAAGTTGTCGGCGACGGAAAAGATGGAAGCTGCGAAGCTGGAAGAAGAGCGATTATCTAAGATTGAGAAGGAATTAGCGGATTCTACAAGTGAGCCGCAAAGCGTCGAACAATTTGAAAGGATGTTACTGGCGGAACCAAATTCGTCTACCATGTGGATTAAATACATGTCACATTATTTATCGGTTCGTTTCTTTCTGTCGTCAACTAATATTTTTTTACTATTAAGTTTTCAGTTAGCAGAATTTGAAAAAGCTAGAGCAGTTGGCCGAAAGGCACTGGAAACAATCAATATGACTCAAGAAGCCGAAAAATTCAATGTTTGGATATCGTTGCTGAATTTAGAAAATTTGTATGGTACAAAGGAATCTTTTGACCAATTATTTGAAGAAGCAGTTAGACACGCTGATGCATTCCAAATTTATAAAAGGGTAGTGGATATACTTTACGAATCCGGAAAATTCATGGAAGTGGAAGAAAAAATCAGGAAAATGCGCGGAAAATTCAAACATGAACCGGAAATGTGGACATATGTTGCTAAAATCTATTATCTCATGAATAGGTTGGAAGAAGCGAGGAACATGATGAATCCTTGTTTACTATCAATTACAAATCCAAAACTACGTAAGAAATATAATATTTATATATTTTATCTAATCGTCATTTTCTTTTTAGAATTCAATCTTATTATTAAATTTGCCATTTTGGAGCATGAATATGGAGATTTAGAAGTTGGTTGTAGTATTTTTGAGCTAGTTATTAACACATATCCTAATAAAGTGAACGCTTGGTTAGTTTATGTTGATCAATTAATCAAAAAAGAACGTATTGCCGAAGCAAGGTGAGTTTTGGAAAATCAATGATATTAATTTACTCATCGTTTTTCACTTCAAGGAATGTACTTAAACGTGCAGTAAATATGAAGTTGTCTTTGAAAGCTTCTAAAGGAATTTACCATAAGTTCAAGGCGTTTGAAGAAAAGTATGGCACCCAGGAAACATTGTCCGAGTTCAACAAAACGGTTGCACTTATATTACAAGAGAAGACAAAATTGTAAAGTATGTAAATAAAATTCATTCTTATTTTTCAACCTTTCTCTTCCATTTCCGTTTAAATGATTTTTGAATTGAGATGAAGTAGCACTAATTTTGCACCGTGAATAAAGCTTGCCGTCCTAATTTAGTGATGTTAGTTTTCATATTCGTCTGTTTCTTAGAAAATGTTACCATGTGTTGGAAGGACGGAGAGACGTAGAGTAAAAAAAATAATACGTTTAATAAATAAAAAAAAATTAGTGCTTGTTACATTTTTTAAAAAATTTTAAATTTCAATCAATAACAATAGGGATATATAAAACAACCAAAGTACGCATATATTGCGAGTTGGAGATTTCATTTATTATTATCGCGCACGCGATTTAAACAAAACTTTGCTGAGTGTTTGGTTCTTAATAACGAGTTGGTCAATTGAGTGAGTCACTAACAAAAGCGACGCATTTGAATGAGGGTTCCGTCACTATTTGTTCTGTGAACCCAGTCACTTGAAAGGACAAGCTCATTCCAAGGCTCCCCCTCTGACAGTGATATTAACTAATTTTGACAGATCGTGTATGTTCGTTCGTTTCCGTTCGACATTTTTGTATACAAAAACAAAGCAACGATTAACCTCACAAAGCTGATTTCAAGATGATTGTTTGTAGTGTTGTTTTTGATGAAACTGTTTCGTAAGTTATTATTGTTATTACTGTGTACGCTTTTCCAACGTAGAATTATTGGTATATTAGCTGCTTACTAAACAGTTTGTTATTTTAATTGCCAGATTGAAATTTCGCCATAGGTTAAGACCATTAAGGTAAATATTTATATCCAAATATTTTTGAAAACTAATCTACTTCTTTAATTCCAAATTTATTACTTCACCCATGGTTCATTTTTCATGTGCCTCCAATAAAGATGAACGCTACAAAGAGCCACGTTGAATTAGTTTTGGGTGACAAAATTACAAAAAAAGATTTTTTTTTTCGTGTTGTTTATTCAGGTGGTGGCTGAACTATTATTTCATATGAATGTAAATCTCGCAGGTGAATTTTTTGTTTGCCAGTAAAATATTCATGCGTGAGATTTGCAATTGTTGAATAATACAATTACAATATAATTCTTATAATTTTGTTACACATTACAAAATGGGATTGTTGAAATATGAGATTATAAGAACTACAACACATCCCTTTGGAAAACAATTATGAAAAAGTTTCCCTCAGTCCGATTTGCAATTCTGATAACTCATCAGTTGATTGGACCAAAAGAGCTGTTTGTTAAATAATGGTTGATAATATTCAAATTACAACTGAAGTTAATGCTGCCGTTCTTTAGAAAGACAGTAACACCTTTGGTCTGGAGTACATATTTAACATACAGTGGTTAGGTCATGTCACTGGCACTATCTCGACCTAAAAACGTCTGGTAGTTGAATCTAGGTCGGTAGCTTTATGGTGAAATAAAACAAAATTTCCTCGGTGAGAAACATATAGAAAGAAAAAATATATTACAGCAATCTGATACCCAGCTATTTTTAAAATGGACAAAAAAATGCTCTTCTTGTCAATTGTTATCTGGAATGAAATTGAATTTACTCAACAATTAATAAACTTTTTCTCCAACTTCCGAACTCCCAATTTTGTACCAAAATTTTTGAAATTAGAGTTTCACAAACTTTTAAAACACTCAAATTTTGTCTAAAGAAAACTCAAAATTTTTTATCGAATATGTTAATTTTTCCGGTTTTATTGGAGTTTGTGTGTCACTTCACAAGTAACGCTATGTGATTTATACGTCAAAGTAACGACATTAAAATGTTGCTAACAACTAACGTATACTGATATTATATGTTCAATATTCAAATTAACCATTTTTATTTTTACAACAGTACATTTTTTTAACATATAGAAGAACATAGAATTTTCAAAACGCAACACCTTAAAACATTCACTGAATAGTCTGTGTAGTATCCTAATATGGGCCATCTAATTTTTTTTCTATCACTTCAAATGTTTCACTTTTAACTTCTTGCAAAAATTCCACACGACCAATTTCAATGATCTCCTCCTTCATTTCGATTTTCTCTTGAACTGGTTCGAGAAGTTCTTCTGAAGCATTTTGAAGCACAGAGTTCTCTATCGAGTCCATTGCAGGAGTATTTTCGGATGTTTGACTTCTTGTGTATCTTCGTTCACCTTCTACCACGGTTCTGATGTCCGTACTATAATCTATCTCGTTTGGGTGTTTATTATTAATCTTCAAAGCGCTCATAGTTGTTGTAGTATAGTTGCAAGAATCAAACTTTTTATATGGTTTCTCTTTTTGTTTGTTGTGTGTTTTCATGTTCTTTGACGTTTCACAACGAGTACATATTTCACTTTTAACTTCTTGCAGAAATTCCACACAACCAATTTCAATGATCTCCTTTATTTTGATTTCCTCTTGAACTGGTTCTAGAAGTTCTTCTGATGGATTTTGAAGCACAGAGTTCTCTATCGAGTCCATTGCAGGAGTCTTTTTGGATGTTTGACTTCTTGTGCATCTTCGTTCACCTTCTACCACGGTTTTGATTTCCGTACTGTAATCTATCTCGTTTGGGTGTTTATTATTAGTATGTCTCTTCAAAGCGCTCATAGTTGTTGTAGTATAATTGCAAGAATTGCACTTTTTATATGGTTTCTTTGTTTGTTTGTTGTATGTTTTCATGTCCTTTGACGTTTTACTACGAGTATCTGTTTTATGTTTGCGGGTTTTGCAGGTTTGTCGTCTAGAGGTATGAACAGATTTTTCATGATCCGTCAAGCTTTGTCTGTCAAAAGTGACAAAATCACAAATTTTGCATTTAAAGCCTTTTTTTTTATTGTGTATAACCACATGTCTACTAAAGATGCTGCGAAAATCTGTGGCATATTTGCAAATGTCACATTTGAACTTTTTTTTTTCAGGGGATTTATGCATGTTTTTCATATGACTATGGATGCTCGATTTGTAAATTGTGACAAAATCACAGAAGTTACATTGATGTTTCATTTTTCCAGTATGTTTATTCATATGTTGATCAAATCTTTGTTTAATATTTGTTCTATAATCGCAAATATCACATATAAATTTTGAAGAAGTGGTATGCATAGACTTCACATGAAAGTGTAAGCTAGCTCTGTGAAAACTGACAAAATCGCAGATTTCACATTTAAATGTTTTATTTTTGGTGTGTTTGTTCATGTGTATCTCGAAATTTCGCTTAACGTGTGTTGTGTACGGACAAATATTACATGTTAATGTTGAAGACTTTTCCTCATAACATGCATGGATGTTTTTCATATGGCCAGTTAAGCTGTTTTTGTATAGAGTTATAAAGTTGCAGATGGTGCAGTGAAATTTGTTCTCCTCTGTATGTTTATTCATATGTAAATGGAAGTTTTGTTTTCTATCAGTTGCATATTTACAAATCCCACACGGGAATTTTTTTCCCTCAATTTGGGAAGTAATGTGGAAATTTTTCTTATTAGAAGCCAAACTTGATTTATGCATAGTCACGAAACTGCAGAAATCACATTCAAATTTATATGTTCCTGTGTGTTTATTTATATGCAAATCAAAGCTTTCTTTAATGTAAGTTGAGTAGTCAGTTGCAAACTGTGTAGATGAATTTCTTGCTTAATGTTGAATGTATTGTCGGTTGATACTCACAGCATTCGTTTAACTGGTTAGTAGTTTGCATAAATTTTTCGTTGGATGAAGATTACAAACTTGTTTTACGTCTTTCATATGGTTCGCTAACTGAATTTCCGTTATGACAGTAACTGGATACTCCTGATCTGATATTTTTGTTGTGCAGATGATCCAATATTTTCGATGATTTCTGAAGTATTAGTTGGTTTTTGATATAATCACAATTCAATATGTTTCAGGCACTTTCGTCAATTTATATTTGAAGCCTATATTCACAGAAGAGCTAATAAAATGAATGAATGGTCTACTCTGTCAGTTGCTTGTCATGTCGCTGAGCTACGTCTCAGCAACGAATATACAACACCTTCCCCTTGGTAGACAAACAAGTTATGTATACCCTTCGCTAGGGGCGCCACGTGTCAATTTATCGAGCATATCAAGCGTAAATATTATGATTCGACTTGGTATCACTGCCAAATATCCAGAGCCAAACGATCGAGAAGCCATGCGTAGCCGTCTAAATTATAGAAAGACGGAATGAATACATTTCCCCTGCGCCCCTGAAGTTTGAGCCCAAACGTTACATAGGAAATATTGTTCTACACGTGCTGTATATTCGTTGATTTTAGCTTAGCAACAAGAATGAGCACGTAAGCAGGTGTAATTGTTTGCGTTTTTTAAATCGATCTGAGAATCTAATCTTCATTTTTTACGTTAGTCTGAGAATGCTGTTTTAGTAATCGAAAAACGAATTGTGATAACACGGTTCACACTAGAAAAAATAATATGGCATATACAGCGTCTGGATAATGACATCTGACGACAAAAAGAAATAGCTTTGCAATAGATTTATGTATCTGCACATGTTTAAACCATCGTATACGATTTATCTCCAAACGATAAAAACTAATGTACTCACAGACAAATCAGTTTGTCGAATGATAGTATCTCTTAACGTCACGTCGCCTGCCGACAATAGCACATTTGGTCTGTCTCCAACGCCTCAGTTGGCGGCGGGCGACGTTGAGTCAAAGATACCGCAACCTAATTTAATTGGGCACCACATTTATTGTTAATAAATTTTCTCTCTCTGTTTGTATAATTGCTACTCTAGAGTTCACACGAGATTGTTGAAATTCCGGCTTAACTAACTGAAATTTAATGCATTGAAAACGCAATACATGAACATCCCAAAGAGACCCCGTCATTAAAACCGCCCATCCTAATGAAGCACAACCCCATATAAAAAGAGGATGCTCACAAGCAGCAGCTGCAGGGCGTAACAAATAATTCAGCAATTGAGCCGGAATTTCGTTACTAACGTGTGGGATATTGTGGATTACATTTTTTTGACGCGTGGGATAACTGAACTGTTCCACATTCGCTCCAAAAGAGTGGAATCCGCACGACCATTGTCATTCAATAAAGATATCCTTGCGCGCACTCTTTTAATCGTTTTCGAAATACCGACACCGTTGGATTGTTGCCATCCCAATCCCTCCTGCTCTACAAGTCCTATATCTGATCCGACATGGAATTTTGCTGTCATGTCTGCTGTTGTCTGCAAAGCACCCAGTTGAAATGAAGAGGGGAGACCGAGCTGTTATACCACGACCGTAAAAAACTCCGAGGAATGATTTGAACTAAATTTCTTTAGGGAAGACCTATATACCTGCAATATTCCAACGACCAATATAATTGATTTTCAATAACACCTGAATTTCGAGATTTAAGAGAAACTTTGTGCTCACTACATCCACTGTGTGGGTAAAATTGGGCATGAACGCTCATCTTCTATTGCTGATGCTTTGCTTATATACAGTATATAGTACTTGTTTGAAGTGACTCATAAAGTGTTTTGTATACATTTTTCCAGGATTTCAATTGATTATCGAGAGCAGAGCTGACATCTAATAACATCATGTTATATAAATAACTGCAAGTATCGATGAACTTAATAAAGTTGTTATCCTAAGATGCAAAGTTTATTATTCAACATTAACACAACCGAAAAATCAGTTCGGATAAACGGCAAGCGTAGAGTGTCGATCGATAAAGTAAAGGTCCGCTACTAATCGAATGCTTATACAGAATTTTTACACCGTGTTATGAGTGCACAGATTTTCAGAATGTTCTTCATTTTGTGGTTATGAGTACGTGTATCTATGGTTTTATATGTTGCTAACTTCATCACTTTCAAGTGAAAGGTATATACGTTCATGTTTTTAAATTATTATTTGTCGCCAACATAAGTATAAACAAAAACGGTGCAGTGTAAATGAAAATCTGCCCGTACGAACAAGCAAATGTGATGACTACTTCAAGAATAGTTCGTGGCACGAAAATTCGAATATTCGTTTATTTCTGCACTTTGGTAGTGATATTAGGATTGTTGGCATGTTACAATAACACGTTGTACCAGCTTGATGAGACAAGAACCATTCTTGGAACGTGCCATAAGCAACAAGAGAATCTATCTACACAATTACAAGGTAAAGAACAATAAATACAGAGCATCAATTGGTAATTTTTCTTGAATTTGCAGTAATTTCTGACTACAAATTGAGGCTAGAAAAAGCTCTCAAAAGTGAAAAGTCGGATCATTTGAAAAGCAATGACACATTTGCTCAAGCAGTCAAGGATGAAAAATTGAAAAATGACAAGCATTCGATGGAAGCAAAATTAAGGTTTGACTCCTTACAGCAGAGATACAATTTGTTACAGGTACACATTAAAAAAATGGTGTACCATAATAATTTAGTTGTAATTTTAGACGGAGTTTGAAGATAACAAGGACAAAATAGCAAAAACTCATCAGGAGCAACTAGATGTGATAAACGAATTAAACAATAAACTTAAAGAAACGCAAGAAAAATTGAAGGAACTCACCAATTCCAAAGAAAGGTTAAAGGTAATTGTGTATTTGGTGCCATATTTAATTGATGATATTACTGGAAAAAGTTTAAAAAATTTTTAAAATAGAACCGTATAATCGATTCAATTATTTTATACTCATCAATTAATATCAGTCAAAATTATTTTTAGTAACTGTGATACATAATTTCTTATCATCTTTTGTAGACAGATTATTTGAACCTTCAAATAAAAAATGAACAGTTGAGAGGAAATCTAGCAGGGCAAGAAGAAAACTCCATTAACCATGAAAACAGGACGAACTTCCTACAGAAAGAAAATATGGATTTACGGAAAGAAATTGAGAAATTAAAAGTGGGATTCCCTACTAAAAATGAAGCAATAATTAACTTAAGATTTTCAGGAGAAATGTACATATGCACCACGGTATGAGGATGTTGAAAATAGTCAAGATAAAGCGTTAAATGCAGATGAAATACAAAGAAGAGAGGAAGACCATGTCCTTGTTATGCCTTTTGCCAAAGAGAGCCCCTCTGCAAAATCATCAACGGGGAACCCACCTGGAAAGAGCGTTTCCCTAGGAAGCTTGAATGGTGCCAGACCTCTAGCTCTTCCTACTGTACCTCCAAAAAGCTCTTCCAATCCAAGTGCGCCTAAACCAGGGGAAGGTAGTATGAGTGTTATGTTGGTGAAATATGCTTCTAATAAAAATTTTTTCAGATGTTCTTCCTGTACCAAAAAAGATTCCAGATGTCGTTGTCATTCCCGAAGAGCCACAATCGAATGATATTATTGATGACAGATACAAAAACCAAATGGCAGATATGCAAAGAAAAAGGCAAGACGTTATGGATGCAGAAAATGTGGCCAAAGAAGAGTTTGAACATGACGGCTTGGGTCTAGGAGATCCGGTAAAACAAGCCGAAAAGCGCAACTTCCAGGGGCAACACATTGATCAATTGGCGATGCCAGCCTTCAAAGAAGGTGCGCCTATGAAACACGAACCACATGCTAGTGATTTCAAAGAAAACGTCATTGATCAAATGGATGTCAATGGAGGATTAGATGAGGGTGAAGATGGTAAGTCGAATAACTAAAATGTCTCGCGTGTCTGCACGTTCGTTGTAAATGTTTCACAGTAATTTCGGAAAATATATGTTGTTCGTAAAAATTGATGTTTCAATCTGCGATCTGAATTGATTACCGAGCGCATTAGTTTGATTGTTTCCAGATGATCAGGACGATTATGGAGATCAACCGGCGAGACATAAAGATCCCATTGTGCGAATTTGAGAGGGATATAAGGATGACAGATCTTTTGTGGATGTTCTCGAATTTCATTGGTATATGCAGTGTTATGAAAAGTATTGTAGTGCTAGTTGTTCTCGTGAGTGAGACGGGACGAATGTTGTGCAAACTTTCAATTTAATATTTTGTAAATTTTTCGAATAAACCTATAAATGGTGTGAACGTTCAGGCGCAATTTACTGAACGATTTTGGCGGTTTCGGAAGAAATATCGAATTTATATATTCAACACTGTGGCGCATTGTAAAAAATATAAAAAATGTGTTTTTCCTTAACTCACAATTATTTGTTGAAAAAAAAGATACATTATAGATTGACGAGCGAATTATGTGTAAAACAGACAGGCGTTGGAAAATTTCGACGGACGTGAATGCGATCCACAATAGAGATAAGTATTACCAACAATAATAAATTTATGAAGAATTCGCTGTCCAAGAAAAAATTAAATGTATTGAGACGGCAGTATTTTGGCAAGCACGGATCGCTGATTGATGTAGAATCGTGCCGCATTCACATAAAAGATATGCAAAACGTATACTTATATATTCAGGTAAACAAGGTTCTATCGTTTATAAAATAGCCACGGGCCATAGGAAATAGGACGGACGCGAGGTCCATGCGGACCACTACGTATTAAAGTCCAATTACAAATTTCGATATTAGAGTTTGCGCATGAATATTAAGAATACGACATTGACGAATTTATTTATAGATTAGCCACGAGAAGAATCAGTGAAATTAAGGTAGGTCTACTTTTAATAAGATCAGTAAAATAAAAATTTGAAACAAAAAATTTTAGATTTCGCAATGATAAAATTATTAATCATTCAAATTATTTTCTACGTTGGAATGGTGGAAAATGCTAATATTTTAGCGGTTCTCCCCGTACCTGTGCGAAGTCACTTCACCGTCCTGAAATCTGTAGTCGAGGCCTTAGCATCTAACGGTCACAAAATCGATCTTTTTTCTTCATTTCCGGAGGAAAAACGAGATTTTCGGTAATTAGCATTATGAAAAATGAAACTAGATTTGAACCACGTGATATGTTATCGCGACTGTAATCAGATAATCGAAACTATTTCTGATAACAAACATGTGTTCATGTTGCAATATGAACGAATGTTAATACTACAAATAACTAGATTTTCACATTTATGTTTTTACTTTTGCAAAAATTGGAACATTGGAATATTGTTTTCTCCGTCACAGCTCAAATTATCAACGGAAGTTGGTCGCTACAACTATTGTACTGTTGAGTCGCCTAAAAATAACGTGATTTTAGGACCAGCGCACATCTATCGAACGAAACGGATCCTTACGAAAATTACATCGTATGCGTTCGGTTGCTACTAAAAACCACGAGAAGAGAGCGATTTGACGAAATGCGGATAGATGTGCGCTGGCCTTTACTGAAACGGTTTGTCCCGTTTCGGTTGAGTGAAGTACTCATCCGATCCAAGCGCTAGAGGATACTTGACATGTTTTTGGGCGTTTAATACAATAAAATTAAACTTTTAATGTTCCAAAATCTGTATGAAACTATTCAAACTGCGGCAATGGGAAAACTACCTTTGGTTTTTTGACTGTACTGAATATTTTGGAACGTTAATTACAGTCGACGCGAAATACCTGAAACCCAGATCGCACAAAACTCACTTCTGGTTTGGAGCGACTTGGGTTAGCAAAATCGCACTACTTTTGCCGCACGTTTAGGTTTTTTCTTAAGAACCGGTAATTCTCACCATTGGTACTACGCACATTTTTTAAATTCATTGATCTGACGAATTTTATCGCGTCAACATCTCCAAAAAAACCGTACCCAGAAATATTTTGAAATAATATTGTTTTCCACAGAATTCAGCACTTTCAAATAGAAGGGATTCCGGTCCTACAAACCAACATATCAGTTAACGATCTTCGTTCTATGTCCTTACATGGTATAATTGACCTGATGTTTGATGAAGGCACGGAATTATGTGAAAATGCATTCAATTCGACAACCCTGAGGAATCTACGGGACTCTAAAGAGCACAATTATGACCTTTTATTAGTCGAAATGTTTTATGACGACTGCTTTTTCGCCTTTGGTCACCATTTTAAAGTACCCATTGTAGCGTTAACGACCAGTGTAGACTTACCTTGGGGGGCACAGAGAATCGGGAATTTTGATAATCCCTCAATTATACCTAATTACTTCAGTGGTTTCTCTGAAGATATGAACTTATTTGAAAGGCTGATGAACACATTTCTACTGATCTACGCGAAACTCGGGTGAGTCGTATCAATTTTTTAATTTTTGATGAAATTTGATTATATTGAAAAGGACAACATAATGTAAAGTTAACGCCGTTTTTTCTCCGGGCTGTGATGACTGGAGCTACTAGAACTACTGCTTGAAGAGCTTGAAGATCCCTTTTTCCTGGGCTTACGTCGTTTCGTGTCTTTCCTAGACTTCCGTTTACCATCCTTGTCATCATCATTCGTATCAGATGAACTGGCAGCTCTATCTCGCTTAGAATGTCTGGTCAACACTTTTTTATCAAGTTCTTGGAGAACTTTGTATGTTTTAAGAAGTTTCTCTTTCTCAGATGCCTCCTTCTTCGCGCGTTTTGCTCGATCCAACATTTCCGATTCTTCCTTAGCCTTGCGTTGTCTTTCTTCCAAGCGTTTCAACTGGAAAATTTAATGATATTGAAGGAAAACAAAAAAGTGATAACTTACTTCTTCTTCTTCTTTCCTCTTTTTTTCTATCAACTCTACTTTTTGTTTTATCAGTAGCAGCTTCTTGTATTTGTCAGCGTCGTCTTTTGATGGTGGATCCTTATGTGTTTCTTCAACTTTCTCTTCAACGTTGCGGCTCCTTGATCTCTCCCGCCGTCTTCTGTCATCATTGAATTTTCTGTTCCTCCAACGATCATTCTCCTTGCTTCTTTGCCTCTCTCGTGGGCGATAGCGCTGTGGCGACAGTTTGCGTCTTTCCCAACGTTCAGGTCGCTTCCAGTTACTCCTTGGTCGTTCTTCAACTGGAGGTTTTTCCGTTTCAAACTTGTTCCTTCCAGGCAGTTTCTCTTCTTTTACAAGCGATCTCTGTTTCACAGATGAAATAGGCGGTTCGATCTTTCCAATCGTTTCAGGTCGTTTTTCTTCTCCTTCGTTTTCCATATGCCCTGCCTTGATTTGAACGCCGAGAGCTTCCGCCAGAAATTGACTGCGTTCGTTCAGCAATTTCTCCTCTTCTTCCAGTTGTTTTTCAGTTTTATCGACCTTTTTTGATGAAGCATCGTTCGACTTCTTTCCATAATTAGGATACTGCACCAAACTGGGTACCGTTTTCTTTCTGCGGTCCTCTTCATCAGAATGCTCCTCATAATCTAAAGCGTTATAGTCGACGGCTTTTTGGATTGGCTTTTCTGGAGTATAAGTTTCTCGGCTTCGTTGTTCCTCTGCCTTTTCGCGATTTTTCCTCTCAAGAAGATCGGACATTTTTACGATGCGATTTTCCTCACGCCGCCAATGGGGTGGTGTCACACTTCTAGATCTGCTCCTGGAAGGTGTTCGGAAATTCTGAAAGTAAGAAAATTCACAAATGGAAGGAAAATTGAAAAGCAAATTGACATACAAATCTTCCGCGCCCCTTGATGATTCTCCCACTTTTAGTTTTTTGAGGCGCATGTCTCGAATAACCAGAATTATCCCATCGCCCATGCCATCTTTGGTTTTCCCAACGCTCTCGTCCACCAACTCGCCGATCACGGGAATTGCGGCGAAGCCTTTCACCTAAATTGTTGTTATTCGTGTTGTGGGAGTTTGCGTTACCACGCAGTAGGAACTTGTTCACAGGAATATCGGGAATGTCTTCAGGATCAATTTCCGATATCATCGCCAATGGATGTATATCATTTTTTTCGTCTTCTGGATCAGTTGAATTATTCCTGTCTTTCCTAGAGGATATTGATTAATAATTGTGAAAAAAGTTCAACAGTTTTTGCCAACCCTCGTTTTTTCTCCTTCTTTTGCTTTTTCTCTTTCTTGGCTTTCTTCTTTTCCTTCTTAGCATCCAGCTTGGTTTCCTCATCTTCAGAACCTTTTTCTTCGTTTTCCTCTCGATGCCTTTTCTCCTTTCGCACTGCAAAATTACAATTTTATCAATTATTTTCCATTATCCTAGGTTACATTACCTTTAGATTGTCTTATCAGCTCTCCACACTTCACGATTTTTACATCTTGAAGCGGTCTGCTATTCGTGTCCACAGGTAATGATTCAATTTGTCGAACTAGATCTAAACCGTTGACCACTTGTCCAAAAACCACATGAATGCTGAAATGAATTTGTCAGTATCTTGTTGATTTGAAACAATTGAGAACATACTTGTCGAGATGGGGAGCCGGCCGAGTCGTACTACAACACAAAAATTGATATTTTTCGCCGAACTGACGGTAGATACCACCTCAAGAAGGATTGGCCTCTCGACCTGAACCCTAATTTTTGAACAATCTAGAAGGTCGATCGAGTGATCGTTATTTATCATTACGATTCAAAACAAAATACCTAAGTTCAGGTGATCAGGACAGTTATTGTTTGCTGAAGAATGATTCACGTTCCAAGAAATTTTTGAACTTACATGAAAAATTGTGAACTGTTGGTGTCTTTTCCTCGGTTGGCCATTGATAACATGAAGCTTTTATCATGTTTCAACACGAAATTTTCATCTGTAATTAGGATATTCAAGTTGGAAATTATAACTATTGGGCACATATTCATATTCTGTGCGCATAGGATGTTACATACATAAAGATTTGGGCCAACTTTAGAAAAGATAAAACATCTGATTCATACCTTCGAAACATCCTCCATAAATGGACTCGCCTCCTGTTCCATTTCCATTTGTAAAATCACCACCTTGAATCATGAAATCCTTAACGACGCGATGAAATGGAGCACCCTAGAAAATATTAGGCCTGTAGAGGTGCCGGCATATCCGTTGTATCTCACCATATAAGTTAGAGGTTTATCGGTGGTTGCACCCAGGCCTCTTTCACCCGTACATAACGAACGGAAATTCTCGCAGGTCTTCGGAACGATTTCATTGAATAATTCGAACACTATTCGACCTGACGGTAAGCCGCCGATGCTCACGTCAAAAAAGCACCGCGATCTTTCAATTTTTTCAGGCATTTTTTCATCCATTTACGGTCCTTTAAATATACGCTAGAATACAGGTCAAGCGGGGTGATAAAGGATTATGAAAAAATTGACGAAACACTACTAAACACGATTACACTTCCGCAAGGATAAGAATTGACATTCGACTGAACATTTACGTTTACAAATCATTCGACTCTTCTATGAAAAATTGACTTGCTCCACCTAGTGGCCGAAACACGAACTATTTACTCAGGGTCTTTCATCCTTTGATATAAATCATATTTTTGTATGATATAACAATAATAAGGAACATTTCCTTGAATCTGATATGCAATTTTGGATAATATTTATTCAAGAACTCACGATAAAAGATTGTTTTCAAATTCCAGACACCAGTATTATTTAAAACAACAACAGGAACTTACGAGAGATTTTTTTCGAAATGATATTCCACATCTTAACGATATTGTGGCTAATACCAGCTTGTTTTTGGTGAATAGTCACTTTAGTTTGAATCAAGCCAGACCAAATGCGCCGAATTTCATTGAAATCGGGGGCATACATGTAAAAGAACCAAAAAAGTTGTCAAACGTATGTAAAAAAATTATTTATCTTACAGTTGTATGATTACTTACTTTTTTTTATTGTTTCAGGAATTACTTGACCTGATAGGAGAAGAAAAATTCATTTATTTTTCATTTGGTTCGATAGCAGATTCTGGTACTATAATATTGGAAAAAATGCAGTATATCTGCGATTCATTCGAAAAACTAAATTATACAGTGCTATGGAAGGTGGATCGTAAGACATTACCAAAAGAATTGCGTTTACCAGCAAACGTCTATACTAGAACATGGATGCCGCAAATCGATATTTTATGTAACTTCGTGAATTCAAATGGCATTCATTGCAATAACGTAAATATTTCAGGCCATCCTAATATATTGTTTTTTGTTACACACAGCGGTCTGTTAAGTGTACAAGAAGCAATTACTTGCGAGGTGCCAATGTTGAGCATTCCTCTTTTCGCTGATCAATTTTTAAATGCTAATACCAACAAGTATAAAGGAATTGGATTGAGTGTCGACATTGAAAGGGCTTCTGAAAAGGAAATTCATTATTCTATGAAAGAATTAGTCGATAATCCTAGGTAAGAAAAATATTCCAGAATTCTGCCTTCAACATTTCTTTCATCTTTCATTTTTAGGTATAAACTAAATATCAAAAAAATATCGCAACAATTTAAAGATCGGCCAAGATCGCCAAAAGATGAAACAGTATTTTGGGTAGAATACGTGCTGAGGCATAAAGGTGCTTCACATATGGCTACTTCTGCGGTAAACTTAACCTGGTTTCAATACTATTTGATAGACATTTTTACACTCGCAGTTATTTGTTGTGTTATGATTGCCTTTTTATTCTACAAATTATGCGTACAAATCTCAAAGTTCTCTAAACAGAAAAAACCTGCTAATAAAAAAGAAGAATAAACTAAAGAACAAATTGATATATACAGCTGATATGAAAAAATAAGGATTTTAACTAAATTATAGACCGATCTTTGAAACAATTATTATTTTCAAAAATTACATAAAAAAATTACCAGTTTTCCCAATCAAGATATTCTCGTTTACATCTGTGGTAGTTGATCTATTGGTGTTGCAAATTTGAAGTCTGCTGGGAACAAATTAGCTGCATGGGAGTACATAAGCTTGTAGGATTGTCTGATTGTAACATCAGCAACACCTGCTATGTCGCCTATTTCTTTTTGACTTCTTTTGTCAACCGAAGCCTGCGACGCCATGTATATTGCAGCTGCCGCCACAGAAATTGGGGATCGACCAGGCACGATGTCAAGTTCCACAGCCTTGCGGGCTATATGAGTAGCCGCCCTTTGAACCATATTCGGCAAACCAAGGTTAGAGCAGAAACGAGACATGAAATCTCCTGTGGTGATAAGGTCCACCGAAGTTTCCAGGGCTTTCAGAATCAATTTGAAACAGCGCCCTATTTCTCGTTTACTTATTTTGCTCACTGCACATATTTCTTTGAACGTCCTTGGAACACCTTCTTGTCGGCAAGCAATATACAAACACGCAGAAGCAATTGCATCATTTGATCTTCCTGAAAGAGATTATGTCCATTTAAAATAAGCAATTATGTATGTAAGCAAATTCGGCACTGGGAGTGTTGTATTGTTTTACTTATAATATAAAATAGACCTTCATTATCTAGTAACTTATGGTTTCTGTGTATAATTGAAACCGATCTTTTTTATAATTGTCTTTGCGCTATATCAGTAAACTATTTTGCAAAAATGATGCAGACGCTGAAATTAGATTTATGATCTACAATGTGCTAATTTTGAAATGTTGGAAATGCATTAAAAGTGCAGTCAAATATTTATTCCACAAACAAAGTTGCTTATGTGATTGCTGATTCAATAAGTTTGATTGAGTCACGAAATAATTCGTCAGGAGGTTCAAAGTGAGATAGAGAACATTCAATTTTCAATATTAGTAAAATTCAGAAAACATTCTGTTGTTAGTTGTCAGATAATGATATGCATAAAATATCAGTTAAATGAAAGAAACAGTTCTAACCTTTGAGATTTCTGCCATCATGAACCTGTTTAAACAAGTTGTTGGCCCTATCAACAATTGTCCGGGGTAAATTGATTCGGTCAGCCATTGAATTGATCTCCTTCATAGCATTTATCAAAGCACGATCAGAACTACTCATTGTCCTACGATTCTGGTAACGGGCAGTTCCAAATGAATCGAAAGCAACATCGCCTGAAATTCCACATAAATCAATTTTTATGAATTTCTGACCATCGTTGCCTTACCTCTTCCAGGACCTATCATAGTTGTTAAATCTGAACCGTTCAAGAGTGGGTTTTCAGGGCCACCAACACGAGAAGGGTCAACACCACTTTTTTCATTACTAAATGTTCTCCATTCTGAACCAACATCAATGACCCTAACATCACAAGATAAAAACTCGTTTAATGATATTAAAACATGAGCAATACACTTTACCTATCTCCAACTACTAAACCACATTCTGAACAAATCATATCGCCAGCTCTGTAATCCTCTATCAAGGGAGCATCTGGGTGCGAATTGCAACATACTTTATTGGCGTCGTATCTGTAATATCAAGCAATGTAGGTGCGATGTTGATTTAATAGTGTTAAATAATTACCTTGATGAGGAACTGGCCATTGCACTTAAAGTGGGTATGTTCTTAGGTACATAAACAAACACTGATTCCGCTTGCAACAGAAATCGCCATGAATCCGAAAAACAGTTTTCTGTTACAAGTCATAAGAAAATTAATAAGCGATCTCTAACGTAAGAGGAACAAGATTATATGTAATACTCTGATGTTTCCTCTTAAGTTTTTCGTGAGTAAATCAGTCATCAGTCGTTAGATGGCGAAACTAAATGAAGTTTTCTTTACAAACTTACTTGCACTAAGATGATTGGAAAAACTAGATGAAAAATTGATGTGTAGTCATAGAATAATATCAATAACTGATTAATGATAAATAATATTTATGTTATCGGGTGAAATTTTCAATCAATTTAAAACATAACATTTTACTTTAAATTTTTGTGAAAAAGCTATCAGTAAAATAGGATGAACAAAAAAATTCAAGTGACAGAGCTGAATTTTTTGCGACAATGAAATAATAAAACATTATCTTGTCTACAAAAATAAAGGTAATGAAAAGGGTTATTTTGTCATTAGCCTGCGATGCTCTGTTTAAACGTCAGGAGGTAGAATTTTTACAATTCCCAAATAATTCTTTATTTATGACGCGTTGGAGATTTCCTATGATGATATATTTTTAACTTTTTAGTCACTGTTTACGGTTTTTTGAGTAATTCCTTAAATCACCCCACATTGATAATAAAAATATATCAACATTATCGAATTTCTCACGAATTCTAAAAATTGAGAATTGTTGATGTAACTTATTGAAAATTCGTAGCAGAAATTTGTGAGATAATCCATAAGACAGATCCTACCTACTCCCCATAGAACAATACTTATCAGGATTGTTTTCAGTAAAAGTATCTTGAAAAAAATTAAATTTTTATTACATCAATCGTCTCTTATAAGCATAAAGTTCCTCATGATTGTAATACTCATGAATCAAATGATACATATGTCTAAAAAAATACAAAAGATTATCATACTGCCCTCTATATGCATCTTTTGAATCTCTGACAAAATGTGCAATGTTTTTTGTGGAATTTTCTGTGAAGCAATTTTTAATTCCTTCATATGTTCTATCAAGGCCCCACTTATGAATATGAATTTCTAGAAGAAATTGATGTATAGCTTCTATGGTTGCCAAGTACCAACGTGGACTTCCTTTTTGGTGTCTCCAAAACTGGGATATCCTGGTGTCAATTAGCACACAAGGTATTGAAGAGATCCTTGGGTCCTTAAGTATACCTTTACTTTGATTCCAAGTGCTGTCTATAAAGATTGCTTTATCAATTAATAATTCTTTCACAGTCATAAAATTTGTGGAAGAACTCCTTTCAGTTTTTGTTGTTAACAGTGTAGTGGCATTGAATCCTTTTTGTAATAATACTGTATGTTCACTTCTGAAATTTAGTATAGAATTATAATCATCCTGTTGTAGCAGTTCTCCAATTGACATTGCTTTTGAACTAGGAAATATTAAAACTACTTTTTCATCTTCATAATTGGGAATGTCAGGGTATACATAAACCCTAACGTCTGCCGGAGCTAAAATAGCTGCATGTGCGGCTGTACTCTTACCATCAATTTCATTTTTATGCTTTATTATGTCAATTTTAAGCGGGAGCTAGAAACTACAGAATTTAATATCCTACAATTATCTCGTCATAAATCTGATCTTACTTTCAAGCTGGGAAGTGAATCTTTTACTTCGTTTAGCGGTATGTAACAAGTGTAACAGTAAAATTTTCGGGACTTGCCGCAATTTGGACAGGAATAACGACCCTTTATTTTCGATAAATTTGAACTGTCGTCAATTATCATTCCTTTGAAAGGATTTTTATCCAGATATAATTGAGCAGACATTTCGGTGTTTGGATGCGACATTTTTCAATATTTGAATTGAGGTTAAATTTGATATCTATGATAAAAACCACACCACAGAACATGTTCAATATACGTTACGCAAACGAGATTGATTTAAATGTATGCATTTATCTTCACAGAAAATGAAAATTTGTAACACTATCTTCAAGTTTTATGCGATGTATATCACATATTTTTTTGTATAGGAACGGAGTTATATTAGATATAATATAATTCAGCTGAAATATGCGTCATGCGAACAAGAAAGACTTGGGTGCCCTTATTGCTTAAAAATCGACCAAATTCGCCAAATTTTTGAAATATCATCGTCGATACCTTGGGGACCTATAAAAGGAAAAAGGTGTACAATGGAAAAAGTATAAGCCCGTTTTGAACCGCGGAGCCCTGAGCAATTACCCAAAATACCCAATGGAAAACTGGGGCGTGATTTTACAAGGATAAAATAAATGATAATAAATTTAACACCATTGTTGTTATTGTAGTCAATTAAACAAAGGGACTATTTGCATTTACAATTGTCATTTGTACTGTTAACGAACAAGATAAAATAAATTACATAGACCAATGGAAGAATTTTCGAAAGAATGATTTATCTTCGTTCCTGATAGATTTAATTTCAGTAACTTTGATAAAGCTTTCGGAAACTTTTACTTCTCCATTGGAATCGATTTTTTTAATAGTTATTTGTTCTGTATCACCAACTCTTCGGCTGATTTTAATTTCTTCATTTCCTTCATTGTCCATCACAATTTTATGAATTTCAACTGACTAATAAGATAATTAATGAATATCATATCATTCTTAACTCATAACTTACTCCATCCTCTTTGATTATAGTTTTTGTGGTGATAGTTTTTCCTGAAATAACGGACTCGACGTTAAAGCAATTCGGGTCGTCCCCTAAGCAATCTTTTTGTATAAAATAATCTGAACGATTAAATTCATTCACGAATTGGTCTTCAATTATATTTTCATTCTTGTCAATAATTCTGGTTAACGGTTTCTCATTTTCGCGGATCAAAAATTGATCTCGTAAATTGGTTTTATCATTTTTAGTATCGTCTTCATCTCGATTAAGAAATTCTAAAAATGTGTTTTAACTAAGTAATAACTACGCATATTTTTCCTTACCAGTAGTACAGGATCTAAAACTAAATAAACCAAATGTTCTCAACAAATCGTCAACTTGCTGATCGTAAAATCGACGCATTTCTGCTGGATCTGAAAAGGCATCGTATCTTGTAGAAGAGCGGTATTCTTCAGAACGTCTGAGAAAAAAATTGAGGAAATTATTAAAATATTTTACAGTAATTTTTTTACGATTCACTGCCGGGACTGTCACTGGTGTTATAGTTGTACGGCATCCCTAAAAAAGAACGGTAAAATTTGAAAACACTTTCCATGTACAAATGACAGTAATATGTTTTTTTTTTGAAGTTAGCAGTCATTTTCAAATTGTTCTATGAACATTTTGTAGTTAGGTATCTGGATAAATGAATTCGATTATGAATTGAAAATTTTTCGGTCAAATACACGAGTACTACTAAGAAACGACTTGCCAAAAATGATATGTCAATCCAACAAGTTTAATTTTTAGTTTTTTTGTGCAATTAAAATTCCGTATTAAAGAAAAAAATTAAAAGTTGCGCATATATTTATGTTGTTGAAAGTGGCGCTCCCTAACGGTCGTTCATGCGAACAACTTTCTATTGGATTCGATGTTCGTTTTTACGAATATTCTGTGTTCCCGTGTTTATGTCACTCTGACATTCCACTGACAGTTTTCCTTTCAAACACTAAACAGTTTCGCATTCCATTGGATCCAATGATTCACGGCGATAATTGTATGAAATGGAATTGGCAAACGTAGTGGAAGCAAATCCTGGGCCGCCTTGGGTTCCTAGACCGATAATGGAAGGTGTAGGTTCCCGTGTTATCCGCGGCCCAGACTGGAAATGGGGAAAACAGGTTACTTGGAATTACTTTTTTGTATAATGAAAGGCTGTTGAATACAACTTGTTTCTAATGAATACTAATAAAGTTCAACGTAAAGATGCTATATTTTTTAAAAGAACACTCTTTTAGGATGGTGGAGAAGGTCACGTGGGCACAGTGCGGAATTTCGAATCTTCTGATGAAGTTGTGGTTGTATGGGATAATGGTACCGCTGCCAATTATCGTTGTTCTGGACAGTATGACCTCCGTGTTCACGATAGTGCCCCTACGGGTGTTAAGCACGAGGGCACGATGTGTGACAACTGTCGCCAACAACCTATTTTTGGAATCAGATGGAAGTGTGCTGATTGTATTAATTATGATCTGTGCACCATTTGCTATCACTCAGACAAGCATAACTTGCGACATCGATTTTACCGTATTGCAACGCCTGGAGGTGAAAGGATATATCTTGAAGCACGTAGAAAGAGCAAGAAAATTGCATTGAGAGGAATATTTCCTGGTGCAAGGGTCGTCCGTGGTGTTGATTGGCAGTGGGAAGATCAAGATGGTGGCAATGGAAGAAGAGGGAAAGTACATGAGATTCAGGATTGGAGTGCATCTAGTCCAAGATCTGGCGCTTATGTGGTTTGGGATAATGGCTCAAAAAATCTATACCGTGTGGGTTTCGAAGGTATGGCTGATCTAAAAGTGCTGAATGATGGGAAAGGCTACAATGTGTATCGTGATCACCTGCCGTGCCTCGGTGAACAGAAGGTGCTGAAAACGGGACCACCTGGTTTCAAAGTTGGCGATCAGGTACGGTTATGTTCATTTTTTATTTTGATGTACCTGATAAAATGTTGTGACTGTTGCAAAAGAATCTTTCGCAAGTATTTTTTTTAATTATATATTTGTTGATTCTTACTTGCAGCATGCATAACAATTTCATTATTGCATAAGATATTGCAAGTTATTTGTCTCTTCAACTTTCAATTCTATACTGTATGACACTGATACAGATTGATTTAATATTCTAAATTTAAATCATTTGGACTTTTAAATATGCTTACTGAGCCATGTTGGCTGAGTTCTGTTGAGGTATAGTATGTCACTAGTGACAGAGGTTTACAAAACAGAGTAAATAAAGTACATACTACTGTACGTTCAGTAATGCAATTTCTTACAATTGAGTTAAAAACTATTGCCACTGTAATTATTTATTTCTCAAATCAAATTCCCATGTATCATCCACAAAAATACTAATCTAAGACATTTTTTAGGTTACCGTGGAACTTGATTTAGAAATTGTGCGTTCTCTCCAGTTTGGACATGGCGGTTGGATCGAATGCATGTACGAATGTCTCAGTAATATCGGTTCAGTAGTGTGCATTGATGAGGATCAAGACATCGTAGTCGCTTATAGCAGCGGCAATAGATGGACCCTTAATCCTGCCGTGCTTACCAAAGTGCCAACTGTACCGAATGCGGCTAGTTTCAATGAGACACCACAGCAACAGTTTGCTGTTGGAGATATTGTCCAAATCTGTTCAGATATAGAAAAAGTGAAGATGTTACAGAGGGGGCATGGCGATTGGACAAACGGAATGGCAGCGGTTAGCGATTTTTTTTCTTTATTATTGTAATCCTTCAGGTCATTTTTTTCATGTGTGTGCATAATACAAATTCACTCTGAATTTATAACTTACATCGAGTTTCGAAATTCCATTATTGAAACATTCGGAATAACATAAACTTTTTTGTGAAAAGCAATTACACATTGAAATGAAAATATGTAGGATTATTTTTTTTCAATTAAAATACTTATTACTTATTTACAATATATTTGAATTTTGTTTTCATTTATAGACTTTGGGTAAAGTTGGACGCGTCTTGCAAATCTACACTGACAACGATCTCAAAGTGGACGTATGCAACACAACCTGGACATACAATCCTCTTGCTCTGATGAAAGTAGCAAGCAAGGATGAAAAAACAATACATGGCACAACTAGCGGAGAACGTTTGAGCGCTCTCCTGAAACGCCTCTTTGAAACGCATATTTCGGGCGATGTAAATGAAGAACTGGTAAAGTCAGCTGCAAATGGGGATGCTCAAAAATGTGACGAAGTGTTGAAAAAGAGCAGCATCGCTGGCGCTGAAATCGGACCGGATGTTAATGGTGTTTTTTCGGGACACACCGCTCTACAAGCAAGTATTATTGTGTCGTTATATAGTGAAAAGGCAATTTCTGTGATATTTTTGAAATTTTTTTTGTTGAACAAGAATATCTGTAGTCAATAATTCACAAACGATTCTGATCTGACAGAATCGCTCGTTACCTAGATTATTGTTTGGAGAGGACATTTTTTCGTATTAAAAGAGAAATTGTGTGCGTCTCAAAAACAATTTGTTTTCGGGACATATCGGATTGGATATGTCAAGCACCAGAAAATTGAAAATAAGCAATGAAAATGCATTTCTTTGAAGAGATTTGAATAAATTCTAATTGTATGTGTATGCCATTCGGATCGTTTGCAATTCTGTTAAAAATTTAATGCTTCAAAGCATTCCAAAATTCTTGTATTTCCATTTTATAACACATATCGAAGTGATTTCAATCCATTCGCAGTAGCCAGAAAAATTTTTGAAATTCGCGTTGTTGGGCCGTTTTTTTCTTAACATTTTGACTGGTAAATCTTACCCCAATCTATTTCTAAATTTAATCTAATTATTAGATTTATACACTCCAGTATTAATTTGAGTAATACTAATTTTATGTTTGTATTTTTAAGGCAGCGTCACAGAACGGGCATGTGGAAGTAATCAAAGTCCTGTTGCAATATTATGCCGATGTGGAAATTGAAGACAAAGACGGTGATCGTGCAGTTCATCATGCTGCCTTCGGCGATGAACCAGCAGCTGTTCAGTTATTAGCTCACGCTGGCGCCGATTTGAATGCCCGTAATAAACGCCGGCAAACCGCATTACACATTGGTGTGAATCGGGGACACATTGGAGTAGTGAAGATGATGCTAGAGCTGGGCTGCCATCCGAGTTTGCAGGTAGAAAAATTATGCCACATATTATTTTTTTAAAAATATAAGAGCTCGTGCTAATTTTCACGATAATCCGTTCTGACTGGTCACAAGTCGGCGCAAAAATGAAGAAAGATAAAAACTTGTTGATCCCACGAAGGGTCTGCAGTAAAAGAATTAATCGCTAAACTAAAACGTGGAAGAAACTAAGCTAGTTTCGGCGAAATATACGGAACAAAACACATTTTCTGTAGCATCTTAGAAATTTAGAAATTGAAACATGAAACGATTCTCAAATCGTATCAGGTTGCCTGTAAAACCAGACGTACACCGTCTGTGAATTGTCATAATATTAATTCTGTTGTCACATGTCCGACTGCCACAGTCATTTTTCTCCTAAATCGAACGTAGAGCCTGAAGTTTGTTCCGAACGACTGAAGTGTCGTAGCTTAGAGGAGAACATTTATTTGTAGCACTTGAGCATCGTAGACATATAAGGGCGCGTCTTCCGGGCTCGTGACGCTTGCGCACAACGGATCAAAAAGCTTAAGCCTTTCTTACTTTTAGGCCTAAAGCCCGAATTAGATATAACGAGTATTTGGGCCGAGTCAGCTGTGCGGGTAGGTGATTATACTTCTGCCAACGGTGGCATAAGGCAGCCAATAGAAACAAAAGAATGAGGGCAAGCAGACATGATAGTATTAGTCGAGTGGACAGACAGTGACGGGCGACCGAGAGAATCTCGTCCACTGACTCGAAATCAGTCGCCTGTCACTGGAACTCGGCTGAGTCTGCGTCGGCTGATCACACTGCAATTTTTCAGCCGAGCACTAGCACTTCTAATTCGGCATTCAGATTGAAGGGTTATAAATGTTTAGAATTCCGTAAAAATTATTGATATTTGAAATTTAATTTTTAATATATTTAAAAAATGGAAACGCTTTCTTTGAACACAGTTTTCTGCAAAAAAATTGCACCAATTCTAACGTAAAAACGTTTGTACTGTGTACGGTAGGTTGAGTACGATGAATAAAATAATGGTTTTTTACAATTGGTTGGCTTTGATTGTTTGTATCGCATCATTGACCTGGTGAGCGTTCCTATGTAGCGTCGTGAACTCTTTTAAATTGTAAATTCTCTTCTTGATGAGTGAAACACTTCCGAAATAACGCACAGTGGGAGTTTTACCGCATTTCCCACGTCGGATGTTCGTTTGCAGTTTGCCAAATGCCTCTTATCGACTTGAAACTAACGACCGGGAAGGTTTTTGCGCGACTCTTGGATACCATAGAGCGTTCATAAATTTTCCAGCGCGCACCTTGGGGGAAGTCAAATGGTTTCACTAAAAAAAAACTTAAAAGTTCCGTGGTTTTTTTTCGTAGGATAGTTTAAATTGGAGGCCCTGCTCCATCCTTTAGAAAAGAAGGGTGTTCATCCTCACAGTTTTATGGATGTCCAAGTAGCAGTTACTGCGCTACCGAAGATCTATACTTGCTATGTTTAAATAAAACACTAATCTAGATCTATTGTCCTTCAATGTATCAGTTATGCTAACGTGTCTAATGCCGTACATTTGCCGATATTATTGATATTCAATTATTCTTATCGTCTTTGCAATACCGAGTTTTTGGTAATTTCTCCCTCTCGCTCTCTCACGGTATATAGCTCCAAATAGTGTTTGATTCGCTTAGCTCCTAGATATTTTCGATACAACTACGATTCGCTATATTGCAAATCCTGCCGCTGCCGTCGCAATTTTGCTAGTGTGCATCATGGGCGGCGCGGTCGTTCACGTAACCCGTCGCATCAATCTCTAATCAACGAGTCTGTCGCTGAAGCTAATTACCGGGCGCACGGTATTATCAGCGAAGAACAAGCCGTGCAGACGTTGCATTTCCATGCCACTTGTCTCGCCGCGATACGAGTCGCGACCCGTGAAATATTATGCGCACCATCCTCGCGGGGCCCAGAATTAATTTCCCGACACCGAAAGTAACTCGAACTTGTCTCGTTTATTTCGTGTTTTTCTTTTGTTCTAGTTGGTTTCACCAAAACGCCGAGCTTTTCGTTTGTAATTTATCTACTTGTGAATGCGGCATAAGTAAGATACATTTATAATACATGTTTGAAGCAATTGTGTAAATTCTTTCTCTCGAGTTTGAGACGATGGAGCTACTCGTCATATCAAGATATGTTTGATTAAAATTTGATTTACTTACTCGACGAACATGGCGATTGGGGTGTAACTATTTGGTTACATTGTTATATAATACCAGAAGGCGCACTGTGACGTTGTTTATATTCCTTTGGAGCCCGCAATAAGGATTATCGTTGCTTCGTAACGCCACTCTTCTACGGATTATTAACAAAATATGCACGTCTAAAGAGAAGAACTTCGTGGTATAGTTTCAGATTAATTGATTCAAGATCATGATTTGTCAATCTTGCAGTTCATTTGATTTGCACTAATGACACTAGGTGTGCGATATCTATAATCAATCGATTTGTGTTGTGAGTTACTTTCATTAAAAAACACATGGGCGTAGCCAGGGTGTCTGCCAAGGGTTGGCAAAAAAAGTTCATCCATATTTATTTATAGAAAACGATGAATTTTTCCGAATCATCAAAATTTTGACGTTTCGGAGTTATTCAGATTAATAAAATTCGAACATCACTAAACCCTGTCAACACTAACCGAAATACTTATTCAATTCAATTTACCAAACACATTTATGTCAGAACTACCCTTAAATTAACTGGGAACCAAATTTCATGAATCCAGCAATTTTTGTCCACAATTGTGACTCTTATCACGTTGACTAACAATTTTATTGTTGACTAACAATTTATTTTTTCAGGCGACCACGTACGAAAGTGATACATCTCGTCACGCTTGCCCTTTGTAGAAACTTGCCAATTGCATGCAGCTGTGCGGGAATGTCTTTCCCCCACGGGTAAAACCGGTTTAATCCGTGCGGAAAAATGACATTGAAATGAAACCTATGCCAAAGAGATAGAAATAGATGAGAAGTTTAGTTCGTATATCTCATTGAATAGTAGTGACGCGCATGAGGTACCAGAACTTAAAAGAACATAACGTACCATTAACGAAATTCGCCAATTTTTCAATTCTAGATTCATGATAAATTAGAATAGGTTTTCGTGTCGCAGAGTACCATCCTTATAGTCAAAGATATCCTGAGTAGAACAAACGTCTAGACCAGACATAGATGGGGGGGGGGCAAAAGCGCCCACCCCTATGTAGCTACGCCCCTGTACATACACACACTGACTAACTAGTCGGATATGAAATCGAATCCTTCAAGAGTTTTTAAATATTCAGTCGCGTTACGTAAACGAAAAACAAAATGATTCTGTGGAAAATGAACGCATCCAGGCATATAGAAAAAAGATCGGTCATCCCCGATGCCTGGCCGTTCTTGGAAAATCGCATTCCGACGTCGGGGATTGAATCGGTAACGGTCAAAAGCCGGTGTAACCAGGGCGGTGCGGCGCGGCGTAACCGATCGGTGCCTTTGTGTTCCATTATAAAGGGCGACGAGAAACAATGAATTATTAGGACAAAGTCGACGGGTCCGAATGAATTTACGATGCGGTTTTTCGACCGGCTTTCCGCCATTTTCGCAAATTTATCATTCTCGACTTCCCGGTTTTTTTTTTAAACTCCATTCGATTTAGCTAGCGATCACCACTCGGTGAATTTTTCGGTACGCGACGCGAGAGAGTTTTCCTCCTCTTTTTCTGAATGAAAATCCACACGGTAAGGGTGTAATTAATTCTGAATATCCAGATTAGACACGGTTGTTATAAGTTGGGAGACCCGTTGAATCGGCTGCCGACGCGCAGATAAGACTTGGGAACCGGGATTGTACCGATAAAATTTACGACATTTTCGCATAAGGTTCATGCGGGACCTGGATTAAATTGTTGGTGATAAGAAGTTTCTATTGTGTCCTAAAAATTGCGATGGTAAAATTCAGGGATTCTACAATTTGTTGAAGAAGATAGGAACTTCGCTTTCTAATACAATGAATAGATCAAAGTGTGATAGCTGCAATGTATACTTCTATATATTTGAAAGATGGCACGTTTGAGTTGGTTTTTCCTTACTTTGCATTGAGGTTTGATGATGGGGTTTACACTGATCATAATTAATTTTTGGTGAATTAATAAACTGATCAAAAGATTCATGTAAAAATTTTCTAATTGCATATTCCATTATATTTACTTGTATTGTAGAACGATTAAATGCGGCATTGGCTGACACAATGCCTTTTTTTTATTTGGCCGATCGCCGTGAAATGTGGAAATATTGTATAGAACGTGGATTTTTCATTATATCGGCCGTCGGGGCGGCTTTTTTTATTGTTTCCGGACGACCGTACCATCCGTTCCCCGAAAATATAATTGAAATCATCGACTTTTCGGCGAGAAGAATCGTGAAATTCGTCCATAAAGACCGCGCGGGAACAAACCAATAAACCCGCTGGAAATGGAAATATTACCGGTCGATTCGCGGATTTACGACGTCGACGAATGTCGACAAGCGAAAACCTGCCGTTTGGAGAAAAATCTTGAGTTAATTATAGAAGCGGAATGTTTTTTTTTATTTCTTCTGGTAGTTCACCTACACGTCACGTAACTGGCAGATGAAAACTTGGTCAATATAAATGATAATGTTACGTTACGCCGACATCGGGAAAATGAGAGACGATCTCGTTAGCTCCGCTTCTATGTCGCAGAATAACATTACGCGCCCTGTAACAACGTTTTTTTTCCAGTATCCCAATTAAAGCTTATGTCGAACGGCCTTTATTATGCTAAACTTCCCTACCTTTTAATATAGGACTCCATTTTCTCGCAAGGAGAAATGGATTAATTTCCTGAAATTCTGCAATTTTGATACTTTGGCCGAGAGGGAATATTCTTCTTTATAACGAAAGCAGGGCGGAAAGTTCTGTTTGGGATTCATATATTTTTCAGGGATTCCTTTATGCGGATATTAATGTTGGACAAATGAATAAACCAGTATAGAATGGTGTTATTTCGTTTTTCCTTTTAGGTTTTACTTTCCTTCGGACATACAGTGAGCTGCGTGAAACAGGGACATCCCTGTGAAGTTTTTATTTGTCTACTGAATTTCCAATTGTAAAACTACATTGATACGTCGAAAATTCTCTACATTATTAAGTTAATTTTCTGAAAGAAATATAACCTGTATAACTTTTTTTTTGATACCTTGATACACATTTTTCATAATCTTCAATTATATATTCAGACGAAATTTGAATAGTCTTTTATTAATCTATTATCTTTATTCAGTACTGTCAAACCATCGCCAAAAAAAGTCTGCATTAAATAATTAAAATTGAAATAATATGTTGCAGTTTATCTTGAGAGTTTTAAAAATTCCCATGAAGTAGTTCGGCAATACAGACAGAGATTTTTCAATAGAGAAATTCCAACACATCGACTGGAAGGGAATTCACGATAAAAAAACCTACTGAATTTCCTTGATAAATTATTAAAGAATATGATAATATATGATGAATATAAAAAAAATAAGGTTGCCTTTTGAAAAATTGACTTCCTTTGTTCGTTCAGGAAGTTATTTCAAGGAAAATTGGTTTGTGACAGATTGTAGAGAATTTCCAACGATTTTATTCAGTCTTTCAATTTTGAAATTTGGTTGATAAATAGTGCGTTTTTCATACAGTTCGCTGCATGTTGTTCTTATTTTCTTTCTCCCCATCCAATTCAATTTATTTTAAAATACAGCACCATTTATTTTACACTACGCGCAAATATTAAAGGAACAAAAAAATTCTCTAAATTTCTTGGTAATTTTCAACACGCTGTATTTTTGTGAAAAATAGTACAGGGAATAAAAATATAGCTTTTGAATCTTGAAGACTCGTTTCAGAATTTTTTAGTTAAAAATTTTTTGGAGCACCGGTGGTAGCCATGCAATTCTTGGATAAAGCACAAAAAAAATTTTCCACAATTCTTACCGTTTTTATTTCACTCTACAGGCATGAAAATTTTGAAAAAAATGAGGTAACATGGAAAAAACAAAATCTTTTCAAAACTCTCGCAATTTTCCACAAAAATTATTTCTGAAAATTGGAAAAAAGTGAAAAAAAATTTCATCTCACGATTGAGAAGGTTCCTTAAAATTTTCTTCAAAGAATATCGAAAAAAAAAATTAATATTGAAAAATTACAAATTGTTTTTTTGGAAAATATAAAAAAACCCCGCGCCATTTAAAATAGAGATATCAACTTCAATTTTATTCAATTTTTCTTAAAGAAAATGGAGGTTTGAATGTGTCCGTAGCTTCAGCGAGATAATTCAAAAAAGGCCCTCTTGGTTTTATGTAATTCTTCTAATTTTCCAAAAAAAATATTTTTTGAATTGAAATTTTTTTTTAAGAAACTTTTACGGAATTTTTTCAATCTTCAAAAAAAAATAATTTTTGTGGAAATTTCCGATATTTTTGTAAAAAAATCTTGTTTCCTGCATGAATCGGTTCAGGAAAACCGTTGAACCGATAGACCTAATAATTTAGGGGTATAAATTTTCTTATAACGCAACCTTTTCCCTCAATATTACTGAACATACAGTTGATTAACCAAAAAAACGAGAAAATTGCATTTTTTTGCTCTATAGTCGTATCTGACTCCCGTAAAAAGCATATTGAAGTTGAATAAACATGAATGAAATCTATGTATTGTTGTAGGCCAAAAAAAAATTTTCATGCCCATAGAGTGAAATAAAAAAGGTAAAAATTTTGGCGTTATCCAAGAATTGCATGGCTCCAAAAAATTTTTTAACTGAAAAATTCTGAAACTGGGATCTTCAAGCTTCAAAAGCTGTATTTTTTATTTCCTGTGCGACTATTTTTCACAGAACTACAGCCTGCTGAAAATTGCCAAAAAATTTAGAGAATTCTTTGTTTCTTTTATTTTTGCGCGTAGAGTATAATCGTAGTGAATATTTATATCCGTATGGTTTGAATATTCTTTATTTCATTTATTTGTTGTGATGCTATAAGAAGTGATAATAATTATCCTTTCTTGTGGTTACCAATCCTTGACATCCCGTTGTCAACGTTTCGCAGTCATCTGAATCAAACTTCAAATCCAATTAACGGCAGCCATGAAAAATAATTCGTCAAGGATATTATCGAATGGGACTCGAAAGGTGCTCCATTCCGATGCATTATAATTACGGCCATTTCGGTCTCGCTTAACGAACTGAAAGCATGACCGAAATAATAATCAGAATCTTCGTTCTCGTGCTCTACAAATTTCCATATCTCACGACAAAAGCGCATTTCGACATTCGACTAACGATTAGAAATCAGTTGGCATGGAATGGTTGTTATGTCAACTGTTTTTCAGCCGCACCAAATTCTAATTTACCTTGTTTCTCCATTCATGGTTTCGCCCAAACAAAATCTTTTCGGTTCACTTCCTTCCTGTCTGAATAAAATTGATTGATAATTATTCGACCCGTCGATGTAGCTTTGAGAAACTTTTCTTTAGCTTTTGTGAACCTTTAGGTGACGAACGATCAATCGAACTACCTTCGAACCGCAACGAAAATTTCCTGAAAGCCTCAAACGATTTCTCGTGTTTGACTTCATAATAGAACCCCCTCCCTTACTTGGAATGGCACAAAATGCGTAAACTGTGTAGAAAGAGTGTTAGTGCTGACATCTCGTGAAATCACAAAGCTTCTTTTGTTTTTCTCAGCATTTTATAAGGAAAGCGTAGTTAATTTTAGCTCCAAAAGAAAGCCATTTATTTGAAATAAGTTATTGGTTTCGTGCAACATGCATTTGACAAATTCTAGAAGATCTGTTTTTTTATGGTTTTTCCGTCTCTCGATTTCCAAATCAAAATTTATGCCTTCTGCTGATTCTGATAAAAAGTTTTGTTTCGTTAAATCATACCTCTTCGGGATTGATTTAATTTTTGTAAGAACTATAAAGTTTCCAAGTTAGTTTGGCTGCGGTAGATTTGTCAGATGGTTATGGTGACCAAAGAGTCTCAGGACAGCCAAGCTCGCTGGCGTCGCTGTGAAGTTCTTCGGCAGCGACAACGACTCCGAATTAATTTTTAATTGTGATTCATGCGAAGCAGTGGGGTTTCTGCGGGATAATGAACGAAAGAAACAAAACGACTGTTTATGCAACAGATGCCCCGCCGACGCCGCTGTAACGTCTTATTCGTCCAATTAAACAGAATACGACTCGAGGGTGGCGACGACGACCTTAACTTTTTCTCCCCCGGGGGAATCTCGAGAACGGAAATTATTATAATACATCCGGCATTATTTCGCATCGGGAAATATTAGAACCTATCGCGCTCGTTTCCGACTAGAAACTGAAATGCGATAACGTATATCATTTTTTATTGCGACGAATTCGATTTCACATGGGACGACCCAGTTTTCCATCTCGCTCAAGTCGGTAAACTCGGTAAATATTTTTTAGTGAATATTATTGAATTACCTGACTTCATAATAATTGAAATCTTTCTTTCATTCTGGAGAACGTATATTAAGCATAAATTTCAAATAAAATTATCTTTTATTTCACGACTGTAATAAAAAACCAAGGGTTTTTTTAATTCTGTTGCGATTTTCGGTGAAAATTCACTCTTTTCTGCGTTTTGCAGTTGCACGGAGTTCAGTAAAGCATGTGTGGGTTTACCGCTTTTAGCAATTTTTTTATTGTGGAAGCGACCACTTTACCCTCTTAGTTGAATCGTCTCACGACTGTTCGAGTTATTGCATCATTTTTGTATTTCAATATATTGATTTTATGATAACACATTTTCTAATCATTCATGTTGCGACTAACCTAGAATCTGTTCCATTAAATCACCAAATGGGCGCCGAAACAATCCAATCCGTGAAACTTTTCGTGAGTTTCGTTATCTGCGACAGTTTTGCGAAACGTCGAGATTTACGTGAATTTATCCTTTTCGGATAAGAGTTGGGCGGGAAATTGAAAAGCGATTTCCGAAATTGATATCACACGTGCCATTTTTCAATATGTCCAGATAAAATGGCTGATACGATTTAATTTCAGGGTCTTTGTTTCTCAGTCTGGAAATTAAAACGTTTTCCTTTTACCTTTATCTACCAGAGCGAATTCGACTGGAATTATTCCAATGTCCATTTCCATCGTGGTTAACCACTGCAGTCTGACTTGTTCGGATATGATTCGACCTGGCTAATTGAATCAGTATTCTCTCATTGAATGTAGATGTTACGGGACAAAGGCATCAACTAATTATCCACGAAGCTATGTTACACATATAGCTAATTAAATTGCAATCGCACCTTTTCAAAGAACATTGTTTGCTAATTGGGCATTGGGATCTGTGTTCGTGTTAAGAGCACATCAATATTCCTTCGTTAAGAGGGAACGTGAAGATTATTTAACGATCAATACACTGATTTTAAAATAAAATCGAATGGTTAGAAATCCGTCGACCTATATTAGAAACTCCAAAATTTGAAAAAGGGGCCTGTTTTATAATTTTTATTTGAAACAAGTGAATATTATTTCGACTATTCAATTTTTTAAACCGTCTTCGAGACCATCTTTGTTTCGGTCTCGGTCTCGAATAAAAAATTTTCTCTATAGTATTTTTTCACTATCACCTAATTATTGTTTTGCCAATTTTTTCCTTCTCTCAGTTAGTACTTGATATCTCTATAAAAAAATCAAATGGATAATTGTTACATTCTGTAACTCTAAAATTTACCGTGTTCGTGTTTTTTGGAATTTATCTCTTGATTTCTGTACTTTACAAGTACAATAGATAAAGATGGACTGTTATAAGCGTTGCGCTTCTTGCACATAGTTACATGATTTTTGTCAGAAATCTATATTTTGTCATTTATTGATTAAGTTAGGCAGGGGCGTGCCTTACGGGCCCGCAGGGCCCGCGGTGCCTAATAAGCTAACCTATTTGGACAGGGGTAGGGGCCCCAAAATTTTTTTGCGGGGAAACTTCAAGAAACTTGGCACGACTCTGAAGTTAGGTGTTAATGATAATTTTATCTCCTATTTGTCGAAAATACCAAATTGTTCAAATTCAACAAACGAAGATTACAAAAAAAATCAACAAAAGAGATGTTAGTTGGTGGTAACAGCAACTGCGCGAAACGTCGATTGAAGCAAACAAATTTGTCCTGAATAAAACGTGATGAATGCAATTCATCCTTTTCTTGATCAAAAATTTCTTTGCGCAGTTTATTTTGATTAGTTCGGAATACAGAAAAGTTCACAAATTGTTTTGTGAATTTATTTGTCAGACACTTTTTCTATTGAATAATTCCTATTGCAGTTCAAACCACAGAAAATTAACAAAAAAAGCAACTCCCACTCCATTAGATTGTCGGAATATTGGTTGCAAAAAAACCTTCTCTCACAACAAATTTGTTTCTAAACGAATAGTTGTATTATTTATATTGATTAAGTTAAAAAAACCGTAAGAAATTTCGTTTTCTGATGGTTTTCTCACAAGTATTATAGGAATAATTACAGATGGATTATCATTTTTAAGATTTAAGTTTTTTCGTTGATATATTTTTTTCAAAAAATATGATCTCAAAGTTGGGGCTCATTCAAGTGTCAAATATTCTCAAAAAGTTCCGACAAAGCGAATATTATGCTGATTTTCGACTATTTTCTACTTTTTTAGTTCTGACTAGTGCTAATTTTAAAAACAATATTCGATTTATCGTTTGGAATATACAATGCTTACTTCAGAATCAAATGACAACTCTTCAAAATATTTTGAGATGTCATTAACATACTGGTTTTGTTTCGGATGGTGAATTTGTTTGTAATTCGTACTTACATCTTTCCGTTCGCCACTGGAACTCATAGCAATTTATTATCTCCTATGATATATGCATAGGGAACTGTTGTAAAATTCGAATCAAGAGGTTCATTCGAAGGCTAAGAATTCTACGAGACCGAGACCGAGACTTTTCGAGATAGTGACCAAGACTTTTTAAGACCGAGAGTGAGAGAGAGAGTGGGTCGAGTGGTATCGACCCAAAGTCTTGTCTTGGTCTCGTCATTCGAGACCGAGACCGAGCCAAGAGACGTTTTTCGAGACCGTGCCCAGGTTGGTCTTGGTCTCGGTCTCGCGAACGTTTAATTGGAACCACAAAAATTAAATTGATCAAAAAAATTTTTAAATTGTTACCAAGGCAAAAATCAGATTTTCACTTCCCTTACATAAACATGTTTTTGATTCAGGTCTTCTCCTCCTTCACCTCATTTATTAAAGCACCACACATCGTTCATAGAAGAAAATAATAATAATAATAATAATAATAATAATTTTATTTTCTCAATAAACGAAAGTTTACAAACATCTTAGTTAGTCCAGGTTTGAGCATCTATATGGACAGCTCCACCCTGCTCTACTTAACCTATAAGATATAGAACGTTTTCTGTAATAATGAAAAAAAAGCTGCCTGGTGCAGGTTGTTTAAATTATTCCAAAAAGGAGTTGGTTAATATTTCATGTTATAATTAACGATGGAATAACAAAGTAAAAAATCCTCCTCGTATTTACAATACACTCGGGCCATTCAAACAAAATTGCAGTGTCGGTTCTTGTGGCGTTTACATTGTATATTAATCGATTCTCATTAGCGAGCATCCCGTTTTCTGTTTATTCGGAGAAAACGGATGTTAATGTTGATATCCTCTCACTGATATTGAATGGAATCGACGCGTTGGTTTGGTTTCGTTTTGCATGAAGTTTTTGGTAATTGGATAATTGGAAAATATTAGCACATTTTCGTGTTTCGTTACTACCATGAAACGTTTGTGTCAATTTACTCTTGTGGGCTCCTGGGATTTCTATGCATTTACGATACTCGATATCATATAGCTGCTTTGATGTGTGTGTAGGTATACGTTTTTCGAGACTCCCTAATGGCAAAACAGTGACGTGAAGTAACTTTATGGTATTTTGCAAACGTGAACCGGAAGATGAAGAAGTCACCTTCTTGGTGCTAGGGATTGGAAATCATTCGATAGGAGAGCGTTCACCATTCCTCTTTTCACGTTATCCGTCGTAACGAAAGCTTCTTAAGACTGGTGACGCAGTATTTTAAAAATCATTTGCCACACGATGTCATCGACGACTTTTCCAATTTTCCGGTTTACACAGGGTTCCGGGAAAGTGCTACGTCACCACTATAACGTTTCAAGCGAAATGGACGTTCGCGCCTTGGCTTGACGATATTACCCGCTAATTCCGGATGTAACTTTTTACGACCGAGGGCACGCTGACGATGAACTTAGGAAGAAAGGTCGAACAAAACGAACGGGGCCGCGGCATTGTTCTTGGCCGGTTGTAAAATTCCCCCTCTGAAGATACGCCATCTAAATATCCCAATTCTATTAAAAAAGTTTTACGTGAATAGATATGGTATAATCGGGAGACTTGGGGAACGAGAACGAGGAAATCTGGCGCCGTCGTAGACCGTTTCGATGGCGCACGCGAAACCGAATCATCGCGACAAATGGCACGAATTTCGATAACTCGGGCAGTGGGGTTGTATCATTTTTGTCTCATTATCATTCGTATTAAATTAAAATTAAATAACAAGCAATTGCACAAAACCTCATCTCTTCGATGCCTAATTCTTAGTATGGTGGATGGTGCAAATAAAATTGGAATTACAATAATAAAGAGCTGGCGGTCGTAAAAAAGTCGTTATGGGAGGAATGGGTTGGTTGCGATTTATGAGAGCATATGCTGATTTCTGAAAAAAAAACCATTTTGTCACTTCCCAGTAGCAGAATATGAATAATTCGCAGCGACGATATTCAAGTGTCTGCGTTCATAGTGAAGAAATACAGGCTGGACGTGAAGATTTAACACGCAGTAAAATTCCGAATAGGGGCAAATATATGGCAGAAATCACACCCACCCTCTTTTTTTCCCCCCAAAAGAGAGGAAGAAACGTAACTTTTCCCACGGAACCGCGGGTCCATACATATATAACATACGTCGTTTCGTTTTTATTTTATGGTGCATCTGCTGCCTTCTCCCGTCACGTAAGTGTAGGTGGAGAAGGAGGACAAGGGAGTCGAAAGTTTTCGCGTTGCACCAGCTGCGTTCCCGCATTCTTCGGCCTGAATTTATGTTTTGCGCTAGGCGCACCTTTTCGCCGGAAAACTCGTCCCATAAAATTGTCGAGCGGACGAAATGCGACGGAAAACTTCCTTAGATCGCCCGTATATCGGTCTACTTTCCTTTCTTTCGATGCTCGAAAACTCGGGGATTTATAACGCCTTATTGGCCAATGGAAGTGGAATAAGCGGGGATGCTGACGACATCTTTATATTCCGCAGTTGGTCGAACTGGATCGCGAAGAAAAATTCGACATCGAACTGCCTAACAGGATTGTACTAGACTGCTTCTCTTTTACAAATGAAACAAAAGTGCCGATTCATTCTGTTTTTTAGTTTGGGAATTTTATTTAATGAAGAAATGTTTTAAAATAAATAGAATCTTCTACTTTTTTGTTACAGGTAAACAACGAACGGTTTAGCACACGACTTCCTGAAATGGAATATTTGATGACCATGACGTTATATGATTCACATGTGAATGAACGAACGTCTTTTTCACTAAGTTTCCTTTCAATTCTCTGTGCACTCTTCTTCGAAATTACCAATTTCCAGTTCATTAGCGCCCAAAGGTCCCTCTTTTCATCTATTATGAATTTCAAGACCGTCTGCACTCGGAAAAGTGTTAATAGATCTCGGAACTCAAACTCGAAGTTCCCAGTTCTTATTTAAACAAGATGATTGAAAGTGAGACAGATAGAGAGAGAAAGAGAAGGGTAGAGCGAGCGAGAAGTATGATGGCGTCTTTGTGTCTACGTCGCAACCGGAAACTTCCGCAAACACTGATTGAGAAAATGGAATTGCGGGGGTTTGTTCGCACTCCGTTCGGCACGTAAATAGAAGAATAAAGGTTGTTGAAGGGGACGGGGATGTTGGACTTTTTCGGGGCCAAAAAGACGGCACTTCCATGATTTCGATGTATCGAATAGACGGTAAAAGTTGTCAAGAAAAAGTTTTGGGGTAGTGATCTTAATTCAGTGGTCAGTATTGGAACATTTATTCTCATGCAATGATTGATGTAGGTACAATGGAAACGTTGTAACCCAAAGTCCATCTCTAATTAATCCACTCACGGGTTTCAACTTTATCTGGCTCGTTATACGGATTACAACGGAGGCCATTACGGGGTCATCTAATTTCCCTTTATTACCTCCCATCGGACTCGAGTGCGCTAAACTAAAACTCAGAGATGTCGTCGACTGTTTCATGTAACCCCAGAACTCTCTTTTACGTTCGGTTTTATCTTTATTTAATCCGCTAATTCTACGCGTTTCCCGCAATTTCGACAATGTCGGATCACGCATGGACAATAATGTCGGTTTTTTGGAATTTTCCCAAAGAAAAAGGGGTTTTTTTAACTCCAAAAAAATTCAAATTATTTTTTAAAAATTTGCTTTAAATTTCTGGGTCCCAATATCCTTTTTAAATTTCATTTCCTAACTTTTTCTTATAATTGGAATTTAAAATATCCATTTTAAAAATTTTTACTAATGGGAATAGTTGGTTAAACCATTTTAAAATAAACTATTGGTTTAAAAGGAAACCCCAATTTAAATTGACAATAACAATTTCCCCAAATTAAATCTTTTGAAAATCAAAATTTATTCAAAAAAAATAAAAAATAAACATTCAGTCTAATAAAAATTAAACATAAAAACGACAATTAAATATGAACTATTATTATGTTAATAAGAAATTATCGTAACAAATCTTTTGACATTTAATTTCAATGGATAAATTATTTTAAAAGGATTATTGAAATTTATTTCTTAAAATAAAAAAAGATACCCATTTTTACCGTAATTTATTACCTAAAAAATTCTAAATTTCAAATTTTTATAATTATTAAGATAAATTAAACATTCATCAAAGATTTTCAGGTTGAAAATTAGAAGATCAATTGAATTTGGATAGTCAAGGTATGAAGAACGGACAAAGACCGATTCTTGAAAAATGACGGTAATAAATTCGCGTAATGACTCGAGATTAAAAAATTTATCGATCTAGTGATAACCGAGATCACCAGCGGTCTTGATTCCATAAACATTGAACAGTGATATTAAATTTGCTTACCAATAGCTGATAGTCTATAAATTGTTCGTGTCAAATTGATCATTTATCTTTTCGTTTCTTAAGATTCGATCGTTCAGAACCAGGTAAAAATCACTAAATCTCCGACGCACTTCAAGATAAGTACAGCTGGCTATTGTTCATAAATCTATTAAATCGCTAAGTAATCAGACTTCATAGTAACGGTAATTTAACTTTGAGACTCGACGAATATATCTATAATTTGATCGCATTTTCATATTAAGTCAGATTCGATCGTCCTTGTGACGAACGCCGGTTTTGAACGGTTTTAAATTGAAGACTTTTTTGTTAAGCGAATGTTCGAATCCGGTCATTTCTACAAGTCATTTTAATTGTACTATATGTCATATGCAAGTTAATTCTGAATTTCATACTGTCTTAAGATCTAATATTGTAATTAACATTGAAGAAACGATATTAATTTTAACTTTTGGCGATGAAAACTATGAATTAATCAAAATTGAATGCTTTAATTAACTATAATCGTTCCAGAATCGAATTTCATGATGACGAATTATTTTGTATTATTATTCATATAACATTCTGATTCTAATCTACTTTATCATATTGAAATATTTGGTGAAATATGAGTTCATTTCAACTAAATCGAATATGCAATGGTGATGTAAATTTCGCATGTTGAGATTGAAATTGTTTATTAATGGATATCGAATATAATTGACTAATTGATTTTTGAGATCATACTTCATAACTTTTATTATCATAATTAATTCTAATATCACGTATGAAAACGTATAGCTAAAATGATTAGTCAGACGAAAATTAATATTCAGAAAGCGTTAATGAATTTTCATAGTAATAGCTTGGCAATGGTATAACATAAACACGATTTTGAGCACTATTAATCTTGAGGATATTGGTTACATCTTGCGCCATATTCTTGCGCTCTTCGGATAGCGGATGTAAAATTGCGCATGTATCGTTTTGACGAAGGAGAACGACTAAGCCTGATTGTGGCAGTTCACGAACGATTTATAAATACTTTGTACGATATAGATTCCGAGTTTTGATGCGTGAAATGCGAACATTCATGAATTCACGTTTTGGAATGACGACAGTCTTCTGCGAACGATTTGACTGTACTCAATTCTCGATATTCGATCATCATTCGGTTGTTCGGAGTCGTTTCAAGGATTCTTATAATTTCATTGTCTAATCATTAATCATATTCCATTTACGTTTAACATTTTGCGTGACAATAGTTAATGCTCGATTAATACCGCAGACATTAAATTCGAGTTTTGTTCAATGATGTTAATCCGTATTCGTGCGAAAGCATTAATCAGATAACTTCATATTGTATCTGATTTCGTTTCGGACATCGAATTATTTAACTATTGACAACTTTCGAATCAGAATTCGTCGAGTACAGATTCGACAATTTGGCAATTACTAGTTCTGCTAATCGGCTTCTCAGTACGTTGATCATCTAATTATATAATATTATTAACGAAGGAATTCTGCAAGTGTCTCAATTACGTACTTCGTTGAGCATGTTAGTTGAACTAAGTCAATTGTAGCGAACTCAACTTTTTCAAGAATGCGAAACGTATTATCTTGAGATTTGACGAATTATCGATCAGTAATCAATCCATTCTTATTTGATCTTTCATTCGAAAGTTTTGCGCAGTTCGAAAATGTCATTTGTCAAGTCGTATTTCATTTCGGAAATGAAATCCTAAAGCGTATTTACAAGAATGATTGTATGTCAGATATCACTTGTTTATGGAATTATGATTTAATATCGTATAGCAATCGTGTGATCAGTTGACATGACCGGAAACGTGCTAATTACGGGATGTATTTACGTATATCGTGAAATTCTCCCTATCGACGATGACAGGACAAGCATTAATACATCTTGCTCTCGTATTGAACGCGATTATCCTAACGTCGACTAATTATCGACGAAATTTCAGTGTGTGTGTTTGTCGTTTTGAATTACGAACAATTTACTGAGCAGAATTTTGAACTATTTGTTGTCTTCACGAATGTTAATGCATTATGTCAGTGAAGATTACGTTCACGTATCATCATAAACTTACTATTCATGGAACAAAATTCATGCGAACTTGCTTTTATTATAGAGGCTAATATCAAGTGTTGTAAGAACTTATATCTTACTTTAAATTTATAAGAATGTTCTATAGTTAATTGAATCGGAAATAAACATTATCAAATCTCTTTCTTTAATATTGGTTTCAATGATCAAATTAGACCGATTTGACTTGTTTACGTTCGTATACTTATTTATGCATAATTCAATGGTTGATTTTTAGTTATGTTAGTTACTATGAACTTTTTCAGCAATCGTAAGGGATACGCTTGAACGATGCCATCACAAGACGGAGATTGGACGTTGCTCTTGATCAAACTCGACATACCAACGAAAACATACTTCCAACGCGTCTCCGCTCCCGTAACTAGTTGGGACCTTTATGTCGTCCGTTTATAATGTTCGAAAGGTTATCGCGAAAGCACTCATTGAGACAAAATAATATAGATAGACGTTTGAGCAAATTCTGTCGACTACTAAAGACCGTTCGTCTCGCAAAAATCGCGTAATGGACAGTGCGAATATCGGAAATGTCATGAATATTTAACTTCTTGAACCACGCGTATTCACGATTAGTACTAAAAAATTCTAGTTCTTACTTTCAAATAAACAGATTCATTCGATAGCAACCCAGCAGTATGTAATCTCCCAACATCTCGGAATTGTTTATCTACACGAAAACATTATACTTGAACTGTTAAGTATCTGAACAATCTTCATGTACCACGATAAAGATGTTAAAACTAAGAATCAGGCTAGCACGATCAGGCGGTAATGACGAATTGCGGCGATGTGTCTCAAATATTATAATCCAGTTTATGAAAATTCCGAGGGAGGTTCGATTTTAAATGAGAATCCATTTAACTGTCATGTCGGACGTTATGTTCAGATTACGACGTAAAGATTTCGTTATTAAATATCTTGGAAATAAACCGACTTCGAAATGCGGATTTTGTTATAACGGAATGGCGCCGAAATCCGGATAGATTGCGGGCGCAAACGATCCACGTTCCAATTTCGTTAACCGTTCATTCGACGAATGGAGAAGGGCGAGGCGCGTGACGGTCGAATAGATTGCGGATAGGTTCGCCCAGACGTTTTGCCACAGCAGAAAACATGGTTCGTCGAATATTCACTTATGGTGATATAAAATCGATAAAATCAACGGCTCGGCCGATTTCGTTCCACCAGGGCGTAATTACAACAACGGCGCGGCGCTCGTCGTTTTGGTTCCTGTGGAAACGACGTCCAATGTTACGTCATGAAACGTTTTTCATTACCTGTTTTTACGCCCCGAAAAACAGGTGTTTTCGACAATTACGCCGTAACAAGATATCTGCGAATGGTTATACGTCCAACGTGTCGGTTTGTAACGTATATGTGTGTGGCAGTTGCCGTGGTATTATGTTAATCCACGAACATATCGAATCGATGAAGCCCGTATTTGGATTTTCATTTCATTTCAAATCGCGGTGTTGTTATCCGAACAGAAGTATAACTTACGAATTTTAATTTTGAAATTACACGTGCCTACTAATTTACTGCTGAACTCTATGTAGGCTGACAAATTCTGCGTCCAAAATCATAGAAATAACATTAATTAAAGACTTCGTTAGTCGTTTTAAGCCAAAACGATATTTCCAACTCTTGGTCACATTCGCTTCTATTTTTGTATGCCCTCCATGTTCGAGCACACATTTTTTTTACAAAGTATCGCGTTAAGCTCTAATGCTCGCTTACACTTAAAGTTACGTCGACGTAATCGGCTACCTAACTTTAGAATACATTAGATGCAAAAAAAATCTTCGATTTAGCTTTCAACCGAGTTTTAATTCATGCTTAGTGTTGCAGTGCAAACAGGCATCCAATCTGTATTATAATCATTTGCTCAAAGTTAGTTTCTAAATTAACTTGGTACTTCTTTCATCAGACACTTCAATATGTCCGAAGTTATCCTTTAAACTTTATCGAATTTAGACTTTGCGGTTTTCATAGATTTCATTCTCAACTGTAAAATGCTGGTTGTTTTACCGTTTCGGAAAGGGTGCGTCCGATGCGAATTACGATGCAATTTAGTCGTGCCGAAAATAAAGTTAATCACCGTTCTCGTATTGTTTTGGTTCTGTAATTTCTCGCACAATTCGTTGTAATTAACTAAACTACTTTTTTATATACCATTTGACGCGAAACGGCCTACCATTTCGCAGCCGTTTCTTTTCAATTATTTTTCGTTTGTAATTGAATTTTTTAGCGCCTTCATTTGGTATTACCGAAATCGTTTTATAAGTTGAAGCATTTGAATCGAATTAAACTATAAATATTAGGGGGTGGAATTAAAAAGTGTGCCGATTCGGTTTTTCGCACAGTTGTTAAAAAATATTTTTTTTTTAAATTGCGTCCTCCACATGTCGCCGTCCCGCGCTCGGCACGCCGCATATAGTCCCCGCGGAACAAATCAGCAAAAATGGAGGCGAATTTCCCAGGACGAGGTGTTCGTCCATTGCTCTTGTTTCGTTGCTTGTTTTTTCCTCTTTTTTTCATGACTCGGCCGTTCGCGTTGACATCTGTCCAGGATCTGCAGAATCGGACTTCGGTAGTGCGCTCGTCTTTCAGCGCGGAAATTTCATTAGTTAGTTGCGATGCGTCGCCGTCATTGTATTTTACAATTTAATTTGGCCAATTTGCATTTACTCTCGCCCCGAAACGAGTCGGAAGGAGGAACAATTAAAACTTAGGTCGCTACAACGCACATATACCTGTGGAAAGCCGGGGAATCCAAAACCGCAACGACACCTGAATATTACATTCACATTAAGGATGTAATAGTAATCACCAATTCAAAAGCAGTTACATGATGGAACAGAAAACAATAAATTTCTGTAATCGTCCTTTTTTCGGTCTAAATGTTTGAGAAAGTTGGTACCAGCGCATTCACCAAAATACATAACGTAAAATGAACAAATCAATTTTCTTATTTTTATTTGCTAAAGTGTGGGGTTAACATTTTCTGATTATAGAATGCCAATTGACTTCTCAATGAGACTTCGAATTCATAGTTGTTTATTAAAAAATGTTGGAAACAGAAGCGAATTGTCTCTTGTCTTACGGACTTGCAACACCTAGTAGTATCATGTAATTTTTAAAATTTATTGAGGAATGGTATAATACTTTTAAGTAAATGCTGAAATTTTTGTCAGACAGCATCTAAATGAACGTTTCTTCTCGAAGGGTAAGAAATTCTCCACTCATATCCAAATATTTTTAAAACGTGTGTATTAAGAAAAATTTATTTTGAAATATTAATTCAAGCATGTTGGATGCGTGTGCGACGTAAACTTAAAGAAAATCGTTCCTGGGTATGATAATATTTTGTGTGAAATTAGAATAAGCCTCCTATCGAATTAGCATCGATATCAGTCGCTTTATCGCGATTATCTGGAGAAACCGTAACGGAGGAAATTTCGCTATTATACAAGCCGCGTTTCCCGTTCAGGAAAATACCCCCTGGGGAATTTTCGGGAATTGTGGGTGTGGTATTATGGTGTTCCGATGGTACGTGCATTAAGTGAGTTAAACGTGCCTCGTGCACTGTCTGCAAACAACAATCCCTTGCCGGATTACGTACGGTTATTCAGTGCGAATTTACTCTCAGATCTCTCCTTTGGCAACGAAACGAGAGTTTATGTACGCTTCCTATTATAATATATTATGTGCTAGTCGTCTTGGTGCAAATTGCTTTCTCCGCCCCACACAATAGAACTCAACGAAGAAGCTGCCATTTACACAGATTTCAACCAACGACTTTTTGCCGCGTATTAAATTCTGCTGCAGATAAACATTTGACTGTGACCCGTCTAGCATTTCCCTCCTAAAAAATCGAATTCCGCAGATTTACATTAAATACTTGCGTCCCGAAAGACATGCGAAAGCAATAAAGCGATTAATTTTTATTCATAAAACACCTGCATCGGACGTAACGCACTGGCGATTTCGAACGCCTCACGGGCATTTCCAATTTGCGGATTTATCATTATCGGACAGCTGACCGTAGAGCGACAGCGACAAAAGGAGCCTCTAATCAGAAAAAATATTTTCGAGTCCGTTGATTTCACGTCAGGCCTCTGGCTATGACAAAGTCCTGTTCGACCTTTTCCGAATCTAAATCTGAAAAATTTTACGGCCGAAAAATTTTCGATCCACTCCATTTGCTCTCAAAGCAAATTTCTCTTTTCTTCTTCAAAGAAAAACCTAATTACTAACTTTTATTTTGAAATAGCTTAGGGCTGTGTTGCAAATGAATTCGTAGGTAGTGAATTTGTTATCGGTTATTTCTCAAAATATAGGTGGATTGTTAAGTGATTGACGAGGGTTTATGAATATTCAAACAGAATGACTGTTTTTGAGAAAGGACTCAATTTCGTATCTCAATTCCCGAATTGTTATTGTTGCTGTATACACTATTGTAGCTGGGATGGTACATATATTTTCTTGCCATTTCAATCCAAATTAGATAATTTCCGCACAAAACTACAAATATCATAAACAATTGTTATGCGTATTACATTTAAACATAAATCTTTTCGTCACATCAGCCAGAATGTTCGATTTTTTATGACCATTACCGGAACTACGAATACAAATTTATTTTTAATTTTCCTCTATATTACTATAAATTTGTTTTAAGAAATTGATTAACATAAAACGAATTCTCGATAATACAGTACGTACGTAGTTAACAGAAATATGTATTTATAATGCTTAAATCTTTAGTTAGTGCGGATATTTGTTTAAAAAACGGATAAATCCGAAGAAAAATTTGAAAATGCGCGCTTATCTACGTTAAAATTCCACTAACGTTACCCGCAAGAATTCCAAATGAGTTATTGGTTGCATTCGGGGGGCGGTCGACGGATTTTCCGGGATGAAAAACGTGGGTCGCCGTCCGTTCTGCGGGGTTATTACCAGTTTCATTTGTTTAATGGTCGAGTTATTTTCCGGCGATATTTATCGACCGATTTGTCTTTGCGCGTTTTTATCCCCGGCCGATTTCCCGGGTCGGGGCGCGGTCATTAGGGGGACAGATCGGGACTCTCGATCACCGAAATATATCGACATCTTTTTCTGGTGAGCCGGAAACGGTATGGGTATTTATTACATTCTCGAATTAACATTCCATTCAACTTCTTCTTCGATCGCTCTCGAGTATTCATGATGAAAAGCTGAATTTAGGGAGATGGCGAGAGCATCGTTGTCGATCCGGAAATTCATATATCGAGAATTAGGCGGGTTTAATTATTGATTGCAGCCACTTCCACTGGCCGCCTAATTGAAATTTAATTCGAAAAATGATTGATGCCCGTTAATGGTAAACTAAGGCGAAGAAAGTTCAAGACGTCTGGAGTTTTTCAATTAAGAACCATTCCTCCTCGTTCCTCGGTAACCCCTTTCGACTTCCCGGCTCTCATTTTATTGTTTCGTTTTATTTGTGACGATTGGGGAAAAAATGGAGGGATGTTTCGGTAGAGCGATTTCTCAAAAACGGATAACGTCGGGAAATATTGCTCTTCGTCGTTTCCCCGTAGCTTTTAAGATTTTTCATGTAGACCGTCAAATAAATCTCACTTCATCATTTCCATAGCTTTGCGTCGCCTCCAAGGCGGATCATATGGCGTATGGGAAAATTTAATAAAAGTTTGATAATTCTTCATCACGTGTCGACGTGCTGATGAAGACGACGTGAAATAACGGTCCCCTGAAACCCGAACGAAGTAATATGGTGGAGCGAGGATTCTCGGTTGGCCGTCGTCACACCCCGATGCTTTCATGCAATTTAAATGAAGGTTCCCTGATACCCTTATAAAGCTGCGAAAAATTGATATCGATATGCCAGCGATATCAACATTTTCGATACGAATTCAAGGTAAATAATATACTTTGACGGTACAAATGTTCACCTCAAATGGAAGTCGATTCAGATAATTGGAGTTGAACTTCATCATCATTTACTAGTGCCTCCAAGCACTATTTAAAGCCTCCAAGCATTATTTACGGAGTAAAATTTTGCATTGATAACGAATTGGAACCAGAATTCTAGAACGAGTTCAAATAATATTACTGTTTGCACAGTTTTCAAAATTGAATATTTGAATACTCATGATTAGTTTTCATACTTGAATTCTTTACAGTTAGTTTTATTATAATATCAGTGTTAACGTCCAACTATGGTTTTGGAAGCACATTAGTGAATGAAAAGTAGTGTTGGGTCGCTTAATAACGAGTCGTTCACTTTGAACGGCACACTTAGGTGAACGCTCACACGAGCGAAGGAGCGGCTCCTTCGAATTAAGCATTGCACACTCATTCCGATCCAACGGTACCTTCAGAACGAACCACACTCTCAAATTGCGCGACTGCGTGGAAATGAACGGTTCTTTCCAATTATGAGTGGTTCAATATGAGTTTCAGTGTAATGTAAACCTTCCGATTCGAGTTAAATTTGAAATTGTGTCTAGAAATCTATGCGCATAAATATTCAATAAGCTGTTTTGCAATTTGAATGAAATCTTTTGAGTGAAAAAATCTGGAAAACGGGGGTAAATCAAAATCCATGAGTGCATTTTTCATGATTACCTGATTTCTGATTATTATTATTTCATATTCAAATTGTACATATATGGAATTTTAAACTCATTTCATATACGTATATCTATGGCTAATAATAAATGAAATAAAATATTTTTCCGATGTATTATCATCTAGAAACTCATAATTAGTAGAAAAAACGTAGCACATTCGATAATGAAGCGAATATAATAATAATATATATAATATAATAATGAAACGTATAGAACAAACGATGATGCCATGGCAGTATCGTTCGTTCGATCGTTCACTTCGTATGAGCTCAGTGTGTCGTGGCACTCAGTATCGTTCGTTCGTTCAAAGTAACAAACTATGTAATGCCACGTCGCAGTGTGCCGTAGCTCACCGTATGGTTCGTTACTTTGAACGAACGAACGACACTGAACGGTACGTTTGGGTGAGCGGAGCGAAAAGAGCCGGTACACTTTATATGAACGAACGACCCAACAATGAAAAGATTCTCAAGGGATTTAATAAACGATCGACACAATCGAAATCATATTCAATGCGTAAAAAAGTCTGACACGTGAACGTATGTCCGTAGCTATATACGAACGAATCAAAACAGACATTTTATTTGCAAAATCTGTAAAACGTAACGATATATAAGTTTTCATCAAGTTTAAAATTCGATAGATATAATTGAATTAAAATAATTTGCTGCGTTTGCAGAATCCGCTCTTCACTGTCAACTCTGTCGACGGCGGACCAATCGAATTATCTACAATTTAGGTATTTGATTATCTTGTCACACTGTTTCGCAACTAATATCATTTAGATGAGGTACTTCGGGAAAAAAGAATTATAATCTTAAAACCCGTGTAAAAACATGTGCGCGACACAAAATGCACGATACCGAGGTAAAAAGTCGATATCGTAGAAATATGCTTCTGATCATCTTTCTGAAGGAAATTCTATTCGTGTTAAAAAGTGATTCTCCGTGTTTTATTTGACCTGTTTTCTCATATAATTAGGTTAACCAAAAGCTAGAAAAGTTGTTTCAACTGATCGATGAATGACTATTGTGTATCATCTTTTTTGTTTCGATGTGCCGTAACAAAATAAAGTCGCGCGGTAAACTCGCCCCCCGACGGCTCCGTTCCCTTTTCACCGGTAGCGGAAGTCAAAGAAACTTCATCAAAAGTTCGGTGGAACATCCGATATAAGTCAGAATCAGCCGGATCGGGACAATTTCTCTGTAAGTTTATACCCTTCGGATCGGCAACAATAATTAAACCAAATATTTGTCGAGCATTACGCGAAACCAGCCCGAACTTGTTTGTTTTGAAAATTTAATATACTTTGTGAGTAACTTGAGCAGTACTTAATCGTTCTCGGGTTGATTATTAATTGATATCATTCGGCGATCAGCTTGGGATTCTGCAGTTATCGTTCACGTCCTCCATAATCCCGGGGGTAGTTTATGCAGAAACGCCCTGCGAGCGTAACGATTCAGCATAATCTCCCTCCCATTCGGCTAAGTAGGTAACGATGCCGAGAAAGTCGAGAACGAAAAAACCGACGATAAATCTTTCCTGTCCCGCTATTTTCTCTCTCTTAATTTTGGACGTAACTCACCCCCGGGGCATTAAGATGGTTGGTTGGAGGAAGGGCTGTGACGGCGTTATTACTTATATGACTGAGGCGAGTAGGAGGATCGCATAAAGGTGGAACAAATGATCAGGGTACACATTTTATCTCGATGATATATCACAAACCCCGCATCTATGCATAATAATTACTCGACCTTTAACTGCACACGTTTCGTTATCGCGAAAAACGAATCCTGCTTGATGGACGGTTCAGCAGACACGAACCAACTTTACGACCAGAAATTGTCCCGTGGGTGCAAAATTGCGCGATGACACCTTCGCGTCACGGAATGCTTTATGGTCCTTCAGGTCCGATAATGCAATTTCTTTCGTCGCGAGACCGAGTGGTCGATGATTACCCCTTTTGTTTTTCCCTAACCTCCCGGGAGAACATCGTCAACTGAAAGCATGAGAATGGACTTTATACACTGAAAATTTTATGACTTTTCTTTCGTTGTCTACGTTTCATGCCAGCTTTGCTGAGAGATGAAATTTATCTTCCGATACGTTTCAATGCGTTTGACGTTTTTGAACGCTGAAACTTATTGCTCAAAAAGTTTATCAGGATGATCTTTTAATTATAAAATTGTACTAAAAAATGGTAAATCAGACGATTTGGGCATTTTTTATTTCGTTGCACTATTTAAACGGTATATATTAGGCCTGCAAATTACTTTGCAATCCCCAGGCGCTTGCGCTCTAAGATTTTCGGTGCCTTAAAATCGTTGTGCGCAAGCGTCTGACGATTGGAAACTAATTTGCAGGTCGCTTGGAACAGGCCGATTATATGATTTTATTGAAGTTGATGTATGTTCTCGTTTTGTTTTAAATAACCTGCGTTTTCAAATATGTTGATTCTGGATGAAAATGTAACCTCTTTCTATTCAATATGGGTTCTAATCTGCGCGTTGCTTTATTCGAACACTGTTACAATTTATTGGTTACAACAGAAATCATGGTCGTGATACGAGATATGTTACTTATGTCATTTTAAAGAATCGCCATCAGAAAATAAAAAGAATGTGATCAGTCACTCTTTGAAGATCCATCCATCCAGAAGTTTTGGTAATTTTTTTAGTTTGACATTCATACATGTATCAATTTGTGATGTGTTTGTTTGAGAACTCATTAATTGAATTTCAATGTCCTATTATTTGTTTAAGTTAAATCACTGCCACTCCAATCCGTTGCTATCGACAAAAACGGGGCGGTCGGGGGTGGCTAGGGACGGTTTGGCGCCGCGATCCGCTCGCGTGTGCATCCCCCTGATTTATGCCGCGATTTAAGTTTGTTTGTGCCTTTTAATCCACATAAGGAGCTATATGTTACTGTCAAAAATACGGAATCGGGAACGAAAGGAGGAAGGGTCGAAATATCCTTTCGCCCCCGCCATAAATTAAACACTTCGCGAGCTCGGAGTGAGTTTCGTTTGCGCTAAATCCACTCTCGCACGTTTAGAACGTCCGTTTCATCGAATTTCTGTTTCCCATATACTCAAATATTTATGAAACAACTCCCAAATCTAGATGGCGGTAATGGTACGGTAAACGGAGATGTTGTTCCCCCTCCCGCATTACTTCGGAATCGGGTTTCAGAAATTTTCGCGGGAGTTGGCGGTTTTTGTGGGGCGTATATAGCGCCGGCTGTTTCGTCTTTGAAGACGTAACGGTCGGCCACCCTCGAACGCACCGCCGCCCTCATGATTTATGTCGTTTTTTGTCTTCTTTAGACGGCGCCTTGTGTTTATTGCACTTATTTCTATCCAAAGGGTCATGTATGAAAACACGCAAAATTGTCAACGGTTTGAAGGTAAAAATGTTTATATTCATAGTTGAAGGCACGATTAGAATCATACATACACCATCATTGATTGGAGACGTCACTCAATTCCATTGTATAAATACAACTTGGACCTAGAGTACGTTAGTACATTGGTAACCAGAGATGAAGACACCTCTAAAACGGCCTTTACATCCGAAGAAATAATGAATAATAAATAATTGTGCAGTGACGAGGCATACGTACGTATCATACTAAATAATAGATCTTATGTGAATAATACTCTAAAGAGCAAGTCAACAGTAGAAAAAAATCATTAGATATTAACCAGGGGTAGGAAATCGTCTTATCGTCAAGTGTATTCCCGATCGTTTTCGCGAAACCAATTTTAAATTCAAATTCCCTCGTTGTCGAAACGTTCCTTTCATGACGGGTAATGAAAAAAGAACGAGGCGCGGGGAAGTTCGGAAAATGCATCTGGTTCCCCTTCATATTCAAATTTTCTCGACGGTTTTTCAATTTTCGCTGAGAATAGCTCTGGAGGTATTGACAACCGAATTTGCTAATGAACGTCCAGGGAAACCGTCACGTGCTGGATGCTGGAAAATTCGCGAAATAATCCCGAACAGTGATTATGTAAACATTCTGAACAGTTTTCAAGTCCAATTCTATGGATTTGTTCGTGTTCCAAATTGAAATACTTTTTGGTGCTCTCGCTGCTTTCATAAAATTCGCTGACATTCCGAACAAAGGTCAATCAACCTGAAACGGAGAGAGAGCGCTCCAGAGAATTCGTTTCAAGCTCGGGCATGGACGTTTAGAATTCACAGAATTCTATTAAAATAATAAAAAACAACGTGGATCAATTTAATTATCATGGCCCGTCGCGACTTTCGATACTCGTGCTTTTGTAAACTTTGTAAACGAATATTTCTATGCGTAATACAAAATTCGTTTTTATTGTATGTACTCGTATCTTTCCATTGTCCAACAATTAGAATTTGAATTAGCGTCCTCGCATGGTGGATGCGCCAGGTGCATTAAACTTGCTTAAAATTAGACATGTTCGGTTTTGTATGAACGTACCGGAAACAAAATACCGGTTCACCCTACTATCGTTTTGCTTTGTACCGGTATTTGAACCGGTACTTCTACTGTCCAATTAATAATCTATTCTTCGAAAGAATAATCACATCCACTAACATGGGTTTCTTATATAAATTGAAGAAATTAAATAAAATATAAACACGATAACAAAGAATTTTTAACATAAAGGGAATGAAATAGCACTAGAGAAGAGAAAAAACCAATTCAAATAATGAAATATATGGAAAGATGAAACGTTTAGATAAGAATTGACACCCACGTCGGCATCTCCCAAAGTGAACATGAATCGATGAACTGGAAATAACAAATGTTTGATTAATTAATGAATGGGAGTCAGTGAAAAACCAATTCTACCTCATCATAAAAAAAATAAGCATTAAAACAGATACAGTCAAATATTGAGACTTGTCATTTTCTTTATTATAAGCATTAAACACGTAGAAGTGATTTTTTAAATTTCGTGTCATTTACCAATAGGACTGTGATGAGTTAGAAATATGTCTTCTGTACTTAAAATTATTATCGCAATATAAATTATTTGACGATATTTTTGGGTGTATCGGTTGAGTCAGTATCGGTACAAAAAACCCGATATCGGTTGAAAAAAATACCGGTACAATAGAATATCGTACCGTACCGAACACCCTACTCAAAGCATACAATATAAAATAAATTATATATTCAGAGAAAATATTAACTTCACAATAGCCCGCCGGTCTGAAAGAAAGATCTAATTGAATATACCAGTGATAGGTGGCAAATGGCTATTGAGAGAACGTCAAAGAGAAAGCACGAAACTAATAAATTTGACGGAAGTGAGGTGACCGCAAATCTGTTGATCGATTTTAAATATATTTAGATATAGCGTCTTCGTTCCGATCACAGCCGAGTGGTTGGCAAACTCACGCACGTTCTATGTAATTCCAGTTTTGTAAACATGAACAAACCCTATTATTTTCGACCATTAAGCTGTTCGAATAGTCGCGTGGCACGTTCCATAAAGACCTTTCCCATCGTCATAAATCAAAATCTGGTGAAACGTAATCACGTTAAGTAATTACCTGAATTTTTGATGATGCTTCACCAGGAATTTTAATCACTTCATAAATCTACGCCGCCATCTATCGACAAAAAAGTCGATATTAAGTACAACGTGTATCGTGCGTCGACATAAAAAAAAACGGATTGAACTGGTTTATTTTTCAATTTTTAAATTGTTCGTTTCGTTCTTTCTATTTTAAACTGATAATTGTTTCCGAAGTTCCGTGTGGTTTTTCTCAGACGGACAGAAATAGTATTTTATTAATTTATTCATTTTTCTCGATAGTTAGGCATTACGTGAATTCCCTTTATTTGTCTTTACGCAACGCACTGGAATGTGTCGTGTGGCGTTGAAATTGAAAAAAGAGCGCCGCATATTTTTCAACTTCTCTAAAGCATCGAATTTCGAATTAGGTGGATCGGACAAGTTGCATGGTTTGAAATTTTAACACGTAGTAGAGTCGGCCAAGTTATCGATTTAATTTGTGCATGAACCTCCTCTTTGTCTTATATTTTGTAATAACCATTTCTTTAATTCGGAACTACGAATATTATATTTTTTAACACCATTTGTCGTCAGAAAACGTATTGGCTTTTCAAAAAGAATAGCTCAAAATGAAAATTGAATAATAACAAGGGGTGGAAATGAAAAAAAAATATTCAAGAGAATGTAGCATTGCAGATTATGCTTTTTAATCTGGCATACTCCCGGATTCCGATTTTGAATCCTATCTATTGATCTTCAATTGAGAATAAATTATTCGAAACGAAAATCGAGGGTACTCTGCCAAATTGAATCATTCAATGCGTACGGTATTTTCGTTTTAGGAAGCAGCTGTTTGAAGATTTGATTTATTTGAATGGAAACAAGTGATGAGGGCAGAACGCGCTCAACTGTAGGTATTTCCATAGAATGAATCTGACTTTCATTGAAGTTTTTGTCTGCTTCATTTATGATATTATACATTCTAATCGGATTATGAGGTGAAAAGCGTATGAGGCATGCGGGAATTTTTGTTCGCGTCCAAAAAATAGCTGGAACGTTTCGATTTGGATGGAAAGTGCGTTTTACTATATTTTCGCGTCAGCCGAAGGCTATCGATTGCGGTCGTCCGGACAAAGGGCGGTATCACCTCCCATAAAACCGACTTGCTGATGGCATCTATCCTTTTATTATGCCCACTTTGAATGGATTTGTTTTAATCTACGGTCCGCGGCCCACCTCTTCCGTTTTTGTCGACGCTCCAACGGATTTACATGACCGGGACTGTGGCCGTAATAAATATGCGGCGATGGTCTTTTGTTTCGCGATGGAGAACCGCCGCCGCTACCGCCCCCGACCTCGGGCGACGGAAGGCAATTACAAAAATACACTTTGTTGTTTCCGGATTTGGACGTCGAGCTTTCCGGCTAATCGATCGGACTAATTGAACGACGAAATTCGCGCGGTCAGATTTCGACACGGTTTCTGGGGCTATGTAAGCGGCAGTACTGTTCTGCGAACGCCATTTCATTCAGGTCAACGTTTCATTGTCCTAATAATTAGATTCATTATGTCACGGTGTTTACAGCATTTACATTCTTAAATGTGATCTCAATACCGTCAATGGTATAACTGCAGGTGAATGCAGATGACCAAAAAATCTGCTATTGTTGCGAGGTTGAAATAGTTCAAATGTGATTAAAGCACGATAAGAGCCATTCCAAACAGCTTTTTACTCGTTTCAATAATGGGAATGCTTCATATGACCGTTTGCAGTTGCGGCAGAAATTAATCTATAACAGTATCGATCAACTCTCGTTACTCATTTGAATTTGTTGTGTAGTCAGTCATCTTGTAGACACGTTTTTTGGCAATTGGCGGAAATGTCATGATCGCGGCGGTCTCGTTACGATTGGAATGCAAATTCCCAAATGGAGTATGCAAATATTTATCGAAGATTGTTGCTTCGGTTCATCGAATATTCGATCAGGCTCTTTTGCATGCCATCATATTTATATCGATGGTGAGCATCGCGAAGCGCGCCCCAATTGCTACGACGCCCGAGGCGTTCACGCCGCCGAAACGTCCGCCAAGCGGAGAGTATTTACGGATGAATATCATCGTCGCAAACGACCGTATCTCTCTTGACCTTTTCACACCGTTGCCGACGCCAGTTGGGGCCAAAAGCCACTTCTGTAAAGCCCATATCTCTGCCCCATTTCGAATTAGAAAAAGGTCATTATGAACGCTCGAAAGATCATAGACAAAAGTGAAGTGATTGGTTAGGCATGTTACAGAGAACGAATTTGACTGAAATACTGGCTACAAAGTACGATTTTGCAAGAAACTGCCAGAAAAAATAAATTTGAGAGCAAGCTGTTTAGGAATATTTGAAGTTTTGAATAATTTATTGTATATAACACGAATTATATCGATGTATCCATTGCTGGAGGTGAAAGAGTTTAACGTCATCTTGACTTTCAAATGTCATAAATCATACCTCCATAATCGATTGAACGAATTTGACATAGTGACGAGTAGATTTCATTTTGCTCTTCTTATTAATACATCGCAGGCTATATCCTACCGTATTGCTACGTAATGTTATTACGTCGATTCTTGTCGAAAATCATTTTTCAGAAAATGTTGTTTTCGTCGGTTTGTTTCGTAAAATTACGAATCTAATTCACTATGAGCATGAATTTTTTGCAACTATTTCTGTTGCTTCAAAGTAAGTGGGCGCTTAATTGAGGCAATAACATATGTTCAGCTAAATGCTTACAAGTAGTTATTAACTTACTATTTCATGGAACAAGAACTTCGGTGGCGCTGTGACTTTTTATTCATAGGAAGGGCTATAGCACTATAATGCTTGTGAAAGAAACTTTATATTTTTTATAAGTATAATTTCGATAACGATAATTAAAATAATCTTTGAGAAAATGAATACCACACTTAGCAAGATCTGCGATTTGCATTTATATATTATTTTCAGAATGAATCAAATTACTGCAGCCAGATTTGCTTTGTTTTTCCAGTTCCGTATACTTTTTCAGTTGTTAACATCTCATTATATACTTTTTGTTTGGAGTATGATATATTGTTTTGACGGTATAATTTTTCTCCGCAGGATGTGGAAGGCGATACGCCGTTGCACGATGCCATCAGCAAGAAACGGGATGATATGGTGACGTTGCTCTTGGATCAAAACGCCGACATAACGCTAACGAACAACAACGGTTTCAACGCGCTACATCACGCCGCTCTCCGGGGAAATCCGAGGTAAGTTGGTTTTCCAGTCGTCCGTTTACTCTGGGCAATGATCTCGGTTCTATCACGATGCTTACACAAAACGCGACTTCACGAAGGCCAGGAAAACAATACTATCAACTTGAGACAACAATAATTATCAGAAACACTATCGGCTAAGCAGCCGATTCCGTACCTGTTGATTCTTTTTTTATATACTCTGTTCGTCTCCTGAAATCGTGAAGTGTCGCGCAGATATGGAAAAAATAGACTCGCGAAAATGCAATTGAATATTTAAACTTTCCTTGTAAGCCCGGCGCTTTCACCATTTTACCGTTAACTAAAACAATTTTCAAGTCTCGTTATTTTGCTCGTTTCAAAAGCAGATTGTCAATACTCACTAGAATTTCGGCCAGACCCCAGCAGTCCAGAAGCTAAACATCGACCCAACATTCTGCGTGAATTGTTTTATCCTATCCACAAAACCATTATATCTATCCAATGTTGTATCCTGAACAATCTTCACTAGTCCACGGGGATGGAAACGATGTTATAAACTAGAGAAAATACAATTTGCTTGCACACGTGTGACGTAAATTCAAGGACGAGGGATGATCTAGCATCTTGTCGGCGATTGCGTTCTTCCGAAAAATAGAATACACAAGCAGGGAACGGATTCGAGGAGAGTTTGCATATAAATTGAAATCCCACTTTAATCTGTGTCATGTCGCGAACGGAAATTTATGTTCAGTTACTCGAAACGGCGAATAACGATTTCGCTTTTTCCGATACGGGAAATCCGCCGATTCCGTTTCGAAAAGCGGGAATTTTTGTGATAAAACGGCGGCGCGCAAGGGCGCTCGTAAATCCCGCGATAGATTCGCGGGCCGCGCAAACCGACCCAACGTTCCAAAAGTTTCGTTAAAACAGGCCGTATAGCGACGAAGGAGGAAGCGCGGCGACGGCGGCGGTGGCGGTCCGAATAGATAAATGGCCGGATTAGATTCGCCCAGATCGCGGGCTTCACTTTGGCCCCCTCACAGCAGAAATAGCGATTCGGTAGTTTATCGTCGAATTTATCTCATCCACTTATTATTAGAGTGAGTGTATATAGAAAGAATTCTTCGGAATAAACAAAATTCCGCGAGGGATGTGGTTCGTTTTCAAGATCGGCTGCACGAAATGGATATAGCGATACAATCAGATCCTGCTATCTTATTCTTCCAATTTCTAAGATGGAAATGGACGATAAACCGAGCGAGTTGTTTAGGTTTCTGTTTCCGGATTCTAGATGTGCTATTACTTAATGGTATATTTTATTATTACATATTAGTTTATTAATAATTTGATGCCGAGCTACATGCTGTTTGTAGAAAAGGATTTTTGTTCTTCTGACTTTTGCACTATGCTGATATATCATATGTCATTCAATCCAGATCAAATGGACAAACTATTAACCTTTCGCTGCATGGCAAAGTTTTTTCTTAAATGTTTTTGTTAAGTCTTTTTTTGAATGTGTGAAATACATACATTCAAAAATTAAAATTCTTTTTTACCATGTGAATTTGATTTTATTAATTCGTTTGGTGATATGTTCAAGTTACCAGAGGAAAGCGAGAAATAGATCAGTAATTTTTCATCTTATCTTCCTAATACAGTTAAATAGTATAATATGAATTCTTAGACATGACATGGCGTTTTCTTGAAAGACCGATAATTCGTTTTAGTTTTCCATGTTTGAACAAACCGAAGGATTGTGCGTATTATTTCACCCTCGAGCCACATGCCAGAAACACCCGAAATACATTGATCATCGTAAGGGAGGTATGTGCTCACACACAAAGGAACGTCACCTAGACCGCAGTCTGACACTCCGCTGGAAGCCGCCAGTACCAGAATTTCCACATTACCGATGCAATTTCCTAGTGGGCGATTTTCGCGAGGATGATGCATCGTCTCGGGGATTTTGTATCCCTGGCTCTGCGGCCGATATTCGGAGAAAATTGGATCACGTGCCGTGCCGAAAAATACAATATATATTTATTTATATCTGTTGGCGCGAGCGGTGAACCGGGGCGATACGTCGGAAACAAAATTGCAACAATTTCCTTTAATCGATTCTGAAAGCTCAGTTTAGCATATACGATCAGCTCGAATTTGTTCGAATCGACAGTGGAGGAAGAAGGATGTCATATTTTTGGAACGTTCCCGCGCCGAATAACGGTTTATCGTCGCCGTCATCCTACGACGATAATTAAACTAAGCCCCAAAATTCAGTCCATTAGTCGAGCAGTGTAATTGTTTCGAGCGCGGCCACAATCTTTCGCCCGTTTCAGTCTGATTGAAGCGGAACCGAGAACCGTTTTCTCTTAAGCCCGGACCGACGATCGGCGAAAATTCCAACCATAAACTTAATAGACGACACGAAGAGGATTCTGTTGTAATGCAAGTTTCTTCTCTCATTGGACGGTCGGTCTCCTTCCGTGTACGAGCAATTTCCCGGGCTGAAAGTTGCAACCACTTGCTGTTGCCTCGCAAAGCTGCTTCTGTTCTGCTGACGAATTGTTGTAATAAAATAGACACGCTGATATTGTGGAATCAGTCAATTTAGCTGACTTGGGGCGATTGTGGGATTTATCTAGATTCCAATGTCAATTTAACATGATCAATAGCCGAAAATGGTCAGTGTTTCTGAAAAATGATGAGGAGGTTAGTGCAAAGTTATCGCATAGTTTACTACAAGGAATTCTCCTCTTTGAGATGTCTACCACATGTGACGTTGGAGCGAAAGTTGTTCTGTTAAGCAAAGGCGGTTGAGCGAAAGTGGGGATAACGCTTCCGGATATTCGAGGATTCATCACTATCAAAGGGGGCGCTTTGGAGCAGTTTGTTAAGATTAGTGTATTCGCGGCAAGGATTAAACCCCAGTACAAATGATTTTGGGCGTAGCGATCAATAAAGGACGCGCTGAAGACGCAAACGTTGAAAACGATCCTCCAAAACTGAAAGTTAGAACTCGTGGGACGGTATCATTTCGAGCAAGTTCGAGAAACTGCTGGTGAAAAATCTTGCTGCCCTTCTCACCGTCAGGGAGAACGACCTTTACGGATTAACCTACATGGATTACTTGATTCGCCCGAGAAGGGAACTGATCGATGTCGATAATTATTCACGATAACGAGTGCCCGTCCGAATTCCACGTGCCCGATTCCGTATTCTTGTCAAAATGGTGACTGATGAGGCCCACTGACAACCAAATCCAGATACGACAGCTTTTACTCTAGATATTAGAAAACCCGGGGATCCTTTGGGATATTCGACGATTATTATAACCGCTCGGATATTACGGAAATGGATCGTGATTTGGCATATCCTCGATTTGTTATAAGGCCGCAATTACACTAGGTCCTTTACTCCTTTGTGACGTTATTCACACCATACGATTCGAACAAGAACGGAATATTATTTACTTGAAAAAGAGTGAAACAAAATAAATCTTAATAGCATACAACCTGATAATAAATTCCATTTTTGTTGTTCCATTCCGTCAGTTATCTAAGTTTAATATGATCGTAGGATGGTATAATAAGATTTTATGCGCCAAAAAGAAATTTACTATCGACACAACACTAATTCGGTGACCATAAAGCTTTTCTCTTTTTGCAAACTAAACGGAGATCGATTTCTGTAGATAATTTATGTTTCGTGACTGAAATAGTGGTCTCTGGCGAAAAAGAGAAAACTAAAAACGCTATAAAATAATTGAAAGTTTAAAGGGGTCTACTCACTAACAGCGGCTGCAACGATTTCGTTTGAAGAGCGATAAAAATGCTAATGTAAATTGAAACCGGCGTGGATACGAACGTTAGAATTTTTATTGTTCTTCCAACGAAATCGTTGAAGTCTACTCACGAACGAATATATTGATGCCCGTAATTCCTTAGAATAAGTTGAAGTGATGTAAGGGCTTCCATTGACGTGGATGTCAGTGGAGGAGTGGAGAAGGTCTCGCAGAGAGAGTAGTAAGAATTGCATGGTTCGTAGGTCATTTGCTTCAATTTTTCCTGCCGGCCAGTAGTGATGTCGCGAGACTCGAGACTGGTCTCGTCTCGTCTGGCTCTCGTCTCGAGAAGTCTCGTCGAGACCGTAGTACAGCAGACAAAAAATCGGATTAAAATGCTAGTTCAATGTGATATTGTGTAAAAATAATTACGTCATACATTTTTGACATTATGACAACTGAAAATATTTCTTATACTTTTCAAGAAAATAAATAGGAAATGGAAGGTCCGCAGTTTTTCTCGCTTGGAGTGTGAGATGAAGTTAACAAAAAAACTAATTTTTGAGTTTCTTCTAAATAAAAAAAACTATATCAGGCAAAAATTTCGTCCAAGAATAATTATTGGCAGTTGAATATATATCACTGTTATTGTAGAATAAATTAGTGAAAGTCGTATTATCCTCATATATTTGACAAGAAACCCATAATGTTTCCGAAATTTATCAATTACAAAAAAAAATGCCTACACAGCTTGAAACGAGAGAGTGGAGTATCGCATTTCTAGCAACCATCATTGCTGTTTTATAATTTACGCCAGAAATTTCCCGGAGCTACCGAAGAATCGTGCGGAACGTCTCGAGAATGAGAAACGGCGAATCGAAAAACACGAAGTCTTTCTGTTTTGTTTAATATGCGGCCTACGGTGCATCTGGTGCCTGTTTGGTATTCGAATTACATGTCGTTGTCGTCGTCTCGAGACTTATATAAAAGCTGAAATCCTCCCGTTAATTCTTTCGGACTGGCAGGGTACAGAAGGAAAGGGCACGTGACGCGCCCGTCTCCGCTTTTTTCCTCGCAGCCGATTTTTTTCAGCCTCCATACGTCCACTATTTCAACGTGACATGGATTATGTAATACCGTGACGTAATCGCCGAGTAAATCCCGTTTTTAAAATTGAAAGACTGCTGACGAACTGCCCCTGCAACGATATCGTTTAGAGAGGAATAAGAATTTTTAGATAACGGTAAGAGCATTCAATATAATAATAATTCGATCGGTATTGACCACAGAGTGTCATCCATACCGCCGAGCCGTAGCAGAACCGAACCATCGAGAAAATATGAATCAGCCAGTTTCTGCTACTGTTCGTCGTGATATGTGGGAAGACCTGATGAAGCGGCGCCGAGCATTTCTTCGCAGTTTAAATTTTAGGAACGAGCGGTTAGTGAGTTGCGCATAAAACGGTCATAAATTGTCGATTCGCCGCCGCCGGTTCCGCCACCGCGAACTCTTCGTAATTTATGCCGGTAATGAGGAATTCTTTCATTGTGCCAGGAGCGAAAAGGCGGCAGGATCCTTTTTCGACTAGACGCGGCACGGCGACGACGTCAGGTATAAGCGGGCGCCGTCCCCGTAATTTTACAAATTTCTTTCCGCGCGACTCCGTTGCCGTGAGATAAAAGTATGTTCCGCACGATAAACCTCGCTACAAATCTCCGCCGGATTCGCCATACCGGAACACGCGGTGTCGTATCTTTTCCGCTTAGCGAAAAAAAAACTCGTTGAAAAGTTTTGGGAGCCTTCCGTCTCGAAAAGTTTCGTCTATGACTCACTTTCGCATATCTCTTTCGAATATGTTCGTAATTGCCGTATACTTTGGTTCGAAATCGGTTTAGGAGATCTACGTAAAATGCGGATGGGGTGTGAAAAATTATAGCATGGGGGGGAAACTTCAGCCTGCTCTCCGAAAACCTGCAGCCATCGATCGATATTGGTATGCATCGTCTCCTGCGAATTTGGCCGTGGAACTTTTCACGTCTTGAAAAGTTTGTATTTTTCGTTCTTAGTTTCTTTTGTTTTCGGTGTTTTAACTCGTCGTCATCTTCATCATGGTCATTTTTTTTCTTCTTCGCCTTTAACAAAATGCTCCTTCTTCAGGCTGCTCCATGAGTTGGCCATCGTCCACAATCAGCGCATTCTCATTTTTGATAAAATTTTTGAACGGTTCATGTGTTGTTCATTTGTTCTGGTTGTTGCTTTCCGGTTTCCAGAAACTTCAGGATAATGGCTACAGTAAAATCGAAATTACGTTTGCGGTTGAGCAAAAAGCAATCGAACCAGTTTATTTATAAAGGGTCATAAGTAATTTCGACAGTTGGGGTTTTCGCAATTGCCCGAGTCGTTGCCGCGTGTTAGTTACATTCGCGCCAAGTGGGATCGACTTGTTCCACAATGAAACTCGCCTTCTTTATTGGTTTCGAAATCTTATTTCGAGCTGTATTCGCGGCGGCGAATACGTTGAAAACGGAAGTCCCATTATTTTTCCTATAAGGACCGCACTAACCCATAACTCGACCATAAATTTGCGATTTATTTCGTCGGAAATGCCTCGCAAACTTCATCCCGGCACCGCTGCCGCCTCCTCGAGTTTGAATATCGCGAAAACTAATGGGTTTTCGAGGCCATTTAACTTGTTTGTCCTTCGTACCGCGTACACTATATCCTTCTTCTCAACATTTCCAGCAATCTGAAAAACATCCTGAAAACTAAATGGTGCGTTCGTTGCTATCGTTTACGGAACGGATGACCAGTTTCTGGGACATGGTGGGATGAATGGTGGATTCACTTTCATTACATTTTGATGATGCTGCATCAAAAAGACTTTTGTAAAATTAGTGGAACGTTGTTTTTACGAGCTAAACGATTCTATCCAAGTTATCTTTAGTGTACTTTTAATCACATTCCTTTCAGTGAAGAGTAAAACACATTTAAGAGAATAATTCGTGTTACATTTACTATTTTCAATTTTTTTACCAGATTATCTCGCTGATGAGATCAGGGCCAGTTTAACAACGTATATGCCCCGGGGAAACCAATTCTCGGTGTTCCTCCAACTTTTCATAACTTTCTGATATGTTTTTTTATTGCAATACAATTATGAAACGCCTAAATGACTAAAAGTGAAGAGCGGGTTGTATTGAAATTGTTTTATGATTTAGTATTATTTCGACATTTCTGCTTCACGTTTTTGACGATAACACGAGTTACCGTCGTATGTAGAGTTGGTCGGTTTTATAATAACCTTGCCCAGCGACGGTGCCGACATTCGTTGCCAGCAACGTTGCTGAAATAACGCGGCACTGAAACCGGCACAGACCGCGATCAACAGTTGACGGGTAACAGCACAGATGCCAGACAAACAAGAATGCGATTTTATAAAGCTGATGGCGATTTAGTAGCTACTTGTGCAGATCATTGTTTGATGCTCCAAATGACAATGATCTTTAGAATATTTGATGCATATTCCCGGCAACGTTGACAAAAATAACGGTGCTGACAACGGTTGCCGATTGAAAAATAACGGTGTTCAACGGTGCCAGGATTTTCCAAAAACGCCCATGCATTCAGCGCTTATAATGACGGCGAGGCGTTTGTTGGGTAGAGTCATATATGATAATGATCACAATTTGTTCAATGAAATATTCAAGCTCGTTCGATATCGTCCAGTTAATTCCGACCACAACTGCATGTTTTTAACGGCGTTATTTTCCTCTCGAAAGACGTCGTATAATGAAGAACGAGGTGACTGATAACAGCGGCGAAATGAGAGCAAAACGGGAACGAGTTAAAATTCACGCATCGCGAAACGGCGGTTTATATTGAAAAGAGCGCTCTCTCATTCGTAATGGACATCACGTTCGAATTTCCATTTTGAATCGAATTCAATAGCCGCCCGCATGTAAATGCGGAGAATGGACGTTCTGTAATCCCTTGTACACCTCTAGTCCTCCTTGTTCAGATCGGGGATCGCACCCGAGGCTGCAAACCTGGTGTGCCCCCAATACAAGAGATTCTTCGCGTTTTGGGCAACGAATTCACTGGACCGCATGACATTGGAACCGTGGACATTAACGGAGCGCGGGGTTTGTAGAATTTTTCCGATAATCTCCAGATTTTCGATCGTCGGAATTGATACGGATGAGCTCTACCGTCTCGCAGAACCCAGTAATAATGCGTTTTTGAGGGGGTCGGCGAACCTCTCTCGATTCATCATGCTAACGACCGAAGTCGGGAGCCAATTTCGTATAATCTGCATACTTCCGAATGAAAAATGCATTTTTCTATTCGCCGGGATCTCGATAATGGAAACGCGCTATCTGCCCGGCGAACTGGCAAGACCCTTTGGATTTTTTCGTGACTGGCACTTCGTTTGCGCCTCAGAAGTCTCGGAACTGCTAATGACGATTTCATTCCATTTTATTTCCTAACCAATGTAATCAAATCCAACATAACAAGTTTCAATAATACGAAGTAAAAGTACGAAAACAATAATCAAAAGAAACTACGCTCTCTCATTCTAAAATATTTTCATTTGAAAGGCACTTTCCCACTTCATCAATCCTTATTTTTCATCGAAAAATAAAGCTACTTAAAGCAACTTTATTCATACAACCCATATTCTCAATTTCAACTTTTGTGTTTTTTTTTTTGGGCTTCACTAAAACCCCGTGACATGAGGAGTTGAAAAATCGCAGTGTATTAAAAACTCATTAAACTAATTATTGATAATAAGAACAGCAAAAAATAATCGCGCAAAATATGCGAAAAAAAATGTCAAATGTAAATCTTGGATAACTTCAGTTTTTCAAGTTGGACGACATACTTTTGATTACACGGTTTAATTGCTAAATCAAAATTGAACAAGATTGACGTACATTGTTTCTATCTCAAATTCGTAGTTCTTAGGTAATTTCAAAAAAAACTAAAATTTTATTCAGAACTTAGATTATTTTCCTCCATACAATTACTATGGATAATGCATTCAAAGGCAGGTTACGCAAGAAGTCGTGGACTATAGTTTTCAAAATGTCTACATAAAGAGCACTGCACAAACAAAATACATTAACACAAAATTCTTGTTGAAAGTCTCGTACATGAGTACACGACTTATACTTGGTGAAAATCAGGGAATAATTGAACAAATTTTCAGAAAATCCATCAACAATTATTCTGATTCTCCAAAAGTACTCTTGAGTACACCGTTTAATTGCTACATGAAAACTGGACAAAATTGATGTACATTGTTCCTATCTGCAATTCGTAGTTCATAGGTAATTTAAAAAAAAACTGAAACTTCATTCAGTGCTTATGGAGAAGTTGCTTTAGGTTATTTTCCTCCATCCAGTTACTATGGCAACGAGAAAAATATATTATGAATTCAATGTGTCAAAAGCCAAACTGTCAAAAATTTTGTATTCTTTATTTGTATTGCAAACAAGTTCTACTACAGCAATGAAGTGATGTTTAACTTCTTCGCATTGTTTGGTGACAGTCAAAGAATACTTGAACGAACTTGCAGAAATTTCAACGAAAAGTGTCCCGGTCTACCAAAAATGACTCGCGGCAAATTCAAACAAATTCAACAAAATTTTTCGACTAATGGCCAAGAGTAGAAAAAAAAATGGTAACGGAGAATGAGGACACTCTTTTTTTAGTACTATAACACTATTTTGCATATTCCAATGGATCACTGAGAAACGCCTCCAATGCATTGGGTGTATCAGTTCCATCTATTCAAAGGATAATGTCACAAAAAGCACAATTACAAATTCACTCTGAACCAGCATTTCATTCACTGGACTATGACAGGCGAGTGACTTGCTGCGAATTCATTTTAGCAAAAATTTATGAAAATCTGCCGTTTTTTAAAAAGTTATCATTTGGACCGACGAATCTAAATTTGATAGAAAAGGATTGTTCAATAGCGGAAATTCTCATTTATGGTCTGAGTCCTACCCACATGCAGCTGACGTATGAGGCTTTCAACAAAAATTTAGTGTTAATGTATTTTGTTTGTTGAAAGATAATCGGTTGGCTTTCATAATCTATCGCCAAAATTTGTGTAGTGCTCTTTATGTAGACATTTTGAAAACTACAGTCCAGGACTTCTTGTATAACCTGCCTTTGAATGCATCATCCAAGACCTGGTATCAGCTTGACAGTGCTCCAGCTCATTCGACGAAAGTTATAGCTGATGTTTTAAACACATTATTTGAAGATGGTTGGATTAGACGTTTAGGTCCGTGGAATTGGCCAGCACGTTCGCCTGATCTAACGCCTTCAGACTTTTTTATGGGGTTATTTGAAAAGCAAAGTGTACGACAGCCAATTGAAACCATAGAAATATTAGAAGGGTCTTCCAGGAGGTCACGTCGGATCAAATTGGTAATGCGGTTCAAGCAGTCCACAAGAGAATTTTGAAATGTGTAGAAGTTGGAGGAGGGCATTTTGAGCACTCATTGAGAAAATCGTTGTTTTCAGTGTAAAAATCGAATAAAATTAATTTTTTACTGATGTTCTGTTCATTACTTGAATGTATCAACCTGGAATTAAAATCAATAAAACAACTCACATTTTTATTTATAATGACAATTGTATGAACAAAACAGCAGAATTTCTTGAGCATTTTTTTAATTTTTCAGAATTTGCTCCGAGCTACTTTTGGATAATCAGAATAATTGTTGTTGGATTTTCTGAAAATTTGTTCAATCATTCCCCGATTTTCACCAAGTGTAAGTCGAAAATCACTTCAATATTCCAGTTCATTTCACCAATAATTTTTTCGCAATACAAAGAGTAATTAAGAAACATTTGACAATTTCTATAACACTGAGTTGATTATGAATTTTCTCGTTGCCATAGTAATAACATGAAGGAAAATAATCTAAAGCATGTTCTCCATAAGCATTGAATAAAATTTTAGTTTTCTTGAAATTACCTAGGAAGTATGAATTGAGCCCAAATTTCAAGCTGAAACACTCAATAGTTCTCCGTAAACGTCTAAGGATTAACCCGCGTTGAAACACCCAGTATTGATTTTCATTTTTCATGAAGTAGCGCGTCGTGCTCATCTAATTATCGCCCTGTTGTGAAGTTCACCTATGGTCAGCAATCCAGATCCCTTTATTCAAATGTGTTATTAGATGACCGAGGGACCGAAATCCGGAAACGATAATTTAACTACAATTCTAATATCCCAATTCACATAAAATTTCTATTTCCATTTCTAATCCCTGCGAGACTCAACGTTCGGGATTATCGTAAATTACACCCTGAAATAATGAACCAACCGCCGAACAAATTCTCCATGCTTCAATTTTCGGTAGCGGAAAGTAAACTTCGTCATCCCCCATTAGCCCGCGGCCCTTAATCTTCCACCAAATCCAAATTCAACGTTCGGCGCATTGTCCTTCCGGGTCAACGGTTCCACGAAACTTCGCAGAAAATTGAAAAGTTGTTGCTGCATCACGTGGCACAATTTATTCTGCACGTACGGTCGTGCATTGAATGCAGTTTTCGAAGTTGAAACTAAAACGAAACGGCCGAAGGAAGAGAAAGCGCACGATTTACTTTTGGTAAAATATAGAAAAATGCATCTTTCTTTTGATGTTTCTGTCGAATCAGTCGCGAAGTACCTTCGATCTGCTTAAGGTAGCTTTTGAAACATGAAAAATAAGCTTAGAAGTTTTGAAATCAGTAGTGTGGTCACGCCTACCGTTCGGAACGGTCAGATTCAACACACGAACGAGTTTCTTATTTGTGGTTTCGATAACATTTGATTTATTCCATTTATGCATTTATTCATTCTTATGGCAACTATTCAATATATGCAAGAACACAGAAAATGCACCGAGTTTGAAGGAAACAAATAAATCTGACGAATAATGATATGCATTATCATACCAAATAATAACACATACATAGGGAGCGGCACCTTTCTTTTAGGAGTTGCTATAAAACCAAAACTTTTATTACGTTCTTACGTACTGTAATAATGGAAGTTCCAAATGTGGTGGATATGGAAAATGTATAATTGTATGGCTTTGTTCACTATCAAGCACCGGAGAAGATGTGGTTTGAAGTTTTCGTTTATTTTTTGCGGCATGTCGAAGGCTGCATTGACAATTTCATTGTGAATCAAATCTGTGTAGCAGCGATTTCCAATAGTTGCAGTAACCTCGCAGATTTTCACAAATGAATTAGATTGAAAGACCTTGGGAAAATTATGATAATATCAAATTTTTTCGTAGAACTGTTGTAGCCTTCATATTATTCGTGAATTGGAAGACCCCACGAAAACAATGGACAGTATCACATCTACCTTATCGTTTTGTTTTTTAGACAGTCGAAACATTTAGATATATTGGATATATTCCATTTAATAATTGAAACGCGAAGATTAATGGAATAATTTTTGGGGATTCACTCATTACCTTTCTTTTAATTTTAATTGTAATCGTAGAATTCATTCGGCGCAACAAGCGAATTCGTTCCGATGAATCTTTCCAGAAAAGGAAGCGCAAAGGATTACCTAACGAGGCCCGAAGAGAGTCAGTTAGTGCTAAAATGAATCTCTCCATCAAAATGTAAGGCATATTACGGGGGTCACTCTGTCTTCTTAGAAAAACGCTACCTTTCTCGGCGAAGTCACTTGATTACCTCACTTACTTAAATACACTGGAAAATGAGTCGTTGTCGCGATGCCGGTCGTCTAAATGTTAAATAGGCCCGTTATTTCAATTTATTCAAACGGGGGTTTTCCCCCCCTGAGAAATGGCAGGTAATTCCTTTTGAAGCGCCTCTCAAGCTTTTCCCGGCGAAAGTGCGACGACGTTATAGATTTAAGAATTATTCAAGAGATTTCATCTGAGAATTTACGGCTCTCAAGCTTATCAGCGTTCCAGGAAACGAACGTAACACGATCAAATTGTGATTTCACGCTTAGTAGTTCTTTACGCACCTTGCATCATTTCAGTCGCTCAACACATGGGTGATTAATAACTCGAAAGTATTTACCTCAGAAAAACGGCGGATCACTTACAACACTGTCAAAAGAACGAAACTCCATAAGAGCTGAAAGGAAGGAAAAAAAAGAGATAGTGTCATGCCGCGAGGAAAAGCCGCCGGCCAATCATAATAAAAGCTTTACGTGGTCAGAATGTGAAAAATTCACTGACGGAACAATTATATTCACTTTGGGGTTTTCCGGTTTCGGGGAGGACAAGACATCCGTTCTGTACATCTGTTTGTTGTTTTCTCGCTGATGAGCAGATTTAGCAAAGGAAGCACGCGCCCCGGTCATACACTTTTAAAATTAATATCTTCGAAGGGCGGTGGATGAAGAGAAAGACTTTTGATGCCGAAACGTGTTCGAAATAATTGGCCTGGGGTGAACGGGGTGAAAATGATTGTTTTCGTGTGGGCGCGGTCGAGCGTGCGGAATTGTAACCCACAACGAACGGGCCGAAGAATTATCTCGCAGATGGGATGGACCGGAAACGATGAATAGGGAAAAATTCTTAATGAACTTTTGGCTATATTCGATAGGTTTCCCAGACACGGGAGGACGTTAATCGACCCGTCTCTTGGGTTATAATCCTCACCTTTACGCGGGCGTCGTCCCTTTCGTGTCTCAAAGGAGTCATCTCCGTTTCGGCCGGAAAGGCTCCGGTGTCTTGAACCTAACCCCCAAGAGTCATCATTTAACGTTGCCGCTCCTTCTCGACCGGACGCGTCCTGTGTGCTCTGCTCGATGCCTTTTCGCTTTTGCACCTCGTTTATTCCGCAGCTTTATTAGCCGGAATAAGGGAGGCGCCCTATGGCTTCAGCTAGGCAGTTGCGTTACTCCATTTCGAAGTCGTAAAGTTATGGCAGAAGAGTCGTAATTCACGGAGAAGTCTTTCGAAAAGCCAGTCCCGATCATTTCGACGATTTATTACCTGTTTTCCAACAGTTGATTCTGTTTACTTGGCTATTTTGACATTGCTTCAGTTTCATATGGCAGATCGAACTCGACGTTGAGCGTATGCATTTGCGTAGTCCTGGCTTATTTTTGGTTGGTTGCCGATTTTAAAAAAACATACGCAGAACGAAATGAAAATACCTAGGCTGGAAACGATCCTAAGATTTTATTATTCGTGCCTAGCGCATCCACCATTTGTTATTTTCGTTATCAATAGCTATTCTAGGCGCACGAGTAATCTGAATTTTGTAACTGAGTGATAACTCACAGGAATAACGATTTCTATTTTTTTCTTGATGATTGAAACACAAAATATTCTTCCGTAGCGACATTTTGTGTCAATGAAATTCATGACCCTTCGATGGTAAAAGTCTTCTATATCGGTTTGTCAGTTCGATTCTCATATGGGCTGTAAGCCATTGTTTACCTTACTTCAAACCACGCTCCATAGAGTTAGACGACTTATTGATTCAATGTCAAATTAAAAGAAATTGCGTCCGTGCCAAAACTTTGCAAAATTTAAGCAATAAGTAGTTCAATGGCAAATCCACTTTTTATGTGCGACGCATAAAATCAGGTTAGCTGACAAATCTGCTACTTCAACGAATTCGTTTTTCGACACGGACCCAACCGGTTTTATTCGTGCAAGAAATATTTTCCACACAATTGTACGAAATGTCTTTTTTCTATACGAGTTTATTGTCGCGATATTCCCCACTTTCGTACGTGTATATTCACATGGTTCAATAAATTGTATCTTTTCTAGAATGAATCGTTCTTTTCTTAACGGGTTTTCGAACAATAATTGAGCATAGTAGCCAAGCAATTCATTGGACGTAATCGAAATGTGTACAGTGAACAGCATGTATAGTGCAATGGTGCGCATAGATTAATGCGAAGTTAGTTTCTGTGATCCATCAACAAGATTTAAGATGAACAACACGCGAATCTTTCGTTTTGATTCATAAATAATAATGAAATGATGCACTAAACATCCATGTATTCATCGTTCTCAGCCCGGTAGGTGTCGCTCCAGTCGTAACATAGTAATCGTCAGTGTTCAGAAGAGCACCTCAGAACAAAGCGCGCAGACAGCAGCAGCAACGCGATCATGGCGTTGAGGGTGCTTCCGCTCTCACTTGTGTTTTCATTTCCCCGTGCAGCCGCAGAGGAAATTGCATCGCGATTTATCGAAGTCGCATAAAGCCATATGGATAGATTTAATGGCGGCCACTGCCGACTGAATAAATAACAATTTCGCCGCGGCACGTATATACCGCTGGAAATGCCATCGCCATCGTGAATATTCGATTACGCCGTGACACTATAAATATTCAACCATAACGCTTCTGCCTCGGCTTTATGACCGGTGGATCAGAGACGAATCCAGCGAAAGTTCCGGTGGACGAGGAACGTCTTACGCTTAATATCTGGAGGACATGTTATTGAAGAAATATCAGAAGGAATGGTGGGTTTTTTAAAGTTGTTGAAGATTTTTGTGCCATGTGTTGATAGCAATGCTGGAAAACTTGGAAGCAAAGAGTGGAACTATGTTCTAATATTCGATTATTGATTGTGGAATACGTCTCTGAATCGAGTGCAGAAGGTTGTGACCGAAGAAAACCTCTAACGGGGACATGTAGTCGCTGTATCAATTAAGTCAATACGTAAGATATCCGAAGCAATCGCGATCGGTTCTCGGCGATTTCTGGCTGAAGTGGTCAGAAGAAATAAGTTGCAGCGCTAGCAAACTCGATCGTCTTTTGAAATGCAATCGAGTGCCCTTCAGCAGCTGGCCGGGTTACAAGAAAAGCCTTCTCCTTCATCGTAACTGCATACCTCGTTTTCAGTTTTCCTTAAAGCATAAGTACAGGGGGTCCAACCTCGTGAGCGACCCCCTTCGCCGCTTTTTCTTCATAGTGTTCTTGTTCTTATTTCGCGCTTTTGGCGTTCGTTCGAACGCTTGCTTTTGTTGATGAGCGAAGGAGCGTCGTTCTTTTCTTTGTGATAGGCACGCGCGCCGCGAATCTTTGTTGTTATTGTTGGGTCGGTGTTTTAGCGCTGGTCCAATTTGAATTTAAGCGAGAGCCGCATTCTGTTGTTGTTTACCGGTTATGTTATCTTTCGAAGGATGTTTTGAAAGGGAACATCAGCCTCTGTAAATACGGCTTTTTCATGCTGGCTTCGAACATCAAATCGAGCAGTAAACTCTCGAATTTCGGTTTTGTTTAGGATACGCGTAATGAGCAGTTCTCGAATTTATCCAAGAAAACAGTCTTCTCCTTGTGCCAGGCGAGCTCAGTTGCGACGATTTTCGATTTTACTCGGAATGCTGTATTGAGAAACGCCAGCGTGATAACTCCTGATGGACCGCATATTAATAAATACGGGGTTCTCCCGCATTATATGCAAACCCTGTGAAACGCCGTTGTTTCAAACTATCCTCGGATAACGCGATGCGAATAATAGATTACCTCTTTCGGCAACTTGTGTAATCATCTCTGGAGTAACCATCAAGCAAGAGGCGTTGCACGCATACAAAAATGTCCCTCGATGTTCTGCCTCTCCCTCGTCTTGTTGGAGGCGCCTCATTTGCCTCGAATACGTTGCGAAATGTAAAAGAGCGGATAAGGTACCAAAAGCAAACTTACTTATTCGATATGTATAAGAGAATTCAATTTTTTTTCTGAACTAAAGGAAGTTGCAGCCTAATTATTGCTCACTAAAACGTCACGTGTTTCCGATGGGAAAACCTTCATTTCTATCTTCATAAATATTCTGCTGCCAAAAATTGTAATAATTGACTGAAAAGTTACTGAAAGGTTTCCAAATTAAGCTGTAAAACATTAGGAAAGTAGTGGTAATTAGCGTAAACAAAAGATAATGAGCGTTGAAGATTATTAGACTCACTTTTGGGTTATGCTGTCCACAGTAAACACTTTCTATGCTGTTGCCTTATACTGCTTGCTAGTCATGCGGAGTTCCGACGGATGATTTTCTGTCAACAAAAAGACATCTATCGCGTTCCGGCGGAATGAAATACCGGGTATTCCGGAACGTAAACAATAGGTCTGTTCCAACTGGCGTTGTGAACCGTCAATGTACCGTCACGATTCCGCGCTGTACATAAAATGAAGCTACTTTTGCGAACAGCGCAGAATCGTGACAGTACATTAACGGTTCACACCGCGAGTTGGAACGAACCTATTACCCTCTCCGCTATACTACTGGCGATCGCGATGCGCGAGTCGCGGCCAGCGATTCGTTCCGTCGAGCCACTACCGTGCTACGGAAGGGGTACTTCGGAACGGGCTTCGAATACCAAGTACTGAGCGCTGTAGCGTTTCTCTCTGGTTGGAAAAAGGTATTTTGTTGAAAAGTCTAATTGTTTGATATTGTTTTATTCGCAATTGTTATACTAGAATAATTTTTGAAGGCAACAATGACGCGTCCCGGTCAACGCATCGAGTGTTTGCCGTTCACGGTATTTTGTCGCGGTATTTTTTCGGAACGATTGCCTCAGTCGCGCGACTTGTGTGGAACCGGTACTACCATCTCTAGTCGAACATAGATATATTTTCATACGCAATGCTGTCGGCAATGGTGCATGTGGAACTAGAAGAATGTTCCGAGCTGAACAACGATCATGCATCCCAAAGAAAGGGTCTGCGTCAAACTTGTCGAAAAAAAAAGACGAAGGGATTTATTCCGGTAAGACACAAATTATTCCACGATTCGGTTTGTAACAATAAAACGTGGATGGTTATAAAAAGCGAACAAGTTGCCGAAATAAAAATGTTACCTTCTTCGAGTCCATGAAAGTAAATGGTGCGTTTCTAACCGGCGCCGAGAAGTTCGATAGTAAAATTTCGCGAAATATCATTCCCGACTTTTGCGTCTCGCCCTCGAGCGCGGTTTATAATTCTCGTAAAGCCGACGGAGTAATCGAGAGGCGGTAAAAGTATTCTCCGTTGAGTTTCGATATTATTTCGTCCGATTAGAATACGCCACATGAGACACGATATGCCAGTGTGGCAGGTATATGGGCAAAGTTCCCGAAAGAGATCGCAATTCAACTCGTATTTATTTGCAGACGCAGTCCCTTTCTTTATTGGATAGATAACAGTTTACTATCTTTTCTGCGATCGTAAACAGAAACTCCAAGTACACAATTCGTAAGACGAGAGGGTTGGTAAGTAAATATTACGAGAAATACGAAAAAAAGGCCCATTTTTGAGTGATACCAAAAGTCCGGCGTTAATAATTACTGACGTTATATAGAATCGGTGTTACACTGGACCGGATCACTCCGATCAGGGTTTGCGGCCGTGTAATGAAGTAAATATACTCGTTGAAATTAATGATATTGTGTAGTGCTTAATGCCCGTAATGCAACGGCAACGCAAAATCATCCATTATCGTTAGCGCTTTTGGACCCGAAGCCAGTAAATCAACGCCCAACATGGCTTCGTGTGTATCCAACGGAATTTCGTAACGTTTGGTCTTCACTCGTTCACTATCTCCCAAAATCGATTTGACAATGCGGATCAAATTGCCCGTCAACCAAATGGCATTGTTTCAAGATTTCTAACAGAGGAACCTGGGTTTGATACACGGTTCTTACTCTTCAAGTTTGTTTCACACAATATTTCGTTCACATTTCTCACCGCTCAATCACCGTCCAATAAGTAACAGGTTCGCTAACGACAGCCGTAAAATGGTTAATATCAGGAAACAATACGGCCATCTATCAAACCCTAGCGACCAGGTCGGCCATGTTTATCGCGTCGTAAAGCTTCCAACTTTGATAACCTCCCCAGCTCGAAGGTTGTCGTCCGGCGGACGTCATGATCTTCGGACGGGGCCGTCGGAACGGCGGGAAATAAAGCGAGTTACGAGGACCGGCGATACCGTAACGGCGCGATACTCGCAGGTCGAAACATGCCATCGTCGAAAACGACGGCCTTATAACTACTCGGGATCCTAGTTTCTACAGATTACTTTCGCCCGAGAAGACGCGTTCGTATTTCCATAAAGTGCCGTTGAATTCAGCTGCCGATTCCGATTCTTGAATTTAAACCCTGAACTATGCCAATTCGACCTTTATTAGAATGAAGACTCACGGGGATCTTTGGAATTACTGATTTTATAGCCGAATTACAGGAATGATCGTGATTCGATATCCTTTCATGGCCGCAATTCCTATTCACTTTGACCATTTGTATTTTCAAATGTTCGAACTAGAACGGAACTTATACTTAAAGTCATAATCCTTAACACACTTACTAATAATTCATTTTGTGTCCATGGGTCATGTTACAAGTTTATGATATATCGTACGGATTATTGAATACGATTTTTGAATTAATTTTCGTACCAAAACTATTTGCAAAGTAACATCTTGAAATTACATTATTAGAAATTAATGTCAGTATGAAAAGGTCAAATAAAACGATAAAAATAATTAAATGTTAAACGGGTTACATACAGTGGGATCGTTTCTTTCCGACGATAAATCTAATGTAATTGAACGTGAGGAATATATGATGTTGAATTTACGAAAGTTTATAGAACAATCTATTTCAGTAAGCATAAATAGGAATATAAGGATTAGTTGATGTGAGGTAAGTTCCAATTTCTGGACGTGGATCTCTGCAAGAGAATGGAATTATGTTCGAGCCTTCAATTTCTCCCGTGCGCTCAACGATTCGTTTACTGCTATCAGCAATGAAAAAATCGGTAAAATTAAGTTATTGTATTTTAAAAATATTCGTCATACAGTTTTACATTATGAAACTGAAAATTTTCTTACTATTTAAGAATAATAAGAATGTATGAGTTTTTTCTTGGACGTGTGAGAAGTTAAAAAATAATTTTTGAGTTATAAACTTATGAAAAAATTTCAGTAAGGCAAAAATTCTCAATGAATATTTGCAATTTAATGTTATTAAAATTATTCGTATATCATATTTTAAAACCATATGTTGCGAAATTATCATTCAAAAATCTACAGTTAAAAGTGATTCGCATCTTTAGCCAATCTTTATAATAAAGCGGAATTAACTACGAAATTTCGAGTTCGAGAATGGAAACGCTGAATGAAAAATTTCTTCATAGGTCGTTTAATTGGCTCGCGTTTGGTCGAATTAAGTCGTTGCGTTCTGGACTATAAAAGGAAATCCCCCGTTAATTTTCGGACTGGGTACAGAACAAGCCGGACCCCTCGTTTTCTCGACCGATTTTACTCTTAGTCCATATTCACTAATGATATGATTACGAACTATGACATAATCCGTTTAAAATAAATGCTGAAACTGCCAAACAACATATTAGAGTGAATGATTTTAAAAGCAAATTTATATAATACACGTGCGATGACCATCAGAGTGATATCGCATTTCACTTCAACGTCATTGCGTGAGAATTATTAACGGCCAGCATTTCCGGGACGTTAAGACGATGTGAAGGCGGATAACGTCGAGTTAAATTACCGGAGCGGTTGAAAAGCCGATCGAGAATCTTTTTTACGAATATGCGCGGTGCAGCGAATGACGTGGATCCTGCGTTAGGTCGTCAGGATCCAGCGAGGGCAAAGCGGGACCCTTTAATTCAGGGCCGAATATTCCGCGCGTCCCGTAATTACGAGTCAGGGTTACCGAACACCGTGCGTGCCCGTTCCGACGTTCGTCTTCGCTACAATCTTCAGATAGCCTAATGCGTTATCTTCGTTCAAGATCACTGCGATTGTATAATTGCGAATTCGATCTGAAAATCGTTTTACGAATCTCGATATGATGCCTCTGCTTGGATCGAATTCGCTGAGTTTCGTAAATCGATGTTAATTGTACGATTACTGCGCATTTCCAACTGCATTCACATATTTGTATTCATTCTCAGTTCGGCTCTAGTCGATCTCATCTGATATTTTTATTTTTTAACATTCTTGTCATTTTTCTCTCGATGTTAAGCAACCTTATATGCAAGCCAATTCGGCATTTGATCAACGATTTATTGAATTTTAAGGTCATGTAAGTTGTCATAGTTCGGTTGCATGCCAGTTCGAAATTAATTCGGCATAATTGTCGACCATGATTACCGTATCGTATTGCAAATCTTATTTGTAATTATTGGCGGTACATTCCAAGTGGTTCCAACTTCAAGCGTAAACTCGCTTTGATTATTCGTGAATCGACACGGCACTGAATCAGTTGACACGGTCGAATTTTTCGAGTATTTAAGCGTCTTCGAACGCTATTTCTATAATTCCGCATAAAATAATTCACTAAATCCTCGTTCTGACCTTACCGCTCCGATTTGAATGCGAATAATGGTTGTCACTTTTTATTGCGAGTAGCTCTATACTTTTGCTCAACATTTACGAAAATCTGACATCTAAACTAAGTGGTCGTTCATCTTCTCGTGAATTGACGTGAATGACAATCTTACATTTTTTGATGATCGGTGTTACGATCTGTACAATTGATATGCTGTAAAAACGTTTCGCATCGAATATTTCAGTGAACGTTTTTCAATACATGTCAACATTACAATGAACTTAGTATCTGTTAATCTTATATTCGAATTTCCTACGTTATTACGATTGATCAATGTGTATTTATTCAGTTTTTTCCTTGCCTTCATCGGTAGTCCTCATTTTCCTAATCTCGAAAATCGTTCATAATTACAACTTTGATAATGTTCTATAATGATAAGCCAGTAAAAGTTTGATTTTAGTTGTCATATTGTACATTTCACATTCAGTTTTTCATCAGATAAAGATTGCTATGCGAGTTGTCAATTGTATAACGTTGCTGAATCGGTTTCCAACTTCTAGAATACTTCAAAAACGCCATACGCTACAGTGCGGTTGAACAGTGCAAAAAAGAATCAATTTGTCAAAATGAAGGGATAGTAACTTGCGATTGTAGTATTCCAATTCATTGTTTTTGGCTTTCCAAATGACAAAATTCGATATTGGATATAGTAACGTTGCAAATGAAAAACGGTGACATTCATTGCAAAGTTATGAAAACGTTTTGTCAGTCATTTATATTAACGATGCATCGCGCTTAAACGGAAATTACGTTTGTTTTTGACCCATCATTTAGCATAGTTCCTCCAATGAAACTGTCTAAGAATTCGTGCAACATTATCCGCGACAATGACTGGAACGGGTAACATCCAGTTTGAGATCGGTTAAAACTAATGGGATCGTCTGTCAACGGATACGATTCCATTCACGTCATCCGCAGTAAGCTATGAGAGTTCTGTAATCAACTCATTCTTTTCATGTCATAGCGCAAATTGCCGAAACAAATTCTGTAATTTGCACTTGTATCATTTCAGATGACTTGATGCAAACGGACTGTGAATGATCAAATTTCATTCGATTGGATTCGATACGACGTCATTCGGAACCTGGTATCTTTTATTTCCAATGTAAATATCCATTCATCCAAGTTTCGATCTTTCGTATAATTGATACTTCCTAAACACTCATACCAAAATACTTCATTATGAAAGGATACTTAACTGAACTTTGAATTTCTGCTACGTACGCCATATTCGAAATTTCATATTATTACTTTCAATGCTCATAATCATACATTCGATATGAAACCAGTAAACTCATAAATTTCAAAGAAAGTTATTTCTATAATTCAAAACGCTTAAATCTAAATCTAGTTTATCATTGAATTATAATTTTGAATATCAACTCAATTCAATCAAACTTGAGTAATGTTACGACATACACGAATTGATTAAAAAATCGACAGTATTATTAAACTAATTTTTTAAAGAATTACCATGGACAAGTTCAAGATCTAACTTCATAAAAATTTCAAATTAAAGCACTGTAAAACAAATCCATAAATTCAAACATAAATTCGTCTGTATCTACTTAATTGTAATGAAACTAAAAATAAATGACATTCAGATATAAATATTTGATCGAATTACATGATATGATAAATTGTAAGATCATTTTTCCTCAAAATATTCAACAGATTCCTATTAACTCAGTACAAGGAACAGTTCACACTATTCAAGCGAATACCAGCCAACGCTATAATTCACGCAGCCGACGTAGAAATCATTTTACAGATCCAGACATCTATAAACTTCTCACAGTCACAGGAAGCTTATTGAAAATTTTTTTTAGAAATGTAGAAGGTCCCTTTTGAATATATTCAATCCACACAGGTTAGTCCGCAGATGACAACTGTGCCTGGTGGGATATCCATGAGTAATACCAGGCCCTACGCATGAGGGTCTATTGATATGTGCAAACTTTAGGGCTTCAAGAATATATAAACTAGGAAATGTTAAAATCTTGAATTTAATAAATACGATAATCTAAGTCTTCCAATAAACTATCGCTCTCCTTTGAATTTTCAAAATTCTAACACTAGAGTTTCCCGCAGTTGCAAAATATGCAGCCCTTACTGCATAAGGTGAAAATTAACCTGACCTGAGCAGCAAAACTTTTTTGCATACTTTAGAAGCTAACGAATCCGAGTGGTCACCCCATCGGATACTCGAATCCATTACAACTCCCAAGCATACTGAAGAATCGCTCAGAGATTAATTAACAGTTTTTTTAAAGTGAAAGTCATGTCAAGTAACTTTCCATCATTTACAACTAACTTGCTTGAGGCAAACCGATTCCAGGCTATGAATTTTGCTTCGTTACGTTCGACTAGCGCATCACTGCTGACCGGAGACTGTTGTGACATCGGCAAAAAAATGGTTTGGACTTTTCCCAGTAAACTTGGCAAGTAATTAGTGAAAAGGACACAAAACGGATCCTTGAGGAACGCCAAGTTCAAGTGGCTCCTCTAATGACCAGGCTGTTGTTATGAAATATGTTCGATAAATAAGACGATATCGAAACGCTATGAACGAGTGACCAGTGAATGGTATTGCAGGAATTCGTACAGTTAATGTAAGAGACCTCATTAAGTGCTGATAGTTTGAGCATCCATTCTCTGAAATATCGCTTTTATCTGTGACAGCCGCGCTACACTCCCTGGTGAATTATAGGTTTTTATTGTACGAACGTTTGGGTGAATGGTTCATGCATGACTCCATCCCAGAAAATATGACTCCCACGATCGATTCTGCGGAATTATCGGCATTGTTGTCCTTGAAACAGCAGTATTTGATTCTGGCGAATCAGTCTGCGAAAAATATTCACGCAATTCATAGAATCGTTTCGGCATGCACTTTGGTGAATTATCCGTTTAACGAGCAATACGAAAATGACTGGAAACGGAACAGACCCTTCTCGGCTATAGCGTTCGGTGAAAAAGTGAATCCCCGCCAGATCCGATTGAAGATGAACCTTAATCCTCCGATTGAAAAGTTCATTTCCTCGTCGATATATGGCGGAGTGGATCGGTGGAAATGTCCCGAGTGATAACAATCTCTCCACTACCACCTTCGTCGCGTTAAAATGATTTCCTTTACCCGATTCGAGCGAAATAAAGGAAAAGGTCGAGCCGGATTCGGAACGGCTTAGGAAGTAACGACAATCTATGGGTTTACTAGGGGACCGACTTAACTCGGGATCTGGCTTTTACAAGATTTTCAAGATTTTTATCGCGTCGCTGGTTTAACTTCGTAGTCCGAAGTCGTCGTGGCTGTCGTCGAGCTGATTGATGAAAATAAAACGATAGAGAATGGAAAGTTTACTCAGGAATCCGGCTTCGTGCTAATTTCCGATCGAGATGAATTTTCCAAGTCGGCGTGTAACCAATTATCTTCAGGTGTCGCTGTAACACGTCGGCCAAATCGGCAACAATTGGCTGCAAATCATGCAGTTATGCGACCTATCGGAATTAATGGGTACAAATCGAGACGGTGACATTGGTCTGTCGCAACGTGTAGTAGTAGGTGATCCGGGGGATGGGGGTTTCGACAGACCGATCTAACCCAGAAATGCCGATGCTGTATAACGAACGTATCATCAATTCGAAATATGCAGTTAATGCGCGAACATTAGTAACAAAAGCCGCAATTGCATTTCAGTACGCATAAAACGGAACGGCCGTTATTAACGTTCGTAAATCTGCCATGTTGTGACCATGGATACGTTTTGTATAAAGGACATATATTCGTTAGAAGGGTGATGAATGATGTGCGCCACTCTTCATTTTCAATTCTGATTGTTGCGGTTATATAAAAAAAGTTTAAAAACAATTTCATAAAAAATAATTCAAATATAAAATTCGTTTTTTATTCCCAAAAAAACGATACGAATTTATGAATGTTTATATATGTTCCGACCAACATCAGTTATTTATTGAGCGTTTGCGGAAACAGAAAAGGTCGTAGGCAGAAAATATAATTCCGAAGCGATAAAGTTATCTGAAACGACGCTTGTATCTATCCGAAAACCGGACGGCAAAAAAGGTACGTACGTTCATCCTCGTGCACATTAAGACAAGAGGCTGCGAATGGAAAGATTCTGGTTGTGGAAATGGCACCATAAATTCGCTTATATCCAGGAAATGTTCCCATTCGCAACAATAACGAAAAACGCTGCGGCGGTAAATGGAATTTTTCCGATTCCGATACCTTTCCTAATCTAACGTTTCTCATCGCCGCGCCGTGAGAAATCGCCAAGAAGCGAAAACCATTTTTTTTTGCGATAACCCTAAAGTTAGTGCACTAACTTTTTCCGTTCCCTTTCGAATCAAATTAATTCGGAATACGTAAATTTGTTGCGAGTTTTCAATTTTTCCACTGGACAGATGTCGGGAAAGTGGAACGTTGCGGAAGATCAGATACTGAAAACTTAAAACCCCAAAACGAAAGAACTTTGTTCGGGGAATACTGTATGCATAATAGATGTTTCAAGTTTTTTCGGGGTCATATACTTAACTCAATAATTGGCCTCGAGACCGTTTTCCATTATTCTTCTTCTGTAAGAAGATTGTCTATAGAAATTTCAGCATATGCATTCACCGTGTGGCGCAACCATCGTTATTTTCAAAGAAACTCATCTTCGGGATATACATTTTTCAAAGGTTATAGTGGAACAGACGAAAGTTAATAATAGCGCATAGTTGGTGTTGAAATATTCAAGTATTCGTCGAATATCATTTTCATTCAGTAAACGTTTCCGCTCCCATTATTTTTTGCTGATAGGTAGTGGGTGGAATCGCAAGATACAAAGCGAACGGAGGCGGCCCGAGCGCGGTCGTCACCCTGATGTCCCCGTAAGTCCCCTTTAATTAACGAGTGATTCAATATTTACATTAATTATCCATCTAATGGATATTTGACTAGCGGAAAACAATAATTGAATCGAATCGGCCCAGTTAAAAATTGAATATCGCCGGAATACATACAAACAAGCGCCGACAAAGATAAATTCGGGGACGCCGCGCTCAACGGAACACCATCATGTTTTTCGCGCACACACATGGATATCCCGTTAATTGGAACATCATTGATAGGACGGCCGATTTATTTGGATATTGTTGAAGCGAAAAATAACAAATACGGCACTATTTCGAATGCAAATACGTTTCAATAGGTTTCAATTCACGTATGAAAATATGACATTCGCGGTTCGTTTGATGACATATCATGGATAGGAATACTGAATGAATACTCTCAATTCCAAATCGAAGTGATCATTTTCTCTTATTATTGTACTTCCTTTATATATCATGGGATAATATGGTATTCAGTGTAATCATAAATGTGAAATTCATCAAAGTTATTGGATTTTGTGCTCTTGATCTAGTAACGTAAAGCACGTTTAATTAGAATTTCATATTTTCCATTTCTGGAATGAATAATTTCAGTTTCCCATTGGAAAATACAACTTTTTTTTGTTTTCTTTAACATGCAAATGTTCCAGTGATCGCACAAAATGAACTTTTACTGTTTTTACTCATCTCACACTTTCAGTCTGTTTACACATACAGTCTGTTTAATTCGTTGCCCATTTTACTTAATAATAACAGTAACAAGTTTCATTTCCAACAGGCATTTATAACTCAGTTTAGAGGAAAAACAAAATAAAGAATTAAAAATCATCGAAATTACGTTGACTTAAAAAAATTACAATATTATATGAAAATATTTATAATATAGAAACACATAATGAACCATACTCATATCAAATAAAAGATAACGACATATTAGAATTTCTATTGAAATTCAATTAAAATACTTCTCATATGCTCAAAGGTATCGGAATAAATGTCACAGTAGCAATTTATTTCATTAAAAGTGCAAGACAGATCTCAAACAGATGACCTAAGCAGCGAGTTTGTCCTCGGAATACTGAGGTGAAATGTCTCTATACGACGCGAATTTCTGCGTTCTATTAAAAAATTCACAAACCTTATTTCGCAGTCACTGGTGGAGGAATATCTTCGAGTTATCGGCATGCATTAATTTTTCATTCTCCACTAAATCCATGAGATCATTCATAAACGAAATAAACAAAAGTGGACCCAAGTTTGGGCCCTGTGGGATACCGGATGTAGCCACGAACTCAGATGATAGGGAGCCTTCGACCTGTACATACCGTAGTCTATTGGGAAAGTCATGACTCAATTAGAATACATAATTTCGGAAAAAATGAAAACTGCTTATCTCTTTTCTTGCAAATTTGAACGATCTTCGCTGCTTTTCACACTGTGGGAAACCTTTCACTACGAATAATGATATTGAAGCTGTATTGGAGTTCTCTCCAGTACAACTGCTGTAAATTTACTATTCAATTTTTCTAGTGGCTTCGATTATATCAGATGTAGAGATGTCACTTACAATCTATTCCCTGTTTCGAGAACTGGATCATACCTGAGGCGAAATGGTTCCTAAAGACTTTGAAAATATTTTCCGGCCCACCAAAACTGGAAATGTCGTTCCTCATTTACGTTCGATTTCGGGGAAAACTCCATTGCTGAAGACGATTGGAGCTATCGTCTTTTGTTTTTGAGATATTCCGAAATTCTTTGGGGGATTTCGGCTTTTGCTGATATCTCGGTTATTATTGAAATAAAGTGAAAATGGTTTCGACATTCTACTGGCACTTTTTTTGGGTAGAATGCAATGGACTAACAATAAATTTTTTTCGGTTTGGTTCTTGAATTATAAAGTGAACTTGTATTTGTTTAAATACGATTAGTGAGTTTTTTATGCTCAATCCAAAGAACTAATTTTGTCCTGTTCAAAAATGTCATGATATGTTTTTTCTCATTTGAACTTTTTTCCTGAACATTTTGATATTTCTGAATTTTTCTTTGATGACATATCATGGGATACATTTTTGAACAGGAAAAAATTAGTTCTTTCAAATGAACATAAAAAAAGTTACTAATCGTTTAAAAAAAAACCATTTTATTTTATAACTCAAGAACCAAACTGAAAAAAAATTATTGATAGTCCATTGCATTATACTCAAAAAAGTGCCTATACAATGTCATAATCATTTTCACTTTACTTCAATAATAACCCAGATATCAGCAAAAGTTGAAATCGGCCAAAATCTTTTTTTTTTTACAAATATATGATCAATTATTTCACTGGTACACAAAATAGAATAAAACCTAGAATACGTTGTATTCGAATCATCACTTTCAAAAACGAATGACTGGTCTGCTTTAAAAAATGCTTCAATACATAATTCTTAAATTTGCTTTCTTGAAAGCAAAGTTGTTTTGTAGGAAGATGATGCTGGTCTGCATTAATTAATGGAGATCGTTTTGAACGTGGGGCTCAATCAATTGATGTCGACGTAGGAGGGTGTCCCCCGAAATGTTATTCGATTCTTACAGCAAAACGTACGTCCCCACAATCTATACATATGTAAACCAAATCATTACATTCTTCAGCAACGTTCCACCCTTCGTGGAAAATCTCGGCGGATAAGCAGATGTACGGAAGATGCGAAAATTCGCAGGCTTTCATACGTGCGTCGCGTGTAAGCTTCGCTGAAAAGCGGTATTTTTCATTCGGCATATTTGCACGTCATTTCACCCGAGTGCCTGAATTGTGATACGAAACTTACGCGCTAGCAGAACTTTTCACCCGTGTAATGTGTATATAAACGTAGAACTAGCTTTTGAGTCTTGATCCACATTCGTCGATTAGATGATACATATTATAAAGTATCATCCTGGTTGGAAAAACAGATAACCAAGATGGGTCGACGTTTTTTCCCCAGCCCGAAACGGGATCAGGAATAATGGGAACATACAACCTACCCATCTAAACGAATTACATGCTAAATTGAGTTTCGCGAAAAATGGGGAGGCGGAGAAACGACGACGCTAAATAAGATCTGTTAGCCTCTTTCGCGTCTCTCATATCAGAACCTATTTCTGGGCGTTTTTGTTCTCATAATGTTCTGTCGCGAGACTCATTGTTCTTTTTAGCTATATGAAAGATCCCCTGTCATCAAATAACCAACAAGTAATGTGAAAAATGAAACAACATTATAATCACAAATTGTGTGGAATAAACTACGCTCTTTATACTACAATAAGTATAACTCAACATAAACTGCACGTATTCTATTTTGTCCATCGATGCTAAATGGAAAAGACAAATCTTTGAGTACGATTGTCTAAACATACGTAGAAAGAGTTTATTTAACTGAAAAGAGATTAATACCATATCGAAGGGTGAATTAACAAATTAATGAAAAAAAGATAATTTTGTCACTAAATCTTTTGCGTACAATAATAAATAGTACATGAACATTATTCAACTGTGCTATAAAAATAACTTTTCGAAAGAAGATTAAAAAAAAATGAAGAAATATTGTTGATTTTTCAGATAATATTATCGAATTATTTACTTGAATTATTCGTAAAATGAATCATTTCGGCACTTCTGACCTGCAATTGTAGTAAGTAATAATGGCGAATGCGCTGGGTTGACAAATCGATTCGTTTCGACTCCGTTTGATTTTTGTTGTTTCTTCAATTTTTTCACCGCTCTGTTATTTCACCTCTTTCAAGTCGAATAAAATAACCTTTCGCGATATTGCACAAAAATATAACCCGAGCGAATTTCAAATTGAAGATGATCATTCCGGAAACGCCCACTTCAAAGGTTCCGCATATCGTTTCCCAATTCGACAGTCGATGGCGAAGCAACAGGAAAAAACCCCCCGACTCGGGCTTTTCTTCCGTCTTCGGCGTCGTATTGAAATTCATTCATGCAAACAAGCGAAACGTCAATATTCATTTCGAAAACGACGTTCCCAGATTCAGAGAGGATCAAGGCTTGCCATCGTCCTTTTACCGGGCGACGACCGCAGCACTAGTAGCAGATTCGATCGTAAAAATCAGGCTTGTTGGGAGACCATTAAGGGACGGAAGAAATGCGAATGAATGTCTCTCGAAACGATCCAGTGATTACATTTTACGACCGTACGATAACTCATCTCTGTTCACGAAATGCATGTTGATTGAATTGTGAAATAAAATAAAGGATTGATGAATAGTAATAAAAAAAAATTGACACATAAACCGTTTATGCCAGCTTTATAAATGGAATGTAAAATCCGTGACACGTCTTTGCTTCCGTACCTACGTAAACATTCTTTTTTCACAATATTCGGCCATTTATTATAAGGTTACGAAAACTACCAAGGATCGATATTCAAGTTGCGGTTAAGTGTTAACCATGTTTCACGAACCTCTAATCCGCGGGGCATTGGACTCACATTAGCGAATAGAGCGCAACTTTTCGGTGACAAATGGTCCTGTGCGTTCTACCGCATTGACGAGTGACTGATGACGTCTCGTAGATCTTCTTGATTAGTTTTCCCGGCCACGGAAAAGTCAAAGCCAGGTCAACTCAGTTCCCGAAAACAAATTAATTCCGAATTTCCAAAGTTCCTTTCTGTAAATAAAGCATTAATCTTGGGAACGTTGCAGTCCTTTCTGTTTACATCGCGAGGCGTTCTTCCACAAAAAAAATGGGATTTTCGTCAGCGACCGAGTTTCTTTCTTTATGATTAACAAATTTCACACGGTTTCAACGTGACGGTTGAAAAGTGGGTCGTTATCATTTTGTAACCCGAGTACTCCAGAGTGGATACTCTCTCCATTACCGTGATTAGATTTACGCATATGAACTGCATATTTCAACAAACTGAAACGAATAGCCCACGGAAGCTTGCGGGGCCGAGTTAATAGATGGGAGCCGGTTTTATCGCTCTCAGGGCATATTTAAACAATTTCAGGATATTACTTACCCGCAGCTCGGATATTACAAACGAAACTATGCCAAAAGTGTTTTTTCGCATTTTTCAGCAGTCGATTCGCAAGGACCAACATAACCGCGTAATCTAGTTCTATTTACCGAAGACATTCAGGTAACTCATACAACGTTTATGCTCACCAAGTGCCTAAATGGAAACATTACGGAACAATTTTGTTAAAGCGAATGGGTTTCATAAAAAAAAATCTGGAACATTCGTCAGGCTCATTTTCCATTTGGATTCCTTCTTCTGCTCAGTATGCGCGTCGTGATCGAACACAACACCGTTCATCAGACTTTTTGACGCGTGGAATTCGGAACAAGTTGCTCGTTTCGCAAAGCAGGGGAGTCGATTCTTCGTCGACGAAATAGGAAAAGTTTGCCGTCGGAGTTTTCGTCCGGAAAAACGTCGAATTATCTGACGGGACGATCTGCAACGTTCAAGAAAGTTTCCTCGAGTTGTCGGTTTTCCGTGCGCGTGTTGTGTACGTTTTCGCCACGAGGATGGGAAGGAACTTTCCGAATTGCATTTGTCTTTTCGTTAATCCGGTGCTACGTGTGAAATCGTCCGAGCAAGCCGCTCGGATTCGTAATTGAGATTCCCGAATAGGATGACGAGTCAAAAAACTTTTCCGATCGTTCTTTTCGGAACGGCAATTATTAATTCCGCCTTAAGGTTCTACCGCAACAGCCGATGCCGACGGTAATCTCATAAGTTGGCCAAAATCGTATTGTTTAACTTGCCGGTTGTCGGGGGAATGAAGATAGCCAGCCAAAATAGGTCTGAAACCGAGTTCAGTAGCTGGGTTTCCAACGGGATAACTCGCTACCTATTTTGGTCCAATACTTATCTTACCTCCACATACAACTTCACCGTGTGGAATTAATGGTGGGGGGTTAATGTATATGGCGCGCGGCCTCCGTAACGGCTCTTGTTTATCCACAATGTCTTTATCTCGAATAGTGGTTTCGAGGAAATTGGTGATTTGTATTGAGCGCGGTGGCTGGAGAGAACGGGAATATCACTTTATGGTTACTGTCGAGAAAATGGAATAAGGGAGGAAATGTTATAAATTTCCTGTATGCAAACGGTACTCGAGAATGAGTGTTTACGGTTTCTTTCTATTTGGCTTCAAACTACACTCTAAAGGGAAATCGTTGTTTCTCCATTCAATTTGATTGATGTTCAAACTGGAATAGAACTTAATCTTGTATCATTGTTGTAAATACTAGTGGAATATACGAATAGTTTTTTTAATTTTATATGAGTAATGTGCGGTAGAGTTGAATATTTCAATAACGACCTTTTTCAGTTCCGAACGAAAGGTGTAATGAGTTCCATGCCGGCGGTTCATCTGTATAGATTTCCAGAGAGATCGGTCTCTTAATACGTTGAATTTTCTCATTTTAAACTTTGATGAAGTCTGAAATTTTAATAAGAATTTTAATGCGCACTTGTTCAAACTTCCACAGTTCTCCGGACGTCCTTTGCATATAACGTCGTCGTAGTCGCATAGTTGCCGTTCGCGATATGGTTGTCCTCCATATCCCCACTTCCCTTACCCAAACTCCTTCTCCTTCCAGAACGTAATAAAAATTGTGTAGGATCGTAAAGCGTCTCGTGTATACGGTCCTCGATTTTCTTGTTCCGCTAAAAAGGGGCTATTTCACGGAGAGCTGCAGCTGAGCCAATGCATTATATCTCGCGAAAACAAAAAAGGGACAACGGCAAACTGGGAATATACGAGAAGAGACGAGAGCGAAGATATTTCGTCGGCATTAAAATTGATGAGATTCTGGACCGTTTCTGTTGGCAGTTCGCGATTCCCAACTTTAAAATTGAATATTCTGTATAATCTTGCTAATGCAAGAAAATGGAAGCGTTCGCGCGGGATGTTTTCCCGAAGCGTACCGCAGAATCCTTAATGAACTGCAAAAATTTATGTTTGCGATTTGGGATATTTCCATAGGATGGATTTTTTCCAGCCGAGCTGGATATCTGGCACGTAATCCTCCACGTTAGTAATTGAGCCGAACGATTTGCCTAATCGCGAAGTAACCGCCCCGGACTCCATTATAACGTAATTTATATACCGTCGACTATCGAAATCGAGCCATCGAAGTGAGAATTGATTGGGAAAGCTATTTACCAGATCGCTGCTAATGTGCCGTCACCATGGCATTGATACGCAGAGGCAGCCTATATGTATATATCTGTTCGATGATAATGCCAAGTGCACCAATGGCACTGTTAATATGGAGTTGCAATTCCAATTATCACCATCATGCACTCCAAGTCGGATCTCGATGACTTATCGATGCTGCTACTGCGTCGGTTGAGTCGACATCACCGGATCGTCATCTAAATGCAAATGCCATCGTCATTGAATTCTACTCGCATCCCATACGGAGCCTAATACCTGCCGAATTTTATTCAGCAAATACAACGAATAAAATTCAACTTCCGAAACGTCGACGACGACTTTCGATTTCGGACGAGCTCCGTAAATTGATACCCGACCAAATTGTCGCGCTACGGCAAATGGCAAGACGGACAACCAAACAGGGATGCCGTATCGTTATCACCTGTCGCTCTTAGGGTCTCGATACCCCTCTGTAATCACTTTAACTCTCACTTTTGTCAACCGAAACCGAAAGGGGATAGCGTGCGCGATTTTTTTCCTGAAAGGTGATGACGGACTGTGATCGATGGGGATTTTGCAAGAGGAAACGATAGTTATCTCTCGCGTTGAATAAATTAACATTCAACGAAGCAACCAATTGAATTATAAATTCTCCAAATAAATAAATTAGTCCAGGATCCGGTCGCCCTTTTTGCAAACAATATACGCCTCTTTTATTCTGAGCGGCCTCATTTTATCAAGTCCTACAAATTTTTCTTCTGGAAAATGTTGACAAAATCGCCCTCGTTCTCTGTACAGCCTCAAAACCTGTCGAACTGGCGATCGAATAAAAGCAATTAATAGAGGTCTCTTTTTCTCAGAATCCGAATTACTTTATTAGTGAGTGGTCCTACAAAAAAATTGTTCCATCAGCTGTGCCCCCTTACATATATTCCTGTATTATTTTTTACAGTTTGCCAATCATAAGAAAAATCCCAATTAACATATTTTTGTCTCAAATCAATCAATGTCTTACAAAAAAAAGTGATCCTTTGTGCTAATCCTACAAAAAAATGTGATTAGATTACTTGTCAAGTATAAGATGTGTACAACGCAGCTTCGTTCTTGTCGTGGCTCAGCCTGAATTTCGACGGGAGCATTTTTTTTTGTTCGTTTTCAAGTTGAAATTTCATTTAAAGTACATTTAAAGTACATCGATCCATACACTGGATTGACCGCTTGTAATGCGAGAGTCGATGAGAAATCTCGAACGCGCCCCGCTTCGTACTTCGGCCCGCTATCCGGCACACTAGCAGTCGATGTAGTGTTTTTATCGATGTACAAATATAACGCAAATAAAATGTTTATAATATTTGGCACATTACTTTCGCATACAGCGATCACACTCCAATTCGGCACGTTTTCATACAGTCAATGATTCTACGTCGCGCTCGTAGAGAGAATACATGATAAATTCATCAAGTATATGTGAAAAATTCCCTAATATAAAATGAAAATTTCCTCACAAAATATTAAACATAGAATATTTAAATTTTTTTCGTTCTCAAATGAACAGCTTATACAGAGAAAAACAGCTGCAATGATTTGAAATCTAGAGTACCAGTCGGCACTATTGTTGGGTCGCTCAATAACGAGTCGTTCACTTTGAACGGCACACTTGAGTGAATGGTAACGTGCCGATCGCTCAAACGAATGAGCAACTTCAGAATGAACCACACTCTTGAATTGTGCGATTCCCCGCAAATGAACGATTCTTTCCAATTATGAGTGGTTCAATATGAATCTCAATGTAACTTGAACCATTCGATTCAAGTTGAATTTGAAAGTGTTTGAATTAAACGATTAAATGCCATCCATATCAGGAAAACTTTGAAAAAATCCGGAAATTTGGGGGTTAATCAAACGTCATGAGAGTACTTTTCCGGATTACGTGATTTCGGCTTCTAAAGGAAACTGATACTAACATGGCTGTTGCAAATGGAATACGCCATATATTATTTCATATTTAAATTGTACATATATCGACTTTTAAACTCATTTCACATATGAGTTTTACCGTTTTCGAGGTATTTTGAAAAATATGTTAAAACGGTGTTTGTTACATAGGAAATGATAAAATATTTTCCTGATATTCTGTCATCTTGAAATTAATAATGAGTACAAAGAGGTAGCATATTTGAAAATGAAGCGAACGAGTGAGACGTATAGAACGAACGACGATGCAATTGCAGTGTCGTTCGTTCGATCGTTCGCTTCATATGAGCTCAGTGTGTGGAATGCAACGGCGCAATGTGGAGTAGCTCACTGTGCGGCTCGTTATTTTGAACAAACGAACGATACTGAACTGTGCCGTTTAGGTGGGCGGAGCGAAAAGAACCTGCTCACTTTAAATGAACGAACGGACCAACTAGTCGGCACACTTCAAATGTAAAAAAATAAACCACGAAAAGGTGTTATTATTGTTACATAAATATGAGTCTTGACATAAGATTTCTGATTTGATAATATATCGGACGCAATAATAGCGAGTTAGACCCTTTTTTTTTGTAGGGCATATATTGGCGTGGATTATTATTTCACAAGTATATTAATGAGAACGATTTTTTCGTGGAGTCGACAATTTTCGCATATAGGACAAAGATTAAGTCCCAGTTGAATTATAGGACAATGTGACATTGGTATCTTATTTGTGCTGGATAAGCGGTAAAAAAGATTCAGCAATATACGGAATGGTTTTTTTCTTCTTATGTTCTACATGCTCGGGACACAGCTGATGGACCGATTTTTTTGAAGGACAAATATCATTTCGAATCTCTTACAATCGGGATTTTGGGAAAAAGAGACTTCTATAAATTGATTTTTTTCGATCAATTCGACGTGTTCGGCTACTGGGCAGAGTATGAAGGCCCCTTTTATGAACATTTTCGCAGAGGAAAAATTGATAAAATAAAGGCACTCAGGAAAAAAACAGACTAACATAAATTGTTTGCGGGAAGAGCGACCGGATCCTGGGCTGAATATGGAACATTACGAATTATATATTCTGTTTGTGACAGGCTAATGAGGTTTTATCTAAGTTTGTATGAGTAGGTACAAAATGAACTCACCCCAAAATGAAAGATCAACTGCAGTCAACCGAAAGAACAATGAAACGTCTATTTGTGCAAATTAAAATTAAAAGAGAAATATATAAACGCCATTTGAACGCCTCTTTGCAACGTAAGCGTCAGTCGCCTTCACTCAATAGTGACCGAAAACTTTAAATCAGATCAAAGGAGGTATAAGAATCACCCTGTTATGAAAGATGCGGATTGTTGACAGATGCGTTGAAAAGATGTCAAATCGAAAGAATATTATCTTAAGGAAATTCGGAATGGTTGATTCGGGAAAGCATTTGGGTAAGCCAATGAAAAGCCATGACTTTCGTTGTTAAAAATATTTGCTACATTTGCATAAAGATGTAAATGCTGTTCTGTTTCACACAAATTAACTTTTCGAAAGTCCTGATAGAGAGCTTTTGAGATAGGAAAGATTTCCGTCTCTCTAATCGCTTAGAATTCACGGATGCTCCTTCTAATAAAAACTGACATAAGCTGTACGCCATTGTTCATACTTAACGCATAAATTCCGCGGCATGCTCGCCTCGGATAGCATACATACCGGACCTAAACTGAATGGTGGGGGATTAAACGCCCCGGGTTCCGTTCTTATCTGGATCCTTATTACGGGAACAAGCCCTTGGCTTAGCATTAAATTTCGTTCCTGGAGTTACCTTACAACCTCTTCCTCGTTCGTCGAATTTACGACGTCGCATCGTGAAAAAACCGACGAGGGCGGAATGTGTAACTACAAACGATCCGAGTCGAGGATGATCGATGATCCGGACGTTTGTTCTGAACCGTTTCCACAAAGAACTACTATGCACCGAGCTTTTATGAAATTCACATGACGATGGTTGGTCTATTGTCCATTATTCGGTATCCGGAAATGGAATTCATAATATTTGTGAATTTCCGCTTTGATCCGTTTTTGGGGTTTCTCAAAGCCACGCGTATTTCTGCACGAAAGAGGGTCAGAAGGTACACAATCGAACGGTTATTGTTGCTCAGGGAGGCAAAGAATTTTATTGTATTCGCTTTCCATTGTCGACTTAGTTCGTTGAATGCGGTGGGTTTTTCGATGATACGTCGATTATGGATTTCTAAAATGGTTCAAAATCGAATTCACAAAGAGATGGCGGACGATATCGTTGCGGCAAGGAACTGCCGAATTTTTTTTAGCTTTTCTCTTCGAATATCATATCGATGATTGTTTTTTATGTACCTTCGACGTAAATTTTCCTTCCGATATTCATCGCGACTTCAGGTTTTCTGTTTTTCATCGTGAACGTTTCAAAGACTTCTCTTTCGTGATCATCAAATTGTTTTTTTCATTTCTAGTCCAAACACTTTTCGTAAGAGCCGATTATCTATTCAGCATTGCTTGTCGCGAAGTCTGTGACGACAAACGTGGGAAAAATTTCGTTTCCCATCGCTATGGGCGTGATCATAATGCAATTTTTTATCATGAATTGCAAAAACGAATTTCAAATCGTTGCATTGAACGACGAGGTATGTATCGCACCGGCACCTTCGCCAGATTACGCACCTCTGAATCTGAACAGTTTCTAAAAATTTTCCTCTCAGTATTTGATTAGAAGAGTTTGTTAAGATTTAAGTTCCTGAAACCTAATCTAGAAGTCGTCCCAAACAGTGGTGCACTTCCCATTTTCGGCTTCTTCAAGCATTTTTTTTTTAATTGCCTTAAATCAACGAGATACTTAAAAAACGCTTTAAAATGTTGTTGGAATGGGAAAATCCACGTTTGGTTTCACATTCATAGCCCATTGAATACCGAAGAAGAGTCACTCAGCCGGCCAGTCTCGTGGATCAGGCGCGTTTTTGTCCGTTTGAAAACGACGAAATTCGAGTGAAATGGCGCGTACGTACCTCGTCCGGGTACATTTCGAAGCGATTCGGAAATCCCACGTATAGTATTACAGAGAGTGAAATCGGCGTTTTAATCTCTCGATGCCAATTTTGTCGGTGTGAATTATTGCCGGATGACAAAGTCGACGCAATAACGTACGGCCGTACGTTACGTCGCATTCGAACCACGCGAAGCAGAAACAAAAATCATTCGCATATCCGGGAAATCGGTTTCACATAACTTTTCTATTACGCGCGCAACGACCGAACGTTCGCGACATTTTTGTCCCCCTCACCGAAAATGCATTAAAACAACGCACCCCGCGCCCCATAATTCACGTGACCCGCGGTCGTAAAATATCGCAACGTCCACATCCGACAACGTTTCAATCGATGACGTGATGCGTGTTACGTTTTCGGACAGCATTTGACAAGGATGACGCCGGAAAAACAAACTCGTAAATCGGGAATCGTTGGAACTTTTCGGTCGAATTCCTTCGAATTCATTCCATAGCAATAGTTAGTAGATGAAGCTTTTCTATCCGACTATAATTCGATGTTTTTCCCTCATTTTCTTCAGGAAGAACCCTCCGTTTCCGCCAATACTTTCAGTGTTCAACATAGACGATTCCAGTTCGGATTTTTTTTTATTCCGGGAGTTCATCAATCTCAGCCAACTTTATCGACAAGTCGTGGAACAAAATCTCCTCACCACTGTTCATATGAACGTTACACCCTGTCACAGTGATCGTTATTCATATTTCCCAAGAAGGAAAATTTAAATCATTTCATCAGTTTTATAAATTCGCTAACCATTCGCCCCATTCGCTCTACATGTTGGGCTCATGATTAATTCGATTAGAGCGAAATTTAAGAAGTCTTCTGGGTAATTCAGCTCCTCCCGTTGGAGGCATTCAACATACAACCCGCCCTTCGGTCTAATTTATTGACGATAATAATTTTTGCGAAAGTCCGCTTTCTTCGCGGAATCCTTTGTCGATTGGAAAAGAACACTTTACGATGTGGAATTGAACCTTTTGCCGGGGACGTTACGAATTTTGAAGAAATATGTGCTTGATCCATTTATAGAACCTGAAATATGGATTTGATGAATAGATATTGTTACAGGCTGTGGTCTTTTGAAAAAGGGATCATTTCAACCAAAGCTATGGTAGTAATCAAAATTTTAGAATTTGTAACGATTTTTTTTTTCATGTTTCCTTTTTACATTCACTGATTCTTCTTCATTCTTTACTATGAAGGTTTTATGTTTATGACATTCATAGCTTAGTGTCTAAAGTATTGAAGGACTACTCAGAACAACTAAATTTGCGCTACGGTATCTTATGACCACATTATCTGATTTGCAATCTGAAAACTGGAATAGAACCTATGAATCTTACCGAAGGTCGCTGAATACTCAATCTCATAGATCTCCTACAATTTTTCGCAAAATCAATTTGAATGTGATGAAAAATCGAACTACAGGAGAAAAACAGGTTTTCTCGTGCATATAAAATTTGAAGTTTATACTTTGAAAAATCTCTCAGGAAAACAGAAAAAAATAAAAATTTGCAACAAAATAAACCTATTTTTCGTTGTTTTGTATGAAAGAAATTTCATATGATAAGCCATTCATGCACGATTAATAATTAGACTTCAAAAGAGGTCCGTTGTAACTTGAAACAAAGCCATTTCACTATAAAATGAAATTGAAAAAAAAAATACCCGTCAAAACCCTTTCATTTTGGTTTCATATTATCTTTCATCAATAAAAAAATATCTTGTCGAAAATGATGTCAAAAATGTTCCGCTCAGCGCGGATGAGACGAATAGAAACTCGTTGTGGTGCGAAAATTTCGATACTTATCAATTGCGTGATCACGAAATCAATAAACATTTTTCGGTAGTAGAAACAAATTCCTCGCAGTCTTGATATTTGATACAGAAATACCTCTCATTTGAAAACATGAACAGGAATACACATTCTTTCGTCGCATAAACGTATATTCCGTTGGGAAATTGGAATGAAGGTACCTATCGTTTAATTGAACGTTTTAATTTCTATAGGAATCGCGGTATCAAAGGAGAAACGGTAGGTTTTGTTAACATGTTAAATTATCTCTTATGAGTTATAATGCTCATCTGCATCTTGAGGATGGATTATCAATTAATTTACATACTTAAATCATACGAAATTTTACTTCGCTCTGATAAGTATTTTGTTGAAATAACTCTATACTTCACCAAAGAATATCGAATTTCAATAAACATTAGGAAAATATTTTTAATTGTAAGATAACCCATTTTTATCAGACAATTTTCGTGAGTGTACAAATAACGAAAAAATACTTCCATCAGTACTATATTTATTTCGGTAATGTAAAAATGAATACGAGTCACAAAAATACTCATTGTCGTTTTAAACAGTAGAGCAATGATAACGCTGGATCTGAGGAATATAGTGAAAAAACCTAAATACCATACTGGAAGCCGCGAAACTTTTATGAAACGAATACGCAGGCAACACACATTACTCTAAGTTGCCTGCCTCAATATTAGTTCGAGTCTTGTCCACGCAGCGCCAATTGTTCGTGAAATTCATAATGTGAACGCCAGCCTTAATACTTTTTTAATAAAACTCATCTTATCTGCTCGTAACAACCGTAGGTTGTGTTGGGTTTTGTTTTTGTAAAATAAACGGTTAAACGGTATTGAGGAGCGTAGTTACTTAATAGTCCCGTTTGCTCCTCAGCCTGAGCCAATTAACTGATCATTAGATAAAAGAAGTGTCGGGACGGGGCGACATGTTCGTCCTTTCTATTTCCGACCGGAAGACGCTCTGCAATTGCCGATGCGATCTGCATCTGGCCCCGTGCAAATTCTCGAGAGGATGGGGGTTACGTTATGCCGGCTGAATATCTAATAACTGCTTCATTTGCTTAATCCGACGAGTGGGCGAAAAGCGACGACAGCGGGACAGCCGCGTTCCGCTTGTTTAACGATTCGAATAAAAGAAACGGGCGAGGGAGTGGCAGGGTGGGCAGGGTGGTTTTCCGTCTCTTCTTCGGCTACGGGTCTGCGCGCCCGTGCCATTTTCCATTTACCGAATGCAATTTGGACGCGATATTACGGGGGGTACCACGCCGCTCGCCGCCGTCGGGACGCTCTGCGGCATTGTGTTTATTATACGAAACACGTTACGTCGCTCGTAACGAAGTCCCCGCGAGTACACGTTTTCCACCTGAATTTCGAGAATTGCCTTGCCGGCGAATCTCGACGACCCGTCCGAGATTTACTTCCGCAACGGTCGGTTAACGTTTTTTACTCAACTTTTTCAAACAAACTTATTTTTGAATGCAAGACACCTTGCAAACTGATCCTTCATAAAAAGTATCTTATTATTTTTGGTATTTCATGTCTATGTTCACCTGTAATGCATTTTCAATTAATTAGAGAAAACGTTCACGGAAAAAAAAAATTCTGATTAAATAGGTTCCAAAGTTTCTATGTTAGAGTCTAGTGAAACATTTTTCAGCTCTCGGACGATTTTCTCTGATGGCTTATCAAAGAAGCAACTTTCAGTATTTGCTTTTTGATCAAACACGAACTCCAATGACCCGTTATGAAAACCTCACTCTGGAAAGAGGCATCCCAGGACGATTTTCTCGTCGATCCGAACAAATAATGAAGTTTCACGTTCGGTTTTGTGCCGTACAACTTCGTATACGTGTTTTGGTATAATGAAAAGTTCGCCTACGGAGAAGGAAGAGAAGTTTTGATGAAGCAACCTACTCCATCTATTCATTAATTACCTTTTGATGTTTGAAGAGTTTCGTTACATTGTACTGTAATTTCCTATAAGGTCGCACCAAGTTATTTTTTGTTGAGGAATCCACTCATTCGTGACACCGAATGGGAAGAAATATCATAACTTCACATAAAATGATGATTTTCTTCCACACACCTTTCCAAATATTCATTGCTCGAACATCATCCTAACCATAAACAGCGTTTTTCATCTTTTTCTTTCAGCGAACCCTTTATGAATATGATTTTTTTTTCGTTTGTTGTATTCTTTGAATCGGAATTCTCTTGAACGAATACTAGGTGAAATTTTAATCATCATTGATATTATCAATCGGGAGATGACTTTCATTCAATGGTCATAAACATAATTATAATTATTAACTATTACTCACTAATATTGTAGTTGTTGATAATCAATTCCCATTTTTTCTGACCGAATTTTTCCATCGAATGAAAACTTTTGTATCGATTTATCACTTATAGCAATATAAATTCCAGCCGCCCGGAAATGTTTGCAATCGAATCGGAAAATCGTGTAATATGTTGTACCATTAGGATGCGCGCTGGAGCCTGAGAGAGTATTAATTAAGGCTGTTATTTATAATCCATTAAGGAAAGAGTGGGATGGTTCGTTGGTCATTAGAACGGGCAGCGTTAAATCGTGCTGAAAAAAAAATGGCTGTGCGCCCAGGCGTTTCATTGTTTTCCCTTTACTCTCATGTAAGGTTTTGTTTCAATAACAAATTATTAAATAGCGGCGGTGTTATATCTATTGAGAAAATCTCTGCATCTTTATTCGCTCATAATTCAAGCAGAGGAATTAACGAGTGTAACAAAAAATTCTGGTAGTGGTTGATTGTTTTCAAAAAAAAAAAAAAATGTATTTGAGAGAGAGAAGAACTACCAGACTTAAGATACCACTGATATTTGGAATGAATGATCTATTTTTCCTTATCTCGGAATGAATGAATTGATTTTTGAAACCATATTCTTGTGTTTAATTGATATTGAGAGATTTTGCTTCGCAAGTTGCTAAAAATCTCGTTAACACTTGGTGGATGCGCCGGTTTGCTTTGATAAATAGAAAGAAATATTTGAAAATTTTGTTATCCGTTTATTCAAATTGTTGGAATACTGAAGAACTTCTTTAAAATACGGCCATGTCCGATTCATTTCCAATTATGGAGGGTCCAACACAATTTTTTACAATGCACAACATTCCTTCGGAATGTACCCATTTTTCTTCGTTTCCTTGGATTCTCGAACAAATTCATTTCGAATTTCGAGTTCAAAATTAAAACGAAGTGTGAAAGGGAAAAATTGCTCAAAAAATCATGTGAATGGTATAAAATCTGGGAAAACAATAAATTTAAAAAATATCTGAGTTTTCAAGTCGTTATTTCGAATTTTTTGAATTGAGGAGGATTTTTTTTGAAATGCCGCGATATCTGATTTTGTTTCGATTTTTGGAAAGGAATTTGAAATATTTGAAAAATGCCGTAATATCGATTTTTTTTTTAAAATTTTCGAGTTATCCTTCGTTCCTCGAACAAATTTTCCAAAACAAATCCCTCAAAAACTGACTTTGAAACTACAAAACGAAGAACAATGAAAAATCAACTCGGGAAAAATGTATGAATAACGGGAAAATGTAAGATGGCAATGAAATTTTTCATATTTGTTAAGTCAACTACTGGAATGTTGGAGAACTCATTTTTAAAATAACGCAATTTCCGATTTATTTGCTGTTGCATAGAGTTGAACATAATCTTTCAGAATTTAAAGCATTCCATTGAAATGGTCAAATTTTTCTTCCTTTCTTGCATTTGCAATTATTCACTTAAAAAAACCCAGTTCGAAACTAAAAAACGATGAATAATTAAAAATCAGTAGGAAGAAATCTTAATGCACAACAATTTTGGAAACTGCTACAAATTTCAGGAGAAATTCCATGAAATATTTTTGGAACATTGGGATGTTTCCCTTGTTACTGGGTTTCAGTTCTTTATTACTTGATGTTAGAAGGCAATAAATAAATCGTGAAAAATCGAAGAGAACAATTACCTAACCAATTTGATCTTCTTGGTATTTCCACACTAAATTTCTTAAAGTTCTGGAATTATGAAAGAATTGATATGGAATCACTATTTCACTTACTTTGCAAAATTTCTTAACAATTAAAATTTGGACAGCAATTTGAAATAATACAGCAACTGAACAGCCGCGTTTGCTAGATATCGATGAAATTCTTTTTTGAATGTTGTGTCAAAATATGTAGATAAACTATCGATCGAAGAGTTTGGAAAATTTCTTTACCGTACTCAAATTCATAAAATTTACCAAAGGGTTAGTCCTGAAATGCAAAACAATTGTGACATTTCATAATGAAGCCAAGACACACAATTTTTTACATGAAGGGGTTGATTAACGGAACTTTGATCGCAACAGATAGAAGGAGATATGAACAAATTTCCGACCCTGAGAGGCTCCTAGAAGTGACGGAAAGTGATGAATCGAACACGAAAGAACTCGAGTTTGACAGTTTCGCAGTTGTTTGATCCCGCGGCTTAATTCTTCGGATCGTATCAACCGAAAACACGACAATTTTCTGCCCGTGGGACATAATTCAGCACATGATCCGCGGCGGTGCGGCGAAGAAAATTCTGACACGAATCGGGAAACGCTCTGCGAGGGGGAGGAGGAACGCGTCAAAACTTTCTCCAGCAACTTTTCGAGTCACGTTACGCGAAGGGGATTTCGCGTCGAAGCCACAAAATCCGTCAGCTCACTTTTATCTGTCACGTCGAACTTTCTTATCCCGCAACGAACAATGAAACTCAGCCACATTTATGCATAAATCTCGATCTCAGCCTTCGATTGGCGAACGAAAAGTGGCGCGATCGAACATTTTCGACAATTTGTTTTTTAATTGAAAATATTTTTTATTCGAACAATCTTTTTTATTTTGTCATGCATTTATGAAATGATGTAAACTTTTTCATTTCTACGTATTTCTATGGAAATGAAGAGGGGGGGGGTCACTCATTGCAATTTGGAGGGCGGTGCCCCGACCAACAGCTTCAGAAACGCGAGGAAACGGATCAAGGAGTGAAGACCTTTTTTTAATATAGAGTTACCACTTATATTAGTATAGTTGCGCCACTGTCATCAAGAAACGAAATATGAATCTGAATATAAAAAGTTCGAATATTTGCCGTATAAGGTACTAATTCGAAAAATCTCTCAGATAATCTGTGGGAGAGAAGGAATACAAACATTTGTGAAACTTGTTGAGGATTCTCCTTCAAATCTCATTAGATTGGGAAATAGGGAATAAGCCGTCGTTAGAATAAATTCAAATTTGATCCGAGATCATTCCTCTCATCCGAAGTGGAATCATCCAAAAAGTTACCCCGTTACCTACTCCAAAATCATGTTTATATCCTCTCCGGATGCCCGTAACGGCGTGGGGATTTTCGTGCACTGCGCGACGTTATCATCAGTCAGCACGGCCCGTTAACCCCCAGATCGGAAAACAAACACTCGAATTACATTGAAAAATCTACCGGAACCTTTTAATCTGGTCGTATTCGGCATGCAGTTTGTTTTCGCCATCGTAAATGGCGTGTCTGTATCGCAGCGTGGGCGTATTCCACTCGAACGATCGCACAAGATATATACGTTCGCGAAGAATGTTATTCTTGTCTCCACATCAAAGCTTACTTCATCTCACCATATTCTCTTATTGATATTGAAAACATTTATATTCACGGAACTTTGTTCTCATTTCATAAACGCTGTACCCAGGAAGCTCAAGTATAATGATCCATCATATCTAGATTCAAGAAGGGTCAAATACTCATACATCAAAGTATATGAAAAATACTGCGACCGTCCCTCACATCGCGAAGTTTCGTCTCCTCCTTATCACTCAAAACAAAAGCGTAAAGCAAAAAAATGAATTCCCCTGTTTTTTAATAAAAAAACTACTTGTCTAATAATCATCTGATGAAAAACTGACAAAGAAGCATGAAATTATTGGAAATTTAATTTGTCCTAGATTGCAGCAAAAAATACTTCAGGTTTAACTGAAACAGCAATCGCTACAGAAACGCCAGCTGTTTCACCACAGTCGGACGAATCAATTAAGAGCTCAAGCGAAGGGTGTAACAGTAACATATCACTTTCGAAACGTCTACAGCGTGTCCGTTGGACCGGATCGGTCAAGCGACCCTATTTGGCGTCCCTGTTTAATTCTCTTCTCCTCCAGCCTCAATGCGAAACTTTGCGAAGAACAATCCCCATTACCTCCGAACATTTCATGTTTGTAAATGCGTCCTCGTTCGCTATCTTTCTAGGACTAATGACTTGCTGTATCGTTTTGTGTGGTGGAGGAGGACTGCTTCAAAACGAAATGGAATTCGCATGCAAGGAAATGAACGTAAAGAACAACAACCGATCGCTGCTGCTATGAGATCTCCCGCTTTTTTCCGAGAACATTGATGTTTATTTGATGGCGACGTTATTTCCACTTGACCGACTGATCCTACAATCTGTTCGATCTTGTCCTCTTCTGGGGCGCGAACGAAAGGTTAATATTTTCTTTTTGGGGACCGGAAATTGCTCGATGAGATAAGTTGCTTGTAATGATCTTTTTCCTTTGCGATATTTTCTTCTATCTAGACGCGGTGTATGGCATAAACCACGTAAACAAGTCGTCCTATTATATAATATGTTTCTCTTTTATCCCACGCCTAAATATATCACCCGACCGAGTTCCGTGTACGATTAAGATGCAATTATTTTTGTTGAAAGATCATAAATCATTTGACGGGGTGAACATCCAACTTGTTTCACTCTCTCTGAAAGCTGCTTCCAAAAACCTACAGCGTAGAATGATTAATAATTTCGAACAAGAAAATCCCGCAATATCGTAGGATAGTTACTTATAAATAGGACCATAGTATTGATTATCTGAAATACTTAAAGAAAATCGGGTATCATTATTCATATTTTTATTTTCCATAAACAATTAGGGTTCTCTGCCTTCCACTAAATCAACAAAAATCTAAAATTTATCATCATCAAGTAATAGATGTTCTCCACGTCCCAGTTTCATTATTGATATTTTGATTAACCATTTCATTATATGCGGTTGTATAACCGCTATATTACGTTATTCATTCAGCTGAGTAATTCAAATATTCGTTCTTTTTCCATTCTTGTGCGTTAGAATGCAAAATGATGAAGTGTTTCTATTTGATGAGCGATACTTAACCTTTTTATACGTAGTGAACATTTTAAGCATCAGAACGAGCTACAGGCATCACACATTTGATACAATTGAAAAGAGGCGATGCACTCAACTTCCTCATGTGTCTGGCCATAAGGATCTTTCTTTATATCCGCAGACACCTCACAACTTCAGTTCTTGGTCTCTCAAGACCCATTTTAGAAGTGCGTTTTATCATGTAATATCAACACCTACGTTTCTGAGGGGACCCTATAATGCAAATTTGGGTGATTGAAGATCATTGCGGGCGGGTATATATTCTAGCTTCATGGTTAGTAGCGATGACCCTGTTTTCCCCATGAAATTGCTTCGCATGAAGGCGGTAGCGCAATATTTTATGGAAGAATAATGTTTCAACGAGGAACTCCATTAGTCCGCAATTCCACAGTCGGCATACAACATGTTTTATCAATACTGAATTTTTTTATCCAGTATCCTATTTATCCCCAGTCATCCAACAAACTACAAATTTTTTTCGCTTCGTGTGTTCGTTTGGAAGATGTTTAATAAATTCTTGATAAAGAAAAATGAAATACGTGTTATCTATTTCTTGTACTCGACGAAAAATCGTTCCCATTCCCAAACCAGTGTTGACATTTTATGCGTCTCGTATATTTTCCGAAGCATAACGAAAACGAAATTCGTAACGCGATTTTTGTTATTTCGTATGTGTAAAATTCAGAATAAGAAAAACACGTGAGGTTCGTCGTCGTTGACTGGAAATCGAATAACGCGATCCAATCGTCGGGCTGCATGTTTCTTGCAGAACATGACCTGAAGGAAGTACGAAGCGCGTACGCCGAGTCGAAAATGAAATACGAAAGCCGGTAGAGAGGAAGCATCACGCCCCAGGGTCAACGCCGTCGCTACAAATTCGTTTACCATTTAGCTTTGAACTTCTATCGTTCATATTTTGAAGCGAACGTGTATTCCACTACTGATTAAGCGAACATCTCTCGTCTGCTCATGCATTCTGCAGTTGAATAATCTTTTTGTTATTTTGTTGAAAGGTATGGTAACTTATGTGATAAATAATTAGCTTTTTTTGAAAAACGAGAAATTTGGTGATATTTTATCGCTCCTCAGAGAAATTTTGTACATCGATTTTTATCTTTACGATGGACGCACTTTAATGAAGTTTTCGCGAAAAATTCTATTACAAACTTAATTGTTATGACTAAAAACAAAAAATTCCAATTTTTGGTGATTGTTTATCGCGTGTCGGAGAAATGTTGTATATCGATTCTAACTTCAAAGATGGATGCACTGTGATGAACCTAACATACTTTTCTGATGAAAATTAATTTTCCGCTAATTTATCAATTTCAACAAACCTCGCATCTAAGAGGGATCATTTTTAACTAGTGACCAAGATTAGAGATGTGCGAACATACGTCAATGGGTGCGAAGGTGGTTTCTTTAGAAAAGGCGTCGTTTATTTGCGTCAAAGTGCGCATCTGAAAAACCGGGAAGCGGAAACGGCTCCATCAATGTCTGAAGGACCCTTGGCTTGACGGTCGCGCCACCTTCTCTGTGGCTAGGCCTCGGGCTTATTTCTTTCAACTGGCCTCCGGGGACGTCGGCAATTCGCCATCAACAATCCGGCCGGCATTTTCCGTGTGCACTTCTCCATTTGCAAACATCGTATAAAGTTTTTATCTTTTAGTTACCCACTCTTCTGTTCAGCGTGAAAATTCGATTCACTTTTCTTTGTATACTTACATTTTGAATTAGCACGGTTTCGTACAGCAATCCCTTGTCGTCACAGTAGTATGCTGCAGATGATTCGGAAGAAAATAGAGAAATAGAGAGTCTTTTTGGAGAACAAGACGAAGTAAGTTGTAGCTAGTGAATTTTTTCTCGCTACATTTTGGTTTATATAGACGAACCTCAATGGTTTTTGGATTTCCACGCTTTTTGATTGCAATCCAAAGAACCATTTCCCATATACGGGAAAATAAGACCATTTTCAGAAAATTATGGCTAAAGGGACGTAGGGATGGAATAAGAGGGCTGTTCGAAAAATCCAATAAAAATGTAATTTTTTCCTCAACTTCATTAATCAAACAGATGACCACAAGGTTTTCTGTAATTGTCGAAGATGTTTTTCTACAACGAACGTTATAATTGTCGGTACTTGCAATATAGTGCTTAATCACTAGATGTTCACGGAGAATTGGGTGTTTCTGCTTGAAATTCGGGTTATAAAAGTTTGGGCCTACGCTCTCTCATTCTAAAATATTTTCATTTAAAGGGCTATAAGGATATTCGTTTTTTTAAATAGAATGTAAGTATTTTTTTCATCGATCTTTATTTTTCATCGAAAAATTCCTATAACCCAAATTTCAAGCTGAAACACCCAATACTTCTCCGTAAACGTCTAATGATTAACCAGCGTTGAAACACCCGGCATACAATCAGTATACAGTATTTAAATCATCTTATATATTTCTCCCTTCTGGTGGCGCCCCACTGTCTCATAGCTGCCTATTATAAATCTGTCAATAGGGGTTGGAGTTATTCAAAACATCGAGTCGCGTCCAAGGGAAACCCCCCTTGCCTCATATACCGTATTTCGTTGTATTTTGGCGTTGAAAGCAATTTGCGTCCCTGTTTGCTGTGCCAGGATTCCCTACCTCTTTTATTGTCGGGGTTGAAATGATGAAGTGAATCGAACCTCGAGAATCTTTGCAGAATCGTTGTTTTGACATTCATTAGTTGTCAGCGTCAAATGTGATCTTCCTTCTTTGAAACGAAGTCGATAAGCGATTACTTTTAAGACTTATGTGCAACTGCCCCTACGCGAAAAAAGTCGTTTTGCTACTAGGTCAAATGTTTTGAATCGGCGCTGCTCAAAATTTCCCTGACAAATATCAGAATTGCTGACCCTCACTTCAAAGCTACCTATGAACAACATTGAGTAATGATGTTTTGAACAATCCGATAGCAATGAGTTTGAAGTCTTCTTATCTCAAAAGATATAATTTATATCATTATGAATGGACGAGTCTAGGAAAAATCTTATCCTTTTTACTTTTAGGCGATGATCGATATAATAGACGGATGCCCGCCGTTGAGATTGATGCCACCTCCAATCTAACTTGTAACTCGGGCGGTAGAGCGTGAACGATTGAATGAATCGAACATTGGTTTGACAACTAATACGACGAAATAACGCCCACGGAATAATAATTCGGGGCGGCAAGCTGGTTTTCCGTCGAATTTACGTTTTCCATTACTCGTATCGCAGTCATTTGATTTTGACATACGTGGGGAAAGACGACTCCCTACTCGGATGGGAATCATTTAGATTTGGTATGCAATAAATCCTCATAGAAATGTTCAGTCAACTCAAAACTAATGAATATCTCGACACAAGTTAATTGGTTGACAATATTCAAGACTCATTCTAACCAGTTGTCAACAAACAAATTTTTTCAAACGGTTGCACAAAACTCGAAGTCGAAGTTAGACAACGTTGTTATCAACATTTGAGAGGAGCTAAATTTTGACATTGATGTTAAAATTTGACAGCATGTCTAAAATTTATGGTTGACGTCTAACAACGTGGTTAAATTTTTATGCAACTTGCTTTTAGAATGTCAATCTACACTGAGCCGCGAAATTAATGCACCACTAACTAGTTAAATTTCGATTTTTCTCACAGAACTCCAGGAAAATAGTGTGAAAATAACTTGTAGAATTCAAAAATTCGTGAATCAGCACACAGTCAAACGCCTTCGCCAAGTCCATAAATAGAGAGTAATACCATTTACCCTCCTCAAAATACTTTAAAGTATGATCAGTGAAATCCATAACCGCACCAACGGCACTTTTACCTTTTCCAAACCCAAATTGGGATGGGATGAATACCTGATTAGATTCGAAATATTGAACCAATTGAGAACGACGTAACCGCTCAAAAATTGTGGACAAATCACGCACCAATGATATTGGTCTGGAATTTTCAACTTGATCAATATTACCCCTCTTGAACAACGGGATTACTTTGGCAACCTTAAGGCTGTCATTTTTTTAACTAGGATATGCCATGACTTCAGTCCTCGTATAGCATCCCTCACATCATTAAATGAAGCTCCAGAAAAGACAAAGGTTGTAGTTCCCCTGATTTTTATTAAACTAATTTTTTCCCCAAATCCCTGATGGTAACGTTTGCAATTGATGTGAAGTAATCATTAAAATCTTGAATAGACCAGGATGAGCTCTTATTATAGCTTCAGGAGCTATTAAAATTTTTAATCTTATTCTACATTGTGCGGGAAACATTTTCAGAGCGCTTAGTTATTTTGTCATTAGCATCCATCCTGGCCAGTCTTATTATATTATAAATGTTTGTGGAGGATAATTTGATCTCTGATGCGTTATACACACATATTCAATCGGATTCAGATCTGGACTGCTCGTTGGCCACACTAGGGTCAGATACTCATGAACGATCCTAGCTGTGTACGGTCTAGCATTATCATGAATTAAGGCTGCCAATGTATGATTCAAAAGAAACGACATAATTTTCTAAAATGTCAATTATGTATCGATCTACAGTTAGTGTGCCATCATCGATAACACAAAGATCAGTACGGACTGTTGGAGCTATATCACTTCACATTATAATTGATTCTCCTCCAAATGATGTTGTCTGCCGAATACTACAGGCTCTGCTATGATCTGCAGTCAATCTTGGACCTGTAAAACGCGCTCGGGGATGAATGTTCTTTTCTTTAAGGCGGCTCCTAATAGTGTCAGCGCTCACCATACAACTGAATCTGTAGACTTCAAGCTGTAGTCAATGTTTCTCTTACTGCTTTCAAAGTAAGGAAACGATCTTCTACAGCTGTTTTTGCTTGTGGTCTGCCTTGTCCTGGTCTCCTGGCATGATCGTTTGTTTCTCTGTGCCTCGTAAGAATTTTGGAGATGGTTGAAGTCCCAATTCGCGACATGATGTACCTTCTCTGAAGAGAGAACACTTTCATCTCTTGCTAAATTGCGTTAAACGTTCCATGATTTCGAAATTGCTGTTTTCAATATTTGAAAATCATTTGTCGTACAAAAACTGCAATATCAAGAAATTCGATGAAAACGAAAGTCTTTTCTGTCCAAATTTTTAGAAGACATCGATTAGGATTCGAGCTAAAACACTTGAAGTAATCCATCAAGAAGTTTCTAAACATACAGTTATTCTGTTTAGAAAACAGGCATGAAAATCTAAGTGGTGCATTAATTGTACGAGGAAAGCTTTCTTAGATCACGAAAACTAACCGAAATTTGACAAATTAATTGTCGTCAGCATCTCCCATATGCGCAAAATCTATTAACGATTGTTTCGATCACAATCGTTACCCAGGATTGGAATATTGAATATATATTTAGAATTTATCGCCCAACTCCAGACACGCCTTGTTTCATGACCGAATATTTCTGTCAAATGTGTTCCCAAATTCAATACGCCCTTCGCGACTACATCGAATTTGCTATTCTCCGCGCGAACGGACGCCGCCGTCGCGAAATCGATACCTTCGTCTTCGTCGTCGTCGAGGCAGAAGTTGCACATACATCATCGCGAACATGAATTTCAATCCGATATGAAATATGCGGTCGACATTCTCGAACTGACGAATGGTAATAGAAACGATATCGCCTCCAAAATTCCTGGCACGTACGAAAATCGAACTTGCGAATTCATTCCGGCACCATTTGGAAGCTCGCTTTTTCCCTTACAGAAAGTCTGAAAGAAAGTCTTCCGTTTTAATACGATGCCAATCTTCGGTGGCGAAAAGCCCTACAAAAGTGACGATGTTCCTGCTTCCGAGTCTCCACAACTTGTCGACAACGAGTATCCCCCGTTCGTATAATCTGACGTTTCGTGTGTAAGTGGTATACACGGAACAAATTCAAATCGGCCCAAGGGGCGTCTTTCGAAATTCAGACGTGACCGCCACTGTCATTTCAGAACCAAATGGCTGGGGCGTATTTCAACTCAGTCTCCTTTATTTCCGCAATATAAGGACTGTAATAATACAAATGCATTACGACCATGAGAAAATGGGACGACGTCGTTTCGACGGAATTTCGTTCGTTATTTAAGGATATTATTTGGCAATCCCCTTGTTAAGTAAACTCCTTTTATATGTATACGTCAGTGAAAGAGACGGTGGATTATGCTGTTGCTTCTCCTTTTCATCTCCGGCCAGGGATCCGTATGAGGAAGTTTCACGTTCGCACTTTGTTATCCGACGCTGTGAAATATTTCACTCTGATTCGAATACAGGTAATAATCACACTCAGGCATCTCTTAGGAGAAGAAAATGCACCTATTTCGTTCAAAAATTTTAATTAAATTATGGTTTCTCTGGAACAAATTCTTCTTTCTAGGCGAATAATCTAGCTTTGCATGTTTGATCCACAAAGAAGCATCTAGTGTTCGGTAATTCATCATAATTTCATTCGAGATAATCGAAATTATTGCATTATTAAAATGTTTCATAGGATACATCGCATATTTATTAAATATCATTGATTATAATTTCATTACTCTACAAAGCGGACTTTTGAAGTTGTCAATTGGTCTTCTCACTTCTTCTGGTTCCCTTATTAGATTTTCGAATTCCATTCATTATCAATTAACGTGATTCATTTCCATTATCTTTTATAGGAACGTTTTTCCAAAAAAGGTCTTCACGCGAGAGCATTAAAATTCGGCTATAATGGTCAACCGTTTAAATTACAGTTCTCCTTCCTTTAATTATTTATGGAAGATTTTATGGTCTAATTTGCACAAAATTTCGATCAATCACTTGAAATGGAATAAATTTGGAGTTCATTGTTGTCTATTAACTAGACTTGAGTTTTCTATTCGCTTCATAAGCATTCGTAAGATTATTTAGATAATAAAAAACAAATTTCGATTAGAAGAAGTATAGAAAGTTATTGAAACCGTTTTGGTGGAGGCGCCGACGTAGTACAGTAGAAGCTCCTTATTCGCGCTTCCTTCATTCGCGATTTCGTTATTCGCGGACTAAAAAAATGCGACCCAATTTCTATATTCGCGGCGAAAAATTTCTTTATTCGCGGATGCCAATAGGTTTCCAATCCAATATGCCGTCAAATGAACTGAAAAAAGAAAAATTAAGTGAATTTTATTAAAACATTGCCTCAATTATGTTGTTAAATGATAACTCCAAGGACTTTGACATAAGCTGCCTTCGCCGAGAAGTCCTATTTTTAAGAGATGAATTGCTAATGCGACTGCCGCATATGTATCAGTCTGAGTTAAAGGAGCTTTTAAAAACTGCCAAGCGAGAAAAAATTACATAATTCTTCAAACCATTGCCTAAACCTCAAGATTATTAATCAAAATATTCAAAAACTTCAATTAAATTCATTTTTCTATATATTTGTTTTCCCTTTTTTTCTCACCAAGGAACGTATTCCCTATAATCCCATATAAATTACGATTCCGTATTCACGGTTTCTATATTCGCGGCATATTTTTGGAACGTATATCCCGCGAATAAAGAGCTTTTACTGTATTTCAATTTTTTGGAGGTATTGTAAAGTATCAATGAATTTTTATTTCGAATTATCATTCATTATATTTGACTCCAAATTTCGGCCGAGTTGCCCTTCCTCTACTTATTCTGCCTGGAGAATAAATTACTTGGTAAATGTTTGCCAAATCTCGTACTCCTAGATCTGAAAATAAGATCGCAAAAAATTCACGAAAATCTTGCAGTTTTTCGAGTTTTCGATACCGATGGAATAAGGAATCAGACCTGGAAACCATTGATGTCCATCTTTTCCTAAATTTTCGTCGTTCTGCGTAGCGCCGTTTAGCCTGTAGCGTGAACAGAATATTCATACACATGCGCGCGCACGTACACACGCACATACTACCTCAATCGCGTAACGACGGCAAAGTATACGGCTTTATGCCCGCTCACTCCGTGAGCTGGGCAAGCGTATACAACAAGGTTCATGCAAACGTCAGTAAACAAAATCAAATAATTTGTTTTGGAATCATTACAATTACACCATCCAACCTACAAATTACCAAATAGAAACGTATCTTGTTGGTACGAATATCAACTTTTTAAAATAAAGTTCTTCGAAATATATATCTGGTAATCGAACAGTAACCTATCACAATGTCAGAATTTGAAGGATGATGGCAAAGCCATTCGGTATCCGATTTCCCGCATTGCAGTGGCTAATTTGAAGAAAACCGTCGATTTGCAAGCTGTTACGGATGTCATCGTTGCCGTCGCCAGAAATCGCACGCCGAATAATTTCCCTATTATGCATCGCCAATCGAGCACAGCTCTGAACCTAAACCGTCGGCTTGTCACGATCTACGAAGCTGTAGTATTTTTAACACACCGATTGTGCAAATCTGATTTTGAAAGACCGTTCGAAGCGCATTTGTCTGGCGTAAATCGAATTTTGATTGTGTTCAAATTGAAATCTGGTAATTTATAAAATGGCGAACGGACACCCGGGTTGCGTGCAAAGCGATTGTACATACTGGAAAAAAATCTGGAACGACCTTTATCGCTAATTGTGCCCCTTCGTTCCCACGGATAGCAATAGTATTTTGCGCGATACACCGATTCGATTTCATTCCGAATTGCCTTTTATTCGTTCAGATATTACCACGAAAATTGTTTTTTCCAATTGAATGGCTACATTATACAAGTGGCGCTTCACATTGCGAAATTCGTTTCACATATGGAGTATTCCCCATTTTCTGGGTCCAGTAAAATTATATCGAAATAACGGACATCGAAAATTTCATATTCATTCGTTTATTGTACTTGTTGATGTCAAAGAGAATGCAGGGGCACAATCAGAAGCCTCTAGGTTGTGGATTAGAATTATAGGAATGTAGTGGAAGTGGCGGATTGGATTTTCATATGAATGAATGTATGCAATATTTTTCCCTCACAGATTCACTTGACTTTATCAAATTTTGGGAATATAATCTTGTCATATTATTAATTGATATAACTCCACATATGACATCGAAATTTCAACCGTGAATCAGAAAGGTTTTCCGTCTGCGAATCATTTGAGCGTAATTCCGTACGTTGACTCCTCTGTCGCACACTGGCAGAGATTATCTCCAGCGAAATTATAAATCATAATACGATTGAAGCCAAGACGACGTAAAATAGAAGCGCGTTGGTAGATAATGAGTCGTCTCAGAAACCGCGTAATTCGAGCTTTAGACTTGAATGATCTTACCGTCATTATCGCATTTCAAATATACTAGAACAATTGGAAATGATCTCTCCACTTTAGGTCTATTAAACACACTTGTGGATCGTTGCTTATTCGAATTCGATATAAACACCATTGGTTTCTACGTGAAAAATTTGTCATTCCTCCATGGTTTCGAAATAGTTGTTCGAGATAAAACTTTATGTCGCTTCGATAATTATTGGACTTGTCGGAAAGTAACTATCTGTTGAACCTGTTGAATCAGTTTTAACCTGCCTTTTATGGGCCATTCGAAATTTAATGGTACGTGTGGAAAGACGTCAATGGAAAAACCGTTTAACCGGTTTAAAACGGTTAGGAAATTTATAACGTGCTAAAAGTGGCGTGCATTATCACTTTACAACTTTAGTAATCTGTAACGAGTCCGTTTTTATGGATAACATAGAATCATTGAGTAAATAAAACATTCGGTCGAGTTTCTACTTCACCGGGGACTTTTTATATCGACGAGAAACGGAAAGTTGATAATGCCGGTTGTAGAAAAAAAAAAGGAATCGATTAAATCGTGATCCGACGCGTACACATCTAGGACATTGTTCCAAGTTTCGGCGAGCGTAGATACACAAAGGGTCTAATCGGCAACAAGATCGATGGGGTTGAAAAGTCAGCGACTGTCACGTTGACGAGACCCAGTCCTTTTGTTCAACCTTCCGTGCCGATGCGTTGCAGAAAATGAGAATTATACTCGTTAATACGGCTCTTTAATTTTCCGACTCTTCTATAGAATCGATTATGCTAATAATATTTTAATTTTGATCTCACCTATCGGCAGGTACCGTTATTTCATAAAATTCCAAAGTAAGCATGAATAACTGCAATAATATAGGATCTGTACCAACATGCTTGGTGAGCGTCAAGATTCTGCGCTGTTTATGAAATATGCTTGATTTTATCAACAGCGCAGAATCGTGACAGTACAGTAGCGGTTCACAACGCGAGTTGGAACAAACCTAAAGAATAATGGATACATTCAAAACTCACTATGAAGATGGTTTTTTTTCAATTCGGGAAAATTCAACAACTGTTATGGAGATATAGAAACAACGTTATTTCAGCCGGCCGAAGTGGAAGTAGGATTGAGTTGGGAGAAAAAAAGACTATCTACCTGGGAAACCAGTGTTTGATGTTTAACGGGCTCGGCAAACGATGAGAACGTTCGAATATCACTCAGGGGCGTAGTTATGCAAAACTTCTACGACTCGCGCCTTGCTTATGATGAGATAATATTTTGTATTGTTGGCCACATTGCCAATCGTTCGAGCCCTTCTCGACCTGAATTTCTTGCCTACAAGCTTTTTTCAATACGTTTTTATTTTTCTTTCAGGTAAGTTCCACTTCGCATTATCCATGAAATCCCTGGACTGGTGAGTACAAATAATAGTCTTTCGAATTGATTCGTCGTAAATGTGATTGCGACAGCACGACGAATGAATAATCAATCGTTACTCCATTGAAACGCCAGTGCGCCCTAAAATCGCATGTATTTTGCTGCTTTAACGAATTAATTCGTTTCGGGTGGCGGTCCAGTTTTTCGGGTCATGCAATCGAAGACGCGACCAGTCGTTTGGTCTTGTTCCAGAATCGCTCTCTGTCCTGCTAATACATAATCAGATTCACTGATATTACGCTCGAAGGGGGTGTGTTTATATGTGAATAATCCCCACCCAGTTTCGAATCGTCCCTGAACCGAGCTCAAAACTTCGCTGAAAATAAAAAAAAAATTGGACAATAAAATTGTGAGCAAGAGGGGATGCCTCGGTAATGTAATTAAATTTACAATTTATATTCCGAACGGAATCGTATAGAAACTGGTGATAAAAAGGACCAGCGCCTGCACCAGAACGTCGAACTGTTCTGGAGTTATAGTCTATAGATTCTTCCGTTTTGCGTTTCTAAATCGTCATAACGTTCCATTTTCTTAATCAATATACGATTCGCAAAGCATAACAAGAATTCATTTTCGTTTATGCCCGTAGCCGTCTAAGATAAAATATTTTTCGCTAAGAAAAATTTTGGTAATGTTATTTCGTAAACTATTTTTATTCACAAAACGTCTGGTTGAGAGTTTTTTTGCTGAATGTCCCATTAACGGTCAGCCAAAGTTGATTGGACCTTGATGCGAATTGAAGTCTTTTCTATTAGATATTCTCTCTTAAATCAATACTTCAATTTCCAGAAACGAAAATGTGGGATGCTCCGCTACCCCCTAGAACGACACTCCTCATATCATTCACTTTGACACCCTGACATGATTTCTCAAATTTTTCCGAACCCACACCCGAGTACAATGTTTGCAATAATAATCTGAAACATTCGTTCGAATCAAGAATTGTCTCAATTCCGCTTGCGCGAAAAAATAACAAAGATAACAAAACTTTATTGGATGCGTGATTGGAACAATCCGATATTTACGATCGTTTCTATCGTGTTTTAAAATTTTATGTTATTGCACGTAATTACTGGAATGGTCCGGGATTTCCACAACTAACAATTCCTCATAAAATTTTATGAACCGTAGCGATATACTCCAGCTTGTCCAGTGCCGTAACAGTTAACTACAATACGAACGTATAATTTCCATCCCGAATGAAGAGTTGCAAATAGAAAATAGCATAAGAAATTTTTGTTTTATTAATTAACAATCAAAAACTTACACACATTTCATCTTTTCTTTATCAAATACATTGTAAATTTTGTTGGTATAAAAATTTCTACTTCAAAAACTGAAGTTTTCTTTCAATTTTTCCGATGTCGTTCAAATAGTATGTCGAAGCAAACAACCACACCCCAATCGTCTCTAATTGATTTGCGTTTGTTAACAATTTTTTCACGAAAAAGTGCAATAAAAGTTCTATTCTATTTTGACTCCCTTTCTTTGTTTTCAATAGATGTTCTTTTCATAGTATGCATTGAAATTAAACACAAAATGCGGTATCAATAGATGGCGTTGATAACGTATCCTGATTTCAGGTCATATGTCAAATATCAGGTTAGTTTTGATCTTGTCTTTTTGTCTGCGGGTGAATTAATTACAGTTCAAGAAATCCATAAACTACCAGAAACCCAACGCAGTTCCTGAAGCAGTTCGGGGATGTCGGAAAAAATATGTAAAAGGCAATTAACAGTGGGTACTATTTTACGTGGAGTTTCGAAATCGCTGCATAAACTCAATGCAGACGAGTTGCATCAGCAATGTACAGATCGACCAGGTAAAACTAATACCAAATAACTGAGAATCATAGAGAAAACTGATTTCTTGTGAATAGTGAGGACTGCCCACGCTAAAAAAACTTGGCGGGGGGGTCAAAACCATAAAAGTTACGAAACGCCCACCATCGCGTCAAGAATAAAACATTCCCAAAAGATGATTAATAACACGACGAATATCCCATTTTGCAATGTTTCATCGAGCGGCAAAAGTCATAATATTGGTGTAAACATTCAACAAGTCATGAACAATCTGAAATATAATCGACCGCTCAATGGTTTGTCACCGACGTTGATTCACAACATAAGCACGGCTGTTACGAAAATGAAGGAGGACCCCAGCATAATAAGCGTTACTAGTTTGACTTCTAAATCAGGGTGAGCACATTCTCAAAATACAAAAAAAACTTCGTAGTAATTATTCCCTTCAGATGTAGAAACTTGAAGTGTCCATTAGAGCTGCCCCATTTAGATTACAAAAAATTGGAAGAAAAAGCTCGTTTACTTCCCGATACCATTGGGGAAGATGATGACGCTGAAGGGTTAACAAATCGCGAGTCCCTTAGAAGTCCTTTAGGCCCATTCGATTGGATAGAAGACAGAAGTAAAAACTGCAATTGTAGTTATGCGAGGGGCTCTTATGATTTGGATCCGTTTTCTAGCAACTATGGTAGCAAACTGCCAGATTCTTAAATTGTTACTTGGAGCATATTTGCTATGCAAAATTTATTGTACAATAAAACTATAAGTTATATATCGCTTGCTAAGGTGCTTATAAGTAATCAGTGTGGAAAATAGAAAAACCGTCATGATGTTGATAAGGTTGCGCCTGCAACTAAGTTTCAAAACTTCAGTGGTTTTCACCCGGATTTGCAAAAATCATATTGTGGTTTGAAGGTCCGATAAAAAACTTCAACAGTTTATCCTTTGAAAGTTCCCCCTTCTTCAAAGTCTCACGTTTTTTTGTTCAGTCTAGGATTTTGTGATTTGAAAATCAAGTACGCGTGGAAATTTTCTATTTAGTATTTGGTTATCAATTACATGTCAAGTAGAATTTTTTTATTCCCGATTCTTTTTACTTAAAAGCGGGTCGAGTAACTTCAGCAATTCAGCCCTGAACGTACTATTATCGTCCGCATCTAGAGAATTTTGGAAATGGCGGAAAGAAGACAGGAAGCTGTCGATAATATTCTACGAGGGATAACGAAATCGTTGAACAGATTGACCCTTAGAGAGTTGGAACGCCATTGCTCCGAGTATAAGGGTAAATTATTTATACATATACGCGTTGCCTCAAAAAAGTTGCTTTGCTTCGTCAAGACGAAGTTTGATTTCTTTTTTCTTGTTAGTGAGAACACCACATAAAAAAACATGGCGTTATCAAGAACATAGTAATTATGAAATGGAAACCGTTGCTTCCAGAAGAAAGCGTTCGCAAAAACCCAATACAAATTCCTTCGGCATTCCATTCTGTAGCGTTTCGTCTACTGGCAGAAGTCACAACATCGGCATTAATATTCAGCAGGTCATAAACAGTCTAAAATATAACCGACCGCTAGATGGTTTGTCACCAACATTGGTTCATAGCATGAGTGCGGCCGTGTCGAAAATGAGGGATGATCCCACCATAACATCTAATACCAGTTTAACGTCTAAAATGTCTGGGTGAGAAGTTCATTTCTAATCGCTCTTTTTGAAATTAAAAAAATTTTCAAAACAACTTTTTATCTTCAGGTTTAAAAAACTGAAATGTCCATTGGAAAAGCCCCACTTGGACTATAAAAAACTAGAGGAGAAGGCTCGGTTTCTTCCCGACGTTGTGGAGGATACTGAAACGGATAATGACACACGTCATGAAACTGTTAAAAGTCCGTTGGGCCCATTGGATTGGATCGGAGATAATATCAAAATTTGTAATTGCGGCTGCGTTAGAGGATCACATGAACACGATCCGTTCTCCAGCAAGTTAACTAACAGACAGTCAAGGTGCTAGACTCATGTAGAACGCTAGAAAACTGCACTAAATTTTTTGTACACTATTCTTCATTAAATATAATAACGAGGGATTTCGGATGAATCATTTTTGATTTTTGTCGATATACACCGGGTGTGTCACGGCGACCTTCGTCGATCCTTATATGAGGAACTATGAATCTGACAGATTCCAACTTTTGACACTTAACCAAGTTGCGTGAGGGCTACCCCGACAAAATATTTTCAGCTTGATGCCACTTCTGGTTATACCCGAAACAGATCTAAAGTTTCTCATTTCAAATGGAACACTCTGTATATTATTGAATTTTATTCTATTATATTTTCCAAAAATATTTTTGCATCAATCAACAGTCGTTTGTAACATCTATTTCATAGGTATAGAAACCGATTACAGTATAGTAAAGAAGTCGGTGGCTATCAAATGGACCAGTATGAAGGACCGAATACTTTGAATTTATACTCAATAGACAACAGCCATTGGGCGTGCTTAACATACGGTTCAGTAGCGCTCGAAATTAATCTCAATCCGTTTTAGGCAATTCGCGATTGAAAATGCAATCTGAATTAGGTCCATAAAGTATTCATAACCGTCGATAAACTCGTAACAGTATGATGATGCGCATCCAAGCTGACGTCACTGGAACTTTCGATATATCAATGATTTTTATATTAGCGCAACTGTCGAGATTTGTCCACTGGGAAAAGCTCAAAGTTTACTCTGTTCGAATATTTGGGAGAATATGTCGCCATATCCCGTTACCTAGCAAATCAGAATAATTTTCGATTTTTTGCATGTTCATCAGACGTGTTTTACATAATATTCCATCTATTTTTCCCGCTGACTTCAGAATACAGCAAGAAATAAGTGAAAATAGAACGATAATACATCAGTTCCCCAAAAATAGTATTTAAAATTCTTTGTACCTAAACTGTAATTGTGATTAGAGGACAACATATTGAAAACGATGTTGGATAATACTATCAAAGAGTAACGACCTACGATAAGGACAAAGCTACTACACAATTAGCACCTAAATTATTTCGATTTTCGAATGTGGCGAGCTCGATTTAAATCTGTCGTCACTGGTACGATGCTCGTGATGTGAAATGGGCATACGTTAATCTATCGTATCATAACCTATCGCATATGTGATGTTTAATCTCTGCAAATTATCTATCCTTGATTGCTCGATTCCAAAGTGAAAAAAGATTTTTTTCGTAATTGATTGACATTAACATATCCAGTCGAAACTTGTATCTATTAAAATCATTTGATTAACGTTATATTGAAATCATATTGTTTTTATAGGTTCAAAATGAATTTGAAGACAATTAATTTGTAGCGTCCGCAGAATTCTATTCCTTTTAATCTATGAGCCCGCACTATTTTCCTAGAGAAAAATTATTTTATGCTCAGGGAAATAAATAATAAGATAAGTGGACAGATACAGTAATGAAATATGGCGACCAATTCAACTTTGTTCTTGCAATCAAATAGAACGGTAGATAAATTACAAGCCACTTATCATTAGACATAAGATGATCTACGAAAGATGGCTTGGACCATATATGACATATGTGTGTCAAACAAGAATTTTCTAGTTTCATTTTTCTTCCAGACAACGAAGCCATTTAATTTGTGGAATATACTGGGTGAACACTTGTAATATACTCCAAAGTGGTTTCGAAATGTCGGATAGATATTGCAGAAAACAAGAAAATATTGATAACCTTCTTCGCTGTTTCTCGAAGTCAATGCATAGGCTGTCGCTGACCGAACTTTTCGATAAACCTAGCGAATGCCAAGGTAGACCAATTTGTTCGTTTCAAATCGGCTTATAGACAAGTTTTTTTTTTGTGAACGTGAATAGATAATTTATAATTGCTTCTTTCTTTATTATTAGTCAGAACGAGACGTAATCCAAATTATAAAAATTACGAATCGGAAACCATCGCATCGAGAAAGAAGCAATCGAAAAAGGCGAGTAGCAATACATTCGGAATTCCATTTTGCAATAGCTTGTCTACTGGCGTAAGCCACAATATAGGCATCAACATCCAACAAGTTATGAATCAACTGAATTACAATCAACCGCTAGATGGTCTGTCACGCACCTTGGTTCATAACCTGAGCGCGGCTGTGTCGAGAATGAAAGATGATCCCACAATTACGTCCGATGCAAGCTTGATTTCTACTGCAAGGTGAGAGGGAAATTGAAATCTAACCGTTTACTGAAAGAAAAACATGATTTCCCTCAGAAGTAAAAGAACAAAATGTCAATTGGGGAAGTCCCATTTCGACTACAAGAAAGTCGAGGGAAAATCTCGATTTTTCCCCGACAATATGGCGGAGGAGTCGGTTAACCAAGATGATGCGACATATCGGGAATCTGAAAGAGGTCCGCTTGATTGGATGGAAAACGCGGATAAAATCTGCAAGTCTAGTCGAACAAGAAATGGGCTTGAACAGAATCTGTTTAGTAACAATCATAATAGCGGACTTCCAGAATTGTGAGCGTATGACTAAGAAATTTCACTAAATTTATTGTGGAAATTCGAATAATGGGAATATTGAGAACTATTCATGAATAAATATATGAATAAACTTTTTTTCATACGTAGTATGTTCGGGGTTCAATCTTTTGTATGGATTTCTAATGGCCTTGAATTGTAACGATTGTCCATGAATTTTGATGTGTGTTTGATTAATTAAGGAATTTCTGTGTTGCATTCATCGCGACAATTCATACAGCTTTTACGGAAAATAGAACTCGGTTTGATATTTCTATGTAGGCTGAAAATTCCCATGAAATAATCTATTTGTTGCAATTTCTCAACTGTACATAATTTTACATCGTATCATATTACGGATTTTTAAGCGTGAAAAACTTCTGAAAAAGAAATTACGAGTTACAAATACTTTTAGTTGGTTGTGGTTTTTGAATAGTTTTTATTAGCAATAAATTGAACGGTTCGAGGAGGTGGGGTGTTGGGAAGAGTAATTTTTACGAGCCGAAAAGGGAATGGCCGAGAACTTTATCCCAGATAATACGGCAACGTTCCATCGATAGGAGGATTTCGGTTCATAGAAACGGTCGAAATCCATAACTCATGCAAAAGCCAACTTTCCAGCCCGTCGTCCTTCCCGTTAGGAAATTTAATTAAACATTGTAAAGTGCTCAGCGGGACTGTCCAAACCCGATACCACCGTCTGTTTGAAGTTTTGGATATAAAGCACCTAACATTATTATTATTGACTGAGGTACCGAGGACGCACCGGATCTGTTGACATTGGCGAAGAGATACCTTGTAGAGAGCGGAGGAAATTGTAGTTTCCAAACGGACGGCTTAAGATGCGACGAAGCCGCTTTCGTCAACAAAACGGAATCGATCGAAAATCTTCGATAAGTACACATCGAAGGACCTTCATGTCGAATCTTATAGGGGATTACCTTCAGAGTGAAGCGCGAATTTTTGCCACGCTCGCTGAATGGGAACCTTTCGCAAATTGATACTCCTCGAAACTGCGACAGCTTTAATCGGATGAATCGTCTCTACCGCTTCCAATTTCGATTGGTCGCCAATGAAAACATGAATTATTCTATTGCGTCCGAATAAACTGATTTTTTTTTTTTTTGGAATGGAATATCGGAAAAGTTAGTTGGACGAAGGGTCCGGATAAATCGATGAAAAACCTTCGGACGCGGGAAATAACAGATGACGTTTCACGGATGAGGAATGGCGACAAATCAAATCACAACATCGAACGTAGGGGTTTGGTCATTCGATAGATGAACGGATAATCAGTGTACATGTGTTGCCGTCTATCACGTCACTCGCTTAACCGAACGTACTGCTAGAAATACTTTACGTAATGTGATGAAGAGTTAGAAAATGTTATTTTTTTTCTTCAGACTTTTTGTGTAATTGTTGGGTCGAGCGACAAAATCCAGAACGACTGTATCAACAAACCATCAAGTATTCTTTTATAATTCATGAGTTTACTGATGATGCTAAGCTCACTGCAAAAGGTTTTCCAGAAGTGTTTCGCCAAAGAGTTTTCCCCAGAATAGTCGGAAGCCTTAACCGTCAGTGCTCCGGAGCGTTAGGATAACTGCATCAAAGGAAGACGCCAGATGCCTCTTCCGTTGACATCATTAAGGAAGCTCGAATTACCCCAATTATTTGGGATTGTTTGAATTCTTTTCCCTTTCAATTCGGTATCGTGACGTTTCCGGAATTTAATTATCGGTTCATTAGGCAATAATCGAATTCGATTACGTCAAAGAACGGCGATCCCGGTGTACGGCTAATTTATTTTCGGACGGATAAATCCTCAGAAGAAGGTGGTATCGACGAATTTCAATTATTAATATTCGCCAGGGCGGTGCGTCGCGATTCGAATTTCCACTCGGAAAATGTCGTTTCCGTTCCGGAACATTTCTCCTAATTTTCGGTGCATGTTTTATCTCGTGACAATTTCCGAGTTTATAGCCGGCCCAAGTTATCTTCGCGCCGGATTAACTCGTCAAAATTCGGGGTGTTTGTCATACGGAACGACTGTTGTTAGTTCGCATAATTGCAGCTGCACGTTGAGAAATTTCCTAGATATATCACGAGAACGGGTGACGGTCCTAGTCGGTATATAAGACCGGGAGTTTACCGGGATTTACGACCGCGACCCGGAGCGCCACACATACACACATGCCTTATTAGATTTTACGATCCGTACTTAAAGCCGTTCGTTATTTTTAACGAATCGGTGACATTTGGAAGTTTCCCCGCTCTTCCATAATATCATTGTTCTTTACGCCGGCTCAATTTCACCAGTTCAAAGCACATTTCCTCGTTTTCCATTAGGAGAAAACGCTCCGCCGTTGAGGCACAACCACAGAAACGTACTCTCACGATGAGTCTTGTGTTTATTAGTCCGAATTGATGATGAACTTGGAGGTGAGGTTTTGCTCATTACCTACCCGCGGGTCCGCTTTCTCCAACTTCGCAAACGGCAACTCGTAAACGGCCCCCCACGGTAAGCACAAAAGTTCGCGAATATTAAAATGTACAGGCGTGTTTTTGTCGTTCGCTAAATGAAACTTCGCGATCTCGTCATACCGGTGCGTGTTTTATTCATGACGATGTATAGAGGGGAAACGGAACGGGAAAGCTCGAATATACAGGCGTGACGAAAATATTCATCGATATGTGACTAGTTTCACTAAACTGCATCGAAGATTCTGTGTCATTTGTGCCTATACAATCTCAATCGAAAGGGAAGAATGAAATGAATTCATTCGAATTGATATGTTAGAGCTTATTTACTGTCTTCCGTTTTCCAGATCAGTTCAAAATCTACATTGACAAAATTCCATCTTCTGTGATATCGATTGTAGCCTTCAGATTGAACGCACTTAAAAGAAACATTAATCATATAAATTGGTGGATGCGCCAATGTGATCAAACATTTACATTTACATTAGTGATGGGCGATCGTTACTTAAAAAACAATCTACAATCGAGTAATCGCTCATTCGATTGTCGATTCAGTAGTTCCTCGCGATGATTTCTCGATTAACAATCCACGAACTACTAAATACTAATTTCAGCCTAAGTTGCGCATGCCTTTGTACGACTGTATGTCATTACCGGTAAGAGTAGGGGTTGCATTGCTGAATCGCAGTATTTCAGGATTTTTGCGATAAAAATTTTGTTTCTTCAGAAATTTCATAATTTTCACGAGCATAGTATAACTGTAGTCTCAAACTTGTAAGTAGTGACTCACGGACCAACAAAGTTCACCACCAATACAATTGCAATCCATCTCTTTATAACTACTGAAGAACATATGTTTCAATAATCTGACAATTTTTCTGAATAGTAGGCAAGTAATTATCTCTTTGAGCTTTCAATCCCCTGTCACTTTCAATCAATCATTAATTGATGAGAATATCTTTAAATAAATAAACATTTTCTAAATCGTCAGATTAAGAAAACCCCTCCAACTAATCGTTAGATTATTGGTCAGCACATCAAGATGAACCATCTGTATAATGATCTGACGCGCCCGATTTTTTTTTTAACATCTTCATGCAGGCCTCAATAGCTTACGTCACGTCCCAATCGTCAGTCTTTTCAATGGGATGTTCTTTTAGGTTCACCTAACATCCCCTCTAAAAATGTTTTCTTTCACATTTTCGAAAACTCCTACAAGCTTCCCCCACCGCTAAAAGCATATATATCATATGACTTTTTTTCTTTTTACCATCTTCTTCAAAATCTAGTAGGGCTCCACGACGCTCGAGTGAATACACATTTAGCCCGCTGGACTCCCCTACTACCAGTGTGATGTTTTCATGGTTGCCCGATAACCATGTGTCTAAAGTTTGTATTGAAGAGATGAAATATGTTCGCATAGATGTTTATCTGTAAATTGGGATGTGACAGTGAGAAGGATTCTTATATTCAAGATTTTTAACAACATGAAAATATAAAGATGTTGGCCCATTTCGTGTTCAGAGCCAAAATAACTTCCTACCAAGTTTACCATTAACTAAATTTTTGCTTCATCCCTAGATTGCTGAATTATTTTAAATAATAAAACATTCACATTTGTCGATAGCGAATGGATTTTCATTTGTTTCGGAATAAATTGAAATTATTCTGAAAATTGAAAAAAATTATGTCATTCGTGGATGTCCCCAATCCTGATTGAATGAAGCCGATCCTGCTCAAATACGTCGATTGAATTGGAACATTCCTGGTCATCGCATTCTCCTTCTTGATCATCCATATTTTACTCGTTTCCTAGTTGCGGGCAATGGTCCAAGTTGCTTAATATTCGTCCCGGACCCTTTGACGATAGATCGTGAATTCGCGAATTAACCCGGTCGTTTGCGGTTGCTCGTTTCAATTCACCTGGAACGATCCCACAATCGAGATTGGAACTTTATGGCCGTACCGATCGTCTCGTCTGTGGAATACGCAAGACCGTTTGCATTGCCAAGCTGCCATTCAAGAATTGCGAATAATCCTGTCCCGAACGAGCAGACGTCAATATGAAGCCAATGTGTACAGCGGAATGCGGCTTGTCGCGTTCTGATCTATCTCGAGAATGTAACAGCCTTCTGTAAAAGCGCGCTCTTCACTAAGATGTACAAATAGGAGCGGCACATTTCAGTGGCGGCAAACATTAAATATGAATTATGACTTTATGAGTTACAAGGCTACGCTTTCTTTTTCAAGAATGTGTTTGCTGTTCGTTCCCTCTAGATGCTAATTATTAAACCGATAGTGTGTTTGTGTGTATTTTAGATATATTGAGAACGAAAATAATTGTCGATATAATTATATTGGAGTGAGCTCATGTATATTTAATGGAACCATTCAACGTCATACGTATAATGTAGGTATAGTTACATCATAAATAACCGACTATGAAACATAGAAATCCTATTGAATTGTTTTTGCAGCATAAATTTTGAAATGCCCTTCCTTTTTTTTACTCCGAACTGACATATTCACAATTGCATACGAGATTTCAGATAGGTTGTCATTTCTTGCTTGCTTTCTCCATATTCACCTATAGTTTATTTTATAACGAATGTGGAAAGTCGATGATTTGATGCGAGTGTCAGTTTGATGAACGAGGCGAAACGAAGTGCAGGCTAGACACTTGCGATAAAATATGACTTTCCACGAGTAATAAACGACAATTTTCAGGCAATCACAAAAATGGAATTAAATCAAGAATCATTTATTAACACAACGTAATTGCGACTTCCTTCCATGTGAAACTGAATGGTTCAGTCTGCATTCTTTAGATTATGCGACTAGTTTTATACACAATAAAACACTTTTTAATAACAGAATTCGTCTCTATATTTCGCAAGCAAACCTTGCATGATCACGAGAAAATGGCAATAGATCAAGTGAATATTATAAATATTTATATGTGAACTAGATATAATAGTATGAAAAATTTTTAATTAGAAAATAATTCAGTTCAATATTTTGTGTGGCTTTGAGGAAAAGATAAAAATTACTAGTATTTCTTTTCCTCAAAGCCACACAAAATATTCAACTGAATTATTTTTTAATTAAAAATTTTTTATACTATCATATATTATATTATATCTAGTTCACATACAAATATTTATGATATTCACTTGTTCTATTGTCATTTTCTCGTGATCATGCAAGAATTTCTTGCGAAATATAGAGACGAATTCTGTTATTAAAAATTGTTTTATTGTGTATAAAACTGGTCGAATACCCAAGAGCTAAATATAATAAATATTTAGCGAAAACCAACGGCTTTACGTAACTTCCGAAGCACGATGGTATTCTGAAATTAGGTTGGAATTCACTGGGATTTGAACCCGGTTTTTCTGCGTGATAGGTCAGTACTACGCCTGTTGAGCTACCAATGATGTGTCAGTATCCGTGGGCAGTAGTGTTTCGGCGAGTCATAGTGTTTCAGCTCATTCAAGTGTCAAATATTTTTGAAAAATCTTGACGAAACGAGTATTATGCAGGTTTTTCGACTATTTTCTGCTTTTTCCTAGTGATAATTTAAAAACAATTTCCGCTTTATCGTTATTAGATATTAATCTTGGTTTTTTCTTTGTGTCTGAATCTTAGTAGTTGAATTCACCGCATAACTGGTTAAAAACACCGGTTAATCGAGTACCCGATTAAATTTGAGCATTCTTAGTTTGAAATACATATTATGCCGTGTGTTTCGGAAAAAAAGCGAGTTAAATTAATGATCAGTTTTAATTGCGCAGTTGGTCATTAGTAGTGTATATTTCAGGAATAATTGCAGTTCCATCTTTGTCCGATTCCTGTTTGTTTGAATCAACGGTGCCCGAGCGTCACTTGGCTCCTTCACCAATTCGTATCGCAAATTCACGTTGAACAAAGAACAACAAGCCTTAATTCACGAATTAATTACTCGTAGCTCCATTCCGAAAGATAGCTTCCGCGATTATCCGGCCCTCGTTCCCGTTCTTTCACGAAAGAAAAAGATTAATTATGCAACGGCGATATTTCAACGTTCCCCATTGTCGGACGTTGGGAAGAGTAATTTCCAGATCGATTCGTATCAGGAAGGAAACAAGCGAGCGCGAATCGAATTTAAAATATGATCCTCGCCTGTATTAACTACCTGATTAGATTGCAATCCCGAACGATTAATGTTCCGACCCAAATGTATAAAAACCGAAAATGGAGATCGTCCAGAAAGTAAAATTAAAATTTTGATTAATTATCGGATCGATTAATCGTCATATATACTGCATTCGAATTTTTGTTGGAAAATTTTGCGGCAGTGCAGAGCACTTAATTGCAGACACCCGCGCTATGATATATTTCATTTTCATTGCCTATTTTCCTTGTTCGTCCTACAATACGATGATTAAAACATACATGCGTCTATCTTTTTTGGGAAATAATTTTTCATTCGAGAAAGAATGATTCGAAAAAAACACTGTGACGCATCAAGGAAAATTTCATCCTAAACCGTATTCTTAACTGTGCACGGTTAAAAGGGCGAGCGGAACGCAACTCCGAATGCTTTGAAGAATTATAAATATTGTCTTTGTTGAGTGGTTACATGGTGCTCGAGGCGATGCCGACGGCGTCTTCACGGCCGAATCAACTGGCTCTCAGACGTCGTTACATTAATTTTTCAATTTGTCAGGACTTTCACGATTTTCCTTGAATCGACCTTCTCGAAACGATATTAATTGCTTTTGCTCGTTCCATTCGTGCGTTTGCAGTGTCATGCATGATTTTTGTTTAGTCTCTATATAATCTCTAAATTTTTTGTTACCATGTTACCCACAAGGCGAGTATTTTCCAAGCCCGACTTTATTCCGAACTTGGTAAGAAAAAAATGAAATCCCCTATTTTCCCCAGCTTGCGATTTCGTTCGAAACGACACATATGGTAGGCCCAATTCCGGTCGTCGTTTCTAAAAACACGACGAAGGTTTACAGTTTAGAAACAACACAAAGGTGACCCCATTTGGCCAGAATTCTGCGTTCAAGCGGTGAAATTTTGCTAAAAGAACGTTGATATCGACGGAATACGAATCGAAATGGAAAAAATTAAGCGAGTCTTAGGACTACTGTTTGCGCTCCCTTCAGACCTATTCGCTGGAAAAGAAACTTCTAGATGGACGCTAATATAAATCAGAGCTCGACTAAATAAGAAAAGTTTCCGGACCGAAACTCTCGCTCTCTCGTCAACATTAATTATCGCTATGACTTTATTTGTTGTTTTCATCTCTGCCGGTTCCGAGAGTTTCACTTTCGAAGTCGTCGCCTCCGGACAGTTATTCACGATTAAGATCGGAATGATGGTGGTGGTGTATCGGGCGGGGGCTATATTGCGACCTCCTCGAAAACTCCCGAGGGTTCGTCGAGATATTTTCCAATAAATCCGACACTGTTTATACGAAGGCAATTTTGGCGACGAAAACGCCAACTTACACCCACTTGACTCGATTGGCCCCCGAGCCAGCATTAAATGTTTACAGACGATTTCGGAAGAAAAACGTTGACGGTTCAACTTTTGTGATGGACACGAATGTGCTGAAATTATTCGTCTAATATTCGGAGGCATGCGGTAGTTGGAAAGTTTGAAGAGTTATTCGAAGTAACGTGTGTCTTCGTGCTGAATTCAGATTTCTCAGGTTATCTTATCAGCTTTGTCGCGAAACTTTCGTACAAAATAGGTTAACAAGCTGCTTGTCGAGCGTGATGAGTTTTATGGCATGAATTTGACTTAAAGTTTTCGATTATTCATAAACTTCGCAGATAAGCATCGGTAAATCTTGTATTTTACATGAAAATGTTTTATTGAAGTTTAGCTTTGTATGTTTGAACACTTGGGATGTATTAGTAAGTTTACTTTGCGCACTCGATCTCAAACTATTCGGAATATATCTCACATCCGTATATTCCATTCTATTGTAGTGCGACCAGTTAGGTTATGATACAAACATCAAGCTGTTTCAATTTAGTTGGAATGGCGATTTCCTATCGAAAATTGAAAAAAAATCCCAATAAAATCGATATTTTGCGACCGTGCTTCGCATAGTTCCAACGGAAAAACGCGTTATATGTATGAAAAGGAGCAACGATGCCAAAACCGTTAGTATAACAACACAATCTCAATTAGGGTCAGCATAACGAGGGAAAAATAAGAGAGAGGTCAAAAAGAGACATCCGCTAATTTCCTCTCCGCCCCGAGCTCGTTCGTGCTTTCGCTTTGTGGTAGCGATGAATAATCATAGGAAAACGCGCTAGATGCACACCACGATCCGTGATTCCGTGATTTTCATTTGATAACGATCTGATTTCTTGTATGAACAAACTTGCCGCAATTCAGATCGAATCGATTGTACCCGACAGTGAGGTCAAACGTGCAAAATCAAATTTTCAATTTTACAGAAAGCCTAGAAATGTGGACCGCCTTCGCTCCCCGACGTGAACTGGAAATTCGACCAAATTTTCTCGATGATTTCCTTTGCATTATACAAATCAACGGTCTTCCGACAACCATTCGCGTTTTAGAACCGCCTTAGCTGGCGCGGCGCCTGGATTCTCGTAGGGCCCGTAAATTTCGGACGCGGGATGGATAATGCTTGCCCCTTGTTTTGGTGTAAATATTCAATCGGTTTTCAGATCGGTACGAAGAGGAATCAAATTGAAATTCTCAACTGTCCTCTAAGCATTTCAAGAAGCTTCCATTTACGTTCTACGTCTTTATTCCTGAATTTCCTATGTGTATATCAGAGTTTTCTATTTTTTCATACATCATCAGAAACTGACATTTTCCTCCTTCTTTTGTGGAAGAGAAGGAGTGTTTTACCTTTCAAGGGAGTCAATGTTAGAGGTGGACGCTGAAAGTCTCTTTCTTCCCCATCAACAACGATTTGAACTGACAAAATGACGTAACACGTTATGTTAGATGGAAATATCAACACGTATTTGATTGCCAATGAAATTTTGAAATCCCAAAATGACAAAAAATTCGTCAGAACCAATAAATACTGTTGTGTCGTATGGAAAATTATGAATATGCCTCTGGAGTAAAGTGCGGTTCCGTCCCTTGAATGATTAATGCCCTCGGAAAGCCTCGGGCATAATTAGCGGAAGGGTACGATGCACTTTTCTCTCTTGGTATACAAATAACTACTGAAAAAATGAATCATTTTCAAATTCAAATCACAATAACATTCACTTTTTGACTTCTGAGGCCTGATTTCTGGTATCTGTTACACCAAATTAGTGTGGCGGCTCTCCGCTCCGCTCACTCAAACGTGCCGTTCAGTGTTATTAGTTCTTTCAAAGACATACAGTGTGCCATACTACACCGCGCTGTGGGGTTACTTTGAACGAACAAACGATACTGAGTGCCACGACACACTGTGCTCATACGAAGCGAACCACCGAACGAACGATAGAGCCATTGCATCATCGTTTGCTCTATAGGTTTCATTTGTTCGCTTCATTATCAAATGTTCTACTTTTTTCTACTAATTATGAATTTCTAGAAGATAATACATTGGAAAAATATTCTATTTCATTTATTATTAGCGATGGCACATCACCTATATATGAAATGCGTTTAAAATTCGATATATGAACAATTTACATATGAAATGATATACAGCTTATTCCACTTGTAGTAAACATATTAGTATCAAGTTCTGTTAGAAGCAGAAATCACGTCATCTTGAAAAGTGTTCTCATGAAATTTGATTTTTGGCTCAAAATTTTCCTAATATCAATCGAATTTAATCGTTTCATTCAAACTGCAGAACAGCTTATTGAATATTTATGAGCATAAATTTTTAGACAACACTTTCAAATTTAACTCGAATCGAAACATTCACATTACATTGAAATTCATAATGAACTGGAAAGAACCGTTCATTTCCGGGAGGCGCACAATTTGAGAGTGTAGTTCATTCTGAAGGTGCCGTTCGATCGGAATGAGCCACTCTTTTCAAGAGTGCAATGCTCAATTCGAAGAAGCCGCTCATTCGCTCGACCGAACGGCACGTTACCGTTCACTTAAGTGTGCCGTTCAAAGTGAACGACTCGTTATTAAGCGACCCAGCATTACACCAAATTTAAAATAATTTTTCAGAATTCAGCCCCAAAATCTAAATTTATCCTACGATAGACTCATACTTTGAAAAATCACAATCTCGGTAAACGTTTTTGCGAATTTTCTCGGTGGTGCGCAAATGACTAACAAAAATCTTTCAATTTCGGGAAGCGGGAATTCCTGTATAGTAAAAATACCTGAAACTATTAATTAAAGTTTAATTCCCAGCAAAGAAAAGAATCAAATTATAATATACCCGAACTGAATTTCGATGAATGATTAAATTTTTATGTGCTCAATCGATATAAATAAAGAATCGATAAGCCGACTGTTGAAATAAAGTATTATTCACGTAATGAAATAAGAGGTAAGAAAAATAAATGCCTCGCTCCAATATATGCCGAATATTTCCCCGGTACTTTATTTTCTTACATTCAAGTCCATTAGTTCACTAAAAGGATTCCAAAGTTATGGAAACCCTGACTACGACCGATCGTACCTGATCGATGAGCAGCTTTTTTCGGTAAAAGAGGTTCCGCCTTTTTCGCTGATAAGGCGGATGATCTCGGCAATGGAAAACACAGTTAAGGAAAACTTTGACTCGGGAACTTGGGCCAAACTCAATTATGCCAGTATGAAATGAATTCGATTCATTAAGAGTTCACGACGAAGGAAGAATTCCTCCGAGCGAAGAGATACATTCTTGTTTTGGTAATGAATTTTTTCTTGGCCGAACTTTTTCCCCGCGGACCAGAGTTATGAGAGATTTATTTTCGAATACGAAATTACGTTCGCGCTCTCCTGCTTCGATAAATTATTCCGAATTTACATTTCCGTTCGTTTTAACGCAATATTCGTTTATTAGTTCCATTTTGACGAATTTGTTGGAGTTCGCTTGGAACTTGAATATAAAGAACAACGTGAATATGAAATTGACGTCGCATCGTGACGTTACATCTGAAACGAATGTCGCAATGTGAAGCCTTTTTCGATTTTCATATTGAATGTACATGCATTGGGACGAATAACTGTGCAATCTGGCGAAGGAAACGGAACACACCGCACGAATGTGTAAAAGGAACCGTGAATCAAACCGGAGACAAGTAGAGAAACGTTATAAATTGTCGTCAATTAGTTAGGGCATCACAATATTATCAAAAGCAAACTGTGACGTTCAATATTATGTTGGTCGTGCAGGAACTTGCTTCCGATTATTCCCTTCAATTCGTAACATGTTGAATACTGTCATCTATCTGACTATTAATGTACGTACAACACTCAGAATATACATTTTTGTATTATGTAATAAATAAGTAGATATAAGGGGGAAATGGGTTGTGTAAGTACATGCTATGGGCAAATAACTGGAAATTTTCTCGTTATAAATAAGCATAGTTGGAAAATATTGAACTATCCTGGCAAAGGATGATGACAGTATTGTTGGTATATTGGACGCGCAATAATAGTAGATTTCATAACGGATGCTGAAATTTGATAATTAGCGAGCGCTACCTTGACGATGGATGTTTGAGGTATTGTCGGGTGCAGCCGAGTGAATGAAACTTGCGGTCCCCAAATATGTTATCATATTTTCCCGACAAATGGCAACTAACTGTCTGGGGGATGATATTTGTTCCCGATTTTTTTTTCCGGTTCTGGCGCGGGATATCCGAGCCGGAATATTACTATGTTTTAATTTCGTAATTTATGCTTTACGCGTCGCTTGATATTATTTTAACAGTTCGTATTTCGACGTTATTTATGGCTCTGTAGCCCTCGGTCGTACACTCTAATTTACAGAGGTTTTCCCAAGCGAAATAGCGCGGTCAGAACGATCTCTCCAACAAAAACATTACTTCGCCTAATTGAATCGATCAGTCTATACGGATGTTTTCCCAAATTACCTTTACAATTGCTTTCAAGAAAAATTTTCTTTCATTTCGATGTCATTTTTCGTACGAAGTTTCATGAAGTGTTGTGTGATTTTAGTAGCCAAACACATCAAAATATGATCCGTTACAACGGTTCTCGTTATATCTTTTTTTTGGTACAATACATTGCTAATAAATGTAGTTGCGCTTTGTTTGCGACCCGAAATTATAATACTGTTTAACTACAATTGCATTCAGAGTACCGTGCCAGTTTTATGAAGCAGAGAGATGAAAAATTAAGGGCCCCACTTCTGGTAACATGGTAACCACAGTACCTCAGGGGAAGAACATTTTCATGTTTCGAAAAAAAGCCGGGCACATCAGTACTAATACAAGTGGAGTGAACATGTTACAAAAAATATTTGAATCCTCAAAACAATTATTTAGTCAAATTATTATTCCAGTAAAAATTTTGAATAACGACACGTTCTTCGGTAAAAAGTTTGAGGGATCTACAGTTCCGGTACGAAATTAAAAAGACCACACCGAGTACCCACATATTCCGACACGAAATAGTTTTGAACATTTCGTTGTCATGTATTGAGCATACGCGTCTTGAAAACTCCTCCTTTTGAACGGAATATTCGATGCCTAACTTACTTGCGGTGCAACGAAACTCTGTCTCATCTTATGACTTATTAGGACGGGCGCACTCTATCAGAAATTTCTGTCAGAAATATTCTTACCGTGGAAGGTGCTCCAGGAATGCAAGTTGTGTTGAGCCGCAAATCGAAAAGTCGCCGGATGGTACGTCAGATTCTGATGCACGTCAGAATTTTTCTGAAGCAATACAACGGAATGCAGTACTCCTAATGCTCTTGTATCTAAAGGACGCACACTATCAGAAATTTCGGACGAACTGTGTTTTGAATCGGCATTTCGCATCTCGAGAGTTTTACTATCCTAGTAGAAAAATATCCTTTTTTTTCCTCAATGTTGCGTGTTTTAAATAGAAGTGATTATCCTGCAATCTCTTGCTCTCAATATCGTCGTTTGTTTTTCTTTTTCTTGTTCACGGTATGGAATAGAAGCGAAAGTAAAATTGAATCTTCCAAGTCCGTGTTGGCATGAAGTTTGTTAGCCAGTAAGCAACTGAACTGGAAATGGCCGGATCAGAATTTCTGATCCAAAGTGCGTAAGCGACGCCTTCTTCATTAACTGGACCATTTTGGCACTAAGGGACACCCACTTGAGTGGATCGACAATTTTCTGTCAAACAGAAGTTTTTGTGTTTACGTTAGGAGCCACTAATCTTCCCATAGACCAGTATCAAGTGGTGTTCCGCAAGGGTCTGTTCTAGGACACCTTCTATTCATTCTGTATACTGCTGATTTTTCCCACTCAATTAAATCACGACAAAAACCTTGTTAAAAATGTTCAACGCGGTGACATCGGAATATGGTTTGGGCGTATACGCCCGACTTACAGCCATAGAGTTTCTGGAGCCAACCTTACAACTTTTGAACAACGCAGAATGCGTGGGGATCGTATTCGGACGTACAATAATGGGAATACGAAACACTTGTTTCTAATGCACCATGAAAACAAACTGCGTGGACATTCGTACAAATTGAAGACGGAACCTTTCCCAGAAAGCGTACCTCAGAATGTTTTTTTTTTTTTCAACAGGATTTCAGCTATTGAATGGTCTACCACCTAGAGTAGTGGAATCAAACTCTTTAATCACTTTCAAGAACAAGCTGGATGAGTTTATGTTCAGTGAGTCATTTCTTTTATATAAATGGTTTCATAGGTTTTTTAACCTTCATCCTTATTCAAATGTAAAATAAATTAATAAAAAAAATGAATGACCGCTTTAATCAGACAATCCTTTATTGATTATTCTTCTTTTGAAATAATTGGCAAGGCATTAAAACGATCTATCTCGCCCTTTCGCCATTCAAACAGCAACGCAAACCGACACTGTGATCTATTAGATACAGCGACGTTTTTCATTCTTTCGCCAATAGTGGCCGGTACGAAAAAGAGGCCGAATCGTTTTTGTGCATTAGCTGAATAAATACGCGCGGGATACGAACCACCAATTTTCCGATAATAAATGGGGTCGTTCGATTTTGTTTTCAACGGCCGTGACAGTCGTTTCGATTATCGAATTCAATAAAATATTCGTCTCGTGCTCGAATTCAAATTTCGGCCTCGATTTCAACAAAAGAAGACATCTATCACACGGAAAAGTGCGCTATAATGCCCCCCGATATCATTCTGGAGGGCGGCACTCTGAAGTGAAGTGAAAAAGAACCGCTGTTCAGAACGAGGGAAAGGTGAATAATGGGTGTATTTTCGAAAGTTTTGGACGCAATTTTCGTATCAGTTCGAACGGATGTGTCGATTACCGTGATTTACGGAACCCTTCATTTTTTTTTAATTCCCTCGGTCTGAATAAAAATATAGCAAAATTTTGTTTTTTTTTTTCAATACCCCATTTTTCTCTCAGCTATTGAAAAGCCGATAAAACATATTCATTCATTTTATAGGTTGGAGAATGATGAAAAATCATAATACCGTTATTAGTAGAATTTCTTCAAACAACCATCTCCATAATTAATTCATGTCCCACTTGTTCATTGGAGGTAAAACCAAAAACACTTATGGGATTAAAAATGGCAGCGCATAGAATACTTTTGAATTTTTGGAAGGGTTGTTTCTCCATCAAACAAATATTTAACCAACTAGGTTTATGGAACTTCGTTGACTTTCAATATTTTCGAACTGCACGAACTAAAAAATTCACAAGTAACAACCCAACTGGTGAAAAATTATCACATTAGTGGCGCCGTTTATGCTGTACCCAACCAACGGGCTATTTCGAGATGTTTCGTTGGCTCGCTCGTCGGCCTAACGTCATTTCTAATCGCGCCATCATTATCGCCACTTCAGGTCACGCGAACTCCACGGGAAGGTTACTGATTGACGCTTAATAGACCCCTTTCGCTTGAACGGTGCAGACTGAAATATAAAATCACGTATCTAGGACAACTCTTCCATGAAGAAAACCTCACTTCCTCCTTTGACTCCCCTTCATCGATAACGCAAAGATAAAATGGGAATTATACGAAATCGGATGGACTTCAACCTATTTTTCGGTAAATGTCCACGGGTTTATACTCTATTTGGGACGTGCCCGGAATTCGATATCGCGGGATCTCGAAGACAGTATAGACTGAATTTTATTTTCCAACTCCAGCATGTCATCCTCATAGCTCGAGTATCTAGTATTAAATTCAAATGAGATTCTAACATGACCAAAATGAACGGTATGTCCCAACAAGGGGTTCGTAAAAGAGTGGAATAAATCATTCTCGACCTCGTTTACTGCATAAGCCAAACGGTTTTCGTTTTTCAACGACTTCTAGTACTTATTTCTTCTTTCGTCATTTTATTGTTATTATTTTATTGTTCCTATAAGGTTGTATTCGAGTAGTGCATTAGCTGCTTTAATGGATCCCGATTATTACAAACGTCGTATAAACATTTCAGTCACTCTATCATAATTCAATCAATCTAGAAAGAGTCATTAGTTGTAATAAGAATATGCCAGAATAATATGAATGAATATGGAAAATAACAGAATAATTCCATTCAGATCAAGACTATTATTCCAGACCGATTTTTATCAAATTACACGTTATTAAGAATGAACCCAAATCAACTATTTTGGAATAGTAATTTGGATATTCGAACCATAAAGGAATAATCAACAAAATCTAAGTTCAATTTCGCGTGTGATTAGTTGCAGATGAAATAGAGAGCGAAGCCCGACGTAATTTCTATTGGGAACTACACACAATACAAACGGACCCATTTTCTGAACGTTTTATGAGCGTGTTAGCTTAGCGTATTAAACTGCTAGGAATCAATATGATTATTTTGCGTGCGAACGCTTTAGAAACCTTTGTGACACCGTTTCAGGTGAATTACGGCGACCTATTAACGTAAGCGCACCACAAAAAAAAAAATGGATTCACCGATTGATTTAATTACTATTACAACGTGAATAATTTATTAAATCTCTTATGTGGAATCAGAAATAGTTGCGTGAAACGTCGCTCTCGCGACCGCGTTCATTAATTCAGATCTGTTGATGGGTTTCCAGACATGTGTCAACTGTTACTCCAGCCCAACTGCTGCAGACTGACTCTGATTCGTCTCAAGTCCTACTTTGGGTTTTCTCGTATTCAACGTTCGCTTCTTTGAACTAAACTCCGATTATACTCGGCTAAATTAAAGTAAGGCAAACTTGCACTTTGGGGAGAAATTACATCGACTTTTAACTCAGAGCCGCTCGAAATGAGTCTTTAGCGTCCCGCGGAATTCGAAACGTTTCAAACGAAGAAGATATGCAGCGGCGGCCGTTTGAATGGGATACGACCACATTATTCTGGATTTCGGGAAGTTTCAATTAGGTTAATTCGACTTTTTCTTCGAATTGAAGGAAAACTTTCCACTGAAATACGAACCTGTTTCAAGGAGAAATGAGTCAGGAAGACAGAAAGTCCTGCGATAGAGATACAGTCCACTAAGATAACTCTTCTATTTGATAATTAACTAAATGGGTGGCGGTTATATTCTTGTCTTCGTCTTCTCAGTATTATGAGCTCTTTCTTTGTTGGCGTGGAGACTTGCTAGAGACAAATCCATGTGTGAAAGTGGAAAGCTCAAGTGCATTTTTTGGTTATTTTCGAGTTTATCGAAGTATCTACCTCAAACTGTACAAAAATATAATGAATTAATAAATCTATATAAGAAATCCTGTATTATTCTCCACAGCCATTTTTTATGTTGACTGTGAACTTATGAACTGGGGTGAATTAATAATAATTATTAAACCATTTTAAACCTTCATAATTTGATGAAAATGATTCACTATTGGATATTCTAACCCCAAATATTTTTTCTTTCATACAAATATCTGTTAAAGGAAACAGCTGCTTTCAACTGCACGAACATTCGACATTTTTAATAAATTTCCTTTTTTAAATGGGATCATCACAAATGTGACGATGAATTTCATTTCTTGTTCACTGAATGTAGAAAAAAGGAACCGTTAAAAATTTAGTATTCGCAACCACACCCTCATGAAAACGTTTGACTTGTTACGTGACACCTCATAGTCCTACTTTAAGGAATATCGACGATTGTTTTAACGCACGCACAAAGGTCTACGACTCTACAGTGAAATATTGCTCTTCGAATTTTCGTTGAGTTAATGCCGATTCCATTCTGAATTTCCATGTGTTACCTGCAACTAAAATATCCAATGTTGAACTTAGTTTGACATAAATGTCAAAAATTTGAAAGGTACGTTAGGGTTTGGGGAAACTTCATATTCGAAGGAGGCGTTTCAGTTCAGGTAGCATTCATATATGTGAATCAGAAGATGGCACATTTTCCATTATTCTGAACATTTCTTCAATCACCTTTGATCTTGTTTGTTACAAAAAGAATGCTAAAGTAATTGCTTACCCATCCATGAAATTTACAAGATGGCGTCGTTTTATTCCCCGCATTAAATGTTCGATATAATCTCACGTACTGCGAGAAAATACGTACACTTCGAGTCGACTTGATCTCTCCGTAATTTAATTCTCGCCGAGCTCTTGGAGATGAACAGATTTTCCACTTCTGTTCGACGAATCATTTTAACTCCGGAATTGCCGCTGTGGTCGTATCCAAACACAATGGAGATGTTGTAAAGTTCTGTTCTATTCCGCAAGACGTAGATAAATCTTTTCTGAAAGAGAAATGTGTTTGTACTTGAAGCACTATATCGAGCGCGAAGACGAAAAACGATATTTTCTTGAAACTACAACGAAATTCCATTCAACTTTACAATTTTTCATTCACATTATTTGAAAGATGCGTGTATAATACAAGTAACTTCATTGAATTATATTTATTGTAAACACAATTATTGATATCGTGCCAATAATTGCTTTCGCGTTCTTTTACAATCAGCTGCAACAACTGCTGCTGATAGAAGTAAAATGAAACATATTCGTTTTTACCGTCCTCCATGACATTAATTCTTTAAGACCTTACATCTGAAACGAGAAAAACCAACAAAGTTAGATGGAAATTAAAATGATACAACAGTGTACGCAGGGTAAAAAGCGGCGCAACGACCAATAACGGTCGACCATTAATCTTATCTCTAGAACGACTGTCCCAAGTTATTTTAAAATTATTCATTCTGTAAATTTTAATTAAACTTGAATTGTTGAAGGCATTCCCGGTGCATTAGGGCCCCGACTACTTTCGGGCGTCGCGACGACGGAATCGAGAAGGGCGGCATTAGGAAAGAACGAACGGCGAAAGATGTCGGATAATGTCTCCGGTTCCTTAATATTAAAAGTGTTATGTTCCGATCTGCTGCTTTCGAAGCCAGCTCGGGCTTAGAGATTAAGTACTCCTTACGATTGTATTCGCGTTCTTTTTTCGGGGAAAGAGATAAGGAGAATGAGCTTGAAGTTGTAAACTGGTTTCCAGTTCGATTAGGAAATCTTGAAATAATAATGGGAGAATATGAATGGCTTCAAGTTTAGTTTTGGGTTGTCGCCCTCTTGCTCCTTAATAATAATTGAACCATTTTTTAAATTTCGATAATCCTTACGGCATTGAGCTCATGTAAGAATTGCATGTTTATCGTCGTACCCTAGTCAGAATCGTACAAAATATCAATTTCTGAAGGAACAAAAAAATTATCAGAAAAGTCCGGAAACATGCCGAGTATCATTTGAAACTTGACATATTTCTATATACTAATAAAAGTGGTTTGTTCAACCCCCTTCCTTCACACTGCCCGCAAATTTTTGTGATTGAGGAAAGGGGTTCTTGTAATACCTCTTCAGCCGTATAGAAAAAGGATTTTTTTTAGCGGAAAAAAATTAAGGAAATACATGTGCGATTGTCTTTTCTGCTGTGACAAAATGCTACGTGGCAGGATTTCTATTTGAATAAAAAAAAGTAAGCATACTGTTTCACTTTGAATTTTGTACTCCTTCAAATACGCACCAACTGTTTCGATTCGAGAAACGAGGTGAATTTGTAACCTATCGATACGATATTAGGTTTATTCCAACCGACCGTCAAATCACTTAGCAATCATCCCACGCTTGCGCTCTAGGATTTTCCGGGCCTTAAAAACGTAGTGCGCAAGCGTTTGATGATCGGAAACTAATTTGCTGGTCAGTTGGAACAAGCCTAGTATCGCACATTACGACTAAAAAAAGTTTTTTTCCAATATTTCAGTTCATTTCAAAAGAGTATGGAAATACGACATGACCTCTTTTCCAAATCTAGGATTTTAACCATACATTTTCTGTTTCTTCAGAGATGAATTTGTTTCATAATTTTGGAGCGCGTGGTACTTATTAGAAAACTGATCAATTTTTGGTAGATCAGACATCTTGTTGATATCTCAATTTTCACCGAACATAATACTCCATATTCTGGGAATATAAAAAAAACACGAGATCTTTTGTGCGTGGGGAAAATAACCTCTAGCCAGATCTTACTGTACCTAGTATCCAGCGCGTACAAAGATGACGAGTGGCTTAACATATCCCCGAGAGGGAAGTCTGTGCCTGAAGTGACTTATACTTCCTACCTTATTGAAGATTTGAAACTTATTAGCTAGTTTTGACACCAGGTCATGAATAAGAAATCTCTCTGATTGCAAGTGTTCATTTAGTTCAGTCTTTTCTTAAAACGTGGTTACCTGAGGATGCTTCTTGGTCTCCTCTGCCTGAAGGGCAAAGGAGGACTTATTAAGGAATTTCGATAATGGTCATTGGTCGGCATCTTGAGATTTTTGTGGAGTCTGTCATTCCGGATATCGGATTCATTCTACACCATTTGCAATTGTCAAACATGAGAGTGAGCTGCTTGGGAAGCAGAAGTCTTATAATTAATTTATAAGGCATGAGTTTGATCTTGCTCTGCCTGCTAATTAACGAGTAGAGCCGTGTTTACTCTTGCTCCGCTTTTGACATCCGTGCAGTCATGTAATCTTTCCATATCAACTGCTGCTCTATCGTCATGCTTAGATAATTTCCTGAAGATAATCAACGTATGTTAATTGGGTTGAATGTCACCTCTTGTGTAGGTTAGCGTCGTCTGTTTGGGAAGGATATGGCTTGGCTTCTCTGGATAAAAGGAGATGAGCAAACCAAAATATCGTTTTCATAGAGTGTCAGGCGACTTTCAGTGGATCTCTCGTGAACTGCTAATATAGATTTGGAAAGAATGTGCAAACACAACTTCACATCCCCCAAAAGTCTCATGACTTCAAAAACTGTTATCGTTCACAGCTGAATCGTGGTTCGCTCATGACTTAGGCCACTATAGATCTTTTCCATTTTTTCCATAATTAGACTCTTTCTATGCGAAAGAAACAACATGATGGATGAATACTAGACCGCATATCTTAAAATTTCGGTGAAATAGGAATGCACAAAAACGGAAAGCCAACATCCCAATTTTTTAGCATAAAAAAAAATATGTTAGAGCGTAACTTGTTTTCTGTTACACGGTAATGAATGCCGCAACTGTATAATAGCTGCGAGTATACGTATAGCTTCAACAATAGTTTCATTTTTATTTCGATTTTCCTGCACGGATAAAACAGGTTTGATCCGTGCGGCAAAATCGTTCGCACACTGTTGCACGCAATGTAACAACATATACAAAGTTCATATGTGGTCCTTTGAAACCGTAATTTTTTGTAATGTTAACATTCCACCGACAATTTATCCAATCAACTATATAAACAAAACTTTTATTTTTATACTATAGCCTCAAAACTTTTTAGTGGTCTCCAAATAATATTTCCTTCTGAAAAAGTTATTTCGCGGTTTATGCATACTAATAGTTATTCCACTCATGCGATAAACAATTATTCTCAATTATCCGTGCTATTGCATTTCGAAATATCCCAAAAACAATTGATATAATTACATTTCGAAAATTAAGTGAAGAATGAATTTATACTATTTCACTTTGCAATCAATTTGCTACATACATTTTTTATCTATTCTTCAGATAGCGTTCAAAATTGATATCCCGCTATATCTAAATGCAGAAGATACTCATGTTCTTGTATGTACGACGTATGGATATACAGTCCAAATTGGGCTTCTGTTACGTCAATTCAATTTTTTAGATTATGTAAGATGTGACTTATTGAATATGATCAGAAATTTCATTTGTGTTATAGTTCAAATCGTAATAAGCAAAATCTTCTCTTTCCCTTGCTAAATAAAGGCAGGATTACAGTCGCAACCATAAACTTATGAAAATGTAGAATAAGTTAGTTGAATTCATTTGTTATTACCCATTCTTATTGGAATTTTAGCAGTATTTTTTTTGTTCATACATATAACAAAGCATGATCACGATTGTATAGGTATTAGAACAGTAGGTCTGTCCTAATTCGCGTTGTCAACGATTATTGTACCTTCACGATTCTGCGCTGTACGTAAGGTGACGCATTTTTTGGGAACAGCGCAGAATCGAGACAGTACACTGACGCCTCACAACGCGAGTTGGAACAAATCCGATATTGACTCTACCTCCGTCGTGTATTTTTGTTGAGAAATGATGCATTATCATCGAATGCCCAGTGAAGACATGATGAGTCCAAGAGTGTTACTTTCAATTTTATGTTTTTCATTACCTTTACAAATTTCGTCCAGCTATACAATGTTCTGTAACTTAGTCGTAAAGAACCCTCATTGTTTCAATTGAAAGAAGAAAACATTGATCAACATTACATCTTCGTTTTGTTACCACATTCGATACTTTCTTCGAAGTATTGCGAAATCTTTTCGGTATTCCAGTCATGCGGGGCAGTAGAAAAGACATATTACAAATGAATCAGTATTACAAGGTGGTTTACAGTTGATGTCAATTCAAAAAAAATCAGGGACTACTCATCCATTCATCTCACATATCGTAAAATTCATACATATGCTTGTGTAATTGCATGGCGTATATTCAGTGCACCCCCTTCGTTTTGACAAAAATGTACGATTAGTATGAGATAAAAAGTGATTAAGTTAATATCATACAACAGAATAACAATTATTATGTCGTCTGTTTACAAGTTTAATCGGCTAATGTATTTAATTCCCCAACTCTTCATTTATAATAATCATAGAAATCAAAATTAAATTTTGGGTTAGCTGAAATATCGTTGAATCTTTATTAAATTTTCAGTTTTGAAATTCTATAAAACCGTCTTGCCATTCACTTTTTCATGAAGAAAAATTTTCCAACCTACCAAAACGCCAAACAATTAACGGTTATGGTTTAAAAAATCTGTTTTTGAAGCTTCTTGTCTTCTGTGCAAGTCCAAAAGATTCATCTGATCTACAATAGATGAGATAGTATATTTAGATTGTATACAGAAAATGGGACGCCCACTCAGGGTGCCACTAGAGCTAGTTGTATTGTTACTGTTATTACTTGTGAGATAATTTTTTTCTTTTTGTTTCAGGTGAGTCGTCTTAAATACTTCTTATTCCTTCGGAAGAAATCGGTAAGTTATCAAAATTTGAATTTTTTCATACGATCAACACAAAGACAAATGACAGTGTCGTCCTTTTTCAATTTTAAAAAAGCTTTAAAGAATGATGCTGTCTTTAGAATCCGCGTTTTACTTCGGATAACTGTCTTGAACTGGAAATGACAAGATGATCGCTTCCAACGAATTGAAAGTGCGCTCGTTATATTTTTGTTTCCAAAAAGGAATCTCTGTTATACACGGTTTTCAATCGTCATGAAATCGAATGTAATAAATGTGAAAACGATGCCTAAAAAAAGAGGAAGCGTTGGTTTTTTTTCTCTCGTTCGCACCGAATGAACAGTATCTATACGGTGATACTGTTATTAATTGTTCATACGAAACGTCAACAACGATCGAACGAACGCGATGAACGTAGCGGAAATGTCAATTACTTCTGTTTGTTGTTCTGATTTTTACAAGGGTTGGCATTGACGTAAACGTATATTTCACAATTTTCATGATCGGATGTTTCACACATGACTTGAACTATTGGTTTCATGTTTGATTACGACTTTTTGAATTGTGATACCCGAGTTCGGCTTTTTTAATTGACAGTCCTTTTCATAATATTTGGAATGACTATTTTTAAAGGTTGGAACGTGACAACATCGTCATTGATGATAGAAAATACGGTACTTTAATGTATCGTACCTTGATGGTGGAGGGTAACTGTCCCCAATTTCCAGCAACCGATGAATCAAAAACATTTACTAAAGTATTTGCAAGTTATCGGATCACTCTGCCACGTGAAATTGAGATCCACTGCTACTTATAACGATATGTAACTTATTCGATGATATTACTGGGTCACTGTTTTTCGCGCAGAATATCTTTTGAAAATGAAACTTTCGTAGTAATAACCCTAGATTGTCGGTTAGTTTCAATCATCTAAGAAATTGAATCATGGATAAACTCAAAATATATACTTTGAATTGACACAGAAAACTCTCAAGATTTTTTCATAAATTTCTAGGCGTTCCAAATATATAAAATACGCCGTAAGTTGTGCCAATCTTTGTTGTTCGAAGATATCCATCTAGAAAAATTTCTGATTCATCTCCAAACGTCGACTTGTGTGTTTTGATCTCTTCTGTCATATTGGTGAGGCTCATAACTAATGAAACTTCAACACACTTGCATGAAATAATTCCCATTATCTAATACATAGTTGTTTCAGCGAAAAGATAATTCCACTTGATGCAATATACACTCTCATAAAAACTTTTTTTTACGTTTCAGTGAACGTTTTACGTTCATCCGAATTCATTCCGAAACCAAGACTATTTTAGTTCTTGACTGTTGATATTTATAACATTCGATGTTCAGTTGAATACTTCGTAAAAGAGAATCACCAACACCGATTGTTCTACCTTCTGATGAAATGAAGTGAAAGAGTTGTATGTAACTTCAGTTATTATTAAAAATATAGAAATAACAAGTTCCTACATAATATTCTCTAGCATATGTTATCCAAAATTTAAGAATGAAACAATTCACTTTCCTTGTGAAGCGACGATAATCCCACGGTCCCGATCAAGTTTCGCTAGGAATATCGAAGACGCTCGAGTTGTAAGTACTTTTTCCTGTGATCTGTAAATCAGAAATTCCTCGAGAACAAATTGATTTCGATCCGCACAATCGAGAATAACCTGTAATCGAAACTTCCTCTGAAATTCGAAACCGTCCGAATCTGGCGATTCAATCCATGTCCGCAAATCGTTCTCAAATTCCACTTCGGAACTCGGTTCTTACATAGAAATTCTCAACGCATTTACCTTTTCTCGTGTCTACGATTCGAATTGTTGTCCCAAAGTAATTGTTGTCTTCTGTTGATAGCAATGTCAACGACAGCTGGTTGAAGGGGACCAAATCGCATTTATAATTTGACCCGGAATCAACCAGCTAAGGTTGTACATCGCGTGATCGCCATCGCAAAATGACCATCCAGTGATTGTTCCAATCTTTCGTTTTGGAGATGGTAATATTATAAGAATAACGAACAGGCGAAATAGTAGACGGTACGGGCTATCGTCTCTATTTCTGGTCGACGTTACTGTATCTGGCTTGGTGCATCAGCGCGAACCTTCAGCTGGCGCGATCAGCCGAACGCACATAAATACGCACTCGTCAACGTCACTCTTAGACCGCGTGACGTCATCGTTCAAGTATCGCACTAAACACGACTTTGGGGAATAGTTTCGGACGCGGTCCGGACCTAAACGGCGACCCTTGCCAACGTGTGCGACAAGGATGGGATTCTAAGTTGAAAGAACAACGACTGTCGTCGCGGCGCCGTGGCGTCTGCGAGAGGTCCAGATCTCGACTGAGGAGCCACAGGAGCAAAGCAGAGCGGCGGCGGCAGAGCAGGAGCAGCAGCAGCATCGCGTCGGATTTGGCGGCGCCCGCCGTCATGCGCGTGGTTCTTCCTTGATCGCACGGGGGTGCCGTCGTTCTGTTGACCGGTCGGTCTGTCGGTCTGTCGGTCGGTCGGTCGGTCCTCAGATCGCTCGCCTGGCTGAAAAATTCTGTAACCCCCCCAAATTGCATGGACGTTAGTGTTTATGTTGTACAAAAATTCAAACGGCAAGGGACCCAATAGTAGGTCAGTGTGGTTGTTGGAAAACCCGCAAAGGAGGAAGGGGTCTTCACGGCATAACTAGGTCGATTGGGGATGATTATAGTCCCATTTTCCCCCTTCGCCCACAAAAGGGACTGCTGCAACAAGAGTTACATTATTTGTGAAATAGAATTCTTAGAATCTCGTTTAGTCTTTGAGGTGATTCTGCACCTCAATTCGACCAATTTTGTAATTGTTATTGCACATCAGCAATGAAATTTGAAACGTGCCAACAAATTGACGATAAAGCTTTTCACGATCAATAGAACCAACGTCAAAATATTAATTTGAGTAATATGATGTTATAAAGGGAAATGCTTCAGTTGAAGAGCGACTCTTAGCAATTTCGGACGCAATCCGAGCCAAAGTAAAACGCGGCAACGAACAACATCCCCGTTAATGAATAGGTAATCAGAGATCCCTATGGGACCGACAGAAGGCCGGTTAGCCGACGTAAACACGCCGGAACCGCCCATCAAGGTAACGCTTGTCGTCGTGGATTTCTTGACGACGACATCGCATCGGCCTAATTCGACTCAATCAGCGAGTAGAGATGGACATCGGAACAGGTTATTCTATTTTATTTCGCGATCCGTAACGATTTATTTCCGCCGGATTTGGCGACGCTCCCTGTTCATCTGAAGAAGAATGTCCGAGAGAGGGTTCGTCTCGTTATCTGATTGAATTCGCGCCCGAATGGGTTTTCGTGTTCGGACATCTCCCCCACCCTCGTTGGCGGGATCGAAAAGGCAAATTTCGAGTGGATAATCGACGGGAAAAAGGGATTAAAATCTCGTGAATATCCCGGGACCATCAATCAATTAAAGCTCTTTAGACCGCTCAGATTGGCGATAATGAAACAACGATTCGAACTGCCGCGACTCCGAGGAAATTGCTTCATCAACTAGATTGATCTATTGTCTCAGCGTTTTCTCAATGTTTATCATGTTTTTTTTCATTTTTTTTAGCACGGTGTCGAAACACTTTCAACTGAACCACCGACACAGAGACGGTGTTTATTTTTTTACTCAAATTAATTTTTTGGGTCCCTTAACTTCTGAAATCACTCGAATTTCGTCGTCTATAGCTCGTCAATAAATGAAAATTACTTCTGTCAAGTTTGGTCTTGTGGACATGGCAAAATATTGAACATTTTACGAATTAAACCGCATTTAGTCGATAGGGAATCAGTTTATCGCCACTGAGCTTGATGGACGTTACATAATCTTAATCATAAAATGATTTTAGTATTCATTTCATTCAGTTCCCCCCTGGGCCTGTAAAATTTCCAGGGCGAGACATTTCATATACAATATCTCATAACATTCTTCAATATAAATGAAGCCGTTATGACTGTCATCAAAGAATTATACAATAACAAAGTATACACCCTACGTACGGACGGCAAAATGTATCGCTTACTAGTTACAATTCGAAGTCGTAGCAAATCCTCTCCGGTCGCATTTCCAACAAATAATACCCTTCACGTAGCATTTCGTGAGCTTATCCCGTGACACGAAGACTTTGATTTAAATTTCCGTTTCGCAAAAACAAGACGCACGGCGGAATTCGATGAGAAAGGAAAGCCGAGGCAAAGCATCATCGTAATTAAATCAGGCGGCAAAGGAAATTCAAGAAGGGGCCTCTCCATACCGAACAAGAAACGATTGGATGGCAACGATTTCGAACGTGCACCATTGCAATTTTAATCTCGACCGTGTGCCGTTTTGTTACTCGTTTCTTGTTTTCGTACTTTCGTCGACGCGCCACTCACGTCCCGGAAGAAAATACGTCGCATCGGTTCCCGCTTGATCATTTATTGCCGAAAGTGAAAGACTGAACGGTTCTGCGTGTGACGGCGTCCCGGCTCGGGGCTGCCGTTGCGCCTGCGCATTTTTTTACGGGGGTGTGGGAACGACTGTCACACACACACACACACACACACAAACACGCACCGGACTATTCCGGGGTCGGCGTGATTTCCGCAACTGGACTCCTGCTTCTGGGCAGCGCCCAATATCCCTTCGAGGATTCAGTAATCCCGACCGACTTTACTTGAACCGGGTTTCGGACGCTTCCCAAAATAATTGCCCGATTTCTGGTGATAAATGGTCGTGATCTTTATTGTCGATCGGTTAGAGAGATTTCAACTTGATCTTCGGTCCTTCGGGAAGGTGAGTATTGGCTCGAAAGCATCGAATTTGAGAATATCGACAATGGATTCGATTTACATTTTGGAGGGGGCCATTGGAAACTATTTCGAGCTATGTAATATTTGTTTTTCTTGATTTTTAGGCATGAACTACAATTATTCTCACTCACTACTCATCAGTTCAACGTTTCCGAAAAAATAGTATCTCTCTGTCTATATCTTCTACTAAAAGTCATATGATTCTACTCATTTTCATGATTTAATGTGCACATTTGCATAATGTTCCAAATGAAAACAACTAGAGAAGGAATTAGTAGCAACCGTCAGTGTTGTTCAACGCTGTTTTTGAACACTTTAAATTGAAGTCATTGACACTCTTTTCTTTTCGAATGAAATCCAGGAAAACCCAGCTCCCAAACGAATTATTCCCATCTGAAAAAGAGATCCGCTCCTGCAAACTATTCATATCTATGCACGCAGAATAATAATGGAATCGAAAACAAAAAACACTTATAGATGATTTTTTTACTTTTCAACTATGGTTAGGTTACAGTGATTTCGTTCCTTTTTGGAAATGAGCAAGGCAGATGATTTCTCTTCCATCACTCACTATAATAGTTCTCAATTCAGCAATTCAAAGGAGGTAACTATTTAATAATTCGAAAACTTCTCTCGATTCAACGTACAAATGACTATTACGAATTTCAAATGAGTTTTGGTCGGTTGAAGATTAGAAAATTCGACTGTCAATTTTCCATATTGCCTTTCCTTATACCCCATCTTTTTTTTTCCTCCTTTCAAATCACGGCGAACCATACAAACGCAAAGTAATTATTCGCTACGGACTCGTCCCCGATTAATATAAGAAAGTTTTCAATGCGAAATGTTCGTAACTCGCTTCGGATTCCGTTATTTCATCCTCCCGTTACAGCGAGCCTCTTTCCAACATAGAAAATGGGAAAATGACTCGCGACAATTTCACCCATTCATGCAACTTGATGCCGAATCAATCGGAGCGTTCTTTGAGATTCGACGTAATCTGTTCCGTTCTCTTTTTTCCTCCAATTTCGAATCTTGTTTTGTGCCGTTATGGCGCGATCTGATGCGTAATGGATTTCGATGGGATTTTTGTTTATTTTCTTGCTCTGATTGAAGGTATTGTGCTAAGGATAACGTTTCGGATTTCGTTTAGCGAATATCAATTATTGTATACGGTTGCCCAGCGAACGAAGTGAGCGGGCATAAAGCCGTATACTTTGCCGTGGTTACGCGATCGAGGTGCGCGTATGCCTGTGTGTTGCGCTAGAATTTTCTGCTACAGGCCAAAAGGCGATACGTAGAACGACGAAATTTTCGGAAAATACGAATGGTTTCCAGGTCTGATTGCTTATTCGATCACATTCGGTACTAATTCTTTAGATATACTCGAAAAACTGCAAGATTTTCGGGAATTTTTTGCGACCTTACTTTCAGAGCAAGGAATTCGAGATTCGGCACAAATGTACCTACAAACATATTCTTCAGGTGAAATGAGTGAAGGAGACTGCAGAAACGTCGAAATTTAGACAAAAAAGGGGGAAAAAAGTTTTTTTTTAATCTGAATAACTCGAAAACCATTCTTGGTGGCAAGACGAAACTTTTTCATCCTAAACAAAATATTAATTGGCAGTTTTTTGTGGGAACATCTTAAATTTGGTATCCATATATTTTGAGACAAAATTCGCCGCAACAGTTAGCACTCCCACATTTCCACTAGAAGATTCTTATTTTCTTTCAATACGATTGCCTTTATGGATAAAGGTGCTACAAATTGCCCTTTTGAAGCAAAACGAAATCGAAACATAAAAATGCCAAGGAACTGAACGCTTGGGCTTTTTCACCATTCAGTTGCAATAAAATAGGGCTACAATCCTCTTGCTTACTATTCCTGTCTTGAATGAACCATTTCTGAGAAAAAACTTTGAAACTTTCTGAAAGCACCGTTTTTTTTGATAAGTGATAAGACGGCTGGTAATTATACCTCCGCCGTCGATCTTTCAGCAAACGTTACATCGTTATTTCATGAACCATCGCTTCTCTCACTGTTTTTAGCTATGCTCTGCCGTTTTCAAGAAAATCGATGAGATGCATAAAAATCGTTCAGTTGAACGTTTGCTACCGGCGCATTCGCCAATATTTAAACATCCTGTTTTTCCCTTCGCAAACGTTGGGTTTGGAATGGCGATTTTGAGTTTTTCAGGTGCCAAAGCAAATGAAAACTCATAGGAATTGCTTTCTCGTAGCAAATTTTACGAAAATGGAAATAATGCCGTTGTAGGTTCTATTACTTTACGTTGCTTTAAGAGAAGGAACTAGTGTTGAAGATTTGCTTTTATCTAGCTTGGAATCATTAAAGAATAGATTATGGAATAAGAGCAGATCTACAAGGTTACAGTAGGAATTCAAATGGTTATCTTACAGAAATTAACAACATTACAGCGAATGAAGATCGAAGTTTTGAATTCCAGTAAAATATGACTTTGTCCGAATTAATCATCTGAGCTATCTAAATTTTATTGCTATATTCAAACAACTTCCTATTTGTACAATCAACTGAACTTCATATGCAACCCAGTACTTGAAAGTGTTACAGAGATTTATGTTTCTTAAACACCTATATCCCCATATCCAGCAATATAGAAATGGAAAATTGTGATTGAGTACACTTGCGTGATTCCGGAATGTTGGTTCGTTATGTGACATAAAAATTCGTTTTTAGTTATCCCCATAAAAAAAATCCAATGGGGTCAGATCAGGTGATCTTGCATGCTATTCAATTTTTCATCAAAGTTCCAAACTTCAAAAAACGATACTTTCCAACACGAAGGAAGTTATCAAAAGACTGAATTGCAAACGCTAACTTTCCTCATCGATTTTATACTTGTATTCGAGGCACATCTCATAAATTATACAAATCTAATGAATCATCTCGTCTTTCCCCGAAGTTCTCACCGACAATTCAAGAAGGGTAAACATTTCGTAGGAACAGCAAAATGAATATCTGATGGAGCACTGTAGATATTATCGCTGGAAGCAATCGACTTGAGAAGAGGTACACGTGTCTACACAATTTGCAATATTCCCTTCGCATAAGCTATTTGCAGGAAAACTACATATATATAAAAGTATTTTTAGGTTATAAACAATGTACATTCAGGTTTTTTGCAGACGCGTTTGCCGTTTTGTTTTTCCTCAATATATCGTAAGACGACGTCGGTTTTTCCGATGGTAGATGAAGCGCAACCAAAAAGTGAACCTATTTCCAGACGAGATGATAAATGTGTTTTCCTAGTGGGTGAATAACACGCTTTGTATATTTATGCGAACAGTAGATTTGATCCTTCTCCAAGTACTTTGATAAATAGCCCCGTGTTAGATAGGAGTGACACTATCTATGTGCATTCATGATCGCGATAATTTTCAGTAACAACCGATGTTAACTCAGTGCGGTCATCGTAAATCGTGCCTCTCGAACTACGGCCGACCGTCTTCGATATTATTTTCCATCAAGGGCCATCGTCTCAACGGCAAGATTGTCTTGGAGAATTGCGACGCCGACGAATTTCACGCCACTCGTCGTCGGTCCCCGGACCGCAGCTCAGTCGCCCTCCTCGAAAACAAAACCGAGCACAATGCGTGTCATAGTCGAGAGGGATTCCGGCGCAGTATTTCAGCTCCCGCCTTTGTTTGGCGACGCAGTAAAGAAGTCGAATTATGACAACATTCATGAAATATGTAGGGCGGACCGGGAAAGTTTCTGGGACGGAAGATATCACTTCGGAGCGAAAGACGCCCAAGGAATTCTCTCACTTTCACAGTAGCTTCTTGGAGGACGTTTGAAAATCCTCTTTAAGGATTCGTTCCAGACAATTCGAACTTTGAATCAATGACTTCTCGAAGTGCTGAAGAAATCGTTTTGCACTCGTCGTGTGATGAATTAAGAGTATATAAATATGAATCCAAAGCTTTTTGGCAAACTTAATCGATTGTAGAAACGAAAAGTGGGAAATTTTTCCCGTTCTGGAATCTTAGTAGTTAAAAGTTAGATCTCGAAATATCTGGAATGTAGAACATTCGTATCTAACGAAATTACATTCCAGTCGTCGTTCACGACGAATTCCTCTCGGTTCCAGAGATCGTACATCAGAAGAAGCATAAGTTATATCGCCAGTTAGAAACTGTCTGCTCGAAAGAGGTTTCGCTCGGCATTACCGGGCGCTCTAAAACATCTTTCAGCCCCCCGGTGACTAGAAAGAAAGAACATTATGATAAGTGTACTCGACGACGAAGCTATCGCCACCATATCAAGAATAAAACAACTAAGGATCAAATGAAATACAGCGGTGAGCTTACGTCGTCTGCACCGCTTGTCGAAAAAAGCTGCGAGAAACAGTGGAAGTTCGATGATAAACGATATCACTGGATGCCAAAACACGTTATTAACTGTTTGAAAAGGAGACAAAAAACATAATGAGAGTAATGAAATGTAATTGAGTTGAAACGAATGTTTCATCTGGTGTGGTAGAGCGGAGCGCGTAAAGGGCGAAACGACATGTAAATGAGAACCGACCGAAAAATCGGGAGCAATTCTCGTGCACGGGGTGCGACCCATCGCTCAGAAAAGTCCCATTTCCGCGATTTATTCAATGTATATTGTTCCGAGATGGATCGTGCTCCGCATTCACGACCGACCCTAAACGGGCGCCAACACGTTTCGAACGTTGCGGCAATAATCGAATTTTTCGACGATAATTACTACATGTGCAATTAGTCCGTTTCGCTGTCGTTTGGCGCGAACCGCTCGGAACGGGAACGACGTGCTAAAAACTCGACAGGACTATTGCACCTCCGCCCCGTAGATGATGGTGTTCGGGTTCGGATATCCCCGGGAATTGTTATTTTCGTTCCAAATGCTTGCTTGAGCTCGTCCAATTTCGAAATTATCTCCGACAAGCGACGGCTTGATCCATTGTACTCTTCTGTTGAAGCACTCCACATTTTCTATATTGTCTGTGTGTCTTCTTAAAACTTATAAATATACTCAACGCTCAATCAAAATGTTTTTAGCAAACCACGTAATTAACTTCATTTCAGCGTATTCCACGAAACTTATTACTCAGCTTCAGTTTCTCAACGTCAACTGCTATTTATATTGATAGGTTAGTATGTAATTATCTAAAAAGAAACCATCATAGTTGTGCAAACGACATGATCTTCAATTAGATCTGGGCCTAAATAAGAAAGGGTATACTCGGGCCCAGAATCGAAATCAATATTTGTTTATTCCCGATGACGCTCCATGATGAAAAAAATGGCATAGACAATTTTTCAGCGTTCCCCAATTCTCGACCCAGTTTAAAAAGCTGGAAAACTCGCAATTAGATTTTTTTTTGATATCTCATGAACCGTTCAACTGATTAGGATGAGATTTGGCTTTGCGAGGCAATGGATGACTGTATAAAAGTCCTTTTCGCGATCCGTAGTTTCTTTGAAAAAAATCTTTTTTCAATATTTTCTTCCGAAAAAAATATAGAAACGTAATCCCACTACTTTGAAACCTACACCACTAAGTGGACGTGAACCTAATAACTATACATATAACATATTTTTTCCAGAATTTTCCGACTTTGGGCCCATCACTAAAAATCGATTTTTCATAAGAAGTAGTGTGCCGCGGGACGGGGGCCAAAAAAAAATTTGTTTCCTTGAAATCAATTGTTCTGATGTTACCATTAATCAAATATTCTAAAATCAAGAATTGTATTTAGACATCCAAACACTCAAAAAAGCGTATCAGTGTGTTTTCTCTGAGTTTTAACGTGACCTTTAATACCAGAGAAGCCATTTTCTTTTGAAAACATGCGCAAGGAAATGACATGCCGTGACAGATAGTTGGCCGTCCAATGACCAAATACAGAGGTTTTGTCTTCAGAAAAATCGAATTTTAATCATCCTAGTCCTAAAATTCTGAGAAAGTATGTTATATAGAGTGTCCCTTTTAAAGGGATACATTTCAAATAACGCAAAAACCAATAACCATGTACAAAAATGCAGGGACACGTGAATTTTGTTTTCAAGGGGGACGCATGTTAGTGTTAAAAACATGCCCAAAAATTCACCCTTAAAAGGGCAGCAACCCTTCACATTTTTTCGATAGGGTAACACCATGAAGTGGGGTATTACTTGAAACCTGATTTCAATATCTGCATGACCCTATCTGAAATTTTGGATTTTCTTGGGAAATGACGAAGTTATTTTTATTGTAATGAGTAGAAAGGATGCATTGTTCATCTTTCAAAACAAATATCGTTCATCGATTTTTTCATGCGGAAACGACGAAACGGGTGAATTTTTTGTTATTCGATGCATCCCCCACACAGGAGTGGCTACACTTCATTCGATTTCGTTGAAAAATGTGGTACGAATTATTAACCCATTTGTCAGATTCGGTGTTGACGTTTGACGATCTTTGTACCGTCTGCGGTATTAAAGTACCTAAGTGATAATACCAAGAAAATTACTTTATTGCATTGAGTTGTCGAAATTGACAAATGTGGTGCGAAAATAACTCATTTTTTCCAAATTTTTAATAATAAAACTGAAATCTAGACTACTTCGAATTATTATGTTCAAACTGGCTCCCGTTTCCCAGCATGCAGTGAGTCTCGACTCGAACTTTCCCTTATGTTCTGGAACATTTCTGGACTCATTCATTTTCTATTCTTTGGAACAGTTCTACAACTGTTCTTCGTGCAGTTACGAAACGCACATTTTTAAGGTGACCCCACAAGAAAAAGTCTAACGGATTGAGGTCGGGTGAACGGGCTGGCCATTCTATGGGACCTCTTCTGCCTATCCATTGACCTGGAAAATGATCATTCCAAAAATCTCTAATAGGAGCAGCGAAGTGTGGGGGAGCTCCGTCTTGTTGAAAACCTGACAAATGAGATAATATTTTTCATCAAAACCGAAGGAAGTGTAGCCACCCCTGATGCATCGAATAACAAAAACATTCACCGAAATTCACCTGTTTCGTCGTTTCTGAATGGAAAAACCGATGAACGATATTTCTTTCGAAGAATGAACAATGCATAATCTCTATTAATTACAATGAAAATAACTTCGTCATTTTTCAAGAAAATCCAAAATTTCAGATAGGGCCATGTAGGTATTCAAATTAAGTTTCAAACAATACCCCATTTGATGGTGTTTCCCTATCTTGAAAATGTGAAGGGTTGCTGCCCTTTCAAGAGGGATGAATTTTTGGGGATGTTTTTTTAGACTAACATGCAGCCCCCTCGAAAACAAAATGCACATGTCTCTGCATTTTTGTAGCTGGTTTTTGGTTTTTGCGTTATTTGACCTGTATGTCTAAATACATGACCTACCCAAAGGCGAAGGTTCCAGAGTAGTCAGACAAGGGCTTGGTATTTTTTTAGGAAAAAATATTATAAAAAATCTAGGGGTCATATATTGCCCCACAAACTACTCATCCAAATCTAAGCGCAATCGGATGAATAGTTCACGAGATATTGACAAAAAATCAAAAAGAGTTCTTTTGGTTCTGTAAACATGACCGAGAGTCGAGGAAGGCTGAAAAGTTGGTTGCAAGGTCTTTTTTATCATGGACTGTTATCTGGAACACCCAAACATTGATTTTGTCTCTGGGCCCAGAATGACGCAACTCAATCTTCCAAATTTTCATTTTCCGTTTTCGCTTGATTACAACTATTATTTGTTAGGTGTTCTTCTTCTCACATTATGTGAATGCCGTCTGGGATGCATAAATCGAGAAGTGCCCTTCAGGGAATCGCCCGATTACGACGAAGTAGTACGGACGTCTTACGACCTGGTAGAGATATGGGATTATTAATAACAATACGAGGACACTTGATTTAAACGATCTAACTGCCGCTTAATTCAATCCGTTCCTGCAGGAATCTGAAAAAGGATTGACAATATTAAATTCAAAGGGTTTCGTTCCCATCACCAATACTTCTCGAAACCATCGATAATTCCGACAATACCTATAATACACTTTAAGCCAAGATTGAATCAAGGAAACGGCGATCTCGTTTAACAAAATAAACGATATCATTGCGAAGGAGAATCAGTCGAACATTTTCGTCTTTTTTCGTCGAACCATCCGATTATGAATTCCTCGCAACGTTCCCTTTGAACCTTTTTTTCCCTTCCAATTTCCAGTGGAAAGGCCACTACACAAAAACTCTCATCACAGCGCCAGTAGATCGTGCGAGTCGCTTGTGATGTGATACAACGGTTGGGCGGCGATGTCTGTTACGTTTATTTTGGAAAGAGGGCGGACTAGGAATTTTTGCAGGCAGCCTCGAACGAGGGACACTTTTCCGCACGATTTATTAACAGCCAAATGCGAACGGTTTCGCTGTCGACTTGTCGATCATTTTTTTCCATTCGTCATCGCGTGGCATTTTATATTATAACTCTCGTTATGAGAATCTATTCATTTAAGCCGTCTTCCTAATGCTACAGTATTTTCCATTACACTTGCTGAACAGCTTTTTTTCTCATACTGTTGGTAATCAATCAACGTCGTTCCATCCACCAAGTCCGGTCATGGAACGGCAGTTCCTGCTTCAAGAAAACGCGAATCTAATATTATTGCGTCGGCAATATAGTTGGTTGCCTGACCTAAAGGCACATTCTGTTCACGATCATTGCAAAATAGGAAGGCCGAGACGTTGACACGTGACCTGACTCTTCCAACTTCCGAAGAGTGGAAGTGAAAGAAATTGGGAGTATGTCCGTGTCTAGACTTGCACATTGCTCAATCATCTTGTTTGCGGATTGACTGATGGTGGTGCAGGAATGAAAAAAAAAGGAAGAAAAAGAAGCCGATGCAGATAAACTGTCGTTCACTGCGGAGTGAAACATGTTCACTTACAGATTAAATGAAAAATCACTACACCACGAAATCAAGGGTGAACTGCATAAGAACACGAACAACATATTTTTCCGCACACATTTTGTAGATGCAGTTCCAGACGGAACACGTGCAATTTTTCGCGGTGGACGGAAAAAGCTTCTAGACACTAGGAGGGCTCGACATTGCTTATTACTTTGCAACTCTGGAGTTACTCGATCTGTTACGGAAAAACAGCGAAACTTCTCGAGCAGAAAGAGTTGTATTTTATGCATTAGATATACAGCGGCCGTTGTCGTCTTTGTATAAGAGCGCGCAACTTTTTCAACGCCAGATAACGATGCTTCTTGGACGGAGTTTTCCAACTGATTTCGATGCAAACGGATTTCCATGGTAATAATTCACCGGCACGATATAAGAACACAAAAAAGAGCACGGCTTTTCGAACGGGAAGCGATACGAAAACGGTGGGCGTTTTGAATGGTAAGAAACCAAGAGCTGTGTTTTGCTTTGTTGTGGTGAATAAATCTCTCGAGTGTTTCGCGGATTTTCTACATAAAATGGAATATTTCTCTCAAACGACACAATAAAATCGTATTATGTTATTTTTTTTTCAAAGATCTTCTGTACCTTGTAAGGACAAGAGGATGTAAGGTCCCCTTATTTTTTTCTATTCCATCGTTTCATTTCTGATGTTCGGTTTTTTAGGATTATTCTATATTCGACCGTTTATCGATGTTTCTAAAAGTAAAATAAGTCCTTCATACTGCGACTTGTGACATTTTCGGTGAAATACAAATTTTTTTCCACAGACTGAATGAACGTTATTATTCCGTACATTCGTGCGTAATGAACGCAAATCTTCGTTAACTGTTCAATTAAGGCGTGGGATATCAGAGCGCATAACTAACGATCGGAGTTATTTTCAAAAAAGCAAATTATCACTGTTATGCTTCATTCCAACGGAACTTCCCATCCGATGTACAATTTCTACGTCCACGTCGTAACATCGGTCGATTTTTCGACTTCCAAAGCCGACATCAGCGTACGTTTTCAGTATTTACAATGAGCGTTGAACAAAATAATTTGTATACCAAAAAGGATTTAAATCGCCGTCTTTGAAAAGAAAAAGATGTTCCCACTAACTTTGGTGGAGGAAAACTGAGAATATTTCTGTTTCCATGAAATTTTCGCTAAAAAATTCATTTTTTACTCCACTGGTATCCATAATTGAGCAATAAAAAAGTTTGTTCGTTTAAATAAATTCTGACACTCTCTTCTGGAATCGAACGTTAAGGTATGGCCATACGAGAAGCGAACTATTGCTCAAAAACAGCGACAGTATTAATTGAGAAAATTTTCAAAATTTGTTTGCAAATGATTCAAAACAATTCGATTGACCTAGAGAGATTCAATTTTGATGCAAGCACAGTACCGTGGAAATGTATTGAACAAGATTCTTATTTAGATGATAAATTAAATATTCTGAATGATTGTGTGCTTAAACTCTTTGACTTGCACGCGCCAGTAGTTAATGTAAAGATCGATTTCAGGAATAGTTAAAACAAATTTGAACCTTACATTACTGGGTCTATTAAATTGATGGTAAAATAAAAAAAAACCCATAGAAAATACATACAGACCAAAAGTGCAGGTCGTAGAATATACTTTGTTGATTTAAGAAATTATATTGGAAAAAATAGTCAACTAAATTCAAATACCAAGCCAAATCATATTGAATAAACTTGGTGTCAATCATAAAAATTCCTAGAAGCTTCCTCCAAATCTATGTGATCCAGATCAAATTAATAAACTTCTCGTAAATAAATTATCCGGAATGAACGCCAGTCGTAACGCTAGTTTTTGTGGTACACCTAAAAATACTATTTTTAGTTTAAATAAAACTGAAAACTAGGAAATACTATGGGAACTGAGTACCACAAAATCTGATGCATCTGGTATTGATGGTATAAGATTGAGTATGTTAAATATGGTACTTCCCTCTAATCTGAATGAAGTGCGTAAAATATTTAATGATTCGCTCCTTGATGGCTGTTTTCCTACTGCCTGGAAGACAGAAATCATTAGATCTACACGTAAGACAAGTAACTCATCCTCTTTCAATGACCTGCGGCGAATTACTATTTTACCGGTTTTCTCCAAGTTGCTTGATAAACTTGTTGCTCGCCAAACGAACCATTACATCGTTGCCTCACATACAGTCTGGATTTAGATTCGGTTATTCTACAAATACAGCTTCTCTAAAACTTGTAAATGATATCTGTTGCGCTTTGGCCAGGAGTTTCGTTACTGTTTTGGTTCTATTAGAGCAAAGTCAAGTGTTTGACTTGCTTAGCTACTCCATTCCTCTACTTAAGTTAAGGAAGCTAGGTTTTCATGCATCTCCTATTAGATGAGAGAAAACAAGTAGTTTTAGTAAACGATAACTACTCATAGTGTGTCTTGGTTACCTCTGGAGTTCCCCAAGGCAGCATTTTGGTTTCTCTGCTTTTTACCTTATACTCGCTGGATATTTCTAAAATTTTTATCAGTAGTAATATCCATATGTATGCTGATGATCTACAGGTCTACAAAACTTGTAAAAATAATTGATGAAAACAACATTCAAAATCATGGCTCTAGTTACATTCAACAAAATAATTCAGGTCGTAATACAAGAGGTCATGGCACGCCGTCCAAACTACGGAATCGCCTATAAATACGACAGCATAAGGAAATTTCCATCAGTTTCCGACTGACTCGTGCAGCGAAAACATCACTGATGATACTCGGTGTGATCCCGGCGAAACGTCAAAACGCTTGTTTTTCCTTCCAGGTTTCTAGCGATAACCAACGGACGTATACCCAGAATACTAATGGTACCACATATAAATCTTGTAAAGTTTCCAATTTGGCTACAACAATTTGGATTGTAAATTTGGAATTGGGACAGTTGTCTTTCTGGTGTTCTAGTATTGGCCTTAAGCTTAATGTCTCGAAATCGAAAGCACTCCTTGTAGGAGATAAATCTCATGTTTTGTCTTGTAATGTGATAGTGGAAGGTTGGCATTTAGGTCTTGTGCTAAAAACTTAGGAGTTTGAATAGATGAGGTGTCTCTTATGAACCATGTGACTTCTATTAGAAAATTTAGCTGTATGAGGTTGAAAGAACTAGAACGATTTAGATATAAGTTATGAAGCAACTAAGCTCAGACTTGTTAAATCTTTGATTTAATCCTTATTTGATTATTGCTGTCCCGTGTACTTCAAAAGAAATATAACCTGGCCAAAGTTCAGAATTTCCTACAGGAACCATATTACACGGTACCATTATAGACGTGGGGAGATTCCATACGAACAGAGGGCAGTTGGCTAGTTTTTTGGCTAAATTGATTGCCAATGAAAGTACTAATTATCTGTTTGATGGATTAGGACATCTTAAGTCAGCTCATGATGTTAATATCCGCGGAGCTAGTAATTACAGCGTTTCTAAGCATATGATTTGAGGGTGGCTTCGACTATACACCTCCTCACACGTTAAATAAGTTTAAAGCATTGTTTGAGACGGACATTTGAAAAGTATACATTTGGTTCAGATTGGCAGTTTCAGTTTGGATTGAGTTGGGCTGTAAAAGATATTTAATTTTGATTTAGTTTTAAATTTTCGTGTATTTTTGTTTATATTGGGGGAGTGAAAGATTAGCTTGGAGGTGTAATCTTAAGTGTAAGTCATAATTATGAAATAAGTCGAACAAATTGATACATTTCATCTCAAATATGAGTGTTTTTTGTAGTAGCTGTAATGAATTAAAAATTTGGCACTGAAGACATCCTCATTTGTTCTTCTCCAATTTTCTCGTGACATATTGTTAGAACTGTTTTGTTTTCCTCCGGTCTCAATATCTGCTTACGTTTCGACAAAAGCCTGGCGAATCGATGTGAACAACGAGGGGTTGGGGGGGACGGGAATAAAAGCGTAGAGCAAATCGACGACCCCGCATAGTTCCCAATTTCATCTTAATCGTTTGATTGCGGTCATATTTCTGTCCGGAGTTTAATTAAAGCCGAAATTATAACCCGAATTTATGTCTCGATATGTATCGATTCCGCGCCCCCTTTCATACCCCCCGCTTCTCTGCCGTACTTCATATGGCATTTCGCCTGTTAAGGGCAAATTTTCTTTTTACCTCGGAGGATAGGCGAAATTTGGTTTCTGATCGGAATAGGCGGGAACGATGATTGAATATAAACGGGGGTGTCGAGAGCGTGGATAACCGCGGTATTGATATTCATTAGAGTTGGATTATCGATATATTTCCAGATAACCCACACGGCGTATCAATCATTTCCTGACGCCTCTTTGAAAAGGGAAAACGTGTGTGTATGTGGATATAATCATCTCTGGTTTCTATACACCAGTTCCAGTGAAAGAGGTTTAAAGATCTCTCCTATATTTCTGAACAAGCCCCTATCACATAATATATTGGCATAGAGACGTTCAATGTTGTTGGGGAAATGTTTCATTAAGAGATGTGCGGAAACGCGTTTTCGAGAGGCTAAGAATAGAGTAACACCTACCACAATTAGAATTTCATTTCTCATCACTCGACGTGAATCCATACGAGCTTATGCATATTCATTGAGGGCGTTCGCGAAGAGTCTCGAGATGAATATAGACTTACGAGTTCGCCGGGAGCGTGATATTCCGAAAACAAATCTCATTTACGGGCCTAACTGGAAAAATAATTATCTCGAAACTTCGTTAATTCGTTTCAGGAATTCAGCCATTCTCGGAATTACTAACCTGGCTAAATTATCTGCGTAATCAACTTTAAGTAAATTAAATGGAATATATTTTCATAAATGAAACCATGTGGCCGTGTTAACACATTGCTGCAGATCTCCGGGGGATTTTCCATCGTGGTGAAGTTGCTTGCAGACTCCCTCCTAGCGAAGGCTACCAAATTTCATTAACCATCCTGTCTAGCCTCAGGAAAAGAAAAAAATGGCGATGGTGAAAGATGCAGAGGAAATATTTGAGTGTGTTGTGCTCCCGCCACTGCCGATAGTTCTCTACCGTGCACACTGAGCATGCATAATCCGCATTTCTTTTTCTCCGTTTCATTCCTGATACTCGCAAAACGGGAAATTAATTTTTCCCCGGTTCAAGTGTACCTACGGAATGTCAGAAAAAATTTATAGCCCACTCCAGTACTCCTGACATAATGGAATTCCAGTTGTTGTTTGCCCGGTAATGATGAAAGCGAAATAATGGCAATTTAAAATGCCAGCAGAAGCGTTCCAAGGGCAATAAACTTGGAAATAGAATACCTAATAGTGCGGAATTTAATTGCAGGGGAATATCAGACATGTTTTCCAAAGAGCTTATTCGTCGGACAGATATCGGTTGTAATTCCTACAGCGATGCGTCTTTTCTTTCGACTGGAAATTCCAATGAATAAATCCATTATTTATGAATTTCGGTTGACCCGATAAAAGTTTGCCTTTATACTTGGCGCCACGCGAAACGTTTCCTTTAAATTCCACCTATTAACGAACTGCGAAACGGGGAAAAAAAAACAACCCGGAAGAAACAACAAATTACAATGCTCCATCATCAATTTCCGAAAGTTCCGCCGTCGACCCGGCCGCATCTAGAAGTTTTAAACATCCCTCGGTCGGTCGGCCTGCGGACCAAGGTTGCAAAAAGTTAGCCCCGCAATTTATTACGCGTCAGCAAAACAGCTCATTACCTCCTTTATCCATATTAATGCCGAAACTAGTTTTGATTTATAATGAAAACCGCTAGTTACGTGATACACGGTCAGTTTACACATAATTTGCGCTTCAGCACTTTGAGTGCTTCTAATGTTCTTCTCGAGCACGTGGTACACCCTTTGTTGGGATATTCAACGCTTTAACTTTGTTAAATCCCCTATTGTCACGATGGTAATTTTTTTTAGTTGAAAAAACTACCTTAAATAGGTTTGTGTATGAGTATAATGTATTCATGATTTTCAATTTTTGTTAATTATGTTCTGCATTTACTCCGCGATTAAGGTTTGATTGTTTTGAGAATCATAGACTGCGTGTTCTTACTCTTGCGAGATGCAACCTAAAAATTTCCTCTTTGCCTTAAGATGAAAGAATCAACAAAGCGATTATTGAAGTTAAAACAACTCGCAAAGTGCAATTGAAAACAATTAGAGTCAGAAATAATCTAGTGCTAATATATAGGTTAATCGAGAATTGGTGGACTGGCAAAAAAGTCAATAATCGTGAAATCGTGAAACAATTATTGCAGCGATATTTCTGAACGAATTCTATTTATTTCTATTCCCGATTCCCACAGTTCGCAAAATATTAAGCCTGAGTGACAAGTCGCGCTCGATCAATGTTACATAAATTCTGTATCAAGGATTGCTGCAATACCTCACAAATTGCCGTCTCTTACAAAGCTGCAGCCTGCAATGTTAGTCGGGGAAAATTTAATTTTCCAAATGTCAGTCCTTTGTGTCGCACTTTGTGCTCGGCTCGTTACAGGTGGCGGCGGTCTTCGACTAGATGATGAATGATTACAACTAAATTGGATTCGGTCGACGGACTATTTGTTTCCTCGGTGGCGGCCCGTCGACGTCGACGAGTAGGGTTCCGATGAATATTTCGAAAGTTCTTTGTCATCGAAGCATGTGACCCGCTTTTCTTTTCGCAATTTTCATCAGTCATCCGCGTTATAGACGCTAGAAAAGCTTGCCGGGTTCGCGTCGCCATCGCCGCTACCACCATCACCGCTACCGCTTTTCGTTCGTCATTTCTTTGTGAAGACAAACGCGATTTGCATATATACGTCCTTTGTGCCAGCGGAATGATGAATTTCGGGCCGTGTTGGAAACCCTGCAAGAAACAATAACTTCAAGCGGGACCAGCGGGACGTCCAATAAAGGTTCCGCTCGATGATGGACGTCCCGGCGGTAGCCGCCGCAAAACGTAACCAATAAATTTTGAATCATCCGGAAATTTTCGGGCGATTCTTCTTTTGAAATTCAACGGGGATGCGACAGGAAGGAAAAAATTTGAAATTTGAACGAAGAATTTTTAATATACACATATATTATTGGATTTTCTTTTCGTGTAGATATATCAAAAAGTCACAAAGAATACACATCGATCATTTTCCGCAATTATCATAAAAAATGAAAATCGATTTTTGGCATTGGATCTGTTGAAGTTGTTCTTGAAGTTTTTTGTGGCAATGTGAGAAAAGAAGCAAAGAATAAAACGGTAGTTTTAAGGCTGGCGTCTGATTTCGTGATCGTCAGATTACTAATGATACACCTCATGTATTGTAAGTTGCCCTACAATTCGAAGGCAAGTTATAAATATTTAAAATACGAATGTGGTCAAAAATGCGCGTTTGTTATGTCTACGGAGGCAAACGTCCCAAAATGAATAGTTTTTCCCGCTTATCAACCTCTGGAACAGTTCATATCAAATTTTCAAAAGTTTAAAAAAAATTAAAACAAAAATTAGGAGCATAATATGACACATCAAGTCTAACTACATGTATTGTTTTCAAAACCGAAAGTAAGCGAAAAGAGACCATTTTTTCAAACGTTGACTTTTTTTCTTCAGGTCAGCATGAATTCAGAGGAATAAACAAACCGATGTTGCAGTTAACAATTATTTATAGAAATAGAATAAAATTTTTGTTTCAGCCAATTTAATTCCGTTCAGGTTCAAAACTTTCAAAATTCTTCATTTATTTTGTTGAAAAAAGTTCATTCTTACAGAATCAGTTTTTAAATTTCAAATGAATTAATGAGTGCGAAAATTTGGTCGATTTTGCGCATGACAGACAAAATTATATTCTCGAATCATTGATTCATGAATGAAACATTATCAGGATATGAAATCAAATAAATATACGTTTTCATTGATAAGAAACAACACATGAAACATTCGAAATATTTGAACATTATTGAACAATACGTATTTCAATAATTTTCTCAAGAAGTCTAGCTAAATTAATGATATAGGCCTGTAGTTTAAAACCTGGGAACGATTTCACTTATCAATTGGTTTCACTATACATTTCATTTTATATTTTGCCTTCGTCTTTTATTTCAAAAACGCCGAATACGCAGTTTCCAATCTATATGTGAAATACGAGAGTAATAAATTCCATACTTTCATCATTTTTATTCTCCTCGTCAAGTAGATTTAATTCCGGAAATATTCCATCAAAGACTGCCGCTCTTCCCATTTTGGCGGGTGACAAAGCAGTATTAAGATTTTCCAAAGTGAAGTTTTTTATTAAGTCTTCCGAAATAAAGGCAGACTTTTTCTTTGTTTCCTCAATTTCCGCTTCATTTTACGAGTCGCGTATTTATTAATCATGGTGGACTTGTAAACATTGACAAGACTGCTGGTAAAATTGGGGAAAATTCTGCAATTTGGATCTGCTGAAATAGTGAATACGGACCAAGATAACATCAAAAAAGAGCCATTTCAAGCACATATTTCATTGCAAAAACTGTTGCTACTTTTTATATTTCCTGAATTTCATTTGTTCTTCAGAAAGTCGCAATTGTCCTTCCGGTCGATGCCGCCCTAGTTCCCAAGCCGTAGTATATTCGCTGAGGAGGAAGAAAGAATAACGATGATGTAATCGAAATTAGGGTTAGTCGCGAAATGACGACCTTCGACACACTTCCATCAATCAAAACAATGGGCACTCGAGTCGAGAAGCTACATTATACGTGCGCGACGAAAATCCCCTTCTGCATCCACTGTTCACTTTTCTCTAACGAATAGCAAGAATTCGTATCAGCTCAATAAGAATATTGCACATCGTCGATTTATTTCCAAATTTAATTATTCGTTATTCACTTTTTCGCGTCCTTATAACTAACTGAGTACTCAAATCAAAATAATCATCTGGCTATCCTTCTCGCTCCCAACGTAAGCATTCATGTACATTATTTCAATGGTCATTGTCATCCCGTGGTGCGGTAGAAGCTATTGAAACGTTGTTAGTTTGCAATATGTCTGATGGTGTTTTATGTATTTACCAAAATGTGAATTCAATCATTGTTCGCTATAATTTGAACTCTTACAGTTTCAACATCGGATTTCGATAATTTGCCATTATATCGGTTCTATCCGCGATGAAATTTCGTCAGCGGCGTTTACATTCACATGCCGAATCCATTTTAACTACGTCAATGTGATGGAACGCGCGGTCGTAATTTTGTCTCTTTGTCTGCTTCCGACAATGCCTAATTGCATTTCTGATTATAAAGACGCTCCGGTGTTTGAATGGCGACAAGGGCCTCAGGGTCCTTAATAAAAGAAACTAGCGACAAGCGATCCGCCGGATTTCGAAATGAATTCAATTAAGATAAAGAGACGAGAGAACGGGAGAAGGAATTACACCGGAGGACCGTCGTCTAATGCGCAATTATCGACAACGCCGTCCATCGATTTCGTTCCGTTTCTTGGTGAAGACGACGTCTACCAGCCATCGTCAGAAGTGAATCATCCGGCGCATTTTCCCTGGCAAAATAAAAGGTGTTCCACTAATTGAATCCGAACGGCAACAAACCGATTACCGTCGAATTAATGGCGTTTCATCTTTTTCCATATTAAAAATGACAATCGTCATTCCGCTAACTATTATTCTACTTGATAGCGAATCAAATTTTCTTTGTTTCACAACGCCCGTCATAATCGCAATGAACCGGGGCTACCCGTGAGAATATCAATTAAAAGTTCAACCGCAATTTCGCAACACCCTCGAACTATTTCTGGTTGGAATAATTATCGTTGCCCTATGTCGAAAATCTACTGGAAAATCCTAATTTCCACCTCTTCATACGATAACGGTTCAGTGCCTGGGACCACGATCGCTGTCAGAAGTCGATATCTGGGGCGACCTCGTACTCGCTCTTCTTATTAGCGTCATACAAAAAAATATACATACGGACGATCTATCCCTTTCATAACATGAAAAAGTTGCATTCCTGGAACGTAAGACATTTTCACGGAAACATGTAGCGGTTTAACCACGAAAGACATGAACCAACGAGACGCAGCAAAAGTTTATTTTCCATCTTAAAGCTTGGAGTTTCGCGTGGCAGAACGGGAATTATTATAATTACACTTTCCTCTTATTGCTCCTGTTAATGCAAACTTAGTTCTGAATGTGGGATTTGTGCGAAATAAAGGGACTAGTTTTGGTTCTAGCGTCAAAAGACAGGAAGTGGGTAGATGGCACAAGGAAGCCGGAAGAACGGGGCCGTGCTAGGCTGTAGAATAATATACTTGTCTTATGACGCTAACAGGCAGCCGCAGCCTAATTTACACTCGCTCGCGAATTATCGTGGACGAGTGATGGCGAAACTTCGACTTTCGTGTCTTCTTAACCCACTTGGGATTCGGCATTTCGGTATCCGTTTATCTATTTCATTCCATTCGAGATATCTTGTACAATCGTCCGAAGCCCGAGTTATCGGAGCAACTTTCTTTTCCTCTCTTTTTCTAATCTATTGGCTCAGTTGTGTAAAGAATCGTCGAGTAGGAATAAGAAAATATTGGAACGTCGGAAGCATTATTGAGAGAAGGGTATTGTAGTTTTCCCCTTTTAGGACACGTGCTATTGAAAAGATAAATCAAACAAAGCGTTCCACAATGAAAATTCTTCTGAAACTGACGGTCCTTCAGATATTCCTTCATGCGAGTTTCCAGAACCGTATTACGATGATACATGAGGAACTGTAGAGATGAGGCAATTTTTGGAACTGGGGTTTCAGAAATAAAATGACAACTAGAAGATGTTTGATCATTTATGAAGAAGTTGTTTGTGATTTATGGTTAATTTTTGTTTTTTGAATTAGGAAACGCATCACAAACTTATTACATTTTGGTTTTTTTTAGAATTAATTTCAAAATATATTATGATTGTATGATGTTACATGTTGTTTTTCAATTTATTCCGGCATTCCTCGATTATATTTCAGAACATTTTTAAAATGTGCACATGATTTTCACAATCGAGTTGTTGGAAATTCGGTCCTGGCCTCGCTAATCGATAACCCGCATTTGCTGCGATTTCCGCTAGTGGAACACCAGTATATCTTCGGAAACTTTTTTAATAGTGAACGTCGCAATGGTTCCCGCACCCCGCCATTCCTTTGGTCGTCGCCGAGCCGCGAGTATTATTTCCCCGGCCTCCATTATCGAAAACTTTTTAATACATGAGGTATAAAAAGCTGCTGATTTATACTTTCAACGTCGGAATTGCGCTCCCCGTTCCGTCTTATTGAAAGTCGTCCGGAAAGTTTTAAGTTGATAAAGACGTCATTTCGCTTGTTTTCGTTTATTTTTTCGTTCTCATCCTTTTCGGAGGAATATGTTCTGGCCATAACGTGAAACTCGGAAGTTGTCAACGTTCCGCACGATACTGTTTGAAGAAACTTTTGCTGTGAATTATTTTCCAGGAGTTCGGATTCTTAAAATTTCCACTATCAGTTTGGATATACCACAGAGATGTTGTCTTTTATTGCTTATTTTCCTTAGGAAATTTGCGAAATTGCAGCTTAATTTATTAGGCTAATGCCTTTCTTGGCTAATAAAACGCGAGAATTATGGATCCAGTTATTGCCCAGGACTGCAGATGCAGCGGTTCAACAAATTTATAGTCAAAAGTCAGCGTTTTCTGGGCGATTCACTTTCTTTCACGATCATTTCTGAGCAAAATCGTTACAGTTATCGCCGTTTCGTATTCCAAAATAAACATCTCCGGTCAGCTTCAATAAATACAGCTTAGGGAGCATTGCATGTCGGCATTACCGAACTGAAAGTGCTTTTTTATTCCGGTTTCGCATGCAAAAGTCTGAAATATCGCCCGTGTATTTTCTTTCTGTTCGGAAGATTAATATTTACGACTTAAGGGTTGTAAACCGAACTCGAAAATCAGTACGAGTATTGATTAAAACCCTATTAATATTTGAATCGCCCTAAATCCAATATTTTCATATATTGTTTATTTTCGTGAAGAATACACACCTCAAGTTTGGCAATTCATAACCGAGCTCGGGCGGAACTGAAGATTCACTTATAGTGGCGAATACTCATGAGATTGGCAGCTCAATAAGCGTCGACTCCTGAAGATGCCTAGGTACCGCAGATGTACGCGAAACGTCGGATGAATTACTACAGCATAGACCACAGCCAATAAACCCGGAAAATTTCGATGTCAGTTTGAACTCGGGCCGTGAAAGCCTCGAACTATACGATACAATAATACATATCTAGCATCATAATTAATTTATGCGATAAGAAACTAGGAGTTATTTCGCTATTCGAGCTAATTTACAAAACAACAACCTTGATTGACGTACATCAAAATTTTCTTATTTTCAAAAATACAATAATTTCTTATTATACGACATTCATCTACTTGCCGTAGATTCTATGTCCGCACGCATCAAACCGGTTTTATCCGTGCGGAAAAGACATGCAACGTACCTGAACCTGAACCTGAACTACTATCATTAGAGAAACTATCATTAGATAACGAAACAATCAAAGTGGTTCAATTTGTATTGATTGCGATGTCACCACTTTCCCGCACGGATCAAACCGGTTTTAGCCGTGCGGGAAAGACATTCCCGCACAGTTTCATACATTTGGCAACTTTTTACAATAGGTAAGCGTCACGATATGTATCACTTTCGTACGTGGTCGCCTGAAAAATGAATTTCTTTGAGAGAAACGATATTAAACATTTTGCTATGAATAAATTGAACTCATTGTTATCAAAGCATCCGAGTCCGACAAGAGAGCTTTTGTTCCCGGAAGTGCCAGTCGAATTACAGACACGTTTGGTTTTTGAAGAAAATGAAATTCGTAAAGGCATCAACGCTTTCCCTAATGGTTCAAGTCCTGGTATCGATGGCATGCGTCCCCAGTTCCTGAAAGATATAATATCAAAATCTGCAGGAGATGCCGGAATGAAAGCTTTGACTGCAATAACAAACCTTTGCAACCTCATGCTCTCTGGTAAAGCGAACAATAACATCCTTCCCATTCTTTATGGAGCTACCCTATGTGCCTTATCAAAAAAGGAGGCGGTATACGTCCTATCGCTTGTGGTAACACTTTCAGACGTCTTGTGGGACGTGTTTCATGTACCAAAACCTCTAAAAGTATACAAAATCGTTTATTTCCTCATCAGGTTGGTGTTGCAACGAAGCGAGGATGCGAAAGTGCGATTCATACCGTCAGACAATATATTTGCGACCAAAGAAATAAATCTAAGGTGATGCTCAAAATAGATTTCAAAAATGCCTTCAACACAGTGGAAAGAGACGTTATGCTACACGAAATTAAAGAATTTGTTCCAGAACTATATCCCTTTCTAAGCCAAAGCTATTGTCAACCCTCATTATTATTCTATGACGAAACAACGATATTGTCCCAACGAGGAGCCCAGCAAGGAGATCCATGTGGCCCATTAGCCTTCAGCCTTGCTGTACAACCTATCGTAGAATCATTGAATTCGGAGCTGAACATCTGGTATTTAGATGATGCTACCCTTCTAGACATTCCAGACACTTTAATTGAAGATTTTCAAAGAGTCATTAGGATGGGAGCAGATAGAGGACTCGAAATAAATGCAGAAAAATGTGAATTGTTTTTGTTCAGGAGAAGAGACGATGAAATCGTCAGACAGTTCAGCAAAATCTGTCCGGGAATTCGAGTTATCTCAGAAGAAAAACTTGAATTGCTGGGTGCGCCAATCCTTGAAAAGGGGTATGAAGAGTGTTTTTTGATGAAGCAACGTCGTTCGGAATTATTAGCTAGCCGTATTGTGGACTTAAACAGTCACATTGCTTATTTTTGTTGAAAAATTGTCTTTTATTCCAAAATTGACCTACCTTTTTGCGAACATGCGCCGTTTGGAAGTACCCCGTTTTGATTCAGAATTTCGACGTCCTGTTGTACAATACTTTTATATCAATTTTCAACATCCCAATAACTGAAAACCAGTGGAATCAGGCTGTTCTACCAATCAGTGATGGCGGAATTGGGATAAGAAGAGTTAGAGACATTGCGCTTCCATGCTTTTTGAGCTCTATTTCAGGTGCAAAAGAACTTGTATCTAAATTACTACCTTCAAAGGATCATCAAGTTATTGACCACCTTGAAAACGAGGCTCTTCTAGCGTGGAATGTCTTGAACACAGAGATTCCACAACACTCATCAATTCAAAATCTTGGGACAAAATCAATGTCAGTCGCCTGAAAATTATTCATCTTGAGTATAACAGGTCCTGGAGTTTAACACTTGAATAATTTTTCTTTCATTTTTAATAAGTAGAAACAGCAAATAAAAATATTCCATAAACATTGATCTAGTGAGCTATCGATAAATTTTAAGAGAATTGAGGCAGTTCCATGCTCAGAATCCAGTTACCGTAGGAAGTTCACATATTTTACCTAGGTAACAGTAGCAATTAAATTTTGGTTGTGTCGTGTGCAAAATTCTTTTCTGGATATTCACACGGTGAGTATCGTAGGGTATTTTATGTTTTCCTAAAACCGCTATTCGCATGAAGGGCTAACTCGACCCCTATCGTCGTGAATGGATCCCTTCGGGAGATACGGTAATAATTAACTGTCGATTGACACAACCTAATCATAATTCTATGTTAGAAAGCCAATTCGTTAAAAAATCTAACGAAAACGATGATTCCCAAATGATCCAAAGCACCAACAATGACAAGTTAACCAAAGCACATTGTTCCACTAATCCGAATCCCAAAATAGCATCAAGTTGTGTCATCGTTAAAAACAAAAAGGGATCACAAAGCACTCTCAAAGGCATATTGTCAACGTTAACAAGTTTCACGAATAACGATAATGAAAAAATACAGAAATGGTTAGCGCGAAAAAACGAAGAGCAAAAGAAAAAGAAGGCGGTCATGGTCAAACAGGAAGAAACGATCAAACTAAACCAGATCGAAAAGGAAATACGGAAAAAAAGTAATTTCGATAAGTGGCTGAAACAGAAAAAAGAAGCGGAGAAACTAAGACGAGCCAAGGAGGAGAAGGAGAAACAGAAATTAATTCAACAAGAAATGCAGAAAGAAATAAGACAGTTGGACAGTGAAACAGTATACCTTTGCTGGTTACGGAAAAAACAACGAAAAGAACTAGGTAAATAAAATAAAAACTGCAACACACATCAGTCAAAATAATTTTGTTTTGCCATGAACCACTTTATCTACATTCGTTGTTTCTTTCTTCGAATCATTATTTCTTTTTCTAGAAAGAAAAAAAGAGGAAAGAAAGCTTAAACAAGAACAGACAATAGAGAACAGAAAACTGGAGAGGAAACAGCTTGAGAAGAACCAAATAGAATTCGGACCGTGGTTTGAATCGTCGACAACAAAATATACCCCCTCAGACAAAACCGAAGACACAGATGGTGGGGTGGAATATAGAAAACAATACGATTCTTTGTGAATTTGGAACGTTCTACACCATTTCTCGTGTGAATGCCTGGGATCGAATGGCCATTGCGTAAATTTCAGTAACAGAAGTTTTATAATCAATAAGTGAATCGCTCGTAATTTTTATAAATTCATGTGATATTGCTACATCTTATATCAAATTAAAGTTACAAATTACTTTATGGAAATTTGTTTTAATTATAGGAATCACTCTTGAAACCTGAAAATTGAAAAAATTCAAAAATGATGTTTGTTGTATTTATCAAACAATTCAGCGAAGATCCGATATCGATTGTTTCTTGACATATGAAACCACTTGATTCTGCTTCAATCATTTAAGCAATGTATCGTGCAAGAAATATTCGTGTAAATAATAATTTTTGTGAGAATACAAAGCGGAAGCAGTTGATTGGTCATCCATAATTTGAATCTCATTGGAGAAGTCAATAATGGACTAGTACTTTATCACATCGCTGTATAATTGAATTTTATGTTCTCCGAATTTCCAATGTTTTATTCTAATAACGGAAAACTTAAGTTTTAATAAAATTCCGTCAATCAAAACGTCAGATTATAATAAGAAATTGATGGACAATACAAGTTTGAAATCATAATAGAAAATTGTCCTATTTCACAGAAGAGGGCGTCGTCGTTACCAACGTTCATTTGACTTTCGACAGAGGCGTCGCTAGGAAACGTCATACATTTACAGTTTTTGTTGTGTCAAAGAGAATTGTGCAAATATACAAGAATTTTTTTTCGGGTAATTCCTAGAGTAAGTACAAGGTTGATTTTTTGTTATTTTTCAATACCTTCGGTTTTTTTCTGATCGAAGGATATTTCCGCTCTTATTTTCACAAATGGATTCAAGCGAGAAGCACAATAAAAAGAAAACTACCGTTCACGAGCACGGAGATCATTACGTGGTTCGTACATCCGTCAGTTCGGCCATCCACGTTGAAAAAACTGTGACAAAAGCCCCAGACGTGAGTGCTAATGAAGGATTTCTCGTGAACAAAATTCCTAGAGTTCTGAGGTAAAGTCCGCCATGAATCGAATTATACAGCCGTTTCAATTCCACCCTCCCAAGGTGCTGTTGTTTAACAGACCCGTCCCGTTGTCCCACTCATCCAGGAAAAAACAGTGATCTAGAGAGCGACCGCATAAGTGAGACGACAGGACTGAGCCCCAAGTCAAACGTCGAACAGAAACCATCAAAAATAATAGAACACCCGGAAGAATGTAATACCATGGCACAGCAAATGCACAAAACAAAGGATCTTGCTTTTCCAAAAAAACAATCCGAACGCCAACTCCCATCAGCGAAAAAAAGATCTCCGAATAATACCAAGAACATCAATTTGGATGATTCCCGATCATCACAAAAAAATTTGCAAAATAACTATTCTGTTGACGGAATAACAACACCAAATGCAGCTTGCTATAAGACCAAAATGGCGACTAGTTGTATTGCCATAAAAGATAATACACAGTCACTGCATAGCCTGAAAGGAACTTTCTCAGCTCTAACCACCTTCACCGGAGATGATAACGGGCATGTTAAAGAATGGCTAGCTCGAAAATTAGAAAACAAAAAAAAAGAAAAATTAAGAAAATTAAAAGAGGAGGAGCAAGAAAGGTTAGAGAAAGAAGAACTTCAGAAAAGGGAAGAATCAAATTATAGATCTTGGTTGAAGCAGAAAAAGGAAGCTGAAAGGCTCAAACGAGCAAAAGAGGAGAAAGCGAAAGAAAAGAAGAGTTTGGAAGAATTAGAAAAGGAGAAAAAACAGCTGGAAAGCGAATTGACGTACCAATATTGGTTGAATAGGAAACAGCGCGAAGAAGCTGGTAATACATTTGATGTATTTCAATTACAGTTCGAAATTCCTCAATATCTTTCCAGCAAAGAAAAAAAAGGAAAAGAAGAAACTAGAAGAAACGAAAAAGGAAAAGCAGGAACGAGCCTTGACGAATGAAACCGAATTCATGAAATGGCTCGAATCGTCAAAAAAGAGACCTGCGCCCTTGAAACGGCCTAAAGGATTGGACAGTAAGTTATGAGGAATATGGAAAATGCGTTGTATTACAATAACCGTTCGTAGGTTTGAAAAATCCAACTCCGGTGTCCTTTGTGAATCCCCACGACTGGGTACCTAATATATAAATATAACCGACATGACCATTTATACAACAATTTAATGTATACAGATTTATTAACTTTTTATACAAACACTATATATTTTCAAATCGGTAATTGTGTAAAATAAAATCATGTAGTGACATTATCTTGGTCTAACAATTTTTTTTCATAACGAAATGCGGAAATCTTTTAATAAATGTGGAGGTATCATACGCTCAAATATACTAGTGACGTCATCTTGGAATGCGGACTGTCATACCGTTATGAGTGTATCGTGATGGCATGGAATGATTAGGAAAATGAGATGTCAACATGTCATTTTTGAATGTAGGTGACAGAAAAATTGTTACGACTCTTATAATATATAATTTACAGTAGACGAGCAAACCCGTGGCTTAATAGTTACAATTAATTCCATGCGTAAATGTGTTTCATTGAGCCGATATAAAGTGGTGAATGCGCAGGAAGTCTGTTCGCAACGGGGAAACCGCAGCCGAAAACGGTATAATTCAAGAAACGTGTTTATCGCTCATGCATGTTCCGGGGATGGAAAATCGTCTTTTCCCATCTTCCGAACGGCTTTATTTACATTTGTGTGTCGCGGAACACCCGAAATGCAAATTTGCGGGGAAGATGACGTTTCGACGGGCGTTCGGGCTCGGCTCGAAAATGAAAAATGCCGTAATATTTACATCGGAACCGGAGCGAACTCACAGTTAAATGGGCTTTCATATATCAGCGGGGGCCGGACCGAAACCGCCGAGATTGTGTATATTCCTTTCCCGCTCCGTCGTTGTTGCCATTTGCATGCAAAATGACCGGATATTCGACGGACGGCAGCGTCGACTTCGAATTCTTATTTTATCAGTCGATTCGGTGGGCGTCGCGTTTTATATCGTCTTCGCCTTGAAATTGAATTAGTCGATCCACGAATTCGAATTCAACGTAATGTACCGCTACGTCCGTAAAATAAAATTTCTACCTTCTGGGTGAGTCAGGGCTTGATCGAAACCAAAGTTTTAATGTGGCGCGCACAGACGGAAGTTCATGATCGGAATATTTCGAACTGAATCGATTTACCGACGGAAACTTACTGCGAACACTTCACGTCAATTCTGTGGCTTTCCAAAAAAGAGAAAGAACTAGTGAAGATGTCTTTCAGCCCCGCTCCAAACAGAATACGAACAATTGAAATTCAATTTCCTTCCAGCGGATAAAGGCGGATATAGCTTTCAAAAGAATATATTTCGTGTGTTTCCTCTATCGAAATGAATGTTCAGAGCTAACCTCCACGTTCCACCGAATTATTCAAATGAATTACCGAATGAAAAGAATAATTCTGTCATCAATCTATATTTTTTCTTTGTTGACTTTAATTGGTTCATCGAAAAGATTCAATCTTCCTTTTTTTCTGTTTTTATTGAGAAATATAATAATAAGTAACCACTCATGCTCAACTACATTATGATTTTCATTCGAGTAATAAATAAAATCGTATCTCTTACATTGTAATGAAAACTATTATCAGAGAAGGGTTATCTATAAACCTGAACATTAGACTCTAATTCACTTTATGAAGAAAAATTGGAATGAACTAAATCTAAAATAAATCAGTTAGAATTAAATGGATGACCAGTGAATAAAACAAAGTAAATATAAAGGTTAATTTTGAAAAATGGATTAAAGAAAATAAATCAAACTAAACATGTTACAATCCCAACATTTCTTCCAACAATTTGTAGTGGTGAATTAGAACAAGTACCACAATCCTTCAGCCGACAGAGACAGAAGAATATATTTGTAGGTATATTTGTGCCGAATCTTGAATTCCTAGCTCTGAAAGTAAGGTCGCAAAAATTCTGGAAAATCTTGCAGTTTTTCGATTATATCTCGGAAATTAGTTTTCCGATAACGATCGAATGAGGAATCAGACCCGGAGACCATTGATGTCCATCTTTCCCGAAAATTTCTTTAAGCGCCGTTTAGCGTGTATCATAATTGATTTTGATATTAGACAAATACGTAAGTAAACGATTGAAGAGAAAGGGACAAACATGATCTCTAACTCATTTTGAATTAGTTACCACCGTCAATTATCAAATTAATATAAAAAAATCGTTGAATGTTCTCCCTTTGTTTTTCGTTCATTTTTCCACCTGTATGCGAAACAACCTTCGAATGGATTCACGAATGAGCAAAATAGCATAATATTGTCTTATACTCAAAGAAATTCAGCTCTAATAATCACAGGAATTTAGTACTCATAAGCTTTTCTAGTAAAAAGAGCGAAAAAAGGAATATCCTGAAGTAAATGCAACCGAAGAATCAACTAGAAAGTGAGAGTTTTAATCCAGTAACCAAATTAGAATGTGAAACTTTCATAAGTTCAATAATAAAATCTCATACTAAGTACAGGAATCATTCCTGTATATCGGCGGTGCTCACGTCAGGAATATCTTGATGCATGAAATGTTAGATTCCTTGAATATTTATTGCTGATAAATGTTTTATTGTTGTTTTGTCGTTTACAGCTTCTCGGAGAAAGCAGTTTTACAAACTCCGCAGTTCGAAATAACGGATTTTACGGTCCGTTCGGTCCAAAAATACACTTAGTTCTGGTCTCTATGCTTTTCCGGACGCTTTCACATAATCGAACTGCTATGTTTGCAGCCAACAACTCCAAACGGGAATGGTCATCGTCTTTAACGGTGCAACCCTGGCTTTTGCGGCTAATAAGCTAATAATCACATCCTTATTACACTCAATCCGCAGAAAAACTACCGCAGCATAGGCACTCTGACTAGCATCAGCAAAAGTATGTAGAACCCATTGTTGATTCTCTTCATAATCAACACGAAAGCATCGAGGAATTTCAATAGACGACAAATGAGTTAACTCGTTCAGCCAAATTTTGAATTCGCTCTCAATATCTTTATCAACCACTTCGTCCCAGGATAATTGTTTTTCCACAACCGTTGAAGCAGTAATTTAGGCATCAAAGTCGTCGGGCAAGAGAAACCAATGGGGTCAAAAACACGTTGAGCCATTGATCAACTTTATGGTTATTCCATTGTTGAGTACAGGAATATTTTCTGTTCTCTATTCCTGTAATGAGTATTGCACAAGTCCGTTAGTTAACACCATAAATTATAATCACATTTACATTTCACTGATTTGTATCAATAAGAGTTTTATTCCTGTACTTAAGAAAGTTCATTCTTGTTATAACTATACGACAAAGCATTTTTATCACCAGAATCCCATTCGTACTTAAAGTTTTGAATTCCTACAGCTCTTCCTGTCTTGGGCACATGTATCGATTTCAGAAGAATGACTAATTTTCCTATTCCTATTATTATATCAGAGGGACAACAACAGGAATTCATTCAAATAATATTGAAATTCTAATCCATTTTTTCGGTTCTTTTTAAATTTTCGGTGTAGAGATGTTGTGTAAAGTACGCAGGTTGGCATTAGCAAATTTTCGATTCGGTACGGTGCTGTTCGCGTATAACCGAAACGACGCTATCGTACATGACAAGTTAGGTGCGGCTTGGCCATTTTAATGAACAGCTCAGTAAATATCTGTATACCAGTGCATTGGCCGTGATGTTTCGTGGTCAGGTCGACGCATATTAACCACGCGTAATAACCACCCATCATTCTTCATTGCTATGTTACAAATACTAGTCCGACACAAATATATTTGCTGGTTTCTAAGTTTCGGGATACGTTAAACGAAAAGATATATGAACCATTGCACTATACGCTATAAATATAAATTTAAAGCTTTTAAAATATTTAATCCTTGTCGAATGAGCGTTCCGGCGAATTCGCCATTCCGCATCGTTGCTTTCATTATTCAATTATTATGAAATAATCCACGGTCACGGTTTCGGCATTAAAATATTTCCTGAACTCGAATATTCATCGCTCTTATATAATTCAATTGATAACGGTTATTATTTTTTATTCGCTCGAACAGGCAACCTATATTATTGTCAAACGGTCTTCAGATACACCTTCTGGGTCGATTCACGGCGACACACGTATAAAAGGGACTGACTCGCTAACAACGTCGGTTATTAAACCGATAGCAGGATCGTGCGTTATCACAAATTAACCTCACTCTATGTCACTTTGGATGATGGAAGGCGTTCGTAACTTTGCGAAAATGGACCTAGGACATTAATTTCCGTCTGGTTGTTACCGTTACCCTTTGGAACATTGCAGATTCTCTTTTCGTGAGGGCTGCCCTCACAAAAAGACGCTTTCAGTTATGGCAGTAATTAGTCCCAATTCTTATCATAACGTCCTTTGGAAATAGTCGAAATACGAGTTTTTGCGTGTTTGTGAACGGAAAATTAATTGTGTAACATCGCTGGCTTTAATCCCCGCAATTATTTCGGTGCGGCGACTTTGAATGGTCGAAATAACGAGGTGATTAAAAAGTTGGAACATCCTTTTGTATAATTTAAATGTTTTATTAATGGCTGCTTCGAATTAAAGTACAACTAAAAACTGAATATGAAAATAGCTCGCCTTCATTATCGAAATCCATTGGAACGAAAGTTGATGTTGTTTCATAATGAGGGGAGCGGCGATAGCGATAACATCCCCTTTATTTTTTCTTCAGCCATTCAAACTGTGCAGCGCTACGTTCTACAATTTTATTGCGAAAAATCCGGATTCGGTCGGTCGACCGGGATGGGATTTTCCAGTAACACGTACGCCGAGTTCATTGTGTACAGAAAATAGGCATTAGTAATTCATGAAACCGCGGCAGCAGCCCCGTAAGGAAACAGCAGGCCGCGGCATAAAGCCCGAGTTTATGATACTGACTTTTCATGATATTAGAATACCGCCGGGACTCCGGATTCTGTTTCTATGCGCCGCTCCACCAATCCACTGCTCTTCCTAATATAATTTCGACGATAGGTCTTGATAAGTCCCATAAGCTCGCGGATTCCGAAGGTGCACTATATTTTTATGAGACATGTCATGAAAACGCCGACGGGAAATTTATATAAAGGCTCGGTCGCTGGCTTTCTGTCTTGGACAATTGCGAAACCAAAGAGTCCTCATCGAAAATTTCTTGTTTGAACTACAGAAATACTGAAGTACTCGGTTTAGCCGTTTCCAACTAAACTGATCTTGTTTTTATTTATTTTCCAGTTATCTTTTTTTTTTAACGTACTGTAAGGGGACAACAAGAATTCTACCGTTCCGATTTTTTTTCAGCTCAATACGGTAATCAAATGTGCTTAACATAGCTGGAATAAGCTGAGCGAGAGTATGGAGCCATAAAATCTAGCCATTTTATCACTCTTCAGTTAGTTCACGTATAGCTGCTCAACTAACCGCAACATGAAATTATATGATTCGTTTAAGACGTTGTTCGTCTACACTAAAGCTACACTCATTTCAAATAATATAAAGCAAAACTAATAACCAAAAATTCAGTGGATGCCGTCACAGACCGCATTAATTTTTTGCAGAAATGGTACAACATTTGCTAATTTATTTTTTTAATTGCGGTAATTTTTTTATGTTTTCATTATAACACATTCTCAACTACATTGTCTTACTTATTCAAAAATGATTCTAATGTACACGTGGCTCTCCCCCAGGCCGTGAATTTTAAGATTGCAGTTGGAATAAGACGGAGTCATGAGATTAAGTGTGAATGAGATAGATAGTGACAGAGACGAAGAGACTCATTTTACATCTTCTGTAGTTTTAATTAATGTTAAACATTTGTAATGCTTGTAATAAATCAAAGTATTACATTTATTGATGTTTAATTAAATAATTTAATTTCATAGCGTCACTATCTGTATCTTATTTATTTATAAAAATTGTACGCTCAATAACTTGACACATCATATGTAAAACTTTTTATCAATCAACATTATTTATTCATTCGTTGGAAATAAAATTCGTGCACGTAGTTGTTCCGTTTCGGATTTCATTCGGCCTACATCCGAAAAAAATAGGTTGCATCATATTTCAGAGAGTGTTTGGGCCTTTGGCATCTCAAGTTCATCGTCGAAATCGAATAAACCCGGCCGGGCATTATTTATAGAACAATTTTGTCAACATCTAAAATTATTTTCGTGACGCTGTCGTCGCCGCGGTTTCGGTTACGAAAATGAACGATTTTCAATAAATGATCCATTTTCGCATCGAACCTCGAAATTTACCATTTCAAACTGAATCGAATTGCTTCAAAGTGAGAAATATCTACTCGTGAACTTGGAAATAATTTCCCTGAAATATTATAACTCATCAAAGAAATTCGATGCTTTCTCCATAAGTTTTATCAGATGTAGAATTCACCTACATATCGTGTCGTTGATAAAATAATGTGAAAATTGGTGCAGTTTTTCTATTCATTTGACTAACATTGAATCGTTCAAAGAAAAAAATTCTTTTTCTTGAAACAATTATTTCCATCGGTTTAAACATCTATTTATAAAGTTGTTTTATTGTATATTTTTGTACACATGAGCTTCAATACAAACTGGTGAATACGCCAGGTAGTTGTGATATGTAATATGTTACGCGCAATCAATACTATTCAGGGTTTTGCTACAATGTACAATTCCTAAGCATTGCGAAAATCCTTGGTGCTTCACCTATATTTTTTGTGGAATTGATTTAATTTTGAATGTTTAATCGGCTATAAATGCTACAAGCTACAAGATCTTCATTTACGATTTGATGCGATTATACAAATGAATGAACAAATCATAATGAACTGAGTTATTTTTATTTAATATGAATATTTTGACGTTTATCGATGCAAAAAAACATCCACTCCTGAGATAATTACTGAATCATATAGTTTTGTATTGTTTTTTCTATGTTCGTTAGTTCGTTCGACCCGGGGAATAACCACAGCGATTGAACTACGTCTTCAAGGAATTTATTTACTTACCTATACGAGGTGACCATAGAAAATGCTCGATTCTGTTGGTATTATGCATGATCAAAATAAAATTTCCAGTTGAATCCAATTTTTTCTTTGATTTAAGTGACATAACCATATTAGGTTACAAGTAATGAGATGATAATGTTTCATAGTTGTTGTCTCTTTGTAAGAGACATCTCCCTTTTTTAAGGTGTACATGGAAATCTGTAGAATAATGTTTTCGTTATTTGTTCCTCTTCACAGATGTAATGCAGCTATTCTAGAATACCTGCAATCTGATTTGCTAACGCACCACTACAAACGTATTCAATTCAGAATTGCTAGCTATCAATCGTATAGAATGTCGAATTGCACAGACATGTCGCAAAAATAACCGTGGATAAATAAACCGCGTTCGGAATAAATCAGTTCAATCACTTCGTGTACATGCAACTCAAATTCGTAGAACATTACACAATACAAATTTATTTAAGGAGCATCTCTCTTTAAGTCTGACACTTAGAATTGAACTATCGGTCACATCCATCTCCGCATTTTTTTCCTGTTTTCTTTCCTTCTCGCACGTATCTAGTGGATCATTCGGAAAAAAGCTCACGTTCAGAATTGTGTGAAACCGTTCAGTTCGTTTTCCAGATCTTATATGTTATGCTATCTCACGTTCCCGTTCAAGCCCTCTCTCTATCTCGAGCCATTGTGCCGGTTTATTAAGTCGAAGAACAGAGTAAATTGGTTTCGAGTGAGTTTCTTTGTTACAAAGAAAAAGAGGTAGTCGTTTATCCGGTCCCCGGATTGGATGTTCAAACGTCAAAATGCGAAAACAACATTCGATTGTATTGTGGAAACATCATACCAACTGTTCCCCAGCACGCTTACAGACGCAACCCTTCTTTATGAGTACCCGAAGAATTTGTATCCTTCATCTTAACGATATTCGCCATTTTATGAATAGATAAAATTCGAGTGAATGAATGCCAATTTATTCCCGATGAACGTGAGATATATAAAGGTTTCGTGGAGAGAAAAAAAAACGCCAAGCAAATTAAGAAAGATAAAGAGAATCTTAATTTCTCCCTGAGGGCGGCAAGAAACGAGGCCGGATAGGATGGTTCCTGGAGGAGTAGAGTCGATAAGACCGAACTTTTTCTGAATTCCAATTTCGCGCGACAACGAATCGGTTTTCGGTTTTTCAGGTCCCCATCTAGATAATCCAACTTCAAGGTTGGCAGGTTTCGGATAGGTCCATTGAAAATTTCCCACTGAAAGTGAGATGTGCATGAAGAAAAACTCCATGTTAATGTTAATAAATTGGAATTCTGTTATTAATTCGAAGGATCTTGCAAACTAAGCTGTCAAACTGCCAAAGAAAATGCTATTAAGTTTGTTTTATATCTCATATTCTTTCTCGATTAACTAATTATAATAGCTAATGGTGAGCGAGTTTTAATAAATTATCGTCCTCGAGAAAAGTTGAGCCGAATTTTTTTAGCTGCCTTGAGGAGTGTGGCAAATTGTGTAAAAACACTCGATGAAGGTGGTGGAATTGCATAAGTGCTTGTAAAGCAATTTCGTCCGTCAGCATGAGGTGAGAAGGAGGAGTCTGAGGTCTGGTTCTGATGCTGGGAATGCACTCGTCGTTAATCAGTGCCGACGTTCAAAATGACCGGCACGAGTCGCGGCTGCGACGGCGACGGCGGTGCTGTCCCCCAAAACAAAACAAAAGTATTTTGCAAGTCCGCTCTCCCGGGGATAATCTGCCAGAAGTGCGCCGAACTTTCGGAATTCCGAATCGGATGGCTAATTGACTAAAAGTTCGTTCCCGATAATTGTTCCGGGTCGCGTCGAATCCAACCCCGCCGACCCCCCGTCTTTTGACCCCTGTGGGAAAAAGTTGGCGGTCTTAACGAGGAAAATCCAGAAGATGATCGAGCGATTTGAATAATTTATCCGATGAAAATGCGCCTCTAGACGGCGAAAAGGCTAATTAGCATATTTCTTACGGCACACACCTTTATGAATTTCCTCCTGCCGAGCGAGGAGGACTTCCCGGTTCCCCAGGAGCGTTTCGCCTCCGTTCGAAATCTGCATAATACGAAGTCGGCCGAGTGTAATCACCGACATTAATGAAGTTTGTGTGTTAGACAGTATAAATTGGTCATAATTTACTGAAGTGGGGAGTGTTGTGACTTCGAACTACGACTAGAACAACGAGGTCGTTATGATTTGTGATAACGACAGAAAACACGTTCCCTTGTTCCCTTTATATTTCGAATTTTTCTACTTAACTACAACTTATCAACACCACCCGATGCCTCTTTTCCGCTCGTTCGGTCATCCCGGCCAGATGTTGCATCCCCGTATCCGTTGCCGTCTAATTTTCTCGGCACGACGAGATACGCCCCGAAAATTTTCATTCAAATTATATTTTCATCGCGATCTTGATTGGGACCTCGTTGTGTAGATTACTCCGTTATGCCAAGATCAATTATCAAATTTGCGCGAAATAGTTAGGAGGCGAAAGCGTGAAGTTCCAAATAGAAAATGGACGGAACTTTCAACTATCGCTTTGCATTGATAGAAGTGTTATAAAATCAATATACAGGCTGGGCCAACGAAAACGAAAAGGCCCGACGCTCGGACGCTCGGAAAGGTCGATTCGTTGGCCCATCCTGTATAGGAAGTATGCTACTACTAATTATGGTTGCATTATTTCGTTTATTCCGCGTATTAATTCGAATCCCAATTTGAAGGTTGTGGCCTGCTCTATCCCCTGACCTGAACCCTCTGGACTTTTGTCTTTTATGTTTCTCTAGAAGGAAATGTGGAAAATTTGAAAAAACATATGAAAAATTGTTATAACACGATTAGAAATGATCCAACTATCTCATTTCTTAATTACTATACTATTAATTCGAATTATCAGAAAAGTAAGATTTTTTTTATAGCAAAACAGGAAGCCCGTTTGTTTTTGGATATTTGGCTTGTGTTGAAACATCGAACACAGTAAAAAAATTTGATGATTCCCGAGCAGAAACGTGTTTGGAACTTTGGGATTCTGACTCAATTCCAGTGATTTGTTTGCTTCACCACGACGCTTCGTGATTCGCCTGTTTACAAAATCACGTATTAAACTCATCCTGTCAAACTGTCCTAAATTATTGGCGCATATTTCAGATAGCCAAGAACGATTTCCTCGAAAATGCATTATAGCCAATGAACTAAGTTCAGGATGCCGGAAAGAAATCGAGCGATTTCAGGGTGGAGCGAACGATTAGGAATTTAGTCCACGAGGATGACGAGTTGGATGAAGGCAAGCAAAACGGGAGAGACATATCGTTTCCCAGTCGTAATTTAGGCCGTCGATCAAACATCGGGGCGCGGATTCTCGAACGCCTCATTAAATCCCATTCGTTATAATGGAAAATTCAAAGAATTGCGTCATTCCGCTCTTTCGTATCTCGCTTCTCATTCCGATTCGTCAATCATTCATCATCGTATATGGACGGGCAATCCGTGAATACCGTTGAGCCAATCATGCGAAAATCTCCGTTCTTCTTGTCGAACGTAGGATAGCGTACAAAAATCGTTATCTCGAATGGAACGAAATCGCTAATCCAGCCGCAAACACCGCGCCTCGCCTCGCAATAAATTTTTAAAATTAGGATTGAAAATGGATCGCGTTGTTTTCAGATTATTCTTACATTGTTTTCGAATTAAATGCTGTTTTTTTTTCTGTCCTGGCGATCGTTTCCTAAATGCAAATATGCAGAAGCGGAAAATAAAGTCTGATGAATTGCGGAAACCCTGCCAAGTGAAGGCTCTCCGTATCTGAATTGTTTGTTCCGTTTGTACTTGTTTCTCTGAAACTTAATCGTCTGCAACATAAATGAGTATCGTGTGAAAAAAGTTGTGTTATTAATTATTGCCAAATTTATCATCCATTCACTCACAATTATAAATTGTACAGTGTTATCAAAAAAATCTTGTTAATTGAGTTTTTCCTTGAACTCGCATCAAATTGAACAAAAGAGACTGCATTGAGTTTTCGTTTTATTACAGACAATAAGAAAGTATTATCAAAATACTTGTTCATTTGACATAACCATAGTCTGGAAGAACTGTTTTAGGTGGTGCTTGCCAGAGATGTTTTGGTACACTCGTTACTTTCGATCGACACGGTGATACTAGTGGGTGGAATGAATTTTGGACGCCATTTCTCAAAAACACGTTTTTTAATTAATTTTTTGTTTTTTAATAACAATGATGACTTTATTGTAATTGTCTTACATTCAAACATTTAAAGTTACAAATGGTTCAGCCAAGCTAATCTAACGAACGAGAATACACGAAAACTTAAAACTAAAGAAATTATTTCAAAAATAAACAATTAACTGAAAACTGAATCAAAATTCAATATCTTTCACAGCCCAACTTAATCCAAAGTGAAACTGTCCACTTTTAACCAATTGTATAGTTTTTTTTTGAAAGTATTTATTGAAGTGTCCATCTCAAATAATGCTCTAAACTTATTTAACGTGTGAGGAGCTGTATAGTCGAAGCAACCCTCTAATTTGGACGTCCTATGCTTAGGAACGCTGTAATTAGTAGCCCGGCGTATATTGTGTCATTGTTCTAGGGGAGGTGCGATATCAGGAATTTAGACCAGATCAAAACGAATTTTCCGTATACATTCCGACAAAAGAATCGAATAATAATGTATAAAAAAGATTCAAATGTTAAATATTATGTTTACTAATTTTTTCACGTTCAAAATCATTCAATGAATACAAATTGGTGAAGGTGCCATTGCTAAGTACAGGAATATTTCCAGTACTCTATTCCTATGATACTCAAATCCGTAAGTCAACACCAAAAATTGGAATCACGATCACAATTCACTGATTTGATTCATTGAAAATTTTATTCCTGTACTTGAGAAAATTCATTCCTGTTATAAATATAACACAAAGCAGTTTCATCATCACAATCATTCCATTTGTCTTTAAAATTTTAAAATCCTTTAATAAGCAAAGCTCTTCCGGTTCTGAGCAGATGTTTCGATTTTACAGAAATCGGAAAGTAGCTATGACTAGAATTTTCCTGTTCTTATTATTATATCAATGTGATAACAGGAATCCGTTTCACTAGAAATTCCTGTAATTTTCTTTTTTCAGTGCGCACAATTTCAACGCTTAAATTGGTAGTTTCGTTACCGCAATTCATGTGAAAAAAGTTTTTGGTTGTCCAAAATTCAGATTGGCAACTGGTCGCCCCTTCCATTTCATCTTTGTTTCGTCGACGCAGGATGAAAACTTTATCCTGCCTACGTTTCTGATAAAGAGGGTCGAACGTGCGATCGGTCAGAGGATTCCCGCAGGCCGCATGAAGGATGACGGAATTTCAGCTGTCGGTTAAATTAACCTCCCAAACGGCGGCGGTTCAAATGCGAGATTCGATCAAAAGGACACTGACGAATTCGGCGGAATAGTCGGGGCGCGATTTTTCAAACCTCGCCTCCACCCACAACGTATTCCCAGCGTCGGCGTCGTGTCGCGACGCGTCGAACCGTTAAGCAACTAGTTTTCAGAAGGCTTTACGCGCTAAAAAGGGATTTATCGCCATCGAAAGCATAATTTAACGGAATGTTCATCATTTTCCGGTCGAGTCGGCTGAGTCGGCGGAAGTTCCGAAACGCCTCCGAAACGTCGAACGGCCGATATCAATCCAATTTTCTTCCGACAATTTCGCCATTTCGCAGTTTTTTACGATCGAAATCGTGCCAATACGGCCGGGAGGGCGATATAAACATAAAAATTGGCACCGTTTTTGCCCGGCCCCACTCGACGTGGTCGTCGACGACGATGAGGCCATCATAAAGGCCACTTTTCCGGAATTCATCAAGCGAGAATTGTGCAGTCGTTGCCAAATGGCCACCCATACCTAGACACATTGGTAGCGATTGATTTAAATTCCGTGGATTCGGCGGTTGTCTCGCGCGCCATTTTTCGCTGACACATCCCGACTTTCGGCTGTCTCCAATAAACGTTAAACGTTTTAGGGTGCGGATCGCTGTTAGAGGTTACTTGATTGAGGCTGTAGTATTTTTGTCATTCCGATTCATTTTTACGCTCCCCACGTATTCACTAGATTGCATCCACCATCGTCTATTAGATCGGATGAAAAAATCGATTTACTCGCATTTGGTATTTGGTGTTTATAACAAACGTGAACGTTAAATATAGTTTAAACAATTTTATCTCAACAAATTTTCCATTCTAATAACTCAAAATATTGAATAAATGGTAATAACAGTAAAATGGCGAAGACGCCGGGATTCACATGATCGCCAATATAAAAATGTATTTTCCTATTACGCTATGATTCGGTCATTGTAGGAAAGAAAGGTTATTATCGTAAAAGAAAACGGCAACGTTACTTCCCAGAATTTATACAAAAAAAAACTCAGTTAGAAACAATCGTTATTTCGTTCCTTTCAATTCCCCATCATCTTTGATCGTTCGTGGAGCCAAATTCAGCGACGCGAATGAATTCAACAAACTTTTCAAAGTATTCATCATCCCCACGAGGCACACCGCCTCTTAATATCCTATCTGCAAATAGTTCATTTACGAAAACGAAAAATACTTATCGTTACTTTCCTTTTAACAACTTGAGCCATTCTTAAAGCCCCTAACGATTCCTCCCTCGTCGGGAAGAACAATGGGTCACGAAGAAAATTAGTATTGTATTCTTTCCCAGCTTCCGAGCGAACTGGTCGCCGAAAAAGAAGTTTTGAAGTCGGAAACGCAAAGCGTCGGCGACGTCCGTTCCCGAACTTATTTTTAAGGGTCTCCTTGTAAATCACGAGCACCGCAAGATACCGCTCTGGAAACGTGTTGACCGTGGCTTGCCGGGAATATAAAGAGTGCGTCACGATCGAAATAATTGACACTTTTGAAAAATTCGATGGTCATATTTCATCTATTTGTGGAAGATTTATAAGAGAAGAAAAAGCGGGGGACGGTCGGCTGAAATATCGGCTGTCAGTCTGGGAAACACTGTTATTGAAAAATTACGTGCCGTCCTAGTGGCGGTTATAGTTTGTCACTACGGTATTTCCACCTTATTTCCTTCAACATGTTGGACGATGTCGGAAATGACAGAGATCATTTTCATTCGTCAACACTATGACGTGGCTGACAGTTGGTCTATTCGAAAGACAGAATTATTATTATAGAACTAATAGACTTTCGTGATTAATTTACATTATAATGAATACAGATACATCGTTCTGAATCATAAAGTAAGATCGTGTAACCCACTGACCTGTGTCTAGTGCCAGAGTTTTCAGATCGCACAAGTGCCTCTGGCATGACCTAACGACTATGTATTTAATATACAGCGCGGACCAACGGTTTTACGTGCCTTCCGAAGCACTATAGCATTCTCAAATCAAGTTGGAATTTACCGGGATTCGAACCCGATTTTTTTGGGTAGTAAACAGCTGAACAGTTAATAGATTATTTACGAGCATAAAACTTTTAGACAACACTTTCAAATTTAACTCGATTTCCAAAGGTTCATTTTGAACTAGTCATAATTGGAAGGAACCGTTCATTTCCGGGGATAGCACAATTTCAGAGTGTCGTTCATTCTGAAGGTGCCGCTCTATCAGAATAATCCGCTTTTTTCCAGTGTGCCGTTCTTTTCAATGGTGCCGCTCAATTCGAAGGAAGTGTGCTGTTCATAGTGAACGGCTCGTTATTGAGCGACCCAACGCTAATACAAAACAATGGATTAATTACAAGTTTCAAATTTTTGTTTACACTTTTATATACACTCTGACGAAAATCGCACGCAATATTTCCAAAAACTAAGTGAAAATCAAGGAAATCAAACATAAACACAAAAAAGTGCAAAAACCACTATTTATTCTTAATTTCAGTTCAAATTGAAAAATAACACCAAAACTAAAAGAAAGGTTGTTGAACATTCAGAAAAGAAAAAAATGAAAAACGTAAATCGCAGCAATCTTGAAAATTTGGAAAACCGAAAAATTATAAAAATTGGAAAACAAAATATTATAAAAATTACGGAAATGTATTCCACAAAAATATAAAATCTCGAATTTTCGAATTTAGTTGTGTGGTTTCCAAAGTGGTTTTTTTGACTTTTGTTGGATTTTCGTATTTCTGCTCCTTCCTTCTCACATTTGATGTGAACAAATCGCCGAAGGCGCTACTACTCCATCCTCCACAACATCTTCAGCCGAATCGATATATAATTTACAGTTCGTCAAGTTCAGTCGACGTGTGCGCAAACCGATATAGAGACAACATTCGGAACGAAAGAGATGCAATGTTCGCGCGAGCAAAACGATATGCACAGACGAATCGATGTTTTTCTTAATTAGTTTCTTGACAGTTGACGAAGAGAAGTGAAACACCGTCGCGATAATATTTTGTATGAAATTTTTGAGATGCTTCTGTCAAACTTTCGTTAAATATTCTTCAATAATGGAAATACGTTGTTTTATCGGGGAGCGCTCCGTTTTTACTAACCCTAATCTGTCATCTGTCATATTCTTTTTGTTTGGAGATTACTAACACTTTAAGGCACAAAACTTGCGTTGTTTGTGGCACAGCCTCACAGAAAGTAGGTACACTGCAGAGAATTCTCTTATTATAACAGCAACGGGATTTTTTATTAGATGATCATTTTTTTTCTTTTGTAATCATCAAACAAAAACAAGTTTAATTTCATCATAATATTTTCAACCCAAAAAAATAATTTTTTCAATCAACGAAAAAATTAAATAAAATTATATTTTTGAATGATATATTTAAACCTACGATATTAAAACATGGCGTGTATTACTTATAAGGTTTCAAACAATCATTAAGGTCATCCCCATAAAAATTGGCAATGTTTATTATAAAAATACTTGAAATGAACAATACAATTGTTATGTTGAGATACAAAAGATACATATAGTCCTGTTTTATACATTCTTCAGTGAAGGCTGGTAATCATGAAGTTATATGACAGATACGTTCAAACATACATTTCAACTAAGAAACCATAAAACCGTCGTTATAATCAATCCGGTTCAAGCAATGACATTTTAATTTTTCCTTATGATGTTATTTGAAGTGTTTAGGATATTTTGGAAAAATTAATTTCTCTAATTTTTAATAGAAAAATAAGGTATAAAACAGCTAAATATCACTTTTGTTATTTCGTTGCACGTGTTTGTATTATACGGATTGAATTGTACGACACACCTACTGTGCCGAAACTACGAAGTCGGAAATCCGGATCAGTCTGCAAACGAGGACTATAAATTGCCAGTTATGGGAGAAGTATGCGACTAATTTCAACCCTTTGGTAATGGTAGTAGTGGGTGCTCGTTTGTGGGAAAACCCCCGGTCTCGTAAACATCTGCGGATCTATAGGGAAGGAAAGGCAAACATCATGTTGCAACGGTTTTGAACTTATGCTCGAACGACTTCTATGCCTTTGTCGAAATGGCGGCAGCCTACGGCCAGAGAGTTAGAATAAATCCAACGCGAGCGCTGGTGTTTATCGATTTTAAATGATACTTGGTTTCTACATTTAAATCGGTTATTCGGTAAAATTTCAGTGACTTACAAAGACGTAACGTTTGTTTGAAAAAAAAACTAAAGGAAAGTAACATAGTTTTTCGAAAAGAATTCGGCGAATGCGCTTAGATGTTTTCCAGAGGACGAACGGTTCCATTGTAGGTGTATGTTCGATGCGAAATTGAAATCTATTCCGCACTCGAGCAAACAGCAACACGACAAAGCAGCAATTCCATAGCGACTAAAGCCGGATTCGGATCGAGAGAATTCTTCCCTATGCGACAGAAAGAGTGCCCGTGTTTTACATAAGTTAAGTAGATCGCATTCTTTAATGTTATTGCATATCGAACAGCGATTCGATAGGAACGGAAAGATCCGCCTTCCCACCCTCGGGACGCGTATAAATAGCTCGATTCCGGGTTGTTTTATTCCGGAAAAGGTTATTCGAAGTGGCGGGTAAATAGATCTTATTCGGTCCCGTTACCCGGAAATGCTACGTTATATATATTATATACTTCGGCATTATCGAATATATATCTTTCGCTATTACAAAATTTCCTTGAATAGTACCAAAACTTCTGTGTCCCCGAGCAATCAAGCCGTTCGACTCGAATGACAACACGAAAAATAAAGGGAAATTCCGGGAAATTTGCAATCAGCGTCACAATAATAATTTGCACCTAAACGAATCGTATCGATTTTGAAATGAATGCAAATGTCGACGCCGCTATCATAACAGGACGGGCATAATATGCTAATGTCTCTCTAGGCTGGTTAATAAAAATGATTACATCGATTCTCTTGATCACACAGTTGTAAATTGCTCATCTAAAGTCAGGTTCAATTCAAATTGCCAAATTGATTGATTAGCTGAGATCAAGTCAATTATGAGAACTATTCCTCATTAGGAGAAGAATTACAAATACGAGAAACAATTCATTAAATAAAAAATTCAGATGTATACTTCATCGTGATATCAATTGTGGAAGTGAAAGATTTTAATAATTACAAACACCGTCAATCGACATTTCGGAATTGTGAGTATCCATTAACCCCTAAAACGAGAATTGGTCGAATTTCCAGCGAAGCTGTTTATTCCTGAAATGGTTTAATGACAACGGACGGACGTCCGCCCCTGCGATGTCACTCTGGTGAATGTGGACTGACGATAATTTAAAAACAAGCAATTGATTCAGCGAAATAGCAAATTCAGTAAAACTGTCACCATTACAATGATAAACAATTTTGCGTTTATTCGGCGCGTGGAGCGTTTGAATCGACGTGCATAATAATTTTTGACGTAACGGGTGCCGATGGCACATTCGAAACGATGGGGATCGCTCTCGTTGTCAGATTATCGAGTTTGTCCGCTAAAATTGATGACCCGACGATGGTCGAAATTCATTATCCCGATGTGCGAAATTTTCTTCTACCGGGATATCGATGATAGATTTTGATCGGGCACGCCACTGTCTTATATTGCCGTCGCTGTGAGCCATCGACGACATCTGGTCTTTCGCCCTTTCTGTCGGAGATTAGAGAGACAGCGGAAGTGCCTCTTTCCTTGTAGGATATATGCAAAGTGGAATTGATACAATTCTCATTCGGTGCATCGGACCGTCTAAATAGTTTCGAGAACTCGATACGACAGCAACGAAATGAAACTCCCGACAGGAAATATTGGGATCCTCCCTTTATTTCGCATTGGATATTGGGAATTTCGATGGAATAAAACCGCAATTTCGCAATTTTTCTATGCTGCTCAAGGATTGTCGTTGAATAGTTTGCCAATTTTTTGTGACAGATGTTTAATTTAATATTTGTGATTTTTCGTTCTGTTGGGGAAGATTCTAATAGAGCTCAACTTCCGTTCGGATATGGACGAGATTGAAAATTCTGGAAGTTGTAAAAGAACTTTGACTTTTTCAATAAACTCATCTTGAAATTTACATCAAATCCTGGTCGGTAACATACAAAATATTATGATTCTATTGGGGCTTCCTAAAATCAGTTGTTGAATGAATCGTTTCTAATTTTAAAACGCAGAATACTTTAATATAGCTGTTAGTATTTCTAAATTTAGATTGGCATGGCTTTTATTGTTGCCGCGCTTTCTACATTGTTTTTTCATACATGCATACATGCATACTTTATGTTTTCATGTTATTTTGATATTGAGTATAGTATATAAACTTTTTTTTTGGTCACCCCCTAGCGTGAAACAAATCATAACTTATAAGTAACAAAATTATGGAACCAAAAAAGAAATTGTTCAGTTCCATGTTTTAAGCTTTTTCTTTCATATATTAATAATAATAATTGTAATAATGAATTTTTTTGTAATTGTCTTACATTCAAGATTACAAATGGTAGAAGTTTAGGCAAGCTAATCTTTCACTCCCACAATATAAATAAGAATACACGAAAACTTAAAACTAAAGAAATGATTTCAAAAATAAACAATTTTTCTTCAATAATAAACTGAAAACTAAATCAAAATTAAATGTCTTTTACTGCCCAACTTAATCCAAACTAAAACTATCCACTCTTAACCAATTGTATAGTTTTTTCTTAAAAGTATTTATTGAAGTGTCCGTTTTTAACGTGTGAGGAGCTGTGTAGTCGAACAACCCTCAAATTTGGAAGTGCTATGCCTAGGAAAGCTGTAATTAATAGCCTGGCGTGTATTAACCTCATGAGCTGACTTACGTTGTACTAATCTATTAAACAGATAATTAGGACTTTCATTGGCAATCAATTCAGCCAGAAAAGTAGCCAACAAATATTCTGTCCTCTGTTCGTATGTTATCATCCCAAGTCTATTACGGCACGGTGTTATATGATTCCTGTAGGGAATACAACTTACAAAGCGAAGACAAGGGTTCTGTACTTTGACCATATATACACATCTATTGACTTAGTCATTATTTATATAATGAGAATATTTTTATGCAACTTTATTCGAGTAATTATCATTATATTATAGCTTCTAGAAACGTTTAAGAGTTCATCTGAAATATACAAAGCAAAAATGTAATAGAATAAAACTATAATTCTTAGTATTATCTGGAAAAGCTTTTTTCATAATATACGACAGGGATTCCATTGATGTCTAATCGATAAAATACGAATTACTTATGAAATTCTGATGACTTCTCCGTTCAAAAATTATAAATTACAGTCAATGCGTATTTTGAATAGAATGATGTATCATTCATGTAATTAGTTATACGAAAAATGAAAATACGATTGCTCCTTTATTATCATTATTCTCAATTCCAGACTAGAAATTACAAACAACTTAAGCAATTTGTAATGCGTGGTGAAAATACCCAAGTAATTCGTAATTTTTTAATTACTGGTGTAATTCGTAATAATAAAATAATATATTTTTGTTTATGCTATGGTGGTGTCAACCCTAAATGCATCCATAAAAGATGAATGAAAAAGTAAGAAACTGTCATCGTCTGATTTAAATTAAAAAAAAACATCAACCATGGAAGACCAGTTGTTTTTTAGTAACGATTCATATAAAATATTCTTCAATGCGGTGGCCGCTAGAACTCGAATTAAAAAAACATTTTGCATTGCAGGCCAACTAACTCTGATCTTAGTATAAACCGTGATGAAGAAACACCATGTAGGCTTATGCGATTAGAAGAAAATGCCGTTACATGTTTCAAAAATAGTTCCTGGCATGTGACGGTACAATTATAGCTCCTGTAAGGCGATACCCACTCGATCGGATGTTGCACGGCTAGTTTTCCTTCGGCTTTTCTTTCAACGGAAATAGCGTCGCGATGTCGTTGAACTCCTTAATTTCGAAATAACCGACTCTTAACGATCGTCATGTAAACGGGAATAACCGTCACATTTCGGGGCGCGCGGTGCGATTATTCAATCCGGCAAGCCGCACGGGATACGTTACCGTCCCCGGCTTCGGCGCCGCCGCCGCCGCCGCCACCGAGTACGACATTACGCGTGGCGGCGCGGCGTGGCACAGTGCATCAACCGCGATTTGTGCCGCATTACATTTACGTTTATGTTACATTACGATCTTGTAGCCGGCTCAAAAATCGAATTAACCAACCAAGCGGCATTTGCATATATGGAGATAACGAACGCGTCGCGCCGCTCGTACCTTAACGAAATTTTAGTGGCTAACCGTCCCTGCGTCATCAGCCGGCATACTTATTTTTTAACTCGGCTTTGTTCCCAGCGACGCATCAACTTACTAACATTTTGATGACAGATACTTATGCAGTTTTGCCCCATTAAATCTGGGGTTTATTTTACATATTGAGAAATTGTGGAAGCAGCCAATTTGAGTCAAGACTAGGTGCAAAATATTTCTTCAAAATAAAACAGTGACAATTTCTAATGGTTCCACTATTCCGTCACGAAGCTAGAATTTATAAATGGGACAAGGTTACCTCACGCGACATATGAAATGTGTATCGCAGATTGTAACTACGTTTCAAGTTCATTGGAAACAGAAGATCCAACCGAAATAATCTACGAATAATTCGTGCCACAGTTGATTCTTCTCAATTCAAGTGAAATTGAAAAATATTGAACATCTGTTTAGTGGGAGCTTTGCCAAAAAAATTTTATTCTTAGATTTCTGACGTTTTATTTCGAGATGATCGAAATAGAAATTTTACCCGACCGTATCCTGATGATCGTATATGGACGCGTCTTTGGCCCTGTGGTGCAGAATAAGTTCTAAATCATTGGCGAACTTGTTTCGTTTCATTTACCTACCTCACAGTTGTTTACCGGTGAATCACTATTTCAAACACGCACCAAAACGAAGAATGCAACAATTATCACCACAAAATCACGATCACTCGGATCCGTCCATCGGACGCGCAGAAACCCGGCCAACGTCTGCTCCATACTTCTTTACATTCCATAAGTCGATCAACACTATGGGAAGTAAGGAAGCACGGAACCTTCGAAGAGCCATCGTACGAAGATGAGATGATTTCTTCTTGAATCGAAATTTTCGACTAATTCTCGGCCGAATGCAGCGAGCAACTGATCCTGTCCGTCATACCTCTAGCCGACCATCCGTCCGTCCGGGGGCCTCCTTTCGATCGGCTCAGCTCTAAAAATGGACCTCAGAATACGATTGGCTCGACCAACCCCTCTATCCTAATTTGTCTCTGCTCAAAATAAATCTGCACCGAGCGCCGCGCGGTAATTATAGAAGACAACCGAAAGCTGCTGCTGATGACGATGGTGCTACTGGTGCTGCGCTGTCGCCACTAATGTTGTTTCCTAGACATCGGCCGACGATCAGCAGTCGCCATGTGTTGACACATGTGCATCTTTTGCGCCTCCTACGGTCGCGCAAACTATACTTTGGTCTGCAGGCAGGACCGACATGTTCGAGGGGACGCTTCGAGGTGGTAAATGCCAGATGTGGACTTTTCGTCAAGATGTTCGCTAGTTCCTTTTTCGAAAGAATAGAACAAATAAATTATTACTTGCCTGTCGTCTATGGTGGTACCAACTCGAAGTCGGCCGCATGAATCATTCCGATCGTTCTATTTCAACACAAATCTCGATTGTAGATATTTCTTTAAACCTATTGGATATTCCAATATTTACCGAATTGATATTTTGGTAAGAGTAGAAACTTATTTTACTTATCAATATTCCAACTTTTTTTTGTGTAATAAGCAACGACGTATTAATTTATTTTCATAAAAAAATGACTAATATATTGTGAAATTTCATATATGCTTACAGATTTCACAAATTTAATTTCGTGGAATAGTGTCGACAGTTTGTTTGACAAGGAACGAGTAAGCTCAAAGTTTTGTTCGTCAATAATTCGATTGAATTCAACTTTTTGTTAAATTCACGTATGAACAAATCAGTTACGCTTTATTTTATCACACCATCCATTCATTTGGATGGTCTAATTATAAACTGTGGATTCGTTTTTTTCGCTTTCATTCGTAACTTTTTGGAGGAAATTCTCAAAATTGTGTTTTCTTAAAATTGTGTTAATTTAACCAATAACTTTGTTAAACGACGCATTCAATGTTAAAATTAATTGCGCTTTTCTTACAATCAAGGTATTGAAAAGAGGAATGTAAATAATAAATTTCCACGCTCACTCACCCATTAGTCTGGGGAAAAAATCCATTTTCAGGAGCTTAAAAGCGTCACATTGCATTGTAAAGGTGTCGTCTGGAAGATGCGTGCGAAAATTTTTATCGACATTATCGCCTCGCCTTAATGCTCCCATACAAACCCCATCAAGTCGTTTTCCATCCCACATAATAAAAACGAAATAAAGATAAATTTTTATATGCAAGGTTCTCTTCCCGATCCAATAATACCGTCCGTAAAAACTTACTTATAACTAAACTGGAGCAGCGTCGGTAGAGGCGGACTACATTGAGGCTTTGCAAGAGAACAAAATCGTGTTTTTGCGAAACAAATTCCACCATAAACGAGAACTTCTATTTTACGCGTTGGATTATATTGGATTTTATGATTCAGAACGTATTCTTGAACGAGGCGCGAAGTGTTCCATAAAAAAAACTTTTAATCCGACGACTGAAAAATCTGAATCTTTGTAGTCACTTCCTCCCCCCACCCCCTCCAACCGATATTATGATGCAAAGATGACGCAAGACTGAGCCACTGAGTATATTCGAAATGAATAAATTCATCGTATTTCAAGAGGGGGCTTCGCGTGTGAGAAATAACGTTCTGTAGGATTATATAACAACACAGCGATGTGATTCATCTAAACTAAATGACATCGTAACAAAACTCAAGAATAATTTTTTACATCCGAAAATCTGGATAAAAGGATGCTATAACTTTTCGTTCTTATCCATTTTAATGGATGGATTCATCCAAACTTTTATCTAAGTTGGGAGTCACTTTTTGGTTTAACACCATCCCCGGCTGAACAATGGATGTGTTGTCCATTTTTATCCGAGAGAGCGTGTTTTCCTCTGAATGATAGGGCAATCTCAAAGATAACAGAAAAGTTAAGTTTTGAGAAGGTGTGGTCTGAATCTTCCAACTTGATTTTACAACCCAATTGTCAAAAATGACAAAAAAAGTTCGCCGAGCTAATTGGGAATTATCGGAAATGTTCACTAGGAATGCGCCTTTATGACCTGATCGTAATGCGACCTATGAAAATCGTATTTATAGAACCGTTTCAGGTTCAAGTATAGGGGAATGCGATGACGAAATGCGCTCTCGAAACACTTCGCCAATTCGAGCCCGCGATAATTCCTTCGGTTCGTTGGCACCGCATCTATTTTGCTCTCCACAGCTTGTTCTGCTGCGAAAGTCCGCTCGTTCAGCGAGAACGCCCTAAAGTTTTCATAACCATTCGTGAAAACCGTTCTCAAATTTTTCGCATTTCAAAGAATATCTCAAGTGGCCACATCAAAAGTCTTGCCAATTTCGAATCTTACTGCGAACTACTCCATTTAACTATGACATTTAGCATTCGTAATTTCGAAGAACTCAGTACAAATTACGTTTTTTTATGTGAAAAATATTAAGTTTTAATTTAACGTAATCATTATTCCTTTGCTGGGTATGAGTTCGTTCAAGTATTACGCAATGCAATTTAGAAAACTTTTTCGAAATTATTGTTAAATAAATAAATGAAAAAATGTGTGCTTATTAGAAGACGATATTTGGCTCAGAAAAATATTCAGATTATCTTTCGACGGTTTGTTACTACCAGTGAAATATATCGATTCTGCAGTTATCAAAAAAACAATTAGAAAAACCGAGAATCAGAAAATAATTGTTTTCTCTAAACGGATTCGATTTAAATGAAACTTGGTGACGTTTTTCTTAGCTACAAGATCTATGACTCCGAAAAATATTAAATCATAATCTTCATAATAACACAATCGATTTTTTTCGAACTTTCTTTTTTCTTTTGAAAGCCTTTCCGTGCACTTCATTGTGCACATTTTTCATCGTTTCATTTTTTTCCCTTTCTGTATACTCATGTACCATTCATTATATTTATTTCAATTTTTTTTTATTTTCTTCCCTTCGTTATTCTTATTTCCCGTATTTTTTCTCTCAGGAGATCGCTCGAATCCTTCTTTGTTTTATCATATAAAGTGCGAAAATCAATTCTAATTCTCATAATTATCCATTATCTGTACTATATACGACATCGCTTGTTTTTTTTATAAACAAGTACTTTGGATTATCACTTTTTGACAACCGTTTATGGGAAACTTTTGAGTAACTTGTTGCATGAGCTATGAATTAAAAGTGCTACCTCGTCAATTGTCTCGCTTCCACTCATTCCAATTAACATTATCTGAGATTTCCGTAAACCAAGCGCGGTACCAGGTGAACACATCGTAAAAGTGTACTATTATTACAATTATATCCTGCAGGAGTCAAACAATCTCATAATGAGAGAAACGCGAGAGACAAGAAAAATAAAGCATAGAAAGTAGAAAATTGCAATGAACACAAATGATGACTAAAACAGCAAACAAAAAAGTAAGAGAATTAAAACAAAAATAATTTTGAAAATTTGTCATTATTTTTTATCCTTTTCGGTCATAGAGTAATCGAGTAAATTTCTATTCTATTGTTCTAGAGGTACGAGTAGGGAAAAGTAAAATTTATGACAAAAAATGAATGTCAATATTGAAGATTGAAATTCGTAATCTTACAAAGATGCAAACTTTTTTCGCAACCGTCAGTTTGTCCTATTTGATACGTAGATAATCGTCTTATTCCACTTTAGAATATTTCATGAATTTAAAACGAGCAAGACTAATTCAACTCGCAATTACAAATATAAAAGAAAGATATGGAAAGTGAGAAATAAGCAATGAAAAAAAAGCGACTGAGTACAGCAATTTTTTCGATCTCCACATTTTTAAAGTAATTTGCGTCTCCTATTTTAGAATTACTGTACATGATTGGGTTTTTTCGAAAGAACCTCATTTTCGTACGAACTTTTATTTTGTTGTGTTTGAAGAATTTGAAATTTAAATCGATTTCACATTCGTTTGTACCAATGAATCCCATAAAATACCACATCGATTATATTCCAGTGAAAATGCGTCTTTTTTCATTAGTCGCTGTCATCCTATTCAACAGTTAAAGCGATAACTAATTCGCTGTCAACGAAATATAAATGTACCGAGCTCTAAACGACGTACTCGTTTTAATTTGTCGCAATTAATAGTATTGGTATTCTAAAATCGTTATATATTCATATTTATATTCAAAACGGGGCACGAAAATTTAAATCAGATACTTTCATGGGCAAATCGGTTGATGGGATCCACCAATTATTAGCTGTTGACTGGTCCAAATTCAAATTTCGTATACATTGATTTATTACTGATATGTTGCTCGCACAAATATATATTGGAAATAGTCGAATGTTTTTCACGATTCAATAGAAATATACGGCTGTGTAAAATTCAGCAATTCATAACTACGATTGAAGATCAATGTTTCAGTAGAGTATTCTAGAGAATTTCATTGATTTAACTGCTGGTGCGACTGATTTCATCTAATTATTTATTATAGTACCTATTCAACTGTATATAAATTAGTTTTAACTATCACAATTTGGTATTAAAACTAGGAAATGAAAGTAAATGTAATTACTATCGGACATATCCATTCTGTTGGCAACAGAGATAGGTGTGTTGCGTATTATTTCCGTTGCTCTTTGTTTATAGTATGGCAGATCACAAAGTGTATGCTATTTTAAACATACTACTCTTGTCTATTTAGTGCGATACATGTGAAACGTGAAACCGTATCCTCAAACAAATCAAAATCAGCATCAATCATTGCCAGCTTGCAGAGCGATTTTTGTGGCTGTCGATTGATTGCATTAAATCCGCCTTGTCAATTTATGTTATTATCCTAAAACTATAAATTATCACTTCCTAAACATTACAAGTACACGTGACCTAATATATTGAATATTTTTGCTGTAATGTCTCTTGCAAAACACATTAAATCGTAATTACCCCCAGAAGCCCGTGAATACTGCCACAAATACTATTTTCTAGTGTAAAAATTGGCCGAAGTATTCCCCAACATCTCCAAAGTGCCATTTATAACTTAACGTCTCCCCAATGACTCCGAAGAGAACACATCATTACGCAAAGTTTTTAAATTACGGTTTTTCGCAACGATAAGTGCCATCCGAAAAATTAGTAAGAATCCCCAAAAAGGTCATAGGGTTCCCGTTTTCAGAACACAATAACGCAAACTACTCGCAAAACTTATCTGCCTAGAGTGGAATGGATCGCCGTCCGAACTGAATGGAAGAAATTTATTATAGCTATGCGGAAACGCGGCAGCCTATATAGAGATATATTCGAAAACATCAAAGTGAAGACTTTTATTGTGATTGAATCGGGGAGAGAAAAACATTCCAACCTCATTTTCTATCTGCCGGATATGTGCGTCTGGGTTTTTGGTCCATTTTTCCCGCTCCACAAAGCTGTTGGTGCTCCGGAATTTCTTTTCTATTTTCTTTCTTTTTTTTTTGAGAACTGAAAGTGCCGATTATTCACCCAGGACGTGAAACCCCGAACAACACGATCCGAGGGCCTCCGCTCGTTACGCCGACCGCCGGCGCCGCCGCCGCCGCCCGCCCGAATTAGCCTGGCTGTTTGTAAATAGATGCCGCCCATCCGTTTGTGTACATGAAGCGAAATGGCAATGTTACCATTGAATCTAAACTAAAACAACCCTCCGGAACCGAATCGTAATAATTCAATTACCACTGATAAACAAATGGTTGATAGTACATACAGTCTAATCGATAAGTTGCTCGTTTATAATGTTTCTTCATCATTATTAATCTTCTCAGAGTTTCGAGCTCCAATCTACTACTAAAACTGCATTTTTTTGACCAATAGGAATAATCAAAACTGTTAAAGACAATTTCAGCAAATATTACATTCGTGCCGAATCTAGAATCATCAGCTTTGAAAATCCTCGAAAATCGTCGTTCAACATGCCTTGGTTTAATCTGCAGCGTGAACAAAAAACCATTAACGCACACACATACCTCGCGCAACGACGGCAAAGTATACGGCTTTATAAACGCTCACTTCATTTGTTGGGCAAGCGTATACAAGTATCCCCGCACACTTTGTTCGCTAGGCGAGCGTATACAACTAGTGGCTGCGTAACTTTTAGTGACTGAACAAAATTCGCATTACTATTTTTTTGTTGTGAAACTGTACCTGTCGACCAATAATTGGAAATCATGCGAAAAAAGACGTAGACGTACTTTCGGTTGTATAATTATTCCATTCTCAAACGTTCGAACGTTTCATTTTACACAACTCCATTCAAATAATGTTACAGGTGTCTCACGGGATCGGTACAATATTCTGTTGGAACTGTGACGGCAATCAAAATTTGATTCACCACAACGTTACAATTTTGATTGCTCTTCCAACAAAATCGCCATAGTCCCTTAATTTTCGACAACGTATATTCATGCATAAAAACGAAATCAAAAGAAACCAATTTCCAACAATATCAAAACGCGTTCGCAGTTTTTTTCGCATTTCAATTTCGAGTGCTTAAAAAAAAGGTGCAAAACTCGAGCCGAGAAATTATTCCACTCAAATGCGGGAAAATCTGACGTAGTTTTTTTTGCCTGCACGCTGACGAAACGAGCGCGGAAAACCGAACCTCGAAAACCTGCATCGAACTTTCCATTAATTCTTCTCTGGCTTTTTCGTTTTTAATCTGAATGAAAAGTACGACGTTTCGACTGCTTTCGAGTTTTAATCGAATCGAGAGCACATTACTTAATTAAATTACGCGAATTTTTTTATTTAATCGCGTGCTTCGATTAGTGCAAGGGAGATGCGACTACACAAAACGTTTTTACGCTGATTTGATTTGAATAATTTCTCATATTGAAAATGATTGTTGTGTGATTCATTAAATACGCTCATGATTGCCTCTTCAAATAAAGCGTTTTTGTAATTCCTGTTTGTATTTTTTAGTTCAGTCTAGATGTCCTAAAAACAAAGTAAGAAAAATATATCATTAGAGTCGGTTACTTATAGGACTGAGAGAGCAATTCAAACTTTGGAAATGCCTTGTTTCGTTTTTAGTTGAAACTATCTTCAGACAAATGTAGTAGTTATTAGAAAAATCTCTAATTAGGATCAGAATGGCGAGATGAAAATAACATAAATTAGAGATTTTCCGAATAGCAACATCGCTCTAAAGACGTTTCCAAGAAAATTTTTCAGCTTCTCAATAAAGTCTTCCATTACACCTCCTACTACCAACAACTTCCAGTAGGTTAGTACTCGTAGGCCTACTATTAAATGCTTTTTTTAATGAAATTTCCTCATTGCCTAGGTATGTGCATCCTATTATACATAACTTAATTATAAATGAACTGTGGTTATGTACATCACAATGCCAAGGGCCTATTTCACAATGTCTATATGTATATAGTATAAATGATGTCTTTAGTTCTTTGACTGTAAATATTATTTAAGAATTTGATCTCTTGGGTTTTCAGCCAATAACACTCAGGAAACTCTTATCCTTTAATAACTCGAGCTTTCGACAAAACAAATTAAAAATTAATCCTATGTCATCATCAGGAGCAGCTAAAAATTTTTGAAATTACATAACGGTCAAAATATCAAAGGTTCTAGGAACTTACGAAATGAGGATATCGTGTATGATGATAATTACGTAAAGACATGTAAATTCGACGGAGACGTGTGAATGAAGAACTTTCAAATTGAAGTTAACTGTCATGTGGAAACATAATTATCAAGATACATTTGAAAATCCTTACAATATCTAGATATCATGAAAAATTATTGTTTTAATTAAGCATTTTCTTGAGGATCTCTTATCATGGAGCGATTAGATGTCCATCGTTTATCCATATCTATTAAGTTCGCATAAATTGAACTAAGATTAGAGATGTCTCTGTTGGAGTTGAGTGCTTGATCCTCATGAGTTATTCTTACCATTTCTAGAAATAATCTTTTACGTAAATCATCTTCTCTGTCCAAAATTTTGATATTGTCCCAATTTGGTGAGTGATTATGTTCTAGAACATGTTTAGATAAGGCACAAAAAGTTTTGTTGGTATTTATATGAATATAGTATATCTATCAGATAAACTGATTATTTTCATTGACATTTTCTGATTATCTGACAGATAGCACTTTATCTAGAGTTGATGAAACAGGCCCTTAGTATATAGTATTCGTTATGATATCGTACGATATCATGTTCAAAGAAGGAAAAATTGTATCTATGCTTGAGGAAGGATAAAAAAAAACTACAAACTAGAATATAAGAGGTACGTAACGTGATAAAGTCATAGCACAGGCAAAATAGCAATATGAACCAAAACAACTTCAAAAAAAACATCAAAGTCAATAAAAATTGTGGCAACGGACAAAAAATCAAAAAAAAAATAAATAAATAAAACAATAATCAGGATAATACCTAGTAAATGACAATCATACGATGACAATGATACAAATTTTATGTGTTTCAATGAGAGTGCAAAAAAAAAATTAGAACTATACTGCTACCACTAGGCATTAAAAAACATTTCCTCATAAAATCCATTATTTATTATTATGCTGAATTGAAACTTAAATATGAAACATCAAATTGTATGACAAGAAACAAAAATCTGATTTTACCAAATAAAAATAAAACTTTAACTGATAAAAATAGTGAATTCAATTTCACTAATGCTTTACCAAATGAACTAAAAGTATTAAATTTAACAAAAGAAGTAAATAAATTAGTAGATTGGGTTAGAAATATAATTATTTAATAATACATAATTTTGTTATTATTCTATTTTTGGTCACTAAGCTCAAATTTTGTTGTTGAACTCATACATTTTATAGAATGGGCACTTACTGGTGTGTATACATTTGGAGAGTGAGAGTATCTAGATTTTGTGATTTTTAATGAATAAGTTTTTTAGTTTGTAACCTATGTGCAAGTAAGTAAGTAAAATTTCAAATGTAATTTTAGATGATCATTGAGTTGAATAAAAAATATTCGAACACGTAAATTTTTCCATCGTGTCGTATTAAAATACATCAATTTTCCTCTCAAGTCCTTTGTTGCAACGTTTTTCTCAATTCAAACATAATAATGGCTTGGAGCCCACTGAAAGCTAACGGAAAATAAAATTCGGCTGTGCAAATTTGTTAGGGGTAGTAGGGCTTTGAGTTAAGGAATTTTATCGAAATGAACAAAAGTCTGTTCAAAGAAATGAAATTTAATGAATTTCACAGAGTAGTCTACAGGTTAATTAACACAATGAACCATCTGCTTTATAAGATCCGTCGAGTTTTGCTTGATAGCAATCGCTGTATTTTCATATATTTCATGTTTATTCGTTCACATAAAAATAAATTACATTTATTGTAGCAGATAGTAGAGAATAGACTCTCCGGTTATAGTGATGGGTCGTTTGAAGTGTGCAGCCTTGATGGGCAAAATCTTTATTTCAGTATTATTATAACAATCGTTTTATATCAAATCCTCGGAAGCTTAACTGTCCTTAATTCAATTTACAACTTTTTGTTGGCTGATGCTAACTGTACTGAATATTCCTTTCATCTACTATTTTGTAATTACTTAACGTCGGTTATGGTAATTTGCGGAAACGGCAGGCAGCTAGCCCATCGCGCCCTCCGGTTTTATTACAGTTAATAACTTGGATGGGGTGTCTGTGTAAAATTATACAGTTTGCAAATTATCGCACGAGAAACTGCTCCATCTCCATTGGCCTTCTGAGCAAATGCAAGAATGTTTGGAGCTTCGCTTATATTTTTACTGAAGTGAAAGTTCTAATTATTGTGCCAGCATGGGAAAATGTACACACGGGTATAATTTTAATGAAAAACTGTGATACGGAGTTGATTGCTTCGAATATCGGAATAAAGTTATGCAGATCATTCGAATCGTATACCAAATTTATGAGTTTCTATCCAATTAATCAAAGTCGTCACTGTAGAAATTCTCATCTGAATGAATGAGCGCGCGCGAAGTGACCCGTTGAACGTTTGGAGGCATTTTAACGAATCCTCGTAAGGATTGCACCCAAGGGAGCAGAAAAAAATCGCGAATCCCGGGCGTGCGTAAGTCGGGAGCTATCCGGGAATCTCTAATTTAGGGTCTTTGTGTTCGAGACCCTTTGCCTTCGGAGTTAATTCACAATTAAGATAAGAATGATCACGCCGCGCGCGCCAACTACACCTTTCCGTCCTGATTTACGGCCGTCTGAGCGTAATGCGAACTTATAAATAGAACGATACTGCCGCCCATTATCTGATTGTACCGTCGAATATTCCTGGCCGATTTCCCGGCTGGAAAAATCAGCTGGAATGACCGTGCGCCTATGAACGTGACTCGATCGAAATTTCTATTAATAGTGGTCGCCCGCCCACCTTCCCCTTCCGCGAGTGTTCGAATGATGCACGAATGAAATTGAAAACGCGCAAAATCATCCAATTCGGTGAGTCCGACGATTGTAGATCTTGAAATATATTACACGATGACTTTTCAGAAAAATGGTAGGAAAATGACCCTTCGCTACCCACTCGACTGCTGAAATTAGGTTTGCCTTAACGTTGAGTTCACAATCACGTTTCGCGATCGGTTTTTTTATCGTACAACTCAGAAGCGTAACCGACGATATTTGCAATATTTCTTTATAAATTTTGCCATTTCTGAGCAGCTACTCACCGAAGAACTAAAAGCAAAACGCATTTTTCCTCCGTGAACTGTCGCATTCACCGATCACCACCGCGCTACCTATTTATGCTCAATGAATAAGGTGATAGTCGCACACGTTACGTAGCACAATTCCATTTCAATAGACTTTTTTCAGTAGCATCTCATTATGGGGTCAAGTGCTCCGCATTTCATTGAATTTTTCGTCGTCAACGATGGCGATGTCGTAATATGAAACGGAACAAACTCCAATATTAGCAAAACTACGCAACTCCATAATCCACTACTGCTTTCAGTAGTCATTTCGATTTTATTATAGATCCCAAAGTGTGGATGCTACCGTCCAGTAGCGCACGAAAAAGTTATTTATTGTACATCTCATCAATGTCTATCTAAATTCCCAAGCATTATCTCGTATAACTAGACTTCTAAAACGAGCACCACTTTCGGATTTCCACAATTTAATTACCATTGAATCGCCTGGCTTACTATTCCTGTCTAAAATCGGATTTACTGAACTCAGTGACGTCTTATACCTACTGTTCAGGGCACGCATAGCATATGGGCGCCGCTGGCCATGAACGAAAACCAAAAATCAAAATCGACAAACCTCTCCTTCAAGTTTAATCTCCAGACTATTATTCATCACCAAATATTTTGACGGCTAATAACGCGCCGCCGAAACTCCGAGGACTGTTCGCCGCTCGGCGGTTTGGCGAGGCACCGGCACCCAGACTGTAACGACTCAGCAACTTATTAGGCTTTTTCGACAGAGACGGAAATATTGTTATAGTTATAATAAATAATATTACTTGGTCGCACTTTTAAGAGGTATTTTTTTAATTATGAGACCCCTAAAATATAGACTCTTTTGAGTTCTTTTCACTTTATCTATGTATGTATGTGCTCTTTGACGCGTGTCATATTCATGTACATCACTAACATATTTGCAAAAGGCATGACTTGGACTATAAAAAGGGACCGTTGTGTCAAAACACGTGTCGCTCAGAAAACGGGTTTAAAGTTTCATACACTTGTGACCAAAAAAAAAATAAAACGAAAATCGATTTTTTGGCACAAATTCTCCTTTTTATAGTCCAAGTCACATATATAAACATAAGAGTGTTCAGATGAATCATTTGTTTAACGTTCAGTAGCCTTTTGGAACATATAAATTTCAGATCCATTCAAGAAAAACAAAATAGTGAACAATTATTAAAATGGAAAAATATAATAGACTTATAAACAGTTAGTTTCAAATTTTCACTCAAATCATTACCCAGTCTCATATTTTTCAAAATGTTTGAGAGCACTGGACGGCGAAGATAATCAATATTCTTGACAACTAAAAGTTAAAAGTTGCTTGAATTAGGTTATGTTACGTCAGTTTTACGTGCGCAGAAGCACAATATGTACGTTCCATGTACGTTCAGAAAAAAATGTACGTTCATAGTACGCACTGACTCTATGTGGATTTTCGATGTCACAGACGTTCGCATGAATTAGTAAAAAGTTTTTGGACTCTCCCGAAATTCGGCAGTTAATAAATTATTTGCCATTTTATTTTCTGTCCCCAATCATCTGGAGCATTTGCTCAGATCGATTCGTCTTATATTTCCGATTCATTATACCAAAATAATATCGAACATGTATCTTTTTCTTATGATGTTAACAAATTCGGAATCGCTCGTCTGAAAACAAGAAATTCGAGGCAATTCCGCTCCGTGCTGTAGTTCACCAACATATTGACGTCAGTTCCACGAGCAATATGGCGACTATTCGGCGGTTAGGAGCAATTTAATGTCCGCGGAGAACGTACCTAAAACGGTGGAGAAATAAAATGGGGAGCATCCTGCTGTCCTGGGCGACGAGTTTATAAGGATCGTGCGACGAATACAGAAGTGTAATAATTAAAACAAATTGGCTTGTAAAGTGTTTGATCGCAAAAGTGCTTAAATTTTAATTCGACCCCGGCGCTCGACAACGGAAAAAGAAGGAAAAGGTGGTTTTATTGGTCTTTTACCGGAAAGGTTCCGGCGTTTTATTACGCGCTGACGACGCCCGAATTTCAACGCTGTCTCCTGTCTTCAGTTTAAGACTGCATTAATTAAAATTGTATCCCGAAACCGAAAGATAATAAAATGACGGTTCGCGATCGATATCTGCTGAAATTAATAGACGGAGACGAAGAGAATGGAACGATAAAAATTTCCATTCTTGCTCTTCGTGTCAATGCTAATAATAATCCGAAAATTATTTCAATGTTTCAAATTAGCAATACCAGAACTTCACTTTGCGTTATTAATTCATCTTTCCTTTTGTAGATGTATATCATATCTGAAATTGTGAACGATTTCGTAAAACTGAGGAAATAATTAGTAGAACGGGGGCGTGAAGATTTTCGTTTTGCATCGAGCGGATTTGGTTTTCCCTGCTCCACCCGGAATGCAAGTGGGCAAACAGCCTAATGTAAATACCGTTCCTCATTTTCTCCGTGAATTTTGCACGAAGTGCTGCCGCCGAACTTCCCGACCGTCTCTACTTTCAGCAGTTCGTTTTCAAGTGATTATCCGCAAATAAAGAATTCGGAAGCGAGACAAAAGTTACCCGGGAATTGAATAAAGAAGCTTTTGTTCATTTAGTTTTCAAACTCGCCGTATTTCATTAAGATAAACTTTCGCAAATAGGAAAAGAGATTTGGTACCTAAACGATTTCGGCAATTACCGTAGAATCGCCCATCAGACGGTGACAGGAATATTCCCGAATGCGCATACGTATTCTCGTATACTTTTTATCATAATAGTGATAACACTAATATACGAATGAGTTAACACAAATCTCGAAGTGGAGGATGAAGTAGAGGAGCCGAAAATGATTTAATATTAATTTTGAATCTTTGGGACGAAAAAAAGTGACAATTACTTTTAAGTTGCAGCAGTTGATTTTAAATTTCAAGCCGCACTTTGAAGCCTAACTATTTGGGTCAAGTAACAAAAGAACGAGTGAAAAAGTAAATACACAAAAATGTTTGGAATGTTTTAAAATGCATAATTTTTATATTTTCGCCTTCACTTTTACTTCGAGAATACCCCGTGTATAAAGGACGCACACAGTTGTTTACGTTGACGCAGATAGATGTCTCGAGCTCAATGATTAAGAATAATTCATTCGTTGTTTCTTGTTTGAATTATAAATTGTAAATTTTCCGAAATATTTTATTTCATGTTGACGTATCAACTTTATTATTGCAGCGCCATGAAAATACTGCTGCAAAAACTGCCGCGACCTTGGATCGTCGACGAGAAAAAAGATGACGGCTATACCGCTCTCCATTTAGCCGCCCTCAACAATCACGTGGAAGTCGCCGAACAGCTGGTACTCAACGGCAAAGCAAATATGGACATCCAAAACGTGAATCTCCAAACTGCCCTTCATTTGGCCGTCGAACGGCAGCACACCCAAATCGTCAGGGTAAATCTAAGAAATACTTCCATTTTCACCTTCTTAACCCAAAATGTTCATCATCCGTAGCTGTTGGTACGCGAAGGAGCGAACCTCAACATCGCCGACAAAGACGGTGACACGCCGCTTCACGAGGCCCTTCGACATCACACACTCTCCCAGTTGAGACAGCTTCAGGATGTCCAGGACGTCGGAAAACTGCTGATGGGCCTCGGCACCCAAGGTTCCGATAAAAAATCATCGGCAAGTATCGCCTGTTTTCTAGCGGCCAACGGGGCCGATTTGACCATCAAAAACAAAAAGGGCCAGACTCCTTTGGATCTTTGCCCCGATCCCAATCTTTGTAAAACTTTAACCAAATGCCACCAAGAGAAGCGAAGCGCCGAAATGGATATGGGACCGAATCAAAATACGTCGCAAAGCAACAACGGAGCCAGTGGAAGTGGCAATTCATCAACATTGGACGAATGCTTGATATGTTCAGATGCAAAACGAGACATACTTTTCCAACCTTGCGGACACGTATCCTGTTGTTCAGGCTGCGCACCCAGAGTCAAGAAATGCCTACTCTGCAGGGAATCCGTCGTTAATAGAATAAAGGTAAAACACACGTATTTGATTCATTTTTTTCTATATACTCCATGTCTTTCAGATTGAAGAATGTTTAGTTTGTTCGGATAAAAAAGCCAACGTTTTGTTTAAACCATGCGGACACATGAGCGTCTGCGACAGCTGCTCGCAAATAATGAAAAAATGTGTGCTGTGCCGCTCTCAAATCGAACTAATGGTGCCGATGACTGTTTGTAGCGGCGCACTTGGAACAATTTCTGAAGTGAAACATGATGTTGAAGAAGAAATTGTTCCAAAAGCACCAAACGGAGAACAAAACAATGCGAATGCAACTGGACCAGTCGCAGCATCTGCTATAACTCAAGCACCGTTGATGAACAATGGAGGAAGAGATTTAACGATCACGAATGATATACAAAAGTTACAACAGCAGTTGCAAGATATTAGAGAGTTGGTGAGCATAAATGTGTTTATATACTTTTAATAAAAATCGAAATTTGATATTTGTAATATAAAATTAATCTTTTATTTCAGACTGTTTGTCCAGTGTGCTTGGATCGATTCAGGAACATGATCTTCCTTTGCGGACACGGATTATGTCAAATGTGTGGCGACCAGATGAAGGAGTGTCCGATTTGCAGAAAGGCAGTTGAGAAAAGAATTCTACTTTATTGATGAATCGATGACTATAATTTAAGACAATCAATATAGTTTGTTTATTATTAACCTTGTAACGTTGATTTAATTTTTGTTGTACTAGTAACGAATTCTTACTTATACTCAAGATTTAGAATCAAGTGTTTGAATGTATTCTACTTGGCGGTATGAACTCGAATAAAATTTTCAATGAAAACGTGGATTATTTTTTGATATATTACTTTTATAATTCTTGCTTTTACTTAATCTTATTGTTTTAAAATTTTCAAAAAGAAAATTGCCAACACTCAACCCGTTCCCTTTCAAAATGTGACCTTTTTTTAAAAAAGGGATGCCTTAAAGGAGGTTGTGACATTAAAACATAAACCAATACTGTTTCGTGTGTAATTTCGAGACGAAACAAAAATTTCGTCTGGACTGATATTAAAACCAAAAATGAAATTATTGAAACTTTTATATTGATTTTTTGGCAAGGTGGTTGAATGCTTTTTTCTGTCATTCAAAATGTGGCCGTTTGATCAACGGACATGTGCTATTGGGTTGGACGAAATGTGATTAACTTGTGACACTTCCAATCCGTCACTGGTCTTACTGAATCACCGCAACATATATCAGGGTTACTTATTCACTTCAGTGTAAACTCGTCTCTGCCTTTATAATTACTTCGTGTTCTCTGTAAGCTGACTGCTACCAAGTAATCAATGAATACGACAACATTGAAAGAACATTGAAACAATTGTTGACACAATAACAATTTTTTTATTAGAACCGAAAATAATCCTTGTAGATTGAAGAAAAGAATTTTTATTCCTAGTAAAATCTGAATAGAAATGTTGTTAATTGACAAATGCAAACACGCCAGACAATGAAATACAAACTCCTATGCAATTTAATAGTTTTATATACAAGGAGATGTAAAATAAATAAGTCAAAGTATATCTTGATTTAGTAACTCGGAATGAAGTGATTAAAATGTTCGCCACAAATAACAATTCAATTATTCCGTACAGAAATGTTTTAAACATTTTACATTGGAAGACTAGTTCCAGTTTCCTCGATCACCTACATGATTATTCAGTTGTGCAAACGATGTCAGTAAGAAAACGGTTTTTTCAGGATCTTTTTAAATTTTAATCTTGATTCGTATGTACGGTAATTAAATGAAAAAATCGCATTTTACGTAATGTTAAATAGAAAACCAGGCCTGAGACCAAGTGACAATCAAAATATAAAAATTCGGTAGAAGCAGTTTTGAAAGCAAAAATTCTATCGAAGAGATATTTCAAGCACGGTAAGGATTCTCTTCCCGCAAAATATGTTACCCTACATTTTTTCAGCAAATTTCCATACAAGATTTCAAAACCAGGATGTTAGGGATATCATAAATACCATTATCATTACCAAAAATTTATTTCCACCTGGGTACAAAAAACATCTTGTTTTATTGTAAGTTTGTATACACTCCAGGGACTGGGAACAAATAAGATAATGATGATCAAGAATGGTCACATTTGCTATTCAATATCTATAATGATCAACTTTGAAAGGACCTTCAACTGGCACTCCAATATATTTAGCTTGTTCTTGTGTAAGTTGGGTCAATTTGACGCCCAGGTGATCCAAATGCAACCTAGCTACTTCCTCATCAAGAATTTTAGGAAGGAAATGTACACCAATAGGATATTTCCCAGGTTTAGTCCATAATTCTATTTGAGCTAATACTTGGTTTGTAAAAGAATTGGACATGACAAATGATGCATGTCCTGTAGCACAACCCAAATTAACCAATCGACCTTCACATAATGATATTATATGTCTGCCATTTTGTAATGTATAGCGATCCACTTGAGACTTTATATTCACTTTAGAAACCGCATTTTCCTCCAACCATTTAACGTCCACTTCAATGTCAAAGTGACCAATGTTGCAAACGATACTGTCTTCTTTCATGTTGATGAAGTGTTTGCCAGTTATTATGTCTTTATTACCAGTTGTTGTTACAAACACCTAAAATATACAAAGTTGTTTGGTCTGATTATATTTTCTAATGTGTTTCTCCTCTCACCTGTCCTTCTTTACTAGCTTCTTCCATTGTAGTAACCTCATAACCTTCCATGGCAGCTTGAAGAGCATTAATTGGATCAATTTCCGTAACAATTACACGGGCGCCCAAGGCTCTAAGAGATTGGGCACAACCTTTGCCAACATCTCCATAACCTGCCACAACTGCTACCTTTCCAGCTAACATGACATCAGTAGCTCTTTTGATTCCATCAATTAAGGATTCACGGCAACCATACAAATTATCAAATTTGCTCTGCAATTAAAGATAAACCCTTATGGTTACATTTCTTAAAGAGTACAAAATGTATTCTCTAGCAAATTTCAAAAACAAGGATTACTAATACAAACCTTGGTTACAGAATCATTGACATTGAAAGCAGGAACTTTGAGAGTTCCTAATTTCAACATTTTATATAAATTATGAACTCCTGTTGTTGTTTCTTCACTGAGGCCTCTGCAATCGTCCAGCAAATCTGCATACTTCTCATGTATTAAGTTTGTAAGGTCTCCTCCATCATCTAAGATCAAGTTGAATGATTTTCCACCTGGGAATTTGATTGTTTGTTCCAAACACCATAAATATTCTTCATCAGTCTCCCCTTTCCATGCAAATATTGCATGACCTTTTGCCACAAGCGCTGCTGCTGCATGATCTTGGGTACTGAATATATTTGAACTGGACCATCTGATCTGCAGAAACCTTATGATTACATCATTGTGTACTGAATAATGTAGTTACTGTGTTCCTTTAGATAACAAAGGTTATCTTTAACACTAATCTTGTACAACTAATAATACAATGGAATGATTTGACAATTTTGAGCAGTTGCATTCTAACTTATTATTGAAGAGCTAAAGAATAATTTTTTCAAAAATAAGTTCCACTTGAAATCGTCAATACGTATTTTAATTTATTAATATTTATTCTACAATTGAATACTCACTTCAGCTCCCAGTTCAACTAATGTTTCAATGAGAACTGCCGTCTGTATCGTCATGTGTAACGAACCGGCAATTCGAGCACCTTTTAAAGGCTTCGATGAGGAATATTTTTTGCGCAAAGCAATAAGTCCAGGCATTTCGTTTTCCGCTAAAGTAATCTCTTTGCGGCCCCATTCTGCGAGACTGATATCCGCTATAAAAAAAAATTTAAATACCTAACCTCCAAAAACGAATTATTTAAAAATGAAGAAATACTTATATTTCGAACTCAGAAAAAGGGTAAGGTGAACTCACCAATTTTATAATCCACTTTAGTCATTATTAGATACTCTTACTCCAATGGTAACAGTGAAACTTATACGAATGATTTGAATCTGAACTCAAACAAACGTGGTAGAGGTACCCAAGAGGAAGGGAAAAGCATAGAAAAATATGATCATCTATGAAAGTTCGCTTATTTCTATGGTTGACCCTTATATACATGTCCAAGTCGTCACATGACATCTCTAATCATATGATATAGGAATTGGGTGTTTCAACGACTCTGGTTCTAATTCACATCAATATCTTGAAATGAAGGGGTGTTTATTCAACATTGACGCGGGCTATTTAGAGAGCTTGTGCCGAGGTTTCAAATGTGGCATTTTAAAACAATCTGATTACCTAAATTTGGTGCAATGCGAAACACTCGAAGGTGAGCTTCAATTAAAACATTAGTAATATTGTTTTTTTTGACAACGTTCGTTTTAGATCTAAAACTGCATCTTCAAGGAACCGACTACGGTGCCTTTTTAGCCAACGAGCCGAGTCCTTTAGCTGTATCAACAATTGATAACAAACTTCGTGAAAAACTTGTCATCGAATTTCAGCATATGAGAAATCAAGCTGTGGAACCACTTTCTACGTTTCTAGACTTCATCACTTACAGTTATATGATTGATAACATTATTTTATTAATTACTGGGACTTTGCATCAGCGACCTATAAACGAGTTAATTCCCAAATGTCATCCCTTGGGAAGTTTTGAGCAGATGGAAGCAATTCACGTTGCTTCCACTCCTGCAGAACTTTATAACGCCGTTTTGGTGGATACACCTTTGGCGCCCTTTTTTGTTGATTGTATCAGTGAACAAGATTTGGATGAGATGAACATCGAGATCATTCGAAACACACTGTATAAAGCTTATTTGGAGGCTTTTTATCAATTCTGCAAGGATATTGGAGGAACAACAGCTGATTGCATGTGTGAAATTTTAGCTGTGAGTCGATTTTGTGAATCATATTCTTGAGGGAAAATATATCTTTCTAGTTTGAAGCTGATCGTCGAGCTATCATAATAACGATCAATTCTTTTGGTACCGAATTGAGCAAAGATGATCGCGCCAAGCTGTATCCTCGTTGCGGCAGACTGAATCCTGATGGTTTGGCTGCTTTAGCAAGGGCTGAGGACTACGATCAGGTGAAAGCAGTTGCTGAGTATTATGCAGAGTATTCCAAATTGTTTGAAGGGTCAGGTAATAATCCCGGAGATAAAACATTGGAAGACAAGTTCTTTGAACACGAGGTACAGCGTAAAATAGTAAATGAGTGGAGATTCATCTAAATTTCTTTTAGGTGAAGTTGAACGTTAATGTTTTCATGCAGCAGTTTCACTTTGGAGTATTTTACTCCTACTTGAAGTTGAAAGAACAGGAATGTCGTAATATCGTCTGGATATCTGAATGTGTGGCTCAAAAACATCGGGCTAAAATTGATAATTACATTCCCATATTTTGAAATCATTAAAAGGTGTTGTTTGTGTTATATAAAAAATTAGAAGTGGAAATCGCTTAGATCGAAATTATTTGAATGGAATATTTGACCTATCTCTAGTATCAATTAGCCAATAATTATTTTGTAAATATTGCATGCAATTTTATGTGAAGCTATTCTAATTAATATATAAATGTTACACCATTTTTTAAAATATTTTTATTGGAGCTGTAGCAATATAGATATCTCATTATTACCTTTAAAAATAGAGTAATAGGCCCTTAAAAGCGTAAAGCTGCTCAAGATCGTGATCAATAGCGAACGCAAATTTTAGAAAAAAAATCTCTCTTAATGCCAAATTCTATATTTATACTGGAATATTAGTTAAATACATATTGATTGTTGTAAATAGGTCAAGTAAATGAACCTAAAGAATTAACTAGTTTGCTCTTGTCTGGCAATCATATCTAGAAGTATTTAAAACCATTACTGCTTTGTCATGTTTATTTAAAAAATTCAACCTCCCTATAAGTTCAATTTAAGTTGTTCCTTCACTAGGTGGGGCATACTTTCTTCACCAACATAATTGTATTCTAATCCTGTTTCTGATGAAAGAATTTCAGGATTTTGCTCCCAAAATAAATCCTTGATCAAATCTTCATGCACAGGAACAATAACCTTTTTTAATTGGCCGGAAATTGGGTTTTGAACCTTCTTCCTCAGTAAAATAGTTCCTTTCTTGAAAATTTCTTCCTCATTGTTATAATTTATATTAAATTCGGAAAAAAGGATTTCATTCTTATCAGAGGTGAAAGTACCACATAATCTTTTCTCAGCATCCACATTCGTTAAACCGCCTTTAAGAACTAACGCCCAGAATGTTGTGTTATACAAATTATTTATATGACAATCTACCTGCCTCCATGACAGATAATCTCTTAAATTTTCATCAGTAGGGTATAGAACAATCCTTGCGTCAAAGCATGGTGGATACTTCAGTCGTATATCCTTAAAATATTGATTCCAATAAAATACATATGAAGACGTAAACAAACTATTAATGTTCGTCATAATTTTGCTACACCTACGATTAAATAATTCTGCGTTCTTTCTGATTACAAACGAATATTCATCACTTTCACCGTAGGATAAAACTATTTCTGTAAACTGTTCCATCACTTTCACAGCCGCTTTGTTCATCAGATCAAGTGACCTCCGATCATTTGGTTTATTGAAATTGTGTTTTTCGGAAAACTTATGGAAAGCATTACCGTCGATACGAACAACAATCCAACAATTGGGAAGCAGCGAATCTGTTGTTTCGAAATTTTTCACATATTCAAATTTACTTTTTGCCATCCCTGTCGTAACATGAAGTCGGCGGAATATGTGGAAACAAAGACTACGCATAGACTTTTATATATTTAAAATATTGAGTCATATAACGTAATATTAGTTATATGTATTGAGTTCTCAGCAAGGGGAAAAGTAAGGTTAATATAATTTATCATAGAAGTGACTAAAACCATAGAATCCGAAAGAAAATTAGAAATTTATGCTTGAAATCTAGATTAAAAATGTATTGGTATTGTCATTTTTACAAATTATTAATTAATTAAATTTCCAAAAATCTACGACTGAAACTTCTTTGTTTTATCCATTTTAAATGTGAAAATTGAGAAAGCAAAAGGACTTGGGGGTTTTTTTCTAACTAAATTAGCTTTATTCAAAATTGTCCTATATTCAAAAGTGCTCGAGAATAAAAGTAAAATGCATAAACATTTGTCATAAATAAGCAATTTTATTTTCTATTAAGAACATCGACTCGCTATTAAATGATATAATGATTAGAAAGTTAAATAAATAGAGAATAATTAATTTGACTTTGGCTTTAACAATCTGAAGATGTATTAAAATCTAAGCCGCTTAAAGATTTTTTTCCTCCCCTAGCAAGACGATCCAGTTCGGCAGCAGCATCTGATCTCATTGTTGCTTTATCAGACAATGAATCAGAACTTGATTTGTTGCTCAAAGACGTGTTAGTGGGACTATTGGCCGCCTTCTTATTCAATAGAGAGTTGAAGAAATTGGCCAGCACACCTTCACCTCCTGGTGTGCTAACAACCTTTGAACTGTCCAGCTGAAAATATAAAAACAACGTTTAGTTCCTTTCAGTTCATAGGAAAATTAATTTGTTGACATTAGATACAGTAGTCGCCGTTTGCGTTGAACCAGAATACATATAAAGCTTTGAACGGAAAGCTATCTGTGTCTTATCATCACGCGACGAAATAAGTTTTAGAAATTATATGACGAAATATACATCTGAATCAGTAAATCAATTTTTGTCCAAAATAAGTCAGATTACCCGGAGTTGCATTAAACGGCGATTACGTATTATTTAACTAATAGGATGTTAGCAACAAGACAATTCATAACGTGAATAGAAAAAAATAATTTCCCGGGACCTTCACCAAAACAAATTAAAGAGATTCAACACAATCAACCTTACCCACCATCACATAGACGAACGAAAATTAAATTTTTAAAAATATCTTTACCTTGCGAATTGGTGAAAGAAGATCAAGACCTGATATACTAGTAGAGTTGGACAATCGAATAGGAGTTCTTACCGTTCCTTTCACTAGAGGAGAGGTTCTTATAGGTGTTTCTCCAATGCGCGGTCCCATCTGAGGGACTCCACCTGCAAGAAGTATCTGTTGCATCCGGCCTAGGAAAACTTGTTCATCTTCTGCTAGAATTTCATTTTCGCGACTGACCGTCTAAAATTTATATTATCATAGTTCAAAAACAATATCTCTCATATCAACTCGTACCTTTCTAGCAAAGGGTTGTATAATTACATCTCTGTAATAATCGTCAGGTTTGCAACTATGCATGTTTTCATAAAGGATTCAAAGGGTTGTATAATTACATCTCTGTAATAATCGTCAGGTTTGCAACTATGCATGTTTTCATAAAGGATACTTATTTTTTTCATGTTATCCCAACCAGCCGGACTGAAACAAGAACAATGACAATGAGGTTTGTTTCAAGAGATGACATCAGATTCCAATTGTGAGAACGTTTGATAATCAGAAAACAATTAGCTGGTCTGTTAATAACAGCATATAATATCTTACATGAAGACAGCATCTTTCTCCACAACCAAAGCTGGTGTTCTGAACGGAAAACTATATATACGATGAGTCAGATACTTATAAAGCAGATCACAATTTTTATCTTCTTTTGCACTGGTGTAAAACAAAGCAGCGCCATATTGCAAGCAGAATCTTCTAATCCATGATTGCATGAAATCTAGTTGTTCGTCTCTATAGTCTTGCTCTTTTTCCAAAGTTTGCATATAATCTGTCTGAAATCGAAAAAATCATATTATCTTGATTGTAAAATTTGATCATCATACCTTAGTAACAACAACCACAATATCTAAACCTAAATTATTATTCAATGTGCCTTCAGGTAGAGGACCATCCTCCAGGTCAACATCTTCCTCCCCAAACGTTCTTGAACTTCTCTTCATAGGAGATGTCGGATCCAATTCATCACCTGGTTCAATGTATTCTTTCCACAATTTCACTAAATGCTGCCTATAACAGATTTTAAGGTTACTGTAAACTTTCCAGCTATCATTTTGTTCCCCACCTTCTACTTTGTCTGGTATCGACATCTATGTCTAGTTTGTCGAGATGATGTGCAAGAACTGATGCCCAATGTTGAAGCTGCTCAAGAATTCCCCATGGGGCTGTCATTGTCACTGTTAAAATTACCAAGGTGTGTGGAAATGTGTTTTTGTTCAGTGCAAATTTAAGCAAATTCGCATGACCCGGGTCGCCATCCATAACCCAGACACTCATTCTTGTATGATCTGAAATATCGATTGGTCCACCAATTTTATATCTCAATACAAATTCTACTGAAATTACCATCCCTATATTCATCTCTGACGTCTATGTAAGCATACTCTAGACCTGACCCTTTCTTAGGATCTTTGACTCCTTGAAGTTTAGCCACCATCGTAGTTTTTCCTGACTCATTGTCTCCCAAAACTAGGATTTGCTTGCATGAAGGCAATTTCGGATTTCCATGGTTTTGAACGTCGCTCAGAATTTGCGACCTAATCCATAAATATGTGCTTTTAAGACAAATCATTGCCACGGGTATTAGGACTTACCATATATTTTTCTTAGGTGCTTCAATTTGTGCTGAATCGGGTATAACGGGACCTTTCATTCTAAATTAGTATTGACATACAATCAAATAGGGTACCAAAAATTAATCAATGATTATAACAATAAGTGTTTTCGTATGAAAATTGAGTACACTGAATAAAATGACAGTAACAGGTAGGTCGTCATGTGACGTCACGAATGAATAGACGTCATGATCTATGGTCGTTAGGTTGGTTGTCAAAATCAGTACCACTAGAATAACGTGTGTCCACTGCAAATTGATATCCAATGATTATTCATTTGCAGATCGTATTCAAGAAAAAGTTTCATATATATTCATCCCTACAATTATAGAAGTTGAATTCACTTCTAAGGTTGCGTTGTAGAAATTCGGGTTAACACGGCGATTATCTGACCAGTGGATTAAGTTGAACCCAGGTTTAATTGACAATGATTTTACTAGGTTGGCAACAATGAAAAACAGAGAGTAGATCTTTTAAATCATAATTTCAATGTATATTGAGGTTAAGAAAACATTCAAATCAAATAATCAAATGTGTAAGTTATTTGCAAATGATTTTTGTATAACCGAAAACAAAGCTTCACGAACGTCTAGAAATGGTAAATTGCAAACATATATGAAAACGCAGACAAGTAACAAAAAATTTGGTTGCAATAAAATGTTGCTATTTCAAACGGGAGGTGATGAATATTCCCAAATTGAATTCAACGAGACTGATATGACAATCTAGAATGGGCTAGGCGAACAAGCAACAGACTTGTCTTTTCGCCTTGATAGCAACTCAATTTATATTAACGCAATTGAAGTAGTAGAATGTAAAGAGCCAACCGAAGAAGAAGATAGGGGGAAATCTTGTGTGTCGAGAGTAATTCTGTTGGTTGTACACAAGGTGTTTGTTTTTCAAGAGGGACCGGTTCTTGAAGAAACAGACCTAGTAGGAATTTACCAGCAAATGACATCAGGACCAGGATGGAGGATTGAACAAAGAAGAAGGAAAGCGAACAACAACAAAAACAATAACTCGCTGCAAAGAAACATCTTAAAAATGCAGCAAATGCGTGAGCAGCATGAAATAGGTATTGAAATAAAAAAAGAGGAACATGAGTAGAAGATGCGACACAATGAGGAAGAGTATCGATTAAAATTAGGAATGTTAATATTTGGATATAATAATACTCCAATATAAATATTACAGAATAAATCAGAATGAATTTATCACAAATGTCCCTGATAATGTGTGTTAATTAAAATATTGCGCACAATATTATTTATTGCAACAACCAACAAGTTTCCTACCATTGTAAAATGTCAACAATATCAATTTGAATTCTCGCTCAACAGTGGTCAACGGTTAACCCACGAATATTCAGCGGTTAGGATAACAGTGGTTTAACTGCCACTTTTAGGGTAATCATGGATGCTACAACGTAATTTCAAAATTAACAGTAGTTTTACTTCGATTCAATAAAATAAATATTTGATGACCTTGAATAAACGTCATCAATTTGAACTACTAAGTCATAAGAACTATTAAGAAAAAGAGCTACTATCGGAAAAACTACAGGTCACCTGAACTATTTGTGGAAAAACTACAAGTCACCAAAACTACAGAGACGCTCTTTTCACTCATATGTTCCTTGTCTCGAACTTTGAAAAAATTTTCCAAATTTTATCTAACACATTTTGAGTCCTATGTTACTGGTAACTCTGGCCAATGTTGGGCAAAATTCCGAATTGAATAAAACGCATACTCTTTTGACTCCTATGTTCCTGGTACCTCTGTCGAATTTTGCCAAAAATTTCGTTAAAAATTCGACGGAGGTACCAGGAACATAGGAGTCAAAAGAGTGTGTAACGAAAACATACTCTTTTGACTTCTATGTTCCTGGTACCTCCGTCGAATTTTGCCGAAAAATCGACCAGTTTGCCGAAAAATTTGTTGAAATTTCGACAGAGGTACCAGGAACATAGGAGTCAAAAGAGTGTGTAACGAAAACATACTCTTTTGACTCCTATGTTCCTGGTACTTCCGTCGAATTTTGCCGAAAAATCGACCAGTTTGCCGAAAAATTTGTTGAAATTTCGACAGAGGTACCAGGAACATAGGAGTCAAAAGAGTGTGTAACGAAAACATACTCTTTTGGCTCCTATGTTCCTGGTACCTCCGTCGAATTTTGCCGAAAAATCGACCAGTTTGCCGAAAAATTTGTTGAAATTTCGACAGAGGTACCAGGAACATAGAAGTCAAAAGAGTGTGTAACGAAAACATACTCTTTTCACTCCTATGTTCCTGGTACCTCCGTCGAATTTTTAACAAATTTTTCGGCAATCTGGTCGAGTTTTGCCGAAATTTTTGTCAAAAATTCGACGGAGGTACCAGGAACATATGAGTCAAAAGAGTGTGTAACGAAAACATACTCTTTTGACTCCTATGTTCGTGGTACCTCCGTCGAATTTTGCCGAAAAATCGACCAGTTTGCCGAAAAATTTGTTGAAATTTCGACAGAGGTACCAGGAACATAGAAGTCAAAAGAGTGTGTAACGAAAACATACTCTTTTGACTCCTATGTTCCTGGTACCTCCGTCGAATTTTTAACAAATTTTTTGGCAATCTGGGCGAGTTTTGCCGAAATTTTTGTCAAAAATTCGACGGAGGTACCAGGAACATATGAGTCAAAAGAGTGTGTAACGAAAACATACTCTTTTGACTCCTATGTTCCTGGTACCTCCGTCGAATTTTTAACAAATTTTTCGGCAATCTGTTCGAGTTTTGCCGAAATTTTTGTCAAAAATTTGACGGAGGTACCAGGAACATATGAGTCTAAAGAGTGTGTAACGAAAACATACTCTTTTGACTCCTATGTTCCTGGTACCTCCGTCGAATTTTCAACAAATTTTTCGGCAATCTGTTCGAGTTTTGCCGAAATTTTTGTCAAAAATTCGACGGAGGTACCAGGAACATAGGAGTCAAAAGAGTATGTTTTCGTTACACACTCTTTTGACTCATATGTTCCTGGTACCTCCGTCGAATTTTTGACAAAATTTTCGGCAAAATTCGACCGGATTGCCGCAAAATTTGCTAAAAATTCGACAGAGGTACGAGGAACATAGGAGTCAAAAGAGTATGTTTTCGTTACACACTCTTTTGACACCTATGATTAAATTTGGAAATTTCGTTTATAATTCACCGGAGCTACCAGGAACAACTACCAGGAAGAACAATATTTGCTGTCTTAATGGCCAACTGCCGAGGACATTAAAGGAAAAGAAAAAGAAGAATATTTTGACCGATACAGAATAGGTCAATCAGCTTGTAGTTCTCCAGGTCAGTAGTCCATTCAACTTGTAGTTCTCCAGGTCAGTAGCTCATTCAACTTGTAGTTCTCCAGGTCAGTAGTTCATTCAACTTGTAGTTTTGATTTCTAGTAGTTGAGCCTTAAATTACCGTAGTTTAAATGACCCAAATATAAAATTTTGAGGACCACCGATATCTAATTTATTTAACCATAGACACTTCATTTCTATGGTTGTCACAATTTTCCGTGCTCGTAGAATAAAAAATTATCGTTACTCACTTCTTTACTAACCCTGAAATCCACCATTTAGTGAAAACATAAAATTTTCGTCATCATGGAGTAAATAAATGGAATTCCCTGTTTTGTTTAATAATTACAACATTTTTGAAATTAAGGAAAACATAAAATAAATAGGAAAACGATATTACACCAAATATAACATTATCTACTTCAATACCAACTTCCCGGAGTGGAATAATAATATAATTCAATATATACACTATGAGAAAATGGTCAATCTTCACTTGCACTTCATTCTGTCCTTGAACTTCGCCCAACGGTCTTCGGCATTTTCTTATTTGTCGTATCTTCAAGTTCTTTTGGTTTATAATAATGAGGTGCAACCTCTAACAGCCACTTGCTTTCAATCTCAATAACTTGTCGCATAAATTCTTTACTAGTAAAAACAAGTTCATGATAAAGCAACCACCTGGGCAGTTCTTCAAATAACGCGCTATTTGGATGAATCGTAACACTTTGATTATGTTTCACTGTTTTATAAGAACCTCCTTTTGAAAGCCTAGCTATGTGGTAGAAATACCCCGCAGTTATTGCCTTTTTGATATTATCAACTTCCGTTAAATTAGATACCATCTCTATTTCAACTCGCTGCATCAAACCAACCAATTGTTCGCGAACATCTCTGGCTCTTCTCAACGACCTACAAGTAGTTAAATGGTATACAACGTATCAAAATGCTGACCTGTATAATTTTACCGATACTGAATGAAGTTTTCATAGCACCACTGCGTGGAATAATCGGAATCCTTCCACTGATTATAAACATTCAGCAAACTCAAATGGTCGCCGCCTACATGGTTAAAATTTTTTCTAGCCGTATCTGCGTGAATTATTTTGTCTTTAGGACGATAAAATATGGCACCATTTACAGACAACATCGCAGCAATACTGACCACTTCTTCTGAACATTGATATCTGAAACATGCTGCATGAAAAGCACGAAATTTGATACTTGATATTTACTTTTCTGATGCAAGCAGCATTTTAGCCATCATAGGATCAACTGGAAACTCAGCCATTCGTCGTCCTAATTTAGTAAGTTCTCCATGATGGTTGAGCGCCCCTAACGCATATAACTGCTCCAAAGCCAACACTAACGTTTCATGAGGTGGCGGATCCAAAAAATTAAAATGCACTAAATCGTTTATACCCAGTGCTTTCAACATCAATACGGCATTTCCCAAATTAATTCTTTGTATTTCCGGTATTGTGTTTTCTTCAAGCTCATGCTTGTATGACCACGCAGTATACAACCTGAAACATTTCCCCGCCGCTACCCGACCAGCTCTGCCGGCTCTTTGATTAGCTGATGCTTTGGAAATAGGTACCACCATCAAGCTTTCCATGCCAGTACGTGAATTGAAATGATTCTGTTTGGCAAACCCAGGATCAATAACGTATATTATGTTGTCGATAGTGACTGATGTTTCTGCAATATTTGTGGCTAGAATGACCTTGCGAGCGCCTGGCGGGGTGGGTTCGAAAATTTTAGCTTGCATGTCGCTCGGCAAATTTGCGTAAACGGGTAATATTATAAGTTCTTTGACTTTCGATCCTGTAATATAAGTTGCCGATTAGTCACTCTAAAACAATAGTTATAAACTATATTTTTACCTAAACGTCGCATTCGATCTGTAAGCAGTTCTTGACATGTTTCAATTTCATCTTGTCCAGTTAGGAAAACTAGCACATCACCAAGAGGCTGTGTTGCATGTATTTGAAGCACAGAAATCACACACGCATCAACGTAATCTGCTTCAGGCGCTTTAGTGTAATAAATGTCAACTGGGAAACGACGACCCGGTATACGAAAAATGGGGGCTTCATCGAAGAATTCTGAAAATTTTTGAGCATCTAAGGTAGCACTTGAAATGAGGAGTTTAAGATCGGGACGAAATCGAGCGATATCCTTCACTAATCCAAATAGGATATCTGTATGCAGAGTTCTCTCGTGCGCTTCGTCTATTATCATTACACTGTAGGATTGCAAGTCAGGTTCAGACAGGAATTCCCGATGTAGAGTACCATCTGTCATATATTTTATGATTGTGCGTTCTGAGGTACAATCCTCAAAACGGATTGCGTAGCCTACCTAAAATAAAGAACTTTTTGAATTACTCGGTTAAAAAAGCAGAGTTCAATAATCACCTCATTTCCTAATTTTACATTCATTTCTTGAGCCACTCTCGCTGCTACAGACATTGCTGCCACTCTTCGCGGCTGGGTACAACCAATTTTTTTAGAATCAGCCGTAAAACCTGCTTCATAAAGATATTGTGGTATCTGAGTTGTTTTTCCAGATCCTGTTTCGCCTTCAATTATTAGTACTTGATGATCTCTGACGGCTTGTATAAGATCTTCTTTGAATGGATAAACTGGAAGACTTTTCTTAGTCTCTTCAATATCTAAACGTTTTCTCTGATATTCTGTGAGTTGTGGCTCATCTTTAACTTTGCTTCCTGAAGAAATATTTATTCAGTAGTTATTATGAAGCTAGCTTTTTATTTACAATGTTACATACCTGGTAGTTGTAGAGCTTGAATGAAGACAATTTGATCATCCAGCAAAAGTTCATACTCATCTTTTTTAACAGAATCTTTCGCACCAAACTTAAAAACAGCAGAAGTCATCTGATCTCGTTCCCATTTTTTCTGTTCCGAAAGTTGCACTTGCTCCAAATCATCAACTTCCACATAGTCTGCCATACGCCCTTTACCCAAGTCTTTGGGCATATGGTATCTTCGCACCTTCTCCAATTCTCTAGCTTTTTCATGTTCTTTAGCTAGTCTTAGGATTTCTTTTTTATGCTCTCTATCTTTACGTTCCCTTTCTGTTAATCTGGAAATATAACGAATAAATATAAAAACTAACCTAATGAATATCTCACATCTCATCTTCAAATAAATATTCATCGTCTTCAACATCAGCCTCCAATTCCATAAGTTTATCATCTTTTCTCTTTTCAAGGTATTTTCTACGAGACTTAATTCTGAGCATAGGAACAATTTTGTCGCGGTTTTCATGTTGTAATTTAAGTCTCTTAGCAGCATCTTCATAAGCTCGCTTCTCCGATGCATGCACAATATTCCTGGTTTTCTGTTCATCCTTTTTCTTTAAACGGTTCGCAAATTCATCCCTTTCCAATAAGTCTTTTCGACGAGCTTCTTCCTCACTGTCGATACTTTCTGAATCTGAACTGCTGGTCTCATAGCGTTTTTTCCTACGTTTGTTATCACCGCTCATTTTGATTCATATGAGATACCGGAGTTGATTCGTTTTGTTTATTGTTTTGAATAAGGTTAGAATTGAATGACATTGACAGTTTTCGTACATATGCAACCAGAGAGTAGAGTATCCTCTACTCTCTGATGCAACGAAAGATTTTTGTGTTCACAAATTTTGTGATCGAACTTTTTTTCTTAATTATCTTACGCCACAAAAAACTTAAGTACTTGAATATTCCAAAATTGAGTTATCATATTCTGGGATCGGACAAAAAACACTCAGACTTATTTTTGATAAATTATTTTTTTCTTTATAACCGTTTTCACTAGAAGAATATAGTATAAAAAAATGAAGAATTTATTCACTGTTTATAAAATAAAATAATTCTTTTTTGTAATATCGTTTGAAAACATAGAACTTTAGTGAATACCTGCGCAGGAGCTTGTATGTTACATTGACACGCTTACACATCGATATTGTTCGATGTAAACTGACATCAAATATAATCGTTTTAATTTTTAAACGTATTTTAAACTGTTTCGAAACAAGCTTTGCTATTCTCGGGATTATTAGGATTAGATGAAAATTGTAACAGTAAACATAGAGAAATATTACTAATTAATATCTATGGTTGTACTTCGCGCATGAGTAAAATCAAAAAATAAAAATATAAAATATTTATTAAACGTCAACCTACATTGCATAAATTGTATTAATTTATATCTTTAAGAAAATTTCTCTCAAGATGGTATTGGAAAGCACTGTTATTTGCGTAGACAACAGTGATTATATGAGAAATGGAGATTTCTTGCCGACACGTTTGCAGGCGCAGCAAGATGCTGTAAATGTTGTGTGCCATTCTAAAACTCGATCCAATCCAGAAAACAATGTTGCCTTGTTAACATTAGCAAAAGTTGAGGTGCTGGCCACTTTAACCAGTGATGTAGGCCGTATACTTTCGAAATTGCATCAGGTCCAACCCGATGGCAATATTAATTTACATCTAGGAATTCGGATTGCCCACTTGGCTCTGAAACATCGTCAAGGTAAAAATCATAAAATGCGAATCGTCGCCTTTATAGGAAGCCCTATCGAGACTGACGAGAAAGAACTTGTCAAATTAGCCAAGAAATTGAAAAAGGAAAAAGTTAATGTTGACCTTGTTAACTTCGGAGAAGAATCAAATAACACTGAGTTGCTTTCAGTTTTTATAAGCACACTCAATGGAAAAGAGGGTACAGGAAGCCACTTGGTAACAGTACCCCCAGGTCCACACCTTTCTGATGCTCTAATTTCTTCCCCTATTATCCAAGGTGACGATGGAGCAGGAGCAGGAGGTGTTGGTTCCTCAACATTTGAGTTTGGTGTTGATCCAAATGAAGACCCTGAGTTAGCATTAGCATTACGTGTTTCTATGGAAGAGCAAAGGCAGCGGCAAGAGGAAGAGATGAGAAAAAGAACTAACGAAAATTCGAATACTCAACTAGATACCGTTCCTGTAATTAAAGAAGAGCAAAATGACGCAGTTATGCTAGAAAGAGCTCTTGCAATGTCTATGGAAGATGGCAATATAATCAGTCAATCTGCTGCAATGGCAGCCTCAGCTGCGGTTGATTTTGCCAATATGACAGAAGATGAACAAATTGCATTTGCCATGCAAATGTCAATGCAAGACTCCAGAGAAAACTCAGAACGACCAATTAAAATAGAAGAACCGATGGATGTTGAAGGAGATGAGGATTATAGCGAAGTTATCAACGATCCCGAGTTTTTACAGAGCGTTCTTGAAAATTTGCCTGGTGTGGATCCTCAATCTGACACTATTCGCCAAGCAATGGGATTACGAGACAAAAGCAAAGACGAGAAGAAAAATGATAAAAAAGAATAAATGACTTATTATTAAAATTTTAATATAACTTTTAACTTAATTAACAAATTGTTGTAAGATGTGAGGAAAAATTATTTTGAAAATTTATTTGACTTCATGTCCGTTGTAGAATATAATTCATTATAGATTTTGTGTTTTTTTTACGTTCTTATTCAATCAATCGTTTTTTTCGGTTGTTGTTAGTCAATTTTCTCGTTTAGTGATAAATCTAATTCTTGAACCATAAAATTATGAGGGACAATATGAAAATTGTATCAGAAACGTAAGAAAACATTCATCAGAATCTCGATATACCTTATCGTTCCAGACTATTCCACCATCAGATCCTAACAATGAAATGTTTTAACGGAACAAAATTTCAATAATAAGGAAGATAATAAACTGTTGACATGAATTGCTTAAATTTCTCAATAATATAAATTCACAAAATTTTCTCTTGACATTTAAGTTCCACGAGTGGTACCCTATTCGTTCTGAAAGTTCTTGTTGACTCACAGACGTGTAAGTATGATGGAATATCTGTAGTCGTGTTTTATTAGTCTTTTAGAAAGCGTATTGCAATGTGTGCTTTTTTTGTCGCGATAACCATTCTATATATATTTTGGTTCTTTTGCAAACAACACTATCAGATGATATTAAAATACATCAACAATTGCACAATGAAAGAGATTCGTCCGCGAATATTGCAAAGATCATATGGTCAACTTATTTTTGGACGTCATGGTTGCGGAAGTTGAAAAAATCCAGCGGTACTTGGTGGTGATAATGGTTTCCGTAAAGATTGCGTTTGAATTCCAAAAAAAAAATTTAAAGATGAAATTATTATCCTTATTTTAAAATTGTTTCCCAATTCGGTCAATTTATACGCAGAATATTGAATTGAAGTTGCGGTCGAATTTAAAGTGATTCGAATCGATATTGGAAGATAACTGACGCGAAAAAGTTTTTATGTAAATCATTCCATAACAGAGTCACTTCCTTTTCATTGAATTTTACCGTGAAAAAAGAGAAGGTGTCACTTACGCAACGAACAATTTTGCGGATGCTAATCTGTAAGATGTGAAATAGATTGTCTTCTCAGGCTGAATTAATGACGACCGAATAATATAACACAAAACAAACGAGGTGCTATGGCGCGGAAGCTGTAATATTAAGAATCGATTCGGCTCCGATACAATTAATGCGATTTTAATAACTGTTGAGAAACTCTTTTTTCTATTTTTGGCGGTGCATGGTCTCATGAAGATCAGTGAAAGTGACCAGTTTTATTTCAAATTACGAATAGAGAACCCTAATCAAGGGTCATAAGAGTTCGAGGACAAAAACGAAAGGAAAATCGAACTTTACGAGCTGAAAAATTGACCAGTGTGCCCCTTGGTATATTAATTTCAGAAAGCGCTCGTCGTTTTGCCGGTAGCGTTTCCTCGCCTCGTTTGAAGAACGGAAAGAGTGGCACATAATCGCCCATACACAATAAATGCGGCCCGGCATGCGGAGAGAAAACTAGAGGGAGAATCGTAAAAAGAAGAGCTTGTTCCGGAGAACGATCAGTTCGAAAACGTTTTGTCAGAAAATAACGTTGATTCGGGATTTCTGCGGATCAGAAATGAGAATCAAATCTCTGTTGGAATACATAGTGTTCGTCGCGTGCGTCGACGCGGCTATCGCTCAAGCAGCAGTCTCATCTTCTGTAAGTGGATTTGGTTTTTGGAAAGTTCCTATTCACAACTTTTTTTTTTGAACTAATGATAGTTGTTCCGTAATTGATGATGTGACTTTGTGAACGAGTTGAAAATGGTTTCGCAACGTCATCTTCGATGCGTGTAATAGTGGGAAACAATGAAACCATTTTCGGGAGCATCTTTTCTAATTTTAGGACTAAACACTGTAATTTGTTTTTTACTTTCATTATTATTTTCAAAACGCCCATTTTTATGGTAAGATACAATTATTTCTGCAGATGATCACATAAGTCGGCTTTTTCAGTGGCACTGCCGGATATTTTATAATGCGTACTAAGCAGCATTTTAATATACTCAGACTTTCCAAAAGGTGCACACAGATAAAGAATTTTTTGTCTGCTTGATATTTCACAAAAATTGGTTTCCCAGAAGCAGTTTAGTTGAAAATTAGAACAAACTGATAATTATCGTATATCTCCTAAATTAAAGCTAAAAAATGCATTAAAAAGTCAAGTTTCATTGTATTTGTCATACGTATATAAAAAACATTTCATTATTCATTTTAATTGGGTTTCATTGTAGAGAATAATACATTATATCTTTAATTTTTATTGAAAATCTACTCCCATCCGTTTTTTTTTAGTGAATTTTTTTATTTATTTCCATGAGAAGTTTTGTTACCTTCGTTTTCTATAGTTCTTCCAATTTGGAAGAAACGTGCGGTTTTCACTTTTTTTAGAGATCAACTGTGTGAAATTTGATGGATATTGTTAATTCATAGGAGATATATCAATTTAATGATATTTAACATATTTAAATTTTCTATTATGACCCTACTAAACCATACAGCGTCCTAATTTTAATAAAATCTCTACCAGACTTATATGTCTCGACTTTAACAGAACTAAGTTTAAATTTCAATATGACAATAATATCTTCATCTGAACGAATTAGTAAAATATTTCAAATTTATTCCTCACATATATAAACTAATTTAAACATAAAATTTAAGAAAGTCGCTATCATCTGCGATTTTTCAAAATTCTTGGAAATCTTAAGATTAATTTCGTAAGTTTCGAGCCGGAATAAAACCTTTGGGCCCAGTTCGAGGTATTTTTCAAGTTTAAACACTCGTTCATAATTTCTGTTTTTATACTTAATCAATCGTTCGATAAATTATCGCAATTTATAGCTGCATTAAAAAAAAAATATCTCAATTTAAAACTTAGTACAAATAAAAATGTAAATTTATCATCAATAGCAATAAAATCTTTTCAAATCCGAATACCAAATAGATAATTAAACGATCCACTTTTTTTGATGCTCTAATAAGTTCGCATGTATTCATTGAAGAAATAATGGAAATTACTAACTGCCAGATAAACGTGCTATAAAAAACTCGATTAACGTTTCAATTTCAAATTGGAGTACTCAATAATTATACCCATTGTTTGAAATTTGGGCAAAAATGATCCACTTTTTCAATGAATCTGATGAAATTAATTCACTTTTCGTACTTCTGATGAGAATCTTCAGCCATTATGCAAAGTTATGAAATCAGGTCGGATAGAGACAGAATGTTTAACAATCACATTAAAACCATTCGCGATTTGCAATTTTTCATTTTGTCTCAAGATTCTCGTCATTTATCTAAAAGTGATCCATTTATGATTCTCACGGATTGACATTCGCTCTTTTAATTCGATCGACGCAATTGAAACAATCTGAATGACTTGGGCAACTGAAATAAAGACGATCCATGTTCGAAAAACAATTAGTTGTTTTGGGAAACTTGATCATCAAGTGAAAATATTCATTTGAGATTTTCGAATAATTAATACAAGCAAATTCTAGAAAAGAATATTCCTTCGAGTAGGATAGATTAATTCAGTTTTTTTTGAAGTGACGAAAAAGTAAATTAAATAAGGATTCTCTCTCATCTTTAGATAAATATTTACACTAGCTACTGACTACAAAATCTTTCAATATAATCAAAGTTTAGTGTAATATTAAGAAAGCTTTTTTTTCAATTTACAACTTGCTACTACAATTAATTAACTGAAAACCTACACTACATTATCGCAAAAATGAGCAATTACTATTGAATCAAAATATTGTTTAAAATCTTAGCGATGACACGGCTAGAAAACTACAATTTCATAATAATAAATTGATACTTTCTTTCTGTCGAGTCGGCGATTTATCATTGAATTACGGGCAAAGAACGAACAATGATGATGCTGTGTAGAAATTTCCCTTTGCATGTTTGCGTTTATACAAGTAACAGCCTTCGGTGAAAGTATCATCTTCTCTAGGTCAAGTGTATCTCTTCGTCTCAGCCCGTAATTATGTGAGAACTACGACCTTCGAAATCTGATAAGGCAAATATCACTTTTATCGATGAATTATTAATTTTTCGAGGAGCTTTCACTGAATGACAAGTCGTCGATCCCTACAAACAGAAGCGACGTTTTCTAATTGCCTCATTCATAATATAAATTATCCGTAAAATTTCCGCAGTTACGAGTTGCGCTGATGATATATGAAAATAGAAACTAGGAGAAAATATGCATTGTCTAAGGAATTGAATTTTCTTATCGATTATTCCATTTTATCGAGGATATTACCATAAATTATTTACTTGTGGCGATAATTTGTGGATATCCACATCCAAATTACGGCCTGAAGTAGCGTTGCACAATTCCGGCTGGCCTCTACTTGAGCAGTTTTTCCTCATTGAAATGGGTCAGCTGTAAAATTCATCGTAAAATCTCCTATCAATTAGACATCTCTCACGATTCTTCTAGGCTGATACACCTAATTAGTTTCTATATTCCTCTCAACTGTTTACTATGTAATTTATTGGTACAATTATCTCGTACACTTCCAGTATATTTCCTTTCATTGTTCAAAATTGATACTTTTACCAAACCGGATGAGCACCAGATTACAAAGCACCAGCTCTTCTTCTCGGATATGTTATACAATTTCATGATTCATAACTTTCTCTGGATTATTCAAATGCATCGCACTGAAAGATACTCACAAGGATCCATTAACCGATAAGAGAACACGATTCAACATCACGCCCTTCAACTCATTCCATTCGGCATTCTTCGACGTCGTTTTCACCATCAAACTACTTAATTTACGTAATAATAACGAAAAAAATCCTTAAAGTAGGTGCATTTCCCGCTGGCCTTTAACATTTACCATTCAAACGCTCAGAAGACGTTGATTTAAGATCCGCAAATACGGTTGATCATTATTTCTATACTAGGTATTTACTTTCACCGACAATGTATCTAGTAGAATACCTTCAGATGCACCATACGCAATTTTATTCGAATGGTGAAATACTATTTAATCGATTGAAATTACTGAAATTGTTTCAGAATACTAAATCTATTTAGATGTTGAATGTCCCAACATCCATAAAATGGATAAAATATTTTTGGCATTCTAGACGACAAAGGTTTGTTCGTTTTTATCTAGTCGTGAAGATTGTCATTATTTCATTCCTAATTTAATTTTTTCTTCAATTACAGGCAGCGGAGGTTCAAAGAAGACAATTGTCACTGCAACAACAAACAAATATTTTAAACGACATACAACAACATCAACACAGATTTGACCTTAGACAAAATCCATTCAATCCAGTTTTCAACCAACAACAATTTCCACAGATTCAAAACCATCCTTACTCGAACCAACAGATTTTATTTCCGAACGGAAATATTGCGAATTTTGATCAACAACAACAACAAAAACGACCTTTACTACATACTCAGTTGCTGCAGCAACAAATCTTCCAAAATCGAAACGTTAACCCCACCTTAACAAATCCTCTTCTCGCTTCTCCTAACATTCCAATATTTCAAACACCAAATGACCCTACTGTGCCAATCGTACAACATCACACTCAAACGGCGTTCACGCGAAATTTCAATCAACCACAAAATGCAATCGAACCACGACCAACTGCCGACCCAGTGTTTGCTAGACCAATCACCACAACTGCAGACCCAGAAAAAGAAAAAGAAAGACTAAAACAACTCAAAGAAAAACAGGCCATCATCGACAAACATAATCAATTCGTTGAAAAACAATACGAAAAAGCACTGAAAAAAGCCCAAGAAGAACACGTCGATTGGGTAGAAAAACAAAAAGAAAAAAAATCGAAACTCTACCAAAAGTTATACAAACGACCGAAGACCCAATCGGCAAGCTATTCACAAGCTATTCCCCGTTATATATACCCCGAAGAAGCATCATTATTCGAACTAGCCGTTAAAAAATATTACGAAGAGCATCCAACTACGACAACAACCACGACAACTACAACAACAGAACCCCCAACAACCTTAGATGACGACGACGAAGAAGAAATTGACGAGGAATCGAAGGAGGAAGGGGAAAAACTAGATCGATCCTCAAATTCCCGGACCGTTTCTTTCCTACCGACCGTTGTTCCATCCTCAAGCCCCATACAAACGTTGGAGGACTTGAATGTACTAAAAAAACAATACAAAGACAAACAAATTGGTAAAGACGACCTCTTAGCCCAACTAAGATTGGCCATCGCCAATGAAGGTGCTGATGGTAACTTAATAAAAAATTTATCGTCCCGAGAAATTACTTTCGGTGGCAAGCGGGTCCAGGTGATATCAACCAGCGACCCAAAACTCTTCGAACGCTCTAAATCCGAAGAAATCACTCTACCCAACGGTCAAAAAGTCGAGGTAATACGTACAACCGACCCGAACATGATACCCGGCAATGATCCCCTGAAGCCAGATGAAATCACTTTACCGAACGGTCAGAAAGTCCAAGTCATCAAAACGACGGATCCTAAATTAATACCACAAAACTCGATTAAATCACAAGAAATCACACTGCCAAATGGGCAAAAGGTCGAAATTATTAGAACGACAGATCCAAATTTGGTTCCCGGTGGAACACCATTAGAACCAGGTAGTGACCTGGAAAAATTGGTATTATCTAGAACCACGACAACAACGCCGAGACCACCTAAAGAATTTTTCGATGAGATTGCCAAGGATGTGATACCGAAAGGAACAAATTTCGAGCTATTGAAAACCGGAGCTAGTGGCGGTTTGGAGCAGATAGACTCTCTGTCCAAGTTATCTGATAAAAAAAAAGTAACGTTCGTCCTGCTCGAAGAGCAAACGGACGGTACTTTAAAAGTTCAGGGCATTAAAGGAAACGGCAAGGAAAAACCAGAAGTTGACGTGGATTCAATCTTAAAAAAGATACGTAACGGAGAGATAAAATTGCCAGCAGCCAAGCAATCCACCGGCGTGTCTTCTACAACTGAGCGAGTTGTCCGACACAGATCATCGACAACCACTAACACTCCTATTGTTAGCGTGTTACCGAATTCTTTCGCAACATCTGAAGAAGAATCATCGTTGGTTCCGTCTTTGAAAACGAATATCGGTACAGAATTTATTGCTACTTCGACACCAACTTCAAGATTTTCATCGACCACTTCCTCCTCGGCTTCCTCGTCCTATTCAACTCCTTATACAACGGGAAGGTCTTCACGACAACCTCACATTCTCAATCGTGGAAGCACGCAAGCTAACGATTTAATACGACAAGAATCTTCGAGTGCTTCACAAAACACCCACAACTCAGTCTTTTCCAATTCGTTCGGTTCATCCCACAGCTCCACATTTAAACCAGTTTCGTCAGCTGCTCCCCAGTTCACATCGAAAATTGTGCCTAGTATATCCGTAACCACTCCGCCCCAAGAATCACCAACGAGAAAATACAACAACAAAGACCAACTGCCTGAACTAGTGGAAATTTTGAGGAAACAAGGGCTGTTCGCGATGGCGAAATACTTAAAACAAAGCGGACTGGATACCATATTGAACGAAACTGGACCGTACACCATATTCGTTCCGAACGACAAGGCCTTCAGAACACTCCTAGTTCAACTGGGAGGACCGGAGAAGGCAGAGGAGAAGTTCAGAGAGAATCCAAGACTGCTGAGTGGAGTGAGTGCTGAAAAAATAATAGTTAATTAGTTAGAATTAATGAAATTGAAAGATGTTTCTTAGTATAACGTTTGACCTTAATAACTCGGAGTCAATTCTTGATCGCGTTCGATCGCTGAAAGTAAATTTTGTTGCAGTTGTTATTACATCACGTCATACCCGGTGCTTTCACAATCGGATCTCTGCAAGATGAAATGACCGGCGTCTCTTTGGCCGGAACGCAGTTGCGAGTTAATCAGTATAACATGCACGATGCCGAATGGAACGATGTGAAGGTAAAAAGATCAATTCGATTTGGTTGAATTGCGAAACGTTGCAGCGAAACCGTTTCGCGTGATGTCGCTAACGCCTTTTTGAGCGTTTAGAATATTCGTGTTTTTTATTTGCTCTATTTAGTTCATGAATTCACGATAACATCTTCACGGATAGAAACGATGAAAGTTATTTGGTTCCCGTCGAAACAGTCTTTGAGGAGTTACCATTTTTTTTCTGTGTAGCTAACAACTATCAACGGTGCTAAGATTCTTGACGACAAAAAAGATATCGATATACCTCAAGGAGTGGCGCATGCTGTTGATCGAGTCATGTTTCCTCTTCCAGTAGGTGATATCGTTCAAACGCTACAATCTGATAGAGAAAGGAGATTTACAAATTTCTTACGCGCCTTATTCGCCGCCGGCTTAGCAGACTCATTACAAGGTAAGCTATTACTGGGCAGCTTAAGCGCGGAACGGCATATCTGAATTTTAGGTACCAAAACGTTTACGTTATTTGCACCTACTGATAAAGCTTTCGTTGGAATATCGAGCGAAGATTTGAGTAGGATGATAACTGATAAAACATTGGCCAGGGAATTGGTTTTGAGGCACCTATTAGCTGGTACACTTTACACGAATGGCATGAGATATTTCCAAATCAAAGACAGTTTATTACCGGACAGACAAATCACCATCAGCAAGCAGTCAGGTAAACTATCTTGATCTTGACATCCTAGATCATGCATGCTATGTAGTCATAGCGTCCTCACGTCACTTGTTTTTTTAAGTATGTTCGTCTAGACGTCTTTGGTATCTCAAAAAATTTTCCTGAAACCTTACTACTTTCACTGTTTATTTTCTTGAACCTCATCTTCATTTTGGTAGATTGATCGCTCTTTCAATTCACCCTGCTAAAAATAAAACAATCTTGCAATTATCACAATAGGACTAATCTTGTTTCATCTTTAACTTCGACAAGACCTTTTTGAACACGCGTAATACCTATTCGGGAATTTCAGACAGACAGAGTCGTTGAGTTTCGCATTCCGTTTAGGTGTGAACTCGCCTAAATTGTGAAGGTTTTCTTTTATGCAACGTAATTTCCCAGGTTCTCATTCAGATTTAATTTTACTTTTTTGATTCTTGAAAAATCGAATTAAAAACAAAACTTGCGTTTGAAATAATCTTTTGATTTAGATCATTCGACAGAATAAAAATTAATTATAAGTATAGGAAGTGAAACAAACGGCGTGAGATGATGAAAAAAAAAATACGAATGTGAAAATATTTATAACAAGTCACAGACATTACATCAATATATAATTACTGATGTTACATAAAACATAAATTCCCATCACTTTAGATTAGGTAGATTGGAACCATCTACAGCATCATGCCTTTTCATAGTTTACCGTGAATGTGGCGGCACTGACCTTGATAGAATTACTTACTAGGCGTTTTCACTTTCTTCTCCCATCACACCAACTCTGACATAATGAAACATCTTTATCGGTTGAATCGCCCTCAGGCTGTGCCATCATCTGCTTGTTCACTGCTTCTCACTTTCCCATCGCGACAATGCCTCCACTTTCTACTTGACTTCATACTGGTTAGGCAACGTATCGGTTTTTTCTCACGCGTCTGTTATTTCATTCGCAGGTAAATTGAAAATCAACAACCAGCAACTTTCAACGCAGAATATACCAGCAACAAACGGCGTCATTCATGCCTTGGACACCCTTTTATAAAACCCAAACTTAGTCGTCCGCACTTCAAACAATTTTTAATTTAAGGCTGAACGTGTAAATATCAAGCAAATCGGTTATTTAATTTGTATAAATAATTAGGTATTTAATTGCAAGTGTATTACCATGTAAGTACATTTTATTTTTCATGGAGGAGTTATAAAACCTTCGAATAGTTAACTGTAAGTCTAATGGAATGTATATTAAAATCATCTTGGATATCAATCTAGTAGTTGACTTTGTACTTCTTCATTTCAATCATGATGTTATGAATGCTCGCCAGTTGCGATTTTGAGGATTGAGGTAACAACTTGTGAAACCTGTGATAATACTGTATCAATTGTGTGAAAGCGAGTTGGAGTAAACTCGAGCCATTAACTAGGTTTGGAAAAGACATCAACACTTCTCGATTCAATTCCTCCAGCGATTTTTTCCATGTAGCAGTGAAATATTCAACTATGGAATCGACTTTTCCTTCAAATTTTCTAAGATCTTTGAATCTCACTGATAATAGTAACTGTTCGGCTTCTTTGACATACTCAATCATATCACCAAAATACGGACTTAAAATCTCTTCTGCATATTCTGCACTTTTAGCAGATAACCTTTGTTTAAATGTTTCCACTTCTTTTGAATTGTCTCTGGTATGTTCCAGAATTATATTCAAAATCATATCATAATTGTTAATCAAAAAAATTAATTGCTCTTTCCTTTGTGGGAAAATGCCTGCCATTCTAAGTATGAACAATTCTACCTCCTCCTGCAGTTCCGCGAGAAGACGATTAATTTTTTCGTTGGGAAAATTTTCACTTATACCAACCAAGGCGGCACTAAACTCTGCATAACGTCTAGTTATCTAGAAAACGATTTGACCGTAAAATCTACATTTTACCTGAAGGTGCGCCACTCACATAATGTGGTCCAGTGGACGTTTCTGGGGGAAATTTGGACGGGTCACAATCTTTTATACTCTGCGTATTTAAATAAAATATATACTCGATTCTTGTGAGCAGAGATTTTTCCAACCGTTCCCAGTAATCGTCCAAAGCGGGAACGCAACGTTTGTGACACATTATTTTATAACGAAGGATTAGTTGGTAACACAGAAATAACGCAATGGTGTCGAAACAGCTATCAACATATGTTTCAACGTTTTTCTGAAAACAAATATTTACACAACTGCTAAATTCGTATCTATACATACTCGAATCAATACAGTTGTTTTCCCCATGACCTCAGAGAAAGCCGTCAATGCTTGGGGACCTTTGAGTACGAAAAATTCGCAAATAAACAAGTATTCTCTACAGGCATTGTCAACTAGAGCGTATTGCTCACTTCTAAATAGAGCCTCATATGGTAACTGGAATTTGAAGTATGCGTCTTCAATTTATCAGTAAAATATTTACAAATTTACCTTATTTTTCATTTGGGCGTGAGGTACAATGATCGGAGCTTCTAATTGTTGAGCTAAAACGTCGCCCCTGTGACCAATTGTGAAGACAGTACCTTTATTTTTGAGAGATTTATTGAAAATTCCCCTTGTTGCATTATCTTCAATACCCATGAGGTCATCTCTAGTGACACATTCATCATATTGGAGTTTCATGATTCGATTATTATAAGATTTGAAATAGGAATAATATATTTTACTCATTGTATCAGCATATTCCTTGTAAATTTCATGTGCCACCTTCCTCTCATTTGCCAAGAGGAATTCATAGAAGTATTTATATCTCAGCATGTTGTTTTGGGGAACTTGATAATTGCCTAATGGTTTTCGAAACTTATAGATTTGTCCTAGTAAATATTCCCTAACTTTTTCTGTAGCTTTCACTTTCAATCTTGCAAGGGTATCTCTGACGTCTGAACAAGATAGAACTTCCTTGAAATCCTGTTCTTTGATGAAACCCAATTTATGATTTAAAAGATGGACTTGCATTACAAAGTCTTTAGCTGTCACTGGTATGTCTGTTACTGATGCTATTAAGTCGTCTGATACCATCATATTATCAATGAATTCACTCAACTGGCCCCTAATACTCTGTCTGTTACTTAGTTCCTGACTCATCTTCACTGATTTGCGTTGAAGAGAAACAATCTCAGAACTAATATTCTCCAAATCACTCTGAAAGGTTTCAAGCATATTTTCCATCCGTTTTAGTATATTGTCACAGGTGGTAACTTGACGATGCAGATACGCTATATCTTTGCCTCCAGCTATGTTATCTTTCAGTGCATCCTTTCTGAGATTCGTCAATTGTTTTTCAACGTCATCTGAGTATTCTCGAAGATCTTTAAAGGTGTTAAGTATATCTTGAACGCAATGATAATCAACGTTATCGTCTCCTCCGACTTCAAGTTTATGAAACTCGTTCTCCATAATTTTACGATAATTTACAGAATTAATTTTTTAATGATTTCGAAAAAATTTAAAAGTGAACATTAATTATTGTGAACGTCAAAATTGATTTGTTGATTCAAAGCTATTTCAAGTATTAGAACTACTTAAATGACCTTGACTGGTAGGCAAAAGTCCTCTTAACCACAGAGCAAATAATAAAAGATCGGATTAGTACTGACGTCACAAGAATGGAATGTCATGCGGTTTCCAAACATTTTCATTCCACTGAAACTTCGCATAACATAAACCTCTCTGGTTTTGTGGGAACTCGAATCACCTTTCATCATTTAAAAATGCAACAATAATTCCGAGTCCAATTCTGTGACTCATCGATTCTTGTTCAGGATTCTAAAAAAAACTAGTTAACAAAAAAGAAAATTTAATTATTGTACATTCTCCTATTCAGTTATGTCCGTCATTTCTTTCAATATACCCACAATTACCTTCAAAAGTGCAAATCTATTAATTTTATCATCGGCAGTTACACAAATCTCAATGTACTCAAAAAGTTCATGTTTGGTAAAGTTTTCTGGACGCGAATGCAGAAGCCCTCCTGTCATCATTGGCCAAGGAGCATGAGTTGAAAGAATGAGCTACAATAAAACAAATATTTGACAGTTAATAATCGATAAAGAAACTCACTTTGCAAATACTATAAATATTGTGATCGCTCATAGAAAAGCTACAGATATCGTCTGTAGAAAAAACATAACTTTCACCCATGAAATCTGAGCTTTTATGGACATTTTTCAAGTTAATATCTGTTGTTTCTAAAAAGAAAGATTACGTATTTAAAAAAAGAACTTTAAATTATCCTCACCATTGGCTCTCAAAGTTAAAATACCGTTTTCCAAATCCACGAAAAATACATTAAACTCATCATTAACGACGATGTTATCCGGCGAAATATCAGTTAAATAAAAACTGAAAAATTCATGGGCCATGGTGAAATCCTCCACCGCATTCAATATATTTATGGCGATCAAAGCCCTTTCTCTCCAAGGAAAATATCCATAATAATTAAGACTCCGCCCAGAATTTTCTTCAATAATCATTCGTCCACAGGCACCATAATATTTCGGAACTGGCCAACCATTGTCGTGATCAAATATAAGCAGCATAAGAGGTTCAACGTTGACCTGTTTAATGGTCCAAATCTGCTCGAGAGTTGCTCCTTTACTATACAAGTAATCCAGAAGGAACTCGGCTCCATCCAAACTACAGACGTGGAAATTCTTGACACTGTTCACTTCCTTTTTATGGAATGTTTCAATCACGCTATTTGTTAAAAACTCTCTATATTTACTAGTACTTAAAGTTTTTACTATTGTGAGCACTTTAACCAACTCTTCGTCCTGACCCAACTTCTTCAACACTACGTTTTTATCATCGTATTTCCCGAAAAAAACATTTTTAACACCAAATAAATTGTTGAAAATCCGTTCGAACGTTGAAAAATCTAATATAATAGACTCGTTTTCAATTTTTTCGCACATATTCTTACCATAACACAAAGGACATTTATCTACCTCACAAAGAGTTATTAAAGGAACATTCGACAATGAAATAATGTACAAAATGAAAATTGCGATAACGCAGGAAATTGTTGAAGTTATTTTCAACCACATATTTTTAATTTTTCAATTCTTTAAACCTTGTTGCAGAGCTTTCTGACGATAAGAAAATAAGTCCTTCACCCACCTTTCCGTTCTTGATTCCTCATTTGTAAATAGCTGAAACAGATGATTTAATATACCTGTTTCATAAGAGCGGTTCGTTTTTAAGACCTAAGCAAAGTTTAACTTACGCCATGATAAAATATACTATCGGGTTCTGAAGCTTCTACTTCAGGCACTTTGATTGTTTGCTTATTCAAATCAATTACTATATTTTCTAATTTCTTTTCACTTGAATTAAATTGTTTTTGAATGAAATCTTCACTATTAATTTCGTCTATTATAGCACTATCTGGACGCATAATGGTTTCAACTTTTTCTTCCACTTTTGAACTACTTTTGTCTAACGTTGGTTTCTTTAGATGAATCTGGTTTTCTGAAGAAGAACTGGAAGAGCTTTCTGGTCTGCTGTCAGACTTATGTAAACGCGATCTTGATCTGGACCGTCTAGACCGGAAGGAATCCCGCGACCTCGATCTCTGTGGACGGCTTTTGCGGTCTCTAGAAAACCTTCCTCTGGAAGTTGATCTTCGGTCTCTCGTAAACTTTTCTCTAGAATTCGATCTACGATCGTTTTTGTGATTGCGCGAATATCTACAAGGAACGTTTTGAAGGGTTTCAAATAAAATGTAACAGCACGTACGAAGATTTCACATATTTATCACGGCTTCTGCTTCTTCTGTTGTACTTGTCTGATTTTTTTGATCTTCTCTCTTTGTAGTCGTGAGGACTTGAAGATCTGGAAAATAAATGTATGTACTGAAAAGTCAATTCGTACTTCAAAGTATTGAAAGTATTTGAAAACCACTTGATTTTTTTGGGGCATTTGTTATCACATCGAAAATGATCCCAGCTAATTTGATCTACAAATCCATTTAATACTTATAAGTGTGATACCCGCAAAAAGTAACAGTTTAAATAATTAAGATTGAAATTTCAAACGTTTTATAGAAAAATCGGTGAAATAGGGGCGAGTAAGCTTTTAATTAATAAGAATAACTGAAACTGTTGTTAAATTTTTCAAGTTGAAATGTTTTTCGGATATTAAGCTTAACCTCAAAAAGGATGATCACCTTACCTTCGTTTATGTTTACTTTTGCAACTTTTACTGCCTTGCTTTTCGGTACTTGAATCGCTCGAATACTTACCCATATCCACAGTATACACGCCGAATTACGGATATCTGTCTTCAATTTTATAATAAACAAAATACATTTTGATACATATAACTGGTATACATGCACAGAAAATTTTCACATGTAGCTTTGTTTATATATTACAAGTTACTCAATGCATAGCGCCCTACAGTGGCGACAGACTGGTGGCCAAAACGGGAAACACGCGTTTGAAGGAGCGCTTATGAGCCCTGTTGTCATGTTGACGCAACCATCGTATAAACCGGACACGCCGTAAAATTGATTTTACCATTTTGAAATAACAAGTGAGTTGACTGTTATTTCATTCGCTCCGGAGTTAGATCTAAAATAAATAAATATTTCGTGTCGAGCAAAGTCGATGCGGCAACAGGGCGAAAACTTTTACTACGCGTAGTAAAAATTTATGAATGAACACATTTCGCCTAACTCGCCATCTAACAATCACTTAACGGTACTAATCACGGTTGAGTAACTTATAATATATGAGCAAAGCATCTATAAATATCTAACTTTCCATGGCGCCCCCTCCAGCACACTTGTCCAGAATGTCAATGTTCCTCTGTTTGGGGATTTGACTTTTGACAGTAGGATTAATTTTGTCTAAAAGATCATATCGATCTGTTGTTAATTCGCGTTCGCAAAAGGAAAGTTGGCCCAAAATGACAATCCTTATAACGCCTTTCACCGACAAAAAGGGCGACAAGCTTGTAGTGCCTCTGGTAACGTCCGATCAGCTACAAAAAACTACCGAGGTGAGTGAAGAATAATTGCGTCGTACGCCATTCTGTAAGTTTAACAGTGTATGTAACACTTTTTCTTCGCCATTATTTATGATGTCATTGGAAAAACCCTCAACTAATTAAACGAAATTTTCAAGGGCGCTCGTAAAGATGAAGAAGCCCAACAGGATATTGTTTATTTCAATGGGGGTGCTCGTCGATTGTCTCACTCCACTGTTATGGGTCTATTCTTGGCCGCCCTAATTGTTGTAAGCATCGGCATCCTAGGAGGATTCTACTTTCATCGTCACTACTTGCATTTTCCAAGATATGAATACAGAATGAATATTGACACTGATAAGTAAGTCCTGTGTTATGAATCTCTAATGCAACAAAAATCAACTAGTTTTTAACTGATTAATATTGTTGAAAGGGATTTTAACTGACGGCATGTTCAAGAAACATTGGTAATAACAAAAGAATTTTTCCAACTTTTGTTACATTAAAACAAAAGAAGTTTCTGTTTCTGAAGTACACTAAGTGAACTGGGTTTTCCATAAATCCTGAAAAAAATGTTTTTCCAATGTTAATTTTTTTAGCATTGCACATAGTTGTGCCACTAAATTTATTTACTTCATTCAAAAAGTTGCAATAGATACCAATGCAAAATTTTTTGAATCCAATCATATCAATGTAGTCAATCAGCAGGAAATGAGATAAATGCAACTGAATTTATGATAAAAAATGACCTCGCCCATGCAAAATTCTATCTAAAATAGTAACTGTTATCAACCACTTCCTGAAGATCAACATTTTTTGTTGTATTACTGAATTGATCCCATCACACTACGGTTAGATTAAGATCTTGAAATATTTCGATAGTGTCTGATTGTTGGTTTACGTTTCATAAACTAAAATATTTTTAGGTCTTACGCATACAATTCCGAACCCGGGGCATTTTTTTATGATAAATACACAGCTGATAAGTTATCATCTTACAGTCAACTGAATGAAGGATTAGAAATAGACATGCTCAACGAGGAATACGAAAAGATCGACGTTCCAGACTTTCGTGACGGTCGAAATGGTAGATTTATCCATGATTTCAATATTAACACTACTGGGATCATCGATTTGACTGGTCACAGGTGCTTCGTTATGCCCTTAAATAGGGAGAATGTTTTGCCACCGAAATCATTTTTCGATCTAATGAACAAACTGTTTGATGGATACTACAAAGTTAACACTCAAGTTGTGAGAGAAAATATGAGGGTTATTTTCCCACCTCTAGAAGATACCAAAGAGGTTGGTTTGTATATTGCACAAGAATGCAAAGGCATGCCGATCTACAAGTTGGAGCAGTACGAAAATGGGGGTACGATGATTATTCTTCTAAATAAATGAACCTCTTTGAATTTGTTTTTAGTTGTGAAGAGGTCCGCTGAATTACCAAAAGAGGCCAAGTTCTCGGAGTTTTCAGGCAAGGGTATTATCGAAGTCGATATTGTTAATTTCAGTGAAGTTGAAGCTTATGAACGACGCCAATAAAATTTATATTCGTTCCAGATTTAGATATAATCTAGAGATGAGCCCATCGGGCGTTTATATTGACAAGTCAATATGATTGTTGGATTGATGTAGTAATTATTCAGCGTTTTTCTGTATTGATGCATGTGTAATTTGTGATTTTAACTCGAAAATTATTTTGTTCATGGTGCATTCTATTATGGTGATATTTTAATTATTAATGAAAAATAAACTTTTGAAAAATCAATCTTAATTTTATTTGGTAGTGGAAGCAAAAATCGACCAAGCAGGAATTTCTATATAAAAAAATTCTGAATTTCGCAAGTGAATAGTACCTTGTAAAATTCCTGCTAGTCTCTGATTCCCTTGAGCAAGCACAAATTTTAGAATGGTGTCTGAAAGTGAACTACTGGACAGCCTATTCGTATATATGTATATATATCGTTCTGGAATGAGAAATAACAATTTTTGGAATGCTTGTAAAAAAAATAGATTGAAATGGTCGCCGACTAGTATAAAGAATTATTTCACAGCTTAAACGCAGCCAATTAACGCCCCGAATCATAAGTACATCTGTATAAAAAATTAAGGCATCGATAAGTGAAAAATGAACAAGTCTCCTATTTCATTCAGAGGGTGTTAAATCCTTTTCAGGTTCCCCTTCAATCAGCAATTGAACAAGTAATTCATGAAGTGGTTCAAATGCCTTCCAACAGCCAGAATTCGTGAGCAAAAGGTAATCGTGCATATCATAATGACTTATTGTTCCATCAGGTGAGACAAAACCATTATCAATTTCAATTAATTCCACTTTCGATAGACCAGCCAGTTTTTCTTGCATCAATTCATTGACACGTTTGAGTTTGTCTCTTATTGTATTTGGATGTTGACCTCTTGGTAGAAGTGTCTAAAAATGTTAATAACTTAAATTTGCAGTTTTTGTAAACAAAATTCGCTCACTGGAAGCACAATATAAGCATTTGGATGTATTCCTCTCACTCTATCAACTATTGTAGAAATTCCTTCAAAAATTTCTTCTGGTGTGTTCTTGTGATTGTTTGTTCCAACATGGACTACTATTACCTGCAAATATAATTTTTTTATTTATAATATAAAGCGATCAGTTTATAACTTAAATAACTAACACAGTATAAACTAGCTTGATACAGTTTACACATTCACAGATTCATTGCAATTACCAACATACCTTAGGTCGCACATTATCTAGTTCTCCATGATCAATTCTCCACAGAACATTCTGAATTTTGTCCCTGTGTATGCCAAAGTTAAGACAGTGTAAAGGAGTAAATAGTTCGTTCCATATTTTACAATGCTGCAACGCCTGGATGATTGAGTCGCCAATAAAAACGACATCTGCATCTTGTTCTCTAGTTTCTGACAGGAAACGATTGTGCTGAAATTAACCTATATGTTCAATTGCCCTTTCACAAAAATCACATAATTTACAATACTGATCCATCTGTTATCTCCCTCATTATCCTCAACTGGAATCGGTGTTTTACAATCGCTCATTCTAATAATTAAAAAAAACCGGCTATTCTTTTTGCGATTGTTTAAAATGAACTCCAACTCAAATGAGGAGTCGATAATGAAATTAGTTATTCAAAGACAATAGATCGCAGTGTCTTTGATATAGAAACTTTTTAAACATTAGAAAAACAAAATTTTCGGTAATGGCAGTTAATTAGCAAATTTATAGCAGCCTTTGACAGTTCAAAAATGACAGTTTTACCACAGAACATAGGTAAAATCTATAAATATTCAGTGGTTTTGCATGTGTGTGAGGTTAGTTAAAATTGCAGGGTCAATTCGTTTTCAAACAAACAAGTTTTTTGTGTTTTGGTGATAACCACAGTAAACAACATGGGTAATGATAAAAAGCGACGTTCAAGAAGTAGAGAACGAACGGATAATAAGGATCGCGATAGGGAGCGTGCTCGGGATAGGGAAAGAAGCAAAAGGTCAAGATCGAAGAGTAAAGAACGTAACCACAAGAGGTACCGTTCCAATTCGAGGGACCGGCATGAGTTGAGAGATAGACATGAGTCGAGCACTAGTCGATATGACAAACAGGACAGCAAATATTTAAAAACTGAAAAGGATAAAAAGGACTGGAGAAAGAAAGAGGATAAAGATAAAGAACTGAAAAAGGAATCGAATACTCCAGCTGAAGCTGATGATATCAAAAAAGACATTAAGAATGATACTAAATCTGTCACTAAGAAAGAACCTTTATCTCTTGAAGAACTGTTGGCTAAGAAAAAAGCTGAGGAGGAAGCAAAGAGCAAGGTAATTTAGAATTCGGCATTAATAATTAAAAAACTATTTTTTTTTCTAGCCTGTTTTTCTAACAAAAGAGCAAAGAGCTGCTGAGGCTTTGAAGAGGAGGGAGGAAGAAATTGCAAAAATAAGAAAGCAACAAGACGAGGAGAGAAAATTGATTGAGGCAATTCAGAGTAGCAGACAAGAAGAAACGAAGAAAGATGACAGGTACTTGAATTATCTAATATTATAAGCTCTGTACGTCTTTTTATTATTCACTTTTTTATTTCTGAGACAAGAAGAATTTTCATATCTTTTATTGTTGGACGGTTTTTGTAGATTTCTTGTCTATTGAGGCTGTGTTCTAATCGTAGGTTACATTATACTACTGACTAGATGAATGATACATGTTCTGTATTGTAACTTGTCAAACAACTCTGAAGCAAGTTGCAAATATTCAGTTATGAGACACAAAAGACAAGTGAAAATTTTTTTCTTAAGTTATTATAATAACGATGCTTTTGACAATCATTCAAAAAAAAGAAATGAAATTAAAATTTCAAAAAATTGATGCCGTTAACAAGTTAATTAGTACAAAAAGTGAATGAATAGTTGTAAGGTTTTACAATTACAGGGAGTTCAAAAGACCTCGTGATCGTGAACTTAAAGAAGAAGAAAAACAGAAGGATAAAGATAAGGAGAAGGAGCAAGACGCCATAAAGGAACGTTATCTTGGTTTAGTCAAAAAGAAAAGACGTATTAGAAGATTGAATGATAGGAAGTTTGTATTTGATTGGGACGCTGGCGAAGACACCTCCCAAGATTACAACTCGATCTACAAAGAACGACATCAGGTGATTAGTGTTCTCGTTTAGAATAATTTATTAACTTCCTCATATTTTAGGTACAATTTTTTGGACGTGGCAATTTGGCGGGCATAGATATAAAAGCTCAAAAACGTGATCATTGTAAATTCTATGGGGATCTGCTGGAAAAACGTCGAACAGAAGCAGAGAAAGCTCAAGAAAAAGTTAGATTGAAGAAAGTGAAACGAAAGGAAGATAAACAGTTGTGGGACGACCGTCACTGGTCCGAGAAAGACGCCAAGGAAATGACGGAACGGGACTGGCGTATTTTCCGTGAGGACTATAACATAACGATTAAAGGTGGCAAAATTCCTGAACCTATAAGAAATTGGAAGGAATCCGGCATTCAGAAGGAATTACTTGAGATTATTGAGAAGATTGGATACAGAGATCCAACTCCAATTCAACGACAAGCAATTCCCATTGGTATGCAAAATAGGGATATAATTGGAGTCGCAGAGACAGGTTCTGGAAAAACTCTTGCCTTTCTCATTCCACTTCTTTCTTGGATTCAATCACTGCCCAAGATTGAACGCATCGAAGATGCAGATCAAGGCCCTTATGCTATTATAATGGCACCAACTAGGGAACTTGCTCAGCAAATTGAAGAAGAAACTGTAAAGTTTGGACAGCCTTTAGGTGAGGTACTCTTTAAATGTTGCCGCATGCTAATAGCAAACAATTTTTTTCAGGAATCAGAACTGTAGTGGTAGTGGGTGGTTTAAGTCGAGAAGAACAAGGTTTTAGGCTGAGAATGGGTTGTGAGATCGTTATCGCTACTCCAGGTCGTCTCATCGACGTATTAGAAAATCGTTATCTGGTTTTGAATCAATGCACTTATATCGTTTTTGATGAGGCCGATCGTATGATTGATCTGGGTTTCGAGCCAGACGTTCAAAAAATTTTAGAATACATGCCAGTTACAAATCTGAAGCCGGATACTGAAGAGGCAGAAGATAGTAAAGTGTTGTTAGCAAATTATAACAGCAAGAAGAAGTATCGCCAGACGGTGATGTTCACGGCTACAATGCCACCTGCAGTAGAAAGATTGGCCAGAACTTACCTCAGAAGACCTGCTGTCGTGTACATAGGATCTATTGGCAAGCCAGTAGAACGAGTCGAACAAATTGTTCACATAATGGGAGAGACTGACAAGCGACGGAAACTAATGGAGTATTTATCAAAAGGTCTCGATCCACCAATCATCATTTTCGTCAATCAAAAGAAAGGGGCAGATGTACTGGCTAAGGGACTGGAAAAACTGGGATATAATGCTTGCACTTTGCATGGTGGTAAAGGACAGGAACAAAGAGAATATGCTTTGGCTAGTCTCAAGTCGGGAGCTAAGGATATTCTGGTAGCTACCGATGTGGCAGGAAGAGGTATTGATATTAAGGACGTTTCCATGGTTATCAACTACGATATGGCCAAAACTATTGAAGGTACGAATTTGTATCTTTTCAGAATGTCATGCATTATGACCTTGATTGGAAGTAGGGAACAAAAAAGTTATTTATTTTTTGTAGATTATACACATCGTATTGGGAGAACTGGACGAGCAGGAAAGACTGGTATCGCTGTTAGTTTCTGTACTAATGATGATTCCGCCTTATTTTATGACCTCAAACAAATGCTCATGTCGTCGCCTGTTTCAACTTGTCCTCCTGAGTTGATGAATCATCCAGAATGCCAGGTGAAGCAAAATCAGCCAAAGAGACGAAGGGATGAAATGATATTTGCATAAAGGATGTGTATAGAAATTTGATAACCGTTAGAGTAACCAGAAAGTAATGTCCATGTTTCCCAATCATTTATTTATTGAGTCACTTATAATTTTGTATAGTTGCGCGATTATATTTACTTTTTCTTCAATAAATAGGGTTACACAGTTCCTACATGTAGTTTTTGTATTCAACTTTGAGGATGCTTACTCGAAACTAAATTTAAATTACTATTTTCCTAACATCATCAGGTTCTTATGTTCCGTTTGACTATTTGGCACCCTGGCTTGTTATCTTCTTCCTTCCCGTATTAGTGGCCGTTCTCGAGATATGAAAATGTTGATGATTTCTGCGTGTGTTGTATGCATAATTCATGATTGAAGATAAATGGCCCAAATAATGATATCTTGCAGAAGAATGGGTTACTGATGATTTTTACAATGAACAATGTTTCTCATCAACATTACGTTAATAATTTCCAATTACCTTTTAATGCAGAACAACTTTTTTGTTCACACCATAATGAATAATTACGAATAAATACGTTTAACCCTACTGTTTCAAGTAGAATTGTACCTGAATTTTCCTCTAGAGCACGATAAAAATATGATTTTCAAGAATGTGTACGTCATATATAAAAAAATTGAATTGTTTATATATAAGGTGGAAAATTAGGTAACAGTCAATAGTCATCATATTAATAATTTTATTAAAAGTATATAAAAAAATGAATCAGCCAAAATAAAATATTTGATTATGGTAAATTCCTTTAATGAAGGAATAATACTAAATAAAAACCCCCTCAAACTTACGTCAGTTTTAAACAATATTGGGAAAAAAATTCAAATTGAGTTAAACCAAGTTAACGTTGTCTTGCTTTTTTGGGGTTATTCTTCTTTGCACTTGTGTTGAAATTTTTCTGTTTGGCAGATGTATCCCTCATAGGACTGCCTCTATCCAAACCATTCTGTGTTCCATTGGAAAGAACGTTATTCATGAGTTTTCCTGCTGGTTTGATAGTGGCATCTGAGTTGTTCGTGACGGAGGTGAAATTATCGCTGGAATCTTCATTTATCTGAGATTCACAGTCACTGTGCTCCACTAAAAAAGAGTTTCAGTCCATTATCGGGAATTTGACACTAGTAGTGGGTTACTAAGAAAAGCTGTATTGACAATAATTCAATTGTTTCAAGAAAGTCCTTACTTTTTTCTGTATTTGGATCGACGATTCCACTCACCGCCTAAAATAGGTTATGTTGATAAAACATTGTAAACTTGTAACGCAACCTTACAGCCATCGATGTAATTGATGATTTGGAAAACAATCTTTCAGCTTCTTTGAATTTTCTATTCCGTTTGTCCGCTTTAGAGTTTGTGGTCTTATTGCTGGATAAATATCTATCCCAACCTCTGATGATATTGCCATACAACTGCGTGTCTTCCAAGTATGAACCTTCAAAAGCATATATCTGACGCTCCAAATTGGCCAAGGTGTCCTAAAAAATTATTTCTTCAGCCTACACGATCTATTTTTTAAATAGGTATAATGCTCACCGAAATTTCTGCTTTTCGTTTGACTAAATCCCCAAGTTCTTGACGAGTATCAATAGCAGATGAATGTTTGGCCGACATATTTTGAATTAATAATAATTCAATATAAACTTCACTTTAATATCGAACAATTTCAATGGAAGCCTGGAAATGTACATGAAGTCGCATGCGCGTTACTAGTTGTCTATTCTGTGATGACAATGTTTACAAATATGTTCTGTGCATACTCTTCATAACCTAACTGTTTTATTTCTATTTGAATAGAATTTAATATTTAAATAAAAAATGTCCATTAATACTTTACTAAGGGTGACACAGTTAAATGCCATTCATTTAGATGAAGAAATTTTCAAAGGACTGCAATCTATTCTAAGTGATGCAACAAAAAATTTACCCGTGAGTATCATTGGATCTGATTACCATTATCTGAAACAAAAATTTTTAAGTACAATTTCTTATCGAAATTTGATGGAGACCTTAATTTCCTTTTACGCTTAGCAATCTTAAATTTCTCACTTGTGAGACAAGGTGCAACTTTTGGCCAACAATTGCTAAGTATCAAGTATGAAAACATAACTGAATGGAAGAAGTTTCTCTACATCGGCTGTTATTGTTTTGATTACTTGAAAAGTCGATTGGAATATTGGAAACCAACACATGAGTTCAATGCGATTTTGGAAAAACTTTATCTAATGAGAGGCTATTTTGAATTGATAAATTTTACGTTATTCTTAACAAGAGGAGTTAAGCCTTTATTAATCGAAAGGGTGTTGGGTTTATCCCAAGTGTATACTGAAGATGGTGGTCCTAGATATTTCAATTCGAGGTTTTATGCAAGGGAACTGCTATGGAATAGTTTTATTGTAACGATAAAGTTATTTTAAATGTCATTTTTTAGAGACGCAATTTTTTAGGAAATACTGGTTAACGTTGTACCTCTCATAAATTTCCATAATCTTAAACGACATCTGAGGAGGATGAACCCTTTCCATACAACAAAACTAACGACTGATCTGAATAAAGCACAGATGACTATTAGTTCGAAATGTGCTTATTGTATGGAACCTCCAATATTACCATACCACATGGGATGTGCTCATGTGTTTTGTTACTACTGTTTAAGGGTAAGTGCCGCAGTTGTGTTTATTGTGCTGTAATTATTAATTCATTCCTTAGGGCAATCTTGAAGCTGATTCAAAGTTTTGTTGCCCCATCTGTGAACATTGGAATGAAAATGTGCTATGTGAGAGAGTGATTCAACGGTAAAGGAATTATTAAAGAGGTAACGGGTTAAGAAAATTATATTGCTATTATAAATTGTTTCACTAGTTAAATCAAATATTACAGTTTTTAAAATGTTGAATGTTTCATTAATCACTGCTTGCTAGTTACCTTGTAAGAATTCAATTTGAAGCGTTCAAAATTGCAAAGAAATAATGAACGAAAGGATTGGTATTCTTCACGACTAATTGTTAGTCATGTGAAACTTACAACTCATTATATTTCTGTTATAAAATGAAGATATGATGTAGGAAATTTTCTAAACATTGTGTTCGATAGGAGCGAAAACAAATAGAAGGTTGCATTTTATATTAAGATATTCGAAAGTTCAAAGTTTTAGTTTCGGGTTAAATATCGTGAACAGTTGTAAGTTTTCCGACAAATTTGGATGCATACCAATCCTCGCATGAAATTTACATAAAAAATTAGCCCCATACACGTACATGTTGGTCCCAGCTGCAACTTGCCATTGCGATTCCGTTGGGAGCCATGGAAATGGAAGTGATGCGATTCTCGTGCCCCGACAGTACGCCATTATGCTGATTTTTCAATGTGTCCCACATGTGTACGCTATGATCGTCTGATCCGCACATTATTATCCTGCCGCTAAGCGAGAGAGCGCAGCAGGTAAAGGCGCTATTTGGATTTGGTGGTTTGAACAGGGCTATCTGTTGATCCGCTCGAATATCAAACAATCGCGCTGATTTATCTTCAGATCCTGTGGCAAATGCAAAACCGCTTGGATGAAACTGAAATGAGATGAGGCTTATGGGGGTGACTTTTGGGGGCTTCCCTCGAATGTGATATAGAGAATACATTGAACACTTCACTTACGCAAACTGAGTTAACATCTGCCTCATGTCCGAAAAATGTTTGTTTGGGTTGTTTTTGATCGCGCAAATCCCACAAGCGCGATGTCTTATCGACGCTACCAGTAACGAACATGTTACTTCCTTCAGGCCCTAAACTAATTGAAACAACGTCGCCATTATGCGCTTTCACATCAGACAATTTCCTCCCAGTTTCTAAATCCCATTGGCATCTACAAAATAAGTACTTTCATTTATTATATTATCAAAAATGAATTTAAAAGCTTACAGTTTCATGTCTCCTGATCCTGTTATTATGTGCCTATCATCGATGAATCTGCACGAACTCAAAAACCCGTCATAACCTGCCAATTCTCGAACCATTTTGGCTACACCCGAGCTGTCTCTATTGTTGAGATCATACACCGTGCACATGTTATCCATTCCGCCGCAAGCTTCGAATTTTGTTTATCCATTATTTCGGATTAAGTATAATTTTTGTTGGATACACACCTACGAAATTGCCAGAGGTTGCGTAAGTAACGCTCATTACCCACGCAGAGCGCAGTGGTATGATTTGCATTTTATTTCCAGAGTATGTGTCCCATATGATTAATTTGCCATCCAAAGATCCCGTGACGCAGTGACGACTGTCTCCGCTGTAATGTACAGAGTTGACTTTGTTTAAATGGCCTTTCATCAATTTTTTCGTCGACATCTTCACTTTGGGGACGTCAGCTACGTTCTCGCATTCTTTCTCCAAAGAGGTATCCGCCACTTTCTGATGCGCTTCCTGCAAATGAAATCCGAGAAATTTGGGTATTTGTCAATTTGGTTGTGGAAATGATACCTTGAGATTGTTGTACAGATCTTCGAGTTCCTTCCGCAAGGCAACCAGTTCGGGGTCGTTTTTTGGCGGCATTTTCACCACAGCAGCGTTTCGATCGAATGGAAATGCGTGTATGCACTGAAAACATTGTTTCATGCGATGAAATAATTATATTAGCTTAATTTGATTAACGCAATCCCTTGTTACCGAAATAAGTGTTTAGCTAGATGCCATACATATGTTATTTAATAGGAAAACGAAACGGGGATCGATAAATCCAACGTGTTTTTATTAAAAGTAACCCAAATATTAACACAAACATGAGGGATCGCGATTTTTATCTTCGTATCATTAGCCCGAATTCAGTTGAAAGATCCACCTGTTTTATAATAATTGGGTCTATCGAACAATTGAACCGATTACATGATTTTCACCGCGTTGAATAACGATACGGTTGAACGAGTGTATCGGCAATGTATTTTAACCAGCACATGCACCATAAATTCCGCTGAACGAAATCTATGAAAAAACTCGATCAATTTCTCTCTTTTATTTTGCAATTTTTATGGTACGGTCAATTGTACGGTTTGATAGTATTCTGAGAGCATATCCGAATTTCTAGTTGTAGTAACTGTTTGGCTTTTCTTCAAGTAACATGTTCTTTGAGATATTGGTTTTAGTTGGTGTTTTGATAGAAAGTAACCTTGCCAATGAATACTGTAACAATGATTCTGTTGACTCCTCGTGTGATGAAAAGCATGAAAATTTCTTTTTTAACAAAATAGCTGGTAAGATAAAAATAATCGTGACTAAGCATTTGTTTTTAAACATACGGTATATGCATTTAAAAATCAAATTAATAATTTCGATAATCACATATCTCCGATTTTGCGAATCCACTATAAAACGAACCACGAAAATACTTCCAGAATTGTGAGCAAACAAATTAACAGGCGACTAACATAATATAAGCTGCAATATTCCAATACGATTTTTTTGTCTAAATGTCGGATTTGTATAGATTTTTATTAATTTAAACAAAATCCGCCAAAAAACTTCAAAACCACACTCAACTGCGAACCGTCTAAAAGAAAATAAAAAAGAGAAACGAGTGATAATTTGTACAGAACGATAGGGAAATTAAAGAGAAATTACATTTAAAAAAAAAACAAAAAAAAACGCCTCTTCCATGAAGAGATATTTAAAAAGTATGTTATTTCATTCTTCGGATTTACGAGGAGTGGCAACATGCACCGCTTTCTGTGTCCGCACTCTACGGACTTTGAAATGCTGACGATAGAGTGCGTTTGCTCTATTCATCAAGCGCTTCTTGTCCCTATTCTCGTTTCGTGTTTCAGTACGATTTGGTCGTTGCAACGAGAGTGTGCTCGTTTCTGAAATTTTATCAGAACCGATTTAGAAGTGCCATAATTAAAATGAAACTTTAAAAATTTAATTGCAAAACCCTGTGATACCTATTAAGAAAAATGGATTTAAAATTTTTCTTAGTTTTGTTTTCAACGACCGTATTCCAAGCTTCTTGTAAACAAATTGATGGTAAGCATACACTTTTTTTTTTGAACAATTGCAATTTATAAAATTTGATACATCACTGATATTTCTTTTGTAATAACTTTTGACTCATAAATTCAGTCTGTTTTTGTTCAGAAGACATTGATCTTCCCCGGTTCTACAAAGGGTTTCTGTATTAATTTTTCTTTTAGTATTTTCATTTCCACGAAAATTATTTTTATCTAGCGATTGAGAGTGGGTTTCGATAAAGATAAAGCGGACGAAATTGTAAATTTTATGTAGGCGAAGTGTGGTATCTGTTTTATTACTTCCCAATTATGACGATGATGTAAAGAACATCTGTGACCTTTTTCAATCGTTTTGATTAGGAAATCTCAATAAGCGACTTGGAATGGTAGTTACTAATTTTGTTCGATGAATAATGATTAGAGCAGAACACATTACAATTACAACAGCTGATCTACAAGATTAATTACATTTTTCAATTTAGGTTTAAATTCATTAAAGCATCGTATATTTACAATGTATATAATGAATATCGTATTCTGAAGATATTTTTGGAGAACCAATCCATTTTCGAGAAAGTCACAAACTTTTATGTAATTTCTTCATTTTTCTTCTGCTAATATAAAGAGAAAGGCCAAATTTGGTTACACGTTCTTAATTTCTGAAAAGCTGCAAAACGTTTATAAAATTCCACATCTCTGGAAATTATTGCAAACGATAACATGAGCTATACTTTGCAAACAAAGGAAGTTCTTGAATTTGGCCGAGCTATAATATTTTTAAGGATTTGAAAACGATGTTTATTTTTAAACGAACAAGAACGACAGAAGTTTGTTATTACTAAATTCCAAATATAGGTTTAACGCTACTTGACGTCTGTGTATTTTTTGAATACATTAATTCGCAACATGTTTCGTTGAAGTAAAATGCAAAGTTGTATGAGACTGAGGACAAACTATAGAATGAGGACGCCTACGTTATGAGTTTTTAATATCTCTTCAAAAGCAACGCTTTTAGATTTTATGTACCAAAGGAAATAAAAAATAGCAATTACCCAAGTTACACGTAATTGATGGAATATTATTATGAATTCCTATTATAATTCGCACTAAAAACAAAATTGCTAATCCATTTTCTTTCTTCTTACTTTTGTGTTCTACTTTTTAGAGGATGTTTTAGTCTTCACTGTAGCTACTGAGGATACAGATGGTTTACAAAGGTACAAAAGATCCGCCGAGGATTACGATATCAAGCCCACAATATTAGGTTTTGGTGAAGAATGGAAAGGTGGTGACATTTTACGTCAGCCAGCAGGCGGATGGAAGATTAATCTGTTGAAAAGCGCTCTGAATGATTATAAAGGACAACAAAAAATCGCTCTCTTCACCGATGCCTATGACGTGATTTTCCTGAACAACCTCCCGGAAATCGTAAAAAAATTCCAAACGTTCGATTGCAAAGTACTTTTCGGAGCTGAAGTTTACGCTTGGCCCGATCCAAAATTAGCCGACGATTATCCAGCCGTTTCAGAAGGCAAAAGATTCTTGAATTCGGGAATGTATATGGGATACGTTGATCAACTTTGGAACTGCTTAACCGCGAACCGGTCAAGGATACGGACGACGATCAATTGTATTTCACTAAAGCTTACCTGGATGATGATTTTCGCCAGAAGATCGGCATGAAACTGGATCATAAAAGCGAGATTTTCATGAATTTGAATGGGGCGGAAAGTGAGTATTATCGCTAATTCATCACTTTATCAGTTACGATTTCTTAATTTCAGACGAAGGAGAAATTGCGGAAATAGAATCTAAATATATTTTTAGAAATGTTATAACCCATACAGAACCGTCGATAATACACGGAAATGGACCGTCGAAACGAGCAGCATTAAATTACATCAGTAATTACCTTCCCAACGCGTGGAATCCAAAAGACGGCTGTACCTATTGTAAAATAGGACAGTTCGATTTGACCGAAAGAAAAGAGGCAGATTTCCCGACCGTTTTGCTTGCGCTTTTCATCGAATTCCCGACACCGTTCCTCGAGGAACAATTGCTGAAAGTAGCCAGTTTGGAGTATCCCAAAGAGCATATCCATTTGTTGGTTCATAATGCTGTAAGTAATGGTTCTTATAAGGAATTATTTACTCACCGTTTATTCGATTAAACTTCACGTTCAGTTATTGAATAACGTGGTTTCATTTTCGCTGTGCGTTTTGATTGGTTATCAGGTTTTTCATTGGTGATTGCGTGTGGAATTATCTTGGAAAGGAAGAGAGATAATGAGTAATGAAGTTTATTTTATGTTTTATTGAAAAAATCCATTGTAGAATTAATAGAAAATTGATGACGCACCCACAAAATTCTTTATATTTTGGGAAGATAATAAGAAACGAGTAATAATGGTAAACTGCTTTCAGGCCAAATACCACGTAGATCATGTGAAGACTTTCATCGAAGCATACGGGCCACAATATAAAAGTTACAAAGAAATCCTCCCCGAAGATGGTACTCCTGAATGGTCTGCCAGAGATCTAGCAATGTAAGTTCAGTTACATATTTCATGAAGTTGCCCTAATTAACTTTACTTTAGGGATTTTTGCCTTGCTAAAAAATGTGATTACCTATTCGTGGTCGATTCTGTCGCCCATTTGGATAATCCCCACACCCTGAAATTATTAATCGAACAAAACCGAACAGTGGTCGCCCCTATCATCGTCCGTAATAATAAAGTTTGGAGTAATTTTTGGGGTGCTCTAACAATCGATGGTTTCTACGCGAGATCTAACGACTACATGGACATAGTGCACAACGAAAAAAAGTAAGTTACCGAATATATTCAATAAGTCGGAACACAATTTTATTTTATTTTTATTAATACTGAATTTGTATTGTTGGACGTCCTTGACGGTTATCAAACTAAATATCAAATTGAAACATGTATGCTAAAATGAATAATTAACCACTACAACGGATAAAATCTGATAAAGAAACATGTTGAAATTGATCAATCAAAAGCAATACTGAAATCCGTTTTGAATGATCTCCTATCTAACGAATACATATTGTCAGCGGTGCATTCGTAAACTCCTGCATCCATCTGCGTCGCCGGATCTATCTCCAATTTACTTTTAATTTTATCCGTTCCTATTCGCCATTCGTGAATCTAAGAGAACAATAAAAATAGATTTAATAGTTGACGATAAATGTTTCCTCGGCATGGGTTCAATGTCAATAATGTCAGAACGAGGACACTGCATGGTGTACATGTGGTTCAAATTTTTGAGCTGTCAAAACACTTACATTCAGGTACATGTGAGTGAAAATTTCACTGCCGTCCTTATACCAAGTGATGATGGGTCTTGGGTTTCCCCGAGCGACGCAAACAAACGCAATCTTATGCCCGAGCACGTATTCGTAATCAAAATGAGAAGCTAAGGTGATTTTTGCGCCCTGAAATTTTTTTTCCAATAAAATGGTTGAATGAGAATTGATGGACTCACGTTGTTGTTGTTGTAGTACTGGTCGGATTCCGGGTCTCGGTATTTTCCTGTTATCGGCAACCCAATTTGGAACTAAAAGTATTATCGTTTGGACGGTTTTACCTGATTTATGTTCATTTAAAAAATAATTACTTTGGATTTCGTTCGACTCCTGGCCCGCCCGCGTCTTGCCTCACTTAAATCGACGAACAACAAAAACAGAAAAACTGAAAAAACTATACCTAATTTCATTTTGATCACAGCCGGCGACGCGGCGAACTTGAATAAATAAATAAATAAATTACACCGATATAACCTAGATTTACTTTTCCCCCCTGTTCGAATTGATGCCAATTTGTTTCAATTGCCTGTTGGCGGAATGGGGGACATCTTCTCCGATAGAAAAAACAATTATTTAAAAGTTTATTTTTTTCTAATAGGTAACCATCACGTAATCAGTCCGGAAACCTCTTGTATCTATTGCGTATTTGTTATTCGCTTGACATTCGTAATAACCGGCATCTTTTTGCGTCGTTGGATCTATTTCCATTTTACTTTTCAGGGTGTCATTGCCCATAGGCCATTCATGCACCTTCAAATTATTATTTCGTGCATTAGCATCAAATGTTATGTCAACTTACCTGGAAGAACTTATGGGCGTACAATTCAATTCCATCCTTGAACCAAGTGATTTCCGGTCTGGGCAATCCTAAAATAACTTTCGTTTTCAATCTCCTCCAAATTTTCGTTTCACCTTACCTTGAGCCATGCAGAAGAAAGTAATTTTTCTACCTAGCATGTAGTCCAATTCAAAGTGGCTCGCTTTAATTATTCTGGCACCCTTAAAACGGAGAAAATTTCAAAAATTGCTTTAATTTTTTTATGGTAACTAACATCTTTGTGATCGTAGTAATGAGCAGATGCCGGATTCCTGTGCCTTATTATGATAGTCATACGCGAGTTGAATAATCTACCCCTTCCTCTACTCTGTTTGGCTGTTTTTTTGTTTTTGTTAGCACGCAAATTTGCCCGAAATTCATTGTCTTACCACCTCCTCTCGCTGCGTTGCAGTTATTGAACGAAACGCTGACTAAAAAAATCACAAAAACCAATGACTTTAAGCGAACCATGACGAATTCAGTCTTTAAACTAAGGTTCTCGTAAGGATGGTTCATTGTTTTAAATTGGGGTTTAGTGACTTTGTCCTCCAAAACATTCAATATGTTTTTTATTGACTCTTGGAACGGACAGTAATTGGCACGTAATAGGGCCATTACTAGCAGGAGTTTAACACCCTTCGAGTAATGCAAGGTGATAGCGATCAATCGTATGTCACCAAATTTTTATTGAGTTATTTTATTTTTTGGCAAATTTTCCTGAATGCTTCAAGTACTGCTCGGTTTTTCCGTAGTAGGAGACTTTTCTCGATATTATTTCTTGAAGATCACATAATATTGCCAATTATGTTTAGTCGGGGGTGTTGTGATTGCAAAACATGAAACGAATGCTACACAGTTCGGTAATCCATAGTTCGTTACTTCGCACTAGTGATGGGTTGTTCGTTCACTTGAACTGTGCGGCCAGTTTATTTCGCCTCGTTCACCTAAACAATCGTAGTGACAAACTAAAGATTACCGCACAGTGTACCACAGCATGAGTTTCAAAACTGAAAGAATATCCTGAAAACGGTTTTATTCCCAATGATACATTCTTAATTTTTATCATACACTTCGCGCCAAAATTAAAGGAATAACAAATTTTTCAAAGTTATAAGAAAATTTGTCAGTCTAATATATCCCAAAGGCACCGCAAAATTTTTAGATCCATCGGTTTAGCGGTTTTCCTGGACCGATTGCTTGAAATTTTGAAAAAATTAAGGGAACAAAATTTTTGTGCCTTAAATGTGACTCAATATTTTTAAAACCAATGGTTTCATTTTTTTTACTTTTTACTCAATTTTGAGTTTTCTGAAGATTGGTTAAGGAATAAAATCCAAAAAAATTTCCACAAATATTATTTTTGAAAATTGAAAAAACAATCCCACGATTGACAGAATTCCGTAAAATTTTCTTCAAAAAAAAAAAATGAATTTTGAAAAATTAGAAATTTGAAAAATTTACCTAAAACCAAGAGGCACTTGTGTTACCTCGCGCCATTTAAACGCACCTTTATGGATATTAACGTCCATTTTATTCAATTTTTTTTTAAGAAAATAAAGGTTTGAATGTATCCGTAGCTTCAGTGAGGTAATTAATTCACCTCCTGGTTTTATGTAATTTTTTTAATTTGCCGAAAAAAATGTTTAATTTTTCAAAATCAATTTTTCTTTTTTAATTGTACGGAATTTTTTCCATCGTGAGAAAAAATTTGTTTTTCAAATTTTTGTTGGTTTTTTTCTCTAATGAATCTTCCGAAAACTCAAAATCGAGTAAAAAGTAAAAAAAAAGATGAAATTATTGATTTTTAAAAAGGTTGAGTCACGTTTAAGAAACAAAAATTTTTTCAAAATTTCAATCAAACCGCTGAACCGATAAATCTAAAAATTTAGGGGTCTTTGGGGTAGATTAGTGCTTTATCTAAAAATTGCATGGCTACCGGTGCTCCAAAAAATTCTAAAACTAATGTCTTCAAGTTTTAAATGCCATATTTTTTTATTCACTGTAAGACTATTTTCACAGAAATACAGCCTGTTGAAAATTGCCAAAAAATTAATACAAATTTTTTTTGCGCTAAGTGTATATTCGTATATATGATATATTTTTCGTTATTTGTTTTCAGGGGCTTATGGATAGTTCCATTTATCAACAGCGTCTATTTAGTCAATGCCAAACTCATACAGAAGTACGACAGAAAAACGTTGAGTTACACTCGAGGTAAACTGGATGCGGACATGGCGTTCTGCGCAAATCTACGTGATTTAGGAGTGTTTCTGTATGCATCGAATCGTGTGGAGTTTGGTCATTTAGTTAATCCAGAAACATTCGACATCACCCGAACTGAACCTGATATGTATCAAATTTTTGAAAATCAAGTTGATTGGGAAAACAGATATATTCACCCAGACTACCCAGAAAATTTCAATCCTGAAAAGAAGAACCTCCAGGTACGTACAAAGCGTTGTCATTTTGTCCACTAATTTAAATTCGATTTAGCCATGTCCGGATGTTTACTGGTTTCCCGTGACAACAAAACGTTTTTGTAAAAGCTTGGTCAACATGATGGAATCTTTTGGCAAATGGTCTGATGGAAAAAATCAAGACACTAGATTGGATAGCGGTTATGAAGCGGTACCGACAAGGGACATCCATATGAACCAAGTCGGATGGGAAAAACATTGGCTGTACTTTCTTCAGCAGTATGTGCGACCTTTACAAGAAAAAGTATTCATCGGTTACTTTCACGATCCTCCAAGATCGCTGATGAATTTCGTCGTGAGGTACAAACCAGACGAACAACCTTCGTTAAGACCACACCATGACAGCTCTACCTATACTATTAATTTAGCGCTGAACGAAGCTGGTGTCGATTATGAAGGAGGCGGTTGTAAATTCATCAGATACAACTGTAGTGTAACCAGTACGAAAATGGGTTGGCTTTTAATGCATCCAGGTCGGTTAACTCATTTCCATGAAGGATTATTGGTTACAAAAGGCGTAAGATATATTATGATTTCTTTTGTTGACCCATGAATCGAGTGTTCAAAGTGATTTTTAGTTTATTTTATATAAGTATAGAATTTTGCCAAATAACTGAATCTATTTTTGACTGTGCAGTTTTATAGTCTTTCAAGATATATTTTCAAATAACAGTACTTTATTTTTAGTTCCCCTTTAGTCCTTTTGACTATATCAACGAGCAAATATTTCTGTTAAGCAATTGTTGACAGTATGTGCAAATGAAATTTTATTTGCCCAAGAATGCTTTGATAATCATCCAATTAAAATTAAAGTCTTCGACTTTGCGACGTCATTGTGACAACGACAGCCATATTCAGGTATTTTTAATATAAACCGCAGCAAATTGCATACTGACATACCCAAAAGACTGCCCATCACGGTTCGTGTCGTTCGCATGAAATTTAACATCATGGATCAACATCCCCATATTCCAATGCGCTGTAAACGTGTACGTTGGGTAGCCGGAACAATAGACAATGAAAATATGAATAAGAAGAAGTACAAGGAACTCCGCAGTGTTTGGGTGAAATCGATTGAAAGCCTTTCGGACTCTCCGGAGTTGGGGGAAGAATTCCCTTTGTCGCAACTGGAGTCACTAAAAATTATTGATTCTCAAGCTGAAAGGGAGAATTCTTCCGAGGACGTACAGAGTGAGAAAAAATAAGGATCTTACCGGTTTCAATGATTTATACAGTTTATTAATTTATACAAATGTAAAAATTTTTGATAAATTTCCAAAAGAATTGAGTATTTTTATTGGATGTTTTAAGAAACACCCTTCGTTAGTCGTTACATTTAATGGAAGTCAATTCAACGTCAAAAAATTAATGAACGTAAATTTCTACGTCCATTTATTATTTGAAATACAAAAATAAGGGTAAATAACAAAACATTTATGATAGCAACTAAATACTTAAAAATTTATTTGAAGTTATTTCTTCCTTACTTAGGAGATCACATTTTTTATTTTTCGTAGTAAGGATTTTGAAACGTAGTAGTTGCTCCTTTGTAAAGCGGATTCTCGTTTCTATGCCACCGCACATTTTTTTTCTCGTTTTCGAATTTCACGTACTCTCTACGATCATGCACAGTAGTGAAAATTTTCCACGTCAATAACATTATTAAGCCGGCAAGTAGAATGGATCCGATTATAAAGAGTGTCCACACTAGAAAAAAGAAACTAGTTTCAAACATTCTGAAAAAATATTGATGGAATAGCTACCAAGTGCGTTCGGTGGGCAGGATTTCGTTTTCTGCACCGAAACAATTAAATTTTTATCAGCGTCATAACTATACTTATATAAGGTGGTACAACTATCTTTATCTAAAGATCGGCACAATTTTGCTCTTGCCTCCAATTCGTCTTCATTTATATCTTCCACTTCTTCTATCCGATAACCTGCACATCTAATATCACAATCACCGGGTCGAAGACTTCCAGTTTTAAAAACAGTACAATCTACGCAGTCTTTTAATTCGTTGCATCTGAAAAAAGTGGCAATTATAAATTCTGGAAATTAACCATATTAGGGCAATTGGATTGTTTATTTTCTGTGTTTAATTGTTATTATTTAGTATCGAATTAAAAAGTGGATTTTACAGCAAGGAAACATTTTCCTGTATCGATTATCAAAGCTAACGTAACTATAGAACGGCTTTGTTGGCAAAACGCCACGAGCCCCTCGTCTGATACGCCTGCTGGTCGAAATACCAGAGCAATGTTTGCGAATTTTGTTAATTTGAGAACTTTCGTAAAAATTCAATAAACTTCGAAATCCCCAAATGAACCATAAAAATTTTACAAATTTCTGGAAAAAGTGCAAAAAATATCTACCCGAAAATGCTTAATTCAAGACTATCATTCACTTTTTAAATTAGATTTTTCTTCACCTCTCCTTGCATGTGGGGCATTGTTCACAGTAATCGCCCGTGTAGTATGATTCAAAACATTCACAGCGACCACATTTGCAAACTCCTTTACCGGAGCATATGCCATCGGCACCATGGCCTTCTTTCATGCAGGTAGAGTTTCCGTCTGGACATTCGCATGCGAGACCAGTAAACCCTGCATCGCACACGCAGTTTCCGCATACACATTCACCATTTCCAGCGCACAGTAATCCGTGTTGTCGGTTACAGGAATAATTGTCACACTGACAAAATTTACCGGTGATCTTTTGATTTTTCTCGGGACGACTGAAACATTCGCATTTGCCACACTTGCAGGTACCCAAACCGGAACATTCCTATCGAAAACAAAGTCAGAGTTGAAGTATTACAGATTTTTAAAGAAACCTTTGCACCCGGATGCGCTGTACAGCTACCCTTATCATCTCTGTAGGTATTTTGTCCATCGCATTCACATTTATCGCCATGACGTCCGACTGGACAGCTGCAAACCCCACAGACCAGATCACCATAGCCTGAGCACTTTGGTGACTTTTCGAAAAAACTTGGGTCGGAAGGCTTTTCACAATCACAACCACAAATCACATTCAATTCAATCACCATCCTTTCATCTATTCCTTCTGGTTTAAATGTAATAATTGTCGGTTTTCCATCTGATCCTTGACATTTCAAGGGCTTGATTGTAGCAGTGAAATTTACCACTTCTCCCACATGAATATCAGAGCATCCTCGTTCTATCGGTTTAGTGCAATTCGAAGAGATTTTAACATCGATATTTTGGGTGGAGTTGATATCAATCAAAACAGAATCGACGATTTTCTGTGAATTATAAAAGTTTATCATATATTTCCTAATTTATCGAAGATATATTAAATCAAAATTTATTTAAAGGATGCTTACGTTATAATTATCCAAAACCAAATCGATGACATTCCCGGATTTTTCATCCAGACCGCCTACGTTCGAGTTTTCAATCACCGCCGATAAGGCATTATACGAACCTATCAGATCTTCTTTTTTCGATTTTACAATGGCGAAAATTAAATTAATATTATTCTTTTTGGCGACATAGTTCAGCTGTGAAACAGAGGGATAGTCGTAGTCTAAATATGCCACGTATTCATCATTTGCCAAATGGCACTTTGCGTCGTTTGGTTCAATAACACCCGTCAATTTGCCGTCACCTGGAAATTCGGTATTCATATTCCTGAAACATTAAGACTATTTTGCCATATACCAGCAATATGAAAAACGGCGTCCGTCGAGAAAACTAAGAGATGTCTTGCTTGGTCCCGCCATCCAATCTCTTTTTTGCACACAATTGCTTGAATCAAGGCGTCGAAACCACCTTCAGGTGTATCAAGATTACCAGAAACTTGAGACTGGGATACTTCGAAAGAAAATTTTGTGTGGTTGTTGCTTAGAGACATGTGATTTTTGAAACTGTAGGGCGATACGCATTTGATCTGACGACCGTTCTTATTCAAAGTGCACGGTGATCTAAGCCTTAAATGAAGCTGATTAGTATTGGGTTCAATATTAATTTGCACATACGTACTTGCTTTTGACTGTACTCACAAAAGGCATTTCGACTTTATCTACGAAACTGCCAAATCCGATCCTAAAGTTTGTAGTGATTTCCTTCATTGTTTCTGCAAGTTTGTTTCCTAATTTCGCTAGTTTTTCACGGTGATCTTCCATCGAAGCGGATAAATCCATAATGTAGTATAGATCGATGGGGTAGTTTTGAGCTTGAGCATATTGGAAATTAATTTTTTTTTCTTCCCCTAATCGCATGGTCAAATTGATTCTTTGCGGTGTTATTTGTATGGTATCATCTTGAACACTTTGCAGAGGTCTGCTAGATATTTCTACTTTTTTAGAAATAGGGTTTATGAGCAATTCTTTGGGGCACAGGTTTTGTTCCAGGAACTTCGATTCCATGCAATGAATTTCCGACGAATCGTTATCGTGCTTCTTGAATTCAATCTAGAAACGGTAATGTTTGCGAACATATATGCCTAACAGGCGATTTCTCTTGTACATATTAGAAATGCCTGAGGGATATTCCCCCAGTTACTCCAACGGGCGAGGGTAAAACGAAGTTAAATTATTGACTCACCGGCTTGATACACCAAACGCACCCCAACTGCTGCAGGCATTCACTACACAACCCGTGCGAATCGCAATCTGTACTCCTTTTAACGGCTTCGGCATCGCATTGCAAAAAAATATTGCCGAAAATGAAGAAAACTAAAGAGGAAAGGTACATGTTAAAAGTCGTTTCATACGCTTCGACGTTTGGTACAGATTATATACGTCTGTATACTTTGCAGGAAACGGCTATTAGATAAAACAAACATAGTGGTGGGAAAAACACGCAAACAATTTATGAATCATTTTACCGGACGTTTTTCGGAAGACGTCGATGTTCGATAAAAAGATAAAATGAACCGTGTTATCGGCGACTGCATTTCGTCACGATTCGCATTGTTCAAATATCGTAAACTAAGACAGGATGCAAAAAAATGAATCGTTAACACCATCCGTCGAATTTTTTGGCCAAACTGTTTTTGAATAATTTGTTAGCATTTTTTTCTTTTGAGTTATGTAAGAAAAACGAAATTTAGATGATTGAAAATGAGGATAGAGGCCTCCTACCTACCTCCTAATCAACAGTAGGTATTATAAGTCAACTAAAAATAAAATACTGGAAAATAGGGTATGCAAAATATGAGCGATGAAATGCTTTAAAAATCAGCAAACAAACCCAATTGAGCATATTGTTGTAAATTGAACTAATAATATGCCTTACACGTAATACTTGTCACCACTTTCTAGCAAAGAATACTCGTCTTTTATCATTTAGATCAGTGTTTTTCAACCTTTTCTATGACAAGACCCTTCAGTATGAACAAATATCTCGCGACCTTCACTTCTGTCCTCTTTAATTCAGGTTTCCAAAAAATCGTGAGATCAATCTCAAAATCTATACTACGGGTAATTCTGGTCACAAGAGTCGGATATGAAGCAATCGAACTTATTACATCACCTCAATACAAAGCATCCAAATGAACAACATAAACCTCCGGATTATTTTGAAAGAAAATGAAACACTCTGCAACAACAGGAAACTGCTATTGTACAAATGCCCAATGTAAATGAGAAAGCATTGCTGACTAGCTATCAAGTAGCTCTTCGTATGGCTAAAACAGGAAGCACACTTTTGCCTAAAAGCTGATCTTACGAGAGGCTTTATTTTATTTTATTTAATTGGTTACATTAAACTACATAATTTAATTCAGCGTGGGTTGATCAAATTCCAACCTGAAAATTAGTGAACATCAAGAAGCCTTAGAACGATTGATCACGTCAAACGGTTGTGGAAACAATCACATTTGAATTTTTACGAAGATGTATAACGTCTTGAAACTGTTTGCCACAGATTTGGCTTTTTTCACGACTGGCGCGTTGCTCGGTCTGTCCGTAGCCCGGGGAGCCATCATCATGGACGGTTTCCAGAAATACGAACAATACGGGGAGAAATTCCATAAAACCAAGCGGCTCTTACACAAAACGGATGAATAATTTGTATACAACAGCAATAAACTCGAAATACTTGATGATTTGCTTTTTGGTTATAGGAAAAAATGGATCGTTGGGAGTAAGTGAAACAGAAATATTTCATAGCTCAAAATTTATAAAATATGTACTCATGATGATTTCGTTCGGTGTTAAAAGCTAAACAATATTAACAACAAATAAATGTACACCACTTGATCTCAAAAAAAATCTACATTCGAAAGTTTAATCGATCAGTAATTCAAAATGAACCGATCCGCTCCTTTCTAAATGATGATATTTGATATTTTTGGCCCATGCCCTACATTCGATATTGATAACAATTCCAGATATCGGCCGCTTGAATTGCACCGCAAGAAGCGGACTCAAGTAACCCTCACTATTCAGATAAGGGTAGTAATAACCGGGAAATCCCTGTATCGATGGATAATACTTAACGGGACCAAGGTACTCCACATCTGCGGGATTCTCTCCGCCGCAAGTAACCCAAACGTTGTTTCTCTGAAAAATAATAAAACGGATAATCAAATATGAATTATTAGAGAAAGATGCCAACCTCCTCAGGTCGCGTTATGTTATATTTGATGTGATCTTTGAGCTGTTGAGGCATATCGTTTGGCAAATCGTTGGGATCGTTATAATATTCCGGAACCCATCCGTATATCCTGTTTAATTTGAGGAAAATACAAGGTGCGTTCCTGTGGTAATCGAAATGACGATCTGGGCTGCACGGATCCCATTTCCTGACATCCACGTCGCAGACTTGACCTCTCGCCGGGGGTTCGTCGTAAGAACACCGTTTTATCGGCACGTTCCCCTTCTCAATTTTACCAGGAGTGTAGTATTCTACAGACAAACAACAATTATATTCATTAAACTACATAAAAGTAACCTTACTGTCCAAGAACCCCATCAAATTGTATTTCCATTTTTCATAATTGGTTTTATTCGAGCCCTGCAGCCAGATAAGAGTACTTTCTTCATTGTTGTCCGGCATCGGTCGAAAACCAAGACCGGGGTTTGTACCGATTATCGATTCTTCACTTTTCCATTTGGGAATTCTTGGATCCAGCGTTTGAAAGAACACCCACATGCAGATAGCAACTAACGCTGCGAGCATTCCATAGAAAATGCAGTAAAATAACCCGATCTTGGCTGGAAAATGACGCACGTTAATTATCCAAAGATATTGAAGAATATTAATTTGCTCTATTTTAAAAAGGTAGCATTTTTCCAACTGGTACAAAAGTTAAAATGTTCGTAATCAAACAAACTGAGGATTTGAGATCATTCTCAAGTTCGGTGCGGGAAGGTGTGTAACACAAGAAAAAAAAACGTGAGATTTTCCGAACGTGGAAGATAAATAAAATGAACCTACACCAGTCATTCGGCGTCCTTCCGAAATAGCTGCCTTTGTCCGGGTTGTAGAAGTATTTCCTATATTCGTACGTATTCGAATTGGGGTATTTGTATCTAGCTGTCATCTTGTGGTCACTCGAAATACTTGTTTCAACATAAAATAACGTACCAACACAAATATAAACAACACACGATCACGGATTAGTCATTTTGGAAGACATCGTCAATTGGTGATGCATAGTGGGTGAGGCAGGTTGTTATTCATCGTTAAAAAGTACTCAATGGATTGCCGAGGTGACGCGGAGAAACTTTCAAAACAAATGGTTTCTCTATTACGCCGGTCGAGTTTCGTTACGTGGATTTGATGGTGGGACAAAGGTAGTCCGTCAGGTGGTAGGGATGGTCGATGACCTTGCGCTTATGGACTCTTCTGGTGGTGGAATAGCATTTAATAGTTAAAGAATAGCGGCGGAATTTTACATTCCTTGAAAAAGAACGCTGCGGAGTAAAACCACCCTATTGCGGACTAATGAGCGTGAAATATCGATCAGGTAGGCGGTCACCCACATAACGAGTTCCTCAGATTGCAACTAGAATTACATTCACGCGTTACTAAAGGTGAAGAATTCTTTTTTATCTATTTGAGGGTCTATATGAAGATCAACACGAATTACTTTGAGTTTAGATAACTTATCAAAACTAGAGGGGTCAAGTGTCACCTATCATTTATTTCTACCGAGACTGCTTAGGAACCTAATAAACCATCCTCAGGAGGATGGACCCATTTTTTTCTCTCTGGCGAGGAGAATAATTTCCAAGTTTATCTGTTTTTCACGAAAAAGTTTCATGATTATACACAAAAAATTTCTCGAATTATAAATTATAGAACGAGTCGTTCACTTTGAACAGCAGACTTGAGTGACCGGTAATGTGCCGCACAGCGTAGCAAATGAACGACTCACTAGAAAAGGATGTAAATAACTTCTTTCTTTAGTTTTTGTAAAGAAAAAACATGACATTTGGAAAGCATCTTTGATTTGGAAATATTCAAAATATACTTTCTCAGTGCAAACGATATTCTTCGAATTAATTGGAAGCAATGACATTAAATGACAATCTACATCAAGAACCATCCTTAAATTATTCGTGGAAAAGAAAATTTATCGCGTCGGTAGTTTTGGTTACGAAATATCTACCCCAGAAATTATCGATAGCGAAGGACAGCTTTAAAGAAAAACGACCGATACGATTTATTTTCTTTTTCCACAGATCACTCCTAGAGTCGATTAAACCTAAATAATTGCCTGAAAAAATTATTTTTCGCTTTTGCATTTCCACATGACGATATTAATTTAGCGAAACATCGATTCAAAAAAAATTAATTACACGAGAAATTTTCTTTTTTTGCAGGTAATTTACGGATAATTAACAGCAAATTGTGATATATTCCAACAAAATTCACCATAGTTTCTTCGCTAACATCTTAAATGTATCGAAGTTCAAATTAATAAGGTCGACAATTTAAAGCACCTAGATTTCTTTTGAGAAATAATTAAGCGAATTCAAACCGGTTAAATGTAGTTTTTGATCAAAAATACGAACTTTGAATATGTACTTGTCTATCAAAAACATTTGTACTCACCCCAGCTGGACGTGGTTCTGCCCATAAATTCCTTCGTAGCAGGGTTGTAGATAAAGTTCTTTACTTTTTCCTTGGTAGTCAAGTTCTTTTCTTCCAAATTGAGAAAGTACTGCGTTTGGTAATTAAGCAACTCATCTTGTTTGCTCAGTGAACGCGCTGCAGTCTTTTTGGCGTTTTTATCCACTTTTCCGGACGTCATTTCGTCCTAGACAACAGTGAACCACTGCCGAACCACCACGTCAAACTATGCTTTATCGTACAATAAGAAGAATTGAACCATTCAAACGGACCTTCAGAATCTGAATGGCCGTTTAGTAGGTGGTATAATATCCGGAAATTAGCGATTTCATCTCTAAATTGCCACATCCTTTTCAGACGATCCAAACGGACTCATCTGTAAATTTTCCTACACCTGCACAAAAATTGAAAGAGATCTCGTCTTTTCAGACGTTTCGAATTTTTTCATTCAGGTCGGGGTCGACAATAAAAGAGATTCACATTTAATCATTGGAATGTATTTGTCATCGAAAAGACACCAAATTGGTAACTTCAACGCTACAGTTTTGAACAGAACAGAATACTGATCATAGTAACTACCGTAAGATTATGAACAACTAGAGCGTAAAGACGAAACCAATTACTACAATATTTATCAAAAATAGTTCACAATTGAAGCATCACAATTCCCCTTAAAAACTAAATCGATCGATTTATACACTGTGCAAGCTTCTAATGATTTTTACTGTGACAAATCGATCCAAGCCGATATTCCTTGAGTAAAAAAGAGCAATGTTTTGTACATCAATACAGTGAATTCAAAATAACAAAAACAAAACAAAAAATTTCGAATCGAATTTAAAAAATATGAATTTTTGAATTCGTCCCTCTCCCATTGAAACACTTCTTCGCCAGCTGCTCTGTACGTTACGTAACAGCCTTCTTGGACACGCCCACGAGCTTCCTATTTATATATATACAGTCTCAATATATACAACCATATATAAATTACACGATAAATCACAAAAAGGTTGGCAAGTTATGATTTTATGCCAGCTGCATAAAAAGGAGGGCAAAAATTAGGACCGTGCAAGACGATATTAACCGCCGTTCTCCACTCGAATCTACCTTTTTCGTCAACTGTTGCACACTATTATCAAGCTCGGGCGGCACATCATGAGGTACTTCGTTCGAAATCGGTTTTTCTGATTTTTCTTCAACCGTGTAAATGTCTTCCGTGTTGTGCACGTTAACAGTAACAGTCTGCGATTGAGTTGTCTGAGTGGTTATGGAAGTGGTAGTACGAGCAGTCGTGGTCGTAGTGGGAACTAAGGTGTTGTTGTTCAAAAAATAAACGGCAGAAAACTCCTGTACCACACCGGTCATACGTTTCATGACCAAACTGTCTCGCAGAATGCTTTCCAGCGTGTCATTGTCCTTGTAGAATGCCGTCACAGTGGCAACGTAAGGTACGTCGCTTTCGGTATAGTTTCCTTTAAGGGTAACGTTAACAGCTGTACCTTCATCCAAATATCGTTCGATTGGTACCACATCGGTTTTTGGAGTCGACTCGGCAAACGACCACTTGCCATTAAACTTGGAACCATTAGGCAAATCAACAGCAAATGGTAACGCGATTAATAAACCGTGCTCTTTACCCCAGTTGGTGTAATGGGTGTAGTTATAACTCAAAACGCTGACTACTTTTTGTATGCCTTGACCTCCTTCATTCTTAAGCACGACATCCCCGAGTACTTGTGGTGAGTGCCGATGTTTGCTTTTAATTTTGTCAAATTTCACGTGTTTGAACTCGTAACGCGTCGGTTCGCTTTCAACGAGAATTTCGCCGTCCTCGAACTTTAATTCGTTGTCGTTTTGATCGACCAACGAGAAAACTCCAAGATTTTCTTGAGGATTGAAATTTCCGACTGTGTGTGTCAAAGCTCCTTCTTTTCTATTGTACTTCACCGGTCGTCTGGCCACGTAAATTTTGTCGCTACCTTCGACGCTCCCCTGAGGCGTAATTGTGTATTTGCTTTTTTGCGCCCAACTCAATCGCGAACGTTTTTCTTTGTTGATCAGCACCTCGAAGTGACGTTCCCGCGACACTTTGCGATACAAGGAGACAACGCAAAAATCATCGCCTTTCCGAAGCTGCCCCGGCACCCAGATGGCGGCCAATTTCGTTCGGCAGACGTAGATTGGGAGTTTCATGAAAGCATCCTCGCCTGATTTCGGGTCCACCTCTTCTGTAACTAATTGTAACTATTCAGATAAATGTTATCGTGTGGACGCCTCCGCGTTTCAACGTTGAGTTATATATAAAAAGCACAATGTGGAAAAGGAGAATTCGGGTCTGACCGATAAGTTAAGTGACTCGTATATGATCGATGAGATGGAACAGGGGTGCTCAAAGCTGAATTGCTGGCGATTTACCTCAATTTATGCTGACCTAGTAAGACGGACCTATTTTGTTAAATCAAGATCAAGATAGCTTATGTCAGAACAATTTAATCACCATTTTTTGAAAATTTGAAAACTGGTGGAGGCCACTTCGCATTAATTGTTGCTAATTTGGTTAACCAATGATGTTTTCAACATCTCAGTGTAACAAATCTCACATTCGATAAAGTTATTATTCTGATCCATAATTCCTGAAATATCAGTGGAAGGCAAAATTTATTCGTCCATCACATTAAACTCTAATTTGAAGAGCTCTTCTTGATAGCTGCGGGCCCAAATCCAATCCGTAGGTTTTATTTGCATTACCTAATTGGGAATGAACTTGAACAACATCTACGAATGGATTCATCTTGATAAATTTTCAACGGAATCGATTCAAAATTTATTTGCTATCGTCCATTTGAGGTGAGCACCCCTGTAATAGAGTATCGAATACCCATTCACCTCTGATTGCCGAATATATCAAAGCGTCATGATGATTTAGAACGTTCCGAGCTTTCATGAATTTTTGGGACCTCCTACCCTGGGCCATATTGCTTTAACTCCCACATCAGCGGATAGATTAAACCATAGGATTTCAGTGTAGTTAAACCCACGGTTTAAAGTTTAAAGGGATCGGGGAAGCAATTTGCCCGCCGCTCCGATGTACTGCGAACGCATGAAGTAGAACTAATCTGAATGAACATCCTAGATTACATTGTGCATGAGCCACCTAACGAACGGAATCCGAAACGTCTCGACTTTGGCCGAATGACGTGAAAACAGAATGGAATAACAGGTGGAGGTGGTGTCGGAGCGAGTCGATGTTTGTTCGTTACCGTTGGGTTCCTGCTTGAGCTGGTAGGCGGCGACCACCGCATTTTTCAAAAGCACATGGGACCGGGCGTTGTACTGAACCCACTCCAAGGTTGAAGAGGTGACGACCTGTTCCAAATTTTCGGATAGGATGTATACTTGACGTTCGGTCCGAACGACGACCGCGAGAAACAGGCAAAGGAAAGAAGCCGCCCTCGCAACGGCACCATGCATGACTTAATCTGGAACAATTAGAAGGGGGTCTGTTTAGGGTAAATGGAGGAAATTGAAGAAACGACGAACTTATGTTAAGACAAGGTTGCGCGGTTAATTGACGAACGTTTTAGATAATTGGAAAAGTAGATTTGATTTAGATTAAATAGAACTCATTTGCGTATTAAAAGGCCAAGGTCTTCATTTGTGATGACATAACATTCAGAATTATGGTAAGAATTATTGGAGCAAATATTTTTTTCAATAAATTATATAATATCTTAATGGCGGATTCAAATCAGATTTGATATGCAGTAGCAAATATTTGACCCTTTCCTGGCACCGCCCACTTACTGGTAAAAGCATATGCGTTCATAAATGTGGTATTTTTGGGCTTACCCTGGCCCACTGAGTGCCCCAAATGAAAACCAGGATCTGCTCGAGGTTGTTTTAGTTAAAAGAGCAATTCGTCAATGATTTCATAAGCGGTGTCTTCCTCGCACAGCTGAAATTACCGCGATTCGTTCTGCTGACCCAATGAATGCATCCTACTGTTAGATAATACGTTATGCGAAACGAATAATTCGGAAACGAGCGATTGGAAAGGACGCGACGTGTTTTTCCGAGCTCCATATTCGATCGCAGTGGCGAAGGTCGAATGCCGCTCGTGCTATCGACTAAATTACGATTCCGCAGCAAAACCGGCACATTTCAACAATAATAATGCAAATTATTACGGTTGAGTTTGAATAAATTTCCTTTCTCGTTGGGATTTGTTATATGTATAAAATGTATACTTAAAAGGGAGTATGATGGATAACAACACGAGAAGCCGTTTTAATCTAACTTTTTATCGCCTTTATTGGCATGTTAATTGCGTGAAGATGCGATCAATCTTTGACGGTGAACTTTACGAGTTTTATCTGCGGAAAATTAATGACGCGAAACCAGAGACTGTCTACACTATTTTATTCTGCGATTGTTAGGACAGAAATGATATATTGAAAGTGTACTTTTCGTTTGAATAAGGTTCTGCCAAAATAACCATAACATTCTATTTGATTCTATATAACGTGGGCAAGCCCTGAAAACAAAATCAAAAAAACCCAAAAAACCAAAAATCTCAAAAGCAGACTAAGGGGTAAACAGCAAATAACTGTTTGTTTAGGTTGAAGATACGACACCGAAATCTAGCCCAAACATGTCAATTTGATGTAAATTAAAAAATTGATAAATGTAGCGCTTTTTTGCGTCTTTTCGAAAAATTGGACAGCGACTACAACTCGTGGAGTGGCCGCACCGTGATGAAACTTTCACGAAAAGTTCTTTCATACACGTGGCACCGAAATCTAGCCCAAACATGTCAATTCGATGAAAATTGAAAAATTGACAAATGTTGCGCCTTTTTTGCGTCTTTTTGAAAAATTGGACAGCGATTACAAATCGTACAGTGGCCGCACCGTGATGAAACTTTCACGAAAAATTCTTTCATAGATGTAACAGCGAAATCTAGCCCAAACATGTCAATCCGATGAAAATTGAAAAATTGATAAATGTTGCGTTTTTTTGCATGTTTTCGAAAAATTGGACAGCGATTACAACTCGTAGAGTGGCCGCACCGTGATGAAACTTTCACGAAAAATCCTCTCATAAATGCGATACCTAAATCCAGCCCAAACATGTCAATCCGATGAAAATTGAAAAATTGACAAATGTTGCGCTTTTTTGCGTGTTTTAGAAAAATTGGACAGCGATTACAACTCGTAGAGTGGCCGCACCGTGATGAAACTTTCACGAAAAGTTCTTTCATACACGTGACACCGAAATCTAGCTCAAACATATCAATCCGATGTAAATTGAAAAATTGATAAATGTTGCGCCTTTTTGCGTCTTTTCGAAAAATTGGACAGCGATTACAACTCGTACAGTGGCCGCACCGTGATGAAACTTTCACGAAAAATTCTTTTATAGATGTAACAGCGAAATCTAGCCCAAACATGTCAATCCGATAAAAATTGAAAAATTGATAAATGTTGCGTTTTTTTGCATGTTTTCGAAAAATTGGACAGCGATTACAACTCGTAGAGTGGCCGCACCGTAATGAAACTTTCACGAAAAATCCTCTAATAGATGCGACACCGAAATCTAGCCCAAACATGTCAATCCGATGAAAATTGAAAAATTGACAAATGTTGCGCCTTTTTTGCGTCTTTTCGAAAAATTGAACAGCGATTACAACACGTAGAGTGGCCGCACCGTGATGAAACTTTCACGAAAAGTTCTTTCATACACGTGACACCGAAATCTAGCCCAAACACGTCAATTCGACGAAAATTGAAAAATTGACAAATTTTGCGTCTTTTCGAAAAATTGGACAGCGATTACAACTCGTACAATGGCCGCACCGTGATGAAACTTTCACGAAAAATTCTTTTATAGATGTAACAGCGAAATCTAGCCCAAACATGCCAATCGGATGAAAATTGAAAAATTGATAAATGTTGCGTTTTTTGCATGTTTTCGGAAAATTGGACAGCGATTACAACTCGTAGAGTGGCCGCACCGTAATGAAACTTTCACGAAAAATCCTCTAATAGATGCGACACCGAAATCTAGCCCAAACATGTCAATCCGATGAAAATTGAAAAATTGACAAATGTTGCGCCTTTTTGCGTACGAAAAGTTCTTTCATACACGTGACACCGAAATCTAGCCCAAACACGTCAATTCGACGAAAATTGAAAAATTGGACAGCGATTACAACTCGTACAGTGGCCGCACCGTGATGAAACTTTCACGAAAAATTCTCTCATAGATGCGACACCGAAATCTAGCCCAAACATGTCAATTCGATGAAAATTGAAAAATTGATAAATGTTGCGCTTTTTTGCGTGTTTTAGAAAAATTGAACAGCGATTACAACTCGTACAGTGGACGCACCGTGATGAAACTTCCACGAAAAATTCTTTTATAGATGTAACAGCGAAATCTAGCCCAAACATGCCAATCGGATGAAAATTGAAAAATTGATAAATGTTGCGTTTTTTGCATGTTTTCGGAAAATTGGACAGCGATTACAACTCGTAGAGTGGCCGCACCGTAATGAAACTTTCACGAAAAATCCTCTAATAGATGCGACACCGAAATCTAGCCCAAACATGTCAATCCGATGAAAATTGAAAAATTGACAAATGTTGCGCCTTTTTTGCGTCTTTTCGAAAAATTGGACAGCGATTACAACACGTAGAGTGGCCGCACCGTGATGAAACTTTCACGAAAAGTTCTTTCATACACGTGACACCGAAATCTAGCCCAAACACGTCAATTCGACGAAAATTGAAAAATTGGACAGCGATTACAACTCGTACAGTGGCCGCACCGTGATGAAACTTTCACGAAAAATTCTCTCATAGATGCGACACCGAAATCTAGCCCAAACATGTCAATTCGATGAAAATTGAAAAATTGATAAATGTTGCGCTTTTTTGCGTGTTTTAGAAAAATTGAACAGCGATTACAACTCGTACAGTGGACGCACCGTGATGAAACTTCCACGAAAAATTCTTTCATATATGTAACAGCGAAATCTAGCCCAAACATGTCAATCCGATGAAAATTGAAAAATTGATAAATGTTGCGCTCTTTTTACGTGTTTCAGAAAAATTGGAGAGCGATTACAACTCGTACAGTGGCCGCACTTTGTTGTAAGAAGATGATATTAACTTAAAATTTAAATGACCTTAGCTCAATTAAAAATGAGTTCCGGTCTACTTGAGATTACTTTTATAATATATGTATATTCATACGCTATACCATTTGTAACAATTTGGCTGAAAAGTATTCACCAAATATAAGATTTGAAATCTTAAAATGGACATACTGAAAAAATTTGAATTTTTAGTTATGATACTATATCCTAAGAGAAAAAGAAACGTCGTCAACGATTCAACACCCAAGGAAACGATTACTGCATTCCATAACCATCAGGAGATTCTACAATCGTATCGAATAAACGTTCGAACGCATTTACGTGACCTTCATACAAAAAACAATAAAAACTATTTTCAACGATAAACCAATTTTATTTCATAGCTACACACGATGCATAGATAGCAACCCTCGTGTAACCGTTATTTTCTTACTTCTCTCTAAAACACTAGATTTTCCTCTTCAATTATTTGAAAATGTCCTAGAATAGTTATTTACTGTTTTCAATTACTAGTTTGATTCGCGACATGATTGACTAGTTAGTCGCTGGTTTAGATATAAATATAATGAGTGCTTGTGCGTTCGGGAAAACTCGCACAGAACGGAAATTAAACAAAATGTAATGAGAATCAACATTTAATCCGGGAGATTGAAGGCTCTATCTCGTTTCACGTTACGCTTGAAAGCGATTGGAATTATTATAATTGCGTGTGATTTGTCCTGGCGCTGTAACTGTAGATACAGTTTTTTTCTCTCTCGCAGTCGTTTCCGTTGAAAATGGAAGATTAAGAATAACTAGCGTTTTCTTCGTTAAAATTAACGGTCGGTGAATAGTGAGAAACGGGTCGAAAAGCTTATTTCCGCCAACTTTCCCTTTTTTCTGCTCGTCGTGTTTTATCGCATAATCGTATGTGTGTATAGTTGGGGCTTCTACACAAGATGAATAAGTCGAGATTGTTAACATTCATCGGATACCTACCTTCGTGTTGTTTGCTCGTGTAACAATAAGTACATTGAACTGTTACGATACTGGTCGATACTGGGAGAATTCTTCACCAGTTTTTTTTCTCTCATTTCTGAATCGATATCTGCTCCCCATTCAAACCACATTAAAATGGATCACGTCTTGAATTAAAGGAATTGATTTGACCCGAGTTCAGTAGTCGCGGAGGAGTTTCTGGATCGATGAACGTTCGTCCCATTTATTCGCGTTGGCTAGACGATAAGACTACATTCAGATCGTTTATATTTGTAACAACAAAAAAAGAGATGGAAGTTGTCATGAAATGCAATTTGGCGCCAGGATTCTTAACGGGATAATAATTAAAATTCGAATGACTTGCATCAGGTAACCAACTGATGCTCTGATACGATTTCCTATATACAATCGATGAATTATTCATCATATTATGTTGCACGTGCAAACTGTAATTAGACAACAATGCGTTTCTTTGTGGGACGTGATTATGCGTCGTAGACCTTCCTCAAGAACAATCATGAAGGATGGATACGGTTAAAGGAACTCAGTTATGCACATCCTGATATTGACCTTTGATCGGGTGGGAACGGAAAAATGTACGTGTCAAATATTTCGATTAGATGCAGTTGGACCGGTTCGATATTGCCAAACAAAACATGCATGACAAAGAACACTTTATCCCTTTGTACTGTTACATAAACAAACACGTCAGTTAATTTCGAATTTATACTGCCCAGTTTTTCAGGCTTCCTGCTTGGTACAAGTTGCCATTCCATTCCACGTTATGTATGATTTCCCATATATTCGATTTCACCTAAAGCAAAAACGACTATAAAGACTTGAATAGTTTTATTACCAATGAAAAAGTCACTTCCCTATCTTTGCGGATATTTAAGATTTTTGAAAACGCAGATACACGAGTTGCCTTTCGAATTAAAGACTTTTTTATTGATTTTGTAGTAATTTTACAATCATTCACGGAAGATTGAAATCGAATATCCTCGTAATTCATGGAAATAACCAACATTACACTTTTTTTAAGAGAAAAAAGATTCGAAGTCAAATAGTTGTTTGTACATATGAGATGATTGGTTCGAATTCTACTCTTCTTTCAAAGAACCAAAGCAATTTGTGAGTCCCTTATTCTGAAAAGACACAACAGTTTGGCAACGCAGTCGTTGCGTTGTACTGTTTGTGTGGCTAGAAAACTCCGCCAAGCGTATCACACACAATTCAACACACCTTGCACACATTTTCTGCCATGAGATTTTATCTTGTTGAGACGGAAATCAATAGTCTACGTATCATGGGCATCTCCTGTTTCTTGCCCTGAAAGCAAATTACATCACACGAAGTTAGTTATTCATAAAACAATTCATATTCTTGTCCCAGTTTTTATTTATTGCTCCAAGTAGGTAAGTGAAAAGCAATTAGTTTTCCCTACCTTAGAATTACATGCAGTACTTAATATTGCATAGAAAAACATTGAAAAAAATATTGCGTTCTCTTTGCTACTCTACATTGATTTAAAATAAAAAAGGAAATTTTATTAAAATCGGGTTACAAATTTTTATTACAACGAGATTTTTCAAGGCACTTGTGCGGTCCATTTCTAAGTAGAAGGAGTAATTAATTTTAGTCAAGAACAATTTTACACACTCAGTGACTGCTTGACAATCAAGCATCGAGCTCGTCAGTCTCAATTAAATTTGACTGTCATAATGTACTCCGATGATGCACTAAAATCAGAAGAATTATATTTCTTCTCAAAGCACAGCGGTCACACTTTGTTTCTTTTCATTTTTTGTCTCTAAAACACAGCACGCGATTAATGTTCTTTTTTTTTCGTAAATTTGGACCGGGAATTCAGCTTTTCCGTGCTCTTGAACAAAGCTGCTCTATCATTATTGGCATCACCTATGCGGGCAAATGAATTGCGTGGTCGTTGGACTTCAAACATGACGTGGATATTAAAATTCAAAATTGAAAACTTTATGGCAAACGAATCGATACAAAGCCATATCAATTGAAGCAACGTCTTACCCAAATTAATACATGCTACTGGCCGCCTACTGTGGTTACAGAATAAAAAAATAACATGCATTATCGTTTTCCACGGAAATGACGTAAAAACGTTTTTGGCGCTTAAAATTAAGTAATGCTCCAGACGTAAACCATTAAGGGGCGCTTAGAATTAGGTAATGGTCCAGACGTAAACCATTAAGGGAAGTTATTTGAGGCGAGATCGGTCAGTGTTACGGCTCGCACGGTTCATCGGACGTTTAAAAATTCCCGTCTCGTTTTTTCGCCATTTTCCCGTTCCGTTCCGCGGTAGGTAATCGTAAATATCCGAATATGGTTGCACGTCGTACAAACAAGTCTTGGCTCGGTTTGTTTGAAAACAAAAAAAAAAACCAAAGTTACGTGTAGGTACAATGGACTCGATGACCCAGTTGGATTGGTTTTCGACGCGTGACTCATTCCTTCGCGATGAAAATGGTCGGAATGCCCTTTCAATTGACCCCTTCAAATAAATCCGTGAGAAAAATCATTTGCTTTGTGTTTTGTCTAAAAATTGAAAGATTTTTATTTTTTTATGCCATACGGAATGTGCTAAATCTTTTAAATTTTTTCCCAAAAATAGATTACTTATATAAGGAATACAGGAGAATAATTTTTTTGTAAAAACTTTGTAGACTAATATTTGTTATTGATTTCAAAATTTGATAACTGCACTAAGTGAACGAGAACTGGGTTACATACTTCGATAAATTTTGAGGACTTTTTGAAATTTTTTTGAAATTTTAAGTACTCCTTGTAAATTTCTACAAATTTTTGACATTTCCAAGCAATATAATGAAATTTTCCGAATCTCGCTGTGGACGATGTTCTGTTGACGTTGGAATTTTCATCAAATTTTCCAATGTTTCATAATACGATAACAAGTTAATTGAATATTCGAGGAGATTTCTTTACAAAAATTGAAAAAAACCGCCTTCTTCACGACGGTGCGCACTACAGTTCTCTGAAGCATCATGAATCAGTTCACAAATGATTCAAATATGTAATTGATGACGCATACTTTTCAAAATTCAAGCGAGATTACATACCAAGAAAAAAAAACGGAAATTGGAAGTTACGGGATTCCGGGGTCCTCCATTCAAGTGAACCAAAAAAAGCCAAACTCACTGTCGATGACGTAACGGGTTGAGCGTTTTGAATGTTTGTCAACCTTGATTCTTCATTAATTGATCATTTCGTGTGGGACATTGACAAATTCAAATTGTTTATTACCAACAATGAATTGAATGCTTTATAATTTTAGAATATGACTCAAATTCAACGACGAACAGCCTGTACGTTTCTTTGAATATGGAATACATAAACAAATGTTGTGAAGGTCGTACGGTTTGAATTTCTTTTCACATACACTAGATGATATATTTTAATCCCTCGGCGACAGTTTAACTTGTCATCAATACTGAGCATTTTGGTGTCAGGGCTCTCAAACGTCCAATAAATTTCATTTGACTACCGCTGGGTCATGCACAGCCTGCTGATTTATTAAAATTTCCATATCACGCTTTTTAAAAATAAACTGTCATAACCTTCTTTGATACGGATTTTCAAAGTTGAACCTATAAGTATTTCAAAAAGTTTCCCGTTAATATATACAATTCGTACAAACGTATCATAATTCAATTGGATATCTTCAAGCACGACATTACCCTAAAAAAACTAATATACACGTATATGTATATAATGTATATGCGGTATATATGTCGATAACGGAAATGTCATCTACAGCATCCGTGAATGGAACAACCGCAGGTTTGAAAAAATATCGTCCACTCAGCGCATCCCGAATTGATTACAGATTAAAGACTCTACCTTTAAGATGAACCACTAGGTTGAACAATCCTGTTGATTCGAACGTTGTTGCATTGAAATCAATGAAATGTACGACAATTGCTTTTACTGTCTTGTCACAATCACAGAGATGCCGAATTAAAACAATTATATTACGCGATCTTTACAGAGATGCAACGCACTACAATCTCTGGTCTCGCCGCAATACAACACTAACAAACTGACAATAAGGAAAGCGCGCGATCGCATTCATCCAGTCTGCAAAGGTGAAGCGCAATGTTGCCGACAATCCATCGACATCGGTAACGAAAGAGAAAAAACCGCGCGCATCGGCCAATATTCTCTAGCAATCATAGCAATGATAAAATTGTAGAGCGCGGTCTAATTACAATTTTCACAAACAAACATCTCCGAAATTCGATAATATATTTATATTTACAAAAATAAAAATGATTAATTCATTAATAATTGAGTATCCATTACATTTAGCTGAGTACCGTTTAACGTCGGTAGAAGCGATAAAGCTCAAACAACGACCTTGATCTATCACCCTTGAAAGGTGCCCCGAATCGAAAAATCGACCCACTGGGGATGAGGAAAGGACGCATCTGCGCTGCAATGTTGCCGTTATCAAAAACCGTTTATTCAAGAACAAATCATAGAAAAATATTTAAGCATTATGCAAATTGCTTGTGGGGCTTGTCGAATAGTTGATTGTCGATATCAGCAACTTTTTAATGTATCATGTGTTTTCATAGAATTTGTGTCGAGATGCGGGTCGCATAGCAATCAAATTTTTTATAGAAGCGGCAAAAAATATGAAAACAAAACATTTAAAATCATTTATAGCTTCACACCTTTCGAGACCCCCGAATGAAGCAGAATTTCCTGGGAGTTTGAAGAAAACTTTTTGATCGTTTTTTATAAATTTCATCCTTGAACTCCATAAAATTTTCAATAACCGTCTAAATATTTCAGGAATAATTTGTACACAAAAAAGCAGAAACTCAATCGCAGGTCTTTATTTAGTGCGTCATAAATTAATAAATTAGATTCGCAACCAAAAAATCTGCAAGAATAAACGATCTATCCGAATTGACAAATAATAAATTAAAAGTTGTTTAAGAAAACTACTCTGAGAATATTTCAAAGCATTTATCACTTGTATAAGGCTACTCGGGAAGGTTTTAACACAACAACTGTTTGTGCAAAAACCAGTACAATATTCTTCATAAACTGTAAACTTACATCAACACTGTAATCACTGTGGCGCAGCCAGGACTTATTTTCGGGGGGAGATGTCAGGATGTGACCAAAAAAAAGGGGGGAGAATTCAAACATTGGGGGAGGGGGGATTACGACACCCATATCCCCCCCTGTATACGCTTATGAGTGCAAGTAATGAACTGATGAAAAAGTTTTTTCCAATATACCCACCCGATGTTGTATAAAACTTCCTTTTCCACTCCAATATTCTAATTTTGCGAGACGATTTTGCAGGTACAGCATGACAACCAAAGTGGGTTTTTGTATAAACTCCACTGGATTAATGACTAGGCAATATCCGAAATTAAAAATAAAGGAGCAAGCAACGATAGGGAGTCTACACTACAATGAAGCATAATTAAAGGTTTTTGAAGTAACGAATTCAAAAATTGTACTTGATAGTCTCTAATTATTTCTTCATAAATACCAGAACCAGGAGATTAATCAATCTATACATAAAAATACAAGTGCAGCTCTTGCACTCTATCAATATTCAAACATGATCAAGCGCATATCTAATGAAACATTGTAAGCTATATTTAATTATTGACCTTGGTGTTCCTTTTCTGTAAGGCAGCGGCAAGGTCTTGTTTAAGAGCTTGCTGTTGCTTCGTTTCAAATATCGGCTGAACTGACCTAAGACTGTTAACTATGTCTTTTGTCTTTCCAAAATAAATTTCATTAAGAGTATTTCGAATTTTATTCTCCATTTCCTCAACCATTCTACCAATGTTTACCAGATGCGGATTAGCTTCCTTCACTTGACAATCAAGTTCCATCTGAAAAAGAGAAAAAATATTGTACTGACTTGAATTAACAATCAAGAATTTTCTAAATTAATTCAAATAGATGAGAATAAAGAATAATTTAAAATAAATAAAAAACTCTTACTTGTCTTGTGAGGCTTCCTCCAAGATTCATAGTGCCTGACCCTTGTTTATTGGTTTGCAGCCACAACATAGCAGTGGAAGTCATTTTATAGTGCGAATTTCTACCAGAGCTTTTATCCTGAACTTCCACCACATGAATCGAATCCCAACAACCTTTAATTTTCTTACTGCCATCCCCTGTTTTCTTGATTAAAATGACTCCTAAAAACATTTTGGAAATTATGTGTCCCTTGTTTCAATCATAAATAACTTGCCAGCAAATCCGTGTTCCAAGTCCCAAAAATATACAGACGAAACACCACCCTCAAAGTACATTTCTCTATACTGATCAAAGGCATAATTAGCCTCCAGTTCAAGTTTCCTTAAACGCTCTGACGGCATTGAACCATCCTCCAAATGGGGGTAGTAAACATTCGACCAGGGTGATCTTAAAACGATTGCAATGATACTACAGTAATTCAGAAGTGTTGACCTACCTGTAGGAGTCACCATCGCGATTGTAATCACACAATAAATAGTCTTTCCCTGTTTCCTTGTCTTGAGCAATTTTCAAAGGTTGATCGACAGATGAGAGCAAATCTTCACACAAATTCGGCACTAGGTCGATTAAATCGGCAAGATTTTTTTCGATTTCCTGGGGCGGTAACCGCCTCATTAAGTCAAGGGCACAATCGAACTGTTGATCCCCCTGAAATTATGAATAAATAGAATAAACACAATTACACTCGCGGAATATTACCATTTTCTGGTTTTTGAAAGCTAGGAATAATTAAAAATGAAAATTATTTGCACATAACCTGAATAAATATTATGACGTTAACACTGGATGACATTTAATTAACCAGTCACTCTGTGGTGCTAGAAATATTTTATTATTTCTGTGATCCTATCGATCATGTGATTTCTAAATCAAGTAGCAAAATGGGTGAAGAACTTCCTAACAAAAACATTGAAAAATCAGACAAGACCGAGAATAATAATGCAACAGATCTCGATGTTGGAGATATAGATTTAAACGAGTTGGACATTTCTAGTGAAGGTTTGAGAAATAATCGGTCATCAAAAAAAATTCAAGAAATGTCTTTCCAGAGTTTGAAAACTTGAACAGCCAATTGGATGCTCTGAGCTCAGCATTGGATGACATCGAATCAAAAAATGATTCTATACAAGCCAGATTGCTTGAACTACTCCAAGCAAACCGTGTAATCAGGCAGCAAATCCGAGAAGTTAATTCATCTGTAGGGGGTGCTTAAATTAAAGAAATGTATCAAAAAACTTTATTTTTAATGAAAGAGCAAGCAAATACTAAATTAAGTGATGTGATTAAACATAGTAAAATAAAATCAGATGAACGTTATGGTTTTTCTCTGATTCACTTGCCAAATATTCAACTTTTCATACTCATCCATACAATCCATTATCTGTTCTGTAGTGTAGTTTTTGATACCACACATTGACTCAATTTCAGTCAATGTAACACTTCTCCTGTCTCCTGCCATCTCTCTAATGAGAGTGAAAATTTTCTCACTGATGCTGTGACCCCTTCAATATAATTACATATATGTAATAACTTTCATAAACACAACATTAAATTACCTAAAGCCCATATGTTGAACTGGTTGATTTAGTGAATCTTTACTCATTTCCAAAAGACGAATTGCTTCTTTGACATCATCTTTTTCCACTACATTTGCCAGTCTGAGCCTAGCAAGGGCAGTTGATAATCTTAGAATTCCCAACAAATTTCTAGCTGATGTAAAGGTCATATCTTTAGAGTTTCTTGATTCCCTGCGTAGATCCACATAAGCAGCTGCAAAATAAAAATATTTCATTTATTGTAAGATTATCATAAAAAAAATTTGAACTATTAATAGTTATAATTCAGGATGAAATAAATTTATAGAGAAATAATTGGAATAACTTATCTGAAAATTGTTACAGATTTCTGTCAGATTTAGCTGGAGCAATGAGAAAAGTAAAGAAAATATCTTACAAACGAGAATATCAGTTAAATTTTCTGGAACAGCGGGATGTTTCAACTTGCATAAAGCAATGTACTTCCTCATAATAGACATGTCTAAAGGAGCCACTTCCATAGGGGGCTGCTTGCTATGTTGATGCACATATGTGATGTGTTCAGCCAATTTTAAGTCATGCTCGCGATCCGCTTTATCTTGAAGCAACCAAAGTAGATCAAAACGTGAAAGAAGAGCTGCAGGGAGTTGAATATTCTGTTCGATAGTGCGCTTTGGATTGTAGCGTCCATAGGCAGGATTGGCCGCTGCCAAAATAGACACACGAGCGTTCAAAGTCGTCATTATTCCAGCCTATAACATGTGTATTTCAAAATAATGTCCAATATGAAAAAAGGAAGTAAACATACCTTCGCAATACTGATAGTCTGTTGTTCCATGACTTCATGAATTGCAGTTCTGTCAACATCAGCCATTTTGTCAAATTCGTCAATGCAACAGACACCTTGATCAGCTAGAACTAAAGCTCCACCCTCTAGCATCATCTCTCCAGTTAATGGATCTTTCATAACAGCAGCTGTAAGACCTACTCCAGAGGAGCCTCTTCCCGTTGTATATTGACCTAAAGGAATTATCAGTAAACAAAATAATTTTGGTGGAATGCTTACTTCTGGGAGCCAATCGATTAATGTAGTTCAGTAATTGTGATTTGGCTACACCTGGATCGCCCATTAAACAAATGTTGATATTTCCTCTGATTTTCATGCCATCATTATTTTTCTCTACACCACCAACTAATAAAAGAAGTAATGCTTTTTTTACATCAACGTGACCGTATATTTCTGGAGCAATGGAAGTCGCTAGTTTAGTGTAAAAATCATCCTGTGTAAGGGACTCCAACTCTTCAGGAGTTAAAGAACTTGAGGCACTTTCATCTTCTGCTGCTTTGTTTAGAGATGAAACAAACTAAACAGAGATTGAAACACTTTTAATATCAGAATAGTGGATTACTAAAAGAAATACTAGGAACTGTTTCAATAATTTTATGAAACTTTTGAATTAAATATTGGAACTTACATGTGCCTCAAGAAATGTTTCAGATAGTAAACCAGCAGTAACCTGTCTATATCCAGCCTTGGCCAATGGTAGGAAAATGCCAGTGATGGCAACATGGTCTCCTGGTAGAGTTTGTCGTGTGTTTTCACCTCTACAATATACTGTTAACGTTCTTGGGATATGCCCAACAGGTACTTGATCACTCTAAAATGAGAAAGTTGAAAAAAAATTGACAAAAAATATGATTTCATACATGTTCCTGCATCTTTATTTCTTGAAATTTAACAAATTTGGAACCCCTGGTCTGAAGATATAAGCGCCCTCCAGACTTGTTGACTTTACAATCTTCACTACCACATAGTATGACTGGCATAAAGCTCATGGAAGCCACAGGTTGGTAAGTTTCGGCACCACACTGATCACATGTGTAAGTAGCGACGCAAAGTAATGGTTTCACCTCAGTAGAACGTGTTACAATACCACGAACTGTGGTCAATTTGCCTACCCGAGTGGCTTTAACTTCACGAATTGATAACACTTTGCTCAAACTAGAATCTTTGAAGTAAACTTCACTGAAAAAAAATAAGATTTTAAAGAAATTAGTTGTTTTGAATAATTGATTTTCCTTATCTCTAGAAGCAATTTGCACAATTAACCAATTGAAAATTTATAGGTTCATTCAGATTAGTGTACTAACAACCTGTTTCATTTTACTATGACATACAAAAAACTTACAATCTTCTCATAAGCTCCGGTGGATATTTATTCTGTTGGTCCCGATATTCATTGGGCTGTCTTAGTCTTTGTTGCATCATCAACCGATGTTCAATAAAAACATCTAAAGCATCTTTAACGGCAACTTCACGCTGTACGAATCCTGGTAAAATGTTTTGTATAACTTCAGCAAACAAACTCGCATATCTTCTGGTGTTTTGTACAATGGAGTCTCCCAGAATATCATCATAATCATTGACATCATCCACATCTACATACAATGCAACTTGCTCTCTGTGAGCTAATTTCGTTAACTGGTCGGCATATTTGAAAATCTTATTGCCCTCGCTGTCTTCTTTATAAAATTCACGAATGAACGTTTCGATGGTGACTGAAATATGATAATTACATTTTTTGTTAAGCATGAAGTCAATATCAAACCTTTATCCTTTTCATAATCACGTTTAGCCATTATGAAACAAACTGATCAAGTATAATGAACACAAGTCTCTAATAAGAAACGGTTTTGTTTTGGCGGCAAATAATGACGTGAAGTGACCTTCGAGTTGTAAAGGCCTATAAAATGTAGTACGAACTATTTATTTGGTATTTTAGAACTACCGCTTGGCTTTCGCGGTCATATAGGCGTATGGTATGAATTAAAAAAAATTTTGCGTTCTAATACTAATATTACTCACTCTCTTGTCACAAAACATTCGGTTATAACATGTAATATCAAACGTAGTAGTAATAGGATACAGGAAGGAGTAATAAAAATAAAACTTTGATAATAGAATTTTTGAGCAATAATAAGTTTAAAATAACGCTTTACATAGAGTAGCAACAAACTATTCAAAAAAAACTTTAAAGGTCTAGAAGCGCGGGTTTAGTGTCCTTGGCGCATTTAATAATAGAGTGCATGAACTTAACAAATCCGGTATCTTTTGGCTTTTCCAATCCTCTAAGTAAACGATTTTTCATCACAGAAATAAATTCCTTATTACTCAGTTGTCCATCCTCTGCAAAAAAAACCGAAAATATTAAGTGAACTAGAAGTAAGTAAAGACTTCACGTACGATTTTCATCGAAAATTGTGAAAACTACATCGATTACGTGATTGGATAAATTAACGTGAGCTACTGTTTTAGCAACATGCTTCAAAGTTGCTTGATCAATGGACGCTCCTGCGATGTGATAGAAAGTTAAGGCAATGTCGACATCGTTGATGTTATTTAAAAAATGAAAAAAATTCAAATAATCCTCTTTAGAGATTCCTTGGCCATGATCGCGAAAACTGAAACATAACATTTACATCCATTCATATAGGGATGAAATATCAATGTTTTTTACGTTTTTTTAACTCTTTTCAACATCCTAGCTTTTTTCTTTTCCGGATACCCAGCATAAGCCAGCAATAATTCAGTGAAGTCCGCTTCAGTTATTGTACCATTTTCATCCGGATTTTTTCGTTGAAACTCCAAACTCAAAATTTCTTTCTGTAATTTTTCTTGAAAATCTAGAAATTTTTCAATCGTCAATTTCTGTTTCAAGTTTGGGCCAAAAAAATATGTGGTCAAAGCCGAATTGACGCCCTAAATAAAAAAGTTGATTAATGAGACAATTGCACATCTTAACTTCACTTTAAACGTATTTCCTGTAGTGGCATGATCCCGATGTCTCGATCCAATACTTGTCTGTTGCCTTATTAAAGTGGCAACTTTCTCGAATTCTTCGCAATCCACATCGCCATCGCCATTCAAATCGAACATGCGGAAAGCTATTTCGAAGTGCCTCCTAGAAGCTTAATCAAATATATGATTATACGTCGAACAGATCCTTAGTTAACTTACTTGACAGCACAGTCAACAAAAATATATAATCAGAAAATGTAATCAAACCAGAGCTTCCTAGTTTATAGAAGATGCTATCTTCATTCAGGGTCAAATCCAATTTCTGCTGGACGTTCTAAAAAATCAATCGAAACAATTATTCGATGAAGCATTATGAGCATATTCAACTATGTATGTATCTATTTCACACAGCCTAACAAACGCAAAAAACCATGCCAATGATGGAAGTAGTATAAATGAAAAAATTGCGGTGAGTTGTGAACGGCAGGCGTGCACTTGAAAAACTTAGCGAGATACTTGCAAGACGTCAGACTCGACGACGCTGGAAAAAGATTATTTTACCTGCAAGGAGTGCTGAAATAGGTAGAAAGATTTTAAAAGAATTTTTCAGACGATACAGTGTGCGATAAATTTGCTAGTGGAAACGATGAATCGCTTTTTTAAATCCTGGTTTTAATGTTGAGTCTCCGAAATATTTTAAGTTTAAAATTAATTTAGAATTTTTCTCGATTGATGTGGCAGAAAGTGAAGAAAAGTAGAAACCTTCTAAAGAAGTAGACTTACTTTGGGATCGTATCGACGATACTGGTCCAAGCCCAAACCTGAAAATATCATTGATTAGTTGAAAGGTCGAAATTTTATTTTAACACACTGATCCATGGATTACCCAGCAAATTTTTTCAAGAATTTCTCGAAAAGTATCAGATTATATGATCTATTTCCACTTTGATCTTACGATTTCTTTTTAGCGAAATTTATCAAAACAAATTATGTCTAGAAATAGATCACATCAATGAAAAATGGCGTTTCATCGTCAACTAACCGTCTGGCTGTTTGAGGCCCGGAGTCATTGAACGTAAGAAATCGTCCGGGGTCATGTAGATCTCATGCTGATCGACTGTTGGCCCTTGTACCTGAAGCGTTGCGAAGTATCGGAAAACCTTATCCGGGGTTGAATATTGCCGGATACGATTCTCGTACTCAATGATCTGTTGTTAGGCCGAGCAGATGCAAGACAGAAAACCAAAGCGTTAGGTAGAGACACGCAACTGACAGAAACAAAAAATAGATCGCGAATTGCCCGATTATTGTTAGAAACAGAACCCATCATTTTATTAAAGTTCCATTTACCGTCAGGCTGTTTCATTCCCGGTGTGATTGCTCTCAAAAAATCGTCGGGTGTCATATAAATTTCCGTACCTCCCAAATGGAGCAGTTTCACAGTCGCAAAGTAACGAAAAATTTTGTCCGGTGTGGAGTACGCCCTCATCCGATTTTCGTACTCTATAATCTGGCTTGACACACATCGGAAAACCAACATTCGTAATATTATTATTTATATCCAAAAAGAATGTATTATTTCCATATTTGGTGTAAAAACATGCTTAAGTGAGAAAAAAATCAACAATTTTTATTATAACTTTGATTTTTGGGATGACTACAAACACTTTCATTTCTTCATGTAATATCAGTCAATGAGAGCAATTTTACTAAAGTGGCACATGGTTATTCAATCATCCAGACTTATTAGAATATATTTTTAAGAAGATTGATTTACAATCAAACAATCAGCTAGCAACTTTAAATTTGAAAATTGATTTTGAGCCGCAAACTCTTCAAAGTATTCCTAATGGGTTGCAGCGCGTTTATTGATATCAATGGTGAATCCTGATGCAATGAGCAATGTAAAACTAAGAATTAATTGTGGGCAGCTGAAGAAGAAACTAAAAATCTGAATTAGCAGTCTATACTATACAACTTCATGTCAGCCCTTGCTAATTAACATAATGTATCTGTAAATATGGAGATAACACCTTCATATTAACTAAATGTCTTATTGTTAGATAATGATTCAGTTTCATTCACCTTCCTATCTCTAAAACCAATCTTCTCTTTTCTATGTTTCTTCTTCTTATTCTCGTCCTCTTTGGAATCTTCCTCACATTCCAGCTTTTTCTGATCTTCCAGGGCATCAACTTTAGGGATATACTCACGAATTTTTAGCCAAATCCTAAGAGGATCTGAATATAAATTTACATAATGTCATCTGATCCACTTACCATTCATGATTGAGACATGGAAGCGTGATGCCAATTATTAAAACGGTGAAGTAGATTTTCGAAATTAATGCTTCTGGTCTCGGCTTATGACCAAAATCTTTGTAGGATCTTTGCTGATTGCGGTTGTTGAAAATGAGAGCAAGCGAAGGTTGCGGTTTGAGAATTTGATAACATCTGTGTCTGTTTAAAGCATAAACGAGCGCCCTCGAACTCATGTTGTCTATGATGTTGTTAAGAAATTTTGAAGAACTGGATTTTCTCTTTTTTAGAACTAAAAATAACCTTTTAACATTGTTTTGACACTTCCTCTAAAACACCGAAATTAGTATTTTCTTTTTCTACCTACCGCTGTAGGTTGAACGCCATCTGAACGTCCCCGTATGAATTTTATTTGAAATGGGCAACGTATTAAAAGAAGTAGCAATAGAATTTTTCGCAAATATGAATAGATAAATGGGTAGTGCGGAAAGGGTGGATCCTTGATAGAGTTGTATCTATAGCAACGCTAGCGGGAGCTGACAGCGTTCAGTGATGCCGCAAGGCGGCGTTTAGAGACGTCGCGACGACGACGTCTGCCCTATTCGAGATCGATGTGATTCGCGTGAATATCTGCGATTATTTCAGTTGGTGCTTAACCAGTCCATCATGGGGTGGATAACGAATGATGATAATGCGGGGGAGAAAGGAAGACTAATAGAAAAAACAAATAATAACGAATTAAAAGGTGAGGATTGCTAAAACTGATATTTTGTGTATATCTTCATGATATTTGAAAAAAAAATCTTGTCACCGCTAGGAAATAACGATAGTAAATTAACAGTTAAAAAATCAGCAAATTTATCATCCCTCTCAAATTTATGCACAAGATTATCTAAATCTGTATCTGTCGTCATTGAAGTGATGCAATAAAATCCGTTGAAATTTTCAGTGACGTCAGTTAAATATACCTTATCGATTGATTTATTTTATATCACCTCGATTCGGTTTATTTTAATTTTAAAACGTAGGAATTTATTTCGAGATGTTTGCGTTCGAGTGCAAATCAAAATCGCGCTTTGCTGTGGATCTCTATCGGGTTATGTGTTATAAAACAGAAAAAACTGATTTTAGGTGCCTTGGACCGCAACACCACGATTGTCGACTCACAGAAAATCGCCGAAACCGAATTAATTTTTTTAAAGGGCTTGTTGGATAATCCAGCGGATAAAATTCCCATTGAGGTAAGAAAAATATTGATAGGTAATTTTTTTTTTTTGATGTTTTCAACTGTTCCATATTTTAGCATAAAATAACTATGATAACTAATTTTTAGTGCCTATGTATAGATTGTGGCGCAAAAAGAAAGCGAACATTTTTTAATGGTTCCAGACGCTCATATCTTTTATTCAATAAATTTACAAATATCATTATTTTAATGTAACACAATATTATTATCTCGAATAATATTGTAAGTGACAAAATTTTATTGGGAAAATCTTGAGACACGTCGTAGTTTTCTAAATTTCTTTATGCTGCTGAAGGATTTTAATTCTACTCCTGCCATCCATATAACCCCCAATGTTTTTCGAATAGTATAATGTATTCGTCCAAAAATAGAAACATTTTCAAAATGTCTTATATTTTCAGTAAAATCTATTACAACCTTTTTTTTGTTGAAGATGTGATTTCTAAATCTACTCCAAATATGACATTCTAATTAACTTTCAAAACTTCATAATATGTTACCATGTTCTGAGAAATTTTTGATGTTCATATCAATCTTCAGTGTGGACACACTGTAATGAAACTTTCTCAAAAAATTCTTGTACGGATGCGATTTTGAAATCTACCCCAAGCATAATATTCTGATGAAAATTAAAAAATTTCAATTTTTGCGGCATTTTAAATCCTACCATAATTGTTCTTATCGGTATGAGATGTAGAAAAAAATCCACAATCGAAATAGTTGTTGACTGTTTACGAACATTTGAAATAATGATGGGAATGTTTAGAATTTTATCTGAAATGAATCAGAACGGCCGAGGAACATCAGTCTAGAAAATCATCATACTGCCAAATTTTTTTCATGACTGTCAAAAAACGGTACAAGGCGTGTGTCTTTGGGGGCGATAGCGTTATGGCTCTCAAGCAGTGTCAAATATTGAATTTTCCAACAAATTTCGCATCGCCTCAAAAAATTCACAAGACGACCTGCAATTAGTTTCATGCGCACCAAGAACCTTTTCTTCCAGGTCGGTAGAAGTGAGTTATCAATATTTAGAGAATCGAACAAACAAACGCAACAGCGTGACAACTGAATGAAAGGGTAACAAAGCTTGAGAAAACACCATTCAGTTCAGATACTCACGAGTTCATTTCTGAAAAAAAAACATGAGGAAGGTGTAATCTACTTTTTGTTATAGTTTTCAGGCAACATTTCGTTTCGAGCATAAAGAATTCCAAATGATTCTTTTACGCGAAAAAATCGCGATCAACATCTAATTTAGCAGACATCCTGTGCCAATTAAAAATCAGCCACTCAGCAAAAGCGGCGCGACTTTTATTGATAAACACAACAATAAAAGTGCTGTAACTACAACAACAATATCACAAGATCAAGTTACTCAAAGGGAACCGGACGTCAACAAAACGAGAAGAGAAGAAAGATGCTTGAAATGGCGGATGCGCCTCTTTTTTCGTCATAAATTAATTAGAAAATTATAATGATATAATACTTAAAGTAAATATTTTATGGAAAAAAAGTAACCAAAAACGGTTTCAAATTTGTTTTTCGTCATCAAAAACTACCAACGTAACAGTTGGTTAAAACGAGTTCTATTCCAATGGGCGCACCTGTCGCGATGTTTTCCTCAGACCATTCGCGGCGCGTAATTTCATCGCGTCGGATAGCGAACACGAACAGTTACCTACGACCATTTCCCCTACCATCGAACCTTTTGTTTCCATTCCACCTTCCACATATCACCAGAAGATATCCTGAAGCCAAATGAACGTTACCTTCGCAACGGTTTAAATCGAAGTGACGACAAAAAAAAAATGCAATTTTCCAAAATTGTGTAAAAATATTGTGTGGCAATCGATCGAGTGATTATTATGTAGCTGAGCGTCGCGGGAAAGTCTTCGATAGGTACGCGCTAATGAACTTTTACGTTTCGCCTTTCGGAATGTCGTTGTTGAGTTGTTTGTGAACGTTGTCGTGACACGATTTCCCATTACCTGTGTCCAACGCGTGAAAAATCGTCAGGTAAATGAAATTTAAAATTCGATTTTCCCTGACTTACAATCAACATATTAAGGTCGCCTTGCCTTTTAAATTTTTTTTAAAGGTGCCACACCTACGTAGGTATCGGTACCACCTACGGATTCTTTGGTACCATCGATAGTTAAGTCGCTAGGATTCGTTGTCAAATATCCCGCGTTCAAAAAAGCGAAATTTGAAACCTTAAACCCTGCCTCGGTGTATTAGTAACGCTAATTGATGTTAAATAGCTGTGCTCAATTAAATTTGCTTTACCTCGCCATCAAAAGTGACATCACTCACAACTGAGTCATAATTTCTCCAATTAAAGGCGACTATATTCCCCTCTCATTAGTATTCAGAATTGATTACGAATTCTTCGATTGTCACCGAAGTCACCAAGAAGATTTGATAACGCACAACAGGATTTTGTTTTATAATTGCTGCGATTGTCGTTTCTCTTTATATGAAATGATCTAATTCCGAGAGGTAAATTGGAAGTAATTGAACTTTGTCTGGATCGTGGCTCGTCTATTTAATTTTATACAGGATGTCGCAAATCATTCGAAAAACTTTTTTTTTTTAAACTGTACACCTTTAGTCACTCGTATCTATTGTTAAAGTTTGCCCACCTCGGAATTTGCCAGAAAACCAAAATTACCTCTTTATTACACATTTAATCAGTGATAATTGTTCAAAACATCCCAAGGTTAATTACGTGATTTTTTTCCCAAATAACATCTAAAACAATTCGGCTTTTCATAATTTCAACCTTGTACATCCGATCACCGCATGCCATAAATAGTTACCATTTTATTGTTACTTAAACATGTGTATGTATGTGTGGTATCATTGGCGGGTTCCACCTGACTCCCGGTTCGTTCTATTGACTTTTTTACCTGCCAACGATTTGGGGACGCGTGAATAATCGCGATCAAAAAGCAGGTAGAAAATCTCACACGCCTTCTTGATTCAGACATCGAGAAAGTGAAATTCTGATTTTTATAAGAAAAAAAAATATCAAACGGTGTATGCTTGATCGCGATATACGTGACTAAAGGAAAAATTTCAAGTAGGTCAGGGGGAACATTTTTCAAACAGTATCAATCATTCTAGGATATCAATTTTTAGTTGCAAACACGTGACCTGAATTGCATCCACAGTAATGTTATATGTAGAGTTGGATGAGTAAATGAAATATTTTGTGTTGAATGAAATGAACCATTGTGCGTTAATTTTTATATTAACCGTCTCAATGTACATTTCAGGTGATTACACATTATATACATGAGATTAACAACACTACTTAGAATTGAAAATGGTACTTAATTTGCAATTGTACTTTAGTTTTTTCTTGGAAATATGAAGTTGCACCGAGTCAAAAACAACACCCAGTGTAGTTGTAGTCAATATTTTCGATTATAGATAACATCAAAACAAAAACTCGACCCCACCGAATTTTGCAGGTCCGGAAACGGTCCGAAGAACCGCCGCAACTGCCCAAACCGTCGTCGACGGATACCGCGGATCTTTTCAAGGAACTTCTCATCAGGTGTAATATTTCTAGGACGAGAGAAGCGCGAGAATTGTCTACAATTTTAAGCGCCCCCCATTTCAAAGCGCTGGTCGACGTCCACGATCAGGTGGCAAAGGGCGTAAGCGGATCTGCGGCGCTGCCAAAAAAGCACGACGACGGCGACGGTACCGCTGCATCGGTAGAGTCATCGAAAGCCAAAGAAATGACGGGCGAAATGATACGAATGGTAGGGGTCCGGAAGAAAGGGAATGAACCTCTAGGGCTTACAGTAAGTTGCATTTCATTCAATTTACCATAACAAGTTGAAGTGTATCAGGAAGGAAATCAGCGAAAACTTTCTAACAAAATATGTTAGATTTCATATCATTACTTGCTACCTTTTAATGTACCTTAATGACCAATCGGTCAATAAGTCCGTAGGATAGCAAAAAATCTTTTTCCTGCCAATTTTTCCTTTATTCGTCGATAGAATCTCTTCAAGAGTGATAAAATGCTTCTCTAGCGTTTCGATGCCAGTATCGTAGAATACATTGTAGCTCGACTCAAACTGCGCCTCAGTTCTGGGAATTGTCCCTTCGTTTGAGCCATATCTTTTGTCAGCGAGCATTTTTTCTTCAAGTTTACGAAGAGCCATTAGTCGCTAGGGGCTAGATCTGGAGAATGCGGTGGGTGCGGGAGCAATTCGAAACCCAAGTGATACAATTTTGCTCTTGCTTTAATCGATCTATGAAACGGAGCATTTTCTTCATTCGTTTCTCTACATGTGTGAGCGTTGCGCAGCAATTTCTCGCTTCACACCCTCGAGTAATGAATCATATAACATGCTCATCTAAAAAGCTGAAACCATAATCTTGGCAATCGATCGAATGGTTCTTTCGCTGTTGTCCACCCTGATGATTGCCGATTCGACTCGGTGTGAAGTGATGGATCCAAGGTCTAGGCAAGGAATTCTTCTTATTGCACCAAAACAACTCTAACAGGCATCCGAATTGTGTGCCGCTGCTTTTCGATATCTTTAGAGGGTCTTTTAACTTTCGCAACGTCATTTTATGATCAGACAAGTTGGTTTTGTGGACTTTTTTAATGTTTTCTTTAGCAACTGCTCCATTCGGCTTTTCACTGCTAGGCCGTTAGTCGAACCACTCAGCAAATAACAACTTAATCATCTGTCTCGACGGAGCAGATACCAGCAAATCATATGTCTCAATCCATACTCGTTTTTACCCATCAAAAAACAATGAAGTCCAAATTTTCTTGTGTTTAAAAATAAAAAAACTTGCGACGCTTCGAGCAGTCACGACTTCCTGAAACTTCATTATACCCCCTGGATTGGTCAAAGAGTTTCCACTGACTCAGGTCATTTTGGTGGAAGTGTCTTGACAAGAATATGCTTTCCTTGATCCTATTCCTATTAGACTTCTTTGTGTCTGATATAAACCCGACCGAGCGAATCACAATATTCAGTACACACCAGCTGTGAGCACTTTGTCTCACAAAATCAAACACTATTCAGACATGTCTTCATTTATAAAGCACTAAATTGATAATTTCATCACACAGATTCAGGTAAACGAGAATGGGAACTTAGTGATAGCAAGGATCATCGAGGGAGGTACAATTGAAAAACAAGGATTATTACATGTGGGCGACGTCATCCTCGAAGTAAATGGACAGATTGTAAAATCGCCGGAAGATCTCCAAACCGAAATATCGAAATGCAATGATTCGGTCACCCTCAAAGTGGGCCACGATAATTCAGTACCAGAAACCCACTCAGCCTTAGTTAAGAGCAACGGATACAAAAATGGAACCATCAAAAGAGCTAGCGTAAGCAAAAAACGACATAATTAAAATATGATACCAAATGCGAATATTTTCAGTGTTTTATGCGCGCTCTCTTCGAGTACGAACCGCAAGATGACACACTTTTACCTTGTCGAGAAATTGGCCTCGCTTTCGAACGTGGTGACATCCTCCAAGTTGTAGACCAACGCGATCCCAACTGGTGGCAAGCGAAAAAGGTTGGGGGTGATGGTTCCACGGGGTTGATACCATCTATTGAGCTGGAGGAGCGTCGAAAAGCGTTCGTGCCGCCCGAGGCGGATTTCGTTCATAAAATCAGTATTTGCGGTGCCAGAATATCGAAAAAGAAGAAAAAAATAATTTATAAATCTAAAAGTAATGGTGATTTCGACAAAGCCGATCTGTTGCTTTATGAGGAAGTTACCAAGATGCCGCCGTTTAAAAGGAAGACGTTATGTTTGATTGGTGCGCAAGGTGTAGGAAAAAGAACCTTAAAGAACCGGCTTATCAATAGCGATCCAGACAAGTTTGGCGGTATAATCCCACGTAAATTTTATTAATATTGTAGATAGCCATATATTCAGTTATTGTTTTCAAATGCAGATACATCTCGACCACCAAGGGTACTAGAGGAACAAGGACAAAGTTACTGGTTTACTGATAGGGAGACAATGGAGGAGGATATCAAAAACAATAAGTATTTGGAATATGGGGAGTATAATGGTTTTTTATATGGAACTCATCTAGATTCGATCCGAGACGTTATTAAACAGGTATAACACAACACCTCACCTTATATCTTCACCTTACCAAATTTCTTCCAGGGAAAGATGTGCATCCTCGACTGCAGCCCACTGGCGCTGAAAATATTACATAATAGTTCCGAGTTTTTACCTTACGTTATATTCATTGCGGCCCCAGGAATGGAGCAGCTGAAGAATCTTTACGATGCGGCGAATATTGGAAAGAGTACAACGAGTTTGAGATATTCCAGCCGAAATTTGTCTTCACGAAATTTAACGGTAATTAACCCAGAACAATGTTTTTCGGTTTTCTCATATTTAACACTTCTGCAAAGAGGTGTACAGTTTGCTAAAATCTATTTCTGTTGTACAGTTTGACCGACAAGCTTCAATACGATACAGTTCCCGAAGGGCTCGAACGCTCGAGTCGCTAGCATCCTTATACGAAGTGAGTTGACGCAATTTTTTGATATTTTTTTTGACTCAACACATTACATTACAGGAAGAAGATTTGAGGAGATCCTTGGAGGAAAGTGCAAGCATGCAGCGAACTTACGATAAATATATTAATCAGGTGATAGTAAATAATGATTTCGATGTAACATTCCGACAAATAATTGAGGCTTTAGATGCCTTAACCACCGAAAATCAGTGGGTGCCAGTTAACTGGATTTATTAATCGTAATTTAGACTATAAGCGGATAGTTTACGACTGAGAAGTTATATGTATTATATATTTTTTAAGATTTTAGTTTTAGCATTTTAAATGGGATATTGAAACATTATCCCATTGTGAACCCAGAGAAAGCAGCTAATTAAATCGTATCGAAAAGAAATGCCAAAATTTCTTCACGCGATACGATTGTACATAGTAATTATAATGATGAGTAAACCATCACAACGAAAATTAGTAAATAAGTTCATGTATAATGTGAATACATCGCGATGATATTATGAGTATTAATTGAATTAGGTAAGAAAAAATTAAATTGTTGTGACGATCCGTACTACCTATCTGTAGATAAAATAGTAGATATTCTATTCGAATGGAATAGATCCTACTATTTAGATTAAATGTATAAATTTTTGATATAGTAACATGACACGCTATTTTTGCACATTAAGTATAGGCGTTAGTTACAGCTATTCTAAATACATTCCTATCGCTACTAGAGCTGGAAAAGTTATTCCTAATAGACATCTGAGCTTTTTGCAGCTTAGTAAGCTTTTTCATTTTTCTAATGTTGTTGTATTGGAATTTTATATCATAATTTTCATTACATCACATATTTTTTAAATGTTCATTTTATCATTTATATAATTTTATTTTTACTTATGTTTACACATATAAGATGTATATTGTTGATATTTTTGTTTGTCCTTATTTGAATCCGTCCAAGTGTTCAGGGAATTTATTTTACACTCTCTGTATGTACTATAATTTTAAACTAATTATTCTTAATTTGATTCACTGTCTTATATGTTCGTTATATTATATCTAATAAAGTTTGATCTAGTTCTTTATCCTATTCTATCTAAGTATTTATCTGTGTAACATATTACAGAAAATATTTTGAAAAAAATTTCGTCGCAGATTTTTTATCAACAAAACGGTTTCTGATGTTCCAGCTTCATAGTACTGCGATTCAAGTGTTATCATCACGAATAACGATAACTCCGACCTCAACTGATAAGAGAGCCTGTAGTTGAATAATTGGTATGATAAGATTTTCAATCTGTAGATATGGGGGACATGTTAAGATGTTTTAATTGCTGCGACATATACAGATTGTCTTATCGGACGCCCCAGGTACATAAAACTCGGCCTTTCATTTGTACTTGTAATACCTCGTACTCGTTTAGTTCGTTGTGAGATTAGAAGGAATGTAAATGTGGTTGATATTTTTTTTAGTAATTATAAAATAATAATAGTATAAGATAATGAAAGACCAAGAAGGTGTCAGGCAAAGGAGGACTCAGAGCGTAACACGTGCGGAAGAGATCAAAGCTGTTGAAAACAAAGTACGACATAAACAACCAGATAAACCGTAAGATCATATTCTCAAAAATATTTTTTTCTGTATTGTACTCCAAGTACCTATTGGTACTACATAACCTCGAATTCATCTGAAAAACACAAGGTCTTTTGCAATTACATAGATTATTTATCTCAATTGCACTTTGTGCTGTAAATCTATTTTTAATTGAGTCAAACATATAATAATACTTCTATCCTATATGGATTCGCTAAAAAAAATTTAAGCCGCCCTAAATATTTTAAATTTAATCAATTATTATTCGCATAATTCAAGAAGAAAAATAACTGAGCAAGTCACTTTTTTTCCAGATGTCACAGACCGAGGGATTCACTTTTTTCATGGAATTCCGAATTTACAAATTTTACAGGATTCGTCAATTGGGCTTTCCTTCTACTCTCTATGGGTAGCATTCGGTTATTGTTAGAGAATTTTTTAAAGTGAGTAAATCAAAGTGTCAGTCATTTTTCCCCACAATTTTTTCTCAGATACGGCATCAGGGTTGATCCTTTGCAATGGTTTTACGTTCTCACAGGATTAAATGATGGAGGAAGCGGTCATCCCGTTCTGATTCTCCTAATTTGTAAGTTATCACAAATCTACGCATTGAATATCCAATTGTGATTTTTGAAGATTCTGTCGTGCCTATTACAAGCTGCCTTCTGCTTGAGAAAGGTCTATCAGTGGTAAACATTTGCTGAATATAAGAATATCTTCAGTTCATCCATTTGCCAACAGGAAATCATATCGAACAAGGCCGGAATGATCACCCATATTGTTAATCTTATTGCTTTGGTAATGTTACCAATGATGGTGATCCATGTAAAAGAGTTCAACTTGGTTGGAGCGTCCATTGTAACATCGTTTTATACTGTCCTCTTTTTGAAATTATGGTCTTATGTTCAAGTGAACATGTGGTGTAGATCAGCACATCAGTCAAAAAGAATGTCTGGTAGAAGGTCTTCAGCCTCAATAGCAGCTCTAGCTAGAGGTGACCTATTTGATTACTACGCTCTCTGTATTGAAAGCAAATTTTGCAGCCGCCCCAACCGTTAATAACAATTCGTCCGAAGCACTCGAAACTAGAGAAAAAGAATTAGTGCAGTATCCAGACAATTTGAATCTGCGTGATATGGTTTACTTTCTTTGTGCCCCAACACTGTGCTACGAGTTGAATTTTCCAAGAACAAAACGAATTCGTAAGCGATTTCTCATAAAGCGTATATTTGAGGTTGTTGCAGGCACTCAGATTGTGTTATGTGTCATCCAGCAATATATCATACCATCTATTATCAATGCCCTTATTCCTTTTAGCAATATGGACGTTGCTCAAACTACAGAACGATTGCTCAAATTAGCTGTGAGACATATCCAATACTTAAATTTGTAATTGATTTATTGCTTACAGATTCCAAACCATCTCTCCTGGCTCATCTTCTTTTATATCATGTTCCATTCCTGGCTAAACTTAATCGGGGAGTTATTGCATTTTGCCGACAGGAATTTTTATGCCGACTGGTGGAATGCAAACAATATTGATACTTTTTGGAGAGCGTGGAATTTACCAGTTCACCGTTGGGCAGTCCGGCATCTATACCTACCCATTGTTGAAATGGGTTTTAGCAAATTTGAAGCTGGTTTGTCAGTGTTCTTTCTCAGTGCCTTTTTTCATGAATACATGGTAGGTGAAAACCTGATTTATTTTCATCCTGAGGTAATTTGAATTCTTTTTAAGGTGAGCGTCCCTTTGAAAATATATAAAACGTGGGCGTTCCTAGGAATGATGTCACAGATACCCTTATCAATGTTTGCAAATTATATAGAGAAGCGTTTTGGTGGTAGATGGGGGAATTTGATTGTTTGGTCGTCATTGATTCTTGGCCAACCTCTTTGTATTATGATGTACTATCACGATTACGTGGTCAGTCATTATGGAGAATCTTTGTTAGTTGAATATGGTCACTTGTAATTTTATCTACTTTGTTACCATTTACCACTCAGGTCTAAAATAAACTAATGCAAGTATACTATTGAATAATATTCTTCACTACATTGGGATACAGTTCGTTACTGGTTTTGGTTGGGTGGGGAGAGGGAAATTGGTTGTATTGCATCTTTTTTCTCATTTGGTGGGCTAGCTCCTCCCCCTAAATACGCCATTGGGCTACCCGAATTTCATGCTGCTCAACACCTCACGATCATTAAAATTAATCAAAAGGCTGACTTGTTTTCAAATAGTAGTAATCACGAAGCAAAGTTTAAAGCCTACTTTCGATAGACGCTATAATAATTACCTAAGGGATTACTATGGAAACATGAAAGTCGTTAAATTAGTCATCAAGTATTATGAACGTCAAAGAAGCTTTGAATGTTTATTGGAAAACATTGTTTTTGATAGTGTATCCAGCGCTTCTCCTGCCGGTTTTTTTGTCACACAATGTACCCGCCACGAGATGCCTTTACCTGATTTTAGTTATGTCAGGTTTCTGGTTAACAAATGCACTACCATCACCTGTTGTTAGCATGATCCCTGCAGCATTTTTCCCATTCTTTGGTGTTTTAGATTCAGATTCTACCGCCGTGTGTTATATCACTGAAGCGTCATTTTTCTACGTCACTGGTTACGCGCTTGGTTTGGCATTAGAGAACACTGGTTTGCATATGAGGATTGCTCTTAAATTCATAAAACTAGTGAGCTAAAAAAATGAAAGAAGGGATGATGAGACGTTGAAGTTAGTTCGGTTTTAGCCTCCGAGGAATTCATTTTGGTTTTTCTTACATCGTAATGTTCATATCCATGTGGATCTCGAACACTACTGCTACCAGTATATTCATTCCTATTCTCTTGGCTATTCTTCAACAACTGGAAGTTCAAGGTGTTAATCGGATGTTTTTAGAGCCACAGACAGCAGAAGAGCCAGGTAATCGCTTTCATTCTTTGTTATTTTTTCGTAAAGATATTTTTAGATCGTGAGCCTCCTAGGACTCCAACAAACATGACGATGGGATACTTTATCAGCATAGCCTACGCTGCCACTATTGGAGGAAACGGATTTATAACGGGTAGCCCAACCAACTACATATTCAAAGCCATATACGAATCCACATTTCCTAATTTACAACTTGACGCTTTACAATGGCTACTCTTGGGTTTTCCTTACATAATCATTACCACCACCTTAACTTTGTGTTGGATCCAAACGATTTTTTTTAAAAGCACTTCAGAACTCGAAACTAATCAGAAAGAGAAACTGCGTAAATTTGTTGATGGTGAAATAGAAAAATTGGGTAAAATAACATTTCAAGAAATAATGATTTGTTCTTGTTTTATTCTGGCGATCGGACTTTGGATTACCAGAAAGCCGGTAATTTTTCCAGGCTGGGCTACAATATGGGAAGAATATGGTCACGAAGTAAGTTAAACGCCACCTTGTAATGGGAGATGTTAAAAAAAGATAAATTTTAGATAAAGGACGCAAGTGTAGGCGTTTTAGTTGTCCTAATCATGTTCTTTCTACCTAGTCGGTTTTTTTTAACCGATATTTTCACCGATGACTATATTGAAAATGAAGACAATCCATTGAAATTATCGTTTGGTTTGATTACATTCAAGCTCATTTTGCGTAAGACGCCTTGGGGTATTATATTCCTAATTGGAGCAGGTGTAGCTATAGCAAGAGGATCTGAAGCTAGTGGTTTGCTGGAAAACGTAACGGACTTAATGGAACCTTTAGTTAAAACTTCACCCTACGTGATTCTATCTGTGGTTACTTCAGTAATAGCAGTGGTGACTCAGCTAACCACAAATGTAGCAACTGCAAACATGATGATGCCAGTGTTAAGTGCAGTCCTGAAGGTGAAAATGATTTTTATGATGGAAGTATTCTTTGCAATACAACAAAATATATTATTTCAATCATTTATCACTTATGAATTGTTACAGGGATCTGACATTCACCCACTCCGCATTATGTATCCTGCCCTAGTTTCCACCTCATTTGGTTATTTGCTACCGATTTCGACGCCACCAAACACTCTCATCAAAGAAACAATTAATATGCCGATGAAGCATATGTTAATAGCAGGAATTGGACCCTTGATCATATCCTACCTGGTTATGTTCGTAATATTTGGATTGATTTTGCCGTCTACTATGGATGATACTACATTCCCATTGGATGCTTATATGAAACTTGATACAGGTATTTAATTATCAAGTTTTGAAAATATAAACAACTATAAAAGTTTGTTGATTTATTCTTAAACTATTTCGTTTGTTGCTGAAATTATATAAATCGAATTTGAAATTTCTCTGTTTTCATCACAGGTTGTATTTGAATCTAAACTGATTCCCCCGAAGACTATTAGTTCGGATTTACCCATTAATAGGGTATATAATATAACTTGTTCAGGTCCGCGATTGTAATTTTTTGGACACAACCAAGTCACATGTGGTTTTAAAGGATTTAACGCTCGTTGAAGATCCAAGACACATAAACCAAGGAAATTTTTTTTCTCTTTTTCAGAAGCCAGATCCCTACAAAGAAAAAAGAAATAAAAACAATAAGTTCGACCTTGTAGGGCACCTTTTTATCCATGGCACATAACAATTGCCTACTTGATTAGACCTAAGAGGATCCCTACGTGGGATTCGTAAAGTGCCACGCTTGCCATTTACATTTTCATCCAAGTCTGGTTCACGGTTAGCGTGATCTATCCGACTAGATGACGAAATGCGTCTATCACAGTATGGTTCTCTTACGGCGACGCCTCTTGTTGCAGGATACACAAAGTCCGTTGACATTGGGTTTAAAATGACAAGTTTGTCGTTCACCTGGCAAAATTGATTGTTTGAATAGGCAATGTTTGAAAACTGACTATTGTATGTCCAACTTAAGGTAATTATGTTTGTGTGATATGGACAATGAAATTTTCTAACCTTGCAACCACAATTACTCCATATATCTGACGGTTTATTGGATTTGCCTCTTATCTCCAATTGTTTCCAGTTCCATGAGTTTTCCTCAGATGTGTTGAGTATCCAAGCGTCGTTAAACATAAAACCGGAACCACGTGAACCGCCTATGATTAATATGTTTTCTTCGTTCAGAACTATTTGGGTCTGACCAAAACGGCCTTCTGGTTTATAAAGACCTCAAAAAAAAAAAAATTTTTTTCCTCTTGGTCATCACATCCTGATATATTTTCTACAGAAGTAAAATCTTATACCTTTTACATCCCTCTTTGTCCATGTCCAATCCTCTAAATCTAGACTCCAAACGTCATTCGTTTTTTGAAATTGCATCTCGGTTTCTAGTTTAACAAATCCTCCAAAAACAATCATCGATTTGCCAATTATTGAAGCTGAATGTCCTGCCATAGGCGGTGGACAATATGGCCTATTAATCACTTTCCACTCATTTTGTGTGATACTGTAAATGTGTAGTTCATTGAAAAGATGCCAGTTTTGGTGGAAAGAATAAGAAGGAGGATAAGTCCAGCCTCCAAATAAAACTGTAACATTTTTAATGTAATTTGATGTTATTTTGCAGAGGTATAGTTACTTAAGATATCATTATAATAAACTAAAGTGCTGCAGGCTTTGGGTGAGGGGTTCGTGCCTGTGGCTAAGAGTCGTGACCATTCTCTTGTGGACAAATCAAATTTCCACAGGTCATTGAAGGTAGTCATGGCACATGTACAACCACCAAACACATACATATAATTATCATGAATAACTGCCGAATGAGAGTAGCGTTGTGAAATAGAGGAGTAGCTTTTGGACGGCGTTAATCTTGACCAACACACGTTGAAATCTGATAGGCACTTGTTAAAGTTCCGTTTCCTAGTTTTAACCACATCTAAAATAAAAAACAATCAACTATAAAAGTAGTTAAAGTACAAATTTTGAAGAATCAGATAACATAGAGAAAACAAAATCTGAATTTTAAGAAACTAATTTTAGAATGTCAACATTGAAACAATTCAGGAAAACTGAAAGAAAAAGGAAATTGTATGAATATTCAAATGTTCTCCTCACAGAAATCTTGACTATTTATTTATCAATATAAGAAATGATTTTGAAATGTTATCAATCACTTATAGACGGAAGTCACTTACTTTTGACACATTTTTTCCACCTCTTCGACACTGCCATGCAATTGTGTAAGTCTTGGTAGGGTGATACGAGGATAAGTATATACTCTAATACCTCATCAGGCAGATCTGATATACAGGACATATTCGTTTTTATTACAGAACAACACTAAATGTCCCAGATACTATACAGCAAATTTCGCGTGATTTATAACATCTGAAGAAAATTCACGGAACAAATTATCAACAACAAACTCAGAAATACGGAACGGATATTTAATATATAAACAAAGAAGAAATCTGTATTTCTGTCAATCCAATAAAGAAAACGAAGAATGTATCAACGACTCTGTGAAATATAGGTTATTAAATGATATGATTTCATTTGAAATAAAGAATGTCAGCCACGCTCAGATTAGTTTCGTGTACGTAAGATATTTTCCTGACCTACTCAAGAAGGGTTTGGCCGACCGTGAAATTAAATTTCGAAGCAACAAATCTATTCTAAAACTAGGACAAATCGCTGGGACCCGGGACAGACGGAAAGGCTATGTAAAACAAAACATGTATGTCATACCTTATTTTGCAGCAACAAAATGAACAATTCTCTTTCGAACATTTCAATTCGTTGCTACAGCATACAAATCTAGTTAGACAATGAGGATTTTTATGACATCGCTTATCTTAAAAATTTCATAATATAATTCCCTTTTCATTTATATATAGGACACAACAAATAGGTTAGGTTGTTTATCTCAAAAGTATCCAAGTGACAAAACAAGCGAACAACGAGTAACTCGTTACTTTGATTATTATCTTTCAAATCGCGATGTAAGTGAAAAAATTTACGTTCTATGTGAGTGTTTCATTAAAAATCAGTTGTGATATTGCGTATTACAAAATTTTTCATGTTTATGAACATTAAGGTAACTGTCTCATATAGTTGTCACCCATGTTTATGTTCCTTTTGAACAGATGACCTTTTAGGTTTTTAAAAATGGGAGATTCAATGCCCTCGCCAAGTACATCCATTCACACTGTAGAAGCAACGACTTCCAGCACTGTTGTAACCCCTCAACGCGTAGAGGTAAGGAGCATCTTATCTTATCTTTGTCAACTTTCTTGATGAATATTTAGTTCTGAATTGAACTTTAACCATTCATTGTATCCATTATGTTTGTTAGTAACGTTCTTAGAAAACCAATTTCAAGTTCTTCAAAAATCCAATGCAGAAATATTGGGAATGTGTTGGAGGACGTGAAAATAATTGATTTAACAAGAATTATCGCAGGACCATTTTGCTCTATGGTTTTGAGCGATTTGGGCGCAGAGGTGGTGAAAGTTGAAAAACCCGGTGTGGGAGATGAATGTCGCAAATGGGGACCACCTTACATTAATGGCACTTCTGAATCTTGCTATTTCATGTCGGTGAATCGTAACAAAAAGAGCATCTGTGTCGATTTAAAATCTACAGAAGGCAAAGATGTTATTTACGCTCTAGCTGAGAAATTTGATGTGTTAATTGAAAATTATGTACCGGGAACATTAGATAAACTCAAATTGGGTTACAGAGATTTACAGGGAATCGCACCTCATTTGATTTATTGTTCCATCACAGGTTATGGCTCAGAAGGTCCCTACAGTCACAAACCTGGTTATGATGTGATAGCTGCATCAGTGGGTGGGTTATTAAACATCACTGGACCAATAGAAGGTGGTCCAGTTAAAGCAGGCGTTGCCGTTACAGATCTTGCTACTGGTCTATATGCACATGGCGCAATCCTGGCCGCTTTGTTACAGAGAACCAAGACTGGGAAAGGTCAAAAAATCGATTGTAATTTATTATCAACTCAAATTGCCAGCCTGATCAACATCGGTTCTAATTATTTGAATGGGGGCCACCAAACCAGAAGATGGGGTACGGAACATGAAAGCCTAGTTCCCTACAAAGCCTTCCGAACAAAAGACGGTTATATCACGATTTGCACAGGTTCAGATTCACAGTTCAGAGAATTTTGTGCTAAAATAAACAGGCTAGACCTAGCTGATGATCCAAATTATCAAACAAACAGTCTAAGAGTTTCCAATCGTCATGAATTGATACGAATTTTAGACGAAGTTTTGGAAGAGAAAACCAATGAAGAATGGATAAAAATTTTTGAAAACTGCTCCTTTCCCAATGGTCCTGTAAATCGAATAGATGAAGTATTTAATGATCCTCACGTGAAGTTTATTGGACTAGTAGAAACTTTAAAACACCCGAAACTCGGTGAAGTTAAAGTTGTAGGGCCACCAGTTAAATTTAGTGGAGGGGTTAACGCAGTGAAATCTGCTCCGCCTCTATCAGGAGAACATACTGATGAAGTGTTGGAGAAATATTTAGGATATAGTGTTGAGAAAATAGAAAGATTGAGGAAAGAGAAAATTGTAAAATGATTTTTTTATATATTAAATGTTTTTCAGTTTATATTCATTTTGTAAACCTCATCATTTTCAATTTAGGTGAAGTTGTTTTTAGTCGTTTTAATTGCAGGATGAAGAGGTGTCTCCCATGCGATTGCGCTTGAAGAAACGAACAAAAAGCAGAAAAGTCCATTGGTCGACTGAAACAGTAGATAATGAAGGCTTAAATAGAAAAAAATCAAAATGTAAGTCCAGAAATATTCGGAACTTTTAACAGGTTAATGAGTTGTAGGTTGCTGCGTGTTCACAAAACCACGCCCAGTTGAAGAAAACTCTAATACATCTTCGTCCGACTCTGAAGATGAGGAATGTACATTATGCAAAGGTCATGTGAAAATTGAAAAATTAAAACCTAGTGAAGAACAAGAAAAGTCTGAATAATTTTCATTCCAAGCAAACATTCAGGCAATGCTATAATATTGTAATTAATTGTATTTTCGGTAATAAATAAGGATGTAGAGTGTTGTGTAAAGCTTAATTCGCCGTCTGATTGGGTTAGACCGGTCCTGTAGGTTAATATAACAGGTCAGGGATTAGACTTAAAGCTAGCAACTTATCGCAATCCATTCATTTAGTTTATTATCGCTTTTGTCACTCGTAAAATTTAGTCGCAGTTTCGTGGCCAAAATGAACGAAACCTACGTGTGTCTCAGCGATTTTGAGAAAAACGCCGCTGACATCTTGCCGAAGAATGCGCTCGATTATTACAGGAGCGGCGCAGGTGACCAAACAACTTTAGCAGACAATGAGACTGCTTTTCTCAGGTAGTCTACAATAAATTAACATATATTACTTTATGCACTTTCACTTTGAAATTGTGTGTGTCCTTTCAAGATGAAATGATATTTCTTCAGTAACTTTGATTTGGAAAGAGTAGTTAAAAATTTATTTTCATTTTTCATATTACAAAATATATGTTTCATTAGAACTACTTCCATATACCTTGCTGGTTATTTCTAGTTCAACAAGAATTTTATACTTTGTTAAGAGATTTTCTCTTGCTTTAAAAAGATTCAGGTTGTTCTTCATTCTGACTACAAACTAAGTAGTTGAAATTGAAAATTTTCTAAAACACAAATTTTTGTTAATAAAAAATATGATATAATATATAGAACATTATGGGAACGTAGTAATACGTAATTGATCTTGCGCTAATCGAGAATTATCTTTTTCCAAAACAAACACTGATACCTTATTAGATTAAATTTTCTCAATATCAATTTTAAATATTTAAATAACAAATTGAAATTCTTCAGCTATAAAATACGACCGAGAGTGCTGAGGGATGTATCGGAACGTAGTTTGTCGACAACTATCCAGGGTGAAATTATTTCTATGCCCATTGGAATAGCGCCCAGCGCAATGCAAAAATTGGCGCATCCTGAAGGAGAACTAGCAAACGCCCGAGGTATGTTTATATAATGACAAAGTTCGACGAACATTTCAAAGACATAATCTCATCCAATTTTTCATGCATTTATCAAGCATTGCGAGAGACGAATGACTCTCATCTAAATTAATGCTCGAGTAAAGGTGATTTCCGCGAACCCTCGTGTTTGATATGCATATTCGATTATGATATACCAACAACGAGATTAGGGGTCATAAATTATTAACATGTTGAGATAAGGCAATATAGCATGATATGTATAGCAAATAAGAATGATGAAATCGATCGATTAACCATTTAGTGATTGATAATGAAATTGCATGAATCGATTATTATTTTCCAGATCAAAAAATCTAGGTCTAGCTAAAATTATTTCATAAGACTGAAAAAATCTAGGTTTGGATACGCTGGAATATTTGAATTTCAAGACCGTTCATCCAACAAAAATTTAAAATAATTTTCCGTACTTCTGTTGGCCTATTGTTAATTGACACTCTTTTTGAATGTAGCGGCTCAAGAATTAGGCACTATTTACACATTGAGTACAATCGCCACGTCCAGTATTGAGGAAGTAGCAGAGGCAGCTCCGAAATGTATCAAATGGTTTCAACTTTACATCTTTAGAGATCGAAGCGTAACAAAAAACTTAGTAGAAAGGGCGGAAAGGGCTGGTTTCAAGGCCCTAGTATTGACCGTCGACGCACCGATTTTCGGCATAAGACGTGCCGACGTACGAAACAAATTTACCTTGCCTAAGCATCTTTCGTAAGAATTATTTTTAGACAATAAATTTGGTGATGATATTGATTTTTTCAGCTTGGGAAATTTCCAGCAATCGCCGAGTATCAATAAGTTTGATGATTCTAAAGATGGATCCCGACTGACAGCTTATGTAAATTCTTTGTTTGATGACACTCTAAACTGGGACGATATCAAGTGGTTGAAAACGATTACTAAATTGCCCATTATTCTGAAGGGTATTTTGACTGCCGAAGATGCGACTTTAGCTCTCGATGCTAAAGTAGCAGGAATAGTCGTGTCAAACCATGGAGCGAGACAATTGGATGGCACTTTTGCATCGGTTAGTATAACTATATTATGTTCCTTTTTTAATAAGGCAGACAATAAAGCAAAATTGTTCTTGGAATGTCATGACCAAGAATGATATCAATGCCGGAGGGGGGGCTTGTGCTTCTTAGGGATCCTTGAAAATGCATATTATGAAGATTTTTTACTACTCCTTTTAAGATTATCAAATGCTTTGGTTAGATTCCTTGAAATGTTGGTTTGACGAAGCCAAAACATAAGTCTCATAACGCAAAATAAATTAATTACAAATAGTCTATCATACATGCAATAATATCATCACTCTTTATTCTAGATTGATGTTCTAGAGGAAATAGTAAAGACAGTTAAAGGCAGAATTGAAGTCTATCTGGATGGTGGTGTTCGTGAGGGCACCGACGTATTCAAGGCTTTAGCACTTGGTGCCAAAATGGTGAGTTCAGTTTGTATAGAAGCTTTCAGGAAAGAGTAAAAGGGATAGTTATGTTGTTTACTTTAACGATCGTATTCCAGTGGGAGAAGAAATTATATGATCGATTTCTTGTTCAAGGTTTTTATCGGCAGGCCACCTTTATGGGGTTTAGCGATTGATGGCCAGAAAGGTGTTGAAAAGGTTCTACAGATTTTGAGAAAAGAATTCGATACTACCCTCGCATTATCGGGTAAACAATCAACAGTTTCATTTTCCATTTTATTCACGCTACCCGTTTTTATGATTTCAGGATGCCGTAACGTCGAAGATATCCAACGCGAGATGGTTGTTCACATAACGCAAATCAATAAATTATAAGACATTGGTGAAAACACAATTGGGCGTGGAAAAAGATGATTCGTATTTATTTTATGAATTTAATTCGCAAAGGAAAAATCATTCTTTTTAAACCTGTCCACCTCGACACCTTCCCAATGATTTTCATCCAGTCCACGGAACCTGCGAAGTAGACGAACTGTTTCCTAACGTCATTGCTTGGAAAAATCTTACCTCCGAACAACTTCGTCATAAATTTCCATTTCCTTCGCTGTCAGACCCTCGAACAAAACGTCCAAATTCATATTCAGAAGGTGGGTATTATTGACGCCACACAGGGTTGTATCGGGTCCGTTTTCTTGCAACGCGTGGTACAGGGCAAGTTTCCCCATTTCCACCCCGTTTGCCTTCGATAAATCGCGGGATAAAGTAAATAAACGACGCCGGAACGAATTCCCTTACCCGGCAAAAGTTGCCAAGTTCGGCGCACTTTTTTTTCAAACTTTCCGAGGCCGGGTGCCAAGATTGCGGACCTGCGTTCGTTAACAATCCCATTCCGTGCACGGCAGCGTTGATGATGCCCATATTTTTCGACTGGAATTTGGAAAATTGATTCAGTGTATTTCGGAGTGAAAATTTTGGTAGTGATTGTGGTGTTTTTTTTAGTTATAGGAGATATTCCTTAAATATAATATCCGTATAAGGATTAATTGCCTGGTTTTGAAAATGATTTATTCGTGCAAAAAAAGTTGATGTATGAAAATACCAGGAACGACAAATGAATTATAATCGATCGTTATTTTCAATAAAAAATTTACAGTCAATTTGTCAGCTTCACAATAACGTAGGAAGTTATTTCTGAACCAAGTATTATTTTGTTGTCGTAGTAATAACTTGTTCATTTCGGTATTGAATTCGTCAAAATTTTGCATATCCCATGTGGAATAAAGAGAAACTTATTTTCGAAGTTAATTTACTTTTGAAACTGACATCGAGTCCAAAGAAATACAGTAGGTAGGTAATTTCACATCTCACCTTATAGAACGGTATATATTCTTCAAGATTTCGATCAACCATCGTCATTCTAGTATAAGAAAGCACTGTATTGATATTTATTTTACTTTTGGTGACCAACTCCTTAAGCACCGCGTTCGAATATCCTGTGATTCCTATGAAACCAATTTTCCCTTCCTCAACGAGTTCCTGGAGACACGGTAAAGTTTCATTGACGATAATATCCAACGAAGATGCGAATTCAACATCATGAACTTGTACGATATCGAAGTAATCCACACCAAGACGATTCAACGACTCGTTTATGCTAAGACGAGTTTTTCGTGCCGAAAAGTCGAACATTAAATTTGGATCGGCTTCGTATCGGCCCACTTTGGTCGCTATGTAGTAGGCCTTTCTGGGGATCTCCCTCAAGCACTGAAAAATTAATCGTGACTTGGCGGAATGACACAGTGAGATACTTTTCCCAGGATGGTTTCGGATTCTCCATGGCCATACCATGGCCCTGTGTCGATATAATTTATACCCGACTTAACGGCTTCTACTACGACCTTTTTACATTCTTCCAAAGAATAATCCCTAAAAAATAATAATAATAATTAAGTATCAAACAATAAAAAACGAAATATGAAATGTATCGGAAATAAAATAATTAATTTTGAAATACAAGTTAAATTGTATCAACAGAAATTTCTGTTGAAAACACTTGAAACTGTAAATAGTAAGTAGGAAGTTGAAATATAGAACTCCAATTAGTTTCTGTGATTTTTCATTTTCTGATTTCTTCGATTGATGTACGCGATTTAATTGTTTATTCTAACGTCCATAGCTTCTTATCTTTGGCTCAACAAACAATAAAAATATAATGAGCTATTGAACTGTCTCGTTAACGTTTATAAATAATTTGTCCCATTTAAAACCGAGTTGTTTCCTAGTCGTTGGAATCTAATAAAATAAGATGAGGCATTTCAGTGAGCTCTTCACGGACAGGTACTGGAATGTCTTATTCAAGGTTTTAACACAAAATTTTTCGAGGAAAGCACATTATCACAACAAGCTTTGAGTAACTTTTCACGAAAAATATTCGTTTTTCTTCATCAAATACAAATTACCCAAGCATTTCATAATTTGGTTACAATTATAAATTATAGAGTAATTCGTAATATTATTTCTCAAATTACAAACGACTTCAGCATTTCATAATTTAATTCTTCAATTACAAATTAAAATGGAGTGATTCAGCATTTTATTTATCGAATTGCAGATTTTGGAGGCGAATTACAACTGTATTTATTAATTTATTAATACTGTAATCTGCGAGTGACTGGTAATTTAATATGTATTTCATTATTCAATAGCTGATATATTACGAATTACTAATTCAGTAACCCTGATTACAATATAAAAACTGATAGTGATATTTTGTAATTTCCGTTGAAAAATTATGAATTACTCCATTTGTGTATATTTCAAGGAATATAATTTTAATTTGGTGAAGTAGTTTGTAATTTCGGACGGGCGTTGCAATTTAACTAGCAATTCATGGAAAAATATCGATTGATGGAACAATATTGTAAATTATCTGTGTAATTGGTAATATTATTTCTCAAAATACAAACTAATTTAGTATTTTATAGTTTTATTTCTTCTATCAAAAGTTTACCATTTTATTTACCGAATTGCAAATTTTGGAGAGGAATTACAAACTAAAAGTGTAACCCGCGAGTGAATGGTAATTTAATATGTAGGTACATATTTCATTATTCAATAGCTGATATATTACGAATCAGTAATTCTGCTTACAATGTCAAAACGTACAGTGACATTTTGAAATCTCCGTTGAAAAATTACGAATTCCTCTATTTGTGTATTTTCCAAGGAATATAATTTTAATTTGGTAAAGTAGTTTGTAATTTCGGCCGGGAGGTGCAATTTAACTAGCAATTCATGGAAAAATATCGATTGATGAAACAATATTGTAAATTATTTGTGTAATTGGTAATGTTATTTCTCAAATTACAAACTAATTTAGTATTTTATAGTTTTATTTCTTCTATTACAAGTTTATCATTCTATTTAGCGAATTGCACATTTTGGAGGGGAATTACAAACTAAAAGTGTAACCCGCGAGTGAATGGTAATTTAATATGTACATATTTCATTATTCAATAATTGATATATTACGAATCAGTAATTCTGCTTACAATGTCAAAACGTACAGTGACATTTTGAAATCTCCGTTGAAAAATTACGAATTCCTCTATTTGTGTATTTTCCAAGGAATATAATTTTAATTTGGTAAAGTAGTTTGTAATTTCGGCCGGGAGGTGCAATTTAACTAGCAATTCATGGAAAAATATCGATTGATGAAACAATATTGTAAATTATTTGTGTAATTGGTAATGTTATTTCTCAAATTACAAACTAATTTAGTATTTTATAGTTTTATTTCTTCTATTACAAGTTTATCATTCTATTTAGCGAATTGCACATTTTGGAGGGGAATTACAAACTAAAAGTGTAACCCGCGAGTGAATGGTAATTTAATATGTACATATTTCATTATTCAATAATTGATATATTACGAATCAGTAATTGTGCTTACAATGTCAAAACGTACAGTGACATTTTGTAATCTCCGTTGAAAAATTACGAATTACTCTATTTGTGTATATTCCAAGGAATATATTTTAATTTGGTAAAGTAGTTTGTAATTTCGGACGGGAGTTGCAATTTAACTAGCAATTCATGGAAAAATATCGATTGATGGAACAATATTATAAATTACCTGAGTAATTCATAATACAAAAAAAATTAGATTACAAATTATTGAAATATTTTGTAATTCCGCGCGGCCAAATACGTCGAACAAACATCCTTTCAAATTCTCCATTTAGAGGCTCTATTAAATAAGTGTTGCCAGTACTGGCTTTGGGCGAGATTTCTACGGTGCCTTCTGACATCCTTTTGTAAACGAGGCCCCAAACGGGCCTTAGGTACTGAGGTTGCCAAAAGTATATAACCTAAAACTTGTTAGCTAAGCCGCTACTCAAGTACATGTTTCTCAATCGGATTCGTTTTATTTTAAAGTGGCCAATTTTTCGTTACACTTCCTCATTCCGTTCATTAACCGAGAAAAGTTTTAGTGAGTTTTTAATGGATAACTCACCCATAAAAATAACTGAAACCACCAGTGCCAAGCGACAGCTTCGACACGAGCAAATTCGTGCTACCCAAAATGTTGTAATTCATTTTGTTCATTTTCAGTGGGTTCGTGTGAAATCCCGGCACGAATGTTGGAACTGTATCTCCCATTGTAACTACTTTTCGTTTTCGATTGAACAAACTCACAAATGATTGCAATGAAATTCTTTGAATCTATATGTATAATGTGACACGAGTGCGATAAAATAATACACAGAACCGGATTGGAGCGAAATCGCTCTGAGCGTTTTGTAAATGTATCAAGCATGAGGTGGATTATCGCTATTTGTTTTTAGTAGGAATTCGCTACTTGGCACGAACCAGGACACGGATACGTTCAAACGGTGTGATAGTTTCCACTTGCGTTTGATAAATGAAACGATCAAAAATTCTGGTGAAATTCCGATGGTATGAAAAAACGACAATGACAAAACGTTGAAAATATGTATGAATCGGAGACTCGCCTAGTTTAATTGGTTATTTCGCTGCGTTCTTACAATAGATCGTAAATCCTTGCATTGTCTCGTTTAAGTGGATCACCGCCTGTAATAAACTGTCGGGAATTCTTCCTTTATACTGAGTGCTCGGTTGACAATTTCGGCATTCTAGATAACTGTTATGGTAGTCTTATAAATTATCCAGCTTCTACTTATTTTATTTCGATATCCAAATTTTATTTGGTTGTAAAAGATATATCTCAACTTCCCATTCATTAATGCTACTGCATAAAAGTTCGTTTTTTATTTTCCTGAGTATATATTAATTTTTTAATTTTTTTTGTTATAATTGATTTTTTTTTCCTTTTTGCTCACGCGAACTACGTTCGCTGTTCAGTTAAGATAAAATATACAAGAAAAAAAAACAAATATTCGTACCTTGAACAGTGACATTTCAAACTAAAAAGCCGAAAAAATTTCCCAACCCGAAACTTGGAAAATCTCAAATCGAAATCTTGAACTTTCAAAACGGCTCGAAATTAAGAACAGAAAAAAATAAAAAATCGAATGAAAAAGCTTAAAAACTGAACCTAAAAGTATGAAATTCTAACTAAGGATAGAGATTTCGGTTTTTGAAATGCCTTTTGAATGCAAAACCGCAATATAAACGATGCGAAACGGTACTCAAAATTCGAAAAGAACCTGAAAATTCAGGAGTCACCCTGGCTTCTTGACTTGGTTTGTTGTTTTCAGGTGAGGAAGTGCGTTATTAAAAACAAGTTGTGCCCTTTTGACCTTTTGATCTGAGTTGGAGACCTCTTTACTTCCGGAATATTGTAATGAAAAGGGCGACATCATGGATCGTCTTATTTTTGTTGTTGACCCAGGAACATCCGCCATTTTCCGCCACGTACTCAAAGGAGACTTCAAACGGATGGCGTATCACCTTGCCGCGAGTTGTTTCAACATGATAATAAAATCATATTAATTAAATGTTTTTATTAAAAAAAACAGAAAAAACAAATGTAATTATCCTTAAAAAACTTCTTGCCAACTATAAAAAAGTAACAAACAATTCGGAAATCCTTTCAAACAATTCGTAACGGACAAAAGTATCATTAAGCCTGAGACATGATGAAAAAAATTTGGTAAACTGATAAGCGTTCGTAAAATGTAATACAGAACTGAAAAATAGAACTATATCGTATTTTCGACCTTGTGAATGTTCATGAAACAGTTTTAGAAACTATAAATTCTCCAAAATAAGAAAGTTTCGCCCTTGTATTTAGATAACTTTTTCCGAAGTTGCATAGGCGTGAATATTTTTGAGGTCGACGATCTCAAAAATTCTTATCAACATTGAGAGTAGATGGATATCGTGTGCGGAGTTTCTCGATTCGCATCTCCGACAATCGTCGAGTGGTAAATTTTCGACGGCCGACTTCTCAGTAGTATCGCGATTCTATTTCGACATTATCATTTTCTACAAGTAATAGTACAAGAATAGGTCCCGGTTTGTAAACACTAGTGATCAGTGAGCCTTCGGACGACAATGAATTGAGATCGTTTATACGTCCGTACGCATAGTCGATTATGTCCCGTGCAATTTTGGTTTTCTTCTTGATAACAGTTATAAAAGGTGAGTTTTCTAAAACAAAATCGATCGTTTATATTCCAGAGGCATTTCCACGCTTTCTTTGAACGGATAATGTGATCGTTGGAAGATCCTTCGTGAGAGGAATACGTTAAGTGAAACGGTATCGCAGAATTGTCTTTCTCGATAATCGCAAACCAAAACAAAAAAAATTAATTTTTCGATCATTTCATATAATCGAAAGTGAAATTAAAAAAAAAACACACACGTGGTTCTCGTCAATTCCGTCTAGACGGAATCGTATTCCGCCCGTGGATTAATATACACGGAATGGTATTAATAATAATCAACTACTATCGTTTTTATTGGCATTAAGTTCGGCGGTTTCGGGAATTGGGTCACTTTTTATTGCTGCCTAGATTAATCGATATTTTTAATTTCACATCGGGCATCATGGAGGTTGTTTTTTTTCTCCTCGATTTTCAGCGTTAATAAATTAATTCATATTTGTGAAGTTTATCAGTTGAATATTAATAATGTAAACAAATTTTTATTTATGAAATTTTCAAAGCAGAAACATTTATGAATATTTGATATGAAATACAAAGGATGTCTTTCAGCAAATCGTGTATCTTTACTTTCATAATTGATATGTCGGCATGTTCAAGTGAATTTTAGACAAATTTCAAATTATAATATCATTTATATAATGGGTTTTATAATTCTTTCAATTTTATCACAGTTCGTAGTTTTTTAGTGGGAATATGACTTGGATTACAAAGTTCGACTTGTAGCGGTTTTGATTGCTTTTGATGTTTTCGCGTAGTTCGACCGGTTTAGGAAATCGATTATGCCACAATCGAGTCAATAGAGGTTTTTTTGGTGGAGAGTGACAATGTTTATTCAGTTATTCAATTAAGCCATTTCAATTTTTAATTTATCATGGATATTTGGCAATTCATTTGGAAGAAATACTAGGAAGTGGCGCAACATACATTTCCATATACCTAATTAAATTTACGATAAATTAATAGAAGCATATTTGGTATATGCGATGTCCAGATGAGGAATGTAGAGCGCAATATAGTTTCAAAGATACCAGAAGAATATAGGAGTATTATTAGCAGGAGGAACGGCAATTTCGCCATGACTGAGCTTACGAAAATTCGGAATGAAACTGTTTGATGTGTAGTAATGAAATGTCGATTCAATAAACGGTATTAATTTTCCATTAATTTACAATTACTTTGATGGAATTGGCTTTTTGCAATGTTAGTATCCGTGAAACTGGCTGGACTAGTTGAATGAGTAATATCTATTGTTCATTAGTTGGTTATTTTTAATGAAAATTCTTTTAATTATATTTTTTCCACGGCAATTTTACGCTGGAGTCCAAATAGTAACTAATCATTCCGCAGAACGCAGAACGCTTGACTTCAGTCGTCCGTCGCTGCTTCTATTGTAAAAACGAGGATGACACAATTGTCAAGCCATTTTTTCTGCGTCCAAGTGGCTCAAGGTTTCATATGTAATATTGTTCTAAACGTCTAGAAATTACCTAGATCGAGTTTGATACCTAAGCAAAAAACCTTGACTTCATAATAAAACAGATAACCGTAAATAGTCGAGTAAATATTTGATAGCCAATTGACCAATAGTGGTTTCGCGAGCCTATTTTTACAGCTATTATCTGCAATATAATAATAATTCACCCGAGCGCAGATTCACCGTAATAAAAGCCGAGTAGACAATTTTTCTTGGCGCTTTTCCGCGCCCATAACTGTAATGAATATTAATAAGTCAAAACCGAAAAGCGAAGTTTACGAATGTCGTTTAAAAGTCCCCGAACCTTGATTTACAGCCTTATTTATTTTTATATCGTATTAAAATTCATGCTCACACCGTGGCACAGAATACTCGAATAGCAAACACAAGAGAAATTTCAATTTAACATCGCCGCAATCCGCAGGAACCACACGTGGGCGATTTTATTCAATTCGTAAAAGTATTGTCGGAATACGATTCCGACAAGGAAGCCAGCTTTTAAATCACTCGTTAAAATATTTTGATTGGAAGTCTGATCGACTTAATCGTCAAATTCAATGCGGTCTTTATTATCTCATGTGAAATTGATCGCTTCAGCCTTCACGCTCCGAAATATAACAGGACTGGTTCAAATAAGCGCCAGTAATTGGCTTTAATATAATATAGAGCCATCTACAGTTTTCTACTGAAAAACACGGTTTCGATCAAATATATGCCCCCAAAAATGGCGGATAATATGTTATTTGATGATCGATGCGTTGCATTTTATTGAATATTGATTTCGATTTTTTTTTTGGAAAAAGGAGGAAAAAAAGGAGTTTCCGTCGATTATCTCTGATTTGGGAGGTTCCAGATTTCTTTTCAATTGGTTAATACAATGATCTATGACCCGTTACTGTCTATACGAGTTGTCAAACTGAGTGAAGTGGTGCTCGCACTTGTTTATTTCGTCGAAAGAGCTTGATTGAAAATTATTCTTAGACAACAAGTGATGTAATCAATCGATCAGTTTGTATTCGGCTCATTCTGGGTGATTAGCGTCCCCTTGGCAGCAAGACATTTTAGTTGACGCACCCTGTATATGTAACTTTGATGCAAGAGATTTTTATAACGCCCTTTGAAATAGATTCAATTTGTTGTATCATTCGGCCCCCTTTGCCGGTTTTTTGGGCTCCTTTGGTCTAGGGTAAGAAGTCTATTTTGGAGGTACCACGTGTCTATGTTGGTTTTATTTCGTCTGAATATTTGGCATGTCTATTTTGTATTCTTTTCGTCTCTTCCTTAAAGGTATTGCGTGTTGTCCTTGTTTGCGTGTCTTATTTGGATTCGTTTCGTCAGTTCAATTAAGAAATTTCGTCCGTCTATTTTAATAATGTTTATTGGGAAGAATTTGAGACTCTTTTTGGGCTATAATTCATCATATGTCAATTTTGTAGGTGTCTCATGGCTATTTAACGTCCTATTTGAATTTGTTTTATCCGTCATTTCTAGAAGTTTCGCATTTCTATTTTGTCTTTGTTTACTTTGTATGTTTGCTTATTCATTTTAAGATTGCTTGGTCTGTCTATTTTGTACATTTGCAAGTCTACTTTATGTTTTTTTCTCACTTTCTTGCATGTGTTATAGGTTTATATTGAGTGGTCTGTTTGTTTATATTCAGGTCTGATTCCTTATTCGATCGCAATGGCAAAATTCATTCATTGCTGGATTTTTGAGAATTTTTTGCCACCTTATTTTCATACCTGAGGATTTTTGAGTCGGCACAAACGTACCTACGAATGTGCTTTTTGGGTAGAATTAATGGAGGAATGAACGACTCTGCAAAAATTTCAAAAAAGTGAAAAAAATCCAAACATTTTCTTTTAAATTCGAGTAACTTGAAAACTATTTCTGATTGGGATATGAAACTTTTTTATCCCAAAAAAATACGAATTGGCGTTTTTTTGTCGGAACATTTGAAATGTGGATGCACACATTTAAAGAAACACACTGAAATCTCAAAATACCACAATTTTTCTGAATATGACATGAACAGTTAACACTCCAGAATTTTCGCTAAATGACTTCTATTTACTTTCGCTATGATTGTCTTTACCGACAGACACAAATCGCTGTTTTGGAGCAAAAACAAATCCAAACACAAAAATTTTCGAACATTTTCTAATATAACGCAACGTCGGTTTTCAAACATTCAATTGCTATCAGTAGGACTAGAATCGTCTTGATTACTATCCATGTCTAAAATGAATCATTTATGAGAAAAAAAATTTACAAACCGTTTTTCTATAAGTGATAACTTTCTTCTGTGTAACTTATGTTTCACGTCTGTACTCTGTGTTTGTTCCATTTAACTATATTAAAGATTCCGTGTCTATTTCTGCTTTAACTCGTTTGTTTGTTTTGGAGGTATTTTTGACGAATTCGGTAGAATTTATGAAATTTAAATACTTATCTACTCGTCATTCGTGTATAATGTAAGTCGCCCGTGAATGTGAAAACTGATCACATTTCCGGCATTGCGAATAATCATAACTCCGGAATGGCGAAGTCGTAAATATCGAATGATGATTGCTGTTAATTTTTTATAAAAAATGAATTTTTCGGGAATTTTTATTTACATTTTTCGATTTTTGGGAGTTCATTTCAATTTACGACAATGACAGTGATCAATATTTTTGATTTTCGTTGAAAAGTTGTAAAATCTTCCCCTAATTTCTTTAACCATTCCAGAAGCTTCATTTTTATTTGTATTGTAACGCTTGCGATATTTTAAACTTAAATTTACTTTTAATATCTTCACATCTTTGGAATTTGTGCAAATTTCTGGACGATAAGTTATTTTCTGTCAATATCCATGGATTATTATAAAATTCTTTAAGCTCCTTGGTTTCTCTAAAAAGTTGCAGAATTTTATTTCCGATATCCTTCAGAAAATTTGTGGAATTTGAAAAAACCTATGATGAATGAAATCGGTGAACACGATTTTTTCTAAAAAAAAAGAATGGATGCAAATTCCTTTAAATTAAATATTCAGACGTTTTGTGGATGTCCTGTCATTTTTTCATGATAATACAGAACATGGTATTTCTGTTTCTCTCAAAACGTCCCAAATTATTCCACGGAAACCCGCGAGGAGTGTTTCAAATTTATAAATAATCAATAAAAATGTAATTTGATTTGCGCATTTCAACGTTGTTAACGCATTTCAAATTCGGTACACCAACTCCTCTGAATTATCTTGTTTATTGATTTTGTTATTGAACATAACTTGATCGAATTGAAATGATAATGAAATTGATTGAATTATCTACCTTCACAGCAAAATTTTTTGTTCACGCCGCCACTAATTTATTCAATGTTCGATCTCTTTTTTTCTTACTTCAGAATAGAGTGTTCAATATACTTATAATTACGAAACAGAAAATAGAGCAATCGAAACTTAATTTCATGATGATTCATTAATTATTGCGTTCTGATAGCATTCGTCATCACGTGCGAAGTTACTCTCATTTCGAGTACCTACCTACTTTTAATAATCTTTCAAATAAATAATACGTAGAGGTAGAGCTGAATACCACGAATGGAAAATTTTAATTCTGCTTTTGTCGTTGAGTATATTTAGATGTCATTTCCAAAGGGATTTACGAGAATTTTTTTATCTTCGTTACGCGATTCGTAAAGTTTGTGACAAATAGGAAATGGAATATTTACTCGGCGCACTTTGAATCCTGAGCTTTCAGTTTCAAACGGTTGGAAATATTCCAATAAAAATGTTTCTGCATATTAGTTCCGGAAACGATTTTCGATAATACGCTCATGAAATAGTTTTATGTTCATTTCGTACATATGCTTCTTAAACAGTTTACAACATGATCCGCTCGTATTGCAACACACCCGCCTAAATTTAACATAAATGAGTAAACGGTATTCTCCATTATTAATAAAACCAGAATTTTATGCAATATAGCGAATTTAAGATGACAATTTACGGCATTCACTGAAGCCCCTCATGTCTAAGCCTATATTTTCCAGCTAGAGTATTCAATAGCAGCGAATTACAGTCTTCAGAATTTCATTATTCTGAACCCGTATTACGTCTGGGATGTTTTCAGCTTTCATGCTAGTTACAAATTAAATTTTTAATGCATGTTTTCCTTTCTTCTAGTTATAATATGTCTTAGTGCCAAGTTTTCTTCACAGGATGCTATGGCAGAAAAGAAACTTACTGCTCTCTGGATTTCTCGTTAGTTGGAACAAAGTGCTATCATATCAGCACAGAGAATTTGACATGGGATGACGCTTTCTACGACTGCTTGGGCAGAAACAGTTCTTTAGCTATTTTGAAGAATGAAAAAGAAGCAAGAACCTTGAAGAAATATTTGAAATTCCATTTCAGAGGTAAAATTCATATGGATGATCAAAAGTTGGAAACTCTAAGTTCTGTTTGTAGAGTTTGGTTTCAGGGGTCGTTGGGTAGGCAGTAGATACGATTGGAAAAATGGTCGATGGATTTGGGGAGAATCGGGCGAGCCGGTACGATTGAGAGGGATACAACCCGGTAATCAACAGTGGGACTGCCTTACCTTGAACATAGGCAGAACGAACATGTAAAGTAAATCAGTCTTGTCGAAGCGTTTCGAATACGATATGCATCACAAAAAAATGGAATGGATTTTAGATGGATGTCGGAATCATGTCTGCGACGGCGGGGTTTCGTGTGCGAAAAGAAAACGAGACGTCCACTGCCAATACGACGAAAATTTGACAAAAAAATCTGCCGAAAAAATTATTCCAATATCACGGAGAGCCAAAGGAAGAAATGTTTAAAGTTGGCGAAAGCCAGTCGGATACCTTCTTCAATGAGTAAGTTTCTACTACTATAATAAAAAAATCTTGGAAACTTTGAAAAAATGGGGATATCTGAAGGAAAAATCTATTTTTTTCTTGCTCTTTCCTTACCGATGGTGTCTGTAGGAATATATAACAGGTATAAAAAACATGTGGAAAACTGTTTAAAAGACCCACTTTTTGATAATTAATAATTTTCACTTTTTCCTCTACTTGAAATTTCGAAAAATTATGAAAACACTTTATTTTCACCGTTTTCTGAGCTATAAATATTGTTTTGTTAAGTATTTTTCAACTCGGAATTTGTGGTACAAATATTTGACATTTATCGAAAAAAAACTTTGCAAAAATAATAACCATATGAGACAGTAGTTTTTCCTTGCATTGAGAATTTAGCAAAATGAAATATATTAGGTTACAAACAAAACAACATGAAAAATTAAAAAAATAATGAACAGACCAATTGGAATCTTCTGTTGTTCCAGGTTGGGTGAATTGATTGTTTCTAATTTTATTGAAACTGATTTTGTCTAAGTAGGTTGATTAGACCAGAACTGAACGAACGGACTTTCACTGCTCGATTCATATCTAAAATATTTTCCACCCACGAAATATTCGATAAGTTATATGATCGAAAGTGATTTATTTTACCGATCCCATGTGTGCAAGCTTGCGTTACGAAAAATTGAATAAAAAATCTACGTCGCCATCAACAGAATTAAGAAAAAACCAGTAAGTAATTTCCAACGTTTTTAAAGACTTTAAGTAGATTCGCCATAAAATATCAATGAAGTCATCATGAATATTAACGACCCAATTATCAAAGATGCGGTTATGGATAGAAGCTGTAATTCATTTCATCAATTGATGGCTCATTCACTAGTATGTAGGTGGCAGAAATGAGACAAATGTGGAAACTGAAATCAAAAAGAAAGGAAAACATTGATGACCAATCTTCTCGTTTTAGACAAAAAAGAACCGGTATTACGTGTTTATGATATCGATTTATTTTTATTTTTTGGCTATTTGGTTATATTATCACCTTTTCTTATCAGCATGATAGTTTTAAATTTCAATTAAAAAAACTGTTTGGCTCGTATGATTTGTTGTGCTAGCACAAACCTTGATTGTATTTCTGACTTATGCAATAACCTCATCCCTAAAAGATATTTCGTGTAAAGTTTCATTAGATCGTTTATACCGAGAACATATTTTACAAAAGTTAAATCAAACGAAACATTCGGTAGCAATAAAACATAATCTTGGCCTTCGAACTTGTTTTGAAATTTGAATGCGGACCTAGAAAACTATAAACATTTGTTCTTTGCCAATTGTATAAATATATTTTTCTCTTCTTCTTTGGCAATGTTACGGACTCATTTTGTTAGCAATAAATTATTTGATCTTTCGATATTTTTATCGAAAAATTGAGCTATAACAATACTTTTCAAGTTATATCCATTTTGTAATGGTAAATTTTCTCAGCACAAATACCCGAAAGCCAAAAGGAATACGTATGCCCATCAAACATGTTTGTGATCAAGAACAAATGTTACCACTTCAGCCAGAACAAACTGAATTGGGATGACGCTTATTGGTCCTGCAGGGATAACAATTCGTATCTCGCGGTGGTACTCAGCAAGTACCAAAATGACCGTTTGGTTGAATTCCTTGACAGTGGTTTAGTTGGTGAGTATTGGAATATTTGAGCACCTTATAGCGAAAAATATAATACAGGAAGGCACGAGAGATGGTTAGGCGGATTGTACGACTGGAAGCAAAAGCGGTGGCTGTGGGCGAATTCAGGTGTCCCAATAAAGTACCAAGGTTTCCCCTTCAAAAACTACACAGGAACACAGTTTGAATGGAGAAGTACGACAATCGATCCAAATATCGGTAACATGTAAGTAGTATTCAAACCATTATGGTGCATTCATTCATTTCTCTCGATTTGAGGTGGAACGCCCGTTTGAGAACAGAAGCTAACCATTTCATATGCCAAACCAAAGCAAAAACGATACTAAAACTGAAGGAGTCTCGTAAATGAGCATTTCAAAACCAATTCAAAAAGGAATCAGGGAAAAGCATATTTTCCATCCAGAATTAAGTGGTAAATAAAATGATTGCATTAAGATGAGATACAAAAAAGTATTATTACATAAAATAGAAAGATAATACAGTGAGAATGTCAGTTAATAATAAAGTATATATTCACATGTAGTTTCGAATCAACAAACAACAAAAGTAGAAGAATAAAGAAATTTGAAACGAAAAAAACCAAGAATCGTTCAGCCTTTATTCAAATAGCTATATTCTTCGACTATAGGTTTTGGGTACAACGAGTTTGGACTCTCCTGAGTGTCCTTGTACATCTGGTATTTGATGGTGTCAATTGTGATGGTTGGATGAGGGCCGGTCGTTTGGTTATTGTGATACCTTCTTTCTCTAGTGCCAGTATCTTTATATACAGGTCGCTGGAGTACAATTGTGGTATCGTCGGCGCCCTTCTTCTTCTTGCCCTTCCTTCTTCGCTTCTGCCTTCTGGGAAAACCGGGAATTCTGTTATCGTATTTTGAATACCCCGCAACCTCCGACTGTCCGAAATCAAACCTATGCATCGACAAAGGTATTTCATTAATGTAAGGAGATTCTGGATCTTTCCAGACAAGTTTGGACTTCGTATGGCAAATGTATGGCTTCTTTTCCATGCACAGTCTCGTATTCCACCTGAAAATGTATTGTTTCTGTTTCAGATCTTCTGATTTGACTTGTGGTTACTTGTAATCCAGTTGAGGATCCATGATGATACAGTGCCAATTTTGGTTGTCTGTACCATTCTTGGACGCGAAACCTTGGTAACTTAGTGGTTTTCCCGAGGAAGCCCACAGCCATTTCTTCTGCTTCCAATCGTACATGCCGCCAAGCCAGCGTTCACGAGGTGCTGAAAGTAATGTTTCAATTTTTCATCTCAACTATATAAAAAGGAAAAACAAAACGAGGAAGAAACGTGAATGGGATTCAGGTCTGTGTGAAAAAATACCTCATCGGTGGAATTGGGAACACCTTAATTTTAAAAAAGACAAAAAGATTTGCCTTTGATGTGCAGTTTTCAAAAAGATGCTATAAGAGGTATAAAAAAATTTCAAAATGTTTTATGCCCATTTGCATCGCACCACTAAGTATGACTTATGTATTGACTGAAACCTAACTCGAAGATTTTTGCTGCCTCGTCATCGAAACCCTATCCTAAAGTCAGGTGGCTTTGAGACTGCGCGGTTTGAAAATTCCCCCTCTTGACCAAATTATTCGATGCCTAACTTACGCTCTTGCGGTGCAACGAAACTGTGACTCATCTTAGGATTTAGAACTTACGCCGATTATAAGTACTATAGTACTTATTGTTACGCCGTCTGTAGACGGCGCAAACGGGCATTAGTAGCACAGAGAAGGAATTTTCTTCTTTACATGGACGTTGTTTCTGTGCTTCCTTGCAGAAATTGAATGTTCTGCTATGACGGTATTTTGAGTTTGTTAAAATAGTGTTTTTTCGAATGGTCACTCCCAATCGTGAAATTGCAGTGTGGATACATTCCTCTTTATCTAATAGAGAGGTTTTTTTCGAATAAACAAATTCTCTCCCCCGAGCGAAAACTCTGTGAGCTCATCCACTGTCGAAAACTATTTTCAGAGTTGAAAGAGACAATTCGGAATCATAATCAGATTAGATTTTCCTGCCATTAAAAAAAACTATTGGTAAAAAGTGTCTTAATTGTAGTACAAAACATTATACTATTGATTGCCGACGGATCGATTCAACCAAAACTCACATTTTTTTCTAAGTTTTGCGTTTTATCTTTGACGAGTATTCTTTACGACCTATTAAATAATGTATCAGAAGTAGGGGATTACCATTTTGAGCTTTTTGTTTTAGGGTAGCGCAGGGGGTTGGTCGGAGTGAGTCCATAAAAATACCTTTTTCTTTTCCCTTTATATTGAGATTGAAAATCAATCAAATACATCCCAAACCTTTTACGCTGGAGTTCTACACAGACAAAAAATACAAGTTGGACAGCTAATTCAATTCGCTTTGAAAAGAGAAGACTTTGTTGATTGGAAATTGTTTTGCGTTTTGACCAATATATTTTGCTCCATATTAACAAAGCATAGCAGATAACTTAAATAAGATTCGTAACAATTCTAATACAGAAATGTACGCGACTTCTTGTTTCAGAAAACTTAATTCGAGAGCAGGAAAACGTAAAATGTGCGCTTTAGATTTAACAAAGCAATAAGAAGATGTTCTGACAAGTTCATAAACAAACTAGCAAGAGCGAGAAACGTAGAAATGCGGAATCTTGGAGTCTTATCTGAAACAAACTAGTTGACAATTAAATGATGGGGAAAGAGCAGGAAGTAGGGAGTATGAACTTTCCTTGGGCGAAAATCCGGAACGCATTCCCGGGAGTTTTGGCAACAGCCATAACGATCTTTTATCAGGAACGTATCCGTGACAGATTCGAATTAAAAACAAGAACGGCGATAGATCTATACTAATAACAGAAGAGAACGTAAAACGGATACAAATTCCGGAAACGAGATCGTTATTTCCAAAAAACCTGGAGGACTGAAATACGAAAGTGTTGGAAAGAGGAAGGTGAATTTTTATCACGGTCGAATACCAACAATGTAACGAATTCGAATGAAATTCAATTAATGTCCCCATAAATGGCAAAACACTTTTTTATCGAGAAATGTAAAAAATAAAGCTTGAGGCTAATTTTAATTGATTGTTTGAGGAAACGTGCAATTAATTAATTGTTTGATCTGGTAATTAATTACATAATAGGATGGAGTTTACATACCGTGCGTCGGTCGCTTCAGAATTTTTCTGATTCGCCTGTCCTGATTGGGGGTTTTGATTATAGCAATGTTGCTTTTTCTGTCACGGCATTGGTAGAACGCCTCGTGCCACGTTCCGATGTTTTTGCTGAAAAAGTAACATCTTCTGGCTATTTTCACGAAATGCCGTGGACACACGTAGACTTTCTGCACGGATTCCCGGGTCGAGGTCGCGTTTTCCGCCCCTATCTCTGAAAACGCCATCGTTTAAGGAACGAGTCGGGAATCTCGACGAGTGGTCGACTCACCGGCGAGCACCGATAATATAACGAGGACAATCTCCGTGGCTCTCATCGTCTGAAAATCGAGAATATAACTGCAGCTGATAAAACGAAATTCTTTTTCTATTTTTTTTGTGGTTATAAAGTTCAATAATAGCGAAAGATAGAGGGAAATAACGGCGAAATTATTTGGCGAAACCATCGAAAATAAACTTTAATGTATCCTGAAAACTAGTCGATTTGTATTCAAAATTATTCAAGACAACTCATCAAGATAAAATAAATGTTAATGTATTTTTTTTTCTACAATTTTTATGACATTCCAAAAATTAGCGGTAGCTTCACGGATGTTGTGATGGCTAACACTGATATCAAAAGATTGTGAAGTTTTTTTCTCGATATATTGTCTAGGACAAGAGAGAATTGACCCAAAATATAAACATTTTTTTTGCCATAATTATTATTAATTAGTAATATTTATCTTGTAAAATTTCATTCAATAGAATTATTTATGCTATGTCCTTCAGTTTCAATCTCAATCAATCTATTCCACTGCTTGGAAATCTTGCTTGCAGATTTCAGTCCTAAAAACGTATAAAATACCAAAACGTCACAGGAAGCTTTTGATGGAATTTGCAAATTCGACATGCTTTAATCAGAGTTGGGCACATTTGCAATTATAAATAAGGTTGTGAATTAATTCACATCTTCCTCTTTTTTTGGTAAACGTCAATGTGAATTAATTCAAACTTCACTTATTTTCGAATTCGAATGTGAATAAATTCACGTTTGTACGTGTAAACGTTAATTAATTCATGTTCGCAACTGTTAATTGGAATTAATTCACATTCACAACTTATTTTGTGAATTGAATTAAATGCACGAAAAAATTGTGAATAATTCACAAAATATGCAAATAATTAAATAAACCACAGCAAAGTTATCTCTGTGATTGTAGGCAGAGAGTGGAATGGGTTGATGGTGTCATGACATATCGGTCCACTTCTAGAGGAGTTCCTCAAGGTAGTGTCCTTGGTCCACTCTTATTTTTGATTTACGTTAATGATTTGCCTGAGGTTGCTGATGATTCAGTTTGTCGTTTTCTTTGTATGCAGATGACAAATATCATTGTTTCCGACTCCTAGGGCGGATGATGCATTCGGTTTGGTTGCTACATAGTGCGAAGATTGTTAGTGGATGTTGATCGTTACAACATTGATGAATTTTACAACTACTGCTCTGTCCAGTATTGATCATTATTCAATGTGTTTTCGTTTTGACCTGTTTATATTTTATTATTGGTTTATATAAGTGATAATTGTTGAAATAAATCAGTGTTATTATTACCATTAATAATATGTGAATTTTTTTTGATTCACAAATATGAATATAAATTCTTTTGAATTTACGGCGTATTAGAATAAAATCCGCAGTAATTTCATTGCGAGCGGCCAACTGAATAGTATAACCGTTTTTTCTCAGAGTGTCACAAATATACTGTTCAATGGACTCGCGAGAAATGAAATTAATAATAATAATTTTAAAAGTGATAATAATAATTGTAATAATAATAATAATAATAATTATTTCATAGTTCTTACTCAATGTAAAACTCTTTTGAAATTCAATAAATAAAAAATAATAATAATAATAATGATAATAATAATAATAATAAAGAGTTGATAATTTCACTATTCCACAGCATTCTACATCCAGGTTCAGGGGTTGTTTCTCATATTTTGCTTCTATACTTCTTAACAAAGTTTTTGACTTTTTAAAATTGAGTGATTTTAAGTTTGAGAGGGAAGTAAATTTTATTTTGGGAAACAGTGCCAAATTGATTAATTCAGATTGTTAGTTTCAAGGTTGAAACTTATGTATTTGCTTTTTTCTTTCTTTTTTTTTTTTGATGCTAAGTAAGTATTATTATTTTGTATGAGTGTTTTTTGATATTAGTAGAGTAGCTTGGATGAGAGGAGAGGAAGAAAGGATTGGCCTAACGCCGCGCTTGAGTATACTTTTTAATGTAATAAGTACACAATAATTGAAATTAAATGGAATTTGATTTTAATTCGTCGTAAATTCGAAAAAAATTCATCCATACATTTGTAAAAAAGAATCACACATTTCGTTGTGAATTTTAAAAAAATCACAGCTTATTGATAATTAATTGTATTACTTGTTGGGAATTATTCACAATATTTTTGTGAATTATATTTAATTTACAGTGAAGTTGCATCACATTCACAAATAAGTGATGTATGAATTGATTCACATTCACATTCACCAAAAAAAGGATAATATGAATTAATTCATATTCTTATTTATTAAAACAAATGTGCCCAATTCTGGCTGTAACGAGAGACGAGACCTCACAGAGACGACTGTATCGTGGATATGAATAAAAAATTCTAAGATTAATTTAAATGATTCTTAATCTCCTATCGTATTGACTCCAATTGTTTCGTACAACTCAAATAAAAACTTAAATACATCGATTTATTTACCAGACGACAAGTATTTATCCACCCGGGGGGACCGTAGGCGGTAAATTGAAGAACAACTCTCGTCGAGATTGAAAAAAAAAGAGCAGTCGGGACTAACTTTTGTTCAGAGACATCGGGAGAAATTCCTTAGGAGATTCCAAGATCGAACGACTAAACTTTCGCGGGCAAAACATTCGGCGAGAATTCCTCGCAGACTTAAACGAGGAAAAGTGGAACTTGATGAGAGAAAATTGGGGAAGAAGGCTTTTAAATGGAACAGAAGAGAAATTATTATTTTGCGAAATCTTGAAATATATTGCTACCACTAAGGAGCAGCTATTTATTAAAATTTGCGGCGTTTTCCAATTTACTCGCTTGATTCTTCATTAAAGCCGGCTGCTCGAGTGTTTTTTTTTCGATAAGTAACGAAAAAGTTTCTGAAAATTGTCATAAAAATGATTTATAGAACTTTTAATACTAACGGCCGATTCTAGCTTGGTATTTAGATAATACTTCTAATTATATCGTTATTAAAGTTGTGAAAACTGGAAACGAGAGAAATGTTGTATCGGCAGTATCAGCGTCATAAATTTACCATTCACAGTTTCATGTAACTGAAATAGACATGGAGTTTACGACTGCAATAGATTTTTCATGCTGCACATTCCTACCTGATTTGCAATTGGTTGTTTCATAGATCTCTTCCACGACTTGGGAAGCGCTCATTTTATTTTTGGTTAATGGATTTTGACTCGCAGAATTAAAAAAAATGAATGATGATACAAAGTGTCTTTATTTTGAACTCGAATTCTTGGACAGTTTAGTGGCAAAGGAAGTCGAAAATCACGTTGAAAATAATAAAAACAGTTTTCCAAAAATTAGGAAATATACAAATCACAAACCAAATGCCGGGAATTCTTTATTTTTAAAGAAGACTTAGCAAAGAAACTTTTTTGTCCGTTTTGCTTTCAATGAACAAATCGTTGTTCGTTCAACGACAATAAGAATAAAATTACAAACATTGAGTTTGAGTAATAAATATAGAGAGATAGATAATTCTGAATTTTAATAGAAAACTTGAGAACAAATTTACCCGCCGGCTTGGAAACGAGCGGAGTTCACATTTCCCACAAATTGAACGGCTGATTTGGATCTACCGAATGAAGCGGGTGGCCAATTAGTGATTATCAGAACCGAACAATAATTTAAATCATTTTTCTTAGCAAAATCGATTTTCTCCGTTATGGAATTATATAAATAATAGCCTATTATTACAAGAAATTTGAATAATAATGAGTCAAAAGTTGCTCGTTATTAATTTCAAAGTCCCAGAAGCAATCGATAATAAACGAGAAAGTGGATAAGCTCGAATAATCCAAATGGTGGATTAGATCGACGAATGATATTTTTGATGCTGCTTAGATTGAGAATAATCAACAAGCAGGATGAATCGTGAACAATAGAAAAAATTCGCATCTCAAGTGCTTCATTAAAGCCCTATTGAGAGTACAAAAATTATTGGAACCTCCAATTCAATCTGAACATTCCGAATTTCCAGCGCAACGGCAAAAAAAGTCCAGACTGAAACGTAATAAAGACTGAATTAATACTGATCAGATTCGTTAAGGATTATGAATATTAAATATCGTATTATCATCAAATATAACAAGTTCTTTAAAGTACTCAATCTGTCCTATACTAAAATAACTTCCACTCGTTTACTAATAAAAATACTGAATTTTTTTCACCTGTCTTTCATGATATAAAATTTTACCCCGTGAATTCTGATTAGATTTCAGGAGTCAAAATCATGTAACTAAATACTATTGTGACTTGATTCCATTATCGAAACTACTGCGGAACCTTGAAGGTCCGTACTTTTCCAACTTAAAATAATTAGAAACTATTTTTTAATAAAATCACAAAAATTGAGGGTGTGGTTCCTGAATTATTCATGGTAATGCCCACATTCCAACCACCTGTATACTCCACGTGATTTTAATTACCGTAATTTATTCGGAGAGGTGCAGATTCAGCCCAGATAAGTGATAACAAAACAGACAAAGCTCATAAAATGTATCAACTTCGAAATGCAAAAATAATGTGAGATTGAAACCTCGACGATCTTCTAAACCTGTTTCAGTTGCATCGAATGTCGCAAAAGCTAGCTAGAGAATGTATTTTTCCGCCGTCGTCGCCGATTTGCGATACGAGGAGTTAATGATCAAAATCCAGCTAATACAGGTTGAGCTAAAAGGTTTCAACGAGTTTTTCGATGGACTCCTTGGTAAATTTAAAGGTCCGTGAACCGCAAATCACGATCGCTCAAGGTATGCAACCGAACGCGTTATCTTTATTTTCGATTAACAAGCAATTTGCAATTTGTTTGGAGATATCATGGAGAAAAATATTTTTGAATTGGTGATATTTTTAGAACAGATCAATTTACCTGTTTTTCACCAACCACTTCAGACTGGAGGTGTGAGTCCAGTAATATTATTTTATTTTATTATGACGGAATAGAAAAATGTCACGAGGAAATGTCACCACCCACCCTATAGCTGAAGTGTCGAATTTTTTTCCTTGAAACCTAGGCTTCATTCACATTTAATTCGTTGAAGTCAGTTGGACGAAATTCGAAGCTGGTGAATCTAATTGAGATTGAAGTGATCGAGTTTCGTGTTGAGTTGAAAATGTTCACGGACGCTATCCGACTTTGAGATATTTATGATTCTTTTACGGTAATTGGCAAATTACTTTTTTGAGGACAATTTAGTTTCAAGTAATTTGACATATATATTTAGAGAATGAAATCCTTTTATTTTTTGAGCACAGGAGGATCGTCAAGGTTTTTTTTATTGGCAGTGACCTACGACTATTATGTATGAATGATTGAAAAATTAAGTTTATTTTAGCATTTTTTTTTCATACTTCAGAAGTAATTAACTTGAGTTGTGTTTTTTTTTGCATAATCGGCGAAGAACTTGTACTTCCAGATTTAGAAAGTTAATCTTGATAGAATCCCACCACATTTGTAATATAATCTCCTGAGTAACATTGTGCAATATTTAGCAACGTTCAGAAGTGCCAATATCGCTTGTAATTTTTTTCTGCCAATTTTGCCCCCTTTGAGACAGCTTTATAGATTCAAAAATAAATCTGAAATCAAATTTCAAAATGAACGATTCTGTGTTCTGAAAAATCGCGAAAAATCTGTTCATATTCATCAGAAAAATGGGATAATTATTGCATTGGTACAAAATATCCACACTTGTCGTCTGTACCATTTTATTGTTTACAGACTTAATATTTTCGTAAAGACATCAAAGATTCTTTACTATAAATGTGAAATACGTAAGACATCTTCCGCCTTGCTGCCAGTAATAGATTTTTCATTGACCAATTTGTTTCCTGACCATGATGATCTCATGCGTTACGCATTCGTCTACATAAATACGTCGTCGGTTTTATCACCTAAATTCGAGACGTCTGATTTATGACTGAATAAATTATTGATAACCCATTGTTAGTGAGACAGGGAAAGGATTTTCGGCAACAAGTGATCGTTCTGAAAGCTGACTGGACAAGGGTGCTCCCGAAGAGACAGGGGTGAGAAAACGAACATGGCATCTCCAAAGAAAGCCATCAAAGATTGAGTACATTGAAGACTCAAGTATTCTATTAGTTCGCAAACAACATCCTTAACTGAAATTAATTGATCGTAACTTTGATTTTATTCGCAATGATGAAGTAGGTAAGGTGGAATTAAGAAAAAACGATCATCAATCGCAGATGCAAAACCAGATTTCAGCGCTCGTTCTGAAATAAATGAATAGGAATATCGAATTAAAACTCCGCTTGGAATTTCGGGAAAGCATGCTAATGAAACTGATGGATCTATAGAAAATTCATCAACAAATTAAATTTGCATAAGAAGCATTAAGTATAGAAAATTCTAATGAGAATTTCGCGTTACTTTCTATACAGAAAAAAACGAAATTTTGATAATTTTAGACGTGTTGCACAATCGATAAGTAATGATGCAAATGGAAGAGACTTTCATTCAGAAACCGGCACAATTTTAAATCAGTGTATCCCATGAGTGAGTGTTAGAAATCTGAAATTGAAATAGCGAGCATCGAAGAAACTCTCCTTGAATTCAGAAAGATTCCTGACTAAGTCATCACTTCCATTATTCAATCTAATTTTTCTTTAATTTATGAAAACATGAATCCGCTTATCCGTTCGAGACGTAATAGTTAATACTTTAGGTAATCCATCGGAGTTAAGAAAAACAATACGTTACCTCTTCAGAGTACGCTACGACCCAACACGAGATAATAATGAATGAGATAATTCGTATTAGAGCACTCACACTCACTCAAGTGAATTCGTAATAAGGCAACGTCGTCGGGAACGAACACAAGTTTAAGCAAGGAGCACAATCCATGAACTTAAGCCGACTGATCGTAAAGTAAACCACAGTGTTTGGTGCGACAAAAATACCGGCCGACTGCAACTTGAAACTATGCTAAATAGTACGGGAGAAGAAGGGGATCTTGCGAAACTTTCTATCGCTAAACTATTTTTCTTTGACTTTCTTATACGACAACGACATTAAATTCAAAAACTCGAAAAATTTAACAGGATTCTCAACATATGCGACAGTTGCTTACACTTTCAGTCTTTTATAACAAAAAAACGATTTACACTAGTTTCTTGATGTATGTGGGGTGATATGAAATTAATATTGATCGATTTCTTTCAAGAAAAATTATGCTATAAAAGCAACAAACAGACATTTTCAACTTAATGCCATCTCATACTCATACTGGAAATACTTGATGGATATATTCAATCAAATCTGATACGTTATTTCATTTATATGTATTCAGCATTCCTAAAAGGAATTTTATACCCAACATATGAATATTTAACTGAGATTTTTCATTAAATTTTAATTAACGTTCATTCTCTACCTACGTTGACAATTACCAGATAAATGCAACGGTGCAAATTCGTTTTTTCATGGACTATCTGCATTTAACATTTCTATAATTCGAATGATCTGGATCTGGTATAATAAAACTCCTGATTTCCGGAGTCCATCATTTCAAGAAACCTCGTTGCATGAACGCTATCATTCGGTCATAAAGTTTATTTGGGTTAGCTGCGCCTGTTATTGAAAACTATCAATTTTCATCAACAGAGAAAGCTTTGAACGTGGTGCCAAAACGAAGAAATATCAGACAACTCTTATTGTTTACACAGATAACAAAAAAAAAATAATAAGATGAATGGTTGTGTTTTATATCTGTTTAAAAAATAATTATGACTTGGCAGGATATCAATGGTGGGAAATGCTGAACAAGTGGAGTTGTGTCCATCAAGGTGCATACATTTTAGGCTAACAGGTCCTTTTGTTTCATAGATTCAATCTACGCCTCGACGTAAGATTTTCTCGGTCGAAAATGTTCAAGCTGCGTTATTCTCGTGATTAAATGGGGAAGTGAGTAGTTTTTTCCATCAACCGGGCGACGAGGACAAATTCTTACTCTTAAATCCGTCCCGAGAACGCACGACAAATGTATTGAATCGCTTTCCTAAATAACATAATCCATCAATGAATCAACTAAAATTGAAACATTTTTTTGAAAATATTTTGTGTTTTATATACTCCGTTTTGCACTTGTTTTATATTATATTTCTGTTTCACAAGGACGGATCCCAGTGGCGTAACTAGTCTGAGTGCTGCCCAATTCAAGTATTCCCCGTGTGCCCCTATGCGTTCACTTTGCTAAAAATTCTTCAGAATGTCACTTTTTTGCGCCCCCTTTAGGCCTACTCCCCAATGCGCCGCATTGGTTGCATTGGCGTTAGTTACGCCACTGGCGTATTACAAGTTACTCAAAAAAAAGCTCCTCACTTCTGAAACACGATAATTTATTCTGGGGGGGGGGGATAGGGCGGGGGAAATATTGCTGGTTTCCTAAAAATAAGAAAAAAAGAACCTTCACTTCTGAAACAGGGAAATTTTCTCGGTCTGGGTGGGGAACACGTGCCCCTGCGCTTCCTCCCCAATTCCTGAATCCGCCTATGCTGTTTCACGCTCATTCTTTGAAATTTCACCAAAACTCAAATATTCCTACAGAAAAATCAAGATCGTCACAAACAAACAAAACACATCCGAATTTTCAACAGAGTGTCCAAATTGACCCTGATTTTGGAGATTTATTGAAGGAACTATTGACAAAATATCTCCAACAGCATCGAAAAATCGACTTATTTTTTGATATAAAACCACAAAGTAATAGAAAACTATTAAAAAGCAAAAGTATTTAAGAAACCCAAATACCAAAAAACATGGTTTATAATAAACCAAAAATAATGTTTCAACATTTACATGATTTACTTTGATTTCTTAAGTTTCTTTCTTTTGTTTCAAATTTCAAATGTAGGAAGTTCCGCAAAAGATTTCTAGAGATCGAGAGAAAATTGAAACTGAAATAAGATTTTAAAACAAAAAAAAAAGAACAAATGTAGATTTTTCCAAAAGGACATTTCCATATCCCCCCTTTTAAAATGGTTAAATCCTTCACATGTTGGATTCTCAAACGATATTTTATGAGAACCTCAAGGTGTAATGGTAGGCAACCTCAAAGAACTTGAATGGGCCTTTCCCATGCGGTGGGGATTTAAAATTTGACGATTGAATACAAATATAGATTTTTTTCAACGCACAAAAATGTCTTAATCATTAATACTGGTGATAAGTTATTGAAAAATCTTAATTTAAAGTTTTAAAATTGAATTTTTTCATTGGGCAGTTTTAAGCCTCGTCACCCTGAAAGTATCCAATCAAATTTGACCGAATCTAGCAACACTGCTTTAGACTCAATGTAACTTAGGTTATAATGTTATCTAGGCATAGAACTTTAACTTCTATGTATCTATGTCATTATTCCTAAGCGACGAAATAGTAGATGGTTTGAATCTCATTCTCATGTTGCCGGTTATACAGAAAATTTAAAATTCAAATTTCCCGCCTTTCAAATCGTTTTTTTTTTGTAAAAAAATAAGAGGATTTAGAAAACAATTTTTTGGGAATTTGTTGATTTTAAATTGATTTATTTAATTATGCAATAAAAAAATCATGAGAAAGGCCCACTAATGCATTGGATGTTGTTTGATAGACTTTATCGACAAATGCAATCTACTTTAAAGAAAAACCCAGGATCAGAGCACCGAGAATTAAGATAAATTCCATTGTTCCAGGTCCTTCTTAGTTTGAGTTGGAATTACTTTTGATACTGGTTTACTAGGGATAGAACAAATAAAACAAATAAGGGGGATATGATCTGCTACAACTCATAGGTTGAGAGCGGTTACTGGAAGAATCTGGGGCACTAATGCCCCAGGGGAAATATACGTTAAAGCTATTTAACCAACAATTTTATATGGTGCCGAAATGTGGGGACAGAGGATTCAAAAACATCTAGCAGCGGACTTTTCTTTTTCAATCAAGAACAATCACACAGTCAATTTTTGTCAGCAAAATTTTTGGCTCCTGCGCACTTCCACTCATGGTGGGCTCGTCGCCGTCGCCGCTCGTAATTTCTCTCGTTCAGTAGCGTTGTTATTCGACGCGACCCAATAATTCGCAAGTTGGCGTAGGTCGTCACAGTCACACAAGATTTTAAAACCTAATCACAATAACAATTTTTTGAAATCACTAATTTATCATGACTTCGATTAACTGTGGCTTCATGGAAACTCTACAAAAATTCGTATACATCAAGGTTTGCTTGACAAAAAGAATGTCTCTTATTCGTAAAAATTACATATTGTAGTCCCCGCTTCATACAGGAAACAATTTGCTTCAGTTAAACATTCCATTTCAACGAATATATTTCACCCTGATTCTTCCCTTTTCCGGATGGAACGCTAATACCTAATCTATACGTAAATCCATCAACAATCGCAGTGGAAAATCCGTATCATGTTTCATTTAACGTATTGCCTCCAGGGTGGATTTTTCGAACGCAAATGGCTCTTTTATAGAACGAAGAATCGACGAAAATTGTACAAATCTCGTAAACGGATTCTGAAGAACATAAAATGAGGCGACCTGCTCGTTACAGATTAGTTTGAGTGGTCACAACTAAGGACTGATGGGTATCATTCTTATTCATAATGACACAATTTTTCCACGTTTCTCGTCCATCGTTTTCATTTATCAAAATAAAGTAGCCGTTAAATTCAACAGATGAAAGCGCACGACTTGAAACGGGGCCACAAAGACAAAACATTCAATTAAAAAACTCTTTAAAAATAAAGCGTCTATTCTTATCGAATTTTTCACGGCCGATTTGTTCAATTGACGATTTCAAAAACAAACTACTCCAACAAAAAAGTATCTTGGTGATTCGGCTTCCGGAATGTTGTTTTCAAGCCCAGCTCTAATGCATTATCCTGTTTCTTAATGTGAATAAGCACATACCTGAATGCAGTAGCGATTTCTTGTTTCCTTCAAATGAATATACGATTTCAGCTTAATCTTGCAGATTAATTTCATATTATCTTTAAACGTTTCTGAACATACGATTGCATTTAAAATTTGCAATTGTAATTAGTACGTTAAGGAATTCGTTGTTTCTGTTAAATAAGTTATCTGTAAGAAGATGTTAAATACATCCTTTTTCTCATTATATTACATCGATTATTCGCTCAACACGAATTGATAAACCGCAATATACGGATGAAAAAGATATAACAGAAATGTAATTACGTTTCTCCCTTCCAATAACGAAATAATATTTCTCCCGCCCAGGCATTCAGTTCATGTCAAAACAGCCGAAATCGATAAAAAATAAATTAATAGTGTTTCATAGATTGACAACAATGTTGCCTGAGTGTCTAGTGTCCCTCTTTTATAAACGTCCTTTCAGCCATACAAATGAAAAAAAAAGATATATCTAATTTCATTCGGGGTTTTATTAATTTTTTCAACTCTTTAAAAGTAATTGCACGAAAGAGAATAAATTACGCAAGTGGAGAGAAGGATGATGGTGGTGTCGCAAGAGAGAAGATTCTTGGATTCGTTCAACGAAGTTTCTTGCTCGGACTCTCCTGCAAACCGATACTAAAGTTATGACGGATCATTCGTAAAAATTACCGTGAACATCGACCACGATGCTTGCCTGCCTGGCGTTCGAAGGCACGCAGGAATAATTACCCTGATGACGCGATTCCGTTTTTGGGAAAATCAGCTCGCTACCCTGACTGCCTCGTCGTACCGAAGCGTTGTCTTCGAGATCGTAGTTGATCATCCTATCGAAATGGTACCAAAAAATGTACTTGGCCGGTTTTTTCGAATTATGAAGTACGCAGCTTAGCCGCAGGGGCGAGAATAATTTCACTTTTATTATACCGGCTTCTTCCCCATCGGAATCCAAAATTTTCGCCGAAGCTTCTGCATTAAAATCAAGAATATTACTAACAAAAAAAAAATCTGGCGATAAATTTGCTCACCTACCAGTTTAAGCTTGATATATAATGTAATAACGGGATCGATAAGGGCGCGACAGGCGTACAATCCTTCGTCGCTCTTCTGTGTATATCTTATGAGGAGACCCCAATCCTGAAATAACGATTCACTTCTATAAATAATAAATGAAATCAGCGAAGATTCCCCTTGTGTGTAAATACATAGTACAGAATTGAAAAGCGAGCGCTACTTTATGCACCAGGAACACAAATCGTTTTGCCTTTGATAAAAGAGTTTCTTGTGAAATATGTAAATAAATAATGTGAAATGAATATCATTTTGTGTCATTATGCACCTACTTTGGAACCGTCCTGTTTGGTCACCTTGAATCTCTTATCGATATTCACGGTAGTGTGGTTGATGGAAATTTCAGTCTCTTCGTTGGTAGCTTCGTCAATTTTCAACCATACCACCTGGAAACCATTAACTGCGTAGCACGCAATTTTCTCCACGATATTTTTTTAACACACCGTCATATTTTCTTCTCTGTTGAAAGGACACGCTAAACTCACGTCGTCCATCATCTGTTCCTTGAGGGAATCATTTTGTTTCGTGAAATAGACTCCGGAGCCCGACCTGATTTTCCTAGTCAGATCGTATTTTGCTACCGCCTTCGAGGTTGCGGCGATTTCTGCCGGGGAATTGAGGTAGGTAACAACAGTGAACGATCCGTAACCACTTACCGTTCATCACTTTGACGAGTTTCCAATTTTCGCAAAATATGTCGCGAATCGCCGCTAGCAACCAGAAGCACACTATTTTCTGCGGGAACATCGTTGAAATGAGGAAAAACCCGTTTCCAGCGATTTGCCGACAGACGGAATGTCTGGCGCCAGTTTTCCATCCTTGCGCGAATCTCCAAGGGTCGTTTTCGATTTTCACCCCCGTTGCGGCTCGTTTAGTAGCAATCGACCCCTTTATTAAATCGTCGATTTATTTAACGAATGGATAGTTGGTTGGGGAATATTCATTCACCTAGAACTCTACAATAGAGATAAAACTATAAATTTCCGGAATTTAAGATATATAGGGGCGATAAATCGCCATTTATCCAATGCGCACTTTTTGTACATGTTTCAACCGCGAGATTTATCACGGTCGGAAAAAATTGCCCCGGAAAAAATCCTCGATTTCCTAATTTAAATAGACCCGGTTCAACCTCCCATCCACTTTCAACTGATATCGCGAAGGTGTGATTAATGCTCCTTCGTATGACGAACCAACCATCTGAATTATCTTCGGCGGTCCGGAAGAAAAATCCCCGAACTAACGCGCAATGACAAATTGCTCCGAGTAATTCTTCTCAACCCCAACTCCTACTCCGCTCCACCTAAGGGATCATAAATCGCGTTTGAATCGACGATGATTCTTCAGAATTTCCATATTTTGATAGGAAAGGAAATTCGTTTGGCGTTTGTTCCGATAAAAATTATTTAGAAACTTTCACCTCGAACGGAGTTCCCTTAATTAGGACCAATTTTGCCTCAAAGCCTAATTAAGAAACTTTCTGAATTTTTATCGTCCGGAAACTCCCGAACGCCATCTTCCTTAATTACCGAGGCTGCTTCTTCCTGCTTCGCGCCTTTTTGATCAACCCCGAACATGCTACGCCCGTTGGCGGGTTAGCAGATTGTCGGGATGATCGGATGACAGGAAACTATAGTTAATTACCCCTTTGGTATGGTGTTAATTTTCCGGCTTTGAATCAATTTGATTTCGTTCGGGGGAAAATTTCAGGAAATGCTTAATTGAGGGAGAAATTAACATTGATCCAAGCCATTGTTAGAATAACAATACCCACTTGAATTTACTCTTATCACCTATCTCTTTATTGCTGATCACTGTAGTTATTATACAGGCTGTCTCAAAATTGACGTCCGTCCTCTCAGGTGCTGCAAGAGTGCTTTTTTTTCCGATTGTCCTTTATTTGAGAAAAAAAAACGATTGAGAACATATATTCTGAAAACAATAAATAAACATGTACCAAGTGAGAGAATAACTTTTCCTGGAAGACGGATTGGGAGAGGTGGGTCCATGTCATGGCCTCCTAGATCGCCGGACCTCAATCTATTGGATTTTTTCTTCTGGGGGATTTGCAAGACATGGCTCGTATTCACGCAGCTGTTGCGTTAGTGGATGGGAGTATGCTACAACGGGTTCGGGAATCGATGATAGTGTAGAAGATGGTTTATTTGAACATTTGTTGTGATAGCAGCGGCGCATTCAGTAATTTATGCTTACTAATTTATCTCTTTTGAAAAAGTTTGTTCTCAATCGTTTTTTGGTCAAATCTCTCAAATAAAGGACAATCGGAAAAAATGGAAAAAATATACACCCGAGAGGACGGGCGTCAATTTTGAGACAGCCTGTATACTTTTTTCAATACGCCTTTTATAACTTCAATTGTCCCTCAAGTAGCGTTTAAGTTTAGATAGAAAGAATGCCAATTTGTTCTCAAAACAATAGTGGAGATTAATATCATTTTTCTGAGTTTAAGGACAATAAATGATTTCAAACTGAAAAACACGCAAATTTAAGAAAGTAAAAATATGTTGTTTACAGCGTACAAAGTGTTATAAACAATTAATAGTACAGACACCACAAAAACTTGACGACAGATTGAATGCTCACAAATATAGCTTAAACGTCCTCAATTAATATAAAGAAAATTTGAAACACGAATTCAACTATAATACAGCAAAAATTGTAGCAATAGAATAGAGATATCAAGAATATCTCGGTATCAAGGTAACTCGGTTTACTCTAACTCGGGTTGAGATTAAACGAGGTTTGTCGACTCGGGTTGAAATCATTCTAACCCAAACGACAACGTGTAAATCGTGAACCTAACTCGATTTCAGTAACTCGAACTGAACTCGAGTTAGACAATTTTCAATTCGGGTCAACTCGAGTTGGCGAAAACCAGAGATGGGCCATCGCTAATTTGAGATTGAAGTATTGTGCAACTCGTTTCTCAAAACAATCGATAATACTGCGATAGTGTTAAGGCGCTTCAGTTTGAACGGCACACTTGAATGGACAGTAACGTGCTGCACAGTATAGCGCATGAGCGACACACTCTAAAAAGGCGGCGCACTTGATAAGAGCAGCTGCGGCTCCGTCAAAATAAACGATTCTTTCCAATTTGAAATAACGTTATAAGAAGGCATTGATGAATAATTTTATATTTTTATGAATTGAATTGAATTATTATCATTGATATATTGGTTCAAGCTTTCGCGGCCCACGTTCACTCAAACAGTGCACACGGTAATCGGTGCTATGCAACTCATTAAAGGATAAATCAACAGAAATCGACCATTTTCTGCAGTACCCGCGATTAGATAAGATAATATGTTCTCTGACGACGTCGTGTTTCGGCGGGTCGAACGCACTCAACGAGTATAGAAAAATAATAGACGTAAATAGAGTTGCGCCTGGTCAATTGACCGATTTTGACCAAGTTACAATCGGTCAATAACCACGTGAAGAACGCCTCACCAATTCACTTTCAAACTAAATGCGGTTGACAAGTCCAAACAGGGCAGTGCTGCCAGGTCTAGGGGGAGTTTCCCTAGCTCTAGGGAAATTTTAGTCCAACGAGGGAAAAGGCAAAAAAATTTACCTGTAGAACAAATTCTAGCGAAATTTGGTGTGAAAATATAGAGGCATCTCGTAGAAATGTATGCAAAAATAAGTTGAAGACCTTTTTTTTAAGTCACCCATGGAAAATGGACTTCGCGAAAGAACTGTCTAGGGAATTGAGGGTATTTTGAAAATAAAATCTGGGATAAAAAATTCAAGGTGGTCTGGTAGCACTGAAACAGGCAAATGTATGCTCATCTCGATGTACCCGATGTGCTTTAACCTTTATTCAATAACTGTCACAGAAGTGTATATTTGTTTTTTACGACAAACGTCAAAATATTCAGACAAAATGAAAATACAATTTCATTATAATTTGTTCATTCGTTTTTTTTACTCACCACCAACCCACACGAATCAGAAGAGGGAAAAATTATCGGTCATTTTCGATGTGATCAAGTTGATTAACTGTCAAAATGCAAGTAATAATTATTTTTTTTGCCGCAATTGTAAATAATTGAATGATAAAAACAACAGAACGTAGTGCGGTTGCGTTTACTGCCGCTGGCTCTCGGAAGTCGAATTTCCGACTGATTGTAAGAGAGATAGATGCGTCACAATAGCCAAATACCATCGTCCAATGGACGATCGTGCATCTCTATCGCTTGTTCCGTGCTCTCGCTTTGCGGAACGTTTCCATATGAGTGATATTTTTTCGTGCATGCAGCCGGTGCTATCGATTTATAAGAGGTTATTACATCAGAAATAAACAACCTTCTAGTAGCGAAAAAAAATACAACTATATTGCGTAATTATTTTAATTCTTTTTGTGGTTCAACGTGTTTTGACATTTTTATCCAAGATGAGTTTTTACAAATTTTTAAGAAATTGTGTATTTGTATTGTCCGATAGTGTTTACTGATAAAGTAAGGCGATTTCATCGGCGAAAAATCTGTCCTCTGGTTCCCAGGGCAATGCGTACTATAAAGATGTAGTAAACTGCAGTGAATTCTGTATGAAATGTGTACTTTAAGAAGGTTTACCGTAAAAAAAAATAACGAACCATTGTAGAAAATAACAATCCTATAACGTTTTCAGTCTATCGTTCTGTTTTATACGGTTCTTTAATCTGATTGGATGAATCGTGAATATTTAGAAAAAAATCTTGATTTTGAAACATCCTTGGGTAATTGTAAAATATTCGCGATTGTCGCGGGGAACTCTTCATTACCGCTAATTGGTTGTGTCATGCATACATTGACACACAGACATCACAGTGAAGGTAGGATATATCGACGAGATATGGCTCTGCATTCTCATGCGACGGTCTTTGAAGACCATACCGAAAAATATTTAAATGAATTGAAACTAATTCTAAGAATTGAACTATTGTTGAGTTATTAAAACACAATGAAAATGAACAAACTATTACTTTTTTTCTATAAAATCGCTACTTTTTGTGCAACTAATAGTTAATTTTATAGGATTTTATAGGATATTCAAATAATTCCACTTTTTTATAGGATTAATGCAGGCGTTGAAAGATAAGCAAGTTGTTCAATCAACAACATTTCAATCAGAATGTTAATTGAATATCTGTTTGGGAAGTAACGGCAAGGTTTCAAGGTATGATTCTGATTGAATAAGAATGTGACAAGAAATGGTACATAGTCAGATGAGGCGGGTCTTGATCATGATGATGTTAATCCCCAGACAACTGGTAACTAAATTGGATTTTAGGAAAGCTACCATTCAAAACAAATTTACACGTCACAAATTCCACCCATAATTAATCTGTCTTGTACACGAGGTGTATGGAGATGGCCTCGGCCGTCGCCTGAAATTTTATGATGGATATTTTATAATTTGTATTTTGATTTTTCTATAATTTATACCATGAAACTGATCCCCGATTATTCATAGTTTATCTGTAAAATAAGTAGCTATGTAGTAGGAGAACATCAATCGGCATGAAAAGTAAATCGCCGTCATCAAAACTTTGCTTCTGTTAAGTGTCAGATTCGTTAGGAAGCTTCTTTATCGTATCAGATTCCATGAGCCTTGACATATTTCAATAATATCTACAATGTATGTCCTTTGACGCTTTTCCTGAAGATATTCATTTTAAGACAAATCTAGCCAGAGCCGATTCATTTGATTTGATTAGAAAAATTGGTCAATTTTTTAATAATTTCAAAAGTTTTGATGAGTATATTTTGCGAAATTCTGATTTTCACTATGCATAGTTGCAGGACTATCTGTAAGATCATTGAAAGGCATAATGCTGACGCCCCGTCCGGGGCAAATGCCCCGGCTTGTCCTTCCCTACATCCGGAATTGATAGTTTCACGTTTTGCTCTTTCAATTAAAATCGTGACGAGATTTCGTTTATTCAGTTCACATCACTAAAACTTTAATTATGTTGTCAATAATATTTTGAATTCATTTCCCTTATTTAGGCATCCACAGCAAAACGTAAGACAATTATTTTTAGATATGAAATAGCTTGTAAATATAATGCACTCAACTAACTTAGCGTTACTTCGTCATTTGTATACTTCAGGAAATGCACAATCTCAGTTCCAGCTTATACTTTCTCGTGAGCAAATGAAAGGAATTGAAATTCTGTGCACGTACTCCAAGTTTTACATATTCTACTCTATCCATCAACACCTAATTCGACTGACGTGAAGTGAAACTAGGGGTTGTTGAAAATCTTTAAAGAACACATGTTTCTATGAATTGTTTAGAAAATACGAAACATGATTTAATTCTGTGCTAAAGTGATGTCTTCATGTAAATCTTACTGGCGTTTCACCAACCCCTTCCTTGGCATGGATACAGTTACCCTTCGATATTCGCGAGGGTTCCCTTCCAGAATAGTTTCGCGAATGTGTGTGCTAATAAAGAGGTTGCATTTCACCAACTCGGTAATGATCTATTATATAAGTGAATTTGAAACTGGCTCAAGTCACAGATAATTAAATTATTTCACCTTGTTCAAATAAGAAGAATCGTGAAACTCTATTATTGACGATGAAATAGACTTGTAACAGGTTATTCTCGGAATTGGTGGAATCTTATGAACACAGGAACTTAGTGTTGTCGAGACGAGACGAGACTTGAGACCGGTCTCGTCTCGTCTCGAAAATTCGAGACGAGTCTCGAGTTTCGCGGCATCACCACATAGACTTCATATTCGGCGTATTTGAAGTTGGAAGAACTTTTGTGCCCCTTGCGACTGTACGGGAATGAAGAATAATGATAATACAATTTCGTACATTATAAGAGTAATGTTTAATATTGTAACAACCAGACAGCCCCGATTTGCTTTTGGAACTCAAGAAACCCCCTTTTGGAGGCATAGAAGCAATAAAAAAGTCTGTTTAAACATGAAATAAGCTTATTCGCGTTTTCACAGTCGGTGTGCAAGGAAATTACAGGGGTTCATTTTCATCGCATGGAAATTTATAGACTCTAATTTTCGATATAATAAAAAGAGACTGATATTGCTATACCTCTATACTCTGTAGGATAACTCGGAGCGATCCAAGTAAACAACGGCAGCAATTAGATGTTTGCTAGAAAATTTGCACATGTAGGTATGTGGTAATTTACAAAGCTTTCAAATGTGGGCTGCTAAATTAACTTTCCGAACGTGTAGTTTTTGTTTGTTCAAGAACTTCATTTTAGATATACTCATTTACGTTCGAAATTAAATGGTATGGTTTTGGCTCGTTTCGTTTCTCGTTGAAAATTTGATACATACACATTATCAGAGCACTTTCCTCTTAGGATCGTCACGATGATTTCTCGCCCAAGGCTCCTCAATAATCGACGATTAATTAAACGAGGGGTATCGATGCAAAAACCTGTTAAATTACGTGCTCGGAGGGGTTGAAGCGCCGCGATCTCATTAAAATTCGCCGACTAATTACCCTCGATATACAACAGTCGTAACCATGCATTACTCAAAACTTCTCCCGTATTATCTGTCGGTTGGTGGTGCGTTGAGGGATGAAGGGGTGGTTGTTATAGTTCGCGAATCGGCCGTGAAAGCACTGTTGCCGTCTGATCAGCTTCACCCTGGCCCAGCCCGTCAGTAGTCGGTCCGACGTTGGCGTCGCATCAGGTCACGACGTCAACTCTTCATTGAGCGTCCCGCGCGCCCACTGATCGTTTCCATACGTTTCACGATCGTGAGGATTTGCAATGCGTCGTTAGTTTGGTTTCGCCCTTTCGGTAAGGCAACTTATTGTTTTACACTTTGACTACTAGCGAGAACAATCCGGATCAACCCCCTAATCCCACCGGTCTATCCGGAATAATTGCGAGTAATCCGGTAGTCTGCTGGGATCCTTTACTTTTTCAATCGGAACTCGGAAACTTTTACACGTTCAATTGATGATTGCGAAACAAATTAAAGACAAAAAAACTCTAACTGGGAAATTTGAACGGATAATTTATTTGATCTCACAGTAGACCGTTGTGCGCTTTCTTGCGACGAAAAAAAGGATTTTTGGAAGACACATCGGATGAAAGTAAGTTGAGATATCAGGTCGTTCATTTCCCAGAGCACCCCCTTTGAAAATATCTAATTGGGTCATCCCTTCGATTCCTTGTTACGGCACCGGCTTTTTGTTCTCTTGTTAAAGTAAACGGCTCCGTTTCACGCGCCCTTTTCTTCGGCAGGACGACGAGAAAAGCCTCCATTCTCGTTATTCCAACAGATACTTCCTGCTCTTTCTCATTACCATATTTCTAACCCGCCCCCGTTGCGTCACGTCATTTCGAGATGCTTTAATGAAAATTACATTTACTGGTTTCTGAGTCCTTTTAGTCATGGCAGGCTTTCATATTTTTCTAATGTACAAAAAGTACATTCACCTTAGAACTTTCAGTTCTTCACGATGAACTCCAAGTACTCTCCGTAGTCTTCCAGCGCACCGAAAAAATCACGCAACTTGATTTGAAAACTTAAATATCACAGTCAACTTAATTACAATCTTGATTAAACTCACAGATCCCAGAGAAACAACACACCCTCCGCTACATTTCCATCCAAGGAAACTCATCACATTATTTAATTAAAATAAATATTTGGGCAAATTACGCTAAATCCTCGGTAAATTCTGACATTAGTATACACACGAAACGAATGTCAAACGAAAAACATTTTATCCGATGAACTAATAAAAAAAAACAACGTTCACCCTGACAACTCTGTGATAATTTCGCGGAAGACAGCTTTGATTAATGAAATCCCCTTTATGAAATCACGAAAATTTATAGCGGTTTGATGCCTGAGATGCGTGTAAAAACAATTTTCGCTGATTCGATTAAAACTCCAACCGCAATCAAAACGGAACGGTAATTGTTGATATAGAAAATACTGTTCGATGGGTTATCGATGTCGATAGAATGACTATTTACAAAATGGTGTTATGTACATAACTCAATCGTAGTACAAATAGGAAATTAGGGGTACACAGCCCCGTTGCTGATAATGATATTAATAAACCGATATAACATAAAATGTGATGGTTGTTCACTGCGACACGTTTCCATGTATCATTTGATTGATATCAATTCTATGCGTTAATTGATTATTTTGATCGATTGAAGACATAGAAAAAAATTGAGCTTCATTTCCATAACATAGAATATCGATCTGATTCAATTAGTTCATTATTTAATGCTCCCAGAAATTATAGTGACACTTCTAAAATCATCAGTCGTTATCTTTCGTTAGTATTTAATATGAGTTATGTTAACTGGTAATTGAATAATTACGGTATGAATTTAAATATGGTAGTTTGAATATTAATAACTGCATATTTGCGTTCGGTGTTCACAAGTAAACAATGCGCCAATTCATTTCATAAGAAGAAGTGATACATTGAAGTAATGTCACCTTTGGTTAATCAATTTATTTATATTTTGAAGAATATATAAAAAAGTTTTAGACTTTGCTTACGTTTAAAAGGCCGAAAATAAGAGTAGAACGAAAAAAAGTTTCGCTGGATTGAGTGGAAAGTTCAATAGGAAAGTATATGAGGTAAAAGGAAGAAAAGCCGCGCGAAAAAAATTTTATTTCATGATATGGACTATCGGCAATTTCATACGATTAAATCGACAGCAACTGAATTATTTTTTCAGAACACTAACAGATTAAAAAGAATCACTTAAATCACTTAAATTGTGTTTCAATAAACGAGAAAAAGAAAAGAAAACACTAAATAATTATAGAAACTATCCCATAATTAACCCTGTAGGTAAATTGCTTTCTGGTTGACCAGATAACATGAACATGAGCACAGTAAAAATTTGTTCGTTTTTTTTGTCTTTTTGTCCCTGTTTTTCCATATTATTTTAGTGCGAAAACCGGATCTGACTTTTGACTGATTGCTGTGAAAAACGTTAACCAGGTTTAATGAGCAAATAAAAGCTAAAATATGTAAGACTTGACAAGTCACTTTTCGGTTTCAATTCGTTGCAGTTGAGGAGTGTTGCTTAGTAATGCGTTTTCTTCGTATGTAAAATTTGCAGAAAATCTTGAATGGCTTGGTCTCTCTTCACAATTAAAGACAGTACATAAACCAGATAATCTAGACAACTGTAAAAACTATAAACCTGTCACTATCCCTAGTGTTCATGCAAAAGTTATAGAAAAAAGCGTATATAATAAAATGATGCTATTTATACAGTGTTATAAAATAATTGGTCCTAACCAGTAAAGTTGTTATCCAGTAAGATTTCATGAAGTTGGTCTACAGATCGCTCGACAGTGGTAAGAGTGTCGGAACTCTATTCTATGACCAATACGTGGCATTTGATGTGAAGTATAGGGATGATGCGATGGAAAAAGTTCAGTCACTTGCAGTTTTGCTCAATGGCTCAAATTTTATATGGAGAACCGCTCAATATCGGTTGAGGTTAGGGGGAAAAGATCAATAGAATATGAAATGGAATACGGTGTTCCACAAGGCTCTATCTTAGGGCCTTTGATTTTCATTGTACTCATGAACGATCTGTTAGATTGTATCAATGCAGACTCTTTCTCAATAGCTGTAGTGGCTACCAATGCTGATGAGCTTGCTACTAGGATGCAAGCACTTTCCAGAAAGTTTGTATTATGGTGTGAGGGTAATAAGCTGCTGGTCAATGCATCAAAGACAGTTTCAATGTAATTTGTGACCAGGAATAAAACCGACCATCCACTTAATATTGAAACAACAAATATGATAACACAATTTTTGTGAATATATATTGATGTGAATATCAAAAAAAAAATGAAAAAAAAATAAAATAATAAAATAATTGAAACATACCTGCAAAAAAATGAAGAGGAACTTTTATGCAATGCTTCAGCTTAGGAAGGTTTTGCATTTGGACTATATGATTAGCATTTATTGTTCCACAATATACTCACACATGACATTCAAAATAGTTTCATGGGGAGACTCAAGAAATGCACATAAAGTTTTTGTTGCACAGAAAAGAGTTATTAGACTATTGTTTCCCCTTATGAATCATGCCGCTTATATTTTAAAATGCATAATTATATTGAGATCAATGATATTAATTTGAATATCGGTTGATTTAATATGAATTCGAAAGATTATTATCAGGAATTTCAACCAGAAGTTTCTTTGGAGTATATCTCCTATAAGGAAGATAGAATTTCTATCCCTTATAGGAGATATACTCCAAAGAAACTTCTGGTTGAAATTCCTGATAATAATCTTTCGAATTCATATTGAGATCTTTACTATTTTTTAGCTCCCAAATAAAAAATTACGCAACTGTATCCAGCATGCATGGTTATCCAACGAGACACGAAAATCCGATAAAAGATGAGGAACACAGATTGTCGATGTTCGAAAAAAGCGACTCATATCCATGGGCACTAAACTTTTCAACTCTCTACCAAAATGTCTGAAAGATGAGAATGAAACAAAGGTTTCCAAGAAAACACCCAAAAATATACTAGTGGAAAATGCATTCTACTCAATTAAGAAATTTTTAGATTCTATGAACAATTTTTAATTTGGAAATTTAGTTATGTGGTACCTATGAAGCAGTTGCACAATTTTGTGTCCAATACCAAGGTGTCGTCGTCTGGAATAATAAATAAAAAAAAAACTTGCTGCTCCCAATTTTCCAAAGAAATTTAGTAGTTGCTGAAATCTGAGCTATTTTTTTTCCATAAAAGTGGCTTCTTTTTGTCGGCAGCTGCTGTTTTTGATTTATCTGTCTTCGTCTTTGTTTTTTGACTTCCCGAATGGAAGAACTCTTTTATTGATATTATGATACAATTGATTGATTTTGTATTCTTCATCTGAGCTTATCTTCTGTTGCAATGATAGCTCTTGAAATTTCTTCATTTCCATTGGTGATTGATTATGCTCTATTTAATTGATCTTCATAAGAAATAAATCTGCAGAACATTTTTCGTCATCACCCTTTTCAAGAACAGCTCTCTCAAAGAGCTTAGAAAATTTTAAAGAAATTTATGGAAAAGCTGACTGTTGAGGTGAAGCGCTGCGTCATAAATCTGAATTATTTAAATGTCGTCCTTAATTCTTCTTCAATTATTAAATTCTTTCTGGAGAGATGCTAACTAAATGATTGAAACATTGCTTAAACTTCTATATGAGCTGTAGATTTTTAAAGTATTTTACCACGTGGAAATAGCATAAACAATGCTGATGTATGAAACATTTGTTTCTGGGGGTTGATATTTGATTGAAGATCAAAAAGTTTTGGCTTCAATTGCTTGAATGCCTAGAAAATTTCTCTTAAATTTGCAGCTGCCCAAGCACAAAGAGCAGTTAAAGCTCAAATTTCACTGCCATTCACTATAGGATAACAAAAAATACATAACTCATATACTGAGACATCAACATCAAAACATGTATGTTTTGTGAAAAATGAGGGTAAAAAAAGATAAGATACCATATGTATCATATTCAATATTAACATTTCTTCTTGTCCTTTCTGTGTTCCTGACTTTTCGTGTTGACACCCCAAAAAATTTGGCTAACTTGGCAATCAGTTTCACGTGAAATCAGCAACAGCTCATTTGTCTTCATCATTGAGTAAGTCGTATGAAGTTTTAGTCTACTCGTACTAAAAAGCATTCTCATCATTTTCAAACCCTTTCAGCCTCGAAAATTGGGTATCTAGCATCTTTTTCGTCTCCCAAGGTCGGTCTAAAAGGTGGCTCTTTCCTAAAGAGTATGTTACTCTATCGAAGCTTATAAACGCCGCATTAAAAGTCGATCGTTCCGTTAGAACAATGAAGGCTGTAATGTGGTGCGTTTGTGTATCGCATTTCAGAGGGTGTTTCATAGCGTGATCAACTTGCGATCGATGCCGAACATGTTTATTATTTCCCGTCGAATTTGCGTTTTCCGGCTTCTGGTCGGTGGAAAACTCCATCCGAATCGACCTTTCTGCTTTTTTTCTATATAGAAACGCTGCTGCCACTTGTCTAGTCCTCATTTCGACGACTCGGTGTTGCACCCTTGAAATGCAGCTTCCCAACGGGGCTGGAGGGACAAGGGCGCGGATTAATCGATGCGGAGACGAAGATCGCCCGTTTGCAAATTTCAACAATGTCGCGTCCTTTCGTTAATTGGGAATGGAAAAGGACGAGAACGTGAAAAAGCGGCGTTCGATCAAAGTATGATTATTATGAGGGTAAGTTTCGCTTTAAACTAAACCGTTATTCCAGAGGAACGAGAAGGGCGGTAATTGCACGAGAAATGCTGAATTTCCCGCAAACGGCCAAGTTAGTTTTAATGGACTACCCGTGGTTGTGAGCATAATTTCAACATAGATAAATGTGGGAATTAACGATGAATAATCACCATAGACAAATTATCGTTCATTTCATTTGTTTCGTTTCACGTACACAGAAAAAGTAATCAATAATTGAAAACATAATTGGTGTCGATAATTTTCAATTTTCGTTGAAATTTTATATGCGTTTCGCTGTTTTTACATTTTTGGATTTTGGAGCCTATTGCAGAGGCTCATTTTAGGAGAAAAGGCACAGAGCGGCCAGAAAAAACTGCTATGCTTGTTTGGTATCGCGAAAAGGACGCTGTCATAAATAATCTGTATTAAGGAAATGAAGAATAAATGTTATCGATAATCTTCCGATCTGATCCAATCTAGAGAGATCTAGAGAGACTGATGAAAATCTTTTGTTTTCAGTCAACAGAATTCGAACATCATTAAAGGGAGAATGTGCAATCCTTTACCAAAATTTTAGATACCGCTTTGATTGTTATTTTAGATTAAGAACAAAGTACTAAAGATACAGACAATCAGAAACATAATAGCGCAATGGAGTATGGTGAATCATACAATACAAATTTAAAGATGCAGCTTGCATTTGGTTGGTGGATGATGTTCTTTCAATCGCGTCTTCCATGAATATGTGTATGAGAAGTAGAACTTCTTTCAATGCATTCGTTTCCATTCATTTATTTCGTTTATGCTGCAAAGTTTTAAGATGAAATCTCCGGGGAAAAAGCGTCGATTCTCTTCACCAGAGCCTCAATTCAACTGGGTACGATTCAACGAGTCCTGAATACAGAAATAACTTATTAAAGACGTTGCCTTTCTATAAATCTAATCAGTAAGCATGGAATCTATTCTTCTGGGGACATTTCCAAAGTTCTTCTTTCGCTGTGCCTCCACTACCAGAAATACTGAAATCAAGTAATACTATATTTCTTATCTTACAGAAATATATGAAATTGTTTGATATAGTCGGAAAATTATTTTCTCCTGCACATTTTCGAGATGAGACATATCTATGCTCAAACAAACAACTTAAACAAATTCGTTCTATTTATCTCTTGAGAATTGTGAAGAAGGTGATTAAAATTTCTCTTGAAACAAACAGACGCGTTCCCGAAGCGTCCGCCAAAATGACTTCCGTACAATACTCCAAGCAAAATGCTCTAAATTAAATGGGGTATCAAGTCTATTTTATTATTCATTTTGAACGCATCCACAAATGCCTAATCGTAATATTTATGCGCAAAAGAAACAAAAAAGGCGGCCACAAGTTTAATTTCAGGCTTTTCAAATTTCTTTAAAAGCTGTTAAAACATTTGTTCATGTTCATGCACGTTGGATACTATGTTTTACCAAAATCAATCTTCAAAACGACAGGTGCGCTAACAACGCAACACAACAACGCGTTCGTTAAAAACTATTAAGTACAGAATGATGATTTCAATCAAGGAATAAATATATGTAAACCCTCAGGGAATAGAATTGTCGTTATTGAAACATGAATTGGTAAACATAAGTTGATGAAACGATAATAACGTTTAATTAGTCGATATTTATTCCCACCACGATATCCTCGTGAAGTCATCAATAATTTGCGTTTACGAACGAATCAAACATGTCTTCGAGCAAACTCTCCGGATTATTAATAAATAAAACTGGATGATAAATGTTCTTTCAAACAACGATAATTTGCTGTAAAATTAATCGCGTTGTCGACTGAAATTTTTCCTGCAATAAAAGATGGGATTCGTATAAACCAAATTAAGATCCAATGAATTCAGATCACACCATTTTTGGGCTTATATAAAATTGGATCCATCGTAATAGCGGTTGAAATGTTCATCACCGCTTTTTGCAACATTGCTCGAAAGGATTTAATTGATTTCGACCTGAATGGCTCCCCTAAATGTTCAAGAGTTTTTCGAGAGCATTGCGAATTAAATTGGGTTGACAAAGGTCTGCTCGGTTTGGTTGGGTAATCCCTTCGCAACCCCGTCGTTGGTCAACTAAGGAACGCCCAATAGCAAGCTGAAAATCTTTTTTTTGAAAAGACTTCTATTAACGTCAGCTTCACGTTTCCCCATTGTGGGAAGTTTATGACTCCCCGTCCCTATTAGTATTGATTAGAAAATCGTTTTGTTATTTATGGTAATACACATAATAGTATTTCCAACAAAGATGTTTCCAGTTAGCATATTGTGTTTGTAGTTCCCGACAGACCCTTCAATCATCGCACGTTATCTCAACAACCTCCTTCCATTTTAATGAGTTTATTGTCTACTCCGATCTCAAATAAGCTCTTGTCCTACTGCCTGTTTTGTCAGTTTGTCATCTGATGTTAGGATAACTAAAGCCCAAAGCGAATCAGCCCATCTTTTTTTAGATGGAGTTTGAACAGATGCTTTTCCCTGGAGAATTATATATTATATCTCCTTTTGCTTCAATTTTAACTTGGGGGAGAGGTGCACGAAATACAAATTAGAATTAGTAGATTGTGATAAAAATATATTCGGTCTACGAATTCGAATAATATAGTATATTTCATAATGAGTGCAGAAAGTCGACGATTTCATGCGAGTGTCAGTTTGACGAACGAGGCGAAGCGAAGCGGAGCCGAGTGAGTCTAGACACGAGCAATGAACGACACAGAAATGGAAATATACGATAGTTACCTTCATCTTTCATTTTCTAGATGGCGTGCTGGCCATCTCTATTTGTTTATATTACTTCGTACCTTCCTTTTGAAATTGTTAGCAATATCTCTCACGAGTTTTATATAGCAGTCCCCACTATTTCAGGAGGGATATTTTCGTCACTTTGCATCTTATAAACGTTTTTTCGGCTCAGGTGAATGAATACGCGATAATACTTCATTTTGAACAATATTAACTACGTTTCATTGAGGAATGATAACCACAGAATATATATATTTCTCACCTGTGGTGACAACTTAAAATCCAATTTATCTATGACAGCGAATTAAACCAAGCTGAACGAAGTAGTCCAAATCAACTCCTTTCCTTGATGTCAGTGTTGCAAGTAATGTTCAATGTTAGGTATGTGAACTAAATATCCCATCTATGTCTGGTCTTGACGTTTGTTCTACTCAAGACATCTTTGACTATAAGGATGATACTCCGCGACACAGAAAATCCTAGTCTAATTTAGTCATGAATCTAGAATTGAAAAATTGGCGAAAAGCGTAACTTTTTTCAAATCTAGATTCATGAATAAATTAGATTAGGTTTTCCTGTGTCGCGGAGTATCGTCCTCATAGTCAAAGATATACTGAGTAGAACAAACGTCAAGAGCAGACATACATGGGATATTTAGTTCATATATCTGACATTGAATATTATATACTTGCTAGAATGTCATTCAAGAAAAGAGTTTATTTGGACTACCTTTTTCAGCGTGGTTTAATCTGTTATCATAGACAAATTGTATTTTAAGTTGTCACCGGTAAACAGATGAGAAATATATTCTGTGGTTATCATTTCTCAATAAAACGTGGTTAATATTGTCCAAAGTGATTGAAGTATTACCGACTATTTATTCATCTGAGCCGAAAAAACGTTTATAAGGTGCCAAGTGACGGAAATATTCCTCACGAAACAGTGGGTTTTCCAAGAGGAAGGTATGAAATAACATAAACAAATAGAGTTGTCTATAATTTTCGACAGCACGCCAGAAGATGGAGAATGAATTGTTCAGTCCATTTTGTTTTCAAAATAATTATCATACATTTTCATTTTTATGGTCGCCTGAAAAGTGTCGTTCATTACTCGTGGAAATTCAGATTTCTTTGCTCATGTCCACTGACACTCGCATGAAATCAACTTTCTGCACTCGTTATGAAATATACCATATAAGTTCTGGTACCTTATTCGCGTCATTAATATTCAATGAGATATACGAACTAAACTTTTCATCTATTTCCATCTACATGGCATAGGTTTCATTTCGATGTCACTTTTCTGCACGGATCAAACCGGTTTTACCCGCGCGGGTAACTTTTTACAGTAGGTAAGCATGACGATATGTATCACTTTCGTACGTGGTCGCCTGAAAAACATTCTAACAATCAGTTATTATATTATATATCAAATAATTATTATATTATGTATTTTATTATATATAATATAATTCATGTTTCAAATCGTAACAAATGTATGATTCCATTTTCAGAATAGAAGACCATATCTTGAAATAGGTTGACTGATTAAATTGAAATTTACTAAGCAACAGGGAATGCCGAAGTATGAAGTAAAACGAACGTAAAAATCTTGTTACTTAGTTTCCGACAAAAATTGATTACCCAATCGATACACATCGCAGTGGTATCTCTGAGGAAAGTTCGTTCGATTTGTAATTATCCGCGCGAACTTGCTGCGGCATTTTGAATTAATTGCGACGCCTTCGAGTGGTTCGCAACGGAAAAGTTCGTTTTTAAACTGCCAACTTTCCCTACGGAAAATCGTTCAGCCCAACGTCATAAATTCAAATCCCGACGTTCTTTTCAATATCGGCAGAAACTTTATTAAAAATTTGTTTCGTCGAGACGGGGGTGGGATGTTAAGTTTTCGAACCCCTTCCGTTTCGCGACTTATTATTAAATTTTGAAAACAGACCGAAATGCTTAAAACGATGCGATAAACAGGCGGCTTTTTTGTCGGCGTACAAGGGATTTTACAAGGGGAAAGGAAATCAACGTAGGCCGAAAATCCGTTCCCGATAAATTCGGCAATGCGGCCCCAAATGTAGATCGTTATTGTCTCCCGGACCATTTCTACCCGCGACGTTTCGTCCCACTTAGCAAAGAATCCCAATTTTTTGCCGCGTCGTCGTTATCGAATTCGGCCCGAAGTCTTTCCCCAGGTTTTGGGGAGAGTCGGCATTTTGGGCTGATTAAATTCGTTAGCTTAACGAATGAACGAAATGGATCCGGATAACCTTATGATTTATTCAAGATTTCTTCGGGAGAATAAAGCTAATTATCGCTTCTGAGAGTTTCAAGATTCTCCCCATTTATACCTAAGAAAAAAGACGAAAATATTTGCCACCTTATGTTTAACTTACCTTTTTCGGAAATGACAAAATTTGCGATTTGACTTTTTTTTGTTTTCAACGAAAATGCTTTTAAAGTCAATCACATGAATGAATGCGGTTTCAGGAATTTTCTAAATTTCTGAGGAGATATTCAAAGGGAATTTGAACATATTTCTGTTTATCAGAATGCAATGTAAAGTTTGTTATTTGTGGAAATATTGTCATGTTTTTAAATGATACATCGAGATAATTTACAACTTTATGACTTTTATATTCGCAATGGTATCATTAAATCAAAGTACTTTTGCTCATTCATCAAGAGATACGCGTGTAACAATGAATGTATAAAACAACGCTTTATCGTCAAATAACCTTCGAACATAATCTAAATTGTTGTTATGAAAATTTGAATTGAATTAATTATATTAATTTTCATAGCAATCAAATCTTATTGAAAAATTTAAGACCACAAGAGGAAAAAAATTAAATAAAACATAAATTACATGTAATCGAAATGAAATGAAGATGACTTCATACCTAAATAAAACGTTATTTCAATGTCATCAAAAGTCGACATTGTTGCAAAGTTATGATGTGGATCTAATTAATGACATTATGAAACAAAAGTTTCATGCCTAATTGATGAAATGAAAAAACAAAAAACTCCTCCTAAGATTACATTCCGTTCCATCTTTTTTCCCCCTTAACAGAGTGACAGCAATCGATGAAAGAAAATTGGAGGAAATGAGTTTACAAATTATATTATTTCTCAAAAAACAATCCGAAGCAATTTCGTCAAAATTTATATTAAGGCAGAAATTCCATTCGTCAAAATTCAAAAGAGCAATCCCCGACGATTGCCGGAAGAAAGCCCATTTCCTTCGGGAAATATTGTAATATTTTTTTCTGAAATCAATAAAATTAAATTAGATATAAGCATATCTGGATTCAAATTTGATAGCGATAACTCGAACGTAGCAACACGCTAACGCGACATCGAGCGACTGCTACGTACGACGAACATATTAATAATATATTGTCACCCCCCGGTGATAGCAAAATAGTTGCTTTATAATAGTATAACTTGATATTCCAGGTATCTGGACATCATCGATCGTAGTCAAGAAATGTCAAGGAAATCACCTCATTATAAGGTTAACACCTAGACATTTTGCGATATTGATTCCATATTCGGGGGTATTTCCCGATTATTTCGTAGGAAATAAATCTATTTTGGGAAACCAGCGTTATGAGCTGCCGAAACACCAGCAGTAACATTCGCTCTCACCCCTTCCAAGAAAACCGTTTGGTAGCTTTGCTAAGGAGAGTAGAAACCGAAATTTCCTCGTCCTTACCAATATCGAGCAGATTGCGGCTCGTTTGCCACGTAAATGTATTTGCAGTGTTGGCATTTCTCGGGCGAATAACGCTCGGGCGAAATTTATATTCTCCCTCAGTAATCCGTGGGTGTAATCCGCAAACGGGCAAACGACGACGGCGACTCCGTAAATTGAATGGGAACCCTTCGAATTTGGCAGAACCGAAGGAGAACGTGATAATACCCCTTATTCACCGTTTGAAAAATCGAATAGTCAACAAACCTCCGCGAGATGGACATGCTCAAACATTTTCCTAATGAAAATATCCCTAGCACTTACCATCGGACTGGGGCCCTTCCAAATACAAAGGACAGAACGGGAAAGAACATTGCGAAGGAATCCGTCATTCCAGCAGTACAATTCAATCCGTTCTGAAATTAATCCGTTAGGGTTGAAATTCAAAGAGAATGGCTTTTGAGTCTCAACGGTTTACGTTGGATATCTACGTTGGAATCTAATCCTCTAATGTCTCCAGGCGGAATATTCACGAGAAAGGGGTTCTCCTTAGGATATATTGTCACTTTGTCAACGTCCAGTAAGTGTCTTAGATCGCTATGTAACACACTCACATCCCCTGCTCAACATTTTCTCTTTGACATCTCTCAATCTAGTCATAACAAAACTATAAATCATGGGCTTTTGCTTCAGCTGATACGATTCACATTCTTAATCATATCGTTGACAAGAAAACAGGTTTTGACTGTTGAATAAAACAATTCTTATACATTTCTCAAAGCGTCTCCTATCTGAGTTGGGTGACGCTGCCAGTAAAAAGACTGATAAGGGTTCGGTCCTAAATACATAATAAATCCACTCTCTACTGTGTGAATAGTTAATTATTATCGTTGTTATTTTAACAAGGTACCTAAATTGTAAAAAATGCTGTCAATCAGACTTTCATTATTTTACATACTGAAATGAAAATAATCCAAATTAGTTTATTTCAATAATTGTTTAATTCATATCCATTTTATAATCTGCAATTGTACAATTACCGCAATTTATTTTCCTTATGAATTATCTATGATACGGAAATTCAGGAATTTATACGATTTTTTGTAGTAGGAATTCTCCGATCGATGTGAATAGCAGTCGTTGGAATAATATTTATTCGATGAAAAAAATATTCAGCTTTGACTCATTGATTCCCTTGCAATATTTCAAATCATTAACTTCACTACCATCTCATAGTCCGCCGATATTTCTACAAAGTACTCCTATACATTTTTATCAGGCTCAATTTTTCATGATTTAACGACGTCTTAGGAGTAAATGAAACGACATCGAGTCAATATCATTATTGCGCACTGAAAATAATTTGTAAATGCTTTTCTGGTTCTGAGGATTCATTACCCTTAATGTTTCTCATTTCAGCATTTGCCTAGATTGAGACAACCAAATACATTTCCAAATTGCTGTTTATTTTTTCATCATGTTCACCTTATGAGAGGTTCCGATGTTCGCATGAATTACTGACGGTTATTCAATTCAATCACATTATTTTTGAATATTTCATTGAATTTGTTTTACGTGATTGCAATATCCATTCGAACCACCTCTTTGTGAATGAATTTGACCGGACGCATGTGAAAATTAATCGCGATCAAAATATGAATTTCGATTGGATCTCATCTTTGTTTACGGTTATTATTATTCATCGTTACTTCCCATTTAACCATTTATGTTGAAATTATCCGTAGGAGCACGAAGTATCAATTAAATGTAACTTAGCGGTTTGCGAAAATTCGCTAGTTTGCTATAACGGAATCCGAAATCCGATTTAATCAGTTGAGCATCTCAAAGCCGTGATGATATCGGGAAACCTTGTTGTAGTTAATGAGTTGTTAATAGATAGATTTAAGTACCTTTAGGAAACATGTTCTTGCACTCAGAATATTCAATCGGTTGGGCGAATTTTGAACGGTGAAAAATAAATCATACGAGTAGGCTTTATGCATCAGTTGTAGTATTTCCAACCAGTAGTCAAAAGGAAAGGCGAGCGAGAGCAACGTTTCTCAACATAGATAATAGGTAGAAATTGATCACATTTTCTGTGGTTCTAACCTCATTGTATTATCATCAACATCTATTTCGTTTGTCAACTTAGATAATAGGTAGGAACTTTTCACATTTTCTGTGGTTCTAACCTTATTGTATTATCATCAACAACTATTTTGTTCTTGACTTTTCAAATAGATACAAATTATAAATCGGGAACTTCACTTCTGACTAAACTGAATTCTATCCATTATAACTGTATCCAGTGCTGTCAGACCACATTGACTTCTCTACCTCAGATTTTATCTTCAAAATTCTCTTGATTTCCCTAGACAGGAATTTCGCCATGTTTGTAGTTGGCGACTGAAAAAAAATCGTCACTATCTTCGCCGCTCTCGACGTGACTAAAGTTCCTTCGCGGTCCATTTTCTCCATAGTGACCTGAAAAAAGGTCTTCATTCATTTTTGCATATATTTCTGCGATCTGCATACTTTTCCCTTTTCCCTCGTTGAAGTAAAATATCCCTAAATCTACGAAAATTTCCCTCGACCTAGCAGCACACTGCGTATTAGACCTGTGCGCATTCAGTTCTTACGCATAACCATAGTCTTAAAAGTTGCTGTCATCAACAACATCATCAACATCATCAACATGACGTATAGCTTGATTACAATTTCAATTGACATGTAAATAGTAAATCCTATTTCGGATAACGTAAAACTGATGAACATATGTTTTTCTGATATTCTTGTGAAAAGAGCAAATGTAGTAAGAAACTACTTTTCTATATTGTTGGAAAAATTGGTTTCCAACATGTCATTGGCACGTTAGATATAAACGTGTCTCGGGACAGAAATGTTGCAAATACAACGAATTCAGTTCGTATTTATGTATACGCTTACGGCGTCAGAAAATAGAACAGCTTTCTGGCTATTGCGATGATATTAATCAATGTTTTCTAGGATTTCCTGGCTTCCATATTAAACACTATCTGATCACCATGGCACTATTCCATATGATAAATCGAAATGAGTTGTTCCACATTGGATTCTTTTTTTCCGAAAATAAGTTTCCTTTTTTCCGAAATTGGATATATGCTGTCGGAATTGATCTTACTTTCTTCGAAATTGAATTTACTTTCTTCCAAAATGTATTTACTTTTCATAGCAGACTTTCACTTTTTCCAAAATCCAACTTACGGACATTATTCATAAATCAACCGAAGGTGCGGGTGGGATAACACCCTCATCTACACAATAAGCGCTGTTGTATCCTTCATTCGCTTCATACGAATAGTGCGTCCCTCTCTGAATGAATAATCATCATGGTGAGACTGAATAGCACGGTATATATTATAAATGGTTATTTCAAATCTCCGTACTAAAAGTGGCTTCCTAATTTATATAATATTTCTCCTTCACAATTACATAGGGAAGTTGCTCCAACAAATCATTTTTTTTAATTGAAAGGGGAATCACCAAATGGGTTTGACCTTCAGGAACCTGTCGCCCATACGTTGAAGTCTCACTGGAAACTTTTCCATTAACGAAAAAGAAAAGACTTCTCTCGCTACCGCAACTATTTTCGGGTTATACTCGAATAGACTGATTTCTTTAACTTTATCTTTTATATACGTTGGGATTAATTTATTTTTATTTTTATTTATTATTTTATTTCCTGGAAATATCAGTAATTACTTCGGATAATGTTAAGACCGAAATATTAGACTTGATGCTTTGAAAGAAAATTAGAAAACTCCATCGATTATAGTTCCATGTCTTCTGGTTTTTTTTTCATTTGTAGTTCCTATTTATTTTGCAGAAATCCATCTTTGAGTTTGAAATTAACATTCAAATCTCCTCCTAAAACTAGTGGCAACATCGTATAGTTTTCTCCTAATTCTATCTTGAGGCCACTAGGCTGATGCCACTGCAATCAGGACGCTACCGTTGGCGCCACCATCGATTGACATAATGTCATGAGAGGGAGAGGGGTGATATATTTTTTCTGTGGATGCAGCACGTAACGCTTAAAGATTGATTGCACGTTATTACGTTTGTTAAATTGGTAATTGCGGATGTGTCGATATTAATAAATGCTGAATTGGGGTGGATACTCTTTGATCACTGAAGCGGCCGTCCTTACAAATATGTATTATTAACTGTATTATTGAGCGAAATGTAAAAACTCCCATTATGATGTTTGTTCAATCGCCGGAACGTAGTGGGCAGCATACATATCACCAATTGATGATTGAGCAATATCGATTCCACGAATATGTCGTAATGAAATATCCATGTTCAAAGCGAAGCTTCCTTTGCGATATTTTTTCTATATTTCAAATGTTCTGAATATTCTTAAACCACAATATTATTTATTATTCTTTTCAGAGTGGTTATGTAATATAATAACGTTCCGTTGGACTATCACCATGTCATAAATTTAATAGAAATCTGACCAATACACTCACAACAAGAAAAGTTCTTTCTGATTTTCAGGGAAATTTGTTTATCTCTAACAGACCACTACAATTATCTTATGTTTGAAGAAAATCCGTGGTCCGAATTTTCCATAATATTCGCGCGTTTACTTAAAATTTTTCATTATTATCGTTATTCAAGAATCAAAATAATATCAACTGTAGCATTCAGTTTGGCAGTGTAAAATGTTTAATGGCGTCGATAAAATTTAAAAGAAGCACCGAGCAGTTTGAACAATTATTTAAATTGCAACTGGTTGAATGTTATAGTCGGCGAATGTGTTTTTTCATACTGTTTTTGCAACGATTTCAGTTAAAACATAGAGTTCATATTACCGAAGTGATAATGACGAAGCAATATGTGGCTTGACATACATTCCCTTTCGTTTTCCATATTTGAATGCGAAAGAGCGGAATATGACGTTGAATTTATTCATGAACTAATGCTACAGAAAAAATGTATCGGGCTGGAATTCCACGCATTGGGTGGTTGAAACATTTATTTTTCCGAGCGGACCTAGTGCGGAGTCTACGGGGAAATAAACAGGGATTGCGACCGCTCCGGGGACGTTTCAGTGTCAGACCCCCAGCTCTTCATCCCTTCGGTAACTGATACCGACAAACAGGGCGTACGACGCGGCATGGAATTTTCCATTTTCCGGCCACCGAAATTCACCTCCAGCACAGTTTATCCATCTTCGTCCGCTTCCCCAAGACGGGGATGATAAATAACGCGGCAACAGATGGCGTAAAACATCCCTTAATCGATTTTATACCGTCTAAGTTCTTGTTGGCAGAAGCACGAGATCACGAGAAGGTTTTTCTCACCCTCGCCTTGTCCTCCGGTCGAGCGGGGGATGATTCGCGTGTCGGATTCCAATCAGGCCTTATCTAAATAACCCCGCATTATGCAGGGCAGCTTTCGCTGAACTACCGACAAGATTCACACGGAATAAATCATAAGTCGCTTCTCGGAAAAAAAACTAGCGATTGCGGATCTCATAAAACATGTAGAACGCCATTTTATCCCTCCACAGCGGGAAGGGTGTATCGAAAATCCCGGAAGTGACGTCAGAAAAATGGGCAAAAACCGCGTAGAAATATCGAACACACTCGAGTTATTCGACGTTTCTCTCAACTTGTTTGGCAAATCGGAAAATTTTTCGATTGCCTCCTTTGATGGTCTCGGTAATTTATTTACCCCACTGTACATGTGTCAAGGAATTCCGAACTGCTTCGCGATCCGTACTTCCCTAATAGGATTATGAAACTCGAACTTGAGACAATGAATAATTAGCTTGTTCGAGTACGAGTCGCGAAACTATTTGCCCAGGAATTATGGGGGATGAGTTGTAATTATTTCATTAATTCTGGCCTGTCGGCGCTCCTCCTTTCTGTGACGGCAAACTGAATCAATAAATTTTCCAGCGAGTCGTAAGAGCAACCGAATTTCCACACAAACACGACATTTGTGTGTAATTATTCGTGAAAACTCGCTAGAAGGGGTTGCGGATGAAGACAACAATTAGCGGTTTCTTCACGCGTTCATTCTCTGAGGGGTGGTTGAAATACGCATTGCCGGAATTTCAGATTTCGAATTGAATCAAGTCGGAGCTTTCCGGAATAATATTATATATCTGAAAGGAGAACTTCGCTTTAGACCGAAATAAAGCTCGTTGAATATTCTGAAAGTAAACTGATGCATGCATTTTCTCTTTTGTGTCACAAAATTCTATTGAATATCATTACGATTCCAAATGAATTCTAAATATTGATTCGACGAATGAAACAACCAATCCAACATGCTCAGATAATGACAACTGGGGAATCGTACCACCAATGAAACGGCACAGGAGGCCCCACTAGATTGTTGATAAAAAAATGTTTCACAAATTGTTTGAGTTTCTTCCTTTTTTAATCTAGCCAAATTTTCACGGGCAGAATCGTTAGTATACAATCACCGCTTAGTCACAGTTCAAAATGAACGTCAGACGTTCATCCCAGGTTTCGGCACTTATCTGCTTCAGTTGCTTTCACTTCATACGTTTTAGCCGCACTCTCGTGCACAGTCGCCACGTCGTTATTAATAGACCAGTAGGTGTATTCTGAGCTCATTGTTAATTTTTCGCTTCCAACATACCCTACACAAAAATACATATGCAAAAAATCGAAAATTTTCCCTAGACTACAATGAAGTAAAATACAAACAACTAGCAACATGGCAACCCATTGCCCAAAAACAGTATTATCTATTTTACTACGTCAAAACACGACGAAATGAAGAAAAATTTCAGGCAAAAGTTGTAGGATTTTTGCGCTACTCAAACTGTAGTATTTTTATGTGGAAAGCAAGTACTTATTGAACTAGATTTCCGGTGAATTTTGGCCCTCAATAGGGAAAAATGGCACCAAACGATTTATTCGAAAAAAAAAGTTTTTTTGGCCCCGAATGTTCGCAAAAGAAATTTTTTTTCAAAATTTCCAGAACAAAATCCAACTTCTTAATTCTGATAAGAAAGAACGAAAAAAAATTTGTCGTACATAAAATTATGATTTTTTCGTTTTCAAAAAAAAATTGTTTTTTAAACCGATTTCTCACGCATTAACAATTGATCGAAAGAGAACGCAACCTACATATAAACATGTTGCAGGATTATTTGAAGAAAATTTTGAGACCAAAATTGACTTCATATCGGAAAGCGTGTATGAGCTATTGGGATTTTTGCAAAAAGCTTTCAATACATTTGAATTTCTTAATTCTGGAGGATCCAGAGATCTATATTTTCATCATATTCTGTAAAAAATGCATTCTATTCTGCGGAGATATGAGCGTTTGAAAAAAACGCAATTTTCGGTGGTTTTTTCTGGATGAATAATTTGATACAGAAATTTTTGGCATCAGGTCATCACAGATAGATTGGTATTCAATAGTTCTACAACTTTTGTCAAAAGCTTATTTTGATTTTGTCGTGTTTTGACGTAGTAAAATATGAGATACTGTTTTTGGTTCCTTTTGGACCTAGTTTACGATGGATGGCCATGGTGCCAGTTGTTTGTATTTTAGTTCATTGTTTTCCGATTTTTTTTGATATTTCTATTTATTGTATCTTGATACAAGGCTGGGGCCTGTACGGATTTGGGAATCCGTACACAAACTAGGTCAAATGCAGAAACCCGGGATGAATTTCGTAATAATCGGTGCTATAACAACTTCCTCTGGCGACAGCCTTTTCCTTCCAAACAAAACCGGATTAAGCTTTTGCGTCCTAGCAAAATGCGCGCCGAGAGCTCCCCTCTGTCCTCCACAACCTCCTCAGCCGAATTAACATCTGATTCAGACTTAGAGAACGCAATTGTTCGGAAAACAATACTTATGTGAATTTCAAAAATCTTACGAAAGAACGTCTTTGCCATGGTACACCTATGGTCTTGCCTCCTTTCAAAAATTCTGCTCGTTTTAATCATTCTCGTCTAATCCCGCCTCAAAATATGGAGAATTTTTGTTTGGTTACAAATGTAAACTATTGACACAAAATTCTGTAATATAGACCCGAAGAACATGGATTTTAAAGTGCTCCGATTCTAGGAATGAAATTTTTGCTACAATGCCGTGACCTTTTGTCTTTACGCGTTGAAGCTAGTTATACAGGTTTAGAATGAGAATGAGTTTCGGAACTGAAATCTTAATTAATTTTATGCGATGAGATTAAGAATCTGTAACAAGGGTCAGATGAATTCTGTTCAATATTATCAATTATAAGGTGTGATTAATTATCGAAAAAAATCTATTTTTTCTATTGTCGTATATGAAAATAGTGCAATTTGAAATCACTCAGTTCGTTAGCTATTCTTATCTCGTTCCAAAATAATTGCTACCTAGATTCACAGTTAGAAATTCTTCTCAGCGTTCTGATACAAAGACTTTTGTCGTCTCGAAAATGGTCCTCAACGTGCAGCGACTTTCCTGTAGAGAAAAAACAATTTCAAGCTGATGTTTTCTGTTTAATTTCCTGATGAACTAACTTCCAGTAGTTTTTAATTGATTTAAAATTTTGAAAAATCGGTTGATTCACAAAACCCAGGAGACTAGTAGATCTATTGTTGTCCAATCTTTTGCCGAAATGAAATAAAACTCGCCGCGTGGTGGAATAACATTCAGAATATCGTGCAATTGCATATAATGATGGCTGTTTCAACTGCTCGTTTCTTAGAAAGAAGACACCTTTACAACAACATTCACGCACTGAAAAATTGTTGGCGTGAAATTTTAGAACGCCATTCTTTATCCAATCTCGTGAAGGCAGGCCATAAAAAGATAATAAAAAAACCGATTCGAATGAAAAAAGAATCATACATTTTACCGGAAAAGAAACGCAGGCACAAGAATGCGAGGCGTATTGATAAATGGTGGTGAGAAACACCTGACGACTGTAATGTTTCCTATCGGTCCCTCGATAAACGTACCACAGCCATGCAACCCCTGAACAGGATTTCTGACAATGAAAAATTGGCCCCGATGAAATCTTCATCTTCATCACGCCTGTAGATTGATGAGTTAATTATTGCTTATCCGTGGGCGTATCGCTCATTTCCCGTCCAAATAAAACCGAATAAAAATATATGAAGGGTAACCAAAAATTCGGATGTTTTTTCCAGGTCGTCCGGGGATCGACGGCCCCTATGAATCATTGAATCGTCGCGCAATATCAGGGGATGAAAAATGTTAGAACCCACCTGAATATCAACCGATAAGGGTATTTTTATTCGTGAAGACGAAGCTGAACCAAATTGCGTTACCATAGAAATGAACAAACAGTGGGAACATTCTTACGGCTATTGTTGAGCGTTTGTAATGTTCCGATCGTGGTTGATCAAAGGGATTTTGATCGCTTTAACATTTTTATTCCCCCACGTATCTGTCGCCACCACCCGCCTCGTTCTACATTCGGGTGAGTGCGTGTGGAAACACAAAAACAAACTAAAACTGGAATGCACGTGAGGAAATTTCAATAAAAATTGCTACGTTTTCACAGACATACCGGAAAGCCAGCCTGAAGTTTTCCATCAGAGCCGCCGCCGGAATAAGATTCCCAACGATTTCCGTGAATCAATGTTTATCACCCGAAATTCATCCACGGTTTACGCTCAAAGTGGAGGAACGGCGACACTTCCTTGTGTGGTGCGGAAGTTCAACAGCGGAGTGGTGAGTATCGCACTCGGGAGATTAGGATTAAGAAATTGTCACCATTACATCGCCTTTCATATCATAATATCGCTCAATGCTATAACACTCAATACCAATCTTGAGTAGTGAATCTTTTCAGATTACAATTATTTACATTAACAAATAGCGGATGCGCTGGTTTAACTCTTCCACTTTACCCTCAGTACAGAAAAAAATTTTAGAAACGAAGAGAATGATATTTCAACATACCAAGCCAAGAGTGAAATTCAATATTAATTAACATTTTCGTGGAATCGTTAACTATTGTGGAAAATTATCTGCCTAAACCGAAGGACCTCCTGCGGGAACCCTGCGTGGGTAAACGGACGTTCGTTATCAGACCGCTGAAATGCTAATGAAATGAATCCAATTTTCTCGGATATCGCTCGCTCTTCATAACGCAATGAATTTTCGGATGATTTGATTGGGCAATAAATTCCTCCCAACAAAATTCCCCTTGATAATCCAGTTATATTTCCATAGGATGTCGATTCCACAGGGTAAATACGACAATACCGTCGATAAAACGATACGTTTCACTTCTGTGACAGATATGATTGTCAAATAGAGATATATCATTTATCAAAGCGCGAACATGCGTGATCGTATTCAGTGCCATCCTTGTATTTATTTACTAAGCCCGGAAGGTCATCGAGTTTTCACAAATTCGCCGTATCCACTTATCCAGTCATAAAACAAGGAGAGATAACGTGGAAGGGAGTGCTCCTGCGGGCACTTGCTAATTGATTTATTTAGCTTATTTGGAATTACGATTTGGTAACATTATTCACGCTCTCTTAGGCACCTTTCATTCGGAACAGTTCGAATATAAAGTTTTATACTCTTTGGCATTTTTCATACTGGAAAACTTGACGTAATATAATTTTCATATATCATCGGAGAGTGACACTTTACTTCCTTTTTTGAGGGAAGAAAGGAGCTCTGTACCTCCCAAGAGAGGTAAAGTGAAATGTGGGAGGTAAAAGTTTTTATGCACGATTGCACTATAATACCCATCTAATCAAATTTCTATGACTTAAAGATCTCTTTATTGCCCGCGGGCGTCTTTATGACCCACGGGCGATGAAATGTCAAATATGCGGATGCCATCTTAACAGCGCTCTTTTTCTGCAACTCTGTTTGTATTTCAAATTGACTGGCGAAACAAATGAATCTGCAGCGGCTGAAAATATTTGAAATTTTTTATTTTTGTTGTTTATTTTATGTAGTTTAACTCAAAAAGTTAAGTTTGATCTGCGCTAAGAAAAAAAACAAATATGGTATATTTTACATTCAATAGACCTGCTGCGAATAATCTCAATCCAATTAGATGTATGTCTATCAATTCATCAAGAGTAGCTCATATGAATTTGCAATCCTAGGGAAATCGTACATCTTTTTGATAGTGTAAACAAATTGATTTGAGTGTTTTCATTACTTAATTCGGTGATTCTGTAATTTAGTGTTCCAGCTTTGAAATAAAAGGGTATAGAATTGTAAACCGTAAAATATGACTTGTGTACGGGGTAATAGTTCTATAAAATCTTCCCGATCAGGGTTGTATGTAATATTATATATTGAGAAGGATAATTGCCGTTTATGATATTATCAACGAAAGGGATAAGGGTTAGCAGCAAGAGACAAAGAAATATTTTAAGCAATTGCCTATATTTCGGCTATCTTTGTAGCCATTATCAAGGCACTACAAAATGTCTAATATTATTTATTATTATTTATTAATTATAATTAATATTATTATTATTATTTATTTATTTCTAGTATTATATACATCCTACATTGATTTTGCGTAGGCTTTCCTATATAAGTCCCGCAAGATATGGGCAATATAGCTCTTATTTAGGAAACACAATATAAGTTGTTATATGTTGGTTTGATATAGGTCCTATGTAGGTCAGGCCAATGTAAAATTGCCAACCCAGGCCTATATGAATTTTACATGGACCATTTCACAAAGGTCACGCAGTATAGGTCCGACATGGCTTGTGTATAGTTAACACGATGTTGTTATTCCTACGAAAATCTTATTTAGGCCCTAGGCCCTGTATAGACTAGGCCAATGTAGGTTATGCAATGGTTAAACTACAAAGTTCATGTAGATCATTTTAGAGACCACCTAATATAAGTTCAACGGGTCTCGTGTGTAGAAAAAAAGACAAAGTTATTTCTATATGCTTCCTGTATAGGCCAGACCAAATTTTGTTCGAGGTAGGTTCAATGGCAGTTTTATACGGCCATTAGATAAAGACCAGTCGATGTAAAGCTAACATGGCCCCTATATCATATACCTAATATTGTAAGTTTTATATAAAGCCAAAATAGTGTTGTCTAACCGGATATAGGATATACAATGGTCTACAAATAAAGGCCTTATACTAACTTTGTATATGCTTTTTATATAAACCATCTGAAATAAAGCAAACATAGTTTATATACAAGAAACCTAATGTCATAACTCCTTTTTGAAGCTAATATAGGTCAAATCATATAAATGGCCAAGCATAATTGTTTCAAATCGTCCCTGGAAGATGGCAGTGCAGTTAATACGTCACTATAGTCTTCTGTACATTTTCGTTATAAGAAGAAGACAACTTGTTTTTATATTAGCTATTTGACATTGGACATTAGAAACTGCAGAATCGTCGCGTCTTGTAAATGTTGTGTCCAATAATAATACATAATAAAATTTTGAAGTTATGCGTGCTCGATGGCGGACAAAACGATCTCAATCACTTCGGGTGCCCTGCTTCCACACACTGAACAATAAATTAATGGCAGAAGTCGTGTTGTGAACATCTAGACCTAATATTGCTGACTTACATAGAACCTAAATCGCTAGACCTGATATATTGTATGTACATAGACCCGATATTGCTGGCCTATGAAAGAGCAGGACGGCTGGCTCATATAGAAGCAATATACCTGGCCTATATAAAAGCAACGTGGCTGGCCTACGACCTACTCGACCTACATAAAATCGAGCATTGCATTTTGCTACGCTATCTTGTTTCTACATTTAACCGATTTAAGTGCAAGATACAACCCTGATCAGGTTATTTGTCACGCTGTTTCCCTTTTCCTCTCTCAGTTTTTCTTCTACGATTTGTAACCTGGGTGGCCGTTCAGTTCACTAAGTGCACCAGGCTACTATTAACCCCGTTTCCTGTAATATAACAAAAGAACAAAAAGAGGACAAGAAGAAAAAATATATTATGTGGTTAAAACAAAATCGTTTCTCACTTTTGAAGGATTGGTAAAAAAGAAAGAGATTGGAGGCGAACAGTATAACGCTTTGATTCTAAAACGAAACTCCAATTTGACATTCTTAAAACGTTAAATGATCAACGGTTCGCATAGTATATGCGTGCTAAAGAGGCTTTTATTAAAGTAGGGTTCGGTTGAGTGTGCGGCTCGCCAACCCTGTCTATGTTAATTTTGTGTGTAGAGCATTCTGAATGCTTAGGTAATCAACGTTATTTCAGTATCCAAATTTGTATTATTCGGCATTAGGTTCTGCTTCGAATGTAATTTACGCCATAATAATGACAATTTGAATAGTAGTTCATTATAATAATAGTCGAAATATGAAATGAATTCGATATACTAATATGTATAATATCCACACCATACATTCAATTCGATTGCACTTCATGTTCCATATCAGGTGGCATTTTAATTGTAATTAATAGCTGGCTCATGTAATGATATGACACAACAGTATTTATGATGATTCATGGGGGACTGAATGCAAACTCATAATAATATAACGATATATTAAAACAATCATTTGATTTGTGTTTTCTAGTAATAAAATGAATTTATGTTCTCCTCAATATGTGATGATATATGTTTTCTTATTGATTGCGCTAAACGAAGGAAATCGTTAAGGTTCCTCTTGGGAATTCATGGTGCTTGAGACACTGAGAGTCGAAATACGATCTATATCGATATAGGCAGGAGGGCGGAATGCTTTCGCCTATATTATGGTGGCAACTGGAGCTGCTGACACACTAATGATCGTATTCAAGAACTCCGGTAGCTAATACTCACAATTAATCAAGTAAATCGTGATAATTTTGACATATGTCGTAATGATTCCTGTTATTATAAATATGTGCCTTTTATCATGCATAAGCAACGTTTACCCTCAAACCACTCAAAACGTAAATAATATCTTGAAAATATATAATACCAAATGGACGATCCGGATTGTCGGTGGAGAACGATGTGAGATAGAAGACAATCCGTTCGTTGTTTCCCTGAGATGGAGCAGTTATCTTTCGCACTTTTGTGGCGGTTCTCTGATCCATAGCAAATGGGTGCTAACTGCCGCTCACTGTTTAGATAGTTCTCAATTGGAGCCAGCGCGAATAACTGCAATTTTGGGTTTATCTAATGAGGATAGGACGTACACGCAGGCAATTCGAGGAGTTCAAATTGTTTTACATGAATCTTTTGATTCTTCAAATCTGATTTCTGATATTGGTTTGTTGAAACTTTCGACTCCCGCGCTACTGATCTCTAATCTTATACAACCTGTAAACTTACCACCATATCAATTATCGGAAGATTTGTCAAAGTACTGCGAACCACGTCTCTTTACTAGCGCCGGTTGGGGTTCCACGATCTCGTACAAAGGTTTCCAACCACAATATAAAAGTTCAAAATACCTTCGGTGCGCCATAATTCCTTATATCACGTATGAAGAATGTCGGAAGTATAATCCGCTCATGAACGATCGAAAAACAATTTGTGCTCTACATCCAGAAGGGAAAACTGATACCTGCCAAGGCGATTCAGGTGGGCCACTTTTTTGTCGAGGTGTAGAGTACGGCATCACTTCTTGGGGTAATGGATGCGCTAACAAAGGTCGCCCAGGCTATTATACAAGAGTTGACAAGTTTTTGTCTTTCATCAGGAAAACTGTCAGAAGTGGATCGAAAATTCGAAGGTTTGATGACAGAAAGTTGCTGTTCGTTATTTGTTTATATTTGCATAATATGAATTTAACCATTTTTCCTGTATAATTTTGACATTATCTGGTATTAAATGTTGGATAAAGCACGTTTATTATTTGATGACAGTTTAATTCGGACAAAGTACGTGATCACAAAAACAAATATTTTTTCTCTTCAGATATCCTGGATCAGGAAGGGTAAATCTCCAACCATCCTCACTGTCGGGTTAACGTCGTACATTAGCGACGAAAGGTTTCTCGTGGAGCACACGAGGCACTTGCAAAATTGGGGTCTGGTTATAAAACATATCACGCCGAACGACGAGGGTCTTTACGAATGCCAAATGTCTATTCATCCTCCAGCCAGTTTGTTTATCGAACTGAGAGTCACGAGTAAGTATGCTGAAGTAGCGGCAAATTTCTCTTTTATCCGATTCCAATTGCTTCTAACGTCGTTAATATTAATAGCCATCACGAAATTGGCCTCAGTTCGTTTTTTGGATAATATCGTCATCGATAATAGGCTAAAATCCCGGACATCCACTCTATAGAGTTCCCCTTTTAACCATAAAAACAATTCGGAAAAAATGTTCGATCAAATGGAGCGAGCGCGAGCTGAACCGACGCTATATTTTCATATCATTTACCTGAATTGAAACTCAATTATGTATATCCTGAAAAGCGCTCCAATTCAAACTAATTATCGCTTCGAATAGATTTTTCGAGCTTTTTACATTGTCGAAATTCGGCGGATGAAACTTTCACGGGCGAAAGCCTCGGAATATTAAAACTTATCGTTCTCGGTTTGACGAAGGAACGCGATTCCGGATGGGGTGGAAATTTCGTTACGATCCGCGTATTCCTTTAATTTTCTCTTTCCCGAACGTCTTCGTTGTCGAGACGAGATTATTAATAAACGCGCTTTCCGGTATCCAACTCGGCAAACAACAAACGAACAACCGAAGGCAACTCCTTCAGGAATAACACGCAAATTGCAACTTTTACGAAGTTCCCGACGCGGATTTCCCTGTTATGGAACCCTCCTAAGTGGAATAACAGATCCTCCTCCCATATTCATATAAATACATACGAATAGTTGGGAACTTTCTGGAAAGTGAATCATTGAATTTACGCTCCGGGTTTCACATTAAAGGATTATATGTGCAAACTCGTATTTCAAACCCGTTTTTTTTTAATTAAGTTGGGAATGAATCAAGTTCGTTATTCGATCGGTTGGAAAGAAAATCAATCACTCTACTTATTCAAAAATGCTCACATCACGATAGAAATGGTTGAATTTTTTTAACATTATGTTAGTTCAAAATAAAGAATAATGTACTATACGTGATAATTTGTATCTATACTTTAGTATTTTGTGCCGACGTGAGAGAACTGTGAAGCCCGAGTTGAAAGTCAAATTTTTAACTGTCGATCCAACTCACTAACTGACTCAATATTCTGAATAAAAGTATTTCCAAGTAGTTAACTCTTCCAAAGAGTCGGAAACTTTCAAAAGAATCTTCATACCATCTAAATACATATTAACTTTCCGGGAGAGTAGATTATAACTTTATAGATAACTGTTAGTTAAGTCTATTTGAATTATGTATACTGGCAGAAGAGGATCGATACAATCTTTTCAGGCGACGACGTACAAAAATGATACATATCGTCACGCTTGCCTTTTGTAGAAAGTAACCAATTGCATGCAATTGTGCGGGAATGTCTTTCTCGCACGGGTAAAACCGATTTGATTCGTGCGGGAAAGTGGTGACATCGAAATGAAATCTGTGCTAAGAAGAATTAAGTACAAGTATAAAGTACCAGAACTTGAAAGAATAACTTCATTCAATTCGACAATTTTTCAATTCGAAATTCATGAATAAACTAGGTTAGGTTTTCCTGTGTCGCGGAGTAGCGTCATTTAAGTCAAAGATATCCTGAGTAGAACAAACGTCAAGACCAGGCATAGATCGAATATTTAGTTCATATACCTGACATTGAATATTACATACTTGCAAGAATGGCATTAAAGAAAAGAGTTGATTTGAACCACTTCATTCAGCTTGGTTTAATTTGCTGTCATAGACAAATTGGATTTTAAGTTGTCACCACACATGAGAAATATATTCTGTGGTTATCATTTCTCAATAAAACGTGGTTAATGTTGTTCGAAGTGATTGAAGTATTATCGAGTATTCATTCACCTGAGCCCAAGAAAAGTTTATAAGATGCAAAATGACGGAAATATCCCTCCCGAAATAGTGCGGGCTCGTGAGAATTATTGCTAACAATTCCAAGAGGAAGGTACGAAATAATTTAAACAAACAGAGTTGTCTAAAATTTTCGCCAGCACGCCATCTAAAAGATGAAGAATGAACGTTTTCAAAATAAATATCGTATAATTCCATTTCTGTGGTCTCCTGAAAAGTGTCGTTCATTGCTCGTGTCTAGACTCACTCGGCTCCGCTTCGCTTCGCCTCGTTCGTCAAACTGACACTCGCATGAAATCATCGTCGTTCGGCACTCGTTATGAAATATGCTATACTAAAATGGTCACCGGAAAAACTTAATAGCTGCAATACTTCCAGATATTTCAGTTCAACCAAATGACATGAGTTCCCAGAAAAATGTCAATAACAGTGAATTTTAAGTTGGTATGTTTGGAAAGTCATTTTCCGCAGGTAGGTTATACTGCTGCAGCTATAAGTTCCGTGAAGTTCTTTTTAAATATATTTCGTTATCCGGTTGCAACAGCCCTGGAAAAATTTGTAGAAGAGAAAAATCTTCCATTTAGACTTCAGCGAAATTATGGAAAATGATACAACATACAAACAACAAACCTCATATTTTGTGATTAAATAAAATTGACAAATAACATCATTTTCTATTTCACCATGGGCGGATCCGCCAGTCTACATCCATTGCTTAATGTTTTTCACTCAATAAAAAGATCTTTAATACTACCAACCCGTATAATTAGTAAAATGAACTTTTTTTTCTAAATTTGAAAATATCTGGTAAAAACAATTCGTTCATATTTGTCGATCTTCGTGAAACCATTCTAAAAATGTCAAATGCAACTTCGTAGAATCAATACCAACCGTTATCGATTACGAAATTGTGACATTTATTGTTCAATTATTCACTTCTTTTTCTGGGCGAAAGTTAATTCTAAAGTAAGAAAACAACCTATTTATAAAAAAATTCCTTCAAACTTCCGGCAAGTAATAAAATTTTTTCCGTCAATCTTCTTTCCACTTATATAATAAACATTCCAAAAGTAAATTATACATCCCCGAGGTAACTTTCGGACAATGGGACAGAAGCCTTACATTTTAGTAATACTCGTAATTCAAACTCTTACAACAAAAACTTTCCTAATTACTCATTCGATGTGTCTCTATGTTTTAATTATGCCGCGCTAAGTTGATCTATATAAAGAGACGAATAAACATTCCCAACCCTCGTTCTTATTTTCCGGATTTCAATGCATTTTCCGGACAGGATGATTACACCCTCACGACCGGATAATTTAGCTACGGAAAATGGCGCCAGCGCCGCACGCCACAAAACCTAATTTATAGGGATGGCAACGGTGCGGCAGGCGGCCCAATTTTCGCGAATTCAACCCCCAAAATGCAATTCGAATCTAACCCGAAACCCCCCCTCATCACGTTCCAGATGCCTCTGCGGAAATCATCGGCGGCCCGGACCTGTACATAAGGGCCGGCTCGAGTTTACGACTCACCTGCAAATTGCTGGGTTCGACGGAAATGCCGGCTTACGTTTTTTGGTATCACGACAACCGCATGATCAACTACAATAAGGGGGTGTCGATCAGAACGGACCAGAATTCGAGCGTGCTAAAGAGGGATGAAGTGGAAGCCGGTCATAATGGCAACTACACTTGCACCCCGGCGAATGCCATTTCTGCGACAATTTACGTCCACGTCCTAAACGCCACTGAAGGTTCGTTTTTTTTCTTTCGAGAGCAGTTTGAATTGTTAGTTAAGTCCAATGCTACGTTGAAACTACAACTGGTAATTGGGTTTTTTTCAATATGCCATTCCAATTGCAAAAATAATTTGTTTTTTATGAAGAAGAAATAATTTTATTATCGATAGTCGGATCCATAAACCTCTTATTAAGTGAAATGTTATTTTATTTTTACGAAAGCATTTAAGAAATGTGGAAAGATCAAATATCGCCATCATGGACATAAATAGTGAAACAAGATCGAAGAGGTCGACGAATGATAAAATTTTAAAACAAACTGGAATATCGAAGTAGCCTGTTACGTATTATTGTAATACTTCCGAACTAGCAGAACGAATAAATTTTATTTTTAAAGTTGATACAGTTGAAGGGGACTTTCAAGTAGAATTTTGTTTTATTCACATTTCAGTAATGATCCATATGTAGCAATAACTCGTGGGTGCTTGCCACTATATTCTGTCGAAGTCGACAGGGGTTTTTTGTTGCTTTTATAATTTTGTTATTATTACTCTGAAACGCGTCCCCACTATGAAGACACTGTGATCGCCGCGTTAATGATTTCGCACGTCGACGAAATCAATTAGTCGTGTATTTGCTGTAAGATTAATCAGTTATAAACGTTGCTTTTGTCGACCGGCGATCGAGGGTCTTTGCTGCGATTCAGGTGAGACGCGCTCGCTTGTTGTGATCGTAGAATGATTTTTGTTTTTTTTTGTTTTGAATTACAGTACTTTTCTGCATCAACGCTACCTGCGTTTTATTTAGTCGAACGAACTTATACATATTTGAAAGAAAACCATTTTGTCAGATATTAGCTGTCTTCATCTACATTTTGAGTAGCTGTATTTTTAAGGAATACCCTGATTTGAGAAGAAAGATTCACGACTGAACATTACTTAATTCATTCGTCCATCTATTCTAAATAAAAAATAATGATGAAAAAAGAACTACATATGTTCAAATTTTCCTCAAACTCCTCCTCAGAATATCGAAAAAGTTACAAGGTATATGAAAAGAAAATTAAATAAAAGCTGAATTTCCCATTTTTTCAAGAAAAAAAAACAATGATTTCCGCAAATTTTTTAAGTAAATGAAAAGTAATTCTCAAAAAATCGGAAATCGTCTCAGAAAGTCAGCGGTTAATATTAAGTTTCCCGTATACTCAACCAAACTGTTGAACTACCGAAAAGTTACAATACATTTTACATAAGAATATCAATAATTGCCGCATATGACAATTCTTGAAATCGTTTTACTTGCCCGCCGACGGCGTCGCTTATAATTCTACTGAAACCTATTTCTATTGATTGATTGATTGATACCCTCCTATTTCGTTCTAAACGTACATGAATTGCATTCCATTTGATTGGGTTATTAATAAAAAGAATGATGGCATTGATAACCCCTGAATAATTTAATGTGTTCAACTATTTAGTAATTTTCATTTTGTTATTTTTTTCAGAGGAGCACCCAGCAGCCATGTTTCACGCTAGCAGTCGTGGTTTTTCTTCGAATTTCTTCGTCAGTATTCTACTAACAGCATTCTCTATTTTGATATTTTCTACAAGTTGAGTTTACGTTAGTTTAAATGTATAAATAATTGTACATACTTTGATAAATATATCATTCTAACGTTCAAGATCATTCGGTGTAATATTCTTTATAGTTCCTGCGATGGAGTTGGAAAACTTCTGCTAGGAGAGCGCTTCATTTACATTGGGACGCCATTAAGGGGTGGACGTATCGTTTAAAATTTCCGGGAAAATCACAGTGAACGGTACCCAAAATAAACCGAAGATATAGGGTTAGGAAAGAGAAAACTGCGATGGAGTTGGAAAACTTCTGCTAGGGAGAGCGCTTCATTTACATTGGGACGCCATCTGTGGAAGGGGTGGACGTATCGTTTAAAATTTCCCGGGAAAATCACAGTGAACGGTACCCAAAATAAACCGACTGCCTATTAAAAATAAAGATCAGGGACAGTACAGCCACTAGAAATCTATCCAACCGTTTTATATAACGTTTATTTGTTCGTTTTCATATCTTAAAACATGTTTCCATGTGCGTGTAAATGATCCCATAGTGAAAATGTATCCAGCTTTTCCGCTGAAATAAGGGAAATGAAAAATGGGTGAGTAAAAACGGGCCAAAGTATTAAAAAAAAGACATCGGAGGCCAGAATTTTTTTTTATTTCACGGATAACTGTGTACCGGCCTCGAGGAGGATCCGTCCCCAAAAAAAACCGACTTTGACATTGTGCCAGAATTCCACTCTATTCAGGTCAAGTTTAGACAAATTAGAAACGGCTCATTCATCATCCGATAGATGCACATTCATGTTCCGTCGTTAAGATCCGAGATAGGGCGCAATAAAGAAGAACACGAAATCTTACCCCAACTTCTTGCGTGCGATTGACCAGTAAATTCCGCCGTTCGAGGAAAATATCCCGTTTAAAACTACGATTTCTACACAATGGCCCTATTTTTAATAATTGTCGAGTCCGATAACTTGGTGCCAGTATGGAAAAATATGAAAGGCAAGTTTACCGCTTCGTGAAAAATTTGATCTCAATCCATATACTTTGCAAAGGAAAGGGGAATAAGGTTAAAGGAAAAGCCAATTCAAATCAAAGTTATTCCTTTATGACTTGTCACCATGCATTTCAGGATTAAGCACTTATCAGAATTCTAATTCTCATAAACGAATAAGTGAATTATGATTTACCTCAATAAATTTAAACGTTTCTAAATGTATTTGATTACTTACTACTCATTTCATGAATTCAGACAAAAGATGATTTACATGACACTCGCCGGATTAATGATGAAATATCGCTAATGGAGATACGTATTCGGTCCTACTGAAAGATTGGAGATATGGACTCGGCTACGCGAATAAATATGTTATTAGGAAATGTTGTTTGCTAGAAATGATGATGTGGTCGTTTTTCTTTTCGTTTTGGACCAGTGTTCGTACGATTTTACACATTGGTCCAGAATCGCTCAGGAAAAAACCGAAGATTTAATGTTAAAGTTGAAGGCAAAGTGCCAAAACTGATAAATTGGATGATAAAGGGTAATTGGTTTGGCGAAATATATCTGATTAGTCGAATGTTCGATAGTAGGTGCAATAGGGGAGAATGGATATACAGGGTGTTAGCCACGCGACATACATAAGGGCAAGACGCTGAGGTGCCGAAAGGCCTCAAAACTCAAAAAAAAAGGTCGGGCAACAAAAAACATTGTGAAATTATACATATTCAATATATAGGAGGGAGCATTGGAAACCCAATCCTCCCACACGTAAGAATGCCCATTACTCCCACTGTACACATTTTCAATTTTCAATTTTTTATTCAAGATAGTAGAAAGTAGCCCATCCTATTATCAAAACAAAAAAATATTTATTCGAGAAATAGATCGGAAAAAATTTAGAGTTTGTGATTGTTGTCAGTGGGCTAAACCATCAAACCTAAAATACGAAAAAGGAGGTTGAAAAATCGCTTTAAAACCCATGAAAACGAATTGCAATTTGTTGATTTTAAGAAATAGTTTTGAGTTTTCCTCCTTGACTATTCACTTGATTGTGTAATTTTGGCAATATCTGGTTGATATTTCAACCGAGTTTCAAGGTTTTCCAAGCGTTTGGAAAATATCTGTCTTTTGAGGTATTTCAAAACAATGTAAAGTTTGAAAATCTACAGGAAATCGAAAAAAGAGCGTTAAAAAACAATTTCGATTCAAAATGAACAACCAGCAAAAATTGAAGATAAAAAAGATAAAGTTCCCGAAAACGCTCTAAATTAAAAATTTGGGATGTTGAGAATTTTCAACAAGATATTGTGAAAATCACACAAACAAGTGAACATTCAAAAAGTAAAAACTTTCTATTCCATAACACTCAAAATTCTCGTACTTTTTTACTAAGCACCTCCACCGCTTCAAGTGCGTATTCTTATGCAGAATAATCAATGCCGAAACCCGGGATTCAACTTAATTTGACAATGCCATCGTGCTTCGGAAGGCACGTAAAACCATTGGTCCCTGCTATATATTTAATATATAGTCGTTGGGTTATGCCAGAGGCACTTGTGCGATCTGAAAACTCTGGCACTAGACCCAGGTCAGTTACACGATCTTACTTTTTTATTCAAGACAGTAAAAAGTGGCCCTACTTATTATTAAAACAAAAACGCATTTATTCTAGAAATAGTTCGGAAGAAATTTAGAGTTTATGATAGTAGTATTCCGAAACAAAAAAATCGCTTTACTGCGTCTGTTGTAAAAATTTTTATGACATCTGTAATATCAAAATTGTGAAAACGAGATTTTGTGCAGAATTTAATCCGGGAACAAATTAAATTAAAAACAAAAATCTGCGTAGTTCCCTTTAAAAGGGTTTCAGGAACTTATGGTTTGAAATGAAATAATAAATTTAATTTTTTCACTATAATTTGGTAATTTTCCGAACATAGCCTCATTAAAATCTATTTTTAACATTCAACGGTTTCATTTTGGTCGAAATAAACCTAAAGAGAAAGATGCATGTTGTCAATTTAAATATACCACGTGTATATAATCTATTTCGGTCATTCTCTAAATAGCTGTTGTCTTACAATTAGCTACCTTTATTCTTCATCTGTACAGGTATTTGTTTCTCTTTTTGAATCGTTTATCCTAGATAAAAACGAATTCGATCGAGTAATGTGAATTTAAAACAGAAAACAGTCATTAAAATAGAATGAGAAGTCTCACAAATACTGAAATACCTAAAGAATTGCCAGCCTTTCGATTATTGATGTAATATCTCCAAATTCGTTGACAACTATTTTTTGTTTTTCTGAATTCTGTATTGAAGTGATTGTGCATTCCTTCATCGACTACGGAATCATCTCATTTTTGAAAATATCTAGAAATGCTTAAAATAATTTAGTAATAACACAAATTCAAATAATTGAGCTTGTCTCATCAAACTAATTCATGCAGGAATTTAGGCAAATAAATTCAAGAAAAAAATTAAGCGGAAGATCACTGGAAGTTGGAGTAAATCATTCTTTGTAATTTTAAATAATGCCAGGAGGTGCTTGAATAATGGGTTGGAAAAAACAGGAATTAAAATAACTCCCTTGTTAATTTATCCAATATAACTCTGTCCCACCCCTGCAGAAAATGTGACATTAATTTATTTCTCATCATTTGTTTTCGGTTTTTATCAAGAAAATATCCTAATTCATATTCCATGACAGACGTATTTGATTGAATTCTCATACAACTCGAAAGTTTTATGATATGAGAATCTTACAATCTGAACTGAAAATTTTTTTTAAATATTAAAATGTCGTTTGCCAGGTGTTATGTCGAAACTATTACATTTCGCTTTCCTGCAATTTATTGGGGTAATATCACAAAAAGGGACATGCACCTTTTACATTTATTGCCATGACCCCGACAAGTCGTCAATCTCTAAAGCGCAATTAAAAAGAGTTAATTTTAGTTAAATGTTCCAAACACGAGAAAAATTTAGCACGTTTCTTCCAAATTTTCAAAAATCGCGAGATCGTCGCTCTGTCGGTAACAATTTTAGTATTTAATTTCTCTAAATTCGGAGGTTCAATTTTACTAATTTGATAATTTAGAGAGATAATTTTAATGTAACAACTTTGGTTTACTGGAAATTCAGTCATTAACAAATTTTTAAATGATAAAGTTTGAAATGAATACAGAACAAACGTTCCGACAAATTGTGTTTCATTTTTTATTCAATAACAAACATTGATGTTATTACACAACAAATGCAGTTCCAAATGAATTTGGGAATTATATATTGATGAAAATGATAATTGTTCCACTTTTCATGCAGAAAAGCATAATGTCGTTGCGACTTTTCCGGTACATTTACGTAATAAACGACCCCCGAAAATTGGCGAATGCGACGGAACTCGTAAGTTTTTGGATTTCAGCCCACTATAGATCGATCAGAAACTGTAACAATATGCTCCCGGGTAAATTATTACGTGGATATTCGGACAACAACATAAAGAATACTTCGTCCCACGCTGAAATAAGCAAGTTGGGAGGTTTCGGGGCCGCTTAAGCAAAATCTCAATTCCACTAAGAGCCCACCCCCGGAGACAGAACGACGTGTTTTTTTCACCCCTTTCCAGGATTTATCGTTCTCTCATTAGCAAAACAACGATCCGAATTCAATTAATTCGTAATCGATCTCGTACCGTCGAAAATCGCAGCAGCGTTAATCTGGCGTGAAAAGGGTCGCATCAACGTTTCAGGTGGTGAAATCGTTTCTGCCATCTCGATGTCTCGATAGAAGAGAACCGGATCTATTGGCATCCTATCGGATCACCGGCGAGTATCTTATTCGGTAAGGAGACGACAACCGGCGGCGGCAGGGGGCAAGTTTTCGAGAGATCCGCAAGGGGCGCTACGCGGAGGGTTGATCTTGGAGCCCGGCAGGACCTGCCGCAGTGTTTGCCCGGTTTTCGGCTGCTTCTACGAGCACCGGCTCGTTTTCTGCGCCAGGAAAATTTCGTGTGGCGTTAGAGTTTAGATAAAACTTGATGTTTCCTGCATTTTCTAGGTCTGTTCGCTTTTTCTTTTCTCAAATGTTTCGCTTGGAGATTTTCCGATGATAATTCGACGAGTATATCCGTTGAAAATTTGGATTTTTCATCGATGGTTCGAGGCAGAAAAGTACTTCGGGAGATTATCGTTTTTCAACTCCTCTCCGGACGTCTTGAATATTGAATGAAAAAGTGATTTTTTTAAAACGCAACATTCACACGATGCTTCTTGGTGAGAAAAAGTTTCTTAGATCATTAATGATGTTGCAAAATGACGGTTTGAATAAGGGATGTTCAGTGGGTCGCGCACACGTGAAAATGGCTGCATTTGTAGATGATTTTTTCCGTACGTCTCCGCCCCTACAGTTGCTCTTTTTTTTGATTCATTCGTAGTCGAGCTGTTGGAAAGATCAGTTGTATGAGAGTATTTAGTTTCTTTTGATGTAGTCTTCGGAGAAAAAAAGTTTCTGACGGCAAATTTATAAAAACATTTATAATTTCAGGATAAAGGTGCCTGATCCTAGTGCGAAGGTAACATCATCACGTGGTCCTCAGGCATAGTCGACGTGGTGAAAACGTGTAGAAGAAAGGGCGCGAAGACGGGGTTAGAAACGTTATGCACAGCGGCGTCCATGCAGACCGCAGTTCTTGGCGAATACCTCCGGATGAGACGCTTCAGGTGGCTGATCCGAAGGCCAAAAAGGCCGAGGTAGGTGACGAGGAGGTTAGTACTAATTGACAGGTCCGGATCGCACACTCAATTGCTCCTTGATCAAACGTAACTTGTTTCGAATTTCAGTAGAAGAACAATAGATTTTTTTTTTCCTTTAGACTCGTGCTCGCTCGCTCGTTGATCTTTCACAATTTTCTTGGACTTTGTCCCCGAGCAATTAGAATTCGAGGAGAACCCCCGATGCAACGTAACGGGAAAACCCCTCGACGATGTTCCTATCTTAATCGTTCACTTCTTTGTCGGAACATCGTCGATAGCGGGAATAGTGAAGGGGTTCATAGATGCATGAGCATGATGGAGTTTGACGATTATTCACGGCATGAGGATTAGGCATTAATAGGGATGTAGATCCTCACAATGAATAGCATTGGATTGTTGCTGCATCGTGAGTATTCTCGGAACGAATCGACCGAAAATCTATTGTTAGGTGTAAGAAAACAAATCTTTCAAACTTTATCTCATGTGAGAAATAAAAATCATTTCCTTTACGCGACTAGACACGCAAAATTCGAATAAATTAAGGTGAATATAAAGCTGCCCTTCTACTCCTAGTTCCGGTAACGATCATGGAGAAAAAGCTACGATAAGAAAGTATTCGGACTGTTTCGTTTAACACTTATGACAAAGGCAACTGAAATTTTCGTGACTTTTTCTTTGCGAAGACAGAATGTCATGTTACGATTAATGGAATAATCAACTTGTTTGTTTTCTGCCGACATTTTCTCTTAAACTCACTCACCTTTGATGTCAGTTTTTCAATTACTTGCTTGAAAGTCGATTCAACTGCAGAAAGAAAACAACCCTATAGGCTACAGAAGGCATTGTCATGTGAAAGAAGATTGGTTAAATTACTTTTAGGGTTTCATCTTTCTTGTGGCTCATTCGCCAATTATTCAAACCTTAAACGAAAATTATAATGCATTAAAAAACATTGTAAAACGCTCTTTTTGTTCTACAATCTTTCTTATACGTGATTTTACTTTAAAAATACACACCTATGGTGATATACATGGTCATCAAAGAGTTGACGTCCAAAAAAACTTGAACCCTTGCATAGAATCGATTTCAGTCCATCTGTGTCACGCATTTTTTTGAATTTATATTTCAATCAAGGTTTCTATTGCTTTTAGACCTAATGATTTTTTATGAGAATTGTTAGGGGTTTCACCTTTGAAATCTTTAAAATCTATACTTCCTACGAAAAACTTTCAGCCTACAATACAAGGTTATTCATGATTCCAGTAATCGACCACCAGGTTACACCTGTTATGGCTCCGATTATTACGAAATTCATCCCGGGTTTCGGCACAAATCACAACTGTGCACAAGAATGCGGTTGAATCAATTATTCACGAAACGGTTCCTTAAAATTGGCATTGGTAGCTCAACTGATTAGGTACTATCCCACTACTAAGAAAAACCAGGTTCGAATCCCGGTAAATTCTAACTTACTTTTTAAATGTGCTTTGGAAGGTACGTAAAGCATTTGATACATTGTCGTTAGGTCATCCTAGGGGCACTTGTACGACCTGAGAACTCTGGCCCACTGACTTACACGATCTTACTTTTTTATTCAAGATAGTAGAAAGTAGCTATCAAGTTATCAAGTAGTTATCAAAACAAAAAAAGAATTATTCGAGAAATAGATCGGAAGAAATTTAGAATTTATGATTTTTGTCAGTGGGTTAAACGATCAAAAAACAGATGAAGTGAAAGTTCCTGAAACAGTGGGGGTTTCCATTGAATCCGAGTGAAAAGAACCAAAAATACGAAAAAAAAAGGTTGAAAAATCACTCTAAAACCCATGAAAACGAATTGAAATTTGTTAATTTTAAAAAATAGTTTTAAGTTTTTCTCCTTGATTTTCCATTTGTTTGTGTAATTTTTGCAATATCTGGTTGATATTTCAACATTCCGAGTTTCAAGGTTTTTCAAGCGTTTGGAACATTTCTGCCTTTTGGGGTACTTCAAAACAATGCAAAGTTTGAAAATCTACAGGAAATCAAAAAAAGAGCGTTAAATGAAAAATTTTAATTCAAAATGAACAACCAGCAAAAATTCGGAAAAAGTTCCCGAAAACGCTCTAAATTAAAAATTTGGGATGTTGAGAATTTTCAATAAGATATTGTGAAAATTACACAAACAGGTGGACATTCAAAAAGTAAAAACTAAAAATATTCCACCACACTCAAAATTCTCGTACTTTTTTACGAAGCACCTCCGTCGCTTCAAGTACGTATTCTTATGCAGAATGATCAATGCCGAAACCCGGGATGAATCTCGTAATCAACGGCACCATAACAACAGGTTCAACAACCGACACCGGTGACCGAATACTCGAATCATTAAACACCTTCTTCGGCAATTTTTCAAACAAAATCGGTCAACACAGACTAAGCGACCGCAGTTCGAGCGGAGCGGGCGCCGGGGGCGCCCCCGGGGCACCGGATGCTCGAAAGTTAAATGAACTCTCTTAAAAAACATGATGGTGCTTTGGATGCACCATCATGCGAGTGATTTTTTTTGGCGTTAATCTTCTAGTTAACCTCTAAACGAAACACTATAAAACCGAATATCGCGAATGATTTATTTTTATCATATTCATCGTCTAAAACATAAGAAATGATTCGACCTTCGGCAATGGGATTTATTGCACAATTATCAATTTAATTAATAAATATATTCCGCCTCTATTTCAATAAGGCAGTATTATGTACATAACCTCATATTATCTGTTTTTTAGTTGATTTAGTTCACATTTAAAAGATATGTGGAGGAAATCAAAAATTCGAGAAAGGCCTCATAAAAATTTCTGCATGAAATAATTTAATTAGTTTCCAAAGAAACGTTAGACCTAGAATTCCTTCTAGCGCATATCTTTACACTAGTTAATTAATTAAGTTGTAAAGTTTGATTGCAGTAGCCCCTAAGCGTATTTGTAAAAAGTACATTCTTAAATGAATAGTTGATTAAAAGTTTCACGCATGCCGTTTACCGATTGATTGGATAATTTATTCAAACCGATTATATTTTTATATCTGAAAAACGTAAATGGCACTTCCTAACTTAAACCCAATAGTCAGGTGTTTGAATAGACAATAGAGAAATAGTCTTCCTATTACTTGTAACTGATTTTATAACAACAAAAAAACCATAAAATTAAGAGATAATTGAACTTTTTCGTATAGGAGCTAGCATTGCACGACGATGAGGGACACAACTGGTGGTCTATAATATTTTCCCTACTGGTAATCGGACTTGTTATATCAGGAATTGTAGCCGCTATTCTTGTGGTGGGTTACGTAGACGAGCTACTTTACTGGCATGGTTCAAGGATGCAGTTTGAGGAATTTCTGCAGGTAAGATTTTAAAAAGTCGTCAAAGTTCCGGTTGCGAAATGTGCCGCTTAGGGTGACCTCGCTCCCAGACGTCTGCCGGCTTCCTGGATATCACCGAAACACTTCGTGTTCCAAGCGGACGACGGCAGCCTGTCGGTCCTCCAAACTGGCGACAACATGAGCGTCACCGTACTTGTCACGAATCACACTTTGGTGAGCGTTCGTTCGGTCATTGAAAGGAACGCAACAGTACTTAAGCGGATGTATTTTTTTTTATCCGCAGAGACAGTTGAACGTGAAGGGATATCAATGCTCTACTGACCTCAAATACGTACTGTTCCAGCATAACATTAAAGCGGTGAGTGGATCGTAAAATGCCCCCATCAACCCCGTACATTCCGACTGTATCTACCCAGCCCGGATGCCCTTTCGCCTACAAATAAATTCGCTCGGTTGCACGCACTACAAATATGCCATTATCGTGCCTGCACCGCGATTAATTAAAGTCCTAGAAACTTTTTTTATATATATAGCCATATGCATAGAGCTTTAAGCGTATGGAAAACGATCCTCGCCCACTTGGCATCAATTATAAGACGCGGTCGTTGAGTGAATGGATGATTGGAATCGCATTCAAACTGCGATAAAATTCGGCGGGAGTATCAAATAATGCCCCTTAACGGCTAGGTTGAGCATCGTAAAAAGCAACTTTTCTTCCCACCTTGTTATGGTCATTACACTGAAAGCTCTTCGTGGAATTAGCGGTCTCAATGCGTCATCTTTGAACTCGAAGATAATAAAAGTAGATACTAAAATATTGGCTTGGTGCCCGATAGTTTTCCAATACCGGACCTAGATTTACGACCGCCAACGGTTTTTCTCGAAATCGATGAAAGATTGGGAACCCACCCCGGAAAACTCCAAAACGCCGATTTATCTGCATCGCAATCAGAAAGCTCGCATGGAGCAATTAAAAAAGTATGGGTGGGGGGAGGTGAGTTTCGCGCCCCGCACGAACAAAATTCGAGGACGGTAATTTTCCCGACATCATCACGAAAAATGGAACGCTAAAGGAGACGATGACCTAGAAAAGGTATTTTTGAACAATAATTCCATCAAATTTAATTAATTCTTGTCAGAATGGTGGAAAAACTCGAACGACCTGACTGGCTTGCTTTTATTGCTTTTTATATTCCTCGCACAATTCGCAATATATGACTGAACATAAAAATTTGAAACGGTCTCTAAGTATTCATTTACAGGGTAAATCAGGCACGATGCGTCCTAAATTTTTTTTATCGATGCCGATGAATTTTATTTGAATACTTTAACGCTCACACCAAAATTAATGTGCATATCAAACAATTTTATGTTCAAAAATTTAAATTATTTCTTTCCCATTTGGAACACAATTAAGTTAAAGAACAATCGAATAAATAATTCAGTTATTTATCTTCCAGATGGCATGCTGGTGAAAATAATTAACAACGTTATTTGTTTATGTTATGCAAATTAAAAACCGTTAAGATTGAACATTTCCATACAGCTACAAAAATTACATTAACAGAGAATGAACTTTTCAACTTCCTTTTTTTCCAGCACAGAAACTTCTGAAATGTTATTTCTTTCTTTTGGTGATAATTATTGTATTTTTTATTGCACCTCCTACTAACGCTGGAGTTTAATCACTCCCACATAAGTAATTTGAGATCCAGAGTATGTTCATCTATTATAGACTGGGTCATGAATCGCAATTCTGAAACACTTTATGTGGAATACTTATTTCTGGCCAATAATTACGTGAAACCATTTTTAGCCACGTTTTTATTGTGAAGAAAAAAATTTGATAAATAAAAATGAAGCAACGAGAAACATTACCTTTTTTCAATAAAGCATCAAAAAACTGCAACCAATATTTTAAAAGCTAAAACAAATCCAAATCTAAATAACTGTTTTGGCATTTCGCCAACTACCAGAAAATATTTCCGTGCCGACATATCTCATGCATTTAGAGTGAGTTAATTGCCGCTTTAAATACACTTGTATTATATATAATTATGTAAGGGATAGCTGAAGTAAATTGAAATTTGCAGAAAGCTAAAAAGAGGTAGCTGCTCTTTCTTATTCTCTTTGTTCGAACATCGATCGACCCCTTTAAATTCACTCAACTTTCCCGATATATTCTTCACCACGCTTCCTGTTCCGTAGCAGAAAAGGAAGAGATCAACTCTCTGACCCTGCCCTCCTCCTTCTCTCCTCTAATGAATGTCGGGGGTGTCTCTGACACTCTCGCAAAACACTCGACCCGTGTGAATGAATATTCATTATTGTCGTTCGTATTTTTGCAGGTTTTCCGGAATTCCATCACCGCCCATTACACCATCTACGACGTTGAGAAAGAGTGAGTTTTTCCAGTTCGAAACTTTGTCATTGACCGGGGAACTGAACTGAAGCTTTTAACCATAGAGAAAGGCTCCAATTTATGGAGTTTAGCAAAAAAATTCTCAAAATAATCAACATTCACTAGTAGTTATCAAAATGGAAAATCGTTCTGCATTGTCGAATCACGCGATTCGCGACCCCGTTAATAACATAGATAAATACTTTCCTTCCGGCAGCCAATAACGGTCATAAAACACTTGGAGAGAAGGTTACACAATATGGCGAATTCTATAATTTGCATTCGACCACAATTTGCATGGAAACTCCGATCTTGGCGGAGGTTTCCCTTCTTCCTTTCACCCACCTTCTTTCACGAGACCTGAAAAAAATCAATATCTTCGAAAACTTTGTCAGACTTCTGCTTCATATCAAATTTTTCTCATGTATCGGTAATCCGAAACTAATAATGATCATCTGGATTACTTCTGCAAACAAACTTCACCGCCATGATTTATTATTACAGCCATCACATCCCCTTACGCTTGGAGCAATCACCAAAAACTCAACCGGAGAGATTGCAGTACGCGAAGTGGTTGGGTGACAGTAATTCAATTCTGATCGTCTACAACAACGATATCTATTTGAGGAGGTCCCCCCTATTCGAAAACGATACCCGACTAACTTTTACCGGAAAACCGGAAATGATATACAATGGCATACCCGACTGGCTGTATCAGGGTAAACGATTCACATTTTTAGCCAAAAAAATCTTTTTTATCGATAATTGCAGAAGAGATATTCAAAAATTTGGAAGCCTTATGGAGTTCTTATGATACCACCCATATTTTGTATGCGTCATTCAACGACACCGAAGTAGGTCTACTCAATTTCCCATGGTTCTCCACGACACCTGTCTTAGCTGGAAAATCTACTCATAAAACTTCTTTTCCAAGCTATCGAACTGTTCGATATCCAACGGTAAGTGAATGCACCTCTCTATCAGATCAGATAGCCTACTGGCTTTTTCATATTCTCAGCCAGGCGGCACCAACCCCAAAGTCGACTTGTACGTGCTCGACATCTCAAACATGACGGATCTTCAGAGTCGGCAGGTCACACCACCGCAAGCTCTTGTTGAGCAGTAAGCATCAATAATTTTCTCAACGTCTTGTTTATAACGATAACTTGTAGGGACTATTATCTGACCTCAGCAGGTTGGATTGGCAACGACAACAGCCACTTGTCGGTGGTTTGGATGAACAGAGCCCAAAATTTGAGTATTATCTCATCGTGTTGGGCTCCAAACTGGACTTGCATTGAGGTGAATAATATATGTCAATCCTTATTTTGCTCACTACTGGATCGCATACTAATGATGAATCGGTCGTTTATTTAAGTGTGCCGGCTCCTTCCGCTCCGATCGCCAAAATGTGCCGTTTAGAATCGTTCGATCGTATGTGTCATTCAATCATATTCTTTCCTGTTTTAAAACACGTATTGCATTCTCTTATTTTAATCGAATAAATAAATTCTCTGAACAATCGTAATCTCGAAGTTTACGAGTATCGATTCCATTCAGAAGGTTATAGAGGATAGAGTAGGGGCGCCTTCGTGCCTAGGGTACTGAAGTGTTTACAGGGGTCGTCATTGTTTTTCACTCAAAAACTCAGAAAAATCGAATTGATTTTCCTGTTCGAGTTTTTGTCTAAATTCGAAAATCTCTTCGATGTTTTTATCTGTTTTGTATCTTTAACTTTATTCAGTTTCTAAAGACTGATCCGTCCGTCGCAATTATCAAGGTGTTTATTGCTCACTAAAACATGCTATTCAGTATGGCTCGTTCATTTAAAGTGACGAACTAATGATTACCGCACAGTGAGCTACGGCACATTGTACCACCGCACAGTGTGATACGGCACATTGTATCACAGCACATTCATACGATAAAACAAGTGACACAAACGCATCTGCAACTGATATAATTCTTTCAATAATTATAAGCTCTCACATTAAAGTAGTTGAAATGATCATTTCGAAGTAAACGGTTGCATTGAGCAAACTGTGCGTTCCGCACGAGTTGGAAAGAATCGTTCATTTCAAAGAATCTGCTCACTTCAAGTGAGCTGTTTTTTTCAAATGTGTTTTTCAGTGACAAATTTCTTTCTATTAAGCCACTGATTCACTACTCTGTGCGGCAAGTGTTAATTCGAAGAATATCGTTTGCACTAAGAAAGAAGTTATTTATATCCTTTTCTAGTGAGTCGTTCATTCGCGCCGTGCGGCACATTACCGTTCACTCAAGTGTGCCGTTCAAATTGAACGACTCGTTATTAGCGACCCAGCACTTTATTATAATTCACCAAAACACTAATGAGCTTTGAGGCTCGATTTGGTGTTAAAACTATTACTAAACTTTGTTGATATGTTTGACGGTTTTCGTATTAATAAGTATATGAAACTCGCAAAATCTTTAGTATACCTCTGCATAATACACCTTTAATCCAAATAAAAACTTATTTTATTGAAGACTGAAATGGGAATATGGATCGAAAGGGAATGAAATTACATACTGAGTTCTCAAACAAGTTTTCCACGATTTATTTGGCAAAAGATCAGCAGTCGTATTTCTCATAAAGTGTTTTGATTGTCGGATATTGCGAGAGGTCAGAGTTATTTTCAATAGGACGGTGTTTGCGTTACTACTCGCTCTTCCGTTCTTGTGGCTATTCATTCGAGCTGTTACGAATACGAAGACTTTTTATGACGGAATATAACGATGGTTGCAGAAAAAGGCAGTGATTTTAAACTGCATTCTGTAACATTTCTAGCCGTATCGGTTTTCCAATTTATCTGCCGAAGTAGAGGTATGAAAACGTTATTGAATAGAATATGTTACTTACATTTGAGGAGAAACAGTTGGATGTCAATTTAAATCTAGAGTCGCATTCAATGATTCAGAGAGATATGTGATACCCCAATTTTCATTATAGACGCACACGGAACGGGCCTTCGAACGAGCCTGGTTAGAGGTTCAAGATCATCCAGTGTTTTCTCCGGACGGTGACAGCTTCTTAGTCTTGGCACAAGTCCGAGAAGGCAATACAGAAACTTACACGCAAATCAAACATGTTATAGTCACCAGGCAGCATATCGCGGTGCTCAGTCATGGAAGACACGAAGTGAATCGTATACTGTCTTGGGACACGTACAACAACCTTATGTACGAAACTTGACACTAAGTCGAGAAGATATCACCGTGACTACTGTTTCAGATATTACTTGGCAACCGAAGAGAACAAACCCGGTCAACAGCACCTTTTCGTCGTGCGTGATCCATCCATTGATGATCCGCGACGATTAGAATCCCATTGTGTTACTTGTGACCTCGGAGATATTTTGTGGAGCAGCAGATATCTCTACGGGAATTGCTCACATTTTAACGCACTGGTACGTATTAACTCTATTGGGAGTTATGTTAATTTCTGATTATAGGTAAGTCCTCGAACGGAAACGTCGAGCAATTCGTACTACGTCCTTCAGTGTGAAGGTCCAGGTCTTCCATTAGCCGGCATCCACAATGCCACAACGCATCGTCTACTGAAGGTTCTGTACGACACGCGACCTACCCATCAACCACTTTTACGTAAACTAGCTCTTCCTAAACAGAGATTTATCGAAGTGCCTCTACCGCAAGGTAACAGAGCTCATGTTCACATGCTCCTGCCACCCAGTTGGCGTGAGGAGTTGAGAGATGCTGCTTACCCCGTGCTCGTTGAAGTGTAGGTATATCCGAATCGAGACCGATGTTACCGGATCGTCATGTTTCGCTTTTCGAATGTTTCAGTAACGGCCGTCCAGGTAGTAAAGCCGTTACCGACGAGTTTATGGTCGATTGGGGCATGTATATGTCCAGCCATAGCGACGTCGTCTACGTAAAGCTTGATGTGAGAGGAGCGAGCGGTCTGCGTGACTCATCGCTTTATCATCAGTTAGGCGGCGTCGAAGTCCAAGATCAAGTAGCTGTCTTAGAGTATCTGTTCGATAAGTACAAATACCTGGACAAAACTAGAGCCGGGTTATGGGGCTGGGGTTATGGTGGCTACGTTACCGCTATGGTAATGGGCTTGGGTAACCAGCAGAAAGTGTTCAAATGCGGGATCTCTGTCAGTCCGATAGCGGATTGGCTGTTTTACAGTGAGTTATAAAGCCCCATCCAGAATCACCAATTTCCCTTATATTCTAAAATCTTTCCAGATTCCGCTTTTACGGAACGGATCCTTGGTCTTCCAGCAGACAATTATAAAGGTTATGTGGAGTCAGATGCTACGCAGCGCGCGAAGAATATTCCCAAACAATCGTTCTTTCTACTTCATGGTCTGGCAGACCTCAGCACGCCTTACCAACATGGCGTGCAGTTGGCTAGGGCGATCACCGACGCCGGGATTCTTTTCCGATACCAGGTGAGCAGTACCAAGCCGGGTCCTTATATTTTTTGGTTGATATTTCAGAGTTACGCGGACGAGGGCCACGAACTCAGCGGCGTGCTGGAGCACGTTTATTGTTCGATGCAAGAATTTTTCGAAGAGTGCCTTAGTCTAGATTCGGATGACACTAGCAAGTCAAAAGAGGTGGACACTTGAAGATCGGCCGATCTGTTTTTAGCCTTTTTCAAGACTGCGAATCCTCAGACAGCAAACCAGCTTCGTAGTTTGTTTGCGGTGAAACGGCGGGGGGTTAGTTTTACGTTCCGCAGTAAGGGAATAGATCGAAATAGAAATGTGGGGCAAGCAGGGGTATATTCAGTTGAAATTAAATGTGATATTAAGAGGTTAAATGCGACAATTCTTTTAGACAATTTTATTTGGGCTTTGATCAGACGATTGAATGCAAGGTTGAAGAGAAAGAGAAGTACACGTGGTATTTACTTAGTTTTAGTTAATTATTATAGGCGGAGTTGACAACATTGTGATTTATTTTTCTTTCTCTTCCTCTTTTTTTCCTTCTTCACAACCGAGCTTCTCTGCGTTTTTTTATGGGCAACCAGAAAACGAAAGTTAATTGCTAACTGATAATCAATCAATTGTTAATCTTTAGATTTAATAATGGAGTAGATTTTTAGAAATAGTGCCACAAGCTTTCCTATTTCCAAAATCTAAAGGACTCTCCGATGTTGATGGTTATCAAAGTCAAAAACGGTCAGTCTGAAACGATATTTTTGAACGACGCTACAATCACCTTTAGATAGCTATTTTTAATGTTCATTGAGCTGCCTTGTACAATCTTCTGAATGTTTCGATGTTTTTATACATTAGACAAGCACCCAGCCCTCCTGATGAAAATAATTCCCACGAGGAAAATCCATGTAACAATCATTGTCACATCAATTCCATTTTACCCAAAAAATGTTCCCTCATTTTTCAAACAACCCGATAAGAAAGTCTAACTGAACAAGTCAATTATTAGCGTTGTTACTGTTATAAAATGATTTAGTGTATCCAAGCTTTTCAATACTGTTTCGATCTGAATGTTCACATGAAAAAACAGATCGCTTCAATGTAGATACGAATTTTTGTTTTGTAATTCGTCCAAAAATAGCCAAAGCATCGAACAATATTACGAATAAACATTCGTCGGTAGAATATTTGTCAGGACATATTCATTAAAAGTTATATTAATGAATTTTCAGATCGAACAAACTGTTTGTTGTATATTTAGGAATAATTTTAAAAATAGTACGATAATTGCTTTGGATTTACCGAACAAACAATCACCTCGCGGTTTATTTATTGCAAAACGACAATCTTCATCCAAACTCATTAATTATCTGTAAGAAATCCGTTGTTGTTTTTCCATGAACGGAGTACGTCTTTTAAGGGTTTCGCTAACCCATCGTTTTTAAAATGCGCCTATCGTTTAGGGCGGAAAATTCGAGTGCGCTTTCGGAAATTCAATAGGAAATCTACGCCCAAAAGTAACTTTTGGAGCTTACTATATCATATCACAATATCAGTATTATCGTCGATTTGAACTGTAAAATCATTTTCTAATTTTCCTGTCGCGATCCCAAATAAAATTTGTTCGAAATTATACAAGCAGAACACCAATAAAAATTAATGAGAAATTTATTGTGAGATAATGTTCAGTTAGTTGATGGAATGTTATTACTTTGATTTTTGTATTAAATTGAAGCAATAAAAATGTTTATGAAAAATTAAAACTTTTTTCAGTATGACGACCGCGAAAGTTTTTCCATCCTGTGTCGTTCGCTTTTCTACGAAATAGAGATACTTATGTGCCGATTTTAAAGCAATCGACAATAAATACGTCGTATGGGATGGAAAGTTCAAAGCAGCACATTGATTTGAGTTGGGCTGCTCAATAACGAGTCGTTTACTTTAAAAGGCACACTCAAGTGAAGGATCAAGTACCGCTCATTCGACCGAACGGCACACTAGACACACTAGAGAAGAGCGGCTCATTTGAAAAGAGTGACTCATTCCGATCGAGCGACACTCTGAAATTGTGCGACTCCCCGGAAATGAACGGTTCTTTCCAATTCGATTCGAGTTAAATTTGGAAATATTGTCCAAAAGTTTATGCTCATACATATTCAAGAAGCCGTTCTGCAGTTTGAATGAAAGTTTTAAATTCCATCGATATAAGGAAAACTTTGTGTTAAAAAATCAGAAAAGTTGGGAATAAATCAAACTTCATGATTACATGATTTCTGCTTCTAACAGAAATTGATACTAATATGGTTATTGCAAATGGAATATGCTTTATATTATTTCATATCTAAATTGTATATGTATCGAATTTTGAATTCATTTAATTCATTTAATATATAGGTGATGGATGTTAAAATGGTGTTTTTTAGATTGGAAACGATAATATATTTTTCCGATATATTATCATCTTGAAATTGATAATTAATAGAGAAAAGTAGCACATTTGATAAAGAAGCGAACGAGTGAGACGTATAGAGCGAACGACGATGCAATTGCAGTATCGTTCGTTCGATCGTTCGTTTCATGCGAGCTCAGCGTGTCGTGGCACTCAATATTGTTCATTCGTTCAAACTAACGAACGATGGAATGCCACGGCACAGAGTGGCGTAGCTGTACGGTTCGTTACTGTGCACGCACACTGAACGGCACGTTTGAGTGAGCGGAGCGAATTAAACGAACGACTCAACACTAACATTGATGCAGTTCGAGTATCGACGACGAGAAGGTGATTCAATCTGCGAAAAATGAACGTCGTTCAGTGGAATATAGTCGTTCGGTCACTTGAAGTGTGCGGGTTCTTGAAGTTTTCCGCTCACATATTCGTGTTGTTCAGTATCGTTGGTTCGCTTGAAGTAACGAATTATACATAGATTGCCGCACAGTGACTTACGGCACAGGGGACCACAGCGCAATGAGCTTTTTGAAACGAACGTGTCCTAAACGTGTATAATTAATTGAATAGCAGATGATTAACATATTTTAGACTAGATGAAAAAAATTATAAATCGGAACATAGAGTCGAGTAAACCGATCATTTCGAAGTAAGCGATTAGTTTGAAGAATAGTTAGAAAGAATCGCTCATTTCGAAGGCGCCACCCAGTTTTGAAGTCTGTCGCTCATTGTGCGGCACGTTATCTTTCACTCAAGTGTTACACCAGTCAAACTGTGCCGTATCACACTGTTCGTTACAGAACGGCATCTTTAGCTAAGCAATAAATAACATAAAAATGGTGAGGTACCTAAGAATAATCTGAAATTAATGAAAGGAAATAAAATGAGAAAAACAAGACGACGTCGAAAATTCAGTTGGCCGTAAAAACCGAAAGGTATTCGAATTCTACAGATTGAGAAATTGTTATTAATCAAGCAGTAAATTTCTAATACTTGAATTAGCTCATTTTTAATGTTCGTTTTGAAGTTTGGAACTGTGAACAGCAGTGCCCTTCTTATAACAGAATATCGTTCAATGGAAATGTGGTAGATGGCTCCATTTTGCTTCAGGTTTCCGAAAATTGAACGAAATTACAGCCCTTTAATTTATTTCTGTTATATAATGTTCGTTTGCTTCGCTACTTTCGTTAATGATGATAATAGACATTTTGAATAAGTTATAATTTGTGATGTAAATTCTATAGATTTGTAGTTTTTATTTCAACTCCGTTTCTTTTAATTTGAAATTTGTTATTCATGAGTCATTCGTTAGCTTTTGTTCTCTAATTGCTGTAGAAAACTCAAAAGTTCAATAGAAAGTAGAATATGGTAATTTCTCATTTACACCATTCTAATAACAAAATAATGAGTAGAAGCCTGAAAATATGTGTTTATCAGGAGGTCTATTGTAATTGAAAAAAAGTTTGTTTTCCGAAATGAAATATGTAAAGTCTCATTCACCTTGTTTGAAATAACGATGAATATTATGGGGATTTACCTTTAGTTCAACAGGTGTGTTTACTATTGACATTACAATCACAATTTAATCGACTTTAAAAAAAAACTGATAGAGGTAGACTTGCAATGAATCTTTGTTAAAATGATTCTGATTTAATCCGTAACAAAGATTCAACTTAAATTTTTATTGTTTTAACACGGTATTAAAGCGTCCACGACACAAATAAAAACATGCGAATCATCGCTCCAATAGCTCTCCATAATTTGATGTAACGTTATTTCCTTTTTCATTAAATTGGAGTAATAAAATCGCCTCCTGGGAATAAGCTGTTCGTAATATGTAAATTCCGATTTCCGAGACCTTTTCCCCTATCCCGGCCGGATAATCCCTCATCATTCAGTACTCGATTCGCTCAAGGGAAAACCCTTTCGAAGGTTTCCGTTTTTCCACGTGAAACGCGAATAAAAACGACAATTTCCGTATTTTATGCGAGGGAAAACCAAGCAAACGATCCAAAGCATATGTAAACTCTAGATAAATATCGCCGTGTAATAAATTCTTAGGGCGGAAAATCCGCAAACGAGACGAGCGCAACGTTTCCGAGATTTTCCGCCGGTTCGGGGAGGGGCGCTATACGCGACTAGGCTGGGCCGCTTTTCCAGTATTTCCCGGGATGCTGCGCGTCGCGCGTCTAAACGACTCGTCTTTCGATCCCCCTCACTAGACAGTTTCACGCGAACCGCGATTCTCACCCCCAACGCACCACCACCTTTTCGTCCGTACCACAGACAGATAACTTCCGAACAAAGGTGAGTCAGTGTCGATCACATTAATCATCGTTCATCCCTATCAGCTCGCGATAACACCCACTTCATTCGACACATCCGGACAAATCCGGAACAATGTCATCATAAATCACAGACTCTTGAAACTTGAACCAACGCTGGGGGGAGGAGGGGGAAATAATAATTAAAGGATGAAAGATGTTCTGGAAGCGTGTTAATTATCATCCGTCTGGAGGAAAAGTGCGAGACGCGTCATCGATAAAAAGTCCTCTTTTTTTCGATGACCCCTGACGACGGAAATAGCTTCAAATTTGGAGACCTCTGGAAGCTTGGACACAAGCCAGTTGTTTCTAAACATATCACGTACGGAAATTCGAACGAAATTTTCCGGCAGAAAGTTCGACAATAATCCGGTTTTACGGGGGGGTAGGGCAGTTAAGACGGCGAACGCATCCTCTAAATATTTCCGATTGATACGTATCGGGTATCCAATGGTGATCGATAAGGAGATATGATGAAAAAGGGAGCGATTTCCTAAGAAATCAATTTCTTTAAAATTCCAACATCATTTTCCCCTGCTTTATTCGTTAACTAATGATGATGTTCACTATAATCATATTGATGTATGTACTCACTTTATTACTCGCTCCTTCATTTTTGTTCGCCGGAGGGTGCTTTCCTATTAGGGTCCCCCGAATTTCATTCGCTTTTTGTTCGGCTTGTCGTATTCTGCTTTTACGTTACAGAAAAAAGGGCTCTTCAGATTACGATTTGGATGCTTGATGGCCTGTGATTCCAATCTTGGATTTTTGGTCGCTAGGATTCTGGAAGAGTCCTATTTATGTCATCGAAACGTTCGATACATGCACCTGATGTCGATATCGAGTCGCCTTTATAGGTCTCTGAATTTAAATTTGAAATCTAAAAGATAAAAATGAAAGGCATACGAGGTTGTTATTTGGTAATTATTGTACTAAGAAAATCTGCCTTAATAGTTTTAATCAAAAATATTTCATTATTTTTGGTTGAATTAAAGTATACGATGTCATTCGACTTGGAAGACGGCGAAATTCACGAGTCACTTTTTTTTCCACCGAATACTTTTAATCCGGCACACCGGTCGACGCAATGGTGCGGTGCCGGGAAATTTCGTTGCAACGATCAGCCACACGGTGGCAAGGATTGTCCAAGTTTTAATTGAAGCGACTGCTGTTTCCGCGGCAACTAAATTAATGACTTTCTCCTTTCACCCCCGTTTATCTTCATCCTCAAGTGTATTTCGCGTTGAGTGAAACGGACTCGATGAATAGTTTGATAACATTTCGTTAACCAATCAACGGTACCGAAAGCCGAATCTTCTGCATCCCGAATGAACCAAACTCGCACCCGAAACGACGGTCGCGCTGCGGCTAACCGATAATTTCGCCTGGAGAATTTCCCCTTTTGAAATTGTCGTTTCCCCAGAAAAACGGGATTCATGTCAAAGGACGGTCGCGACTAGGGATTTGTTCATTAACCCTTGGTCCAAAAGTTCAAAAAGCAAAGGCCTTCATCAATTTTGATGGAATTAGTATCGTGTAACATTCAGTACGGGATATATGTGTTGGAGCATCAATTATGCTTTTTACTATTCTTGTGACTGTTAATTTTCCTCGAAATGTTTATTGCTTTCCATCAATTATCTCCAAAACTAAAGATGACACATAGTTAATATTTACCATTGAAAATGTTGTCATCGTTTTTCAAGAAGTGTTTCATCAAAAACGATGCACTTCGGCATACGATTCGATATTCTACAGTACTGGAATTTGTATTCGTGCCGGTATTACCTAACCGATACGCAACGAAATATCGTGGAGCCCGTATCACAAAACAATCGATAATTCCACAGTAGTCTTAAGTCGCTCACTAATGAGTCGTTCAATTTGAACGGCACACTTGAGTCATCAGCACCTCACTAGAAAAAGCGGCTCACTTCAAAAGAGCAGTGAGACGTTCCTTCGAAATGAACCGCTCGTTTCAACTCCTATGAAATACTATTAAACTAATTTTTCGAAAGACTAACGAATCGCCCGTTCATTTGAACTGTGCCGTCTCTTTTCGTGCCACTCCAACGTGAACCAGTGTTGGGTCGTTCGTTCATTTAAAGTGTATCGACTGTTTTCGCTCCGCTTACCCACGAGGGTCGTTCGTTCGTTCGTTCAAAGTAACGAACCGAACAGTGAGCTACGCTAAACTGTGCCGCGGCGTTCCATAGTTCGTTACTTTGAACGAACGAACAATACTAAGTGCCACGACAAACTGAGCTCATACGAAACGAACGATACTGCAATTGCATCGTTGTTTGCTTCATTATCAAATGTGTTACTTTTTCCTACAAATTATCAATTTCAAGATGATCATATATCGGAAAAATATTTGATCATTTCCTATTTAAAAAACACAGTTTTAACATATTTTTCAAAATATCTCAGAAATGGTGAAACTTAGCCATAGATTCATCACCAATTTATGAAATGAGTTATAAGAACAATTTAAATATGGAATACTATAGAGCATATTCCATTTGCTTTGTATTTATTGTGTAGTATCAATTTCCGCATAAATTTTTGTACAATATTTCCAAATTTAACTCGAATCGAAAGATTCACATTACATTGAAATTCAATATTGAATCAATCATAATTGGAAAAAGCTGTTCATTTCCTGGGAGTCGCACAATTTGAAAGTGTCGTTCTGAAGATGCCGCTCGATCAGAATGAGCTCTTTTCAAATGAGCCGCTTTTTTCAGTGTGCCGTTCTTTTTAATTCGAAGGAGCCGCTCGAGTGAACAGCATGTTACCGTTGACCCAAGTGTGCCGTTCAAAGTGAACGACTCATTGTTGAGCAACCCAACGTTAACGTGAACCATATTGCATCGTTGATTACTTGTTCAACCTTCAATGTTACTTCATTCTGAAGTAAGCGATGTCCGATCAAACTCCCCATAAAAACGTTTGTTAGTTGTTTTAAATGACCACACGAACATGTTCCCGCGTTAATTCCATTTTATAGCTCAAATTTTGTTTTCAAGCCACAGTGAAGAATGTAAATCGTGCTTAATGGCGCAATAGAAAATATTAGTAGAAGCCTGATATATAATCATTTCGGCTAAGTAGAATCCATAGAAAGAATTGGCGACGTCAATTCTCATGAAAAAATGGATAAGAACCTGACAAATGACACTCCGAGCACAAAAAGGATTTCGTACTTGAATCCTCTTGCTGCTTATCGAATTTCTCGTTCTCGTTTGCCGTCTGTACATTAAACCGACTTCAGATTTCGGAGTAACAGCAGCCAATTAACAATTCTTAATGGTTGCACACCAACCAACAGAATCAACGAGCAAATTGTGCACAAAACCATGAAACGTTAGTAACTCTCGCAGCATAATGTCGTTATTGTAAACGATACAATAATGTTTGCGATGAAGTTTATTCATTATAATCTTTAATATCATGCCCATGTATATCTTCTGTGATCGTTGATCGCATTAGCTTTATTTCTATTTGATCTCCAACTAACAGACAAAGGTTGAAATGAATATATCACTTGATTCAATCTATGGTTCAGTGGATAGCATACGTAATACCGTTAACGCTCTATTATGTTTTGCTATATCCCTCGCCAGTAACAACCCTTTATCACTACGAAAACTATTCCACACAATTTGAGAAGAGAAATTTCATCAAAAAATGTTTTAACTTTTAAAATTCTATTAATAATGCTTAAGATATCATATGAGTTGGGTATAATAGAAAAATATGTAATCGATCCATAATAAAATGGGGTTTACTTTCAACTTTATAGTTTGCTAAAGTGTCGGTTCACTGCTTGAACATTCTCTGTCGAGGGCATAAATTATTGCCTGAATTACGAACTCCTACAAAAAAAAATAGATTGCTATAGAGAAACGCCTAAAACGGAAACATTGTATCAGAATAAAATTTAGATAGTTTTGGTTTTAATTGCCTATTGTATCAAACCTCATTTCATTTACGTAATTGAACTACATATTACATAAGATCTTCATATATCGAACGTGATACTGTGTTGAGATGCACTCGAATAACGAATATTCCGTTTCCGTTTAAACTAGTGATCACTCGTTCATTTGAAGTTGTCGCTCCGCTCACCGTTCAATGTCGTTCGTTTTCAAAAAGTATGACAATCATGTTCAATCGTACGTACATATATTTTTGGAATTCACTTAATTTCTACACGCATTATGTTTCTGAAATAATCGTGATTTCGATTTGTACAGCAGATATCGATTCGGCTAGAGAGTAATCGTTCGCGAACGAATCGTTCGAAACGAACGAATCACTTAACTCAATCAAACGAATCGGTTCATTAGTTGATTCTTTGATAATTCTGTTCTTTTAGTGATTCTGATTTGTTGATTCAGATGTGATTCGTCGGAGGTGAATTCAATTCAACCAAATGAAGTCTATAATGCGATTTTACATGAAACGAAAGAAGTGCAGATTATCGAATATGCGAACCTCATATTTGCATTCTGATTGGGATTAAATTAATCAATCAATGGCAGAGTGAAAAAAAATAAAACTGATTACGTCATCTCAATTAATATTTGTATATAGCATATAGCGGTATCTAACATATGAACTCACTTCTCAATGCCGGTTTCGGATATTGAATAGCAATTAAATTTGTTTTCCTTGCATTTTTACGTTCCGACCAGTTTTTGTCAAGTTCATTCAAGGCCGGTTTATTTTGCAAATTGTCCCGTTCGTTTTAATATCACCATTAATAAAAGCACAAAAAAATTCATATCCATAGTAGGTTTCGCAAAAATAAACATAAACACACAAAAAAAACGATTAATATGAGCAGAAGAATGCGTTTCATTCGAATTGGAACGAACTTTAAAATGTATGACAAAAATAAACGGAATTTTTCAACTTGCAATATATATTGCAATAGAATAATATTGCTTTAGAAAAAATTTTGTGGTTCGAATGCTACTGCAGTTGCAGTTAATATAACCATAAAGTTCTGCAGAAAGGTATTTTTTTTTATTACTAGTAAGTACGGCGACTGAACACTGGTGATACGCCGTGAAATAATAATTCACGACTCACATGCTTCGTTCACCGAACGATTCTTTCGGAGTGCAGCGGGTGAACGATTTGTTGACTCGCGAACGAATCATTGAAAGTGAACGAATCAGATGAATTAAGTCACTGAAACGAATCGAACTTCCCGTGTCTACTAAGGAGGTTGTGGAGGATATAAAAGGGGGGCGTTGGCGCCTGAGCGCCTCCGGTGCCTTTTGAGCCCCCTTGACTTGGGCCACAACCGCTTAGTCAGAATTTAACGATTTTGTTTGTTGTTATGGTTCGGATGACTATAAAATTTTTCCCGGGTTTCGGCTGCGATCCCAAAACGAATAAGGACAAAAAACTTGAGACGGCAAAAGTACTTTCATGGGGAACCACCTTAGTAAACCAGATCTACGAACGAAAAATACAAAAAGCGAATGAAAGACGACAAAGATCACTAAAGACATTACAAAAATAAATATTATGAATATGTAGTGTTGTAAATATAATTTACAACAAAAGCTGAAATATCATATTTCACAGCAAATGCAGAAAGTCGATGATTGCATGCGAGTGTCAGTTTGATAAACGAGGCGAAGCGAAGAGCGTAGACATGAGCAATGAAATCTGACTTTTAACATAAATGGAATTGTACGATAATTACTTTAAAAACACAAAAAGAACATTTCTCTTTTCTTTAATGTTACTTAGTCATTCTAGAAAATGATATTCAATATCGGATATATTAACTAACCTTCCCATCTATGCCTGGTCTTGACGTATGTTCTACTTACGATGTCTTCGATAAAGAAAAATTTATTCGTGAATCTAGGATTGAAAAATTCTGGTAGCTCAGCGTCATTAATAATTAAATTTCCCATCGATTTGTATCTACTTTGCGCAAATTCTATTCCGATGTCATCACTTTCTTGCACGGATCAAACCAGTTTTAACCGTGCGGAAAAGATATTCACGCACAGTTGCATGCAAATGTCGAATTTCAACTATAAATAAACGTGGCGTACTTTCGTAAGTGGTTGCCTTGAAAATTTTGCTTTATACCACGTCCTTCATTGAATAAAATTTTTCGACTTAGGAAAGAAGCTGTATATCAGTAGTTTTCCTCAATGAACAACTTTGAAGTTTATAAATTGCAGATTCGGAGAACATATCTATTCATAATCATAGTCTTATTGAAAGCAAAGTCTAAAAACCATAGCGCAAAAAGCTGTCATTCATAGATTTGTAACGAAAAAGCAATTTCTCCCGCCTCCTTTCTCGCCTTCTGGATTTTTCACAGGCTATGCCATTTATTTTATCACGTTTGAAAGCAGAAAAGACGTCGCCAACTGAAAAAACACCATTCATCAATGGAACGAAAATTGAATGTCTCCGAACTTGAAGACATCGTTCAGTCGCATTGAAATTGAAACGGAATGTGTGATGTATGTAGCTCATAACATGCTGGATGGAGCATATCGCACCACAGCTTGTGCGAATACTGAATATGGAATCTTACAACCGTTGGTTGTTAAACTATGGCTGAAATTAACGCTAAACACATACAGAGTGTCTTGTGTTAAAATAATGTCTCAATGTCTACATATCACAAAAAAGTCGTTCGCTGGAACTGCGAGTTTCATCAATAAATAGTGATGAGATAATTTTAAAAAAATTGTTTTTAGCCTAAATTGAGAAACTAAGGCCGTATTCACACATCACAAATTATTCTGTGAACGTGTAAATTCCTGAAACAGTCACCTTTTGACCGATCATATACGTTCCCGGAAATATAATTTGTGTCAGAAGAAGCCCCGGATTTTAACGTCAAGGCAATATTCCAAATGCTGATGATATGGGTGTTGACTTGGTAATGCTATATTACAGTAATGACAACACAATCTTCCTTTTGAAGCACTACGAATGCGCAATCGTTTTGATATTCCATTTGCCTATACTAATAAAAATATGATTTTTTTTTAATATTGGATACTTGAGAAACGATGAAAAGAATTACCTCGAAATGAATTCCATATCGGTTCGGTTGGATTGATATGTGGACCATTTTCTTTCAGGATGAAATTTCCATGAAAACAACAAGGGTCGCTATATTCTCCAGAATAATTTGTAAACCGTGGGCGTCGAAAAGGGAACGAACATGCTTTCATGGCAAAAATCTCCATGGATCTTTTCATCCTCTAAAAAAATGAGACGTTTCTCCGAAGCTTATTCGGTAGCCCGAAAAACGAACCTCTTGGACGGATGATAATTTTTCAAAAGTTGAGAGGTCATTTCGTCAGAGTGAAAAGCGAAGACATGACCGGGATGGGAAATTTATCGCCCGCGAACCGAAGTGTGATCGATGGGTGAACGCGTGTGAATATCGATAAGAGTATATTGGAACGGAACCCACAACCCGCCGTCGCGTCGCCGGGGACACGAAAAAAATTGTCTCGCGAAGGTCGGCGTCGGGTGATTTCGCTATGTGATTAATGGGGAATCGACAAGTGTCGTCGAATCTGTGCGATCTACCAAAGAACCCCACGACTCGTTAGGGGCCGCACGGCCGAGGAATTCTAAAATTCAGCCGGCCCCGAATTCTAAAATAACACGAAGGAACGTAGAAAATGAAATTCCACACGTTATTGCCCTGGATTCACGCGGGAATTTCATCATTTACCGCCACCCCCACAAACCGAAAAACTACTACATACCCTCGATGTCGACAGATCGCGGAAAGCTGTTTCGTGCTTGAATTTTCCTCACTCACTTCCTCCTATCTGCGTTTAATTGCTCAACGGCTCCCCTTTGTAATTAACAGCCAGTTCATATAAGCGATTATAAAATTATTGTTGTATAAATTAAAATTTAAGATTAAAGCTGATTCTCAACTGCTCCGTTTATAATGAAACATGAGTCAGGGCGTAATTCCATCGATTATCTTTTTTTTTAATCTTTCAGGAGCCATCTTTGTCTTACGACAACTGTTATTTAGTAAATACTAAAAAATGATTGACACTAATTGTTTGGAATTAACATTGGGTTACGTTTCCTGCTATCGAAACGATATTCTCAAATTTTAGTGTTTTCATTCGTATTTCATGAAAATATGCGCGAAGGTTGAAGTTGGACATAACAAACTTCAATCGCAACATTACAAGAAGGTTCTTCCTTTCTTCCTAATCGACCAACATCCAATTATATTATGAAGACATTAATAATAAATACCACTTTTCTGAATTGGCGTCAACTAATGACAAATTAGTCGAGAATAAAAACAACTGAAACTCATCACGCGAAGTGAAAATTCAAATGACTCCTGTCTGTCGAATACGCTCTGTCTATTTGTTTATCCGAGATTTGACAAATTGGTTCTTGAATTACAATATCTTTACTGTAATTAATCATGAAATGGCAAAGAGAAAAAAATAAAACTGATTTCATCATCTCAATTAATATTTGTATATCGCATATCGCAGTATCTAACATGAATTATTACTTAATTCTCAATGCCGTTTTCGGACGTTGAATAGCAGGAAATTAAATTTGTTTTCCTTGCATTTTTGACGTCCGGACCCGTTTTTCTCAAGTTAATTCAAGGCTGCTACATTTTGCAAACAGTCCCGTTCGTTTTAATATCGTCATTAATAAAAAGACAGAAAAATTAATATCCATAGTAGATTTCGCAAAGATAAACATAGACACACAAAAAAGTTGAGCAGAAGAATGCGTTTTATTCGAATTGGATCGAACGATAAAAATTTTCAAAAAAACGAATTGACAAACCTGACAATTTATTCGTTATTTACGAGTTCAAATATGCATTTATATTACTATTTATATAACGTATGTATACACGGACATACAAACCTAACAAAAAAAGTTTATTTATTGGCAAAGTTAATTCATTTGCATAGGTTATCCGCATTAATTATCGGGTGATCCTGACACGTGAATAACAAAGCGGCCACTTCAATCTCAACAACACATTCTATACGAAAATCGCTATGAAGTTTTAATTGCTACGTCCCTTCTCGTAATTAAAATATTTAATAAATAAAAAAAACATCTCATTACGATGCAAAACCATCCGCCGCGCCGCCTGATAACACACGAATTCGCCACATACGAAAGTTGGGGTGAACTTTATGAGAAAAAGCTCCAAAAGTGTGTTACAATAACGGCATTGTCGAAACTCACAATGATGCTCTTGATTAAGACACCTACACAAAAAATTTATTGCTTCTTACATGAAAGGAAACGCTGTTTATTTCTTGTTTTTTACATCAACTTTAGTGGTGTCATCGAGTTTGGAAAGAATTTGATATTGATGTAGCGCGAAAGTGGATGTGTTTGGACTGGTCAACAAGGATTTTGAGGACAATAAGACGAAATAACATTTCCATGGACTTATTCACAAAAAAAAATGATTCGAGCTGAGAAAGTTTACTTTTGTATATGGGCACACATATGTAAATATATTTTACATGTCATGTTTATCAATAGCAACTTATGGGAGCGTGTTTGAGAGTTATCTTCTTTTTTTTCTTTCCTCATGTTCGTCCATTATGAACAGGTAACAATTTTTATTCAAAAGTTGCAATATTAATTTTAACTGTGGATGTTCGGAAGTTTTGGACTCCAACTTCAATAAAACGAAACTTTCGTTATAAATTTAGTTCAAACCGTTTTGCAAGCTTACATCGACAATAATGCTTTTTCGTAAAAATATATGTTTGTTCCAACTAGCGTTGGGAACCGTCAATGTACGGTAACGATTCTGCGCTCTTCACAAAATGTGCTTCATTTTATAAACAGCGCAGGATCGTGACGATTCGGTGGTTCAGCTGAAGCGGTTGTGGAGGATCGAGTAGGGGCGCGTTCGCGCCCGGGCGCCTTCGGCGCCCCCTTCGCTTGAACCGCAACTTGAGCTCCGCTCCGTTCGATTCACAGTCGTTTTTTCTGAGTTCACCGTTATTGTTTAAAGGATAGACGCCATCACCGGAGCAACTTGTTAATAATTGCAGTTTTCAACCACTGGTATCGGTTGTTAAACCTATTGTTATGACGTTGATTCCCAGGTTTCGGCACTAATGATTGAGCACCAGAGTGCGGTTATACCTAGGGATGCAATCGTTGTGAAAAACATCGATATGTCTAGTCATCGATGCTTGCATAAAAAACATCGATGTTAAAATACTTCGTTGAAAAAGAACGATATATCAATATTTTACCTATGTTTTGTACTTTGAAGGGAAATTTGTTCGAAAAACCATATTTTTAAAGTGTTCCATCTGCAGCTTTTTATAGACGTAGATTATTTATTTCTTGATTATGAAAACAATATTTTGTTATTAGAAAATCTTTCTTCATTCGATTTATTGATGTGGATGATATATTTTCAATTGTTTTATGGTTTAACTATTTACAGTGATGCGCCAATACTTAAGATATTCTTGTTCTTGTCTTGAAATTCGAGACAAGACCAAGATAAGACTAAACCAACTTAATACAACCAAGACCAAGATAAAACCTATCAAGAATCCCAAGAATCTTGTCTTGTCTTGGGAAAAAATTTTTTTTTAATATTCAGTATTCACCAATCAGTAAAGATTTTCAATTATTTTCTATTGAATTATAACTTATTAATGACTAATTTTTTATTATAAAATTATGTTTATTATCTTTTGATTTATCAGTAAATTTCTGATATTAATAATTTGAAGTTATAATAATCAAGCAGATTTAATTGCTTATAAATTTATGTGCAAATTTCCGCATTAAACACTTATCTCTGAATTAAAGTAAAAATTATGATCTTATCCAGATTTTTATAGAAATTTTTGATGGTTTTTTATATTTTACTTACTATTTTAATTATTTACACAGAATTAATAATATCCAATTGAAAATTTACACTTATTTTACTGCAAAATTCAATTTGAAAAATAATTTTCCTTTTTTCACTCTACAACCAATCGTAGTTTCAATAAGATTTTCTGATGATATTTTTGTAGTGAATGATTGAAAAAAACACTGACTAACAAAGAAAAAAATTAACAAGTTCAAAAACATGATGTGTCATTTAAATTGATACTATACATCTAATTTTTAACCTACTAATTTTAAGGCCAGGCAGGTAGTTAAGGTGAAACAATTAAATAAAAACACAGTTCGAGTAATAAAAATTTTGAAGTAAAATATTTGTATTCTATCTTTCTTGCATAACATTTAAAATATAATCGGAATGAAGTAAAATCCTGATAACAAAACTTTTATATTGAATTTGAGATTATTTTTAGTTTAACTCATTCTAAAAGAAATTATGAAAAGTCACCATAACAAATTTCGTTTTAAAGAGAGCATTTTGCCCAAGAGTTAATGCAGACAGCATTTTTAAATTATCATCAGATAATCGGGTTCTTTTTTTATTCATCACCAGAGAACCAGCAGAAAATAATCTCTCTACTGGCACTGAGGAAGCTGGCGTGCAAAGAATGTCCCATGCCATTTTAGCAATAGTTGGATAAGTTTCTTGATTACTTTTCAACCATTGGAAAATGTTGGTGTCTTGGGGTTCTCTGGGAGAACTGTAATAGGCATCAAGTTTACTTCTCCACGTCTTCTTTTCATGTTTTTGTTGAGGATAAATATGACCGTACTTTGAAATTTCATAATCTTGTCTATTAACAACGCAAGAACAAGACAAGACAAGATTTTTGGCAAAGCTTGGTCACAAGACCAAGACAAGATGAATATTTCTCAAGATTTTGCCTTGGCAAGACAAAATTTTTATGATTTTGTCTTGTCTTGTTCTTGCGCATCACTTACTATTCATGATTTTTCGATACTTATGTCAAATTCATCTGAGGTACTTGTCGATCAGGTGATTCGTGTTCCTGTGTTTATTCATTTAAGTAGCATAACTTTATTTTGATCAGGAATTCGTTGAAATGCATAAACTTTGAATCCAGGATTAAAGGATAGTGGATGTGGTCAGGAATGTTCCACAGTATAGTGGTTTCTTGATCTCCGAATATTCTCCATACTATTTCTTTAGAAAACGTTGTCTTATGCAGTAATGACGTGGAAGACTATTTTTTTGGTCATTATGCGTTTGATATTAATAGTGTTAAAAACTTTTGGAACACGCAGATGCTCACAAACAGATTGAGGAACGACGTCGATATTTTTGACTAATATGCACGATGTATCGACGACGTATCGTCAATTGAAACATCGATGTTAAACATGTTTGACATACATCGATGAATCATTTGCATCTCTAGTTGTATCAATGATTGAGGATAAAATGTACGCAACTGAAGCGGAAGATGTTTTTCGCGGAGAAAATTGTGTTCACCCCAAACCAGGGAAGAAAAAACCAAAAAAAACGGAAATTGAACAAGTGTTTTAAAAAAATTGCTTTAAAAATTGGAAAAGTGAATTGAAAATTTTGGGTGTGTGGCGCTCTCGTCGCTTGAGCTGCAGATGCTTAATCTAAGATAACCTATTTTATTAGAAAAATAGATTCATGAGATGACATAACCACAGGAAATTTTAGTTGTCTTACTTATATGAATGATGAACTTCATTTTATAAAACTGCACAAGGGCGACGCTAAGGTGGGGCAGGGAGAAGCAGTTGCCACCTAAGCGACCAAAGTGCTTACCCTTACCTATTAATCCTCCACAATATTGCCTCATCCCCCCACCCCTTAGTCATAAGCCAGTGACGCCCTTGAAACTGCATTTTCAACTGCAATGGCAATAATTACGCTAGTTCAATAGATGCCTGATGAAATATTTTGATAATATTTAATTCTAAAAATGGTATTCTTAAATAATTTTTGTGAATTGATTCGTCAGATGAAAATATAAACGAATTCCATTTCCCTTTATCATAATAGTGATTGTTCCACAAAACTTTTCCTTAAATTCATCGCGATGTAACTTTGAATAATGTAGCAGGTTTATGACAAACCATTTTCGTAATAGTGAATACTCCGTTTTTTAGTTCGTAATCTTGTTTCAGAGTTCAACCATAAACCCACATCCCGTTCACCGGTTGTTTCGAGACAGAGGAAAAGTTTCGTATTTTTCACGAAATAAACAACATTTCCGATAGGCCCTCAGGTATTTTGGTCGGATAAGAGTTGCCAGACAGTTCAGAACGCCTGAAAAGTGGACTATGTAAATTAAACGCCCAGATAATCGTCAATATTGCTTTTTATGATTTGGTGTTTTTTTCCAGGTACCTCCCTCGGATGAAATATTTCCCATACCTATCTAGCTCGAAGTAAATCCCAAGTTGCATAAAAATGTAAAGTTGGGGAAGTCGAAAGGATTTTCCCGCGATAATCAAACGCCTATACTTGTTCCAGCTGCTTCAGCACAACCTCTTATAAACCAATCCCTGGAAAATATTATTATCGAGAATCGATATGAATAGGCAGTTTCATGTCGGAAAATTCGAACTTCATGGATTACGGAGGATGATGGCAGAATAGAACTCCATTATGGGCATTAATGATTGGTGGTTCGTCCTATATATTGTGGAACTTTACTTTTTGACGCCCCAAGCGGAAATCCGAGGTAAGCGAATTGAGATCGACCCGGGTCCTTTTTTGCTATTTTTGATGCAGTATGATCAATATCTGAAAGGCGAAAACTATGAATAATATCCGAGGTGGATTTGAATAAATCGACTTTCTGTGAACAGAAAGTTTTTCAAATATCGTATTCGAAGCTTTTCATAAAATCGGAGCCTATTTCCAATGCAATGGTGGAATTTAATTTGCAGAAACTCGCTCTACCAAAAAACTGCAATTTTTGAAAATGCTTTCAGAGCGTAGTTCTTAGAAAAAGCCACGATGCATGATGTTGCTACGTATGCGTAGTAAACACATAAAGGCTCGAGAAACGCCTAAAGGCGAAATATATGGGTGACAAGCGCGATCCGAGAGGCAGAAGAGAGGAAATGAAACAGCGTAATTAACGGTCATGTAACGGAACGCGAATAATTCACCTGGCTTTTAACCCCCTCCTCACATTTGCATCGGGCGCGAGTTTTCGCTTCCGCCCAAGTTCCTTCGAAAGGACCAAAAATTTCAACGCATCGACTCCTCACTCAGTCACTTCTCTAGTTTTTCCAACATGCCAGACACGCATGAGTGCCGTTTTTTGACGATGGGTTTTTTTTGCAGATTTTATGGCAGAGGAGAATCCCACCGAAAAGAACGCCAGCTTGCCATTCTCGCCTCCCGATCTGACGACCTATTTCGTCACTGAGAACGGAAGTTCCGTGACGGCCCAAACCGGATCTACGGCACTGCTCGGTTGCGTGATTTACAACAACATGGCGGATGGAACGGTAAGATCAACTTGAAATACTTGAAATTGGAGCAAGACGAAACTTTTTCATTATGCTGGAATCAAAAAGTCGAATTCTTGTCTTCATAATTAACATTCTCAGGTCTCCTGGATAAGGAGGAAGGATCATCGTTTGCTGACTGTGGGTTTAACAACTTATACGGGGGACGAAAGGTTCCAGACCGTGCATGTGCAACATTCGGAGGTAAGCTTATTTTTACTTCGAATAAAAGGAGCCCCTATTCGTTTTCCGAGTGGATGAAGCGACCCGAGGAAACGGTAGTGGATCTTCGATTGTTATTTAGGAAAATAGGTTCCGTCAACGTGAGATTTTCTTTGATATACGACCGTTATTTATCGAGCTTTCGCAGACTCAAAACAACTTTGCAAATCGACTTAATCAGCTTGAAAACTGAATGAAGAAGGAGAAGATTGAAAACGATCGCGCTCATACGCTTTTTCTCAATACGACGCGCCGACTAGATTCTTGCTCCTTCGGTAACGCAAATATGAAATCAATAGATGTAAAACTTATATATTGCGTTGTTATTCGTCTATAGCAGGATTTCTGAAACTTTTTATATTAACCACTATCACAATTTAAACAACTCTATGGACTTCAGTATTTCGCAGTTTCTATATATAAAATATATACTTCCAGGACTGGACCCTTCAAATTAAGTATGTGCAAAAACGCGACGCTGGTCTCTACGAGTGCCAAGTATCGTCGCATCCACCCAGCAGCATTTTCGTCGACCTCAACGTAATAGGTAGCAATAATCGATTCCGCTTTTTCGCTTTTTAATGTTCATTTTCAGAGGCGAAAGCTGAGATTTTGGGCCCTTCGGAAAAATACGTAAATCCGGGCTCAAAACTTAAACTACAATGCTTCGTGCTGCGTAGTACGGAACACCCAACGTATATTTTCTGGTACCACAACAACCGTATGATAAATTACGATTCCGATCGGGGCGTAAACGTTTCCACGGATTTGTATGAAAAAAACAGTGTACTAACAGTTTACAGTACGAGCAACAAAAATACAGGAAATTACTCCTGCGTACCGAGCAACTCACAACCAGCCAGCATATATGTACATATTCTAGATGGTAAACGGATGGGTGTCGATATTTGCAAATATTATACCGAATTTTTATATAACAGGAGAAATACCAGCTGCCATGCAGCATGGCGGTCATGGCTCATCATGGCCGAAATGTAACTCTTCTTACTGGTTACTGTTGGTGATAATTTCATCGTTCATGGTGATACGATAGATAATAAAGTGATCATGAGCATACCGTACAATGAGTGGAAATGGAAATATTACGGTTGTATTCTGAGCGTATTCGGATCAAGTAGCGGTTACTTTGTTATGAAATTGTACCTGTAATTTAACTTACTAAATAAACAGAGAAAATTTACTGAGATAGCTCACCTGCAGATTATTTTCTTTTTATGTTTCCAGAACGCCCAAAATTAACTCCTTATTTCAAGCATCTTATGTTCATCTGGCGATGTTGAATAAAAATGGCGTCGACGAAAAACTGTCACGTTGCTTTGAATTCAGATTGAATCTGGGAATGAGTGAAATGAAAATCGTTGAAGGGTTCCATCTGAAATCGCTAAATATTGTCAGTAACTCTTTAACGTCGTAATACAAATTGACGTCATACTTTTTCATCGACATCTTCATCTTCGTTATTATAAGCATTGACTAATAATAATGAATAATAGTAAGACTAAAATCGAGTTAAGCAGATTCGAAATCTTACTCTGTGTCCTTTTGAAATGTTTTCAACTCCATCTTTTGCCTATTCACGGAACTATAAAACGATGTACGTGGTTTGTCTAGTTGTCAATGGTGACATTTCATTCTTGTAGTAGATCAAATAGCTTCTATTTATTCTGTGGCTTTGTTTATATTAAACATCTTAGGTTATATTTAAAAATCAACAATAATTCGGTTGTCTGCGGTTAATTTGAAATTGAATTCAGTTTACCAATTATAAAGAAAAAAAAGCAATGCCTTTACCTCCCGCTCTATTGGCCAAATTGTCCAAAAGAGGAATTCTATCATCAAGTAAGTAAAAATTTATCTTCACTTTTGTATAAGTACAAAAAACACTTTAAGCAAAAACAGGAAAGGCTTCAAAAAAAGATGACTTCAAAGGTTATATATTTTGTCCAAATAAGTACAATATCCACCACACGTGCAACAACTGGTGTGAAACAAATTGGAATGGTTACACAACCCCCGATCCAGTATATGCAAGAAATATTCAGAAAATGCTTTTCAAATACCCTCTACCACAAAATTGGGTTGAAGTATTCGACAAAGCATTGTAAGTATAAAGTCACCTTTACCCAATCTATCCCAACTTTTGAATCATTGAAGTACCTAAAATATTTCCAGTGGCAAATACTATTATTGGAATATGGAAAACGACACAGTTTCCTGGTTACCACCGAAGCACCCCAACGCTAAAATATCAAAAAGTGCCGCTAAACTAAGGGAACAAAAACTAACAGACTCCCAAACTAACAAAGCCGATATACAATCTAAAGAATTCAAAAAACCATTGACAAAGTCACCAAGTAAAAAAGATTCGAGCAGAGACCGAAAAGAAGATAAATACAGCAGTAAACGTCATAAAAAAGATGTTTTGGATCCCATGGATCCCGCCTCATACTCGGATATACCACCAGGCAGCTGGAGCGATGGACTCGAAAATAATAAAGCAGTAGCAGATAACAGCGCATCTGGTGTCCTATATCAACAACGACCCTACCCTTCCCCCGGGGAAGTCCTAGCAAGTTCAAAAGAAAAAACTGTTAAAAAGCATTAACTTAAAATGTATATATTTGTCTAAAAATGATATGGATCAGGTAAAGCAAAAGTATAACTACAAGACCTAAAATAAATAATATAATTCTTCAATAATGTATTTTTACTAAATCCTAATAGAATCAATCCACTATCACTTCGCATCTCTAAACAAACTCGTCAATCAAATAAATATTCAATATTTTCCATTCTCAATTAAGCCACGATTTTCATTTTTTTACATGTTGTAAGGTGCTGGTGTAGGAACGCTCATCAACGGCGAATTTAAATCTATATCCAACTCGGGCAACGGTGGTTCCTCCATAGAACTTATCTTCCCCTTTAACACCTTATACAAATTGTGAACCTTTTCGCTATGTTGATGGGTTGGTTGAAGCGCCTTGATTAAAGTATCCAACCGAGTAGATGGTAATTTGTGATGAATGTACCACAACAACTTTAAAACATGCCTATTAACATTATCCCGGGACAATCCCGCAAAGAAAAATTCGTCAAACAAGGCTGTACAAAAATCTTCGGCTTGAAACTCGTCCATATTGTGTATCAAAAGGGAAACTAAAGAATGTAAAAATGGGTCGTCAAACGCCTTGTCATCTTTACAATTCCCCAAAACTGGTAGAATACGCAATAAGGCAATTCTATCCTTATTCCTGGCGACGTGCAAAGTGTAGTACATCGCAAGTATGCTCGCGACTGCGCTGTCTTGCAGATAAGCCTCAACTGCATCTGGAAGGGGTCCAGAATGCTCGATGGTTGTAATAGCAGCATCCCGTTCATCTGGAGGTAGTTTTCCCGATAGACTTCTCACCTGGTCATCTACCATCAGCGACATAAGTGCGGGAACAAATTTTGTAACAATTTGCCCGTCTAGTTTTGGTTCCCTGAACTCTTGAGAATCGATCATCTGCCACGCGCTCAAACCTAAAGATAGCATCCTCAGCAGAAGTATCAACACTGGATTATCTCTAGATAAGCCTTCATTATGAATTAAATGCTGGAAAATTTTTATTGTCGAATTCGCAAGGAAATTAACTGCATATGGATCACATAGCGTCATGGACAGATCGCCAAGAACCTGCTCTTGACCACGTTTCATGTTATCAAGAAACCCTTGTAGTTCTCTAGATCGTTTGATATCCACATTTTTTTCACGTACACAAGCGTCCAAGCACCATGTGAATTTATGACAAGGATCAACGGAGATTATATCTTGAACTTCCATATCATGTAGGGCCATAAGTAATTCTGCTCTTAAAGTACAATAATGAACGTTTCTAGTTCTTAAAAACAGCGTTCTGAGGAATTGCAGCACCATATCATATAATTTGACGCTGTTTCCAATCATGTGAGCTAATTTTTGTACAACTTCACCTTGTCTACGCATCTTCGGGGATGGTCCAAAAAATTGAACACTCGTGTTTGTATGATCGAAAAGAATATTCTCCTTTTCACTTATATATTGACTGAGCAGTGGGGAAACCTCATCACCAAATAAAGATTGATTATCTTTCCATATTTGTCGTTTAACTTCTGTATCAGTGTCGTTATATAGATCTCTGTCTCTAACTAATACTTTCAAATATTGGTCATCAATATGAGGTATATTTTTCAAGATAGCCATGGCGATTGGACGTAAAGCTTTGACTTTTATCACAGGAAAGGTTTTAACGAGCAGCTCCTTCAATTTCATATCTCTTCCTACTCCTTCAGTTTTACCTATTTCGTTGATGTGCGATACCATCTTGTCTTTCAATTCCTCGACGACTGACATATGAAAATCGAGTCTTCTCATACCGTGTAGATCTAATAAAGGTAACATAGGCCGAAGGGAAGGCAACAATATGCCGTTCGTAACTTGAAATTGCTCAATAGCTTTCAACGGGTCCACGCAACTTGTCAGTGCGTGTTTCAAGTAATTGGGACCGTTTATGCCCACCGCTTCAAGCACAAACTCTTGTTTGTTGGACATTTTTACTATATAAATATTGAATTCATTGATGTCAACATAAAAGTTTGGTTATCAACTATTACGACCATAGAAAAAGCATTCGATAGTTCTGTGACTCCAAACATAGTTGAAACATGAGTGAAAGAAGTCGAGTACTTTGCTATTACCAAGCAAAAGATGACTAGGCCTGTTATGACGTGTAGATAAAATAGCTCGATACCTCTCTATAAAATTATCTTAGCAAAAAAAACTTCATTCCGTAGGCTAGCTTTTTCACATCTATGTACGTCTTGCGACAAATTTATAAAAAAAAATTAATTTTCTCCATTGATGAATTTTTTATTCAAGCTTCTAAACAGTAAAATTTGAAATCTCATCACTGGAACTGAAATTATTATTCAAAAAATATGGCACGTGTCAATATCCAGTCCTTCAAATGTTGTGAAATCGACGATTTTCTCGACATTCTCTGTGAAACTTTCGATGCAACCTTCAAACGGTTGTTTAAAAAATCCTTTGGTTTCTACGGAAAGACTTCCGTTACTTGGTACGTTTCCGAGGAAAAATTTCCCATCGTTGAACGACAAGTAATGCGTTACTAAGTTTGGAGGATTTTTTCGTACAGGTTTACCGTCGATATCAACTGATAACGGAGAAAATTTTAGTGTAACATTATGCCATAAACCATCGGAGATTTTGTTATTCCAAAGTATTGCCGAAAATGTTTGGTTCTCTACCGAATAAGCTACTCTTAGATGTTCCTTCTCAAGGCCCAACCCAAAAAACGACTCCTTCTGCAAGTAAATCAATCGGTTGAATGTAAGTGGTTAAAAATAAATCTCACCTCTTCGTGCCAAAACAACAATCCTTCTGGATTAGCTGTCGTAAAATTAATTGATATTAGATCGATTTTAGCGCTCAATGCGTCTCTTTTTTTATCCCTCTTCTTATCTATAATCAGGTAGCTGCTTTTTTTGAATTGAGGTAGTTTGACGATTATTTCATTCTCGCAATAAATTCCGTTTCTTCCAGGTTTACAAAAACATTTTTCGTTATCACATTTTCCCATATTATTGCAGGAATTATTGCCACAACTGAAAACGTTTTCACATTTGGTTCCGTAAAAGGGAGCTTGACAAATGCAATGTGAAATTCTAAACGAATCCAACCAACACGTTCCTCCATTACTGCAAACGTCGCTGCTGCAAGGAGTCCCATCGCAATCTAAGACGTTTCTTCCGGTGTCGATATTAGAGGGACTCAATGGGATGAATTTATTGTCTATTTCTAGAAAACGTAGACAACCAGTATAAGAAGTTGGTAGAGTTGCAACTGCGTCTTGGGGTAACATTGACAAATCCGGATGGCCCCCTTCATGAAGATAAAGTTAATTATTGAATGTCACGACGACTTGACTTACCCAAAAACACTTTCTGTTTTTTAATTGAAAGAAAACTTTCTCGTTCCAAAATAGAAGTATCCAAAACATTTTCAACTGAAAGGTACACTCGTTTACCGTACAGTCCGAATTTAACCTGGTGCCAAACTCCCTCGATCAACAACCTACTACTCCTGACTATCCCTAAATTGTGACCAATTTTTTGTTTTCCACGTTTGACTCGAAGTTCCAGCATCCCATTTTGAAGGTACAATGAAAGAAAATGATCCGATTTTCCAACGAAAAATAAAATACCGTTTTCAGATAACGGTTTCATTTCTAATTTTACACTTAATTTGTTACTGTCGATGATCAAGTCATTCAAAGAGAGAAAGGAACGAATTCCGGAAAAGTTCACATCCGTAATGTTCCGTTCTGAAACATTAATTTCAAATAATTTTTACGGAATATAAAAGTAAGAAACAAACATCACCTTGACTACAATATTTTCCGACTTTCCCAAAGGGACAATCACATTCGTATCCTTCTATTAAAGGTACACATGTAGCTCCAAGGGAACACTTATTATTCATTGAATCGCAAGGGTTCATTTTTGATAAACAAAGAGGTCCAAACCAGGAATCCTGGCAAAGGCATCTGGAAAGAGGTATTTTTTGATAAGATTCTCCAGCAGCTTATTTGCTTAAAACGAACGTGAATGTGCTAGCATGATGTAAGCAAGCCGCTCTGTTCGGACACCTATTATTGTAACATTCGGAGATGCCGCACTGGCTCACTGAACGGCCCAGCGTCCTCCCAGAAGATCCGACAGAAATAAAGTCGTTGCCACTCTTTAGTTTTACTTCTAGTATACATCCTGTAAAACCGTCATGTTGTGGCAAATCGTGGGGAAGATTCTTAAAATATCTGGATTCGTGACCCCCTGAGGAATTTCAAAAATTATAATAATCTGATCATATGACCTGGATTTCACCTATATAGAGCATAGGATCTACGTTAAGATTATCCAAGGGACCTGGAGATCTGCCCGTAATATTCCCAATATCTTTCACATATAACCATCCTTGTCTTCCATTCAGACCCAAATGCAATTGGTATATTTTACGCCCCTCCTGCAATGGTTTGTTGGTAAATATTCTCCTAGGACCTAAAAAAAGTTACTAAAAAGACGGAAGATTCATTAAGACCGGTTGGTCACCAGAACCTAGATTCCAAGTCAACATAACGTATCCTTTAACAAAACTGACTGCTAAATGATCAGCAAAAACGTCATGATAGCCAGTCTGGCCGAGGAAGAGGAGAAGCGAAATCTGATCTATGTCAGTTGGCATAAATGAAAGTTTGATTTCAACATTCTTCCCTAATCCTTTAGGTAAGGAATAAGCTACATAGGAGGACCAACCCTTTGCCATCGATGCAAAATATGGTTCGTTGATTCTCATATCTAAATAATATGCGACATGATATGATGTTATCTGAGAAGTACATAAAGCTTACCGTTTTCGCAAAAGTGGCCATGCTTTCCATATGGGCAAAGACAAATGTACCCGCTCTTGGACAGAATCACGCAAGTACCTCCAAAGAGGCAAGGGTTGTTTTCGCAAACTGATTGGTCACAAGTTTTCCCAACATACCTATGGATAACAATTATATAACACTACATGCTCACTCTCCATTCAGTTATACCTACAAGAGGTGATGAAACATGCATTATGTACTAAAAAATGATCCAAACTCTAATTATTGTAACTCAAACTTTTGAACAACGATTAACGTTAATTTATTCCTAGTTTCTTTACAAGGCAAATGGGAATGCTTACCCATTCTTACAGTGACATAGCCAATTTTCTTTATTTATGACACAGGTTCCTCCGTGGGAACAAGGATTGGAAAGACATGCCATTGAAACACAATCAGTTATTTCACGACCAAATTCCGCGTCACCAAATATTTCTACATCTTTTCCTGATATCTTTTAGAAAATTCATATAAACCAGTTTTTCTTCAAAAAAACTTGAAAATAATTACCTTGAGGTTTTTCATGCATCCCATGAAACCTTCGAAATAAACGCCAGCTAAATTTTTTAATTCAGTCGGTATTCCACCGAAGTACAACCAAAACGTATGACTATCAAACGGACTTAAAATCGACGTTTGATCTCCGTTCATCGACAACGTATTATTAACGTTAATCGACGCATCGCAATGACTAAAATCGGGCAAGAAATGCAACCTAAAATCGTTATGAAATAACTAAAATAGGTGATCCGAATGAAAAGTAACCACAAACTTTGCTCCAATTTTTATGCTGTGCCCATTGTTGACTGACGTTTTCTCTTCCTTGAGTAACATAGTTTGAAATCCGCAAGAAAAACGAAATTCTAGAAAACCGTTTTTTACATATAAACTCATGAAAACTTTGTCCGAAGCTGCCACATAAAAGATTAGACCATCGGCGGAAATGGTAACCGCTTCAAATTCAAAGTCAACGTGCGACGCGTCCGACAACTGGTGTGACAAAAAGGATTTGCCATTGAAGCCGGCATTTTTTACACCTACGCGTGTCTCGCAAAATAATCCCTGGGCGTCAAATGGACAAACACACTGAAAAATTAAAACAGATGTTTCAAATATTTAACACGATTATAAAAATTTCTGTATTTACTTTGAACTCGTTGTCCTCCAATACGCAACTTCCCCCATTTCTACAAATACTTTCATCTTGAGAACAATCAAAAACTGTTGTATTTATCAAAGATGTTACATCTAAGGCACTAATTGTGGTTATTATAGTTGTTGCTTCAGAAATATCCAAAGGAGTAGTGGTTTCTTTTGTTCTGATTTCCGTTGTGTCACTAATTTTCCTGTCAGTTTCCGTTGCAATTTCTAATGTACTAGTAATATCATATTCAGTCGTTACTTTTGAAGTAGTTGTCTTATCTAACTCTGGCAATGTTGGGTAAGATTTTGGCAGTGTCGTTGCAGTTACGGTTTCACCAATTGAAAATGAAACATCTGTTGATATTTGAGTAATTGTTGTCACTAATTCTTTGTCACTAGAAATGTTATCTTCGAGAGTGGTGAATGAAATTCCAGTTGTAGTCGCTATCGTTTCTATATCACTTTGGGTTGCTTTAGGTGAAGTTATCCAAGTTTTTACTGTCGTTGACTCCCCTTCAAATGCACGTAACGTAGTCAAGTTTGCGTATTCAGTAGTAGTATATAAGTCAGTTGAAATGGAAAAACTTTCTGTTATAGTAGTAAAAAAGTCAGTCGTCAGCCCAAAATCAAAATCAATTAACGAGCAGTTTTGCGTGCCATCAGAAAATTCTAAGCATTCACAGAATTCTCCAGTGAAATTCGGTGGACAAGAGCAAGTGAAGTTGTTGATGCCGTCCACGCATTTTCCACCATTCAAGCATTTTACACCTAACTGACATTCGTCATATTGGTATTGGCAAAGGTTGCCGTGAAAATCTGGAACACAGTAGCAAACTGCAGCTCCGTCTTCCTTTAAACAAAGGGCGTTGTTTCTGCAAATGTTACTTTCGCATATCTCCAAGTGCTCCTCACAATCTTTCCCAATGTAACCTTAAACATTGATTCTAATAACTCTCAAAAGTAATCGACTCTCGTTTACCAAATGTGCAAGCGCATTCATAGTTGGCCAATAAGTCAACACAAGCGGCTCCATTTCGGCAAGGGTTCGACAAGCACTCATTCACCTCCGTTCTGCATAATGCACCCTCCCACCCTGGTTGGCACTTACAGGTAAAAGTATTTCCGGTACCCTCCACACATATACCACCATGGTCACATCTTGTGTCATTGGATGTGTTACAAACAGCTATATCTACTTCACACCTTTCACCAGAGAATCCTGGCAAACAGCTACATGTATAACCGTTGATGACATCCATGCAGGTCCCGTTATTTAAACAAGGATTGCTCTGACACTCATCCAAGTCCACGTGGCAGGTTTCACCTTTTCATTAGAATTAATGAATCGTTTGCTTCTTAGTATGATCATAAAATTAATACCTGTATACCCAGGAGCACAGGCGCAATAGAACATTGCTATACCATCGATGCAAGTTGCACCGTTTTGGCAAGGATCGGACCAGCATTCGTTCCAATTTGTCTGGCAATGGATGCCTGTGTATCCATCAATGCAATAACACAAATGTTCTGAATTCAAATCATCAACGCACACACCATGAACACAAGGATTCTTTAGACAAGCAAATCCACCGTTTGACTCGCGAAAAATGAATAACAATATAAAAGCGAACAATATTCGCATTGTACTGATTCTTTTTTCTGAATAACTGCGCCCCTATTCCATGTTTAGATCCTCCCTACAATGTATTATCTAAAATATGATAATTGACCTGCTTGCGTGGATGGTAACCATGGTATTATGCCATACAAACAGAAGTCTCTTGCCCCATAGGTGAGTCTGAATGAATTGAAGGTCATCAACCCCTATTGAAAAGGTTATTGTGCTTTAAAAGACGCAGCTCAATAATTACGATTTTTATTATTATATTACAAAGAATCAGTCATATACACAGACAAATTTTCAAAAATCTATAATACAATGAAAAGTATGTAAATGCGTTTTTGACGACTAAGAAAAATCCAAAAATTATAGCACCATTAAACGAACAACATAATTTCGAAGCTGGATATGATTGCAATGATATCGATGATTAACGATTAATAGTTTTATCTCATGTTTTGAGCTTGAAAAATATTAGAGACCTGTCACATTATATACAAATGGAAAATAAAACCGCCATGAGCTAACTTATGAGCATGTATATAAGTAGTTATGTATATATTTCCATATCTATATACAAACAACATAAAACAAATATACAATTGGAAAATTAAATTGTGCCAAGCGATAAGTTTGAATCGCCGGAGCGATTAACTTCATATTAGATTCTTGATCTGCTTCAATTAGAAAAATACGATTTTGTTCTGCACTTATGCACTTATGGCACGCTATTGCCTAATCCATCTTGACCATCCCCTCCTCCTTTGCTACTGCAACTCATTGAAAACTCGCGACAACAACTAAGTGTCGAGGATAGTCGTTTCTATGTATGAAGTTGGCACAAAACCTTCCTCAAATTCTCCGTGCATCCGTCTCACTCTCGTCCAACCGTCCCCTTGATCAACTTCGATGAGATGCAGTTCCTCCTCTTGGGCTATGGGTATGCTGCCTTCACTGGTCGCTGTCCATTGAAAAAGTCGTATTTTAATATTTAATATTAAGTATGTAAAGTTAACAAAATGTGGTACCTTCGAAGGCGTATAAGGCTCGGGCGGTTCCAATGGCCGGCAAGAGGTCCGCTTCATAATACTCGCTCTCTGGATCACCGGTCCCGTGGCCGTTGTCAAACTCGTGGTCAGAATCCGCGCCTGGCAGCGACGTTCTGGAAGTGCCCAGCCCGCTCTCCGGACTGTTCGAACAACTGCACGTCATCGTCGTCATTGCGTTAGGCATAGGAGTTTGAGGAAAAAACGGACGGAAACTTACCCGTGATTATTGAGCTGCGGTGTACCCGGTACTGACGACTGCCGCTTGGCAACGCTGCTATCGCTCGCAGACCGACTCAGCGAGTCGGCCTCGTCCACGTCGGGTCCGCCGGAATTTCGCCTCGCCCTCCGCGTCGAAGAACCGTTGGTCATACGCGGCGAGTTTTGCTGCAATTGCTGTTGATTCTTGATAGCGTCCTCCAGGTATCCTTGGAAACGGCGTAATTCCGACTGTAACTTCTCTAGACGGTGACTGCATTCGTTGAGTTGACCTTCGACCGTCATGGGATCGCCCAACGCCGGATTCGCCTCGTAAACGCTCTTCATTTTCATCAGACCATCCCTCGCGGCAGATTCCTGGGCCACTTTCGCTTTCAATTCATCAATTTTTTGCGCGAGCCTTTTCCGTCGTTGGTTGGGCGGTAGATCGCTCATGTCGTCCTTCAAGTCGGATATTGCAGCGTGCTACAAACGGGAAAACATGAATCGTTTGAGGTTCAATGTAATATTAGAAAAAAAGAAATATAGACGTGAGACGTGTTGTTATTCACAAAAGTGTTTTCGATTTGGGGCGACTAAATCGAAACGTCCAATATTCATTGCAGCACTTGTTGGAGAAAAAGAGACTTGAAATAACACAACTTTACCTGATCCATCGACGTGAAGCGTTATTAAAGCAGATTGCAGAACTGAATGAGGGGGAAGCGATTTGGTCACGTCCTTTTATACCGTTTTGGGTTTGTCACAAATAAAGAACTTTCTCTTCAAAACATCAAGTGACAAATAATTGCTGTCGATTCTAGGAATTTCTAGTCGAATAGACAGCTAACGGGTATTTAAGTTGAAAACGATTAGCAACTCTTTCTTTTGTATATTGCTGTTGATAACTATTCAAAGATTTCTTTGATCATTTCACCAGCTGTATTGATAATAAATGAAAAACTACAAAAAACGAATTATTTTAAGCGGCAAGTAGAAAGGAAAAAAATATCTATACACTTGGAGCTAGCCGAGAAGAAGATGAGGTCGGCGTTCAATTTTCAATTCACGAATAATGGAGATAAAAGTTGGCACTTATATAAGGGTCGACTGTTGGCCTTAAGTTGGAACCTCATTACCAGAACAATATTGAAGAAGTTGGCCGTTGGTGGACCCGTTTAGCCAGAAAGCAATTGATTTCTTAAGTTACTGCATAATGAAAATTGTCAGTTGTTTCACTAGCCGCCCCAACCTGACTTAGTAGGAAAGCGTATAAAGCACATACCTTAATCGCCATACAGACTTCTGTAAGCTTCTGTATGCATGAAAAACGAAAGCATTAGCGCATGCCCACATGAGTGTTAGATTTCTTAAGAACTAACCGTAAACAAACAAAGCATTGTGTTAGTACATAGAAACATTAGCGTGGACAAGTTTATCTTTTTAATTGAAATCTTGAAAATTTGTTTTCTAATTTATAATTATCATTTGCAAACCAGTGAATATTTTTGTGAATTTAAGATGAACATCAAAGATAATAGAAGAAATTTATTGTTTTGTCATAAACCCTTACCTACACGACACGTATGACTAACCAACCATCAATACTATGCAATGAGACGTATTACATGGACAAATATTATCCATTTCCACGTATTTAATACCGTCCTGCAGATGTTCAATATTTCAAAATCTGTGACATTTCAAGTAGTTCAGATACATTAAATTAGTGTCTGTGATCTTGAGCGATCGGTGCTTGTATGATCATAAATTAAACTCGTTTTCAATGTTGTACATATATCTTGAAATTAGCGTAATTACAGCCATAATAATAACTGATGATATGGAATAAAAGAATATGCAATAACGTTAATAAAGAAAGTTTTATTTTTAATAATGGTTAAATTATTGTATGTGAAAAATTTAGTAGATTTATTTGATTTAGAACAGAACTGTTGATTATATAATCCACTTTGGTCTGAATTTACTTCATTACAAACACCTTGAAAAGAGTACTTGCAGATACATGCAATGACATGCGTGCAGCTTGCAATAGACAGTTTTGGTTAATTCCATTGGCTCTGTATACCCCATTATTTTACAATCGCTTATGAGATATTTCCTACATTTGAGTTAATTAATTAGAAATGTATATCTGATAGAGACTTACTTTATTAAATATTACCAAATACAATTATTTTTAATATTTTGTTTTACAATGAAATGATTTAGATACCTGTAGTTACACTACACTAACATATTGAACTTCCAATTCCTATACATATTTTTTAAAAATTTGTTAAGTGTCATTTGTAGGCCGCTCAATTAGTTCAGCAGTAAACCTTCGAGATAAAAAGAATCATTGGATACCAGAAATTATTGCGCCAATCATGGTAAACTATTTATCTCGTAGGTTCTGCATTCATTCTACCAACATCCCATGCGCTTCATACTCCGGAAAATACTTACAAAACGATATTCGAAATGAATTAAATCGTCGTAGAAGATGAGTAACCGCGTCAGAGTGCATCGTTCGATTAAAAGAAATGGCATAAATTTAGATAGAATCGCGAAAGGCGCGGCTTCGCATACATCTGCGTTCCGCCGACGTTGACACTCACCCCTCGGTTGCCGAATATGTGGAAGAGCCCTGTTCGTTTACGATTCGCCTTGCCCGATATTGTGCCTTTCACAGTAAATACACCATCCCTGAGTCGCGTAGTCGACGATTGCACGTTATTTAATATATTGGGGCCCGAATCCAAAACGTTGTTCTTGGATAAATCTTCGAATGGTATGTCCTCAGGTGGCTCGAAACCCGACTTGTACCTCTCAATAACCATTTTGGTATCCTACAAATGACGATAAACAACGATAATAAAACGATTTAAGTAACATGTTGAAAATGTTAAATTGTTTTTCGAGTTGAAAAAAAGAGCAAATTAGTATAAGGAGTGGGATCATTCAGATTTGGAGCGAAATTATTATTTTTGTTAAGCTAATAACAAAATTTCAACAACTGGTGCCCGTTTGCACCGTCTAATACTTATAATCGGCGTAAGTTGCGAATCGTTCCTAAGATGAGCGACAGCTTCGTTGCACCGCAAGAGCGTAAGCTAGGCATCGAATAATTTAGTCAAAAGGGGGAGTTTTAAAAATGCGCATGCTCAAAAGTCGACCTAAGTTACGTCGCGGACATCGGCTACCTGAGGGGGCCGCAAAAATTTTCGAGTTAAGTTTCGATGGATACATTTCATGCTTAATGTTGCATCGGGTCATTTGAACACAAAATATTTTTTTTACATAAGTTTATTTAATTGAATCAATTATTGATATGTACTAATGGGCCTGCATATATTTATATTAGGGAAATCCGCGATGTCGAAATGAAAGCTCTGGGTAGCAAATTCACAGTATTGAAACAGTGTGAGAAAGCGAATAGAAAAAAAAGACAGAAAAGCATATACATACAACAAAAAATCAAAAAACTGATTTCTTTTATCCCAAAGAATAATTTACTTAAGCATTTAATAATGTCGAAATCTTGACGGGACGTTTGATGTAAAAAATTTCTCACCTCTTTTTCATCTATAATATCTCCCGCCTTCAATATACCCTCCAGACATTTATTAATAATGGGAAAAACGTTACGTTCGATTTTAACTGAACCATAAATGAAGTTCTTTATATTTTTGATGCGCTTCTCGTCCAGCTCTTGCAAATGCCTGAAAACTTCAGGTAGTCCCGACCTGTAATGTTGTCGCTGCAGCTCGTTGGTACGTTGCAACTGTTGTGCATATTCGTTTTTGCTGGTGTCGCAAATTTGCGTCTTATATTGGTAGTTGGTACGTTGCTTTTCCACCTACGAAAACGTAAAATCTTGAAATGGTGACACCCTTTAGTGTATCAGAGGTGCCGCTCACTTCAGCCCTGGACAAATTGAGATCTGCGTCCGCCTTCTGGTAATTGTCTAAGGCCTTTTCCGCGTCCCTAAACGCCTTGTCGTACGCCTTTTTCGAACGTTGCAACGCGTCGAGCTGCGCCTGCAACATTTGCGTAAGCCGCTGTCCTTCCTGCAACTGCTTTTTCCGCTCCTCCCGCAAATCTTTGACTAGGGCATTTAGCTCTTTGATCACTTTTGACTGAAGATCCTCCGCTATCACCTCGTGCTGTCCGGCCAAGTCGTTCACCTCGTCCGTTATTATTTTGAAAGCTTTACACGACGAGTATCTTGAAAAATTAAATAAACGAGGCTATTATGGAAGCAATGACTGTAATCTTGAGTATACTCACTGTTGATACTCCTCCTCTTCCTTTTTCTTAGGTTGGTAATTTTTTACTAATCTCCTGCAATAAGGACTTTGATTAATTCTCTAGAAATTCGTAAGTTTGGAAGACTTTGATTGGTAATTTTTACATGTGATAAATATTATTTGTCGTTCGGCGATTGAGATTGCAATCAATAAAATTCTTAGGTAATGGATGATTATAGAGTTTAGTAGGTAAGGCATACGGGAAGATCAATTTGTATGCAGCGAATTAAAGACAGAAAGAGATCCAGACTTTCCAATAGAATCACGTTGTCCGCTGTCTAGACTATCGACATTGTGCTTTTATTGTTCCCGGATACGAAATTACACGACGACGTTTTACGTGAGCGTTAGTGAAATGCGTGGGCGGCGGGAGGCAACGTATTCACCACAATTTTTCAAAACTTGTTCTATTTGGTAGACGTCTGCCCTATTTGCATTTTCGCTAGTCCCACGTCGCCCATAGAAGAAATGTCCTCACGATCACGAGGAAAAATAATTTGACGCATAATCTAGAGGTAAACTGAACATATGAATGACGAAACGCGAACAATAGAAAAAGGGCCAATTAAAACGTTCCCGCGCGCAACAATAGAACGATTTAAATTCGATTTCCTCGACAGATAAAACGGGCAACTCTTGAGGAGAAAAATGCAATCCGGATTCAAGGAATTCCCTCGGGCTCATCGAACCTCGATGATAAACCGCGCGTTATCATGCGCTTTCCTTCCGGTTCGGCCACTAGTCGGCGGCATTACGCAAAATCTTGTCATCGTTCAATAGAAAAATTCGAAAAATGCGAGTTTTTATTAGCGTCGCAGTACTTTCACTGTTTACGTGACGTTCTCTAGTATACAAACAATGAAAATTCAACTCACCTCAATTTGAAAGCATAGTCGGATTCGATGGTCGCGCGATCCTTCACGAAATGTCCGTATCGTTCCAGGAAATCGATGCCTTTCAAGGTGTGTAATGACAGGTTATCGTACTGATCCTGTAACAAACGAAAAGGGCCTCAATATGGGTGTAGTATGTAATGGATTGATTCTATTCTTATGCGTTTTGATTCCCTTTATCGGTTATTGACATGAAACATTTTCATCAAATAAAATTGGGATACAATCTCTACTCGTATGGTTTTCGATAATGAATTATTTTAATTTTTTATAAATATTTTGACGCTTCTCGATACAAACAAACATTCACTTCTCTGATACTCAATTGATCATAGATTTATATTGTTACTTCTATATTTTTTCGATTCGCCGAGTTGTAGTCACATACACCACAAGAGCATAGAAAATAACCGAATATTTTTTCGAGTCACGAGACGTAATTTGCGGAGAGATTACGTCGAGTGACCAGCGAAAAATATTCTTTATTTTCGATTGCTCGGGTGGTATTTGATGGGATAATACAAGTGTAGTGAATTGTTATTTTGATTCTCTATGTATATTTTGACGTTTGTCGATACAAACAAATATACGCTTCTGTGACAAATATTGAATAATGTTCACATTTATATCGTTATTTCTGTGTTCGTTAGTTCAATTGACCGCAGAAACACCAAAGCGATCCACTTTTTCTGTTTTCAAATATAAAATCCATGAAAAAAATTGCGAGATTTTGCCATGTTTTGCATAAGAATATTAAGAACTTATATATTATATATAATTATTGACTCTAGAACGTGTGTGAAGTATGCCATCCTTTATTCAAAGTTGTAAGTTTGAGAACCACAGACATGCAAAGCCTAAATAACGAAAAACACGCGCCTTTCGTTACTAGATTTACAGTAATAGGCCTAGCCCTATTTACCCCGCTATATGATTGGACGTGAACAAAGGAATCAAGAAGTGAAAAATGAAGCAGTTTTATCTCGAATTTCCTTTCCAAACTTTCTACATTCCAAACGAAATTACATTTACAATTTACTCCGTTGCCGAAACAATATTTCGCATAATTCTGGTACGCAAATCACTTCTGTCGAAATTCCTTTCCTCCGTTGCGCTCCTAATAAACGGCCACCGTCCAAAACTGCCTTCAGAAATCATCGGTCAGTTACGGACTTATGAAATGAATAACGGTTAATCGATGTACGGACAACAGTTAAAATAACTTGGACGTATAAATATGTAGTTGTTTTCGAAAATGTTTGAAAGAAACTAATGGTCATTACGTTTATTCCAAGTTTTATGTTACAATAAACATTGTTATCGTTTAGGTGCGCTTTCTTTTTGCTCTATCAAAGCGGTACTTGCGATCGTCATAACAGTAGGATTATTAATTTGTGCCAAAAATATATTATCGCGAACTTTTATTGATATACTTCAAAACGAGTCATAGCTAGATTACTAATGTAAAACAGATAAGAAAAAGGTTCCAAGGCCCATAATGGAAAAAGGAACATTCGAAGCAACGTTATTTACGATTCATTTTGTCTTTCCGCTCGACATGTCAGGTATGAACGAGTTTCTCAACGCACTCCCTGTTCGAAAACCATCCGATTTCCTGTGTAGCCGTACAAAAACTTAATACCGGTTTAAGGAATTTTTCGCGCATCGATCATAGAGCTTAGATGTGGAACGGACAAATTATTATTATTTACACGTTGTCCGAACGTGAAACGGCTCAAATTCCGAGACTGTTTATCCGGCCGGAACAGAAGGAAAAAACAAAGGATCGACAGGTCGATAAAAGTCACGTAAAAATTGAGCGTCGTGGATCGTTAAGCCCATTAAGAACACGTCGTCGACGGTGTGACGCGTCGCGTAATTATTTCTGTTGACAGCTGTGCGAAGCGAAGGAATTTGGTCGATCAACCACCAGGGAAATGCCGGGAAAATCGTTGTTCGATCGTCAAATTGGCACATTTTCCTTTTCATCGATTAAAATGTAATTCAATCGGTAATTACGTATTTATCATGATCGGTAAGAATTAAAAAACCGTGATTGAATTGGTCATATCACGTAGTCTTGTTGTTTAGAGGAGAAAGTGAAAAGTTTCGTGGCTTGAATAAATGCCACAGTTTTAGATGCGATATGAATTATTTACTGGTTACTCAACTAGTTCCGTGTTTATAAAAAAACTATTTTCTTCCTATATACCTACTTGATGTGTTGTTATTACTTATTTACGGTGCCATATTTTATCAAATAGTGTCAATACTCCACTTAATGCAATTATCAAAGTTTGGAAATCAATAAAAAATATTGGTTTATAAAATTTGTACAAAAAAAATTATTCACATGTACTCCTTATACAGGATAATTAGAATTAGAATCCTAATCTGCTCCATAGCTAACATCTTATGAAGCACGCAGTAGCGGCTCTTGGGCCATAAACAAGGCGGTGAAATATGTTAAGATTCTTCCACCGCTTGCACAAGTATTTTGAAGATGAAGAAGTAATAAAAACGGAAAAGCAAGAAGAAGTTAGAAGAATACAATTGAAAAGAATCTAGAAACAGCAAAATACAAGAATATTCAAATAACATCAGAAATTACAAAAAAGAGTAGGTAACAAAAAAAGGAAAGAATGCAAACTCCAAAAGTATTTAATTTTGGTAGTAAATAACGAATTTAGTAAAGAACAGATGTACCTGCAATGGAGAATAAAGTATTAAGAATACGATTAACTGCTAATTTCAGATGTGGAGCAAGAGCACAAAAAAAAAATTTGGTTGTGATAATTGTATACTAAATGGTATAACATGAAATGTTCTGCATTCGCTAAATCGGATTATCTTAAACTAAGAGATCGATATTTAAATGAGGCTTTCTTGAGTAAATGGACGAGAACTGGATTTAAATAAACAATGGTCCAACTAATGACATTTTTATTATTGAATGACATTGATTACAGAATATCATAAAAGTTGTTAAAAATTCTATGACTCCATAGGCGTACGAAAGAGGTTCGACCGCCGTTAATCTAAACACACAAGCGAAAAGATGGTCTTTTTGGTCAAGATCAGGCACTTGTTTAAGATTTCGGACCACGTAGAAGTTCTAGTGCAGCCACAAAAGAATTAATATTTGTGGTATGTTTGAAGGTTTTTGAATAACCTCAAATTAGAAAAACAACTATAGCTGATTTTGTTGATATTTATCTCATAATTTACCATTTAGTTGTGGTTAAATCTCCAGAATTTATAAATTGAACTAAAAATACTAGCTTACTTATTTATTCTTATAGCTAATTTACAATATAAATTGAAGTATTCAATGTTGGATGCGGAAAACTTTCACATAGACCATCTCAAATTTATTTCGCTCCGTACTGAAAACAGCTTTCCACGGAGAGGCAATTTTCCAAAGAACAGAAAGCCATTCTACTTGGGTATAGAACATTTCTAAAATATTTTCGGAAATTTCTATTTGACATCAGAACAGTCATTGAAAACCGCTCGTTAATTGTGTAAATGACATAAAAATTCAAAACGCGGCCCAAATTGTGATTAACACGAACTGTAATCGTTTGATTCAACAGCACATATCAATCTAACATACCAATTAGTAACGGTGTCGCTATTGTTCATTAAAAATGTTAATAATCATTAACAGATACCAATAGATAAATAAACATCACTTCAGATATTGAAATGTTTGTTTGGTATATCGATACATTGTTAAAGAAAATATAAACCGGGCCATCAGCTTTTTAAAAGCTTTTTTGAACTTCGACAAGCACTGCAGCTACGAAAATTTTTCCATAAATGTTATGGCTCGCCCAGACGTCATCGGGAACACAGTGCCAACCATTCATTATTTTTATTGAGCTCGAAATCCGTAAACACCGAAGAAAGCACAAAGAGAGCTTTGAGTGTTGAATGACGAAGTTCAGAGATCGAAGGGCAATATCGTCAACGATCCCTCGGCCACCTTCACCCTTCGCGGTATGACGATACGGTCACCGAAAAGGGTGGCGGAACTCCACCCTCGCGGTAACGGAAGGAAGTCGAATTTCAGGTAACAAGCAATGTATCCGGTCTATTTTTATGGAACGGGGGAGAATTATGAGGTGAACGAACCATTGGGAAAACGTCTTCTACGCCCATGGGTTACCGTTTCAAGTTCGTGCGCCGTTGCCGATCGACAAGGTCTCCAGTGCGCCGTTTTTCGAAACACCTGTTCAATAGATGGCGAATCGAGGGTATTTCGGCAAAAGGCGGCAACGCCGCCGCGACGATTTTACTTTGGAATTCGATCGATTAGATTTTCCTCTCCTTAATTCGACGTCTTAAAAAGGAATCTCCGCCTTAATCTTATCGAGACTGTTATGATCGGAAAACCCGAACCTTCCCCAAAGTCAGCGCATGTCCGATCGTTCGAGAGGGTGAAATGATTCACCTTGCCCATAGAAAAAAAATAAACACCCATGTACCTATATGTGACGGTGGCGCGGCATTGGATAGCAACGACTAAATGCGGGAAAATGACAGACCAACGGTCTTCCTTGAATATTCGGCACGTTCGTGTGCCAGCCACGGAGAACCTGTTTGCGAGATTCTTCGACGGTTTCCACCACGCAAATCTCCTACTTCACCTGTTATCGTACCAGTACGTGCTGATAAGCAACAAATCTGGCAACAATAAAAATATCGACAAAAAATAAACGCAATTAACCTTGGCAACACAGCCTAGCGGATTAGATTTTCCCTATTACCGGGAAATTTCGCATTCGAAATCAGCATCAGGTGTATCCCAACTCTGACGTTCCAATCGGATCGGTTAACGTTACTAGGTAATGTGTCGCTTACCCAGAGCTCTGTGCCCCAATTCATGATAACCGGCCAATAATAATCCTGTACCGTCCACACGACCACCAACAAATTTTCACACGATATAACTCAATAAATAAACGCGGAAATCGGGAAATGACTCACTATGCATCGTAACATGGCCGAATTGCGAAGTGTACTAATTGATTCGTTCGTGGGCAGACGTCAGGTGGCGCTAGCCCTAGCATCGACATCTCCCGGCTCCTTACTCAACTATTTCTCATTCACGTCGTTGTCATGTTTCACGAACCCTCCTATTCGGCGGTGACGCATAATTCTTTATCGCCGAACATAGGAAACGTATGTTTGTCAACACCGCAGTGCCAACTTATCTCCTCTGATGTTCCTGCACCGCCTATCATCTTCCGGATTTGGGATGGGTGCTCACAAAATGTGATTGTTAATATAATTGAAGTGGAATTTAAATTGTTCTAAGAAAATGTGGAAGGCGGCCGCCGGAGCGCAACTTAAAGTCGACGTACAAAACAACGTCAACGAGGACGACTGGGAAACGGACCCTGATTTCATAAATGATGTCGACGAACAAGCACAGCGTTGGGGCTCCACCACCGTGGAAGGATCAGGCAGAACAGCAGGGGCCATCGAGTGAGTACTCAAAAATTGGGATTACAGCCATTTGATACGTTACAATAAATATGGCGACGATTCCACCTCCCATAATGATAACTAAAATCAACAATATATACAAATCAATTTTTAAGTTTGATCCTAAGAAACTAATAGTAATTAAATATTTCATAAAATCTGGGAATAGAAATCATTTTCACTGATATCCATATCGACAATGAGTCAGGATAAAATTTAATGACACATCACTTTCCAGCATGGAACGACTACGCAAAGAAACAGAAGAAATTGATATCATGAAGAAGAAAAAAGCTTTAGAAGAGGATCCAAGTAATCCATCGTACGGTTACGGTGGTAAATTCGGTGTACAAAAAGATCGAATGGATAAATGTGCTTTGGGCCATGATTATTTGGCCAAATTAGAGAAGCATGCGTCTCAGAAGGATTATTGTACTGGTTTCGGAGGGAAATATGGTGTCCAAACCGACAGACAGGATAAATCAGCGGTTGGTTGGGACCATGTGGAAAAAATTGAAAAACATGAGTCGCAAAAAGGTATAAATCATACTTTTACTTCGATAAAATAATATAAAAACATTGCTTTTTCCAGACTATACTCAGGGTTTTGGTGGAAAATTTGGCGTCCAGGCTGATCGACAAGACAAATCAGCCGTCGGTTGGGACCATCACGAAATGCCGCAGAAACACGAAAGCCAATTAGACCACAAAAAAGGGTTCGGTGGTAAATTTGGCGTGCAAACCGACCGCATCGATAAATCGGCCACAACATACAACGATACACCCGACAAAGTCGGTACGAATTACACGAGAGTCAAACCAGACATTGGCGACGCAAAACCTTCAAATTTGCGCGTTAAATTCGAAACCCTCGCAAAAGAAACTTCTGCGCGCTCAGACGGAACTAAACCGTCCGTTCCTGCTCCCAAACAATTTGACGCTTCCAAAACTGCATTTTTACGTCAATCGAAATTTGAATCGCTCAAAAAAGAAACGTCTGATGGGGGAAGCGTGGTTACTGAAATTATTAATCCTGCACCAAAACAACTTGATGCTTCAAAAACCGCATTCTTGCGTCAACCTGAGAAAAATGATATTTCTACAGAACAGAAAACTGTGCCTAATAAATTGGACGGTTCAAGTATTGCCCAGTTCAACAATGACTCGAACATGGAACCGGTTAAAGAAGAAGTGAAGGAACCTGATCTTGATGTTACAGCTCTGCAGAAAGAAGAAGAGGAAAGGTGTATTCAAATGCTTGTGCAAGAAAAGGAGAATGAAGTGAGTAATTGCGAATTTTAAAATCATTTATTTACTTAGGCAAATTTATTAGGAAATGTACGACAAACTTCAAGTGGAAGGACCTGAATACACAGTAGAAGAAGATGAATATTATTCTCAACACGAAATTATCGATACAGGAATATCAGCAATCGCTTTATATGATTATCAGGCCGCCGCAGATGACGAAATTTCCTTTGATCCTGATGATATTATTACTCATATTGAACAGATCGATGAAGGATGGTGGAGAGGGTTATGCAAAGGGAAATATGGTCTATTCCCGGCCAACTATGTTGAACTTCAAAATACATAAAATTGTTACAATGCTGGCTTGTACTTAATTTTATCTTTATTTTTTGATATGTATGTTTACGCTACAGAAATTAAATGAATTTTTTATTCTCGTTAGATTAATTTTAAATGTATTATATCCGAAATATGGTGTATGTTTTAAAACACTGAAACGACCATAGAGCTAACAATGCTTATACTTCAAAAATGTTATTGAAGTAAAAATCTAGTAGTTCATTCAATTTGTAGTTTTGCTTTCTAGTAGTTCAGCCTCAGATTACCGTAGTTTAAAAGACGCGAATATAAAATTTTGAGGACCACTGATATCAAATTTATTCAACCATAGATATAAAGTATCTATGGTTGAATAAATTTGATATCGGTGGTCCTCAAAATTTTATATTTGCGTCATTTAAACTACGGTAATCTGAGGCTGAACTACTGGAAAGCAAAACTACAAATCGAATGAACTACTAGAAAGCAAAACTACAAGTTGAATGAACTACTGACCTGGAGAACTACAAGTTGAATGAACTACTAACCTGGAGAACTACAAGTTGAATGGACTACTGACCTGGAGAACTACAAGCTGATTGACCTATCCTGTATCGGTCAAAATATTTTTCTTTTCCTTTAATGTCCTCGGCAGTTGGCCATTAAAACAGCAAATATTGTTGTTCCTGGTAGCTATGGTGAATTATAAACGAAATTTCCAAATTTAATCATAGGAGTCAAAAGAGTGTGTAACGAAAACATACTCTTTTGATTCCTATGTTCCTGGTACCTCCGCCGAATTTTTAACAAAATTTTCGGTAAAATTCGAATTCTGCCGAAAATTTTGTTGAAAATTCGGCGGAGGTAGCAGGAACATAGAACTCAAAAGGGTATGTTTTCGTTACACCTCTTTTGACTCCTATGTTCCTGGTACCTCCGCCGAATTTTTAACAAAATTTTCGGTAAAATTCGAATTCTGCCGAAAATTTTGTTGAAAATTCGGCGGAGGTACCAGGAACATAGAAGTCAAAAGGGTATGTTTTCGTTACACACTCTTTTGACTCCTATGTTCCTGGTACATCCGACGAATTTTTAACAAAATTTTCGGTAAAATTCGAATTCTGCCGAAAATTTTGTTGAAAATTCGGCGGAGGTACCAGGAACATAGAAGTCAAAAGGGTATGTTTTCGTTACACACTCTTTTGACTCCTATGTTCCTGGTACATCCGACGAATTTTTAACAAAATTTTCGGTAAAATTCGAATTCTGCCGAAAATTTTGTTGAAAATTCGTCGGAGGTACCAGGAACATAGGAGTCAAAAGAGTGTGTAACGAAAACATACCCTTTTGACTTCTATGTTCCTGGTACCTCCGCCGAATTTTCAACAAAATTTTCGGCAGAATTCGAATTTTACCGAAAATTTTGTTAAAAATTCGGCGGAGGTACCAGGAACGTAGGAGTTAAAAGGGTATGTTTTCTTTACACATTCTTTTGACTCCTATGTTCCTGGTACCTGCGCCGAATTTTTAACAAAATTTTCGGTAAAATTCGAATTCTGCCGAAAATTTTGTTAAAAATTCGGCGGAGGTACCAGGAATATAGGAGTCAAAAGAGTATGTTTTCGTTACACACTCTTTTGACTCCTATGTTCCTGGTACCTCCGTCGAATTTTTAAGAAAATTTTTGGCAAAATTCGACAGAGGTACCAGGAACATAGCAGTCAAAAGAGTAGGAGTTTTATTCAATTCGGAAATTTACCCAACATTCGCCAGAGTTACTAGGAACATAGGAGTCAAAAGAGTATGTGTTAGATAAAATTTGGAAATTTTTTTCAAAATTCGAGACAAGGAACATATGAGTGAAAAGAGCGTCTCAGTAGTTTTGTTTTAGAGTTTGGCGAAAATAAAAATAGGATTTCGAGGATAAATATAATAAAATGAAAACGAAATAATATATTATTACACAAATCACACAAATTGACTCATAGGATCATCATCCCTTTTTCGTTTTAAATAATATGCTTCCATTTCTTCTTCTGTTGGTTCTTTAGCTTCATACATACTATTATATGGTCTTTTTCTTTCATCCATAGTCAGCAATTCGTCCCCTTTTCTGTTGTTGCACTCTTCACGTTTCAATGCGTCTTTCAATTTATCCTCATCCAGTTTCCCATCTTTTGTCTTTTTCCTCGAATCTTTGTGTTTCTTCTTTTTATTTTTCTTTTTTTCCTTCTTTCTTTCTTCGTCCTCTGATGATGACTCTTCTGAAGTGTCGTGTTCGATATTTATTTCCTCAGCACAAGGTGGTTCAGCTGTTTGATTAGCATCGCCCAAACAGTAGGAATTCTTAATGAATGATTTGCAACATTTATATCCCCATTGACCCCCCCGCCAGTGTGAGCCCCAAACTGACGTGTGGTTATTCAAATAAACATCTTCTTCATATTTGGATTTAATAATTGGTTTTTCCTGGCCTTTAATGAGTTGTCCTGATCGTGAATATTCAACATATTCTTCAGTTTGGGCTAAGAGTAGTGCTTTTGGAGGAACTTCCAAGTGCTCGGCTCCTCCATATCTCTCAAGGACACTTTCATGTACTTGACTCTTGAATTGTTCCTTCTTTTTATCATACTCTTTTTGTAACAATTCAAGCTTTGTGGGTTCAGCTAGAAGGTGAACATCTACTCCTTTCTCATGAGCTTCCCAAGCAAACACTTGCGCCTTCGAATGCTTTCTTGTATCACCACTAAATCTAACGAAATTTTCACCACAGTATATGTCATCTTTACCAGGATTTGGATTTTCTCTCATAGATCTCGTCTTTGGATCATAGTAAGCGGAATTGGGATCCAAATTCCTCAAATACTTGGCAGTATCTTCTCTAATTCTCAGATTTCTCACAGTGATTCTCTGCTTACTGTCAACTTTTGTACCAGGCATATCCACCTCATCCACATATTTATCTTCATCTTTTTCATCATCAGAATCATCTTCAGCATTCAACTTATCTGCTTTCAGTTGCCGCTTTGCTTCCTCAACCTTTTGAAATTCTTCAATCACACTTTTATGCTCTGATGGTTCATATCCACTCCATCTATCTCTTTTGCCATCATAGCTGAGCAACAAGTTTTTTTGAATGTATTCATCAGGTGCTATCTGAGCATTAGAATATTTGGCAGCTACTTTTCTTGGACGTTCCATACAATCTTTACGCTTGTGAGTAAGAGCGCCGCAATTCTCACATGCTCCTTTGCGGAATTTTGTCACAACTTTAGTGGTGTCTACTCCTCTTGCATACCATTCATTAAGCGCAGAAAAAGATTTTTGTTTTTCTTCCTGAAACAGAATTTTCGTAAACACCTTGTTCTGCTGAGACTCATAAATACAGTGACTTGAAGTGATATGAGTTAACCTTACCTGAGGTCTTTGGTGTTTTAGAGTCGGACCTGTTGTTCCATAATACCATGGAGCACTCGAAATATATTGGGGAATATGGGGATTAATGTCTTTGCCTTCTTCATCGACTGCAGCGGGCGCTGTACCTGCTTTCCTTGCTTCCTCAAGTTCCTTCGCCTTACGCCAGTCTTCCCTCGACTTCTTTTTCGGCTCATCTTCGGATTCTGATTTTGATTTTAGAATTTGAGACAAGGGGACTGAGTGACTATTATGTGACATAGTAATTTCGCAAACACTTGTTTACCGATGCTCAAAATTCAATGCAAAACATCGAATGCATGATGACATTAATGAGTAGTTCATCTTTTGTGGAGTAGTTCAAAAAATTGACATGTGGTAAACATATGAACGTCATCAGAAAGATGACCGCACTTTGTTCATAAATTTCCTTCTTTCTAATGAAGCAAATTAAATCCACTTAAAAGTCTGTAGAAACGGTAAAATGGTTCAATTATATTGTATGAGCATTTTGTACAAAAGTCCTACCAGCGCAACTAGGCTGGCATCTGCCTTCGACCTACAAAAATTTAGTTATTTTCAACGGGGTTCCGTTCAAGAATTCATGACATTTTTCTGCAAAACAATAGTGGAAAGGACGAGCCCAGCATCTAGACAGTCTGTCAAAGAAGGAGGTAAAATATTATGTACTGCAAGTAATGTACATTATCCGTTTCTGTTCCAGAGTACATGTGTCATGTGTATGTTAGGTCCGATAACTTGGCAGGTGTTGTTATTTCTGACCAAGAATATCCGTCAAGGGTATCACATACATTGTTATCGAAAATTTTAGATGAATTTTCACAAAAGCATCCATCAAACTGGCCACACTTAACAGAAAAAGATGTCACATTCCCACAGATAAATCAGTATTTGAGCAAATATCAGAATCCAAAAGAAGCAGACGCAATGACAAAAATTCAAGAAGACTTAGACGAAACCAAAATAATTTTGGTAAGTATTTCATTGCTGCAAGGTTTGAATACTATTTTAAAGTTTTTAATTTCCTTATTTGAAATGTTTGAATGGTAATGAAGGAGTACTACAGCTTCAGCTGAACTTGCGTTAAAAAGGATTTTAATTTTACATTTTTAAAGTGACTAGTCCAAGTCATATATGTTTTGCTATCATGTGATGCAAGTACTTCCTCATTAGACATAAACATCCTTGATTCATAAATAAATATTGCAGCATCACACTTTGGAAGCTGTACTAGAAAGAGGTGAAAAGCTGGATGATTTAGTAGCCAAATCAGAAGGTCTCAGCATCCAATCAAAGGCATTCTACAAAACAGCTCGGAAAACTAATAGCTGTTGCTCTTTCTGAGACTATATTGATAAGTGTCAAATTCCAGTTGATGTTGAATATTTAAAATTGTATCCTTGTGAAGAATGTAATCTCGAAAAGTCGAGAATATTATATTTGGAGATTTCTTTTATTTTTCCGTTTTTGTATACCTGCCAATTATGTATGTTCCGTTTAACATGAGAATTCCGTATTTTATTTCATATGAATTATATACAAATAAAAATATTCATTAATGGTAACGTTATTTTATTACAGATAAAAAACAATATCCCTATATTTGACAGAAATAGAAAAAATAGAATGCAATGGTAATTCTTTTAATAGTTACAGGCTTTAACGAGAATTATTGGTTAGTTTAACCGTTTTTCCCAAAGATCTCATATTTCCTCCGTCTGCCGAAACGTATTTACCTAAAACAGAAGGCCCTGGCACTTTCCTCTGTCCGTTTTCCCTTTGTATCACTTCCATTAAGCTCATCCCTGGCAACCATGACTTGTCACGAAGGGCTGTAGCCACAATATTTCTATTCGGTTCGGCATCATAGGCCGCACTTTCGCATCCGAAATGCTCACAATACTCGTGCACGAACTGTCTTTTATCTCGGTTCATCGATTCGAATGAGAACGAACGGCTCTTCTGTTTGCTCTCCTTGGCTAGCTGCACCAGTTCTGTTAGCTTATCGTGAACCCGCTTACAGAAATGAGGATCTTTTTTGGCCCAGCCGCGCATAAAATCTGAATAACGGGGCGTCAGCTTTTGACTAATGTCGGGGTTACGTATCTGTAAGCCAATCGCCAATTTGCGATTCCTCTCGATCACACGACACTCATCCGTGCATTCCAAGCTGTAACAAATTAGAATTTAGAATTGTCATGAGTAAAACATGTAATTGTACATTTTAAGCACTTCTGGACGCTTGGCTCTAGAGACCACATCTTTGATAGCGACAGATTGGTTTTTCGACATATCAAGCATTTGTTCCGTTATTGTCGCCATTTCGATTGTACGGAATTCGTCAATCACATCGTTGCAGCATCTGTAACTTTTCTGTATGCCGCAGGGACATGCCACAGGCACCTTGGCTTTGCAATTTTTGTTTGGGCAGGGTCCTTCATGGCAGGGAGAGTTGCAAGGATGCCCACAGATTGGGCGCTCCTTTGTACAAGGCAGTGTACAGGGTGTTGGACATGGCCCTGAAACAAATTTAATATTTGCTCATATTGTATCCCAAAGTAGCGAGTCTTACCTAAATGACAAGGTTTCACGCATTTGTGGGTACCACAAACCATCAGTTTTGAACACGCCAAGCCGCAGCTGAAGTTTTCTTGATGGCATGGTATGGCGGCTCTCTGTTCATGTCCCCCATAACACCATCTACGGCAAAGGACGGTGCAAGGTGGACAAGGTCCTAAAGTGTGGCAAGTGTGATTTGCATCGTGGCCACACTCTCTCGTTCTAGGGCAAGATTTATCACAAGATGGCGGTTTAGTACCACAAGGAACTGGGGGATAGATAACGCTCGCGCCGCACTCGCAGCACAGTTCTTCAAAACTGGTTTCTGGGCAAGGCTTACAACGACCACTGTGACACGTCATTTGGCATCGATGATTACCGCACGATAGAAGCTTGTTGCAAGGTAATGGACAAACGTGTTCCACTTCAATACAGCAACGCTGGTTGCATTTATGCTTGCCGCATAATCTTTTCTGTAATGAATTATGTAGAATAACTGTGACATTACTCCTCACTTATTTTCTTACTTTGGTGCATTTTTTCTCGCATCTAACGTCAGTGTTTTCAAACTTCGCACAAGGAATTTCAATCTTGGCTGACCCACACCTGCATCGCAGTGTCGTAGTTAGATCACAGTTGACGCACTTTCCACTGTGACAAGTCGCTTTGCAAATATGTGGTGCATCAACAGGGCCACATCTTAAGACGTTTCCACAAGGCTTTTAAATAAAAACGTTGATTTTCAATAACAAATCGTTTGGTATCATAAAATTATTGCCTCACCATTCCACACGACGGTACAACATCTAAACAACTTGTTCTAGCCGACTCTAAAGGTTTTTTGCCGCAGTAACATCCTTTAACGATGTTCACATCCCAAATGCAAGTTTTACAAGGCCCTGCATGACATACTTCATCACATTTATGGTTCCCACAGGTCAAAGTTTTGTTGCAAATGTTATCGCAGGAATAATTGGATTTTTTGGCTGATGTGGAGTTGCAGTTGACTTCTCTGCATTGAGATCCGCAGAAACAGACTTGCTTAACGATTTCAGAACATGGCTGACAATCGTCCGTATGACAATCGCTCGCGCATTTGTGAATTCCACATTCCAAATCTTTCTCGCAGACATTGCGGCATATGATTTTGAGATCGGAGGTACATTTTACTTGCTGCTCAGTTTTTCCGCAACCACAACGTCTTTTCACCATTACTATACAATCGGGACAAGGTCCAGGATGGCATAAGATTAAGCAACGATGTTCACAAAGTCGGCCTTGCCTCAAACAAACTTCACCACAACTATGCGCCAAGAGACCTGAAAATATTATTCCTTGAGGGTTATCGATGACGAAAATGTAGGATGTATTATATGGGAGAATAGTAATAAAATATGAATGAATGAGAAGCAAGACGTGACAGGAGACTAAACACATTATGTCATCACTAATCAACATTAATAAATATTTTAACCTCACCAGGTTCTTTATTGGGGTCTCTTGATTTTCCACAAAAACACCTATATTCGAATGGTACATCCTTGCAGACGTTCTGGCAGGCGGGACAACGCCAACCTTCCTCGAGTTTGGAGGAATTCGCCCAATCCGAGTACACTTCAGATGTAATATATGGTAACAATTTTTGCATGACCATATTTTGTCATTGGATTTTACAATTTCGCAACACACCAGACAATCCAGGGTCCTATGCGTAATCATTTCCACCAATCTGTCCCTTTGTGAAGCAACATTAGCTGAAACGAAATACCAGTATTGAATATACCCATTTAGACTTAAAATGCAATACAAAGACTGATATGTGATGCAGCAATAATTTATATACCTGTATTAGAGAGTTTTCCTCTAGGATATTGATTCTTGCAAGGACGGTTAAATCTGAATTCTTTATTTTTATGGAACTGATTCATGTTAGTATTCTTCTGATCAGACTCAGGATTTTGGTTTTGCGTCATCTCATTTCTATTCCAATAATAGTTCTGCTTATACTTCCTATACATGTTAAAATTTCCTTGATGGAAGTTGTTGGTAGGCAATCGGGAAAACTGTTGATTATTCTGATTAAATCCACGATTACGATAATCACTTTGATAGGAACCACTATAAGATTGGGACGCTTCATTGGGTTGATTCTCTTTCTTGAGTCTGTTATTATTGAAGTTGTTATTCTTATGATGTTTTTCTTTGAATTTCCTATTTTTTCCGTAGTAAGTTTTCTTTATAGCCCCATTGGTGTTCGATGTAGAGGAAGCATTGCCCAAATATTCCGATTGGGTGATTGGATTCTCGTTGAAAATTTGAGATTCATGAAAGGAATTCATAGTTCTTTTAGTACTCGCACTTTACACGCACCACAGAAATGAAAACAATTTTGTCCAACAGAGAGAATTTATATTGTAATTGTAATATTATGCAATGTTTGTAACGGTATCAATTATGAAAGATAAATTTTGGTGAGCAGCGAAATTACTTCATGTGGCACAATACAAAACGCAGATGACATACGTAAAGAACACACACAGAATATATATCGAAATATGTTTAGACATTGGCACTCTATGGCCTCTAATGAAACTTGAAGATAGTGTAAAATCAGTGCCGAATTAGGTTCAACGGTAAAAAAAAATGTTCTTCAAATTTGGAGCTTGCTGATAAATTCTAGCGAAAATGTTGTACCGTATATCTAACATTGTAGAAAACGTGTCTCCATCAAAATTAATTCAGTTCATTACATCAATACACGGAAAAATGTTATCATACTAAATTAAATTTTCAAGGATTAAAAAAGTGAACTTCAATTTTCGTTTTATAAGAATATTACTTTTTATATTATATAATCAGCAACAAACACGAAATTCAAATTGGCAGCCTGAAAATATTAGACATACTCAAAATAACAAATAATAAATACATGATTATCACAAATGATTATTAACAATTTTAATAAACACAATAACTGACTAGAAATTGGGGCATAACAAAATTTGTGCACTTCTAAATTTTCTCAAAACTCTACATGGACTCAATTTCAAAATCTTGAATCAACCTGAAAGAAATCACATTTAAAAAATTGAATGAATTAAAGATTTCTTTAAGGACTAGAAAATAAACTTACAAGGGTTGATTCAAATATTCTTCCATCTCTTTCTCAGGGTCGTTTTCTTTCAAATCCATATGATCAAGATCTTCAATAATACTATGGTTGATATCTACAACAAATGTATCAAATATTCCATCCTTTAATTGATTCAGAATTTACCAGACAAGGGTGATATGGTGGCTTTCATTAAACATTCAGCATTCAAATACGGTGGTAGCTCATTGTCATCTTCTCCTTGTACTTCACCATCCAATTCATGAGAATCAACCATCTGTAGCCACTGGGCGTTATGTTGTCGAAACTTCTCAATTTTGATACGATCCGCCCATGATGTATTACGGTCACTTATCATAGTTAAACATGTATAGCAAATTTCTCTTATTGCCGTGTTGTTATCTTGTAACAAATCTATAAAATACGCGGGGACTTCTGTTGATGCAATTAAATAATCCACAGTTTTTTTATGAGATAATATTCTATAAAATACAAAAAGTATTTGAAGAACAATTTCGTCATCTTCCTGATGAGCTTTCAATAATTCGATAAGATAATTCAAAATTTTTGATCGGCAATAAAGCTTTGAACAACCGTCATCCAAAGCTGCGGTTCCGAGGAACACAATAATCTCAAGTATCATCTGTACGTCGTTATTTTTAGACATTAAATTCGTTTCAACCCACTCAATCAAGCTAAAGTGCTTGAATATCTCAGCCCAATCTAATTCTGGCAATACCAAGTTACTTAATATACCAAGGCATTCGCGTACAAAGGCGTTTTCCCGAGCATGTTTCACTGCTTTTGCGATATCTCCTACGTATTCCTGGAAATCGAAATTACCTTGTGATTCAATCAAGATTCAAGACAGGACAAACGTACTATAAATGCTATTCTATTCTCTTTGTGCTCGGAGATATTGTGTATAGCTTTCATCATATTCACATTTTGAAACATAAAAGCTCTTGTTAGAAACGCATAGAGCCGGTTTTTTGTTATCATTTTTTGGGCGTTTAAATTATCAACAGCCAGGTTTACACAGAGAGCGACCATTACCTCGTCATCCTCATTGCCTGAGTTGAGTAGCAACATGTCCATTATCTAGAAAAAAAACCGAAACACAAAATTTCCTTTCATACCTTTCTTCCACATATTTACCAATTCAACACTATCTATAAACTTTGGTTTGGATTCCTCCTCATAGCTCAAGTGATAAAGCAGCTTAAGGGAGTATTCTTGAAATCGTTCATCACTTAGAGAAGTTACAAGTTTTGGTAGAATATTCGCGTCCATCATTTTCTCTCGAAGTTCTTTATCAAAAGAAAGATTGAAAAGCGTTTGTAATATTATAAGTACCAGTTCCGGTTTCTGAGAATCCAAAAATTTAATTATTTTCTCAATGATATTTAAATTAATCATCGCATCCTTATTGGTATTCATTATCGATAATTTTTTCAAAAACGTGACCACAATCATCAATAACTCTTCATCCTGTTTATTCAAAGCTGTCGTTAACAACCCGACGATATTTCTCTTACTCATTTTTTCTTCAACGTTTACATCTTCCGCTATATTTAATAATAAATAAAAACAAATACGGAGTAAATTGTCTTGTTTTTTGATTAATGTTCGATATCTTTTTTTTCGTTCCGAATCTGTTAACTTTTTATCCGATATACTTTCAATAGAAGTTGTGAGATCTTCATATATGCTACCCTCCATTATCGATTTGTAATTAGCATCTGAAAAATTGCCAGATCTCGGTCGTACTGGTTCAGGAATTCGGCTGCGATGAATTTCAGACATGCTCGAACTTGTGGGACAGGTTTTACGAAGAGCTTGGCTCTCAATTGCTGAATCGGAGCAGCGCAATTCGGAGGTCAATTCTTCAAACCGTTTCAACTCATGATCAATGATATCCATACAAATCGAACCAACCTTTAGAACAGAAATATTCAACCGTCAGTAATTAAATAAACATATTAATGACTCACCTTGCACTTTAGAATCACCTCATGAAAAACAGGATACATGGAGAAACAAAAGAAGGTATAAACCAAATGTGTGCTCAAGACAATACTTCGTTTCCAATCTTCCCTTAAAACTCTACCGATTGCACTTATTAACGTTTCGTTTTTTGAAAGTGCTCCCAAATTTGCTGGGTCTCTAGCGAGGAGTTGAATTTGATGGGCACCCCTAACTTTCTCTGGCATTCCTTCATACAATAATTCTATATAGTCCATCAAACTGCTGTATTTGACTGTATCATCGACTAGTGGAGCGTTCCTTTTGTTCTTTTCATCTAAAATTTAATAGAGTTTTAGGAACAGAATGGATTTAATCCCTCAGTAAAATAAATTTTTTTACAGATTCTACAGTCGGACGTGTTGGTTTGCTTACAGTTTTCTGTGTGTGTACTGAAAGACAATCAATAGACGCTCTTAGTGTCGAGTTGGTAGCAAAAAAGAAACATTGTATGCTGTCTAGTAACATAAAATGTCACTTTTAAGCCTGTTTCAAAGTACATAGTTTTTGAAATGTTCTTGGCTATTTTTAGTTTCACAACTTTTTGTAGCACACTTTTAATACACTTTCGTTTTTTGTTTTTTTGAAGCACTTGGGTGATGTTTTAAGAAAGGGGTTTTACATTGAAATTTGTGTAGATCACAAAAATGAGGTCAACCCATGTGTTTTTATGATAATAATTTTTTTGGGCTACTGAATCTTATCAATCCTATAAAATTCTTAATCAATCCGAAAAATAATCCAAGTGAAACTCAGAAGAGAATCAAAATAGTTTTATACCTTTGTTTTCACTTCGTGGTGCCCCTTGGCTAAGTTTTCTTTTCTTTAAATAAAATATCGTTTGCTCAACCTCGGCAAGTCTTGAATAGTGAATTAAATCGCACTGATTTACAACTTCCTTTGCTAAGGCTAAGCAATCTGTTCTGCTATTCAGTGAGGGCAGTTCAATAATTTTCTTCAAATTCTGCAAGGAATCAAAAAGATAATGAAAGCTGGCAACGGTTTATTGGAATCACTAACCCTCTTCTCTGAATGAAGCTCTACCTCATCAGTGCTAATAACAGTGACTTCTACTTCATAGTTCAGAATAATAGCATTCAATCTAGGATGAACGTCTATCGTACCGGGTCGACGGTCTCTGCAACAAAGACTTCAAGTAACAATTCTAAACAAAACTCGCAAAAGATTTACGTCCGCATAAACTTAGCTTCGTCCGGATCCATTTTCTACAGTAGAATTCTTGATTTTCCAATAATTACACCGACAGACATCCTTTAATGCTGTCAATCGAGTTTTTGTGGAGGAAATAGGTGACGTCATAGAGAAAAACTTTGACAACCACAACATAACCTCAAACTTTTAATAATTGGAAATGGGGTAAACATGTATATTTAAAACTATTCAATTACATCACTCATTTATCTTTGTCTCCTTTCAAATTCTGCAAATAACCTAGAAGATCATTCATTCCACTGAATTCGGTTCGACCTACTGGAGGATTATTCTTTGGTATTCTTGGCAACAAGTTACCCATTTTTAGTCTGAATTCCTGCATCTTAAAAAGGCGAAGGTTTTTCTCAAATTATTAAATCGAGACAGTAATTACATTTGATGCTCCCGATAGCTTCCAAATTGAATAAAATAATACACCACAGCCTGTCACAGCATACAAAGTTCCCCACTTGAGAGCACGGAGCGCTAACTGGGCTCCACTTTCAGAAATCGTGGAACTCGGCAATAAACCCTTGTTGAAAAATTCAGGATCATTTCGCTTAGCCGCAGCTATAGTTGAACCAAAACCAAAAATAATAGAAGCGCTAGTTACAGTTCCCAAAAATATTCCAGCTAAAATAGTAGGTACAGTTATGATAATTAACTCAAGCTGTCATTACCCTTCCATCTAAATTCTCTATCAATTCCTCTCGAAAGCTCACTCATATTTTTTGAATCAACATCAGACATTTATTGTTTTTTATCCTAATTTGTGGAGCAAATGATTTTGCCTTGAAGGTTATGTATCTTCAACTGTTCTATGGTTACGTAAATAGAAAGGGGTAGTGGATGCTATAGACATTGACTAATAATACAAATTATTATTATTAGTCAATGATAATACAAATTATTATTATTACTAGTCAATGCCATATACAAGTACTATAGTGATCTATGCTGCATGACATAGAGATTAGACATTAATTCTATGATTATGTAAAGGTGTTCTGTGCTGTGTAGTATCCATTTCTGTCACTTCCGAGATCAAAATCCTTTCCGTTCTGTGGTAATGTTAATGTAGCAATAGCGGTGTGTTTATTTTCGTAGGTGTGGCTTGGCTTGAAAACAATTCATCGCCCTGACAAATCTAATTATAAAAAAATAAGGTTATCAATAAAAAGTTGCGAAAATGGTCGTGAAAGTTTATATCAGCGGCATATCAGGAAATAAAGAGGTAAAACTTCGTTTAAATTAACTCGACAATTTTTTACGCCTCAATGATTACAGGTAAAAAAAAGACAGCAACGGGTTTTACTGATCTTAGATTCGAAGAATATAAAATATGAAGTGATTGACATTGCTGAACCAGGCAGTGAGGAACAAAAGGATTTCATGCAGAACAATTCCAAGTCACTTGGAGGAACTATTAGTGATCCAAGCCCAAGACACCCATTACCTCCTCAAATATTCAACAACGATATTTATTGTGGCGTAAGAAAATCACTTTTAGTCATGTACCACTTTTAATTCTTTATTTCTTATAGGATTATGATCAATTTGACATGGCTAATGAAGTGGATGAAATGGAAAGCTTTCTAAAACTGGAACAATCTGATAGTGTAGAAACTTCTAGTACTGAGATCAGGCTTGAAAATGGTGATACTAAAAAAGACAATGGAAATGAAGTGCTCAATGGAGAGGAAAAAGAGAATGTTGAAAATGAAGCTCAGGAGGCTCAAGAAAGTTAAACTAAAAAAGCACTGAATATTTTTTTAAATATGTATATCGTTATTTAAAGTATGCAGTCGGCGATGCACTGCCTTATGTTTTGTGTTAAAATATTCTTATAAATACTATTAGGTGGAAGATAGCTTAGCTTTGAATTGTTATAGAGATTTACTACAACTCTTGTTAACATCGTTTCCATTTCATTTGACTGTCGCAAATATATAATCTCTTTATTGCTTGTTGGGTATATGTATGTATTTGAAAAGTTTATAATTCTAACCCCAAAAATGGAATTTTATTTTTGAAGTATATTAATAACAGAAATATGGAGGATGGCTTGTTATTTTAGAGGGTTCCTTAATAAATCAAACTAACGTACCTCCATCCTCGATTAAAAATTTTGAGATATGTATATCTTGAGAGATATACAGAAAAACAATATTATTTTTCTATGGTTGTGACGTAGCTATTTTGCCGTGCTTTTAGGAATGACATTTTCAAATTGTCAAAATCAGTTTCGTCGGTCTGAAAATTTTCAGTATTATTCCGCGTTTTTGAAATAATTCTGTTTTTTCCGGATAAAATAGTGAAATATTTGAAAATTCAGAATGAATATTACGTCGGCTGGTAAGTTTCCCCATTAATAAAGTTAAGTTAAACATTTTGCAAGTCATGACTATGTATTGTGTTAAGACTTACAAAAAATCTTTTTTAGCTGGAATTATATCCCTTCTGGAGGAGCCCCGGCCTGAATTGAAAGTATTCGCTCTGCGTAAACTCGATACTATCGTCGACGAATTCTGGCCAGAAATATCTGAGGCAATAGAAAAAATGTTTGTTATAGATTTCAATATGTATCTGTGTTAATCAAAACGTATTTACAGCGAAATATTACACGAGAATAAGCAATTCCAGCAACATCAGTTGGCCGCCTTAGTGGCTAGCAAAGTCTACTACCATCTTGGTTCTTTTGAAGATTCATTAACTTATGCTTTAGGGGCTGGAGAGCTGTTTGAAGTGAATGGCAGATCAGAATATGCTGAAACGTTATTAGGTATGTGATTGGATTTCTGTTAGATAGAACTTGGGACATTTCATTGTATAATTCTACAATTTCCTGTTGTATAATATAATATACAAAATCAAAAACAAACGTAATATCGTTTAATATTATTTTAAAATAATTATAGTTGTCTGGTCTCAATTATGTCATTGCGACATATAGAGAGATCATTTTTGTTGTTGTTGTACTCACTGTGGAAGGATGGCGTACCAGTACCATTTTCATATAGAATATTGATGGCCGAGTGCCATATATGCACTTCTTTGTTGGCAGTAGTTCTGGACGATTGGTGTATGCATTTTACAATTTTTATCATTTTACATTAAACCTAAGTGTTGCAATTGTACTACTGATGGGCAGTTGATCCATCCAGAGTGAGTTCAAAATATTGGAATTTCCTTAAATTTTTCTGAATTCAACAGCAAAATGTATAGATTACTACACACAACAAAGGATAGCTTTAGCCGAACATCCTGATACAGCAAATCCAGTCGATCCAAGAATGGAGGCAATCGTCGATCGTATGTTCCAAAGGTGTCTCGAGGATGGGCAGAATAAGCAGGCGATGGGTTTGGCATTGGAAACTCGCCGTATGGATATATTTGAGGCATCTATCACACAAGCTGATGATATTATTGGCATGCTCAGTTACGCTTTTCAAGTGGCCATGAGCCTCATACAAAATAGAGCGTTCCGCAACACCGTCCTCAGATCTCTTGTTGGCTTGTATCGCGGCCTTCCCAACCCAGATTATGTGAACATGTGCCAGTGTTTGATATTTTTAGAGGATCCGCTTTTCGTCGCCGAAATTTTGGATAAACTAGTGCAGGGACAAGAGGAGAATTGCTTAATGGCTTACCAGATAGCGTTCGATCTCTACGAGTCCGCCACTCAGCAATTTTTAGAGCAAGTTTTAACCGCTCTCAAGTCCACTGCCCCAATTCCATCACTATTGGGGGTGAAAGAGAAACCAAAGGAAGGATCAAGTCCGGTACCCGCCTCAGTATCAACGACATCAGTACCTGCGACTTCGGCAACGGTTACGACACCTGCCTCAACAACGGTTGTGACATCGTCGTCGGCGGCACTAGTAACGCCAACTTCTCCAACTGTCTCCTCGAATACAGCTACAGAATCGTCAGGAGAGCCTGCTAAGCAGAAAATTGAGAAGAGCTTCGACAATTTGGTGAGACATTTCTCGTTTATTGTGGTTGCATTAAGTGTTTTTTGTCTTTTTCATAACAGACCTCTTCCGAATTAGAACATCAAAATAGGTTGGACAAGTTGCATATGATTTTATCCGGCGAATTATCGATAGAACTTCATCTACAATTTTTGATTCGCTCAAATCACGCCGATCTGTTGATATTGAAGCAAACAAAGGAGACTGTTCGAGTAAGCATCTGTCATACAGCAACAGTTATAGCGAACGCATTCATGCACAGTGGGACGACTAGTGATCAATTTTTGAGGTACGTAATTTGTTTTTTCAGCTTTTCAAACACAAATCGTTTAGTATTCATTTACTTATGTATATTTAGATCATTTTATGTACCATCCTGCGCAAGTGTATATAGGATATGGATAAACGACAATATACATAGTTTACCCTGCAGACCAAAAAAGTTTATACATACTGAAAAAGCTGTTTGTTTTCCGAATTTTAGGGATAATTTGGAATGGTTGGCCCGGGCTACTAACTGGGCGAAATTATCTGCAACAGCATCTCTGGGTGTTATCCATCGTGGTCATGAACAGGAGGCGTTAACCCTGATGCAAAGTTATCTTCCCAAGGAAGTCGGCCCTAGTTCGGGGTATTCAGAAGGAGGCGGTTTGTATGCCCTTGGTCTTATCCATGCCAATCACGGAGCCAAAATAGTCGATTACCTGTTGTCGCAATTGAAGGACGCTCAAAACGAGGTTCGTTTCGCAATGCGAGATGTCTTTTTTATTTTTATTGATATTTATTTCAGATGGTAAAGCATGGAGGATGTTTGGGTCTTGGGCTAGCTGCGATGGGTACTCATAGGCTAGATCTTTACGAACAGTTGAAATTTAACTTATATCAAGATGATGCCTGCACTGGGGAGGCTGCTGGCATTGCTATGGGTATGGTTATGTTGGGATCGAAGAATCGTTCAGCTATCGAAGACATGGTGGCGGTAGGTACAAAGTTTTATATATGAAATTTTATGTTGAATAATGACCGTCGTTTTGCTGAAAATTTGTTATTGTGTTATCTATAATCAGCTAATTATTGTACATAATCAATATTTACCGTCATCAGACTTGACCTAATTTCGATCATTCAAATTTACAGTATGCCCAAGAAAGTCAACATGAAAAAATTCTTCGCGGCTTAGCGATTGGACTAGCATTTACCATGTATGGACGTTTGGAGGAATCAGATACGCTGATTAATCAACTAATTTGTGATAAGGATCCGATTTTGAGACGATCGGCGATGTACACAATAGCCATGGCGTACTGTGGCACTGGACACAACAAGGCAATCAGAAAATTACTTCACGTTGCTGTAAGTAGAAAGGGTAAAGGTAAATTAAATACCCTCAATTATTTTTCAATCAATCATATACATTTTCTGTTAGGTAAAATCGGAATAAGACTTCAGAAAAAAACGACTTTTTTCGTGTTTTATTTTTTTTTCTGTGGCAAAAATAGCCATGAAGATCTGACTAAATTCACACTTGAAAAAAATTAGATGCTCTTTTAGAAGAATATTATTTTTCGCGATTCCAATTACAGAAACCGCTCTTGTGCTTTTCGCTTGAACGATTTGAAGTTTTCTAAAAATTTTGTAGGTTACATTGGCACACCCTAAAATTCTGAAAAAAAAAACAATGTAGTTGTTGATTTTTGAGAATTTTTCCATAGAGAAGCCGGTTGAATTGGCAAAAAAACAGAATTTTTCATCAATTAAAAAAAGATTGTGGTCATTATGAACCTCGCAGAATTGATTTCACTACAATCATTGCACCTTGACGATTTTTCTTAGCTTTTTCCGGTAATGGAGTGTTGTTAAAATCGTCAAAAAACAGAATGTTTTGAGGTCATCTTGATTTTTGAGAGTAGCGCAGTCTTTTGGAATGTCTGTGAAAAAATTCTGAAAAAGAACTTCAAGCACTCAAATCAAGCTCATTTCTGAACCTGTATTGATTAAAATTTTTTTTAGATTGGATTCTTTAAATAGAATCGCCAAAAATGATATTCCTCTAAAAGAGCTTCAAGTGTGAATTTATTCAGATTTCCATCCCTGTTTTTGCGACAGGAAAAAATAAAACAGGGAAAAAGTCATTTTTTGGGTGGGCGGGGATAAAGGAGGGGTGGGGAGAGGGAATTTTTTTCAAAGGTCTTACCTTATAGAAAATGTATATATTTGTTTGAAAAAAAAAATGAGGGCAATTCACTTACCTTAATGTGGAATTTAATTCGATTTTCCTCTAAATAGAAATTTATCAACTTCGTTCAGTTGCTTGAAAAAATGCAATTCGAGGATGAAATAAGTGAAACTGATTTTTTATGTTTTATTATGCAATCTCGCTATCATAAAACCACTTTGCGTCATCGCTTTGCAGAGAATCACGTTAGTCTGAATACAAATGAAACGAGCTAAATGACGTTGCCATTTTCGTTAGACTTTTTGTTTTTATATTTTATAGACTTTGATCTGGCCGCGTTACAACTATTTCAATTTCACGCAATTTTTGTGCATTTTTCACTATGAAATAAGATTATTTCTATTTTTTTAATACGGGCTTCCAGGCGTTCTTTTAATTATTATTTTCAATAAAAAGCGAAATTTTGTCGTGAAACTTTGAATTTCGAATTAAGATTGAGATTGAGTTAAATTGCTTTTTGTCGTGTTTTTCAGAGAAAAAAAATATGATGGATTTTCTTAATTCTTTTTTGATTGGGACCTTTCATCGATACGACAAATCATTTGAAAACCATTCGAGTACACCTAAGGTATGACATCGATCGGTTTGAATTTGGACTGCGCAATCTTTTAAACATCTTCTCATAATGAAGTCTATATTATGACTTTATCATATGCCGTGAAACGACTTTACAGCTTTTCCCGAAATTGTTCATTATAAAGCATCTTTGGTTATATTATCAAAAAAAAACTTTTATGGCAGTTATTGCACATTCAGTTATTGATAATGCAATAACTGTCTCTTTTTATTTATTTGCTAGTAAACTTATTGACCCAGACGCCCATAAAGGAGCCATAACGGGATGTGAAATAGGTAAACGAGAGTACATGAAAAATTTTACATATATAAAGTTTTCGTGCAAGAATGGTGCAGATCTATGAAATGTAAAAGTTAGTTGGTCACCGTTTTGGTATCAAGTAAAATCGTGCTTACACTGGAAAACAAAACAGTTATAATCGTGGCTTTTAATCAATTCTCGTCTTTTCTTAGGAATCCCTCCCTGCTCGTCGTTTGTTCTCGTAACGACTCATGAATGATGAAGAAGCGACGTCGTACGTTCATTGTTGTTATTCGTCGAAATAAAGTGTGCCACCGAAAGTGGAGGGCTAAATTAAATTGCCGTTCGCGGGGGAATGAGAAGTGGTCGAATCTGTCGAGATAAAGTGCCGCGTTCCTCCTTTCCAACGTCACCCTAAGGAATACCTCCGTTTTTTTTTTCTCTAAATAAATATATAAATAAGATGCGGGGCGGTTCGAAGAACGTGAATCAAAAAATTGCAGTCGCGGCTTTTGTCCTCTGTTTTACGAGCAATAATTTGAAATTATTTGATCCGGGGGACGCGTTATCATTTTACCTGAGCGCACGACCAATTAAGCTCCGGAGTTTACATTTTGCAATCGCGATTGCCGCGTTCGTATATTATTCAAAACTCGTTGGCCAAAAAATACGTGACGCTATCCAGCAAGTGGAACGGCCCGAAGGCTGGCTGTTTTTCGACCAGCTCTGATTATTATTATTGCTATCCGGTTATAAGGGTTTGATGAAGCGGACGGCGGGCATTATCTGAAAATGCTCGCTGCTCGCTGCTGCGTGGGTCGATGTATGTAACGATAATGATAACGAACGGCGAGACGGCCATAAGGGCTGGGTTAAGGTCATTCGGGGATTTACTCTGTATTTTTGTCCAAACAACGAACCGAGACTCTCGTTAGGATTTCATTTGTATGGTCTATTTTCAGTTTGGAAAGGAAAGTATGTTTCCTCCGTCTTGGCGGTCTTTTATGCGACCGTGCAGCGGAAGCGGTTCTTATTATTTAGATAATTCTTTCCGGGTGGTTTAAAAGTTTAATACAAACGTGCATCGTGTATTTGGAGGGAATATGCGCAAAGCTAGTTCTTATATAAATATTTTAGCGTTTTCTTCAAAAATTAAAAAAATACATCAGTGAATAATAAAATAGAGACAAGGGAAAAATGAGTGATCAGAATGGTTAAAACTACAACATTTTTAAGAAACTAACTTTTTGATGAATGATCTGATGATATCTTTATTGTCAGCAGTACATATATGACAATTCTGATTATATACGGTTGTAAAACCGCTATATTACGGTAGCGTGAGATCGATCCGGCGAAAAAATGTGCGTCGCCCGAATCGATATAGAGAGACTAGCGGGGTTCGTTTTGGTAGCGATCTGTAGATCTCGACATTCTTTTGGACAAGTTCGAAAACGGACGTTATCGACTTATCGGCGGTCGCGCTTTTTTTTTTCGGGAATTTTTTGTGACGTTCTTCGGGGGACTAGGGGGTCGGAAGGGGCCCGGACGGTCCGCGAAGAACGGTATTTTATCGTGGATATTTTTCCTTGCTCTCGAATCCGAAACTTAATACGATTTTTTTGCGAAAAACCGAAAATCGCTCATTTTCGCGAAATTTTTAAAAGCCCTTATCTCAAAAAGTACGTACGATCGGAAGACGTGGGATGCGTTTTCCATAAGGGGAAATTCTTCCGCTCGATTTCGTAGCTCCCCCTTCTTGGAGTAAAAAATTCGTAAACGCGAAATTTTTCGTTTTTTGCTTTTATCTCGGAGGCGGTACGTCGGACGACGCGATGATCTCACAAAGATGTTCCTCAATTATTGCGAGCAATCTTTCGCTAGAAGGTTCCGAAACTGTAGGACCTATCGTAAGAGGAATAGAAAAAAGTAGGGTGCCGCGAATCGATTTTCGTCGGGTACAGCTAGCTCCTAAAAAATTTGGAATGCCCGTTTCGAATAGGTAATTAATACTGCTTTCTTTTTTCCCGAGACGTCGCGGACGTAGAATCTACCGATTTTCCGCAAAAAATTCCAAACCAAACCGTCCGCTCAAAAAAAATTTCTTCTGGTAATATCTCCTTTATTACGTCACGTTTCGAATTATCGCTCACACGAAAATATTCGAAAAAAAATTAGCTACGAATCGTCCGAGAAACGTTAGGCCGTAAGAATAGCCGTTTTCGAGGAAAACGGCAGAAAATTTTGAAAATTCGGAAAATTCCTTTTGTGTGCCGAAGGTATACGATTGCGCGCCGGAAAGTTCCGAACGGACGCGTTGACAGATCTAAATTATAGGAGTCGATCTGGCCTTTGCAGGGCAAATATCGATGTGCCTATCAAACGAACTGAATAAAAACTAATCTTTTAACGAACAATCCTCGGTTACAAAGAAGATTATCGTTATGAAAAGAAAGAATAAATGTGAATTCTTCATTCATATAATCGAAAAGCCCGATAAAGTATTTTGTTAAGAATATTTAAAAAATATGTTCTATGTATATACATACCAGCAATGAGCGTTCTTGACCTTAATGTGTATTGTTGGTTCCTTGTTTGCAATTTTTTAAATTTCAAGTGCACCTCATTTAGTTGTATAACGAGTAGTCGATTATCTGCTCCGTCTATGGTAACGTAACATAATCTCATTAATTTTTCTTCTTCTGTAAATTTCTTTTGATCATAAATGCAAAATGAAATGTATCTATTTTGAGTGGTTCCTATTTCAATTAAACTTTCAATTTCGATCACAGGATAACAGCGATTTGCATGAGAACAGACACATATCTATACAACTTACAACCGTATATCAATTATAGGAATAAAAATATGTGGAGAAAAAATACGTTTTTTATCAACGGACAGGTATTATTATTTTAATTATTATTGTAGTGGTGTTAGTGTGGTGATGATGGTAGTGGCGATTCATCGAGAGAGACAAACACTTTTCGTTCATGCAGCAGTTTTATTGACAGTTACATAATCTCAGCAACGATTTTGTTTGATTCTTTTTTCGAGTAATTTCACATTAAGAAAAGCTATGTGGCAACACCAAACAACGTCATTCACACTTTACAACCGTTTATCATCGCTGTGGTTGGAGCGCAGCCAAAATAGCCAAGAAAAAAAACGATTTCAAAAATAGAAAATTAACAGATCTTCGATTCCCTTTATAAGAAAAATAATATACGAAGAAACAATTATAGAAGAAAAATACATTTTTTCTTAATGGTGTTATAATATTAATGAAACAAGACTTACTCCTTAATGAATATTGCTCGTAGCATAAAGAATAAATCAAAACGAAATTACTTTCAATACAAATACCTGAAAAGAAATTGAAATTTCGAGACGCATTTTCAGAAACATTATATATCATCTACACCATACTTTACAACCGTATATCATCGCTGTGGTTTGAGCACAGCCAAAATGACAAAAAATAACAATTCAAAAAAGTAAATTTGCAGATCTTCGATTCCTATTATGAAAAATAAACTTATAGGAAGAAAAATATGTGGGTAAAAAATACGTTTCTTATCAACGGACAGGTATTATTATTTTAATTATTATTGTAGTGGTGTTAGTGTGGTGATGATGGTAGTTGCGATTCATCGACAGAGACAAACACTTTTCGTTCATGCAGCAGTTTTATTGACAGTTACATAATCTCAGCAACGATTTTGTTTGATTCTTGTTTCGAGTAATTTCACATTAAGAAAATCTATCTGACAACACCAAACGACGTCATCCACACTTTACAACCGTATATCATCGCTGTGGTTGGAGCGCAGCCAAAATAGCCAAGAAAAAAAAAAGATTTCAAAAATGGAAAATTAACAGATCTTCGATTCCCTTTATAAGAAAAATAATATACGAAGAAACAATTATAGAAGAAAAATACATTTTTTCTTAATGGAGTTATAATATTAATGAAACAAGACTTCTCCTTAATGAATATCGCTCGTAGCATAAATACAAATACCTGAAAAGAAATTGAAATTTCGAAACGCATTTTCAGAAACACTATATATCATCCACACCATATTTTACAACCGTATATCATCGCTGTGGTTTGAGCACAGCCAAAATGACAAAAAAATAACAAATCAAAAAAACAAATTTGCAGATCTTCGATTCCTATTATGAAAAATAAACTTATAGGAATAAAAATATGTGGGGAAAAAATACGTTTTTTATCAACGGACAGGTATTATTATTTTAATTATTATTGTAGTGGTGTTAGTGTGGTGATGATGGTAGTTGCGATTCATCGACAGAGACAAACACTTTTCGTTCATGCAGCAGTTTTATTGACAGTTACATAATCTCAGCAACGATTTTGTTTGATTCTTGTTTCGAGTAATTTCACATTAAGAAAATCTATCTGACAACACCAAACGACGTCATCCACACTTTACAACCGTATATCATCGCTGTGGTTGGAGCGCAGCCAAAATAGCCAAGAAAAAAAAAAAGATTTCAAAAATGGAAAATTAACAGATCTTCGATTCCCTTTATAAGAAAAATAATATACGAAGAAACAATTATAGAAGAAAAATACATTTTTTCTTAATGGAGTTATAATATTAATGAAACAAGACTTACTCCTTAATGAATATTGCTCGTAGCTTAAAGAATAAATCAAAACGAAATTATTTTCAATACAAATACCTGAAAAGAAATTGAAATTTCTAGACGCATTTTCAGAAGCATTATATATCATCCACACCATATTTTACAACCGTATATCATCGCTGTGGTTTGAGCACAGCCAAAATGACAAAAAAATAACAAATCAAAAAAACAAATTTGCAGATCTTCGATTCCTATTATGAAAAATAAACTTATAGGAATAAAAATATGTGGGGAAAAAATACGTTTTTTATCAACGGACAGGTATTATTATTTTAATTATTATTGTAGTGGTGTTAGTGTGGTGATGATGGTAGTTGCGATTCATCGACAGAGACAAACACTTTTCGTTCATGCAGCAGTTTTATTGACAGTTACATAATCTCAGCAACGATTTTGTTTGATTCTTGTTTCGAGTAATTTCACATTAAGAAAATCTATCTGACAACACCAAACGACGTCATCCACACTTTACAACCGTATATCATCGCTGTGGTTGGAGCGCAGCCAAAATAGCCAAGAAAAAAAAAAAGATTTCAAAAATGGAAAATTAACAGATCTTCGATTCCCTTTATAAGAAAAATAATATTATACGAAGAAACAATTATAGAAGAAAAATATATATTGTTCGTAGCATAAAGAATAAATCAAAAAGAAATTACTTTCAATACAAATACCTGAAAAGAAATTGAAATTTCGAAACGCATTTTCAGAAACATCATATTTCATCCACACCATACTTTACAACCGTATATCATCGCTGTGGTTTGAGCACAGCCAAAAAAAAAAAAAAGTATTTCAAAAATATATTAATTAACTATGAAAATGAACTGAAATTATAAGAAAAAAAGATTACTGTTTAATGGAATAGAATAAGAAAATATAGCATGAAAATTAAACGAAAAAAATTTCTTCACATTCTGAAATATAAATACTTGATTGAAAAAAAAAATGCAAATCATCATCAGCGCACTTCAACATCTTATATTATCGTTACGCTCCGATCGTAGCACAAAAATCGCTTTCTTTCACACCGTGACATTCACATCGAAAATCGACCGCATTACAACCGTATATTCTCTCAATTTTCCTAACGATTTTCGTGATGTTAAAGAAAAATTTGATACCTACGGTGACCCAAGAGGCGATCGTATGTAGAGTGGGGCGCATATAGTGATCGGGCCCCTAGAGTGATGGGGGCGCATAGAGGGATCGGGGTGCACATTCCATTTAATTATCTTCCTTTTCTGTAGGTGTCGGACGTGAACGACGACGTCAGAAGGGCTGCTGTGACGGCGCTCGGATTCCTCCTGTTCAGGTGAGCGTAGATAATGTCCACCTTCTACCTGCCTTCTACCAAACAGACTCAACGGAGTTATGAATAATTGAAGGTCCGTAGCTCGGGCGACGCATTAAATCTGCCCCATCGGGGGAAGTCTGGTCTGCAGAAGATGCGTTCTAATCAGTGGATTTTAATTGTTCGCGACTACGTTAATTCCGCATATCGGTGTAGAAATGACAAAGGGAAAAATCGCCTGGGAATTTCAGCTCTGATTTTACGAGTGCCCAGTATTTTAAAATTCGTTTTGCGGCCGCCTTTTATCTCGTTTATTCGCTTTCGCCAGCAGAAAAAAAATGAGCGGCTTTGCGAACGTTGACAAGTTTCCAGAATGAAAGGAAGGTAGGAGAACGAACTCTCGCGTGCGCGCACACACACATACTCGGGAATATATAGAAAGACGCCGGCACGCTCTCGTTCGTATTGCGAATCTTGTCGTATAAAAGGCATTCACGAGGATCATAAAGCGTAAACGAACGTTTCAAACTTTCGGACGTAATCTTCCTGTTGATAATGCGTTTACACGAATAGAACGTGAATGAGAAGGGATGGCGGGATTTAACTCGCATTGTGTAATTATCGCATCCCGCTTCGCTGTGGTCAGGTCTTCCTGGGTAACGACGAGACGTGGATGTTTTAAGAAAATCCCAAGTTTCTTGATGTTTCGGCGTTTAATGACGTACGACTACGAAAACTACCGAAAACCATACTCTAATCTCCTTTGGTAGTACTAATACAAACGTCGAAATGTTGATCTACAAACGGCATATAATTAAAGCCACTTTCATCTCACGTGTGCAAAAGGGCGTATCTAAATAATATAACACATTTCATACGGTAATATGATCCAGATTACAATTGCGAATCCCTTTCGGCATTCCCGATGCCATTTCAATTTTGAGGACTGAAAATCGTTTTACCCAAAGCAACGAGGATCTTTTCATGAATAATAAAGTACGTGGTGTATTATATCGAACGAAAAAACTGAAATTGAAAATGTCATTTTTGTAATCACGGACGGATTTCGACAAAATATTCGTCGAATACTCATCTCGTAAAGAGTTCAAATTACGTTATACGCTCCCGTTTTTTTCCTCTTTGTTTCATTCGCCCCAGGTATCGGCTACATTTTCGAGAATGGAAATAAAAATGTTAATGGTATTATTCGCATTATTATATCAGATTATTATGCGTATTTTCGTGCGGTTTGCGAATGGCCTAGCGTTTCCAGTTTCCTGCGGAAATCAAAATTTTACGTTGCGATTGATGATTCGTAACACCCTTTCGTCTATTTATTCTTGTTTCGTTTTGATCTCTCTTATTTGATGTCGCGCCATAACGTAAAAAGTGATAGGCGGTCATTAAACTTCGTTTCCAATTTTTTAGATGTCGAAATTTTATTTACGTCGACGTCGGGGTGATGCCTTTACTCTTTCGCGGGCGTTCCTTCGTAATTAAAGGCGAATTAGATAACAATCAGCAACAGAACTATGTACGTTATGTATGAACGTCGTTGTCCCCTTTGTCGTTTCCCCACGAATATGTCGTGCATCCTCGACACGTATTATGCGCCGCGACGGATAATTAAATTCTCTCACCGCAGAGCACACTCATGGCGACGTTCCTTGTCTCCCGGCTTGTTTTTCCTACTTTACTTTTTACTAACGTGTTCTTACCGCAGCCAGGTGAAAAATGTTTCTTCAAACCAATTCAGTGAGACGAGAGAATAAAATATTTTCCCCCGATTAACTAATAGGTTTAAATATCGTTATATTTCCTTGCAGAACACCAGAGCAATGTCCCAGTGTGGTGTCTCTTCTTGCTGAAAGTTACAATCCGCATGTTCGTTACGGTGCCGCCATGGCATTGGGCATTGCCTGCGCCGGCACCGGTTTACGAGAAGCCATCGCTCTGCTCGAACCAATGGTTATGTTTGACCCTGTCAATTTCGTTCGTCAAGGTGCTCTTATCGCTTCCGCTATGATACTCATCCAACAAACAGAACAAACGTGCCCGAAAGTGTCGTTCTTCAGGCAGACGTACGCGCAGGTCATATCGAATAAGCACGAAGATGTCATGGCTAAATTCGGAGCAATTTTGGCACAAGGTTTATAGATAAATTCGATTCGATTTTCGATTAACTTGGATTTTTTAGGAATCATTGATGCGGGAGGCAGAAATGTTACGCTTTCTCTACAATCCAGAACGGGACATACGAATATGCTGGCCGTTGTGGGTACTTTGGTGTTTACGCAATATTGGTACTGGTTCCCGCTGTCTCATTGTTTAGCTCTCGCTTTCACACCAACCTGTGTCATTGCACTCAACGCTCAACTTAAGGTGAATAGAAAGAAGTCGGACATATGACCATCTAGAATTCATTGTCTCTGAATTATAGATGCCGAAGCTAGAATTACGATCAAACGCCAAACCAAGCACTTACGCTTATCCGGCTCCATTGGAAGAAAAGAAACGCGAGGAAAGGGAAAAGGTTACAACAGCTGTTCTAAGTATAGCAGCAAGGCAACGAAGACGCGAGCACGAAAAGAAAACACGCGATGAGAAAATGGAAGTAGTAAGTTCGCACAATTCCTTTGCATTTTATGTTTTATAAATCGACTCGTTTCAAGGAGGACATCGAATCATCGAAGAGCGATGATAAAAAGGCGGATACGAAAAAACCGAGTAGTTCGGCGGAAAAGAAAAAAGAAGAGAAACAGGAAAAGAAGAAGGATGAAAAAGACGCGAAGAAATCTGCAGAAGAAACGAAAAAAGAGGAAGGGGAGGATAAGAAGAAAAAAGATGAGGATGAAAAGAAGAAGGACGAGAAGGAAGAGAAGAAGAAGGATGAAAAGGAAGATAAGAAAAAGGATGACAAGGAGGATAAGAAAAAAGAACCAGAACCCACCTTTGAAATCCTGAGCAATCCAGCCAGGGCGATGAGGCAGCAATTGAAAGTGATGGGATTAAACGAAGGAAGCCAATTCGTACCTTTAAAAGATGTTTCGATAGGTGGTATTGTAATGGTGCGCAGTCTTAAACCAGATGAAGAAGAATTAGTTGAACCTGTTGTGGGTAAGTGTAGTCATTCGTTTCAGTGGATTATTGCTAACCGATCCGTTTTCAGCTTTTGGTCCCAAAGCTGATGAAGACAAAGAACCTGAGGCGCCCGAGCCGTTTGAGTGGAATCAAGAATGATTTTGAGATAAAATTTAAACTTTAATACTGTAGCGCATGTGTGAATATATCTTTATAAAATGAATATGTTTTCAAATACACTGTTATTCTACATAATTGCTGGCTTTGCGTGAACAAACATATTTATTGCGGTTAGCTTAAAGGAGTAAAGCAACGTGAAGCGGTATACCATTCTCTTATTTTTTGCGGTTAGGAAAAAATTTGCTTGTAGAAGAGGTTGGCAGGAAAATTAGCAATGCTATAGAGAGGGAGATCATCCACGTGTTGGTAAACATTGACGAGGTTCATGTTCATGAAATTGTATTCACATCGGCGTTGAAACAGTTCTGGAACGGCTCACAAAATTTTAGCCAAAGCTGTTCCTGGCTGATCGATGATCGTATAAATTAGGTTAAGGAGAATGTTCGAATTAATTATTGCCTAAGAAGCGGACGATATATTCAGAAGTTTACGCCTCTAAAGCGTTTTCCTAACAGAGACGTGTCGACAAATTTCGAACTGCGTCAAACTCCATCCATATTTAATGTCCTTTCAGCTGTGTTTAATTCCAATATTTGATTTCCACGGGGACACGCCGAAGAAGGTGCCCCCGATCGAATTAACGAAGTTTCGTCGCTTTCCTACAGCACGCGTATTTCTAAATTTAACCAAATATGAAATTAGTATTTTCCAATTATGGTATCATCACTCAGCAACAGAGGTGAAAATGCTTTAAAAACAATTATCCCTCTAATATTGCGTTGGCGGTTGAATGTGGATTCCAATTGCGCTCGCGAAATATTGTTTGCAAGGGTTCGAGAATGAAAACATTACCGCTATTTCGTGATGTTAATATACCAATATGATTCAAATTAAATATTACCCCATCATTGTTCAAATAATAACGTTTGTAATCTGTCGAGATTGCGATTCGAATTATGCCCCCGAGAAAGGCAGCCGTAGGAAGAACGCTTTTTGCCTTCGCCTGTAGTTCAAAGAGAAGAAGCTACTGTTAAAACAGTTCAGGGATATCCGGTGCAGACTGTTGATAAACGGCCGTAAGGGGGTAAAATGCTCGATAACAGATAGGAGCGATTAATTACGAAATCCCGTTATTTATAAGTTAAGGGAAAGCATACACCCACAGTTATTGCGAGTCATTTAAAATGCTGATTCGGAAGGCGACGCAAGTATTTTGATCACTCAACTCTTGTAAATTGAACTGAAAATCAATGCGATTCCGTTTTATATGCAGAAATCACTTCGTTCTAACAGAAACAACAAATAAACCTTCACGGGTGTGGGTGCTGGCTTATCATTCTCTCATAATTTCCTGGGTGATAAGGGGTATTCCTATGTGCTCTGAAAGGGTTCTCACCTCATAGCTCATATAAAGTTTCATCTAAAATATGTAATTTAGGTCTGAGGTGTGAATCAAAGCATTCATTCATAATTGTTATTTCTGCACCGTCTTTGCCTACATCTCGTTTCAATGCGTACATCTGCACAATGACAATTATTCACAGGCGCACTCAGAAGACATTGGATTTGCAATTACAATTGCAATTTTAAATCTACCTAACAAAATTGTTACTTAATTTTTTAATAAACTCCCAGATATGAAATATTGGTTTCAGCAAAATTATAGTACCCGTATTTCAATAAAATCGAAATATGTTAATGATCGAATAAATTTGAAAATTAGAGTTTCATCTTCCCTCATAGTAAATATGAACGCCATTTAGACGTTTATGTAGTTTGCGGTTAAGTTCAGCAATAGCAGAGCTAACGAGTATTTTGGTGCACCAGAAGCTGTTCGGAGTTTCGTATAAAACCTCGCTTGCCTGTGCTGAATTCGATTCGGCCATAATTGTGTAAATTGAGTACGTCTATTTAAGAACAACCCTCCAGGGTATATTGCCTTTAAGCTCAAAAGGTTGTCTTTTCGTCTCTTCGATAAACATAATGAATTGACGCAGGTATTTACAAAATAAAAAGCGAAAAACAACGAGTGTAAACGAAAGCTTGTAATTAGCGTAGGTTAATTTCAACTCACCCCTCGAAATGTATTTTCTTCGTGTTTACGCAAATAGCAGGGATCGGTGGAAGATGTAAGCAGGGTGAATTGTTTGTTGAAATTTGCGTCTCTTCGCATCTAGAATAAAATTAAACGCAGGAAACATTGCGTCAGGCCAGCGATGTGCCGTGATATCATCGGAAAAATTCTCGGTTAATTCGATTTTCTTCGGACCAGAAATTCTCATCCAGCCAAAAAGGTGCGAGAACAATCACCTCCCATTCGGCCGCGAGGGACAATAAACAATCCATTTCGCTCTAGCAACGTCCCAAACTCCTTGGGGGAGGCTGAAATATTGAAGATAGTGCCTTTACGTGAACTGAAATTGATTGGAGAATTATTTACTTACTCCGGCAGGGAAATAAAAATAGAATCGACGGTTTATAGAAAAAAATTTATTGACATTCATCGACACATTCCGAACATATTCGGTACCTATTTACAATAGAAGCATCTTTTCCCCATTTTTGGGCCATTTCCGTGGCCCGTCTTCATCTTAAATTCTAAGTATCACATGACATATCGAGATATACACAGAGGAAATCGGAAAATACATCGAGATTGTCTTTTTGTCCATCTGATATTTTCTATAGTTCAGACTTATGAACAAGAGAAAAATTGCTGAGAAAGTGGAAAAATACAATTTACACAACTCTGGTGTCAATTGGTATTTGATCTCCATACACGTGAAACTTTAGTTTCCATTATCTACAATTTATTCTATCAGTTATGAAAATATGGGTTTCATAGTTTTCAAAAGACTTGTGATGAGTTGATATGATTTTTACAGAAAACAGACTTCAGTTTTTATTGGCAACCGTGGGTGCTATATGTATCAAATCGTAAAATTTGAATTCGTTACGTTCTCGATATAAATTTTGTATACATTTTTTATTTATTAGTCGGATTTTCAACCATTGACTCGCTAGTTGTTCTAAAACAAAACGTCAACTTGTAAGCTCGCGACCGTTCATCTTCCTTCATCTAACGGTCGAATTTCGTCAACTTTCCTCAAAGATTTTTGTTGGCGTTCGCCAGTTTAATCCGTCTCTTCGCTATTTTGATTTGTCATCTGTGCGGCCTCCACGCTGTGTTTCTATATTTACAAGTAAGCACCTTTTTGAACGCTTGTCTGAACACCTTATTGAAGATTGTGTAAAATATCGGATTGACCATTGAACTGGCGTAACCCAGCCACGTGACCAACTGGATCACCCAATTGTCCAAATTTTTATCGCAGTCCTCGCAGAACGCCGGCAATAGGTTCAAGATGAAAAACGGCGCCCAAAGTATGACGAACGTAAAAAAAACGACGCCCAGCACTTTGGTCGCCTTCTGCTCTAACCTGATTATCCTGCCGTGACGTGAGGAGTTCCTTGATATCACGCTGGAATTACGACTGTGGTGCGAACGGACACTTCGGTTGGTGATTTGATGTTGAGTTGAAGAGAAACCGTATTTGAGTGGATCTTTCGGTCCACAAGCACCGGCGGTTGAGTTGCCGTTGTGACGAAACGTGGCGGAGCGCCGGAGCGGTTGGTGTCCAATACTCGACATCGCCGACGTTCTAGTTTGCCCGAAACTTGAACCTGTAATGTTTTTTCTTACTATTCCAAAGATTCGTTAATCGAATAACGTTCATGTTGATTTTTGTGAAATGGACTGATTTATTTTTCAAATGCAACTTAGCACCCTTTGGTTCCATTTAAATTTTGAAACTGGAAGGGTAACTCATTTTGAAATCATTTTGGGGAGTGACAATTTTTTTTCAGGTATGTCATCCAAGTTTGGGGAGGAAGTAATGTCTACATAATATGAAATTACAATAAATTTGTTATTTAGTAAACTCTTGGCAATGCGAAATTGACGAACAACACATATGGTAAATTGAATGTTGTGCTGTGTTTTGATGATATTCCAAATGTTTTACCTACATGTTTCCCATAACATAGTTTTGTGCTGATAATTCCGAAATTACGCTACAACCGATACGACAGATATTCGTGTTTATTATAGCGTACTGTGTAATAACGATGCTGCTCGTTTTGTTAATGGCAAGGTAATGTCACATTATACTACGTAAATATCATTTTTCTTTGTTATATGTCGTAAATATTATTACACGCATAAATTGAGTGTTATAGATATGGAAAATATAATTTAGATTGAGACATATCTTTCCGTTATCCTTTGTCTTTCCGAAAACAATATTAAGGGTTCTATCGATTTCCGATGCCTTTGAAAATGTGCCGAGTCTTTGAAAGGAAAGAAAATTAAAGTGCAGGGATGTATTCCAGCCACTCACCTCTTCGGTGGGTCTTTTTAGACGCTTCCCACGTGACCACCATGTTGCTAGGGGATAAATCTGCGCCGTTCTTTTGCAAAGTTTTGAGACCCCCTTTCGACGAGCCGATTTTATTCGTATCTGATAAGGAGCCGTTGTTTGGTATCAGCTTATCACTGGGCACGATTTTTATCTCTGTCGGCTTTGGAGTGGGTGATTTGTCGTCTCTCCTGTCACCGAAGTAAGGGCAAGTACAAGGAGGCGGTAGAACGAATGACGAATTTTCTGCTGGAGAAAAATATTTCATGAAAAATATTTGCTGGATTGTCGGACTAATTGTGATCGGTTTTAGGACAACATATCTAAAAGTCCATCGTGCTTTTTAATTTCTTATAAAAAACGAATTACTCCCCGAGAAGAATTTGAAATATTAATGAAATTTCTTCGCTGCATTATCCAATATAGGTCACAGTAATTTCAGCGTCTGTTTCAGATCTCGCAACTGAATTTCTCTTGGAAAGCTCGAATAAAATACCTTGATGGCAGTACAAGCGCAGCACTTTGTTCCATCCGAATTTAGGATGAGGTATATCGCGTGAAAACTATCTCGGAAAAAAAAACGAGGAGCTTCTTTATGCTTCCGGATTTTTCAAACAAAATCAATTGGACCCGCATTCTCGGATTGTACAGTTTTTACTCACCCACATCGCGATCCGCCTTTTCGAGTATTTCAAATTTTCTTATCTCGTGCAAACTGAACTGACGTTTCTTGGGCAATTTCGGAAACGGCTGTTCCTCTCGGGTGGCACTCTCGTGAAAGGTTGACGCTCGACGTCTTCTGGAGAATTCTCTTCTAGAGTATGCCACTTCTTCGTTCTTATTGTAACTGTAGATAAAAAAGTGGCTATATCGCGATTTTTGTCCAGATAATTCGATAACGGTTAAAATTGTTTAAACTGAACGTGTTTAGGAAAATATTGCTGCTATGTAGGTCATCGTTAGTCCAATGGCTTAAAGAGAATAGTTTTCACTAGGGCCTAGTGTAACAGAAAATAGTTGAGCAAAAAAAAATTTATTATGAAAGTCGGCTTTACAATAAATGACAATTACATTTCAAAAACCTCTAAACTATTTGTATTCAGAACATAAAATTACATTCCATTTCCTTCGAGCCGACCAACTGATAACGGAACAGCTCATTCGCGTACCATACCAGCGCCTATCAAGGAACCACCGAGCAGGCCGACTGCGAATGCAGGATGCTTCTTGGCCAGATCCTTCCCTTGATACGCAAGCTCCATACCTTTCTTCACACCCCAATTGTCAGAGTAGTTCTTCTCCTTCAGACGCTTCACCAGCCCAACGATATTGTTGTTGGCCATTTTGTTGTAATGGGCCAACTCGTACATAAGAACTCCCCCACCTGCGACTACAGCGCCCAGCCGTACCGCCTTCATGGCAAAAAATCCGGTGAACAGACCAGCCGCTGTCCCCAATCCCATCTGTTTGGGGTACGATCCAATACTGACCTTGTCAGCCACAAATTTGACGCCGGCTTTAACTTTTTGCATGTCGGGAAGTTCCACGGGCTTCTCAGGCACCTTGATGAAGCGACTCACATCGATGGGCATCGCTTTGGCGCCGGTAGGTGCTCTTGTGGCTTCCCTCGGCACTGCCATGTCTACTATTTTAATAACTGACTGACCGTATCGTTGACTACGTACATCAACGAACCACGACTACTCGATCAGCAAATGAGAAATGATATGCACTAGTGCATAATCGTCGCGATTAGTGCCGAAACCGGGGATCAACAGGTCTGTCAACTTAATGGCGAATTACAGGAATCATTAACAACCGACGGCGTCTCTGTTTTAAACAAAACTTGTAAGCTCGGTCTACACTGAAAACAGAAGATTACAGGAATTTCTAATAAAACAGATTTCTGTTGTTAACACACTGCTGTAATAATAGGAACAGGAATTCCTGCAAAATCGATACATGTGTTCAGGACAGGAAGAGCTGTGCTTATGAAAGGAATTCAAAACAGACAAATGGAATGAATCTGGTGATGAAAGTGCTTTGTGTATAGTCATAACAAGAAAAATTGGAAAATTCTAAGCAAAAGGAATTGTGTTGATTTAATTTTCGATATTTGATTATTTGGCGTGTTCAGAAGTTGAATGGTTGAACAAATAATATTTCTTTATCAACGTTTCGGGCTGGACCCTTTTTCAAGATATTTACAAAATGACAAAATGACATAAATATTATTTGACAAGAACAAAACCTTAGAAACAATAAATAGTTAAGAAGAATGAAGAGACAGAGACTTGATTTGAATTATGTGTTATCTAGTAAAAATGAATATATTTGGTGTAAGTTTCTAATATGTGTTCTATCGTTAATCGAGTTTTTATTTCTCTTAATGTGAATCATTTCGAGAAATTCTATTGCTTTTTTGTTTTGTTCGTAATCTAGAATTTTAGCTGCATCGAAAGTGAATGTGTGTTTTAATGTAAAGCTGTTTGTAATTTTGCGTATTTATGTCCGTTTAATCTGTCCTTTAATTTTTGCATTGTTTGACCAATATACACATCTTCGCAATCTTTACATGGAATTTCGTATATGATATTAGATTTGTTTTGAATTGGTGTTAGTGATTTAAATTTTGTGAAAAAGTTTCTTATTTGGATGTGTGGTTTATGAGCAATTTTGATATTATTATGTGGCTTAAAAATATTTTCAATTTTTTCGGAATGTATGGAAGAGGTATGTATAATGTGGGTTCTTTTTTGAGTGTTATTTTGGTGTTTATAATATATAGATTCGTTGTCTGACAATTCCATTAATTAATGTGATTGGGTAACCATTTTCTTGAAGAAGTGATGTAACAGACAGTAAAGTGGTGGGTCTGAGAGATGGTGAAGTAAGTTTCATTAATCTGTCTATGTTGTTTTTAATTACAGCTCTTTTTTGTTTGGTGCTGTGTGTTGTGTTGAAATGGAGAATTCGGTTTGTATTGATATATTTTCTGAACCATTTTGTTATCAATTTGTTATCTTGTCTTATAATTGTCATGTCTAGAAAATTCAAACTATTTTTAGATTCTATTTCAAGAGTGAAATTTATTTTTACATGGAAGTTGTTCAAAGAATTTAAAATTGTTTATATTTTCTGTTCAGATGTAATAATTAAGCAGTCATCAACATATCTTTTGAAAATGGTGATATCATTGAGATGGTCTTTTAGTATTTGCTCTTCTAAGAACTCCATAACGAGTTGAGCTATAGTGCTGGAAATAGGGGATCCCATTGCAACTCCATAGATTTGTTGATAAAATTTGTTTTCGAGTTGAAAGTAACAGGAATCAAGAGTCAATTGGACGCTTTCAATGAAATGTGTTCTTGGAATAAAAGTATGGGATGAGATGGCTTGCCATTTTTTGTTAATGATAATGGGTATGAGGGATTAGGGATGTTACGAAGCTTCAACTCCGACTCCGATATATCGGAACTCCCGATGGAAATTCAACATTCGACTCCGACATCGACTCCGATGTTTTTATGTCGGAGGTTTCGGAGATGCAATCGTTGTTTTTTGGAAAGATATTTCAGTTGTGAACTGAAACTCAATCTGACCTATTGAGAAGTCATTTTCGTGTATTTTAATATGTTTTTTATTCTTAAGACAAGAAGGGATGAGAATGATAAAATTTCTGGTTTGTCTTCAGATTATTTTAGACTTTTTCGTTTCTCCTTTTGCGAGTAGTTTTGTATTTAATTGAGTGAAATGGTTTCTGGGTTTTTGATCCTTCATTTTAGTTCATTGTTCCTTAAAGTTTTTTTTATATAAAAGAAGTGCAATTTGGAATAACTTCAGTGAAACTGACTTGAATAATGCGAAGCGTAATACTTGCCAAAAATATATTATAGAAAAGGTTGTACTACAACTCCATTGAAAGGGCACTTGAAATCAATGCATATTGATAAGTATGAACATAATAAATGCCGAATGAAAGACAACGAAATTCGAAAGAATATTCAAGAACTCCATCATCCGAAGCTAAGAAGCAGGTATCAATTTCTTGATAAGAAGCAAAAGGGGGATTGATCGCATCCAAAATCGAAAGAAATTGACAAACTAATTTCGTAAATGATCGTTTTAGACGTTTTGTCGTTTAATGTTGTAGAAAGTTTGGAATTTGTTAAATTTATGCGAACGCTGGCGCACAATTATAATATGTGGGGTGGCCAGTTTTTTCACTCACAATATTTGTAGTGATATATATTCCAAAATTCCAGAAGAAATTGTCTCATTCTTGATGTAGGTCAGACGAAGACAAAGCAGTGAAATTAATTTTCATTATTATTTGGATTTTTATTTTTTCTAATATAAATTTCAGTTCATATTTAGGTATACCATGGTTTTTTTTTATAATTTGATAGTAAAGTTTTATTGTAGCGCGAACAATTTAATTTTATTATCCAATTTCGGAACACCTCCGACTCCGACTCCGAAATACCTCCGACTTCGCGGAGGTGAATGTGCGACCTCCGATTCCGACTCCGACTCCGATCAAACCACCTCCGTAACATCCCTATGAGGGATGTTGGAATGTTTGTGTATAACGATGTGACATCTAATGAAAAAAGTTTATAATCTGAAGGAATGTGTAATTTATCGAGTTCTTCTTTGAATGTAAAAAAGTTTTTTGTGTAGTATGGGTTTTGGCTGATAACATGTGAAAGTATTTTGGATAGATGTTTTGAAAGGTTGTAGAGAGGTGATAGTGTAATAACATTTAAATAATTGAACTGTTATCAGAAGTCAATATTCCACTAAGAATTCCTGTAATACGAACAGAATCAATCTGTATAAGCCATGAATTTTCCACTAATGACTCCTGTAATAATTAACGCATTAAACAGTTATCAGTAGTAAATATTCCTCTACGAATTCCTGTAACACGCGAAGGAATCTAACGTGTCATGTAACTAGATATTCCTGCCGTGACCAATGGAAAATATTGTACGTTTTTTATGAGTTCCTGGAAAGGAGCACAGCCGAAGTACAGGAATGATTCCAGTATTAAATATGACATTTTATTCACGCACTAATGAAAGTTTTTTATTCTGTTACGATTACTAGATTAAAACCTTTAGTTTCTAGTGGATTCATGTTAGTGGAATCGGTTTGTATTTACTACTGGACGTTCGTGTTGTCGCTCCTTTTACTAGAAATTCCATTTATGACTACTAAATTCCTGTCTTTGTGTGTGGAATCATTAGAAGCCGAGTTACCACTTATCAAAAAAAAAGTGTTTTCAGAAGGTGTCAAAATTGGTTTTCTCAGAAACAACATTTGTTTTTCGGATGAGTGTGCATTCTCTTTCAATGGTCATGTGAACCGTCATAACTTTTGGTACTGGAATGATGATTATCCCTTTTTGATGAGGACATACTCAACGTCCAAAAAAACTCAATGTTTGGACTGGAATTCTTGGAGGTCATATTATCGATCAATTTTTTCTTCCACAAATCTTGAATAGTGAAGTTTATCTGGAATTGCTTCAAACCTCAATCTACCCTACCCCAGAATTTTGGAAATAATACAGAATGATGAGAATCTGATTGAAGAAGAAATATTCTCTCGACGAGATGGAACACCTGCTCATTACTCAGTACCAGTTCGATTTTTCTTAAACGAACATTTTCCTGAGCGTTGGATTGGGCGCAGAGGTCCAATAGAATGGCCTGCACGGTCTCCGGATTTGACACCGCTTGATTTTTTTTGTAGTGATACTTGAAATCTGTGCCAACTAGCTTAGACGACTTGCAGCAGAGAATTATCGAAATGTGTAATCAGTTGACACCAGAAGTCTTTCGAAATGTTCGCAGAATGTTTGAATGGAGAACAATTCGAACATTTGATTTGAACTGCTTTGAATTTTATTGCTCGATTACATAAGAACATAAGAACATCATAAAGGAAATTTGTTTTATTCCAACATTCAGAGAAATCAAAGTTCACATTATTGAAAAGAGAATTCCAAGATATTCAAAATGATTCGCTATTCAAATTTACGGGGGTTGAACCTCCCCCTCGTAAGGGGTTGCTTTTTTCAGACTCAAAAGTATCTCAAAATGTGTCCCCCTCCAAACGGTATTGAATTTCGGTGATATCAAGGGTGGCTCCTTTTCATTGAAGCACACTGTATGTACAAAGCATTATATTATTTATATTCACTTTGAGATAAATTTTTATTGTAATATTTAATCATATCTACATGTTTAGTTTCGATATAAATAAGTTTTATGAAAGCCGAACGTAAAAAAGATATTCTTAGTTGCGCATAAAAATCCAAGAATAATAAAGGCGGAAAAATGGTTTCCCTCGGCGAGATTGAGAGGGCCGAAATTATTTTTCGTGGAAAAGTCTTTTTCCGTTCTGTACCGTTGATCGGTTATCGGTAATTACGTTTCCGACGCCTGGTCGAGACCGGGTATTGTATTGCGTCGCGCGGAACGACGAACGAATTGCGTCCGGACGAAATGTCTCTATTGTTCGTCTACTTATTTATTTTGATTTCTCATTTTTCGGTCGGTCGTCAAAGCGGTCGTTACGACTCGATTTCAGTTCTCAGATATTCTTTGGAAAATCGAATTCAGGCCTGGAAAATTGCACTTTCTTACACGAACCGCTTATTTAACGGAAGGGGTGAATGAGCAATGGAATAATCGACTTCATTTGGGGATGGTTGTTGCATTTTTTGTGAACTGAACGTAAAATTCGAAGCGCAAAATAGTTTTACGACGTGGTTATAAAGTGAGACAATTCCGTGGACAAGAATGAATGTTGATGAAATTTTATCTACTCCGGTATGACACAATGTCAACCAGAAACTGAAGATAAATGTTGTGCTTCAACAGTGCCCTCATTTTCACTGATAAACAGTTATGTACATCCGGTGAAGCGTATCAATTTTGCGCGTAAAAATAAATGCCGACTCTGCATCAGCGCAACATAATAATTTTCTTATAAGAACTGTCATTCGTGTTGCATACCATATATGTCTATATCAAATCCCCCGTATCCTCTTATAAGTTGATCGGTTTAGGGGTTGGATCGATGAGAGCAATCGAGAAGATTAACGGCGAAAAAATTGACAGGCGAATCGATAGGGTATAGAAGCGGGATGAATGATGACCTTTTTTCGGCCGAGCAGAGATTGAAACAATCGTACCGATCGGCGCACGGGGATGGAAACGAGGGGAAAATCGAACGCCATTAGCATATCGGCCGTGAACATCGTATTGTGTCATTCGGAACGAGGTGTTTGTACAGGGAGTGAATCGCTTTATGATTGACAGCGCAGTTTCGAGTTGCCTCGCCGATAAAATATCAATCGGTCCCCAGGCCGCCCCCCGAATGCAAATAGAAATCTCACATAGGGCATTGTATTTGCGTAACGACAAAAATCAACAGAAACTAGTTATATCAGCGTATGTTCGTTGGAAAATGCGACTGAACTCGACTGTCAGATTTTGAACAAATTGAAGGGCGGCAATTAGCGGTCTTGCCGAAAAAGATGTTACGTTCGATTAAGTGAATTAATGACACGGCTTGCGGATTAACTTTCCTCGTAGCTGCCGCCCTTTCGTGATTAATTAAGTGAAAGCGATTTTTCCGAAACTGGACACCCTTTCGTCCCTAATTATTTTCCGCGGAAGCGAAAGTGGCTGGAGAAAAATTGGAGAAGAACTCGGGGAACTATAGCTAATCAACTTTTTCTAGAATACCGTTGCCTCGCAATGGCAGCATAAAACTCGGGATGAAACAATGGAGCAGTCGCTTTTAAACGTAGGCATTCAGCGAATCTGTACCATTTTGTAGTGTTGTGTGATATCACGAATTTCGTTATTGTACCTAGCATTAAGTGTGCATTAATCTTTCCTTGGAATTGCGGAAACCGTTTCTAAGACGTTCAAACAATTCCTTCTTCGCTGTTGTACCATTACTTGACTAAATATAATAATACCACTTTGTCCCCGATTTTCTGTTATTGACGTAAGCGGCCTAAAATAATGGGAATAATATGAGCGTTACACAAACACGACCGTAAAAACAACATATACGAAATGGGGGCTACCTAAAATATCTTTATTAGGCGAATCAATATCCATTAAAACTTTCTTTTCAATACAATAACCTAATTCTTTTAGGCCAGTTATTTTTCTCAATTTACTTCATATTCAATATATAATCATAATAATAATAACTCATTCCAACAATTATCGCAGATATGATCCAATCATAAAATCAATGTCGTAAAGCCCCACATCCAGTAAAAATCTTCGAATCTCTGCTCGAATAGCCTTGATTTCCTCAAATCCCTCAGAGTTTTGGGGAAGGAATTAAAATTTCATGCAGATGTATTTCGTCCTTTTTTAGGTGACAGATTCAGCTTCGAAAGTTGATACATGTTTGCTTGAATTTATAAAAGATGAAAACAGTTCCTGTTGCCTGTAGACAACAAACAATCCAGGTACCCTTAAAATATTATACCTCTGCAGGACTTTCTCAAGGGCTCTTCTGTGTGACGAAAATCATATGTGTTTGAGGACTACGACCCCAAAACATTATGTCATAGGCCAGCAAGGTTTCAAAGTTTGCAAAGTACTCTCTTTTCAGTACGTTCAAGTCCACTTGATGTTTCAAAACATTAATTGAGTAAAGAACAGAAAGCAACCGCTCATTTAGTTGTTTAATATGTTTATACCATTTCAAGAACACATCGACATAAATTCCCAAGAATTTAAATGAGCTCTTAGTTGAAATTGTTTTGCCATCTATTACAACTGAATCAGGAAAAACGTTGAGCGGACTATTTGGTCGATGTTCAACGTCAAACCATTGCGCCTGCGTCATGTGGCAACCAAATCGTCTTATGAACGATTGATTCAATGTCGATGACATTTGTGCCATCTGCATCTGCATGAGAAGCGACAGACAGAACCATCAACAACTTCAGGCAAATCATTAACATAAATCAAAAATAAGAGTGGACCAAGCACACTTCCTTGAGGAACTCCTCTTGAAGTAAAGAGTATCTACAGGGCTTCCACATATACATTCATGTCGTTGGTATTGCTGGCAACCCAATCTTAAAGGTAAGCTTGTTTGGGAGCCGCGACTGTCCATTAGAGTTCCACTATCTGGAGATGGGATAACGTTCAGCCAAGCGCTGGAAATCGGAGTTCTGACTTTGTCATTTCCACGTTTTTGATTGGTTGCAAATTGATTTTGTCCGAGCAATGTTAAATTGAAGGCACAACGCGTCCATAGCTTCCTTCTCTGAGTGCAAAAGAACTTCGGTGTCCTTATTGGGACGAAGAGTGGACATAGAGCCATAAGCAAGTAACGGAGACATCGTTGATCTTACGAATTCCGATTCCTCCGTCTTTCACAGGTAATGCAGATTGCCTCCATTGGCAGTTGTCAAGATTTAGGTTGAACAACAAAGTGAATGATGACAATGGCAGCGAATCTAAGCTAACGAGCAGTTCACTGTGTTTCCAAGCTGCACAAGTGCGTAGGTTAATTTAGAAATGAATAGACAGCTTCGAAGTAAGAAATAAGTCACGTGAGAGTTCAACTTGGAGATTCGATGCATGAGGAGCTTAAGTTAAGTCTTTTGGAATCCTTCATCGAAGATGGGAGATCCTAACTGATGTGATTCGTGCCTGGTGATGAGACGAATGTCTGGATACAGCGCCTGGAATCGTTCGAGAATCTCAGGACTGTATGTGAAGTAAAGCTCGCAATTTGATGTGTTGATTTCCAGTCTTAGGTCTCCAGATTTTTTGATCAAGTTATTGAAGTCTTTCAGTACCGCCTCCGCATTGTCAGTAATAGTACCATATTTGGATTCAATTGCCTCCACAATAGGTTGTATGACCAAGCAAAAGATCACAGGCGAACTGGGCTTTGTTTGCTGTGCTCCTCGTTGGGATAAGATGATATTCTTGTTATAGAAAAGAGACATTGGCTCGCGGTAACATTTGAGTGAAAAATTGTATGGTTACAGAGTAACTGTTTGAGCATTGTATCTCGTTCAGTTGTATTAAAAGCATTACGAAAATTTATTTTATTGGAGTTCACATAAGCACGACCCGTGTGGACCGCACTTTCGTAACCTCTCGTTGCGAAATGGAAGGAAAATAAATATGGCTTGAGAGTTTCGGGAAGAATTTTTTTGACCTTTTAAGAAATACATTTTCGTTACATGCAGAAATTGGAAAATTTAGTGAGAAATATGAGAAGCTTCGAAAATTAAAATAAAAGAACTACAATTTGAAAAGAGATTTTTAGAGGAGTTTATGAAGAATTTCGATAAAGCTTGGAAATACGTATTGTAAAAACGAATTGAAAAAAGTTTTTGAGGGTTTAAAAAAATAAAACTAGAATCTATAGAGGTCATTAATAAAAATTTTATTTCGAAAAAAACTCGTAAAAGGTTGAAAGTTTTTGAAAAGTATGTAGTTGAATTGAATTTTGAAAATTTGGATAAGCGAAAAAAAATTTTAAACTTAGGAATAACAGAGTTTCAAGGATAAATTTGACACATCTTTTCGAAAATCATATTTGCTTGCTACGAATCTAATGAATTTTTTGGACAAACCGGAACGGTGGTTTCACTAATCGAAACGGCGCTCCAGTTGATTCCGAGCCCTGTCATTAGCTTATACCTGCCACTGAAATAATAATATGTCATAATCGTCTTTATTGATTAGTGTGAATTAGTTAGTGCGAAGTTGAGTCGTTGGCTATTCTTAGCCTTAACACGGATTATACACAATGTTAATTAAGCAAATTGGAGTAAATGTAACAATTTGTTAGTTTCAAGCGTATTGTGAAAAAGAGCGAAAGACAAAATAAATGAAATATAAACTGCTCCACAAAGACAATAACTCACTTACCTAGGATTAACTGGTTTCATCTCTGCCATTCGTTGTGAGGCCGCTTCTAGGCGTCTCGACAATTTCAACATTTCTGCTCCGAATGCTCCCAAAGCGGAGACCGTGCAAGGTTTTGGATCAGATTCTTGAATCCACAAATCGTGAGTATCGATTGTGGTTACTTCGGTGTCGGTTGAAGCTCCCGAATAACCGTGCTGCGGAGTTGACGTTTTGCTGAGCGAACAGTTATTAGCGTTTTTTGCCTTTGTCGCGTTGATCAACTTCCTCCAAGTGCATCTTCGTTCTATCGATAAAAAGCTCAAGCTTGAGACTCTGCATGTACAGATAACTATAAGGCTACGCTAGTAACCTTTAAGTTTCTATTCACAAAGGGGACATAAAACTGTCTGTTTTGTAGAACTTATATGATAACACCCTCGTAACTAAATTCATACTCGGTGGATGGAGTTCGTGATTTATTAAACATGTTAAAATGGTTAAATGGTTTTCGTGAAAGGCGATTTTTCCTTAAGATAATTTCTTCATTTTCGGGGCCTTCCATTTGTTTCGGAATCTGGTTGTGGTGTCCTATAGGAAAATTTAACCTAATTAATAGATATTGTTTAATACAATTTCCTGAATGTTTTTTTTTAAGATTCTTCATGTTTGTCTTTTTACTTTAGTTCTTTGTGATAAAATACCCTTTGGCTGTGCATCATTTAGTAAGAACAGATCATCAAGTTTACCACCAAGGGCCTAATAGAATTTCCTTGGACGGTTGTTCATAATTGACATCAACCAATTTATTTTTAGAAAAAATCTTCGCGTGCCAATATTTCATTAAAATAAATGAAAAAAGACAAATGTCTAAAATATTGCAGAAAACTGAAAATATGAGTATTGTAATCTGCGAAACATTTGGTTTTCTGTACCTCAAAAGCAGACGATACAAATCATCATCTTTCGAAAACTCGAGTTGAATTTAATTTAGAACTTGTTGCTTACTCGAATTGAAAAATGAGAGATCCAACTTTTGCGTACACGGAAAATCCATAATCCCGCCCTCCCGATTAGGAAAGTTCGGGCACATTTCAACGGCAGATTTTTCATTTTCGACGACAACAAATCGAAAATAAATTCTGCCGGTCAATTATCACTTTAGTTATATAATAACTTGATACCCCATTAACTTTTCCAATTCTTGGTTCGTTAACGGTGACAACGATTCGAACGGAGCTTGAAATCGCCGTCGAAAGTTTTCCACGTACCGAGCGGAATCCACCAAGCCTAAAATACACCGAAAGTTTAAATCAAAGTCGGAAAGTTGGAGGACGCCACCAGAACTTCGAAACTACGAATTCAGGAAGATCAGCATCTGATCGGATAATTCGCGAAAGTTGGTATGCCTTCTGACGGTGAAGAACCTGTTGTTACCCTGCGGGATTTTCGGCCCCGATGCCTCATTGTTGAACGTGTAATAAAGGCGGTCTGAAGGAGTCCGCATAGATTTCTCTGTTGTGCAATTTGCATTCACGATGAAGATGCTTTCCTTAAGTTTTCATGAAAGGAATTGCAAAGATCCCTCGGAAAAGGTTATTCGCGATATGAAGAGTGAAATAGCAGAAACTTACCGATATTCGCTGGACCTCCCATCCAGTTACTGCTCCAGTTTGGCGTACCTAAGTTCTGCTGTTGCTGAGCCAGAAGCCTTACCGTTAAGTAGTAGGTGACCAACATAACTAGCAGTGGTATGTAAAACGAAATTATCGATCCGATCAGTTTGTACAAGGGATCTGGAATTTGGCAAGTACCGTCCATGACCAAGGTTGTTTGGTCCTACGACATAAAACGAAGAACGTTATTTTCAAGCTTTGCGTGACCACTGCACCAACCTTGGAATACATGAGACTTAGAGGAAGACTCATGGCTATCGACAGCAACCACACGAAGACGATTTTCAGTGTGACTCTCCTTCGTGATTTATTTCTTCCAAATTTCATCGGATATCGTAGGGACAAAAACCTGTCCACGCTGATTGTGCAAAGGTGCATGATGGAAGCAGTACAAAAGAGGACGTCGAGACAGATCCACGCCAAACAATAAATCGACGGCAGTGGGAAGTAACCTGAAATAGAATAAGAACGATAATTCCTCAGATTTTTCGATTCAGTTTGCGTTGTTCCTGAATGCGGGCTTTCTTTTGCAGCGCAGGCGGCTAACTAATTGCAGCCTTATTCTGTTGCGGGATTTCCTTGGAGGGAAAGTTGAGAAGAAGGGAAATTCTATGGTAGCGACCGATGAATTGAGCTCATTTCCGGCGGCGTCAAAACCTGTCATTTATTTCTATGGGATGGTGACGGTTCGCGGATTGAATAGGAGGCGGTGGTTGGGGTATTGAGATGTGACGTAGTGTCGGGGGTGTTGTAATCATTCTTGGGACAGGCGAATTTAGTCCGGGTGGACAATTAATCCGGGTTTGAAATAGAAATTAGGTAATATTAAGCAGGGCGGGATCGCCCTCGGAACTGAAACTTTTTCTAACTAGTCTCCATCCATCCGACGGACCTCACTTACTGAAACTGCTGCCCGAGTTCAGACTGAAAGCAACGAACGACGATAATATCACTTTATTTCACAACGACCCGAATTGAATATTCTATTCGGGCCGTTGATTTTAAATATCTATTGTCTATTTATGTGAGAATAGTAATTTTTTTTAAATTATCCGTATAGTTATTGAATTATGTATGAGTCATTCCGGGAAGAATGATGCTATTAATTTTATGAGACGATTGATTAAAACTATTACGAGTGAAATAATTTTTTATTATGATTGGAATATTCAACTCACTTCATCGAATTTCAGCGAAAAACTTCGCGAAGTGTTACTCTTTCAGAATGCATCAGCCATTTCTTCTATTTTTCATGCTTTTTATTATCGAATTTATTTTTAGGGGGTTTCATAAAGTGAATGTCTGAACAACTGAGTAAGACCAACAATAGAGCGAACTGAAAAACGCATTTCCTAAGGGGGAAGAAATTAACCACCCCCAAGCGAATCGAAGGGACAGTTAATTCTGTCTTGCTTTTTTAATTGTTCAATATTAATTTTAATAGAATGTGTTAACAATACAATTTGAGCGGCACACTTGAGTTAACGGTAATGTGCCGCTGAGTGAAGCGAACGAGCGACCCACTAGAAAAGAGCCGCTTACTTAAAAAGGGCAGCTCATTCGAAGTGAGAGGCTACGTCAGAATGAACAAAAATTTTAAACTGTGCGGCTGGTTTGAAATGAACGATTATTTCAAGTTCCTGCGAAATGCACGATTTTCGCGAAATGATCGGTTTACCTAATTCAACGTACGAACTTGTAATTAATTATCCGTTATTAAATCAATTCAAATTTAAGACACGCTTGTTTTAAGATGCGAACGCTTACAGTATCGTTTGTTAGTGTGCCGTGAGGTACTGAGCTGCGGCTCAATGTTTACTAGTTTAGGTGAAAAATAAACAATATGAAATTTGCGAGATACCTAAGAATATGTTGAATTGAATAAACTTGAAGATACAAAACGAGTAAAATATTGAGAATATTTTTGGGAAACCACGAAAAGGAAAAAATTCATCAATGAATTATTTGGATTTTTTAGGGTTTTCGAGGAATGATCTAACAAATGAGAATTTTGTTCTGATACTTTTAGGGTGATTCATTACAAATATCTTATTTTTGTTCACGATTTTATATAGTTTTTCGCATCATCATCATCATCATCATGGTGGCATTGGTAGCTCAATCGACGTAGTACTACTGACTTACTACCCAGAAAAACCGAGGTTCAAATCCCGGTAACTTCCAACTCAATTTGAGAATGCCACCGTGCTTCGGAAGGCACGTAAAGCCGTTGCTCCCGGTTATATGTATAATATATAGTCGTTAGGTCATGCCAGAGGCACTTGTGCGATCTGAAAACTCTGGCACTGGACCCAGGTCAGTGGGTTACACGATCTTTACTTTACCATATCACATATTTCGAGGAAAATTGCATGTATTCTTTCCGAATGGAAAGTGGACAACCCCAAAAATAATAAGTCAAATGAAAAAAACGTCGATGTATTCCTAATTTCCATTAAAAATGAGAAACCAAAAGAGAATAAGAGAAAACTGTAGAAATAGGTTTCACAAAACCATGAAAAAACACCGAAAGCACTCAAGAATTTCTCAAAATTATTCTCCAACAATTGGAGAAAAATCTTGAGATTTGCAATGTTGAAAAAAATCAACGAAATGTGGTGAAAACTACACAAACAAGTGAACAGTGGTGAAGTAAAAAGTAAAATTTTCTAACGAAACTAAATATTCCCTAAATTTTGAATCCGTTTTTGCTTCGTTTTGGCGATCGACTAGTCAATAATGAATTTAACTGTATGCTCGTGCACAGTCGTGATTAGTGCCGAAACCTGGGATGAATTTCGTAATCATCGACGCCATTTATCTTTGAAAACAGCAGTCCAAGCAAAGGGGCGCCAGAGGCGCCCCGGTAAGGCGCCCACGGCGCCATGGCGCCGAAGGCGCTCTACTCTGTCCTCCACAACCTCTTTAGCTGAGTCAATATTTAATTATTATCATTGTATACTTTGAAAATCGTCATAAATTCCTGATAGTGTTTCAAACGATCGAACGATACTAAATAGTGCATTATGTGAGCGAAACGTAAAAAGCCGGCACACTTCAAATAAACGAACGACTCGTCACCAGTGAGCAACGTTGACGAATATAAAGTCTATATTCGTTCGCAATTCACAGGATGAAAATATGTTACGTAGGTGAAGAAATTTATATTACGGAAAGTTTCCTTCATGTGCTCATGTGCCTTCGGCGCCCTACTCTGTCCTCCACAACCTCTTTAGCTGAGTCGATATTTGATTATTATAATTGTATACTCTGAAAATCGTCGTAAATTCCTGATAGTGTTTCAAACGATCGAACGAGACTAAATGGCGCATTAGGTGAGCGGAACGTAAAAAGCCGGCACACTTCAAATAAACGAACGACTCGTCACCAGTAAGCAACGTCGACGAATATAGAGTCTATATTCGTTCGCAATTTACAGGATGAAAATATGCTATGTAGGTGAAGAAATTTATATTATTGAAAGTTTTCCTCATGTGCTCATGTGTCTTCGGCGCCCTACTCTGTCCTCCACAACCTCTTTAGCTGAGTCGATATTTGATCATTATCATTGTATACTCTGAAAATCGTCGTAAATTCCTGATAGTGTTTCAAACGATCGAACGAGACTAAATGGTGCATTAGGTGAGCGGAACGTAAAAAGCCGGCACACTTCGAATAAACGAACGACTCGTCACCAGTAAGCAACGTCGACGAATATAGAGTCTATATTCGTTCGCAATTTACAGGATGAAAATATGTTACGTAGGTGAAGAAATTTATATTATGGAAAGTTTCCTTCATGTGCTCATGTGCCTTCGGCGTCCTACTCTGTCCTCCACAACCTCGTTAGCTGAGTCGATATTTGATTATTATCATTGTATACTCTGAAAATCATCATAAATTCCTGATAGTGTTTCAAACGATCGAACGAGACTGAATGGTGCATTAGGTGAGCGGAACGTAAAAAGCCGGCACACTTTAAATAAACGAACGACTCGTCACCAGTAAGCAACGTCGACGAATATAGAGTCTAGATTCGTTCGTAATTTACAGGATGAAGATATATTATGTAGGTGAAGAAATTTATATTACGGAAAGTTTCCCTCATGTGCTCATGTGCCTTCGGCGCCCTACTCTGTCCTCCACAACCTCTTTAGCTGAGTCGATATTTGATTATTATCATTGTATACTCTGAAAATCATCATAAATTCCTGACAGTGTTTCAAACGATCGAACGAGACTAAATGGTGCCTTAGGTGAGCGGAACGTAAAAAGCCGGCACACTTCAAATAAACGAACGACCCGTCACCAGTAAGCAACGTCCACGAATATAGAGTCTATATTCGTTCGCAATTTACAGGAGGAAAATATGTTATATAGGTGAAGAAATTTATATTACTGAAAGTTTTCCTCATGTGCTCATGTGCCTTCGGCGCCCTACTCTGTCCTCCACAACCTCTTAAGCTGAGTCGATATTTGATTATTATCATAGTATACTCTGAAAATGTCATAAATTCCCGATAGTGTCTCAAACGATCGAACGAGACTAAATGGTGCATTAGGTGAGCGGAACGTAAAAAGCCGGCACACTTCAAATAAACGAACGACTCGTCGCTAGTAAGCAACGTCGACGAATGTAGACTCTATATTCGTTCGCAATTTACAGGAGGAAAATATATTATGTAGGTGAAGAAATTTATATTACGGAAAGTTTCCCTCATGTGCTCATTGGCATTTCCAATCTGGAATTAGCATGATAAAGCCGACGTTATCCCCGATCAAAGTCGCGTCTGTGATTCGCCAGAAAGTTCTTTTTGGAATCGAGCGCAAATTAGACGAGTGACGAGATCAAAAGCGAGTATCGACAATCTGCGAAACGGCAATAAGTATAAGAAATTGGCGTTCGATCCGATTTATTCCTTCCGACGATGCCGTCTGGTACCTGTTGAAATAAATATTCCTATGTCGACGTTGCGTTGGCGTGGTTTTCGTTTATTCTGTTATGAGGCAAAGAGCTCTCATAAATAATACGACCGCCTTTTTCGAACCCCCTAAATCTCTGCGAAATCCATAATTCATCGACCCGTTGGCTGCCGTCTCGCTTTGAAATACAAAACCTTCACATCAAATTTTTTCGTATTTCCTGACATTTGTAGAATATGCTTATGTACATAGACTAAAGATGAATGAAAAGGTAGGTAGGGACGCTTTCGAGCGTGTTTCAACTAAAATAACGCTCTCGGGGCAAAATGGAAATTGTAGGAATTTGAAAAGTGGTTATTAATTATAGGCCTTTTACCCTCCAGTCCACTCAAAAGTTAGGTGGTATCGAAATTCCATCCAGGAATCACGAACAAGTGATTAGATAACTCTGGGGTCGATGAAAACCTAATCAAAAGGTTTTCATGTCTTGCTTTGCGTTATCTTCCCGAGTCATGAAATCGATACAGTTAAGTTTTAAGTTCTCGGGCTAGTATACTGGATCAGCCGTTTTGAAATCCATGAAGTTTATGTGAAATTTCCAATTAGTGGCTAGAAAACCGTCAAGAATGAAGTCTCCGAATTGTTATCTGGATGTTTGAAACGACGATATCTGATATTATATTCTTGATTAGATACAGAAAATATATTCTAAAACATTTCAAAATCTGCCATGAATAATTTTTTGAACTTGTGAAATATACTTTATTACAAAAAACGACACCCCAGAATGAGTTTTTCGATCTGAATGAAAATTGGTGGATGCAACGGGTATACATAAAAGACGAAACGATCAATATTTGATGACTTTTGTTTAACTTATGTTTGAGTTTCACAAAGTTTCAAGATTGAGTTCTGATTTGATTGTTAATTATTCATTTAAGTTGAAAGCAAAGTTTTTCTGTGAAGTAACAATGAAAAAAAATGAAAAAGTTGAATAATTCAAATGACAAACAGAAGAAATGAATTAAAAGGATGGTTTAGAGGATATATGGAGTACGAACAAACATGTTGTTAACAACAGATAAAATCGCTGGTTAGCAAGAAATTTAGAAAAGTTCAAGACAAATATAAAGAAAAATGGTAAAAGAGGAATGAGAAACAACAGTTTAAACTATTAATGAAGAATGACATTTAACGTAGACAATTGAAGGTGAACATAAAAAGAATGAGAGAAGATGAAAACACAAAGAAAGTAAGAGTATGTAAAAATGGAGAAAAGAATGTGAAAAAAGAAGAAAAGAGCAATTATGCAACAAAAAGCTGCGTGTGATTTATGGATTTGGTATCCGAATTGATAACCCGAATGTAGATTTCATAATATGAAAAGCAGTTAGACACTTCGTATTCATCGAACGTGAGGCACACATATCGTATAACACGTGTGCCGACTTCAGCAGGTTGTGAGGTCGTAAATGAACCCTGTTTAAGTTGATATCGAAGTTAAACTGGTACGAGGGACAGTTATTGCGAATTCATACCCCATACGTATTGGAACATGTTATAGCCAAGTCTACTTTATTATGAACTAAATCAGTTTATTATTCCGGGACTATCAGAAAATTTCGATAAGATAATCTTTTTCAGAGAAAAGTCGGCCGTCTTAACGAGTTAAATAGAATAATAAGAATTCCAGCGAGAATTGCCAGAAGTTTCATCGATCGTCCCAGATTTCTTTTGTACAGCAACCGAGACAAGAAGTTCTTTGAAGTTTAATTTCACCATACTACCACCAACGTTAACGGTTAATGAAAATTGTCGGAAATTAGTAAGACACGTCGGCATTTTCAAGAAAACTCTATATTCCGCAGACAAGCTAAGATTGATTCAGGAGTATGTTCGTGCGGACGTAACGGGGTCGAATTTGTTTGCTTTCAAGCGTAAATGGTGGGATCCATCAGGATTGGACAACTTGTCGGATAAATCTCGTTTCGTTTATCTGAAACGGAAAGGAAATCGGACGGGGAATATCATCCGGGTTCTCCGGGGAAGGTCGGGACTCCGGGCGACATTGGCATCGCGACATACGAAGCGCTCTCATATAAATATCGAAAAATGTAAGAGAGAGCTCGGGTCCGATAAATCCTGACAACGTTTCGCGGCAAGACAATATTGGAATATGAAACTTATTGAATTTCAGTCGGAATAGAGACTCTTTATGTTATTGTCTCGGAATTTTCATCCAGGAAATCCGACACGGCAGGACGAGTGGGAAGATATAACACACCCTTTATTGCGAACTATCGAGTTTCTACCTACGTTTCCCCGTTTAATATCGAGCTCCTGTAAGTCGTACTGCGATGGCTCGTGCTTGGATAAATTCGACTTTACTCTCGACTTTAACTTCATCATTTATCATCCTTTCTACGGAAATATCCAACAGGGTATTATTATCTCTACGTTATTTCACATAAAATATTTGAATCATTTGTCGTCAAGTTGCGATTTGTAGGTCACAACTTTTTCAGTCACTTATTCAATCCAAAAAACGATGTTTTCATAAGGTTTCAAAGCTTTTGATAAGAAACGGTTCGTTTTAGACACAAATAGTAATCAAGCGATTGTAGCCCTATCTGAAAGTAATTAAGTAGTGAAAAACCAAAAGCAATGGTGGTTTCAGAAGTAGAGCTGTAGTATAAAATTTTTAAAAATCTTTGGCATTTTTGCAACACGGATCAACTTAAAAAACGATTTCTTTTTCAAAAAAGTAACATGTGACGTTGATTATAACATCAAATTATTTTCAGCAATTTTTTTTAGTCATTTCGATTGTTCGAGATCGGAATTTGTATGACGATGGTGACGGAATCGAATTCGTATTCGGAATCGGCTGTTTTTACATAGCTCATTGATTTTTTGGAAAATAAACAATGAGTGGAAATTATTCATGCAATTACTATGAAATTTTTGTTCAAATACTGAAAACGAAGGAATTATTAGAAGCCGAGTTATGACTTATCTGAAAAACGTTGTTTTCAGAATGTTTCAGAATTTTTCTTGTCGGAAACTGTTAGTTTTAGGCAGAAATAGTAATCAAGGTGATTTCAGCCTCATTTGATAATAATTGAGTGGTGAAAAATCGGAAGCAATGATGGTTTCAGAAGTTGAGTTGTATTTTTAAAAATCTTTCGCATATTTGCAATACGGGTCAACTTAAAAACTTCATTTTCAAAAAAACTGACATGAATTTTTTTAGTCTTCATATGCTTGCCGCTTTTTGGTTGTTCGAGATCGGAATGCGTATGAGGATGGTGACGAAATGGGTGGTTGGCCGTAGCATAAAACAATAAGAAACGAAATTATTCATGAAATTACTGTGAAATTTTTGTTGAAAGACCGAAAGGGGAGAAACTGTTCAAAACCGAGTTATCACTTATCGAAAAAACGAGGTTTTCAGAATGTTTCAAAATTTTCCCGCTCTGAAACGGTTCATTTTAGACAGAAATGTAATCAAGGCGATTGTAGCTTTATTTGATCGAAATTGAGTGGTGAAAAACCGAAAGCGAGGGTGGTTTTAGTTCAGTTGTATTATATAATTCTTAAAAATCTTTGACATTGTGAAAGAAACTTACATGTGACCTTCATCGTAACATCAGATTATTTTCAGCAATTTTTTTTAATCTTCAAATACTTTCTGCTCTTCGTTTGTTCGAAATCTGAATGCGTATGAGGATGGTGACGGAATCGAATTCGTATTCGAAATCGGATATTTTTACGTATCTGATCGATTTTCTGGAAAAAGGTGAGCTGTAGTTAAAAAAATGCCAGAAGCAATTTTTCATGGAACAACCATGAAATTTTTGTTGAAAGAACGAAAGCGATGAAATGACTAGAAACCGAGTTATCACTTATCGAAAAAACATTGTTTTCAGAAAGTTCCAAAATTTTTCCTCTCACAAATGGTTCATTTTAGACAGGAACAGTAATCAAGACCATTGTAGACCTATTTTATCGAAATTGAGTGGGGAAAAACCAAAAGCGATGGTGGTTTTAGAAGTTGAGTTGTATTAAATGATTTTTTAAAATCTTTGGCATTTTTGCAAATCTACTTACATGACGATTTTTTTTTAAAAAAACTGACACGTGACATTCATCATACCATCAAATTAGTTCCAGCAATTTTGTTTAGTCTTCAATAGCTTTACCCTTTTCTTTCTTCGAGATCGGAATGCTTATGCGTCTATTTTTACGTATCTCATCGATTTTCTGGAAAATGGTGGGCCATAGCTAAATACAATGATGGAAGAAAATATTCATGAAATTACTGTGAAAATATCTTCATCGACAAAAACCATCGTAGTAAAAGAAAATAACAATCTTTTAGAGGAAATTCGGGACCATTCAAGGAAATCGTGACTTTTTCATTTTTCTTTCAAAATCTCTGAATACCACGTTTTGGATTTACTCACCAAATTAATAATTTCTTCGAGAAGAAAAAATTTCTTGTTGCTATCTAGAATAGTGTTAAAGTGTTAAAATTGAGTGGTGAAAAACCGAAAGCGAGGGTGGTTTTAGAAGTTCAGTTGTATTATATGATTCTTAAAAATCTTTGACATTGTGAAAGAAACTTACATGTGACCTTCATCGTAACATCAAATCATTTTCAGCAATTTTTTTTAGTCTTCAAATACTTTCTGCTCTTCGTTTGTTCGAAATCTGAATGCGTATGAGGATGGTGACGGAATCGAATTCGTATTCGAAATCGGATATTTTTACGTATCTGATCGATTTTCTGGAGAAAGGTCAGCCGTAGTTAAAAAAATGACAGAAGCAATTTTTCATGGAATTACTATGAAATTTTTGTTGAAAGAACGAAAGCGGTGGAATGATTAGAAACCGAGTTATCACTTATCGATAAAACGTTGTTCTCAGAAGGTTTCAAAAAATTTCCTCTCACAAATGGTTCATTTTAGGCAGAAACAGTAATCAAGACCAGTGAGTTGAAAAAGATCAGAGTGTTGAAAAAACGAAAGCGATGGTGGTTTTAGAAGTTGAGTTGTATTATATAATTTTTTTTAATTTTTAGCATTTTTGCAAATCGACTTACAAGACGATTGCTTTATAAAAAAACTGACATGTGACATTCATCATACCATCAAATTATTTTCAGCAATTTTTTTTAGTCTTCAATAGCTTTTCCCTTTTCGTTTCTTTGAGATTGGAATGCGTATGCGGGTACTTTTACGTATCTCATCGATTTTTTGGAAAATGGTTGGCCGTAGTTAGAAACAACGAGAGAAGAAAATATTCATGGAATTACTGTGAAAGTATCGGCAAAAATCATCGTAGTAAAAGAAAATAACAATCTTTTAGAGAAAATTCGGGACCGTTAACCGTTTAGGAGGCCATGATATGCGTAAAACATTCGAGGAAATCGTGACTTTTCATTTTATTTTCAAAATCTCTGAATTCCACGTTTTGGATTTTCTCACCCAATTAATATTTTCTTCGAGATGGAAAAGTTTCTTGTTGCTATCTAGAATAGTGTTGAAGTTGTTTAGAAGGAAAAAAAATTGTTAACCTTTTTTTTCCCTTTTTTGATAAAATCCCGAAACGTTTAAAGGTCGCCCAATCTTTCGCTCATTTAACCAAAAGATAACATTTGAAACTATATTTTTACCGAATATCGAACTCTTAGCTGTGAAAGTAAGGACGCCAAAAATTTCTGAAAATTAAGCAGTTCTTCGAGTATATTTGGAGATTAAGTTTGCGATCGAATAAAGAATCAGAGCTGGAGACTATCGATATTCATCTTTCCCGACAATTTCGCACTCATATAAACACGCACATACTAGTAATGTAAGGAATATTCGCATTCGCAAAAATTATGCGATTACTTTGCGAATATGTACATCCGAAAAAATAGATAAGAAACCAATAACAAAAAGGTAAATTAAACAAGGAAATACTTACTAATTTCTTACAATATTTATTACAAAATCTTAAAGCTTATAATTAAGAAAATTTGATTTTATGCATTGACTTTCAGATGATTTGTCATAGCCGTTGCAGTTCTTTCTTTTGGAGAATATTCATTGTCACTAGAAATTGATTTACTCATCATAAAAATTCATTGAATCACTTTCACTTTATTTTTAAAATTTCCGTATTTCTGTTTCTTTTAGTGACCGTCCGTAAATTAAACACATCAATCGGCCTTGTTCGGATCGGGTCGACGATGCTCGGAAAAATAAATCACAATGAAAAATGTGCGCGTGGGACTCGCGCGCTGAGTTAACTGTCAAAATAAAGCCATAGACAAATGGCGCCAAATTCAAAAATGAATATTCGCATTCGCATTGGCATTTGCGAATATCACCGGCAGGCACTCGCGAATGACTAAAGATTCGTTACAAGTATACGGCACTATAAGGAAAAAATAATTTAAACACGGGTACCAATTCTTTTTTCGAAATCTTAATTGACAAAAGGAGAAAAAGCACTTTTTCATTCAAATAACTGAAAGCTGTAATGAGGAAGAAAAATAATCTTTACATTAAAGTAAAAAAAGTCCTTCTAATCAAAGATCAATGAGTGATACAAAAAGATTTCAGTTACAGAAATGTGCACATTCGTGAACAATTTTTAAACTTATTTCATTCGCGAATTAATTATTTCGCGGAAATGTGACTGAGTGGTTCTTGTAGTTTAACCAGATGGCGTTGGAGAAATTAACGATTTTTAAAATCCCTCCGTCTCAAAAGCTCATTACAACGCAACCCTTCTAATTTGTACAGTTTAAATTCTCACAGTTGTTTCAAAATTTATGAGCTGGTACTTATCTCTACTATCGCGTCCGCAGAACTTTCGGAGCAACTTTTCAAGGTTCGAGTTTGTAAATTCATTCAACATTATTCATCCCGACTAGAGAGGGTTGTTTGGACGTTATCTGGACGATTTTTCGCGAGTGAGACGGTCGACGTTCCGGGATTTTTCGCGGCGTTGATTCCTGGCCGAGAGTGGCTCGTTAAAAATTCCTGAATCGTGTGCGGACGCGGGCGGGAAGTTCAAACACGCGGAAATATCGGGGTGTATTATGCGGAACGGTGGCGTCGGATGCCGTCGCTGCCTAAACTCGGGCATTAAATTAAATTTAATTTCGAACCTATGCAGTCACGCTTAATACGGCTTATTATACGGGGACTGTGGCGGCGGTGGCGGTGGCGGCGACGACGATGTCGCTGACGATGAATCGAACAAAGCAAAACGGTCGTTATTGCCGAAGCGATTATAGCTCGAATAGATTAACTGGATAGAATAATCACGAACTTCGAAAATTTTCAACGATTCGTTATTGTATCATTACAATTTTAAATCATTTTATCGCCTACTGCAAACTAAATAGTTAAAACAGCTCCTATCCTAAAGTAAAGTTCAAATTATCAAAAAAAAAATAACGAGAAATTAGGCTCCAGTGATAATTAATAATCGTTTTCCGAAATCCTGTTACCCGTTAACCCAATATTTAGAATAGTTATCGAACCGTCACGGACTTCGCGCACGAACGAAACTCTACCCGTCTACCGTAGCCATTTAATAAAATGATATCTCGATAAACAGACGTGAGATTTTTCGTGATCGAGTTTGCTTCCGCCTCGGCTTTTCCGTTAATTAGATCAAAAGAAGCAGCCCGATTTATCCGATACCCCAATTTTCGATTTGCAAATGCTAAGCCGGTTTCTTAATTAATCGATTTGAAAATGGGGGTTGGTATTTTTCGCTCGTCGACGTGGACGTGGAACGAACGGAAAAAAAAACGTCCGATGAATCCTTGGATTTCCTTCGATATTTAATTAGTGGCTGGTCGACAGACGCAGCTTTCCGCTTAATTGGCGCGGTCCGCATGGTGGAGTGGAAAACGACGGGTTTTTCATCAGCACAAATCGTTCTTGACTTTTCACCTGGATTGATGTTTGTGTTGTCTTTACAGATAAATCCAATGTTAGATACCGGAAACCGATAAAATGTTTACGTTTGAAAGGAAGCAATTTTATTTTCTACAATTTTCAGGAATAGCTCATCGGTTCGTTTTCGAGTTGAAAATTCGTCGAGCTCAAAGGAATTATTTCCCGAATCAATACCATAAAATCTTTTTAAAGGGACCGGGTTTTATACGTATCAAATTCCTAATTGAAGCATGGGTCTATATTGGCCCATATCATCAGTTCCCGGTATCGCTTTAATGGAATAAGTAATTTGTATGGAAGCGGCTCGTTACCTGGGCCCCATTTCCAATCACGCGTCGGTTTATGTACATCAGGAAAGACTTCCGCGTTCCGCATTCCCTTCGTCGACATAGTAATTAACCATTCATTCCTCCTCTTCTATCCCGTCCGATACACGGAATCGTGCTAGGGAAATTGCAGTCGTGAAAGAAAACCTCCCCGAATTCTCAACGACCGCAACAGCCTCCATTATTCAACCGTACGTCGGCTTTCCACGAGGATTGCGATTGTTCCAGATGAAAATTGTGAGTGGGTGATTTTGGGCAATTTTCACCGGTGATAAAGAACTTCCTGCGGCGGACTTTTCATTTATTATTACTGTTTCTGATTTGATTAACGAATAAATATCATATCAATGTGTTTTCAACTCAGAAGCGATTTTTCATTGTTTATTAACATTCCAGTACCACCGTATGATATAGAAATATAAGTTTTGGTACAAAAAAAATCGTATCCTCTTTACGGTTTTCGAACTTTGAGCAAAAATTTTATGTTAATTTCATGAACAGTTGCTTCCCTTTTTGTTTTTGATGTATGCGCTTGCCCCGCTTACAAAGTGAGCGGGCATAAAGCGGTATACTTTGCCGTCGTTACGCGATCGAGGTAGTATGTGTGTGTCTGTGCGGCAGAATTTTCTGTTCACTCTACAGCCTAAACGGCGCTACGTAGAACGATGAAATTTGAGGAAAAGATGGACATCAATTGTCTCCATGTCTGATTCCTTATTCCATTGCAATCGGAACACTAATGCTCCGGATATACTCGAAAAATACAGGATTTTCGGGAATTTTTTGCGATCTTATTTTCTGACCCAGAAGTTCGCGATTCGGTACAAATATACCTAAAAATATATTCTATAAATATACTCTCTTTAAGTAAAGGAAGGGCGACTCAGCAAGAATGTTGAGATCATATAAAAAAAGTGAAACTGTCCCGGATAGCGACATGAAACTATTCCATATTATAGAAATTTTTAATTGGAATCTTTTTTGTAGCAACATTTAAAACGTGATATTCATTGATTTTGAGAAAAAAATCTAAATCTCAAAAATTTACGATTTCGCAGATTATTTTACGCATAGCATGGTCCTCTCAACACACAACGTTCTCGAACTTTCACTAAAGCTGGGGCCACACTAACGTGTAATGCCAATAATTCACGCGTAAGCGAGCAATAAACGTAAGTGTGGCCACGATTCTTAACACTTTAAAATGTTAATCTCATTGACAAAGGCAGTATACGTAACGTTAATCAGATTCGCGTATATTATTTTTTTTATTTGCTATCGGAAGGGATGAAAAATAGTTGAAAATTTCAAGACACATAACGTGTTCTGAAAAACGCGTTAAGTATCGCGTTAATTATCGCATTAGTGACGTTAGACGTTACACGTTAGTGTGGCCCCAGCATAAGAGATTCTTATTTGCTTTCACTATGTTTGCCTTTGTCGATAAAGGTGCCACAAAATGTCCTTTCGAGCAAAATCAATTCAAAATATAAAGATTTTTTAACATTTTCTAATTGAACTCACTTTCTAAAACCACAAACGCTTTGACTTTTTTACCGTTCAATTGCTATCAAATGGGGCTACAATCGCCTCGCTCACTAATTCTGTCTAAAACGAACCGTATCTGAGAAAAATTCAGAACATTACGAAACCGACCTTACTTTCGTAGCTAAGAATTCGATATTCGGTGAAAATATAGTTTAAAATGTAATCTTTTGGTTAAATGAACGAAGGATTGGGCGACCCTTCAAACGTTTTCGGAGTTTATCAAAAAAATGAAACACTATTCTAGATAGCAACAAGAAACTTTTACATCTCGAAGAAAATATTAATTTGGTGAGAAAATCCAAAACGTAGTATTCAGAGATTTTGAAAATAAAATGAAAAGTCACGATTTCCTCGAATGTTTTACGCATATCATGGCCTCCTAAACGGTTAACGGTCCCGAATTTTCTATAAAAGATTGTTATTTTCTTTTACTACGATGATTTTTGCCGATACTTTCACACTAATTTCATGAATATTTTCTTCTCTCGTTGTTTTTGACTACGGCCAACCATTTTCCTAAAAATCGATGAGATACGTAAAAGTACCCGCATACGCATTTCAATCTCAAAGAAACGAAAAGGGAAAAGCTATTGAAGACTAATAAAATTGCTGAAAATACTTTGATGGTATGATGAATGCCACATGTCAGTTTTTTTATAAAGCAATCGTCTTGTAAGTCGATTTCAAAAATGCTAAAAATTTAAAAAAATTATATAATACAACTCAACTTCTAAAACCACCATCGCTTTCGATTTTTCAACACTCAATTTCGATCAAATAGGTCTACAATGGTCTTGATTACTGTTTCTGCCTAAAATGAACCATTTGTGAGAGGAAATTTTTTGAAACCTTCTGAAAACAACGTTTCATCGATAAGTGATAACTCGGTTTCTAATCATTACACCGCTTTCGTTCTTTCAACAAAAATTTCATAGTAATACTATGAAAAATTGCTTCTGTCATTTTTTTTAACTACGGCTCCCTTTTTCCAGAAAATCGATCAGATACGTAAAAATATCCGATTTCGAATACGAATTCGATTCCGTCATCATCCTCATACGCATTCAGATTTCGAACAAACGAAGAGCAGAAAGTATTTGAAGACTAAAAAAAATTGCTGAAAATAATTTGATGTTACGATGAAGGTCACATGTGAGTTTCTTTCACAATGACAAAGATTTTTAAGAATTATATAATACAACTGAACTTCTAAAACCACCCTCGCTTTCGGTGTTTCACCACTCAATTTTAACACTTTAACACTATTTCTAGATAGCAACAAGAAATTTTTTCATCTCGAAGAAAATATTAATTTGGTAAGAAACTCCAAAACGTGGTATTCAGAGATTTTGAAAGAAAAATGAAGAAGTCACGATTTCCTCGAATGGTCCCGAATTTCCTCTAAAAGATTGTTATTTTCTTTTACTACGATGGTTTTTGTCGATGAAGATATTTTCACAGTAATTTCATGAATATTTTCTCCCGTCATTGTATTTAGCTATGGCCCACCATTTTCCAGAAAATCGATGAGCGTAAGCATTCCGATCTCGAAGAAAGAAAAGGGAAAAGCTATTGAAGACTAAACAAAATTGCTGAAAATAATTTGATGGTATGATGAATGTCACGTGTCAGTTTTTTTATCTAAAAATTGTCGTGTAAGTCGATTTGCAAAAATGCTAAAGATTTAAAAAAATCATATAATACAACTCAACTTCTAAAACCATCACTTTTGGTTTTTCCCCACTCAATTTCGATCAAATAGGTCTACAATGGTCTTGATTACTGTTTCTGTCTAAAATGAACCATTTGTGAGAGGAAAAATTTTGGAACTTTCTGAAAACAACGTTTTTTCGATAAGTGATGATAACTCGGTTTCTAGTCATTTCATCGCTTTCGTTCTTTCAACAAAAATTTCATGGTTGTTCCATGAAAAATTGCTTCTGTCATTTTTTTTAACTACGGCTCACCATGCTCCTGAAAATCGATGAGATACCTAAAAATATCCGATTTCGAATACGAATTCCATTCCGTCACTATCCTCATACGCATTCAGATTTCGAACAAACGAAGAGCGGAAAGGATTTGCAGACTAAAAAAAATTTCTGAAAATAATTAATGGAAGGTCAGAAGAGTGAAAAAATTATACTTTTTTGTGTTCAAATTCAATTCAATTTAAAAATTCATTAATTCCTGTTTATATTGTTATTTATAATAAAATTATGTCAAACATAAAATGAGTGTATTGATTATCAATAATTGCATTTACTAATAATAATTATTCTACCATAAAAAGGAATTTATATTACCACCAAAAAATCGTTGTTTCAAATTTTATAATTTTCCACTTTTTATATCATTCTTTTTCGAAAAATGTACACCTTTTCCACCATTTAATACGAGAAATGATCAATTTTGTCAAAATACATATAAATTGTTGTTTGAAGAAAAATTGCGGTTGAAATTAACGTAACATCTTTTACCTTACTAATTTTATTTTTGGACAAATTTTTTGCGTGATATGAATTTTTTTTATTCAGAAGAAACTCAAGAACTATTTTTTTGTTAATTGCATCTCCCACCCCAAGCAAGAAAAACTGCGGACCTTCCATTATCTACTCATTTTATTGGAAAGCATCAGAAATAATTTCAATTGTTTTCTTTCAAATAATTCATAATGTCAAAAATGTATGACGGAATTATTTTTACAAGATTGAAGCAGCATTTTAAATCGATTTTTTGTTTGTTGTACAATGGTCTCGAGGAGACTTCTCGACTTCTCGAGACGAGACCAGTCTAGAGTCTCGCGGCATCACTAAAAATCACCATCGCTTTCGGTTTTTCACCATTCAATTGCCATCAAATAGAGCAGCAGGCTACAATCGTTTCGATTAGTATGTCTATCAACATTCAACCGTTTCTGAGAAAAAAAATGTTTTAAAACATTCTGTCCTATCATTTCAGAGTCCTTCAATCAGTCAGTTCGAAGTGAAAATGACGGTTTTCCAGTTTCAATTTTCTCTTCAATCATCCCTCTTAGAGTTAAGAAATCTTGCCATTCAATCCTGTAGAGATTAATCGACGCTGTTGAAGTGTCCTATAATTCGAAGCTCGAATTAATCTCGAAATAAATTTCAATTTTTCCTGTGGAAATTTGGCTGGATACTCCGAATGAATATTCAGTTTTACTTTGACGCGGAACCTTTTAATCTTCTACGTCCCAGAACGACGACAACGACAACGTCGACGGGTACGCCGAGTGGTATTCATAAGCTTTGACCGGAGCGCGGAAATCTCTCGGCCACGTTTCACCCTCCTTCTTTTTTCTAAATTTCATCCATTCCCCCCTCGCTCATCATTAAGAATTTTCTATCTGCCCTTGCTGGCATAGAGGCGCAAGTATGGATTCATTTCCCTGTAAAAGTTTCCAACCCCTGTAGCTGGTAGGTAGATCGCAGGTCAGAGGGAAACTTCCCTAATTGTTAATTAGGACCCTTAGATATAACACTTGTTGCTAAAGTGACTGGTCGCAGTTTGGCTAAATTTATTTTCGATTCCCTCGGAAAACCGGGCTGACGCGACAGGTCGGTGGAGGCGGCAGTCAAGCTAACAAAGTTCAGGGCTTAACCGCCCTTTAACAAACTGACGGTGGCAACGGGACAGTTTCGTTTTGTATGTATGCGTTTGCCGATCGCAAAACACAATTCAATGTTATCTTTGGGACCGTTTTCACACGCTACATGGAATCGCTATTTCCTATTCAAATACGGGCGTCAAGACGGTTATTTTCATTTTGCGATACGCGACCAGACACAAATTACGACTTTGTTATTTCATGTTTCTCCGGCATATGTATTCAAAATTTATTGCGGGGATGGGGATTTGCCGCCGAATTTCCGTATGCGGCACCGATTCCTGAAATATGCATGAGACGTCGCCTGGTATATAAATGTTAAATACGTCATATTAACCGGAATTCTCCTACGAAATTCCATATATATACCTGAACCAATGAAGAATTTTTCTCACCCAATAGACTTGCAAATGTCAAATACAACCATAAATTTAAAAATAGACTCTTAAAACAATAACAGTTATATGCTCCAAAAACAGTAGAATTTATACCGCATAAAGTGTTCCTGCTAAGAGTGTAATAAATTTCAGGAGAACCCCGACATAAATATGCCGTACCATCTTTTTAAAGTAACGAGACAGTCTGATTCCCAGTTAAATTTTACATACTTCCTAATCGATCCCCGTAATAAGTTTCCGCTAAGCGCATAATTAGATTTTACACGAAATTGGAAAACTACCGGCGCAATTAATTTTCTTAGACCGTAGTTTCAGAATCTGACATCATCTTCAACTTTGGACGTAGATCGCTTCTCACGCGATCCGTTTAACGCGGATGGAGCAGTAAAACCCGTGCATCGTTCTAAATCAAACCCTATTTTATGTGACATTTCATCGGATAGAAGCTCCCTCGCCCTTTCTGATCGATCCGGCACCGTCCCGTTGCGGACCGCCGTCCCGCAACTTTCCATACGCTACTTTTATTTCATTTTCGGATGAGATAGATTTCGAGTAATCAGTACGAAATGGGAAACCTGCGCCAGACGTACTGGAGACTCATTAGAAGACACGTCATCCGCACTCCCGTTTCAGCTTCTGTTCCAGACTATTATTTAACTAATGGATTCGGGAATTTATTTGAATATAACATTTTTTTTTTGCGCCTGTTTCTTTTCATGACGAATTACGACGCTGAGGGACGGGGACGACGCCACCCCATCTTCACTCCTAACTTTTTATCAAAACGGCGTTCGTGCTTGTTATTTAGACGGTTCATTCGGTAACGTGGACGCGTTACTTTAGATTTACGACGACATTAAAATTTTTTCTCCTTAAATTTAAGCTTACCTAATGCATTTCCGGAAATTGGAAAGATGAACCCAATATCTAATTGAATTTTATTTCGAATTTCCGGAAGGAGGCATCCTGGTTTTATCGAGAAAAAAATAGCTCTAGCAGATGCTACATGTCTCGCGTAATACGAAAAGTTCCTTTGATCCGAAACAATTATCTTTTGGTTTTATTAACATTTGAGTCATTCTTGAAGGATTTGTTTATTTTCTTCCAACAGTTATGAATGATCTTGTTTATTTTATTGTGATGAAGAGGTTTTCTTGAATTAACAAATAAAAATCGATGAATTATTTCGATTAACGGTCATTACGGATATATTTAGAAAATATTTCGTAGAAAAATCGTGATCGGTGATGATGTATTTAATGAGTTCATATTCTGGCGCAACGAATTGATCGAAATTACATTTTTCATTTTTAAAAATAAAGTTTTGTATAAGCAATGCCATCGCTTTTGATAGTTTTTATCCGTATCTAATTACAAATGGAGTTGTCAAACTTTCCAATATCTACAATTTTTGTTTATATGATGTATATATCATATATAGAGTGTTTACTTTTAAATTTTCACGGACGGAATCATATTTGGTGTTATAAGTATTCTGGGTATACGTCCGTTGGTTATCGCTAGAATAGAATAGAATAGAGATGTTTCCGACTGACTCGTGCAGCGATAACATTTCTGATGATGCTCGGTGTGATCCCGGCGAAACGTCAAAACGCTTGTTTCTCCTTTCGGGTTTCTAGCGATAACTAACGGACGTATACCCAGAATACTTATGACACATCATATATAGAGTATTCAACATATATTCCAATCCCATACATACGGAACCTTTCTGAAAAAATTACCAACATTTTCAAAATTTATCCAAATTTCAAAATAGCACATAAACCACATATTCAAATAAAACAACTTTTTACGAAATCAAAATCGGAAACACTAAAAAATGATAAATCTAACATCGTATACCAAATTTCATGTAAAGATTGTAACGGAGTTTATATTGCACAGACAAAACAAAAATTGAAAGAAAGAATAAAAGGTCATAAATACTCTAAAGTACAAACAGCGTTACATCAACATGAACAAACTTTAAAACATACATTTGATTTCAACACAGTGAAAATTCTAGATTACGAAAAAACATAAAAGCAAGAGAATTTCTTGGAATAATTCATATCAAAAGAAACTCTGAAGCAATTAATTCGAAATTTGAATCAAATATACTCAACTTCATTCTGAACAAATAATTCATATCAAGTCTCTATCTTTTTGTTTTCGTTTGTCAGATTATTGTTACTAAGAAAATTTGTTATAACAACGTTTGTCAAATATTTAAATTGTCATAATATATTGTTTGAATTACTGAATCTCTTTATTAAGCCTTTATAATCAAATACATCAGAAAAGAATGAAAATATATCATTAGTTGCACTACATAAAGAGACTTGAAGTTGATTTTTTTTAAGTAATCATCTTGTGGATTAGTGCATATTCGTTCGTTAAAAAATTTTTGATTGTTTTGTCAGGAACAAAAAATTTTTTTTCAGTTTTATTCAACCATTTTGGGGGATTTTCTGGATGTTTTGCACTTTTTCTGAAATTATGGGGAAATTTTCATTTTATCAAATGTATGAAAAATATCATGATAGAAATATTGTGAAGTCAAGTTTATTTATTTTTTTAATTTCTTTATTAATTCGAATATAATATTTACTTAACAATTCTTTAGACAGTTTTATGAACTGATCTCAAGAATGTGAAGAAGAAGAGCAAACAATCTCTGAATTATTTTTTTTGTTCACCACTTATACTTTTCCCCCCTTTTTTTTACCTGAATTACTTTAACTAATACTACTTAGAGAGAATAACAATTCTCTAATCTTTGTATTACAATTTTCTACAATTTTTATTGAATCTAGAATATATTTTTCCATTTTGTACACTTTGCGAAAGCCGGTTGAACACTTCAGGAGCTTTTGTTACGGGATTTTTCAACCCTACATTATTTTGATTTACGTTATTACAATAACAACGAGAAAGGAACAGTTTTGACAGACGTCAAAATTTAAATTTATTACAATAACTTCTAGAATAAGCATGCATTCCATTCGACCATTTTTTTTATATCACAATTTGACATTCTATTCACTATTTTATAGCCTAATTTACATTGTTTTAATTGTAGGAATTGTTGAAGATTATTAACATCATTTTCTATATATATTATTGTAATTAATAAATCATAGTTATAAACTATTTTTATTATTTTATTTTGTAAAACTTCAACCTTGGTAAAATAAGTTTTAACATGTGTTTCCCAAACTGTTATGATATATCTAAAATATGAAAGGAATTACGCATAACGAATGTCTAATTTTGTTTTATTATCGTTGTTTCAGAGATATATCCAAGTGTTTATTCTAGTTTAATTTTTCGTCGATTATTAATCTTAAATATTTTATTTCTGATACCTATCTGAACTGAAAATTTCAAGGCTTAAGTTGGTAATATGCTTGTTTTTTGCTTGAACACTATAAAATTTGTCCTGTCTACATTTATTTTTAATCTGTTCTCAAGTAGGCACGTTTGCTTATAAGTTGACTTTTTTTGGGTAATGCATATATAACGAATAAAGCAAAGGCCCTATTACCGAACCTTGCGGCACCCCATAATTATTGTAAGTTGTACCACTTTTAGTATAATTATTGTCAATTACATCATATTATTCTCTATTCGTTAGATGTGTTTTTAAAAAATAATACAGTATGTTCCAGAAGCCGACGTCAGACAGAAATGTTTTAGCAAAGTAAGTCATGATAGTTATCAGGAAAATAAAAGAATAAAACCAAGTAATTTATTCAAAAAATTATGGCCATTCAAAAAAAATTGAGAAAATCTACATCCTGAGACGATTTTTTCACTCCTGTTACCACAAATATAATCTATTTTTGAATATTTTTTTTGTTATGTAATATTGAACACTTCTTTTTTAAACTCTAGCCCACAATTTATGGTCAACTGCTCCACTTAAAAAATAAATGTAATTTATTACCCATTCAAAATTAACATTTTGTCCAGTTCCAACTGACCAAGCTGAAGAAAAATGTAGAACGCATGTTTGGCAAGTAACATGAAAAGTTGGCAATTGATAAGGATTCCAATTTTCAAAAATTCTGTATGGCAATAAATTGTGGGATTATTGAGCATTTCCTCGCATTTAATTATAATAACAAGTGGAATTCAAATAAAATTAACCAAAATTTCTTTTTTATTTCGTGTGAGACTCCAACAACAGCTAAAATTTTGCTTGAATACATTGTTGATGACCAAAAAAATCACCAGTTGACATGATATCAAATGAGAAATTACATGCTGTATGTTCAAACGAACCGTTTGATGCACATAAAATGGATTTGGTACAGCGAAGTCCATCACGTGTTGTGTTTGGGTCGCTCGGTAACGAGCCGTTCAATGCAGTGGCTCCACTTTCCACAGATTAAAAAAATCATACCTCTCTAAAATGGTTGGGCGGTGATGAAGCAAAATGAAAGCAATTAAACGTTTATGGTTTCGAGACATGCGAAATTTGCCTTGCAGGTGTACGAAAATAAATAACCCCGATTTTAGCCTCCTGACACCGAACTTACCAGTTTTGCCCTTTAACAAAAATGCGGAGTTCATTAAACCAATAAGAATTTCCGAATAAGCGGTTAGATTTTATCTTTCTGAGAATTGTCCACTCCTCTGTATACCCTTTCAATCAGCGAAATTGCCTTAAATGGGATGGTTTACTCAACGCTTTTTGGGTTAATGGGTTGTCAAGCCCGAATCTGACAGCACTTGCGACCAGATATTATCGCTATTTTCAATGTAACGGAGTGCGTTTTCAACCCTAAACACCGGCTCCGTTTCCGGATGGGTTTTTATTCAATTTCGATTTCGCGGGGTTATCGAGGCGGATTTTCGGACTACTTCCCAACGTACAATGAGGCCGAGTTCATTTTGATTTAATGTTTTTTTTGTGTTTGGAGTAGCTCGGGTAAGCGATACTATTCTTTCTCCTCGAGAGAAAAGGTTTCGTAATCAAACGAACTTTCCCTTTGAGTCCTCGAGAAAAAATTTGCCCTTGCAGTAACCTTGGGGATTCAATTTCATTAATTGAAAAAACGGTTATATCAATTTCGTTGTCTTTTAAAGAAACAGGGGGGATTCCGGACTCCCTTTCAGTTCATTTTGTACATCGAATAAACCTAGAAACAATAGGTGAGGAATTATAATACTCAATTCAGACAATGTAGTTTCATGTTTAATTAGTCGAAAATGTTGCTTCCGTAGTTGTAGGAAATTGAAAACGTGAAAAAATGACTGTCATAAAAAATTGTACAAGAATTATTCTTTTATTTTGTAGGGTTCGAAGTGAAAAGTGACAACAAATTTTCTCTTTTGAATTACCGTTCTAATTTATAGCAGATTTTGTCCTTTATTTATATTCCAGTCAATGGAGGAATTTCATGGAAAAAATTAATTTACCCAAAGAAAATTGTTCAGGGTTGTGAGTACAACATGAGGTTGCCTTCTATCTCCTCTGGTTTATAATATTCGATTGGTAGATCATTTTCTATTCCAGTCCACAGCTGTGCAACGGTTGGTACTATGAACATGGCCAGGAAAAGAGCGAATAGGTTCATTTCAACCGAAAATGAGAGAAGTTGTTATTGGGTCAGTTGTTTCACGACAACGCGTTATTTATATTAGAAAAATGACTACTAATTCGATACCATTAAACAATAACACTGTTTGAAAACAAATAAATACTGCATTTTCGATGTCGAACTTTTTCGAATTCGTATAACTCCTACACGCATTGCGTTTCCCGAAAAATTGTGATCTTGAAAGCTACATGAAATATCGCTTCGGCTGAGGAGGTTGTGGAGTATGGAGTAGTGGCGCCTTCGGCGCCGGGGCGCCTCCGGCGCCTTGCCGGAGCCGTCGGCGGCTCCGGGGGCGCCCACGGCGCCCCCTTCGCCGGAGCCGCAGTGGGTTTGTCAGAGTTTCACCGGAGAATGTTATTGATTCCTGTAATTTACCGGAGTCGGTTTCTTTTAGAACTTATTTTTCTTTGGAATTGAATTTTTAATTGGTAAAAGTGGCAGAAAATTTATTTACAGATTTATTTTGATGGAGGCGCATATCGAGGTTATACGTAGCGCATAATCTGAGCGGTACAACAAATAGCCCAGTCAATAGAGAAATTTCCAGTGCTGAATAAAAAAAAATTAATTACAACTAGTGACCCGGTGGAAATTTAGGGTTGTGAGTACAATAGGAGGTTTCCATAAGGACTGCTATCGAGCGTCCTAGTGGCTGGGGGTGCAATTCAAAGTTTCAAAATCACACCTTTTCGCTTCTAGTTTTTAAACTGTTGATTTTCTTGGAAATATCTTCAAACAAATATTTTAGACGCCAGCAATACCTTCACTTTAAATTTAGTTTCGTTCAATTCGGGTTGACGGTTAACAAGAAAACTGGAAAAAACTTCTCAAAATAGGCGTTTTTTGCAAACGTGATATTTGCGACACCAAATTTTCTAAAATATTTTTCATCATTTTAAAATGAAGCTCTTATAGCATCAAATCAAACTTGATAAAAACAAAAATTATTACGTTCATCGTTCACAAGATATAGGAATTTGTTTATAAGAAACTGCCTTTTTCACGACAAAACGTGCTCGTTGTCGGCAATATATTTCGGTTTTTTTTGATTGAGTATTACAGCTGAAGACCCATATTTTACTCTATTAGAAATTGTCAGACTAGAAAATGCGAAAAAGACTACTTTTGACGACGTTGAAAATAAGGTACATTTTTTCTTATAAACAAATAGCCTCAGAGGGTTCATTTTGATCTACAGAAATTTCATTTTCTCGCGGATGAAGGAAAGCATTGACATAAAGAACTTGACAGTCCAAGAAATCTTGTACGACTTTTTGAACGCCAGTTGCATTTTTTTCTTAAAAACGTCACAGGGACGTTATAAACAAAAATTTCAGAATTAATTCAACTTCATACTCTTCCCAATGAATTGTATTTTACGTTGTTTCAGAAGAATATGGAATAAACCATGCGTTTATGGAAAAAAAAGATGAGAATAAGAACGGGTCGTCGCGACGGAATGTTATTGCCCAATATTCAGATTGCAGATTGCAAACGAGTATGCAATGGAATCGAATCAAATTGTCTCTGTTTATTTGTATCAAAAACAGGCATATTGTCACTTTTTCTTTCAACATTATAAAATATAATTCATGAGGAAAAGTATGAACTCGAATTAATTCTGAGATTGTTGTTTATAAAGCCACTGTGACGTTTTTAAGAAAAAAATGCAACTCGTGTTCAAAAAGTCGCACAAGATTTCGTGGAGTGTCAAGTTCTTCATTTCAATATTTGTTTTAATTCGCGAGAGAATGGAATTTCTGAACATCAAAACAAAACGTCTGAGGCTATTTGTTTATAAAAAAAAAATGTACCTTATTTTCAATGTCGTAAAAAGTAGTCTATTTTGCATTTTCTAGTCAGAAAATTTTCAGTAGAGTAAAATATGGGTCTTCAGCTATAATACTCACACAAAAAAAATCGAAAAATATTGCCGACAACTAACACGTTTCGTCGTGAAAAAGGCAGTTTTCTATAAACAAATTGCTGTATCTCGTGAACGATGAACGTAATAATTTTTGTTTTTATCAAGTTTGATTTGATGCTATAAGAGCTCCATTTTAAAATGATGAAAAATCTTTAAAAAAATTTGGCGTCGCAAATATCACGTTTACAAAAAACGACTGTTTTGAGAAGTTTTTTTCAGTTGTCTGGTTAACCGTCAACCCAAATTGAACGAAACTAAATTCAAGGTGAAGGTATTGCTAGCATCTAACACATTTGTTTGAAGATATTTTCAAGAAAATCAATAGTTTAAAATCTAGAAGTGAAAATGCAAACCTCATATTGTACTCACAACTTTAAGCAATTTCCACTGGTTTACTATCCGTCCTTATTCTCATCTTTTTTTTCCACAAACGCATGGTTTATTTCATATTCTTCCGAAGCAACATAAAATACAATTCATTGGGAAGAGTATAAAGTTGAATTAATTCTGAAATTTTTGTTTATAACGTCCCTGTGACGTTTTTAAGGAAAAAATGTAACTGGCTTTCAAAAAGTCGTACAAGATTTCTTGGACTGTCAAATATCGATGAATTTCTGTAGATCAAAATGAACTGTCTATTTGTTTATAAAAAAAATGTACCTTATTTTCAACGTCGTCAAAAGTAGTCTTTTTTGCATTTTCTAGTCTGAAAATTTCTAATAAAGTAAAATATGGGTCTTCAGCTGTAATACTCAACCAAAAAAAAATCGAAATATATTGCCGACAACTAGCACGTTTTGTCGTGAAAAAGGCAGTTTCTTATAAACAAATTCCTATATCTTGTAAACGATAAACGTAATAATTTTTGTTTTTATCAAGTTTAATTTGATGCTATAAGAGCTTCATTTTAAAATGATGAAAAATTTTTAAAAAAATTTGGCGTCGCAAATATCACGTGTGCAAAAAACGCCTATTTTGAGAAGTTTTTTCCAGTTTTCTTGTTAACCGTCAACCCGAATTGAACGAAACTAAATTTAAAGTGAAGGTATTGCTGGCGTCTAATCTATTTGTTTGAAGATATTTCCAAGAAAATCAACAGTTTAAAACCTAGAAGCGAAAAGGTGTGATTTTGAAACTTTGAACTGCACCCACTAGGACGCTCGATAGCAGTCCTTACGGAAACCTCCTATTGTACTCACAACCCTAAATGATTTCCACCAGGTCACTAGTTGTAATTAATTTTTTTTATTTAGCTCTGGAAATTTCTCTATTGACTGAACTGTTAGGGCTTAAACAGCAAAGAAGCTTATAATTGACTTGCGTGCCTTAATGGCAATTTCGAATGATTTAACACCAAGACTGAGAAGCTCGGAAGTCATCAGTTTTCAGGGAAAAGCGGCGTCGCATCAAAAATGGAAGTGTAACGAAGAGCAAGAGCGTCGCATATGCAAAGAGCAAATAACGCATACAGTGTTGTGTATGTGATGCTACAGTTTGCTACCGTGTCATAAAGGGCAATAGAGGAATATTGAACGCGACAACATGCACCACAATATGTATTACGTTTATGGAACGTCTATGCATGTTACATTCGGCCGGAAATGTACCATCGACCCCGGAGATGTTATGTGCCGTTATAAATCACCACCCTAAACCGTGGAATAATTAAAAAACACACAAGCACGTATAACATCGACAAGATAAACCGTAACCGATATTTTCCAAGTCCCGAGACGAACGTTCGTGATGTGATTCGTTTCGAGGAATCACGGGGGTGTGTTTTATGGTTCACGTAAGGGGACGGAAAAGTCGAATTTAGATTTGCCACACCATCCTTGGCGCATCTGGTGGAAAGAACATTCCAATGTGATCCGATATTGAAAAACTATTTATTGTCGTTGTTTTCAGAAAAGGCAAATGAGCTGGACGTTTTTTCAGCCGAAGTTGGAGTTCCAAACGCAAAATTCCTGGAAACTTTCTCAGCTCCGACGATGCTGTGGGAGTGTTAATTTTCGGAATAATTGGTCCTACAATTTATTCCGGATGGTTATTACGGAATATTCTCATATTTTCAAAGTATTCAGGTATTTAAATTCAAATTCCAACTCACACAGGTAATGATCTTCGTTGAGGAGTTAGCAACATCAAACACTACATCGCTGGTTTTCTAAAACTCCCTGATGGAACTGAGTTTTATAACCAGTCGACAATTTAAAAATTACCTCAAAACTTTGTTCATTTGAACGCGGAGGCTAATTAAATGGAGCTACGTCTTTATCGATTTTCCGCGCAGAGTCGGAATTTTTCTTCGTGTGTAATCCAGATTTTCATGTTAATGGCAGCCTGAACCGACTGTTATGAAACTTATTTCGAAATAGCTACAATAGATATGAAACTATCTCAAAAAAAAAAATGCTCATCGCCCATCAGTTCAACTCACAACGGCAGACTTCTAACGACACATTACTAGTTTGTACATTCAGCGAGCGCTGCAAAATAAGCCATCGATAATTGAAGTGTACCTCTTCCGGGGTTGCAACGCCCTCGGTTTCCTTTTTTTCAAACTCCGATCGTATCCGGGTTTCGATTCTCGAAATACGTGCCAACGACAATACACCTGAAATATCTAGTCGACGAAACCGACAGAATTACTTCCGATAAAAAGGACCTTTATTTCCGTTTTCCGGTTCCCAGGAGCGGATTCTCCCTGGGGTGCTGTCTGGTGTTCTTTTTTTTCAGATCATTTTTAGATTCACAATAATATTGCTTTGGGCTTTTCGGCTGTTTAGAAGCAAATTTTATTATGCCATTTTTTTTGTGCGATCTGTCATTGTTAATTAAGGGAGATGGGTGGTTTCTGCATACTCTAGATAAAACATATGCGTTCCATTGTGATTATTTCCTCATCTAATTGGCACACATATCGGAAACTCGCATCACCAAATCTGTACCAGTGAAATATTCTGATGAATAATTCATCGGGATCCCTGGGAAACTAGCTGGTATATTGGAATTAGAGAAATGTAGATTGATTCTGACTAATAATGGCCGAACATTTCTTCTCTATGATGGGTTATGTAGCTCGAGAATGTATATGTTACGGACATTCCCTAAAATTTGGGTATTCTATACAATACGAAGGCAATGGATAGAATAAATAAGAGGATTAGGCAATCTATGAAACGTTTCGAATAATAATGCTCATTATATATCGTTTGTTTCAACGCGGGTTAATCATTAGAGGTTTATGGAGAGCTATTGGGTGTTTCAGCTTGAAATTTTTGTTATAAGAGTTTGTTCTCTCATTCCAAAATATTTTGATTACCGGATATTGATCCCCACTTCATTTTTTAAATATAATGTTCTGCTTATTATTCATCGAAAAGTAAATCTACTTTATTCATACAGCTGATAGCTGATTCTCAATCGTTTTGAAGTTATTTCGACTTTTGGGAATTTTTTGTCACTTGTAGAGCTTCACTAAAACCTACTCATCTTCGAAACATCTTGACATCAGGAGTTGAGAAAATCGCAGGCTATTAAAAACTTGTCAAACTAATTATTGATAATATGAATGACAAAAAATAATCGAGCAAAACATGTGAAAAAAAATCTTAAACAGCATTTAAATCTTGGATGATTTTGGTTTTTCAAATAGCACATTTTGATTACATCGTTTAATTGCTACACTAAAACTGGACAAAATCGATGTACATTATTCCTATCTCAAATTCATAGTTCTTAGGTAATTTAAAAAAAAACTAAAATTTTATTCAATGCTTATGGAGTACTTGCTGTAAATTATTTTCCTTCATGTTATTACTATGGCAACAAGAAAAATTCATGATCAACTCAGTGTGATAGAAATTGTCAAATGTTTCTCAATTACTCTTTCCATTGCGAAAGAATTATTGGTCAAATGAACTGGAATATTGAAGTGATTATTGACTGAAAATCAGGGAACAATTGAACAAATTTTCAGAAAATCCAACAACAATTATTCTGATTTTCCAAAAGTAGCTCGGAGCAAACGTTAAAAAAATTAAAAAAATGCTGAAGAAATTTTGCTATTTTATTTATACAATTGTCATTATAAATAAAAATTTCTAGTGTAGGAGTTGTTTTATTGATTTTAATTTTAGGTTCATATATAATGAATAGATCAGTTAAAAATTATCTCAATAAGTGCTCAAAATGCCCTCCTCTAACTCCTAAACATTTCAAAATCGTCTTGTGGACTGTTTGAATCGTATTTACTAATTTGATCCGGCGTGACCCCCTGGAAGGCCTTTCGAATGCGTGTTTCTATGTTTCTATGATTTCAACTGGACTTTCGTACTTCTTGCTTTTTAAATAACCCCATAAAAAAAGTCTGACGGCGTTAGATCAGGCGAACGTGCTGGCCAATTCCACGGACCTAAACGTCTATCCAACGATCTTCAAATAATGTGTTAGAACATCAGCTACAGCGTTCGTTGAATGAGCTGGAGCACCGCCAAGCTGATACCAGGTCTTGGATAATGCATTCAAAGGCAGTTTATCCAAGAAGTCCTGGACTGCAGTTCTCAAAATGTCTACATAAAGAGTACTGCACAAATTTTGGAGATAGATTTTGAAAGCCAAACGATTATCTTTCAACAAACAAAACACATTAACACTAAATTTTTGTTCAAAGTAGTTGTGTTCAAAGAATTTCGGCTATTGAACATTCCTTCTTTATCAAATTGAGATTCGTGGGTTCAAATGATATCTTTCAAAAACAGCGGATTTTCATGAATTTTTGTTAAAATAAATTCGCAGAAAGTCACTTGCAGGTCATAGTCTAGTGGAATTAAATGCTGGTTCAGAGTGAATTTGTAATTGTGCTTCTTTTGTGACAATATTCTTTGATTAGATGGAACTGATACACCCAATGCATCAAAGGCGCTTCTCAGTGATCCACTGGGATATGCAAAATAGTATCCTAGTACCAAAAAAACAGTGTCCTCATTCTCCTTTTCACCTCGACAGGCGTTTTCTTCCCTTGGCCATTAGTCAAAACATTTTGTTGAAATTTTTTGAATTTGCCACTCAACTTAATTTGAGAATGCCATTGTGCTTCGGAAGGCACGTAAAGCTGTTGGTCCCGGCTATATATACAGCCTGTCGCATGATTAGACCGACAAACTTTTAGTGGATGTTCTAGACATTATTTTAGGCCGATTCAATCGAAATCATTCCATCCACAAATGCTTCGTTAAGCAGCTGGAGCCCGTTGAATATGACGTCCAGTCAAGACTTTTTGTCACATATCTCCTAAACGGCTTCACAAAAACTATTGAAATTGTAGATTTTGGCTAATTCCAAAAATACGCATCTAGTCGTTTAAGTGAATTTTTTCTATGTCAAGCATAGGCGTATCATTTTGGAGGAGCCAAGGGTATTTTTACTGGAAACTTTTTGACCTTTCATTTTTCCACAAGTTTTGCATCATAAACTATGATATTTTTTTCTGAAGGAAGATGCTCTTGTGTGATATCGCCCAGATGCTCTGGTTTTGAGAAAAATTGATTTCAAATTTTTTCTCGGTTTATTACTCAACACTCATGTTCATAATAAAGTGCGATTTTTGTGTTTACAGATACTTAATTCAGAAAAAATTGTCCCGAAATAAGCATGAGACAACTTTCAAAATGAATTTAATTATTGGGATAACTTAAAATGGAAAATTTTCATTAATCTTTGCGGCAACACGATGATTTCTACATAAAAAAATTTGCAATAAGACACGCATTTAAAATAATGGTGGTCACGTATTTCGCAAAAATTGTTTTATGAGGTGAAGTTTCGATAAATTATCAGAAAAGAAGTGCAAGAAATTGATATTTCATTTACATTATTATGATTCTTTAGATAACGTTGAGTAATGAACCGAGAGAAAATTTCAAATCAATTTTTCTCAAAACATCTGGGCTGTATGACACAAGGGCACCTTTCTGCAAGAAAACATGTCATAGTTTATGAATTTGATGCATACCTTGTAAAAAAATAAAAGGTAAAAAAGTTTTCAGTAACAATAACCTTCACCCCTCCAATAAGATACGCCTATGCTTGACATGGGAAAAATTCATTCAAAGCATTCGATGCGTATTTTTGATATTAGCCATGGTTTAAAATGTCAATACTTTTGATGAAGCCGTTTTGGAGATATGTGTCCAAAAGTGTTGCCTGGACGTCATCTTCAGAGGGCACAAGCTCCTCAATTAAGCATTTTTGGATTATGTAATTTTGATCGAATCGACCTTAAATAATGTCTGGAACATCCAGTAGAAGTTTGTCGGTCTAATTATGTGACACGCTGTATAATATATAGTCGTTAGGTCATGCCAGAGGCACTTGTGCGATCTGAAAACTCTGGTATTAGACCCAGGTCACTGAATTACACGACCTCACGTACTTACAAGTCAAAAATCACTTCATTGCTGTAGTAAAATTTGTTTGCAATTTAAATGAAGAATACAAAATTTTGACAGTTTGGCTGTTGACACATTGAATTCATAATATATTTTTCTCGTTGCCACAGTAATTGTAGGGAGGAAAACAATCTAAAGAGTTTTTGATACCCTGCGATTTTTTCAATTCCCCTTGAAGTTTCAAAGATGAATAGGTTTTAGTGAAGCCCTCCAAGTGTCGAAATAACTTCAAAATGTTTGAGAATCAACTATGAGTTCTATGAATGACAGAATTGATGAAAAAAATGCCTCGTTATACTTAAAAAAATTAAGTGGGGATCTATATTCGGTACAAAACAGAAGTGCCTTTCAAATGAAAATATTTTACAATGAGAGAGCCTATGCGCAAACTCTTGTAGCCCAAATTTCAGGCTAGAACACCCAATAGTTAGCTATAATGAAATTATGAAGCGTCACGAAACGCCACTGATTTCAATCCGTGAACCAGTCAAGGAGGGGAAAAGGGGTTTCGATCCACCCGCACAACAACCACTCGGCGGTGACTCCGGTATGAAACGCGGTTGAGAAAAAAAACATTTCGAGTAGAAATCAATCGAATGCGATTACAAACATTTTTTAGTTATGCACTCGTTCGCGATTTGCTTGTATTCAGTTCACATTCAGGCTAAAATGTGTTTGTCAATCGTTTTATAACTGCGATAGAATGATTTATTTGAATACAAAAGTGAAACGATTGGACTTATTTTTGATTCTTTTCTCTGAACAAAAAAGCACCTCCTCCGTTTCACGTAGATACATAGTTTCATTTCATCCGTATTGGGGACTGACTCGTCAATAATTAGTATAAGCGCATTCTCGTGCACAGTCCTCTAATAAATGTCATAATTATCAGCGCCAGAACAACACGTTAAACAACTTGCATCTGTGATGAATTACTGGAATCACAACCTCCTCCGGCGACGTCGCCTACTTTTGAACCGTGTTAAGAGTGCATCAGTGCTGGTGTATTTATGACAGTGTCAAGTTGTGCATCGGTTATGGTGGTACTATGACAGTCCTAGAGTGCTTCGAACATGGTGTTACCTCTGAAGAAGTTTGCCACTCGTTCAAGCGAAACGTTAGGAAGAAATTCCAACAAACGACGACCATTACACCCAAATAAAAGGAGTGTTATTAAAAGTGGTGAACTTCGAGTGAGTGGCTGCGGTTCAAGCGAAGCGGGCGCCAAAGGCACCACTACTCCATCCTCCACAACTTCCTCAGCGGAAAATATATATCTGATGCAGAATTCGACACTTACGTGAATTACTTCGAACGAATGGACGACACTGAACGGCACCGTTCAAATGAACGAGTTTTTTTTTTGTAAGATTACTCAGAGAAAATTTCCAATTATTCTGGTTATATAAAATATCATCTTTATCACATTTGTTATCGACCATAAAATAACTTTTCTGCAGAAGAACAATATTGTTACATCCATAAATCAAAGCGAAAACTCCTCAAACTATATTGCAGACCGCTCGTTAAATTCACATGCCGCGTCTATCGTTCAACTTCAGAAAGAAAATATCCCGAATTCATGAGCTACTTCTCCAAGAAAGTCGATTACCTTAATACCAAATATCCTGCCTTTATCCGAGATAATATTGCTTTGGGACTTCAGTGTTCAACATGAGGTATGAGGAGGGGTCGAATAAAACAGAATCAGAAAGACGTGCATCCCTAACGTTTTCGATGTATCAAATTCGTCTTATTCTGAATGTCTTAGAATGTGTATTTTTATAGGGACAGAATACGTTTAAAAAATTGAATTTTTCGCTTTATATATAAAAGAAATTTGTTGTCAGTAAACTCAGTTTAAGGACGATAATTTTACGTGATACGTTTATAAAAGTTTAGTTACATTTTATATTTTTCAATGAATATGCACTGAATAAAAGCAGTTGAATCTTTATACGATTCTTTTTAGTGTCCTCGCTGATCGATCTTACTTTGTTTTAATATTCGAGCAACAAGTTTATGGAACTATCCCAAGAAATTCGACCAATAGAAATCGAGCATTTTCTCAGTAACCGCTTGTTTCAACGGGTCGAACGAACTAAATGAACACAGAAATACCAACAGATGTAAAGTGGGGTTCGGATGTAGTGAACCCGTTTATAGTGAAAACGCGGTTAAAATGAACGCTTTTTCAACTACCTTTAAAGTTTTCCGTAAGATCGATGTAATTTTTACCGTTTATAGTGAACCAGAATGTAATGAATCGGATATATTGAACCAAATTTCATTAAGGTTAAGTCATCTTTCCGTTTAAAGTGAACTTTTTCGGTTTGTAATGCGATCTTGTTTTGCTCCTAGTCGAGTTATGACACATAATATGCCACAGATTCGCAGAAAATTTCGAACAGTACTTTATCTAACAGACTTGTACAAACCAAATTATCCGAATATATAAACGAGTATTCTGTGTCATTTTTTTTATTCAGTTATTCAGTTTAGTTTCCACACTTAGAAAATAAAATTTCGAAAAATATAAGAACATCGTGGAATTTCTTTAGAAAGCAAACCAACCAACCGCAACTACGAATTTTGAGGCACATTGCGAGTTTACTATATCCGAACTCCACTGATATCAATTATTCAATAAGTATCACAAAAGTGAATATTTGTTTTTATTAACAAACATCAAAATATTCATACAGAATAAGACAAGATAACAGTTCATGATTAATTGATAATTAATTTATTCGTTCTAGTATTATTCGCTTATTACTAGTGATTATATCGCCAAATCAACTTCTTAAAATGCAAGAACTAAATGCCTTTTTTGCCGCAATTGTTGTTGTAAATAATAAAAAAATAATGGAAACAATCGTTAAAACAGAAAATGTATTCGTAATGTAAGCCTTATCGCATGTTCCGCACTCTCACTCGGGTATACTCATTCATTTGAGCCTAACTTGCGCAGGGCAACCAGCACACCCGCACGAAATTCGCTTTCTCGATTCTTCTCATGCGTATTGGTGCTCAACAGAATACCCAACTTATGGAACGTTACGATATAAGCAAGTGGAGATGTTACTAAAACTTATAAAAATTGCAATCGGATGGTTATATTGTGTTTCACATATAAAAACGAAAGTTTTGAATATTCTTGCTAATATTCGATTTTGAATCTTTCAGTTTAAGCAAGTGGATGAATGATTGGCCCCGCAATCTTAATGCTATTTGTCTGTGATTATACAATTCATAATAAATTGGTCCAATAGCAATCCAACGTTCTTCAAAGTACGAACTATAGATAAGTGAATTGATACCTGACGACGGGTCGATAGAACTAACGAACATAGAAAATGTAAAACAAATCTATATGATGTTGTTCGTATTAACGAGCGACAAAAATCTATAAATTAAAAATAACAGTCTATTAGTGTTTGTTCATTCATCGTAGACCATTGTCGCTAATCCGAATAATATTAAATCGATGCTCTTGTATAACCAGTAAATAATTTACGCATAATTTCTAGGGTGAACTAATAAAAAAACTTGACAAAAAGTGTCGTACTTCGGAGTTGTCTAAAGATGATATAACTTCAATGACTATCGATTCTAGCCAAACTATCAACACGACGAATTTTTTTTTCCATGAATAATTGCTAGAGTCGACGTAACCGAAAAAACTGATGAAAACATAATTTTTGAATTGATGTTTCACGAAGTGGACGCCAACTTAACGAACTATCGATCTATAAAAAAGTGCCCCCGTAGAACTCTGTTCTCATGAATAATTTTTTGATAATCCCTAGTGTAGATTTGATAAAAAATTGACAAAAGCAACCAGTTATTCGATTCGGTGTTATGGTAAGTTGAAGTCAATTTCGACACGATATTGGAGCATATTTCGCATCTCATATATATTCATCAAGATGAATAGCAATTTTTCCATTGAACCGTATTCTATTGTTTCGTCTTTTCCTGGAAAAACATCCTTCTAATTCAATTTATAAATCGTATAATAGTCGATAATTGAATACCCTGGAATCTGGATGTTTGATTAGGAAAGAAAAGATCGTCGAATGGAGCTCAATTATTCATTTTATAATAGAAAGTGCAGATGGGTGGAAACCCCCGGTCGTGTACCTTCGTGGAAAACGCTTCATTATTCATGAAAAACGCGAAGGAAATATTTGCATGTTCGGTCGAACGCAAAAATGTGGAAAACAAGGGGATTTCGATCCGTTAATGCCAGTCGTCGCGTCATCCACTCGTCGTTTTCCCCGAACGGCTTACACTCGAACGGGAATTTTCCACGGAGAGATCGTCTCTAGATTTTCCGATTAAACTGTTTCATCTTCATCGCACAAAAGCGAGAGGGAAATTTTGGTAGTTTCGAACTCAATCGTGTCATGAAAAGTTTCCTTGTAAAAGATGAAACTGCGAGGCGGGTATATCTTTCAGTTATATGGCTGAAATGTTTGGCATTTTGCATTTGAAAGAAATATTTCAATTGAATATTCAGTTTCTCCTTTAACGAAATTGGTTGATGTCGTTTTCCGTATTCGCTGGAAGGTGACGCAGAATGGAAAGAGGGTAATGGAGGCAATTCACTATTTGTAGTTTTCTCCTTTTGACTCACTCGCCTTCGCCTGGAGTCTTTACATGGTGAAAATGTAATTTCGATGGTGGGCTGTCACGTTCCCTACCCCAATGAAATATTGGAATTGTTACTTCGGAATTCGTACGGGGAATGATTGAAATGGTCCCATTATCGTCATACAGGATGATCGTCGTTCACGATTTATTTGGGTCATTAACGTTTCATAAACTGAACGTTACAGTTCAATCGCGGTTTATTTATTCGACGGGCGGCGGAAGCATTCATTTCGATTTCGTAAACATTATTCCAATTTGTAGGGACGATAAATCGATTATTAATCCGGGGAAATATATAAAAATCAGATTCAACGCCTATAGTGAAATAGGAAACGGCTTTCGAGTGCAGAGAATAATCGAGGGAAACAGCAGCTTTCAATTTCTCTTGTTTAATTTATCACCCATATTTTTGCTCTATACGGAGATATTCCTGCCCCATTCTTTCAGAATAGTGAATGGAAAAGAGAATTCATTCACGTTCCAAATTAAAAGTCTAGTTGATAATTGTCATCTCGCAGTCAAACGAAATATTTTGACACTGCGGAAAGCTTCTTCTTTCATTGAAAATCATTGAAAATTATATTCCGATTTATTCCGAAGGGAAAATGAAAATCAAGAAAACCTTTTAAAATTCTTGAGTATTCTCACATTGAATTGATGAAAAAAATATTAAGCGAACAGTTTATAGTTTTCCCAAAGTCAACGTGAATTATTTTTTTTATTTCAAAGCTAAAATTGCGATGAGAGCCCATATGTCACTCATTCTGACAACTTGAGTTTAAAGTGCACTATAAACAATAATCTGGCATCTTTCCGAAAAGACGATATTCAATATTTTCGTTTCAAACGCAACGATAAATGTTTATAATGGTATTATTATCTAATTATAAGTGATAAAATTAAAAATATCCTAATATTATTAAACATAGTCGTCTATTTGTGTGTCGGATATAAATTTAAATTCCACTGAATAAATTTATCATGCGAGTTTCAGCAAAAAATGTTTTTTGTACATTTTCAACAGGCTCTATTTATGTCGAAATACTCGTACAAGAGATAAAAAAACAGCTTTTGAAGCTTGAAGACCTTAGTTTTTAAATTTTTTAGTAATAAATTTTTTGAAGCATCGGTAGCCATGCAATTAGTGAATAAAACACAAAGGAAAAATTTCCCAAAATTTTTTCTTCCTTTATTTCACTGTACGGGCATGAAGGAATCTTTTGACTTAAACCAATACCTACATCACATAGCCTGTTTATTTAGCTACAATAGCTTCTTACGGAAGTCAGATACGACAATTTGTCTTCGAGATATCGAATTTTGAATCCAAATAGATCCTTTTTCACTCAACTGCCGATATCTGTGAAACTACTGGTTTTAGCGAGTGGATAGAAGGTTTCTTTTTTTGCAGAAAATTTCCTCCAAAATCTGTCGTGCTTGATTGAAAAAATTTTTTGTCCCACTAGTAACGTTAACGAGAGAAAAGAACAAAAAAATGCAATTTTTCCTTTTTTGTTTTATCGACTGTATATTCAGCAGGATTGGGGGAATGGGTTAGGTTACAGGAAAAGTTATCAGTCTAATGTACCCCACAGGTCCCCCTGAATTTTTAAATCTTTCGATGCAGCGGTTTTCCTGGACTGATTGATTGAAATTGTGAAAAATTAAGGGAACAAGATTTTTGTTTCTTAAACGTGACTTAATCTTTTTAGAAACCAATAATTTCGTTTCTCTAAACTTCTTACTGAATATTGAGTATTTGGCAGATTGATTAAGGAAAAAGCAATCCAAAAAATTTCGAAATTTTTCACGAAAATTACTTTTGAATATTGAGAAAAAATTTGAAAACAATATTTTTCTCACAATTAAAAAAATTCAGTAAAATTTTCTTCAGAAAATATCGAGAAAATAATTAAAAAAATTAATTTTGAAAAATTGAAAATTTTTTTTCGGAAGATAAAAAATATATAAACCAAAAGGCAAATTTTGAATTACCTCGCCGAAGCTAGGTACACATTCAAACATTTATTGAAGCACAACCGAACGAAATTGAAGTTTATATCCCTAAAGGTGCGTTTAAACCGCGTCTTGGTTTTATGTGAGTTTTTAAAATATTCCGAAAAAAAAAGTTGAATTTTTCAAAATTAATTTGTTTTTGATTTTTCTTCAGGAAAATTTCACGGAATTCTTTGAATCGTGAGGAAAAACAATCTTTCAAATTTTTTCAATATTCAAAAATAATTTTTGTGGAAATTTTTTTGGATTTTTTTTCATTAACCAATCTTCCGAATACTTAAAATTGAGCAAAAAGTAGAAAAAAAATGAAATGATTGATTTTTAAAAAAATTGAGTCACATTTAAAGAGCAAACATCTTGTTCCTTTAATTTCTTCAAAATTTCAATCAATCGTTCCAGGAAAACCGCTGAACCGATAGATTTAAAAATTTTGGGGGTCCTTTGGGGTACATTATTCTCATAACTTATTCTCTTCCCCAATATTGCTGAACATACAGTCGATTAATCGAAAAAAGGGAAAATGTCATTTTTTGCTCTTTTTTCACGTTAATGTTATAACGGAAAAAACTATTTTTTCTAATCAAGCATGATAGATTTTTGAAGAAAAGTTTCTGCAAAAACCGAAACCTCATATCTGCTTGCTAGGCTACCAGTAATTTTAAAGATATCATCGGTTGAGTGAAAAAGGATACTTTTGCATTCAAAATTCGATATCTCGAAAATGAATTGTCGTATCTGACTTCCGTAAGAAGCATATTGAAGCTGAATAAACAGGCTATGCGATCTATGTATTGATCTTGAACAAAAAATTTATATCCCTAGGAAAAGTTAAAAGATTTGGAAAATTTTTTCCTTGTGCTTTATCCAAGAATTGCATAGCTACCAGTGCTCAAGGAATTCTAAACTAAAAAATTCTGAACTTCAAAAGCTACGACTTTTGTTGACAGAAATACAGCCTGTTGAAAATTGCCAAAAAATCTAGGAAATCTTTCTGTTCCTTCAATTTTTGTGCAAAGTGTATGTTATATAACAAAAAATATTCGAAAGATTTATTGAAATACAGTCATTTACTTGAATTGCCTCGCCATTTCTACATTTTATTCTACATTTTTTGTATTTTATCGAATTAAATGCGTGCAAGAACACAATGATAAATTGAATATTTATTTGAATTGTAATAAATATATATTTTTTTGTAAAAAATTCTTTTGTTTTTCTATCGCGATCGAGGAGCATATAATGTTTTATAGCAAAACATAAATTCAGTCAATAAGTTTTAAATTTCTTATGCTCCGTGCGTTCAGATGTAGTCATGGACCGCTCTTCGCCATCCGATCTTTGCGTTTCAGTCTTTAGCAGAAAATTTTTATGATCTCGCAGCTTAAATGAAATTTGAAACAGATATATCCAAAGTCGGAGGTCGCTGCTCGAATGAAAACCGTCAATTATTTTTAAATTCCCTCTACGCAAAAAGTATAAAACAATACTGACAGTCGGAAAAATATTCGAATTAATTTTAATTCTGTACACACTATATCACTCATGGGATTTTTAAGCGGAAAAATTTATACTCAACCCCATCTGGGGATATACTGTGTAGGGATAGTAGTTCTATTACTGAATTCAAGTAGTGCATATAACCCTACGAGTAACGAGAGTGAAGCTCTAACGAACGAAGAGCACATAAAGAAGAATTGGAGAATGCAACCGGAAAGGGAGTACTCTATTTATACGAGTGCAATATGGACATTCGACACAGTTGAACAGTCTATTGAAATTGTTGAATAGGTGGGTTATTAAGCGGGGATGATTCACGAATTAATTTGTTTAAAAATTTTTATTCCCTGTAGCATGTAGCACATTATTCCAGTGCTAGTAATCCAGTGTTAGTAAACTAAAAAACTTCATCGAAATTAGAGAAGTTGGTTCGTTTCCCACTTAATTCAAGATTAAAGATTAAAATTTCATTTTTTGTACGTCTTGTAACAGCATTAAATATTCACTGTGTGCCATCTTTTGCAAAGCTTTTCTGCCCTCGAAACAATCATTACTTATTAACGACACGAAATCTTGAAAAGCAGCCGGTTTTTACCGTACGAAAAAGACATTCCACACAAATTGCTTGACAACTTTTGACATTTAATAGTATAATATCAGCTCGAGTACCGATGGGAAAGTTCATGTCGTAACTCTATTTAAATGCATTAGATGTAACTTGATCAGTAGTGAATTTAGTTTGCATCTTGCTATTAGGTTATTGAATAATTAACACACGACGAACAATCCATAATCGGACAATGATTGTTTGTTAGTCCAAGCGGCCACCGTTAGTATCGACCGGCAACCCTTATTTGTTCGCCTAAATTCCCACCCCGTCCAATTGTGGTCAACTAATCGTAGACCGAGATAAAACACTGGCAAATAGTTTGAATGGAGCCTTTAAGCCATTCTATCCTCCATTAACATCACGATCGTGAATCCAGTATACGAGACAGCATTTGATCTCAGTAAACGTCTATAGGTGTCAGGTTTATTTATGCCCAATTATCGACTGCGAACTCTATTTATTCAGGCAGATCCGTTTCATGTAGTTTTCAGGTTTTCAGTTATTTATGACACATTTATCCACGATCGGAAATATTGGTTATAACTACAACAGATATTAATTCATTCTTCTGTTCGCAACATCCAATCAATCATAACTGATTTCGATTAATAATATATGTATAAATTATTCCTATGAATTATGATGGGAGATTGGGGAACCTGTTGGACCAAAACCTATTAAAACCCATTTAGGCATTTCATGGTGGGCAGGAATGTTTTTTACTATCGGAAATATAAACAAAACAGTTTTTTTGTCACGCAAGTAATAAAAATAGTGGTTGATGTATAAAAATTGGTATTCCGAATCGTTTTCAATCTCCTTTATCTGAATGTTCGAATTCAGTTCATTCGAAAAAACCACCGATGGTTTCGTTTATCTTTTTAATGTTATCGGAATGAAGCACGAATATAATAAAATCAACATTTCTTTTATATTTATACTAGTGAAATGGTACAGCTGAAAATCCCATCGAGTTTGTTTCTTTACTTCTCATTCTGTTGCTGTTTGGCTTCAAATTTTTAAATTTCGCGGTTGGAGACTTCCGCGTTTTATTGTCACCAGACGCGCATACGATGTAACCGTATTTAGTTTAATTCGGTTTTTTCGTTTTGTCGCAAATCGATCTCGATTTGGAGACTTTTTGTTTCTCAACAACTAACTGAGTTGATGCCACACTCGTTTTTATATATTGAATCTGTAGAGAAATATATTAGGTTTGTTCCAACTCGCATTGTCAACACGATTCTGCGCTGTTCATAAAATAAAGTACTTTTTATGAACAGCGCAGAATCCTGACCATACACAACGCCAGTTGGAACAAAACTATTATAAATAATTCATTTATATCAAATTATTGCGTATTTTTAGTCGTTTTCTTTCTTCTGATTATAACTTGTTTATTTCGTGCTGGAGAGAACATTTATCAAGCCACTTACAGCTTTCCATGTCAGTACCTCGTTCTCAGTTCAGAAATCACCTTGACAGGCGCGCGTCTTACATTCAATTTAAACGATGTTATCTATTTGTCATCCATCGGAACACTAATAACGCTATGCCAATTCCCAATCGTATCTCGTACTCAGATTTATTTATGAAATCGTCCTAATGACGTCAACACTGAAATGCTGTCAACGAAATACTCTAAAAAAAATAATGCGAAATAACCATTTTTTTCTTAGAGACCAATATTACTTTCTCGTTACAATTTTTCATTGAAATAATTCCACCTCAAATCATCAAAATATGAATAATTGGCGATTCTCCAACATAGTATAAAATGAATTGCGCAATTTATGTCATAATCATCGCACGAACATTTAAATAATGCCGAAACATAAATAATAATTACCACAGCCATCATTACCTCGTACTAACGTGAGGATACCGAGTGGCATCACTAAGATAGCCACCATCAAGTCTGTGATGGCCAAAGACATCAGGAAATAATTTGTGACATTTTGCAATCTCCTCTCCCAGCATATAGCAAGGCAGACTAAAATGTTTCCGGCTGCCGTGCCGACGGCCAAAACGAGGGCAGAAAGTGCCCACCAATTGTTCTCTTGCTCGTCGAATGATGGCGAAGATGGCGACGTGGCATTCGTTTGATGGACTTTTTTCGTCGCGTTGTAAAGAATTATCGTGGCTGTCCGGAAGACGCGATCGTCCGACATTTTAATTCGCACCTACAAGAAAAAAAATGGGATTCAGATTCGGAATCACTGTCACGCGAACACGCGAGGGCAGGCAGAAGTTCATTTTAACGACACTTTATTTTCTCTATTTCCACGTACATTTATCGTACTCAAATTTCCATAATGGGGTGTAATTGCACAGGAAAGGTTCTTTTTTTTTCGATAGTCGGGTAGGAGGGAGAGTTGAACATTCGTTTGGGTCGAACTCGTAGTCGAAATATCGTTTTACAAAGGTATGAAAATAGATTGGTTGGAAATTAGAAATTTTAAAGTGTCAAGTAACATGAAGAGTGCTTTCTATACCTGTAAAGGTAATCTTAATAATTGTATTAGTTTGAGATGAATTTTAGACTGCTTTTTTCATTCATTCATTTTTAACATATACTTTTTCAATATAAATGATGACATTTTGTTTTAAATAGAGAAGAATTTTTGAGAATTCGAACACATCTTTAGGAATTTATAAGAAATCATTTCTGAATTGAATAATTTCTCGGTCCTCAATAACCACATTTAGCCATTGGAAAATTGAAAAAGTTTTATTAAAGATTACACAAAAAAGAGATAATTAAAAAAAACGAGTAAGTATTCTTCAAAACAGATTGACAACCAAAAAAAAATGTTTTGTGAAACTCGAAGATTATATTTCATGATTGAAATAAAGTTGAAATTCATTTGGAGCTTCCACAGAGTTCAATTTGGACACATTTTATAAAAACTGAATTTTTCGGGACATGTGATTAAAAAAAGAAATCGTCATATTTAAATTAACATTTTGAAGTGTTGCGTACACACGCAAATGAGTAAATTGAGCTGTTATGATTTTGTTGACTTTCTTCCATTTAAATGTCATTTTCGGTACTTATCAAGTTTCCCAACTACACGTTCATACAATAAAAATATTATAAATAATAAATAATGTTCTTGGATTTATTCCTCGGCGATTATATAACGTAATTATTCGATGACATCAAAATTATATGCTTTTTTGTTTATGAGTTGAATTAAATTTTTTCATCGTTCTTCCAAATGAATATGTCGAGAAATATAAATTTCTCAACTATATTATTCCTTCTTATATGATTTTTTTGAGCGATTTCAAATCAATGCAAACAAGCGTAACTTTTTCGCAATAAGTGAATGGAATAGTTCAACCCATAATTGATTACAAGGTATGGAGTAGTCGTGTTATTAAATGTTGTACGGTTGAACATTTCATGTTACTAATTGATGATCGAATTCATACTTCGCACAAATTTCTATTTCCGTCCGACTATTTTCGAAACTGCCGACGATTTGTTGCGACATGAATATTGAAAACAGACCGTTAGAAATATTTTAATGTTTAGATCTTCCCGAGTCGTTAATCGATCAATTTCTAAACAGTGTCGGGTAAAAAATCGGCAGGCTGAAAAATCTCGTTCCAAATTGATTTTAAACTCACAACTATGTTTTATTAATTTTTATTCGTTGCTCATCACGAAACAATCGCTCTGACGGAGTGGCGCGCCAAAAATCGGAACCATCGAATTTGTTTTATCTTCGCGACTGGAACAAAATTGAAAGCATCGAACGCGTGATTATCACATGGCGGCGACGTGGCCGTCTCGACGCTTTCTCGAACGCATTCGCGGAAATACTGAACGGGAAATTCGCCGCAACCTACCTATAGAGAAAAAAACCGACTTGGCGCATTCGCCGTTTCACATCCCGGTTTTGCGGTATGCGTTGCTCGAAACAACTTTGTTAATTAACAATTTTGTTGTTCTCTTTAATGCACAACTCCTAATCCTCGTTCCGATTCATACGGATCGGGAAATTCTCAACAAATACTTTGAATTGCGGAAGACTTTTTTGTCCGTTGGAATTTTTCGCTGAAATCTCGAAGTTTTCGTACAGTGCTGCCATCAATGCGCCATTGGGTATACTCGTGGAAAATCCTTGTAGGCATGTTTTGACATGAGGGTTGAATATGGCAGATGGCAGCTACATCGATGCTGCGCATTCTCAGTGTTGCGGGGTTGTTTTTAAGAGCATTTTTGCGCCGCATACTGAGGATGGCGCTACTTGCCTTATTGCAACTGAACCGTGAATGGAAATGTGACGAAGTGTTGTTGGTTTGCACGCGACACATGACACGTGATTATTTATTGGAACATAATCGAATTGTATAATGGAAAAAAGGAAATATTTTACTTTCGCATCAATATTGATAAATAATCGAATCGTTTTCTCTTCATCTCATCTCGACTACTGTTCGGTTTTGACTTGAGTCTAGCAGGTCTCGCGTATGTCATACTGCTGAGTCGTTCATTGATGAAACCATTCAAATGTAAATAATGCAATTTTTTTCAGAATAGAAGTGATCTTATAAGATTGAATTCATCTTTGAATTCGTAATATCCATCTCAGTTACGCTATTGCACATAGGATGCAAACCTCCATCAACAATTTCTGTGACCGTGGATATTCCGACTTTCATTTCTTCCGATAATACTCCGAGGAAACTGCCAGGTGAAAAGCAATGAGAAGATGAAAAACACATATCGGAAATTAAATTTAAAGATTCCAAAAGAAAAGCGCGGCAAATAGAAAAAATTGATTGAAAGAAAACAGATAAAAAAAAGTTTCAAAATTCAAAATGACATACAAAATCCTCGAAACTTAAGAATATCACGAAATTTAATTTTGAAAATTGAAAAAACAATAGGATTTGCAACGTTCAGAAATGACAACAAGGTACTGTCAAAATTACAGAAACAAGTAAACATTCACTAGGACAAAAATAAAAGCGTTGCACGAAACTGTAAATTCCTGAATTTTTCAATTTATCTTTGTGGTTTTTGTAGTGATGTTATTCTATTTCCGCCCCATTTTCCTATCTTTGGTTCCTTTGTTTCACCTTTGGTGTGAACAAAATGAAGCTGCCTCCGTTGCTTCAGGTGCGCCTTGCATTTTGGGAACCGACTGGTCAATAAATGATTCAACCCCATTCTCGTGCATACTCGTCAAATCGTGATTAGTGCCGAAACCCGGGATAAATTTTGTAATCATTGACGCCGTAACAATTTCAACAATGGACGTCGGTGGTGAATTGCTGTATTCATCGAATACATTCTCCACCGGCAAGTGGACGGGGTTCAAAATAGAAGGGCACCCTGGTAAAGGCGACGGCCCTTGGTAAAGGCGCCCCACAACCTCCTCAGCGGAATTCATATCTGATATAGACGTTGAGATTACGATTGTTCAGAAAACGTGATGCGTGTACGAGGTATGTGGATCCAAATAGTATATTTCATAACGATGATTTCATGAGAGTGTCAGTTTGACGAACGAGGCGAAACAAAGCGAAGCCAAGTGAGGCTAGACACGAGCAATGAAATCTGGCTTTCCACGAGTAATGAACGATATTTTTCAGGCGACCACAAAAATGGAATTATACGATAACTACTTTGGGAACACAAAATAAACGTGCTGGAGAAAATAATGGACAACTTTTTTTGTTTATGTTGTTTCGTACCTTAGTTGCCCAGTGGTAACTTCTTCTTGCAATTGTTAGCAATAATTCTCACGAGTTTTACACTTATAGGAGCCCCCATTATTTCTGGAGGGCTATTTCCGTCACTTTGCATTTTATAAACGATTTTTCGGCTTAGATAATGCTTCGACCACTTCGAGCAATATCAACGACATTTTATTGAGGAATGATAACCACAGAATATATTTCTCATCCAGGCTGATAACTTGAAATCCAATTTGTCTATGACAGTGAGCTAAACCGAGCTGAACGAAGTAGTCCAAATCAACTCTTTTCTTTAATGTCATTCTTGCAACAGTACTATTCAATGTTAGACATATGAACTAAATTTCCCATCTATGTCTGTTCTTGACGTTTATTCTTTTCAGGATATCTTTGACTATAAGGATAATACTCTGCGACATAGGAAAACCTAACCTAATTTACTCATGAATCTAGAATTGAAAAATTGGCGAATTGAATCAAGTTATGCTTTTCGTTAATGTTACGACATGTTCTTTTAAGTTCCGACCTCATTCGCGTCATTAATATTTAATGAGATATACGAACTAAACTTCTCATCTATTTCTATCTATTTAGCACAGGTTTAATTTCTATGTCACCACTTTCCCGCACGAATCAAAACGGTGTTACCCATGCGGGAAAGACATTCCCGCACAGTCATTCGAAGTCGTGGTTTTGTATTTTGTATGATCGTCCCTCGTCGTTTTGTGTTTTTAATTCAATCTTCTTGCAGGTCAATTGTCGCCAAATGAAGAAACAATGATTCCAAAACATGATACATTTATTCATAAAGTTAAATCAATAAAAGAATTGATGTTTTCAAGCAAATATAATCTTTTTCATAGTCATAAACTTCATTAAGTCATAAAAGTTGTTTTTTTCCACTTCTTTATTTATAACAAATTTCTAACTATTATTGGCACAAACACATCGAAGTTTTTTAACATAGTCGATGAGATATAATGGGGAATAAAACGAAATAAACAGTGTATTTTAGGCAAATAAATTTACACTTCACCATATATCAATTATTCATGAAACGAATATCATATACTTAAAATCATTCACGCTAACTGACAAAAGTAATGCATTCGAACGGAACAATTCATGAGTATAATTATCAATATTTAATTTCCAGGAAACAGTTATAAAATGCATGACACCATATAGTTACATTATCGAAATGATTTTCTCCGTGTTATTCATAAGGGGTACATATATACATAGATACAAATCCAATAATTCATAATCTGTCTCCAATTCCCATTTTAATGATATGGGATTAATTATTTTCCGAAAATGAAATTGAAATTGACACCGAAATGAGTGAATAGATAAAATTTTGGATAGTATGACATTTTGGTAACATAGTCGATTAAATTCTAGAACACTCCTGAAAATAGAATTTTTATATAATGAGGCAATTGTGATTCACAATAGGAATAGCATACCAAAAGATGAAATAGGGAACGCTTTGCGGCTGGTTCATTCTTATTAAAAAAAAAGTTACTTTTCCTCAAGAAATCACAGACGAAATTATTTTTAATTCTATAAAACGAATAAGCATTTCACTTTGGGATTCATCCAATTTTCGGCCGACCAAATATACATCCCCCAATAAAAAACCGAAAACAAGACCAAAAACTGAATTCCCGGGGGCGGAATCTCCGAATTTCGTAACGGCGGTCGAAAACCGGGGTCGTTTCGATTAGCAGTCGAGCGCATCGGTAAATCTAATTGCGTCTTCGCATCGGGCTTCCTGGAGGGGTTTCCTCCATTTCCAGAGCACATCTGTTCCACCGTTGATTAGAAATCTAAAATTGTCATTTCGCCTCGTAAAATTACCAAAACAACCATCTCGATATTCGAATATCTCCATAGAGTCGCTTTACAAATCGAATTATCTGCCGGCTTTCACGGTTGATTAAGATGAAAGCGAATACCGGATGTCGTCCCACCGGATCTCTTCGATCGTATCAATGGTCCTGATCTTTGCGGCTGATTTCGTCCAAGTTTTTCAATTCGAAATTCGATATAACGCTTGTCTCGTGGGGGAATGTTCCCTCCATTTCCCAAGTTGACAAAGGTATATGTGCCCCCATCGGATTCGGGATGGACAATATTATCAAACATTGTTAACAAAGTACGAGATCGGTTTTATTTTTATTCCGATTTATATTCCGAAACGTTTGTCAGATCCAAATTAAATATGCAATTAGCAGCAGAAGAATTATCTAAAGTTTTTGTCAACGCAAAATACTCCCTAGTTCATTTTGTCCCAAACTTTATCGTCGTTCACAAAAGCGACTTTGTTGGGTCGATACTTTATTTCTTTCAAAATCAACTTCGATCTTGAATTTGGAACGCAATTGCCCATTCACCATTTTATCCCTTGCGAAAGTAAATTGAGAAATTTCACGCGGAATATACAGGGTGGAGACTTCAACTGGAATTAATTCGCGAGCACCGAAGTGAATTATTGTTTCAAAAATTCCCGTAACACATCAAAATTTTAATGTATTAAGCTACATTTTGTAAGCAATAGAGGCTATGGCTTCAGCAAGATGGGGCCCCGCCACACTACGCCCATAACTGGTTGATCGGAAGGCGAGGTGCAATTGAGTGGCCATCAAGGTCTCCAGATCTTACGCTGCTGGATTTCTTTTCATGTGGACAACCAGACAACATAGCAGAACTGCAGGAACGAATACGAGAGGAAATCAGAAAAATAACACCAGAAATGTTGCATAATGTAAGGGATGAAACCTACCACAGACTGGGATAGCCAGCAAGCGAATGGTATGCATTTTGAGGAATTTTTATGAAGCTAATAAATTTAAATTCAAAATGTTTTGATTCAATGTAACCCCTAGACATACAGGGTGTCCGGAAAAATGTGGGAGATCTCTCGGATTCAGATAAAACATTGAAAAATAAGATGACAAATTTCCATACATTTTTTTCCTAGCGGCCCTCCCTACGGAGGTATGGCCTCCTAAAGGACGCCACTGGTAATGAATTTTTCTTGAATAACTTTTAAACTGCTCAATATAATTTAATGAGAATTTGATACGATAAACAGTAGTAAGGATCTCTTAAAATACTGCCCTTAAAACATAATTAGCTTGTTTCGTTTATCAGGGGCAGAGTAGGTGGTACATTTTATTGCTTACAATTTTAACACCCTGTATGATAAGGATTTATAGAAAATAAATTTGAATATTTTGAACATTAAGCTAAAGAAAAGGTACTTTTGTTCATTGTCGATAAAATCAACCGTTTTCGAGAAAAAAAACTTAGAGAATTAATGTTGCATTTCCATTAAAGACAAACCATGATTTCTAATTTTTTTGTCTGCAGCAAAGTGTGATATGAAAGACATTCAGAGAACAGAGACGTTTCAGTTGAGGTTATTTAATCCGACAAAATAACTAGATTTGAAAAAATGCAGTTTAAAAGTTAAAAGAAAAATTGATTCCAGTGGCGTTCTTTAGGAGGCCGTACCTCCGTAGGGAGGGCCGTTAGGAAAAAAATTTATGGGAACTTGTCATTTTATTTTTAAATGTTCTATCTGAAGCCGGGAGATCTCCCTCGTTTTCCCGGACACCCTGTATAAAATAGTAAAATCTGATAAGCACAATAGATTCCACTTTTTGCCAGCTTTCCAGTAGGGGGTCACAAGCCATGTGTTGAGGGTGGCCTATATTTTTTATATTGCTTACAAAATGTAGCTAAATACATTAAAACATTGACGTGTGTCGGGAATTTTTGAAAAAATCATTCACCTCATTGCTAGCGAATTCCAGTTAAAGTCTCCACCCGGTATTAAGACGAAATTGAAAAATGGCGTCAGGTTGTTCAGGTTTTTATAGCTAATGAAAGTAATTGATTATCTTTCACATTTTTCGAACGTAACGAATAGCAACAATTAACGATACAAACCTTGAAAAGATTTCAATCGCAATAGTTTTTCAGTAGTACCCTGTACCCGATTAACAATTGAGTTCATCGAAAGAATCCTCTTCTACCTCTCGGAAGTGGCTCGATGGCGTCCGGCAGACCGTATATGATGTTTCGTTCGAAGCGGGCGTTATCAGTGGTGTACCTTGAAGACTGATAGCCAACGGAAGGGCGGAAGGATGGCAAAGACCCGCGGCACCTCGGCCATCGTTCACTGATCTGTATCTCATCGCTCTCGATATTCTGCAAACGACAAAAAAAGGGATATTCAACCAACCGCAGAGTTTTTATCGGGATTAAGGATTTACCTCCATCAACACCGCGTCCCGTGTCGGATTCAAATTCCGAATCGAACTTCGACCCACGGGGATATAGATTTGTGCGGCCCGTTCGATCGCAGATGCGTTTTAATGAGGTTTCCGTTCGAATTGAATTCCGGTCCGAGGCCGGACGTTCGATAACCGAAACCGACGCTAATTTCGTATATTATATTATTCGTTAGTTTCGAAGTTGCGGATTCTGTTGTATTGTGGGTTGCGGTGCGGTCGAATCTGTTATGTAGCCATAGGAAATCGACGCTTTCATTAGGCAACCAACCGTTTAAGCGTGGGATTGGATCAACTGAACAATGATAATGAATCAAAAAATTAAACACACAAGCTTGTTTGTATAGCATTATTTCGGATAGCGATTATTCTAATTCTATTTTTCGATTTTTTTGATGCTTCTACAGGGTGTCCCAAACATGCCGGAAAATAACTACACTCTGTTATCAAGAGGCGTCAAGGTAATACAAAAAAAATATTATAAAAATTCTATTTGAAAGAATTGTGATGATCATCGAAATTAAGAAGTCTATAGCTCTGAAATAAATATGCAAGTGTAATAACGAATTACGGCCTTTCCGTAACCTATTGATATAAAAGCAGTTTTTGGTTTGATTTTCGAATTCGAAAGAAAAATAAAGTAGCACAGTAGGCAAATGTCATTATTTGTCAATATTATTTGCAATCGTCATCTTTAACGTATTTGACAATGTTCTCCAATTCGGAGTATTTTGACATGATTCTTGCTCTTGGGAAGTGCTTCTCGTTTCTACGCAAACCAATAGCCGAATCGGCGACACCCGAATCATAGTGTTCTAAGACGTCTTCAAACATGTGCAAGAGAAACCGGACAACTAGGATTCACCGCATTTCATAAGGTTAACCGTAGGGGTAGCCGTGCTGATGGGATTGAAGGATCAATATTAGAGGCAATCGAAGACGATCCAAACTTAAGCTGCCGAAATGTCGTTCTTCGATTGAACATCTCAAAGAGGCGACCAGTCGGGTTTTGACAGAGGAGGGTTACCACCCATTATCAAAGGATTCACACTCTTCAACCATTGGACTTCATTGCAAAGAAACAACTTTTTTTTACTAGAAGAACTTCTTCGAGAGATTTCAACAGCAAAAACTGGCATTTAGTTCACCATCGAAACAATCAAAGGCGATTCTCGATCAATTTTTGGGCTGGAATAATGAATCGTCGATTAATTGGACCATTGAGTTACCAGCTCGTCTCAAGGGCGAAAACTTTTTAGAATTCGTCCAACAGAAATTGGAAGATATTATCGATAGCCTGCCTTGAGCAGAAACTCGGAATGTGAGGTATTCCCGCTTATTCCTCGCATCAACATTACGGTGACAAGTGCATAGGTAGAAGAGGTCAACATGTTTGGCCAGCAAGATCCCCGGATTTAACTCCCCTTGATTTTTTTTGTGTGCGGATATATTAAAGATAACTCATGATAAATTGGACCAATAGCAATTGAGCATTTTCCTCAGAAGATAAGTGAATTTACTCCTTGACGACTTGGTGTTTCGGCGGGTGAAATAAACTAACAAACATAGAAATGACAATGTAAATGTAACAACGATTGAATAGTAGTCATAGAAGTGAATATTTTTTTGTATTGACAAACGTCAAACGTTTTGTATTCATCAAAATCACAAGGAGTCGATTTGGAAATGTTCCAAATGATAAAAAACAGAAAAAACACAAATACATTTGGAATCAATTCATGTATTTTTGTGAAGAAAAGCTCATTATAATTGGATTTTTCGTTGTATAATCCCATCGAATACCACTCGAGCAATCGAAAATGAAGAATATTTCTCACTCGTCACTCGTCGTAATCCTAAAAAAACCACTCGAGCTTCACTCTCGTGGTTTTTAGCAGATTACGACTCGTGACTCGGAAATATATTTGGTTATTTTGGATGCTCTCGAGGTATTACTAGGGATAAAGTATACAAAACACGGGTCTTGGATCAAAAGACCATTTTAATCGAATCCAAACAGCGGCAGCAACAATTACACCTGGAATGATCGACAAAATGCAAGAAAATCTGAAGAAATCAGTATTGTTTGTCATTGGAAGGGCCACGTTCCGAATATTTGATCTAAATGGGAAATTATCTAGTTAATTAAGCACAATAAATAAATGATACAAAAACATTCAAATAAGTGATTGACATTTTCTTTACCTAACCAACCAAGTAAATATGATTAATTTTTAAATCAACGAATAGAAATAGAACCCTACGTTACCGTATCGTATATCTTGTTCATTTTCGAAGAGGGATTTTAAAAAATATTTTTCCGCTGTATTTTCAATCCTTCTATTACGCAACAATCAGAAATCAATTAAAATCTACCACGTTTGTACTCATTAATCTCCTGAAAGTCCACCGTACATACAGTGCACGTCAAAATTATGGACCAAATTCATTTTCTCAGAAGAAGATATTTGGCAACAAAATCCTAAAAGAGTTCAATTTCTGTTTCAATTTTACCACATTCTTATGAACTTTTGAAGGCTTTTTGTTGAAGCCTGTGCCATCTCGATCAACCCTCTAAATTTTTCGAATAGAGAAAGTGGGTCATGAGGTACTTTTTTGGCAAGTTCTTTGTAGGCATGCAGAAATTTTTAAGAAAAAAATATTTTTTTGAGCTTATGACGATTTTACGGAATGCACAAAATCTATTTATTTACTGAAGAATAAATTTGGTTGCATAACTCATAAAAGAGTGGTGAAAAAGACTGTTTCAAGTTTTATTCTGTGAAAAAATCCCTCTTGAAGCCGTGACTCCAGAGGTCGGTTACTTATATCTGGAACTAAATTTTAAGCCCAAAATCGACGTGTTCCGATCAACTTTCCGGAAAAACTCTAATGGGCCTTTCCCATGGGGTGGGGATTTAAAATTTGACGATTGTATAAAAATCTAGATTTTTTTCAACGCACAAAAATGTCCTTATCATTAATATTGGTGATATAGTTATTGAAAAATCTTAATTTAAAGTTTGAAATTGAATTTTTTCATTGGTCAGTTTCAAGCCTCGTCACCATCAAAGTATCCAATCAAATTTGACTGAAGCTGGCAATATTGCTTAAGATTCAATGGATTTTAGGTTATAATGTTTTCTAGATATAGAACTTTAAAACTTCTATGTATCTATGTCATTGTTCCTAAGCGACTAAATAGTAGATGGTTTGAATCTCATTCCCATGTTGCCGGTTATACAGAAAATTTAAAATTCAAATTTCCCGCCTTTCAAATCGTTTTTATTTTTTTTATAAAAAACTAAGCGGATTCAGAAGCAAATTTTTTGGGAGTCTGTTAATTTTGACTTACTTCATTTAATTATGCATTAAAAAAAAATCATGGGAAAAGGCCATTCACCTGACCTACTTCTGAAAAGTACGTATTTGCAAGTGAAATACCAGACTTTCAGAACATTTTTTTATCCTTCTTATTTTAAAGTTATTGTTAAACAGTAAGCTGTGATCTGTCCCTAAGCAACGTTATTAACATCATCAAATTGTCAAACCACATTCAAACGTTGTATTGAAAAAAATTTAAACGTCATATCAAACGTCCAAATGTTCTTTTATTGTTGAGTGCAATTTTGGAAAAAGAAATAATACAAGTTTATAATCAGTCGAAATTCCGATAGCTATCCTTCTTAAAATAATATTGAATAAATTTTCGGTAATAAACGGCACGTTTAAATGAACGAAACGAATAGAGCCATCCCTACAACTAACTTTGAATGTTTTTCTTCACTTCCAATAAGATAGAAAGTATTCTCAAAAATTTGTATCACCCAATTTGAAGAGAACCTTGAACTGAGTAGCCACGAGTGCATGGTAGACATTGTTTTCCTCGGAATTGTTTTTCCTATGATTTGATGAAAAAATATAAATTATTTTTTCCTCATTATTCCACCCATGCAGATGTCAAGATAATTTGGCTGGCCTAAAAGGAAATGTGTCAATTTTCGATTCGCGTCGATATCCTGAGGCGTCGTATCAGCGCGCCCGGAAACAATCGCCTCCTACTTAATTACACCCAGTAATTGCATTGTAACAACGCGACGATTACTCCGGCGTACTAGAACCTAATTCCGGTAGGTGAATTATCCACGAGTAGCCTATTAGGCGTTTGTCGGTGTTATTTCTTTCCCGTTGCCGCGGACGCTGAAAACTCACCTGCGACACTTGCACAACAAGATCCTGATGAACGCGGCCCTGAACGTCCTATTGAACACGGTGTATATGATTGGGTTGATAGTTGAGCTGACATATCCGAGCCAAAGACACGTGACCACGACGTGTTCGGGCACGTTGCATTGCGGACACGCGGCGAAAATAATGTTGAGGATGAAGAAAGGGGCCCAACACAGGACGAAGGTGAAGAAAACCAAGCCGAGAACTTTCGAGGCCTTTTGTTCAGTTGCGACAGAATTGGTTGCGAAATTTTTCCTCTTTGATCTACCAGTCAGTAACCTAGAACGCAAAATTTCCTTTTAATCTATAACAGCCCCAAAACTAAAACTTCGATGAAGGATATGGATTTCAATCTGTTCTTTTCGATTTGAAATTCAGATACGCGATTAATTTTTCATTGTCCCTTCGAGATTGCTTTAACGTTCTTCCGAGTCCGATCGATTGCTTCGAGCATATCGAAAAAGGTCATTAAGTGGGAGGGTATTTATGATTATTCAGGGGGATCCAAGTCGAAAATTTCCTTTATTAAGGTTTTCTGGGGTGGAATTTAAAACACTAACGCAGAGAAAAGACGACGGCATTTAATTCTTGTCAACGTTCGTTAATCGCGGATGAATTGAATTTCCCGATCATTCATCGTTGCGGAAAATAAGGAAATGGGAATTTCCAAGGAGGACAAGGTCACGCCTGGATTTTTCCGTTATTAACGACGCATCCAGAGACAGGAAAATTAATTTCCCGGATCTGATACGTGCAATCCGAAGTTGCGTTATGTGGAAAAGTAAACCCTCATCTCCCATTTCCACCGACATGACTCCTACCGCCTTAGAGCCGTTCTTGTAATAGCGTCACTTTTAGTTTAGAAATCCCCATTGTGATTTGTTCGTTATTTACCCTTCTCCAGCCTTCCAATCTCCGGATTTTCGACTTATCTCTCTTAATACTTATTACTTTCGAAAATTGCGCCGTCGTTATAGACTAGGGATGAGCATGTTCTAACGCTTAATTAGAATTATAATAAGACAATATAAGATTTTTATTAGTCGATATAAGGGTGCTATTAATTAAGATGAGGGTATGTTATCGCCAGTAGAGCGCGTTGAGACTTCGAAATAGAATTAGGAAGCCACCCTCGAACGATTTAATTACGTCGCCGACTTTCCGATTTCATTCCATATTTGGGGCGGTATCAAAAAAAATTCCCCCTTACTGAATAAAATTTAAGACCGACTTCGAAATATTAACGCCATTGATTTTTTTCTGTATCTCGTGCCACGCATGAATATTCAAATCGACATTGAACAGTTTTTTTTATCGCCTATCCACTTTATGCGAAATAATTGTGTTGGCGAAAAATTGGCTTGACGAACTGACCTCAAATTAGTAAGGTTGGTGGGCACACTATTCAACTGCAATTTGAGCGACTTTAGTCGGCAGTTACGTGCCTCCTTTACGATATTTTCCGGTGTCTGGGTACTCTGATCTTTCAAACCGATGCGGGTTTTCGTTCCGGTTTGTGTTGTCGAAGCCGCCTCCCTGCCGGCGCCACCGTTCGCATATGACAATTGCGAATGCGAAACGCTTAATCTCGCGTGCCCACCGCCACCGCCACCGCCGCCGCCGCCGAGCCTGAAACGTACGAAAAAGTAGGATATTAGAAAAGTTTTACAGCGCTTTCGCCAATTCGTGCGGACTTCTCATAATGTCGATCGAAGGAATCGAACTCCCAGTTCAAATTGCTTTCTACATGAATTAAGCATGACAAGTTTTTCAATTATTTAGTTTCACACAAGTCAATATTGCCTTTAATTCCAGTCATAAAATAATCAAAGGTTTCGGAGGTTTTCGTGTTTGCAAGAATTTTATTCATTCCTAATACGCTTATATACTTCAAATTTGAAATATTTTTAATAATTTTCTGTAGATTTTTTATCTTTTCATTGTTTGTCACTTGGTTATTGGAAAAAATCTATAATTGAGATCAATCGCCCTAAAAACATGGAATTGTTATGTTAGTTCTCGAAAAACTCGGAAATATTCAAATAACTTTATTTAGTGTATTTTTCTGTTTTCGACTTTATTCCAATTACTAAACTAGCTTCGTTTTGTATGTTTAAATTTATTTAATTTCTAACGATTTATAAATATATTGATGTCGTTCTTCCATTTGTTACAGTGAGCTGTCATAGTGTGCCACATCGTAATCAGTGACGGCACACTATCGATATGAACGAACGATACTACAATCCATCGGCACTTTTTTCAAACTAGAATAATGCACTGAATTAACGGATGGTTAACATATTCTAGATTAGAAAAATAAATTTAAAATTCCATACATTTAATAAGTACAACCGATCATTTCGAAGTTAGTTTTTCACCAGCCGTGCACCTCCTAGAAAATAGAAAAAATCGTTCATTTAGAATATGCCGCCGATTAATTTTGTGGTTTCTGAATGATTTATCGACATATTAGTATCGTTCGTCCATCAGTTACAGTGAGATATGTCATAGTTAGTGTGCCACATCGTAATGAGTCACGGAACACTATCGATACGAACGAACGATACTGCAATCCATCGGGGCATGTGTGCTATATATCGGATTTGTTCGTTTGTTGTTTTGAACAAGAATGGATGGTTAAAATTTATAATTCTATACATTTAGTTAGTGAAACCGAACCTTTCGAACTTTTTCAACAGCCGTGCACTTCCTAGGAAATAAAAAGAATCGCTCATTTCGAATGTGCCACCGAGTTTTTTTTTTGGTTTCCGAACGATTCATCAACATATAAGTATCGTTCGTTCATTCGTTACAGTAAGCTAGTGTGTCACATCGCAATGAGTCACGGCACACTATCGATACGAACGAACGAAACTGCAATCCATCAAAGCACGCGCACTATTTGTAACATTTGTTCGTTTGCTGTTTTGAACTGGAATAATGCGTTTCAACCTCAGTAGTGGATGGTTAGCATATTCTAGACTAGAAAATAAAATTTTCAATTCCATTTATTGAACTAGTGAAACCGATCATTTTGAAGTTGGTTTTTGAATAGTCGTGCCCTTCCTAGTAGTGTTGGCTCGTTCACTTTGAACAGCACAATTGAGTGAACCGTAACGTGCCACCCACTCGGGGGAATGAGCGGCTCCTTCGAATTGAGCGACACCATTGAAAAGAACGGCACACTGGAAAAGAACGACTGATTTGAAAAGAGTGTCTTATTCCGATTGAGCGGCACCTTCTCAACGAACGACACCCTCAAATTGTGCGATTCCCCGGAAATGAACGGTTTTTTCCAATTATGACTGGTTCAATATGAATTTTAATGTGATATGAACCTTTCTACTCGAGTTAAATTTTGAAGTATGCTCATAAATATTCAATAAGCTCTTCCGCATTATGAAGAAATGATTGAATTCGATCGATATGAAGAAAATTTTCAATGAAAAAATCCGATAATGTAGGATAATGTTGATTGAGATAATGTTGATTCAGTTGGAGAGCTTGTGGAGGATTGCATAGTGGCGCCTTCGGCGCCGAGGCGCCTACGGCGCCTTCACCGGGGCCGTCGGCGGCCCCGGGCGCCTTTGGCGCCCGCTTCTCTCGAACCGAAACCTTATAGTCACATTTACTGATTCTATTTGAAATTCAATAATCCATCACTGGTGCAGATCTTTATTCATCCCGGGTTTTCGCACTCATCACGATTTGCGGTGAGGCGCTTGAAGCGACGGATGTTCACACCAAATGGAAGGAGACTTAACAAGAATCATCTCAGGAAGCACAAAAATGAGTCTATGACATATTCGAGATGAACAATTGTCGTAGGAAGTAATGTTAGGTGGTTCGTTCAATTAAACGTTAGGAATGTGCCGTTCAGTGTCGTTCGTTCAAAGTAACGACCCGTAGAGTGAGCTACGCCACACTGTGCCGTGGCATTCCATAGTTCGTTACTTTGTACGAACGATCAATACTGAGTGCCACTACACACTGAGCTCTTACGAAACGAACAATGCTGCAATTGCTACAAACGTCTCGATCGCTTTATTTTTTTTTACTGGTTATTAATTTCAAGATGATAATACACCGGAAAAATATTTTATCATTTCCTATGTAAAAAAACGCCTTTTTAATATATTCTTTCAAAGTATTTCGGAAATTGTAAAACTTAGCCGCAAATCCATCATCTATATATGGAATGAGTTTCAAATTCGACATAATATGTCGTATATATTATATAATATTTATTTGAATTCAGTTATTTGATCATTAGAGGTGTTCAAAAAGTTGAATAATTGAAAAATTACTATTTATTTATCAACGTTTCGGGCTGGACCCTTTCTCAAGATTTTACAAATTTGACGGATGTATAAATGACAAGAAAATTATTGGATAACAATGCTTAGAAACGGTAAGAAGGAAAAAGAAGAAAAATAGACAGAGACTTGATTTGAGTCATGTGTTATCAAGTAAAAATGAATATATTTTGTGTAAATTCTTAATATCTGTCCTATCGTTTATTGCATATTTATTTTTTCTAATATGAATCATTTCCAGAACTTCTCTTGATTTTTTGTTCTTTTCGTAATCTAGGATTTTAACTTCGTCGAAATTGAATGTGTGTTTTAATGTTTGTGTATGTTTATGTAAAGCTGTTGGTAATTTTGAGTATTTGTGTCCGTTTAATCTGTCTTTTAGTTTTTGTTTTGTTTGTCCAATATATACACCTTCGCAGTCTTTACATGGAATTTCGTATATGATGTTTGATTTGTCTTGAATTGGTGTTAGTGATTTTAATTTTGTGAAAAGGTGTTCTATTTGTATATTTGGTTCGTGAGCAATTTTGATATTATATGGTTTGAAAATATTTTCAGCTTTTTCGGAAAGATTTTAAATGTATGGAAGAGGTATATATGATGTAGGATCTTTTGTGTATGTTTTTTTGTGTTATATAATATGTGGATTCGTTGTCTGAGAATTTTATTGATTAATTTTATTGGGTAACCATTTTCTTGAAGAAGTGATGTAACAGAGATTCCAGCACAATCGCTCAACTAGTTATGGAGTTCTTAGAAGAGCAAATACTTAAAGATTATGTCAATGATATCACCATTTTCAAAAGATATGTCGATGACTGTCTTATTACATCAGAACAGAAAATACCAACAATTTTAAATTCTCTAAACAATTTCCATGAAAAAATTAAATTCACTCTTGAAATTGAGTCAGAAAAAAGTTTAAACTCTCTAGACATGACGATCATTAGGCAAAATAACAAATTAATAACAAAATGGTTCAGAAAAGACATCAATACAAACACAATCCTCCATTTCGACACAACACACTATATCAAACAAAAAATTTCTCTAATTATAAACTACATAGACAGATCAATGAAACTTACTTCACCGTCTCTCAGGCCTATCACTTTACTGTCTGTTACATCACTTCTTCAAGAAAATGGTTACCCAATAATTCTCAGACAACGAATCCACATATTATATAACACAAAAAAACATACACAAAAGATCCTACATCATATATACCTCTTCCATACATTAAAAATCTTTCCGAAAAAACTGAAAATATTTTCAAACCATATAAGAATATCAAAATTGCTCACGAACCAAATATACAAATAGAACACCTTTTCACAAAATTAAAATCACTAACACCAATTCAAGACAAATCAAACATCATATACGAAATTCCATGTAAAGATTGCGAAGGTGTATATATTGGACAAACAAAACAAAAACTAAAAGACAGATTAAACGGACACAAATACTCAAAATTACCAACAGCTTTACATAAACATACACAAACATTAAAACACACATTCAATTTCGATGAAGTTAAAATCCTAGATTACGAAAAGAACAAAAAATCAAGAGAATTTCTGGAAATGATTCATATTAGAAAAAATAAATATTCAATAAACGATAGGACAGATATTAAAAATTTACACAAAATATATTCATTTTTACTTGATGACACATGACTCAAATCAAGTCTCTGTCTATTTTTCTTCTTTTTTCTTTTTACCGTTTCTAAGCATTGTTATCCAATAATTTTCTTGTCATTTATACATCCGTCAAATTTGTAAAATCTTGAAAAAGGGTCCAGCCCGAAACGTTGATAAATAAATAGTAATTTTTCAATCATTCAACTTTTTGAACACCCCTAATGATCAAATAACTGAATTCAAATAAATACATCTTAAAGGGGTAAATTTCATCAATAAAGAAAATATTATATAATATGTATATATTATATACATGATCATGAATATTCAATGAGTTCTTCTGCAGTTTGAATGAAAGATTAAATTCGGTCAATATAAGGAAAACATTGATGAAAAAATACTGATTAATGAAATTAATACTGATACCCGGGATGAATAAAGATCTGCACCGGTGATGGATTATTGAATTTCAAACAAAATCAGTAAATGTGACTATAACGTTGTGGTTCGAGAGAAGCGAGCGCCGAAGGCACCACTACTCAATCCTCCACATGCTTCCCAGCCGAATCAATATTTTATGTAAACATCGAGATCACTATTCTTCGTAATGCGTATACGAAAACAGCCGGTACACTTCGCAGGCACGAACGACCCACCATTAGTGTGCCGCAGCGTCGTGAATCACGGCGCAGTATATAGTGATAAAACAAACGCCGTATACACGCTGTACATTGTAACCATCAACCTCTTGAAACTCAAAAAGTACATTCAATAACGAATGGTCAACATATTCCAGACTAGGTAAATAAAATTGTAATCGCGTTTATTGAATTAGTTGAAACGATAATTTTGAAGTAAGTGTACCATAAGACGCATATTACCTCTGAGCTTCAATGCCGCTTTTATAATATGGAATAAATTTTCTTCAGATGTTCAATCTTCTTACCCGGAAAATGATCCAGGAGAGAGGAATCGGTGGATTTTCGAGACATATATTCCCTTCCACTTATTCGCTTTCTCTATTACTCATAATTAATTTCATTAAAACTTCAACTCTATTGCTTGTGAAATTCAAAATCTAATACCCGAGTGACAATCTTTGTCTAACATGATGAATGAATAATTCTTGTAAATTAACTTTGAATATTTCAACGCTAAACCATTTCTGACAACAATTCGGGAAATGTGCGTTAGCAGAGGTGGCTGCTGATCATTGTAGAAGGGAGGGCGCTGAAAAGTAAACAAATCGCTCGCGAATTCGGTCTGTGGGGAGGAGGAGTATTAATTCGATAGGCTAGTTGGAATGTTATGGTTTACGTAAAATATACTGTGAATTATCTATCGTATTTGGCATTCATCATAATATACGATTAATTTATCATCGTATCGCATCTGTCGATATTATTATGAGCGTCATTATTTTATAATGCTATAGATGAAAAAATGTAATTAAAAATAATAAAAGTTCATCATCAAAAAAGCTTACAATCGATAATAATTTTAGAAAGGACGAAATTTGTACAAGAGAAGTAATTCCGAAGCAAAAGGGGACAAATCGGAAATTCATATTAAAAGTATCAAGTATCTGTACAGAATAGCAAATTTCCTTAAAACGGGGCGGCCTCCAAAACCTTCAAAGCAACACTCCTCCATAATTAATAACAGGAAAATGTAAAGGAAAATAAACCACTTTGATAACTGATGCAAAAATAATTCAGTAGCGATGAAATATCGAATTATTCAATTGAATCTCATTTCTGACGAAAGAAATTAATTTTCGCACGAACTTATATAAAAAAAAAACTTTTGCCAATCCAACAATAGGTAATCACATCCCGAATAATCCAAATATGAATTCATCTGCCACTATATTACAAAATAATTATCTTTCCAGAATCATTTCCATTGTTCAGCCATGTAATCGGTTGGAGAATAATTGAGCAGTGTTTCCATAAATATTCGTAATTTATTTGCCGCAATAAAAGGATCTTTTTCAGATATGTCACTCTTTTTCATCCAACAAAATTGAAATTTTCCGAGAAACCCTTCACCTCGTCGTAGGAACATCGGTTTGAGAGTAATATAAAAAGCGTTAAAAGTGCCGACGCGAATTCAAGTATTGCGATTTTAATTTCTCTCGCCACGACGCGACTTTTAATGCGCTCGAGGGCGGTTGATAAACAGTGCGAACGTGACAGTTGGAAAATGGAAACATAAACTCGGAATTTTCGGTTCCTTTCTGGCAATCGAAAATAAACATCTTCTAAGCGTTTGATGATTAGTTACACTCGATCTGATCGGAATTCCTTTCAACATGTACAAGTCGATGTGATTTTCATTTCGATCGTGTCCGAAGTAGATATTTTGTTCTCGGCGGCGTTGTAAAATTCCTCTTTTTACGATCTCCTTTCGACAAAGTTGCAATGACTAGACACCGAATGAATGAACGAAATCTCGTTACTTTCGACGTGAATTAAATTCCATTCCTGAATATAAATATAACGAACGGAACCTGAAAGGTTCCGTTTGAAACTCCCCTAGGGCAGGGCGCGCGTGAGATTATTTTTCTTCGGTGCGTGGGTGCGGAAATTCGATAGTAAACAAAAGCTATCTTTGCTTAGAGAAGTAATGAAATACGTAGGCGCTGAAGAGGCTCAAGCGGCCTGCGACTTTCCAAAGAAACGATTCATTCAATTATTTGTTTAGATTCACTTTTTAACATACCTTGGATGATGTTTTTCATCCTAATTTTTACAAAATATTATTAAGGAGCTGGTTGCTCTGTTTTCATTCAGCTTGTTAAAATTTCAACAACCAGGAATGTTTGATTATTGGTGAAATTTTTACAGAGTTTTTAATTCAACAAGAGAGCTGAAAGAAAAAAGAATTGCTCCACAGATTCAATTTTAATATGATTGTGTTTATCTGTAAATGGCAAAATAAATAAAGAGAATTTTTTTTGACCGATTGATCATTATTCAATCACATCTTTCGTCCATCACTCATTTAGTAGATGCGACACCGAAATCTATCCCAAACATGCAGATCCGTTGAAAATTGAAAAACTGATAAATGTTGCGCGTTTTTGCGTGTTTTAGAAAATTAGGAGCGCGATAAAATCTGTTAGGGTGGCCGCACCGTGATGAAACTTTCACGAAAAATTCTTTCATAGATGCGACACCGAATGCTATGCCCAAAATGACAATCCGATGAAAATTACAAAATCGATAAATGTTGCGCGTTTTTGCGTGTTTTAGAAAATTAGGAGCGCGATAAAATCTCTTAGGGTGGCCGCACCGTGATGAAAGTTTCGCGAAAAATTCTCTCATAGATGCAACTCCGAATTCTATACCAATCCGATGAAAATTAAAAAATCGATAAATGTTGCGTGTTTTAGAAAATTAGGAGCGCGATAATATCTCTTAGGGTGGCCGCACCGTGATGAAACTTTCACGAAAAACCCTTCAACAGATGCGACACTGAATTCTATGCCAAAAATGTCAATCCGATGAAAATTGAAAAATTGATAAATGGTGCGCGTTTTTCCGCTTTTTTGCGTGTTTTAGAAAATTAGGAGCGCGATGAAATCTCTTAGGGTGGCCACACCGTGATGAAAGTCTCACGAAGAATCCTCGAATATATGCGACACCGAAATCTATTCCAAAAACGTCAAGCCGATGAAAATTGAAAATTTGATAAATGGTGCGCGTTTTTCCGCTTTTTTGCGTGTTTTAGAAAATTAGGAGCGCGATAAAATCTCTCAGAGTGGCCGCACCATGATGAAACTTTCACGAAAAATCCTATCATAAATGCGAAACCGAAATCTATCCCTGATGGTAACTTTTTATAATCATGAAGAAATGCAAAGAATTCCATAAATGTCTTATGTTAATTACAAAATACAAGCATACAATTCGCTATGATCGAGGTAACTAAGAAAGAACGCTCAATAGATATCGGAGTAATAGCACTCATAGCCAATTTGATAAACAACAAAATAATGAATGAAATTTAAATGAAACGATGAGCTGATTTTCATAAAAGCATTCGGCCGGTTTTCCAACTTTAATATTATTTCAGTCAATGTAATTAAAGCAATGTAATTAAATCTGCTTTCAAACTAACAATGCGTCTGACCGTTTCATGGTCCCCTTTAAAAAACACTCAACATATCGTCACCCTTGAGCAAATTAAATCAATTCACTAAATAATGCACATTTCAAGAATTTTGGACACTTTTAAATTTTCGTCGTAAATGTACAAATGACATTTTGAATTAGTGTTGGGTCACTCAATAGGGACTCCTTCACTTTGGACGGCACACTCGAGTGAACGGTAATGCGCCGCTAACTCGAGCGAATGAGCTGTTCCTTCGAATTGAGCGGCACACTGGAAAAAGCAGCTCGTTCCGATCGAGCGGCATCTTTGAAATGAACGCTTCTTGCGATTTGAGTAAAATTCGAAAGTGTTGTCTACAAATTTATGCGCATAAATATTCAATGAGCTATTCTGCAGTTTGAATGAAATGACTAAATTCGGTCAATATGAGCAAAACTTTGATTTGGTGATGGATCTTAGGCTAAGTTTTACGGTTTCCGAGATATTTTGAGAAATATGTTAAATATTATCATCTTGAAATTAATAATTAGTAGAGAAAAGTAACACATTTGATGATAAAGTGAACGAGTGAGATGCATAGAGCAAACGATGATGTATTTGCAGTATCGTTTGTTTCGTGTGAGCTCCGTGTGTCGAGTAGTGTTGAGTCGCTCCTTCATTTAAAGTGTGCCGGCTCTTTTCGCTGCGCTCACTCAAACGTGCCGTTCATTCGTTCAAAGTAACGAATCATAAAGTGAGCTACGCTGCTCCGCACCGTAACATTCCATAGTTCGTTATTTTAATCCAACGAGTGCTGCGGCACACTAACCTCATACGAAACGAACGATCGAATGAACGATACTACAATTATATCATCGCTATACGTCTCAATCGTTCGCTTCTTTATCAAATTAATTTCGATCGATATGAGGAAAATTTGGGGGTTAATCCTGGGAGTGTTGTTCATTCTGAAGGATCCGCTCGATCGGAATGAGTCACTCTTTTTAAATGGGTCGCTTTTTAGTGTGCCGTTTTTTTTCAATAGTTCCGCTCACGTTACTCAAGTGTGCCGTTCAAAGTGAACATCTCGTTATTGAGCGACGCAACACTAGTGTCGAGGCACTCAGTAATGTTTGTTCGTTTGAAGTTACGAACGAATGCCACGGCACAATATGGCGTAGCTCGCTGGACGTTTGGGTGAGCGGAGCGAAAAGATCCGACACACTTTTAATGAATGAATGATCAACACTATTTTAGATAATTTAAGAACTTCGCAACTAGAGAGTCAAAGAATATTGTTTTTTTTTTTAATATTAAAAATTTAATTAACCCATCGGAACTTATGTAAATTCTTCTATTAACTTTTGTGAAATTCAGTGTGAGTTCGTTCAAGTTCTGTGTTTTACTTGAGTATTTGTTGAGATTCAATGACGCTGGAAATCAGAGGAAAATTGTATTCAGTTAATCTAAAATTCGTAACTATCTGAATAATCTAAGCCATATCTCGTAATTGTTGTCTTAAGTAGTAATTCATCAAACTTCTAATGAAATAATATACTTCTGAAGTTTCAGCATATCCTAAGAATTTATAAACTCCATACAAGGGTTATTAGGTAATATAGTTGTTTTTCCAAGCAAATTAGAATTTCCGCCTGAAGGAATCTCTTTCCCTATTCAATCTAACAATACCTCTGAATTAATAGCGTTCCACCCTTATGACCTGTCAGAAACTTATCGCTAATACCATCATACCTAAGTTAACAAAATCAATTAACCGAAATGAACGACCCGCTAATGGGTCTTATCGAAGCAACATTAAACATGTTTCTAACGGTTGACGCGCCCTAATGGACCATTAAACGAACTTGAGAAATATTCTAATATACGTAAGAGATATTTTATAGTATTTATTGCGGACAATCATACTTTCATTTCAAGACTCGGAAGATCTTATTATGTCTATAAAAGATATCAAATAATTTTATTTTTGTCATAAAAGCCACTGAATTCCGGATGAAACAGGAAATGTTGGATTAGTTTCACTGTTTTAATAATTTTGTGAGGATTTATTGCTCGTTGTATTTATAACAATTATCTCCACTGTTTCTTTGTGGGTAAAAAAGAATTTTTGAAGAGCCAAATAATGTAAAACACGTAATTCAAATAAAGGCTCAATGAAATGGAAAAAAAATTATTAGTAAATAAATACGAAAGATTCTGTCGTGTGAAAAAAGTTAGGATCAATTCTATTTAAGTTAGATTTTTTCCAAGAGCACAAATTTCGTTTCATTTGAGTGAAATTCCGCCGAACATAGTCCCTTTGGATTCGGATAGTCTTTTATGCAATCAGTCATCGGAGGAATTGAAAGGTCTAATGAAATCATATTCCCACCTTTCGCCGGATCCGAGATTTTTCCAAGCGCTAGCCTGCTGACCGGAAATCGTTGCTGGGCCTTCTTCGTGTTTCCGACGATAAAATCTACCACCCACCCTTCTGATGAACTGATCGTTATCCGGTTGTTCATCACCAAAGCGCGCCTTTTTCCTTAGTAGTTGCACCGTCAAGGCGTACGTTGTCACCATTATCACCATAGGTATGTAAAAAGCAACAAGTGAGCCAAAAACAAAAAATGCGCGATTGTTAATAACGCATCGGCCAGGCTGCGGCATAATATTTTCAGGATTCACGATGCCTAAAATGCAAAATCGGTTTGATTAGTCGGAAACGATTCGAGAGTATAAACATCGTTTCAACTTGTCTACTCACCCAAAACAGTGATGGAGCTCGAGACAATCATTGCGAGCAACCAAGCGAGAGCAATACGAAGAACAACTGTTCGCGTGGTGGTTGTGTGACGCGTTTTCAGTGGATTCCTGATACCCAAGTAACGACCCAAACTGATGAAACACATGTGCATTATCGAGGCGGAACAAGCGAGGACGTCACAGGTAACGTACACGTTACACCATATGACACCAAATGGCCAATTTCCTGGAATGTAACCATAATAATGTAAACTAAAAATAATAGAATATTAAAAATATTAGCTACAAAAATACAAATTCATTCATATAAATTCATTGTAATTCCCCGACGCGGGGAGCTTATACAGTCAGTTACGAAATGACGGATGCGCCGGTATTCAAACATAAAAATATGTTTTTTCCGGTTTGTAATAGGAGCAACTGAACGAAAGTGTTCAAGGTCCAGATGAAATATGCTGCTTGGAAATTCGCAATGTGTAACTGTCGCAAAAAGAAATCGAGATAATCGAGAAATAAATCGCCTATTCAAAAAATCACGAATCCTGACCAGATTTCGCAAGAATATTTGCTACGTACTGCCATCCATTAGAGTCCCTTTTTTTTCAACTGCCTGTTCATACCCTCCCTACCCCCTCCACCTTTCACATAATGGGAACTTTTAGAAAATTACAACCGCCCTCTCAAATTAAAAGCTTAGCTGGATGACGTTTCAGAATGCGGCATCGCGAAGCGGCGTCGGCGACGATAAGAGACCACGAAACAAATTCCGCACAGAGTGATACAGGATCAGATGTTATCAAGTAAAGTACCGGATTTTCGGATACCTTTCACCCTTAATTTCAACCCTTCTTGTCTGGCTGGTTAATTGATTGCAAACGATGTGGCACGGCTTAAATTTTCAACCCCCGGCTTCCTTACCATTCTACTTATCAACATTTCTACCGAAGTTACGGAGAGAATTTTCGCAGTTCACTCTTTCTTATTTCACTTGATTTATCAAGTAGCCCATCGTCTTCGGGTGAAGTATTTTCAACTCACAAAGCACTTTTCATTGGTTTTTTATTGGTCATTCAGAAAGGAAGTTCATTATTTAACTGATGGAACTTCACGACAACTTGACAGCTCGATATGAAAAAGTATTTTTTGAACTAGACTTTTGAAAATTGTAATCGAAGAGCACACTACTTTCACCTGAAATAATAAATTTTAATGTGCGATGAATATTTGACGGTCTAGATAAATGAACTTTTTTATAAATTAATATTATACTTTTTTAGACTCTATTTATTATTTTGTAATATAAATGTTCAATACTTTTCAATGTACCGGTATTTCTGTATTGTATCGTTATAATAATTTTTTTAATCATCGATACTTCAAAGTAGTGGATAACTGAACTCGGATCACAGTGCAACAGCTATTTTGATCTGCTTAAAATTGAGTCGTTACACTATCTTAAAGATACATCTTTTAAATATTTGGTATAAAATTTTCATTTTCATGGAATATTATCGAGCATTCTATTAAATTTTCCAATAGTTCCTTATCTCACAATTAATATTTTTCTTTCAACTTTCATAAAGAAATTATAATTTAAAAATAGATACGAATGAAAGTTTGTTCCTATATTAAACTAGTGAATGTTATTCTTTTTTTTTTTAATTTAATTACGAAACTTGTGCTAAAAAAAATAAAATCGATGGTTTTCCGTGAATTTTGAAATTTTCGCTAAAACGTTGTGTTTTGAAAATTCCACAATTAGTAAACGAAAAATTTCAGATTTGTAGTCCGCTTTTAATATTTTCTCCCAATTGTACCAAAACATGGTCGTATAAACATCGAAATGTGCTAAAAAAAAACTTTTGAAATTCCGTGATTCCCTAATTATCGATTGACAAAATTCCAGATTTTTATTCTGTCTTCAATGTATTTCATTTATCCCACCTAAAAACACGGCAATAAAAACAGCGCGAATGGTTTAAAATGAAATAAAACTGATGATTTTCCGTTAACTTTCAAATTTTCGTTAAAAACGTATTTCGAAAATTTCCTCATTATTGATCGAAAAAATTTCAGTTTTCTATTCTGCCTTTAATATTCTGTCCAAACTATACAAAAAAAACTGGTACAAACATCGAAAATGTGCTCAAAAAAATAAAACTTTTATATTTCCGTGACTTTTGAAAATTTCGGTAAAAATGTTCTATTTGGAAAACTCTTCAATTTTTGATCGGAAAAATTTAGGAATTGTACTTTGTCTTTACTATTCTTCCTAGATTGTGCAAAAGCACCGTGGCATAAACATCACAAAGGTGCAAAAAAATGAATCTTATGAATATCCGTGGATTTTGGAAATTTCGGTTAAAACGTTGTTTTTCGAAAAGTCTCCAATTTTTGATCAGAAAATTTTCAGTTTTCTATTCTGCCTTTAATATACCTTTCAAAATATACAAAAACGAGGTGGTATAAACATTGCAAATATGCTCAAAAAAAGGAAACTTAATTTCTGTGAATTTTGAAAATTTCGGTGAAAACGTTCTATTTAGAAAAGTCCTCAATTTTTCATCGGGAAAATGTCGGAATTGTATTTCAACTTCAATATTTTTTCAGATTCTGTGAAAGCATCGTCGCATAGACATCGCAAATGTGCAAAAAAAAAACATTATGATTATCCGTGAATTTTGAAAATTTCAGTGGAAAAGTCTCTGATTTTTTATCAGAAAATTTCAAGTTTTCTATTCTGCCTTTAATATTCTTTCCAAACTATACGAAAACATGGTGGTATAAACATTGCAAATGTGCTCAAAAAAAGTAAACTTATGAATATCCGTGAATTTTGAAAATTTCGGTGAAAATGTTCTATTTAGAAAAGTCCTCAATTTTTCATCGGAAAATGTCAGAATTGTATTTCAATTTCAATATTTTTTCAGATTCTGCAAAAGCATCGTCGCATAAACATCGCAAATGTGCAAAAAAAAAGAACATTATGATTATCCTTGAATTTTGAAAATTTCAGTGGAAACGTTGTATTTCGAAAAGTCTCTAATTTTTAATCAGAAAATTTTCAGTTTTCTATTCTGCCTTTAATATTCTTTCCAAACTATACAATAACATCGTGTTATGAATATTGCAAATGAGCTTAAAAAAAGAAAACATGAATTTCCGTGAATTTTGAAAATTTCGGTGAAAACGTTCTATTTAGAAAAGTCATCAATTTTTAATCGGAAAAATTTCAGAATTGTATTTTACCTTTACTATTCATTCCAGATTATTGAAAATCATCGTGGCGTAAACATCACAAAGGTGCAAAAAAAAATGAATCATGAATTTCCGTGAATTTCGAAAATTTCGGTTAAATCGTTGTTTTTCGAAAAGTCCTTAATATTTGATCGGAAAAGTTTCTGAATTGTATTTCAACTTAAGTATTCTTTTCAGATTGTGCCCAAGCACCGTAGCATAAACATCGCAAATGTGCAAAAAAAAATGAACATTTTAATTATCCGTAAATTTTGAAAATTTCAGTAAAAACATTGTATTTCGAAAAGTCTCTAACTTTTGATCAAAAAATTCTCAGTTTTCTATTCTGCCTTCATTATTCTTTCCAAACTATACAAAAACATGGTGGTATAAACATTGCAAATATGCTTTAAAAAAAAACATAAATTTCCGTGAATTTTGAAAATTTCGGTGAAAACGTTCTATTTAGAAAATTCCTTGATTTTTGATCGGAAAAATTTCAGAATTGTATTTTGCCTTTAATATTCTTTCAAGATTGTGCAAGAGCACCGTAGCATTAACATCGTAAATGTGCAAAAAAAAATGAACATTATGGTTATTCGTAAATTTTGTAAATTTCAGTATTTGTATTTCGAAAAGTTTTTGCATTTTGATCGGAAAAATTTTAGAAGTGTATTTTGCCTTTAATATTCCTTCCAGATCGTGCAGAAGCATCGTGGCATAAACATCACAAAGGTGCAAAAAAGAATCATGAATTTCCGTGAATTTTGAAAATTTCGGTCAAAACGTTGTTTTTCGAAAAGTCCTTGATTTTTGATCGAAAAAAATTTCAGAATTGTATTTTACTTGTAATATTCTTTTCAAGTTGTGCGTTTCTTTCAAGTAAAAAGCAGTTTTTGATAAGAATTAAAATGAAATGAGCAATGAACATGATATATAAATTTATATTATTGATTTATACTTCGCTCTAAACTTCTGTTGTGTATCGATAGTGGGACAACGAGAAATCTATGTGATCCAACTAAATGTTCCAGAATAACAGAACATATATCCCGATCCAATATATTTTGAGACGATGAATTACCCTCGAAAATTGTTTTCCATATTTCCTTTAAAGTCCCAAATACGTTGAACTGATAGGGAGGCATTAGCTCTCGTAGGCAGCGTTTAAATTGAAACCATTTTTTGTCGACTGTCAAAGTTTATCCCTAAAGTTCCTCGTTCGCACGACTGGCAAGCTTGTTCCGAGATCTTTCCATCTTCAATGTTCTTTGAGAATTAACGAACTCTTTGTTTAAAGTTATATTTTCACTCGTTACTAAGGGGTGACGTCTTTTGTTTTACCTTTATCTTTGATATACCTGAAAGCCACTGCAACTGATTAACATAATTCTGTAGAGTTACGAAAACATGACAAAAATATTGCTTCCTTTGAAAATACATTTTATTAATTTCATGTTTTTGTTGTTGGAAGACGGGAAAATATAATTATCCGAATTATTTACCGTAGATATAATCACTTCAACAAGTTTCAGAGTGAATACAATAAAATGTCCCCATTCATAATTCATTCAGTTTTAGAATCACAAAGTGCCACTCAAAATTGCTTAGTATCAACAATAAATAATAGGATGAAAACATTCCCTTACCATTCACAAATGTACTACGACACCATGGAGATACTTGTTATGGAAATTCCCATTTCTCTCCCCTGGAATAAGTCCCAATATTGGGGAACTGAAAGCGACATACGTATTTTCCCGAGCGGTTCGTAGGCATGGAAGGCGATTGCGAAAATCAACATAGCTTTCACGAATATACGGGAACCGCAAGACGATCACCCTTTATCGAATTTTCCACCAGTGCTCGTACAGATGGAGGCGTTAAATATTTATAGTTTTTAGGAGGGCGGGGGACCAAACTTCCCGAATCGGAAACGAACAAAGTAAAGAACCGAAATTAAGCCTTAGGTGACGAAGTTCCCTGTCGGAAAAACTGCGAGCATTCCTCGATACTTCGGAAAAGTTTTCCGGTGGAGTTCCTCTCGATTCGAAACTTTACCGATGAAAACGGTATAATCGGTTTCTTGATGGAAATTGGTAACTGAAATTTGCCGATTCATAAATCGAATTGACAAATTGGGGGTTTTAGTGATTCGGAAATGTTTGACACCACAAATCTTTACTTCAGTATCAGCATAATAAGTTGCTTAATTTTTTCTGCTGACTCGGAAGGATAATGTGTCAGCTGAAACGATAAATATAGACCACCTAAAGAGAAAAACGAATACATTAACAATAACTGTATAAAATAAATTACATTGATCAGATGATACAAATAATGGAAATTCCTATCAGCTAAATGTAATGAAGGAAAAAGAATATTGAACGGAGTTGAAAAAAAACCTTTTTATTATGTAAATTACATTCGATATACAACCAATAGATGCTTTTCAAATTTCGGGATCATAAATATATCTCTTTATGTTTCTTCGTCGGAAATATGATGAAGACGCCAGTCTGTTATTCGGGCCGTAAATTTAACGATCTAAGAAAAGCAGAAGCACGAAGAGCTAAAGCCCGTCATTTTCCGATATAATTATTTTACGACGTGAATTTTCATAACTAAACCGATTTGAAGGTCGTTCCGTACTAACTCCACACTCGAATTCCGAAAAGTGGCGCCGGGTGAATTCGTGTAAGACTTTCAACAACCTGAATTCAGTTATTACAGAGCGGTAATGTAATGTTATTCTTAAGAAAGTCTTTTATTTTGTTGGGTTGTTTCCGATTATTTTCGACTACAATATGTTAAAATGAAAAATGGTATGAATTTAAATTGAACGAAACTTGTATAGTGTACGGAAATGTTTACACTGTATCATGGATATTAGTAATTCTTTTCTGTTATGGGAAATGTATGGGAAAATGCTTCGGTAGACAAGGCTCTTGTGGAAACTCATGTTCCGTTATTAAACTGCTCGAATCCACTTCAAATATACAGGGTGTGTCACGACCACCTTCGTCGATCCATATAGGAAGAATCTGACAGATTTCAACTTTTGAAATTAAATAAGTTGCACGAGGGCTACCCCGACAAAATATTTTCAGCTCGATGCTACTTCCGGTTATACGGAAAACAGATCTAAAGTTTCTTATTTCAAATGGAACAGCCTGTATATTATTGAATTTTTCGATTTTTATTTTTATTCTAAGATGATAATGTGTTACTTCCCTATACTCATGTGCAACCGTTTATGATTTATTCAAATTTTGACAGTTTAAGTCGTTCGTGATAAAATTGTTAACTGAAAAACGAGATTTTCCAATGCTGATCAGATTTCAGAAATGGCTTCTCAAAGGACTATTTTGTCATAGGTTGGTTGAAAATATGGCATATCGTGTATTGGAGGCTCAGAAAAGTCCGAGCAAAATAGATTTCAAAAAACGTCGAAATTACCAAATTTTCAAATACAAACCGTCCTTTTTTTTATGTCATATTAATCTGCAAAAAAGAAGGTAATTATTATTATTTAATTTCAATATTTTTTGAGATATTTCAACTTGAGTAGGGTTATATCAAAATGTTACAAATGTTGGGAAATTCTGTGCTCCACTGCTTCTAGTCTATGGTAGTTCAAAATGTGATGTTAAGTAGTTTCAAAGAAACAGCTGTTGCTCGTTAATTGGACAGATACCTATAAGTTTGTACAAAAATGCCCAAGAATGTGATCAAATAATATCCACACATGTCCCAAAATAACATCACGTGTAGCAATTGGTGCATTTGGTTATCTCAGTCGAAACATTTCACAACTTCTGGATATAACTTTATCACATTCTTGATAAATAAATAACAAGTTGAAGAAATCTTCATTACTAAACCCTAATCGAGATATGTAATGAATTTAAGCTATCTGTTTAATTAACGAACAATAGGTATTTCTTTGAAACTAGTTAATTTCATGTACAGGCTGCTCAAAAAAGTCCTCAAAATAGTTTTTAGAAAAAGCAGAAATCTCAGAAGTTTCAAAAGCAAACCGCCATTTTTTTTTCTGTCATATTAAATTACAAAAAACAGAAGGTAAAATGTTATTGAGGTTCTCCAGATCTAACCTTGATAATTTTTGAGATATTTCAACTTAAGTATGTTACAATTGTCGAAAAATTCTGTGCTACAGTGTTTTCAGTCTATGACAGTTCGAAATTTAAAATAAACTAGTTTCAAAGAAATACTTTCAACTTGTTATTTGTTTATCAAGAATGTGATAAAGTAATATTCAGAAGTTGTGAAATGTTTCGGCTGAGATAACCAAATGCACCAATTGCTACACGTGATGTTATTTTGAGACATGTGATAAACGTCTGGATCACATTCTTGGACATTTTTGTACAAATTTACAGGTATCTGTCCAATTAACGAGCGACAGCTGTTTCTTTGAAACTACTTAATGTCACATTTCGAACTTTCATAGACTGAAAACAGTGGAGCACAGAATTTTCCAACATTTGTAACATTTTGATATTATAAACCTACTTAAGTTGAAATGTGTCAAAAATTAACAAGGTTAGATCTAGAGAACCACAGTAACATTTTACCTTCTTTTTTTGTAATTTAATATGACACAAAAAAATGGCGATTTGCATTTGAAACTTTGGAGATTTCTGCACTTTTTGAAATCTATTTTATCCGGACTTTTTTTACATGATATGCTATTGTTTCAACTAACTCATGACGAAATAGTCCTCAACTCGTTTTTGAAATCTGACTAGCATGGAAAATCTCGTTTTTCAGATATCGATTTTATTTTAAACTGTCAAAAATTTTCAAAAGAATCAAATGAATCATAAATGGTTGCACATAAGAATGGAGAATTCACCTTATTGCTAGCGAATTGATGTATTATGCCACACAAAATTATTCATTTTATAATAGCAAATTTTTTCGGAAAATTTGATTAACCAACCGGAGGTATTGAAATTGACAAAATTGAAAAATGCGCACGATTCAATGCAGTTATGTCCAAAGAAGTACATTTTGGAGCATAAATTCCTACCCTGATAGTTCAGTGAAAACGTCATAACTGGGTTACTATTTCTTCTTAGTAGTTACATTTATGTGACAATGGAGAGAATTCTGACAAGGGAGCCTGTAGGAATTATCCTATTCATATTCATTCGAATGATAAAGAAATATCATCCCGCAGACATTTACTAAACGATAACAACGTTTTCTTCTCTACTTATTTCCGTTTACCGACGTATCTCGCGCAGGGAATTTTCCTTTTCTAAAGTTTTGGTGATTCGAAATCAAAAATGAAATCACCCATAAAATATGAGTATTTTCGAACATGCAACGTGCAGGTCTTAGAAAAACCTAAATAGTATACAAGTTAGTGAGATAAAAATTGGCACTCACCCAAGATGCCGGGTATCGCACCCAAGGGCATGACGAAAAGACTGACCAGAAGATCGGCGATCGCCAGCGAAAGCAGAAAATAATTCGTCACGTTCTGCAATCTCCTGTCGAAAATAACCGCCAAACAAACTAAAATATTTCCCAAACCGCCCGCAACGATAAACACCGCGACAAATAGAAAGCTCCAATCGTATTCTTCGGCCGGCGAAAACGTCTCACCCACATCGCACATCCACCAAACGTCACTCTGATTCACCAGAATGCAATTATTCCGATCCTGCGGTATTTTCAACGAGAATTCACCGACGTTCTCGCCGAAATACTGGACGGTTATCGTTTTTTCGATAGAGCGATCGGCACACGAAAAACATCCGAAAACATCCTTTAATTTCGAACTTTGTTCGCAATAAAATTCGGTCAAAGTTTGCCCATTCATGCGGCACGAGAAATTCAAAGTCGAGTTCTTCTCGCATTGCGAGGACGCCATCGGATGACAGATTGTCGATTGGTCAGTCAGCTTCGCCGTCGGCGATATTCTCGGTTGCAGCATCGTGAAAATGATTCTCTGAAAAATTTCGTTTCAGTCAATTTTTATGATTTTCAATAAGGCACATACATTTGCCACACCTTCGATGAAATTAAATGAAGACAGTCTGTTTTGCGTTCCTTTTTGCTAAATATCATTCAATTTTTAAAAATTTGACGAAATCTGCTCAATTTTTTCAGATTCTTCTGTAAAATTAGTTATTGTAAATGGTGTGAAGTAGAAATAACGGTAAACCAATTTCACTCACTGAGCTCGAAATTATTTTGAGACATTACATCCAAAGTTCTACACGATTCATGAATCATAACAGAATGGTGAATTAAAAAAAATTCTTATTAATTTCAGTTTGTAGGTGGAAAACAAAATTGGTCTTAGAGAACGAGCCAACTCATGAACCAGTTGATTATCTGTTACTCCACTCTAGTGGAATTGCAATTCAAAAGAGACAATCGGATTAAAATAAGAGTTAAGGCCAGTGCGCACTATTCGGAGTTACGCAGCAACGGAACAGAACACTACGGGAAGCAAATTTTCATCTGCACGAGTGGCCGGCAAAAATGAATCGCTGAATACAAAAACCACTTAAGTTAGCGAAATCAGATGTTTCAGGAGGTTGCAAAAAGGCCCTAACACCTCCAAATCTTCAAATGCTCGAACATTTGTTCAATTTATAATAACATGCTGCCAAGCAAATATAATTTTGACTCCACAGATTTTCAGCCTTGTTCCACTCAAAAAGTGTACATTTAGTCAAAAAAATCGGAAGTGAAGTTCTTTATCTTTATGACATAAGAACTTAAAGAATTATTCAACTATTACAACAGATTATTTTTAACCATAATCATTGGGAAACAAGCATTTCTCAATGAACTTGACACTGCTGTTTCTGTGCTTTCTTTTCCGAGGAAAGGACTGAAATCTTTCGAACGTAGTTTTTGTACTCAATACGCATCTTACCTTCCAGAGCTTGTTACCATCAAAAGGAATTTTCGAGTTTGTATTGTTGATATAGTTTCCGCACATAGAAATTCAATGACCATATTGACTAGTGTTGGGTCGCTCAGCGCTGTCTGACACGTTACCATTCACTCAAGTGTGCCGTTCAAATCGAACCACTCATTACTGAGCGACCCAATCATAGCCAATATGCTGGACATATAATTTCGATAAGAAAAATGATTCAAACAAGAATCGAAGAATACCCACTGAAAAAAAAGTGACTGCGTTACACTATGTGACACGTTACCGTTCACTCAAGTGTGCCGTTCAAATCGAACGACTCCTTACTGAGCGATCCAACACTAGTCAATATGGTGGATATATAATTTCGATAAGAAAAATTATTCAAACTAGAATCAAAAGGATGCCCACTGAAAAAAAAACGAATGTTTTACACTGAGTGACACGTTATCGTTCACTCATTACTCATTACTGAGCAACCCAACGCTAGTCAATATGGAGGATATATACTTTCGATAAAAAAAATTATTCAAACCAGAATCAAAAGAATACCCACTGAAAAAAAGCGTCTAACTTCAAAAGGACAACTCATTCGCAGTGAAAGACTCTGTCAAGATCTTGAGATTTAGATATTGAGAAATATCAAAAAACTATTGTGAAAACTACACAAACAAGTGAACAGAAAGGAAGTGAAAACTATAAATTTTCCACTTACAAAATCTTGAGATTTTGATATTGAAAAACATCAAAAGACTATTGTGAAAACTGCACAAACAAGTGAACAGAGAAGAAGTGAAAACTATGAATTTTCCACTAACCTAAAAATTCCTGAATGTTTTTAGTTTATTTTTTCATTTTTTCTAAGATTTGGTGTGCATAAAATATTTTCCTAGAAGAGCATCCTTGCCACTTCAAGTGCTTTCACTTCATCCGTTTTGGGGACCACACGTGAATAATTGAGTTAACCGCATTATCGTGGACAGTATTCATGCGATTACACAAGCCTGCGACTAAAAAATTGCATAGGATTTTTTTTCATTTTCTTGTAGATTTTGACCTCCCAAAATCAAGAAAAATATTCAAAACATTCTATCACATAGGTTTTTATAGATATAAGTAACAACATAAAAAAATATTTAAAAAATAAGATCAAAAAATAAACTTATGTGGTATTTTTATTCAATAAAATGACAAAAATATTGAAATAAGGATATTTACAATGTTAACGATTCTCTGTTACCACCTCTTCGATGGCAGGGGATCCTGACTCAAGGTTGCAAGACGAGTTTGAAAATCCATTTCTTACACTCTCACATGGACTATTTTCCTGAAAAACTGGGAGCTAACAGTGAAGAACAGGGAGAGCCGTTTCACCAGGATATCTGCGATATCGAAAGGCGGTACCAAGGAAGATGGGATGTCACTATTTTTGAAGACTACTGCTTAAGCGGGAAACTAACCAAGGAAATTAGAAAAGGACTCGGCGAAATACTAAGGAAAAGAAGAAAAGTTTTCATAATAAAGATGGATAAGTATATGTATATTTGTATTATTTGTTGCTTCTAAAAAATATTATACAAAATATTATTCAAAATTGTAATTTTTAATAAACAAGTGCTTTCACCAATTTTTTGTGTTTGAATTGACAAAAAACCCTCACGTGATGAAAAAAAATGGTCATCATTTTTGAGATTAGCGCATTCTAAAACACATAATATATCTCGTGCAGTTGACAGAAACAATTTTTTTCGCAGACCTCTCATTATTAGCGCCGAAACCTGGGATAAATTTTATTGTCATAGATCCCATAACAGTAAATATGAGTAACTTTTTCGGCAACGGCATTTATTTTTAGAACAAAATCTGTAAACTGTGACAAGAGGCTGCGGTTCAAGTGAAGAGGGCGCCGAAGGCGCCCCGCGGCCGCCGGAAGCGCCATGGCGCCGAAGGCGCCCTACTTTGTCCTCCACAACCTCCTCAACTGAATTGATTCTTGACGTATGTTCTCAGATCACGCGCATTGCAAAACTAAATTTTCTTAAGAAAGAATATGATTGCCATAGTTAATGCTCAAAAGATTCGTATTGTGTATAGAATGAACGGGCGATAGTGAGCGGAGCGAAAAGATCCGGCACACTTCAAACGAACAAACAATCCATCATTAATATTGAATAACAGAAAAAATTGTCTTTGCTTTATTCATTGTGTTCGGCTTCGCTTGCCGAAATGCACTACTCGATATTTTTCCCGTTCAGAGTTGCAGCGACGAGGCGCCAATCGTCGGCACAGTTCGTCCAGTGGTCACTAGGATAACTTCATTTGAAGTGGGCCACTCCACTCACCTAAACGTGTTGTATCGTCCATTCAAAGTAACGAACTATAGATTACGGCACAGTGAGCTACGAGTGCGCTACCACACTCGCACGTTTCGATAGAGCGGCACAGTTCGTTTTAAAGGATCTTATCACTGTCAGTGAGCAGCTCTTTGCATGTGAGTCCCTCATTTATTACATTGTACAGCATGTCACCATTCACTTAAATCTGTCGCTCAAACTGAGCGGCCCAAAACTAGTTACCACTCGTTTGGATGTAAACTAAGGATGATGCGTTCCGCCGTGTTCCGTTCTATTTTTCCGTAAAAAACGTTGAGGCTTTGGAATTTCAATGCAAAGCACTAGTTTTCTCAGAAACACTGAATATTATGATTTTAAATTAAGGTAACTAAATCTAGTTTCTTCACAGTTTCCAATCTATTTTTCAGTAAAATAGTGAAAAGTTATGAAACCATGAAATAAACGAGCGAATTAACATTCAATTCTGCTACTGAAAAAAAAATCAAACCGTTAAGACAAAACTGAAGGTTTCTGCCAGTAAAAATAAAAAATGTGATAACGGATCCGTTTATTGAACGAGACTTGATTAGTCGTTGTTGCCTTCATCGTCCCTAGAGGCGAGATTAAGATTGACAAGGGAACTACGAGACGAGGGGGAATTATTTCGACACCGTTTTTCGCGATCGCTGATCTGCATGTTTATAAAATTTTATAACTTAATAGCGGATAACCGGCGACTAAATATTTAGACCATTTGAAAAGACGAGAAGCGAGTATATAAAAATATCGTAAAATTTTACGATCAATAATCGGAGTAATTAAGTAAAACAGATCGACTAACAAGGTGGGGGTGAATTCTAAACAATCTTATTTACGAATATTATTCGCGACGCCGAAAGGAATCTGTCGATTGGATTTCCCGCACGTCGGCTGGATTTTTCTCCCATAGAATGTACCGAATCTAATTTGCACGAGTCTGGTTTTGTTACGGTATTCAGTTTACACAATGGCGAACCTCCCTTGCGGAATTTGAATTCGAAACGTTTCACGGTTTTCCGAACAAGAAACAAAAGGGTAATTCAAAACTTGTCATCTATTAAGACACTCGAAACCGGTTGCGAATTAATTCGTTAATATTAATATAAAGTATTGGAGGGATATTCAGCTAACAATTTTCAGCCACAATTATTGAAAGTTTCAATTGGCGCGTCACGTCTTCTTTACTCGTTTAGAATCCGGATGCTTTTTTTTCATGGGGATAATAATCAGGTTTTTTAATTATAAAGACACTTGTTGCGCGTTTAATATTCAGTGCTTTTTTTGGCGATTTAAAAGTTTCAAACTTTTTTTTTGTGTTACTAAAGTATCAAGGGAATAAAAGTTATTTGTACAAATTAAAATTAATTTTTCTTCAAACATATTTGTCCGGGCTAAGATATTTTCTTCGCAGACATTTTTTCATTGTTACTGTTCGTTTCTTTTGAATTTAAATTATCAACTGGTAAAGAATAAACGTTATCGTGCTCTACTGCATTTCCTATATACTTCAAGGAAAAGTTACCTACCTTATTGCGTAACAGCGACAACAAATATTAATTTTTTTCGAGTCGCAAAAACATAATTCCATTTACCTTAATCAATATTAACGATGAAGTTTTTTTCCAACGGATACGCTCCAAGACAATTAATATTTCGTCTAATTGATATTTGTGACAGGCCCAAGGCAAACGGAACTTTCCATACAATGTAACAAAATCTGCCGTAATATATAAAACAACTCACCCCTTTACGAATGACCCAACGAACCCCTAATTAACCGGGGTGCCAGTAAATCTTGCCATGGTAGGTATCAATTAAGGGCGCGCGATGAATCAACCACCGACGATCGGCAGTAGGGGTGTTTTTCAGTTCTAATCAACTCCGAATGAAGCGGCGCGAACTGTTGACAAGAAAATCGCTTGTCGCTATTGGCCGACGGATGGAGAGCGACTGAATGAGGAAAGTGCGTCTCGGGCGCAGAATGTTTGAAACTTGCGCGTCCGAAAATTCAAACATTATGTATATCGATTACTACAATGGAAATCTCAAATTTTCGGAAATTCGCTCGTAATAAGCTTGATCATCGCCTAGGTATGGAATATTCCAATGAAAATTACATTAAGTTCAGTCATGGGTATGTTATTTCCGTTTTCCGCATGGTTCATTAATTTTTCATATTCACTTTGGCGCTGTTTCATAAATTATATGAGATTTTTGATCCATATTTCCCATTAAAACCAGCCACATTCTAAGATGATGTGACTCGTTTCGTAAGTTCCACTTGGCGCTGCGCGATTGAATCGTAGATTCAAAATTATATTATAAATTCCAAAAAAAAAAATGATATTAAATTTTATCCGATATATCGATAATTCGAATCTTACTTGTTCATCTAATAAAATCAAAACGAAGAAATTACAGAAAAAAAATTTTTATAGAAAAATATACATTTAGTAAAATAACAAAAAAGTTTTATCTTAACTTTAAAAACATTAATACATCAGGAGAACGACATGCATATTTGACTATCCTAAGGTCATTTCAATGTAGTCGCTTTTAACATTCTGCGCCAGAAAAAAAAATTGCAATTTTTGATATTTTTTGGCGCATTTCGGAGACACTCTGTATATCGATTCTAATGTTCAGGTCGACGCATTGTAATGAAATTTTCATGAAAAACTCTGTCGAAGATGCTATTACCAACTATACTAAAAACATGCAATCCCAATGGAAATTAAAAATTAAAAATTCAAGTTTTTTATTAAAATTTGTATATAAACTTTCAGGGTGGACGCACTGTAATGAAACTTTCACAAAAAATTCTGTTATAGATACGATAACAAACATGCTGTCCCAATGAAAATTCAAAATTAAAAACATCAAATTTTGTATTAAATTTTAGCGCGTTTCGAAGAGAGTTTGATCATCAATTCTAACTTTCAGGGTGGACGCACTGTAAAGAAACATTCACGAAAAACTTTGTTATAGATTTTTTAGATTCGAAATCTCTTCCAAACATACTTTTCCGATGAAATTTTTAAAATTTTGGTTATATTTTATCGCGTTCCGGAAAAACTTTGTATATCGATTCTAACATTCAAGGTGGACGCACTGTAATGAAACTTTCACGACAAATTCTATGACAGATGCTACTAGGGAATTTACTAAAAACTTACTATCCTGATGAAAATTAAAAATTAAAAAATTCAAATTTTTTAATAAATTGTAGCCCGTTTTTTAGAAATTTTGTATATCGTTTCTAACTTTCACGACGGATGCACTGTAATGAAATTTTCACCAAAAATTTTGTTATAGATACGAATATGAAAGCTACTCCAAACACGCTATTGTGATGAAAATTTCAAGTTTTGTTTATATTTTATCGCGTTTCGGAAAAAATTTTTATATCGATTCTAGCAATCAAGATGGACGCACTGCAGTAAAACTTTCACGACAAATTCTGTTATAGATGCGACTATTAAATTTACTGAAAACTTGCTATCATGATGAAAAGTTGAAAATTAAAAAATTCAACTCTTTGATTAAATTTTAACGCGTTTTGCAGAAACTTTGTATATTGCTTTGAAGTTTCAGGATGGAGGCACTGTAATGAGATTTTCACAAAAAATCTTGCTATAGATACGTATATGAAATCTGCTCCAAACATGCTATTCTGATGAAAATTTCAAGTTTTGATTATATTTTATAGCATTTCGGAAAAATTTTGTATATCGATTCTAGCAATCAAGATGGACGCACTGCGGTAAAACTTTCACGACAAATTCTGTTATAGATGCGAGTATTAAATTTACTGAAAACTTGCTATCATGATGAAAAGTTGAAAATTAAAAAATTCAAATCTTTGATTAAATTTTAACGCGTTTTGCAGAAACTTTGTATATTGCTTTGAAGTTTCAGGATGGACGCACTGTAATGAGATTTTCACAAAAAATTTTGCTATCGATACGTATATGAAATCTGCTCCAAACATGCTATTCTGATGAAAATTTCAAGTTTTGATTATATTTCATAGCATTTCGGAAAAATTTTGTATATCGATTCTAACATTCAGGGTGGACGCACTGTAATGAATCTTTCACGACAAATTCTGTTATAGATGCAACTATGGAATTTACTTAAAACTTACTATCCTGATGAAATTAAAAATTAAAAAATTAAAATTTTTTAATGAATTGTAGCTCGTTTTTTAGAAATTTTGTATATCGTTTCTAACTTGCAGGATGGATGCACTGTAATGAAATTTTCACAAAAAGTTTTGTTATAGATAAGAATATGAAATCTATTCCAAACATGCTATTCTGATGAAAATTTCAAGTTTTGATTATATTTTATAGCATTTCGGAAAAATTTTGTATATTGATACTAACAATCAGGTGGACGCACTGTAATAAAACTGTCACGACAGATTCTGTTATATATGCGAATATGGAAGTTATTACAAACTTGCTATCCTGATGAAAATTAACAATAAAAAATTGAAATTTTTGATTAAATTTTAGCGCGTTTTGAAGAAACTTTGTATATCGCTTCTAACTTTCAGGAAGGACGCACTGTAATGAAATTTTCACAAAAAATTTTGCAATAAATATCATCAATTGCAAACATGCTATTCCGATGAAAGTTTTTTGATCATATTTTATCGCGTTTCAGAAAAATTTTGTATATCGATTCTAACAATGAGGGTGGACGCACTGTACTAAAACTTTCAGGACAAGCTCTGTTATAGATGCGATTACGGAATTTATCAAAAACTTGATATCCTGATGAAAATTAAAAATCAAAAAATTCAAATCTTTGATTAAATTTTAACGCGTTTTGCAGAAACTTTGTATATTGCTTTGAACTTTCAAGATGGATGCACTGTAATGAAACTTTCACAAAAAGTTTTGTTATAGATACGAATATGAAATCTATTCCGAACATGTTATTCTGATGAAAATTTCAAGTTTTGATTATATTTTATCGCGTTTCGGAAAAATTTTGTATATCGATTCTAACATTCAAGGTGGACGCATTGTAATAAAACTTTCAGGACAAACTCTGTTATAGAATTCACCAAAAACTTGATGTCCTGATGAAAATTAAAAATTAACAAATTCAAATTTTTGAATAAATTTTCACGCGTTTTGGAGAAACTTTGAATATAACTTCTAACTTTCAGGATTTAATGAAACTTTCATGAAAAATTTTGCAATAATTGCTATTCCGATGGAAATTTCAAGTTTCAATTTTCTATATCGCACTCATTATTGCGTGAGGGCCGCTCTTTTTTTCCTTATTTGTGTCTGTTTCTTCTCTCCTTTCTAAAAGTTTCGCTACATTTATTTCGACTTTCTTTCAACTGTTTATGTTATGTACATCGTATATTTATTTCGGCTTCAATTTGTATTTTGTATGAATTTGCTAGAATTCATGCCATGTTCTAATCGGTCGCGAACATTTGAAACCCACGAATATCGAATACGCGAATGGCGGCTGCATTTTCCTGACAAACATCAATTTATTTTCAAATCAGTGCAACTCCCTTCCAGACCTAATTTAATCATGTTGAAAAATCGAGGAATCAACATTGTGTAATTTTGAAAATGAAACATCACACCCGATTCATATAAATCTGAAATTTCCATAAAATTCCAATTAACAATTTCCTCCATATTCACATTGTCCACCTGTGATGGTTTATTTTATGACCTCCACGCCACTCGTAATTTCTAATGGTGCTTTGAAATCTCAATCAGCAGCGTTAGACAGATAGCTCCCTTTTTACGGATCAAATCACAATTATTCGTATTAGAAGTAGAGTCTGGACTACAATCGATGTGTTGTCAACAGCTTTAATTGCCATCGTTTGGGGTGTCGAAAAGCGCGTAATGAACCCTCGTCCCAGCTCGTCGATCTCGTGGGTTTTCATGCTGTCCCGAACAAAATAATTTTATACCGACTGTGATGAACGCTTATTAATCCACCGAACTAGAAGACTGAACGCAATTTTTTTTTCAAAACCGTATATCAAAGCGAAAATATGCTAACCTAACGTTCAACGTTTCGATACAACACTGACAAATAACAGACAATACTCAATAATCGATTTTCCGAGACACAATGAAAAACTTTTCCAGGACATCGAATTCGGACGCTGACAAAGTGCTGTATTTATTCGTTCACAAGTGGAGCACCTTGACATTGAATACGGTCACAAACTAAATAGAGCAGAATAGGACATGGAATTCACTTTCCAAACGTTGTCCCAATAGAAGGAAAATAATCAGAAACCGGAGTTTGGCGGAACTTTTTCACGACTTCCGAGAAATCTGAATCGCCGCTATATTTCAACTATCAAGTGTACAAAAAGGTCCACAGCTTCCATATCAAATAAAATGTTTATTTTATAAACTGTCTCGTTATTAAAATAAATAAGTAACATAAAGTACATAAAAGATAGATGCGTGTCTGTGTCACTATGTTCATCAAATAAAATTCGAACAGCACGAAGCTGACTGGGGCAGTCTTGATAAAGATACATCGACAAATTTACTTTCTATAATACAGGAAGAGTCGGAATCGGGTTCGATTGTACATTCTGAGCAGCGGATTTCGGTCTGCAAACACAACCGCTTTCTACGAGCACGTAATCCTGTCCTGTTAACGTCACAGGACCCAGCGGAATCACCAGGAATAGGTACGGAACGTATGTTTGGGCGCATTCGCCCCTTACCACATCGCACTCATTGCTTTCGCATACCTGAAATGGAACAATTTCTGAATTAAAACCAAGGACGAAAAATTACCATATACAAAATTTGTATACTAGAAACTTTTATTGCTGATATAATTCATACCTCAAAGACAACTTGTTGCAAAAGATCTGGAAATTTCTGCACAATCGTCACTGGTTGTCCGGACGTCAAAGATACCCCGTACATAGGGGCTGTGGTATTATATCTTGTTTTGCATAATCGTGTTGGTGTTGCTGTGCATAAATTCGCGGGCGAAACATTCGCAGACTTTCCTGGAAGATAATTAATTTTGTAAATTAAACTTCGACATTCTTCTATAGAAATTAGTTTGGCTTTATAACAACCTTACCCTTTCCTCGATATTAATAATGGAAAGAACTTGGGGAATTGAAAACAATTTTTATCTACCTTTGAAATTTCATTATTTCATTTTACCCGGAAAGGGATATAATAAAATTTTGTAATAATATGAAACATTTTACTCGCTTCTTAGATTAAAGCGAAATGTGCTCAATTCGGTTATGAGGAAACAAAGAATATGTAGAGGTTTTTTTGCTTTTCATGGGAGATTTGCAAGTATTCTTGATGTCCTCATCAAATTATTAAAAATTTCGAAAAATTTGTGGACAGAACAAAGTCTATAAATACTTTCAAAAACAAGTTTATCTTCAGTGGATCACAGTGATTAACAGTCTTTCTTATTTAATCATTTGTACCATTCTTAGGTTTTTTAACCTCAATCCATAATCAAATGTAGAATAAAAAATGAAATAACCTAAAATTCATTGAGATAAAAAAAAATGAATATAGATAACAGTAGAAATTTCTTGGGAGTTTCAATAATATGAAAAATCAACAAAAACATCTGCAAAATGCAATCTGAATTTCACTTTGTCATAAAAATTCTTGCGAAATTCTTAATCATATTTGACGACTTTTTGGACCTATTCGAAGCTCCTTGAAATTTTGTCTCTGATTCCGAAATTTTTTCAAATATTTTGTATTTGAAATTACGTCAATTCTCGAATATTTGTGAAAAAAATATTTTCAGGAGTTCATTTCGGGAATATTTGTTCAAAACGTTCTTAAAATTCTCAAAAACTAAATATAAATTGATTGGCAGCTGTTCTCGAAGAAAGTTCTAATTTTCTACGATCATAATATAATATCATAATAATATTTAACGATGTGAGTCGATAATAGTCTTAGAACAATATCAACGTTCCGTTCAGTATTGTTCCTCCATTCAAAGCATGAGAAATTTTCAAGAATTTTGAAAATTGATTATGGCAATCATAATTCTTTCTTAAGAATATATTTGTGAAATTCGTTACATTTTCCGACCAATCGTGATATCAAAGTCAACCTCAGACGTCGAGTCGGCTGAGGAGGTTGTGGAGGATGAAGCAGTGGCGCCTTCGGCCCCGGGCGAAGGCGCCCCTTCCTCTTAAAACCCGGCCACTCGCCGGTGGAGAATATATTAAATGATACACCAACGATGTCGGTTGTTGAAATTGTTATGGCGCCAATGGCTACGAACTTTATCCCGGGTTTCGGCACTAATCACGACTGCGCTCGCGCAAATCATTTATTGACGAGTCGTTTCCCAAAATGCATGAGGGCCACTGAAGCAACGGAGGCAGCTTGTTCACACCAAACAAAGGAATCATAGTTCGCTTAGTCACAGTTTGCCGCTTTTTGTGCTTTAACCTGTACACACCAAATTCCCAGGAAAAGATTCAAAAACACGAAAATGGTGCGAGACTAAATAAAATCGCCCTAAAAACCACAAAAATAAATTCAACTATTCAAGAATGTTTAGTTTCGTGTAATATTACTTATGCATTTTTCACAATATCTTGTTTATATATCTCAAGATTGCTACATTTTTGGTGCTAAATTTCGTTATTTTGCTTTTGTATGAAAGTTTGGAGCCTTTTTTGTTGGAATTCTTTTATTTTTAATCGCAATTTTGAATGCAATTTTTTCATTTTCGAAGTACTTTTGTTTAAGTTCAACGTCCTATGAATTGTTTACATTTTCATTGTTTTTCACTTAGTTTTTGCTAGGATTGCGTGCAATTTCCCTCCGAATATTTGACATTTTGAGTCACCCTAAAAATATTCGTTCCACTCAGTTTATTTGATGAGCTTTTTCAGTTTAAAAGACATTTGTAATCGAAAATATTCTCAATTTGTTTATTCTCGAATCCATCACGAATCATTTTGTTGGTTAGCACTTAACGTGTCTTCTTTATAACATAATTCCTTATTGCGGCTATAAAATTTTCATTAGAAACTTAACTAATATATAAAATAAGTTCAAATAATTAGATTTCGCATAATTATTTTTCCATATAATTTTTGTATGATTATATGGTTATTTTATGAGAAGAATTTAATGTGATGGTCATAAAATGAGAAATTCTAGGACAGTTTGACATAAAATTGGATAAGCAACAGTCTGGCGCATTCGCCAAAATAAATTCATATTAATGTACTCTGATAAATTCTTGTTCATTATGTCTATGAAAATTGTAATATCAATATGCCAAATGCCAAATGTTTAATCAATCGAAAGATTTAAGTTATAATAGAATTACCTTAGCAATGACACATCTTAAGTAGTGTGAAGTGACTAACAATTCATTAGATAGTTTCTTTTTCGCTCTAACAATACTCTTCAATTAATGTTTTAATTTTTTATCTTCAGACGACAGAACTCAATTCGAAATGTATTTCTTTCACGCGAATAACTTTTTATTTTAGGTTTCAATAGAAAAAACAACAAAAAGTCAGAAAATTCCACAAAATGAAACTTAAGAGTAGATAATAGTTTTATGAGATAGCGTGGATAATGTTTCCAATTTACCATCATTACTGTTTTTTAAAACAGCAAAGTTTTTTTATTTAGTCGTCAAAAACTAGTTGAAATATCATAACCAAAAGAACAGTTACAAATAACACTTTTTAACAGAAGTAGGACTACCAGTTGTTGGAAATTAATTTCCGTACTTTTCCTTTTGACAATTGGTGTTATAAAAGGTGTGAAATATGGAATCATCAGCAAGAGTAACGGTGAACTAGACTAACACGCTTTCTCGTAAGCCAATCGATTTAACAATAGATGAATAACTATCAATCATCACCTGTTCTGGATAATAGGACGTCTTCATTTCCCGCGCTCAGTTCGTGCGCCCTCAGGAGCGCCTTTCGCGTCACGTACGGATCCAGCGTTGATTTTTGAGATCGTCCTGTTCGATGGTTCCCACCCCATCGATTCGATTTGAGAGATCGTTCTATGGCTGCCCTATTGGTAAGATTTGTGATAAATCCGAATAGGACGCGTGAGAAACGTTCAAAAATCAGGTGCGTACTTACGTTGGATATGGCATGTTATCAGGTCCCAAACAATCCGGACTGTCCAACAGGGCGTCACCCCATAAATATTTCAGTTTCCCCCCAGTTTGACATTGCGTTGGGATTTTCGCCAACGCCGACGATACCAATGAATATATAAAAGCGATTATCTGCGAAATAATACGGTTACTTTAAAATGTATTCGTGCATCGTTTTTAAATGGTCGCGAAAATACGTTTTCACTTTTGTATGCTTCATAACATCAGCCCTGTTTTGAATATTCATGAGCTTTCCATTCGGTCTAATTAACGAAACGTACGCACCGAAAGCGGGATGGTCTCTCCTATGTCCCGATAAATGCAAACGTTCGATTAGTGGGATTTGAAGACGCAATGTAAATGTCATATAAGACCGCACTAACAGTCTACGAATTACGGGACGCCTGTGTAAATTTCCTTTGTTCAAAAAGTTGAAAAATCGCATTTTTGTGAAGTGTCGTCATCTTCCGACCGCCGACACTCTTTCTGGCATCGAATGAAGGAACGACTTTACTGATCATTGACCTTACATAACTGTATAATACGGCCAACGTGAGACGACTAGGCTCTGTGGGTTATTGGAGAGGACAGATCGCTATCGGATAACTGAAAATCTTTTCTTTATCCACTTGATCCCATGCGAAATTGGGGAAGATTCAAATCTGCCCGATCGGAAAACCCCTCGACAAATTTTTTTCATTTCTACCCGTCGTCACAAGCTGGCCAAACAGGAAACAGAGGAAGATAGAGAAAAGTATTTTCGAAAGGAAATTGATTGCGTTTAACGGTAATTTCTCGACTCGTCCCTTTATCAGTCGCGAAAAAGTCTCACCATAAAAGTTTTTTCGTCGCCGAAATGCATGATGATTCTGGTTACGGGACCTCAATGATCAATTAAAATTTAGTGCACCACTTGCGGAGCTCAAACTAAAATTCCATCGCACTCGACACCATCGTTCGCTACGATAAATCGCGAAAGAATGAGAGCTGTACGTTATTTCAAATGCAAACGCCGTAAACTCAATTAACAGTATTTACCGAGAATTTTAAACGGGCACAACGACGTTTCGTTCGACTTTTCTCGTTCGCGTTGTTGCGGTACCGGTACGATCGGAACTAACGTTGATTCATTCAGGAATCCTGGGTCAACCCTCGCCGCGATCTACTTGGACTTGTCTTTTGGAAGGAGACCATCCGCGGTCTCCGATAGTCTGCCGAGGCTAACGGACAGGTGATCCATTATATTATTATAGATCGTTTGTTTGTTCTACACAGCGAATTCCAAAGCTTTCTTTCCAGACTTTTTCATGTTTAAACTTTATAGTCCTCTGTTCAATAACCTACTTCAGTTTGTGTTGTACTTGAAGGTATAACGCCATAATGTAATATAATTATTACAGTTGAATTCTTTAATCTGAATCGTTCATAACCGAGCTCACGGACACACCTTAAAATGATAAATAACTAAACGCCGCTTATTTTTAGGTAAGGTTTAATAAAAGCATCCATCTCACCCAATAACTTTAAGCCAGGCTTATATAATGTGTCGAACCTTTTCTGGATGCCTATGGAATCACCGAATCTTTTTTAAGATATTCTGTAATCAATGTTGGGTAGCCAGCTGTACATTAGAACAGAGGATTGTCAATTGTAATAAGGATAACAGTGTCTCTTTTCGAAGCTATGTGATACATACAGGATTGGGAGAAATATCATTCTTGTCTTACTTGTTCCATACTTTCTCCCAACTCTGTATTGAATTAATTGTTATAACAATCGATGTTCATTTTCATCAGGTGAAATGATACGACGAATAAATAGGTTATGTTTATTAACGCCGCTTTTATTGTGCCACATTTGACTAAGATCGCCTTTGTAATTAAATACACACATCAAAAACATCTAAGGATCAAGCGTATTTTGGGACTGATTGTTAATTCTCGGAGATCCATGTGTCATTATCGAGTTGCAGATGTTTATTGGTAATCTTTTTTATCATTTTGAACATCATAGCATATGTTTCTCTGTTGTCCAACGAAACTTCACTTTCTTCATGTCGTTCATTGTTTTATTAATCAGATAAAATCAGTAGTTATCTCTTCTAACTAAATGTTTGAATGTTTAATTGAGAAGAGGCTTCGATGTTTCTCTGCTTCTGATCAAGATTTCGCGGTTCGTCCCCCGCCCGATGGTAAATCCGTCGTGGGTGGCGAACTTTAACTTATTAATGCGCCCACAGAAGAAAAATAAAGAATATTTTGTGATCGTAAACGGAGAGTTGTTCTGTGTTATGAATATAAAACGCAGGCGGCCATGTTGTTGTAAACGTTGAAGCGTCAGAGTTTTTCCGTATCCAACGAACAAGTTTTCCTTGCTCGTTTTCGTTAAGTTGTAATCAGTCGTTTATTTCAGGTACGCGTTTCGTTAAAATATCGTCAAAATGTACACGGTAAGTTATAAATGGTAATCACGAATATTGATTACATTTGCCTGTTAAAATTCACGTTGATGAATAAAACTTAAGGGTTTTAAGGGTACAACGACTGACCAAGACAACCGATTTAGCGATAAAGAAAAGAAGCTGCTGAAGCAGATGAAGTTCAGCGACTGTTTGAGTCAAAGAGTTGACATGTCGAAGATAAAATTTGATGTGGTCAAACCTTGGATTCAAGACAAGCTAACTGAAATTTTGAAGATCGATGATGACGTTGTCGTTGATTTTGTATATAATCAGCTTGATCAAAAGGTGAGTTGTTAACTTGTGATTCGAAATCTCCATTTACCTTTCGATGGTTACAGTTTCCAGATCCGAAAAAGATCCAGATTAATCTGACCGGTTTTCTGCAAGGCAAGAACGCTCGCGAGTTTATGGCGGAGCTATGGGCGCTGCTGATTTCAGCGCAGGAAAATCCGACCGGAATTCCAGACTGTTTAATTGATTCCAGGAAGGAAGAATTAAGCAAGAAGAAGGTGAGGCAACCTTGAAAAAGTTATAGTCTGATACAGATAAACCCACTATTCGGTTTCATTGTAACTTTTGAAAATCGACAATGAATATAGAATGTAATGAAAGTTTCAACCACCAACTTCAGGAGAAAAATTTATTCACTTCTGAACTTTCTGAACCTTTTGTTTTGTCACAGGTAAAAGAAGCTCCAAATTCATGAAACTTGTGTAGTTTTTCTTTCGGCAACACTCTGTTCCAGACTTGAGTCTGGGAATAGGCATTAAAATTGAAATTGATTGATTATTTTCATCGGAGCTCCATAGATGGAGCTGTATTCACATGATGTATACTTCTTTGAGTTGGCTCACAATTGAGTAACTCAAAATGTAATGTACATCCACAATGGGATAGATGTTTGAAGTTTGGGGGTTTCTGGATGTTATTTCATGCTTCCAGCAAACTAAAGCGATCATTGCTGTGAACTTGAAATCAGTGTCCAGATGTATTTGAGCCCAAATCTTGAATGTTTAATAATAAAGAATCTTTACATGTGAAAAAAAGCACACAGATTCGTTTGGTAGTCCTATTACCAGTTTCTGTTGTGTAAGTCTGAAGTATTGTGTGAATACACCAGCGCCATCTAGCGGTAAATATATTTCCCCCAGTATTGAATGACAGGTGGCGATTCTTGCGATAATATCTCATATAAAAATCATTTGCACAAGACCATATTATGAAACCATGAACTGGAAAATAACATTAAATGTTTTACTAAATATTCCATGATTGTGAAAATGTAGAGGCCGTCTCGTTTATTTCTATAGTTTCATTTATTCATTGATTTGATTGAAATTTATATCGGTTTCAACGTTGTTTTGAGGTTAGATAGTATGCTTTCTTACTGTCATCATGACCCCCTATTCTACTTATTCACAATGACATTCACGGATGCTCTAGTTAACCATTACCATTATATATACATGAAAAGAATTTAACAACAAAATTCGAATCTTCAGATGAAGGAAGACAAAGAAGAGGAGCAGGACAAGAAGTACCACGAAAAATCACGTTCGAAATCGCGACGAAGCAGATCAAGATCCAGATCGAAGAGTTTACCGCCGCGGTTGCGTAGGTCGCGTTCAAGATCGCGAAACAGGAGGAGGCCGTCCACCGATCGATCGAGTAAAAAGGACAAGAGCAGGGAGCAGGAGAAGACGAAGGAGCGTGTCAGGGACCGCCGGTCGCGGAGTCGGAGTCGCAGCATCAGCAGATCACCAACGAGGGAACGTTCCCAGAACAAGAATGGGAACGTCAGCGCGGACGACACCGAAAAAGATACCCCTAAAGAATTAACCGTTTCTAAAGGGTATGTTGATTTTTCAAAGGGGACGGAATGTTTTACAATTGCCATCCACAGGGACGCCCATCAAGGAGTGTCCAAGTTGCAGGCAAAACTGATGAATTTAGCGGAGAATAATCTGAAGATGTCGCGTTCGAGATCGAGGAGTACCAAATCGAAGTCCAGAAGCAAGTCACGTTCATCTAGTCGGGGTCGAAAACGTAGGAAATCTGAAAGGTCGTCTAGTACAGATTCCAACAAGTTTGAGATCCACAAAAATGAGAATAGCGTACAAAAGAAACGCCATTATCGCACCAACAAGGAGAGGTATAAATTGTTGTGTACATAAATAATTTTAAGTTTTATAATCATCAACCAATTGATACTTCTTTTTGGGAAATTATCAGAACTTGGATAGGATATGTTTCAATAGCCCTATTCCGCTCTGGCCTTGGGACCCATGAGAGTATCTTGTCTGACAATATTTATAATTTGATCAGTTACTACAAAGTTATATCGTCAAAAGTGATGCGAACGTTTTTCATTGTTGTTTAGTTCCGGCAGCGAATCCGAGGATAAAAGAAAACGTCGCAAGTCGTTGTCGAAGTCGCCGCGTCGCAGGAAGGCCAGTCGCAGTCCCCGACGGAAGCGCAGCGGATCTAGAAGATCGACTAGTCGTAAACGTAGCACATCGCGAAGGTTCGTTTTCCCACCAATTGTTGCTCTCGTTGCATGCTAACGATACCGATTTGCAGACGCAGCGGTTCAAGATCCAGACGTAGCCTGAGCAAACGGCGTAGAAGTACGCCGCGTAGATCGCCTCCTCGAAGCGGAGGTCGCGGCGGTCGCAGATTGAGCAGCAGGCGTCGCAGTCCGAGTCCGAGAATGGGAGGGCGGTTCAGGAGCGGCAGGAGGAGTCCCAGTCCGAGACGTCGAAGTAATACGCCCCCATGGGCTAGGAGACGCAACAGCCCACCCAGGTGGCCGGACAGGTTAGGAATTTGCTGGAGAGTTGTGGGAGTTATCGTCACGTAACAATCCAGAGGAGGACAATCGATGGAACCGGTCGAGTCGCCTAGAGGAATTGTCTGGTAATCGATGATGATCCGGCAACTAGGTACATGTTCTTTCATATAGACTTGTAATCTTCCAGGTGTGGAGGCGGACACGATACGCTATAACCTTACAACTAACCCAATTTTTTGCAGACATTGAACGTGACGATAACTCGCAACCCAATTAAAAAGGCGAATTTTCTTTTATATATCGACAATTTTGTCTCTAACAAGTCGAACTTTGTTTTGCATTTCAGACGAGGCAGTTTTAGGGGAAGCAGGGAAACGCCAAAATCAAATTATCGTCGCTCCAGAGATCGCAGATCTTCTCCTCCTTCTCGAGATCGTAGGTCCCGTTCCAGAGGAGCAGCTGGACGACAACCCTCGAGGGATCGGGGTAGAAAATCACCGCCGCCTAGAGAACGTTCCAGAAAACGTAGCGTCAGTCCAGTGACGTCGCGGCGTTCCAGAGACAGACAGTTGACCAAGACGACTTCTAAAAAAATAGACGACAAGAAAATCGAGGATCAACTACCCATCAGACGACGCGACGCGAACAGCGAGGAACGCAAGAAGCCGGTCGAGAAAAAGGAAGAAAGGAAACACAAGCTGTCGGAGAAGGAAGACACCACCGTGTTGAGGCAGCAACAGCGCAAGAAATCGAGATCGAGGAGCGCAAGTCCTCGCAAAACGGACAAAGGGGGAGAGGACCGTCCCGTACCACCGAACGGCCCTCCACGTTATTCCCGCAGCCTCTCCAGGACCCCATCACCTTTCATTAAGGCGAACGAGTTCCCGCCCAAGCTGCAGCAATCGTCCAAGAAAGACGATTTGAAGAAGAAGTCCAAGGATTCGAGGCGGAAATCCGGCAGCAAACGCGCCGCAAAATCGGAATCCGACAGCAGCAGTGATTCCGACAGCGAAGATCACCGCGAGAAAAAGAAGAAAAGGAAGAAGGCTTCGTCGAGAAAACGCGACTCCAGCAGCAGCGACAGCGAAGATTCGTCGAAACGCGGTCGAGACAGCAGCGTTGAAGTCGAGCAGGTAGCGTCCAAAAAGAAGAGGAGGAAGCAGCAGGTAAGGGAGAGTAGCGAGGAGAAATCGTCGGCCAAGAAAAAACGAGTGCTGTCCGATTCCGAGAATGAGAGGAAGTCAAAGAAGAAGAGGACCCGATCGCATTCGTCCGAGAAGCCAAAGAAATCGTCAAAGAGGGCCGCTAAAGAAGATTCCAGCGATAGCGAGTCTGTTGGCGGCAATAAGAAGAAGAAGGCAACGTCCGATGACTCGGATTCAGAGAGCGAGGAGGAGGTGAGCAGAAAGAAGAGGGGAAAGAGAAAGCAGCAACAGCAAAGCAGCGATTCCGAGGAGGATAAAAAGCGGAAGAAGGAGAAGAAGCATAAGAAAAAGAAGAAGCACTCTAGGAAGCACAAGAAACACAAGAAGAGGAAAGCGGACAGTGACGATTCCGACAGCGATCTGGAAGTCCTGAACGAGGACGAAAAGAAATTGAGGGAGAAAGCGTTGAAGTCAATGAAGCGACAACACTCATCGGATAAATCAGATTAGATTTCAGGTGGGTATTTTTTAATTTGTAACAAGCCTAGATTTTATGATATTTTCAAGTCTCTGCAACTGTAGATCATTTCAATATTTTGGTTTCTTGTGGTTTTAGGGACGTCTCTGATCATCAATTCTTCAGTTATTATTCTAAGGAGTTCCTCTCACGTTTTGGTAGGTAGATTCCAAGAGATGAAAGGTTATTGCAAATTTAATTGATTTGATATTTGATGTGAAAAATAAAGTATGTCAAGTAATCACTGCGTATTTATTCCATCACCTGTATGAGGCAGAAAAGGGCTTAGGATCAATTTTGCTCGTTAGAAAAGGTGAAAAATTTATTTTTTTTTCCTTAGAGTTTTGGTTTCAGTTTATGCTAACTGAAATCATTGAAAATTTCTGCTGTGACAACTTCAATACACCTTCAGAATAAATGTGTTTAATTTTCTTAATGCTAAAACTGAGCACTTTGTGAGGAACTGTAGGAATAGATTTTATATCTTGGTTGCATTATGCACCATGTTGTGTAGCCCTAAGCAACTCCACCATTCATTTATAGAACACATTTACATAGCATGTAATAATATAATCATACTGAATGAAAATGGCTATGTACAAGACAGTGTCTATTTTAAGATCATTCAATAACCTTTTCTACCACGAAACCGTTGGCGATTATCTAACTGTGGGGAAAGAAGAATTATTCAAATGAAAATATTGACTTGTGATTACCAGTGATCTCTTGCATTCTAAAAAGGCATATCTTAAAGCTTGGCAATCCGATGGTACAGTTCCGTCGTTGACTTTCAAACATTCTCTGGGCGTTTTCTTATGCTAAAAAGTAATCAATGTAACTGAGACTTCAAAAGTTGAAACGTACAATTTTACAACAATCACTTTCGAGAAGGCACATTTTTAAGTCCGCTCTTACTCCTGAACATGCTGAATTATCTGCAAGTTTCTCGTTCTCCGCTTCATAGCGCATCATTTTGAAAAAGAATTAATATAGACTATTTAATAATAGGTTAAATGCATAGAAATGAGTAACGGTAAATTTGTTCTGTGGTACAAAGATTTAAAGTTCGTTATTCTAATTTTAGAACATTACTTCGTTAAATGTTGACGAAATGTAAGTGATTTGATAGTGAATAATAGTGTGCAATAAATTTAATAAATGGAGAGAACATAGGTGTCATCTACGTGTATCTAAGGAAGACTTATTTGTTATAAACTTTTTTTTATAATAAAGATTTTTTATCTATGTCTTATTTTTGATATTTTGAGTTTCTGCGTTTTTCAAAATTTCGATCCGATATGGGGGAGAAATTTATTGATTGAAATCGCGGTGCTCGAGCAATACAAACGCGAGACGCGACCTCCAGTGCTAGTTTGCGGGCGAGCGCGCGCCGAAGGAGGAGGAGGAAGAGAGATTAATTCCATTTTTTTTTGTGTTTTCCAAGAGTGCTTAACCTCACTTTTATTTCCAGTATGAATTGAAGATGGAAAGTTCAGTTTTCCGGTAGTGTTTCAGTTTTCCATCAACATTACTTTTCTTTCCGGCAGCTGATCATCAAATAAATATGATTAACGTTAGGACTCCGCTGTCAGTTGACGTAAGTGCACTTTATTCCGTTTAGTAATATCCGTTAATTCAGTAGTGACGTTCCTATTTTGAATGGAATCAATTTGTTTTATGCTAAGTAATTATTTGATTAGTAAAGGTGTCCTCACATTTGCTGGTTATCAAAAAAATTGAAATTAACGTTTATGTTTTTTATTTTTGAAAATAATTTTGTTAATTTTCGTAAAATTTGGAGATCTGTTTCATTTTGTTTAATTCAATAACGTTTAATATTGGTTCGGCGTCACTGGGTGATCACGAAATTCCATAAAAGGTAACACTACCGCCTAGTTTGCGTCATAAGTACTATTCAATAACTGTCACAGAAGGGGGACGGTGGTTCCGGGTACTAACTGGTTCATCTCCACTGTCATCTATCAAGAACGGATCATAGTTGCCAAGTTCTACCATTTCCCAACTTGCTTTCCATAGTCTGATTGCATTTTCCGCACTTTTCGCTGACGTTGCCGGTTCCTTGCGACTGCATTCTGCGTAATACAGACCGGTTTCCTTGGCGCATTTCTCATCGACCGCACAGTATACTGTTGTTTGTGCCCCTTGAGCCGCAGTTTTGGCGAAAATACCGGCCAGGAAATTGTAGATACAGGTCAAACCAGGTATCAGTGTGTCAAAGTGCCGGCTGAGGTCGGTTGCGATCACGCCAGGATGGAGGCTGTAGGTGTTGATGTCGCAAAAGCCTCGTTCTGTCAGTCGTTTAGCGAGTTCCTAACGATAGACGTGCATTGGAATTAGTATTTTGCTTTTTTAATAACTTCGTGTTCTAATCAACAAAAAAACCTTCGATTCATTAAGTCTATTCTTCAATTATTTTTCTATGAAGAAAAATTATTTCATGCAATATGATTGTTTCAATACAATTCAAGGTCTTTCACAAATGAGCTTGATATTGTCTACAGTAATTTTATCTCAATTAGGTTCATTGAAGGATAAAGAATAATTATGATCATGGTAGCCGCGACTAAAATGGTTTCACTTTATCTCAAAATCGAATATTGTTTATATCCGTGTAGTGCATCGAATCCTTGCAAAAATTGTTAGTATGTAGTAGACGTTGGTTTCTCCAACCACCTGTTGAAGCGTTTTTGAAAATCGATTAATGTCGCTAACTTATAAAATCCACAAAGTTTCAACGTTTAACCGAATCAAACGCAAAGAACACCAAAATGTTCAACCGGAAGAATTATCGTCTGCTAAAAAATTAATGATCCAAAATACTTGCTTGCAAAAAAAAGTATGGCTTAAGCTATTAACTGTAATCATACCTTGGCAAATAAAATATTTGCCAACTTGCTCTGTTTGTATGCATCTAGTGCGTTGTACGGTCGCTTTTCCCAATTCAGGTCAGTAAAGTCGATCTGCGGATAAGCGTGCAGGCACGATGACACTAGGATGATCCTGGATGGTCTGCTTTTGATAATTGTTGGTAGCAAAAGGAGCGTGAATAAATAGTGCCCCAAGTGGTTAGTACCGAAGTGCATTTCGAAACCATCAGCTGTTGTACCGTAAGGACACATCATCACTCCCGCATTATTCACCAGAATGTTAATATTATTTTCCGTTTCAAGTAATTTTTTCGCGCAATTTCGCACGGATTCCATATTGGACAGGTCAAGACTGGTAATTAATAATTCTCCGCAATTAGTGGATTTGCGATTGAGAATTTGGTCGGCCGCCGCACGAGCCGCTTCCGCGTTTCGACAAGCCATTATGACTCGGGCCCCACGTTGAAAAAACTCGCTGGCGGTTTGTTTGCCAATGCCGGTGTTACAGCCGGTAATCACGGCGGTTTTGCCATCTAATCGAATATTCGACGTACATTTCGAACTAAATAAACCCATTTCATCGTCGTCGTGGTCGCCACAAAACTAGATTAAAAGTTATATTGATCGCGGAGTATGTGTCTGGAAATTGCGTAGATAGATTCTCACGTACTTGACATGGTAATTGATCGCCTTAAGGTGGGAACGCCACTGCCCCGCCGGTGTTTTGTTTCAATGAAAATCTTGAACCTGGAAAACTGGAGCATTTTATTCCATTTCTGCCAATAATCTAAAATACGGGCTTTTTAAATCGTATGGCGGAAGTACCCTTGCATATATTTAAAACGTACTGAAAATTTACTAATTAACTAATTGTTTAATTGTTTACTAAGAAAAAAAGAAAGGGAGATTTTGTCTGTCAGGATGGAAGAAAGAAAATACACGCAATATGAAATATTTATTACTAAAAAAAACCTGTTCGAAAATACATATAAAAATTTGAAGTTGAAAAATTTTTTGTCTTCAAGATTTTCAACTCCTTGATAAATTTGCATTAAAATTTCAGTTAAATTCTTCAATTATCTGGAAAATCAGGTTAAATTCTGAAAAACGTTCATTCACCAAAGTTATCGTAACCTTCCATTCAAACCCCAAACAGCAATTCCGATATAATATAACAAAGGCGTTATAATAGTCTCTTCAACGGATATTGGTACCGAGAGTCGACTTTGTTTTCTTAGAATTGCCTTACTATTATACTTCCAACCATGGACTCTTTTGTATTATCGCTCCCCCACCTATTTAGGACATTCGGCAATCGGCAATAGTATCGCAAAGAGTTTGCTCCAACGCACGTTGTTCTGAACTGCGAATTGTTCTAATTAAGTGAGTCGAGCACAATGAACGGTGGTTTCATTGGGGGTGGTATTATTGGCTTGAGTCAATATGTCCGAGAACACAATTGGCGAATACATACATCCCTTCAGTCAACAATAGTCAATAGTAGCCAAAATGCTTTGTTCGACGAGCCACCTTTGGAATATTTGATAGGGCTCAATGGCGATATTGTAGCACCCAGTCGCCACCGGATTGTGTGCAAGCCTAGCTGCGAAATTTGCATTGCAATTCCTAAGGTAAAAATCTATTTTCATTTGTGTTTGATCAGAGTGTCATGTCAGAACTATTCGTAATTGATTTGCAGGAAAAATTAATGAAAGCTCAGACTAATAGTAGGTTATCTTTCTTAATTAAAGGAGGTTTAAGATGGTGCTTACTTAGCCGATGTTGATTGTAAAAATTCGCGTTATAATTTTTGTTCTTATTATATTTTGTTTATTAAATGGGAAGTAAATACTTTTAATAATGTACACATGAGTTATTATAAATTGTAATTATTAAACGACAACTTCGAAGTCCAGAGCTTAGTCGAAAAAAGTGACAATTTAATCAACCTAACGTATTAAAAACTAATACGGAAATTTTTAAGGGACGTATGTTCAAGTAAAAATAAGTAAAAAACTTTCCATCAATATGAAATCAATACTATATTAAATATCTTATCACGTAAACAATTATTGTTGTATCGATTAAATTACTTAACAACGATAAAAATGTGTTGTCAATTCAATTGAATATGTGTTTTGAACTGCAACGATTTTTTACATACATCAATAACACCTTGATTATCTTTGAAAGTAAGATTTTTTCAAGAGAAATATAACAGAAAAAGGTCTCCAAATAGATTGAGGAATCGCTCAACCTAACTATAAAAGGCCATTGGCGTAGCACGAAAAGTGTAGAGGTACACGACATCCCTCCCAAGCAACTAGCAGTGTACATGCAAAATTGTTCAAAAATGCTTAAAATATTGAACTTAATAAGCTTAGCCAATTTTAAATAAATACCTTTAAAATTGTTGGAGTTCTTTTTCCACCGAAACAATCAGTTCTTGAAAATTTTCGCATTAGTTTTTAATTACCGCTAAATTTTCAAAAATATTAATTACGTGAGGAAGAAACAATCAATTTATGTCAATTTCGAAGTAAACGCAAAATAATTTCGGACGTTAATAAAACACAATTATTCTTTCGAAAACTGTCAATTTTCATGGAGCTGTTTTTTTAAACCTTTCTTTTAAACGCTTTTTGAGATGGCGTCCAAATGAAATTTTTGTTTTAAAAAAGCTGAATTAAATTATAAAAGCCGATTTAACTACATTTTTATTGTTGCAGGATATGCACCTTGACGAAAAGGACGCTGGAGAACTTTGCAAAAACTGTACAACATGCACCGGTTTTGTTTCACATAGTTGGCGGTAAGTTTCGAATTGTTGCAAAATAACAATCGGGAAATACTTTGTATACGCCGTATACTTTGCCATCGTTACGCCATCAAGGTAATATGTGTGTGCGGCAGAATTTTCTGTTCATCGAAAGACTAATTCTCCAGATATACTCGAAAAACTGCAAGAGTTTCGGAAATTATTTTCAGAGCTAGGAGTTCCAGATTCGGCACAAATATACCTAAAAATATAAGCTTCAGGTAGAATGCTTAAAGGAGGCCTACTCAACAAAAATGTTGGGATTTTATTAAAAAAGTGAGAAAAAAAATTGTTTCTTTCAATTTGGATGACTCAAAAACTATTCCAGATAGCGACACGAAACATTTTCATATCAAAGAAAATTTTAAATCTCAAAAGTTTACTATTTTGCTGAATATTTTACGCATAGTATGGCCTCTTCAATAGTCAATGCTCCCGAATTTTCAATATGATTGCCTTTGGCGATGAAGGTGCTATTTCTCTTTTGGAGCAAAACCAATTCAAAACATGTAAATGCCAAAGTTTCTTAACATTTTCTAATATAACTCAATTTCTAAAACCACCAACGCTTTGACTTTTACCAGTCAATGGTCCTTTCCCATGATTTTTTTTATTGCATAATTAAATGAAGTAAATCAAAATTAACAGATTCCCAAAAATTTTTTTCTAAATCCTCTTAGTTTTTTATAAAAAAAATGAAAACGATTTGAAAGGCGGGAAATTTGAATTTTAAATTTTCTGTATAACCGGCAACATGGGAATGAGATTCAAACCATCTACTATTCCGTCGCTTAGAAACAATGACATAGATACATAGAAGTTTTAACGTTCTATGCCTAGAGAACATTATAACCTAAGTTACATTGAATCTTAAGCAATGTTGCCAGCTTCACTCAAATTTGATTGGATATTTTGATCGTGATGAGTAAAGCCCGGACTTTAGGCACTATAAATTCGTTAAAAAAAGGCAGTGAAAAGGCAATAAAAATACTCAAAATAGGCACTTAAAATAGGCATTTATTATATACTGATAGATAAAAACAGATAAGATAAAACAAAAAAACATTCGTTGTGAATACTTATTCTTTATTAAACATAACTACCAATAGTTTTCTCAAATTTTCAAATTTTATACTTTGTCGTCTATCTGATAAAATATGTTTATACAACGAAAAAGATCTCTCCACATCAACAGATGTCAAAGGTGCATACATAAATGAGGATATTTCGGTAGGGTTCAAGAAATTACTGACCCCATCTCCTAATAAAATCGAATTTATTTCGCGCATCTTGACCAAACCACTATTGTTCTGCAACACTTTTTCACATTTTTCTTTCATGAACTCTCCTTTTAATCCAGGCGCAGAATTGATTCTTTCAATTGTTTCATCCATAATGTTCAATTGCTCTTGTAATTTTAAATTCCTCTCTTCTAGTTTTTGTATTGATGTTGGAATTGAATGAAAATGTGCAAGTATGTATGCTAAATCAGACTGGATATTCTTTTTGGACAAAACATCTTTACATATTTTTATTGAAGCTGCATCATTTTCGAGGTGATCTACTATTTCTACAATTTTCTCGAAATGGGTTGCGTAATAAATGGCAGCCGATATCCATGTACCCCATCTCGTTATTGTAGGTTGAGGTGGTAATGGCAGATCTGGTGCAAGTTCTTTGAAAATTTGCACCCTCGATGGAGCTTTTAAAAAAACTTTCTTGACGTTTGATATTAACAGATCGACATCGTGAAATAAACTTCGCGCTTCTTCAGCAACTCTATGCAATGCATGAGCTATACACGTCACATGAACCATTTTTGGAAATAGAACTTGCAGAACTTTTCCAGCTGCTTTCATGTATGGAGCGGAATCAGAAACAAATAGCAACACTTTGTCATGTTTCACTCCATCTGGCCACAATAATGAGAGCGCACTGGTAAATAATTGGGCTATTGTCGAATTATTGGCTGATTCGAGTACTTCACTTGTTAATAAATACGTGTTAGAGTCCTGGTGAGTTGATTGTAGAGTTCCAATAATTACGTTGGCTACGTAGCGGCCAAGAGCATCGGTTGTTTCCTCAATGGACACCCACAAATTTTTACCTTCCGTTTCTTTTCTAATTTTGTTCATCTTTTCCTGGAACACTACATCAATATAATTTTTCCGGAGGGTGGACTCACTTGGCACGTGTTCTTTGGTGTACTTTTCAAGGAATGCTTTTAGAGAAGGATTTTCCAATTTCCAAAGAGGAATGTTCGCATCCATTAGTGCTTTACATAAATCCAAAGAGAATTGGGATTGTCGATTGGATATAACGCCGAAATTCGGAAGTAGACACGTTTTTTTACTATCGCAATTTTTCGAACCAGCATTTTTATGTTTCCCTGTTGGAAGGTGCTGGGATACAAAATACTTCTTCTCAAAATTCACTTTACAGTCACATATTTTGCAGAATAACACAGAACCGTCACTACCGAAAACGTCTTTACCGAATTAAGTATTAATTTATTCAATTTTGTTTGTTCGGATGCTCTGACTTTAGGCATATTGGCTGGCGATAAGTTGAACCGAATGGGCGAATGGTGAAAAACAACTGAACGGAAATGGGTATTACGATATATTTATACCTATAGGTATCTGGTTTTAGGTTTTCCCATCAGTAACAGTTGTTGTATCAATTCCTAGAAAAAGGGAACTATCTCTTGTCTATGTAACAATCCTGCCTACCTGAGATCTTAAGGTTTCCCACTTTATACTATCATAAATTGTTCGAAATAGGCGAAATAAGTCATAAAATCCCATTTTAGGCAAAATAGACAGAAAATACGAAAATAGGCATTTTATGGCATTTTGCCTAACATCCGGGCTTTAGTGATGAGCTATGAAACGGACCAATGAAAAAATTCAATTTTAAAACTTTAAATTAAGATTTTTCAATAATAAGGATTAGGACATTTTTGTGCGTTGAAAAAAATCTATATTTGTATACAACCGTCAAATTTCAAATCCCCACCGCATGGGAAAGGCCCATTGCTATCGAATAACAATCGCCTCGCTTACTATTCCTGTCTAAAATGAATTCTCGTTGAGATCCTCGGAAAAACGTTCTGGTCGCGGTATTCTCAATGTCAAAGTAATTGACAAATTGATCAATTGTCAAACTATCAGATGATAATCAATCGCAAATGAACCACGTAGTCCACGAAAAACCAGGAGAACCTGATATAAAATTCTAGTGTCTTTCAATTTTGCTGAATAGATCCGCAGACGATATCCGGTAGGAAAATAGACCATAAAAACGATAATAAACTCGGGACGAATGGAAAACCTCGTAGAAGTAGTCGTTACTTTCCGTAATAAATACAGGATTTCGCATTTATTTTTATTTGCGCGTAGGTATTATAGGTTTCGTTATTTCCGTGGGCTAAATATTATAAGTTCACTCTTTATTTTGTGGGAAGGCGTTAAAACGCGTGCCGCTTCCCGTCTTTTGATTGCGCTGTTTATCAACATTTCTTCGATCCGGCCGTAAATTCGAAAGCGGCCTAAATCAAATCGGGCGAAGCGCAACGCGCGCCGGCGGCGGCGACGGCGGCGCCGATTCCCTCGGGAACGTATAAACGTTATCGTGCGGAGCGCGAGTCGCAATTCCCGCGTCGTCGGCCGAATAATTTTCTGATCTCGCATAATAATAATTATCTTCGGCTCTTGGTTCGATGCGTCGACGACGACCGTGTTTACATTACTAAGTGATTTTTGACGCGAAACTTTCTTGGCAAATTAAATTGTTTTGTTTACAGAATTTTGTTGCTTATCATCAACGTGAGGAGATCAAATCGAGCAGCGGACTTTTTCGAATATTGAAATCATCTAACTGATATTAAATCGAGTCAATCATTCAACTGTCAAATTATGTTTGAAAAACTGTGTCACACTAATAAAAGAACCAACACAGATATCAGTTAAAGTACAAATCTTATTTTTTCCATCGAAGAGGAAATGTCTGTAATGATTAATGTCGATAAAATAGAAAACGAGAGAAATAAGTTGAAAATAATCAAGTGAGACAGATGGGGGTCACTTGAACCATCTATTTTTAGAATAGTTAATAAGTACATATATTACAAAAATTAATTTCTTTTGTTCCATAATATTTAAAATTGTTTTTTTCTATCTGGTAATTAGAATAAATTCAGAAAATTGGGCCTAACCTACCCAACGACATTATAAATGTAATCATGTCGTTTTAATTTGTGTGCGACCCAGTCTTTATCAGTAATTTGGTAATTACAACTGTAATATGATAATTATGATGATAACTTTTCTATTTTAAGTGTGATGCGGGCGCGCTTCTTTTTACGGTCTCGTATCCAAACCATCCCCAGGCGCATCGTTAACCCTTTCCAGGCGGGGGTTGGAGCGGCTCTTATTCTCGCTCCGTCACGTCGGTATCGCCGTCGCGATAACGCGCCGCCGTCATTATTTTTAACAAGGCAATGAGTCAAATTGAAGTGACGAGAAATCTGCGGGTCGGGGTATTTGGAGAAGCAAAAAATCGAATGTTAATTTTCGTCCGAGCGAGATTGCGACCAAACGCGAAAGTATTCCGCGCCATAAATAGAACGCGCGTTAAATAAAATTAACTGGCTGAAAAGCGTCCATCTTTGGCGAAGACGCGTTACGCGCCTCTCGTCTAAATGGCTTTCATTTCGCCAACTATAAAATTAAAATTCTAGTTGTCGCTACTGCGAAGTGTGACGCAAAATCAGTCGACACGCGAAGATGGCGTTCCGTGTCCGTCGTAAATTTTTCCAGAAGACGGATCTGGCATCTATTTTTCACCCTTTCCGGGCATCATCGACGCGACGTTGACATTTTGAATTTATAGCCAATTCGGCGAATGGCGCGAAACGTCATCGTTGCCAGCGTCGACAGGTCGGATCGATAAGCGGAGAATTTTCTTCGACAGGAAGTTTGTCTGTCGTGTCAGGTTCTTCTCCAGTACACACCACAGAAAAAAAATTTTTTTCTCAAATATAGATGCCGAGAAATGTGGATAATCAAGACCCTAATTGCTGATGGTGAAACAAAAATTACATCTTGAAACTTGGGTTGTTACAGTCCGTTCCTGCTCTAAGCAATTTTTGCTTTTTTATAGCGATCATTACTTCCATTCGCCAATTTCAGACCCCTTCATTCTGTTAGGACTTCCTTTTATTCTTCCATCATCATAAGCAGTTTTCATACTTGTCATATATATACCAATTCTGTTATTTATTAACTTATTTATTGTATCCTTGTTTAAAATTTAATTAAAAAATAAAACAAAAAACTGCTGAGGAATTCATGGACGTCAGAGAAAATTATTATTTATTAAAAATGCATTTCACATAGTCATTTCCGAACTGTAGTGCAGGATATTGAAAAGTTGTTCAAAGTTTATTGTGACAATGTTTTCAGTGTGCGTCAGTGCCAAAATTGGTTTTGTTGAAGATGCACCTCAAACCGGAGGACGAGTTGTGCAAAATAGTGACACCAGTGTTGTTCCAACGATGACACTAACAAGTGCCAGCCTAAAAATTAGGAAGGTACCAAATCTGGAATTTCAGTACCACATAATATGATCATCGAAGAAGACCTTTTTTAGTCGTGACACATAAAGAAGTTAAGATGAATAAAATAAGATTTTTTGTACTCACTGGATACAATTTAATAATAGTCACTCGACTACTACAATGGCATCTTCAGGAGTTTTGTCAATTTTGTACAAATTTTGGCGTCATAAGGACAATAAAAGGATGTAAGTTTCGAACCAAACTGATCTTATTACAATGACAAAATAAAACTTATCAACAAGAAATATAAATTCAACAGAATTTTAGGGTCAATTATCGAGAATCACGTTTTTTTGAGGTTAAGTTTATTATTTCTTAATTATTAAAATTAAATTATATCCAGTGAGTACCAAGAATCTTATTTTATTCATCTTAATCATGAACCTGGATAACGGGTCTATTTGTGAACAAATTTTACATAAAGAAGTGTCGTTTATTTCGTGCCTCTCTTCACATTAAGTTATCTTCTGGCACATTAAACAAATGATTTTGCAAATAGTACCAACTTTTATAAGTGAGTACCAGGGTACTTTTCAACTCTCAATTGTACCAAATCTGGTACCAAAAAGAACAACACTGAGTGAAAGGGTGGCACCCCGTTTAGAGCCATATCGGTATTTGGTAATCACCGGCACGATAACAACAGGTTTAACAACTGACTCCCGTTTGTGTGAATGAATTAAGCTTCGAAATTATGAAATCAACAAAATTTTTATTAATGAAAAGTATGTGAAAAAACAGCAACCGATTTTTATTGGTCTTAAGCTTTTCTGCAATTTTAAACTTTTCATTTTTAAATTGTTCATAACTTTTTGAGGACATCAAGTCGGCTTGATATCAGATAAAATCTCACTTAAAATTGTTTTGATTGGTTCGTTGTGTCATTGAATCGAGCAAAAATTACAGATTAAAGAATCATGTGGTTTATTGAACGCAATAATACCACCAAAAATTGACATATTTGGGTGAAATTTGACAAATTTTTAATTGTCACAAAAAATGAAATCGAAAAAAATATATTTGTAAGATCCAATAATGAAAATAGACTCAAGTTCAATTTTGTCGAAGCCCATTACATGGTGAAAAAAATGAAGACAATATGTTTCTAAGTTTTTCAATAAGTTTATCCCGCTCCATTTCCAGAAATTGAATCAATATTTTTTTGAGTCATTGCAGATAAAGCTAAAATAGATAATCTTATCAAATATCACGTTATTTGATATATCAATCAATTGTGTGAATAGACTGACATATATCATTATTAGAATGAATCATTTAAGTAAAATACTATTTACTCTTGGAAATTTTTTTTCACTCTTAAAACTTTTTATAGCCATTAACCATCGGAGTGACGAAGACATAGTCTAAATTTCCGCGTCCCAGTCCACAGCAACTAAACAAAATAAAAGAAACTTTAATTGCCAACAGAAACTATTTCTAACATAATTCACGGAAAAAAATCAAGTTATTTTAAAACTGCGGAATTCAATCGGAATTGTTGCAGAGAATGGGACCAAATCTCAAGAATGCATAAGGGGTCCCTGATCTCTTCCGAATGAAAAAAAAAAAGTGCGTCACGAAGCTCGAGGTCAGTTTCCTATCCGCCCGTACCGATTTTAAAAATAGTCCCCGCGTTCTTTCGTCTTGAAACTTAGGCGAAAATCGCAGCGACGTCATCAGGTGTTTGTTTATTTCTTCATTAACGCCAAAGCATTTTCTCCGATCTGCCGCTTGCCTAATTGTCGCGAATCGCGGCTCTCGCGGCGCGACTCTGTCTCCATTTTTCGTCCCATCATTCTGCCGCGCGGACGGACGCTAGATGGTTTGCGCGCTTCCGCATTCTGCGCGAAAAACACGTGCGATTTCTTTTTTCCGGTGTTTTTTCTTTATGTGACCGGACTATCTATTAGTGACTTGACATGTGACGACGATGATGATGGCCAAGAATGAACCGAGCGACAATGACGGGCCGTGGCCCGGAATCGGTCTGGCCTGTGTCCGGATTCTGAGACTTTATTGCACGATTTTCGATAAGGATTGGAAAGATTTTGTCAGGTAAATGAAACTGGGTTATTGATTAGAAAAATCTGGTAAATCGCTTGTCGAGGGAAATGAGTTGCGATGGTATCTAGAATTAACTGGTTTCGGAGATCGATTGGAAAATTTCAAGGTGTGTACTTCCGAGATTGTTAGGGAAAATAGCAGCCTTTTTTTTACTTGCAAACGTGCATATATCCGGATTTTTTATGAAAAAAAATTGTCCAGTTATCTGTAAGAAAAACGTTGTTTTCATTTTGTTTTGTGATGCTTTACACTAATTATGTAGTTAAATAGCAGGTGAACCCATTTCGTGAAAAGAAATTCAAGTCACAACGAAATTTTTTATTCAATTTTCAATTCACTGTATTATAACTTTATTTATTGCTTAAATTGTTGTACCTTTTTTCTTTAAGTACAACAGTTCTACTGAAGAAAAAATGAAATATTGATGATGGAAACATTGATGATAAAAAATTTGTATGTATTGTATAGTTGTTAAATTGACAACTACTATAATTCTTCGATTTTAAGTTAACCAATGTATTTCCGATTTTGATTGCTTTTCGTGTACACTCAAGTATGAGTAATTTCTCTGTTTGTATCTTGGGCATCTTCCGCTAAATGGATCACCTTGAAGAGATCCTCAACTAGATAAGGAAGATGTTCAGAGGTAAACTTGTGAATACATATAACAATACTTGTCAATGAACTTATTCAATTGTAATGTTTGCTCAAAACCGTATGATAATAATAATGATAATACGAAAATGTGGGCGCTAACAATTGGTTACTTCTTTTTAGTAATTGTTGTCACGGAGACAATTTTTTTTGACAATTAAACACGAGTCATAATGCGGTGGTGATTTAAAATTTGACGATTGTATACAAATATAGATTTTTTTCAACGCACAAAAATGTCTCAATCATTAATATTGGTGATATAGTTATTGAAAAATCTTAATTTAAAGATTTAAAATTGAATTTTTTCATTGATCAGTTTCAAGGCTCGCCACCATGAAAGTATCCAATCAAATTTGACTGAAGCTGGCAACATTGCTTAAGACTCAATGTAACTTAGGTTATAATCACAGAACATATAATATAATGTTATCTAGGCATAGAACTTTAAAACTTCTTTGTATCTATGTCATTGTTCCTAAGCGACGGAATAGTAGATGGTTTGAATCTCATTCCCATGTTGCCGGTTATACAGAAAATTTAAAATTCAAATTTCCCGCCTTTCAAATCGTTTTTATTTTTTTTATAAAAAACTAAGAGGATTTAGAAAAAAATTTGTTGGGAATCTGTTAATTTTGACTTACTTCATTTGATGATGCAATAAAAAAAATCATAGGATAGGCGCATTAGTGACGAATAACAAACTAAATTTGTTATAATTTTTGTGAATAAAAACCTAATAACAACATCTTCAAGCAACTAGTGTATAATTTGGGATAATTTGCAGAAGTGCAAATCAATTAGAACAGAGTTTGAAATTTTTATTGCATTCTTTGTTTTGATATCGAGAATCTTTTTAATGAGAAAACTCAAACTGCAAAGGTATAAGAATGGAAGTGACATTATGTGAAGCTTTTTTGTGCAGAAAAATATTGCCCATCCAGCACCTGCCAGGGCTGCAACACCTCCATATTTCAATTTAAACAAAAACGAATTTGTGTTTTTCGTAAGCACCGAATTGAGACATGACAAATAAATGAACTGTTCAAAAATTCTCTGTTTACAGAAAACCCTCTATCGAATTCGCATAATTCGTCTTTTTGAACTTTAAAAAACTCTAAAACAATCCATGAGACTACAATATCATCCAACCATTGATCTGAAGTAAAGCAAATATCTCACGTGAATCATAAAACTGAATCACATCAGGAAATTGCTTTCTTCCGCATAATAGAACAAAAACATTCCTAATCGCAACTAATGGCTTGAGGAATTTTATTCGGCAATTTTCGGCACGGACCGCATTGTCATCGATGTGCGATTTATGACATTTTAATGTTATTTTTATTTTATTTTTTGTTTGTTTTTGTTAAACATTTTTCACTAATCTATATTACAGTTTTCATCAAAGTTTGCCTCTCCTACAGCAGCTTGTAAAAACAGTGATTTTTTATTGGATATAAAATAAATGGAGTGTGCCACTCTAAATTTCGTTTCGCTTTGAAGATGAATTTTATTCTCATAAATATCCTGTTTCACATAATTTTAAGAGCGATACATTTCGAAGTTAATCCTTCTGTATTTCAACGAAGTTGATATTTTTACAATATTTATTAGATTAACGGAAAAGTTGGCATTCGTTAAAAAATTATATCGAAAAAAGGTTCCGCGATGGGTTGTCTGAAGTTGAATATCTTATCGTTTCTTCGAATGAAGTCTTATTCATACTCCCCATTAGCAGAACAAACCGAAATAACGAGAATTTTTCTTATCGAAACCACGACTCAGTCTGTCGCTATCGTCGTCTCTATTGTGTTTCCGTTCTCGATTTTTAAAGAGTCTACGAGATGGCCGAACCGCGGTCGTCCGTTCGGAAAAATCGCCACGCGAATTTTCCTTTGCGTCGTCAAAATGCGCTGGAAAATTCGGAAACAGTCGATGTCGGCGTGTGGACATCGAAGTGCGTGAAAATTTTCCGTATATATTGTGAAGTTTTCAAACGTGACGCCTATGGCCCGGACGTCGTGAACTACGTAACGTAGGTGGAATTCGAAAAAATTGGCATTCTTTCATCGACGAGTCGGGTCGTCAATCATTTTTATGTACCGAAGGAATTGCGCGTCAATCAACTGGCTAATTGGCGTTTCGACCGAAAAAATAAACAAACCAGTTAATAGACACAAAAATTTTATATATTTTTTTTCTTTCTGCCGAGTTTATTTACGTTCCGGCGATGTCGGCCGCTGCCAGACTCGATTGATTCCAATCTGCCGAAATTATCTTCAATCTGACCATATTATAATGATAGGACGATTTATCGTTGCCAAATATACGATAGAATTGTTTTCGTAGATAAATTTCCGAGGGATTTGCTTGCTTTGAATAATGGTCAGATTTGTTGACGGAAATGGTCGTGAAAATGTCGCAAAATCGTCGCGGCACTTTGAAGAACATCGTGAAAAGTTATCGCTTGTATCTGTTGGGGAAAAAACGACGAAAAGCACTCGGGTATGCTCCATTACATAATACTCATTATTTCATAGATAAAATTACATTTTATTCCTGTACAGAATCACCAATCTTGGCACGGGCGCGCTGGTCGCGATTTTACGATTCCGCATCCGAAATGACCAGACGAGTGTCAATTCTATGTGTATTGCGCTATAACTTTCGAGAGAACAGTCAAACCAAGTGGTTGGGAAAATCTCCAAAACTAAATCGGCGAATAATCTTGAAACCAAATGGACGGTTCAAAAGCAACGGTCATCAGACAAATGCAATAGTAGTTCTGCATAAGTCAAATTTACTCTGCCCCCAAGTGCTTGCTCATCTTATTTTGATACTGCAACAGCAAAATACAAAAATATATACTTTCATTCATTCTTCAACGTATGTTTTGATCTTTATTTTGCTTGTATACTTCAAATACATCCACAGTCCAAAATTCTGCAATGAAGCCTTTCTTCATTCGCACACCTTCTCAACCGTTCGATTGAAATATCGAAACCGGAATTCTGTGGCTCTTAATGGATTAAAAGGAGCCGACGAAAACGACCGATTTACGTGAAATTTCTTCTTCCCAAGACAGCAATCGTTGTCGAACGATTAGTCGCGAAAAAAAGTTTTAGAATGTTCAAAAGCGCGCCAAGAGCAGCGTTCCCATCCTTATTTAAACCGTTGCCTTCGCTTTATTAGGACTATGATCGATTTGTCGTCGCCGCCGTCTATCCGTGGATCATTTATACAGTGAACGGATACCGCAATTTTGTGGGAAAACGGAAGAAATTAGCCACAGGAAACGTTGGCACCACGGTAAAACTCGGTTATTTCTAGATTGAAATACTAGGTGATAGAACACCTAAAATTAGAAAGATTAAAATCTTCAATGATGAATAGCCCAATTGCGAAATTGGAGCTAATTTTCAAAGTGGCTCATTCATATACATAATTCAATGAAATATCATAATATGCGATGTTCAATTCAACGCCCGTATGTTTATTGAGGACGGCTTGATACATATTTAGTTTAAATGTTTTCTAAAATAACATTTCCCCCCATCTGTCTCATAAAATTTCAATAACAGAAATTTAACGTTTTCATGTATTTCGACCCAAATTTTAACTTTACTTCATCTTACATTTTGAAATATTTACAGGAAAAACTGTTTGTCGTGCAGATGCTCTAGGGATGCACACGCAGTACCGGCATACTCCGCCAGTTGCCGGATCGGTGTCAATCTACCTCCTGCCCTCTTCGACGTGCGCTTGGCTGGCTACACGTTTGCTCCTGCAGGAATAATAACGCCACAAGAAGCCCACCACTTCTATAGTCAGATGCCCGTTTCCGGTGTGCCGAGAGTTGGAACCAAAGGCGAACAAGATCGCATCGAGCGACTCGTGCGGCAGCTGCCCCGGCAAGACTTACTAGTTACGGAATGCAAATTCCTCGAATCCGTCCACCGGTCCAGCTATCAAGATTTCGTGGATGCTCGAAACGAAATTGCCATGGATATCGGTCATGCCAGGATGATCCCGCCCAACTCTTTCATCGCTTGCGCCGGTTGTTCCGGTCAAATACCGGCTGGCCAGTACGGCATTACAACTTTCCGAATGGGAACGATGGTTTGGCATCCAGGATGTTTCCAATGTCGAACGTGCAAAGATTTACTGGTGGATCTGGTCTATTGCGCTTACAGGGATGATATATATTGCGAGCGACATTACGCCGAATGTTTGAAGCCGAGGTGCCATGGTTGCGACGAGGTATTTATGTTCATTTCGTATGCACCGCATGTTTAGTGAGCACGGCGCCATCTATTGTATGTGAGAGGAGTGTTCCGTTCTACGGAGTAGATAACTTTTCGGTTTCTTCACGCTGACGTCGCTAGATGGCGCGGACGTCGCACCGCTCATCGGTATTCATCTTCAAATGATCTTATGATTAAGATGACGAACCTCATATTAAATAATTGATAGAATGGGCGTCGCGGATTCTAAATGCGCAATATGGGAACGTCTGATCGATTTTGCAGTCAAAACTTTATAGGGGGACCTTAAGCGGATTCGATTTGTCCACATCAGTTGTTTCAGTCATTTTTTGCATTCGAATTCTTATTTGAATTTTTGCGACAAAGTTATCCCGATATGCTCGTGAGTGTTTATGAATGGATGTCGTAGTTTACGTTGCGTTTTTGTGAACGCGGCTATTTTAACTCCTTGTTCTATTTTTTGCGTGTTGTCCGCGAAAGCACGGTGGGAATTTTTGGTGCCGTGTGAATTTATCGTTTTTGAGTCCCGGTCGAGGACAGAGTTTGCGAAAGGTAATTTATAGGAAATTCACCGAAAAAAAATTTATTATGCGTATTTGTTACCAACTTCTATTCTGATGAATCAAAATCAAATATGCATATTATGAAGAACTTTCCACAAATCAACACCACACAAGAATTTCCGTCACTTCTCTTTATAGGTTTTGACTCTCGAACAATTAACGGATAATTCATTGGCTCAATAGCCTGGAAAGTCAAACCATGCTGAGAATCCCAATAACCCATCACAATTCTTTTTTGTCCTGAAACTTCGCGAGAACGGTTTTATGTCCCCTATCAATAGAAGTCATTTATTCATACTTCGAACAATCGGAATTCAGTCTGCATTGCAAATTGTAATCCTTTTGGACACAGTCATCAACGGAAATTGATAAATCGAAATACCTCCTTGCATTTCGACTTGTTTATCAATTATGATTTTCCCGAAAGGAATCCCATTATGTAAGCAGTCGCAATTATTAACTCATTGCTATTTATAAAACAGTCGTAGTTGCCGACGGATATCTTGACCCTTCTAATAACGTGACCGGTGGAATATAAAATGATAGCTGATTCGGAAAAACGTTGAGACAGGTGTTTCTGGCGACCCACGAAGTTCGGTCAAATTTGAGGCGCATTTTCATTGTTTCTTTATTTTATAGTCGAAAAACAACAAAATGATAAATATGTTTGCTTTTCATATACTCAGAAGATGTATCGTAAACAGGTTCCCTTTTATATCATAGCGAAATTAAATTGGTACGACACGCTCATATTCGTATGACAATTTATTTTATATGTATTAACTCATACCACACATACTCTAGTATAATCCAAAAATAACCTTGTGTTAATTTTGCTTATCTTGATATTTCATTATGGTATGATGACCCCGGGGGCATACACAAAAAAATCCAGTCGAAGGAGGCGAAATTAAGCTATCGATATTGTACGAGATTGAATATTATGAAAATGTGCAATCCGAGACGGATCCGAGTACGGCGACGGTGAAGCGTTCGATATATCTTGGCACTATTTTCGTAAAACGCGAATGTTTTGGGGCCGTGTGCATCCATCCACACAACATCTAATTTCGAACCGGGGAACGGGCGCGAATTCCCCGTGAATCCAGGCCGGAGAATCTGGACGGTCGGGATCGGCTGTCGTAGGATCGCAGCACCGGAAGAGGATGAACGTATCGGCTCGGCCGGGTAACAAATCGTTAACCAAGATCCGAACTGGGCCAACGAAAAATAATTGGCAACCGACCTCGTTAAAGTTTCGTTACTTACAAGTCGCAACTTACGAATCGCGTAAGTCGCGTTCGACAACCGGTCACCGAATTACGTCCCCCAATATCGCCGTTTCGGACATGGGACTGATCGTTTCGGTGGCGGCCGTTTGCGTCTGTGTCGTTTATTACGGACTGTGGTGGCGTTCCCTCCCGCGACGCGATTTTTCCCACGTCATCGAAGTACCGTCCGTTCGATCACTTTTGTTGACGGAAAAGGCTTCGTCGTCGACCGTCCGCAGATTCGCGGTGGCCAAGCTGACGGTCGGCGAAGAACCCTCAGACTTGCCGCAATATTTCATTGCTAAATGTCGACCAAAAACGACGACGACATCACCGTCCCTCTTGAACCGTTTCGTGCTTATCGACGGCTCCTGCAACTGCGGCCGGCCTCTGCCGCTCCCGAGGCGGTTTGTGGTCAGTCGCGGCACGTTCGTCAAAAATTTAGACAAATGTATCAGGATCGAATGGAACGTTGGTACCGAAAAGAAGCCCGATTCGGATCGATTTTCTTGTTCGATTGAAAAAATCGACGAACTGCCAGTGGTACCATCTAAACGGTATCATCGTGAAAACGGTACCTTGGACGAAGAATTGCCGGTCGCGAATTTACGAAACCGATCGTGTTTGGGGTCGGCAATGGTTAAGAATGGAACTTTTCCCCCAGGAAAGGCTGAGCGTAATGAATGCGCAAACCGTAGTCATTTAGGTAAAAGTTACAACAACGAAAAACTAAGGACGCCATTATGATTGTTTTTGTAGAAAACGAAGATAAGGGTGGATCTTCGTGCGGTTCTGGGGTAAATAAGGGTGGTTTGATTGGCGTTTTTTTAGCCGCCGAAAAAACACGATCACGGCTCGTAGATTTCCTGTTTCCCCTGTTTTTCGTGTGTTTATCCCATAGATTCGGTGACGGATTTACCGGTAGACTGCATGAGCCTGGACGGCTCATGCTTGGAGATCGAGCTCCTAAAGATAAATCCGCCACAATCTATGACTGTTTGAATTCGAAATTTTTTCGCAAGTTTAAAAAGCGAACTTTTTTATCATTTAGTAGAACAAAACAAGGACTTTTTGCATTACATGCATATACGGGATGTCCCATAATTAGACCGACAAACTTCTAGTCGATGTTGTAGACATTATTTTAGACCAATTCAATCGAAATCACTCCATGTAGATTTTCTCGACTTTTTTAAACGGCCATAATTTTTTAAATGCTTTACTTAGATTTTTTCTCTTATTTTTCTGAAAAACTATCATGACTTACTCTGTTAAAAAATTTCGGCTTGACGTCGATTTCTGGGACAGCGAAAGTCACTATTATTGGTTGCACTATCAAGAACACATCATATTTGTTCGGGGAAGCCAAACTTTCAGCACCACCACATTACACAATCATCCCCGTTTTCCTTTTCACATCAGAAATACACTTTTCAATATCAACATGCTTTTCCATTCAATTCATTCAATTTTTTTTTTTTTCAATCCGCAGATTGGTTTTTAACAAAATGCTTTACAATAAATGACTTCTCCATTTTTCTCTATCGTTTGCTATATTTTCAAGTTCCCTGTAGGAAGTGACTCCTGCATCTTGCATTATTTGACTAATGTATCTCGTCCTAGGTCTTCCTCTTGATCTTGTACCCTCTATCATTCCTTCGATTATTATACTATGCAGTTCATTTCCATGCCTTAACGTGTGTCCTATCATCTGCCATCTCCTTCTCTTTATAATGTCTATCAATGTTCGTTTTTCATCTATTGTCCTCAGGATGTCTTCATTTGATCTTCTCTCAATCCAGCTTATTCTCTGCATTTTTCTCCAACACCACATCTCGAAAGCTTCTAACATATCTTTTTCTTTCTTATTAATTGTCCAAGTCTCACTTCCGTATAATGCTACACTCCAGACGTATGTTTTTATGAGCCGTTTCTTTGTTACTATATTCATATTTTTTGATGTAAGTAGTTTTCTTTTTTTGAGAAATGTATTCTTTGCTTGACCTATCCTGCTTCTGATTTCTCTGATTGATTTCCCATCTTCTGTTATAAAGCTACCTAGGTATTTGAAACATTCTACTTGGGTAATTTCTTTGTTTTCTAATGATATATTTATAGATGGTATGTTTTTCTTATAGCATACTAGGGCTTTGGTCTTGGTTGTATTTATTTTCAAACTATATTCTTTGAACGTAGTATTCATTGCCTTTAATGCTGTTTGTAAGTCTTCCTCAGATGTTGCAAGAACGACTATATCATCCGCGAAACGAATCATTTTTATTAGTACCCCTCCTATTTTTATTCCAATTCCTTTTTGTTCTAAATAAAACTTTATGACATTTATTGCTTTTTCAATAAATACATTGAACAATGCAGGTGATAGTGGGCACCCTTGTCTCACACCTTTTTGGATTTTGGCAGTCACTGTTGTTGAATTAATATTAATAATGGCTTCTTGTTCTTCATAAATCTTATAGAGAATACGTCTGTCTTTAAAATCTATCTCAGTTTCTTCCAAAATCTTAAAGAGACTTGTCCAGTGTATGCTGTCAAATGCTTTTTCTAGGTCTACAAAAGCCATATAAGTGACTTTTTGTCTCTCAATTTGTTTTTCAAGTATTACTCTTAAACCTAAAATAGCCTCTCTGGTTCCTTTGTTTTTCCGGAAACCATATTGATCATTTTCTAATCTAGCTTCTATTTTCTTACTTATCCTTTTGCTTATAATTATTGCCAGTAATTAAGCTGCATGCGATATCAAGCTTAAGGTCCTAAAATTTTCGCACTGATTGGCTCTGGGTTTTTTTGGTAGAATAAATAATCTGCTACATCCAAAATCTCTCGGAATTTTTCCAGTCTCATATATTTTACATAATAGTTCATACAGAGCGTTCGTCATTTCATCCCCTGCCTGTTGCAGGAGTTCTATGTTTAATTTGTCTGGGCCTGGTGCTTTGTTTTTCTTCATTGTTTTAAGTGCGTCTTCAAATTCTGATTTTAGGATCCTTGTATCTGCATTTGAATTAAAGTCACCGTTGGTTAGGTTTTCAACGAGTAAATCAGTGTTTTCTTCTTCTCCATATAGTTCTTCTACATATTCTTTCCATCTATTCGCTATCGCTATATCATCTATAAGTAAATTTCCCTCTTTGTCCTTTACGTGTATACATTGTGACTTTTTTTCATTGAAGTATCGTTTGATGAGTTTATATGCCTTGTCCTGTAGATTATATTTCATCATATTATCTATTTCTTCGCAATTATTTTCAATCCACATCTTTTTAGCTTTTTTTGCTTCACGGTTTATTTTATTTCTTAGTGTCTTATGTTGTTTTTTACTTTCTTCATCTGTTTTGTTCTTAAGCAATCTCCTTTTTTCTATATCCTGAACTATTTCCATTGTTATCCATTCTCGTCTCCGTGCTGGTTTCTTTCTAGTTAATATTTCTTCTGCAGACTGTACAATAGATTATTTTATGCGACCCCATTCATGTTCTATATTATTAAAATCAACTGACCTCGGCATACCTTTGGTTTCAAGTTTTTCTTTGCATTTCTTCTCGAACAGTTTCCTTATTTCTGGTTGTTTTAGTTGACACAAATTCCATTTATGCCCTTTATTTTTTGGTTTTTCTAACTTCTTGAACTTCAATACGGATTTGATCATTACCAGGTTGTGGTCACTGTCAATATCAGCTCCTGGGTAAGATTTACTCGATTCAATCTGATTTTTGTACCTATTCTTCACTAGGATATAGTCCAATTGGTATCTGTTAATATCACCAGGCATTTTATACGTATAGCGTCTTCTTTTATGATTCATGAATAAAGTATTGGTTATGACTAAATCATGTTGTCTGCAAAATTCGACAAGACGGTCACCTCTTTCATTCCTTGATCCAAGTCCATATTTACCAACTTCTTTGCCATCTGCATTTTCACCCACAATCGCATTCCAATCCCCCATGATAATTAAATTTTCCCAACTATTTGTGAAATTAATGAGTTCTTCTATCTTTTCGTAGATCTCCTCTGCTTCTTCATCGTTCGCTTGTGTTGTGGGCATATATGCTTGTATTATTGTGATGTCATTAGGAATAGATTTCAATTTAATCATTATCAATCTGTCATCGTAAGCAATGTGATTCTTCACACATTGTGCCCATTTTTTATTCAGAATAATGCCAACTTCATTTCTTCCATTATCACCACCGGAATAAATGACTCTATAATCTCCCGATATAAAGTCACCTTGACCATTCCATCTCATTTCACTTATCCCCAAAATATCAATTTTAAGACGTTTCATCTCAATCTTAAGATTTTCTAATTTACCTGTTTGTAACAGGGTTCTCACATTCCATGTACCTATCATACTACAAGGATTTCGCTTGGTGACGACCTGAGGTCCCTTGTTTGACCTCCTGCCGGGAATAACCTCTCCGATAAGGTCATTTCCATATGTTATATCATTTATTGTGCTGTTCATTTGTTAATTGACTAAGGAGATTAATGTGGTGGTTTCCTCTTGCCTTCCACATCGCAGTGTATTAGCCGTGTTCATGGACTCCATGCACGCCTATTACTTCTACCTGGCTATAGATGTATCTTCTTACGAAGCACCCACCTATAACCAGTACTGAAGGCGCTACTGCTCACCTTCAGGACCATTCAATACATTATGGTTAATGAAAGTGCTGTTTTTCTGGCTTATTTTTTATTCACTTTTCTCTTCTAAATATTGCTTTCTACTTGATTTTCAATCATTTTATTCTATGGTACAAAACTCTAATCCAAGTGGCACGAAAGTCCAGAAAATCCTGTAGATTCCCCAATTTGTCGCTAAGGGGCTGTGCGCACCTTAGGCGCCTCTTCTCCATCCTGCACAACTTCCTCAGCCGAATCAATGTTTGATGTAGACTTCGAGATCACAATTGTTCGGAAAATTTAATACGTATACGAATATGAATTCCAAAAATATGTATCCTAGGAAAAGGTCATAATTTTTCAAAATTGTCGTGCTGAAGTCCAAAGAATTGACCGACCTATCAGCAGTGAAGAACGATCAGTGTCCCCAATGAGTACTGCAAATGATGGTTCTATTAACTTAATCCTTGGTTTGAACAAAATCATCAAATTGTTTTCACACAGTACCGTAGTATGAATGTATTCATAGTAAGAGCCAAATAAAAAAATAAGATTTCAAAATTTAAAGCAGACTCAACACTTTTCTTTCTCGTTCTCTTATATTTTGAATCTTGATTTTATTTCTATACATTTTGTCCATTAATATACTTCGCATTCCATCACAAACACTTTGACGATTGATGAGTGCCTAAGAGCTTAAGATGTTTTTTTATTTTTCTTAATTCGGCCTGCGTATTTTCCGTTTCCATCGAAGTAATAAAACTCATAATTACTTGATCTTACTGCGCGGAATCGTTCTGCGTCAATATCCTGTCAATTGTTTTTTTGACGCAAACGCTTCAAGTACTCTCAAGAATAAAATCTGAAAATTGTGTGGATTTCCCATCGCGGACGATGAATATTGATAACGGCAACGGCAACGGCTTCGGAGGCAATAGAAGTCAGCGCCAAGAGCTCGAGATCGACAAGACCAATCTCATTGTGAATTACATACCGCAAATGTGTACGGAAGAAGACATCAATCGGATTTTCATGCGGGTCGGGCACGTGAAAAGCGTGAAGATTGTAAAGGATCCCCACACGCAGCACAGTTATGGTTTCGGCTTCGTCAAGTACACGACGCCCGAGGAAGCGGCCAAGGCGATCGAAACGTTCAATGGGATGATCTATGGACACAAGCGACTGAAAGTATCTTACTCGAGACCTCCGGGTTCCTATATGAAAGATTCGAATTTGTACGTTACTAATCTGCCCAAATACATGAGCGAAGAGGATGTCGATGATTTATTTGGCAAGTACGGCGAAATCGTCCAACGAACTTTGCTGAAAGATAAAATGACCATGACTTCAAGGGGGATTGCTTTTGTTCGTTTCTCGACAGGGGAAGAAGCGCAACTAGCTATGTCTCATTTAAAAGGGAAAACGTTGGACAAAGCTGTCCTTCCGCTGTACATACGCATTGCCGAAGATTTTGGTAGGCGCAAGGCGCAGACGTTCTGTCCTCCGTACATGAACAAGAGAGCGTCTTTACCCTCCTCTCGGCGAAAGATTGATATGACCAATAACCGCATGCCGAACTATTATTCTGGCCTTTTTGGAAGTCTGACTGATATTGACAATGAGGATAATTTCCTGTTGCACGAATTCGATCCTCAGGATGACGATGATGATTGATTTGAGAGCATCTAAGAAGGTTTGATGACTATGTCATTAAGTTTTTTTGTTGGGTATTTTTTTTATTATTCAGATAAAAACTTCAAAATGTCCCACTTTATAACTTTAGGTATCCGATTACTGATATAACTGTACGTCTTCCTGTTACTATAAAAAAATCATAGAGCAAAATTAACATCGAGTGCGTAATCGGATTATAGGCTTTTTTGTCACTAAGTAATGTGGAAATACTGCATCTGAATAAAGACACAGTAAATGCGAGTTGAATAATTCGTTGCAGAAACCTATGCGTATCATTTTATCATCGGTTATTCAACGAGTGTGGATAAAACTCGTTTTGATAAAGAAGAAATTTCTCGATAATTTCGTGCGGTTACAATATTCTCTTTCAAATGAAACAGGTGCAACATAAAAAGTTGCGCAATAGGCCCGTAAAATGCATTCGTGACATTCGCCAGCTTCTAAGAATAGAAAATGCTGTTGTTTAAGTTTTCGTTTTTTCCAAATCGCCCATTTATATCCTCGACGCAAATTGATAGCTAATATATCGAATTCAAATTCTGCATGCATAAATCCAGAATCGTTAGGGAGCACTTCTTTATTATTATCATTTTGTTTTCGGAATCTGCGTCAGCTAATCGAAAGTTCTGGTTGTTTCGTCCCAGACAGGGTCGGCTCGAGCGACCACTCAATACGTTTGCCTTCGACAAGTTGATCGTCGTGGTAGATTTTTAGTATATATCGAAAAATCGAACTTACCCGCGAAGAACATTGCGAACGGTTAATTCGTATAAGAGCTGCGGAACTACGGCCCTGTAAACGAGGAGCGTCCCGGATTGCACCCGGCACTATAACATCGCTCCATATCATACTCTAAAAATACCGAAAAACCTCCGAAGAGATTCGGTTTTAAGCGCAATAAAGAAAAAGCCCAGTTAGTTCGAGATCGACTCTTCGACGTGGTGCCGCTCTTGTAAACGCTTTCCTTGTGATCATAAACGACTTCGAAATGGGTGACGTAGACGCGTACTCCAATTACACAATCACCACCGAAAAGAAAACGAAAAAAGTGAAGAAAACCACGAAACGCAGGGAGAGCAGTGATCGCGGCGAAAGCGATGTCACGATTACGGAAATCGAACGGACGACCAACGGAAATCAGGGGTATGTGAATGGCATTCAAGACGACGTGAAAAAAAAACCACAAAGTACTTCGTTACACAATTACTCGGAAAGCAACGAAAATTCGAGATTTTTCCAAGGAGAAATCTTGGATTCTCTCGCTTTCCAAATATGCCATCACATACCCCTGAACTGATATCAAGGTACATAACCGAACCCCGTACAACTTTTTTCAAACTTTATACTCTTCTCATACTTTCTTTTCTAGGGTCGATATTCATTTTTTTTCTTTTATCATTTCAGCTTATTTTCAGTGGCGAGTACACTAAGGCCATGAAAAAGGACTGGCACTCGCAGCATTTCTGTTGCTGGCAATGCGACGAAAACCTGACCGGCCAACGTTACGTCCTCAGGGATGATCATCCCTATTGCGTGTCCTGCTACGAGAACGTCTTCGCCAACGCCTGCGAAAAGTGCTCCCGTACCATCGGAATTGACTCGAAGGTAAAATTTTGATCATTTTTTGCGCTCATCAACACTAAAAACTAATTATAAAAACTTCAATTCTATCCGATTTCCTTCTCGTTGACAGGACTTGAGCTACAAGGACAAACACTGGCACGAGGCCTGTTTCATGTGCACCACATGCGGCGATTCCCTCGTGGACAAGCAGTTCGGCTCAAAGGGCGATCGCATCTACTGCAGCCGCTGCTACGACAATCAATTCGCCTCGAGATGCGACGGCTGCAACGAAATTTTCCGCGCCGGTAAGCAGCAGACTCCTCAAATACGAATTAAATGGAAGATTCGGAAAAAAAAAATATATATCGAAGATTATCATCAATGACGCCGACGTCGAGCGGCGAGCATTTCCATAAATGGCGATCGCGATCCGCGCGGGTCTCCGTCAAGGGTAGAACGATTCAGCGCCCATTTTCGGAACGGGAAGAATGCGGTCGGAAACGAAATGGATAATTCGAAGGCCGACGTCGTGTCGGGAACGACGCGACACGGCGTTCGCGTGTCGAACGGTCTTTAGATTCGAATTGATTTAAATTTGGACCTTGACATTCGGACTTGTCAAATTCTATTGTCGATAGGGAAGGGTTTAAGAGAAAGTTTTTAGATTTTACCAACCACGTTTCTTAGAGTTGGAATCGGAGTTAGGTGATCCAAATTATTTGGATTTTGGGGGCGGGACGTATATAAGAAAATATCATAAGGGTACACTGATTGCCCAGATGAGTATATAACGATTGTAGTAAGATTTTCAAGCTCTAGGGGAGGGCGTACGCCCCTCGAAGTCCACTGCTTGGAACTATCATTTCTCTCAAGTGGTAACATTAATTGAAATTAAGTAGTCTTATAGATTTAACTAAATCTAAAGTAAACTAAAAAAACATATTTTAAAGTATTGCAAGTATTGTAATATTACAATCATACTATTTAATTTAACACTATAAAAATTCGCTAAGTACATAAAAAATTTCATCTAGAGGCTTGTTTTTCGGGAAAGTTCCCATGATTGATGTTGCGTTTCCAATTTGGATTGCAATTCCAATCCGCTGCATCAAGAAACAAGTTGCTCTAGGTTCTGCTGTTCGTTGACTTATCAATTTTCCTAATTTTTTAACAAAATCTAATGCCTGATCACACCAAGGACCAAAGGTTTCGATAGCGAATGGAACAAAGATCAGATTTTGTTCAATTAGGGATCTGTACTTTCGAATTTTGACTTTTGCTGCTTCTTCTGCTACTTTGCCAGCACCACTACAAGATGATTTTAAATGTGAAGGGGCAACTGTGTCTGAACAGGTCGCATCCCAAGTGAGACATTGTCCTGTAGTCCAGGGTATTAAAGTTATTCCGTCCGCACGTAAGTTGTTCTCTGATGACAGGCCAGTAGGTTCTAACCTGGCGGGGATTTTAACAGAGGAGAGAGCTCGTAAAATAATGTTGTTGATCTCTTAAACTAAATTTGGTTTACAAAACTTTATTGGTTTTCTTACTTTTGTTTTTAATTCTTGCGCATTCGTCATTTTGTATTCTCAATTTCGATTACATAAAATGAAATGTTTGTTATCCGTTTTCCATTATGCTAACTCAAGATTATTCAAATTCAAGAACAAACTACGCGATTAAGATTTAATTTTCTCTCTTTTTAATTTTTTTTTTTCGAAGTCTTCCCCAATAGTGGATTTTCAAAATCCTCAAAAATTTCGTATCGAACTTTCAATGAAGGCACGATACTCAACGGTTCATTTAAGTGAGCGGCACACTTGAAAGAAACGAACCAATGAAATAGTGTGCCACGGAACACTGAGCGACGGCACAGCGATACGATGGAAACAAAAATTATAAGTCCTTACATAGGATTAGTCAAATGGATTTCGAAGTAAGCACTTTGATTGAATCGTTCATTTCGAAGGAGCCATTCACGTTAAACGAGCTGCTCTCTTCCAGTGAGTCGTTAAATCGTGTGCGGCCCATTACCGGTCACTCAAGTGTGCCGTTGAAGTTGATAGACTCGTTACGTTTCATGATAACAACTTACTACCTGTCATCACCATACGATTTGAAATGATTTTTACACGAAATTGTTGACATCGAAACCATTTTAAAAAGTAATATTTGATCTCCAACAGATTGAAAATTCTTATTCAGTATGAGAATATACGACGAAACGATAAAAATCAAAATAGAACCATTTCGGTTGCCCCAAAATCATGATCGCTATCAGCGGAAGTGAATAGCAAAACACCAATTTGAAAAAGCTGTGTTGTTGCCACTTGAGCATACCGAAATGAAATTGTGGATTACCCAACCGTGTAATAATCGTGGGACACGCAATTGCGATTAGACAAAAACGGAATTCCTGGATTTTATCAATAAATTCCTAATTGCGTATTTTTATTTTTAGTCATATTTTATGAAAACCTTGTGGGCAAATTATTTTTACTTTAAAAAAAAGATAGTAGTTCAGAGACCAACGATTATGATTTATGGTTGAAATAATAAATATATTATGAGTTCTTCGGAAGCAAAAAAAAAATATACACCATAATTGGTTAATTTTATTTGAATCGATTAACATTTACTGGCCTTATAAAATCGAAAAACTGGGTCGTGATGATTCAAAAATTATTTCTGCTATTTTAAAAATTATTAATCACCTTTCTTCATATAGTTACGCTATTTATAAATTCTGAACTCAATTGGCGATCTATATTTGTTTGCATAATTTGGAAGGTTTAATACCATATTGGTAAAGGTGTCACCTCTAACGATGAATATTGTGCGTAAAAGATTTCTAGTACAGCACGATATTCCAAGTAGCTTAGTAAATAAGATGTCTTATTTACTTATTCACTTATTGGGTATTATTTTTCTCTCTAACGTTCATGTTCAAGTAAAATGTTTTGAGTTTCTATGAATATTAAAATTTAGCATAGCGGCATGGCTATGAAACATTATGTTGTTCAAATCTTCAATTTATAGAAAAATTTCGGTCATCAATATATAATATAATGATTTTTACCAAGAGATTTTCACAAGAGGTTGTGTTATGAAACTGTAGGCTGTTTGAGGTTTTTTTTTAACATTTTTATCTGTATACCGAATGCATTGAGAGTAGATCACTTTTTTCCGCCTGAATCATCGTTTCAACGGTAGCCGCTGCGCAGCGCAATAGATTACTGTGCCAACACAGAAGTAATTACCAAGGCACGAATAATTTGTTGATTGTGGAATGCACACGAGTGATTGACCGTTGATATTAAAATGCGCTAAATATAAAACGCAACATTATCATATTTTTTCAAAATGCATGCCTGTAAGGATTGTTTTCTTGCCATAATCCCGTTATAAGAACGTGTTAGTCATTCGGCGAGATGATGTCATTATTTGTATTGAAGAATAGCGCGGTCTTCGAGATGCGATATTGTGCAAATCTGTTCGGGCGTAGAAATCATCGCTTTGCGACCGTGATGAAACGGCCAAGGCGGACCAAATACGGCAAATTTCGGCCCGATTTCACGACGAGGTCGCCGAGACTTTACCTCCGTTACGTTCAACTCGAAGTGTGGAAACGCGTCCGATACGGCACTGGGTTTTTTCGTTGCGGCCCACGCGTGCCGCTCCACGCAATACACGGCCGAAATTAACGATGAATTAATCGAGATTATGAGAGTCTCGTATACCTAGTATAGAGTAAGCGCGTAGGTGAACGAAAAAGTAGGAAAAAAAAACTGTGGAAGCGCGTGTTACGAATTTCTGAAAAAAAAAGTCGAGACAACCGTCTGAGCGTTTGGGGGGAAAACCTCGGGCCCATTAACGACGGAAATTAATTAGTCGAAGAATCATTCGGAAAAAGCGATCGGAAATTTGAACAGTCGGATTGCGGTCGGTCGGTCGACGAGCGAAACGAACGCAACAACCTTGTATCGTTTTGCGGTAAACTGGTACGAGACGATTCCTCAATACTCTGGAAGATTTCGCTTGGGCACACGCGAACTCAACGTCGTTCGGGCGAAAGGTGGAAGATGAAAGTTGCGCGGCGCGTTTTTTCCTATCGGGAAATCTGTGTTTTTCGATGAGTACCGCTGACGAAAACGCGAAAACGATGGCGGGCGTCCTCACCGATCAGTTCGATAAAAAATTGACTTTAAAAACAAAAACCGTCGGTGCTGACCGGATACGTAGGGCAAAAGAAAGAAACGAAGATGTCGCCATCCTATCTATGGAATTACCCGGTGAAAAAAGTCGCTTTCAATGCTCTTTGGGACCGGAATGTCTGCAAGGCAACCCAACCTCCCTGCCGCTTGGTGCGTCCAATTCTTCGACGGTTTTAATGTTCGAATTTTTTCTCCCTATTCTTTATAGATATCTAAATTTAAATTCAAAACGTATCTAGCTTTCTTTCAAAAAATAATCAACGATCGAAATATTTTAGGGACGAAGAAAATGGAATACAAGACGAGGCAATGGCACGAAAAGTGCTTCTGCTGCTGCGTCTGCAAGGTACCAATCGGTACTCAGAGCTTCATCCCTAGGGAGCAGGAAATTTACTGTGCCAGATGTTACGAGGAGAAGTTCGCCACTAGATGCATCAAGTGTAACAAGGTTAGTAAGTTGTGGAAATGGAAAAGCAAAACTGAAAATCATTCTACCTTAGAAATTTTTGAAGCAATTCAATCGAGTTATAGTTTGTTAGTCACTTAAATCGTGGCCTCGGCGCAAAAAAACATCGTTACGTTTCCTGACATTTCAGTTTTATTGAATTGATTTCGACTTCTAGGTAGTAGCTTTATCATCGTACACCTAATTTCCTTGAACTAAATAAAACCAATTCAATGTCTGCAAAATATCAAAACACAGATAACACCTTCCAATTCCATTGTTTTCCCGAAATACCGAGCTTTCTTCTATAACTAAACTGAAAAGAATGCAGATTATTGAACTCTTTAAAAATAATCGGTTTTTCAATTTCAACAAAAAAAAGAGTTCAATTTATGTCACTTCCTTACTTTCTGAGGTTCCTTTCAGACATCCTTAGTTATTATGATCAGTGTAGTGTTTGGGTCGCTTTACCTAAACCGGTAAAGGCGACACTACTCCATCCTCCAAAAGCTCCTCGGCCAAATCGATACCTCATCATCAATCTTATTCATGTACAAGCTATGTGAATTTCAAGGAGCATGCTCGCCATAGTAGATTTTCAAAATTGCTATAAATCTCAAAGGCTGAATGAGCTGAGCGAAAAAAGCCGGCACGCATACTCCTGAGAATTAGTCAGCATAGTGTCGAATTCATGAATAAACGAAAATCGCTATTGAAATCCCCACACAAGATGATTGGTAATTTTATGTGCCCCAAGAGTATAAACGTAATTTTAGTTTCGAGTTCCGAACTTCTGAGATGCAATCCCCACACAAATTTTTGGTAATTTTAAGTGCCCAACAAAATAAACATAATCTTTCAGTTTCCAATTTTGTTGGATTCCGAAGGTCTAAAATTATTTGCTCCTGGTTTCTAAGTCGCAACGTCAGTGTCTCAATTAGATGAGACAGGAATTTTGGGAAACACTCAATGATGTTAATGCCAACATTCTAAATATGAAGAAACAATTTTAAACATTTTTTTTTTTGTAATTTGTGTAATAAAATAAAGTTGTATATATAATTTTCACCCATAAAATAACTTATTTATAGCTCTCAAAATTGGTAAAACTTTTGCGAATGTATGCACCACGTTATTAATAGTTCAGTTGTATATGTTATATAATACCTTATTTTCCACGCCCACGTTTCATTCTATTTAGGTACATAATCTTACGTCAGCATAGGTTTGCATCTACATTTTGATTGTAGGTGATTACCAGCGGCGGCGTAACTTACAAAAACGAACCCTGGCATAGGGAATGTTTTACTTGCACTCACTGCTCGAAGAGTTTGGCCGGCGAGCGTTTCACCAGTCGAGATGAGAAACCCTACTGTGCGGAGTGTTTCGGCGAACTCTTCGCCAAGAGATGTTTCGCATGCAACAAACCAATCACCGGCATCGGAGGAACGAAATTCATCTCCTTCGAGGATAGGTGCGCGGATCTGTTCTCCTTTTATTTATAGAGGTGTTACTGAAATTTGTTTTCAGACACTGGCACAACGATTGCTTTTTCTGCGCTTCCTGCCGCTCGAGTCTGGTAGGTCGTGGATTCATCACTGATGGAGACGATATCATCTGTCCCGAGTGCGCTAAACAGAAATTATCGTAAGTTAATGGCAGCTACCCAAATGATAATTATGTTACACGGTATATTTTAATGACCATTTCTGTTGTTTGATGTGTTGGATTTATATTAGCGTTGCGTTTATTTTGTTAGTGGTCCAGTTTTTTCTTCAACTTTTCTATGTTATTGTTGTGGACATGTTTGGGTTTGTATGCAATTTTCCAAATTTTCTTGTGGTTCACAGCAGATCGCTTCTTTTGAAAACTTACAAACTCACATATCGTAAAATTTTCGAATTGTGAACAAAGAAAATTGCCTTCATATTATTCTTAATCCTATGACATGCCTTTTATAGATCTAAGCTTACGAAATATATGTGACTTACTCGCGTTAATCATAATCGCCTTTATGGATTAACATAACCATATTATTCTTATATCATCTATGTAGTATAAAAAGTTTCAGACAAATAAATGAATGCCTTAAGATATTTTTAATGTTTGATATGATCAATGGTCAGAAAGGTTGTGTAGATAGATACGCTTATAAGCATTTATATGAGCCATTTTGGTGCTATAAAATAGCGTAGCTTGCTGTAACAACTTATATAAATGTTACTTTTTTGTTTCATAAAATAAATGATAATCAAAATGTTGACTTGTCTTAGTTTATGTACGTGTTGAGAATGTTAACTAAAGAGATGGAACTATTAGCATATTATAACGAATTTTGATCTACATTTTTAGTGTTTGGAGAGTTTTTTATTTTGTTATTGCATTTTACTGTTGAATTAGATAAGTTTTACTGATGCTTTGCTTAAGTTAGTTTTTTAGATTATTATGTACTTGTAAACTTATATTTCAAGCAATTAAAAACTCGTCAGGGAATCGTTTTTTTATTTACCGGTTTTCCTTTAGATTATATTATTGTTATGGCGTTGAAACTCCCAACGTTGCTTCATCAGGAGGCCAAACGCTCGTTTCCTCTCATCTGATCATTTGGGTCTGCATTGTTTTGGTTCATCCGGTCCTGGTTCAATTTTCCTCTTGAACTATGAACTACTAGAAAGTAAAACTACAAGTTGAATGAACTACTGACCTGGAGAACTACAAGCTGATTGACCTATTCTGTATCGGTCAAAAAATTCTTACTTTTCTTTTCCTTTAATGTCCTCGGCAGTTGGCCATCAAAACAGCAAAATATTGTTGTTTCTGGTAGCTCTGGTGAATTATAAACGAAATTTCCAAATTTAATCATAGGAGTCAAACGAGTTTGTAACGAAAACTTACTCTTTTGACTTCTATGTTCCTGGTACGTCCGCCGAATTTTTAACAAAATTTTCGGCAAAATTCGAATTTTAATGAAAATTTTGTTAAAATTTTGTTAACAAGAAGTCAAAAGAGTCGGCATACTCTTTTGACTTCTATGTTCCTGGTACCTCCGCCGAATTTTCAACAAAATTTTCGGTAAAATTCAAGTTTGCCGAAAATTTTGTTAAATTCGTCAAACATAGAAGTCAAAAGAGTGTAACGAAAACATACTCTTTTGACTTCTATGTTCCTGGTACCTCCGCCGAATTTTCAACAAAATTTTCGGTAAAATTCGAAGTTTGCCGAAAATTTTGTTAAAAATTCGGCGGAGGTACCAGGAACATAGAAGTCAAAAGAGTGTGTAACGAAAACATACTCTTTTGACTTCTATGTTCCTGGTACCTCCGCCGAATTTTCAACAAAATTTTTGGCAAAATTCGAATTTTACCGAAAATTTTGTTAAAAATTCGGCGGACGTACCAGGAACATAGAAGTCAAAAGAGGGTGCAACGAAAACAGACTCTTTTGACTTCTATGTTCCTGGTACCTCCGCCGAATTTTTAACAAAATTTTTGGCAAAATTCGAATTTTACCGAAAATTTTGTTAAAAATTCGGCCGAGGTACCAGGAACATAGAAGTCAAAAGAGTGTGTAACGAAAACATACTCTTTTGACTTCTATGTTCCTGGTACCTCCGCCGAATTTTTAACAAAATTTTCGGCAAAATTCGAATTTTAATGAAAATTTTGTTAAAAATTCGGCGGAGGTACCAGGAACATAGAAGTCAAAAGAGTGTGTAACGAAAACATACTCTTTTGACTTCTATGTTCCTGGTACCTCCGCCGAATTTTTAACAAAATTTTTGGCAAAATTCGAATTTTACCGAAAATTTTGTTAAAAATTCGGCGGACGTACCAGGAACATAGGAGTCAAAAGAGGGTGCAACGAAAACATACTCTTTTGACTTCTATGTTCCTGGTACCTCCGCAGAATTTTTAACAAAATTTTCGGCAAAATTCGAATTTTGCCGAAACTGTGTGAATTCCTCTAGTTGATTAGGAAGTAGGATTATATATTCACCAAATTAGGAAAAGAAAAATTTATTTTCGGTTATAACATAATGTGTTCTATATTAAATTCCAAGTATATATCAATTTCAACTCTAGAATAATTTCAATTAATAAATATCTTAACTGAACAATCAACAAGCAGTAACTGTAGTTTGATCAACAACTTGGAAATAAAATTTTAACGTCATTTTTATCATTAAGCTATACATAATCAATACTGAGTAAAAATTAGTGCGCAAAGTGACAGAACGAATAGTTAGGTTCACATTTGTGGTAGGAGATTTTCTAATAAATCTAGAAGTTTATGAAAATTAAATATCAGTCAGCAATCCACTTTAACGAAGTGAACAAATAATAAATAAGATAGAATATTCAAAACTTCAACAGTATCACGAAAACTTCATAAACATATTTGGAATTGATGGAGAAGTTTGATTTACCTGCCTACCTATACATCATGACATCGGAACTTTGGTACATGCAAATATAAGCATCGCAAAGCAACCGCCGAGCATGTTCTGGTAAGTACCTATCATTAGGATATTCACGATTTAGCTCTCTACAAACTGCTTCGTCCGACAACCATCTAGATATGTCGGGACAAGCTACCATTTCTGGAATGTTATAACCGTCTCTTTCGCCCTTTCTATCTGCCATTGAATCGAAAAAGCACCAAGGTGCCTCATGTCCGACACCACATTTAACAAACGTGACATAATGTGACGTTTCAATACAAATCACCGCGAATAGTTCCATGTACAGCCGAGGGGGTTTGACGTGGTTCTCCAAAATAGTATAATCATAAGCAACATCCAGAGCTGTAGGTTTGTGGTTAACGCGTTTCTCGTGCCGATGCGCCGTCTTCAGGCAGGTTTCACAAAACGCCGTGCTCGCCAAACCCGCATTATTGAAGTCGAAGCATTCGCGACATTCAAACCGAGCCAGTTTACCGCAAACAATACATTGTCTCGGACCTGAAACAAAATCATATTACCAATATGCCAAAACGGTTTCTGAATCCAACTCACATTCCTCAATAACGTCTGTAACATCCAACAGTTGCGACGGTAATATTCGTTGATACATTTTATAGCTTTTCCCAAATCGTGGCATCTGGACGATTAGGCACGAAGGCACCTCTTTCAGTTTTATATTGCTGGTTAAAAAGCTTTGTTCGAACAACTGTTGCACAGTTGGTAGCGTTAATTCAGCGTCTTTTTCAACGAAAAGTTGATAATAAAACGACTCTTGCCCCGAGTTCAATTTTAAAAATGGCTCAGCCCGTAAAATTTGTGCTAACAGGGAGTTCAAAAATTCTTCAGGATCTTTCTCCTCACTCGTCAGTCCAGAGACGGAACTCAGTCGGTCTAGAAGTTTCCGCAGATTCATCACTTGTCCGGCCGTTACGTACAAATTTTTTCGTAATGGATTGACGATTTCCTCTCTGAGAACGCGTTGTACCTATCGATAAAATATCAGTTTTGATTATCTAGAACGTCATATTCACAATCAAGTTGTTCAACGTTATAAATTTGACAACCATTGAATTTATCAAAGTTCCAATTGAAAAGGTAGAAACACAAAACTAACCTCTTCGTAATCGGCGATGTCGTTGGCATTTTTAGGCCGAAAAAGCAAACTGTCAAATACGGACGTGTAAGTAAACATAGCGAATAATGTCACGTCCAAGTAGCAGGAGTTGTGATGTCCTTGGATGCCCCTGTTTTTTCCACATACTGCTTGAACATCCTCCTCAGTTGGCATGCAAAGTGGAGCAACACAGCCTTTGATGATCTGATAATCTTTCTGTAAACATGAAATACATTGAAATTAAAGAAACAACTGTTGTTCTAGTACAGAAATTAAAATTAGTATAAATGGAGCATGGTCTAAAGATAAACAGAAAAATAGTGCCAAACTAAAACGCACCGTTAAAACGTCATCGACCGACTGATGAGACGTAGCAGGCAGACCGTCGATAAATCTGGAATCTTTTCCGCATTGTTGGATGGGAACAAAAAGGGCTCTCTTCTCCGGGCAATTGAACAATTTCACGCCATTTAGAGTGCCATCCGTAAGATCCAATGGTAAGTCGGCGGGTAGTTCTTCTTCCAATTCGACACCGACCAAAACGCCGTTCGTCCCATTTTCAACGCCCATCCATTTGACCACGCCGTACAAGGGCGTTTCGATGACGTCGTTGTAGATCTCCACTAGCGAACCGATACTGAGGTCATTGGTCGCGCCCTGAGGTGGTTCTGAATACTTAACTATGGAGGCGGCATCACTTCTTTCGTTCAATTCTATAACAAAAATCGGCAAATTGTCCAGGATTTCTTGATCGTGCACGTTCGCGTAAAGCTTCGACGCACATTTTTCCGCGAGATCAAACGAATGTGCGAAATTTCGACGTTTGCTGAGTGACATCGTATAGGTAGGAGTCATGAAAGCGACCTCCTCGTTAGGCAACGTACACGGAAATAGACACTTACATCGGCGTTCTGCTATTTTAGGAACTCAGATAGCTTCGAAATTAGTTACGTTACGGCCTGCGCTACTACTCAAATGTTATTTTGGCGATAAAACTTGCGGAATTAATAAAAAATTTTCAAACGAAATATACAAATAATCGAAAGAGGAAGCACTTTTTTCGGATACCTATAATAGTCGATTCTCAATAAACTTCCATCTTGCATTTTTGCAGCATAACTAAAAAATGAATAGTTTGATACACCGTGAACGAGAAAAGTGGGAGTGGCTTATGTGCGCTACAAATGGTGCGCCAACGATGTCACTCTAGAGTAGAGGAATAAATTTGAATGACTCAAAATTTAGACAGCTACAATTGAAAATTTCTAAAATTGTTGCTCAAGAAGGTTAAAAACATCTTTAGGATTTTGTTTTGTTGCTACCTCTCCTTAGTCATAATGACAACTATAAAACATGTTGACGAGATGTATTGGAGCTTAACACAAAGTGTAAATAATCAATACATATTATCAATTGAACATGGATTTACATCAAGTATCCCCCCGGCACTTAATCTTTATAAGTGATAAAAATGTAATAAATAGAAAAACTTAATGCTCTTTATGAAAAGTTGTTATTTAATATATGGAATCGCAACAACTCTCTGACCTAAAAAAAAACCTGTAATGCTTATCACCAAATAGATAACCGATGAAGGTCGTCAAAAAGACGATTCAAAACTAACTGCACCTTTATGAACATATAAACCAAGCTAATCATCTTTTAAGTACGTAGCCACTAGATAAACGCATTTATATCTTTGATTATAAATATTCTGTTAATCTCTTAACAGAATATTGATTCAATCTAATGAAATCTTACAATTATGAAACATTGATTTAATGCACAAATTAGAAATACAGCAAACGTTTTTTTTTGCATGAAAAAAATACTCACTTTTCCCTTCGGTGAAAGCAGAATCATTGAAAACTTTTTTTCTGGGATTGATTCCATTATCCAGATAATGTACAAAGGTTCCCGCAGATTTATTTCCAAACTTATGTTCTTGTCCATCATCCTTAGTGCTCGTAACAGCATCCATTAAATTTATTTCAGATTTATTTCTATTTTTTTTCTTAATATCATTTTCTCTCTGAAGCAGATACATTTTATCGGGTACAATAATGGTGTTGTTATCGAAATCATTGTTGGAATTGACAGCGGATTTGTCAATGTCGACGATATTTTGCAAGGAGAATGAGTTTCTAATGTAAGGGGTGGACTTATTTGTCACATTCTTATACTCGCCAAACTTGGTGACAATTTCTTCATATTTGGGTTGAGGTGACACATCTAGTGATTTATCTTGTAAAAAAATGTTTGCTATGCTTTTCTCAACATCACTAGTAGGCTCTGTTTCATTTGATGTTATCATTGCTTTGATTGGTTTCAGTTGATCGATAGTAGCAAATATTCCATAACCGGGTTCGCAGTTGAAGTACGTTACACCACCAGAAGAACCATCACATTTGCTATTGAGTCGTTTCTCCTGTAAATATGTACTTTAAAAAACAGCCATGATTTCATTAAATTGAATTGAAACTTTGTGATCAACAAAATAAGTTTAAAAAATAAAATTAATTCACTTACATGTAATTGAATTCCAAAACACTTTCCATAGTTTTTCACGTTTCCCTTGTATTTCACAACTCCTAAAACTACACCAGTTTCCAACGTTACAAGTACTGTCATATCTTTTCCTAATTTAGCCAACTTCTCGCACCTAGGTCTGTCAAGGGCTAACTTCGCTCTTGCCAAAGGTGAAGATACAGACGCTATGTAATATATCAAATTTTCTCCGACTAACGCCAAGTTATCCCTGGTAACTGAGAAACACTTCGGTTCCCATGTTTCGTCCTTGCTTTGAATTTTTACAACAAATTCATCTCCTTTTGTAGGCCTGTCGACGATTTTCGCTATTTGTCCCACATAAATTGTTCGTTTCAATTCTCTGTTCTCCAAAAGACACGCAATACAATTATGGATAAAGACGCCATAGTTCAGTTCTTGACAATTCATTTTAGTCAAATGATGAAATGTTACATTACAAACTTCGCAATAACATTTATTGTTCCATTACTACATAGTTGGTAAACTAAACTCATTGACACACAGAACAACTGACGTTTATTTGACAGTGGATGAATCATCTGTCAGGTGAAAAACCACAGAAGATATAAAAGTTATCTTTCTTTATATGACTCGTCAAAAATCTAGTTCCGCTACTTGAAGTACAGATGGCGCCTAAGGTAATGTAAAGCACCAAATGGTAAGAACAGTCTTAACCAATCACCACATTTGAAACATTTTAGTGAAAGGAAAAAAAAACTTTCTCTATTAATGTATAAAATGCCTCAGACTATTTGAGGCAAAATCAGTAGAACTGTAGCATGTTTCATTAACATTTTGCACAATGACTCAATAACGTAGACGAGTCTACAATATTATCGAATGCAAAAGTTGACAGGAGTTATGGTTCTAGGTACAAAAGAAGTCAACAACTCGCAGCCAAAAGATAATTTTTTTGAAATTTATTCTTTTACAACTCGACTTTCAATTAATCTAAATTACTTTTCTCTGAAGTGAATTATGTTACGTTGTTGTAATATAAATAAATAATATAGCACATGTTATTGAATTGCTTCATCTATAACGATTCCTACTTAACAGTCTTTGGTAAATAAATTTTTTAAGTACAAATTGTTTCACCAATTTTTCGTTTTCAACTTCCATCCTATTTACACATGAATTCACACCCTTAACTATTTATTAAAATAATCTATATTTTTAGACCTGAAATCGTGCACTGCCATCACGTTACAACAAGAACCGCCGCCAGCATAGTCGTCACCTTCTGTCATTCACGCGCTTCCACAACCAATTCTTGGTACGGAGAGTCTTCTACAAGCGACGGTTCGGGCAAATTTTTCAGATCATCCTCTGGCACTGACGTTTCTCCTTCATCATTTTCTTGAGCGGGTGCTGGCGGCGGTACTAATTCTTCATGTTCCTCTTCTTCGGGAATGGTTTGCGCCACTTCTTCCACTGACAATGTTTTGCCCATCTTAACATCCTGAAAACGGGTATTACAGAAAAAACTCGGCATACGTATGTCACAGTTTTACTTGAGCTCGGACCGAGGACGTCCCTTCTGGAGAATCATCTTCACCACAAGGCCTCAGAACAAGATACAGCAATAAGTCAGATAGTGAAATGATTCCAATTACTTTTTCCTCGTCATCCACGACAACCAATCGATGTACCTGAATAAGAAGCTTGAACTAATACTTTCTCCTTACTCACTTTTATTACATGAAACTTTTACGAATTGATACATATTATGTCAAACTGTAGCAAAAAACTGGCCCTTTTTTATATAAACGAGCGACTTAATCGAGCAGCAAAAACTTAGACTCACCTCAGCTCGAACGATTTTTTCCATAATAGTAAAAAGCGTTTCATCCAGTTTACATTTGTGTACGCCCTCGAACCATTCGTTTCTGTGTTCGTTTGCTTTTTTCAAGGATACATCTAAATCGTTGTATGTCTTTTCTGCGGCCAAATTCTAAAATGATATTTTAATTGAAATTGCGCTCGCAAGCGGAAAATCGACTTACGATTACGTCAAATTTGGCGTAAATGTCCGACAATCGGCCTTCCGAATCGACGATCGGCAACGCGGACACTCGCCTTTCTACGAATTTTTTTAAAGCCAAAATGATTGACGTGTCCTCACTGGCCGTTTCGATATTATCGTACGAGCCGATTCTGACTTCTCTCAATGTCTTGCTCATATAGCTCGGCTTGGGCAACTCGTTTATCTGCGATACATAACAAATATTTTATTATTCTAAATTTACAGTTTTACATCAGGAATAATGAAAATATACTTACATACAAAAATAGGAACCTCAATATTCTTTTGTGGGTTAGTATGTACAACACGTTCCCAGTTTCTGGATCAATAACAGGTAATCGATGAATGCGATTGTGGATAAGTGTACGGATGGCATCGTAAAGAGAGGCATCGGGGCCGATGTGGATCAGAGGTCTCTGGTCGTGCAGCACGCGTCGCCACGTATCTAACTTGTGCTCCTCCAGCTCCTCCATCGCGACGCTCGCTGACCTATAATACATGCGGAGGATCTTGATAAAATCAGTTATGGTCAGCATTCCGACGAACTCCTGTTTGGTGCTATCCCAGAGCGGCGCCGCTCTTACCCCTACAAGGGAAAAAAATGCATCGTTTTAGTAGGGCCGCAGATCCGTCCCGAATCGTGTGAAATTTGGCCCGTTTTCAACAACTAATTTCGACTCGTAAAAATTGCGTTCGGCCGCCAAAACGCCGATCAAGATTTCCGCTTGATATGCATGTTTGTCGTTACTTAAAGTAACGGCTATTATTTCTTGTTTGAACATTGTTCTGAATGTTTATTGATGCTAAATCCAGACTTGAGAGAAGTAGGCAAAGAAAATGAAGGAACTGAGAGATAAAGTAGAAAACTGCTGGTTATAGAATTTTTTCGGAATCTTTCAAAAGTGCAATGCTTCTTTTTTACTTTAGAAAGTTCTAAGGAAATATAATGTTTTGAATATACAGATTTTCTTGATATAATTACCATTATAAACCAAGGCGAAAAAGGCTTTCTTCACCAGTAGCTGCGTGTCAAAAACGACTAGCTTCGCAGAAGTCGGGATTAGGTCGTAGCACTTGTGGAATTTGAAGAATTTGACGAAAATCTGCGATTCGTCTTCTTCTGTAAAAGAAAAAATATATAATTTTGCGAAACGTGTATTGTCCGCCAAAACGAGTAAATAGTCCTGTTCAACAGCGACACCCATACAAAGATCGTAGTTGTTTCGTACCTTTTTCAAGTACGTCAGCTAACCAATCTTTGTAGGATTGCGACACGACTTCGAACTCCTTTATTTGATCCAAACTCCAGACTTCGTCGTCTTCGGGCAAAGTCGGCAGCAGAATCCTAAACGCGTGATTTGAGTATCGGTGCAGGCGGATCATCGCCACCGACCGCCGTCGACGACAGTACGGCGGCCGTGACGGGCCGCAGTCATACTATCGAAATTTATTTACCGTTTTCTAGCGTCGCGACGGAGAACGCGAACCCGGAAACCCGTTCAACGCATTCCCGCAGGGACCACCGACTGTGCGCCGCCCGTTTCGACGGTTTAGAAGGAACGCGCGCGCCCGTCGCCGTTCAAGCGCGAGAGGTACGTCGTTTCGGCGCTGTCGAATCCCGCTATTATTGGCACGATCCCGCGGGCGGAAGACGGTGCCAAAATAGTGCCGTTCGACATGTTGTCTAGGCGCGCGCCAACCGTCCGAAAATCGTCCCGTTCCTGTCCACTTCACGGGGTCAAGTTTGACCGGGATGTGGATGCATGCCAAGGTCGCGTACACCGCTGTATCTTTGAAGATGAACCAGTTATCTTCTTCGATTACCCTGTTTGTTATGCGCAAACCAAAAGACAAATGGTGAAGAAATGAAGGGTACGGGGAAAAACAAGGATGGTCCTTGTCTTGCTTCGGTTGGTCTTGGTGAGTACCTTCGATTGGTACCACAACCTCAAGGCTGAAAATCGAAGTAGAAAAACCGACGTAGATGAAAGAAACGAAGACAATGATCAATTTGTTCTCCTTGTTCTTTCCCTGCACCCTCCGAATGTTCCTCTTCAAGGCCGATCAACACATATCTGTCAAAGGAAAGGACGTTCCTGTGAAAAATATCGTCCAATCGGCCATCATGGTCTGGAACATATTATGACCAATGACAATCCGAACGGTGTTGGTTTCTCGGTATAGATCAAAGAGATGCGAGCGGATATATCTCAGTTGCGCACCATGTGCATACTCGTTCTTTCATTTCTGTCTGTGTGCTCGATGTCCAATTTTAACCGAGTCAAATGATCACGAATGTGTGGGTCCAATGGCCATCTTGGAGACGATCATACAATCGCCCATGATGGTCGATTGTGTGTTGGGGCCAATCCGGCATTCATTGACGTTTACAGTGTACCTGGGGCATCCGTAATAAGAGAAAGGAATACTTCGCCAACAATATCATCTCATTTGAAACGACGCAACATGAAAGATTATGAATGACGAATATTCGAACATTTATTGTAAAAAGAAAAATTGAAAAAATAGAATAATCAAGATACGATTGGAGATTAGTTTTCCTGAATTTTCACCTAACTTGCAGCTGAAATAAACGAATCCATTACGTTTATATATTAAATAAAAGAGTCACAGGTACGACCAAGTCAGAACAAGGACGATCGAGATCAAAACTGCAGAAAAGTACTAAGTACGCCGATCAAGGCTTTATAAAAGCGGCAACGTTATTCGTCCAGATGACGAAGAAAGGTCGCTCGATTTATGACTAAGGGCAATTTGGAAGGCGTCCAGTTGCAGCGACGTAAACAAATCGCGTAATTTACGGGCGCCGTTGCACGGTCGCGTTAAATGAGAACATAATTAAATAATTCGCCAGGCGTCGTTGCGGTAATAAATGGTCGTCTCGTTGCGATAATAACATGTAGAAAAGGTGAATGCGTTGAGTGTTTTACGGGTTGCATAACTCGGGCGACGGTCGTGCGTGGCGCGCGCGAATAAACTGTTACAAAAATTTATCGTTTTTTTTTTAACTATATATTATATATGGATATGGATTTTTTCCAACATGCCGAAAAAGAAAATTTCTTACCTAAATCGGTTATATTGACTTTTTCCAGGAAAGGGTCCACGACGGGTAGCTGAAAAACAGAAAATCAAATAATTAATGCCTACAGAAACGATGTTTATTTTCAATAATGCATATCTCCCCAGTGTTATTGAACCGTCGACAAAAGCTGATAATAGTAATGTAATTGAAACAATTTATTCTCCGAATCGCTACCCAACGGGAGATTATCTAAATCTGGCAAATTGTAAAAAGGATATGAGCACTTCAGGAGATAACCGATTAAAAAATTATAAAGATCAATACAGATATTACAATTGGATAGTCGGATTACCAGAAAACGTTTGACGAAAGTACGAGGCGACGTGAAAAGCGACAGGTGTCTCTTGCGAACCCCCGACGACACTTTCGAATACCAATTCCACACGCCAGTGGAAATCGGGGGCGTATTCGGTGGTGATATCTGACGGCCCAGGCGCGTTCCACTCTCGTCCAGAGAATGTTTACGTAAAAACACCATGTTTTCGTGTCACTATCAATAACGTTCACAGATCATGGTGTCGCGCACGCGACTATTGCTTTTCGATTACATCGGAATATCGACAATTATTGTTACTCGTCGGCGCTGTCCCGTGGATGACATCACATACAATCCGAGAGGAATAGTAATTTCAGTGTAATCTCTTGTAAAAACCCAATTTCAACTATTCACCACCGGTAAACGTTCAGAGATGATCCGCGATCATCTGTATATCGCGAGATTCGATTTGGATTAGTATTCTGGTCGATTTTTCCCACAACGTCTTTATCACTTTATCGAGATAATATCTATAACATGATGTATTTTTCAAGATTGTCCATCGTGAACATTGATTAAAAATTAATATAGAAATGAGGTGCATAATATTTATTCATATTCATTTTCCTTTCAATTAGCGAGTTTTTCTTAAATGTTAAACATTGGGGAATTTTTGGAGCTAAAATGTTGTATGAAACGTGACTTTGTTTTATAAAATCGCTAGCTGACTTCTTTTACTGGAGAGCGAGTGGTGAAAGAAAAGGTCGTTAAATCCGGTCGATGTGATTTGGACAACATGCAAGTTGCAAGACCCAAGAAAGACAATGTGAACATTTTAACTAAACAACTAGTTAAGGGCATTCAATTAATCTAATCATCTATATTATTGACGTTTTAATTTGATAACTTAATTCAATAGCGTTACTATCCGTCTCGCTCACATGTTATAAAACGACTCTAAAATATTAAAAGTTACGACCTTGAGGACAGCCACCGGTACATTAAGATCATTTGCAAGTATATGAGATAAATTCGTTTGAAATTGTCCGCAATTCGAAGAATAAATTAGCAAGTATTATACCATTTTGGATCTTATTAAATGCGCCTATATTTCAAATTACTTGCCTAAATAACTTATTTGCAGTGCGATCAGTTAAAACTAGTTTTAGGATGAGCGTACTTCAAATTTCAGGCCGTAAGTGAAATATTTGAGATTAATAACACAAAAAAAATTTCAAAGTAATTTTTCAGTAACAGAGGCGACTTTGTTTGAAAGTTCGATAATTAAAAAAAAAAACAATAAAAAGTGTATGATGACTTAGTTTGTTTTCCAATTTCCGCTTGACATCGACTTCTGGGTTGATTGGCTCGAAATTTGGTAACTTTTTCTTTCATCATTCTACAACATTTCTTATTTCTCATTTGTTATCAATTCGTGTAACCTTTTTTTATATAGCCAAACTAATAGCTTTGTCTATTGAAGGCAATACTGAATCATATCAGACAGCTAAGAACAAATTGTGCTCGAATCATGTCGTACAGAAAAAAATTAATTTTTTACTGGTATTATCATTCCGCCATGAACAAAATAATCATATTTTTATTCTTTTTTGATGTATTTGATTATAAAGGGTTAATAAAGATTCAGTAATTCAAATAATATATTATCGACGTTTCGGGTTGGACCCTTTTTCAAGATATGACAATTTAAATATTTGACAATGTTATTATAAGTAACAATAATCTGACAAATGAAAAACAAAAAGATGGAGACTTGATATAAATTATTTGTTCAAAATAAAGTTGAGTACACTTGATTCAAATTTCGAATATCTGTTCTTTCATTAATTGCTTCAAAGTTTCTTTTGATATGAATCATTTCAAGAAATTCTCTTGCTGTTCTGTTTTTTTTCGTAATCTAGAATTTTCACCGTGTTAAAATCAAATGTATGTTTTAATGTTTGTTCATGTTTATGTAATGTTGTTTGTACTTTAGAGTATTTATGACCTTTAATTCTTTCTTTCAATTTTTGTTTTGTCTGTCCAATATAAACTCGATTACAATCTTTACATGAAATTTGGTAAACGATGTTAGATTTATCATTTTTTAGTGTTTCCGATTTTAATTTTGTAAAAAGTTGTTTTATTTGAATGTGTGATTTATGTACTATTTTGAAATTTGGATAAGGTTTAAAAATGTTGGTAATTTTTTCACAAAGGGATTGGAATATATGTTCTTCCTTTTTCTCGGAATTTGTATTTAACGTGTTGTATAGTTTGTGTATACGAAATAACACAGTGAAAATTCTAGATTACGAAAAAAAACAGAAAATCAAGAGAATTTCTTGAAATGATTCATATCAAAAGAAACTCTGAAGCAATTAATGACAGAACAGATATTCGAAATTTTAATCAAATATACTCGTTTTTATTCTGAACAAATAATTCATATCAAGTCTCCATCTTTTTGTTTTTCATTTATCAGATTATTGTTACTAAGAAAACTTATTATAACAACATTGTCAAATATTTAAATTGTCATATCTTGAAAAAGGGTTCAACCCGAAACGTCGATAATATATTTTTTAAATTACTGAATCTTTATTAACCGTTTATAATCAAATAAATCAAAAAAGAATAAAAATATATACAAAAAGGGTAAATACATCAAGAAAGAAAATAATTATATACATAAACTGCTCAACAGTTGAAGCGTTTTTCTTATAAATTATTCGAACTTGTGTTGTTTGCTTTGGTTGTTGAATGCTCTAAAAGAAATTTGGCAGGAGCTCACCTTCAACTTGATAATCAGTACTCCAAACAGAGTCGCAACTTTAATTGGATCAAGAGGAGGTCCTACGCTGCATTAATTTCTTTTCATGAAATCCACGGTGAAAAAATTCTTATTAAAAAATTCCAACTTAAGTAGCATTGAATATCGCTTCAAATAAATTGTATTTCTTTTCACTTAAACACGTTTGTTTGCATTTCATCTGAATTTTACTTATAATAATTTTTTTTCCGTTGAAAATAATTAAGTGGTAAATAAAGCGAGTTTCGTGAAATATCCAGTTCAATTGTTGAGCATTCTACTTTCATAGGAACCGTTCCAAATATGAGCAAACAGTAAAATATTGTTTCAGTGAGTTTGTTAAGACCACTTCCTATTAAAAATACTTTGTGTGAAATTACCATCCGTTATATTATCTACCCACTGCCAGTATATGCAACAATGAAAACTGCAATAAAGCTTCCTCTAGGAGCTGTTACCCAGCCTTTTTAATTATAACGAATTCCTCATTAAAGATCGAGAAAGTCGAAAGTTTTAAGAATATCAACCGGAACTGTAAAAAGTACGAAATAACCAAACGAACCTATAGGTCGATCATTGTGGCATTGAAAACATCTGCTTCAATATTCGGGAATTTATGCAAAATGTACAATTACGTATCTGAAGTCTGAAGCCTATCTTTTATCTTGTTAGGCATAATATTTAACTAAGCGATACACAAAATAAATCTTCAACTCTATTTACCTTCAATATCATCGCCTTTGAAAAGTGTACTCTTTATTAACCTTTAGCACGAACGCAAAAATGAGAAATTGATACGAAAACTATTCATTAAAAAATGGCAATAACTGCTGCGTATTTTCGCGAAACATTTCTAACCAAACATCTTTGTCATACATTTTAACAGCAACAATAAGTGACAGACGTTGTCAAGAAAAAAAATACCAGAGTTCTTCCCGGTTTCGGAAAATTTTCATCCTTTCGCACATCACTTTTCACGGAATGCACACAAACAGTCACAGAGCGAACTACCGACTGGCAACTAAGGGAATTGAATCCAGATGCGAATAGAGAAGTTACGTTTGTTTCGGTAAGAAATAATCGATCGTATTTACCGATATCTGCGAACCTATATATTTTCGCGCAAACAAAACACTTCGTCTAAATTTAAACGCTTGCCGCGGATTACTGCGCGCCAATTGAAAAATTTCCTATTTCAATTTATTCATCATTGGAGAAAAAACCGGTTGATGAAGAGACGAGCGACTTTTATGAGAATTTTCTCTTTCTGTCCGACGCAATCGTGACTGGAACACGAGTGGGCTCGTTAAACCTGCGCAAATAATAATGTACCCAGAAATAATAATAATTCGGTATTTGAAACGCTATTCGGGGGATGCGCAAACGAAGAGAAAACTTGGCGCTCTCTAGTGGGTAACCGATTGAAACACTGATGAAGCAACCTACTCCTCCTTAACCGATGTGAAACGTTATTATTTCCACAATTCTTGTAAAAAGACATGTTTGTCGAATGTCAGAGAGATGAGAATAATAATTTTTCATGTCCGCTGCAATCGACTGACTAATTTAGGAAGATTGAAAATGTAATGGAGTTCCGTAATGCGATCAAATTTCCAGTGCAATCAAAGAGATTGCATTACCAAAGAAACAAGTTTCGAAAGCGTCACGCTTTTGTGCTTTTCCCATTATAGGGTTTCTGGCAAGAGATATAACAACGCGAAATCATCGATAAAACCACGGCATCCTATATATACCGTGGATTAAGCCTATTGCTATTTGGTCCGTTCAAGGTCGCTGACAGCTCCCCCGAACCGGTTCCGTCGATTCAATCGCCAATTACATCACTCGGAAGCACAGGACCAAAACAAAAGGACGAAGGAAGCGCAGAACGGAGTCGCTGCCGGGGCTGGAAGCGAGCCGAAGGCCGCGCAGCGCGCGGCCGTGACCTAGTCCCAGATTCGGGATCGATTCCGCTCGCTGCACAACCTCTCTTCACCCCATGTTATTTTTATGTGGCTGACGTGATTTGTTTACAGCCTGATAACGAACAAATACAAAGTAATTCCTCTGGTTGTGTTAATGAGTCAACTTTTTTTATGACACCTTCGACCTTCCTTGTTGTTTTCCTTTTCACTAATCGGCAAGAACTTTCGTTGGGACCTTTTGGCAACGTAATTACGTTAAATATGATGAATGAAGATTAATTCTATTTTCCTTTGGATCATTCGCCACTTGTAGAATCATGTTGTTTGTGCGAAAGGGCGAATTTCCGTCAAATTTACACAATACGTTTAAGAAAAATAGGGCGAATATTTGTATGGGTGTAGGATACATGTTTTTCCAGTCAGGTGGCTACTTTCAAAAGCCCCAAGTACACATTCTTCCATCAACTTCGGCCATTCCACAATGAATTTTTGTATACGCTTGCCCAGCTCACAAATAGTCCAGTCAATGGAGAAATTTCATGGAAAAAATTAATTACAGGTTGTGACCCAGTGGAAATTGTTCAGGGTTGTGAGTACAATATGAGATTTCCATAAGGACTGCTATCGAGCGTCCTAGGGAGTGGGGATGCAGTTCAAAGTTCCGAAATCATACGTTTTCGCTTCTAGTTTTTAAACTATGGATTTTCTTGGAAATGTCTTCAAGTAAAAGTTTTAGTTAACAGAAATACCTTCAATCTGAATTTGGTTTCGTTCCATTTAGGTTGACGGTTAACAAGAAAACTGGAAAAACTTATCAAAATAGGCGTTTTTTGCAAACGTGATATTTACGACGCCAAATTTTTTTAAATATTTTTTATCATTTTAAAATGAAGCTTTTATAGCATCAAATCAAACTGAATGAAAAAAAATTATAACATTGGTCGTTCACGACATATAACAATTTGTTTATAAAAAACTGCCTTTTTCAACACAAAACGTGCTAGTTGTCGGCAATGTTTTTCAATTTTTTTTGATTAATTATTATAGCTGAAGACCCATATTTTACTCTTCTCAAAAGTTTCAGAATAGGAAATGCGAAAAAGACAATTTTTTTCAACATTGAAAATAAGGTACATTTTTTTCCATAAATAAATAGCCTCAGACGGTTCATTTTGATCTTCAGAAATTCCATTTTCTCGCGAATGAAAATAAGCATTGAAATGAAGGGCTTGACGTTCCAAGAAATCTTCTACTACTTTTTGAATGCGAGTTGCATTTTTTTTTTAAACATCACAGTGGCTTTATAAACAACAATTTAGGAATTAATTAAACTTCCTACTCTTCCCAATGAATTATATTTTATGTTGCTTCAGAGGAATATGAAATAAACCATGTGTTTGTGGGAAAAAAAGATGAAAATTTGGACGGGTCGTCGCATTCTCGTCTTGCGGTCGATGGGGTCTTGGAGGGAATAACAATTCGGCGCGTATCCTAGTCGTGACTGCCTTCATAATCTTCGAGCGATTGTTTTGGAAAATTACAAACAACAACCCCCTCGAGTTTCAAAGCAAAGTGCCGACTGTGTCGACTGGACGAGATGAAATCCCCTCCATTCGGATTGAAGATGAGTGTGCAACGGAATCGAATCAAATTGTCACCTGTATATTGTATCAAAAACAGGCATATTGTCACTTTTTCTTTCAACATTATGATATATAATTCATTAGGAAAAGTATGAACTTGAATTAATTCTGAAATTGTAGTTTGTACAGCCACTGTGACGTTTTTAAGAAAAAAAATGCTACTCGAGTTCAAAAAGTCGTACAAAATTTCTTGGAGTGTCAAGTTCTTTATTACAATCCTTTTTTCCATTCGCGAGAAAACTCATCATCGGGATGCTGCAAACTATAAATAAGATAATTATGGTAACAAGAAACGAGTGAACTTACATATGACGGGACTGTACGAAGTTAAATCAAAAATAAACATAAATTAGTATGAATTTTGAATGCGAATTGTAGTGTCAAAACTGACGAGAAATATCAAAGATAACTATGATGTGTGTAACTTCGTCAGTTTCACAATAAGAAGATGGAATATATGATATTAATGACATTACAATTTGTTTGGAAAAATTTTTAGGGAACATTAGGTCGATCTAAAGATAATAAATAACTATAAATGCTGCTGAGGTTATTTAAGTCAGTTTTCTTATTAACAGTAGGTTCATTTTCATTTATATATTTTTTTATATTATATATATTATAAATTAAAAAATGTATAATGTGTTCTTTTCGCTCCGCTGACGTAAGTGTGCCGTTCAGTATCATTTGTTAGTTCTTAGTCCGAGAAAATAATTGATTTGACAGAATTCGTGTCGTGGTTAGTGCCGAAACCCGGGAATGAATTTCAAAATCATGGGCGCCATAACAACAGGTTTAACAACCAACACCGGTGGTGGATTTCTGGAATCATTAAAAATCAGTGAACCTTGATTAAACGGATTCATTCTAAGAAAGGAATGCGCCGGAGGCGCCCCCGGGGCCGCCGACGGCCCCGGTTAGGGCGCCGTAGGCGCCCCGGCGCCGAAGGCGCCTCAATTCGTCTTCCAGAACCTCCCCTGCTGAATAAATAACTGACGTAGACGTAGATCACAATTGTTAGAAAAATTTAATACGTGTACGAGTTATACGAATTCCAAAAATATATATTTTTACAAAAGAAGTAAATTGGTCTCAGGAAAATATTCTGTTTTAACTATGTGTATGCTAATAAAGGGAACTGGTGACGTGACTAGTTTCATTTCCCTTTTCATGTTCATTATTTAGCTGTACAACACATCGATATTTAGAATATTTCCTTCATCATTTATTTTATACTCGCTTCTAGTATTGGGCCGCTCAATAACGAGTCGTTCACTTTGAACGGCACACTTGAGTGAACGGTAACGTGCCGCTCACTCGAACGAATGAGCGGCACACTGGAAAAGAGCGACTCATTCCGATCGAGCGGCACCTTCAGAATGAACGACACTCTCAATGAGAGGTTTTCCAAAAAAGTTGTAATGAGAGAATTTTTTCGTTTTTTCATGTAGAATACAAATCTTTACTCCCAAAGATGATAACCTCAGGAGTAAGTCACTTAAATTGAGGATAAGTGATTTTTTTAAATGGAAGTGAGCATTATTTTTGGTAAGGGCAGCCTCAACCCTCATATTGAAAAAAAATAACATACAGCATGAAAAAGCTGAAGGTTTGAGCTGTCGTTTTCACCAAGGTGCATCTCCGTACGCATTTCCAAAAAAAATTGCGAGCGTCTGTTTGATTTGAAAAAGAATCACCCATATATAAATGAATTAAAAACTAAACCGTAATGTTATATTTTGCTCCAAAAAAGGCGCTTGTTTTCAATTTGCCCTACGCGCTATTATACCTTGCCACGGTCCTGCGTATGTGTATGGGTGTGCGGCAGAATTTTCCATAATCAACAAATATAGAGGTTACAGTAAAAAAAATGTTAGGTATGTTAGTTTATCGACGTGGAAAATTCTTGAATTTCATTCAGATTCTAAGCGACTTGGACAGCGACCTATCGCTTATGCTTCTTGTGACCAATACAAAAAATCTTCAAAAAAAAGGTATTAAAAATTGCATGAAATGGAATATTGTCGACGGTTACTCGAACTACTTTTCAATCCTACTTACCCCTCTGGAGTCTCTGAAAAGTATGGCTGCATGATGTGGATCCAAGAAAGCATCGGAAGCTCTATGTGGTATGGTACCCAAAGACTGTCTTCTCCTTTCGCGATCGAGTGACTTCTGACGGATATTAGCTCCTGGCAATAACAAAAATCACAAATCAAAATAATTTTATCCGACATAAAAATACATAAGAATAGAATAGTAGCGAAATAGAGACAATAAAGTGGTCCATTTAAATTACACCATAGAATCGTTCCTGTTTTCTACTCACTGATTTCGGCATTGACCTCTTCATTTCACTAAAATTCTTTTCTCTAATAGGTTTCAGATATCGCTCGCTCGAACATTCGACAAACGAACCTTCTCTAGACAGCCGTGGCACCGGAAACTTTTGAACGTAAGTCATGCCAGCGGCGGGCGACGCGAAATGTGAAAAAAAAGTAAATATAAAATCGACGGACGATAAACTGTTGAACGCCGGTAGCGCAATCGAATAACGTGAGCGATAGCGCTGACCGCGATTAAAAAAAAAACAACCGCGGAAATTCTATATATAATTTAAAAATAAACATTGAAATGTCATTTGTGAAAAACGTACGTTCCGAGACGCTCGATGAATAATAGATAAAATAAATATACGGAAGTGTTCTGGGATTATTGTAGGATCACAAAAAAAAAATAAATCTGCGCTTAACTTACACATAAAACACGAGAACTTGGGACTTCATCGCAACGTTTATATGTTTTTCTTTAGAATTGTCTATAATTACCAATAAACTATGTGTTTAGTATTAATTGTCTTAGTGAAAAAAATTATAAAGTTAAATTTATTTCAAGTTTACGTTACTTGTTCAATAAATTTGTTTTCAGGCGACCACGTCAGAAAGTGGTATATATCGCCACGCCTACCTATCGAAGAAAGTTGACAATTACATGCAACTGTGCGGGAATGTCTTTACCGCACGGGTATAACCAGTTTGATCCGTGCGGGAAAATGGTGATATGGTATATCTCATTAAATATTGATAACGCTAGTGAGTTACCAGAACATATCGTATCATCAACGAAGAGCTTAACTTGATTCGATTCGCGTTTATAACATGAAAAGTGAAAAATATCCTTCCAGAAATATTAAACTCGTGGCAGTTATTGCTGACAAAGCTGAAAGAAAAGGCGAAATAACATAAACAAATAAGTTTTCTATTATTTTCGCTACAACGCCATCTATAAGCTGAAGATTGAATTATTCAGTTCTACTTGGGTAGAAATCTTCATTATGCGTTCTCAAAGTAATTATCGTCTAATGCCATTTTTGTGGTTGCCTGAAAAATGTCGTTTATTACTCGTGGAAAGTCAGTTTTCATTGCTCATGTCTAGCCTCGTTCGTCAAACTGACACTCGTATGAAATCATCGACTTTCCGCACTCGTTATGAAATATACTATTGATAGTTTTAGTCATACAAGTTCCATTACATTCTAACTTCAATTTTTATTACTAATTTACGATCAAAATAAAGAGTTAATACGACTGATATCAATCTAGCAGCAAGTTGAATTAAATCATTAACGCTATTTACAAAAGATATATTCTATAGCGATACTCCAAGATAAGACTGCGCCGTCTCATTGGTAACGCAATTGTAGGACTAACAAAAAAGAATTCAGTTCAAACTTAACTCAATAGTTTGAAATATAAATTGACCTCGCCGAACAGAGAATTCAATTAAATTTCATATTCTACTAGCAATTTGAAAAGATGGAAGTAAAATATAGTTTGCGTAATTTATTGTCTTGAATCCCATTATCTTTATTACTTGTTTGCATTTCCTTTTATACAGTGCATATCAACTGCCTATCTTAGTGATGAAAAAACCAAATTCAAAGTAGCTTACTGGCTGCTGCCAGGCGTGGCCGACCGTAAAAACGTGGGTCGGATCAAACCAATGGAAATAAATGAAGAAACGCACATTACTCAGGACAGATTGTGCATTTGGTTAACAACCGGCGGTGTGGATTCTTGGTTTCCTTCCAATGATTGAAGTGGACTCGGGGGTAGCGAGAAGAGCCGAAGCTAGCCGACACTCACCACAGTAGAATGAAAGAATAATTTTTGATCAGAATTCAGAGTGGTGGAATAAATAATCATTTTGAATCGCCTCAGTCGAGAAAAACTGTTAATGCGAGTCTCTACAGTGAAGGACTGGAACGAATTAATCCAGTGACCAGCAATCGTCAACTGAAGAAAAATTGTTCTGCAGCACGATAACGCAAGGCCTGGACTAGGACGTTTTGCTTCATCCATCATACTCGCCCGATAGTGCGCCTTCATGTTTTCATTTATTTCGGCTTTTGCATCTTTTTCTCAGTGGTAAAAATATTTGAGCCACTGGGCTTCTACCGGTCAGGTATAGAACATTTGTACTTTAAGACCAAGAAAACGAAGGCGATTATGTAATTGGATGAAGATTACGTAAAATAAAACTTTTGTACAACACCTTTGTCATCATCTATGTCTATGATTCCACCAGAGTGCATGAAGATGAGAAGAAACATCTTTGGTATATTGCTACAAGAAAAAACTACTCCTACTAAAGCAGCAAATTTTTACTTTCCCACGTAAACTAAATGTACAAGGACACTTTTTGCTTCATTTTCAGTTGACGACTGAGTTGTCAATTGATTCAAAATCAGATACTTGGTTTGATTTTTATGACCTATGGTAATTTAAACTCATACCTTCCTTCAGAATAGTATCGTAAATCCTGTAAGTCGAGGCACAATCGTGTAAGGGACGACCAGGTGGTCGGTGGACTGTCGTCCCGTCGAGTGACCGGCTCCTTCCTCGAAAGTCGTTTTCGATCACATTTTTAGCGACCGCGGCGGCTCCGGTGTTCCGATCCTCACTCACACTACAACTATTTCTTCTGTAACTGCCTTCAGTTGAACGCCAACTGTTCACTTTTTTACCGAAATGGCGAATCAGTTCCTGGATCGAATGGTGATGATGATTGTTATGGTTGCGAAAAAATCCTTTGGGCGAGGAGGAGTAATCGATGACGCGAGGCGAGGACGATCCCAAGGAGGAGCTGTCCGAACTGTCGCGACGTCCAGCCGATGGAGCGCCGTCCACGCCCGCATCGCAAGACTGATTGTAGAATCCGTTGTTGTTCGGCGACATAATGCAGCCGCGATACGGATCTTGATGGTAACCAAAACCGAAACTATGCATTTTACTATTGGAGACGGAGAAATACATCTACGTCCTGTAGTACCGATATTTAACATTTGAAACCAGGGAACGGTGGACGGTGGCGTTCGCGATATTAATATTGTATGATTGGAGTTGTTCTGATAACGCCAATCAAAATTTTTAGCGAAAAAACAAGAGAAATTTAAAAACCAAAGTAAATTAATAAATAAATCTGCGATTTGTGATTTGGCATTTTGACTGATAATTAGAAATACCACACCAATTTTATAGAAAAATGTCTTAGGAAGAAATATTTTACAGCAACTAGGAAAGTTTCATATAAAGTACGCTCCTATTGGAAATACAAAATATCAATTTTGTTCATAATTAAACCTTTATTATTAGAAAGATGAAGTTTCTTGAAATATCAGTTGCTCAGTCTATTTCTGTCAAATTTTCTGTGATACCGCCTTCTTAAAAAGTTGATGAAACAACTTTTCCCTAAGCTCTTGTCCGGAAACGCTCTGTGTACTGTCCCATTACATCCACGTGTTCAATTCATAATAACTTTCACTTTTAATAAATATAATTGCGTCAACCAAGTTCAGTTGTTCCCAGATAACAAAACGTCTGATACCATTGAGATATTTCCGTAGATTCGTAAGTTTTAAAATTAGACCAGTCATTTAGAAAAGTGATTGTATTCATAATTTCCACCCGAACCGAAAATGATATGATTCCAAAATATTTCATCATTTCGCTTTTTTCCAGTCTTATTCTACCAAAAAAAAACACGAAATTCAAAATAGAAACTCAAAACTGATTTAGTATATAAGCTAGACCAACACGTTATTCTATAAGAATTGTACCCATTTCTTATAGCACGCGTGGCAATCACATGGTCGCCGCGACGTTATAAAAAGAACCCGAGTATTAGAATTGTCCTCATTTTACCCGTTTACAAGGAAATGCGATCTATTTTCATGGCCGTCCGATTTCGGAAGGCTTGTCGTGAGGAAAGTCACGTATCGTTTCGGAAAATCGAAAGCGAAGCGTTTTCCCAACACCAACAGAGAGGCAAGTTCGTTTCGTCGTGCGGTAAAAAAAAAAAGATAAATAAGGAGAATGAGGAGCATCGCATTTGCGTTGATTCATCGATTTTTTCACGAACATAACAGGATGTTTGGCGCGTATGCATTAAATAGAGAAACGTAATACCTAATAAGTCGCAACGTTACTTGCTAGTCTTGCTACACAGTTTAATCATGAAACAATTGAACGAATTGTAATGAGACGACAAAAACTGCGTGCGTTATTTCAGAAAATGAAAAAAGCTAACGTCTTTCGCCTCTTAAAACTATCTTAGTATCTATCGTTATCTCTATGTATTATAGAACAAAATCGTCCGCCGCGTTTGTTTGTCTGTTGGCGATAAATTTAAAAAACTTAAAATTATGATGCAAGTTTCACCAATAGATAAAGTGATTCATAGGAAGGTTTCAATAATTTATCATGAAAATTTACATTTACATTCTTTCTTGATGTATTCACCCTTTTTGTATATGTTTTTATTCTTTTCTGATATATTTGATTATAATTTATGAATTATCGAAAGTAGAATTGCAAATCTCAATAACTCTCATCAAAATATAATCAGATCCAAATTATCAAATACACTAATCAATCACTGTAACAAAAAAAAATACTAAACTCACATTTTCAGAACGACAGATTTTCCACAAAACCAAAAATTAAAAAAAAATAATCCACAAATAATGGTTACCAAAGCAGACAAAGGAAATTCAACCGTGATCCTTAATAGATCTACATGAATAACTTACTGGAAGACACATCCACTTACAAACAAATAAAAAGGGACCTCACGAATACTTTACAGAAAGAAAATAACGCGATCATAAAAAAATAGCAAAATCATTATATATTCATAACAGTTTACTGCCAAAAATTTATGGATTACCAAAAATTCATAAAAACAACATACCTCTCAGACGCATTGTTTCATATTCACAATCTCCTTTCTACAATCTATCAAAACATTTATCCAAGGTTCTTTCTAACATCATAAACAAAATTCAATATTACGCAAAAAATTCTTTCACGCTCAAAAACGAACTCCACAAATTAATTATTCCTTCAAATCATAAACTCTTCTCATTATACGTCACATCATTATATACAAACATTCCCACATCTTTGATACCAAATACAATTGAAGAAAATTGGCAATCAATCTCAACACATACTTTTATTCCAAAAAAAGATTTCATTGAAACAGTTCAATTAACTTTAGGATCCTGTTATTTTCAATTTGGTGAAAAATTTTATCAACAAACATTTGGTGTGGCAATGGGATCCCCCATTTCAAGCACCATAGTTCAACTTGTAATGGAAAATTTGGAAGAAAAAATACTAAAAAATCATATTAATGATATAACCATTTTCAAAATGTATGTTGATGATTGTCTTATTATCACTTCTGAAGATAAAATACAAACGATATTAAATAATCTCAATAATTTCCATGAGAAAATTAAATTCACTCCCGAAACTGAATCGAAAAATTCCTTAAATTTCTTGGATATGACCATTTTTAGAGACGGAAATAAGTTCACAACAAAATTGTTGAGGAAGGAAACTAATACAAATAGGATTCTCGATTTTAACACAACACATCACATAAAACAAAAAAAAAGCCATCATAATAAACTATATAGACAGATCAATCAAACTAACCTCACCAATTCACAGACCCGCTATTCTACACTCCATAAAGTCATTACTTTTGAAAAATAAATTATCCCACATCATTCGTAAACAAAATCATGAAGGAACGTATGCACAAACTATACAACACATTAAATACAACTACCGAGAAAAAAGAAGAGAATTCAACATATATTCCAATCCCATACAAACCTTTCTGAAAAAATTACCAACATTTTCAAACCTTATCCAAATTTCAAAATAGCACATAAACCACACATTCAAATGAAACAACTTTTTACGAAATCAAAATCGGAAACACTAAAAAATGACAAATCTAACATCGTATACAAAATTTCATGTAAAGGTTGTAACGGAGTTTATATTGGACAGACAAAACAAAAATTGAAAGAAAGAATAAAAGTTCATAAATACTCTAAAGTACAAACGGCATTACATAAACATGAACAAACATTTGATTTTAACACACTGAAAATTCTAGATTACAAAAAAAACAGAAAAGCAAGAGAATTTCTTGAAATGATTCATATCAAAAAAAAACTCTGAAGCAATTAATGATAGAACAGATATTCGAAATGTGAATCAAATATACTCAACTTTATTCTGAACAAATAATTCATACCAAGTCTCCATCTTTTTGTTTTTCATTTGTCAGATTATTGTTACTAAGAAAACTTATTATAACAACATTGTCAAATATTTAAATTGTCATCTTGAAAAAGGGTGCAACCCGAAACGTTGATAATATATTATTACTGAATCTTTATTAACCCTTTATAATCAAATACATCAGAAAGAATAAAAATTTACATTTACGATGCAATCTTTTAACTCAAAGCAATTTCATACTCTTCATTTTTTTTCTTTCAACTTGATTACACTGTATGTAGTATAATTCAACGGATATGATCCAGATTTGTAATATTGTACAAACAATTACTGACCGTACTATTACTTATCTACGATACCTAGCCTTACATATCAGATATTTTCCTCTCATCAAAGTTGTAAACAGATAAAACAGATTAGATCGAGCCATCTTTACTAATTCTTAGTTGACGAATTTCGAACAACTTGTTTGTGAAATGTAATTTCTGAATTTCAGATAAGCAACACACATTAAGAAGTGGAGCATTAAACTCTCGTAAGAATAAAACGACCAGAAGTCGCCTCCTAATAATCATTTCACGTCATTTATTCTGAGATGCTATTCAAAAGATTTGAGTTTGTTTTTACCATTTATTAAATGATCGGAGGAATTGATTGCTTCCAATTTGTCAAATAAAATCGATTTGGTCCCTTCGCCTCTCATTCGAAGTGGTTCAGGATTTTCGCAATAAATCATCTGAATCGTGTGTCAAACGGAAACCGGATGTGAAAAGGTAAAACCCGGCTCTCCACCTTGACCGGGTGCTGTCTTTTCATCGACAAGTGGACGAAGAAATGAGAAGACAACTCGACCCTGTCCATCTGTCTCGGACAATACATTATAAAATTCGGTCGAAGGGAAGGACGACTTCTACAGATCCCCGCCGCGCTGCTTGAAACCTGTTTTTTCCCCTCACCACGTGGAATATTTAGTAGATTAATCGCATATCATTAAACTTCGGACAAAATCGATGGGAAATTTTCTGAAATACCAAGTTTGGAAAAGCGATTCGAACGAGGAGTTATCTAATAGCAGTTGTCGCCGTGAGATAGAACGATAACATGTTTTAATTTCGTCTAGATACGGAGAGAAAAGCCGACGCTAGCGAGCCCAACGAATTATTGTAAAGCGAGTAAATGATGACCCTGATCTATTAAATTGGTTTTTTAAGCGAACGTGCGGGCGTCCGTTCCTACACTACACTTTCGAAAATGATACTCGTGACCGGAAATTTTCGCATTCGAACTAGACGCTTTGAAAAAAATGATTAGATTCAAACGAAAACAATTGCTCAGTTTGTAGGTACATAAATTTTTACCCATCCAAGGACGGAACGATCATAAATCAAAATCGACATTTTTGATATTTCTAAAAAAAAAATACCACTGAATTATCTTGTTTACATTAACATCGCGAACGCCGTTCCACCGTTTGCGACAGATAAGCAAAAGAAAAAAAAAACGTAAAACGTTCCCTACCGATAACTAAACTCCTGTTCCAATCAAACGACCACCATCCAAAAATCGATTGAAAACGTAAATCTCCTCAAAATTAAACGGAAAAACGGAAAAGTGGAAAACCGCGTACGCTGATAACGCTCCCGCACGGCGTTGCCGACAAAACTGAAACACCACGTGCTTATATTTACGTGCCGTGAATTGCGACTCGCCGAGATCAGGTGTTTGTGAACAACGCAAACATAAAAATCGTCGTCGGGCGTGTGTTATCTTTCCAAAACGCCCGCGCGTCCTAGAGCGGAAACTGCGGAAAGCGAACTAACTTTCACGGTTGGCGCGCGCGGCCCCGGACGCAAAACGAGCCTCTCGGTAGTTCCCGTCGTCTGTCGTGCCCCCGTTGCGTCGGGATGCCGAAGAACAAAAACAGTTTCCGAAAGGGGCCCATCATGGTGCTGATGGTTATGGTGGGACTGAGCCCCACGGATCCATTCTTTGAACGTGAACCGCACAACAACCAACGTGTAATGTAATCGCAAGAAATGCAACTTCTGCAATTTATGTAATTCAAACAAAAATTCATGGTACTGCAAAGGTACAAGGTACAATCAAACACCCGCACTGGCGCAACCAAGATCGTTTCTTGGTGGGGGAACCCGATTCGAAATTCGCATATTGCCTGAGCAGAGTTAAAAAAAAGGGTCTTCAATCAATTTTCCACGTTTCTAAAGGAAACCCTCACTGGTTAACTGGACGATAATCCATTAAGTTCAATCAGGAAATCAAACGGATCCAAAAGTTGGACATTTTGAGACCAGCTCCACAGCATGGGGCGCCAAAATGTTAATTCACAATTAATCAGTAGTAAATTAAACTTTTACTTAATAATGGAAAGAATCAAATTACAAATTTATAATTTCACTTTTAGAATTACAAATTACACTAGTACGTAATTCATAATATCATTTTATCAATTACGAACCAGTTAGTCGTAAAGTGTATTCCTCCCCTATATAAATTATAAATTACGTAACACTCCCATTTCCGTATTTAAAAATTAGACGAATAATTCGTAATTTTATTTAATTACACATTAACAGGCTAATTGGCAATTTCATTTCCCGAATTACTAATTACATGAGTAAAAAACCTCGCCCACCACAAGCAGATAAAGCGCCAGTTAACGTATCTGTCAGGTAAACCGTTTTTATGCATTAGAATATTCAGGTCGATTTCAATCGTCTTGGACGTTTTGTTTCAATCTCTGTAGATTTTTCATCTTTTCATTATTTTCCACTTAGTTTTCTCGCAACAATAGAAAAACTATATTTAAAAAACCTTTGATATTTGGAATCAATCCATATTTTCTCAATGGTTCTGGAAATCTGAATGTCATTGAAACAATGATTTAGAATTATGGGTGATATTGATATAAACAAATTTTCTGAGTTATTTTACATCGACCTAGTCAATAGCGCGTTTGATTTTTGAATTAAAAGGTGGTTTTGGTTCCAATTGGCATCTTTGCTGTGCTTCAATCGCTTGAAATATCATGTAGCATATAAATATGTATTCTTTCTTGATGTATTTACCCTTTTTTTTATATTTTTATTCTTTTTTGATGTATTTGATTATAAAGGGTTAATAAAGGTTCAGTAATTCAAATAATTTATTATCGACGTTTTGGGATGAACCCTTTTTCAAGATATGACAATTTAAATATTTGACAATGTTGTTATAATAAGTTTTCTTAGTAACAATAATCTGACAAATGAAAAACAAAAAGATGAAGACTTGAAATTAATTATTTGTTCAGAATAAAGTTGAGTATATTTGATTCAAATTTCGAATATCTGTTCTGTCATTCATTGCTTCAGAGTTTCTTTTGATATGAATCATTTCAAGAAATTCTCTTGCTTTTCTGTTTTTTTTCGTAATCTAGAATTTTCACTGTGTTAAAATCAAATGTATGTTTTAATGTTTGCACTTTAGAGTATTTATGACCTTTTATTCTTTCTTTCAATTTTTGTTTCGTCTGTCCAATATAAAATTAAATTCATTCTCGAAACTGAATCGAAAAATTGCTTAAATTTCTTGGATATGACCATTATTAGAGACGGAAATAAACTCACAACAAAATGGTTTAGGAAGGAAACTAATACAAATATGATTCTCGATCTTAATACAACACATCACATGAAACAAAAAAAGCCATCATAATAAACTATATTGACAGATCAATCAAACTAACCTCACCAATCCACAGACCCGCTATTCTACACTCCATAAAGTCATTACTTTTGAAAAATAATTATCTCACATCATTCGTAAACAAAATCATGAAGGAACGTATACACAAAAGTTAAATACAAATTCCGAGAAAAAAGAAGAGAATTCAACATATATTCCAATCCCATACATACGAAACCTTTCTGAAAAAATTACCAACATTTTCAAACCTCATCCAAATTTCAAAATAGCACATAAACCACACATTCAAGTAGAACAACTTTTTGCGGAATTAAAATCGGAAACACTAAAAAATGATAAATCTAACATCGTGTACCAAATTTCATGTAAAGATTGTAACGGAGTTTATATTGGACAGACAAAACAAAAATTGAAAGAAAGAATAAAAGGTCATAAATACTCTAAAGTACAAACAGCATTACATAAACATGAACAAACATTAAAACATACATTTGATTTTAACACAGTGAAAATTCTAGATTACGAAAAAAAAACAGAACAGCAAGAGAATTTCTTGAAATGATTCATATCAAAAGAAACTCTGAAGCAATTAATGGCAGAACAGATATCCGAAATTTGAATCAAACTTTATTCTGAACAAATAATTCATATAAAGTCTCCATCTTTTTGTTTTTCATTTGTCAGATTATTGTTACTTAGAAAACTTAGAATAACAACATTGTCAAATATTTAAATTGTCATGTCTTGAAAAAGGGTTCAACCCGAAACGTCGATGATATATTATTTGAATTACCGAATCTTTATTAACCCTTTATAATCAAATACATCAAAAAAGAATATAAATATGTATTTTTTCTAGAAAACCCTGTGACACGCCACTCTTATTTTAAAATGACATCTAGTCACCTAAAATTCAACCCAACTGGCGCGACAACTTTAAATTGGAGGCTTATGATACTTTATTGGGAGTTCTTTTTAGTTCTATTCTTTATACAGAACTGCTATGTTTAAGTAACGTTTGTCAGTTTTTGAATGTTAGTAAGATAAAATAAATATTTTCAGTTGCCAACATTACTTACAACAAGATAGAACCTGACTAATAAATACCATTTTATTTCCTTCATGTTAAAAATTCTCTGTTATCGTCTTTTTATTTAATTTTTTCAATTTATATAGCAAACCCATGTAAGGGTCTTTTTATTGATGATAAATTTGATTCCATCCGGAGATTATTTCATCCGAAGAATAGATTATCAATTGGAGAGTACAAGTACCGGTACAAAGCAAAACGATATTAAGGTGAACCGGTATTTTTTTTTTCCGGTACAATACGATACTTAAATAGCGGTACTTCATACAAAACCCAAAATCTTTAACTGATCAGATTGAGAAAGAAGATGTGAGTGATGGATGGCAATCACTACTGGTCAAGAAAACATCCCCACTACACGGTCAACTCAGAGAAACATATTTGGTCCTTCTTAATTAATAACAATTTGAATGGACAGATTTACTTTGAGTTGCTTCAATATAAAACCACCACATTACAATACTTCTGCACAATATTTCCAAATCGCTGGATAGGGAGACGTGGTTCTATACAATGACCCGCGCAGTCACTTGACATTAGACATTTTCATACGAAAATATAGAAAGTTCCGACGATGTAGCTGACTAAAGAAGAGTAATATTGTCAATTAAGTCTATTAATCCGCAGATGAGGAACGTTAAACATTTCTATTCAAGTCAAGAATGGTGGAGGCGTTGTTTTTGTACAAAAAAAAAAATGAAACCGCAACAGTTCTGAATAGCTGTCACCATAACGAGACTGAATTTAACTATGACATGTTCACCTGATAAAACGTCATTTTAAATCCAGAATGAAGCTACTCAATTTATTCCGTTTCGCTGTTCCACATTTTTTTATTTACAATCATCCAATTTAATATCACTCTATGCACGACTGCACTATAATGTGACAAATGTAATCCAATTTTATGCCTTAAAGATCTCTTTACTGCCTGCAGGCGTCTTTGTGACCCACGGGCGATAATGAAATGTCAAATATGCGGATGCTATGTTGACATCGCTCTTTTTCTGCAGCTTCTTCAATTTCATTTATGTTTGTATTTCAAATGTACTGGCGAAAAAAAATGAATTCACAGTACTTCAGGTGTTCTCACAGTAACACACCAATGCCTACTGGTTATAAATGACAAATAAATTCTTATTGAAAGAAACATAGTGAAGATAGGTCATGATTACATGACGTCACGATATAGCGGAGGGAATATAAAACAAGCGCTTACAATGTGTAAATCGTGCATAAAGTTCTGTACGAATTTCGGGCCTAACTCGTTTTTATGGTTCGACGACCATAAAGTCTATAGGCCCTTAATACCCAAATAACTGTTATATTCAATAAATCTAAAAATTCCTTTCAACTCACCTAAAAAAACGGATATTAAAATCTGGAGCGACTAATCAAATGGATAACAGCAAAACCGCATATGAATGAGTAATTGAGCCGTCGAATGTTCCATTGTAGCGATATCGGACATCTCTAAGCGGAAATCAAATTTCACTTACCGTAAGGCTGATGGTATTTCTGAAACAAAAATGAACGGAATTACAAAATTATAAGTAATTTATATAGATAAAAAATGCAATGTTTCGAAATTTCCACTCAAATCTTGGTAAAATCTCTGATATCTTAACAGTTGCAGTAACATAAGTTAGAATTAAAAAAATATTTCAAGGAGAAATTATGAAAAACAAAAAAAATCACCACATACTAGAGATACGGAATTTCGTAAGGAACAATTCAATGAAAACGATGATATTGGCAGACTTGGATAACAATAACCGTTACCACTTAACCTTGTGCGAATCCGAATTTCCAAATCGATAACGTGCGTTTGCAATTATTGTTCCTGGGGAAAAACCTTTAATTATGATAATTACGGACCATTATTTTTTATTATTATTATTAAAAAGCGATCACCTGGCGGTGGGAAGGTGACGAACATGGCACATTACCGGCACCTACATGGAAATGGGAGAAAATCGCGAAAATCGATGTCAATATAAAATGATTACCGTGTCGTATCGATAACGAAAATTCCCAATGCCAGTCTCCTCTAAGCTTCTAGCATCCAAGGACTTGCTTCTCGATTTAATGTAACACGGAAACTCCACTTCCTTTTTACTTTTCAACCAGTTAAAATAATAACTCATGTCGACCACGTCTTTCGACCGATTATTCGGCACGATTCTGTGCGCTTTGGTGCAGGAACGGGGCTCGACCGCGGTACCGGCGCTGGCGTCGTCTACGACCGGCATCGACGTCGTACCCCCGGACGCTCGGAGGCGGCGATCCTGTTTTCGCGTTGCATAATAATAAACTTGGTTCACGGCGGACGCGAACGAAGAAGATTCGCAAATTGTACGTTCATTGGATTGATTAGCGTCGATCGTGCATCGCCAGTCTCGCGATACGACTGCGACTCGTCGATAACCACAGAGGGTCAAATCGGTCGTCGTTTTTTTTTTCATATCGTATTGGTTTTCAATCATTTTTCCCGATAGCGACAAAAGCTTGATTAGAACGTTACGGAACATCTATTAAATTTCGCGAAAACGTAGCCTCAAAAGCATTTTTTTCATTCGATTTCTTCAATCTGAATCAACATAATGATCACAAAAATAACATAAATATATGACACTAAACATTCAGACTATGAATATGTCTTATTAATAAGGATTATAATTTTTTCATTTTGATTCATTCTCGTATTGATTTTGTGGATTTTTTTTTGATCAAATATTTGATTACATTTTTGAAGGTCCAATCGACAATTTATTAAAATGTTCATTTAGTTTCTAGGTTCCGAATCATTTATTTATTTTCCTTTTGCTTAGCAAAAGCACCAACGAAGGTTATATTTTATTATTTCACCATAAAAATGAAAAAAATTAAGCTGTTGAAACAACTTATTCGGTGACATACGATTACGACTCTGCGCATGCGTCACGCGCAGCGTTGTGGATTGCCTCCAGAGTGTTTCAGTTAATGTGAGTCAGTTTTTGGATTTAAACGCATAAAGAAATTGATTTTCATCGATGAACAAACGATTATTCATAACGTGGTTTCTCGAGAGGAAAACGCAGGAATGACGGGTTAAAATAGATCTGAGACAAACCTTTCGTTTATCGTCGTTCGACGTTGTGGAGGCGTGCGATCGATTCCTAAAAATATCCATAACTTTGGTCATCGGACTGCGATTCGAGGAAGCGCCGGCTGTAACTGTATGGTAGTACTGGGTGTGCGACGATCCATCGAGTACAGGGTGAGCTGAACCGTCTCTAGCCACTTTTGGTCTAGCATGCATTAGACCCGTATGCTAAAAAGAATAGTAAACAGGTTAGGAGTAGTAACAGCTCGAATATTAATACATATCTTAGACTAACGTCCACAAAGAAAAACTCTTACCAGCATGGCGCTTCTCATGCTCGCCATAAAAACGTTGCCTTTCTTTTTCCCTGCGTCAGAATTGCTGCGGGACCTGAAGGCGTCAAAAACGCCACCGCTCTTCTTGGGACTAGGTACTTCCGCGGAATCGACGGAGCCGCGTCGACGTTCGGCGCTGTTGGAGCGCGATGCTGAACCGCTGCGCGACTCGCCGGCCTGTTTCTTCTTTTTATCCGATTTCGACTCATGCTTCGATTTTTTATCTTTCTTAGAACCCCATGTGCCCGAACGAGGTCGCGGTATCGACGATTGCTGATCCGCATCCTCCGCAGACGTGGGTAACGGTTGTGATCCCAATTCCTAGCAAAAAAATGGCATAACTTAAGTGAAGTTCGGTCTGAGGCATCAACATTGTTCATCTAACTCTTCGTAACAATGTTCTAATATGTGACAATTAGCTTGAATATAGTCGTTTGAAATATTTTCTTGGGCGTGGCTATGTAAAAGTTTTGTTTTTATGCTGTAAATATGTATAATATGACTGAATACAAGGGGGGTACGTCCAGAGACCGCAAGTGGCAGGATAGGCTAGCTGTCAGGATAGGTGACGCGCACACCAAAGGCCGAAAGCGAGGGTATAACAAGATATGGTAGCTGGTATTTCTTTGAAAAAGAAATCGTTACTTGAAGGTGCTAGATGGTTATCTGGAATTTTCATGCAGTTTACGGGGGGATTCAACATTCCTGAGACGTATTCAACAAAAACGGCGCAACACGCGAGGGTGGAGCACCATATACTAACATGTTCACTCGTTGATAGGATCCAGCAATTAGGCGCCTATCTTGCCACTTGGGGTCTGCTAACTCGATGAATCTTCAGTATCTTTTCACTCGCGTACGTTCTAAAGGCGCAAACATGCTTACATGACTACTAACCAAACGCTTCATTCATCAAGTATTATAATTTCCCACAAATATACCTTCTTGAGATTAGAATTTCGTTTAACCCAAACGTCTTCAACACTAGCCGAAACATTCTCCGACGATGTCGTTCCACTCTTCATTTCGATAAGTGACGAATCGAAAAAACGACTATCAAAATGAGGACTTTGAATTGGTGATCTGAATATGTTGTAAACGGAGGGCCGATTCGAGTCGGGGATGCCGTGCACCGTGTTCGCTTGCCGATACTGTTTTCGACTGGCGAATATTCGAGCTGCTTCGGAGGGCTTCTTTCTACCTTCCTTTTCGGGCTGATCGGAAGCACTTTGGTTTGCTCGCTCCTCCGTTTTAACTGTCGATTGCTGCTTAGTCTTGGTTATCACAAATTTATGGGTTGGTCCACTAATCATGTCTATCACAGAAGCTTTGGAACTGTTGGACGATTCAGATCCGAGCGATCGATCGCTGCCGGCGATTGCTATGGCCGACTCTTCTATCAAGTCAACGTTCTGCTGTTCCTGTTGACTGTGCTGAGGTGCATGCGTTTGTTGATTTTTCTCTTCGTCTTCGTCCTCTTCGCGGCATTGCGATAACCGGCGCAAGGGGACCGCAAGCCGCGATGGTAAACTGTTCGAATGACTTTTGAAATAGCGTTGAATGAAGGATTCGACCGCTTCTTCGTTGTCATCTGAACTGTACGCCTCCTTTAAGGCCGCTATCGAGTTCATCGCATTATTTTGGATGGTCGCCGCCAAGTCCGAGTCGACATCGCTGTCGTCGTCGGAGGATTCAGCCTTTTTCCGAACGGTGGGGCGATCGTCAATCATGGTTGGTGCGTCCCCGACGGCACCCTCCAGGTTCATATCTATCAATTTCGAATAAGTTTGAAACGAATTTCAGTCATAGTTTTTGATATAGTTGAGATATTTGTACTTTTGGTGAGAATTTCTTTTTAATCGTTATGTCAGAGCAACAGAATATTTGTTTACACCAGTTAGTGAATATGCAATTTGAATATTTGATTATTGATAACATTACAAGTTTGCTTGTTGAGCTTTCAAGTTGTAAGGGAAATGAAATTTTCATTGTGAGACGAATGCAAACAAAAATGATATAATTTTGTAATAAAAAAAATCAGAATAACACCGTGCGTTCTCATACAATTTAATGACCAGCCCTTTCTTTTTTTTTATTAAATGTAAAATAAAAATGTAAAATGTAAATCCAAATCTTTTCAATCACATCAATTCCGTTAATAATGTGGAAAGGATATGAAATTAATTTCTTTTTTGTTATACATCTGTGTTTTATTGCTTTTATCATTATTTTTAAATATCAGCAACAAGTTTAAAAAATTGACTATCGAAAAATATCGAAATTTTAATGTATGTATCATTCGCCCGATTAATAAATATTTCAATTTATATTTTGCAACAAAAACAAAGGTCAATTTAGATAAATTAGGAAATGTTTCCCACTCCAAAAAAGTAGATTTTCGACCTGCTGTTCCACCGCTTGAAGAAGTATTTTGAAGATAAGGAAGTGATAAAAACGATAAGACAAGAGGAAGTTAGAAAAAGAGAATTGGAAACAATAGAAAAATATAAGAATATTCAAATAACATCAGAAATTAAAAAAAAAATAACAAAAAGGAGGAAACATGTAGATACTATTTCAAAAGTATCTAATCTTGGTAGCCAATAACTAATTTTGTAGAAGAATTAAGAATTCAAAAACAAAACTGGGGTCAAAACCGCAAAAATGAATTTTCATCAAAATAAATTATACAGCATGTCTTTTTAGCTGTGCCAACTTTTGAAATTACTTGCCAAACTTGCGTATTACATTTTTTTGTCAGCATGGTCAGTTGAATGTTTGAATGGAGCAGTTGACCATAAATTGTCGGAGAGACGAAGTATTCGGGATTACATAACACAAAAAAAAAAATAATTACAAAACGAGGATACTTGTAGTGAGAGGAGTGAAAAGGCCGCCACAGGATGTTTTTAAATGGCCCTAATTTTTTTTTATTTCTTTGATAACTATCAAGACTTGCTCTGACGAAAGATTTTGGTTTGACGTCGACTCCAGGGACGTCCTGTATAAGGAATACATGAATATTTTTTTTTGTACAACTTTTATAGACTAATATTTTTTATTTATTTATAAACTTGGTAATTGCACAAGTGGACGAGAACTGGCGAATGATAGCATATTTCTTCAGACACCTTTATCTCTGATGTCGATGTCAAACTCATCTGTCATATAAATATATCATTTGAAAATCAGAATAATAAACACTTGGAAAATTGAAGTACACATGCGATTTCATTAAACGTGGTACTATTCAGAAAATATGGATTTGTCATCAGTATGGCAAATCCCGAACCCCCAACTGTTTTCTATCAGCAATTAATTCAAGCCGGTCGCTTGGTTTACGTATACTCTTCTGATACTATAATTTCGAACAATGATTGTTTTCTCCTTATATATTTTCTTTTAGTGAATTCCAAAATATATATTCTTACATGATTATCATAGTGCAAAAATTCCGTAAACGGCACACTTAGGTGGGCGGAACGAAAACAGCTGGCACACTATAAATGAATGAACAACCCACCACTATTTTCTACTGGGTCGCTCATTCGGCACTATGTGCGACACGTTACTTTAAGTCCAGTGTGTCATTTAAATTGAACCACTCGTTACTCAGGAAAAAAAAATTCGATTGTGATGTTATAACTTATGCTCTGTATTCACTGAACTGGTTGATCTAAAACTAAGAGTTGGATTGTAAATATAAGTTTTTTGAGTAATTTTTTGTAGAAGATTTATTTCAACTATATGTTCTCTTTTTACATTTTTCCTTATGTAACGATCGAATGTAGTTCAGTAATGTCATAAGTCTATTAGGTCTAACATATGCCTTCAGTACCTGTTTCGTATGGAGTTTCTCATTACTAAAGCCCGGATGTTAGGCAAAATGCCATAAAATGCCATAAAATGCCTATTTTCGTATTTTCTGTCTATTTTGCCTAAAATGGGATTTTATGACTTATTTCGCCTATTTCGAACAATTTATGATAGTATAAAGTGGGAAACCCTAAGATCTCAGGTAGGCAGGATTGGTACATAGACAAGAGATAGTTCCCTTTTTCTAGGAATTGATACAACAACTGTTACTGATGGGAAAACCTAAAACCAGATACCTATAGGTATAAATATATCGTAATACCCATTTCCGTTCAGTTGTTTTTCACCATTCGCCCATTCGGTTCAACTTATCGCCAGCCAATATGCCTAAAGTCAGAGCATCCGAGCAAACAAAATTTAATAAATTAATACTTGAATTCGGTAAAGACGTTTTCAGTAGTGACGGTTCTGTGTTATTCTGCAAAATATGTGACTGTAAAGTGAATTTTGAGAAGAAGTATTTTGTATCCCAGCACCTTTCAACAGTGAAACATAAAAATGCTGCTTCGAAAAATTGCGATAGTAAAAAAACGTGTCTGCTTCCGAATTTCGGCGTTATATCCAATCGACAATCCCAATTCTCTTTGGATTTATGTAAAGCACTGATGGATGCGAACATTCCTCTTTGGAAATTGGAAAATCCTGCTCTAAAAGCATTCCTTGAAAAGTACACCAAAGAACACGTGCCAAGTGAGTCCACCCTCCGGAAAAATTATGTTGATGTAGTGTTCCAGGAAAAGATGAACAAAATTAGAAAAGAAACGGATGGTAAAAATTTATGGGTGTCCATTGACGAAACAACCGATGCTCTTGGCCGCTACGTAGCCAACGTAATTATTGGAACTCTACAATCAACTCACCAGGACTCTAACACGTATTTATTAACAAGTGAAGTACTCGAATCAGCCAATAATTCGACAATAGCCCAATTATTTACCAGTGGGCTCTCATTATTGTGGCCAGATGGAGTGAAACATGACAAAGTGTTGCTATTTGTTTCTGATGCCGCTCCATACATGAAAGCAGCTGGAAAAGTTCTGCAAGTTCTATTTCCAAAAATGGTTCATGTGACGTGTATAGCTCATGCATTGCATAGAGTTGCTGAAGAAGCGCGAAGTTTATTTCACGATGTCGATCTGTTAATATCAAACGTCAAGAAAGTTTTTTTAAAAGCTCCATCGAGGGTGCAAATTTTCAAAGAACTTGCGCCAGATCTGCCATTACCACCTCAACCTACAATAACGAGATGGGGTACATGGATATCGGCTGCCATTTATTACGCAACCCATTTCGAGAAAATTGTAGAAATAGTGGATCACCTCGAAAATGATGCAGCTTCAATAAAAATATGTAAAGATGTTTTGTCCAAAAAGAATATCCAGTCTGATTTAGCATACATACTTGCACATTTTCATTCAATTCCAACATCAATACAAAAACTAGAAGAGAGGAATTTAAAATTACAAGAGCAATTGAACATTATGGATGAAACAATTGAAAGAATCAATTCTGCGCCTGGATTAAAAGGAGAGTTCATGAAAGAAAAATGTGAAAAAGTGTTGCAGAACAATAGTGGTTTGGTCAAGATGCGCGAAATAAATTCGATTTTATTAGGAGATGGGGTCAGTAATTTCTTGAACCCTACCGAAATATCCTCATTTATGTATGCACCTTTGACATCTGTTGATGTGGAGAGATCTTTTTCGTTGTATAAACATATTTTATCAGATAGACGACAAAGTATAAAATTTGAAAATTTGAGAAAACTATTGGTAGTTATGTTTAATAAAGAATAAGTATTCACATCGAATGTTTTTTTGTTTTATCTTATCTGTTTTTATCTATCAGTATATAATAAATGCCTATTTTAAGTGCCTATTTTGAGTATTTTTATTGCCTTTTCACTGCCTTTTTTTAACGAATTTATAGTGCCTAAAGTCCGGGCTTTACTCATTACAAACTATTGATCGACAATTGGCTAATACATGGTCGAAAACTGAATTTTCTCGACGGGAATTGGCTAAACTGCACTTTTTGAACGTTTCAATTAATTCAAAAAACCGTAAAAATCGATTTTCATCAAAATAGAATGTATAAGGAGTACAAATTTTATAGACTAATATTTTTTATTGATTTCCAAACTCGATAATTGCACTAAGTGGACGAGAAGTGGCGTATTGACCCTATAAGCAGTGTGAAGATCAATTTAGTTAAAAATCGTAATTTCTTTAAGTGCTGGAAAAACGATAAAATAAAATTTAAACGTAGATTTACTGTTGCCATGACATTGACGGATCCAGAATATATGTTGTCATCGTTCTTTCCTCATCAAAAATACAAATAAACCAGTTTATGTGGTTTCTCTAATGTCACACAGTACATGTGTACAAAATAAAATGTTCCATTTCGTCTCATCGTCGACAACTTTATTTCGATGTTTTCGAAAAAGAGTTTTGCAATGGTAACCTGCCGGTAGTGTCCAAGTGGACATTTACGACCTTCGTACCGAAGCGAAGTAATAAATTATAAAGAATGAACGAGTTAGCGTGAAGTTTACCGATTAATTTATCGGACGTATTAGATAATCGTTTATAATCGGGAATAATAAATAAATTGGTACGTAGGAATTGAAAAGCGGCAATTTTCGACTTCCCTCACAAAACAGTTTTCATTCTTATCTTATCAAGTCTCGTATAAATAGACCGGTAACATTTGAAAAAATCCTCAGACCGAGCGAGGTAAATCCTCAGAATCGGTAATCGAATGTCGGGTGGGTGGAACGGGCACGGGGGAAACATACACGAGATAAAGCGGTAAATATTGTCGAGACGAAATAGAGCATATTGTTTCGGATTTCAAGGTCAAGAGTTAACGGATATGCCCCTGAATTCCGACACGGAAAGAAACACTTTTCCAATTCGAATTCCTTTCGATATAAACCATTATCATTAGAAAGATACTTAACCTGGCTTCATAAACACCACAACGAAGGAAACTTTCAAGTAAACATCGCTCTGACACCGTTCACAACTTTCAAAACAATCGCACAATTGTATCGGAAAACGCGTGACGTTTTACGGGAAAACAGACATACAACAATTATATTAAAATAGTCACACGTTCACGTGGATGCTCAAACGAACTAACGTCAACACAAATTTTTTAACGCCGACACCGGTGACTAATAGAATTTGCGTTCGTTTTCGGAGAACCTAAATTGTCTCTTCGTGCTTCTCGGAATGGACGTCGGCGGCTCCACTGTCGCTCAGCTGATCGCCAAGAGCTGCGCGCACTGATTAAAACGACAAATTCCCCAAAACAGGGACACACTTTGTTTATGTTCACTCTTCACAACACGTATATCACCACGTCTCTGAAATTTCGTTAATTACATAATTAACTCAGTTCACATTTCAATTAGACATTAATCCTCAAATCCGTGTTTATTGATTTGAAAAAAAAGGTTTAGCGATAGGTCCCTTATATATTGTATAATTTTGTGTATAAGACACTGGAATTATAATTTTGAATGTATAGAACTACCAAAACCCCATGCAATAGCTATTTATGCACCACGGGCGTTATGTAAATTATAAGCCCCCGAAGACGAAAAGAGTCGAGGGATATGTTTCGCCTGAGGGGCATTATAATCTAATAACGTTCCCGGTGCATGCAATGTTTCATTTTCTATTCTATCGATTTGATTTGAATAATAAAAATAACCTCATTATCTAGTCACTTCGGGCTGCTACATAAAACTGAAAAAAAAGAATGATGAATTTCACAAAAAAATAGAGAGAGATTGCAGTCATAGCAAAAATGAAGTCGAGGCATACCCATTTGCTTTTATTTTTCTTCGGATTAATTGGAGTTCTTGTTACATTTTATTATGAAAAATGTATTATTCAATTTTTTGTATTGTCATCACGAAAAAAATGCGTCAGGAATCACAAATAACATCAAAACCAATATTATGGGAAATACAAAATTTCAATCGATTTTTGAATCGATGGAATGGAAAAATCCAGTAAAAATCAAGTTATGGGTAACGGTCTTGAAGTGTTGAAGTGCTTCTTGTAAACCGTAATCGATTAAATGAGATCGAGCATCATCATCCAAAACGTTCAATCAGAATTTCTGGCACTTGAAACATAAATTCACTTTGAGTAGCGCGTACAACTCAATTGTCACAATTAGTTTAGTAGTATGTCGAAATATGTAAAAATAATAAATAATAACGTTTTTTTTGTATATGCAAATCATAATTTGGCCACAAACGATATCAAATGCAGACTTGCTACGAGTTACGATGGTCAGAATGAAAAATCGAGGTACCATTCGTTTCATTTTCATACTAACCGTATCACTATCTTCCATACTGAAGTCCCATGATGGCGCCGGCGAAGCACATCTACTGCTCCCCGATAGGCTGAGCCCTTGCACCGATGTGATGGTATCATCAAGAGGATGATCCTCCGGGATGCTGGCAAACGGTTGACCACGATGTCGAGGAGGTACTGGAGAAGTGGTGGTGCCGGAAATTTGACATGTTTCCGGCACCACCGTCCCCGAAGGATTCACAACGGTTACATTGAACCGTCGTACGTTTGTACCGGTGGCTGGAAATACAACTCGTTACAAAATGTAAATCGTTGACGTTATTGCGGCAATTCACCTTGTCGTGGCTGTTTGCGCCACGAGTTTTTTTTCGACGACGTGGTGGAGCTTTTTTTAATCCATTGGAAGGGTGGTTATGGCATTGTCGAAGCCAAATTGACTAACTGAAATTAAAAACCGATTAATCAACATTGTGTATAAAAAATGTTTACAGTTTGTCTACAATTTTATCAACCATTAATAACGTTTTCATAACATGTATGGTGTAGTATTGTTTCAGAACAATGAATAACAAATCGATACGCTAAACGAACACGATTTTTCATTACTGACTAGACAAGTTTACAATGTTTATTCATTTTAGATCAGTTATAAACCTGATATCAATTTATTCGGTGAATAATATTAACGAAACTTCTGCAAAACCTTTTCAATTTATGATAAAACTATTCACATTTTTTATAATTCAAGTCGAATCTGCATCATTTAATAAAACTAATTAGACAAATTATTATCAAATGGAATATTATTATAAATCTGTCCATAGATGCTGTAATCCTTTCTCAAGAGAGTTATATAAATTTTAAACGAAATCTGATGGTGTCCCCTCTAGTTGAAACTACATCCGTTAATCAATTTAGGCGGGATCTAAATGACACCTCTAAAGCAGGAACGAACTTATTTTGGATCCTTATTATTTTCTGCATCGTCAATGATGCGGGAGGAAAAAACTTTTACCTTCCACATTTCACTTTACCTCCTTGGGAGGACATTCCTTTCTTCCCTTAATAGAGGAAGGAAGTGTAACATTCCGGTGATTCTATTTAATTCGGGAAATTTGAGGGAATTCAATTTTTTTGTTGAGAAATTGTGACAAATTTTCAATATTCACAAGAAATCTATGACAATTTAAAATTTACAAATATTTTTCAACATTCCCAGAAAATTCAAGTTAATGTGAGAACATTTTTCAAGGTTGATCTCTCGCAAGGAAATTTCACGAAATTCAGTATGAAAATTATGTAATTTTTTGATGCTTCTTTTTAATTTTCATCATGATTTCACTGAATGAATAGAACCACTTCGAAAACTTTGGAAGAATATTTGAATGGTCAGTAATTTTTCTGAAATTTTGAAGGAATACACAAGAAATTTTCAGGGATTCAATTACTTATCTTTGGAAAAATATTTGTCGCAAGAAACTTTTGGTTAATCCGAAAGGTTTTTAAAAACTCGATAATACTTTTGATCTTCGAGAAAATTTTCTGTGATAATGAACACTTACTACCATTTTTTTGAACATTTTCCAATAATGATTAGAAAATTTCATTAAAAATGATTGAAATTTCGATAAACATCTTAAATCGATGAGAAATATTTTAAAAATTGGTTCTTGTTTCCTGATTTTCTAAGGAATCTGTGGAAATTTTCGGCAATTCAAGTTCCAGTATATTATTTAAGAAAATGTTGAAGGTTGCAACGCCTGCAAACGCACAGGGCCTCGCGGTACTGCTGCTTAGTGGCAACACAACAGGAGATACTTTTTTTCCAAAAAGATTCTCTTTCAAACCTGTACATATTCAATAAAAAGTTTTCAAAAGTAGATACTGTTTTAGTGTGCCTGTGAGCTGAAGCAATTCAGACATTTTTTCTGTTCTTCAAGCACATATGTAGATCGTATAACAATTGAAAGCGCAACCTTCAAATAATTCGTGCAGAAAAAACGAATTATTTGAAAATTCCTGCGATTTTTTCATCTCCACGAGTTTGAAGGATATTTCTTTGCCATAAAAGTGTATGTTAGTAGAAACAAGTTATTAAACAACGAAAATTTAAAATATATATTTTCTGTGGAAACAGAGAACAGAACATCTTCAGCAGTTTTTCTTATATCGATCCTGACAGCATTTTTCGTATTTATTATTGGAAAAACGTCAACATAATTTGAGAAACTTTAGATGGTTCTTTGACATGCTTGATTTTTGAAAATATTCCAGAAATTTATGAGAAATACGATATAAATCTTGAATTTTCTGAAAAGAATGAAATTATAGTAAATTGATGATAAATTTTTAGTTTTATTTCCCTTTATGATTATAATAAAAGAACTGCGGGCAGTACATGTACGCGTTTCTTTGAAAGATGGAAAAATTTTGTTTCTGACTTCTTGTAACTCTGCAAAATTTTCGAAATTCTTCCGACAGTTTTGATTTCATAAGAACATTCTGGCTACTTCGAAAGGTTCCTTGAAAATTTTGTTACTTTCGTCGCAACACAATTCCATTTTTCTTGTCGGTGATTAGGAATTTTCGCTTTCTTGCTTACATTTGATGACGCCAATATATCTTTCTTTATGGAACGGACCACAGGACCACAGAATATTGATACATCTCACTTTCTTGCTCACATATAATGACGCCAATATATCTTTCTTCGTGAAACGGACCACAGGACCACAGAATATTGACACATTTCACTTTCTTGCTCCGATATGATGACGCCAATTTATCTTTCTCTGTGAAAGGGACCACAGAATATTGACACATGGGTTCGAATAAGGGATGCGGCACGGTACCGGTATTCTTCTTTTCGATATTCGGTGTTTCGTACCGGTCTGTAACACTTTGTCAACACGTTATTGGCAATCTTAAAATATTGTACCGCTCGCGTATCGGTATTTGCAGTACTCAAACTGAGGGATGCGATATTTTGCTTCCGATACCAGTGCCTTGGAAAGTATCGGACGTCCGCTTTTTATTGATCGATTGGATCAGTTCACAAAACGGTTACAGTTAATTTCGTTTATTTCTTTGAGAAAAATTACTGTCAAATATTTGTTTGAGTTTGGAGTTGGAATGTATATTAATTGAATTGTCGGAACGACCCCCGCAGTGACGCGAGTGCCTTAACCTGGATGAGAAAGGATAGATAAGGCATCTCGTAAATCGTTTGTAGTTTATTTAAAATGTTGCGTTATCAAATATTGCCCAATGTAATAAAGATAATTTTACTTCATTATCAGTCAAGTAGTTGACGGTGTAGGTGTTCCGTTAACAATACAATAAATTCGCCTACTTTAATTTTCATGCAGAAACTTTACAGAACAATTAGCGTAAGAGTTAATTTCACGCTCTGCATGTATGCTTATAAAAACAACAATAAAGTTTACATTATTACATAAGACACAAAACACATCCAACAAAAGTGACTGGTGAAAAACGTAAAGATGGCTAGCTGTTTGTTGAAGGGAATTGAATGAATGATTGGGATAATTTTTGTTAAATAAACTTTCAGATGTTCGAAACATATTACGTATCAATAAGGGGCGGACGGAGAATAAAAAACTGATATATGTACCTATGTAATGAGCAAGTTTAATACTTCGTGACTGTTGTCACAAAAAGTCTCTTGTTCCTTTTAATGATTATCACCAAAACGAGGTATTTGCTTTGAATCGAAAGTGCACAAACTCCTAGGCGATAACTTTTTATGCAACCTCGTTTTCCTTAATTGAAAATGTTGTCCGCTAATTGCGGAAAATCTGGTATGAAATAACACACAATCGACTGTGTAGAACCGCGATAACCTTATCGATTCATGCGTAATATTTTTTCGCCGATTATCATCTCCGACAATGGAAAAACTAAAACTAGGTCTACAGGTTATTTTGTGAGGTCACTCGTCCCACCCCTTCCTGGAATAATTGTTGAAAATCATGCGTCTCCATGGGTACGTATTGATTATGAAGGAAGTTTTATTGAGGAAATGCATTACAGCGTTTCCATTCCGAAAAACATCCACGATGAAATGAATCAGTGTCAATTTTAGAGGAATTAAAAATAGAACTGGGAAGTGGAAATCCGCGTCTAAAAAAACACAGCAGCGGATAAGAGAAGTAAAGCGATGCGATAAGCGATATTCGGTCAAGCAAATAAAAGACAAAACGTTACCCGAAAAGCCGCAGTACGCACAGAAACTTTCAGTCGATTCTGTGGTTTATTTTTTATTACGTAAACGGTGTTGTTCCACAAGCGGGAATTCGCGATTATGTCACTGGATTATCGACGCGAATTTCAGTCGTTCGCGGTTTCATACCGAATCGACGCGTTCGGAAAAATCGTTTTCCAATCGCCGGTCTGCACGTCACAAACGAACTATGAACTAATCTTGGCCGTATTCTTTCGTTGTGTTGCGTTTGGAATAATGGTCGCCAGTGGCGACACCTTTAACGGGTCACCGAACTAGAAGGCGCCGCGTCCTTACTTCCTCCAATTGATTCAGACTTGGTGACGGCGCTGCCGCCGCGACGGCGGATCACCCCAATCTAATATACGCTTTTTTTCTAATACTAGCGACAGAATAAATTCGGAAGCGATGCCACTTATGAAATTGTGGAGTTATAAACAATTTCTCCAATCATAATAAACCCTTTGGAGGAAAATATTTACAGTTGTTTGAAATAATGTTATCAAAAAAAAGCTTCGTTATGGTAATAGCAACGTCTTACCTAGTTCCATAATTTTCTCCAGTCAACCATGGTGTCTTGCACTCATAAAGTGCCTTTCGTTCTGCACAAGCAAACAGGTTGCCATCGCTTTATCGAAAAATTCTTGGTGGGTGGCTACAAGGTTTCATAAAGCTTGACCTGCCACGACGGTCCAAGACTGCTTAATGAAATTACTGATCGTAATATGAGACATAGGAAAATAAACGAAAATTAAAATCACACTTTGAAAAAAAAATGGAGTTACCTTTTTTTGTTCTCCTAATATTTCGTCGAATGGCTTCGCGTTTATCTTGCAGGAATTTGTGTTGCCGCTCCTAGAATGCGTTCTGTTCTATTCAAACTGTTGGTGTTGCTGTTTTCAGTAAGCGAAAAAGATCTTTCAACTTAACTGAAAATTTTTGACATTTTGATATTTTCACTTTGACAGAACCTATAAAATTGTACAACGAACAGAAAAATCAAGCATGCTTACTTCTTTAGTTGTGACCCAACTCAACCGTAGGTTCAAAAAGTATTTCAAATTTGAACCAAGGTTAATTCCATAACTGAACTAGAGTATTAACGAATTGTAGAACTACAAGTGTAGCGCAATACGCACAGAGGACAGAATAGTGGGTAAGCACTGTACCCCTTAGCTATGTATGCATAAAAAGTGATATCAAACGTCCTGCGAAGTGCGAAGTCAACCACAGAAATAATATTGCGCATGATCATGTGCGTCGTGATCATGAAACTCAGTAAGCAGTGCTGATCGCTGAATGATGGGACACGGATACAAGGAATAAACTGTCAATACATCGTCTCTCAATATTTTTGTTCTGATGCATGACTTGGCTCTATCATTCGTAGAATTGCTTGAGACCTGTGTTGCCCAACAGCTTTTCCCAGTCCTCTTTTCTAGAATTCTATGAATTTTTCAGAAGGTACTTCTTAAATTCCTAAAAAAATCTATGAGCATCTTCAGTTGTCCAGAGTAGTTTCTTAAAAAATCAAGAATTTACGGCAAGATAATTCCTGACATTTCTTCTTTAGAATTCCTGCAGAACATACAAAAAATACTTGGTCAGATTTCAGATATATTATTTTAGTTAAATAATTAATGGGTATGATTTAGAGAATTTTGTTTTTTATTGTTCTTGAATACTTTGGTAGCATTGCAAAGTCTTCCCAAAGTTGATTAACTTATCCAAGAATTTGAGAAAATTCCAAACATTTCTCTCAACAATTGACGAAGTCAATTAAAAACATTTGCAGTTCAACAGCTTGGATGAAAATTCTATGGAATACAGAAGAAATTTCTTGAAATTCGGAGACAACTCTTAATAAATCGATAAGTTCTTTGGATATTTTATATATACTTTTGGTGGTATAAGCACTATGAATCGGAGAATTTACTTCTTATACACATTGTGCAATACGTTAAGGATTTTCTTGGATTGTTTCATAATAATAAGAGGAATATCGGGATAGATACTAACAGTTTTTGAGATTCTTGAAAAATCAGTGAAATTTGGAAAATTTTGGCAAAGTTCTGGAACGTTTAGTAACTTTTTTTGAAATTCTCTGAAAATTTTAGGAAGTCATGCTTCTTCTTCTTCTTTGTCCTCGCCCCTTCCCGTTATACGGAGTCGGCTTTCCTAATCTTGAGGCACCATTCACCTCATAATTAGTATATTAAATTGAATGTGTGTCTTACGGCCGGTTGCCACCTGACGCCAAGGTCTTGGTTTTCTTGGAAAACCTGAGAGCCGCCGTTGATCAATCTTGATTCTTCCGCCGCCAACTCTAATGAGGTCTCAGACCGAAGAGCTCATCGCAGCCAAGGACTTCTACTTCAAATATGTCGAAGAAACTCCCTGGTTGGGTTTGGTAACGAAGTTTTCTCTCCGGTATTTATGGTCCGCAAGAGGTATTTCTGGAATGTGTCTGACTCTGGTAATTGTATGAGGAGGACGAACTTTTTTTTTGGGTGTTCAGTCGGGAGCTTCTTCTATTCAAGTCCACGTTTAGATTAAAATCCTTTTTTTTGGGTGTTCAGTCAAGAATTTCATCTATTCAAGTCCTCGTTTAGACAACAAATGTCAAAATCCATCACTTAATTTTTAAGAGCAAACAATACGTTGAAACGTGTGGATAACACTCACTGGGCTGTCTCGCCACCACTGGAGTCCAGAACGTTGAGTCAAACAAAACTATTAGCCATACCAACAGAAATATCAAGCCCAAAGTTGGAGCACGACGCTGAGCTGTCAGTGTCACTTGACGGATATGCAGTACCATGAAAACAAATTAAAGTTCGCAGATAGTTTTGGTTTCATTTCCGAATTTATCAGAATTTCCGTAGTATTTAATGAAAATGTCGAATTTTTGAATGATCGCAGTTTTTTTTTTAATCTCATATGGATGAGAGAAATTTTACCATAACCGATTATTATTAAAAAAAATTACGAGATTTTGAAAACTTTTACTGACTTAAGCGATCTGATTCTGATCATAGTCAGTCTCCTCACAGTAATTTTGTTTTCGATTCTTCAATTATTGTTGCGAGGGACAAGAACTAAAAATTTCATTGAGTAATTGTCTAATTCTAAATGAGATAAATGTAATTTGCTGAAATTTAAAAAATTGCAACTTTAAAAACAGTTTTTCAATCAGTTGTTCTGTCTTCGCATGCGAATAAATTTGCATGCTATAGTCCAAATATCTAATTCTAAAATAATAAATATCTAATAGATAATGGTTATCTGGAAACACCCAAATAACATTAGCTTAAATTCATTATCAAGAATTTTTTTCTCAAATGAAAGCAAGCCTTGAAAAACGAAACGTGCAAAATTATGCAAATATATAATTTTATTATCTATTAATCAGTCTATTGATTACATAATAATATAAAAACGATTACTTTGTAAAAGTAAGATTTCACTTAAGGCTGCACCACAATCCCAGGTGATTTAAAATCGACATCGGGATGATTGCCTCTCTTCCACCAAACGTTTTGGGGTGGTAAAACTTTCCTAACTATATATTTATAATCAATCGAATCGGGAAGCTCATCTATGAATAAAAAGATTCACTAAAAATTTGATAATTTCTGAAACTTACATCTGTATGGTGAAGCTCGGACAGCTATATCCAGTGTTGAAATGATGGAAATAACAAAAATGGTATAGAAAAGCGGACGGCACATCACGTCGGTTAATAAAAACGAAACAGTGGAGGATTTACGACCGAGCAATATTTAAATCCCTTATTGTCGTCGTTCTGGTTAGCAAGGTTGTCGAATTTTACCATTAGTCGTGGAAAGTGGAATTTCTATGAATCATCTTCCGAGTAATGAAATATCGGTAACAACCCGCGCGTTAAGTAATCGTCAAATTTTCTGCATTATTTATTTAAATGCTACGTTGCCACTTTTCGAGAAATTTTCGGTCGAATGTCAACGATCTATAGTTGTGTTAATCACGCTCGGTAACGATTATATTAGACGACGCAAATCGAGGTGTTCAACCGAATTGATTTACTCATTTTAAAAATTCGTATCTGACTAATTTTTACCTTGACACAACGCTTTATACGTCCGGTTCTTCGATTCCGGATCGACCTCTTTCCTGCCTTCATTTTTTTGTGTTCACTCTTTATCTTGCCATCAACATAAAAATGATCCGATTATTCGAAATAATGGCGATCGCAAGGTGATTTTCGTAGGCGAAGGTCGCTTTGGGTTTTGGTTGGCTGCAGAAAGTTTTTCTGGTCGCGACAACGCCGCAACTATCTTTTTATCTTAAACGAAAAATTCCTGAACTAAACCCCAGCCATACCAGATAGCGATTATTAGTCGACCATCGTTAAAATTCCAGGAGTTTCATCCACTAATGGTGATGCGATAGGTGTGACGTATTAATAAACATTTCTCGATTATTCGCTTTATTCGAGAAATAAATAAGCTTAAAATATGGCTTGAATACCATGCATCAAAGTTCAACAATCCAACTTGTTATAAGAAATAGAGAACGTGTGTCGCCCCATCAGAAGTTTTGAGCCTCACGAGATTCAATTTCAAAAATCTAGTATGTACACATTATTTCGGATTTCGCGCCCTTTCGCTGGACTGAGATCTATGGGACTGCGCAGGTCGACACGCATCGACACGGAGTCGACGTCTCGGTTCGGCGAAAGGGATGCTCGATCCAGAAGAATCTCGTTTTAAAAAATTGAGTATTGCTCGCGAGATATGCTAAGTATTTTACGTAGCCGTGACGATATGATTAAACTCGAGATCTATTTGTGCATTCTATTCGGATAATTCACCGAAACGTTTCGTGATTAATTATTGTATCAAGTGGGATTCTTCTGAATCGGAAGTAGAATCTTCATCTATCAATAATAACAGAGAGAATATCAACGAATAAACTCCAACTAGAGTTGAGTGGAAATCACAATTCGCATCGAAAAATATCACACCATAACTAACGAAACAAAAATAGTAATAACAACGAGATTATAATTTGGATAACTTCGGACGTTACGAATTCCAAAATAATTGCGAATTCTCAACATCACTTTTAAGAAATATCTGTGATACCTAGTCAAGATTTAACAAAGCTTATCACCTAGAAATTCTCGTATATATAAGTACTTCGCGATATCCACTATTTCTTTTTATCCTGAATTATGTATTTTACGTGAATATTATACGCGATCCGAAACGCGCGGAAAAACGAATCCCGAAGAAACACGCGTTTTTCGAAATCTGCAAGCGGGCTACCTCAGCACCTCCCACATACAACAGAGACGAGGCAGTAAAAAGTGCGCGTTTGATTCAAAATGTTCAGATGCCCTAAGGATCTGGTCGTACGTTTCTTGGTCCAATCTCGCTTAAAAATCATCCTTTAACGATTCGGTATTGTCAATGGAATTCGATTATCGTCAATTTCGAAATGGATTAGGGGATCTGGCCTTTGAAACGTTTCCGCTCGCGACAAGCCTTATTTTATAAAACAATCGTTTGGTTAGTAAGTACCGAAACTACAGTGCGACGACTCGCTTCGAAACTAGTGAAATTTACATTTCTTGGTGTTGATTTTAAAAATTCATTTTTGGTTTATAAATGTGATCACTTAGTGCAAAACCTCGGTGTAGCATATATCTTATTTGTAGGTAAGTATGTAAATATATGTTCCGACTTCTTATTCTCAATTTAAAGTGTTTATATTATGCATTTTGGCTCTTATTACATTGCGTTCATCTTGGATCACAGATATCTGACGAAGATTTTATGAAAAAAAAATCAGACTTGATTTTTATCCTTCCATCAACATCATATGTTGCTTCTATTATCTTCTAAAGTGAATCGAAAATTTTACCACTTTCGTTGATTTATCATTCGTATAGTTTTTATACATAATCGTATTCAATCGTAGAAGTGAATAGTTCGAAACGTTACTACGAAGAACGACTATCTATATATTAGGTCATAATATTTTTTGAAGTCAAGTTAGAATTAATAGTCCACACATGAAATTTTCCGAATTTGCTATAATACTTCTGAACTGACTCAATGAAGGAGATTTTTGAAAACATTTTTAACCGTCAGAATTTCAATCCAAACGCTTTATAGTTAATAAGTTTCCATTTATAATAATTTGTCAACATTTAAATCTACAGATCAATGATTTTCTAAATCTGAGTTTCCTAAAAAATTTTATCAAAATTCCATATCAAAAACAGCTACTTATTTTTTATGAATGAGAATTATTTCAAGTTTAAATATTTTTCAATGAAAAATATATTCACAACAGCCGAAATTTCAATTAATAAAATGAACAAAAATGAAGAAATTGGTGGAAGCACATGTGAATAAACTCAATATTAACTTCGTTGAGACCATGATGAAATTTTAAATTTCATCATCAACGAGGCCAAGTATTCAACCTGCTTCAGTTTCATTTGATTTCAAAAATGTCATTCAATAACTGAGAAGAGAATTCACTTCAGAAAATATTATCTATCTAAGATATATACGTCAATCTGCAATCTCTTTTAAAGCTACTCGCAAGAACGAAATATTCTTCACCAAGGTTTGTCTAAAATAGTATTCTACCTAAAACTAAATCAACTGGACTGTCAATAGGAGCGGCATCGTTAAATCATCACTTCCCCTTCCTCTTGTTCTAACTCCATTCTCTCATCCTCCCACGATATCATTCTTCCTCATACTTGCACCGGACTTTGCGCCTTATTCTTCTTCTTGCTAACGAACGGCTCGATTGGTGTGCATTTCGGCCCTTCATCCGGACTGTAAGACCATCGCACTTTCTCTTTAGGCGGCTTCTCGTCCGGCGTTTTGCTTTTACGAGTTTTCACAAACTCGGTAACTTTTTGTCACTGAATTTCGCAAAAAGGCAACTTGCCACCTGTAGGATCTTTGCCAGCGTCCAAATCGCCTACGTTGCTGAATTCGTCGCCCTTGGGGCTGTCGGCGTTATTGGTGCCACCCTGGCTGAAATTTCAATTACACGTTTAAATTTCCTGATGGCGTCTTGCGAAATAACAATGTTCTCCAAATAAAATTGTTTTAAAACATTCTAAAGGAACGGACCACTAGTAGCATTAATTTTTCTTACCCGATTGTACCAGGGGGGCACATTGATTGTCATCTAAGCGCAAGCGTTGAGACCATTGGTGGTCTTGTTGGTTTATTCTCCAGAATACGTTCAATCTCGGCAATAACATTTGTATTCAATTTACCGACGATCTGCAACGACTGGATACTGTCGTACAGTTGGTCTGTTGTGCTGGCACCTAATAGCAGACTTTGCACCGATTCGTTTTTCAAGCACCAAGCGATTGCCAGCTGTGTCAGAGAACAACCCAACCGGTCTGCCAAAACGCTTAAGTCACGCATGCGTTCCGCTTGCCTGCGTGAATCATCAGTCTGGATCTTCTCTTTCATCCATCCGAACCCCTTTAAAACGATGAAATTAGCCTGTTTTGCCTTGTCTATTTGTGAGGCATCCCAACAGAAATTGATTTTATAGAATTGTTAACTCACGAAATCCTTCAGTGGCCCAGTCTCATCTTCAGTCCATGAGAACGAGCTATATTTGTTTCGAAAGCTGGACCTGGAAAACAACTGAACGGCGCCATCCTCTTTCCCTTGAGGCATACCCATTGCTATTGGTGACCAAGCCATCATGCCTTTACAAAAAAATACAACGATATATTCGATTGGATATCTAATCTGTAGTTGTCATTACCTACTCCGATCTTGTTGTATAGCTCTGGCATATAAAGTTCGGGTTTCTCGCGACAAAACATGTGATACTCAGTCTGTTCAACGATTGGTGTGACACAGTTGAACTGACGACAGTTGGTGTATGCCTCCATGATTTCCACAGTTGACCATCGAGCCGTGCCCCAATACATTGCCCAACCTTGTGAGATCACGTAATGCATTGCTCTGACGACCTCTGGAACGCAAGAGGACAAACTCGGGACCGATCGTATCTCTAGCTACAATCGCCAATCAGCAATACAAAATGTCAGTTCGCTATTATGAATGACAGCTTTATGCTATTTGATGTATATCTATCATCTTGAAAACCCTAATAAAAGAGTCTATAGTAAGTGTAAATAAACCTAAAAACAGAAACTTTCCTCTCTGGTGTACGAATGTATCTGTTGGTATTCAAGCTAAAGTTAAACTGATGTTTAAAACAGAACCTGGGATGTTATCTATCATCATCAAGAAATTCTAATTATAACTAAAAGTTTATGATAATTTTTGTGATGCAGAGTCTTGTAACCCAACATATACCTACCCGAACTGGATATTCATCATTCAGATGATTAGTTTGGAGCTAATTCAAAGCTAAGGTTCCCATGTCTCTGACGCAGTATCTACGTGTTCGAGATTGTTGCTGAGTGTGTAAACAACAATATTTCAAGTACAAATTTAATGTGGAAAATCGTGCTATTCATTAGGTAAAAAAAGCAACTGCAGATCTATGAACGAAAAATATTCTGTTACGTGAATATGTTGCTTTACTGTTTTCCTGCTTTAACCTATCGTATATTATAGAAAACTATCTAATATCATTCCGAAATCGATATTGTATTGCCTATTAGCGTCCTAATAAAGCTCAGGGGTCGGACAGGAAGCGGGTGGTGCGTAAGCGTTGAAGCACGTTAGGAAAAACATTGAGAGTACCTTCCATGGGACACATGGGATCTGCTTTATGCACCATCACAACATCTATATAAGACAACTGCAACCTCAACAGACTTGCCTTTACGCTCTCAATGATGTGCTTCCTCGACAAACCCCGTTCTTCCGATCTGCAAAACAAGACAGTAATCTAAGTGCAATTTTGATCATCCTGTGAAGACGTCACTATATACCTTGTGCTCCAGTAAATCTTAGTAGTAACTATGTAAGTTGTCCTTTTCCAACCTTTACGTTGGAGAATTTTTCCTAATTCTATTTCTGCACGTGTTCCTGTAATAGCAAAAGGATGAGAGATCTTGTACGTGTGAATTGGAGGTGATTATTTATGTGATTCAAGTCTGAATGCACCTTTTTTTGTGCGTGAAATTTAAACACACTATAAGTAATCACCTAACGGACTGAGGGGTTGTGAAAAATCGGCACCATGCGAGACTAGTGGATAATTACCGGAATGTGCTTCGGATAAATCAAATAAGTTGATACCACTTTCAACGGCTAGTACAATGATTTGCTCGGCTTTTTCTTCCGTTACGCTAGGGCTAAATGTAGGCCAGGTTCCTAAAAAATCGAATGCGACCCTAAGTAACTACGGTACGGTTCTAAGAAACGTTCGTCTAGGTCAATACTATTATCAGTTTTGTGGAACAATTTGATTTGATGATCTGTCGCTTCAGATTTGATGTATTCAATGAATTTTCGGTGAAGAATTATGGCTGACTCATAGATGTCTGGCTGTTATTATTATGGTGTTGAAAATTTATTTTGACAATTTAAGGGTGAAAGTCCTTTAGAAACTAGAATACATGATTGGTTGACTGGAAATAGGAAAACGAACTCGATACTAGCTAATGGTTTGAGAAGGAAACTTCACCAAAAGATTCATCCAACATCTGAAGCGATCGGTAAATGTAATTTTTAATCGCTTCTAATCACCAAGTCCTATGTTCGATACGCGAAGGCCACTTTTTCCGAGGTTCCTATATCTAAGGCCAGGTGTGACCGAGCTTTGTCTGGTCAGTTGCAATGGCACAGGCGGCGCTGAGTGTGACAAGCCGCTAAGCAATAGCTGTTCTTTGGTTATGGCTCCGCCGTCCTGACGCTCGGCGAGCGCGCTCAGCGCACTTCCTGCACTGAATTCTTCCATGCAGTCCAAGCTCGCTATCGGCGCCCTGCACCTAAAAAAAAGTCACGAAACCAATAAATTTTGTTGATTTTTAATTAATTTTCCAATTAAAAAGGACAAACAGTTGAAGGGCTGTTAGTTCAGGGTGAGTTTTATTTAAATCAAGGAGTTGATAAAGAGCAACTCGATGAATCATACGCAGTATTCAATAAACTAAAAATACTGCCCCTTTATGTTTCTTACACTGAATTTGGTCGTAAAAGAGAGATGTTTCGCATCTTTCACTTAATTTTTCTATGTCTTTGGAAACTGTTCATTCCAGAAAGTCAAGACCATAACACAAACTGCGGTATCTTAGAAAATAAATTGACTTGATCTGACAACTGTAGACAGTTTCACAGCTGTTTCAAAGATTTTTCATTGAAAATCTGTATCATATTTATATCATTTTTATAAAACTTCAAGAGAAAGATGCAGAACAAATGTAGAAATGGTAGTTTGGTTCACCAATAAAACAAATATAGGACATGCTATTAAGCTTTCTTGTGGTCACTGCAAAATCTCTTGGTAACTATATGTACAGGTGGCTAACTCCACACACGCTAGCTACTTCACCATGGTGCTATCCGAGGATTCTTCAAAAAACTTCAAAAACTGATGGTTCAATGGATTCAACATGTCAAGGATTTCCGAACATAATCACCTACAATTATGTGACTGTTTTGATAGAGATGTGAAGGATGTATGTCAGGTCAGGTCAGGACAGGTCAAATCAGGTCACGTTAAAGATAGCAGGCACTGCCTTATTTTACCAAACTTAAACTGAATAATAAAAAAAGAAACAATAAATGCAGAATAAAAATTTAACAGGAGTATATATGATATAAGACTAAGAGAGGTGTATAATGAAAGCATTGAGACAAGTGAGGAGCTTATAAGAAAAGACGAATGTTGGGAGGGTGCTATAATTTCCCAACCTCCCTATTGCTTCAGGCTGTGTTGTCCTCGAAGTCTAAGAATTTGGTTGGAGTTGATGTGGATGTGAATAAAATTTGATTACAATACCTATTTATGCTGCACTTGCGTAGATTACAGCTTCTACTATGCCTCGACTCTCCACGCTCCTAAGTGAATACCGAACCCTAAATTATTTTGAGTAATAGTGCGAAATGCATTTATATGCAAAAACAATATATATAGAGGAGAACATATTTATGTAGATTTTGAAATTTTCATGTGGAGCTCAAGTGGTTTTTGTGATTCAATCACATACTGCTCCACAGTTTTAAATGTGTAATCTGTTTGGAACTTAGGAACCAGTCGTAAGATGAGTCACACTTTCGTTGCACCGCAAGAGCGTGACTTAGGCATCGAATAGTTTGGTCACAATGGGGAGTTTTCAAGACGCGCAGGCTCAAAGCTCAACCTAACTTACATGCTTAGCGTTTTGGTGCAAACGGGCATAAGTAAGAGTTTTATCTTGGCTAGTAGTACTTCTTGAACTATTTTTGGTTGTACCTATATCATAAAACCTCTTGTACTGTATGTAAATTCTATCATAGAAAGTCATTGATATTAACGCCTTTGTATGATAGAATAAATAGCCATTTTTGATTTTAGATAAGTTTGTCATTGTAATGCTGTAGAGAAAGGGGTTAAATTTTTAGTGACATGGGAAAACTATTCTTCAAATAAATTTGAGGTCAGATCATCGTACACACTTTTATTATTGTCAATAGAGCACAGATAGCCATACTATGCTATCTTACACAGAACAAGAAACATCTCTGGGATTAAGTAAGTGCAAATCTGCACACAAGGCTATAAGGAGCACAAGTTAACAGATTTTTCCTTGGGGAAATTTTGAAATAAGTAATACCAATGAGTGAAAAATTAATTTTTTTTGTTTGAAATTCATTTATTGCCTAATTAATATATGAATTTAATGAAAAAATTTTATTTGTTGACCCGTTTATAAGATTTATTCCTGCATAAAAGTACACAAATAGTGCTGGGTGGATAAATATTTCTCAAATTACCTGTAAATGGTAGCTGGAATATTTCGATTTTCTCCAATATTGTGGTCATTGTTGTTATTATCGTTGCTCGTGAGATTGAACAAAGCATAATGTGACATTTTAAGCTCTCACTCCACGTTAACTAGTAATGATGTCCCGTCGTATATGATCACTACTATTCCGTTCTTTCAACGAATCGATTGCAACACTAATATTAATCGACATTCGATTACAGGCACCGCTAATAATTTTATTGAATAGATAAGGCTGTGAAAAAAAAGGCAAATTTGATGTACTGGGTGGAAACACACAAAATTTCGAACAACAATTACGCAATGATAATAGCCGTGGAATCAGCATGTTATTTAAAAATGCGGAAAACTTTTCGGAAAATTAATTTTCTTCGCATAAAAAGAACGTTTAAAAGGCATAACCAAACAGAATTAATTTTTGAAATTCAAGAACAAAGCTGATTGGATTGTGAGATGAATTTATGATATGCAAACAGGAAATGTATAATTTTTGTTGACGGAGTAAAAGTAATTCACCGTTATTCCTTAGCTTTCCAAGCGCGATCGTAAATAATACCAAGAGTTTACAAAGGAAAACACAATTCGGATGGGATACTCGGCCTTCCTTTCTTTTATTTCGGTCGCGTCATTGATGGCTCTCCAAATAAACGAGTTTCTTGTAGTTAACGTAACTTTATGTCGTCGTTATTCAATTTATCAGGATCAAAAAGGAATTGGCTCTCGTTAAGTTGAAGCATTAAACTCCCGGATATTCCTTTTTGCCGAACGGGAAAATGAACAGATTATCTAGAGGTGCTATTTATCGATAAGACGTCCTCAGGAACAGAGAAAAACAGTGTTCGAGGACGTCTATCGGATTGGGCGAATACAAACCTGTTCGAATCGATATAACTAGTGTATAAAAAAATGCGTACGTTCGAAAAGAGGCTTCTATCGCCTCATCGTAAAAATTTCGATATACATATCTTTATCTTAAATCTATTAATTAACCATTACTGGATTATCACTCGGCGGGGGGTTGACGTGTTACAGAGAGGGGTCTTGAGATTAGACGCGATGGGGCGGCTTTTCCCCCGGGGGCTGAGATAAAAACGGCCGAACGATAAAGAGGCCACGAACGCGCACTCGAAGCGTATTTTCGCGCGAGACAATCACCGCCACCGCCGCCGCATTTTGTCCGACCGAAATTTCGATGCTGCGCTATTTCCGGGGGTGAGTTTCGGGTTGTTGGCGGCGTTGCGCGTCCGTCGTCATTGCAGTATCGGCCGAAATGCCGCGTAAATGCCCGACCGCCCCCGATTTTCGATTTTCCACCGGCAGACAGAGCGGCGGCAACGGTAGCCCCCTCCTAAAGCGATGCGGCAACGCGTTAGCGGTCCTACGATTTTCACCCATTCACGTAATTCGATTTTCACGAATTTATTCACGGGAAATTGCCTCAAGAAAACAACTTTTAAGAACGTAAGTTATCGCTCATTTTTGAATAGGTGTTTCGTAAAAACTCAAACTATTTCAGATTCAAGATTCAAGATTATTCATCGCCGCAGCTGCCCTTAAATAGCAAACTAGATTACCATCAAGTTTTGAACAGGAAACACAAATTATCTTCCTCTCACCCTCTCATTAAAGATAAGAAAAAGTAATTGAAATCTTGGCAACAAATATTGTCTATTCGTGTTGGTGTCGATCAAAAGAAAACACGTATTGCGGATTTCAAGTTTCGAGTGAAGTCCGAACTACACCATTCGGACTTGAACTTGCGACCCCGAAGTGCACCTTTCGGTCTTAAACTATTGAAAATATCCCCGAAATGCACCGTTCAGACATTAATATGCCGATCGCAGAGCGCCTTGGGATGCAACGCATCCCTACTGTGTTTTGTACAAAATCAAATCAATAAAAATGCTAGAAAACTAAATCAGAATGAGGAAAACGAGGCAGGAATTTCTAGTAAAACGGATTCCTGTTGTTATCACTCTGATACAATAATAGAAACAGCAAAATTCTAGTCATAAGGGATGCTCAACCGGTATTTGTGTATCGTATCGTACCAGAAACAAAATACCGGTTCACCCTGATATCATATTGCTTTGTACCGGTACTTGTATTGTTCGGTTAATAATAAGCTATGCTTATACCCTCCAGATAGAATAAACTTTATATCCACTTGAAAGACGCCGTAAGAGGAGTTTGTTATATAAATTTAAAAATTTAAATAAAATATACACACGATAACAAAAATAAAAATAAAATAACATAGAGAAAATTAGATACTCCAATCTTTTTGTTCGAGAGAATACAAGAACAGCAACTTTGACAATCTTTTACCCAATAGTCTATTCTTGATGATGTTAAGGTGTATCCAGCCTTCGAAAACAGTGTTTCGGAAAAACAGACGTGTAGTCACATCTGACAAATAATTCAGAGCAATATCTTTTAGAGGACATTTCCCGAAACTTATTATATTTGAGTTTAGTGGTAAAATTTTAACGATTAACTATTAAAACCAAATGTGAAAATCGAACACCAATTCAAATAAAGAAATGTATTCGACGATGAAACAGAAATGAATGTTTCGTTCGTTCAATAAGCACCATTTTTTAAATGAAATTTGACACCCCCGTGAACATAAATAGATAAACTGAAAATAACAATTATTTGTTTAATTAACACTTATTAAAGCTGGTGAAACGACAGTTCTACATAATACCAAAAAAATTCTATGCCTTAAAACCGCCGCTTAAAAAAAATTATATGTACAAAAATATTTAGAATTGTCATTTTGTTTGTGGAAGTTTTTTTAAAATTATTATCGCAATATATATTATTTGGCGATACGGGTTATACGATATTTGCTCTTTGATGTATTGTACCGTAACGTACCGGTTGATTCTGTACCGGTACAGTAAAATACCGTACCGAACATCTCTAAGCCATAGCTACTTTCCGATTCCTGTAAAATGGAAACATGTGCTTATTACAGGAATTTAAAACTTTAAACACAAATGGAATGATTCTGGTGATGAAAATGCTTTGTGGTATAATTATAACAGGAATGAATTTTCTTAAGTACAGGAATAAAACTCTCATTGATACAAATCAGTGAAATGTAACGTGATTCTAATTTATGGTATTAATTGAATAAAACTCGCCACAGGAATAAGGAATAGGAAATATTCCTGTACTTACCAATGGAATTACCATCAAGTTAATTTCGCGAAGCGATAAACGACAAAACAACAATAAATACCAATTCCAAGCAAAAGGAATTTGTATGATTTTAAAGGTATTATTATAATAATAACAATTAGAAATTCCTGGAACATTTGAATAATTAAACTGCTATCAGCAATGAATATTCCACTAGGTATTCCTGTAATACGAACGGAATTGAACTGTAATAAGCCATGAGTTTTACACTAATGATTCCTGTAATAATCAATGGATTAAACAGTTATCATCAATAAATATTCCTCTGCGAATTCCTGTAACACGCAAAGGAATCTAACGTTTCATGTAACCACATATTCCTGTCGTGAGTTATGGAAAATATTGTACATTTTTATAAGTTCCTAACGCCGAAGTACAGGAATGATTCCTACACATTAGTGCGTTAGATTACAGGAACTGGTAGAGGAATATTTATTGCTGATAACTGTTTAATCCGTTGATTATTACAGGAATCATTAGTGGAAAACGCATGGCTTATTACAGTTTGATTCATTAGGAAGTTTTCTATTCTGTTATTATTACTGGATTGAATTGATATTAGTAGAATCGGTTTGTATTTACTACAGGATATTCCTGTTCATAAATTCCATTTATGACTACTACATTCATGTGATTATTACAGCTAAATTTCTTTGAGTGTACGCCTGTACACCAAGACAACAAAACACTAACCAATTTATGGTTCTTACATCGATTGACGACCTTTTTGCTCTAGATCTGGCGACTTCAATGCTTTGTAATCCCATCAAAATACTTCCCCTTTCCGACGTACGGAATTCTTTACGCGCTTAGACAGGAATCCAGGTAAGAGCGAATATTTTCTTTCCACTGGGAAATATTTGCCCAAGTTCGTGCAAATCAATATACGAAAGAAGCGGCAGAATGGATTCCAGACGCTCGAATCCAAAGACGATTTCAAAAGGAATACCTTTCGGGAAGAAAAAAGCAGTTTCATTTCTTCATCATTAAGGAATTTTATTCTATTTACGTTATTTGGAAAATTCTAGACGATATGCAACAAACGGGGTTTTCTGTTGAGGATGATGAGTATTGTCGTTCAGAATTTAAATTTAATGTACAAACGCCAATTTCTTTTTATGTGGCCGCTAGGCCACATGTCATAATTAATTATCACTATACTAGCGACTGTTTGATCTGAATTCATTAGAGGGGACTACCAAAATCCATCGTGACTAAACAATATCAACCTGTAGATCGACCTTGTAAATGCCAGGAAAAATAACTGTTCTCTTTTTTTCTACGTCAACAGAATTATAAATTGAGGTCAATTGTGTTGTTTTTATTTGTAACTCTCCTAATATAAAAGTAATAAATAATTTGATTTTTAAGCGGCACACAACTCATTGTTCAAAATCACTGATAAAACAGAGCACGATAGGCAATCTCCAGATAGGAAAATACCGAAACTTAACGACCGTGAGGCTTTTTCAATCAATATGGTGTTTCCGCGCTCAGCTCGAATAAAGCCTATTTGTTTGATATTTTGATGAGTGATAAACGTGTTTATTTTTATCGTAGTCGGCATCCATACATCTATAAAAGACGATTCAAACTTAGGTGATGGGATTTTTACACCAAAATGCTAACTTAATGAAAATTACAGAAACACACATTTAAATGGAAAGTGAACTTGTATCGTAAGAAATGTTTCACATCAACCCTTCTATTTGCTTTTCTCTCTATAAAAATTATGGTATTACAATATTCATGAAAAAAATTGATCATTAGTTAGGCGAATCCAGAATGAATTATCTTTGTTCACAATGGTTTATGGTCGAGTGGAATTTCGAAAAGGCTTATCGGGTATATGTAGCACGTATTGTCATCGATTCACCCCAACAATATCGTTCTATAACAGAGCTAATCGACAACAATACTACCTGACCGGTTAATTAGCCGGCAATGTACAATTCCGATACGTTTGTTCAGGCCGGCAAACTGACGATGCGTATAATGAAATCGTCTGGATGTCGAAATTCCAAAATAATCCTGGCACGCGATGTCACCCAACACAACTATTTTCGTATTTACATAGCAGCTGTGTTTTCCATCTATCTTTGAAAAAAGAAGAGAAAAAAAGTGAACTCACATCGGCGAAAACTCGGGATCGTCGTCAGTGAGTAACAGGAGTCGCTGCTCTGCCAGCTCTTTCCGTTCCCTTTCTCTCTCCCTCTCCGACTGCCGTTGCTGGAGCAGATCGTTGTCCAACTGTCTAACCTGCCACTGTTCCCTCTGCGAGCTCCTTTGCTGTTCCTGCATGTTATTTCATAACAGCTGAGATTAATTTTATATATTTTTCAACGATTTCATTTATTTTTTTATGATAAATAAATATATATCGTAAAACTGCTCTGAGAATAGCATCCACTTGATGTCGAGCTAATATCCATAAAACCGAGACTTCGCTTCTAGAAATACCTACTACTTATAAAATGAAAGAAACGCATTAATTTTATATTACTACTCTATACTCTATAATTGCTACGCAGAAAAAAGTTACACAGAAATTTTCATTCAAAACGGTTACTAATAAGGAAAAACAGTTGAATTCATCTATCCCTCGTCGAGAACCTTTTTAAATTCATTTACACTTGATCGGTGAGATATGAGGTAGCAATTAATTTGATGCTGAAATCTAATCATTCGAAAATATTTTTAAGAGCGCCGTGCGGTGTATTTTGGCTCCGAAAGTTTTCTTCTCAAATTACAACTCTGATATCCCACCTACAACTTGTTATCGCTTTTCTGTTTTAGACGCTTCAATTTCATCCTCATGATTAGCAGACATTGGATTTCATTTTCAGGTCTTCAACTTCGTGAAAAATTGGCTACTTTTGGCGCTTCGAAATGGAGTTTCGATTGAAAAATCTCGAAGAACCTTCTAATTTAATCAAACTTCCTCGAGTGTGAACAAGTATCTGCCCATCCCGAGAATAATTATTATAATAAAATGATTAGAATCCCCAGAAGGGATAATTTAGCAGCATGGGGCGAAACATCCCAGTAAAATTACGCAGTGCGGAACTCGTTTCACGGTTGGTTGCATTATTTTGATAAGTTTGGTTCTATGATTACCAATGAGGATCAAGGAGTGACCGTTACGGTTATGCATTTGGAACAACAGCGTATCAAGAATTCTCTTCGGTTTTGATTATTGAAGAGTGTCTCAAACCGTCTCTCTGAATTTACCTTAACAGCAGCGTCGTAATCGAGTTGTCTTTCCCTGTCCTTCGATCCTCGTTTTTCGGCTTCCTCCTGCTGCTGCTTCTCCTTGTCTTTGGTGCTGGCGGAACTTCCCGCCGCCGGGGGCGGGTAAGATATCCAAAACTGATGGGCCAGTTTGCCCGGAATGAGATATGTCTGGAAGACAAGGAATTTTCTAACAGCTAATACTTTTCAATCGATTTATAAACTTAATTCCTTTTCGGACGCGTCTTTTTGAGAACGCTATTTGAATTCGATTCTCAAAATTAAGACAGTGTGATGTCTGTGCTCAGATGCATGCATGTATAAAGTGCTTTGTATCATTCTAAAATTATCCGTGATCATTGTGTAACGTTTGTTTTATCGATATCCTTGACGAGTTAGGAAAATCGTGGACCATTTCGTCTCTCATTACCAGCGGTAAGCACTTGGTCGGATTTTTGAACTATCTTTTCTCAAGGCGAAGTTTTTATTGATCTCTTTACGTGTTTATACACGAATTTGCACATAGTATTGAAATAACGAATCCAACATAAACGTTTGTAATCGAAACGAAATGCAAAATAAAAGCTCAAACGAAATTAAATATTTTGTTTATTTCAATAATGTGCGAAAGGAAGTATTGTTTTTATATACTAGTTTTGAAATACATTGGAAATGTTCTATTTTAACACACAGTTGCTTCTAAAATTCTTCAAGTTTTGAAGTATGCATCCCAGCATAACTTTATATTATACAAAACATGATGAACCATGCGAAAATGGAATTTGTTTGCTACCCACTCAACTTATCTTCATTGTAATGAACGTAAACGCTCCCCTTCTGCGAGGAAAACTGAAAATAAGTCTTCTGAGTGTTGCTCTTCTATTTCCACATCACCCTCACTTGTAACGGGAACGGTCTAGGGTAAGTGGTGGTCTTAACCCCTCATATTATAAAATACGTGAGGCCAAATATGGCAAGCAACCTCGTAGCAGGTAGTTAATTATGAGATTATGTTGGCTCATTATCGCATCGTTCACATGATAGTTTGTTACCACCATCCGGCGATTTTGTTTTTAACAGGGTTTCTCGCACTCACCTTTGATAGTTTTACGTGAGGGAAATACGGAAAACTAAATTTCAAGTTGACGGTGCAATTCTAATAATAGTACAACCTTGATTGAGTTTTTATCGAAGAGGGGTGATCCACGAATTAATTAAATTAATAGCAAGCTTTTCCACAACATTTATTACACAGCTTTCAAAACATACAGAAAACTAAATCCAAACAACAACATGTAAATACATCGACAAATTAATTCCGAAGAAAAACCACAAATACAAAATTACCAAGAAAAAATCAAACGATCAACATTATACATTCCTTCAAGAGTTTAAACTCAAGCAACAAGACACGAATGAGTTCATCGAATCGACCCAACGAACACCGAAATATACCTTACGAAGGTGGATGATGCGTAGCCATCGTTTAGGGTTGTTTACCGGGGAGGGGGTGGCGGAAACGAAAAATCCCAAATATGAAAAACTGAAACGTTTCACTTCGACACAGGGTGTGTCGTCGCGCACAAACACCTTGGGGATGATGATGGTTTGGGCCACATTGCGGAAGGGTGAAGCGGCGGCGAAGGTGGCGGTTTCGCGACGACGACACGAGGATCTGTTCGGAACCAGACGGGAACAGCGCTATGTGGGAGGTCGGGATAATTTTGGAAACGTCCAGACAAAACACGACGCCTCGCGCCATCTCTGGCGCGGGTTGGACGCCTCATTCGGGAAAATCGACGAATGAAAAGGAAATACTTCAGAAAGGAGGAATTTGCATATCCAAACATGATTAACCGAAAAGAAAAATTCAAGAAATAAGCTTAACTAGTAACAAGAACAACTAAAAAAATGCATTTACCCATTTAGACAATTAACGGAAAAAATAAACTCGCTTAGTAGAGTTTTCCACTGAAATTGGCATTTGGTGAAATCATTTCACTAATTGCATTCAACCGAAAATAGAAAAGCTGTCTTCCGTTTTATAATAAAAGAAGAGTTTCTTAACCAATAATTGAATGGTAGTAAAACTAATATTAATTGTAGTATAGTTTAGCTTCGGTTGCATCATCTTCAATTTGTGTGTGAACTATAGAAAAATGAAATATCAATCATTATACGAGTGCGACTTTTGTTGGCGCATACACCAATTTGTCGTAACCTCGCTTGTGTTATTGCCATCTTTGCATTATTATTTAATTCACACTTATGTTATACTTGTTAATCCATCTTAATTACTGGTTTATCAATATGATTCATATTCCAGTCTGGATAACATATTTGTCAGCTGTATTATCGCTAGTCCTACAACAAAAATTTTCTGCTTTTTGTTGAAAATATGTATCTATTATCCATTTAATGCCAAGGGATGATGCAGAAATAAAAGTTCCCAAATGTAAAACAAAGAAAAATGATTAGATCGCATACGAAGGTATGATTAGAAATAGTTTTTTTTTGAAAACATGATTTTTATAGAAAATTTAACGTTTAACGGGATTTTGTGACAATTTTTGCATTGGCACGCAATCAGAGTTTTAATTCAAAATATATGTGAAACGGTTTTTTCTAACTGATTTGTTGATGCGACCTGCGCGTTACTTTGTACCATTGTAATGAGTTTTTCTAGTTAACTTTTTTCTAATATAGATATTTAAAAATAATATAGTTACTTAATTAAGTTTCCAAATCTTGCTATTGAGGAAATTAGTAGGAGGGAATTGTTTTTTCAGAAATAATCAATTTTTAATCTACTGAAAATATACAATGTCTCCTTGAACTCGTTAACAGAAAATAGGTGAATGCCGAAAAATATGTTGCCTTTTATAACTCGATCACGAGTTTCTAGACATTTTTTTAATCCGTAACTATTGTCGATTTCTTGTTCTTCCAGTTGATTGAGAGATGCCGTCACTTCTTTATTCATTGCAATTTTACATAAAGCAGTTGTGTTTTCAACCTGTTCAGTCGACGATAATGCGACTACTCCAAGTATGATTGGAATATTGATTGAATATAGTGTACATCTTTCATAAAATTCTTCGTAAGTGGAAGAATTAAATGATGCTTGAGTCAAAATGAAATCCGCTCCTTTGGATACCTGGAATATAGAGCTTCAAAAAATTTATTAGATCATAATAATGAAAACTATTCGTCACCTTCAACTTGAGATAGTTCATATCTTCCTCAAAATTGAGCGATTTCTTATGTTTTTCTGGATATCCCGTCACACCAATACAAAAATAGTCGCCGAAATTTTCAACTATGAACTCCACAAAATGATTGGCATAAGGGAAGTTTACTTTAGAATCATCTCTTTCAGTCAGAAATTTCGATTCTGAAACATAAAAACAAAACAATCTCGTTGAAGGGCAATGTACAATAAAATAAATTGCGAATTCACATCACAGCAACTGGAAACTGTTTCACTTGAAACATCCGAAACAATGAAATTTTGAATCTAAAAAGGCGAAATTAGAAACAAAAAACCAAAAGAAACGAGAAAACTAGACAGAAAAGCAAGTTGAATATTTTTTGCTTTTGAGATTTCACTTTTCTGTCGTTTGAATTTTGGGTTTATATTCAGTTTCGACTTTTAGCGCAAACATCGCCATGTCAAAATAATCGTTTTGGTAAGCTCTAATGTGAAAACCTTTTTTTTTTGAACATATACAAATCTTAGTGTTGATCCTGGCTACGCCCACGACTTTACTCATCCCTGGAATCTGGTACGATTTACATATTCTTTCATTATTCAATCATTCCATTTTTGTCGAGTCAACAAAAAATTTTTGCTTACCACCTTTTAGGGCCAATACGTTCCTGATCCCGATCTCTTTAGCGCACTTAAGAATGTCGAGCGCTTCTGCTTTATTCAGATTCCTCCCTGGAACGTGTAAAAGCACGTTAAGATCATTTTGGATCAAGACTTTCGCTAATTTGATTGCGGGTATTTCACAAGGTTTTAAGTTGGGAAAATGTCCTATCCAAGCGATTGCAACGAAATCAGGTTTAATGGAAACTAGCTGATCTACGTTTATGCTGTTGTTACTGTTCACTTCGAGAGAAATGTATTTTTTGCTCGGTGAACTGGGAAATAATCGCTTGTTCATCACGATTTCGCTTGAATCGCAATTTCTTTTTTAAAAACTAGAACGGAATTTATAACAACACGATGTTGCCGCCTTCGTCTTGTCATCAAATAGTTTGAATTAATCCGATTAGTGCTCATGGACAATAATGTAAAAACAAGGTTTACAATAGTTTCGATGTGGCAACGTTGTCGAGGCGGAAGAAAAAGAATAGAAAGTGACATATCAGAATAGAACGTGACGTTACAGAATGCGTCATTGTCTCTAGCTATAGTCCATATGATCCACTTATCAAACACTTTGAATTAATAAGAAGAGTGAATATGTGTTTTGGTGAAGATGTTCGGTCATGACAAGAATCGTGGAAAAAAGTTGATTGTTCGAGCTGACTAACAACGGTTATGTTTCTATTATGTGATCTAAGAAATATGTTACATAGAACTTCTTAAGTACAACTTTCTTGTTTTATCATACTGTGATAAAGGATTGTTTACTCATTAATTTGTGCGTGATCTAATTCGAATTAAACGATGGGTTTGTTATTTGCAAAACTTTGGAGCCTGTTTGGCAATGAAGGTGAGTCAGGATTAAATACTATTCCAAACATTATTGCTACAAATCAACATTTTCCTCTGAATATAAACGGACAATGTTAACACTACTTTTACGAAATCAGTTTGAAACTTTTTATTTCAAGGTCACTCAAATTTCTTTCGTTGAAACCTATTAATAACTGTGGGAAGCAAGATCCACATTTTACATGTAATAGAATATCCTCATTCTTTATTATTTTATTATTGAATGAATAGATATTGTCTTATAATCTAAAATCCAATCAAATAATTATTATATCAATCATTTCAGAACACAAAATTGTGATTGTCGGCTTGGATAATGCTGGCAAAACCACAATTTTGTATCAATTCCTTATGAACGAAGTTGTACATACTAGCCCTACAATAGGATCAAATGTAGAAGAAGTTGTCTGGCGGAATATCCATTTCATAATGTGGGATCTAGGAGGACAACAATCGCTCAGAGCAGCTTGGAGTACTTATTACACAAACACAGAAGTAAGTTACAAATGAATCTTATCCTTACTATTGATTTCTAAAAAAACGTTTTCATTGCAGTTTGTAATTGTAGTGATTGATTCGACAGACAAGGAAAGGTTGGCTATAATCAAGGAAGAATTATATAAAATGTTATCAAATGAAGAACTGTCAAAAGCAGGTGTTCTTATTTATGCGAACAAACAAGATATAAAAGGGTCCTTAACCGCATCTGAAATTTCAGAAGAGCTCAATTTGACTTCAATAAAACAGCAACAGTGGCATATACAAAGTTGTTGTGCCCTCACAGGAGAAGGGTGAGAAATTCTGAACCTGTTCCTCAATATTACTGAAGAATGAAATAAATTTCAGGCTATACTCAGGGTTGGAATGGATAGCAGGAAGACTTAAACGGAAATGACATCTTCAAGAATAACTTGTGATAGGGCTTAAATATTTGAATCTTCTCATATTGAGAAAATGAATTTTTGTATGTTGTTAAGGATGCTTGACGCATTGAACTCAAGGTGGATTTCATATTGTTTTTTGCAGGATTAAGGGGAGGAGAAACATAACGTTGTGATCTTATTTATAATGTAACATACAAAATATTGAATTAAAAAGACGCCTGTTTTTTAACCCATACGTCATCGAATTGTCATTTTGTTTCTGTGCTGAAACGTCAAATGTCAAAATTAAGCATGGGGCTTGGTAAATTTGTTTACAAACAAATTTTATATATTTAATCAAGATTTGCTTTTTGTAACGTACCTCAATTAGAGGTTTCGCTATGTGAATTCACAGCTATTATAAAAACCGCTCGAATTCAATTTCATTAAATCTTAAGGTAGGTCCTCATTTCATAATATGGGGTATGCTTTGTGTAGTCTAGGAAAATTAGCCGGTTTCGTACTTTACAAATTCACGGTTTATTCTCTGCGTTAAATTAATTAATTATCTTCGTTTGCTCGTGATCTTCAATGAGTAGTTATGAAACCTAACATTCGGAATGGCATTTCATCGGTTTAAGAAGCGAAATCCAGTTGAACCAATAATTTTGTCGTAGATGCAGTCACAACTACAGCCTGCTTTATTAGATCAATCGAATTTAAGTCGATCGTATCATCGTGACAATGATGATAATGATTTTCAAGAAGATGAGGGGGAAGAGAATGAAGAATTCGATGAGGTTTCTCGATGATATTTACTTGTTTGATGTCACATATTTTCGATGTCTAGCTGCATGAGCATTATTTTATATATGTGTATGTTGGATTCTGTTTGATTTCAATATACTCAATGATAAGGGAGGATTTACAAATATGTTTTGTAGGAACCGAAACCCTGTGGAAACGAGCAAAGACCAATTGAGAAACATGCTTTAGTTGCTCCTCCAAAAACGATCACGTTACAGACGTTGCTAGATGCAAAAGTTTTAGAACCTGGAGAAGGGTTAATGACGATTGAGTATTTGGTAATTGGTTCCTGTAAAAAATGCGTCAGAATGTCACTTGACCTCTTTTTAGGGACAAAAATTTGTTGGGGATCTTTTACATGATGGACGAATAAAAAGTCAAGAGACTGACATCATTTTCCCTTCACCAAGTTCTTGGGCAGTCGCTTGTAAAAGATTCATTAATCCAGATAGAAAATCTGGTTGTGGTTGGGCTTCTATCAGGTACAAAGGGAAGAAATTGGATGCATATAAAAATATTTGGTACAGCAGACGAAAGCAGAATCTAGATCAAGGTACTTCTTGCATTCCTTTACGAATTACATTTCAAGGTGTTTACGGTTTATAGAGAGTATAGACACTGAATTCAAGGAGCTGGAGAAAATGGCAAGTTCTTTGAGTTATTCCAGGATTGTTGTCAAACACAATACAATTGCTAACAGGACACTGACACAGTAAATTACTTGAATATTGATTTTACAAACCCTAAATCTGTTTTATTTTCTAGTGATGCAAACTCATTAATAGAATGTATTCCATTCTCCAATTTAGGCAAAATTCAACCGTTTCTCGTTACTTTATCAACAAATGCAGCTTTGGTTATGGATTACCATAGTCATCTTACTAGAAGTGAAGTTTCTGGATATTTAGCCGGTCATTGGGATGTTAATACTCACAGTAGGTTCATCATGTATGCATTTAAGCTTCTGAAATACAATACAAATATTTTGCAGGTTTACAAATCACTCATGCGTTTCCCTGTCGCAATACAAAATCGGACAGAGAACAGGCGTCTCAAACTGAATTAGAAATATGTAAGGGTATTGAGAAAGATAAATTGCTGTTAGTAGGTTGGTACCATTCGCATCCATTTAGTGCCGCTGCACCTACGTTGAGAGATGTGGATGCTCAGCTGGATTATCAAATTAAAATGAAGGGCCAGTCAGATAACAGTTACACGCCTTGTATTGGAATAATTATTTGTAAGTTTGTCGATTAATCTCTTACTTTTTTCTTCACTTTTTTTCTTACAGCTCCTTACAATTACGAAAATGCTTCCCTCGAATCGAGTATTGTAGCTTATTGGGTGATTCCTCCACCTGAGAACAAACCTAACGAGTATGGCAGACCTATGTTGATGTCATACAGTGTTAGTCACGATAACAGAGCGACTGATCACGTTCGCGTGGAGATTGAACGTTGTTTTGATTATTACAAAAAAGAAAAAGATTTTGTGGATTTTAACGAGCGGTTTGTTGGGTCAACTACATACATAGATAAGTTGAAGAGCACTTTGGTATCAAAATTTCCCCGTGAAGAAAACGAGACTGTTTTCTGGAAATTCATTAGCGAAAATGTTGGGTGTTCTGGTGAAGAAAATGACATACTCACAATACCATCGGTATCAAAGTTGCCAACATTGAATACACCTGTCAGCATAAACTCAATGATGGATATTTCCAGTTTGCTGTACAGTTCTGGAAAGTTCACTTCTGGAGCTTCAGGTATCCTAGGACTACCAGATCCTATGGCTCATAGTACCCTCGCGACAAACAACATGTTTCTACAGTCCAATTTGTTTAAAATGCAAGAATTGCTAAAGCCTCCACCGCCGCCTCGTTCAACTTCAAAGAAGGACATGATAAAATCGCAACTTAAAATACCAACAGATTTGAGGCCTTGGAAGAATGATTATCCAGATGTATTAAATTTAAAAAGTAATTATTTACCACCTGATCTAGGACTACCAAATCTTGGCGATTTTGGTGTTAATAAGTCTGAGGAAGCGGTGGGAGCAACAAATGACTATGGGGTTGACCTAAGTAAGACGAACGAAGAGGAAGCTGAAACGAAGAGTGCTGGTTATTCTATGCTGAATTTAAGCACGGCTAAAAATGCTGCAGAAACCCTAGACTTAAGTCAGCCTTCAGCTGCTAAGGATGTGGGCAACATGCAGTCTCTAATGGATCTTGAATAACATCTAAAGAAAATATGGGTTTGAAGCAATATTTTGGTATATTTATCAGAGATTGGCGATTTAAAAGAAACGCTATTGTATATACGCATTTGACATGTTTTTAATCAAAACGAAAGTGGGATAACATGTACTATGTTTTTGTAATAAACATATCTTGATAATAATGAATCATTTTTCCTTATTAGCGATACCATCTGGACAAATTCTATATTTATATATAATTTAAGCTCTACCTGAATAAACTGCCTTTTAAATTACCTTTATTTTCTTCAGAAAATATTACAATATACAATAAAAAAAAATATTCATTAAGAAAACGAACAAAATAAGATCCAAGTAATCAATACAGTACACAAATGAATAAACGTCCAACACAGCGGCCCTAACAACTAGGTATTAATTACCATGCAGAAATAAATTAATTCTTAATAAAAATCGAGTCTGCAATTTCGTTCAGAGCTTCTCTTATCCATCATTTCCAATATTTTATCGAAATCCTATAATAATATAAACATAGGAGTAAAGAAATACAATTAAAATGAAAACCCTTACCGTATATATTCTGAAATCTTCTTCGTTTGTTTCTCCTGGTTCTAAAAAAGTAAACAATTGAATATTAACAGTTTCACAAAATTTAATTATCTCTATTGAACATCCTCTGAAACACTTTCAAATGCAACAGAAAAGAATGGTAAAAAGAAATGATCAAATGAATGCATTTGAAAGTGTATTTCGATGTTACTGTTATCATGGGAGGATGAGGATCAGCAAACGAACTGGATAAATGTTAACCTGACAAAGGAGATATGGATGGCTGGATGGTGAATAGGAACTGTCATGCAACGCGGTAGATTCCCTGAAGACCCTGGAATAAAGGACGCAAATTATGGAATCCATGACAGGAAATAAACATGTTAATGTCTAATATGCGTATTCAAAACGCAATCCGTAACTTGATTGGATTGGGTTGTTTGAAAACTTTTGTGTGTATACTAAAATAAGACATCCGGTAAATACTAATAAGGAATAGGGGCCAATACAGGATCATAAATGAAAAGAGTGCATCAAATTGAAATGGTTTACCTAAGCCGTTTTCATCCCTCTTCACTTCGGTTTTCACTTCTGTTTTGATTGGGCCGTCTAGTTCTTCAAATCTAATTTGTTTCGGTGGAACCACATCACCTATTGTTGGTATAAACGGTAAAAATGGTGTCTTCCATTTTACTTCAGGTTTAACATCTTCAGTTTCTCCTGAAATTCCTTGCTTCGTTTCAACCGTTTCGGGGATTTCGGGCGGTGCATCCTCTATCGTCTGCAACTGATCAAAGTGATCGCTCGGTTCATTTTTGACAAGACTGAGATCAAAGGTGACTGAATCAGAAGGTTCGTTTTTCGGTTCGTCTTGTGATATAGGTTTCGGGTCACTGACTGGTGCTGATGGGAAAGGAGGAGGCGCTGATGCTAACATCGGTGCTGGCTGGGCAAACGACGGAGGAGTTTCAACTTTCTTTGAGGTATCTTGTTTGTCTTTCGATGGATTCTGGATTTTGGGTTCGCCCGGCATACCAACTGTACCGTGCAGCCTCCTAAATCGCACTATAATACTTTTAGAATGCAAATCCGCGTAATGAGTTGCTTTGAAGGCTTCTATTGCGTCTTGTACATTTTTAAATGATACGAAAGCGTATCTGAAATGAAAACATATTTCGACTTGAGTTCATTACATCCACAGTTACTCCCTAATTGGCTCATGTGTCATAAATATACAATAATTATGTATTCCAAAGTCAATAGACACAAGTTACTCAAGCAACATAAGTGACGATTTAGGTATTTGTTGATCAATAAATTTGATAATAAACAGTATTAAAAAAAAAGTGTAAACCTTAAATTTACCTAGTGTATTTCATTTTCTTGGCAAATCCAATATCAATTCTCTTATGTTTGGGGAAAAAATTAACCATGTCTTCTTTTGTGACGTCTTGTGCTAGATTTCCTACATACAAACATGAAGGATCGATGTCTTCAGGGCCAACGTTTTGATCATCTTCACGATCCTTTTTGTACTCAGCTGATAAATAACCCAAACCAAATTTGATCTTGTTCAATTCTTCGATGATAGCATTTGGATCAGCTCCGTCCTGATTGTTGGAAATACTAATAATTAATAAAGTATGATTTTGTATTTCTTACCGCTAGTGTTACATAGCAGAACCTTGGATTTGATGGTTGTTGAAAATAAACGGTTTCGATGGACGAATGAAATTTCGAGACAATTTCTCTATTCAACTCTTGATCTGGGAATCGAATTCTTAAGGAATGATTTTTAAACACTTTGTTACATTCCCGTTCAACCTCAATCGCCATTCTGGCCTCTTCACTTGTCCAAGACTTTTTTGTTGGTACAGCCTGGGAGAGTGATTTTTTTCTCTTTCCACTTTTGTGGCCGGCATTCTCTGAAGTAGCAGTACTGGTTGTGGAACTAACGTCAATACTTTGATCATCGCCTTGGTATGTGACTGGATACCTTTGCTCCTGATTTGAATATCTGGGATCAGATTGCTCTTGCCATGAATCATACCTATTTTTAAGGTAAAACTGATGAGACTGGTTATTAGTTGTAAATAATGTTTACCGAGGTTTTCTGTAGTTCCAATTATTCCAAAGCGGTGTATTAGTTCCATAATAATCGCTATTTTTATATCTGGAAAGGGTATTATGGAGGATAAATTATGCTTATGTAGCTATGTAGCTACCTTTTGGGATGTCTGGAGAAATATTCCGGACCATCCTGATTTGTACTATTTTCCTGATTGACACGCAGAGGTCCCAGAGTTGGTGGCCTTCCACGATTGAAGTTATAGAGACCCGGGTTGCTGAAAAATTGAGGAGGAGGACGGCTAAAATCGATTTTATCTGTCCACTGTGACGATCCAGCTTGCGGCAACTGAGCCTACAATGAAATGTAGGATACATGTATGAAGATTGCAAGAGTAATCTGCACTCACCATTGCTTGAGCAATTGCAGGGGGAGGCTGATTAGGTGGAACCTGTTCATAGTTGTAGCCGTGGTTGTTCATATTTACAGGAGAATACAGCAAATTTCTGGTCGATTCTCGGGAAATTCAACAAGAAATCATGCATACGAAATGATTAAAATGTTAGTGTCAACCATTGACGGATCGATTATACGCAACGGTGATTTTTTATGGTGAATTTTAAATAATATTGGAATACAGACTCACGATATTTTATGATAACCAGTGATTTAAATATAGCACAATTTACCTACATTCACTCTATCAATTAAATGTTTACTTGTGAAACAAGAATGACATTAAAATCTAACCTGATCAATACCACAGATGTTTTTTTTATTTTCTATGGTTTCACAGGATGCCCAAGTGTGACGTCACTAGTAAAAAATGTCAATGTTTCGTTCCAACCAAACTTTCAAATATATTTTATGCCCCATAAGAAAATTTTTTCTGTAATTCGAGACATGCTTTGGAAGGTCTTCCGAGAAATCTCTGCAAAATTGAATGAAAAGCTCAAATTTTCTGAGCAGGTCAAAATATATTTTTCAGAATTTTCTGTGATTATGATGACATTCTCCTTATATTTTATTTGCTTTTGAGGATTCCTTTTCGAAATACTTCAGAGTTTTCTGAAATTCTGAAGAGATTTCGAACAATTCTCTTTCATTTTTCCAATTGCAATATTTCGTTTTCGTTTTTATTTGAGGATTTCTTCAAATTCATTTACTACCAATAATTCCTCAAAATCAATAATTGAATCCAACATGAATAGATTTGGGACTTTTCGGAAATTCGGAGAAGATCTACAGAAATTTCTTAGGAAATTTGCTGATATTGTTGAAATTTCTAGTAAATCAATAATTTAAAGCAATTGAGGGAGATGTATTACATGGTAACTCTTTCCGTGAATAAGAGTAGAGATCTCGTACACCTTGCAGTTTTAACTGTCTTGTTGGTGCACCCCTTCAGCTTTAATGTCTATGAATCAAGAATTATTTTAGGAGAAGCATGTGAATGAATGATGTTTGGCAAAAAGATTTTTTGAACCGGAATTCTTCCTTTTGAAAATTTGGAATGTCAATTTCAAATATTCTTAGTCAGTAGTAAATTGTTATAATCTAACTTCAATTGATAGGAACGTTTGTGGTTTGTTCGTTCAATTAGGAGTCTTCGCAAATATGTCATGATTTAGAAGGTTAGATAGTGGTTTTCCTTAAGTTCACTTGTTCAACGATATGAAAAAAAGTAAATTTTCAGGAAATTTTCGTCGAAAATTGTTGTGATAAAAAACAGGTCTTCAATAAAACATTGAAGTTAACAATCGTTCATTGTGCAATTCGTTTCGTGCGAGGGTTTTAGATGAAAAAATTCTCATAAGCCAAACGAGCCAATCGGGAAATTTGATATAATTTTGAATGATAACAAATACACGATAAAATTTGAATGGTATTTAAGTAAATCCATTTTCCTGGTTGATCTCAGTCAAGAATTAAGTGCGAAAAAATGGATTCCGACGAATTTTTAGTGACTCCTCGAAATTACTCGTTTCTGTTTGAGTTTGAGAAGAATTTCGATTACAAAGCGTCGAGAGAATGGATGCGCAAATTCACTTATCAATTGCCCATTTACCTGACTATTTATCTGCTCTTCGTGTTCGTCGGCAGAGAAGCGATGAAAAACCGACCGAGATTTGAATTGCGTTATCCTTTGATCATATGGAGCGCTCTTCTTGCTATCGTTAGCGGCATGGTTTTCTTTAGAATATCGCTGGAATTTATTCACGTGCTCCTAAATTATGGATGGTACGAGTCTGTTTGTGATTCCTCTTTCGGTCTCGCCGACAAAGTTACTGGTTTTTGGATTACAATTTTCTGCATATGCAAGTTTGTGGAGCTGGGCGACACCGTTTTCATCGTCCTGCGTAAGCAGCCGCTGATATTCTTGCATTGGTACCACCATATTTTCGCTGTCGCACTAACGTTTCTTGGTTATTTGGAATGTACTTCTTCAGCTAGGTGGTTCAGCATGTTGAATTCAGGAGTTCATGCCATCATGTACACGTATTACGCTTTGAAGGCAATGAAGATACCATTACCGAGGAAATTTGCCATGGTTATAACTACGCTGCAGATATCACAGATGGGAGTTTTTCTGGCGACTAATATTATGGTACTAAGATATTTGAGCTTGGGAATAAAATGTCACGCTTCAGTCACTATGAGCCTTGGATATCTACTCTTCTATTTGAGTCTTTTTGTTCTTTTCTCTCAGTTTTTCTACTCTGTTTATTATGGCAATCAGAAGAAGCAAGAAGTTAAACCGAAAGACCAGTAGTAAGGTTGAATTATTGTTTTGTTCGAAAAATATGTAACAATAATGAATTTTATTGTATTGATATTGTTCATTTGATTGTCCTATTGTGTATATTTTGTTCTGAATAAAGTGGTAATAATAATTTGCCAATATTATCCAAAGTACCACAAACAGAATTTTTTTCAAAAAATAAGTTACCTAATGAGAGAATTATAAAATCTGAAATATTAAGCTCCAAAAGTTAACAAAATGTGCGAATAATTTTTTATATTTCACATTAGAGCATTTAAAAAAATTACAAAGACAAGATTCAACGGTATATTATGATACGATGTTTGCTTTGAATTGTTGGAATATTTTTCCTTTTAAAAACTCTTTTTGCTCCTTTTTAAAGAAATACATTTATTTTATGTGAGCAAAACCATTTATTCAAATAAATATGCTTTATTTAATCAGAATAAAAAATTGAAAAATTAATTTTACAATTACCTGCGATGTTTGCAAGAAATTACTATGCAGCATTTACGTGAAAATTAATCGAGCCATCGTTCATTTGATTTTGTTCTAACGAGAATGTGTTTCAAGGTGGTTTACTGAATACGACAGTTACGATTTAATTGTTAATTGATTAAAAAATGCCTCGTACTTTTTGAAATTATAAAATCAGAGTCGCAGCTTTTTAAGAGGAAATGTTTTAATCTTCCGAAAAAATTCAGATTGCACCTTTTTCTGTTCAAACAAACCACTTCAACCTTTGTCAATATATATGTCATGTAGAAATTAGATTTAGTAAGTTTTCTTCTAATAAATCATCGCATAAAAACATATGAAGGTCTGAGACAAAAAATTTCTCATGTTTTTGAATTCAACGAGTTGTTGATTACAAATTGGAACTGAATATGAATATTCGTAAGGAATGGCCAATTAAATACGTGTGAAAAATATATTTAAACTAAATAACAAGCGTTCCAAGAACTCGTGATAACAAAAAAAATATGAAAATTCGTTGGATACAAAAAATTTTTTCAATCAAGCAGTATGCCACTTTCCGCGAATAAGAGATAAGAAAGTAGTCAACGAAATATAATTTCATGAATTGGTTACAAAAAAAGATTAGAGATATCCGATGGTTTCCTCAAGTTCATCGTGCTCATCAAAGGGAAAATTAGACATAGTTGATAAAAACAAGGAACGCTGATAAATGCTAATTCACATCCGCATTATAAACCAATCGAACAAAATTACAAAGAGTCCAGTTACAACAAAATGGACTTCCCGAACGTGAAACGAAACTATTCGATTGTGTTAGGTTTTGAAGAAAAATTCGATTACGTGACTACGAGAGCATGGATGGAACGGCTGGTCAACCAGTTGCCCATAATCGTGGGCATCTACTTGGTCACCATATTCGGCGGTAAAAGACTTATGGAAAATCGTCCCCGATTCGAGCTGCGGAGGTCTATGATTGCCTGGAGCTTCCTGCTCGCCTTTTTGAGTACCTCTTGTTGTCTACGGCTGCTGCCTGAATTTGTGCACGTGCTAACTAACCATGGCGTTTATCAGTCTTTGTGCAACCCATCGTTTATCTACGACGACAAAGTCACTGGATTTTGGGTCACCTTGTTCTGTTTATGCAAACTTTTTGAACTAGGTGACACCATTTTTATAGTTTTAAGAAAGCAGCAATTGACTTTTCTCCATTGGTACCATCATATTATGGCGGTCACTCTGACTTTGTACACATATTTGGAAGGAACTTCTAGCGGAAGATGGTTTGGCGTCCTGAATTCCGGGGTGCATTCGTTCATGTACACTTATTACACTTTGAAAGCGTTGAAGTATCAATTACCCAAGCAGCTGGCGATGTGTATCACCACCTCACAAATTCTTCAAATGGGAGTGTTTTTAGTGAATAACGTTATGGTCTTATGGTATATTATAATTGGTGCCAAGTGCAATGCTTCCTTTACGCTTACTTTTATTTATCTTTTATTTTATTTCAGTATGTTTGTACTTTTTTCGCAATTTTTCAAGCAAGTTTATTTTGGGAAACGGACAACGAAAATAGATGAGAATCAGGATACGAAGCTAAAGAGTCAATAAATAAACGATTGTATAAATTATAATAGGTAGAATGTATTGAAAATGTGTAAATTGTCTCAAAAAGTTTATGTGAATAAAAGATTGCTCTAAGTTACAAACAATTAGATTTTCAAAAATATTTTCTTGCAAATTTCAGATTCATTTTGTAACTGAAAATTTAACATCGAGATGACGTGTCTATTTAGTCTTTCACGTACAACTTTCCTTATTCCCAAATAAAAACTCTCATATCTATTCAAGTATTTTAATGGAATCATTTAAAGTAGTCCGTGTAAATAAATAAAGACGAATGCGTTTTTTAAAAATTAACTCATTTTTTTATTCACTGAATTTTTGGTTTCACCTTATAATTAACTTCACTTTTTCTCAATTTCTTATTCAAATACATTTGAAGGAAAAATTTTGAGAACAATAAGAAAAGACTTAAATAGAACAAGAAATAGAGAACAGTTAACCATACGGAGGCGTTGCATCGCGCTCCTATCCAAAGGTAACAAAGAACTGCAATGTTCGATATCAAGAATATGAACATCTGCACAATTTGTAGCGTGGTTATCAACATCGCGAATTTTTTTGGTACATTAAACTGCATGGCTTTCAGGGCGTAATATGAATACATCAAAGAGTGTACTCCAGAATTCAACACACCGAACCATCTGCACGTCGAAGTAGTCTCCAGAAAACCAAACCACGATAACGTCACCGCCATGATGTGATGGTACCAGTGCAGGAAAATGAGCGGTTGCTTTCTCAAAATGATGAAAACGGTATCTCCCAATTCAAATAGTTTGCAAACACAGAAAGCGAATATCCAGAAACCAGTAACCTTGTCTTCTGTCAAATACGATGAATCGCAAATGGTTTCGTAGAATCCATAGTTGAAAAGGACGTACAGAAATTCGGGGAGCAGTCTCAAAAAAGCGGCTGTACTAAATATGGCCAAAATGGAACTCCAAACGATCAAGGCCCCGCGTAATTTGAACGCGGGACGATTTTCCATAAGGTGTTTACCCCAAACACAAAAACCAGATAAACTGTGATAAACAGAGGCAGTTGGTATGTTAATTGTAGGAGCACTGCCCGTTTTTCATTGTATTCGAAATTTGCCTCAAAATCGAACGTCAGGGTGTAATTTTGTACTTGCACCAGATTTTCCATCGTTTTTCGAGTGAAGCAAACCGCTCGAAATTTTACTTTGACTTAAAACGATAAATGTGGCAAAAATTAAGGAATTTTTAATCTAGCATAACTTATCTTGTTTATTTCATTGGCGTTTTCCAGGATGATTCGGAAACGCGATTTCGTTTGATACATGGTTATCCAATAATGTGGTTATGCAAGCAATCAAGATATGGTCGGTTGTATGTTTTCCCGGTTCGGTTAGCATTTTTCTTTGCAATGAACAGTGAATTAATTCTTCTATGAATTACATACATACATATCCCGAGCCGCCGCTTGAATTGAGTTGTTCATAATCAAATCGAATTAACGCAAACTTTTTTCGCACGTTCAAAATTTTAATTACTTAATGTGCGAAATTATGTTATTATATTTGGGAGTCCGATATTGCAATCAATGGTGAAATAAAATTTTAACGTTGTCCGGAAAAATCTTATACCACGACGATATACTTAGTCACATCAGAAATGTGCCTAAATATTTTATCAAATCTGTTGACCTTCCGAAAATTAACAATAGTCGTGAATAATTTCGCAACAATTTACATACTGTTTTAGTTCAATAATTCCGTGTAAGAAAAAAAAACCATTCATCTGGTTGGATTTTAATTCCCACCTATGCTATTAGCAAAGGACGATTAATTGAACGCGTTTTCATATGGCTTTGAAATCAGTAGTTTGTTTATGCTCACCGTACTTACAGCATCTTTTAACGTTGTGAAATGTATAACCACTCTTACGTTTTCAATTTCGAGAAAAGTTTGGACTATGAATTCATGAAGAATTTTTTATCTGTATGGAATCAAAGACTGCCATATTTTATTATTGCGTACCTGGTATCCGTATTCGGCATACAAAAATTGATGGAAAATCGTGAAAAATTTTCTTTGCGTTTATCTTTAACATTATGGAGTTCATCACTATCCGTTTTAAGCATAATTATAACAGCGAGACTTGCGCCTGAATTATGGAACATTTTATGGAATGACGGATTGTATGAGTCGGTGTGCAACAAATCGTTATTTACGGAAAACAGAGTGACTAGCTATTGGCTTTTTATATTTTCTGTAAGCAAACTATTCGATTTAGGTGATACATTCTTCATAGTGCTACGTAAGCAGCCATTAATATTTCTTCATTGGTATCATCATATTGTTGCCGTTGTTCTTGGATGGATGGCGTACATTGAAGGAAATTCTCCAACAAGATGGTTTGGTGTCCTCAATGCGGCAGTGCATTCTGTCATGTATGGTTACTACGGTCTACGCGCGTATGGTGTTAAAGTGCCCAAGCTGTTCGCGATGCTTATTACAACTTTTCAGATTATTCAAATGGCAATTTTTCTGACTGTGAATTGTTTAACCTACTGGTACTTATACCAGGGAAGGTACTGCAGTGCTTCGTTACTTTTGAATACTTTGTTTTCTATTTTTTACGTCACTCTCTTTGCTCTATTTTGTTCGTTTTTCGTTAGAGCTTATTGGGTTCAGAAAAATAAATCTAAAAGTCAGTGAGTTAACATTTTCAGATTGTATCAGTCACAAATTATCGTTTGCTTATTTCAAATTTTTGTATCAGGTAGTATTGTAAGCATTAATATAATCATTACAAAAGTTATCTTAATAAATCCATATTCAATAGATGTATACACGCTACAAATGGTATTTACTTTATTCCACTAAATATACAACAAAGACAAATTTTCCAAAATACGCTTTTGCACTATTAAATATCATACAAAAGATTTGAAATAACATTGGACATTATGCAAAAACTTAACTTTCTTTCAGAAGTTTACTTTTTTCACTTCAATCGCTTCTATCCAATCATTGAACTGCAAATTTGCACATCAATTTTACCTTCATTCATTTTATTAACCCTAAATTTTCATTTTCATAATGGATAGGTCGATAAATAATGATACTTGCATTAATTTAATGAGCTCTGTTATGATTGCAGTTCTAAATTGGTTGTCATTCGTTATCTAGAACTTGATAAATAAACAAATTATTGGGGATCTACTTTGGTTGTATGGAAAACTTTTGCTATCAGAATAATATTGAATAATCAACACTTATTAAAACAAACATGATTTCATCAAATAATTTTCAGTGACAAAATATCATAATTTTTCTCCGATATATTTTTATTGAAGGAGAATGTGTGAAAATATATGGAGTTCACCTTAGGATTAGGAATCATTACTAACATGTGGTTAATAATTGGAAACGTTTTTTTTCTATATTTCATCGTCTGTTTTTTCTAGACGTATAGAATTGTTTTCTGAAAAAAGTAATATCACGATGAAAACAGACTGCATAGACGAATATATCAGTTTTTATTTTAATACTTACATCTTTTTTTGAGTTAAGCTAAAATAATGTATTGACTAAGAGGAAAATAAATTTAATTAAAGATTTTTCATTTCGAACGAATTTTATTCTACTTTCGATGAGAAACCTCCCATGTATCAATTTTCTTTCAAATCAACCCTTCGATTTTTCTTACTATTCCTATACAGGACTTGTAGGAAAGATTGCAATAAGATCAGGTAAAAAATGCTATACGACAGAACCATTGAGAAAGAAGCTTTACAATTTAGTCCGTTTGCAATGTAACTGGCTGCAAGTAAAAACACGCAAAATCCAACTACCATTTGCGCTATTTGAACAATAGTGACTACCTTTGACACCCAACGTGGTAACCTGACTCCTGAAGCTGTAATTGCGTAATAAGAGTACATTAGTGAGTGTACCCCCGCATTCATCACTTGAGACCACCGCGTGGGTCCAGTTACTTCGATATACGACCACCAAGTCAGCAACAGAACCGTCACGTGATGAAACCAATGCAGAAAAATTAAGGGTTGTTTTCTCAAAATAACAAAAACAGTATCGCCTAATTCGAAGAGTTTGCTCAAAATGAATAGAAATGACCAAAATCCGATCACTCCGTCATCGTTCAAATAGGAATTGTCACAAATAGATTGGTACAATCCGAAGTTCGAAAGGGTGTACAAAAATTCTGGTAACAGTCTCAGAAAAGCAATAATACTAAATATGGCAAGGTTCAAACTCCACAGGAAAAGAATAATCCTCAATTCTAACCGTTGTCGATTCCTCATGATTTCTCGTCCAACCCATATGAAAGTTAGGTACAGAACGGTGCAGCAATAGAGGAGGTGGTAGTGGTCAACAACCCATTTCCTTGCATTTTCTGCACGAAAATTTAATTCTAAATCCAAATATGTAGTGTAGTTAGGAGTCTGATTCAAGGTAGCCATGTAGTGTCTGTAAAAGAATTATTAGTAATAGAATCAATGAGCCATGTTTAGTAATATTTGGATAAACCATAGGTAATTCATAGATATTTGAAACGTCGTAGAGTTGATAAGCTTTAAATATCAAGTTTCGTAACCTGTGACTTCTCTGTATTATAATACACTGCTCAACAATTGAAATGGATAATCGTTATTGTTATAAATTTTTTCTTATTCGAACTTGAAAATGATATCGAAACATCTTCTGCGAATGAAATATGACCTACAGGTGTTATTTGCTCTGGTTGTTGGATGCTCTACAAGAAATTTTTTCAGGAAATCCCTCAAGAGTTCACCAACAACTTCATAATGAGTACTTCAAACAGAGTCGCAGCTCCTACGCTAAGGGTGGATCCAGGATTTTTTCTGGGAGGGGGGAGGCAACAACACAAAAAAACAGGTCCTTACTTTTGAAACACGACAATTTACTCAGACTTGGAGGGGCACAGCTATTACTAGTTTTAAAAGTTACCTGAAAAAACAATATCCTCACTTCTGAAACACGATAATTTCTTCGGTCTGGGGGGGGGCACACCTATTACTATTATTATTATTATCAGTTACCTAAAAATAAGAAAAAAAAAGGGTCTGAAACACTTTAACACGTTGAAGTTTGTATTTCATCTGAATTTTACTTATACGGGTAATGAAATATCCAGTTCAATTGTTGAGCAGTATATATTGCATTAGCAATTATTATTAGGTTAAAATAATTGAATTACAAAATCTTAATTAATCAAAGGATCTCTCAGTAGAAAAATCAAAAATAAACATCAAGATCAAGATCAAGACAAAATGTGAATATTTTTAAATTTTGCTATCTTCAGTTCATGTTTACACAATATATTACTATTTACAATTACAATACTATTTGTAACGAAAAATCAATCAAAAATGGAATTAAAATAATTAAAACTCACTTTTGCCTCGACGTGACTATTCCTAGCATCAAATGATTAAAAATAAGGAATTTTTTAAGTATCACGAACGATGTATCAATTAACCAGTACTCTTACGTTATTATTTACAGAATGTCAGAAAATGACGGAAATATTAATATCTACAAGTCTTTGGATCCAATTAATGCTTCGTTACAATCCAAATTTCCGGTGGATTTTTGTAAATGATAATCGAATTTATAGTTAACCACAGTTTCGTTTCAAAACGATGAGAAGTAACGCCTTATTATACAAGCAACAAGTCGATGAAGTTCTCACAAGCATATAGCTGTGAACTGTAACCAACTTGCAAACTGAAAAAACGGGAATGTAAAAAGTTTGAATTATTCTCGTACTGTTCCTGGTTCGAAATTTTCTCAACAATTTCCATAGCTGGAAGTTTTTCCTTCAGATTTTTAGGTTGACCCAACTCATTATTGCTTAATTATGCATGAATTTATTATTTTTAATAAGGTAACTTTCGACCTCGATAATTTTATTGTGTTTTTTTTAAATTACCTTCGCTTCTATCCCAGTAACAAAGTTCAAAGCTCAGGAAAACTTGTATAAGTTGAACGAATTCTGGTCTCTCATGAATATCTAATTTGAATAATTTTATAGTCAAATTTACTGGTCTTTTTTGCATGCAATTATCGCATTTGATATGTAACTTCTTCCAAATTTTTGTAAACAGTTACAATAGTACAGACAGGTTACCGTGGGTATGACATCTAATATGATACTTCGAAACTCGTCTTTTAATCCGAGTGAAAGTTTTAAAATAATCGAAAATATACAAGATTATTTGAATCTAGTGATCGCACTTTATTTGTTGTTAATTTTCATTGGACGGAAGATAATGGAAAAACGCAGCCCATTTGATTTGAGTCGTATTTTGACCATTTGGAATTGCACACTCGCCCTTTTCAGTGTCGTTGTCTTCGTCCGGACCCTACCGAATATTGTCCATGTTTTAAATAATCATGGATTTTACGAATCTGTTTGCGACTCTTCGTCGAGTTTGCAAGATAAGATCAGTGATTTTTGGATTTACGTGTTCACAATCAGCAAACTCTTCGAGCTGGGAGACACCGTTTTTATTATTATGCGAAAAAGGGCGCTCCTATTTTTGCATTGGTATCATCACGTGATGGTATTGGGGATATCTTGGACGATGTTAGCTGAGGGTAGTTCAAATGCGAGATGGTTCTGCGTGTGGAATTCTGGTGTCCACTCGTTGATGTACATGTACTATACTGGCTCAAGCATGGGGCTAAAGTGGCCACGTTCAGTGGCGCAGATGATCACATTTTTGCAAATCGTTCAGATGATATGCGGTGTTTACATTAATACTAGTGCTCTTCAATATTTGAAAGCAGGCGCCAAGTGCAACGTTTCATTCCAGGTAGTTTATATGTGTATATTTTTCTGTGCCAGTCTTTTCGTGCTGTTCGTGAGATTTTTCTTCACTAGATATATGGATATCAAGTTCACTAAGACCCCATCAAAGAAGTCTCGATAAGGACAACAGTTTTATTATGTCTAATCACCATTAGTATATATTAGAAACTTTTGAATGGAATAAATATATTAAAGACAAAATATTAAGTTTTATTTTTTATTTAGCATAAATAACTCAATTTCCTTTTTTTGTATTTTTCGAATTTGACAGATAGGATTTATAGAAGAAGTTACCAAATAAAGCGAAATAACTGCCATACAAAAGGAATGATACACAGATGTTGGTCATAGAAACGTCACACCTGAAACCCAATTTAAGGTAGTTATATGCTAAAACATTAACCGTACAACCCAGAATCATTTGCGTTATCTGCAATATCGTTATTATCATTGCGACTTCTTTTGGTACTTTGACACCCTTCGCTTTTAGAGCATAATATGTATACATGATCGCATGTACAAAGCTGTTCATCGTAGCAAACCATCTCACCGACGGAGTTTTATTCAAAAAAGTCCACCAAGAGTATAGCAAAACTGTGACGTGATGGTACCAGTGAAGGAAAATCAAGGGTTGTTTTCTTAGTACAATGAAAACCGTGTCTATAAATTCGGGGAGCTTTGTAACCAAAAAAAGTCCTGACCAAAGCATGTAGATGGGATCATCATAGAACTGCCCATTACATATTGAGAGATACACACCATGGCTATAAATAATGTGATAAAAGTCTTCGAATAATCTGATAAAAGATAATGAAGCGCTAATAGCAAGACATGAGCTCCAGATAATAAGGGGAACACGAAGATCAAATCGGGGACGGTCCCGCATCAATTTGGTACCTACAAAAAAAACGAAAAAGAATATTCCAACACTTGTTACTTTATTTTTATAAAATTTATCCATACCATAAAAGATGAACAGCAAATAAGCGACGATACACAATGGTACTTGTTTCCATATTTTTTTTACTAATAGAAATACGCTTTCTATATCAATATTTTCCTCAAAAGCAAACACAAACCAGTAATTCGGTTTTGTTGCTGTAAAGTTCATGGTGCCACTAGCGACCGATGAAAGAACTGGTTATTAAATAACTAATATCTAAACAATAGATACAGTTATTGATTATCTATAGATACCTGATTTATTAACTTCAACATTTCCCTTTTAGGGGAGCCACAAGTGAACGGAAAAAAGGAGCAGTTAACATTATGGTAAACGAATAGATTATATGGAAAGTGGTAGCGAAACCACTTTCCTGGAAAAATGAATTCCATAATTTTTCTCCAAACAAGAAATGTTACTCTACAAAAAGTTAAAAAAATTTCGCCTTCAAAAACGGCACTCTGCCCTTTAGGATGATCCATAGCGAGTAGCCCTTATCGAAATTCCACCCCACTATCCTCAATAGATTTATATTTGTAAGAAGGTTTTTTGCAATTAAAGATTACAAAACTTGTCTTCAATTGATGTTGAATATACTTTCTTCGGTTACAGTGGAGCGGTTTCGTTGGAGCGAGAGGAGAGCGTTTTCAGAAGTCTCAAACAACGACGGCCACTTCACCCGAAGAAATTATGTTCAACATTAAACTCCGGCCGCCAAAGACCAAATCAATTCATTTTCTTAATTTACTAAAACGATACCATAAATAAGAAGTTTCGAATCAAGGTTTATACCAATTAATCTGAATGAATAAAGTAAATTGTCGTTATTTTCGTAATGTAGTATAAGCTAAGTGGCACATTTTACAAGTACTAATGATTTATTTAGTCATATTAATTATATGCAATTTACAAGAAACCTGGATACACTGTAGTATTTACAACGATTCGAAAATCGAATAATGTTTTGGAAAAACGATTTACATTTTTCACGAGTTCAGTGCCATCCATTCTTTATTAATTAACGAAACGACATACATATCAACATATTAGTCATATTTAAGATGAGGTGATACATCAGAGTTCGTTCAGACATTTAGAAAAGAGGAACTTTTGTTGTTGATTTTTATCTAAAAATTCCAATCGAACTGATTGACCCATATCAAATCGACTTTGGAAATGCAGTTCAATATTATTTATGTTGTGGAGCCAAAGCCCAATTCTTAACATAAACATAAAAGTGCAACGTTCAAGTTCACCCAGAACACTATACGCTTACGCATGTCATATAATCTTTGACCGTATCCGTGTCGTCCTCGAGTCGATTCAAAAATTGAATTGATTAGACTTGCGATTTCAAAACTATTTAGATTCGCGAACCGTCCATCAAAAGGGATCAGTCAGTTAGTAGTAGCAACGAGTGAAGGTACCGAGGATGGTTGTGCCAAAAATCCTCTACAACTATTCGATAATTTTACCAATTGAAGAAGAATTTGTGCATCTGAATTCTCGGAGATGGATTACCGAGAACTTCAACTATGTATATCTCTTCATCACTGTTTATTTGTCGTTTATATATTTTGGCCAAAAAGTGATGCACAATCGGCAAAAGTTCCAGTTGCGTTCTCTTCTCATCTTATGGAATGGAATTCTGGCAGTCTTCAGCTTGATCGGATTCAGCCGCACTTTACCCGAATTTCTCAACACTCTCCTGAAAGGTGGACTGTACCATACCATCTGTTCGCGTACCTATATTGAAGACGATAAAGTGAGTGGTCTCTGGACTTTTCTGTTCATCTTCAGCAAACTACCTGAGCTCGGTGATACTGTGTTCATAGTTTTGCGTAAGCAGCCTTTGATCTTTCTTCACTGGTACCACCACGTTACTGTTTTGCTGTACTCATGGTTTAGTTTTACTGAATACACGTCAAGTGCCAGGTGGTTCATCGTCATGAATTACGGGGTACACTCGTTGATGTACTCGTATTACGCTCTTAGGGCGATGGGGTACAAGCCACCAAGGAAAATAGCGATGATTGTTACAACTTTGCAGACTTTTCAGATGGTGATTGGTTGTGCAGTTAATTACTGGACGTATCAGTTCATAGAGCACGGTGAGCCTTGTGGCGTTAGCATGATCAATATTCGATTGTCAACGGCTATGTATTTTAGTTATTTTCTATTATTTGCCCACTTTTTCTATAAAACATATTTCAGTCAAAATGTCAAAACGAAAAGAAATTGATAGTGCCTTCTTTAACTTTGTTCGACTCTAGTCAGTGTTTTTATTAGAGATATTACAGTAGTAAACAAGTGGAGCTTTTTATTATATTTATTTGTTGATTAACTATGTATCATGCGTTATTTATATAAAAGATTATGGTCTAATAAAAGCGCTCTATCTAAATTGTCATCAACTTTGTTCATCACTAAATTTTTTTTGACGTTAAAACGTCATATATTATATCACCTTCCGAGTTTCATATAATGATAAGTGAAGGAGTATTAACTAATAGAAATAATTTCAAATGTCCGCTGTAGAATTATTTAATAAAAACAAGACTGGTTAATAGTTTCATGTCACTGACCTGCACCAAACGTTCGATATTAACAACCATTCTACCATATTTAGAAATGAATGGCAATTTTATATTGAGGATGAAATTTTCTCATAAAAACTCAGATAAATTTGTAAATCAACTTTATCTAAGAACAAAACACAAGATATCTCACCCATGTGCTTCGTTTCACTCTGGTAAAACATAAGGAGCAGATGGTTTTAGCTCATTTTCGCCATTTATTCAGTAAAATTTCAGTAGTCGCCCATATAGTTTCGAAATCTGTGACAATGAATACTTTCAATGCAAGTGATGAGGCAACGACTTCCGGTTACATATCTGTTCCTCCAAGTTATGACTATCAATGCGGTCCGGTAATAGAAGTAAGTAATTGATTAACTCGAAAATAATTTTTTTTATATTTTGGAATGTTATTGTTTTTCATAAATGAATCCGGTTATCATTGATTCGAATTCCAGCTAAATCAATCAAACCATCTTATAACAGTTTCTTGTTTCGATAGTAATATCTAGTTGTTTCTAGGATAACAATATAACGATTCAGTTTTTTTTTGCGTCCGTGCCGCGCGTATTAATTCTTTCGCTAAAGTTTTGTGCAGTTACAAATTGTAAGGAAATGGCCGGTGTGTATCATGTGAAGCGTTATAGAAAGGTGAGATGTTTCTGTTTTAATTTTCCCCATCATCGACAATAATTTTAATTATTTTATGTACCATTGACAGGTTGTCATTTTTTTTTTATAAAAGTACGATTGGAGATTAGTCAATGTAATATGTACAGACCACTATATATATTTACTTTAATTAATGATGGAAAAACGATTATTCTTTATTAGTACAAATTTTCCGGTAGTGGGCCAAATTTTCGAAATTAAGAAAAGCCAACCCTGATTCCTAGTTAACTACGACCATTACGATTTTTACTCTTTTACATTTCTATGTTAACATAACCTAATCTGTCCATTACGTACTCTCTTTGTAACTTTAGCTTGTGTTTGCCAGCTTGCGGTCGTTAAGACTTGTCCTGAATAATTATTCGTGATTTAAATTAAAAATATTTGAAGTCGCGTAGCACTGCAGTTATGGCTATGTCCGTTGCTAACTCTGTTGAAGAGGTGAGATTTCACTTATATGATTAAAAGTATATTATATCATGACATGACATATAAACTGTGATTCTTTTACAGCAATACGATAAACACGATGGGATCGTCCATGATCTAGAAGTGCCTCCTATGGATTACACATTGAAGCATCCATTGGAAAATGCTTGGACCTTGTGGTATTTTGAAAATGACCGTACTCAATCCTGGGAAGATAACAACAAAGAAATTGCGTCCTTCAGAACTGTTGAGGATTTCTGGAGGTGAGTACCTTTTACTCATGGGATATGCTGAAATTAAATTCCTACAGAACACTACTAGTCATTTCTACACATTTTTTATGACTCATCACCGGTGTTTGTTCTTTTTTTATGGCGCCAATCATTATGAAATTCAGAGCAAATCGTGTTGGATCAGTTTCATCAAACAGATTTGAAGGAAAACTTTGACAAATTCATTTTCGCTTTTATTGTAAGCTGAATACTTATATTAAACAACCTAGTATTTTCAATTTTCAAATCTGATACAAGTGGAATGAAAGTTGAACAAAAATTTTTTGATTAATTTTATTGAAACTTTGCCGAGTTAACAATTATTCAGATTGACCACTTTGGAGTAAAGTCATATGTTTTTTGCGCTATTGATTACTAACAATGCATCTATTTTACAGTCTCTACAACCACATTAAGCCAGCAAGCGACCTGAAGAATGGTAATGACTACTCATTATTCAAGACAGGTATTAAGCCAATGTGGGAGGACCAAGCTAATAAAAATGGTGGAAGATGGTTGATCAGTTTAGACAAGAGGTACAGAAACCAGGAAGTGGACAGATATTGGTTAGATGTGGTAAGAGGCCTGTTTTTAAATATTCAATAACAATTGGCCTGACTGGTTATTAAAAAAACCAGAAATGCTACACAAATAAAAACATCAATTTTAATATATGAATGTGTTGTAACATCAACTTGTAATGTTTGCAAACATTGTCTAATAGTTATAGATTGAGCTAAGTCAGAGATTTAATTTATAGTAACACGAATATAGACTACTAGAAGGCTAATAGCGTCAATTGAAATGTACAGTACTTCCCTCAATGACCGTCATATAGATAATGTCGGATGAGTTTTCTATCTGGGGGTGTGGGAAGATAGTCAGATAAGTTACTATGTCTTAGTGTACCTATCAGGAGCGTCCATATTCGTCGATAGTCATTTCAATGAGTAAATGATATAAACGACCTATTAACATCAAACATAATATTCTTGTATATTGTAGTAATAGTAAATTATTTTTTTTCAGATGTTGTGTCTAATTGGTGAAGCTTTCGAATATTCTGGTGATGTCTGCGGTGCGGTCGTGAATATTCGCGCAAAGGGCAATAAAATCGGTGAGTATTGTGTAAACTTTTCATGCTTCCAATAAACCGGGTTCGTTCATTTGAAGGCGTCTGGACTACCGATGCTGGTCACGCTCAAGCCGTTCTCGAAATTGGCAAAAAGCTAAAGGAAAGGTTGCTCATTCCAGAACGATCTCAACTAGTATATCAACGACACGACGATTTGATTTCCAAGAACAGCTCGGTCACCAAAAATTGTTATACCGTATAATTCTCGCATATGAATTGTCGTGTTTGTTTTTTCATAATATAAATTTTCTGTACGATTGTTTGATTTTTGCATGGAAAAATGTTTGAATTTCTTTTTGTTAACATTAATATTTATTTAGATATATTTTTTTAGAAATTACGGTTTACGTTTGAAATCAATTTTACAGAAAAATTTCGCATTAAATTTGCTGTAAATAAAACAAACATAAACAATTGGACTTGGCGTCGTTCTTGGGCATTCGAAACAAAATATAATACACATTTCAGAAACTTTTATGTTAGTACTTACTACAATACTTACAACCCATTTTAACTTATAACAGAAACTGGGGAATAAACATTTCGAACAAATTGAAACTACTAACTACCTATTGATAAATGTCAACATTTTTATCCTTAATTTGTACTTTTGCTCTCACCAAAAGAATTTCTTTATAATTGATAATTTTTGTCATTGCACGAAAATGAATCTTGAAGATCATCTTACATCCACTTTGTGGTTCAACAAGTAAATCAGATCTACTGTGCTAAAAAAGGAATAGAATATTCAATTCGATTCTTCCCAATCGACTTGTGGTTTATAAACACGTTATCAATACAGGAAACGTTAAAATATCGACATAATATTGCATGGACTGATTTAGTTTGTTCCAATTTGAGAGAGCAGTTTGAAGTGTGCTAATACTGTTTATAAATTTACTTTGAAAGGAAAAATGTTGCGTGAGTACTTAAAAACATCGAATTCAATCATATAAATCGTCGTCCATGGTGAAATCGCTTCCGTGTCCAGAATCCACTGTATAGTACGGACTTGAAAAAGAAATTGATTCATTAGATTTTCCTGATGCTAGAACGACTTACTTGATGCCGCGACATGTAAAAAATACAATACGCTTCAGCTTTTTGTTGTAAAAGAAGTAATTGAAGCTCCAGAGACATCCGTCCTCACCAAAAGGGTCGGATGCCAAATCCGGATTATAAGAGAATATATCGCATTCGTCGAGACAAATCTCGTCGTCAAGAGCGTTCCACATTGCCGGGCCTAGGGCGCGGTACTGTTCGCCAGCTGTGGCGATCAGCTGCGTGTCGATCGCATTGGCGACCCATTGCCTCGACGGCTCCTTACTAAAGTCGTCTCCCTAAAAAATCGTTGACTGACACTCCTTCTTAGGGCGAAAACTGATTTCATATATATCATTCATTACATTAATTTCCTCAATTCGTTTAAAATATTGTTATCTGGAGTAACAAGTAAAAAATCATAGTCGAACAGGTGAAACTTTTTTTATTATCAATAACAAATGCAATAGAAAGAGATGTCGATAAAACTAGCACTAATCAGTATGTTTTTATTCATATGGTGGGATTGAAAGGATTTGTGGATTTTGGTAGGTTTCTCACCTTAACGTCCATGAAATCGTAGTCGGGAAAAGCCGAGTTCAGTGTTGCAATCAGATAAAACAGGGTCTTGCGACTGATGGTGTCGCAGAGCAGACCGTCTTCATCACCAGATGTGCGAGAGCTTCCCGGGGACATGCCTTGAGGTGGCGATAGAGCTTGTAGATCGTTTGGGTGTGCACCTTCCGGGTTAAAGCGTTTATAGAGGGCTTTATCAATTCCCACCATCTTGCACGAATAACTTTCGATTCGTCCAACAATTTTGCTATCGCCAGTTTTGATTGAAAGAGCATTGTTGATAGCTTCGAAACGCGTACTTTCCAGTAACTTCATCTTGAACTTGTTAGTTTTTTGTACACCACTTAAATATTTATATTATTATCGGGATACTGACACTAATTGAACAGTTTTTGAACATCGCCGTAGGGTGTAAGAATATTCCTTTTCTTTTTGAGTGCAAAAAATTGAATGACAAGACCGTTGTGCGTTTAACCGATTTCTTACTCAGCAGATGGTTGGGGCACATTACAAATGTCTCTTAAACAAAAACGAATCTGCAACAGCTCACTATTCACTGTTCACCTGGAAAATAAAAATACAGAAACAATGTACACACTTAACTTGAGAATTAGTTTGGGATGCACCAAAATTATTGACACTTTCAAATCTTGCTAAAACTTACGAATTCCACGAACTGAACGGTTGCAACACAAACGACTGGAAAGAAAACTGAAGTAATTACCTTGTTTATGAATGTCGCTCAAATATCGTTGAAAAACACTCTATTTATAACTCGGTCCCAGTTGTAGACGCCAATAAGAAAACAACAAACTTCTCCTTTAGCTAGTGTTCAAAATATGAAAAGTCAGGCATGATTTTAAACACCAAATCGAACACGACACTTCGACACAAGGAAGTTTATTAGAATACAGTGTTTCACGGAATTTTCTTATAAGAAATCACACAAAGAAAATCGTATTTGACACAACAATCAGAAAACTAAGCAAACAACGCTTGACGCCCAGTGGTGCCAACTTGACGTCGGTGACTCGAGAATATCCCTACAACTGCAACTAGCGCATCACAGGACCGAACTTTGAAACAATCACTCTTGAACCGAATGTTGGTGAATTAGGGAAAATCGAAAATTTTCCTACTGAAAAAATATTTCCTTTGGTTACGACCTGATAATATTTTCATTTCGATGAAAAAGCTCGAGTGTTGCTAACAGTGCGCAGGTTCCGTCAACAATATCTCACTTATCGCTTTTAAATTTATTTATTGTACGGTTGGTTTGCCTCCTGATAAGATTAATGGATATAAATATTTCCTTCAATGTTCTCGATTTATTATATTCATAAACAAAGGCGAAAGGGTAATTTATATTTATATTGTGTGAACAATCGGTCTTTTCATATGAGAAGCAACACTCGTGTTTTGATGTCGCTCTTTTTACACATTTCAACTCATTTAAGTGAGACACTGATGTTGTGAAAGACAAGCTACTACAGAGTTATTAATATTTTATTCAAAAAGTAATGGAGAAAATATAATTTCACAGGAACCTACTGGTTCTAGTCTAACTAAACATCAAGATTTCTGAATTTTATGCAAAGACATGAAGATATCTCACTTTCTTCAGAGGCGTGCCAAGTTTCTTGAGGGCCCCCGCAAGAAAATTTTAGGGCCCCTACCCTGTCCAAATAGGTTAGCTTATTAGGAAATTGGCGGTCCCTAATAGTCCCCCCCCCCGCACCGCGGGCCCTGCGGCTCGTAAGGCATGCCCCTGACTTTAGAAAGCTGCCAAAAATTTCTAGAAAATTGCAAAAATATGCACGACTTTCTGAAAGACACTTCCCGAATTTTTCTGTAATTTCAAAAAAGTCAAAAAATGTTTACAAAGTTTCTGGAATGTTTCATGAATTCACAACAACATTGCTTACTTTAAATAGAAGACTAGAACTGAAATCGATTCAAGTTCAAGTAGATTCAAAACTATGGAAAAATAAGTTTTGTTAAGAAACCATAGAATGTGATTAGAAATTTATCATTACAAAAGTTTTCTAGAAATTTGAAAATTTTAAGAGAACATCCGAAATTTGAACTGAAGTGTTGGGAGATTTTGAGAAATCTATTGCATAAAATCGAACGCGTTGTTGAGTTTCTGAAGAAATTCTCGAATTCACTGGAATTTTCTGTAAATTTTGAGAAATTTTCATGCGCATTATCGAGAAAAAAAGAAGAAAGTCATTGAACTTTAGAAATCGGTCAAAAATTTTTTGAAAATAGCAAAACATATGCACAACATTCTAAAAGACACCTCCCGAATTTTTCTTTAATTTCAAAAAAGTCAAAAAATGTTTACAAAGTTTCTGGAATATTTCATGAATTCACAACATTACTTACTTTGAATAAAAGTCGAAAATTGAAATCGATTCAAGTTCAAGTAGATCCAAAACTATGGAAAAATAAGTTTTTGTTACGAAACCATGGAATGTGATTAGAAGTTTATCATTACAAAAGTTTTCTAGAAATTTGGAAATTTTGAGAGAACATCAGAAGAAGAAAGTGAAGTGTTGGGAGATTTTATGAAATTGATTGCGTAAAATCGAACGCGTTGTTGAGTTTCTGTAGAAATTCTCGAATTCACCGGAATTTTCTGTAAATTTTGAGAAATTTTCATGCCCATTATCGAGAAATAAAGAAGAAAGTCATTGAACTTTATACAGAGGCGTGTCAAGTTTCTTGAGGCTTATTAGGAAATTGGCGGCCCCTAATACTCCGGGGCCCCCCCGCACCGCGGGCCCTGCGGGCCCGTAAGGCACGTCCCTGACTTTCTTCCAGATTCGCAGAACAACAGAAACAATTGGTGATGGTCTCCGGGAATATAGTTATGGAAATTGTTTTCCTGAAGGCTTTCAATATCACCAAGATTTCGAAACTGAAATAATGCAAAATTACACACTTGTAAAACTCAAATTTCGAATCTAAAAGCCGAAACCTCGAACATAAAATCCTAAGAGCAAAATTAAAAATCAAACCTGAAAGCTTTAAAATCGATATTCAAACTGAAATCTTCTTTTCAGTTCGGTGTTGAGTTCGAATTTTATGTTCACAGGCTTTTTCAATCTAAATCTTAAATTTTCTTCAAAATGAGAAAAAATATGAAATAAACAATTATTTTATGAATTGATTCGTTTCATTTGAGAGTTTTTGATTTGTAGTAAGTTTTGGTAAAAAGGTCTTTCTGTCGTCTCTTCGCAACACACGCAATGGTACAAAAATGCACAGATACAAGTATAATATTAGAACGGGGAATGCATCACTAACGCACTTTGCACATCCCAAAATGTCGTACGCCACTCTCATCCCGAATACATGCTTGAATCATCGTTGAGAGTCAATCGGGATCAAGTTCAAGATTTCACTAATTCAATTTGAATAAACGACCTTCTCTAAATTCCCTCATAATCAGTGACGGACTCGCGCTGACCGTTGTTATTTTGGTAACACCCCGAGGCCTTTCACCCTTTCATCCAGATTTATCTTAGATGCGCTTCTTAATTGTACCACGGTCCGGAAATCCATTTCAGGAAAGGAACAAAACGAAAAAATAAAAAAAAACGAACGCGCGCGCTATCGCCGGGCGCGGAATCATATCCCGAACGTCCGATTTATTTTCGTTAGTTTTTCACTAAATGGAAAATCGTGCTGTGCACGAATGTCATTGTGACAAGTCTACGAATTCGACCGACAGAGTGTTTAAATTTAACTCTTCGATTCGTGAGAATCCGAGACGACAGCGCACTTTGGAGCTAACTCGAGTCAGTTAAATACGTAAACTCCAGAAATACACATTAATAGGTATAATAGTTCCTTTGGAAAGAAACTCCGAGTTTCCAACATAAAGGTGGAATTAAATTTGGTGAGTCCCAAATTAACTCTCTTTATTACCGAGTCCGCACGTCGATGCGCTTAGTGGGTTCCTGGTTCCGTATCAGTTTTTCCTGAAAACGTGTTCATCGCTCGATTTTTATAACACTCCAATCTTTTGATTGGTTTTCCTTTTCATTCGACAGTCGTGCGAACGAAGTGAGAAAATAAAAAGTTTTTTTTATGATTTGAGCATTTCCTGGATGAATTTATCTATTTCCGCAAATGGAATAGTTGGGAAAAAATCTGCTACTTATTTAACAGGTAGTGTCTGGTCTGTAATAATGCTACAACTTACATACGCCTAGATGGTAGGTAAAGCCCACTTCTGAAAACATTGCGCATTCAAAACACAAACGATACACTTAGGAAGCTCATAATTCAATTTTATTGGTTAAGTGCAGCATGCGAATTGAAAATTCTTATTGAGTTGGGTAATATTGTAAACGCTTCAATTTTCATAGCATTCATCGAAACTTTTACTAAATTTGGCATAAGATTCATTATCTTTACACGAGCACTCAGTTCTGAAAAGTTAATAGGAAAGAGAATGTGTCTCTGGTGAAATTCTTATTATAGACATCGTCTTCATATAGAATCGTTTCTTTATTGTCCACTAGTTAGGTTTTGGTTGCAGTCTATTTTTTCCTCTCGATCTCGACTGGTACTATTTTATTCAATTTTTGGACAGATTATTTTGTACATTCATTTAATCTCATATAATTTGGAACTCGCAACAACAAGAGGATGACTGGAGTTGCCAGAAATCTTCAACAAAGAGCAATTAGGTAAAATTTGCTCAATGTGGATATTACCGCTTTTACAAGAGTGGTGCAGATAGTAGTTGCACAAGAACAAAAAAACTATTAATGATTTATTATTTATATAGAAAATGTTTCTATTTTTTCAATTGTAATTAATAACTATTGGCATCTGGATTGATGAAAATTGCGGTCAACAAGATAAAGAAAAGAACGTTTGAATGTCTTGTACGACGTTGCAATCGATATACGATTATAAATTTTTATTTAATGAATTAAAAAACTATGAAGAACGTCGAAATGTCAATCCACTCTCGCAAATCTCTATCGAAGTACTTTAATTTATTAAATACAAGTTTATTATCATTTATTGATCAAGTTGTCGTATAAGACATTGCCTGCAATTAGAAAAAAACTTTTATATTATATAATTTTCAAACTAATCATTTACAAAAAAAAATATTCGCAGGACCACGTCTCCTCGTTTTTTCTGAGATGATCGTCCCGAAATATGACGGATAAAACGGCGAAGTGGGCGCCAGAACACCAAGTGAAAATCGTCAATAACGAAACCACAAAATCAACGAAAAGAAACAGTGGAATCTTTAGCTTCCTGAAGTGGCTACGACCGTCCACGAGTGCAACATCTCTGGACTCCGATAAAACTAATAACAACTCGAGCAGTTGCGAAAGTCTCGCGTCGTTGCGGAGCTCCGGTACTGTCGCATCCTTCTCGTACATCGAGCCCAGTCACTACCCGAAGAACCCAAAGCAAAAAAATATCATTCAACCACCAGACACTGACACCTATCGTGCAAGGTTGAAACAAAGAGACAAGAGCAGGGAATGCGATAAAAATCTAACTCTAAGAAAAAAATACAACTTGTTTTTTAATTTGGACACCTTAATTAAAAGCTCGGACGAGACTAGAAGTCTTCCCCTACCAATGACTAAGCCAGCAACAGCTAAAGAGGAAGCGAGCGAAGAAGGTTTTCACCGGTAAGACATTTTTCGGTTTAACGCCAATTTAATTGACCTTTAACATTACATTTATGTTTAAGGAGGACCAACAGCGACTCCTCGAAGAACAAAAAAGCGGGCGCATACCTCCACGTCAAAGGTAAAAGAAAAGCACCACCACCGCCTAGTGGAATAGAGAAGGTACCAGTGACTACATTAAAACGGAAGGAAAAACGCTTAGCGCCGCCACCTCCAGAAAACTCCACAACCACCGAAAAACCTATAAACGAAACCGGTTTGATCACCAACGATTGTCTGAAACTAGATGGAGGTTTTCTGAAACCTTTAAAAATTGATATCGACGACCAGAACATATATTCGGAATGTTCGCCTTTTGCGACTAACAAAAATCCAGATGGTGCTGTCAAACCATGGTATAAACGTAACGAGACAATTATTAATCAGCGACGAGATTTTTTTAAAACACGCCAAGAAGATAAATACGAACCAATAGCAATGTTACCAGACGTTTCGTTCACCAGGAACTCAACCACAACAATAACGAGCACAACTTCGATCGACGACAAGTCGAAAGATAAAGATAAACGAAAATCCGGCGTATCTCTACTAGCTAACATAAGCGAACTGGACCGGGAGGCAGCTGAAATTCTGCGCAAGGAAAAAGCAAACGAACTATGCTCCGATATGCCAGAATTCATGCGGCCTAAGTTCGATGAACAAAATATAGCAGGAGAAGGTTGGACATCACCGAAACGAAGGTCGGCTCGAGATCTCATCGCTAAATTCAATGCAATCACCAGCGCAACAAAAATCACCATGAATACCGCGCTATTTGGTTCAACGCAACGTAAAGATTACTTCGGCAACAAATCATCACCCAAAGACATAGTCAAAAAAAAACAAGAAAAAATGCTCGAATCGCACAAAAAAAGAATCGAAATGATTGATAAGAAGATAAGTGGGGCTGAAATAGTACCACCGGCACCTGTACCGCTAGCCAAATCTGAAAGTGCGTGCGTATTTAAAAAGCCGGAAACCCCTAAAACCGAGAGGAAATCTTGGAACTGCCAGAAATGTAGCAGCGAAAATGATTATTGGCGTATAATCTGTCGGGTATGCTCAACGATCAAACCCTATTTCGACGATTTAGAAACAAGCGTAAACTCCAAAAACCACAAAGATAAACGTCTTTTCACCAAAGAACAAGAAGAAGTTAATAAACCGAATCAATACGAAAGAATTTTGGAACGATCAAGAACTCAAATAGGTTTTTCGGCCATTTCAAATCGTAATTCAACAACTGACAAGAATATCGATAAGAAAGAAGAAAAGGAAAAATTGAAAAAAATGTTAATCGACATGAAAAATTCGTTACCAAAAAACTCCCCGTCCGGCAAAAAAGCAATCGGCACCAGATCAAGTATCATCCTAGAGAACCCGGAGCAAAATAACGAAAACCCAGCCTACTCATCGAGTTCGGATAATGAAAATGTACCAAACGAATTAGAGACGGCTAACGTTACTACAAGCGCGGTTACCACGCCACCACCGCCAACTCCCCTCTCCATCCTTATTGGCACTAAAACAACCATTTACGAAAACGTCAAAATGAAGGGCCAGGAAAAACCCGCAAAAATTTCATCGTCCGCTCAAACCACGACCTCAGCTTTGCCAACGAAACCACCAGAACCGTCAAAGCGTGCAAACGTAACTGCGGTCGTAAAAAAGAAGAACAGCTTCGAACCAATGAAACGGCAGGATTTCGAGGAGATTTACAGCGACCGCGAAGCTGCCACAAGGATATACGCCAACCTTGCCTGCAACGACGAGTTGAGTCTATTCTTCAACGTACCAAAAAATCTTATCGACATTAAAAATACCTTGAGCAAAATGAAGATGCAAAACCGAAACACCGATACTGTTGAAATAAACAGGTAAGGGAGACCGGGGCGGAATAGAATAGATGAGAAGAATTACACGCAAATATTGTACTGCTTTTAACTCAAAAAGTAATCGATTAAATTTACATAAAATTCTAACATTGTACGATTTAGACTAAGGCATCCATTCCTATGGCCAGTCTTACACATTAAGTCATATCCTGCTCTGTCCTCAACCTGATTTTGCCCCGGTCTTCCCTAGTAACCTACTCAGCACTTGAATCCCCCTCTTTTCCAGCCTACTGTTTCTATATCGAAATCTCCGTTAATCTTACTCAATTGTTTAGGTTGTTGAGACGTCTAGAAATAGCAATCGGTAAAGGCGATTCAAATCTTGCAGCAGATTTTGCTAAGGAATTGGCCCAGCTCAGAGTAAACTGTTCGGTCATACGACAAAAACGCTCAGAATTAGGCGAGCCGGATAACGGAGACAAAATTAGGTAAAATGCCTTCGCTGCTACAAAATTGCAACAAACTGAATACACGTTTTTTAGCGTTGATATGTATGTCGAAGACAAGATCTCACACAGGGGACCGTTCCCGCTCCAACTGAACCCAGACTTAACAATCGGCGATCTGAAAAAGGAAATCGAGAGGGATTTCGAAATTCCTGTTAACGTCCAACGTTGGATCCTTGGCAAAGAGCTGGCAAGTCAGGATACAACAACACTTCGGCAAAACAATATCACCAACGGCTGTCCGATTTTCCTGTATCTTGTGGCACCGGATAAGCCACCTCAACAAATTACGCAACCAGATGATCAAAAACCCTCGACATCCGCAGAAAGTAATGGTCCTCCGCGATTGTATCCAGAAATCGACCTATCCATTCCTGCGGTGTATGCCGAAAATGGTCCAAAGGTTATAGACGCTCTGCCAAAAGCACCTCTTCTGAATGCAACCACAACGGTCACAACAGTTTTACATGCACCTTGTGCTCCCGAATCCGGGGAATGGTCATGCCATTTGTGTACACTTCTAAATCCGGCAACCAGCTATATTTGCAACGTTTGTGCGTCTGTACGTAACCACATCTTTGATTGGAACTATGATAAAACGGAATATCTTTACAGGTACGCAAATCAACACCAGATAAGAGTTCCGAGTGTCGTATGCCGCCACGAACGTACCATCAGTTGGTGGATCTCGACAACGAAGATCTTGTAAATAACACGGAGGAATTTGAATGTGTTGTTTGCTTCGCGACGATCGGCGTCAAGGAGGGCGTGACCTTAAGAGAGTGTCTGCATCAGTTTTGCAAACAATGTCTGAGGTAAATTAGATTGTTTTGGTGGCCCAAGAGCTTCCGAGTGTTGCAATTCAATCATTCTTGTTAATCCGAGAAATTTCTTGCAAAAGTCAGCATAAATCTCCAAATTCACAATAAACCATGAAAAATTTCACGCCTCTTAGCAATTCTTGAGAAATTTCTTTTATTTTCTCATTATGATCAGCGTGAGAAATTATTTCAAATTGCCTTAAATACGTTAACCCTTGAAGATATTGAGAGGAAATCTTTTTTTACATTCCAGATACACAATTGAATATTGCGATGATGCCGAGGTGAAATGCCCTTACCGCGATAGCGATTATTCTTGCAATATTGCCCTTCAAGACCGAGAAATCAAAGCGCTGGTCACTAAAGAGATTTATGAGCAACATCTTGCCAAATCCATGGCTGAGGCGGAGAATAGAATGGACAAGTCGTTCCATTGCAAAACTCCCGATTGCAGAGGATGGTGTATATATGAGGATAACGTCAACGATTTCAATTGTCCAGTTTGCAAGCGAACAAACTGCCTTACTTGTCAGGTATAAAGTGTGTACCAAATTATATCGTTTCGGTTGTAGTTTATAAAACGATTAACTATTATTACCCACACGGATTTTATTGAAGAGAATAATTTTTTTTGCTCAAACTGCATGCTAAGACGATATAGTTTGAGATTTTGACTGACTCCTTAATAATGAACATTCAAATTATTTTGTCGTATAACAGGCGATTCACATCGGACAAAATTGCAAGGAATATCAGCAACGTATGACGGAAGAGGCGGAATGCGATGAAGATGCGAAGCAAACTAGAAGAATGCTTGATGAGATGGTGAAAGAGGGTGAAGCATTGAAATGCCCTACGTGCCAAGTGATAATGATGAAAAAGTGGGGCTGCGATTGGTTGAGGTGTTCGATGTGCAAGACTGAAATTTGTTGGGTAACGAGAGGACCAAGATGGGGTCCTGCCGGCAAAGGAGACACGTCGGGTGGCTGCCGGTGCGGCGTGGATGGCGTTAAATGCCATCCGAATTGCAATTACTGCCACTGAGCAGTCTGAATTTTCCACTTTATGTATCCTATTTTTTTTTACAATGGATGAATAATAAAGTAGCTATTGCACAAAAAGTGTAGTAATCCCAATAACTACGTGTAGAAAAATATTTATAATAGCGGTGGGCGGATCGGGAATTTGGTTATAATTCAATGAACATTTAAAAAATTTAATTACGTATCATTCAAATCTCTGAATAAAACGAGTTGCTTGTTCGTTAGATTCGCATTTTGTGCTTGAAATATTTGTGGAAGCTCGGGGAAAGGTTGCAGTCAGAAATTATGACGAATAAAAAGAATAATGTTCGTAAACATATTGTTGACATTTATTCTGCTGCTGTCGTTACGATGGAATTGGATTTCTTCAAGTCCAAGGTGTTATAAAATGAAGTATTCCATGAGACTAAAATAATTTTACATTTGAATTGAAAAAATGCAAAATAGTGTCACTTTGTTGTCAAATCTATTAATTTGAATTCAGTTATTTGATTATTAGGGGTGTTCAAAAAGTTGCATAATTGAAAAATTACTTCTGTCGATTATTGAATAACAATTGCTTAGAAACGGTAAAAGAAAAAGAAGAAAAATAAACAGAGACTTGATTTGATTTTTTATCAACGTTTCGGGCTGTACCCTTTTTCAAGATTTTACAAATTTGACGGATGTATAAATGACAAGAATATTATTGAATAACAATTGCTTAGAAACGGTAAAAAGAAAAAAGAAGAAAAATAAACAGAGACTTGATTTGAGTCATGTGTTATCAAGTAAAAATGAATATATTTTGTGTAAATTTTTAATATCTGTCCTATCGTTTATTGAATATTTATTTTTTCTGATATGAATCATTTCCAGAAATTCTCTTGATTTTTTGTTCTTTTCGTAATCTAGGATTTTAACTCCATCGAAATTGAATGTGTGTTTTAATGTTTGTTGGTAATTTTGAGTATTCGTGTCCGTTTAATCTGTCTTTTAGTTTTTGTTTTGTTTGTCCAATATATACACCTTTGCAGTCTTTACATGGAATTTCGTATATGATGTTTGATTTGTCTTGAATTGGTGTCAGTGATTTTAATTTTGTGAAAAGGTTTTCTATTTGGATATTTGGTTTGTGAGCAATTTTGATATTCTTATATGGTTTGAAAATATTTTCAATTTTTTCAGAAAGATTTTCAATGTATGGAAGAGGTATATATGATGTAGGATTTTTTGTGTATGTTTTTTTGTGTTATATAATATGTGGATTCCTTGTCTGAGAATTTTATTGATCAATTTTATTGGGTAACCATTTTCTTGAAGAAGTGATGTAACAGAGAGTAAAGTGATAGGTCTGAGAAACGGTGAAGTAAGTTTCATTGATCTGTCTATGTAGTTTATAATTAGAGAAATTTTTTGTTTGATGTAGTGTGTTGTGTTAAAATGGAGGATTCTGTTTGTATTGATGTCTTTTCTGAACCATTTTGTTATTAATTTGTTATTTTGCCTAATGATCGTCATGTCTAGAAAGTTTAAACATTTTTCTGATTCAATTTCAAGAGTGAATTTAATTTTTTCATGGAAATTGTTTAGAGAATTTAAAATTGTTTGTATTTTCTCTTCTGATGTAATGATAAGACACTATCACTATCACTATCACTATCGACATATCTTTTGAAAATGGTACTAAACTAAACTAAACGACAGATTAAACGGACACAAATACTCAAAATTACCAACAGCTTTACGTAAACATACACAAACATTAAAACACACATTCAATTTCGATGGAGTTAAAATCCTAGATTACGAAAAGAACAAAAAATCAAGAGAATTTCTGGAAATGATTCATATTAAAAAAAAAAATTTAATAAACGATAGGACAGATATTAAAAATTTACACAAAATAAATTTTACTTGAAACACATGACTCAAATCAAGTCTCTGTCTATTTTTCTTCTTTTTTCTTTTTACCGTTTCTAAGCAATTGTTATCCAATAATTTTCTTGTCATTTATACATCCGTCAATTTGTAAAATCTTGAAAAAGGGTACAGCCCGAAACGTTGATAAAAAAATAGTAATTTTTCAATTATTCAACTTTTTGAACACCCCTAATAATCAAATATCTGAATTCAAATAAATACATCTTAAAGGGGTAAATTTCATCAATAAAGAAAAAAAAAATCTATTAATGTTCGTTTGTTCGTGTTTGTTCAAATCGTCCACTGAATAACGCTGATATTCAGCCCAGCTTATTTGCTACGACTATAGGAAAGTTATAAACTAATCAAAATGATGTTTGTGCCCAAACGCATGGTCTGACAGCGAGTTACATTTTTCAAAAAGGCACGTCTAATGATTTCAAAAGAATCCAAAAATTTGTAAAAATACACACAACCAAACTATTATTCAAACTTGGCGCATGTACGTGCGATGCTATCGTTTGATGTTCGAAAACAATTTCAGGCGCCATCGCTAATGGATCCGATACTGCTAATATTATCAGCTAGGATCGCTCAATTTATCATAGTCCAGTTGGTTTGGTACCTGATTCACAATAAAAATATATTTCTGGAGAAATTTTTTTCATTTCTATTTTTGATATCGTTTTGAATTAAAGTAACCTTTAGCGTTTTTTTATAGCGAGCGGGGCAGTCGCACCAAGTGCAGTTTACATCTACTTTATAGCGATTTTTTAAAGAATTCATTTTCTCATATTGTTGGGACGGATTCGCCATCATAATTTTTTATTCGTTATAAAAATTGCAAATGTCTCAAATGAAAAACGTCAATGGATAAAACATATCAACCTTGAATTATACCACTCCGAAATAAATATAAGTGACGATTTCGCGTTTGTACTACTTAAATTTATGAACACTCAACATGATATAAAAGTAGAGAAAGTTGTTCATTCATTTTATTACCAAATAAAAAATTATTTTGATTAAAATAGTTCTAAATATAGAAATAGGCAGAAATCCATCGAACGGCTTTACCAAATTCCATTAATAAAAAATTGCAACTTGTCGGCAGTGGTTTACTTCGCGTTAAAAAACTTTCTCAACAAATCGCTTTAACTGTCTATTTTCCGACGTGATCGTACCGAAATAATTGCCGGAATTCGGGAGATTGGGAGGAGCTCCACCCCCGACGTCGGTCGCGCGTCACCGGCACGTCGCGACGCTCCCGTTCCGCTCGGCGTTCATTTCTTCGTCGGCCTCTGAAGCGTAGTTTTTTGAAAGACGCAACCAGAAGCGGTAAGCATATTTTTCCTTCATAAATTTTCAGTGATTTTAAAAAGTATAAACGAATAACGTGGGTTTTTCATTTATCGGACTTTTTTGAGGTCTTCAAAAAAATTTATATTTATATAATTTATATATTTTGCTGTGCCCTAGGTCGCGGTTCATTTTCGTAATCAATGATCACGCAACTTTTTTTGTTCTCCGGTCTAAAAAGTTGCACTTCAAGTTGTTATTGAATTTTTCGAAAAAAATAAAAATACACTGGTTAACCTAGAGTGACAACTAAATCATCAAAATATTTTTACGCGTCCTGGACGTGTTCCAGTTCCAATTTTTCCCCATCTGTTTCGTATCGAAATTTGCTTAAAAGCACCCGAGAACATGCAAACAAAACTAAATTTAAATCGCCGATAAATTTCGAGGACTTTTTTCTGCTTTCAGATAAATCGGGGTAGAATGGCGCCGAAAGCGACAAGCGAAGCGGGAAACTTGATGATGACATATTTGATTTTGATAGCGCTCCTGGGAGCCCTTTGGCTCATATACGTCGGCTTTATTTGAAGGTGAGGTGGCGCCAAAATCAGTTTCATCTCGATGGTCGTCAGTTAAATCGCTATTCGATGCATCGCATCGAGTTTATTTTAGGCGCATCATAGCATCGACGCGGCTACTCAAATCGCGACAGTTATTTTCGTACTTCTGCATTTTGTAATTCGGTAAACTCTCTCGGATTTGCGGCGTTTATTTCCAAAGTTTTTCTTATTGGCAAAAACACTATTTTTTCTGTCCGGCCGGCATTTTTTCTCATCGTATTAAATTTTATTTTAAACCGAATACTTTTTAGCACGATCGAGAATGATGTTTGAAAAAACTTTCGCTGAAAGCCAAGGATAATTTGTTGTTCTCAATAAGCATTTGTTACGCGGTTTACTCTGAATTCACGAAGGCTTGTGTGAAATTTCAAAATAATTTTTTTTTTAATTGGGAAAAAACCTGTTTTAAATATATTTGGTGTCTATTTTTGTAAATATAAATATTCCTAATAAAATTACACGCAGTGAAAACTTTCATAAATCCTTTAAATTTCGTAACGATAAAACGTAATTCAAATTCCAAAATTTCAGCATCAGCCCCGAATCGACGTTAATGGAGAGATCATCAGATATTCACCGATGGAATGTTTGTATTTTTATAAAATATGAATTTGTTGAGGTTTATTCATCCTTTCTCGTTGTAGTTTATTAAGGAATAAATACGTTGATATGAGAGTAAAATTTAATTTGGCGTCAACTATTTAATTTTATCATTATTTATCAAAAAAATTATTTTCAATAACAAATTTAACAGTTTGTAACAATATATTCCTTTCTCGGCGTATTTCCCCGTCTAACAGTTTTTCCAAAAGTGTAATGCGACGTTTCTTAAAATTTTGATTTGGAAATTCGTCAAGTTTCTTTGGCTTTGCGCGAATTTTCTTCACGTTTTTCCGCTTTCTCGTAACAGATTTTTGTTCTTTACTTTCTTCTATGGCTAAATTTTTTAAAGGGTCTGATTTCTCAATTTTCACCTCAACAGGTGCCGCATCGTTCCCTTTATTCTCATTGTCATCATCCAGTTCTGAATCCGATCCATATGCGCTTAGTAAAGCGCCCAAAGAACTATTAATCTGGATGACATCTGACGCTTCTGCTTTACTGTCTTCCCATTCATCATCCTCAAAATCGCTTGAACTCGACGAGTCTTCGTATAGTTCCGATGTGCCTCTAAAAGGAAAGAGATTCCCGTTCCAGTCAGCTTTGTCGTCGATAAGGGATTTTGGTTGAAATTTTTTAAGATTTCGATCGATTTTTTTCTTCTTCACTTTGAGGGATTTCTCCCGTCCGTTCCTTCTTGGTTTCGATTCTCCACTAGTCACTGAATTAAAAAAGATTACAGTTTGTTTAGTTATATTAAGTCTGGGTGCACAGTATTGTAAATAAGTATTCGGAGACTGTTACTCACATCTAGATTTATCTTTCCCAAACTTGTTATCCCTTTCTCCTATCTTCAATCCACGCCTCAACAGTTCTTCCTGTTGTTGGTACCTTTTTTCGACATTCTCCTTCGTCGGATATCGTAGCTTCCTCTCTGCCACCCATCTGGCGATCTCTTCGGGCGTATTCAAGCGTCGAATTTTCTCGTACAGTCCTGACGAGTGGTGCAGTTGAACGTGTTTCTCGATCGTATCTTCGTCGGCTACGTACATACAATCATCAATTCCGCAAACTCTATGCCCAGAAATATGTTCATTGAGTACATCCTCGGATTCGAAGTCTTTCTCGCAAGTGTCACAAGAGAAATACGTTTCTTGCTCGCCGTAATGATCTTCCTCGATTTTGTGACCCTAAACGAAAAAGGAAATGAGATGTCTGCCAAAATTAAGAGCAGGGAGACGATTTTACAAAGACGTATCAAAACCAAAGAACGATTTTTGTCGGGAAAATATAAATTGACAAAATTTCAACTTACTTATCCTTTCCATTTGCCGAGAGAAAAATCTGAGTTTCTCGGCGAACTTGCTCGATAATAAATACATAAATTTTTCTTTCGCTAGCGTGAGTGTCTCTTGAGGAAAATGTTGAATTTCCGAGCATCGATGAGAATGCTGAGGAACAATAATTTTTGCGATATTTATTGAAACAACAATCAATTGAATTTTTTTTTTCTAATGTTATACTTACTGAATAATCAAAAATAGTTCTTTCGTAAAAAATATCAAATCACAAAAACTACAATTGTAACCTCTGTTTATACGGCCCGATGAACATAGATTGACTGTTCTCCTACTTCAGATTGTAGGGGAAAAACCAATTTTCATTGAATTCATCGAATGGCAATCAAACAAAAAATATCAATGAACATATCAGCCTTGTACATCATTTTATTTGAAAAATGTCAACTTCTTATCAATTACATAATTACAGTGTATGAAAATACCTGGTATTTTCTGGTCATTTGAATATGAACGTAGGAAAAATATATTTACATTCTAATCAATTTTCTGAATCTAAAGATATTACAGTAATTTGTAATAAAATAATAAAAAGAATTTGGGAAATTGTGCCGAGTACTTGGATGTTCCAACTGCTCAAAATCAGGTGCAATGTTGGACATACATCCGGTGCTGACTCCACAACTATCCAACTTTAAACACACACATTTAAAAAAAAAACCAACATAAATATACATCCAAAACTTTGGCAATGTTCTGAACGGGACTGATAATTCAAAACCAAACAAAAATCGAGCAATATGCAGTGGTCACTTCGGTTTTATCGAGCTGGCTTTCTTGAACAATATTTTGACCGTGAATTTTGGTTTGCTCTGCATGTCCCTTATCATTCTCCTGGAAAGATCCAAAAAACGTTTAAAACGTGTTTCGCTTATGATCGGAACCCTTTTTTGTTTGGATGCCAACATTTTGGACGAAAATCGACGCGATCAAATTACCCGCAGACACGATTGAACTCGGACGATCGTTAAATGATTCATGCAACGTCGACGTTCGTCCGTGTGAAAACGTTTGGGCACAGAGGAAACAAAACAAAATTGAAATACCTATAATTGGACGTCAGCTGTATAGTCAATGGGAGCCATGATACGTTCGAATTTTACTCCCACAGGCAACAGTTGAGGTATACGCACCTCCACACTCTCGTACTCCGTCTCGGCGTCTTGGTAAAGCTTCGTGCACTTATCACGTTGCGCCAGATATGTTTTCCATGCGTCAGTCGTGAATGTCGCCTTGGCGTTTGCCAGCAGCTCATCTTTCTTGCTAAATTCCAATCGAATCGCCTCGGTGACCCAGGGTTTAGATAGATCAATTGGCTTGGCGATTGTCTTTCGCTTTTTAATTATTCTCCCCTTTGAACCGCCTGTAGATTTAAATGGTACCGATTTTCAAGGGAACAACATCGACATATTCAACTGTATATTCTAAACCCTACGCTGTTATGGCAATGATATAGTTTTTCCTCCCCCCATTGGTGCATGAATTTTCAAATATGACTTGAAGAAACAATCAAAAGCAAAACGAATACATTTCCCCCGACACTCCTGACGTTTGGGACCAAAACATCACATGGGAAGTGTCTTTTTATACGGTTTGTATATAGATTGAGTTATTTGAAGTTGACACTCACATATTATATTATATTAGAACATCGTAACAATTTACTTACTAATGAAACCTCCTCGAAGTCTTGGCGGAAATCCTCTCATTGGTGGCGGCATAGGCGGTCTCATTAGACGTGGTGAAGGTGGAGGAGGCCGCATACCTGGCAGCATAGGGCGCATTAGGGGCCGCATCATAGGTGGGGGTGGCAGAGATCTGGGCGCTGGGTACATCATTCGGCTCGGCGGGCCACCTCTTCTAATCATTCCACGTAATACTGGTGGTGGTGCTAGAGGTCCTCTCACTGGTTGAAACGAGGAACCAGGCCTGGCAAACGGTGAATGACGGAATGAGGTTCTGCGGTTGAAATCGTTTCTAAAGCCGCGACCGCGAGCTTGCATTGGTGCAACCATACTTCGTTTGACTGAAAGGTTTAATATTTTGAGTTATGATTGTCAAAAACTAATTAAACAATCGTACTCACCACTTCAACACCACCTATGTTAATTTCTCGCGTGAAACTGTCACAGAATACGTAAAAAGTATAGGTTATGTTTCAGGGAGGATCATAGAAATTTTTAGATCGCTTTCTTATTTAATTTATGTCAGAGAGTTGTATTTCATAAAATACTCTGTGGTTATTTTCATTTCTTTGTCGAGAATAATGTTAATAAATGAATATGTGAAGCAATGAACAACAATTTTCTTGGGAGCAGATGAATGTGAGGTTTACTGTTCCATAGAGTAAAGAAAAACATTATTGAAACGTATATATATACGTTTTACAACATCTTACGACTTTTGAAATTTTCATTAATATTTCAATTCTTAACAAATGTATTGTGATTATATATAAGTATAAAATCACATATGTCCCACTTGTCATAATCTTTCGCATGGGATTAGACAGTGCGCGTATCAGCAAAAGATAGAAATAGCGATTTCATCTCACTTCGTAGCGCCTCCACTCGTAACCATTAGCAATATATAAACAAACGACATCGAAGGCGACGGTAACCTTGTTAATGATGACCTTGACGTTCAAAACTATTTGACAGTATGATAGGTTATCCGTTTTCTGTGAATTATCCGAATTTTTCACAACGATAGCTCTGCCGTTTCCAATGGAGAAATTTTGAGTAACGTAATTACATTAGTCTTGTTTACCGGCCTATTATTTTTTGGTTAGTAAAATATGGCTTCACAAGCACAATTTTTGGATCAGGTATGTTTTCATTCTTTTGAAAAGTTGTACAACATGAATTCGTCTCACTTTCAGCCGAGATTAATTCAAACCATCGTTGCCCTTGATATGCTACGCATTAAAGAAGAAGTACAAAGTGGTGATGTTAATCATATAGGTGAGAATTAAAAAATTGCACACTTGTTACCTACATATTCAATCATACTTTTGAACATCAATATGAATGTTAAGTTAGTTTATAACTTTTTGGTTTTGATGAATATATTTGACAGAAGTAATATCATGGTTACATTTTAGTTGTCCCAAATTTTTATGTGTAAGAACATGAAAATGGTTTTTTAATGTTGTGATATACAACAAGATTTGTGGGAACAAATCTTTTATGTGGTGGTTACTTTTATCCTTAATTTTTGATGTTGTTTAATTCGTATTAATGTGCTTTCAATAAAATAAAATGGCTGTTGGTGTCTGTGGTCAGAATTAAATGATTCTAATCTAAAGACAGGTTTTCATTAATGCCTTGATATAATCAGGAAATCTATATAAATCTGTATTTAGGCAGATAACTGGTAACTACTGGTAACTGTCACTCACAGTCAAACTAACCATATATCAAACTATGTTCATTTGTCCTTTCATGGCCTATTATGAATTAGTGATTTTTTCAAAGAACAAACAATGTAAAGCCATACATTAAATAAATAAATAGTGAAGCTACTGCAGTTATCCTTGTAAATGTAATAATTTGAATGAAAACGGTAATTACAATTACTGGCTTGACTATGGCTTAAATGCTTTAATAATTTGAAACGTTAATTGAGACATTTGACAATTTACTGAAATCAAATATAGAAGAAATATTGAAGATCGCCATTGGGCACTCTGACAAATTCGTTTCTAAATTTATACATTTAACAATTTTTTTTAGTAACAAGTTGTCTTCTAGAATTACAATTCGGCTTATACACAGATAATAATGCTAATGTCGATTATGTTATATTCTGTTATAGATGAAAGGCAACGAAGTCCGCTCCATTTAGCGGCGTTCAAAGGAGAACCCGAAATAGTAAACATGCTGATCAAAGCTGGGGCTGAAGTCAACGCACGTGACTGTAAGGGTATTTCTCCACTTCATGTAGCCTGTTTTGTTAACTCAAAACCGGTGGTGGAGATATTGCTCAAGAACAACGCCGATATTTACGCCAAGGACAGTTTGATGCATACACCTCTGCATGTTGCAGCATCAAGCAATTCCTGCGACTGCTTGAAACTGTTGTTAGATAATGTCCAGGACGTTGACGTCACTGATGAGTCGGGTCGAACCGCCCTACACTTAGCGGCAAATAATTGCCACGTAGATGCTCTTAGATTATTAATATCTAAAGGCAGCGCATTAAATAAATATGATGAAACTGGGCGCACGCCATTGATATATGCTGCACAAGCGGGAAATGCCGATATCATCAATTTGCTGTTAGAAGCCGGCGCCAACATAGAAGCACCTGATCGGAATGGATTCAAGGCTCTCCATTTCGCAGCAGCTAATGGTAAGAGAATAACTGGTTCCCCCATTCAGATTTCACCTCCACTCTGAAACTAGGATAAACATAAAACATTTGACGCAAATCATTTTGTATGGAGAATATAAAAATAGAAAATTGAATCAGCCTTTTGAAACATTGAACTATAAGTTGCGTCGAAAATTAAAAAAACTAAAATTTATTGAATTCTGTTAACATGATGTATAATACATTCTAATCCTCATCGAGGTCTCCCATCTCGTCGCACTTGCGCTTAACACCGGTCCTAATGATGAAACTGCCTCCAATCTTGTTCTTCTTGCTTTGCGACTTATCGATAGCGAGCGCGACGAACGGTGCTTTCTGTTCGGGAGTCATCGTTTTCCAATGACGCCATCCCATCAACGATACTTGAACACTTGGCAAATCGGGGTGAAGAAGCTCAAATTCTCGTAGAAAATTTAAAAACGGGTTTGTCGATATCGGCGCTTTTCCGCGAACACACGTCTCAGCATCGTCTTGAAAAATTCTATCCATATCAAGAAAGTACAAATATAATAAGGACGAACTTGAATTTCGTTCTTCAAGAGAAGATTGACAATTCAGAATTAACAATTCGTAAAATCTACTACACCACTCTCGTTTGTTCAGGACTTGCGGCTTGCTTGATTTTCTTCATTTTAGTTACAAGTATACTTGATATACAATCATATTAAAACGTTGACTTGATGAAGTCCATGTTTGTTGTGTTAAGGTTACGACATCATAACTAGAGCGCTCATCGATGCTGGAGCAGATGTGAATGGTCGCAACGTCTTCGGAGACACAGCGCTGCACATGGCCTGTTTCTGCGACAAACAGAATAGCGTGGATATTCTGTTGTCGGCGAACGCGGACGTGAACATATCAAATCTTTACGGTCGCTGTGCTATTCACGAGGCCGCTTGCACTCGAGCCGGCAACGAATGCTTGAATCTCCTTTTGTCAAACAACATCAACGCGAATAAACCCACGTGGGACGGCAAGACTGCGTTGCATCTGACAGCGATCAATGGTTATTTCACCAGGAGCAAAGCGCTTTTGGATAATGGCGCTATGGTCAATTGTAAGGACAATAATGGTTGTACGGCTTTGCATATTGCTGCGCTTTTGGGCCATGATCTTCTGATGAATACCTTGATTTCGTATGGGGCCGATCCAATGTCAAAAGGGTAAATGCACTTCAATTATCGAGAATTTATGATAGAACATCACAAAAAAAACGACGTTTGAAATGAAAAAAATTAAACTTCCAGCGATTTGGTTAGATTTTCTATAATATTTTGCATAATGTATAATATAAATATACAGGCTGTCCGGGAAAATGTGGGACATCGCTCGGATTCAGATAGAACATTAAAAAATAAGATGACAAATTCCCATAAATTTTTTTCCTACGGAGAATACGGCCTCCTAAAGGACGCCTCTGGTAATCAATTTTTCTTTTAACTTTTAAACTGCATTTTTTTAAATCTAGTAATTTTGTCGGATTAAATACCCTAAATTAAAACGTTTCTTTTTCTTGAATGTCTTTCGTAACACACTTTGCAGCAGACAAAAAAATTAGAAATCATGGTTTCTCTTTGATAAATATGAAACATTAATTCTTTTAATTTTTTTTTCTCGAAATCGGCTGATTTTACCGACAGTGAACACGAGTACTTTTTCTTTAGCTTAATGTTCAAAGTATTCAAATTTATTTTTTAACTCCTTATCATACAGGATGTTAAAAATGTAAGCAATAAAATGTACAACCTAGTCTGCCCCTAGAAAACTAAACAAGCTAATTATGTTTTAAGGGCACTATTTTAAGAAGTCCTTGCTACTGTTATTCAAGTTGCAAAGTTATTCAAGAAAAATTGATTACCAGTGGCGTCCTTTAGGAGGCCGTACCTCCGTAGGGAGGGCCGCTAGGAAAAAATTTATTGGAACTTGTCATCTTATTTTTTAATGTTTTATCTGAATCCGAGATTCCGAGATTTTCCCGGACACCTGTATAAAACCAAAATCTTACAATAACGAAATCTTATAATAATATTGTCAGAGATAATTGTTATCTTAAGAATGCTTCTAAACTATGAATGTTTGTTTTGATTCACCAGATACAAAGGACAGACTCCACTACATATGAGCTGTCGTTCAGGATCTATAGAGTGCTGCAAGAAGTTGATGTCATTGGACATTGACGTGAATGCTGTCGATGATCACGGAATGACTCCTGTGCATTGGACTTCTGTTAGCGGGTAAACTACTTATTACTTACAACATATCACCCTTAGGAAATCTAAATCGTTTCTACAAATTTTTAATGATACTTGGTGATTTCTACATTTTTTGCTTGTGTTCCTTATTAGTTCAGTCATTAGAAAAAAATTCCAGTGCTAAATAAAAAAAAATTAATTACAGGTAGTGACCCAGTGGAAATCGTTTAGGGTTGTGAGTACAATATGAGGTTTCCATAAAGACTGTTATCGAGCGTCCTAGTGGGTGGGGGTGCAGTTCAAAGTTTTGAAATCACACCTTTTCGCTTCTAAATTTTAAACCATTGATTTTCTTGAAAATATCTTCAAACAAATCTTTTAGATGCCAGCATTACCTTCACCTTGAATTTGGTTTCGTTCAATTCGGGTTGACGGTTAAAAAGAAAACTGGAAAAAACTTCTCAAAATAGTCGTTTTTTGCAAACGTGATATTTACGACGCCAAATTTTTCTTGATATTTTTCATCATTTTAAAATGAAGCTCTTATAGCATCAAATCTAACTAAATAAAAAAAAAATTATTACGTTCATCGTTAACGAGATATAGCAATTTGTTTATAAAAAACTGTCTTTTTCACGAGAAAACGTGCTAGTTGTCGGCAATATTTTTCGATTTTTTTTATTTGAGTATTATAGCTGAAGACCCATATTTTGCTTTACTGAAAATTTTCAGATTAGAAAATGCGAAAAAGACTACTTTTTAAGACATTGAAAATAATGTACATTTTTTTTATAAACAAAGAGCCTCAGAAGGTTTATTTTGATCTTCAGAAATTTCATTTTGTCGCGACTCATTCATTCATTCATTCATTCATTTTGACACTCCAAGAAATCTTGTACGACTTTTTGAACGCGAGTTGCATACGCGCCAAATCGCTATTCTCCCCAGGACCCCATCGACCGCAAGACGAGAATGCGACGACCCGTCCAAATTTTCATCTTTTTTTTCCCACAAACACGTGGTTTATTTCATATTCCTCTGAAGCAACATAAAATATAATTCATTGGGAAGTGTATGAAGTTGAATTAATTCCTAAATTGTTGTTTATAAAGCCACTGTGATGTTTTTAAGAAAAAAAATGCAACTCGCATTCAAAAAGTAGTATATTTCTTGAAACGTCAAGCCTTTTATTTCAATGCTTATTTTCATTCGCGATAAATTGGAATTTCTGAAGTTCAAAATGAACCTTCTGGGGCTATTTGTTTATGGAAATAAATGTATAAAAACAATCTGTGACCCGCCAAGTTGCAAGCTGCTAGGTTTTGTGCACGTGTCTTGATTTCGATCAAGTAAGTAACAAAATCCTTTACGAAATTTTTGACTCCCGCTGTCTATATTTGTTATTCTCTAAATTTTGTTTAACCTCGAACGTTATCTAATTTTAATTTGCAATAGCGTTTTATTCTGTTATTGATATCCACTAATCTCGACTTTAATTTTAATTAAAAAACATACCATGGGGCAGGTTATTACAAGTTTTTGGGGTAAGTTGTTACATGTAACTACCAGCCTCAGACCTTTTATTACCGTTCATCTCGATGACTGACATTTAAAAATGTTTACGTTGTATCTGCTGCGGCAGAAGTGCTGTAGTGTCTTGAAAATGTTAGATTTTAGTTTGACTAAAGTGCCAAGTTAAAAAAGTATAAATATTTTATTACATGTAATAAATTATTTATACTGACGAAGTTTAATTCAGTAATGAAAAAGCGTTTTATATATAAGATTTAAGAAAGTTCCTGCCAAAGTTATATCATTATTAGTGTTGAAGGATAAAAAATTACGATACAGATATTACATCTACTCATACATGTTATAAGACTGTTTAGAATGATCTCTTTTGTTGATAACGTTTCGAAATTATGAAAAAAATGATTTTTCATTGATGATTTTGTTTATTTACCTGCTGTAACATCGTGTCCCGAAACTTTAACAACTAGTCCCAAGTCAGGGGTAAGTTGTTACAATCGACTTGTCCACTCTGACAAAAATTACGTAAATTTTAATATTTTTCCAATAAAATTTTACTAGCTGAATGGACACACTAACGGTAAAAGCAATCAAATGTATACATTATTTGATAGCTTTTGTGATATTAGCAATTATCTAAAAATTGTAACAACGTGCCCCCGCTCCCCTCCCTTATTTTCAATGTTGAAAAAAATAGTCTTTTTCGCATTTCCTAGTCTAAAAATTTTCAGCAGAGTAAAATATATATAATAATATAGTGTTTATTCAATTTCTGGGTATCAGCAGCGGCGTAAAGAAAACTCTTTTATTTTTTAATCTCGAGCTTTCGAAGATCTGTTTAATAACTTTTCTTCATCATCGGGAGTTCTACAAACGATAAACATGAATATCAGGTGAAAACATTGAATTTTTACCTACAAAACAGTGAGAATTTACCGCAAAATTTCTGAAAAAAGGTCGTCAGAAATTGAGAACATGTTATACAATCGAAAAATATTTGACGAATGTCAAAAGAATAATACATACATACTATGATAAAATTAGAAAAATAAATTTGGAATGTATTCAACAAAAATTGTGTGATTTCGATTTTGTTTTTGAATGGAGAATGTTCAACGTCGATTTTGTTTGTCTATTTCTAATAGATTAGCGTAAATTATATTTATTCCTTCAAAGTCTCTTCTTGAATTAATTGCTGAAGGTTCTTGATTAATCCTGAATGATTCAATAAATTCCCTCACCATCGAAATATTCTCTGAGTCCAAAACGGTTATTTCATCATAATTAGGTTTATGTCCAGTTTCAGTTGTGTGTTTAGACAAAGCACAAGAATTAACTCTTCTATTAATATCACTTCGGTGAGATGTTATTCTTTTGTTAAGTGTTCTTTTAGTTTCACCTATGTATACTCCATCACAATTAAAATTAACATGTTCTCAATTTCTGACGACCTTTTTTCAGAAATTTTGCGGTAAATTCTCACTGTTTTGTAGGTAAAAATTCAATGTTTTCACCTGATATTCATGTTTATCGTTTGTAGAACTCCCGATGATGAAGAAAAGTTATTAAACAGATCTTCGAAAGCTCGAGATTAAAAAATAAAAGAGTTTTCTTTACGCCGCTGCTGATACCCAGAAATTGAATAAACACTATATATCTACATCAGCAAATAAACGTTCGAATCAATATAATAATATATATATAATAATTAATCGAAAAAAATTGAAAGATATTGCCGACAACTAGCACGTTTTGCCATGAAAAAGGCAGTTTTTTATAAACAAATTGTTATATGTCGTGAACGATGAATGTTACAATTGTTTTTTTCATTCAGTTTGATTTGATGCTATAAAAGCTTCATTTTAAAATGATAAAAATATCAAAAAAAATTTTGCGTCGTAAATATCACGTTTGCAAAAAACGCCTATTTTGAGAAGTTTTTTGCAGTTTTCCTGTTAAGCGTCAACCCAAATGGAACGAAACCGAATTCAGATTGAAGGTATTTTTGTTATCTAAATCTTTTGCTTGAAGATATTTACAAGAAAATCCATGATTTAAAAACTAGGAGCGAAAACGTGTGATTTCGAAACTTTGAACCGCACCCCTACCCCCACCCCCTAGGAGGCTCGACAGCAGTCCTTATGGAAACCTCCTATTTCACCTATTTCCACTGGGTCACTAGCTGTAATTAATTTTTTCCATGAAATTACTCCATTGATTGAACTATATTCGTCACTCGAATGAGTCGACTTACATTTTTTGACGGAACTAATTAGCATATTACGTCAATTTCAGTTGCGCATGCGCAGAAAATTGTTGGAATGATTCGGGCGTGTCCTTGAACTTCTATGCTAGCACGTCGTTACTTATTAGTTCACGGTTATAACTGTTATTTCTGGTGTCACATTTTTCGATTTGCAATATTTAGGATATCTTTAAAAAGTTGACATCAAAAAAATTTTTAAGGATATTTATTAACAAAATTGCACCAGCGCTATGGTGCAATGAAAAGTGTGTTTATAAATTTAAGCATTAATAACCGATATATTGTTTTTCCCTTTAACTGATGTAATTAAGCAAAACCAAAAATTATATCCTGTACGTTGTACCTTCCTTTTTTTATACAGCTCCAACAAATGTCTCGAACTTTTGATAAGCAACAACGCCGCATGTGGTGTGGTTGATAATATGGGCCGCCTGCCTCTGCATTATTCCGCCAAATACGGTCACTACCAAATGTCTCTTTCCTTTTTCGAAATGGGACAGTCAATCACCGCAGCAGATAAAGATGGCACCACTCCGTTGCATTTCTCTGCCTTCAAAGACAGAACCGGCAAATGTTTGGAATTCATGATCGAACGTACTCCAGATTTGACGATCAAAGATAATCTTGGATACACGCCGATGCATTATGCCATCACAGGTGAATATTCCAAATAAGTACAAAAGGATATCCGAATATTATTCCTTTCTTAGGCAAAAACGATGCTTCGGTTCAGTTGCTATTAAGGTCCGGAATATATTCCGGTTATCTGTCCGCTTCCTTAGACGGTACGTCACCTGTTCACTTAGCTGCAAAATTCGGTTACGAGCAGATTTTAGAAAATCTGATCAAACATTGGGCACAAGTAAACGTTCGAAATAATACAGGTAGATTTAAGTAAATCAGTATCAGACTACTTACTGTTGTAACTTCACTACTTTAGGTGCTACTCCGTTGATGCTCGCTAGTCGACAAGGTCACGTCAAATGCGTGGAGACGCTGATCGAATCGGGCGCCAAAGTCAAGTTCTGTGATATCATGAAAATGACTGCTCTCCATTTTAGTGCCAAAAATGGTCATCATCAATGTCTTGCACTTTTGCTCGAGAAAGAAAGCGGGAAAAAAACGATCGATGCCGCCAACAAGTTGGTTTGGAAAACATCCCGATTGTTAATTTTCATGAATTGTTGATTTCAGACTAAAAATAACGCCATTGATGATCGCCTGTGCCAAAAATCGCATAGAATGCGTAAAGTTGTTGCTCAGACATTCTTTAGACGTGGATAAAACGGTAAACGCTGTAGATCATAAACTTCGCTCGAGTCTTTTCCGAGCGGTCGTTTTTGGATATACGGATATTCTCAAATTGTTGTTGTCGCATAAAGCGAAACCTAATTTTCCCGATGTACACGGAAAAACTGCAATACATCTAGCGGCCGCCTCTGGGTATTACGCTTGCCTTAAAATTCTCCTCGATGTTTTGAGCCCTGAGGACGTGACCGTCGAAGATGGAAAGGGATGTACAGCTTTACACTGGGCTTGTTACTTTGGTAATTAAATTATAAATTTTTTGTTGAACACGCGAAACAAAATATTCCTAGGTCACGATGGATGTGTGCAACTCCTTCTTGAAACCAATCTTTTTCAATGTCAAAACAGGAACGTTGCCCCCCTCATGGACTGCGCACGGTAAGTACTCTCTCGGACGATCTCATTAAAACTGTTCGTTTCGCAACTTTCCTTAGTACATCTGGATCAAATAAATGCCTTCAATTGCTAGTCAATCATTTTGAGAAAAACACATCCACTCTACCAAAGAAAGAACACCCGTCTTTGTCCCACGTGAACGGGAAGGTATTGGGCGAAATAGAATCGAACGTGAATGCGACCGAAAATGATGATGAAGAGCTCGTGGTGTGCAACTCTGACAGTAAAACAAACAACGTTTTTGGTATGTTCTAAGTTAATTTTTGAGACAATTATATCGATTATAAAAATGAAACTGCGATGTGTCTCTGTTGCATTATTTTAGCGATACTTAGTCTCAATATTCCTGGCAAGGCGTGAATAACATCGAAACATTTAGAAATTATTTTTCTTATAATCTTTCAAATAGTACACATTTTTGGAATATGGCTCGAAAATATTGAAATTTGACATCAATAAACCAGGTTATTTTATGCACTTTTTTCTAATACAATTAATTTTTCGAGAAGAGTAATAATGTTCCTCGAACATTCAGTACATAAAAAAATATACTAGGTGAGTTACGTTTTGTTTCGAGGATGAAAATACGTTTTATTTTACACGCCCCTATTTTCATTTGATGGCGTTCATTTCGCCGGACAGTTATTTATCAATCTCGGATTATTGTCGTCAGGTGACACGTTCAAACCGGCACACTACAAAATTAACGAAGAAAATGGATTTCAAAAGTGCTATTTCGAATCGGCTCAGAACGATGATTTGGATTTCACGTTCCATTCTTCATGTACGTCGCAATCGTCGACGGACGAACCTCGGCCGAAAAATACGTGGAACGCGGAAAAACTTTTCCTAATGAGATTTTTGAGAGAAATGAGTAATAAGAAACTCGATTGTTTGGATTGTTGCGGTGAAAGATGTCCGGAATGTTCGATACGGTTTATAGTGAAGAAGTATCTCCTGGTAGAATGGAAAAAATCAGTTGTTTTTAAACGGAAATGAGTAAACATTTTTCAGGGTAAAGCGTCGTGGAGTGAGTTGAAGATGTTTTTTCGGAAGTTTGAGACGGGCCTATCGGCCGAGTATGCAAGCGATTTGATGTCACTTAAATTCGCTTTCAATTGTCATGATAAGGATCGCGAAATGAGTCATATGTTCGAGAAACTAAGAAGGTTTTACAAAGCTATGCTCGTGGAAGACTGGCAATACTAAAAAGCGTAACCATTTGTTGCACTTGTAGCTACGAATAGTCTCTGGTTTCGGATGAAATTTTTTTGTGATGGATACGCGCGTCCGTATTGAAATTTTGAATGGAACTGGGTGCAAACATTTAATCGTTCTTATTATTAATAAATTTGTATGTGTGTTAAAGACAATGTAGAAATGAATGGTTGTATATTGTCTTTCTTCAATAAAAATTCAATTCCAATGTATTTATATGTAATTAATATTTCAGAACGTGCCAAAAATACAACGATCAACTAGTTTTATCATCTTATTTGATTGAAGAGGATGAGTCAGACAGCTGTATACTGTCCAAAGATTGTGGCGATAAATTTTACTGGGTAATGAACAGAATTTCTCAGGGATTCGAAAGGTGTTTAGTGGTACTAATTGAATGGGATCATTCTTGTCTCATTCAAATTCGATAACTCCATTTACACGAAGTGTATCAAAACTTTTTTGGTCCAATAATATGGAACAACCAAACACCTCTTAATTGCTATAATAATCAGGTCAAAACCATGTGTATTTGATATTTATTCGTGGTTGGATGTAAATATTAGAAAGCAGATGTCTTTGACGTTTATGGAAAATGTAGAATGTTAAATGAATTTTCGTACTTCAAGAATATGTGCTTCCTAATATTTAAGTCCAATTAACACCCCGAAATGCCTTCAACATTTTCGATAGTTCAGTTTGATTGATTTGTAAGAATAATATTTAAATTTTATATTCAATTCACAACTAAACGATTTACGAAGTTTTGCTATTTGAACCTTGTCAATTTTGCAATAGTAAAACAGAATTTCCTGTATTTATAACTTTTTTTTCTTTATTTGATATACGTATATTTCCTGATTTCATTAATATGCGAATTGTTCCAATAATGAAACGGTTCGCACCTTAAACACATTTTTTCATAACATTCAACGTTTCGCTACAATTTTCGATCAAACAGAACTGAACTATAACGAAAATATTATTTGAAAATATGTTTTCTCGAAATAATGGAAATAATCGAAACTGTGCTATTCAAACAGGACTTTTTTGCAATGTATTAAGCAAGTAGATTTTAATATTGGTAAATTTTTTAATAAAGCGTTTTTCACAAAACAGTATGGTTTCAACTAAACCGTTCCTGATTATTTATTAACAACTACCTACTAAATTCAATTCATTTTGTCCTTGGAATTTGAGCTTTCATCTCGTGGAATTTTGTTATCTATGATAATTGTCCTTGAATACCTACTCTATATGTTAATGAAATTTGATTACATACCAAATTAGATATCGTATGTTTAAATACGACAGCATGTTACAGACGTATGATCGATTAATTATAACTTATCAACAAGATTATGATGATATCATTTTTAGATGCGTATTTTCATTTCTATTTATATTTGAATACCTCATATTTGGGATTTTCAGATCGTCACATAAATTTTTTGTCCGTCTTTTAATTTTGACGAATTCTATCTTTCATTCTTGAGATTTTTCCGAGTTCTGTTTTTTTATGCTTCGTGGAAATTTTCGAAAAAGCTCTCCAAACGTTGTGTAAGAGACCAAAAAACAAAGAGAACAAACAAGAATTAACAAGAAACTAATTTTTAGGTTTTAGTTCGAAATATTTTGAAATGAGAAAATGTATGAAATACATCCATTTCCCCCCTCCACGCCAGAAAAAACTTCATCTTCTCCCCCCCCCTCAATATATTCGCCACTACACCAAAATCTATTGAGTTTGGAAACCTGTACACATTTTTGATAATTGCAAAAAAAGCTGACATTTTGATGGTCCTATTCACACTTAGTCTTATGACTGGAATCTTAAAATTCACGGTCTTGAGGAGACCCACGGGTACATTAGAATCATTTTTGAATAAGTAAGAAAAAGTAGTCCAGAAAACATAAAAAAGTTGCTGAAATTTAAAAAATAAATTAGCAAGTGTTGTACCATTTTGTAATCCTTATTAATCGTGACAAACTTTTAAAGTTACTTGCCAAACTTGCATAGTAGCAAGGTCAGTTGAAACTGGACAAAGTATTAATGTTGCATCTTTGGTTAGGCAATAAAATTACATTCACTTTTTAGCTGGAGTAGTTGACCATAATAACTTGTGAACTAGAGTTTAAAGACGAAGATTTTTTTTGAATGGCCATAATTTTTTAAAACGTTACTTGGATCTTTTTTTTATTTTTCTGATAATTATCATGACTTACCCTATTAAGATTTCGGCTTCTGGTATAAAACTATAACTTGCGGAGAAAAAAAAGGTTCAAATCACCGAACACGCAAATGAATATTTTAATGTTGTTTCATTTATTAAAACAAAATTGAAATTACAAAGATATTAGTTTAATTGATAAATGTTTTCTGCGATCAATGTAGTGATGCCAGAAAAAATTTCGTCCTAGTGCACTTGATGAATTCATATAAAATATTGTTAATTTTTTTTCTTTAGACAGTGTTCACGAATTTAATATTATTGAGAACTATCATTCATAGTAGTTGAACCCCAATTTTTCGATAACGATTTTGACCGGATTACCACCTTTTTCCCGTATCACCTGTTTCACTATTGTATAAGAATACGGAAATCCGGAAGCCGTAAAACCTACCCTGTTACCCAATAAAAAGTAATCCGTTTTGAAGCTATTTTCGTTTCACAAAATGAATGTTAGTAGTATTGCCGAAGTCGAGATGGATTGTTGGTTGAAGACGCAATACAGACTCACGTCTAGAAAATACCAACAAACAATACAAATTCCCAAACAGTTGAAGTGGTTGTTTGTGAGTCGTAGTGATTGTAATGAAGACAACCCATGCAACCGACTGATTAGCGATGAAGTTACGATCATCCATAAGATTCATTTGGAAGAGAAAAATAAGAAAAACGCCTTGTGGAGAAACAAACATTTGGATAATGGATCGAAATTGTGGAGGAGTTTCAGTTTGCAGAATTTGAAAAGCAGGAGGGAAGCAAAAGTGGAAGCGCGCAAACAACCAATGATTCCTTCGGTTCTAAAAACGTATGAAAGAGGTGTTATTGTGGAGAAAAAAGAACAATGGTTGTGATTTTTTTTAATATAAAATGTGCGATTCATTGATTTGGCCTGTTTTACTGAGATGATATTTCCCTATTCATGAATGATGATAGTCGTTCAATACTAACATAAAATGATATTTTTGAATTTTTTAAATCGATTTAATGTAATGAAGCAATTATTCTGATTCCTCCTATATCGAAACATTGTTTGACAATTGTTTATTTTTACATCTGGGCAATGAAAAAATGAAAATTTTTTAGTTCGTTTTTTATTTGGAATCATTGAAACATAGTTATCTAATGATTGATACTTTTGTTCAGCAATAGACATTTCGAGATTATCAACTAGTCTATCGTAACAGCATTTTGCTCACTTTAAAAATCATGTGATTTGACTAATCGTTCGTGTCGACTCTTTATCTAATCCCATTCACGATTCCATGTATCCATTCATCCCAAAGTGGATGAACTCCACACGCGGTATCATTCTAAAGGAATCATCCAGAAATAAATTTCAAGGAGTACAAAGTACAAAAGGAAATACAGACCTTCGTATAACGGAAGCATACGCAATATCCCAAGAAATTCGTTATCCAGAGAAAAAGATGTTCTGAATTCAGGGGCAACTGCCAAGTAAATATTCCGTTTTAAAGAAGAATTCGTTAAATTCGCTATAAAGAGTTTTGACTGTGTTTCTGAAGAAATGAAAAAAAAACCAATTAGATACAAAGTAGCATATCAGTTTCATTGCCGAAATTAATGAACAGAGTTTTCTCCCTAAAAATAATCGTTTTCGACATCTCACGTTGTTCGCATATCGAAATTGTTTCATAGTAATCTTCTGAACATTGTAATACAATGAAACTTATCGGCTCATGAGGAAATTTACTCCAAATTTTCATCCACTCGAAAAAGTAATTTAGGAGAATTGATAAAGAAAGATAACGTTGTTCACGATGATTTGGACAGTATAAAAGAGATCACTGAAAAAAAGAATTCATTCGACAATATGAAACTCTTAAGCTGTTTAGTGATTTGTGGCTTAGCCTCCTTCTCTTTGGCTGTCCCATTGAGTGGGTAAGTAAAACCAAAGCTTATTTCTCATTATTTTTAGCATATTGTTTTCATAAATTTAGAGAGCAAGAATCAGCCAATTATTATGCCGACTCCATTTTGGAAAATTTGAAATCTGTGCTTCATGAAAATGAAGACCAATTGTTGATTCCTTCTATCGAAACTGAGGTAAATTCTAATAACAGCTTTGATGAATTTGGGCACATGTCAACTTTCAGATTCCCTTTGTGGGCGGTATCGGCAGCAAAGTGACCCTTGAGAACATTCGTTTGAAAAATATCTTAGGCCTTAGACGAAACGACAATGTTGTCGTAAGTAAACTGGCGAACGAACAGACTCGAATGGAGATTCCAATTGTTGCCGATGACATTAAAGTAAGAATCACTTTCAGATTTTTACTTCGATGTTAATACAATTTTTCAGATTAGTGTTGACTGCAGCGCTGAATTTTTTACCTACACAGTGAAAACGGCACTTGAAGGCAACTGGAAAGGCCCTAAACTCGTCGTTGTTGTTTTAGTTGAAAACGAAAATGTTTCTGTCGAAAGTGTTAAAGTTGTTGAATATGGGTAAGCAATCAGCAAATGCACTAATAATCTTAATAAAAAATTGTTTTCCAGAGATATAAATTTCAAACCAGTGAATGGAAAAATTTGGGACTTTATCGTCGAAAAGGTGAAAGAAATTATTATTCAACTCTTACCGAAAATTGAGGACCTAATAAAAGACGCAATTCAGGCTGCCATTGAGTGGCTTAAACGTACGACAAGCTCTCCCGCCACTAGTTCAACAGCGGCATTTTTCTAAATCAAAAATTGCTATCAGTTTGTTAAACAGAATTTTAAAATAAAGCGGAGGAATTAAAACATTTTCGGAAATATTGCTCCTAAAATTTCTTTAACCAACCACTCACAGCAAACCGTCTGTTAACGGTGGTTAGCTCCTGGGCGGCGTTTCAAAATCCTCAGTTTTCTCACTTCTTCTAGTTTTTTCTGTACTTTTCTCGACATACAATTTACCGAGTTTCTATTTTTTCATGTTTTGTCTACAGGAATGTTAAACTACTTTGACTTTTTTTAGGTTTTGACTGAATAAAATCCAAAATTTTTGCGTAGAATCAAAAAAATCTCTAATTTTGCTGAGAAAAAAAATTCATTGAAAAGTCGTCTTAGAATATTAGTTCTTCGTCTTTATTTAATCGAAATCTCCATGATTTCTTTAAGAACATTCGACATATTTTTTTGTCATCATGTTAAACTCCGCAGGGTTTTTTCGAATGCTTTTTAAATGTTCGTTTTCGACGTGGACATATTTTATCAAAAACTTAACAATAAATTTCGGACGAAGTCATTTCATATATATTACAATTTATTTGCATCAGCAATCACATGAGGATCCTTATTCAAAAATTTCATACACGTCAGTCGAACAAAACCAGCTTGATAACCACTCAAATAGTAAGTTGTCGCCTGTCGGTTCGGATTGACCTCGATTTTATTTATCGCTTGTAATGGGTAAATATTCGGTTTTGAAACAGAATACGCTTTAGATGATGGACCCATATTTTGCTGCAACTGCGGAGGGAAATCCGAAATAGAATTCTGAAAAATAAAAATAATATTCTAAGAAACATTTTCAATGTTGAATTTTGAGACAGTCTCCAGACTGTCGACACCTAGATCTATTCAAATGAAACATCAATTGATCTAATCAAAAACGTCCAGGATTTTGGTGATACCACACTAATATTCAACACTTACCATTTTATGATCGCAGAATATTAAGCCATATTTTGATACAACCTCTTCATAAATTAACGGCTCGTACTCATAATAATGAGGATTAAAATCCAAATGCGTGACTTCTTTATCAGAAGGTACATCTTCGTTATTAATGACGGTTTTTGTAGTCAGTTGATTGCGTAGGGCTTTTTCCTTTTCGGTATTTTCTTTCAGTCTTTCTTCAATTGTTTTTGCCTTCTCTACCAGTGTTGTGTAACCAAAAAGCTAAGAAAAAGTTTTATTAATTCCTCAGTTATTATAGTTTCGATTATTAAGGTTGTACAGTACCAGAATATCAATGTTTCAAATTGAACAAAGCTGTTTCACTCACCATCTTTTTATTTTTCATCTGCTTCCAATTAAGATTCATCAGTAGTTGCTTGGGAAAAGTGGCAAAAATTTCTCCAACAGCATTCGCCTGGACGATTCCATTCAACCAGTCACTAGTTGAGAGACAAGTGATGGCCGACGAGCAATAGAATAGATGTAATGGATCACTTAGAAAATCTCTGATTTGTTGGACAACTGTAGTAGCTTGGCCTTGACGGAAATGTCGAAATGAATGAGAAAAATCGAATAAACTTTGAACTGATTACCAGAAGTGGATGCTTCATCATAAGCTATAACTTGACACAACCAATTTGTCATCCAAACAGCGTCGTTAACTATGTTCCTTTTGACGGTTTGTATAGGGGCTGTGGTATTTCGTAAATCCCATAAGGACACGGCACGATCGTAGGAACCGGTCATCAACCAGCGACAACCATCGTTCGTATGGTGGAGGGATATAGCTGCAACAATGAATACAGTTCAAGGGGATTATTGTAATTTTTAAATAACGAAAAACTTTTGCGCCAAACAAATTACCTGATATATAGTGAAGATGTGCTTGAAATGATTTTAAAGGTGTTAAAGTGACAATATCAGCATCATCCTTTCTTCTCAAAAGGTGTGACTCCGTTTGGATATTGAATACCGCGACTAAACCGTTAGTATAACCCACAGCCAAAAATTTGTGCCCCGCTGCCTGCAATGGGATACTGATGTTAACATGTCATAAAAATGGCAACAAATCACCTTGCTCCATGACAATTTGCTGGCATAGTAATTTTTGTTCCCCAGTGTCACGTCTTGCGCAGCCAGAAGGATTAGTTTCAAAACTGGACGGGACTCGTAAAATTGACCGCTGTTTAAAGGAAGAAATCGTTTTTTATTTGTATTCCATTTAACTCTAAGGAAGAATATTTACCTGGAAGTCGATGCAGGAATTGAATAAATATAAACAGCCGAATCAGAGCCAGCCACAGCCAAAACACCCAATCTTCTCAACTTGTCGGAAGATTCGGCAGGTTCAGTCTCGTCAAAACATCCTGAAGGACACCTACAAAGCAACATATATATCGGTCTGTTTGTCAGCAACACTCAATTTCAAACATTAAAGACAATAATTTTCATTTGAAAACCTACCACTTCAAATCCCACACCGGACCATGATCGAATGCTAAACAGAACGCCATACGTGGTCGCCACATTGACATTTCCAAATTCTTCAAAGGTCCAACATCCCAAAACTGTATCACACATTTTTCATTGTAGTTTGTATCGTTGTAGAATTTATCGTCCGGGTTGTTGCGCACAGAAACCGCCAACATTTGCTTAGTACCTGTGATGGTGTGAGGCGTTGGCATCCATGCGACTGCGTTCACCGGCCCCCCACAAAACATCGTTGAATTGCCATTGTTTTCAAGATAAGATTCAAAAAGTTGAAACTTCCGAAACGTATGGTCTTTGTCGAGAACGTTCTGGAAATTGACAACAGTCGCAAAACCAACATCGCAGGAGTGGCCAGTTGTTGGTAGATATCCTTCAATACGATCTGTAGCCATAAGTTCCCAGTTTGATTTAAGACATGCGAGATGATCGTCGGGTATACTACTTAAGTAGTGGCGGTCGCAACTGGAATAGGTATTTTTTGTTTTGACGAATGTAAGGACAATCAACCTTCCACCGTTAGCTTAAGATAAAAACGAAATAGAAGAGTGAGTAATGAAATTTAAATAAAATCACAAGCTATGAAAGTAATGAAATGCAAAAAATATACGTAATCAAAACTTTGAAATAATATTGAAAGCGTCATGGAATTACATACACACAGGTGGTAGGACATAACTTAAAACGCACCTGGTTTGAAATAGGAGTACAAAAACTGTTTTGCATTTCTCATATTCTATTCACTCATTTGATAGTTTGACATACTAACTGATATTATGGAATAAATATTTCATTTTTTTCAATTAACTCACAATTCTAACGTCCACTCATATGCCTTGTCCAAAATGACGTCCTGCCTCTTATCCCAAGGAAGGAAACGTGGCGTTTCTGAAAAACACTTATTGATCACAACTTCAAGCAGCAATTTCTTATTACTTTTGGGGACAAATTTTTCCTCTTCGATACTCTGCTTCTTTTTACCTAATTTTCGATCTTTATTTTCATATTCGTCCTCCGACTCAGACTCCGCGCCTTTAATTATCACACCGTGGATGCTTTCAACATGATAAATAATATCGGCTATGGTTACTTCCACGAATAAGCAATGCTTACATACGTAACCCTGAAACGTTCGATTAGTTCAAATAGAGATATTCGATTTTACACTACATTTTCTGGTTTATTGACGCAAAAATTTAGATGTTGCTTTAGGTCTTCCGCGCTGATACACTCGAAATCGCAGTTTGGGTACTTGCAAGACACTCTTTTAGAACCTAACATTTGTTTTTGCAACATCGTTGTCGCAACATTTGATGATATGAAAGATAAATCGTCGAAGTATTTTGTAAAGGTGCTGTCAATACCAGTTGATTCCAAGTTGCATCTTTTGATTATCTTCATTGCCCTGGAATGAAATTGTGAAACGTAATTTTTCAGAAATGTATATACGTACTTTTCCGCAGCTTTTCTTTTAGCCGACGCGATCGCCGCAGTATTCCGCCTTTTAATATTTTTAGGTGTTTCTAAATTAGCTGCGCCTCCACCGCTACCATCACTACTTTTATTCATCTCGTGGAGTTGTCTCATATGGGACGGGAGACTGACTGGTAACATTTTACGATGGCAAATTTCGCAAGGCACTTTCACTTCGTCCATATCTTTTCCACAAACAGACTTGTGAGAAAGAAACCCCGTCACTGATTTCATCGATTTGTCGCATTTTTCACAGAAAAATGACTTTTTTGCAGTATACAAAGCATTTAGAATTTGCTTGACCAACGTCATGTCTGTTAAATCCTACAAATACATATTAAAATTTTCGATAATCTCATTCAATGAATTAGTACCAACGGGGTGTCGCCAATTTTCCACGCTAGGTTATTGTGGTACCTCTGTTTGTGATAATTCCAATTGTGCTTTTCGATTTGTTTTTTGCATACTGCACAAACACAGGAATCGTATTTTATGTTGGAGTTTGGCTTGGTCTCCGAGTCACAGTCCATTGAAGAATTCGATTTCGATTTTCGTTTTTTGATTGATCTGTAAATTTACAGAGTTATTTATTTTGAAGTCAACTGGTACAATATTTCGAAAATGAAAAAGCGCATTTTGGAAGTGATTTACTACCATAGCTATTCCACATTTTGATTATTAAGTAATTAGATATGCGCTCAATAAATAGTTCTTCACTTACATATCGAAATAGTTGTAATTTGTCAGGAACTTGGCTTAGATTGTGAATGTTCCTTTTTTTTGAGCTCCATATAAATTCAAATCAACTTATATTCATAAGAATTAGAATTAAAAACCACAATTTTTAACATGTCAAATGTGAATATTGATATTCGAATCATTCGAACTAGTTATAATAAAAACGATTTCTTCATTTGGCAAACTGAACCAATCCTTCCTTGTTTATTTTTTGTTTATTTTTGTCTTCCTTCTTCTCTTTTGATTCCCTAAAGCATTATTTATCCTCCATTTCTTTTTTTCTAACTAAAACTGATATTTCAGTTCAAAGTGCATTTTTTGATTTTTTGAAATTTTTTCTGAACTACTCAAACAATGACATTTGAAAATTGATTTCATTTATATAATTATTTCAATTTGGTATAAATAAGGGAAAACATAGAAACTATATTTTTATCAACAAATGTGGCTGTCAGTACATTTATTCTCTTTTTGATTACAGAAACATGTCTCAACATAAAGAGAAGTTATTTTTAGAATTTTTTTAAGACCATGCATCATCTTAATATTGATAACATATCAGTTGAGATTTGTTCTTAGTAAAAGTATTTATATTTATACTCACCTATTGGCAGGCAACTCATGTGCAGAATCAAGATCCTCTTGAAAATCGACCTGAGAAAATAGAGTATTTAACATTTGTGTTGTATTTCCGGTTTTCTTGTAATTTTTATTAGATATGCTTTTTTCCAAGATTTCCTCTTCTTTCTTATTATCCTCCTCATATCCTTCTTCTGTGTCGGGGCCTCTAAGACCAACACTTTTTAATATCCGCGTATCAATTTCTCTCCTTTCTCGAGGTGGTGTAGTTGCTACTTTTATTTCCTTATCATCTCCTGCTTCTTTTATTTCTTTCTTAACGACGTCATTCTCTAAATTTTCAGTAATTTTTTTAGTTTTTATTTCTGTTTTGATTGATAACTTGGCAGTTTTTTGTGGCAAATCTGCCCTTTCATCGCCCAAGACGATATCAGGATTTGCAAGTGCAAAATAATTTACTGACTTTCTTTTTCGTCCACTTCTTGATAGAACGTCCATTGCTGTTGGTGTTTTATCTTCAGCTCGTTCCACAGATTGCACCATTTCACTTTTTTTCTTCCTGCCTCGTTTTTTGGGAACTTTTGGAACATCGATAACATTCTCCGTATTTTTTGTTCCATTTTCAGGAGGAAATTCCTTCTCCCCATTTGTCTGGCTAATTTCAAAATTTTCCATTATCAACTTTTTTTTACATTTACCAATGAAGTAAACTGTTTTTACACATTAACAAACGGACTTCAACCGATTTTGAGTGTAAATTTTTTCCACACAAACTGGAATCATGAAAATTACATATTCACGACCATTATCGAAAAATCACATAAAAAAAACTTCAGGAAACATGCACAAAGTAGACGACATTAATCACAGAAAAAGCAGAACACTTATGTAAAAGATTATTCAAGTTTCGATGGTTTATTACAAATAGAATCGAAAGTGAAGTATGTGTCAAATCGCACCATAACCTTCTTTCCTTTGCTTCAGCTTTTAATGACGTCAACAAGTTATGATCCATAGCTTAATTTTAGAGATAATTTGAAGAAACCTGACAAAGAGCTGAATGAATAAAATGTGTTGTAAACAGAAAAGTAGCTAAACAAGACTACTTTTTAGTAAGAAGAGAAACAATATCTATCAACTGATAACCGATTATTGATTCGAGAACGCAATTGATTTGTGAGTATTCGATTTGCTATTATCCAGACGCTCGTGTGATCTCTTGAAATAGGAGAGTTTTAAGAAAAAGTATGCAATGAAATGTTCCAATAAAGCTAATGTACAAAGATTATTAAGTATTTTGCAATTCACGAGATGTAACTTTGAAAAACCGCGAAAATGAAGCTCTGCTGGCAACAAATGCCCAAACTTTTTGTAGTATGTATTTGAGGAAATCACAAATTTTTCGATTTTCCGAAGGAAATCGAAAGCGTTCATCGGTTGTGACGATGACGAAATGAGAAATAAACCTCAAAAAAATCAGAAACTATATTGAATTTTAAAGAAATTTAACAAATATTTGCGAAACGAATTATCCGAATCTTAAGAGATTTTCGAATGAGGCATTTGTAAGAAATGTCAAAAAATCGCTTAGCCCATTTTTTAGAATCTAACGATTTTTTCAGAATCAGGGTTTTGATTCAAATGAGTGAGACGAGTCGGAGTGTTTTGTATATAAAAATTTTTTTGCAAGGGGATGAAAATTCTAAATCGGCTCTCAAAGTACATTGCAAAAATCAAAAGAAAAAGTATGAACGTGAAAAACCAAATGAAGTAGTGCTTTAAAAGAAACGCTGTAAACCAAGTTTCATGATTTTTTATTCTTTATAATAAGGTTTTAAAAAATGAAAGATCCTCCAGTCTATTACTGCTCAAGTTTTATGTTAGCAGAAGAAGGTGAGAAGTTTCGAAAGAATCTGGAACCGAGTTTCAAATCCTAGTTCTCAACGTATTGATGAACCACATCAGTACCATACTGCAGTAGAAATAATTTTTTGTTCAATATTACCAAAAAGATCCTCGAGCTCGATGCTCATTCTATGTTGTCTTATTGCATAAAAAGCAGAGGAAGTACCGAAAGGATCAGGAATATTTGTGTAAATAAAAAACTAATTTAACAAAATTTAATGACTAAATTGTGAGATCTCTACTCAAGCACTGTGATAATCTTTATCAATACTGAAAATAGGGGCTCGCAATCCAATGCAACCCTTCTCCTCCTCCAAGTGAAAAAAAGAAAGGCGTCTCATTCAAGTAATTGTACTAAAATTCCTGTATGCTAAAACACTGAGCCACCTCTGACTGAATCATAAAACGAGTCTCGCCGCGGGCGTCTTGAGAATTTCACATTCATTACCTACCTACCTGTGACCGGTCCAGTCGGTAAAAAGCCGCCGTTGTAGTCGTAGCTCGACCGTCGGTACCACTTCTTAATCGGAGTACCACGAGCGATTTTTTTCCATGCGCCGCGACGTGTTGTGAAATGTGATAACAGCCCTTGACTAGTGTCATCTTTCGAGCATCGCACCAAGGTACCAACCGCCCTCAGGTGCACCAAAGGTGAGCGTTCGAGATCGCTATCGGTGCCGACGGTATTAATCGCATAAACCAGTTTTTCGGACTATTATTTCGATCGACTGACTCATTTTGCTCTAGATTTCCCAAATATTGTTAATTTTGATCAAAACAACATTCTTAGGCCATTTCCTTAAAAGCCGGTGGTCCAATTCGCTGAGTGTTCACCATGTTACACGTTCCAATAAAGCAATGGTGCTGGTTGGTTTTATTTTTTCGAAAATGAAAATCCAGTTGCGCACGTGTTCGCATTGATGCATTTTCCTCGTATACCGTTTCCTCGTGTGCAATTTCAACTTTGTAAAATGCAAACGCATTATGAGAACCAACATTAAAACAAGGTCTCTTTATGGGTTTCTCCGTGAAATCGTACATGTCCGATTTTTATTAACGATAAAAATTCAAATTTAAGGTGCATTTATGCGAAAATCGCGCTCAGGAAGCGAACCACGTTTTTTCGACCTTCGAATATCGACACCTTGGACAAGGTTCGAAGCTATTTATAAACAGTCTTGTAAAGGAAAAAAATGAAGGTTTCAACGACAAATTCAATTCATTAATTGATTTGATCGTTCTATAATGAAAAAGACAGTTTGACAAATAGTCGAATAAATTTCTACCAAACAAACACATTTTTTGCATCTTGTAGTATGGCTGATATTTTGCTTTTCTCATTTTATTTAGTAAAAGAGATGCTTTTCACTCGTGTGAAAAGTTATTTGTTTTTAAATTAGTCTTCGGGAAATATCAAGCAAGTATGTGACTCTAAAAATATAAAGTTGTAGTCATCAGGCATTGCACCGTACTGACCGACCAGTAGTCGGATATGAATTTAGGCTTCATAGTTATGTTGCTCAAAAATTGGGAATTGGGTTGCCCCAGTTTTCTTGAGTCGAAGGGTTGTCTGCATGTTTTCAGTTCAGCATCCTATGGGTATTCACACTTTCGCATATTTCCCAGTTTCGCATGGGGAAAATCGTAGTGATACATCTTCATGAGTAAGAAAAATGAATAACTCTTCCAATTATGATCGTACAGAACTAACGTAGATATCGTATGGAAAATAGGCGATGAAATATTCATAGTGTGTAGGTTTGCATTCTGATTAAGCCTTTAATAACCTGCACATTCTACCTGTCTGCCTGCATGTCGTTAATACCAAGAGAATTCTGAGAATGCAAACGTATCTATATAAACCACATTGAGTTTTATTCTTTCCGATCAAAAGTTGCGCGTTTCGCGTTGAAATCCCGTCGTCGTGAAGGACGAAACAATACGATAACGAAATATTCCGCTCGAAAATTACCTTTTCAGGAATCGCGACGAGGTCGCGGATGGGGAAAAACAATTTTTTTTCTGTTTTCTACAGGGTTATAAATACGCGGATCATTCAATATTAAATGAACATCAAGCGTCTGGAACCTGATGGTGTCAAGTGGTAATGGTTGTCATGCTAAAAATAAATTCATTATTCATTTCTTCTTATAATTAATTGAATTTATTCTCAATATTTTATGATATGACCGGAAGCGAGGGACGTTTATTAGAAATGTTTCAAGAAGTTCCTTGAAGATTAATACCACTTAAGTTTTGAGTACTAATATTTTCAACATATTAAAGAGATTTGAAAATCAGTTAAAAATGTTCTTTTTTGTCAATTATTGTATGGAAATGTTATTAAATAGAAAACATTTAATATTTACTTTTGTGAAACAGAAATGAAAATAATTGAAGAGCTATGATTTAATCGTTGCTAATTTTGGTTCATTGCCAATGTTTAAAACAATTGATGTAGGAGTAATAAATTGGTTTACTGTTTTAGTTTTACAAAATTATCGATCAATAGTTAACTGAAATTGTTTAGAAATAAAATTAGTTCGTGATCGGAAAGCTTTACAAATCTAACTGAATGCCAGGTATAGGTGATGGGATCGGAAGAACAAATTATAGACACTACGTTTAACGCTTAAATTGAATCAAAGGTCATCACTGGTCTAATGAATTTTTTTTCTATTCACGCGAATTATCTTAATAACATTTATAATTTTTTCGTAAGCTATAATGAAACGGTTGAATTATCTGTGTTGCAAATATATAGAGAAATAGTGTATTCGTGTTGTTTTTAACATATTACCGCTTCTCATTAAAAACTAGTTTTAAAATTTCTATTACCGATTGCGATGACTATTCTGCATATCTTGCGATACTGTGATAAAGAAGCATTTAAAAAATACGATATGCGGACCATTACTAGCGAAATGACCATATTTTACGAAGATTGAAGTTAACGGAAATCATTTTATAGACTGTAACTAACTTCGATTCCATGCCATTCAGAAAAACGAGTCGGAAAGATAACATGAATGAGGTAAGTTGATCACAAAAGGAACATGAATGAATTCCTTTCCGTTGTCGTCCACGATTTAATTTACATTGTTTTAATGATCATCATCATACATTATAAGAAAGATTCGCAATGGATATTACGGAACTCTTCCGCCGAAAGTTACGAAGAACTTCAGCAACGACGTAACAATGGACGATACGTTTTCGTTAACGTCCTGATGCCGATCTCGCTAATTGTTTTGATTATTCGCAATCGTCTAATTAGCAGTCCCATCCAACCGGAAGGAAACCCAATGAAACGCGTTACGCAATAACAAAAACAATACCCACTAATTCGGTTATGATAATAACTTGTTCAGGGAAGCGGGAGCAAAAAAATGCGACAATTAATCGTTGATTAATTTGTGTTGCGTCAAAAAAAATATATTCGTTTCGGTGTTCAATAACGACGCTCTGCAACCATGGATTGGCGCGATGAAGTTCAGGATTGAATCGTAATAACTGCGAAATCTTTGAACTTTCCAGCGTATGACCTCTTTGTTTTGCATAACTGTATTTCGCATCCGAGAGTCATGCAGAAACGCGGCGATGCTTTGCAGTTTCGAATTCGTAAGAACGTCGGACGGCGCATGACAGCGAGGTTCTATGATCGCTGGAAACAGGACCGTATGCAGGAGTAGTGCTCCAATACCTCTATTACGAATACGATTTTTGGACCGTATTGCCATCATTACTTGTCCCCGTTTGACATTTAATCCCATTTCAGCCTTAAATTCAGGTTGTATACGTTGTTTCGTTGCTTAGAAGATTTTTTAATGAATTTTTCCCCCATTTTTAAAAACCTAAGCGGTAGCTGATATAAGTTGCACATTAGAAGCAACTCAAATCAATACGAAAATAATGTCATTCATATTTCTGGTAGTTCCCCACAAATCTTACATCGAGCAGTTGAATTGGTATCGCTCAAAATGTTTGCGACAGCACCATCTACTATTGTGCGATGAAGCTTTGTTCCGATTTCAAATCCGCCATATCGTCAGCTGATTTTTCTCCGAGAAATCTGATTCTCATCAAGTATTTGACGGATTCCACGGACGCTCAAGAGGCGTTTGTTATATGCTTCTGGTTTATGACCATTTCGAAGGCCCGCACAGTTCATTTCGAATGAGCTGCACATTCGCTACACTGTGCGGCACGCTACGGTTCGCTCATATTGAGCGACTCGTTACTGAGCGACCTCAGATAAGATCCGCACCGCACGATCAACGTTCACGGCCTTATATCACTAGACCTGACATTTATTCCGACAACTATATGAAATTCTGAGTTAATCGCTCGCATGTTTTCATGTAACAGTGTCTTAGCCTTCACTTCGCCACAGATATCGCAATGGATGATCGGCGGGCACGATTTCGTGCCGCGGCATTGTTATTTGCCTTTTTCTGCGAAATTTTTAAAAATAAAATGCGCGAAATAATGGAATCGCGATAAGCATAGACCGCAGATGAAATAAAGATTTCTCAATTTATGATGAAAAATTGACCTTAAGGTCAATGGGTACCACCTCATCTGGTTACTCAATTACCATTGGATATAAAGGGTGCCGAAACGAAAACGATGCGGAGCAAAGTATAATTTTTGGTTTCTCTGAAGTCCAAGTGGTTGGGAAAAAAAGAAAATTTTGTGTTAGGACCAAATTGTTTTATTGCAAATTTTAGCACCTAACCGTAGTTATGTCTTCGTTGGCATTTCTCAGTGTGAGTAACATCTATTAACATACAGATTGCTGAAAAGCCGTAATAAACTACGAATTTCATGGTTTTTCCGTTATTTTATTTTGTAATGAACAATAGCAAATCGATAAGTAAATATCGGAACCGTAATTGTAAGACTCTTTAATGTGGTAATTTGGTCGCAATAAAATAACAAATTCACGTATTCAAGCTTGAATCGATTCGACGCGTAACGAAAAAACGAAGAAACGGAATAAGATACGCCGTGATCCGTAATAATCTATGCGACATCACTGACTCTCATTATAAGAATTAATGTAGGAAAACTAGAAAATTGACGTAATTCGTCCGACGGCGCTTTCTAACGCGGAGGTAGATGTGTTTTGAACAGATGACGGATATACAGAGTAATTTCCGGATGGAATATTAAATTGTGAACTTTTTTATTTCAATCTACAACATCAGTTACATAAAAAAAGTGTGTTAGCGTCTCACTAGTTGAAACGTATTCACAGAAAAGAATACCGACGGAAAATCTTTCACAACTTCTCACTCCCTCGTTTTATTTCGGGACTCAATCTGTTTTTTTTTCTGTTCTCCTTCACCTACTTTCTGAGCCACTTGCCTCCGTGACACGCACACACTGAACCCGAAAATTCGCATAAATCGGCGAGATTTCATTTGTGCCTCCGAGTAGAACTAGCGGCTCTCGCAATCGATAACTCGAGTCTGGCCTAAAATTTATCACTGTTGGCGCACGGCCAATATTTCGAAAAGCGCCATGCACTTTCATAGACTGCGATGCACGAATGCACCAAAACTTCCCCGAGCTCACCCGCGTTCGCAGACCGGATGAAAGAGAAAGCAGCGTCGCGACGCTTCCCCGACATCTTCGTGCAACGCAGTCGGTGCCGGTCTTCCGCAGTGAATTCCTATTGGCAGTTCGTTTTTCACGTGAGTCCGATTCTTAACACCAAAGTTATACCAACTTTATTAAAAACTTTCCTTTTTAAAAATTGTACAAAATTGTTATTTTCGAACAGCGTTTAACATTTTTATTTTGAACAATTACAATGTCCTTGAAAAGAAGGACAAATATTCTTATCTTATTAATAATTATTATATCGCGCAACTATGCGACCAATTATTGAAAATATATAAAACAAATTTTCTATACCTTTGCAGACTACCGTTCATTATATCGACGTATATAACCCAAACCCAACATTTGTGAACTGTGCAAGGTTAGGTTAAATTTCTATTAAATGGTATAAAAACTATATACCCACAAATTAACAGAATCGGTGTTACTTTCAATCGAATAAAAGAAAAAAATTATTGTGCATTATGAACTTCGAGGTCGATTCCTATTTCTCCTTTAGAAGTGGCTTTAAGAAATTAGCATTGTGTTCATTGTACGCTGACGGACGAGGCGTCAGTTTGCAGAAGAATGTAGATTTTTACCTACAGTACCGCTCGTTATTGTAGTTGATGTAGGTCGCTAAGGTCGAACGATTCTCTGGTTGGGTTGGATAATTTCGAAGGGGTTTCGAAAACTGTCCACGAAATAGACATTTAAATGCCCAATTCACATTGCTCCGAAACGGTAAATAATAAATTACGAATAGCTGTTCGTTTCAAGGCGATGTCACTGCCCTTTCTCCCACAATTCTCACGACTATTTATAATGATTACTCGTCTCAAAATTTACACAGGTGTTCCTTTGCCGGCTCAATTAGCGTAGCTCAATTATGGGAATTTACATAAAGGTACCAAAAAATGACTATAAATAAGCAGTGGTCTGGATCAAGCTACACACTCCCACAATTTCTCTTTGTTATGCCATTTTTACTTTATACCGTTACTCCAATAGTTACGGAAAAAGCAAATACTTTCAGTACTGGGATTAGGAAACGCAGCTCCTCCTTGAAATATATTTCGTCGTATAAACGTAACAAAAGTTGATCTGGGTATCATATAACTAAGGACAAGCTCTTTAGTTGCCTCTCATGCTCTGATATTAGAAATTTGACAATAGCACTTGTCATATATCTAGTTTCAAAAGTTGATGCTTATTAAATAATCCAATGAATATAAATTTTTAAATAGAACTTATCAATAAAACAGAACAAAAAGTTCTGACTAGGAGTATTGATGCGCGTCGACTTTCGAGGTGTCAGTAAAAGTGTGAAAAGCCAAGATTTTCGATTGACAAGCGCCTCTAGAAGATAATGAATGTCTATCGTACGCGAAATGAGTTTTTGATAGTCACGCTCGTGCTATTAACGATGCGATCGAACCGGAAAATCGTTACACTGTTGGTCCCGCCATACAACGCTTAGTTAGTGTTCAACTAACCAATTTTCAAATTTTTCAGTTTCGTTAGAAAAATGCCAATTTTTTTCAATTAGAGTTTACTATTGAAACCGTTTTTTCCTCTGACCAACCGCGAACAGAAAAATTATACTTTCACGAGTACGCTAAGTCGATGCTCGTTTCGCACACACCGTGGGACGTATCGAATCACCATCGTAATTAAAACTGCATTTCCGATCCGCGTGTGTCTCGGCAAATTTCATTTAGAATTTTCATCGTCTTTTTACTTACAGGAAATCAACGGGTATTCGACGACGTCATCGGAAAGTTCGAGCTAGACGAAGGAGGTAAGTACCGATACCTATCATAAACAATAATGTATGTAATTCTTTTATTGTGCGTTGTTGAAAAGAACACAACCACTTTATTATAATTTTCAACTATTACAATAAGAATAAGAGAGAGTATTGGCTCTTAGTTTCGATGCGATTTTAGGAGAATATTAGGAGCAACATGTTGGTTATTCAAAAGATTTTGTATTTAGAACACAATAAAAAGAGCCAATCAGTATTTTCCAACCACCTCGTGTTGCGTCATTTTAGGATATTTGTAAGTTACAAATGAGGTCCTGATTTCCGAAGGCGCTCCTTGCCGGCTGAAGTGTGCGGTTTTCACTAGAGATGCCACGAATAGTGATTTGGCCAAATACCAAAGCGCCGAACTTTAGGCGGCCGAATACTTGGCCACACTTAGAGAGCGTATGTTCGAATAGCTTACAAAAATAACAGTTTTTGTATATCCTGCATATTTCGGAATTCATACCTCGGAAAGGGAGAATACTAGATTTATTAAAAATGAGATCTTTGCTTGAATTGCGTTCCAACTTCGAGGATAATTATGAATACAGAAAACCAATTTTCTGAGAGTAGTGCAAACTGGTGTTGGGTCGCTCAATAACGAAATAAAATATTTTTTTGCATGCTTTAAAACAAAGTTGTTATGAATCTAGTTGCACCAATGATGACTAGCCACCACTTCGGACGAAAAGAAATACAATGAAAATGACAAATCCATTCACAATTTCTGGAATTGTTTTGAGGAAGTTGCTGCAGAAAATGTACACTTTTTCAAAACTCAGATGAAGGGATGAAAGAGTTTGGTCGCAAATGAAATATTGAAAGAATATTGCAAGTAGTCGTCTGCAAACGGAACTCAGCACAATTTGCTAGGATTATTTGTCATCTTCATATATTCATACATATTCATATAGAAGATTCTATAGCGTGCAGGTAATCCGATGCAGGTATGAAGAAAAACATCAACAATAGTTGAAAAAATTATGTTCAGTTATCATAATTTATCCCTCATGGATTTTAAGTATTACTACTCGTATATTGCATTGTTGATGGCATTTGTCTTACATTTTTCTGAGCTTCGGTCGTTGACCATTTGGTTAATATAAATAAAGTATAGATTTTTTCTTTTTAAAATTTCAATGTGCATCAATATTACGCATTCTTTTTTCTCGTGCAAAATTTTTATGATACATTAGCTTCCCATTATATAATATATTTTATGCACAATTGCACTACAATATAATAAATGTAATCAAATTTCTATGACTTGAAGATCTCTTTATTGCCCGCGGGCAAATCAAAATTTCTATGACTTAAAGATCTCTTTATTGCCCGCGGGGTCTCTATGACCCACGGGCGATAATGAAATGTCAAATATGCGGATGCTATGTTAACATCGCTCTTTTTCTGCAGCTTCTTCAATTTCGTTTTTATTTCAAATTGACCGGCGAAATAAATGAATTCACAGTATTTCAAGTGTTTCCATAGTAACACACCGATGCCTACTGTTTATAAATAACAAATGAATTCTCATTGAGGGAAACATAGTGAAGATAGGTCGTGTTTGCATGACATCACGATATAGCACAGAAAATGTAAAACAAGCACTTACATAAGTTAGTAAGATATCAAATGTGTAAATCGTGCATAAAGTCCTATATGTATTTTGGGCCTAACTGGTTTTTATAGTGCCTCGGACCAACAAAACCTCTTTAGACCCTTAATACATAAATAACTAATATATTTATTTGTATACCAAGCGAGGGAAGTGAATAGTTTCCTCGCGCAGTGAAGTTTGATTAATCATCCAAGGGAGGGAACCGCACTTTACACCAGAGGCATATATAAGATTTTTCATACGACATAACAGTCATTATAATGTCTGTGACAAAGTTTTTTACCTCCCCCATGTTACATTACCTCCCTTGGGAGGCAAACCACTCTTTTCTTCCCTCAAAAGGGGAGAAAAGTGTCACTTTATGATGATGTCGTATGAAAAAAAATATTACCAAGGTCGGTATTCGGCCGAATAGTTTCTAGTTTACACCATGTGATCATAATGATCATTGTTATGAAGAAATAAAACATCAAGTAATACGCGGACTTTTGCGATACTCTGTATAATTATAATCATGGGCACCCTAAATGCCCTATTTGGGAGAACATTTGGAATTCATTATAGCATCCAACTTATTCCAAACTTGCTCGATATCAATCGGATAAATTAAAACAGGTAATATTTTGGAGGAAATTAGTTATCTTCTATCTACTTCCTTAATTAGGACATCCATATAACGTAAAAGAGCTTATTGTTTATAAAAACGCGAAAACATGACACTTTTCGAGGTGGAAATATTCATGTGACTCAATCAAAAGATCTTAGAAACAATTCCATGAAGTTCAATTATCAGAAAAATGATGATTCAGAAAGTCACGTAATGGGGTTGCATGCTGCTACGCGGCAGTTTTTTATTGGAAATATTCGTCCTTTATCCGATTATCAATTGTTATAGTCATCAGAATGCGTGTGCAGATGAGATCTTGGAGTTCAATCACATGAGAACTGTGTTGAAATGGCGAGAAGAAAAAATCAGCCATCGCCTGTTCACATTTTAGGACAATTGCTGATCAGGATCGTCTGGGTATCCTGGGAATATCTAACTATCTGGTAATTGCCTTTCACCGGATTGCTGAACATCCACCCTCCATGATATGTTATTTACCTAAAGAGTCACAAATTGCAGAAAGTTGTTTACAACCAGTGGTCATCGTCGAGTTGATTGCCATTATTTTCGAGTACATCGGCATTAAATTGATGCATTCTGCGTATGGTTATTTCCGAGTTGGAAAGTGAACATTTTTCGAGTTGGTGGCGGTGGTGCAGCGTCGGATTACCAACAGCCACCAGGAAGTTTTCACCTAACGATCGTAATAAACCGAACGAAACGATTCGAATCTTTCCAATCGACCCAGCGGACGGTAAAACAATATAGAAAGAGTCGCAAGGTCGTTTGCCTTAAACAATATAATCTTATCTTTCACCGTAACGAGTCTTCTCTCGGCGCACATTTGAATGGGCGCGGGAACTGCGGACGAGATTAAATAAACGATATATGGATGGAAAGTAGTCGCTTGACGAGTTACTCCGTTGTTAAATTTTGTACATTGCATATCCATCCGGAAACGATGGAATTTATTTTCCCAGAAAGAAGTATCACCGCGGACGTGATCCGATTACCGGTGGCAATATTTATTATATGTACCAGTTTCGTATCGCTGCAACTTCGCTTCAAAACGAGACGGCGAACGACAAGCTTGAGAAAGAGTTCCAACAGTTTCGCACAAAATGAGGTGTTCCACTTACCGAAATACTTCGAGCCAATCCGGCCCTGAGCACGAGGTAAATCATAGAATGGGTCATAGATATTCAGTGTCCATGATGTCAACGGCACACGGCGGGAAGGAAGCTCGTTTGAAACGAGAGTAACAGTACGCAGAAGGAGACGCACATCGCGTCGTTGAACGTATAGCAAAAAGCGACGTTTAAAAAAACGGTCACATCGTTTTCTTTTTTTGCAACAATTCCATCCCATGAGTAACGAGACGAAAGTTCTTTATCGACGTTGCCAAATTGGTGATTGTACGTACGTGCGGAAATTTTGCACCGACAGGACGATTTTAAAATTGCGACAGTCGAAAAGGTCGAATAACGAACTCTATGTTACCTTCAATTCATGTTCATTTTTATTTGACTTACTTCACTCAACCGACACGTTAAACAAAGATAGAGCCCCATCTTGATGACGATTCTATCCATCACGCTCTGAAAGAAACAATTGTTCTGACAGTTTGCGGATAGTATTGACGCAATACACGCAAACTGTTCTTCCTCATCAGATAATATTCTTTTCACACTTGTTGCGTCCTCTCGCGAAGCGCGAACGATTTGAATAATTACATAATTATTAAAAAATTAAAATTGACATATTGTCGAGCGCACATTAAATGATCGTACTGAAATTTAACGTTTCACGCTTCTAGCAAATTTCCACATATTGGTTCTGTCGGTGAATTCACTATTTTCCTTCGTACCGTCGCTATCTGCATAATTATATCAATTTCTAACGCGACAGAGATCTGCCGATCGAACTCCCTCACGTTAGAAAGTATAGTTGAGTGCGAGAGAACAGCTTCCATTTTATTACAGACAATTTCTCCCGCATAAAATAAATGACTACATTAATAGCAACAGTCGTCTATGAATGATTTCTAGTTATCGATAAAGAAAGATTAAAGTTAAAAACGAAAATTGGGAGACACTATCGCTCGTTTCTTATTAGATCAGTGGATCATTAACCGTTACGTTGGTAAATGTGAGAGTCTGTTAATAGTTGTCGACTTCCTCTGAAGACAGACAAGAAGTAATTAAAACTGGAGTTCTCGCGATCCACTATGTCGTCGCCGGGAACCGATCATGTTTACAAGATCAAGATTGAGGTCGGGCGGAAAATGGACAACCTCGAAACAAAATCGAACGGGAAGGAAAGTTATTACATTAATCGCGAATACGAATTCACACTTCAGTGATGATTGAATTAGAAAAAGTCAAACAAGGAATGAAAAAATATCGTCATAGCCTCCAGGAAGTGCCTCTAATGACATGTGTTGCTAACGTGTGATCATTAAAAGAATATCTTCGTTTCTTAAAAGAAGTTAACTTTGAGCTGGAGGCTCTGAGCGGTGGCTCAAGGCGTCATTTTCGAATTGAGTGCGTGGAAACGCGCGGGAAATCCGATGACTGACGTGAAACTTCTCGGATCAAGGCACGCGATGTCTTGGGTACACAATAATAGATCGATCTTTCCCAGGCTCAGAATGGGAGAGAAATTGACCTATTGAAATCTGATTCATTCCCCCTATTTTTTCGTCGTGACCTCCTCGCATGCACGATTAACTGTATATTATAAATCGTGAAAAAAATTTCATATGCTTATTATGAAACCGATTTTTCTTAAACCATTGTATGCGGCGCGGAATTTCTTTCGCTATTCATTCATTTTTTTCGTTTGTTTATTGATGAGTTGAGTTATCGAACATCTGTCGGAGTGATCGTGATCAGATTTTTGAAACAACGGTTTCTCTTGTTACTCTTCGGCTGGTATTTATCACTGGAAAGTGAAATTAGTACATGATAATCAAGAGTAAATCGCATATCTCGCGACACCTTATATAGGTAGAATATCATTGCCGCCGTCACTAAGCCGCCATTTCTTTTGGTGAACGTTTCGTTCGATAAATCACTCGTTATCTTATTAGAATGCCAATTAAACGATCCGGACCGGCACGTCTGTGGACGAGATGGAATAGAAATCGAATAAGGAGGAAAAGCGATGGACATGTGAAAAAAGTTCTATTTCGCAAATTGATACCTCCAAACGGGAGATCAGATTATCGACAAAGCTAATAATCATCCAATCGATTAGCTGGTGTATTATTGTAGATCACGCTTACACGTTCTCTCGAATTTCGTTATAATGGACGGGTCAATTATAGTTAAAATTGGATCGCTCGCTTTCTTTCCAAACTTTGATCTCAACTCGTCTTGATGGTTCTGCCGCATCGCATCAGTGGTTGATCACACAAACTTCAAACTATACATGGAGCAACTTTCTATTGACATGACGCAAAATTTCAGCTGTCATTTAAAGCATTTCCCACACACCGAAAATTGCTATCAACTCATCTGCTCAACTAGGCGGGACGCAAGAAGTCGAAAAATATTCAAGCTTTGTAATAGATGATTCCATAATAAAGCTGCAATTCTTCAAATTTGCTGTAAAAACATATTTGTTGCCAACAATACAGTCACATAAACACAAGAAATTTTACACTTTTATTCGAATCAATATTTTCCGATCACTTTTCATACAAAGAACCGGAGAATGTTGATTTTCAATTATAATGATTAATGAAGATTGACAAACCAAGTTATAAAAATTGTCATGTGCTAGGGTCAGTAGTTTTAATTTTTATGGCCGTTCAGCTTCGCCAACCTGAACGATGCGTATATCGCCGCATTGCGTGCCACTGATATTACCGCCACCACAAAATATATATTTTGTCACAGAATGTAGATTACATGTAATTTATACTTTGTGACTTTGTGATTGCCTCCACCGCAATCGTTATATTTGTAGTCACGTCAGTGGCCGACTTCGACATATCGGTCGCACAGAAAATAATTATTGATAAATTTGGAAACAATACTTGAAACTTGATGTTTCTCATTCTATCACTATCACTTGAGTCTGAGAAAAGTAACCCCTTACGAGAGGGAGCTTCAACCCCTTGAATTTGAATAGTGACACATCATTTTAAAGGTCTTGGAATTCTCTTTTGAATAATGTGTATTTTAATTTCCTGAAATCAAAATTGTGTGAATAAAACGAATTTTCTTTATGATGTTCCTATTTTGAAATCGAGCAATAAAATTCAAAGCCGTTCAAATCAAATGTTCCAATTGTTCTCCACTTCCATACAATAAAACAAACACGATTCAAACATTCTGCGAACATTTTGAAAAACTTCTGGTCTCCTACAAGTCGTCCAAGTCAGTTGGCACAATTTGAAACAATTCAGATTTCAAGTATCCCCACAGGAAAAACTCAAGAGACGTCAAATCCGGAGACCGTGCAGGCCATTCTATTGGACCTCTGTGGCCAATTCAACGCTCTGGAACATATTCGTTTAAGAAGAATCGAACTGGTGCTGAATAATGAGCAGGTGCTCCATCTTGTTGAAACAATACTTCTTCTTCAATCAGATTCTCTTCATTCTGGATTATTTCCAAGATTCTTGGGTAGATTGAGTTTTGGAGCAATTCCAGGTAAACTTCACCATTCAAGATTTGTGGAGAGAAAAAATGAACCGATAATATAATTTCCAAGAATTTCAACCCAACCATTGAGTTTTCCCTCATCAGATAGTGATTAACATCACTCTATTACCGAAAGTTGTGGCGGTTCACATGACCATTGAACGAGAATGTACACTCATCCGAAAAACAAATGTTGTGGGTTGATATTCAGACGATCTGTTTCTTCACAGAATTGAAGACGTCTGTCTGGATCATCTTCGTTCAATTTCTGCATTCTGTTAGGATGGAACTTGAAATCGATGATTGGCTCACTCCAGAAGCTGCAGATATTTTTCTCAGGGACTGAGTGGTTGGCATTAAAGCTACTTGTACCAGAACAGCAATTTGAGTAGTTTCATTGTTGACTGGTTGATGCTTTTTATTCTGAACTGAACTAGTTTCTCGAAACTTTTTCACAAGCAACAGGACGTATTTAAGACCAACGGATGATTTTCGTTGAAAATTCTTGCACCCTGTATAAAAGAAGAGTAAGAAATCCATCCAATAAAGAGATCTCCTCAGTTCTGTAGACGTCGGGATTACGATTGTTCGAAAATCCAAAAATTTATGTTCTTGTGAAAAGATGCCAGTTGTCAAAAATTTTCGTATTGTGTTTTTAACAGTACTGCATGGCACGTTTAAGTGAGCGGAACGAAAACAGTGGCACATTTTAAATGAACGAACGAACCATCACTAGCTCCAACTACTGAATTGATTGAAAAAAATTCAAATTATATTCACGAATTTCTTTCTAAACACAGACCTATAGCTAAAAATCATTATACTATTTGATGCCAGTGTTAATGCCTGAGTAGGTATCTTGAACAAATAGTCCTTTAATTTTTACCATAACAATGAATGGTGCTCCAGGCTAAATAGTTTCAATTCACAACACTATGTTAGACGAGTGTCCGCTCAAGCAAAACCATAATCGATCGAATTATCAGAAAGTTCAATCCGTACAAAGATTTCCCGCATCGTTAAATTGCCTTAATTAAGGCGGAACAATAAGCGAGTCATTAACGCGCATTCCCGTGCCACCGCGAAATTTTTCACTTAACTAAAACATTTGAAAGGCAGATTATATTCTCGATTCAAACAAACGTCGGTAGTAGACACGGACGCGCCAATGAGGACATCATTTTATTTTAGTTTAAATTTTATCGCCATAGCCCTCCAGGCCGCGCTTTCAACCTTTTCAATTCTGAATTGAGATTAAACCATGACGAATCGATATAAATGAATTTCAAGTCAACATTAATCAATGCCATATTGGGATTCATGTTCGTTCGGTACAGGTTTTGGTGTTACTAATATTGTGTTGCTAGGTTAATCAGCACACGTGGGCGCACCATCGTAGTTGAAACCCCGATTTTATTGAAAAACATTATTTCAGGATGGTCACTTGACATGGACCTGAGCTATAAGAACGCTAGGAACCAGAGTCGCCTGGCACTGCACCAATGTCTGGCGATTGTCCTTCGAAAAGAGGGATGCCACGGCGATCCCGGCGATTTCTGGATGTACGAGAACGGTTATCCATTGTTTCAAGGTTTGCTATCAGCAAATGCTTTGTGCTGGTGGAACGGCAGTTTGAGTGGCGCCACCAAAACGCTGGAATACAAGGGATACGTGAACCCCGGAGCTTTGCTGGTCGGCTCCGAGCCGTGCTCCTTGGAAATATTGAGGAACGCATGGGCGAGGCGGGTGCTACAGCCACCACAGGGATATCAGATCGTCGCCTTAGGTGAGCTCCTGACATTTAAATACTTTATTGCACTCGAATTTGGCGTAGACCTGATAATACTTTAAAATCTGAAACGAAATCGGTTCGTGCGTGTGGTTGATATAAAACGGAAACTTTCAGAGGAAATTGAAGGTTGTTACGTGAAGCCAGTCACGCAGACCCAATGGACGCCTCTGCCAGAGGCCGTTTGTTCCGTCGTGCTGCGACTTTCGAGCCAAGGAAAGCCGGCCGGTATCGAAACGATCAGAGAGTGTTTGTATATGATTTTTCCACACGTTTCGCCGCCTAGTGAACAAGTCCTTTACGACACCCTGGCACAACTGGTTGCGGAAAAAAAACTTTACCACACAGCCAATGGTTACTTCATCGTCACTCCAGAGTAAGCAGAATAGCATTTGATTTTTTTATTGTAACAAATTTTAATGTAATATTCAGACGGCGGCGGTCTAGAAGCTTGTCGAGAGGTGGCAAAAGAAGGACGTTCGACGACTGTCCCGCCCGCAGTATGTTAATGACAACAGATGAAGCTATTGCTGCAGTGCATGGCGAAATGGCAACGATTCGAGATGGTAACATCACCCACCAATGTATCCAAACGAACCTCGCGGACGTGATAAGCGGTGGAAATGCCAGCGATAAAATCTTGTATCCTCGTACTGGTAAACAACAATGGCACTCGATACATTCCGTACGCAACCAGGAACATCGTACATCGTTCCGACTATGGAGCTCAAGCAGACGGATCAGACGATCAGCATCTACACGTACACTGGCTAAGCATTATCACGACACCAGTAGTAGCACGGATGGACCTCATAGTGACACCTCACCCACACCTAGTATGTGTACATGTAGACTTAGTACTTTTCCAAAACATGAGCAAAGTAGTAAAGTAGCAACGACTCAAAATAACTTTTCTCGTTATTCGAATGAAACAAAATATCATGCCAGCTTTTTTTCAGAGAAAAGTTCGTTATTTTCCCGAATTTTCCGTAAATCGAAACGGTCTCAGTGCCAAATACACCAGAACTACGGCGGTCAATTTCCGCCCAGCGAATGGTTCAACTCGAAGGCAGTTCATTTGCATAGCGTGGGCACACAAACGACTTGCGAAACGGTGAGCTTTCCGTAATGATAATCCAAAAACTAAAGAATGTTGTTTAAAGGAATCTATACTGCCATATGATACTTACGAAGGTACTCTGCCACGTTCGGCAACATTACCGCGTCGCCATCGGCGCCGGTTATCCGGCGACCTCTCTTACTCGCGGTCTCGAGAAAGCACGCCTCCTCCTCAGGTCTTATCGAAATCTGCTACAAACACTCCGGTGAAAATCGTTGCCGCGACCTCATCTGCCGCTTGCCGTAAAAGCAGTCGGATCAATCTGCACAAGCGAGCAGAGAGCAAAGATACCAATGTGGAGGAAACGTCGTCCATCAAACAATCGCAGCAAGTGGATAACAGCGGCCCGTCGAGCATCGAATCACACAGAAGCTCGAGGAGTTCGGGCCCACCGTCTAGTATTGAGTCCCACCGCACGGTTATCCGAAATGATTCAAAAAAGGACGCCGATGCGCAAAGGTACTTTTATTATTGATTATGATCTTAATGTTATCATTTTAGAGGCAAACTTTTTCTAAAGTTGATTACCTATGATATTGCCAAACTAACTCTAGAAATTTTCTCCAGTTTCACCACGAATGGACGACTCAAACCCGCACCAACGACCGGAACGGGAAGCGGCGGTTCGTTCGTGTTAGAAGTGACCACCAGTCAAGGCAATCCAACATGTCCATCAAAAACGAACACAAAAACAACAGCCACTATCAGTAACGTGACGGGCGTGGGTGCAAACGCCAAGATTTTCGTTCAAAGTTCGCCGATTCGCTCGGTAATCACCTTTAAAAACGATCGAAATGACGCCGATCCAAATTTAGTAATTTTGAATGGGGAAACCGTCGGCTCAAAAATTACCAATATGAATAAGAATGAGGTGGCGGAATCGTCGCATGAAACAACGATGAACAACAATCGAAAATTATCCCTCCAATTGCCGTCCAAAGAAAATTTAAGTTGTAATCTAATTAAAAATATTTCGCATAAATTTTCGCCCGAATCTCCAACCGTTGTCAATCCGCTCATGATGAAGGATTTCGCCAAAAATTGCTGCGCTCGTTTAGGCGCAACAACGACTCCGCCCAGTCCGTCGTCCGAGAACAACTTATTCATTGAGAACGAGCTGCACGATTCAAAAAATAAGTTGCCATCAGATGTTGAAAAAAATTTACTAGGCTCTGAACCGAACATATACACGAAAGAACAACGGACGTTTAGCAAAATCGAACCCTGTCCTAGTTTGAACGATTTAACTTTCAATTTTACAAGTCTAGCTGCTCAAAAAATATTGAAAGGTGTTAGTATCAACAGCGTCGACACCTTAGTAGAACTGAATATGGCGAATGGTGGAGAAAAGCAAAATAATTGCGATGTAGTTCGCACAGACTTTGGGGTGTTTTGATAAACGTTTGTTTGTTGATTTCAGAGGAAATACTTATATTCCTTTTATTGCTATATTGCTGCACAAACGTCTCGCCTCCTACAGTGAAATCATAAATTATTAAAACTTTTAAGTGGAAAGTATTTGCACCTTAATGGAGTTGATCCTTGAATTCGAATTAAAGTATGATTAATTGAATCTCCGAGAAGTTTTCAAAATAATATAACGTTTATTTCAGACGATGAGTGGCAATATAGTGGTAATACAAGAATGCCTAAACTAGCCGAAAATTAATATAGAAATGCAAAACCCTGGACAAACTACATTCTAGCCACATTTTCTACATTCGTATAAATATTTATATGGAATAAAGAGACTGCGCCGCTATGCTAACTTTTTCCTGGGAAAAAGTTTAGTTTTAGTTTTATACCTAGTCTACAAAAGAGCAAGTAAAGCAAACTTCCATTTGGAAATCAAAACTGCCAGAACGGTTGAAAGATTTCCCAAATCACGTAGAATATTATATTATCCCCTGTCTGGCACCCCTGATTGCCATTATTACACACTTAAACAAACACACGCGGACGACGATGTTAACAAGGCTTCAATATCAATATTAACAATATTTATAATCGGTTACTGCTTACAAACGAAATTCATCAATTCTTACGTTTATATTTCGTATTGAAACCCCATGATTTGTTGATTTTTCACTTTTTTGTAATAAAGATGTATAAAAACACGTAATGTAAATAAATATAAATGGCTTTGGTTAATTAATCAATACCCAAATGTAAAATGCCTTCGGACTTTCACGACAAACCTGTCAATTTTGTTTGGCGATTAACGCATCCAGCAGACGAATCTTCGACTTGACTGTCTTGTACTTTTTATACATCTGCTCCAGATGCGTACGATCGTCCTTTGGGGCCACTTTTGTATTTCTGGACTGATTAGCCGCGGCTTCATGCTCTTTTATAGTCCGTTTCAAAATTTTTTTCTCTTCAGTTGCCGTTTTCATTTCTGCCCTCAATTCTTCCTGGCTCATGGAATGTAAATTCTCGCTAATCGACACGTCGGTATCGCTATCCGTCAACTGGCTTATGGTCGACGTTTTATCTGTGGGTGTATCTGAAGATTTCGCCGAATCGATAGTAAAATGGATCGTTTCATCCTCGTGAATTGTTTCCAGGTCGTTGGACATCGCGGTACCCTAAGTTGAAGAATGAAATACATAATGAGAATAGTATGAAATAGAAAGCGGACGTGTCACTTTTTGTGAAGTTTCCTTGAAACTTGAATATTTGTTAGTTTTGTTTCAATTTTTGTGCCGCAGTTTTCTCACGTTTAAATAGTACGTTTGAGGATATATTATTATAATTATAACAATAATGATACAAATAGACTGAGCTTACCAGAGCTGCTTTAGTGACGAGCCTTTTAAGTGTACGGTAACGATCGTAAAGTGGCCGAACGAGATCGCGATCGCCCTTCTCATTTGGTCTTCCGTAAATATTTTCCAAGTGTAAAAGTGCTTTTTGCATAGCGATTTTTCCTCCATTAACTCGTCCGAACTCATCTCTTCGATAGCCGACGTGCGTTTGGAAGATTCACGTTTGGCTTTCAATTTCTATTGAAACAATATTGCTTTTAGTATTATATACCTTGAAAGTTACTTAAATATGAAATTGCGGTATATTACCAAAAGGTGCCTAATAGCAAATGTCAAAATATGTATGTGGAATGCACGCTTGTTCCAAACAGGTTTTTCTAAATTTGCCAAATTTTCACAATTCATGTTAATGTTGGAACGTCCTTTGAGCTGCCTTTTACGGTTCTTAAATATGCATCAAAGTCCTGTGCCAAACGTTAACTTCAAAAACTGTGCCAAACTCTACTTCTGCGCGATAATTTGTTCTGTTTTTTAATTCAGCAAATTTCATTACCAAGAAATGCCAATAAATAAGCACTATTTCAATGCTGACTTCGACCTCAAGTAGACTAATGCAATATTATCTGAAAATAATTTTGAAGATGATACATTCGCATCGTATTTTACGTCTTACGACATAAAATTATAAAAATACGTTTCTCCAAACCTGTGGGGTCTTAATTCAACAAAAGTATATTGTGAAGTTTTTGAGAAATTCTATCATGATTCTTACTACTAGTTGTTTTAATAAAATAAAAAATGGTTTACCAATTCTATTTCCGTGATGGCCTCCGACAATGTTTTTTTCTTGTTCACTTCGACGTGCTCCAAATGTCCTTCCTGACCTTCATGCATCTCTTGAATGATTTTACATTCCTTTTTCAATTTGGCCATATCCAAATAGCACTTTCTGACATTATTATCGCTCAATCTATCCAAATGTGTTGGTTTACAACCGTGCTTAATATAGTACTCGTTTTCGTACCGTTTGATTTTCTTTTTAACTGTGTTCAATTGCTTATTGATCTTTTGCAATTTTTCCTCCAAAGGAGTTACAATGGTTCGGCGAACGGTGTTGTAAACGACGTCTGGATTAGAGTAAATACTTTGCGTGGCGATTATTGAATTCCTGGGCGAGGAAAGCAATCGATTAGGCACTACTGACAAGCTGGGTGCGTCATCGATATCGTCAGTTTTTACACGGCTTGAACAAGATGGCAAAGGGTCAGAATCGTCGACTTGACGGTGCAGTGTCGTGAGGTCCAAGGAAGGACTGGGTGACCGGTCTTTGCGAGTCTTCAAACCAGCTACTTCGTATATTTCAATGTCAACTTTGCTATTACTATCATTCTGGGACTTATTATTTAAGATTTTGTAGTGGAAGGTTTTTCCTTTGGGTTTTCGCGTGAATTTTTTGCATTTTAATGAAAGCGGTTTAGCAAAACGTTCGTGAGATCGGCGTTTTTCGTGCTCACAGCATTCCAATTCGAGATCCAAGTTGTCCTTTTGCGATTGCTTTTTATTTTTTTCATTTTCAATATGTAGATCTTCTGAACTGGAGAATCTTCTGATTGTTTCTTTTTCTGAATACTTCCTGGTCTGAGGTCTTTCTTCAGAGTTCGATCTGATCACTTTTCTCTCCTGACATAGGGAGCTGATGCTTTCCTGACGTTCCTTTCGTTTGCGTGTTTTACAAGCAGCTTTCGCCTCTTCTGTAGTGGTACATTGCCAGGAGTGTTTCCTAGTTTTTCTCTCCTTCGGGACGTCTTCTTTTTTCGCGGTGCCCTTCATGTTACATCCTATTTTATACTGATACATTCACAAAATTACAAATAGCGATCTTATAAACACTTCATATACTCACCAGTAATTCTAGCGTTAAGGATAACAAATTGGTTAATTTAAGGGAACGAAAGGTAATTGTCAAAATCGATTATTACTTCATATCTCGGTCTCGACACATTGTAACTATGGCTGTTTTAAGAAATGGGTGGTAACCAGCCGCAATTTTAGCATGGAAGGTTTGAGTTGAATACCTTCTACGGCTCGAAAAGGGTTTTCAGTTAATTCGACTCTCTGTAAAAAAAGCAACAATTAAATTAGAGACGAATTGTATGCATAACTTCAAACATTTAAACCATTCCATCATTCATAATAGGTTTATAGATTTTTTGTGTTTATATTCTGTTGTTTGATGTTCTGCCAGATATTCGCATCTAGATTATGCACAGTCTTATGCACAGAACAAGTAAAAGAGATGTTATGTTTACATGTAAGCATTATCATCCTAAAATCTATGAAAAGATAGTACTTCTTTGTGTGCGCGAAGTGGCCTGTGCTATGCATTACAAAAGATCACTTCGTTCTTAATTACATATTTTTCCACTATAAAATATTTTTTTAAATTTTTTTCATCACATAATTAAACTTAAAAAAACAACAAATTCGACATATTAATCAAATCAAAAGATAAAGGAATATTTGTAGCAGAAACCAGACTTCTCGTTGAATAAAAAAGTAAGAAAATTTCGCTATTAGTAGTAGAATTATTCTTACCTATACATCAATCCCTTAAAAACGAACGATATATAAAACTAAATTGCGCAACAAAACAATGTTGAATCGAATTTTCCTATTCACCACCGATCGATATGCATTACTGTTTATATTTACCAATAGACTCACTAGGTCCCGGAAAATTCACTAGCTAGCAGGAAGCGCGCAACAGTGTTGCCTCGTCTAGTCACCAAACTTCCTGTAACAACACATGTCAGGTTCATTCGAGTGCACAGCTGATTTAAAACGACGGTATGTACAAACGAAAGTGCGGAAGACTTGGCAACAGAAGCCGGCGCACTGAAATTTCGATCCATCTTCCATCTTTGTCGGCATGTCGGAAAATACAATTAGAAAATGAGTTACATAACGCAGTCTAGTTTACTAGGACATCGCTCATGTGGAGCCATCTACAGATTTCCAACGAAAGTAATTACAGATTCCGTACCAACGTTTATTTAAATATCCAGAACAAATATATACAAAATAAAGGTTTTTCTTTCTGTAAGTTTGCAAAGGAACTATTGTAAACCACTTTGGTTTCTGAAATAAATGGTATCAAACAACAAATGACTAGAAGTTTATGTTAATGAAAAAATGAAATTAAAACACAATAAAACAAATAAAATCAGTTTGACTACATGTATATTAATAAGCTAGCAACAATTTTTCCAATCCTTTTCCAACTATAAGGTTCAATATAATCGTCTAGTCCCATTGCCAGATATTTCCTGGTGTTCTGTTTCTAACAGCAATAGATGATTTAGCCTCCCCAGATTCCAGCAATTTTTTGTCTGACACCACAAGTTCTGGAGGAGCGACTTCTCGTCGAGCATCCCTAGTGTAGTAATAATTATTGCTTAGACCATGAGCTGGGCCGTCTGGTAGATCAGGCAAAGGGGGGTTTCTGGTTGCCACTTCATTACTGAACCGAAGAGCCTTCGTGTGACTTCTACCCAATAGAATATTTCTTACTACTTGCAAAATCGGTGAGACGTCTTTAATTGTTGCATTTACTTTACTCATTCTTTGTTTTTAATTTTGATAATTTTAGGTTACGCAAGTCGTCAAACTCGTTTACTCAACGAACACTAGATGGCAGACGACACGTAGTTCTTGTCATAATTCAAGAATAGTTCCAATGTCGCATCTTGCAAAGCAGAAATGTTTTTTTCTTACAAATTTGAATCTCATGCTACTTCCAGACGTTGTAAACAACAACAAAATAATAATTATGTATTAGCGCCGATTTTTATGTAAAGCATCAGGTTGTTTGTAATATAATTTTAAAAAACCATCATGGTAAACATTAGTAAATCTTTCTTGTACGGAATATGTTTTGCATCTGTAACATGGATCGTATCTTTATATTTTTATATCGAATCAAACGATAATACTCATAATTCTTTGTTCAGCTTATTTAAAGAACGAAAAATTTCACTGATCTGACTCATATACACAAAGAACAAGGTAGTCAAATATTTGCATGTTTTCAAGTTTTAAAAAACTTTTTTGCAGCTTTGATAGATTTAGGTATTATAAAATCAAAAGAAGATAAAATGATCAGAGATGAAGGATATAAAACTCACGCATTCAATGTTCTCATAAGCAATCGAATAGGTCTTTTCCGTGAAAATCCAGATACCAGAAATGCCTTGTAAGTTTGTTTTTGCCTTTTTATTCGTCAATTTATCACATTCTTCCAGATGCAAAAATATCTCATATCCAGATGATCTTCCAAGAGCATCAATAATTATTTGTTTCTATAATGAACATTTGGAAACTTTGTTACGCACAGTACAAACAATACTTGAAGCAACAAATCCTAAATACTATGAAGAAATTATTTTAGTAGATGATTTTAGTGATATTGAAGAACTACATACAAACGTTCAAAATCATATTGACTTACATTGGAATAATGTCCACTTATACAGAACAGAAAGAAGAGAGGGATTAATAAGAGCTAGAATTTTTGGATCAAAAAGAGCGAAAGGGGAAGTGAGTTCAATTTAATTGAATAAAATATATTGAAAATTTCCTGGAAGGTTCTGATTTTTTTAGACAGTCACGTGGAAGTAAATCGTAATTGGATTGAACCCTTACTCGTTCGAATAAAAGAAGATAAACGTAACGTCGCAGTACCTGTTATTGATGTGATTAATGCAGATACTTTTGTGTACACGTCCAGTCCTTTGGTAAGAGGTGGTTTTACTTGGGGTTTACACTACAAATGGGATAACTTGCCGAAAGGCACCTTGGAAACTAGTGAAGATTTTGTCAAACCAATTAAAAGTCCAACAATGGCAGGTGGGCTGTTTGCGATCAATAGAAATTTTTTTGTTGATTTAGGAGAATATGACGCTTTTATGAATGTTTGGGGTGGAGAGAACATCGAAATATCTTTTAGGGTAAATAAATGATACATATCAATTATTGGCGTTAAACATCATTATTACAGATTTGGATGTGTGGCGGTCATCTTGATATAATCCCGTGCAGCAGAATTGGTCATGTGTTTAGACAAAGAAGGCCTTATGGAGATCCAGACGGACAGGATACAATGCTCTATAATTCGTTGAGGGTTGCCAATGTGTGGATGGATGACTATAAAAAGTTTTTCATGCAGGAGCGTAAAGGGGCAGAGTCGATTAATTATGGAGATATTTCATCTCGGATTAAACTCAGGAAAGAACTATCTTGTAAAGATTTCGATTGGTATTTGAAAAATGTTTACCCAGAATTAACTCTACCAACGGATAATCAAGAACGTTTGAAACAGAAATGGGCGGCTGTAGAACAAGATAAATATCAACCTTGGTATTCTAGGAAAAGAAACTATGTAGCAGAATATCAAATTAAGTTGACTGGTACAAATTTATGTATTCAAAGTGAAAAAGAATCTCCAAAAAAAGGAGGTACTTTGTTGTTGAAAACATGTTCCAGACAGAAAAACCAGGTGAAAGATGTTTATTTTCAATTTTTATCTTAGTGGTTTGATAATTGCAGGTTTGGTTTGAGACTGACAAGCACGAATTAGTTCTTTCCAAGTTACTATGTTTACAAAGTGGCAAAAGTTTACCAATATTGTACAAATGTCATGAAACTGGTGGTGATCAAGAGTGGAAACATAGGGGCGAAGTAAATAGAATAATTCTTTAAATTATTTGTTAGACATTCAATCTAATTTTTAGAATGGCATTCCAATTTTTAACTTGGCAGCTGGCACCTGTTTGGGCGTAGAAAGTGCTGTTGAGTATTCCCCAATTATCATGAAAATTTGTGATGAAGGCGAATGGAACAAATGGGATATTTTTTATTCAAATTTAGATATTTAAAAAAATGGATTTTTATATTAGTGTAAACATTTCTGTGATTATATTTTTGGTTGTCGGTTTTTTACTTCATTGATTTTAACAACTGACAGAAACAGCTTTATTTTTTACATGATTTCATCTACAGTAACAAGAAACCTAGTGTGAGAATTATTTGAAGAATTTATCGAACAAAGATTTTTCAGGAAAAGTTATGATGGGTCTATTTTCATCGACGTTGACGGTATTTTCAATTATCTCCTCCCTTCCACTACTATCTCTTCTTCTTGTGATTGTGTGTTCTTTATCACCCTTTCTTCTGGTGATAGTGTGTTCTTCATTTCCACTATTATCTTTAATGGTTTTGTGTATTTCAATAGACTGAAATTTAAGTGCAGGAATGTAGATTTATGAACGAGTGTTAACTTACACCATCCTCTTTCATAAATGTTTTCGTACTGATAGATTTTCCAAAAATTCGAGGTTTATTTTTAGGTGAATCGTCTTGATTATTAAAATAGTTTCCCCGTACAACACTATCTAAATCCTGTATATTAATTTCTTTTTCATCTAAATCGATATCTCTTTTTTCAACTGAAGGACGAGATGAAGGATTTTGATAGCCGGGTTTCAGGAACTGGCTACGTAAATCCGTATTTGGTTGATCGGAACCCTCTTCAAAATACTCAATACTTTTATTGCCCTGCCATTCTAAAACCTAACCTTGGAAGGCATTTTTTTTTTAATAAAATATCTTACCAGAAAACAAAGGATTTCCAAAGTTGAATATATCGAAAGATTTTAAAATTTCGTTCATTTGATGTTCGAGAAAACGATGCATTTCCATAGGGTCGGCAAATGTGTCATAATTGTCGGTAAACCTAAAGTACAAAATACTTAACAGAAATCCAACTATAGTGATAGTCTTACGATTCTTCTCTGAAATTATTTTCTTCATTGTTGTAGTTTCGTAAACCCAAAAACGAACGAAAGTTCTTAAAAAATTGTTCCATGTCAAATATCAGCTGATTTATACAACAATAACATCATAACCATTGGACAGTGACATAACCTTACTAACATGACATTTTACAGTTTTACACAGAATATTTACAGTGTTTTCTATGAAATTTTGTATGAGTAATGTTCTGTGTAGTGTCTGCACTACAATATTTTGCCTACACAATAGTTCTGTGCACTACAATATCTGAGAAAAGCTCGTAGTACATATTGAGTTTGTTACAACCCTCAATAGTACAGATTCAGTATTCGCTGCTACTAGAAGTAACAGGTACTGTGTACAGATACAGTTAACACAAAGGTTTAAATTCTTCTATTAGTCCTTTCGGTAAAGAAATTAGGGACGAAATCTTTTGCTCAGTCAGTTTAGGCTTGTTATTTTGTAAAGAGAAATCGGAAAATTTCACGAAAACGCGGGCAAATTCTCTCATTTCAATAATAAATTCTCTGCAATAGGGGTGTTTGATACGTTCCAATATACCGGTATTTCTGTACAGTATCGGCAGCAAAATACTGGTTCTCTGCAATATCGTATCCGTCATTGTCGGTATGCTAGCAATACAATGTTTTAAAAATTTTAATTCTTCAGTTTTTGGTGTTTTTCTTTAGTGAAATTTTGAAATCTTGTTGTTTTCTAAATTTTCTTTCATTTATAATCAAAGTTCGGAATACTTTTTGATTCGATACGATTCCAGAAATATATATTTTTACGAAAGAATATGAACAGTACGCTTACCGGTGAGCAAAGCGAAAAGAGTCAGCTCACTTCAAATAAACGAATAACCCATCCCCACATCACATATCCATCCCTTTAGCCATGTGAGAACTTCAAATGTCAGGTCTGTTTGGAGCCTCTTTTTCTATGTCAAACGCAGATCAAATTTCATTGGTATCTTCATGTCTCTTAGGTGGATGCTTTCTCAGATCAGTTTTGCTGGCATGATACCTCCTGTGCATGTGACCTCAAGTAGTTATGGGTTCAGCTTTTTCATGACCTTCAATGCCAAAGTGTGATGAGTTATAAAGGAAACTGATTCTTCGTTGTCGGTCAAATACATGTTTGATTATTTTGGAAGAAACCCAAAGACTAATAGTTGCTTAATGAAGAACTGTATTACCAATTGGTAACAACTGATAAGAAAACGAAGGAATTGGGTTCAAGATTGGCAAAGAGGCAGTGATCAGTATAGAGCGTTCGACATCTTGACTTTCCACCGACATTTCAACTGATTCATGTGGTTTGAAATCATTTGCCTGTATTATATTACATTCGTTCTTTTCTTTTAACCATCTGGAAGAGTTCAGCACTTTCAGAAGTCATCGATCTCTATTGAAAGGATTTCATTAGAAAATTATTCTTGTTTGCAAAAGATGATTTGATGACTTAGTTTTCCTTTCATCTTTAGCAAACCAGTCCCACCCTGCTGTCATCGAACCACTCGTCACCGAATTCTTCTACTAATTGATTTCCAATGGGAGTATAAAAGGTTTCCGAGTTTAACATAATAGCGGTAAAGTGTCGAGACACGACTCGGTGTAGGGGGTGTGAGAAAGTAGCCACGTGCGGTAGGGGGTGTCTCGCGAGAACATCTTCACCACTTCCAACACACAAAACACCGATTCAGCTATGGGATTCGGTACGATAGGATGGTCGCGACATTTCTCAAGTGCCTTTGGATATTATTGTGCGTCAATTTTGTTGCCGCTTTGTTTGCTCTGTTTTTGACAGGTGTTGCCCTAAAATTACTTTGGACCGTATGTTCCCTCTAGGTTTGATGTCGATTTAAAGACAGAGAAATGTAGTCAGAGGAAGAACCCAGTTTTCATTAATCACAATATATTACCCAAAAACAACTTGTAATTAAAGAGACATATAGATCGTCTAGTAGACCCAGAAGCTCATGCGACCCCAATGAACGGATTAGAAGGGTAAGTCGAACGTCGGCGTCGTTTACCACCAATGAGAAGAAAGGAATAACAACGTTGACGAATAGGGTGGCGCTACCACGTTGATCGACCGCACGATCGCCAGCCTGGCACTACGGTTCAACCCTTATTGGGGGCGGACTAAGGGCGTAAAGGTACGTCCCGTTTTGAACTGCTAGCTGCGAAATTTTCCAAGATTATCACCCGATATTTGGCGGAGCGCGTCGCGACAGAGAACGTCAGTTTTTTCTTTACGAATGATCGGAGTGAAAATGGAGAAGAGTGAGGTGAGTTTTTATGTGTCACATGGTTTTTACAATTATCACTCATTTGACATTATTATCCTTTTGAAACCAGTAATATAAAATATCTCTGTTTTTAATGGAAATGAAAAATAACTACACACACATTTTTTGACAAGTATATTATATCTATTGAGCGTTTAAATGAAAAACATTATTCTTGAGCATATCAAATTTGTTCTATAGAAAGTTATTCATGATTTAGAACGACTTTGTGGATAAGCCATTAAATGGCAAATATACAAACCCAATTATTGTCTACATGTTTTTGACATTTACAAAAATTAATGAGCATTGAGCATTGAGCATTGAGGTCGACAATATGTGTGTAGCGCTCTAGGACACACGAGGTATTCTGTAGAAAAAGTAGTGTGGTTTTGTAATTTAGTACCGCTTTTACAAAACTGAGGACCAAATAATGTGGCGAGTCACCGAAACGACTCCCAACTCGCTTGGACACGTAAACATCAAATAATGTTCAGAATCAAGATTTTTTTGGTTCTTAAAGGCCTATGAAGTTCAGTATCGTATTATAATTTGCTTAGATATGTGCACGATCAAGTATATTTAAACTACATTGTTTATGGAACGAGAGTATAGATTATATTGCCCTGAAAGCGAAGGATGGATATTGTTATCTCTAATAATTTTAGGGATACGGAAATATTTTTTATTTTCTACTCTAAAACTCTAAACTACATATTTTCTCGGCCTTTCCAGAAACATGAGAATTTCTTGCCGTAAAGACGAAATCGTTTATCCATTGAATACTATTATAGTTGAACAAAGAGACATTGCTTCCAAGTTACCTAAAGTAGTAGAAAAATTTTAGTATTGTTCACGAATGCCACCAAAAAAGACCCATAAAACTCCAGAATATGACACGTTTTTGTATATTTTGTTGACAAAAACGTTATGGACAGCGTTTTATACAATTTATCAACTATAAGGATTTCTTCAAAAATGGTGACTTTGAGGCAATAAATTCTGGTGATTGCGGGAAAGCCTTTTCAAAAACCTCTATTTTGATGTACCATTCACTAGTTTTTCTTTGGGAGTGAGAAGTCTAATTAAGAATTTATGATAAAAAACCTTCCCCTTCTGAATTAAAATTTACGTGTCTGAGCATTTCTGTCTTTCCCTTCTGAAAAAATTGTTTTAGCTAGCACAGACCGGTAGGTATATACCGGTACGTTAACTATGAGGCAATATCAGAAACCCCTTTTAATTTGATGTTAGTTCTTATTAGGAGGTTAGGAGTTTTATAAAATCTATTTTGATAAATGATTTTTCAATTTGATTGTATAGATTCAATAATTATAACCTTATGAATTCGACCGGCATTGTTTGATTGGTAGACTAATAAAAGAATAAACGATGTGCTCAAACTGATATTCTTGACAATTGACAGTAGAGATAATTTCCTTAAGCCAATATTTAAATGTTAACTTTTTTTGAAATGTGCAATGAACTGCAAATACCGCAAATCGGAAAAGAAATCCAAAGAAAAAACCTAATGAGAAGAATGTAATCCATATAATTGATGAGATATTTACATATCAACATTGTTAAGATTCAAACGAAACCAATGTATATACATGATTCATGAACTCAATAATACAATCTGTTTTCATACTTAAAAAGAATTTTAAAGAAACTTTTTTTTTATCCTAACCCAGCAAGTATATAGTCTAATATAAAAATTCTATGGATGGAACATATGAGGTTCGAAAAAAGTATCGATGCTCGAACTTCAATGTATGTACCGATCATTAAAGAAACTTTGCACTTTTCACAATTTTTATGTTCAGCACCTTTCGACTGATAATTTTCAAACATTTCATATGCAAATACCGCAAAAGTTGGACTGCATAAAAAATCGTAAGTCATCAGGGTATAATAACTTTTTAAACTTGTCACCGCAGAATGTTGCCACATGTGATCGATCCCATTCATAAACTTCAAAACTTCAGGCGCGATAAATTTAAATTTATAATTTCACCGATAGGTAGTCGCTGAAAGGGATAGGGTAGCGAAAAAAATGCTCGGTCATTTTTTTCGACTTACGGACACGTGCTACCCCACACGATACATGCAAAGGTACACGGACGTAAAATCAAAACGAAGAACACCAAGTTGTTATTTGGCATTTCCGGCGCGACCCTTGACAGGAAAAATCCGAAAGTCAACACCTGTTAAATTCGACCCCCAACGTATCGTTGTAATCTAATTACAGGTAAACTTAGGTACAAATTACGCAATATGTTACGATGTTTTTCCGCTGGCATCACTCGACCGTCACTAAACGTGAGCGCTCACCCTCGAAATAGCCACGAACTCGGTTAAGGGTGAAACCAGGGACGAAATAACTTTTGGATTCAAAATAAAAACGATTTAATATAAAAAGAAAAATGTGCCTATAATAAAAAATTCAAGCGATAGCTTCTTCTTCAACTACCAAGATGATTATAAATAAAATTGTCTTCCCCAAAAATGTGGAATGTTATATTTTTAAAGAAACTGATCAAAAATTTCGCGTGTAAACTGGATGTGAAATTTTATTACCCCGGAACTTATCCCTTTTTCATTTTTTATAAATCTACAAAAGAAAACAAATAAAACATGAAAAACGCTCCAAGTTCAACTTTCTCAATTGAAAAAGTCTTCAGATTTTGAATGTTGAGAAATACAAATAAAAAATATTCCGACTATTACACAAAAAGTTAAAAATGAAGAAGTAATAATTAAAAACATTCCACAAAGATATTTTTGGATCAGTCATTTTTATAATTTCTTATCATGTCTTGAACTAACGAATGAACACAAACTTTCAAATTTGCCACATCTTCCATCGAATTTCTAAATATTGGAAATATTAATTTCCGAAACATCCATTCTCCATAAATCTACCTGTTTTGTCTTAAAAAATGTTCTATCTAAATCCTAACATTCAAAATATTTCATAGAAAAAAAATCAAGTGACTTCTAAAGGTAAATGGCTAAGATGAAGAAACTTAAATTCAAAACAGCCACGAAATTTTTTTGAGAATGCTACTGAATGTTCTAAATAATTGAGGAAAGCTCTTGAACCAACGATAATGTCTAAGGATTTTCTAAAAATTATGAAAATGTATTCAATTTATTCCGTGAGCGTTTCAAAGAATTATAACACTTAGAATATTATGATTTTTCTCAAAAACTACAAAACTTTCTCGAAATTTTCCCAGCAATTTATCACAAACTTCTGCTTGATATCTTACTTATCTAATATAACATCAGTTCTTTGGAGAGGAAAATCGCCTTACTTACTGACAACAATTGAATTTTAGAGAACTTCTCAAAGACAGATTAATTCTTGAAAAGATTTTCACAAATCCAAAAAAATTGTGAATTTTTGAAAGCAATAAGAATATGTTTGACACATATATTCTTCTATTTTAAAGCTTCGATATAAAAGTTCTTCTTGAAGGTATGAAACTCAGATTCGGACCTGACCATATTTTAGATAACGTGGCACGAAATGACAACTATCACAAACAACCCTTATGAGCAATCGCTGCACGCTATGATTTAATTATAGGGTGTGAATTGACTACACGATTCGAACCATATGGTTTTCATATGCGAAAGTTAACCACCACGATAATGCAATAGATACAAAAAAAAACAATTTTATTTTGCGTAGATGGAAGAGACAGGCCAATCCGCAAATTGCACGCCGACAGAAAGTTTATGTAAAGTTTGTGGCGACAAAGCTAGCGGAAAACATTATGGCGTGGCAAGCTGCGATGGTTGCAGGGGCTTTTTCAAACGGAGTATCCGGAGGTGAATATAATACTGCGTCAACTTTTTTCAACTAAAAACCCATAAAATCTCTGGTAGAAATTTGGAGTATATATGCAAGGAGAATGGTCGTTGCGTTGTCGACGTCACTAGAAGGAATCAGTGCCAAGCGTGCAGATTCAAGAAATGTCTTCAAGTTAACATGAAAAGAGATGGTAAGTGATTTTAACAAAAATTTTATTTCATTGGAAAAAAAACTTTTTATTTCATTTGTTGTGAATTATTATTAACTTTTTTTTAATTTTGATTAGTATTTATATTCAATAGGCCATAGTCAAGTTAAAATAAGGGTTCTACTTAATCGGAAATACTTTCCTTCACGTTTTTACATCCACGATCTGTGCCATTTGTTTGACGTCTGCTAAAAAAAAGATTTGCAAATTGTGTCCACTACTCTTTCTTGAAGTGCCCGCTTTTATTCTTTTGGGGAATGCAATAATATAACTACCCCTATCTGTACTAAATTGACATCAATTTCAAAGCCTTGGATACTGTTATAAAAATTATTCTGCAAGCGACGTGCGAATGAAGGCATATGAAGTAAATATTGGTTACGCTCTATATTTATTCTAGGGGGTTCGAGCGCTTCAAGTACTTTTCGACATTTGACACCTTCAACCAACCGCCACCCTCATCGATAAACGAATTGAGATATTCATAGAAATCGAACGATTTTTCTATAAGAAAAGCGTATCGTATCGATTCATAATTTCCACCATGGCCGCACATGAATATTTAATCGAGAAAATGTTTGGACATACGGTTTTGCCTTTTTTTTTACTGTGTGTAATTAGGGTTCGACCAATAGTCAGAAGTCACCGATTAAATATTCACGAAGCGGCCACCGTATAATCATCATTAGGGCCGCCCCTGTGCGCGCGCTCCCCTTTTCGTTTGTTGAGCACAGCTGAATGTGGCAGGAATTTCCCACAAGGAAAACACATCGCAACTAAGACTGCTTTCATTCAAGGGGATTTTCTTATAAAATTATGATTCTCAAAAAAATTCTCCTTCAAACTGACATCAAATCAAATCAAAGAGGCGGAAAGCAGTTGCCAGCTCCCTTGTTGCATAAAGTTTTTTTATGAGGTAGACGTTGAAAGAACTCAAAAAACCTATTCCATGCCGTAACTTACAAATTTATTTAGGTCATTCAAATCAAACATCTTCATTCTTTCCTATAGCTGTTCAACATGAGAGGGCACCTAGAGCTATCCAGACGGGCATCCAATATCATCCCCTAAGTTTCGGCAACCGGTTGCGGGGCCTTCAGGGCGCTTCGATTTTCGGAAATCTACCCCTGCACCTTCAAGTTCCCTCGATCGCAGAACACTATTCGCCACTTTTAACAAACACCGGTTCCGGACATTATTTTCACCATCAGAATCTGTTCCACCCGGGTTTTATCGGACCATTTTCCAAACCGTCAACAAATGTACCGGGATGCATTAGCAGTAAGAAGGTTACCAGGGCAGGAGAATAGGGAAAGAACATCCTTTTTTCGTTACAGATCTAACGCCTACTTACGGATTGAAATACCAACTGGGTAGATGTGTTTTGAAAGAGGATGAAGTCAGCAGCTCAGAGGAAAAAACTGCCGAAGGTGAGTACTGCTCTTCATTAATAATAATAATAAAGTGAAGTTAATGCGTCGTCATTTTAACCATTGTACGTTTCAGATGATCTTCCGCTCCGCAATCGCTTAGAAATTCCGATTTTAAACGATAATACTAGAAGTCATGCAAGACTTTCCGAACCATCTGGCTTAACACTTTTTCCCGCTGAAAATATCTACGAATCAGCAGCGAAGTTACTTTTTCTAGCCATAAAATGGGCACGAACGATACCGTCCTTCCTACAATTATCTTACAGAGATCAAACGATTCTGCTAGAGGAAAGCTGGAGTGAATTGTTTGTACTGACAGCTTCGCAGTGGGCGTTACCTCTAGATGAAAGTAATGAGTTTGAGAATAGTTCAAGATCAAGTACGAATTATTTGCTTTTCAGATGTCTTAATAAGCAACGCGGTGGCCCCATCATCGAGACATTCTGTTCTCGAGGAAGACGCACGCAAACTAAGAGAAGTAATTAATAGATTGACGGTATTGCGTCTTGACCATACTGAGCATGCATGCTTAAAGGCTTTAGTTTTATTTAAAGCAGGTGAGATTTTCACTACATTTTTAATATTCGTCAGCTCGTTAGTCCATATTGGAATTCTGAAAGCGAACATGCAAAACATTTTGTCAGAAACTGCTGTGCTACGAGGAAAACATCAATTTTTATCCAACATCATATTTTTTGCAGAAAGTCGCGGTCTGTGTGAACCCAGTCATATCGAACTATTACAAGATCAAACCCATATGATGCTGCACGAATACTGTGCACAGAGACAGAGCGTGAACAAAGGCAGATTTGGAAAACTTTTGCTGACACTTCCGGCGGTGCAATCGGTGCCGAAGCGAGGATTAGAAGAACTGCTTTTTCGGCAAACTGTTGGGGACGTGGCAATCGATCGACTACTAGCCGAACTGGCGAAGAGTACTCCATCACATTGAATTGTTTTGAATGGAAGAACTGTGTAACACAAAGTGACTATCAAATATTTACTTTATGATCTGTTGAATGAAAGCAGCACAAAAAACGAATAGCAAATAAATACCATGATTTCCGTATGTTCCAAATATTTTGCTTTTAGTTTGTCAGCGTTACTACTGTTTAAACCATAGTTGACTTCTGGATGAGGTAGGGAAGTTGTCAGTTGACCTCAACGGGTAAATTAACTACTTGTGGATTGGACATTGTATTCTTCAAATAAACGATTTCATGTTGCTTTAACAGTTTCATACTTGAGAGAATAACTTTACAATTAATTTCGCTTCAAACGAGGGGGCTATCCGGTTGGGTCAAACGTTTTTTCACAGATTCAAATTAACTTTGTTTCCATCTCGTTTACCGCAGAGCTTGCAACTTCTAACTCTTCTTCATCGGTTTGGGTTGACGTATCAATGCGTTCTGCTGTAGTTCTAGTAATTACTGTTGGTATATGCCCTTCCGGTTCTCCTTGTCCCACGTTTACTTCTTCCAACGGTTCGCCAGTAAAAAAATATGGAAACATGATTGTGACTTGAATTTCGTAAATAAACTTTTGATTGATGCCTACTTAACTGTCACGTCATTAGTGTAATTCATGAAAACGCCCTCGAAAACCGCTCCGACGACTTCGATGAAATCCGCCGTCTTGGGGTATTGAGGGGTACCAATCGATTTAGCAGCTGAAACTCGCATTAACCCCTCTGTTTCTTGGAGGGAGAGACAATACTGAGCCTCCTTGTAGTTTTTTTCATAATTGGTCGTATCTGATATCCTACCAAACAGATGGAAATGGTCATCTTTTACGAAACGACAGAGTTCAAAGTATCGCAGATATTCCCTAATACATTAATGAAAAATTCAATTTTAAACAATTTTTCAACGCTTCTCGACCAGTTGCACACACTAACAAAAATCCATATAATCAAGGTATAGGACAATCCAGGGAAAAACTGTTGCATTTTGAAAAATAATTTCTCATTGAATTATATACGCCTTCTTACATCTTAAAAACTTTTTTTAAAATAATCCAATTCAGTATTATAAAAATTAACGAAACACTTACTTCAACCGAAATCTAGAGAGTTTTGCAAATCAATGTAAAACAAGTGCACTCGTGTTTAGTGTAATTGTGACATGAATAAAAAACTAACATGTTTCCGGCTGTATTGACGAATATCATTAACCAACATATGACGAATAATGATGACAAATTACTCTTTTACCCAATATATCGTAAACGGTTATGGAGCAAACAAATAAGAGTGGCTTGGTTTCAAAGGTCCTTTTCACAAAATTATTATTGTTACAGTTTAGAGAAACGTGTTAGTAACGCATGTCTGGTGATATGCCTTGTCGTCGCTTCTAAGTGCTTCAAAATCCTCAGGGACCAAGTAGTGAGTATCGTCTATTCCATTACACAGGTTATTGTGATTGGAAAATGTCCTTGAAGATACCATTGGATGGCGATATACCAATTTCAGTAATTGAAGTCTTTGGAAAGGGTATGCTAGATGGTAACGAAGCATACCAAGACTTCAAGAGGGGTGCTAATACTATGAGTGCTAATTTAACAATTCCAGAGGCATTTCAGGCAGCTGGACGATTCGTGAATGGATTAACCGAGTGGGTGAGGTGACAGAGAGCAACTCAAATAAATGTCTGATTCTCCATATCATTAGAGATACAAAGTGTTTTACGAGCCACTAAGTAGCACACTCTTTAGAAATTTGGAAAGGTATTGGTATGAGTGGACCGACGGTCCTTCGCGTGCAGATTTTTATATAGTCGTAATAGCTAACTCCAGAGCCATGTTGATTTATTACAACGCTCTCAGCGATAATGTAATCTACGATCGCATCTCGAACTCTATCAAAATCTATTGTTACAGCTGATTTTATTCGATTCCCATGCTCATGGTAAATGGGGCGCTTGTCTAGCTATAACTGAACGGCGTTATATGAAAGTTTTGTGCAAATGGATGGCCCGTTTATTTAATCTTGATGGCAAACGAACACCTTCCACTTATGAGTTTACTTTCTTATACCAAAGAAAAATAATATAAAAAAACTTATACATTCAAGTTTATAATATTTAAAGTAAATGTTGTTTAAAATTATCTTGGAATCCGAAATAAAGAAGAATTTCATATTAACATCATTCATAATGAATATCCCTACATCACACAACGATTTGCCTTCACCGTTCAAGATGTAAAAAAACGTTGCGTGCTGTCTTAAACCCAGCTAAAGAGCATTGATATCTTGGGACGGCACACTTATATAAATTATAAACAAATGTCTGTCCCAAGTTCCTCTGATGTGCGGTTTAGTCAATGTTTTCATGCGAGTGTCAATTTGACGAACGAGGCGAAGCGAAGCGGAGCCGAGTGAGGCTAGACACGAGCAATCTGACTTTCCACGAGAAATGAACGTCACTTTTCAGGTACATTAAACTATACATTTTGATACGAATGGTTCAAGTTTTGAGATAATCCAAAAAAAAAGAATATTTTCTTATTCTCTGCAGGTTTCAAAGCCTGGGTTACTCAGGAAAGGAAATAAAAACAGGATTTTGTGGAAACGAAATTTATTAGCATTAAATCGTTCATTTCAAAGATATTTACAGAGTTAAAGGATCTAAAATCTATTTACAATATCCTTTTTTTGCTTCATTCGAACCCAAAAATCAAGAACTTAAAAACGAAATATTTCATTCATACAAATCAGTAATTCATAATTATGAAAAACACATCATTCCAAAACATACCGAGTATTGCACTAACCGTTATTCCATTTGAGTGGTAGTGCTGTGAGGCTCTTGACTTTCCTGCTTCATTGCCCATTCTACGAAATCGTCTATTAAAACAGGCCAGGCACCTTCCTCGTCATAATTAGACATATCGTCAGATATTTGCTGTGCAAAATCAAGCAGTAAATTCCAGGTATCCTTTGGAATTGACCGCTTGTGATTTTCCTATAAATAAGAATACAAACTGAAGCTAGAGATAGGAGAGAATTTTTAACTAAAACTTGCCACGTATGACCTTTATGATTACCAACTATTGACTACGCATAGATAGATTTTGCTACTTCAAGTTAACTGATTATTATTTACTCAATAATTTATTATGGCGTTCATGTTCACGATTCTATTTATCAATTTTTCCACCTAAACGCTGCCAACTGCACCCACACCAAGTGTTTAAACACGTGACTAGCACTCCTAGACAGCTGACTACTTAATATCCAACTTCAGATATTAAGACCACAGAAGCAACAACCAGAATAACATCTTGTAGAGTTCTAACTTAACAACTATCAATTTACTAACTCAAAATTATAGACCAATCAGTCAACTGCCAATAACCATACCCTAGGTTAATGAAAAAACAGTCTTTTGAATACCGGCATTCTATCCACCTTTTCTGACAGATGCAACACCATCAAATATGCAGAAAAGTAGTTAAATCGTTTACCTGATAAAAACATTTGTTCCCAGCTTCTTCTACATTTGCCCAACTTGCTCTGAAACGTCTTATACAATAATAGTTACATTTGCTGATAACATAACCATTTTAAGTGAAGTTATACAAAAGAAGTTTTTGAGACATTTAACTCACCTCCAAGTTGAATGCTACAGAGGAAGCAACTAAACCTAAACACAGTTTATATAAGCCTGCTCTTAGTATATGACATTTGGTTTCGGTAGTTGGGAAGAGATTTACTGAAATCCTCCAATTCAAGAATATCCTAATCTCATACCTTATGATTATTGAGTTATTATGTGACCGTATAAAAAAAAATAAAGACGTTATTGCAAAGATGCTAATCCAAACAATAGTGAACCATGAAGTTATATACGAAATATTATATCAGCACCTAGAACCTTCATAACTTACTTTTATTTAAATCATTCATGTTAGCACTCGCATGTCACTCCATTCGCATTAACATCAGTAAATATGAATAGTAAATAACAAATTATGTAAAACCATCTGGTGAGGTTTGAGGGCAACCTTTTTTTTTAGACAATATCAAGTGTATTTATACACGAAGTAGGTATTCTCCCTGAAGCGATTGTTTTGAGAAAATCAACTGAGATATGTTGATGGCAACTGCAAATCAAAGAAACGGCTGCACCTAATTCATAACGGGAAAAATTATTTATAGCATAGCAACTTTTTTGATTTAGAAAAATCTCCAGTTTGACCAAGTGTAAAAAGTCAAAAACATCTGCAATACTAAAAACAGAAGTAACTAAAATAAACAGATTTTTACAGTTTTCATGCTTGGGGCTACCATACAATAAAAAAACTGCATATATTAACACTCATCAATTGTTAGCAAATTTTAGTACACATTACATAAATATAGATATAGTAAAAAATAAAGTGATAAATGTTGGAAAATTTATTCTTTTCTGTTTTTTGATGTGATGTTTTGTCATAGAAAGTTAATTCACTCTTCCCTGTGAGAGGCCGAGCTGGATCTATAATTTAAAAACTGTCAATTTGCTGGCAGATTCTCTGAATATTGTTGCCCCTCGTCCTGATCTGTCTATTAATTTAAGAAATTTGTTTACTGTTTTTCATCTTTCAGAAATATTCAAAAACTCTTTGTCATATATAATATAAATCAGGAATTTTGTGTGAAAATCTGGAAATTATAAGAGCATCCTTCATCAGAATCTTCAATATCAATAAGATGTCCTATTTATGTATTTCCACTTTTGATGAAAAGCATGACCTATATATACTAATGCAATAATAAACAACAAAACATGAAATATTTAAGTGATTCCCAGATTTATACCTGTAAAAACGTGCACCATTTTTCCAGGAACTTGAATTTTCCCTTGAGCACAATGTTCCAGTAAGCAATTGCCATATCCAGGTCTAGGCCCTTTTGATTCGCATTCTTGGCATAATTGAACGTGAAATGATAGAAATCCTTGAACTTATAATTGTCTTTGATTTCATTCTCTAATGTTGGCAGCCTGGCTTTTAGCTTATCCACAGTATCACAACCAAGTTCTGCCATACCATTGACAAACTCCTCTCTTGTAAATTCACACTGCATAGCAGCTTTGAACTTCCATGCTATTATCAAAACAAGCTTAGAATCAGCTGGCAGGTTGAGATCGTCTAAGAATTTCATCACGCCATCGACGTTTATTTTGTCAGGCTCAGCTGGATCCTTGTACCGAGCATACAGTAAATCTAGCTTCTTCCTATCAACTGATCTCGTTTCTTTATAATATGCATCAGGATTTTGAAAATAGTTGTCACTGGCCAAGTCTAACTTCCAGTCGTTTTGACTCAAACAAAAAATTGCCGTCGTTTCTCCTGCATGCGTAAAAGAAATGAACTTTTTCACTTTCTCTCTTTGGGATGTCTTCAATTTATGCTGCAGAAAAGTTAGGCGATAAAATATATCAAATTTTGTGAAGACCAAATAAAATATCAAATTTAGATGCTTACCATTTTGAAACTATTTTGCAGAAACAAATAATAAAATTTATTATTCCTCAACCTAACCACTAAACGCAAAAATCAGTGCAAGCATAGACAAAATAACTCACAGACATTTTATTATTATTTTGCCGTCTATGAACTTATTCGGGTCACAGAGTTTAAAAATAAATCTTTTGTAGGAAAAGCTTTGAAAGATTCCTGGTGATCCGTAAGCGTTTCGCATTTTGGTAACATCATTATTAGTGAAGCAGAAACTCATTCTCGTGAACCTAAACGTTTTCACTAGATCCACAGGACCGGACTGGCGGTCTTAATGTTCTAATATGCACTATTATTTTCATTGTTCATTATCCATGTAAATCCATACCTCGATGTAGTTGATTCAAGGAAATAAAAGGTGACGCTAAATAATTTGTTTGTTATTGATGAGATTTCATTTTATTATAATGATTAGCAAATACAAAAAACTAACCGATAGTATATCTATCAGTCATCAAGATAAGAATATTTTCATCAAAAAAAAAATAAGAAAAAAAAATAAAATATGTTTTACAGATAGTAACAATTATCACAAACCATGAATATTGCTAAAACATTTAAACATTCTCAAAACCGCAAAAAACAGTATTTACACAGTGACATCACAAGAGCACTATAAAAAAACTTACAACTATTCTTAAAGCTTTAGAAAATGGTTATATTTTGAGGTAGTCTTCAGCTTCTTCTCTAGTCATATGATGGACATCTTGAAAAATGCAAAAACACATTTCTGGCAATAATACCATCATGAAGTATTGATCCATGTCATTCAGCTCAGCAAATTCTTCTGACAATTTTTGTAACAACAGTAGTTTTTGCTCCACAGTAAACAAGATCATTGAATTATTTTGTACCAGTGTGGACCTACTTGCAGGATTATTATAATACAATTTATGCCTTTCGAATGGAATTACGCCTTCATAAATATTCCTCATTCTTGGCATACTTTTTTTACAAAACGATTCCAAATCCTCTTCTGATATATGTTCACAATTGAGTGATTCATCATCCAGCGAAGTATTGATGCTAATATGAGGAATCAAGTGAGACATATTAAAACTAGACTCATCATACATTTCATCAAATTTTTCTAGTGCTAATTTTTCTTTCTCACATTTTTCTTTGTACTCAAGTATCTCCTTCAAGGTGGGAAGAACGATTTTATACTGTTCAAAGGAATCGGATCTGTGCAACGGCGCTTTTTTAGTTACCTCTTCAGTTGCTTGATCTTTTTTCGTCGGTGTAAAATATTTCTTAATTCCCGTCTTGTCGTTTGGCTCTATTTTTAATTTAGATTTAGCTGACGTTCGTTTTTTGGGAATGGCACCCTTCTTTTGGCTCATGTCGATCAAGGAATTAACACTTAATTATCGTGAATAGAAAAAATTTTTGCTTGATGAAAAACGTTAAACATAACCTTCAATTAACGTTGGCGGTTGTACTTATGCTCTGTGTATCGATAGATTCTGTGGTTGGCAGGGTAACCACAGAATATAGACTTTTTTTAAACGAAATTCTATGACTAACCTCTACATGTTATACAGATTATTACAAATTAATTCATATGTTTCTTTAATTAGTGAAAAAATGAAATGGGTATCTAATAACTCATAAATTACATAGTATCAAATAAGTGAATTGTCAAAGGGTGGAAGTGAAAACATTTTGCACAAAAAATTGCTATCAAATGTATTGCCTTAAACCGGTACATTTGAATTTAATAATCGTTCGGTTTTATAAAACTGATAAAGTGCGTGTCAGATTTGCACCAAGCCCTACAGGTAAATATTTGAATTTAATTATGGCATGTCATAAATTTTACTAGAGTTTGTCCAAATTTGCTATTAGCCCAAATATTTCTAGTATATGTTTTGGCAATAACATATTGCTTCTTGCTTTTTTCTCATGTATCTGCGTCTTCGTTTTGGTATAGTGATTACGTTCAGTGAGAGTTACAATTTCCCTGATAACCTGTGTCCCTCAGTGAGTTATATTTTTGGGTTAAATATCACAAAATTAATGATACTGAAACAGTCTTTTCGTTGTGTACTTTCTCTCTATTTTTCATTTTCTCTCATCTGTCAAATCAATCTGTTTCATTACAATTTCTGGAATTTTAATTGTCTTTCATCTAAGGTTTTATTGTTTTTTTTTTCACTTTTGTTTAAAGTTTTGAAATCTGATGTGCTAATATTTTGCCTCAATCATTAATTTCCGTAATGTCAGTTTTTCTAGACGGATAATTTTGGTTTAACACAGATTTTTCTTTGAAAAAATTGTTTTTAAAACATTTTTCAGGGTTTCTACATTTGGGTGGGCTTCGCACTGCCCTGTACAACTTCCTTTTCGCCAAGTCCAAAAATGGCAAGTTTATCTTGCGAATTGAAGACACAGATCAAACAAGGGTTGTACAAGGAGCTGCTGCTAGTTTAGAAAATGATTTAAAATGGGCTGGGATTCAAATAGACGAGGGGCCCAATGACGGCGGTAATCACGGTCCTTACATACAATCAGCAAGGTTACCTCTGTACAAGTAACAACCCCAAATCTATAAAATAAAACATTTGATTGATTGTAATTTCAGTGAACAAGTAGGAAAATTGTTAGAAACTGGAGCGGCATATAAATGTTTTTGTTCAGAAACTCGTTTAGATTTGCTAAGACGGGAAGCTGTCAGAAATAGGCAGCTTCCTAAATATGATAACAAATGTAGAGAACTATCAAAAGAACAGTCTCGATTGAGGGTTGAAAAAGGGGATACATTTTGTATAAGATTCAAGGTGAGGTAAGATTCCGCCTTTGACAAATATTTTTTCTATTCAAGAAGTGAGGGTCATTGCATTTTTCCAGTTGTCTTCAGATGTGGTTTCATTCAACGATTTGATTTATGGAACTATAAACTATAATGTTGCGAAGCAAGAAGGTGATCCTATCATTGTTAAATCAGACGGATATCCCACATACCATTTTGCAAACATCGTTGACGATCATTTTATGGATATAACGCATGTACTCAGGGGTTTAGAATGGCAAATATCAACCACCAAGCATTTGCAAATGTACAAGTATGTTGTGTACTTTTATTTTAATGAACACTTCTACAAATAATTACAGAGCTTTTGGATGGAATCCTCCACAATATGGCCATCTACCTTTACTTATGAATACCGATGGTACAAAATTTAGTAAAAGACAGAGCGATTTACAACTCAGTCATTATCGCGAGAATGGTATCTTTCCGTTAGCATTAATAAACTTTGTTGTAAACGCTGGAGGCGGCTTTGAGAAGGACCTTCAGCAGAACGTAAAACTGAAAATTCATACAATAGATGAACTGGCAGGCCAGGTTATAATTAATGTAGTTCTGTGGTATCTTCATTCTATGTTTAACAAAATTTTAGTTTGACTTATCGCGATTAAATACCCATTCCGGACGACTGATGCCTGAAAAATTATTATTATTCAATCAGCTGGAATTAGAGAGGTGTTTAAAGATTGAAAACAAAGAACAAGAACTGATTGAAACAACCAGAAGACTTTTGAAAAAACATTTCCAAAATTTGTAACTTAGGGTATTTACAATTTCACTCTCATCACTATTCCGGTTTTAGATCCGAGACTGCAATTTTACAAATTGACGACAATCACATACGTTCAGTTCTTCATTGGTCTGTGCATAGAATCAAAAAACTTTCAGATCTGATTTCCAAAGATTTTTCCTTCATTTGGACCATGCCTAAGACTTACAAAGTCGATAATACCATGCTGAAGATAATTGAACATTTAAATGTCGAACTTGAACGTCACGAAGATTTTTCAAGAGATAATATATCCATGTTTTTAAGAAAATTCTCTGAGGAAAATAATGTGAAATTTGTGGTTCTGATGAAAACTTTACGATCAGTGATAAGTGGTTTATCAGTGAGTCTTATGTCAACACCTGATGCGACTTAAATAACATTTTTATATTTCAGGAAGGCCCTTCAGTGGCGGAAATGATGGAAATTTTGGGAAAGAACACGACGATACACCGGATAAGATGTGCTTACATAAATAAATAGCTCGGGATTATAGATTGAACATGTTTTTTTTATTATTTTCAACACAATAAAGGAACATAATGGGTCAATGTTGCACACTAATTAACATCTCTATTAAAAATTACATTGATTTATCTAAAACTTGAAGTATCCTAAAGGATATCTGAGAATTTTTCAAAAATTATGTTCCCTAATGTAAAAATAACGAGATCAGTTTTTAAACCCCCCCATAAGAATATAAAATAGCTTAAAACTACGATTTGAAGTTAATGAAAATATATTCCGATAGAAAGATCGATGAATCGAAGAATTTTGTTATAAAATTTGAAAGGGCAGTTACATGCTCGAAATGACCAATCCAAATCAAAATCTTACACTACTTGACAAAAAGGCATTTGTGATTGATTATCGTTTTGAAATATATCTGATCTACTTGATAGAATGTAGAATTTATTAAAGATTAAAAGGTAAAACAGTAATAATGCTGCTGCAATTGGTATGTCTAAAAATCGTTGTCCCACCTATCAAACCAGTTTAAAATAGGCACATCCTTGAAATCGATCAACTGATTGATTGTTCGACGCATTTGTGTCACTTTATTCTGATTGGAAAGTTTCAGCAGCAGTTCCTTCTTAAGAATTGTAAAATCGATTGATTACGATAGTGCTGTTTGATTGATATGTGCGATTTGAACGATTTTTCTTTTTCAAATAGCGTTTTCCAATTCATTCTATTGTCGTTAGATATTCAATTTTTCTTAGGAAGCGATACAATTTGCAGTATTGCTAGGGTGAAGATAATTGCTTTCCATTTAGAATATGGGTTAATTAAAATGTCCAAAACGACTAAATTTTTGATAATTATTTAGTATACTAACACGAAATGGCGTTGTTAGTTACGATTTTTTTCCTGACTTTTCGATGTTCCATATCCGCAAAGCGGCAGATTTTTGTCAACAAGTTCCTATTAGTAATAAATATCGTGTATACTAAATAATTATGGCATTTCAGACTTTTATACCAAGGGAACAGACGAATCCAAGATTACAACTATACAAATTGTATATAGAACAATTTTTTTAGTATGTGTATATCTATACATTTTTCTTTATTAATTTTCTCCATCTAATCATATCTCAATGGAAATCACAGTTATGATTTTTTGACTAACACGAATTATAATTAAGTGGTCGTTTTTGTGCAACTGGTCAATCGACTGATAATTAAGTCGTTTCATATCTCTTTGGGAATACTTAAACACCTTGGGATAGGTCTTTTATAGCTTGCAGGATACGTTTTACGTGTCCTACTTTAGTCACGCCGAGTTCTTTCAAATCTCTCCTCGCTAAAGTCAGAAGCTCTCTGCCTCTGATATCGTTTTTGACAAAACTGTCGATATATTCCGAGAGCTGCATTGTTTCTAGCCATGTCGCCACCTCCTGAGTGCCCCAAGAGTCAGCTGCCATTTCTCGACCTACTCTGGAATTGTGACCCGATGGACTCTTCGTTTTGAATTTGAGCCAGAAAAGACCCTTCTTTTTGTGCTCAATCTGAAAGTAATACATTATTAGAAACACATCTCTTATCCTTTGTATAAATTCAAGCAAATCAGGGTGTACCTCTTCAATCTTTAATCAAGCAAAATGTCTTATTAGTTTCATATCCAGTTGCCAAAAGTCATATTTAATAAAACAAAAACAAGAATCCTCACCACATCTTCTTGAATCGCTTGCAAATATATTAAATTGCCATTAGTTGCGTGTTCCATCATCGTACATTTCCTCAATTCTAATTCTGTGTTTGCCAGACTGACACTCAATTTATTCTCCATATCTTCTCTCAGTCTTAATTTGTCCCCACGATCGTGCAGCAAACAGCAACTATCTTCATATAAATGTTTGACGGCATTAACAAGTTCGGTGAATTTCACTCGAAGCGTTGGACCTTCGAGAAGTTTTCCATTTGGATGGATTTTCTCGAGACAATCGTCAACTTTGTTTGCCAGTGTGTACAGGTCCACTTCCAAGGAATGACTAATTGCTAAAATGCACAGTATTTCAGTCTTTATATAGTTTCACTGTGTACGTTGGAATTACCTAAAATTTTTATCCACTTGGTCAAGGTAGTAGCGCATTCGATGAAATTTATCAGAAGCAGATGTTCCTCTTCTGAGAACGAAACATCTGGCTGTGAACTCGGTACAGGCTTATCGAGAAACGTCACCGTGTGCCGTTTTTCGTGTTTCGTCGTCGGCACCGCGCCGCTGAAGGAATGCTGCCTGATCTTCTCAACGTTCACGCCCAAGAACGATTTCTCTTGACTAGGCATGCTTTGCCGCGTGAGACTGCTCCTCGACTTATCGTGCTGAGATTGTGCTGAAATAGAGAACCGATGCTGGGCTTTTCCTTGACCTGCCACGCTTTGTCGCTGTTTCTCCTCCCACGTTCGAAGCGAATTCTCCAATGCTCTGTTCCGGCATAACATCTGCATCCGATTTTTGTGGAGTATGCGAATCACGCCTGGTGGTTGAATCCAAGCTTCACCATCTACTTGAACCGGCACACCCTCATCGCCTAAAAAATGTTTCAATTAATCATCAAATATTGAAAATGATAACCCTAACCAAGAATGTTAATTTGAACGCTATGGCATTGAGCGATTCGATGTCGTTGCAAATTTATCAACCTGGAGGCAGCCATTTGTACAGAACCAAAAACGGCAACCACCTCTAATATTTTATCGTCAAATGAAGGTGCGAGGAACAGTTCGTCCTCCTTGGTCCCACCCCAGAAATTGATCCCACCCATGAAGCTGCAAGAAGAGAACATAAGTCCCGACGAATTATAATTGCTTATTACTTTGTTAATCTAAAGAAACTTAAGACTTTTAATGCAGCAATTAGCTTTTGCATAACTTAGTTAGTGAAGTCACCTTGGTATATTCAATATGACTATTCCTTGTAACGAAGGCAAGGGAATCCTTTGTCCATCGCACTCGATCTGTATCCTCTGTTCCAAGTTTTTGTATGTTCTTTGGAGAAATTGCTTACTACCTAAAACTCCATACCACATGTAGTTCTTCGCTCTTGATCTGCACTTTTCCGGATGTTCTTCGCGCTTGTGGTGGAAGTCGAGAGAGATTTTGGCATCGATTCCAATCCCAAAATAATTGTTCATCACCGATCGTTCGTAATAACCATCCTTGAACGATTCATCAGGATCAATCAACGGACTGACGGCTGCGCACAAAGTGTCTGCGTTAGCTAGCAAACATTTACTGATGAAGCCGCCACCGGAACTTACGTCTACAGAAGACGGGTTTAAACCGAGTTAGAATGAATTCGATGAATTATTAGTTCATATGACTGTACTGATAAGGAAGCTTTTTGTTTTGTCTTTTTTGAGTATGTTGAACATGCATAAATCTGTTATTTACCACACTAGCTAGGGTTTGACACTTAATATACAATCATAGCCAAGAATTTCTTGTTTGCATTTTGATTGCCCAAATAATTAAGGAGTTATAACCCGTAAGATATGTTAATAAAAATAAAACTCCGAAGAATGTAGCCAATTTAAAAGCTTCAAATATTGATTATAAGGATCTTTTCCATTTGCTCAAAATCAATAGATTTTATCTCATCCGTACATTTACACAATTTTGTCAGTTTTACTCACTGGGCCAGGTCGGTAATTGAACAAGTGGGTTAATGATGGGCATTCTCCTGTTTGGTCGTTCATCTTTTTGCTTGGTCGGATCCCTTTTTTCCTCATAGACGGCGGCAGCTGCCGCTAGAACAGCAGCATCTGCTGGATTCAGCATACTACAACATGAGATACGTCGTGTGGCAGCTGGCGAACGTGTCAAGAAATGTTCATTATCGAGTGCTAGCAAATTTGAGTGAGAACTGGCATTGCTTGAGGTCTTTTCGGCCGTTGACGACGCTTGCAAATTCTTCATCTCGTTTTCCACCTCGTAATCGGTGATTTCGATTTCGACCCGCGCCTTCTCTGCCCTCTCACATCTGGCCGTTTCCGTCGATTGCGGCGATGGTGGTTCAACTATAACGTTTATTTGAGGGAATTTGCCTGCGAAGAGGGTATTATCTATCAACTATTCTACACGAGCGCACTAGTGTGGAGGGAGCGTGTTTTGCAAGTGTCCATCGAACCGAACAAAAACTGAAAAAAGTATCAGATGTCTTTGTTGTGGTAAAACTTCATCAGTTCGGCCGATTCGATGGAGTTTAAGTGTGAATGTCGTGGACTTTCAAACTTACCAGAACCTTCAACAGCCTTAACTGTCTTACTCGAAAGATTCGACAGTTCCTTCTCCATTTTATTGAGGCTGTTCGTCGAGCTTCTACGGCTTTCTTCGATAGTAGCCGTAGTGTTTATGCTGCCGCTGCGTCGTTCTTTTGCACTTTCACTCTTTCTTCTCCCAGTTTTTGGCCTTTTGAAAGACTTCCTGTCAATATCGTTACCCTCGCCGAAGCTCGCCAAACTGCAATATCTTCTTGGCGGTTCCGGATAAGTCATAAAAGCTCGATTCTCGAAACCAAACTGCATCGGTTCTTCTTCCTCCTCTATTCTCAGTTTAGATTTGGTCATCTTTTCTAGAGAATCTCTTTTTAAACTTTTGCGTTTCTCGGATGCAAATATTGATGTATCGTCGGTGTTTTCGATACTTTCTTGGTCGTAGGCATAAAGAACTTCACCTAACATCGAGCTTATGTCATCCACAAGGGACTCTCCTAATAGAGGATCTGGAATTCAATTAATGGTTGAGGGTGGAATAGTTTTGAAGAAGGCATGGAAAATTCTAATTTTTTTTTCTAAGCTCTAACCTGAATTAGGGAAAGTATCGGTTTCCGGTGAGTCTATGTGTCCAATATGTCCATTAAGATCCTCCCCATCACTATCCTTTCTAGGGCAAAAGGATTTCTGGTCGAGTATTTCAGAAGTAATGCTGGCCTCTTCGTTCGAAATTGTCGACATCAAACTGCTATCTTCGGCGTTTTTTTCACTGATGTCTTTATCTTCAACTTTCGAAGAAATAGCGTAGCCCATTCGTTTTCCCTCCACTACCGACTCGACAGCTTTCAAGCTAGAACAAGCTTCCTTCAGGATATTGTCGGTGATGGCGCAATTTTCAATTGCAGCTTTAATCTGACTGGCTCGACGACTATCTGCAAAATCAGGCGGCACGGGAAGCGTATACAAATCCGAATCTGTTAATGTTGAATCTCTGCGAACATCAGGCATTGGCGACAATGTAGCTAGACGTGCGGTAACTATCGAACAGGTCGGCGAAGGACACGAGCTCAAATCCGAGCTGGAGCCCGATTCTAATATAGGTATAACCTACAAAAAGAAATCTAATGGATCCAATGTTTAGACAATTAATTTTTATACCTTTAATTGGTCCATACGTGTTATTGGTTCATCAATTTGAATATTTTTCGTCACTTTTGTGTTCTGATCGTTGACGACGTTCTCGGTTGCTTCCACTAAATTTCTGATTGCCTTCTTTAGACTGTTAGCTCTGTTGATAAGGGCATCCTTTTCCCGTTCAACAAATCGTGACGTCCTGCGATGTTTCCGAAAATTTATGTTGCTCAAATCTTTCTCCGATTTTTCTGAACGTGCTTTATCGAAAGACATTTCACTATCAGTATCTTCTTTGGTTTTGGTCACTGCCGTGGGATCATCCACACCTGTGTGGATGAATTTTGCGATTACAACTCAAATTATTCAAGTGCATTGTGTAAGGAAGTTTGAACAGTGCTCACCAGACGTTGCAAAATCTATCTGGCCACAAGTAAGGTTTTGCAATAAAAGATCGAGTTTCTGTTGCATAACGTCGCATTTACCAGCCAGCAATTCGTCGTTCTTCGTTAAAGGACTGTCACTTATTTGAACGACGAAGCTCCGGACTGTCTCGCACAACCTCTTCGCTGAATTCAAAATCAGTGACGTCTCATCGGATTGTAAGATATTTTGAATATACTCGATCAGATGGTCCTCGTAACGCACAATCTGGCAATGGAGCTGATCTTCAATTTGACCAGGCACCAACGACAGTTTGGGCATTGCCACGGTTCGTTCGAACGCCAAGATGCTCCACCGATCCAACATCTTTGTACTCGCTTTCTCGTAGCGCTCCAATAGTTGTGGCAAATGGGCGTCGTCATCGCAAGAAGAACCCCATCCAAGTACTCTCGCTAAGTCATTTCCAGTGCCAAGCGGTAGCACGGCTACTTGACACTGTTTCTGTTTGAGATAAACGCTAGATGATAATACGCAGTCTTATCAGTGAACTCACAATGGTCATTAACATAGTTATATTGCTTTGAGAGTTTTACTCAAATTCATTCGTGGTAAGTGGTAAGATTTGATACTAACGTGCATGTCCAGTTTGTCGATTTCGGAAAGTACCCAGCCGACCGAACCATCGCCGCTGCACACAAGGATTCGAAATGGATCGAACGGCCGAAAAAGTCTGAGGCCAAGACGCGGCCCAGTCGATATCAAATCAAATACTTGAGCTGGATTCAATAGTTGCTTGAAGCGACGCAAGAATTTTACACCCTGATTGTCGCCTGGAACAAGAGGAAAATGGATATGAAATAGGAAATCTCGCTTCTGCCGTCTCGCTTTAGCTACCCTTTTCATTAGTGCATATCGCGTTTCGCCTTCCTTTTGTATACGGAGGACGAATGTTACGACGCGTTTTCTGAATGGTGACCTAATTTCGCCTAAATGTTGAAAAAAGCATGACGCGATGAAACAGTTCGATCGAAGAGGTTCAGTTGCTAGTAATGAGTACTACGAAAAAGGAAATATGGTTTACTTCACTTGAAGGCAATACAGAAGTTCGTTAATTTTTTAATGGGATAGGAACAACATCGAGAAAAACACAAACAGAAAACTTTTTCTCTTTCATTATAACTTTAGAATCTACGACAACAATACTTTGAAAGTTTTATAGCTGCATGTTTTATTACGACAAGCGCAATTTATTATCTGGAATGCTCATACGATATCATTTGATGGATCGGAATAAAACATTAACAACATGATATTTTCATTATTTTTCGTAGCGATTCAATAATTCTATGGAGTGGTTTTTTATGGCTATCTATTAGGAGTTTATGCCAGGCAAACAAACTATATTTCATCATCGAATGTTAGAAGACAGAAGTAATATCAGAGTATTGTTTCCACAGTTTCAGAAACTAGTCTTATGCTCATAAAAGTCGATTCAACTCAAATATGACGCCATTTCATAATTTTTACTTCTCAAAAGGGTCACCTTAACAGGAGTAAATAAATATGCCTCAATTATCGTTTCCATACAAAATAAGTGCAGACTCGATTTGGGAACGCTCCTGAATATGACCAAATTCACTAAAGTCAAGTAATTTTCATTCAACAATAAACCGAACTCAGTTTGGATACTGGATCTGAATTTTTTGAAGGCAAACAATACCGAGCCTCAAAGTTTCCGCTTACCTCATTGCGGCGTCTCAAATTCTGAGACGTTCTAATAACTCACCAGTTACGAAATTAATTGGAAACGATAGCCGTAGGTTCTCCGATTATTAAAGCGTTACTTTACTGTCACCGAAGGTAACGGTAACGTAACCAACGCCACTACGAAGCGGTTGTCTTCAGGAATGTTTGGTTGGAGGTGATCTGGAACATTGCCATTTCTGGAATATTCATTATTAATATGATTTAAAGTTCCTTGTGGAAAATGCCGTTATTTACTTCCATATAGTATACATTCATATATTTCTAATCATTTAAACAGCTCCAGTTTTGGATATCGACATAACAGATTGATATGCAATAAGCGTCAGATAAAGTTGAATTGATCGATTAAATTGGAAAAATTCTTTGCTGTTGGATATGTAGAGCCCAAAGATATGATAACGTTCCAACCATGGCAGCAGTTCAGGTACGAAGTGGGCATAAATGTCAATAGTTGTTTTCCATGCCTTGTGCTGATTATTCAATAAATATATATGGAATGTGCTTTCCAGAAGAGTCACCCAGAGGTAGGTTAACAGAAGTAGGTTATGACAGGATAATAGATGATATTTTAATAAGTTTTGGTTACTGCTTCCGCCAACAAAAAACTTTGTAATGAAGTTGCAAATGTGACAAATTTGAGATCTAAGATAAATTTTCCCCAGAGAATATTGTTTTGGAAGTTGTGTGATTGACGCGCCACTAAGTACCCGTCAGTATCTAATAGATGACTTTGCAACTCCGCAAATTCCTAGTCTATAACTTTGCCTGAGATTTAACATTCAATGCTGCTGATCGGAAGAAATAAGGAAGTGAATGATGATAATAAAGTCACAAGTTGAGATTTATGCTGATGGTATGCTACTTTGCAGATCGCACATGGGATTTATACAACGCAGTTCTATTATTGATTTTGATATTCAGGAGTTTTATTTTATGCCTTTCCAGTTCAAAAAGTCCGTGTTATATGAAATGTTCAATTTCTTCCGGATGACATATCGTAACATATCAGTCCATTGAAAGCTCCCCTAGGCGTGGAGATGTCATCAACGAAATTCTTTTGCAGATAAATGTGGCACACTGGATTCTACCTTGCTGTCCTATCCATATAGAAGCACGATCCAGATCCCATCCCCTTCCAAATGTGGGACAAAGAAATTTGTCTGCGAAACGGTTTCCTCGCAACCCGACTGGAAAATTCCGAATACGTAAGGCTAAAGGTAGCGTTTGAAGACGTTTTAGGAGGACGATAGGTTGGGAGCTGGCTTAAGCACGCGCCAGGAGAAAACCGGTTAACTCCAGTTTCCGTACGAAATCGGATTAGTGTGCCCGACTCGTCCCGTTACAGGTTATAATGGGCCGGGAATCTGTGTCTCGTATTTGACGTCATAGGTAAGGTGTCGTTTCGTTGCGGGCCGAATATGCTGAGAGCGGATCAGAGAAACTGCAAAGTTTGTGGTTATTGGGAAAAGTTTTCCCGTCTCAAAATCCTGCCCATCGACGACGAAGAGATGACGGAGAGTAACAAAAAAAGGGAGCGTCACACTATTAATTAGTTATAACTTCAGGGAGAAATAATCTGAAATTCAATGGAACAAAGGAAAAGCGACATTTTATGATTTAATGCCCTAAGAAATAGGAGCTGTTGAGAAACGTTGAAAATCGATTTTACGACATCCGAAATGAGATTCACGAATTCTGGGGGAATTTATCCTCCCCTATTTTGGGTCGCGTTTCTTCTTTACATATAATCCGACTTTTGGTATCGAATATCCAATAAACATTTGTATGTTCTTCCTATATTTTGTCGAATTTAAGAAAAACATCGCCGAGAACTCGATACCCTCAAAAGCAAAATATTTAGAATTAGGGAGTCAATCCCTTTAGTATCGTTCTACCTAAGTTATATAGGCTGTTTGATATATAACAAACAGCCGATGACAAATATATGCGACTCGTGGACGCATTGCCTTTCGATGTTTTGTAAGTGCCGCTTGATAATTATTTTGTGCTTTTCCCAAAATGTAAAGTAACATTGGTCTCGATCTTTTGTTACACCCCTAATTAGTACTACGTATGATCAAAGGATGGAGCACAATATTGCTCGACGCGAGTGTTCAGTTACGCCAGTGACAAGGCGAGCTCTACAATTGCCAATAAAGATACAAAGTTACAAATCCTTGTTCAATTCGACGAATCGTTTATCACTCTCGTTAAGCTGTGATATCAAATTCCGGTATGGCAGAGGGTGATGGATACAATACGTGTTGAGGCGACTGAACCGGAATATCTCACCTGATTTCGAATTGACGAAAACCAGTAACGGCGATGAGGCCTGCGGTCTGACAGCCTCCCAAGATTCATCCTGGATCGAATGCAACGCGGTGGGAGGAACGACGCTCACCCTGGCCGGTCCCAAAGGGCAAGCTGGCGGCAGATTGGGACGGCACTGTGTGTGGACAGTCGTCCGGCACCAGAGGCACCGCCAATCCTGCAATCTGAAACCCCAAGATAAGTAGGTACACATTAGTCTTGGAGGTAATCACTTAGATGCGACGTCGGTTGCCCCTGGAGGACTGGCAACCGCTTCGCGGCGTTTGTTGTTTATTCGAGAGTCGCCTTTTCTTTTCGTTTTCACGTGCCAGACGATTTCCCCACGGCCTATAAATCGATGAAACTTTTTCTGCGATTTTCGAACCTCGTAAATTAGGGAAAACATTTCAGTGGTAAAAACAATGGTCCGCGTCGAGCAGACGGTTTCGCAACAAGCTTTCCACGGTATTATTCGACGTATTTTCCTAAGGCTTTTCAAGCCGAGAAAACGTCATTCACTTATAGCACGGCGAATAAATGCATAATTAAAACAGCGCTAATGAACGGGTCCCCTTTTCCCCCGAGAATATTCACTCGTTACTGGAAAATACCGCTTGTTTGAAGAAAAATTATATGGTATTATGAAAACAGCCGTCCTTGCCGTTGGTGTAGTCGAAAACAGCTTTTCCGGACGATTTCAATTAACGGATACCAGCTTCTTGCTTAATATCCAAATCAGTCCACGTCATTCGACTAATTACTTTGATTGCTAATTAAGAGAAGAAAGAAAACCGAAAACACTTACCGCAAAACCGAACCGCACGTTTTATCGCACACGGTGCATTTTGCCGAGACTGGTAAATTGCCTTCCATCCATTGATGAGGCATCGTTATGTTCTAAAAAAATAAGGACCAAAAGTTTTTATTCCTGTTACGTGCTCCACATTGTTTAAGCAAACCACTTTCACGTAAATTTGAAATATTGGGTTCGTGTAATAAAGCGTGTTTTAGCGATCAATAGGACCTTCTTGAAGATTTGGAGATTTCAATACTTAATACATTGGACTTTGGATTGCAACATACCCCATCCGCGTCTTCGATAATGTCCTTCCCAACTGATGCCAAAGTTGTCCATTTGCAATTATTCAGTGCCTTCGACGCGCACTTTTTGTGTACTTTGTATTTGCAAAGTTCGCAGGATAGGCCATGACTGGTAACGCCACCTAAAGCTTCTCTGCACACGTTGCAATACGTAGGACGTGCATGGGATGTAGCATACCTGAAACCACAGATCAATAATACACGAATATTCCATAATGGTTATTTCATTTCCAACTGAATAAGGTTTTTTATTAAAATGTTTTCTGTTTGAACAAACCTGTCTACGCAGGCAAAGAAACCAAAATCGAAGCGCCTTTGAAGTCTTCATATATAATGTGAGTTATTTGAAACCAATCAAAAACGCAGTCCATGTAATTGTTACGAATCTAAACTCAAACAACCCCACCTAATGGGGTGTACAAGAGTTTTGCGTGTCGACTCATCGTTTTGTTTGAATACAAAATGGATCATTGAGCTCTTTTATTTTTTTCTCCATCCCGAGCATTTTTAAGGCGATTTTCCTTGAAGTTTTCAGTCTATAAATACTTCAGCTTTAACAACTGGCAAAATGAACAATATTTATATATATTTGATATTCTGGCCTTCGGCGTTAAGAGACAACTCGGCGGTTTCAGTTGACGTTTCATAAAGTTCAATATGAATACGATTTGTTTTTTATAGCACATTTTCTTACCAATGGTGTCGACCAGACAAAAGATCGGGTTGGTCTTGACGTTGCGATGCGACGCTGAGCGCCGCCAGCCACTCTTCCATTTCCCGACGATTTTCCGCGCACAGTACTAGCGATCTGAAAGGCGTGATCACCTGTTGCAAAAACGAAAATATTTTAAACAATTGAGGACAAAACTGAAATCCGAATCGGTTTTCCGAACATTCATTTTTTTTTATTGAATACGCTCGCTCACCTGAAAACTGTGATTGACGTTTTTCGTAGAACACTCGGCTAGGCACAGATCGGCGAGTTCGATTTCATCGAAAATCACAGCCTGCGAACAAAAGCGTACCAATTAACGGGAAATTGCCACCAGTTCGTTCATTTTTCGATGCCTAACTTGTGTCAGTTCGTACGTAAAATAGCGGTATTCGTCGGATGACTGCTTTGTTCTGCAAGCACGGTTCATTGTAAAATCGGACGGAGTTGAAAACTGTTTTAAAATGATACAGTAAATAATGAAACTGTTCCGTTTTTTGACGATATCAATTTTTACGGTTCGAGTGGTGTATTGTTTCAGTTTTTAATTGCTTCGCGGAAATGACTTCTTTCGCATTCGAAATTCTGAGACCTGCGGCACGAAAAATTCTGTTACGACAAATAAAATCAACTGAAATTTCAGACCATTTAACATTATTTTAGTTGAATTTGATAGATTATCAAGTATTTAAATAAATTCTATTAAACATTCGAGTAATTTTCTTTCAACCCTTTTGAAAATTATAATGTCATTAGGCACGAAAACCTTTTAAGCCCGCTTTCGATGTATCTTTGCCGTGGGCACGCTCCGAGCTTCATTCAAACAATTAACGGTATTGTAACTAGTGCCGGCTCTTTTCGCTCCGCTCACTAGTGTGCCATAGGGATGTTACGGAGGTGGTTTGATCGGAGTCGGAGTCGGAATCGGAGGTCGCACATTCACCTCCGCGGAGTCGGAGATATTTCGGAGTCGGAGTCGGAGGTGTTCCGAAATTGGATAATAAAATTAAATTGTTCGCGCTACAATAAAACTTCACTATCAAATTATAAAAAAACCATGGTATGCGTAAATATGAACTGAAATATATACTAGAAAAAATAAAAATCCAAATAATAATGAAAATTAATTTCACTGCTTTGTTTTCGTCTGACCTACATCAAGAATGAGACAATTTCTTCTGGAATTTTGGAATATATATCACTACAAATATTGTGAGTGAAAAAACTGGCCACCCCACATATTATAATTTTGCGCCAGCGTTCGCATAAATTTAACAAATTCCACACTTTCTACAACATTAAACGTCAAAACGTCTAAAACGATCATTTAAGAAATAAGTTTGTCGATTTCTTTCGATTTTGGATGCGATAAATCCCCCTTTTGCTTCTTATCAAGAAATTGATACCTGCTTCTTAACTTCGGTTGATGGAGTTCTTGAATATTCTTTCGAATTTCGTTGTCTTTTATTCGGCATTAATTATGTTCATACTTATCAATATGCATTGATTTCAAGTGCCCTTTCAATGGAGTTGTAGTACAACCTTTTCTATAATATATTTTTTGGCAAGTATTACGCTTCGCATTATTCAAATCAGTTTCACTGAAGTTATTCCAAATTCCGCTTCTTTTATATAAAAAAAACTTTAAGGAACAATGAACTAAAATGAAGGATCAAAAACCCAGAAACCATTTCACTCAATTAAATACAAAACTACTCGCAAAAGGAGAAACGAAAAAGTCTAAAATAATCTGAAGACAAACCAGAAATTTTATCATTCTCATCCCTTCTTGTCTTAAGAATAAAAAACATAAAATACACGAAAATGACTTCTCAATAGGTCAGATTGAGTTTCAGTTCACAACTGAAATATCTTTCCAAAAAACAACGATTGCACCTCCGAAACCTCCGACATAAAAACATCGGAGTCGAAGTCGGAGTCGAATTTCCATCGGAAGTTCCGATATATCGGAGTCGGAGTCGAAGCTTCGTAACATCCCTAGTGTGCCATAACACATTGAGCCACGGTACAGTGAGCTCATACCATAGAGTGGATATAACGGATTAATATTGATAAAAGTGCACTTCGTTGAAAAAAGTCGCTACACCGCGGCACGTTACCGGTCACCTAAGTGTGCCGTTCCAAATTGAACGATCGAACACTAACTGCAACAGCTTTTATTTTACTATTACTCACTTGATCGAATGAGAAAATAGGACAAATTTACGAATTTTTAAAGTGTATACCTCTATATAATTACTTCCTGCCTGCTTAATATTAGGAAAGGTTGATAGGGTATCGTTATCTGGAAGTTTACTTTTCCTGACACGTTAGAATAGTTAGGAACGGTATCAATAAATTTATTACAGGGGAAAATGGGCGTAGGAGGACGTGAAAATGTACATTATTAAATATTACCAGCTTTCCTTCATTCATTCGTTCAAAATTTTGTTACATACAAAGTTTGTTTCTGACATGAGCGAAATGAACAAAGTTGACGATTCCGAAAGTTCGTAATCCATTAGTAGAACTTGATCCGCAGGTATTTTTGTGTTTATTTCGCTTTTGGATATACGAATATAATGATCCGATAAAATATTGGAGGCAAGGTTGAAGAGGTTCCTAATGGATTCGGAAGAGTAGAATCAAATATGTATAGTCGATGGTTTCTGTATGTTTTAAATCATTTTTGGGATCTCCATTAGTTGGAAAACTCATGAAAACAGACAATTTACAAGATATTAAAGTAGCTTCACATTGAGCATCACTTTATCACCCTAAGGAAGCTTGTATATATATATAATACATGAAAATGTCACTTCGGCGTAAATGGAAAGAATGGGAGATGCTGGGTTTGGCTATTAAACCATCTATCGTGAGGGAAATGCACCGCGGGAGATCGTTTTGAAAAGATGGCGCCGCAATGGCACCTGCTAGAAGGGTAGGAATTACGTAAGCGACCACGATATTAGAAAATTCCGCGGTATGCGAGCGAAAAACCAACCAGCAAGCTCCGGAAAAGCGTCCAATATTTCCCAAGACTTGGAGGTAGGGGGAAGCGAACAAAGGGAACGCGATATTCATACGTAAACGTCGAGTTAAAAGAGTTTCGCGGATAACGTCGTCAAAAGCAACCCTACATACAGCATGTTCTCAAATCAATCAAATTACTATACCAATAAGCCACGGCATTCGTTTTTCGTAATAGGAGTTGCTCGGCTACACTTCAGTCCTGCCTTATTCGTATCAGTGGAACCAGGAAACTTGACTTGTCTTAAACACAAACAGATTGATAACTTGAGGGAAAATTGCCCGTGTCATCGTTGACAATTTCTACGGGAACTAAGCCGAAACCAAATATTTACGCAGGGGTTTGTGCTCGTTTAATTGAATAACTTCTACTGAGAGGGCGTCATCACAAACATCCATTATGCCTTATCATCTTGTCGTGTATTTCATAATCTATCCCTATGATCATACTATTGTAAACGTGTCAATGGGAACATGCGGTTTGTCCGAAAATTAACTGTTTCAATCCCGTTCAACCAAAAGGTATTATCGTTCCCTTCATCAATCTGAGAAGATTTCCCAACTGTGTACAACGTAAGCCTCACGTCGGTTTCGTTCCAATATAAGCCTTTATATTTCCCAATAAATTTTATATAAGCTAGAATATACACTAAATCCAAATATTGTTTGAAGATTGTAATTTAGGAACATTTCAAGTGTTGGACAGTTACCAAAATAATCCAGTTGACACTGCAAATTAATGTAGTGAATAGTTAGCAACCCTCCAATCGATAAAGCAAGCTGTTGCTGAACAGTTCCTATAAAACAAAATATTTGAATTTTGTTACACCGTATAGTGTGCCTTATTATTCATATATACGTTTGCTTGTGCGGAACGAAGTGGAGCGGACATTAAAGCGCGGGCGTGTGTGTGAAAGAAACTCCAACAAACTTCATCAGCCTATAACTTTGCGAGCGAAATCGAATGATTTATGATTTCCAGGAATCTTTCGCGGCCATATTTTTTAAGCCGGAAGATCGTGTTAAGCACATTCGGATCCTTGTTTTCGGAGCTTGTAGGAATTGGATGTCCATCCTGTTGACAGCTCACCCTCTGGTGCGAAATGGATACGAGAAGAAGGAAAGAAAACGTATCAACCTAGAGAACTGGAGCAGCTGTTTTTGGAGCGTTGGATATCGGTTGTTCTGAATGACTTGATCGAGAACGATTTACACGTTTGCTTACAACTTGCGAATCAATCTGTCTACTAAGTTTCCACATACCTACCGATGTATGAAACTTACATAACACATCTGAAGACTAATGACTAAACATTATTTTGCAAGAAACGGTCTGATTTCATATTTTGAAAAAACAAAATGAAAAAATGAACGAGAGCATCGACACGACATCCCGTTTATGAAAAATGGAACAGCTGTTTCCTGCATTTCAGAAAATGCTGTTATCAAGAATGAAAAAGCAATCCCATAATCGATGGGCTGAAAATTATTCACATTGTGAAACTAGGGAAAGGTCATGGCCACAACCAATCGTAGCATCAGAACGTTCGTTTCTTATTCGACCCCTAGATTAGTGGAAAGGATCGATAACGATTCTGATAGGTCAATAAGCCCCATTACGTCCTGCTACAATAGCAACTATGATCATATTGATCGAATATTATCTGATAACCGGATAACCGGACCCATTGTGTCAATTTCAATGGAATAAAAAAAAACTGACAGCAATTAAAATGTCCTCCATAAACTTCACTGCTCCAAGTAAAACAGCGAATATTCAAATGCTGTTCCTGGAAACGGAATCAATTTTTCCACGACTCGAAAAATTGCGAAGTTAGAGAGGAATTGAAAAGAGCACTTTCAAAGAGATAATGAGGAATCGACGAGTTACGTAGGCGAATTGGGAGTCGTATAATTATTTCATGGTTAAAAATTTTTGAAGAGTATGCGATGTGTTCGCAACGAGAAGAAAATTAAACAGAAGTAGTAGTTTGCTTTTGGAGAAATACATATTTGCTACGCTCTACCAATAAATTCAGCGATTATTGCCAATTAAAATTCAAGGGAACTTCAATTCGTCATCACCGAATTTCTTATTGTTATCTGTAGTTACAGTTTTATGAGTGATGACAGTTATACGATTCTGCAATCATATATAATTTACTATTTTAACCAACTTTTTTGCGATTTTTTAAAATAACATTTACTTCGTTATTATTGGTACATTAGAATTAAACTAATTTTCATGCTTTGATAGCGTTGCTAATGTGAACTGAGCTTCGTTCATCAATGACAACTTGTTAATATCTTGTTTGAATGTAGCTTTTTTCCTTTGATCGATGTATTAACAGGTGAAGATTTGAAAACCAAAAACACATGATACTGATATAAAATAAATCAAAACATAATTTTCCAGCATTTTATGTTAATGTTTTCCCTCACCCACGTTCCATTTTACAGCAAGGTAACAAATAATGGGCAATTAAGCAGAATGAAAAACCGGTCACATGTTTTTCGTGTGGAGGTAGATCGCATGTCTAAACTCACCCTCGGCTGCCGGAGAACCGCAAATCAAAAGGAGGTCGATCAGACCTCTAGGACCGATCGCTCTATACTGAAAATGAGCCTTCGCGCCTTCTCCTCGACGCTCGTTCTGAGCTACGTTGCCGCACCGCCGACCGACGCGCAAATAGCCCGAAGAATCAACCCTCAAGTCGAGGACTTCAGCCCAAATAAGATTTAAGTACATGCTGACTACTTGGAAGGGATTTTTTCCATTGATAAAAGCGCACGACTCAGAAACCTGATCGAAATATCCAAAAATTTGGGTCCCTTCCAGGAAACTCAGAATCAAAAAGGATTGTTGCAGTAGAAAAAAAAACTCCAGTTAAATACCACACAACCCGAAGGGATTTCTGCTATAACAGACATGATAATCTAATTCCATCGGAGATTTCGTGGGGAAAAGAGCAAGGAACCAATAAAACAGATAGAAATCTAAAGAAGGATCAAAAAGGGAAAGGGGGTCATCAGCTGCGGCAACGTGGCGCGGTCGGATTTCGACCTGTCGAAATTTCACTCGCATCGATGACGTCACGGGACGCGGAGTACGCTACGTGGAGGGCGCGCCGTTCCCCGTTTAGCCGTTCTCCCGACGCCGTCGTCGCCCCCTGAGCATGACCTCAGAGAAGGGAGACGGCGAAGAAGGGCCGCTTAGTGCCGATATTTTCATCGTATACAGACTGTTCATCCCTAGGGATAGGGACATATTTCACGTTAGCGAGAAAAGAATTCCTTTACGGTTGCTATAATACTGGTAGAAGAGCCAGTAGGGATTCTTGGGAAGATATGAAAGGAAACTTTCTTTACTGAATCTGAGTCGATTTTTATCAGAACTTGAACGTTATTTAACGTCATTTTACAGGTTTCCCCTACAGAATTTGAAAATTTAATCCGAGTAACAATAACGAGAAAGAAGTGTACCTTCCTCTTAACTGAATAGATTAGTTAGGATTCTCCATGCCAAGTCCATTGGTGCTTTTAATTAATTTAACCCTTAGTCGGGGTTATAATATTTCATTGTCTCCAAGTAAGAACCAATACTAATGCCACCTTTAGATACCTGTTAGAAGATGTAGAAGAATAAAAAGCAGATTTGATTCTAAACGTCACTTTTTCCTACTGCTGTTAAACCTGCAGCCAGTTATTACGTTTCAAACCACAAATCACCATGCGTTTGTCAGCTACTTTAATATCGGCCACCTCTGTAGTTGTGGCTATAGATAGTTCTCCTCGGAACTACTCCGATTCGGTTGATGACAAGAGATGTGTTTCAAGAACCAGATGTCAATATGAACAGAACATCAAAACTCCTGAAAACATTGAGAGAATGGGACTGTCCCAGCGTTCTGCTCGAAAACATGAAGCTGCTCTGGGGATATTAAGTTGTGTCAACAAGCAGAACATGAGTTATGGGAGTAATATTCGCGTAAAAGCCTCTTCATTTTGAATGTGTCACTGTACAGTGTACAATTTCAAGTATGGGGATAATTGGCCATCATTTTTTGTCGGAAAGTGTACGCATAATTACGGTGAATACATTGTGAGAGAGGAAAATGATGGAATAGCAAATTCCAGGGATTTGTTGTTATCTTTCTCAGGGAGATGTAACTTCGAGTGTAACCGACTCTTGATTTTTTGCTCTGTAAGTGAATAACATTTTTGAAATAATTTGATTTCAATCCTTTCTTATAAGTCAATGGATATAAACATTTTAGGCGACCTCGTATGAAAGTGATACATATTGTCACGCTTGCCTATTGTAGAACGTTACCAATTGCATGCAACTGTGCGAGAAGAACATCTTTCCCGCACTGGTAAAACTGGTTTGATCCGTGCGTGAAAGTGGTGACATCGAAATGAGACCTATGTCAAGTAGATAAAACTTGATGAGAAGTTTATTTCGTATATCTCATTGAATATCAATGACGCGAATAAGGACATATCGTACCATTGACGAAAAGCATAAGTTGCTTCAATTCGCCAATTTTTTAGTTCTAGATTCATGAATAAATTAGATTAGGTTTTCCTGTGTCACGGAGTATCTTCCTTATAGCCAAAGATATCCTGACTAAAACAAACGTCAAGAGCAGACATGCCTAACATTGACTATTACTTCAACAATGACATTAAAGAAAAGAGTTGATTTGGACTACTTCGTTTGCTGTCATAAACAAATTGAATTCTTGTTGCCACCACAGATGACAAATATATTCTGTGATTCTAATTCCTCAATAAAACGTCTTTTATATTGTTCGAAGTGGTTGAAGTATTATCGAGTATACATTCATCTGAGCTGTTATATACTTCATTATAAATTATAATCCTCGATGCTAAACAAAGGAGAACGATTCGACTAGTGGCCGACCATTAGCTCATAGATCATCTAGAATTGCTTTATTATCGGCGGAGTGTGACTGACCTTTGTCGTTTCTATGTTACCATGGGGATTGTTTTGATTCTGTTGCGAATAGTATTCCTGGAAGCATTGCCATCAAGTGACATTCATGCTTGAAAAAATGTATATTGAATATTTTCAACCAAAACTGCTTTATCACAAAATTAATTTCGATTGAAGGAAGTATTATTCATAATTCAACCCAACCGACGGTAATATTTGAAAGGTCAACTCAAACATTAAAGTCTTTCTCCGATATTGGCATGAGATAATCGCTGTAAAGTTGGGGGAATTACAGTCTCATCTATCTATAGCATTATAATGTATAAACCATGCAACCCACGCGTATTAACCAAGTACATACTCGTAATGAAATTTCGAAGTTCATGCCAGCTTTTACGGCGAAACAACATACCGCACTTAACGTAACGTAAGGAACACAATCACGCAGGGCAATCTGAAAACAACCCTTGTGATTCGATTGTAAATTCATGTGATTGGCTGTCTAACTCAGATGGAGCACATATTCAAATGTTCTTTACGTTCGAAACACTGGACGGAGTTCATTTTCGGATAAATGTGACAATCGAATTAATGAAAAGCTTATCGTCTCGCCAAACTCAGTTATATAGTGCTCCGTTCTGCCCAAATCGAATTAGACCTCTTCAAGAGCACTCTGACGTCATTCGGTACGTGGGAGGTCAATTTGCAACCTCTCCAATCCAAGAGTGGATGCACTTCCGATAATTAAATACTGAAGAAATTACGGACGTTATATCGAAAAATATGAAATTTTGAATTTGGAAGTAAGCTAACTGGGGAAGGGAAATATCGATTAGGTTGTTTTGTTCCAAAGGGGTTTATGAGTTTATGAGGAACGAAAGAGAATAAATAAACTGTTTGATGAATTAAATATCTTCAACAAATTCCCAACAGAATTTTTAATGAAAGAAAAAACGAACGTTTAAGCTTTATTCAATTTGTAATCCTCACTGTTCTTTCATGCGTTTCGCACCATATAGGTTTACAGATCTGAATACTAAGCAGGTACTTTGAATTGGTAAGATGGCCAGGGATTTGCAGGTTTCGGTTGCTTGCGGAATCAGGAAAGATAAAAGCAGGTACTTAATTTAGGTAAAAGTGAACGGTGAAACTGATTCATTTTAAAATTTGCGTGGGCATTGTGACGGAAGTATTCGTCTTCATTTACATAATTCAGCGAAAGTGGGAGACGAAGCATCTGAAGAAAATGTAACGTTCATGTCCATTCTAAGTCCGAGCCCGCTGGATATTTTTTGAACCGTTCCATGTAAAAAAGTGAAAAATGGGACATGCCTTCAATGGGGAGTCAAAATACGTGACCCGTTGACTTTTTTTTCAATTGAAACTTTGCAGCAAACCGAAGGTTTTGATCAAGAGTGATGAGTCATTCGTTCATTTAAAGTGTGCCGACTGTTTTCGCTCAACTACTCTCAACTACGGATTACCGCACAGTCAGCTACGGCACAGAGTGCCACATCGCAGTGTTCCCCGAGAACACAGCAATCCGGTGCTGTGTGCGGGCACGTACTTAAACCTTCATGAAATATCTAATTCTAATTTGGATTCGTCCCATATTCCGGTGTTAATAAAAGAAAAGTATCACCTTCGTCACAGCGGAAAAATGACCACCGCAGCACTGTCACTTTCCACTTTCCCCGTCATTAAGCATTATGCGAGACGTAGGGGTGAAAATAAAAATTCAGTTACGTGAAAATGACGGCGGAGCCGTTATCGAAATTGATGAATGTGCATTAAAGAAAGAAAGATAACCAAAGCAAATTATCGGTTGAGCGAAGTGGAAAAATGAAAGATATAACGCGTATTAATCCATCAGTGAAATCGCCAAGAGGGAAATTTGGGAGACAGAAATAGATAGAGTATAAAGAACGAATGATTGAAGATTATCTGCCGTTTTGTAAGCTATTTTCTATGCCCGGCGATGCGGATCAATCCTAATGGAAGTGGCAGAGCGACCGGTTTTCCGGCCTGGCATTTCCCTCAGTTTTATATAATTAATTTCCATTTCCACCGCTTCCAGGTGTGTGTATATTCGGGATTGAAACTATGTCTGCAAGTTAATCGGTTTTATAGGAAAAATCGAACGGATTCCTGCCGACGAAAATTTCGCCCCAGTTCCTGGAATTCCCAACTCGCCCCTTCGCTCCAATTTTCAACCCCATTTCGATTACCCGACCATTATCCCCGAAATTTGCCGTCGGTTGGAATCGAAATGGATGTCACTGTTAACCGCGACGGTAATTTATCAAACGGACTTTAATGCTCTTATACAAGCTGCCTGTATTGAAGGGGTCGTTTGTACTGATTTCCTTCTAAATTGTGACAGTTCGTGAAATGATTAACTACGTTTTTTTGAAAGAGCTGGAATGATTTTATTGCATCTCCGAAAGGTGAGAATCGGTTACGAATTATATTTGTTTATTGTCAAGACATAGAAATAAAGACATTCGTGTGGTTCACAATAAAATAGATCCTTTTGAGGGAAGTAACCTAAGAGGATCTAATATATCTCGCGAAATTCTGCCTCATACTCAGAGAATCGTGGTAACTGAAAGTGACTAGCTTTCTTCTTAGACGAAATTGTAGAAGACAGGGTTGAGCTCCAAATGACTGTGCGCTAACTCCCTAACGATTTTAAATCTCATTGCGGAAGTATAAACAGAAATAAATTACACGCTACCTCCCATAAATTTCAACTCCCACAGAAATGTTAGAAAATGGTCAACGGCTGGAAATATTAAAGATCTTTATCATTAGATTGTCTAAGATCAAGAATAGGGGAGTGGTATCGCTTTACAAATATTGTTGGCATATCAAAACTTTCCTCTCATATGATTACAAGAATGATTGATGCTTTTGACTTCCTGCCATGGGCGGTCGCTGATATCGAACTTCGGAACACTTCGGAAACATTCAAGTTTCTGATCAGAACGCGAGCCCCATACTCCTTGATTAAATTAATAGAGGTTGATCGTACTGTCAACTGTGCATGAAACAGTTGAGGGTAGTCGCTCTTGCGTTCAACTTTGCATATGACGAGAAAATATGGGAACCCAATTAAGATTCTACGTTGAAAAATTCTGCGTACACCTCCCAAGCATCGTTGTTATTACGGCTGCTGGGGATATAAGAGATTTACAGCCTATCGGCTGAGCCGATCAGATCCAAAGACGGACTAAGGATGGATTGACAATGTGGATGTGGAGAGGCGGAACTGAACGTCGACACTGGAAGAAAAGCAACTAAAGATTGAACGAGACCGAGACACCTTAATTAGGTGGAGCATATTAAGGAACTTTTAGAAACTTAGTAGTGAGGTTAAGTTTTGATTCAAACTGAATAGTGAGTTTTTGGGTATGGACATGAGAAGCAGTCAATTACAATAATCGCTTCATTTACCTTGGAAATGATAATTAATGTTTTCTTAATAAATGCCGTTTAACAGTTCATAATTAATGTTATATTGTCGAACTGATACATCTACTTAATTAGACAGGAAAGGTCGTGTAAACGTTCTCATAGTGCCAACGGAATTATTAATACTCTAAGATGTGCTTTTAATCACAACATTTTAATCAAACATTGAAAATTATTCCTCTTGAATCCCTTCTTTAATTTAATCACGAATCACGATTGTTACCCACGTAATATGTACCTTCATTAATTTGATGAAATGCTGCGAGGTTTTCGGCGGAAATTGAATTGATAATCAATCAATGGCGACGGGATTTGCGGTACGAAGGCTTCGCGTCCGGTATTCAATAGAAGGATCATTTTAAGGAAGGATATTTATATGAAACGAAACGCCAGAGACGAAGGTTTTCCCAGAAATGTCCAATAAACCATCTGGTTTATATCATACGAAAAATATCTCAGGCACAAGTTGGCTAAAGTTTTCCATCACTGATTCGGAAAGAAGACAGTGATGATGGATGACACGAAATTTTCATATTGTAAATATATTTTGGGAACGATGAGAGGTTCTTATTTATTTATTCTCACAACTATAATTTTAATTTAATTAGTTGTTATGATGTCCGATGAAATGCGGTTTTAAAGTTTGAATTTAAACTATGTGAAATGAAGTTCTATACGGATATAGATGAATTAAAATTAGTAAATGGGAATTTAATATGAAAACCAAATACCCACGTAATTGTATGTAAATTAAAGGAAAATAATTACTTTTGGTTAAAGGTGAAATGTTAAAAAAACACCATATAGACAGGAATTAGTTGGCACATAATTTTCGCTCATAAAATGATTTTATTTCCCATAGCTAACACTGTAATGAGATAACGGGATGACTGCGTTCAACTGAAATATGAAAATAAACGAATGTGACATTGGTACCATAGCGCATTATTTTTATTATCGATGTGTATTTTAACCCTTTTGTATTATTTTAATTTGTTTCGTCGTTCCTGGACACTTTTTAAAGTGATCGTGTAAATACAGCAATTCTAATTGAATAATTTTTTTTCGTTGTAAAACGTCAAGTAAATATATGTTTTCATTTCAAACAAAAATTGTGCATTCAAAGTTACCTTAGAATCTTTGGCGTAGTATAAGCTACGTCCTTTGAGCTTAAAGTATCTACGGCCCCATCGTTGAAACGACGACGTTTGCTTCAACAGGTATCCTTCCTTGATAGTGACCTGAAAAAAAAATCGAGTTTAGAAACACCGTTAAGAGCTTATGCGATGACAAATAATTCTAATTGGAGAACAGTGATTCGGCACACTCACTTTCATCCAGTTATTTGGCCGTTTTTCCGCAATAGCTACATCATTCATCCGAAAGCGGAAAAACGACGGACAATAGGGCAAACAATTTACATGCAGAAAAACCATACTCGCAATAAATTTTATTCAATACGACAAACAGATCTTCCGTGCATGGAAAACCGACGTCGAATAGTGGGATAGTTGCATATCACACACGGTTAAATGTTCAGGCCTTGAAACTGCCCACCTGTTTTTCCATTGCAATCTTTCGATTTCAACTTAACGATTAGGCTGTGAGAACTAGTTCCTCTTGTTAATAAGACGTGTTGCAATTAAAGTTGGACCTATTTTTCGGGCTGTTGACGTGGAATCGAACTTTAATCGAACAAATATTTGCACATTTTTGGTTTTGTGCGTTACTGACTGTTTCACCTTTTTAATTAAAACTTGTCGAAATCAAATTATAGCGAAGTGTTTAATTAAAAAGTTTCCGATCGGTGTTGTTGTGCGGCTTAAATTCCCGTATTGTTTTGCTTTAATGACGATTAGTATGAAAAACACGCCATTTCAACTCTATTTCAGTTGAAATATGAGGAGTCATTTTTTTAGTATATTGTATTCCAATTTCGATGGTTTTTGTACTACAGTCACGGAACAGGTAAATGGAACTAGCAATTAAAAGTTATCATTACAAGGCAATTTAGGTTATTACTGGGTTAACAATTTCACCTTCATAATGTTAACTGATTGGTTATAAAACCATGGATTATTTAATTAGTATCGGTTTCCAACAGCGAAAATAAATGCAGTTTGCGCATCCGCCTCTTGATGAATAAATTCAAAAAACACATATCGAAATTATTGAGCGACAATAGAAAGGAATTCACATAAATGAAGAAGGAAGAGGACGAAAATATAACAAACGTGGAACTTCAAAGTCACACGTTGCTTTATGTGGTCAGTGACCGATAATCAACCTATTTTTGTTCGCTTCCTGGGTAGTAACGAAGTTTTCAATTGTTCCCTATTTTGCAATAATCAAAATTATCCATTTTTTTCTTCCACTAGAATCGAAGAAAAAAAATTATTGCTGATCATTTTTATTACAATGAACTTAACAGTTTGTGTGTGCATTTGATGGTTTAGTTAACTACTCTGAATAAAAAGGACGGAAAATTATTGGCGCAACCAGGGGGGAGGGGGGCACCCGGGCATGTCAGCCTGTCAGTCAGTACAATTTGGACAGCTTCAGAAACGCGAGAAATCGATTGACCACATTTTTTTAGTAACCCCCCCCCAGAATCAATCTTGGTTGTGCCAGTGCGAAAAATAGCACTTTTCCTCCTTGTTGAAAATGGTTTGCTTCGAATACTTGCAATGCGTTCAAAATCGGTTTTTAAATAAGCCGCACTAAATGATTTTTTTTTATTGTTTAAGTTAACAAAGAAGAATGAGAAAAAACAATCAATTAAATTCCTCGTGAATATATTACAAATCATATACAATCTGCTCTGATCATAAATGAAGAGACAGGGGCGTTCAACATAATAAACAGGAAAACTAGGTACTACTTTATTTCCTTCTGTTTACATTTCTTTGTCAAGATAATTTGTCCTTTTGATAACAAGAATAAAAGACCCTAAGAAAAATGTATTAACCCTATTTTAGTGTTTGTTGAAACTTCAAATATTACACAATTTGCATAGAATTCTTTGTGTCTAATTCACTCGCGCAAATCAGAATCCTTTTAAAATATCTTCGATATTGCAGATGCACGGAACAAACGGAGATTAGATGGGAATTCATTATTTTTAACGACGTGTTTTGTGAGACACAAATCCCTTTTACAATGGAATAAAAATGTCATTTCTACCTGCTTTAGAGCTTTTTCACGCTTCGAATTTTAAACCGCTATAAAAGCGGCATATCGATGCTACATGATATTGATACAAATTCACAATACGCCAGTGGTAATTTATTATCCTGACAAGGGTGCCGAGTTTTGTTTTGTAAACACCTTATTCAATTATACGATCCAAATGATTAATTACATCTCTAAACCTGCAAATTGAAAATTTAATTCCTTTTTTGATATGAAAGATAATTTATCATATTATATTGATAATCAATGTTTCTTTAATGAAATTCATGGTAATTCCTGAAACATCACCAGGAGCATATCTTTTTTCTCACAGTCAAATTATGACTTTAATTAACATAAAACAATTACAAAAACTTGGTTCTGTATTCCACGTGACAACAGCCACCTGTTGATCGATTAACCTGTGGAGTCGAATGGGCGTGTACAACCAACATCGAAAAATGCCTCAAGAAAAAACCATAACCAAAAGCGTTCCGAAAAAGCTCGTTAACCGAAAGTGTTCTCGTCAACAATGAAATAGCTGCCCACAAAGTTAGCGTTGGATGCACTTTTGCTTCCAGCTCAAAGAAACGTGCAAAATGGAACAAAGGCCTACCAGCCGCCTGATTTCTCGGTGTGTGGAAAGTCGACGGATGATGTGAGGGTGGTTTTCCGAGGTTGGCGCCGCGTCGCCCTCACTATCTGACGATTCTTCTTCGGGCACCGGCGACGTCCGCCCCATACCGAATTTCCTAACGACCCGATGCGGCGAAGATGAAGACGTCATTGACGACGACGCGCACGCCATTACTAGGTCGACGTCGTCGCGGCGCTCGTCGTGGGGTCGTCCGGAGCGTATCTTTCCGGCCTCCAGTTGGGGACCGACAGATGGCGGGCCGGAAATCGGGTCGGCGACCCAGCCGGGAGCAGAAAAACGACTGCGATCGCTACCGTTCGATCAGGTGGCTCGAGAAAATTTCACAGGATGTGGGTCAGTCCATGGTGTTAAAGTATCACATTTCTGCTTTGCCCCAATTTGGGGAACCAGCTTTTAATATAAACGGAAGGAGTAAAATGTCACGGGCGCAGTGGAGCATAAAGCAAACCAATTTTTGAACCAAACTCAATTTCATGACCATCGTCCTAAACCTTTAAAAGTATTGATTTATTTTTTATTTACTTAAATAATCGATGATTTTAACGAATCGAATAGAGCTGAATAGAGTTAGTGAACAATTCTATTGTAATTATGGTAAACGGTAACGCAACGGGTATGTAATGTATCTATGACGAATCACGATTCTAAACGCATCACTTCTTCACACGAATCGAAACGGATTCATCCGTGCGGGTAAGCACTTCTGCACGGTTCAATTTCGACAATAGGATAACGACGCGTCGCGATGTGCGTCACTTTCGCACATTATCTTCACACTATTAAAAGTTTTCGCCCAACTACAGCCAGCTGATACGATTTTTTTGCAAGTGTCTTCGATTCTTGCAAGAAAATCGGTAAAGTGGCTGCGTTTCAAGCGGTGGTGGGGTCTCCGCTTGCCCCGGTAAAAGCGGCGGAGGCGCCCTATTCCATCTTCTGCAACCTCCTCAGCCGAATCGACATCTGCTGTAGATTTTGAGATCACGATTTTTCGGAAAACGTAATGCGTGTACGAGTTATATGAGTTTCAGAAATATACATTCTTACAAAAGAACATGAGTGCTGTAGTAGATTTTGAAAAAGTAACAATAAACTGAAAAAAAATTTAATGATGACTTTTTATTTCTCATTTATACACGAGTGATAATTGGCAGTATAAAACAAAGTACATAAATTTCTCAAAACTTTGAAATCGAGATAGCAGTAACCGTGTCTATGTTTGTTGGGACATTCCATTCTGTTACTTATTATACATAAAAACTGATCCTACTTTAATTGAAGCTGCAATCTGTACACTTGCATTCGCAATTTTTTTTTAATAGTCAATAAATATTTGTCTATTTTGTACATATTTCAAACGATTCAAAAAATTAATATCAAAGATTCCGTTAATTTGAAAACAAGTTGTCTTGAAATGAATTCCTTCATATGTCTTACCGTTGCTCTCCTCGAACGAAGTGAGGGTATGTGAGCTTCAATACATTGGATTGGACACGCGTTTACTTTATTTCTCTCTTTATTAGTTGAACGAATGTACGGAAATAGTTTACGAAGGATATTTTATATATAGAAGAATCGCGTTCTAGAAACGATTTTTCTTCACCAATAAAACAGAAAATTGCTAACAAATAGGTACATATAATCTATTTCGGTGTTTCGATCTGGAAAACGGCAGCGAATGGAGAAGGAAGGTATCGAAATAAGAATCCAATTTCCTTATAGGGTTTCAGAAAGATTTCAATTCTACCGTGAATAGGTGTACCCAGAGGGAAAATAATGGATCGACTTCAATTCGGTTCGATGAATACCTGCTGGACTGTTACTCCTTATTTCATTGGGAATGAGCAATGAATGTTTTATAATATACACCTCTTGTTTCATAAACCACCGCAAAACGGATAATAAATCACATTCAAGTAAAATTAAAAATTTAAATGATCAAAATAATATGACGTCATAGCTTCCTAACCAATAATATTTGTCAGATCCCGAAATCATAGAAACACTCTCTAAATACAATGACATAACCTAACTGTTTTATTGTTTGAGCAAAATGAGTAAACGAAAACATGAAGAAGTTGATCCTGATTATATTTTACAGAATATTGCTGTTGAGCATGTGGAAAAGCTGAAAGAAGGTAAATTGACTCACCTGATTTTATCTCAAACAATTAGTGACATACTTTTAATTTACAAAGAAACGTATTGAATCTGTATAAGTTTCTATTCATATTCAGTACAGTTTATTGTTACTAAAATCTGATAAATCTGTTATCAGTGATTTACTTTCAGAATAAAATAGCACAATATTCTACTGACTAGTCTTTTAGCTACCTAATCAATTAAAATTTTTTCTTATACAGTTGAAGCTCTCATAATGCCAGTGGGAATTTGTGGGGCTGACAACGAGGGGCCATTACTTTCTCCCCTTCTCAGTTTTCTACATTCGTATCATTAATAATCACACATCTTGTCATCTCATTAATCATACTGTTGAATGTACATTAAACCCAAGTATACCCAGAATGAAATCATCTACATGGTTCGCCAACATTTCACATAAATGATTCCAAGCCGTGGCGATCCACAAAAATCTTCAAGAAAAACTACTGTAATTGAATGAATTTTAAGTAAAAAAATAATTACTGAGTGCATACTCCTTCTGTAATATTAAGAAGTTTGTAGATAATTTCAAGTTTATTGGTTGATGAGTATAAATATTTGGGAAGTCAAAATTCTCAGCAATTTACAAGAGACATGTTTATATCGAATCATGGTTATCAATGAATGAAACTTGTTGAATTTACTCTTTTATCCATTTTAATACTTACTGCGACTAAAAATCTTCTATAATCAAACTTGTCAGTAGTACTCTTATTTTGTATCTATCTATGCCAGGGGTCGGCAACCTTTTGAGTCGGAAGAGCCAAAAATTACTATTTACAAAATTTCAAGTTTTTAAAGAGCCACAAAAAGTAGCTGAGAGATAGAAATAATGCCTAAACTTCGTTAATCGTTTCAGAACATTTTTTTTATACAATAAATAATATTTCCGAATGGAACTAAAGAGCCGCAGCCTCACATCCAAAGAGCCGCATGTGGCTCGCGAGCCGCAGGTTGCCGACCACTGATCTATGCAATTATAGAGAACAACATTATTATCTGCACAAGGTTCTTGTTGCATCAATAGCTGTTAAACAAAATTTGTATTTTTCAGAAAACGACGAATCTATAGAAAATCTAAGGAAAGTGATAACTGAAGAATTCGATAAAGAATTGAAAGCTCGCCAGAATCAAATTGAATTGATTGAAAAGCAGATTGCAAAAACTCAAAAGCTGACACACTTGTTACGTTACGTCCTCATTAACTCATATTACAACAACAAAGATCTTTCATACCCCCCTGATGCCAATTCCACTAACGAACAATTCCGAATTCATCCAGCTGTGAAAAAGTTGCTTGGTAAAAACACGCTGGATACATCAATATGTCAGAGTGTACGCCGTCTGAAATCAGATCTAAAACCGCCTTCACTACCTGATACTCCCACCGAGAATAAAGGTGCTCCAAAAGTTGCGGTAAACGCAACGAGAGCTAAATCGGAAAACAGGAAAACGGGTGTTGAGAAGCAGCGTACAAAAACCAAATATCAAATTATCGTAGGAAACGTTTCCAAATGGACATCTTCCTACGAAGACGATAATCTGACACATAAGTGGATGATGTATGTTAGAGGACCCAAAGATTATCCAGACGTATCACATTTCATAGAAAAGACAGTGTTCCATTTGCACGCATCGTATAAACCAAACGATGTGGTAGAAGTCACAGAACCACCGTTCCACTTATCGAGGAGAGGCTGGGGAGAGTTTGCTGTAAGAGTCCAAATTCATTTCAAATACAAGCTCAACAAACCAGTGGACATTATACATAATCTAAAATTGGACAAAACGTATTCAGGAAGACAAACCCTAGGTGGCAATGCAGGTAATTGATTCATTTACATTCACATACGATTGTGGTTTTAGGAAACGAGTCGGTCATTGATTTATACCTGTACGAAAATCAAACACATTTAAGTGACAGAGACTCAAAAAATTCACCTGGAAACGGGAACTCAGAATCGAAAGGTGCGTTTTAAAATAAATTAACAAATGGTTTTAGTCGAAAGTTTTTAGATACGTCGAAGAATTTTGAGCACGATTATTGTACGGAAAAAGCGGAAACTGAATTTGAGGTCGACACCGCACACGTGGACCACAACTACAGCGTTTCATCCAGTTCTGAGGAACATCCAAAGAAGGACAACGAAAAGTCTAACGCGCCTCTAACCCAACCGAATAATCCCTTAATTTATGGTTTGGACGATTCGTATCTGGAGACGAACGAAGATGCGTCTAAAAAAGAACCATTTTTCTATAGAAAAACGGCTGTGTATACGATGAAAGTTTCGAAGAAAAAAACCGTCAAAGTCAGCGAGGGACGGTTTATTATCAACGTACCACCGAAATTTAAAAATATGGGTGAAGTGCTACCATATCTTTTTAAGCGATTGCCAATGATTTCAGATAATGCCAAGAATGCGTCTTACAAAAAAATGTACCCGTTTACTGCAAAGTCGAAAGATGAATATTTTTCTTGGAATACCGCAAAACGTTCAAGTGCCGAAGTGAGTATGCGTAGAAAATGACTCATTATTCGATTAGTTCTGCTGAGATATATTTTGTTGATTACGTGCATTCGATTCGCTTTCCAGTGGAGTCGCGCTGAAGTGGTTAAAAAATTAACAACCGATAATCAGATTCTCGGCCATCAGAAGTGGACGACGGAAATTATTTTATTATACGCCCGGTTACACGCTTATTCACTCGAAAATTTAATGTCTTTTCCCGCTACAAAATTGAGGAACTCGCCCGCAAGATATGTGATCAAAAATTGTTTTGAAACATCTCCCGAATTGCAAAAGAGCAATGTGGTAACGAAGAATTATGACGCTCTGGTGGTGGACGTCGTTAATAATCCTGGTATGTAATTTTTTTTGGATTGGCTCAGAATGTAGTTTTTTTTATAGAATTGTTCATTATTGCGGTAGTTATCTGACTAGTTTCGTTTTATGGTATTCATTAGATTCGACTAAGGACGACGGTATCTCAAAACACCGGACGATTGTTGATTTATCGGAGCCCTTTTTCCAATCCCAATGTTCCTATGTAAAGAGAGAGGCACTAGAGTGTGGGGTTGTTTTGAAAAATGAGGAGATCATAGAGGGTGTTATGTTTAATGGAGCGGCAAAAATGATCCACGAGGCAGTCAGGTGTTTGGTGAATCACCTGCTCAGACGTTCTATCTACAACAGTATAATGAAAAGGTAAGAGTAAAAAAGAAATGCCACTAATTATTATTTTTTCTCTGCTTTCAGCGGGAAGCTCAATCAAGTCAACGAAGTCGATGTCCAAGCCGCAATTTCGGAAAGAAAGGACTTGGAGGCACTGGCTCACTTTAGAGAAAAACAGAAAAATATTAAATTCTTTTTGAAATAAAAATTACGTTTGAGACTAATTTGGTCAATAAAAGAACTAAACTAACTGAACAAAAAACGAATTGCCGGGCCCCCTTTCTGTATATTTATATTCAAAATTTATACACAACAACGGGCACATTAAAGATGTAACATTTTAATGTCGTTCGTTCTGGTGCCAAGCTGGTTTAGTAGTGTGCAGGGAATGTATTTATAAGTGACGAATTATCTGGCAACTTATTTCGTGCGCTCCCTTTACTTTTTTTTTGACCTTGATGAATTCTGTCCTCGGACGTGGTTAACGTTCGGAATTTCTTACTTCAACTTCTATACGAGGTTGAGATTTTTAAGTCGGCTCAAACTACGATAGTAGAAAAGTGCGTGCGTTTCATTGTATCTCTGGCGGTTTTTCAATTTCAAAAAGTTGAATATTCCATCACTACATTTAGTAAAAATTTAAGTGATCGTCGAGTTGGAAATTAAAAAAAATTAAATTTCATAATTGCGAAATTACACCAATACATGACGTTTGGGGGAATATTTGTAACAGAAAATTTATTATAAAACACATTTTTATTTCGGTTGTAATCGAGTCTCAGATTTGGGTTTAAAATTAATGTATTTATGGTTGCCTATTAGTTTACTGAGTAGAGGCGCTAAATGTAACTTCATGTTGAGCCGGGCCAAACTTCACTTGAAATGGTGAAGCAGATGTTGGAATTACATCGTCTTCCGCACCAATAGTGTCCGCTAGTTGCAGATCTTCAGTAAACTCAAAAACATCCGGTTTTCGTTTAGACCTTTTGATGAAATTTATTAAACCATTTGTTGAGGAGTCGTGGCTGTCGATATCGTCATCGTTCTCTAATTCGGGTTCAATCACTTTCGCCAACTGTTTTCCTAGTTCCACTCCAAATTGATCGAACGAATTTATATCCCATATGATACCTTGCACAAAAATTTTATGTTCGTATAGTGCAATCACAGCTCCCAATGTAAAAGGTGTAAATTTATTTACTAAAATGCTGTTAGTAGGTTTGTTGCCTTCAAAAATTTTATGAGGCAGGAGTTTCTTCACTTTTTCCGGTGCCATGTTGCTGTCTTCTAACTCTTTTTTAACAACCTCCTTGCTTTTGCCTTTCATGAGAGCTTCAGTTTGGGCCAAGAAGTTCGCCAATAAGAGAGTGTGATGGTTACCAGTGGGATTGTGACTGTTGACGGGCATTATAAAGTCAGCAGGTATCAGGCGAGTACTCTGATGTATCAATTGGTAAAAAGCATGTTGACCATTTGTCCCTGGTTCCCCCCATACTATCGGACCTGTCATGTAATTAGCAAATAACCCTGATCGGGTACTAGTTTTACCGTTGCTTTCCATGTCTGCTTGTTGGAAATAAGCTGCAAACCTGTGGAGGTATTGATCGTAAGGCAGCAAAGCGTGAGTTTCGGCACCAAAAAAATTTATGTACCAAATACCCAAGCAAGCCAAAATGACGGGCGCGTTTCTGTCTAGTGACGCGGTGCAGAAATGATTGTCCATAAAATAGGCTCCATCAAGTAGTTTTTCAAAATTATCAAATCCAATGGATAGGCAAATACTAAGTCCAGCTGCAGACCAAAGTGAATATCTGCCACCTACCCAATCCCACATCGTAAACAGATTGTTTTCGTCGATACCAAATTCTTTAGCTTTTTCCTCATTCGTGCTTACAGCGACAAAATTCCTGGCTACCGCATCGTGGAAGATAGAAGACTTCAAAAACCACTCTTTGGCTGTATGAGCATTCGTCAACGTTTCTTGGGTGGTAAACGTTTTTGATACTATAACGAAAAGTGTTGTCTCTTGCTGTACCCTTTTCAATACTTCCGTTATATGCGATCCGTCGATATTTGACACGAAATGACATTTTAGTCTAGTTGAATATGGTTTCAAAGCCTCTGTTACCATAAAGGGCCCAAGATCAGAACCACCGATTCCGATATTAACTATATCCGTTATGGGTTTTCCAGAAAAACCCTTCCAATCGCCATTTATAACACTGTTCGAAAATGTTCTCATTTTCCGCAAAATTGAATGAACTTCGGACGTGATATTTTCAAGGCCTATTCTCACAGGGTACTTTCGTGGTTCCCTGTTACGCAATGCCGAGTGAAGAACTTCCCTCTTTTCCGTGAAGTTCATCTTTGCTCCTCTAAAAACACACTCTCTTGCCTCTATTACCTTTCGTTCCTTGCACAATTCTATGAGCAAATTCAAACCTTCCCGGTCAATTCGGTTTTTGGAGTGATCAATGAGGATGTCACCATCGTTTGGTGTTTTCAATTTCAAGCTAAACTCTTCGAAACGCTGAGGATTGCTTTCAAATAGGTCCGTCATCCGTAATACTTTCGCTCTCAGAGCGTAGTAATCTTGAAGTTTTATCCAAGATTTTGCTGTGGTTAAAAGCGGTCTAGGATCCATTCCCACTTTATTCACGTTACATTTGCCTTTGCATTCAATCGTACACGCTTTGCTTCGATGTACCTTCTCCGTTTCAGGAGAGCCCAATTCGTTCATCTTGATTACTTCAAAATAACAGAGGAAGTTAAATTAAACGGGAAATTTAGACAATCCTTAAAAAACAAAAGAAAACGATTGAACTTCGCTTACATAGACTACTTTATTTTTCTTAATTAATAGGTAATTATGTATTAAGGGCCTAAAGAGGTCTCAGGCAATAATTCGGGATCGAGCGCGAAGGCTCGGAAAGTGCCGGGGACCATAAAAGCCAGGTACGACCGAAATGCATACAGAACTTTATGCACGATTTACACATTTGATATTTTAATAACTTTGTAAGTACTTGTTTTATCTTTCTTCCGCTATTTCGTGACGTCATGTAAACATGACCTATCTTCACTGTTTCTCTCAATAAGAATTTATTTGTCATTTATAACCAGTAGGCGTTGGTGTGTTACTATGGAAACACCTGAGGTACTGTGAATTCATTTGTTTCGCCTGTCCATTTGAAATACATTCTATGACACATTTCCTAGTTCGAGCGTTGTTAATATAGCATCCGCATATTTGACATTTCATTATCGCCCGTAGGTCATACAGATGCTCACGGGCAATAAAGCGATCATTAAGTCATAGAAATTTAATTACATTTGAGTGCATAAACACTAGAAATATTGCAAGTGCCAACATTATTAATGTAGACATTATATTGACAGTTAGGCATGCGCAATATGGAAATAACAGTGTTAATGTAAAACTTTATTAACGGATCAGTTATTAATGTCTTCTGCAATACATATCTCTGCGTTATTAAACTGTGTACACATATGTAGGACACATTGTTCATAATTATTAAACCCAGATCGTCATTTATATAGATACAAGCTGCTTTGGGTGACAGAGTCAAGTACCAAATTCTGGTACCTTTAAGCAATCAATATCGCACCAATAGTGAACAGTTTTTCCGATTAAATCGGTGTTTAGAATGTAACCAATGAAAATAATTATATTTTTCAAGATATTCTCTGCATTTTGAACGTTAAGTGAATAATCCGCTCCTTTGATGCATTAATGGAAAGATATAGAAAGGGTTCCACTATTTGCAGACCGCTAATATGATATGGTCAAAAGTATATTCTAAAATCTTAAAACAAATTAATGTAAGAAAAGTTGTGTACATGAAATTACTTGGTACCCGGACGTTTTATTGGGTTATTTTTTTGCTTGTAACGTTAATAAATCGACAAATGACACAAGTTCTTACCTATGCTGTACATAACAGTTCTTCAGTAGGTATCCCCAGAAGTCAGATATCCAAGTCGCAAGATCAGAAAGACAAGGAATGCAAGCAGTCGCTCACTTTGGGAAAAAGTAAAGCAAATATCAGATTTGTTTTTGAATAAACGTGTATGTAAATAATGATTTAATCAATTGCAGTCATAAAATTAAATCTAAACTCATGCTATTAGAAAATCACACTTACTGAAAAATGAAACAAGCAATGAACAAAACTAAACAAGGCGAAAAGATTCACTTTCCGCCGCGTCTATTTGGCTCACTCGCCGTCGGCGGAGGTGGTGGCCCCCTTCTATCCAATTCTTCCAAATAGTTCAATATCAACTGCGTCCTTTCTTCCGGAATGTGATCCAAAACCAAATACCGCTTATCTTTCATTAAAATTTCTTCGATCTCTTGCATGTGGGAGCGGTTTTCCCGCAGCTGTTGCAACGATTTGTGCGTTATAAGCTTGGTTTCCTGCAGCAGTTCCTTGAACTGACATTTGGCGGCCACCAGCTTATCTTTGAGGTAGTCTTTGAACTCCCTCTCGCACTAAATAAGAAAGGATGACTTTACGAGTAAACAATATCAGATAGCTTACCTTCTCACTGGACGCAAATTTCGAATAACGCGGATCGTCTCGAATCTTTCGTTTAACTTCTTTCCACCCACTCGTCAACGTTACATCGCTCGTTTCATCCAAAAGTTCACGGAACTTTTCCCGTTTTCTTTTTGACAAATGATCCACGTGATCGCTGAAGAGTTTCTCCTTTTCGTCTCGCGCTAAAGGATCGGCCAAGTCCCAGCGATGGTCTTTGCGCAAGATCCGTTTGACTTCGCGCCATCCCAAATCCGGATCGCGAACCAAATCCGACAAGAGCGCGTTGAAATGTTGAATTGCCTCTTCGCGTTTGTGATTCTGTCTTTCCTTGTCGCGATCACGCATATGATTGGCCAACGTCCGTTGAACCTCTTTCTCCCTTTCTCTCAGGCTCGCTTCAACTCGGGCCTGCTTCTCTTTGTCTTTGTCCTTGATTCCCTCTTCTGACACTTCGGTAGTGGGATTGTCATCGTCGTTTTCCGTTTTTTCATTGGCGGCTTCTGGCGTTTCGTCCAAAAGACGATTAGATTCTTTTTCGAGTGACTCCCTGTCGGATTTCTTATGTTTGTCTTTTTCTTTGTGCTTCTCCTTATCTTTATCCTTCTTTTTATGTTTCTCTTTTTCGCGTTTGTGTTCCTTTTCCTTTTCTTTTGCCTTCTTTTTTTCCTCTTTAAGTAATTTGCAATAGTCTCGGAAAAGTTCTTCGCGATGATTGCTCGATTCGACCGCTTTATATCTGGGATCTGAATCGATTTTTCTTTTGACGTCGCCCCAATAGGAGTGACGATCTATATCGGAATGTTCTCTTAGCAGCTCCAAGAATTCTTTGCGCACCTGTAAAATTAAATAACGTCATAAGTAAAAAGTTGAAAGAACGATTTTTTTGCTCAATGTAACTTGAAAAATAGGATTACAACGCCCTGAAAAACATAAATATTAGCTAGAAAAAAAAAAGGATTAATATTTCTGAAAAGAAAGAAGGATTAATTCGGCTCGTCAACGGTTTCTCGCACCTGCAAAATTTTAAACGTTCGGCATTTATTATAAATGAAATTAAACCCTCAAACTCCTCCCTAATAGATTTTAGTCGATTAGGAAATTTCCACGACTTTAGTCCAGAAATTTCAAAAAGGACATTTGATAATTAAACGGAAGCTTAACAAATTTCGGAATGTGTTTACTTGTGTGTGTATTCAGTACCGTAAAATTAAATAGATGAGGAGGAAGATTCCTGGCCGAGTGCTGCTATTCGTCCAACGACTTTTGGCGTTTTGGGCGACGAGACAGTTCGCACATTGTGACGCAATTTATCCACCGGATTTGGACTTCAGCCGGGCGAAGCGAGAACGGGGACAGGCTAGATAAGAGACTCAACATTTACTAAATTGATTGTGACGCGACAATTAAATTTGAGGAAAATTGAGACATATATCTTTGCCGATATATCAATAAGAACGCAGCCGCAAATAGGTGGCATTTGTATTGCACCAATAACGAACTTTGCTGCTACGATCTTGCAATCAACATTCAAACAGTGCAATGACCTCACCTGCTCACGTTTCTGGCTTTTCTCCTCCTTTTCGCGTCTGCGCACCTCAATTAAATACTCGTTGAACAAACTTTCGCGTTCACGCATCTTTTCCACCCCTTTGAAACGTTCGTCTTTCGAGTGCTTTTGTACGAAATCGTTAAAAGACGATCTGAAAGAGAAAGAACGGAAATTTTAATACTAAAAAATGCTTGTCGGTTAGAGAAAAACAACGTTCTCTTCGTGTCGTTTTTCTTGAGACAAATGTTGGGTTGATCAGATTTTAAATAGCTGAAAAAGTGACTCACTTTCCGTGCAATCTAGAGTCTTGTAACAATTTTCGAAACGCGTCTTTTTTTTCGCGCAATTTGTTACGCTTCTCCCTTCTCTCTTCTTCGGCCCTCTCTTTGACGTACTTCTCGAACACTTGTTTCCGTTCTTTGGACGTCAAGAGCAGGTACCTAGAGTCAAATACAATTTTGTGCAACTCTTTCTCCCAGGTGCTGAAAGCTGAAACCTGCTTCTCGGCCAGCATCTCCTTGAACAGCTTCATTCGCGTTTCAAGCGGTATTACGGCTCGTTCTTTTGCCGCCCTCACTTCCGCCTCGATCGCGGCCTCCTTGCCGATGTTGATCTTTTTGGCCGCGCCGGGCGTAGAGGGCGACTGCTGGACGACAACGCCGCCATTCAACTCGGCGGAAGGAGCATCTAAGCGTTGGCAAAAGGGGGAATGATGAGTTATTTTCTTTATAATATGGCTCAAATTTTACCTTCGTCAACTTTGACCTTTTTGGAAGGACTATCATTATCGCTCGCACTATCGTCATCGTCTGTCGCTCCACGTTTAGTACCCTTACCCGGTAGCGATCCTTTTGGGTTCTTAGAATCCATAGTCGGTGGTTCCGCAACCATTTTATCAACATCGGTACGTTTAACGAGTTCGTCTGGGCGCTCCCAAACGGAAGAACGCGTCGATGGGTTGTAAAAAAACACCCTACCATTGCCAGTCCATACAACGCACCTAGAGGGAAAGATCGATAATTTAAATGTTCCACAATGGAAAAATATCAACTTGCCATGGAGTTCCTGGCACAGGTGTACTTGAAACGGGTCGCGACTTGTCCTGTATTTTATTTTCTGCCTTAGACTTATCGTCATCTTCTTTCTTTTTCGATTTACTATTTCCGGCATCCTCCTTTTTCCCTTTTGTATCATCCTTCTCCTGCACCACGGCGACCGGGGTGCTGTCCTTCTTCGCTGACGTTTCCGTTTTTGTCTTACCTGTTTGACCGCCATTCGGATTGGTCAAATTGTCGACAAGTTTCGTTGCTCCTACCACCCGCGCTGACACCATATTGGCGGCTAAAAATAAATGATCGATAAATGAACTACTTGTAAATAGAGCATCCGTACCTTCCAGTTCCTTTATGACTTGAGGCTTGTCCCACACCGATTCACCTTTCTTTGCGTTGTAATAATACAGTTTACCGTCGGGAGCTTTGTGTTCAGTCCATTCACTAGCCCTCGCTACCAGTTCGGGATCGATACGAATGGGGTTGGCACCCGCGGCCCCTAATACACCTTGAGGCAAAGCCCAGGGCGGCGGATGTCCACCAGCTGCTGCTGCAGCGGCGATCGTCCAAGGGTTAACTGGCGCTGGACACCCTCCTCCCGGTGGCCAACCCCCAGGCAACGCTGGAGGCGGCATCCCAAACGCAGGTACAAACTGATTTAATCCGGGAAATGGTGGAATGCCTGGCGGTGGGCCAGTCATTACTTTCATTTTTGATAATTCAGCTTGTTTGTCGTCGTGTTCCACTGCAAATTATCGTTTGTTGAAATTTATTTTTGACGAAATAGGAGGTACAATGGATTTTTTCAATTTAAGTTTCCGAACACAAAACATAATATCAACTTACTGGCATCCGATTTATTTGTAATTCTGGCCTGTGCAACGGCCGCTTGTGCGGCAGTCGAAGTGTTCTGAGTGGCGGCTGCTTGGGCGGCCGCTTGCGCGGCCATTGCCTCTACCTGATCCTGTGAAATAACCTTTATATTTGATCCCTCCGGTTTGGTCCAAGTTGTTTCTCTGCTACGCGCGTTATAATAATACGATTTTCCTTCACCAGTTTTTGTCTCGACCCACACTTCCGCTGTCGTCAACACTTCTTCCATCGATGTTGGCGTAACGGATGCCGCTGTTGGAGTTGTTGTAGTCGAAACAGCCATCATAGTCGCCGCTGTCGTTGTCGCGGTCGCTGGTGGCGGCGCCGCAGCTGCTGCACCACCCTGAATGGTTCCGCTGCTACCGTTGCTTGTGCTAGTGGTAGATAGGAATTGCGAAGGTGGACCATTCGGTGAAGTGGGAATGCTGGGGTTCCAAAATTTACCAGGTGGAGCTAGGGCACGTATGGAATTTGGGGGTGGGTTTCTGGGAGGCAAAACTCCTGCTCCTGGTCCTCCTCCACGTCCGAACATCAGTCGTCCACCACCGCCGCGAAAGAGTGGTCCTCCAAAACCTCGACCTCTGAAAGGCGGGGGGCCATTAGGTCTCCAATCTCTTGGCATTTGCGATCTGAATGGAATCCATTATTAATATTGAAAAATCGTTAACTATACAGCGCTACTTATGTGATCAAAGGAACTGTACCTACTGTCACGGCAAGCGTATTCCTCCAAAAAATCAATTTTTTGTACAAACAATCGCCCTTCCTTAAATTTCAAGTTTCGGAAGCGAAATGGGTCAAATTCATTTACTCATTTTACTAATTCAAATTTAGAATTGTATTTAGTTGTATTGTAGAAAAAAAATAATTGCAAAAGCATATTCATTATATTACATCTTCAGTCACACTTTCTTTCATGTTCTTGTTATCAGACTCTTCTCCTTTCAGGCTTGATGGGACTGATGTCACAGACTTGATCCTACGATCATTAATAGTATTGCTTCAAAGGAGGAGGAAAAAAGTTCCCCTGATTAACACCTGCTTAGTCCATTTGTCTCTGGACATGAAAATGTTGACATTTTCGGTTTCATCTGAATTGAAATTTTGATAATACTTTTGTACACAATGCTCGAATGTGGAATTCCTCTCACATCTTCAGAAACAACAACGATTAATTCTTCTCCAAGTAGAATCTGCGAATACAATGGCCGACTATATATATATGCCAATGTAAACAAGACACAAATGAATAATTTTCTTAATAAACATCCAACTACATAAAAAATCAATAACGAGACTTTTGAAAATAATTATGAATTCATGGCAACAACTGACATGAACAAATCTAATACACGGTCACGAAAATTTGTAATGCATAAACGATTATTGCATTATTTGAAAATTTAGCAGCACAGGGACAATTGAATAACAAACAAGTGGGGAGTATATACAACCATTACTGCCGGGTGCACGAGTAGCGGCAAAAACAGTACGAAAATCATTTTACTGAGCGTTTATATTCTCAATAAATATGTCTGTCAAAGTTACCTGAAACCATCTCTTGCTCCTCGATTCCTCATTGCCGCGAATTCCTGGTCAATGTCGATGTCGTTTTCAAAACCGCCGTCTTCTTGGTACCCGTCGGCAGGAAGACCGTCAATATCGCCTTCGTCTTCGTAATCCATCATATTTTCGCCTTCAGTCATTGTTAATTGATGAGAAGAACATCTAATTCATTATAAGTCGTGTATTACACGATGACTACGATTTTCTCAGTAAATTTAACCATAAGCAAATGGATGCCCAAATCGATTTTTGTTTGACAAATGACAGTATTAAGCATAGATTTAATTATTTTTCATAGACATCGTAAGTACTAATAATTTTTTTACGCCAATAAAAAAAGGTATCATGTGAGGAAAAAAATTGAACCTTAACCACATGAAATACTAATTTCGTAATAAAGGGAAGTTCTTTTATGTTGTAATGTAACTGCAGATAAGATAGCATCACAAGCAGCGAGCATAGAATTGTGTAGTATCAAACTTTTATATTTTTGACTGTACACATCACGCTCAGCAACAGAAAATTCTTGTCCTAACTTGTTTTTAGCATTATTCCCCAGTATTGTTGATGGTTGTGTGTGGACTATGGAATCGCTTAGGAGCAAATGGGAAAATATTTGTTACTATCTACACAAGTAGAGAAGAAAAAAATTATAAGGAATGTTCCCTGGTCTTGGTGATTATTTGTTAAAATGTGGACGAAACTCGGGTTAACCCGGCTATTACCTAACCAGTGGATTAAGTTGAACCAGGTTTAACTGACAATGCGTGTATCAACTGTGGTTAGCAAGTAGTTGGGTAAACTTTGATTTTTCTAGGTTGGCAACAATGAAAAACAGAGAGTAGATCTTTTAAATCATAAATTCAATGTATATTGAGGTTAAGAAAACATTCAAAAAATCAAATGTGTTAGTTATATGCAAATGATTTTTGTATAACCGAAGACAAAGCTTTACGAACATCTAGAAATGGTCAATTGCAAACATATGTGAAAACGTAGACAAGTAACAAAATATTTGGTTGCAATAAAATGTTGCTATTTCAAACGGGAGGTGATGAATATTCCCAAATTGAATTCAACGAGACTGATATGACAATCTAGAATGGGCTAGGCTAGGCGAACAAGCAACAGACTTGTCTTTTCGGTTTGAGAGCAACACAATTTATATTAACGCAATTGAAGTAGTAGACCTCTTAGGAATTTACCAGCAAATGACATCAGGACCAGGATGCAGGATTGAACAAAGAAGAAGGAAAGCGAGCAACAAAAAAACAATACTTCGCTGCAGAGAAACATCTTAAAAATGCAGCAAATGCGTGAGCAGCATGAAATGGGTATTGAAATAAAAAAAAGAACATGAGTAGATGAGACACAATGAGGAAGAGCATTGATTAAAATTACGAATGTTAATATTTAAATATAATAATGTTAACTTTTAAATTTTCATGGACGGAATCATATGTGGTGTCATAAGTATTCTGTTTTAAAAAGACAACATAAGAGTCACATACAAGCCACATAACACCATAGCTCGACATTTAGGTAACCCCAAAGACAAAATGAAACTTGAAAACCATGGTGTTTATAAAATTCAATGCACTAACTGTCAGAAATCGTACGTGGGTCAAACTAATAGACGTATTTCTGCTAGATTAGATGAACATAGGCTCGCTATTAGAAACAAACAACAGCACTTTTCCAGCATGAACATCGAACTGGGCATAAAATAAATTTCGAAACATGTAAAGAAATTGCTAATACATCTCATTTCAGAACGAGACTCATTAGAGAGGCTATTGAAATCGAAAAGCAAGGTGAATTGAATAGAAGGGATGATGCACAAAATAATTCAGGTCGTAATCAAGAGGTCATGGCACGCCATACAACATACGGAATCGCCTATAAATACGACAGCATAAGGAAATTTACATCAGTTTCCGACTGACTCGTGCAGCGAAAACATTTCTGATGATGCTCGGTGTGATCCCGGCGAAACGTCAAAACATTTGTTTTTCCTTTCAGGTTTCTAGCGATAACCAACGGACGTATACCCAGAATACATATGACACCACTTGAATATAATAATACTTCAATATAAATATTACAGAATAAATCAGAATGAATTTATTACAAATGTCCCCGATAATATGTGTTAAATTAAATAAATACATATTTGATGACCTTGCATAAACGTCATCGATTTGAGCTACTTCTCAGTAGTTTTGTTGACTTGTAGTTTTTCCGCGACTAGTTCAGGTGATCTGTAGTTTTTCCGATAGTAGTTCTTTCTCGTAGTAGTTCTTATGTCTTAATAAGAACTACTAAGAGAAAGAACTATTATCGGAAAAACTACAGGTCACCTGAACTATTCTTAGAAAAACTACTGAAAAAAATTATCGGCTTTGCCCGCAAGTGGGAAAAGCATATACACTTGTATAAGTGTATATGGTTTTCCAACTTGCGGACAAGCCGATAATTTTTTCTCTTTTAATTTTACATTTCCCCGCGATAATTGTTAAATTCCTCATCAAAACTACTGAGACGCTCTTTTCACTCATATGTTCCTTGTCTCGAATTTTGAAAAAAATTTCCAAATTTTATCTAACACATACTCTTTTGAGTCCTATGTTCCTGGTAACTCTGGTGAATGTTGGGCAAATTTCCGAATTGAATAAAACACATACTCTTTTGACTCCTATGTTCCTGGTACCTCTGTACAATTTTGCCAAAAATCTTATTAAAAATTCGACGGAGCTACCAGGAACATAGGAGTCAAAAGAGTGTTTAACGAAAACATACTCTTTTGACTTCTATATTCCTGGTACCTCTGTCGAATTTTGCCAAAAATTTTGTTGAAAATTCGACGGAGGTACCAGGAACATAGGAGTCAAAAGAGTGTGTAACGTAAACATACTCTTTTGACTTCTATGTTCCTGGTACCTCTGTCGAATTTTGCCGAAAATTTTGTTAAAAATTCGGCGGAGGTACCAGGAACATAGAAGTCAAAAGAGTATGTTTTCGGTACACACTCTTTTGGCTCCTATGTTCCTGATACCTTCGCCGAATTTTTAATAAAATTTTCGGCAAAATTCGAATTTTACCAAAAATTTTGTTAAAAATTCGGCGGAAGTACCAGGAACATAGGAGTCAAAAGAGTGTGTACCGAAAACATACTCTTTTGACTTCTATGTTCCTGGTACCTCCGCCGAATTTTTAACAAAATTTTAAGTAAAATTCGAATTTTGCCGAAAATTTTATTAAAAATTCGGCGGAGCTACCAGGAACATAGAAGTCAAAAGAGTATGTTTTCGTTACACACTCTTTTGACTTCTATGTTCCTGGTACCTCTGTCGAATTTTCAACAAATTTTTCGGCAACCTGGTCGAATTTTGCCGAAAATTTTGTCAAAAATTCGGCGTAGGTACCAGGAACATAGAAGTCAAAAGAGTATGTTTTCGTTACACACTCTTTTGACTCCTATGTTCCTGGTACCTCCGCCGAATTTTTAATAAAATTTTCGGCAAAATTCGAATTTTACCGAAAAAACTTTGTTAAAAATTCGGCGGAGGTAACAGGAACATAGAAGTCAAAAGAGTGTGTAACGAAAACATACTCTTTTGACTTCTATGTTCCTGGTACCTCCGCCGAATTTTTAACAAAATTTTCGGCAAAATTCGAATTTTACCGAAAATTTTGTTAAAAATTCGGCGGAGGTACCAGGAACATAGGAGTCAAAAGAGTGTGTACCGAAAACATACTCTTTTGATTTCTATGTTCCCGGTACCTCCGCCGAATTTTTAAAAAATTTTTCGGCAAAATTCGGCGGAGGTACCAGGAACATAGGAGTCAAAAGAGTATTGTTTCGTTACATACTCTTTAGACTGCTATGATTAAATTTGGAAATTTCGTTTATAATTCACCAGAGCTACTAGGAACAACAATATTTGCTGTCTTAATGGCCAACTGCCGAGGACATTAAAGGAAAAGAAAAAGAAGAATATTTTGACTGATATAGAATAGGTCAATCAGCTTGTAGTTCTCTAGGTCAGTAGTTCATTCAACTTGTAGTTTTGCTTTCTAGTAGTTCATTCGATTTGTAGTTTTGTTTCCTAGTAGTTCATTCGATTTGTAGTTTTGCTTTCTAGTAGTTCAGCATGAGATTACCGTAGTTTAAATGACCCGTTTGTATTTGCGATATTTTCATTGTTCTGTGCTATCACTCTCACACAGAATGTATCTCCAATGCTTTTTGAAATGTTAGTCCATCTATCTCATCTAGGAAAGTTTTTTTGCCATTTCTGGCCCATCCAGGGAACTATTCTCAAAACTCTGTCTAGTTTTATTCTTAGTCAATAATAAAGCCAATCATTTCAATTAATCGATACTAAATAAAATATTTTTTAAATCTGCCGAAATTATAAATCAATCGTTCAAAGTTTGATTTATTTAACAAAGTAAAGAAAGACATTCTAGAATGGTTTGTTCTCAAATTTTTCGTGCCAATATATGCCACTTGAGCGTAAACATTCCTTATTAAAAAATTTCATAAACACTTTTTACAAATATAAATTTATTTAAATACAAATGTGGAGTTTTACAAGAGTCAACTCTGAATAAACGTGTTATGTTTGGTCAGTTAATTCTGAGAACCAAATTAATATGACCAGAGATAGACAATTATCAAGAGACTGCACAGTCTTCTCGCAATTTAATATCTTGTCTACTCCATGAAACCTGCGACTCCCAATTCGACAAAATATAGAATTGCACTAAAAAATGACAGAAATTTGAGACACTTGTAAATTATACGGAACAAACAAATAAACATTTCATGTACGAAAACCGTGAGGCTGAACATTATCTTAACTGAAATGAAAGTACAAGTGTTTGAAATTTCACAAAAGCTGGTGTGACATTAAAATATTCGTTATTTTCTTTGTCAATACGCAATACTGAAAGATTATTCTTTTTCGAATTATTCAATACCTTCTGTGTTTCTTTTACAGATAATTGTTTCCAACTAAACTAAATTAAGGAACAAGAGTTGAACTGTTTCTATTGAAAATCGGAGTAGGCGTTGAATAATTCTGATGGATTCGGCAAATGTTACAGGCTACTGGAAGTAGATTCTAATCCGACATCATCTTGTAGAATTAAACGAAAATTCTGTTTCTGTAAAAATTTATAACTATGTGGTATATATAAAAAAATAAAATGAATTCACGCGGGTTCTAAATATATACGAATTTTAAAAAGATCCAAAACTAAAATGATACACTCGTGTTGGCATTTTCCAATAAATAAAAAGAACTATAAAGCTGCTTTTCGGTCAGATCATTCTCACAAGATTTTGTTGCCTTCAAGAGGTTATCCACGATTCGATGAATTTTTAATGTGTTGCTCAATTGTGAGAATGAACCTTCCACACTTCAATCACTCAATTCAACCTTTACCCAATTCAAATGCCTCAAAAATCAGGCGCGATTTTCATGTAGATCAATTCGGACAATTTGTCAAAATAATTCTAAAATGTACAATATATTGATTATTCATTGATTTCACTAGGAAAATTAGTGATCAAACTTGGTTTGAAGTTCTTAATAACCATAATTGACGATTCATTCTGGGTCCTTTTGAGCTATTCACTAAAAATTGAAAAATAATTTTGTTTTATAGCCTGAATACTTGATATATTGTTGACTGTCAACAAAAACAAAAAATATACATCTCCGAAGTGAAGTAATGAATAATGACAACGACGCGAATTTTCGTTTACATGAGAATCTCGCACGTCTACTGCATCCTTGATAAAACTCTTTTTTAACATAAAACCGAATGCAGCAGATTTCACTAAGATACTTTTATTACACAATCTCACTGTACAGAAAGTGCCTTAAGGCTAGGCCAAAAAATCTGGATCACTAAAGTCATGTTCACTATCGTCACCTGACGAATGCGCGTACTTTCTTCGTTTCTTCTTTTGTCTGTGTTTTTTAGTCTTCTCTGGTACTCGTGTGCGAGAACGCCTTGATTCACTATCAGTCCTTCTACTAGATGATATGACCAATTTTGGCACTCTAGGCATACTCATATTTATGTCCTACAAAATGAATTCAAATAATTATTTAAACACGTCACCTAAATATGTACAAACCTTGAAGTTCTCTAATGTCGCTTGTTCCGACGGGGTGAGAAGAACGGAGGTCTGCGGATTTCCCAATTGACCAGCCGACATATTCGTGATGTTCGGTTGCAATTTATTTTCTTCGTCGTCAACATCATCGGGATCTAGTTGAAGCATCAATCGCTTGAACTGAAAGTGTAGAATATTAAGCAATAGATGTTTACATCTATTTTTTTATACATTCGGCACGTGCCAAAATTATGCTTTCGCTTAGTCCACTTCTCGAGCACAGACTTCCAGTCCTAATTAGGGACTGCGTGTTTAAACTACTGTTCAACAAAAGCTATACGAATTGAGCAGCTTTTACCCGTAACTCTCACTCGCTCTTACTTGAATGTCATTAGCCTAGGATAATTTTTGCCTTTCGTTCAATTTTGCAGGAGCTTCCGGATATATAAAGTACGAAATAGGTGATCATATTGTGATCAGATGCATGCCAATGATATATACGTAATTACTTACATCCAAATACTGTCTGATTATTTCTCTTCTTCCACTTTCGTCGAGGTACAAAGGAAGATCATTGTCCTTCAGCTTGTGCAAGACAGATTTCGGATTGAAAAGGGAATTGCTTCGACGAGTTATCGATTTTTCATAAACTTTCGCTGCCTCAGTCGGAGAATATTGTTGAATTTTCCTGCGCAAGAAAATGATTGATAATTCTGTAAAGCTCGAGATATTCAATATTACCCGTCACTGAGACCGTAGATATCTTTAATATGTTGTTTCAGCATAAGAAGTAGAAGACAACCCTGAGCAGCCGTCATACAAGATTGAAGATGTAACGTATCCTCCGGCATCCTGCTCAATAAAGCATCTTCGTCATCGTCGTCTTCGTCTAGAGCCGATATGGAAGAATGCCCTATTTCGCCGTTTTCCGTTTGCAAAGGAAGTTTCTGCGGTTCCGTCGATATTAAACCCTAATCGAGAAAAGTGGGGAATTAACGTGTTCCGTTTGCATTAAGACATACCTCTCTAAACGACTGCAACAAATTTGTCCCTGAGACTGAGATCATGACATCGATGTGATGTACGATGAACAACGGTTCATCTTGCACCTGATACGGGAAATACGCCAGATTGTCTGCCAGATAAAGCAAATAATAAAGTGTTGGTCTCTGAAAATACGATCGTAAAAAATGTGCTCGTAGATTGGTGCTAACTAACCACTGCGAGCTCGTCAAATTGCTTTAAAATATTAAGTATTAAGGCACGTCTTTGTTGTCTGCTGTTCCGCAACAGTGAATATAAAAAACAATTCAAGGCAGACGGATATTCTCCCGACACTTTCGGTTTACACCCTCGAATTATCGTTTCTGTCTGGATCAATTTCTGCAATTGGTATGATAGTCTGATTCCCAGCGAAGACTTTGTATGCGTGAAACCGGGATACCGAAGCTCGATGTCTTGGAGTAGTTTATCGGCGCCGTGACTTATGCTCTTTTCAGAGTCGGTACTCATGCAAATCAAATACGGTACGATCTGAAAAAATACGAGGGTTGAACTTGTTCTTCAATCCAATCGGCTGTGACGTACCTGTACGGGATGAACTAAACCTTGTTGAAAAACGAGCTGGATGACTTTTAAGCAGGCCTGGCGGACTCCACTGTCTGTATAAATATAAGCTTGTAATATTTCTTTCAAATAAACTTGGATAATGGTACTGGCCATGCCAGAAGACACATCACACATTTCTTTTAAATTTTCTTGTTTTGATCTCTTGTGCCATTCTATATTCTGCTGTATCATCCTGTTTTCTTCTTCCTTAAGGTAGTTCTCTATATTTACGAGTATATCAGTTTTTAATATTGGAGAAGCATCGGGACTGACTAGGATTTGATGATAATACAGCTTCAGGTTTTCGTCAAGCATAAATTGAAAGTGTCTAACACATATGCTACCAATCGCTTTTACAGCGTGCACTTGTATATCCAGGTCGTTTATATTTAAATAATACATCACCAAGTGGTAAACTTGATCCTTGATATTAGGGTCCAGATCGCCGATCACTTCTGGGTCCTCAAAATTGAAATGACAAAGTAGCAAGCCTACCACAAAGAAGCTTCTCCTTATAGACGGTTTTATCTTATTATTATTGATAGATTTTTGGAAGTCCATCTGCAGTTGCTGTCGAAAATCCAACAGAGCTTTGTAATATCCTTTGAATGTATCTCTAATCAACTTGTAATTCCTGGTGACTTTGTTAATGATAGATCCAAGACAAGATAAACAACTGCTCACTATCGGTCGCGTTTGCTTCAAGATGAGTTTAATCGAATCTTCCTCCAGCTGCGCCAGGAAAGAATCGCTAGGATGTTCTATTAAAGGTACGACCATTTCCAACATCTTGGCCATGTACGTTATTATCTCTATTTCTCCGACTGTACTACATTTCATTCCAAGGTAATTTTGCAGCGTGCTAGCGTGTTTGACCAGCAACTGCGGCCTAATCTTCGCGAACGTATGTAACGTCATTACGCAAGCGACGACGCGCGGAGCCACCATACCCACGTCTTCTTCCAATTTCAAGACGTTCTCCACTAAACAGTCAACTATTTGGCTACACGCCAACAGAAACGTTTTCAACTGTTCAGCTTGGATTTTTGTCGATTCCTCTTTGTCTTCTTTCCGTTTAAAAAGCTGAAACGCGTTACGATGAACCGAAATGCCCAATTACCTAACCTAAAACTTACGCTGACCAAAAGTTGCTCAAACCACTCTAAACCGATATCTCTAGAAGACGCGACAACATCGGTAATGTGTACAACTTTCCTCAGTAACGAAGTTCCAGTCGTCGGGGTAAACCACATATTTTGAAACACCTCCATGACTAATTTTTTAATACCCTCCTCGTCGTTAACCCTTCTGATCATTTTCACGCATATCTCGGGTATTTTGGGGAAATCGGGACATTCGATACAGATGTCTTTCAGTATTTTGATCACCCGCTTCCTGACGCTGACGCCGGTATCGAGAATTCGAGCCGAAAGCACCTCGTAATATTTATCGATCAGCTCCGGTCGGCTGAGCACGAACTTTCCGACCAAGTCAACCGCGGCCTCACGCACAGACGTCGACGAATCTAGAAAAGAATGATTGACGCCTATCTGCATGTCCGTTCGGCCTAAAACTGTTGGATCAACTTCCACAATCATCGTCAAACATTTCATGGCTTTCGTTCTAATCGCTATTGATGTCTCTTTCAAAACCATCAAAATCTGAAACAATGTTTATACAATCGAGTTCTCCGGTTCGTCGCAAAACTTACCGCTTTTAAATATTTGTCAAAACTCTGGCAAAAGAATCGTTTCGATGCTAGGTATTGGGCAATGAGTTCCGCACTATTGTAATCGATGTAGGTTTGATAAATTTGTACTCTGTTACCAGAAGACATGCCCTCCTGAAATGGTTTTATCTTCGATATGAGAAACGTTTTACGTTCGTCCAGAATCTTGAATTTCTCCACATTCTCTTGATTGACCGATTCCGATTTTTCCTCGACCGACTCCTCCTCGTCCGAATCTTTTTTTCGTTTTGAACGATGCACGTTGTTTTTCCTATTGGCTTTGTCGCCGGATGCCAGACACATTCGCTGGTTGACCACATCTTTGTACCATTGAGTTATATGAAAATATCTAGCGAATTTGTAGGACTGATCACTTTGCGCTTTTACAGAAAGAAAATCAAGAAGAACTTTTTGTAAGAATATCATTCTCTCTTCGTCTTTATCTCCAGAAAGCTTCTTTTTCTATACGAAATGTATTAGATGAATTTATATTTTATGTAATTAAAAATAAACCTACCTTCGTTGGAACCTCTTCCTCGCTTTTCATCTCCTCATTTTTTATATCTTCGATCATTTGATCTATAGTATGTAGTTTACATTTTGAGATGACGCTATCCCTTCTTAGCCGCGCCGCTACTATCCCAAGATAATCAAGACTCACAACACGCAGGGACATGTCGGTGCTCTTATTCGAAAAATTACTAACTAACATGCATCCCAACAAAGTTAAAAGCAATTCGGTCGCAGGCCATTCGGGTTTGTTGACCGTCGACAATAAATCTTGCACGAAATTCTCGAACAAAGGTCGATAATCGATCTCCTCGTTTTTGTTCCCGCATTTGTTGAGGAAAACAGTTAAAAACGTTCCCGCAATCGTTCGCGCTTTCTCGTAATTATTGCAGATGAGAACGTCTTTATCCACTTCCTGAAACCGGAACGGTGAAAAACGGAACGCTGCGGAAAGCGACAAGCTTACATTCTTCCTGTTTTCCTTCCCGTCGTTCATCTCTTTAGCAGGATCGCCCGCCAAATTATCCGGCAACACGACGACGCACTGAATCAACTGCAGGACCAAAGCTGTCAACATCTGAATGTGTTCTTCGCTATTGAGTCTGTACGTTCGTAAACTGCGTTTTGTGCTGGGAAGACGTGCTATCGAAGCCAGTATATCGTCGAGTAATAACCGTCGATGCGTTTCATATCTCGTGAATATCTGAAAAGACAATACGTTTGCATTTGATATTAATAAGTTTTAATTCCGGTACATACGGAATTCTTGAATAATTTGCTTGAACTTACCGTTGTGACTAATTTCAAACAAGCCAGCTGTAAGTCGCTCACGTTTTCAGCGAAGAATGGAGAAACGCCCATTGATGAAGCGTGCAACACTGAGGTGTCCGTAAGCACTTGTATATTCAAAAGCTCAGCGAGGAGATTAACCAGCTCCGAAACTTTTGTGTACAAATGTAATATTCCTTTTTCAGATACCGACGTTTTCTTTTTTCTACCGTCTTTCTTTTTGTTATCTAAACGATAAGTGCTGTCGAAACTCGGAAATATCGTATTATGTAAATGGTATTTTATGAACAATATAACTCGGTCGATTACTTCTTCAATATAGACACGCTTGGGCATGTTCGGAGATGTCATGATGTAGAGGCAAACCAGGCAGGCTTCCGCCGCGCCCGTTACCCTTTCCATTGTCGTTTCAAGCCAGTACTGCCGGATGCTCTCACTGTCTTCCTAAAATGATAAGATTGTAAGCGGACAAAAAATTGAACATCGTGAAACCTTACGTCTGTGATTGGAGAAACTTTATCACCCCCACGGATGTTAATTTCCAGAACCCCAAGTAACCTGACCAGCCTTTCAGTCGGAACCGACTCCATTGCACCGAGGATTTTTAGCTTGGCAGCTTCTGTGCACAATTCCTGCATGACCACTCTTTTTAACAGATACTCATCCGGTATAATTCCGTCGTCACCTAGTGATTTAACCAAATCATTAACACGGAAATAATTTTTAAAATACACTTACTTATCTCCGTTATATCGATATCTTCCGCCGTTTTCAGTACATGTTCAATCGATTTGTTGAACCTATGGAATGTATTCGTTTCCATGAGTTCCTCTTGCGACAATTTTTCCAACACCGGTACGAATTTCCTTTCCACTCTCCGTAATTTCGGTTTGGAAACAAAGGTTTCTTGTTTTTGTTCTTCCTGTTCGGAGTTTTTTCGTCGCTTCCTGTTATTACCGACAAGAGCGGAAAATGTATCGGCTACATATTCTTCATCACTTTCGTTGTTCTTTTTCGATTGCTTTTTGCAATACTGATTCTCCTGATCTGAGCTAAAACTAATTATATGCGATATTACTAAATGAATTTGAATAATTTAAAAAAATAGTTACCCATAATCCTCCTTGGCTTTCGGCTTTATATTTCCCGTCAATTGAATGCCCAACAGATCAGCTAATTTTGGTTTTGTCTTTGCGAAATTCGATATACTTCTTTGCATCGCTTTTATGTCGTCGTGCTGAAGTTTGATCAATTTTACGAAAGGATACCGCATCACCTTTGAATGCAATTTCGTATTTTTGTATTCCAGAACGCTTGGATCGGTTTCTGTGGGTTTACTGGTAATATTCGGTTTGTTTCTTGATGCATCAGTCGGAATATCGTCCGTTCTCGATTTCGCTCTCGAACGGAAATTCCTAGGAAGGCCTTCTACGGATGATGTAAATTGGGTTTCTGCTACTTCCGTTGCAGTGGCATTTTGAGTTGGTGATGGATCTGAAAAAATGCGCCCGGTTCATCAATGTGGCGATTATGAATGTACAAATTGAAGACTTACGCGAAACCTTTGGTGGCCTCCTCAGTTGCCTCAATTGTTCTGTAACATTTGTAGGCGTGTCCTTGTCGACATCGCTTTCAGTCGTTAACTGATCCTTATTTTCAGACATTTCAGATGATTCGGAAAGCGAGTCCACACAGCCAAGAGGCACACTTGTATTTGGTTTTAATTCTGTGATTACAGAAGGCCTATGCCTGGAGGTAGAATCTTCAGGGCCCGTTACGGGAGAAGCCACCTTTTCGTGAGTTACATTAGCTCCACTTAACTGAGGTTTGTTGTATGGAATTTGTTGCGGTACAGGCGATGGCGCAGACTGTTGATTATGAGAAACGGAAGAAATAATCTGTTGTGCAACTTCATTTTGAGGCACAGGAGAATTCATGTGCTGCTGTGCTATTAATTGTTGATTCCTAGACGCACACATTTGTACTTGCTGTTTCTGAGGCATCACCGACGATACATGTGATGATTGTTGCTGCCGCTTTGAATTTTGCGAAACGGCTGTCAATTGACCAATATGATTTGGTTGGGATGCTGTAAAATAACAATGAACTAACAGAACCTCACAAATAACTTTTATATAGTTACCCTGTGTGCCATTGAACACAGTTGGATTGGAATGCAACATTGTTCGTAATAAGAATGGCATACTTTCTTGTTGCTCCATTTGAATATCTGATACCGAATAATTGTCTTTTACATCTATATGTTCGGCAGACGTTTGGATCAGAGATTGAATTAATTGCGGTAAAAGTGCCTCATCCTGAACGCCCAGAAGATTTTGTGCTTCTTCAGCAACTCGAGGATGGAATAACAAGGACTTGTTACCCAAAGATTGAGGAGATGGGGTTGGCAGGGGCATTTCCGGAAGCACTGAAATAATTACTTGGTTAGTAACAAAACTTTTGAATTAATTGTTACGACCTCATTTGTTAATGCCAATTATTTATTAGAAAATAGCGTCATTAAAACGGGCCCTCCCTTCCCCCAAAACATTTTGAAGCGCCACATTTATTATTATTGTTCATTGATTAATTCAAGAGGCGGGCAAGGTTAAATAAGAAAAAATCGGTTATGTGTGCGGTGCAGACATAAATTCAATATTGCGTTTAAGAAAGGGATTATAAGAATAAATTCCTTAAAATTTATTTTATTCATATATAACCTCAAATTTTGTTTGGAATCATAGAAAATTCGAATTTATTGAACTATTCGCCAAAGTGGTGGGTATAATAAATCTTCACAATCAATAATAAAATTCATGTAATCAATTATCATGCAAAAACTTGATATTAACCCAATTCAGGTTCTTAAAGATATTCTGTAATTTTGGAAAAACGAAAAAAAAAAGAAAAGTGTTTCATAAATAAATAATCTTTTATGGTCGAATTTTGTGATTATACCAAAGAGAAATAAGAATTTTCTATGACAGAAGAGATATTTTAATGTACGTTCAACTGGAATAAATGTGAGTTTGTTTACAACGTTTTTAGGTTGACTTGCATTAAAAAAGAGTTTCATATCGCTACTCTACATTATAATTATAATCATTTATCAATTGTTCTTGTAATTTTTTTCTATTCTCTTATAGAAGTTTCCCAGAATAATCAAAAATCAAGGTATGGATTTCTAATACTGAAGTCCGAATAATAATTAAACAAACAAAAAATGAATCATTGCAGAAAATTTTGAGAATAAGTAATAGATAACTTATATTCCAAAAATAAAACAAATTGTACTTGAAATATTTATCCTCTTTATTTAGGACGTTTACTGATACTCAAAAAAATTGGGTTGCCAACATTTATACGGTTTGAATTATTAATGGAAATGATAGTACTGGTACTTACAGTCCGTTAGACTTGCAATTCCTGCCAATGTTGTGATGGGTACACTTGGAACTTCTCGATCCATCTCTGATAACAATTGTTCACCCTCACCCCATCAACATATTCCGAATATAGTCTGAGAATTGCACCAAGTAAAATTCGATAACCATTTGTTTTTCACTGCGTTTATTTTATTCGCACCACACGCACAGTTCAAAAAATTCAAATTACAATGTTTACATATCAAGGTAGGATGTTTTCAAAGGATCAATTCATTCTGAAGAATGAAGTGACATAACTGTCAAAGCACGAATTATTATCAAATACCTCTACGGTATTCGAAAACCCGTACGCGGGATGGACAGAACAGACGGACACTAAATTAAATCACTTCACTACCATGGTACACCATCAGCAGAGCCTCAAATGGTAAATTTGATTACCTGGCGGATGCATTGTTGATTTGAACTAAGTTGTTTTCCCATTCTTTAATCGGGGTCAAACCGTGTGTGCTTTCATTTATTTATTATCAATACCTCCATTTTCATGTTATCATGATATTCCAAACATTCACTTAAATCCACAATTCATTTTATATTCCAGTTTATACATAATGGCGATGTTCCAAACAAACTCTTCAGATATCCACAAAACCACTCAATCGGTACGTCTTTCAGTTACGATTTCAGCCGACAGATGACCTACCTTCTGTCATAAATAAATTCTTTGTCTAGCGATCTGAAAACATTTCTGTAAATAAAGTTTTGGGATTGGATTTCAACGGACTCGAGAGAGGATGTTTTTACTAACATAAATTTGTTTCAATGGAATCATATATTTCCAGTTGTCAATTATTATAACGAGAAATCTAAACAACATTTTCGAATGAATACCATTAAGTTAGCGCCGCATACTCAACATTGGACCTACTCTACTTATTTAGAACTACTGCAAATAATTTAATCAGATGTATGTATAACGCTTCCTTATCGACTATATCCTAAAATTTAAGAAGGTCTAGAATAATAAATATTCCAGTGTTCCCATGCAACGAAAAATTCTATTCGGCCCGAAGATATTTGATATGGCAACAAATATAACAGCGGTGTATATAAAGTTGCTTGCTGCAATCACCATGCCTTTCACTAATAATTAATCTATATCTCGAGGTAATCGATTTTAAAGAAATAATTTTTTCACTTTCACGAAATCGTCATGCCAACTTATCTTTCATCATAAATCAATGAAAAGTACTACACCAGAATAAAATGACACTAACTAAAGCAACACTGCATTAATTTATTTTATTCAAAAAATGTGGAAATATAGTCGAGACTTGTTCACATCAAGTTGTTGCAAAAAATCGAAGAAAAACTGACAAATGTGAACACAACATACAAATCTTTCATACAAAGTGACTACCTTTGGAGTCTATAAACAGAAGAACTTCTCCAAACAAAATACAAGTCACAATGCCAGAAAAACCTTGGGTTTTTTAGCAAAACAAATAAACAAAAAAATTTCTCTGAACAACTAAGTAAATCTCTTTGAAATTTCAATTAATCAAAATTGTGCTTTTTCGTGAGGACAATATCCTCAACGTTCAAATGAGCAACTTTTTCTTTTTGTTTCTGAGGGACAGACTGCTGGCAAAATCTTTTAAAAGCTTCTAATTCCAGTTCGTCAGGATCTAAGTCGTCTTCCAGTACATCCTTGGGTTTGAAAACGTTGTCTGAAAACAGATTAGAAGTTCATGGTATCATCGGGCAAAGAAATGTCCCCACCATAAAGCCAATCCTCTTTTTCAAGAGAAAATGTGTCTCCATTAGTTGGTATAATTGATACTTGAGCAACCTGACTGCCATTAATTTCACTATCAGATTTGGGGTTCTTTTTGTCAACCTTAGTGATTTCTATACCAGGCAAACTGGACAAGATTTCCTGAGCATTAAATGGACTCATAGGTTTATCTGGACTTGCAAAAGTAGCTTTTACAGGATCTGCAACTTGCCCAGAAACAGAATGGATATTGGGCAAAATGTTTGACATTTGAACGCCACTATCCAAAGATTGTTGGAGTCTGGAGCTGCGAATGGTAACCATCCCATTTTCATTTCTGAAGATTGATGCCTGTCCGCAAGAGGAATTTGCTAAATCCAAAGGCACTGGCTGTACCTGTTGTTTGACAGTCTCAGAAAGCGACTGGAAAATAGGATTCTTCAAGGTTACCATTGATGGTTTAGAATTGTTGGCAGCTGTACCTGAATATAATTGTTATATTTGTTACTCTCAAGTTGAAATTTGCTGTAGAACTTACTTGCACTTTGTTTTTTATTTTTCTTTTTGGTTTTCTTATTGTTCGGTCCATTAGTTTGAACTAGTTTTTCAGTGTCAACTACTATTACACCAGACTTACTTTTTGCAGGAACATTGCTTGGCGGTTGACAATCGTTTTCGGTTTTTGTTATGCTGAAACCTTTGTTGGAAAGAGGCCCGTCAACCTTAGTGATTGTAATACCAGGCGGAAGCTTTAGAAATGGCAAATCGATTTCTCCCATCTTTTTGCCGTCTTTTTTATTCTTCTTCTCGGATTCGATGTTGGTATTTTTGTCGGCGAGGCTTGATTTATCAACGGCGTTTTTAGCGCCATTGTTCACAGTAAAAGAGACTTTTACCTCCTTTTCAACTGAACTAGTTGCTTTGCCAGCATTACCTTTTTCCACGTCCTTATGCGATACTTGAAGATTGACAAAATGCTCGGCTTTCTGTTCTGGTTGGTTATTGGTATTCTTTTTCTTCTTTGATTTTAACGAACATTTATTTTCTTTATTATTGTTCAGCTGACCTTGTAGGAGGGAATAAAATAACCTATCGTGATCTTCCGTTGAGGCTTTCAACGTTATGGTTACTGTTGGTCTATTTGCTCCATTTTCTACAGATCTCTTAATAGTCACTGTTGCAGGTATTGTTTCTTCAACTATTGTCGACTTTTTATAAGAGTCATCGTTCATGTTGTCAGAATCTTTCTGTTTTTGTTTTTTCGATTGTTTTTTATTTGCTGCAAATTTCTGATGTATTAAAGAAAAGTAAGTAAGTATCATCATACCATCTTTGAGGAAGGTTTTTTCTTTATCCTGTTGTTTTTGAAAGTTTGATTTTGATTCTTCTTCCCGCTTTTTCTCGAGATCTTTAGTTTTTTGTTCGTCTTCCAATTTTTTCTTTTCTTCTTCCTAAATAAAACAAGATTAAAGGTCGAACACGTAACGAACTAACGAGTTACCTTTTTTTGACGTTGCCTAGCTTTCTTGGCTGCTTTTTTCTCAGCTATTGCGACTTTATCACATATTGTATTGCCTTCTATATAATCAACTAAACCTGATATATCATTGATGGTTGTATCGTCTGAGGTTACTAAATCAGTAGTCATCACTTGAGATGTTAAGGTTCTCTTCGGAACACATTGAACAACACTAGTTTTGACTGGATTTTGTGGTTCTACTTGTGAAACTGATTCAGAATTGGTTGGTGTTATTATTGCTGGCGGAATGATCTTTTCGTCTGGTTTACTGGGTTTCTCAGCCACGGGAATCTTTGACGCCATTTTCTGCTTCCTTTGTTTCAAACGATTCCTCAGACGGTTTCTGGTCTCATTTGTCTTCCGCAAACGTGACGCAATACCCTAAAATTTGAAGAGAAATATGCGGCTTCGTTTAAACGGAAAGAATACTTACTGTGCCAAATACTTCACAGTAGGTGCAGTCACATCTTTTGGAGTCCTTATGGTGATCACATACTCCTAGTTTTTTTAATTCTTTGAAATCAAATAAGTAGGAAGGCAAGTAAGAATACAACGTTACCACAACATTTGAATAAATAAAAAACTTATTTGCTCAAAGTATAAAAACACTATGTCAACTATATAGTAGTTTAAAAGAAAAACGGAGCATAAATAAAAAATGAATAAATTAAAAGAGAATGATAAATTTGAGAATTGCGCATTTTAGGCATTCAATATCTTCTAGATCGATTGTCTTACCTGCTTTTAAATCTTGTTCATGAGCACATTCGTGAGAACATGAACTCTTATTTGGTGGTATAACTTCAACAACGGGCACCCTAAAATTACAAATAATAATTACTATTGAACCATTATATTCTTCATTTTACCGATTATCTGTTTTTTCTGGGTTATCGTTTGATTGGGTTCTGTCTTTGACTGCCCTAAAATGAACTGATGTCAGATCAAAATGCTACGACTGGATATAATAGTCACGTTGTAACGGGATAATCCTTTTTCAGTACGTCTTTCTTAGGGCCCGCCTTGTCAACCAGTAAGTTTTTGAAGATATGAACACGATCGTGACTTCCGCTTTCTTTAACCTTTTCTCGTTCTATTATATCTTGATCTGTTTTACTTCCGCTTACGTTGAGCAGATTGAAAATAAATTTTGTATCTCCTGTAGCCACGATGTTCTTTAAATGATCTAGAAATAACCAATTAACGTAAAAATCATTTGGATAGATCAATAACATACCAACAACATGATCATGTAGAGTCTCTAATTTAATCACATCAAAACAATACCTACAAGGAGACACTCTTATCGATGTAGGATCTGGACAATCTCCCGGCTCTATTATAAATGATAATTTGATTATCAAGCAATCTTCACACATGCATTGACCATTTTTATCTAAAATTGGTTCTGAAGAATTTATTTTTCGTTCACTGGCTAATATTATTAGCTCCGCAGGTAATCGTTGCATAAGTTGTCCCTTTCTATAATAAAAACCATCACGATTATATATGTACAAGTTTCTGAATAAAGATAACTCACTCGTTTACTTTCCTATAAACCCAAAAATTCTTCAAAAGAATTTCTTTATATTCTTCATTCATTTTCTTATCTTTCTCATTAACTCCCCTGGAAATTGAAATTCATCTAACATATCAATAAAAGGCGAACATACTTTAAGGTGTCAATTGTTTCCCACAAGGTATTCAGTTCGGTGAAATCGATCAACATTAGGTTGAATTCCGTAGTTATATCAATAATATTATCCTGAAATACAATAAAAATTAGAAGTGTTCAAAATGAATTATCGAAATTTGTTTACCTGTTCGAGTTTAGAAAAAATATGCTCATCTATAGCAAGATAAAAATAATTGAAAAATATAAATTTATTATAATCCATCCATGTCATGTTGCACTTTTCCTTCAACAGCGTTTCCAAACTCGCAAATGCGGGAAAAGCGTTTTTAGTTGCAATCATGAAGGCTTTGTAGTATAGGTACAATCCTGAAAAACCGATAGAATGATCATTTGACTGTAATGGAGTTAATGAATTCGTCCTTCGAAATGAAGGATTGTTTCCAACTCCTACGAAGTGCATGGTTTGTTCAAACCAAGCTCTTACTTAAAAATGATGTCTGATTAATTCCATGTACGGCTTTATAATTTTGATTATCTAGTCTAGAAAATGTTAACCATCCGTTCAAGTTTAAGTCATGTTTGTTTCAAGAAGCGGAACATTGTAATATATAACACAGCTTCGGCTTCAATTTCATATTTTTCAAAATTTTTGCATTAGAAATTTAAATTTTCCAAGTTTTTACAATAATATTTCAAGTTTTAAGATCAAATTCATAGTTTTTTGTTAGCTTTTACGTTCTCAAATTCTGATGTTCCAGATTTCACATTACAAGTTTCAAACGTAAAGAAATGGACGATTCCCATCAATTAATTCCTTTGAATTGTTAGTAGAAAACTCAATAACTTATTCACTAATAGAGCAAGGAGTACAAATTGGTAAATATTCAATTGGCATAGCAGTACTTACTTTCAATATATTGACCTTGCCCAGCAGCCTTCGAATATTGCCAGAATGCAAAAGTTACATACTCCCTAATTAGGGAAAAAACCCTTAGGTACAATTGGATTTCGTCATTTTCAGCCAGGCTAGTGACAGATTCAAGATATTATTGTGAAGAATTATGACAAATACATACCTTTTAGCCAAATTTCTCATTTCTACTATATAAAGATCTGAAATCTCATTGTCCTCAATACGCGGATTCCTTGAAGTGACTTCCCGATACAAATAGTGCATATGATGTTGCAAACTCAGCCACTGTTGACTGAGCTTAGACTTTTTCTCGTTCATGTATATGAAAAATTCCAATAGAATTCCCTTTTCTGACTTACAAAACTCTTTCTTCCGTTTGACATCTTCGGATATTGTTTGCTTCAACAGGAAAGTTAACCTCACTAACCGTTCAGGAAAGCAGTGCATTTTTAGGCAGCTGATAGCTCACCTTTAATATTTTGTGAATGTTATCCATTGAGTTCTCGTGCAACGACCTTAAAAACTGAAAGGAGTAGATGCCATTGGATTCGCTGCTCCGGGACTCGGTGAGCCCCATTTCGTATTCGTGAGCAAGAACGGGATAAATCTGCTTTATGATGCTATGAACACAAGAATCAAATTCGTTCATCTTTCCCGCAGTTTTCGGCTGTAACTAATATTTGTCTGATTATTACTAAATCTTTCAACCCTTAACACAGAATTAATGAATGACAATTCGCTAAACTGCCAGAAGATCGGGCTGCAACTTGCATTGCAACGGATTTCATAAACCACAGAATAATTAAGTATCTTAATCTTCTTAAAGAGATTAGATGCCAAAGGGATGATTACGTAACTCTTTGTTTTCATGATGTAGGTAAGCACATTTTTAAATCATCAGAATAGAGCACAGAGATTCAATCAGAAATGTCTCGTCGTTTCAGTGCCGGATTTAAGTATGGCGGCAAGCTAAGTGTTGACTAATTCCGGAAGATTCAAAACATTGGTATTTGAATCAAATGCGATTTGACCGAACGTGTTTTTATGTATTAATTTAAAGGCAAAATGTAGCTAAACGTTATCGTATTAGTTGAAAAATGTCAAAAGCAGTATATGAAGATAAATAAGCTGCGGTAATAATTATGGCGTCTAGTAAGGAATCCACGAGTGAAGATGAGAATAAAGGGAGTTTAGAGGAGGCTGTGGGAGTAACGACAAATAACAGAATGGCAAGCAAGCACCCTGAGCCCATCTTCAAGACACCAGAATTAATTCCTAATCAAAGTGGCGTCTTTAAGACAATTACCAATGGACAAAGTACGTGATTTTCAGTTCTCATTTCTGAGTAGTCTATTTAACCTTTATTCACTTTAGGAACTGCCGAGACTGACGACGGACATGTAGAAATGCAAAAAGACGATGATTTAACGACTAGTGTAGTGGAAGAACCTGGCGAGTACAAAATGAAGCTGGATTTCATTGTTTCGGCCAAAGAAACTCTAAATAATTCATATAAGGAGATGGAATGGGATCCTATGCCAAAAGTGTCTGAACTGTTGGGTGATAATGTGATATGCTACAATGAGGACTATCAGAAAACTGAATACGATATGTGTGTGGTGAAGGGTGAAAGTGATAAGGAGAATTTCAACGAAAGTGACTCTTTTTCTGAGAGTGGACAACGCGAATTAAGTGCCGACGTCAAAACTTCTTCATCTGATTATTCAAAAGAAAATTCATTCAACCAAAATGAGAAAAGCATTTCAACAATCGGGAATGGCTGTGATGTCTTTTGCAATAGTCCGATGGAACAGTGCAGTACACCTAAAACTGTAACTACAAATGCTAACAGCCAACGAGGCCTTCAGAACAATTCGTTCAAAACGGAACCATCAGACAACAGCAATACAGTCGAACCAAATAAATTGTTATGTTCCCAGTTAACCAGTAAACTGGATTTCAAACTACTAGAAGGTAAAAGGGGCATAGATCTCCTTACAGCCATTGAAGACCAAACGAATCGCTGTAACATTCAAACTACAAATATTCGGCTCGGTACAAAAAACGTAGAAAAAGAACCCTGTGCCAGAAAATCTAGAACAAGATCTGCAGATTGCTTGGAGAAACTTCCTAGGGGAATCAAAAGATCTCTATCCGCCGACAATGGAAAATTGCCAAAACATCCGAAACTGGATTTAAAATCGCTGCTGTTATGCGAAAAAACCCACTCCAAAAGTGACAGGAAGAAAGACGATAAACAAGATCGTCATGATAAGAGGCATTCAAGCCGGAGGCACCGTAGATCTTCAGACATAAAACCAAGATTATTGACTAACGGAAATTATAGTTATCCACCTAGCGATTCGTCTCTCAAATACAGAAAATATTATCACATCGAAACTCATTCCAATGGAGGCGCTAAAATTCTCCGAATGTACCACAGTGAAATAAAACATCTGAATACGACTGAAATGAAAGATTTAGCTAACGAGTTTTTTAAATTAGCATTTGAGGAGGATTCTAAAGGTCATGCAAAATTCGTTATTGCTATTGTTCACGGATCGGCAAAATACTTACCTGATATACTACAATACATGGCCGACCGATATCCCAATTTAACTGTACACAATGGATTGCTGAGCAAAAGCTCTGATATCGAGACAACCACTTTATCTGCTTATAACGAGAATGTTATAAGGAATTATGATAAAGGGACGTACAGATATGGCCCTTTGCATCAAATCAGTATTGTCGGTACGGCCCATGAGGAAGTTGGAGGCTATTTTCCGGATATTTTAGAAAAACTTGATGAGAATCCATTTTTGCATTTAGTAAGTATTTTGATTACAGATTAAAGATACAGATAAAGTTTTTAGTAACCGTTGTGATTGTTCTATACTAATTTATTGTCTGTTTAATGTTGTCAATGAATTTTCCCAAATGCAGCATGATCAAATAAATTACAACCAATGTAGATGTGGCTTATTGAATCAATTTGAAAAACAAACACAAACGAAAATTCAATTCAAATAAGTATTTAAAGTGATTATTACAAGTCTTGGAAAAATTTGTTTTGAAACAATCCTGTCAAACATTATAAAATTCATAGAAATGATCAAGTGTAGTGCTTGTCATAGAAAAATAACAATTAGAAGTTGTATAAATGTCAATTTTTAGCTAGAGTTAAAAAAATGGTTTTAACAATTTTCAGGTCATGCCCTGGGGTAGTTTATCAAGTTGTAGCAAAATGTTGCCAAGCGAGTCAAATGATGGACCAATTGTGTGGTGTAGACCAGGAGAACAATTGGTCCCAACTGTTGATTCAAAAACACCGTTGAAACGGAAAAGGTAAATTGATGTCTTATGTGAATTACATAGTTGATGTGGTTTATTTCATCAGAACAGGCATCAACGAGCTGCGCAACTTGCAATACTTGCCACGTATGTCAGAAGCGAGGGAACATTTGTTCGAAGACCGCACAAAAGCTCATGCGGACCACGTCGATGCAGGTCTCGATCGCAAAACGACAGCAGCTGTGGGTATATTGAAAGCTGTCCACGGCGGTAGAAACGAGGGTTCCATAAATCGAATAACTAAAGATGTTGTGGCCTTTTCGGCTAAAGATTTTGAGGCCCTCTCTGAGAAGTTACAGTTAGATCTTCACGAGCCTCCGATATCACAAGTAAATTAAATACAAAGCAATACCCAAAACTTTTTTACATTCCGACATTTTCTAGTGCGTCACTTGGATTGAAGAAGCCAAGTTAAATCAACTACGTAGAGAAAATATAGAATATGCTAGGATTAACCTGTATGATAACGATATTTATTTTTTACCCAGAAATATTATTCATCAGTTTAGAACTGTATCTGCAGTAACCAGCGTCGGTGAGTAGATGAAAAGAAACGCTTTGAACCTCTAAAAAAAATTTAATTTCAGCATGGCATGTGAGGCTAAAACAGTATTCCCCGCATACCTGTAAAGAAGAATCCCAAAATAAAGGAGGAAGCCAAAGTTCTACAAAACATGAAAAGTCGAGGCATAAAAAATCTGCCGAAATGGAAAGAGTAAAACAGAAAATCAATTTCGACGAAATACAATCACCAGTGAAAGAACAGTTAGGAAAAGATCACAAAAAAGAGAAGGACCAGAAAAAAGAAAAATCTCGAGACAAACAATCATCTCATAGGCATGACAAAAACAAAGATTATAAACCTTCACATCACAAATACAGTGATCATGATAAGAAAAATCATAAATCGCGAAGTCATCACGATAAACCTAGAGATAAACATAGTTCCGATAAGTATAATAAAAACGGAAGTGGGAATCTTTCAGGCAGTCGAGATAAAAGTAAAGATAAAGATGATCAAAAAAAGTCATCGGCCGTCTCCAAAGCCTTGTCGGAATCCAACAAAAATAATCATATGTCAAGTAAAAACGTTGCCAATTTACATAGTATGTCGAAAAGCAACACCACAAGCTGCACTAATTCTGTGAAAATGAATGATAATTCATTGCAAGAAACGGGTGACGGATCTGTGATACAGGAGATAAACATCAAACCAAAACACACTACCGGGGTTAACTCTACATCGTGTTTGAAACCCAAATCCGACAAAAAAACACACAGAATTATACACCCACGACTATCTCAATCGTCCGACATTCTCGGAGATATTCTGAAAGATATGAGCAAATGCGATCCACAGATATAGCAATAACTTGCTTTCTTGAATCTATTTTTCTCAAATTCCAGTACATTTTCTATCGAATATTATATGTAGGCCCTTTTCTATTCACTTTCATTGGTTATTGATCGATGATACACATATTTATTTATTTATACCTTGCATACAGTAACTTGAGAGTCAAAGAAATAATTAGAGATATTCTCAAAGTGACCTGACGTCTACTTGTGTCATCTGGTATTTCAATTTTGAACTAAATTATTTGAGCTGTTGGATTCATTATGTGGAGCATAGTTAGTATATGAAAATATAGTATTAAATGAATAAAGCTCTATAATTCATATAATGAATTCGGATAATGGTTATTTTTTTGTAAATAGTGTATAAAAGTATAGGATAGCGAGACTATTCAAAATTGAATATTCAAATGACACTCGGTTTCAAGAATTTCTCTGAGAAGGTTGGATTGTGAGAGTAAATTGTTATTTTTTTAATACACATTTGTAGAGATATTGATATATGAGATGATGTTTGTAATGAATAATTATTCAATAAATTTTGACTTCTAAGTACAAGAGGTGCTACCTAAAGAGTCAAAACAAAAGAAGTTTTTCACAGCGAGATAAACACTGATTGTGTTCATTTCATTGCAGTCTGTGAAGTTGTTTCATTAAATATAGTATTCTAGTTTCAATATTATATTTCTTAATTTCTTTCCCTAACAACTGGACACAGCAATTTGTAAGCAAAATTACGGTTTTTTTATTTTGTTGTTTTAGCGGTCGCATTACAGGGATTAAGATTTGTTCAAATGAGTTTTTGGTTGCAATAAATATTGAACGAAAGTTGGAAATTAATTTTTTTTTTCAAATTCACTCCCCAGGTTTAGGCTTAAAACTTGGAGAAGTGTGTCTTAAATCACATTGCTCTTATTTGTGGGTCGTCGAAATAGGATTGTTTCTTACTTAAATGGATTTTATGTAACCTAGAGTAACATTTGGTATTCTACCGAAAATTCTGTATTGAAAAAAGTTTTAAAGTTTATAAATTTATACTTTGAGGTAGCTCCTGAAAAAAATTGCGAATGTTCGATAAACGTAATGTTTCTTTAAAATGTCTAAAATATTTCGCGCCAAAGTATAATGATATTCTAGAATTATTTCTTAGTGCACCAAACATCAGCAATATTTCTGAAATTGCCTGACCGGTTTTGTGTCTAAACTCATAACTAAGTTTGATGTCGTGATACAATGAACGTTGCATCACGAGGAAGATTACCTAATTATAATAGAGAAGAGAAATGCAAAGAATACTTTCGAGATTATTTCAACAATATTTTGGTTCAGGTTCAATCGAAAGAAAATTGTCGTATCTAATTTGCTCGGTTGAGTGAGCTTTAATTCAAACCTAATAATGAATAGGTTTTTTTTTTATTTTAACTTAATAGGGCATCATGATTGAAGCACAATTAGGTACGCTACGTAGATTAAATGAAATATTATAACTAATAACGATGGTTAACGCCATGGACTCAACGCCGCTCGGCAACGATGAATATCATAATTTAAGTACCTATGATATACTTTTTATACAGGGAGAAGAACTTAATTGATGCTTTAAACTACATTTTCAAAAGTGAGTTGAGGAGGTGGAATTATTGCAAGTGGAAGCAATAGTAGGGCAAAACCAACAGTGATTGTCGTTTGTCCTTACATCCTATAAGAGGAGTTAAACAATCGTCTGGACAATTGCACGTAAAATAGCACAAATAATATTTAGTTCAAAGTATCATGCTGCATAGTTGTTTATTTTATTTATTTTTTTAAAAGAAAATCCAAATATTGTCACGAAAGCCGACAAAGGAAATAAGACCGTAATTATCGACGAAGAACAATACATCGAAAAAATGAATGAAATCCTAGGGACACTTACAACACTTACACTTACAAAAAATTTGAAAAGGATCTAACAGCCACTATTGAAAAAAAAATAACAATTTGGTCAAAAAATGGAAAGCCAAAAATTTCATTTCTGACAATTTATACAAACAATTAATTATACATAACAGCATACCTTCAAGAATATACGGCCTTCCCAAAATTCATAAAGAAAACATGCCTTTTCGTCCTATAGATTCTTATAACCAATCTCCTCTTTACAATATTTCAAAACACCTTGGAAAAATTATCTCGAATATAACAAACAAAAACATGTTTTATATAAAAAAAGAATTAAACGAAATTTTGATCCTAGAAACTCATAAATTATTTTCCCTAGACGTAATTTCGCTTTATACAAATATTTGAAACAAGGTCGTAGCTGATATTATAAAAGAAAAATGGGCGCAACTTCAAAATTTCACAATGATACCGAAAATAGACTTCATCGAATTCTTACTTTATTCACTTAACACTAATTACTTTCAATATCAAGACAAATTTTACCAACACATCGACGGAGTTGCAATAGGTAGTCCGATTTCGAGTGTAATAGCTCAAGTCGTTATGGAACATCTCGAAGAAAAAATTTTAAGTGAAGGTAATTTCACAATAACACTATACAAGAGATTCGTTGACGACTGTTTGTTAATAGCGGACCCAAAAGAAATAAATAAAATTGTAAATAGTTTTAATAATTATAATTCCAAATTACAATTCACTTTAGAAGAAGAAAAAGATAACCAAATTAATTTCATGGACATGACAATAATCCGACAAAATAACAAACTTGAGACAAAATGGTTCAGGAAAAATACATCAACAGACAGACTTATAAATTCATTCTTCACATCATCGTTCACAGAAAATAAGCATAGCAAAAAATTTAGTAGACAGAGCAATATCGCTTACATCTCCCAAATTCCGTACAGAAATTCTTAGTAAAGTAAAAATAATATTTACCCAAAACGATTACCCTGATCATATTATAAAGAAAATTATCAAAGAACGAACTCATAAATTTTACAATCAAACATCAACTAATTTTCCTGTCACACAAATGAAATATATTTCAATTCCTTATATTCCCGTACTAACAGAAAAAATTTCTAAATTAATGAAACCATACAATATTCAAATTGCATACCATCCTCAAAATCAGATAAAACAAATTTATACAAAACTCAAAAGCAAAATTCCTAAAGAAAAACGATCACATGTAGTATACAAAATTCCTTGTATGAACTGTAACAAATTGTAGACCGAATGAAAGCCCATAAATATTCGAAAACAGCCAATACCGCACTAAACAAGCATAAAAAATCAAACAACCGTGAATTTGATTACAACAACGTCAGTATATTAGCAATAGAAACAAACGTTAAATCTAGAGAAATTCTTGAAATGATACATGTAAAAGAAAACGAAAAAGATGTTGTAAATGATAAAATCGACATAAAGGGACTAAGTACAATATACTCTTTTGTACTATAACGATACTTTCCACTTAATTTTGAACATTTGAACGAATATTAAACGTCATTGAACTTTTTGGTAAGATGTTTTCAATATCAAATTCGTTTTCCATTTTCATATGTGAAATATTTTATTTTAGATAGTTGACAAAGATTGAATCTCTATAGAAACGTCCTTAATATTGTGAATTGTTTAAAATAAACCTGGATCACCAACAAACTCGAAGATTCTTATAGTTATTTATAAATGTATTCTTTCTTGATGTATTTACCCTTATTGTATACATTTTTATTCTTTTCTGATATATTTGATTATAAAGGGTTAATAGAGAGATTCAGCAATTCAAACAATATATTACCGACGTTTTTTCATTTGTCAGATTATTGTTGCTAGGAAAACTTATTATAACAACATTGTCAAATATATAAATTGTCATATCTTGAAAAAGGGTTCAACCCGAAACGTCGATAATATATTGTTTGAATTGCTGAATCTCTCTATTAACCTTTTATAATCAAATATACCAGAAAAGAATAAAAATATATACAAAAAATGTAACTACATCAAGAAAGAATACATTTATAAATAACTATAAGAATCTTCGAGTTTTTTGGTGATCCAGGTTTATTTTAATCAATTTACAATATTGAAGACGTTTCGATAGAGATTCTATCTTTGTCAACTATCTAAAATAAAATAATTCACATATGAAAGTGGAAAACGAATTTGATATTGAAACTATCTTACCAGAAAGTTGAATGACGTTTAATATTCGTTCAAATGTTCCAAATTATGTGGAACGTATCGTTATAGTTCAAAAGAGTATATTGTACTTAGTCCCTTTATGTCGATTTTATCATTTACAACATTTTTTTCCTTTTCTTTTATATGTATCATTTCAAGAATTTCTCTAGATTTTTTCTGTTGCTAATATACTGACGTTGTTGTAATCAAATTCATGGTTGTTTGATTTTTTTATGCTTGTTTAGTGCGACATTGGCTGTTTTCGAATATTTATGGGCTTTCATTCTGTCTGTAAGTCATTGGGAAGTTTGTCCGATGTATAATTTGTTACGGTTGATACAAGGAATTTTGTATACTACATGTGATCGTTTTTCTTTAGGAATTTTGCTTTTGAGTTTTGTATAAATTTGTTTTATCTGATTTTGAGGATGGTATGCAATTTGAATATTGTATGGTTTCATTAATTTAGAAATTTTTTCTGTTAGTACGGGAATATAAGGAATTGAAATATATTTCTTTTATGTGACAGGAAAATTAGTTGATGTTTGATTGTAAAATTTATGAGTTCGTTCTTTGATAATTTTCTTTATAATATAATCAGGGTAATCGTTTTGGGTAAATATTATTTTTACTTTACTAAGAATTTCTGTACGGAATTTGGGAGATGTGAGCGCTATTGCTCTGTCTACTAAATTTTTTGCTATGCTTATTTTCTGTGAACGATGATGTGAAGAATGAAAATTTATAAGTCTGTCTGTTGATGTATTTTTTCTGAACCATTTTGTCTCAAGTTTGTTATTTTGTCGAATTATTGTCATGTCCATGAAATTAATTTGGTTATCTTTTTCTTCTCCTAAAGTGAATTGTAATTTGGAATTATAATTATTAAAATTATTTACAATTTTATTTATTTCTTTTGGGTCAGCTATTAACAAACAGTCGTCAACGAATCTCTTGTATAGTCTTATTGTGAAATTACCTTCACTTAAAATTTTTTCTTCGAGATGTTCCATAACGACTTGAGCTATCACACTCGAAATCGGACTACCAATTGCAACTCCGTCGATTTTTTGGTAAAATTGGTCTTGATATTGAAAGTAATTAGTGTTAAGTGAATGAAGTAAGGATTCGATGAAGTCTCTTTTCGGTATCATTGTGAAATTTTGAAGTTGCGTCCATTTTTCTTTTATAATATCAGCTACGACCTTGTTCCAAATATTTGTATAAAGCGAAATTGCGTCTAGGGAAAATAATTTATGAGTTTATTTTTTTGTGTCATGTGATGTGTTGTATGAATTGGTGAGGTTCACTAATTCACCGACCCGCTAGTCTGCACTCCATAAAATCAATACTTTTAAAAAATAATTATCCCACATCATTCGTAAACAAAATCATGAAAGAACGTATACACAAACTATACGACACATTAAATACTAATACCGAGAAAAAAGAAGAGAATACGAAACCTTTCTGACAAAATTGCCAACATTTTCAAACCTTATTCAAATTTCAAAATAGCACATAAACCACACATTCAAATAAAACTTTTTACGAAATTAAAATCGGAAACACTAAAAAATGATAAATCTAACATCGTATAACAAATTTCATGTAAAGATTGTAACGAAGTTTATATTGGACAGACAAAACAAAAATTGAAAGAAAAAATAAGAGGTCATAAATACTCTAAAGTACAAACAGCATTACATAAACATGAACAAACATTAAAACATACATTTGATTTTAACATAGTGAAAATTCTAGATTACGAAAAAAACAGAAAAGCAAGAGAATTTCTTGAAATGATTCATATCAAAAGAAACTCTGAAGCAATTAATGACAGAACAGATATTCGAAATTTGAATCAAATATATTCAACTTTTTTCTGAACAAATAATTCATATCAAGTCTCCATCTTTTTGTTTTTCATTTGTCAGATTATTGTTGCTAGGAAAACTTATAACAACATTGTCAGATATATAAATTGTCATATCTTGAAAAAGGGTTCAACCCGAAACCTCGATAATATATTGTTTGAATTGCTGAATCTCTCTATTAACTCTTTATAATCAAATATATCAGAAAAAGAATAAAAATTTATAAATGTATAGCGTGATAAGCTATAATATTCAGTGGATGTTTCCAAGTAGCAGCTTCATGGAACTTGGATGTTATAAATTTTTTCTACACATTACTACATTGTAATAATGCATCGGCGATACCGGCAATCGGCGGCTAATTAAGAAACAAGTTCTCATCAAAACATTAATCAATCAGACAAGCGTAGAATCCGAGAATGAAAGTTTTTTGCGCGTGTTGTAATATTAGACAATTGCTCTATAAACAGCTTGGCGAGTTTGATGGGTGGTCTAGGAGTTGATATAGCTCGTCGGGACATGACCTTACAAATAATCCACCATCGTAATTTGTGTTTCCCCCTCGATTCAACCTCCAGCAAATTGATCCATCAAATGTGCAACTCACAAATTGCGTTTGCTTTCGATATGCCTCGTCGAGTGGTTCATCCGATGTAAACGATCGATCGATTTCACGGAATTGTTTTCGACTCGTAACGCTCGACTTTATCGCATAATTGGGGTAGTTAGGGTGATTCCGTTGACCATCCTTTATGGTTGCTGGTATGTTGTGGATCCCGATCATTGTAGCTTTTCCGATGCGGCCAACGCGAACAATAGAAAGTTCTGTCGCTTATGTAGCCGATAATTTGCACTTGAAAGCTCAAAGAAGTTTTGTTCTTTTGATATTTTCAACGGAATGCGAATTGCCAAGCGAAGAAAAATTGATTGGATTTATTGTTCTTTGAACCGTTAATCTGGAAGTTAGTAGGTGTTTAAAGAATGCAATCAACATAAACTATCTGGTAATTAAACATTGGAATAACGCTGAACGTCTCACTTTTATATTATGTGTGAGAAAGATTTGATCAGAAAAAGGATTTATGGGGAAACGCGTGAAAGCTGCTTGGAGTTAACTTTGGCAGTCTTCATATTATAATAAAAAGTAATCTTTATTGAATTGAATTGAAATGAATTTTACAATAAATTTTTCGGTTCGGCACAACCTCTGAGGTGAAGAAAATAGTTCATAGTACATATTCATCTGGTTTTGATTCTTATAAATTTTTTCCGTAAAATGAATCGAGAAAAAAATTAATCAATACAAAATCAATGATAGTCCTGATGCATTTATCATCACAGTTTGGCTGCGCTTAAAACTTTTCCGACCTTAACTTTCATCACCTAATGCGTCCCTGCCGATCGATGTTGCAGCAATACTTTTTTATTTGGTGATAATTATTGAATGACTAATTACAAGTAAAATAAGGAAAACGATAAAAGACCCCATTAAATCGATTTATTTCTGTTCAGTAGGAAGTCATAAAAAATTGCTTGAGGGTGAAATTATTCGTCAATTTTTTATTTACATTCATAACATCAGTGTGAAAATTTTCAGAATTTTTGAAAAAAAAAAATTGCACCAAAAGGATGATCAAATTTAAATAGTTTTATCGGTCGATCGGGTCGCCTCCACCATAATGAGTAACATGACTGGCACGTTATACTTCCGGGAAAATATTCCCGCGTTTTCCACAGAAGCAATTGGTAGAAATGGAAAATATCGTGAGTAGAAACAATAGGAATCGGGTAGTGAAGTAGGTTAGCCGCTTGAATCCATCGACCTCTCTTCCCAAACAAAGACCGTGGAAGTATGAAGAATCCGATCCGCAAGATCGTAGCGACACAACAGAGTACAGAGCTACAGAGCTCGTCTAGCAGTCGCCACAAACGGTACCGGGGTAGTTCCATAGTTCCATTGCATAACGCGTCGAGTATCCGAAGTACTCGAGATCGCACATAGGAAAATGCGCGCTGCCGCTCAAATTTCGATCCTCATATTTTCCGTGTGCGCGGCCGTGGAAGTGGATAACTCACCTTGGACTGTCTCCAACCCCAACCAATGGTTTCGCAGAGGAAAAAATGTCGAAACTAACGCAACGGCCGCTACTGCCACCAACCCCAATAACAGTGATCTCAATTTAACGACAACCAGTGCAAAATATGAAAAGAAAAACCTGAAGTTTTCCACGATAACGACGTCCATAGGCTTAAGCACCACTACAACTCCCTTTGCTCCTACCTCCGCAATAACATTTCCGAAAATTAACGTGCCAACTTCATCATTAACGACCACTGCGGATACGACCACCTCAACCCCCGAATATCCTAGCGAATCCACTGATACCACTGAAACCACCTTGGAGTCCAGGGAAAATCCCAAACCCCTCAATTTTTACGCGTCCAAGGAGAAGATAAGGGACAAGCTGCAAGTAAAAATTGGGTCAAACTTTAGCCAGGTATGAAAATCTCTATTACATTTCATGTTGATGATGACTACCGATAATTATTAAAAATTCAATTATTCGTCATCTTTTGCCATTTGTGTACTATAATGAATAGTACAGTGAAATTTATAGCCTGTTATAAAGTCATCGTGAAAGACAAAATTTATTAAAGATGCGAGCAGCACGCGACTTGTCAGCGCCAATCAAGTCGTACATGATGAAAGTGATAATCGCTGGCTTCCCACATTTCAACAGTTCACGAAAATTTTATGTAATAAAAATATACAAATAACTTTATGCATATAGTCAAAAAAATTTGTTATCCGCGTGTTGATACACAGCCAACTAATTGGTATCCAAATTTCGCCGGTGAAGTATGGTTCAATTATTTCAAATGAGTTTAGTCGACGCCCATGCATTGAATTTCTTCGATCATTGAATCCGATACTCCCACATACGACGTCGATTTTACATGGCCCCTAGTATGTATTCATTCTGATGATTTACAAGATTATAACTGTTCAGAAAAGAGAAATTTGGTTCTGAACTGATTTGAACTTGAATTTATTGCAACCATTCTTTAGTGGTGTCCAGAGAAGAGCAAGACGTCTTCGAAATTGAAATTATTTAGAATTTTCCATCGATTCAGGGTTTTTAGTCATATGTAACTATAGTTTTCGTAACAAAGAAAAGTGGTGACATCGAAATGAAACCTATGCCAAGTACATAGACATAGATGAGAAGTTTACTTCGTATGTTTAATTAATGACGCGAATCAGGTACCAGAACTTAAACGAACATATATATTGATTCAATTCGCCACTTTTTCAATTCTAGATTCATAAATAAAGTAGATTAGGTTAGTGTCATATTTATATTCAAAGATATCCTGAGTACAACAAACGTCAAGACCAGACATAGATGGGTTATTTAGTTCATAGACTTACTATTGAATATCACTTGCAACAATGACATCAAAGAAAAGAGTTGATTTGGACTACTTTGTTCAGCTTGGTATAATTTGCTGTCATAGAAAAATTGGATTTTAAGTTGTTATCACAGATGAGAAATATATTTTGTGGTTATCATTCCTCAATAAAACGTCGTTGATGTTGTTCGAAGTGGTTGAAGTATTGTCGAGTATTCATTCACCTGAGCCAAAAAAACGTTTGTGTGCAGAAATATCACTCCAGAAATAGTGGGGGCTGCTATATAAAACTCGTGAGACTTATTGTTAGCAATTCCAAAAGGAAAATACGAACTAACATAAACAAATAAAATTGTCTATAATTTCCGCCAGCACGCCATCTAGAAAATGGCGGTACCACTTAAGATGAAACGCTCATTTGATTTCCAAAATAATTATCGTATAATTCCATTTATCTAGAATTTTCCATCAATTCAAGGTTTTTAGTCATATGTTAGGAAATGTAACTATAGTTTTCGTAACAAAGGCGTAAAATGCTTTTCAGGCGACGACGTACGATGCCTTTCCCGCACGGGTAAAACTGGTTTTATCCGTGCGGGAAAGTGGTGACATCGAAGTGAAACCTATGCCAAGTACATAGACATAGATGAGAAGTTTACTTCGTATGTTTCATTAATGACGCGAATCAGGTACCAGAACTTAAACGAACACATATATTGATTGAGAATTTTTCAATTCTAGATTCATAAATAAAGTAGATTAGGTTAGTGTCATATTTATATTCAAAGATATCCTGAGTAGAACAAACGTCAAGACCAGACATAGATGGGATATTTAGTTCATAGACCTACCATTGAATATTACTTGCAACAATGACATCAAAGAAAATAGTTGATTTGGACTACTTTGTTCAACTTGGTTTAATTTGCTGTCATAGAAAAATTGGATTTTAAGTTGTCATCACAGATGAGAAATATATTTTGTGGTTGTCATTCCTCAGTAAAACGTCGTTGATGTTGTTCGAAGTGGTTGAAGTATTGTCGAGTATTCATTCACCTGAGCCAAGAAAACGTTTGTGTGAAGAAATAGTGGGGGCTGCTATATAAAACTCGTGAGACTTATTGTTAACAATTCCAAGAGGAAGATACGAACTAACATAAACAAATAGAATAATCTGTAATTTTCGCCAGCACGCCATCTAAAAAATGGCGGTTCCACTTAAGATGAAACGTTCATTTTATTTCCAAAATAATTATCGTATAATTCCATTTTTGTAGTCGCCTAAACATGCCATTCAGTACCATTCGTTGATTGCAAGCACGATACGAATTTTTGAGAATATATTTTTGAAATTCACATAACTCCTACATGCATTACGTTTTCCGGCTAATCGTGATCTCGAAGTCTACATCAGATATCAATTTGGCTGAAGAGGTTGTGGAGGAGGGAGCAGCGGCGCCTTCGGCGCCTGGGCGCCTCCGGCGCCTTACCGGAGCCGTCGACGGCTCCGGGGGCGCCTACGGCGCCCCTTTCGCCTGGACCGCAGTCAGTTAGTCAGATTTTACCGAATTTTTTTAAAATATCGACGCCATCACCGGAGAAGTTTGTTGATTCCAGTGATCGGTCATAGTTGCAGTTTGTTCAAACTGTTGTGATGGCGCTGATGGTTGCGAAATTCATGCCGGGTTTCGGCACTTATCACGTACTAGACAAAATTAAAACATTTTATTCGTTTTTTCAGCAATGTAAATCATTATTCATGTTTATTTCGATGGAAAAAATTTGAAAGTTCAATTGCACCACTGATATCAAAACAAAGATAAGAGTTAGAACGGGCAGGAGGAAATTGGAATTCCAGCAACCTTTCTGGAATACCACAGCGATTGTAGGTGCCCCTAAGTAGCAGATACAACTTACATAGCACAACAGTCGTGCAACAGAATCGAAGGCGTTTGCGTTCTCCGAGTTGAAAAGATTATTTCATGTGGAAGATATCTAAAATTGTTATATGACCCACGTTTATGTTTTCTTAAAACAGCAACCCCTCTTGTGGCACAAGGTTGCCGACCCAGGTTGCATACCGCATTCCATTCTACGCCACTGTCTGCATAGACTTGATAATTTCGTCACGATTCGTACACAAAATCCTGACCTAAGACCTTCAACTCGGGACGTTATGGCGGCGGTGATTCACTACTGCGAAATTAAACGGAGGGAAGAATTGGTAACCGGAGTCCCCGTAATTCTCGACTTCACGACGAAATTGATCGTCCGATCTAAATTGGGTATCTGGATTTTTAATAGAGGCGAAATTCAATTTTACCTAGCGAATTGATTTTGCATTTTCGATGTCACGATTCCTAGAGAAAATTGCACCCCACGTTCTTATGCGGTTTACGGTTGGAAATAGTTGTGTTCGATCTTCGGTGATAATTAAATTACGATATGTTAAATTTATGGAGTTATTTAGATGAAATTCTGTTATTTGTAGTTTGTCGTTACGATTTCCTGACCCGACACTCTCCTTCCTTCAGATCGTTTCAAAGGATGTTCGTAAGTGTTTAAGCTTCCGCGAAAACTCGTCCTCATCCAACTCTATTACCGATTCATAGCACAGCAATTTCTCAATGAAACATGGCAGTTTTTTTTTCACTTCGTATCGAGCTGATTTATTGAACCGTTTGACAGTTTTTAATTTCGAATTCTAATAATAGCTAATAGATAGTTGTCACACCATCCATCTGTATTCGATCAAGTGCTGAATATTTAAGCCGGCGCAATTTCTATGGAAAATGGACTTCCCGCATTGAATTTCCTCAATCTGTCCACGAGGTATGAATGATTCCATAGTTATGATGCGATTCAACGGGGCATTCGTGATTGGAACATCTGTTGAACGGGACACCAGTACCTACATCCATACAAATGAACTTCTGATCAACCCACATAATAATTGCCATAAATTGTCGTTGGTGAGAACGCATAATTATACCCTGTTAAGACAACGGATTTGTCAATTCCGTCAGGCAATTCAATGCATTCTTGATCGACGAAGAATGTGAAAACCACTATTACAGAAGATGCATTTTGGGTTCTTCACATACACCGACGGGAATATGTATGTCTATTCACTTCTTTCGAGAGCTACCGTTAAGTTATCATGAACCCTCCATCACCATCATGGCCTAATGTGTTGATATTTGAATTCCTTCGAGTTATCACGATTACCAACTGGCTCTGAATCCGTATTCAACAAATGGACCATTAGTCGTAAATGTAATTGCAATGTAGTGCTGACTATATGAAAAGCGACCAGATAAAAGCTGCTCTCTATTTTTTATCCATAATTACTATGCTTATATTTCAGGTAGTTCACGACTGAAATAGGGACAGTGTGATGATGTTTTCAGTACTGGTGGTACTAGTAGAACCAGCAAAATTTTGAAACGATTTTCTTTTCGTTTCATGAAACAATCGACAAAGTTTGTATCAAAATAATGAACATTCGGTTGATTAGTTCTGGAACGCATAATAGCGCATAATAAGTCAAAACAGAATATTTTACTGAGAACAATGGGCCTTTCCCATGATTTTTTGTTGTTGCATAATTAAATGAAGTAAGTCAAAATTAACAGATTCCCAAAAAAATTTTTTCTAAATCCTCTTAGTTTTTTATAAAAAAAATAAAAACGATTTGAAAGGCGGGAAATCTGAATTTTAAATTTTCTGTATAACCGGCAACATGGGAATGAGATTCAAACCATCTACTATTCCGTCGCTTAGGAACAATAACATAGATACATAAAAGTTTTAAAGTTCTATGCCTAGATAACATTATAACCTAAGTTACATTGAGTCTTAAGCAATGTTGCCAGCTTCGGTCAAATTTGGATACTTTCATCGTGACGAGCTATGAAACTGACCAATGAAAAAATTCAATTTTAAAACTTAAAATTAAGATTTTTCAATAACTATATCACCAATATCAATGATTAGGACATTTTGGTACGTTGAAAAAAATCTATATTTGTGTACAACCGTCATATTTTAAATCCCCACCACATGGGAAAGGCCCATTTGACCATTTGAAGTGTAGTATATCGGTATATAGTATTCCAACTTTGAATCTGAATGAGAAATTTTACATCCATAATTAAAACACCAGATTCTCAACAAAGAGATTAACAAAAATATAACATAATATGCCACACCTACACAATACAAAATCATTGTTTTTTTTGTGGTGAATCCGCGGTGGATAATACGGAAGCCGACGTTGCAGCACTGCTCAAACAACAATATTCCTTTATGGTTAACTAAAGGTGTAAAATTCGTTTTCCTCGCCTTTAAAAAGGAATAAAAATTTGCTATTTCACGTAGGACAAACAATGCGGTTAACTGCGATTTTATAGGCGGCACTGAGCAACGGGTCGTCGCACATTTTAAATTATATGGAAATGGATCACTATACCTGATTGATCAACTATTTCACAAAGCCGTTCTTGTGAATCTTGTTAGGGTCGCATATAATCTTCCTTTTTCCTTTTTCAGTCTGCTTGAGCGCCTTTGGAGATCAGTTTGTGGTTGCGATTCGTTGCTTATACTAACTCGAATGTATCCCATTGTCCACTTGATTAGGCACAGTATTACATTGGTGTCCCAGTGACATGACAAGCCGTTTGCTCGTTAATCCCGCAGAAAAATTCTGGCGCCGATCCCGTTGCACGAAGGTCCTCTTCGCCATGCTACTGGTCCCGTTGCCTTGTATAGGAAATAGGCATTGCCCATTCAGATTGAGTCTTATTACATTATATCGTCCCATACGTTTTTTATGGCTTTTCTAGAAAATGCGATACTGCTACCTTGAATACGATTGCCTTTCATTTGCTTTGCTGTGGAACTGATGTTCCGACTAATAATTATTGTATATTTAGCAACAATTAACTATGTATCACGATATTAGGATTTACTGAAAAAACCAGTCAAATGAGAGTGAATACATACTTTCGTATTTTGGAGCTGCAAACGTTTTGTTCAAAACTAAAAAAGAAACGCATTACGTTACCACTTTTTCTTGCTAAAGCGCTGTGGAGGTTGATTACTAGTTCTCTACGTTTAAATATCAGAATCAACGCCCAACGAAAATTTAGGTTAATTAACAATCGTCGTAATAAATGCAAAATTGGATATAGAAAAACTCATTACTTTTTGAAACTTTGACTAGGATATAAAGGAAGCTGTTATGATCTATAAAAGACAACACAATTAACCAATTTAAATTCATTTCTAGTTCGCCAGAAGCGTTTCCATTCTTCATAATCAAGGGTCGGTTCTTCAATTAAATTATCACATGTTGCTTAGAAAATGGAAATATTTTTAGATCAAGAGAAGTTCAAAGTGAGTACTGAGATCATTCTTCCTGTTCCCCGCTTTTTGCATTCCATCTAAAATATTCATCCAACGTTACTGGCTGGGAGTTTTTTCTTCGAATTTTCGATAGAAAAACGAATTTTCGGCACAAGTCCGACTCTGTCGTTGCAAGGAAATCCAACATAGTTTATGGTCCAGACTGTGAAAAAGAGTCAGCTATAAACTTCTTGAAACTTCAAAGCAATAAGCGGTTGTAATAACTATATTACTGTGAAGAGATCATATTTTAATATTTAGTGGAAAGACATTTACTACAACGTAGACATCAATAAAATTGACATCAATAAAAGTAGTGTTTTGCACACAGTTTCATTTATAATTGAAACTGATCTTAAATTCTTTTGAGCTCGTTTGGTTTGAAACTGGAATTGAATTTGAAATGTTTATTTCTGTTAGTCAGAAATACAGAGAGGTTCCATGTGACTCAAGTGTTGTCACATAGCAAGCAATATTTCAGGAATATAATATAAAATAACAATATATAACAATACTTTGTATTTCATACGTCATTCCAATTTCAAATGACTGCACGTCTCAAGATTATATGGAAAAATGAATTATCGTGGATATTCGAATCTAATTTCGTCTAATTCATGCATGAATGCATGAAGTAAGTAGCTAGAGTAAATCGAATTTGCTAATTTGTCTTTGTTAACGAGTTACGTTAGATAATCATGGCTTCTCGAAGTGGAAAGTGATCACGACAATTAATTTATACCGGTGAAAGCCACTTATAAGGAACCTTTGACTTAATAAGCCATAAATCAAAGGAATATGAATCCAACTAAAACATTGAAGGTTTAATCGAGATTCTTAAGTCTCACTTTTTAAATACAAAATTAAAATACTAAAACCATTATTGTTTCTGTATATTGAACTTTGGCACAGAACACTGATAATAAGAAAAACCATCGTTTCGTGATTGTTTCCTATTGAGAAATATTCTTCGAATTCTGTCACGCGCCCAGTTTTTCTATCCCTTTTTCGATTCCATTCGCCTCGCTATTTTTCGCGTCATGTTTTAATTCAGTCCATTCTGAATAGTTGTGAATTACTGGCGCACCTATTTCAAAAGATCCGATACCTTCCTCATTTCTTTGTGGGTTACTTTAGTAGTTTTGCACGATTCTTACACGTTTTTGTCGGGGACGTGTTCGAATCATCTAGCTAACAACCGGAAAACATAATAATAAGCAATTTGCGAGTTTTTTGCGGTATTTTTATTCGTTACCGATACGGTATAATTCGGAATGTATCGGTCGTTTGTTAGTAGTACTAACTGAACCAAAGCCGTTATATATAGGGGAGTTAATAGAGAAAATTAAGCGTTCACACGTTCTCCAAAACGCCGATTCGCACAAAAAAAAAACAAACCGCATAACCAGAGATAAAGTTGAATGAAAGTAGGGCGTCGCTGTGAGCTTGCTTAATTAAAAATTTGTTTTTTAAAAGAACAAAAGTTTTTAATAGGTTAGGACGACTGCTTTATGTCACCTTAATCTACCGTTCAGAGAAAAAATGTAACGGCTTAATTACACATCAGGAGTAGTTCGGCTCATACATATTCTTAATTCTATATCATTACGAATATCATTAGTGGGTAGTTTACGATTTTTATATCATCTAGAATGTAGCTGGCCACGTTGCGAACCGTTAGATGCGGAAATTTTGCGATAAACTTTATGAAATGTTTGAAATCCGCAACGGTATCCGGCGGAAATTCTCTCTCGAGTCTCACTCATTCACTTTACATGAACTTTAATGTCGTAGTAATAATTGTTATTGAATGCCGTGAACCACCTCCGAGGAAAGTTATGAATTAAAATCCATCGCTACTTTAAAAGTAAAGCAAGGAAGTAACTTTCTTCTTTGAAATCATAGCGTATCGTACGATTTTCATGGATTTCCTTATTCTCATCGACCACCATCCTCATTCCAAGCTGTCTTGAATGGGTTTAATTATACGAGAAATTTACATCATTCAATTGAATAAGCATTCAGAAAATTTCAATTGGAACTACACTGTTGAACTTCGCATGTCAATGTTAATGCAGCTCGCGGTAAGCGCCTATTATTATTTTGCTATTGGTATTATAATGCATAATGTGGGTTAATTCTTAATGGAACACTGCTCTGGTTTTTCTTTATCGTGACATTTTATTCTTTTAATTAAATTCTGGGGCAAACATAGAAAGATTTCACGCTTCTTGGAAACATTTCATGTAGCTCCCACATTATTGCCCAACATTGGGACCAACATCCCATAAATTTCGATACTCGACAATCAACTTGAAAAGGTTTTCTGCTCTACGCAGTAGCGATGCCAAATCTATCTCTGGGAATTTAATAAGAATATAATGACGTTTCTTGGCCGTTTTTTTTTTGTATAGGTACACCTACATGATGAATTAAAGTAATAAAAGTTATTTAAATCAAAATCCGTCTCTGTTAATATGATAATCTTTGGTTTTTTGTAACAAACAATAAGGATATTTAGTTTCGTAAACGTAATCATATTCGAATCCCTTCAGGGTAGCCAAGAGGTCAAGTGTTTTATCGTCTAGGTGTCGGTTTTTCTGGAATACTTCAAAGGAAGAGGGTACAAGGAAACTGAAACCCCAGAAGGCTTCTATAAAGATAGAGAAAAAATTTCTTGCGATCATAGGAAGAAATATGTAGGTTTAACGCATTAGTGAATTTTGAAATGAAAACATCATTATCTAGAAATATGAGCAAATGGAATATTTGAAGAAGTGCATTCCTTCGATGTAATGCGTTTATAGTTTGTGCTCATCTGATTTCTGGAGTAAAAATCGTCAAAATGACCGCATTTGGACAGAGTGAAATTTGTTTATTAATTGTTATTGAATTAGGAACACTCAAAGCCTTGAACCATTTGTTGATTTATGTAGGTCATTATTTTGCAAAAAAATTTATATAATCTAGATTACATTGATCCACATAATATAAGACAAAAAATTTTTGTGAACATGATTGAAAGATCATTAATTTTCGCTTGTTCCCGAATCGTTCTGAATCAGGTAAGCATAGGATCAAAGGGATCAATGGGTGGTATATATTTGAAGCAAATAGCTTCTCAAATGTTGTCTTTGGTTCTTTGACCATAAATATTAATTAAGAATTAAACACACAAACATAAATTAAGAAGTAAACACTCTCACATTGTGAACAAGGAGAGTTTACATAGGCCAAACCAACACCAAGCTTAAACAGAGATTGGCACTCCACAGAAGCCATATAAATACCAATAAAACTTTTTGTGCTTTATCTAAACATGTCTTAGAACAAAATCACTTACCAAATTGGGACAACATTAAAATTTTGGCAGAGAAGATAATTTACGTAAAAGATTATTCCTAGAGATGGTTAGGATTACTCAAGAGGATCATGCACTCAACTCCAACAGAGACATCTCCAATCTTAGTTCAATTTATGCAAACTTAATAGATATTGATAAACGATGGACATCAAATCGTTCTATGATGAGAGATCCCCAAGAAGATATTCATTTATAAAATAATTTTTCCTGATTCCTTGATATTGTAAGGATTTTAAAATGCATATTTCAGAATTTTTCAATTTCAATTTTCAATTTCGAAAGATTTCATTCACACGTCAACGTCGAATGTATACCGATTTTTATAATTTTCGAGTTATGATTTTTCTGAATTTTCGGAATTTCCGACATGACCAACGAATTTTATCTTCCTTGAAAAGTAAAGAACGTTTTCTTGATTTTTTGCAATTGATTTTTATGATTTGTACTTTTATGAGTAAAGAATCAGCTTCACAACTCTAATGTAAGCTGTCAAAATGTTGGTCTAAATGAAAACTTTAGGATCGTTGAATCATGACCTTAATTTTTAAGTTTCAATTAAAAATCTAAAAGGTGATTTCGTAGGTACTAAGTGGGCTTTAAAACTGCGCCATACTTTTAGCTTTAGTAAGCATTAAAAGTGGTATTAAGGGGCTGAAATTGCTAAAATTGGCTTTTAAAGGCAACAAGGTGAAAACTTCTGAAAATAATTAATTCAACAAAAATTTTCTTTTGCCATTTTATCATTCCAAAGTAATTTATTGAAAGAAATTACTTGAAACTAACCAACAAATACTTCACAGTTCAGTAAAAATTTTAGACAAGAAATGGTATTATTAATAAAACAGATCATCTTGTCTAAAATTTTTTACCGAACTGTGAAGTATTTGTTGGTTAGTTTCAAGTAATTTCTTTCAATAAATTACTTTTGGAATGATAAAATGGCAAAAGAAAATTTTTGTTGAATTAATTATTTTCAGAAGTTTTCACCTTGTTGCCTTTAAAAGCCAATTTTAGCAATTTCAGCCCTTAAGTACCACTTTTTAATGCTTACTAAAGCTAAAAGTATGCAGTTTTAAAACTTAGTACTACGAAATCACCTTTTAGATTTTTAATTGAAAAAAATTAAGGTCATGATTCAACGATCTAAAGTTTTCGTTTTAGACCAACATTTTGACAGCTTACATTAGAGTTGTGAAGCTGATTCATTACTCATAAAAGTACAAATCATAAAAATCAATTGCAAAAAATCAAGAAAACGTTCTTTACTTTTCAAGAAAGATAAAATTCGTTGGTCATGTCGGAAATTCCGAAAATTCAGAAAAACCATAATATGCCTTTACCTAATTATCATCATACACGATATCCTCATTTCGTAAGTTCCTCGAACCTTCAATATTTTAACTTTTGTGTAATTCCAAAAATTTTTAGCTGCTCCATTCATTTGTTTTTTGTCGAAAGCTCAAGTTATTAAAGGATAGGAGTTTCCTGAATGTTATTGACAGAAAACCCAAGAGATCAAATTCTCAAATGCTTATAATCTTGGTTATCATTGAATGATTTGTTCTTTATTTTGGTTCTAATTGAAGAATATTACCATTTCACTTGTCATTCTTATAGTTTCGTTTTGTTTTCAGGTCGAAAAGTACTGAAAATCTGTTCCAGGATGTTCGTCTTATTGTTTTTACTTATCATTTCACATAATTTCTATCTTAATGAAGTGTGAATCTTATCCGTACTTTTGTTATAACGAAGAAAGATATTTAATGTTTGACGAAAAAATCGACTTTTACTTTGAAATGATCATTTAATTCAAAATAGATTTATAATAAGACATGAAAACTCATCTGGTTTTTCATTTAATATCATACAAAAGTACCCCTGCTAGAATACTAGAAGAATGTGATGGGAGGCAAAACCTGTTACAAAAAATGTACATATATCATTCAAGACGAGAAGTGGGGTTTTGAAGTAACAAAAAGATCTATCGAAGGACATTTCCGACCTGTATAGGAAGATTATAAATGAAAAATTGAGAACAGTTTTGTACTTTATTTTCTAGTATATATTTTAAAACTTTAATCTTCATATGCTTTTTGATCAATTTCATTTTTCTATACTCCATAATTTTCGGCAGTAAAATGGGTCTTTCCCATGATTTTTTTTTATTGCATAATTAAATGAAGTAAGTCATAATTAACAGATTCGCAAGAAATTTTTTTCTAAATCCTCTTAGTTTTTTTATAAAAAAAATAAAAACGATTTGAAAGGCGGGAAATCTGAATTTTAAATTTTATGTATAACCGGCAACATGGGAATGAGATTCAAACCATCTACTATTCCGTCGCTTAGGAACAATGACATAGATACTTAGAAGTTTTAAAGTTCTATGCCTAGATAACTTTATAACCTATGTTACATTGAGTCTTAAGCAATGTTGCCAGCTTCAGTCAAATTTGATTGGATACTTTCATCGTGACGAACTATGAAACTGACCAATGAAAAAATTCAATCTTCAAACTTTAAATTAAGATTTCTCAATAACTATATCACCAATATTGATGATTAGGACATTTTTGTGCGTTGAAAAAAATCTATATTTGTGTACAACCGTCAAATTTTAAATCCCCACCGCATGGGAAAGGCCCATTGCCAATTTTGATATGACCATATTCGATATGATCATTTTAATTATTATTTTTATTTGTATTTATATTATGAACGTTGTGATCCATAATAGGTTTGTTCCAACCGGCGTTGTACGGTCAGGATTCTGCGCTGTTCAAAAAAAGTACTTTATTGTATGAACAGCGCAGAATCGTGACGGTACAGAAATCGTTCACAACGCTGGTTGAAACAGACCTATTAACAGGTTCAACAATCGGTGCCGCTCGCTGGTAAATTACTGGAATCACTAAAATCTTTCAAATGAAACCAATATCGCAGCCTCCTCAGCCGAATCAATATTTCATATTCTCAAGAAAGAACCATATGTAATGATGAATTGATATTATTTCATTATCAGGCTCGTCCTATAAAATCTCTAATCGATCACTTTCCATTGCATCCTTAATTTCGATATTCGGAACGGAATAAGAAAATTTCCAAATAGCTCTATTATTGTGTCTGTTGCGTGCAATTGCTAAGGTTGATTATGGAATCACGTTAAGCGTCAATTATCCGTAATATTGGACATACTTCGACGACGAATATGTTGTCTCTAGGTCAGCTTCAGGAAACGGCAACGCAGAGAATATAATTCAATGCATTTTATTAACCGTTTTCTGAAACACTATTCCTGAGAAATTTGTGGAATCTGTCGATGCCGTCGACCTGTAAATTGCAAATTTCAATACGATGTACGCCAAGAGCGTTTTTATTAATTGCGAATACATTCTCTTGGATCATTCTTCGCGAGATGAGGTCGATTCATCTTGGGTTTTGATCTCAGGACATCATCAAAAAACTGGCTGAAGACAAATAGTTGGTTAGGAAAGACGAATACCTAATTGTCACCAATTAAATTTACCATTTCACTAATCGTCGTGGTTTCTTCACAATGGCATTACTATTTTACTATAAAAAAAATTTCATCACCGTGATAATTTTGATCGTAAACCGGACGTAATGGAACATTACCTCTTAGTATTCTATGTGACAATTTCTCAGTAACTTTTATACAATTAATATAGATAAATACCGTCGTCTTATGCCAGCTGTGTTCCTGGATTGAATCTACAGATTGTGTAGTCAACCGTTACTCAAGTTATCTTTTGAAACACATTTCGTATCTGATCATCTAATCTGATTCGAATGTTTCTTGCTAACATCATTCCTCAGCTTTGGAATATAGTTATCCCATCAATGAAAAAAAGTAGCATCTTCTATTTCATATTTATTTATTGTGGTATATTGAGTAACTTCTGATACGATTACATTCGATTTCGACCAGAAGGTTTCGTGGGTTTACTCGTGGGGAACCAGAAACCCTATAATTTCAATCGTATAATCGATTTATGAGATCTCGAAAATATCTTTAGTCCCTATAACATTCGAAATTATACGTTCAGATCCATAGAGACGTTTTCGGTGACCACACTGCTCATGAGTAGATAACGATGAGGTGATTTATCTCCATTTTTTTATCTCACTAGAAAAATGTTACAGCATCTATTAGTTGTTATCTAAGAAATTTCACGTACGACCATTTTTTTTTAAATAGAAAGTTATCGAAACAACGAGATGGAACTATTTTTCTATCCGAAACAATATTCTTCATTTTTCAATAACTAAGAAAGTTTGTATTAATCGCAATTCATGAGAGCCAGGAATTTTTCCGTTGAAAAATTGACTGATCTTCAAATTTTTGTCATTATTCCCTAGAAGTGGGTCGTTATAGTGCACCATCTACGGCCAATGTAAGTAATATAATGAGCCAACATTCAAAATTTGCGAATATATTTTAGTACGTCCTCAGGATGTTCGCGCTTCTTGCAGTTGCTTCAGGGCTAGCCCGTAGTTATAGCTGTACACGATATCGTTACCTGAAATGAATTAATTGAAACCTGGTTGATGCAAATAAGGATATTCACTGTTCTCCAAGTTTAAAATTCGCGTAGATTGTCGATACTTACTTTTCGATATATTTGCCGGCGAATTAATCAGTAATTAACTTCGTAATTTCATATCATTGCATTCCGCTTCTGCAAAATTTTACTTCATTTCTAATTGACGACAGTAGTTCTGTGAAGTTATCAGCAATCGGCGTTACTTTAATTGGCCTTTAATCTTACGAACTCTTTTTCACCGTGCAATAATTAACTTTGAACAGGAAAATAGAAGTCTAACAAATTTCCTCAATGACTCTCCACCTTTTTACCCACGTAATCGTGTGTACAAAAGATAAAAACGTTCTACTAACTGAAATTCATCTTCGCGGATCTCCGCTCAGGAAATTAAGAGCGTATTAAGGCCCGCAGCGATGGTCGACTCGATTCCCCCGATCTGAAGATAATTATTAAGAAATCAGTTATGGTATGGTAATTGGTATTGTGAACTGATCACATTTGCCTTCCGACGCACTTGCAGTCTTTTAGCTGGGAGGGCGAAACACATGATGCAAATTATCCACTCAATAACTGCAAATTTCAATAGTAATTCAAACAGATAAGCTTAATGGGTGCAGCCTACATATCGTTCGAGTGCTCCAAAATGTGAGCACTAGTGATTATAGAAAATAAGACATCGAGAAACGACTATTTTTACAGATGCTTGTCGGGAATTACATACTAAGTAGTCACGAAAATCCGTATCTTGACATTTTTATCATAGGCGAATTCACGTTATGTCACGGACGTGACGACGAAACCGGCGTCGTAACAAGGATGGAGCGGACAGTCTTCGTATGCTCAACTCGATGTTTAGGATGACAGAGTTTTGTCCACCGTTAGATTAATCAAACGTATAGGTATATGTTGTATTCAACAGTCCGTTTTGAATTGAATGGATGCTTCAACTGTGCGTACTGGGCTCACCATGAGAACAATTATGAACGCCTTTCTCTCATCAGGGCAGCATGCATTCATAATCTCGTGAAGACGTCATATTGTTCGATGATGAATCATTTTATTTATCAATAACACTCGTTGATGTTCAAATTACCAAATACCAAATCAATTTTTGTTTCAGGGTTTAATTCCCCTACCAGCCGGAGCGAGTGCAGCCTTAGTAAAACCAACGAAATATCATTACTACCCACACAACCAACATATTTATCTGCTGCCAGAATGTGCAATTCAACAAGTAAGTCATGAGAGCCTTGTGGAGAAAGAGAAGAATTTCTGTAGTTGCTACTAGAACGTTATCAGGGTTTGTGTAAACGCAATTAAATTCTTGGAACATGGTGAAGATTCAAAGTCGCATGTTAGAAACAAGACTCAACTTGATTTAATAGGTGCGCTGTAGTATTGGGTCGCTCAGTAACGAGTTCCATTTCCACGTTGAAGCGAATGAGCTGATAAGAGTGACTCACGTGCAAAGAGCTGCTCTTTCTAAATGAACTGTCCGGCTCCTTCGAATTATTCTGATGAAAATTAAAAAACTATTTTGATCTCATTTTGTCCTGTTGGCAGAACTTTTGTATGCTGATATTAACTTGCAAGGTAGACGCACTGTAATGAAAATTTGACGACAAATTCTGTTGTAGGAGCGATTGATAAATCTAATTACAAATTACAAATTTCTACTATGATGATATTTTGTCTTGCTCAAAGAAGTTTTGGATGCTATTGTGAACTTTAAAGGTGAACGCACTGTAATGAAACTCACGAAAAAGTCAAATATATAAGATTTTGTAAATCTTCTCCAAACATATTTTTCTGATAAAAATTTAAAAAATTCAACTCTAATAAAATTTTGCCCGATTGGAAGAACTTTTGGATATCGGTATAAACTTTAAAGGTGAACGCAGTGTAATGAAACTCACGAAAAATTCTATTATAGAAGCGGATTGTAAATCTAGTTCAAACGTATTTTTCTGATAGAAATTAAAAAAATCCAACTCTAATAATATTTAGCCCTGTTCGAAGAACTTTTGGATAGGGATATCAACTTTAGATGTAGAGGCACTGTAATGAAACTCACGACAAATTCTATTATAAGAGCGATTTGTTAATCTAGATCAAATATATTTTCCTGATAAAAATTAAAAAATTTCTACTGTAATGACATTTTGCCTTGTTCGAAGAACTTTTAGACGCTGATATGAACTTTGAAGGTGGACGCACTGTAATGAAACTCACAACGAATTCTATAATAGAAGCGATTTGTTAATCCGGTTCAAATATATTTTTTGATTAAAAATAGAAACTTTCAACTCTTATGATATCTTGCACTGTTCGAAGAACTTTTGGATGTTGATGTGAACTTTAAAAAAGGACGCACTGTAATGAAACTAACAACAAATTTTATTAAAGAATGGATTTGTTAATCTAGTTCAAACATATTTTTCTGATAAAACTTAAAAAATGTCAACTCAAATAATATTTTGCCCTGTTCGAAGAACTTAAGAGTTTTGATATGAGTTCTAAATGTGGACGCACTGTAATGAAACTCACAACGAATTCCATTATCGAAGCGATTTGTTAATCTAGTTCAAACATATTTTTGTGATGAAAATTAAAAAATTTCCACTTTAATGATATTTTGCCCTGTTCGAAGAACTTTTGGATGTTGATATGAACTTTAAAGGTAGACGCACAGTAATTAAACTCACAAGAAATCTAGTCCAAACATATTTTTCTGATAAAAAATGAAAAAATTCAATTCTAATGACATTTTGCTCTGTTCGAAAAACATTTGGATGTTGATATGAACTTTAAAGGTGGACGCACTGTAATGAAACTCACAAGAAATTTAGTCCAAACATATTTTTCTGATCAAAATTAAAAAATATCCACTCTAATGACATTTTGCCCTGTTCGAAGAACTTTTGGACGCTGATATGAACTTTGAAGGTGGACGCACTGTAATGAAACTCACAACGAATTCTATAATAGAAGCGATTTGTTAATCCAGTTGAAATATATTTTTTGATAAAAAATAGAAAATTTCAACTCTAATGATATTTTGCACTGTTCGAACAACTTTTAAATGTTGATATGAACTTTAAAAAAGGACGCACTCTAATGAAACTAACAACAAATTTTATTAAAGAATGGATTTGTTAATCTAGTTCAAACATATTTTTCTGATAAAACTTAAAACATGTCAACTCAAATAATATTTTGCCCTGTTCGAAGAACTCGAGGATTTTGATATGAGTTTTAAAGGTGGACGCACTGTAATGAAACTCACAACGAATTCCATTATCGAAGCGATTTGTTAATCTAGTTCAAACATATTTTTGTGATAAAAATTAAAAAATTTCAACTCTAATGATATTTTGCCCTCTTCGAAATGCTCTTGGATGTTGATATGAACTTTAAAGGTAGACGCACTGTAATTAAACTCACAAGAAATCTAGTCCAAACATATTTTTCTGATAAAAAATGAAAAAATTCAATTCTAATGACATTTCGCTCTGTTCGAAAAACTTTTGGATGTTGATATGAACTTTAAAGGTGGACGCACTGTAATGAAACTCACGACAAAACGATTTGTAAACATATTTTTTTGATAGAAATCAAATAATTTTAATTTCGATGATATTTTGCCCTGCCGGAAGAACTTTTGGATGTTGATATAAACTTTAAAGTTGGACGCACTGTAATAAAAGTCACAAAAAAAAGATTTGTTAATATAGTCCAAACATATTTTTCTGATAAAAATTAAAAAATTTCAACTATAATTATATTTTGTCCTGTTCGAAGAAGTTTTTGTTGTTGATATGAACTATAAAGGTGGACGCACTGTAATGAAACTCACGACGAATTTTATTGAAGAAGCAATTTGTAAATTTAGTCCAAACATATTTTTCTGATGAAAAACAAAAAAATTTCAATTTCGATGATATTTTGCCATGCCGGAAGAACTTTTGGATATTGATTAACCTTCAGGGTGGACGCACTGTAATGAAACCTTCGCAAAAAATTCTATTATAGATGCAATTTGTAAGTCTAGTCCAAATATAATATTCTAGTGAAAATACTTGGTGTCATTGTGCCATGTCGAAAGAAATTTTGAATGTTGATCTTAATTTTCAGGGTGGACGCACTGTAATGCAACATACGTTAAGTTCTATTATAGATCTGCTCCTAAGGTAATATTTCGATGAAAATTATAAAAATTTTTGTATTTTTCGACCGATGAGCATTTGGTTCCAACCAATAAAGTTCTGAGTTTTCTAAGAACTATTCTATTATACAACAGCTTTTGATTAGTAAAATATCCAACCGCAAAGAGTTCGCTCTTCACATAAAATAATTGCATTTGAAACAATCCAATAAACCATGTTTTCATTCGTGTTTTGCTGTGAAGAATTCTTATTTCCAATTGCCCTAATACCACAAAGGATTCATGTTTTATAGCTTTGCTGAAGTCATCCTCATTAATAGTTGTATTGGTTTTGCCGCAATATTGCTGCAGATGTACAAAATTAAGTATTTCACGGCTTTAATGGTCTTCAACAAAAAGTAGTTTTTTGCCAAACGAATATGTTATTTTCGCAAGGGTCTTTTTCTTGCAGTTTCAGATTTAGCTCTTAAGAATCTGTACCATGAAATTAAAGTTCTAATTAGGATGGTTTTCCACTACCCACCGTAAATTATTTTAAAAATCGCGTAATTTGCCACAAATTGCTAAGCAGAGCACATATAATATTTAATAGCTTTGTTATGGTAATGGTAAATGGTTGCCGCTATAAACAGGGATAGGTAAAAGAACTGCATCGACTTAGAAGAGTGGAGACATCATCAGATATAATTACCTAAATTCCGTATAATACAATGTTACCAAAAAAGTGGTCCAACCCAAATTTTCAATTTAACCATCCATGAATTCACCTAATGCACGGTAGATTCAAATTCGTTCCGAGTTTGCGTGCCAGTCACGCAACAGAAAAAATCCAGTTGGGAAAATTCGATTTATGTCAGAAAATTTCGTTCGAGTAATAAGCGTCTCGCATCACCGATGTTTAACTGTTGTTCCGAAACTTCCTCAAGAAATCAATTTCACGACGATCCATCAAATCATCAACAAATTGATTCATTCTTTGACACACCTCTAATAGTTATATCGCTTTTTTAAACACGTAGTTAGTGGCTACTGTTGAGAAGAACGGCTTTCGAATTCATTCGGAGAATGATGGTTCATTAATGATTAGTGTGCGAATAATACATGGCCATAAAGATTAACCGGAACGTGTTCCGAGGCACATCATTGACTGTACAAGGATTTTCGTTCTTCATCTCGAGACTCGCGCTTTGATCACAACAATGTGATGAATGTTGTCTTTTGAAACCTGCGGGCTATCGAACACTAAATTGGAGTCGTTAAATGTTCCTAGTTAACGGAAAAAATTCCGAAATGAATGCGAAATCACACGCTTTCAAATAAATTAGTTAGAGTAATCCTGCAGACACTTCCTGTGATTTATTCATATTTCCTGCAATTTATCATACCGAATGACGTGGAATAATATTTCTGTTCATTGTCGGACGGGAATGGGAACTTACCGCGTTAAAGAAGATTGTTTTCCTTATTAATTTATTTTTCAATTTGTGTGAGTACGTAAATATGTTGCTCACTGTTTGGTTCATTTGAAAATTTTGCGAATTCTTCCATTTGAAATCATTCAATTGCATTTCACGTTCAGCTATTTGTCTATCTGTCCTTTATCCTGAACGCACAAGAGACAGACTAACGCAACTTCCAAGTTACTTGTTCTTCGGATTTTCATATGAAATAACTCTCTCAACAGACCATTAGTCGATAATAGAAAGGTGAGTCGAACATTTTCTTTCGAGGGAGTGCAATTGGTTCTATCTGGCTTAAAAGGACCCGCAGCTTACTACTCCCTATACCCCTCTGCGTCTGCAGATCAATCTCCCTCCATTAGATCCGTAAATTTGATCGTATCTTCGGCGGGACGAGTTACTATTCATAGCTCTTGAAAAACATAATCAGTGTATAAAATCATTACGATTTTCCGAGAATTGACCGACCTTCGGGCTCGCCAAAGCCTATATAAATAGAGAAATAATCTATGTAATCTGACTACAAATATGTTTACCTTTCGTGTTTCGATTTCTTTGATCATGTTTTTGCAAAACCACACATATTCTTGACTCATTGATTTGCCGGGTAGTTTATTTTGCTATTAATTCGAAAAAAGTAATTGCAACATGGACACCATCGATTTTATGTGCCGTCGGTGCACGCAAATTCCATTTCGTTACGTTACCCGGCGATCGACATTCTCAATCTGTTGAGTTTCTTGGTTTACAATCGGAAATAGAGGATCGTGTAGTGTCAACATTGTCTTAAATATAAACAACTTCTTGACAGTAATGATCGCCAAATAATGGGGATTTGGTCAGTTTATTTTAGGAAGTGATCACAAAAATCACTGCTGCGATGTCACATAATTCTTCCACCCGTAACCAGAAGGTCGCAAGTGAATTCAAACTACAATGATAAGGTAATTTATGGTGACGACGATGTGGGCATACCGGCGGTCGTTGCGGCTGAACACTCTCTTCCTATTTGATGTAACAATTCGTTCAGATTCATGTTTATGACTTATGAGGAGACAGTTAGGTATTCAACATAGGAAGTCGGGAGTTAATTTGCATTATGTTCTCTGTTATTACGTTTCCATAAACATAGAGAAATCACAAATCCTGGTAAGCAATAAAGATCCAAGTGGAATTTTATGTGATGTTTATGAGTTATTATCATTTCGAAATGATGAACAAGATTGGAAGTATGCTTAATGTTGTCCCCTTGTCAATGCTACTTTATTTTCAGGTATGCAATGCTGTTTACATACGACTTAACTGGACGCAACCACTTTGTGCCTGCCCTTCGCGATATAGGGACCCATGTTCCGCTTCTCTGAACACCGACGATCTGCATACCACCGAGCTACAAATAGATAGAAAATCCAGGGTAACTATCGAAATAATTTATTGCTTTCAGCAACTCTTATAGTCAAGCAGGTATTTATTTTTTGCTACAATTCAATTCAATCCTACAGTTGTAAAGCGTGAATTTCTCAGAAACATCAATTGATTTTTATTTCAACACTACTGTTATCATTCCTTGGACGATACTTGAGCTCCGAAGCGGCATTAAGCACCTCCGTCGCTTCGGGTGCTTTCTCTTCATCTATTTTGAGTATCGACTATTCAATCATTGATTTAACCGCATTATCGAGCACAAATCGTGATTAATGCCGAAACCTGAGATGAATTCATGAAATTATCGTCGCCGTAACAAGTTTAACAACCGGTACTGGAGGTGAACTCAGGCGACTATCTTTCAATCAAAATCGGGGTAAACTCTAAACGGCTGCGGTTCAAATGAAGTTTCGGCCCGTGTTCCATCCTCCATCACCTCCTCAGCCGAACTGAAAGATAACGACTATTGGGAATTTGTAATGGGTGTATGATTTATGTGAATTCCTCAACCAAACATGATTGCCAAGTAGATTTTGAAAATTCCTAAAAACTTTGAACCAACGAACTCTAAATGGTAAGTTTAGGTGAGCGTAGAAAAAAGTGCCGGTACACTCAAATGAACGACCAAGCATCACTAGTTTACAGGTTTTAAATCCGATTGCGTTTAGAAAGGTTACAAAAATTTCCTGCAGACTGATGAGTGGTTAAAATAAAGCTTTGATTTTAGAATGACATCAACGAGTTCAGAATTGCAAAATCAAGTTGACATGAAAATTTTTCTCAACATTTATTGACTATACAAACATGCATCAACACGTAGTAAATAGGAACAACTGAAAGCATATTACAAATGAACATGATTTATGGAAGCTCTCTGCCCGACTTCTTCATCTCGTCAGCCAAATTGGATATGCCCAGCACCGTTTCGATAAGATCATCGATACGCTGATCCATTCTTTCTCGATTTCCTAGAGGAGCATCTCGATTGTTCTCCCTCATTCGCATTAAGATTTCCATCATTTCGTCAGTAGTCTTCTTGGCTCTTTTAGCAAACTTCACAAAACGTTTTTTAAAACCGCTGCTCGCTCGCTTGTTCGGCGACATTTTGCTGTTTGACAGATAATGAATTAGAAAATCATTTATCGTAGTGACCGAGTCAACAAACACAGAAACTCGAAGTGTTAATAAAACATAAAGGATAATATATATTTTCTTTTTCTACCCAAAAAAACAGGGTTTTTTGAGCTGTTTCTATGACTTTAGTAAATGATTTTCTAATACACTATATGTCAAAAAGTAAAATGTACAATCATTAAAGCAAGCAAGCTGCGATTTTAAAAACGATTCCCAAAGTTAGCTTATTTAACAAAGAAAAATCCGACCACGTATGTATCTTTAAAAAAAACGGTAAATTGCTGAGATCCAAGCAAAGGGGGCGCCTTCGACGTCGTCGATGGCCCCGGTAAAGGCGCCGGAGGCGCCCGGGCCCTACCTCGTCCTCAGCCTTCGCTGCTGAATCTAAAATTGATGCAGACATCGAGACCAAAAATGGATAAAGTGATTCCTCAGAAAGGTTTAAGTTTGTGATTTGTCAAGAGAATTGCTTGAATATTTGCATTCACCATGTTTGTTTTCATCTTTTATATTATCCAGTGATTTTAACTTAAATTCAATGTGAGTCTCTTCGAGGTAAACAAGGGGAAACGAAACAATGTTTCTCGAAAAACGCTTCATTTCCAACACTATAAGTGTATGTAAACCTTTAAGTTTGTAATCTTATTCACTCGCAGTGGTCACTGGTACAATTACAAGAACTGTAAAAAGTGATATAAAAACGTAAACCACGATGCAACGCATAGCATTATGCAGATCATTCGTATTTCTGGAGCAAACTTCCATGGAACCGATTCGAGTAAGGAAATTATGGTAATATGGGCAGAGATGTTTCACAAATTTGTATTTGGCATATTCCGCGCTGTTGATGCGGCTCATATAACTAAAGATAAGAAGTCGCGGAACGGAGATAGATGAACGTTCAGAAAGCAGAAACCAACGCGATGCGGAAATTTCAACGTCGAAATAGAACTTGCGGTTTTCTTACCTCCGTCTTTTATCTCCGAGTGAATCTCATTTAAATATCCGTAAAAATTGTAAGCAAAACGAACCGATGAGGATTCAACCTGAATTTCACCCGCACAGAGAGTTGAGAAAGTAATTACTTGAACAGTTAAGTGATTATCCACCAGCATTTAAACATATAATTTACAGTACATATATATTTACTCGTAGGGTAATTTATTAAATTGCTTTTGCTTTCTTTCAACTGCGTCGCTCCATCGAATTCGAAATTGAACGTCCAGGGTATCCTCTTTAGCGGTCTTCTAAAATGGCACAGTGAAATTATAAATATTGGCCGCACATGCCAATAAGTCCAGTTGAATCAACATGCCTTTAGTTTATTTCAAATCCTATACTTCGAATTATCAACAAAGAAAATCACGTTCACCTAGTCAAATAGCAAATGTGTGCACGAACATTTTAGCACCGTTATATTAAAGGAAACCATGCTTTAATAATGTAAGATTGTGACCAAAATTGATTTTGAATGCCCACGCGTAATAAATTTAGAAATGACACTAACTAAGCAATTATGATTATTTCAATGTAGCAGAATCAAATTTGAATTTGTTTGATATCTGTTGGCTTCTGGAACATAGATATATGCTAGGTAGTTAGTAAACATGAACAATTAAAAACGTATCAAAAATAAATAGGACTTCTTTATGGCATTAGCCAACTTGGACAACTCTTTCACACTTTCAATCAGTTCTTCGATAGGCTGGTAATTATTCTTCCGCTATACCAAAATTTCTTCAACATTCTTCTTTGTTATATTAACTAACTTTGGAAAATCGTTTTTGAAATCGTTTCTTGTATGCTTTATATTTTGCGATATTTTACTTTTTGATCAAAGTGATACAAACAAGTAAAATAGCTTAAAGTTTCTGTTTATTGATTTGCTCACTTCGATAAATGATTTTCTAATTCAGTATCTGTCAAGCAATAAAATGTCACAAAAGAAGCAAACAAGCAGCGGGTTCAAAAAACGTTTTGTGAAGTGCGCTAAAGCAGCCAAGAAGACTACTGGCGAAATGATGGTAATCTTAATGCGAATGAGGGAGAACAATCGAGATTCTCCTCTACGAAATCGGGAAAGAATGGGACAGCGCATCGATGAACTTATCGAAACGGTGCTTGGGATATCCAACTTGGCTGACGAGATGAAGAAGTCGGGCCGGGAACTTCCATAAATCATGTTTATTTGTAACATGCTGTCAATTGTTCACATTTACTATGTATTTGATACATGTTCGTATAGTCAATAAATATTGATAAAAATTTCCATGTGAACTTGATTTTGCAATTATACTGACTTTTTGATGTCATTCCAAAATATATTACACGTTAATGGAATTTATTGCTTTAGAATCATTGGATAGATATGACTTTACTATGAGAGTATAATTTAAAGTAAGCAATAGGAAAAGGTTATTGAGCAAAGACTGAAATAGGAAAATGAGAATTGTCCAAATTTTGCTCGCATTTCGATGAAAGATGCAACGAATGTAAAGTGAAGTGTCATTTTCTGTAAATGCTGTCACTTTAATGAACCACTGATGTAATGGGAACATTTTTTTGACATTCTGAGCAATTTTTTTGACAAATCACAGACTTATACCTTTCTCAGGAATGACTTCATCCATTTGTGACCTCGATGTCTACATCAATTTTAGATTCAGCAGCGGAGGCTGCTCTGGCGCCTTTACCGGGGCCATCGACGACGCCGAAGGCGCCTCCTTTGCTTGGATCTCAGCAAATTACCATTTTTTTTAAAGATACGTACGTGGTCGGATTTTTCTTTGTTAAATAAGCTAACTTTGGAGAACCGTTTTTAAAATCGCAGCTTGCTTGCTTTAATGATTGTACATTTTACTTTTTGACATATACTGTATTACAAAATCATTTACCAAAGTCATAGAAACAGGACAAAATACCCTGTTTTTGTGGGTAGAAAAAGAAAATGTATATTATCCTTTATGTTTTATTAACACTTCGAGTTTCTGTGTTTGTTGACTCGGTCACTACGATAAATGATTTTCTAATTCATTATCTGTCAAACAACAAAATGGCACCAAACAAGCAAGCAAGCAGCACTTTTAAAAAACGTTTTGTGAAGTTTGCTAAAAGAGCCAAGAAGACTACTGACGAAATGATGGAAATCTTAATTCGAATGAGGGAGAACAATCGAGATTCTCCTCTACGAAATCGAGAAAGAATGGGGCAGCGCATTGATGAGCTTATCGAAACTGTGCTGGGGATATCCAACTTGGCTGACGAGATGAAGAAGTCGGGCAGAGAGCTTCCATAGGTCATGTTCATTTGTAATATGCTTTCAGTTGTTCCTATTTACTACGTATTTGATGCATGTTTGTATAGTCAATAAATAATGAAAAAAATTTCCATGTGAACTTGATTGCGACTGTTTTTTAAATCAAAGTTTTATTTTATCCTTTTTAAACACGATCGGATTTGAAACCAATATGTGGAGGGTTCAAAATCTACTTTCACGATTTTTTGTAAGAATATTTACTTTAGGAATTCATATAACCAGTGCACGCATTACAAATTCCCAATAATCGCGATCTCGAACTTTGCACATCAGATGTCAATTCTGCTGAGGAGATTGTGGAGGCTGGAGCAGAAGTGGTAACTTCTTCGAACGCTTAGTCAGAGTTTACGTCCGAGAAGGAGTCAATTAATTTAGTAACTGACCACCGGTGCCCGTTTTTAAACTCGTTGTTTTGGCGCCGATGACTAAGAAATTCGTTTTAATCACGGCTCGACGACTGTGCAAGCCGACTTGTCTTCATTTTAAATGCACATAATTGTTTCAAAATTACGTTTGGACAAAGTTCTATACGAGTCTGAAATCATAGTATCATTGCAGGAAAACAAACGTTCTTTCTGAATGCTCACTTGCCGGCCAAACCTTCCGAAAAGATTACGCGACACGCTCGAGCTATCAGCTTAAGACGCGAGTAATTTCATTAATTATTGATAATTGTTTAATCGCTTAAGTATGTAAGCCCTAATCGCGAACTTATGAACGGAACGTTTATGTAAATGTTCTTGGATTACCGGTAATAAAATATCTTCATGAAAATTAAAAATCCGAAGGTACGTCTGCAATATGCAGTAGTTGTTGTCCGCGGTGCACTCCAGACCATGAATATATCATACATAAAAAAGTAATAGACAAAAGCAGCAGCGAGCCCATAAAACCAAATAATTAAAACTCTGTACTAGAATGTCATTACGTTCTATTTCGAATTTTTCAGGCATTGACTCTAGTGAAGACTTGCGAACCGATTTCCGACATGCGGATATGCAGAGCACCGAAAGATTGGTCATTACTGGCGCTACAAAACACCAGAACCGGAAAGTCACATTACCTTGTCATTTGCAGATGCCCGGAAACAAGAATACTAGGTACGTTCGAAAATTCTTGTTTAAAAAAAGGTTAAACTCCATACGTTGAAAGAAAAAAGAGAGGGATTAATTTTAAAACAGGTAATCAATTATTTTTATTCTGAAACTTGAACGCAACAAGATTGAAGGCGTACAATTTTCCATAAGTTCTTCCAATGCATAAGGAAGACAGAAATTACTTTTTCATAAAAATAATTTCTTTCCGACTGAATACCATTCGAAACAGATTTAACGTCGGCGTAAACTGGTCGTTACACAAGTTATAATGGTTCTAAAAGTGTTTTGAGCATCTTACACTGTACACCTACAATTGCAGAGTCCTAGACGAAGCAATTCATCATACTCAGTCGCCTTGCGGAATATACAAACGAGATTTTTTGCCGATATCATGTATGAATTTTCATTTCCTGATTAGTTGCAGGTGAGCAGAATGTAAATGAACTTTTTCTTTAATGTTCATCTAATTATAATCGCATAAATTATTAAGTCTAGGATGTATTAACTATGGAACGCTCGCCTAATTGGTATCGAATTCCTAACCTTCTAATCAAACACTCGATTACCTGTTAAATACGAATCTCTCGAATTAAAACGTTTATGAAGAGTAACACCGCGATATTCAGAAGAAATATCGCTTTCGAGGAATCCTGTTTGGAAAGAGAAATTGTTATCAGTCATTCGATTAATGTGCTAATTAATATAAGGAGTAAAGCAGGAAGTCAAAGTATTCGATGATTTAAAATCGAATTATCGCTTTGGAATGATATTTAAGATTGTTAATTAACTGCTTTTATAGGCACTTAGTAGGTATAGTTTGGTACGGGAATGATCATTTATATAGGCCCCCGTAACTATTTATGGCATCTCACACCATACGGTTATTAGTGAATATATTTCCCACGAATCTTGTACTGTATTGATTTTAAAATGTCTTGCAGAAGGTCCCATGTCCCACGATCAACCGACATACGCTAGCGTACCCGGAATCCGAGTTTACGGAATGATATGCACAGACGATGGTAACAACAGAAGTCGCAGAGGATTCTCCTATCGAACAACACGATCTCTGAAAGACGTGCCACCGTTTCCGTTCCAGAAAGCCTACGAATTGGCACTTAGCGCGAATTGGGACTAGACGAATTTTACACGGATTATAAAGCTTAGGAAATTGAGGATATTTTTTTAGTCACGAAAATCGTTGGAATAGCTCAAGTATCATGCCTTGTGGTTCCGATAGCAAACTTGGTTATTATAGTCGTAAGCAGAGCTTAGATACAATAAGATTAAAACTGAATGTGGAACAAATTCGTGTTGGTGACTTAAGGTTGAAAGAAGTAAAAGTGTTATCGATGTAAGGATTAAGTAGATATTTAGTTTTGCAACCGCTTGATGTTGCTAATCGAACCAATGGTATGTGGTTTGCTTGAGCTCTATATGATTTTCTACTTGATTTCCTCAATTTTCTTATCGACTTAAAAGACGAATAATCGATTCAAATTTGTCTTTAAGTTACTCCACGAGACGTTAAGCTATTTTACTTTATATCGTATAGCTACTTAATATTATACCTACTGCCAAATTTATTTATTCTTATTTATTTTTTAACGAAACTTCGATTTATCAATATAACATATTGCGTGACTACTTTTTTTTGGGCAACTACATTTTACCTGCAAATGTTGTAATAAATTATTTAAAAAAGAATACTCAGCGTTAATAAAAACATAAAATAGACAAAAATATTATTTGACGGAACAATGGCGTATAAGTTATATTAAATACAATAATGTTACTTCTCATATAAATATAAGAAATTCCCAGAGTGTAAAACGTTGACTCCAACTCCATATGGGGTCATGTACGACTGATATTGCTGCTTTCATTATTGATAACAGTCCTCAATAATGGAATATACAGGTATGCTAATATATAATCAATGTCACCAAACAATATTCTCGATCCAAGAAACATATTCTGATACTCTCGTATATACTGCTGGCGTGTTCGCTTCGCCACATGATTTTCCAAACGATGTGACACCGATAATATAAAACTTACAATGATTATTGTTTTTCGTAACTAACAATGGACCACCTGAGTCTCCCTGAAATGAAAAATTTTTTTTGGTGGATGCTACAATACTCGGCGCGAAAATCTTTTGCTCACCTGACAAGTATCTTTACCACCTTTTAAATCTCCGGCACATAACATACTGGAAATTATGCCCCTCGGCAGGCTCCTTCTATCATTGCCGAATGTTTGCGAGCATCTTTGATTATCGTAAATATTGAGCGTTACTTTCATTAGTTTGTTGATATTTTCAGCGGCCGCAAATTCTTCTTTGCCGTAACCTGTGGCTATTGAATAACTTTCTCCCAAACGCGAACTAGTGTAAAGACAAGCCGGGCGAATATATCTTGAAAATTCAACTTCACGATCAAGCCTCATCAACGCTATATCGTTATATCGAAGAGGGTAAGTATAATTGGGATGAGGCGTTATTTTTGTTATGGTATAATCATTCTGAATACGTCTACTTCCATCTTTTTTCAAGTCTATTTCTCCTAGACGGGCAACAACTGGCGGTCCTCTAGAAATTATAATCTGAACAAAACATTCGTCACATTTAATTATCAACTCACACATCCCTTGAGAAAGCGCAATGTGCTGCGCTGACGACATATCTTTCGCTTATCAATGTGGCACCGCACCTCCAATCAATTTCTCCGTCCACCAAGAAGCCAAGTACAGCCTACATGAGGAAAATCTCAAATAAAAAAAGAGCAATCGGGAAAAGGAACTCACCATAAATGGAAATTCACCAGGAGCAGCTGGTTTGCCGCCTACAATCAAGGCATTTCCATCGTTGTCACATTTTTCAATATTCACTTCTAGTGGATCTGTGTCGGTTAATAATGGAAGTGGGTTGACGACATCGTTCAGGGGTTTAGTGTATTCTTGGCATTCTACGAGAAATTTCAAATCAGAAAGAAATTCATGCAGGTTTGAACTTGAACGAAATTAAAAGTATTCTAATTTTCCTGATGAATAAAATCCGAAGAACATTTGAATAATATTCGCTTTCGATAATTTATTCATCGCAATCAGCAAATTCATAAAAAACCAAGGTAAACCAAATTCGACATAATCCGTATGATAATACACATGTTCTATGAATCATCCGCAATTGATTGAATAGCAATTTTTTTTTACCCACGAAAACTGGTTATCATTTCAAGTTTCTATGTCACTGGATTTTAGGAATTTCGAAGATCGCATCCGTGGAATATTTAATTATCATAAAACATCGATTTTGCTTATCTTGCAGATTAGTCAAAAGTTGACTAAGCTATGTTGTAAACTACTAGACGATCTTGAAATCTTTGGAAAAAGCATTCATGTACTGATTGAAAGTCAAACTTGGGTTGAAGAAAACGCTTGTCAAGCACTCGAATGTATTTTTGGAAAATTTGTTTACACATCAAAAATCTTTGACAGCTGATAATAATGTTCCAAATTGTGCAAATTGAACTCGATAATCAATATCACTCGGTATAGTGCATTTCAAATTTGACATGTTCTGTTTCAAAACATGTTGAAGAATATTTAAAGAAATGCCCCAAGTTATTGCATCTGTTTTTACATACGAAACGACTAGTTCTATTTCCCGGACTATAGAATGTTTTTTGAAAAATATTGGGAGTACAAATAAGTTCGTGCGTATTGAATAACAGATATGGCTACCAGTTTATTTTTTCATTAACTCATCTGCCAACAATATTATTTTCGAGTTTTATTATTAGACTTTCTTTTTATTTGTCTTTTATTCGGCTCAAGTAGAAACAACATAGTTTTTGTGAGTCAAACTGCTTTTGCGGAGAGTTTTGCTTCATTACTTCAAAATGAAGAAGAAAGCTGCCCAAAGTCATCGTATTTCAATGAAGGTTTACGGTAACCATGCTGCAGCTGTGGAAACGTGTCAGATGTTTAAAAATGGCAATTTCAATTTGGAAGACGAAAAACCCACCGGATGGCCGAAGAACTTCGAATACAAAAAATTGAAGGATCAAGACCGATCGCAAATGGTCTCGAGCAAAAACACGATAAGGTGATTTTGCAACACGACAATGCTCAGCCACTTGTTGCGACGACGGTTAAAGCAGACTTAGAAACCCGCTGTGTAGCCCAGACATTGCTGCTTCCGATTAATTCAACATGGCCTGGCTGACCAGCACTTACCCAATAATGCGGAAGTCAAAAATAGATCGATTCGTCTGATTTTTTCAGGGATGGAAAGTATTGGCTGACGCTGGATAATACATACTTAAAACAATGAATTTTTTATCGTTTTCTTGCAATAAAGTTTCAATCTTTGGGAGAAAAAAAAAACGCACGAACTTATTTGGTTCTTTTTTATCAAATTTGGTATGAACAAAATGTTTCTTGAGCGTTTTGGATTTTCAAAATTCCCAAATATTTAAATATGTAATTCATCAAATTTCACCAAATGATAATTCCTCTCTGCTTATCAATAAGAAACCCTTACACGAGAAGATTTACATCATTTCGCTTATACAACTCACTTTGTTCGCTGGTCCTTTGTCTGTTCTGGTTATTGCTTGAAGGAATTTCATTGGGATAAATGATAGAGTCGTCACTGTTATCCACGCCACCAACGAACAGCTCCTCACTAGGTCTTGGGAAAGAAGACGGTGTTTCGCTGCTAAAATATATATTCGGATTCTCAGTAGTTGTGTGACGATGAGAATTGTGACCCGTCAAGAAGGGATTTGGTCTGTTGACATCTGGTCTTGTTGGCGAATGAAACTCTTCAACTGTCAATGGGCTACCCTCGCAACACACAATTGGTTTTGTCAATTGAAAATAACCACAAATCGTAGGTTCGATGCCGTTTCTGGACTGCTCTTCTACAAGCGGACAATCAGTGGAGATCTTGCAGATTCCGGGGATGCCGGTTAGTCGCATGTAACATGTGTGGCCAACTAAAAAAGAGTTTTAATTAGACGAAATTAAATTTGTCTCACATTTCAAGGCAAAAGTTATGTTTTATCAAATCATAAACTAAATAAAAAAGAAAATATGAAAGTTGAATTCTGAAATTGTCTTGAAAATTATAACGGTAATTACCTTTAAAACATCTGTCATTAACGCTCGTTACTGACTAATTTGAAGATTTAAGACGAATAACGAGAAACATGAGGCTAAATGAAGAAGAGTTCTTCAAATGTGTACTGAATAGTTGATGATACCAACAGTTCATTGTTTATCGCGGTTTACTTAACGATCGTATAAATCAACATTCCCAAAGAAAAATGCGTTCGAAATAATCGTTGAACGGAAATTGTACTTGAACTTTCGATTTACAGCTGAACTTGCCCATAAACGGCGTGATATCGAATGGAAATTTACCGTTCGAAGAAGCCTTTTTCGCCGTTATTATTCAATTTGAATGAGGTGCATCGTTGAAATTACAAAGATTTGGGTCGGACTTCGGATTGCGACGCAGCTGTATGTTATTCGGGGAATTTTGTAGAGATCAGAATAGTTCATGGAGGAAATCACGAATTGTTGATAAATATTCATGATAGGTTCTCGTTGAAGATTTAAGTAGTAAAGTATACGTGACATTTCAATCGAAGTGTAATTTTGTATGCAGGTATGCCCAGCAGAAAATTGGAACCGACGTAGAAACTTGGTAAAATTCCACGATGATCAGTTCGGAATATTTTCGAACAGGTACAATTTTAAAATAGGGACACAACGAAACACGCACACTGAAAGTAAAAAAAAATCTGTTTTCGACTTTTAAGGATGGAACCAATGTACAGATACTCAAAATAATAATGATATATTCGTCAAGATCAACTAAAACGCGATCATGTCCAGTAGAAATACCGGTTTCAATGCAATCAACAATACAACTTCAATGTTAGGACGGAACATTAGCTTAGTCCCAAAATTCTATGATATTGGAAAAAATAAACATGAACAAACCTTGTAATAGAGCTACGTGACAATTCAACGTGATTACAAATGGAATCAACCATAAATAACTGCCCATCGTAATGTGAACGCGGCGCACTGCTCATTAGAATGTTCTGCTGCTTTTTTCTCGAAAATGCACGGACATATAGAACAACCGTGGGATTACCAAACCTCATTGGCGACGCCAACAAGTTCCCTTTAATGATTTCCGAATTTTTCGAGACTTCGCGCTGTGAGCGTAATAACACGCGTTCTTCGCACACGGGTTATCTACCGAATGACAAAAACAACTGCCCGTCCGAGTTGTTTACAAGATGCGGTCTCGACTCTATCTTCCCATTTCTCATAAATTATTAATTTCACATTGAATTACCATGAACGATAATTACTGGATAACCTACTTCATTAAAAGCTCGGCACTGTAATTTCGAACTCATAGCTTTTACATTGTACTTATTACAGCGGACCCGAGGTTTGAATGGGAGGAATTCGATTTGTCGAACTTTTTCGGCATTGCATTTTTTTTGCTGTTAGTGGATGAAACTACAAGGTCAGAGGTGAGGATTCTGTGTTTTCCGTACAAACGGGAATACCCGACAAATAAGATCGACGACCGATCGCAGGTAATTCCGAGACGATTAGGGCATTGCCACGTGCGGAATTCATAACAAAAACCTACTTTGAGTTTGACTGTAACTTTATTTGAGTAAATAACTTGAATCACATCTGAATATAGATATATGTATAAAAATATTTCAAGTTTATGTATTCACATAACAAAACTTATAAAAATATCAACTTACAAAACTTAAAACTAAACTAGTCAACTTTCGGATCTATTACTTTGAAGATGGTTAGGAGCATCGGCATAAATATATTTCAACTTATAGGCTTCAGCCACTAACAAACTTATTTGAGAGCTCGACCAAACTTGCGTTGGTAAATTCTGCAACAATATCAAAAGTCCCTGAAAATCATTTTGGCGCATCAAATCATCTTTCCAATATAACAAAAAAGCTGCACAAACGTAGAGTTGAAACGAAGCGAAATTGTCACTTTCCGCCAAGTAAGTATCCCATAATCTTATGGTACAGCGTAAAGGAAGCTCCCGCGTAAGAAGGTTGTTCAACCATCGAAAAGAAAATTGCAAATAACTGACGTTATGACATTTTAAATGGCGGTGAAGGGACTCGTCCACTCTCGTTATCAATTCTTCTAGTTGAAGAACCTTCTTTTGTATACCAATTTGAGCAAACACGTAATTATCTTGAATACCATCCAAGAATTTCGATAAGCACCAAAACGAATCTGCTTCTATTATTCGTAATTCTTCTTCACTCAAACTATCAACCGAAAATGTTTCGAACGCTTGATTATTGGGTATATATTCCTGTAAAAAAACAACATAAAACGGAGTAACTAAATCGTTGATACCCTGAACATAACCAGAAGCCGGGTGTCTAATTGACCAAATAAATAATATACGTTCAAATATAGCTTGTACAGTCTTTTGCTGAAATAAAGGAATTGTCGGATTCATCCGGGGGACGTCAATATTTATTTGATGCTTAATATCTCTATCGTTTTCATCATGATCTGCGTAATAGTATTTATTCACCAAACTCCAGTAGTCTTGACGTTTCCTCTCGAGCACGTTATTGCGTCGCTCCAAATTCATTGGGAGATATCCTGATAACAAACGCCACACGATCGGCCTTATCTGAAACCAATCAATGGATCAGGCCAAATACATGAAATGTATTTCATGTATCAGGACGAAAATTTTCATTGATTAGGAAAAGCCAGATTTTTTATTTTTTATCAATAATTAATGTTATTTATCTCGTCAAAGGCAATTACTATCATTAAAATTTTTTTTCAATGATAGCACTTTTCAGACTCGCAAAGGGTTAAAATTCAAATGTAAGAAAAAAAATATTTATTATACATCAGCCTAACTTATTTCAAAGGAATACTGAAGGAATATTATAAGAATCAAAAAGGGTTCACATTGATATTTCTATTTTCACTCACAATTAGCCGATATTTACGTTTTACCCCTAAAAAGACCCTTTTGACTGGTTGACGATTGAATTTTAATTTTTATTTATCCTAATTATTACTTGAATTGATTAAAAATATATGAAACGACAGAAGTTTATATGGATGACAATTCTCCGAATAAAAACTGAAATTTTATTTTCTCTATAAACTGCGTTCAATAAAAATATACTAAAATTCTCATTCACGTAAAATCCTCCTCAACGTGATTCACAAATAAACCCAAATCAGTAGTTATTGTTTCAAGAAGAATCAAGACAATATGAAGCAGCACAACCTGGCGAAACTTATTGTATATGCCTCATTTCTCTTTCATTCCATATTCGCACGCTCCAGTTGGAATGAAATAAAAATTAACGTTCACTTCTTTTTTCGCTCATTGTATCTTCAAATGAATTTATGCGTTTTGAAATGAGCTCAGTTGGAGATTATTTAATAGCGGAACTAAACAGCATGGAGCAAATGAGACGTCGATGCTGGTGGATGCGCCCCTACAACCTTGTCGGCCGAATAGATATCTGATATGGAGCCCCAAATCGCGATTGTTCCAAAAACATAGTACGTGTACGAATACAAAAATTACATATTCTTACGAACAAGGTTCAGTAGATTTTCAGAATTCCCAAAAATTTCGTACCATGCGATACTCAACGGAACTAAAACAGCCGACACACTTCAAATGAACTAATGAAACATCACTAATTTAATGAACTATAGTTATTATGTCTCAACCGAATTTTACTTTTATACAATGAGACACTTCTTTAAAGTTTTTCCTTAATGTAATTTTTATCATTATTCTTCCTTATTAACATGTTAAAACCTATAGCAGGGAATACGTTAATTTTTCGAGCATAAAAAGCAAATTTGAATATAAATAAAAGATTTTATTTGTAATTGGTCATTATCATTTGTTGTTGTTTCTGCCAAATTGATTTTCATTAATCATGCAATTGTTATGAATTTTATTAACGGAACCAAATTGATATCTACAATCTTCAAAGATAAGAAAAATATTTCGTAAATACACTAGGTAACGACATATGAAGGAACTTGAATTGTAACAACGTCATTTTAATAGCAATCTCAATTTACTGATTATAGAAATCAAACTATAATATAAGATAACGAAGAAAGTCAAAATGGAACAACCTTACCTTCACTGGTACTCCCGACCAACTTAATTCACATAACCCTGGAAGGGTTGGAGAATTTGATAAATAAACTTCGAATCGTTTCAGTTTTAATTCGCTGTCTTCATCTTGGGGTGTATTTCGACATCTCATTTGCTGTGGTCTCCCAGGGATTCTGTTGAACCTTAATGATTCCATGGCAACCGAGGAAGAAGCTGGTTTATCTTCAGGTAGGGCATCAGATATACTGCGATGGCTGTTCAAAACATTAATTGCTGCCGATTGAGAAACTTTTTTGGATATCTTGGTATCTATAAGAAACCAATTTAGGATACGATTTTCTCAATTTTGTTCTTGTTACTTTCTAAGCCTGATATGATACAAAAGTCATCATCCTCCAATTCCCAAGCATCACTCACAGAAGCTTGGAAGTCTTGAAAAGATGAACTCCAGGTGTGCTTCGATTTGGCCGAGGTTTTAGCATCTCTTTTAGGGCTAGGTCTGCGACATATCTCACTAAAGTTTACTTTGAGAATACAAGTTTTATATTATTTACCTTCCGGGGACAGTTCGAGCATTTTTCTTCCAGAAAGAAGCTTTATCATGCTCGTTATTCTTGTCCATTTTCATAAAATAGATAATTCAAAAACTACGAATGAAAATTCCATAGTTATCAGTTCGAAAACATTTTACCGTATCTTTATTTTGTTTGAGGGTTAAAACTTTGTTGACGTTTGACAGATACGGTTTACATCACAAACCATAAAATCAACTAGCACCAGAGAAAACGGTTTGTTTTCATATTGACGACATCTATCGGGTCTCGTAGCTAATTGTAATTTAAAATTCTACATTAGTCTCAGAAAAGATGTGCCACTTTTCAAATGAAGTTATTTGAGAATTGTAGGAAGCATGATTAAAATTCTGTTATCATTTAAAGTTATGGGATGGTGCATTTAAAATTCAAGTCACTCGATTTCGTTTCCTTCATAAATGGATGCACTGGATTTATTTGGAATACATTTGCACAAATACAAACTACATTATATGTTAATGAAAGAATATATCGGACAGAACTACCTGAGTATAATTTATTAACAAAGTTCTAAGTTTGCGGATATTTATTGTAAAGTACTCTCGATCTGGATTTCACTGTATTACATTGAATTAACAACAATATATGGCAAAGCAACAATAGTACACAGTTGATTTCAGCTGGATACAATTGAAAAGTGAAACGGGATAATAATTTTGTGGAATTAATTTGGTTTCTCCCATTTCACTTTTTCCACAGTAAAATTTAAGTTTTCTTAAGCCACTTTGTGGATTAAATTTAAACCAGTCATATGCAAGAGTTAACATTAATCACAATATATGAGAAAATACTAAATCAGAATATCAAACAGACAAAAATTACCTGTTTACTATAAATTAGGACTACATGCGATTTGTGGCACTAGGTGGGGATATATCCATGGTCCTGCATACCCACCCTGCTATATCAATATTTTGGGACTCCTCCCTCGTTATCCAATTGTGATTCTACAAATAAATAATCATTATTTCATGTTATTTCATTAATGCACATACCATAAGAGTCTTTAAATCTGCTCTCTCATCCGGATTTTTCCTTAGACACCTATCAACAAAATCAGTAAAATCTTCACTAAAAATCCCAGAGGGTAACTTAGGTGGTTGTTCATTCACAATATAGTCCAGCAATTCAAAAATGGCCATCGGTCTTGGACCCTTTGAATGCTCTGGTGAATCCCCTTCATCTCTTAATCCAAATATGGAAGCAATTGTTTTTGCATCAGGAGGAGGAATTGGGTACATTCCAATAGCCATTTCCACTAATGATAACCCCAGAGACCAGATATCACTTTGTACTGAATAATGTGTACCTTGCAGCCGTTCAGGCTGTGGAGTGACAATCAATTAGATGGCTTAAAACTTTTCGATCTGTGAAACTTACCGACATGTAACTTCTAGTGCCAACAAAAGAATTAGCCATTGAATCAATAAGCTGACCTGAGACACCGAAATCGCAAATTTTAATCTCTCCACTGCTATTGACCAGAATGTTGCTAGGCTTAACATCTCTATGCATAATTGAGTGCTTATCTCTAAGATAGCTGAGACCCTTCAGAACAGCAACAGTAATTGTTGCTAAAATGCTCTCAGGTATTCGACCTGCCTTTTTTAGAATCAAATCTAACGATCCAGCATCCATATATTCCATACAAATACTGATTTCACCGTCTATATAAAATGCTCCATAGAAACCCACTATATGTGTAAAGTTACATTCATGAAGAACCTTCAGTTCTCTTATGATTTGTTTCTTGATAGCAGGCTTGACTTCCAGATGGATCAATTTCCTTGCCATAATCAAACCGCTGCTTTTATGACGAACCTTGGTCACCACACCCCCGTTACCAGAACCAAGTTCACCGAGCTTTTCGAAGTCATCATCAGATAAATCTACGCCGAGTTTCTCTTTTTGACACAAAAAGACTTCAATTCTCCTTCGTTGGGTGTCATCCATATCGAGTTCTTCAAGTTTCGCTGTGAGGTGATCGATAGTTGAGCCTCTCATTAAATTATTGTTCCTTGAATGAATAAAAAGAAAATCTCTTGTAAACAAAAAGATTGATTCAATTGTGATTCCTTACTGAGATGTATCGTTAAAAGGACCACTTGTTGGTGTAACGGCGGGTGTCTGATCGATAGAACCAGGTGGAAGAGTTAAATTCAACTTGTTTTTCGACATAATTATGATTTTTGCATGCCTTTTTCCTTCCGGGACTTTTTCGTTGTAAATTTTCCGTTCTCTCACCTACAGGTTGACAGTGTTTTAATAATGTCAACGAAGGCAAGTTGTCAAATCAATAACAAAAAACATTCAATTAATTTTCACGTAAATGACAAAAACATTGTGTAAACATTGTGAAGAGTTCGTTTTGTTCTATGAGCGTGGAATGATTTTAACTGTTTTGTCTTTTGTCACTTACCCAGAGAAATGATAAAGCGTTAAATACATGCTATGATCGGTAAATTCAACATGCATGATATAAGTAATGCAACATTTTAAATGATTAATGTTTTCAACTTCATCAGTCATTTAGAGAAGAGTTATGATTAAATTCAAGTTAATTATTAATTGAAACTTGTTTAGTCTTAATCAACTCTTTAAAATAAACTTCAGTTTCAATTTTTGAGCAGAGGACTTAAATTTTCTTTGCTGGTGGCTGATTGGGACTCCATTTTATTAAAATGGGAAGACTTTGACCTCAATAATGAGATGTGTCCTTTACGACATTTATGTGACGTTTTCAACATATTTGAAATGTGTTGTTTTAGAAAACGCCTACTACTCTCTTTTTGAATTCTCGTCATTGAAAAAATGGAATATTTACGAATATAGCTTTGTAAAACTTATAAATTGTGAGTAAAAGTGTGTTTTATTAGGATCCGATTTGTAATTATGTTTGTGTAGTCTATAGCCACCTTTACACCTTACTTGTGGACGGCGCAATCCGGAATCGAGGTCAATGCTCGAAATTGTCTTGCGTCAAAGTGTACATTCGCATTGCGCAAAATGTTCTGTGGCGCGAAGGATGAATGGACACAAGCAAGAACTTTTAAAGGTATTAAATATGTGTATTTTCTTAATGACACTAAGGGCATTTGCGAAATATCTTTAATTTTTTTTTAGTGATTCGATATGGTTGAATACACCGAGGCATCTGACCATGTCATAAAAGGCTGCAAGGCAATTAAATCCAACTTGAGGTTACTTTAATTTTTTGGATATTTTGTAACTTTCCAAGAAATACATGAAAATGTTTGAAAATTGTTCAAAATACCTACCGAAAACGCTCCAAACTCTAGATTTCTCAAAATGAATCTTCAAAATTGAAAAAAGCTTAATATTTGAATATGTATTGAGATATATCGATGAGTAAAATAAATTTAGAGAATTAGTGTTTCTTTCTTCAGTATTTGGCGTCATCAATGATTGCAATCCAAAGAAAAAATGAAAATGAAACGATATTTTAAAAAATTGCTATAAAACCTTGACATAGTTGGCGCAGGATAAAGACATTTGGTCAATTCAGGATTCACGAAAAGAAAAGCGTTACATTCGAGCTGTATTCATAAAACAGAATTCTAATTTAACAATTCGTTCATCACTGAATACTTCACATTATTAATCCAAATTCGAGGTAGATTCAAATGATCATATTCATTCAATATCAATTGTATTTCACTTTCTTTTTGATGCAGTGGCTGCCGTAAAGTGCCATCTTTTTTTTATGCACTTTCCTATGTTTCGCCAGGTGATCGGATCTGGCAAACGCCTTTTCGCAGAGTTCGCATTTATACGGTTTGATACCTGAATGTGATCGTTTGTGCCTGGCTAGTTCGTCTGATCGCGAGAAACGCCATGAACAATTCACCCAATTGCAGGCAAAAGGTTTCTCTCCGGAATGTCTTCTTAAATGAGCTTTTAGATGGGAGAGTTTTGCGTATACTTTATCACAGTTCGCTATGGGACATGGAAAATATTTATCCTCCTCCGCTTTTTCCTGGCTGATGTAATCGTGGTTCATGAGAGCGATGTTTCTTTTTGGATGAGATCTATTTTCTTCGATTTTTAGTTTGATTTCTCTATTATTATCCGGTTTATAACTACTTTCGTATAACAATGAGCGTCGCCTTCGGTTCTTTTCATCTTTTATGTGGGGAAACATGTCGAGGATTTGTACGGCGTTTGCTGCATTCAAATTTATTTCTATGGTGTCCAGTTTGTTGTGTTCGGTTTCATTTTCGTCTAAGTACTCGAGCGTGTCGTTATCGAATAAATCTTCCAATTTCGAATAGAAATCTTTGAGACCCAAATCGATAACTGTGTCGTTGATGAGATTGTCCAAGTCCGAGTTTGTAAAGCATTCGGAATTGACGGCGTCGCTATTGCACAAGTTCAAATCGACACCTAATACGGAAAATTCGTGATTTAAAGTAGTCGAATCGTAACTGTTGTCCGTTGAGATGTCGGTGAAAATACTAGTCGAACTGTTGTTGAATGCAAACTCAAAATTATTCGTTGAAGAAGCGTTTTCCGTTTTCGAGTTTGTGGTGTCGATTGAGTTTGATAAAAAAGCGTCGTTTTCTGAGTCTATGATGTCCATTAGGTTTTCCAGTGAAAAGTTTGCGTTGTTGTCGTTGAAGTAAGTGTTCGTTGGTTTAGGGCAGTTGCCGAATATGAGGTATTCACTGAGCGAATTTTTTTCAAGGTCCGTTTCCAAATTTTTCCTTTCGTTGTTCGTGTCTTGCAGATTGAGAATGTCAGGTAGAGATAAAAGATTGTCATCTTCGAAGGTGATATCCATAAAATCGTCGGGGCGCATGATGCATCTGAAAAAAAATTATTTTATCATTATCATTTTATTAAGATAACTTTTTTTATGCTAAAAGACTTGGAAAAACTGAACCGTGCTATTCAATACATCACTGTTTCATAACGAGAAGTCCTGATAGGGTCTTATCAAATTAGTCATAATTGAAATGGAAGAAGTGATCAGAGTTTTGTTTCCAGCAATCGTTGCTAAACAATGGAATGTTTACAAATATGACTGTTAAATTAGGAATTCCATTTGAATGTTATTCATAGGAAGTTTGTAGAATGTAGCTTATCTTCGGCGATTTAGTTTGATTGTCTGATGGAACAAAAACTTTCGCCGGTACGTGTGGAAATGAATCTGCATTATCTCCTGTAGGAAGACGTGGGATTGAAGATTAAAAGTGCCGCCTTTTGTCGTCCGGTGTATTTTTCCAAGAGTATCGGTACTTCAATCGTTAATGAAACGTTATTATCTCATTCCCTGATAAAAACGATGAAAGTGATTCAAATTAAAGCAATACTGGGAAGGACGAATTCTTTAACGGATCGCTACAATCTACGGTAAACGGGGAGAGATGGCGCCAACCAGGTGTTCAGGCAATCATTTCAAATTTTCCGAAGAGCGCATTAATCGATTTTTGGCTCCAAATTGTATCGCACGTTGTAATTTTTAATTAAAATTTTATGAAGAAATCAAACACCCGCAAAAATTGTTATATGTACTACACTTTCCTTATAATATATTCCATTTATTAAAACACAATTTTTGGAAACTTACTGATTTTCTGCCTTTTGGAAAACCCGAACTATTCTTGCTCACTTCAAACAACGTTCAACAAAAGTGCAGTTAACCAGCCCTCTCATTAGTTGATAATGGTTCAGATTTGTCGATCGTACCTCCATTTATAACATGTGGTCCAAATACTCAAGGGACCATTTCTGAATTCGTACAAATCAACATGCTCGTGTCGACTATTGCCTAGCACAAATTTTCTTCCATATAGCGTTACATCCCAAGAGAATAATTGTGTCCGTCAGGAACATGCTTGTGTACAGTGGTCCCAAACAATTGTTACATTTGATGTTTGTGAACAACGACACATTTACTTATTTCGATTTCAATTTTTCTTTTTGAAAACTTTCGTTGAATAATTTTACGCAATCAGAGATTTAAACTTCGTTGGTATCAGAGCCATAACAATTAATTGATAGAATTGTTTTGGAACCTCTGAGAAATTCACAATAATATTGTAGGCTCAGGAAATGGAGATAACCAGTGACAATTCATAGATATGGACCAATACAGACATTTTAGTTAGCGATAAAATTCATTAGTAATTCAATATTCATTGCAATTACGTTAATAGCCATTTTAATTCACAATTTGAATCAAGCTTTCGTTTATTTACGTCAAATATGAATCGTTCGATTATAAGTTCCTACGTCGTTTACTAATTGGAAATTTTCAACAGTATCGACTCTACTTATTATTCATAAGAGGATCAATTATGAAAATAACTTACCTATAATTTACATATCGAAAAGACTTTTTTTAACAAAAATACCAAAAAAATAGTTTTTTCTTGTAGAAACTTCAATCGACGATTTCGCAATAATTCTTACTTTTACGACGAAGGAATGCACTAATCTATGTGGAAACTTTGTAAGAATCAATAAGATAGGATGTTTATGTGTAGAGGTCACCGCGGAAGGATTTAAAGAGCTCCTTCCATTCATGAATCACTGCACGACTACTAAAGACGTACTCCACGACGATATATCTGATGACGAATTAAGTCCTATTATATTTTAATTCACTTCGTTCAATTGATAAAGTACCTACACTTATTTGTAGTTCTTTCAACCGGTCACTTGCTGGTGCAGACCCTCATATTTGTGATAAAGCAAGTGAAGAAAAGGGAACGGGAAGTCTATGTCAAAAAAAAAATGAAGAAGTCGGGTATTTTGAATATTGTGTTGTCGTGTAACGCAGAAATGATTTGCACCAACACGGTGAGTTTGGTTTATTTAAATGCAACGCTTATTCTTCATCATAGTCTGGATGTTCAGTATATAATGACTAAATGATCAAATTTATTTTTATGTGTTTCAATATTGAAACATCAAGAGTGCTTTAAAGATTTAATTCATGGGATATGATTGGTTCAAATATATTTTTACATTGTCTCCTAGTCTATTATACAGATTTACCTACCATGACAAACATATAAATAAAGTCTATTGACATTTCCAGGATCCGTGCACAATCAGATCGAATCAGTTCTTCATCCAGTGCTCATCTCTGTCGATGAACTAAGCAATGAAATTTAGCAATGGTACGTAAATTGTTTTAATTCAATATATTATTTTGGGTTTCAATTGTTTAGTTCAAATAATCCCTAAAAGTTGAATGAAAACAAATGAGCGCTTTTAATTTCTGTTTTTCTTTTCTTAAGTGAAAGACGATTTCTAAACAAAAATCACTATTGCAAATTTATTGCATTGCACATTCGATAATACTTTCCAATATACTCATGAATACCTCCGTTAATTGTTGGTCCCTTATTATACTACGATCTAACCGTTCACCAGATTACTCTTTCATCCGGTTTTTTCAATAATTTCCTGACGGGTTACTGGCTTTGATGCTTATCTAACAACGTTAATCCAATTGGTCCTGCTAGAATGGTCAACGAGCTCGCAACAATTTGCGATGGGTCATTCGCGTCGTTAGTGTGCAACAAAAATTTGCGAAATTAGTTAAACGAAAAGGGGTTGTTTGTTTTACAGTGTTTACACGAAATTGATATTTCTTATCTTAGTCCCTGGGCGGTTTTAATGTTCATTCGTGGAGTTTGCCACATCCGGTAATGATACCCACAACAAATATTAGGTAGCATTTCTGGGGAGTCATCAATAATAATGTGCCATTAGAGTTGGTGTTATTTTTTAAAGTCGACTATTTACGCGAAGATATGATGTTTTTTGACATCATCCCATAAATTTCTATATTATGGCAAAACGCTCAATGTACAAGAAAAATTATGTCAACCGTTATAAAATGGATGAGGTATAAATATTTTGGATATTGAAACTAATGGTTTTTTCAAACGGAGATATTCGTTGAACAGAGTTAATCCAGTCCAGTCAATGGAGAGATTTCATGGAAAAAATTAATTACAGATAGTGACCCAGTGGAAATTGTTCAGGGTTGTGAGTACAATATGAGGTTTCCATAAGGACTGCTAACGAGCGTCCTAAGGGGTGGGGGTGCAGTTCAAACTTTCGAAATCACACATTTTCGCTTCCAGTTTTTAAACTAGAGATTTTCTTAGAAATGTCTTCAAGCAAAAGTTTTAGATAACAGAAATACGTTCAATCTGAATTTGGTTTCGTGCCATTTGGGTCTACGGTTAGCAAGAAAACTGCAAAAATCTTATCAAAATAGGCGTTTTTTGCAAACGTGATATTTACGACGCCAACATTTTTTTGATGTTTTTTATCATTTTAAAAAGAAGCTTTTTTAGCATCGAATCAAACTGAATGAAAACAAAAATTGTTACGTTCATCGTTAACGAGATATAGCAATTTGTTTATAAAAAACTGCCTTTTTCACGACGAAACGTGCTAGTTGTCGACGATATTTTTCGATTTTTTTTGTTTGAGTATTATAGCCAAAGAGCCATATTTTACTCTGCTGAAAAGTTTCAGACTAAGAAATGCGAAAAAGGCTATTTTTTCCAACATTGAAAATAAGGTATATTTTTTTCCATAAACAAATAGTCTCAGACGGTTTATTTTGATCTTCAGAAATTCCATTTTTTCGCGAATGAAAATAAGCTTTGAAATAAAGGGCTTGACCTTTCAAGAAATCTTGTACGACTTTTTGAACGCGAGTTGCATTTTCTTATTAAACACGTCACAGTGGCTTTATAAACAACAATTTAGGAATTAATTCAACTTCATACTCTGCCCAATGAATTATATTTTATATTGATCCAGAGGAATATGAAATAAACCGTCTGTTTGTCGAAAAAAAAAGAAGAGAATGTAGATGGGGTCTTGGAGAGTAGTCGTGACTGCCTTCATAATCTTCGAGCGATTGTTTTGGAAAAGTTAATCCAAAATTACAAACAACGACTCACTCGAGTTTCAAAGCAAAGTGCCGACTGTGTCGACTGGACGGGATGAAGTCTCCTCCATTCGGATTGAAGATGAGTGTGCAACGGAATTGAATCAAATTGTCACCTGTTTATTTGTATTAAAAACAGGCATATTATCACTTTTTCTTTCAACATTATAAAATATAATTCATTAGGAAAAGTATGAATTTGAATTAATTCTGAAATTGTAGTTTGCACAGCCACTGTGACGTTTTAAAAAAAATGCAACTCGCGTTCACAAAGTCGTACAAGATTTCTTGGAGTGTCAAGTTCTTTATCACAATCCTTTTTTCCATTCGCGAGGAAATGAAATTTCTGAAGATCAAAATAAAACTTCTGAGGCTCTTTGTTTATAAAAAAAATTTTCAATGTCTTAAAAAGTAATCTTTTTTGCATTTTCTAATCTGAAAATTTTCAGTGAAGCAAAATATGGGTCTTCAGCTATAATACTCAAATAGAAAAAAATCGAAAAATATTGCCGACAACTAGTACGTTTTCTCGTGAAAAAGGCAGTTTTTTATAAACAAATTGCTATATCTCGTTAACGATGAACGTAATAATATATTTTTTGATTTAGTTTGATTTGATGTTATAAGAGCTTCATTTTAAAATGATGAAAAATATCAAGAAAAATTTGGCGTCACGTTTGCAAAAAACGACTATTTTGAGAAGTTTTTTCCAGTTTTATTGTTAACCGTCAACCCAAATTGAACGAAACCAGATTCAAGATGAAGGTAATGCCGGCATCTAAAAGATTTGTTTGAAGATATTTTCAAAAAAATCAATAGTTTAAAATTTAGAAGCGAAAAGGTGTGATTTCAAAACTTTGAACTGCACCCCCACCCACTAGGACGCTCGATAGCAGTCCTTATGGAAACCTCCTATTGTACTCACAACCCTAAATGATTTCCACTGGGTCACTAGCTGTAATGAATTTTTTTTTATTTAGCACTGGAAATTTCTCTATTGACTGGACTATTTGTTGTACCGCTCAGATTATGCGCTACGTATAACCTCGATATGCGCCTCCATCAAAATAAATCTGTAAATAACTTTTCTGGCACTTTTACCAATTAAAAATTCAATTCCAAAAAAAAATAAGTTCTAAAAGAAACCGACTCCGGTAAATTACAGGAATCAACAACATTCTCCGGTGAAACTCTGACAAACCCACTGCGGTTCCGGCGAAGGGGGCGCCATAGGCGCCCCCGGAGCCGCCGACGGCTCCGGCAAGGCGCCGAAGGCGCCCCGGCGCCGAAGGCGCCACTACTCCATACTCCACAACCTCCTCAGCCGAAGCGATATTTCATGTAGCTTTCAAGATCACAATTTTTCGGGAAACGCAATGCGTGTAGGAGTTATGCGAATTCGAAAAAGTTCGACATCGAAAATGCAGAATTTATTTGTTTTCAAACAGTGTTATTGTCTAATGGTATCGAATTAGTAGTCATTTTTCTAAAATAAATAACGCGTTGTCGTGAAACAACTGACCCAATAACAACTTCTTCAATTTTCAGTTGAAATGAACTTATTCGCTCTTCTCCTGGCCATGTTCATAGTACCAACCGTTGCACAGCTGTGGACTGGAATAGAAAATGATCTACCAATCGAATATTATAAACCAGAGGAATATGAAGAGAGTGATATTGACCACGAAATACTTTTAAGACCATCAAGAACAGCCATCTCTTCTGTGGAGCATAACGGCGATATAAAAGAGCAATTTTTCCGTCGATTCGAAGGAGAGAACTTTCCACCTTTGGACTTCAAAGATAAAAATCTGCCAAAACAAGGAGGTTTCATCAAGTATATCGCCAAAATACGCCAAAAAAGACAAGAACCTAATCCACCACCAACACCTCCACAAGTCAAATTGAATAACGACATCGAGCAAGAGTTAGCAACAACAAATAAGGATGAAGAAGATCTCAATACCACAACTGTTTCTCCTTTAAAAGAACAACCGATCCAGATAGCTGATTTCATAAGATTCAGACGCGGTTCCTACATAAACACAGAATCCACCACAACACCTAAAAGGTAGGTTTTTTTTCACACCTCTCTGTACTAAGATACTCAAATTTTACAGTGAAAGCAGATCAAAACGCCACCACCAAGCCGACGGGAACATATACCGAGAGGGACGTGGCTTAACCACAGAAGAATGGGCAAAATTTCCGTACACTCCTCAAAGAACGAACGAACCTTACGACGAAGCTGCCGCATCCACAGCTGGTTTGGTGAAAGCACCAAGGGTGCACTTCGTAACGCAGAGGCGATCGCAAAGTTTAGAAGAACCCGTAATTTATAGAACTGAAAAATTTAGACCAGAAGCAGATCTTCCAAGGGAAGCCAGAGGGGGCTTCTACGACAGAGAACCACCGAGGTACACCTCAAGACAACCAAGACGTTTCGAAACCGATAATTACTACCCTCAATACAAACCACGAAGAGACGAATTTCGACGTGATTTCGACCCAAGGGATACGCCCGACTTTAGAAGATTTCCGAAGTACGAAAACGTAGGACAAAGAAGGATTATATACTACGCTAATTTGCCCGAAGTAACTAGAGGTCCCCCAAATATGGACTTTCGAGGACGATATAGATACGGAGATATATACGAAGATAGGTACCCGATGATCGAATATTATTCCAGAAAACCGTATAACAAGTACAGATTTGACGATCCTCACCCCAACAAGCCACCTCAGCCTCTTAAGGTCGCAACGGACGTCAACGTCAGGGAGGTCAAGAAGAATCCTGAACGGAGAATTTATTCTGATGTGGATAAGAAGTTCGATTACAATATGCCTTTGTACGATCAGAATGAGAAAATGAGCAGGAATTGAATGACTTATGTAGGTGTGAGGTGTGATCAAGAAATATGCTGCGGTTTTAAAGGGAAATGTTATTGAATTGAATGGCTCTATGCGTTTAGATTTAAAACGGGAAATGAAATTCCCTTCTTCTAAATGTACTAATGTAGTGATGTTAAATGGAGAATCATCGGTTTTTAAATTTTTCTCCTCTTGACCACTTTCATATAAAATTCAATTTATCTGTATCAAAAACATATTTTTGTTGTAACACTTGCTTTTTGATTACATTTCACAAATATTCTAACCATTATAGCGACAGACATTAAACTTGAAAACACTTAAGTATTTATTAAATTAGATTTATTTGAAAATTTTGTTTTATCGATTCGTTTTCACTTTTCAGGTATTTAAAAACCAAAGCGGATATAACGGCGAAATTGCGGTATTCCTTTAATTTGAAACTGTTATAGAAGGAATGATGAATGGCAATTTGTTTCTGGAGAATTAATATGACCTGGGACGGTCTCTTTGTTTCCCTACTCCGTTTGTATGAATGAAAATTGTGGTGACAAGGTAGTTATTAATTCAGTCTTGAATTTTTCTCGCGCTCTACACGGCCACCTAGCGCTATAATAAAATAGTATATGTATTCAGAAGTAACCGCCACCGTGGTAAAACCACGTTGACGAGGCAGTGACGGCTCAAAAATAGTTTGAAGAAGATATTGGAGGAGGAGTAATAGGATGCAATCCTGTCGTAAACGCTGCTGTTTCAATTTCGATATTAAGCCGCTATAACAAAGTATGAATTTCAATTTGAAATACCAGTTGCAGTAGTAAAGCAGCTTTTATTTCTTAAAATCCGACTCTGTTTCATCCGAAGATATCTTAATATATGGATCTATTAAGGTCTCTTCTCTCATTAGTTCGAGTGGTGGTCGTCACACTGTTTCCTCTGAGGAGACAACGACCGCAATTTCAGATATGAACGTTGAAAATACGCAGGTTCTAACCGACCGTCAGTCGAATGAAATTATTACAATGATAACTGAAACACTTCGTATCTAATTAAATTATCTGACCCGTATCAAAATCACGTTTAATTGAGCTTTGAAGTTTCCTCGAGGAAAATAAAACTATCACGCAAGTACGTTTCAAACCAACATCTAATAAGAAAAATCCCAAGTGGGAGTAACTTGGTCTCGATAGTGAGGCACTGACTGCACCTCTGATTCAATTTGTAACATTTTGGTTTAATGTAATAAACATAAAACGAAATCACTGTAGAGGTGACAGAGATTCTGCTTCCGAAATAGCTTCAAGCAACTTTCTTTATTCCCATTTTGATTATCTTTTTTTTTATACTGGTGTGGCCACCGTCTTAGTGGATAACCCGCAACGTTGATAATGGGACATTTTAATGGCAGTTGTTGAGCAGAAAATACGAGTGGAGGTGAGCACCTATCATTGGCGTATATTTCAATTAGAAGCACCCTCTTAATTAACGAAAAAAATGCGATAACGCCTTTTCCCTCTTTCACAAATGGATTAGCCGTGTTTTCTCAAGCTCGAACTTGAAATGTCAGTCACCAAGTTTACAGAACGTGTTCGTACTTCCTATGAATTGTCACTTGCTGATAGTGGGACATACATTTATAACTCAATGAACCGATACATATTTTTGCAATAAATCTCTTTAGTGGAACGCACGTACACCTAAAGATATCAGAAATTCTGTCGGATCGAATGAGATGTTCCTACCGAAAATAATTGTCGTCCTTGGTTGTAAACAATGCGTTCATTCTTAGCGTTGGAACAGGGTTTCCGCTGGACGAAATCTAGTCGATCTGATAAGATTTCTTTTTGTGAATCCCTGCGATAAATTTATACTAACGTTTGAAGTGAGATAAAGTAATTTCGATTACGTTAGGTGGAGATATTAATATTCATGAGCATCGTGAACAAGTCACACGAAAGGAATTAGTATGAGACAATAATAAAATACAGTACAATCATTATGATAATGTGTGAAGATATAATCTGTAGACAGTTACACTTCTTAGTCAGTGCGGAAATGGTTGGAAGGATGGCTTAATTTTATTGGGCTCATTTCCTTTCGGAGGGACTATCGAGTTTCCATTTGACGACTAAGTACAATTAATCTAAAGGGTGTACCATGGCCATCGACTAGATCTCTTTGTATTGAATGTGCAGAGTGGACCAATTTCGATGGGTTTTGACAACTATGTCACACGAAAAAAAAATGGTCTTAGACCTCTCGACTTCGATTTTTGAGAAACTTCAATTAGTGAAGACTGATTTCAGTGATAATCCTTCGTTTTTCAATTTTTATCTTTGATAATATTTGGTTATTTCTGAGGAGGAATTGTCGCTGTTTGCTCTTATGGTATAAAATAAAGAGATACAATTTTATTCAGTATGAAGAGTAATATTCCCTTTTTTAAAAAATATATGCCACATATTGTGAATATTTGATCATTCTGTGTGAATTTACTCGAATAATCTGAAATTTGATACTTTTTTGAATTTGAGAAAAAAGTGGCCGTTTAACGAAGCAAATGTAATAATTCAAACATGAATCAGAAGAGAAGAAGACACTCTCTTCAATGAATACAATAAAAAAGATTTAAATTTAATTTATAAAATTCTTTTTGGACTACACTCTTAAAAGCAAGTCCTGTTGGATGTAACAGTTATTTGTATATCAAGGGAGAAAAATGCATTGTTCCCTCCCGTGGATGAAATTTGATGCCTGAGGCGCGCCGAGGACAATAATCATCCAAGCAAGGGAACGGCGCTTTACTTCAAGAGTTTTCAGGCGACCACGTACGAAAGTGCCTTTTGTAGAAACTTACCAATTGCATGCAGCTGTGCGGGAGTGTCTTTCCCGCACGAGTAAAACCGGTTTCATGGGTGCGGGAAAGTGGTCATCGAAATGAAACCTATTCCAAGTAGGTAGAAATAGACGAGAAGTTTCGTTCATATATCTCATTATAGAATGAGTTACCGGAACTTAAAAGAACGTATCGTACCATTAACGAAAAGCATAATCTGTTTCAATTCGCCAATTTTTCAATTCTCGATTCATGAATAAGTTAGGTTAGGTTTTCCTGTCATCCTTATAGTCAAAGATATCTTGAGTAGTCAAAACCGGTCATAGATGGGAAATTTAGTTCATTTATTTAACACTGAATATAACTTGCAAGAATGACATTAACGAAAAGAGTTGATTTGGACTACTTAGTTCAGCATGGTTTAATTTCCTGTCATAGACAAATTGGATTTTAAGTTGTCACCACAGATAAGATATGTAGATATTCTGTGGTTATCATTTTTCAATAAGACGTGGTTAATACTGTTCGAAGTGATTGAAGTACTATCGAGTATGCATTCACCTGTGCCGATAAAACGTTTATAAGATGCAAAGTGACGGAAATATATCTCCATAAATATGAGGGGCAGCTATATAAAACTCGTGAGACTTATTGCTGACAATTCGAAGAGCAAGGTACGAACTAATATAAACAAATAGAATTGTCTATAATTTTCGCCAGCACGCCATCTAAAAAGTGGCGGTCCCACTTAAGATGAAACGTTCATTTTATTTTCAAAATAATTATCGTATTATTCCATTTTTGTGGTCGCCTGAAAAGTATCGTTCATTACTCGTCAAGTTTCACTAGGCTCCGCTTCGTTTCGCCTCGTTCACAAAACTGACATTCGAATGAAATCATCGACTTTCGCTGCACTCCTTATGAAATATAATATTGTGCAACAGTTTAGTAACATTGGTTTTTGTATGAGTTAAATAAGTTGAAGCGATTTTTTATTTCAAACAGTTGAAAATCCGATTAAATATGTCTCCGTTCACCTAAACTGCCATTCAGTACCGTTCGTTGGTGGCAAGCACGGTAGGATTTTTTTTAAAATTTTGGAGAATATATTTTTTGAATTCACATAACTTCTACATGCATTACGTTTTCCGGGTAATCGTGATCTCGAAGTCTACATCAGATATCAATTTGGCTGAAGAGGTTGTGGAGGAGGGAGCAGCGGCGCCTTCGGCGCCTGGGCGCCTCCGGCGCCTTACCGGAGCCGTCGACGGCTCCGGGGGCGCCTACGGCGCCCCCTTCGCCTAAACCGTGGTCGGTTAGTCAGAGTTTACCGAATTTTTTTAAAATGTCGACGCAATCACCAGAGAAGGTTGTTGATTCCAGTGATTGGTCACCGTTGCAGTTTGTTAAAACTGTTGTTTTGGCGCTGATGGTTACGAAATTCATGCCGGGTTTCGGCACTTATCACGTACACGAGAATGCGGTTGAATAAATTATCGACGAATCAGTCCGCAAAACGGCATTTTTCTTGAAAGATTTTCGACAAAATTACAACATTTTCTTAGTTTTTTTCAGCAATTCATGTTTATTTCAATGAAAAAAATTTGAAATTTCAATTGCACTACTGATATCAAAACAAAGATAAGAGTTATAATGGGCGGGAGAAAATTGAAATTCCAGCAACCTTTCTGGAATACCACAGCGATAGTAGGTGCCCCTAAGTAGCAGACACAAAATTCTCCATAACTTACATAGCGCAACAGTCGTGCAATAAAATCGAAGCGCTTTCCAAGTTGAAAAGATGTGGAAGATATCTAAGTGACGGAAATATCCCTCCCGAAATAGTGGGGGCTGCTATATAAAACTCGTGAAAATTATTGAAAACAATTTCAAGAGGAAGATATGAAATAACATAAACAAATAGAGGTCTCTAAGATTTTCGCCAGTACGCCATCTAGAATATGAAGAATGAATTATTTTGTTCCACTTGGGATGAAACGTTCATTTTGTTTTCAAAATAATTATCGTATAATTCCATATTTGTAGTCGCCTGAAAAGTGTCGTTCATTACACGTGGAAAGTCAGATTTTATTGTTCGTGTCTAGCCTCACTCGGCTCCGCTTCGCTTCGCCTCGTTCGTCGAACTGGCATTCCATCAAATCATCACATTTCTGCACTCGTTATGAAATATACTATTTCAAATATGTGTTGATAAACAAGTATGCGTTAATATTTTCATGCCACATAATGTGTTACGTCATTTTTACCGTTGAAATCATCATTGATGCGGGAGTAAAAAACTTTTACGTTCCGCATTTTACTTCACCTCCCTTAGAAATCCCGGAAAATCATAGAACGCTACCTGAATGTTTTTAGTATGTTTTTTTTATTTTTGATTATTTTTTGAGTTGAAATTTGGAGTATATCAATATTTTCTCCATATTACGCACTTTTAAATTCGAAGTCCTGTAGATTTTTCATCTTTTTAATGTTGTTTCACTTGGTTTTCAGAAAAATTGGGTGCAATTTTTGCTTTGAATATTTGGAAATTTATTGAAAATCGTGTACAAAAAGTAGCATTTCAATTTAAATTTAGTTGGTCGAATTTTTGAATTGAAATATTAGTCATTTAAAATAATTTGATACACCTGATATAGTGCAGCGTATTGAAAATAGTTGCTTCGATTGGGAGAAGTACTGGCCGTTGGATGTTCGCGTGAAGGAATGTTAACATGGCATTTTTTGAGATTGTAGACGGTATTCTCGAACACGATCACATTTTATCGGCAATTTCGTTCAATAATTAGAGGTTTATAATTAAAGGACAAAACGTGAATATCCTGATTGTCTCTCACGGCTCTCGTAATCCCACCCAGACGTCATTCTGTAATCGTTCTGAAGCGAATTGCAAATGAAGCCTTGAATTCCACAATCTCGTAAAACTTTCAGCCGATATGGAATTCAACATTCCTAAAACTAAGAAATTCCCCAGATTCTTGAGCATCAGCCCTTGGCGCGATAAAAGACCCAATAGAGGCAATTTGAAAAATTATTCCCAATTTATAAAAATCATTGACGTGGAGCACGAGGCCTGAAACGTTTAGGAAAACCAACGGGGCTAAAGCTTCGAGACAATTATAAAATGCAATATTCTGCGTTGAAATTATAGAAAATGATAGCAACAGTTATAGCGTCCTAATAACAATGATTACAAACAAAATAAAAACCGTCCAATTTCGTCCCTACCATTAGGGGGTCTCACAATATGTTCTCTATTATCACATACATTTGTGGCAAAGATTTTAGGATCCATTAATCATTTTGTCAAAATTTAATTGCTTCTAAAAAGGACGCAGCCTACTACATAAGGAGATGTGGCATTAAATCCGAAGTTTTCTAACTGCCTAATTATAAGGGAGGTTTTAAAAACAGGTTACCTTGCGACTTTGTCCTACCGCCTTTCTGGAGAAATTTATTTCACATTAGTTGACCCACAGTTAGTCACTTACGAGCCTTCGCGAGACAAAATAAGCATGTGCGTGGTGCGAAAGCACATCAATCCACTTCAATCTTGCACCGAGGATATTCTCGTTTCATCAATGTAAGGCAATATTCCCCTGCAAAAAAGTCTCCTCCTCTCCTCGGTTTTCGAAGATGAACACGGGACATAAATAAAAGTTATATATTATAATGTAACATACTGAAAAATATTTTTCGTCATAATACGCAAACGCCGTAAATCAGTCGCAACACGAACGTGAAGAGGATTTAGGTAGGAATATAGGGCAAAACGTAAAATCATAAGGAGATTTTGGCATCTTTACGACATCACTTTCGTAGAAGTAATTTCGGAGGGTAACATTGGACATTTATAACGTCCCTGTCCATTAAAACTTTCCATGCACCGTCGAAATTCCTAAAACTTGACTCGCACTTCTCAATCGCAATTTTCTAATTATTTTGTTTCGGTTCATGGTTTAAACGGGTTATATGAAAATACAACCAGGATTGGATTTAGGGAACGTTAAAATAAACATTTGATTGAAAGTCATATTTTCAATTTTGTAGATTTCACGTTTCAATTAAGGTTTAATTTAAACTTTAACCAAACTTACGTTGAATTCAAAAAAGTTATCGGCAATAAAGCACAAATACGTTATTTAATAATTAGACAAAAAAATAATTTCAACACGGAGTCGAATGAAATGTTTTTACTGCCTTTAATTAGGCAGATTGTATACTATTTCTGAAGACGTGGCGGATTAAATATTCAGATGAGCCCGATTTTAGGCTGTTGTTTTCAGTAAAAAAACCATTTCATATAATTTATTTCACATATCTATAACGGCGTCTCTGAAATTCTTAAAAACGAATAAAATCCTATCCTGATAAATCGTATATTTATACCAATGAGAACAAAATCTTATTTCAATTCCTGAAAAATAATTGCGTTGTTTCATAAATAACTAATAAATAAATAATAGATTTCGAAATATGATCAAAGCCGGCAAAAGCAGTGACATCTATTGCGAAGCATCTATTTGTAGGGATATCCCCAAGGAAATTACGTTATATAATATCTGCTTCGCTTCACACTGGAGACAGTCACGGGCCGTATTCAGCATTTTAACAAATTTGGGGGAAAGTTTCTCACGTATTCACTTCCGAGTTTGATTCCAAAATCTATACTTGGTGAAAAATGTTGCACATTTTACATTAATTTAGTTGTACCAACCGAAAAATAACACAAATAATAGTAGCTTATTTCAAAAAGGTAAATTTAAAAAACATCAAGCTATTAGTATTTGCATAAGGAGGCTTTCTGTGATTTCAATCTACTTCTGCATCAATTTTTTCCTGATTGGGTTTAGTTATTGCTCATGTTAAATTGAGACAAACATAAATTGAGAGAAAGTATTTTTCAATTTATATATTTTTGCAAACAATAGGTTGGGTCCTGTATCCACGCAACATTAATAATAACAACGTTATTAACCCAAAACCATAAACAATTTACTGAAATATATTTCATATTTTATTTTTTCATTGATATTTATACTTTACCCTTTATACTACACTGACAAAACAAGATTACAGGAATATCTAGTAAACTGGATTCCTATTGTTATCACACTGATATAATAATGAGAACAGAAATATTTCAGTCATAGCTACTTTCCGATTCCTGTGAAATCGAAATATGTGCACAGGAAGAACTGTGCTTATTAAAGGAATTCAAAGCTTTTAAGACAAATGGAATGATTCTGGTGATAAAAATGATTTGTGGTATAGTTACAACAAGAATGAACTTTCTCAAGTACAGGAATAAAACGCTCTTTGATACAAACCAGTGAAATGTAAACGTGATTATAATTTGTGGTGTTAACTAACAGACTTGAATAATACCCAACAAGGAATAGGGAACAGGAAATATTCCTGTACTAACAATGGAATTACCATAAAGTTAAAAATGCTTTTTCCGTGGAGCGACAGACGACAAAACAATAATAAATACCGTAATACATATTCAATTTCCATTGATGAATGATATCCGATTATTACTTTTAACAGGAATAGGTTTTATTAAGTGCAGGAATTTATTTCAGAGATTACCATTAGCTTATGATTTGATCAACACTTGAGCTTGAAAATTTCTCATTCATGAAGAATGGTGATTTTTAATTAATAATTCGTAACAATAACAATAAATAGCGCCAATTGACGATTTGTGAGCGAATGAGTCGAAATTGCCGTTCAGTACTAATAATACCAATAAGTTTAATATGAATAGTGTGCTAGATGATGTTGAAAATCGTGATCTACTTACCTGAAAATACATTGGAAACATCAGAAGTAAGTACAATTTTTCTATATGATTTTATTCGATTTCTCATTTTTAAACCAATTTTCTCAAGACATTAACAGGTTTTTTAAATCATTACTTTTGATTAAATTCAAACAACTGTCTAAGATTCAACTGTATGAATTGATAAAAATTGATTCTCTTTTTTCGTCAATAAATTTTTTCTTTCAATTTTCCTTTTACCTAATTCTGAAAAACATGATCAAAAAGTGTCAGAGGAAACAATTTAAAAGTAAGTGAAAAACGAACACCTATGAACTGGGGATAGAAATGTATATAATAGCAAGAAATATTGGAAAATGGTTCCGAATAAAAAGAAATTTGTATGATATTTAAGGTATTATAATAATAGTAAATAGAAATTCCTGTAAGATTTGAATAATTAAACTGTTATCAGCAACGAATATTCCACTAATAATTCCTGTAATACGAACAGAATCAAACTATAATAAGCCATGACTTTCTCACTAGGATTCTTGTAATAATCAACGAATTAAACCGTTATCAGCAATAAATATTCCTCTACGAATTCCTGTAACACGCAAAGGAATTTAACGTTTCATGTAACTAGATATTCCTGACGTGAGCAATGAAAAATATTGTACGTTTTTTATGAGTTCCTGGAAAGGAGCGTTGCCGAAGTACAGGAATGATTCCTGTACTTAATATGAGATTTTATTCCTGCGCTAATGAAAGTTATGGTTACTGGATTGAAACTTTCTAGTGGATTTATGTTAGTTGAATCGGTTTTTCGTCAATGAATTTTATTTTTTTTTCAATTTTCCTTTTACGTAATTTTAAAAAACATCATTATAAACTGTCAGAGGAAACAATTATAAGGTAAATAAAAAACGAACACATATGGATTGGAGATAGAAATGTATATTCCTTTTTCAAATAGGATTATGGCTTTAGTCATGATTGACGTCTATTAGTTTATTCGTAGTCAACATTTTTGTGGCATTCTAAAACCTGTAAGTGTGTTTTTCTGTATTGGGTATTGATAGTGTTACAAGTTGCAACCTGTTGCGGTTGAGATTCTTAGAATAATACTATTTTCTATCAATCCATACATTTTATATGAAATAGTTTCAAGTCTTAATTGATAACGTAAAAACCGCCGTCCTTGACGAGTAGCAATTCGTAAGGAACTAAGGACTAGTAGTCTCAATATCAAGAAATTGGGAAAAGAGTTAGAAGCAAAAAAGAATTGGTATGATTTTTAAGGTAATATTATTATAATAACAAATAGAACTGTTATCAGCAATGATTATTCCACTAAGAATTCCTGTAATACGAACACAATCAAACTGTAATAAGCCTAGTGATTTCTGTAATAATCAACGGATTAAACAGTTATTAGCTATAGATATTCCTCTACGAATTCCTGTAACACGCAAAGGAATCTAAAGTATCATGTAACTAGAGTTCCTGGAAATCAACACCGCCGAAGTACAGGAATATGAGATTTTATTCCTGCACTAATAAGAGTTATGATTACTGGATTGAAACCTTTACCTTCTCGTGGATTCATGTTAGTGGAATCAGTTTGTATTTACTACAGACCGCTCTTTTTTTTCACTAGGAATTCCATTTATGAGTACCAAATTCCTGTGATTATTGCAGCTGAATTTCTTGGCATGTGGTATTTCTATGTTACAATGAAGACTTTCACACCATGTAAAGAATTCCGACTTTTTTGCTTGTCAGTTTAGAATCGGCGACTACTCGTTCTTCCCATTTTAGAAAGGAAAATTGTCGAAACTTCGGACATTTTATGTAAATAGCGTTAATTTATGATATTTATGCAAATTTTCGAAGTGGATACAGCATGTGCCATACGCTGTTATTAGATATTCAAATCGCAGTAAATTTGCAGTGTATGGTTTGAAGGTCTATTGATCTATAATTGTATGTCCCAATCTGTTGAAACTTAAGGAAACCCTAAAATACTGTCTACTCGCACGCATCCGATTCTAAAACCGAAATTCTGATTTGGATAAACGACTGCAGCTTTTCATAATACTAGATAATTTGAATAATAGCTATCGAAGGAACATGGACAGGCAGAGACGATTCAAATTATGGACCCTTCTCAGTACTTCCACTCTTTAATTTTCCCACTTACGCGGACAGAAACGTCTTGACAAACGGATTCTTGGGATAAACGTTTCTAATTGTAAACACCCCAAGATTACTGGAAGTTCGAGTTTTTAATGTCCGATTACTGCTTTTAATACGAATATCTTCTGCCACTCGCGTTCTAGGAAAAGCTCTCTCTTTTCCGACTGTGTATGGGGAATAATTGACCCGTAACTTCAAATAGGCTTTCGTTGCATGCCCGGCTCAAATACATAATTAGAAAGAGACTGCGGGATGAAGCGGGTACACAAATTGAACTTTTTCACTAAAACTGGGTAAATATAAGGTCTGGCAGAATTCGAGGAATATTTTAGAGAAGAAAAATAAGCAGAGCAAACACTAAATAAACATTTGCTCAAGGACTCGGTCATTAAAATGACGGTTCGTAAAAGTTCTGCCTTCGAAATCCACATTTTTCGATCATTAGGGAAAAGGCATATTCATCTCTTGCTCGAACAATCTCGAACAGAGTTTTTAACGTTGTGCGGACGCGGCTTCGCGGAAAACCCGTTCCAGAATACTCAAGTGGACTATTTTTTTCCTGCTGCTGCTTAGATATTCGCAACGAAACGCGTACCCCTTTTGTCTAAAATATGCAGAGGAAACGAATCATCTGATGTGCGCTAATTTTTTCCTCAGATCTACATTCGAAAAAGTGCAGCGTGCCAATTTGGACTTCTTCAGTTTGTGATAGAACACATAATCTCGTTCTCACATCAGTACAACTCATTTCATATGCGGAAAATCAAGAAAAGTAGAGAACGTCTCGTTCTATCGCACAGGTGAAGGTTTACCGTAACAGAAACAGATTGAATCGGTCGGTCACCATCCTAGAGCATTTCTCTTGGACCTTTGTCGGTTCGAGGAGGAAAATTAAACATTGCCACGAAGGTATGCAGCGCTTCTGTATTTCATTTATATCGTAATACGTCAGTGACATTTTAAAAGAATATTTCGCTTAGAGATATGCTTACTAAACTCGATTTTCACTAAAAATGGTCAGATATGCGCGAATTTATTCAACCACTTGAGTATTCGTGGACATGGAATGTCGGCAAATGCATACAACGTGTTGCTTTTATCACCTCCAAATGTTTCGTCCTGGCACATATTTCACGCCACATTCGTGAACTCTCACTTGATCAACTAATCAGTTCGTTGCGTTGTCGCTGCTGTAATTCCACCTTTCGTTCAACTCAATTCCACTGCATCCACGATAATCAAAAATTTTCGAAACATTCAGTCAGCAGTACAGTTCAATGATTGAAAGTTAACGGAAGATGATCAAAGCTACAATAATGAATTGCGGGTTCGTAGACCGACGTAAAGACTTTCAATTAAAGCGATCCCAAGATGAGCAGATCAAAAGACTCCGAGAGATTTTATGCATAAAAAATTGAGATCACCTTCGGGCTCAATTCGTGATTCCATTTTTTAATTATGATGTTTGTCTTTCATGTAATTACTCTACACGCCGTTGCCAAACTTTTCCATATTTGCGTTTCACGAAAAAAAAAACCAAATTGGCGAGGTATGAACTTTACCTAATATCCAACGACAAGTTCGCCATGAAATTTTCATTTAGGGCGACAGTCTTTAAGGCTAATGAAAATTTATGTGGATGTTCCGAGACCTAAGTATTATAAAAAATCGGCGAGAAAGTTCATGCGAATCAGTACCTCGTAAAAACTTTTCAACTAAAACTTCCCTGCTTAATATAAGATGCATGGAACTGGGACCGTGTCATTATTAGGTCGTCTCTGCAACATAAAACCGCAGGGGCTGGTTACTAACTGTCTCATATCTAACCACCTAATATGTAACGCCCGGGCGAACGTCTTTTAAATTGAGACTCATGGGCTTCAACCGGCAATATTGAATATATCCCGGATAATTTCATTTTCTCTATTTTATATGTTTGTTGCTATATTTTTTCGGGTACGCTTCAATTAAAATTCGTTGCACGTCAATACAAACAACAAAATTTGTAATATGTTGGGAATTTCTCTGTCACAATCGCATTAATTCCGCGCGCCAAACAAATGAACCTGAAGACGTCTTATTGTCCCCTCATAGAGAAATATTCTTGGTGAAAAGTAGGTAGCCATTCTTCTTTGAAGTAGAAAGGAATTTATGAATAAAAGAGGATCGACGACAAAGGTAAGACGAGGAATTCAATTTAGGCAAAAACATTTTGCTTAGTGGAATTTCCATTAGCGAAATTATTCCGAATGAACGATGCAGTCTTATTCTTCCTCTCATTCTGAAAAATTAAAGCTCATCGTTGCAATTTAAATTTCGTAATTGAATGTATGCTAACATGAGAACGAGGCGCTTCACGATGCGAATGCAAAACAGGAATATCTATAAACCAATCTTTATGGATAGCTCACGTGTCACTCTACGGTGTCACGAAAATTTCTCCTTCAACACGATTCAGACATGCAAATTGAAATGACCGATTTTGTTCGAAGGAAATCGAGAGAGCTGCCTGCATATCCTGGAACGAGCGCATTGAAACAAATTCGTAACGGTGGAGGGTTTCAAAACGGATTTTTGATCCACCGGTGCGTTATTTTAAAGCGTGTTGTCTTTTGAATCTTGTCACATCTTCTCTGGAAGGACATAATGTTCTTAATGTGGTCGTTAAAGAGACTTTATGTGACCGTTTGAGCTTGTTTCTTTATCAGCTTAACGATATACATGATGCTGGTTAACAGCAATCGCGAATATTTGAAAGCGAGTTCGTGTTATAATTACATTATTCTCGACACCAATACTGTAACGATTGACCTGCCGTACTCGATCGATGAGGACCAAAATGACTTACATGAATGTTCAATTATATTGGATCGGATTTTTTCGAGTTCGCGAAGAAGTGCAATTATACAGGAAGTGAACTGTGGAGCTGCGACACTATCTTTTTTACGATTTCACGATATTTTGACAATGCTCATGTTATAATCTATTCTGAATTCATTAATAAATTAATAGACAGGATCATCCAATTCTGGCTGATGTATCCAGGAGTCAATATTTCTAGCCACTCAACTTAGTCGCTATCGCAGATTTTATCTTGGCATATGATTGATGAATGCATTTCCATCTTATTCAAGGGGTAAATAAGAAATGTACTGTGTCTGAAAAATTTTTTAAATCGCCTACAAATTTTTTTTGCTTTTTTCACCCGCATTTGTGAAAAGTGCATATACGTCACAATCACTGAGAAAAGAATACTAAAGGAATTTCTAGTATCACACTGATATAATAATAGGAAAAAAATTCCGATTCCTGTACAATCGAAATATGTGCTCAGGACAGGAATAACTGTGCTTATTAAAGGAATTCAAAGCTTTAAAGATAAATGGAATGATTTAGGTGATGAAAATGATTTGTGGTATAGTTATAACAAGAATGAACTTTCTTAAGTACGGGAATAAATCGCTCGTTAATACAAATCAGTGAAATGTAAAAGTGTTTATAATATATGGTGTTAACTAACGGACTTGATTAACACGCATCACAGGAATAGGGAACAGGAAGTATTCCTGTACTTAACAATGGAATTACCATAAAGTTTAAAATGCTTTTCCCTGAAGCGATAAACGACAAAACAACAATAAATACCATAACTTTCAATTTCCATATTACTTTTAACAGGAATAGGTCTCATTAAGTGCAGGAATTTATTTCAAAAATGGGTCATCATGATTACCTTATGATTTGAGCAACATTTGAGCTTCTTGAAGAATGAGTGAATGAGTATGTTTTCGTGACTTTGAAATATTAATTTGTAACAATAAACAGCTCCAATTGAAAAGTGTGCTAGGTGATGTTGAAAATCGTGATCCTCTTACCTGGGGAATATATTGGAAACGTCAGAAGTAAGTGCAATTTTTCTATATAATTTTATTGGATTCCTCCTTTTATAAATCAATTATATTAATAGGTTTTTTTAATCAGTACTATTGATTTAATTAAAATTATTGTCTTATATTCAATAATATAACAGGAAACAGAAGAGGATAAAATTTTTTCCGTTTAAATTCGAAGTATTCCTTATCATAATATAGTAGTTTTAATGATGCCTAAAGAAAATTTATTTTCAAACTTGCATTAATGGCCCGTTTCTTAAAATTAGAAACTCTTCAATGCGCCCGAAAAAATTATTGTTTTATGTAGTGTACTATTAATCTTTGATTCGACTTATTCTTAAGTAACATATGTTTGAATAATGGAAAATTTTTTATAAATTCTAGGAAGTGCTTTTCTGAAAACAACACATTGTCTGTTTCAACAGAGAAGTTAATCTACACGTTAAAAGGACAAAAAAGGCACATTTTTTTCTTTTACCTCATTTGAATAAGTGAAAGCAACGATTTACATTGATGAATGATATCCGATTATCACTTTTAACAGGAATAGGTTTTATTAAGTGCAGGAATTTATTTCAAAGAAGACTCATTTCCATTAGCTCATGACTTGAACTTTAAAATGTCTCATTTCTGAAGCATTGGTCTTCGCGAGTGAAGGAGTATATTTTCGTGATTTTTAATTATTAATTTGTTACAATATCAAGAAATGGCGCTTTGTGAGCGAATTAATCGACATTTCCGTTCATAAATAATAGTATCAAGGTGTAATATGAATAGTACTCTAGTTGAAGTTGAAAATCGTGATCTATTCACCTGCAGAATCCATTGAAAACTTCAGAAGTACAATTTTTATATATCATATTATTCAATTTCTCTTTTCTTTAAATCAAGACTTTTACAGGTTTTTCTAATTATTATTTTTAGTTAAATCAAATTAATGTCTGCTATCCAATAATACAATAGGAAAGATCATCGATTAGATATAATTTTTTTCATTTCCAATGAAGATATTTTTAAATTCCCATTATTTCTTAGATACAATCAGGGACGTTTGTTAGTTTATTCGTAATTAACGTTTGTATGGCATTCTAAAACCTGTAAGTGTGTTTTTCTGTATTGGGTATTGATATTGTTACAAGTAGTATTTTTCTGAGGATGAGATTTATGGAACAATGAAATTTTGCATCAATTAACACATTTCATATGAAATATATAACGTAAAAACAGTCGTCCTTGAAAAATAGCAATTTGTAAGGAACTAAGAACTAAAAGTCCTAATATTAAGAAATATTGGAAAATAGTTCCGATCAAAAAAGAATTGGTAGTGTTTTTAGGGTGTCATTATGGTCATAACAAAAAAAATTCCTGTAACATTTGAATATTCCACTACGAATTCCTGTAACATTTGAATATTCCACTAAGAATTCCTGTAATACGAACAGAATGAAACTGACATGATTTTTCCACTAATGATTCCTGTAATAGTCAATGGATTAAACAGTTATCAGCTATAAATATTCCTCTACGAATTCCTGTAACACGCAAAGGAATCTAAAGTTTCATGTAACTAGATATTCCCGCCGCACCGTGAGCATTGGAAAATATTGTACGGTTTTTATGACTTCCTGGAGAGGAGCACCGCCGAAGTACAGGAATGATTCCAGTACTTATTAGGTATGAGATTTTATTTCTGCTCTAATGAAAGTTATGATTATTGGATTGAAACCTTTACTTTCTAGTGGATTCATATAAGTGGAATCGGTTTGTTTTTACTATAGGATATTCCTTTTGTCGTTCTTTTTACTAGAAAATCCGTTTATGATTACTAAATTTCTGTGATTATTACAGTGATGAAACGATCAATATAAATAAAAAAATTTCTGAATAGAAAGAGGAATTCGAAAAAACACAGCCGTAAGTAATTCTCTGTATTGTATATCAATCTGGAGATACGATCAAATGAGGATTCAAGTAGTTTTCATTCAAAATTGTAGTTGGTCGTTAAAATGGTGGATGAGCTTAATGCTCGGCAGGACAAACGTGAAAGAATGACCAAAGGTCTGATTAATATTAATGTCTTAGCTGAGAAGCAAAAAATATACAAATATCTCGTAATATTAGATTCGAATATGACACTAGTTGTGGGTTGGTTAAGAAGAGGGCAAAATTCAAAATTGTATCTTCCTGAAATGGTGGATGCACTTAATAGATCATCTCTTGAGAGAGGAGACGCAGGTCTGATGGGGGTTAAAAGGGCTTTAATTCAGGAGATGATAGTCGAGGGGTTGAATTTTTTCAAGAAATGAGCTCAGTTTCGTTATGTTCATTTGAAAGGAAAGTTTTCACGTTCTCATTGATTGAAAGAAACTATTTTGCATCGTTATTTATGGAAAATACATGAAAAAAAAACATCCATTGCCGCTTAACGCAAATTATAAGGAATCTGACGATAGACCAAAATAAAGGAAAAAAATTGCAATAAACCTGACACCAACCCTAATTTACGAATAAAAGGATAACTTGACGAAAATGAATGATTATTCTTGTCCGTAATAACACTTCTCGATAAAAATAAATAAAAATCATTTCTCGATGTAGGTTTCGTCCGATATTGTATGTGGCGAAAAATAGTTGGTGTTGTTTTGGCGAATCCCCTAATTAAGAATCGATTATGTCTGGCTGTCAGAATCCTGTGCGAGTTGTTCATTTACAATCATCATCATCATTTACAATGTCATTGGGGTCATGAGAAACCTCGAATCTTGTCGTGCGTTTTGTTCACAACTTAGAATAGCAAACGTTTATCTGGTTCGAATATGAGGGGAATTAGCTAACAAACCCACTATTGTGCAATTCCAAGTGTCGAGGATCTGCAATCCTTGATGAGACTATAATTTATGCAAGTTATTCCTTCTGCGCACGTCTTGTCGTTTTAAGTCGTTCGACCATGTCCATTACGATATTGGAATGCCGAATTCCTTACGCAACGGGTTTTTTTTCGCGGAAATCGAGAGTCCGCATAAAAATATGAAGCCATCTTTATCTTCGGTTCGTGTGAAAACGCTGGATCAAAATCGTTATGGAGAGGTAGTAATTGCATAAGCGATATGTGCGTATGAAATAGGCGCTCGCAGTCGGTGTAATCAGGATTATTAATCGGTATGTAGTTGATCAAGATCAAGAGTAGTGGAAGCTTTTGCCGCATTTTTTACTGAAGACATGACTGATGTACTGCCTCGGGGCGAATCAGACGAGGCGTTCTCACTCATAACGCTCGCGGAACGACCGGCGACCATACGACATGTGATGGCGGCCACAACTGACTAGCTCTAGCGCTACATGTGGGTGAAAGGTGACCACATTCTATAGCGAGTACACCGTCGTCCGACGATCTTTCCGCCACAGCTTTGCTTCCTTGCCTGTCCCAGTGGCGGACTGAACCCATCATTCGTGACACACTTCCTTGGGTATCGATGCTGACTACCGCCGAGCCTATCCTGCCATCGATCATCTTTTTGGTACAACATTGCTAATCAATTTCGCTATCTTATAATGTGACTACTATAATTTTCTCGCCCACAGAAAACGGTAGACGGCACTGGACTGTTTCATTCTAATGTTTAGCGAATTACAAAGAAGGTGGAACAGTTTTAGTGAAAGTCTCTTTGAAGAGCATAATTGATACTTCGACTAATATTTCATGTCACAAACCAGAAGCGCCCGGAGCCGATTCAACGTTGACTCGGTGTGGGAGTGTTATATTTTTTGAGTTATATAGGGTCATGAAATTTATTTCATTTCATGGCGTGATTCTATTTGAATTTCAAGTAGAATCGATGAGATCGTGACAGTTAATAGATCAATATCTACTATAATGATGTATTAACAATATCGGTTAACGAAGGACAATATTATTTGCTTTTTGGGTTTTTTCAATCTTTCATTTCTTACTTTTGTGTACTATTAGGCCCAATATTCGTGACACTTTTAATTTCTAGTCACATTAAGATTTTTCAGAAATCGCCAAACAATTTTCTCAGAAAATTCTGTTTGATTCGGTAATCCCTCTAATTTCTAGTACGATAATCTTAGAGTCCTATTTTCGATTTTTGGTACCTACAGAATTAACAACAAGAATACGCTTCCGAATTTTCTATTATCGTTTTGGCTCAAAGCGACTCATACAATGTACGCACGTAAAGACAAAAAATGTTGATTTTTAATTAGTAATTAGTTTACGATCAATAAATATCCTTCAATTAGTCCTCATGAAGTCAATTGTTTAAAATTTTCCGAAATGAAATCGGTGCATCCACAAACGTTATAATTGTTAAATGAAATGAAAGAACAGCTACATCCGATACTTGAATGCAGATGACACGCAGCGTATAATGAAATAATGTTTTGCAGAAATTTTACGGCAGTATCAATAAGTGTTCCGGGTTTTGTTGCACTACTGCCGAGCGATTTGTCACGGTATTTTAGTTTTTATTAAATAAATATCTCCAGTCATATTCGAATGGGATTTCAAATTGAACAGTTAGATGTAATAATAGCTATTCATGTAGCTACCTTCATCTCGGCGCTGCTATTCACAAATTGGCAGATTAAAACGGACAACTGATTAGACGTTTACAACTTCATCAATTCGTACCGTACAGAAAACGCTATGCGTATATAGATGATGAAATCGTGATCGGTTTGTTTTAGTCTCACCAATCAAGAAAACATTAGATTTTTCGAAAATTCATGCTTACTACTCCTAAACGTAGAGCGTTCCGAATAAAACTTGAAAAGTGACACAACCAGACACCCTGCGACATTTCCTTATTTATGTGTTAATCATAAGACACCCTGTGCGCTAAGATCCACAGATAAACCTTTCTCTTTCGATAATTGGAGAACTAACGGGTTGTTACCTCTTCGGATTCCTCGGTTTTCACTTCCTGACTTTGAAAAGGCGATACTTGCCCCAAAGCGCCAACTCAACGTTAAGGAGTGGCGTATGAAATGCAAGGCAAATCGTCAGAATAAATCAAAATAAATCCGAATTGGAATAATATATGTTTATAGGTGAGTGTACGATCTACACCACTGCTGACCTTTGAAATAGATAATGATGGTAAATACAAATACGTCATTTATAATCCGGGACACTTACGACAGGTTCTTAGTGAATGTGGTGTCAACCGATAAATTATCGTTCACCTGAAGGAGTACGAGAAATTTCAGTTACGATACGGAACAGCTCCAGCTGAAAAAAAAAACTGTATTGTTCGATCCCATTCTTCATTCAGCTTATATTTCGTAATTGAAATTGTGTGCTATGGTGCCCAGTGGGGCTCGTTTGGACCACTGATGGATAGTGGTCATTACCGGGCCTATACAAGACATTTTCTCGCGTCTTTACATCGTAGAAATGCGGCGTTTCATTTTGTAGTAAACGGAACTAATTATAGACAAATCTACCCAGGCTGGTCAATTCTTCATTTCTAACAAAAAAGCAGCTTGTTGAAATATAAATCATTAAAAAGGAATGGTTTTCATCAGTATTAATTGAACTATTGATTATTTTTTTGGATGCTAACATGACTCAGCGTCTTGGAATTAACATTTATTTTATTCTTGGATACCATACAAACATTTCTGAGACTTTCCCCGAATGACAACGAATAGATAAAGCTTGATTATTGATTGGAAACAGATTCGCTTTTTCAAATTCCGTCTTATCGTGGAAATAAATTAAACGATGTACGATTTGTAGCTGTCGGGTATCCTGATTTCGCGAAATTGAATGCCGCACAAGTAGCCACAGGTGAAACGGAGAAACGCAGTGTCCTCCTACGTTATTTGAAGCAGAGGCCAACAGGACGTTATTCCGAATACTGTTACACGTTGAAAGCGATATCGTGGGTTTCTTAGTGAAGAGAATAGGAATTAACAAGCTAGAGCCAACACCTATAATAATTACTATAGAAATGTACCGTACAACAAAGAGGATTTGTTTCTCGAGAAACAATTGCATTCATCTTCTTTCAACCACTCGGGCAGTGCGCTAGGTTGCCTTAAATACATACATACATCAATTTTCCTCCCGTGGCTATTTATATGCAACTCACTAATTACTATCAAAACGGACTTAACGTCGGAGATAATTGGCAAATCTACCAATCAAGAAAGGAGTTATTTGTTTTCAAGGTACTTATCTGACACTATCCATTCGCCCTTTCAAAAACAACACACTCGAATTTTTCATACTTTTTTTTTCTCTCCATTCGAATAAACAATATTACGCAGTTCTCGCAGGTTGACGTAATGCTGTACCTATTTGAAATTTCGAATGTTCAATTATGTCTTAACGGAGTTGTCCGGATAAAATATTTTTTCGATATTATTTTTCCATTGAATTATGACAGTCACGATATCCTTAAATTATATAGTTTTGGCATATCTATATAATTAGAGAAATTCATTTGATTATTACGAAATGATCAATCATAGAGGACGAAAAAATTGCAGCTCGTAAACTACGGCACGATTTAGATAACTGATTGTGTTGGAAGATGGATTTAATAACCGTGAACTCAATCAACTATAGTTCTCTTTTTATTCATTAATTGTTTCGAAATCAATTGGGAAATATTTGTTTCAAATCACTAATTATTCAGAAATTTATTTAGTTTGTCATGTATGTCGATGTAAAATAGTGAATTGAGTTGAAGTGTGCCGGCTCGAAATGTGCCCTTCAGTATCGTTTGTTCATCCAAGGCATGAAATGAGATTGTTGAGACTTTTGGAAATCTATTGTAGACTAGGGATTTTAGGTACGGTACGACATTCTACTGTACCGGTATTTTTCCAACCGATACGGTACGGCACAATCCCCAATAGCAAGTATAGCATAACCCGTATCGTCAAAAAATTTATATTAGGATATTAACTTCAACTACGGAAGACAAACTTCTAACTCCCTACAGTCCTATTGTTGTTTGTATTGGCTTTCTTTCGAAGAAAAAGATTGGAGTCTATATCTATAGTACCTAATTTTTTCTTTTCTCTTATGCTAGTTCATTTCCTTTATGTTAAAAATTCTTTCTTGTCGTTTTTATATTTCATTTAATTTTTTCAATTTATATAACAAACCCATGTGAGGGTGTCTTTTTAGTGATAATAAATTTAATTCCATCTGAAGATTACTTCTTTCGAAGAATAGACTATTAATTGGACACTACCGGTTCAAATACCGGTACAAAGCAAAAGGATATTAGGGTGAACCGGTATTTTGTTTCCGGTAATATAAGATACATAAGTACCGGTAATTCATACAAAACCAAACATCCCTATTGTGGACTAAGCGAGTGCAATTCAAATAACGAAATCTATTCGACGATGAAACAGAAATGAAAGTTTCGTTCATTCAATAATCACTTTTTTTTTAATCAAATTTGACACCCCCGTCGGTATCTCCCAAAGTGAACTTAAATGGATAAACTGCAAATAGCAAATATTCATTTGATTAATATTTATTGAAGCCGGTGGAACGCCAGTTCTACATAATCATACCAAAAAAACGGAATGTTTCGCCTATATGCCTCAAAACAGCCGCATTTTGTAAGTATGAAACACATGGAAGTATTTTTTAGTTATTAACGCAATATGAATTGTTTTGGCGATTCGGGTTATGCGATATTTGCTTTTTGGTGTATTGTATAGTACCGTATCGGTTGATTCAGTACCGGTACAAAAAAACCGGGTGAAAACCTACCGTTAAAATAGAATATCGTGCCGTACCGAACATCCCTAGTTTTGACAAATAAAATATATTTTTCACAACGAACGTCAGACATCTACATTTCGAGTTCTTGGTCTAAAACTTTAACACATTGATCACAGATATAGCAAATTTCATCAGTATTGTATTAATACTTTTGCGATGATATTTAAATTTTTTCTAGACCTTTTTCTCAATTGAGTGCCACTTTGACGCGTAAACGTAAATACCTTATTTTGAGATTACGATGTGCCAGGATTAGGGGCACATTAGGGGTTCGCAAGATCATGATCTCGGTCTCGGTCTTGTCTCGCAAATCGAGATCGAGACCGAGACTTAGGTGGTCTAAGGTCGATCTTTTTCACTATTATCTAATTATTGTTGTGCTACTTTTCTTCCATTCTGTACCTCACAAAATTTACTGTGTTCGTTTTTTTTAATTCATCTTAGGATTTTTAACTTTACAAGTATAATACTACTTTAGTCTCGGTCTTGTCGCGATCTCGGTCTCGAAAAAAAATTTCTGTATAGGATTTTTCTGATTATCTAATTGTTGTTGTGTCACTTTTTTCCCTCTCACCACTGTTACTACCTTGTTAAGTTCTATTGGTGATATCTTTATTTTATTTTGTTTGTTTTTTTTTCGACTTCATCTCATGATTTGTAACTCTACAAGTATTGTATAATAGATGAAGATGGACGGTTATAAGCGTTGCCCTTGTTGCACATAGATAATTTTCGTCAGAAATCTCAGTTTTGTCATTTATTTATTAGGCATTAGTGATAATTCTATGTACTATTTGTCGAAAATACAAAAACATACAAAGATAAATTGTATTTATTAACTAGACATTTATTTGTCAGACATTTTTTCTATTGAATAATTCCTATTGCAACTGAAACCACAGGAAATTAACAAAAAAAAAATTACTTCAATTCGATCAGATTGTCGGAACGTTGATTGATCACGCAACAAATTTGTTTCTTGACAAATGGTTGTATGATTTATATTTATTAAGTTAAAAAATCGTGAGAAAGATCGGTTTGCGATGAACCAATAACGCATATATTTTCTCAAAAAATATTATCTCAAAGTTCGGACTCATTTAAGTGTAAAATATTCTTAAAAAATCTTGAGTTTTCCGACTATTTTCTGCTTTTTTAGTTCTGACCTGAAATGAATATCAGTCCCTAGTGTTAATTTCAAAAACAATTTCCGATTTTTGGTTTGGAATACAAAACGCGTACGCGAGAATCAAATGACTATTAAAAATACAGTATTAAAATACAGTTACTGGTTTTGGTTCGGTTGGGGGAGGAGGATTTTTTTGTAATTCATAGATACATCTTTTCGCTCGCCACTGAAACTCATCGAAATTTATCATCTACTATGATAAAATTCTAAAGGGAACCGTTATAAAATACGAATCAAGGGGTTCATTCGAAGGCTATGATTCATACGAGACCGAGACCGAAATTATCTCTCGAAGGACGAGACCGAGACCAGCTTGGTCTCGTCAAGTGACCAAAAGATAAGAGTTGAACCAGACCGAGATCGAGATCGAGACCAAGGGATGTTTGTCGACCAGCTTGGTCTCGGTCTCGGCCTCGAAAAATATTCCTTGGTCTCGATCTCAGTTTCGGTCTCGAATGACCAGACCGGGACAAGATTTGGCAGCCTTGATATCTTGATATAGTGCGGTCCTTATCCAGGATTAATATTGATTAAAAAAAACGAAAGTTCACAAAAGCGAATTTTATTTTAAAAAACGTATTCTCTGTTCATTTTCATACGTAATTAACTTAAATATCATAGGATAAGCTTTTTTTTTGTAGAGTTGTGTTATCATTGCAAAAAATGTTGCAACAATCTGTCTTTAGTGTTCACTTTAATGGTTGACACACTGTCGTTCGGTCGCCGTTAGGATATCAAGTCAATAAACCAATTTACGCAAAGGTCCGATAATTGAAAATTCCCAGGAAGGCTCCGGTCGCGTATAACGATAAAACAAAATGGATATGTGTAGTACGTATTGCAATTTACGTAGTTGCCTCCAGTTGCCAATATGATAACCGATCGAATCTTATAAGTCCAAGTAATACCAGTACCGTCGTAGTTTTGCACTTTCACCCGTTCACACGCTCTCATACTGGACGTTGGACATTTTCCCCTCTTCAATGAACAGTCATATAATTTGATCGGAGTTTCTCGAAGATACGAATTCGACAAATCGAGAACTTTCTATTGGTGTTTTCTGATCTTGATTAATAACCGATAATTTCAGTGTCACATTTGTACGACGCGCAATTCCGTTGATGCATCATCTCTTTCGATGTGAATGATAACTTTCCATATATAGCAGTGATAGTACTAGCAGTTTCTCACGTGACGTTGGCGACGTACAAGACATAGATGCAAAAAAAAGAAGGAAGAAGGTTGAGTAACCGCGTGCTCCCTCTTATCCAATTTAATTACAATCAAAGCAGTTTCATACCTTCGTGTTTTACATTCGGAAAAACATTATTGTGAATGCTTATCAGCTCTTCCTATTTCGCACCATGCTTCGTTGTAATTGACAAGGATTCACGTATATTCCTTGTTTGTGTGTTTGTGTCCTGATAAGATGCATTATTTCACACGACAGAATGGGTGTTCGAACAGAACCGTACTTCGCCTCGTAATAAAACCAATCAAGCGCAATCGATTGAAGCGTCCATGTTTCATCACTGAATTCCTGAAATAACCCACACATTTTCTGGAACAGTACCTCGATCGGAAGAATTAATATTTACCGAGTACATATTGGATTTCTGTTATCTGCGGAGTTTCTAATCGGTTTTTCTTTGAAAACGAATGTTAAAGAGAACCGTTAAGCTACAAGCAACGATTTTATCTGGTCAATAAAAATAATCAGCAAATGAGGCCTACAGCCATGCAGGAGCCGACTAGTATGCCACACGATCCTTTGAACTTAGAATTAATCTAAATTCTCCCCTCCGATGTCCCGACTTCGGAATGTCAACCCTTGTTTGACATCCACTTTAGAAATATATCATTTGAATAACTTCGGTTTTATTTTTCAACTCCCTATCTACCCTTGGGGGTGAGTATTAAAGGGATTGAACACTGTTGATTAACGTACCAGCTTCCCTTTTTTAATCGCCTATAGGACAAGTTTGCTAATTTGAAATTTCAGTAGGATCTGAAACGACATATTAATAACAAGTTTCAACATTCCATTAATCCTGCGACTATACCAAAAAATCTGGAAATTGGAAAATCGGTCCTCGTAATTGTCCCAATTTTCAGAATACGCAAGAACCTGAAACACATACATCTTGAAGAAGACGTCCACATATTCAGAATAACGATTTATTGTTGGCCCCCTTAGCACGAGTAATAGCAACAACATTATTTTTATTTTTGTTTCGCTGCACTCGCAGACGGCTATCTAGTAGAAAATTATCATCCGAAATAGGTACTTACCTGCTGCGTGGCGGAGCACGCTCGCTAACTGTAAAAATGGGAAGTTGTTACGGCGACTTTGAGCGTGTAGTTTCAAGTTTCGAGAATCCAGGAAGTGAAGATTCACCATAATAAAATCGTTGCTTCCGTTTTGATATACGATCGTAATGAAATGAACATCTTGACCCCAAGATTAAGCGGCGAACTCTCGCTCGACTAGAAGGAAAGGAATCGATTTAAGTCATTATAAATGAATCGAGTTCAGCCGGTGCTCCTCTTTGAACAATGATGATGGTGACGGAGCATGATTAATCGCTTCGTACCTGTAATGCCTACTCGGTGGTGCAAATTGGTTTCCGGGTATTTTTCAGAGATATTCAGCAGAACAAATTATCAATTATCGATACCATCGCCTATATCAATCAATTTCGTTTCTTGTTTCAAAGATAATTTGAGAGCATTCGAGAAATTGGTCTCCGAGATGACGTTCGTGTGAACCACACATCTAAAGTGTTCCTAGTATTACTGATGCCATTAAACGTCCCTTTAATAGATCACGATCCTCAACATAATTCACTTCTGATGACGTATAGATTTCGCTTCGCATTCAGCTAGGCTGGCCACTAATTTGAAATTAAAGAAAACCATAAGACCACTTCCATATTTTCATTGCGCTGCAATACGTTTTGCTTGTAGCCAACTGATATTTACCCTTTCAGAAAAATTGTCTCTAAGCCACTGAATAGGTCAAGGAACGGCTTTCTACGTTCCTGTTGTTCATAATAAAGTATCAATCATTTGTTTCATTAGTCAAATGATTTTTTAATGACTTTCTTCTTAAGCGTAGTGTACATGGTTTTATTTCTCTCATCGCCAAGTGCACGGTTATTATACAACACTTCAGCCATGTGAACCAGCTGACCCAAAGTGGATTTGCGTCCCTTGTCCCCATAAAACAATGCATGGTCATTATTCAAACTCACAATCGTGCAATCTTGCATACGCAACATCAGCAATTGGAAAATCTGTTCAAGGTTATTTTCAATAGCCCATCTTTTGACTGTTAATCAGCTTAACCCCCGACGAAAAACTGAGTGCGCAGCCGCAGTCCATGATCCGTTTTCCAGATTTCCACCGAATTCGTCCGACGCCACTGCGTTGCACGACAAAGCAGTCGGTAACCAACTTTGTTTGTTTGTGGAATCAGGACATGGTAACCATTAATAAAACAGTGGGATTCTGTATTAAACGGCTCCTTACCTATTCGATCGTGCAAGTTATATTATGGTGCGCTCCTCACACAAATAAATCAATCGGCGGAATATTGCTAAACAATTTCGTGATAGGAAGGGAATATATAATATTATACTGATGCAAATTATTTATTGGACCAGCAGTCTACCGATACGGTTTCAATTCTGCGGTATGATACAATATATGTTTATGGGACCGTTGAAAGTATATCTTTTATTTGCTCTGCTTCCCATAACCACTAGACTATTCCAATCTTCAGTCAAACCATTGACATATTTCATTAAGTAACATCAAATGCACACAGACACTAAAGATATTCGTGATATTCCTAGTACCAGAAGGCGTGATAATATGGCATAAGTCGCAGTGTTCAGGTCTCAATTATGTGAGATATTCCGAAGCACACCAACATTTTGTAATTTGAACATGAAAGGATATTCACTCTTCATCAATCTATATTTCATTTTATAATAAGCACCTGTTACCTTATCGTGGATACTTTCAGTAATTTACACTTCAGATTTCAATTATTTATTACAAATAATTCAAAGCACTAGCGACGTTGCGCGAAAAACCGACTTGACCCCGAGTACAGCAGTTCGTTTCAACAATTAAACTTGACACAATTTTTCTCGTGTAATGAATTCTTCCCGGAAAATCTTGACGAAGCGGGCCAATCCACGAGAAAAAAGATTCACTAATGGTGAATATTAATTTCGTTGGCAAACACTCGTAGCCTCTAATTTTTCCAAAAATTAATTGTCGAAATAAATTGCGCCCGGACGAGATTTTAATGACAAAAAAGTTGAATTGTCGCAGATGCGGTTGCATAAATTGATAATTCCCAAGATATACGACCCTTGTTAAACAACGTGCTTTAATTACAGCGAGGGGTGGTAAGATGAATTAGAAAATGTACGTCAGAACGGGATAACTCTCCTTTTGAATTGGCTAGAACTTTTCGACTAACTTGCTGTTAAATTCAGGAATTACGGACAATTTCGTATCGATTTCGTTCGTTGCCTTATAAACAAATACGTAAAATCCGTTTGTTGAATAATGATCTACTAAATCATAGAGAGTAAAGGTGAGCGATTTGAGAAGCCAATTATATAACGATAATGCTTTTTTCGTGAAAGTTATAATTCATCATATATGAAATGAAACAAGTTCATTATAAAAAGGTTGATCTTACTGAAATGAACATGATAGTCCAAACCACAAGTTCGAATAACTTCGTGGTTCCAATGTAATTTGAAATTGAAGAACGACACGAACTTCTACACTGCTCAAAAAATTAGTTCGTTCGAATTCGTCATATTTCATTTTGGAATGAAAGCCAAAATGGAAATTATGTTCAAAGTTATGAAATATTTTCAAACTGTACCTCAAGTTTAAGTGGAATGCAAAAATTATATAACTCGTTTGATAATTAACTTTGCCACTACGTAAAATGTATCGCTGCAAGTTCTGATATTCCTTATACCATCACGAGCAGTGTAGTTTGACATCAGTAATAATAATGAGACCTTTATTGTGAATCGGAATCATTACAATATGCTCACGTTCCTTATAGTAGCCAGTTTCTATCACGATTTTTGAATGACAAGCTGCATGGATAGAAATACGTCACTACAATATAGCTATCGGCCGCCACTTTAATTTCACAATTGCCCTACCTGTCATTACACGAAGATAAGTCACGTACTTTGGCAAACGGTAATGAACTTCGTATAGTGCAATTCGTCCGGCAAGTTCCATCATATCCCATGATTAACAACGGTAGCAGCTGACAGCTTCTTTTGTTTCTCTTTTCTTCGTTCAGAAAATTGTCCAATCAAGATTTTGTTTTGTTGAGAAAAATGTGTTGTCGGAAAGTAATACTAAGCATTCATTTGAACAATCAAAAATCGGACATGGCCTGAAATTCAACAGAATTTTTTTCATTTGTTGAATTCCGACGGCATCCGCACAATATATTGAGTAAGCGATTCATTAAAAAAGAGCGGCTCACTTTCAAGCAGCGGCTCAATCTTAGTAAGCGGCTCCTTTTACACCCTTTAGAATTGTACAGTTCCTTTGAGATACACGGCTCTTATAAACGAAGCGTTAACTTCAAACTGCTCAGTTTTATTAATTATATAGTCTTGAATATTCGCTCACTTCGAACGGCACACTTGAGTGAACGGTAACGTGCCGCTCACTGGAGTGAATGAGCGGCTCCTTCGAATTGAGCGGCACCATTGAAAAGATCCCCTCATATAAAAAGAACGACTCATTTGAAAAGAGTGGCTCATTCCGATCGAGCGGCACCTTCAGAATGAGCTACACTCCCAAATTGTGCGACCCTTCGGAAATGAAAGGGTCTTTCCAGTTATGACTGGTGCAATATGAATTTGAATGTAATGGAAACAATTCGATTCGAGTTAAATTTGTGTTATTTGAAAATTTATGCTCATAAGTAAATAAGCTAATTGCAATTTGAATGAAACGATTGAATTCGATCCATATTAAGAAATTTTTTATGACAAAATCCGAAAATTTGGTGTAAACCAAACTTCATGAGGCCACTTTTCAAGATTGCGTGATTTCTGCTTCTAACGGAAATTGGTAATAATATGATTATGGCAAATGAAACACGCTATATACCATTTCATATTTAAATTGTATATATGTATATTGAATTTTAGAATCATTTCATATGCAGGGAATGGATCTATGAGTAAGTTTTACCTTTTGCGAGATATTTTGAAAAATATATTAAAAAGGTGTTTATTAGATAGGAAATGATAAGATATTTTTCCGCTGTATCATCATCTTAAAATTAATAAGCGAACGAGTGAGGCGTATAGTTCGTTCGATCGTTCGCTTCGTATGAGATCAGTGTGTTGTGTCATTGACTATCGTTCGTTCGTTCACGAACGGTTCGTTACTTTGAATAACCTGAACGAACGACAATGAACGGCACGTTTGAGTGAGCGGAGCGAGAAGAACCGGCACACTTTAAATGAACGAACAACACAACACTATTCAAAAGTAATGGGTCGTTGCTTCGTTTGGAGTGTGCCGGCTCTTTTCGATTCGTTCATCTAAATATGCCGTTCAAAGCACAATGCGACATTTTTGGGAATTTTGAAAATCTATTTCCGTCTTAAGAATTTATTCTTGGAATCCATGTAACTTGTACACGCATTACTTTTTTCGAAAAAACGTAATCTCGATGTTTACATTAGGTATTGATTCGGCTGAGGAGGTTGTGGAGAAAGGAGCAGCGGCGCCTCCGGCGCTTTATCCGGAACCGTCGGCGGCTCCGGGGGCGCCTTCGGCGCCCCCTTGAACCGCGGCCGCTTGCTCAGATTTTACCGATTTCCAACATAAATTTTTTGTGATTATAGAAGATTTTTGGGATTTTCACGGAATTTCATTCTATTTTCACAGATTTCTAAATTAAAGCCACTAAACGTCCCGAAATTTTAATTGATTTCTTGAAATTTTTGAAAATACGTTTGTACGACTCTCTTTTGGAATTTACATAACTTGTGCACGCATTAACTTTTCCGAAAAATCATAATCTGAAAGTCAATAGTAAATATAAGTATAAAAATCGAAAATCATTGTTTGTTAATTATCCATGAAAGAATTGTTCCTTTAAATACCCTTTCAGAAAAAAAAAGTAAAACTCCAAATTTCGTTCAAAACAATAGGCGCGGTGAAAGCGAAACATCCTCTAAACTTAGCAGTGCATTTTTTGAATTGTGTAAGTGTCTAATCTTATGTTATCATTGTGCACTTACGACCGTAAAATCAAATAATCTGGCACTTAAGTAGGTTGTTCATTCTTAATCACCTTATACAGCATTAAATAGCATAAATAGTACACCCGATGTTCAATTTTAAGTTCTTCAAATTCTCTATAATATGGAGTAACATGTTGTAGACACATACTGAAATGGATTGTTGCTCCTTTTGTTTTCAAAATTTTCAGATAGCGAATATGACGTAAGTAACCCGCACATGATGAAATATTTTCTCAAAAAAATCTCTTCCGTTATTTGAGCATATCTAAGTTCTAAGGGACACTGAACGTTTGGATGGACGTTAGGGTGAGCGGAGCGAGAAGAACCGGCACACTACACAGTAGTAATGGGTCGTTCGTTCATTCGAAGTGTGCCGGCTCCGTTCATCTAAATGTGCCGTTTAGTATTGACATTCGTTTTGTAAGAAGTTTACATTAGATATTGATTCGGCTGAGGAGGTTGTGGAGGATGGAGTAGCGGCACCTTCGGCCGCGTCCGCTTGCTCAGATTTCACCGATTTCCAACATAAATTGTGTTGGTATTATAGATTTAGGAATTTTCCGAACAAACATTTTTGGGATTTTGACCAAATTTCATTCGATAATCACAGATTTCAAAAATAAAGCGACTAAAACGCCCATAAATCTTCATTGATTTCTTGAAATTTTTAAAAATATCTACGTACGACTCTCTCTTGGAATTCACATGATTTACAAAATGTCATCCGATTTTGGTGAAAACTTTCTCATCGAAATGCAAAAATGAAAGGCAATCCAAAAAAATAGCATAAGGTGATTAAAATGCAAATTTTTCAGAATTACATATTTTCACAAGGAATTCGAATCCGGTTTTTGACTTTAGAGACATTTCTTCAGTACAAGTAGAAAGTTATAAAGATAAATGAACCTTCAAGGAATTGTTAAAATAAATTATCATGTTCTGTCAATTTCAAGGATTTTTCTGATCTCACATCATGCCATCACCTGAGATATTTTCTATCGATCTTCTCAGAACTCCCGAAAAGTAACAGAATGTTCACAAAGCTTTTGATGTAGTTGGGAATAACATTTTCAGCCCAGAATGTAATCTTTTAAAATTCGCAAGTGTTAAATCTTGCAGGAATTTCTTGGAAATTTTTAGTAGATCAAAGAGATTATCGAAATGCCAAGTAATTTTGAAGAATTTTTGCTTGATTGTCATCTAATTTCGCCGAGTATTTACAGTTTCATTGAAAATCTCAGAATATATTAAGAATTACTTAGAAATTCATCATGGATATCCTGTAAATGTGAAAGTTTGTGTTAATTATTTGAAAGATTTCGCAATTCAAAAACTATATTTTCAAATTGTTATTTTTGCAATAAAGCTCAAGAAATTATGCCAAATCGAAGAGGGAAGTTGAAGCGTATCCTGTTAGGTTTCCCCTAAATCTGGTCATAATTCGACCGTCTACATGGATGAACTCGTATATCGTACATCGCACGGTCCAGAATTGGTATTGATTCGTTAGCGTGAATGTAAGAGAGCAGTGGAGAAGGGCGCTGTACATTTGGCATTTTATGTTATGATGTGTATAGCATCAACTCGCAATAATTAATCGGTTCCCAGAAGAATGCTAAACAAAGGAAAGCGACCAAGGAAACCTCCTGAGATGGCCGAGGGCAGCCAACTCCTCCCTTCTTCGATCCCAACAGGGACAGAAATAGCTCACGGTCAAACTAAGAGCTGGCCACTTAATGTGACGCTCGGGAATCTGGTGCCTTGCTTGGGCTACAACAAGTCTTTTACAGACGTTACTCAGCCTTCCACTAAACTTCAATTCCGAGTATCACCTGAGGAAATCAACCGGTGCGGTCAATCTGTACGTACATACATATTCCTCCCGGTGATTTCCGTTCTAGCCTCCGTTATCCCTATCGCCACAAAGGAAACGGTTTCGTAGGGTTTTTCCGGGATTAATTTTTGGTGTCAGATTTTTCGAGCAAATGAAATCTGCCGGTTCCCACGAAGTAATGAATCCATCAATCAGACGTCTCTAGCGTCAACAAGGCGTCGGTGTCACAGCTGTGACCCCATAGCAAAGAGTTCCTCTATCCGCTACCCACTCAATCATGTCAACAGCCCTAATAAATATTCACTCTGCAACTGGAACAATATCTTATCTTGTTTGTCACGATTCAATGATGTAATATCTGGATCATTCGATCGCACCTGCTCAAAATTGAATGATATAGTAATCTGTGAACAGCCCGAAATATTTGCCTACAACCATATTAAGAGTGAAATGAAAGAGCCGTTGGGTATTTCGAATGAAGCCGCAAAAAAGGACGATTCATCTCTGTGTAAATCTTTGTAGTGAGTAATGGAATATCAACAGTCTATATTTTCTTCTCCGCGAAGATATTTTAATTTGTTTCTTTTGAACCTTGTCACGTATACTTAATAAAATAATTTTCCATTCTATAAAAGAGCAAAGAACGCGATAAAGCGTTCCGAAACCGTAAAGTGATTAATAAGAAAAAAGGTCTGGGGAGGAAGGTTTTTGAAGCGTCCTGCACAACCCTAGGGACCCGAAGAACTCCGACGCTACAGGCGACCTCTGGCAACAAGTATAGGGATCGTTCGACATGAAATTCGTATTATAAACGGCAAACCGGATTAAATTAGCGTTTTATATCCGGAAAAACTGCACAGAACCTGGGGTATTACGGTTTCTTTATTTCCCTTATGTTTACATTTTGAACTTAATCTTTGTCTGACGTGCCGGTGTCACCACTCTTCACAAGCAGCTTTATTTTCGCCTCCTAATTCAATAAAAATTTAATTCCCCTATATTGTGCTTCGCGCTTCCGAAGCGGGTTTTATTTCAGTTTCCGACGACTATAACAATAATTCATTTCTCTCCTGCCTGCAACTTGGAAGGAATATTGTTTCGTTGTTTTCGCTATCTGAATGACGCCTCCTTTCGTAATACACCTAACTCACTTCCCCTTTTCCTGTCGTTTCTTCGATATCTGAATGCCTGCGAAAAAGGTGAATTGGTTTTTTTCGAAATTACGATCCGTAGTTATTTCATTACTAAAGGAACATCGAGGACCAAAAGTTTCAAGCTCCGATTCTGGTATCGATGAACAATAAAAGGACGAAGGTAAGGCACGAGAACGAGGAAATATATACGGAAATCGTAAATACGCGGAACGTAGAGTGGTGGGTGGCAATAGATGGAAAGGGGATGCTTGTGGAAGGGAGAAGAGTTGTTAAATGGCACCTATATATCAGACGACGAAGGTCCCAATGACCACGTTACAGCTTCATGTTATTGATTTTTTTTCCCGTGAACACTCATCGCCCCTTCGCAAATCGCCAGGGACCACTTGCGAAAATCAAAATACAATTATGTTCGAACTAGTTTAGTTCTAACTAACTACAATTTGCACAGGAACTGAATAAATATTGTGCCGGAACTGTTGAATGTTACGATATGTGAAAAAAATGAGGTGGTCAACTTTTTCCTTCGTCTTCATCAAAGTGTTTCAAGAGTGGAAGTGAACATTTTAGGGGGTCAGAATGACATATCGTATATGGTTGTTGGTTTCCTGACCAACCACTTATTCTACTATTCTGTTTATGTTTAGAGTCATTGAATGGACCCTCAGATTAACCATACCATCGATTATAAATATCAGTTCATTTGAAGGTTTACTCTGAGCCATTATGAAGCCTAAATGAACAAAAATAGGTCAAATCGACCATTTGATATTTTATTTTTCTAGTATTCTGAAGCAATTTTTCTTTAATATGTATTGATGCTGCATGTCCCAGTTCAAATATTTCATTCAACAATTTTTCCATCCAAAAAATGATACACCTCAGTTGATAATTTATACTCATTTATTGAGATCCTAGACTAATCAATATTTTGATCATTAAAATGTTTAATCGCTCTAAATGTTGGAAGTTGTTTCGCTGTAAGATAATACAGTTGGTAATAGTGCACTCACGTATTTTGCCGCCCTCAGGAACTGTCGACCGTCGTCCTAACTCACGAGACCAAGGCAAGGCAGATTCAAGAAGGGTGTTGAGAAGTGGCCGGCGAGGAACGTGATGCGCCCTACAAGATCTATTGCAGATAAAAGCTTCGTAACTTGCGTTTTCGCAATATACGAGCGGTCGTATTTTATTGCAACACAAAAATTGCCGCAACACCTGCAAAAAGTAGTATCGACGTTTGCGTTGGCATTCAAACCGGGATAATGTATTGGAAAATTGATAGATTTTGCGACGGAGTGCGTCGGCGAAATGCGAGCTCGAAATTCCTGCTGAACAGAGAGCAGAATCGGCGATCGTTACTTCCTTCGAACTTCCATTCGCAAGAACTCTCGTCTATCGTTTCAAATATTAACTACCGAAAAACAATAAAGTCGTTTTAATCGGCGGAAAACTCAGGTAGACGTTGCGATGTTGAGTCGAAGGTGCCACCGGGGAGCAATGAACACGTAGACTGTTATAAGGGATCTCGCCGTTTTATACGCGGTATTTATCACATTTCATGTTTGGGCAAACCCGCAAGAGTCCGAATAGAGTTATGAACGCCTTCCAGGGTATTCATCAAACCTCAACGAAGTGTCCCTTCGGTGCCTTCACAGTGCTAATGAAGTTTCTTGATTCGTCGACAAATGACCATTGGTCATTAACTTCCTCAACGATGAACCTCCAAATAGAGCGAATGGAAAGAACATTCCAATTATTCGAACTTGTTATGAGGCTAGGAAAAGCATAAACTCATAGGGAGATTAGGCACCTAGAAATTATTACCCATAATCTGTATATAATACTTATATTACTAATAGTGTTTATTGAGCAAATATATACATCAAAACTTGCACAAAAGGAGAGAGTTCGGTAGCACCGATTTCCCACTCTTTCTACCAATATAGCACAACAAAAAAGAAAAAGAGATTCAATTAACAAACCCCAGACCTATCTAATCATCTATATAAACCAAATACTATCAAAAAACAAAATTTTTTTACAAAAATGAAAATGAAAAATTAATAGAAAAAGTAGTGAGACGTATAGAGCAAACGATGATGCAGTTGTAGTATCGTTCGTTCGATAGTTCGCTTCGTATGGACTCAGTGTGTTGTGGCACTCAGTATTGTTCTATCGTTCACGAGCCATTCGTTACCCGGCACACTTTAAATGAACGAACGAGACTACACTATACAGTAGTAATGGGTAGTTGACTCATCTGAAGTGTGCCGGCACTTTTCGCTTCATTCGTCTAAATGTACCGTTTAGTTCATTGGAATTCACATAACTTGTACACGCGTTACTTTGTCCGAAAAATCGTAATCTCGAAGTTTACATTGGATATTGATTCGGCTGAGGAGATTCTGGAGGATGAAGTAGTGAGCCGTCGGCGCCCCCTTTGCTTAAACCGCGGCCACTTGCTCATATTTTACCGATTTCTAACATAAATTGTGTTGTGATTAAAGAAGTTTTAGGAATTTTTCGAAAAACATTTTTGGGATTTTCACAAAATTTCATTCCATTTTCACGGATTTCAAAAATAAAGCCACTAAACGTCCCTAAATCCTCATTGAATTTTTGAAATTTTTAAAAATACGAACGTACGACTCTCTCTTTGAGTTTACCTAATTTGTGAAGGCCAACATTGATGCAATTTTTGTATCGTTCATTCGATCGTTCGCTTCGTACGAGGTCAGTGTGTTGTGTCACTGACTATCGTTCGTTCGTTTACAAAGGGTTCGTTACTTTGAACGAACGAACGACACTGAACGGCACGTTTGGGTGAGCGGAGCAAGAAGAGCCTGCAAACTTTAAATGAACGAACGATACAACATTATACAATAGTAATATGTCGTTCATTTATTTGAAGTGTGCCGGCTCATTTTGCTTCGTTCGTCTAAAAGTACCGTTTAGTATTGTTCGTTCGTTTGAGAATTTTAGAAATTTATTTGATTTGTGAGAATTTATTCTTGGAATTCACATAACTTGTACACGCATTATTTTCTTTCGAAAAATCATAATCTCGAAATTTACATTGAATATTGATTCGGCTGAGGAGGTTGTGGAGAATATAGTAGCGGCACCTTCGGCGCCCCTCTTTCTTTAAACCGCGGCCGCTTGCTCAGATTTTACCGATTTCCAACATAAATTTTGTTGTGATTATAGAAGTTTTAGGAATTTTCCGAAAAACATCTTTGCGATTTTCACGAAATTTCATTCTATTTTCACAGGTTTCAAAAATAAAGCCTTAATTCATCGTAATTGTTGCCTTAAAATTTCTAAAAATACGTACGTTCGACTCTCTCTTGGAATTTACATAACTTGTGCACGCATACCATTTTCCGAAAAATTATAATTTAAAGCATACAAATGTTAGGAACAGTATCTCATGATGCTTGGTAAATCAAATGCATACAATGAGATCAAAATAGGGCCAAGAATACTCCCTTGGGGAACACCGCTTTTAACGGTGCACTGAGTCGAAGTTTCACCATCATACGTAATCTGTTGAGTTCTTGAGAAAAATGAAGGTGATAATGGTAAACTTTACCATTTCGGTATAACACTTCACAAACGCTTATAACATTATCTGTACAATCTTTTCTCATGAATTTTCAGTTCTTTTTGCATTCGCCAATCCCTTGAGTAAACAGGTTTGAATTTAAAAAATATGAATGCTGCTCTGATGTTGAAGTGAATCAAATTCGCTCTTAACAAAAAAATACTAATTTATTGCAATAATTGATTTGTATTAAATATTTTTCCTATTTTAATTTCCGTACAACTGCTAACCTAATGACGAATTCAATTTCATTTATTTAAAAATCTATTAGGTTTATTGTTTGTTTCAACTAGTGAAAGATGAAATGAATTCGAAGCTGTAAGTTCAATTAAAGGGATCAAAGTTGGAAAAATGAATTCTTAAGGTATCTTTTACTTTCAGGAAAAAATTAGGCGAATGAAAAAGTAGGTTAGAAATATGCGGAGGATATGGTATCAATTTATCTTGTCCTTATCATCTCTTGGGGTCAAACAAGAGATTAATATTTTGTGGTGATTCCATAATATCATTTTTCTACTTCGTATAAAAAGGTGATGTCCATGAGTATTTAATTATTTTCAAGCCAATAGTAAATGAACAGGTAAGGGAATATGGTGGATGCGACAGACTATCTGTGTTCGGACTAACTACGATGATTAGTTGTTAGGTAAGTATCCGTTCGGTTAATTATGGTGTTAAGGTAAGATATGAGATTCTAACAATACGTTCGTTTCCCACAACAGATCAATCTTTTATATTGTTTGATTTTAAGTAGTCTTGAGCGACCAACATTAATTAAATAGCATCAAATTTGGTTCATTTAATAACTTTCAAGAGGTAAATATGTACCTTTATCGTTGCAATTCACTCAAGTGTGCCGTTCAAATTTCACAACTCTTTACTGAGCGACTCGACACTATTACGGTGGAAAAACGAAAACAGTCGGAAAAAATATCGCCACTAGAAAAGATATAAAATATGAACAATTTCTACACAAGAAGCTATCGCTTTAAGACTAAGAATAATCAATGAACAAATTTTTGAATGAAAAAGCAGATATAAAAATAATAAAAGGGATATTTGCGTCACTTTGAATCTCATAAACGTTTTTCCGGCTCAGGTATGACTACTCGACAATACATCAACCATTTCGAACAATATTAACGACGTTTTATTTAGAAATGATAACCACAGAATATATTTCTCATCTGTGGTGACAACTTAAAACTTAAAATTCAATTTATCTTTGACAGCGAATTAAACCAAGCTGATCGAAGTAGTAAAAATCAACTCTTTTCTTTAATGTCATTGTTGCAAGTAATATTCAGTGGTATGTCTATGAACTAAATATCCCATCTATGTCTGGTCTTGACGTCTGTTCTACTCAGGATATCTTTGACTATAAGGATGACAAGAAAACCTAATCAAGTTTTGCTTTTCGTTAATAATACGATATGTTCTCTTTAGTTCTGGTAGCTCAGTTGATATCTAATGAGATATACTAACTGAACTTTTCATCTACTTCTATCTACTTGGCATAGGTTTCTTTTCGATGTCACCACTTTACCGCACGGATCAAACCAGTTTTACCCGTGCGCGAAAGAGATTTCTGCACAGTTGCATGCAATTGGTAACTTTCTACAATAGGTTATATATCACTTTCGTACGTGGTCGTCTGAAAATATTATCACCTTAAATATTCCCCACAGAAGAAACGTTTCCGTTATCTGTAAGAAACATGAAATATTTGAAAAACGAGCATTTTCTTTAATTTTACCGCAGCTACCAAGCTCGCTGCCTCGCGTTCGTCAGCGTGAACTAGAAAAACGTCAAAGAGATAATTATCCCCGGGTCCTATTTTGATATCTCTCCCTCAGCACCCGTCTCATTCTCCTAACAGACATGTATTATCAAATAATTAGACTTCCTCCGCGCATTCAATATTTAATTACAGTTTGCGTTTAACGCCGCAGGATTGCAAAGGGATTTCCTTTAACCCGGGCGCATAAGCAATTTCGAAGTGTCCCCTAAAACAAGCTCGACATGTCAGACGTCCGCCCTCGGGGCGCAGGTCTCGTGCAGCTAAATCGACTGGAAAATGACAAATATTAACCGTTTCATCCCTTTAAATTTGTGCTCTTCAGACCTTGACAACCTAATCACCTTTCAATAATGTCTCGTGCTGGAACGCCCAGGTAATTTTTTTTTACGTTTCTTGTAAATGACTTCCGTTTTTATGAGGAAACATTATTATTGGTTTTGACAAAAAGTAGGTATGTGAGGAAACTTTTCAATTTAATAATCAAGATTAATATAATCCTCATTTGCATCTAAATTTACGGTAAGAAGGCCCCGTTGACTAATTTAGTACCTAAAAAGCCCCTCGCCTAAAAAATACAGCAGTTTCGGGACGAGTTCTACTTCTTAAATAAGAATCTTTAAGGCCTTTATTCGGGGGATGCTTTGGCCCATTAAGGCGGGAGCATCTATTTATCTTTTTATGTGCAATTACTGAATTCATAAATGACTAATTACTCAGCCACAACTGTTTTACCGGGAAAAAGTTTCCCAACCCCTTTTGCGGCAATTTATTGCCATCTTTCGATGAAAGTTCGGATTTTAATCAACGTCAAAAATGTATCTTCACCGATTTCAACCTATCACCTACTCGTTGACCAATATAGGAAAACGATTAATTTCTCCTTCATTTCACGTCGACGGAACTGCAAACTATTTCGAGAAACGTTTGAAGGCATCCATAAACGAAACATTCTTGTCGTGCGGGTTCTAGTTATGATTTATGTCCCCTGTACACGTACTTTCGAACACATGCTCGCCAAAGGACAGTTGTCAACTCAAAAATAGCAACAATTGCTCACCCCGATAACAAATACATTGTCGACCGGAATACAGGACCATAATGCATAATTTATCATGAAATTTTTTCATCCAAACTTTAGTAATAGATGAACCGACGGCAAAGGACGACTGATGGATATTAATTGCACGGATGTCGTATTACCACGACTAGCTTCTGAATTAAGTTCGATCCTGTACGAAATCACAGAATCGACATATTTCTGGACAACACCTATAAATATAAAGTCGCTACCCGGGAAACTGTACAATATATTTCGTCAACATTGTAAACTGTGATTGTTTGACGCATTTTATATACCTTGGCTCCTTGAAAGTTCTATGGAAAACGAAAAAATAAACTTTGACCACAGTTGAAAATTTGTTTATTCTACAGCTAACATTTTTTCTTCACTTTTATAGGCAAGCATGAATTATTGGATCGTTTGCTTGTCGTTATATAACACAACGATTGTTACGACTAAAATAGAGCAGATTCCAGATTACTACTATACGTTGTTGAACTGCTCTCTCTGAACAAATTGATTTTTACAGCATCAAGACAACGCGTGGCTGTTGATGCTGAAAAAGGTGTATGATATAAAGGGCCCGAGCAATTTGGCATGACAGTCCCCAAGTGTAGGAATTCCCTAGACGATGAATCATGCCTAGTTGTCCCTATGCGTTTGGCGCACAACACATGTATGGATTTTCAAAATATTAGGGGTAGAAAAGTGTAAGTTTAATCCCACAGAAAGTCGTATCTTTTGATGTTTTCGCGGATCTATCCGACATATATCAGAACGTGTTCCGACTGCGGTCACGAGAAATATCGTCCGCTTAAGAGAAATAGTGCTAAAAATTTCATTGTCGGAGATTTGTTATAATGGGCGAATACTGTACAAACTAGGGGATTTGTTTACCTATGGAAGAGAAGTAATCGCCGCCTCAGGTTTGCGGCGCTTGGTAAATTCTAAAATCATCCGGACGAGCCTCCTTACTGTTTAATGGCATATTATATTACTTGGGTTTATGTCAAATTTGGGGCATATTAGAGTTGCTTCAAGGGATATTCTAGACAAATGTTGACTATTTAAGCTCGCGTAATGGTTATTTCCGCTCATTCAATATGCATATTCAATTTGTTTTCCATTATAATCTCTTAAGTATTAAGATATTGTCGAGGTTCAAATCATTGCGTTAATCGCGGATTTGATCTCCATTTCTTCCCGAGGGGTATGCTACGGCTCCCACAAAAACTGCGTCACTCAAAAAAATTACATAGAAACAACTTCGTTTCCGCAGAACAAGCACGAAAGTCGATACACACCCAAAGTGAAGAAATCAATCGGAAATATCAGAAGTCGTCGCCAAGGCGCTACAGAGGGTGATAAACTATAGGGAGGACGTCATAAACACATCTTGAAGGAAACACGGAAAACGAAAAGTCATTCAAGGCCAATTTGGCCGATGGCCGTAGCCATCGTTAGCAGCTATATTACAATGACTCGCCGAAATGAATCGCTAAAATATTACATATAATTATCGGAACATGTGCCTCCAGACTTCGACTCTCCATCGATGAAAACTTGATCAGATTTTACATTACTCGCAGATGCGACGAAATTTTGAACCAATGCTAAAAGAAAATTAGACCGACGAAACTGGTCTATGTATCGCAGATTGAAATAAGATATTCAGAAAGAATATTATGACGAAACTATTTTTCCCAACATTATATGATTTTTTAGACAAACCTTATTATACTGATTATATAGTAGCAACCTTGTTGATTCCCTGTGTTTCAAATTCTGAATTTCAGAGGTATTAATGTAAACTGAAATCGTCATCTGTCTTGTAAATTATAAAACCAATCAATCAATTTAGTTGGACAGAATTTTAAACCTAAAGAAGAAATAGAACAAGTCAGGATTGGACACGAATTGATTAAAAAAAAATTGAATATATTTTCAATGAACATTACTATAACATAAGTCAATATCACAGTGAAAATGTATATAAAAATAATGAAGAAATTGATCGGTGCAATTCATTTTATTCAACATCGACAAATCCAGTTCAGTCCATGATCCACCAACTGAACTTCCGAGCTATGATGAAATAAAAGCTAAAACCCTAAAGGAAATAAAAACACAGATCTCAGAATCTTTTCAATACATGTCCTGAAACAGGAATTTTTCCAGATTATTAAAGTGCCTGTTGTTCAATACCTCGAAAAAAATCAAATTATTAATGAGAACCAATTCGGTTTCAGAAATGGACTGATGATTCAATAAGAAAACTAACACAAATTATATATGAACATTTGGATAAAAATGTTCCATCCCTCTGCATCTTCATTCGCCTAACCGAACTGTTCGATACAGTCTGTCAAAGAAGGGTTCTTCAAAAATTAGAAAGGATTCAGAGGACCAATTTACAGACTAATAAGATGTTACCTTTTGAAGCGAAAAAAAATTGTAGAAATCGATAACTCGCCTTTTTTGGCTGAACTTGTTTAATATGGCGTCCCACAAGGAATTGTATTGGGTCCGATTTTTTTGTCATCTATTTCAATAACTTGATGAAAATTAAAGAAACAAATGGAATTATATGCTTTGCTGACGATGCTGTGGTACAGTACACAGCGAAGTCATAGAAAGAATCAAAGGAGATAGCACAACAGCAATTCTTAAAGATAAAAGAATGTTTAATATATAACAAACTCAATTTAAACATAGAGAAAACCAAATATTTGGTTTTTTTGTCATATGCGTCTGGTCGTCTGAAACTTGGGAATTTAATTATCGATAAAGAAACCTGATTAGCTGAGACAAAAACAACTGAATTTCGTGGAATTACAATTGACCAGAATCGAAAATGAACTACGAGGACTGTTATTTAAATTTAAGTACGGACGACAATACATAGATATCAAGTATATGAAAATTTTTTATAAAGCATTAATTGAATCCCAGATTTTCCATGAAATAATTGGATGAGGAGGATCATTCAAAAAAATTAGAATTTCTGAAAATAATTTATACAAAAAAAAACATTTTCGAGTGCAAATATCATTGCTACATCAGAGATATCAGAGACAAGTGTATTCATCAAGAATTATCACAAACACCATTCGTACTGTTAAAATGAAACAAACAAAACAAAAGCAATAAATCGAAGATATCAGCTATAAAGTCGTTAAAAAACAATAGGACAAAGATGTCATACTTATTTTGCACCTAAACTATTACCGGGACACCTCAAAAAAATTTGAAAACTACAAATTATTAAAAACTACAACTATGGATGAACTTGATACTACTAAAATTGTATTTGATATTATAAACAAAAAATACTAATACCCTTTTATTAACGACAATAACAGATGAACAGAAGAAGGAAAAATGGAACAGAAAAAAAAAATGGTATACTATAAAATGATAGATAGTAAACACATCTACCACCGAGTTGAAAGAGAAAAAACAAAGAAAATTGAATTTTTGGTTTTAAACTCGTATTGTTTGTTCAAATTCCACACACGTACAGGATTTAATGAAAATATCTTCTGTGTTGTAGAAAGTTTATTTTACCCTCTGAGCTCAAAAATCCTCAAATTTGTCAGAAACTACGAAAAAACTATTTTCGATTAGTTTCTGAGATTGCTCGATACCATGGTTATCGGATTTAATATTTTCTTATTTTGACATCTACTTTAACTAGCAGCAGTTTTTTCTAATGGTGAATCTTAGCTGTTATTCATCGTACCATGTTTCACAATCTATGAATCAGATTTTCTGAGAATTTTATTTGTGGCCGCCAATCGAAAATATTTATTATTTAATCTTTATTGACTGTTAGCAAATAAAAATTATCGTTATTTCACAATTCATGATAGATGTTGATGTATTTGTTCCTTGGGAAAGAAAATATTCAATGTAGAATTAACATCAAAATATTTTTTTTTGTGAAACAGCATAAGGTTTTTTACGAAAAAATTTTGGAACAATGCATACAACTCAAATTTCTGCAATGAGATCGTGTCCCAATTCCATTCAGTATAGCAGTTTTTGTTCGATGTGTAAAATATAAAATGGATAAAATAGAATAAACACCAAAAAAAATTTAAAAATACAAACTATTTTTAAAAAAACTGAAATTAGAGATGAACGTTGCTACTACATATTAAGATTACGAATGATAATATGAACAAAAAATTGTACTACGCTTTTCTTGAGGACGATGACGAATGGACAGAAGAAGGAAAAATGGAACAGGAAAAAAATGGTATACTGTGAAAATGAGTATAGTAAACACATACCGCCCAATAGAAAAAGAAAAAACAAAACAGAATACAGGATTTAAAAGAAAATGTGCTGTCAAAAATTTATTTTACCTTTTGAGCTCTGTATGTGTGTATAATATTTATTGAAAAGTATCACATGTTTCAATGAGACATTTTTTCTTCAGAAAACGTCGAGATTTTTTATTCCAAAGGTCGAAAAATGCCCCACAGTTCGACAAAAATCAGATATTATAAATAGGTTAAGAATAATAATCTTTTGGCACCTCTCTTGTGAATTATATGATCAATTAGTTGACATACCTAAAAATGTGTCACGTTTCAATGAGTTTTCTTTTGCTGAAAATTTTTAGTGACTGCAATTTTTGGATGTCAAAAAATATCTGAAAAAGGTTGAAATTATCAAAGAATTGAAAAAAAAACAGTTTCAAATGAACCATTCGGAAAGATGTCAGATGTAATGAAGCATCAATATCATTTGATTAATTGGACTAAAAGTAACTGAAATAATAAAATTTTAAATATTTAAATAATTAAAATAAAGAATTAATGAATTGATTCAACCCAAATTAATGAAAAAACTCAATCAATGCGATTTAAGATCACACGAACTAAAGAACGTTCCAATTATTATGTAGGAATGAGTCCATTCTATTAAATTATAACCGAAACGAATTTCATACAATTGACAAGACAGTCAAGAATGATCATAAGAATCCTTTCTTTTAGCCTCACTAACAGTGATATTACAAAATTCTCCCAGACATAAAAACTAACAAACTTACTCGATAAGTGACATTATGCAATACCACAAAAATACCTAAACTAATTATCCTCGTTTGCAATTAAACGGAAAATATTATTTCAAATTACGCATAATGCTGAGAGCTATTTGCCTTTAGAACACGAACGCGATATTCTTGCACAACTCTATTTTCAGTCCGAAGAAGCAGTCAGGGTCAATTATTCGTGAAGTTATAGGTGTTTATGAAAGCAAATGGGTAAATGTCGTTCTTTTCCTCAATTCCCATTGACACGTGCCAAAAGACTGTAGCCAGATCTGTCCATTATATTACACAGCAAGTATTTATAGGTCCTTGTATACACACATACGTCAACTAAACTACACCAAACATCGAAGTAGGTCCTGTGTCTCAAATTTAGAGTATGCTTAAACGGTTTGGAATTACACAAAGAATTTCCGCTATATCGAATGATCGAGTTTCCCAATGCGATCCCAATTCAAATGTGTTGAATGACGGTTTCCGAATTATTTGGGAACTTCATGGAATCATTTATTTTGGGCTTGGTCAACTGAAATAATTACATCCTTGATGTGACGCGAAAATTTCAACGGTATTTTGAAAAGGATGATCGTTATATCCTAGCTCTTAGCGGATGGATCAAGAACGAGTTGCTAAGTTCAACAGTCGCATTATATGCAAAAAGGGCAAATGTTCTTGGTTTATAGGTGTATTAGAGGATTCGTGTCGTCGTAGTTCATATGCGTCAAAAATTCGCAATATCGTCGCTAATGAACCGAGGGCATTCGTTACACACAATTTTTCGTTCGCGGTGAATTCTCGCTCAAGCGTATTAACACACCAATAAAAACAAAAATACTCTCAGCATGTGAATTATCGTACGGTGACCAGACGTTGACAGCTGTCGATAATAAAACCGTGTATTTTTAACTGCCGCTTTTGCGGTAAACTGTTACTCATATCTTTTAGATGGGTGGCCTCCGAACTGCATACATGACAATCCGACAGCAGGTTCGTCGAAGTGCATTCGACGAGTCCCGGAGTCCTCAAGGTGCGTTACTTGACCTTGATCGGAGATGATGATTTTTCCGGACTTTTACGCCTCGTGCATCACTTTTGTAGATGTCTGAAAGCTGAACACCTTGTCTGCACCATATTATTCGGAAAATTTTATAGAAGTATGCGTTTGCTGTGTGTAACTTTATTGTCATCATTGAATAGAGGCAAATTTTGACATCATCTATCAAATGAATGAAGGATTGCTCGTTTCCTGGTATTCTATTTTCCAAGTAGAGAATCGGTCTGAAAGTGGCCCTACGTAAGTTATAAAGCAAACTGAATGCGCGCTTGAGGCATCAACTGAAGGAGGTGGATGTAGTTTAAAATGTCTTCGGGCTTAATTCAAGACCAAGAAGTCGATTCCGAATTCAGTTCCCTTTGCGAGCGAAGCGGGGACAAGTCCCATCAGTAATTACGCAAACTTGTTCTTAGTCCGTGTATTATTGTACCGATTGCCTTCTCGTAGCTTCCTTTTATCCATGCATCACCGAATATAATTATGTTTATAATAATCGTCCGGACGGCGCAAAATACACGTTGAAAGACGGGGAAATCGACATTTTTTTACTTTCAGTTTCGTTGCCCTCTCCCTTGGGAAAACGACATTCTGTCGGGCACGAAGTTTCATGTGATCAACCTCGAAGTGCAATCATTTGGAGATGTTAGTGCCTGTGATAAATAGAACAAACGGTAATTTAGTTCCCTATGTCCGGCAAAACTAATTATTTTTCAAGGAATAGGGACGTGCCAGGAGAAACGAACAAAAACCTAATTACAGAAACGAGCGACCTGATGACAACACATTACAGTGACGTCCGAAAGGACTCGTCAAGCTACTTCCTGCAAATTGTAGTTTGTTTCTCACGCTCGACCAGTCTAAATTATCTAGAAGACACGTAAGGGTGTATATATCCCCCCGGGTCTCTGACGGAAACCTCGACGAATTCGTTGAAATTCCTGTATTGACGTTGTCCAATCTCGGGGATAAACTACAATTGCCGCTGATAACGTAAACGCTTACGGGACAGAGTTTAATTGGAATTAGAGCTCCACGACCCCCTGTCATCAGTTTATCTTGTACACACATGCTGTCACTTTTCGAACTCGATTAAAAGTGAGCTCAAGACCGAAAAAATCGTCCCGATTTTTGTCGTGCATTCTCGGGATTGTCTTTGAATGCGCAACGGTGAAGCGAAGAAATACGACCGTTTCTCGATATAAAGGGCGTCCGGGGTTGACAATTAAATGTCTAGTGGAATGAATTGGCGTTTGAGGGCAAAGAAATTGCCGTGGGGTCAAGAGAGGCCTTGTATCTGTACGTTTGTACGTGAAAGGCCGTCGAAATGGACGTCTGTTCACTTGTCTACGTGATGGACATACTGACGCGCGACAGCGAAAAGTAGTTCCGATTCTGATTTCGAATAACCTTATCAACGATTCACCGAAACTTCCCCTTCACGCTTAATTGATTCCATACATTTTCCAGCTTCCATTTGTCATCGTAGACGATTGATACTTTGTGATACTTCCATTTCTAAGGACACAACATTTTTACGCTTGAATACAGCAATAATCAATAAATACCTATTTCGAAGTACATTTCTGAAGTATTGAGGTTTAATGTTCCATTCTCAGAAAGCACAGAAATGTGGAAACGTCTTATTTCTCTGTGCATCATACTACATGATCACTTTACAAACAATAAGTTCAATGTACATACATATTCTGTTATTCAAATGTAGGGGGATATGTAAACATTACATACAGTTCAGTTACAGTATCATGTTTTTTTTCAATAAATCAGAAATATGTCTTTTGGTTCTCCAAGACAATCACTGGGAGTCGACCGGCTTCTGTATACATTTCGTACATTTGGAATGAAAAAAAAATTCAATTTCCCTCAATATTCCAGAAACACCTTGAACCAACTGTTATCCCATCAAACCGTCTTATAGGTAATTCATGCGACATTCAGCGATAACAATAAAGTGTTAATGCGATCCCATAGGAGTTGGAGACATACCGGGTACGTCCGGTGGTGGCAACGCGTTTCAGAGGTTGGCACAGCTACCGATAAGGACTTCTTGGGCCTTCTTTTCTGGCGCTCGTGATAAGCATGCTAGGAGCGCGATAACGGCCCAAGCTAAGCGTTCGGGCTGTCCCTGAAGATGGATGGTTGTCGCGGGAAATCCACCCACCTATATCTCTACATTCGCCGCACGTATTAACGACTTGTGACAACTGTGATCTATAACACTGATTCCAGGCCGAAAAATTGGCGTTCTTTCGCACGAACTGCGAACGTTGTGCGTTTCATCACATTTAATTTGAATCTGCGAATCGTTTCAACCAGTTGCACGATATCTCTAATCGATTACCGTTTTCCTGTCTCTTTCTTCTGTTTACCGCTGAACGTTTACTCCAATTTTACTATCAGAAATATTTTTTAAGCAGACTGACCCGATCGAAAATTTCCTCTGGAGATTTGAAAATATTCATCATCTCACTTTTCGCAAATTCATTCATGGAACTCATTCATCTTGCGAGGAATGAATTGGAATGCAAAACGAATAGAAATTAAGTATTGGAGCTACTTAGGGGTTTACAAATGGACATTCGAGAAACAGTCGATATTCAAAAAGCAATAGTTCGTCGACCTCTTCAATGTATTCCCTAACACATCACTTTGATCAAAAATTGTTATATATCAATGCCAAAAAGAGCTCAAGAAGAATACTAAATTTCAACCAAATATCTTTTTTAGTTGTACAGAAGCTTACGTGGTTAAATGCTGTTATAAGTTTGAATTATGTAATATATACTCAATCTCCAACAATATTTAACAATTGCCTTTTTAACCGACTTCAAAAAGGAGGAGGTTCTCAATTCGACCTGTATGTTTTTTTTTTATGTTTGTTACCTCATAACTTTCGACTGGGTGAACCGATTTCGATGATTTTTCTTTCATTGGAAAGCTGATGCTTGCTGTGTGGTCCCGTTCAAATTTGGTTCATTTCTGATAACACCATCTATGAAAAAACCATAAAACCCTTCATTTTTGTTAAATTTATGCGCGACAAACAGACGAATAATTCTGTATCAAATCAACCGATTTCGATTATTGTTTCTTTATTGAAAAGGTAGTACTTTTGGGCCCCGATCACTATATACGCCCCGATAATTTGATGCGCCTAGATATATCTATTTTGCCCCGTTTACTATATGGACGCTGTTCGTTTCGACAGTCATAAGTCAGGGATCCGCCTCGGTCGCTTTGTACTATATTTTGCTATGTTTTTGAACTCAGAAATTTTGAGCGGGTAACTAGGTGCGCGGCAATCTGGATACATTCTTATTAGCTTTCTTATATTAGCTTTGTAGCCGTAGTTAGTTTAAAAATGAGGGAAAGTTTTATAAAACACAAATTTTACTGAAAAAAGTCATCGATATAAAAAAGAGTTTATTCATTTTGTAAAACGACTCCCTTCCATTTGTTTTCAGATGAAGTATAATCTCGGTAGAAAACTGGGATATTAGAATAAAATAGCATTGATAGCTTAGAACGCATTTACTTGTTCAACAAATGATTCGCTTTCCACGTACAAACTGTAAAATTAACGAAACTTGTATTAATTATGACTTCGAGTGTCGCAGTTAAGTTTTCTTAGTCTCCATATTTCTCTTAATGATCTATCGTCGTGCGGTTTATTTAATATTTTGCTCGTGTCCAAATCTGATAGAGCTATTCCATCTAAAGTTTTGACACGACTTAGTGCGACATATATTTGCCCTTTTGCAAAGTTTTTTTTTACCAAGGTCGAGGCGTTGTCCCATATGAGCAGCACGTTTAGTAGGTCTACCCATATTGACGCAACTTTGTTATCGTACTTCAAATTCACTAAAAATCAGAAAATAAAAAACTTTTTACAAAAAAAAAACCGACTTCATATAGAAAAATTTTGAAAATATTGATGTGCACTAAAAATTCAAAAATAATGATCAAAATATTCTTTAAAGTTTTCCTTGTATTAAATGACATGAAAAATTTTGTAATACTTTAAATTCAATCAAATTATTAGTATAACATAATGTAGTTACAATTATTGTTATTTTTGGAGTCGGTGTCAGCAAAGAAAACACCACAATATACGTATCAATAATAATCAAACAAAACAAACCAACTTCAATACGACACTATTTTGATGCATCATGTAGACTGACACCGACTCCAAAAATAACAATAATTGTAACTACATTATGTTATACTAATAATTTGATTGAATTTAAAGTATTACAAAATTTTTCATGTCATTTAATACAAGGAAAACTTTAAAGAATATTTTGATCATTATTATTATTTGATCATTATTTTTGAATTTTTAGTGCACATCAATATTTTCAAAATTTCTCTATATGAAGTCGGTTTTTTTTTTGTAAAAAGTTTTTTATTCTTTTTCAGTTGCAAAATGGTTTGAAGAATGTATTTGAGGTAATAGGCGCTAATTTTTGGGAAATATTGGCTGGAATGAAGAATATCTTTATCATGCACACGAGGTATAGAAATGCTCATGAAGTAGGTATGTATATAATACAGATTTTACAACTCACGATAAATTGGACCAATAGCAATCGAGCATATGATATAATCGGTTTGGTGTGTCGGTGGGTCAATTGAACTAACGAACACAGAAATACAGAAATAACGATATAAATGTGAACATTATTCAATATCTGTCACAGAAGTGAATGTTTGTATCGACATATGCCAAGATACACAAAATCAAAATAACAACTCATTACACTTGATGCATTCATTGTATAATTCCATCAAATATCACTCGAACGATCGAAAATAAAAAATATTTTTTTCTCGTCACTCGATGTAACCCTTTCGCAGTCTCGTGACTCGGAAAAATATTTGGTTATTTTCGATGCTCTTGTGCTATTACTGGTGATAACTTAATTGATACCCTAAACACATTACTTTTAGTCTCATGACTTATAAAACTTTCTACGTGAATGCTTTATAGTTTGTTACACCTATCTGAAACCTAGTAGTTTCTAATATTGCTGTGTATTCCATAACGAGTGCGGAAAATCGATGATTGCATGCGACTGTCCCTGCGATGAACGAGGCGGAGCGAAGCGGAGCCGAGTGAGGCTAGACACAAGCGATGAAATCTGACTTTCCAGGAAGTACATTTTTCAGGCGATCACAAAAATGGAATTAAACCAAGAAACACCAAGTAACTGCGAATTTCCCCAATATGAAGTGGCATCTACACATTCTATGTTCTGCGTTATCTAACCTATATAAATGACATTCGTTGAGTTAGAGATAAAACTTTCAGGAGACATCAATCGAAATCAAATTATTTGAGGATGATCTATACTCGTAGAAAGAAAAGGTTTTTCATACGATAGCATCCGAAAGTGACACTTTCTTTCTTCTTTTGAAGCAGAATTTTGAGGGAGGATTTAGAATTTTGAAAATCTCCTATGACTATTTGGAATTCACATAAATCGCATTGCATTATCAGAAAAACCTTGAAGATATTTAGTCGATTGAGGAGGTTGTGGAGGACCGAATAGAGGCGCCTTCGGCGCCTTTACCGGAGCCGACGACGGCTCCGGGGGCGCCCCCTTCGCTAAGACCATTTCTGTTTGATCGAAATATACTTTGTTTGAAATATGGACAACGGCACCAACAGGAGTCGGTTGTTAATTCAGCCAGCAATTCACCACTGCTGCCGGTTATCAAAGCCGTTATGGCGTCGATGATTACGAAATTTATCCCCGGTTTCGGCACTAACTCCGTAGATTAATTTGAGAAATTCTTCAGTTTAAAGCATTTTCTATATTTTGATAATTTCTTCGGTGGAATTTTGAAATCCTTCTCGTCTTTCATTTCTGTTTTATTTTACTTTGAGCCGAAATTTCGAATTTGCATTCAACGGATCAGTACATCTGACAACTCCGGAAAATAACAAATTTTTTTCACTTTCATCATGATACTATTAAATTAAATCAACAACAAATTCGACGAAATGAGTTCAGTTTTCATGATTTTCGCGCGAAAGTCGTTTCTAAAACGAAACGCATAATCGTATCAACGCCGGCCTCGACGGCGCGAACTATTTAACACATTTTCTGAATATGGCGAAAAGAGGGATATTTCATTGTGAAGACAAAGTAAATCATAGGCAATTAGTAAACGCCAGTGTAGAGTGTCTGCCAAATAGGCTCGGTAAATGAGGAACTGGCAAGCCATAGGTAAGTGACAGGATTCGAAGTAACCAATTGCTGTACCAATTATCATTTGTCAAGTGGGCAGTTAATGAAAGTGACCAGAGGCTATACAACCACCGGCAACTCATTTACAGCCGCCCTTTATCTTCCTAACCCTTCTGGGTCCTACCCTTGATACATGCCAACTTGTCACAAGCAATAACTACGAGCCCCTCGTTCTCGATGTCTTCCACATAAATTATTTTCGAATATTGTCAATATTTTGTCACATGTCCCTCTATGTCTTGCGGGTAACATCAATATTTGACGGTACACCGCATTATAACCGTTCTGTTTATTATAATCCATTGTCTGTATATTTATAGACATAATAAATATCGCCACATTTATTAAGAATCCTCCTTCAATCCCACTCTAGCCACTGTAGAGCTTCAGAGAAAAGATATAAGCCCCGCTTTTTCTCCGAAGGATGGCGAGAAAACTTTTTATCGATATAAGACTGGGATATCCCAACATTAAGCGATGTTGAGAACAGCTGTGTAACCCTTTCACGTTTCCTAGCTCATTTGATGCCCTCCCCTAGAAGAATGACATCTAATGAATCGCCTGTCATTCAATCAATATAATTAGATTGTTTTTACGAACTTCGTGTGTGTGGAATAACTGTATGTAGTATTAAGAATGTAATGAAATAACGGGCGCATCTTGGGATTTGTGTCCCATACACATCATACTTGGAAAAGGGTTAGAACTTGATATGAGATATAATATTAACAGCAAGGGGAATGGTTCGACTTGAAGGATGCGACAGAATTCGAAGTGTCTTAGGTACAGGAAATATGAATAAGAATAAAAGCACTCAACAGTATGACAAAGGATAATACATCAACTTTTATCGCAAATATGACTAAATTAACACAAATTACTTTGTTGCGGGGCGTCACAATCAGACAATTCACTGTCTTTATTTTCACGGTTTATTAATATTTCTGTACCAACGTAGAACTGGAAACCCGAAATAAGTGCATTTAATCGAAATTTGATGCCTTGTTACCCAAGAATATATAGAAAAGTCCGAGTATTCTGGAAGAAAAATTGAAATTTTCTAAAATATTCACAAGTATTTTAAATGACGAATCAGGGATTCGAAAGGTACACAAAATTTTCAGTGGTTCATAAAAAATTGAAGATTTCTTCAAATTCATTTGATTTCTTGATATTTTATTCCGCTGAAGTTTGATTTCTTGATTCATGTTTTCGTTATTGCAGAAATTTTCTGAACATTTCGACGAAGTATCAGAGTTAACAAGAAGAAACTCTCAATTTCGAAGAATTCCAAATAAAGAACAAAATGTTCTATATTTTCTGATATTTATTTTTCTTACTTCAAATTTTAGATAATAAGCATGCGCATGAGCTAACATGACGGTACTTGTGTCTGAGTGTGACCAAGAGATGCAAGTACACAACGCACATGCGCGAAACGGCGACCGTAGCGCTGCAGCGGCGGAATTCCGTAACGGTACCCTTTTAATGAATCAACCTGAAATCGAGATTTTCGTACGTTTCTTCGAGGTTTTCATTGTCATCAAATTTTGACAAATTGTCTCAAAAGTTTGTTTTGTGGATTTTGTCATCAATATCGAGTATATTGTTTTGTTTGAGTTTTGATTTTGAATTTACTTTCTTTCTCTTTCAAAATTTATGATTTATATTATTTATGATCACCAATAAAAAGTACTGAACGAAGGACTGATAAGTAGTCGACAAAATTTTGCTCATTTCCAAATAATCCATAATCGTTAAAAGAGATAACTCAGTAGGAAAGCTCCTCAGTGTTTTTTTCTGGAACGAAAAGCAAACTCATTATAACGAAACCTGATTTGTTATTTTCGAAATATGAAGAAATGAAAAACGAAAGAGTGTTGATTTTTCACCCACCAACACGAATGACGTCAAAGTTTCATCTCGACGACTGTACCGAGACTGAGCGTAAGATCAGGTCCCATTCTTAGAAGGGCAACATTTTATCAGACTTACGTAGGTTGATTAGAACGAAACTTTGGAACTAATTTGTTGGGGAACTCCAGAATGAACATCGATTGTCTTGGGCGTCCTGAAAGCCGTTAATTAGCCATATTTTATGGCCTTGCCTGCTTTCTAATTACCAGAAAACGTAATTTATAACGAGGAACATCCACCGTACAGGATGAAATTTATAAAAAGCAGAATGTCTTGAGTGTTTTGCGCAAATTGCTGAAGGTTAAATTCGAACGTTCATCGCTGGTAATCATGATCAAAATGAATAATTAGGTCTCCGATGGGCACTACGCGGAAACGGCGTACAACCCTTCCGTCTGTCACACGTCAACTTGTCAACTGAGGAATTCTCGGACTAGATGGCTGTTTATATAGCTGCCAACTTGGACAATATCAAGAATGTGACACCAGACTAGTCGGGCCGAGTCTCCCTGTCTAATTTTAATACGGAATGCGATACTCGGAGAAAGATCATAACGTGGAACTAGTCATGACATGAATATATCATTCATGAGTTTGAGTTCCGTTAATCGTTGATACAATATGAGGATTTCGGTTTGAATTCACTCTATTTAGATTGGAGTCTGGACTGATCGTGAAGCGAAGATTCTCTTTAAGGAATGGATGGGGTGGCGTTTGGTAATAAAAGTCGAAGTAGCCCCGAAAGGGGGCAAAAGTATAAGAGCAGCAGCGGTATGCAAACGAATGCGGGAAGAATGTTCGCGACTGAGAGACACGTTCAGTGATAGATGACTCCCACCAGGCAATGTTTGAGCTTAGTTTTAATTAAATCTCGTAATTATTGGAGAACGCAACCTCCCCGTCAACAAAACGTTCCGCTTACGGCACAACTAAAAAACCGCTAAACGTTTGAACCTACGTGACTGAACGACTGTCGTGATTCCGATGAAATTAATGACTTGGCACTGACAACACCCCATCTTCTGGCGCATTCGACAAAATGTGTCGATGTTCATCTCGATTTCCGCTCACTTGGGAAAATTGTGAAACGGTCACTTATTACACAACTTTGCTGATTATCGATAATTAGATCTGTGAATCAATTAAGTAACACTATTCGTTCAAAGGAAGAACTGGGACGACGTTTTGAATTAGCCAAGTGCCAGTGTTTATATATTAGATACGATCTAATTATTGATATGAAATAAAACAAACAACAATTATTATAATTTATTTCAAAAGGTGAAGACTCAGTTGAATGGTTAGATTATATGGATTTATCAATATGAGGATTGCGGTATTGAGACTTTAACTGGAGTCAATTCGCTACCAATGAGGTGAATGTTTTTTTCAAAAATTCCCGAGACACGCCAACATTTTGTAAGCAATACGAAAAATATAGGCCTTGAGGGGTAGCTAACGCCACCCTCAACATGTCTTTTTTCAAATGCAACTTATGGCTTGTGACCCATTACTGGAAAGCTGGTAAAAAGTGAAATCTATTGTGCTTATCAGATTTTAGTATTTTATACGTCCGGGGGTTACATTGAATCAAAACAAAATTTTAAATTTAAATTTATTAGCTTTATTAGCTCAAAATGCATACTATTCGCTTGCTGGCTATCCCAGTCTGTGGTAGGTTTCATCCCTTACCTTAGCAACATTTCTGGTGTTATTTTTCTGATTTCCTCTCGTATTCGTTCCTGCAGTTCTGCTATGTTGGCTGGTTTTTTAAGATGTCCACACAAAAAGAAATCAAGCGGCGTAAGATCTGGAGATCTTGCTGGCCACTCAATTGTACCTCGCCTTCCGATCCACCTGCCAGTAGAAATTCTGTCCAGTTATTGGCGAAAAATAGCAGCGTAGTGTGGCGAGGCTTCATTTTGCTGAAACCATAGCCCCTCGTCAGTTAAGTTAAAATTCAAGGGATTTGGGAGTAGCTCACAAAGAACTTGCATTAGTTCGTGCTGGAGAAACTCCAAGTATTTTGCTCCATTTACAGTTTCATCAAAGGAAAATGGCTCCCCAATTTTATCTTTAATTATTTGGTCCATACACTCGTTTTTGTTGGCGTTGGGTCTGAAGTTCCCTCATCCAATGAGGGTTCTCTGTAGCCCAACAACGACAGTTTTGTCAACTTACATTCCCATTTAATGTAAAAGTATTCACTCTGAAAATAATTGGTTTTGATCAATACTAGTCATCAATGAATTGCAAAATTCCAGTCTTCGGTCTGGATCATCTTCAAGTAGCTCTGGAACAGCTTGCATTTTATATGGACGCTTTTTCTCAAATTCAAGTTTTTTCAAAATTGTTCTGTGATTGAGATTATTATCACGAGTCAATTGACGTGCTGAAGTGACTGGATTTTTATCTAGAGTTAGTAACAAATTCAATTTCGTTTCGTCATTGACAACAGCCTGTCTCTCTCTCAGTACTCTCCTGACATGACCTATCTCTCGATATTGTGCTTCTTCTTTACTAATTCTTTCTTGATGTATTTGATTATAAAGGGTTAATAAAGATTCAGTTATTCAAATAATATATTATCGACCTTTCGGGCTGAACCCTTTTTCAAGATATGACAATTTACATATTCGACAATGTTGTTATAATAAGTTTTCTTAGTAACAATAATCTGACAAATGAAAAACAAAAAGATGGAGACTTGATATGAATTATTTGTTCAGAATAAAGTTGATTATATTTGATTCAAATCTCGAATATCTGTTCTGTCACTAATTGCTTCAGAGTTTCTTTTGATATAAATCATTTCAAGAAACTCTCTTGCTTCTCTGTTTTTTTTTCGTGATCTAAAATTTTCACTGTGTTAAAATCAAATGTATGTTTTAATGTTTGTTTATGTTTATGTAATGCTTTTTGTACTTTAGAGTATTTATGACCTTTTATTCTTTCTTTCAATTTTTGTTTTGTCTGTCCAATATAAACTTCGTTAGATTTATCATTTTTCAGTGTTTCCGATTTCAATTTCGTAAAGAGTTGTTTTATTTGAGTAGGTGGTTTATGTGCTATTTTGAAATTTGTATAAGGTTTGAAAATGATGGTAATTTTTTCAGAAAGGTTTCATATGTATGTGATTGGAATATATGTTGAATTCTCTTCTTTTTTCTCGGTATTTGTATTTAACGTGTTGTATAATTTGTGTATACGTTCTTTCATGATTTTGTTTACGAATGATGTGGGATAATTATTTTTCAAAAGTCATGATTTTATGGAGTGTAGAATAGCGGCTATGTGAATTGGAGAGGTTAGTTTGATTGATCTGTCTATATAGTTTATTATGATGGCTTTTTTTTTGTTTTATATGATGTGTAGTGTTAAAATCGAGAATCCTATTTGTATTATTTTCCTTCCTAAACTATTTTGTTGTGAGTTTATTTCCGTTTCTAATAAGGGTCATATCCAAGAAATTTAAGCAATTTTTCGATTCAGTTTCGAGAGTGAATTTAATCTTTTCATGGAGATTATTGAGATTATTTAATATCGTTTGTATTTCATCTTCAGAACTGATAATAAAAAAATCATCAACGTACCTTTTGGAAATGGTTATATCATTAATATGATTTTTTAGTATTTTTTTTATTTTTGAATGATAAATCTGACATGGTATACCAAATTTCATGTAAAGATTGTAACGGAGTTCATATTGGACAGACAAAACAAAAATTGAAAGGAAGAATAAAAGGTCATAGATACTCTAAAGTACAAAACATTTAAACATATATTTGATTTTAACACAGTGAAAATTCTAGATTATGAAAGAAACAGAAAAGCAAGAGAATTCCTTGAAATGATTCATATCAAAAGGAACTCTGGAGCAATTAATAATAGAACAGATATTCGAAATTTGAATCAAACTTTATTCTGAACAAATAATTCATATCAAGTCTCCATCTTTTTGTTTTTCATTTGTCAGATTATTGTTACTAAGAAAACTTATTATAACAACATTGTCATATTTTGAAAAAGGGTTCAACCCGAAACGTCGATAATATATTATTTGAATTACTGAATCTTTATTAATCCTTTATAATCGAATACATCAGAAAAGAATAAAAATATTTCACTAATTGTACCTCGATTGATTTGTAGCAAGCCAGGATGTGCTTCTCGAAATATGCGAACAACTTTGCGTTATTCAGTTCACGCTCTATCACCATACCCAATCATCATAAAAATTTCGATTTTCAACGATTCAGTTAAATGAGGCATTTTCATCAGTTTGCAACATTTCTCTTCGAACTCTGAATACGAAACACAAACTAAATTTCTTTGTGCGGCTGTGTAAAAACGTATCAGTTGTGTCAAAAAATTGCTTGAATTGGAGGTTCACATTCCAAAATGAAGGAACACCCATTTTGAGCGATTATTCGTAGGAAATAAATTTAACATTAAAATTACATTTTAATTTTATGCAACCCACAAACGCAATGAAAACTTGAATTTGATCAGTACGCTGGATTCCATTTTTCACTAGCTTCTGAATGAGGTTGCATTTGAAAAAAAAAAGTTGAAGGTGGTTACAGCTACCCCTTAAGGTCTCTATTTATATATTGCTCACAAAATGCATCTAAATACATTAAAATGTAGACGTGTTTCAGGAATTTTTGAAAGAATCATTCACCTCAGTGATAGTGAATTGATTCCAGTATAAGTCTTCACCCTGTATTGATTCGTAACAAAATGACAATTTTAATAATTAACTTAATATGTCAATTTCTATTGAGAGTGAGAATCAAACGTTCGTCCATAGGGAAAATCCACGAACAGGCACATACATCGTAAGGTCAAACGTGAATTGTCTTCGTGTCGGGCTATATAGAACACCTGGGGTCATGGATATACATAGTTCAAGAGTGACTGAGACGACCCTCAGGAGTACTACAGTGATCGAAATGATGGAATCTCTTAACCGCCAAACGTGCAACTGGGGGAAAATAGCCATGATTGAGAGGGAGTCCCTACACCGTACGGAAGCCACACGGCCCACCAAATGCATTATGAAACAGTTTGCGGTATTTTTTATTGGCATCTAAATACGATATCAATATGTTACGGCATTTATATGTGACTGAACGTTGGCGGCAGAGCGAAATATTGCAACGTGTCAACTGGGAAGGGCGAAGATTTACTCTTCAAGGGAATTCCAACCGCTAATTCGGTTCGAAAAAATGGATCAGGCTGGGGATATTGAATCGGTATGAAACAAATGCTTCTTCGAGGACGCCATTCGATGAATTTTTAATCACCGTAGAAAATCATGACTTGATTAAATTGAATCCTTAGTCGCAGTCAAGCGATAATATTTAAGAATCTATATCGATTATTTACTTCGTAGTTTCCCTAATGCAAGGTGAACCCTCCTGAGCGTTCACGACACATTAATTAAACGATCGCAGAGAAAGGTCGAACGTTCGAAAGGATTCCAGATCGAGAGTGTGCTGATTGGTACCACACCCGTAAAGTTCATGTGAAAACATCCTATTCCATAGTAGAAGCGTCTCGGGAATTATTGAAATAATCAACTTCGATTGATATTTATTATTGTGAAGCAAATTTCCGATTTCGTTTAATTGTCGATAATCCAGTCATTTAAATATCGTAATTGATATTTATCTTGTAGGTACAGTACATTAAAAATAATTGAAAGTTCACGTTTATATATTCAATATCTATTTGCATATTGACTCATTCGTAAGCTCGCTGGTAACGACTGCATGAATTAGTTGATCGTTGATTTCCGTATTTTAAAGATTTTCATCACTGTTATTGTCATAAAATATTCTTATATATGGATTGTAAGACCAATTGTAATCGATCGAGATAAAATACTGGATAAGGCAAAATTATAGTTTCATTTGTATCTTGCAACAAAATATGCATACCTAATATATTTTATACGGGCGCCGCTTTCGACCTGTGGATCTTATTAGCTCATATACTAGGTAGGTATGGATATTGAAAGCTGGGTCCAATACTTAACAAATCGTGACTTGTATATCGTGACAGAAGGAGAAAAAAATATGCCATCTAAGTGTATATCTGCTCGGAGTATGCATACGATATTTTTACATAACACTATGTATTAACAATTTGTAACCGTTAGAAATGAATTCAGGACTTGGTGTTCGGAAAACGATAATGACAATGATGGACTTCGATTTCTGTTGTCTAGCTCAGAGTTGACAAGAACATTAAATTTGGCATTACCATTTTATAACTATCTTTATTTCGAATAAGTCTAAGTGCTTTTATTATACGTTCAAGGTAGCGAGAAATTGGTGATAAAATCAAAACGCCTTTTTCGAATAGAATTTTAATTAGTGATTGGTTCGTTATTTAACTATCTCAATGATGAAGCAGGTTATTTTATCACGACAATTTGGTTCTGTTCATAAACCTCGATGAAAATAGATACCTTATGTGAATATCATGCGATCTGACAACGTTATTGGGGAGTTGATGTTGATTGGTAATTAAAAATCTTATAGTATGTCACGATATATATTACTTAAAGCATTGGAATTAATGGCCTGAATATTTAGCAAAATTTGCTCATCAGCCAATGAATGAGTTCATTTCAAAGTATTGTTAGTTAAAAGTTTTTTTAAAAGTATTGTGTTGTCGGATACTGACGATGGTGCTACTTGGATTATTGCAACTAAGCCGTGTATGAAATTATGACGAACTGTCAGTTTGCACGTGACACATGACATGTTTTTATTTATTGGAATATAATCGAATTGTACAATTTTTCGCATCAGTTTCCTTTTGATCTCATCTCGACTACTGTTCGGTCTCGCGTATGTAATACAAATGAGTCCAATGAGTCAAATGAGTAAATTTGAAGTGTGCTTCGCTCACTAGCCGGTTTCTTCCATTAGTTTGCTAGAGATCTTTGAACATTTTCTAAGGCTCCTCGGAATTTTTGTGTTGTTTATTGTTCACCTGGAACTCACGGTTCAGTATTGTTCGTACGTTTGAAGTGACGAATTATAAATTACTGCACAGTAAACGACGGCACAGTTTGCCACGGCACAGTTTGCTCATACGATAGAACGAGCCGTTAAAACGACTTCATTGTCGTAGAACAAATGTCCGGTATCGTTCGTTTAATATAACGAACTATAGATTACTGTACAGTCAGCTACGGCACAGTATTCTCAACATGCTAGCAGTGCGTCAGCTATAAACCGCAACCGTCCTTTTCTTGAAAAAGCTTGTCTTCAACTCAAATAACTCATTCAATAACGGGTGATTATTTCAGACTTAATAGAAAACATGATAAACCTGCAACTTGAATTATCCAAATCGATCGTTTCGAAGTATTGCTGGGCTGCTCATCAACAAGTTGTTCAATTTGAACGGCACATTTGAATGAATGGTGACATGCAGCACAGTGTTGTTAATAAGGGACTCACTGAAAAAGAACAGCTCGTTCAACGTAACGGTTCTTTGAAATGATCCATGCTGTGGACACTGTGCCGTAATCTATACTTGGTTATTTTGAACGAACGATCAATGTTGAACAATACGTTTAGATGTGCAATAAATAACATGAAAATTGCGGGGTGACTCGAAAAATGCTCCAAGCTCAAGAATTTCGCGAAATTTAATTTCAAAAATTGAAAAAACGATAGGATTTGCAAGGTTGAAAAATATAAACAAGATACTGTGAAAATAACAGAAACAAGTAAACAGTTACTAGGTTAAAAAAAAAGCTTCCACGAAACTCTGAATTGCTGAATTTTTAAATTTTTTTGCAGTAATTTCATTTGATAACCATTCCATTTTGGTATCTTTGGTTCCTTTGTTCCACATTTGGTACCAATAAAATTTTGATCCGAACCAGCTGCCCCCGTTGGTTCAGCCCTCAATCCTTTTTGGGAACCGACTCGTCAATAAATGATTTAACCCCATTCCCGTGCAGTCGTCAAGTCGTGATTAGTGCCGAAACCCGGGAAAAATTTCGTGATCATTGGCGCCATAACAATTTCAACAACATACGTCGGTGGTGAATTACTGTGATCATTAAATATATTCTCCACCGACGAGTACCTGTGATTTAAATGAAATTTGATGCCGACTTTGAGATCACAATTGATCAGAAAACGTAATGCGTGTACGAGTTATGTGGATCCAATAATATATGTGCTCATGAAGAAACATGATATAGGATTCTTGAAATAATCTAAATGCGGAAATATTTAATTGGTTTAATTGTCATGTAGCATGAATTTCAAAATACACTCAATTTGATTGACTACATTAGAAGAAAAAGACCAACTAACAACATAAAATGGAAAAAAATTGAAGATTGAAAAACATATATTGAGGAATGCAATTTTTGACTCGAGCCTTAGTCGCTTATGACTATGCTACATACAAAAACATAAATATCCAACTGTCAATCATATCAAAACAAATGTTTCGGCTACATAATGTTATAATTTTCAGTATTTTTTTAATGAGCCAAATTTTAACGACACCAAAAACAAATGATCCTGAAGAGGACTCAATTATAGCACAAACCACCTATAAACATTTCATGAATAATATGTTGGCGCAATTGAGAGAAACAGTAGACAAAACAATGAAACAAACTTTAATGGGCAAGATTCCAGTTCAATCAGGACGGATACCACGTATAATCTCAGCTCTAGAAGATCTTGTTATATATCTCCAAACCATGTATGATATAATTTTGAAAATCAAACGTTTGGAAGCTGGTTGGCGAAATACGACGATAAACGCAAGGAGTAAACAGGAAATGTGGAACGAATTCAAAAGTACACTCTAACTCTTTATTTAGATAAGAGTAAGAGCTGTGTAACTGTAGGTATATAAAGAAGTATGAATAAAGATACCTACATATATTGGTATTTCTGTGGAATAGATGAACCCAGTCAACCGAATTGCGATTTCAAATTGAATAATCCATTCTATTATGCACGAATGGTGTGTTTGATCGAGATATTATGGAATACACTCATTAAATGTTGAGAGAGTCTGTAAACAAGCCATTACGGTAGCAATTACGACCGAAAAACAATAGATAACACGAGCAACCACCAGTTCAGGGACAATTTAAATCTTCCCTGGACAAAAGAGGGCGAAAGACAGACTAGAGGTCACGCCAACTGCTACTAAATCTGCTGAACGTCGGTTAGCGACAGCCGAAAGGATGGCCGCCCAGCATGCAAGGCGCATCGTCCTTGCTCCTCTGCACTATTTCAGGATAATTTACTGAAAACAGTAGGGTTTTCTGGCGTATTCATTACAAGGATATGTTACCCCTCCAGTTTATGGGTTGTTAAATAATATAGACACCCTTCTCTAGGTCATCACGTGCTACCAAAATTGATTTTTTCTCGACGAATTCTTTCTATTCATTTCTCGACAAACGGGGAGACACTTCCTGAATATCACAACACGGAAAAGTAGTAGTGCACCCATGCTTCGTAATAGATTAGAGATCAATACTCAATTATCCCTAGTTGATAAGACGGCGCACCGATGTTGATGGCCACCTAATGCCACATGGTGGTCGTTAGCCACCCCCGATCGCCCACACATTCGTCTTTTCTCTTTCTAGACACAATCGTCCTTATTACTAGCTTTTCCCCAAACACTTTAATGACACTTGCCCGAAAATAAGGTTCCCAACGAAGCTTCCACAAGATATTCGGACAAAGGAAACCGTATTATGTATCGGCTGCAGGAAATATTCGACCGAGCGAAATGCTGTGTAGGAAATCTTTGTCAATTTTATAGCCTATATACGCACATTTTATGGCTCACATTCACGAGATAACATTCAACAATAAATATTGAAATTTAGAGTGCGGTTTATTGACATTACCCAATTCGTCGCTATCTTTATTGATAATTAAAACATAACCGTACAGGTAAGGCTTTCGAAGAGTTAAAAACCTTTGAAATTTATTAACGATTAATTACGTACTCACGTTTATGTCATATGATTTATATCAATTGTCGCTTCGCTCCTAGTACAAGTTATGAAATTAGATCTCCATTTATGAGCAATGAATTTTGAATTATGCTCCATCAAATTACAACAAACACCGAAAGATAAAACATGATGATCGATCATGGCGGAAGTGCTCATTCAAAAGAGGAAACTGTTTTAATTACTGAAAATTCATTTCGCAAAAATAGACAATCAAAAACTTATAATTCAAAAAAAATTTTCGCACTGTGTTGTAATTGATTTTTTTTAGTTATTTTTTGTCGGTTGACGACAAATTCTCGACATGAACACTAAGTATTCATCCAATGATAAACGAAATTAATTTTTTAAATACGAATGCTATTCACAGTTATGACTTGTAAATACCAAAGATATGAATTTTGCGCGTTTCTTTTCACTCACTCTGTATATGATACACCTTAATACTGATTTCCTGTTAAAATGGCTGCGGAGCTAGAATGGAACCGTGATTGCGATGTTCATCAGGATCACCCTTACCCTTCACTTCGCCACTAAAGCACTCAGCATTTTCTTCCTGGTCACAACTTGGCCAATTAATAGAGAGCCGCTAAGGACTGACGGGAATTCTAAATAAAGTGAATGTCTCGTTGAAACTTCGTCTTTCTATACCGTATTGGCTTCTGACCCTTGGCGAAGCCGAGAGATCTGCTTCGTTTTTAGGAATGAGACCCGTAAGAAATTAAGAAAGCAGTGAATGGAACAAATCTAATGAATCCATGCTCGATGGAAAAGCAAGTTTTTTGTGACACGGGGCTGGGTAATCGGGAAAAAGCTAAAGTAAGATTGCTCGTAGAACTGTTAACTGTAAGTCAATACTTGCATTCGTTTACAATCAATAAAGTAAAATTGGAAGATGAGAAATAACTAGGTCAAAGGTCTACTGTAAGATATATCCCAGATACTCTGTAATTGTGATCCTTCAACAAAAATGATAGATAAATGTATATATACAGGATGTGTCACGACGACCTTCGTCGATCCATATATATATGTTTTTTTTTGATCGTGTAAGCCACTAACCTGGGTCTAGTGCCAGAGTTTTCAGATCGCACAAGTGCCTCTGGCATGACCAAACGACTATATATTAAATATATAGCCGGGACCAACGGCTTTACGTGCCTTCCGAAGCACAATGACATTCTCAAATTAAGTCAGTACTACGCCACTTGAGCTACCAATGCCACATGGATATATGAAAAAGTATGAATCTGACAGCATTTAACTTTCGACATTTAATCAAGTTGAATGAGGCTTACCCGGACAAAATATTTTCAGCTTGATACTACTTCCAGTATAACGGAAACAAATCTGAAGTTTCTTATTTTAAATGGAATACCGTGTATATTATTGAATTTTTCGATTCCTATCTTTATTCTAAGATGATTATGTATCAACTTCCTTATACTTATGTGCAAGGGTTTATGATTTATTTAATATTTTTGAAAAATTTTGACAGTTAAAGTCGTTCGCGACAAAATCGATATCTGAAAAACGAGATTTTCATGCTGATCAGATTTGAGAAATGAGTGGTTAAGGGACTATTCCGTCATGAGTTGGTTCAAACTATAGCATATCATGTACATGGCGCTCAGAAAAGTCCTGATAAAATAGATTTCAAAATGTGCAGAAATCTTCATAGTTTCAAATGCAAACCGCCATTCATTTTGTGTCATATTAAATTACAAAAAAAAGGAGGTAAATGTTATTGAGATTCCCTAGATCTAAACTTGATAATTTTTGAGATATTTCAACTTGAGTAGGGTTAGAATATCAAAATGTCACAAATTTTTAAAAATTCTCTGCTCCAGTGCTTTCAATCTATGATAGTTCAAATGTGACATTAACTAGTTTCAAAGAAACAGCTGTTGCTCGTTAATTGGACAGATAGCTGTAAATTTTCACAAAAATGTCCGGATATAGTAGATTTCCAAAAGTGCAGAAATCTCCATATTTCCACATGCAAATCGCCATTTTTTTTTGTGTCATATTAAATTACAAAAAAAAAGAAGGTAAATGTTATTGAGGTTCCCCAGATCTAAACTTGATAATTTTTGAGATATTTCAACTTAAGTAGGGTTAAAATATCAAAATGTCACAAATGTTGGAAACTTCTGTGCTCTAGTGCTTTCCGTCTATGATAATTCAAATGTGACATTAACTAGTTTCAAAGAAACAGCAGTTGCTCGTTGATTGGACAGATAGCTCTAAATTTCCACAAAAATTTCCGGATATAGTACATTTCCAAAAGTGCAGAAATTTCAAAATTTTCAAATGCAAATCGCCATTTTTCTTGTGTCATATTAAATAACAAAAAAAAGGTAAATGTTATTGAGGTTCGCTAGATCTAAACTTGATAATTTTTGAGATATTTCAACTCAAGTAGGGTTATAATATCAAAATGTTACAAATGTTGGAAATTTCTGTGCTTCAGTGCTGTCATCATATATTTACTAAGAATGTGATAAAGTAATATCCAGAAGTTGTGAAACGTTTCCAGAGACATAACCAAATGCACCAATTGCTACACGTGATGTGATTTTGAGAGTTGTGAAAAACTTCTGGATATTACTTGATCACATTCTTGGGCATTTCTGTGAAAATTTACGGCTATCTGTCCAATTAACGAGCAACAGCTGTTTCTTTGAAACTATTTAAAGTCACATTTTGAACTATCGTAGACTGAAAGCACTGGAGCACAGAATTTTCCAACATTTGTAATATTTTGATATCATAAACCTACTCAAGTTAAAATATCTAAAAAAATATTGAGTTTAGATATAGAAAACCTCAATAATATTTTTCTTCTTGTTCTTTGTAGATTAATATGTCCCAAGAAAATGGCGGTCTGTCTTTGAAAATTTGTCGATTTCGACACTTTTTGAAATCTATTTTGCCCTGATTTTTCTGAGCATCCAGTACATGATATGCTATGTTTTCAACCAACCTATGACAAAATAGTCCTTTGAGAAGTCATTTCTGAAATCTGATTAGCATTAGAAAATCTCGTTTTCCAGTTTATGTCGCGAACGACTTAAACTGTCAAAATTTGTTGGAATCATAAATTTGTTGAAATTTGTTATATAATTTGTATAATCATATAACGGTTGCACATAAGTATAAGGAAGTATTACATTATCATCTTCAAATAAAAAGAGGAATCGAAAAATTCAATAATATACAGAATTTCTGGATGAAAATATAAATTATATATTGTCACACTGAGGTCCCTTTGAGACTGAAATGAGAGAGAATAACGCAAATATTTCTCGTTAATAGAAGGTAAACCCTGAAATTTTTCATTAGGAATATTTTTCAACTGATATATTGCAATTATACTGAATATGGAAATCCTCACTCAGCATCCACAACAGCATTAAAAAATTAACAAATTACCAAATATCTTGTACGTGAACCGCGTGGAAGTAATAGGAGCTTAGACGTATAAGTCAAAAGGAAAAACTCTGATTGGCAAAAACAGTGATACCAATTTTCTGAGTTATTAACCACGTAGTATCTGTCATGGAGGTTCGACCCCTGCGAAACATCGTGTACAGTCGAACAGAAACAGGAGTGCCGAATGTTCCGTCTTCTGCTCAGCTTCACCATATCTGGTAAACTGTCGACAAATATTTCATTTTGTCGCCTTAGAATGCCTCATCTGTCTGACGAAGTCGTTCGAATAAATTGTTCGTTCCGGTTCCACATGTTCCTCGTATTATTCGCCATAACTCATCGATATCAATTAGCGAATCACAGCACCTTCGATTCGTAAATTTTTTCATAATAAATTATCTAGCGCTTCGAAGAATTCTTATTCACACTAGGAAGGATACTCCTTTTACTTGGGAGAACTGACGCGATATCCTCCTCTTTTGCGCAGAGAATGAGGTAATACTGAATAGCACATTGAAAACTATCTGGACAGGTTAATTTGCATGGGATTTATGACTTTTGTGAAATAAGCCAGAATCGTGATTAATACAGTCTCGATCGATAGCAGAGGTGTAACACAAAAAGGATTATTGAAAAGTAATGGTGAATTTTATTGAATATTTAAATCTTTTCCTGAAAGATTGCACAAGTTGTGATCTGATTTTACACCTTATACCAGTGCATTTTTAGTGAAGAAAAAATGATTTCAGGACGTTAGTTTCTCGACCTTTACGATATTGTAGCCAGTCAGGCCATTACACTGCGAAATATGTGACGAAACGCGTGAAGACAAAAGGAGAAGTCGATAAGGCTATCGGGAAATTTCCAAATCGCTGTTCAAGTAACGCAAGGAAGCGTGGTGGGTCGGCGTTCAAGCAGAACCTCCGCGATCCTGGGTAGTCACCTTGTGCTGATGACCAGAAGACATTTACAGCAGTTGACGGAAGGTGTATATCACTAGAACGGGCGTGCACCAAGTTATAGTACCCTAGGGTTAGGCAAGTCGACGGACTGACCCTACCCGTGTTCCTATCTATCAGCCTTTATCACCTTAGGGCCATTGGTGTGGCATCTCCTATTGTTTATACGATTTTTCAATTTTATTCAACCTCCGTACTCGTCGATTTATGCTTTCGAACCATCGGAATAAATGAGCTACGCCGTAAAATTGTTCCGAACCGTTACCTAACCGCTTCTATCCATCGCGAATTCCTCATTTTCATTTTCATATTAACCGCGCGCTCTTTTAACGCCGCACCGGTAACGATCATTTTCATTCCTTTACTGTCAACAATTAGAATACGTCCAGATGGATGGATTATCGATTTCCTCTACTAACCCAAATTCGGGCGAAAATCGTTCTGGAATAAACTTCTCCCCTCGCCATCAACCCACATCCCATCCTCCCCCAGAATAGGATTCTTCCCTACACATATTCCCTTGAGGAACTTTTGCCCTTCTCCGATCTTGGACTAGTGAAATTTATATTATCATTTATGACTAACGTTATTTTATAGAGAGGAGCAAATTGAAATTTTAAATGCAGAATCACTTAGTGGCGATAAGGAGTCGTTTGAACAGCTCGAACGAATATTAAATTTTATTAACATATGAATCATAATTCGATATAATTTTTTTGTCAATTAAGAAAACGAATCGGATTTTCTCACTCTATTCCTGTAATAAAAGTGCTTGGAGTCACAATAGATCCCCTTTTCATTTTTTTGAATATTCATTTTTATTTTTGAGTTTCTAATACAAACTCATATTTACTCATATTTAGCAAAATTCAGAATATCAGAATAATAAATAGAACTCGTAACTTTTTTGATAAATAAGAAAAAAATTATATGTATCTAAATATACGTTCACGTGGCATAACATCTTTGTACAAACATGAAGAATTATGTTTTAACTTTAATTTCTTTATTGATTCAAATATTAATTCTACTTAACAATTCATGCACTGATAACAAGAGAATAAATGAATGTTTTCCACCATAAAAAAAGAGATCAAACAATCTTCAAAATATATATTTTTTCTTCTTTACCACTAATACTTCCCCCACCCCCTTTTTTTTACCTAAATTACCTCAACTATAACTAACTTAGTGTAGACAACTATATGACCGAAATCATACCCAATTAACCTATCTTAACTAACGCTATTCTAGTTATAATTGTCCAAGAATTATTTCCTCTCTTTGTTCTCTATTAATTATAATAATTCTCTAATACTTTGTTTGTAGATTTTTACAATTTTTAATAAATCTAGAAAATTTTCTTTCGTTTTGCATACTTTGTAGAAGCTGGTTGACCACTTCACGTGCTTTTATGACCGGATTTTTCAAATCTACATTTGTTCTTACATTATTTTTATATACATTACTACAATATCTTGTGGAATAAGTACGCATTTCATTGACGATTTGAACTTTGTGCTATATTTTGACATTTCATTTAATATTCAATAATAATAATAATAGGTTCATTGCAAAAACCTTACATAGGTTTACAAATGGTAGGAGTTTTGCGCGGCTAATCTTCCACTCCACCAAAAAGAAAAAGAATACATCAGTAACCTTGCTTAAAAATAATATTATTCTACAACACTCAGAGCAGTTAAATATAAATAAATTAAAAATAACTTAATTAATAACGACAGTAAAGAAGAAGAAAAAAAAAAAAGAAAACACAACAATATATCTATAATCCCTTACAACCAGATACCAATCAAAACCTTAACCAAACACTACATTGGACTCAGAATAAAGATTTTCCGCTCTCATCTCACTGCACAGTTTCGTTTTAAATGTTCTAAATGAGATAAAAAAAAATTATTTAAGTTATTATTTAGGTTATTCCATAACCTACTTTACATTGTTCTAATTGTAGTATATATTAGATTATAAAAATCATTCTCACTTTATATTATTGTAATTTCTGTTGATAAATCACAATTATAAAGTATTTTATTTATTTTATGTTATAAATTTCCATCGTAGTAAAATATGTTTCACCACATGTTCCTTACATTGTTGTCATTTACTTAAAATGTGAAAGAAAGTAGGTATTATGAATATCTAATTTTGTTATATTAATCAAATATTCTCTACATTTATGATATAAATCGTTTTTTCGGATATATATTCCAAGTTTTTATTCTATTATACTTTATTTATATTTTTATTTCTATTTTTTTTGCTTGAACACTATGAAATTTATCTTATCTACATTAATTTTCAATCTGTTAGTAAGAAACCGCTCATTGTAAAGACTTAGGTCATCATTGATCATATTCTCTACACCTGCGATGTTGTCTCCTTCATAAAGTAACACCGTATCATCGGCAAATGCAAAATATTTCGCTTTTAAGTTGGCTTTTTTGGGAATTAAGCACATATGACGCATATAGCAGAAGCCCTATTACCGAACCTTGTGGCACCCCATGATTATGGCAAGTTCTTTCCCTCTTAGTATATTTATTGTTAATTACAACATGCTGTTCTTCATTTGTTAGATATGATTTTAATAAATTATATAAGATTCCCATGGACCCCATCAACCTTAATTTATGCAGCAACAGACCAGCGGCACAATCTCAAAAGCTTCCTTAAGTCCACAAAAATGGCTATCACAACTTTATTATGGTCTAAACTATTTGACACTTCATTAGCCATATCTACCACCGCTGTTTTTTATGAAACCACATTAATAATTGTCTACTTTTTTTAAATGAATTCCATCATTCAATTTTCGAAAAATCACTGATATCGGTCGGTAATTATTACTTAATTGTTTACTTCCAGACTTCCAGACAGTGAATGCTCGGAAATTTACCACTTAACAAGATGTCATTTATATCTTTTATTTGGACATTATATCTTTTATGCTGATGACATTATGCCCGGGAGCTGCGGCTTTATTAAAATTCAATATTTGATTGAAATTCGTTTTTCCAACACCACAGTGTCTCCTTTTCAATGAAATTACATCACAAAGCAAACTGTTTTCTTTTTAGTTATAAATTTTCGTTCGATTCTGAAAATGAATCAAACGACATACAGAGCGAATTTAAATTCTATTAATGTGGATGATTAAAATGAATAATTCTGTTTGATTTGAATGCTGCATTCTTTCATTTGCAGTTGACCACTTATTATTTTTTTCTACAAAAATATAACAATTAATTCAATGACGCGTACAAAAAAAGTATCGTGTTTACAATACGAAAATATCATGTCAGAATGATGAAAAAAAAGTAGTAAACAAAGAAGCCGAAGCAACTACCAAGGTCGCAACATCCGATGGAACTTCGTTTCAGAGCCGCGAGTAATCAATCAGAGTTTTTGTATAAAATTGGACCGAGCCTTTCAACTGATGTCCTTAAAGAAAATAGTCTAGAGATGTTTCACGCTGGAGCCTCCTGCTGAGAGGCTCTGAATTGACTTACCTCCTCATTATCAATTATCCGTAGCTTAACATGGGGCATAAATAAGCCACAGGAATAAAACTCTCCTTATTGCTTCTGTGAAATATGAGCGCCATAGATGAAAGTTTGTTCGAAATTCTAATGAGTTTATCATTTCGGTTCTGACAGGATTTTTCAATATTTCAATCATCAGACTAATTAGGTTTTTACCTTGATTTAGCACGACATGTTTGGGTATATGTAGTTAAATTGTTGACAAATTCGTTGATCCCGAAAAAACAAAAGGGGAGTTGTCGGTGATTGGCAGAGCGTGATACTAGCACGACACTAGCATTGCCGCTACAATCCATCATTGCAAGGCGTTAATGACACGCTAAACTCACGAAACAACCCCGTCTGTCCCCCGTAGCCCTGTCGTCCCCGGACGCGCCAAGGACAACAAATTAATGTATTCGCGGACTGGTGCAGCGTGTGAAAACACTCAACATTCGCAATTACAAGCTGAAAGCCCCATTTCATTACTGATAAAATAAGATTGCGTTCTGGCGTCACCCCGGCTTATGAAAAATCTCTTCCTTGGTGTTTACTGATGTCATTGATAAATGCCGAAAGTTGCTAGATTCGAGATTGCAGTATTTTCATGGAAAACGATATTATCCACGCCCGGTTGCCGCAAATGCTCGCGAATTAAGGATGCAACGATGATTCATTGTTTCAGGCGTTTTATCATTTCAGGACTTCCTGTCAAAAATATGAGTTCTCAATTTGAAACTGAACAACGCCAAAGTGCGTATAGAAGTTCTGATCGTTCGACTTAATTGTCGGTTTTCAGTTTATTCTTGGACAAAGAATATTGAAATTCGGATTTTCTTGTTAAACTTGACGCCGCTAGACTCGAGACTGGTCTCGGTCTCGGTCTCGTCTCGGTTTCGTCTCGGTCTCGTCTCGAGAAGCCGAGAAGTCTCGTCGAGACCATATTCCAACAGACAAAAAATCGAATCAAAATGCTGCTTCAATGTGGTATTTTGTAAAAATTATTCCGTCATACATTTTTGATATTATGGATTATTTGAAAGAAAACAACTGAAAATATTTCTGATTCTGTTCAAGAAAATAAATAGTTAATGGAAGGTCCGCAGTTTTTTTCGGTTGGGGTGGGAGATGAAGTTGACAAAAAACTAGTTTTTGAGTTTCTTCCAAATAAAAAAAAACTATATCACGCAAAAATTTCGTTCGAAAATAATATAAGTAAGCTAAAACATGTTACGTTAATTTCAACCGCAATTCTCCTTCAAAGCACATCTTCTATTGAAATCTATTCTAACAAAATTGATCGTTTCACGTATTATTTTAATGAATGGCGAAAAAGATGTTCTTTTTTCGAGAAAAAAAATGATATAGATAGCGGATAATTGTAAAATTGGAAAAAGATGATTTTTTGGTGGTAATATAAAGTCCTATTTATGGTTGAATAATTATTATTATCAAATTATGGTGGTGCTAAATCATCAAAAAAGTGGGTTTTCATTGTTTTCACTAAAAAAATAGTGTTTTTGCTATGACGTAAATTGGAAAGTTGTTTGTCTTAAAATTAACGACAACTTTTATTTGAACAATTTTTTTGTAAAACTGACTGTTTTTGAGCTGTAACTTACCAAAGTGTCAAATTGAATATTATAGGCCGTACTGATGCACGTTTTAATTAAATTTGATTAAAAATTATTTTTTTTTATTTAAAATGCATTCATTTTATATACTCATTTTGAACAATAATTTTGATGAAAATTTTTCCACAAAATTCATATAGAACATGCATCAGTACTTCCTATAATGTTCAATTCGACATTTCGGCAAGCTTTAGGTCAAAAACGGTCAGTTTTACAAAACATTTTTTAAAATAAAAGTTTCAGCTAATTTTGTGACAAACAACTTTTCAACTTACATCATAGCAAAAAAATCTCTCCAAAAAATGACATACCAGAATTTGATCAAATGAATTGTGAGAGGAGCAAAAAAGAAAGTTTTTGTTAAACTGCCGAAGTCTTATCCCCCATGTTTTTGAGAAAATTCAAACAAATTTTGAAACGTGTTTTCTCAGAATGTATGGATTTTGGTGAAAACTTTATTAAACAAAAAATGTAAAAGACATTATTAGCTACATTTTTTTTGTCATAGAAGTGACATTGTACGACTCATGGTACACAAAATAGGTGGCGCTAAAGCATCAAAAAAGTGGATTTTTGTTATGTGGAAAAGAATTATTTTTTTCGTTATGATGTAAATCGGAAAGTTGTTTGTCGCAAAATTAGCTACAACTTTTCATAAAAAAATTTTTTTGTAAAACTTACCGTTTTTGAGCTAGAGCTTGCCGAAATGTCAAATTGAACATTAAAGGAAGTACTGTTGCATGTTCTATACGAATTTCATAAATAAATTTTCATCAAAATTATTGTTCAAAATGAGTATATAAAATGAATATTGTTGTTTTTTAGTATTTTATTACAAAATTCAAATGAAACATGTGTCTGTACAGTCTATAATGTTCAATTTGACACTTCGGTAAGCTCCAGCTCGAAAACGGTAAATTTTACAAAAAAATTGTTTAAATAGAAGTTGTAGCTAATTTTCTGACAAACAACTTTTCATTTTATATCATAGCAAAAACACAATTTTTTTTCCACTGAAAATAACGAAAACCCACTTTTTGACGCTTTAGCACCACCTACTTTCTGTACCGTTAATCATTCGATGTCACTTTCATGACAAGAAATGTAGCTAATAATATCCTCTACATTTTTTTTTCAATAAACTTTTCACCAAAACCCACAGACTGACAAAAATGCTTTTCAAAATTTTTTTGAATTTTCTCGAAAACAGGGGTATGAGACTTCATCAATTTAACATTACCTTTTTTTGCCCCTCTAACCATCCATCTGGTCGAATGGAATTTACTGGGATTCGAACTCGGTTTTCCTGGGTAGTATGCCACTACTATGCCAGTTGAGCTAGCAATGCTATTGATGTGATTATACTGACTAGTATCAATAATGATTAGAAACTTCGTTACAGTATTTACCTTTGAGGCTGAAAGATTTTTCATATTTTGAGACGAACCTACTCGAAATGAGCGGAGACAAGACGAGATCGTCTCGTCCCGCGGCATATAAAACAACCACCGTTTCCAGATTTATACAGTACACGAACTACATTTCCGGAAGATGAATGTCCTTTCATAAAATCACTAGTTGGTTCAAATCCAATCGTAACCCGAGTTTTAAGACACTTTTTTGTTCTCTTGGAAAATGTAATGAATTAAAAGCAAAGTTTCCTGTGACATGTAAGATAAAAATATCAATTCAAAGCAGATGAACTATTAATGCAAAATACTATTGAAAATAATAATTTTCCCAAAGGCGTTATGTAAGAAATCGATACAGTTCAGTGTGCTACATTTCATTTACATGTATCTGATGAGTGCTAATTCACTTTGCCCTTTGTGTAGCGAATTCATGACGTCTCTTGTCGGTCGGTCCCGTGGTTGCTCTCGATGTTTTCAGAAGTAATTCAGTGGAACTATACCAAGTGAAGCTCATGTAGTTCGCGAGCAAGATATGCAACGATGCACTCTCTCGATATGCCCCGGGCGAATTTGATACATTAGAAGTAATTTACGTAGCTCCGAATGTTCTTCCAGCGCAATAATAACGTTGCAAGGAGAACAAGCGTCCCTACAGAGATTATGAGTAGTCAAATCATGTTCAATGGACATATCACAAATGGAAAAGAATAATTGCAACAACTCCATCGAGAAACTATGGAACGAATTATGACCATCATCATCAGAACGATATGCCATCGAAAATAAGTATGATAAGTGCTATGTAGGTAGTTATATACCTATTTGTAATTTTCAAGTGTTGTCAGTGAATGAAAAAAAGGTGAGAAACTAAAAAGTAACGATAATGGTGGTTAGTATTCTCTGATACGTAATGAGATCTGATCGATATCCCTAGCATGAGTGTTAAAGAAATTCGAATACGCAATAGTTTGGGAAATCAAGTTAGGCAGTCACACGAACGGTTTTCTGTCGACATCGTATTTTCTGCTCCATTAGCGAAAAGCGTCGTTCTCTCAGAACCTCGAATTGATGGGTCGGGCTGAAGGAGAGGCAGAAAGGGGGATGTATCCGGAATCGAGGTTCCGGGGCAGCTCGCAGCATCCGTGTGTACTGGACCAGCTTGATGGATGGTTTCTATCATCTATCAATGACAAATCACAAATCCATACGGTTGTCTGCTCCCACTGTTTCCCTCCAGTTAAATTTTCTATTATTTTATTAATTTGAAACATGACTAAACACTTTCGTCGTGTTGTATCGGTATATTGTGGTTGCCGTTGGCCGTTCTTGCCAAAATATCGCCACTTGTCAACGGCAGTTGGATTCGCCACCGTTTGATAAATTCACGAACAACGAATGACTCCGCGGCGTTCCGAAGCCCGACGCTGGAATATGCTTCGGAAAATTGAATTCGGATAAATGGAAATCCGGCGTGAATAATCACCACCACTACCGTCGCGTTTTCAAAGAAAATATCGGACATTCCCCGTGAATATAATGATCGTTTCGAAATTCTCGTGCTGTAAACCACACAGAGAGAAAGTAATAACCGCGCCCTACGAATAAAAACTGCAGAATATAATCGTTTTTTAATAATATCGGCGGAGTAGACAAAACCTCATAGACAGGTATAAATGTATTGTGGAGTTTTGATGTAATGTTATCTGAGAGCGTGTAAACGATCGAAATGAAAGGAGCGGAGAGGTGTGGTAGTTTAACGCGTGACTGTGATGTAGGAATCGCGTGCTAGCTCCTCTTCCTGGGGGCTGCTAGTCAATGGACACCTTAAGGAACATTGCTTCACCTCATTTCGCTTATGTATATCTTCGTTCGCATCGTTCGCAATTATGCGTCCTAGGATAGGTCGTCGCATGATCATCAAAGCGGGGAAACTCCTTTGAGGAATCACGACGCCGGGTATTCGTCATGTGACAACAGGAAGAACATTGACCGAACAAGACATTCAATATTTTGCTGAATGATCCTCAATTCTCAATATAACGCATTAATATCCGGATGAGGAAAAAGCGAAATAATTTATTCGAATATTAGAAAAAATCTGCAATCAAATATTCATTTTCTTCAATTTCAAATGAAAACGAAGGTTTGGCAAAGACATACCTTTTTCGTTATGCTGCCATTGCAATAGGAGAGGTAAAATTGAAATAAGATTTCTTAGGATGAAAAGAAGAACAGTCACGACTCAAGCCAAGAAACTCAGTATTCAATTGAAATTATAAAGAGAACATTACAAACATTACAGCTATCGGCATTTCGACTGATTATGAATTTGTATTTTTTTTCCAAAATTGCAGTCAACAATAACAGAACATTTGGACGTTTCATACGACGCTTCGATCGTTATACGATCATAAACTTTTATCTGTTCAAGTGAAAAATTTTGTTCAATACAACTTTTGAGTGTGGTTTGACAATTTGATTATGTTAATAATAAAAAAATAATAATAAAAACCTTCAAATTGTCAAACTATACTCAAAAGTTGTATTGAAAAAATTTTTTTAATCAAACAAATACAAGTTTATGATCGTATAACGATCGAAGCGTCGTATGAAACGTCCAAATGTTCTTTAATTGTTGACTGCAATTTTGGAAAAAAAGATAATATAAATTACAAATATTACGAATGTATTGTATTCCTTATGGTTAACTAATTGTTATATTACATCGAAAATTGAAAGAATATTGTGCTAATGAGAATTGCTAGAAAGTAATGATGATAATATTTATTGAGCTGTTTTGCTTACAAAATTACAAAAAAAGTAAATTCAACCTAAACATTAATCTCCCTCGCATGCTTTCTTCAGTCAGATTTGAGTTTGTTAACATTAGGAGCCCGCTTTAAACTAATAGGTAAGTCATTATACATTTAAAACACCTAAAATACAGACACTTCTGAGTACTCGTTTTTTTCACTTTATCTACGTGTAAATAGTGTGCTCTTTGACGTTTGTCTTATTCATGTACATCACTCACATATAAACATTCAGAGCTCAAAATATTTTAGATCTTATAGAGGGTGATCGGTGGCCGGTGTCGAAGCAAATCACCTTTCATATATAATTTTTCTGCCTTCAGAAAAAAATGGCAGACATTTTTCATTTTGTCGTAAGAAAGCATTCATATGTTTTTTTTCTTTTGAATTTTCTCGATATGAGCACGGAACATGCCTCGTTTGATAAATCAAATTCTAATCAATAATCTGATGTTAAAAATTCTATAAATATTGTCGAATAAAATACTTAAATGAAGGAAAAATCGTACTTCTTTTTATATTGTAGACGGTTTTAGAAAAATTCAGGTCATTAACTTATTGTTTTCACGCTTTATTCAAGCAGAATAGGATATGTTTTATTAATAAACGTAAGAATCGTTTTTCTAAGTCAATTTGTTCAAGAAACCTTGATTGCAAAATCTTCTTGCGTACTCTCTCACAGCTCTATTCGATTGCACAATCCGTACACAGAATTAATATCGGGAGTATGTTGGCTTCAATAGTAGCCGGTTTACATTTTAATACATAAATCAGAAATTATAAGAAACATTTATCATTATCAAATTCATGTCAACTAAGTTATCAATTCGATGAATAACACCATATAGAAAGCTGTTGAGTGAGTTAAATTATTTCGACCAAAGAGTAACCAACTCATTCTTAACATTTCTCTATAAATTATTACATCAAAATTCTCCAAATTAAGTTACTGAACGATTTTAAGGAATTGTTCAAGCCAAGGGTTAACTTGGGAACTTTCACAACTCTTGTGAAGAATCATTTATTGGGATAATCTTTTGTAGTTGAGTTTTTACTTTTGATTTTTTTTCATTATTGTATCTTGTTTTTTCTTTTTCCCCTACTTTTGTTAAGTATATAATCTTTCTAATTGTAGCTAGGCTATAAGAAGTAGTTAAGTTTAATTTAATGGAAAATTTTTCACTCAATTCTGTGTATTCTGGGCACTGTGCATATTCTTCTTCTTATTGAAGCTTTGGATTGGTAGAATGGAAAATTGGCAAAAGCCAAACTCTAACCATTTGTATAGAGATTGTTGTAATTTTTATACAATGAATATTATTTTTATTATTATTAATGCTGATCGGAAAGAAGATTGACCAGCTTATTGATGGTTTTCAAAGAATAAAATATTTTTTCTATGTAGACATTTTCTAGATTTGAATGATATTCTTATTCATTCAGCTTTTATTGGTTTGATAAGTGGTTATGTTGAACCTGGCATATCTCCTAGACTATTCAATCTAAAATTACAACTTAAATTTTTCTGTTGTACTAAATATAACCTACACTATTCATAAAATGAATAGAAATCACATGTTATTCACCTTGTTCTAAGAGAAAAAGTCAACAAGCTCAAGAATTATAGAAATTCGTCAATCAATTTGGGTCTTTTATTCAAAACTCTTTGACAAATTTTTATTATTACGTTACTGCTCATAATTCAACCTGTCAAATGAGATATGTTTTATATTTGTAGAGCAGCTTTTTCTCGAGAACATTCTAAATTACCATACACATCACGTCAAAAATTGGAATGGCTGCGGTTTTTTTCTGAAAGCGTTAAAATTAAATATGAAAGGTGGTTTGTCGATGAAATTGAAAACACAATGTACCCTTAAAAGCTCCGAAACCTGTGACCGATCACCCTGTATATAAAAATGAAAGTGTTCAGTAGATTTAATTCATTCGACATGCTTTACTCTTGTGGTTCTTTTGTAGAGCAAAACACATCTAAGAGATCTATTTTGAGCCTACTGCAACATGAATTTCAGATGCATTTAAGAAAAACAGAATAGTTGAACAATAATTAAAATATGGAAGTAATAGACTTATAAATAGTTAATTTCAAAGTTTCACTCAAATATGTCCTCGGATCGACTTTAAAAGAGGAAATACGTTTTTGTTTTTGATTTCTCAAAAAATTTCACTCTTGATGATCTGGTCTGCTTGGTTTCAAACCCCCAAAACAAATGTTACTTTTTATTTAACTTGAACGGTTCTGGCGATAATATAATTTTTCTTCAGAAATTGGAATTTCTTATATACTTTTTTCTGAAGAAATCCAAATAATCGTAACATGAGATGAAATTCTCAAAAAGTGAACTATTAATTTTCTATTCGAACAATGCTCCTCCTTTTTCAATGCGAGCTCTAAATTCATTGAAACTACGTCTTATTTCTTCGATTGTCCGAGTACACAATTTTACACATTTTCTTGGGATCATTTTTAACAGCACCCATTTTTTAATGTAGCTCTTTCTTGAATTTCTTATAATTTTCACCGTCCAATTTCTTTGTTTTTTATACATATCCCAGTGGTTATTTTGATGTGTTAGCCCTTTTTTAGTAACCGACCAGAATTATCGAAAATTTAAGTTTGATATCAAAAATAAGTGCATCAATACAGAAGAGCTCGCTCAATAACTTTTCGGTCCTTGTGTATATGTCCAACGAAGATAAACTATCTGTACGTTAAGTGGCCGACAGGTGCCCGTTCTGATACATGTTTACGAAGTTTTCTATATGATCACGCAACTTATGACGTTGAGAAGGTAATGTTCACGGAATTCATTCATGCACACCGGAAATTAAACAATTTCCCAGTTGGACGGAAGTTTTAAGTAGATCGACACTATCACTCTGTACCGCCTGTCAACCGGTTACTCAGTCGCATGATAGGAAGTGAAAATGAAATTCCCTGGCTGATTCAGTGAATGATTAAATCGGAGGAGTCTTTGTGGAATACTTGCCCGAGTAAATTTTCACCTGAAGGTCCGCGAGCATCAGGTTATCATTTCTAAAAGTTTACGTGGATGCTGTTTAGGCATCAACGGCTACATCAACGTTCATTTAGAAGAGTGCCGAAATCCGGAATTCCAATCAGATCCCTACATTCACGAAATTAAGTAAATCATTCGATAAGTTGAGTGGAAAGGTTCCAAGCTGATATGGGCAGCATATGTTAAAATGTCCATTTGCGTAATTGAAATATTCGCCTTTCACCAGCCATAGAAAAGTCTAATTCCCAATGAATGAAAATGCAAAACCCTGATTCTTTTCAAGTCAAAGGGCGAATATGCTCACTTGATTCCCCTTTCAAGTCGAAATTCGATACCAGACTGTAAAGACTTTACTTCTCCCGCTTTTTTTGTATTCCTGTGTAGCTAATTATTCACATTCATTCAATGAATAACAACCGAATCGTTAACAATCTTTCCTAATTTTGGAATTTGTCAGCGGCCTAGCCGTCGAGTGCGAAATTCGCCAAAGTTAATGCGGGAAATTGTACAATTTCATGTAATTCAAATTGCAAGAGATATGCAAATATCAACTAATTCCAATTATTCGAATATGTAAGCGTAGCTTTTAATTATACATAGTTGTATGGTTTCATGTTCGCAATCAAATAAATTCCAGATGATATTGGTTATATACGGGGAGAATCAGTAATAAATCCGATATTTAAAGTTCTTGCGAATTTGTGCATTTAATAGTTCTATTTTGAAAGCATTATTCGTACAATTATTCATCAACTCAAAATGATCAACGGCGAACAGTTTCTCATCTCATATTTCACAAATACCTCATAATTAGAGAAGGCGTGTTGAATCGTATGTCCATTAAATAATAAAAATGAAATCTGTATTACGTAGCCTAGTCACTCTCGTCCAAGATTAATAATAAGGAAGAACGACGATGTATCGTTAATGTAGTTTTTTAGTTCGTCTATAAATCTATACACAGTTCTGTAATAAATTCCAAAATACTTGTCCCAATTATTTTTTCGCACCGATGGCTTAGCGCATAAATTGAGAAGATCAAAGTGTATATGATTTGTAATTGTCTCCTTCTGGTCAACAGAACCGTATTCAGTGTTTCTTTATCGGTGATTTAATTGTGAAACAAACGAGATCAATAACACGATATGTTGTTGGCGCGACTTAGTTTGTATTCGTTCTATTGATTTTCGTGTTTTGGAAGCCCCAACAGCAAAATTATCTGGATACAGATCTGACATATAAGCGAACAAGAGGTTGTCGTTTGTCGGAATCTAGGCTCGCAATCCTGCTTTGAAAGTCCCGGCGAAGCGTGGATCGTAACTGCAAACGGTTTCGGTGAATAGTTGCTTTCTTATCCTGTGTACCAGCCACCAACAAGAGGCGATACTCCGACACGCATTGCTGGACACCGAACCTTTCGAATAGACGAATAACACCTCTTCATAGGCGTAGATAATGATAAAAGTATGTAAAGGGACTCTAGCCGCTTTACAAATTATAGTTTAATCGTTGACGTTTGACTATCATCGACAATGTAACCCAAAAAAAGCGATATTTTCTACAATGAACGGTTTCACATTGAAAATGGTAAATCTTTTCCATCTGTTGAATCTATTACAGCGATCATCAAATTACAAACCATATTTACGTTCTCCAATTAAAGGTGCGAAATTCCTGTTCGGCATACATAAAATAAGAAGTCTATCAACTCATAATCTGGTTTCCCGTAGTAGATGTCACAGGAATACACTGTCATAAACGAGTAATAATAAAATGACCTATAAAGGTTAAGAACCGCCATTAAAATTTTTCTTCAATTAATGCCTTTTACCGTCCACCATTAAAATCATACACGACATTGCCGGTCGGAAAGCATTTAACACTGATAAGCTCGAATATGGCTCGTTATTTCTGGATTGAATGTTGGTTATATGAATTGTTGTTACTCCTTCGCATCGAGCGCTACTTCTTGAATCGGCTAACGAACAACGCATAAAACCGATTTTTGTGGCTACTTCGTGATATGTGTTCTCTTTCTTGGAACGAAACATAAAAAATTCAACAGGAGTATTATATACAATGTACATGTTTAATTCATTCTTCTATTCGAGCCATCATTATATAATGTAATTCCTAGCTATATGTATTTAAAATATTAGGCAGTTTTTTATTAATTATAGTTAGTAACGAAAATCACAAAATGTTACTAATCCGGATCTTATTTAGTATTTCAAAATCGCAAACATGACAAACCACTACGACTGAAGGTTTTAAAATGAATATAATGTGTATTTAGTGTTTATATAATCAAACTTATGATATATCTTTCTCATTCAGTTTTTTGTTTCGATCTGACCTGGGTTCAAGTGCCAGAGTTTTCAGATCGCACAAGTGCCTCTGGCATGACCTAACGACTATATATTGAATATACAGCCCGGACCAACGGCTTTACGTGCCTTCCGAAGCACAATGTTATTCTCAAATTAAGTTGGAATTTACCGGGATTCGAACCCGGTTTTTCTGGATAGTACTACGCCTATTGAGCTACCAGTGCCAATAATATATAATCAATATGAATATCAATATATTCATCAGATGACTGAAAACAAATTAAACTCGTTGGAGAACATATACTAAATTATAAGAATCAAAGCAATTAACTACTTCAAATCAATGATATGAAGCTCAATAAAGAAGTGAAAATTGATAGTTCCATGAACTCCACGAATTATCACTGAAAAATCTCTGAACTACAAAGAAATCGTAGTAGAAACATTTAAAATTGCCCACGAGAAAGCACTGTAGTCTTTTCTAAGATGTTTCTACCGAAATTTCGTATGAGTTCATTTCGTTTATTCTCTTCCCTGAAAACAGTGACAATTCGGCCAATTGGTTGGCAGGAATATGAGAGCAATATTTGGAGAATTGAGACACATTCACGAACGGCGAGGTCACGATTTTGATATTGTAAATTCCCTGAGAATTATGGGTGAACCCAAAATCCATTTTTCCGTGTTTCCAGAGTTTTTCAGTTATTTCTGTTTCGAAAATCTTAGAAAAATGTTATTTCGACTAGTAAGTGACTATCTTTGAATATCTACAAATTTTTCCTTCCAGTTTAATCTCCTGATAAAAGAGTTTATCGAACATTGGACTATATTTGTCATCAAAGACGGAGATAGTTTGAGCCAGATTGCATTATATCTACTCTAATTTGTCCGGCCTAGTCGACACGTGCCACGTTGAAATTGTAATAGCAATAATAAATAATATTATGTGGTCGTTTTTGTAAAAGATTCTTCAATTATGACCCGCGACGGAGGATGAACCGATATCAAACGTAAGAGAACATTTTAAACTACATTTTCACTACTACCTATTAGATACCGCAATCCATAAGTTCGACGAACGACTGAAAATTTTCAATCAAAATAATACATTTTCTTCATTTCTTCAAGAATGAAAACAGTGAAAGGATACAAAAAAAGCAGGTTGTTCTAATTCAAAAAACAAACTGTACCTTGCTAGCTCTTCAGATGTAGATGTAGATGTAGAGTACATTTTTACTACTACCTATTAAATACATCAATCAATAAGTTCGACGAACGATTGAAAATTTTGAATCAAGATAATAAAATTTTTTCATTTCCACAAGAATTAAAACAGTTGAAGGATATAAAAACAGCACATTGTTCTATCTTCACTCAACATTGTCGCAAATACGATTGACAAATTTATCGTTATTAAGCATTGAAAATGATAACTAAATTGATGCAAGTGACATAATTAAGAATTTGGTAATGCACAAGCACGAAAAGTGTCTTTTTTGTAACTCTATTGAAGTTTATTGCATTGTAAGAAGAAGCAAATTTTTCTTTGAGAAAAACCACAAACTGATTTTTGTTTTTCTTGTCACTTCTTTCTGCCTAAAAATACTTTCTAGCCTTGTACAGTCGGTCTCGTTCACAGTGAGCTTATTCAGAATCTATATTGATAGATAGATAGATATATGATAGAAGGTTGTAATTAGATTAAGACGTTTAAAAATTTGAACATTGATATGGTGTAGGTAACAGGTTCAAATAATAGGGGCCTGGAAAAAAAATTTAACAGACAGGTGGGAGGGGGTGGTTTACCATGAGTGTGACGATCTATCGTAATTTGCGGTAATTTTGAAAAACTTTCCTTGGAAAAAGTATTTTCAGATAATTCATTGATTTGATGATGAAATTTCAATTTGTTGCAAAACGAAATTTTTATATCAACATTTTTCATTTCCCAAAACGTTCATAGAATACATAATAATTCAAAAAACTCGAACAACTTCTCTGTAAAGATCATTCAAGATTATTATTTCTACTTTTTTACCACCGACGACTTTTTTTATTTAGTCAGCAAAAGCTCTTCTGCTGTTGGAATGAGGTCATATGAATTTAGCGTTTCATCCTAAATAACTATGTGATTCAAATAGGTCATTTCTGTATTTTCCATCAAAAGTAGCATGAAATTTCGATTGATGATTGATATATCCCCCATTTCGAGGAAGAGCGATCGTGAAATCCCCACACTGAGAGAAAACCTCGGAACAAAACATTGTGGATTGGCACGACCATTAGTGAAAAAATGCCCGCTTATGTCCTATTTGCTGCCCTTGTCCTTTCCCGACGGATTATTACACCCCAAAGTAATGAATCCCGGGAAATCTGATTTATTGGCCATATAATGAGTAGATTGCGTTACTGCGCTCCCGAATATAGATCGAACGGAATCGCGAATAACGTAGTCCTATATCCATATTCGAACATAGTGACTTGCATGTCTTCGAAGCTCGAGCAGTGAATTAATTGGATGAATTCGAGAATTAAGTTCAACTTTAAAGTGAGAAACGTAGAAATAGTCTTCGTCTTTGTGCGTGAGGAGCTCAAGGCATATTTCACTTTCGCAACTATTTAATGATGTCAAGTACCACCTCTGAACGGTGGACTCCTGACTTCACCCACATGCAATGAAGTGATACAAGAAATATAACATCTTGCCCGGTCCGTCGGAATCTACTTATACAATAATGGCTTTCTAGATCCCAAGAGGCGATAGTGGCCTTCTCTGTTTGTGTGGTATTCTGAAAACCATCACTACGACATTGTGATCAACAATAATCGTGTTGCAAGAATTAATTTCCTCGTGTTTCTATTATTCAAATACAATGCTTGTTTATATCACAAATGACCGAGGTGTGTCCGATTTCAGCTACAAAATCACAATCGTTAATCATTTCCGAGTGAAATTTTTATACCTATCGCTCGGAGATATGACCAAAGATCGATAGATCGCTTCCATTAAAATACCAAGATCGCACCTACACGACACGCGAATCTTAATACATAATACCCATTAACAGATTTTGAGAATTAGTTCCTTATATATAATCATCCGAATTCGTTTCAGAAACAAAGTTTATTGATTTTCGACATCAGACATGGGATTACCTCATCCGTTGAGGAAGGTCCGGTGCTTTGAATTCGAATAACTGAAATCTTGTTTCATAGTTACCAGGAATGTAATTTTAATTTCTGTTCATTTAACCGAAATGGATGTTCGAAGCTTTTTTTCCACCCAGTTGTGAGATTTTCAATGGCAAAACACCAATAAAGTCAACACTTTTAGTTTACTATGTAACATTTTTCTTTTATTATTTGATACATCAAAAACCAATTATCTTTTTGTGCGGATGTAGCAAGAAAATCCTGTTTCCTAATGAATAAACGTGTCCAATTCCTTTTTAAATCGTGAAATATGAAGTACCCACTTAATTTAAGAGACATGAAAATAAGGTTTTTTTCGAATTTTTTGCAAACCAGGAAATGAGGATCTGCCGCATAGCAGCAGTCAGGTTACCATGATATGGAATATAATTACGTCGGCATAAACGTAATTAGTAATTCCATTTAACGAGTGAATTGTATCATCCCATCGTTAACGGTGCGCAATGACGAGTGAAAGCCTGCACGCCTTCTGTGACATCGCGACAAACCGCGATTCCTCGCTATTCTGCTATTCAGTCTGTATTCAGTCCGTTGGACAACGAACATCAGACTTTGTCACTGGTTGTCGCCTTGCGTGCCGCGCACACGCACATTGCTCGTCGGACACGTGCTGGATGTAAACATAGACCAATTGTTGTGAATGAACATTACATGAATTTCTTTTGAGTGCGTCGGGGGCGTTGGAATATCTATTCGGCAGATCTTGATTGCTCCAAGGCAATTTGTTGGCAGTGCACAAGGTGAGATCCAGATTTAATTTTGAATAAATATATGCGACATTATCTTATTAAATGTTCATGTTCGACTATGCGAATTAGAAAGAAACGTTAATAATGTTGCCCGCGGCAACTCATTTAAATAACCGTAAGCAACGTGGGATTTAACACGATAAATAATAAGACGATTCAGTTAAATATCTACGAAAATATTATTGTTCCTATATTGACATATTTTTCATTATAGAAATATTGCAGCTCGTTATTCAATATCATTCAAAGTTTTTTTTTGATTTAATGGTTTTCATGATTATTTCTTTCACACTCTTATCTGGATATATTAACGCTAATCAATTCAATAATGCGCATCTAATTCAATACAAAACTTGCGTTGTTCACTCAGTTCAGGAGATATCGTGATTATAGTGTGTATATCAGGTTTGGAGATCACGCAATTCTAACCTTTTCATTAGTTTTGTGGATATTCTTCATCCGTCAAGCCTTGATTGTTTGGATCTTGCGAATTTCACTGGATCGCGGTCGCGTGCGAGCGCTGCATGTGACAACGAATATTGAATACATATTTTTCAGAAATTATCCGACGACAATACAAATAACTGACAGATATTCTTTTTTTATTCATCTCCATAGCTACTTATTTAAGGACGATTTAAGAAAAGATTGAAGTAGGTAGGTTCTCAAAGATAAATATAGAATTGAACTGAATCATTTTTGATAACGTAATGAATCCTTCTGATTAATTGTAAGTATTGGAAATTCAGTTAATAGACGCATGATTCATTATTTTGGTTTCAAATGTTTTAGGCTCTCGGGTTGTCAGGTTACAAGGTTTAAAATTTTTTTGGACATCACTTTCATTTGAAATCGAATTTAGGGTCAATAATTAACCTCATATGTCTTGCCTTCTTGGATTTACCCAAATGATATAATTTCGCGAACTACATCAATAAATATGTGGGTCAAAAAATTGTAATGGCAGTTCGAGTTAATTTTGAAAATTTAAAATTTCGAATGAAATTCTTTATTATCTACGGCATGCCACAATCGAATATTTTATCATGTGAAACAAACAGAGGAAGCAAATAGTCTTGAGGTATTTCTTCGACTAGGTCTAAATAGGTTTCTGTTTCTATATATTATAAATGAAAATCGTCTGTTTGCAATAAATTTAAAGGCTACGAACTGTTTCATAACAAAGGTTCAGGTTTATAGTTTGTCAATTTGGGAAATAACAAATTTAGCTGATAATATCATAATTTTCGATTGCCTGAACCCAATAGTTGGGAGATGGATACGTTGATAAATTTTTCAGATTCAGTATTTCAATTTGTTTCCAGTGAAAATTGAATGAAGAAAGTCGGCTTTAAGAACTTGACCCCATTTGGAGAGAGATTTGGTATCAGTTTGTATACTTCTGGAGGAAATGTACAAAGGAAAAATCGAAATGTTTTCATTATGTATTTATAGATTCCTATGGAAATCGTCTCATGATAAAGAGGCCGAAAAATCAGTTTTCTTAAAATTTCAAAATTTTAATGAAAACAATCTGAAAAACAAAAATGCAGTATTCTGAACCATCAATCGATGTTTCTTCAAGTCCTGGAAATTGAAAGAATAAGATGTTATAGTATAAAAGTGCACAATGAAGAAATGATATAATGTCAAGAAATTTGCAGTTTTCAATTTATGTCTTTCTTTTCTGTAGTTTATAATTTTCTAATAAGTTTTACTACTAGAATAAAAAACAAACTCTCAGTCTGAATCCACATAATTGAATACGTAATTTTCTTGCTAAATACTTTTATACTATTTTGGACTTCTAGACCTATAGAGAAATGGATGAAATTCTGTATATAGTGTTTCATTCCTCCACTGAAATTATATCCCCTTTTAGGTGAACCACGAGAAAAAATCAATTTCTTTGTTTTAATAAATAAGATATGTGCTACAAACTCAAATATTGATTAAAAATGATTGAAATTTAATATTCAATAATAAGTTATTAAATGTTAATCATTGTTGAAATTATGAAAATTAAAGAACATATGAATTCTTTTCACTGTTTTTCCACAAATTGTGAAGGTCATTCCCTCTTTACATTCTGAAAACAAATTTCAAAATTATGAAATCCGTACCTACATAAGTAAATTGAATTTTTTCGTGTAAAAATTGGTAACTACGCACCAAGTAGCCATATTTTTTCTGAACAACACTAACAGAAGAAAGATAACATTGTTAATTGACAAGAATATTTTTAACCTAAAACGTTATGAAAGGAAAATAATAATAAATATCGGAAATTTTGTAAACATTTTTTGAAATCGATTTTTATAGTTTTATTCGAATTCATTAACATATGTCGTAGCTTGATTCACTGTTTGAGTTTACAAGTTTTTCAAACTAAAAAATGAACAAGCTTCATGCTCTTTCCATTTGTTTGAGCATTTAAGGGAAACTCAATACCCATCACCTCCGCCACTTTGTACAATACCGTTTTAGTCAAAATATAATTTGATATAGAGGTGTATATTATTTCTGTTAATGTGATTATAGTGAAGCAAGGAGATATGCAAGTTAACCGTTGACATTTCCAGTCTGAAAATTTGAAACGAAAGTCATTTTATAAAAAAAATAAGATCAAAAATTGCACAAAATAAAAATATTAGTATCCAATACTTATATGAGTACCGATTTGCTTTTGATTGGAGAAATATTCGTGCATCTACACTTTTTTATCGGAAAATATAGAAATATTCACCTGATTTACAATTTACTATTAAAGCGATTGTCTACACTTTTTGATAGAGATGTCTTGTACTGATTTTCCTTTCTAACATAGTTGATTGGATTGAAAAATATAAGCCATAATAATGTCGAAAATACCTCAAAAACGTAGATACTTTTTTTTCAACAAAACACGCCACAATCTGAACTAAATTTGGTATTTTAATATTACAGCTGAATACGATAATTCGATGTTCTGGAAAATTAGTTTCCACTTTCCATATACGCACGTTCCAAAAAAAGTACTTTTAGCAAATTACATTTACAAAGCTTATTAAGTGTTAATTTGAACATAAAGCTTAAACAATTTCTGCTCCTATTGAAAATGTACTTCACTTTCATTTTCAAAATAATTCTATATACCCCAGGTTTGTCCTGGGAACTGGAATTATTTCTATAACAAACGTGGACTAAAAATGCTGCATTTATATTTTAAATGTAATATTCCAGATACCACTAGGTATATAAAATTATTTGAGCAGTTTTCTTGCGAGAAAACAAACTGTATTCAGTTACAATGTTTGATTATAAACTAAGTGTCTTAATTTCTTTCCGAAAATAAACCTCACATGTTAATATTTCATCTTTTTGCTGTCAATGAACATAAATGTGAAATTACGTTTCAGGCAGTAGAAATTCAAATTTATAATTCGTTGATGATCGTACCTGCGTATAAGGAATGTAATCATTCATCCCAAAATTTCCAGTAGAAGTGAATAACCCCAAGATTCCTCGAGTATTTATAGAACATTGTTGTGATTTCCTCTCTTCAGGCGATTTACATCGTTGTTTCACCCTCTTTCGTTTATATAGGTCAATGTTCCCCTGTATGTGGTTCTTTAACCTGTTATTTCGACGTCTGATAATACTCTGAATGAAATGTAGCTTAATCGCTAAACTGTTATGTTCATACTGAAAGTATTGAAATCTTGAATTTTAATAAAAAAATCGAATTTTCAAATTATAATATTTCAATTATCTACATTAGATTAGATAGGATTCCCCAATATAAAAGTGCGCAATACTTTTAATCCTCCAATAATTTTTAACCGAAACTACGGGGCTTCCAATCGCATAGCACCGAGAGCGATATGAAGTAATCACCAATGGACATTCTTATCTCTATCTGACTTTCAATGGCATGTTATTTATCAAATATCCCATTAATTATCCCAAAATAATTAACTGTCTCCATTCCTTATTCGTCAACTGATTGAACATTCAAAATATACATGAACCGTACGAAATAATCTAATCAGAATGTCATTTTTGCTTATATGTCGACACTGAAAAATGATATTTAAACATTTAGCGCAGAAATACCTAGAAGATAAAGCTTCGCGCAAATTCTCCCATAACTACAGGAAAGGATGTTAAAAAATGAGTTGATGTTCAAGCGGGGTTTTATCCTGTCAGAGGTCAAGAAATCATAGGCTGCATGTTGGAGGAAAAGTGAATATTTCCGTAGGTGTAGCTGGTTTTACCTGGTGCTATTAAAAACGCATTTAGGTGAATAAGTATTTATATGACTGTAAGGTATTGGGTGTGTTGGAGCCAATAGGACAGGTGGATGGGGGTCCTGTTGTCGCGCTTTGGGGGGGATGTCACCAACAATGACAACGCTTGCGCGAGGCGGTCGCAGGATGTCACCTGCCGGATGAATACGCCTCGAGATCGGGAGTCCCGTGAATGCATGCCCTCTGTTGGAGTGGGCCTTTATGATGCTAATCTCTCCACAACTCGCTTTTGCTACGGCGAGCTTCGCCGATATAGGGCAGACACTCGAGACAGCACTGAACTCGGCGACATTTCGATTTTCGTTCGAACGGAACTGCGTTGCCTCATTAAAGATTGGAGCTTTCGAAATATTTCTTGGTTTCTTAATCATGTTTTTTGAGAATAAGGGAGAATGAGAGCTAAAAATAATCATTTTTTAATTATTTGTTTATTCTCGTAATTAATCATAATTAAAAGCTTTGTAATCAATCGCAGTTTTGAGACTTATGAATAATTTACCCTTAAATACCATTTAACACATCGATACATAATATTTTATGTTCAGGAATTTACTGGAATTCTATTATACTTAATGATAATTTGATTGTCTAAAACAAGAGTTATTATGATTTCACCGAATCGTCCAGATTATCCGGGCTTGATAGAAATAGAAGGCGAAGACGAAACCACGGGTCCTTATCTCATCCGCGGTTACCTCGAAAGAGAATGAAAACAAAAGGAGTGAACTCGTTCTCTTTCCAATACAGAGTGCCCGAGTCCCGAAATCGATATGAGCGATGTAACATTGTTTCAGGAATAGAATATCCCGGCTCTATCTATTTTCCAAGCGTCTTGGCGTTCCACGAGACGCAGCAAATTGATTTTTCATTTCATCTTGTGGGAGAGTGTACACAAAACTGGAATAATTCTCGAATTAATTGAGTCATTGAGAAGTTCCGAAATGTTGATTCTTGTTATAGAAAGTTAAATTGTTACTTGGAAAACCTTTTTAAATCTATGCCTCCACCGATAGGTATCCAAATATTATGACTACATAGTTGTTAGTATATATTCTGTAGTGTCCTCGTCCCAATCGAAATATATGAATTCAGTTTATTTCCCGTTCGTCACAGCCGTTTTCCCGCGTAGGAAAATAAAAAACGTATCAGGAGGAACGTCTGTGAAGTCTCTCTCCCTATTAGCCAAACGCAGCTGTGGCGTAGGGCATCAGAGGCGGAGCTATTAAAATTGTCACTGCACGAACGATTGTCACTTGTCGCAGGAGTTGCGCACGCGCGGTCGTAAGGGGACCATAGGTCGTCGCGACGCCTGTGACACGCCCGGCGTCCAGACGACCCTTGACCCCTTGGTGCCTTGTGCCAGTGTCGAACGGTCACCCGTAGTTTCGTGAAGCTCCGACTAACGCACCCTCTCAATTGGAACATGCTACGAGCTCGCAACACGGCGCTTTGTCGGCTTTCCATCGGCTAATGGTGAGTTCATTTTATCCGTTCGCCCTCCGTTGGAGAATTTCATACTCTACGTTGCTATTCCTCTCGAAGAAGTCCCTACGTTTCTATGCGACTACGTGCCAACGATTCGAGTATTATCTTTGCTTGTGCAATATAAATTTTATTTTTGGATATAATCTACGAAACAAACTCTGCATCATTTTTCTTTTCGAAAATGATTCACTGTGCCGAACCCAATCGACATTGCAATTTCGCGACAAACAAATCAATAAATGCCTAGTCACAACAATTTATTTTTACTGACATCCGTTTTTGGGAAAAATGCCACTTATCGGGAAGTAATCAAATAACCCTATCCGTCGATAGTTGATTGGGTCATTTTCAGCGAGTTGTGTAATATAAAGGTCAGTTCGAGACATAATGCATTATACAAGTTGAGCATATGTAATTTCTATTCAATGTGGTAATTATAAGCTGATTGAAAACATTAATTTTATCAACACGAAAATTTCCATAACGCTCGTGTATATTGGCAATAAAACTGCAGATAGACACGCCAAAATACTTGTTCCATTCACTTTCGGGTTCTTTGATTCCAATTGAATTAGTTTTTTTTTTGGAAATTTAATAACGGAGCAATTGAGTATTGTATGGAAAATAAAGATATGATGTTACGCATACAATTTATTTGACTCTCTCCAAATCCTCGATATAAAAAAAAATGAAATACAAATGAATTAAACCAAGCATCGGCTGTGTTAACATTCGATGAACAGTAGTCGCCAAGCTCCTCTCCTACTTCGTGATGGAGATCCTCCTACCTCGTTGTATATTATCCCCTCTAAAAATAAGAACTGACCACCGCAAGTGTTGCAGAAAACATATGCCACAAAAGTTTTATAATACATAGCTATATCATTCCGCTTCATCGTCTGATTTTCTGTTTTCGCCATTGTACTCTAAACGATGATAAGAGCTCATTCGAATGATTTAAAGTATATGATCCACATTAGCTATTATTTCATTATTGAGCAGCCATATTTTGTGGTCATTTGTAATTTTCAAATTTGTCGCCAAGTAAACCGATCGTTCCTTTGAATAATAGTCTGTGACTTATGATTGCTAGAGCGCCATCGCACTGAATAATTTTTGTAGATCCGTTATTAGCGGGCGGTTAATAATAAAATAATTTCGTTTTTTGCCGCGCCGGCTCGGATAATGCCGGATACAAGAAGAGGGGAGCTGCACACGCTGGTTTAGTTCTTGTTACTAGCTCTGCCTCAACGTCGGCAACTGGAACGATCGCTGCAGACTTCCATGATAATATGTTTCGATGCAGATAAGGTTTTATCAAACAGGCATGTGCTACCAATTTATCGGTGTTCAATTCGCTTCCGGAAGAATATGACCCTGCTGCTCATTTGTCCGGACGTGTCGCGCTCTTTGACATTTGACAGTTAACGTATCTCTTTCTCTGTGAATGCCATTCGAAGATCTGTGGTTCGGGTGTCCAGTGAAATTGATCATCCGTTACCTCATTTTCGTTTATTTTGAGTATGAATAGTTCCCAAACATTAAGGGGTTGTATGAACGTAAGTGTTAGCATATGTTGTAGGATTGTTTTTTGCGAAAATCAGTGTAATTAGTAGACAATTTTCATTTACTTTGGAAATCAAAATCACTTTGGGACACAGAATATAGGTTGCCGTTTCGAGGTTAAATTGTAATAACGGGTTCCACAGAGACAATTTTTTGGGTATGGCATACTAATTGATAGACCTTCTAAAACTGGCCCCTTCCGAAAATTACCAAAATAAATAAAGACGAAATAGATGGTCACCAATTTTCGTCAATTTTTTTTAACGATTATTAGTCTCCACGACCGAACGTTTAATTTTCATATTAGGGCAAGATGCTTTCCGATGCAGAAAACAATTTTTAACGATCTCATGACTCTCGCAGGTATTATGGAAATTAAATAGCGATGAAATATAATGAAATTAATTTTTATCGATTTTCTCACGTGGAAATCAGGAAATCAGATTCGCAAGGTGACGTAATTCGAGGGATAAATATTTAAATGTAGGAAGTTTCCATGATTAAAAGACAGCCATAAAATGGAAACACGCTCGCGTCTCGATTTCGTACCATTTGAAGTCGTTGATTCAACTTTATACCGGATCGAGCTATTCGATTCGTTTGATGAGTGAAATTAAACGTAATTTGAATTTTTACCTAATGACTATGCACTTTGCATAATAACTCATAAAGCGTCAGTTGAACCGATTTTTTGTCATTGCTTTTTTTGAGGGTAGTGATTGTGGTAACATCGGCGAACAACATTGAATCACTTATCATATAAATTATACGTTTTCTTGGGCTATCCGGTTGTCTTGCGTGTTGATTGAGAGACCAACACTGACAATGGCTTTTTGCTCGTAAATTCACTTCGCTGCATCGAGTAAGTTATGATTCTGTTTTCTTGAATAACTGTCGAAGCAAATTGATACTGATTGAGTGAAAATTGAAATTATGTAATATTTCAACCGGATTTATATCGATTGCTCGTTTTATTTTATATCGGTATCTTTACTTTTTTTGCTCAAATAAGAAAAATTTTCAATACCTCTTGCAATAAATTTAAAGTAGCTCCGTGTAGTCTAAATCTTGTTACTAAACGTGTTTTATTATTTCTGTTCTGAATGGTTGTGGTTGTTAAATTTATTACTTTGAGCGATGAAATACTAATAAAGTCGACACCTACAATCTTGAGTTCGCAAGCTATCTATATGAACAAACGTTCTGGTAAAAAGTTTTTGGCAATACAAATTTTATGAAAATTGCGACATGTCAAAATCAAGTCAACTTGAATTCTTTAATTTACGGAATATATAATGAGTATGTGCGAACATTGTTGGATTAGGCAAAATACTTCCTTAAATAGTGAAATCCTATAAAACTTTCTTGTTTAGGTGCGAAAAAATATATTTCGCTTACAACTAAATGAAAAAACACCTCTTCAGTGTAATGGAATGGAAAACGAATCAAAATTAGATAGAATATAATCTGAGTGACGAATTTCTTCCATGAACAGACCTGACAATCTTTTGACAGCGTCAACTAATTATTACGAAATCTTGTCATTCAATGAAACAAAAAATTGATCTTTACCATAAATGAGAAAAGAATTTTCTAGACACTTATTTGTCAAGAATTTAATTTAATATTAGCAATTGGAAACAGTAACAGCCGGAACAATACCTTAAATCGGACGTTCACATGACTGTTTATTTATTATTTAATTATAGACATTTAAGGGCGAATTTTTTAATATTTTGTTAACTAACACATCGTGGGATTTCAATTTTTTTGATAAAACTTTCAATTCATGCCTATGCATAGATATCAAAAATTATCCTAGTTTATAATTAGTTGAATGCTGAATTTGTGAGTATAGAAAAATGAAAACATTTAAAATCTAAGTAAATGACAAATCCAAAAAGCAAGAGAATCACAAACTTGCAGAAATATTCGAAAAATAGTGACATTATCTATATGTAATTGTTTTTAATAAAGAAAATTTGTTAATTCCACGACAATCACAAAATAATACCAGGAACAATCTGACAATAAATAGAAGCACTTGAAGAATCGATCCATAATCAATATAACGAAATCAATATTCATTTCCATTTGAACGTGGAATTTGTCAATTAAAATACATTTAAAATTCGCTGAATAAGAATATTTTCAACCCATCTGCTGGGAAATGTGTAGCAAGGAAATTATGCAAAAAAAAATTTCGAGAATGAAATATATCTAATTTTATTATTTCAATAAGGAAGAACTGATTTCTATTTTCAAGATATTTCTTCAATATTCCGAAATTTTATAATTCATTTTGTTATTCGATTTATTTTTCGCCCAGAAAAGTTTGAGAAAAGCCGATATTAAGTGATTTTAATTAATTCAGTTTGTAATTGTACCAATTCGAAGAGAATCAATATTTCGAAATTTTATAATTCATTTTGTTATTCGATTTATTTTTATCCCTGAAAAGTTTGAGAAAAGCCAAAATTGAGTGATTGTAATTAATTAATTTAGTTTGTAATTCTACCAATTCGAAGGGAATCTGTTGTGGAAAAGATGATGAAATTATTGAATTCATCAAAAACTAGTACAAATCGTATTGAATAAAGAAATTACTCTTATTGAAAACGGAATAAACGAATAATTTTTTGTAGCTTGAGAATTAAACTTATCGATTTCATCACCTTCACTCGGAGTGATAATCAGCGTTCGAAAAACAATTCAATATTTCCATCATCAGTTTCGACCATACAATATTCTGCTCTCGATGTACTTACATTGCAGAAATACTCCTATTCTGAAACGGTTTCATTCACATAGTTTAGATAGTTCTTCAAAATAGAACGCATCATGCAAAAGTTTCTTCCACAAATTAATTTCAAGTATGTACAATAGAAAACTTTAATCTGAACAAGGGTTAATTTGACGTCACCAGTCGGCAAACGACTATTTTCTACAGTTCTTAATTTGCTATCGATTATCGATTATCGAAGGTTTCAATATATATTTCGAATGTCTTGAAAATAAAGATACTAAATATAGTTAACTACACACTGAGTAGTTCTTTCAATTGTTAAGATTCGACTTCAAGTCCAATTTTGCACTTTTTTTTGGAAAACATTATATTGAAGCCTTAAGATATAATAAATCATTTGTTTTTAAGGCCTAACTGGAAGTTAATGTATGAGTCGCAAGCAGTAGCCTTGCACTCCTTATTGAGATTAAGAAAAACTTGAAGTTCAATTTTAATAATATTTTGATAAGTATGCTAATATAATCTTTTATTGCCACAAAGCAAAGATGCACCATTTCAATATGAAGATTCGAATTAAGCATGGAAATCCTTTATTCATATACCGTCTTGTCCTCTTTATTCCTAAATTTTCATTCAATCAAATCAAGTTACATCGCACTACGGAATATGATTACCAGCCAGTACTTGAAGATTTACATTGTTGATTTAGCTTGACAAGTAGCGTTGGGATTTTTCGACAAATTGATTTTCTTTAATAGAAAGAGTTCGAAAGAAGTACAATAAATAACAAGGTAGGGAAAAGCGACGTGCGATAATCGCCAATTTCAACGCTAATAAATTTAAGTGAATTAGCATTAAACGTGCCTAAATAGAGGTTGATTAAACATTGTCCGTATATAAATCATCAGTGTAAGTTACATTAAAATGCTGCTTTAATATATGCAGATGGTGGTGCTCAAGTTGCCCGATATAACGCTGGTATAGAATAACCGGGCATAGCCGCAGGCGTTCTTCAAAAATCAACAAGTGAATTCACTTCAGTGATTATTTTACCATATTGATAATGCACAATATATGCAATTTATTCGTCAATACTCATTGCTAATGAAGATGTTGCGAATCGCGCCCATTCGCCCAAACTATCCACATCGAAATAAATTCCACATGCTTGAGATTTATTTATCACCGTTTATTAATTGAGCCATAACCGACATAGGCACGCAAATGGCTCCACGAAAACAGTAAGAATAAGAACATGTATTTAATTAGGCGGGTATATAACGTGCGTGCCAGGGAGTTGTATCCAGGACGACACATATTGGACTGTTGAGAAAATAAACATTCGCTTGATTAGTAATAGGTTCTAGTTATATAATGTAATCTTTCACGCTAGTCGTGTTCAGGACAAAGTAGTTGTCTATCACTACTTTGACACGCCACCACGCACCAGATCCGTATCGGACTTTGAATTTGCGAGGGTGATTTCCCTCAATCGTCTTCTGGGTCACTCCCAGATGGAATAACAATCATCGTTAAATGTCGTAAAGGGAAGTTTTTCCTATTGTTTTACCTCCGTTTCGTCGATGTGTGAAATGCATTGTACCAGCTGATGTCGGCTATCTCGGTATTGGAGTCTCGATTGAGGCGTTCCGATATTTTGCATTGACAGCAAAATGTTGCAGCAAACAGCTGCTTTTTAGTCCCCGGGCACTAATGCGGCCCTTTTCTGGATTTTTTATGCCCAGGGCGCGCAGACTGTTTGTATTAATGGCAATAATAGCTGCTAGAGGGACGGAATAACACAGGAACTTGAAACATATGACAATCGGAGCACGAAGCTGTTAAACCGCAACCATCGTCGAAGGGCAGAATGCCATTGTTCCAACTCATCCCGAACATCGACACATGTCCAATAAGCAATTAGCGTTCGGAACTATCGTGACAACTTTAACTAGCTCGATTTGAGTTTCTTTTTGATCGTTAGCCATGAAATCTCATTCGATTGTGACCTTAATAACCGTGAAGCCGCGACATACGGTGTGATGCGCTGAAAGGGAACGACAAGAATTTGGAATCAGTTGTCCGTAAAATAATAGACGTCGTTCCAAATGTCAATCTAGGACTTATTCACATCGGCAACGCAATGGTCAGTAATTTATATTTGGTCTCAATACATGCAAGTAGGGGATAGAAGCTCGAAATCGAATGCCCATATCTTATTATCCCAGGTATAAAAAGGAAGATGCACCGACAAACTTGTCTGAGTTTAGCTTATAATTCATCCTGCGCCTCCGCTTATTATACAATATGGCTCGCACCTGGTAATTCCTCAATTGGCGTCCCCAGCAAGCAGGGCTGTACTGGACGACCGGAATTATTGAAGCACAAATTCGCTCAAAACGATAAAACGACTAACGGTAACCGAATCTATCATTTGTGACTTTTTTCTAACCTAATGCACTGGAAATCAGTAAAAATCATTGTTCGTTAGGTTACAGTTAGTTTCTAATCTATTTCGGACGCTTTCGCGGTTATTATATTTTGTGATTTGTATACAAAAGTATATAATAAATAAACACACCATCACGCAACAAAAAAATTATATCCCATACATCTTTTTTCTAATTCTTCATTTTTGGGAAATTCTCAAGTGCCAAATTTGATGGTAAAATCGAACACAAATTGCGAACAGATGAAAATTTCGCAATTTCGTAGTCATCCAAATATAGGCACGAAGAAAATAAATCTCTCAACCTAAACAAACAGGAGGAGCTGTGTTGAGAAGATAATTTTCAAAATAATTATATGAAAGGTTGTATAGATAATGGTGAATTATGAACGTTACTTGCATATCAGGTGAAAAACATTTGTTTCTTACGTTGGTTATTGTACAGAACTATTCGAAATATTTTTCTGAAGTAGTTCATACAGAGTGCCGCAGAAGTCGACGTCAAGCCGAAGTCTTTTAACAGAGTAAGTCATGATAAAATAAAAAAAAAATGAAAGAAAGAATCCAAGTAATGTATTAAAAAAATTCTGACCGTTTAAAAAAACTCGAGAAAATTTACATCCTGTGACGGTCTTTTCACTTCTTTCAATTTTTTTTCCTCATGAAATCTCGAACACTTCGTTTCTAAACTTTAACTCACAATTTATAGTCAACTGCTCCAGCTGGAAAGTAGATGTAATTTATTGCCCATCCAAAGATTCAAAGTTAATGCTTTGTCCAGTTTCAACAGACCATGCTGAAAAAAAAGTTGGCACAATTGATAAGGATTCCAAAGTGTTACAATACTTGCTAATTTATTCTTTAAATGGCAGTAATTTTCTATGTTTTCAGTATGGCACATTGTTAACTACTTTTTCCTACTTATTCAAAAATGAATTTTAAGATTTCTAGTTGGAATGAGACGAACTAAGTCATAAGACTAAGTGTGTATGAGACAGGTAGTGACGCTAACGTGACAGAGACGGAAAGAGTCATTTTACATCTTTTGTAATTTTAATTGACGTAAAACATTTTTTATGCTTGTAATAAATCAAAGTCGTACTTTTATTGATGTTTAATTTAATCATTTAATTTCATAGCGTCACTATTTGTATCTCTCTCACTTTCAGTGACTCTTTCCATCTTTGTCATGTTAGTCACTTAAAGTAAGAGTAGAGCCACGGGTACATTATAATCATTTTTTTAGTTGGAGCAGTTGGCTAAAATTTGAAGATGAAGTTTTCGAGATTACATAACAAAAACAAATAATTAAAAAAAGATGATACTTGTATTAACAGGAGTGAACAGATCGTCACAGGATGTAAATTTTCTCGTTTAGTTTTTAAATGGCCATATTTTTTTTGAATACATTACGTGGATTTTTTCTTTTATTTTTCTGAAAACTATCGTGACTTACCCTGTTGAAAGATTTCGGCTTGATGTCGACTTCTGAGACCAAAAATTTCATTAACATATAAGTACTTAACATTTTTCTAAATTCGAGTAGTTTATTTTTAATTTTTAAATACTTATTATAAATGTTTGATATTCTTGAGAGAAAATGAACTGAATGGAAAATATATTCAAGCGACAGTTCTCTGTTTTTCCAGTCGAAATGTTGGATCACATTATTATCCTCTAGAAGGATCTCTTTCAAATTTTCAATAAAACAGTTGAGTATTTGACAAATAATAACATAAAAATTCAAAATAAGATAACAAATAATTCAATTTCACTTATAATTTTCTTCGTAACGTTATCTTATCCATGTATATTTGAAATGTGTTACTGAAATAATAAAAACACGTTGTTTCCTGTTCACCATACTTTGCATCTGAAAAAAGGCTGCAAGTTATGTTTCTGATTATCCCTAAAAATACAGAAATCGAACAGAAATCAATGCCCTGATGCAGTGTTGCCACCTTCCGTACCTAGAGTTTCTGTAGAAAGTTCGGAAAAAATCGATAGATTTCTGAGATACAAACCTTTTCAACTACTTTATGGGTAGATACTATTGACCCTAAATATTGGGCATGAAGGTTATTTCGAAGGAAGCAAAACTGAAAATAGATTATATTTATTTGAAAAATTTATATATGTATATATTTGAACGAAAAATGAATATTCTGACAAAATAAATCGGTATTCCTCTGATGAATAATCTGAATCCATTACAGGAATTCGTTGAAACAAAATGGAAATAATTGAGCGGTTTTTATTATAATAATATGAATAATAATTTTAAAGTAGATATAAACACTAAAACAGACCTTCTAATGAAAATAATATTCCGACAATTAAATTTTGTTGATTTTTAACTTTTCACGTCTTTTGATACAAAAAATCACTAATGAATTACTACAACACAACTATAACTGAAAAATTAACGCTTTGTATAAGGGATGTGGGGATTGACTCAAATATATTCAAGGAACATAACAAAGTGCTTCCACTTGTCAGCGAGGTATTTACTAATTTTGGGAATCAATTTTGTGATACATAAATCTGTATTACGTGTAGTATGTTTTGCGTTAAGGATCAAAGTATAACTTGAATTATGTATCAAATTATGTTATGGTAAAGAAACCTGCAAGATAATATCGTAAGATTCATGATTTCGTAGAATACCAGATCATATATTCACTCCACCTTTCGATAGATTTATGTGCTTTTTCGGTAGATCAGTAGATCAGCCCTGGTGGCCGCAGAAAAAAAATTCCATCTAGGTATAGATTATTAATTTAACATATAATATTGACTGTAATCTGGGTGTGAAATTATCATTCCGTGAATTCGTTTCTCAATGCGTATTAATCTGAACTAAGTTTTACCAATTCGAATTCCTCAAATAGGAACGGTGTAAACCACAGTCGACGTGGAAAAATAATATTTTGATGAGTTAATAGTAACAAATTGCTCGTAATGATATCAATTCGGTGATGCAACTGTTTCGTTGGACCTGATTGAATTTCCGGTGAAAGACCCAAAATGAAGAGAAAGCTTAGGTGTCAGTCGAATGAATCGGATGCTGCATGCTCCTCGTTTCATCACACGATTAAAATGTTCTTCGAACTAATCATTCGTGCATATGAAGATTTGCTTTTTGCCGCCATGTTGAGTAGGCACGTCTCTCGCAAACTCTGTATATTTAACGGTGGGATAATAAAATAGAGCTCATATTAGCGAGGGCATGTGATTGTTATATCCCCCAACTAAGTACAGCAATAGGCCTGTTATTTTCTCAACCCCTTGTCAAATCTGAGCCATCCCTTCTCTCACTCCGCATTTAATAAACCCTTCTAATCGCCATATGCTGATTCAGTATGGGACCCTAATTGAAACATGTCTACTTGGCAATTTTTCACCCTGTTTGCTTTTCGAGTTTGTCGTTCCAAAATGGAACTCGATATTCAAATATGTACTCTACGGACCGATAAATTGGAAGGATTTGATAATACTACCGTGATTACGGAATTACAGTGTGGGTTTATTCCGCAACAATTTTGCATCGATCCAGTCATCGTGGAAGGTATTTATTTCAATGGTTTTCCCGATCATTCTGTAGTTTGATAAATATTTTGATGTTCACAATATACTCGAATAATCGATACAAACGTAACGAACCAGCGACTTATTTAGCATAGGGTGTGTTGTATTTAAATAACTTCAACGTTGTGATAACAGTAGGTTTAAAGAGATTTCCATTGTTATTCTTCGACTGCTACCAAAAAAATTGTTGATGAGTCCTTTTGAAAGTACAATATATCGTAGGCGATGTCTCCGTACCTGTCTGTCAAGTGATGTTACATGAATTATTAATCTTCCTGTGGGTGTTCAGTTGACAAGAAGAGATGTTAAATTGTTTTTAACTACGGACACTTCATGCCAATGCGGTCACCCTTCATAGAAAAAAAAGGTATATATCTTCACTTGTGAAAATATCCGGCATCGATTCCTAAACCCCTCAAAACATTGGCATTGTTAGTTCTAAGACACCCGTGGAAAATTAACATAAAACACGATCGCCGGTGTTAGCTACCTATAAATTCTCTGAGCTTTCAGCGGCACCGAGCGTGACAATACATCAGTGATTCTGAACCCAACAAAATACACTTAATGGAGTTAGATCTTTATCGAAAAGCACATTAGCGACGTAGCTATAGCATGGGCGTGTTCATTCCTGTTATACAACATGTTACGAAATGCACTTAGATGAATGACGATAAGCGCTAATGACGAAATGACAATTCGCTCATGCTGCTCCTCCTCCAATCTATCACCTCCAAATGAGCAAATAAAAAAAACCAAATTTGTCCCTTGTCATGTTCCAATTAGGAGCGCCGCGTATCGAATAAATAAACCCTGTTGCTTTCCATAATCATACACTTCATTGAAAAAGTTCATTCTCATCAAACATCGCTGATTTCGATCGATGCACACGACAACTGGATTTCGTGGCTTTTATTCAAAGAACACGTGCAAAGCATCTAATGATATTTTTATTTATTTTATTCATTTATTTATTTATTTATTGACCATTAAGATACAATCAAATATAAGTACATACCTTTGACAAACGAATTTACCTGCACCTAGGTCTGGTTTCACTTACTACTATTTACTAAAATCTTCAAATCTAAAACATTGGTAATCTCACTCTCAAAGTGCGTACATATACTATAAATACTCTTTGTATAAAATTTATGATTTCAATAATAAAATTCAATTTAGATCGAACATAAAAATTTCCCATCACTTTTAACATAAATTTTTCTTCCAACTCCTTTAACAATAAGAACAATTAAATAGCTATATTTCTAACCCAATCTACTAATTTAGATTTAATTAATTTTTTTGTTGAATTTGATACTTTTAGTTCATTTGGTAAAGCATTGAAATATTTAACCGCAATATAGTGACTGTTTTTATCAGTCAAGGTTTCACTTTTAGTTGGTAAAATCAGACGTTTGTTTCTTGTTATACTACTCGATGTTTCATATTTATGTTTCAATTCATCATAATAATGAAAATGAAAAATCCAAAATAAAAGATTTTTTAATTCCAAATGGCGGCAGTATAGTTTTATCTTTTTTCAAAACAGTTTTTTGTACTCTTTCCGGTAAATTCAATAAGGAGTTCAATGTACAATACCATACCATAGTTTACGAGGCTGAGAAATAATGCATGATATATAATTAGTAGTTGCTTAAAGTTCATTATTTTGTTTAATTTATAAAAAACGTATAGTAGATATCTTGTTTTCTTCTAAACGTATTGCACATTATGGTTTGGCTTTACTTATTACAACAGTATCATCAGCATCTGATAGGATTTATATCTTCTGGAAGAATCTTTAATAGATCATTGATGTAGACAATAAAAAGTAGAGGTCCCAGAATGGTTCCCTGAGGTACACCCATGTTTGCAGGCAGAGGCGAGTGATCTTAACTACTTGTATTCTATTTTTCAAATAAGAGAATAGTAAGTCGTGAGATTTCTTATTCCATGATCATCCAGTTTTCTTAGAGGTGTTTCATGATCAACTGTTTCATATGCTTTTGATAGATCCAAGAAAGTTGTAATTGTTGGTGTAGTGGTAGCCAAGTTGTTATATATACAGTGTGCGTCTAACCTTTCAAATATATTTTTCTCCATAATTTTTGAAACGCAGTATTAAATAGGACAACTGAGGCTATTTTTTGTCTCTTGTTTCTTGCACCTATTTCCCTCCATGCCGCTGCTAGGGCGAAAGGGACATTCTTTTTAAATGTGAATAACTTAAATTGAAGGTATTTCAAAACTGCATTCAACGCAGTTTTTGAGAAACCGAGCAATATTTATATTCAAAAATCAAAAATTTAATTTCGTGAATTAAGTTTTTAGATTGTTTACATACATTTGAAGGTAAATCGTATTGCATTTTATTTATCTTCATTGTTGATTGATTCACCAACCTTTCAAAATGTGAGGAAGGAATTCAAGGGCAGATTACATCTTTGTGAAGATGAAAATTGTGCTCCTTTCGGACATTTAATTTTAATCATTCATTTTTTATGTATTATCAACACAATAGTTTCATTTTCCTCATGTATTTTGATACTAAACTTCTCCTGCTATTTACTAAATTCAATTTTTGGTTTTTGAATATAAATATTGCTGTTTCTCAAAAACTGATCGATAGATCTTCAATTGCATTGCTACGTTGAATGCAGTTTTGAAATACCTTCAATTTAAGGTATCACTCGACGTATGTTCACATTTGAAAAAAAATAGGCACTTTCGCCCTAGCAGCGGCATGGAGGGAAATAGATGCAAGAAGCAATAGATAACAAATAGCCTCAGTTGTCCCATTTAATACTGCGTTTCAAAAATCATGGAAAAAATATAATTAAAAAGTTAGCAGGGGGGTACCATAATTAGACGCCACTGTATATGTCTGGAAATGTAGGCTAATGCATCATTAGTACTTCTGTTTTTCCTGGAACCATACTGCATTTTAGGTATCAGTTTTTGCGATCCTAGAAAAGCAGATAATATTTGATAGATTATTTTTTTCGAATATTTTAGAAATATTTGATATAAGAGAAATAGGTCTGTAGTTAGTAGCTTTGTCTCCTGTTTTGTACACTGGTACAATCTCAGCCCTTTTCAAGGGCGTATACTAGACAGCTTTTTCAATTGACAGTTTGAAAATATACTGCAGTGGGGTACTTGTTGTGTATTTTATGTACTTTAGTGCTTTGACATTTATACCATCAACTTCTCCTGCTTTTTCTTTCATGTTTAAAACAATGTTTCTTCTTGACTTGTTGGATGTAAGAAAATAGAGTTGCTGTTTTTTTGTAGAAAATTAAATTGTTTGCGTCCTGTTGTTCGAATTTTTCTTGCAAGCTCTGGTCCCAAACAACCACCAATATTGTCATCTATTAAGTATTTTGGAAAATTATCCCTGTTATTGTTTTGTTTATTTATCCTTTTTTCTATTAGTTGCAACAATTCTTTATATTCTTTGATATTTTTTTGAAATTGTTTTTCTTTATATTGTTATGATTTTATCAAGTAGTTTTACATACATTTTATATTCTATCTTGTAGTTTTCATTATTTTCATCCTTTTTTCAGCGTAGATATAGTTTTTCTTTCTTTGAACATGATTTCATTATTGCTGCAGTGATCCATTTTGCCCCTTTTCATATTTAATGACGAGAAGAAAAAATTTCTTTTATTTACTTGGGAAAAAATAAGGTAATGCAACTTTTAACGTTTCTTCCATGTAACCAAAAGTGAAGTGAAAATTGGTAATTATGAAAGAGAAGTTGTTTTTACTAACATGGAGCGATTTATTGGTCATTCCGAAACGTTCTCTCAAAATTTTAAGTGCTTTTCGAAAACTTAACTTGAGCGATAATGTATCTGTATAAATAGCACGAAAGATATTTTTTGATCACCAATTTACTGGAAATATTTAATCGGATTCTGATATGATGCACGTTGATGTTTTTTTTAAACCGAATATTTTATTAGAAGACCTGCTTTTTCACGTGCATTTCAAATCCACGTGTTCAGTCGGAATATCTTGGAATTCTTTATATTGAATAATAATAAGCACTGAACTTTATTTATTGATATGAATGATTTAATGGGTAATGGAATAATCTACAATTATTTGAATGCATTTTAACGAATTCTAGGTATGTGCGACGAAAGCCTTAGCGTGAATATCTTGTTCAAGCAAGCAGGTATGCGACATGAGTATCTTCCGATCACAAATAATTAGTGATATAATTTTATGTTAGTTTCCACCTACGAAAATGTCAGGAAACAAGTACCTTTTGCTTTTAGAATGCACATACTAAAATGCATATGAATATCCGGGCGTAGCAAACATTATTAGATTTTCGTAGGTACACCGTTTGTAGATATAGCTACCTACCTATTGTCTCGTTCGTGGTCCTTCAACAAGACAAAGTTTAGACAAACACACGGTAAATAGCTGGCGCCTGACGACGAATCTTCATACAACTGCAGTGCCCGTGTTGTACTAATAGTTAACACATATAAGAGGTACTTAAAACTGTTCGATATTCTAGACACTCGAAACTTGTTAATTGACAAGAAAGTGATGGTTGAATTTTGAATGGAAGGTGCTATCGAACCCGAAACGAGCATCAATCAGAAAAGCACCCGTACATGCATTATTCGCACAATGCCGAAAAGATTCGCATTAGAAGCGAAAAAAAAGGCCGTACGTAAAGTAAACGAATAACCGAATATAATGGCGGCGAAAATCAATATGTTTGGCGAAAATGATGAAGTGTGTCCCGTCCATCGTATAACTTGTATCTATATAAACATCCCGAGCTTACACAACCCTTCAGTTGATGTTCGCCGTTGGCTACATTACGGTGAATTCAAAAACAAGGCTCGAAATTATGTGGAACCGTGAATATGAGAAGAGGGCCGAAAGGGGTTATCTTGAACCTACATAATGAATAGGACCCGAACAAATTATTGACGCTACGCTTGCAGAAATCTTTCAACTATCCGTAGCGATCTGCAGACAAAGCGACCGTACATTGCTGCATCTTCGGTTTGTTTAGTTTCGCCGTTCGGACTTTTGGAATTATACACCCCTTTAACGAGAAAGGACATCAATAACGTTGCGCGTTGAATTCGGAACGATGCTGGAATGTGACCCCGTTGGCGTTGTAGCGTCTTTCTATATTCGATTCCAAAATAGCCTCCAATCAATGGCTCAAACGAACATCAGCATCCTTATAGTAAACAGATCTACAGCTTTATTGCAAACACTGAAGCACGTTGATAAATGACAAGAAGCTATTGAACCCACTCGTAGAAGTGTGCTGAATATCATGCACTGGAAGTATTTTTGTACCTCACTAATGGAACCACTCCACACATAATCAAAATTATTTTAGTGACACATCTAATACACGTGCTTGATAGCGTGTATAAAAATACCCGCTTACTTGAACAACGCGTTTGTCATATCCGACGTAGGTATTTTCAAACAGCCCAGCCAGATATTTTTATTTAATCTACTCGAACTGAAAGAGAATCAATCCGACGGCATTTAACTGAATTATCTCTCATTTCTTATACCACCTTGACATTAATTTCCATTCAATGCTCGTGGATGAAACCCAAAGGGTTGCTACAGATGAATAGAGTCGGGCCCATCTCGTGAAAGGGATGGTATAAGTACGTCGTTCGTCAGTTGCTTAACTCAATTATTGATCAAATATGGCGAGTTTCCCACCCTTTGGCTTCGATATTAACCCTTCTACAACGAGGGTTTCAATAATTATGTGCCAACCCTTGCATCGCATCGAAGCCTCGTCCGATCCTACCCACTCATTATATTTATGCGAAATATCACTTTTATTATAAGAATGCTATTGTTGAAACCGAAGGAAACTTCCTATCGCCAACCCTAATCGATTCCGTTTCAATCGCCTGGCTTTGTTTCCAACAAAGCGATTTTTTTCTGCCCTTCTCATCGTACCTTTCGACTCGCTCATTAATATTACGAAATAAAATATGGCCCGCCATTGACGACGATTTTTCTTTACAGTGGCCTTCTGTAGCATCATGGTTAACAAAATCGCAAACTTCCTGTTTGTTATCAACTATGGCCAATTCTGATCAATCGCCTGGAACAGTGTCATCGAAAGCATCAGTCAGAGTGAATCCCCAATCACCGAAAAGAGAATCCGCGCCGTTCAAAGTAGTCGGAGAAAGGACTATTCAGACGCCCACTATAGCAACGGTAAGATTTGTTTATATTCTTCAGAAATCACTTGAATATTCGAAACATTGTATCACGTAAACGAGTGATTAGTGGCACGTCGATTGCAATCTTCGTATTACGTTCTATTCTAGTAATATTAAATGGTTGAACTCGCTTTATATAGTTTGCAATTATAACCATCGAATTGTTAATTGCGACAAATTAATTTTTCTTTGGATAACTTACTGAATTATGTGTGACATAAGAATATTTTCTTCAATCAGTTAAGTTTATGTTCAATTAATAGCATTTAATCGAAAAATTGTTAAGAAAAAAACTTCAAATATAAAATTTTTTAAAATTGAATAAACGTTTATATTTTAGAACTTTAGATCACTTGAACTTGAATATTCAAAGTTAAGGCAGTGAAGTATCTGTTGTCAGCTTATTTAACGCATCGTTTCATATAAAAACTACAGTGGTCTAAAGGTTTATCGTGATTTAACTTGAAAATATAATTATCTTCCATTTTCGGATACCTATTCAACAATACTTTTTATTTAATCATATATATATTTCAGATTTACACATCAAGTATTGGTCTCAACCACTTCTTGTTTCATGCTTCTGATATTTTTTTGCCTCCTATTATGATTATCTTTCAAGATCACAACTCAAATTTAATTTAATTCGAGTAATTTCAATATTTGTCGGTGTTACATAAATTTCTATTAAAATTCTACACCAAATATGAATAGATATTCGCATATTTAAAATTTTTACGAAGTTTCAAGTTAGGCATTCCGCATTTACTATACTTTCAATTTTGATATAGTTAACTTTATTGAATTGCTAAATCGAAAGTAGAAATGATATTGCTTTCCATCGAACGCCCAACGTACAATTTGTGGCAATTTTTTGGGGGGGCTTCATGTTAGTACTGAGTCGTTCACGGCACACTTGAGTGAACGGTAACGTGCCGCTCGCTCGAGCGACTAAGCGGTTCCTTCGAATTAAGCGGCACACTGGAAAAGAGCGGCTCATTTGAAAAGAGCAACTCAATTGAAAAGAGTGGCTCATTCCGAACGAGCGGCACCTAAAATATTTGATCGAATTCATCGATTCATGTCACAAATTCAAATGATAAATTGATCATCTAATTTATATACAAAATATCACTCAACTTCTGCGACGGCGGCTGTCTTCCAAATAAATTTGATGGACCTTGATTAAACGGTCGTGCTTCAACAATGAAGGGCGCCGAAGGCGCCTTACTTCGTCCTCCAGCACCTCCTCTGCTGAATAAATAACTGACGTAGACTTTGAGATCACGATGTGTACGAATTATACGAACTCCAAAGATATTTTTTACAAGAGAAGTAAGTTGGTCTCAGGAAAATATTCTGTTTTGACTATTTGTACACTGATAAACGGAATTGGCCACGCGACCAATTTCATTTGAAATAAGAGTACTTTGCCTTGTCATGTTCATCATTTGGCGGTCGAACAAATCGAATATTTATATTATTTCCTTCATCATATGTTTAATACTCGCTTCTAGTGTTGGGCCGCTCAATACCGAGTCGTTCAGTCTGAACGGCACACTTGAGCGAATGAGCGACTGCTTCGAATTGAGCGGCACACTGGAAGAGAGTGACTCATTTCGATCGAGCGGCATTTTCAGAATGAGCTACACTATCAAATTGTGTAACTTCCCGGAAATGAACGGTGTTGTCTCAAAATTTATGTTCATAAATATTCGATAATATGTTCTACATATTGAATGAAACGATTAAATTCGATTTATATGAGGAAAAGTCCGAAAGTTTGAGGGTAAATCAAAGTTCATGAGGGCACTTTTAAAGATAAAGTCATTTCTGCTTCTAGCCAAAATTTCTACTAAAATGGTTATCGAATTTTAAACTCTTTTCATATACAAATGACGGATCTATGACAATGTTTTACCGTTTCCAAGATATTTTGACAATCTTTTAAAAAGGTGTTTGTTGGATAGCAAAAAATAAAATATTTTTCCGATACATTGTCATTTTGAAATTAATAATTCGTAGAAAAAAATAGCGAAAATAGTATTGAGCCGCTCAATAACTTCACTTTGAACGGCACACTTGAGTGAACGGTAACGTGCCGTTCACTCGAACGAATGAGCGGCTGCTTCGTATTGAGCGGCACACTGGAAAAGAGCGGCTCATTTGAAAAGAGTGGCTCATTTCGATCGAGCGGCCTTTTCAGAATGAAAGACACTCTGAAATTGTGCGACTCCCGGAAATTCTTTCCAAATACGACTGGTTCAATATGAATTTCAATGGAATGTGAACCTTTCAATTCGAGTTACATTTGAAAGTGTTATGCTCATAAATATTCAATAAGCTCTATTGCAGTTTGAAGTCAAACGAATAAATTTGATCGATATGAGGAAAACTGAGTGAAAAAATCCAAAAATTTAAGGAAAAATCAAACTGTATTAGGGCACTTTTCAAGATTACGTGATTTCTACGCTATGTATTGTTTATTATTGAAATTGTGCATATACCGAATTTTGAGCTCATATTATATATAGTTGATAGATACGCCTATGGCGAAGTTTTGCCATTTCCGAGTTATTTTGAACAATATGTTAAAAGTTGTTTTTTTAGATGGGAAATGATAAAATATTTTTGCCACATATGATCATCGTGAAATTTGTAATTTGATAATGAAGCGGACGAGTGAGACGTATAAAACGAACGACGATTCAATTGCAAAATCAATCGTTCGTTTCGTATGAGTTCGGCACACAGTAGGAACTGCGGAATGCCACGGCACAGTTCGGCGTAGCACACTATACAGGTCGTTACTTTGAATGAACGAAGACACTGAACGGTGAAAAGAGCCGGCACACTATAAATGAACGAACGACTCACCATTTCGTCGTTCGCGATGAAACATTTTAAGTCATAATTATATTTTCGCCAGAAAATAGTGAATCGTATGTGTTCAATTTTGTTAACCACTATTGGATGTTTAGTGAGAAAAAATTAAATTTTCTAACTATCCAATTTTCTACCATTTCTAAACTTTTACAGCTCATTCAGATGAGTCAGTTTTAATCAAAATGAGTCGACATTTCAAAATAATATCAATAATATCAATTGATGCTCGGTTTGACTAACAAAGACTTGTCAATCCGAAAATGTCCCTTTGGGATCCGACGGAAACAGGACTCGTTTTCGGATAAAGGAGATCTTGGATGATCAATGTTTAAAATATAATCAAGTGAATAAAGTATATAAAGTTGAAACGACTTCTCCTATGTAAGTAGTTATGAAAAAGATAAAAAAAGTTTTTTGTAATACCTAGTATTCGGATTGATAACATATTATGTTTCAGTTTGAAACATTGCCGTATAAGAATGTTCACTTTCATTTGAATTCTGGTCAATAGCATAAAATTCCTCCTATTATTTTTAAACAAAAAATAGTAATTATTGAAATACAATAGGAGGAACGAAAACGAAAATATAATCCTTATTCTGAAGCGCAAATGTTTACAGCGATCATATAACGATAACGAAATCACCTTTCTAAAGATAAAAGAATATCTACGCGGGGAATTACCTCGTTTGAAAAAGGGGAGGATTCCGTTCCACACAAGGAATCATCCTTCAAAAACCCCAGACACTCAACGACATTACATTGCTGAAAGTCATTTAGCGGAGCGTCTGTCTAGTGCCAGCCTTTGTTCGCAGACTATTGATGTCACGTTTTCCTGTCAAATGAAATATTTTGACACCTTCGAAGATTATTAGCAGTTCCCTGAATTAATAATTCCACCATATGCGACAATGATATTCACTTTTTGGGGACCTTTAGAAAGGCCCCTTTTTCCATTCCAGTGTCGGGAGTGCATCATTATCGAAAATAATGGCACAAAAACCGCTCTGTTCAAAATTGACTTTTGTCGAGAGGATCGAATCAGTTCGTGAAAATTGATTCGTAATTTAATCGGCAGTCTATGGGATAGTGTCACGAAATGGCAAGTTATACATAAATAAGCTATTAATCAGCCATGAATAAATTATCGTCGAATTAAATTGTTCTAGCTATCCGGGAAATATGAATTGTTCGAAACGGACCTCGTATCTATAAATCAGGTGGAAAAACACCTATGCGGTGTATAAATGGGGGAGTTTCTGTTCTTTGGATGAAAAAAAATAAAAGGTCGTGGATGACGATACCTGAAAACGCGATGTTTCTGTTTTCATACATAACAGTTTCGGAACGATAATAAATCTATTTCGAAAACCCCAACGTAATTGGTTTCACTCGTTTCTCGATTAAAGAATCGAGTAAAAATCAGGGATTGTTGATCCCATTGCCCCCAGGGGTCGTTCCGCTTTTTTCAAGTTCACGAGAAGGCGAAATTAAAATACCAGACGAATCGATAGTAGTAATTACCATAAAAATTGTCATTAAGCCTTCAAGCCCGAACACCATCAAAATGAAGCGAGAGTTGTAATGAAACGTTTAGATGTTGCGTGCAGCGACGGTGACATGTAAAAAGATTGGCATTTCTCTGAGGCAAATTGCCGGTTGTCACAGGTCTATTAACTATTGCATAACACGTTATACCAAGAAAATCTAGTCAACGAAAGTCCCTTGTGTCCGTATTGTCTGTCTCGCTAGCCGCAGACGATGGCTCGTACTAATGGAATTTTCTATGACCAATATCGGATGTAATGATAGTTCATGAATATAGGAGCGCACTTCACACACGCCATCGAAACGAAGTGATTTTTTTCGTTTGTTATTCCGACCAATCGCCTGCTGGATGACATGATGGTGACCGATCATATTGTAACCAATAGTCGTAAATGTACAGATGAACATTTTTTGTCACAAGTACATTTTTTGTATTTTCCATACTAATCAGTTTTCAGAAATGAGTTGTTAAAGGACTATTTCGTGATAAGTTGGTTGAAACTATAGCGTATCATGTACACAGCGCTCTGAAAAGTCCAGATAAAATAAATCTCCATATTTTCAAATGCAAACCGCCATTCATTTTGTGTCATATTAAATTACAAAAAAAAGAAGGTAAATGTTATTGAGGTTCCCTACATTTAAACTTGATAATTTTTGAAATATTTCAACTTAAGTAGGGTTATAATATCAAAATGTCACAAATGTTGGAAAATTCTGTGCTCCAGTGCTTTCAGTGTATGATAGTTCGAAATTTGAAATTAACTAGTTTCAAAGAAATACCTGTTGTTCGTTAATTAGACAGATAGCTTTAATTCATTACAAAAATGTCTCGATTAGGTTTCAGTAATGAAGATTTCCTCAACTTGTTATTTATCTACCAAGAATGTAATAAAGTAATATCCAGAAATTGTGAATGAAATGTTCAGGGTGAGATAACCAGATGCACCAATTGTTACAGGTGATGTTATTTTGAGATTTGTGAAAAACTTCTGGATACTACTTGATCACATTCTTCGACATTTTTGTGAAAATTTACAGCTAGCTGTCCAATTAACGAGCAACAGCTATTTCTTTGAAATTACTTAATGTCACATTTGAATTATCATACACTGAAAGCACTGGAGCACAGAATTTTTCAACATTTGTGACATTTTGATATTATAACCCTACTTAAGTTGAAATATCCCAAAAATTATCAAGTTAGATCTAGGGAACCTCAATAACATTTACCTTCTTTTTTTGTAATTGATTATGACACAAAAAAATGGCGGTTTGCATTTGAAAACATGGAGGTTTCTGCACATTTTTCTGAGTTTCAACCAACTCATGACGGAATAGTCCTTTAACAACTCATTTTTGTAATCTGATTAGCATTGGAAAATCTCGTTTTTCGGTTATCAACTTTATCGCGAACGACTTAAACTGTCGACATTTATTGAAATAGTTGAATAAATCATAAACGGTTGCAAATAAGTATAGACAAGTAACACATTACCATCTTAGAATAAAAAGAGGAATCAAAAACTTTAATAATATACAGGCTGTTCCATTTAAAATAAGAAACTTTAGATCTGTTTCCGATATAACCCGGAGAAGGATCGAGCTGAACATATTTTGTCGGGGCAGCCCTCATGCAACTTGATTCAATGTCAAAAGTTAAAATCTGTCATATTCACACTTCCTCCTACATGGATCGACGAAGGTGGTACTGACAGCCTGTATAAGTCACTTGAAAATATTGAACTGATGGTCGTCCTCTTAATTACTCCAGTAGAATGAAACCAATTGATTTGTATATATCTCTATTAGACGAACTTATGTAAGTGATTCGATCCGGTTAATGTATGACGATTGGTGTCCATTTCTATAATCTCAATTTGCGAATATCACACCGAACCTAATTTTGAAAACGACTGTTCCAGTTTTTCAAGTGTTGATTTTAGCCAAAGTATATGGTTATAAAATTTTACGATTTTTCCTCTTATCATCACGTTCGGCAAATGTAGTCCCTGGATCGTAATGGTATTTCAAGCGGTAGGCGTATTGAGAGGTGAATAAAATTGCAGTTCCGATGTTCGCCTTGCATTCGCTCCGCTCATGAACTTGACCCAAAGATCAAGTTGATTGTGGGTAATTATTCCTACATTTCAACTTCGCTTCTGTCCTGGCATCGAACCGCGCTATAGGCACGAATTTAAACACGGAAGGTGCTTCTCCGTGTTTCCTGGTTTGATAATTCCTTCTGAGAAACATCTCATTCGTCAATGAATAAGGTTTTGAGCAATAGCTTCATGCTCGACCGGGAGGAATCGTGCTGTGATAGCAATTAATGTTAACTCATGAGCATTCGTAGGATTGCACTACTGCTAGGCAGTGCCAGTGGTTTTCAATTCGGAATTCATATCGCACCTTTTCGATAAGCGCGCACCCATTTTCGTTCCAAAAAGAAACTAATTAATTTTTTCTTCTATCGCAACGGTCTCACGACACGTACGTTATATTAAAAAAATGCATATCGTCTACTCTGTAGTATAGCAGATGATATAAAAAAGCAAACTGGTTTGAAATATCATCAATATTCAAATGTGGAATCTATTATTTCATCTCCGTAGCATTTTGATGGCGGGACAGAATGGAGTCAAAATACTTATACTTAATGATACCAAAGGACCCAAACGAAGTGGGACGGAGTGAGATGGCAAGTCTATCATGAATCGGCAAATTGTCTATTCTTGGCTGGTAAAGGTATATTTAACACTTAATACGGCTAAGCAGACTTATAACTTCGGCTTCCGTTGCCGAAAGGGCATTCTTTCTCTACCCGGTATGACAATTTGGGAAAATTAAAATATGGAAAGAGCTGGTTCAACTTATCCACTCATCTTTTGATCGTATTATGTCAGAATATGCAACGGGATATTAATTTTTAAGGGCATACTAATGTAAGAGATGTTCCATAATACTGAAGGTGAGACGTAATTCTCTTCATTTTCTAAAGATTCTACAATATATCTATTAAAATCATTATAAAGGAGTATTGGAAAGCAATTGTTTAGGGTGTGTGAATAACGTATAAGAAAACTTATTTTTCCTATTCTGTTTTTTCTTTCATTATAATCTGTTCGTTATCTTTCCAATTTCCATTAATTTTGTTTATATATCTTTGAAAACGAAAGAACTCTTTAATTTGCTTTTATTTAACATTAGAGGCGCTTATAGCAATCTAATAATCTAGTATTAAAAATGGGAAAATTCACAAGAGAAGTCACGAACGATCAAATATAGCAGCAAAGAAAATAATTTTCACGAAGATTGTAAATTTCTAATTCATCTTCGAGATTCATGATGAAAATTTAATTTGTGAAGATCAGATTTCCAGTGAAATGTATGTAATAAAGTTGGGCACAACTAAAGTGTACAGGATTACTGGTAATTCGACATCAGCGGCAGATAGCGAGGCCAAAATGCAAGAAATTGAACCCTATACGTATGGCCGAAATTTAATAGTTCTCAAGATACATATATGAATTTTAAGGGTTTTTCGATATTTGCTCAAAATTTGACATTTAATTCCAATTAAAAAAAACCACATATTCAAATGTGTATCATTAAAAATGATTTTGTAGCTGGTACTTTCATTAAGCTTCGGACATAATTAAAACTACTTAAATTAACAAAATAATGATGATGATTATTGATTAAAGAATAATATTTCATCAAAATTTACATTTTACTACACTTTGAGCATAGGTAAAATGAAGGAACTAAAAAATTTTCTGAATTTTTTGGCAATTTTCTCTAAAAAATAGTCGCATATGAAATAAAAAATATAGCTTTTGAAGCTTGAAGGCCCTAGTTTAAGAATTCTTTGATCAAAATTTTCTTGGATGGAAAGAAATAATTTTCATTGTTTTTATTTCACTCTACGGACATGGAAAAGTTCCATTCGAAAATCGGTCCTGTTTGATTGTAAAAAAGTTTTCCACCTGTAAGGTTAACGTGAAGAAACAACAAAAAATGCTATTTTCCATTTTTTTGTTTAATCAACCGTATGTTCAGCAATATTGGAGGAAAATTTTTGGGTTATAAGCAAATTTATCAGTCTCCAAAACCACCTCAAATTTTTAGATCTATCGGTTCAGCGATTATCTTGAACCGATTGATTGAAATTTTGAAAAAATTGAGGGAATCGAGATTTTTATTCTTTAAACGTGACTCACTCGTTTTTTGGAAACAATAATTTAATTTTTTTTCACTTTCTACTCAATATTCAGTTTTGGAAGATTGTTTAAGAAAAAAAAATTTTCAAAAATTTCGGGAATTTCCACAAAAAATATTTTTCAAAATTGAAACGAAATTCGAAACAAATATTTTCTCACGACTGAAAAAAATTTATTCGAAAAATATCGAAAAAATCAAAAACAAAAAAATTTGTAAAATTAGGAAAAAGTACATAAAACCACGAGGAAATTTTTCTGAAGCTATGGACACATTCAAAGAGTGCCTCTTGGTTTTTTAAACTCTCCAAAAAAAACTTTCCAATTTTTCAATATCAATTTTTCTTTATTTTTTGGATAGTTTTTGATGAAAATTTGACTGAATTTTTTCAATCGTAGGAAAAAATGTTCTTGCAAATTTTCAAAAATAGTTTCTGTGGTAACTTTCGAAATTAAAAAAAAGATTTTCTTGGAGTTTTTTTCTTTAATCAATCTTCCAAAAATTCAAAATTGAGTAAAAAGTAAAAGAAAACTGAATTTAGCGATTTGTAAAAAGATTGAACCACATTTAAGGAACAAAAACCTTCTTTCCTTAATTTATTCATTCAAGTTTCAATCAATTGATCCAAGAACACCCCTGAATCGATAGATCTAATAATTTAGGGAGGCCTTGAAAATACATTAAATTTTCTTATAACGTAGCCTTTTCCCCCAATATTGCTGAACATACAGTCGATTAACCAAAAAAAGAGAAATGACATTTTTTTGCACTTTTTTCACTTTAACGTTGCAGGTGGAGAATAATTTTTTTACAATTTAATATGACAGATGTTTTAAAGAAATTTTCTGCAAAGAACGCAACCTTTTAACCGCCCGCTAGACGACTAGTAGTTTTAGAGATATCGACAGTTGAGTGAAAAAGGAACCTTTCTAATTCAAAATTCGATATCTTGAAGATAAATAGTCGTATCTGACTTTCGTGAGAAGCATGTTGAAGTTGAATAAACAAGCTATGCAATCAATGTATTGGTTTAGATCGAAAAAATTTTTCCATTTCCGTAGAGTAAAATAAAAAAAAGTACATATTTTGGGAAATTTTTCCTTTGTGTTTTATCCAAGAATTGCATGGCTACCTGAGCCCCAAAAAATTGTTAACCAAAAAATTCTAAAACAAGAATGTTGAAACTTCAAAAGCTTCTATTTTTTATTCGTACGATTATTTTTCACAGAAATACAGCCTGCTGAAAATTGCTAAAAATTTAGAAAATAATTTGTGTTCCTTCAATTTTTGCGCAAAGTGTATCTAATTCCGGCCTTGATTTTGTTGCATTTTGCCCCCCTATCAGCGAATTACCAGTAACCCTATATATGTTCAATTCAGACCATCACCTTCTCACTTTCTCTTCAGAAGAAAAGTGATGGAGGTTCTAAGGCAGAACATCTAATTGTATCGCGGCAGATAATGAAGGGACCCCTCAGAAATATACCTATAGGAGTCCTCGATAATTTCGTAATTTAGTCTTATAGAGGGACAGTCGGCGACCGCTGACTTTCAAAGGCCATCAAAAGCGGCAGTGACAACGAACCTGATAAAAAGAATCAGCTCAGTCATCGCCTTGATTAGGGCCATAGCGAGAAAGATTCGTCACTATATAAGTGGAATACATCTGCCAATATCCCCTGTTCTGTTATCCTCTTCATAATTTGGGGGACTAGTTTGGATTTATTTATAAAAGAAGAGACCGAGACGTCTGCATCGAAGATGACAATGCCTTTATATCGATAAAGTAGATTATCATTCCCTTATGTAAGGAAACATTATTTCGAATTTTTTATAACCTTTAATAAAAAGAGCGACTTGAGGAAAATCACTCCAAAACTCTATTGTATTCAATAATTATTAATTAACTTTCTCTTTCATAAAATCAATTCGATATTTCGTCAAACTCGTCAAAATGAAAATAATCAACTTTTTCAAATATGCGATCAATTTCAGTTGAAAAAATCTAAACCATAGAAACCATTTAATTAGGAATAATGCGATGGGAAATTCAGTTCACGTAGCAAAACATTCAGTCTCTCATTCACCAATTGAGATTTTCAATGTACTAATGTTCCTGAGCACACGATAAAACCTATTGCATATTCGGGGTTCTCTAAATTCAAGTATGTTGAATTTCAACGGGTAATTCACAAAACGTTACAAGTTGATCGGGTATATAATTCCCGTCGAACACAATCGAGCATCGGAGTTAGTCGAATTCCAATTGATAGCGTGGAAATTCTCTACGCTTTTGATTGAGTTTTCAAATTCGCCTGTACAGAAAGTTTTTAGACAGTAATGTTTGTTATGCAATCGACGGTGTACACGCGTTCGCAACAACGAAGAACGTATGAACACATTTCGCATTGACCCACCACGAAATTGTTATAGATTTCCGAGAATACCGCAATTCGAAATGTACCATTTCGCGGAACTGCAACATTTAAAAAAATCTTTTGTCGTCAAAATTCGACAGCCGGACTTGAGCAACGGTCATTTCGATACACCGATTTGTTATTACCGAAACATCTAAATAAAACCAGTCACTTTTAATGATATATAAACAATGTTATTTAAAATGAAATATTGTACGTATGGGTTTACGTTAACAAGGTTCATGTTAAAGAATAGTATTGCCATCCTTTGTTCGAAACCGCTCATGAACAACAGGCCGTAAATATCGAAAATAGTACTAAAGTATATTCCAGTGACACTTAAAATAAGATGGGCTTGCTGAAGAATATTCGACACACCGGGCAGGTGTGGACCCTTTTTTATATCATCAAAATCCCACATTACTGTTTTACAACACACTGACCACAGAATAATTAAAGTTTGAATAAGCACAACGACATTTTACTCATATTTAGATTCTATTTCTTTTCATTCCACGTTGCCCACTCGAATGATCTGTAGTAATATATTTTTTTATGATGGTCGCCATAAAGTCTGGAGTACGCTCCTGTAGTCATGTAAAGAACCAGTTATGGGCTCGATAGCTTGCCACTGCTTCTTTGATTTGTGGTTAGTACTATTACGCCTTCACAGACATGAAATTTTATGCCAATCAAGAAAAATTACATAGCAAGATAAAACGATGAATTCGATATCTCCAAATTCTACTCGGCGCGGCGTTTACGATGTCCACTCTAAAAAAAAAAATGTTGACTGTGGTTACGGTACCTACTGTACATTTAATAAAATATTGGCAAATAACTAGAATCCTGAAGTACGGAAACTATAACTTTGTACCCACGGTCGACATATTCTATTAAACAAACCCCTTTGACATGGAATGAACTTTAATGGTTTTTATATTGCGTTAGCGAATGTTTTGATCGTTTATCAAATTTTGATCTTAAAGCTCGAAAAATAAAGGCGCAAAAAAATTCAAAAACTTTTTTCGAAAACAAATTGCTAGAATTAAAGTAGTTTTTCAAACACGAAACTTGCAATATAACAGTTCATTAAATGCTCACGAACATTTAATTGAGTATTATCAATATTTAAAATTCAATCTCTCCGTATCCTCCATCATGTTGGATGCTTCGCTTTATAAGTCTCATTAATTATGAAAGGTGTGAATTTATAGGATGAGTGTGAAATTGGATCTGCATTTTATTGTTTTGTGGGATTGACTGATTCCACTTTTTATTTCGTTTTAAAAACTTTCATTTCATTTTAATGTTACCAACATCAAATACAGGTTTTCTTCAAATATCTGTCATGTTTGATTGGAAAAAATTTTTTTCTCCACCTGTAACGTTGAGGTGGAAAAAAGCCAAGAAATGCCATTTTCTCTTTTTTTGGTTAATCGACTGTTCAGCAATATTGGGGGAAAAATTTAGGTTTTAAAAAAATTTATATCCCAAAGGCCCCCTTTGTTATTAAATCTGATTCAGTGGTTTTCCTGGACCGATTTATTGAAATTTTGGATAGATTGAGAGAACAAAATTTTTGTTCCTTAAATGTGACTCAATCTTTTTGAAAATCAATAATTTCATTTTTTTTACTTTCTAACTCAATTTTGAGTTTTCTGAAGATTGATAAAAGAAAAAAAATCCAAAAAAATTTCTTCAGAAGTTTTGAAAATTATATTTGAAAGTTGAAAAAAATTTTGTTTCACGATTCAAAGATTATCGAAAAATAGAAGGAAATTGTGTAGTTCTGAAAAATTAAAAATGTTTTCTTGGAAAATTTAAAAAACCAAGAGGCACTCTTTGAACGTGTCCAGAGCTTCAGAGAGGTAATTCAAAAACCCCTCGTGGTTTTATGCAAATTTTTCAAAAATTTCTTCTTCTGATTTTTTCGATATTTTTTGAAGAAATTTTTACGGAACTTTTTCATATTTTCTGGGAAAATTTCCGAAATGTTTGAAGAATATTTCTTGAATTTTTTTGTAATCAATCTTCCGACAACTCAAAATGGAATAGAAAGTAGAAAAAAATTAAATTATTGATTTTAAAGAAAGCTTGAGTCACGTTCAAGGAATAAAAATCTCGTTCTCTCAATTGTTTCAAAATTTCAATCAATCGGTCCAGGAAAACCGCTGAAATTTGGGAGATCTTTGGGGTATATAAGACTGATAAGTTTGCTTACAACTTTTTACCCTAATTTTGCTGAGCATACATTCGATTAACCAAAAAAAATGGGAAAATGGCTTTTTTTGCTGTTTTTTCACGGGCGAAAAAAAAATTTTTTTAATCAAGCATGACAAATTTTTGAAAGACATTTTCTGCCTTTATTGATGTTTGCTTTAATCATCTAATTTCATAGCGTCACTATCTGCATCTCTCTCACTTTAAGTGACTAACGTGACAGAGACGGAGAGAGTCACTTAAAGTGAGAGGAATGCAGATAGTGACGCTATGAAATTAAATGATTAAATTCAACATCAATAAAAGCAATACTTTGATTTATTACAAGTATAAAAATGTTTAACATCAATTAAAATTACAAATGAAATAAAATGGCTCTCTCTGTCTCTGTCACGCTAGCGTCACTATCTGTCTTATTCACACTTAGTCTTATGACTCAGTGTCTCATTCCAACTGGAATCTTGAAATTCACGGCCTAGAGGTGAGCCACGGGTATATTCAAATCTTTTTTGAATAAGTAAGATCAAGTAGTTAAGAATGTGTTATACTGAAAAAAATGATCGCAATTTAAAAATAAATTGGCAAGTGTTGTACCAAACTTTCGTAGTACTTTTTTTTTCAGCATGGTCAGTTGAAACTAGACAGTATGAGCAAAGTATGAGGACAGAGGATGGGTAATGAATCACATTCACTTTTTAGTTGGAGCAATTGACCATAAATTCGAGATTACATAACAACAAAAAAATTAGAAAAAGATGATATTTGTAGTAACAAAGTGAAAAGACCCTCATTGAATGTAGATTTTCCCGATTTTTTTGAATGGCCATTATTTTTTAAATTTATTACTTGGATTTTTTTTTATTTTTCTGATAACTTACTCTGTTGAAAGATTTCGGCTTGACGTCGACTTCTGACAACCTGAATATGGAACGAATTCATATAAGGAAATTGTTTCAAGTTCATTCAAAAATTTGCAATCGTTTCACGAATTGTCACTTTTCAGATTGGATTCATGTTTGTCAATTATCCTAATTTCATTATTCTAAAAACACATTGCTTCATTGAAATATCCCAGAAACAAAATCAACTCATCGGTTGTACGAAAATCTGTATATTTGGCCAACGGTATATTCGCTCATACAATCACTTAGTCATAATGACAGTCGATCCATAATTTATGCAATGGTCACATAACATCGTCGATAATTACGACTGAATTTCCCTTCGCGATCTCGTTTGTTTGATGAAAAGGAATTTGATTTCTGACAAGTCCACTGATGACAATCGCACTGGGAAATCACAGGTATGTTCTACTGCCTTTTTTCATTCCGAGATGGTTTATTACATTTATTATCACTGTGAACAGCTGACAACGGTTGTACATTTCTCATGAAATGAAACATTATCTAGAATAGCATCAGTCCTAATCACTTCGATAAACGGGCGTGAAATGCGAAAGATTAAACCGTTAATTGCCCGATATCATTTGTGTGAAGACATAAATGAATTGAAAATCGAGGTGGAAGTCGTCCGTTTCCCAGAATTTGATCGTGAAATATTCTGTCTGTTAAAGCAATGATTGTTTGTTAAATACGCTTAAAAAATGATATCGAAAGGTATTTCTCAAGGAAAAAACCACTTCGTCCAGCAGTTCTACGAAATTTTGAGCACTTATTCCAGTTATTGTCAACACAAAAAGTGAGTGGAATAATCGACGAACACCGCAGAGTAAATCTATCATCGTCGGACACTTTATTTGCCATCCATCTCGCGAGATGAACCGTAGTACCATTACTCTTAATGTCATGATTTTGATTCATTCGTTCATTCATTTTTTGCCCACTGAATGCATTTTTTATCAGCATGACTTTCAGAAACTCATCGCGGAGCCTTGTCGCTTCATCTACCGAATCTTTACAACCACTCAAGAAATTTGTCATCCAACACAGCTGCTTCAGATGGCATTGTAGGTACCGTGCACCTACACGTCGCAAAGTGAAAGATCGATGTATGCAAATAATATTTCGAAGTTCGGAAAAAGACGTCCGAGGACGCGAAAGTTAGGAAGCGAAGGGACACGCCCGACATGAATCATCTTGACGCTGCAATTCTTGTAAAAGCTTTGACATTACACCCCGAATAAATACTCAGCGCGACACGAATAGCGGAAATGATGATCATTATCCGGAGCTGAAGGAGCTTTTTTCGAAACGTGGTTCCTTTAATCAGGAAGAATGGGACACACCTCGACGATATTAAGACTTAGTGTTGTATGTCACGACATTTACATCGGAAAATCTGGGTGATGAATCGATATTGTCTGCTGTTTACACTGATTGCATCCTTTTTTTCGTGGTGAGGGGGGGGGGATAAAATTACAAAATTGTGACATAAGTAGCCTCCTTTTTTTTCAATAAGTGTCAATAAGAAGTATTTATTTAAAATAATAGTATTTTATTTGTTTGGCATATCAAACGAATTACTAAATTTAGTTACAGAAATGCAGTTGCAAACTCAAAACTTAATAGTTAGACTGGAAAAAAAGTAATGCTCAAGCAGTATCGAGAAGACTTTCTTCCCGGAGTGTCAATTTTTTTGGTAATTAATTCTTGAATTTGTAAAACGAATTTGAAAATCAGACGTGGTTAATTCCCGTCCAAAGGCAATTAAGTGTTCACCTTTCCCATATGTTAACGGTTATTCAATAATCGTTTCTGTTACCGTAAACATAAACGCTGTTGCTTCTCCCGCGGTTTGAGTTGGCCGTCATATATTCAGGAGTACCATAAAGACGTTGGCATGTCAACGAGTTATCTGCGGGCATCTTGTCGCGGTCCGCTATCGAACATGACCTTTTCAACAATTTCCTTGCACCCGGTTATGGCGAATGAGCTGCAGCGATATGTAGTTTTATTGTTGGTATCAGAACTTGGGTCGTGAACTTGCGTTACTTCGATGACCGTCATCGAAATCGACCGAGACCTTGCGCTCTTTCTATCGAATGTATCGATATTGGTTATGCAGTAATCTGGGTTATTATTAATGCAAATTTACGTATCGGACGAGAAAACTGTCGCATTCCACTTTATTCTAGTCTCTGACCAGTCAAGAAGGAAGCTATTAAATGGTTGGGAGGAATAGGTTCGCGGGCTGTCTTCGATCCATTTATAAACATCTTGCCTGTTGGCATGCAAATCAGACAGGCAACCCAGATTTTGATTGATCTATTCAGAAGATTGATTACGCAGGGGCCGTGTGTATTGTCGGTAAAAGTGCGTCGCTATTATATACCCGGCCATTGCTAGTCTATTGAGTCCCATTCGGAATTGTTATCAGCATTTTTATATTCTATCATATCTGATATACATTGAGTAGACGGATAATCTTTTGTTCTGCGTGCCACAAGTGAGTTTGCCTAACCATTGGAGGCTCGCTAATTAAGTACAGTCTGAACCCTGAGGTTTAGAATCGATATCTAAAATTTCTCCAAAACATGATAAAGTATCAGAATATCAGAAACAGCTAAAACAGAATGTTTCGACAAAATTGCATTACGATGCATCCACTCTGTAGGTTAGAATCCATATACATCTTTTTTCACCCTGAAGATTGCAAGCGATATCCAAAATTTCTGCGAATGATGATTTTTTAATTTTCATCACAATACTATGTTTGATGTAAGCCTTTGAAATGGTTGGTGAGGTCCTTGTTTTAACTTTTTAGCTAGCGCAGTAATTGGAGTTACGTTCGGCTCGTACTTGTGCCCCACAGATCGTAAATATATGCCTACCTGAAAATTTGTATGACAGTATTTGTCCATTTAACCAAATAGTGAATCAGAATAAGCTTGTTGAAAATATATAAACTCATTTCCAGTTCAGAAAAAAAATTTTCCTCATTAAACTAAAGTTCTGATTGGACTTGCAGTGAATACTGGATGTTCTCCTTGAGCAACGGCTTCTCTAATAGTCTCGTATCGAAGGGAGATTATAATCGGTATGAAATACCACACTTCATTGATGGACCTCTCGTTTATGATTCCATCGGAAATTATTAATCAGTTTGCATCGTGTTAACCGCGAAACATCTGTGGTACGTAGAAGTATTCATGTCCAGTTTCTTCTAGTTTTTCCTTTGCGATGACGTTATGAAGTCGGAGAACCGTGACATTATCACCGGCTGAAAGAATAGGTACATGACGTATCAGGACCCTTTATCAAGGTTTCAATTAATAACTATGATTAACGTCATTAGAATTATTGAATACATGAAGTTATTTTTCTACGATCAACAAGTATGAATCACCGGAGTAGCTGTGGATATTCTTACCATTCTCAAATGTCTCATGAAATGTATAATCGATAATTAATATCATAGAGTGTGGAAGATGAATTAAATGCAGCAACTCTCTTCGTTTAGGAGAAACTTCAAATTCTACTTCAAACTAACATTTTGTCATGTCAAATTATCAATTCTCTATATAAAGTAACATTATATGAGGGTGATTCTTTTTCAAATCAAACAGACGCTCGCAGTTTTTTTTTGGAAATGCGAACAGAGATGCACCTTGGTGGAAACGACAGCTCAAACCTTTAGCTTCCTCATGCTGTATGCTGTTTTTTTTCAATATGAGGATTGAGGCTGCCCTTATCGGAAATAATGCTCACTCCCATCGAAAAAAATTAATTATCCTCAATTTAAGTAACTTATTCCTGAGGTTATCATCTTTGGGAGTAAAGATTCGTATTCTACATAAAAAAATGAAGAAATTCTCTTTTAACAACTTTGTTCAAAAACCTCTCATTCCTTGCGGAATTTGAGCGAGAAGAATTTCCGAATTTTTAACCCTTTAGGCGCTGAAACTTGTTTCTGGGTAGGATAAAAAAAAAGTATTTATTTTTTCGAATTAAATACAAACTTTTTATCTCCAGCTGCAAATTTCATTAAAAACATAATTGGAATTTCGAAAAAAATGGTAAAATTGGGAAAAATCACTTGGGTTTCAAAAAGGATGCAAAGTCGTGTTCCTTATTCACGAGAATGGGGCGTCAAAATTGTAACGTGCAAAAATAATATTTTTCTTCGATGCCAAATGAATCAGACGAGCAACATCGCGGAATTTTGCTTTGGCAAGATTTTTTTTCGTCTTACCTTTTTTCATTCTATAAAGTATAATAAACATGATTTAAAAAAACGGTCCTAGCATATCTTTGAATTACAGCAACAATATTTGAACCATAATAAACACTCCAACATCAATTTTACCATTTTTTCCGAAATTCCAATCATGTTTTCAATAAAATTTGCCGTTGGAGATAAAAAATTTGTGTTTGATTCGAAAGAATAAATACTTTTTTTTTCTTATGTTTTTTTTGTTATCCTACCCCAGAAAAAAAATTCGGAAATTCTTCTCTTTCAATTAATAAGAGAACTTCTTCGATTTTTCATGTAGAATACGAATCTTTACTCCCAAAGATGATAACCTCAGGAATAAGTCACTTAAATTGAGGATAATTGATTTTCTTCGATGGGAGTGAGCATTATTTTCGGTAAGGGCAGCCTCAATCCTCATATTGAAAAAAAACAGCATACAGCATGAGGAAGATGCAGGTTTGAGCTGTCGTTTCCACCAAGGTGCATCTCCGTACGCAATTCCAAAAAAATTGCAAGCGTCTGTTTGATTTGAAAAAGGATCACCCATAAGTTTTTAGCTCATTTCGATCTGAAAATTGGGGTAATGTTCCATTGATTCTTTGTATTCATTCTAGTCTTTGATATGACTTTGTTCAATGATCATTTAGTATAGAGATAACTTCGAATTTTCGTGAAATCAATATTACTCATTGTTGAGTGGGATAAGCAGCATATGGACTTAAATATTCTAATATTATTTTTAGAGTGTGCTCTAATTTGTGTATATTTCACAACGAGTGCTGAAAGTCGACGATTTCATGCGAGTGTCACTCTGACCAACGAGGCGAAGCGAAGCGGAGCTAACTGAGGCTAGACATGACCGATGAAATCCGACGTTCCCCGAGCAATGAGTAACATTTTCAGACGATCACAAAAAAGAATGAAATCACGAATTATTTATTAACAGAACGTAATGGAGAATTTCTTCTATTCGAAACTGAATAGTTCAGTCTGCATCTTTAGGTGGTAGCTACACGAAATCATAAACTGCTAGTTTCTATGTTCTGCGTTATCTAACCTCACTCCATAGTATGAAATATAAATTCGCTGAATTAGAGGTAAAAATTTCAAGTGACATCAAAACTTTTTCATTTACACAATTTATAGCGATATTATCATTCGAAGAGTTAAAAATAAACAAGTGATCAGTAAATCCTTGATCCTTTTCTTGTACAGTTTTTTTTTAAACTCAGTTACTCTTCTCTTAGCAAATCTGGTATTATTAGTACTATTTTTTTTTACAGATATTTCAATGTAACAATTTGTTCAAAGAAATATGATTGCAGTAATGGCGAATTGGTTATTTTGTTATTCATGTAGAGCTAATGATAGTTTCTCTCAAGTTCTTGTACGCATTCGAGTATTCAATATTTGATATGAGATATACGAACTAAATATCTTATTATACGGTATTCATCTACTTGAAGTAGATTTTTATGTCGACGAAAATAGTTTTCCGCACAGATAAAACGTTTTATCCGTGCGGGAAAGACACTCCCGCACATCTGCATGTAATTGGTAACTTTTTTCAACAGAGAAGCGCGGCGATATGTGTATTTTCCGGCGAGCACGTACGAAAGTGTTTTATATCGTCACGCCTACATATTGTAAACAGTTTACAATGGCATGCAACCGTGCGGAAATGTCTTTCCCGCACCGGTAAAACCGGTTTGGCCCGTGCGGTAAAGTGGTGACATCCAAACGCCAAGTATAGACAGAAATAGATGAGAAGTTTGGTTCGTACATCTCATTAAATATTGACGCGAGTGAGCTACCAGAGAACATATCCTATCATTAACGAAAAGCATAACTTGATTCTATTCGCCAATGTTTCAATTCTAGATTCATAAATAAATTAGGTTTTCCTGTGTCACAGAGTATCATCCTTATAGTCAAAGATGTCCTGAATAGAATAAACGTCAATATCAGACATAGATAGGATATTTAGTTCATATATCTAACATAGATTATTACTTGCAACGATGACATCACAGAAAAGAGTTGATTAAGACTACTCCATTCAGCTTGGTTTAATTTGGTGTCATAGACAAATTGGACTTCAAGCTGTCAACACAGATGAGAAATTTATTTTGTGGTTATCATTCCTCGATAAGACGTCGTTTATACCGTTCGAAGTGGTTGAAGTATGCATTCACCTGAGCCAAAAAAACGTTTATAAAATGCAAAGTGACGGAAATATCTCTCCAGAAATAGTGGGGGCTGCTATATAAAACTCGTGAGACTTATTGCTAACAATTCCAAGAAGAAGGTACGAACTCATATGAACAAATAGAATTGTCTATAATTTTCGCCAGCACGCCATCTAGAAAATGGCGGTTCCACTTAAGATAACACGTTCGTTGGTTGCAAGCACGATACGAATTTTTTGAGAATTTTTGAGAATATATTTTTGGAATGCACATAACTCCTACATGCATTACGTTTTCCTGGTAATCGTGATCTCGAATTCCACATCATATATCAATTTGGCTGAAGAGGTGGTGGAGGAGGGAGCAGCGGCGCCTTCGGCGCCCGCGGCGCCCCCTTCGCCTAAACCGCGGTCGGTTAGTCAGAGTTTATCGAATTTTTTTAAAATGTCGAAGGTTGTTGATTCCAATGATTGGTCACCGTTGCAGTTTGTTAGAACTGTTGTTATGGCGCTGATGGTTACGAAATTCATGCCGGGTTTCGGCACTTATCACTTTATGAAATATTCTATTGTTATCCCATTGCGCAACTCATCTAGACATTTTTGTTTCACTACCATTGTTATTCAGAATGGATGTTTCATGTTAATAAAAAGTTTTTGAAAAAGTGTTCACAGATTCAATTCTCTAAAAATCGTTCCAATTAAGAAAGCTCTTGAACAGCGTCGATTTTATATAACTCTATAGGTCTATGCTGTATCACATAGCAAAGTACATTAAATAGCGAGCGAGGGAGACACCACGAGACACACATGAATGAAAACAGACGCCGCTGTCATGCATTCTGATATTCAAATCCTACCCCAACCGACATCTAATCAGTCTACGTCCCGTATTAATGGATTAATTCAATTCCAAACATTCAACACTGGTTTCATTATCGCCAATCAATAAATCCTCTCCGTAAAAGCTTTGGAATCGCAACAACTTTCCCTATAATCGAAAATCCAATTTCCCTTATAAATTCAAATTGCCGCGATTCCCATCAACTCTTCCGTCGGCGGTGTGATAGAAAAAATCAAATATTTCATTAAAATTTGCCGAAAATAAAAATTAATCTAATCCCTTTCGGCAAGAAAGAGTAAATGGTCCCTTAAGAGAGCCCCTTTCTCGATGGCCTCAGTCTCATTGTTTCATGTCAGGGAAATTGGCGTCAACCTCAATGGGTCCCGCGGGGGCTGTAAAAAGGACCAATTTGAATATTTTCAACAAGGATTTTAAGAAGCGTGAATTTTTATGGTGATATTATCGAACGATGTGGACCCGGAGACTTGGGGGCGGAAGGCCCTTGGATTTTCATTTTCGTAGACGTATATGTCATAGTCAAGCTGGAGAAAAATTGCCTCTGTGGAATTTGCATTGTTGTGAGGTGGAATGTGCCAGGACATATTTTTTGTTCCGTTCCAAATTGACGTATGATCTCTTGAATTGAGGTAAAACATACAGGCTGTCTCGTAAATAACACATCACAGTGACATGGAGGTGGTTTGGCTTCAGTTCTAAAGTAATCGACAAAGTAGAACTATTTAAAAAAACATTAAAAGTGGCAGTGTTTCGAAAACTGGAAACTTTTTATTGGGATCATATTGATGCAAACTGATTGACCCGAAGTCCATCTATGCCCAGTGTCGCGGCGACACTGTAACTTGCGAGACAGCCTGTAGAAGTTTGCTAGAAATTTTGTGCAGCTTGCGTGATGGAAGGAATAATCAAGTTCCTTTCTACGCCGTGTTTTTATCAAGAGTAACGTCGACTGCTCTGGAAGTGTATTCGTTGAAGCTAATTAAAAGGCCGTAATTTTTGTCATGTTTTAATTAGGATTCGTCTGAAGATTGCTTTATTTTACTTACTACCGGAGTGTTGAGCAATTTTCAGCTTACTAATATTTTTACCCCTAAAGTTAAGGTGCTTCGGCAACATTGCGAGAGGGTTAAAGGGAATTTTATTGCTTAAGCCGTTTGTGACTGAAAATTAGAATGACTATCCAACTTTTAATTGTTGCAGGCCATCAAATGCACGGTCTCGAATTGCCTTTGTGACTGCTTTGTCCCCGGGACAAAACATCTCCGATACTGTGAAACTTGTAAACACGGATGGGTTCCACATGGTAAGTACCAATTATTTTCACGATATCTGAACGCGTTGAAAAAGTGCCCCGTTATCGAAGGAGTCAAATTAAATTTGCATGCTTCTGACGGCCGATTTCCAGTAAATTACGTTGAATTCGTTCTACGAGAAATAAGTCATCGCAACTCTCGAAGACGCATTTCTGTTCTCATTTACCCTTTAGAATGCGCTCTGTTACATGTTCTAATTTAATAAAGCACTCGCCACATCGCGCGAACATTACATTTTAATTTAATTTAAAAGTTGGGGCAACATAATGGCAATATTTAATCCTTTGTGAAATCACCCACCGGTGTCGTGTGTCATTTTTAAGGTTCACTGTTAGATATTGCCGCAGCCCTCGGGTATCCAGCTAGTTTACAAATTGCCGGGGTTTTAAATGAATACATCAATCTAATGATTTCTGTCTCCGACTGTTTTGTCGCTATTAGCTAATCTGATGGCATATCTACAGTTTCTAGAAGGTTATTATGATTTTGTATGCCATTAATCTGTTCGGTCGATTATATCTACATGAATGGGGCTGGTTGACGCTTAATAAAAAAAAGGCATTGTCTCAGCAGGTATTCGTTTTTATATCTCAATGCGGATGCCACTGAAAAATACTTTTTTTCTATGCCTCGACATTCCATTCTTCTTTATATTAATTTGAGTGACATCAACTGAAAACGAGTATTAGAATAAAACATCGAGTCGGTCTTACAATTCTCCCTTTCCGCGCTCTATGCGAAATATCACATACTTAGCACGTCTACGCAAATTCCCCGGACGCGCTTCTAAAAATCGAATTCGAACCCGATCGGAGATAGTTGGAAAGCAGTTTTCCAACTGTAATTGGAGCACGTGTGTTTCACATAAGCCGCAAACTGATCCCGGTTTTTCTTACTGTATTTTTTGGGCGCCCATTCCTATTAAATTTCTTTTAACATCGAAGTAGTATAAATAAGCTTTAGAAGCAATTACCCATTTTGTCAACGGTTTAGTTCTAAACAGAAGCCGTTCTGTAAACAGACACGAAGGTGGCCTGAATTAAAGTTGTCGTAAACTTTTAAAACTGTGGCGTAGAAAACACTGTTACTAACGACCGAAATAGATTAGTTCACTGATTTTGCATTAATAAACGCGAATAAAATAAAACGTCGAATTAAAAAAAAATGCATTCACGTCGATTGAGTGACAAGATTACAAAAGATATAATATTAAAGCAATCTTAATTGTTCTAATTCAAATTGTACGTCACTGCTTCGTCGTCGTAAAGATCTTTCGGGCGTCCGCCGAATAATGTTTACAGCGCCGTGACGCTTCAATATAGACCCACATGTCGTATTTAATAAACAAATCGCGACAGCCGTTAACACATATTGCCCCTATTCTGTACGACAATTTCACTATTAATAGAATCAGCCATAATATTTACTTTGGCGTGGTTCTTTGATTTTTTGCAACAGAATAATAGTCTTCTATTTGACGGTCTACGCGGGTCATACGATACGGTTCATTGTATTAACGGAATTCCTCTGTGACGCAATGACGACCACCCACAATCAAACCAAATTCCTTAAGGAGTAACCTCATTTAACACATTCGTAGAGATACTTCCTACTATTCATATCGCAAGGTAATTAGATTGGAATGAAGAATGATACGTAAAAATATGGTCTGCAAAATAAGGACACTCTTTGAAAAATCCTCTAGGAGTCTAAAATCTATTACCAAATTAAAGAAGAAATGAATTCCAATTAATTCGTGGTAGTTGGAAATTACATTTTTTTAGGCGACCACGTACGAAAGTGGAAAGTTGACAATTTCATGCAACTGTGCGGAAATGTCTTTCCCGCACGGTGAAACCGGTTTGATCCGTGCAGGAAAGTAGTGACATCGAAATAAAAGCTACGCCCAGTAGATAGAAGTTTAGTAGTTTAGTTTATATATATCATTAATGACGCGAATGAGCTACCAGGACTTAAGAGAACATATCGTATCAATAATGAATAGCATAACTTGATTCAATTCACTAATTTTTTTATTCTATATTCATGAATAAATTAGATTAGCTTTTTCTGTGTCGCGGAGTATGTCCTTATAGTCAAAGATATTCTGAGTAGAACAAACGACAAGATCATACATCGATAAGAAATTTAGTTCATATACCTAATATTGAATATTGATGTTGATTTTGAATACTTCGTTCAACTTGGTTTAATTCGCTGTCATAAACAAATTGGATCTTAATTTGTCACCACAGATGAGAACTATATTCTGTGGTTATCATTTCTCAATAAAAGGTGGTTAGTGTTGTTCGAAGTGATTGAAGTATTATCGAGTATTCATTCATTTGAGCCGAAAAAATGTTTATAACATTCGAAGTGACGGAAATAACCCTCCAGAAACAGTGGGGGCGACTACATAAAATTCGTCAGAATTATTGCTAACAAATCCAAAAGGAATGTACAAAATAAGATAAACAAATAAGGTCGTCTATTATTTTCGCCAGAACGTCATCTAGAAGATGTAGTAGTGTTTGGTCGCTCAATAACGAGTCGTTCACTTTGAACGGCACACTTGAGTGAACGGTAAAGTGCCGCCTACTCGAGCGAATGAGCGGCTCCTACGAATTGAGTTCGTATATCTCATTAGTGACGCGAATGAGCTACCAGAACTTAAGAGAACAAATCGTGTCATTAATGAAGAGCATAACTTGATTCTACAAGCGAAAAATATCACAGTTGACGACAAAACAAGTGAATTCATTCTTTCAGAATACACTTGTTTCGTTTTTCATAGTCCAAATTAGTAGAAAAAAGTAAGACATTTAGAAATGAATCGAACGACTGAGATGTATAGCACAAACGACGATGCAATTTCAGTATAGTTCGTTCGATCGTTCATTTCGTATGAGCTCAATGTATCGCGGCACCAGTATTGTCCCTTCGTTCATTCAGTTCATCAGGTTCGTTACGTTGAACGAACGACACTGAACGGCACACTTTAAATGAACAAACGAGTCGTTCACTTTGAACTGTACACTTGAGTGAACGGACATTCATTGAACTTCTCTCAGAGAAGTCAATAAAGAAGTTATCAGAACAAGTGTAAAAATATATCTGACCTTATAAATTATCTGAAATAAATGTAGAGATTAATGTGATTTCATTCAAACATTTCAAATTACATATTGAAAAGTGAGATAAAAAATCGCACCTCAATCATTTAACACAGTTCATCGATTCATGTCACGAATTCAAGTGATAATTTGATCACCTAATTTCTATCCGAAATATCACTCAGCAAGAACAGTACGATTCGATTTTTTACTGTAACGTCCGTTAATTTCAAATGTGTCGCTGTTTTCGCACCGCTGCCTTAAGTGTGCCGCTCAGTATCATTTGTTAGTTCTTAGTCCGAGCAAATAATTGATTTGACAGCATTCGCGTCGTGGTTTGTGCCGAAACCCAGGAATGAATTTCGAAATCACGGGCGCCATAACAACAGGTTTAACAACCAACACCGGTGATGAATTTCTGGAGTCATTAACAATCGGTGAACCTTTATTAAACGGTGTCGTCCCAAGAAAGGAGGGCGCCGAAGGTGCCTTACTTCATCTTCCAGAGCCTCCTCTGCTGAATAAATAACTGACGTAGACGTAGATCACAATTTAATACGTGTACAAGTTATGCAAATTCCAAAAATATATATTTTTACAAAAGAAGTAAATTGGTCTCAGAAAAATATTCTGTTTTGACTATGTGTATGCTAATAAAGGGAATTGGTGACGCGACTTGCTTTTTCATGTTCATTATTTATGTTCGATATTTAGAATATTTCCTTCATTATATGTTTTATACTCGCTCCTAGTATTGGACCGCTCAGTAACGAGTCGTTCACTTTGAACGGCACACTTGAGTGAACGGTAACGTGTCGCTCACTCGAACGAATGAGCGCCACCATTGAAAAGAACGGGACACTAGAAAAGAGCGGCTCATTTGAAAAGAGTAGTTCACTCCCCGGAATGAACGGTTCTTTCCGGTGCAATACGAATTTCAATATAATAATGTGAAACTTTCGATTCGAGTTGAATTTGAAGGTGTTGTCTAAAACTTCATGCTCGTAAATATTCGATAATAATCCGTTCAGTTTGAATGAAATCAGTAAATTCGATCTATATGAGTTATTGCAAATGGAATACGCTATATGCTATTTCATATTGAAATCGTACATATACTGAATTTTGAACTCATGTCATGATACATTTAAAGCTAAGTTTTACCATTTCCGAGATATTTTGAAAAATATGTTAAAAAGCTGTTTTTCAGAAAGTAAATATTTTTTTGATATATTATCATCTCAAAATTAATAACTAGTGGAAAATGTAGCGCATTTGATAATGAAGCGAACGAGTGCAAATAACGATGCAATTGCAGTATCCTTCGTTCAATCGTTCGTTTCGCATGAGCTCCGTATATCATGTTCATTCGTTAAAAGTAACGAACGAATGCCACGGCACAATGTGTCGTAACTCAGTGCACAGTTCGTTACTTTGAACGGAGCGAAAACAGCCGGCACACTTCAGATGAACGACCCACCACTAGTTCAAAGTAATTATCGTATAATTTAATTTTTGTCGTCGCTTGAAAAGTGTCGTTGTGTACTCGTGAAAAGTCGGTTCATTGCTCGTGTCTAGCCTCACTCGGCTCCGCTACGCTTCGCCTCGTTGATCAAACTGACACTCGCATGAAATCATCGACTTTCTACACACGTTATCAAATAAACCATTGCGTAACCATCTACTATCAAACATTTTTCAATAAAATCGTTTGCTCCTTCAAATTGTTTCAAACTCTAAGTTGCCATTGTTTGATCTCTTTTCCACGGCACCTAAGATGGCAAAAAAACGTTGATTTGTCTAAAGGCAGCAATGGCATTTATTAATAAATGTGAAGTTTAAGTTACCCAAACGTGCAAAAAAATTACCACATTTCAACATGAACTGTGATAGTGTTTTCAATGCTCACGCGTAAATTCAAAATTTTACAACGCTCAATTGATATTAACACATTTTTATTAGTGCTGTTCACAACAGAGTGGAGTACTTAAATAATGTTTAAATTTCAATGTAAACAATAAAACCACAGTTTACGTATCTTTTTACATATGTATGTTGGTCCGCAATTAAGTTCGATTCCAATGGAGTTGTAAAATATTTCCGAGTAACGAACGAAAGTTGCATAATTTTCTTAAACTCCTTCCGTAGTCTTTTATTCCGACAGATAGCTGCGAAATTAAAAATGGAAATGCCGAAGACAGATGTTTTCCTTATTCTTCAAAGCGGCGGCGTTCACGTTATATTTAAAATTCACACACCTTCGTAATCGAATTAGAATTTCATTAGCAGGGGCGAAACAAAAGCGGCGACCGTTAGGGCGTGAAGGGGAGCACCGGTTTTGCGATGAGTATTGAAGATGAGATTGGAAATAGCAATGACAGGCAAGTGACTCAATCTATCTCGAGGTCCAGAGGGCTCAAGGCTGCAACCTCTCCCAATTTTTGGACGGATTCCTCCGGGACCACTACCTGTTCCTGATTTATAGCTAGTCTGCTCCACTTTCAGCCGAACTTATCCTCCTGCTCTACCGATTCTTGATATTTAGCGAGATTTAGGAGATTTTCTTGGAATAAATTATCCCAGATTGACACATTGGACTACAATGAATCAACGTTACAGATTGAAAGTCTAATTCGGCTTTTCACGTGTGGGATTGCGATAGAGCACCGGCTTCCGCCTCGATAATTATTCCATCGGAAGGAAATGTTTTTTCGCCTCCGTTTCGAAGATCCAATTGCCTTTAATTGATGACAGGTAGCCCGAACGACATTAGTGACTACGCGAAACCCTAGAGATCGTTCGTCGTGAAAGCAATTTCGCCAATGTAAATTTATGATAATTGAAAGCCAACATTTCGATGTTGGAATACAAAAAATAAATGCAAGATTCGTACCGCGGTCACTATCTAATGTATTCAACGTTTAAAATACAAATTTACATTACACGCTCAGACTAATGGCTTTTTAATTACCTTCAACAAAGTTATCCTAGATGCTGGTTTTTCTGATCAAGATTCTAATTATCACCTATAATTAACACTGAGTACATGTCAACTTTGATAACTGGGAATATAATCGTTTGATTTCCGTTTTCTCGTGCATGTGAAATTTGTTAATATGAACCTATAATTGAAATTCGTCTGCGTGTTCGAGAACGAATGAAAAATTAATTCTAGAATGCGATACATTGTAGGTATATATTCATGATTGCGGATATTTAAAGTGGCAGTAAAAGAAAACGGTATCTCTAGGTTACGACTATCCTTTAATAAAAATATTTTTTCCTGTGCATATCTGCAGATGATAAACATTGTAAAGATATCTTTTGAATCGATTTTTTAAACATAAACATATGAAGAGTTTCGTTAAAAGCAATTGCTCTACTGGCATTTGTACCGTTATAATACAAAACGTTTGGAAAATTCGAATTATCATTGTTTGTGGATTGAAAACAACACCCCTTCTAAATTAAAATAATTTAAGAAATTAAAAAGTAAATAAGTACAGAAAATACGACCAATAAATTCATACATGCCTCTTCGCATTGAATCAACACCACCGTTCGTATGAATTTACTTTCAATAAGTCTGACATTTTGCGAAAGTGAAACGAAGTTCCGCTGGGACTGGGAACGTTACCAAACTAATAATGGCTAACGGGCCGGAAGAGGCATAAATATATAAAAATTCGATACATAGACAATACAGTATATCATCCATATCAGAATACTTTCGTCCCCTGAGGACGATTCCGTATCGAGACATCGTTTTCTATGCATAGACAACGGTCACCAGTCGCACATTTGACTATAAATGACCCCACGCAACGAAAAGGTCCTGAAAATGAAAAATAAATATTGGAAATGACCGACACGGCTACACTCCACTTTTCTGGGCGGTGTCCAGAATAACTCACGACTGATAGTTTCATTATTTTTCTACGCTTCGCCTCCTTATCAAGCGATCAAAAAGAATGATCAATACAAAAGAAGCGTTAAGTGATATAATACGTTTTGTTATTTCTATCATTCCAGCGCGGCCTTTGCTAATCCATAAATTTTCCGAACTAATCTAATATCAGTTAGACGAGTGTCTGTTCACGTTATGGGGACTCCTGCCATTTATGTCAATGTACATGGATCTATAATCCGCACAGGAGGATAAAACTGAAAGTAAATCATGAAATAGTCGATGGGCGAAATGCATCTCGGAAATTTGATAAGTAACCCAAAAGAACGATAACAGTATTGAAACATTAATAAAGTTCGTCGGGATTCGAAACACGCCTTCACCATCAGTCGCCAAACCCAAAAGCCTCGCATATAAAATGCCAATGATATTTCAACCGTCCGCAAAAGCGAGCCGAACGACCCTCTGGTCAACTGTTACGATTGATATTCTCGGCTCGCCAAAACTGGCTACATAAATTTTGAATGACAGATTTTTATATCCAGTCTTCAAATGTTGCTTCCGGAATCATCTTCATCGAATTTCCAGGTAGCTACGAGACGTCGGTTTTATATTCAGCAATTTTTTAAGAAAAATTGATATCGTCTTTCTTGATTGTAGCTTTTTGAAATGGCGGGTTACGAGAGGTGCAAAAACAAATTGTATCTATACTCTTTGGTAAAATATTGTCTAATGGGGGATGATTGATGAAATTCGATTCTATCTTGTCAGATTTCAGTTTTGTACCCGAAGAATTGAGTAGGTACGTATTTTAATAATAGTAATAGATCAATATGGCTTCCAATCTATTTTATTATACTTAGATAGAAGTCATTAAACTATAGTGATTTCAAAATTGATTTTCTATTACCAATCACGACGCTATAAAAATCCGTTTCTGCTTTTTTCATGAAATATTCATGCTTTTTTTTCGTTCATTTATCGTTATTGTCCTTTACGATTTTTCCCTTCGAAATCCGAATTGTGGCGAGCAAACCGGGAACGTATTAAACGATTTGCAGTGGCAGCATCATTGACGTGTTCGAACACGGAATGAAGTGAAAATAAAATGGATAATGAATCACAAAAGCCGCGGCACGGTGGTGCAAAATTTGAACGAATCCTACAAACAGGTGAACGGGAATTTCGCAATTTATACGATTAGCAACAGGCCCGATACACAGGCGCTTTTGAATGGCAACTTGTTTTATGTTTACGATTCGACGATGACGCATAATGAAATAGAAGTAAGCTACTTGATTTACCAAACATATTTTTTCGAACATTATATTATGTTGTTAATAGGGGTTAATTGTTTATGTTCGTTTGTTACTAGTCAGAATATTGAGCTTGTATGCTTCCCCAACGAATCTATAGAATCATTTGAAATATTGTGTATAAACGGGCAGTGACTTGAAGTATTCAACCGATATTTTAGGTTATTTCGTTACCTTTGTTCCTTGGTATCCATGGGATAGTAATCTGTTACCGGAACATGCACCATAATGCGTTATAGATAAAAAATGTAAAAATTATTGTACATGAGCAACTTGTGGTTTGACTTCATAACAAAGATCTTCTTATATAAAGTATTGATTACGATTCTTTTACTTTTCACTGTTCTTTAATTTCACTTTTGAATTACACAAGGCGTATTGAACAAATTTGACGCTGCAGCCTTATATGTCCGCCATTAATTTTCTTGAAATTCCACTCAAGCGATTGGCCTTAAGTAATTAATATTTTTCTATAAATTACGTATGGGATATAATATTTATCTTATATGGAAATATTCACGATAATAGAAGTCATAAAGGTGGAAATAACATCGGAATGACTTCAAAGAATTTTATAAACGTACAGCCTGCCAAACAATAAAAATCGCCTACTTTATTGGCCGTTATTTGCTATTAACGAAGCTGAACATGTCGCATCTGAAAGGATATTTATAACGCTCCTTTCTTTGCGATAATAAAATATGATTAAGATATTGAAGCATGAGATCCGAGAAAACTGAGTTTGCAAATATAATTTGGTAGTACTGGTGACAAGGAAGACTCGAATGATTTACACTAGAAGGGTGTCTAGTAGTATTGGGTCGTTCGTTCATTCAAAGTGTGCCGGCTCGTTTCCCTCATCATTCGTTCTTTCAAAGCAACGGACCTTTCAATGAGCTACGGCACACTGTTCCATGGCACTCCATAGTTCGTTACCTTGAGCGAACGAACGATACTTCAATTGCATTGTCGTTTACTCTATACGTGTCACTCGTTCGCTTCCTTATCAAATTACTGATTTCACGATGATAGTATGTGGAAAAAATATTTCATCATTTCCCACCTAAAAAAACACCTTTTAACATATTTTTCAAAATATCTCGGAAAAGGCAAAACTTCGCCATAGACGTATCAACGAAATTCGATATATGCACAATTTCAATATTAAACAACATATAGCGTATTCCATTTGGAATAACCATATTAATATCAATTTTCATTAGAAGCAGAAATCACGTAATCTTCAAAAGTGCCCTAATAAAGTTTGATTTTCCCTTAAATTTTTGGATGTTTTCACTCAGTTTTCCTCATATCGATCAAATTTAATCATTTCATTTCAAACTGCAGAAGAGCTTATTGAATATTCATGAGCATAATTTTTTAGACAACACTTTCAAATGTAACTCGAATCGAAAGGTTCACATTCCATTGAAATTCATATTGAGTCGCACAATTTCAGATTGTCGTTCATTCTGAAAGTGTCACTCTTTTCAAATGAGCCGCTCTTTTCCAGTGTGCCGCTCTGTTCGTTCGAGTGAGCGGCACGTTACCGTTTCATACGAAACGAACGATACTGGAATTGTATCATCATTTGCTCTATAGGTACGTTTCAGTCGTTCGCTTCATTATCGAATGTGCTAATATCTTATCATTTCCAATCTAAAAAACACCTTTTTAAAATATTTTTCAAAATATCTTGGAAACGGTAATCACCTATAGATCACCTATATGTATATGAAATGAGTTCAAAATATATGTGCAATTTAAATATGAAATAATATATAAAATTTTTCATTTGAAATAACCATATTCATATCAATTTCCGTTAGAAGCAAATATCACATAACCTTAAAAAGTGCCCTCATGAAATTTGATTTACCCCCGAATTTTTGAAGTTTTCCTCATATAGATCGATTTTAATCGTTTCATTCAAACTGCAGACGAGCTTATCAAATATTCATGAGCATAACTTTTAGACAACACTTTCAAATTGAATTCGAATCGAAAGGTTCATATTACATTGAAATTCATATTGAACCAGTCATAATTAGAAAGAACTGTTCATTTCCGGGGAATCGCACAATTTCAGAGAGTCGTTCATTCTGAAAGTGCCGCTCGATCGAAATGAGCCGCTCTTTTCCAGTGTGCCGCTCAATTCGAAGCAGCCGCTCATTCGTTTGAGTGAGCGGCACGTTACCGTTCACTCAAGTGTGCCGTTCAAAGTGAACGACTCGTTATTGAGCGGCCCAATACTAGAAGCGAGTATAAAACATATAATGAAGGAAATATTCTAAATATCGATGTGTTGTACAGCCAAACAATCAACATGAAAAGGCAAATTAAACTAGTAACGTCACCAATTCACATAGTCAAAACAGAATATTTTCCTGAAATTCGTATAACTCGTACACGTATTAAATTTTTCTAACAATTGTGACCTACGTCTACGTCACTTATTTATTGAGCAGAGGAGGCTCTGGAAGACGAAGTAGGGCGCCTTTGGCGCCCACCTTTCTTGGAACGAAACAGTTTAATCAAGGTTCACCGATTGTTAATGATTCCAGAAATTCACCACCGGCGTTGGTTGTTAAACCTGTTGTTATGGCGCCCGTGATTTCGAAACTCATTCCCGGGTTTCGGCATTTACCACGACGCGAATGCTGTCAAATCAATTATTTGCTCGGACTAAGAACTAACAAATGATACTGAGCGGCACACTTAGGGCAGCGGTGCGAAAACAGCGACTCATTTGAAATTAACGGACGTTACGCGATTACCGCCTAACCGATACGAATTACCGAATATCGATACAGTAACAAATCGAATTGTACTGTTCTTGCTGAGTGATATTTCGGATAGAAATTAGGTGATCAAATTATTACTTCAATTCGTGACATGAATCGATGAACTGTGTTAAATGTTTCAGGTGCGATTTTTTATCTCACTTTGAAATATGTAATTTGAAATGTTTGAATGAAATCACCTTAATCTCTACATTTATTTTAGATAATTTATAAGGTCAGATATATTTTTACACTTTTTCTGATAACTTCTTTATTGACTTCTATGAAAGAAGTTCAATGAATGTCTGTTCACTCAAGTGTACAGTTCAAAGTGAACGACTCGTTTGTTCATTTAAAGTGTGCCGTTCAGTGTCGTTCGTTCGTTCAACGTAACGAACCTGACGAACTGGAGCTACGATGCTGAGTTCATACGAAATGAACGACGGAACGAACTATACTAGAATTGCATCGTCGTTTGCGTTATACATCTCAGTCGTTCGATTCATTATCAAATGTCTTGCTTTTTTCTCCTAATTTGGATTATGAAAAACGAAACAAGAGTATTCTGAAAGAATGAATTTACTTGTCTTGTCGTCAACTGTGATATTTTTCACTTGTAGAATCAACTTATACTCTTCATGAATGACATGATTTATTCTCTTAAGTTCTGGTAGCTCATTCGCGTCATTAATGAGATATATGAACTCAATTCGCACGAGCCGCTCATTCGCTCGAGTAACCGGCACTTTACCGTTCACACAAGTGTGCCGTTCAAAGTCAAAAACCGACTCGTTGTTAAGCGACCCAACACTACTTTGAAAACATAAAATGAATCAATCATCTTTAATCTTCTAGAAGGCGTTCTGGCGAAAATAATAGACGTATTCTGAAAGAATGAGTTTACTTGTCCTGTCATCAACTTGTATATGAAAAAATATTCTGACCATTTATTGCATGCTGTATTAGATATATTTAATTTCAATCTTCTATAAGGATTAAGGTATTTTAATTATTCCCAAAGTTTTGCTACATCATCCGCAAAATTAATTAAAATAAGCCAGACTATAACTTCATTTTTCCATATGCAACAAATTGGATACCAAATTGAAAGTGTATATGGGATTACTAGTAATTGGACGTATATACGTGAGGGGCTGATAGGGGGTCAAAATGCAACAAACTGAACCCTTTATATGTTTGTAGTAAAATGTCAATTTGGGTAAAATATTATTCTTAAATCAATAATTATTATCATTATTTTGTCAATTCGAGTAATTTTAATTATGTTCATAGTTTAATTAGAGTTCCAACTACAAAATGTTTTTTTTAATGGTACGCATTCTAATATGTAGTTTTTTATTTGGAATCAAATGTCAAATTTCGAGTAAATACCAAAATGCCTCTAAAATTCAAATACCTCGAAAACTCTTAAATTTCGACCATATATATAGAGGGTTCAATTTGTTGCATTTTGACCCTCCTATTAGCCCCTGACGTATATAAGCCGAATTACCAATAACTCTGTATGTAGTGGAAAATAGGTTTATTTCTGAAATTTGTTCGAAATTACTTCTTACGTCCTATCATTTCACCTATCCAAACCTATATGATTCTTTAGAAGCATATTGGCAGAGTATAATTATTTCTTTCATAAAAAAAGATTGTAGAGAGTTGATAAGATGTTTCGATATAGCAAACCGTAAACTAAATAGGTCGGGTAAAACCCGAAAGGAGAACATTTAACCGACGGTGTTAATAAGTATTTACTTCACATAACATGTCACAATTGGAATTCTGGGGAGTCGCACAGTTCGAGAGTGTCCTCAATTCTGAAGGTGCCGCTCGATCGGAATGAGCCACTCGTTTCAAGTGAACGGCTCTATTCCAGTGAGTCGTTCTTTTCGAATGTGCCGCTCCGGGTGAGCGGCACGTTATCGTTCACTCGAGTGTGCCGTTCAAATTGAACCACTCGTTATTAAGCAACCCTAACATTAGGTGTCACATCTTTTCCATTGAAATATTTCGTCATATATTTTGTTTTATATGGTTATTTTTTCTCATTGTGCTTTTTTTCAGAAAATGTTAGCTTACAGTATGGTCCCAAAGATAGCCAGAAGTACGTGTTAATTGAATGATAATTAGTCCTTGAACCCTTCGAATCCATTGGGGACAGATTTGCAACTGTGCCAGTCTGAGTTGGTAGTCTCATTAAAATATTTCTCGGATCAGCAAGATCGGCCAACAATGTCTTGGAACCGTCGTATCGGAGCGAAGGAGGGTCCTTTGTCTCCAAAGCGTAATAACCATGCTCGATGCGTCTTATTCAAACTCATGGATTAGGCACCCCTTGTTTGTTCTGTTTAAGACGATCAAAAACGATCTTATTAAATCAAATAAAGCAGTTTGGCGAACGTTTACCCGAAATCTATTTTTTAATGAAATCAGTTCCGCCTACGTAACTTCCATTTAGAGCGGGGTGGTTCGAGTTGGTAAATGAAAGGGAAAAGCCAGCGATTTTTCTTTTTTGTTTGTCGCATGTCCCGTAGATTGTAACGAAACGCGGGGGCTTTTTCGCTTACAAAGGTTAAGTGACGTATTTTGTAAAATGGTATGTCAGAAAGGGTGTTAGGCCGACGTTCCGACGCGATGAAAAAGTCGGCGTAATTTTTCAAAATCAATTAGGCCATTGTTTTAGATTACTGTCACAAAGCGAATTTTTGATGAATATTGTAGGAGCGGAAGGCGAGGTGGGTATTTAACTAATTTTAATTGTACTTTCCGTTCGCCTCCTCTTATTCTTTTTGTAGAGGTACATAAAAGTTGTTAATTATGATAAATATTCACAGCTTTTTTCCTGGGAGGCCTATAGAACGGAAGGTTTTATTGTTATTCAGGAGATAAAGGGGGAGCAAAGGGAGCTAGCTCCGTTTGTATTAGTGTTTAACCCTTGCGTTTCACCTCGTAACTTCCTGCTATCCTACTGCCCCTTGGGACGATGGGCTGCTATCCGAAATCCTGCAACGAACCTGCTGTCCTTTGACTATTACTTAGTCGAATTTCGCCAACGGCGCATCCCCAATATCGAAGGGTTGCTTATGTTAATTGCCATGTTTCTTCTGGTTCCGTCGATGATCCGTCGCCCCAGGAATTCCAATTTCTGGCTCCCGCAGGAAAACATACTACATTATGTTTTTCTGTCGAAGGTCTGTTGAATATTCAATACAATATCAACGCATAAACAGCGGAAGGCTCATCATGAATTATTTAATTCGGGAAACAAATCTCCTTCGCCCAGTTATCGTAACGAACATAATGTCAAGCATCCGAAATTTGATGTTTTAAAATGTGTAAAACAAATGCGGATTTTGCGATCGTAATTTCACGCTGGCGTACAATGAACGAATGGCGAATCGATAAAATGGAAAATTGAACCTAATTGTTCAACTGTGCCTTACGAAACTCGACGAAATCGCGTATTTTTGAGCAATTACGGCCAGATATCAACAAACGATGCCATCCTGCCCCGAAATGATAGTCATTAAATTTGATTCGGCTCTTAATTGAAGGAGAGAAAACTTTTGATTGGCTCTGTAATTATGGCATCAATTTTAATCGGCGAAGGCAGAGACGATAGCACAGTAGCTACACCCCCTCTTGTAGATGCACCCTTTCGCGACCGCTTTATTGTTGCGAAGATTAAGTAATAGATGTGACCTTAATTATTCATTTCAATCTACGGACCCTTCATGAACGGTCGCATGGACGAATAGGTGCGCGTAGAAAGTGTGAAAGCGGCTTTCATTCCAATTGTTCGTTTGCTCGCGAATCTAGTCATCCCATCCCATATGTGTATTTTCGTAGATTATTTCGATCGGATTCGCAGAAAGCACTTAATGTTAATCTCAGTATGAAAATGGCGACTAGGTAAGGACGGCTAAATTTATCGAACGGGGATGGATCTGTTCAGTGTATAGTATTCGAGTTATTTATGTGAGACGCATCAGTCTCCTGTAATTTTGGAAAGCCATTTGATATATCATTTGGGAAATATAGGAAATAAAGCTGTTAAAAACCAGATCCTCTTGAGTGAGTTTATAAATAAATCGCACACAGAAAAGGATCATAACGAGGAATATTCAGATGTCGATGGGGTCATCTGTCGCTGTAAAAAATTCAAATGATGCTATTAATCTTTTACAGCCTTGGTGTTTTTACATTACGGACAATGGCATACGTGACTGCTCGTCCGGCGGTCTGTGTGAGGGACATTGGGGGATGGGATGCCTCGGGCGCAAGGGGACTGACTGATATGGTGGCTTTCTTTGCATTATTTAGCGGCTTCTGCTATCCGTCCTCCCAAGTAATGACCTGCGTTCATTACCTTCGATCAGGTGCTCGCTGAAATATTTTCATAGTAATTGCTCCGGGCGCTGCTGCATCAAATTCGATCCTTCGGCTGACGATCAATCGTACGCGCTCATTTCCTTTCGTCCAGTGATACGAAAATGTTACCGGACAAAGGATCATTTTTAATTTTTTTCAGAGACAAAGAATTGATTGATCGTCTTCGGCGTCTTGATGGTCCATTGTGCGCCGTCCAATTTTTCATACACTGTTTGGAAATGATCGACTAACGTGTACCAATTGCCGACGTTGGACAATGACGTATTATTTCCTAAATAAAATGTCATTATCGGTGGAACGATTTTCGGGAGCCCTACAAAAACCTTCATTGATCTTGATTGGACTTATTCACGAATGAGATGAACTCTGGACCTTGTGAATTATAACTTATCGGAACTGCTTCGAATCGTGAACATTTCAAGCTCGCCGAGCTCCAATATGAGTACAGGAATATAAATAATTTCCGTAAATTCGCAGATTGGTAGACAATGAGTTGATTTGATTCATTCTATTTGTATATTCGTTCATAGATCACATCAATATCAGAACGCAAACGTGAGTTCAATTGCATTCAAAAAAATAGTCGAAAACGCGACATTGTTGGTGTCCGGATAGCGAAGCAACTGAGTTATTTTTTGACAATAACAATTATAAAAAAAATATTGATGTTTTATATTTCGTTCACAATAAATCGAAAGAAAAACAGGCATTCCTACGAATGACATGAATATCTAGTTGAGTGCTATACCTGAAAACAAATTTGTTTTCCGTAGAAAAATTTAGTGATCGTATTAGTTGCTGAAAGATCAGCATTTATTTTTGAAAAGAATTTAAAATTTTGGATACCATTTGAAAAGGTGATGGCTTAGCATCAGAAGCTGATTGGTATGTTTAAACTCTTTCCAAATCGAAAACGAACACCTCAATTTCAAACAAAAACATAAGAAAAAATTATACGCGTCATACTGATTTTCGTAGGAGCGGAAATATTTATTGAAATTCATCGAGAATTCTTTAAATCACAGAAATCCCTGCAAACTTCATTATAACTCTCAAAGTGAGAGAGAAAACCTTCGCACCTGAGACTGGATTGAATTTAATCTGAATTCAAAGAAAAATAAACTATATTCATACAAAATTTGAAGGTACAAAAAAATTTTCGACATTTTTTGGCTATAGCTTCTGAAGCTAGTTTTAAAATTTTCTGGTTAAAAATTTTTTGGAGCACCGGTAGCACACAAATTTTTTTTCCAAAATTATAACTTCTTTATTTCATTGTACGGTCATGAAAAATGTTCGACTTATACCAATCGCATAGTCTGTTTATTCAGCTTCAATATGCCCTTTACGGGAGTCAGATTCGACGATTTGTCTTTGAGATATCGAATTTTGAATGCAAAAGGATCCTTTTTCACTCAACTGCTATTTCTGAAATTACTGTTCACCTAGCAAGCCGATAGGAGGTTTCGTTATTTGCAGAAAATTTCCTTCAGAAATCTGTCATGCTTGATTGGAAAGAAAATTTTTTTTCACCTATACATCAAAAAAAAGCAAGAAATGGAATTTTCCCTATTTTTGGTTGATCGACTATATGTTCAGCACGATTGGGGAAAAAGGTAAGCTTATAAAAAAATTTATCAGTTTGATGTACCCAAAAGCCCCCTAAATTTCCAAATTTATCGGTTCAACGGTTTTCCTCGACCGATTCATTGAAATTTTGAAAAAATTAAGGGAATAGGAATATGGATCCTTAAACGGGACTCAATCACCATTATTTTCTTTTTTTTACATTTTACTCAACTTTAAGTTTTCGGAAGATTATTAAGGAAAAAAGGTCCAAAAAATTTTTTGGAAAATTTTTCCGCAAAAGTTAATTTTTACAACTGAAGAAAAATTTGAAAAACAATTTTTTCTCACGATTAAAAAAATTCTTTGAAATTCTCTTCAAAAAATAACGGAAAAATAAGAAAAAATTCATTTTGGAAAATTAAAAATTTTTTTGAAAAATTTTAAAAAAATTACATAAAACCCAGAAGCACTCGTGTTACCCCGCACCGTTTGAAGACATTTTTAGGGACATCATCTTCAATTTTTTTGTAAGAAAATAAATATTTTTTTTTTCATTTCTTTCGATATTTTTTGAAGAATATTTTGTGAAATTTTTTCAACCGTGAGAAAGAAAAAATTTTTTTTTTCAATTTTCAAAAACAAATTTTGTGGAAATTTTCGACATTTTCGAAAAAACATTTTTGGAACATCTTTTCCTTAATCAATCTTCCGAAAACTGAAAATTGAGTAAAAAGTAAAAAAACATGAAATTATTGGTTTTCAAAAAAGATTGAGTCGCGTTTATGGAACAAAAATCTTGTTTCCTTAATTTTTTCAAAATTTCAATCAATCTGACCAGGAATCAGTTATGTAGCACCTCAAAGTGGATTGAAATCAATTTGAATTCAAAGAAAATTAAAGTACCGATATTTAAACTTTAAGTTAATTTGTTTTGCCAGTTCTTGATTTATTTTTATTATTTTTTAAACTTTAATTGATGTCATTATGAGCAGTTTTAAAGGATTCATGCGAAAGGCGAGCCCGTTTGAGAATAAAATGAAGACACCTTTGCTCGCCCGCTTGCAACCAACTACTTAAGTTCATTAGCAAATAAATAAGTGTTAATTTGACGAAAAGGGTCCTTCATTATAGATTATTCATAGATTCCTCCCCCAATGAGCAGCTTCTACTGATTCTCCCTAAACGAATAAACAGTTAACAGTCCATACGAAACTTAAAAACTCATGAACGGATTATCGTTCGAACTTCTACAATAGATAAAAATGCTTTATGAGGAGAGTTCAGTTATATAATTTGTCAATAAAAAGTACAGAAAATTGAAAAATAAAAAGGCAAAACAGGCTGGTCGTTCAAAGTCTGATTGCGCGTGTGGCATTGTCGTTTAACAATTGTAACTGTTTTAGTTTACAATATTATCAGCAAAAATCATTCTTTGATCATAATCTAATTACTCTAATGTGCTTTTGAATTCGAGTCTACATCTGTTCTTTCAAAACATAGTTCAGTTCAAAGAATGTTACCGAATCCTTTCCATATGCTTGCATGATCTGATCTTCCATGTCCCGTCGTGACGACGTCTCGATTTTTTCCTATCCGACAATTAAAACAGAATCAATTTCAAATTATCACGACATGATTCGAAACGAAACAATTAAAACAGTTATGCCTTGATTACGATGGCGTGTTCCCTTCATCATCCAACAGCAGAACGTGACAACCAAAATTATCAGGGGAAGTCATTCTTCATAAGCAAATAATTGTCGGGTTTAATTTACATAATAAACGGCCTACAAAAATGAAAATTTGTTAGCGTTTTATCGGTCACATCTGATTCCGGTTTCGTGCAAAGGACACGCTTGACGCTTGTACAGGTAATATACAATTAGGCGTTATTTATTTCAATTTCTTCGTGCAACGTACCCTTGATCGACCGACTCCCTTACAGCTAAAGACACAAATCGCATTTGAATCAGTGCGCTGTCGGACATTGTGGACTATAAACATCTACGAAAGTTGATCAACCACAATAAATGGTTCATATCTTGTTGCAAGTGCGAGCAAGAGGCCAAACATCAACGCGACTGTTCCAATAATTCGATTAACAGTATACTGAGAAGGAACTTTAAAATAATTTTAATTATATAGGTACAGTAATAACCATAAAACGAGTTGCGAGTAATCATATACTTGAGGTTGCGATTGCACCAAACAGATCCCTGCCTCGACAATTAACTTTAGCACAATTATCTCGGGAAGACTGTCATTGTTGAGGTATGAGTGTACGGAAAGTTATAACTTTCAACGCTTTAATGATTGTAATCCATCTTGCATTATATTGACCAATTTTTTTTACGCGAAACCCGAAATTTTTTCAGCGAATATTCGTTATGTCATAATATTCCGAAGAGTGAACAAGTTTTATCAATAAATAGAGTTATTCTTGAGAAAGATTAAAGTATTCACTTTGTCAGAAAAACTGAACGATTATTTCGATTTCACGCTTGTAACGTTGTAGTTTGATAAACATTCTAGGCGCATTTAATGCAATAATAAAATCTGGTTGAAAAACTTCGAGTTGAAGTATTGCATAAAGTATATACTAAAGAGGACAATTAAAATTCTTGAATAACAGAATATTAAAAAAACCCTCAAGATGCCACTTGGAAAAAAAGAGATACATGATTTATTTGTGATGAAATAGCCAAAATTATGAAATTTTCCTGATCCAAATTTCAATCCACCCTTTTGATACGGCCCCAACCCTTTGAAAATGTACTCGCCAACAACTCCTCATTATTTATTAACTCGGAAAATGTTACTTAATTTATAAGATACCCGCGTCCTCGGCATTCTCCAGAAACAGGCAAAGATACATTCAGGAAGGAAAGTAGGGAGCGTAAAGGTCGAAGTCGAACACAATATTCCGGAACTTTCGTTAAGAAAGCTTCCTTGGTATAACAAATTCCCTAAGGCTAAAGTACAGAGTTAATGTGAAAGAGTTGTCAGCGGCATAAGTATGATCGATAAGACTGTGTTGAAATTTAGACTCTGGGGTTTCTGGAATATTTAATATTTTCCCATAGCTTTGGGAAATTATTCGGGAAATTTACTTTCGCCTCATCTTCTTGTATAGCGGGGCATTCGGGTTGTTCGAGCCGAATGCGCGCCGGCAGAAATCATTCTCGGGTTTACTCTCTCATGAAAAGAACGTTCGTAAACTTGGTTCATTGAGCTCTATGAGATGTTATCACAACGTAATTCATGGAAAGGAAATAGTGACATTCATTCACAAGCCCTTTGGTGATTGCAATTACTCTATTGCAACTTTCATATATGGATCTTGTCATGGAACATGTTATTTACACCTACCTGTTTAGGAATTTTAACGAGCTCAATAAGCTCTCGCGATAAAAAAAAGCTGAATAGATTCTTTGGCGTTGTGTAAATAATCATCATTAATTGAGTCCATAAATCATCTAACGATAAGTTCCGACAAGGATCTAATTAATGAGATAGATTCTAATGAAAATCCTCCATTATTTATTCAAAAATTTTCGCGACCCATTAAAAAAAAGGATGTCGTGATTGTTTTGGTTGTCATAAGCAGGATTGAGAGATGCCCAACCAAAATGGATCTACCCAAATGTTAATTGCCATCATCTATTCAAAAGAGACAATAACTAATACTACTGCATATTTCAGCAATAAAGACCGTCAATAAATCGATTAAAAGATAATGAACAACTCCGCAACCGTTGCAGATAGGTGGATAGATCCAATTAAGTGGGGAGAGATGGATGCGGGTCTTATTTCAGGGATTCGAAACATCAAGCGTTGAAAACAGTCAACGAAAAAGACAATTGTTGTTAATGTATGATGAATTTTAGTCGCGCACGTCACTTCTCTGAAGTTAACGAATGTGTATTGCACAATTACCATCCTCGCTGATTATAAGGACGGCTTCTCAAAGTACGGAATATTATATTACGATTTGGATAGCACAAGGTGAGCTTTTGTCTAGGAAAGAGGCATTGCAGGAATAATTACTGCTCATTTGTTCCCTATTCTCAGTCTTCATTGTGACCTTTAATGACTTTGCTATAATATGTATTCTATTTGATATTGCATTTTATCTCATATTGTATTAGGGATCCCACTACTGGTGACTAAGGGCTCAACACCGGTCAAAGTTAAAAAAGTATTTGTTTTGAAATCAGTGTATGATTGTCGTAAGACTGTCGCTTCTCCTTCCATCAGGGTCGGTCGGCAAAGCACTTTCAGAATGTCATATCCCAAATAAAAAAAATCAACAATGTCCTCTTTATATCGAGCGCACAATAAAGACTCTGTACGAAGTTATGTGATGTGTCACATACGATGCAAGTGTTGTCGTTTCAATAATGTCACTGTCAAAAAATGACATAAATATCTTCTAAAACACTGTCTGGCTATTCATGTCTCTACAAGGAATGAAATGAATGAATTGAAATGAAATAGAATACACCTAAGGAACTGAATGAGTCGACAGTTTAATGACACGGCTTCGTTGTCATCACAATTCGTTTTTCTGTTTTGCTCCAGTCTGTATAGTGAGGCTGGAAATCAAAAGATGCACATTATTATTTATGATTATTTTTAGAATGCATTTATTTCAAGTCAATTTTTATTTCCCCGTGTCACAGTTACGCTCCGTTTTATTTATTTATTCAAAGTGCAAAAATGGATCAACAAATATAACGATGAAGGGTAAAATGTTAATTTTTCGTCTTGTATGCAGAATGAATGCATTTATGTCAGATTACTAGGAAACGCTTTCAAATATAAAGGTGAACGTGGAGGAATGAAAATTGTTTCCAATAATTAGATTACAGTCGAATGAGAATATTTTGGGCTAAGAGAATATCGCACCTAAATTGAGTTCATACACTAACATTCGGCACAAAAATTCCGTATATAACACAAAAAATGATTTATCTCTATGTGTGTTATGTGTGTAGAATATTCATTGCTAAAAATATTAAAAATCCCCCCAGAAAAATATTGAATGTTCCATTGTTTCTAAATCGTTCAAAAAACTCAAATTTGGAAACGACTGTCAGAGACCTCGTTTCCCATTTTCAGCCGAAGGTGTAATTGGGCAGCATTAAACAATAAAAGAACCCTCCGCTTCTGAATAAGAGCAGAGCAGAGCGTCAAACAAAAACAATGAGTATTGTTACCACAGCGCTTTGAACAAGAATTGTCTATATAGGGGTACAAACGTTAAGGCTGTAAAATGGCAAAGTGTACTTTCCTCTTTTATAAAGACAAAGCTATTGTTTTGCGTTATGAGCTTTATTTCATTCATATACCTACCACTACAAATAGAAACGTATCCGTCCTTTATTCGAGTACAAACACTCGGTAGTGTTGGAAGCTGAAAAATCGTTGCTATTTAAATTTATCACACTGATTTACTTCGAAAGCAAGTATTTGCGGTTTATGATTTTACTCAAAGAAATTTTCGTGAAAAGAGCGACAAAAAGGAACATCCTGTAGTAGATACAAACCGATTCCACTAACATGACTTCACTAGAAAGTTTCAATCCAGCAATCATAACAGAATAGAAAACTTTCATTGGTGAAGCAATGCAATTTTATACCAAGTACTGGAAGCATTCCTGTACTTCAGCGGTGCTCCTTCCCAGGAACTCACAAAAAACGTACATTATTTGCCATTGCTCACAGCGGGAATATATAGTTACATAAAACGTTAGATTCCTTTGCGTGTTACAGGAATTCGTACAGGAATATTTATTGCTGACAACTGTTTAATCCGTCGATCATTACAGGAATCATTAGTGGAAAAGTTATGGATTATTATTATTACTTGATTCCGTTCGTGTCTTAGTGGAATATTCATTGGTGATAGCAGTTTACTTATTCAAATGTTACAGGAATGTCTATTTGTTACTTCAATAATAATACCTTTGAAACCAAAGCAATTTCTTTTGCTATTCCTTCTTGATATTGGAGCTTCTTGACCTTAGTTGCTCACGATTTGCTACTTGTCAAGGACGGTTTTTTTCACGTTATCAATTAAAACTTGAAACTGTTTCATATGAAATATATTACCTGATAAAAAATATTATTATTTTATAAATCTCATCCGCACAAAAATGCTACATGTAACAATATCAATATCCGATAAAAAAACACTTATAGGTTTTAGGATGCCACACAGACGTTAATTACGAATAAACTGTCAAGTAACTATGTGAAACTCAAATATGCACAAAACGAAAGGAAAATACGTACCCCTGCTTGTTCTTGTTTGACAAAAAGATCTGCATATGTGGAGATTTCTTTCTCTGCAAGTAGTAAGACTGGATCAATCGGTATATCAGAGAAAATTTTGGAAATCCTGCGTTGTTTCTACAGGAAAGGCCCTTTTGCCCTTTGATCCTGTAAATTAACTTTTCTGTTGAAGAGGACAATTTGTTGTTTTCTGAAAACCATTCATTCACTTTTTAAAATTCATAAAAAGTTTTCAATTATTCAAACATTCGTTACTTGAGACGAAATTGAATCAAAGATCAATAATACAATATATACATTAATTGTGTGATAAAAGAAAGTTTTTTGGATGCATTGAATAGTTTCTCATTTTGAAAAACGGATCAATATCCATTTTTTAACTGACACTATCTAAAAAATCATGAGAGTTTGAAAACATATTTTCATTATAGAAATCGTTGAAATTACTAAATTATGATTGTGAATATTTACTTAAAATTTAAAAGACAAAAATTATATCTATTCGATACTCTCTCCTATTTGCTGTTATATTATTGAATACGGCACATAAATTTAAATTCAACTAGCATACTATTCATATTACACTTTGGATTAATTCGTTCAGAAAGCGTCAATTGGCGCTATTTCCTGTTATTGTTACAAATCAAAATTTAAAAACCACGAAAATCTACTCATTCACTGGCGAAGACGAATGAAAAATGTTCAGGCTCAAGTGTCCAACGCTAAAAGCCATGACCCATCTTTGAAATAAATTCCTGCACTTAATAAAATCTATTCCTGTTATAAATAATAGTCGGATATCATTCATGAAAGAAAATCGAATACTATGGTATTTATTATTGTTTTCTCGTTTATCGCTTTATGGTAATTCCATTGTTAAGTACAGGAATATTTCCTGTTCCCTATTCCTGTTTTGAGTATTACTCAAGTCCGTTAGTTAACACCGTCAATTTTCATCACGTTACATTTCACTGATTTGTATCAATGAGAGATTCATTCCTGTTTTTGTTATAACTATACTGCAGAGCATTTTCTTCACCAGAATCATTCCTGTTTTTAAAGTTTTTTGAATTCCTTTAATAAGCACAGCTCTTTCTGTTCTGAGCACATGTTTCAATTTTACAGGAATCAGAAAGGAGCTAAGACTAGAATTTTCTTGTTCTTATTATCGTCTCAGCGTGATAACAACAGGAATCTGTTTTACTATAAATTCCTGTAATCTTTTTTTTTTAGTGTTAAATCACGTGAAACATCGGAATGAAAGCTTTGGAAAAACTTTACAGTAGCTCAATGAATTCTTGGAATTTCTGTAGAGTTTGATTGATTTATTAAATTTGAATTGGTGTTTGGATTCCAGAAGATGCGTTTTATCCCCTCAAGTTTTGTAGTGTACTGTAAAAAGTAGGAATCAATAGAAAATAATATTAAAGATAGTACGGATTACAGAAACATGAAATTCAAAGAGACCTATCGTCTGAAAATCGAAATTCGCTGTTTCCTTTGGAGGGAAATTCCGGTAAAGAACAAAGGACAATATTTATCGCTGAAGTAGTAACAAGTGTATCGAGGCATGCAAAATTTCGTATATTAATATACAAAGTTGCATTGTGTGCGATGTATCCAATAGTCGGGCTCTTTGAACTGTTCGTACTGCAGTCTCCTCCTGGGTTATATTATACGAGGCCCCTACATATTTCACGCATGATTAAATGTATTATTCAGGTTTTCTAGGATCTTACAAGATATAGGTCTTCTTCATGCTATATTTATATGGTTTTCGAAAAGAATATTGAGCATCATTCATTCGGTGATCCTCATAACGCGGGCGGCTGAATATTTCGAAGGAAACTGATTCCGCCGTTTGATTCCGATTTTTAAACATTCTAGCCGTTCGTTTGTGGGTACCAGTCTTTACTCCCCCGTTTGAATTATGATCTCAATATCAGACAAGCGCGAGTGAACTACCTTTGTGAGAACATAAATCGAAATCGAACGTATTTAAACAAATTTCCTCTCGTCGATAAATAATAAAGTGTTAAGAGCATATAAATTCATATGGACATCTTACGTACAAAACATTTAATAAATATGGTTTCGGCTTTCAAAAGTCAGAAAAGCCGACAAAGGACAACCATTTGTTTTGGTGGAATCGTATCGGGATATATATGGAAACGACTCTGCGACACAATGAATGGTCTCGTAGGGCTCTCGACCCCTGCCGAGCTCCACAATACTACTCGGACACTTGCACTGCTAACCTATTCTCCACCTCATAGAAACTATCGATCTATAATTAACCTTTTTTTAGGACAACCTTTTATGTTAGACTTCTTCGAATTAATCGACCCAAATGTGGCGATAATAAATTTTTCATCCTCCGTACCCCATGCAGGATATCATTTCGGATTTTTAATAAATTAAAAAGCTGAGACAGCATAATGAATCAATGTCGGGCGCCAATCGAAAATCGCAATACGCGATTCTTCAATCAAGGGGACTGTTATTTTGTCCGTTTTTCATTCGGATAAAATTCTTGATTTTTCTTTTTGGACTGCAACTATATTGTTATGATATAGTTTCACTTTGCAACTGTTCATCTGAAAATGCATAATTTTCATCTTTATCAAAACAATAATGGAAATGTAACTTATACCTACTTTAAATCGAACGTATATGCAGTTCGCTTTGCCATACTACACGTTTACAGAATTATAAACGTTCCGCGGCTTAACAGGTACACCACGCTTTTGTAGTATTTCATGTTTAAGGGTTTCGACGACTGATATGCGCCCACGGAAATGTTTGCACACAGTACAAAATCTGTCAGTAACCGCTACAACTTCAACACCGTTCGGTTTTCACTCGACTTCCAGCGATGAATGTCCAAATGAAATTCCAATAGAGTGGAAACAATCAACTGTTTTTGCTTTGATCATATTTTTGGCCGTGGGATCGTCAACAATTTGCATTGTATTAATCCAAACTCTGGTCTGGACATTCCTCGCGTCACGTTCTGTGATCACCAAGCGTGAACTAATCGCTGTACGAATGATTAAATTTCAGCATAATTGTAACATTCAGGCAAAGGGAGGATGCATCAGAGCCGAGCTTAGATCTTTGATATTCTACAGTATAATGTTATATGTCTTCTGATGTTCATGTCCTTTGTTTCACTGCTCGGGGCTCGCGCGAGCTCTCGCGTCAAACGTACAACAATCGCAATCGTTCGGATCTATCTGCCCATTCTTTCCTTGCAATTACTTTCCTATACTCCGGGCAATCGTATCTAGACGATCCCATCGGAAGGACATCAGATAATTCCATATTTCATGCGGCATTCTTACTCAATGTCAGTGCAAACAAGCCATCAAAAAAATATCTTCATCGATATTTGAGACGTGCATTCTCGAATATACCTGATGACGATAATTTCCTTCGGTCAGTCGCCACTTTGTGTTTCAGATAGCAGTGATTATATATTTCTGCTGCTTATCGAACAATGTCAAAGAATTCCGATTGTTCCATAACACTTCGCGATTAGGTCGATCGGGCAACTATGAAAAACCAACCTGCAAACAGCTCCCAACAGGATAAATATCAATAAGAAGTTACTTCGTTTACCCAATAAATTTCCATCCGTAACGCCTGGTTGAACACATATTTGCGTCACGATTCTACATCGTGCGTTTTTTTTAAAACTACGACTACGACAACAATTTTATGGAACTTTTAACACGAAAATATGTGCTAAAAATCGTGCCCAATTTCATTCGAAATTTCGAATTTCATCGAAAAAAGTAACTTCGGTCTTCATTACATAAAATGAGCTTTTATCAACAATGCCCACAGGACTTTGTACGGTACTTTAAAAAAGAAATTCAGTTCGTCACTTTCAGTGCAAAACTCATTGTTTCGGATGGATTATTGGATGCTAAGTACAATAAAAACGAAGGCAATTTTCTGAAACAGCGACCTAACGTAACTTTATTTTGAGAAATGTAATACAGATAAAATTTCAACCGAACACTTATCCGAGCTGAAAAATCCAACTTAGTATTCTCTGCAACTAATAGACTAGGCAAGGGCATAATCGTTCGCCTTGAGGAACGCTTAATTTAGTTCGTATGGCGAACTAGTTCGTTCTTTTAGTTCACTAGTTCTTTTGCACGACTCATAATGTGAAGCATTAGAGAATGTTTAGTATCGAATATCTCGAAATTATGAATTCCGATTCCTTATTGGCTAAAAGTAAGGTGCGCGCGCAGCACGCAGTTCAAATTTTTGCTGTACGTACTTTAATGTACACTACATAAAGAACTTAGAGTGGAATCATCGGCGAACTAGTTCGCGTAGAGAGCGTTCGCAAACTACCCAAGCCTATAATAGACTCGTCGCAAATTGGGAAAATTGATAAAATTCGCAATTTTCTCCCAAAAATTTGTATTTCAGTTTTTTAGCAGTAAAGCGACCTTATATCGACGTTATTTGCTCAAATCTTTAGCGCATTTGGATGATTATTCGACATAAAAACTCTTCTGTCTTTCAATACCAAAATTCAAATAAATAATGATGTAATATTTTGCTCACCTCGGCAATTTATACAACAATAATTAAATATTAGAACAAACGAACAGAAATATGTTCCGGTTCGGTATATGTTCAGCAAAATCCTCAGCATCTTTCTCAACTCTCCGACTGCTTCTGCACGACTTCGATACATTCTTCTCCTTTCCAAACATCCCAAAGATAACTGCAGCGAACAATACCGACAGATTTGATCGATTGTCTCGATAAAAATTATTGTCATGTTAAATTTCGATAATTTTACAGACGGCGATCGACGAGTTTGTCCCCAAGGGGAATATTCTGAATTACCGCTAGAAGATGTCAAATGGTAGACAAGTCGACGTTTTTTTTCAGATAAGATCAGTGTCCATCCAAAATTAAGCGAGCGTAAAAACTTCGGACGACCAAACTGTTCGACTTGTTACCTTTTGAAACTAACATAAACAGCGTTTCACATCATGTCGCGTTTGAAATTTGGTCATGTGCTCCATTGTGGCAATCGCTTCCTAAAGGTCAAAACGAATTTGATTTGTCTACCGCACACGTACGAAATTCTCCTTCGTTCTTAGACGATCATTCTTTTTATTCGTATTTCCCAACGCGTGAAATTTTTTTCGACGTACCCTCCTGGCCTCGTCGAGGATTTTGTGTGAGGTGTGATCGTCAACCGAAACCCGAATATGTTTTCATACAAAAGCAGAACTGAATATGCGTTAGATAATCGGCGAATTTCACGGAACCGTGCGAGAAACTATAATTAAAAGACTTTTTTATGAGGTAAAAGATGAAGATAAGACTGGGGAAAAGTATTATTATTCTTCAAATTGGGACGAGTATAGATTTATGTTTGAAGATTACGGATTGGTCACACAACCGTTGAAGGTCAAAAATCTACTAGCCCGATAATTTGACGAAATAATGCGGCAGTCAATAAATTTGGACATGCTGAAGGACTTTGAGATCGGTCAGTGCCGGCGACATCGTTCACAGGTCGTGCCTTCGAAACTTGAAGATGTGGGCTTATTCTTAATCGCAGAAATAACAAATTTGTTTACTGTAATTCCAAGAATCTGACTCTAATCGCTCGAGGTGTTGGTGTTTCAGTTGCTTCTTAACACCTTAGCTGTTAAATCTTCATGGTAGTAGCTGAAAAATTCTACGCCTGTGGCGGCCGTTTTGGACAAGCACCGTGGCCCCGGCTTTTCGATCGTGACACTTCTTGACTCGGGACATGTACTCTAACCCATCATTATGTGTTGAAACGAAATTGTGGCATATTATACCTCTAAGGTCGCTCACCCAGACGGACTGTATCGCGGTATAGCGCCTTTGATTTGGGTCCCCTGATGATTATTGCTCAGTTTCTCTTATTTGTTTTCTATTCGCTCACTTATATCACCCAATTACAACCAACCAGTTCCTTCCATTTTCATAGCTATTATCAACCATTCGGAACGTGCAAAACATCATTTTTAATGACGCACCGTTTATTCAAGGCGGCTTCTACGATAAATATTTATCGTAAAGATGCAAAATCTGCGCACCTTATAAATTGAAAATCCACGACAAAAAAGAAAAAAGCTCCGGCGGTCATCTATTTGTGGTTTTGATATCATATCAAGCGCAAAATTTAGTCAAACACTTTTTTTTTTGTTTGTTCATGCTGTATGAAAAACTTATTAATTTTAATGTTTTTCCAAATCAGGCGCCACTCAAAAATCAAAATAAAAACATTTTAAACCATTAAAATGAATAACTACAGTCGAATCTAGGCGAAATGCCGTAATCGTTCGCACATTTTTTCCTTTCGCGCTGCATAAAAGATTACGTCAACTTGTCTGTCGAGCGATTGTATTCTTCCGCCCCGGCGTTTCTGTCACACTAAAGTTCTCAATTCTACTTAAGGGGGGAAAGCTGGTCTTTTACAAGGAGCAGGGGTGTTTTTTTATCTGGCCACTTTGTTGTCTCATGTCGACATCCACTTGTTGAATGTCACACCTATCGAAGGGCTCGAACGAACAATAGTTTCGGAAACGAGGATGATTTTGCAAACTTGGGGACCGTCGTTTGATATTTGAGTGATTAATACTTTCCAATGTAGCGGAATTTTTGTATCGTACGCTAGCGATACAATATTTTTTTTCAACGGCTGTTTTTCTGTTTTATGGCAAAAATGTGTCGAAAAAGTGTTTATCAAATTTGATACACCAGTGCGAGTAGTGTTGGGTCGTTCGTTCATTTAAAGTGTGCCGCTCTGTTCGTTCGTTCAAAGTAACCAAATATTGAGCTATGCGATATTGTGCCGTAGCATTCCATACTTTTTTATTTTGAACGAACGAACATAACTGAATGCCACGACACACTGAGCTCATACGAAACGAACGATCGAACGAACGATACTGCAATTGCATCGTCGTTTGCTTTATACGTGTCACTCGTTCGCTTTATTATCAAATGTGCTACTTTTTTCTACTGATTATTAATTTTAAGATGATAATATATCGGAAAAACATTTTATCAGTCCCTATCTAACACCTTTTAACATATTCTTGAAAATATCTCGGAAACGGTAAAACGTAGCCATAGATCCATCAGCTATATATGACATACCGTACAGTACAGCGAGTGTGCCGCGGCATTCCATAGTTTGTTACTTTGGACGAACGAACGACACGCTGAGCTTATACGAAACGAGCAGTCGAATGAACGATACTGCAAATGCATCGTCGTTTGCTCTATACGTGTCACTCGTTCGCTTCATTATCAAATGTGCTACTTTTTTCTACTGATTATTAATTTCAAGATGATAATATATCGGAAAAGTATTTTATCATTTCTTATCTAACACCTTTTAAAATATTTTTCACAATATCTCGGAAACGGTAATACATAGTCATAGATCCATCAGCTATATATGACATACCGTACAGTACAATGAGTGTGCCGTGGCATCCCATAGTTTGTTACGTTGGACGAACGAACGACACACTGAGCTCATACGAAACAAACGATCGAACGAACGATACTGCAATTGCATCATCGTTCGCGTCAATATCAAATGTGCCACGTTTTTTTACTGATTATTAATTTCAAGATGATAATATATCGGAAAAATATTTCATTTCCTATCTAACACCTTTTAACATATTTTTCAAAATATCTCGGAAACGGTGAAACTTAGCCATAGATCCGTCACCTATATATGACATATCCTACAGTACAGTGAGTGTGCCGTGGCATTCTATAGTTTGTTACTTTGGACGAACGAACGACACACTGAGCTTATACGAAACGAACAGTCGAACGAACGATACTGCAAATGCATCGTCGTTTGCTCCATACGTGTCACTCGTTCGCTTCATTATCAAATGTGCTACTTTTTTCTACAAATAAATAATTTCAAGATGATAATACATCGGAAAAATATTTTATCATTTCCGATCTAAAAAACATGTTTTTCAAAATATCTCGGAAACGGTAAAACTTAGCCATAGATCACCTATATTTGTTTGAAATGAATTTAAAATATATGTACAATTTAAATATGAAACAATATATAACGCATTTCATTTGCAAAATACCATATTAGTATCAATTTCCGTTAAAAGCAGAAAGCACATAATCTTAAAAAAATTTTAAACTCAAAGTTTCTTTCATACTGCAGAAGAGCTTATCAAATATTTATGAGCATAACTTTTTAGACAACAGTTTCAAATTTAATTCGAATCGAAAGGTTTACATTACATTGAAATTCATATTGAACAAGTCGTAATTGAAAAGAACTGTTCATTTCCGGGGAGTCGCACAATTTGAGAGTGTCGTTCATTCTGAAAGTGCCGCTCGATCGAAATGAGCCGCTCTTTTCCAATGTGCCGCTCAATTCGAAGTAGCCGCTCATTCGTTCGAGTGAGCGGCACGTTACCGTTCACTCAAGTGTGCCGTTCAAAGTGAACGACTCGTGATTGAGCGGACCAATACTAGAAGCGAGTATAAAACATATAATGAACGAAATATTTTAAATATCGATGTGTTGTACAGCGAAATAGTGAACATGAAAAGGCAAGTGAAATTAGTCGCATCACTAATTCACATATTCAAAACAGAATATTTTCCTGAGACCAATTTACTTCTTTTGTAAAAATATATATTTTTGGAATTCGTATAACTCGTTCACGTATTAAATTTCTCTGAAAATTGTGATCTACGTCTACATCAGTTATTTATTCAGAGGAGGCTCTGGAAGACGAAGTAAGGTGCCTTCGGCGCCCTCTTTTCGTGAAACGCAACTGTTTAATCAAGGTTCACCGATGGTTAATGGTTCTAGAAATTCGCCACTGGTGTTGGTTGTTAAACCTGTTGTTATGGCGCCCGTGATTTCGAAATTCATTCCCGGGTTTCGGCACTAACCACGACGAGAATGCTGTTAAATCAATTATTTTCTCGAATTAAAAACTAACAAATGATACTGAACGGCACATTTAGGTCAGCGGAGCGAAAACAGCGACACATTTGGAATTAAAGGACGTAACGCGATTATTACCTAACCGATGCGAAATACCGAATATCGATACAGTAAAAAATCGAACCGTTCCCGTTGTTACTGTCCCTGTTGAGTGATATTTCGGATAGAAATTAGGTGATCAAATTATCACTTGATATGAATCGATGAACTGGATCAAATGTTTTAGGTGCGATTTTTATCTCACCGTAATTTGAAATGTTTGAATGAAATCACCTTAATCTGTACACCTATTTTAGATAATTTATAAGGTCAGATATATTTTCACACTTTTTCTGATAACTTCTTTCTTGACGTCTGTGAGAGAAGTTCAATAAATGTCCGTAATCAGTTCATCGAAATACCTAATAATCCATCATCAAATCGTAGCAAGAGAGCTTATAACCTCAAATTTGCAGGCCTTGATTATTGTAAATCAATGTTGGAGTACCGATTCGCTGGGGCGATAGAGATGGAGCAATCCAATGACCAGCGTTTGATTCGAGTATTAGGATAAAACGAATTTCGAAATTCAATTCTCCGGGAACGAAACACGAAATTGGTTGGAAACCACAGGCATCTCCGATATCATTATAGCCAGTATCACTGACATTTTTACACATAGAAAATTTACGTGACAAATTACAAACCAATTTGTCAAGCCTCACTTTTGTATTTATAAAAACCATCCTCGTTCTTCCATCCGATTGATTTGCATGTCAATAAGGTAATCAACCGAGACCTATTTGGTAGTGGTCCGGGTATTCTATTATATAACTATTATTTGATTATTTTCACGACAGTTGATTATATCTGGCTAATAGACCGAGCGGTATTGATAGAAAATGAACTAAATTATTCTGGCAGTCGTAATATCAATTCAGCGTTTCGCCAAAAACTACTCCCGCAGAAGTATTTGTATACCCAGTTAATGACGTATCGTGAAATAATTCGCTAAGACCGTTTCGGTGAAATGTTGACCGAAGAACCTTCATAAAACGAAACCGCGAATGATCGTTTTCTAAGGTCGCATGTTCGGTTCTAGACTAAAACGGTGATTAGAGCACGTCAATCAGAAGTTGTGTCCTATATAATCGACTCATATATTACATGTTCCCCAAATGAGTTGAGTTCATACTTGCGACCTACGTATTTAGGAATTCGAAGAATTATTCTCTATCCATTTCGAAATATGATTGATTGATTTTTCGATACAATCCTTAACGAGTTATGCAAATTGAATAACCAAAAGACAAATCAGATCGATTTGACAACATTCATGTAATCAAGCCTGGATCATTTGTGACTAATATAGCTAAATTTTCAGGAACCAAAGCGCTGCTTTGCGATCATTAATAAAAGAGTGCCTGTTAAGTGTTTTTAATAGTGACGCGTTCTTTTACACATAAGGTATATCTTTCCGAATAGTATTTAATTAAAATAGCCCAGCATGAATCAAGGGACAATGCTTTGTTGCTCTTGTAAGTCGGTCTGTTGTACCGATATACCGCAGCTCCAGATCGATCTAGTACCTCGTAGGGGGGCACAGCTGTTATTCTGACAACCGAATTTCATCTTGATCATCAAAATCAACCACCGCCGGTCGCGCACTGTCTTTTTCATCTTACGTGATTCGAAAAACATTGAACTGTTACGTAAAATCATATTGGAACATCGTGAAGAGTACTTGTAACAAATTACGGCGACACGACTTTGAATACATTTCACATAATTACTAGGCTTTGGGTGTTTTATTGTATTAATTATTATCAACACGTGTTTATTAACTACATTACCATTTTCCACGAATGTTTTCGATTCACAGTATATTATCATATACGCTTGTAATTCATCGTTTGCCGCTTTTGCGGAACAAACACCGTCAACACCTCCGCTCGTAAATGAAAATTTTAATTGTGATATGCCGGGAATTGTCAAATTCAGTTCCAAATAGCTTACGCAATCGTCCGATGATTACCTTAATCATAGAGACTAGTGATGCAATCAATAGTTATCTTTTTCCTTGCAATGCTATGAAAATTATTGCCCATGGGCAATATAATATAAAACTAATTATACGAAAGCCGAAGTCGTTCGCACAGCGTAATTTCAGGGGACAAAATGACAAATGGATATTCGAATCACATCCTTGTGGGATCCGTTGTTCATTCCAGTGACGGTTTAAGGTCGACGATTCCCTTCGAATCTCGCAATTTGGACAATTTAACATCTAACGAGAGTTACGGTTGTTGAAAACCTCAATTGCGATTTGATTAATCAATTACTAAAACTGTACAGTTTAAAGTCTACCTGGGACTTGACAATAAGAATGAAGGCTTTGTGAAGTGATCAGTTGTTATTACGAATCAGGGAGGTAGTCGTGGATTTTCATTGGGCGTAATGCATTAAACTATTAAAATGGTAATAAAAAATTGCATATTACGTTTACTGAATTTATAGTTAATAAAGTAGTTGATATATTATATTATATTATATATTGGAAAAGTTACACTAATTGTTTGAGTAGCAGTTAGTGTTGCCGCGAGACGAGACGAGACTTGAGGTCGATCTCGTCTCGGCTCGTCTCCTCTCGTCTCGTCTCGTCTCCTCTCATCTCATCTCGCCTCCTCTCGAGTGGTCTCATCTCAAAGAATGAAAAAAATTTCAGCGACAAAGATAAACACTGTAACGAAGTTTATTAATTATTATTGATACTAGTCAATATAATAATATCAATAGGTACCATGTCCATTAATTTTCCGATCATATTTCCACACTTTCATTGCTCAATTATCTATAAGACTGGCTTATCGGGAATGAACGGATGGAATTCAAAATCTCGAACCCGCCAGTCGAAGTATGAACGATGCTTTGTAATGTTCGCAATTCCAAAAGTTTTTTGATTGAAAATATTTCCATTTTTGTTCAAGAAAGAAATCGACAAATTCGTTCGGTTCGTTGTGGACAAGTCTAAAAAAAAATCAATACGGTGGCTATTCTCATAATCATATTTCTATTTAGCGATGATAACATCGGAATATTTTCGAATAATCTAGGTGAAACTGAAAAGGAAAAGGTAAAAAACTGTTTTTTGGAATTGCTGGTCGATATTGCATTCAGTCAAAAATGAAAAAGTGTTGCGAAATGAAGGATCTACAACACTATTTTTGTATTCACTTCTTTCTTTGGCAATAGTATAAAATTTGAATAAAAACATCTCACAAGGTATATATAGAGCACTATTTATACTTTTTTCGGTCAGAAATATTAAGATTATTGATTTATTTCATTATTACTATCTACTGTTTGATAACATATCAGATATTGGGTCGACTAATTTGAATTTGAATACGGCATAAAAAATCTGCATGAAATGGGATGCGCATTTTTCATGTTGAATTGAACTATAATACTGAAAGTCAGAAGATTGAAAAAATTATACTTTTTTGTTAACTAAATGACCAATTTAATTTGAAAATTCATTAATTCCTGTTTATATTGTTATTTTTCAAGCAATTATATCCAATATAAAATGAGTCCATTGATAATCAATAATTGCATTTACTAATAATAATTATTCAACCATCAATAGGAATTTATATTACCACCAAAAAATCATTTTTTCCAATTTTATAATTTTCCACTATTTGTATCATTTTTTTCAAAAAAGGTACATCTTTCCCACCATTTATTAAAATAATCGTGAAACGATCAATTTTGTTAGAATACATAACAATTGAAGACGTAGTTTGAAGGAAAATTGCGATTGAAATTAACGTAACATCTTTAAACTTACTAATTTTATTTTTGAACGAAATTTTTGCGTGATACAGTTTTTTTTCTTTTAGAAAAACTCAAAAACTAGTTTTTTTTGTTAACTTCATCTCCCACCCCAACCGAGAAAAACAGCGGACGTTCGATTACCTATTTATTTTCTTGAAAAGTTTCAGAAATATTTTCAGTTGTTTTCTTTTAAATAATTCATAATGTCAAAAATGAATGACGGAATTATTTTTACAAAATATCACATTGAACCAGCATTTCAATTCGATTTTTTGTCTGTTGTACTATGGTCTCGTGGAGACTTCTCGAGTTCTCGAGACGAAACTGAGACGAGACTGAAGACTGGTCTCGTCTCGAACGTCGAGACGAGACCAGTCTCGAGTCTCGCGCCATCACTAGTAGCAGTAATCAATAATTTCTTCATTTCGATTTATAATGAAATAATTATTTATATTATTTATATTTATTATTATTTATATTTATTATTATTTATATTATAATACAGCGAACGACATTTGGTCTACAAAATGCTGAAATCATCGTCATTAAGAGATTCATACAGATACCAAGTACAAACTGAAAAGTGACATAAGATCTCTTGTGCAAACTAATAAATTTCTTGTGCCGTATATGCTATAACTTGAGTTGAACCCCAGGTTATAGATGTCATTATAATTTATTGTTCCTCGGAATAATAAATCGATGTAATCGCATGGCAACTTTGTTGTTTCATGTTACAAGACATAAGTAATTCGAATTTTCACTTAGCCATGTTAGAATCTTATTTTTCAGTCAAAACGCCAAAAAAGCGAAGTGAAATTAAAATCGATACATGTTTTTTGCGACCATAAAAATTTCTATATTAAACATCCTGTTATTCGACAAAGACATCAAAACTTAAAATAGTGACAAGTTAGTAATCAGTGTTCAGTAAATTAATTCAGAAACACCTTGTAAAAGCATATAGTCCCAATTATTGAATAGAACAGTTTGATTAATTCTTTTCGCATCTACTACAATTGTTGTCGTGCATAATGCGATGGCCTCTGCAAGATGCCACCTAATCGAAGCTCCTTATTTCTCTATTATGAAATTGGCTTCGACTAGCAATTATGCTATTGAGTAAATGTATAGCCTTCAAGTTCGTTTTGTTGTAGTCTTAAATTAACAAGGATATTCGATTCCTTATTTTCAGTTGAGTCGTACCCGGTTTCCCATTTAGCCATCGATCACAATTCATATGAGAGAGAAGGTCACCGATGATAATTCTTTGTCATATTGTTTCTTCATAACGCTCCCAATCGTGACCCGTAATATTTTCAAGGTAACTAATCATTAAACTAAGTGTACCAAGAATAAGCTAAGCCGCCTCTTGGATCACTTTTGGTTAATCGTTTGCCGCTGTATTCACTTGCTGATATTCTTCCTGGAACAGTCGGAATTGTTCCTAAGGAGTTTTTATCGAAGTGTTACATTTCACGTCTAATCCCACAGCCCGAATAAATGCAGAAATAATTCGTATAATAGGATCAGCCTGTGAATTCCATAAGAACGTCAAGGCTCATAAAGTGATCGGAGCCTCTGGCGAAAACATGTTAGCATATATTACGCAGTGACAGGGCGGTTGGAAGCCTTTGTGTTGTGGATCGAGACAGGCTAATGTCATCCTGAGGCACTCATTCAAGACAATCCCATTTGCTGTCAAATTGGGACCCAAATCATTTTAAAACTACGTATAAGATCGAAACCGAGACACGACTCGATATTATACTGCAAACTAAACTGCTTTTATGCTGTTTGCCACTTCCAGTAATGATATACCAGGTCGACAAATACGGCCAATCGAAATGATATACAAAATGTTGCAACATGGAACGATGATTCCGATGCAGATAGATCGTGTTTCCAAAATTAATGTTCCATTTCTCGAATACATCTATTAAAATCGATAGATATTATTAAATTCCTATTAAATTTTCAGAAGATCGTCGAGCAGTCGCGTTTTATATAAAATTGAGGAGACAATGTCAAGGAAAGGGAGAACGGACCGGTGGAAGATATAATAGGGGTGCATTCGCATTTATTCGACGTGCTCCTTTCTTTGAAATTGTAACGAAATGCTGCCGCAAATGTCAGAATAGCGCCCCACATAGCAGTTTCATGAATAATTCCCCACATATTTACAATGCTGTCAAGTGGTCCTTTGTCATGCAAAATGATGTCGCAACGTCATTTTCACTTCACATAACCTGAAACCGAAAAATATTGGCTCGCTTTCCGACTTTGAACACAATCAGATGCAAATTTTCTCAATGCGACTTCTCTTCACGCATTTCGGACGCATTACCAATGTTATGCCGAAATGGTTCTGATTAAGTATACACGAAGACGAGTCTTCATTTGCATGTAGATTCGACGAAAAGAAAGAGCGCTTTTTGTGAGGGCTAGATGTATAAAATTTTTAATCTTGTTTCCGCCTTTCTTGAAGATGACAACGCAACACATTTTATTCTCAAATTGCAAATTCAACGCATTTAGAAGTTACTGAAAATTCCCCGTGAAAATAGATTTGTAAACCACGCGAATCCATCTGAAATATGTTTATCACCGACGAAAGTTGATTATTCGGTTACCCTCAGGCATGAGTTTTTGAAAAGTTCGAAAGTTGTAATTAGTTTTCAGAGTCGCTAGTACTCACGTATACTTTCTGTATACGAATGCTGATTTTTAATTAAGCTTCCTTTCGTTTTTATATTCAGAAAGTGTTTTTCAACCGGAAAATATGCAGTTCATTTGATATTTGTTCGTACCTACCCTTGTTTTATTTTCTTGTCTCTCGACCCGAGGGTCTCGGATTCAATAGAAAGCGGCGAATGTGCCACAAGCCTTCATTTGTTCGATGTTTCCTTCTCTTTCATTTTTCAAATCACAATCGCCATCGAGTTCCCGGCCAAATATATTTTCCGCAGCCGATTTTTAATTAAGGCCTTTGAGCTCGGACATTCACTTAATCAGCAGAAAATCGAATGGGCATTTCCGCATCTCTCGGCGAGGTTGTGAAATCGACGAAAAAGTTTTTATCATTCGAAGAATATGTTTATTTTTTATAATGAATTATTAAACCATTGCAATATATCACCTAGGCAATAATTTCACTACTGACTCGTTTATCAACATGTATACTTATTTTGATTGTTCAAATATCAAATCAGATGTCTCAAATACGGATAGCTCTTTAACATACCTGAAAAAAAGCGAATTATTAGTGAGAACCAATTCAGTTTCAGAAATAGACAGTCAATTGAAGGTCCAATAAGAAAGCTTACAAAAAATTATATATGAGGATTTGGATAAAAATGATCCATCCCTCTGCATCTTCATTGACCTACGTTTGATACGATCTGTCAAAAAAGGCTTCTTCAAAAATTAGAAAGCTGCGGATTCAGAGGACCAAGTCACAGACTAATGAAAAGTTACCTTTTCGATCGAAAACAAATTTTTTAAATCGATAACTGACGCAGTTCTGCCAAACTTGTTAAATATGGCGTCCCACAAGGAACTGTGTTGGGTCCGCTTTTGTTTGTCGTCTATATCAATAGTTTGCTGAAAATTAAAGAAGCAGAGAGAATTATATGCTTTGCTGACGATGCTGTTGTACAGTACACAGCAAACTCATGGAAGGAACTAAAGGACGTAGCAGAACGGCAATTCTTAAAGATAAAAGAATGGTTAATATACAACAAACATAATTTAAACATAGAGGAAACCAAATATATGATGCTTTCGTCATATGCGTCTGGTCTTTCGAAATTTAATTATCGATAAAGAAACCTCAATAGCATAGACAGAAACAATCACAAATGACCCGAACCTAAAATGGAATACACATGTTCAAAATTTGACGAATAAACTACAAGGACTGTTATTTAAATTTATTTATGTACGAAAAAACACAGATTTTTTTATAAAGCATTAATTGAATCCCAGATTCACTATGGATTAATTGGAGGTAATCATTAAAAAATTGGAAGTTATTTAAAAATGGTTTCTAAACATAATTTATAACAAAAAACGGACATTATAACATTAGACAATTGTATGCATTAAAAATTATCACAAACAACTTTCGCAAAAAGATGCCGTTAGTATCAGTAAAGGCTAACTATCCAACAACAATAAATCGAACATAACAGCAAAAAAGAAGTTACAAAACAATAGGACAAAGATGCCACACTTATTTTGCACCTAACCTATACGGAATACTTCCAGAACACCTAAAAAAAATTAAAAAATACAAATTATTCACAAAAACTGCAGTTATAGATCAACGTTCGTACTATATATTACAAAGAAATGATGTCATCAACAAAAAATTGTACGACGATGACAAATTCTTAACGACGATGACAAATAAACCGGAGAAGGAGTAAGGGAATAGAAAAAAAATCATATACCGTAAAAATATGCATAGTAAATGCATCTACCGTCGAATAGAGAAAGAAAGAACAAAAAAATTTTTTTATTTTAAAGTTGTATTGTTGGTTCAAATTTTACACACGCACAGGATTTACAAAAAAAAATCGTCTGTACTGTCAAAAGTTTATTTTACCTTGTGAGCTTTGTATAAATAAACTCTATTATTATTATTATTATTACTCTCATTATATGATGGGTAGCTAGCCATTCTGGACATAGATGCAAAAGAGAAAAACTGTGCCAACTTTTAAACTTACTAGCCAAACTTGCGTAGTACATGTTTTTTTAGCATGGTCAGTTGAAACTCGACGAAGTATTAATTTTGAATGTTTAAATGGGCAATGAATTACATTTACTTTTAAGCTGGAGCAGTTGACCATAAATTGCGGGCTAAAGTTTAAAGACGAAGTATTCGAGATAACATAACAAAAAAAAATTGAAGAAAATGATATTTGTAGTAACACGAGTGAAAAGACCGTCACGAGATGGAGATTTTCTCGATTTTTTTTTAATGGCCATAATTTTTGAAATACATTATTTGGATTTTATTTTATTTTTCTGATAACTATCATAACTTACTCTGTTAGAAACGTGCTAGAATTTCATATCACGTTTTCCTAGAATAATTAAAATTGAAAATATTTTCGACAAGAAATTTTCAGGAATGCCATTTGTTTCATGGCATTCAGATTTTTCATTTCGAAACATTGATTTATACTAAACGAATTTAAACAATTATTTAAATTAAAACAAAATGTAAATTCGTATCCGCAAAATGAATGGATTAAAACAGCAAAATTTCACCTTGTTTCGTTTTATTTAAATCGCGCGGTTTATTTTAGGACGAGAATTTGCTACCTGAAAGTTAAGCAAACGTTGTAGGACAATTCCGTATATCGTCGAGATGAGGAACATTTGCGTGGCGGTAACACGCAAAATTCGGGCGAAAATGGGCGATATTGGGTTACGAAAATTGAGGTTGATCGTGAAACAGAATGGTGTTGCTATTTCATTACTTAATAGACATTTAATAAAAGCCTCCACGCCATGTATGTCGGTAGGTACATGAGTGGCAGCCATGATGGTAGATTTGATAAGTTGGAAGCTGGCCATTATATGAAGGGATTATGATCTCTCGACCGAAATAATTAGTCCCAAGAACTCGGTATGAGTTCATATTAACCCTTAACGTGAAGGGCTTGCATCCACTCCTCCCTATCGAGCCCCAGTTATGTCAATAACCAGCATGAATATAACGAATAACGGCAGATTGTGGACGTAGCTCTCGTCAGTGTATACAAATTAAACGTCATAAAACATCGATGATCTTTCTATAAAATGAACAACATCGAGTTACGAAAGAGTTAACTTATTCGAACTTTTTCCACCGGAAATCATAATCAAAACGTTGCTCGTGGTATCTGATGTTCGCATTATTTGCGTATTCATCGAGTTATGTGAAAGATTCCTCCAATCCGTTGAGCGTGGACGTCGAAAAAATTCAGAATTTCCAAGCGGAATTTGGTTAATTCATTCAGCTTATGGTGACTGATCCTGGGAATATAAATATTAGAGAAAAAGAATATATTAGTTATGGTGGATAGGTATCCTGCTATAAAGCCATACTAATAAAGGCCGCATCCGTTATTCATACTTAATTTGAAACTTAATTACTTGCGTCTAAGAAGTGGTGACTCTTGACGAGTGAAGATAAAAAAGGAGACGATGATATTCGTAGTGTAAATTATTTAAAAGCCATGCCCGAGCATTGAAGACCTTGCGTTCGCTTTAATTCAATTCAGAGATTTCCCAGAGATAAAAATCATGTCGTTAAGGTGGTCACACAGCGAATCAGATATGGAAATAAAGTCAACTACTCAAGAAACAAATGAATTTTTAATTAGGAACAAATACATATGCATTTCACGAACTAGATGTTTTTAATGTCGGAGGAAGTCGCGCTCTGTCGTTACCGCAAAGAATTCATTAATATATTAAATTGTCTTTATATCAACATGAGAAAATGTCTTCCTTGATCTTTGAGGCCCGGAATATGGAAAGCACCTCTGTTGCGGAAGCAAAAAGATCGTTCTTCTGAACTCTTGATTAACAATTAACTATGGAAATTCCGAAACGCTTTATGATTCGTCGGAGTCGGCTGGCGTTAGCACTCTTTGGAGTTTCTATTTAATAGTTGACCGGGTAGGGCGGATTTCAAATTAGCAAAATATCGGCTCAATCGTAACTACCACCGAATGCGCGGACGGCTGCGAGAATGTTACCGATGGACATCGTCTGCATGTAGGTAGGTACCCACCACATCTGCCACACCGACATCTGCTCTATCACGAGACTCTTTCAGCATTTCATGGTGCATACTCCAATTTGATTCTTCAGGTCGTTCGCCTTTTGTTTCGAAAGTAGGAACCAATAAATTAATTATATAGCCTATCCCAACTTCAGCACATTCGTCTAGGAGGATACTAATTTAACCGGACCGGCATCTAGGTAATTTCACTCTTCTTTGGGTGAAGAGCCCAACTGCCTATCAGTCAGGGGTCGATTTCCAGATGCCGTTTTTGCCAAACACAAACAGTTTATTTCAAATTGAATTCTTTCTGGTAAATCTAATCTAAATCAATAGATCATTCAGATATTTCAGGAATCAAGGTACTATAACCATCAAGAAAGAGGCAAGAATAAACTCATTACTTACATATAAAGATATGTCCAACAAAACTTTTAATAGAATAAAAAATGCCGCAAAGAATATCTTGATAGCTTTTTTGATTACCATATAATAGGTTCCGGTGAATACATTTTAGATAGTTGCGAATTTCGTATAATAGTACCAGAATATGTTTTCTTGTTATTAACATAAATTACTCATTTCAGCTATTCTGTCTCTTGGATTGCACATCACTCGTGGTTAAAGGAAATTTGTCTAAAAATTTTGTTTTAGTTTTGATTGAGGGTAATGAATTGCGCTTACGTAAAAAGGTGATCGATGATTTTGAATGTTACTTTTCTAGATCAGCGACTATAGAGGGTCTGGTCCACATATGAGGAAGTATGAATCTGACAAATTTCAACTTTTGACATTAAATCAAGTTGCACAAGTTGCAAGGGCTACCCCGACAAAATATTTTCAGCTCGATGCTCGATCCAAAGTTTCTTATTTTAAATGGAACATACTGTATATAACTGAACTTTACTATTCGTTTTTTTTATTCAAAGATGATAACGTGTTACTTCCTTATACTTATGTGCAACCGTTTATGATTTATTCAATTTTTTCGACAAATTTTGACAGTTTAAGTCGTTCGCGATAAAATTGATAACTGATAACTTTCCAATGCTAATCAGATTTCAGAAATGACTTTTCAAGGCCTATTTTTTCATAGGTTGGTTGAAAATATAGAATATCACTGGATGTTAAGAAAGATGCGGCAAAATATATTTCAAAAAGTGTCAAAATTTTCAAATACAAACCGCCATATTTTTTATGTCACATTAATCTACAAAAAAGGAAGGTAAATATTATTAAGGTTCTCTATATCTAAACTCAATATTTTTTGAGATATTTCAACTTGAGTAGGTTTATAATATCAAAATGTAACAAATGTTGGAAAATTCTGTGCTCCAATGTTTCGTTTAATAACTATTTTAAGGTCCCGAAACATAGTTTCACTCAATTAGATCACTCAAAGCCGAAAAATTTGATAAATGAGCAGCCTGTATATTATTGAATTTTTCGATTCCTCTTTTTATTCTAAGATGATAATGTGTTATGTGTAACTGTTTATAATTTATTCAATGTTTTCAACAACTTTTGACAGTTTAAGTCGTTCGCGATAAAATTGATAACTGAAAAACGAGATTTTCCAATGCTAATCAGATTGCAGGAATGAGTTCTCAACGGTCTATTTTGTCACAGGTTGGTTGAAAATATAGCATATCATGTGAATGGATACTCAGAAAAGTCCGGCAAAATAAATTTCAAAAAGTGTCAAAATTTTCAAATACAAACCGCCATTTTTTTATGTCATATTAATATACAAAAAAAGAAGGTAAATATTATTAAGGTTCTCTATATCTAAACTCAATATTTTTTGAGATATTTCAACTTGAGTAGGTTTATAATATCAAAATGTAACAAATGTTGGAAAATTCTGTGCTCCAATGCTTTCAGTCTACGGTAGTTCAAAATGTGACGTTAACTAGTTTCAAAGAAACAGTTGCTCTTTAATTGGACAGATAGTTGTAAATTTTGACAAAAATGTCCAAGAATGTGATCAAGTAATATCCAGAAGTTTTTTACAAGTCTCAAAATAACATCACGTGTAGCAATTGGTGCATTTGGTTATCTCACTGGAAACATTTCACAACTTCTGGATATTACTTTATCACATTCTTGGTGAATAAATAATAAGTTGAGGAAATCTGCATTACTAAACCCTAATCGAGACATTTTTGTAATGAATTAAAGCTATCTGTCCAATTAACGAAAAAGAGGTATTTCTTTGAGACTAGTTAGTTTCAAATTTCGAACTATCATAGACTGAAAGCACTGGAGCACACAATTTTCCAACATTTGTAACATTTTGATATTATGAACCTACTTAAGTTGAAATATCTCAAAAATTATCAAGTTTAGATCTAGGGAACCTCAATCACATTAACCTTCTTTTTTTTTGTAATGTAATATGACAAAAAAAATGGCGGTTTGCATTTTTTTGCACTTTTTGATATTTACTATATCCGGACTTTTCTGAACATCCTGTACATGATATGCTATAGTTTCAACCAACTTATGACAAAATAGTTCTTCAACAACTCATTTCTGAAATCTGATTAGCATGGAAAATCTTGTTTTCCAGATATCGATTTTATCGCGAACGACTAGAGCTGTGAAAATTTTTCGAAACAATTAAATAAATCATAAATGGTTGCACTTAAGTATAATGAAGTTAATACATAATCATCTTAGAATAAAGAGAGGAATCGAAAAATTCAATAATATACAGGCTGTTCCATTTAAAATAAGAAACTTTAGATCTGTTTCCGTTATAACCGGAAGTAGCATCAAGCTGAAAATACTTTGTTGGGGTAGGCCTCATGCAACTTGATTAACTGTCAAAAGTTGAAAACTGTCAGATTCATACTTTCCCATATATGGATCGACGAAGGTCGTCGTGACACCCTGTATACTTAGTCTGTAAATTGTATCAACTCAACAATTTTTGGTTGAAAATTCATTGCTGAAAGTTCAACGTTTTTATATGATTTTTTTTGAACCACCATTACTTAAAATTACAACGATGACATGAATAAGTGGTAATTACAATCACAAAGAAATGAGCACAATCTTTTGTAATGTGTAAAACATATCAAGTCTATTCTGATCCAGTCAGCATTTTAGGATATAAGTGAATTTCTTGAGTAAAAGTTTTAAAACTTTTGTAATTGTAAATTGTTAAGTATGTCGATATTTTTATTTATTTTTAAATATTTTATACAATTTTCTTCTATTTTGACGAGTACAAATATTTTGATATATTTTCAAAGCATTATTATTACTATTTCTATGGACTTTATTGTTTTGATCTTTGCCGTTTCAAATGCCCTAATTCATTTAAAAATTCATATCGCACCAAGAAACCTAATAGAAAGATACAAAATTGTGAAATTTTCTTTGGAAAATTAACTCTCTAGATGATCTCAATTAATTTAATTTGCGATCTCAAATTCATGAAGGAATGTAAATTTATTGAAACTTTGTCACCAAAAACTCAAACACATCCTGGAAGTCTGGAAAGACATTTCGTTATATGCATTCTCCCAAAACTTCAGATTGATGGCAAATGAATCTCCAACTTCAATCGAAACGCGTAGGCGTTTCAGCTGACGAAGCAAATATGTGGAATGGAAATAAATCAGTTTTTAAAGGTTATTTTCCACCTCCGCAAAATAAATTCCCTCTTGTTCAGAAAAAGACTCATTCCCTCCCTATCAGGAAAAATATCAATCGTTATTTGACCGGTCAGGAGAACACTGGGCAGAAAAGCAGAGATTCATAATTGATATAATAACGACCCCTGGAGTAATGAGTCAGTCGGCCAGACGGACTTATTGAATATGTTTGGCGGGGCCGTGTGCCGACGCGGGCCAAATTATAAAACTTCAGTCAGGGGCGATCCAGTTTATCCACTTTCGTTACTACGGCTCCAGTACAACGATCCAATTTTTTTCCGAACACATTTACGTTCTGCTCCTAGAGCGTTTCCGAGCCGAACTGCATTGGACCCTATTAAATACCAACATCTCATTAACTTCCCCCTTTGATGGATTTTTACGTAATTTTTTTAAAGAATAAAAGAATTTCGACAGTTTATTCCTCGACGTAAAACGATACAATTCCCTCGCTCGAGTTTGATTCTCCTTTTTTTCTTCTACGCCCTCGCCTTCTGCTGTCTATAAAATAACAGCCACGGAAATGGTAATGTGACTGGGTGTGTTGTGACAATAATTTTTCTGTTGGGAACGTTCCAGGGGTGGAAATGAGAGTTCGTGTTTCTCATTATGCGCGTATGAACGGTTTTCGAAGCGACAAAACCACATGAAATGTACTGAAGAATACAAGGCCCATAAGTCACTTAAATGGCGCATGAAATAACCGTTTTCTCATTTGCTGTTTTCGAAATATCAACATTTTAACTGTAATGTCAACGTTTTATTGCGTCTCTAAATAATTCATTCAACGAATTCAAAATCGTAATCGTTCTTATTTTGTGCTCAAAGGTATGAGAAATGGCAACGATATAATTAAATTACCATGTATTACGATGCTATATTTAAGCTACCATAGTTTTATCAGCTTCAAGATACATCATTTTTCAGGAATTAAAAAAAAAGTCATAATTATTTTTAAAAATTTATACATAATTGGTTTGTTCGAACCGACCAATCAGTCAGACGCTTGCGCAACACGATTTTAAGGCTCCGAAAATACTAAAGCGCAAGCGTCTGACTGATTCCGTACTGGTTGGGTTCGGACAAACCTAATAATATTGTAGCAACTTATTAAATTTTCCTTCGCTTATCATTCGAGAAAAAAAAGAAAGAAACGAGATATATTCCTGACGAAAATCACCAAGCTCAAGCGACGGTATCAATATATTAAATATTTTTAATTCATCGAAGAACACGAAGAGTGATGTTCTCTGATAATACGTAAGCGTATCCGAGCAAATTGCGCGGCAGTAAGCCTCGCATTTCTGGATATAATTGACAGTGCGAGCCGCCTTATGGGACAAGATCAAATTAATCGGTATAATGATCTAAATTATATTTGTACGTAGAAATTACCGACGGTGCTGCACCACATATTTTATTGTGACCATCGAAATTGCGAACTAGCAACAAACATTCGCGTACATCTTTTTCACGAATATTCGTGATGATTTAACCCAAACGAACGGAGGTTCTCGCAGCGCTGAATCATTTCCACCACATTAACGACTAATTCTTCATAATCCTTTGGACTGCGATGGCTGAACGGTAATCCAAAAGGATTTCAGACTTTGTGTTTTGAACACATTCGATTCATTATCAAAACTGTACCGTTTTTAGTGATAATGGAAATGAGTTTTAAGTGAAAATTGTTTCGGAACAGTTGTGTCGTTCTGAGCTTTTGTATTAGGTTTAATTGTATTCACCCAGGAATGATGAAAAACCGCGTAAATAACTTTGAATAACACTGCTTCGCTGTTTCACAAGGTTAGAGTTAAGGTTGTAGTTCAAACCATCTCCAGCGATTTTTTCTCGTCCAGCAAAAAGAACCTTAATGGTCTAATAAAAATGCAACAAATGTTTATGTAATTAGGTGATAATTGATTCACTTTATAACAGTTATCTTAATGATTAATTGTATATCTGAAAAAAATTTTATCAAAGATATTTGGAGATAATAGTTCCTTCTATTCGAACGGAAAAGTTGCAAGAGTTTACAAGAAAATCAAAAATGAAACGCTTTTCGAACCAAAACTCCAATACTTTGAACGAATGTTTATATTTCTAAAATATTTGGGAATTAAAATTTTGAATAATCGATTGTCAAAAAAGGTTATTCGACGGCTGTCCATTAATCTCTGTTTAATTTCCTATTTCATATGCTGATGCTTTCTGGACGTCCAAGCCAGCGTTAATAACGCATAATGTTTTGTTTTTATTGTCAGGAAGTTGAATATCAAAACAAAAATTTAATTGGAATGAACGTTATTGGATTTCCGCAAAATAATCAACAAACAAGAAGAACTTCTTATAAAAACATGAAATGGGAAGAATTACTCGTTTTGTAAACGTTTCCGGAGATACCATAGTGTGAAATTTTGCATCGCTCATCTGCTGCTTAGTACCCTTTAAAGAACGAATTGAGTTCCTTCGTCTGGATATATATTTTTGAAATGCGCGACTCGTAGACGCATTACGTTTTCCCAACAATCGTGATCTCGAAATCAAAATCAGATGTCAATTTGGCTGAGGAGGTTGTGGAGGATCGAGCAGCGGCGCCTTCGGCGCCTGGGCGCCTCCGGCGCCTTTACCGGAGCCGTTGACGGCTCCGGGGGCGCCTCCGGCGCCCCCTTTGCTTATTGTAACATGGCCGAATTTGTTTGAAATCGATGCGAGTTGTTAAACCAATAGTTATGGTACCGACGATTACGAAATTCAACCCGGGTTTCGGCACTAATCACATGTTTCAGAAGTGTCAGAAAACGGGAAACGCTTCCCAAAAACGACTATTATTCGGTGCGGTTCATTGGAAAGATTGAAAAATAATTTCGTGGAAACGAGTTTTAGTTGAGTTTTGGAACTGACCCAACCAATAGGAGCCAGTTTTGATTCTCATTCGAACAACAGATTGCTATGAAGAGGATAAGGAAATTGTTTGGTGCAGCAGAAATCCGATGGAATTCCTATTTCCGTGTAGCATTTTTGACGAAAATCTCTTCTTTAGACGATTATTGATCTTCAGTTACTGAGAGGAGAGATATTTCAAAATCATTCAATTCGTTAATCACTTGTCCGTGATTTCATTAGAAACACATTCATTTTGATTGATTGCGAACTTTCAAAATACCTTCGTGGCAATAGATACGACAGGTTGTTTCTATAATGATTCGATTAAAAATTCCAAATTTAACTCGGACTATCCGCCACATCAGATTAGAATGTCAAATCTCCACTAGAAAACAATAGTGACAAAGTGTTATTTTTGTTAACGGTGTGTCTGTCATAACAGACATTCACTTGTCATGTACGTTCGGATGGGAGACAAGTGACAAGGTACGCGGCGGAGTACATTTGGTACCTACCGACACAGATTTTTTTTCTTCTAACCGGGGTTTGCACTATTTCAAATATCAGAGAACTTTCTCGACGAGTAGGTGAAATGACGTCATCGAAAGACGAACAGTAGTGTGAATAATTGAAAAACATATTCTGTTTTCGGTTTATACCGTCTCGAGAATTCGTGTAATCGGTTGGCAATAAAAAGATTTTATGATTCGGTCCATCGATAGCTAGCAGTCACCTGAAAAAGAGTTCAGGTCTGGCGAGTTATTGTCGTCCGTTTTAGCCTACGAGCGGCAAAGAGTATAATAAACATATTTCACATGTTATAATTCCACGACACCCCAATAATTATACGTCCAAGCTCTTATACATGGTCCAAGACTGCCCCGGGACAGATCAACACTGACATCGTATCCTGTTGTGCCAGATCCGTACCCAGTTCGAATTTAGTGGTACCCATAAAACGACCGGCGGCGCCGCGTCACACCCCGTCAACGAATTTGTGTACCTTTCCCCATCTACGACGATAATAACTTGACTGCAACATATTTCTTCCAGAAAATATAACGAGGTCAGGTAGAAAGCTCGGAGAGGCCATATGCTCCGCCGATAATAAAGCCAATATTTTATTCCCTTTAGTGATGCTTTGAATTAATTCCGTTAAATATTAATAAATGACATTCGTAATCTTGATAATGTCGTTAGGTTGTAAGGACTTAACAAGGTTTACATTAATTATATGATTCAATCTCGATTAAACACGAATCCGTGAGGATTTCAAACTGGGGTCAACCCAGTTGATTACTCGATAAACACTTTTATTCGAATTGCACATTCTGCCGTGCGTTAATCAGATTTTGATCACACGCTGCCAAAATATCCTTGCTTGAAAAATGGCTATGCACAACGACAGGTTTCGTGACCAATGAGTAAACTTATCCGCCGTCGAACGTAAGAGGTGTGAAACTCGATGTAAATGATAAGAAAACATTTTGTACGGGGTTTGTCTACAATCAAACTGATTAGTGAGGAAGGGGGGTTGGTTCTCCTCACGAAACCGATGGATTTGCTGTCGGTCATACCGAGCAACTTCCAAATTAGTAAACGCCAGAATTTGCGCTCGAAAGTAATAATAACCAAGCAGAAAGAAGCAGGTGCGTTGTCTGAGAAATATGTTCTCAGATGAAGATTGTCACAGTTGGTGATCAAATCTGCATACAATGCAATGACATGTCGGATTGGGAAACTCGGTTTCCGAAGAACGACTTCGCTAACGGTATGCTCCTTGAACACTGTTTTCTATTAATCACTGTTACGTTCCGTTAATTATAAAGATCACGCCGTAATATCTACTGGTAATCTCCATTATACGCCGTACTTTTTCTTTTCCTTATGATTGACATACTCGGTACCTATCCGTCGCCTTATATAACACGACTTAGATTTCACTTTGCCTCAACTGCTAAATGTGATTAACGCGAGAACTGAGGGGCGCGAAAGTCGACAAGCACCACTGCGTTACTCGGTTTCACATGGCAAAGCTTTATTTGTCGTGTTTGTAACGTCTCAAATCGCGTTTCCTCTTCGAAACGTCCATTCCATGTCTGCTGGAAAACCGTTTCCCTTCCGCCATATCTAAAAAAAGAATGCAGGAAGTCCATTCCTAGAATTATATTTACGATTATTTACCTATTGTGTTTCAGGGATAAATGCTGCAATAAGCTATCAGATTAGAGGAAGAGTATTGACTGATAGCAATCTGACATTTTTCTACGAACATTCGAAATGGAGGACTGTTCTCAATAATCATGAAATAGTTCATTCCCGTCTTAGTGCTTGGACAGCAAGATTATTACATATCAAGAGATATCTGATCATTGTTGGTGATAACGTGCATTAATTGCATTAAGCGGCAAACGATCATCTTTGACAGATCAATTTTACATGTCCCCTCGCTTCACAGTTCAATTTGGTCCATCGGAAAAAAGCGACTCGCCTTTTAGCTCCTTCCAAATGAACTGTTCTTTCCAACTCCTACGAAATACGCTGTTTCAAGTTGAATAGTGAAAATTACACAGACAAGTAAACAGTAAAAACTAAAAACTTCCCACGAAACTAAAGTGTTCCGAATTTTTTAATTAATTTTTATGGATTTTGAAGTGATTTTTAGTGTTGCCGCGAGACTTGAGACTTGAGACCGGTCTCGTGTCAGGGCAGTTCAGTCTCGTCTCGTCTCAAAATAATAAAAAATTTTCAACCTCAAAGGTAAATACTGTAACGAAGCTATGATCATTATTGATACTAGTCAGTATAATAATAAATCTGTTCCAACTCGCTTCGTGAACGATCAACGTACCATCGCGATTCTGCGCTGTTCATAAAATGACGCTTTTTTTATGAACAGCGCAGAATCGTGACAGTACGTGGATCGTTCATAACGCGAGTTGGAACAAACTTAATATCAATAGGTACCATCTTCATTATATGGATTAACGTGTTGAAAATAACGAGAACTGAATTCACATGTTTTGTCACCACAGGCAACGGTAATATTGACACGAAATTCGGAGCAAGATTTTATAACAAATAGAAGAATAAAGGTATATTTTCCTCTTTATAATTACCTACTAAATGAGTCAGTTTGTTTTGTGACATAGGTATGCGGGTTGATTAATTTAATTAATGAATCTCTAATCAAATTAAGACAGTATTTAATATTTTATTTACATACTTCTTACATATAGATTCATGGTTGTACATCAGTACTTGTTTGTATTGAATATTTATCCAAAAATTTTCAACTGATCAGATTCACAAATAATTATGAAATAATTTTGTTCACTAAAAATTTCAGTTTTTAGGCTTAGGGTACTCACATAGCGTTGCTTATATTTATCTGTTTTTGTTCAAAACACAATACAATATATATAATATTCTGTGATTTCTCTTCATCAAAAATGTAAATGCGAAATATATACGTGTAGAAGAATTTGGAATAATTTTTACTCAGATGAGAATTTTTCAGCCGTTTACTTTGAACTGAAATAAAACTAAATATTAACTGTTAACTGTTATATTCATTATGTGAAACAAATAATTGGACAATGGAACAGATTCTTCCGATAAACGGTCAATTCTTGTTTCCAAGAATTTTTTATGTCCAAAAAAATTGTCCAACTTTGGACCATTTAGTATAAAAAATAGATCAAAATCCTCATAATTCACAAAAAAGACAATCATTATTGTATAGCCAGGTAAATTTATGTAAATTTAACTTCATTTTCAATCTTTATTGAAAATATTCGTGAATTTATTGAATAGAAAGTAACTAAAAAATCTTATATAAAGAAAAAGAGTATACATACGACATCGATGAGAGTCTCGCGCCGTCACTAGTTGACATATTTTCACACTTTCAGTATTCAATTATCTACATATACGACTGGCTTATCGGGATGAAATTCAAATCCTCGAACCATAAATCGGAATATTGTCAAATAACCTGGGAAAAACTGAAAAGGAAAACCTCCAGATTTTTAAGGGTCAAAAATTGTTTTTTGGAATTGCTGGTCGATATTGCATTCAGTCAAAAATATTTGAAAGAAATTCGATCAGAAATATTCAGATTATTGGTTTATTTCATTATTGCTATCTACTTACTGTCCGATAACATATTAGATATTGGGTACACTAATTTGAATTTGAATACAACATCAAAAATCTGCATGAAATGGGATGCGCATTTCTCATGTTGAATTTGACTATGATAGTGAATGGTCAAAAGATTGAAAAAATTATACTTTTTTGTTAACTAACTGACCAATTCAATTTAAAAATTCATTACTTCCTGCTATATTTCTATTTTTATTGCAATTATATCGAATATGAAATGAGTCCATTGATTATCAATAATTGCGTTTACTAATAATAATTATTCAACCATCAGTAGGAATTTATATTACCACCACAAAATCATTTTTTCCAATTTTATAATTTTCCACTATTTATATAATTTTTTTTTTTCGAAAAAGGTACATTTTTTCCACAATTCATCTAAATAATCGTGAAACGATCAATTTTGTTAGAATACATAACAATAGAAGACGTAGTTTGAAGAAAAATTGCGGTTGAAATTAACATAACATCTTTTACCTTTTATTTTTGGACGAAATTTAGAAGAAACTCAAAAACTAGTTTTTTTGTTAACTTGATCTGCCACCCCAACTGAGAAAAACTGGGGACCTTCGATTACCTATTTATTTTCTTGAAAAGTATCAGAAATATTTTCAGTTGTTGTCTTTCAAATAATTCATAATGTCAAAAATGTATGACGGAATTATTTTTACAAAATATCACATTGAACCAGCATTTTAAGTCGATTTTTTGTTTGTTGTACGATGATCGCGACGAGACTTCTCGACTTCTCGAGACGAGATCGAGACGAGACCAGACTCGAGTCTCGCGGCATCACTAGTGATTTTTGGCTTCAATTTCATTTTCGTATATTTGGTTCTTTTTCTTTCGATTTAGTGAGGCAACAGCGCCGCTTTATTTGCTTTCATTGTTGGAAACCGAATCATCAATAATTGACCTAATCGCATGCTCGAGCACAGTCATGCCAGAAATTCCCCGAATCTTCCTAAGATTCGATTATTTTCATGAGAGTTTGGCATCTCCTGACGAAATAAAACTAAACGAATGAAACTGAAGTACATATAGAAGTGTTTTAGCTTGCATATTACAACTAATTATTCGAGCTGATACCAAATTTACTTACCAATGGGTATATCTAAGGTCTTCGTCGAGGGGTAAGAATCGATACGAAACAGTAGACTCCATTTGAGTTTTCTGAATAGTGTGCATGTAAAATGTCTACCTCAATGCCATCTGCATACTTTTCCGTTTCCGCTAAGAAACGTGACATGCAATCGGAACTTCTCTCGATCAATTTTATCAGATCGTTCTCTACGAATTTGACCCTTAAATCAGCACTTCGTAGAAGCGGTGTAACAAACTTCAAAAAAGCCAATTTTGTTATGGCGAAGCGTAATATTTATTTTTGATACGATCTAACAGAATACAAATCGACACCTTGACAACCCGCAATTAAGTTCTTGTAATGTGGCGTAGGTACTATTTTCGCTCTAGAAGATGCCATTCGGATAGGACACAAAGAATTACTCGGAATATGATAAATAGAATTCCGGGTTCGAACTTTTCGGGGGTTACCGTGCGTCGTATCGGGCAACGATCATACGGCGTAACCTTCAATTTGGTGTGGTATAAGCTTCGTCGTTTCCGCGGAACCTGATCGTTATGACCTCTTGATGGCTTTTATCTTATTGGAAGCACCGAACAAACTTTTATCGATAATTCGATTACGACTACCTTTTGGGAACCTCCGGTTACATGGAGTATTCTTTTTCAACTTTCGCACAATTGTTGAAAAAAAAAACTCCTCCCACAAAACTAACCCCTGCGATTGGTAAATGGGTCGCCCTCTTACCATATGCAGAGGCACTTACCAATTTAAATAAAGGGTATGCTGCATTATTAGGCTTCTATTGAATGGGGATGGCCATGTGACAGATGTTGTCCCTATACATACTTGACAAATAAAACATGCTTGGACTCCCATTCAGTGTGTTTCGTTCGGATTTAGGAGGACATTTTTGTCGGGGGGCCATTTTTATTTGAGTCCCACTAATCCTTCGATTACACGCTTTATTTAGCCGAACGTAGAACGGCTTGTGTTTCACGAGCCATAATAAAGAAAACAATAAAATCAAAGTGTGGGCAACTTTCGATTACATAAAAACGACATTATGAAGAGGATCCGAAATAGTTGTTCAGAATCCCATTCATAAGAATTGTGATAATTTTCGCGCATTTTACGTGTGTTTTATACCGATTACAGAATCGTTCGTTTAATTCGGGATTAAAATGTTCGCATGTTATATTTATACGGAAACATTTGTTTCGCATGCTTCCCAAACATTTTATTACAGATTATGTGTGAATGGTTGATGGGACAGAGATTGCAGTCGTGCAGCTCGAGATTCCTATCTGTTTCCGATGACTCGTACCAAGAACTGAGAGAAATTTTCGATTTTTCTTTCCCTGACTGAATTGGAATTTAACGAGCGAATTAAAATAGCGTGTATCATGTTACCGTGACGAAATTAACTTGAAATTACGGAAAAAATTGACACTACGTCGCAACATTTGGAATTTAAAACATATGCAGTCAGGTAGGCACGTTATGTGAATATTTTGAACGTCAAACGATACATGAACCATGACAGTAGGTAAGTAAGAATTTATGGAAAATGAGTAAAGATAATATGACGTGTCATGAGAAGAAAATTTGGACATGGCTGTTCATATTATCCTCTCTGAAATTTGTTACCTGATTCCGCAATTATTAGGAAAATGAAGCATGAAATATTCCCTCCTATTATCTACGTAATATGATACAAAGTCTCTGTGTATGTCATATGGTCTGTTGAACCGAAGTTTTCATAAATGCTTTGTCCTTCCAAGCCAGAGTTATAATAAGATGTGTACCAACCATTGATATATTTCAACCCCCGTCCTCTATCTATAAAAATACGGATGAAAGACCCATCTCACAAATATAATATTCGTCTTTTATTCTGTCAATCATTTTCTCTAAGTAGCGTCATTTCACCTCGATGAATACCCGAACCAGCTCTCTTTGAGCAAACCGGCAGTAAATATTCGGAATTTGTAGAATTACCTGAAGAGATTGCCTAAGCTATTGAAAGAATAATACACTCGCATCACAGAGGACTATCCTTAATAATTGTTGTCATTCTATGGAACGGATGTCTATTGGTTGCAGTTGTCACGAAAGAGGGTAACCAATGGAAACTTCTTACTCATGACAATTACTATGATCCACTGGATTGTCATTTGAGTGTCGTCGCTGATAGCAATGGCGGATTTTAAAACGACCAATGTACCGAATGGCGATAGGTTTTTCTCTCCATCCCCATTTCTTCTCAAGCTCAACACATTCATTCAAGATATGAGAACGAAAACCACGGCTGTTTTTTCATTATTTTTCAAGTGCCGTGGCTGAATGTGTTTAAACTCCATTTTTAATATTCCTACCTTCATTTTTGATCGGAGAATAACATCCAGGAAGGCTCAAGTGAGCATGTCACCCCACGAACCGATATTTCATATTAAATGAGGGGGCCGTACCCCAAATATTTTGTACCCTTGATGAATAATAGACAACCCATTGTAAATACGTACAATACAAGTTTTTCATCATGTCTGGATTATTCATATTTCGATGACCGCTTTATCTTTGGATGCTGAGAGGATATGCACGCACGGCACGCAGACTCGGCCTCGACTCGCTACTTGCACCCCTAAAATATCGTAATTCTTTATTCATATTCTATTTACCATGCAAAAAGTGCAACATCCTTTCAATCGTTCATTTTCCCAAACATCCTCGAGAAATGTATCAAATTGCTGCTTACCTGAGTTTTATTATTCTCTCGATACAGTATTTATAATTATTCAACGATTACCTTTGACTTTTTAATCAGTTTCGGGGAGTTGATCGACCAACCGCAAAGAACCAGAGATGAAGATGTGGCGTTTATTTCATGAAGGAGAAAGGGCTTGATAAAATTAAACAAAAAATTCACTCTCAGGTAGCATTTACCTAATGTGAGCTGGCAAAAATTCCCTTACGTCTTATATAAAATCGACATAAATTATTGCCATTGTTTCGTTTAATAACTATTTTAAGGTCCCGAAACATAGTTTCACTCAATTAGATCACTCAAAGCCGAAAAATTTGATAAATGAGCAGCCTGTATATTATTGAATTTTTCGATTCCTCTTTTTATTCTAAGATAATAATGTGTTATGTGTAACTGTTTATAATTTATTCAATGTTTTCAACAACTTTTGACAGTTTAAGTCGTTCGCGATAAAATTGATAACTGAAAAATGAGATTTTCCAATGCTAATCAGATTGCATGAATGAGTTCTCAACGGTCTATTTTGTCACTGGTTCGTTGAAAATATAGCATATCATGTACTAGATGCTCAGAAAAGTCCGGCAAAATATATTTCAAAAAGTGCCAAAAATTTTCAAATACAAACCGCCATTTTTTTATGTCATATTAATCTACAAAAAAGAAGTTAAATATTTTTAAGGTTCTCTATATCGAAACTCAATATTTTTTGAGATATTTCAACTTGAGCAGGTTTATAATGTCAAAATGTTACAAATGTTAGAAAATTCTGTGCTCCAATGCTTTCAGTCTACGGTAGTTCAAAATGTGACATTAACTAGCTTCAAAGAAACAGCTGTTGCTCTTCAATTGGAAAGATAGCTGTAAATTTTTACAAAAATGTCCAAGAATGCGATCAAGTAATATCCAGAAGTTTTTCACAAGTTTCAAAATAACATCACGGGTAGCAATTGGTGCATTTGGTTATCTCACTCGAAACATTTCACAACTTCTCTCGTCGTGACACAGCCTGTATACTTAGTCTTTAAATTTGATCCACTGAACAATTTTCGGTTGGAAATTCATTGCTGAAAGTTGAACGTTCTTCTATGATTTTGTTTGAACACTGCCATTATTTAAAATTAGGATGATGACATGAATAAGTGTTAGTTACAATCACAACAAAATTGAGACCAATCTTTTGTAATGTGTGAAACATATTAAGTCTATTCTGATCCAGTCATCATTTTACAACAAGTTTTAAAACTTTTGTAATTGTAAATTGTTAAGTATGTCGATATTTTCATTTATTTTTGAATGTTTTTTACAATTTTTTTCTATTCTGACGAGTGTAAAAAATTTGACATATTTTTGAAAAGAATAAAATGAGTATTACTTAGTATTACTATTACTATGGGTTTCAATGTTTTGATCTTTGCACTTTTAAATGCCCTAATTTATTAAAAAATTCATATCACACCGAGTAACTTCCGAATTCTGAACAAACCTAATAGAAAGATCGAAAATTGTGAAATTTTATTTGCCATTTCAAATTCATGAAAGAATATAAATGTATTGAAACTTAGTCACCAAAAACTCAAGCACGTCCTGAAGCCAAGGATGTTTCTTTCTTCTCAGTGTACCAACAAAAAGGTGATAAAAAATGCCTACCTTTTGTTTTTTGAGTGTTTGAAGAAATTTGTTGAGTCGAGCATTATGCGAAAATAGAAGAATAGCAAAAATCCCGCATAAAATTCTAATATTTCTGATCAAAAACATTCAGCACTTCCTTTCAATATGTAGGTACGAAATATAAAGTTATAAAGTTTTGAATCAAGTTGAAAATCTTAGCCGCCATATTTTGATGAACAACATATTTTAACATAATATTCGCTCTCATATAAATTAAATTTGATGTTATAATAAAGTATATAAACTAAAATCCTGTCATCTCGGCGACAACCCGAGTATTGAGAAGTTATCTGAAAGAAAGAGTTGTTCAACGAATTGTATAAACCCATAATTGAAAGATGCGCACAGACGATGCCGGGTCCTTTCGAAGAAAGAAAACTAATTTACTTCTGAACGGTTTCCCGCTAGTAATTTATGCAGAGGACATTTGGTAATTCTGCGGAACACGAGAAACACTAGCAGTCCCGAAAGATTAATGGAATATTGAGGTGATTTTTTATTAGATTCTGAGGACACGCCGAATGTAATAACTACAGATATGGATTGAGTGTGTTCTTCGCGCGATTCCCGTAGCGTAAACGTTCGAAACAATTTCTACAAAGCTTCAGTTATTTTTTTAAAACGCATAGAATTTGAATAGTTCCAGTATCGTTTCTCGTTGATATTGCTCTTGATACGACGGCATGAATTCGGAAATAATCCAAGACGCCCCTGGCAACGTCCCCGAACCAAATTAAAAAATAAAAGTATTTCGCAGCGTATATTCTGGTTTTTTGTGTGTCGGTCTTGTCAAAGAGCCACTTTAGGGTATTTCACTCCTACGGTGACTGTTGGACTCCCGCAGCTAAACGACATAGGTGACAAAAGACAATGTTACCTTGTACCTGTCACCAATTTCACAAAAAGCCAGCTATCTTTCCCCTATTTTATGGGATATCGAAGTCGAATCGGGATGGGGTATGTTTCTGATTTTAAATATGTTTCATTTTACGATTCGGTGCGACGACGACGCGACCGAAATTAAAATCTGTCAAATATTTAAAGTAGATATGTGCACAATCGTTGCATTCATATTTTTGTTTATATCCGTCTTTTCTGTAAGCAGAAATGTTTATTAATAGCGAGCCGAGAGAAGAATTTCAATAGAAAGCTTCTTGTTCCAATCGAAATGAATCGATAAATCTTTAATCGAGTTGTAAATGATATTCGTTAATGGACGAATCGCCGTAGTCGTCATGACGATTTGATTTCATCATAGAACTCGACTACATTTTATTATGGGTCCCCGGTTTCCAGTTTTTTCTGCGTCTAAATACTGAATGACTCTTAAAATCTCGCGCGTTGTCATTAGATGTAGTAGAAGTGAGTATTGAAATTCGGCTGATTAAAAGTATTAAATGAAAATGATTTCCCATAAGGAACTATAAAACGTACAACGCTATAAAAGCCTATAAATCATAATACGTGTTCCGAAACAAGTTTTAGACTGATCGTTAGACCTAAAGTAAAACTAATTTTTAAAGGTGGACATCAAGAGAGCAACCTATAATTATAGGCAATCTCTACTTTATCGCTTTATGACATACCGCTTGTCCCATGGCATCTTCGAAATAAATGTGGAACCTTTTCTATACCGCTTTTTTTTTGATTCTTATTTTGTGACATTTTACGGAACCTCACTTAATTAACCGGTCATATTTTATGTGGGAACCAACAATTATATTGTCGCGAACAATACTGATGTTTTCAAACGGCTTTGATGATTTAGCTGTTTTTTCCTCGCTTGAAATTCCTGAGATAATAAACCGTGCATGAACTGTTAATCCAAGACAGCTCACTGAAAGATCGACGAGATATTAATGGAAATGTTTTATTTCGAAGCGCTTAGGAAGCGCTATCGGCAATTTTTTAGGGAAATATATTTGAAATCCGTTCGACAAATCAAAACTTGTAACGTTCATTGCCATGACGAGTCACTCAGTGTCTCAAAAAAAGAAGTTCCGTTCACGCATAGACAAAGCTTTTTCATATACGATGTATTCAAAACAAAATTAGAGCCTTAAAACCTCAAATCGAATTTATAACTTTAATTGAGTCAAGTACCTGATGATTTAGTTATGATGGTCTCATAAAAATAAATTATTCAAAATTTTCAACTGGCGCTTTCTCGACTATTTTGATTATTTTCGCATCGTTATGCATAAATTACTTGTATGACTGAAATATGTATGGTAATGAGGCGTCTAAAGAACCTGTTATCATTTTTACAAAACAAAAATCGAAAGTAATGAAGAATTGAATTATGCGGCTTCCTAAGTTGTTCTATGTCGTCAATGTTTTCTCATTTCATTTAGGCATCTAGACTAGAGTAAAAACCATTGCATTAGGAACTGTTATATTTTGTTATTGAATTTGTCGTATATTTTAATTGTCTTCATTATATAGTTTATTTTACGGATGAAGAGTTTCTTGAACAACATTTCGTGTTGGTGTAGAAAAAACGTCATTTACATGTCATTAAAAACCTATATAACACATTAAAGATGATGTGCTTTGATCTAGCGAATATGTTGACCATGAAAAATAATTATTTCGGTTCTTTAATAATACCGATCTGTGAATAGAACAATAAATCAATTATTCCTCAATAAGTGATTAGCCCATAACTTGTTATGAAGAAGGAGAGTTTCATTTGAAACTTGATAGAATTCGCTTTCCATTGTATGTTAATGAATATCAATTTGGGAAAACAACGATTCACGCGCTAACATAGATACCTACCTAAGTCTACAGAAATCGTGTTGAAAGGCAAAAAACGATGTCAACGGTAGAGCAGGAGAGAAAAATCAATGTTTTGTACGAGATGGTCAAGATTTGAGACATTGCTTCATCTACTTATCGGAGAACAGGTATTAATGAAGATGTTTTTAATCACGAGGGGGCATGTATCATTGTCAGTATGTGTACCATTGTGTCTTCAGATGGTGCCTATCTTCCTCTTATTACTTTAGGCGAAGTCCAGCGTCTCGTTATATTCGTTATAAAATATCGAGTTGCCGTCCTGAACCGCTTAATGATGCTCCCAAGACAATGAATTTCGAGACATACATATATTATGGAAAGCAGTGACGTGCAGAACTGCAGGGTGAAACTAGATCGTCATCTCAAGTCTATTAGATGGCCTTCGACAGGTAACTCCCGAGCAGCTTAACGTTGCCAGTTCAATCAAGTAAGATCTCATCGTTGAAAAATCGGTAGCACCGCATTTCCCCATCGATTGGCGGCTGTCGATTTCACCTCTATCTCTAAGTACGCCGCTGTCTCGAATAGAAGTGATCAGGCCAGGTAAAGCTTTACCGCTGCCGCAAACCAATTCCGCGCCGCTAGAGAGGGCGGACCGTCGGACCTGCGTGCCTGTCACTTGCCACCGCCCGGCCTCGACCCCAGACCTGCCCGCCCCCGAACGCGTCCCCGCATATGCATCAGCCTTTTACTTATTCCTAGATCTCATCTCTGAATTCTAATTGAGATTCCTCCTCAGACTCACGCTCCTCAATGCGATACCAATAATAAACCATCAAACTTTGTCTCTTCTGCCTTCCCAGACAGCACGAACGCTGAAAGCCGCCACCGACGACGATGGACCCTTGTTGTCTGTTCAATGGGGCCGAATGCAGAGGGCGCTACACTGGCTCGAACTCAAATTAGTATTGTTTACATTACGCGAATACGAAACGAAGGAGTCTAGACTGACCGCACTTTTCATTTTTGCCCTTTTACTTCCATATTATAACAGGACCTCGATGTCAAACAACTTCTGATCCCTTCATGTATCAACATGCTTGTAATGTGAGTTTCATGGTACATAAATGACAAAAGGGTCTTAAAAAGTTTTAGGAAAATTTCACCTTTTCCTCGGTGAAATTAGTAAACTACATATTCAATTTTTCGATAGACATCTTCAAAATTATATGCAATTCGAAGTTAACGTACAAGAAAGTTCAAGAACTGAAAATGTATTCAGAATTTAAATTTATCCCACTATACAACTGTTGGTCAAGATGTGCGAGGAATTTGAAGCCAGACTTGTCCCTTTTTGAGAATCTGTTGTTGGATGAATATTATTAAATACATAGGTATACTTATCTAAATTGAGTTATAAAGTATATTCTGTTTTGCTAAATAAATTCTTAGATCCAGGTAGTTACAATTTACTGATAGGTCGATGGGTATTTTGGATTTGGACATAAAGCATCGCGAACAGATATTATCGATGTATTCCGAATTTCGAGCAAAAATTTCAAAAGTCTATCACATCACGAGAGAAAAAAGACGAAACGACCTCTTAACTTACTACCTCTTACCTCTTAAAACTTACGGTTCGAAATATTGAGGAATATCAATGAGAGTGTGAAAATTACACAAACTATAGTGAATAAGAAGCAAAAACTAAAAACATTCCAGAAAACCAAAAATCCAACTTATTTTTGAGGTCTTTAAATTGATTGCATTTTCGTTTTTTTTTCCTCAAATTTGATATACCTATTCAGGTGTTTTCACTTCAGCCATTTTTCGTCAATAATCGATTTTACGGCTTTCTTGTACACAGTCGCCAAATCGTCAGTAGTGCCGAAACCTGGGATGGATTCCATGATCATCAGCGCCATAACAAAAGTTTTCACAACCGGCACCGATGGTGAATTACAGGAATCATAAACAACTATTTCCGACTCCAAAAATAGCAATAATTGTAACTGCATTTTATTAGCAATGAGTTTCATGCAATTTAATTGGAAAAAATACTGTAACTGCATTTTATTAGCAACGATTTTCATGCAATTTAATTGAAAAAAATACTTTAAAGAATGTTTTGCTCATTATTGGTATTTCTTTGTACCTTTTTTCAAGGTAGACACATAAATCGTTTCTACATATTGATGAGTAGAAGAAGTAAATCGATTATCAAGTTACAGAAGAATATGAAATTATTTTTGAATTTTTAGTGCATATCAATTTGTTTTATAATAGTTTGTAAAAAAGTTTCATTGACTTTCTGATTTTTAGTTAACTGATTTGTCTTGATATGGGTAGACTTACTATTAGACGTGTTAACATTTTGCTATAAACGAACTACTGTTGATTGGCTGAATCGTCGAATGGAAAATGAATAAACTGGTTTTTGTATCGATGGACTTTCGCATTACAATGTTTGTTCTATTACGGTTACTCTCCAAATGAGGCAGTGTTCCGACGAAACCACAATGGCGAATATCATAATTGGAACGTATACAAATTCCCATCAAACTGCCCTAGAATTACATCCTTCTTAATGATTCTTTCATTTGTCGCCCACGTACTCAATTCAAATTTCAACACTTAGGTACAATGATTTTCTCATGGATGTTGTTGCCAGAACTGAACCAAATTGAAATAAGACCACATCACCTTTTAAATAAGAAAAACTATCGGATTCGGTTTACCCGCTCAAAAACTCCGAGTTAAAAATCGTAAAAAAACTGTCGAAGCGATGGAGGCGTATATAGTGATCGGGGCGTCTCCAGCTAGCTGCTACAGATCGCACTCCGTTGATACTTGGCATTGGTAGCTCAACAGGCGTAGTACTGACCTACTTACCCGGGTTCGAACCCCGGTAAATTCCAACTTAATTTGAGAATGCCTTCGTGCTTCGGAAGGCACGTAAAGCCGTTGGTCCCGGCTATATGTTCAATATATAATCCTTAGGCCATGCCAGAGGCACTTGTGCGATCTGAAAACTCTGGCACTTGAACCCAGGTCAGTGGGTTATACGATTAAAAAAAAAAGAAATGAGTTCTATGCATCATCATATTAGAGTACGACTCAAATATCCGTTTATCATGGATTCCATAATCAGAATGTATAACGAAAATGTCATACAATAAAGAAACAATAATCGAAATCCGTTGATTTGATATTGAGTTATTCGTACATTTGTCGCGCAGAAAGTTAATGAAAATACAAGGTTTTTATAGTTTTGTCAAAGATGCTATTGTCAGAACTGAATCAACGAATAAACGAAAAAGCATCGAAATCGGTTCTCCCAGTTGTGAGGTAACAAACATAAAAAAAACATACAGTCGAATTACAACCTCCTCCTTTTTGAAGTCGGTTGAAAACGAGAAACAATTATTTGAAATATAGCATCGAGAGCGTACAGGGGGCCATATTGCAGGTATTTTGCTTCCGATACAAAGCGATACGATACAGAAATACCGATCGAGCTGGTGTACCACAGGGATACGTATTGTCTCCTACTCTTTTCGGCATCCGTTTCAACTGTTTTCCGAGGCAGCCGAAACCAACGTTTTTCTTATTACACTACTGTTATCACGAATTTCACTGATACGGCAACGGCTCAACATTTGATTTTTCGGAAAAAGAAAGGATGGTTGATATTTACTTGCCAAATAACTAAAAAAGGAAAGTTCCTAAAAGTAGGTAAATTTAATTTTCTCAATTTTCGCGGTATTTAAAAGCAAGTTCCCTACGATTTGTTACTGAAAATAAAACAATAATTTACAATCCACGGTAAATCATTCACGGTGTACCTATTTCTATTGTGAACATCAACCTCCAACCTCCACCTACACAAGCGCCACAAGCGGCACATAAAGAAATAGTTATAACACTAAAATCCCATTCAATGGTTACAGATATGTCCATTACCATTCTGGTAAGCCCAAAAGTGATATGGTTTACTTTTGGGAGATTATTAAAAAGCCAAACCACCGATTAACGATGTTTTTAGTTAGCATTCCGTAGCAAATATAGCCTCAGTCCTCCCTTCGGTAGAGTTTATGATAATTGAATTCTTTCAGTGAATCACACAGCCGTAAATCATTCCTCGAGTTGTATCCTAGCTAATCTGCGTTAGACATTCACAGGCTACAGAATTAAGCGCCTCCGCGGCCTTCCAGGCGACCGTGAAAGCTCACAAAAGAACCACATACTGAACGAACGCTCTAGCGCCACGTTTTGCGAAACTTTTCGTATGACCAACGAACCTGTTACATTATTTATTATTGTTAACGTTTTTTTCGGGGAAATTAGGTACCACGGTTTATGACTGGTTTCGGGGATCGCGCGACTTTATAAATAAATGAACTACGCATCGAATACTTTTAATTGAAAATGTTCCACCGGCTATGGAATGGGAAAGAAACGTCACGCTCTATGAGTTCTATTCGCAATTCGAATTCTAGTATCTTCAATAATTCGCAACAACTAATTCTTTTCGTGTTCTTGCCGTATTTTTAATGTTATACATTCAGAATTAGTATCTAACAGACGGAGAGGTAAAGCGACTCCCTAATTGTCCGTGGTCGATATGGGTGGCCGCTCCGACAAAGAAAGTTAAATACATTAGAATACAATTGCTTAGAAGGGATTCCGAAAGCCAATAGTATTTCCATCATCAGCTCCTTGTTGACAAATAATGGAACTGTTACACTTGTCTTAAATTACAGACAGCAGTTCGATCAGCCTTGTAATTCTAATCCTGTTTGAGACGAGACAGTTAATCCCCAAACTGTCTTGTTCCAAAACAACTCCTTGTGCATCGGAAATCGTAAACATCGTCTTACATTATTGCCTGCTTCTTGACTGAACCACCGACAAAGTATTTAGGTACGATCCTAGCAACGAATCTGATTATCGATGTCAATTATACAAAGTATCACTATGAAAAATTACAATCCGTCATTGATATCATTCATTAGACCTGGTTCATCGTTGGGAGAATGCAGGAAATGCATCTTCCTTGACGAGTTGTGCTAAATAGTTTAATGGATATGGAGCGGTCCCGCCAGCATCGATTTTCACCCCTTCCGTATCCTGAAAAGTCAGGGCGCGTCTCCATAGTTTCAACATTAGATGACTCCCGTGATATATTCAAAAAGGAATACGAAAAGATTGCCTCTAATGGTCTCTATTGATAAAATCGTTCCACCCCTTCTTTTCATTTTAATGGAAATTTCCTGCATTATTTTAGCTTGAAAGAAAGGGTGACGATTTCATATAAAGCGTGAAAAATGTTTCTGGAACAACAACTTTCAATCAGATATGTCTGTTTATCGTTTGTTTTCAAAATCGATTATTAATTCACAATCATGATATCATCATACTTTTCGTTAATTATTTCAGTTATGAAGAAACTTTTGTATTTTATTTGCGAAAAATCGTACACCTATGTATCTTAGTTTGTGCACTCATATTCTGCAACTATGTTGATATGATTAAAATCGATAGTATCTTAATACCATGATTTTATATAAATGTATTTGTCACCCATTATTTTCTTCGGGCGTTTTTGCTCAACGCAAAAAGCTGGAACAAAATGTTTTCTACTTAAGAAGCGATCGAATAGCTATTACGTCTTCATGTACGACCCTTAGATAGTCGGCTCCTTCGTTTCCGAAATATTGCAATGTCATTCCCCATTATGCGGCTCTCAAGTTTCGCTCGATCCCTTGATACGTTTCCCCAACCCGCTCTATTGCCAAACCACTGATAGGTATAGATAAGAATGGGAATGTGTTTCATGCACTCATCCTAATATGAATTTTATAAATGGTGTTAGATGCTTCAACAACAAATCAAAGTACCACGATGTTAATAATAACATCGTTATAGCTTGTTACAACAAGTCTATTGGAGTGTGCTGCATAAAACAGTAGGTAAAATTGAACATATCGTGCTTAATTAGCTAAAATCGCCCAAAAGACCGGTTTTACGTCCACAGTTAATACGCAAATTATAAAGTATTATTAAACACCGATTTGAATTTATTCTCGATTGGGATGAAAGTGTTAATTTTGACGTTTGAGCTACTGTTTGGTCGCTCAGTTCAATTTCGACGGCACACTTCAGTGAGCGGTAATGTGCCGCACTGTGTAACAAATGAGCGACATGTTAGAAAAAAAAAGAAACGAGCTCACTCTACGCTACTTTGAACTACTCATGGGTCATTCGTTCATTTGAAATGTTCTCTCCGCTCACTTAAACATGTTCAAAGCGCGATGGGAAATTTTTGACAAGTTTGAGAATTTACTGTTTGTTTCCGAACAGCGTCTATATCAGATATTGATTCGGCTTAAGAAGTCGTGGAGAACGGAGTAGTGGCGCCTTCGGCGCCGGGGCGCCTCCGGCGCCTTTACCGGAGCCGGCGACGGCTCCTGGGGCGCCTTCGGCGCCCGCTTCGCTTGAACCGCGGCCGGTTACTCAGAATTTACCGACTTTGTTTGGAAAATAGACGCCATCGCCAGAAAAAATTGCTTAATGTCTCTGGTAATGCACCATCGACGCTGGTTGCTAAACCGGTTATTACATCGATGTTTGTCAAACATCGATATATCGTTCAGGAACGTCGACGACGTATCGTCAATTGAAACATCGTGCCTATTAGTCAAAAATATCGACATCTGCGTGTTTCAAAAGTTTTTAACACTATTAATATCAAACGCATAATGACAAAAAAAATTGTCTTTCATGTCATTACTGCATAAGACAACGTTGTCTAAAGAAATAATATGGAGAATATTCGGAGATCAAGAAAGCACTATACTGTGGAACATCACACAAATCACCTGATCGACAAGTACCTGAGATGAATTTGACATAAGTATGGAAAAATCATGAATAGTTAGTGATGCGCAAGAACAAGACAAGACAAGAATCATAAAAATATGAAAAAAAAAATTTTCACTTCATTCCGATTATATTTCAAATTTTGTGCAGGAAAGATATTTTGCTCCAAAATTTTCATTACCCGAACTGTGCTTTTATTTAATTGTTTCACCTTAACTACCTGCCTGGCATTCAAATTAGTAGGTTAAAAATTAGATGTAGGTATATTATCAATTTAAATGACACAACATTTTTTTTGACTTGTTTATTTTTGTCTTTGTTAGTTAATTTTTTTTCAATCATGCACTACAAAACTATTATCAGAAAATTTTATTGATACTACGATTGGTTGTAGAGAGAAGAAAGAAAAATTATTTTTTAAATTGAATTCTGCAGTAAAATAAGTGTAAATTTTTAATTAGATATTATTAATTCTGTTTAAATAGTTAAAATAGTAAGTGAAATATAAAAAAGCATTGGAAATTTCTTTAAAAATCTGGATAAAATCATAATTTTTACTTTAATTCAGAGATAAGTGTTTAATGCGGAAATTTGCACATAAATTTATATGAAATTAAGTCTGCTTGACTTATATTATAACTTGAAATTTTTAATATCACAAATTTACTAATAAACCAAAAGATGATGAACATGAGTTTATAATAAAATTCATTCATTTAAATATTAATACGAAACGCGCATAAAAAAATGTCGTTAATAAGTCATAACTCAAAAGAAACTAATTAAAAATCTTTACTCATTGGTGAATACTCAATATTAAAAAAAAATTTTTCCCAAGCCAAGACAACATTCTTGGGATTCTTGATAGCTTTTATCTTGTTCATGTCTTGTATTAAGTTGACTTAGTCTTGTCTTGGTGCATCACTATGAATAGTTAAACCATAAAACGGTTGAAGATATATCATCCACATCAATTATTCAAAGAAATAAAGATTTTCTAATAACAAAATATTGTTTTCATAATCAAGAAATAAATAATCTACATCCATAAAAAGCTGCAGATGTGAAAACTTTAAAAATATGATTTTTCGAACAAATTTTCTTTCAAAGTACAAAACATCGATATATCGTTGTTTTTCAACGATGTATTTTAACATCGATGTTTTTTATGCAAGCATCGATGTCGAGAAATATCGATGTTTTCCACAACGATGTTGCATCCCTAATTATGGTGTATTATCACGAATTCAGGACTGCGCACGAGAATGCGGTTTAACGAATTATTCACGAATCGATCCCCAAGCGAATGAAATGAAAGCAAGTTAACGTCAGAGGTATCTGAAAATTTGGTCACAATAAATTTGAGAAAAAAGGTGCAAAAGTAATCGAGAAGTTTCGAGAATTCCTAGTAGAGGGAAATGTTTTCAGTTCATCTCTTTGTGAAATTGCCACAATTCGAAGTTTTTTCACTTGAAACAAATTTGGAATACTTACATTGATTTTTTTTCTTATTGGATGCACTTTTTTGGAGTGTTAAAATTCGATATACTGTAGTTTTTTTATCTTTTCATTTTTTTCACTTTTTCCAGATGGATGGCGTGCAATTTTCTTTTGAAATCAGTCGCCCCAAAATCATCAAAAAAATAAATAAATTTTTTTCTTTAACGTATTTTTGTCTTTACGAATTTTTTTCAATTATTAAAATCTCTTCGATGAGTTTTTTGACTTCGCTCAAATTCCATTTCCGAAGTCACGCTAAAAATTTCGATTCAAGGATGAGTTTGAATTCAAGTTCCATTCTAAATAAAACATTAAGTATTAATACTCATACCGAAATAAAAAATGTTTGAAATATTATTCAATTAAAACCGTTTATACAAAGTGTTCACTTCAAGGAAATATCCTACTCAACAAGATTTTGTGTGGAATTGAATGTGATTGTTTTAATTACTTAATGTCCTGTATATAATCTCACGTGCATGTTATTAACTTTCAGTTTCATCACAATTTTGAAAAATGTATTTTTTTATTAGCGATTCATGTTTTGCTGTAACAGGAAAAATCATCTAATTTTCCTGTACCACTTAAAATCGAATCCTCCTCATACAATACTACGAAATAAACAAGTTGGATAAAATACGAATCGTTTAGAATTCTGTCGTTTCGCAGACACACCGATACTCGCTACAACACAGTAGAGTACAGTAGAACAGAGAATCCAGTGTGACGGATGCACGTTCCAAAGATATCATCACTTTAAAATGTGTATCTTCCTATATCCCCTCTTTTTCTAGTTGGTTCCGCCCCCTTGCGCACGACTTTCATCCCCACCTTTTGTTCCAGCTTTGGACAAGTTAGGAACGCGACATCTCTTCAGTAACAGTGCCCCTGAGCCGGTGCAACCTAATGCGGCGTTTGATATAGCGAGCTTGGTGCTTTACGGTTGTTCAGCGCTTCCAATACGACTAAAAATATTGTTGGATCGGTTGTTTTCGGTGCTTCATAAAGAACAAGTGATTCAAGTTTTGCATGGATTTGGTTGGACACCGAACGACTACGCTCGAGGATATATTCTCAAGGTACGTGATCTTGATTTTAAACTCGACGATGATGTGCCTTTTAAATATAAAATTGATATCACATGAGATAACCCTTGCCATAAACGTGAATAATGAACACACCGCTGAAGAACCAATTGCAAAACGTTTACAGTGTTTACAACTTTCAAAAGTGTCATTGTGCGTAATGTTGACATGTATATACGATAAAAAAAGCATTTTCAGTAATTAACGCAAGTGGCCAAAGTGTGCCTCGAAGGCGAACTCTGTATGAACTGTCTAAAAGTTTTATAGCAAAAGTATTTTGTCATCTTTGTGAGCTTCGATCAAATGGGATTTTTTTATCCTTGAATGACATAATGCCCACTTCGAAAACCCATCCATTGAATGTGCATGATAGGTAGACGATGAAAATTAGTTTTGTGCTTGTCATGACTCTAGATTGATTCTATTCAAGTTTGCCGCGCGAAGCCTTTGCCGTCGCTTGAACTCATTAACAGTGTTCGATTCAAAGGTAACAATGTCCGTCGTAGAAATTGCTAGAAAATAGGTATTCGGATCATATTTTAATTAAGCGAAACGTCGCTATAGATTAAGCGATATGGGTTTCGATATTCACTTCATCGTTAAAAAATATCAAGTTTTTCTAACGCATTCGTAAAATCAATTTTATCTGGCACGAATGCACCTGAAACTTGTTTGATAATAGGTACGGTTCCCATCGGTCTGCGGTATAAATCTGCATACACATCTACCTCCATATTTTGCATAATCCCATTACGTTTCTCTAACCGTATTTGATGAGATTAGCTTTTGATTGATTTGTTAGATGTGCGTAAACGAGTTCATTTTATAAACGCAAAACAGATGAACCGCGAGGATTTCCATACAACTGAGTTTACTGAGTATTTAACAAAAATAACCATTAGTCTATTAACTACAGTTGAAGTGGATTTAAAATTATTTACTTACTTTTTGTTTGTAACGGTGTGTATTCTGTATAGAATAGGATAATACCTATGTTAGAGAGTTTGGAAGTTTTAAAAAAATTACTGCATCAAATTCAAACTTCGTCATAAATATGTTGATGATTCTGATGGACGCAAAAAGGCGAACTAACTTAACTAACTTAAATCAATATGTACCTAATCTTGACATAATTGTGACAACTCTTTGTTGTAGTAGGTAAACCGCTGAAGCGAATAGGGAATTTTATGAATTGTACGAAATTTGGCGCCTATGGTCGTACAATATTTAATTGTTTAAATGAAAAATATATTAATTGACACCACTCCATCTGTTAATTTCCTAATATAAAAGATAAACAACCTAAATAAACATTAAAAAAATATCGGCTACTCTTCATTCATAGTTATTAAATAAAGTTTTTTATTTTATTGCCTTTCGGTTATTACATTGTAGTTCGTTTTTACAACATGAATTTGAATTTATTAATCGTATAACCATTGAATTGTATCCTTATTGAGGAATAAGCAATAATTATCAACGGTCTCCTAGTTTTGCAGGGGTATTGAAAACTAACTGTCCGTTTCATAAATTAATCTCAGTATGCATCAATTTCCAATTATTTTTGCTCTTGCGATCATTAGTTCAATAATTTCATAATTAATATGCCTCCCTTTAACTATGCGCACAGCGTTGGACTTCTTAAGTGAGTTGTATTATTTTTGGCTTACTAAGTGAAAAGTACGTCCATTTTAACCTACAAGTGTTGGTTATTGTAAAACAAGAAAATTATTTGTGTTATTGGCTAGTCCAATTAAAAAGCTCAAATAAATTAAACAATTGAAAATATGTGCTACTCTGTTACCCGAATTCAGCAATTTTGACATTTTGACATTGAGGAAAATAAAATATAATTCGCCTCATAATATTTGCTATGATATCGATTGGAATTGCTTTATTGCTCTGGCACGTGTTTCCCTAATTCGTATCCTATTGTCAAACAATATACCCACTCGTGTCTGGGGGGGGGTGTAGTGGCGTTATTGAGCCGAACGTAATTCAACTTTTCCGTAACGAGTAGAAAATGTATATCCGGTGCGGTTCGCTGTTTTTCCACCTGAAATTACACGACAGCGAAAATAATTATAAAGCGTTTAACGGTATAATATCGAAGGATGCGGAGCTTTTAACGAATGTTATATAGAATGAAGCGTTATTAAAACGTGGTGGTGGCTATTGCGATATGTTTTTTATGTAAGAAATGAACGAGTGTTTGTAGTGAAGCGAATTCGAGAGGGCAGGTGACTATCACCCCGTTTATTTATACACGCGCGGAAAACATTGAGCAGGCTTCGTTTCTAAACAAGAACAAGAGCTAACATCGATATTTTTATCCTACGTGTTCATAAAATACACAACCCATCTTGTGTCAGCTTCTCCGCCTGATAAAATATACATTCAATTTCATTATATATCCCCCCGCTGAATTACATGTGCCAAAGGCAATCGATTTCGCTAAATCACGAGCAGTCGCGAAACTTTTCTCAGTGTGACGTTTGTTCTAGGAGTCACACGGCAGCACTCTGGACCGATGGACAATCTGTAGCCCCGAGGAGGAGCCTTTGGTCCTCCAGCAATTCCTCAGATTCGGCGAAACCAGAGCCATAACGCAGCAACTGCTCCTGGCGCAGCAGGCCCTTCAGGATTCCACCCTGGAGCGGCTGGACAGGCGCCCATCATCTAGCAATCGTCGGGTGATGTCCCCAAATCGTCGGCCATCACCTCCAGCATTACCTTCTTCTGCTTTTCATTTGTCGCGAATGCCCACGATGTCACCACATCAAAAATATCCACTTCCATTTTTGAAGATGCCCAACTCGAACGGCCCCCTGCCATCCAATTCACCCCCGAGGAGCATCAACGCTACGAGTCCTCTGAACACGTCGCCTTTAAATCGACTGCAAAATATGCAACCCTTCGATTTCCGAAAACTCGGTGCCGGTTTAGCCAATTTCCCAAACCGAACCAGTCCCGACGTGCATCGCAGGCGCACGTCAGAAAACGAGACAGTCGGACTAAATTTAACTATGTCCACATCGCTCACAACTTGCCTACCTCCACCGCCACCACCAACGTCCACTCTAAGTCACGTCGCAATGGCAGCAGCCGTCAATCCTTTGGCAGCTAGCTTGGTGGCATCAACTTTCCCCAGCCTGATGTCAACACGTCTATCAACCGGTAGCAAATCGCCGTCCAGTTCGGAAAAAATAAGCGGAAACAATAATAGCGATGAGGACGACGACGGGGACGAGAATTCTCATAGCGCTTTGAATCTGAGCCGCGACAGGGACGCGCTCAGAAACAATAGTCATCAAAGCCAAACGCGAGTGCTACCAGGTAGAAAACTATCCTCGACGCAGTCCAAACGGCAATGGACGTCACCAAGTTTACCGCTCAACCTTGGCACGCAATTCATCAATCCAGCTACCGGGAAAAAACGCGTGCAATGCAACGTTTGTTTAAAAACATTTTGCGATAAAGGTGCTTTGAAAATTCACTTTTCGGCAGTTCATTTGCGGGAAATGCATAAATGTACTGTGGAGGGTTGCAATATGATGTTCAGTTCAAGACGGTCGCGAAATCGACATAGTGCTAATCCAAATCCGAAATTACACTCGCCGCATCTGAGGCGAAAAATCTCACCACACGACGGAAGAAGCGCCCAGTCACACCCTCTGCTGATTCCTCCCCAAACGGGTCTCGGTCTTCCTGCGGCAGCGGCCTTGAATCCGTTGAACCCATTCGGCCCTTTCCCCCTCATAAATCCATCCTCCGATTTGCGGCACCATTCCGCGTTGGCTATGGATTTCAAAAAAACCCTCGACCTGAGCATGCAGCGTATGGAGGAACGAAAAAATTTACACAACGATTATGGCGGTCATCCGATGTTAGCGTCGGAAAGCAATAGTAACCACCAATCGGAAGACGACGATGAAGATGACGACGGTATCGTCGTGGTCGGTGGCGTTGATGAGGACGACCAAGAAAAAATTCCATTGTCTAACGGTGAAAGTGCAGATCAACCAGAAGATTTCAGCATGCCTTCCAAAAGACTAAAAACCTCAATGTCCGATGCTGATGAAGAGATGGTTAGCAACGCCGACAGCAACGAAGATTCGCTCAGTGTAACAGACAACCAAAGCATTAAAGACGAAACTCAAGTACAAACTAGTAAACGAAAACGAAAAAGTCAAAACCCAACACGCTGTGCTGTACCTATAATAATGGAAGACACCGCGAGCGACGGTGACTCGACCGGCGACGTCTTCCACGAAACAATCACTAAAACAATTAAAATCGAAAATAACAAACATAGAAATAGAGAGAAAACGGCTGTGCTAGATGAAATAGAACGAGAGGACGCGCGTCTATCGCCGCTGAACTTGGAAAAAAGATCGTCGGCCGATGAGAACGCGAACGAACCGGGAAAACATTCGACTAACGAAATAAGAACCAGTTTGGCGCCATTATTCACAATTGAAAAAAACAAGAAAGAAAAAATCGCGTCGGAACCGGAACAGAACGATTATAACACAGAAAAGGATCGAGATAGAGACAAAGATCGACCAGCGAGTTCCATTGAAAGCAATAAAAGCGACGAATCGTTCGACTCGTCCAACGCCTTGAGGCACTTGGAGAGTCTTTCCCATGGTCACTTCGGGGAACTGATGAACAGGAGCCTCCACTTGGGTTTGAGCGGGCAGGCGCCCCAATTTCCACCGTTGGGCTTCATGATGGGCGGTGGACCTCCCAGCCCGGCACGGTCGCAGACATCTTCAGTCGGTAGTTCAAACGGTAATGAATCGGCCGATGAAAATAGTCAAAATCAATTTTTTGGACATTTTGACAATGGACAATTCATAAGTACAATGGATGTTCCTATAGACAAAGACAATCCAAGACGATGTACGGCATGTGGAAAAATATTCCAGAATCATTTCGGAGTGAAAACACATTATCAAAATGTTCATTTAAAATTGATGCATAAATGCAACGTAGATGGTTGTAACGCAGCATTTCCTTCGAAACGAAGTAGAGACAGGCATAGCGCAAATCTGAATTTACACAGAAAACTTTTATCGACCTCCTCTGATAATCCTGCGAGTGTGTTGTTAGAAAAATCTCCATTTGCTTCAATTTCAGGTAATCCGGCGTTTCATGGAGATTTTTTGAGCAGGCTTTACGCGGAGGAAGCCCTCAAGAACCACCATCTGCCACCACCAACTCTAGATCAACTCATGTTGAACGGCGATCGCTTACCACCACCACCACTGTTGTTACCTCCATTAGGAAGTCTACCTTTCCATTTGGGAAATTTCGCTCCGTTTTCCCATTTCAACGGAACGCTGCCGAAAAAGGAACGCTCTTCCAGTCCTAGTTCGCCTCTTTCCGGTTCGCCTCCTCCGAACTCGTCTCCCAGCCCCATAAAATATGTACATTGCGTCGAAGAAGATCTACCAAATACGGATAAGGACGGGAAATTACCTTGCAAAATTTGTCGGACCGCGTTCGGTACTACGAATCAACTAAAAGAACATTGCGAAAAAAATCATTTATCGGATATGTTCAAATGTACAGTAGCGAACTGCCCAAAAGTGTTTATGTCGAGAACGAGGCGGAATATTCACGCGGAAAATGACTCTCTTCACGTGTATCAAAATAGAAAAACGATCGAACCGTCGTGACCCTTAACGAATTTTCTCAACTTAAGGACCGTTCCTTTATGGTGGTGATTTCTTTTTTTTAAGTATTTCGGAAGTCGTTTCCCATACTATGTGATTGTGAAATAATTTTTTTATCTTTAAAGCCAGTGTTTATATTTTAATTTATTTTTATTGTAAAATGGTTACAATATATTTCTGACGAATTTCGATTGTATATCAGCCAGTCTTGCGAATACTCATTGTACATAATAGTAGTAATAATATATTACACCATCTGATCTCTTGTAGAATGATATTACTGAATCTGGATATTGAGGAAATTGCTCATTTTTATATAAACTTGAAACGGTACCAATTACAACGATGTCACGAATAATTGGGGTAAAATTCTTAAAATATCAAAAAAAATTTAAGTAACTGTCGCTTACATAATCTTGATCTGAACTAAAACAAATGAATTCGGTAATGTGTATATTTCAGTGTGCAATAATTTTGTAAATAAGCTAATTTTGCCTATGAATGTATAGATGTAAATAAAAGTATTTAAATAGCGGTTGCGAGGGGATGGATTGTATCCTAATTGATCTTGAATGTATACGAAAAAAATGTCATTTTGTTTGTTTACCTACCTGATTTTCCAATTTGCTTCGTCAGAATTCACCGGAAAAAGTTACTTTAATATTGGAATTTGTATCAAATACACATTTCAAATCTGTCAATGTTATTTGTTATGCATATCCAATGTACAGTATGTATTGCCTCTGGGCTTAATTAAACATATATATAGCTGTCGTAATACTTTTTTGAATAATGGAGCCCCTTCTGCAAGGGATAATTGATCAAAGAAATAAATAATAAATATACATAGGAATAAAAAAAGAATTGGATTGAAAAAAATTAAAATACGAATCGATAAGTAGACTAAATCACAATGTACGATACCAGAGATGGGTTTGGGTCCGTATCGCCATCTGTCGTTTAATAATTGAACACTTTCGATAGAGATAGAGTGAAAACTAGAATCTTTCCTCGAGGTCATTTTTCTCGATGCCCTTTCGTCCCAACGAAAGTGTTTTTTCAGATTACTAGTCGGTGGTGAGGTGTTATTCTTTAATAAAATGGACCGATTGAATGGCCGTAAAAAACGGGGCATCTACAGAAATGTCCAGGTAATGATTCGTTATTAGTTTACTATTAATTTTAAGGGGCTCCAAAATTATATATAATTTCACAAATTCTTAATTGCTATATTCCCAGAAATACCGAGACCCATGTCAGGAGGTAGTTACACCGTATTATTAAACTGTCACACGATCATAAAAATTTTTTCTCTATAAAATTCGGAATTTAGCCCGACACGCTTTAGATACTAAACAATTAGGAGCAGCTCGTGTTTTTATTCGATAAAAGACAATAAGCGATAAGTTAGCTAGAAGGGGATAAAAAAATTTTTCATTTAACACCGTAAAAAGTCAATTTTCAAACCAGGATAACAGAAATTCGGGCCGAACAAATTAAATTATGTAATATAAAATTTGTCATTAGTTGAAGCTGCCGGTCTAAAACAATATATTTCTTTATGGAAAATTAAAACCGATCCAGTCAGTATCCAGTGGTGATTGGAAATGAATACGCCCTCCCGCTGAAAGTCTCGGGTACCCCCCGTTGCAAGTCGCAGGGTCTCATTATTTACATGAGTTTCTTTATGAAGGCCGACCGACCTGAGTCCTTATACTCCTTGCCGCGTTCTGGCTCGAAAATAGAGCATTCATTATTTCTCCATAGACAAGTTATATATTACGTTAAATAGGAATACCGTGGGGGTAAAAATCGTACAAGTTAATTTCCACGTTGTTTTCTATGACCCCCTGCTCCTATTTTTTTTTCTCTCCATTATGATTTCAAATAATCAATATTATAATTGGTTGAAGATAAATTGATTATTTATTCGTACGGTACACGATCCTCGTTTTGAATAAAATATGGAGAGATCAAGAAGTGGACTGGAAAAGTCGTAGAAATAGGAGAAGTGACTGAAAACTAATTATCGTATAAAATTGTATTCAGTGCAGTGATTTATTCCCATTGCTTATGGCAAATAGCAATTCGCAATACGTTATTAACACCCACAGTATTCCGATTTTATTAGTATTTTCGCGTTCGAACGATCGCACGAATTTCGCATTACACATGAAATATACGTACACTCTTCGAAAAACTTTTTTGATTTATTTTGGAAAAATATTATGTAATACTTGTGCAACTTGATCATTAAAAAATAGTACCAGAAGTTAATTTCAATATTGAAATAATTATAATCGTAGTGATTTTTTCATGTTCGTTAAGTTTGGATAAACAACCTCGTGCGTTAATCGCGAGTAATGACAAGCCACAATGATGATATTATCGGGGTAATTTATAGCAGTGAGGGTAATTATTTTTTCACCGCAGAATGAATGGCGACGAGCATGCGTTGTTTCTGTACGCTCGGGGCTCGCGCGTTATCACATCGAGAAAACAACTATCTGTACGAAGGATGGTTAACCGGCATGATATTGTCTTTCTAATCAATCCAGTGCATGCTTTATCATCCAGACAGGCTGAAATAAGCACGAAATGTATTCGGAAATGTTTACATGATTTGCTACGGGTCAAAAATAAACGACTTCCACCTTGCTAAGCGATTAATTACATTTTGAGCGCTAATTTGTATTTACTTACAAGATACGGGTTCTCCTAAGTTATGAGAGACCGTGCTATATCAATATAAATTATAAAATAAGTTGCAACGGTCAGTAAATAACTGAAGTTCAGGCTAAGACAGAGCTACGGCGGAAAAGCAAGATATCATCTCCGCTAAAGTCCTGTGTCTCTGAGTAAAATATGGCCCCATTTATCACACCAGTTGATGACATCGAATTCTAGAGCTTTATGGCTTACGGCCCAGGCGATATCGACCTTTCTTATATACTTTTAACCCCATCACTTCGCGAAATAAACCGATTCTATTCGCACTAGCAGCCAACGGAATCCTGCGGAGCTGATTAGCTTATAGAAAAGACCAGTTCGAAACCAATCCTACCTAAGGAATATAAAGTGATTTATGAAAATCAAGTTATCACAATTTGTCGAGACAGTTTTTATCAGATACCTGTGAAAGTAACGAATAGTTTACCTAATGTTCAGTTGGAATAATCTTCCAATGTTTAATAATATCATTTGGTTCATGCGAAACAAGGGAGGATTTGAAAGTCGTTTAGGCCAAGAAATAATCGGTTCCTCAAGAAAAGCTTACCATTTGAAGTAAATTTTCTCATTGTATTGTATTCCTTTTTAAATATACGCTGGGTGATATAAAAGTTCTAGAAATTATTGTTAAAAATAGCAGATATAGTTATAACTTTCCTTTAACGATCAGCTTGGTACCTACCTAGAAAATTTATCTAGAGCTGAAACATGTATAATTATAGCTGACATGAATATAAATTTACTGTCTGAAAATGATTTTGTGGATGAGTACAAAAATTTTTTGATTTGTTCACAAATAGAGCCATTATCCAGGTTCATGATTGAGATGAATAAAATAAGATTGAGAAGAAATTTTAGGACCAACAATTAACTTTCTGGACTTAACACTTAATATAAATAATGGCAAGATGGAAACGAAGATTTTCAGGAAAGGAACGCAAACCGCAAATACCATAGAGCAAACTTCTAACCACCCAAAGGCATCTTTCAATTCATACATTAATAGACTAATTTAAACAAAGAAAACTTTGAAAAAGAAAAAGAAATTATCAAATCGAAACCAGAACGAAGGAACACTTAAGGAACTATAATGGGAAGAGCAACTTTGGAAATCTTTTAAAAGCCACAAAACATGAATTTGACAAAGAAGACAATCTTGGTAAAGGCAACAAAATAGACTTATGCGAAATGTATGAAATAAGGAAAAATCTTATACTCTTTGGGAAACATTGTTCAAACACTCAAGTGGAAAACTATTTGTCTTTGAAAATTTACTTAGCTCAACAAAGCCCAAGAAGAACAAAAAGCGATTTGTGCTTTTTCTTTACTTCTACACCACAGAAATAATAAACTTAACCTCAAAAAACGTGATTCTCGATAATTGACCTTAAAATTCTGTTGAATTTATATTTCTTGTGAATAAGTTTTATTTTGTTGTTGTAATAAGTTCAGTTTGGTTTGAAACTTTAGTGTCCTTATGACGCCAAATTTATACAACATTGACAAGTAAGTTTAGGAGTAGAAAACTTGAAATGAAATTGTAATCTTATGTTAAATATGTCTTCTAGAACTCCTAAAGATGCCATTGTAGGCGAAACTAGTCGATTTTATTGAACGATATCCAGTAAGTACCAAGAATCTTATTTTATTCATCTTAAAAATTTTTTGGCTACTACGGATATTCTTCTGACGATAGATCTTGAAATAACTGAAAAGGCATAGAAATTAAATGAATCAAAAGAATAAAGAAATTATAGCAAATTAAGGGAAGACTTGAATAATGAGATATGTTTAAAAATGCATCAACAAAACAGCCCAAATCAAATGGCAAACACGTTTATTGAATTCTGAAACAACATGTACTCAAACAGTAATACAAAAAAGGACCCAACTTGTAGAAAAAAATTGTTAAAAAAAAGAACCCACATTTTTTTAAAAGATTATACAATGAATGCGTCAATTATACTGAATTGTTATTTTGATTCTGTATGTATATTTTGACGTTCGTCGATACACATATTCATTTCTGTGTCAAATATTGTATAATGTTCATATTTATATCGCTATTTCTATGTTCGTTAGTTCAATCGACCCGCCGAAACACCAAAGCGATTATATCACGTCGTCAAGGAGTATATTCACTTATCTAGACGCGGTTGCTAAGGGAAATGCTCGATTGCTATTGGTCTAATTTATCATGAGTTGTGCCTTCGTGATTTTTTGAAGGATTACGTCGAGTGACGAACGCTTATTTTCGATTGCTCGATTGGTATTTGATGGGTTTATACAATGAATGCATCAAGTGTAATGAATTGTTATTTTGATGTATATTTTGAACTTTGTCGATACAAATAATTATTCATTTCTGTGACAGATATTGAATAGTGTTCAAACTTGTATCGCTATTTCTGTGTTCGTTAGTTCAATCGACCCGCCGAAACACCACAATGATTACATCACATCGTCAAGTAGTATATTCACTTATCTATACGCGGTTGCTTAAGAAAATGCTCTATTGCTATGGGTCAAATTTGCCATGAGTTGTATAATCACTACAGCACAGAAAATTAGCGAATATTTTTCCGAGTCACGAGACCTTTTGGATCGAAAACAAATTGAATAAGTCCGTCTTAGTTTGGCCAAACTTGTTAAATATGGTATGCCACAAGGAACTGTGTTGGGTCCGATTTTGTTCGTCGTCTATATCAATAGTTTGCTGAAAATTAGAGAAGCAGATGGCATTATATGTTTTGCTGACGGTGCTCTGGTACAGTACACACTAAACTCAAGGAAAGAATCAAAGGAGACAGCAAACGGCAATTCTCAAAGATGAAAGAATAGTTAATTTAAACGTAGAGAAAACCAAATATATTCTATTTTCGTCATATATCTGGTCTTTCGAAACTTCGAAATTTAATTATCAATAAAGAAACTTCAAAAGCAGAGATAAAAACAACTAAATACCTTGGAATGACAATTGACCGGAACCTAAAATGGAATATATATGTTCAAAAATTTGACAAATATACTACGAGGACTGTTATTTAAATTTAAGTACGTACGACAAGTCATAAGTAATTTTTTATAAAGCATTAATTGAATCTCAAATTTCCTATGGAATGAGAGAGTTATTCAAAAATAATGGTCTGAAAATAATTTATTGAAACAACGCACACCTTTCGCAGAAACGTACCGTTAATATTAGTAATGCATAACTATTAAACGTTATAAAACGATAGAACAAATATTCCATACTTATTCTGCATCAAAAGTATACGAAATGTTACCGGAACACCTAAAAAATTTAAAAAAACTAATTATTCGAAAAAATTGGAATTATGGATGAACGTTGAAAATTTTAAATTTATAGAAGACATAAATAGAAAATAGTACTGAGCTTTTCTTAACGACGATCATAAATGAACAGAAGAAGCAAAAATTGAACAGGAAAAAAAATCGTATACCGCGAAAATATGCGTAGTAAACACACCTACCGTCGAATAGAAAGGAAAAAAAAACAAAAAAAAATTTTATTTTTCTGTTTTGAGGTTGTATTATTTGTTCAAAGTTTACATCCTACAGGATTTTAAAAAAATTCTGTGTTGTCAAAAGTTTATTTTACCTTTTGAGCTTTCTATGAATAAACTCTATTATTAGTATTTATTAAAAGTAAAGTCCTTTTATTATTCACAAATTTGTCGGAAATTACGTAAAACTGTTTTCGATTTGTTTCTGAGATACCACGGTTATCGAAAGCGTAAAAAGAAGTTAATATTTTCTTATTTTGACGCCTCCTTTGACTATCAACATTTTTTTCTAATCGCGAATCTTAGCTTCTATCCATCGCATCATGTTCCACAATATGCGAACCAGATTTTCAACAAATTTTATTTGTGGTCCCCGATCGAAAATATTCGTTATTTAATCTTTATTGTATCCTGACTGTCGGCAAATAAAAGATATTATTTTACAATTAATGATAGATGGATTTGTTGTTTAGTTTAGACAACGAATACAATGGTGCTTGTCAACAAAAATACTAAGAAAGACACAGAGTCGCTTGGGAAAAAAATCGATCCAACAAAACGCGCCCATGGAATATGAGTTGATATCAAAATATTTTGTTGGGGTTTCACGAAAATATCTTGAGATAAGACATGCATCGTGTAAATTGAGATCGCGAAAAAAATTTTTGTCCCCATCCCATTCAGTACATCAGTTTTTGTTGTATGTGTGAAATATAAAATGAATAAAACAAAATAAACGAAAAAACGAATCATTAAATTTTTCGTCGTAACGATGTAATTCACACAGACGCATGAACAACGTTTTTATGTTTTCTCATTAAAAGGTGTGAAGCAAATGTCTCAAAAGTGATAGCGAGTCGATTGGCTCGTGAAGTTTTATATTGTTGGCGGTTCCATGGATATACACAATCCCATCGGGGGGGCCTTCACATCCCGTCGTACATCGCTGTTGAGGGGCTCGCAATGATAATTAAGCACACAATATTAAGATTAGTTCAATTACTCATCCGGCGTTTTTTTTTTCTTCCAAATGATGAAGTTTCGGGACGCAGAAAAAATAAAGGAAAATCGTTACCGAAAGTAGCTCGCTGAAAACCTAAATTTGAAAGCATGCAAATTTAGAACCAACCGGTGCATTTTATGTTGCCTGTTTTACATAACAGCTAAATAAAATTAACGAAAGTACATGAAAACACCGAACGAGAGTTTTACCCTTCGCCTCACTTCGTTATGTGACTCCAAATAATTTATTTTATTACGACCGTTACTGTTAGAGATACAATGATACACATTTGACGAGAAAACGCGAATACCTTTTCCTATTAGGCGATAAAAGTATTCACCCTTCCACTTACGGAATGAAATGTCAATAAAGAGATTGGTCAGTAAATGGTTTCGATCTTTGTATCGCACAGTGTGATTAATTTCCTTTCTTCGCTGCTCCCAATCGGTAGTTTTGAATTTAAACCCGATTGAATAGGAGTGCGGTCTGTCATTGGAGAATACTTCCACACAATGACCACCCAAGACGAGAACCTTCGCGATCTCGTCATTTCGATGTCAAACTCATCATCAATCTAATTCACAAAGCGCCTGATTATGCTCGGACAAAATTCAATTGCTCATTAAAATAAGGAACAGTTTTGCGCCTCGTCACAAAACGCGTGTAGCGCGGCGATTTCGTAATTTTCCATTCACATTCAACAAATATTATTTAAATGATCATCTTGTATGGATCTCTTTTTCTTTTCGGCGAGCCCCTTGATCGAAACCGCCCGCGTCCGGATGTCGGATTCGACGTTTACCGTGGAATGTCAAGACGAAATAATCTTGAATTTTTTTTATATCCGATGGTCTATTAAGGCCACAATAGTGCCACTGAATTAACCTAACGACTTATTGTGTAATTGAAGAAACGTTTCATAGTGAATACAAATTTCAATTTTCGTTTTTGGTTTATTATCAATATGACGTGTATATAGCCGTCTTTAATAATAGAGAGGATATTAAAGAACCATCTTTACTGTATCATTCGTATGGATTTAAAAAATAAATCTTTTCGTAAACTGTGATTTATCCAAAATGTTCGGGAAATCACCACGGCAATTATCTGACGAATCAATTATGTGCCTTATTAATAATACGTTCCTGTGGGCAATTCGGTTTGCAAATTTTTCTACAACCTACTTATTTAGTTGTACGTCTTAAATCTGAAATTTCCATTCACCAAAACCCGAATGGTTTCGTGTCAAATTGGGAACGATTTGCAAATTTAACGCATATACGGTTGCATATTAATTATCCTACAGATACTGCAAATAATCTATTATTATTGTGAACCATGATTCTCTTTCGCCGCCAATGCAGTCCCTGTTCCCATACTTACCTACCATTGGGAGTAAGAATCGTTTACAGCTTATGTTAATAATCATCTCACATGGGTTTGTCTGTCGTTTCCCACAACGACATCGTAATAAATAGAAATAGGTAGTTACCTTCTGTGCTTAAGATAAAGATGAATTGCCGATCACGCGATTTTGATGAAGTGTATCGTTCGACGATACCATCGATTCATTTTTTTTTTCTCCGCCACATGTAAACTTCTTTTTGCTTCTCATCGAGTAAGCGTTACTTGATAATGCCCGAACGGAACTTCATAACTTTTCTTGTTTGTCGAAATTGAACAGAAAGCCCCTTCTCAAGTTTTCAAATGTGGTCGGTGTGAGCGATCTCCGATGGATCATTCTGTTCAACCGAGAAAAAGACTATACCTATCTCGTAGATAAAAGTAACGAAACTCGGGAAAATCCGGAACAAGTATCTTAATTAAGATAAATCAGTAAAGGGCCAGAGCGGACGAGGGATGCGTTATTGTGGGGTCTTGAGACTAGTGGCTATACGTCATTTTAGCCACAATTCCATATTTCACGAGGACGATAGTGAGTTATTGATGAGAATGTATATGTATCAACCGCTCCGGAGCTGCCCCTTCCACTTGCTTCGATCCGCTCTTTTCTTTGTCGCTAATATTCCTTAAATTCCCGGAGGACTCCCGGATCGTTCACGAACTTCTGATATTCAAACGTTGGAAATTGACGAATCACCTTCATACATAAGAATTCATTGCGGGCTTTGATATTCCGGGGCATCACATGAATAGACTTGAAAACAATTTTGATTCCGCATTTTCATAAATCACAATACACATCACTTATATATTACAATATTACATTACTATAAGTATACAATAAAAACTTTTTTTTATACCGTTTTCTTACATTATGTGAGCAAATTTTGTTGATTATACAACTAATGTTAAATTGGACCAATAGCAATCAAGCAAAGCATATAATTCCATCTGCTTCTCGAATTTTCAGCAAACTTTTGATATAGACGACGAACAAAATCGGACCAAACACAGTTCCTTGTAGGATGCCATATTTAACAAGTTTGGCCAAGCTAAGACATTTATCGACTTCTTCAATTTGTTTTCGATCCAAAAGGTTTTTCGCAGATTACGTCTCGTGACTCGGAACAATATTCGCTTAGTTTCTGTGCTCTGGTGATTATACAACTCATGACAAATTTGACCAATAGCAATAGAGCATTTTCCTTAGCAACCGCGTATAGATAAGTGAATATACTCCTTGACGACGTGTAGTCCAGTCAATGGAGAAATTTCATGGAAAAAATTAATTACAGTGGAAATTGTTCAAGGTTGTGAGTACAATATGAGGTTTCTATAAGGACTGCTATCGAGCGTCCTAAGGGGTGGGTGTGATCTTGAAAGCTACATGAAATCGCCTCGGCTGAGGAGGTTGTGGAGAACGGAGTAGTGGCGCCTTCGGCGCCGGGGCGCCGTCGGCGCCCTACCGGAGCCGACAGCGGCTCCGGGGGCGCCTACGGCGCCCCTTCTCCTGAACCACGGTCGGTTTTTCAGAGTTTCACCGGAGAAGGTTGTTGATTCCTGTGATTTACCGGAGTTGGTGTCTTTTAGAACTTATTTTTTTTGGAATTGAATTTTTGATTGGTAAAAGTGCCAGAAGAGTTATTTACAGATTTATTTTGATGGAGGCGCATATCGAGGTTATACGTAGCGCATAATCTGAGCGGTACAACAAATAGTCCAGTCAATAGAGAAATTTTCAGTGCTAAATGAAAGCAAAATTAATTACAACTAGTGACCCAATGGAAATCATTCAGGGTTGTGAGTACAATAGGAGGTTTCCATAAGGACTGCTATCGAGCGTCCTAGTGGGTGGGGGTGCAGTTCAAAGTTTCGAAATCACACGTTTTCGCTTTTAGTTTTTAAACTATGGATTTTCTGGGGAATGTCTTCAAGCAAAAGTTTTAGATAACAAAAATACCTTCAATCTGAATATTGTTTCGTTCCATTTGGGTTGACGGTTAACAAGAAAACTGCAAAAAACTTCTCAAAATAGGCGTTTTTGCAAACGTGATGTTTACGACGCCAAATTTTTTGATAATTTTTATCATTTTGAAAATGAAGCTTTTATAGCATCAAATCAAACTGAATGAAAAAAAAATTGTAACATTCATCGTTCACGACATATAACAATTTGTTTATAACAAACTGCCTTTTTCACGACGAAAGGTGCTACTTGTCGGCAATGTTTTTCAATTTTTTTTGATTAATTATTAAAGCTGAAGACCCATATTTTACACGGATGAAAAGTTTTAGACTAGGAAATGCGAAAAAGACTATTTTTTTCAACATTGAAAATGAGGTACATTCTTTTCCATAAACAGATAGCCTCAGACGGTTCATTTTGATTTTCACAAATTCCATTTTCTCGCGGATGAAAATAAGCATTGAAATAAAGGGCTTGACGTTAGAAGAAATCTTCTACTACTTTTTGAATGCGAGTTGCATTTTTTTTCTTAAAAACATCACAGTGGCTTTATAAAGAACAATTTAGGAATTAATTCAACTTCATACTCTTCCCAATGAATTATATTTTATGTAGCTTCAGAGGAATATGAAATAAATCATGTGTTTGTGGGAAAAAAAAGATGAAAATTTGGACGGGTCGTCGCATTCTCGTCTTGCGGTCGATGGGGTCTTGGAGGGAATAGCAGTTCGGCGCGTATCCTAGTCGTGACTGCCTTCATAATCTTCGAGCGATTGTTTTGGAAAACTTAATCCAAAATTACAAACAACAACCCACTCGAGTTTTAAAGCAAAGTGCCGACTGTGTCGACTGGACGGGATGAAATCTCCTCCATTCGGATTGAAGATGAGTGTGCAACGGAATTGAATCAAATTGTCACCTGTTTATTTGTATTAAAAACAGGCATATTGTCACTTTTTCTTTCAACATTATAAAATATAATTCATTAGAAAAAGTATAAACTTGAATTAATTCTGAAATCGTAGTTTGTACAGCCACTGCGACGTTTTTTAAAAAAAAATGCTACTCGAGTTCAAAATGTCGTACAAGATTTCTTGGAGTGTCAAGTTTTTTATTACAATCCTTTTTTCCATTCGCGAGAAAATGAAATTTCTGAAAATCAAAATAACCCGTCTGAGGCTATTTGTTTATAAAAAAAATGTACCTTATTTTCAATGTCGTAAAAAGTAGTCTTTCTCGCATTTTCTAGTCTGGAAATATTCAGGAAAGTTAAAGATGAGTCTCGAGCTATAATACTTAAACAAAAAAAATCGAAGAATAATGCCGACAACTAGCACGTTTCGTCGTGAAAAAGCAGTTTTTTATAAACAAATTGCTATATCTCGTGAAGGATGAACGTATTACTTGTTTTTTTGATTAAGTTTGATTTGATGCTATAAGAGCTTCATTTTAAAATGATGAGAAATATCCAAAAAATTCGGCGTCGTAAATATTACGTTTAAAAAAAAAAACTATTTTGACAAGTTTTTTCCAGTTTTCTTGTTAACCGTCAACCCAAATTGAACGAAACTAAATTCAAGGTGAAGATATTGCTGGCATCTAAAACATTTGTTTGGAGATATTTTCAAGAAAATCAATAGTTTGAAATCTAGAAGCGAAAAGGTGTGATTTCAAAACTTTGAACTGCACCCCCACCCACTAGGCCTGTCGATTGCAGTCCTTATTGAAACCTCATATTGTACCGACAACCCTAAACGATTTCCACTGGGCCACTACCTGTAGTTAATTTTTTTTATTTAGCATTGGAAATTTCTCTATTGACTGGACTAGTTCTACTTGAAAAATTTTTGTTATTATTCTTCATATTTCTTATGAAGTCTAGTCAAAAATAGATACATTTCCTTGGACTACTTGTTAATTAAAGTTTGCAAAATGCAAGAAAAATCTAATTTAGCATCATATATCTCAACTGAAATTTGCATTAAAAAAAACTTTTTTCCAGGAAGAAATAAGATACAATAATGTTTTATCAAACGTATAATTGAAACACAAAATAGAAATCATATTTCCTTTAAGAACACTTTGAACTTTCTTGTGCTGAAAACACGAATACATAAAAAAAGAACACAGAAAATACATCAACTCTAAACTGAAGCAATAAACACGAAAATCGAGTGAAACTATTTTCAAAGAAAATCCATAGTTTAAAAACTAGAAGCGAAAACGTGTGATTTCGAAATTTTGAATTGCACCCCCACCCCCTAGGACGCTTGATAGCAGTCCTTATGGAAACCTCCTATTGTACTCACAACCCTAAATGATTTTCATTGGGTCACTAGTTGTAATTAATTTTTTTTATTTACCTCGATATGCGCCTCCATCCAAATAAATCTGTAAATAACTCTTGAATTAAAAATTCAATTCCAAAAAAAAATAAGTTCTAAAAGACACCGACTCCGGTAAATTACAGGAATCAACAACCTTCTCCGGTGAAACTCTGAAAAACCGACCTCGGTTAAGAAGAAGGGGGCGCCGTAGGCGCCCCCGGAGCCGCCGACGGCTCCGGTAGGGCGCAGGGGCGTCCCGGCGCCGACAGCGCCACTACTCCGTACTCCAGAACCTCCTCAGCCGAAGCGATATTTCATGTAGCTTTCAAGATCACAAATTTTCGGGAAACGCAATCCGTAATTTTTTTTTATTTAGCACTGGAAATTACTCTATTGACTGGACTAGTGATATAGTCATCACCTTGATGTTTCGGCGGGTGAAATGAACTAACAAACATAGAAATGACAATATAAATGTAACAATGGTTCAATAGTAGTCATAGAAGTGAATATTTGTTTGTATCGACAAACGTCAAAAGTTTCGTACTCATCAAAATCAAAATGAGTCGTTTTGGAAATGTTCCAAATGATAAAATAGGCAAATCGATTGAAGTTCTAACTCCCACAAATACGATGAAAACGCACAAATACATTTGGAATCAATTCCTGGGGTTTTGTGAAAAAAAGCTCATTATAATTGGTTTATTCGTTGTATAATCCCATCGAATACCACTCGAGCAATCGAAAATAAAGAATATTTTTCACTCGTTACTCGTCGTGGTTTTTCGCACATTACAACTCGTGACTCGGAAAAATATTCGGTTATTTTCGATTATTCTCGTCAATAATGATGCCGCGAGACTTGAGACTGGTCTCATCTCGTCTCGGTCTCGTCTCAAGAAGTCGAGACCATAGTACAACAGAGAAAAAACCGAATTAAAATGCTGGTTCAATGTGATATTTTGTAAAAATAATTCCGTCATTTATTTTTGACATTATGAATTATTTGAAAAAAAAACAACTGAAAATATTTCTGATACTTTTCAAGAAAATAAATAGGTAATGGAAGGTCCGCAGTTTTTCTCAGTTCGGGTGGCAGATGAAGTTAACAAAAAAACTAGTTTTTGAGTTTCTCCTAAATAAAAAAGAACTATATCACGCAAAAATTATTATAGCGAATCTGAAATAAATTTTCAGAAACTGAGTTTTCATTAAAAATTGAAAAACAATTAATTAAATTTGAAATGCAATAGCGGTTTAACACATTCGATTAATTCAAATTCAGTCATTTTGAACATCTATGAAAAACGCGAATATTTTGTTTCTATCGATTTTACCAGGAGCATCGTCGTATGTACACAGTCACAAATAAATAAATAACTCAATTTCCAATCTTAACGTCCAACCAAGAAAAGTGATTTCGCCGAACTATACTCGATTTCCATATTAATTTCAACCCTTTGAACGACTGGGCACCGTCGACAAAAAAACGGGGGTTTAGGTATCGTAAGTTTATGGCACCAAAGATAGTCTCTGCGTGCTATTGTCCACTTCACAGACGAGGCCGCCAATAAGGTCCTCATTAGGATGTCTAGTATAAACCATAATTCAAGTTTGATGTCAAACATGGCGCTCCACGGAATGTTATTACTACATTTATGAGCTGTCAAACGGCTCGAAGGATGCTCCTTTAGTCATTCGCGACGACCTATAATTATAGAGTCCAAATTTCTAAGATTTGTAGAGTTGAACGAATGGCGATCTGCATTTATATGTATATAATATGTCTATACCCATCGTCTGTCGACTATCACGCCGTCGTATTGAGGATTATTAATAACGTATGATTAAGTGGGTAGCATAATGAGGCTATTCGATTTTGGAAAAGTTTGTTTACACTCTTTTCATTATTTTGATAACACTCAGAACAGAAATTTAAAAACCATAATGTTGCAAACTTTTCTTTAAAACTACTAAAAGATGTGCAAAACACTTTACTCATTAGAAATATTGCGTTCAACATGCGGGTAGAGATCCCTCAATAATCAAAACATTGGTTATAAACAAAAATTCGTTTCGTTTGAACTGTAGTCAAAAGTCAAACATTGTCAAATATCTGGAAATGATACAAACAAATATATACATTGATAAAAAAATTATATTTTCTCGGCTTTAAGAAAATGACAAAATTACTTCTTTCCGTTCGTAAAGATAAGTAAATATTGAATACACATAATAAAAATGTTCAATATCCCAAAATACTAGCAGGTAGGTCGGCAGTCGTTTTTCCGCGCCAAAGAACAAATACTGAATATTGAGAGTAAAGACAAGCGGCTATTACCAATTTCGTTTTCTTCTTTGGTGGCCATTTAGGATAATTGGATATGAATAGGATTTTCAGATCTATTTACTTCTTACCGTTTATGGTCAAAGGAATATGTCATAACGAGTCAACGACGAAGAAACGAAAGACCTACCCCTTTGCGAAACGGATAACAATGGCCAAGGAGAAAAACATTACGAAACAGTAGCACTTTAAAATAATCTTTCATCTGTTATTTGTTGAGTAGTTGGTTGAAAATTTTATTTTATCACATCATTCTCGGACAACGTCATCCCCGATCTATTTATCCGATGGGAATACTCTCCCGGACCCGATGAAAATGTTCTTTAATATGAAAAATGGATGTGACAGCGCCAATCCTAAATACGTTGTCCTTTGTCAGAAATGTTTCACCATTGAATTATTTTTCCGGCTGGAAAATTCGAAGAGTAACTTAAATCCTTTAAATCATGCTTGATTTATGCAAGTTGTCGGACAGCAGGAAAGGGGAACATTTTGTTTGATACGACGTTTAGTTGACGGAGGGATGAACTAAATATTTTAATTGGAGAAAATCATGTACTGAAACGAATAATAAAAAGTATGAACCTATTGCGGAGAATCCATATAATGAAAACAATGACAAAGGAAATTTCCAAGTACCTTTCCTATACATCCGTATCTATCATGATCCCAATGTTACTTTTTCTCTTTTATCAATACAAAAGAAGTGGGTATAAAAGTTTCATCTCGATGCTCACAGTCCAGATTTCTCATTTCCTTGAAGTAACAATGACTGTCCATTATTCCAAATGGCAACATAAATAGGAAATCCATCTATCTTGAGGCAAAGGGATGCAGCAGTTTCATGCATCTATTTCAAATTCGTCTTTTCCCTTCCGCATTTACATATTACGAAATTACCACTTTCGGCGGGTCGTGTAGCGAGTGAAGTTTGCTGGGAGTGCAACAGAGGGGTTTCAATTGGAATAACCCGGGGCGCTAAATGGAAAGCTATCAGCAAATGGGTGCGAGTTTCTGGACATGTGATAATAAGACATTTTTCAAGGAATACATCTCAAAAAAAATTGTACTTTCGTCGTTGCATTTGAGTTTATAGTCGGGTTAGGGGCTAAAACACCAGCTTTTCGTGGAAATTTGAAAAATAAGTCTACATATTTGCCAAACATTTTCTGTGAATCTGCTCCAAAAAAAATAATTTGACATATGATAAAGCTTTACGATGATATACTTTGTAAACAAGTACCAAAAACCCAAGAAACCCAAAAAACTTTTCCTACAAACAAAAAGCCAGCTTATTTATTAAAAATTTTTTTCTTTGATGAAAAACTTGATGTTAATTCAAAATTAATATGCACTCAGAAAAAAAAGTTTTTGACTGCTTCATTCTCTGGAGGCTTGTGAATTATTTTGACGTTTGGAAGACGCTGGACTTCAAACGATTCAAAAGCCCCGACGTGAAATGGTGTGAATAATGGGAAAATTGACCAAACAGTTTGCCCCTAATCAAAAAACGATTTAGTCGACTCGACAAAATATGAAACTGAACAAAAAACTTCAGTAGCAATTATTAGGTATAAAACGCTTATAACAATTGGTCGAACAATTATACATTATGAATTGAAAATAATGCGCGGCCGGAGCGAACAGCCGGTTAATAAGCAAGGCAGAATGGCCTTAAGGTAAAGGCCAGCACGCGATTTAAAAGATATTTGGTAAATTATAGGTTGATAATTCCTGAGACATATTGATGATGAAGGTTTTCTTGGCCTTATTGCTTATTCATTAGTAATCCTTCATGTATGGGTAGGTTATATTTTGTCAATGATACTTTCAGTACCTACCTATCCGAAAAGAAGTCGACCATTTTTAATAGCCATTTAGAATGCATAACGATTATAGCGCAGAAGACACTTTTTTCTATGTAGCTGGAGGCAGTGAATTCCATTCTACGAGTGCTTATTATTGTTATGGAAATTTTTCTTTTTCTTTTAATAGTGAATTATATTAAGAAAATTCATAAAGCTTTCCAGTGAAGATATCTCGCACAGACATCTCATCCAGTATATTAGGCGGAATAGTGCATGATCGTGTTTTATCGGAGATAACTAATCTAGAGGGCTATATGTAAAAAGACTCCATCGCCAGAAGAAAAGTGACCATCAGCGAAAGGATCGCCCATCCATAATTAAGCAAGTCCAAGAGAACGCTACAACAAAAAGCATAATGAACACAAACATGCGACGATGAGCAGGCGGTCATTAAATTTAGTTTGTGTTATGTTCACAGTCGTTGTCCAACCCTGCCGCCAGGTACAGGGGCGGATTTTGCATCTTCTTCTGCTCTGCAATCCCAAGTCACCAAGACGAACTGAACATCAATGCTTTCGTTCGAGAGATTTGCGTCACACTTCAATTTATGAGACATTAATTGCAGCTCTTAATGATCTGCTTTTAATAACTCTTCTATAGATGAGCCTGGCAGCTCTAACTTGTTGATTTAGAACATCTCCAAAGACAGATTCCTTTGCAGAAGACTGGGAGTAAAGTTTAAACTAATCTAAGTTCTGTATTGAATTTCCATATATTCAAAAGTTGGCTCAGAAATCTAAAGATTACTTGCCGACTTCTTCGGTCCTGGCAAGGCCATTATCGCGGGAGAATAGATCACCAGCTGCCAGTTGAAATGGCGAGGGCAATCATAGGCTTACCTGGTCGGCGAACGATACTAAGGATTTGCCACGCCCAACACCACTATACTCGTTAAAAAATGCTCGAAATCGCTATAAACAATATAATGTCTAAATAAATGAATTATTAAGAATCTGCTTTGGAATTTGTCTCTTGGTCCCAATTTAAAACGCCGCCGCTCCATTATTTTTCAAATCGATCTCCGCGCCATACTTCGAAGACAAAATCAATTATTTTCACATTCGGTACTAATTTTAGAAAAAATATATATGTCGATATACCAAGAAATTAAATATATATATACAACCCTTTACTTCAATATATAATAAGTTACAATCAATGTAAAGTTGATTGTGATAGCGCCACCTATGCTTGCAGAGTTTTAGTTCGGAGAACTCTGTTAAGTAGCAAACAGCTTTCTTTATGAAGAGTTCACGCGGTTTCATGTTTGTAGATGGCACTAATGTTCTCCATCTCACTCGTTCGCTACACTTTTACTTGTGTATAACAAAGAAAGGTATGACCTGGTCTCTTCGTTTTAGATTTGTCTTCTTTGTTCATATTCGATAAACAGAATTCCCAAAATAAATATTTACGTTTTGTAAGAGTCAATCCGAACTCAAACAAAGACGAGATACATTTAAACCTTTTGTCAACATTGTAGTTGTTGCACAGAGTTATAATCTCCAAAAAATAAGGTAAGTCAACTATTTCATTGGTATGTCGAAATTATTAGTTGTTAGAATCCAGTTGCATAGTTTACCAATTCTTTTTTAGTGCGCAATTATTAATGTTTCATACTGAAAGATGACACTATGAATTGCAATTTTTGAAAGTAATTGAATTGGCAAGGTTTCCAATCAAGATTGACGACGTTCCTTATTTCTCAATGTATACAGCCTTGAAATAATTCGCCACAAATTGCAATTCAAATCAATAACCAAATATTTTTAATATTTTGTTATGACAGTTATAATAATTTGTATTGTTAATGATAATAACTGTCAAACTAATTTCAGATTATGGAAGATCAGGAGCGGGACTCGCAAGAATCCGAGACAAGCAGCACACATTCTTGGATAATTTTGGAAGGAGATGATATAAACGATTTCCCACCTGAAGAAGCTGCTACTGCTATCTTAAATGATGCTGCAAATACTTTGAAAGATTTAGAGGTGAGAAATGGTATTTCTGATACGGATTCAGATGGAATAAGTGTCATAAGTGAAAGCGAATTCATACAGACAGAAAAAAGTGATGATGAAATTGCTGATTCGGTTGAAAAGCTTGAGGAATCATCTAAATCAACGGAACTAATTGATAATACCTCAATTAGTAATGAAAATGAAACTGTAGATACAACTTTCGAAGAAACTGAAATTCAAAATGTATCAACAGATAAAATGTTAGTTCCCAAATTGCCAACAGAAGCTCCTCAAAGTTATGACTACAAAATTCTGTTCACCTGGCCATCTCTCCTATGCACATCAGTCGTCATATTTGCAGTTATAATTTTCCCCTATTTTTCATCAAAAATTAACGACGCTAATACTATAGATCAATCTAATGTTGATCAATATGATATTAATTTATTGACGAATAAAAATATTGTTGATTTTGATCCTCTACAATATTGCAAACAAATCCAGAAAATAAACCTTATTTCTGATCGCCAACTGACTAAGTGTGTTAAAAAAGTACTGAACACGATTAAAAAAGCGAAAAAGCGTAACGTGGCAACAGAATTTAATTTACTGAATGAACATAATGATATTGGTAAAATTTCGACTCGCCAAGAAATTGAAAATGAAGAAAAAACCAAAAAAGAATACCTCCAGAGAAAAAAGAATAAATTTAGAAATAAACATGAAGAATCCACAAATGACGGCGATTATAAATTGAGAAACGACAAGATTTCTAAAGAATCAAAACGCATAGATAGATTTGACTCTGAAGATGACGAGGATGATCAATGTTCCAACAAAAAGAAACCTCATGGTAAAAACCGCTTTTGCAATAAAAAGAAAACTTATGAATCTCCTGAACATGCTACTAATAAAAAATTAGACAATCTTCAACAAAAATTAATAGAGAAAATGGAAACTCTAGCTAAAAAAGAAAAATATTTACAGGAATGGGAAGCAAAGTTAACAGAAACCAAAAACGCCTTAGAAAATGAAATAGCAAGTGCAATCAAAAGAGGAATTCTTAAACAAAAAACAGACACCCCCTTTCGAGAGAAATTTAAAAAAGAAACAAATCCAAAACATAAATATAATGACAACAAAAAAAGGAAAAGTCAAGGAAAACTACCTCCTGACGATCAGAAATATCTGTTTCTTAAAAATGAACCGAATTCATCGAAACAATTTCATCGTAATTCGAAAAAAAATCAAACCGCAACATCAAACGACGACAATGTAACTGTTAGTGGTGATTGGTATCTGAATTTACTCCAAAGTAGACACGATGTAAGAAAAAAAGTAGAAAAATCAAATTGGTGGTTCGACAGGGCAGAGTTTAGGAAAAGCAAAAGGGACAAAGCTCACTGGTATTTCCAATATATGTTTAATCGAGAATATTTGAGATATCGAACTAGAAATATTTAAGTTTTGCTGTACATGACCTCGTTTGTGAAATAATTCTAGTCTACACTTGCTTTCTTCCGAATCATTTCGAATTTTGTGTAAAGATGTAAGTTCCAATGTATATATTCAGTTACATTATTCTCATCATATATATTGTTTTATTACTGTCTGATAGAATTCGGGATTGTTCAAGTTTTCATTAAAATGCAATTAACTATTGCATTTATTATGGTAAACATTTATAATACACAAAATCAAAACACAAATTGTGATATTTTGGTTTTAATTTGAAATGAAATGTTAGATTTCTTTTATTATACCATCTGGAGATGAAGAATAAATGACAGAATTCGTCTTAACAATTTGATTCTACATCACCTTACAGTAAACTCGATATAATCAATAGTCATAATAAACATAAGAGTATCAAGATTTCGTACTGTGTATAGTGAACGACTTAATAAGGGAATAAACAAAATCATTTTTTTTTTCTGATCAGATAATGTCTATCATATGGACTAAGGAATTCAATAATTCTCCATATTCTAATCATATTTTATTGAACTTGCTTATGTACATGAAACTCCAAAATAGTAAACCCAGAGCCTTACTTTTTATAATGCAATTAAGGTTGTTAAAAAGTCGAATTTTAAAATTCAACAGTTTTATTGAAAATATTGTTCCTCGCAGAATTAGGATGCTATTCGACACATCATTTCATTGTAAACATAATATACGCGATTAAATAAAAAACAATTCCGCCAAATTACAAATAAAAATGTTCGATTTACAAGCAATAACACACTATAAATGAATAATTAAATCAGTTCACGAGCCTGTATTGAATTTTCTAGAGGTAAAACGTTTTATCGGTGAAATATTCTGATCTTTTTTAGCAGCCGCGTCTGCCGCCATTTGTTCCGCCAATTGCTTCCTTTTCTCATTAAATGCTTGAATGGGATCATCATAGACTCTATAATTCGATAAGACTTCCCTGACGTCCTCAACATCGAGAGTGGAAATACCTGAATGGAAAGCAAGTTTGAAATACTCCATATATGAAATGTACAATACACTCACTTATGAGGAATGCAGCTAAATCGTACAGACTTGTATCATCATCTGATCCATCCCATTTTTTAATAGCAAACAGATTTTCTGGGTGGAATTTAACGTTATTAGGCTGCCAATCCACAACTACCACTTTTGATAAATCCCTGTTAAGTTTGTCCAAACTTTTCACATGGTGGCCATCAACAAAATAGGTGGTGTCTCTAGGCAATTTGTAAGATATTATATTTTTTGGGTCGATTGCCTCACAAAGAGGGAAAAGCATCATGCCTTGTTCAGCTGTGTAAATAACGATTTCATATACTCCACTTAGGGTTTCCAGAAAGTAATCCAATCCTGTTGAGAAAGAATTTTTTTCGTTATAAAAAGTACATAGCCTTTTTTATAATTATTTCAAAGAATCAACAACGAGCAATAAGTAAGGAATTAGTTGCAATAATGAATACCTGGTCGCTTTTTAAACCTCCATCCTGTACTATATGTCCAATCAGGATGAACCAATACGTCTGTGATCTCCAAAACTAGTGTGTATTTTGGTTGTTTGTATGGGTATTGCAGTGGATCAGGTAACAGTTTTTCTCTCGAAGGTTCTTGAATCATCTGAAGATAACTGAATAAGTGATCATACGAACATATTCATACCAATTACCTGTGTAAATGATCTCAATTCTCTGTACGTTCTAATGAGATATTGTTGCCAGACTGGTCTGTGAAGAACGTCAGTATGCAAATTTGTAGTATCTTGATCAGGAGGTGCACCTAATGTTAAGATCAAATACCCTCCTAAACTTATAAAACTTAATCCTAGAATTCCAAATGTTATTTTCATAGTTCTCCATTGACTCTCCCTTTTTTTCTGTTCTTCAGCCTCGTCTTCATGAGGGTCTTTATTTGAATGTTCAGCATTTTCTTTGCTTTTATCGATGAGATTCCCTAATGGTGATTTGATTTCTTTTCTTTTTAAATCTGTAATCATAAATCAATATTCAATACCAAACTCGCTACGTTTTAGAGATAATGAACAATCCAAGAAAAAAAGCTTAAATAAGGTCTCCATAAACTCTTATAAACTTGTAATTGGACTTTGAAAGGGTTAGAAACTGCATTAGGTAGTGAGACCAACTCTTGGAAAGTGGAGTCCATTTAATGATTTACATACTATGAGAATAATATGAAGTTGCCAAAGCTTTCAAAAAATTGTCATACAAAGTTCATATTCTTAATATTAAAATGAATCAAAGATGGAATTTAGATAATTGTTTCATGATCAGGTTTTCAGAAGTAAATGAATGAAACCACACTTTTTAATATAATGGAAACAACCTTATGTGATGCAGCTTTGGAGTTAACTCAAAATCTTCATATACTCCACTCAAGATAAATGGTAATCTTACCAAATTGCTTTTTTTAATGCCATGTCCAGTTACATCCCTAAGAGGTTATGTAGTATATTTTTATGGGTTTGTTTTCTGTAAATGAAGCACGAACCTTGAAATAAGTGAATTAAGGTTATATTCAAATGTTTTGTTTTCCGTGTTTACAAAAATCTCCACGTTTGAAAAGAAAAACTTGCCATAAAATAACATTTTTACTTACCAGAGAAAAACTTGGGAAACGGAATTGCCGCTCTTACTAATGACGGAAATTGTTGACTAGTCTGTTTTTGTGATATAATTGCCGAACGTTTAATTGTATGACTGACAATTGTAAGAGTTGAAAATGTTGTTCGAAACATATTTTAAAGGCATTCGAGTTTCCTCAATCATAACCACAAAAAACATAGAAATAACTAATGTTCTCTCTTTAGTAGTTCTGTGGTTCAAGTGGAATGTAATGGAATCATAGATAAATAATCTACCATACCATTAATTTCTTTATTAAAGCTATTATTTTATTAATAATATGTTAACTTTCTTTAAAGATCGAGCTGTTGATGTATATTTAAATTGTAATGACTTTGACAAGGGTGAAATTAATTTTTTGTAAACATCTAATACGTCATAGTTATGTCAAAACTGACAGTATAATAAAAAACCATTATTCGCTGTGACATCCCTGTTTTTAGTAAACATTACAAGAACGTTGTTGATATATTTTCTTCGATAAAATTTGGTTTGTTTATCACTTTAACCAATAACAAATACCAATTATCGAACATGGAGCCTAAACAATCGACAATGCAGGACTCTCATCTAAAAGCTATATTAAATAGCCCCGTTAAACTTACACCAGCAGTACCTATACCAGACTGGAGCGCCCCTCAACCTGTGGAAACGTCTATGGTAAAGTATGGAATGACTTTCAGTAACAAAATGACTGAGACTTCGTTTACAGGCTCAAAAATCCAATTCTGTGATGATTGTTGCCACTCCTGGCTCGTCTGTTGGTGAACCTCACACAAGTGTTGTTATACAGTAAGTGACATTAGCGTCAAATAACTGTAAAGCGTAATTTGTGTCCTTTATTTTGTTAAGCAACTGTGTGGCAACAGTTTCATTGGGTACTGAATTAGACTTGACAATGATCAATGCTAGGACAAGAAATTCGGAATACAATCCAGGCAGATTTCATGGTTTAGTAATGAGGATAAGGGAACCACGTACTACAGCGTTAGTTTTTCGTTCAGGCAAAATTGTTTGCACAGGAGGCAGAAATGAGCAAGATACTCTGTTGGCAATGAAAAAATTTGCAAGAATCATACAAAAACTGGGATTTAACGTAAACTCCTACTGTGTAAGTTATGTACAATTCCGAAAATTATTTGTTTCAGATCAAATTTGAGAATTTTACAATACAAAACCTGGTTGCCACTTGTGATTTAAGATTTCCCATCAAGCTGGAAAATTTGAACCAAATGCATAATCAATTTAGCAGGTATTATTAATCTTTCAATTTCTTGGTTGTTGTAATGTGAATTTCAGTTATGAACCGGAATTATTCCCAGGACTCATCTATAGAATGATTAAACCAAAATTAGTGTTACTGATATTTGTGAATGGGAAAATTGTTTTTACTGGTGGTAAATGTAGAAGTGACATCAAGGAAGCTCTTGAAAATATTTACCACATACTCCGAAGTTTCAGGAAGAATTGATATGTGACATGTTCTTCGATTTTAACTAATTTCTATGAAATTGTGTACTAAGTTTATAAAGAGTTAAAAGGAATCTTGGTTTATATAATTTGATTTCTAAGGGTGCGTTGTATCAACCTTAGTTAAACATTTTTTGAAGTTAAACCACTGTTAATTTTGAAATTATGTTGTAGCATCATGATTACCCTAAAAGTGGCGGTTAAACCACTGTTGTCCTAACCGCTGAATATTCGTGGGTTAACCGTCGACCACTGTTGAGCGAGAATTCAAATTTACTCATGTTCCTCTGTTTTTATTTCAATACCCATTTCATGCTGCTCACGCATTTGCTGCATTCATTTAAACTACAGTAATATAAGGCTGAACTACTATAAAGCAAAACTACAAATCGAATGAACTACTAGAAAGCAAAACTACAAATTGAATGAACTACTAGAAAGCAGAACTACAAATCGAATGAACTACTAGAAAACAAAACTACAAGTTGAATGAACTACTGACCTGGAAAACTACAAGCTGATTGACCTATTCTGTATCGGTCAAAATATTCGTCTTTTTCTTTTCCTTTAATGTCCTCGGCAGTTGGCCATTAAGACAGCAAAAATTGTTGTTCCTTATACCTCTGGTTAATTATAAACGAAATTTCCAAATTTAATCATAGAAGTCAAAAGTGTGTGTAACGAAAACATACTCTTTTCACTCCTATGTTCCTGGTACCTCTGTCGAATTTTTAACAAATTTTTCGGCAACCTGGTCGAATTTTGCCGAAAATTTTGTGAAAAATTCGACGGAGGTACCAGGAACATAGGAGTCAAAAGAGTGTGTAACGGAAACATACTCTTTTGACTCCTATGTTCCTGGTACCTCCGTCGAATTTTTAACAAATTTTTCGGCAGACTGGTCGATTTTGCCGAAAATATTGTCGAAAATTCGACGGAGGTACCAGGAACATAGAACTCAAAAGAGTATGTTTTCGTTACACACTCTTTTGACTCCTATGTTCCTGGTACCTCCGTCGAATTTTTAACAAATTTTTCGGCGGACTGGTCGATTTTGCCGAAAATATTGTCAAAAATTCGACGCAGGTACCAGGAACATAGAACTCAAAAGAGTATGTTTCGTTACACACTCTTTTTGACTCCTATGTTCCTGGTACCTCCGTCGAATTTTTAACAAATTTTTCGGCGGACTGGTCGATTTTGCCGAAAATATTGTCAAAAATTCGACGGAGGTACCAGGAACATAGAACTCAAAAGAGTATGTTTTCGTTACACACTCTTTTGACTCCTATGTTCCTGGTACCTCCGTCGAATTTTTAACAAATTTTTCGGCGGACTGGTCGATTTTGCCGAAAATATTGTCAAAAATTCGACGCAGGTACCAGGAACATAGAACTCAAAAGAGTATGTTTTCGTTACACACTCTTTTGACTCCTATGTTCCTGGTACCTCCGTCGAATTTTTAACAAATTTTTCGGCGGACTGGTCGATTTTGCCGAAAATATTGTCAAAAATTCGACGGAGGTACCAGGAACATAGAACTCAAAAGAGTATGTTTTCGTTACACTCTTTTGACTCCTATGTTCCTGGTACCTCCGTCGAATTTTTAACAAATTTTTCGGCGGACTGGTCGATTTTGCCGAAAATATTGTCAAAAATTCGACGCAGGTACCAGGAACATAGAACTCAAAAGAGTATGTTTTCGTTACACACTCTTTTGACTCCTATGTTCCTGGTACCTCCGTCGAATTTTTAACAAATTTTTCGGCGGACTGGTCGATTTTGCCGAAAATATTGTCAAAAATTCGACGCAGGTACCAGGAACATAGAACTCAAAAGAGTATGTTTTCGTTACACACTCTTTTGACTCCTATGTTCCTGGTACCTCCGTCGAATTTTTAACAAATTTTTCGGCGGACTGGTCGATTTTGCCGAAAATATTGTCAAAAATTCGACGGAGGTACCAGGAACATAGAACTCAAAAGAGTATGTTTTCGTTACACTCTTTTGACTCCTATGTTCCTGGTACCTCCGTCGAATTTTTAACAAATTTTTCGGCAGACTGGTCGATTTTGCCGAAAATATTGTCAAAAATTCGACGCAGGTACCAGGAACATAGAACTCAAAAGTATGTTTTCGTTACACACTCTTTTGACTCCTATGTTCCTGGTACCTCCGTCGAATTTTTAACAAATTTTTCGGCGGACTGGTCGATTTTGCCGAAAATATTGTCAAAAATTCGACGGAGGTACCAGGAACATAGAACTCAAAAGAGTATGTTTTCGTTACACACTCTTTGACTCCTATGTTCCTGGTACCTCCGTCGAATTTTTAACAAATTTTTCGGCAGACTGGTCGATTTTGCCGAAAATATTGTCAAAAATTCGACGCAGGTACCAGGAACATAGAACTCAAAAGAGTATGTTTTCGTTACACACTCTTTTGACTCCTATGTTCCTGGTACCTCCGTCGAATTTTTAACAAATTTTTCGGCGGACTGGTCGATTTTGCCGAAAATATTGTCAAAAATTCGACGCAGGTACCAGGAACATAGAACTCAAAAGAGTATGTTTTCGTTACACACTCTTTTGACTCCTATGTTCCTGGTACCTCCGTCGAATTTTTAACAAATTTTTCGGCGGACTGGTCGATTTTGCCGAAAATATTGTCAAAAATTCGACGGAGGTACCAGGAACATAGAACTCAAAAGAGTATGTTTTCGTTACACACTCTTTTGACTCTATGTTCCTGGTACCTCCGTCGAATTTTTAACAAATTTTTCGGCGGACTGGTCGATTTTGCCGAAAATATTGTCAAAAATTCGACGCAGGTACCAGGAACATAGAACTCAAAAGAGTATGTTTCGTTACACACTCTTTTGACTCCTATGTTCCTGGTACCTCCGTCGAATTTTTAACAAATTTTTCGGCGGACTGGTCGATTTTGCCGAAAATATTGTCAAAAATTCGACGGAGGTACCAGGAACATAGAACTCAAAAGAGTATGTTTTCGTTACACACTCTTTTGACTCCTATGTTCCTGGTACCTCCGTCGAATTTTTAACAAATTTTTCGGCAGACTGGTCGATTTTGCCGAAAATATTGTCAAAAATTCGACGCAGGTACCAGGAACATAGAACTCAAAAGAGAAAAATTCGACGGAGGTACCAGGAACATAGAACTCAAAAGAGTATGTTTTCGTTACACACTCTTTTGACTCCTATGTTCCTGGTACCTCCGTCGAATTTTTAACAAATTTTTCGGCAGACTGGTCGATTTTGCCGAAAATTTTGTCAAAAATTCGACGGAGGTACCAGGAACATAGAAGTCAAAAGAGTATGTTTTCGTTACACACTCTTTTAACTCCTATGTTCCTACTACCTCCGTCGAATTTGTAACGAAATTTTTGGCAAAATTCGACACAGGTACCAGGAACATAGGAGTCAAAAGAGTATGTGTTTTATTCAATTCCGAAATTTGCCCAACATTCTCCAGAGTTACCAGGAACATAGGACTCAAAAGAGTATGTGTTAGATAAAATTTGGAAATTTTTTTCATAATCCGAGACAAGGAACATATGAGTGAAAGGAGCGTCTCAGTAGTTTTATTGACTTGTAGTTTTTCCGCGAATAGTTCAGATGACCTGTAGTTTTTGCGATAGTAGTTCATTCTCTTAGTAGTTCTTATGTCTTAGTAGTTCAAATTAATGACGTTTATTCAAGGTTATCAAATATTTATTTTATTTCATTTTGAAATTAATTTGTTACCCTAAAAGTGATGGTTAAACCAATGTTTTTCTAACCGTGAATTCAAATTGACATTTTACAGTGGTACGAAACTTGTTGGTTGTTGCAATAAATAATATTGTGCGCAATAATTTAATTAACACACATTATCAGGACATTCGTAATAAATTCATTCTGATTTATTCTGTTATATTTATATTGAAGTATTATTATGTGGTACCATTAGTATTCTGGGTATACGTCCGTTGGTTATCGCTAGAAACCTGAAAGAAAAACAAGCGTTTTGACGTTTGGCCGGGATCACACCGGGCATCATCAGAGATGTTTTCGCTGCACGAGTCAGTCGGAAACTGATGGAAATGTCCTTATGCTGGCGTATTCATAGGCGATTCCGTAGGTTGTATGGCGTGCCATGACTTCTTGTATTACGACCTGAATTGTTTTGTTCAATATAACTGGAGCCATGATTTTGAATGTTGTTTTTATCGCTCGTGGAATGTTGATTACTTTCAAAATTTGGAAAATCATTTGTGCCAGGACCTGCAATGGTTTCTTGATTCTTGATTACTGTATCGTCATGGATGGTATTTGACTGAATTTGCGACATCTGCGATATCTTCCAAACATTTGGCAAGAAATGTGCATCATCCCTTCTATTCAAATCACCCTGCTTTTCGATTTCAATGGCCTCTCTAATGACTCTCGTTCTGAAATGAGATGTATTACCAATTTCTTTACATGTGTCGAAATTTATTTTATGTCCAGTTTGATGTTCATGCTGGAAAAGTGCTGATGTCGTTTGTTTGTTTCTAATAATGAGCCTATGTTCATCTAATCTAGCAGAAATACGTCTATTAGTTTGACCCACGTACGATTTCTGACAATCAGTGCATTGAATTTTATAAACACCAAGGTTTTCAAGTTTCATTTTGTCCTTGGAGTTACCTAAAATTCGAGCTATGGTGGTATGTGGCTTGTATCTGACTCTTATGTTTTGTCTTTTTAAAATGCACCTATTCTGTCAGTGGTGCCTCTAATATAACATTGTTTACAAATACTTGTTCGTTTTCTCTTGGCTGTCTATTGCTGTCACTTTGACGTAGAGCGTTTCGTTTTTGCTTACAGTTGTACCCATTCTTTCTTAAAGCATCAGCTACGTTATTACATATATTTAAATATTAATATTCCTAATTTTAATCAATGCTCTTCCTGATTGTATTGCATCTTCTACTCATGTTCCTCTTTTTTTATTTCAATACCTATTTCATGCTGCTCACGCATTTGCTGCATTTTTAGCATCCTTCTCTGCAGCGAAGTATTGTTTTTGTCATTGTCCGCTTTCCTCCTTCTTTGTTCAATCCTCCATCCTGGTCCTGATGTTATTTGCTGGTAAATTCCTATGAGGTCTACTACTTCAATTGCGATAATATAAATTGTGTTGCTATCAAAGCGAAAAGACAAGTCTGTTGCTTGTTCGCCTAGCCCATTCTATATTGTCATATCAGTCTCGTTGAATTCAATTTGGGAATATTCATCACCTCCCGTTTGAAACAGCAACATTTTACTGCAACCAAATTTTTTGTTACTTGTCTAAGTTTCCACATATGTTTGCAATTTACCATTTCTAGATGTTCGTGAAGCTTTGTTTTCGGTTTTACAAAAATCATTTGCATATAACTAACACCATTTGATTATTAACCTCAATATACATTGAATTTATGATTTAAAAGATCTACTATCTCTTTTTCATTGTTGCCAACCTAGTAAAATCAAGGTTAAGCCAACCACTTGCTAACCACAGTTGATACAACGCATTGCCAGTTGAACCTGGGTTCAACCACTATATAATACTCTAACCACCAAGTCTATTTCTAGATAATCTGACGAAAACAGCAATCAGCAAAGAGTTTTATTTATGAAAGGCCAAACCACGATGGTTTTTCTATTCTGACGTCACAAATCGTAATTCATTTCATTTCTCTCTAATGAATTGACATTTCAACTACTTTCATTCACTTCACTTAAGTTTTCAAAACAAATACTACAAAAAAGTTTCCGCAATAAAATAGTATCATTTTCGAATTTGCGAACCAAAAAATATAGCAACTTTACAGAAGTTCTAGAGTTTGTGCCTAAAACACCCCTAACCAGTGGTTCTAAAAATAATCAATCCTTAGATAGATCTGAGTTTTTTTCTAACCTAAAACAAGTTTAACACTATGACACCAACTTTTATGTAGGAAGGTGTTCCAGTTATCCTTGCCCTTGAAACACAAAAATAACAAAATTGTGAAATAAAGGTATGGTAACATACGGTATCTTTGTCTGCATACCATCAGTTCTGTCACTTTCAAAAGTCTTTCAGTTGATAACTTTTTTAGGTAACTGATTTGTTGATTGAAATTGCAATTTTATTACATTTGTAAGATGAGTTTTCACAAAGTTGAAGTCAATAAAACAGTTTGGGAGGTTCCTGACCGGTATCAGAATCTATCAGCTGTAGGATCAGGAGCTTATGGCCAAGTTTGGTAAGTTGCTTGTCAGTCTGCATAACGAAAAGCATGTTGATTGCATGCATATTTTAGCTCAGCTCTAGACACTCAGACGAGAAAAAAAGTAGCAATAAAAAAATTAGCCCGTCCTTTTCAATCTGCTGTTCATGCAAAGAGAACATACAGAGAATTAAAACTTCTCAAACATATGAGGCATGAAAATGTTATCGGCCTACTAAACGTTTTCTACCCAAAACATGACAATAGTCAGGTTGTATCGAAGTATCTTTATCAAAAATTGCTTATATCAATTTTGTAGATATATTTAGTAACACCATTAATGGGTGCTGATCTGAACAATATAATACGTACACAGAAGCTGACCGATGATCACGTACAATTTTTAGTATATCAGATACTAAGAGGACTGAAGTATATTCATTCGGCAGGAGTTATACACAGAGTAATTAACCATTTAATAAAACACAATCACTTATGTTTTTCTGCTTTCTAGGACCTGAAGCCGTCCAATATTGCAGTAAATGAAGACTGTGAATTAAAAATACTTGATTTTGGACTAGCCAGACCCACAGAAACTGAAATGACTGGTTATGTTGCAACTCGATGGTACAGAGCCCCAGAAATCATGCTGAATTGGATGCATTACAACCAAACGGTAGATATTTGGTCTGTCGGTTGTATTATGGCCGAGCTGATGACTGGGCGAACTCTGTTTCCTGGATCAGATCGTATCCTTTCGTTAATATATTCAAAAATAATACATTTTTACAAACAGAATTTCATATGTATTTTCATTACACTTATTTAAAGACATCCACCAGTTGAATTTGATTATGGAAATTCTCGGAACACCTAGTTATGAATTCATGGAGAAGATAACATCCGAAAGTGTAGGTAAAGGCTCAAAATAAAGAAAAATTTTCTGTACAATCCGTTGCAGGCGAAAGTTTATATTAAATCGCTACCGCCGCTTGAGAAGAAGGATTTGAATCAGTATTTTGTGGGTGCCAATCCGAAAGCAATTGATTTGTTAGGTCTGATGTTAGAATTGGACAGTGATAAACGGATCACAGCTGAGCAAGCACTTGCCCATCCGTATCTGGAAGCTTATGCAGATCCGAATGACGAACCTACCTCTGCTTTGTATGATCAAAGTACAGAAGATTTAACTCTACCAGTTGAAAAGTGGAGGGGTGGGAAATTTGGTATTGGTCTTGAAATCAATTTAATCTGTATTAATTTCAGAATTGGTACTGATGGAAGTAGATTCCTTCGTTTTTGTGCCACCTAAAATTGAAGAAGATTAGACTTACGGTGCAGCTTTTTCCAGTTATCGTTTTCTGATTTGGTTCAATTACCGCGTTAAATATTTTGTCTTAAAAGAACGTTAGTTGTTTTTCTGAGAGTTTATTTCGTATTTACATCTGTTATATTACATATTATATAAAATCGAAATTGAATTCAGTTATGTACAAAAGTGGATAATTTATGAACAGATTGGCATACAAAACCTTAAAATATAAAATTCACAGCTTTACAGTAAAAATTGTTCAATTATAAATAAATAACTCGCATTTCCTAACGTGATGAATGATTTATATTTTCAATCTTCAAACGAGATGACTCGAGACCTCAGGAATAAACACAACATAACTTGGTCAATGACTCGATACCACAAACAATTCCTCGATTTAATGTATATAATATCAAAACATTGCGAACATATAAATACTGAAAATAACCTTAATCGCTACGGCGATCATACATTTAATGAATCGAATGAATTGTCATTTCGTCTCGATTACATTTCTAGAAATGTATATTTGAAGATTGAATTTCTAATCTCACCTCCTACTTTATTATAAGGTCCAACTTGCTCTTAATTGAAAAAATTCCTGACTCAATTCCACGTAGAGATAAATAGTGTCCAATTAAAATATCTGAATTAAGTAAGACTACGGGAACTTTTTGATTAAATCTTCGTTTAAAAAATACTTATTCGATTCAATGTGAAACGTTCCATCACGCATCATTCGTTTTGATTGTGATTACGCATCGTATCTGAGACTACTTGCATTTGATGGTATTATCGTGCAATTTTTTCCAAAGGTCGTACTGCTCAATGCCTTTGATCATGTGAATGCTGATGCCTTTCTGCACGTTACACGGTGTTAACTTCACTCTTTTATTTAGAAATTCGGGAGCGTGAATTCTTTGAATTTTCAAATTGTTAGCTACAATGCCTGTGATAAATACGTCTTCCAATTTGAAATATGTATGATTCAAGGCGGCTACGTAAAGTTCTTTAGCTAATTTAGCTGGAAATAAATAAGCCGGCCCAGTTGTGAAATCGGGAAATATTGCCGGCTTGTATTGGTTTATAGAAATGTAATATTTGGATTTTTTGTTTCTAATTGGTTTCCATTTCTTAGCCAACCTACCGTAAATAGCTCGTGATTCGTAAGTTCTTTTCGCTATGAATTCGAGCAGTTTTGAAATGTTGATGAACATGTCGTCATCGGTTTTAAGTACAAATTTCGCTTTTGGGCAGAAATGATCAACCCATTCAAGCATTGAGATGGTTTTCAACGTGAGGTTATCGTAGGTGTCGATGAATTTTCCCTGAATAATATCGCCAAAGAGATTCTGTTCTTTTAGTATGTTCGAATTGATTGTTTGATTAGGTGTTGAACCCAGCATAAAAGCAATTGCCACATCTTTTCGTACAGCGAAATGACCCCAAGTTTCCCTAATAGCCACCCTAGAAGCTTCATGAGACGGGGCCGACGTGATGGCGATCAGCAACTTCAAATTCCTTCCGTTCTCCGGACAAATTTGCGAATTGATGTCGACGTGACCCGATTCGTATATGATTTCTGCAGCTACACCTTGCGTTAAATCGACTTCGTTGCTCGATTGATTAGATACCATTCTTTGCGAGGATGCTTGCCTTTGCGAAGGAGGCGCCTCCGATGAGGCTTTACTTGTGGATACGGATGATGCGTATTTGTTGATCTGATCAAGCTGCGACAAATTCGTGTTGAAAATGTGAATATCCGAGTCGATGAATCGCATTGGGGGAGAAGTTGCCGAAGGCTGCGGGGTTGTGACGTAGGCGACGTACAGTAGAAGAGATACCGTCGCCAATCCCAACAGCGTCAAGTGCAGCTTCCGCACCTGGGCCAGCCATGGCACCCCCATTCCTGAAAAATTCATAACCATACATTTTCAACGTTTTTTCAAGATCCTATTGCATTTGTCTGGTCTATTGCTATTGAACCGAATGAAAGGGATTTTGTAAGCACGATTTATATTTAGAGAAGTAACTATCATTTTCCTTGAAAACTAATTGAAACGACCTAAACAAAGAGTGTGACAGGACAAGTAATTACGTGAATCAATAGACGTCAAATTAAAAATAAAATCGTTGGGGGATTACTTTCCAAATTTAATATTACATGCAATACCCAGGTGACAAAATTATCTGAAAGTTATAATTAGTTTTTTAATTTTTTTATCAGCATCATAATTTCCGCCAGAAGTTTCAGAGTCTTGATGATGCCGCTTAAGTAGCTTTTCGGAAAATTGAAGACTCTCTTATTCTAAACGACGTTCTTGACTCAAACTTTAGTCATATTAATTTGGATGCAGCCTTCAGATTTGGAGGTCCAGAATTGCTTCGGAACTTCTGAACGGTGAAGAATGAATTGAAATACTTATGAATGGATGCCAACAGTTTTCATCCTACATCTTCCGTGTTCTAGCACAGGGAATGGCTGGGTATGCGTAGGGACGATCAGAAATTAAAGTGGCCGCCAGGAGGTATGTAATTGTACTGAATTGATCTAAGACGAACGTTTGCTTTACAAACAGAACAAGGTGGCGAAGAAACTGTTTGCAAAGCGGGTGAACATGAAACGAAGAGTAGTACTCCAGTCAATGGAGAAATTTCATGGAAAAAATTAATTACGGGTAGTGACACAGTGGAAATTGTTCAGGGTTGTGAGTAAAATATGAGGTTTCCATAAGGACTGCTATCGAGCGTCCTAGAGGGTGGAGGTGCAGTTCAAACTTTCGAAATCACACGTTTTCGCTTCTAGTTTTTAAACTATGGATTTTCTTGGAAATGTCTTCAAGCAAAAGTTTTAGTTAACAGAAATACCTTCAATCTGAATTTTGTTTCGTTCCATTTGGGTTGACTGTTAACAAGAAAACTGCAAAAAACTTCTCAAAATAGTCGTTTTTTTTAAACGTGTTATTTACGACGCCAAATTTTTTTTGATATTTTTTATCATCTTAAAATGAAGCTTTTATAGCATAAAATCAAACTGAATGAAAAAAAAAATTGTAACATTGATCGTTCACGACATATAACAATTTGTTTATAAAAAACTGCCTTTTTCACGACAAAAGGTGCTAGTTGTCGGCAATGTTCTTCAATTTTTTTTGATTAATTATTATAGCTGAAGACCCATATTTTACACTGCTGAAAAGTTTTAGACTAGGAAATGCGAAAAAGACTATTTTTTTCAACATTGGAAATAAGGTACATTTTTTTCCATAAACAAATAGCCTCAGACGGTTCATTTTGATCTTCAGAAATTCCATTTTCTCACGAATTAAAATAAGCATTGAAGTAAAGGGTTTGACGTTCCAAGAAATCTTCTACTACTTTTTAAATGCGAGTTGCATTTTTTTTCTTAAAAACATCACAGTAGCTTTATAAAGAACAATTTAGGACTTAATTCAACTTCATACTCTTCCCAATGAATTATATTTTACGTTGCTTCAGAGGAATATGAAATAAACCATGTGTTTGTGGAAAAAAAAAATGAAAATTTGGACAGGTCGTCGCATTCTCGTCTTGCGGTCGATGGGATCTTGGAGGGAAGAGCAGTTCGGCGCGAATCCTAGTCGTGACTGTCTTCATAATCTTCGAGCGATTGTTTTGGAGAACTTAATCCAAAATTACAAACAACAACCCACTCGAGTTTTAAAGCAAAATGTCGACTATGTCGACTGGACGGGATGAAATCTCTTCCATTCGGATTGAAGATGAGTGTGCAACGGAATTGAATCAAATTGTCACCTGTTTATTTGTATTAAAAACAGGCATATTGTCACTTTTTCTTTTAACATTATAAAATATAATTCATTAGGAAAAGTATGCACTTGAATTAATTCTGAAATTGTAGTTTGTACAGCCACTGTGACGTTTTTAAAAAAAAATGCAACTCGCGTTCAAAAAGTCGTACAAGATTTCTTGGAGTGTCAAGTTCTTTACTACAATCCTTTTTCCATTTGCGAGAAAATGAAATTTCTGAAGATCAAAATAAACCGTCTGAGGCTATTTGTTTATAAAAAAAATGTACCTTATTTTCAATGTCATAAAAAGTAGTCTTTCTCGCATTTTCTAGTCGGAAAATTTTCAGGAAAGTTAAATATGAGTCTTCAGCTATAATACTGAAACAAAAAAAATCGAAAAATATTGCCGACAACTAGCACGTTTCGTCGTGAAAAAGGCAGTTTTTTATAAACAAATTGCTATATCTTGTGAACGATGAACGTAATAATTGTTTTTTTGATTAAGTTTGATTTGGTGCTATAAGAGCTTCATTTTAAAATGATGACAAATATCAAAAAAAAATTTGGCCTCGTAAATATCACGTTTACAAAAAACGACTATTTTGAGAAGTTTTTTCCAGTTTTCTTGTTAACCGTCAATCCAAATTGAACGAAACCAAATTCAAGGTGAAGATATTGCTGCCATCTAAAACATTTGTTTGAAGATATTTTCAAGAAAATCAATAGTTTGAAATCTAGAAGCGAAAAGGTGTGATTTCAAAACTTTGAACTGCACCCCCACCCACTAGGACGGTCGATAGCAGTCCTTATGGAAACCTCATATTGTACTGACAACCCTAAACGATTTCCACTGGGTCACTACCTGTAATTAATTTTCTTTATTCAGCATTGGAAATTTCTCTATTGACTGGACTAGTTCTACTTGAAAAATTTTTGTTATTATTCTTCATATTTCTTATGAAGTCTAGTCAAAAATAGATATATTTCCTTGGACTACTTGTTAATTAAAGTTTGCAAAATGCAAGAAAAATCTAATTTAGCATCATATATCTCAACTGAAATTTGCATTAAAAAAACCTTTTCTCCAAGAAGAAATAAGATACAATAATGTTTAATCAAACGTATAATTGAAACACAAAATAGAAATCATATTTCTTTTAAGAACACTTTGAACTTTCTTGTGCTGAAAACACGAATACATAAAAAAAAGAACACAGAAAATACATCAACTCTAAACTGAAGCAATAAACACGAAAATCGAGTGAAACTATTTTCAAAGAAAATCCATAGTTTAAAAACTAGAAGCGAAAACGTGTGATTTCGAAACTTTGAACTGCACCCCCACCCCCTAGGACGCTCGATAGCAGTCCTTATGGAAACCTCCTATTGTACTCACAACCCTAAATGATTTCCATTGGGTCACTAGTCGTAATTAATTTTTTTTTATTTAGCACTGAAAATTTCTCTATTGGCTGGACTATTTGTTGTACCGCTCAGATTATGCGCTACGTATAACCTCGATATGCGCCTCCATCAAAATAAATCTGTAAATAACTCTTCAGGCACTTTTACCAATTAAAAATTCACTTCCAAAAAAAATAAGTTCTAAAAGACACCGACTCCGGTAAATTACAGGAATCAACAAGCTTCTCCGGTGAAACTCTGAAAAACCGACCGCGGTTCAGGAGTGGCGCCGAAGGCGCCACTACTCCGTCCTCCACAACCTCAGATTGAAGGTATTTCTGTTATTTAAAATTTTTGCTTGAAGACATTCCCAAAAAAACTAATAGTTTAAAAACTAGAAGCTAAAACGTGTGATTTCGAACCCTCACCCACCAAAACGATCGATAGCAGCCCTTATCGAAACCTCCTATTGTACTCACAACCCTAAACGATTTCCTCTGGGTCACTACCTGTAATTAATTTTTTTTTATTGAGCACTGGAAATTTCTCTATTGACTGGACTATAGGGAGCAAGGTGGTGGATACGCAGCAAATTCGGAATGTGAGGTGGTTGAGTGCAAACAAAAGAAATGCAGTAGAAGGTGCCGCTCATTCGCTACACAGTGCGGCACGTTACCGTTCACTCGAGTGTGCCGTTCAAATTGAACGATTCGTTATTGAGCGACCCGACTATATAAGCAACAAAAAGAAACACGCAGTGAAGTGTATCAGGAATAACAGAATCGATTTTAAAGGAGCTCAGTGGAAAGATGAAGACGTTGATAGATCTCGGAAATGTTTGGAGTTATTTCAGCTAAATATGACAGCGAACACAATGACCAATTAAATGGGAAACGAGTGAAAATGTTGTTTGTGTCGTTCCTGTCATCATTTGATTCGTTATTACGTTGAAATGGACATTCGTGAACAGAACACAAATATTTATAGGATTTTGTTAATCCCAATATCGATTTATTCCCTCAAGAATGAGTTGGTATATTTGTACACAGAAATAACAGCAATCATCTTATACAGTTTATCTTGGAAAAACGACGTTTGTAAATCCTCAGAAAGAGACAAACGGATGCGTATAATAAATTGTTCTCGAAGTTACTCGATTATTACGTCTTCATTACTATTTATTCCATTTAAATATCCTCATAAATTTAAGGCAGAAAAATTCCAAGTATTCCACGCGTCAGTTGCATAATTTGAAATCGCACATCTATTAAATAAAGAAATCTCATTTACCTCTCAAGTTGATACATAAATATTTCCTTCACAATTGAATATATTGCGGCTTGAACTTCACAATTCAAAACATTGTTGTGAATACGTTTTTCGTTCAAGTCTTCTAAAACAAACGAATTATCAAACGATAATATTTAATTTAACGTGAGTTTAATCTTTCAGACGGTTCCCAAAATGCAATTAGTGCCAAAGTGATGAAAAAGAAAACAAATCGCGCTCACTTCGTAAGCCACCGACCGTCCGGGAGATAAAGAAAGTCATTTCACATTACGGCGGACAAAGGAAAAATAAACGACGGCTCAACGGCAATTTTCAATATAAAAGCATCTCTAATGAAGGCCCCTTTCAAAATATGATACATTGTTGCGAGAGGCGCTTTTTAAATTTTTCAGTCGCGCGCGACGTGTACCCCCATCCCCTTTTAATTCATCAGCACGTGAAATAGAAAAAAAAACTTCGCGAGTTGCTCGCCATCGAAAAAAATAATACGTCCCAACCACCGTTTTCGATGTTCGGGAAAGACAATCTCGCGGTAGTTTGGATTTTGTCGCAAAAACGTCGGATAATTGAGGCAGAATTTTTTTTTAGTTACAATATAATCTTTCAATACAATAGTGACGTAAGCGACCTTTTTCTGCCTGTCAACAGATGGCTTTGTAAACGTTGTTTTTCCACGGAGTATATTGAAACAAAACTATTGAGCAGGAGTGGTGTAACCCACAGTTTCTTTTAGTACGGTTAAAAATCGTTAACTTATTCCAAAATTATAGCTAATCAAACGAAAATTCGGGTAAACCATGGATGGAAACGATGATACCACGTCAGGTTAGATGAAATATGGTGTTACTCATCATTGAATTTCGACTCTTTCAAGTACTTCGATTTTAACAGCAGATTCTCAAAATACAAGCACGTCAGCAGCTGAAACCACAGATGAAACTCCTATCCTCAAAAGTAGAAAGCCTGTGCAAAAGCCTGAGACCTGGCAGCGAACTGTCATTAAACTAAAACGAGCAAGAGGTGAACAATATGAAAACCACAAAAAGAACATAATTCCTGCGGAGACACTCAAAACAGGAGTGTCCATGTCCTAAAAAATGCCACCAAGAGTTAAATGAGGAACGTCAGCTGGAAATATTCAAAAGCTTTTACGCATTGGCAAATTTTGACACTCAGAATGCATTATTGTTGTCATTGGTTAAAGTGACAAACAAATGCAGAAATCACACGGGAAGAGAGGAGTCAAGAAGGCGAAAAACACATATTTACCATCTATTGGGCAATTATGGTGTTGAAGTACAGGTGTGTAAAAAGTTCTTTCTAAGAACCTTCCAAGTTTCTGATGGCCTTGCTACTAGAGTGATGAGACATAAAAGTATTCAACATGTTCCACCTGTTGATCAAAGAGGTCGACAAACATCTATAAACAAAACACCATACCATAAGATTACAGAGGTAAAAGAATTCATTAGCCAGTTTCCAGTCTATGAGTCTCATTATACCAGACATAAAAGAGAGAACAGGAGATTCCTTCCTCCAGATCTAAGCCTTGGAAAAATGTATTCTCTCTATAAAGATAATACCCATGAACCTGTCTCGTCTTTTATATTCAGTAAAATTTTCAATGAATGTTTTAATCTACGTTTCCACGCACCCATCAGTGACTCTTGTAAAAAATGTGATCTCTTCAATAACAAAATGAAATGTGCTGAGAACGAACTGCCGAAACAAAAGTTACAACGTAAACAAGAATTACAGCAGAGGAAAGGAGGCCAGACAGGGATTAAAAGATGACACGAGTTTGACAAAATCTTCAAGGAAAATTACTGTTATCATCTTTGACTTAATGAAAACCCTACCTACCCCCGTGCTGAGTACTCAAATTGTATATTACAAAAGACAGCTTTGGACATTTTGCTTTGGGATCCACAACATGCGGACAGATGATGTCTACATGTTTGTTTGGGACGATTCAGAAGCTTCACGAGGATCCCAAAAAGTAAAATCTTGCTTAATTCATTATTTTAAAAATTTTGTCACTACTAAAAAAGTGATTATGTATTCTAAACAATGCGGGGGGCAAAACAGAAACATAAAATTGTCGTTGATCTGTCAGTATGTGGTATCTCATCCAGACTTCACTATTGAAGAAATAGAGCATGAATTTTTAGTAAGTGGACATTCTTACCTACCCTGTGACCAAGATTTTGGCCTCGTAGAAAAAAATAAAAAATTCTTTAACGAAGTATACGTACCAGACAACTGGCTCGAAGTAATTAAAACTGCTCGCAAAAAACAACCATTCAGAGTGTTAAGATTAACTACAAGTGATTTTGTTTCTACTAAATCGCCAGAACAAAATATAACAAATAGAAAAATTTCAACTACAAAAAACAAGGTGGAGTGGTTGAAAATTCAGTGGCTGAAATTTTATAAAAGTCATCCATTTTCAATTTTTTTCAAATATTCTAATAATGAAGAAGTTTCATTTGAAGAAGTCAGTGTGAAAAAAAGACAGTCAAAAGCAATAATACAAAAGCTAGATGCTTTGAAAAAACCGAACATCGCTGAAAAAAAGAAAAAAAATCTTCTTGAATTGTTACAGTAATTCTCTCTATAATAGCCTTAATTGTTCTAGCAGAGTCAAATATGAGGTGTATTATGATGAGACAGATGAAGAATAACTTTAACTCTGTACTGTTTTCATTATTTCTAATAAAAGTTGTGTTCATATGGTGTAACCTATTTATCATTTTAAATACTACTAAAATATGATACATGCAGAAGTGGTGTAACCCACATTTTTTTATATACATAAATATTAATATTAACCGGCAAAAATTGAAAAATAAGTCATAGTCGGGGTAGCTTAGTGGTAGAGCAACAGCGCGTAATGCTGGAGGTCCGGGTTCGATTCCCGGTCCCGCCGTGACTTACTTTTCAGAGGATTTTTGAAATATTAATTTGAAAATCTAACTGTACACAATTTATGTAGATTCTACAGTTTTTAGAGTAAATAAAAATCAAAACATTCAAAATAATGTTCACAAAATAAACTACATCAAAAACAATTTGAGTTAATTTTAATTCCTTAATTATTTCCTAATGATGTAGGTTGGGGTTACACCACTTTTGCGCTGATAGCCTCAAGTATTCCACACATTGATGGAGATTGTTGCACCTCGACCACAACAATTCAGGCTTTGTACAAGAGAACAGCCAGCAAGCAGACACACCTTGCAAGTGGAACTCAAAAAGAACTGTTTCATCGATTAGTTCTAATATCCTATTTAACCATTTAACGTGTTGTATTCTTGCAGTGAGAAAGTTTTTGCGTGATAACAAATTGATCATTTTTTTTCAAGCTAAAAACAAGATGACCGTTGCGGCCGGACGGATGATCTCGAGTTGATTTCAATTAATCTTGCGATCGAGGGTATCCAAAGTTACTAACTGTATCGATAATTGGAATTTGTGACAATTGTATTTCATCGGACCTATTGGCAACCGGGAGGAGATTGCGATTTAATGAGCGCCGGTAATTGGTCTTGGTCTGGAAATCGACTACGGGCTTCGCACATTCCCAGATTCCAATTATAGCCTAGTTGGTTCAATTTTAAACCGGCCGGCCGTCTCATATCCGTTAGAAAATCCGAGACCATTTCCAATAAATCAGAAGTGAAAAGTCTTCCTCTAAATCACATTCAACGTGAGTAATGTCGGAAACGCGATAGCCACATTTTGAAAAACTGCCTAATGACTTATCCTTTGCGGAATGCAAACAATTAAATGGACGTGTTTGAGGGCGAAACGAAGGAATCGCCGGAATCCTAAATAATTGCACATTTGATTATCCAAAATGGAAGCGTCGGGTGATAAATGTGAGGCCAATTACGCTATCACCGAAGGTGTATAAAATACAAATGGGTTTCTCGTATAAGGTGTTAATGCGAATAAAGTACCGTCCTGCCTCAAAAATGTGTATCATCCGAAGGTTTACTTTGTCTAAAATGGCGAATTAGTGGCGTTAAATTGATATTAAGACATTAAAAAGCTATTCATTCAGCGACCGCCAAGGTCAATAGCTCGCGGAGAATCTCTTTAACTGCAACTGCACATCTTTAAATGACAGGAAAAATAGCGTGAAGAATTGCCGCCCACAAGCGTTTCACATATGCAAGTGGAAAACCTGTACTCCATATAAGCAATACATTGTATTTTATTCAAATACAAGAAAAAAAAAGAACTTTTCAAGACGTGGTAGTATCAAGCATGTGGAAAATAATTGTTCGATTCTATTGGACGTGTCTGCTTTCACACCAAATTGATACAAATAATAGAGAATTCAGTATTCAAGTCACGTAAAAGCTCTGTGTTCAAATCGCAGCAGAATTGTTACTTCGTTTTGATACAAACTGTTCGTTCCCATGATTTTTCATTTCGCAGAAACTCGAGACGGGAATTGGAAACCGCGAAAGTTTCCCGAACATTCGAGACACTTGTTAGTGCCATCTACATGAACTGGTGGAATTTGCGAATAATATGTGAAGTCCTGCTATGTAACTTCTTAATTATAACAATTTTATTGTTTGGGTTCTTTTGAGTGGAACAAGCGGAAAATTGCGAATAAATCCTCGAGCGTTACCGGAAAGTACACAGCCCAGAAGATTTGGATAAAGAATGTGCAAATACTGGAAAAGAATATTGAATTAGTGCGTATTAAGTAGCGTCAGCGAATTTCCAATTCATAAATTGAAAAACTTCAGCCGGCATAGAATTACGATTGTCGGTTCGATTATAATGTGTACATACTGATTTTAAAATGAACATTTCATGACCGGCGATGATAATGATTGGACAGTCAGTGACCTAGAATGATATAAATTCAAGCGTTCGAATTATAGAAGGATTTGCGCGGAAAATTATAGAATACCAAACAACCGAATACTTACCAATTCACGTGAAGGAAATAATAAAAATCCGCAAGCTCGATGTACTACTGCAGAAGATCCCCGACATGACGTCAACCTAGAATTAAACGGTTACGGTTAATTTTTGTATTCCACTGACTTACGTTTTTAAATTTCGGTCCGTATCGGACAAAGTACTTTTTTGAATTGGTTATTGTGTACAGGTCGTGAAATTATAAAATTTTACTTCGTGTCTTTATTTATCAACTTAATAACCCAGATAAGAATTATGTAGAGAACGTTTCTGTTAATTCCCAACAGTTAATATTTTTTATTATGTTCGACATTATTCAAAAAGATAAGTTATAGAACTGAATTTATTCGTTTCGTGTCGAAAAACCGATGGTAGAAACGCGTCAAAGAAGCCGCACAGTTCAAAATTCCCGTGAATTTCAAAGGAGCCGCACAGTTCCAAAGTGACGTTCACTTCTAGTTGTATACGCTTACCGCCGGTATAAAGCCATATATTTTGCCGTCGTTATACGGACGAGGTAGTATATGCGTATGTGTGTATATATATGTGCGGCAGAATTTTCTGTTCATACTACAGGCTAAACGGCGCTACGTAGAACGACAAAATTTAAGAAAAAGATGGACATCAATGGTCTCCAGCTCTGATTCCTTATACCATCGTAACTGAAAAAGTAATTCTCCAGATATACTCGAAAAACTGCAAGATTTTCGGCAATTTTTTGCGGCCTAGCTAGGGGTTCGAGATTCGACACAAATGTACCTAAATGAATGAGTAAAGGACGGGCCACTCTGCAAAAATGTTGAGATTTTCTCAAAAAAGTGAAAAAAAAATTTTTCCTTTAATCTGGCTAACTCGAAAACTATTCCAGATAGCGACATACCAAAGAAAATCTTATTTGGAATCTTTTTTGTAAGAAAAGAAAAAATTTTAAATCTTAAAAATTTACGATTTCGCCGAATATTTTACGCACAGCATGTCCTATCAACAGTCAACGCTCCTGAATCCTCATTAAAAGATTCTTATTTTTTTTCACCCTGATTGCCTTTGTCGATAAACTTGCCACTTGGAGCAAGAACAATTCAAAACATAAAAATGCCAAATATAACTCAATTTCAAAAACCACCAACGCTTTGAGTTTGATATCGAATGGGCCTACAAACACCTCGCTTACTATTCCTGTCTAAAATGAACCGTTTCTGAGAAAAATTTTTGCAACTTCGATAAGTGCTAATAATTGCACCGCCTTCGATCTTTGACCAAACGTTTCACCGTAATTTGTTGAACAATTGCTTCGCCCACTGTTTTTACCGTTTTCAAGAAAATCGATAAGATACATAAAATATTCGATTCGGTGCCTTTAATTTAGGCACACTTATGTACGCATTTCCGACCTCGAACGAAACGCGTCCGTCCGAATCGCTCACCATCCTCGTCCCCTCCCCGAACTCGAACGACCGAAAAGAGGAAAGCATTTCGGATAGTAAACTCGTGGAGACTAAAAGCACTACCGCCGGTTCGATCTTTTTCATTGCACTGGATTGAACAGTTCACTTGCTCGGTGAAAAAATCGATTTAATTATCAATTCTTGTCCGAATCAATTTGATATTGGGATAAACATGTGTTTTTCAGATGTTGTGTGCTACGTTCCGTAATTTTACGTAAATAGGAATATCAGTTCCTATTCGACAAGTTTAAGCACTTCAACAAATAGAACTTCTTAATTTTTATTATAATTCCAATTTGCCAATTTGTTCAGTCATGAAATGTATCATGATTGAAATTTGTAATAGTTGCAACCTTCATTACGCATCTGATGTGTTACACTGATCATTTGCAAGCGTATACCTCCTGTTGTGGTATTAGCAGAGCCAAATTACTCTCTTTCTTTCATGCACCACACTTTACAACCGTATATCCTCGCTTTGGTTCGAGCAAAGCCAAAATGACGGAAAAAATAAATTTTCGATTACTACTGAAAAAATTGATATTATGAAAAAAAAATTTTTAATGGAGTAGAATAAAGGAACATAGTATGAAAAATAGGCTAAGAATAAATTACTTCACACTCTTCAATATGAATACTTAAAAAAAAAAAATTAAAATCACAACCGCACACTTCAAAATCTTATATTATCGCTACGCTCCGACTGTAGCCTAAAAAACACTTTGTTTCAATATGAAATATGACATATGAAGATTCAATACAAATATGACACATTCTTCAACATGAATACTTGAAAAAAAAAATCATCAACCGCACACTTCAAAATCTTATATTATCTCTACGTTCCGACTGTAGCCTAAAAACACTTTCTTTCAATATGAAATAAGACACATGAATATTCAATATGAATATGACACATTCTTCAATATGAATACCTACTTGAAAAAAAAAATGAAAATCATCAACCGCACACTTCAAAATCTTATATAATCGCTATGCTTCGACTGTAGCCTAAAAGATACTTTCTTTCAATATAAAATAAGACATATGAATATTCAATATGAAAATGACACATTCTTCAATATGAATACTTGAAAAAAAAAATGAAAATCATCAACCGCACACTTCAAAATCTCATATTATCGCTGTGCTTCGACTGTAGCCTAAAAAACATTTTCTTTCAATATGATATATGGCATATGAATATTCAATATGAAAATGACACATTCTTCAATATGAATACTTGAAAAAAAAAATGAAAATCATCAACCGCATACTTCAAAATCTCATATTATCGCTACGTTCGGACTGTAGCCTAAAAAACACTTTCTTTCAATATAAAATAAGACATGAATATTCAATATGAAAATGACACATTCTTCAATATGAATACTCGAAAAAAAAAAAAAAATCATCAACCGCACACTTCAAAATCTTATATTATCGCTACGCTGCGACTGTAGCCTGAAAAAAAAATTCTTTCAATATGAAATATGACATATGAATATTCAATTTGAATATGACACATTCTTAAATATAAATACTTGAAAAAAAATAAACATCATTAACTGCACACTTCAAAGTCTTATATTATCGCTACGCTCCGACTGCAGCCTAAAAAACACTTTGTTTCAATATGAAATATGACATATGAAGATTCAATACAAATATGACACATTCTTCAACATGAATACTTGAGAAAAAAAGAAAATCATCAACCGCACACTTCAAAATCTTATATTATCTCTACGTTCCGACTGTAGCCTAAAAAACACTTTCTTTCAATATGAATATGACACATTCTTCAATATGAATACTTGAAAAAAAAAATTAAAATCATCAACCGCACACTTCAAAATTTTATATTATCGCTACGCTTCGACTGTAGCCTAAAAAACATTTTCTTTCAATATGATATATGACATATGAATATTCAACACGAATATGACACATTCTTCAAAATAAATACTTGAAAGAAAAAATAATAAAAAAACATCAACCGCACACTTCAAAATCTTAATATTATCGCTACGCTCCGACTGTAGCCTAAAAAACACTTTGTTTCAATATGAAATATGACAAATGAAGATTCAATACAAATATGACACATTCTTCAACATGAATACTTGAAAAAAAGAAAATCATCAACCGCACACTTCAAAATCTTAATATTATCGCTACGTTCCGACTGTAGCCTAAAAAACACTTTCTTTCAATATGAAATAAGACATATGAATATGACACATTCTTCAATATGAATACTTGAAAAAAAAAAGAAAATCATCAACCGCACACTTCAAAACCTTATATTATCGCTATGCTTCGACTGTAGCCTAAAAAGCATTTTCTTTCACCCCGCGACATTCACATCGAAAATCGACCGCCTTACAACCATATCTTCCATCAATTTTTGTTACGATTTTGTTGATGTTAAAGAAAAATTCGTTACACTTAGAGTGACCTCAGAGGCCGGACGGAAATAAAAGAGGAGCCCCCTCCTCCTCCCCATGGCCGATGTACTTCAAAACACAAAATAATTTGTCGAAAAACCGATGCTAGAGACGCAGGACTTGCGTTAAAGGAGCCGCACAGTTCCAGAGTGTCGTTCACTTCTAGTTCGAGCGAGTCGCTCATTCCCTACATTGAGCGGCTCGTTACTGAGTAACCCAACGCTAGTAGATGCAAGTTCTTGAAGGATACACAATATTCATTACCGAATTATTATCTATTTCTATTGTACAAGTCGAGAGAAATTGTCCAAAAACTAATTGGCGGTCGTCCCTATTTAATAACGTGCACAAAAGAGGTGGAAGTTGATAATGAATAACCAGTCTTCTATTTTGTTTCGTCAGAATTCGCAAAAAATCACTTCTTGAACGTTCGTTAATTTTTACTTGCGATGTTCGTATCTAAATAATTAGACACTGACTTTCTTATTTGCAAAATTTTTTTTGATCAATGCTGATGTTTATTTATCGTGACATTCCTGAGCAATAGGATGAAATTTTTTTAAATTGTGCTCTTTGTAAGAAAAGGGTTTTACAATTTTTCCACCGCGCAAATGGAAATTTACAAGAATATATCGATCTTCAAACTATCTTCCGTTTTATTACTCACGTTTTAAACGGATTATATACTCTTATTCCACATATTCAATTTGAAACCATTTTCGTCCTCTTGAAACAATATCGATTTTACCCTCAATCAGATAGTGTATGTGCTTAGACGGCTTGAAATTCTTGAGGGTGGACGTTTTTTTTTAATCGGAAAGTTGGTGTCGGCGTTGGATAAATTTTCAATTTCATCAACTGGAATAACCGACATGAAAATGACAATCAATTAATCAGACTGTGACGCCACGGCACACTGCGAATTGAGCGAATTATTTCACAGTGAAAATAACCAAATTTGCTGATAGTGATTCGAATTTTTACGTACTCATCAAATCTGTAAACGTGATTTAGCTCTCATTGGCAAAAATGTCCGAATTTGCAGCAATAAACTTTCAGTTCGTGCCGTCCATCGGAAAAAATGACAAATTTCCAATCCTTTTTTTCCGGAAAACCTTTTAGGCTCGAAATCAAGTTTTTGATTGAATTATAATAAAACAAAAGTACACATTAAATTGGTTGAAGAAACTGCTTTCGTAACGCATTAGCGTGAGGCGCCTTCAATACTTCAAAAAACTTGCGCAAATTTCCAACTTCTCTTCAAAGATCATCGCAGATTGATGTTCCCAGAAGTACATAGCATTGTGCAAATTTTCATGTTGCCTTAAATGAGGTCGTTTAAATTTCAGACCCGCATTGATAGAGCTTTACTGAAATCCATTTTTATCATATTTAATATTGGTCAGGAACGTTTTGGGGCTTCTCTTACAGGCCCTCTAATTTATTAATCCAATTTTCTAGGATTTCTGTTCTTGTGTTGTTCGTACGCGATGTCTCAGCAGAATTCTGTTGATTCTATCTATTGTGCACTTTAAATATAATGGTATAACCAGTTTAGCAAAGTTATTAGTGTAGGTGCGCCTCTCTGTGCAATGAAATAGCAGTGTCGAAAATAAAATGCGAAAAGATAGAATGACTATGGAGTGATTGTTTTCAAACTTCCTCCTTACAATTAGCTTCACGTTCAGAATTGGGGCATTAATTTTTTAAATAAATTTATTGTTCCAAACGGCAATAAAGTAGAGAATCGTTAAGGAACAATGATTCGCCCACAGCCCACAATAACGAGTAACAAATTGCTTTATTCCGGAAAAATGTTTGCAACGACTAATTGTCGGGACATACCGGATGAATCAAGGATTGAGAATTCATAAAACTACGCTACGAGCGAACAATTTTAACGACTTCTTCTATGCACAAATCAAAGAAACGATATTTAGCGGCGGAAGTTATTTAATATTCGGACTAAGCTGTACACAATCGAATTTGGTCACTTGTTATTAAATACATCATTACATACGACAATTCCACTAATAACGATGACAACATACCTCAAGTAAATGTGTACATACTTGGAAAAAATGGAAGAAAAGACAGCGCTATCGAGTGGCGCTGGAAAATTTGGCGACGATTCAAGGCCATTCAAGGTCTGGAGCACTGGTTGAAAGTTTCCAGTTCCTAATCGACAAACATCCAAATATCCCCTCATGGACGTGCTTCACTCGAAAATACATTCACTCGACGTATAATGAATTTTTCTCCACGGGCCCTCGTTCGTTTTTAATGGTGCTTTTTAATTATCTCTTCAGGAAAAGTCAAGCAAAATGGAGTGTCGTAAGAGTGGGAATGCATGAACGACGGTGTACCTATTCAAACCTTTGTTTTCGTTTTTCAGCCTTCTGAGCAGGCTCAAAGTCAAACTTAATTCCTGCCTCCGCTTTTGCAATCATTAATTTTCCAGAACGTATATCGATCAGTAGTCGCGCAGAGCAAAAAAAACCCGCAATGGATAATAACGGCCGTGAAAGCTTACGGATTGTTTCAAAGGTATTCTTGCTGCCCTAGTCACGTTTTGATGTTTAATTTTCATTTTTCTTATCCACCGCACATACGGTTCATTTTTGTATGTCAATGCACGTTTAACTCGATCAGCAATTTTCCACGGCTAATCGGAAAATTATCACGTTTCTACATGAAAATTTCCACCGTTAAACAATGTTGAGCGTAATATCAAATCTTACAAAAACGCGAATGAAAATGAGATCGCCGAAACATCCAACTTTTAGAATTTGGGAATTAATCGATTGACGGACTTGCTGCCAAATGTGCAGAATGCCGGCCAATTTTTTACGTGGATTTCCACATAAAAATTGTACGTATTAAAAAGTTTTTCGAACCTGCTCTGTTTCAAAATGCGAAAATAAAAATCTACAGTCTACTATCGGATTTTCAAAGGGGCAAAAAATCTACATATATCTTCAAAAAAAATTAGCAAGGTAATCAACACCGCTAAGGAGAAATAATAAAAAGCGTGTTGTCCTACAGTTGAGGATTACTCAGAAACTTAAAATTACTGTCTGCAAAGTCTAGATGCAGTGAAACAGAGACTGATGGAAGTTCCATGCAGGCTGAGAATGTAGTTGGAACGTTCGATTGAAATATCCATCCCACCAAAAACCTCCTCGACCACATTATTCCAGCTTGAAAGCTTCAGTATTGAATAAAGGAACCCATAACCCGCGCGTTTTTCCTCGGAACCCATTAAAAATAACATACATTGCATTAACTTAGACCTAGTCCACTTACCACTCACTCCGGACAAATAATAGTGCGGCCCATATTTTGCATTCGATATAACAATAATGCACTCACGACGCAAAGAAATTATCAGAACACAAAAAAGAACTTAACGACGCTAATAATGCCATTTAAAACATGGAAAAACTGTTTAGTCGCCGTATTATTTCGTATAATGAAATGTAAGTTGAAAAGCGAAATAACACAACCTCTCTTGAAAGGCTAAAAAGCATGTCATTCCATTCAAGGAAAATATTCAAATTTCAGAAAATAGATAAAATAACTTTTTGATTTACAAACGATTTCGGCGCGAATCTGATTGCGAATAAGATTTGGGAGCAATGGACGAAATACCAAATGAGTTGAAAGAGGGGCACACTTAAGTACCAGAAATGTAGGATAATACACCCTGACAATCAGATAGTTGATGGGAAAGAATGGTAAGTTTCAAAAATTTAGATACCTCTATGTATGTACATGTAGAAATCGAAAAGTAAAAGCCAATGACCTAGCAAAGAAAAGTACTCCAAAATATCCTGTGGGTTTTGACCTGTTTACACGAGATGACAACAAATAGCCACGCAGCAAAATCAGGCTGCCGCTTAGTTAATAAAACGGCTTCTTATTTTCTCAGCACTAATCATATCATTTACGCGTAGGCATAATCAGATGTACTTGTACTCATCACTAAGGAAAGCTACCACCAACGCAGAGTTTAAAAGGAAAGGAGTGGAGAGAGCAGCACTCTAATACATATTACCTTCACGTTTTTTTAAGCATTCAAAGAAAGTCTTTGTGGATTTTGTACAATAAATATTTAAACTCTACTTGAATGTTAGTAAGAATTCTAACTTTTTATTTATTTATTTTTTTAAATTTGTTTATTTATTAACCAGAAAAATATAAAAAATATATATCTTAACTAGCCGCCTATAACGGTAATCTAAGCACATAGGTCTGGTTTCACTTACAAAAAAAAACTTTGTTATTAAAAATCTCAAAATCTAGATACATTCACAGTGCCACTCTCAAAGTGTATACATATTAGGAAATGCCCACTCTATACTATTTATGAATTCAATAATAAAATTTCAACTTAGTGACTGAAAATAGAATTTCCCATCACCTTTAACAATAAGTACAATTAAATGACTATATTTCTAATCCAATCTACTAACTTAGATTTAATTACTTTTTTTGTTAATTTTAATAATTTTAGTTCATTTTGGTAAAGCATTGTAAAATTTAATTGCAACATATAATATTTTTATCACTTAAAGTTTTATTTTCAGTTGGTAAAATCAGATTTTTGTTTCTTGTTATATAAGTTGATGTTTTTTATTTAAGTTTCAACTCATCATAATCATCAGTATAGTTGTTTTTTCAATACAGTCACTTGTACTCTCTCCTGTAAATTTAGTTAGGAGTTTATTGTATTACTACACGCCCGACCCCAGGCTACAATGCCATAATTGACAACACTGAAATAACGCATGATACATCATTCATTGCTTAGAGTTCGTTATTTTATTTAACTTATCAAAAATGTATGGTAAACATAATGTTTTCTTCTTAATGGTGTTTCCACTTCATTTGCACATCAATTATTATCCCTAGACACTTGGTTTTGTACACCGCTTTTCCGTTGATAGAAATATTTAGATGACATTAATTTGAATATCAATTGATTTAATTTGAATTCGAAAAATTATCTGGAATTTCAACCAGAAGTTTCTTTGGAGTATATGGTTTATATTTTTCGAATAGATTGTTTTGTTTATTTATTTATTTTTTTATCAGTTGCCAGAATTTTTTCAATTTTTTTTTTGAAATTGTTTTTGCCTGTGCTGACTTTACGTACATTTTATATTTTAGTTTGTAGTTTTGATTATTTTTATCCTTCTTCCAGCGTAGATATATTTTTCTTTTTTTGAACATGATTTCATTATTGTTGCAGAGATCTCTTTTTACATTTTTTTTGCTGTTCATTTTTTTTAGTTGTAGTAGGTTTATTTAGAGCACTCTTTATCATTGTATGTGTATTTCCGTTTTTTCAAAAATGAAATTCAATACATCAAAAAAAGATTACTATGTTAAATATGATTTTAATAGTGTATGGTTTTTATTTTCGTACCTGGTTTATATAATCGAGTTTTATGGTGATCCAGGTTTATTTTAAACAATTCACAATATTAAGGACGTTTCGATAGAGATTCTATCTTTGTCAACTATCTAAAATAAAATAATTCACATATGAAAATGGAAAACGAATTTGATATTGAAAATATCTTACCAGAAAGTTCAATGACGTTTAATATTCGTTCAAATGTTCCAAATTATGTGGAACATATCGTTATAGTTCAAAAGAGTATATTGTACTTAGTCCCTTTATGTCGATTTTATCATTTACAACATCTTTTTCGTTTTCTTTTATATGTATCATCTCAAGAATTTCTCTAGATTTAACGTTTTTTTCTGTTGCTAATATACTGACGTTGTTGTAATCAAATTCATGGTTGTTTGATTTTTTATGCTTGTTTAGTGCGGTATTGGCTGTTTTCGAATATTTATGGGCTTTCATTCTGTCTGTAAGTCGTTGGGAAGTTTGTCCGATGTATAATTTGTTACAGTTCATACAAGGAATTTTGTATACTATATGTGATCGTTTTTCTTTAGGAATTTTGCTTTTGAGTTTTGTATAAATTTGTTTTGTCTGATTTTGAGGATGGTATGGAATTTGAATATTGTATGGTTTCATTATTTTTGAAATTTTCTGTTAGTATGTAAGGAATTGAAATATATTTCTTCTGTGTGACACGAAAATTAGTTGATGTTTGATTGTAAAATTTATGAGTTCGTTCTTTGATAATTTCATTTATTATATGATCAGGGTAATCGTTTTGGATAAATATTATTTTTACTTTACTAAGAATTTCTGTCCGGAATTTGGGAGATGTAAGCGCTATTGCTCTGTCTACTCAATTTTTTGCTATGCTTATCTTTTGTGAATGATGATATGAAGAATAAAAATTTCTAAGTCTGTCTGTTGATGTATTTTTTCTGAACCATTTTGTCTCAAGTTTGTTATTTTGTCGAATTATTGTCATGTCCATGAAATTAAATTGGTTATATTTCTCTTCTTCTGAACTGAATTGTAATTTGGAATTATAATTATTAAAATTATTTACAATTTTATTTATTTCTTTTGGATCAGCTATTAACAAACAATCGTAAACGAATCTCTTGTATAGCTGACCCAAAAGAAATAAATAAAATTGTAAATAGTTTTGATAATTATAATTCCAAATTACAATTTACTTTAGAAGAAGAACAAGATAATCAAAATAATTTCATGGGCATGACAATAATTCAACAAAATAACAAACTTGAGACAAAATGGTTCAGAAAAAATACATCAACAGATAGACTTATGAATTTTCATTCTTCACATCATCATTCACAAAAAATAAGCGTAGCAAAAAATTTCGTAGACAGAGCAATAGCGCTTACATCTCCCAAATTCCGTACAAAAATTCTTAGTAAAGTAAAAATAATATTTACCCAAAACGATTACCCTGATCATATAATAAATAAAATTATCAAAGAACGAACTCATGTACAATCAAACATCAACTAATTTTCCTGTCACACAAAAGAAATATATTTCAATTCCTTACATTCCCGTACTAACAGAAAAAATTTCAAAAATAACGAAACCATACAATATTCAAATTGCATACCATCCTCAAAATCAGATAAAACAAATTTATACAAAACTCAAAAGCAAAACTCCTAAAGAAAAACGATCACATGTAGTATACAAAATTCCTTGTATGAACTGTAACTAACAAATTATACATCGGACAAACTTCCCAACGACTTACAGACAGAATGAAAGCCCATAAATATTCGAAAACAGCCAATACCGCACTAAACAAGCATAAAAAATCAAACAACCATGAATTTGATTACAACAACGTCAGTATATTAGCAACAGAAAAAAACGTTAAACCTAGAGAAATTCTTGAGATGATACATATAAAAAAAAAACAAAAAAGATGTTGTAAATGATAAAATCGACATAAAAGGACTAAGTACAATATACTCTTTTGAACTATAACGATATGTTCCACATAATTTGGAACATTTGAACGAATATTAAACGTCATTGAACTTTCTGATAAGATATTTTCAATATCAAATTCGTTTTCCATTTTCATATGTGAATTATTTTATTTTAGATAGTTGAGAAAGATAGAATCTCTATTGAAACGTCCTTAATATTGTGAATTGTTTAAAATAAACCTGGATCACCAAAAAACTCGAAGATAGTTATATGATTTTAAGATAGTTCAGTATTTTCTCTTTGATTTTCACTTTTCCTCATTCAAAAATTTTCAAAATTCACATCAGCAACTTCTTGAAATTTGAATAAGTTTTCGGTAATAGAATGGAAATGGAAAATTCTAGATTTTTTCTCATTGGTTTATTATTGAAGTGTTTTCAGAAGTTTCTTATTTTATTCACATAATTCATGGTTTCTGCAGTGGTTTCTAGACTTTTGCATGGTTGTCAAAATTTATTCCTAAATGTTACCAAAAAAAAGCAAGAAATGGAACAATCCCGGAACTGAAAAAATCGAAACTGTTTTCTATTGATGCTGGATGAAGAAACAGTTTCAAGAACTCAACAGAACACAAAAAAGACGAGCATTTGGTTTTTCATCAACTTGCGTTGAAAAAACTTAAGGTCACATCGCACAGCAATTCAGACAACATTACGTTTTTGTTATTTAGACCGGTTTCTCTTTGAAAAATTTTCGTTTCTTCATTGCAACAGAACGGACTGAAGTGACTATTTGCAACTTACCTCGTTCTATTTTTAGATTTGTCGAATCGCGATAAAGATGTGATTGAAATTTCGATTGATTACCTCAGTGGTTGATTCTTGGTTTTCCGTCGATTGAATCATCAACGGAATCGAGAAGTGTTTCTCGAAGAAAAACTGGTCGGGGAAATATGTGCGTGTTCGCCAGTTATTCTCATTACGAATCGTATCCACATTTTTCATGGGTTTCGAATCAGCGACGATGTGTGCGTGGATATGTATATCGAAACAGACTAGGATCCGTTATAACTCGAGGAACTACCATCGAAATATGATAATTACTTGAGGTTCATTGGTATCGAACTTGGCTGAGATTGATAGAACCGACGACCAAGGTCGACGGTATAGACGAAGATGATCGTCGGAATAGAAAAATTACGTGAGCGCTGATTAATATGTGAACAACTTCGTGTGAATAAAATTAAAACAATAATAAAGATAAACCAATCATATTCTAGCGTCCTTGATTTGCGTCTTCAACAAGACGGAGTTGAAATCGAGGAAAAAGGTAAATGTTGATTCAAGTTCGCGTTAACAAATTTCAATTATCACAATTTCTGAACCGGCAATTTGACGGATTACATAATAGAAGGAAAATTATTTTCATTCAATTAAACCGCACTATGGTCGGCGATATTTAGTTTGGACACCGAGGCCGGTGGAATAACTGTCGTTACAAAATCGCACGGATATAATAATATCGGTAAACTGAGGGAAAATACCAAAACGTCAACGTTCCAAAGGTATCCTTTCCATTTCCGTTATATGTATAAAGTTGTTTGGTTCATCTCCGACCGTCCTCCAGGAATCCTTTGATCAACGCTCGAAATCTGAATCTCTTTGCGGAATTCCACGTGAATGTTTCGTTCGTTTTCGATATTCCGCCGCCGAACTGAGTTTCCGCCGAGCTGAGACCTCAAATTGGTGACCTTTCATCGCGCTTCGTAATATTTACGCATCGTCAGACTCCCTTATTTTAATCTCGTTAAAACATTTTGCTTCGTTCCAGGTGCTGGTATAGTCAACGTTTCGAGTGCGGTAACTATTTAATTGGATTTCCTTCTAAATTTAAAAATTCACTTATGTGAGTCAAGGACTACGTTCTTTGAATGCGTAATTTTAGCGGAGTGACACAATCGAACGTAAGAAACTGTTTCGTTTTCAGCGAGACTATGCGACATCATTTCGGCCCTTCCATTCTAACTGAAGACTGATTTTTACATGAGAAGAATTATGACATAATTTGCGAATCACACAAAGTGTCTGACGTTATCGAAGTAGCTGTTAAAGCAGAAGCATAATTTCTATTTTAAACAGTGCCATTTTATGACACTTTTAGTACTTACAGTGAAAGTGACATATTTTTAGTGCTGATAAGAAAACACGAAGTACCATTTCAAGATACGCACCCATCTAAATTCCGACAACTTCTTTGATTTGCTAAGAATTGATGTGAAGGTTGCTTTGTTAGCGACTTCGTCGATTTCCGCCGGAAGAAATTCATTGTCTTGACCACTTGCTTTCCATTCCAAGAACTGACGATAATTCTCAGACAAATATTTATCACAAATTTCCATTTTTTATCTTGCTGATTCATTTCACGAATAAATTAAACGAAACGAAATTTTAAGTTGATAATATTCAGCTTTTAATGACTAAAAAAACCTGTTTCATAAAAAGTAATTTTTCACAATCTAAGAAATTCCATCTGAATTATCATAATTCAGTAGGTAATCCTGAGCGACATTTTGAAATCGCGTGCTATATTAAGTGAGTTTTAATTATTAGTATTTAAGATACGTTATCGACGATTATTATTTAAAAAATGAACAATCAGAAATCGAATTAAGCTCGATGCAACGAGATGACTTCTGCAATATAAACAACTTTAAATTTTAGATGGAGTGATACGCTAATTACGCCTGGTCACTCAATATTTCAAGGTTTCAAGGAAATATAAATGTCATCACAGAAACTAAATGCATATTTTCGTCATATTACCCAAAAAAAAACTCTTGTAACCCTTGCGTGTTGTCCTCAAATCCAAAGATACATACGAACGTAGACCCCGCATTCATACGTAACGAGAGCTAGAAGATCAAAATAGCGAAATAAAACCGACGTCCCAATTTTATTATCGAATGTAAAAGTTAGGGATGATGGCAGAAGTCCGAATAGAAAGGAGGTATTGCTATGAATTTCACTATTTAATGACCAAAAAGGACGCATCCGAAATTCAACCATCACCAATTCAGTTTCCTTCGGATGGATCTTTTATCGCGAAAAAAAAGAAATGCACAAAATCGTGTACAGGGTGTTTCAGCTTGAAATTTGGGTTATAAGAGTTTGCGTCTACGTTCTCTTAATTTTTTTTTTTTTTTAAAGAATGTAGGAATTTTTTTCATCAATCCTTATTTTTCATCGAAAAATGAAGCTACTTTATTCATACAACTCATAGCTGATTCTCAATTGTTTTCAAGTTATTTCGACTTTTGTGATTTTTTTTTGGTACTTGGACTTAGCTTCACTAAAACCTATTCATCTTCGAAACCCCTTGACATGAGGAGTTGAAAAATTCGCAGGGTATTAAAAGCTCATCAAACTAATTATTGATTGTACGAACGACAAAAAATAATCCAGCAACATATGTGAAAAAAAATCTTAAACGGTCAGCATTTAAATTTTGGAGAACTTCAGTTTTTCAAATAGCACGGCTTACTTTTGATTAAACCGTTTAATTGCTACATCAAAACTGGACAAAATTGATGTACATTGTTCCTATCTCAAATTCGTAGTTCTTAGGTTATTTCAAAAAAACTCAAATTTTATTCAGTGCTAATGTAGAACTTGCTTTAGATTATTTTGCTTCATGTTATTACTAGGGCAACGAGCAAAATGCATAATCAACTCAGTGTGATAGAAATTGTCAAATGTTTCTCAATTACCCTTTGCATTGAGAAAAAATTATTGGTGAAATGAGCTGGAATATTGAAGTAATTTTTGACTTATACCTGGTGAAAGTCAGGGAATAATTGAACAAATTTTCAGAAAATCCAACAACAATTATTCTGATTCTCCAAAAGTAGCTCGGAGCAATTTCTGAAAAATTGAAAAAATGCTCAAGAAATTTTGCGTTTTATTGATATAATTGTCATTATAAATGAAAATGTCTAGTGTAGGAGTTGTTTTATTGATTGTAATTTCAAGTTAATATATTCAAGTAATGAACAGAAGATCAGTAAAAAATTAATTTTATTCGATTTTTACACTGAGAACTAAGATTATCCCAATAAGTGCTCAAAATTCCCTTCTCCAACTTCTAAACATTTCAACATTCTCTTGTGGACTCTTTGAACCGCATGACTAATTTGATACGGCGTGACCTCCTGGAAGGCCTTCGAATGCGTGCCTCTAATATTTCTATGGTTTCAACTGGACTGTCGTACACCTTGCTTTTTAAATAACCCCATAAAAAAAGTCTAACAGCGTTAGATCCGGCGAACGTGCTGGCCAATTCCTAAACGTCTAATTCAACGATCTTCAAATAATGTGTTTAAAACATCAGCTACAGCGTTCGTCGAATGACCTGATACCAGGTCTTGGATAATGCATTCAAAGGCAGGTTATCCAAAGAGTCCTGGTCTGTAGTTTTCAAAATGTCTACATAAGTCAAGTAAAGTAAATTGTATTCGTGCTTAATACAGAGCTATCAAATTGTATTGCACACGTCAGGTTTAAATATAGAAATAAAATATTACAAACATTCCATATACATAACATTACACAAACAGTAATTGTAAAAAAGAGTACAACCTATAAATACAAAACATAATTATCACAGACCAGACTGAGTTGATGAGTCAGATGACAAGAACTCCTGCACACTGTAAAAGCTGCTATCTATCAAGAATTTTCGAATTGTCTTTTTAAATTTAGGCAATGTTAAGCTCTTGAAATGAATAGGAATATTATTAAACAGTTTACGTGCCAGAAAATTAGGACCAGTTTTTGAATTTTCGAGTCGAAAAAATTGCGGTCTTATATTATCTCTATATCTAGTATCGTAAGCCTAACTCTCCCCATTTCTACTGAAACTGCCACAGTTAGCAAAAGCAAAGAGGAGGCATTCATAAATGAAGATGCAAGGGAAGGTGAGAATATTTAACTTTCTGAAAGCGCTCCTGCAGTCATCGCGGTAAGACCAGCCACAACCCTGACAGCCCTCCTCTGCAGACCAAAGATGACTTCCCGGCCGGAGCAATTTCCCCACACCAAAACACAATACCTTAGATGGGTCTCAATGAGCCCACGATACACAGTCGTTTGGCAAAGTTCGCCCTCAAGTGTTCATACAGAGCACTGCACAAATTTATCTTTCAACAAACAAAATACATTGACACTAAATTTTTGTTGAAGCCTCGTATTTTAGTAGCATGTGGGTTGGAATCAGACCACAAATAAGAATTTCGGCTATTGAACATTCCTTCCCGATCAAATTTGGATTCGTCGGTCCAAATGATAATGATAGTCAAAAACTGCGAATTTTCATAAATTTTCTTTAAAATAAATTCGCGTAAAGTCACTCGCATGTCATGGTCCATATAGTATCTTAGTACCAAATGAACAGTGTCGTCATCCTCCGAAACCATTTCCACCTGGACAGGCGTTTTCTTCCATTGGCCAGTATGCAAAAAATTTTGTTGAATTTTTTTGAATTTGCCACGAGTCATTTTTGGTAGACTTTCGTTGAAATTTCTACAAGTTTGTCCAAGTATTCTTTGTGTCTCAGTAAACATTGCAAACAAGTCAAAAATCACTTAATTGCTGTAGTCGAATTTGTTTGCAATTCAAATAAAGAATACATTTTTGACAGTTTGGCTTTTGACACATTGAATTCATAATATATTTTCTTCGTTGCCATAGTAACTGTATGGAGGAAAATAACCTAAAGCAACTTCTCCATAAGCACTGAATGAAGTTTTAGTTTTTTTTGAAATTGCCTATGAACTACGAATTTCAGATAGGAACAATGTACATCAATTTTGTCCAGTTTTCATGTAGCAATTAAACGGTGTACTCAAGAGTACTTTTGGAGAATCAGAATAATTGTTGTTGGATTTTCTGAAAATTTGTTCAATCATTTCCTGATTTTCACTAAGTATAGTCATGTACTCATGTACGAGGCTTTCAACAAAAATCTTGTGTTAATGTATTTTGTTTGTTGAAAGATTTGTGCAGTGCTCTTTATGTAGACATTTTGAAAACTACAGTCCAGGACTTCATGCGTAACCTGCCTTTGAATGCATTATCCAAGACCTGGTATCAGCTTGACGGTGCTCCAGCTCATTCGAGGAACGTTGTAGTTGATGTTTTAAACACATTATTTGAAGATCGTTGGATTAAACGCTAAGGTCCGTGGAGTTGGCCAGCACGTTCGCCTGATCTAACGCCTTTCGACTTTTTATGGGGTTATTTAAGAAGCAAGGTCTACGACAGTCGAGTTGAAGCCATAGAAATATTAGAGACACGTGTAAAAATCAAATAAAATTAATTTTTTACTGATCTTCTGGTCATTACTTGAATGTATCAACTTGAAATTAAAATCAATAAAACAACTCCTACACTAGACATTTTCATTTATAATGATAATTATATGAACAAAACGCAAAATTTTTTGAGCATTTTCTTAATTTTTCAGAATTTGCTCCGAGCTATTTTTGGAGAATCAGAATAATTGTTCAAATTGTTCAACTATTCCCTGATTTTCACCAAGTAAAGTCAAAAATCACTTCAATATTCCAGTTCATTTCACCAATAATGTTTTGGCAATGAAAAGAGTAATTGAGAAACATTTGACAATTTCTATCACACTGAGTTGATTATGCATTTTCCTCGATGCCATAGTAATTACATGAAGGAAAATAATCTTAAGCAAGTTCTACATTAGCACTGAATAAAATTTAAGTTTTTTTGAATTTACCTAGGAACTACGAATTTGAGATAGGAACAATGTACATCAATTTTGTCCAGTTTTGATGTAGCAATTAAACGGTGTAATTAAAAGTATGCCTTGCTATTTGAAAAACTGAAGTTATCCAACATTTAAATGCCGGCTGTTTAAGATTTTTTTCACATATTTTGCTCGATTATTTTTTGTCATTCGTATAATCAATAATTAGTTTGATGAGTTTTAATATCTTCAACTCCTCATGTCAAGGGGTTTCGAAGATGAATAGGTTTTAGTGAAGTGCCAAAAAAAATCAGAAAAGTCGAAATAACTTGAAAACGATTGAGAATCAGCTATGAGTTGTATGAATAAAGTAGCTTTAAGTTTCGATGAAAAATAAGGATTGACGAAAAAATACTTACATTTAAAAAAATGAAGAGGGGTTATAACCCAAAATTTAAGCTGAAACACCCAATAGTTCTCCGTAAACGTCTAATGATTAACCCGCGTTGAAACACCCAGTATAAGGAATATAGAAAATAGTATGAATTAACTTAGAAAAACGTCGTTCAAAAAAGTATGTTACTCACTGTACGATATTTGCAGCTGCCGGTCGGACGATGATGCAACCAAATAGCCAATTTGAATTTGCATCGTTCAGTGCCCGCAAAAGAATAAATGAATTTTATCTCTCGCTTGTCCTTTCAGTTCGACAGAAACGGTTTAATTGGGTTGACTTTCATTGTATTTGGCGATATCAACCGCTTTTAACACAGACGACTGGACAGAACATATTCGCGTTTCACCCGCGCGAAAGCATTTTATAATCTGCTATTGCGATATAATGTGCGTGTAGCCGAAGACTACATGTTTGTAAATAATCGTAGCAATGTTTATAAGCATATGTATGATAATGCAATTTTATTATTATAGATATGAAGATATTTTGTGCTACAGAGAAGTGACGAATATTTACAAATGAATTTATCTGCATGAAATGTACATAAAAAAGAATGCGAGATCTGACGTGGAACATAAACGATGCCCCGAGACAAGTACAATTATTAGTGGAACGACACCGGACGAGGGAGAAAGAAGTCACGACGACGGACGACAATATAAGATTGTGCTTAAAACTCATATAATGAGAATAAAAACAATTGCACTCTGTCGAACTTCAACGAGAGCAAACTAAAGTTTAATGCACCTCTCACTATCGCCAGTTGCATGTCCAGAGGCAGTTTCAAAGATCATCCAACGGGCTGAAAGGCTAATGGCAGGGATAAAAAAAGGAGGAGAATAGGAGACGGTTTTACAGGACTTGATTACCCCGGTTCATTACTTCGAGCACTTATATCTTCAAGAAGATCATAAAAGGCTACGGGAGTTTCGGTGAAGTGAAGTGGGATCGACGGCGTAGTTTTCGCACATACTCGATACTTCACGAGCAAATCTCAGATATGCGGAACGAATTTGTGTCGAGGAGACAATATGACATAAACTGAAACTGCGATTTTGTGTACCTAACATTTTTTAAAGCGAATTAACTTTCCCCGAGTTTCAAATCGTTGCGTGTTTTCCGCGACGTTACTTCTCATGCTCAACCAATAGTAAAATATGTGTACACGTTCAGCTTATCTTCTTATTCGAAAGGAAAATTGTTCGATGATGGAGCCGCATGGAAATTTATAGTTTTAATGATACATACAAAAATAGTGTATTTTGAATACGTTATGTCCCCGCCATTCCTTAATTTTATCAATATGTTTCAGTGAATGCTGCACGTGTGCCTCTTTTGCGTTTAATTATAATCAATTTTTTCGATTGAGGATTAACTAGTTGGAGCTATTTTCGGCTACCGATAAATTTGCGAACAATAGTATGTATTTATTTTCATATTTTTAAAGGCCATTTCAGAATTGATAGGTCGCTACGACGAACAAGCAGCGATTTGAAGCACTTTTTTTTCTTACATTCTAGAGGGAGGTAACAGAAACGAATCGACATCAGAGAAACTTAATTAGGGAAGTCTAATCAAATACAGTGTTGAGATCTATTTTTCTTATTTTCATAAACAAATTACGCGCGCGGTACATTAATGGAACAATTTTTTTTTACAAACCATTATACTCACTAGTGACGCGTCATTCATTCATTTGAGGACGTAGCAGTGGCGCCTTCCTCGCCTGAATAGCAACCGCTTAGTCAGAGTTTACCTATTTTGTTAGACCGGTTGTTATGACGCCGATTCTTACGAAATTCATCCCGGGTTTCGTCACCAATCACGACGAAAAGCGCAACGGTGCATTTTATATGACCACTACACTCGTTAAAAATTTTCTTTGCCTCTCTACTAGCTTAAATTCTATTACTGTCATGGTCATGTGCAGGGCCGCATTCATCGCATGGGCAACATTGCGCAGGGCGGCAAAATTTAGGGGATTATATCCCTGACATTTCCCACACTGATCAGCTGAGCTTCATACTGTGGTACGTTTAGGAAAATGGCGAATCTAAAGGGCGGTTTTTAGCGAATCCTTTAATATTTTATGTGCCTTGCTCGGCCCATTTCCTAAATTTAATAGGATCCAGTGCTGCTGAATGCTTCACTTTTGCAAATTTGGTACAACAAATTTTCAGCTTCGACTCGCCGGTGGGCTATTCTTCAATCTTCTTTCAATTCAAAAAGTCTTTCTCTGAAAACTCTCAGCAACACAAGATGGTCAGCAAGCTTAAACAAGGACAACAAATCCATCTTACCAACATATTATTCATGACGAAGAGAAAACAAAAACCACCCAAAGTCAAGCTAAAGGCATCTTCAGAAATTTTACAAGAGGAGAAACAACCTTCATAGGAGTATTATGATAAATTTAACTCTATCAGTGAGAAAATTCAATTTCCAATTTCCAATTTTACGATTCCCTTATTTCATTTGTTGAAGAAAATACAACAATGTTTAATGACATGAGACAAGTTGTAAACTGCTCTTCTTGAAATGAAATCTATAAGAGAACAAAGACCCCAAAGGATAAGAAAACTAAGAAGTTTCTTTGATGAAGATGAGACTGGTGACAGTAAAGAAGACAAAGAGAGCAAAGTTTTGACTTTATCCTCAGAAAACTGCTTACTAATTTAAAGAAAGCGGTGAAAGTTTGTAACGATTTTTCAAACAGATTTTCGTTTCTAACAAATTCATCTGAGATGAATACAGAAGAAATAAAAAGTGTTGCTTCAAATATTCAACAAATTTATGAAGTTTATCATTCACCTTAAAGGTTTGTTGCATCAAGGGGCTTTAAATGACTTCGACATTGTCCAGGTTGGGCAAGTACCTAGTTTCAAAAAATCACGTACATCCAAATGTGAATATTCTGCACTCCTGCTTCAAACTGCTCAGCAAAGAAATCGTTCTCTACTGTACAAAGGATCAAGAACTACTTATGTTCCACCGCACAAAAGCGACTGAACTTTCTTGCGGTTTTAGCAATTGAAGAACATTTAACATGTTTAGAATTTGAAAATGTAATTTCTGAATTTGCCAACTCTAGACGTGTAGAGTTGCATTAACATTCAAAAATGCAGATTATAGATGTATTCTAATTAGCAACTCATGTTCTTTTTCTTGATAATAATGTTATAAATAAAACTCAAGCTTCTAATAAATTGTAATCTTATTTCATTTAAAATACCCAAGGGAAAAGAAAACGGCACTAAAAATCCATACAACTGAAGTTGATAAATAATAAAAAAAATAAAGTTATTTAATATTTTTGAAAATTAAATAGTTATAGGTAAAGGAAGTGAAAAATATTAAAACAAATTTTATAAAAATCTAAATATTATTGTTAGTTAGAACAAGTTGTATTTTATATCATTGTGCTGTGCGAGGTGTGAGCGGGCGAGAACTTGTCATTTACCCATGGGAGAAGAAAATGTAAATCCGGCCCTGGTCATGCGTTCCTTAGTTGAGCGGAGCGCCGCTCTTCTCTAGTGAGTCGCTGATTCGCTACACTGTGCGGCACGTTACTTGCTCAAGTGTGCCGTTCAAATTGAACGATTCGTTGCTAAATACATATGGGTGATCCTTTTTCAAATCAAACAGACGCTCGCAATTTTTTTTGGAAATGCGCACGGAGATGCACCTTGGTGGAAATGACAGCTCAAACCTTCAGCTTCCTCATGCTGTATGCTGTTTTTTTTTCAATATGAGGATTGAGGCTGCCCTTACCGAAAATAATGCTCACTCCCATCGAAAAAAATCCATTATCCTCAATTTAAGTGACTTATTCCTGAGGTTATCATCTTTGGGAATAAAGATTCGTATTCTACATGAAAAAACGAAGAAATTCTTTTATTACAACTTTTTTCAAAAACCTCGCATTCCGCGCGGAAATTGAGCAAGAAAAATTTCCGAATTTTTAACCTTTAAGGGGCTGAAACTCCTTTCTGGGGTAGGATCACAAAAAAAAACATAAGAAAAAAAGTATTTATTTTTCTGAATTAAACACAAATTTTTTATCTCCAGCGGCAAATTTTATTAAAAACATAATTGGAATTTCGGAAAAATGGTAAAATTGATGTTGGAGTGTTTATTATGGTTCAAACAATGTTGTTGAAATTCAAAGATATGCTAAGACTGTTTTTTGGTTCATGTTTATTATACTTTATAGAATGGAAAAAGGTAAGACGAAAAAAAAATCCTGCCAAAGCAAAATTCCGCGATGTTGCTTGTCAGATTCATCTGGCATTGAAGAAAAATATTATTTTTGCACGTTACATTTTTGACGCCCCATTCTCGTGAATAAGGAACACGACTTTGCATCCTTTTTGAAACCCCAAGTGATTTTTCTCAATTTTACCATTTTTTCCGAAATTCCAATTATGTCTTTAATAAAATTTGTCGGTGGAGATAAAAAATTTGTGTTTAATTCGAAAAAATAAATACTTTTTTTCTTATGTTTTTTTGTGATCCTATCCCAGAAACGAGTTCCAGACCCTTAAAGGTTAAAAATTTGGAAATTCTTCTCGCTCAATGTCCGCACGGAATGAGAGGTTTTTGAAAAAAGTAGTGATAAGAGAATTTCTTCGTTTTTTCATGTAGAATACGAATCTTTACTCCCAAAGATGATAACCTCAGGAATAAGTTACTTAAATTGAGGATAATTGATTTTTTTCGATGGCAGTGAGCATTATTTTCGGTAAGGGCAGCCTCAATCCTCATATTGAAAAAAAACCAGCATACAGCATGAGGATGCTGAAGGTTTGAGCTGTCGTTTCCACCAAGGTGCATCTCCGTACGCATTTCCAAAAAAAATTGCCAGCGTCTGTTTGATTTGAAAAAGAATCACCCAAGTGTATCAAATCATTCTCAATCTCTATTACCAATAGATTACTAATTTCAGTCAAAGTAACCATTGAACTTTTGCTTTATCCGTACTAAATCGAAAGATAACAAAATTTATTGATTTGAAATTAATAAAAAAACCTTTTGTATTAACAAAAAAAAATCATCAAAATATTGAGATAATGTACCTGATAAACGAGGCTTGTTGGTTGTTTGACCTCTTCGATTTTTATTGAATTTGAACGGCAACAATTAACAAATGAGGTTAAATATATTTAATTTTATTTCCAAGAGTATTTTAAAGATGCTCAAACATATGAACCAGTAAGGCCAAATACAGATTTTCTTACATTTATATTTTACAACATTTCTATGTTATGCAAATCAATTCAAAACAATCAATTTCAAAATGAAATTGTTGAGGCCGACACTTGATGTAAGTCGATGTTCAAATTAATTTTCTTCTTTTTTTCGATAAAAAATCAATAACCAGATAACTGCTAAAAACTTGAACGAAAATCAATCAAAATTATCGATAGAAAGGAGTTGCAGCCCCTTAAAGGTTAAAAATTCGGATATTTTTCTCGCTCAATTTCCGCACGGAATGAGAGGTTTTTGAAAAAAGTTGTAAAAAGAGAATTTCTTCGTTTTTTCATGTAGAATCTTTACTCCCAAAGATTATAACCTCAGGAATAAGTCACTTAAATTGAGGATAATTGATTTTTTCGATGGGAGTGAGCATTATTTTCGGTAAGGGCAGCCTCAATCCTCAAATTGAAAAAAAAAACAGCATACAGCATGAGGAAGCTGAAGGTTCGAGCTGTCGTTTCCACCAAGGTGCATCTCCCTACGCATTTCCAAAAAAAATTGCCAGCGTCTGTTTGATTTGAAAAAGAACCACCCAAGTGTATCAAATCATTCTCAATCTCTATTACCAATAGATTACTAATTTCAGTCAAAGTAACCGTTGAACTTTTGCTTTATCCGTACTAAATCGAAAGATAACAAAATTTATTGATTTGAAATTAATAAAAAAACCTTTTGTATTAACAAAAAAAAATCATCAAAATATTGAGATAATGTACCTCATAAACGAGGCTCGTTGGTTGTTTGACCTCTTCGATTTTTATTGAATTTGAACGGCAACAATTAACAAATGAGGTTAAATATATTTAATTTTATTTCCAAGAGTATTTCAAAGATGCTCAAGCATATGAACCAGTAAGGCCAAATACAGATTCTCTTACATTTATATTTTACAACATTTCTATGTTATGCAAATCAATTCAAAACAATCAATTTCAAAATGAAATTGTTGAGGCCGACACTTGATGTAAGTCGATGTTCAAATTAATTTTCTTCTTTTTTTCGATAAAAAATCAATAACCAGATAACTGCTAAAAACTTGAACGAAAATCAATCAAAATTATCGATAGAAAGGAGCTTCAGCCCCTTAAAGGTTAAAAATTCGGAAACTCTTCTCGCACGGAATGAGAGGTTTTCGAAAAAAGTTGTAATAAGAGCATTTCTTCGTTTTTTCATGTAGAATACGAATCTTTACTGCAAAGATGATAACCTCAAGAATAAGTCACTTAAATTGAGGATAATTGATTCTTTTCGATGGAAGTGAGCATTATTTTCGGTAAAGGCGCCTCAATTCTCATATTGAAAAAAAACGGCATACAGCATGAGGAAGCTGAAGGTTTGAGCTGTCGTTTCCACCAAGGTGCATCTCCGTACGCATTTCCAAAAAATATTGCAAGCGTCTGTTTGATTTGAAAAAGAATCACCCATATACATATAATGAGTTGACTTTTGAATGTGCTCGTGCTACTCAATTATCGTCAAATCCCCACACTTTTAAATGATTATTCGATTTGTACTTACAATTTCACAGGTACGATGTCGAAGGAACGAAACGAAAGGCCGATGCAAAACCTGAAATCCGAAAGAAAAACGTTGATTTGTTTGTTGTGCAATTACGCGAATCAGTCAATGCTTTCAAACACCCTTAATGCATTAATGAAAAGATAATACGAGTATTATGCCATCCAATGGGAATTGAAAAGGCTGGTATATAAAGTTACACAAATTGAGCGCATTAACTTGATAAAGTGAATTACCTGGCACGATCAATTTGTGTAATAGCAATTCACGCATTAGGCAAGGTTGAAAAATATTTCGTCCATAAGCCATCGCCCCGAGTAATGCGATTTTAAAATACAACGATAATAATGGCGCGAAAAATATCGTACGCAATACCCTTTAGGAGAGTGGCGGATTAAACACAAAAACTCTTCCCCTTTAAAATTCATTCTCGCACAATGACAGGTTGGTATACTCTAGTTGTTTCGCGCAAAAAGGGCTATAAAACGAAAGACGAGACGAGAATATTCACGTTCAGTCTAGCATTGTTTGAATCGTTAGCAAGAATACTTAGAGCAGAATGTTACGGTGGAACGTCGCAGCGGGTACGGTCAAAATATGAGCGCTCAAACATTTGACATCGGCATAACTCAAATTCGTCAAATAAATTGCGTGCAAATTAAGCATGTCGAATGGACGAATTTCGGACACATATAGAATCATCAAGCTGATTGACGATAAAGTTCAATTCAATTAATCCAATACTATAAATTAGATACGAATGTGCGTATCTGGTATGATTGAAAATGGATCGGCAGTTCAATATCGCATGACCGTATCATTAATTTGAAAACGGAAGGACATATCGTGTTCGCATATCAATATCTAAAATCCAACTTTTTGAACACCCATTCGAAAGTCATTCTCACAAAAACCAGTCACTCATGTAAAAATCTGTTATTGATCCGCTGGATCAACCAACATTTATATCAGAAATTATATAATTGCACTTGTTTCCAAATTATACAAATTATCAAATGGTTCGATGATTTCGTTCGCTTTCACATTTTTTTTTTTTTAAAGTGACATTCATACATTTTTATTCAATTTTCAGTAATTCTTATGATAATTCAAAATTAAATTATTAATTGAATAAAATTTATTCGTTTCACCCATTGCATCGAAATTTTAATACTTTGGAAGCTGGCTTTTTCAGAATTTCGAATGAAATGATTTCAAGATATGAAATAACTGATATAATTTTATTACAATCCTGGAATGCAGTCGAATGTTTTTACCCCTAGGGGTCACGTGTCTAAGAAGTTGAAGACAGACCACTGACCTAAGGCACGCATATACTATAACAATAAATGAAACATTTCTCACACGCCATTTCCCAACGTTCAGTTCATTGATCTTATGACCAAGAATTTTTAGCCCTATAATCGAATATTGATGGTCATCCATCGGACGATGGGCGTTGCCCGAAATCGAACATAAAAAAATAACCACCCAGAAGAGATTTACCTGCAAATGCCGATGCGCCGACCCTTTCGACTTTGTAAAAAATTAATGGAGATGCGATTACCTTAAAACTAGTTTTCCCAAGAAAGCGATCGATCAAATTTTTCGACACAAATTTCGATCGCACCTACCGTTTGAGTCGTTTTCTTTTTTCGCTCCTCGCTGGCTGAATTTCAAAGGAAGCGAAATCGTTATTCACGTGATTTGGCTCCTCCGAAACCCTATGTGCTAACCCAATAATTAATTTGTACCTATCTGGTCTAAAAATAAAGGGAAACGATACATTTTAAAGTGATTCATTTTTATATTCTTGAGCTATTGACTGACTTTTTGTTCAAACAGTTACGGAAATTAATTATTTCTTCTGTTGACTTTTAAAGCGCGTTCGAAGATATTATTTCATTTCTAGAAGAATTTTTAAAAAAATTATAATGAAAAACGAATTGACAAAATGTCATCATTTCAAATGGGTCAGAAGATAACGTCAGTTTGAATGTCCTTGAACTTTACAGTTAAGTAGAGTTTAAAATAACCTTTGTACGTACAGCCTTTCGAAATCTGATCATCGAGATTTACCATTTTTCTCAATTATAATACAATCAGTCGCGTAGTGAAAAGAAAACATCAACGATTGTTATTTTAACAAAAGCTACACTATTTTATGAAATGATGTAATTTTCTTTTTATTCGCAAATACAAATATTCAAAGCGTTTCGCTTTAACCGGAAAATCCTACTCAATGAAACCGTCGTAAATTTCTTCAACTTACAATACCTGAATATGTTTCGGGTAATCTCTGAAAAAAAACTGAAACAAATTATTTAGCACGGTTGCGCCGGAAACGGATTGACCAACATTCGTACATGCTTTGACCTCATTGGATTGATTAGCTTATCGCCGAAAATGAAGTTAAATTAAAAATTTATATCATCGAAAGCAGAAATTATGAATATTTTAAAATCCTGTGTTGTGTAATTCAGGGTACGTTTTATGTAAAATTTACAGGCTGAAGGGTTGACCCCCTGAGTATTAAAACTGTCAACTATTTATCTGCGTTACATCTAAAATAGAATTTTCACCAGTTGAAGGAAATACATATTACGTTTCACAGAACCTGGCGAATTTAAAAATACAATGCAGAGTGTCAAAAGTTGTGTTCCGTTTGGAATAAACCTCTATCTTAGTATAAAGTAAAGTCGAGGATATATTTGAGGACGACAGCAACAACTCGGTGGGATTCTCTCTAATTCTTCTACATTTAAAATGTTATTTTATTTACTAGTTATACACTTGGATTACGAGAAGTTAAGAACGAGACCGTTGAAACCTGGTCGTTTATATCGGTCACAATGTGACAATCTCGTGGAATTAATTGTCTAGACGACTTCAAGTACGTACTTCTGCAAAATAACGACGGTCATAAAAAATATTAGTATTTGCAAAGAGGCAATTCGTCAAATTGTATTTAATAATATGTATTAACTCACTTTTTTGTACATTAATTAATTCAATTTAATAAAGAAGTTTTTTACTTAAAAATTAGTTGAAAAATACATGAAAAGATAATTTGTAACATTTAGCAACGAGAACATAAATTACGAATATTGAAGCGTCGTTGCAAGTATCGACAATATTAATAATTTGATTATTATTAATACAGATGTTTTTAGGTGTAATGTAACATGGGGGACAATCTGTCCTAGTCGGAAATACCAGAATTGTATCACCATTATTCCTATCAATCATTTCACCAATGGTCCCGCAATTATCAAAATAGTGTCTCTGCTTAGAATTTTAGAAAAGTGTGAATGAAGTCTTGAATTTTCGTTAAAAAGTATAAATTTCTAAAAACTTAATAATGTAGAGTCACACTTTTGAATTTCATTTCACGAATTTCCTTTAATTTTCTCAGGAGTTTTGTTAGAATAAACAAGAAATTTAAAGTTGCTTCGAAAAATTGGGAAATTTCGGAAGAAAATTTCGTCATACGTCTAAAAGTCAACAATGTGAAATATATAAACTACATAAATATATAAAAGAAAAACCAAAAAACAAAGAATCCTTGGAGATTGTAAAATTAGATTTTATGATTTTTTTTTTGAGGTAATTTTTCAAAAATTTCCTTCCTTGCTCAAAAATTTGCATAGTTTTTCTATTTTGTTTTTGGTTTTTTCCGATAGATCAAAAAATTCAATTGTAAGATCGAAAAAAAAACTCGTCTCAAGATCCAATCTTAGAACGCGAAGCATGAACGGAAATACAATTTTTTCATTTTTGAGTGTTGAAATATTGAACTTTTTTCTTCCTATTTGGTTTGAATTTTATTCTTAAATGCTAATATTTATCTACTTTTCATTCATTTACAGAATGTTATTTGATTGATGATTAATTTGTATATGTAAATATATTTCGTCAAATTTTTAATTATAGTTTGTTACTTAATTATTTACACATTGTTGTTTCTGATTCGTGAAATTTTCGCCTTTGTGTGGAATTCGCCATTTGCATTTGCAAGACCAGAATGGTATGGCAATTATTTCTATCAACCTTTTCACCAATGGTCTCGAAATTATCAAAATAGTGTTTCTGCTTAGAATTTTAGAAAAGTCTGGAATTTTCAGTAAAAAGTATAACTCTCTGAAAATTTAATATTGTGAAGTCACACTTTCGAATTTTTTTTCACGAATTTCCTTTCATTTTCTCAAGATGATGAGGTTTGTTAGGATACAAGTACCAGAAATTTAAAGTTGATTCTCATAAATTTCCTTTATTGTTCAAGAATTTGCATAGTTTTTCGAATTAGTTTTTGGTTTTCTCTGATCGATCAAAAAATTGAGAAAAAAAAAATTCATTTCAAGGTCCAATCTTAAAACGCGAAGCACGAACAGAAATATATTTTTTTTATTTTTGAGCGCTGAAATGTTGAATTTTCCTCTTCCTATTTCGTTGGAATTTTTTTCTTGAATGCTAATATTTTTTTACTTTCCATTCAACGTAAAGTCACATTTTCGAATTTTATTTCACGAATTTCCTTTCGTTTTGTCATGATGAGTTTTGTTGAAATATAATATATAAAGTTGATTCGAAAAATTGGGAAATTTCATAATTGAGAGGGACTCAACAATATGAAATATACTAAATATACAAAAGAGAAAACAAAAAAACAAAGTGTTCCTGGAGAATATAAAATGAGATGTTATGATTATTTTCGACGTAATTTCTCATAAATTTCCTTTCTTGTTCAAGAATTTGCATAGTTTTTCGAATTTGTTTTGGTTTTCTCTGATCGATCAAAAAATTCAATTGTGAAATTGAGAAAAAAAATTCATTTCAAGATCCAATCTTAAAACGCGAAGCACGAACAGAAATATATTTTTTTATTTTTGAGCGCTGAAAAGTTGAATTTTCCTCTTCCTATTTCGTTGGAATTTTTTTCTTGAATGCGAATATTTTTTTACTTTTCATTCAACGTAAAGTCACACTTTCGAATTTTATTTCACGAATTTCCTTTCGTTTTGTCATGATAAGTTTTGTTGAAATATAATATATAAAGTTGATTCGAAAAATTGGGAAATTTCATAATTGAGAGGGACTCAACAATATGAAATATACTAAATATACAAAAGAGGAAACAAAAAACAAAGTGTTCCTGGAGAATATAAAATGAGATGTTATGATTATTTTCGACGTAATTTCTCATAAATTTCCTTTCTTGTTCAAGAATTTGCATAGTTTTTCGAATTTGTTTTTGGTTTTCTTTGATCGATCAAAAAACTCAATTGTAAAATTGAGAAAAAAAAATGCATTTCAAGATCCAATCTTAAAACGCGAAGCACGAACAGAAATATATTTTTAATTTTTGAGCGCTGAAATGTTGAATTTTCCTCGTTGGAATTTTTTCTTAAATGTGAATATTTTATTACTTTTCATTCAACGTAGACACACAATTTTATTTCACGAATTTCCTTTCGTTTTGTCATGATGATGAGTTTTGTTGAAATATAATAAAAATTTAAAGTTGATTCGAAAAATTGGGAAATTTCATCATTGAGAGGGACTCAACAATATGAAATATACTAAATATACAAAAGAGGAAACAAAAAAACAAAGTATCCCTGGATAATGTAAAATGAGATGTTATGATTACTTTCGACGTAATTTCTCATAAATTTCCTTCCTTGTTCAAGAATTTGCATAGTTGTTCGAATTTGTTTTTGGTTTTCTCTGATCGATCAAACAATTCAATTGTAAAATTGAGAAAAAAACTCATTTTAAGATCCAATCTTAAAACGCGAAGCACGAACAGAAATATATATTTTTTATTTTTGAGCGCTGAAATGTTGAATTTTCCTCTTCCTATTTCGTTGGAATTTTTTTCTTGAATGCGAATATTTTTTTACTTTTCATTCAACGTGAAGTCACACTTTCGAATTTTATTTCACGAATTTCCTTTCGTTTTATCATGATGATGAGTTTTGTTAAAATTCTAAAAATTGGGAAATTCCTGCAGAAAATTTCGTCATACGTTTAAAACATTTCAACAATGTGAAATGTATATACTAAATATACAAAAGAGAAAACAAGAAAACAAAGAATCCCTGGAGAATGTAAAATTATGTTTTATGATTATTTTTGATGTAATTTCCATGAATTTCCTTTCTTGTTAAAGCGTTTGCATAGTTTTTTAAATTTATTTTTAGTTTACTCATAGATTTATTGTTGTTATTGAATTGTAAAATTGAAAAACAAAAAATTCATCTTAGGATCCAGTCTTAAAACGAGAAGCACGAATAGAAATATAAATTTTTTAATTTTGAGTGTTGAAATGTTGAATTTTCTTCTTTCTTTTCATTCATTTACAGAACGTTTTTTGATATTTTCAACTCTGTTTTTTAAAATGTTTATATATTTCATCAAATTTTTAATTCTACTTTCCTAATTTCTTCATTTTTTTGATTTGAGGTATTGTAGCTGTTGTTTCTAATTTGTGAAAATTTCGTCTTCGTGTGGAGTTCGCCATTTGAAGCCGGCCCCATAAAACGGGTTCAAATGGACTCGGCAATATTTATTACGTTTCCGAGAATATATAAATAATGAAACATTCTGTTTCGACTATTCAATTTCATCGCGGCAATAACATTTTCCAATATATTTGTTTCTGTACAGTTCGTGGACTTGATTATAGTGAATTAACCATTTCCTCAATGAAATATAAGCGTTATTTCTGAAACGAGTCAATTAATTATTATAATGTTCCCGCATCAACTATACACTTTTTTATGATTTCCAAGTCTGCCACTTTCTCCCAAGTTGGGCAATTTGTAAATTTCAGATTTTCTCTAGAATTCTAATGTTGTTCGTAAACAACATGGAGTATATGGAATTTCCATTGAATATTGTTGTCATATATTGAGTGGGTCCCTTATTAGATCATAATTATCCCAGAGTGTCGGCGCGCTCCGCAAAGACAGTTGCAGTTTATTTTTGGAAGAGGTAGGTATATGTGTAGTTCGAAAGAACACATGGCCCTGTTGAATGCTTGGACAACCATCATTAACAATACACATAAAACGAATTTTTATCAACGGACAAGAGACAATATCGTAGCGGAAATTGTCGAGATAAAGCACGTTACCGACACTCTTTCGACATTTGAAAAGATATCTGATACAACATTCAGCAAAAATTCGACGAATTCGAAATGACAAATATTTGAACAAGAAAAAATCGTGTAAACGAAGATTCTCACTAGGGGTTCATAGACATAAACGAAATCGATATTTTACGTAGTTTAGCCACCGATACAAACAAATTGAAGAGCACAGTAGCTTAATCACTTTCATTCTCGCTAATTACTCATGGAATATCGATATTTAACAAGCGACTAATAAGTTCTTTTCGTTTTCATAGCAGTGGAGCGACAAATCGAGCAATTCGAAATGATGAAAGTTGTTTGGCATTCAAGATAAACAGCTGAGGAACGTTGAAAGGGGCTCGAGAAAATTTTGAGGTTATTGTATACGCGACGGGCCTTAGGGTAAACGCGATACTCTACAGCAAAAACTCTACGATAAATTGTGCAAAATTAATCACAGACTCTGACATTTGAAAAAGAATAAATCCATGTGAAAAGGCGGCAATGTTCCACAAGGAAAACGTTAAAAAATTAAAGGATAACTCACCTGTTGGTTTATTGCCGAATAAAATCCTGTCCACACTGCTACATTTTTGTCCATTTAAATATCACAAAAGAAATGACATGTTCTCCAGGGGTATATTGGTCTATTTACGACCGACAACACGAGGTCTGCTCGCAGTGATTGTGAGAAGGCAGGTCTTGACTCGGGAAGAATAACCATAGGCGTGTATCTCTTGCTGTTTCACACCGGCATCCGCACAACCAACAAACTCGCACGAAGAAAGGCAACGCACTGAGCTCGGAGCGCAACTCGGCTTCGAGCGTTTCAGCCCCCACTTTCCGTCAAATTATTTTCGATTTAAATTTATAATGCAAATATATTTAGATTTTTCCTTTTGATATCGCCACTATTATCTGTTATTTCAAATAATACCTCACGTCTTCTCTACTATTTTTTCAGCTTCAATCCACGTTTTATATCATCTTGGATTTATAGCGCTCTATTATCCACTTTTGACTACTTTTTTTGAGTGTGATCGAGATTTTTGATCGTATATGAGATAATATCTGGTTAAATATTAGCCTATAGCTACTATATTTTCAAAAATGTACAAATTCCTACCAACTTCAGGAATGCAAATGGGGGTGAAACTAGTTGACAGCTTTAATTTGCTTTAAAAAAGTTGGATTGAAATGTTAAGATATGCACTGGGGCTGAATGAAACTTTTTATACTCTTAAAAGTGCGAAAAAAGTGCTTTGATTATTGCTCTGTACGACAGGTCATTATGACCAGCAATACGTTTGGCTATGTAACTTACTTATAAAACACTTTAATCGCGAAGATTTGGAACGCCAAATGTCTGCATAGAGAGTTATTTTTGTTGAGAGATCTTAGCAAGTCATAGAGTGTTCGTAAATCAATATGATTTTACTATTTATCGGTTTTATTGTCAGATTTGGTGTGAATAAAATGTTTTTCGAGCAAAGCATCTCTTTCGCTTCGGGTGCTTCAACTCCATCCGTTTCGTCAATAATAGAGTCAACCGCATTCTCGTGCACAGTTGTCTTGACTAAACGGCTGCATTGCCACTACTCCACAACCACATCCTCCTCAGCTATGGTATAAAATTGCAGACTTCGACATCACGCTTGTACGTAAATGGTGTACGAGTTATGTGAATGCCAAAAATATATATTTTTACAAAAAAACATGATTGCCATAATAAATTTTCCAAAAAATTTCGTATCGTGCTTTGAACAAAGGGACATTGATTTCAATTTGTTCTCCGCGGAAAGTTTGAAGTGGTGCCGAATATTCGACTAAAGCACTCGACGAATATTCGTTATTTGGTATTCGGCCAAATCACTATTCGTGGCTTCTCGAGTCAATACTGTGTTTCGCTCGACTTCTCACGACTTCCATGACAAAAAAATGAATTTTGAAACTTTTGGCAGGAGAAAACCTATTTTCTGAATGAGTTTTGTATCATTTTACTCTTGCAACCTTTCAGATTCTAGTTTAGCTTCTGGTATCCAAATAAAATGAAACAACTCATTTTTTTTAGCATAGCGTGCTAGTTATCAATGAAATGATTGTCCGATAGTCTCAACCAACTGTCAATCATAACTCAGGAATAAGGACACGAAATAGAAGAAAAAAGTAAACCAGTGTCACTGTAGTCTGTTAATTTCGAAACATTTATATAAACAAACTTATCGGTTCTCACACAAACTGTTCTACAGCTGGATTCACCTGTCAAACAGGAACACAATGGCATATAACTGGTTTTCTTTGATAGAGTTGACAGATGCATTGCTTGAAAAGAAAGTAGCTTACGTTTGGACTAGGGGAAAAACAAGCGTGAAATCAAATTGAATTCAAAACTTTAAAGCAAAGCTATGACTTTTGTGTTGCCAAAAAGATGCTAGTGTAATAATGATCATATGATTGATAAAAAAATCTTTGAAAAGAACCACTGACATGTCTTATGTTGATCAAATTGTGATAAAATTGTAGTCTGAAATGGTAACCGTTTACAAAATTGTGCAGCTCTCTTTTTGATTTTCAATGCCTTTATACGAAGTGGCTTGGAATACTGTAATTTAATGTAGCAGCCATTAATATCACTTTTTGAGAATTATCAAGTGCGACTCTACAAATATATCTTTCAAAGAAATCTAAATTTATTCAAACAATGTGGTCGTTCAATCAGGCCGTTTCCATGAATTTTTGCATGGCCAAATCACTACAAATATATTTTGGAACGATAAGTGGCAAAAACATTTGGGTACAAATAGTTTTTACAGTGATGGATACAAACTATTTGTGTAACTTCTAACTGATTTTTTAGTACAAAAACTAATTATAAGTTTTATTGTTTTGAAGCAAACGTCTAGTATGGGTAACATTGATCATAGTTCAATCATAGTTATTTAGATTTGTAGCTTGAAATCAAGATATACAAAATAAAAGTCTTTATTTTACAGCCGAAGGAAAAATTGTCGCACCAGTAAGTTTCAGGAGATTTTCGAGCGATTTACAATGAGCACCGTTATGTATTTGATAAGAACTCAACAATTACTTGCTTCAATGACTTTAGAAGGGAATCATTCTCTCACACTCCTCTTGGTCGAGAAGAAATTACGGATGTTCTCTTTTTCCTATAAATATATTAATTTAATAAATATCCAGCTTTCACAGAAAAAACGAATTAAAATTTTATTATGTTTCCGACGTTGTGCACAATCATCGATTTCGAGTTGGTCAAAGTTGAAACGTTGAAGTTTTTTCTGCTATGACCATAAGAAATAAATGCAAATTATTTTAATTGATCTTCAATCAAAGGAAAATACGCAACACATTGAACGTGAGGTATAGGTCAATATGATCGTATTAATTCATTAAACACTTCTTGTTGCAGTTTTTTCTGATAATGAATTTAATTAATGCTGTTAAAGCTATAATGTTCGCGTTAGTATTATGCGAATATTATTCATCCGCAAAAATTTGTCACCATACTATTTTAATTATTAAAGTGATTTAAAATGAAGAAAAATAATGAAACCGATTTAATAAAGTTAGAAGAACTGTAATTTCCCTTCATATAGCACACGAATTCACGTAATAAAACGGTAGGATTACAATTTTCAAACAGATATATTGAATAAAGTATAAAAAAATAAAATAGCGCCAAGGAAAATTTGCATAAATATTCACAAATGTTAGATTTCGAATGATGCAATACAAACAAATGAAAGCATTTTTCACATGCTAACAAGAGCATTCCAATTAGAGTGAATGAATTGTTCAAATGAATGATGTCAAACGAGTGAAAATTAGCAATCATTAAAATCGAGCTGCTGATCTAATTAAGTCGTCTATGAACGTGAATTAGTAAAATCACAGTAAATAGCAAACTTTTATCTTTGTAATTGTATTTTAAACGAAAATATAAAAAACAAAGCTTTTGTAGAATAAATGGAAGATTCGTTGAACGTAAATAAGCGTGCGTATCTGCTTAGCATCGAAATTCCACCATGCGCAACCTTCCATTCTATGATCTCGATCACAGTAGCTCTTTTCTTTATTGACACCGTGACTTATATCCTTGATCAAAGAGACAAGTGCACTGAATGACAGGTAATTGTTCAATTGTAAATATTTGGTGTTTACTGATCATAAGCAAAGGGGACATTTGAAATTTCCTTTGTTTATTTAGAACCTTGAAGATTTATTTAGATCGGAATAGTTTGGTGAGTGGCTTCAATTTCACTGACATTAGATATTACAGTGAATATGAATCAAGCAACTAGAAACTCAATTCTAATAGGCCATTTAAAAATCTCTACATGCAATCCTTTTGCTTTCCAGATTTTCCAGCAAATGAGGTTATGACACTATATTTGTGGATGCACTGGTTTTGGATCACAATATTATACCTAGATGGTAAGTTGGAGGATATTTTAAATCATGAATCATCAAAGTAATTATGATTAGATCATATCAGGTAGTTTGGAAGTAATTATCCTATAGTGGAAGCATCCATTTCAAGGCTTATTTATTGCATGTAGCCCAATCAAGTTTCAATGAAAAAAGGAAATGATTAACAATAAGAAAAGGTAATACTCTTCTGTACTCCTAAAAAACCACACCAATGAATAGCTACATGACTGTTTCGAAACTTTATGCTATAAATATTCATCAATGTTATTCGGAAAAGTGCACTGCACTAGTCATTTGACGTTCGTGTAAAGACAAAAAACAAGAATATTACACAACAAAAATCATAGCCTTATAGTCTATACTTCTAGCAAAATTTTACAGCACCTTTTCCATAATCTCTAATTTTTTATTAGAAAAAGAAGTTGTCACTTTTTAAATGTTTATTTTATCAATATATCAGAAAAAAATAAGAGTTTAATCAAACATTAAATTTTTCTATGGTAGTCATAGTTTTACTGGGATCTCTACTGGTTAGTTAATTGTAGGTTCACTTCTTATTATTGTTTTAATAATTTCGCTGCTTGGTTTTGACCAAAAATACAGTTTACGTACCCTGTCTCATAAATAAGCTGAAGCTTTAAAAAAAAGTGCTTCCTTAATCAGGCAGTCCCATAATCGGTTTAGGGCCAATTTAGTACTTCTTCATTATAAGAGAAAAACAACTAAACGATATTGAAAACAAAGCATAAACTATGAGATAATTTTATTCCAGGTATAATGGGTGAATCAACAACGATACACTCTATTGCAGCTAAGCTGACTACGCCAACGGGTTTAACCGAAAGTTGGACGTCACTGCCTGGAAAAAATAGCAGTATTTTTATAACTCCGCCCAATAAAACAGCTCCCTCCAATGCGACCATTACAATTTCATCACAGAAATCGAGTAAATTGAAATCTTTGAAAGGTTCAATGAAAAAGTACGATCATATACTAACCATCTCAGCAAACACCAACGTAACAAGAAATTACACGCTGAAACAACCAACTGTAATGAACCTAAATGAATCGAACATTCTCAATACCACAGATAACCATGTGAATGCAAGCTTGATAGCAATGAGTAGTGTAGAGACTAATGTTACTTATATTGGGAATGATACTAATTTCAACGAGAGTCAGCTACTGAATTCAGAACGTATTGGAATTGAGGAAGTCAGTGAAATAAGTGGAAATATGTCTGCCGCGGGTATTACGGGAATATCGTTAGGTTGTGTTGTTATCGTTGGCATTTTTTGCGCTGTTAGTTACTTTCTTTATCATAACAGAGGGTTTAATAGGCCCCAAGTACTTAACGACCGTTGCAGTAACCCTGACTCAAGTGGATATCTCGATGATGCTTCAGTAAGAGTAAGCAGTTATTAGTTATTTTTTTTGTTGCACTTCTAATTCTTTTCAATCATTGAACTTTTTATTTTTTTTCATTTATCCTACCGCTTTTTGTACAAAAACGCTTCTTATACATGACGGGTTTTTATTTTCTTCTCTAGTAATCATCTTGATTTCAGGATAATTCTGAGGAAATGTATAGTCTTGATAATGATTCGTTCCTCAACAGTCTAGAGGCGATGACCATACAAAACTACTGGACAGATACAGTAAAGCACACAAAATTGTAGTGGTTCCTTATTTTTATTTTAATTTGGAATAATTTAGATCTGTGATTCATATCAAAAGGTTTAAGTGTAAACCGATTTTTAAATGTGATTTTTTTGAATTTTATTAAATTGAAGTTTTCTTTAATAAAGTACAAAGCTGTATGTAGTGTAAATATGTATGTAGGTTCTGTGTACTTTACAATTTTTATTTATTACTAAGAAATTCTCCAGTTTCTCTTGTTCAGGGACCAAATTTCAAAACATAATTCCTGGCAGTGTTTTTAATAAAAACGAAGCGAATTTTATTATTTTCCAAAAAAGTAAATAATTCGCTGTTGTAGATAGTTAACATAAGTAATTTATTTCGTTATATTCCAGAAGGTGCAATAATCTGTGTAATTCAGTTCTTGGAAATATAGTTGTCTCTTTATTGTTTGTATTATTAAATACCCAATAGATTCATAGTTTGTCTCAAAGTATGTCATCTCTGCTTTTACTCGACTACGATAATAACTTAGCAACCGTTATGGACAGGTGGAAATTTTAAGAAGCAAAAACTGATATAATTTGAGACGAACTGTACCAAATAACATATATTCCCAACTATTATCACACAATTTTAATATCAACTCATGGAAAAAATATTATAATCTAACATACTATTTATGACTTTAAGTGATCTGTTAATCAGATCTGGAAAAACAAATAATGTAAGTCATTTATGTTAAAAAAGGAGTACCTAATGGAGTACTATATTCTCATTGCGTCGAATCGTCAGGATTCTTTGATTGCTCTTTAGATCCTGACTGTGGCGCTGGGTTTTCCATTGCGCGTCTTATATTGTCAGCCAAATTAGGATGATCTTCATTTATTCTACTGGCAATAGTCTGGCCACTGTATAAGTAAAATTATCATTACCTCTTTACTGGCAGTTGTTTAACTTACGCTTGGAGCAACATTTGAACACCAGCATCATCCACCGCATTTGTCTGCATAAATTGGGACATACTATTCCAACAAAACGGAATTGATCATCATGTACATTTTAATATTATTGCTTACGTGTCTCTGAAGGACTGATCATTGAACATTTGCGTAGCTATTCCTGCTAGAACTGAAGGAACATCAAACGGAAGTCCATGATCACCAGAAGGCCCACTTGTTTTACCTACAAACAACGACATAACGAATCTGTGTAGAAATGAGTGGCAATATACTTTGCTCTATACGACTTTCCGCCAATATCAAATTATTTTGATACATAACATTAGTCGGGTCAAACTTCAAAGCTGTTTCATAAGCAGTTCTCGCTTCCTCCAGTAAATTCAAGTTGGAATAGGCAACTCCCAAACGACTGTATGCTTTTCCATAAGAAGGATCAAGCTTTATTGCCTCATTACAGTCCTGAATAGCTTCCAAATGTTTGTCTAGTTTGCTGTACACAGCCGCTCTATTGCAAAAATAAACAGGATTTTGCGGATTCAGTTCTATGGCTCTGGAATCGAAAAGTCTTAATCGAGTTTACCAATGTAGTCATTGCATACTTTGTGTAACAGCGTTCAGCTTCAATATACTGCTCACGAGCAATCAAATCATTTCCTTGCTTCTTATAATTTTCAGCTTCTAATTTTTGTTGGTCAGTCACCTCCTATAATTACCATTTATCACTAAAGTGAATGCCTTTTAGATATAATAAAAACACAAGATATGGTTCAACAAAGCGCAATGAATAATATGTTTATTTTTTTTGGCCCATCTATAAATAAGTTTCGATAAGCAACTTCTGGTTGGGTTTGCTAACATTTCAGATTGTTGCCGAGGGGAATGTAAGTTCTGTTTAAAAGAGGACGTTTGAAGGTTCAACATTTTCACTTTTCTAGATTTTCGTTTTGATCGCCCATCAGAATTAAACTCTGTGGACAAACTCATCCGTGTTTTGTTCTCAGAGCTCTTAATAACACTGACTTTGTGGCATGATTGTAATGGAATTGGTTTTGATCTGAATCCATTGGTAGTTAACAAAAATAAAATTCGATGACAGTGATTTCAAATTCAATATTGTATAGAGAACTAAATCACACAGATTGCTGCTGAAATTTACTCAGACATCAAAAATTATCTTGGTGAAGGTTTGCAATCGAATATAAAATGGTTGTCTCAACTAAAACTAGCTGCATAGTCAGTGTGTCTTGACACTTACCGAATTATTATAAAATAACGAATTAAAACACGTTTTATATTTCATGACCACCCTTGACTATGATTTTTGATAACCCTGTATACTAGATGTAAATTCTGTAAGGTTGACTTGGTCTCTGTCATAGGTAACTAGATTTATTTAAATATAATAGAACTTTTGGAAAAATGGCAAAGGAATTAATTAAAAGCTGCCTAGTCATCAAATGTAAGGTTAGGGCATCAACACATGAGGCTAACATCCTTATCATGTGTACCGGGAATACATATCAAATGTCTGATGTAGTTTGAGATATGTTAAATGATAACATTCCATACCTTTCGTCCTGATGAAAAGAGGGACTGCAAATCGATATTAGCCACTTGCTCGTCGATGTTCGAAATATCGTAGGCAATTTCGAGGCACTGGATCGCTACTTCAACAGATTCTTTCTTTTCTTCAGTTAAATCGCCGACATTCATTTCTTCTTTAAGAAATTTCAAAATGCACAGCAGGAAATGGTTTTTATCGAATACGTTTAACTCTCCCATGTCTTTTGGACAATCAATTCTTCCTAAATACAATGCCTACGTGCGGTTTACAACTCTCACCGTTTATTTTTCTAACCAAAAATTGTAATTGACAGATAGCAACACAGGTGTTAAATTGACATATTCATGACATATGTATTGTAATTTCTTTGCATAAGCCTAATAATACAAATAAAGTGTACACGTAGACATAAGAAGTAGCATAAGCTTGGTGGACAACCGATAGATGGCCACGAGTAAGTGGGCGGCCCAAAGAGGGCGTTCACAGAGGAGAAACAATGGATGAACCACCAGATGGCGCGTACAACACCCCAATAAGTTGTGGACGAACGCCTGACGGTCTTATAAAAAAAAACAAAACGATAACATCAAAAAACAGCGAAAGAGTTTGATTTTCAATTCATTCGTTCTGATGTTCGATCTAAAATGAATAAATAATTCATGAGCTGTCTGTAGTCAGTTAAATGAAAATCCGAAAACTAAATGGTGTTAATCGAAACCAGTTTTAAAGTTTAATTATATTTACATAATTCAAATAAATAGTTCGATTTCACTATAAGAAAATCATCGCCGAATTCGTTTTCACAATTGCTTTACAAAGATCGAATAACATATGCGGTCGTTTAAACTAGTAGAACACCGCCAATTCAAAGTATAGAATTAAAGACCAACTGTAGTTTGGAGGTGGCATTGGTATCACAAATACATCATGACGATGGAATACCCTGAATTTTAAAAATATTTCTGACTTGATAGGTTTCATCCTTCAGAAAAATAACCCATATATACAGTGTCCTATGAACCATTCCATTATTCTAATTATTTATAACAGTATAATACACACAAGTACATATATAATAAATATCACAAAATTACGCTTTCAAGAAATCAAAAATTCATACCTACCAAATTCCAAATAATTTGAAGAAAACTAAACGTATATTACAATTCGACGTCTAATGAAAAAGATTTGTTTTGCTTCAAATAATATTGGAATCTAGTACCAAGAATTTAACATAAACAAACATAACACAGGAATCACAGATAATATTTGTAAAATCAAGATGAAGAGAGAGAGAGAGAAATGAGGAAATGGCGATTATATCTGAAACTAAAAACAAATTATGTTTAGCGTTACAATCATTTTCAAATTGTTGAAAATTTATCAAATATAAAAAAACAAAAGATGTAAATCTTTCCACTATTTGCGTTTTTTTAATATTCAGGTCGAATATAAAACTATCATGTAACAAATTGATTCAAAAATTTTAACTGTATGCATACATAATCAAAATATGCATACATTCCCATGAGAATACAGGTACATTTTTTTAACAAGTGCCGATTCGGGCTGAAAAAGTAATTGGAGCTCTTACGTTAAACATTCCTTTCTAACAATGCCATTGCCTCAAATGAAACGTCAGAAATAGCGTTTGGAAAAACTAACAATTGTAAGTTTAAAATAATTCGATGACATTAAGTACATAAATTGAACTACATCATTCAAAGTTTACATTGCGATTCTTCTGAATTTCAATAAACAGATTAATATTATGGAGTTTACGATCACAACACATACTTGAGTAGCTTTACATACAAACCATTATCGTTCATATCAGTTTCAAACCGCAAATTAGTTGTGCAAGATTAATTGGTAATTTGAAAATAATGGAATAGAGAAAATTAAATAAATGACCTAAAGATGAAAACCATATTTTGTTAAGTGAAGTTTAGTTTTTGTTTGGAAAGTGAATACAATGTTTCCATTTTCAAGAAGCAGCCAAATGTTCTCAATTGAAAGTATTGGAGAAATAGTAGTATAGTAGATGTGATTAAGACAGAATTGCACAAAAACGTGTGGACTCTCAAACATGAAATCCACTTATTGGAAGAGATTCTCGTTCACCTAAAGGATACTTTAAATTAACTTACATTCTACTAATATATATTACTATAAATTCATAATTCTGAAAGAATCAAGTTTTTTATGTGCTGATTGAAATTTGAATGAGTTATAACCATTTGAAAGCAACTCAAAATAATAGCTGATTGCTACAATTTTATTATTTTTTTCTTTTGAGTTGGATAGAAAAACAAAATACAACAAAAACAAAATTTTTAGTTTTCAATCCAACAGCTACCAAAAGTTGAAGCTGAAGACAAAACTTCATTTAGGCATTCATTGACAAATTATGGAATCAAACATTTCAAATCATTACTTAATTCGTTATTCGACATTCAATGTACAATCAAAATTATTTTCATGATAATGTATGGAACGGAATGAATTCAATGTTTCTTTCCATTCAACATCAATTATATTGAATTCATCTCGCTGGAATATCGCGTGAAACAAGAACATGAGAGAATCGGCACTGATAGTACTCTATTTGATCGTCAGTCTCGTCACGAAAAATCACAGATGTACAAGTAATTATCTTCCCGACAGCCGCTAATTTATTTACATGCGCCGGGGTTGAACCCGAAACTATAAGAAACGATTACGAGATGAAAGATAAGGCTGCACCTCGGACCTCAAATGAGGGTAAGTAGATGGCTGGTATCGCCTGTACGAAGCGATTGGGTGCCTTAAACTAGGCATTTGTTGCAGATGTGAGGCACCACCGTCGCCTAAATCGAGCTGCATTTCCTGTTGATCCTGAATCTGCATTTGCGCCATTGTTGAAGTTGCCATTGCCACATCAGGCATTATGTCAGATAGGTGGCCGTCGCTGCACGAACTCGATTCCGGCTCACCGGGCAATCGAAATTCTCCCTCGACGACCAGGGCAGGCAATTCGTGTCTCGGGGGGAAATTTGACCTTGGCAACGTCATACGACCTTGACACAACAGCATGCCCGACTTCTCTGGCGATTGCACGATATTCCCTTCGTATTTCTTGTCTTCTTCTGGCTGATATATTGCTAGATGATGATAGTTCTCCAGCATATCGGCCACTGGATCGGGCAAGTTGAATTCTCTGACAACACGTAGACGAATCTGACGACCTATTTCTTGTCGCGAAGAAAGGGGCATATTGATCGCCCTCTGACAACCAGGAGACGCCCGCAGTTTTTGCTCGCGTTTCAGCATTGCGTTCATAATATCTGGATCAGGTACAGGTAGGACGGATGCTAGAACGTCCACTCCAACAGGTCCACTGCAAATTATTCAAAATATATCGGACTGAGGTTTATAAACTTTGAGATAAAGTTATACAATCTATTATGATATGACCACTTACCGACGTGGCTGTTCATCAACCATATACAATGTATCAGGTATATCTTGCATGTACCGCGCCCTCCTCATCCTCATCATTTCAACCTCCTGAACAAGCTGATCTTCGACTAGCACTTTAACTTCATCATAATACGGCATGAACAGTCGCGGTTGGACGAACAAACCGTTGTTTTTGCCAGAACGAATCCACGCGTTTACTCTGAGATTCTCCCGCTCGCCGCCTATCATGTGGCTTGGAGGAGTGCTGACCAAACCCCTGCGAATCGCTTGGTTCAGAACGTCGCTGTTAGGTGGCAAGATATGGTCCATCCGAACCAATGGCAGTAAATCGCAGAGTATTTCTCTTAGTTCAACGTCGCTCAAGTCGCGTTTTTTGATCCCCTTACGTGCCACTGAATGAGCTGTATGACTCACAATGTTTGGTTCTGTGGGACATTTAGGATATATAACTAACTTATGTAATAGAGTGCGTCTCTTACCCCTGTCTTCCATTCTTCTGATGAGTTCGCATTCGCCCCACTTGAGAACAGCCGTTAAAATTTCCAATTCGCTCGCTTGCAGAAATGGACTTTTCAATACTTCAATTAGATGCGTCTTGTCCAGCTGCTGCAAAACGGGCGATTGTGTGATTGGTTGAAACTCCTCCCTCAGGAAATGGAGTGCCTGAAAATATATTGACATTGGAGTATTCAAACGATGCGAAATAATCTCACCTGTCTATGAACCCACGCAGAACCATAAGGCTGTCTGGCCCATTGGAGAACTGAGGGTAACGTTTCCAAAGACAACCATTCTAGTATAAGGTCTTCGCAACCTTGTGCCAAAATATCCAATTCAAGAAATCGCCCAATTTGGAATAATTCCATGGCTTCTTCAATGGGCGACAACCTTGCACGTCCTGTATGGGTGAGTGCTTGGGCTTCTCCTAGGCCACCTCCACAACCGTTACGTGAAATCAAATTTAAATCGACCTGGTCCAAATAAATTGCGTGCAATAAAACTCGCGCGTACCTGGAACAATTAATCACAGATAAGATACATTGTTTCACAGATAACATCACAATACCTTTTAGGTATAACACTTTCATCTAAAACTATTCTGGTCGGAATATGGAGAGCCCTTTCGGTGTGTTCCTCGCCACTGCGGGATCTCCTTTGTAACAAATTTCTGAAAAAAGGGGACCTTGCTGAAAGAATTGCCTTATGACACGGTAATTCCAGTTTTGGTCTGTAAAATGATTTTAATGTAAACGCGTAGTGTTTTGATTAGGGTAGACGAACCGAAATCCGTACTCAGAACTGCCAGAGTCTGGTCGTTGACAATCTGAGCCGTCGGACGTGAAGACGAGAGCAGCGTCGGCATAATCTCCGGTTTCCAATAAATACCGTAAGTCTGCGTCCAAAGCATTTGGCGTGCCGAATTCTTCTCTCAATCTCCGTAGCAAATTGATATCGATGTTCGTGTCGTGTGGACAGATATCTCCCGTATATAAATAGCGCAACAAAGCAGAAAATAATTGCACATCCACAGTGGTCGTTCGCAGCTCTAAGCATATTCGTGCCCCATATCCAGGGCAACCTAAAAAAACATAGCAAATAATTGTCTCTATGAACAACAGTTCGAAACCTGCCTGTTAGGAGATCCCTAAAATAGGGACATCGTGCCGAAAGCAGAGCTCGATGAATCGGAAAGCAAGCTCCTCTGTACACAAGGTCGGCGTCAGTGCAGTACTTGAAATCATACAGCGCCGATAAGTCTTGTTTGAACGTGGCCGCCGGCGGTCTGGCCAGCTCCGCTTGAACACATAAATCTTTGAGGGCTGCCAGAGCTTCATACTCCTCCAAAAGAGCAGCGATCTCCAGAGCGCTCCAATCGCTCACCAACTCCCTAAGCATGCGACCGTGATCGCACGCCTTCGACGAACGTCTACGTCTTATCAACTTTTTCTTCAAAGTTGCAAATCCAGTTACTTTCTTTTTCTTTTCTCTGTAATATAGGATGAGCGAACTATGTTGACTAAATCTGTCTTTTTAAAGAAATAGCTATATTATTTGACAATTTGTAATCTCGATTAAGGCGGCATGAACTTTCCAAAAACTCATCGACTTAAGACGAATTCTCTAGGAATTCCAAGGAACGTTTGCATATTTTCTAGAAATTTCAAAGATAAGTCATTGAACGTCCAGAAAATGCGAAACAATAAAAAAAAATTTCCTAGATTTATATTGAGTAACTGATGAATTTTTTGGAGACTCACAAAAAACTCATGTTCCAAAAAATTAAAAGTTTACTGCCTGAAACATTAATATTATTGTATTGATTATGTCAAAAGTTGTAGCAGTTCTGGCTATGTGTGTCGCTGAACTTTACATAACATCTATTTCATGTCGAACGTAAAATCTTCGTCAATCAACACTTTGAAACTAATTATGTACCTGCACATAGAGCAAAGAATCTCTTTTCTCAATGGAACAATATATATGTTCAAGTATTGAAACTGAAGGTTGATGCAATCGCAAATCAATTCAGTTGAATTAAACACCGTATACATATTTCGAATTGTACTTCAACACGCTTACTAACTATAATATATCTCACCTGACAACGACACCAATGGGAACAGCACCATCATGCAAACCCATGGTTGGATCTACGCCTGCAGCAGTCGACGCATTAACACCCATCCTGAGTACAAACTCTTCAGTCATGTACTGTTCGTTATCGACACTCCACCAATTGTGCTGCAGTGCACAAGGAAATAAACAACCAAAAATGTTCATCGCTTGCCCAGACCCACGCCTGGAGAACAGACACAGTCTGTAAAAAGAGATGTTTGGTTAAAATCAGGAGGCGTTATGATTACGAATATTATTATGACCTCATTTGACATTTCAGGAATATCCTTAGGAACCGAACACTGAGTGCTATCGAATTTGTGAAAATTTTTGTTTAAAGCTGTAGATGACGTCGATAGCTTCAAAAATACAAATTATTATGAATTGAAAAACGTACCCGCTTAATTATCCCATGTTTATATTGATTGTTGTGAAGATCACAGTTATGTTATTGTAAACAAAATATTTACATTCTTGGGAGGTTAACTTGTAAGTGAAGAATCTTACTCACCTGGGCGTAGAAAATTGGTCATTACATTCATAATTGTACACTGTTTAGGGTTGAAATCACGAACATCCATCGAAAATATGGAAATATTTCATATCGAAGTAGCCATGTTTATAGTCCAAGTGGCAAATAATTACCCATTCACTAGCACATGAGTTCAGAAAATCATTGGTGATCGATTACGAACTACATTTTGATATAACAGTTATACCAAAACAGGATACAATACAACTGGTCACCAATCAATGTAATGTCCGTATTTTACGAACTAAACACCCCGCGGTTTCAGAACTATCCATGTCCTCTCGCGTTAACAAATATCAATATTTTTATTATTTCAAGAAATTTGCAACATCGCAACATCTATTCACCTATATTGGCATTTGCCGTCCATTTTTATAATAAGTAGGTCGAAACACGCACCCATCTACACAGAAGTACCTCAGAGTTCTATGACTTCTGTCATTGCGTTTCTTCAACAAACTTCGTAAACGTACTAACAACTGGTTCATGAACAGAAATGGAATATTCTTTTAAAATCAGTAATTCTGTCTTAAAATTGCATTCATACAAACCATTCCTGAAGAGAGGAATGACAGTAGTTCCATGGCTTCACTTCACAAACAACAGGTAGATCAATCCTCTTGACAACTAGGTAATTAATCATTAAAAATTTAGGTTAATTGTTGGTGGTGGAAGTTGCAGCTGTGTTTGTTTGTTTGTGAATTGATCGGTTTTATTTTAGTGTCACCCATTTGGAATCTCTTTCCTTATTCACGCTGAAGGGGTAATGATATTTAATAAACGCAATGTCGAATCGATTCCGATAAGTAATTGATTCGAAAACTATTTCAGTGACCTTCCCTAATAATTGTGCTCAATAATATTGGCCAGGGGCATAAATATTCCGGACCGGTTTTGATTGAAAATATGGCTGATAGTATAGAAATAAAACCGCTTGTCGTCACTAAAACCACTATTTCCGATTGTCCGGTCACTGATCCAGCTTACAATGTTAAAGTAAGTAATTATATAAATTGTTTGTAATTATTTAATGGACAGATGGTTGTGAATGTAAATTCCGAAATATCTCATCATTTGGCACATTTTATCCCTTCACTGGGTCAATTACCTTGCAATTACCCCTTGCTGAAACAATAGGAAAACACTTATTTGATCCTGTGTATGAGAAAACGAGTAAGAAATGTACGGTTACCTATATATTGAATGATCTGTTTTAGGGTGTAGAAGAATCAAATGCTTTCATCTCCCGTTCTAAGTTGGTAAGATATACATTTAAAAATTATGTGTATGCTTTACCTTCTTTACTACTGTTCCCAATTTTGTTCAATGCTATCCTTATTTCAATGTATGAGCCGTATTTAACCAGATTACCAGTGAATACCACCTTTATGATTTCAATTGGTTTTATATTGTTTTCTAGGTTATAAGTATGTGGTAATTAAGCTGGAAAGAAAAAAAAACTTGGTGGAAAATATGTATTCATATTTACATCTGTCGAACAGTCACTAGTAATCATTCGGAGGACGTTTCTCCTGTTGGTATTTACTGGTAATCCACTATACAGCTTTAGTTATGGAATTATTTTACAATATGAGTCCTTTGAACTTTTTACAAATATTGAATTAAGGATTGCAGACTATTGCATGGAATGCTTTTCAAATGGCTTTTTTCTCTACTAATCACACAGAAGAATTTATGGAAGAGGAACCTATTTCAGCCACATAGCAAAACATATTAACGTTGAACACTTGTACCGAATCTCACAAAAAAATATTTGAATATATAAAACTTTCTTAAAGTTTTTCGTTTTCTTTGTATGCGTTTCAGGAACTCGTATATCAAATCTAGTGATAAGGGTCGCTCGTTCATTTAAAACACCGTATGATATTTTTGAGAATTTTGAAAATATACAATGGCAATCAAGTTTTTTCGTAACTTTTTTTTCTTCAGCGCATTTTTTCCTTTTCGTTAAGCTCCGACGGAGTGACTGCGGTTTAAGGGATGTTGGCGGCGAGGACGACCGCCCCTACTCCATCCTCCACAACATCCTCAGCCGAATCGTACTCGTAATACAAGCATGAATTATGTGAATTTCAGTAATATATAGGGTGTCCGGGAAAATGTGGTAGATCGAATTAAGATAGCATATTAAAAAATAAGATTCCCATAATTTTTTTCCTAGCGGCCCTCCCTGCGGAGGACGCCACTGGTAATCAGTTTTTCTTGAATAACTTTTAAACTACTTAAGATAATTTGATGAACATTTAATACGATAAACAGTAGTAAGGACCTCTTAAAATACTGCATAATTAGCTTGTTTAGTTTATCAGGGGCGGACTAGGTTGTACATTTTATTGCTTACATTTTTAACACCCTGTGTGATAAGGAGTTAAAAAAAATAAATTTGAATACTTTGAACAATAAGCTGAAGAAAAAGTACTCTTGTTCATTATCGATAAAATGAACCGTTTTCGAGAAAAAAAAATTAAAAGAATTAATGTTTTATTTTTATTGAAGAGAAACCATGATTTCTAATTTTTTTGTCTGCAGCAACGTGTGTTACGAAAGACATTCAAGGAACAGAAAAATTCAAGTTTAGGTTATTTAATCAATGCAGTTTAAAAGTTAAAAGAAAAATTGATTACCAGTGGCGTACCTTCGTAGGGAGGGCCGCTAGGAAAAAAAATTATGGGAACTTGTCATCTTATTTTTTAATGTTCTATCTGAATCCGAGAGGTCTCCCACATTTTCCCGGACAGCCTGTACATTCTTACCGTCATAAACATTATGGGAACAATCGGTTTAAGTTGAATAATCTTGTGGATTGCACCACTTTCTGCTCTAGTCATCGTTCGCTGCTTAGTGTTAACGAATGTACTAAAATTATTTAAAGGTACAGTATTATACAATATATTACATATATGTGGTGTTCAGTATATTTCAAAAGTACGCCACACTAATCGATGCTTGGTGGTACTAAAAAGTACCTAATACTGCGAAGCAAATCTTCACGCTGGTGGCCTACGCGACTCTTAATGAATTCGTAATATTTTTCCATTGTAATCCAAATTTTAGCCATTGTTAATAAGTAATATTTACGAATAAGATAAGAATTCAACGAACAGATTAACCGATAACTTATCTAAAGTAGCAGAAAATCTTCAATGTTCAGTCGAATGAATCCTTTCATAAATATTTTATTTTCTGTGAAGTGATACGGAGAATGGCGGAAGCAAATCAAACGGTATATAAATAATAGGAATAAATTGATCCGTTTTATCACTATTGGTGGCTGTGATTTCATTCATTTCTTTACGAGCTGCGAATTATTTTTGCTCTAATATTCATTTATCTGAATTGCATTGCTAGGAGCACTACGAGACGTTTCGTACATTTTCGTCATTACCGTCAACCTTCCTATATTTTGCAGGACGCAAAAACTTCGAGCGCCCTCAAGAAATCGAGTCGCTACCGGAGTCGCTCCTTATCAGCATCATCGACAGACAGCTATAGTTCAGGTAGATGTTTGTTCATTTTTGGGATGCAAGTGTCCCAAAGAGAGAATTGACAATTAACTTTGGAGTGGGATAATTTGCTTGCGAAAATTCAATATGTTACGAAACGTTGTAGCCTCGTGCACGGGCAGCAGTTCAGAAGATGACGATGTGTCGCCGAGAGAAAAAGTTCAAAAGAATTCCAGCGGAAACTTCGATTTTTGCGTGCGAAACATCAATGACCACGCTTTCGGTCGACGAGAAATCGAAATAGCCGAACAAGGTGCGTAAAGAAAACCACTTTTTATTGTACAAAAGCAAGATGCAAAAGACATTTCCAATGTGATCCGTTCTTGTAAAATTTCAAATTCTATCGATTAATTGTTTTACTTTATATTAAAAAGCCTAATAAATGGGTCTGTTTATTGATACAATAACTTATTGATTCAGTAAAACCACTTACGATCATTCCTTGTTTTGACGACGATACTGTCTCAATATTTTGTGGAAATTCTAAATGAATAAAATTTTTCTATGGTAACCGCATTGAGATTTGTTCAAAATATTCTTACTCAACCATCGATTATTGTAGAAATGCCTGGTATAATGGCACTCAGGCGCCGTGCAGCCGACGATAAACCTTTAAAAAATGCTAAAATCGTGGGTTGTACTCACATAAATGCACAGACGGCCGTCCTGATAGAAACGTTAGCTGCGCTGGGCGCAAATCTGAGGTGGGCAGCTTGTAATATATACTCGACTCAAAACGAAGTTGCGTCTGCCTTGGCGGAAGCTGGATTTTCGATTTTCGCTTGGCGTAGTGAAACTGAGGAGGATTTCTGGTGGTGTATCGATAAGTGCGTTAATGCCGAAAATTGGCAGCCCAATATGATATTGGATGACGGAGGTGACGCAACGCATCTGATGCTCAAGAAATATCCAGCTATATTTAAATTGATTAAAGGTGAAAAAAATATAGCAATTAAATGGCTCTAATGGACATAATTCCAGGAATTGTTGAAGAAAGTGTAACCGGTGTTCATCGTTTGTATCAGTTGTCGAAAGCAGGCAAACTGACTGTTCCGGCTATGAATGTTAATGATTCTGTTACTAAAACTAAGTACGACAATTTGTATAGCTGTAGGGAATCAATAATCGACAGGTACTTTATAAGGTGTCTTGTCAGTACTATTTTCGTTACAAGTATTCTTTGTAGCTTGAAGAGATCAACTGACTTAATGTTTGGTGGTAAGCAAGCTGTTATTTGTGGTTATGGCGAAGTTGGTAAAGGCTGTTCCCAAGCTTTAAAAGGCTTAGGATGTATAGTATACGTGACTGAGATTGATCCCATCTGTGCCCTGCAAGCAAGGTAGATCTGTTCTAATCTTTTCAATCCCAAATGGCATCTACGAATAATCTTTTTAGTATGGATGGAAACAGGGTAGTTAAATTAAATGAAGTGATTCGTAATGTTGATATAGTAATAACGGCAACAGGTAATAAAAATGTGGTCACACGAGATCATATGGATAAGATGAAAAATGGATGTATCGTTTGTAATATGGGTCATTCAAACACTGAAATCGACGTTGTAAGTCAATTCTCAGTTCATATCTTATCGCAACTGAATCGTTACATAGCAGTAATCAAAATATTTCAGAATAATCTAAGAACTCCAGATTTGACGTGGGAAAAAGTTCGTTCTCAAGTTGATCACGTAATTTGGCCTGATGGTAAACGCATCATTTTATTAGCGGAAGGACGACTAGTTAATTTGAGTTGTTCGAGTCTTCCGTCTTTCGTGGTTTCTATCACATCGGCTACTCAGGCTTTAGCACTCATAGAACTTTTTAATGCTCCACCGGGCAGATACAAATCTGACGTCTATCTGTTACCCAAAAAGATGGGTATTGACGATTTCTTTTCAGTTGGTGGGAATGTTTGATACTAATTTTAATTCCAGATGAATATGTAGCAAGTTTGCATCTGCCCACTTTTGATGCCCATTTAACAGAATTGACCGATGAACAAGCTAAATACATGGGACTGAACAAAGCCGGGCCTTTTAAACCTAATTACTATAGGTATGACGATTTTTGCAATATTTTGGAAATATCATCATCAAATGTTTTAGGTATTAAAATAACTCGACTGTGAGGAGAAAGCCGTTCAAATATTAAATATACATATGTCGAGTAAGTGGCCATTGGTTAGTTGATTTTTCAGTATTATAACTGTCTATTGTTAATAACTGGACAGTTCGATTTAGTTCAATTTAGTGCTATTGTTATTCATGAATGTTAAATTATACAAATGCTCTTTTATCGCCACATTTCAATTGGAATGAAATACATACTTTTTTAAATTATCATTTATTAAGTGCCTTTTAAATATGTAACGCTTCTCTTCCAGAACCAGGTTATTTAGCGTAGTGCCTACGTATATTTTATAGACAAGTGTAAAGATGTGAAAATTTAAGCTTGTTATCAATAGATAAATTAACTACATCTTAAAACAAGCCATTATCTCTGTGTTCAATTTCTTTTCCGTTGACAGATAATCTGAGTAATTAATAAATTAATTAAATAAACGACTTTGGTTTTGTTATTTTGCCATCATCCTCATATTTGTCAGGAAACAAACTAAGTGACGCTTTGTTTAGTCCAGTCAATGGAGAAATTTCACGGAGAAAATTAATTACCCAGTGGAAATTGTTCAAGGTTGTGAGTACCATATGAGGTTTCCATAAGGACTGCTATCGAGCGTCCTAGGGGGTGGGGGTGCAGTTCAAACTTTCGAAATCACACGTTTTCGCTTCCAGTTTTTAAACTATGGATTTTCTTGGAAATGTCTTCAAGCGAAAGTTTTAGATAACACAAATACCTTTAGTATGAATTTTTTTTCGTTCCATTTGGGTTGACTGTTAACAAGAAAACTGCAAAAAACTTCTCAAAATAGGGGTTTTTTGCAAACGTGATATTTATGACGCCAAATTTTTTTTGATATTTTTTATCATCTTGAAATGAAGCTTTTATAGCATCAAATCAAACTGAATGAAAAAAAATTGTAACATTCATCGTTCACGACATATAACAATTTGTTTATAAAAAACTGCCTTTTTCAGGACAAAAGGTGCTAGTTGTCGGCAATGTTTTTCAATTTTTTTTGATTAATTATTATAGCTGAAGACCCATATTTTACACTGCTGAAAAGTTTTAGACTAGGAAATGCGAAAAAGACTATTTTTTTCAACATTGAAAATGAGGTACATTTTTTTCCATAAACAAATAGCCTCAGACGGTTCATTTTGATCTTCAGAAATTCCGTTTTCTCGCGAATGAAAATAAGCATTGAAATAAAGGGCTTCACGTTCCAAGAAATCTTCTAATACTTTTTGAATGCGAGTTGCATTTTTTTTTCTTAAAAACATCACAGTGGCTTAATAAAGAACAATTTAGGAATTAATTTAACTTCATACTCTTCCCAATGAATTATATTTTATGTTGCTTCAGAGGAATATGAAATAAACCATGTGTTTGTGGGAAAAAAAATGAAAATTTGGACGGGTCGTCGCATTCTCGTCTTGGGTCGATGGGGTCTTGGAGGGAATAGCAGTTCGGCGCGAATCCTAGTCGTGACTGCCTTCATAATCTTCGTGCGATTGTTTTGGAAAACTTAATCCAAAATTACAAACAACAACCCACTCGAGTTTTAAAGCAAAGTGCCGACTGTGTCGACTGGACGGGATGAAATCTCCTCCATTCGGATTGAAGATGAGTGTGTAACGGAATTGAATCAAATTGTCACCTGTTTATTTGTATTAAAAACAAGCATATTGTCACTTTTTCTTTCAACATTATAAAATATAATTCATTAGGAAAAGTATGAACTTGAATTAATTCTGAAATTGTAGTTTGTACAGCCACTGTGACGTTTTTTAAAAAAAAATGCAACTCGCGTTCAAAAAGTCGTACAAGATTTCTTGGAGTGTCAAGTTCTTTATTACAATCCTTTTTTCCATTCGCGAGAAAATGAAATTTCTTAAGATCAAAATAAACCGTCTGAGGCTATTTGTTTATAAAAACAAAGTACCTTATTTTCAATGTCGTAAAAAGTAGTCTTTCTCCCATTTTCTAGTCTGAAAATTTTCAGGAAAGTTAAAGATGAGTCTTCAGCTATAATACTTAAACAAAAAAAATCGAAAAATATTGCCGACAACTAGCACGTTTCATCGTGAAAAAGGCAGTTTTTTTATAAACAAATTGCTATATCTCGTGAACGATGAACGTAATAATTGTTTTTTTGATTAAGTTTGATTTGATGCTATAAAAGCTTCATTTTAAAATGATGACAAATATCAAAAGAAATTTGGCGTCGTAAATATCACGTTTAGAAAAAACGACTATTTTGAGAATTTTTTTCCAGTTTTCTTGTTAACCGTCAACCCAAATTGAACGAAACCAAATTCAAGGTGAAGATATTGCTGGCATCTAAAACATTTGTTTGAAGATATTTTCAAGAAAATCAATAGTTTAAAATCTAGAAGCGAAAAGGTGTGATTTCAAAATTTTGTACTGCACCCCCACCCCCTACGACGGTCGATAGCAGTCCTTATGAAAACCTCATATTGTACTGACAACCCTAAACGATTTCCACTGGGCTACTGCCTGTAATTAATTTTTTTTTATTTAGCACTGAAAATTTCTCTATTGACTGGACTATTTGTTGTACCGCTCAGATTATGCGCTACGTACAACCTCGATATGCGCCTCCATCAAAATAAATCTGTAAATAACTCTTCTGGCACTTTTACCAATTAAAAATTCAATTCCCAAAAGAAATAAGTTCTAAAAGACACCGACTCCGGTAAATTAGAGGAATCAACAACCTTCTCCGGTGAAACTCTGAAAAACCGACCGCGGTTCAGGAGAAGGGGGCGCCGTAGGCGTCCCCGGAGCCGCCGACGGCTCCGGCAGGGCGCCGGAGGCGCCGCTACTCCGTACTCCACAACCTCAGATTGAAGGTATTTCTCCCCACCCCCTAGGACGGTCGATAGCAGTCCTTATGAAAACCTCATATTGTACTGACAACCCTAAACGATTTCCACTGCGCCACGACCTGTAATTAATTTTTTTTTATTTAGCATTGGAAATTTCTCTATTGACTGGACTAGTTCTACCTGAAAAATTTTTGTTATTATTCTTCATATTTCTTATGAAGTCTAGTCAAAAATAGGTACATTTCCTTGGACCACTTGTTAATTAAAGTTTCCAAAATGCAAGAAAAATCTAATTTGGCATCATATATCTCAACTGAAATTTGCATTAAAAAAAACTTTTTTCCAGGAAGAAATAAGATACAATAATGTTTTATCAAACGTATAATTGAAACACAAAATAGAAATCATATTTCTTTTAAGAACACTTTGAACTTTCTTGTGCTGAAATAACGAATACATAAAAAAAGAACACAGAAAATACATCAACTCTAAACTGAAGCAATAAACACGAAAATCGAGTGAAACTATTTTCAATTATCATAAAAACGCAAATCAAAGAATACAGTTGAAGAACAGTCGTTTCAAAATGAAAACGAAAAATTTATCAATCAATTTTTGTCTTGCTTATAATTTTGCTAGAATAATTGTAAAAAACGAAAAAAAATTTTATACACCCTCATTAAGAACACTATCGTAAAACGACAAAATAACAGTAAAATTAGTACAAGAAATATTCCTTCACTTCCACATCTCCGAGCTAATATTTAAAACGTATTATGAACAGAAAAGTTCTCTCTTGCTAGTAAATCAAGCAATCTAAGATAACTGATGACAATCACCTACATGTGTAATACGATTCATCAAGACAAATATCTTTCATTATCAAACCTTTGTGCTAAGAGCACACAAATAATGGAAAACATAAAAAGTCAACTAAAAACTAAGACAGTAAAAACATTCGAAAACAATTCAAATAAAATAAAATTAGAAATCAAGTCATTCAAAAAAAAAACAGTTTTTCTTTCTTAGTAGTAAGGGCAATCTCAAACGAAAATAGCAAATCTCTTCAAATTAATGAGAAGTCTAGTACGTAGAATTTCTACTCTTTTGCCCCATGAGCATTATCTTCATTTGGAGGAGGAGATGACTGACTCTTGCCCGTGTTTGTGATCTTGTTTACCAAACTCAACTGGGTTTGAATCAATTTCAGTTCATCCTGTAGGCACCTGAGTTCAATTTCCTTTTTGGTAGCCTTAGGTGGCGCCTCTGCAGGATCTTGTTCAATTATTTCGGAGATGGGTTCGATGTTATTTGCCTTAAGCAGTTTCAAGTACGAGACTGATCCAGCTGCAACTGTCTGCATAGTTTTTGTAACTGCTGAAACTTTTTGTTAAAATTTAGTGTTTCCATTTCTTGCTTGTGCATTTCGGTTGTCAGCTCAAGTATTGTTTTTTCTGCGTTTTCAAATCTTTGCTTCCAAGTATTGGCGTCTTTGCTGAGGAAAGCGATTCTTTTAGTCATTTTCATCATTCCACCTTTACAGTCTTCGACCATCTGATTGCTTTTGGTTAATGTGCTCTCGTAAGTTTCATACTGACTTTTTTAGATGGCTATGTGCTCTTCAAGCTTTTCGATAGTTTTTTCGAGTACTTGATTGTGTGATGTGCTGTTTGTTAGTTCCACTTGAAGTACTTTAATTTCCTTTTCTGCTTTGGAAATATTAGCTGCGGCAAGTTGTCTTTTTAATTCAATTTGTTTGCTTAGTTTTTTCACGTCATTTTCTCTATCACTGAATTGTTGGTAAAGTTCCCCTATTTTTGCTATCATATTTTGGTTATCTCCTTGTAATTTCATGTTGGTTTCTTGATTTTCATCCATCATATTACTTATGTCATTAAGAGTTCTTTGGAACTATATAAAATGTTAATGAGCAGTACGAGGAGTAACTAAAATACGGCATAAAGGAGCTAGAAAACGAAATAGGGGAAGAATATTGTTAGATGTCCTCTTCTGTTTTGTTTGAACGTGTACCTGTCGCACACCAACCGAGATGCGATCAAATAAATTTGTTCAATAACGACCTAAGTCAAATTGTGTTGTCACAGTTTATTCCACAATTATTTTGGAGTATTGAGTAGCAAACAGTGCATAGTCCAGCTTCCAAGTACAATCCAGTTTTAAACAATCTTCTCATATCTTTGGAGTTGAACCTAAACCACTCCCTTGGTATCTTCGACGCTACACCGTCGAGAGCGATCAGCAGTTCGTTCACAGCTCATCTGGACTTCAAGTCTTTTCTCCCGACATTAGCATGGAGAATGTTCTGATCCTGTTGCTGTTATTCTTCCCATCATCAGCCGCACAACTACACAACCACACCCTTTCTTCCTCTGGCAACATCTCATTCAAGTTTCTTTAAGCAATATGTGGAACTAAACTCATAAAAAAATTGAAAAGCACAGATTGGTGCAAAATTGAAATATTTTAGTTGGTTTATAACACAGTGAAGTACTAGTAAAGAAGAGATCTTTATTGGTAAAGAGAACCAAGAATAATTTACTGAACTATTATTACATAGTTATAACAAGACAGAAATTCAATATCTAAGGATCATCTAACAGGGTAATATACATAATCTAAGCTTAAGTTTCACAAAGTATAAAACCTGCTGAATGAACTTATTCGGAGGAACTGTGTGAAGCACAAACAAATCAAAATCGTTCAAAATGCGTTATATGTAATTCAGTTGCAGAAGTTGTATTTCAATGAAAATCTAGTTAGTGTTGAAAAGAGATGTTTCGGCCCACTAGCCTACGTATTGAAATACACCTTTAGCCCTACACCAACACATAAATATCTAAATACATATTCTGAAGTAAATATATACAATGTTATGTGAAGGCCTGTTTACTACATCATCCAACAATGTTTTAGTTTCGTTGCATTATAAAAATATATGTAAATATTTATTCCGCTAGACTACCAGCTTTCCGGTTTGTTAAGAGAAATTAGTACCTTGAGTGGGAGCTTTCATCTAGAACCCAAGTCAGAATAGTTTATCAGTCAAAGTAATACAAGTGGATTTATAGTCATCAGCATGTAATTTGTCGGGACACATAACATATACGGCTGCAATGATTTTTTGTCTTTAAATTTAAATTTAAAACAAATCTAGGAGCACGTTGTTTGAAAGTACGGATATTTGTCTTAACTACGAGACGCACAACGTGTTAATAAGTACAAATCCACTTTAGATGACGAGATTCGCGTTGTAACATTGTGTTTAGTGAAACTAAACTGGTAGCACCAAATATATTATTCAAATGCCCAGGAACGTGTGGTGTATATTTATAGTATTAACAATTTTGCTGAAACACTGCTTCAATGGAAGTTTGAGCAAAATTTGCTATTAACAATAACTGTCCAATTTCATCCATCCTTATGATCTGACATGTGTTCTTTTTTCACTTGTGAAGTGATTGAAGAAACTGACCGCGGCACCAGTATTACTGATCCGTCTGCAGCGAACTGCAAACTGTAATGGTAGGGTGAATAATGGTTACCATCTGGGTCTCTTAAACTCTGAAACGAGACAAAAATAGACGATTGTTCAATTTTCTAACAACTAACCTGAAAAATATGTCGATAGAAGCGTTGATATTTGTCCTGCATTCGCTTCAATTCGTTTTGGGTGTACTCATATTCGTTCGTAATTTGCATTTTTTTATCTTTCACTTCTTTAACTTCGTCCGCCAGGGAATTGATTTGATCTAGTTTACGTTTCCGGCAATTTTGTGCCGCTACTTTATTCTTTCCCCTAGAAACGAAAATTAAATCCAGCTAAAAAATATGGTGGTCGAGTTACCTTCTTCGAATGTCCCGAATGAGGCTCAACTGAGCTTCGCTCAGGTCGTATTTCGACAGTCTTTCATTAAACTCGTCCATTGGTAAGTTTATAATATCGTCAACGGTGATTGGTATATTCAATGCCCTCGCTCGTTTTTCGTCTCTCGTCAAATGCTCGTCATCTGATCTTCTAGATTTCGTTTTGTCTCTAGACATCGGTCGAGGTATTGCACCAGAACTTTCTGGCGGTAAACTGTACGTGTGGTTCTGTTGGATGTGTGTTATCGGAGTGCGCACAAGGGGAGAATGGTGTCGGTTGAACTCCACTGAACAGGAATATTTTTGCTCAGCAACTTTCGGCACCATTTCTTGCTCGACGTGGGTCACATTTGCGAACGAGGTTGAAGGTACTGAAGCGTCTCTGTATTCGTATTTTATCGAGGTAGGGGGAGGGTGGTTTATTGCTGTCGATGCGTTGCCTTGTTCCTAAAACAAGGAAATTAAATTTTCGAGATGGATAATGAAAAAAAAAAACAAACAATTGTGAAACATAAATAATGTTAGAATTGCACCGTCAGAAATCACCTAACTTTAAGGACCAGGAATTGGGATCTTCGTTTTCCCTCCATCAATACGCACAATTATTTAACGCTTTTTATGGGGCTGTTGGTTCCGAGAATTCCTATCAATAGAAAGGTTGAAATCGCCTACCTACCTGAAAATACCTCTTTCCAAACATTTGATGTTTCTTCTGTGCCACCGGCAGCCTGCCGGGATCAGAGGCAGTAAGGGAGTGATGCCTGCTCGAATAACTATAATCATAGGGCCGGTATTTCCTGAAATTGTTTCAATTTTAAATCGAGCGAAAAACTGAAATTAATTTTGAATATGTTCCCGCGCTCAATTGCATTTTCAAAGAAACCCTTCTGTTTGATTTGGTACTAACGTTTGATAATCGGTGACATAGTGATCGCCAACGGTATGACCGGAATCCGATCCACCGTCGCACCATTCGCCGTCAGACAGAGAAGGTACTCTTTCGGATCCCATAGAGCTGACTGCGCTGTCATTGGAGGCCTCTAATCTTTCCATTTCCGATCGCGTCACGCTGCCGGCACCGCCGCCGCCGCCGCCGCCTGCGGCACCACTGCACATATTCATGTTGCCGGCGATCGAATTGTTCGTATCAAGCATTCGCATCGTGTACATACCTGTGATGCGGTAATTGTTAAAAAATTGATTTCGACCGAAATCTGCTGACAAACCTTCATTCATTGCCATGTCCATAAGTTGAAGGTCTTCGTCATTCAAAATTGATGACAGAAAACCATCAGTTTGGCTGAATTCGCTGGAGTTATTCTAACAAAAACAATAAAACATTGTTTATATTTTTAAAGAAAGTTTCTTTCTTCGATCTTACTTGATAATACATGATATCATGACTGGGTTCCAGCTTGTAATGTGAGGCATGATTAGACTCTCCCATAGGTTCGCTACTATTCGTTAGATTCATGGATGTTGCTACCGCGTTGCCTAAATTTGTTGACCCTATACGTGCATATTTACTTAAGGAAACCGTTGCGAGGCGCAACTCTTACTTACCTATATTGCCAAAAGGTACAGTTCCGTTCATGTCTCCCATAGGCGGTGCGAGGGTTGCGTTGTGTAGAAGCACGCCACGCGTCGCTTCCGGGCCGTAGCTAACGTTATGGGGGTGGGAATGGTTGTAGGTGTGGAGAGGATGATGATGGCTGAAGGGATGGTGCATTGCACCGCTGTCCGACGGTCCAGGAAAACTCAATAAGTTCGCCAAATCTTGCCATCTCTGCTCCATACTCATCGTACGGACGAACGGCATCCGACCCTTGAATAAACAATAGCGCGTTATGTTAAGCTTCCGATTTCGCTTTGGGTAAAAACTCACTTGAAAAGCCCGATGGTGGGGGTGATGAAATTGGGGCGTTTGAATCATTTCGGTTATCGTATCCAAACTATCAACCGAATCTTCTGAAGAGGTGTGGGTCGGAAGAATTCGTTCGGTTAAAGAAATAGCAGAGTCTTCGTTTGTCAAAGGGGCAACGTCAGGTTCAGTCTAGAATATCATTAATCGCACTTTACCAAGGTTGGAATCATTCGGGGACTGATTCTGTTTACCTTCAGTTCATTCTCATTTAAATTAACTAATTGCAAAGCTTCATCCAACAGAAATTCTTCAAGAGGCAGAGGAAGATCTTCCAACGGCAAAGGACCGAGGGGCGAGCAACATCTCTCCTCGAGATTTTCATTGATCACATATTCACCTGAAAAGAGATTTCGATATGGATTTTATGAGGCTTATATAAAATGAGTAAAAATTTATTCCGAGGTGAATTTTACTGAGAATTTTATACCATGGAAAATTCTTTATACAAAATTCTCAAAGATTAATTGTCGTTCATTGAATAGATTATACGACAATTAGAAGTGTGCGATTATACATAAAACAACATGGACATTCAATAACGTTAAATTATTGTTCGGGAAGGAATTAAGGGATTCTATAAGGTGTAAGAAATGTTATTCGAGGGTTTCTGTAGCATCCTCTTCGCAGATTGTAGAACCTAAGTAACACAAATTCGTTGCAATTCTGCTTATTGTACTATACGAATTAATTTGAGAGATATACGCTTGTTATGTTATGTTTTTTTATGTAACTGATGGGGTCATCCACAAAAGTGGTGAACCTTGTCAAAAATATTTTTTTGGAATAAATATTTTTATTATTCGTTATTCGTTATCTTATGTACCTAATCATATTTCATATAGGATTTTAATGATTTTTTTTTGACAATAGATGTAATATTTTATTATTATGCACTGCTTGATTCTGGTTATGACAAAATAGAAGATAATCTTGTCTCAAGTTGATGTAGCAGTGCTTTTGTATATTTGAGCCCTTTAATTGTATCCAGTATGTACCTTTTGTGAAGTCGGATCGATTTTGTATAATTTTTCACAGTCGAAGCAATTAATTTCAATAAGTTATGCTTGATTTCGACGGCTGCTTTGTCTTTAAGTAATTCTTTGGATATTGGAATTGTTTCGATGGCCTTTCCTTCACTTCTGGAATGTAAGATTGTACGCTAAATATTGGTTTTTCATTCGGTGGTTTTTTTTGTTTCGTGGCGATTTTTATGATTTTTCAGATTTTTTTGTTATTTGTTGTATCGTGGCCAAAAAGTTGATTTTTCTATCTTTTTCTTCCTTTATAGCAAATTTTAATATTGGGTGGAAATTATTGTATTTTTTTAGTGCTTCTTCAGCATGATTACAATGACAAAGTCGTCTATATATCTCATGAAATTCGTAGATAGTTTCTTGAATGTACACTGTTACTTAATACTTGAGCTTTACGATGGAGATCGTTCGTTTTTGATTTTTGACAATTTTGACAATCAAGAAATTAAAATAAAAATAGAATGTCGTAATTGGTTGTTTGGGCATTTTTTCGTTAAACAAAAGTCGTGGGATGACGAACTTACAAAAACAAATTCTGAGAATTGATAGTCTATTCACAGTCACAGCCGACGCTGCTTTACTCGTTCTTGCAGGTACAATAGCAAACTTTCATTGTTCTTTCTTCCGGGAATGCGAACCCGTACAAATGTATCAATGGACTGAATTGAAGACATTCGTTTCTTTCGAGTTTGAATTATAAATAACTATTAGTTTTTACTATCGGATTAACAACGCAGAGAGAAACAATCATTTTCGCGATTAACGTTTTTAGTTTTTATCAGAACGAGTTTCTAATCTGTATTCAAGGAACTCAAATTATCCTACGATTAGTTGAAATAATCAATTCCAGCTGTATATATTTTTTTCTTTAAATTACAAATGAAAGATAAATTTTTTTTATTGTTCGATAATTTTGATTGATTTTCGTTCAATTTTTTAGCAGTTATCTGGTTATTGATTTTGTATCGAAAAAAAGAAAAAAATTAATTTGAACATTGACTTACATCAAGTGTCGGCCTCAGTAATTTCATTTTGAAATTGATTGTTTTGAATTGATTTGCATAACATAGAAATGTTGTAAAATATAAATGTAAGAGAATCTGTATTTGGCCTTACTGGTTCATATGCTTGAGCATCTTTGAAATACTCTCGGAAATAAAATTAAATATATTTAACCTCATTTGTTAATTGTTGTCGTTCAAATTCAATAAAAATAGAAGAGGTCAAACAACAAACAAGCCTCGTTTATGAGGTACATTATCTCAATAGTTTGATGATTTTTTTTGTTAATACAAAAAAGTTTGTTTTTATTAATTTCAAATCAATAAATTTTGTTATCTTTTGATTTAGTACGGATAAAGCAAAAGTTCAATGGTTACTTTGACTGAAATTAGTAATCTATTGGTAATAGAGATTGAGAATGATTTGATACACTTGGGTGATTCTTTTTCAAATCAAACAGACGCTGGCAATTTTTTTTGGAAATGCGTACGGAGATGCACCTTAGTGGAAACGACAGCTCAAACCTTCAACTTCCTCATGCTGTATGCTTTTTTTTTCAATATGAGGATTGAGGCTGCCCTTACCGAAAATAATGCTCACTCCCATCGAAAAAAAGCAATTATCCTCAATTTAAGTGACTTATTCCTGAGGTTATCATCTTTGGGAGTAAAGATTCGTATTCTACATGAAAAAACGAAGAAATTCTCTTATCACAAATTTTTCCAAAACCTCTCATTCCGTGCGGAAATTGAGCGAGAAAAAATTTCCGAATTTTTAACCTGAAACTCCTTTCTAGGGTAGGATCACAAAAAAAAACATAAGAAAAAAGTATTTATTTTTTCGAATTAAACACAAATTTTTTATCTCCAGCGGCAAATTATATTAAAAACATAATTGGAATTTCGGAAAAAATGGTAAAATTGGGAAAAATCGCTTGGGTTTCAAAAAGGATGCAAAGTCGTGTTCCTTATTCACGAGAACGGGGCGTCAAAATGTAACGTGCAAAAATAATATTTTTCTTCGATGCCAGATGAATCTGACAAGTAACATCGCGGAATTTTGCTTTGGCAAGATTTTTTTTTCGTCTTACCTTTTTTCATTTTATGAAGTATAATAAACATGATCTAAAAAAAGAATGTTAGCATATCTTTGAATTACAACAACAATGTTTGAACCATAATAAACAATACAACATCCATTTTACCATTTTTTCCGACATTCCAATAATGTTTTCAATGAAATTTGCCGCTGGAGATAAAAAATTTGTGTTTAATTCGAAAAAATAAATGCTTTTCTTCTTATGTAGGGTAGGATCCCAGAAACGAGTTTCAGCCCCTAAAAGTTTAAAAATTCAGAAATTTTTCTCCTTCAATTTCCGCACGGAATGAGAGGTTTTTGTAAAAAGTTGTAATAAGAGAATTTCTTTGTTTTTTTTATGTAGAATACGAATCTTCACTCCCAAAGATGATAACCTGAGGAATAAGTCACTTAAATTGAGGATAATGGATTTTTTTCGATGGGAGTGAGCATTATTTTCGGTAAGGGTAGCCTCAATTCTCATATTGAAAAAAAAACAGCATACAGCATGAGGAAGCTGAAGGTTTGAGCTGTCGTTTCCACCTAGGTGCATGTCCGTACGCATTTACAAAAAAAATTGCGAGCGTCCGTTTGATTTGAAAAAGAATCACCCACTTATAAAATACCAGCGTAAAAAAATATTTATAATTATGACTTAAGATCATTTTAAAAAACGGACTAACTATCATTCCTATCATTCTTGTTGTTTTTCCTTAAACACTTTTGACAGTTTAAAGTGAGAGTTTTGAAAAATATTGATCATTTTCAGAGAGTTGCGTTTAGATAAGTTAACATTTCAATTTATTTTATTCAACACCGCTAGACCTGAGCTCTAGTAGTAATATGGAGGGACAACTTCAGAAAAAACAATAATTGTTGTTATTTGCGCTTTGGAAATGTTTTTGAATCCCGACATTTTTTTATGAAATTCTATTTTAATCTTTGATTCTATACTTATTTTCATTCTTGTTTCTTCTTATTTGCCGAATAGTGAACTGATAGGTTTAACTAAATTTTTTGTTAGTACGAACATAAATAGATAATTATTGTTTATTCTATTTCAAAAAGTGTTTCTATGTGTTCTAAGCAAGGATGATTAAGTATTTACTATAGTTTGGTGTTTTGATACTTTTACGATGGAATGGTCGACATAATGTATATTTCGATTTGATAAAAAACGTTCTTGTTCTTCAATGAAAAAACACTTATTATACCCTGTTTTTGGGATCACGGCCAAATAAACATTAAGTTTCGTGAGTTCCAAGAAAAGATTACCTTTATTCCCTGTGTTAAAAATGAAGGTTTATGAAGGGGATTCTTCCTCTGAAACCCGAAAATAAAAGAAATAAAAGAAAGAACTACCTTACGACAGTGTTATATCCAAACAGATTCCAACAATTTCACAGATGAAGCACTAAATCGACGACAGCACTGATCAACCACTAAGCCGTACGTAAAAAACTATTAAACGGGAATTCGATAACCAATTGTTCGTATCCATGACCGACAATGGATGGCCGACGCAAAAAAAATAAATGCGCTGTGAAACCAGCCGCATGAAATTCTACCTGATTTGAACTCCATATCGGTCCCCCCTACGTTCGGAATTTAACAATTCCAGGTCCCATTGGACCTGTATAATATGTAAAAGCTGGGTTTTTATCCGATCAAACCCTCCCATTTTGTTTTGTTCCTATGATGTAAAATGGCCGTTATAATTAGAACAAGGGCTGGGGCGCTGACGAAATATAGCTGAATCATACCGGTTTCTTTTTAACTTCGTCGCATCGGGTGCCGTCTAGTTCGATTTTTCTTTCTTCTCACATCTCCAAAAAAAATACAATTACTTCGATTTGTGTAGAGATCAGCAGTCTGTACATTTTGGTACTTTATATAATAATTAAATAATGTATGAAAGATTTATTTTGTACAATTTCGAACGCGCAGCCGGCAATCTATGCAAAAGACGACAATGAGGCCACACTTTCAGCATTCGAACTTAAATCTCGTTATCAAGTCGATTTCATTCACCGACAATCGCGCGGGAATTAATTAAAAATTTTTGATATCGAACTTTTAAACGAAATTGCAGGTTGACTTGAGACGTATTAATACAATGCATGACAAAAAATGTTACTTAAATCAGATTACTTTATTTAATTTTTGGTTACTTCTAGTCAAACTATCATTTTGTTGTTCAGCTGAGGAGCTTGTGGAATACGGAACGGATAATAAAAAATTTTGTTTCAATTTTAAAATATCGACTCGTTTGTTAAAAAATTGTACTAAGTCGAATGATATTCAAATTAGTTGAAATCTTCCCACAAACACGTGGCTCAAATTGAACTTTTAATGCTTGATAGGTATATTTATTATCTTTTAACTAATCTGAAGTGAACATTTAATCTTTAAATTAATCTTCATTCAATCATAAATATGCTTGCGCAGCTATCAGTAAATTCATTATATTTATCTTTTACCTAATTAAATTTTTTCTTGTCTGAGATTCGTCTTCAGTAGGTATCTGCTGAAAGCTGTCTTAGCTGAAATTTGCCACCATAAACTGAAAAGCACGGAAAGATTTCAATTTTTGTACGAAGGGAGTCTTTACGATTAGGTTCATCCGTTATATTCTACCCTTTAGCAGGGGTGATTCGCACCACCTATCGATTAGGGAAAAGGGGCTGCAATATGTTTTCTGAAAGGCGGTATCCCGGTTTACATTAAATAGTTTGTGAAAAAATAATATTTAAACAAAACAAAAATTGAAAATCATGTTATGGGTATGTATCCATTGAACAATGATATTTCCAACATTTAAACAAAATGAAAAAAGTGAGTACCTATAATCAAAAACTAAAAAACTGAAAACAGTTCATTTAAAATTTCCTAAGATATTCGAATTACCGTTACGCCATTGCCTAGAAAAGATAAGTAGAGAGTAGAGAGATAAGTTTAGACAATGTTATATCGATAATCCAATAAACCTAATCGAGCAACGATAAGCAAAGCGATAGAATAGTATTCCGTCTTATTTGACTGAAGCCCCATGTCACTAGGGACAAACTGTACCTTTTTAGTAACTTGAAACGTGTTACTTCAGTGAAAGATCACAGCAGACTTTTTGTATTCAAATTATCTACTACTTGCTCTTTTTAACTAATTTCGGATGCAAATCATAACACAAAAAACTATAATTATAGATACTGATGATGAGGAGGTTATAATCCCCAAACAAATATTTTCTCTGTGACATTCTCCCTCCATAACGCCGATAGTTTAAACAACCCCGTCTCAAGTGTTCCCAAATATTTATTCTTTGGTAAAACTGAAAATAACAATGCAACGACACTTTATTTATTGATCCAGGTAAATGAGAATCACTCCAGAAAGTGTACACAAAAAAAAGTCCTCGAAAACTTCCATCGGTATTGGTAATATTAAGATGGCGTCAAGAAGAAATTCGCTGTCGTCATGTTTTCGATTTCGTCGCCGACGTTCCCTTCGATTTTCCCGCAATGAACATTAATATCTACATTCGAGTTCCCCTCCGCAGGAGTAAGCCGGCCATTTTAGGCGGAAGCTTCAGAAATAAGTTTGGGGAGGGTCTGATACAATAAGACCCTAGTCAGTTTCAACCCACAAGGCTATGATAATTTTTCAACGTCAGAAGTTTTCACCGTATTGCTTCAGATTTCGATCAATGTTTCCAACGCAGACAGAAAAGAAAAATAGCCTGCTATCACGAAAGATCCCGTGGGTAGGGTGGAAACGGTTTGCGGCAAAACCGAGTCCGATCCGATCCATCAAAAACATGGCGCATTCAGAGAATCGCATTAATGTTGTACCGAAATCGATGAGATCGGAATCCGAATTCCTGATTACGTTCGTCTCGCTCGAACTTATTCCGAATTCTCACCTACCACTTTCCTTCTTCTCGGAAACCATTAGGACAATAACGCATTCGGGACCATTGTTATTTTAGAGTTGAAAATTAGTGGTACTCAATAATACGGCGATGCCTATCTGATGTTGGGACGGTTTCAAGTGCCCATCCAGCGCACCTGTCAACAATTCTATTGTGATGTTTATTTTGGTTCCAAGCACCAAAATGTGATTTTTGACACTTTTTTTAATGGGAGACGTTGTTGAATTCGAATCAAAATAACGAACCAATCGAGGAATTTTATTCAAGTACCTCCGGATCAATTTTTTTCGGAACCTTTTTCTTACGATTCAGAAACGAACGTTTTCAAGACACGTAGGCGTACGAATATTTACAACGCGGGAAGATCATTTCTCAACGCAAATTGATACTGTCATTGATTTTTTTATACAATGAATCGAAAATTCGGCAGTTTTTCATTTCATTACGATTAGGTTTTCAACATTCAATTCCTATCACGATTCGATAATCAATTTCATTGCGACCATCAACTGTCGATCATGCATGATTTAATTAAGTTAAGAATTAACCATTCTCATTCAGTAATGAGTATAAATTGATAATATTGGTTATTATTGATTATTTTTCTCCATTAACATCAGACAACAGAAGCCGAAATTAAATGGAAACATGTTCAATGTAAATATTCCAAATAATGCTAATTTATTTTCTTATTAGGTTTAATCAACCATTGATGGGTGCTTTAACATTATCTTGAAAGCAGCTAGGTGTTCTTTTTTCAACAATCTTTAGACTCCTATATGAAACTTCGGTAATTCATATCTTTTAGGCCGTTTCTATTACCTACTGTTTTTTGAATGGAAATTTCTCTCCTAACTTGATGTTCTGATGTAAAACAACAATCATCAAAATATTGATTCTTCGCCTGAATTATTCAATTCTTTCATTAAAATTATTTAAGGCAAAAGTAGAAAAGTTTTATTCTTTTTTGATGTATTTGATTATAAAAGGTTAAGAAAGATTCAGTATTTCGAATGATATATTATCGACGCTTCAGGTTGAACTCTTTTTCAAGATATGAGAATTTAAATATTTGACAATGTTGTTATAATAAGTTTTCTTAGTTACAATATTTTTTATTTTTTTCCATTTGTCAGATTATTGTAACTAAGAAAACTTATTATAACAACATTGTCAAATATTTAAATTCTCATATCTTGAAAAAGGGTTCAATCCGAAACGTCGATGATATATCATTCGAAATACTGAATCTTTAATAACCTTTTATAATCAAATACATCAAAAAAGAATAAAAATATATAAAAAAAGGGTAAATACATCAAGAAACAAAGTAGAAAATATAACACCTACTATTAAAATCATTATGGAACGGTCAAAAATCAAAATGCATATTGAAATTATGTTCCACTTGAAAAATAGAATTTTGGGAAAAAGAAAAATGGACACTGAGTAAAACTATGGAAAAATGTATTTTTTCTACCTATTTACAGAAGAAGAATAACGTGAGAAATAATATCCGTTGTCACAAATTCATTGTAATATTTTTGTCTTTTTATTTGCTACTTTTCCGAGATGATATGTGTGATTAAATGTCATTTTTATTATTATTATACGAAAAGTTTCATATTCAAGTTTTTGAAATTGTAATAATTATAATTTTAATATTTTAATTCTTTATTTCCTGAAAGTTCGATAAAATTAATCTTTTATAATTTTCTATTGCATGTTTTGATATCAAGTAGGAACCAACTCTAATATAAGAATATTAAGTTATAAATGTGATTTTACCTTTTTTTGTTGTCATGAAAAGTTGTCAGAAAATAAATGACTAAGCGGAATTTATACGGAACAAACATTTTTATTGAAAACGATGACACCTTAATAACGGGTTTCGTTTTGGCAAACATATTTTATGGAAAAAATTATATTTTTTTGATGCTCCTGATAAATAATTTTCGTTTGTAACATAATAGATAAAATGGTGTTCGCTTAATTTTTCAGGGAATTCTGTTATACTGAATTTAACTATAAACTAGTTTTCACATCGGTGAATAAGAGAATAAAAAAGTGCGTTGAATTATTCAGGTAATCATACATAAGATTTGGTCTTTTTTATACATTTTCTATGTATGAATTTCACATCGAAAACAGGAAGAAAGCTGTGAAGATTCACAGAATTATTTAAAAAAATTTGTACCTGTTGTTCAAATGTCAAAAACAATAAAAAAATAAATAAACAAAGAAGAGCAAAAATTTCTTTAAATTCTCAGATAATCTAAAACATACATATTTAACGAATTTGCATTCAGGCAAAATCGATTCGTACATTGAATCATTTCTGAAATTCTAAGGAGATTCAAGGGAAAACTAAATTAGTTTGAAATTTCTGAAAAGTGGATAAAAAATCTTTTATGGAATTGGCAGAAAACTTTGACTCTTTCGAAAGATTTATTTCAAAAATGGATACGCAAATAATCAACGAAGTCATGGAGATTCAATATAAATCATACATTTTCAGTGAACATCCATCAATTTTATGCAAACATTCACCGCAATTATGGAGATTCAATATAAATCATAAATTTTCTGTGAACATCTAAAAATTTTTGAGAAGTTGTCAGGATGACATGTTTTATTTTTTTTTGTGAGAACTTTGTATCGTTCGCTTGAATAATAACGAAAACTTTGCCAGAATATATTTTTATTATCTTTAAAAATTGGGAGTTATTTTACACGGAGTCAAAAACTTGGGGAATCCTTCGGAGGAATTTGCACATAATTTTATAATTTGCATGAAATTTCGGTAAAATAATTGACAAACATTTCTTTCCACAAAAATTGTATCCAATTCGAAAACTTCAATACGCAAATATTCAAAAAACCTTCATATTCCATATTGGTAAAAGCGATTTTATCGGACTTCCTAAAAGAATTCGGAAATTTTCTTTCGGCTTTCCGAATTTTTTGTAACTATTCTACAACTTTGAAGATATTTAGGAAGAGTTCTTAAGAATGTGAAACGCGATTTTCAAATTTCAAAGAAACCCATGAGAATTCTAAGAATTAAATTTGAAATTTGGCAAAATTCACGAAAATTATGTTCAGCTCTAAAAATTACTTGCAACTCCCATGATTGTCCACAATTCAAGGTATATTGGATATAAATCTCGAATTCTATGAAAAAATACATGTTTTTTAAGGATTTCATTCTATTTTCTCTTATTGATTAGTGGTACCTCACCAAAGTACATTAAAATTTCTTTGAGAAATTGTATTGTTTACTAAATAATTTTCATGGAATTTCTATGATTTGCAGTTTTTTTATTTTATCATATCTACAAAAAGAGTTCCTTCAAAATCGATTATCATTTCTTGAAATTTAGCGACATTTATGCTTAAGAAAAGTCTGATTGGTACGATAATAGCTTTGATCTTTCATGAATATTCAAAAAATTTCTGTCTACTGCAATAGACATTACAAATTTGATGTGAAAATTTTGTTGTTGAAATTTTGATCAGAGAGGGACAGATTTTGAAAGATTACTGAGTGGAATCAACTGTTGTTTTGTGAAACTCAAAAAAAAGGTATATTAACAAATAAACTGAAAGTACCTGTAACCGAGAGAAGATTTAATTTAACATGCAATTTTTTCTAGTTCTTCAGCACAGAAACAAAAAGTTTTTAGATATTTACAATGTGAAAATAAAATTGCATTTCATTGAAAAATTAATTAAGTAAAACCAGCAAGGAATAATAGCTTTTCATGATGTTGCTACCGTTTGTTGTTGCCAATATTGAATAAAAAATGAAATGATGGAAAACTACTATACATATCTGATAATGGTAAATTAATAACATAACAACTTTCAACTTCGTGGTAAAAAATCCGTCGGATTCTCATAGCAACTTTTGAATACCGATTTTGAATAACTCGTCGTTCGTCACGGAAATTAAACGAAAACAACCCCAACTAATTCGTTTCTTCCTCTGGAACTCAATGTTTATTTAGGATCTAGTTGTGTAAACACGAAAAATAAATTCCTATGTATCTGTTTTTTTCTCAGTCAAAATATAAAATCCAATCAAGGGAGACGTCCCACAAACCATTACTCATAATTTCTAAACCGAAATAATTCCACTATGTCCTACCCCTTGGGATCGACTTTCCGTTCCATTCAGAATGAAATCATTAATCATAAATATGGACACAATACATATTTCCGAAAACTAGCATTCCAGTTAGACTTCTGTAATCATCAATAATATTTTCGAGGTATTGTTATAGCGAATCATCCAGAATCGATCAAAGAAAACCGTTTCTTTTGCACCTACCTTATGGGACCTTCTGGATATCCGAAAATGCAACGATTACACTTTCATAAACGTTTTCCTCAACAATATGTCAACATTAACACAAAATCATACGAAAAAGTGCCGAACAGAAGAAGCGCGGTATTTCCTTCGTGCGGAGGAAATTCACAACTCTTCGAGCTCTCCACGACTGAAAACAGACAAAGCCAATGACAGCCAAGGCTTACCAAAGCGAGTTGGAGCTAATATGGCTGCCACTCAGACAATGGGGGCCTGAAAAAGGGGACTGAGGGGCAAGAAAATCGGGGGGTGGGGGACAAACTTACTCTTCTATCAATTTCGATCTACGATAAGTGTAGCGGGAACGTAAAATACGGCCATCTTACCGCGAACGAATTAGGCATGCTATCTTCTCGTCAAATATTACGTTTCGATTCATCGTTCGTAACGTATCAACTAAATTTGTTACCTATCACCGTGACTAGGCCGGATCTCGGCAATTTCCTCCGCCGATTTCTTATTTCTCGATATCAATCAATCGGGAATATTCATTCATTTTTGGCTATTCGTTTGATGAGTGAAAGACAGGAAAATTAGTTAATAGGTGCAAGGATTGCAATTATACCTACGTGTGAACGGTAACAGCAACACTTGTATTATACATGTTTACCCAACAACTTTAAGAGAGATCGTTATAATTACGTTACATATAGTCGGATAGAGATTTGCGGCAATTGTTCCTTTGCTTTAGTACAAAAAAAATCTGACAAGATGATGCGTCTAATCCAATTTGAAAACCAAACAAAAATCACCGAACAGTTCTTCACTTCACGTAGGTATAACTAAGCTCAGGTTGTCACTATCTCACGAAATCTCAAACGCGTCAAGTGGATCTGGGATAGAGAGAAGAGTTCAGTTAAAAATCAAAAGAAAAGAACAGGTATTAAGGGTCGGGGACCACAACAATGCGTCCTCGAATGCCAACAATGATTTTCTTCATAATCCACTTAAAAAGATGACTTTATTTTACCAGATATGTCCTTAATGACAAGACGAGACTATTTTTATTTACATAGCGCCCCTTCGCTTGTCAACCGAATGTGATACGTGAATCTGAAACAGGTAGTTCACGGAAACACTTCACTAACAATCACCTTTAACGATTTCCATTTTTGTTTCCTTCTTTTAACGTTCAAATAAAAGGGAATAAAACATCTCATCGTTACGTAGGAGGGATGCAAATATTTTGGGTTCTAATATCAGCAAGGTAAGTATGACTGTCACCAATTTTCTGATAGTCATTCATGTCTGGCTCGTGTCTAGAGAAAAGTGTGTCTCCGGTATATTGTCCAATGGGTAATGATTTGTGCTTATATTAGGTATGTATTATATCACCTCAGAAACGTAGCGTCATCACTAAGCAAAACACCAAAACCTACAGTCATGACAGCTTGCAACTACTGAAATAGCCAGACAATGTTCACGTCAACGACTCACTTTCCGTCCGCATTCTGTTATCTTACACCGTGCTTTTGGCGGGAAAAAAAAGTGAAATTTCCACCATGTTGAATCGGGTTTTGTTGTTTGCATATTATAATCCAATTATGCAAAGTAGCTACACGTGTCCAGTGTAGTCAGATAGATGAGCATTTCGTGCTTTCCACCCTAACTAATGAAATAATTAATCATAGTTATCACCAGAGGAAACATCAACTTCTACCAATGGATCCTTCATGAATATAAATGATAATAACATTTAGATCGGCGACGAAAATTGAACGGGATCGCTATACTCTTTATTACATATAGAGAAGTTACTTTAATGGAGAACAAATTATTTATGAAATCGAAACTTTTTCATTCTTTAGAGAACATTTTCAGTTGGACGTTCGTTTAATTATAGCTCTTTTACATTTTATGATAATGCAGTATTAATCTGAATAAACCGTAATCGCATCATCGAAAATATTGCTATTTTCTTCGTAAATCTTGGTTGGTTGTCGCGTTTTTCCTTTGAATTGAATTTTTGTCATTCCAATGGATGATTTTTTAAACAACTTGCTAATTTGTCGATAACTCAATTTGTTTATACAATGTTAAATTTAAATCAATGGTCCATTTCAACAAACTATCTGATAGTGCCAATGATGCCTACCCACGTCAGTTTGTCACTTTGCAATTTCGGCATAGCGATTGATTTCTCAGAACCACGAACAAAAACTGTGTTTATAGGAAAAAAATTTTGATTGCATTCTACAACTAAAACCAATTAAGTTGATAGAGCGACGATTATTCTAAAACTCTATTCTAGCTGCGAACAAGAATTCTTGTAATTCGACGACGAAACAAAGTTTTATCATCAAGAACCCTTTCAGGCCCGAAATGAAAGCGCACTCTCTGTGATGAGGAAATCCGAAAGTGAAACAATGGAAAGATTAATCTGACGCGGGAAACGAGTGCCATTTTTGTTTCTATCGAATGGACGAATCACAAGAGAACAACGGTCGATTTGATCGTGTCGAAAGAGTGAAGCATGAAAGGTCTTGAATATAAATAAATCGAGTGGAGGAAAATAATAACGTATTAATGCATCTCCCTCAGCATCCACCCTTCGCTTAATGCAAGAACACTTGGTTCCATGCCGTTCAGATTGATGGACATAGCTAGATTAATAACCCAACAATGCTTACTCCGTCTCTCCTCTTCGGCGATCTCTCTCGAAAATCAGAACCGGCATCGAAAAAAATTCGCTATAAACGTCAAAACGGCACATAAAAAAAATTATTTTTGAGACGGAGCTAACGGAATGCCACTAAAGCTGAGGTACATAAACTAACTGGGCGATGATGAAAGTGAGATTTAATGATTTTTGTTGGTACAATACCAAAACCGAAACGACCCTGTGCCTTCTACCATTTTCTTTCTCTCGACGAAAACATTGTTCCTTCGAGCGTTTGGAACATACCGACTATAGCTCGCCTCCTAAATGACTAATGATAGCACTGACAGTTAAAGCCAAGCTGACATGAGATCGGCAAAAATTAACATAGTCTCAGATCTTTAATTTTTTCCTTTCAGTGCCCGATGGTGTACACCTACAGGATTATGCTTCATTGTATGCGCGCATTGTTGGCTAACGAACTGGCCTGGACACAATGTGGATATCCACATCCCCCGAGAATTAATAAAATCATCAGTACTGACGACTAAAACGGAATTCCTGCAGTTTTTTGAAACGAAACTGATTATCCACCGGTTCTAGATAACAACCGATCAACATATATGAGCAGAAGTTTCATAAAGAACTTTTCATCCTTCAATATCCAGGTGAAATCGTTGGAATTATATAACCAATTTTAAACTGCTCAATTTAGGGGCAGGTGTGTCGACAAAAAAAAACATCACGGCAACGGTGTGTTCTCCCATGATGACTGGACGATTTCCGATCGGAAAGGTTTCAAAGAGAAGTTGAAAACCTGCCGCAGTTGTTAGACGGGGAAAATTTTAATTCGAATCACAGAACGAAAAAGAACAAACGAGATTCCAGTAACATGAGGAATGAAAAGTGTGGTCGAGGATTTTGACGGATCGGCGTTTTATAATTGATTCCTTTACGTGGTGCAATTTATCATTCGCGAGATTTCCGATTTTTCTTACCTGTCTCTGTGTCAATTGAGTAGTTCAATCCTTTCCACGGGTCATCTTCAACTGGCTCCTTCTTCACAACCTGAATGATGATACTATGTTATAAGAGTTTACAATGCAGTTTGATACTTACTTTTACTTCATCATGCTCGCCCTTGATATCTTTGATTTTTGCCACCTCATCATCTTCATGGATGGACGTGGTTGGTGATGCAGATTTGGAATTTTCTTCGATATCGATCTCGACATCCAGGGTGAAACCCAAATCGACGTCTTGCTTCCATAGCACCTCGATGAGGTTCATTTCCTGAAGAGAGGGGTTATTAAAATCTTCATAAAAAAAAATGAGGGAAGATGATTGAGTCGTCAAATAGGGAATAACCCAAGAATCGTACCGGAAAATGTGTATCACAATGGGTCTTTCCATTTTATTATTGCAGGGGTTACGCCGGGGATGACATCTGTATCTTCAATTGTATGTAACATAGGGGGGATCTGTTCTTTTATATTAATTTTCATAGGTTCGAAAAATTAGGGGAGATGCGTCTTTCATTTTTGGGATTCGGCTGTCATTTATTTATGTCACCCCGAATGGGAAGAGTACCTATATGGCAGAATTATAGGTAGGTTGCCTTCCAAAATATAAGAGCAATTATTTGTAATTCGTACTTTCATTCTGTGTAAAAAATTAATCTTATATTCACATGCTTGATAAATGAAACCAAATCAATTCTTTTCAATTTGCTATTTTACTTTAGTTTGTAATTTTATAAAACTACAATTTTAAAGTTAAGTATTTGAGCGAAAAGAAGTTACGACATTGAATATCGATAAAACTAAAACTATTTTCATAAGTTGCTTTTTTAAGACAAGCTCGTGTCTATCTACTTGAAGCTAATATTTATTTTTTTCTACAAATGTCATTTATTTATGTTTTGTATATTTTACTTCACAGGATATAAAATAGAATCGCATGTCTAGTAACTATTGTAACCGAATGTCATTTCACTATCAATTAAGCGGTTTCACTTTCATAAAAGGAAGCTCACACTAAAAATGTTCTTACTAATGTTCTGATGTCAGTTTAATACGAAATGTAGCACTCTGTCGCACGCTTATGGCAAACCAAAAATGCCATATTGTAGACGTGGTTTTCTTATATCTTATATTTTTTAGAAATGTGCACAGGAAAGAATAAGGAATGCAATTACACTTGTTTTCAAAAATATGTCATTGCAAATTATAAAGCAGTCAACATTGATTGTCATATTTTTTTTGTAAGTGCGATTTATTCTCTCAGCAATCAAGAAACATTGTCGTGTAATGCTTGCATATCATTTCAGAGCTAATCAGTGATGGCATTAATTTTTACTCCGATATTCACCTTTCTAAAATTAAAAATTGTTTTCAACTATCTTCATTCGTAAAAAATATTGTTCCAAGTACCTACTTGCGCGAAATTATTTATCTTTTTTCCAACGAACTGTTACCAATTAAGAACTCAGAATTGATATTCTTGAAATATTGAGCATAAAATAAAAAAATTATTTTTGAAAATATGAATACAATTTACTTCCCGTTTGAAGCGGAAATTGTATTTGCTGTACCGTTTGGGCTAAGGTAATGTAAATTCATCATGACTTGTATTATTTTTTTCACATCATCATCTTAGAACGACTGAGTTCTTGAATACCAAGTAGAAGCAAATTTTACTAACTGATGCCCAGGTGAACAGCACAACATTTAAAAATTGTTGTATTGTATTCCCAAAACGTTTCATTTCAAATAATTCAACAGTAAGAATAATTATTTTTTATCTAGGAAGTAACCATTTTGCTGTTTGAACATCTCTACCTAATCATGACTGAAAAAAAAAATAATAAAAAGTCGTTGATTCTCTGTGCAATAGGAACATTTTTGGGGCGGTTTAAAGTTCTTTAATAATTAAGCTCAATACATAAAGAGCAATCCTCGTTATTACGAAAACTACATTTAAAAATGAATAGAAAATTATCGTACCTTATTAATATCCGTTTTTTTGTACTTAGTGATGATTTTAAAGTAGATTTAGATGACCAAATGTTATAATACTTGAATCAAAAGAAGGCTAAATCGAACTATCATCAGGTTTCATTGTTGCTAAAGAGTCAATACTAAAAACTTCACTAAATGAAAAATTTACTGTTCGAAGAATAATTTTCAGCATTCTTATCAAGCAAACGATCTCTTTCACAATGTCCAAATGTAGTATATCTGTCAGATAAACTGATTCGTTGAACTTTTCTGATTATCGGACAGATAGCACTTTATCTAGAGGTGGTGAAACAGGTCTTAAACTAATTTTGTAATCTGGAGCCGTCCACATATTATATATTTTAGATGGACGCGATTTAAGGTGAATTCCATTTCAAAGTGTCATCAATCAAAAGCGAAAATATAAATTCAAAATAAATCATACAAAAATTCGAGTAGTAGGAACTCAAATTGGAAAATAAAGAAAATAGTAGATATAATGATTATTTCAACGGAATTAATTAGTTTGGATTAGAAAATTTTAGATTATATATCGAGTAAAATTATTTTTTTCTATAGAGGACAGGGGGAATATCGATAATTGTTGATATGATAAAACATGAAACTTATACCTACATTTTGTCACCTATCTATCTAGCGACAATGTAATTATTTCTTTTTAAAAAAATATTGCGTCAAAAAGAATTTGTTTACAAATTGATTAGTTACAGATATCGGCACAAAATAGTACTTCGTAGGTACTTTATATCGTCGGCAATATCAATTAGCGCTATTTCTATTTGGATTGATATTTGGAATAAGTGAAAACAATTTATGAAACAATGTAGGTATATTTTATTTTTCAAGCAATCTAACGTTTTCAGTGCAATTGGAAATATTGAAATAACTCGAGTGAAGCCCGCCAAGCAAGAATCATATGAAAACGTTAATATTTACTTCAAAACGCACAGAAAATCAAAACGTTCAAAAACTAGACAGACCTGAATTTCACTACCAGAACTTTTTTTTTACAGATTACTCAATTTAAAGTTGAAACAATGGCGGCGAATATTCAACCTCATGCTTATTACATCCACATTTGTTATAACTGGGTATGAGTATTTGATTGTCTTCTTTTTAGTACTCATTTTTGACGTGTATGACAAAATTGATTTTCAAGCAAAAAGTACAAAATCTTATTCATTGTACATACTTTTAAAGAAAGTAGTTGATAGGTAGGTATTTCAAAAAATATTTGCATTTATTTTGCTATTACTTTCTTCTTGTGTGAGAAAATATTTTAAAACAGGTTTATATTAAAAGAGAAAGAAAATACTAAGTAAAGTACCTATTAGTTTTATTCTTAAAGAATAGAAATTTCATTTTGGATTGGATCAAGAAATTGTGATACACTTATCAGGTAGATAAAAAAAGTAAAAAAATTAACTTTTTATTCATTGAATACTGATAAAGATATCATAGGTACATCTAAATTTGGTTCAAGTAGGCAAACGAATACTTAAATATACCTGCGATTCAACATAAGATTCAAGTGGTGGCCGAAATATATTAAATGAAAATGAAAAATTCAAGTCAACTGAGAATACAAAAAACTTATCACGCAAATCATAATTTATCAAGATTAATCATCCGGAAGTTTTCTTCCAATTATATCCGATGTACTGTTCGATAATATAAAAATAACTGACGCTACATGAAAAATGGAATGAGCTTCGAGAAATATTCATTTAATGAAAGGACGAACTAAATTGAATCGCCGCATGTGTTACGGCGATTTTAACGACGGTAAAAGGAATGAATATCGTCGGGTCACGACAAGATGGCGGCGATGCCGCAGGATATCGAGAAGTGGTGCGGCCACCCTACTGCCAGCTCCGGCGTACACCTATTGTCTTCAAGCTCCTCCCAACTGGGCCCTATTGCAGGAACCGACTCTACCACTTATTTCCTCTTTCATCAGTAGATGGATTTGATTAGCTTGATATGGACTCGTCACTCGGTCACGATCAGTGGCGTGTAGGTTGCTATTCGGATATTGAAGAAAAGAGGGGAACGGGCCGACAACTTTTACATGCGACCACAATTAACATACCTACTAGAATTTTTTCGATCAACGGAAATACTCGTGATTCACATCAACAAAAATGGATTGAACTCGTTCGAAACGAAGTTCAAGGCTGAATTCAGATTGATTGTTGATGTAGAACTGTGAAAGAAATTAAACATTTTTCCAATATCAGATAATACAGTGTATAAAAAATATTAAATTAAGCACAATTTTTAACGTTTTTATAATACCAATTCTAACAATTGTTTAAAAAAATGCTGCTAGATATCTGTAAATCGAATTTTTTTTATTTAATAGAATGAAAAAGTACATGAATCTACCAACAATGCGTGGAAGATAATTTTTTCGATATTTAACATTTGAATTCAAACCTATGAAAACTTTTCGATCAGTCGAAATAGCACCATTAGGATTATCTGAATTAGATCTGTTGAAAGTTTTGGACGATTTCACAATTCACAATGCATTCATAAAGGAAACAATGTTTTATGTTAATTTGGTCAACTGTTATTCTAAATGTTCATCATTAAAGCCCGGACTTTAGGCACTATAAATTCGTTAAAAAAGGCAGTGAAAAGGCAATAAAAATACTCAAAATAGGCACTTAAAATAGGCATTTATTATATACTGATAGATAAAAACAGATAAGATAAAACAAAAAAACATTCCATGTGAATACTTATTCTTTATTAAACATAACTACCAATAGTTTTCTCAAATTTTCAAATTTTATACTTTGTCGTCTATCTGATAAAATATGTTTATACAACGGAAAAGATCTCTCCACATCAACAGATGTCAAAGGTGCATACATAAATGAGGATATTTCGGTAGGGTTCAAGAAATTACTGACCCCATCTCCTAATAAAATCGAATTTATTTCGCGCATCTTGACCAAACCACTATTGTTCTGCAACACTTTTTCACATTTTTCTGTCATGAACTCTCCTTTTAATCCAGGCGCAGAATTGATTCTTTCAATTGTTTCATCCATAATGTTCAATTGCTCTTGTAATTTTAAATTCCTCTCTTCTAGTTTTTGTATTGATGTTGGAATTGAATGAAAATGTGCAAGTATCTATGCTAAATCAGACTGGATATTCTTTTTGGACAAAACATCTTTACATATTTTTATTGAAGCTGCATCATTTTCGAGGTGATCCACTATTTCTACAATTTTCTCGAAATGGGTTGCGTAATAAATGGCAGCCGATATCCATGTACCCCATCTCATTATTGTAGGTTGAGGTGGTAATGGCAGATCTGGCGCAAGTTCTTTGAAAATTTGCACCCTCGATGGAGCTTTTAAAAAAACTTTCTTGACGTTTGATATTAACAGATCGACATCGTGAAATAAACTTGGCGCTTCTTCAGCAACTCTATGCAATGCATGAGCTATACACGTCACATGAACCATTTTTGGAAATAGAACTTGCAGAACTTTTCCAGCTGCTTTCATGTATGGAGCGGCATCAGAAACAAATAGCAACACTTTGTCATGTTTCACTCCATCTGGCCACAATAATGAGAGCGCACTGGTAAATAATTGGGCTATTGTCGAATTATTGGCTGATTCGAGTACTTCACTTGTTAATAAATACGTGTTAGAGTCCTGGTGAGTTGATTGTAGAGTTCCAATAATTACGTTGGCTACGTAGCGGCCAAGAGCATCGGTTGTTTCGTCAATGGACACCCACAAATTTTTACCTTCCGTTTCTTTTCTAATTTTGTTCATCTTTTCCTGGAACACTACATCAATATAATTTTTCCGGAGGGTGGACTCACTTGGCACGTGTTCTTTGGTGTACTTTTCAAGGAATGCTTTTAGAGAAGGATTTTCCAATTTCCAAAGAGGAATGTTCGCATCCATCTGTGCTTTACATAAATCCAAAGAGAATTGGGATTGTCGATTGGATATAACGCCGAAATTCGGAAGCAGACACGTTTTTACTATCGCAATTTTTCGAAGCAGCATTTTTATGTTTCACTGTTGAAAGGTGCTGGGATACAAAATACTTCTTCTCAAAATTCACTTTACAGTCACATATTTTGCAGAATAACACAGAACCGTCACTACTGAAAACGTCTTTACCGAATTCAAGTATTAATTTATTCAATTTTGTTTGCTCGGATGCTCTGACTTTAGGCATATTGGCTGGCGATAAGTTGAACCGAATGGGCGAATGGTGAAAAACAACTGAACGGAAATGGGTATTACGATATATTTATACCTATAGGTATCTGGTTTTAGGTTTTCCCATCAGTAACAGTTGTTGTATCAATTCCTAGAAAAAGGGAACTATCTCTTGTCTATGTACCAATCCTGCCTACCTGAGATCTTAGGGTTTCCCACTTTATACTATCATAAATTGTTCGAAATAGGCGAAATAAGTCATAAAATCCCATTTTAGGCAAAATAGACAGAAAATACGAAAATAGGCATTTTATGGCATTTTATGGCATTTTGCCTGACATCCGGGCTTTATTCATCATTATCAAAACATAATAATGAAATATACGGTCTGGCAAACATCTGTGCAATGAAAAGATATGATCTGTTATCAGTCGACACTTACTTTACTGAGAAGAATTGCCATAGGTAGTATATGACGCAACTGTCTCAAGTCGTTATATAAAATTCAAATCTCAATTGCATTTAGTTGATAATCTTTGCATCCCGAAAAAGTGCCATGTATTCCATGAACTGATATTTTCGTCGAGTTATTCTATCGATCTTTAAAACGTATTGAATCATTTCAAAATTTGTCATTCCGTTTTTGTCTGTTATTGGGCAGTTTATTTATCAATGACATTTAAAGAACATCTTGAAAATGATTTATTCAATTTATTATTACATACTTACTATTATTAAGACAAATATCATGTCTTGAATTTTTGAATACTATCCCAATCAACTGGACCAGTTATACAAAAAAATGTAAATCATGATTGGAGATGAAATGTCATCAATGGAGCGAGAGCAAGAACAATGTTAACACCGTTGCTACAATGGCATACTAAAAAGGATGATTGGATATGAAATGTTTTGGTTAACCTATCTAACTTATCTGACAAACGAAAACCTGATTTTTTCCGATTGAGCGATGAAGTAAAAAAATGGAAATATTAGTAATTAAAAATATTATTATATTGATTTTTTTAAATTGAAAATTATCCTTGGATTGTCTGGAAAACGAACCCTATTTCCAAATAAACAATCAAGGCTTTCAAAATAACTGATTTGGTGAATGTCGACCTAAGAAAATTTTTTCAGTTTACTGTAGAACTGATCTACCATCTTTCTATGCATGGATTTCAGATGATTTCTCATAGCCGGTGTAGTTCTTCCTTTTCAATAATATTCATTGTTACAGATCTTGCAAAGCATAAAATGAGTCGATTTTTTACTAGAATCTGATTTACCGATCTTAAAAAATCATTAAACTCACTCTAACCTCAAATTTTTCGTATTTGAGTTAATGATCTTTCGTAAAGTAAAAACAACATCAATCGGCCTTGTTCGGATCGGCTCGACAATGTTCGGAAAAATAAATGTCAATGTTAAATGTAATATGTACATCTTGTGGACCAAAAAAACATAACACTTACCTGCATAAAGAAGTTCTTATAGTGGGTCTCTGCAAACCTAATGCCTAAGTGCCCCAAAGCAAAACCGTAAAAGGCAAGACCTATTTTTGTCAACTTACAATCTTTTTTGTAAGGATTGCATTAAAGAAGTAGTATTTTTATAACATTTCCTTTCTAATCATCGAAGAAAGAAAGCTCTGCCGTTATATTTGATTGGAGATATCTACGCTAGACAGGTTCGAAAAACTCAAAATTTAATTACTTGCCTAAATTACTTTGGAAAAGAAATTGCGACTTCGCAATAAAAAAACTAGTGAAATTTGCTGTCTAACGAGAATTTGATAAGGCAAGTAATGAATTACCTATAGTTATCGATATTTCACAAGACAATTCCCTCAACTCTCAAGATTCCAATTCGAAAGTACGCTTCGGGTGTTATCTTGATTACACAAATAAAACCGATAGGTAATTACGTCGCAACAAACAACATTGATAACTTTTAGAAATCAAAAAATTCGATATACGTAGGTATATAATATTAAACGTGAGCTGGATATAATGAGGAATTAAAAAGGATCATCTCCTCAATTATCGCCTATTCGCTTTGCGTTCCTTTCGAAAATTTGAAATGAAAACAATCGAGGATGGTTCGTTCGGACAGTGAAATTATATCCGTGACGAAAAATAAAAATACGGTCACGACCGGGGTATGGTCGAACTAGTCGCCGCACAACCAGAAAAGGTGCATGACGGACTGACAAAAGAACCCGCCGATATTATCAAAGCAACCAATCAACGATTGCTCAAGAACGATTAGACTGGACCTTCTCGACAGCGATCAACATCAACCAGATGAAGGCGCCGAACGGTAAACGTCTCGGTCGAAATCGAACCAGAAAAAATCTAGAAATTTCGTTTATACATACCACAATCGATTACTTCTGTATATTGCTCTCATATTGTTATCTTTTTATCAAAACGCGTTCCGGCAAAGTAAACACTTCATAGATCAAACCGTGGAATACCTCACACAGGAATTTTTAGAACTCGAATGTCAAGGGACATGCAAAAAATACAAGATTTCGACATATCAATAAGAATTTTGAGATTGTAAGAAATAATTGAATCATTAATTCTAATTATTGTGTAGTTACATGGATGCTCAATTACCGTTTTGTTTTTGCATTGTATATTTGATATATTATAAAAAAAATTTAAGATTTTGTTTCTATTCCGTGTAATATTAAATATCAAGGCGTCCCATGGAAATTTCTTTGCTTTTTAAAAAAGGATAACATAGAGAGCAACTCTTTAGGTGATTTGGATCAGTGCGAAGACCAACTTGCGATAAAGGCTTTGAAAGTATAATACAAAGAACAATATAAAAAGCAAATGCTCGAATTTAAAAACAAAATCTTTCAGTACTCTGATTAAGGATGTAAATGGAAATACCAGAAAAGAACAAATCGACCACAACTCCTTTAGTCACAATAGTTTGACCATGACAGTATTGTACTGTAAAAAAATGACACAATTTCGGAGACATGAATGTAACTTTTGTCAATTGGATCAACAACAATATTACCGAAAACAAAATCAAACCCTCTGGTTCCCAACAAATCCGAGGCTAAACAAACCATCTTGAAAAGAAATGAAATATAAATGCAAAACATTGGCTATCCACTTCAGAAAATATTCTTTCATATTTTATTTTTCAAATCAGCTCGTACAGAGTAGACATGTGGCATTGGTAGACCCGTAAAATTCCAACTTAATTTGAGAATGCCATCGTGCTTCAGAAGGCACGCAAGTCGTTAGGTCATGCCAGGGGTACTTGTGCGATCTGGCGCTTGAACCCAGATCAGTGAGTTATACGATCGAACAAAAAATGGATTCTTTAATAATTATTTTTTGTATATGTTTCAATAAATATATGATACAAGAATTGTAATTCTTCCATATGGTACCCCAAACATTAACCCAACTTGAACGTCAATCTGTAATGATTTTTACCTTATTTGGGTATGAGTCGAAAATAAATTTCGTACTTGATTCACTATAGTAGGTATTTTTTTTGTCGACGACTGTCACCTTTCTAAAACTTCCATCTTCAATCAAATTTATCGTCGAATAACATCCAAGACAAAACTGGCACAAAACGGACAACTGTCGGTAGTTGAAGAGCGAAGAATATTAATGATGTGGCGATTGTAAAATATGTTTTTTAAAGGTGGTCCGCCGTGTACTATGAGACACCGCAGAGTGATCTTTCTCAACATCATTTGTCATCTTAAGATTTTGACCAGAAGATAAACTGAATAAATCATTTGTCAAACAGAATTGTCTACCCCCTGACTTAATAATCACCTGACCATCTTTTACAACCCTTTTACTTTCTCCCCGGTCTACCTGACCGACTCGTGGGGTGCTGACCAACGTTATTGTCGGCAAAACCGCAAATTTGAAAGAATGCTGCTTTTCGGTGGCGGAAAAGGCGAAGACAAAATTTATCGGGCGCGATGGCAGATGGATTGGTGGAGAGTTCACTTTTTGAAGCAAAACACTTTGAAGTTAACAGGCAGGGAGCAAAGTACATATCAGGAGATAAATTTCGAGTGTAAAAAGTATATAGGTTAAATTGCAGTAACAATATGTTTTTGATGTAGATGCCATAGTTCTGTTTTCTGCACTATCGAACTTCGTTCTATCTCTTTAAAGTCGCCGTTCCATGATCAGAAGGTGGGGAATTACGGTACTTTCCGGAATAACCAAGGTTCCGAATGACGCAATGTGCGCACAGAGTTTCTGGTCTCATTTGATTAGATTATTAGGATATATTTGTTTGCGTACTCACCATATTTCCAATTTTCCTCATTGTTTTGTAAAGTATTTTCACTGGACGGAAGAATTAACTTTGTAATTAAACGATTGCTCAAACTCCATATTATGCCGACATTCGAAGAAATCGTCTAGCACTCGGTGAATCACGGTGAATAGCTGAAGGCCTTGACTTTCGATAGCGTTATTACTCCGACTGTGACAAAACCACGTGTTCACAACAACAATAATCTGTGATAAGTCTCAGTATGCCAGCCGATCTAATGAAAAATTAGAAGGAGCAGAAGTTCTTTGCCCTGATATTTCCTGGTCGTGAATGATAAGCTTCACTTTATATCTAGATATATCGGAAAAGCTTTTTATCGTTGGAGTATTGTAATTGTTCTTTATCATTTCAATGACAACCAAAATAGTAATTGCGTGTTGATAACACGCACTTCTCCCGGGCGACTCACATATGTATATAACACATAAACACCACGATAATGTTATGTTGAGAGTAACATGCCAAAAGGAGTTCTTCTTTACAAAATATTTTATCTGATATCTATCGACCACAACGCTGAAGTTTTTGCGTCATTATGACCAACTCCTTTTTATAAATAATAATTACCGCAACCAGAAAGTGATTGCAATCCTTAAGCATACACCAGAATGTATATATAGCAACGAAAATGAAATTGATCTCTTTTTTTGGCTAAATTGTAATGCAATTTCATTGATTTCATTACAAAACAATTTGCAAAAATGTAATTGCACACTCGGACAAACAACGCGCGCCATCTACGGACACAGTCCTGACTAAAATCTAATCATTAATGGGAACTGTAAAATTCGAGCCGCTTGCAGCGACCTCTCTGCTACTTGCGAACTATAAAGAATTCACACATTAACGGATTCGTATGTAACTTGAACCTTTCTTTGTACTCCAATTGTAACGAACATGAATATACCAAAAATAATACTTGATCACAATGGACTCATTCTGTTTGCCAAGAGGAATTAGCAATAAATATAACAAACCAAATTATACATTGATTTATGTTTCCATTCCACGACCTTGCTCCAGAAGTATACATGAAGTACATTCGCTGACCTACAGCAATAAAGTAATTGTTGAACACATCGGGGACTCTTTATTTATCGCACAGCTAAAATAATAATGACGACACTCTTTGTTCCACCTAAAATTCTAGAAATAATCCAATTTTCTTGGATCAAAAGTGTTATGCGATTTTTTGAAGGATATTTTGCAACTTTTATCAATGCCCAATCATCTTTCTTGAAATTTTCACATTTTCAAGAATTTTTTATAAAGTACTTTGTGTATTATTTAGGTACTTTTTTCTTCCTGCAATTGTGAGCAGAGAGAGAGAGAGAGAGAGCTTCTGAAAATTTGCAGGACTATCCTCTTTTGAAGTATTAGAGTAAAATAATGATGATTCGTTCTTCATTTAAAACCTCCTAGGACAATCATATTTTGAACGTGGCATTAGGTGAGTGAAGCGAAAAGAGCCGACATATTTCAAATGAACGAACGACCCATCACTACTCCATATATAGAATAATAGAAATAAATGATTAAATCATCTCTTAAGGTTATTTTGGTTGTTTTAATAAATTATTCGAATTTTGATCAAATTCAGCGCTGCCTGTTATTCCGATGGGCACTTTCCCAATTAAATCCACTGGTACAAACAACACTCCAATTAGATTGGCGGTGGTCCATTTCCAGACGCCGCAAGAGTCTGGTTACCACATCCTGGATTCCGATTAAACGTTGACGTTCATATTTTTTTATTAATAGAACCCATATTTTCAAATCTCCTCACCCGGTTGGTGACATATTGATGATGAAGATTTCGTCCTAGATTTTTCTAAAATTTCGAGCTTCAGCCCTGACATAGCTGTCAGTCGATTGATTTAAATCATCATGTAAATAAAATTTTTTTTTTTTTTTGAAACTAGGCAACCAATATTTTAGGATTACTAGAGATAACCATTATAAATTCGATGTCATGAATATTTTCATAGTGAATTTGGAAAACGCCGCATAATAATCAAGATTCGTATTGGACGCCATTGTTTTTTTCTGTGACAACTTCATAACATTTGAATATTTGATCGTGCCAGATGAAAGGTGTTCAACGACACGTTACGGAAAACGAGAAAAATGAACGTTTAGTCTAGTCAGTGGAGAAATTTCATGGAAAAAATTAATTACAGGTAGTGACCCAGTGGAAATTGTTCAGGGTTGTGAGTACAATATGAGGTTTCCATAAGGACTGCTATCGAGCGTCCTAAGGGTTGGGTATGATCTTGAAAGCTACATGAAATATCGCTTCGGCTGAGGAGGTTGTGGAGCACGGAGTAGTGGCGCCTGCGGCGCCGGGGCACCTTCGGCGCCCTACCGGAGCCGTCGACGGCTCCGGGGGCGCCTACGGCGCCCCCTTCGCCGGAACCGCAGTGGGTTTGTCAGAGTTTCACCGGAGAATGTTGTTGATTCCTGCAATTTACCGGAGTCGGTTTCTTCTAGAACTTATTTTTTTTGGAATTGAATTTTTAATTGGTAAAAGTGCCAGAAGAGTTATTTACAGATTTATTTTGATGGAGGCGCATATCGAGGTTATACGTCGCGCATAATCTGAGCGGTACAACAAATAGTCCAGTCAATAGAGAAATTTTCAGTGCTAAATAAAAAAAAATTAATTACAACTAGTGACCCAATGGAAATCATATTTAGGGTTGTGAGTACAATAGGAGGTTTCCATAAGGACTGCTATCGAGCGTCCTAGTTGGTGGGGGTGCAGTTCAAAGTTCCGAAATAATACGCTTTCGCTTCTAGTTTTTAAACTATGGATTTTCTTCCTGGAAATGTCTTTCAAGTAAAAAATTAGTTTTAGTTAACAAGAAATACATTCAATCTTAATTTGAAGTTTCGTTCCATTTGCTAAATAAAAAATTAATTACAGGTGGCCCAGTGGAAATCGTTTAGGGTCATCAGTACAATATGAGGTTTCCATAAGGACTGCTATCGACCGTCCTAGTGGGTGGGGGTGCAGTTCAAAGTTTTGAAATCACACCTTTTCGCTTCTAGATTTGAAACTATTGATTTTCTTGGAAATATCTTCAAACAAATGTTTTAGATGCCAGCAATATCTTCACCTTGAATTTGGTTTCGTTCCATTTGGGTTGACGGTTAACAAGAAAACTGCAAAAAACTTCTCAAAATAGGCGTTTTTTGCAAACGTGATATTTACGACGCCAAATTTTTTTTTTATATTTTTTATCATTTTTAAATGAAGTTTTTATAGCATCAAATCAAACTGAATGAAAAAAAAATTGTAACATTCATCGTTCACGACATATAACAATTTGTTTATAACAAACTGCCTTTTTCACGACGAAAGGTGCTAGTTATCGGCAATGTTTTTCAATTTTTTTTGATTAATTATTAAAGCTGAAGACCCATATTTTACACTGATGAAAAGTTTTAGACTAGGAAATGCGAAAAAGACTATTTTTTTCAACATTGAAAATGAGGTACATTCTCTTCCATAAACAAATAGCCTCAGACGGTTCATTTTGATCTTCACAAATTCCAATTTCTCGCAGATGAAAATAAGCATTGAAATAAAGGGCTTGACGTTCGAAGAAATCTTCTACTACTTTTTGAATGCGAGTTGCATTTTTTTTCTTAAAAACATCACAGTGGCTTTATAAAAAACAATTTAGGAATTAATTCGACTTCATACTCTTCCCAATGAATTATATTTTATGTAGCTTCAGAGGAATATGAAATAAACCATGTGTTTGTGGGAAAAAAAAGATGAAAATTTGGACGGGTCGTCGCATTCTCGTCTTGCGGTCGATGGGGTCTTGGAGGGAATAGCAGTTCGGCGCGTATCCTAGTCGTGACTGCCTTCATAATCTTCGAGCGATTGTTTTGGAAAACTTAATCCAAAATTACAAACAACAACCCACTCGAGTTTCAAAGCAAAGTGCCGACTGTGTCGACTAGACGGGATGAAATCTCCTCCATTCGGATTGAAGATGAGTGTGCAACGGAATTGAATCAAATTGTCACCTGTTTATTTGTATTAAAAACAGGCATATTGTCACTTTTTCTTTCAACATTATAAAATATAATTCATTAGGAAAAGTATGAACTTGAATTAATTCTGAAATTGTAGTTTGTACAGCCACTGTGACGTTTTTAAAAAAAAATGCTACTCGAGTTCAAAAAGTCGTACAAGATTTCTTGGAGTGTCAAGTGCTTTATTACAATCCTTTTTTCCATTCGCGAGAAAATGTACCTTATTTTCAATGTCGTAAAAAGTAGTCTTTCTCGCATTTTCTAGTCTGAAAATTTTCAGGAAAGCTAAAGATGAGTCTTCAGCTATAATACTTAAACAAAAAAAAATTGAAAAATATTGCTGACAACCACCACTTTTCGTCGTGAAAAAGGCAGTTTTTTACAAACAAATTGCTATATCTCGTGAACGATGAACGTATTAATTGTTTTTTTGATTAAGTTTGATTTGATGCTATAAGAGCTTCATTTTAAAATGATGACAAATATCAAAAAAAATTTGGCGTCGTAAATATCACGTTTACAAAAAACAACTATTTTGAGAAGTTTTTTCCAGTTTTCTTGTTAACCGTCAACCCAAATTGAACGAAACCAAATTCAAGGTGAAGATATTGCTGGCATCTAAAACATTTGTTTGAAGATATTTTTAAGAAAATCGATAGTTTGAAATCTAGAAGCGAAAAGGTGTGATTTCAAAACTTTGAACTGCACCCCACCCACTAGGACGGTCGATAGCAGTCCTTATGGAAACCTCATATTGTACTGACAAACCTAAACGATTTCCACTGGGCCACTACCTGTAAATTTCTCTATTGACTGGAAAATGTACCTTATTTTCAATGTCGTAAAAAGTAGTCTTTCTCGCATTTTCTAGTCTGAAAATTTTCAGGAAAGTTAAAGATGAGTCTTCAGCTATAATACTCGAACAAAAAAAATCGAAAAATATTGCCGACAACCACCACGTTTCGTCGTGAAAAAGGCAGTTTTTTACAAACAAATTGCTATATCTCGTGAACGATGAACGTATTAATTGTTTTTTTGATTAAGTTTGATTTGATGCTATAAGAGCTTCATTTTAAAATGATGACAAATATCAAAAAAAATTTGGCGTCGTAAATATCACGTTTAGAAAAAACGACTATTTTGAGACTTTTTTTCCAGTTTTCTTGTTAACCGTCAACCCAAATTGAACGAAACCACATTCAAGGTGAAGATATTGCTGGCATCTAAAACATTTGTTTGAAGATATTTTTAAGAAAATCGATAGTTTGAAATCTAGAAGCGAAAAGGTGTGATTTCAAAACTTTGAACTGCACCCCCACCCACTAGGACGGTCGATAGCAGTCCTTATGGAAACCTCATATTGTACTGACAAACCTAAACGATTTCCACTGGGCCACTACCTGTAATTAATTTTTTTTTATTTAGCATTGGAAATTTCTCTATTGACTGGACTAGTTCTACTTGAAAAATTTTTGTTATTATTCTTCATATTTCTTATGAAGTCTAGTCAAAAATAGAAACATTTCCTTGGACTACTTGTTAATTAAAGTTTGCAAAATGCAAGAAAAATCTAATTTAGCATCATATATCTCAACTGAAATTTGCATTAAAAAAAACTTTTTTCCAGGAAGAAATAAGATACAATAATGTTTTATCAAACGTATAATTGAAACACAAAATAGAAATCATACTTCTTTTAAGAACACTTTGAACTTTCTTGCGCTGAAAACACGAATACATAAAAAAAGAACACAGAAAATACATCAACTCTAAACTGAAGCAATAAACATGAAAATCGAGTGAAACTATTTTCAAAGAAAATCCATAGTTTAAAAACTAGAAGCGAAAACGTGTGATATCGAAACTTTGAATTGCACCCCCACCCCCTAGGATGCTCGATAACAGTCCTTATGGAAACCTCCTATTGTACTCACAACACTAAATATGATTTCCATTGGGTCACTAGTTGTAATTAATTTTTTTTTATTTAGCACTGAAAATTTCTCTATTGACTGGACTATTTGTTGTACCGCTCAGATTATGCGCTACGTATAACCTCGATATGCGCCTCCATCCAAATAAATCTGTAAATAACTCTTGAATTAAAAATTCAATTCTAAAAAGAAATAAGTTCTAAAAGACACCGACTCCGGTAAATTACAGGAATCAACAACCTTCTCCGGTGAAACTCTGAAAAATCGACCGCGGTTCAGGAGCCGCCGACGGCACTGGCAGGGCGCCGGAGGCGCCCCGGCGCCGAAGGCGCCACTTCTCCGTACTCCACAACCTCAGATTGAAGGTATTTCTGTTATTTAAAATTTTTGCTTGAAGACATTCCCAAAAAAAACCAATAGTTTAAAAACTAGAAGCTAAAACGTGTGATTTCGAAACTTTGAACTGCACCCCCACCCACTAGAACGGTCGATAGTAGTCCTTATCGAAACCTCATATTGTACGCACAACCCTAAACGATTTCCACTGGGTCACTACCTGTAATTAATTTTTTTTCATTTAGCACTGGAAATTTCTCTATTGACTGGACTAGTTGGCTCCGTAAGTTTTGCGGACATTGGAGCGAGTATAGAGAACAGTTTGTTCACCTTGAAGAAGACAAAGTACAAACACCAAATCGGACGATGTTATTCAGCACGCATGGACCTTGATATGAGTCAACTTTGAAAAGTAAAACGAAATGTACTCGCGGCTATATTGGTTCGATTGCGAGATTGACCATCGATTTGAACAGATGACCGTCATCCTGGATTCCGTTTTTATTTACGATACCTTACCGTAACATTTTGTCGTCCGTTCCACGTGATATTAAAAATTTATTTTTCCTTATACGAGCGGGAAATAATTCATACTAGTCCTGTAGGCAAAGCCAACAACCTGATACATGACGACATGTGTCGATTTGTTGTGCAATATTAGATAGTGCAATTTCATTTCATTGTAAAACAAAAACATTATCTACGACTAATTAAGAATAAAGGAATCGACATTACTCTTTTTGTTAGAAAAATTTGAGTTTTTTTTGCTCGAGAAAGTTAATGTATGAATGACCTAAGCTATATGGTAAGGTACAAGGTTTTCGTTTGAATTAGAAAAAGTCGAATCTCTTATTGATACCGCAATCTACTGGTTGCGTCCTGGTTTGGTTGGAGTGATGTTTTGATTGGTGGTTACGTTTTATCGAATATGTACATATTTATCGTCATCCTCATTGTTGTTCGACTTTCGATTGAGATAGCGATAGCATATTTTTTGCCCAAGGTAGAATACGCAGCAATGTATTGCTTCCGTTTCGTTATTTCCGTTGTTTTTTTTTTTCATACGTCTTATACTACGTAAAAACGGCAAGAATCGCTGACTTTTTCACCTTGGTCAACTTTCCGATAGCCCCAATTCCGCGAAAAAATTATTTTTAAACAGGCGCACGATGCCTTTGAAAATTCGGCGTGTATGTGTCTGTTTGGATTAAAACCAATTTTATGTTGCGATTCCCGGTCGGAGGCACCGTCGTTTTGATGGAAATGATTCAGTGGTGTGCAGTTGCAATGCCAAAATTTTTAAAAATACGCGTTCACTGACTCGATCTTCGCGACCTTCTATCCCACATTATTTCTGCGTAAAAGGATAAATAAATAGGACGCAAAACTACGTGTTGACATCTCCCCACCCGAATGTCTGGCGACACGAAAATGTTGTTTTTCAAAACAATTTTGGCCGAAAGTCATGTCGTTCACCTATGAAGATCATTTTAATGATTTCAATCGTTCAGATGATACGTAAAACATTGCTGCACGGGTGCGAAAACAATGTACTATTAAATATTAACGTGTGCTTTTGAATAAGCATTATGTACTTTTTCTAGAATACGTTACTCCAATTTCCATTGAATGACACAATTTTTGGAGTACAATACTGTAGTTGCGAAACACTGGTTATATATTGATTCAATTTTTTTTAGTGAAAATTGAATAGTCTGTAGCTACTTTCACATTTCAATTTCTATGTAATGAGCAAAAATAATTTTTTCTAATATCTTGCATTCTTGTACAAAAACTAATTTACCTCAGGTGTTAATTCCGGTCCGCTTGTAGATGTGTCTTCAGCATTATCACCTAGATGAATACTTTCAGGTGGATCCGGCAACTGGTTGAGGTTGTTGTCAGCAATAGATTCTTGATTGGCCGCACCGAGATTGTTTGTTCTTTCAATGTTCAATAAGTAGGCTGTCACATTTGAATGCCTCATGTAATCTCTATTATATCTTCCCAAAGAATTCAAGTCAGCAAACAGATCTCTCTCATAATTTAAAAGAATGGAATCCAAACTTTTTGGGTGAACAAACTGAGATCGCAGCAACGATGGTGTAAATCCTCTCCAACTCGTCCCATTTTCTAAGTCTAAATTTCCAATATTTTCCACGATGTTCGGTTCTAAATGATGATCAAAATTCACCCTGAGTAAACTCAGAATTACTGCTATTTGCAGCAGCTCGTCGTTATAAATTTTTTTCAAGCACAACATTGTACACTGAAACTGTTCACTTTGTCCAGAGTTTTGATGTTGAAAAAAAATCACTAAATATCAGTGGATAATCATTGCTCCACTTTGAAAATCCAGTCAAATTCACCCTTAGCTATGTTGTAGGTTTGAACTTTGCCTTGTATAACACATACATTTAAAAGATTGTGAAAACTTTTAATTAGATAGGAAAAAACCGGTCACTAATTAATGCTGTTTTCCTACCGGAATAAAATTTTCGCGAAATCTTCGTAAACAAACTGGATATACACTGATGAAACTCCACACCAGACCGTTTGTAGAAATCGCAAATTTTTATTTCACTTCTAAGTAATTCTCTTGACTCTTGCTGAAATGATAATGAAGAGTTAAACAACAAACAAATCGCAAATCCAAGAAAACCTGAACACCTATTCTTGGTTATGTTCAACAATGACAACTAATTCTGTAAATAGAAGAGAGGGGAAGTGGTCATTCACATCGTTTCACGCATGACAGATGCAGGAGATTGAAATTTTGAATATGTTCATGGTGTAGGAAACTGTTCTTACATAAAACAAGCCAGCAGTTCTCTTTTCTATTAATAGATGGCCGTTGCATATGGCACCCAATTTCAGCGATTAGTCATAGCAACTTCATACAACGCCGTGGCTCTTTGTAATTGATCCACTTATCAAATACTGATAAAGGGAAAAACCCGATAAATTGCTTCTAGTAATATTACAACGTAGTAGTCCGATGGGCGGAGAAAACAAGGAACAAAATACTGTCGCATGACTGATCTATAGTTATGAAAACGAGGATTTACTTTAATTTTTCTTTACTAATAAGAAAACGTTTGAGTTTGTTTTCAAAAATTCGGAAATTTGGTTCTTTCTTTGAAACTTCAAAAAAGTCAATTTCTGAATTCAGCGAAATTCTGAGGAAATATTCGGAAATATATTTTTTAAATTTCTTTTTTGAGTTAAAAAAATTCCCAGCGACTGCGTTTATTGTTAACAATCACTTAGAAGTCTGATAGTCATTTTGAACCTTAGGCAGTTGATACAAGGTGAGCGAATGAATTTGTAATCACACCAATCACAGCAAATAAAATCTAACAGTCCGGCACATTCTGGAGATTATCATATTTACGACTATATAATAATAATGAGTTAATTGCGAATACCTTACATAGGTTTACAAATGGTATGAGTTTAGCTCGGCTAATCTTCCATTCCACCAAAAAGAAAAAGAATACATCAGTAACCTTGCTTAAGAATAATATTACTCTACAACAAAATTAAAAATAACTTAATTAATAACGACAGTAAAGAAAAAGAATAAAAAACAACACCTTTACCAAACACTATATTGGACTCAGAATTAAGATTCTCCGCTCTCATCTTACTGTACAGTTTCGTTTTAAATGTTTTAACTGAGATACCCTCCCGATATGAAAACTTAAATTTATTTAAAATGGAGGAGGTTACATAATCAAAGCAGCCCTCAAATTTAGAAGTTCGGTGATTCGGAATACTATAATTGCTCAAATCGCGGATATTGACCTGATGAACTGACTAACGTAACTGTAGTCTTTCGAAAAGATAGTCTGGAGATTCATTCATAATCAGCTTGGCAAGGAAACCAGCAAATAAACATTCAGCCCTCTGTTTATATGTTAATTCCCCAAGCATATTGCGATAGGGTGTAATATGGTTCCTGTAAGGCACACAGCTCACTGATCTAATACATGAATTCAGAATTTTTGCCAAATTGTATTTTTCTCTTTTGAATAGCAAATGGTACTACACCGGACAACAATAGTCAAAGAATGGATATACCAAGGATTTTACAAGTTTAAGCTTAATTGATACTTTTCATTCATATTTAAACTTTTGCAGCCTTGTCAATCTCATAAAGCAAGACTTCCTCACCATAGCAACATGTTTCCCAAATGAAAACTCCTCGTCAAACCAAACGCCCAAATTCTTAACATGCGATTCCCATTTAAGCTTTTCACCCTTAACTAATACACTATTTGATAGATCAGACTTTGATAAAAGTGATATACTACTTATGAGGATAGCTTTGGATTTAGAAGCATTAAGCATAAGACCATTTCTGAGACACCATGCGGATATATCTTGCAACTCCTGATTTAGGTTTTGAATCATTATAGATAAGTTAGTAACATCGCAAGAATGGTAAATTTGCAAATCATCAGCATACATATGAATATTACTGCATGCAAGGATATCAGAAATGTCCAATGTATATAAGGTAAAAAGCAGTGGACCCAAAATACTACCCTGGGGTACTCCTCTTCGTAAAGACACGCATTCAGAGTAGTTGTTTTTAACACGAACTACCTGCTTCTTTTCAAACAGACAGTCCTCAAACCACCCCAGAACAGTCCGATCAAAACCAAGGTTTTTCAACTTAAACAACAAGATTTTATGGTCTACCAAGTCAAACGCGTGGCTCTGATCCAACAGCACCAAAATAGTAACAAGACCATTGTCCATTTACTTTTAGTAAAGCAGTTGTTGTGTAATATCCGGGTCTAAAGCCTGATTGTAGTCTGGACAAGATCTTTACTTTAGCTCTATATTCGTTAATTATTCGTTATTAGAGAGGACATGCAAGATGGTAGTCGGCCCCAAATCATTGAAAGTGGCTGGATTTGCTTTCTCAGGCACTGGCGTGACAATACCAGTCTTCTAGGACTCAGGAAAAACACCATTATTGAGTGATTGGTTAACTTAACAAATGTCACAAACAAATAGAGCTCCAAATATTTCGTTGCTTTTGACAACGATGTAGGAATCTGATTCAGTTCATATTTCTGCTCACTTTTGGTTATAAATCCTCGCAGAAGAATAAATCTAATAAGAGATGGAAAGCGATCACGTCAAACAAATAGTCCATCGGCAACCAACTAGGAGTATGCGGTACTCAGCTATCAATTCGACTGAAGAGGTTGTGGAGGACGGAGTAGGAAGCGTTCGGCGATCCATATTAGTATTATCCAACAATAGTTTTGAGATATTGCTGAGGTGAAATGGTTTCAAATCATTCTTGAAGTTTTCAAGAAAAAAAGGGTAAAAAATTAAATATATTTATTTATACATTACGATAGAAGATGGTATTGCTTTGCAAAAGCGATTATTCATGATAATTACAATACATTACAAATTGAAAAATAAAACATATCAGGAAGGCGAAATGAAAATACGGCTAAGCACTCCCACACCACTATAAATACTCTTCATTCAATTCCAAAAAAAAAGAAATTTTGAGAGATGAAATGGTTCGCTCGGTTTTCACGATGAATTATATCAGACTTTCGTTTCAAAATAGATGGTAAATTGAGGATGCTGTGACCGAAAGTCTCATACAAATGCATCATATACCATTTCCTTTTAACGGTGAACACTCATGTAAGTAGTTGCCGAGTATGTATGTGTTTATTCACAATTCTATAAGTGAAAAGCACTATTGTTCTCCAGAAGGTATGACATTTACGGAAAATGCAGCTAATGTTTCACCCTTCTTGCCAATTGCTTTAGCTTGATATTGGCCGATATCGTTCGAGTCACACAGTACGATTTGCAGAATGTAACGTTTGCCGTCTACTGTGAATTTATACTTTGATGCTTTCTCTTTTATCTGTTTACCGTCTTTGAACCAATTTATTTGTAACGGTTCGTCTTCAGTTTCAGCCTCGAATGTTGCTGTTTCACCTTCTGAAACTGTTGCTGAAAGGGGGAATGTTTTGAAGAGTGGAGTTTTCGGTTGTTCACCAGGTACCAACACATTTAGAGTGCAACTGCTAAAGTTCTCTCCCGCATCATTGAAAGCTTCACAAGTGTACGCACCGGAATCTTCCGGGAATATTTCGGCTATCACAAGTTTATATATATTTGCTTCGTTCAAATACTGGAAATCTTTACTAGGCTTAATTTCTTTGTTGTTGTGTAGCCAAATGACGTCGAACTTTTCAGCACCTATTATACGGCAAGATATTGTCACAGACTCGCCATCATTCACTGATTTCGATTGCAGATGGTCAACTATTCTGGGAGGTTTATCGGATGATTTCACTTTGGTTGTTCCGTTGGTCATGGCTGAAATGCATTTTAGAGAACACATTTAAACATTATGTAAAAGAATCGATAAAATTCAGTGAGCATTATCTCAATACATCCAGTATCATACGAAAATAATACTACACAATGCTCACAGAAATAGCAAACGACAGGTCAACAAAAACACGGACGAGACCTCAGTTCCATCAAGAATTTGCTTGAAATTAACTGAGAACATTTATTTTTCTTCTACTTACGTTTCACCGTTAACCGGCATTTGGTTTCCACTGTTCCTAAAGAGTTCGTTGCCTTACAAACGTATTCTCCTTCGTCTTCCGGATACACTTCATTAATTTGCAATTTGGCTATACCATTCTTATATTTCAAGTCCACTACTTCCGAGGAACTTAGTAATTTTCCATTTTTAGTCCATGTTAATTGGGGATCGGGATCTCCGTTAACGTGAGCTGTTAAACATAAACTTTCGCCATCGTTTACTGTCAAATCGGATAAGTTTTTGGTGAATTTGGGAGCGTACATGGTCGTGTCTGGAGGAACTAAAAGAAGAAAAGTTTGCGTTTATGATTTTTGTAGAAATACGAAAATTATCTATTCAAATTAATACGCACGAGCAAGTTCTTTGGTGGACGTTCTTGACCTATTAGGACTTCCCGTCGAATCAATTCTTCCATATTTCTTTTGCGTCCTTCCGGTGTCAGATATACTCAAGTTGGATGAAGATTGCTTCAAATTATTTGTTACTGTTGTATTGGGCAGTGGTTTTCTAATCGTAACTGGTACAGGTGCTGGTTTAATCGGTTGTTCAATGTACTTTCTATCAGCAGAATGAAGGAGTTTCTCGGCTAGAGCTGTTTGTTCTGTAGTGCTGGTCTCGCCTTCAACGATAACAACACAAGAAGTTTCGTCAACACCGTGGCAGTTTGTGGCGACGCAAGTGTATCTTCCAGAATCTGATGGACGACATCCAACGATTTCCATAGTGATGACTCCATCGCTATGCGACATCGAATATTCGTATTTACTGAGCTCTCGTTTATCTTTGTACCATTTGACAGTGGGGAATGGTTTTCCACTTAAGCAGCACAACAGTTTGCAAGTATGTTTTTCTTGCATGACACGTGGTCGCAATAAGAATGTGAAACTCGGGGCGCATTCTTGTTCTTCTGCCCAGAAAGTATAAGGAAGTGGTTCCCTTCTTCTGACTGGTTGGTCTTGTCGTCTGTATTCTGGTACAACTTTCGGAAGTGCTGTCAATGTTAGTTTTTTAATATTTGACCACATCAAATTACTTGAACACTTACCGTGAACGTTCAAAAATACCACCTCCTCTGTAGCACCAAAATGATTTTCAGCACGAATTATATATTCACCTCTATCTTCCAATTTTGCTCTGTTAATTATGAAGTAATAATCGTCACCAATATAGCGTTTCATGAATTTAACACTTTGTCTTAGTTCAGAGTTATTACGATACCAGCTAAGTGTCGGAGGAGCAACTCCAATAACGCGGCAGTAGAATTTGACGCTCTGCCCTTCATAACAGAAGGCGCTTTGCGGTTTGATAACAAATCTTGGAGCAGCTTGTCGTCGGTCTGAAAACATGAATTAATTTTGCACAATTCCCAAAAATTATTTTCATAAAAACTAAAATTTTAAATATTTTTCACCTACCGAAGTGAGAATCGTGTATTTTGTATTTTTCCAACAATAATTTTCGTAAAGATGAATACTCTGATAGTCTGCCGATCGGAAGCAAATATGAATCCCACTGACTGTATTTTGACCTTATCTTATCACGCATCTTGATATATTTACTTCTATCGATGACTGTCTTTTTGTCTTTGTGATCACCAGCCAACCAAGCGTGTATTAAACATTCTTCAGCCGTCATACGTTTCCTTAAAGAAAAGAAGGCCATAATACAGATGACGAGGTAAGCGACAAAAATCTTACTCTTTATTCTTCAATAACAGTCGTCTGATGAAGTCTTTACCCTCTTCCGATACGTGAGCGAAAGCCTCTTCATCGAACTCCCAATCACAAGCCTTCACATTCTTCAGTGTCTCTATATCGTTTTCCCCAGCGAATGGAGATAAACCGCTCAGTCTAGAATGGTAAATTCTTAGAATTTCATTGTAAACAAACTGATCATATAACTTACAGTACATAGGCCAGTACACCTACAGCCCACATGTCTGTGTAGAAACCGACCGGTTCTCTTTCAACTATTTCTGGAGCAGCGAATTCAGCAGTTCCCGTTGATATCTTCACAACTTCGTTGGGATCCAACTTAGTGGCTAACCCAAAATCAATCAACTTAATGTTCGTACTCTTTCTCGTTTGGCACATGATATTTTCAGGTTTGATATCCAAGTGGATAATATTTCTCTCGTGCATATGCTTAATTCCTTCGCAGATCTGTCTCATGTAATGAATCACTTCAGCCTCTGACATTTGGTAACCTTCAGCAGTAATTCTCTCAAAGAGTTCCCCTCCAGATAAGAATTCGTAAATCAAAACCATTTCATCGTCATCTTCAAATGCGTCGTGTAGGTTGATTAACTTCTGATGATGTAACTGATTCATGATATCTATTTCTTTTCTAATCAGTTCTTTTTCCATTGCATGGGATACCGGAATGAACTTAGCAGCAAAAATATTTCCAGTCTTACGTTCCCTACAACGATGCACCACTCCAAATGCACCAGTACCAATTTCTTCTAAAATGTCATAATCGTCATAAACACTCTTTGTTTTGATGTCGACAGGCTGCGGCACGTATTTGGAATAAATATCAAACACGTAGTTGTCATAATCTTTGATAGGTTCTTTATGAGTAGATCTGATTTTCTTGCCATTCTCATCCACTTCGTATTTCTTCTTTTGCACTTGTTTCTTTTTGGTGTCTTTCATAGTTACCAAGTTACTGACATCTGATGGATCTGACCTTCCGTAAATATTTTCTGCGTAGACCCTGAATTCATATGCATGTCCAGGTGTCAATCCATTAATTGCCATCGTGGTCAGTCGAGTGTTTCCAACTCTGATCCAAGTCGACAAGGGATGTTCTCTTCTTTCTACCAAGTAATTAGTTATATTACTGCCACCATCCCAAACTGGAGGCTTCCATGAAAGCGCTAATGAGTCATGACCAATATTATCGGCAGTTGGGAATCTGGGAGGATCTGGACGGTCAGAAATCTGTATCTTGATAATAGCAGAATCTTGACCCAAATCGTTGGCAGCTGTTATTCGGTAAGGACCGCTATCAAGTTTGCTTCCATCCCTAATTGTTAAAATGGCATGTCTGTCTTTAACTTCAACATGATAATGACCTCCAGATTCAATCACTTCACCCTCTCTAACCCAAGTAATTCTGGGTCTAGGGTTTCCAGTAAATGGAACTTTGATGACGACGTTTTCACCTTTGTCGAAATAGGCAGTATCTCGGAAACGTGGGGGAATGTTCAGTTTTGGAGGAGCTGGAAAAAGAGAAATTTAAATTAGAGAAGTTGTGATTAATATAGTAATAAAAATTAAACTTACTCATAATGAGTAATTCCGCACGAGTCGACTTTACTCCTCCTTTATTAACTGCTCTACATACGTATTCGTCAGAATCTTCACCAAATACATCGTTTATGACCAAATGATGGACATCACCTTCACTGTAAATGTGATATCTCGATCCACTACTAATTTCCCTTGCCCCCTTGTACCAAGTGATAACAGGTTTGGGTACTCCAGTAATTGTACATTCAAATTTGGCATTATGGTTCTGTATACAATGGGCATCTTTCAACGGTTTAACGATTTCGGGTGGAGTTGCTGTGAGAGGATCTTTAATTTCAACTGAATTGGATGCTGAAGATGGTTTTGATAATCCAGCAATGTTCTGCGCAAACACCCTAAATTCGTATTGTCGACCCTCGATTAGATTGGAAACGTTTATTTGATTAGGGAGACAGAGAGCGAGATTAACACGCTGCCATGCCATATTGCCATATTCGCGTTTATCGACCCAATATCCTTGAACCTTGGCACCCCCATCGTTTTCTGGTTTTTCCCATTCGAGGTGAACAAAATCACCACCGATTTGGACGACTTTCGGTACACCAGGTGGTGATGGTGGATCGAACGGAGCCTTCGCTTTAATGGGATTGAGACCCTCTAGTGGAGGTCCCATTCCGTTGTCATTCACAGCCATTACTCTAAACACATATTCTTGTCCTTCCGTTAGTCCTTGAACGGTAAGATTAGTGTCTTTGACCGAACTAGCTATAGTTAACCAATGCTCGGAGGATGTATCTCTCCTTTCGACTACATAATGAGTTACCCTAAGACCACCGTCATAAGATGGGGGTTTCCATGACAACGAGCATGTATGTTCGGTGATCTCCGTGGTGCCAAGAGGACCTTTTGGTGGTCCTGGAAGACCAGTAATATAAACCGTAAATGTACCAGACGTATGCCCATTATCGTTAGAAATATTTATAGTGTAATCTCCAGCATCATCGTTTGTTATCCCACGAATATATATGATGATGTAATCATCGAATGTTGTGTATTTTAGATGCGGCGATTCTTCTATAGGCTTTCCACCTTTACTTAATGTGACATTCAGTGGTTGATCACCAGAGTAATACACTTTGATCTTCGTATTATCGCCTTCTGGAAGATAAAGATCTCCCGGTAATCTGTCGATTCGTGGTGGAGCACCGATTTTCAAACGAGCCGTTGTCGTTGTAGCTCCAAGTGTGTTACTTGCTTCACAAGTGTAATCACCCTCGTCGATATCGAGTAAGTCGGATATGTGGAGCCAAGCAACTCCATTTTTGCTTTCGTGCCTGTATCTTCCACCAATATTAATTTCTCTTCCATTTCTCAACCAGCGGAAGGTTGGCTCTGGTTTACCATATGCTTCACATTCGAGAGTGACCGTTTTTCCAAGAGCTGCAGTTTGATTCGATAAAGGCTTTATCCATTCCGGTTTTTGTCCTCCCAACACCTCACAAACTTTGACTGGTGTTGTGCATGAGCTTGCATCACTTCTACCCGCTGCATTTACAGCGTAAATTCTGAATTCGTAGTCACTACGTTCGATCAAGTTAAGAGCAGTGTAATTTGTGTCTATCACGTTATATTCGTTGCACTTTATCCACAGAGGACTACCTATTTCACGTTTTTCGATTACATAACCAGTTATTTTGCTGCCACCATCAGTTGTTGGTGGTTCCCACGTTAGATCAACATAACTCTTTCCAACCTTAACAACTTTAGGTTCTCTTGGTGGAGAGGGTACATTGAATTTACCCTTGAGTTTGAACTTAGTGGAGGAATCTGACGGTTTACTGAATCCAGCAGCGTTCTTTGCTCTCACGCGGAATTCGTATTCCTGTCCCTGCGTCAGATTGTATAAATCGAAATGTGTGTCTTTGATTAGGTAATCACTAGTTATTTGCCAATGGGCATCATGAACGACATCTCGGTATTCAAGTTTGTAACCTTGAATACGAGCACCACCGTCGTTAGCAGGACGATCCCAGGAAAGTGAAATTGTGTTGGATGACCAATCAGTGACTCTTGGTGGACCCGGTGGATCAGGTACTGTAAAGGGATATTTAGCGGTAATGGGTTCTGTACTTTCTAGTGGTTCACTGATGCCGTACTGATTTTCTGCTCGTACCCTGAAGCTGTACTTTTTGTTTGGTTCTAAGCCCATAACGTCGTAGTGAGTATTGCGAACAAAACTACTCACTTTAACCCAAACTCCATTCGTATCTAATTTTTCAACAATGTAGTTAGTGATAGGAGAACCACCGTCATCAGATGGTGGCCTCCACGCCAATGAACAGTTATCTGGAGTAATGTCAGAAATATCTAGAGGGCCTTGAGGAGGTTGGGGTTTATCGACCACCGTTACTCTGCATGTGGCAGAATCAGAACCAACGGAGTTAGTTAACTTGATTGTGTAATTACCGCTATCCGTGCGCTTTGCACATTTGTTTGTAAATATCGATGCGATATCTGTTGTCTCGAATTTAATTCGTTGGTCAGAGAAGATCTCGTCACCGTTTATCATCCAAGTCTCTTTAGGTTTCGGGGTCGCCACATATGGAACTGTTATCTTGAATTCTTCTCCTGCGATAACGACCATGTCTCTGATGCTCAGATCCGAGGTGATTCTAGGAGCACTGGGTGGAGCCCTAGCACAAATGGCGTCAGATGCAGCACTCCAAGGTCCTTGTCCTGCGGCATTTACGGCAGCGACCCTAAATTCATATTCGTGATTCTCAATCAAATTAATCACTTTATGGGAAAGATCCGGCACAAGAGCGTGAGAGGCTTTGGTCCACTTATCTTCCGTTATAAGCCTCTTTTCGATTACATAACCAGTGATTGGCGAGCCTCCATCGTGTCTGGGTTTCGACCACTGAATCGTTATGGAATCAGCCGACGTTTCGACGCCCCTTGGAATTCCAGGAGCTCCAGGGACGTCGAACGGATGTCTAGCCTTTATAGGTTCTGATGTGACGGCTGGGTCAGATTGACCATACTGATTCTCAGCGAATACCCTGAACTCATATTCTTTTCCAAGAGTCAAATTTCTGATTCTTATGAATGGAACAGTGACGTATCCACTCACTTTAGTCCAGGTTGGCGATCGTGCTTCTTTCCTTTCAACGACATAGTTTGTTATCTCAGCGCCACCATTGTCCTTAGGTGGTTGCCAATATAATGTCAATGCGTCACCAGCAAACTCGTCAGCTCTTAAGTTTTCTGGTTTTCCAGGTCTGTCTAGCACTTTAACGTTAATGGTGGCAGTGTCGAATCCAGAAGGATTCTTGAGTTGTAACCGATACTGTCCACTATCATCTCGTTTGGAGTTTTTCACAATAATACTGGCAGAATCGTCTGTGAATTTCGGAAATACTCTGCTATTTGATTCATCGAGAATTTTATCGTTGGCAAACCACGTTGCTGTTGGTTTCGGAAAGCCGACGTACGGAACGTGTATACTGAAGTCCTCTCCAGCACGTACCACAATGTCACGGACTCCACTCAAATCCATACAGGGTTTGTTTGGCTGTTCTTCAATTAGAATATTTTGGCTTGGTTTACTTGGTTCGGAGTTATCGACATCGTTGACAGCTATCACGCGGAATTGATATTCTGTACCTTCTTTCAAACCGGGTACCGTATGAACTAATTCGGTAATTGGTAGTGCATTAACGTTACTCCAATCTGGTTCACCTCTGCCGCGTTTCTGCAAAATATATCCCTTTATCTTGGAACCTCCATCGTTCTTTGGTGGTCTCCATGACAAGGTCACACTATCCCTAGTGATGCGGTCAGCCTTTGGTGGTTCAGGAGCGTCAGGTTTGACTGTAACGGATACCAATGAATTACACTCGGAGTTGTAGATGATCTACTTACATTTCTGATGTCTTGCGACGATTGGATCGGTGGGCTTGCTGGGTTCTCCCGGACCGGCTTCATTCACGGCAGTGACGCGGAATTCGTATTTGTTACCTTCTCTTAGATCTTGTACTGTATATTGAGTATTTGGTGTCGGATAATTATTCACTTTAGTCCAATCGCTTCCGCGTTCTCTCTTCTCAATGTAGTACCCTGTTATCGGTTTACCTCCAGTGTACGAAGGAGGATTCCATTTGAGCGAACAAGAGGACGGTGAGTAACCAACAACTTCTGGTTGACTTGGCGGGCCTGGTGGATCGAAGGGACTCTTCGCAATAACAGGTTTTCCTTCGAGTGGATCAGAAACTCCATACATGTTCTCGGCTCTAACACGGAATACGTATTTTTTGCCTTCCGTTAATCCTCTAGCCGTGAATGATGGTTTCGCGCAGAAACCGGGACAAGGTCGCCAACTATCTGTACCAAATTCGCTAATTTCTACTATATAATTGCTTATATCGCCACCGCCATCGTCTGCAGGAGGATTCCAGGACATGGATACAGTATCTTGCGTAGTGTTGGTATATTGAAGAGGGCCTCTTGGAACCCCTGGTTTGTCCACGACAGTAACTTCTATATCAGCTTCATCAGCACCGTATTCGTTCGATGCTTTAATCGTATATTTAGCCGCATCGTCTCTGTTCGACGACTCTATTCTCAACTTAGTATGTTCTCCATTCGATTCGGTCTGAAATTCAAGTATTTTACAAAAACCATTAAATAAGTTTATTAAAACGTACGTATACTCTATTAGATTCAACAATCGGATTCCCATTTTTAGTCCATTGACACTTCGGTACTGGCGCACCAGATAAGGGTATGTCAATATTGACCGGTTCTCCTGCACGTACCTTAATCTTCCGCCCAATCAGAGCATCGAGGTGGAGTTTTGGTTTTTCTAAAACAAAAATATTAGAAAATGATTTTAAGAGTAACATGAGAGTCTACCTTTCATTGGCTTAGCAACGAAAGCGTTCGAAGTATCGCTTGGTTTACCAGAACCAGCAGCATTCACAGCAATTACTCTATATTCATACGTATGTCCCTCTTGAACTCTATCATCCTCAAATTCCAAAGTCGGTAAATTTTTGGTTATTTTAACCCATCGTCCAGTCGCAATATCGCGCCTCTCAACATCATAGCCTGTGATAGGCGACCCTCCATTACTAATAGGAGCTGACCATTTTATCCTTATGTGGTCTTTGCTGCTGTCAACAAGTTGGGGTTTGCCAGGTTTACCAGGTACATCTGAGAAATTAAATGATTTACAAGAAAGCTTCACATTTACACAAAAGTTATACCATATTGGTTTTTGGCCACGACTGGTTTTTCAGTTTCCAATGGATCTGAACGCCCTTGGAGATTCTCTGCCATCACACGGAATTCATATTTTGTACCTTCAATGAGTCTTGGCACTATAGCATGGTTGTATTTGGGATTAACATGTGTTACAGCTGGTACCCAACCACCACCATGAGTTAAATCTCGTTTCTCAATAACGTAACCACTGAAAAGCGAGTTATAGGATTCTTATGACGTACAAATGAAAAAATTTCACTCACGTGAGTTCGCTTCCACCGTTATCCTTTGGTGGTTTCCACGATAACGTGACGCTTTGAGCAGTCACCTCTTCATATTCGATTGGTCCATGTGGTGGTCCCGGACGATCTGTCAAGAAAAATTGATCAATTTTCTCCCCAAAGCATGGGTAAAAACTAACCTAGCACTGTTACATGGAACGATCCTTCGTCAATTCCCGAATTATTCCTGATGAGCAGATGGTATAAACCACTATCTGATCGTTTCGCATTAACTGTATGAATTACAGTGTGATAACCGATAGATGTAACCGTCGTCCTATCATCGGTAACTATGTTTTTATTATCCACAGTCCATCTAGCTTCTGGGCATGGTTCACCAATGAAATCAATATCTAAATGAAGAATGAGTCCAGCCTTGATGCGCACATCATTAAGAGGTGTCTTAATTTTAGGAGCAACTGAAAAAAATATTAGATTTAAAGATAGTCTCGCACAAACAAAACGATTCTCACGGTATCTTGCTTTAGCCGTTACAAGATCGGACGGTTCCGAAGGTTCACTCTGCCCAGCTGAATTTGTTGCTATAACCCTGAATTCATACTCTTGATCTTCGATCAAATCGGGTACCGTAGCAGCATTTTTGTTAGCCGGGACATGTGCAGCGTTAATCCAATAAGGACTACTTTTTTCTTTCTTTTGTATGATGTAACCGGTGATCGGTGATCCTCCATCGCTTTTTGGAGGGTTCCATTCAAGGTCGACATGATCTTTATCCCAGTCGGTAACAGCTGGTTTCCCTGGAGCACTAGGTTCGTCTGAAATTCATACTTGATAATGATAAATCAACTTATAAAACTCGTCATTACCAAATTCATTCTTAGCTATAATACTTCTAGGAGTTTCTAATGGTTCGGATTCTCCCACGGCATTGACCGCCTTGACTCTAAAGTAATACTCTTTGCGATGAATTAATCTCGTGATTTCATGTGAACAAATGGTAGCCATGCCCGCATCTGACCAGGTTCCTCTAGAAACATCCATTTTTTCGACGATGTAATGCAATATAGGAGAACCACCATCATCAAGTGGTGGCTTCCAAGACAATCTGGCACTTTCTTTCGTAACACACCCAACATCCAGTGGTGGTTGAGGAGGACTGGGCCTGTCTAAAACTGTTACAGTTGCTGAAGCACTGAAACTTCCAAGATCATTAGTTAAAGTGAGAGTGTATCTTCCAGAGTCTTTTCGTATTGCCGATGAAACATCGTATGATACTTTGTTATTAAACACGGCCATGTCTATTCTGTCACTTGGAGACACCTCTTTGCCATTAATTGTCCATTTTGCTGTCGGTTTTGGAGATGCCTCAATTGGTATCGTCCATCCGAAGTGCTGGCCGACTTTGATTGTGATATCTTCCAACAATGATTTATTGAATATGGGAGCCTGGAATCGTGGTTTTGCGATAACTGGAATCGACGCTTCGCTCGGTTCGCTATGACCGCCCTTGTTTACAGCGATCACTCTGAACTCATATTCTTCACCTTCCACGAGATTTGGTACGGTTGCTTTAGTTTGATTACCAGGAATTTCTACAGCTTTTTCCCATGTACTGTAAATAAGGTTTATAGATCAGATTCAATAAAATTGTTGGACGGGATCAAAAAAAAACAATAGGAGAACTGAAAAAAAGTTTACCCGTGTTTTGGCCGTTTCTCTATTATGTATCCAGTGATAGGAGATCCTCCATCTTTCTTGGGAGGAGCCCATTCGAGATCAACATGATCCTTGTCCCAATCTGTTGGAGTTGGTACTCCTGGCCTGTCTGGTTTTGTGAAGGGATCTTTCACAGTAATACTTTCGGATGTCTGCAATGGTAACGATTCCCCTTGTTTATTGACTGCACAAACCCTAAAGTTATAGTCATGGCCCTCGGTCAATCGATCAACCAACATTGATGTTCCAGCTGCTTCTCCAACGGGAACCCATCGCATATTTTCTGTATCTTGTTTCTCGATAATATAATGAGAAATTTCTGACCCACCGTCATCTTTAGGTGGTTTCCATTTGAGTACTAAGTTATTTTTAGTGATATTTTCTGCCCTGAGAGGACCTTCTGGTGGAGTTGGAACGTCGAGTACCGTTATATTTACAGTTGCGGAATCTTTTCCATTAATATTTTTCGCTGTGATGGTGTAAACACCAGTATCAGCGCGTTTAGCATCGATTAATTTGAATCTAGTAATGTAGTCTTCGTTAATGATCTTGAGACGGTCAGTATTGAAGAGAACATCTTCTTTCAGACGCCACTCTTTGGACGGTGGAGGTTCTCCAGCAATTGGCACGTTGAATTCTACCGTTTGGCCAGCTCGAACTTTAGCGTTAATAAGAGCATTGCGATCGATCTTCGGAGGAACTGAAATAAACATTTGTTAGATATTCTAAGGGATCAATACTTGGAACTTACGATTTTTAGGTCTAGCAACATGTATTTTTGAGGCATCACTAGGAACTCCAGGTCCTGCGTTATTGACAGCTCTAACTCTGAATTCATACGGGGTTCCTTCAATTAAACCTTTTACTTTCCCTTTATTGACAGGTCCATCGACCTCAGCGCATTTTTCCCAATTAGGGTTGAATTTATCGCGTTTTTCAATAATGTAACCTGTGATTGGCGAACCTCCATCTGTTTCTGGTTCGTCCCATTTGAGATCAACAAAGTCGGTGTCATAATCAATAACTTCCGGAGTACCCGTTTTTCCTGGCTCATCGAAGGGATTTTTAGCTTCTATAGCCTGAGCTGTTGTAAGTGGCTCTGATTTGCCTTGTTTATTGACGGCACGTACCCGGAATTTATATTTTTTGCCAGGTGTCAAACCGTCCACCGCTAGAGTTGTTTCAGGACCATCTGTTTCGCCAGCAGGAACCCACCTACCCGTTGCCTCGTCCATTTTTTCAACAATATAATTCTGAATCGGCTGGCCACCGTCATCTGCTGGCGGTCTCCAACTCAGTTTTGCGCCATTCGCACGCACATCAGATACTTTCAGAGGTCCTCCAGGTGGACTAGGAACATCAAGGACAATTACCTCAACGTCCGCTATATCCTTGCCGTTACTGTTCTCAGCTGTAACGGTGTATGTTCCAGAATCCTCACGTGTTGCATTCCTCACTGATATTTTCGTGTGGTAATCAGTATGCTGAACTTTCACGTTCTTGCCAGATTTTATCTCTTTATTCTTAATTAACCATTTTGTCTCCGGCATGGGTTCCCCGGTGACTTTGCATTCGTAACCAAAGTTCTGTCCAGCTCGGATTCGAATCTCATTTAAGTTCGTTCTGTCTATTTTGGGCGCTTGGTTCTTTGGCTTAGCGATGATGGTAGGAGTTTCATTACTGGGTTCTCCAACACCGGCGGCGTTAACAGCGCGCACTCTGAATGAATAGGGTTGACCTTCTATTAGATCAGGCACCGTAGCTTTTGTATCATATGGCCCGACTTCGAGAGCTTTCTCCCAATCCCCAAATTTATCTTTCTTTTCTATTATATAACCCGTAATCGGTGATCCACCATCTTCTTTTGGTGGTACCCAAACCAGATCCACATGATCCTTATCCCAATCTGTAGCTTTCAAATTGCCTGGAGATCCAGGTTCATCTATAAAAATAACAGATTAAATGAAATTATATGATTCCCCACTTGAAGCTAATATTACTCACCAAACGGATTTTTGGCAATGATACTATGCTCCGTTTCTAAGGGTTTAGATTCACCCTCAGCGTTCACTGCTTGAACCCTAAATTTGTATTCTTTTCCAGGAGTTAAATTATTTACTTCCAAGTCTGGAAAAAAAATAATCAGAAATTTTATTCGGACAAATCAACCAGCAAGTTACTTGGTTCGTGAGATCTTCCGCAAGGTACCCAGCAGCCAGTTTCAGGATCCATCTTTTCAACTTGGTAATATTCGATTGGAGTACCTCCATCATCTTTCGGTCTCTTCCACTTGAGCTTACAACCGTTTTTGTGGACGTCTGATACCTGAAGAGGCCCTTCCGGTGGAAGAGGCTTATCAGTTACTGTGACATTGATAGTATGCACATCTCTGCCGGAACTATTCACTGCTGTTACGGTGTATTCCCCACTATCGTCTCGGTTGACCGGTCGAACCGCGATTTTTGTATTGTAATCAACATTTTCAATTTGGATCCTCTTGTCATTTTTGAGAACACTTCCATTGAAACGCCATTCGACAGTCGGTGGTGGTTCACCAATAATATTTGCGTCAAATTTAAGAGCTGAGCCAGCAGATAGTGTAATATCGTGAAGATGCCTTCGATCGATTCTTGGAGCAACTGAAATTCATTTGTCGTTGAAAAATTTATGATTCAAGGAGTAAATACTAACGGAATCTTGGTTTAGCAATAAATGGCTTGCTTGCATCAGAAGGTGCACTTGGTCCTGCTTTATTTACAGCAATAACTCGGAATTGATATTCGTTTCCCTCAATTAATCCGTGAATAGACGCTGTGGGTGTTGGAGTGTTAGTTTCTAAAGCCTTTTCCCATAAGGGACTGTATTTGTCTTTCTTTTCGATGATGTAACCTGTAATAGGAGCACCTCCATCTGAAACTGGCGTAGTCCATTTCAAATCGACATGATTTGCCGACCAGTCATTTGGTTCCGGTGTACCAGGTTTCTCTGGGTTCGCTATAATACAATCAAATGAAAAATGTAATGTAATGAAAGCATAGCATCTTTACTGAATGGATCACGTGCGTTTATGGTGCCTGCTGTTTCTAGAGGTTCAGATTCTCCTTCTCTATTCACTGCTTTGACTCTAAATTTATAATCGTGTCCAGGAACTAAGCCATCGACTTCCATTTCCGGAACCGCTCCAGAGGTTTTTCCTACTGGGAACCATATACCAGTTTCTGGATCCATTTTTTCAACAACATAATGTTCAATGGGTTCCCCTCCATCATCTCTTGGTTTTTTCCATTTCAATGTGCACCCGTCTTTATGTACGTTAGATACTTCCAACGGACCTTCTGGTTGTCCAGGCTTAGCTAATATGAAATAATTCGAATTATTTGTCACGAAATATCTATTTGAATAATCAACTCACCGACCACAGTGATTTCAACCTCAGCTGTGTCTTGGCCGTATTTATTGGTAGCAGTAATTTTATAAATGCCAGAATCTTTTCGTTCAGGTTTATCGTTGAAAAATTTAGAATTATATGGTATGTCATCAATACGTTTGTGAGTTGACGAAATGAACATTTTATTGTCCTGGTACCAAACCACATCAGGAGCAGGTTCACCACTTATTTTCACATCTAAATAAATTGGTTCGCCTTCCCTAACACTAATATTGAATAGGTTGCGACGGTCGATTTTCGGTGCCACTGGAACATAATTTCAATGAAAAACCGTATTCGTTCAGTTGCGAAAAACTCACGTTTTCGAGGTTTGGTGATAACAGATTTAGAGGTTTGGCTTGGTTCTCCAGGTCCAGCAGCGTTAACTGCTTTTACCCTAAATTCGTATTCTACTCCTTCATCGAGATTATCAGCTGTTCCTTTGGTAGCATTTGGTCCGACTTCGCCAGCTTTAGACCACTTTGTAGTTCCTTTCTCTCTCTTTTCAATTATATACCCTGTAATCGGAGATCCGCCGTCCTTTAACGGTGGTGTCCATTTTAAGTCGACATGATCCTTGTCCCAATCAGTTACTTCTGGCTGACCAGGTGGACCAGGTTCATCTAGAAAATAGTCATGATTGATCATGTTCAAGCTTATCATATTTCTGTACTCACCAAATGGATTCTTCGCTACAATAGATTGTTCAGCTTCTAATGGTTCAGATTCTCCTTCGGCATTAACAGCAGATACTCTAAATTTATATTCTTGACCCGGCTCCAAATTATTAAGTTCAATCTTTGGTTCTTTGGCACGACCAGCCGAAACCCATCTACCGGTATCAGTGTCCATTTTCTCGACTTGATAGTATTCGATGGGGACACCTCCATCATCAAGAGGTGGATTCCACTTTAATGTACAACCTTCTTTATGTACGTCACTGATTTTGAGTGGACCTTCCGGTTTGCTAGGTTTATCTAACACCTTTATTTCAATCGATGCTTCATCTTTTCCGCAACTGTTTTCTGCTTTGATTGTCAATACGCCAGTATGTTCTCTACGAGCAGAGCTTATGTGCAGTTTTGTTCTATAATCTTCGAAGTCGAGTGTTATAACGTCATCCTTTTCAACTTTTCCTTTATTCAAGAACCAAGTTTTAGTCGGTGGTGGTTCTCCTGAAATTTTGACATCTAGTCTTATCAAATGACCAGCTTTAACAGTGAGATCTTTAAGTGTTGATCTGTCAATTTTCGGCGGAACAAATCTGTCTTTTGCTATGACCGTGTCAGAAGGAGGGGACGGTTTACTTTCACCTCCCTTGTTCACAGCCTTAACTCTGAACTGATACTTTTGTCCTTCTTGTAGATCAGGGACAGTTCCTTCGGTTTTATGACCAGGAACTTCGCCAGCTTTCACCCACTTGGCAGTCACAGGATCTTTCTTTTCTATTATATATTTTTCGATTGGAGCACCTCCATCTTGTTTCGGTGGAGTCCATTTGAGATCGACATGATCTTTCGACCAATCTTTGATTTCTGGTTTACCTGGAGTATCTGGTTCACCATATGGATTTTTGGCTGTTGTTGGAGTTTCAGTAACAAGAGGTTCAGATTCCCCTTCAGAATTCAAAGCTTTCACTCTGAACATGTAATCTTTTCCTTCATTTAAACCTGATACATCAGCCTCAGGAGTTTTTGTAGTTGTAACAGGAATCCATCTTCCTGTTTCTACATCCATTCTTTCAACAACATATCCTGTGATTGGTTCACCACCGTCATCTTCTGGTGGATCCCATTTTAATTTACATCCGTCTGCTGTAACATCTGATACTTTTAATGGACCTTTTGGTTTGGATGGTTTTCCAAGAACTTGGAGTTCGACGTCAACGCTGTCAACGCCAGAATCATTTTTGGCACTAACGGTATAAATTCCACTATCAGCGCGTTTTGCTTTTTGCAGGACGAAAGTTGTGTGGTAATTTTCGTTTTCAATCTTTATCCTGTCTGTGTTTTTGACAGTTTGTTCTTTCAATGTCCAAGTAACAACAGGTTCAGGTTCTCCTTTAATATCAGCTTCAATTCGTAATAACTGTCCAGTACGAATCACCTTCTTCTGAAGATTTTTGCGATCGATATATGGTGCCACTGAAAAGAAAAACGTTAATCGTATTCGAAATTATTGAAGACATTTTATTACAGAATCTGGGCTTGGCAATAACAGATTTAGATGTATCACTCGGCTCTCCTGGACCGGCTTTATTTACGGCAACCACACGGAATTCATATTCATGATCTTCTTCCACATTGAACACTTTCCCTTGTGTTTTATCACCGGGTACTGTTGCAGCATCGACCCAACCGCGACCGGCTTTGTCGTGCATTTGAATAATATATTTTTCTATTGGTGCTCCACCATCATCCTTTGGAGGAGTCCAAACCAACTCCACAAAATCTTTGTCCCAATCTTTTGGTTCGGGACGACCGGGTTTACCGGGTTCATCTAAGAGAAAATCATCAAAATTTAATTATTTTGCGAATCGAACTTACCAAATGGATTTTTAGCGATAATGGATTTTTCGGTTTCCAAAGGTTCGGATTCACCCTCCTTGTTAACAGCTTTCACTCTAAATTTATAGGGTTTTCCTTCTTGCAGTCCGGTGATATTAGCTTCAGGCTCATTACTTCGTCCACAAGTTATCCACTGTCCAGTTAATGGATCTAATTTCTCGATTTCGTAATGATCGATGGGAATACCACCATCATCTTCAGGTTTCTTCCATTTTAGTTTACAGCCGTGTTTAGTTACATCAGAAACTTCAAGAGGTCCTTTGGGCGCTTTGGGCTTAGCGACGACATTTATCTCAATGTCAGCTCTATCTTCTCCCACTTCATTCTTAGCAATAATAGTATATTTTCCGCTATTGATCCTTTTAGCTTTGGTAACGAAAAATTTAGTGTTATAGTCAACATTGTTGATAATGACATCCCCTCCAGAGGGAATTTCTTGATCATTGTGTAACCATGTTATGACCGGTGGGGGTTCACCAGCTACGTTTATATCCAAACTGATTGAGAGTCCAGATTTGACGGTTAATGGTTTCAAATTAGTTCTATCGATGAGCGGCTTCAAGAATCTAGGTTTAGCCGTATGCCAGTTAGTTTGTTCTGAAGGCTCCGAAGGTCCAGCCTTATTTACAGCCCTCACCCTGAATTTATACTGGTTTCCTTCCTCTAGTTTGTGTACTGTACCAACGCATTCAGGACCACATTCGGCAACTTTAGCGAATTGTCCTCCAAATTTATCCATAGCCTCGATGATGTATCCGGTGATAGGAGCACCACCATCTCTGACCGGTTTCTCCCATTTCAATTTAACCATGTGTTCATCGTAATCGATAATTTCGGGCATTCCCGGAGGTGATGCAATATCATACGGATTCTTTGCATGCACGCTTCCATCCGATTCGAGCGGTTCGGACTCCCCTTCTTCATTTACCGCTTTAACGCGGAAATTGTACTTCTTGTTGGGTTCGAGGCCGGTTATTTCGTGATCTGTTTTATCACCATCAACAAACCCGGCAGGTACCCATCTGCCAGTTTGAGCATCTTGCTTCTCAACAACGTATCCAGTTATGGGTAAACCACCATCATCTTTCGGCTTCCTCCATTTGAGTTTACAACCTTCCTTATGAACGTCGTGAACTTCGAGAGGTCCTTCCGGTTTGCCTGGTTTATCAAGGATTATAACTTCAACAGGAGCTTCGTCGAATCCTGATTCATTCTCTGCTCTGATGACATACGTTCCTGTGTTCTTTCTTGTAGTGTTGGATAATGTTAGTTTGGTATTGTAATCTTCATTCTCAATCTTGCAATTGGAATTATTCTCCAAAGGTTTGTGCTGGAAGCTCCATGTTATTGCCGGTGGGGGTTCACCCTTAACGTCGACATCAAATTTAACTAGTTGTCCTGCTCGTACTTTGACTGTATGAAGTTTTTCTCTGTTTATTTGTGGACGCACTGGAAAATCACCTGTTTGAAAACTGACCACTGAAATGCATTGAATTACTCACAATGTCTAGCTTTTGCAACGTGTGGTTTTGTAGAGTCAGACGGCTCTCCAGGGCCAGCTTTGTTAACAGCTTTCACTCTGAATTGATATGTGTTTCCTTCTTTCAGTCCAGGTACAATAGCATCAGTATCAGGAGTCTAAAATATAAGAATGATGAACAACTTACTCCATATGAAACATAGCGAGTATCAGAATAAAAAATGACTATCACAGCTGAGGGGATCGGTTACCTTAAGCATTGTTGGCACTATGTCAAAAAAGATAAGTGCTACGCAGAACGAAGCAAGCTTACCTTATGGGAAAGAAAGTTAACAGGTTAGTTTCGCATTCAGAGACTTGCTGAGCAGACTATTATTGCATTGCACTGTAAAAACTCAAAATCTAAATTAAGTTCGCAATATGTGTTTGTTTTATGGGAAACCATTTATCATGAATATTTACATGTGTTTCTAAAATCTGATCCCAAGATGTCGAGAACTTCTCCTTCTTTTCGATAACGTAACTTGTGATAGGTGCACCACCGTCATATTTCGGGGCTGTCCATTTCAAAGTGACTCTGTCTGTATCCCAATCTTCAATTGATGGTGTTCCAGGTTTTCCTGGAGGATCGTATGGATTTTTGGCGATTGTTGTTCCATCGGTTTCCAATGGTTCCGATTCTCCCTCATCATTAATAGCTTTCACCCTGAAATCGTAGGCGTGGCCTTCTTGTAATCCTTTGACATCCATCTCCGTATCGTTTGTTCTTCCAACTGGAACCCAACGACCTGTCTTTTTATCGAATTTTTCTACGACGTATCCGGTAATAGGCTTCCCGCCATCATCTTCTGGTTTATCCCACTTCAGTTTGCAGCCATTTTTGGTGACATCGCTCACTTTCAAAGGACCTTTGGGCTTTCCTGGAGCAGCTGTGAAATATTAAATTGAGATATACTATTTCAACTAAAAACTGTACTCACAGAGAACAGTGATTTCGACCTCGGCTTCATCCTCTCCATGTTGGTTGACAGCCTTTATTTTATATAGTCCTGTATTTTTGCGTACTGAATTTGTAATATTCAATTTGGTATTATATTCTACATTGATGATTTCAACATTATCTTTGGTGGACAATTGATCTTTTCCTTGGAACCAAGTGCATGTTGGAGCTGGTTCGCCTTTCACGTCAATATCATATTTGATTGGTTTCCCAGCACGTACAATAATTGGTTTAAGGTTTGTTCTGTCGATTCTCGGTTTAACTACGGAAAAAAATTGCATTTTTTCTTTCAGAAGCAAAGCTATACATACGCGCTCTGTGCTTGATGATTTGCATTTTCGAAGCATCGGAAGGTGGAGATGGTCCAGCTTTGTTAACAGCTACAATTCTGAACTGATATTCTCCTCTCTCTTTCAGGTCTTCGACGCGTGCCGTGTTGGCATCGCCAGGTACTTCGCAAGCCTTCTCCCAGTCAGGTTTGTATTTATCCTTCTTTTCTATTATGTATTTTTCAATAGGAGCTCCTCCATCTGACTCAGGCGGTGCCCATTTCAGATCCACACCCTTGTTGTCATAATCAGTGATTTCTGGTGTGCCTGGTTTTGTTGGCTCGTCTGAAAAAAAATTCATCAAAAAAAACCAAGACTTCTATAATAGTCTTACCGAATGGATTTTTAGCAATAATTCCCCGGTCAGAAACTAGGGGTTCTGAATCACCTTCATTATTCACAGCGGTGACTCTGAATTTGTATTCACTGCCTGGATTTAAACCAGTTACTTCGAAATCAATTTTTCCGTCTGGTCCCACTTTATCACCAGGCACTCTTCCGACTCTGACCCATTTTCCAGTAGCAAGATCCATCTTTTCAATTTCATATTCCTTAATAGGACTTCCTCCATCGTCGGCAGGTTTTTTCCACGAAACTTTGGCTTTATTTGCTGTCACCTCTGAAACCTCCAACGGTCCTTCTGGAGAGTCCGGCTTGCTCAAAACCGTTAGTTCGACGGTTTCTTGATCTTTTCCAGATGCGTTTTCCGCTATGAGAGTATATTTGCCTGTATCTCTACGCACGGCGTTCGTAATCGAAAAATCGGTATGATAGTCTACGTTTTCGATTTTAATTCGTTCAGTGTTTGTCAAGGTTATGTTATCTCTCCACACCCATCTGAGCTCTGGTGGAGGTTCACCGGTAACATCCACCGACCATTTGTGACTTCGACCCGCTTTGATGATAATTGACTTGAATGTTTCTCTGTCGATTCGTGGTTTCACTATGAAACAAAACAAGAAATAGATAACGATCGAATATTTGATAGAGGAAACTTACAGTTCTTGTGTTTACACAGATGATTGTCGGTCGCTTCAGAAGGATTACTTGGTCCAGCCTTATTGTGAGCTCTGACTCTAAACTGGTACGTCATCTTCTCTTTGAGACCTTCGACGACGCACTCTGGGTTAGCATCCTTCGTTTCGGTAACCTGTGCCCAGTCGACTGCGAATTTATCTTTCATTTCGATTGTGTAGTGTGTGATCGGACGACCCCCGTCGGAGTCGGGTTTTGCCCACTTCAATGTAACACTCTTATTATCGTAATCGATAATTTGTGGCTTGCCGGGCGCACCAGGCTCATCGTATGGATTCTTAGCCAGAATGGCTTCTGTTGTTTCCAAAGGTTCAGATTCGCCTTCCTTATTCTTTGCTCTAACCCTTAATTTGTATTTCTTTTTAGGTGTTAGGCCTTTGAAGGTGAAGGAGTCCTCATTTGGACCCACTTCGCCAGCAGGTATCCATCTTCCGGTATCCATGTCCATTTTTTCCAAGACGTATCCAGTTAATTCAGTGCCACCGCAGTCTTCTGGTTTCTGCCATTTGACTTTGATGTGGTCAGATCTGACTTCTTCAACCTTCAAAGGTCCTTGTGGAGGTGTTGGTTTATCGAGCACCACAACTTCAGCAACACCTTCGCAGGTTCCGGAACTGTTTGTGAGTAGTAATTTGTATTTACCACTGTCTGCTCGCGTTGTTTTGCGTACAGTTATAATAGTGTTTCTTTCGTATTTATCGATGGTAACTCGTTCTTCCGGATCGGGTTTGATTTCTTTTTTATCCAGATACCATTTTACTTCTGGCTCAGGTTCACCGCCATATTTGATATCGTACTTGACGATCTGTCCCTTCTTGACGATTATGTTATTGAGGTCGTTTCCTATTATGAATGGTTTTACGAATCTACATTTAGCAATAATGGGTTTGGTAGCATCACTTGGCTCTCCCGGACCGGCTTTATTAACCGCGCGTACTCTGAATTCGTACGTAGCGTTTTCTTTCAAACCTTTCACAGTGCCTTCTAACTTATCGCCAGGAACTTCAGTTCCTTTTTGCCAATCCTTAGCAAACTTTTCTTTATATTCAATAATATACCCCGTTATAGGAGCGCCGCCGTCGGAATCTGGAGGTTTCCATTTCAAGTCAGCATGATCAACATCCCAATCGACAGTTTCACAATCTTTCGGCTTACTTGGTTCATCTGCAAATCGTTTGTTAATTGAAATTAGTTATTACGACTTTGTAAAACTCACCCCAGGGATCTTTAGCTAGAATGGATTTTCCAAAGGCAGTTGGCTCGCTGCTTCCTAGTTTATTAACAGCGCGTATCCTAAACCTATATTCTTTTTTGGGCGTAAGGCCTTCTACTTTGTAGGTTGAGGGTTCTTTTGGTGAGATTTGTCCAACATTATCCCAGCCTGATTTCAAACTGATATCTTGCCTTTCAATAATGTAGTGTTGTATTGGAGAGCCTCCATCATCTTTCGATGGTTTCCAAGAAACAACACAAGATGATTGGAAAATATCAGAAATCTGGATATCCTGTGGCGGTGTAGGTACATCTTGCATGGTGATGTTACATTCTTTAACTGCTTCTCCTTGACCATTGGCTACTTTTATTTCATACGGACCAGATAACTCTCTCGCTGGTTTCTTTATTTTGAATATAATCTTATCATCGTGGGTGATGATTTCGACATCTTTTGGAGATAATGCTTTTCCGTCTTTAACAAGTTTTGCTTCGATTGGAGTTTGCCGAGTTCCAGTAACTGAAATAAATATTTATAGACTTGTTGCGAGGAAAATTTGAAACTTTTACCTTTATAGGGACATTCTAAGGTGATTGGTCTACTAACTGGGCCTTCGAAAGTATCTGGGAAATCAATTTCGGGTTTACTCTCTCCCTTTTTCACCGTTAATTTCATGGACGATTCAAGCTTTCCAGATACGCAGGTGATTTCGCCGTCATCTTCCATTTCCAATTTGTTGAAGACAAGTTGATGTTTGCCACCACCGAGATTTTTAATTTCAATCCTGTCCGATGGCTCAATTGGTTTTCCATTGAAGAACCATTCTGCGGGGGCTGTTTGATCTTGTAATTCTATGTCCAAGACAAGTTTCTCTCTCTCCACCGCATCTGTATCTTTAAGCTTCCTATTGAATCTGTTGAGATAGTTGACAACCAATTCTGCCTCTGTTTTATCTGCATTTGTTTTACAAGAGTATAAACCAGCGTCAGTAACTTTTGCATCTTTGATAACCATTTTTCGTTTCCGGCCATCTTTGGTGATAACAATTCTCTTATCGGGCTTGATTTCTTGGTCACCTTTGTACCATTTGACTTCGCCCAAGGCATCGTCGAGTTCACATAACAAAGTGATGTTCTCTTTTTCGACGTGCTGCTGGTGCTTCAAGCATTTTACGAATTTGTAGGGATATTCAACAACATTTACATTGGTGACTGTTTTTTCAGTCTGTTTTTCCAGTTTACAGGAGTATTCGCCAGCGTCTTCAAATTCGGCACATTTAATAGTTAGACGACAACATCCGTTGATATCTTTCGAAATAGAATATTTATCATCATCGTTCAGCTTTGTTTTGTCTTTGTACCATCCCACTATTGCTAAGCTATTACTGACCGTACATTCTAATTGGAGTTCGTGCTTTTCATACGCATCGTATTTTTTCTTTAAAGGTTTAGTGAAAGTATATGAAGGATCTGGTTCATCAACATTTAAGAAACCGGTAGATGAAATTCCTCCGATTTCGATGGTGTATTTGCCAGTGTCTTCCACTTTGGGATTATTAATGATAAGTTGGTAAATATCATTCTCTTGTTTGAATTTGTATTTTGATCCTGGGAATAACTCCTGAAATCGATTATGAAAGTAAAGAAGAATGAATTAAAAATATTTATACAAACGCACGTCTTTTCGGAAACACCACTTCGGTTTGGCGTTAGGTTTAGTAAATGCAGCTTCGAACACGACTTTTTTATCCTTTCCTTCTTTAGCGTATTGATCAACCAATGGTTTGAGGAAGGATTCTTGTTTCTAGAAATAGAAAGCGAATATGATTATTGGAATTCACTTTTTTAATATGCCGTAACACAACAATGAATCGATGGCAGAATTCCTCAAAAAGGCCATGGTGACTGCAAAAATTGAAAAAACTCATGGGTAAAAATATCTGCACCAAAATAACAAAATTCAAAGAGATGATATGTACAAGAGATCACCGCCAACGTAGTACAACATCGATATTGGGACGATTATAATTAACACATAAAACATTAATAATGACATGGATATGAAGGATGGGACATAAGGTAGGATATCTTATCGTGCAAACATTGAACAACGCATAACCGTCGACTTCCTGTCACCGAACCTCTTTTCTCTGAAAGTGGTGTAAAACTGGCCAATCTGGTATTAATTCAGCCAAGGATGGCCGCCTGGAGGAAATTGGAGTCTACAAATAAAAACTGAAACTATAGATACCTGTTACAACTGAACTCAAGTCAAAAAAGCACATTAAGAAAGAGAAGGGATGATTTTATGAAGAATTCTCCCTCAAAATATCGAAACAACACAAGATCCAAAAATCGAGAAGACGGGGCAGAAAAATCTGGTTAGAAAAAGTAATGCTCCTTATATTCTCATAACAGCTGAAATAGCGAAAAAATATTATCTCTACTTGACAAAATATTTTTATAAAAATTGATGACAAAAAGAAAATCAAAAAATTTCCTCACCTTCTCCACTTTTTTCAATGCAGGCATCGGTTTTTCCACTTCTTTTAGATCTCCCCAATCGGGATCTTCCTTGTTTTCACCCCATTTGGCATATTTCCGTTTTTTTAACATAGCTCTGAAGTCCATACCGCTCGAGTCTGAAAAGTACTCTTTCGAGTGTATATTTCTACTATTTAATTGTACCCACCGGAAACGTAAAGCATCATTTCAGCACTATCTTCGCCGTGAATATTAGCAACAACGATTTTGTATTGACCTTCATCGTTGGGTTTGATTTTTCTTATACACAGTGTTATAGAGTTTGTTTCTCCATCGGTTAAAAACTTAAAGCGACCTCCCTCAATAATTTCCGTCATACCCTAGATGCAATTGTTAGAATGAAGACCAAATGTGTAATTTACTCACCTTGTAGAATTTGAACGTTGGTGCAGGGTTACCCTCTACTTGGACCATAATATAAGCAGTTGAATCTATGGAAAAATGATGTGGTTGAAATACCTTGGATGTGGGTAGAAATATTCAAAGTACTACCTTCAACGGCTGAATAACTTTCCGCCACGTCAACAATACTCGGCGGTCCTCCAGGTCCGATGGGTTTCAGAGGGGTCGACGGTTGGTTTATCCTGTCTTCCATTTCCGCCAGACTGGGTCTTCGCACGTCCGAACTGGGCCGACGTCGCTGAATTTACAGAACAGTTGAAATGCAACCGAAGATCCCGTTCGATAGATAAAAGTGTTTCACGAATGCGTTGAATCAGCTCCAACTCAAGGAATAGACTAATCAAACGAATCTATTCAATCTTGGTTCATTTATCGTTTTAAGAATTTCATATTGGCAGGCAAAAACAGAAGTGTTCTTGTTAGGTGCCAGATTTAATAAATTTTGTTAGCTGGCATAATTCGGAGTAGAATGTGCTCTATGCCACTAAACAAATATATGATGGTATTAATTAAGGTAAATGAAATTCTCGTTCGGAACGTTATATCTGCACAGGTACAAAGTAATCTATAAATCAATTTTTTTTGGCAAGCGCCGTCCAAGATTCTGATTTTGCATGCGCTGATCGGTATATTGCCAATTTTCGGGAAACCATTCAGAGTTGATGTCAGAAAAATGTCTCTCACAATCACTGATTCAACACAGGAGTCCGTTAAGGTAAATAAAGTTATTCGTAAGATTAATAACCACAGAAGCAGCGGCTTTTATTAATGTTCAAGCAGATAAGCAATTAAAATTAATAGCGAATGCGAGTATGTTTCTAATCTATTCTATGTGCAATAAAATACCTTATTGCGGCATTTCATGACAAAAACACAAATAAACTTTACTGAGCTACTAGTATACGGTCCTCAGTATTTTTGAGTAACTCAAAAATCGTCTACTCTACAAAAAAAAATCGTAAAGACGAATTTATACAGCTGTACAGGTTAGACATTGATCTATATACAGAAATATCTAGTATTATAACATACGAGAGATAGCCGAAAGAAGAAGTGATTGAGAAATCTATTCTATGTCTAGCTGAAATTATATGGAAACGTTAGGAATAAATACAAAGTGAATCACTGAAAAAAATCATCTAATTTCTTTCTATTCTAATTCCTCCAAATTTCTATTCTACTATATATCCCCGCTAACGCTAACCTGTTTATCGGATGATTCTTGCAATTGGCCCGGACGTTTGTATTTCGTCTTCAAAAAATAAAATGTCAAATAAAATAATTGTCAAAACTGTTGAAGCGTTTAAGTCGATTAAAGTGTGAAATCAACCATTTCAATGAATCAGTTCGCGATCGAGCTGATTGATCGTATGGCGAACCTCATGAAAATGCTGTTATATTTCTCAGCCAAATTGGAGAGAAAAGGTCAGTTTTGTGTGCTCTGACACAAATCTCACCTTTGTATCGAGAACCTCACCAGGACGCAATTTTCCACCCTGCGGACATAAATATATCAATCTAACGGTTCATCGCGAGCTTCGACAAGTTATAGAAACAGGGGTGCAACATACTCGTTCCTTCTGCTCTGCACATCGTGTTTGCCAGCTTGCTGTGAAAGTTCGCTTTGAAGATAAAACAAGACACCATTCATGTCTATTTTAGCTCCAAAACCAACCGACCTACACGGGAATACCTCGCTAATCTTATTAACTCAATATTCCCGAAATATTCGACATAGATAAAAGCATTGGTGACAGACAGTTTCCAGCTGCGTGGTTTGACATTGCGTACGTCGAGACATTTACATTTTTGCAGTTACCTTTTTTTCCTCCAAAACCTCTCCAGGTCGAAGTTTCCTATGTTCCTGTCAAATGAAATGAATTAAAGGCCAATACTAAAATAGAAAAAGGAATTCTGGAACCACCTCACATGGACGCGACCTGCAAATATCCAACACACTACACGATAAAATCTACATACCTCGTCAGATATTATGAGAGATGCTCTACGACCCATGGCTTCTGGGGGAATCAAGGAACCTCTTCGACTGGTCTGTCCGGGAGATGGTGAAGGTTCCAGTGATTTCTTCCTTGGTTCGGGCGTCTTTTCTTTCACAACTTCTATTTTTGGCGCCTCTGGAGTCTTTATTTGTGGCAAACTAGGTCTCTCCTAAAATTTCTCATTCGCTATCTGCTTGCTACTTTATAAGGTTTACCTTGGATAATTGTGTTTTCTCCCGTCCCTTGTAGTCAGGATGTTCACCTGGCTCATATTTCTCTAGAACCGGCCGTTCGTAATCTGGAATATTTTCCCAGTCTTCAACTTCCGCTTTCTTCGCTGTTTTTGGTTTCTTAACAGTCGCTACCTTCTTTTTCTCTTCCTCCACTTTCTGCAATGACAAAAGGCTTGAAATTCCAATGAAGTTCAGTGATCAATTTGCAGGAAGATTTTGTTTAAGAAATGTTTGCAGAAGATGAAATATACAGAAGTTCCGAAAGGAGAAATGAAAGAAAAAATGGCACAATACCTGGAAAGAAGAAACATAACTGAGAAAGGAAACCGTAAGATGAAGAAGAAAAGTTATTTAGGTTGAAGAGAAGAAAGTGAGCGCAATAAAAATATGCAAGTATTTCATAGAGATTTGAGAAGAGTGTTAAAGAAAAGTATATAGTTGAAGAAACAAGAGAAGAATTGGAGCGCGAGAATGATCAACGCAGTACCTTGAGGTCAACATCAAATTCGGCCTTAGCCGTTTTTTTGGCGTCTTTACTAACTGGTTTGAGTTGAACGGACAAAAATGAACCTGACTTCAACTCGACTTTAGGTGGGGGCCGTTTCGTCGGTTTTTCTTCTTGGATCTGAATAATTTTTTTATTTTAAAGTTAGATTTCATGGTTTTTATTTAGTTAAAATTATTTAACTTTCTATTAAGAAAGGTACACTTACTTTGATTTCCGCTCGGCCTTCGCCCTGAAATTTGAATAAAAAAAAATTAATAATCTTATTTGGTCAAGACATAGAATTGAAGCAGCGAAGATAATTGAAACAAAATATTGATCCGTAAAATAGTGCTTAAGTTTTTTTGAAGGAAAGTGAAATGAAAGTTGTAGGTACAATTGAATGTAAGTGTACAATTGTTCAGAAAAGTATCTGAAAAAGACGAAGTGACAGATTGTATTTAGATAGAAAATTCACTGCGAAGTTGCTAAGGCTGATAATCTAAAAATTATCTCGAAATCATCTATTATACCTTCTTCAAAGCAGCTTCCTTTAGATCTTCCTGTTTGGTTCCTGGTTTTTCAGGTTCCAGTGTTTTGGTTGTAGGTGAAGTGGGTGTTTTTGTTTTGTCGGATGTTTGTTGAGTGATTTTCGTTTCTGACTCTTTGACCGGTTTATCTTCTTCCGTGCCGTTCTTCTGTGGCACAGTGAGACTGGGCGTTTTGTTGTTTATGTTCTCAGTTTTTCCTGGGACTTTGAGAGATGAAATTTCTTCTTTTTCTTTAAGAACGTCATTCTCTTTTATTGGTGCCACAAGTGATGATTTTCGAACACCGTCAGGTTCCGGTTTTCCTAAAATTTTCTTCGCTGTTTTAGCGTCATCTTTAGGTTCTATTTTTTGAGTTTTCTCATTAATTATTTTGTCGTCTTTTAGTTCTGGCACATCTATTTTCTTTTGTCCCTGTGTTTTACGGACAGGCGATTTCTGATCATCCTTAATAGTAGGAGTTTTGTTTTCTTTATCCGTAATTTGTTCATCATTTTTCGATATCAACTTATCGGTTGATTTTTCATCCTTTTTAGGTTCAATTGTTTTTTTAGTCGGCGATTTTGGTTCGGGTGATGCTGCCTTTTTAGAAACAACTTGCTCATCATTCTTCGATATTACTTTATCACCGATCTTCTTTTTGGGTTTGTCCAATTTATCCTTTGTTGAAATATCGGGTTGTTTTGAATCCGGAACGCCATTTTTCTGGTCCTTGTCCACGATTTTTGATTTGTCAGTGTATGGTTCTTGTATGATATTTGTAGGTGATGCAGGTGTTTTCTGATGAAGTGATACAATGAGAACTATGAGTTCAAATCGATTTAACCGGAGTGAAAAATGTGCAGATAGAAAAAAAGAGAAACGTGATTTGTCATCTGATTCTTAATGAATTGAATGAATTTAATTAAAGAGAAATCTCACCACTTCTTCAATTATCTCTTGTTTATTGAATTCGTTGACCTTCTTCTTGTCACCGGTGATGGATGATCGTCTAATTTCAGTCTTAGTTTCTTCTTCCTTCATTTCAAAGGTTGTATTAGCAATGGCTAAATTAAGGTAAGCCCACTCACCTGTTGGATAGATGATTTTCGGCTTACACTCTTTGAGCCGTCTTCTTTTATTATCTAAAAAATAAAAGTTCAGAATGGACTATATATACAACAACAATTGAGTACCCACCTTTTCCTCCGTTTTGATGACGGAACTTCGTCGGGAACCAGTTTTCTCCTCTGTCTAAATAACGTGAACGAAAAAATATTATACATATAAAAACGCCACAAATTTTGGTTACCTTTTGTATTGAAGATTTTCTGATTTTTTTTACTGGTTGCTCGGCTTCCTGGACAAAAACGACACATTTAAATATTTGAGGTGACATCAACTTATCATCGGTTATTTATTTGAACCCTGATCGTAATAGTTGTGATAAGTTGATATAACCAAAACTTACCTCTATTAACTTTGACTCTGGCTTTTTGTCGATATCATTAGGTTTGTCTTGCTTTTTCTGAAGAAATAAGTTCGATAGAATGTTAAAAACATATGAGGCTCAACATATACATTGAATAACACTGAATAATCAGAAATCTATACTACCTTCTTTTCGGTTTCCTCCACTTTTTCTGTTTCTTCTTTCTTTTCTACTTTCTTGACTTTTTTTTCTTTCTTCTCGATTTCTTCTTCCTGTCATTATATATCCATCATTTTATTCAAGTCATCATGACTTGTACTAATGAACTCACCTCTTTTTCCTCATCCTTTTTCTTGTTCACAACAAGGGTAGCCTGCACTTCATCTTCACCGAACTCATTCTTTGCAACAACTTTATATGTAGCTGCATCTACTGTTTTACATTTTGAGATAGTCAACTTGGCTACGCTTCCATCAAATGATATCCTGATTTCTGTTGATTCTCTGATGATAGTAGTATTCTTGTACCAAGTTATCGTGACAGTTTTATCAGTACTTTTGAGTGACGTGATGAATTCTGCCGATTTGCCTTCCTCGACAGTCTGGAATTAAAAATTTAATCATCTTATTGAAAAATGTAAGCGAATTCAACTTACAATATTGGTGAGACCAGAAAGTTTTGGTTTTTCTCCTTTCGGTTTCTCTTCCGGTGGCAGCTCTGTTACTTCAACAGCTTGAGATGTCGCCTCACCTTTTTCATTTTTGGCTACTAGTTTGTAGAAACCTTTATCTTGTTTCGTCACATCAGAAATCTCTAATTTCACGGCAAATTCACCATCTTTTGTTTGTTCTACGTGGACCTTATGTCTCGCGCCCTCTTTAACAGGGCTGGCTTCTTTAAACCAAATACATTCTGGAGCAAATTTACTAAGTACCTTGCACTCAACGACAACAGTCTTTTTCTTGATAATTTTTATAACCTTCGGTTTTTCCTTTATAACAGGAATGATTTCAATATTGAGCGTGAGGTTTGCGTTAAGCTCGCCTAGTGTATTTTTTATGTTACATTTATACAGTCCAGAATCTTCGGTTCCCGGATCTTTCAATTCTAATTTAATATAATAAATACTTTCTTCTACTTTCTCGAAACTAATTTTGATTTTACTCGATTCGACAACTTGTTTGCCTTCGCGATACCAAACAATTGTTGGTTTCGGATCCGCTTTTACTTTGCATTCCATAATAACTAATTTTCCTCCTTGCTGTGAAGTAATTTTCGGTTTTTCTACGAATGTTGGACCATCACCTTCGGGTTCGGGTTCGGCTTCTATATTTAGGTTCAGATTGGCATTGCTTTCGCCAAACTCGTTCTTCACATGACATCTGTAAGTACCACCGTCTGAACCTGTTGGATCCTAATAAAGGAACAAGCTTCAATTAATTTTCACAATTCCCAAAACCACTTATTCACCTTTATTTCCATAGATATTTCGTAAATGTCTGTCTCTACGTCGACGATTGTAATCTTAATTTTTGAGGATTCTTTAACGATCGTCGTTCCTCGGAACCAAGTGACTTCTGGTTTCGGTTTCGCTTTGCACTTACATTTCATGGTAATGAGAGTGCCATTTTCGTTCGGAATAATTTTAGGTTTCTCGATGAAGGATGGCGCAAATCCAGCAGCATTATCTCCACCTGCAAAGGAGAAAATCCTTAAATTTCCACCAGAGGTAAATTGGCACAAAGACCATGCTAATGCAAAGTAATAATATCGCATATTTATTCGTTTATCGATGCTGAAACAGAAATTCAATTATTAAGTGGGGCAAATGTGACATTTCCGCTAGTAAGGACAAATGGTTATGAACATCATATAGGCACACTTTTTGAAGTGAAGTGAACTTAAGTGAGAATAAAATGATGTCTTCCAAAACATTTGACCTTGCGCTTCTGAAACTGGCAACGGGCATACCTTGGAAGTTGAGAGCAATGTTCGCGTTACAATCACCGTAGACGTTAAACGCGTTGCATCGATAATTTCCACCATCTTCTCGAGTCGGATCGGAAATTTGAAGGGTAAGCAAGTACGTATCTTTTCCTGTTGACTTCCTCGACATTTTCACTCGCGTGCTATCCCTAATAGTTTTGTCACCTTGGTACCACGTTATTTGAGGATCGGGATTTGCTTCGAGAAGACACTCCATGATGAGCACATCACCTTCTTGGCGAATGGTGGGTTTTTTAGGGAACCTAGGTGGCTTTCCGTCGGGAATCCTAAGATTTAGTTTGAAGTAGAATGACATATTACCAAATTCTTTTCACAAATACTTTGGTTTTCCCGTTCCTTCAAAATTGAGGTTGATTTTAGCTTCTCCGTCACCGTATCGGTTCTTTGCAACCACCCTATACTCTCCTTTGTCAGTATTTTTGACACCATTTATTTCCAGTCTTGCTAAGTAGTAGAGTTTCTGATCCCTTTCCATGGTAATGACGTATCGATTATTCGATTGTAATTCTTCCTTTCCATGGAACCTTAAAATGAGTGAAAGTCTTTAACGTTGTTCAGCGCGAAACAAAAAAAAATTTCATTCTAACGAGCTCGACTCGACAGCCTTGAGGATTTGGTGAGTAACAAGAAAAAGTGATTCTTTTTGTGAGGTTATTTCTAGATTTTCCACTACTTACCAGGTGAGTTCTGGTTTAGGGTCTCCAACACATCGGCATTCGAAGAAAATCTTCGAACCATCATCAGTCTGTCTTATCACAGGACGTTCCGTAAACGTGGGTTTAATTCCATCTTCCGGGACAGGAGCTTCATCGCCTAGTGCAGAAATTCTTCTCTAAACTGGCTATCAATCAATGGGATAGCCAGCACAACTCGCGAAAATTTGCAAAGAACCTTAAGCTCAGCTTTTAAAGCTACATCGAATTCATCCCGATCAAAATCGCGCGAAAAACATCCTTACTAATTTTCAACATATTTGCAAGAACATGGTCTTTGATTTCATAGAAAAATAAGAAAAATCTACAGCTGAAGCTTCCATCTCTTTATACTTCAGGATGTATGTAAAAATTCTACGTGGCAATTGTCCTGAAGCATATTCTTGGGGAAGTCATTAGTTGCTATAGCATTGTCAAATCTACTAAAGAAAGCAGCTTTTTATTAAACCGCACACAAAAATCGTTGAATTCACGAAAATATTATTCAAAAACAGTAATATATTCTACCAAAAATGGCATATTAAAAGCTGAGCTCCGAATAAGCATTTTATTAGTTCCATTTAATTATGCGATGTGCTGTGCTGACTTCTATGAACATTTACCATGGTTCTGTCCATGACGGTTTGAAAAATGAACTTTTTAGTTTTATGTCATAGTTTCATTGTATTTCACAGTTGTAATGACGCATTGGCCAGGAATTTAAGAAGTTTTCGGATGTGTATTGACTCACCTGAGACAATGTCGTTGCCAATTTTTGTTGATCATTTGCCAAATTGTAAAATGTGCTTTTCTTAATAGAATAGTAGTAAAATATGTTCCTACTACTGTCTTGCATTCATTTAATTGAGTCATTAAGAACAGCAAATGTTTAACGTAGAAACGAAACATTACACTAGTAACATGCAAAACGACAATAAAAAATAACAAAATCTACAGAAAAATTGAGATATGAAATACTGCTGCATAAACGAGAATTCAATCGATTGTTATTTCAGCAAAACAGTTTTCTGGAAGACAAAATGTGCAACTGTTAGACGGAATGGAATTTGTTGGTAGAAAAACATCGAGTGCGACACTTTTTCAAGATGCTGATTAGGAAACAATCAAAGCATTCGTTGCATACGATTTTCCAGAGAAATTAGTGTCATGCTTAAGGAATCTGCTTGAACCTTTCTCTTCTAATCACAATGGTATCAATTATTATACAGGCTGTCCGCTCATTAAGTTCCAGGAACTAAGGCTAAAATAAGCAAGCCCAATTCTCAACGGTTTAGAAGATATGGGTTTTCAAAGTTGTCTACCCAAAGAGGTTTTCATAGCACTACCATTATAGCGAGTAAAACTAATTCAAAAATTATTAAAAACTGATTTCTTACTTATTTCATCTTTTCTTACTTTAAAAAAATTGCTATGATTTAATTCGGTACCAATAATGTTTAGTATGAAGATCAAATTTAAAACTCAGTACAAAAATTAAAACTGTTCAAAATGCGACCCATTTTCCTATAGACATGGATGTGCTCGTCGTATAAGCTCGCCTTGCCAGTTTGTATTTGCTACAAAAGCTCTGACATTTTACCACGCTTCATTAGTTCTTATCATCAAGTTTTCTCTAGTGGCCGGTTTGGTCCTTCCATAAACAATTGATTTTACGTGATGCCACAAGTAATAATCTAAAGGATTGAAATCCGGCGAACGTGGTGGCCATGGGACAGGTTCATTCCTCTCTACCCAAGGTTTTGGTAATTTTGATTTGAGAATTGAGTTACAACTTGCCCTATGAAAACATTTTTGGGTTTAAAAACCCAATTGGGAATTGGACATATGTGTACTGGAAGATTTTTGCTTGTTTTGGCCTATATGAGTTCCTTGAACTTAATGGGTGGACAGCCGGTATATCTCTAAAACATTGATTGATAAGGAGGATGAAATTCCTTTTTTTAAGTATGATTCGTCATAAAAATGCTCAAATCAGGTAGAATAATTTGTACCTTCAAATTGTATCTACACTTCTTGACATGCTTGATAATATTGAATTTTTGCAACGTGAACACAATGGAAAGCAAGAATTTTAACTGTTGATACCCCAGTAAAATTATAATGATTGATTTCTTCCAAGAGTTTTGTAGGAAATATGAAGCAATTAATTTAATTTTTATAAACAATCTGAGGAACCGAAATCGAGATTTTCATTAAAATAACTCTATAAACTAGCTGAATTCAAATAGCCAAAAAAGTTCACATCTTTTAAGAGTTTGTATCTTATTTGTATATTTCATTTATAGACAGGTCTTCTGCATCCATGTTATTAAAACAAATCCGTAAAGATAACTTTCATTTTCTCATTTACAGTACTTTCTGTACTGTATATTGTATATTTGTATATTTTTACTATGATATTTTTTCTGTTAGTTTATTAAAAAAAATGGCTTTTTATATATTTTTTCTTTGGACAATGTTACGGTAAGTTTCAAACGCAAACAACATTTTTAACACTTGTTTGTTTACTTACTGTCAAAATTGAGACTAATCGTTGCATTACTTTCGCCCAGTTCGTTTTTCGCAGTCACTTTGTATTTACCAGCATCCTCAACAGTGACATCTTGGATTTCCAAGGTTGCAAAATACGAATGGCCATCTTTATCTAGTCTCAGCTGAAAACATAATTTTCTGAGTGAAAGAATATTTTCTGGGCGCTGAGCTCTGTTTACAATTCAGCTGGATGAATTGTTTATTGTTTTATTCCGTGAAAAATGGCGTGGTCGATTAGTACAATTACTTTGCCGTGAAAATGTTACCGAGAGCCCCGAAATAGCAATGTTCTGCTTAATCGAAAATAACCCGATGAAAGATATATTTATTTGTAGAAGTTGTGCTTGAAATAACAAAACCTTTCGCAAAAGTACAAAAATAGAATATTCAGAATTTTGACCGGTCAGATGCACTGGCGCTTGTATATCAACCCGTTCGCAATCTGTAGGGCAGTTACGAAATAGCTTGGAAATGATTCAACCGCTTCAGTGGTCCGATAATCCTTCGAGATATATTGCGCTAATAACAGACAGCATGCAATCCTGGATAACATGAAGAAATATGAGTAATTTCGCGACGAAGTTGATAAAATTTTGATTCCACTGCCCTGCAAATGTTGTAGTGGATTCAAAACGATCTATTTTCGTTTTTAAATTGTGAAACGAGTCTATTTGTATTTTCACGCTACATTTACAGCATTTTGGCCAAGAGATAAATATTGATTCGCAACGATTGAAGAAGCATGATATATGGGTATGGTTTTTTACGCGCTTATAAAATGGAGTGCAGTTGCCAAACTGTCAGTCAAAGGTATTCTTGGAAAAAAATTTTTGTTATTTCTTAATCAATAATTTAAACTATCGCGTTGCGTTCAAAAGGTATTGTCGCAGAAAATATGTTCACTGAGAGCTGTAACTATTTCGGGCAACGAGTGCAAAATCAAATATATTTTTGACAGTATAATTTCGATATAATGAACTCATTGAACGTTCCAACCTGAAAAAAAAATAACGATGAAATTGGTGGCATCTTGCTCCTGCGATATAAACAGCAGGTGTCAAAGCCACACTCCAAAATAGAACGGTATTATATTGCCAGAACCGACGAAACCTACTTTGTCATACAAATAGAACTTTTACTTATTCGTGTCATGGTTAAGTATTTCTGACACGCTGCTCATCAACGACATAATCTTCTGTCGGCCAGAGAATGTAATTCATATCAATTGCAGACTTTTATTTACCTTGTGACGGGGTGATTCCTTGACCGGGTTTGCGTTGTGGAACCAACTGACAACGGGACGGGGATTTGCTTGAACGCGACATTCGAATAAAAGCCTTTTTCCATCTTCTTCTTGTCGGATAGCAGGTTTCTTCGCGAACGTTGGTGCTAGACCGTCGATTTGTCTATACAAAAAAATGTATCAGTCCCAATTTCCCCTATATTAAACAAAACGTGCAGCAACAATCGAAAGCTCCTTTCGACATAGCGATATTCTAGCGGAATTCCAATCTACAATATGCTAGAGAGAAAGATGTTAAAAATAGTACTGGTAATGATTCAGGCGCGATTGGATCCTTTGAATGAGATTCACACATCGCTGATCAATCGCCAAACGAATCGATCCGTTAAAAATATTTTGAGATAATCCAGTAAGAATCTGAAGTATGAGAAACATGACCCGTGACGTTGAAACCGGGCCTCCGAGATTGGTGACTAATTCTAGTTGCTACTTTTTGGCAAAATATCACGACTCGTTGCGTGGGTTAACATATCAAAAAAAGCGTCTGAGAGCATTCCGAAAACGAACGGCTGGGAAAGCTCGTACAAAATTATCGAACTTACTTTTCTTTCGGTTCGTCCATTGCTGAAAACATTGAAAATTAAAAATTCCTTCCGTCATCCCATTATTTGACTTACGACTAAAGTTGAGATTGATGGAAGCAGCCACCTCCCCCATTTTATTAGTCGCTTTGACCTTGTAAAGGCCGGCATCGGTTTCGATGACATCGTCAAGCTCTAAGACCACCAAAAACTTATTGCTTCCAACCGATTGTATCTTGAACTTTGTCCTTGCATCCTCAACCAAGAGGGTATCGCTGCGAAACCACTCGATGTTGGGCTTGGGCGAGGATAGCAATTGACATTCGAATATCAACTTGTTGCCATCGTCTTCTTGCCGCAGTTGCGGTTTCTGGGTGAAGCTGGGAGCGAAGTCCTCCGCCACCCCCATGCTTACTGTATTGTCGACGATATGGGGTACATCAAAATGGCGTCCTGCAAGGACCCTGCGTATAAATATAACATCCTTAATATTGTGTCACCTCATAGCTTCTGGACAAACGAAATAGGCGCGCGATTGAATGCAGTTACTGAAACTGTACAATATCGAAAATTCCGAAATATCTATTAAAGAGGAAATGAATGGAAACATGCCAAATTTCACGAGTCCGATTAGAATGGTATTTCCAATTTGCTGCAAATTTTACGATAGAGCGATCGGCTAACAAATTTCCTCTGAACTTAATACATGACTGGAACAAAAAGGTTAAAAATCGAGTTACGAAAATAAAACGTGCGGAATCGCTTCCGCTCAATTAAATCCCATTACATACTGTGGGGTCTAGTGCCGGCGGCTGGCAAAATCTATCTGCCATTAATATATAAAAAAAATAGGTCGCTAACTCAAGGGGGAGCTTCTATCGTCTGGTCCAAATTTAATGATTCGAAGCAAAACTAACCCAGTGAAGTAGTGTGGATAATTTTAACTTGAACCTAGTTTCAAAGCGCCGGCGTCTGCGCCAGCCTCTCTAGACGAAAAAATCCTAAAGCGTGCTCCCATTTGATTTCAAAAAATCGAATAATCTATTTTCTCTCTGATCGCATCGACTGCGTTCAATTTGCAAATGAAAGTTACTCTTCACAAGCATGACCGACTCACCTCTTCTATCAGTGATGTGACTCAATCACTCACTTCACTTCGCACTTCAAAAAGGTCGCGTGTAACCGTCGTAGCACTTGATCGCGTCGCCAAAAGTCGTTCGTTAATCCAGAGGTGATTTGGTGGTCTCCAATGCCTTAACTACAACCTATCTTGTCTTTCCAAGACACCTAGCCTAGGACGTCCCCTCCAGGATTTTTCCCACTTACCGCTAGATGCGCGGCGTCGCTAAGGCGTAGGATACGTCACATGAACGCGACGTCCGTTACTTGTTGGACTAGCTCCGGGAACCTCGCGCCACCCTCACTTAACATTTTTCTGACTAATTTTAGTAGGTAGTCTCAATTTGAGAATGATCAGTGGGTGTGACTTATACGAATGAACTTGACGATCAGCTGACTCTAGGACAGACCGAACCGATTCTTGAAGACACCTGAGGAATTTGATCATCGAAAACAAAAACTGCTGATGATGTTAATTAATTAACTTCAAGAAGCTTCGCGCGATGCCAAAAATTAGCCAGCGAGAGTTTTTTATTGTCAACTCCCTAATGCAATTTGGCGACGTTGGATAGACAGATCGCGTGATTGCCTCTTTACTCACCGGTGTGATTCAATCGATCACATTATCCTTAGTCAATACATTTCTTCTTAATTATTCATGTTTTCTGGGATTTATTCCAAATCAGAGTAGGTCGTTTTTGTCACAATTCATATTCTAAAAATATCAAACACTCTAAGGTGAATCTTTATATCAATTAGATATTTCCAAAGAGCGAATGCAAGTAATAAGTTGCTCCTCCAGATCTCGTTTGGTCGAAATGTAAACAACCACGTGTTGGGGAAGGATTAAGTATTAAACTTTAGTTCTGGAATAAGCCAATTACCCTCTTAATTTGTCTAGCAAAGAAAGAGATGCAAGCTCAGTTTGCTGAAAAAAAAACAGAATAAAGCCCAAGGTTTCGACCGAAGGTCAAGGACACCTGCGTATTCTATTATTTGCTGCAGTCTTCACTATTCATAGTGAGGTTTTGGTTTAGAAATGGAGTAGATGCTCTGTTGGTTGCTGCAATTTGGACACTAATTTGGGATTCATACCAAATTTGGTACATCATAAACGTCATCTTGAAAATCGAGATCTGTGAAGTATAACATCTGAGCCGAATAGTTTTAATAATTCAGATGGTTTAAAGAAGATTTATATATACAATGCAAATCCCAATAAATTTCCGTTCGATCTCAATCAAAGGAGAGAGATTTCGCCACAGCTTTTCAAAATGACTACTCAGTGCCGCCCTATATGGGTTGGCATCATGATTCTGTCTCATTGTATAAGATTACATACACCTCTCTTTTCCTCTGCTCCACGTTAAAAATAAACTGGACTGACTTTATTTTTAGAATATTGTATACAACTCAGCTCATTATGAGTTTTGTATACGATTCGCCTCGAAGATTCGTCGATCTCATCTGCGGATTCAGAGTGCAGAAACCTTCGCGTAGGATGGATTTTGAAATACCGAGAACAATTCATCTATTGATGCATCAACACCTACGTGCACAACCTATATTTAATATAGCCGTTCATACTGTGTCAAATTTTCTAAATTTGATAGATTAGTGAAATTGCAATTGACTTAGTTTCGGACAACTTATTTCATATTGATTTTAATGATGTCAAATGGTGAATGCGTAAGTTAGCACCACTAACCAAATATAATTCGGATACGTGAATGTAGACAGAAGATTTTATTTGAAAACCGATCGAAACGATGATTTCAAAGGCCGTAAACAGGGTAATAAAATTTAACAGAACTTTTTACGGTTGGAATTTGAAGTAATTGATTGGGCCATTAAACGTGGAAAACATGATTTCAATTATTCACTAGAAAACTATTACAAAAAATGAAACGAAAAGAAATACCTATTCATAATAATTTATCAAAAATTAATCCATACATCATAATTATTCATAAACACATATTGACCAACTTAATATAACAACGAATCAAATACATCACTTTTTCCAAATAATGAATAACAAATACACACATTGAGCTATTTCTGACAAAAATTGTTTTCAATATCCGATTTTATTTTCTTAATTAGAACGGAATCTTACAATTAAATAAAATTGGTCTTTGTAGACATCAAATACAAATATTTCGTACTTTGTAGACCATCAAATCAATCGTTTCCATTTATCCACTATGCGCCGTTAGTTGTACTTTATATCGAACACGTATTTCTCTTAGTTGGAAATTATATAAATATCTGGATGAATAGAAACAGCTTGTGCTGAAAATCAAATCCTGAGCTGGTGTATTTTTGCCAGAAATAGCTCGCAAAAATATTTAATGTCCACATTCAATTTGTTCACTAAGACAAGATTTAAGTGCATTCAAGAAAATTTTTCTTCCGTAATCGGAAAACACCTTGTAGTTATCATTTTTTGCAATCTTCTCCAAGCGATTGCTGAAAATGGAAGTCAAATTATTTTTGGAAGGAAATCATTTTTGCATACTAACAAATCCCTCCTGAATTCGTCTTTTTCCCTCATGAATATTCTATTCATGTCAATAACATTACACATGAGCTCCGGATCGCTGCCATATTCGATAATTGCCTTATTAACGATTTCCATGCGATTAGCAACCTGTTCCGTCATTTTAATTTTGGGCGATGGAATCAAAGTTAAAAGGGTCACTCGTGTTTTTCTCTGTTTCAATTCTGCGATCAATTTTCTCAAATCGAGAATAATCTTATTCGCGTTGCTTCCCTAAATAACCGAATGGAAAATTAAAGGTCGAATAACCCGATTTAGTCACCTGAATGAGATCGTTCATTCCTACTAGCACTACCACTCGGGGCGCCAATCTTTGAGCTTCTGTTACCTTTTCAGTAAGCTCCGAAATAGTCATACCGACTTTACAAAGACCGCATTGTCTAGTTTCTGCAACACAATAATTACTGCTAGTAAATGCCAAGATCATTAAACGAAATTACCTGAAGGAAATATGTAACAACCCAATTTTTTATCGGCCAAATCCACAAAAAAGTCGTCACCCAACGCTTGATGCCTATAGATAACTGGAAACATTTCCTCCTGTAAAACGCCATGCAGAACATGTTACAACGCTTTCGGTCCTTACCAGTTTCAGATACTCCTCAAAGCGTCTCGCATCGCTGAAAATTTTTTTATTATAAGAAGAATGTATGAAACTTCCTTTAGGCAACGTTTTTATGAAGGAAGTTCGCCTCTTTTTTCTGTCGTAATTGTAATCGCTCAAGGTGTCAGAGATCACATGTTCCCATTTTCTTTTAACTAAACGCTGTTTCGATATCAGATTTCTTAGATGAACCGATTTTGGACTCTTCTCGATTACAACTTCATTGTCGTATTCATCCATCAGGATATAAATATTTGGCAAAGTCATGAGAAATGATTTAACGCTATCACAACCGAACTTTTTGTATGGTATCGAAAAGCCACATAACGACTGAAATTCGTTTTCGATCATATCCAGAGGCACACCATTTCTGCCGTATGACGTGATGCAAGAAGTTATAATTGAAGTGATTTCTTCTTCTTCGGAAATAGGATACATTTCAAACGGAAATTTTAGGAGTGCACAGCACACGATGAACCTATACACACTACAATACAAGACGAAATGAAGACGACAAAGCCGGTATATCATATCGCCAAATGTGGACACGAACAAGTTTTTTATAAAGTAGTATCTTCTAAAGGTATCTGCTAGAGGTTTTTACCTTCAAATAAACAAACAATTCCTTTTGAAATTTTTCTTTATATTCTTGAATTCGACAAAATATTGATCTAACATAAAACATTTTCTTATAAAACAGATTGAAACGTTCTCACTTCAAGTTGATCTCCATCGAATGGAATTGTATCTAGTTTCTCTCTCCAAAAATTTAAATCAATCCCAGGAATTTTACTGCAATGAACGATTTCATTTCCGGTTCTCACTTGCTCCATCACGAGTGACTGAGAATATGTGACATTATCAGAATTAGTGCAGATTATACCCGCAAGAGAAGTTTTACGTATTTCCTGCAATTGTTCGGGAGAAAAACCGATATTTCTTTCAGGAGTTTCGTACCAAAACCTATCGCCATATTTGAGTCGCACAAATTGATCCAAAATTAAACAAGTTAATGTTGGTCCTAATATACTTCCGTTCAAAGGTTTTTCACTCAGGGCTCCTGTATATAAATCGATATCCTCCACGTACCTGCAACAACAAAAAACTAATTTCAAACCGAAGTATTTTGAATTTTCACATACTTATATAATGATTTAATGCTGCTCAGTGACTCATAATCCATATCTCTTTCAAGATCGTCGAAATTGGCGGCGGTATTTAAACCGCAATGCCGTCTCCACTTTACATATCCAGGCAAACCATGATCTCTACCACGTTGAATATTTAGCGAAACCAGATCAAGACCATATCTCTTCGAATTCGTTGAGCTATTGCCCCCATCTCTCTCAAAAAGGTGCTGCTTGAGCTGCAGTGAGAAAATATAAGAAAACGCTTTTAGTGATCTACCCTATCATCACCTCGATCGTAAAATATGGATCACTAGCTTCGATATTTGTATTCATAGCTCCTCTAACAATTTTATCCATTTCTCCAGATTGATACAATTTGAAAGGATTAAAAAGCATTTTGTGCATTTGTATGAACTCCGGACTCGATGAGTCGTTTGCCAAAAGTTTCATCAAGCCTGGTATAATTGTATGAGCGAATCGAAAAGCCGCTGTGGAGAAATGATTCGCTATAGACGGATCCACGGTGTCATTGTAATCCATGAAGTATCCATTGTTTTGTGGATGAAGGTTCAGCTTTGTCATTAATTCTGATCCTAGAAAAGAATTTGGCAATACAAAAAAATTATTTATATATTCGAAAGAACAAACCCAATAAAATAGGTAAAAATTCTTTATATGAGATGTGTTGCATTTGGGCACCAATTATTTTTCTGGTTTCTTGAAATAGTCGTTCGTCGTTCCAGTGTTGATTAATTCGAGATAAATTGCTTGCAATTTGGTTGTGATGGCGAGCCCAGAGAGTATGCATACTTGTCAAATGTAGATTCTCGTTAGATCTTAAATCACCTAAAAATCATTGAGCTACGCGAATTTACATAGAACATGCGTTTTGAAGCCGCATTTTTAATATCTTTTTGATCTTCATGGGTGGCTTTTTGTTGAATTTTTTTTTTGAAAGTTTTTGAAGATTTCTGGGTTCATTTTCTGGTTGTTTTTTTACATTTAGCACATTTTTGTGACACCATTTGAAAACTCTTAGCTACGACATGAACGTACAGAAAATCAATGCCAATTATGTAACTGCTTACATCTCATGGAATAACATCTGAAATTTTACGAACTATTCGAAAAAATTTTATTCCATTGCTCTAACAGATGAAATGCAGTTTAACCACTGATCAAATTTTTGAGTTGAAACTCAAAAGATATAATTTTACAATTTTTGTGAAGACAATTAAATAAGCTTCAAAATGATGTTCTTAACGTGTTTTAAAGAAATGGCAAAAAAATCATTCCCGGAAACAAAAGCCAAGTTATCCGCCCGATCTAAAACATGAATGTCGATCAATTTGTGTAAAATAACAAAGTTTCTATCGGCGACTGTTTAAATTATTTTATATATTATGATAAACGTCATAAGAAGATTTTACCTGCTTCAAAACAATATTCGCCTTTTAATATAGCCTCGTCCCTATTACAACCATCTCTTGGATTTTCTGATACAGGTAAAAGCGTTCTATTATCTTTAGTCACCAGCATCTTCAACTGGCCGTTTTCTTTCGTCCTTAATTCTTCTACAAACGGTTTTTCAACTCCATAAACAACTGATCCATCTATAAAAGCAGTGACTTGATTCATTTGTTCTCTAGGTCCTAAACAACAAGTGGGGGCGGGTGCTGATCGCACGAACTCCATACAAGTAACGTTTGCTACCCTTAGAGGATCACCTTCATCAACTAAGACTGGGAAACATTCTGAATGGGACGAGGATTCTTGGTGGCAACAAGAGATTGAGCTTCCGTTGGAAGTTTTGCTTAAAGCTGTAGCTGTGATATCGTGATCCAAGAATTGACCCCAAACGGCGAGCATAACGGTGAATTTCCTATCGTCCCTATAGTATGGACGATGAACTACCAAACTCACTGTTCTAGCTGTAGGAAGACTTCCACCATCTTTTGATAATCGGGGTGAACTAATACCTAAAAATATTTAATTATTTTTTCCTTGTCAGTTGGTGGTATCCAATCACCATCCCCATAATCAGCACGTATTGATCTTCTGAATGGCCGAAAAGCGACACCAAATTGACCGGGATTTTTGAGATTGTTACAGGAGCCATCATAACTTCTGTATGTTGACATGTGATTACACGATATCCTATTTAATGTACAGAATTCATTAAGGGGATTATCAGTTTCATTCAGACAGATTTTCTGTATGTCCGATTCACTGGTGTTTCTGAAATTCTTTGTTATTGAAGCATCTTTCATGTTTGAATTTTACCTATGCATATATTTCATCCCGTACTCCTGTATATATCCCGCCCTCGATAATTGGATTGCTTTTTGAGCAGTGGACGTAACTTGTTGATGTCTGAATCCTGGACTGTCTACAGGAAGAAGCGATATGGTTTTTTCTGTATCTTCCCTCTTAAGAAGCGCTTCCTTTCCCGCTGAAAGAGCATTTTCCCATTCTGTCATATTATAGGATGAGATATTGCTGAACCTGGTGTCTTCCAGAGGCCAATTTTGCGAAAGCAATAAATTCAAAGTTTCAAACGGTGCAGTCGCGTTCACTTGTTCATCATCGAACTTCATGGTTAATGAGAAAAATATGCTTATTACCAAAGCAATGATAAGAAAACACCTGAAAATATTTTTGCGGTAAACAACTCAACTCTTTACGCCCTTTACTTACAGAAATGTCCCACAAAGAAAACATTGAAATTGTTTAATCTTCTTTTTTCTCTCCCTGGCAACACTTGAATTGAACACATACTGAGGTTTATTTTCGTTTGTTAAAAGTCTTGTAGATTCGTTGGATTCGGCCATTATTCCTTAAAATTTGATATTTAATAAAAAGCACTGCGCAATGTTGTTGAGAAAACTACATTTGTTGAAGGAAATTAATGTGAGGTAGAATTCAACTTGACGATATTTGATTTAGAATCAAACGAGTCAATAGAACGGGGATATTAATACCACATTTTAATACGTAATTGTTTTAGAACGTCATTTGAACAATATCGTCGTTTAATTACGTTGCTATCTCCCACTCATGAAACAGAAAGAAAGTGGAGATCTTAGCAAACATTTCTAATAAAATAATAACAAATGTACACTTACGTGAGTCTATAAAAGTCACGTGAAACTTGAGTTAAATGACGTCCGTTGAAAAATTCCAGTATCTCAAAGGTGAAGCAACATCACACTAAATGTATCAACTGGATATTCAGTCATGGTATCAGTAATAGACACCTTTCAAAAATGACGATAATCGATACCCAATACTGAAACCAATCAAGTGGATTGGAAACCTTATATTCAGTTACCTATTCTCTCTAGAGGTGATTTCAAAAACAAATCCATTTTTAGAAGACACATTTTTTCGTGACACATAATGAGCTCACGCACAATAGAATGAAGACTTAATAATCTTTTCGTTGAAACTGTATTTTCGCAGATCCAAATTTTTTGGAAGGATATTATAGACAAAAAATCAATAAAACTGATTTAAACTTTATTGAAGCATATTTTAACATTTCAAAATGTCATATAAAAATATGATATAAAATGATATGTAATTCTCTGTATAAAGATAGAAAATTCTATAAATTCAATATAAGAATAATGATTTCATGAAAACGAGAATAATCTGTTGTAATTTAGAAAAGCAATATCACAGTAGTATTCAATATTCGGTTTTTTGATACAAATGGTCAACAAGTTTACGTACAACGGCACTTTTTCATGTATTATAGCTAGTAAAACGCTATTTTTGTACAATTTGAACAAGTATTTCTGCGCCACTGAACCGATGAAATTTTAAATAAAAACATTATCTTCCTCTTTTGGATTTCAATCCAAGCCAAACATGAAACACGCGCTTTTTTTTGTACTTTTAATACAGCATCAAAATTGATTAGTTGAAGCATTAATAAAATCTTCACAAATTAAAACATTGTTATGCCATTGGGGGAATCCTGAGGCAGAAAAAACTAGTCAACCGTTTTTCTAGTTTTCGATACTTTTTGTGATATTCTTATTTATTTAGATTAATGGATTCATGTCGTTTTATTTTGGTAGGTCAAGTTGAATATATTTCCCATTTGATGGCCATTCAGTGCCAATGTGTCATTTCCAGTGCGCTCTGTTTCTTTGTTAATTTCAATTAAACAAGAATAAATTCAGTTTTATAGATAATTCAATAATCTTTAACATAATAAGCTGTTGGTATCTTTCGCGAGATCACTGGGTATTCAATATGCAATGGCTACGAAATTTAATTGCTATTAAGCAGGCATGTAAATATTCGACGTGCCCACGCAACACCTACATTATATCCTGAACAAACAATAACCTAAATTTCAAAAATCTAAATAAAATATCGAATATCACAAAATAGTAGAAAAATATGAAGTGAGATTCTTTTCCCCTTGATTTAAAACGAATGCTAAGCTTAAAATAATAACAAAAATTGTCATAAAATAGCAAAATACTTATACAGAAATAATTAAACTTAGTCGAAGCTGCAAAACGGCTCTTTAAGGTCCACTTGTAGTGTGGAATTTATTTCCTTGGAACCATGATGTTTCTTTGTACAGAAACCAGAGGTCAGATGCCCATAGGAAAAAGTTTAAAAATCCAAATACCTGCAGAAACATTTTCATTAAAAAAAATTATACTTTTAGAATCCGGATACAAACCACAGATATATTAAGGGAAAAATAGCTGCCCGAGGTGATTGCACATCCACACGGATTCGTATAGGTTTCAATGTCAGTGGCGTATTTTAATCCAGTCAACCCGTTAGCCCACGCGGCACTACTAGAGAGCCAAAATACTCCCAGTATAACAGTAACGATGAAGTCCTGAAAAAAAATTATTTAATGGACAAACTTTGTCACAAAATTATTCAATCAATTGATACTTCTAGTCTGTAAAAGTTTAAATTGAAATTTCATACATGTCGGTTCAGATCAGTTTGAATTCTACACAATTTGACATTTTTTACTGTCTTAAATGTCACGAATTTTAAAGTTTCAAATATTACGTAAAGACATATAAAAATGTATAACTCTGTTATCAAAGAGTTACAAACATATACAATGCGAAAATAGTCTTATTTTATATGAACAAAAAAAAGCCCTCAGTAAGATTTTTCGTGAAATCCAAGTAACCTTCTCAACTTGCTTCTACTCAACAATAGGGATAATACATTAAGGAACTGATTACCAGTACTACATTAGAATGTTGCACCAAAAAAGTTCAAAAGAATACATTTTCAACTCCCATAAAACCATATCTACGAATGTAAAAACTATAAAAATCAAGAAAGTTAAATGTATTTGATATTGATACAATATATTATGACGATTGTCCACATATGATAAAAGGGACAAAAAATGCTTCCAACATTAGATTTGTTGCAGCTTTTTAATCAACAGACGTTTTTGAAGTACGATTTGAACTTTCCAAAAATGATACTACGCAAGGGGTTGAATTAATGCGATATGTTAGCCTGTCAAACTATTGACTTGATTTTAGAATTTTTCTGATCTTTCGACAAAAATTTAATACATACTTGAAAATATTTGAACTCCTCAATACACGTTTGTCTTAATTGTATCCTTATTTGATTAAAAAAAATGCATTTTTTGGAATCTCAAAAAAAATTAAGGAGTCGGTAAGGTGTTAGAAATTGTAGGCAGAAATTCATGCTTTATGGTATCAGTCCTGCCAAATCTTAACCTGAGAAATTAAGAAAATTACTCTGATAAATTGATGTGGGTGTTTATGAAATAAATCTACCACCGCGGGATTGTTATCTATCACCCCACACCCAAAATAAATTTAAATATTTTTAGAAAATCAATATATGTATATACAAGTTTATATAAATATAAAACCGTACATATGACATATATACAGACATATAGATGGAGCTAAAGTCGTTTTCTTCCTCATTTACTGACACAACCCTGGTACACATTATATACTTGAAAGTTTTCAACAACTTTAAGTTTATATAAATGTGTAGCAAATTTCTTCAACTCAAAGTGTAACCCAATAGTGGGCGTAGTTTTAAAACGTCAAATTTTGGTATACTTACGACAAGAGGAAGTCTAGGGTTCTGCTTGTATAATTTATCAAATTTCAAATAGACAACAATTATTGCTGTGCTGAATATAAGAGATAATATTCCAGTCCAAACAAAAAATTTGGCGTCTCCAGAAAAATCTCCATAAATTTCGTAAGTTTGTCCACATGGAAAAGTCTCATTGTAGTCTAAATCGAAAGGATAGTCATATTCGAAATTCAATTGTGTGCCATTGCAATTAAATTTTTGTTGTCCTGTATATCCGGTGACGGTTGAAAATGCGATTATTGAGAATACCTGGAAAATGCGTAGTTGTGATCGTAAACTAGAAACTACTAAACTAGAAAATACTTACGAAATGTAGAAGTCTCATAATACCTCTGGGTTCTTGAAAAACCGAGAAATTCAAGTCCATTTTGATGGTTTTATGGAGCGGTATTGAACTTGAGGGCAACCTATTGGAAACTGAACAATAATTGACCGGAATCACGTAATGGGTGTTCAACAATTAAATTTCATTGTTTATTTGGGTGTGCACAGGGTACCACTTGCGGTGAGGTCGCGAGTCGCGAGGTATTTGGAAACGATAACGTCAGGATAGCTACTCATGTTAAAATAGCTGACTATCTACTGTAGACTTTGAATGGCGCAGCGTTGCCAACGATTAGCGACGAAGTTTTGGAAAAAAATTAGTATAAAAATTTTACTTCTTTATGATATCTAACGCTACGTATCATATGATAGGAGACAACGATAAATCAGAGTTAACTTAAATGTTTTTCTTTAAATTTATCAATCGGAGATATGTTCTTATGTAGTTTAAATTAAATTTAAACAATTTTTTTATTGGACGGTTTTCTGTAGAGTGACAGTTGCTTGATGTCCAATTTTGGACATTCTACAATTATAAAAATCATTCATGGAAACAGAAACAACTATCTCTATGGACAAAACATTTTTTTGTTCAATAATACAAATGCTGATTGGAGAATTTTAGGAAAACATTTTCTTCCTGAATTTTTTTTCGATTGAATTTTGAGCAAAAAATGCATTGCGCAATATCAAAACCTGAATAATAACCAATCTAATAAAACAATAGGCACATCTCAAAATTCATTATGCACTACGAAAAGAAACTAATTTCACTTTGATTTCAATTACGCATACAATTGAAACATTGTAAATGATTTTTTATTTTGTGTTTGAGCTGAAAGTATTCATTGTTATTATTTTCGTAACAATCAGAAACTCAAAATTATTTGCTGGCACGTCTATAACTTCATTAAATATTTCTTTAAAAACTGGTACATTTTTTGTATTCAACACTGTACCAAAGAACTACTTTTTAAACATGTTTGTTAAATGGTTTATCATCAGACTATTGTATTGCATGTCTAGAAAATAGGAACACCTATCATTGTGTACAAGAATTTATGCGATTAGACCTAATGAACAATAAAACTGATAAATTTTCCGTTGGTTTTATTTTTAACTTATCAGCAATATTTTCATTCGCAAATAACAATGAGGAAAATAAACAGAAGTTAAATGGAAATAATTGAAAGATGACTTATTATTGGACTTGAAATTGAACATTCGCTCTTATCATATCAATGAATGAACGTAATTCTTCCTGATAGATTAATTAAATTGAGTGACATTTCATGGAGGATTTGAATTTATGCTCACATTTTCATGTCATTTAAGAAGAGTGTCAACAAAATATCTTAAATAGATTGAAGTTTTATAATTTTTAGTTTTCTACGAAAAATTAAAGATCCTTAATTCGAAGATGAGTTGAAAAGTTTTTGGCTTGTATCAAGAAAAATCTTGAACTCCAATAACTTTGAAATGCAATGAAAATAACTGAAAAATCATGTGAAACCTCAAATTTAATCGACATCTTTTAGAAAACCGAAAAATTCGTGAAAACTGAAAAATTGACCAACAAAAAAGACTAAAAATTTCGATTTTTTAATATTTTGTTGATGTTTCTGCTGAGTTTTAGTTGTATAATCTCAAAAAATAACGGCATGCATTTATCCACCTCCACGGCTTCAAGTGATTCGTGATAATTGATTTAATCGCAATGTCGTGATAGTCGCCCTTAGTGCCCAAACCCGGGATGAATTTCACGATAATCAGCTCCATAACAACAGGTAAAAACAAATCCGGTAAAATCTGAGTAACCGGCCGCCAAAACTTTAGAAAAACATTGATTTTAATTTAAATGTGCAGGTTGAAATACTTTTGGCAACATCGGAACATCGTATAAAATGTTTTCCGTCTTTTTTTATTACCCGTACTGTACAATACACGTAACTTAATTGAACGGGTTATCAAGTGAGAATGAGAAAGGAAATACATTTGTAATCATAAAAATTCCAGATATCGTTTGTTATTGTTTAACAATTCTGCACCTCTACGATACTGAACAATCGTCGCAATTCGAATGACATCATTTGCTAAGTATTCCGAAGAAATTGTTGTTCATGTTCTCCCTAGTTTTTGAAAAAATCTGATCATAAAATAGTCCTTGGACATTCTACGTCTATTTTATCTCGGATTGTTGTTCGCTTTCATTGTTTTGATCAGTTAAGTGCTCTGATTACAAAAAAAACGTTCTGTGTCGATTAGTAATCAAGAAAAACGAAAATCGACACAATCAAATAAATTTATTATTCAATTAATTATACTAGTAGCTCAGTTTTATTTTAAATTTATTTTGCCGAGTTTTCATGTTTCTCATAGCAACTCTCCAACCCATGTGACGCCGCTGCTCGTCGAACATTCCAGAATCATGGGCGGCTTACCTTTTTTGGCACGTTGCCAAACGTACAATATTATCTCAGTTTGTGTGACGTTCTCGCTTTTTGAGATAGGTTCCCTTATTTTCCAACAGTTTTCTCTGATGATTAAAATGTAAGACCATATAATCAGTTGTCATATACTAATTTAAGTCTGAATCGCCAATGATTTTTATACATATTTTTAATGAATCTAACGAATAAACCAATCTTCTCCGGTACAGACACATTTTTTTGACATAACCATCCAAATTGAGATCAAAAACAAGGCTGACTGCAAGTTGACGTCAAAGATATTTCCGAATTCATAAGTGGTAGGAAAAAGAGTGAACACAATCTGACAATGACGCGCGTAGAACATTCTAGTATGCTCTGGAAAATTCATACCTTTATAAAAGCATCGCGCAGTCGCTAGCGGCAGCCATAACGAGAAAACGATTCGTAGAGAGAGGACTGTTGTGTTCGTGTGAGAATTTATTTAGTGCATAGTTGCGAGTGTTGAAAATCCAGATTACCGATACCAAAACACTAATACAAAAATGGGGAAGGATTATTACAAAATTCTGGGCTTAGCGAAAGGTGCCAGTGATGACGACATCAAAAAAGCTTACAGAAAACTAGCTCTCAAGTATCATCCGGACAAAAATAAGGCTCCTGGTGCTGAAGAACGGTTTAAAGAAGTCGCCGAAGCCTACGAAGTATTATCTGACAAGAAGAAACGGGACATCTATGACACATATGGTGAAGATGGTTTGAAAGGTCGCACCCCAGGAACCAACACCGATACTGGAGACTTCACCTACACGTTTCACGGTGATCCGAGGGCTACTTTTGCTCAATTTTTCGGCAACGCTAGTCCTTTCCAAGCCTTTTTCGAGATGAGTGGGCCGAACCGTATGTTCCAATTCCACAACGACGACATGGATGTTGACGATCCATTCGGCTCCGTTGGGCTCGGCGGGGCTCCACGCGGTGGTCCAGGCGGAGCCTTTAGGAGCCACTCGTTCAACGTTCATCCACAGAATCGCACCAAAGATAAGGTCCAAGATCCAGCGATTGAGCATGACCTTTACGTGTCCTTGGAAGACATCACTAAGGGCTGTGTCAAAAAGATGAAAATCAGCAGGAAGGTGTTACAACCTGACGGCACCACCAAGAAGGAGGACAAAGTTCTGACGATAAACGTAAAACCCGGGTGGAAGGCTGGAACAAAAATCACATTCCAACGAGAAGGTGACCAGGGCCGCAACAAGATTCCCGCTGATATTGTTTTTATCATCAGAGACAAGCCGCATCCGCATTTCAAACGAGAGGGCAGCGATATTCGATATACCGCCAAAATCACCCTAAAACAGGTAAGTTACGTCTTTCCAGTTATTTACGATGAGGTTTGCCATATTTTTAGATACTTATAGTGGCCGGCTATTTTTAAGCCAGTTAGCTTTAAGCATTTTAATAATAACCTCGCCTACAGTTGAGAAAATAAAAATTTCACGAATTTTGATATTAAATCTCTGCTGTTTTTCAGGCTCTTTGCGGTTGCACGGTTGATGTCCCAACGATGACACCAGGAGTGACGAAACCCCTTCATTTCACGTCGGAAATCATCAAGCCAAACACAGTGCGTAGAATCCAAGGTTTTGGACTTCCCCTGCCTAAAGAGCCATCGAGAAGAGGAGATCTTATAATCAACTTCGATATCAAATTTCCAGACCATCTGTCACAATCTGCAAAGGATATATTATATGATACTCTCCCAAATAATTAGTTGAATAACGATTTTGTATTGTGTGTTGTGATATCAATTTGTACGTTGTAGTACAATCTTGAGAGACTTTTTAAAATATTCATATTTCATTTTTAATTTCCTTAATTTTATAAATATCTTGTCTTGTTGAGAATTGTTGACTTGAATATGTACATACATAAACAATATTTTTCTAGTTTTTGAAGTGGTTGTATATGAATTATATACACCTATTTGTAGTTAGGCATTATTTGATACGTTGATTAATGTAGAATTATTTGCGCAAATAATAATTGTTACTTTTCACATTTGTTTCGTTTAATGGAGTCCCCTTGACGAATTTCTGAAATTCGCGAGAACGAGGTTATTTCCTTTTTCGCGTTTATAGTCGAGTTGAAGAAATCCTTGCCAGATGAATGGGTCCTTCACGTTTAAGTAGCGTGCGGATTTATGTTGAATGCAATTTGATTTGCGGTTTGGAAAAGGCTACAATTTGACCGCGTGCACCGACGTATTCGCGAATGGTGTTCCTTGAGCGTCTATTTTGAACAAGGTTATACAGCTGTTCACAAACGCATAACGATATAAATATAGCTGATGTGATTCAATGAAATAGAAAAACGCTTTCGGAATAATTTTCGAAGATTGATTATCTGGGATAAATTTTGATGTGAATCTAAAATAAACTAAATGCGCTATTAGGATTCGTTTTCGATTTACGCCGACTATGGCATAGCCAACCAAAAATGGTAACGTGTTTAACGTTCAGGTTATATTGTATGTGGGTATATTCAGTCTCATTACGTCATGGTGCCGACCAATTTTGGAAAATCGAATGTCACCGGAGCCGCCTTTATAACCCACCTCGCCTCTTCGGAATAGCTTACCGGAAACCCTAATGATAATTTTCAAATGTAGGTTTTATGTTTTTGATAGAACTTCCAAGGAAAAAATAAGTCGATTCCGATCAAAAGTTCAAAAAGTGCGCGTGTGCTCAAATGTACTTCAAAACATGTTTGCCGGTGACCATGCCTGCCATTTCAGAAATCGGGGTCGATTAACAGGAAAAAAAAAATCGGAACATCTGATGATCCAGCAAAACATCATAAAGCATAATATGTATCACAAAATCGTCCATATTTAAAATGTCATCACTAATTAGCGTCTATTAGGATCCACCTTTTGTTTCCCCGAGTATTGATCTAAAGACATTAAATCTCCATGGAAACAGTGGACGCCGAAGTATCGTTTTTCTGATGGCGCGAGTGCAAGGATGAAATTAATTCTTCCGCTCTGACTGAAATATTATCAAATGCCGACGAATCTATTACTTGACAAAAAAGAATTTCCTTGAATCGTTTTGAAATTTGATAACGAGTAGAAAGTTGTTAAAGTACGAGGCGCCAATAAGTTCCAACAGGTTTCGTAATCGGAAAAATTAATTTTTTTTAATCTATTTCAAACGATACTTTTAGTGTGTGCGCAATGAACAGTTGGAAACGATGTGGTGTTTCCGATAAGCGTCAATATTTAATTGTTAAATTTGCACAAAGGGGTTGCAAATTTTCGCTTGATTCAAAAAGGCATTCCATGTGGAAAAATGGATTCAAATACTTTATCCAAGTGGTGTAGGATTTGTTTCGGCGATACTATATCCGGAATCTATCTATTTGGTCAGGACTCCGACAACTTGATGCTGAAGGGAAAAATTAAAAAATATTTGGGTCTAAAGGTAAGAAAAATTTTAAGCAGTTTCTTTGGTTTTTTTATTCTGTTTTCACTTCAAGGTTAATGCCGATGACAAATACCCCAAGATGATTTGTGATGACTGTTATAAAATGCTTGACGGCTTCCATAAATTTGCGACGATGGCTTTACATAACCAGGAAAGAATGAGTAGACTTTTAAATAACGCAAGGGATAGCAAAGAAGAAAAAATGCAGCATTCGGTACTCCATTCGTTTTTAACGAAGGTAAGTGCAAAAAGCAACAGTTAGACAGACATTTATTTAATTGCATTGTCACACAAGCAACCATGATCTCAATTACACTTTTGAAATATTTACATTCGGAGGTCTTATATTCGCAAACTTGTGTTTTTGGAATTCACATAATTCGTATACGAATTACGTTTTCCTGGCAATCGTGATCTTAAGATATCGACTCCGCCGAGGATGTGTTGGAGGATGGAGTAATTTGCAAATTAATTGTATAAAGATTATTTTCATCACCAACAATTTGATTCAAAAATTCTTTTTTGTTACTCAATTGTATGATTCCTGATACACTAGTACAACAACATGAAAAGAATAAACGTTTTGTTTACCTAGTGTACATTGCTGATTTCTATAGAACATTTGACATGTTAATTACTTAACAAGAAGAGAGTAAAATTGCAATAATTCCTTCCCGAATGTGCTTCAGTATTGTATACAGGGTGTACCATAATTAGACCGACAAACTTCTAGTGGATTACTTTAGGATTACTTTAGGCCAATTCAATCAAAATCACTCCATCCAAAAATGCTTCGTCAAGCAGCTGGAGCCCGTTGAAGATGACGTTCAGTCAAGACTTTTTGTCACATATCTCCTAAACGGCTTCACCAAAACTATTGAAATTGTAGATTTTGGCTGATTACAAAAATACGCATCGAATCGTTTGAGTGAATTTTTTCTATGTCAAGCATAGGCGTATCATTTTGGAGGGGCCAAGAGTATTTTTACTGAAAACTCTTTGGCCTTTCATTTTTCCACAAGTTTTGCATCAAATTCATAAACTATGATATTTTTTCTTGAAGAAAGGTGCTCTTGTGTGATATTGCCCAGATGCTCTGGTTTTGAGAAAAATTGATTCCAAATTTTTTCTCGGTTTATTACTCAATACTCATGTTCATAATAAAGAGCGATTTTTGTGTTTAGAGATACTTAATTCAGAAAAAATTTTTCCGAAATAAGCATGAGACAACTTTTAAAATGAATTTAATTAATGGGATAACTTAACACAGAAAATTTTCACTAATCTTTGAGGCAACACGATGATTTCTACATAAAAAATTTGCATTAATTCACGCATTTAAAATAATGGTGGTCACGTATTTCGCAAAAATTGTTTTATGAGGTAAAGTTTCGATAAAATATCAGAAAATAAGTGCAAGAAATTAATATTTCATTTACATCATTATGATTCTTTAGATAACGAGTATTGAGTAATAAACCGAGAGAAAATTTCAAATCGATTTTTCTCAAAACCTGTGCATCTGGGCTATATGACACAAGGGCACCTTTCTGCAAGAAAAAATATCATAGTTTATGAATTTGATGCATAACTTGTAAAAAAATAAAAGGTAAAAAAGTTTTCAACAGAAATAACCTTTACCCCCCCAATAAGATACGCCTATGCTTGTCATGGGAAAAATTCATTCAAACCATTCGATGCTCATTTTTGATATTAGCCATGGTTTAAAATTTCAATACTTTTGATGGAGCCGTTTTGGAGATATGTGTCCAAAAGTGTTGCCTGGACGTCATCTTCACAGGGCACCAGCTCCTCAACTAAGCATTTTTGGATTATGTAGTTTTGGTCGAATCGACTTTAAGTAATTTCTAGAACATCCAATAAAAGTTTGTCAGGGACAGCCTGTATAATACCTTGGCAAAATATAAAATAAATGATAACTCATTTGTTTCCTTAAGGCTTCAGATAGTATAAACCTTAAATTTTCGCAAAACAATTTTGAAAATAAGTTTTCAGAACAAAAATTACAATGATTGCCTATTACACCACGAATTTATTAACCTTATTGTAATAACAAACCAACAAACATTTCAGGAACCAAACGAGGAAAAACTAGGAGTAAAGGAAAATAGTTCCCAAGGAGATTCAGAAGTAACTGAAGTGGAAGTACGTGTAGATCCAATGATATTCCTGCAATACAGCGAACTTAATGAAGCTGAAGACACACCGGAGAAGAAACATTGTCAACGATGCTCGTCAGTGGATAGTGGTAATGAAGATTTTCAAGAAAATGCATCCTACGCAGCTTCGAAACACACCTTTGATCAAAGTGAAGAATCGTGTAACAAAGAAGTCCCATCGAATGTAAATAATTCACATTGCAAAATTTGTAAAAATCATACATCATATAAGGAAAAATCGACGGACTCTTTTATATATGAACCAAAAGGAAAACACAAGTGTGATATATGTAGCAGAATGTAGGTACCTGATTATGTTAAAACACCTACTGTAATTTTTGAATTTTAGTTTCAAAACACCTTGTAATTTACTCAGACATAAGGAATACCACGGTGGTGTCCAATATACATGTACGGTTTGTGGCAGAGTTTATCCTACCAATAGTACTCTGCGGGCACATTCCATTACACATAGTGATGTAAGACCTCACAAATGCCCTTTATGCGAGAAAACTTTCAAAAGAAATCAAGATTTGAAGGTAAGTCTAATTTTGTTATACAATTTGCGAGTAACACAATAATAATTTTCAGTTCCATATCAACCAACATACTGGAGAGCGCCCGTACCAGTGCCCATATTGTCCAAAGGCTTTTGCCAGCTCTGGTAATTGCTTCTCACACCGGAAACGCATGCATCCAATGGAAGTCGAACGAGATAGAGACAATTCAGGGAGGAATTTCCGTCGATAATGTTATGAATACCGAGGGTGAATATCATCCTATCATCGTTTGCAATAAATATTTAGTACTACATTGTGCAGCAATAGAATCAATTATACAATTTAATATTTTGATTTCTAACCTCTCTTCGATTCATAAAAAGCAATTTACATTTTTTGTTCAAGGAATTTTTGAGCAATTGCTTTATCGTAGATGATTATTTGATTAAAGATCGTCCTTTAGTTTGGATGTTGGCTTGAGTCCCAAACAAGCGAAATTTGAAAATTTTAGGCCCAAAGTAAGGTTGGCGAAGGACGTTAAAGATCTAGAAGTTATCTAAAGCTGATTCTGGAAACGTTTTCAAGTTTTCCCATGTTGAAATGACAATAATAATACATTTGCAATAGAAAGATTAAGTACCTCAATGAGAAGACTTATTTTGCAAAAGTTAACTCTTTTTAAGCGCGATACCTGTGGCAGGTCTCTAGCAACAAGAACATTCAAGATATTCTATTAGAATAATGAGCAATGAAGAACAAATGATATTGTGGATATTGTAGTGAGCCGAGGCAAGATATAAGCAAGCTGCTTGTCTCTGAGATTTTCGTTCGTTGACCCAACTGATGATCAGCCGAGCAACGAACTTCAACATAACGAGAAAAGTTTCAAAACTTGTTCGTATCAGCGTTGGTGAATGAGGATATCGTCAAATAATTCCATTTCTCTCCCTCCGGATGTCCAGCAATTCCCATTCATGTACCAACGATACTCACCCTTCGTAAATCTATTGTCAAGGGGTGTCCCGAGCGTCCCCCAAAGTTCCGAAAATTCACCCCGATTCAGTGTGGTTTGCGGACGCATGCGTCTCCGATAAAATCGATAGCTTTCACGTGTAGTAGAGGGTATTCCTCCATCCATCCTTCTCGCGAAAAATGTATATATTGACAAATCTTTGTGATACCGCTGTTAAACGGTCTAGAATAGGGGAATGGGGAGATATGCAGTTAGCTAGGTTTAATGCAAAATCGATAACGCATCTGGTTGAACACGAACCCAGCAGTGTTGTTTTTTGTTGACGCCGCTCAGTGCGCTCCAAGTTTGCAAATAAGCCGCTGTTGATATTTTCCTGAAAAAGAATTAAATACCGAACAAGTCAACAGGTATATTGAACCACTGAAAGGCATGTTATTAACCTTTAGCTCTTTGGCGAACTACATTCGGAATAAGTAGTTTAGGACTCTATAGCTAGTAATTATCTCACTATTATCATTATTGAAGTTAGAGCAGTTGCTATGTAGATCAGTGAAAGTGTAGAGAGATGCCTCAAGATTCGTCAGCCGATTTTATCCGCTTGGAATTTCTAGGAAGGTTGAAGCAAACGCAAAACGGAAATGTGCACCCCAGCGAACAAGGTAGGTCCATTCTGTATGTAATAAAATAGCTTCTGTAGATAAACACACTCAGCACGGAAGTAATGTAAAATACGAAATTTTAGTTTATTTTCTTACATAAAACAACTATGTCTACGATTCCACGTGGCCGGAAAATTCGCGCTAGCGCTTTTCTTACCTTTCCACTCATGCGCACGCACATGTTTTGCCTCCAAAGATGATCATTACCAGAAGGCTGCGGCTGAAACTAAAGCTTCCACGGTATAGTTTCGTTTTGGTTGCCCTTTTTGCCGGCGCTCCAGTTCTTTAAGTGATAATAAAGTACAAATCAACATTTCCAAATTGTACTGTCCCTCTTGAATATTGCTAATATCAAGTACTTACGGAAACGCATTGCTGTCGGTCAAATCAAATCACCACTAACGTGCTAACGTGCTGTGCCGATCAAATTTCAAAAACGGGGTGCAATTCTCTTATCGGGTGATTCTCTGATACTTCAGATTTCTGCTGCGGCTATTCGATCCTGATACACTGTTCATCTGCTGAAGATTATAATTTTAAATGAGGTGAGTTGCTCATTGTGCCCACCGACTCTTACCTCTCATGGAGATGATCCTCAGATTTTCACTTAAAATAATAAGAAACATTCACAAATTTTATAAATTGAGATGTAGAAGGGATGTGGAAAATTGACGATTTGGTAGCAATCGCTGGCATTCAAGTATACGTAATTTCAAAAGTGGAGTGGCGGATAATTCCGCTCCCTTCATCTTACGTTAGCAATCAGCCACTAACTTTTATCGTTTAGCATGCTTCAGCGTGAGGGGTGCCAAAATAAAATTTCACATTTATTAACCGACAAGATAAAAGATTTGAAATGAAAATGAAAGCTCCGGTCCTACTTTTATCAAACTCCATAAATAATGAAAGAGAATCAAATTTAGCATTTGAAACACGATAAAAGCAGATCTTCAATGTGCATATTTGCATGTTCAGGTAACTTAGAGAAAGGTCATGAAAGTTTTTATTTACTTGGAATTGTGCCAGTTGAATTTTCATTTTATTGGTACTGGAATGCGATGTATGCCTCCTTTTGATTTTTAGGTCGGCAACTCGTCCAATTCGTACTTTCTCAATCGGTCTTTTTCTTGAAAAAAAAAGATGAAAATAAAATTTTATTTGGTCTTAAATGGTTTGCTTTATAATATCAAATAAAAATTTCATTTTACTACGTTTGACATGCATTTTGTAGTTTCGGAAACCTCATATATGTTCTAAAGATAAAGTAAGAGGACAGGGCGCTTTCAAGATTTTCTTTTAGACTTATATAAAACGAAATGAACACACGAATAAAGAATTGGCACACGTGTTTCATTATAGGTAATTAGGTATCACCTTTGGGGGAGGACATTGCCACCTATTCAAAAGAGTCTCGCTGTTCCTGACACATTCATCAATAGCATTCATACAAATTTAGTCTACAGATACGTAACTATAGAGAAGACCAATAATTCTCTTTCAATCTCAAGGATTATTTTATAAAAAGCGGCAAAATGTGTCGAATTCTTTATTTTTGCTTGGAAATAATTTCGTTTTCATATTTCTTGAGTGAATGAATATTATATATTCTTTGTTGATGTATTTACCCTTTTTGTTTATATTTTTATTCTTTTCTGATGTATTTGATTATAAAGGGTTAATAAAGATTCAGTCATTCAAACAATATATTATCGACGTTTCGGGTTGAATCCTTTTTCAAGATATGACAATATTATTAAAATAAGTTTTCTTAGTAGCAATAATCTGACAAATGAAAAACAAAAAGATGGAGACTATATATGAATTATTTGTTCAGAATAAAGTTGAGTATATTTGATTCAAATTTCGAATATCTGTTCCGTCATTAATTGCTTCAGAGTTTCTTTTGATATGAATCATTTCAAGAAATTCTCTTGCTTTTCTGTTTTTTTCGTAATCTAGAATTTTCACTGTGTTAAAATCAAATGTATGTTTTAATGTTCGTTCATGTTTATGTAATGCTGTTTGTACTTTAGAGTATTTATGACCTTTTATTCTTTCTTTCAATTTTTGTTTTGTCCGTCCAATATAAACTCCGTTAAAATCTTTACATGAAATTTGGTATACGATGTTAGATTTATCATTTTTTAGTGTTTCCGATTTTAATTTCGTAAAACATTTGGGATCCCCCATTCCCAGAACCATCGCTCAACTTGTAATGGAAAATTTGGAAGAAAAAATACTAAAAAATCATATTAATGATATAACCATTTTCAAAAGGTACGTTGATGATTGTCTTATTATCACTTCTGAAGATAAAATACAAACGATATTAAATAATCTCAATAGTTTCCATGAGAAAATTTAATTCACTCTCGGAACTGAATCGAGAAATTGCTTAAATTTCTTGGATATGACCATTATTAGAGACGAAAATAAACTCACAACAAAATGGTTTAAGAAGGAAACTCATACAAATAGGATTCTCGATTTTAACACAACACATCACATAAAACAAAAAAAAAGCCATCATAATAAATTATATAAACAGATCAATCAAACTAACCTCACCAATTCACAGATCCGCTTATCTACACTCCATAAAATCATTACTTTTAAAAAATAATTATCCCATATCATTCGTAAAAAAAAACATGAAAGAACGTATACACAAACTATACAACACGTTAAATACAAATACCGAGAAAAAAACAAGAGAATTCAACATATATTCCAATCCCATACATACGAAACCTTTCTGAAAAAATTACCAACATTTTCAAACCTTATCCAAATTTCAAAATAGCACATAAACCACACATTCAAATAAAACAACATTAAACGAAATTAAAATCGGAAACACTAAAAAATGATAAATCTAATATCATATATTAAATTTCATGTAAAGATTGTAACGGAGTTTATATTGGGCATACAAATCAAAAATTGAAAGAAAGAATAAAAGGTCGTAAATACTCTAAAGTACAAACAGCATTACATAAACATAAAAAAACATTAAAACATAGATTTGATTTTAACACAGTGAAAATTCTAGATTAAAAAAAAAAACATGAAATGATTCATATCAAAAGAAACTCTGAAGCAATTAATGACAGAACAGATATTCGAAATTTGAATCAAATATACTCAACTTTATTCTGAACAAGTGATTCATATCAAGTCTCCATCTTTTTGTTTTTCATTTGTCAGATTATTGTTAGTAACAAAACATTGTCAAATATTTAAATTGTCATATCTTGAAAAAGGGTTCAAACCGAAACGTCGATAATATATTGTTTGAATTACAGAATCTTTATTAGCCCTTTATAATAAAATACATCAGAAAAGAACAGGTATATTATATATTTCATTGGAATTAGTAGATGCATTAGATAGGAAATAGAATTTTAGAATTGAATAAAAATGAGAATGGGCAGCGTTTTATAATTTCAAAATATTCTCATGAAGTCATATTCTGAAGCAATTTCTTGAAATTTTCGTGACTCTTAATATCAAGAACTTTTCTTGTTACCTTAAAATGCTGCGAATATTGTTGCTCATAATTGCAGTGCGATTCCACCAAAACATTTTAGAGTTTGAGAGTTTCCATTCATTTCGCTTGATTTATAATAAGTTTAAATCACATTTCATTTACCTAATCCTAATTGAACCATTAGTATATTCAAGAACAAAAAGCGAGCCCACCAGAAAAAATTGTATAGATCAATATTTTCATTGTTTTTTAAATGACAATTTCATAGTCACCCCTAGTTCAGCTTTCTTTTTTACTTGAAAAAAAAAAATAGTTTCATGGTAGAACCGCAGTGAGAGTAAAACTGATTCGAATTTTCTCAGTTCGAGGCTTTTGGGGAAGTCAAATACCTCCTGTCTATCCGTTGATTGAACTGTGGATTCTCTTTGAGTGGTAAGAGTAACTGAACAGCGCCAGACAGTGTTCAAAGTTGAGGAGAATATCCCATAGAATCATGTGCGCGCGTGAAGGGTACTAACGTGGAGGGTGTCATAGCTAGAGACCAGTTGGTGAAATTTTCCGTTGTAACTGGTGGAAACAGCATTGAGGCCGTTGTCTGGAGACGCGGAGTGATGAGCGATCAAGATGTTGACGATGTCGCATTTCTTACAGGTACCATAGTTAACTCCAAAATCACCCGTTCAATATCTCATTCACAATCTTCACCTCTGCTCATTCATAACCCCTGTGATTCAGGACCGGTTGCTAGAAGTGATAGTCCAGTCGGTACAACCAAAAAGTGTCTTTATGAGAAAAATGGAGTGGCCGCGTGTTCTCAGAATAGAGCACTTTGCATCGCCACCGTCGTATTTGCAGTTTTGTTCACCGTGGCGGTCATCATCGCATTCACCGGACCACAAAGTGATAATAATGACTTGCACCAAGGGAAACCTTAAGTATGACATGAACGCCGTTTTCAGATTGCCCGTGCGCTGGAGAAAAACCCGCCAACTTCGTCGATGAAAATTCGAACGTGACTAAAGCATTCGTACCGAGAGCTACAAATGGACAGATTTTTCCTTGGAACAATATTCGTCTTCCCAGTATCGTGAAACCGTTTCGATATAACATCACAATACACCCGAACCTCACCACCCTCGAAGTGCATGGTGAGTGAGTCCTTCAAATTACATCGGCATTTCTTGGTTTCTTCATAGGGCATATTACCATCGAAATACACGTGGAAAAAGACACCAACTTTGTAGTTTTCAATAGCCAAAATTTGAGCATCACAAAATACATGGTCCAAGATAAAAAGGGGCATAACTTGACGATTACAAGGTTACTGGAATATCCTAGAGCCCAACAAATATACCTGGAAACTAGAGAAAGATTAAGGAAAAAACATAATTATACTATATTTGTAAGATTCAACTTTAAGTTGAACACCGACTTCGAAGGGTTCTACCTTTCCAGCTACACTGCTAGCGATGGAGAAAAACGGTAACGTAGTTTTACTTTGTCCGCATGGTGTTAGGAACGAAATTGTCTTTCAGTTATTTGGCAACAACTCACTTTGAGCCGACTTACGCAAGATCAGCCTTTCCGTGTTTCGATGAACCACATTTCAAAGCTAAGTTCAGGATGACAATCTTAAGAGACAGACATCATATTGCGTTATTCAATACTCCCATTAGGGATACCGAAGAGGCCGGATTTTATGTTGGAAAAGGGTTGGTGAGTTCATTTCGATTCCTTAATTAGGCAGCGTTGTTTTGACCATTGCGATTTTAGCTTCAGGATGATTTTCAAGAGTCCGTGGAGATGAGTACTTATTTAGTAGCTTTCATTATATGTGACTACGATCATATCAGTAACACTACGAGCAAAGGAGTGTCTGTATCTGTTTACATTCCCCCTCCTTATGTGTCTCAAGCAACCTTCGCCTTGACTACAGCTACGCATATAATGGATTATTTTGAAGATTTTTTTGGTATACCTTATCCCCTTCCAAAACAAGGTGATTTAAGTTTAGATAACGACGAATCCAATAATGATTCGATATTTTCTGCAGATTTTGTTGCTATTCCGGATTTTGGTACTGGTGCGATGGAAAACTGGGGTCTCATTACTTTTAGAGAAACTGCCATTTTATATGATCCTGTAGAAACTTCAACGTTCGCACATCAATGGATAGCTGTTGTAATAGCGCACGAGTTAGCTCACCAAGTAAACAGAAACTCTAAGTTTTATACCGTGATTCATTAGTATTAAAGAAACGATTTGTTAACATTTTAATACTAACGTTTTCAAGGTTGTTCGATCACAAGTTAAGACTATTTTTTCAGTGGTTTGGGAATTTGGTCACCATGAAATGGTGGAACGATTTGTGGCTTAATGAAGGATTCGCTAGTTTCTTGGAATACTTAGGTGTCGATAGTTTATTTCCCGAGTGGAAGATGCTCGATCAATTCATTTTGGATAAGACTCAGCCAGCTCTCGCGCAAGACGCTCTTATCAGTAGCCATCCCATATCAGTGCCAGTTGACGACCCCTCAGAAATAAAAGCTATTTTTGATACTATATCTTATAGCAAGGTAACTGTTTTTTTCCTTATTGTTCAGCTGAAAATTATCAATAGGTTTGACGCTAAAAACTAGCCTTTGATGTTGTCTTCAGTGATCAGCCTCAAACTTTCTTTCAGGGTGCATCAATTCTTCATATGCTAGGCACTTTTCTACAGATGGATATTCTACAAAACAGTCTTAATGAATATTTGAATACCTATAAATTCAGTACAGCTGAGACCAAAGATTTCTGGAATGTCTTTAGTAGAAACACAAATCAATCTTTAGAAGTAAAGGTAATGAGTAACTGTAGGAGGTGAAATAGATTCAAGTAAAATTCCGACTTTTAGAATATAATGGATACATGGACAAATCAGATGGGTTTTCCTTTGATCACGCTCACCATGGAGGGTAACGAAACCCTTGCCGTTCAGGAACGATTCCTTCTTACTACAGATAATATCAATAATTCATTGCGCACACTTCCAAAATCAAAGTACGATTATAAGTGGTACGTTCCGTTAACTTATTACACTAACGTTCATCCGGAAGTCGTAAATATCGTTTGGATGAACATGTCGGATGGTAAGTTCATGCCTTCAGGTATTAAATTTTCGGTATAATATTACAATATTGCTTACAGCTCGGTTCGAGTTGAATGCGGACGTGAAATGGATAAAAGCTAACGTCAACCAATCGGGATTTTATAGAGTCATGTACGAAGATTCCATGTGGCGAAAACTGATTGATATCTTAAAGAAAAATCATACTCTACTTAATCCTGCTGACAGGGCGAATTTAATCGACGATGCTTTCACTTTATGCAGGTAACATGACCATTGGATTATTTATCGAGCATTCCTTCCATTCATTGTGAGTGATGTTTAATCTAGTCAAAATGACGATATACTACACGAGAGCGTTTGCGGAATAATCAAAAAGAACACAAAGTGTGGTCCTCTTTTACGATCGTTTTATTTCCCTCCATCCCGATTTTATTGAACATAAAACAACAGAGGTCATACTAACGGAATGATGCCTACGTTCAATTTATATGCAAAATATACAAAATTATCCGCAGTAGAGGCGTTGTAGCCCAAAAAATTTATATGAATAATCAAGATATTATTCAAATTCATTCATACGTTTATGTCAAACCGAATCGCTCCATCCTTGAAATACATATTATTCAACAGGGCTGGTTTATTGAACGCCAGCGTACCATTAGAATTATCATCCTACTTGATGAAAGAAAGAGACTACGTCCCCTGGTCTACCGCGATCGAACATTTTCACGCTTGGAGCAGGCGATTATCTGAAGGGCTGTCCTATAAACTCTTCCTCGAGTATCTGAGGAAATTATTCACTCCGATAGTGGAGTACGTCGGCTGGCATCACAAGGGGTCGCATTTGGATAAGTGAGGGGTAAATTCCTTCACGAGAAACGAGGACAATTTTTGTTTTATCAGGTTGATGCGTTCGAGCATATTGGCAACGGCAATCATGTACGGTTTGAATGGAACGGTCGAAAAAGCCAGGATTGAATTCCGTAAGTGGATGGTCGATCAAAAATCCATCAGTCCTGACTTGAAGGAGGTGGTTTACTCGGCTGGAGTGAAATACGGTGGACCGGTGGAATGGCAACACTGCTGGAGCGTTTATAACACCACAACAGTACCAACCGAGAGGAAACTTATGTTGCGAGCTTTGGGAGTAGCTTCTGATCCGTGGATTCTACAAAGGTTTGTGATGATTTGTCTAGTTCAAATACTGTCATTATTTTTATTGCTCCAGGTATCTGCTCTACTCTTTAGACAGGTCAATGGTGAAAGCGCAAGATATGAAAACGGTACTAGCAGTCGTGGCTTCAAATCCTGAGGGTAGACTTCTAGCTTGGAGACATTTGAAAGCATATTGGCCTACAATGCACTCAATATTCAGAAACTCCACTTTCATGATGGGCAGTCTCATATCCGTGGTTACTACACATCTTTCTACACCATATGATTTATACGAGGTTATATTTTCAATTCCTGGAACATTCAAATACATTCAATGTTGCAGGTCACAACTTATTTCAATGGAATGGACGTCGGTTCAGCTAAAAGAGCTCTTGAACAAAGCATAGAAACTATAAAGCTTAACGTGAATTGGGTCAGAAATAATGATGCAGATATTTATAGATGGCTAAAAAATTATTTGAAATAGGTACAATTCGTTTGATGAGTATTACATTATTTATTTCTGTCATTGATAATTCTTCCATGTTCTTCGTCTATTTTTATATATGTATATAATAAACGTACTTTTTTCTGGATAAATAGCAGATTATTTCGTCACATGAGTTTATACACTGACCCATTAAGTTAACGCACCACTCAGATTTTGATGAATATCTTCTAATCAAAAGAACTGTATGTTTTGAAATTTTTTTGAGGAATTCTTTCAAGTTTTATCTCGAATCCAATCGCTGTCTTTTAAAATTTATAATAACACTCTTTTTGTTAGGGTGTAATGGTCGTCGTTTGTTGGAATTTCTTCCTAACGTTTCTTCAGAGGTAACACCATGTTCGATGCACTCTAACACTGTCGTAGTACCACCATCACCGATGCACTAATCACACTGTCGAAGATACCGTAACCGATGCACAACTTGACACTGTCACAAATACTATTAACAGTGTTAACAGTGCATCAATGCTGTTGTATTTATGCATCGATTACGGTGTCTTCGACAGTGTGACATCGGTGATGGTGGTACTACGACAGTTTTAGAGTGCATCGAACATGGTGTTACCTCTGAAGAAGCTTGCCACTCCTGCAAGCGAAACGTTAGGAAGAAATTTCAACAAACGACGGCCATTATACCCGAACAAAAAGAGTTTTATTATCAACGACGGCCGCGAAAGCTTAAACAATTACATAAAAAGAGTTTCATACTCGTTTTCATCGGATTTCTTGATATTGCAGCTTCTGTACGTTCACATATTTCACATATTAAATGGAAATCGGCATTTGCCGCCAACAAATTTATTCAAGACAGTAATTTCGAAATCATGGAACGTTTAGTACGCAATTTAACAAGAACGAAAATGTTCAAAACGTTACTCTCTCCAGACAAGGTACATCATGTCTGGAATTGGGGAGGCGGTTCCATGTCTGCTATTCTCCAGAATTCTCACGAGGTACAAAGACATGTCAGGAGACCAGGACAAGGCAGACCACGAGCACCAACAGCTGTAGACGATTGTTTCCTCATTTTGAGAGTCTTAAGAGAAAGATTTACTGCAGCTAGAAATCTACAGATTTAGTTAGCTAACGACCATGGCCCGTGCTGCAGCCTGAAAAGGCTTATTGTACCCCGGACAGTCTCCTATTAGCTCTGAGGTCTCGTAGCTGCTCCCCCAGTGGTCGTAAAGTTAATATAAGGTCTCAGAATTGATACCCTTGAGCTCATGTGCACTTAAATCTTTCTAAGTGTAGTACCGGTAATGTTTTGGTTCCCCTTTCCCGGTTGTCATTATACCTAGAAGAGTTCCATTCTTCTAGCAAGTATGGTTAGACCCTTGAATAGGTTCCTAGCGATGTCTCTGTCACTCCTGGTCATATCATTGTCCCTGTAGCGAAGTCTCCACCGTGAGTGGACAGGAGCTGAGACTATTAAGAAAGGCCTAGAGGAAAGAACATTCGTCCCCCAGTGTCTGCTACATGTCCCAGGTTGACTGTAGATGATCGGAGAGCGAGGGTTCATTTTACACGAGAACAACTTAATCTTACTGTTTACTGATGATTCTGCCTACACAGCTCTGATCGTCGCCTTAGGGTCAGATGGAAATTTGGTCTTAAGACCAAATGAAAGATATGCTGTTCGGCAGACATCATTTGGAGGAGGATCAATTGTAGTTTGGAGCGATATATCGTTAACAGCCCGTACTGATCTTTGTGTTATAGATCGTGGCAGTCTAACTGCAGATCGATACAAAACTGTCATTTTAGAAAATCTTGTTGTCCCTTTTGCACCACACATTGGCAGAGACTTTCGATTAATGCATGATGATGTCAGAACGCATACCCGTAGTACCTGCAAGAGGTAGGAATCCAGACCCTAGTGTGGCCAGCATGTAGCCCAGATCTGAATCCGATTGACCATGTATGGGACCGGATTGGACGAAGCATCAGAGCGATCAAATTCCTCCTCCACAAGCACTTGATCAGCTTAGACGAAGTGTGATTCGTTCTTAGGATGAAATTCCACAGAATTCCTTGAATTAACTGGTTTTGAGTATGCAATGACGTTATCAGACTGTTGTCAGAAGCAGAGGAGGCAATACTGAATATTAAATAGCGAGTTCATGCACAATTTAACCTTTTTTCGGACGAATTGAAATCAGTGAAATTTTTTGTAGTCGTGAAGAAACTTTTTTTTTTCCTTTTGAAGCGCTCATTTTAAATGAAAATTCAACTCATCATGCTTATTCACGAATTTTTGAATTTCATACCTTGGGTTGTGTGAGAAAAATTGAAATTTAACTAGTGGTGCGTTAATTTTGCGGTAGTGTATTTGTCCCCAACAAAAAAGGAACGGAAAACGAAAAATTTCGCTAAAATAGTAATCAATATTCATAAAATATTGGACATAATGCTTTTTCCTCAAAAAAAAATTCTGTTTTTGAGTATCGTTTTGATAGTACATTATTTAAAAAGTTAAACTTCTTATTTATAATCAAAATAAATCGACTTCATCGTCCTACTAAGCAGTTTCGTAATCATTTGGTTTTTTTTTGTTTGTAATAATAATAATAATATTTATTTCGTCTAATGGATCATCTACATGATATAAGACAAGTCAAAAACAAAACAGATACAAAACATATTTGAACATAATTTACATAAACATAAATCTCAAAAATAGCTCCTCAAGGATATCGAAATTCATAGTGAACTGTAAAATGTATTTGTGTACTAAGTGATCGCTAATGACTGAAAGGTTTATGCCACCTTAATAAATAAAAAAAAAGAAATAGCTGATAAAAACCATTCAAACTTTTCCTCCAAGTATTTATCCAATGTATAATACGCCCTATCACACAGTAAAGTTTTCAGTTTATTTTTGAAACTTCTAGCACAGGTCTCGGTCTTTATAAAGTTGGGTAGAGAGTTGAAAAGTCTTATACCAGCAAACAAAGGTAAAAATTGATAAAGTTTAGTAGATGAATTCATTTTATTACTTAAGTGGAAAGTTTAACAAATATGTATAATACTAAGAACTGTAAGAAAATTTTCACTGGTTGTTAGATTTCCGAATCGATTTTAAAAATAAGCGAACTTGTTCTAAAAGAACGAGTGACTTTTTGATATATTTTTTAGTTATGTCTTGGTTATAATTTTGGTTCTATAAATATTTCCGTATCTCAACATTTTTCTGGAATCTTATTTCACTATTTAATTTTGTTGTTGTTGCAAATTGCACTATACAATATCAAAGATGCCTATGAATGTTGTTATGGCAACGTTTTCTCATCATTTCTATTAAGACGATAACGAAGTGCGACTACAATCGTTTCATTCATAAACGAAAATTAATTATTTACATGCCGGGGAATATTTTTGTAAAAACTGATCGTTTTATAATCAGTGACGGCATTTGGCACCAGATTCGTAACGCTAACATTGGAAATGGTGAGTATTTTGAATATAAATGACGTGAAATGTCAAAAATTACTTTTAATTTAATTCATTGACGATTTATTGTTCGAAGTAGATGAATCGAATAGTTGTTGCGCCATTCTTTATACTTATTCGAAGACCAACGCAAAGGGCTCAACTGAAATAGTGCGCGTCTCGTTGCATATTGAATTGTAGGCACGTGAAAAGCTTGCGGCTGCATGGAATGTAAAGTTCTTCCCTCGCAAATGGTACTGGAGAGATGGAACCCGACCGTTCAGCCTCATGCTTCGCCGTTATTGGGTACTAGTCCACATTGCGATAGTTGTTTCGTAGAATGTCGAATCTCCGTTGACTGCTATGCTGGTGCTGGTGCAGGTAGTCAACACCCGTGACGCGTTCTGCGAGGTTCGGATTTAAAATCAGCGTTGTTTTCTGATTATTTTTGGTTATTCCCTTCTTCGCGACATTTTACAATCGGGAACGGTGAACATGGGACTTCTAAATTTAGTTCACCGAAAGCTCTGCCTCCGGCAGGTGAACGATGAGCTATGTTCGTAAGTTCAACGTGCTGCAAATTTTCGCAACATAAATATCAGCTTCCTCAAATTTAGGTAGGCGTGATTCGAATTTGTACACATAGATATATTTCTTTTTCTATTTTTAGCGATGATTTAAAACGTAGTGACATAACTTATCACCTCGACCTAAAACGAAAACGAAAGTTTCGTATACAATTCAGAGTTGTTTTTTTTTGACTGGTGTCTTTAGCATAATCGTCTGCATTTTACAATGGAATTCTAATGAACATTTTTCGATTCCTATAATCAGTATTCTAAATGGAGTATTACAATGTGTTACATCAACCATATTACATTCATTCATTACGTCCCCACAGTGACCAACATCTGTTCAATTAAATGAGTTCAGTAACACTGAAGACTGGATTCATTGTGTTCGTTCACATCGCTGGAAGTCTACTTTTTTGTCAATGAAAAGATTTCGATAGCGATCTTCACTAATGCTATTTGAATGCATATTACCTTATTAAAATATTAACTTACGGCGAATAATTTACGTAATTAAATGTATACTCTTCCAATTTACGTAGGATTATCAGTTATCTCAAACTCCAACATTATCTAATCAATTTAACAAGTTTCGTTCTCGGGAATCAATAGTATTTCACGGGACACCAACTAATAAGTAGTGTTTTCAAACCTTCATCTAAACTTATCGATAAAATGAAACCTTCATTTAGTATTTCATGAAATAATTACATATCTTATATAACTGTAGGTGATTCCTATTGAATTTTGTTTGCTAATAGAAGAGCACATGAAAGAACCGGTATGTGAAGTTGCTTAACCCGTCTTTTTTGTTACAACCCATGAGATTCTACATTTTTCTGTTTATTTATCAATGCCAAGGAGACGTAAAACGATTCATCAATAATTAATAGTGAATAGTGTTCACCTTCCCAACAGCAAATTACCAAGGAATCAAAACAAAATTTATTTGATCGTAGGTTGTTTAGTGAACGAACGGGCAATGTCGTCGAAATATACCGGTTCCTCCCCAACGAACAACTGGGGTGAGTTTTTTTTAACTCTTTCAAAACACCCAACAAAGCAACGAAATATTTTCGAAAGGATATCCACTGTACTTGTGCGATTGCTGTCCGTATGGGTACCACATCGATTTGGATTTTGTGCGGTACTGTCAGTCGATAAGCAGAGAAGCTGATCGAAATGGCTCCATCAAGCGGAGGAGGGAAAGAAGGAAGCAACGAAAGTCGATGGAAGTTCTTCTTGGACTGGATCCGGTCGAGGAGCAAAATTATCCGGTAAGATACGTTCCGGTTTGATGAAGTCTTCGCTTCACGAGTTCAAAAATGTCTGATGCTATTGTGAGGCTAACGACTTTTTAGAGTTACTTCATTTAATCGTTGGACAATTATAAGTTAATCGCTATCACTTTTTGCAACTGCGTCATTTGTCAACAATTATACTAATGTATTCGATATAATTGTTATTGGACCGGTATCGATAATGATCATTGTGTTCCTCCTCATTCAGTAGTGAATCAAATATTGGTAAATCGTCCATGCCGGTTGTTTTGGTGTAGATGAGAACGTTCATTCACTGGCACAAAGATTTGCGCAAAACGTTTGGTGACAATGCAACACTTGATTAACCTCACGGTAATTTGCGTTAGCAATCTTAAGTACACATTCTTAAATAAATATTCGTACTCAAGAAACCGAAGTGGCTTCGATATAGAAACAACGGTATTGCTTTGTTTATTGAAATAAGTTCTATTTTAACTACCTGTTTCTTTATTTGAAAATAAGGAAGATGGAACAGGAAATTCACAAATACGCGTAAAATAGGCGCATGTATTTGACTCATAAGCAACTTTCCAATATCTCGTAAATGGCTTGAGAATTTGTAGACCGAAGAAAAGGTGATTACACAACAGTTCAAAGAGGAAAAATATCCATATTAGACATTTTATTATGGAAAAAGCGAACGATTGTTCCGCGAATAAAAGAGAAATAAATAAATCTTTGTGATTTAGAATTAACAATACATTTTTATTACTACAATTCATTAAACATATTTTCATTCATTCTGCTAAGCTAATGTTTTATATCTAAATAATCCGTTTGTCGCAGTTTGAATCGTTCATAAATGTTTAGCCGCTGAATTTGATAAAAATGACTCGGAAAAGATTTGTATTTGCAACCTTTTTTTAAATTTTGCGAAAATCTGTGTTCTGCACAAACAATCAAATATTTTGTAATATCTGGTAACTTATTGAAGTACATATCACCACCGTTGGTTGAATCTAATCGTGTAACAGAGATATAAATTGGTGAAAGAAAAGTGTAAATTCGATGGTGTAAAGTTCTAAATATGTCCTTAAAGGCGACAAATCATTCAGACTGTTCACTTTACTTCCGTAGCATTATTTTCAATTATTTTATTTACACAGAAAAGTGGTTCCCGAAAGACATACAAATAGATATACGAAAGCTTTAAGGGCAAACAAAAGGTTGCAGTTTCTATAGCAGTTCCTTCACCTCTAACATTTTCACTGGGCCTAAAAACTAATTCACAATTCACGGTAAATTCAAGTTCTTTCAAAACTAGTTAGCTGATTCTATAACAACATGTAGTAAATATGCTACTCATCAATTCCACCACCCATTGCTTTTGAATACTGCAAAAGAAATTTGTTGCAGAATATTTTAATGTGTCCAACAGTATTGACGTCATTACACCCTTTCCATCTTTAATAGGTCAGTAATCAAATGCAACCTCTACAAGGTTTTTGCATTTAACTTTTACCTACCTTAAAATAAAGATTAAACTGGCACCCTAAATAGAACGTAGTTTTCTTAGTAACAATAATCTGACAAATGAAAAACAAAAAGATATGAATTATTTATTCAGAATAAAGTTGAGTGTATTTGATTCAAATTTTGAATATCTGTTCTGTCATTATTTACTTCAGAGTTTCTTTTACTATGAATCATTTCAAGAAATTCTCTTGCTTTTCTGTTTTTTTCGTAATCTAGAATTTTCACTGTGTTCAAATCAAATGTATGTTTTAATGTTTGTTCATGTTTATGTAATGCTGTTTGTACTTTAGAGTGTTTATGACCTTTTATTCTTTCTTTCATTTTTTGTTTTGTCTGTCCAATATAAACTCCGTTACAATCTTTACATGAAAGTTGGTATACGATGTTAGATTTATCATTTTTTAGTGTTTCCGATTTTAATTTCGTAAAAAGTTGTTTTATTTGAATGTGTGGTTTATGTGCTATTTTGAAATTTGGATGAGATTTGAAAATGTTGGTAATTTTTTCAGAAAGGTTTCGTATGTATGGGATTGGAATATATGTTGAATTCTCTTCTTTTTTCTCGGTATTTGTATTTAACGTGTTGTATAGTTTGTGTATACGTTCTTTCATGATTTTGTTTATGAATGATGTGGGATAATTATTTTTTAAAAATGATGATTTTATGGAGTTAGAATAGCGGGTATGTGAATTGGTGAGGTTAGTGCGATTGATCTGTCTATTTAGTTTATTATGATGGCTTTTTTTTTGTTTTATGTGATGTGTTGTGTTAAAATCGAAAATCCGATTTGTATTATTTTCTCTCCTAAACCATCTTGTTGTGAGTTTATTACCGTCTCTAATAATGGTCATATCCAAGAAATTTAAGCAAAATACAACTTTTTTGTATTTTTTCTTCCAAATTTTCCATTACAAGTTGAGTTATGGTGCTGGAAATAGGGGATCCCATTGCCACACCGAAAGTTTGTTGATACAATTTTTCACCAAATTGAAAATAACAGGATCCTAAAGTTAATTGAACTGTTTCAATGAACTCTTTTTTTGGAATAAAAGTGTGTGTTGAGATTGATTGCCAATTTTCTTCAATTATTTTTGGTATTACAGATGTGGGAATGTTTGTGTATAATGATGTGACGTCTAATGAGAAGAGTTTATGATTTGAAAGAATAATTAATTTGTCGAGTTCGTTTTTGAGTGTGAAAGAATTTTTTGTGTAATATTGATTTTTGTTTATGATGTTAGAAAGAATCTTGGATAAATGTTTTGATAGACTGTAGAAAGGAGATCGTGAATATGAAACAATGGGTCTGAGAGGTATGTTGTTTTTATGAATTTATGGTAATCCATAAATTTTTGGTGGTAAACTGTTCATATTGAACAGACAAAACAAAAATTGAAAGAAAAAATAAAATACTCTAAAGTACAAACAGCATTACATAAACATGAACAAACATTAAAACATACATTTGATTTTAACACAGTGAAAATTCTAGATTACGAAAAAAACAGAAAAGCAAGAAAATTTCTTGAAATGATTCATATCAAAAGAAACTCTGAAACAATTAATGACAGAACAGATATTCGAAATTTGAATCAAATATACTCAACTTTATTCTGAACAAATAATTCATATCAAGTCTCCATCTTTTTGTTTTTTATTTTTCATTTGTCTGATTATTGTTACTAAGAAAACATTATAACAACATTGTCAAAATTTTAAATTGTCATATCTTGAAAAAGAGTTCAACCCGAAAGGTCGATAATATATTGTTTGAATTACTGAATCTTTATTAACCCTTTATAACCAAATACATCAGAAAAGAATAAAAATATATACAAAAAGGGTAAAAACATCAATAAGGAATGAATGAAAATATATAATCTTTATTTCTATCAACAATATAATACATTTCATTACTGTAAAGAATAGTTACACTAAATGTATCCTTGGCAACGGTGTTGAATATTTAATAATACATATAGGAAATACGTACTTATCAATTGAAACCACGCTAGTTAAGTGGATATGTTGAACTTGTTCCTATCAAGTTATCTGTGTATGTGTATGTATGTCATTTTGATATACCGCTACACCTTCAGATTGTAAATTGTCAACCATTCAACAGTGTTGTTATTTCAGAACCAAACGAATTCAGCAGTTCCGCCTATGACCCATCCAGATAATCAACTGTTATGTAAACAAAGCAGCTACAATGATCTCATTAACGATTTCGAAAAAACCTTTCAACAATCGAAATCGAAGTTATCAAACAATTTGCCAGATGTAACAGCAGTATCAGGTCAGTGTGATTTTAATGAGCGATTTAATAAGTCTTATGTGATCCGTTTTATTTGGTCGTTTCTTGAAGATTTTGCCGCTCCAGCAGTGAATGCCCAACAAACCGATGCAATTTCGAATAATATTGATTTGGAAACATTGAATTATCGAAGAAAGGACAACATCGACTATCGCAATTCTAGTCCAACAGCATTTAAAACTATAAGGGATCAAATGGTCCTCAGTCTAGAACGAACTAGGCAACTTGAGGAACAAATGAAACAAATACCGGATCTCAAGGTGATTAATGAATATCTGTTAAAATATTTCATTGAAATACATAATTTCAGATTCAACTGTCGATTCTCCTAGAAGAGAATGAACGGCTGCGTCGAAAATTGAAGGAACAGGAAGAATTAATTCTGAACATGAATTCCAATCGATTTAAAACCTTTGAAAAAAAATTGGATAAAAATAAACCAGAGAATTCGGTGCTTGTGTCAACAAAAGATGTAGGTGTTACTTGTGCTGTCTTAACCAGATGCGTTGGAGTTGGACATCAGACTTTAAACCGCAAAAGTGTATCAACAGAAACAATACCGGATTATAAATACTGTGATAAATGGTTTGGAGAAAAACTTGAATTCATGAGAGACAAATTTGAATTGAAAGTTCCGAAATGTATGAAGATAACTCAAACGTCTCCCACGAATAGCGTCAATCAGTCTACACAAACTGTTGAGATGGTGCAGCCAAAGAAAATAGTCGCCGATAAAGTAATCCAAACATCCTATCAAACAGTTGCTAAAAGAAATCAGAGTACATTAGTCAAACCTGAAGTTACAGATTTCAAAGTCCAAAAACAAGTTGAAGTTCGTACTGTCGCAACATCTGATGACACAATCACTGAAATAAATTGCGAAAAATGTAACGTTCCAAAAAGGGACATTGGAGTTGGCGTCGAAAAACCCGAAGATATATTCAATACACCTTTATCTCTCGCCTCCTTATCGCTCCCTCGCAGCAGCTCATTCCATTTAGGAGAGAACAAGTTGAATATGAGCAAACGAAATCGATCTGTAGCCATTCAGTATCAGTATAAACCACAATCTTCATCGAGAGGTTCTCAATGTGAAGCGAAGGAACGCAAAGTATCCAACAAAAGTACGCAATACGAAAGGAGGACCGTACACAACAGCACCCAAAGCGAAGAAAGCAGTTTCAGGGTAGCCAAATTATCGAAAACTGAAAAAGTATTGGAGAAACAATCTGAAAATCGCTGTTTTGAACTTGACAGTTCCGGTGTTGTTCAAACTGATAATCATGAATATCAACATAAAGATACTGATAATGAATCGCTGAGAAAGAAGAGTGGTGAAACATCAAGAAAAGAAGATACCCTCACTAGTTTATCGAGAATTCCACGACTCACTCCTACCTTAGAGCGGAAAAAATTGAAGAGGCAAGATACATATACAAAAATCAGTTCGTCTTCACAGTTGGAAGTAGACAGGTGAGTCTTTTTTTGTGTCATACCCTATTTTTTACTACTTTCGTGTTAGTCTAAGCTTAAGTTGAAGATCTCTCGTTCAGCTATAAACGCACAAACCCAAGTATAAATCCAGCTGATTCCTAGGGGTGTAATCAATACCGCTACAACGGACGAGTTTGCGCCCTTTGAGTTATTTATACGCGAACAGAACGACACGTTCACTTGTGCTCAATAGATAAAAGAAATGTTTATAATGAATGACAATTATGTTACATTGTTCATTAATTAATTAATTATTTTTCAACGAATGTTGGTCGCTAAAGACAAAATTAGTAAGAATGAGCATTGTTCATATATGCATCAACATATCCTTTTAACCAGGTACATATTTTAAAAATATTTCGCCAATATTTTTTTTTATTCCACACAGATTATCTGGACTAGATTTCACGCCAAAGTCCACAACAGTAGAAGCTAGTTCCTTTGATAAATTCAAGGGCAGTTTACGTTTCCCAGATGCTCAAAAAACCAGAGAGGCTGAAAATGATGTCAATAGGTCAACTAAAGTACAACCCAATAACGAAACCCCTGTCAACATATCAACTATACCCTATATTTCATCAGCTCAATCGAGACAACGCAAAAAGTAATTTCAAAATATGAAAGTATCAATCTATTACATATTTTTACCAGGGCTGTTCCCAACAAAGAGATGCAGGGTGCAATGAAGGTTCTAAACGATTCGTTAATGAAAAACATGAAGTTTCCAAGCAATCACAGAGCAATCGAGATTATCCAGCAAGAATGGTTCAAAATTGCCGGCATTTATTCGGCAAATCCTTTGGACGTCGAAGACCTTCTGGATGCATTCGAAGATATGTCGTCCCTACTTCTCGACTATATAGTGAACATGACTGACGCAAGTGGAAATACAGCGATGCACTATGCTGTTTCTCATGGAAATTTCGATGTTGTTTCGATCCTATTAGATTCCAAAGTTTGTGATATCAACAAGCCGAATAAGGCTGGTTATACAAGCGTGATGCTAGTTTCTTTAGCAGATATCTGTTCTCAAACCCAAGCTAATGTTGTTAGAAGGTTATTCCAAATGGCAGACGTTAATATTAGGGCAAAGCAGGTGAAATAGTATTTTCTGTTTTATCAAAAAAAACACGGCGCTCGATAATTTTCAGCACGGACAAACTGCTTTAATGTTGGCTGTTAGTCATGGCAAACTTGAAATGGTTAAAATGTTGTTGGAAGCGGGAGCCGATATCAATATACAAGATGATGATGGAAGTACAGCTTTGATGTGTGCCGCTGAACATGGACATATCGAGATCGTGAAGCATTTCTTGAGCCAACCTGATTGTGATTCCACTATAACAGATGTGGTAAGCATTCAGTATTTCTTTTCAGCGCAAAAACTTGAATTTGTTACGTTTAAGGATGGAAGCACTGCGCTTAAGATAGCGATGGAAGCAGAACACAGGCCTATTGGCGTGCTGCTTTATGCTCACGAAAGAAACCTGATGGTAGCACACGGGCACAAGCACAAAAAGAAATCTTCAAGTCCCAAACCTCCATCGTCACCCTCTTCAGTACGATAATATTTTTTGTGCCTTTCGTAACTTGATGGATTACACAATCAGAATAAGTTACACTTATCGTTTCCATATTCATGAAAGAAAAGACTTAGTATTATCTGATATTTGACTCTGTAATTTTATTTTTATTTAGTCTAACAAATTTTCCTTCCTTGAAAGACGTCCTGAAAGTATAAATAATTTTAATTTTAATAAGAATTTTTGATAGCAGATTACCATTTTTTGTAATTTTCTAATATTTATAGTACGAATTGTTAATTGTCTCAAATATATTTCTTTTAACATAAAATTGTTTTTCAAAGTTCTATGAAATTATTAACAGTTCCGTTAGTAACTTGGTAGTTTTCATAAATTATTGTATAGATGACAATTTAACTGGTATTTAATGAACTTGGAAAGCGTTAAATGGATGCTCAGCGTTTTGCATACCTCAATTAATGGAGTCTGGAAGAATTCCAGATCTTTTCAAGATCTCTCTGTACTGCCTGAGAAAGCAAGATTTGATTCAAAGTTCGTTAAGTGTTCTGTCTGTAGATCGCAATGGAACTGCCCCCAAAAGCAAATTTTTTGTTGAGTTAGAGGTTACACCACATATAGCGTATCTGTTAGATAAACTGAATATTTCCATTGAATTTGTTATCAGACAGATAGTACTTTATCCGGAGGTGGTGAAACAGGCATTAAATATGGAATAGGAAGCACAATAGAAATTGAAGGTAAAATGAAGAGAATTAATATCTAATTCGTTTATGTACAAATCCCTGTGATTACTGTCAAATCGCAATTGACAATTATTGTTAGAAAGTGTTAATCTTCGTTTCATTTGGCGTTCAATATTAAATAGAAACTTTTTAACTAATGTACAAAAAAACTATATACATACATTTATATGTCTAAGGTTTTATCTTTAACGCAAACGAAAATTGTAATTCTTTTTTTCATTTTATATTCAAGAGACGAAGAAATTAGCGATAAAAATAATGAAAAATTACTGACTGGATAAGTGGACCGCTATACCTGTGCAAAATTAATTCTGAAAAAAAGTAGTCGTTTGGCCATTTTGTAGCAGCACACTTAGAGCACGAATAAAGATTCACCTTAAATGAATCTGTAAGTCTCAAAAATTTTTGTATTGACTAGAAGCTCAAGTTTTCAGAAATATTTTCTGAAAAGAACTTAATTGAAATAAGTGAAATAATTTTTCTCCTCAGATAGGCCTCTGTAATCATAATATTATGAAATTAATATAAGAAATACAAAATTTATGTATTTGGACAGTTAATCAATTCTCCTATTTCATCAATTGAAAATCGATTACATTTAGAACATTTGGTATAATATCATAACATTTCGTAACATACATTTATTCTTACGAGACAAAAGTTCCTTTTCGAAAATTTATAATTAGAACACTGGTATGGCGATCTTGCAAATAGAGTTCATAAAACTCAACATGATGAATAACAAATTCATCCTACAAAATTATTACATACTGCAACCTCCACTGTCTGAAATTCTACTACGTGATACAATATAAATAATATATTAATCATTAACAATTATTGACAAAATAAATATACATGTACAGATCACATTAAGGACTGACTAAAATAGTTTCCTCTTCAGTCTCTTTTCACAGCTTCCGTTGACGTTTCCTTCTTGTACGTCGAGAAGAACGTCAAAGCTTTCATTAATTGGTAACTCTTCGATATTGGGATGTTAGAGTCGTACAATTTTTTCGATATCTTACAGTCGACGTAAAACCACCAATTGCATTTTAATATCGTCTGGTCGAATAAGGTCGATTCGGGGCACAAAAAACTTTTCATAATCAAACCGTCGTCGGTCAAGGCACAAACATGGAATACCTATAATAGAAATAAATCTGTTATGATAATCAAAAACAAAAAAAAATTATATTTAATGTATAAAAAAGTTTAACAGATGAAAATTTGGAGGAATATTGTGAAACTAGATTGAATAAACACATCAGTGTTAATGAAATCATTTCATAATCGAGGAAATTTTATACTACCAATTTGTAATATGTATAAAATTACGTAGATACGTTTTACAACACGATTTATCGTCCGACGCTTAAAATTAAAACTTACTTTTTTTCAAATTAGGAATCATCTGAATAATCGAGTGAAACAGAATATCTTGACCAATAAACAAGATTGCAAAATAAAATCAAATATATCTGTTTCCCATCTCACTGAGAATTTCCAAAGTTCTATTTTCCCTCGAAGCGAAATAGTTATAGAATAGATATCATTTAATTGCTCCAATTTTCTAGGTTACCTTAACTAACACCCAATCATTTTAAAGACCCAATACTTAGGAATTGGCCCCTGAAATTTATACCATTCGAATTGATTGTATGTTGTAATACGAGGAGTAGCAATTCGTGTTAAACGGTGTAACATTTTTTTTGAGTTATTACCCAACATCAAATAACTCTTCGAATAAACGCTTAAAAATATTCGTTTGGAAACAGATATGACCATTAAGATGCCTTAATGTTTAATAGTTATATTATCTCTTATTGTTTCATTGATGACTTATGAAATTATCATGTAATATAATGACACGCATGGTAAATGGTAGTACGTTAAAAGCCAAAAATTTCTCCACTTTAAATGATCATCTAAAACTTACACGTATTGAGAACAAAACAATTTTTTTTCATTCTGCGTCGTTATAAAAAATGTATACTTTCTAATTTGTATTGCATTATTACATCTATTTTAATACGATCAGACCTTGATTCTGCTCACCTTCTTCCAGTCACTTATTCATGTATTTTCAATGAAATCGAATGGAGCAGATCCGAATAGAGTGACTAATTACTAATTGAGTTTGATAGCCAATTTGACTCGAGATTGGGGATCTCCAACTGAAAGTGGGCGAAGTATTGCAACGTATCGAACGAACTTGGCATTGCAGGATGTAGAAAGTTCATATGGAGGTACCTCTTTCGACTCGTTTTTTATGACTACAAATCCGGATTTAAATTTCACATTTCAAATGAATATTTCAGAAGATCCGAGCACTATTTGAAAGCGTAAAAAATGGAAATGTCGCTCTTGGAAAATGGAATAGCGAAGATGTCAACGTTTTGTTTCACTCTAAAGTGGAGCAAAGTCGATTCTTTTCACTTATTTCGAACGGAAATCGATTGATGGTTCGATTTTTCCGGTTGCAGTTTTTATGACAACTGAATTTTGTTCATTCAGGAATTATTATGCTAGACCTAATTTTAATAATAGTGAAATAATTTTCAACTTTCTAGATTTTTACTCATTTTTTTATATTCTATCGATGACAATCTGTGTACAAATAGAGCTTTTAGTCGCCGTGTTGAAAGGAAAGAACAGGTCAATCAGATTTTGTTTGGTTACTTTGACATTTTACGACTTCGACTTAAACACTACCTTGCAATCAATTTCCTTTACCTTATTCCTAATTTTTTGCACAAATATGAGATACGATTTTTGCATAATTGAAAATCTAAATCGTGATTGAATGAAAAATTGGATGTCATAATGTGTTCAATTTCTTTTTCGTGTATTCAAGATGTTCGAATATCATTTCAAAGATTTATATAACTCATGATAAATTGGACCAACAGCAATCAAGCATTTTCCTTAGCAACCGCGTATAGATAAGTGAATATACTCCTTGACGACGTGATATAATTGCTTTAGTGAACCAACGAACACAGAAATAACGATACAAATGTGAACATTATTCAATATTTGTCACAGAAGCGTATATTTGTTCGTATCGACAAACGTCAAAGTATACAGGGTGGCCAGAACAGTGACGTCCAAAAATAAAATTTGGGTCCCTCGTATCGTGGGGTATCCAAATCACCCCCATGTATGTAGTCCGATTTTTTATAGTTTTCGAGTTATGATTTTTTTTCTGAATTTTCGGGAATTTCCGACATGACCAACGAATTTTTATCTTCCTTGAAAAAGTAAAGAACGTTTTCTTGATTTTTTTTGCAATTGATTTTTTATGATTCGTACTTCTATGAGTAAAAGAATCAGCTTCACAACTCTAATGTAAGCTGTCAAAATGTTGGTCTAAAATGAAAACTTTAGGATCGTTGAATCATGACCTTAATTTTTAAGTTTCAATTAAAAATCTAAAAAGGTGACTTCGTAGGTACTAAGTGGGCTTTAAAACTGCGCCATACTTTTAGCTTTAATAAGCATTAAAAAAAAGTGGTACTTAAGGGGGCTAAAATTGCTAAAATTGGCTTTTAAAGGCAACAAGGTGAAAACTTCTGAAAATAATTAATTTAACGAAAAAATTTTCTTTTGCCATTTTATCATTCCAAAAGTAATTTATTGAAAGAAATTACTTGAAACTAACCAACAAATACTTCACAGGTTCGGTAAAAAAATTTTAGACAAGATGATCTGTTTTATTAATAATACCATTTCTTGTCTAAAATTTTTTACCGAACCTGTAAGTATTTGTTGGTTAGTTTCAAGTAATTTCTTTCAATAAATTACTTTTGGAATGATAAAATGGCAAAAGAAAATTTTTTTGTTAAATTAATTATTTTCAGAAGTTTTCACCTTGTTGCCTTTAAAAGCCAATTTTAGCAATTTCAGCCTCCTTAAGTACCACTTTTTTTTAATGCTTATTAAAGCTAAAAGTATGGCGCAGTTTTAAAGCCCACTTAGTACCTACGAAGTCACCTTTTTAGATTTTTAATTGAAACTTAAAAATTAAGGTCATGATTCAACGATCCTAAAGTTTTCATTTCAGACCAACATTTTGACAGCTTACATTAGAGTTGTGAAGCTGATTCTTTTACTCATAAAAGTACAAATCATAAAAAATCAATTGCAAAAAAAAATCAAGAAAACGTTCTTTACTTTTTCAAGGAAGATAAAAATTCGTTGGTCATGTCGGAAATTCCCGAAAATTCAGAAAAAAAATCGTAACTCGAAAACTATAAAAAATCGGACTACATATATGGGGGTGATTTGGATAACCCACGATACGAGGGACCTAAATTTTATTTTTGGACGTCACTGTTCTGGTCATCCTGTATATAAAAATAACACTTGATGCATTCTTTATATAATCCCATCAAATACTACTCGAGCAATCGAAAATGAAAAATATTTTTCGTTCGTCTCTCGACGTAATCCTTCAAATCTTTGCAGATTACGTCTCATGACTCGGAAAAATATTCGTTTATTTTCGACGCTCTCGTGGTACTACCAGTGAATATATCCTGGATATTTAAAGAAAACTCACCATGCATCCAAGATCTTCATCAGCGTAAAGACCTGGAAAATGCTTTTGATTGCCACAATAAAATGAGGTATCCGGAAGTTCCACCCTCGACGAGAAATTATCGTCAAAATTCTTATCGTAACCTACAGGGTAGTACTCTTTCGGCGCATTCATCACTTTGCCTATACTACTCGTTAGTTTGTCATAATTGTCGTTCGGTTTCGATGTAGTGACCGCTTTCTTGTTTTTCGACAAGAATATTTGCTGCTGCTTCCTCAATATGGCCAGTTCTAGGTCATCATCTGTCGCGTTTTTGACTCCACCAAAACGGTTCGCCAACGACGATGGTACCTGAACCGGAATTACGGTGGCGTTCAATGTGTCCCCGGTTTCGTTGGACGAAGCCACGTTCACACGCTTCGTAAGACTAGGGACCGCTATTCCGACAACACCTGCTGGAACTATTTTCTTGGCATTGCTCGTATCCGTTGGTATCGGCTTGAATGGCGGTAAGGACGGAACTTGACTCTTCTTATTGCTCTGGGAGGTGACTCCTTGAAACACCGGAGAAGGTAATACGTTTGTCTGTAAACGAAACGATCAAAAACCTGAACATCGTCTTGAATGAAATAAAAAACGTGGCTACATTGTTATCTCGTCGTTAATCCGCAATTCTACTGCGATAAGTATAGCAATTATCTTTTTTTGATGATTTCGTGCTCACAAATGTCATGTTTGAGATTTCCGGATACTTTATAGAAGTGATTCGTAGACAAGGTATTGCAAGAATGTCTTTTACGGTGATTATGATTACTGGTTCTTGAATTTTCTGTGGTATGTTAAGATATCCCATTTATTTCCAATTAAGCATTATCCAATAAATGAACAACGAAATTTGACCGTCGAACTTTGTTATTTCGAAAAATAAAAGAGCTTTCCCTGAGCTAGTAAATAATTGCGTAACTTTAATGACAACAAAATATTGATGTGCCGGTGATGTCATGTCAAATGTTTACACACGCTCGATTCGGAACGAAATTCATTTTTATTATGTGAATCGAATCGAGAACTCACCGATTTGTCATTCCTACTGTCTAGTTGAGCTTTCAGAATTTGTTGCTGCAGTTTTGTCGCCTGCGCTGACCTTCTTCTGCTGTTGATTTCCACATTGGAAATAGATTCCTTGAAACCGAGTTCATCTCCCAACGTGAAACCTAAGGAAAATTTGCAAGTATTGCAATCGTTTCAGGAAATTATCGAATGATTCGTGTTTTATCGACAATTTCGTACTAATGATATTCAGTTTTTGAACCTCCACGTTACGAAATATTTCAAATAGATGAACAAAGAAAATAGGATTGATTTTTAGAATCGTGTGAGACAATGTGAATTTTTGATATTCCCTGGAGCGAACTGTTGAGAAATGTTGCTTATTAAGTAATCGTTAAATTAAATTGAAGGATATTTGAAGATCTAACATGTTGCATAAATTTTGCTTTCATACAGATGCATGAACTTTTGAAAATCAAAATCATCAATTCAGCTTTGCAAAATCTTAAAACCTTAAAATTGCAGAGAATTTTTTAGCAATATCAAGGTTCTAACTTGGGTGATTAAATGGAAAAACTGAAGGAGGCGCATTAAGGTTTTTGTCTGAAACAAATTATTTTTAAGGTTGAATGGATTTTATTGAATTTTTTGATGCTTGACTCCTTCGTATCTTATTATGCCAAAATGTATCTTTTCCTATCGACAACGAAGATAATTTCGAATGTATAGGTGAGTGATTCTATTCTATTCAAGAATTACGTTAGCAAACAAAATCTGAGCAAATTTTACTTTGATTGTAATTATAGCTTTCAGCACAAGTATAGGAAAGGATGCAACTATTCCTTCATATTTTTAATAAAATAATAAATGAAAATATCCATTGAAAATCTATTATTCCACGGTGTACTTTCTCAGTGCATTGGGAGTTACCGTTTTTTAATTTGTATATAAGGTAACAATTATAAATTGCAGGTAATGGATTTCGCTTATTCTGTTTATGATTATTAACATTGATGTGGTTGCTTCAAAAAATCAATCCGTCCTGATGGATCCTTTTAATTGAAAAAATACCGTGGTTTTAGTTTTTACCTCAAAAAATCACAACATAAAAGTCGACCAGAGTGAATATACAAAAAATTATTATTTCAAGCACGTGGAGGTTCAATACCGAAGTATTTCAGTTTCGACTCCAACTGAGGTGCGCTTTTATTCAGCCGAACCAGAAGGCAAAGGTATTTCATTTCTTCTGGCCTTCATAATGGTCATACCAAGAAGCTACTGATACCCTTTTTTGGTTTCGATAACTTTTTAACAAAGATACGTCAAGTTGAACCAAGTGATCCTTTGAAATTACCCCACTGAATATTTTTGCAATATTTTGATTTGTAATACCCAGTCATGAGCGTCCTTGAAATCACCCGCACTCTGATCCAGATTCGATACAAGAAAGCTTTCCTATGCATCATGAATATCATGAATATAATGAATGTTATGAATATCTTTTATTTCATCGGAGCTTGATTAACCTTGGATATTCAACAGATGACGTATCAAAAATTTGAAATTTCTGTGAATTTTTTACACTTTCAGTGAATTGATTGCCGATTAGTACGATAAATATATTTACTGAAAACAAAAATGGCGACCCTTATTCTAGAATTGCGTAAGAAAAAGAATAGTTGTACATGACATGCAACTAAATATTTAGACCAAGCGATTTCATGCCAACAAGCTGAATGATCAAAAATGATCGCGGGTTTCCTTCGCTAGGCCTAAATTATTGCGTTTACATCTAATATCATGCACGTAATACGACATGGCGTACACTCAAATCTACTTAAGTTTATATATACACTAATGATGGAAAAATGAAAACGTACATATTTGATTAATACACAATGGAAATGAAAATAACAGATGAGATGATAAGGACAAGAGAGAAAGATTTACCCAAGCCTATGTGTGCTTTGACACCACCGAGATTTCTAACCCGAAACAATCCAGATTTCTTAAAAGCACAGTTGATCGTGAATCCAAAATCTGACTCCAAAACACAGGTCGGTCGGCCTAAACGCCAAGTGCCGCCTGCAACGAAAAACGGTCCATTTTTAATTGATGTTCTCAAACTTCCAGTCTAAGGGATTACAATGATTTCAATATTTGTTACATGAACAATTTCGCACAAAGGGAAATTACATATTTTGCAGGTTAAACATTTAAACCGGTACGCACGATTTCATGAGCGAGAAGAACACTTACGTTAATTAAATTTAGGAAGTGTCAGAAATTTTTCATTCAAATTTCGTAAGAAATTAAATTATAAATTCCGAAATGGCAAAATAGCGTAGTGTTGGAGTTTCGGACGAAAAGGTGCATTGCGAAAGGTCTAACCTTATGTTTATTCTCAGTTGATGACGATATATTTATTTCTTCATAAAATACTTTATCGCGGATATAAGATTCGCCCCATTGAATCATCGGGTCTTCCGTTACTTTTCCGAGCGCATCAGCCTAAATAAAAAGGATCCTATTGTTTAATAAGATATTAATCATGAAACACGATTTGTAATTAGTAAAACAGATATAAGAACACACTATTCTACTGCTACTATTCACAAATTTCACAACTTACAAAAAACCCTCAACCTTTTACTTAGCTACTGGGTAATATACACAATATACAATACTGTACAAAATATTTTCAGGAATGTACAGAAGAATAACTACATTCCTTTAAACGGTTTAACACATTCCATATTCAAAAGAAACTTTTCATTGACAATATGTGCTATTTTTGTAAAACAGATCATGATATGGAAAAGCAGACCTTTTAGTTTAATCAACACTGCACTTCGAAATGGAGCTGTCACATAACAACGTTATCCACTTTTCTTCTAAGCACCCTAATCCTAAATTAATTACCACATTTGGATCTCTCACAAAAGTTGAGAGAGTTTTATCTACTTTTTTAAGTTGATAAAACTGGTTCGGTACACATTCTGAATTCCAGAAGCGGAAACATGCATTAGGATGATGTCCGTTAAAATCAATATTTCATTATTGGTGGTAGCCTGAGGAGAGAACAAAAGTAAAAATGATGTTCGAAGGAGACAATTTCCACGTAACAACTTCGTAATGAGCAGCGTACCCGGAAATAAATAAAAATTTAATAATCCTAGAAAATTCCCGATGTGAGAAACAAGTGCCATTAGAATGAAATTTTCACGATGATTTGGTTGAAACAAAATAATTGGAGTTTTTAATATGAGTTTATCTTTTACATGCATACGTATTTATAAATCAAGGATAACTTTACAAATTGATGTAACTTTCTCGTTACTTTGTAAAAGTTTTAATGATGGAGAAAATTTCATTTATTTGGCGGACGGTCATTGCCGCAATTGGCGGCATTAGCTGCATTCGAACTGCATCAGTTTCTTTTAATTGGTTTACCCAACATTTTTTATTGAAATTTTAACAAAACGGAAAATATCAAAGACTATTAATCACTACTGTAATTATTGCTATTTAAAAAAATCCGTGTTATTTGCGATATGTATATTGTAAAACAACTTATTTCGACACTCGAAATTTTGTAACCCGAAAATTTCTTGAATGAATCTTTGACATGGATGTTTTTTTTACGAAAACATGTTTAACCTACTATTGAGTTTATTAAAGGGAGTTGAAAACTATGTACTGTAATGTATTTCAAGGGCTGCATTTATTTTTAACCTACAACGTGTAACTGATATCGGGAAACGTTAAATTATGTAATTTTTAACAAGACGTTAATTTTAAGTTGGCGACATTATTGAAAGACAAACGAATTTAATTGTCATTTAAATATTATTACACGTTGAAACTGAAATCAATGGAATTGCGACTTTCTAAAATATTCTTCTGGAACGAATTTTCAGTCGATATAAATTGAACGAAATATTTAGTTTCAAGTACTTTGTGCAATATTATTGCATTTGTTGATTACTCTCAATCGGAAGCATTCACCTGAGTGCGAATTGGGAAAGTATCAGAATAACTTAGAAGATGTACTCACCGAATATAAATATTAAAAGAAAAACTTTGGCGAACTGCATTTTCGAATCGATAGAAAGAAGTCCACAAAACACGGCCAATATCGCGAAGAACTCGCTTGTCCACGTTCGCACTATTCGAATCGCGAGGTATTTACTAAAACTGAAATCGACTTCTTAGGGCCGAGGCCATCACTGGCCAAGCTAAAGTGACCTAGTGTTTACGCGTAACGGTATCATTACTCTCTCGTGAAACGACTATATGGGGCCACGACTTGAAAGTTTAATTAGTATGGGTTATGGTGGGAAATTATTGGTAGATTTCTATCGGCGGCGATACTGTTTCTTTCGGAAATACCTTTCCGACTGTCTCTTCGGAAACACCCTGGGAAGTACGGTGGACGTGACTTGCAGAGATGGGTCAATCGTCTGGTTTTCGGACACCGCACTCTGATGGAGATTTGACCACAGGCTCTTGCAGAATCTGCTGAATCACATAAGTCTCACACTCGAAGCAGTTGAATCACATGAAACGACACAAAGTCAAAATATTTCCCCGATGAGAAGGGATGAAGAAACATTTACATTCCAACATAAAGAAAGAAGTTCGAGATGGTACCACTCTTCGTGAAAATGGTCAGTTTTTTTTTGATCTAGTGCTCAAATTCAAATGAAGAACTTTGTCTCTTACATGCATTTTGGAATAACTAATCTCAATAAACGCACCTATTATTAAAGCTTCAATGGAATATGTTTACAAAGTCGTAGCTACTGCGATGAGCGCCTCCGGCAGAATTTGAAATTTGAGCCCACGTTCCGTTTTAATGTACATACTTGTTTTTCATTCTTAATTGAGGCTGTGCCTCCCAGCAGTCACCCTGTTAATCACCCCTAGCTGCGCTGCCTTGTTTTGTATTTTGTATTCGTTCGATCCAAAAACATGATTCGAAATCGTCAGTTTCAGTTCCTTGCCGCCCTTGTTTCTTTCGATTTCGTTTACTCGTCTCCACAACGTTGAATAAGGTTTTTGTTGTTTTAGTAAGAGAAAAAATTTATAGGTCTCTGTTAGGATTCAAAAAATTATCATTTTTAGAGAGCAGTAAAACCAATTTCACTTCGCAAATTTTTCGCTCTCTTTTTAAATGGAATTTATATTAATGAGCGGTTGGCGATTTTTATTTTCTCTCACGCATTCATACCAGATGCTCGCTAATAGAAAATCAATTAATTCCTTTTGAAAAAAATCAATTTTTAATTCTTTCTTGATGTATTTACCCTTTTTGTATATATTTTTATTGTTTTCTGATGTATTTAATTATAAAGGGTTAATAAAGAATCAGATCTGTTCGACGGAGTGAAATATAATTAATTAAGTTTGAACAAAATCAATTCAATTGATTTGAAAACAACGTGACTGTTTGTTGTATCTAATTTTTATTGCTATCTCAAAAAAATTGTAGCTCTCTGTGATTCCAGTCGTAATTAAAAATATTCAAGATTCTACAGCCAATTATTATTCCCACTATTTTGTAAAGGGTATTAAAAATTAATTTTTATTCTTTTTTGATGTACATATTTGATTATAACAGGTTAATAATGGTTCAGTAATTCAAATAATATATTATCGACGTTTCGGGTTGAACCCTTTTTCAAGATATGACAATTTAAATATTTGACAATGTTGCTATAATAAGTTTTCTTAGTAACAATGATCTGACAAATGAAAAACAAAAAGATGGAGACTTGATATGAATTATTTGTTCAGAATAAAGTTGAGTATATTTGATTCAAATTTCAAATATCTGTTGTGTCATTAATTGCTTCAGAGTTTCTTCTGATATGAATCATTTCAAGAAATTCTATTGCTTTTCTGTTTTTTTCGTAATCTAGAATTTTCACTGTGTTAAAATCAAATGTATCTTTTAATGTTTGTTTATGTAATGCTGTTTGTACTTTTATTATGACCTTTTATTTTTTCTTTCAATTTTTGTTTTGTCTATCCAATATAAACTCCTTTACAATCTTTACATGAAATTGGGTATACGATGTTAGATTTATCATTTTTGAGTGTTTCCGATTTTAATTTCGTAAGAAGTTGTTTTATTTGAATGTGTGGTTTATGTGCTATTTTGAAATTTGGATAAGGTTTGAAAATGTTGGTAATTTTTTCAGAAAGGTTTCGTATGTATGGGATTGGAATATATGTTGAATTCTCTTCTTTTTTCTCGATATTTGTATTCAACGTGTTGTATAGTTTGTGTTTACGTTTTTTCATGATTTTGTTTACGAATGATGTGGGATAATTATTTTTGAAAAGTAATGATTTTATGGAGTGTAGAATAGTGGGTCTGTGAATTGGTGAGATTAGTTTGATTGATCTAAAAAATCATATTGATGATATAATTATTTTCAAAAGGTACGTTGATGATTGTCTTATTATCATTTCTGAAGATAAAATACAAACGATATTAATAATCTCAATAATTTCCATGAGAAAATTAAATTCACTCTCGAAACTGAATCGAAAAATTGCTTAAATTTCTTGGATATGACCATTATTAGAGACGGAAATAAACTCAAAGCAAAATGGTTTAGGAAGGAAACTAATACAAAAAGGATTCTCGATTTTAACACAACACATCATTTAAAACAAAAAAAAGTCATCATAATAAACTATATAGACAGATCAATCAAACTAACCTCACCAATTCACAGACCCGCTATTCTAGACTCCATAAAATCATTACTCTTAAAAAATAATTATCCCACATTATTCGTAAACAAAATCATGAAAGAACGTATACACAAACTATACAACACGATAAATACAAATACCGAGAAAAAAGAAGAGAATTCAACATATATTCCAATCCCATACATACGACACCTTTCTGAAAAAATTACCAACATTTTCAAACCTTATCCAAATTTCAAAATAGCACATAAACCACACATTCAAATAAAACAACTTTTTACGAAATTAAAATCGGAAACACTAAAAAATGATAAATCTAACATCGTATACCAAATTTCATGTAAAGAATGTAACGGACTTTATATTGGACAGACAAAACAAAAATTGAAAAAAAGAAAAAAAGGTCATAAACACTTTAAAGTACAAACAGCATTACATAACACAGTGAAAATTCAAGATTACGAAAAAAACAGAAAAGCAAAAGAATTTCTTGAAATGATTCATATCAAAAGAAACTCTGAAGCAAACAAATATTCGAAATTTGAATCAATTATACTCAACTTTATTCTGAACAAATAATTCATATCAAGTCTCCATCTTTTTGTTTTTCATTGGTCAGATTATTGTTACTGAGAAAACTTATAACAACATTGTCAAATATTTAAATTGTCATATCTTGAAAAAGGGTTCAACCCGAAACGTCGATAATATATTATTTGAATTACTGAATCTCTATTAACCCTTTATAATCAGATACATCAGAAAAGAGTAAAAATTAATTTTTAATACCCTTTACAAAATAGTGGGAATAATAATTGGCTGTAGAATCTTAAATATTTTTAATTACGACTGGAATCACAGAGAGCTACAATAAAAATTAGATACAACAAACAGTCACGTTGTTTTCAAATCAATCGAATTGATTTTGATCAAACTTAATTAATTATATTTCACTCCGTCGAACAGATCCCACGAAATAATCACATCTGCAATCGGAACCAAACCACCAAATAATTGTATCCGGCATACGAAAAGAATTCACTAAAACAGGAAGTCAGCCAGACGAACAGAAAATCGCATCTAGGGTCTGAAAGGTATCTGAAATTGACAGGAAATTAATCAAAAACCTATACGAGCCAATAAAGAAAGGTATTTGCCCGGTTTCTTTCTGTTAAAAAAAAGAATATACTTGAACCTGTTTTATGAAATCAACGTTGTAACATTTCATTGTTTTTAATTCTGGGGCGTCACGAAATTGTGATTTTAAATAAAACTACTTTGAAGTTGACTAGTTCTTTATAATTAAAAAAATCATACAATTATAAATCCTTGGGATTGATATTAACGAAACGTATTCGAGTGCTCGCACTTAGAAATCATATAAGCAATTTCCATATCCAACAAACAACAGAAGGTGTTCTTGTGAGCCCTCGAATAAATTTCACACTACTCACCGAGAAGAGCTTCTATCATCAGTTATAAATTCATAGCGATTTGGCAGTGGCGCAGAAAATTAATCCGCAACTCGTGCAGTTACTACGTGATTCAATCTGAAGCTGTAACTATGCAATGGTACAAATATGAGCATCACGAACTATAAAGAATATTCCTGTGTATTCCGGCGGGAATACGTCATGTCGAATTCGATTGATCGCACATTATTATAAATAATCGCGTAATCTCGTATCGATATGAATAGATACCACAGGAGACAATAATTTCGAATAACTACATATGTATATCCAGATTGCAAGAATTTGCAAATGAAGAGATCGATGAATTTATTACGGTGTTGTCTCGTGATGCACGATCAGTCCGGGACTTTCACTGGACACCTCGTTTGAATTGGAATATTTGATTGACGATTTTTGATTTTTCATCCAGCAACAGCAAACAAAATTCTTCTGATGTATATAACGAAATACAACGTAAATATACGGATCTAAGGTGAAATAAACTGCCATCAGTAAATCCGCTAAACGTGACAGCCGTTGAATATTCTTGTCGTCATTATGTAACTGTACCAATGGAATGCATATCTGAAAAAAGGAAAAACGAGTCATAATTATCTGAGTGTCTGATCAACTAATAAATTAAGAAAGTAGACCGTCCAGTCAGTCGGTGGACGAACTGCTGCAAATATTTCAAACTATCTTCAAAAACTGCCTTCTTCACTACTACAACTAACTGAACTCACCATTTGTGGAGCCCAGCAAACGACGAAGGTAATGCATAAAACACTCATCAATTTTGAGAAGGCTATTTCTTCGGGTGTACGATGTAAGTAGCTTAATCCATTATTGGTCATTAACGACTTACTAACCCTTCGGATTAATAATCGTTTCGAAGCCTTCATTTTTGACAACGTAAAAACTAGGATCAAGTTGAACAACGTGATACAAAAGAGTAGCGTTGTGCCTGAAATTAATTAATTATAAACAGGAATCAAGATTCCATTATAAAAATGCGCATTTATTATTAAAATGGTTCAATCCCAGTAAAGAACGTTTTATATTACAAATGGTAACAGGCGTAGTACTGACCTACTACCCAGAAAAACCGGGTTCGAATCCCGGTAAATTCCAACTTAATTTGAGAATGCCATCGTAAAGCCGTTGGTCCGGACTATAAATTTAATATATAGTCGTTATATCATGCCAGAGACACTTGTGCGATCTGAAAACTCTGGCACTTGAACCCAGGTCAGTGGGTTATACGATTTAAAAAAAGACCTCTGATGTTCTTAAATCGATATATCAGCAGTTGATTGATAATATATAATTAATGGAATATTGCAAGTGATAACATTTATGCACCTTATAAAGAAACGCTAACCAAATATATTAATATTATCGTATAGAAAATTTTAAGCATTTCCTTGAGAAAGATGAAATGGTCAGATACTCAGTCCCACTTATTAATAAACGAAGAAACTCGTTCTGGGGAATCCTGGTTTCGTGGTCACGAAATTGTAAGAAAAGATTGTCAGAAAGAAAGTAAAAGTAAATTTGTTGCCATCAAAAGAAGTGATATAATTTTCTGATTGTGGTTATAGCGGTTTGTAAATTCAAACGGCAAATATTCATCGATTGTAAATTCCTCTTTACGAGAACAAAATTTTTTATTAACGCATAATGTCGACTCGATTTTACAGATATATTCGTACAACAAGATTAAGTCACAATTCAGTGGGATTGCAAATCTCTGAATTCATTCATTATAACACAAACACAACCTTGAAAGGAACGAAAACCACAATCTACATAAAATAAACACCTGAAGTTTATGAATTTAATTTTCAGTTTCGACACCTCGTTGATTAATTTCCATCAACGAGCATGAATCGTAATTATAACAGAAAAAGACTTTCTTGGTTTTTAATTAGTTCTGTTCTTCACGCACTTTTTATAATTATTCTACTACTTTTAATAGTCTTGGCGAAAAAAATTTGATGATGAATAAAAAATCCAGTTTTTTTGGAAGAAAGCAGTGTTTTAATAATTATTACGTCAATTATGCAGCAAAGAGTTTTTTCAATTATCACTTTCACAGATAACAAAAAACGGATTTTATAACTTTCTTCCTCGGACATTATTTTTAGTGAAAGTCTTGAATCTAATGCCCGGGGTTGAAAAAAAGTTTAGAGCTTCTGATTATGTAAAAGAAGTGATAAAATACAAATTTTAAATTTAATTAAAAAAAAATTGGCGGAAAATTTAACTACTTCCGACGTATTATAATTTTTTTCTATTGTTTCAGTCATTATTAAAACTAATAAATAAACCTGTTCAGTTTAGGTAATACATCAGGAAGCAGCCTTTTCCGCTAAAAACTATGCAATTGTGACATCCATATTATCATAAGAGAGAAATGATTTAAATACTCGATTACATGTTTTCTTTTAAATATCGTTTAAAGTTTCAACTTATGCCAATTGGATCGATTTGAGAACAAATATTTGTCTGAATAAAAATCGAACTTTTTTCAAAGACAATTCTATTCTCAGAATTAAGTGTTTTGAACTTCATTCTTAGAAAACGTCGAAAACTAAGAAAATAAACATTTTGATGCAAATAGAGAAAAAATTATGTTTCTCACCAAATACGAAAAAAAGGTAAGCGTAAACTTTATCGGGAAAACTTTTTGCGTCCCTATATCTCATACATTCGCCATCTTTATGATAAGATCCGAAACCGATGAAAGGAAGAAATGTCCAAGCAGCCGATAAAATCCAAAAGCTTATTACGCATTTTAACAGCAGTTCATAAGTGACGATCTGCAAACAAATTCAATTAAATAAAGCGCACTCATTTATATGTTTAACATGTGAATCGTCGGAAAACATTCTTTCTGAATTGTAATATCGTTAATAAAGAGAGAAAATAATCGTTCTCAATTATGAGCTCATCAGTATTCATAACGGCGTTATCTGTACTAAATGAACTGACATTAAGGAACAATGAAGAAGGATAACAGCGAAGGAGTTGTAGATAAGGGAACGAGAATCGTGTTGAAGTAAGTCAGGGTGGTTTTATGAGTAAAGTTTTGCGAATTGATTAATAGCAAAATTCGTCCAATAAATCACTCACCTGGTGATAGAGAAAGGGTTTTGAGAGAGCCAACCACCGTTCCACCGCCATTACAAGGGCAATACACCCTGAACCGACTCCAAAAGCTCTTAGCAGAACGAATCCCTTGCAAATATATTCTTTTTCCGTTAAGTGGTACTCGTCAATCAAAATCATTGTTAACATACCGACCATTGCAACTAAATCATTAATGGCTAAACAGTTCAACATAAGCACCTGCTTGCGATTTCTAGCTTTAGATGTTGTATTGAGAATATACAAAGCAGCACAATTTCCGAAAGTGGCAACCACAAAACAAAAATACGAAGCTGTGTGTCGCAGCAGCATGTTGACTGAACGACTTTTTCGTTGCGAAGCTTGACACCAAATAACAGATTAGAACAAATTACAATTATCAGATATTTACTTAATGGGATATCGATATTTCTGTCGTTGTCCAGTCAGGTCTTCGACAATTCTTGCTTTTCAGCCAGTTCCAACTTTCAGTAGAAATTTGAGTCGGCGACAAGTAATAAATGGCCCGCTGACCACTTAAGTTGCAGCTAAAGCGACTGCAATAGATAGAACATTCGTCAATTTCCGCTGTTAGTAATTTAATTCAAAGGAATCAATCATAATCATCGAGATCCAATTTCAGACCCCCAAAGAGCCATCGACGTTTATAATTTCCAAAAGATTAAATTGATAGTTCGAAAACACCATCGACATTAAGATAATTGGTCATTTTGATTACACAATGGGTAATCTGGTTGAAAACATTATATTCGAGAACAATTATAGGAAGCTTAACCCAGATGTTTTAAAAGATTCACGAAAGAAATCAATTGAAGGACGCGACGGTGCAATCAGTCAATAAAAAAATTCTACGAGATTTGTAACGTTTCCGTCCATTTGCTCAAATTTCAAAAAGTAAATGCCTGTTTGGAAATTTTCGAATGTAGACAGTCGATTAAAAAAATGTGTATTTTTCGTACAAAAACCATACCTCATACGTCTGTTCACATTTTCGCTCAAATTAAGGGAAGTAGTCGTTCCATTGTTGAATATAGAAATCGCGATATTTTCTTGCACAATAACAAATTCAGTTCGGATTTTAGCATAATACAGAAGTAACTCATCGGCAGTAAATTTCCGTGTTTACTGTCTAACGACTACTTGAATACTAAGGGGCTGAGGGGTAATGGGTAGCGCCTGAGGGTAAACCAAAACCGGTAAATAACCAGAACCATTACTGCCAAAATGCGACTTATCGTTAAAGTTTTGGGCACAGGTAGAGACGTGCTGAACATTTGTTCGATATTGAATGAAGCAAACGAAAAATTATTACTGTTGATCTAAGGGCCCATTTATGCATTTTGTTAGTAATAAACTTACGATATTTCTCCAAGGGATGTATCATGCTATCAACAATGTTCAATTTTCATCGGTGAAAACGTCAAGTGGAACGGAAACTGACAAAATCACAAATTAAATGTCTTTGGCATAAAATTTTGCGAACTGTTCATGCCATTCCACTTACAACAACAATGATCCACCATCGGGGATCGAAGCAATAATTAACATAAAATCTGATTAGCTTCATGTCTATTCAAAATATTTGCCGACTGAATATCAATTAGTCCAGAATTATTCTTCGTAACTTGTAAAATAAACGGCGAATTCCTTCACGGATACGAAGAAAGATATTAAGTTGAAGGACAATTACTTGCGATGAGTATATACCGGCGCCCACGGTGAAATGTCGATGTTTATCTATGAACGCGTACACAATTTGATATTTTTCTAGGTTCTTATTCTGTATAAGCCTCAAGTTCTTCCTCAATCGTTTGATTTAATCACCCAGACGCTGCTGTTAACGATGAACTTCCCGGACAAAGTCCAACACGCGAAAATTGTTTTGCTTCCTTTTCGGTACAATGCCATTAGCGTACTTGCCGTATTAAAAATATAGTTGCAATTTACATATTTGTTGCAAAATTTGACAGGACGCAAAATGCACAAAATCCTCACGCCGTATCAAGGTGTGTATTGGAACTGTAATTGGGAATACCATCGTATTTTGGAAGTCGAGGTACCATCCGTCCGGGTTTCCCCGGATTTGTCCTAGTTTAAAAGTCGTCCGACCAGATTTTAATTGTTCAGGATTTAAAAGTTTGTAATTACCGCCGTTTCAATCAAATCTTTTCATTAATCATGTAACCAAAAAAGTATGAAAATTAAAGTGTATTGTACAGACTTTCATAGGATGATTTGAATCCAAGAAGTACATAGTTTTGAATACTATTGGTAAAACTAATGAATAACAGTTATCATAATTGTAACAAAGATAAGAAAGGACTAATTACTACAGTTCCATTAAATATTTTGCATTCTAGAAACTTTTGTCAAGAAACTAATAACAGCTCCAATTTAATAAATCTGTAATGTACAGAATCAATTTTTGTTCCATGAAAATAAAGAATGAACCAAGTGCACGAAGGGTGACGTACAATTATTTGGTAAAACACATCTTGTTTCTGAGGTAGCAGCACCCACTTTTGATTTAGGTAATGTAGCTTAGAAATTTCTGTGATGATTTTTGCGATTTTGTTTTACTTTCGCCATCTTTATACTACTCATTTTACCTTTCGTTACGCAGATTTCTTTCTCTATCAACAACATTAATGAGAAGGTTGTCCGCAAGAGGTAGCGATAAGTTTAAATGCCCATAGAGTTATCTACAATATCTTTCTCATCTTGTATTCGATGCAACAAATGGTAGTTACTGAGATAAAGCAAAATTTGTATTTGTGACGGTTTAACAATTGTGCTATTATCACATTTTCACAAAGTGAGTCACACTTTCAAATGACATTGTTGTTATTTTCGATTGCGGTGGCCTTTTCTTAACCTATGTCAATTTCAACGTCCGCCATGAATGTTAATATGGTTACATTTTAAAAATAACATTTGTTCTTTTATAGCTAGGATAGATCTAAAATGGATACTGTGAAATCGCTGCCCAATTCCGTCTCCTTGGAAAACAAGAAACGTGAACAAAAGTTCCGTAAAAAGGATCCTCGATCACTCTTTAATATATCGAAAGCCCTTGTTGAACTTGGGGAATCAGAAAAGCTTCCATTCCTTGAAAAAAAGTATGGGGAGCTGTATAACGAGCATCGGTCGCTCGAAGCGGATAACCAAGAGTTATTGAATAAATACCAAATGTTGATGAAAGAAAAAGATCACTTCAGTAATGAGTTTGCTAAAAGTATGGACATAAGAACTAGGTTGGAAGGTGTTTGTAGAGAACTACAGAAACAAAATAAGATTATCAAGGTGAGTGTCATTGAGATATATTTAAATTCTCTGTAATTTGATTCTTTTTCTTCCTAGGATGAAAATGCCCTCAAGTTAAAAATAGAAGAAGACAGAAGAAAGGAAGTCACATCACAGTTCCAAAGAACTCTTAATGACATAAGTAATATGATGGATGAAAATCAAGAAACCAACATGAAATTACAAGGAGATAACCAAAATATGATAGCAAAAATAGGGGAACTTTACCAACAATTCAGTGATAGAGAAAATGACGTGAAAAAACTAAGCAAACAAATTGAATTAGAAAAACAACTTGCCGCAGCTAGTATTTCCAAAGCAGAAAAGGAACTTAAAGTACTTCAAGTGGAACTAACAAACAGCACATCACACAATCAAGTACTCGAAAAAACTATCAAAAAGCTTGAAGAGCACATAGCCATCTACAAAAGTCAGTATGAAACTTACGAGAGCACATTAACCAAAAGCAATCAGATGGTCGAAGACTGTAAAGGTGGAATGATGAAAATGACCAAAAGAATCGCTTTCCTCAGCAAAGACGCCAATAATTGGAAGCAAAGATTTGAGAACGCAGAAAAAACAATACTTGAGCTGACAACCGAAATGCACAAGCAAGAAATGGAAACACTAAATGTTAACAAAAAGTTTCAGCAGTTACAAAAACTATGTAGACAGTTGCAGCTGGATCGAGCCTCGTACTTGAAACTGCTTAAGGCAAATAACATCGAACCCATCTCCGAAATAATTGAACAAGATCCTGCAGAGGCGCCACCTAAGGCTACCAAAAAGGAAATTGAACTCAAGTGCCTACAGGATGAACTGAAATTGATTCAAACCCAGTTGAGTTTGGTAAACAAGATCACAAACACAGGCAAGAGTCAGTCATCTCCTCCTCCAACTGAAGATAATGCTAATGGGGCAAAAGAGTAGAAATCCTACGTACCAGACTACTCATTAATTTGAAGAGATTTGCTGTTTTCGTTTGAGATTTCCTTTACTACTAAGAAAGAAAAACTGTGTTTTTTTTTTGAACGACTTGATTGCTAATTTTATTTTATTTGAATTGTTTTCGAATGTTTTTATTGTCTTAGTTTTTAGTTGACTTTTTATGTTTTCCATTTTTTTGTGTGCTCGTAGCACATAGGTTTGATAATGAAAGATATTTGTTTTGATGAATCGTATTACACAAGTAGCTGATTGTCATCAGTTATCTTAGATTGCTTGATTTACTAGCAAGAGAGAACTTTTCTGTTCATAATACGTTTTAAATATTAGCTCGGAGATGTGGAAGTGAAGAAATATTTCTTCTACTAATTTTACTGTTATTTTATCGTTTTACGATAGTGTTCTTAATGAGGCTGTATAAAATTTTTTTTCGTTTTTTACAATTATTCTAGCAAGATTATAAGCAAGAAAAAAATTGATTGATAAATTTAATTTTACGTTTTCATTTTAAAACGACTGTTCTTCAACTGTATTCTTTGATTTGCGTTTTTATGATAATCGAAAATAGTTTCACTCGATTTTCGTGTTTATTGCTTCAGTTTAGAGTTGACGTATTTTCTGTGTTCTTTTTTTATGTATTCGTGTTTTCAGCACAAGAAAGTTCAAAGTGTTCTTACAAGAAATATGATTTCTATTTTGTGTTTCAATTATACGTTTGATAAAACATTATTGTATCTTATTTCTTCCTGGAAAAAAGTTTTTTTTAATGCAAATTTCAGTTGAGATATACGATGCTAAATTAGATTTTTCTTGCATTTTGGAAACTTTAATTAACAAGTAGTCCAACGAAATGTATCTATTTTTGACTAGACTTCGTAAGAAGTGGAATTCAATTCCGTTAAATTGATGGAATACTTGTCAATTGAACATATCGTGAGAGAACCTGTCTACAAATCAGAGGAACTGTCAGTTTCAGAGTTATTGTGAAGTGACAACGCGCCCACCTATATTTGATGTTGGTTTATGATGAACATACTGTTCGAATTTTCTTTCTACATTCCGTAACCTAAACGATCTAGCAGCTGTCAATGACTAATAATGAGAATATTCCAAATGTTTAACATTCAATTATTAATTTGTGTGCAGATATGTAATAATATCGGATGATAATTTTTCAAATTAAATATACAAGTACATATAAGGTGAATGTTAAATAAAATAATAGAATTTTGAAATACAAAACGCTGAATTAATTGATAACGAAAAATAAATTGAATTGAAGTTTAATAGGGGTGATTACTTTCTTCAATTATCTTTGCAGATATCATGTAAAAAATGACGCGATTATAAAAAGTGTATCGAATTGACAACTAAATAAATGTAGCAGTAACTAATAATGAAACGAATGAAATGAATAGGTAAAAAAATTGAACTTGTTCAACAAGTTTTTATATTGCATAGAGCAATTTTCAATATGTGAGATAGATTTTCTGGTGCAAAGTAAGTGACAATGAGCTTACAATAATTCTAGTTATAAATTTCACGTAAAGAAATGAAATGATATCGTTTTTAATTAGAGGTCTCATTTATTTTATTTCGTTATTAAAGAGATATCTTTTGGACAAGTGAAAGTTGAATTTTATATGAAAATAGTCGATTACGTGTTTCTTGAAGCTGTGCATTGATGGATATCTAATTACGTTTCAAATAAAATTGTTTTTTTTGTAATAATCAATGAACACCTGATTTATAGAAAAGTTAGAAATGTTGACGTTGTTTTTTGAGATTTTTCTTTATCCTATTATTCAAGTATCACCCTAATGGATTTGTGATGGGCCGCTCAATATGTGTCATTTCATTTGACCGGCACACTTAAGTGAATGGTAATGTGCCGTACAGTGTAGTGAATGAGCTACTCATTAGAAAGGGGCGACTGATTTGAAAAGAGCGGCTCACTCGAAAAATGCAGCTTATTCGAAATGAGCGGCTCTTTCGAATTGAACGATTTTTCTCAACTCCTACAAAAGGCATGGATTTTCAAAGTAAGCTGTTCGAAATTATCGGTTTGGGTACTTCAATGTACGGGCTTATAATTTTGTTTATCTACAACTCCGTTTAGTATTGTTCGTTCGTTCAAAGCACGATTCGAAGTTTTTGAGAATTTCAAAAATCTACTATGGCCATGGTGTTTTTTCGCAAGAATCTATATTTTTGAATTCATATAACTTCGAATAATCGTAACCTCGAAGCTTATATCAGATATTGCTTTGGCTGAAGAGGTTGTGGAAGATGGAGTACATAGTTTGTTTTTTATCATTTGCAAATGAAATATAATTTATGAGATTCCAAAATATTTGTTCATTACAAATGATTGTCGGAAAAGCAAATTAAAAAAAAATTTTCTACATTCTACGCCATAATACTGAAACAGTAATTTGAAGCGGACGAAAATGTCGTTTTCTATAGATATCAAACTATGAATATTTTAACCGAATAAATGCGTCCTTCCATGCATTTTTAATTCATATTTCTAAAAATAGAGCATTATTGATATTGAATTCATGCAGGAATTCATACTAAAAATTCAAACAAAAATTCAACTACCTTTGTCCAGGAATAAGAATTATTTTACCTCAAAGTCAATTGTTATAAGAAACTTTTTTCTCTTGAATACTAATGAATAATATTTTTATTCTTCAAAAATAAAATGTTACCTTTTTTCATAACGTGGAATGTTTGAAAAATAAATAACTATCCACGTTCAAAAAGTAGATAATATAAGGATTCAAAAAAGAAATTTCCAAGAAATTACTTATTTTTCGTGGCAATAGTGATTTGTGTTTTATTTATATTGAAATTAACATTTATAATTAATATTGCCGCAATGTCACTCCACATTTTGTTGGTAGTGCATGGATGACTATTACTAAGTGTATTTTAGCAAACAGTGTACTAAACATTAATATACCAAACAAGAGGCAAAATACAAATTGAATTTGAAAAAAATATTTTACATACAAAGTAAAAATATCATTCTGTATCTTGTATCGGCCACATTTTTTTTGGTAAGGTGCAAAACAATGCGCGATTACCAATTGGTTATCAAACTTAAAAATGAAGTTTAGTTCGCTTTATCTGTTAGAGATAGAGTTTGTAGAGATTTAATATGAAAGGATTTTCCAGTATTATTAGTTTAGGCAGAAGGGCGAGTAAAAATCGAATGAATGTTATTGAAAAATGCGCTTCGTGTGAGTGAGAGTAGAATGGTGGAGGCGACGGATTTGTATACCCCAAAAGAGAGCAGCTAGTTGTATCTTATTGTAGAGTGGATATTGTATTTTGTAAAAGAATATTCAAAAAGGCATCATTTAATGAAATGTATAGAAGTTCAGTTTTTCACAACTAGTCACTGCAAGTTTGATAAATTGTCTTCAATACTGTTACACAAAATAAAATTGAATGTTTTGACCCAAATATGAGTAATCATGTAGAAGGAAAATATATTTAAATAGTAAATTCGACTCTTGTTTCATTATATGAAATTGAATTTTCCATTCGCAGTTTTATTGCACGTTTCCTAGTGCGATTACGTTATCGGTTATAGAGTTGTAGGTCACAAAATGGTTATAAATATGAATGAGAAAAATGGATGATCGAAGGGTAATGTGAAAGTGCGGTTGAATATCGAGGAATGTTTTTTTTTTTGAAAAAGGTTGATTGGAGACGATGGCTGTGGTGTGTCTAAAATTGGAAACGAATTTGCGGTCGTTTGATCATTTTTGTTACGCCCCTGCATATCGAGCAGTCGAGCAGCGAGCTCCTGGCCGTGCCTGTGTCCTTTTGAATATCTAGAACGCAACGACACATGCGTGTTTGCACAGATCTTTGGCGTCATAAGTTTCGGAGGTTTTCGGAGTGGATCGAGAGTCGCGGTCTTCGCTACGAAGTGTGATAGAACACAACGATCGGGAACGTACGGGCTTCACGAAATAGGAATAGCGAATAGGACTGGGTACTGGGTAGTTGGCCTACTGGATATCCTTCTTCTGTTCCCGTCAATCTGTATGACATAATAACGTGGCGGGCGTATAACTATTCCGTTATTTAGTGTTGTGTTCTGATGGGGGAATTTAGTTTGAGTGGAAATACGAATATTGGATTAAGTGCGGTTGATATATCAGTGAACGCCTCCAAAAGCGCCACAAACCCCATTTATTTCACCACACCTCTGACGACTAGCGGAACAGATCGCATCCAAGCAAACTCGAATAGGTCTGCAATGCAAGATGAGCTCGCTGATAAGGCCATTATCAGCGGTGCCAATAACGATGATTCTGGAAGTGTGGGAGCGGCAGCCGATAAGACGGCCAAGGAGGACTGCGGAGACCTTTCGGACAAACTGAACGAACAGGTCCCGAAAAGTGTTCCAAATATTTTCCATCATTCTGAACAGACAGCGCCTTGGTCGACAGCTGTAGATGAATCTTATTGCGTCAATGGGGGATTAGCTTTTCAAAATTTTTCCGGTCAACAGCAACTGTTCGGGAACCAGAATCAGGGACAAGCCAGACGGGCCATCACCGCTAGTCATAATTTTTCTCATAATATGGGTAGGCAGCAATCTGCACACCAAATGTACAAAAATTTCGGTTCCTGGGCGAATCCTGGCCAAAACTGGTCCAGTTGCTCATCGATTTGGAGTAGAGGCCGTAGTGTACCAAATCTAACACCCCTTCAACAGATGGGTGTCGCAGGAAGGAAACCCAGTCCCACATTCAACCATCAGCACGTTATATCACCGGTGAAATTTAGGCGGAGCACTTCTTACCCCGGAAAGGGACCTTTTCCTCAACCACCAACCTTCGAAATCACCAATATGGATGAGGCCTTACCTTACCAGGTAACGTGTGGTCCCAATAGTGAACTGCCACAATCCTTTCCCCGCCAAATTGTGTTATTATTGTGCAAAAAGATTGCAGTTCGTGTTCTTATTTCGCTGCTTGCTGTTTCACCTATTTCTATCACATTTATGTCTTTGTTTTCATTGTTTTCAATAAACCATCCGCATTTTTGTTTTCTTTTCATTGACTGTTTTTGGTTTTACCCTCAGCACATCCATTTTTTTGCAATTTGCCGCCGCATTTCAGGTTGTTAATTTTGTAGCATGGATTGATTATTTCGTATTTTTGGCCACATTTGTTTGTATTCACGAGCTCACCTATGGTAGAAAAACGCCCCTGCTTATAAAAACTCGTTATTCATTCGTTACCGATATCTAGGTTCAGGTATCGCTCGGAATCGATAAGTACCTTCATCGAAGACGAGGTGGTTATTTATCCTTTCGACAAAAGAATGAGCGAAAACAGGGAATAGTTTACGGCTACGTCGATAGATATAGAAAAATGAGGGGTTGCGCTATCGATTACCTTCCGAAGTCGTGTAGCATGCAAGTATAAATGCTTTCGGTTCAGTTACGTCATTGGAACATTTTCGGGGCCATCTGTCAACTTTTGTAGCAATTTCGTTACATGAAGACGGTGTCAATGATCTAAACTAACCTAGTGCAGTGTTTTTTATCAGCTGGAGTGCGCGCTTATTCAGACTTGGGGTTATTGAACCCTGTCATTAAAGAGCGGAGGGGAGAGCTTTTCGGCCTCAAGCCCGCCGAAAATAGACCAAACATTTTCCGAAGAATTTCCACACGCCCAAACTCCTCTTTCGATTTAAATTACGATGTCTACGTATTCATTTGGTCATTACGTCAAATTATCATCATTCTAAAGATCTACTGAACATAATGAACTATCCAAGCATAAAAATTCTAATCTTTCAGTGCTACTGACATATTTCGTTAAATTTTCTGTGACCGCACTTCAATTATGAAGAAGAAGAAGTGAAGAAAAAAATTAACTCTATGGTAAACAACTTAATATATTCAAATAATCCAACAATGAAATCATAAATAAATTGCACATAAAGATAAGGACTGATAATACAAACACATAATACCGAAACATAAATGCATATATCGGTAACCGTTTCGCATAAAATTTTTTTAACGAAAGTCCAATGCTCTACTTCAATCGTTTGTCCTGGAGGAGCATCTGGAACATGCTCCGTGCAACACGGACCTAAAGGACACGCTGCATGGATTCATTTGGCGCGGCCTCACTTCGATCTTTCGGAAGGGTGCGACTCGCGTCTACAAATTCATTGGCGGAGCCTGAGACGTGCCTTTAGGCGTTCAGATTAATCTCGTTCAACTGAAAACATCTTCATACCTAGCTGAAGATCTAACTGACAATAGAAGTTGTTCTGTCCCCAATATTTCAAGATGGGGTTATCAATAAAAGTGGATTTCAAGTATGATAAGATGGTAAGGAAATAGCGAGTGTGAATATTTCATATTGAATTATTTCATACCAGCCTACACGGAATTTAACTATGAACTGATATACCAACTTAATTCGATTACCCGAGCCACTAATGGGATATCGAAAACATACAAATGCTCATGCTCATCATAAAATTTTCCTCAAATTGTGAGTGGAATACGGCTTCTGATACAATGAGAAGACGTGTTCAATGAGGGTAGATTCGGGGGGTTATTTTCCTTTTCTCATAATCAACGTTTTTTTTTTTCGACGAGGGTATTGTTTCCCCTTAACAGTCTAGCATTTGGGATTTTACTACGACAACAACGAATTGAAGACTTTATTCCAGAGTGAGGTCGTACAATCGCGAGATGTTTCTAGAAAATTGTCCTCGTTGTCGCGGCAAATCCGCGGCGTCTTCATTTAAATATTCGGTCACATTCAAACAAATCTAATATTTGGAACTTTGCCCCGAGGCAAAATGACATAACGGACGTCATTCGTTATTTTCAACTAGTTATTCCAATTATAGGTGATTGTTCTGTAGCCAATGCGCATGGAATGTGTATTTCGCAGAAAAAAATTTATTTAAAGTGCACTCTACGATTCAGAGAAAATTTTATGGTTGAATAATAATAAAAACTTAATATGGGATATGAATAAATATACATAAAACGAATGATTTATAAAGATGACAAAAAATATTTTTAGCTTTTTTCACACCGTTACGCCATTTTTATTTGGTCGATAGTTATTTATGAAATAAGTAATATTTTATTAACTTGACCCCGTAGGCATCGAATCTGTAATTTAGTTAGTTATTTTATATTAAAAAAGTTTAATCTCTCCTTGTCGAGAAATTGTGTAGAAATATTTTTGTTTTTTTTTTCATGAAGCATACTTATTTTTCACTTGTATAAAATTTTGAATTCGGATACAAAAATATTACTATAAACGGTATCAACTAGTTTCAATTTTGCACTACGACTTTCATTCTCATATTAAAAAAATAAATACCCGAATGTAATATTCCTTTCATATCAAAATCGTGAAACAAAATTTTGATGTTGCTCAGTATACGAATAATGCGACAGTATATATACAGGCTGTGTCACGAAGACCTTCGTCGATCCATATATGAGGAACTATGAATTTGACAATATTCAGCTTTTGACATTCAATCAAGTTGCATGAGTGCTACCCCGACAAAATATTTTCAGCTAATTCCGGTTATACTGAAAACAGATCTAAAGTTTCTCATTTCAAATGGAACAGCCTGTATATTATTTTCGATTCCTCTTTTTATTCCAAGATGATGTGTACTTCCCTACACTTATGTGCAACCGTTTATGATTTATTTAATTTTTTCAACAAATTTTCACAGTTTGTCATTTGCGATAAAGTTGATAACTGAAAACCGAGATTTTCCAATGCTAATCAGATTTCAGAAATGAGTTTTCAAAGGACTATTTTGTCATAGATTGGTTGAAAATATAGCATATCATGTACTGGATGCTCAGAAAAGTCCAGCAAAATAGATTTCAAAACGTGTCAAAATTTTCAAATACAAACCGCCATTTTTTTTTGTCATATTAATTTACAAAAGAAGAAGGTAAATATTATTGAATTTCTCTAATATCTAACCACAATATTTTTTGAGATATGTCAACTTGAGCAGGTTTATTGTGTCAAAATGTTACAAATGTTGGAAAATTCTGTGCTCCAGGACTTTCACTCTACAATAGTTCAAAATGTGCATTAACTAGTTTCAAAGAAACAGCTATGGTTCGTTAGTTGGACGGATTGCTGTAAATTTTCACAAAATTGTCCAAGAATGTGATCAAATAATATAAAGAAGTTTTCCACAAGTCTCAAAATAAAATCACGTGTAGCAATTGGTGCATTTGGTTATCTCACTGAAAACATTTCACAACTTTTGGATATTACTTTATCACATTCTTGGTAAATAAATAACAAGTTGAGGAAATGCTCATTGCTAAACCCTAATCTGACCAATTAACGAATAACAGGTATTTCTTTGAAAGTAGTTAATTTCAAATTTCGAACTATCATAGACTGAAAGCACTGGAGCACAGAATTTTCCAACATTTATGACATTTTGATATTATAACCCTACTTAAGTTGAAATATCTCAAGAATTATCAAGTTTAGATCTAGGGATCTTCTTTTTTTTGTAATTTGATATGACGCAAAAAAAATGGCGGTTTGCATTTGAAAATTTGGTCAAATGTGCACTTTTTGAAATTTATTTTATCCGGACTTTTCTGAGCATCCTATACATTATATGCTATAGTTCTAACCAATTCATGACAAAATAGTCCTTTAACAACTCATTTCGGAAATCTGATTACCATGGAAAATCTCGTGTTTTAGATATCGATTTTATCGCAAATGACAAACTGTGAAAACATAAACGGTTGCGCATAAGTATAATATCTTAGAAAAAAGAGAGGAATAGAAAAATTCAATAATATACAGACTGTTACATTTAAAATAGATAGTTTTAGATCTGTTTCCGGTATAACCGGACGTAGCATCAAGCTGAAAATATTTTGTCGGGGTAGAACTTATGCAACTTAATTAAATGTCAAAAGTTGAATACTGTCAGATTAATATTTTCTCATATATGGATTGATGAATGTCGTCGTGACACACCCTGTATAGTAATCAACTTGATTTGGTAGCTTTTAGCTAATTTGATTACGAATCGTTATCTGTCAAATCTATTAATCTTTTTGTTACCGCATTCACATTATGTTATATGTTATATACATGAAAAAAATTTGTAGAAAAAAATTCACAACTTTATAATAAGAAAACGCTCATATCGAAATTGACAATGAGGATTCAATACAGAATATGATTTAATTATAACAAATTGGCTTGTATAAAAATCGCTCGTGAATGGTTGGGTGCTATTGAATATTGCATCACATTATATCTCTGTTTTCAATTTACATTCAAATTTATTATAAATAAAAAGCTACGAATTTCAACGAAAAATTTATTCCATTCTGATTTTAATATGAAATAATACTTTGATTTCAAATATTTAGGTTAATAGAGATCATTCAATTTGTTTTGAATACATACATCAAAAAATTTAAGTATCTAATATCAAAGATTCCGCCCGCATTGATTTTTCGAGAGGAATCTTCAATTCAATAGAATAATGAAAAAGCCCATAATTTGTGTATTAAGAAAACGGTTGTAGCAGTTAATCCATGAATCATATATCATCATAAAATATTAATATTATTACAATACGTGTGAACAAGACAGAAATATGTGTGAATGTAATTCGGACACGTTGAACGTTGGTCACATAACCTCATAGAGGAGGTCGGATTTCTTGGAATAAATGGAATGAATAAAAATCCCTGTGAGAGGTGAGAGGTTTTTTTTCATTTCCTGTGATCCAAATATTTGAAATAACCAGAAATTATCAATACTTTCTAATTATTATTTGCAAATGTTCTACTAAAAATAACAGAAAAATTGAGCAAGTAAATAAATCCTGTTTTTTTGTTTATAAATTCAATATAAGTATTACTAAATGTGCGATAGGATAAAACTCACTGGAAATTTCAAATATTATTATTATAAAAAAGTATCAAGTGATTTTCTTTTGAAAAAAAGAACCCAACATGGTTTGATTCATTGTGTTTTCAAATCGAAATAATGAAAGGAAAGGTCATTCCATGTCTATCATGTGGCTGCTATAAGCAGGCTGATGATCAATATCCACCAACGTATGTATATACATACAAGAATAGGCGAGCGTGGGTGACAGGGGTACGCACCCCTCTCAATCTACTAACAAGGGCTAATTTTTAACTAATGTGTAGGTTTTGTGTCCTTGTGCGCTGCTTTAGTGGCACAGCTTTATGAAATTGACTGCTTTCATTCTCATACGGCATTCCACTTTGCAGTAAGTACCTAATAGAACGTTGATTTAGGTTGACAGTTGATTAAAAATTTTTCTTCATTTCAAATTAATAATAATTCGGTTGTTTCGCCAAGTCTTAATTTATTTTTTGGTTGAAAGGGTCGTTTTTGAATCAGATTGCGAATGTAGATAATGACTAGCTAGAATCGAAGTCGAATTAAGCAATAAATGAATCAAGTATGGATTACGATAATAGCCGTGTGGCCTTTATTTTCTGATAACTTTCTCCAATTCCAGCGTTTATTGATATCCAACATTTTAGTTCAGTTTCTTATCACGGGACTAAATCTACAAACAACTAAAATTTCCAATATGGTTACGTTCATGAAAAACAGTCTTCTTCGCTTGAATTATTGTTCAAAATTCCGTTCATATCTCCGTAGAACATCGTTCTAAGAACGATAGTTCAGGTTCCGTTTGGATTAGGTAACAAAATATTGATTCGTTCTCATAAGTATATCTGTTTCAGATTAATGGGAAATGCAAATATCGACCTTCTCAAAGAGATATGACATCGTGAATGACGTGATATTATTCAATAATTTCACTTGATGTCTGAATATTCAACGAAATCAATTGAATTCGTCGAAATCGACCATTTTTGAATTCGATTTTATGAAATGGTCAATAAGAAAATTAAGTAAGAATACTTCGGAAACCATCAGAAACTTTCAGAGAAATATGAATAATCCATCACTATATATTAAGAGATAATATTATTGTAATTAAAAGCATTGAATAAATTAAATGAATGAAAATAATAGGAAAAGTATGCAGCGTACAAGTTTGCTTTATTTTTATAAATAAGTTAATATCATATTTGAGTTTTACAGAATATTCAGATTATTACTTCTTGAAGGGAGAAAAAACAACTTTTTAATAAAATAAATATTTCATGCGAAAGTTGCCTTCAGTCCTGTGTTGCGAAGTATAGTAATTTAACCAAGGTAAGCGTTGTTAAATTGTTGATGAAACGTGCTGCCTGATTCTGATCTGAACAATCCACTGTAATTCATGTTGCAGAGTCCCTGTTGTTACTCCCATAAATTTTTTTCTATTATAGGAAACGGTATATAATTTTATGATAATTTCCTGCGAGTCGCCCCTTTTGGCCGGAAACTCTTGGCAACCCCTTATGAAACAATAACGCCTTCATTTTTATTACAAAGAAATATGCGAGTTTCAAAGTCAATGAAAATCAAGATTCGTTAATAACAATATAAAACGTTTTTTTTTTAATTGTCAACCCAAGTTGCTGCATACCTAATTATACCTCAAACAAAGTTATTCGTTAATATTTCCCAATTATGTGTATTCATGTATTTCTCCATTTTAATACAAACAATTGCCGTTAAATCAAATCAAATATTCTAATTCCTATCTAAATATTTGGTTACACTTTTCCATTCATTTCCACTCCTTTATAAAGCTTCTTGTAAATATTTACCAAAATATAATGAAGGAGAAAATTGAAAAAAACGGTTGATGGTCGTTCTTATTAATCAATCTAGAATATGCAAGCATCCGAGCTCCGAAAAAAACAAAGATACGGAAAAGTATCAGCATCGACTTGATTTATACCGTTGCATGTCCCATCTAAGTACATCATTTTTGCTTGTTCATACTCGAGTTCATATGGTGAAACGAACTAATGAGGTTCCTTTCGTTCCAGGAGCGTTGTGGCATCATCAACGCGAATGGCAGCAGCCCTTTAGAAAATATGAGAGGATTAGAGCATTATTTGAATGATATAATAAGGCCGACGCCGGAATCGGCAGACATAAAAGGTAAGTTGACCGAAAGTAGACAGTGAAAATATTCGAAAGGAGTAAAATATTCTCGATTCGCGTATTCTCTCCCGAAAGCCAATGTGACAGTAAATTTCTTATAAAGATGTCAAAATGTAAGTCGGCGAAACGTTACTGAAATTGGCCGCTGCAAAACTGGACATCTGCGTTCTCAGAAACAAAATAAGAATAATGAAACCAAACGTATGATGTATTTATTGGACGATACACGGCTAGGCTTTGGTTTATCTGTGGATGGGTTTCCACGGGATCGAGCAACAAAATATTTGACCTGTGTCGCTAAAGATAGTTATGATTTCTAGCAAAACTACGCGAAGAACATAATTAATACATGCGGCACAAAAAAGTATCAACTTAGCAATAAAATACATGCACATTGAGCTTGAATGATCTAGTTTTCAAGAAATTATCGTTAAAACCCATTTGTCTTGTTGAGCGTCTCTGCGAAAGTCAGCTGTGAATACCATTTGTCAGAATAAATTGAACGAAACATATATAAAACTCTGTCCGAATTCCATATCACTTTGTGCACTGCGGGAACACTTCCTTTGTTCACGAGAGGCTCTACTCTTTAACAAAGTGAGGATAGAAGAGCGTGATGTGCAAGAGGCCGCTTTTTGGATAGATTGATAACGCAGCTGAAGGGGTGCCTACAAACGAAGCGCATTTCAATACACTCCATTCTAATGAAACAACTGGTTTATCGCTCAAAATTTACCCACATCAAACTTCTGTTGTTCGTATAACTTTAAATTGTCGATTTACATAGAAATGTGATAATTCCACAATGACGAGGTATTTGCAGCCGGGAACTCGCCCATGTCCAATGATCGCGCGGATTTACGCCCGAATTATGAGTGAATTTTTTTTTACATACCGGGTGTTTCACCGCGGATTTACGGTGTTTCAGCTTGAAATACTGAAATATTTTCATTGAAAAGGCATTTGATCCCCACTTAATTTTTTCAAATAGAATGTAGGTATTTTTTCATCAATCCTTATTTTTCATCGAAAAATAAAGCTACTTTATTCATGCAACTCATCGCTGATTCTCAATTGTTTTGAAGTTATTTCGACATTTGTGATTTTTTTTTTGGCACTTCACTAAAACCTATTCATCTTCGAAACCCCTTGACATGAGGAGTTGAAAAACTCGTAAGGTATTAAAACTCATTAAACTAATTATTGATTATACGAACGGCAAAAAATAATCGAGCAAAATATTTGAAAAAAAATCTTAAACCGGCATTTAAAACTTGAATAACTTCAGTTTCTCAAATAGCAGGGCATACTTTTAATTACACCGTTTAATTCTATATCAAAACTGGACAAAATTGATGTACATTGTTCCTTTCTCAAATTCGTAGTTCCTAGGTAATTTCAAAAAAACTTAAATTTTATTCAGTGCTTATGGAGAACCTGATTTAATCTTTTTTCCTTCATGTAATTACTATGGCAACGAGAAAAATGCATAATCAACTCAGTGTGATAGAAATTGTCAAATGTTTCTTATTTACTCTTTTTATTGCCAAAAAATTATTGGTGAAATGAACTGGAATATCGGAGTGATTTTTGACGTATACTTGGTGAAAATCAGGGAACAATTGAACAAACTCATGAAACTAATTTTTGATAATACGAATGACAAAAAAATAATCGAACAAAATATGTGAAAAAATCTTGGATACCTTCAGTTTTTCAAATAGCACAGTATACTTTTTATTACACCGTTCAATTGCTATATCAAAACTGGAGAAAATTAGTGTATATTGTTCCTATCTCAAATTCGTAGTAATGTCAAAAAAAAACTAAAATTTTATTCACTGCTTATGGAGAACTTGCTTTAGATTATTTTCCTTCATGTAATTACTATGGCAACGAGAAAAATGCATAATCAACTCAGTGTGAAAGAAATTGTCAAATGTTTCTCAATTACTCTTTTCATTATGACAAAATTATAGTTGAAATGAACTGGAATATAGTGATTTTTCACTTATACTTGGTGCAAATCAGGGAATAATTAAACAAATTCTCAGAAAATCCAACGACAATTATTCTGACTCTCTAAAAGTAGCTCGTAGCAAATTGTGAAAAATTAAAAAAAGGCTCAAGAAATTTTGCGTTTTGTTCATATAATTGTCATTATAAATGAAGTAGCGTAGGAGTTGTTTTATTGATTTTAATTTCAGGTTCATATATTCAAGTACTGAAGAGAATATCAGTTAAAAATTAATTTTATTCGATTTTTGCACTAAAAACTAAGATTATCTCAGTAAGCGCTCAAAATGCCCTGCTTCAAATTCTAAACATTTCAAAATTCTCTTGTGGACTGCTTGAATTACTAATTTGATGCGTCGTGACCTCCTTCGAATACGTGTCTCTAATATTTCTATGGTTTCAACTGGACTGTTGTACACCTTGCTTTTTAAATAGCCCCATAAAAAAAGTCTAAAGGAGTTAGATCAGGCGAACGTGCTGGCCAATTCGACGGATCTAAACGTCTAATCCAACGATCATCAAATAATGTGTGTACAACATCAACTACAACTTTCCTCGAATGAACTGGAGCACCGTCAAGCTGATACCAGGTCTTGGCTAATGCATTCAAAGGCAGGTTATCCAAGAAGTTCTGGACTGCAGTTTACAAAATGTCTGCATAAAGAGCACTGCACAAATTTTGGCGATAGATTTTGAAAGCCAACCGATTATCTTTCAACAATCAAAATACATTAACGCTAAATTTTTGTTGAAAGCCTCGTACGTGGGCAGGTTTGGAATCAGACCGTAAATTAGAATTTCGGCTATTGAACATTCCTTCTCTATCAAATTTAGATTCGTCGATCCAAATGATATATTTCAAAAATTGCGGATTTTCATAAATTTTTGTTAAAATAAATTCGCAGAAAGTCACTCGCATGTCATAGTCCAGTGGAATCAAATGCTGGTTCAGAGTGAATTTGTAATTATGCATTTTATTTTGTGACAACATCCTTTGAATAGATGGATCTGATACACCCAATGCATCGGAGGCGCTTCTCAGTGATCCACTGGGATATGCAAAAAAGTATCCTAGTACCAAAAGAACATTGTCCTCATCCTCCATAACCATTTTCATCTGGACAGGCGTTTTCTTCCTTTGGACAGTAGTCAAATTTTTGAAAATGCCACGAGTCATTTTTGGTAGACTGGGACACTTTTCGTTGGAATTTTTGCAAGTTCGTCCAAGTATTCTTTGAGTCTCACCAAACATTTCAAACAAGTCAAAAATCACTTCTTTGCTGTAATTCATTGCTGTAGTAGAATTTGTTTGCAATTCAAATAAGGAATACAAAATTTTTGACAGTTTGGCTTTTGACACATTAAATTCATAATATATTCTTCTCGTTGCCATAGTAATTGTATGGAGGAAAATAATTTGAAGCAATTTCTCCATAAGTACTGAATAAAATTTTAGTTTTTTTTTAAATTACCTAAGATCTACAAATTTGAGATAGGAACAATGTACATTAATTTTGTCCAATTTTGATGTAGCAATTAAATTAGCTGTTTACGATCTTTTTCACATATTCTGCTCGATTATTTTTTGTCGTTCGTATTATCAATAATAAGTTTGATGAGTTTTCAACTCCTCTTGACATGGGGACCGACGAATCTAAATTTGATAGAGAGGAATATTTATGGTCTGATTCCAACATGCTGCTCACGTACGAGGCTTTCAACAAAAATTTAGCGTTAATGTATTTTGATTGTTGAAAGATAATCGGTTGGCTTTCAAAATCTATCGCCAAAATTTGTGCAGTGCTTTTTATGTAGACATGTTGAAAACTGCAGTCCAGGACTTCTTGGATAACCTGCCTTTGAATGCATTATCCAAGATCTTGTATCAGCCTTACAGTGCTCCTACTCATCCGACGAACGCTATAGCTAATGTTTTAAACACGTTGTTTGAAGATCGTTGGATTAGACGTTTAGGTCTGTGGAATTGGCCAGCACGTTCGCCTGATCTAACGCCTATAGACTTTTTTATGGGGTTATTTGAAAAGCAAGGTCCAGTTGAAACCATAGAAATATCAGAGACACGCATTCGAAGGAGGTCACGACGGATCAAATTAGTAATGCAGTTCAAGCAGTCTACAAGAAAATTTTGAAATGTTTAGAAGTTGTAGGAGGGCTTTTTGAGCGCTTATTGAGATTATTTTAGTTTTCAGTGCAAAAATCGAATAAAATTAATTTTGTACTTGAACATATCAACCTGAAATTAAAATCAATAAAACAACTTCTACACTAGACATTTTTATTAATAATGACAATTGTATGAACAAAACAGCAAAATTTCTTGAGCACTTTTTTAATTTTTCAGAATTGGCTCCGAGCTACTTTTGGAGAATCAGAATAAATGTTGGATTTTCTGAAAATTCGTTCAATTATTCCCCGATTTGCACCAAGTATAGGTGAAAAATCACTTCAATATTCCAATTCATTTCAACAATAATTTTGTCACAATGAAAAGAGTAATTGAGAAACATTTGACAATTTCTATCACACTGAGTTGATTATGCATTTTTCACATTGCTATAGTAATTACATGAAGGAAAATAATCTAAAGCAGTCTCCATAAGCAGTGAATAAAATTTTAGTTTTTTTTTTGACATTACTACGAATTTGAGATAGGAACAATGTACACCAATTTTGTCTAGTTTTGATGTAGCAATTGAACAGTGTAATCAAAAGTATACTGTGATATTTGAAAAATTGAACTTATCCAAGATTTTTTTCACATATTTTGTTCGATTATTTTTTTGTCATTCGTATTATCAAAAAATTAGTTTCATGAGTTTCTAATAGCCTGCGATTTTTTCAACTCCTCATGTCAAGGGGTTTCGAAGATTAATAGGTTTTAGTGAAGCTCTCCAAGTGCCATGAAATCACAAAAGTCGAAATAATTTGAAAACTATTGAGAATCAGCTATAAGTTGTAGCTTTTTTTTTCGATGAAAAATGAAGATTGATGAACAAAAAATTGATTGCCATAAAAATGACTAGTATTTCTTCTCCTCAAAGCCACACAAAATATTCAAGTGAGTTATTTTCAAATCAAAAAAAAAAAAAAGATTTTTTTATACTATTATATATTATATCTAGTTCACATACAAATATTTATAATATTTACTTGTTCTTTCGTCATTTTCTCGTGATCATGCAAGGAAATATAAAAACGAATTCTGTTATTAAAAAGTGTTTTATTGTATATAAAACTGGTCGAATACCCAAGAGCTAAATATATAACAAGAACCGACCGAAAAAACGATATCTGAATGAAAAAAACACCTACATTCTATTTAAAAAAATCAAGTGGGGATCAAGTGTTTTTTAAATGAAAATATTTTAGAATAAGAGAGCTTAGGGGCAAACTCTTATAACCCAAGTCTCTTTTTCTTTAAATTGTTGGAAACCAAGTAGTTTTTTCGATTCAATATGTCCAAATTTGAAAGACTAACGATTTTATTCACTGATATATTTTCACTGTGGAACAGCTGGCGACGAAATAACCGACTCTTCGGATCAGTGCCCTGCGTTGGCTACGCTGCCCCTCAGAGTGCTTTCTCCCTATTACATATATTCATAGGTACATTGAAGCAATCGCAATCGCATGTACGATATGATAATGAGTTCGAGGCACGTGTAAGCAGAATTCGTTCGCTGAGAAATCCAAAAACGGGGTGGTTAGTTTTTTGTAAATATGCGGTCGCCCTATTTGAATAGGGCGAATAAATAGATATGAGGTATGCGGTGCGGATGGCGACTCGGAGCGCAACTTGTAATAATAGTACGACATTAGTGCGTTATGTGTGACATATATCTATTACGTACAATGATAAAGTTAAAAGCGAGTGTTTGAGGATTCGACTTTGAAACGCCCAACTCCATACGTATGGTCGATCATTACGATCTCCGCATCACATGCGACAACTGAAATAATGACTTTGATCGACTGGCCAAAATTACCATTCAACTATTTTTATAACAAAAAGTAATGGACGTTAGTGGGAAATCCTTCGTGTTTTTAGTACGATGCAGAATGCGGCCGACGGTGTATTACGTCAATAGCGCACCATCTATCTGCGTTGTCCTCCGTTGTTGTTCAGTTTCGTAATTTTGTATTTATCAAAGCAACGTTTTCTGTATTATTGCGCGTCGCGTGGTCTCCATAGTTCGGTTGCGGTTTCAATTCGTTTCGTTGTAAGGCGAGCAAGCATAAGCTCACTGCTCAGTTCCTTTTTAGAAAACAACCGCGTTGTTTCGCGCGACTCGCGAGTGCGCCATGTTCAGGGCTTATGGAGGTGCCCCAACGGTGGATAATCCACCCCGTGCCTGGTGTGTGCCCCACTTCACATCGCCTAAAGGTTTGTACGGCACGTGACTCTTTTAAAAGCCAATCCCGCGTGACGTTCATCCCAAAATCCATACTCGACACGCATCATTTTTTTTTTCTTTTTTCGATATTCTTCTTACAAATCGGTTTGATTTATATATTTTATCATAACTTCTTAAATATCAAAACATTTTCGAAACAATTGAAATATATCGACTACCCAATTTTTGAATACAATTGATTGAGCGAATACAATTACAATTAGTGCGATTGACGCACATCTATAATTTAAGTATGTGAACTAAGAAATTTTTTCCTGACTTCATGACCTGTATTCTTCAACAGGAAATTAATTCAAGGAAAATATAATTTGAATATATCAATAAATACACGCATCTTGAAGCTATTTTCGTAAAATCGTTTTTCCTTCTTCACTTTAATTATTAATTATCACCGTATGTACCTCTATCGTTCGGTCAATTTTCTACCTTCTAGTATGATGTGATTGACCTGAGGTTCGCGCATTTACTATCTTCAGAAGCACTGCCGTAAAATATCATCCGTTGTGGTCAACAATGATACTAAATACTCCAATCATTACGCAACGATCTTTTTCCGAGCCAAACTTTTGATTTTATCGAATAAAAACGCAATAAGGGATCGGACGATAAGACAAAAGAAGATTGTCACGATATTTTTTTGAATTTGCTATTCCCACAACTAGATTTGTTTGTTCGAAAATATTGAGGTAAACATCGATTTAGTATCGAAAATTCGATAAGTACTTGATAAGATAATGCGATAGAAATCCTGGCAGTGGTCTGAAGAGTGACCTATTTTACATGTTTTTATCACACTGAGGTCCTTGTATTCATCTGGTTGCCAAAAATTATTCATTTCCGCAGAAAAGAAATTTTGCGCCGATTGCCATTCTTTTTGTGCAATAATAAACGTTTTCCTCGAGTAATCAAATGTAAAATGATGAAACCGAAACGAGAATCTGTTTGTTGAAATTAATGTGGTAGATGTATTTGCAAGTTGTCATTACATTCTCCAAATGAGAATATCCATTTCCATCATTATCAAAGAACGGGCGGAATATTGAGTTCGAAAGATAAAATATTGTGGATGTTCCAACGGATATCGGATGTAGCAAAAAAAAACATGAAATACGGTGTTTGAAAAGGGAGATGGAAACAGTTAATGGTGGTAGGTATATCATCTCATATTACACGGTTCTTATTTTCCTGATAACTAGTTTTTCGGTCGAATGAATATATTTCAATTGAAATAACGAGATATGCCTGTCCCAGTTCTGAACGCAATGAAGTTGCTTTCCATAAAAACATCCCTCTGAAAAACGATAAAACTTGTTTTTGCAAACATTTCTTTTCACTGTGAACCCATGTAATTGGTTTGAGAGTGTTACACATAACCTTTACCGTTATTATTCATTAATAATAAATGGGAGCTTTCAATGATCACTAAAGAAGAAAACCTTTCTGACATAGAAATTTAAAATTGTACTGTACGAGAAGATTATCCGATAATCGAAGTTCTCTATCTTTTTTTCACTTAAGACAGATGAAGAAAAAGTCGCTAAATTTTGGCAAGTCGTAGATTTAAAATGAATTTAAATTATGAACCCGTAACAGACAAATTTCAATCATGTCCTGATATCGAAAAATTTAAAATTATTATCAACTCTGGATGTAAACTTTCAGTATTCTATGCTACAAATTTGACAACCATCGACATTCAAATACGTTTTGTGAACACATTTAGATATGAGTGAGAGAGTAAAGTAACCCATAATATTCCTGGGTACAACACCGATCGAACGATAAATGATCTAATACACTTCTACCTATGATTTGGTGATTTATAAATGACCACCACGTTCCTCATTTCACAAACAATTGATCAAATGTCATCCATTGATGAAACCCTAATATTCAATTCCCTAATGCTCGTCCTAATTTCATGTTTTATATTGACAGACTTTTTATGAGAATTGTAGTTCTTTTTTTATGTACTGACAATAAGTCATCACCATTTTCAATTTTGTTCCTAATGAAAAATTTAAATATTTTGTTGTTTTCAACGTGTTCTATGAAATGCATACTCTTACAACACAAATGCAAACAGTTTGTTCATGATCTAAATGAACCTTGTACGTCAATTTAACATAATAGGGATATGAATATATTTTCAAGGAAGTGTTATTATTTTTTTCAACGAATAATCTTATTATTGAGCAAGGGGACTTTGAATTTCTTTGTAAATGCGAACTGTGCCTTAACATCATAGAACAGAACGATGGCTTTGATATAAAGTTTGAGGTCGTTTCTGTATTCTATTCATATTGCCTGATGTTTAATTGAAATCTAGGTAGGTTTGAAGAATACAATACGAAATATTTAATTGAATATACATGATTGTCTTTCAGATAATCATGAGGGTTTAGTTCAAGATCAATAAAATGTTCGATGAATTATTACAGAAAAGTTTCTTTAGGCTCAACTAATCACAGTTAATTTTATTGGAAATTCAGATGAAAAAGTTTTTAGAATCTAATTTCATGTGAAAATCTGAAATTAGTAGTCACAATACCTTAGTGTGGTCTACCTACGACTGTTCTAGTTTCCGTTTCATAGTAATTTTTTTCATTCCTCATATTACATGAGTTAAGATCGTGTAAACTACTGAGGTGGGTGTAGTCCCAGAGTTTTCAGATCGCACAAGTGCCTCTGGCATGACCTAATGACTATATATTAGATATATAGCCGGGACCAACAGCTTTACGTGCTTTCCAAGTTCTAAAATTAAGTTGGAATTCACCGGGATTCGAACCCGGTTTTTCTGGGTAGTAGGTCAGTATTACGCCTGTTGAGTTACCAATGCCTGCATTACATGAGTCGTACATACAACATAACTAACTTTAATTTTTAGTTGTGTAACTCTTTTTTCCGCAAGTATTGTGACATTCTAATAATGCCTATGCCTTTTAGAGATGAGTTTTTTACTGACTTAAATAACTATTCAAAAACTCCCGAATGTCCTTGAACATCATCCCAACCTTCCCTCGATCACAACCCTAGCAAATTTCCACCAACACAATCTGGGAGAAATAGGCAAAGGAGATGTAAGCTATGTTACAAAAAGAACAAATAGACAATCAGCTTTGTGTGTCGTGTCTTGTTTCTTTAAATATCATAAAAATAAATAAGTATTTTGTGACTATTTACCAAATATTTTTTTAAATTTTGTTCTGCGGAAAGAAGAATTTGTACTTTTACACCTTATCCTCAATAAATATTTCAAGGTTTTGTGATATTAGTTAATCCCAACGTGTAAATTAAATTTTGATACATGGATATATCATGCATAACATTATAGCCACACCTAAATGCGCATGACTGATTTATCTGTCAAGGCGAATTTGGCGCCATAAAGAGGGTTATTAAGTGTGACGAGATATTTTTTGATATTTTAGAACATATTTGAAAAAAAGAAAGCAAAAAAAATATTAGCAAGTGGATTCGAAATCATTGTCCTTAAGTGAGCAGCAAAGGTGTTGAAACTAGTGATTTAGATTCCTAATGAATAAATTTATTTTCATTTTTTCTTATTGCGATATCAAATGGTTTCCGAAAAGTGAAAAAACTATATTTCGTTAGACGAAATGAAATTCAAATCAAGCTGTAAAAATAAAATGTAAATTTGGAAAAGTTTTCATAATAGAAAGTCGAATTCAAAGTTGATGATTACTCATATTCAGCAAGTCTCATTCGGCTTCAACGTTTAACTTTCCGTTACTAAACGAACTATATTCAAAATAGCTTGTCTAGAGTATTTTAGTTTTCACGTTTCGTTATTTGTGTTCGCGCCAACTATTTATATAGTTTTAATATTGTTACATGAGTAACTGCTAGAAGTTTCATTATTTTTGTCTTAGTTCTTATGAGAAAAATTTGATATTTTAGTAACAAATACTCGATGTTATCGAATAATTCATTTTGCAACAGACAAATACTGTCATCCTACTACTTTTATCTGCTCTTTTGAAATTCACGTTCCCACGGCATGAATACAAATAACTGGTTGGCTGTTCAAATGAACTTTGTTCGATACTTTAACATATATAAGGTGATATGAACACTTTTTCAAAGGTAAAGTTAATATTTGTTGATTAAATAAATTAAGTAAATTCTATAGGATATTATAACTTACTTATAGTTTGTCATTTTTGAATTTCAAATAATGATCGATAGCTTTTATTATAATAGATTGTTAATCAGTATGTAAATGTATATTGGGACGGCCTATTTTTGACAAAATTTTTCTCATGTTTTTTAAGTAATCGTAAATTAATTTTTTGAATAACTCGCAGGGGTTATTGAAGATAATCACCCTTTTTTCTATCATACCTCAGATAAGCTTTATTTTTCAATGTTCTTGTGAGTTGTGTTTCACAAAAAAAACCTAAAAGACCAGAAGGCGTTTGTTTCAAAAACTGGAGCGTTTTATTTCATTTTAGCTCATTCAACGTTTGAAAATCTATAAGAGGCGATTCAACTTTTGGAAATGGGGTTTTTTCACATCAAACAGCCTCTGACGTTTGGACTAGACTAAATATTCCATCGGGCAACATTTCATGTTATTGAACCGTTCCGTTTGAAACTTCAAATGTGATCCGCTTTATTCATAAAGGGAATATATGATCTTTGAACGTTTTGACAATACTAGCTGTAATATCGCATAGCCGACGGTGATTACAAAAGATTTCCCAGTACTCAACAACCGGTATACGTTTAGTTCGGTCACCTTTTACTTGATGAAAACTTTAATTAGTGCTAAATTATTGTGAATTGATGATTCTTTTATCGAATAACATTTAGGAAGGCACTGATGATTAAGAGTTTCACTTCTTCATCTATACGTAGAATTTATTTATTAAATTAATTAATTCAAATGAACTTCTCATTAGAAATTTCTCCTTCGATTCGAATACCTAAGGCGTTACCGCAATCAATTTTATTCACGGAAATTGAAAATATGAATTAGACCGATACGATTTTTATCAAAAACAAAAAAAATCAATTGTGTCTTAAGAAATTTGATTTCGAATCGAAAAATTTTTTTCATTTCAAGCATCAATTCCTCCATTTCGTTTTTTGTAAACGCAATTGGCTCACAATTTAATTTTTTTAAATTTCTTTCGATATTTCATATGTCGTCGCTTTTTTTTGCAGTCCCATGAATGAACTGCTGTGGCTTCATTAATCAATTTATTAATTTAGTTTTGATTTTTTGCATTTCGTATCTGCTAACTTTTTCTCACTTGAAAAATAGCTGCTTTGATGTTAATTGAACTAGCAAAACACAAGATCAGATTGAAATTCTATGTGAATGGAAAAGTATTTGAATATTAACCAACGGAATATTCTTGAGGAGATTGAAAAACAATTTTCTGACCAACTCTAATTATTAATATCAACAGGAACGAATTTAGCCTCAATTCCCCAAGTGTGAAAATGCAGTCCACTTTGATTGTTCGGTGAGCAAATGTTTACTAATTAATTAGTTACGAAGGATAATCGAATTGATAATGCAATAGATTCACTTCGACAAACATTTACTTTATTCGCTTCCTTCGCTTGTTCGTTTCTATGAAAGAAAAATTGCTCAAAACTATCTTGAAAACACAGCAAGTATATTACAAAAAGTCTACCTGAAAAAATTAGCATGACTGATTTATTTGTGAGGATCAGGTTTGCGTTATAAATAATATCCGCACCTTTTTTATAAATTATTATGATATAACAACTGACATACTGTGAAATAACGATTTTCATCGATACTGTTGTTCAGTTCCGATTCTTTCTATGGTTTCTGAATATATAATTTCAAAAACTCATTTGGATTGCAAGATTAATATTGATTTATATTAAATAAAGAATGAGCTGAAAGAAGAGAAACCCTTTTTTTGTGCCTATAATGAAGGGAGACTGGGCTTCTCTTCAATTCGTGCCATTTTTCCTGATATAATGTGACAAGATATCTCGATGAGCGCGAATGTAGGTCATTATCGAGCTTCTAATTTCATCGACGACACTTCGATAGAATGAAGTAAGAACGTTAAAATTTTCCCCGTGATATATTTAAAATCCGTACAGGAAGTTGAATATCAAACATTTTTTATCGTTCGATTCGAAAGAGGATGAGTTTAAATTGCACCAACAAACTTTCCTAATTGGTCGTCCCCTATCATCTTTTACGACAGCATATTATGTGTACTACTGAATAACCTTGCAAATCACTCGTCTAGTATGACACACTTATTTTGTATACGCAGTTCAATGATATTTATATTATGAAACACGAAATTTATCAATAGTTTTTTTTTTAATTCATTGTTCGATGTACAGTCACTGTATCACGCTATTGTTGCCTAAATATCTCATCAAATAATTAAATGAATTCGCGTGATCTGGCTAAGGAAATTTTTCAATCCCACACAAATTGTTTTTGATTAGAGCCAGAGTGGAGGAATAATAAAAGTGCTGCATCGTGTTCATTATCGATCAGAGCTTCCACAAAATTACATCGTGAATATCGGTAAGGTGAAGCGCGGCCTTCAAGCCGCACGATTACTAGAACCGGTCGAAACCTTTAAAATAAAAATTTCGAATTCGTGACATTATGAATGCTCAGGTATTGAAGTTTATAAGTGTGAAACAAAATAAATATATTCATCACGTGTCATAATACATATTTTTTATATCTATATAACTACTCGCAGGATTATGTAATTGAATTCATTTAGTGGTTTATGTGATAGTAGTGCTATTGTCAGGGAAAAATCGTTACGTTATGTACAATTATCAGCTTATCTCAGGGGAAACTGATTATAACAATTCAACTAATGATTTCCAATCGATGCTTGTTGAAATCAACGTCCGCTTCCCAGAGTCAAAGCTAGACTTTCGTTACTGTATTGTTCATAATAAATAAGGATATTACAATATATAAACGTTTCCGACGGGCTTTAATAGTTTTTATCCATCTGAAACTTCGAGCTCACACTGTCATCACTGCAATATCGATGCACGCAATTTGGGTATCAGTAATAAACTGCCCTAACTTTCTCATTCCTGATGTGCTGAAACTTAGAATGACGTTAAGTATCTCACAACAACGACCCTGAATGATGCGTTGTGACATTAATCTTAATTTTGATGCGAAACAAGCGAATTGTTTACAAAGTCTTGATAATGCAGTGTGAAGACGAAATTTCGTACCGAAGTTTAGATTTTGGTTTCATTGAATTACGAATATTTTCAGAGAATTACCTCGAATAATAAATTCATTATGTTGAGTGAAAGGATTGTTTATCGGAGATAATAATTATGTTTAAACACGGTTACCCGAAAATGTCCAATTGGAGTGTGGCAAAACGAATGAATTTTGTATAAGCAGCTTTAAAATTATTTTATTCTTAACAAATTACAGTTCAGTTATTCTATCAGATGTCCTTGTATTATCTTTTTAATGACTTAACGATTTGGTAGTTCATAAACTACCATTAGCGACATAATGTTGTCATTATTACTAGAATTAACACCGTTTACAAAATTTTGTACTTCCATATGTAAGAAAATACTTGCACCTCTTCAATACAAATATGTCACAACGATTCGAAAAATTCAATTATGGATATGACAGAATATTTTATTTGCACCCGTTTTACGTTTTATACTTTTTGGCGAAAGTACCGATTATGACATAATACATCATACATACTTCAATTAACATTGACCTTTTTAAGAAAATTATTATCTAAGATATAGAAAAGCTGTTAACGATTCCCCTTGTAGAAAGGTGCCCGTGACAGAACCTACATTGCCCTTTTGTATGACCAAACGACATCATTAGTTCACCCAAAAAATTTTTTCTCCATGTGTAACGTTAAGATGAAAACAAAGCAAAAAAATAACATTTTCCTTTTTTTTGGTTGTCAACTGTATGTTCAACAACATTGGAGGAAAAGGTTAGGTTATAAGAAAAGTTATCAGTCTAATGTACCCCAAAGGCCCCTCTAAATAATTAGATCTATCGATTCAGTAGTTTTCCTGGACCGATTGATTGAAATTTTGAAAAAAGAGGGAACGAGATTTTTGTGACTCAATCTTTTTGTAAAATCAATGATTTAGTTGTTTTTTACTTCCTATTCCATTTTGAGTTTTCGGAAGATTGATTAAGAAAAAAAAATTGTTTTTAAATTTTGAAAAAAAAAAAATTTCCACGAAAAATATTTATGAGAATTGAAAAGAAATTTGGAAGGGAAAATTTCTCACGATTGAAAGAAATTCCTTAGAATTTTCATAAAAATTATCGCGAAAAGACCAAAAAAAGAGTAACTTCGAAAAATCAAAAAAAATTATATAAAACAACGAACATTTTTAATTAACTCTCTAAAGCTATGGAAACATTCAGAAGTTTTTTTAATTTTCAAAAAAAAATTTGTGATTTTTAAATATTGATTTTTTTTTATTTTCTCGATATTCTTTGACGAAAATCTCACTGAATTTTTTCAGTTGTGAGAAAAAAATTTGGAAAAATTTCGAATATAATTTTTGTGGAAATTTGCGAAATACATTAAGGAAATCATTCAATGTGACTCAATCTTTTCAAAAATCGAATATTTTTTTACTTTTTACTCAATTTTGATTTTTTTTCGGAAGATTTTCACAAATTTCAATCAATATTTAAAAATCACAAATTTTCTTTTGAAAATTTAAAAAAAAATTCTGAATGTTTCCATAGCTTTAGAGAGGTAATTAAAAATGTCTTCGTTGTTTTATATAATTTTTTTTGATTTTTCGAAATTACTCTTTTTTTGGTCTTTTCGATATTTTTGATGAAAATTCTAAGAAATTTTTTTCAATCTTGAGAAATTTTCCCTTCCAAATTTCTTTTCAGTTCTCAAAAATATTCTTCGTGGAAAGTTTTTTTTTGAAAATTTAAAAACAATTTTTTTTTCTTAATCAATTTTCCGAAAACTCAAAATGGAATAAAAAGTAAAAAACAACTAAATAATTGATTTTACAAAAAGATTGAGTCACAAAAATTTGGTCTTTGGGGTTTGCAATTAAGCATGACAGATTTTCGAAGGAAATTTTCTGCAAAAAACGAAACCTCCTATCCACTCGCTAAGAGACCAGTAGTTTCAGAGATATCAGCAGTTGAGTGGAAAAGGATCCTTTTGAATTCAAAATTTGATATCTCAAAGACAAAGGGTCGTATCTGACTTCCGTAAAAAGCATGTTGAAGCTGAATAAACAGGCTATCCGATCTAAGTATTAGTCTAGAACGAAAAGAAATTTTTCTTTGTGCTTTATTCAAGAATTGCATCAAAAAAATTTTTTACCAAAAAATTCTGAAACTAGTTCAAGCTTCAAAAGCCATATTTTTTATCTCCTGTACGACCATTTTTCACAGAAATACAGCCTGCTGAAAATTGCCAAAAAATTTTCATGTCGGTAGAGTGAAATAAAAAAGTAAAATTTTTGGAAAATTTTTTCTTTGTACTTCACCCAAGAATTTCATGGCAACGGGTGCTTTTTGATCAAAAAATTTTTAAACGAGGGTCTGCAAGCTTCAAAATTTCTTATTTCATGTACGACTATTTTTCACAGAAAATTTTTTTGTTCCTTTAATTTTTGCGCAAAGTGTATTCAGAAGTTTAATTCTCAAAAACAAGTTTTGTGAATAACGCTGTTTGAAATTATTAAACAAAAGTTCAGATAATTTCCATCAGCCTATTTTAAACTTCGAGCTATTCTCCATCAATAGTCGGAACAAAGAAAAATAATGATCATAGAATTATCAAACAATATGGTAACTTAGCAATTTGTGTCGATGGAGAATAACTAGAAGGAATTTTTTAAGAAACGAAATTTAATGATTTATCCCAAAACAATGAATTCATTTCCTTTCAAAAATTCGTCGATAACGCGATAATAAATCACAATAGAAATAGGAAGTGCTAAAGAAATTGGCTATAGGATTTCCAAACTATAGAAATATATACAATGTTCTGTTTCAAATAAGCGAGTTGATTCTATTGTAAAGTTTAAACATCGTTACAAATAGTCAATAAAAAATAAATATTCAATTTTCTTCGTATATTAGATGGATTTAATCATTCTTCGTTCGTGAATATTTGAAGGGGATTCCCGATAGTATACGTTTTAAAAGAAATATCATTCCCAAAATAGAGTTTTTTCAGCTGCGTTCCTGAAGAACTCCTCCGACTATATCCTATTTCACCATTTGTTAGCGTTAGATTGTCAACCGGCCTGGACAGATCAAAATAAACAACACTCTGTAATCGGCAACAAGATCTTTTTCTCGAGCCATTCAGCTCGCGATACGATTCGAGCTGGAAAAAATATGTGTTTATATTGTGTTGATATAAAAGATGTATTTTCATTAAACGCTTAGACATTTAACTCGTCAAATGCTTTAGGGGAATCGGTGATGAATAGACACTCCCATTCTGGATTAGTCAAATTGTTTTCAGCCATTCGTTCTATGATCAGTCTTTCAGAGAGGAACAGCTCTAAATCCCACAATTCTGAATGATAATAAGTAGCAGCTAGAAATTATTAATTATTATGATGATTGGTGGTAAAATTTGTTTCATGATATGTTTCACACTATTTTCTTGGAGTTTTGTGAGAAAAATTGAAATTTAACTAGTGTTGCGTTAATTTGTTCACAACAAAAAAAATCGGAAAACGAAAAATTTCGCTAAAATAGTAATCAATATTCATAAAATATTCATAATGCTTTTTCCTCAAAAAAAATCTGTTATTGAGTATTGTACATTATTTAAAAAGTTGAACTTCTTATTTATAATCAAAATGAATCGACTACATCGTCCTATTAAACAATTTCGTAATCATTTTGTTTTTTTTTTTGTTTGCAATGATGAATTCATCCCAAATCAGTGGGAAGTTTAACAAATATGTATAATACTAAAATCGATGACAAAATTTTCACTGGTTGTGTTTTTAAAAAGAAGCGAACTTGTTCTGAAAAAAAGAACGAGTGACTTTTTTTATATCTTTTTAAGTTAATATGTCTTGGTTATAATTTTGGTTCCATAAATATTTTCGTATCTCAACATTTTTCCGGAATCTTATTTCACTATTCAATTTTGTTGTTGTTGCAAATTGCGGTATACAATTATCAAAGATGCCTACGAATGTTGCTATTGTAACGTTTTCTCATCATTTCTATCAAGACGATAGCGAAGTGCGACTACAATCGTTTCATTCATAAACAAAAATTCATCATATACATGCTGGGAAATATTTTTGAAGAAACTTTTTTTGAGTTATTTTCACACTATTTTCTTGTAGTTGTGTCAGAAAAATTGAAAATCAACTAGTGATGCGTTAGTTTTGCGGGTCTCAAAATTTGTCGGTTAAAAAAGCATCTGACCTTCGTATTGACAGCACAAAATACATACCGTTTCATAAAGATTTTTTTATATGACCTTTTCAGAAAAAACTCAGCTTTCGATACGATTTCAGTTTGGTTATTACTCTTTTTCATTTATCATATTAATTTCAATTATTTGTCAATAAAATTATATTCTGTGCAGTATTTATTTTATTATTCATTTTTCTATATGTCCAGTAATTTGAAACGAGGCGAATAGTTCACGATTTAATAGACGAATCACCTAAATGCAAGTTTCGTATGATTGAAGCACAAGTTTTACTCCGGGAAGCAAGAATCTAATCTACGCGTTCACAACGGACTGCAAGATAACTATTCAAATATGTTATTACGAAGTAGTCCTATCAGTAAAAAAATTGAGATATTTTGTCACCTGAATCGCACAATCAGAATGGAAACTGAAAATAAACAGAAACATTTTTTTCCACTTAATATTAAAATTTCGCGTTCCACAAAGTAGCTTGTTTCGTTTACTGACCGTGATAAGCTTCCTCGGCTGGTTGAACTGAAGAACGATCACAATTTTGAGGTAAATTTCAATATCATTTCTAATTGAGCTATGTGGAAATCTAGGTTGAATTGCATTTAAAAGATCTCACGAAATTATTTCGTCGGGTTCGATTTTTTTGCGTTCAGTTCAGTTACACCACATACATATTTTAATTCGCTTGGTGTTCTATGACAATATTTATCTTCAAACGTTTGGCGCAAGTTGCTAATTTTAGCTATCCTTACCGCAATAATGTTTTCGCTCCAAAAATTCCGTTATATAATAAGCCTTGGAAGGAAAAAATGCTATCACCTTTTTGCTTTTTCAAAGTGACTTTAATATAATATGATGAATGTTGATGATATGAATTTATTTTAAAGTGGATTAATTTTCATTGAGATGTAATTGACAAAAAAATGCAAGAGAAATCCATATAGATTATTGCGATTACAGTATCAAGAATGAATATCTGATGTTACAGATTTTTTATAATCTGAAATAAAATGTTCAATAGACAATGTATTTCAGTTTGACTATTGTTTGTTTTGATATTTCACATATAACATATTTATCCTTAGAAGTCATTTAGTCGATTTGGCAAGTTCAGGTGTTTCGACATTATTCGCAGTCTGATCGTACCTGTTTTTTACCATGAAAGTGCAATGTCAAGTAGACATCCAGATTGGTTCAGAAACCATGCGATATGTTGAAATAATTCATTCGAAATAGTTGGAAAATATTGAGAAATCGTAATAAAAGTGCAATATTACCCGACCTTGTGGAAATGCTCATAAATTTGAACTACCTTCAGACTGATATCTTCTGAATTGAAATCGACGGAAAATTGAATAAATATCCCACACCTACTTTTTTTAGTAAATATAATAGTGTCGTGTGGGTCGCAATGATATAATTGAAAATTATGCACTTTGGACTTCTGATTCGTTCCAATATTGATTTTGTTGTACCTTATCCGCCTCCGTTTGGAGTTTCGACCACACGACTTATCAATTTGCGATTAAACAAACGAAATCCTTTTCAAAAATTGTGAGGAAGCTTAAAAAATCGTCCTTCTCTTTGCATGACGTAATATTTTCGAATGGAATTAACACGTTAAAAATATCAGTTAAAGTGATATCTAAATACAGTGGTGCTAATACCTGTACATAGATATCGAGTGTTACATGTAACCGTATATCCGTTATTACAAATTCGAGATCGTTTTCCATCCAATCTCCGGATAATTCGTCGTAGAAAATGGAAAAACGCATGAATAGGATATAAATAAACCACGCGGTCGCTTTTATAACACGATTATAACAGAACATTGAGTGCATCTATGTATTTGCCAAACAGGACGTCATTAATGAACAAAACTATCATAGAAGTTAGAAGGAAATATATTGCATTATAATGCGAAATAAAGTTTATTATTCAATTGGTATATAAAGCGGCCATTCGAACTTTTCGGCTTTGAGTTGGCAGGTGAATCCTGCATGTCGACGCCATTTCGTTGCAGGAATAATTCCGCGACGTTGCCAGAACACAGTTCTAAGGTCACCCTCGCGGTGCTAGAATTAATAATTGAATTCTCGATTATATTAGGCATTAAAACTTCAACAAACCATTTTTCTACTCCGCGTTGGTATTTGTTAATGGGAAGCTACTATTTTAAGAGCAGCCATATCACTAGCCAGTTCCATAAATTATAAAACTGGCTCTTTATTTATATCTACGTTTTAACTAGATACTAATGGCCAATTTCAATTGAAACTGATTACGTTAAAGCCCATTCACATTCATTTCCAAGATTCATCACGAATTATCAAGTGTCATATTACAATTGCTATTTCGAAATACGCTCCGTGTACCAATTTAATTTCGTGAATAAGATCGATAACGAATCTCTATTGATAACAGAATCAATTAGTTGCTGAATCAATTTCCAGCGAATTTTTGGAAAATAAAAATTTGGCGCAATTTGGGATGTTGGTTATCGATAATATGGAAATTTGTAAAAATTATCAAACAAATGAAAAATTTTGACCTTTGAACTCATCAACCTCTTGCTAACAAAATTCAATTTTTGACAACCGACTGAAACATGCGTCGTTCATAATTTCGCCATGCATCTTGCTGTTATTGCAATCATTATATCTGAATTTTGAAATGAACCCATGATCCCTTGACGCAAGTTATTGGTTCCTGTGAGAATGGAGGTACGGAAATGTGAATGAACCAGAAAATCACAGACAGTGTCAATTTAACACTATATCATACATAATAGTTTAATGAACTATCGAATTCGTTTAGTCGACACAGGAAACAGAAGCGATATATAAAACAATCCGGAAATTGATTCTACTTTCACTTGCATTTGAAGCAAATTAAATATTTTACCTTCTAATTATCCCAAAAAACTAACCAAAAATTTTTTGTTCCAGGTTTCAATAATTGCCCCACCAACGCTTTTCAATCCATATCGCACTTACACGGTGAGTATATCTGATACCTAATACAAACTTTTGATCGAATGTTCTTTTAGGAAAATCTGCATATTTTCCTGGCTTAGACGATCAGGCTGGTCCTGTATTGTTAGAAGAACCTAGTCACTTGGATAATTCCTTAGCGGGGACTCAACCCCTAAGTTCTCCATCGAGATCCTCACCACATTCTCAAGGATCAGAAGGGGGCGAGAGATTTTCGCGGAAAGTTTTCGTTGGGGGATTACCCCCAGATATCGACGAGGATGAGATTACAGCTAGTTTTAGGCGATTTGGACCATTAGTTGTTGACTGGCCTCATAAAGCGGAAAGTAAATCATACTTTCCACCTAAGGGATACGCATTCCTTCTTTTCCAGGTAAATATGGAAAGCGTTCGCTAAAATCATTTGAAATAATTTAGCAATAATTGTTAAACAGATTACTAGCTAATGACAACTTGAAAAATCAAAAATAATTAACATTCAAAATATAATAAAATACAAAATACAAAATACAAAATAAAAATAAAATGAATATTTCCTTGTTACTTGAATTAATTTCGGACATTTCAGATTTTTTTACTTTGAGTGCATACATTAAGTAATATTATACTGATTCCGATTCACTAACCTTTGTCTCCCTCAGAATAATAATGAAAAATTCTATATTTTCATTTCTAAAAACTAATGTTTTGGATAGACTTTTTCAATCATAGAATTCATTTCATCGTACTAGAGGGCTCTAGTGGATTGAATTTGAGGATCGATTGAATTTGAGGATTGTAAATAAAGTTTGTGGTAGTTTTGTTCAATAATAATAATAATAATGATAATAATAATTCTTTCTTGATGTATTTACCCTTTTTGTATATATTTTTATTCTTTTCTGATGTATTTGATTATAAAGGGTTTATAAAGATTCAGTAATTGAAGTAATATATTATGGACGTTTCGGGTTGAACCCTTTTTCAAGATATGACAATTTAAATATTTGACAATGTTGTTATAATAAGTTTTCTCAGTAACAATAATCTGACAAATGAAAAACAAAAAGATGGAGACTTGATATGAATTATTTTTTCAGAATAAAGTTGAGCATATTTGATTCAAATTTCGAGTATCTGTTCTGTCATTAATTGCTTCAGAGTTTCTTTTGATATGAATCATTTCAAGAAATTCTCTTGCTTTTCTGTTTTTTTCGTAATCTAGAATTTTCACCGTGTTAAAATCAAATGTATGTCTTAATGTTTGTTCATGTTTATGTAATGCTGTTTGCACTTTTTTCTTTCAATTTTGTTTTGTCTGTCCAATATAAACTGCGTTACAATCTTTACATGTAATTTGGTATACGATGTTAGATTTATCATTTTTTAGTGTTTCCGATTTTAATTTCGTAAAAAGTTGTTCAATTTGAATGTGTGGTTTATGTGCTATTTTGAAATTTGGATAAGGTTTGAAAATGTTGGTAATTTTTTCAGAACCGTTTCAAATGTATGGGATTAGAATACATGTTGAATTCTCTTCTTTTTTCTCGGTATTTGTATTTAACGTGTTGTATAGTTTGTGTATACGTTCTTTCATGATTTTGTTTACGAATGATGTGGGATAATTATTTTTTAAAAGTAATGATTTTATGGAGTGTAGAATAGCGGGTTTAAGAATTGGTGAGGTTAGTTTGATTGATCTGTCTATATAGTTTATTATGATGGCTTTTTTTTGTTTCATGTGATGTGTTAAAATCGAGAATCCTATTTGTATTAGTTTCCTTCCTAAACCATTTTGTGGTGAGTTTATTTTCGTCTCTAATAATGGTCATATCCAAGAGATTTAAGCAATTTTTCGATTCAGTTTCGAGAGTGAATTTAATTTTTTCATGGAAATTATTGAGAATATTTAATATCGTTTGTATTTTATCTGCAGATGTGATAATAAGACAATCATCAACGTACCTCTTGAAAATGGTTATATCATTAATATGATTTTTATTATTCGAATCGAAAAATTGCTTAAATTTCTAGGATATGACCATTATTAGAGACGGAAATAAACTCACAACAAAATGATTCAGGAAGGAAACTTACAAATAGGATTCTCGATTTTAACACAACACATCACATAAAACAAAAAAAAACCATTATAATAAACTATATAGACAGATCAATCAAACTAACCTCACCAATTCACAGACCCGCTATTCTACAGTCCATAAAATCATTACTTTTAAAAAATAATTATCACACATCATTCGTAAACAAAATCATGAGAGAACGTATACACAAACTATACAACACGTTAAATACAAATACCGAGAAAAAAGAAGAAAATTCCGCCTATATTCCAATCCCATACATACGAAACCTTTTTGAAAAAATTACCAACATTTTCAAACCTTATCCAAATTTCAAAATAGCACATAAACCACACATTCAAATAAAACAACTTTTTACGAAATTAAAATCGGAAACACTAAAAAATGATAAATCTAACATCGTATACCAAATTTCATGTAAAGATTGTAACGCAGTTTATATTGGACAGACAAAACAAAAATTGAAAGAAAAAAGTGCAAACAGCATTACATAAACATGAACAAACATTAAAACATACATTTGATTTTAACACAGTGAAAATTCTAGATTACGAAAAAACAGAAAAGCAAGAGAATTTCTTGAAATCATTCATATCAAAAGAATCTCTGAAGCAATTAATGATAGAACAGATATTCGAAATGGGAATCAAATATACTCAAATTTATTCTGAACAAATGATTCATATCAAGTCTCCATCTTTTTGTTTCTCATTTGTCAGATTATTGTTAGTAAGAAAACATTGTCAAATATTTAAATTGTCATATCTTGAGAAAGGGTTCAACCCGAAACGTCGATAATATATTATTTGAATTACTGAATCTTTATTAACCCTTTATAATCAAATACACCAGAAAATAAAAAAGATAATAATAATAATAATAAATTGTCTTTATTGAGAATCAATATAAACATTCATTTAATTCTCAACCGGTGAAGTCTAGCTGACCAGATTAAGTCATCTACGGATCCTTACCTTAAAATATATTTAAGACCCAAACATAACAAACTATAATCAAACAAAAAAAGTAATGGCAAAAGAAAACAAAAGTTTTTACATCCCTATACCAACATGACCAAATTATTAATAGGTATAACAACCAAATACAAATTTCGATACATCACAAACTTAAATGCACAAATTATCAACCTCAATGCTATTGATCGTTGAAAATAACTCTTTTGATTTCTCTTCAGCACAAATTTAACGATTCAAGTCGAAAATATTCAACAAATCTATTGCATAGCACAAATGTATTGTATGTATAACATCGTTGAAAAATAGTTCTACGTTGTTTGGGCAATGTATTAGATCTGAGAATCGCAACCCTGACATCCCGGTGAAAAACAAGCTTCGATAACTTGGAATCGATAATTTCTAAAATAAATTCTGATTTCTGTATTGGATGGATTGTTTTAATAACAATTTCCCAATCTTACTTAACAATCTTCATTGCTCTGATAACTAACCTAACTACTAATTAAATTACTTTAATCGTGGCAATTTTATAACATTACGTTTGGATCTAAGTTATCGCTCTTTGAGTTAGGTTTGATCAAACCTGATAAAAAAGTAATCCACAAAGATGCCATCCTTTTTATGTCGTTATTCTTGATTCCCAAAGCGATAACATTGAAACTGACATAATCATTTTTCAACGGAGGATGGAAATGAAACCTTAAATAATGAAAGGCTCCAAACAAATTATACCCTTCAAAGTGAAACATAAATCAATTCAATACTTTGATTCATTCGTTTCTTATTTAATGTATAAAATGAAGGATATGATCAGAAAATAGAGTATTGTAGGCAGTTTTGATTTGGGGATCACGATTTAATGATACAATGTTCACTTTCCAGGACGAAAACTCCGTGCAAAGTCTGATTGATGCATGTATCACGGACGAAGATAAGCTGTATCTATGTGTGTCATCTCCAACAATCAAAGATAAACCGGTTCAAATTCGTCCCTGGAGGTTGTCCGACGCAGACTTTGTGTTAGACGCTTCGATGCCTTTAGATCCAAGAAAAACCGTGTTTGTTGGAGGCGTACCGCGTCCACTTAAGGCTGGTATGGCACATGTTTCTAGAATCGTTGCACAGGAAGACTAAACAGGTTTTATGTATTTTTCCAGTGGAATTGGCTATGATTATGGACAGATTGTATGGGGGTGTGTGTTATGCTGGCATCGACACAGATCCTGAACTAAAATATCCAAAGGGGGCGGGGAGGGTAGCATTCAGCAATCAGCAAAGCTATATTGCAGCGATTAGTGCACGATTTGTTCAGCTACAACATGGGGATATAGATAAGAGAGTGGAAGTGAAACCCTACGTTTTAGATGACCAAATGTGCGACGAATGTCAAGGACAACGTTGCGGCGGAAAGTTCGCTCCGTTCTTCTGCGCAAATGTAACTTGCCTGCAGGTATGTATTTGTAGAAGTAAGCCGTCGGAGAATCGGTTTTCCTACATTTCTTTCTTCCAGTACTATTGTGAGCATTGTTGGGCCACCATCCATTCTAGGCCGGGCAGAGAGTTTCACAAACCGTTAGTCAAAGAAGGAGCAGATAGGCCCAGAGCTGTTCCTTTCCGCTGGTGTTAACGTTAAAACGCTCAGCGTAGTCCTCTTAAACGCCCACTCTTTAGCTTATTACCATACTATTTTTCCAGGCGAAAGGGGACTCTACAACATATAGGCATAATTAGTAGCAGTTACAGAAACATATTTAAAATTTACCTACTGATATAAATGATATATATGTAATCATAAACAGTAATCTTCTCTTTCGCGTCGTGAATTTAAGAGTACAGTTGTAGCCAACGAAATTTCCACTTCTTTTCGACTTAGTCAACATTCGAATAAGTCACTTATCAATATAGGCGGCGTGATGAATTTTCTCCTCTCAAACACTTCTGCATAAGATGTTTTCAATTACGTACTGTTAGTATCGAGTTTAGCTTAGTGGGAAATTTTTGGTTACAACCAAATATTGGCGCGTTCGTACTCTATCCGGAAAAGAGCTTGTCGCGGGCCATTCCGGAAAGCTGTCGATAATGTTCAGGGTATTGTAAATACTAGTCTAATCGTGAGCCGTCAGCTACTGCTGGGCAGGATCCTTCCCATTAACGGCGGCTACCACTACAGGACGTCAAAGAACATTCTTTCATTCCGCTCTTTTTCCTAACGAAGCAGATCACTCCCGAGGCTCGACCTTTGGGATCGCCCGTTTCAAGCTAGTTTTGATAGATAATTGATTCGACGTGCCTGCCGAGCGGAAAGGAAGAATCTCTCACGACACTCAGTATTAACGCCGAGTACCTGACCTACTAATTATTTTATATTCCTGCCCAACCCCTGCTCTAATTATATTAGTACTCTAACAATCGCTTTCCGCTTGGTGCCCACACATTTCTATTCGTCTATAATTTTCAATAATTATTTTCGATACACGCTGAGCATATGACACATAGGAAAATGCGAAATTTGAACCGCCCTCATAAAATGAGGCAACTTCTTCTTATAGCCACTATACCCATTTTTTTAACGCTAGAATTCATGTAGTGAGTGTGCATTTGGCCGTACAACGCCCATCCTGTAGCTTCTCACTTTTCGATGTTATGTCGTTCTTGCGGATAATATTTAACCAAACTAATGATTTTCCTTGGAATTTATGGCCAAGTAGTCTCAATCATTCAATGCTGAATGACTATTTTAATGTATTGTGTTCTGATACTCATTGTTAGAATTGAAAAACGTCTAATGTTAAAAAAAAAACTAGTCGCTCAATGATTTCATCGATTCGTCTGAATTTAGGCTCTGTAAGAGTTGTAACGTGGGACAGTTTAGGATTCGTACGAGCTCTTCATTTTCCCGATAGAAGAATACCACATCATTTCAAATCAGTTGCATATGTTTCTATGTGTTGTAAGTTATGAGCGTATGAACGTGTGTGCATTAACAATATCAGCTATTCTAAGACTTTGAATTTTTAAAATTTGAATTTTTATACTAAACATTTTATAAATGGTGACTTGTAATGTTTTGATGTGTGCAATGAAATCGCTGCGCCTGTTTGGCCGTGTAAAGGTTTATCTATTTGTAACGTAATTATCGATCTACATCAGTAGGATTGAATGAAATGTTTCTTAGGATAATAATTATGTAAATAAGTGCACGGATCGAGATTGCACATTGCCATCGGCCCTTTTCCTGACCATCTTGAAAAATGGTACAAAATCATGAATCGTAAAGAAAAAATCTACTCCCTTTTTCTACAGTTTGTATAATTGCTCCCCTGATACACTACTTTGTACGGTGAGTTTTTTTCTACTCCAGCAAATTTTCTCATGATTCGAAAATTTTGTATGCTTCTACGAGATGTTGAACATATTTTAAATCGTCCACATTTTTAAGGGGATGAGTGTCCAACTGATTACTGAGTACCAAGTTTTGCAGAGACTAATATTTTGAAAATTTTGAGACTCGGGTGTATCTAGTAAATTTTTATATGTATACTTAATAGTTAATTGCATATTTTCCTGATTATCAACATTAGTCAATATTTGATATTATGAATAGATCGTGTCGTTTAGAAAAATGGGAGGAAGTAGTAGGAAATTGTATGGCCCGTATCTCTGAATTAATACACCATATTTCGCTGAGCCTTCTCTTCTAACCAGTTGATTGACCAATAAGAATTTTAGGACGTTTTGATAATTTTTGTAACGATTGATTCGAACTTATATCCATCATTAGCGAATGTATCTTTTTAGATATTGCTTTGAACTTGATGTAATGTCTCCAAGAAAAATCGTTCGAAGATCCATTTCAAACGTATATAGCCGATACGATGAAAAATTGCTTAAAATTCACTTTCGATAAACGGTGCACGAATTCCCATGATAGTTCTCAAAGAACGATTACGAAGCATGTTCAATTTTGTGCGACGCTAACGTGTAATTAATTAGTAATTGTTATTGTTCTTTATGTATACCTATTTATATTATCTCTGTGGTAAATAATAGTGAATTGCTAGTCATGTTCCTTTCCCAAAAATGTATGTGATATTTTACCTGACATTTTCCCGTTGGACCGTTTCAAGATTTCCAATCTCTTGTAACGTTGAATCGAATATGTACCCACCAAAATTTTCTAATCAAACCATACAAGATGTTTCGTTGGAATTCGGGGAATCGCGGTAACTAATGTAGACCAAATTTTTACCTATTTTTTAAGAAAGAAAATCCTTTAGCTAAAGTTTCACAAATACGAAAATCGGGAATTCACGAAGCATTTTGTAAGCTCACGATACAGAATACACTTCCCTGCTTTTTGTTGATTTGTATTAATTTGCAGTTCAGTGTTTTGTCTTGCATGTTTGATAGGGTAATTTCTCTTGAACTGAAGTCACGTGCCGCTCAAGCTAGACTCGTGATAACAGTGCACTGAGATGGAGAGTAAATCAAACTGAACAAAACAGCAATTTGTTATGATTATGTCTATATGATCTAGGAGATATTAACTCAAGATGTCATTCATTTAAAGCTAAGGTCGTGAGGTTTTATTCAATCCTTAGATTCATTTTTTTTTATCCAATATGGTTATAGTTACCTTTAGTGCAATATATCGAGTCACGACTTAGTCAAACTCGTTTTGAAAGAAATAGATATAATCAGTGGGTGTTCGAATGGGATATGGGAAATGTTTTGTAATTAGCTAGTTGGTTAACAGGGCTTTTTGGCAATCGAACGTTTCGTACTTCCAAATTATCTAAATTACAATGTTTCATCATTGGCACGATTCATAATAATAAGATAATAACGACCGACGGCATCCTGCGGAGCTTTCAATTATGTGAAACCATTCAGTTCCGATAATCAGCCACTGATTATAGAAAAACATTTCGAATCTTAAATGCATTGTTAGTCCTCTGGTCTTGTCGGTTTTTGTCCGAACGGATTACAGACTGTTGATTAGCACCAAAGTAGATTAATTATATTTTTTGTAATGCGTTATTACTGAAGAATATTTAAATTGTTTTTATAATTATTTTATACACTTTTGTATGTTTGTTAGCGACTTGAAATAAGATTTGTAAACTTCATGAGGGAAGTTTCTTGTTTATCGTTTTGTTAGATACAGACTTTATGTTTTATATAAATATTATATGAATAACGTCAATTTGTATTTATTTGATAAACAGCTGTTATAGAACTTCTAACAACTGTGTTTCAATAATCCTTGGTATCTGGCGCCGTTTTGAGCAATACCTGGTTCTCTAAGCAATTAGCGAAAAAAGTTTCTCATTTATATCTTTTTAGTTTACTTCGCACTCATAAGTCAAAGGAGATATTTTTTGGGAACATTAAATTTAAAATACATGAATGCGATGAAATATCTTACCGCTCTAGTTTAAAGTAGAGAAATTTTCTTCAATATGTATTGAGCATTGAACCATAAATTACATAATAGGGAATTTTATTTATCATAATATTCATTTGATGAAGGTATCATTTTTATAAACAAGGGTTCCAAAAAAATTTGGAAGATCTCTCGGATTCAGATAGAACATTAAAAAATAAGATGGCAAGTTCCCATAATTTTTTTTCTTTCCTAGCAGCCCTCCCTACGAAGGTACGGCCTCCTAAAGGACGCCTCTGGTAATCAATTTTTCTTGAATAACTTTTAAACTACTCAAGTTAATTTAATGAAAATTTAATACCATAAGCAGTAGTAAGGACCTCTTGAAATACTGCCGTCAAAACATAATTAGCTTGTTTAGTTTATCAGGGGTGGACTAGGTTGTACCTTTTATTGCTTACATTTTACCCTGTATGATAGAAGTTAAAAAAAATTAATTTGAATACTTTGAACATTAAGTTGAAGAAAAGGTACTCTTGTTCATTGTCGATAAAATCAACAGTTTTCGAGAAAAAAAAAATTTTTTATTTTTATTGAAGAGAAACCATGATTTCTAATTTTTTTGTCTGCAGCAAAGTGTGCTACGAAAGACATTCAAGAAACAGGAACGTTACAGTTTAGGTTATTTAATCCGACAAAAATAACAAGATTTTAAAAAATGCAGTTTAAAAGTGAAAAGAAAAATTGATTACCAGTGGCGTCCTTTAGGAGGCTGTACCTCCGTAGGGGGGACCGCTAGAAAAAAAATTATGGGAACTTGTCATCTTATTTTTTAATGTTCTATTTGAATCCGAGAGATCTCCCACATTTTCCCGGTATAATGCAATGGACAGACCCAGTTATTACTGTGCCTTGATTTTGAAAAAATATCTTTCAGTTCATTAGAAGATATACAAATATTGCAAAGAATGCAATGTTTGGAAAATTCGACAGGTGGAATATCTTCCTCCAATATCTAGATCATTTGATATATGTACGTCGATTCGTCTGGATACAAATTTCTCCCAGAACGAATCGTATCAGTATACGTTTTTAATTTCATGGTATTGAAGGAACGATTGATTTATTGACATAAAAATTGGAATTCCAGTCGTCTAATCTTCAGCTTCGCGTTTTGTTGTATTGATTTATATTTCAAATTTGCAGTTTGGAATTTCAATATTCTAACTTGAAACGAATTGCTCAGAACTGAATATCTGTTTAGCAGGGTTGAGCTTTATGGTGTTTTATGGCAAGTGCAATTATTTTGAAACTTAGGAATAACAAGTTTTACAGGATGGCTCAGGGAGCTGAAGTAAATCGAAAATCAAGAGTGCCATGTTTTCCCACTGTGTCCACTGTGCCAGAAAACGATTGAGAACAAAGTTTCTGAAAACAGTAAATAAACATGTACCAAGTGAAGTAATTTCTCAATACAACTTTTACTGAAAGATGGATTGGGAGAGGTTGCCCCATGCCATGGCCTCCTAGATCGCCGGACCTCAATCCACTGGATTTTTTCTTCTGGGGATCTTTGAAAGAAAACGTCTATCAGACATCTGTTTTGGATTCGCAAGACATGATGGCTCGTATTCAGGCAGCTGTTACGTTAGTGGATGGGAATATGCTAAAACGGATTCGAGAATCGATGATGGTGTAGAAGGCGGTTTGTTTGAACATTTGTTGTGATAGCAGCAGCGCATTCAGCAATTTCTTCGTACTAATTTATCTCTTTTGAAAGAGTTTGTTCTCAATCGTTTTTTGGTCATATCTCTCAAATAAAGGACAATCGGAATAAATGGCATTTTGATTTATTTCAGCTCCCTGAACATACACCTGAGAAAATGTGTGTCAATTTTGAGACACCCTGTCTAATATTATTGCTAGTGGTTCGTTTTTACAATAACAAAAGATGGAATAATTTGAAGGTGCCCGATTTTTTATTACGTAGCTAGATTAAACTTATAATCGACTGGAATAATTATTTCTTATATATTTTTCAAACCATCATGAAAAATAAATTATGAATTAAAGAGTTAAAGCACCACGAAAACATTTTCCTCCACACGTATTGGTCTTCGATAGTGAATCGTAAGTAGTAAATAGTGCTTAAGTAAGTAGTAATAAGCAGAAGTTGAGCATCAGTCATAATTTGTTCACAGAAATAAAAGAAAAAATACCGATGGAATGTTAAAGGGCAAAATTAAAAAAGAAAATGACACATTTCTCTTCAAGATAAACACTGTCATGCCATACTTTTCATTTCGTAATTCAATATGTTCTATGTAGATACCTACGCAGATCTGCTCACCGACCGACAGGATCTGGGACGGTTGGTGAAAAAGCTAACGTTAAACGTGGAGATTTTGCCGAAAATAATACGCGAATGCTCGAAATAAATACCGAGTAAAAATAAAACAGAACAAGGTTAACCTATTGATAATAAAAATATAGGTTAGGCATAACACAATTTAAATCAATATATACCATGGTCCCCAAATATTCCCAGATTTCAATTTGGGTCATTCAAACGAGAAACGCTTTAGCCCGTTTTAAGGATTACTTTTCTTTATCCAAACACCTTCCAATTCTAATACCAGGCTTTTGGTGGATTCATATTCGCGAATAGCACCCACGGAGGGAAACATGAAAGAGATTTTTCATGAATAAATATTTGCAGAGTTTCGGGATGGGAATGCATTTTAGCAGTTCGGTTACGAACGAGATTCAGAAATATCCTTTTTATCTACATAGTATTGCTAAGTTTATCAAATCCATTAAGTTAGATCTCCCTTATTTGACGTCATCACCTCTAATTTGCAATGCCCCAGAGTGAGGAAATTTTTTTTACGATGCAGTAATTATATTGGACATAACACATTGACTATTGATGTATTAGTACTTATAGGTGCAAATTGCGAATGCATAATAGATGCACAAGAGTGAGGCGACAGATTGTCAGATATTTTGGCAAAATTTCAATAGGCTCCTAAAGAAAGCTCCGATATTAGTAGTATGTGGTATTACAACAGTCAGTGCGAGACATTCATGTGACGAGTGTGGTGCCGAAAGTCATGGAGGTCTGTAGGGGGTCTTCATGGCGCTTGGTAATCCTTGGGGTCATCCTTCTCGCCAGTGCCTTGCAGGGTATGTCTATTATAACATTTACCAAAAAACCCATTTAAACGAAATTCCTAAGATCGATATCTTCTTTTGGCCGGTCCACGAAATTTCTGCAGAATATTTAGTTTACGACAAATGAAACCAATGCAGTTATGTAATAACACGACATAACTTTTTTTCACTAATATCGTTCACGGTATTCGAATTCAACCTCCAAGTACTGAACGTTCTAAAATTAATCTTTTTCCATAAATAACGTTGCGTGTAATCATCCACCTAAAAATACGCAAGTACAATAATTGTCACCTGAATATCTCCTTTATTTGAAATTATATACACGATAGTCATATAAGGTCTTTCCCGACGTTCAAATTTTCGAAATACTCAGGTTGACCCACCGACCGCAATGTCTAAACTAGAATCTCTTTACGAACAATGGACTGGGGTGTTATCTTTTTCGAATTTAGGTCTTGACTTTTCGCGACTTTCCGGAAAGAATGCAGATTTTCCACAGTTTACCGCAATTTCAACAAGTTATTTGTGTAACAATTGAAATGCTGACATAGATGTTAATATTGACCTTTAAATGGTTTCTGAATTAATGCCAGGTTTCGTTTCGAATTAGGTACCTGAATAAAATGTGACAAACTCGCGGAATTTGAGATTGAAAATTCGCAACGAGCTCAATTATCGCAAACATTTTTCCAACAAAAAGCAATTAGTTTCCTAGGTTAGTAAACAGTCTGTGAAGACTCAACTATTTTCACATTGTCGTTCTTTTCGGGCTCAGCCCAAGATTACAACATTATGTATTTTTTCCCATAAAACGGTTGATCTAAATCTAGAGGAGAGCTTCATTTAATGACGATATAGGCAGTGCGCCAAGCGTAGCTCTCCTAGACTCTGTTACATATTTAGAACAGTTCGAAGTCAAAGCAAGAACGATTTTTAAATTCCGCAAAATTCGATTTTGGATAGTTATCACCATCGGAAAACTGATCTCAGTTCGCGCGTCATTGCGATATTCGATATGAGATAACTCCACTTTCAATTGAAGGTGTGCAAGGCGAAGTCGAGATTGAAGGGCCCTCCGAATCCGAATGCCGGCCTTATATAGAAAAAGCACTCCGACAATTTGAAAATGTTGAGGCCGGAGACGCCGATGCAGACGACAGCAATCAACAAGCTTCTAGCATAGATATTGTTAGTGTAGAAGAAGCGCAGAGCAGCGAACAACGAAATTCGAATCAATCTGGAGAAACCATCGAAATACAAGTGAGTGAATAAATCGAATATTTTCCTAATTTTATTGAACGTATCAACAGGAGAACGTCGCCGACGAAGCGGAACAAACTGAAGTGAGTATCTTCATAGTTCTGGATCAAGAATTATTTTTATGTGAAAGTTCTTCTAGGAAACGCACCAAGAGGATGACGGCACTGACAACGATATTCCCGCCGGCGAAGAGACTAAATCTGGCGAAGATATAGAAGATAGTAAAGAAAAATCTGAAGAAGTTCTCCAGTCACATGTTGAATCAGAGGAAACGAAAGAACAGCCGGAGGAGGAGATTGTCTCCATCACAAACGAAGAGCAATCACCTGACCAGAATGAAATTTCAAGTAGTGAAGATCAACAAAAGCAAGAATCAACTGAAGACCAAACTCCCCAAGAAGAGCCTTCAGTCGAAGACACCAGTGATACATTATCAGGTGAAACATCGAAAGAGGACGAACTGAAAGTAGAAGAGCAAGCAGACAAACCTTCATCAGAAACCAGTAAAGAGGAAGCTGAAATAAAACCGGAAAGTTCTCAGCAAGAGAGTCAGGAAGAAACCCCATCAGAAAATGATCAAACCGAATCCGCTAGTCGAGAAAACGAAGCAGCAGGAGCAACTAGTGAAGAAGATACAAAATCTGAACAACAACAAGAACAAAGTGATGAATCTAACGAAAACCAACCCGTCGAAGAGGTGCACGAGGAAGCGAGCATCGAAAAACCGAGTGCAGAAATAACTGATGAACTTTCCGTTGAAAAAACCACACCAGAGTCTTCTGAAACTCAGGATACAAAGGAGGACAGTTCTCACGAGGAAACCCAGGCTGTCTCAAACGAAACTATCGAAGAACAGGCAGACGAACCACAAATTGTAAAAGATACAGTAATTCCTACAGAAGAACCAACCAGTGAAGAAAGTGACAAAAAGGAAACCGAAGTGAGCGAAGAAAGTAAGGAGGCTTCACAACCGGAAGGTAGTGATGAGTCTCAAGAATCACCAGACGCGAAAGAGGACGTTCCAGTGGAGGACCTCATCATTGATTTCGATATACCCACGAACTTGCGAGACAGAGATCACGTTGAAAGTTTGTTGAAAATTGATCGTGACGCTACAAAGACTGAAGAAATCATCGATAGAATATCTGAAATAACATTGCGGGAATTGAAAAGGCTATATGAAAATGCAATAAAACCTTTGGAAATTTTGTACAAATACAGAGATCTAAGCAACAGGCACTATGGAGATGCTGAAATATTCTCAAAACCGTTGATTTTATTCATGGGACCGTGGAGTGGTGGAAAATCTTCTATTATCAATTATCTGTTGAACATTGAGTATAACGATACGGCACTTAGAACAGGTAAGTGCACGTCATAATCCTCTTGGCGAATTAGTTAATGTAATTTTCAGGAGCCGAACCATCTCCCGCTTATTTCAATCTACTTATGTACGGCGAGCAGGAGGAAATTTTGGATGGCACTCAATTGGCAGCTGATTACACATTTTCCGGCTTGCAGAAATTTGGGCAAGGTTTGGAAGAACGCCTTCGCGGTGTTAAATTGAACAACAAATTCTTGGAAAAAGTGAATATCGTTGAGATACCTGGCATTCTTGAGGTGCGGAAACAAGTTTCGAGAGTTTTTCCGTTCAATGACGCTTGTCAGTGGTTCATTGATAGAGCCGATATTATATTCCTCGTTTATGATCCTTCAAAACTCGACGTCGGTCCAGAGACCGAAGCTATATTGGATCAATTGAAAGGAAGGGAATACCAAGTGAGTTATGAACTATTGTGCGATTGTAACTGCTTTATTGATGTTTTATTTTGGAACTAGACTCGTATTGTACTCAACAAAGCCGATCAGGTTAAACCTGAAGAATTGATGCGAGTACAGAGTGCGTTGATATGGAACATTTCACCTCTGATGTCCTCGCCACAGCCACCGATAATGTACACAACGTCACTCTGGTCGCGACCATTCGAACAATGGGCACCAGTTCGATTATTGCAATCTCAAGAACGCGCTTTCTTGAGAGATCTGCGATCTGCCATTGATAAGAGAATCGAGAACAAGATAGCTGGCGCACGAAGATTTGCTGTAAGTCTGAGTGTCGGTGAAGTTGAATATTTCCATAACATTTATTTGTAGGTGCGCGTCAGAAATCATGCTAAGATGGTGGACTGCTACCTGACTACTTACTACAATCATAAGTCAATTTTTGGCAATAGGAAACTCGTTTCCGATGCCATTATCGAACATCCTCAGGATTATCACATTTACGAAGGCCTCTCGACATTGACGAACATATCGCGGTACGATCTACCGGATCCTGATGTTTATAAGGATTTCTTCAGGCTCAATCCCCTCTACGAATTCCAGCAGCTATCCGCTACTTGCACGTACTTCCGCGGATGCCCTATCAATAAACTAGATGTAGCCATCGCATATGATCTCCCAGAATTAGTTGGAAAACACAAACGTCTTGTTGAAAGTGCTCTAGCGGAAAGTAGTCAGGAGGAGCCTCAAGGAAGTTGAAAGAAGATTGAATGGAGTCGTGTATGTTCCCAGGTATGAGTGGGCACATAGGCCTACTACAAACAGAGACTGTAGATACTGCCGATGTCCGTTGTTGGTTCATGCAAAAGACGTCGGTAGATAATTTCCTTAGGGTGTCTCTAAATTGAGAACCTATATTTTTAGAAATTAACCAAGAGGCACCATACAATTTCCAAAGACAATGAAATAAACTCAAGCTTACGTAGTATCCTGCATCGTATTTTATACCGCATTTACGACTTTTTGCTAACGGAGTGTTATGGCCAAATTTATCCCCGAGTTGAAAGTTTGATATCAGATGTACAATTTTTTATCGACAGCTTCGTTGCATTAAGCGATGTGTAGTTTGTGCACAATATTCTAGTCATGACTACTTATGTATTTTGTTTCTTTTCATTTTTTATTTCTATAATAGAGCTAATCTGATGAATGTCACTTATAAGTGAGATTAAATTGAATTTTTAATTGTGTACTTCATTTATTGGCGGAGGTTGATGTTTTTGCCAGTTGAGGTGGTAAATATGTGATAACAGTTTTCAAAATTCTTTATTGAATGTTAATATATAATTTATATATTTACCTACAGTAAAACAGTATCAAGAATGTTTTCCACTTCCGACGAACGCTGAATACCGTGTTCTTAAAATTTTGACATAATTCTATCGTTCGAGCAAGTTTTAACCCTAAGTGCACCCTTAGAATGTGCCTGGTCCAGTATCATTAACATTGTTTCCGAAATTGAACTGAATGTATCCTTTGTCAATTAAAAGAACTATAGATAGTATAGCATCTCACTATCATAATATATTTTCTAGATACAGTATATAATGTTGATAATTACATCGCCATCAGCTACTTCCTTGTAATACGGTATTAAGTTCGTTCATACGTGTACCGTATCAGATGCTTAGACATTGTTCGCTCTGAAACTTAAGAATATCGAAATAAATTTCTTCATTAGGCCCGAAAGTAGTGTCCGTATTACTCCTTGGGGTTAATTGCCGGCACTGTCACGAGGAATTAAACTCGATACTTCACGTCACCTCTGACATAAGGCCAGCAATATATTCCCCAGCAAAAGTATTGCACTCTCTGGGAGTTCTGGCGCTGAATTGCCGGAGTGAACGGCTGCTGGCAACTCGCCTGTAACATGAAAGTTTCCATCACCTATTTGAAAGTTTATTTATTGATAGAATTCAACGAATTCAAGAAACTCAATTTGAAATAAGTAACGAAACATAGTAAACATAACGTGCGGCTTCGGGAAACCAGAATTTTACCGTCGAGAACGTGCACGGCAATGGTGGCCGACGCTAAACTTCCAACCGCACAGGTATAGTTTCCGGAGTGTTCTTTCTCTAATGGGGCTATATGCAAGGAAGACGTTGCTGCATCCATCGTTTCAGATCCATTGTAGCTGTAAAAGGGAGAAAACGAATGTCAGGTTATTCAGATATCTTTTTCCGCTACACAAACACCTAAGGGTTCTGCACTCGCTCTGGCAAAAATGCCATTCGTCCTCAAAGCTATTCGGTGAGGAATTTTGAGAGTATTCGCCGAAAAACCAGACATTTTCCGCCTCGAAACTACGTCGTTGACTATGAAAGGGAATTTGGATATAGTAATGTTTTAGAAAATGGAAAACTGGATGGTTCGTATACTCTTGATGATAATACACATGAATTATCAAATGCTTAAAAATATATGTCGAGATCGTGAAGGCTTTAATGCAGCCATTTTCCATGCGATACCAAATTTCGTAGAGCGGTTAGATAATACCTTTTTCACAAGACTCATTCTTTATGGAACGCTTTTCCTATAACATCGTTACATGATACGAACGAGACAATTGCGCTATGTAATTGTTTTTTGAAACTCACTAGAAAAGGATGACTCCTTCGAATTTAATGATTTGTTTTCCTCTGTCTAATTCAATCTTAAGAACACTATGAGGAACAAAATATTTATTTCGGATCAGACCAAAAAAGACGATCGTTAAATTCAAAAGATCCACAAGTATGCAAGTTTTTGAAAATTTTTGAACGAAAAATCATAGTAGGAAAACCTGAAATTTCTCTATCAATTTATTCAACTTCTTTATGTCCATGGATTTATTTCCATTTATCGCTAGCATGGTTGAAGACTCGCCATCGCTTTTTGTTAGTTATCATGAAATCCCGAATGTGGCACAACTATCCCAACTCCCATGTCTAACAAATGTTGAAGATTTTCATTTTAAGATAGAAAGCATTGAATTTTTCTATATCCACATTAAACCTATTCTTCCCCTAGATAACAGTAATCGCAGTGTTAACCTACCGGTTCAAAATGTTTATTGCGCTATGCTGCAGGAAATAATTGTTTTTTATCGGCACCAGTAAAAGGTTTTCGAGATTTTCCATAAATAAAATTTTTGCCTCATTCCCGAGAAGATTGTAATCGTAATTTAATTCAGGTGAATTATAATTGAGGGTAAGAAAATATTAATCACGTTGAGATTAGGAGAGCTTCTGCTTTTTCTGGGGACCTGAGGGAAACTGAATCCCCTCACGGTTTGTATGAGGAAGTCGATTTTCAACTGATTTTCTAAACATGACATGAGTTTCTACAGATTATTCAAAGGTTTCCATGCGTCACTATTGGAATGCAAACTTATATTTAAATATTAATCTGAAATTTTCAGTTTCTTACCTTTTTGGTTCATTGAACGGAGAAATTCAACATATTTCTAATGAAAAAAGCTTGTTTTGAATCCTAAGAGGACGCACAAAACATTTCTTTCAGGCGATCCTGTACAAAAGTGGTCACGCCTACCTATTGTAGAAACTGTGCGGAAATGTCTTTCTCGCACAGATAGAACTAGTTTGATTCGTGCGGAAAAGTGGTGACATCGAATTGAAACCTATTCCAAATAGTACGAGAACATAAGAGAACATATCGTTTCATTAACGAAAAGCATAACTTGATTCAATTCGCCAATTTTTCAATTCTAGATTCATGAATTAATAGCTTTAGGTTTTTCTGTGTCGCGGAGTTTCAACCTTATAGTCAAAGTTATCCTCAGTAGAACAAACGTCAAGACCAGACATAGAATATTACTTGCAAGAAAGACGTTAAAGAAAAGAGTTGATTTGGACTACTTCGTTCAGCTTCGTTTAACTTCCTGTCATAGACAAATTGGATTTTAAGTTGCCACCACAGATGACAAATACATTGTGTGGTTATCATTGCTCAATAATGCGTCGTTAGTATTGTGGGAAGTGGTTGAAGTATTGTCGACTATTTATTAATATGAGCCGAAAAAACGTTATTAACATGCAAAATGACAAAAATATCCTTTCAGAAATAGTGGAGGTTGCTATATAAAACTATTGTCAATAATTCCAAAAGGAAGGTACGAAATAGCATAAACAAATAAAGTTGTCTATTAATCAATTATTCAGTTTTACTTGAGATGAAAAGTGTCGTTCATTAATCGTGGAAAGTCAGATTTCATTGCTCACTTGCCGCCGCTTCGGCAAACTGACACTCTCATGAAATCATCGACTTTCTGCACTCGTTATGAAATAAACTATTTCAGGCGACCACGTACGAAAGTATTATATATTGTCATGCCTGCCTATTGTAGAAATTTGACAATTGCATGCAAGTGTGCGGAAATTTTTTTCGGCACAGGTAGAACCGGTTTGATTCGTGCGGGAAAGTGGTGACATCTGATTGAAACCTACGCTAAGTACATAGGAATAGATGATGAGTTTAGTTCGTATATATCATTAAATATCAATGACGCGAATGAGCCACCAGAACTCAAGAGAACATTTCGTATCATGAACGAAAAGCATTACTTGATTCAATGCGCCACATTTTCAATTCTAGATTCATGAATAAATTAGTTTACGTTTTTCTGTGTCGCAACCTTATAGTAAAAAATATCCTGAGTAGACCAAACGTCAAAACTAAGCATAGATGGGAAATTTAGTTCATATATCTAATATTCAATGTTACTTGCAAGAAAGACATTAAAGAAAAGAGTTGATTTGGACTACTTTGTTCAGCTTGCTTTAATGCGCTATCATAGACAAATCGGATTTTAAGTTGTCACCACAGATGAGAGTGGTTATCATTTCTCAATAAAACGTCGTTAGTATTGCTCGAAGTGGTTGAAGTACTGTCGAGTATCCATTTACCTGAACCGAGAATACGTTTATAACATGCAAAGTGATGAAAATATCCTTCCAGAAATAGTGGGGGCTGCTGTATAAACCTCGTCAGAATTATTACTAACAAATCAAAAAGGGGGGTACAAAATAACATAAACAAATAAAGTCGTTTATTATTTTCGCCAGATAGTCATCTAGAAGAAGAAGAATGAATTATTCAGTTTTACTTGGGATGAATTCTCATTGAAAAGTGAATTCCATTTGAAAAGTGTCGTTCGTTACGCGTGGAAAGTCAGCTTCGCTTCGCTTCGCCTCGTTCGTCAAACTGACATTCGTATGAAATCATCGACTTTCTGCACTCGTTATGAAATCTACTATTTCACAATTAGAAGGAGAATAAGTTATCAATGTAAAAAACTGAAATGCCATCACATTCGTTAGTATACTGTTTTGCATTCTTAAAGGAAGTTTATAGTCCAACATTAATTCACATTTTAGTTGATGTTTATAAGCGCAATGTTTCAATTAGTGTGTGTGAATGGAAGTAACCACATTTTTACGTCCTTCTGTGATTTCTTATGTACGTTTTGACCTACTAAATTATAACCATATTTGGCACGACATTTGAAAACGCTAGTGAAGTCTTTATGTGGAACGAAAACCTCGTATCATTTATGCATTGCCTCAATTTTACTGAAATCTGTTATTCGATTAACACTTGGAAAAGGTTATATTACCAACAATATCGAACAACTGAGGATGCGATAAAAATATAGCTTTTAAACTTCATTGAATTGTTTTGAAAAAATTATCTCAGCAAAAGGTAAATTTGTTAAATTCGTAATATAAATTCTAAAACCATATTTTTTTGAACTTCTCATAGATGAATTTCAAATAATTCGTCATAAATTTCGCAAACAAGTGAATAATTCGAATATTTTTAGAATCGTATCCAAATTGAAATAAACTTTCGTTGTAGCTCCCCATTTCATTTGAATAAGTGATGACGCGTAGCACTACGGCGCTGTTCAACGTGAAAGCATCCCCCATATAACATGTGAGACTAGGAAAAAAGATGTATAATAGATTTTCTCAATTTTCTATTATCGAATGGATGCTTTTTAATCATTGAATGGGAAGATTGTGAAGAATGTACCTATTAAAATGTTGAAGTGGATTGTACTCAGAAAACTGAGTGTATTCAGATTCACGAATTTATCAGTGAACTTGTCATCTGCGAATTTCGTCAAGATGAGGGAAACGTCAAAATTTGAATATCGATGAGATTTGCTTGACTACTGAATATTTTAGATCCTTTATCTGTCCGCGTAGGTGGCATAGGACCTACAGCTCGGTTATGATTACAATTTAGAATATGCTAGTGAAATGTGATGAGCTGAGGTGTTGTAGGTATTAATGTAATGGAATAAAAATGTATCCGTTTGTATTCATCAATCTTTAACGATTGAAGGGGAGCGAAAGATGTAGCTCTGATAGCAATAAGAGGGACGTGCTTCCATTTCAATCAAGTCTCGTTTTTATTCATGTTCGTTTCTTCAGGTTTTTTTTAGATGAATTGACTGAGACAGATTTATTATCCAGACCCAGATCGGGGGTTATTTCTCTAAGAGAAAGTCGGTACCTGGATCCGGTAATCAAGGTGTGGTAGATGGCGAGTTGATTAATTGCCCAACAGTTTTTTTACAAACTTTTATCCAATTTCTGTGTATACGAACATCGAGCTGGAAACTGCCGTATCACATCTTAAAGTTTCGCAATTCTTTTTATTCCAGAAATTTGATTTAGGCATAGATTCGAAGGAGTTCTCAGTTATTTTCCTCTTTCTCACAATATAATAATGAAATCCCTCACCTGATTCCGTTCACAAGAACTTTGTCGTCACGTTTCCACAATAAGGGGGAAGTCGAACCCCGAAGTTGTCTCGCAGTGCAAATCAGCTCCAAGTTGCTCCCTACTCTGTAATAACGTTCGTTCACCTCCCTGTGCAATTCGTCTGATATTGTTACTTCTGGAGCTATAAAAAAGTTTGAATAAATAAAGCAAAACCTGTTCGTTAAGTGGAGTAGCAGTTTGTAAATCCCTTTTCGTTAAACTGCCTTGTATAATAGATGTCGCTCGTCACAGGAATCACGGGGGAGGATTTGTAATTATTATTATTAAATACGTATTAAACTTGCATGTCGAAATTTCGCCCGCAGCTACCTACTCCATCGTCTTGTCAGTTTTGGTTTTGGAAGGGAATTAAGCGATTACGGATAATGGAATTTGAAATTGCGTGTTTGATCGTTTCTGGTTGCTACACTGTTCGATGTTTTGAACTACCTACTCAGAGAGGGAAATTTACATGACAAATTTCCGTCCGTTTTCAAGTGCGAAGACACCTTATCCCGAAAGGATTAAGCGTCCGAAGAAGTGGAAGCTTATCCTTAGAATCTGTATTTCAAAAATCTTACTAGTCAAATGGCCTTTTCAGGTCGGCCGTGGAGTTTGCGAAATCCTTTACACGACACTAACGTATCTCCTCGAGGATGCAGCTTTTTCTTGGATCTTAGGAAAACCGGCTACGTAGTCAGATGGAGAGTGAACCATATTTCTCTGACAAATTTGATGAATCTTGAAATTTAATCTTTCATTTGTTGGCAGCTCTTCAAGTTGAGTTGAGTCAACAATTTCAACGTTACCACCGTCAAGTTTAAACTTCAATTAGTCATGTCAAATAAGTTGAGAAGTTGGGGTCCAATCGGGAAGAAGTTGAATCCGTGGGGGTTTATCTGGTTAATGACTCCGTGAAGAACCGATTTGTGACCGGAAATTCGTTCGACTTTACTAGCCCGAATTTGAAAGTTTTTATTTTTGTTACGGCTTCAGGGTAATAGGTCAGACGAAAGCTTGACGTATATATACGTAGCATTTTAATGGAAACAATAAATCGCGCAGCGAATCTAAACTTAATTATTCCGAATTGGTGGAAATTTCCGTTCTACTTTAAACTTTTCTCCATTTCGAGAGTTTTTGCTTCGGTCGTATTAAAAAAAATTATAACAACTGAAGTTCAAGTCGGGACAACTTTTATCGGGCGAAAAGTGAATGTATAAATTATATAAATGTTTCGCGAGACGCGGACGATAGTTGGTGGATGAGCAAAAGCTACGTTGTGGGCTGACCTCACAAATCAAGACTTGCCCGATGTAATTGACGTAAAAAGCCTATCGTATTTCATAATATGAATTTTTGATTTATTATTCCTGCCTTCTGGATACCGTGCATATTCTATTTCCATTTTTAATTAGTCCATGCAAAAACAAACAGGCGTTCGCATTGATGATCAAATATCAAAACAATTCGAATGAGATCGATTCGCTTTGACAACTGGGAGAATGTATTTCACCAAACATCACGTAATCTGCAGATCAAATCGATATTTACCGTTATATGGGCTCTACAAAGGTGAATTTTATTTCAGCCAGCCTTTCATGTTCTATTTGTGATCCATAAACAGGAAAGTTTTATGAAAAAACTGGCTCACCTGTTACTCTAAGGAAAACTCGTTTGATCTTCGGGGGATGGGTGGCCACCTGACACTCGTACAAGCCTTGGTCCCTTCGAGTGACGTAGATAATCTGAAGTCTGAAATTGTTGGGATATCGAAAACTCAAAGTGATTCGCTCGTCGCTGCTGTAGGTGCTTCTGCCCACTGTGAGAAGATGAAAGGAATCTTCTTTGTGATGCGACCAGGTGACCTGTAATGTGTTTCGCAGATGCGTATCTAAGTAACCATTCACACCGAAGTAATCCAACGGCAAATAAGATGTGACAATATGACGGAAATGACATCAAACCTTCTCGACTCCTAACATTTCCAGATATCGAACCACTCGGAGGTGATGAACATTAAAGGCACGTACACCGACGCACCAGTAATGTTGAAGATAATCAAAAACCTCATTAAGCTGCTAGAAAGAAGTGGCACTTACAGACGCTGAAAGTATGAGAGAAAACCGCCACAATATAACACCAATTATAACGGCGTTCTGCCGTCGCGAAATGACATAATTTCTACCAGAATGGAAGCTGGAAAATGTTAAGCTCGCGATGGAAACTCCATCGTTGCGAACGTCGGGCCTGATTTATTCGCCGACTTAAACATTTATTCGGAAAAACAATCAAGTGGGATGTGTACGGAATGCAAATTTTTCTTCGTACTTCCCCCATTCAACTTCGAGGACCTTCGTCCACCAGAACAATCTGATATCATGCCATAAAAAACTCAAAAACAGCTTTGCTTTTCGACTATTTCTGTTGCTCACTTTCTTGTACCGAATTTCCATCTGGCACCGTTGGCGAAGCTGGAGATAAATCGTTCGAAGCAAAAAATTATTTTCCACGAACCGACTGGTTGTTACATGATTTAGACACTAGTTTATAGATCAAACGATATTTGTATCAAAACAACCAATTTCTACTCGCAACCATGCCCCAATGTGAAAAATTGAAGAGAATTGGATTAACTCCAAAACGATTCATTCAAAGTGGGAGAAAACGTCAGAAACCATCGAAACAATTCACGATTCGTGGAAATTCATGTATATAATAAATTGAAAACAGCTTTCAGTGTTTTAGTACAATTGGCGATTTTGATTTTTCACGCACCATAGAACTTTCGAACTGCATTCTGCATTTCTGCATACATTTCAATGAATTGCCTGAAAAAAAAACACTTCCATAATGACGAATTTGGGAAAATGTTGTGGAAAGCCATTAGACTACAAGTCCACTGACGCTTATACTACGAAGGCTTCGTTAACTCCAGGAATAATAAGGTCAACTACGGTATTCAAATTTTATGTTCAGGAAGTTTAATCCGGATCGATAAAAATAAATGTGAATGAATTTTGTAGACATTACGCACCTGCAGTCCGACTGCGTAATAACGCTGTATCTGAGCAATCGGCTGTGTTAACTACACATTTTAGGAGCAGTGTACGCATTCGGTTGCACTGCACAATTGAACTCTGATTTACAGTGATAAATAGTGCAGCTGCTATTGTTAATCATACACTTTGCTCAGTTACTCTCCAATTCTATTAATACCGGCCAACTGTAAATAGGTTCATTTCCGATTTTCATTGAAAACTGTCGATGTGTTGTTTGAACCATCACATATTTCAACTGTTTAATATTTTATTTGAGCGAACCCTCAGAACCTGGCCGTGAACGTTATTTGACATAAATAATAGTCGGTATTGTAAATGGAATTCATTTCATGCCGTCTGGACTGCTATTTACTCAGATAACTGTGCAAATCGAAAAAGGATTTCCCTTTTATTTGTTTCAAATATTCAACGGTGGAAAAGCGGAGAAGCCTATTGTGGGGATGATTTACATCGCACCCCAAGTGAAAATTTCGGTCGGAATTATGCATAAAACCTATAAAAGAAGTAAGTGTTCCAAACTAATTGATATTAGTCGGTAATGAAGTTTTAGCTAAAACTAACTCTCTTAAGCTGGCCGTCCATTAGGTCGGTGGAGCGGTGAGCGCGGCGCGGCGCCGGAATATCCGTTTGGAAGTTTCAGTAGAAACTTATGGGAGTCCGTCGACTAGGTCGGTATCGCAGAGCGGCGCAGGGCGGTCGAAAAATCTCCGCGCTGGAGATCTTTCGAGACTTCTGGAGCGCGGCGCGGCTCGCCGCCGTTCCGCTCTACCGACCCAGTGGACGGACGACGGAGCGGAATTATCGCAAATTTGGTCGTTGTTGACGTCATCTGTTTAGTCTAGACATGAAGATATTTGTCGATATGCGTGCACAATTCTTTATTCCAATAGATTCCTCCCTCTGTTCACTTGCATTTAATCTCGCGATGTTTTTTCTATTGATACGGACACGCAGAATAAGGGTCCGCTTCACGAAATTGTGTAGTTTGCCTTTCAATTTCAGGCCTTAATAGTTGCCAAAGCTTAAAAAACATGTCTGGAGACATCCTGAAGTATTTAAAAAATTTTTTTTCGTCTTTAAGCAAATCGTCGAAAAGGTGGTGAAATTTGCCAAATTCTTTCCTTTTCATATTAATGTCATGAACCCATTTCCTCTTTTTTCGAACTTTTTCTTCTTCTTCAGCATCCGCCAAAGTAGCAAATAGACAAACTTCTTCGTAATGCGAACAACGATTCAACGATAACTGACGCGATAATTCGGTATATCGTTTTACCGACCTGGCCGCCCGCCCCACAATGGACGAACCTACACTTTTTGGCGGCGCGCCGCGCCGCGCCGACCCACCGACCTAATGGACGGCCAGCTTTAAGGTTACCGATTTCATTCAAAATAAATTGAAGTGTTCGAGCAGATAATAAAAGATTCGAACATCTTAGCCACAATGAGTGTTATGTATTGCTAATGATTCAAAATAAAATTAGGAAAAAAAAAACAAGTGTAAGCAAATTTTGGTAGTTGTGCAATGAGGAAACATATTAAAAACTTATGTCGTCGAGGGAGACATTACAGATTATTACATCTAAACAAAAACCGAATGTAATTCATAACACCATAGACATAGGCGACCCCTGCTTAGAAAGAGAAATAAAACGCACTGGAACGTTGTTCTCTTTCTAATCGGCGGAGCTACGTGCCCCTACCGACTCTTCAACCGAATAATCAAGCATACAGAGAAATTTGAAGACTACTTCTAATAGGTCTGTTCCAACTGGCGTTGTGTACCGTCACGATTCTGCGCTGTACATAAAATGAAGCTAATTTTGGGAACAGCGCAGAATCATGACGGTACATTGACGGTTCACAACGTGAGTTGGAACGAACCTATCAGTACGGATGCGGTGTAGGCTCAGGAGTCAGGCATTTGGGTCGGAACTTGCACGACTTTGGTTTAAACTTTCAGGCTAATAAACCATCACTTTATGAGTTTTTGACGACAAAAAGCTGGAATGATAAACTGGAATAAAAATTATAATTTTAATTTTCAAACGTCTGTATATTTGAATACAAGTTTGAAGGTAAGGGGATTACGACCCCATAAAAACACCACTGGGGAATCTGATGATAAATAGTGAGAAAACAATGCCAAAATTTCGACATTGCTTTTTGTTTCATGGCTAAGATTTGAAGATGTAATGAGGATAACAACAAACTTATATACTCTACGTACATAACCTTTTTTCAATTAAAATTGTTCAACTGAAATTCTAACGTCTATAAATAATTTTGTACCACAATTTATAAAACTACTTGATAATCAATAATTGTTTTTATTGTCTCTTTTTCTACTATATACAATGTATGTAAGTTAATTTTTTTTGCCAGTTCTCGATTTATTCAAACAATTCAATTATTTTGGGTTAAATGGCAAAATGAGAAAAACTACTCTTTGCTATGTAGACAAGCTATCGAAAATGTTTATTTTTATCATCGGGTCTGAAATAGGACTACAATATTATTATGGGAACAAATTAGTTATGAATGGTATACCTATAGCTTGAGGATATTCTCTCAGATTTCAAATTCAAAAACATGAGATGAAATTGACACCGTAAAAGTCACAATCATGTTACGTCAAAAAGATAATAAGTGAACGTATATTATGAATTTGTATAATTATCAAGTCTTCGGTAAGAGTTTTAAATTCCACTAAGATTTTCGATTTCTTTTTTGTTATTCATAGTCGAGTTGTCTTGCGAATCACGTTTCGTTGTATCTTTTGCTTTGTCTAATATAACTGTTCCATCGAAGTTCATAATATGATTGGTTGTTAAATCATGTTCGGTTAACTTGCATGAGTTTCTATTGGTGTTAATATCGCTTTTATGTGATATGATCCTATCCTTCAAAAGTCTTGATGTCTCTCCAATGTAGCATTTATCACAATCTCTACAAGTTATTTTGTAAACTAAACCTTTTTTATTTTATCTTTCATATTGCTAAAAATACATCGTAAGGGTTTTATATTTTTAACTCCGATTTTTGTATGTGTACTTTTTATGACTCTAGATAGTTTGTTGGTCAATTCTTCCATATGTGGTAAAGTGACATATTGTAATTCATCAGATCTCTGTATTGATCGATTATTGTTATAGTTGTTTTCACTACTATTTAAGATTTTGTTGAGAAAATGAATGGGGTATCCATTTCCGGATAGAATTATTTTAAGTTTTTTAAATATTTTTTTGAACTAATGTTGGATGGCTCAATTTCGAAACACGTGTTTTTAAATTTTGCATCAGATTAATTTTTACTTTTATAGGGTGATATGATGGATGATGATAGCAGTCTGTATGAAGAGTCTGGTCAGTTCTTATTTTTCGAGTATCTAAGAATGGTACACTTTGGTCTATCTCGTTTTCTATTGTAAATTGAATTCTTCGATTATATGAATTCATTATGTCAAGTATTATATTCTGTTCGCTTTGAGGAATGAAATATACAATGTCATCTACATACTTTTTCAGAAAAGGTACTTCAAACGGTAATTTAATCAGGCAATCATCCAGTAAATCATCAATCACTTATTGAGAAATTATTGGGGATAACATTGATCCCATAGGGCATCTGATCAGTTGTTTGTAGTAATCCCCATTAAAAGAAAAGACTGTAAATAAATAAATAAATAAATAATCCATTTATTTCCAGAAAGACCATCATTACAGGTATGGAACAAGTCACAAAGAAAAGAAAACATAAGTTCAAAGAACATACAAATTAAAATTAAAATGAGGCACCATTTTTTTTTTTTTTTTTTTACATTAATAGTATTATTATTAGTAGTAACCCTCTCCCTCCCAGCGGCATAAAATTTATATACCATTTAAGGTCTGTCGACCAGCCACCGGGAAAAGGAGGGTTATATTATCTATCACAGAAATATTCATCTAGAGTATAATAAACTTTATTGAGAAGATAACTATTGAGTTTTTTTTTGAAAGAACGAGTTGTTTCAATTTCTTTGATCTGTACAGGCAGATGATTATAAATCTTAACACTAGCTATGAAGAGTCGAGTCAAATATCAGTTTAATCATCTCAACAAATTCTTTATGAGGCATTTGACAAAAAAATACAATACATGTATTTTTCTGAGATATTTGAAAAAAAAGTTGAACAAAAAAATCCAAAAAACTATTTTTGATCAGGGTTTGAACCCAAGTCGTTCCGATCCACGCCTGACTCCGGAGCCAACACCGCATACGTACTAATGTATTGAAAGTAGCGTTCAAATTTCTCCATACGCTTGATTATTGGGGTGAGGAGTCTGTAGGGGCACGTAGCTCCGCCGATCAGAAAGAGAACGACTTTCCAATCCGTCTTATTTCTCTTCCTAAGCAGGGGTCGCCGTGCATCGTTAGATCCGAGTGGAACTCGAAGATTTTATTCTTTTATTAATAAAATCAATACCAAAAATACGAAGTTTCTTTGTATGGCAATGATGACACTGTCATTATTCCATATTGTTAATTGTACTTTGTTGCTATCGTTTCTGCTTTTCGCTTACGAGCTCATTCGATACCGTCCGTTAATTTTACTTCTTCGCCTTGTGAGCAGTCATTAAATAGTGTTAATTAATTATAATGGCGCTGTAAGCTGGAGCAGACAAAGTGGATATAAATCTACTTCATAAAAGGACGTTTAGGATGTAAATCCGTCTTTAAGGTAACTGGATGAAAAATGCAGGTGAAACGGGGCTTGGCGGCTTACCTAATATTTTCTGGAGTTGCTTTTACCTATGTTCGAGATAAGGAATATTGTGACTGAGAATATTCAATAAATTCAGCGAGGATTTATTAGTATTGTGTTTTTTTCTATTAAAAACTGAAAGTCCTGGAGACCAAGGAAGAAGATGGTTTCGTCACGGATTTATTCATGAATTTTACAGATTCGCATTGTGCGCAATCACTAAGTAGTGTTAATTAATTACAACGGCTGTGAACTCTGCAGCAGACAGAGTGGATATAAATTGTAAATATGAAGTGGAATATTTTCAAATTGTCTCGATGCAAATTGCAGACTATAGGTTGGGACCTCGGAGACCGGACTGTTCAGTGCGGGGAAAATCATTTTTCGATATTTGCCGGAAACATTGTTTTTTCAGAGTTTTTAGATAACGCTTTTTACGACTGGAAATGTTGGAAAGGACGTTTCTGGTATAGATTATTTGGAATGTTTCCTCATTGTTTACTGCTTACGGTCGGTTTAGCTTGCCGGCTTTCTGGAAAATTGTGGAACACGTGAATGCGTTTTTGTCTATTTTATTCGAAATCGATTGTCAGGTAATCTGGGGAACAAAAATTTAGACTTCAGTGGATAAGCAAAAATTACGTCGAATAAGTTTCGTTTACTTTATTCGAGGAATATTTATTGTCTCTGATTATTGGAAAGAAAATCCTCTAGATAACAATTGTAAAATGAAGCTAGATATTAATATAAAAGTCGGTTAACAATTTTTCATTTTTTAGCATCAATTCGCAAGAAGTTGAAAAATAATTCAAGATATGTAAGTATCAAATTCATATTGGCAATATTTCAATCAACAATTGCGAAAGAAATTTTTGTACCACATCTCTCGGTAAACTGATAATCAAATTATTTTACTTATGTCTTTACTGAAAGCTCGGAATAAATTTTCTTCTAAAATCAATACTTGAGCTTTACAGGGAGAATGACTCTTTTTGTCAACTCACCAAACCGGGGCCGTTCGATTTTTCCGATATAAAACGGAACACTATATTTCACATACAATGAACATTAACCCCAATAGGTAGTGTTAATTAATCAACATAGCTCTGAAATCTAAATGAGAGAGAATGGATATCGATTCTCATCCATCGCAACCGCTCCTATAAAATATACACGTCTGCGAAGTTTTTTTTGCTCCAACCGACCCTGAGCGACGCTAAATAGTCACAACTATTAAGAATCGTTTAATTTCCGTTACAATTTAAATTTTCCGCTTATGGTTTCTATTTTCAGAGGGAATTTTCGAATGGAATAATTTATTGACGTATCTCGATTTAGTAATCTGCCATGTGAAAGGGATTACTAGCTATTTTCTAACAGAAATGTTTTCAGGAATACTGCACAGGAATTTCAAAAACCTCAATATTTCAGTATGTTATATGAAAGGTATTGAGCAATAAGAAGTTGTAACTCAGGAAGAGTAATCTGTTTAGAAAAGTGAGCTGAAATGATGAACTAAAAACTGAATGGATTTGGTTACAATCAAAAATGGAATGACTACATCCAAAAATAATGTTGTTTTAATAATGCACAGTTGAGGACACGTGGGAAATTATCGGAAGTTGGTTGAAAAGCGCTGTCGCATCCTCCATATAGATCTCACTTGGCCTCATTCTAATTACCATTTATTCCGAAGTTTGCGAAAGTTTCGATGGCGGCAAAAGCTTATAGAGAATATAAAAGTTCGAAAGTTTTTTCATGTATAAAAAAATTGAGTCGACTATTTTATCTGCGTCATAAGATTAGTCTTCCGTTACGCGTTCGCAGTACATTCCCCACGATTATGCCCCAATTTTTAAGGATATTCATCACATCCCCAATATCTTTCGGCTTTAGGTTGCGTATTGTGCGTATAAAGCATTTTACCTTCCAATCCTTGTAAAACACCATTTAAATCAGTTTGCTTTTATCCTACCAACTTTTCTGCTGTTACCTCATTTATCAAATGATTAGGGAACCGCTAAACCGACAAAATGACAAACGATTTCTTCGTAGTGGGATGATTGCGAGACTATAAATTGCACCAGTATTCAAATCGATAATCCCAAGAGAAATTAAACCCGACGATAAATAAAGTGCCAACGCGACACTCGATCAGTTCTCGTAAACAAATTTAGTTGCATCTTATTTGCTCTGGTGGACGAAAAATTTTTGTATAACCTCCATTAGGTCTCATATTGATGTTTTTACTTACAGTTTTGCCCTGAAGAAGTCCGATCCTACAATCCATCATAACTGTTGAACCCACGCGGACAGTTATATTGTGCGGTTCTGTACCTTCTTCAAAAAAGGGACCCCATCTAGATTCGGTAAGATGGAAACGTTGTGATGGGAATCCACGTCCTACATTATGACGGAAATAATCTGTTGTTGTTACCGGACTTGTCGTGTCCGAAGCAGGTTCCAATATTGAGTCAAGGGTGTTGGTTATTATTTCAGGTGTCAAAGATAAGGAAGAATTATCGAGCGAAACCTCCGCAACCATGTATTCTCCCGTGTTGTTGACTGCAAAAACCGTTTATATTTCGTGTCAAATCGAACTATCTCATTTGTAGTCGATAGAAGAAACTTATACTCACTTTTCGCTTTAACGCTCAACAGCATTTCTAAAATGAGCCAAAAAACCTTCGTTTTTCCCAGTGAATCTATCATGATTAGCATGTCTCAGTGAGCATCTCGCGAAATGATAATCTGAAACCAATCAACAACGAATTAAATATGAGTATACATAACAACCCATCTTACGGCGCTTACGAAACAGTTAATAAGAGTCGTGATACGGTTGTACAGTTACATTGATTCTCAATCGATGAATGTTTAAGCATGCAGAATTAAGATTGAGCCCCTTGAGCGAAGCACGTTCCCCAAGTGAAATTAATTCTGCGGTTGTTAAAGCCGTAGCATTTTCCCAATTGCGCATCCTATTCATGAATCAGGTGCCAGGTATCCCGTCCCTGTTGTTCGGGAAGATCATTGAGGATACGTTTTCAATTACCGCCAAAAGACGGAGAAAAAACTGCGGAAAGAGCTTTAAACGACTCAATGAATGTTAATATATAGGATTTTTCCACTTAAACAGTTCCTCCGATCTTCTTATCTGAAAAAGTTCTATGAAAACGTTCCGAATTCTCCGGAACAGTTGAAAGAAAAAAATGTAATTAAATGTTCTGGAAGTCCTCCTTTTATTCTAGTTTAATTGATTTTCCGGAATGTGCTTTCACACTAGAAATCTCTGCATTAACTTTCTTCCAACTTTCCTATCGAAAATGCCTTAATTGTTCTCATTATAGATAAAAATTTAAGTAGATATCTCGTAGAGTTCTTTAAGGGTGATCAACTTCCATTTGAAATATATTGAGCCTGCTGGAAGAATACTATGGGAATAAGTGAGTTAATTGATTATTCTTCACAAATTCCACAAAACCTATCCTAACGTAAACTGTTATTCGAGTGAAACAACAACGCAAATATGTGATACTTGCAATTTTCAAACAGCTCTAGCATTGATATCATTTAGTAGATGAACGTCAACAAGCGAACAATGATTGGGAAATGACGCTTCAAATTTTTAATCCATCCATTACAAACTATGTTTAAAATTGTGCAATATTTACACCAAACTTGCAGAGAAAAAAGAACTTAATTCGTAATGAAGTTTAATGCACACAGCAAGAATGACAAACGAAATATGTCTTGTGCCGCTATCGTTCTAGTTTCCATATTAAAGTCGTGGGTAAAAAAAATCAATACGAAGAAGATGGTGAATCCATTACTCATTGCGTTGCTGAAAATAATACATGAGTATATCTCAATGTGCAATTTTAAAAGGAACTTTCTCAAGCTCCACAAGACTTTAAATCGCACATCTTCGGAGGTAAATAGAGAAGCGCCGAAGGAGATGGCACAGCCACCGATAATTAAATCAAACATTGCTTTATGGATAGAGTGAATCTTCGCAGTTTCCAATTTTCCTTGGATACTCTTTGAAGCGAATTGCACTCTGGTACATTAACCCACTTGCGATTATTGACAGGTTATTCTCGTCATCGTGGCAATTATTTTTGCCGCGGAATTGTTGTTGAGCTTTCAGATGTGCTAATTAAGCAAACATTGACAGTTTCTCTAGATGTACCGTTTGTATCTGGTCTCAGCAAAAGGAACAATGAAGGGGCGTATAACAATTCAAATGTTTGTCAAGTCAAAAATTGATAATTATGTGTGGTTAGAGTCGTTAATCAAGTTCTAAAAGTTTGTGAATATGGAAACGTGATTTAATTACTGGGAAGTAACAATGATCGGTCATTGAAATTGGAATAGACGGACAGATACAAATCAATAAATGGAAATATAACTCATCAATCAATAGAGCATGGCGCGAAATGTTCATTCAATGTAATTACAGTAGCGACCAAATTTACCCATGAACGATAGGCTTCTTAATATCAGTCGAGCTAGAATCATTAGCGTAAGGAATTTAGCCTGGATCAGTCAACCAAAACACTACAGTAACAGATATCGGTTGAAGGTTTGTTGTGATTGAACGCTCTACTTTTCATGATTTTCCCGTCTCAAAATATCTATTCGTAACTCAAACATATAAATATCTCACTTATATGAACAAATAATGAAGCAGTATTTTTAACTGGAATCTTGATGAGTTAGATTTAGTTATTGAAACTTGGGAATAAATGATTGAAGTAAAGCGCCCCCACTACCAACATGTACCAATAATGAGGTAATTTTTAACTATTCTTTAGTTAATGTTTGCTCAATGTTATGGCAAAGGGCGGATCCAGGATTTGGGGGGGGGGGTACAACAACAAAAGTATTTCTAGTTGCTAAAAAAGGTTCTCACTTCTGATGAAATACGATAACTTCTTCGCTCCTTGGGGGGCACAACTGAAACAGGAAACAGGTGGGGGTGAAGGGGGAGTAGGTGCCCCACATTGTCCATAGACACATTGTCCTACAAATTGAATGCTTTACCGGTCCTGCTCTCGGGAATTGTCAATTCTTCGGTATAAATTTTTTCATAACTGCAGGACAAAAATAAAAATTTGATATCTTCTTTGCTGAAATAAATCAGTGTTTCACAAAAAAATGAGTGAGGGGAGATGGGATATCGTCTGACCGATGTTGATAATAACAGAATACTAAATAAAATAATCACTTTTTTGCCATCCTTTAATTGCTGCAATATCAAATAAGAGATTCCGAAAAATGTTGATAAATATAAGTACCATAAACATTATTATCGCTTTTGTCGATGGTTTTGATAAATTATATTTAATATAAAAATAAATTGAATGCTAGTGGCAAAAGCTTTTTCCTCTGCGTTTTGAAGTAATTAATTTTTTTTTCAAATTATTCTAATATATAAAAAATAAATTACTCCATCAGCAGGTAGACTAGAACATGTATTGACATTATACGAGGCGTATTTTTAAACTAAGTACCGTTTTGGAATTCCGCCGCTGCAGCGCTACGGTCGCCGTTCCGCGCATGTGCGTTGTGTACCTCTTGGTCACACTCAGACACAAGTACGGCTGATGCGGACGCTTGTCTGTGACCGTTTAAAATGTCTCCGCCTATCAAAGGTCCGCCGACTGTGAAGTTCGATTTGTAATTTCTTTTCTTATTGCTATCCAGAACAAGAGGCAAGGCATGCTGACTAAAGGTGTCATTTTGCTTCACGACAATGCCCGCCCACATGTCGCAAACAGAACCTAGACGTCGTGCACCACGACGACGACGACGAAGTCAAAACGGCTGTGCCGTGCGGCACAGTTCTATGACATCGGAATTCAAAAGCTAGTTGAACGATGTGATAAATGCCTCAATATTGATGGCAATTATGTAGAAAAATATTTTAAATTACGGGTTTTCATGTGAATTAAAAGTTATTATGAAATTTCTGCTCGTTATTGTTTTATTTTTCAAAAAGGGTACTTACTTAAAAAAAACGCTTCGTACTATAAGAGATAAAAAATTATTTCTGCTACTACGATGATGGTGCATTAATAATATGAATTGTTTAGAAAAAAACAAATTATATGTAAGATTGTTTCTGCCTTTAAATTTGCTACTTCCATTAGTTATGAACAGCATTATAATGCAAAAAGCTGAAAAATCGATAATTTCTTCAACTACCTGAGGACAGCTGCAACTCATTAATATTAGGTTTGTTTCAACTCGCGTAGTGAACCGTCAATGTACTGTCACGATTCTGCGCTGTTCCCAAAATTAGCTTCAATTTATGTACAGCGCAGAATCGTGACGGCACATTGACGATTCACAACACCAGTTGGAACAGACATATTATGTTTGTATGTATGTATATTATATTTATTTGTATGGTAAAGGAAGCGAGATAGAAAGGAAGAATAGTAAAGAGATGTTTTCATTTGGTATACAAAAAAGTACAGTTATTAGAATTAAAGAAAAATATTCATGTTTCACACCAAATTTTGTCTTACTGTCACAACTTTTTTCGTAACCTTATCATATAGATGACATTGTTTTAAATGGAATAAACAATTATATGTACATTAAAAATATTACAATACGAATGAATACATGACATTAACGAAACCGCAGTTATAAAATAATTCTTGTCGGAATAACGACCTCTATCCTTTTTTTGTAGGACACTGATTTATTTCAGCAGAGAATACACTAACTTATCAAGTTTTATTTATGTCCTACAGTTAGTAATGAAAAAAGTTATATCGTGGAATTGACAATTGAAAACGTCATTGAATTTTTAGGACAATGTGGCTATATAATTATGCATACATAAACTAAGGAGAGTTAAAAAATTAGGTGGTTAGTAATAATTTTGATTACCTGATGATTGGTACATGTTAGTGGAGGTGCTTTATTTTGCAAGACAAGAGTTTTTCCGAGTATTTTATAAAATTACCTGAAAATTGAAATAAAAAAATAACTTTTAATAAGAAAGTCGACATGTTTCACACCTGGCAGTCTTTATGAGCTACCACTGTCGAGAATTGTCCCACATAGAATCTAGACGTCTATTCACGAAGATGATAGTAATCATTTTCAAAAATGGGCGTTGGATCCTAAACTAATTTCACCACACCCGTTACAAATTCTACAAATGCGATTCTAACCATAAAACTTGCTTAATATAATGAAAGAATTTTAAAATATACCCAATAGTCTAGTGAAAATTTCTTGGATTCAATTTTCTGTTACACGAAGATCTGTGTGAAAATTGTTGGTGAAATGTACTCCAACAAAAAATCATTTTTATATTTTTTAAGAAAAAATGTAGTTTCAATAGCGAAATTTTCCGATTTATTTCAATCGCAACAACAAACATTCTAATGAACATAGTTTGCGTGACTACAAAGAGAACTGAAATTGTCGCTATCTATTTTAAAAACAACGAAATGGCCCGGTTAACTGCAAGAATTTTTAATGAAAGCGTCCCGGTAAGAATCTCGGTCACTCCTACGTGATAAATTTAATATATAAATTCGGGCTGGATGCGTTGCTAACAAAAAACATGAAAGGCAACACACTGTTACTAACGAGGCTGCACGTAGGTTGCAATTTTCAGATCTGCTAGAGTGAATCTTACATTGAGCGCCAGAAAATTAGCATCTATTTCAGGAATTTCGCATTGTGACCGTTGGAGCTAAAAGAATCGTTTTTCTTATACTCTACAGATTATGGAATATTGAGGGGGATTATAAAAACTCGAATTTCTTTTTTGATAGCTTTATGGAAAATATCGATGTGTAAACTGTTGCGAGAATAATGCGCTATTTATAAGCAAATGAACTGAAAACAAACGCAACTGAGCGAATAGCTACTTTGTAAATTAATTAATAATTACATGAATTCGGTAACAACAGTAAGTTGTGAATGGTTGTCGCATGTGTTTATTTTAGTTTGGTCAATATTGTTAATTATAACTAATATTGTATTAATATAAAAATTTATTCTAAATCAGCGTAGCCCCCGGAAAAGGCAAGTGATGCAACGGTACGGGTTTTTTTTAGGCGGCAAACAGTTAACTTTCAAAATCTTCACCGATCGAAACTTCAGCTCGGGCTGCATGTTTTTTTATTAATTTCTTTAATTTTGCAGAGTTTATTGAACTTTTGATGGAAACATTTAAATTTATTGGAAATTCAAAAAAAATTCTATTTTGCCAGCAGCATATTCTTTTTGATCATCAGAATTAAATGAAAAACTGTAGGAGTGATTATAACAACATCCGTTAGAAATTTTTGGTTATGATCAAGATGGTTTAAATATGTACAACTATTGGTTACTAGATTACAAATTATTAAGTGTTCTAAAAAAACGTCAAACTTTGAAGGGTTTTAGGAGTTTCCACAGAGAATGGGGTCTGAATGCGTTCGCCACTCTTTTCTGTCGATTAAAATGGATTAATTGCTTTTCCTCACTATTTGCGTTGATAAATTCTTAGATTCTAGATAAATAACGCACCTATATTATTCATACAAGCAATTTGTCATTGTCTCCTTTAATTGAACTATCTTCTCCCTATATCTAACTGACAGGCGTGCCCCAATAACTCACGTATATTCCTATCGGTATCCCAAAAACCGACTGACTGTCCGTGAGTCCCCATCTGTCCATATAGAATTTATACGACTACCGGAATCTTGGCATTCCCAACCATAGATTTTTGTAAGCTGGCTCATAGTCGCGACAGTTGAACGTGCAACTTTCGACCGGATTTGCGAGCATTCAAAGTCGTATTTTCGACAGATGTGTTTTAAAGCGCTGTGCACATTAAATTATTCATAAATCTGAACTATGTAACTGGGTCTTTACTGTGATTCGCCCTAAAGCAGGTAACAATCCGGAGCAGTGGGTCGCTCTACCTTTGGCATAACATCAAACACCGTCGGAACCCGAATGTCTGTGTACCCACTCATCACGCATCATCGGTCATGGCGTCGTTCCGAAGGGATTGTTCCATCAACCACCTCAAATGATGCCTTTTCACCCTGCATGAAAAAGTTCATGTGGGAAAACCCAATAATCACACGACAATGACCCAATTTACAGCTGTCATTGTTTCCTTTGACAACCGTTTAAAATATTAATTGACAAATACAAAATAATCACCACGATCCGCGAAATTTCAGATAGATTCCTAGCAAGATTAATTTGTGGGAGTTAATTGGTTTGTCGAGACCTGTTTGCCGGAGCCAATTTAATTAAGACCTCAATTAATTTGATTGGCCACCGCATTAGAGACAACGTTTTGCTAAAAATGGAGTGTTATTTTTTTTGCGACATTATCTGGTAACTAATTAATTTTGAACGAGGCGGAACGGTTCCTTCCCCTTGGGGGGGATGGAAGATACACCGTAAATTCCGGCGAAGGGTGGATGGGATTCAAATTATCAGGTGGAAAATCAAAGTTTTTTGTTGAAAATGTTAAACGGAACGTGACGTATTATATGGTTGGAGGAGATGCGACAGTTTCGCAAAAGCTCAGGTACCCACTCAACCTCCTCGTCATTGCTTCATATATTCATATCGAGCATAAGGAAGCCCCAAAGCTTGCTAACAGTGCTTGTGTTGTGTTCCAAAGTTCCACGGTTCGAAGCAATTACGCGTTAGTTTAATTGATAGACTCATTTATATTAAGCGGGGAAAGTTATTACAGGCATTCTATTGATTGTTGAAACTCCATGAAAAAGACATCGATAGTTCGTAATTGATCCATTAATCCGATGCAAACATTTATCAGAGTAATTTGCGTAATTAGGGAGGAAAAAATTCACGGCTGCAGCCGTTCATTGGTCGACCGGGTAAATTTGATGTATCGCGGATTCATTTCGGTTTTTGTGGATTATATTCGGGATGGAATGATAATGGGTTTATATGTTAAAGCGGATGAATCCTCGCATACCAAATTAATGAATGTGCATAATGTTCCAGGAATGGGAGCAACTCGTTTATTCATATTTGTTCAATAACCAAAATACGGAGACGTCAAAAAACATTTTCTCGTCTTCCGATTCAAGTTTTTTTTACATAACCAAATATTATCTTTAATTTTTTTTTTGAAGTTCTTCTATTAAACATAATTAATAACTAACCTTAATTTCAAACCGAAGCTCCACCAATTGTGTAGATAAGTCTCCATTCGAAGTAATGAATCAATAGTGGTTAATAGTTTCGAATATAAGTTTTACACTAATTTAATGAGCGGACATCTCACATTCGCTTTGAAAAGTTGACACTGTTAGGGTGCAACCTAAATCACTTTTCCGTGCATTTTCGATTTGGTGGCGAAGCGATGCTCCCTTCAAGGGAAGCCAAGACGCAGGGGACGTCAGGCAGGAAACTGAATCTCGATTCTCGCCGCTTTCCACATGAAAATGGTCCAGCATGAAGCATGCGCGACCTATGCCAAAGCGAAGATCTTCATTTGGAATGAAAACCGCCGGAATTTTTTCGGATATCCTGGCGAGCCTGCTGCTTGGGATAACGGGGACGGAGACATAATTACTAAGTTTTTCACGTACGAACGATTTCCCCAATTCCTCCAAGCTGTTCTCATGAAACTTTCATTTATTTATTTGACTTCAAAGTGAGGTTCTTAGGGAATCATTCAATACAGTAAAACACCTACGGAATTCTAGTACGTTCTCACGTATCCGTGCGGCTTTTTAAAGAAAAAACAAAAATATGGTGATTTCCTTTTATTTTTATATATCGTCTCGGTTACAGGATCGAAAAAGTCCGGGGCTGTCATGGGAATGCTGAAAGATATGCTTTCTCCAGGTTTCAAAGACTGTATTCCTTGCTGACTCATTACCATACAGTCGAAATGTAAGACGAAAATTTGCACTTGGGAAAATCGAATTTCAAAATCGAGACACATATGAAGACTTTGACCTTGCGTGTAGATGTCAAAAAATCGAGCACAAAAGTCGAATGGCAATGCGACTGGTGAACCAGGAATGGCAAATTGTACGCAGACCGGTGGTGGATTTTTACCTGAAAAATACATTGTACTTGGAGGAAAACAATCAATAAATTGTGGTAGAGCCGGAGCCCGACTTCTCATGTCATCCGTTTTATGAAAAAAAAAAAACTCGAATAATATGTGGGAATCCTATCTTGCCATGGCGAACAGCCAAGTGGAGAGCTGTAGGTGGATACGACAACGAAAATTAAGTAAGTAATATCCAAATAAAATGTTTCATTTTCCCATACAGTTGAGCGGTAAGAGGTATTTCGGAAAAAAGATAACAATTCAAATGCGTTATTGCCCAACAGTGAACGCGCCCCTACATTTCCATTTACGATAATGTAGGTGTCGACAATCAGTTTAGACAGCAATTTTATTTTGAATTGTATATGACGCGAATTTGCAGAAGGAAATTGAATTTTTTTTTAGAAATTTTCACTCATTTTCATTTTTCTGTTACGTCAACTTTCACGCGAATGATATCATAATAACCGTGCTATTTGGGTGATGTGAAACTCACTGGAACGATTCTCAGGAGAGGGTCGTAACGAACGAATGATGTGTCACAATGTGAGACGCACCGAAGAAAAATCATAAAGAATTAGTCTAAATAACATTGTGGATTATAAATGCATTACCAACTTTTGTTGGATCGGAGCTATTCTCAAGCCGAGAAAGTGGAGGTTCTTTGAATTCTACATTGTTAATGATTTCATTTCATAGGATTTTTATGTTCAATTGGAAACATCATGCGAATCGGTACGTAAACAACATAATTTCGCAATATAAGGAAAATTTTAAAATCGCATTCTCGCAAAATAAACGTAATCTATATCCCGAACGCAAATTTGCACGATTATAGGTCAAGATGTAATGAACCCAGTCCTAAATTGGCGGAAACTTGAGTCGATACAAATAGGGTGGTAGACAAGGATAAATTACCCGATAGATGCGGGAAAAAATGTTATTTTAATATATCCGATAACCGAAAGCATCAATTGCGAATGATTGAGGTATCATTTTCCGCAAGAGGAGATATATAATATATACTTATATTAATATCATGCTGATTCTTTTAAAGTCAATCTTGTCCGGAAATGAAGCGTAGAAAAAAAAATTCTTTAACTGCTGAAATTTTGATGAAATTTTTTGACGATTATTACAAGTAGTTTTCGATTTTCCTCACATTAAATTAAACTTTTAAACAATGAAAAGAATAACAAAAAAGGCACGAAAACCACGATGCAAAGTAAAGAAAAGATCCTTTCCATCCACAAATTTCTGAAATAATGCACCCCCACAACAAAGCAATTAAGATTGAATCAGAAAATATCATAATTGGACTAAAAATATTCAATACTCAAGACAAACCCTTTCAATTAGAGTCGTCGATGTTTCATCAGTTTGCCAAAATGAAAATTATATTCTGAATTATAATCAATTCATTTATGGCGTCTTCATTTTCTTTGGAGAGACAATACAACTTGATTTTCACTTCAGAATACTTGAATATTTCATTTTAGAGCATCTCGTTAATTAATTGAAAGACGTAAATATCCAATTAAAAATAATGTTTTATTCAATTTGAAACAATATCAGTTAATCGTTTCAATCTTTATCAATCCGTGAGTGAGTTTAGTTCAATAGAAAATAAAATATGAAATTGGCTTAAAATGTGGACGAATTTAGAAAATTTATGACTACATAAAAATGTTCATTTCCTCTATAAACGTTCATAATTATTGAGCGTCATAAAAAGTAACTTTACCAACATCATACGTGATGATTATAACAAATAGATTCAATTTCAAACTTGACAATTGTTGATTGAATGATGTTTCGAATTGAATGGATTAGTATTTCATTAAATAAATTCCTTTCCCATGAAATTGATACGTGTCTATAAACAAGATCTTCATTAATTAACATAATGTATTACTTGAATATCACTATGACGTCTGTTTTGATCATAATTAATTATAACGCGATTGCTTCATATTTTATCATTATCTACTAAGTTATTCTGATTAACTAACCTTTTGATTCCCCCGCGTCAATCACTTCGATTTATTATAACTGATTGATTGATTTCCGGTTAACTTACCGAAAATGCTTGTTCGTTACTTTGATTTCCGATTTCGTCAATAGTATATTTCATAACGAGTGCGGAAACTCAATGATTTCATGCGTGTGTCAGTTTGATGAACGAGGCGAAGCGAAGCGAATTATACGATAATTGCTTTGAAAACACAACATGAACGTTTCATAATAATTCATTCTTCATCTTCCTGATAGTGTTCTGGCGAAAATAATAAACAATTTTATTTGTTTAAGTTATTTCGTACTATTTGGTTTCGTTAGAAATAATTTTATATAGCAGTCCCTACTATTTCTTTTTTTCTTTTTCTGTCATTTTGCATGTTATAAACGTTTTTTCGGCTCAGATAAAGATATTGTGACTGAGAAATGATAATCACAAAAAATAATTCTCATCTGTGGTGACAGCTTAAAATCCAATTGATCTGTGACAGCGAATTAAACCAGGCTGAACGAAGTAGTCCAAATCGACTATTTTCTTTAATGTCATTGTTGCAAGTTATATTCAGTGTTAGGTTATGCGTGGGACATTTAGTTCACTTTCAAGATGTAGTTCAATCGTTCTCGTTCACCGTTGGGAATAGTTCACGAAACTCGTTCTCTAGTTCACTTTAGTTCATGAGCCGCGTAACAACTTGAGTAAATGAAATAGCGTTCCATGCCGCGAAGGAAATTATTGTGAACTATTACAGAGTAAGAAAAATAAGATGATCTAAAATTTTTAAAGGAGGACAAAATTATATTTTGAAAATAATTGAGTATCTAAATTAAATGTATCATAAACTAAGTGAATGAAAGTAAAATATAGTATATAAATATAAAGTATTATGAATAAACAATTATTACATATAATTATGAAGGAGTAAACAAAATTTCTAATAATAATGGATCACTTACATGAAAAAATATCAATCAACAAAAACATGTTCAGCAGTATTTAATTATTCTAGTATCTAATAACATATTTATAGATTTATACAATTTATGTAATAAAATATATAATATGACTGCAATTATAATAAACCAATGCTAACCATCTTATAAATATAAATGTGTCAGACAGTCAAAGTTCGACTCGTTCATCAGACGTTCTTTCAGTTCGCGAACTTATATTTGATACCTTTACCTATTATTTCGTTTCGTTCACGGTTTTGCATAAACGACTTGCGCGTCCGCTCGAGTGATGAACTATTCTTTGCAGGATTCGTTCGCGTTACTGAATAGTTCATTTGAACCAGCTCGTTCGTGAACTACACGCCTCTATGTTAGGTATATGAACTAAATATCCCATCTATGTCTCTTGTGGACGTTTGTTCTAGTCAGGATATCTTTGACTATAAGAATGATACTCCGCAAAACAGGAAAACATAACCTAATTTATTCATGAATCTAGAATTGCAAAATAAAGTTATGCTTTTCGTTAATGATACGACATGTTTTCTTTAGTTCCGGTAGCTCATTAAAATTCAATGAGACATACGAACTAAATTTCTCAGCTATTTCTATCGACTTGGCGTAGGTTTCATTTCGATGTTTCACCCGTGCGAAAAACACATTTCCGCACAGTTGCATGCCATTGTCAACTTTCTACAATAGGTAGGCGTGGCGATATAAACCGCTTTCGTGCGTAGTCGCCTGAAAAGTTGGTTTTTCCTTTTTTTTTTCTCTGTACCCCTCGATGTTCCATTATTCTGTCAATCGGTCGTGAAACGGATGAAAATTTGGAAATAGCTACTAAGATTTATTTCAGCACAATTACGTGAATATTTAACAGTCTTATTATTGTATTACATTTTATTATATTCTTAATTGCGATTGTAAATAAAAAAATTGATTGGAAAGTAATGAAATATAAATAGGTTCTCAAGTTATAGGTCATAAAAAGTATCAGATGACAATTCCATTCCCTACCTCCATCATTAAATTGCTTTCATTTGATCACCTTCATTGTTAACTGAAGTGGTTCCATTAATTATCAAATTTATTATGAAGGTATACACCTCAATCTCAATATGTTGCTCGTTACTGTACGGAATCTATGAATATTCATTGAGGTTCGTTGTTGCCGAATTCCGATAATCCGTTCATGATCGAGAAGACATTTATTTACATTTCGGAGTTCATCTTATTCCCGAGTGCGTAAAGAAACTCTGCTATTCGAATTTGCTGCAAATTATATTAAGAACAAGTTTTACATTTTAACAAGGACTCGTTTCGAGAAGGAAGTTTGCGAAACTTGGAAAAAATGGATCTATAGCTGTTTGTACGGAAAATTTGCGACAAAGATGATTTACGATGAAAAATGAGAAGAGTTCCAGCTTCTCTGAAGAAGCGAGTTTTCTTCGGAAGTGAGTATTGAAAAGAGTAATTGACAAATCACCAATTAGTGTTTAAAATTTATGGTAATAAAGTTTCGTGATTAGCTGTCAATATGTAGGAAACTCAATTCAGAATATGAAAGTTCAGGCGCAAAAATATCCTAAAAAAAACTCGGCCGTGTTAAAAAGCGTTTTTCTTTTGAAAAGAACACATTATACTTGTTTTATCCGTAAATAGTCGGGGTGGATGAAAACGTGAAGAAAATCAATTGAGAGAATCCTAAGAAAACACTATATCAGAACAATAGTAGAAGCCACAAGACTCGCCGAGATAACATTCTATTTAATCCTAACGACAAACTTCAATGGCTAAAGGGGAATAAATGTAACTATACTCACCAGATATTGAGTTCGTGTAAACTGTTTCATTACCAAACACCACGTCCATTTGAATCGCAAATTCCATCGGTCTATAGGTGAAATTCAAGCAACCTGACGATTTGCAAAATGAACAATTGGGAATTTGTCCCTAATTTCGAGGACCTACCTTCTCGATTGAAATTGAATTGGTTCATGTTGATCCCAAGACAGCATCCACACGTTAATTCCTGACAGCTACAAGCGTTAGCACGGTATCCAATTCTATGTATAACTTGTCCGGATTCAGTTGGTAATTGGCTATCCAGCTTGGATGTATTTGTCAAATTGTTCTCAATAGAAATTACGCGACAAGGAATTCCAGTTTGTCGATCATAGAACACATTCGTTTCATCCAACTGCTCTTTCAGTTTCCCATGTTGATCGGAAGAAACGAAAACGTTCGGGAATGCTAGAAATTTGATACATTGATCACAACTAAAATAAACCGACCGTACTCATATGAGTGTATTTATTTGGAAAATTCCCATTACTTTGGATAGTTAGTGCACCGAAACATTTCTTGATGTGAAAGTCGGAGAAACCATTTTAGCGGGTGAAATTGGAGTGCCTTAATTTATCTTCCTCGGGGTGTTTCTTTTTGGCATTTAGCCGATTCGTATTAAGAAACTGCCGTTACGATATTTATTTCTACCTCTTAATCGCCTCATTCTAACTTTTGAATTTAGAGGCCCGGATCAGTCATTCCGAACGAGATTGCCGCTTCCCTATCGGAAAATTTCAAATTCATTCACTTTTCTGGTTATCCGATGACTAGAAAATGCTACGATCCCCAAAGAGCCCTTATGGGACTTCTATCATTTTCAGTTTGAACGGAAGGTTATTTTTCGCCAATCATTCCGTTTTCAACTTTTTGACAATCCCGGAGTTGAAACGGTATAGATAATGAACTTTTCGCATAATTTTCTAACCTAGCTTCATGTAACTATAATAAAAAATTCATGTCACACAGTATACTGAAAATATTCTACTTGATCTCGTCAAGGTGATTTCGCTTGATTGATTATGTTTGCGACTTGTCAGTAATTTCTTACACAACCTAAAGCAATTCTGCGTGCGGACCCGGGGGTCAAAAAGCGGTTTTCCATTTCTCTTTCTTTTCCCCGGAAAATGGGTGATTTATTCGAATGGAAAAGCTATTTTGAAGAAAATTCTCTCGAACAATTTCTACGCTCGTTCCTGTGAACTCACCGAGTCTCAAGGTGTCGTGAAAAATGCAGCACGCTTGTGGTCAAGTTACTTTTAATCACGGAAAACCTCGTAAATTTTCCTCTACTTTCCTCTTTCACAAATTCTTCAGTTAGGTTTTATGAACCCAGATTCGTATCGGAAAAAGAAACTAGGGAAAGTTCAGTAGAGGTGGTTAAGACGAATTTGATTTTCGTAGGTAGTTCTGAGAAAACAGATAAAAGAGTTGAGATTACATGAATTATGACGTATACTTTATTTCCTATGGGAATCTTACAAATTGGGTTATTGTGCTTAAGTTGAAAATAATAAACCGATCTGGAATCTTCGCCTTATCTAATAAACTTGTTTGGTGAGGTGACTTCTTATACATATTAATAGCTTAATTTGATTGGCATGTCTGTGACCCCAATTCTTATTAAATTTCATAGCAATAATAGCCTCATTTTCATATATTCAATTGATTATTCTTAAATTCCTTCAATTCCCTATTTCATGTCACAATTTTTACTGAAATTGAATAATGTACATCATGTAATGTGTTGGCACTTTTTGTGAGTCTACAACAAAATAGGAATCATTTTGTTTTCCACGAAGCTTTCATACGGATTTATGACGAAAATGGTTGCGATTATTAAAGGACAAATGATTCGTAATATACTATTTGTGAAGCTCGGACAGTCTGACGTGCAAGGAAATAGTGATGAGAGAACCGTCATGCTATGCCAGACACGTTAATCGTGTAAAGTATTATATACGCTTTTCATTGTATCACATCACTGACAAGTTTGACGGGTTTCTCCACACTGGGGTGTTCATTCTTACTCAAATATTAGTTTATAAAATTTAAAGTTCCAACTAAAAAGGAAATAGGCTATTGCTATTCTGCCACTTTGTTCATATACAAATTGATAGCAAAAGGAACGATAAAACCACTTGGTTATTTTATATCATATTCATTATTGAAACCGAAACTTAAATTTAATTTATCGAAATATTAAGCGAAATAAAATGTTACATTAGAATCACCAATAAAAATCACATCTTTCCTTGAGAACCATCACTAGAATTTGATCTCAGAAATTAGAGAAATTCGATCCTGAATAGTGTTGCCAAGAGACGAGACGAGATGAGACGAGACGAGACGCGACGAGACGCGACGAGACGAGACGCAACGAGACGAGATGAGACCGACCTCAAGTCTCGTCTCGTCGACTTGAGGTCGGTCTCGTCTCATCTCGTCGCGTCTCGTCTCGTGGCAACACTATTCAGCATCGAGTTTCTCTAATTTCTTCGTTACAGTATTTACCTTTTTCGCTGAAAATTTTTTCATATTTTGAGACGAGACCACTCGAGACGAGACGAGATTTGAGGTCGGTCTCGTCTCGTCTCGTCGATTGCATGAAGTGCATGAAATTCTTAGAACACCAGATTACGAAACGCAATACGCAATTGTGAATAAAATAGAAAGATTCAAGCGCAAAAGAATGACCTAATTTACTATCGATATTGATAGTCTGAATTAGACGTAAACAAAAAAAAATCATACCATTATAACATCGGAATATTGTCAAATAATCTGGATGAAACTGAAAAGGAAAATCTTTAGATTTTCAAGGGTAAGAAACTGTTTTTTTGGAATTGCTGATCGATGTTGCATTCAGTGAAAAACATTTTAATGAAAAAGTGTTGCGAAATGAAGGGATCTACAACACTATTTTTGTATACATTTCTTCCTTTGGCAAAAGTATGAAATTTGAATAAAAAAATTTGTCAATTTCTTATATGGAACACTAGTTATACTTTTTTCGGTCAGAAATATTCAGATTATTGGTTTATTTCATTATTATTATCTACTGTCTGATAACATATTAGATGTTACACTCGAAAAATTCATTAATTCCTGTTTAGATTATTATTTTCAATGCAATTATATCAAATATAAAATAAGTCCATTGATTATCAATAATTGCATTTCCTAATAATAAATATTCAACCATAAATAGGAATTTTTATCACCACCAGGAAATCAGTTTTTCCAATTTCATATTTTTCCACTATTTATCTCATTTTTTCTTTAAAAAGGTTCATATGTTCCACCATTTATTAAAATAATACGTGAAACGATCAATTTTGCTAGAATATATTTAAATAGAAGACGTAGTTTGAAGAAAAATTGCGGTTGAAATTAACGTAACATTTTTTGCGTTACTAATTTTATTTTTGGACGAAAATTTTGCGTGATATAGTTTTTTTTTGCAGAAGAATCTCAAAAACTATTTTCTTTTAATTTCATTTCCTTCCCCAACCTAGAAAAACTGCGGACCTTCCATTACCTATTTATTCTCTTTAAAATTATCAGAATCAAGTACAATTGTTTTCTTTCGAATAATTCATAAAGTCAAAAATAAATGACGGCATTATTTTTACAAAATATCACACTGAACCAGCATTTCAATTCGATGTACTATGTTCTCGAAAGTCGAGACGAAACTGAGACGAGACGAGGCCAGTCTCGAGTCTCGCGGCATGGCTAGCGATAAAGAACAATATTCGATTTCCATGGATGAATGATATTCGAATATTACTCTTTACAGGAATAGGTTTTATTAAGTGCAGGAATTTAGTTCAAAGATGACTCATCACTATTAATGTAGGACTCGATCAACACTTGAGCTTCAACATTTCTCATTTGTGAATCATTGGTCTTCGCAAGAGAATGAGTATATTTTGGTGATTTTTAAATGTTAATTTGAAACAATAACAAGAAATAGCGCCAATTGATGAGTATTAGATTGGAGACTTCAGAATTAAGTACAATTGTTTTCTTTCAAATAATTCATAAAGTCAAAAATCTATGACGGAATTATTTTTACAAAATATCACACTGTACCAGTATTTTAATTCGATGTACTATGTTCTCGACGAGACTTCTCGAATTCTCGAGACGAGACCGAGATGAGACTGAAGGTTGGTCTCATCTCGAAAGTCGAGACGAAACTGAGACGAGACGAGACCAATCTCGAGTCTCGCGGCATGGCTAGCGATAAAGAACAATATTTGATTTCCATGGATGAATGATATTCGAATATTACTTTTTACAGGAAAAGGTTTTATTAAGTGCAGGAATTTATTCCAAAGATGACTCATCACTATTAATGTAGGACTTGATCAACACTTGAGCTTCAACATTTCTCATTTGTGAAGCATTGGTCTGCGCAAGAGAAAGAATATATTTTGGTGATTTTTAAATGTGAATTTGTAACAATAACAAGAAATAGCGCCAATTGATAAGTAATAGATTGAAGACTTCAGAATTAAGTACAATTGTTTTCTTTCAAATAATTCATAAAGTCAAAAATGTATGACAGAATTCTTTTTACAAAATATCACAGTGAACCAGCATTTTTATTCGATTTTTTCTCTTGCACTATGGTCTCGACGAGACTTCTCGACATCTCGAGACGAGACCGAGACGAGGCTGAAGATTGCTCTCGTCTCGAAAGTCGAGACCGAAGAGAGACGAGACCAGTCTTGAGTCTCGTGGCATCACTTTTCATTTTTTCGCTAAATTTGTTTTTCGTTCACAGTAACGCACTTCATGCGAATAATTTTACATTCTTGATTATTCAATATTTTCTCCCTTTCAAAATCGACATTGTATTAAATACAATTTTAGACTTTTTGGACAATTTAATAACCAGCCAGTGTAATATCCTAGGGGCCGTTCAAATATTACTTAACGCAGTTTTCGACGATTTTCAACCCCACTTACAATTACAAAAACTGATACAACAAATATATAAATAGATGTTCGATATACAAAAACAACAAAAAAGGTTGCCAAGTTTTCGAATAATTCTTCATTTCTTGAATAAGGAATAAAATGTTACGTAACGAACTCTTTAAACCCCCCTGCCGCCCTTATAACGCGACTGGTCTCGTCTCGACTCTCGAGACGAGACCAGTCTCGAGACTCGCGGCATCACTAATCCTGAAATAATAAAATGTAATAAATGCACTATTTTTACACTAATTATTAATTACAAAAAAACTGGCATTGGGCAAACAATTCCTGTCACGAACAACAACTTACATAGACTAAAATTTCGTATTTGAGATATTATGAGGAATGGTCTTTAAAAACAACCTGTTTTATTTTAGTTTATATTTCAATAGTAACATAATGTCTCGAATGAGAATAAAGGTTCGATTTAATGTTCGAACTTGTAGCAAATGAAAAAAATTATTTTATAACTTTCGACTTATCTATAAATTCAGAACACATTAACCTACTAACTTATAGCATGAAACGATTAAAATTTAATATCGAAGATAAGGAAATGATTTTCATTGAGCGATAAACGGGCATTTTCAAAATCATTTATCCGAGAAAGAAAAATTGCTGAATTATAATTATTGCCAATATTCAAGTAATCATTACGACTTAAAAGGAACTTAATTAATTAAGTTGTACATTCACGTGAACATAATTCGAGTCAAAGTTTTCCCGACTCAGTTTCACATTTAAAATTTAAGGGTGAATTTAGCGTCTACCTAAGGATAGAGTTTCAGTTGAGTGAAACTTATGCTATAGGTGTGTCCCAAAATAAAATTGTAAACTGTCGGAAAATTCGCTTTCAACTTTCATTATTTCCGGAGATGAGGATGAGTTTAGTGATAGTTATTAGATTACGATGTTGAATATTTGCGTTGAATGAAAATGGGAAATTGTCGGAATAAAAATTTCTTACTTTAATTCTATTTAAACTGGAGAAAATGAAATTCCAAGGAAACTCTTAAAGTTCAGTTTCCCCCTTGATCCCCCAATGGATGAAGAAGTAATGACAGTACAAAACAAACTCTTAACATCAATTTTTCAATTGGCATTGTTAAAATATTCATGATATTTCGACGTTCATCCTAATCCCAAGCGCGCAAGGAAACTTTTTTCTCCCAATTCGTCGCAAATTATTTCAGGAACAACTCTTGCATTTTAACAAGGAGTAATTTTATGAGGTAGTTCGGAAGACAATTGCAGGAACGGCGTGTCGAAAGCAGAAAAAAGCAATACACATCAGAGAACAAGTACTTCAGAAATGTGTGCAATTTGCAGATGTTCAAATAACCGCTCCGGTGGAGAACTGTAACTGGTTAAGTGAGAGGATAAAGCAGGTGCATGAAAAGGACCTCGGAAATCGAGTTCTGACGCAATGACAGGAAAGCTTTTTATGTAGAAGTTCAATTCTGTAGGGAGGAGAAACGAGGAAATTGTGCGGTCTTATTGAACTCGTTAATACAAAGTTCTATTACTTTCGTTCAGTCAATTTACATCTCTACAAATTATCTTTGTGCCGCGACTGTGAAGATGAGACGACGCTTTTACCTTGTACTGTTAGAGTAACACTGCACAATACTGCAACCCCAAAACAAACTGCGGCCGTAGTAACGTGGGTCGTCATTATCATCAAACCACAATTATTCATTAATTGCGAACCATCAATTTCACTGGCGAACTAAACGATGAATGCGCTGCGCAAGGTATTCGACTGAGCGACACGAATTCGGTATATTTAAAAATTTAACGAGAGCAAAAATGCAATTAACACTGAACGTGTAGAAAGTTCACGTGACTACCATAATCAAATATTTGTCTTCGGCAAGTCCCTAGAGATCGTAACTCAAGAAATTCCCGTTTCAATTCATTAGCTATTCCATCCGATGTTTCATCTCGCAGCTGAACTAACCTGCTACACCTATTGAATAATCCCTCCCGGTATTCATTTTACCTAAAATCTGAAATAGTCATTTTATGAATTTCATTTATGAGGGACACAATCATGATAAGTAAGCAACAACGTGAATGAAATCCTAAACGTGACATATACCTCGACGTTTGTACTCCACTCTCGCAACTATGACCCAAGTTTGTGGACATATGTGCTGAACGGATTCTTTTATGTATCTAAAAAGGGGACCCTTTGAGAAGCTTGACTCCACAATTTTAATGGCTACTAATTTTTCTGCCGGAATTTCTAACTTCGTCCCTTTCATCTCCTTCGATTTTACACATCCACTCGATCGACAAAAATTTTTTATTCGTGTCACTTTTTCGACACGGCACACGTTTCCAATTATGATAATGTGTGTTTGACCTTCGAAATTTGCGTAGGAATTTTCTCCGAGACAATTGATTCGACGTTTTATGTAATAGCCGGCAAGGGACTTTACCGCTTGAATCCTCTTGAGAGCTGCGGTTTCATGGACCCACCGCACTGGCTAATTCCATTTACGAACGATGTTTAAAAGGACATAGATGTTACGTATCGATAATCACAGGGTTGGAGATAGGATGAGGGTTAATTTAATTTATTCGTTTGTGTATGGGGAAAAAATTCGGTTTCTGTGTGATTTATAAGAAATTCAAATTAATGGTAATTATATACATTTTGAGTGGAAACCCTCAATTTGAACTGGGGGACGATTTGAATAATTTCCATGAAAAAATGCATATAATTTGTCGATTACTGCGTAGTTTCGGCAGCTGCTCCAATTCCATATTGGACATTTGGGAGTATCCAAATTCAGCTCATTCGATTAATATTGATTACATGTACATTAGTTGAGTACTTTTCTCTAATTCATGTTTTAAAAAGAATTCAGATGACAATTATTTAATTTTAAGCTTCATTTTATATTTTAGTGGGTTTTCGCACCATTCTCAGATTATTAGTTCATCACGAATATTCGCTTACCCATGCTTTTCTTTTCTGAGACATACAAATTACTCGAAAAGGACGCAATATCGGAGAAAATGTTTGAGACAAAAATTATAAGGTTTAGGTGACGACCTTGAATTTGACCTTGAACCTCGTTTGCAAAGTCAAATGAAGGTCAACTTGGATTTTTCAAATGATAATGTTTTTCTACGGATTCGCAATCTGCGTGTGAAGAGTTACGATTTTTTTATGGCAAAAGTTTTTTTTTAATGTCTAGTTTTCTCGGTAAAGGGCGCCAGATTTTCGAAAGGTTTGTCCTTGAATTTGTTTGGAGGGAGTCATACTTGCCCAGAGTACACTGCGGTCTTATTCTGAATGAACAGCTATCAGATTGAAATATTCGGGATTTTTTCGAAAGATTCTCATTATGTCGCTTTGAACGCCCACACATTGCATTGATAACGAAGAGTTTTTCAAGAAAAATTTGACATGGCATTTGTTTATGGAAAGTTTACGGGGCAAGTATGAGTCCTCCAAACGAATTCAAGAACAAATCTTTCTAAAAATCTTCTTCGATAAAAAATCGTAACTTTTCACTCAGATTGCGAATCCGTAGAAAAACATAGGGGTTCCAATTTGAAAAATCCAAGTGACCTTCATTTGACTTTGAAAACGAGGTTCAAGGTCAAATTCAAGCACGTCATCTTAGTTCCCCCTCGAAACCTTACATTTTTTGGCTCGAACATTTTCTCCGATATTGCGTCCTTTTTGAGTAATTTGCATGTCTCAAGTTAAAAAACTCAGCCTGTATATCCGATTTAAATATTAAAGATACTTAATTTGGGAGAGTCCGTTACCTTACCACGATTGTGACTTTCGACGAACCTAGTTCACTTCTGCTTCTGCATCCCCACTTAATTGAATTTTCATTAAAAAAAATGAAAGAACACAATGAAATCTGTAAAAAATTTAGTTTGTTTTTCTTTCAGCCATGGCCTTTCGAGCGCTATTCACATTCCGTTTGAAAATCTCCAGCAGTCATAAAAAGATACGCAAAGTAATTTGCTCAAACGTGTCCATTGAGATAGTAAAAAGTAATTTTGTCACGTCTGATCGTCTGGCACTAAATGGTCAACGGAAGTAAAAAAACATGGAAGTAGTTATTCAAGGTATCGAAAGTGATAAAATTGACGAAGATTTAAACGATCGGCCAAAGGATCCTAACTATAACGATCAACGAAGCAAGAAGAGCTGTAAACATTTTACGACTTTTATAGTGCAATCCAATAGCATAAAAGACCTGACTTTCATTTCCTCCTCGATATGGAAGGTAAAGTTGGCTTAGAATATTTTATTTGCTTAATACTTACAAACAAGCGACTCCTCAATTTCTTTTTGCGTAACGCACTGCAGAAATAATATTTCGTCTAGATTAACAGGATTGATGCGAAGCAATTATAATCAATTTGGGAAATTTTACCCAACTCAGGTGTAAGCCTAAAATACAATACATGTTATATTTGTATATGGTTTTACGTCCGTATTATCCTCAAACCAATCACATAAACAACCTTACTAAGTAAAATTATGAACCATTAAGGAAAGCTTTAATGAATCCTTTGGAAATTAAAAATTTAATATCTCTACTGATTAAATTTTCCGGAATTGCTTTACGTTTTATCCAATTATATTTATTTGCTCTATTAATGCACTTATCGGCATTTCTTCTAAGAAATCCTTTTGATTTGAAAATTCCTACGGGGTAAATAAATTTTTTTAACCATAAAAACAAAGCACAAGTATTTCATGATGATAACTGTTTTTCAAGCAGATTTATTTGCACTATTCGGCATCGTTGAAACATTGGAATTATTTAACAGCTAGAACTAAAGTTACATACATAAAATTAATTACCTCCGTCATTTCGTTTTTAACTACAGCTTTCATTATCTTCCTCACATCTTTCGTGAGTTTTTTCAAACGTTTTTGCTATTTCTCAAATTCTGTACACCCTTGAGTATACTTAAGATGTTTTTCTCTGAATTTAATTTACTTGAATGGAATGTTACAACGAACGTATTATTAAACCTCTAAGCTAAAACATCAGTTCTTTGTTTGATGTAAAAGAATACTATATCTGAGTTTTGAATCATTTATTACAAATTTTTTACTGAGGATGCCATTACAGAAGTAACAAACGACATAAATGATGCTTTAAACAACCAAATACTTTCGCTGGATTTCGCCAAAGCTTTTGACACGGTGAGCCACTACTTCAAAAGATGGATAGATACGGAATTAGAGGAGTAGCAAATCATCTAATAAGGAATTAATTGACTAATCATCAACAAGTTATTGAACAGGACTCATACATAAGCAGTAAAAGATTAAAGAAGGATGGAGTGCCACAAGGTACAGTTCTTGGTCCAATATTGTTTCGGATCTTTATTAATGACCTAATCACTAGCTTTGCTGACGAAACCATTATAAATTACCAAGCCAGTACTTGGAATGAACTCAGGTCCCAAGTCATACAAGCTTGTTAAACTTGATAGACATACACTTAACCTAAAAAAAACCAAATACATTCTATTTTCTGGATAACCTAAGCTGGGGGACAAAGAAATCAGTAAACATACAATAATACAAAACGCTAAATCTATTAATTACTTTGGAATAACCATTGACGCCAATGTAAAATGGGATACTCAAATTAACAATACATATAGTAAAAAAGATTATAATATAATAAAATATAATATAATATAAATAATAATAATATAATATAAAAAAGATTTATAATATAAATTTAGGCTCTTGAAAAAAAATCTAAACACCAATAATCTACTAAGAATATTTGACGCCCACTTAAGAAACTTAAATGTTCTACAAAAATGGTTCTTAAGAAAATTTTATGGAAAAAGATTAACAGACACGAGGGAACCCTTATTCCGGGAGTCAAATATTCTTGATGCAAGACCTATAAGGTTATTTTAAATATATTCGATAATAAAATTTTAATAAATAAAATAAAAAATTCTTATGGAACCCGAAGTGAGCAGAATAAAAAATAATAATGTTGATAATAATGTTTATTTAATAGCATAAACTACAAAAACACTTAATATAAAACCTAATAAACTAAAAAATATTTCTCCTAACATATTTTTTACAATCCAATTTGAACCTCTCAACATTAGGTGCTTGCTTTATACCTATAGGCACATTATTATAAAGTTGCAAACCTCTGAAAAACAAACCATTTTGCGGACATTAAGTTCCAAAAAAAGAAGACAAAGATCATACATATACTTGGCCCTTAGTCTATTCTGTAATTCCAGAATACATAAAAAAATGCCAAAACCGTCAAATTTTCAAAAAATAAAAGAAAAATGGATTACTGAAGAAAAAAACGAAATTTAATAAATAATTTAACAAAACAGAAAAAAAACATATAATATCATAAATTTCCTATTATGTTGGAAGTATAATAATAAGTATAAAAGGTTCAGTATATAATTTCAATATGTAGAATGTTTATTAATATTATCATTGTTTTTGAATACTTTGTGTTTCAAAAATAGGTTTACAGATTCTGTAATCGTTTGGAGGTTATTGTTATTGTTCTTGAAATGAATCGTTTAATTAGAAGAATACAGTTGTTTTGATTAATGGAGGAGCACAAGAGAAGCATTGTAAAAACCGCATTGCAGAAAACCGTATTTTTTTGTTAATAAATTAAATTTTTAATAAATTTATTAAATAAATGAAAAAAAAATCCACGAATTAATTATCCACGAATTAATTATCCACAAATTAATTATCCACGAATTAAAAATATTTTTAAATCCTCACACTTTATATGCAGGAAACCGTATTTTTTTGTTAATAAATTAAATTCTTAATAAATTTATTAAATAAATAAAAAAATCCACGAATTAATTATCCACAAATTAATTATCCACGAATTATATTTATATTACTTAAAATGAACCTACCTTGTTAAGCACAGGTTCTACTATATTTAAAAATATGGTAGAAACCTCTTTAATTTTAGGTTGTTTGTTGAAGACTATTGTATGTATGTTTTCTTTAATAAACTTTATTATTTTCGATATTTAAGTCCTCGGAAAACATTTTTCAATAAAGTTCTTCTATATTTTTCAAGAAATTGCACGCAATCTTTTCGGACACAAGGGAAAAACCATGAAAAAATGAAGAAATTATAAAACTAAAAACTAGAAACATTTCACAATTCTATAAATTCCCTTGAATTCATTTTTATGGTTTCGCAAGCGAAATTATACAAGGTGAGGAAAAAATACGGAAACTCCGACAAATTTTTGAGAATTAGTCATTATAAAAAAACAAAGGTCACGTCCCTAGTAACTTTGAACGAGGGACCCAAAAGTGACCTTGGGTTTGACTTTGAGCATCAATTTCAAGGTAATTTCAAAGTCAACTCAATTTTTTCGGGCGCTTATTTTTGGTACAGAGTCGGAAAGAGCGGAGAATTTTACGTTCTGATATTTTCTCAGATTTGAGGTGAACGCGACCCCTAGATGTCAAATGACGGTCAAAGTATGCCACCTCAGCATTTCATTGAAGTCTGGCGAGATTATTCCTTCTTTCAGTTTAACCCAAGAACCACGACGTGGAAGTTTCTGTTCCTTTAGGATGCTTTCTGGAGTTGCTCTCTCTCACTTACTGAGGTCGCATAACTTGACCTTCATTCGACCTTTAGGCCTCGCATTAACCTCAAATTTGAAAAGATATCTGAACGTAAAATGCTCTTTTTGGTTCCGGTATAAAAAATAGGGGTTTCTATTTTAAAAAATTTAGTTGGCCTTGAAATTGAGGTTCAAGGTCAAATCCAAGGTCACCACTGGATCCCTCGCTCAAAATTGCTACTCAGAAATATTCCGGGGTTTTCATATTTTTTCCTCACCCAGTATATAATTAGAACTATGAAGAGTTCGATGTCGTTCATAAGCAAGCGAGAAATTTGATATTTCCAATTAATTAAAGTAATTTAATATCGAGACATCATTTTCATTTCTGGGTCAAACTATTGCAGATGTCAGTTTAATATATAAAGTTCTGCGGACTTCAATTCAGATTAGTCAATTTACTAACTACATCCTTTCTCTTTCGTGCAGCACTATTCCAACAGAAAATTGTCGGATCATCAAATGCTGTTCAGGTTTGTACCTAACACAGATAATTAAAAGTGGCTTAATCAAACTTCTGGGCAGGATTTTCAAACTATCCATTCATGTGCTTGATGAAATGTAGAAAAGCTATTTGGACCATATGTTGGGTAAATATTTGGACGGCTTGAAATTGTCCCTGGCATCAAAACAAAAATGCGCTTCAATCCTAAAAGAGTCGGTATTATAATTAAAAACTGAGTCCCTTGTCTTTAAATCCCTTGATACACTCCTGATGTTGCCGCCTAAATTTTAAATAGATGAAAGCACAGCGGGGAATAATTTGGTGGTCGCGTATATGTGTTACTTTTTTCTTTTCATTTTTTCCATCGCAGTCGCGATGAATTTTCAGGATGTGCTTTTATTTTTGTTCGACCGGTAACTGGTTGCAATTCAACGGGTTTACCGGATTTTCCTGAAGAATAGTTTCCTGAGAAAGTTGCTGAAAGCGCAATTTTTAGTGCACGGTGGTGCATTTCGTTGGATACGTAGAACGCCCTATCGGCCAAAGGTCCAGCGAGCTAAGTGAAAGTCGAGCCTTTTTCTGAACTGAAGGGGAGGTCCCCCATCTTTTTCAGTCGTCGAATGAGGCTTAAGATGAGCTATTCAGTTTTGTAGAAAAACGAGTGTTATAAATGAAGATTTGTGTCCATTAAAGAATCAGATGTCCAAATACGACTGTAAAAAAAGTCGGGGTGCTAAAGATGTTGCCCCCGCGCGATCGCGAACGTTTCTCGTTTAAATCGAGGAATACTGGACAGGATTTGTGTAATAAAATGGATGAGGGAGTTTATTGGAGTGAAATACTCTACGGACAGATCGTCTTCCAAGGAAGTGCTGTCGACACGTATGCGCTTTGATGGAAACTGCTCGAGAAAGACTCGCTCTTTCCCTATGCTCTCATCTCCAGAGTTTGATGGATCCAGTGGCGCGGTCGTCTCGCATAGGAGCAATTTCAATTTAGCTAACATTATCGGTCGTCTATGTGAAGTTACTAAAGCAAATTTTCTGAGTTCAAGATGAACTTTGATAATGTGAAACGTCTACAAAAAGAAGGTAATCAGAAGAAGATAGCTTTTCCAGACACCAGACGGCGAAAAACGACTTGACTCCTATCCCGATGATAAAGATAGAACCTCGCTAACTGATATATTGAAAACAAACGAGTGATATATTCGTTCTAATTGTAGAATACTTAAAAAAAGGTTAGTCCCGAGCATTCGGAATTCAATTTTGAAATCGATTTTACCTCACAATGCAGACGTATAAATGAATTGTAACCCCCATAAAGGATACCTTTTCCAGTCATGAAAATTAAATCTTTTCCGGTCATTTAGTTTTATGCATAAAATTAGAACAGTCCGTAATGTGGTTACAATGAATCGTAGATTTTACTTTCACCTCCAGTTTTTTCGCTAACTGAGCATTATCTCAAATAAATGGAATCGTAAGCATTGAAGCGATGTTTTGTTCTCATAATTTAGTTAAGACGGAAATTCGGCAATCATCACGCAGGAAAAAGCTAAACTGTAGGAACATCAGATACAGAAGAAACACTTAATGCTCACGAAATTAATTGTACGTTTTGACGTCCCGTGACATAACTGGATTTGAAACTGAGTTCACAATCTTCATAATAACAATCACAATAGGTGACAGTTTCGGTTCAGTTAATACGGATTATGGTAATGAGAAGAACCGTTGGAATCAGTGTCGAAAAGTGAAACGCGAAATTTTTGGGTCAAGGTTTCGATGTATACTCAGTTGGAAAATTTGTGCTCCCCGAAAGGTTTTCTGTTTATTTTCAACGGGAACAAAAGAAGTTATTGTTCGAAGGACACTCCTCATAAAAATTATATGCAGACAGTGCTAATTGCAAAATGAGACGGGGGATCCTGCAGGAGGTTAATACACCCTGACATCCCATAGATAATAATTTGCTCAAACTTGTCAGATTTACTTAAGGCAACTACACTCTTATTCAAATTGACGTCACTTTCGCTTTGTTCTGTAAGAAATAACGTAAGTCCCATTTTCCAATTTTCCCAACTTGATTCGGGTTGGGTCGAAACGACGTCGGTCGAGGTTTGTTATCGACTTATCGAAAATAAAAGAGTTTACATGATCGGCTGTCGGTACATTTCTGGCCGAATCGTCGTAATCTTCGTCCGTTTGATCGATGGCATCTATAGAATTGGACGGTAATCCTCCGCCTGCTTCCGGGGGCACAATCGCGAATCCTGATGCTCCCAATCTGATGCAATCGAATGACCACTGCAAAAGTGTAAAGTCTTGCCAATTCGTTTCGGCATCGATGCACAAATGAACGTTCCGGTTGGTAAAGTAAATATTCGAGAATTCCACGCAGAATTTAATGTTTTGAATTCTTGGTATGCTGGCGCAAAACGGCGGAGGGTTTTTTCCTGGAAACAAAAAAAATGGGTAAAAAGTCATGAGCCAACAACTCTCGAGCTACCGATCGGCAGAAAAGGTCTTGTTCGCTATGGTCGTTTTAGTTGTTGACGGGAAAATAGGGAACAGGGGCACAAAGCAGTTGAACCATTTTATGTCGGGGATATAAAACATGTATACCGACCAGATATGCTATTCCTGTAGAGCACCTTTCCATTCATGGATATAAAAGCCGAAATGGAGAAGTCGTCAGGATCATACGTCATGTTTATACACCCCTTCTGATTGAATCGATCAAGAATATAGCCAGTGCAGCATGCACATTCTCCTTCTTGACAAGAACATGGAAATCGTAACCCAGATAAAATTGGTCGACGTGTTGTCGTTATCACGGATGACGGTCGTGTAGCGTGTAGGGTTGGCATTGTTACGGACACGTTTCGTAGAACGCTCCCGTATGTCCTGTTGGTTTTTATCGATGATACCGCTCCTGAAATGACGTCAACTAAGCACTGAAAACCGTAATTGCAGAAGAAACGTCGAACATTTGCGAACAGGGAACCGCGATATTTGCGATCCCATCGTCACATTCACCCTAATGAACTGGAAAACTGATCAATCATCAATGCGAATATGCAATTTCAGTGTAATTTCCAGATAATAAATTGATTCATTAAAACCGTGCGTGCTAGGCTCGACAAAATAAAAACGATCGTTAACTTTGATGCGAATTTTAATTAAAGGTAGGTAGTTTCTGTCACTGAAGAGTACGGGTTTGGATGTCGCTTTCGGCACTAATTCAATTCTACACGAAGCCTGAAATAATAATAGGAGATTTCCCTCATTGCGCCTAATTAGCGTTATCATCACTGCATTAGCTCTGCCAACCAGACAAATTCCATTTTTTCATATGCATTCCCAATTTTCACCGATTTTATTTTTAGCCGATATCGCAGGACCAATTCATCGAACCTGGAATCGAACGCTCCTCGTTTACAGTTAAACGTTATTTTTGCATAACCTATAAAAAGCATGTGCCGCAAATAAATTAAATTCTAGTTTGGCAATTAAGTTTGTAGCGATGAGCAGCGGTTACTTCTATTGTCCCGAATAATATCCACAATGGTTGTTATTGTAACCGCTTTTTATTGTCACAAAAAAAAATAGCGCATTAGGACGAGTGCTATCGAAATTACGAAAATATCGATAGATTATATTCAATTCGCTTTACTAATGGAAATATTTATACCGGTGTAGGGGTGCATATATCAACAACTATTGTTTTCAAATGTTTACGGCCGTGTACGGCAGAAATTCATTGTTCTACCATTTCAATTTTGAATCATATTTTGAACAATTCAGACCGTAGGACTGGAACGCCATCATATGTCTCGGTTATATACTTTTATTTACGATTCATCAATACGTTCACTCAAATAAAAATGTATCATGAATCTTCAGAACTATAGACGGCAAAATTGTATTTCCAAAAAGTTGAATGAGCTTCTATGAACGAATGTGTTTGTTCGGTCGCTCGTTAAATTTGAACGGCACACTTAGATAAACGGTAAATGAAGTGCGGCTCACTGGAAAAGACTGACTCTTTTTGCTCCGCTCACCTGAACGTATCGTTCAATCGATGTGACTTAACATACCTTATACACTTTTATTCTTTTCTGATGTATTTGATTATAAAGGGTTAATGAAGATTCAGTAATTCAAACAATATATTATCGACGTTTCGGGTTGAACCCTTTTTCAAGATATGTCAATTTAAATATTTGACAATGTTGTTATAATAAGTTCTCTTAGTAACAAAAAGATGGAGACTTGATATGAATTATTTGTTCAGAATGAAGTTGAGTATATTCGATTCAAATTTCGAATATCTGTTCTGTCATTAATTGCTTCAGACTTTCTTTTGGTATGAATCATTTCAAGAAATTCTATTGCTTTTCTGTTTTTCTTTTGTAATCTAGAATTTTCACTGTGTTAAAATCAAATGTATGTTTTAATGTTTGCTCATGTTTATGTAATGCTGTTTGTACTTTAGAGTATTCATGAACTTCTTTTCTTTCTTTCAATTTTTGTTTTGTCTGTCCAATATAAACTCCATTACAATCTTTACATGACATTTCGTATACAGTGTTAGATTTATCATTTTTTAGTGTTTCCGATTTTAATTTCGTAAAAAGTTGTTTTATTCGAATGTGTGGTTTATGTGCTATTTTGAAATTTGGATAAGGTTTGAAAATGTTGGTAATTTTTTCAGAAAGGTTTCGTATGTATGGGAATGGAATATATGTTGAATTCTCTTCTTTTTTTCTTGGTATTTGTATTTAACGTGTTCTATAGTTTGTGTATACGTTCTTTCATGATTTTGTTTACGAATGATATGGGATAATTATTTTTTAAAAGTAATGATTTTATGAAGTGTAGAATAGCGGATATGTGAATTGGTGAGGTTAGTTTGATGGATCTGTCTATATACTTTATTATGATAGCCTTTTTTATTTTATGTGATGTGTTGTGTTAAAATCGAAAATCCTATTTGTATGAGTTTCCTTCCTAAACCATTTTTTTGTGAGTTTATTTAAAAAAAAAATAATTATCCCATATCATTCGTGAACAAAATCATGAAAGAACGTATACACAAACTATACAACACGTTAAATACAAATACCGAGAAAAAAGAAGAGAATTCAACATATATTACAATTCCATACATACGAAACCTTTCTGAAAAAATTAACAACATTTTCAATCCTTATCCAAATTTCAAAATAGCACATTAACCACACATTCAAATAAAACAACTTTTTATGAAATTAAAATCGGAAACACTAAAAAATTATAAATCTAATTTAATTTAAATATTTGACAATGTTGTTATAATAAGTTTTCTTAGTAACAATAATCTGACAAATGAAAAACAAAAATATGGAGACTTGATATGAATTATTTGTTCAGAATAAAGTTGAGTATGTTTGATTCAAATTTCGAATATCTGTTCTGTCATTAATTGCTTCAGAGTTTCTTTTGATATTAATCATTTCAAGAAATTCTCTTGCTTTTCCGTTTTTTTCGTAATCTAGAATCTTCATTGTGTTAAAATCAAATGTGTGTTTTAATGTTTGTTCATGTTTATGTAATGCTCTTTGTACTTTAGAGTATTTATGACCTTTTATTCTTTCTTTCAATTTTTGTTTTGTCTGTTCATTTCCAGCACCATAGCTCAACTTGTAATGGAAAATTTGGAAGAGAAAATAATAAAAAATCATATTAATAATATAACCATTTTCAAAAGGTACGTTGATGATTGTCTTATTATCACTTCTGAAGATAAAATACAAACGATATTAAATAATCTCAATAATTTCCATGAGAGAATTAAATTCCCTCTCGAAACTGAATCGAAAAATTGCTTAAATTTCTTGGATATGACCATTATTAGAGACGGAAATAAACTCACAACAAAATGGTTTAGGAAGGAAACTAATACAAATAAGATTCTCGATTTTAACACAACACATCACATAAAACAAAAAAAAAGCCATCATAATAAACTATATAGACAGATCAATCAAACTAACCTCACCAATTCACAGACCCGCTATTCTACACTCCATAAAATCATTACTTTTGAAAAATAATTATCCTACATCATTCGTAAACAAAATCATGAAAGAACATATACACAAACTATATAACACGTTAAATAGAAATACCGAGAAAAAAGAAGAGAATTCAACATATATTCCAATCCCATACATACGAAACCTTTCTGCAAAAATTACCAACATTTTCAAACCTTATCCAAATTTCAAAATAGCACATAAACCACACATTCAAATAAAACAACTTTTAACGAAATTAAAATCGGAAACACTAAAAAATGATAAATCTCACATCGTATACCAAATTTCATGTAAAGATTGAAACGGAGTTTATATCGGACAGACAAAACAAAAATTAAAAGAAAGAATAAAAGGTAATAAATACTCTGAAGTACAAACAGCATTACATAAACATGAACAAACATTAAAACATACATTTGAGTTTAACCAGTGAAAATTCTAGATTACAAAAGAAAAACAGAAAAGCAATAGAATTTCTTGAAATGATTCATATCAAAAGAAACTCTGAAGCAATTAATGACAGAACAGATATTCGAAATTTGAATCAAATATACTCAACTTTATTCTGAACAAATAAATCATATCAAGTCTCCGCTTTTTTATTTTTCATTTTCAGATTATTATTAGTAAGAAAACTTATTATAACAACATTGTCGAATATTTAAATTGTCATATCCTGAAAAAGAGTTCAACCCGAAACGTCGATAATATATTGTTTGAATAACTGAATCTTTATTAACCCTTTATAATCAAATACATCAGAAAAGAATAAAAATATATACAAAAAGAGTGAATACATCAAGAAAGAATAACTCATACATGCATAACATTTTCCGACCGACTGTGCTCTCAAAATGCACATCAGATATCGATTCGGCTAAAGGTATGAATTAGAAGCGCCCCTGGCGCCTTCACCGAAACCGTCGACGGCTGTTTAAACTTCAAGACTTGCTTTGATTTTCAAATTTTCGCAATTTATTTTCAAAAATAGGAGTTTCTATTGAAGAAAATTGAGTTGAACTTGAAATAAGCTTGAAATTAAGGTTCAAGATCATATCCAAGGTTACATTTGGGCCCCTTGTTAAGTTACGTGAATTTCGTTTTCTTTATTATGACTAATTCTCAGAAAATTTTTTCTCACCCTCTGTATAATTAGAACTCTAAAGAGTTCGATATCGTTCGTGAGTTGTTTAACTTCATAAGCAAGCGACAACTTTCATATTTTCAAATAATTAACGTAATTTAATATCGAGACATCATAAAATCATTTCCATCTCTGGATCAAACTATTGCAGATGACAGTTTAATATATGTCTGTTCCAACTGGCATTGTGAACGATTACTGTACCGTCACGATTCTGCGCTGTTTATAAAATCAAGCGACTTTTAGAACAGCGCAGAATCGTGACATTCTCTTTGGTACATCACTATTCTAATTGCCGGATCATCAAATGTTGTTTAGGTTGTACATGACACAGATAATTAAAAGTGATTTAATCAAACTTGTGGGCAGAATTTTCAAACTATCCATTCATGTACTTGATGAAATGTACAAAACGTAATCTGACTGTATATGGGGTAAATATTTGGACGGCTTGAAATTGTCCAAGGCATAAAAACAAAAATGCGCCAATCCTGAAAGAGTCGCTATTATAATTAAAAAGTGAGTCCCTTGTTTTTTGAGTCATATTTTGAACAATTCAGAACGTAGGACAGTTATATACTTTTATTTATGATTCATCAATACGTTCACTCAAATAAAAAATGTATCATGAAACTTTGGAATTACAGAGGTCAACTTTGAACACTTTGAACGGCACACTTAGATAAACGGTAGAGTGCGGCTCATTGGAAAGGATTGGCACCGCTCACCTAAACGTGTTATTCAGTATTGATAGAAACTTTTAGACTTAACATAATTCATACACGCATTACATTTTCTGAACGATTGTGCTGTCGAAATGCACATCAGATATCGATTTGACTAAAGAGGTTATGGAGTAAGGACTAGGGGCGCCTCTGGCGCCTTCACCAAAACCGCCGATAGCTGCCAAACTGCCGTCACAATTTGTTTAAATAGTCAAGACTTGCTTTGATTTGCAAATTTTAGCAATTTATTTTCAAACGAACTCAAATCATTTTCATACTTTCTCCACATTTTGTATCTCGTTTAAAATATTTTTCAAACTTGCGAAGGCACTTAACTTTTTACCAACATCAGCTTTCAGTGTAATTCCTTGAAGTTCCTATGAAAATGTTTCGAAGGGAATGATCGAAGAAGGACGATAGAAGATGGCAGTGTATCGTAGCTCACTGTACGGTACGAACGACGTTTGGGTGAGCGGAGCGAAAAGAGCCGGCACACTACTTGACTACCATAATAAATAAACTGATATCTTTCCTGCTAATGGTCGAATTTGGATTCTAAAGTACAACTCAGTTTCTTGAGGCGCTCTTAACACTTTAAAGATAAAAAACGTCTAGAATACTATAAAAAAGATTTTACATACGTAAACAACTTCTCAGAAAGAGAATTTGAATACATAATGTCACTATACTTTCCAAATAGATGAAGGAAGTTTTTCAGTTTCCTTTAATTCATTCTGGATTTACTTAAAATTGAACATTTCCAATTTTTCAAACATCTTAATTTAGATTTAGATTTATTAAAATTTTTAAATTATTTTATGAGACAATTGATATCATGAATTTCTATGAATTTTCCAAAAATTTTCAGTAAAAACTATCAGAAACCAAAATTAGTTTAAGAGAAGACTTAATCAAAGAGATATAAATGCAAGGAGCGCAAGGAGTTACACTAGAAACTTGGACCTTCCATTGAGCTGCAAAATCAACAAACATATTCAAAATAAGACTGGAATCGATTTCGATAAGTTGTGCGAGGATGAAATCGGAAGTATTACCTTTACAGAAAATGTAATAATAAACACAAACAGCATAAAGAGGAACGAAATAATCTCAAAAGGCTGGAAATTCACATTGTTAAACCGAGGAATATTCAAGGAAGTTCCGAATCGAATTTCCGGAAGAATACAAAATTAAGAGCAAGACTCAAGAACTCAGAAGCAATAATACATTCATATAACTTTCAGTGAAGTAGAAGTTACCTAATTGTAAGTAATTATGAATGAAATTTTCCATGAAATTTTAAACGGAACTGTTATTATTCGTGGAACTTTTACCTTATGAACGATTTTCTCATGTTTATTTGTTTTAAGAGCAATAAACATTAAAATGGTAGTAATAAATAAATAAAATGTAGCATTTATCTAACCTCCATTTTCTTACAAGTTTCCAGTTAACAAAGTGACTTACAGTTTCTAATAAAGTGAATAACTGCACTTCTCGTTTGGAGTACAGCTAAAATTCTTTTCATTTAAAAAACGGAATATGTATACGAAATTCTCTTTAATTTTCTTTGTTTATATACTTTTATATCAAATTTCTCAATTATATTTTCTAACTCTCACCTACAGCACATCGACTCACAAGTGGTACAAGCAGAAGAAAGACGATAAACTTCATGTTCATCCACGGGCACTACGAAGTGTCACTGACTGCAATCCTCCTTGTTGCTCTCAACTCAGATATTTAGTGATTCACAACTGTAATACTTTCTTTACCACCGAACTCTTCAAGAACTTTCTTTTATATATTGGTTCAGGTACCACCTATTGACATATTATGCAGGTATTTTTCCATATCCGGACGGGCTACTTATCTCGAGAAAATATACGACAAATTCAGTTTGAATTTGTTGAACACTACCCGCGTGTAAGGCATCTCTGCATTTAAATGCACGTTAGGAAAGTGATTTTTTATGTACTTAAAGGACATTGACACGCTTGGGTCTAATTAAAATAGATAAAAAATTTTATTTTATGAACATGAGAATATACATGTAACTACTAGTAAATAAATAAATAAATAAATAATTTAATAAATAAAATAATTTCAGGAGCATATACGCAATCACCAATGTAGTCGTTCAAGCCACATGTCCCTACTCTGTCTTCTCCCCATATTCCGTCTACGTCTTCTGTCGTAATCAAGTAAATCATCGTCGTCGTCATCATCGTCATCTTCTTTTTCCTCGGCTGAATCGTCTCCTGTTATCGTATCAACAACTCCGTCCAGGATATCGGAAACGTCCTCGGATTCTTTTTTAATCGGTTTAGGGTTATTCGTTTTATCCATTGATTGGTTATTTTCAACTGTCACATTTTTTGCATTCTTAATTTCATTGCTTTCATCGAGAATGTCTACAACTGCTTCGGCCAAGGGATTTTCGTCACTACCGCTACCTTCGAAGGAATCTTCGTTCGGTTTAGCAGGTGGTGATGTTGAAGAAACAGCAGCAACTTTTTCAGTTACTTTTTCAGTTACTTTTTCAGATTTAGTATTTGTAGGTGCAATTGTTGGAGGAGTAGTTGGTGGAGTGGTAATTTTTATGGCCTCCATTTTTTCTGTCGACATCTCGTTGGTGTTACGAGTGATATCAATAGTGCTCATGATATCATTGGGTTTGGATGTTGGAGTACTGGATCCTGGTTTGGGAGTGACGGTGGTTTTGGTTGGTTTGGAGCTGGGGATCGATGTTGATGTTTTCAAAGGCGATATGCGTACAGGTTTTGGTTTGGTAGTTGGTTTTCGTGTAATTGGTCTGCGTTGATACAGTTTTGTCGTAGGAGATCTGGTTAACTTTTTGGAAGGTGCTTTGGGTGTTGTAGACTGTTGTCGCTTCTTCTTCGTGCCGGTGCTTTCGGCCTCGAAGTATTGATCGATGAAATCGTCATCGAAAACGCTGAACGAACCGTATTCCACATTCTCGATATCGTTATCAGATTCATCTCCGTCGTCATCATCATCGTCGTCGGCGTCGAAATCGAACTCGTCATCATCGTCGTCGTCGTCTTCGTCGCCTTCTTCAACAGCTTCGACAGCGGGTAAAGGTTGTGACGGTTCAACTCGTAGACCTCGTGGACCGAATTTGAAACATGAAACTCTTAAGGACGCCTCAATTTCACTCAAGGATCTTAGTTCTAAGCCCAGACAACATTGGAAGTCGTTCCCTTTACGACCAATGTTGTAGACGCGTCCACAAAACTTTGAAATACCTCCAGGTAATGGCAGACAGATGGGCTGAGGTTTTTTACCTGCAAAATAAAAAAGATAAGACTTCACCCCGTTTCCAACATAATTAAGACAGGAGAGGCAATGATAAACAGTCTCGTACACACTGAACACTTCTTTGTGGGAAGTTACACCAAAAACTCAATCTATTCTATCAAAACATACGCTTCGGATAAAGTTACGACGGCGTTCCAACAGCATATTCAATTTGCATTCTAATAACTGACATTCTCATTACTCATAATGTGATGCAACTTGAGAAAACAAAAGGTTTTTGAAGTGAATGGATTCACCACCCCAATTTCCCAAGTTTTTGTTAACGTTCAAAATATTATCAATGAAAATACATAAATATCCGACTAGGGATGATTGTTTCAACTGCTCAGAATGATTCTGATACGGCCTTGCTGGCGAAAAAAAAAGGGACGAAACGACTCTTCGGTCGTTTCGAACAAGGAAAACCTGTTCACATACCTAATGATCCCAAATTAAAAAAGTTGATATTCGCGGACCCGGGAAACTTTATGCGAGAGTTGGTTCCGCGCTACCTTTAGGAAATGTCTGAAAGGGTCGAATACAAAGTCCCCGGTAATAAGTTTGCTCTTTTCACACAAAGCCCTGTCGCGTTTTGTGTACTTTTTCTGAGATATAAAGAAACTTTTACTCACTGGATATGGTCGTATTTGTCAATACTCTTTCCCCGAAGCTCATGGATATCGCGAGACGATCCCCCTTAAGATATTGTAGAGAGGCACATCCAGGTCCTTGTAGAGATGCGACTGGCAAATTGAATTCCCTGCAACAATTGCATAGTTTTTTGTTGCAACTGCAATATCTGTTTGGCTGCGTGCTGCTGGTACTCTGTCGCTTTTTGTCAACGGATTTCCTGCCGATGTATTTTCTGCTGTTGGATTTCCCATGGCTCTTTTTATCTGCAAGCGGAAACATTATTTTAGTGATTGATTTTCGAGCGAAGTGAAACAAAACAGTTTTGAGATCGAAGGAAATGTTTTTTTTTTTTCGTTCGGTGAAGTGTTTATTGAAATTTTCACGAACGAAAGACTAGACGATAAAGATTAAGCCAATTTAACTTTCAGAAACTACGATATTGACGATTCGCAAGAAACCCATTTCTGTGGGAACCCCGACAAATGTTTTATATTGGCAGTATAAAAGTTCTGAAGGGTGCACCTGCTTGGGATTCCACTGCACAGCTTGTTTCGGTATATGTATTTCGGAGAAAGATACGATCGTAAAATATAAAGAATATGAAAGTCCACACATTTTCCCTACATTAAAACCATACACTGGGCAATGTTTGCTGCGCGTATGGTTCGGAAAGTTTCCGACACGAACACGTATGATAGGGATGAATCATGAATTTGAGGATCATATGATTTCATACTACGCAGCATATTCGGGGATTTCGGAGAAATAAGCCTATTTACGAGAAAGATTCGAAAATCTGCGCGCCTCGAGAAACGAGTGTCTGAAGGTCTCCGAGCCCATTTCCCTGATGAATTTATTGCTTAAACTTTACGCGAAAGATAGAAGTGAGGATTTTGCATAGCTTCATTCGGGATAAATAAATTTCGCGCTGGATATTCGAAAAGAAAAAATCCACAGATATATCGGTCGAACGACTTCGTAAAACATTTTACGGACTTTATATTTCGAAACTCAAAATAGCTCGGGCTGTCGTTTCGTTCACTCCAATGCCTCGATGGACTCCCCAAGAGAAAACTCCCAGGTATGTACAGTAGGAAAATGTAGAAAGAATTCCGCAAATGTTCAAACGAGTTTCCTTTGACCGAAAAAGATCCAGTTGGATGCAATCCTAAGCTGGGCAATTGAATGAAGCAAATTGCCAGTTAAACTGAGGTTACATCAGCGACCGCCGTTGATTTGATTTGTTGGAATGTGGCTTTCCATTTCAGTTCGTTTAATTTCCTGAACCTCTTCAAAACGAGAAACAGCAGCGAGCATGAATTTTCGATCTATCAAAAACAGTCATATATCAACGAGGCGAGCAATTTACTACACCTATATCTCACAAAATAATACCGCTTCACAGTTGGATCCATATCCTCTCCGATATTCTACCAACAAGCCTGGACAGGGAATCGCCATCGCCATCGTTCATAAATCATTCTTTACGCGGGTTGTATTTTTCGCTTGAATCGCCTCGTAATCTTATTAGAAACGGAATTATCCTATGCAACAATTTTTTTCATGCCGCGTTAGCACAGCTAAAACTAACATGTTTCTGCTTTTTGATCTATCAAGATGTAATCTGTTTCAATTATTTGAATAGAACCAATGATACAAACACTTCAACAGTCGGTGAACATAAAACGGGTTTTGGCGGAATGTGCTCCATCGAAAAACTAGAAAAAATTTTTTTGACTTTTTCAATTGTGACTTTGCACAATACTGATACATTATTCAACAAAAATACTCAGATATCTGTCCCTAGCAGCTCCAATTTTTTCATGCTCTGCAATATTATCGCTAATTTCAGGTAATTAAAACAAAATGCTTATGGGTCCCTTTTAAGAAGAAAAAAGTTATGATAGTTATTAGAAAAATTACAAAAAATCCGAGGATGTATTTAAAAAATTATGGCCATTTAAAAAAAATCAAGAAAATCTACATTCTGTGACGAACTTTTCACTCCTGATTCTACAAATATCATTTTTTTTATCTAATCTCGAACACTTCGTCTCTAAAATCTAGTCCACAATTTATGGTCAACTGCTGCAGCTAAAAAGTAAATGTAATTTATTGCCCATCCAAAGATTCAAAATTAATACTTTGTTCAGTTTCAAATGACCATGTTGAAAAAAAAAATGTACTACGGAAATTTGGCCAATAACTTTAAAAGTTGGCACAGATAATAAGGATTCCAAAATGGTATTACACTTGCTAACTTAATTTTTAAATTCCGGCAATTTTTTTCCTGTTTTCAGTATAACACATTCTTAACTATGAGACGTATTTCTAAAGTATCGTTTTGGAATTCCGCCGCTGCAGCGCTACGGTCGGCGTTCGGCGCATGTGCGTTGTGTACCTGCATCTCTTGAGGTTTGTTCCAACCAATCACCAGACCAGTTCCCAATTAGTCAGAGGCTTGCGCAGTACGATTTAAGGGGCCCGAAAATACTAAAGCGCAAGCGTCTGGCTGATTTGGAACTAGTTTGGTGGTCGGTTGGAACAAACCTTATGTCACTCAGACACAAGTACGGTCATTTTAGCTTGTCTGTGACCGCTTAAAATGCCTCCATCTATCGAAAGTCCCGCCAACTAGAAAGTTCGATCTGTAATTCGTTTTCTTAGTGTAAATTATCCTATTTATTTACATTTATTTTTAGTATCAGCGCTCCTTTTTTCAATTCCTTTCGTTTTCATTTTTTTCTTCTACTTATAATCAGTAATTGTTTTCAATTATTAGTTATTAATTGATATTGATATTGATATTAATATAACGACAATTTTTAAAATTTCTTTCTATTCCTGTACACAAACAATATTCTGGTGGAAAATTTCAATTTTTGATGATATTTTAGAGCCTTTCAGAAAAATGTCATGTATCCGTTCTAACCTTAAATATGGACCAATGCAATAAAATTTTCACAAACAAATGCGATGTCATAATATACACCAAACATAATTTCTTGATAAAAATTCAAGAATCCCAATTTTTTTGTGAGATTTTAGTGCGTTTCGGAGAAGTTTCATATGTGGATTCTAATCTTAAGAAGAACGGGCTGTAATGAAAGTTTCACAAAAAATTCTGCTATACAGTTGTCCCAGAAGTCGACGTCAAACCGATATCTTTCAACATAGTAAGTCATGATAGTTACCAGAAAAATAAAAATAAATCCAGGTCTTTTCATTCTGGTTACTACAAATATCATCTTTTTTTATTTTTTTTTTAATACAATCTCGAAAACTTTGTCTTTAAACTCTAGCCCACAATCTACGGTTAACTGCTCCAGTTAAAACGTAAATGTAATTTATTGCCCATCCAAAGATTCAAAATTAATACTTTGTCCAGTTTCAACTGGCCATGCTGATAAAAAGATGTACTATGGAAGTTTGGCAAATAACTTTAAAAGTTGGCACAGATAATAAGGATTCCAAAATGGTATAACACTTGCTAATTTAATTTCAAATTGCGGTTGTTTTTTTCATGTTTTCAGTATAACACATTCTCAACTACGAGACGCATTTTTAAAGTAAGTACCGTTTTGGAATTCCGCCGTTGCAGCGCTGCGGTCGGCTTTCCGCGCATGTGCATTGTGTACCTGCATCTGTTGGTCACACTCAGACACAAGTACCGCCATTGAATGCTTCCGCCTATCGAAAATCCCGTCCACTGTGTAATTCGCTTTCTTAATACCAAAGGGCTAAAAGCAGTCGATATTTATATCGAGATCAGTGCAGTGTACGGAGAAAACGTTATGAGTGAAGTTAGAAAGTGGGTTAGGGCGTTTAAAGATGGCCGCTTAAATGTCGCTCTTCGCTCATTACTGACGAGTTGCTTGGAAAAGTTGATGAAAAAATTCAAAAGAACAGACGTTTCACTCATCATTATCTGAGCACTTTCCCCAAGTTTCTCAAAGTGTCATTTACGACATTGTGACGAAGTCAAAGCGGCTGTGCTGGATTTTTTGTCAAGTCAGGCGGCACAGTTCTATGACATCGGAATTCAAAAGCTATAGTTGCTTCAATATTGGTGGTAATTATGTAGGAAAATAGTTTAAATCACGGGCTTTAATGTAAAATAAAAATTATTATGAAATCTTTGCTCGTTATTGTCTTATTTAAAAACGGTACTTACTTGAGAAACACCCGTCGTACTTTATAGTACTTATTCAAAAATGATTCGAACATATCCGTGGCTCTCCTCTAGGCCGTGAGTTTTAAGATTCCAGTTGAAATGAGACGGATTGAGTCATAAGAGTGAATGAGATCGATAGTAACGCTAACGTGACGGAGACGTGACGTGACGTGACGAGATCTTTTGCAATTTTAATTGATGTTAAACATTTGTCATGCTTGTAATAATCGAAGTATTGATGTTTAATTTAATCATTTAATTTCATAGCGTCACTATCTCACTTTAAGTCACTCTCAACATCTCGTTACTTACTTAAAGTGAGAGAGATACAGATAGTGGCACTATTAAATTAAATGATTGAATTGAACATCAATAAGTGACTCTTTGATTTATTACAAGCATAACAAATATTTAACACCAATTAAAATACAAAAGATGTATAATAACTCTCCGTCTCTGTCACATTAGCGTCACTATCTGTTTCATTCACACTTAGTTTTATGTCCGTCTTATTCCGACTGAAATTTGAAATTTAATAAGTAAGGAAAAGTAGTTAAGAATCTGTTATTCAAAAAACATAAAAAATTACCGCAATTTAAAAAATAAATTAGCAAGTGTTGTACCATTTTGGAATCCTTATTAACTGTGCCAACTTTTAAAGTTACTTGCCAAACTTCCATAGTACATTTGTTTTCAGCATGGTCGGTTGAAACTGGACAAAGGATTGATTTTGATTCTGTGGATGGGCAATAAATTACATTAACTTTTTAGCTGAAGCAGTTGACTATGAATTATAGAGAAGAGTTTAAAGACGAAGTGTTTGATATTGCGTAATAAACAAAATAATTTATAAAAGATGATATTTGTAGTGACAGAAGTGAAAAGACCGTCACAGGAAGTAGATGTTCACGGTTTTTTTTTAATTTTATTAATACATCACTTAAATTTTTTTATTTTTCTGATAAAAGATTTCAGCTTGACGTCGACTTCTGGGACACCTGTATAAAAAATAGAATTTATTCCGAATATTTATCTCCGATAAAAATTTAAAACGTCTACCTAAACCTGACGACAGCAAATTATTTTTTATGAAAACGTCGCGTCCATATCAGTCCTATCACATCCTGTTGTTGATGGCCTTCCGAGCCCTTTCAAATGAAGTATCGCCCGATTTCTTTTCACTATTCAAGTTTGACGTGTTGCTCATTCAAGTCACAAATATATGTCCCCCAAACAAAGTCACCCAGCATGTCACGGGACCTTTTCCAATCAGCACGGTATACGAAATATCTGGTTTTGCTGCTTTTCATTGAAAGGGACGTATATTGAAAAATATTCCTTTTGAGGATATCGCTAGGGCATACGTAGCTCTACAAGTAATCTGTCTATATAATTCAATTTAAAAAATATTGAAATGTATGTGTATGTGTTCTTCTGGCGTCGTGGCAGACACTTGCAGTTAGATATAATATATTGATAATTTCCTTTCCGAAGCTGAAGTTAGTAAAGCTCAAAAAAAAAACAATAATGTCGAACAACCAAGACAAGCTTTTATCTCATATACAATCATTCCAACCAAATAAGCTATTAAGAACTATGTTCGTAATAAGAAAGCATCTTTTGTTTCAGATATTAAAATCGAGAAAAATGTGGAAGTGGTTCCCGCTGTAATAAAGATTTATGAATTTTCTAGACCTCCCATAATTTCCAACTAAGATTCCATCTCTTGATGCTCGAAACTCAGATTCTGAACAGACGAACCTTCTGCGCTCCATTCCTGTGATATGATAAATATCCCTTACGAGGGTTCGAAAATAGCACTTCATCCTGTGCAAATTTTCACTATCTGCGAGGCATCGCGGGAGAAAAGAATTGCGATACAAAATGGGGAAATGTCAAACATCATTGAGTGAATCATTCCGCCCTTGCATCACATGGGAGCTGCTGATATTACTTCTATCTCGTGACGATAAAAAAATGTGCGGTAGATAACGTTCATAGCGTTTTCAAACAGAATTTGAGTCTCATTCGGTAAATCGGAATGGATCCGAGGAAAAATTTGCGTCGGATGGTTTTCTGTCAGAACCATGTTCAAAGCGTATTTGTTCACGGGAAACTTTCTGGCAATTGTTTGAGTTGTCAAAATTGGGTTGCAGATCGATAATTTCCCAGAAACTGCAAAAAATTTTCAGAAAAATTTTCATAACGCTTATGAAGTTAAGTACATATCGAATGACTGGATAAACTTATTTCGGTAATTCATTATGAAGTTTTTATTATAACTGGTTGTTTACAAGTATAGGAACATGTAGGGTGAATTATTTTTAAAGCTGTGGTATCCAGGGAAAGGAATTATTTGAGACTGAATCTCTCAGGTAAGTATTGAGGAAACTTAATAGAGAATGTTGCCAGTAAATTACGGAAACATTGAAAACTCGAGGAAGCCCTTTGATGTTTCCATATCATGAAGATGAACCTAAGTTATATATATATTCAACAGTTATGGAACTAGATAGGGCTTTTGCAGCCGTGTGTATAATTTGTAGAAGGGATTTTCGTATTTAAATCACATCTTCAACCGGTCCTTTCTGAATCATTTCAGTGTGCATCATTGACGTTATGAATGGAAATTTATACGTGATGTGCTCGTATGGTTATACTATCGCGGTGGGAAGATCGTAGAAATTCGAGAGCTTCAGATCATTTGAATAAATTCGACTGAAATACAAAAGTGAGGTCTTAATTTTCCAGTTATGGTAGCTCTAAAAAATGTATCTAAAATATATTCAAGTGTGTAGGATATGATGATCAGTTTGTATATCATCCTATTTATTTTCATTTCGTTTAATTACTTTTTTCAATTTTATATTCAAAAATTTTGTTGCATTTTTCATTATTTCCTTCTACTTATAATCAGTCATTGTTATCAATTATTAATTATTATTTCATATTAACATAACGACTATTCTTTCAATTTTTTTCTATTTCTGTATACAAACAATATTCTGGTGGAAAATAAAAAAATTCAATTTTTATTGATAATTTAGAGCCTTTGAGAAAAATGTCATGTATCCGTTCTAACCCTAAATATGGACGCACTGCAATAAAATTTTCACAAAGAAATCTGCTAAAGATGCGATGTCATAATTTAGTACGAACATAATTTTCTGATAAAGGTTTTGAAATTCCAATTTTTGGTGATATTTTAGTGCGTTTCCGAGAAATTTCGTATTTCGATTCTAATCTTAAGAAGAACGGGCTGTAATGAAACTTTCACAAAAAATTCTACAATACAGAATGTCCCAGAAGTCGACGTCAAGCCGAAATCTTTTAACATAGTAAGTCATGATAGTAACCAGAAAAATAAAAACAAGAATCCAAATAATGTATTCGAAAAATTAGGGTCATTTAAAAAAAATCGAGAAAATCTACATCCTTTGGCTGTCTTTTTACTCCTTTTAATTATTTTATATATTCTTTATTAATACTTTGTTCAGTTTCAACTGACCATGCTGAAAAAAAAGTACTACGCAAGTTTGGCAAGTAATTTTAAAACTTTGGATTCCAACACAGTTAATAGGGATTCCAAAATAGTACAACACTCGCTAATTTATTTTTTGAATTGCGGTAATTTTTTTATGGTTTCAGTATAGCACATTCTTAACTAGTTTTTCTTACTTATTCAAAAATGATTGTAATGTAGCCATGGCTCTCTTCAAGGCCGTGAATTTTAAGATCTCAGTTGGAACAAGACGGACTGAGTCATAAGACTAAGTGTGAATGAGACGGATTGTGACGCTAACGTGACAGAGATGGAGAGAGTTATTTTACATCTTTTGTAATTTAAATTGGTGTTAAACATTTGTTATGCTTGTAATAAATCAAAGAGTCACCTATTGATGTTTAATTCATCATTTAATTTAATAGCGTCACTATCTGTATCTCTCTCACTTTAAGTGACTAATGAGATAGAGAGAGTCACTTAAAGTGAGGTAGTGACGCTATGAAATTAAATGATTAAATTAAACATGAATACTTTGATTATTACAAGCATAACAAATGTTTAACATCAATTAAAATTGCAAAAGATTTCGTCAATTCACGTCACGTCTCCGTCACGTTAGCGTTACTATCTGTCTCATTCACCCTTAGTATCATGACCCAGTCCATCTCTTTTGCAGTTTTAATTGATGTTAAGCATTTGTTGTTTTTCTAATAAATCAAAGTATTACTATCAACGATGTTTAATTTAATCATTTAATTTCATAGTGTCACTATCTTTATGTATCTCACTTTTCGTTACTTTCTCTATCTGTCACGTTAATGTCGTTAATCACTTAATGTAAGAGAGATACAGATGGTGACGCTATGAATTTAACATCAATAAATGTAATATTTTGATTTATTACATAACAAATATTTAACATCAATTAAAATTACAAAAGATGTAAAATAACTCTCTCCGTCTCTGTCACGTTAGCGTCACTATCTGTCTCATTAACACTTAGTCTTATGACTCAGTGTGTCTCATTCTACGTGAAATCTTGAAATTTATGGCCTAGAGGAGAGCCACGGGTACACTAGAATCATTTTTGAATAAGTAAGAAAAATTAGTTAAGAATGTATGGTAAAAAATTAGTGCATTTTAAAAATAAACCATAAGTTGTGGGCTAGAGTTTAAAAACAAAGTGTTTGAGATTACATAACAAAGAAAAATAACCGTCACAAGAAGTAAATTTTCTCGATTATTTTTAAATGGCGACAATTTTTTAAATACATTATTTGAATTTTTGTTCATTTTTCTGATAACTCTCATGGCTTACTGTGTTAAAAGATTTCGACCTGACGTCGACGTCTGGGACGTCCTGTATAGCAGAATTTTTTGTGGAAGATTCATTACAACGCATTCTCCTTGAAATTAGAATCGGAACACGAAACTTTTCCGAAACGCAATAAAATATCAACAAAAATTGAAATTTTTTAATTTTTATCAGAAAATTATGTTTGTAGTAGATTATGAAATCGCATCTATAACACATTTTTTCGTCAAAATTTCATTACAGTTCAAGATTTGAACGAATACCGAAACGCTCTAAAATATTACCAAAAGGGAAATTTTTGATTTTCCACCAGAATATCGATTTTTTCCGTATTTGAATAAAAAAAAATTTGAAAAATTGTGATTATGTTAATAATTAATAATTGATAATAATTGCTAATTATAACTAGAAGAAAAAAATGAAAACAAAAGGATTTTTAAATATCAAATTGAAAAAAAGTAGCGGTGATACTCAAAATAAATGAAAATAAATAGGATAATATGCAAACTGATCGTCATATCCTATACACTTGAATATATTTTAGATATTTGGATAAGTAAAAAAAGCCGTTAAGAATGTGATATACTGAAAAAGTAAAAAAATTTCTGCATTTTAAAAAATAAATTAGCAAGTATACCATTTTGGAATCGTTATTACAACTTTTAAAGTTACTTGCCAAACGTACTTTTTAGCTGCAGCTGGAGTTTAAAGACGAAATATTCGAGATAAGATAAGAAGCACAAAATAAATAAAAAAAGATGATATTTGTACTAACCGGACTGAAATTTTTCAAATGACCTTAATTCTTTTTTTATTTTTTTGATAACTATCATGACTTAATCTGTTAAAAGATTGACGTCGACTTCGGGGACAGCCTGTAGATGCGATGCCAAAATTTATTACAAAAATAATTTTCTGATCAAAATTTAAAAAATTCAATTTCGTATTTGTATTCTATTCTTAAGGATGGACGCACTGTAATGAAACTTTCACACAAAATTCTGTTATAGATGCGATTTCGAAAATATTGAAATCATCAACGGGAGGTATTTGGGTTTCTAATTTTTGCTGCAAACTCTGCTATGTACAATTCATGTCCAAATATACAATAAACACAATTATTGCATATCATATATGTATATGGGCGATTCTTTTTCAAATCAAACAGACGCGTGCATTTTTTTTTTGGAAATGCGTACGGAGATGCACCTTGGTGGAATCGACAGCTCAAACCTTCAGCTTCCTCATGCTGTATGCCGTTTTTTTTCAATATGAGGATTGAGGTTGCCCTTACCGAAAATAATACTCACTCCCATCGAAAAGAAGCAATTATCCTCAATTTAAGTGACTTATTCCTGAGGTTATCATCTTTGGGAGTAAAGATTCGTATTCTACATGAAAAAACAAAGAAATTCTCTTATTACAACTTTTTTAAACAACCTCCGTTTCCGTGCGGAAATTGAGCGAGAAGAATTTCCGAATTTTTAACCTTTAAGGGACTGAAACTCGTTTCTGTGGTAGGATAACAAAAAATACATAAGAAAAAAAAGTATTTATTCATTTGAATTAAACACAAACTTTTTATCTCCATATTAAAAACATATTTGGAATTTCGGAAAAAATGGTAAAATTGATGTTGGAGTGTTCATTATGGTTAAAACATTGTTGTTGTAATTCAAAGATATGCTAAGACTTTTTTTTCAAATCATGTCTATTATACTTAATAGAATGAAAAAAGGTAAGACGAACAAAAAATCTTGCCAAAGCAAAATTCCGCGATGTTGCTTGTCAGATTCATCTGGCATCGGAGAAAAATATTATTTTTGCACGTTACTTTTTTGATGCCCCAACGACTTTGCATCCTTTTTGAAACCCAAGTGGTTTTTCCCAATTTTACCATTTTTTCCGAAATTCCAATTATGTTTTTAATGAAATTTGCCGCTGGAGATAAAAAATTCGTTTTAAATACGAATCTTTACTCCCAAAGATGATAACCTCAGGAATAAGTTACTTAAATTGAGAATAATTGATTTTTTTCGATGGGAGTGAGCATTATTTTCGGTAACGGCAGCCTCAATCCTCATATTAAAAAAAACAGCATACAGCATGAGGAAGCTGAAGGTTGGAGCTGTCGTTTCCACCAAGGTGCACCTCCGTACGCATTTCCAAAAAAATTGCGAGCGTGTGTTTGATTTGAAAAAAAAAATCACCCATATATATGTATCAAATGAAAGAAAAAAAATTATAGCCCATTGAACGATTTACATTTCTATCATATGAACGCTAAATATTTGAATTCAAAAAGCTTAAGAGAATCGGTGAAGATATTCGCTTATTCAAACTTACCTATGGCGGCTGATGCTGCGAACGCTATGAAGACAAATATGAGAAGGAGCTCGAATATAAACGACAGCTTCATTATGGAAACAATCCTGAAACAAATACATAGCGTGAAATTATAGAGAATACGAGAGTCAGGAATATGAAAAGACTCAGATATGTTTCATTACGTTTCCTTCATCGGTATATTGGGATTCCGCGGGATAACAGAATCGTCTTTCCATCCAGAAACTCTATATATAACAAGGGGAACCAGGAAAGCATAAAACGTTTTCTTCAGTATCTCGATAGAAGGAAAATAGCATAAGACACCGATGTCAACGGATTATTTCTATCTTTGGTCACGGTTCAGTGAAGCAATTCCCGTTCGATGAAGAGCGAAACGAATTGCGGCTAGATTTTTCCAGAAGTTCGTTCATTTTTTTTTTCCGTTAACTCTATTATATTCGTAAAGCAGCACAGAATAATTCTCCGAAGTTTTCTTTTAATTGACCTAATGGTAGTAAATTGTAGCTACTTGAATTAAAAGTTAGTCGTAGTGGAATTACAGGAAACCAGCTCCACGCATCGGGGTACAAGGATTACTCTAATTACAAGAATTTCGGATAATCTGATACTTAATGGGCAAGGCGGTGGTTTTGCACGCACCGCCAGTTCGGGATTACTCATAACAAATCTGGGTAACTTTCCACCAATATGAACATTCAGAATTATGTGTAAATTCCTAGGATATTCCGAATCAGATAATCCTCCATCAAGGGTCCATTTTCGAGCAAAACGAAATAACTGTGAGTCGCTGTGATGGGCATCCAACAAAGCATTACGTCTGAACAATAATAAAACATTTCCACGGATTACAGAAAGTTATTGTGAGTGAGAGCTCTTTCCTCGATCAATACTTCCAACTTTATACGGCTCGAACTTTAATTACAGACCCTTTATGTATTTTCTAAAATAAATCTTATCTCGATGATGTACTACGGGAAATGCTGAGATTGGATAACCCTTGCTACGGTAAACTTTTTCATAAAATCGATCCCCACTTTTCAAACTTTCCTAGTTCATGTAGAGCTTTTAACAAATAAACTTGGAACGATGCCGATGGATGGAAGATCATACCTCCCGCATTTCACTAAACAACTTTTCACCTCGATTACCTAACGAAACCCAAAACCCAAATCCCTATCATTCACAAATGATCTCGTGAATCAAAATACATACTTAATCCACAGAGCATAACTTCGTCCTTTCATCGCCAACTAAAAGACCCTTAACTATCAAACTTCAGCGGGGAGTAGATCGAACGGGAAGTTATATCAAATACCGTCAAACCGGAACACCAATTTATGATATCATTTATAGTTTCCTCGGAGAAAATTTTGCATTTCATTTCAAAAGAAAAAATTCCATTAGTCGGTTACGTTCGGGAAGCAAAAGTGTGCCTCCAAAAACTTTTTGATTGTTTTAAATGTATAAGGGTATTCAAACTTCGTAAGAGTTTGTGTAGAATTTGATTCAAACCTAAAAGAGAGCCCCGTTGAATTTTTTCTTTAGAATCCAACCGGATAACTTTTACAGTTTTAGTCGTTTTAAATCACGTGGGTAAAAGTTGCTAATGAACATTTTTGAAAACTAAACAGAAATAATTCTTTCTTGATGTATTTACCTTTATTTTATTTTATTCTTTTCTGATGTATTTGATTATAAAGGTTTAATAAAGATTCAGTAATTCCAATAATTTTCAAGATATGACAATTTAAATATTTGACAATGTTGTTATAATAAATTTTCTTAGTAACAATAATCTGACAAATGAAAAACAAAAAGATGGAGACATGATATGAATTATTTGTTAGAATAAAGTTGAGTATATTTGATTCAAATTTCGAATATCTGTTCTGTCATTAATTGCTTCAGAGTTTCTTTTGATATGAATCATTTCAAGAAATTCTCTTGCTTTTCTGTTTTTTTCGTAATCTAGAAATTTCCCTGTGTTAAAATCAAATGTATGTTTTAATATTTGTTCATGTTTATGTAATGCTGTTTGTACTTTAGAGTATTTATGACCTTTTATTCTTTCTTTCAATTTTTGTTTTGTCTGTCCAATATAAACTTCGTTACAATCTTTACATGAAATTTGGAATACGATGTTAGATTTATCAGTTTTTAGTGTTTCCGATTTTAATTTCGTAGAAAGTTGTTTCATTTGAATGTGTGGTTTATGTGCTATTTTGAAATTTGGATAAGGTTTGAAAATGTTGGTAATTTTTTCAGAAAGGTTTCGTATGTATGGGATTGGAATATATGTTGAATTCTCTTCTTTTTTCTCGGTATTTGTATTTAACATGTTGTATAGTTTGTGTATACGTTCTTTCATGATTTTGTTTACGAATGATTTGGGATAATTATTTTTTAAAAGTACTGATTTTATGGAGTGTAGAATACCGGGTCTGTGAATTGGTGAGGTCAGTTTGATTGATCTGTCTGTATAATTTATTATGATGGCTTTTTTTTGTTTTATGTGATGTGTTGTGTTAAAATCGAGAATCCTTTTTGTATTAGTTTCCTATTATTTTCAATTTGGTGAAAAATTTTATCAACAAACATTTGGTGTGGCAATGAGATTTCCAGCACCATAGCTCAACTTGTAATGGAAAATTTTGAAGAAAAAATACTGAAAAATCATATTCATGATATAACCATTTTCAAAAGGTTCGTTGATGATTGTCTTATTATCACTTCTGAAGATAAAATAAAAACGGTATTAAATAATCTCAATAATTTTCATGAGAAAATTAAATTCCCTCTCGAAACTGAATCGAAAAATTGCTTAAATTTCTTGGATATGACCATTATTAGAGACGGAAATAAACTCACAACAAAATGGTTTAGGAAGGAAACTAATATAAATAGGATTCTTGATTTTAACACAAAACATCACATAAAACAAAAAAAAACCATTATAATAAACTATATAGACAGATCTATCAAACTAACTTCACCAATTCACAGACCCGCTATTCTACAATCGATAAAATCATTACTCTTAAAAAATAATTATCCCACATCATTCGTAAACAAAATCGTGAAAGAACGTATGCACAAACTATACAACACGTTAAATACAAATACCGAGAAAAAAGAAGATAATTCAACATATATTCCAATCCCATACATACGAAACCTTTCTGAAAAAATTACCAACATTTTCAAACCTCATCTAAATTTCAAAATAGCTCATAAACCACACATTCAAATAAAACAACTTTTTATGAAATTAAAATCGGAAACACTAAAAAATGGTAAATCTAACATCGTATACCAAATTTCATGTAAAGATTGTAACGGAGTTTATATTTGACAGACAAAACAAATATTGAAAGAAAGAATAAAAGTTCATAAATACTCTAAAGTACAAACAGCATTACATAAACAGGAACAAAAATTAAAACATACATTTGATTTGAACACAGTGAAAATTCTAGATTACGAAAAAAATAGAAAAGCAAGAGAATTTCGTGAAATGATTCATATCAAAAGAAACTCTGAAGCAATTAATGACAGAACAGATATTCGAAATTTGAATCAAGTATACTAAAGTTTATTCTGAACAAACAATTCATATCAAGTCTCCATCTTTTTGTTTTTCATTTGTCAGATTATTGTTACTAAGAAAACTTATAACAACATTGTCAAATATTCAAATTGTCATATCTTGAAAAAGGGTTCAACCCGAAACGTCGATAATATATTGTTTGAATTACTGAATCTTGATTAACCCTTTATAATGAAATACATCAGAAAAGAATAAAAATACAGAAATAATGATATATAAACAATGGATTTATTACTGCCGATTATTATTGTATTGATTTTTCAAGTGGGCAAACTAAATACACTCGTCGGTTCAATCGAGTTCTTCCTTTCTCATTTATTTTCTCCGTTTTCTATTTGAATAGAATATGCGGTTAAATCTCATTCAGTTACCTTAATAAGTAATTATTTCCTGTTCCATTGTTCTTAACGCTGAATCAAACTGAAATATTACCATCTCAAATTGAATGGTTCTACTTTGAGCTGTATTCCACTTTCCGTGGGCCGTGAAAAAAAGAAAACGTCATCGCAAAAATTATTATGTTCAGGATAAATGAATCATCTCATCTTGAAAAGTTTGTTTCAATAATATAATTTCCAATGTATGAGAATGGTGGAGCTCTCAGAGTAAACGCGATTGTTTTTAAATTATCAATCCGCATCGAGAATATGGAAATGGAATTTTCACTGAGTGAGGAAAAATCTTGAAAAGCACGTTTGTTTCCTCAAGTCAGCAGTCCGATATCAAGCGTTCCCGAGATGTAAATTAAGAATCGTCAGAATATAAATTGACAGGTCCAGATTGCTCTAACAGGGTTGAGAGAACATTTCGAAATTGAACACGATCCTAATCTTGGCTTTATTGAAAGGACGAATCCTAATATTTTATTTCTGTTTGGGTTCTGTATTTGAACTATGAAAACAAACTTCTCTTGTATAAACATTATTAAAATCATGATTATTATGTAATGACTATTCTTCCGGAAAGCGTTTTATGTTAAAACAATTTCATCTTCTAATGAATCAAATTAATTAAGTTATTCAAACTATCCAAAGAAATATATGGTTTTTAAGTTATAACGGACAGTCACGAAACTAGTCGGAGATTCCAATTTAAAGTTGCTTTATGATGTGAACTAAATTCACAGACAAACAAATCATGAGAACCTGCACAAACAAAAGGGTTTTTTAATGATCACTAATCAACCATCTTTATAAAATTTTGTATAATTCGAATAGACGCGTTCGAAGATTCCATTTGCAGTAAAATTATTTATAGGTTGCCTTTACATGTCCCCAACAGGGGGTGAAAAAAAGTTCTAAAACAGCCCCCCCGAAGCCCTACCGTTTCAACGTAATTCATATGGACTAGTGAGGGAGATTCTATTGAAATCATTCCCAGACAAAGCTAATAGTTTGGCAGTGAAAGGAAATATTTAGCGACTCGGATCTTTGGAATTGGATAATCACTCTCTTAATGAATTTTCTTTGGAATAACAACTTTTGTTTGATTTCCTTGATATTCCCCGCTCTTCACTGATTTATATAAGTGCTATATCCGTCCGTTTCTGATGGAATTTGCGGGACCCAGCTTAGACTAGGGGATTTGGCAAGAGACAGAAGTCTCTTGGAATCGATCCAAGACCCAGTAACACGTTTTACTCCGTCTATAACTACACACATCGGAAAACCCTACACCCCGGATGCCATTCGAACACCGAATATTGCATAATCGTCCAATATACAAGGTAAAATAGCATAACGATTTACCAATATTGTATATGGCACGCCCGAGCATAGGTTACCCTTTTACTGGAACCTGTGTAAACACGTGTTAATACGCGCTGAACATAGTGCGTTGGCGTGTTCCAGCGTGCAAGATGTGTTTACATGTTTCGTGTTCCGTGGAGGGATGTTTTCATTCCCCCGCATCCAGCTTATAAGATTATCTGATTCCTCTTCTTCATTCGATTCAAACGCAAATCGCCCTGCCCTGTCAGAGTTCGTTTCCGGAGAGCGGGGATTTCATGGTCCTCCAATATATTATCCATCGAAATCGCCTTTTTTTCGGAAAATAGAATGAACTGAAAAAAACTCAATCAACGCTATTATTCCTAACAAAACGGGAATTGTGATTATGTGAAGTGGGAATTTCTCCCATTCTTGCGGCTCGCTCTCTTTCACAATCAATAACTTGCATGAATTACCTGCCGCATCTATTATTCCCATCATCATCCCATTGATTCGGTGCAAAATTTATTTTCGATCAGTCGGAAAATCTGCTCCAATTCGACGCAGATGAAATTAGTCGAGAAAAGATTATTTCGTTCGAAGTAAAATTAAATTTCCAACAATTTCAAGTGGAGCTCGATTAAAATGAGATATAATCAAAGCATTTGTGAATCGATGGATTGCGTCTGCGACGACCTGCTGAATTCTAGTCGAACTCGCAGATCGGCTAATGAAATTTCAAGAGATATTCATTCAAACATTTTCTAATCGTATCTAATTTGTAACGCAATTACTTCAGGGTGTTGGAGGATTTCGTCGGAAATAAACTTATCCCGAAAGTTGGAGCAGAGAGCACTTCAAATGGAATTATATAGAGCATCCTGGACGAGCGAAATGTTACGTTGGAAGGTTCTATCTTCCTTTTTGGTTAGCGGAATTGCTGAAGGGAAAGTGTTTTTCCCTCATTTAAACCCCAAAAGATTGGTAGTCGATGTTTTTGTGAGGCTGCACGGACGGGTTTTCGTGTATTTAATGACTACGTTTCGTAATAATAGTTTTCCTAGTTGAATAATATACCGCGGAGTATTGTAAAATTGAACAATTATTTTACTTTGTTCGGACAGAATTACTTACCGACGATCCAAAACGAAAAAAAAAAACAACAAAATCACTTATCAATTAATTTCTTTGGCACTAGGAGCAAACGAAGTTGATGGCAGTCTGTTAGACTCTGGCAAGACTTCTGTCCTCATTGGTGCATGAGAACGGAACAGGGAAGTGTGTCACGAGAGTCGGGTCAGCGCACGTCCATCCGGTACCAACGAGATATACTTTAGTACCATCTAATTCTTCGTCGCCGCGCCGCGAATCCGAGTAGTCACTAAGTCACGGTCAAACTTTCTCCGACTTTTTTTTCCATTCCAATGAACTGACTCGAATCATTTCGTTCGGTCATAGCTTTGAATTTAAATCCCCTCGCCCGTCTGTACTCATGATATACAACTTCAGGACTCGCTCAGTTACTGCATTCGAACCAGAATTTCCACTTTAGGCGCGAACTTCCCTGTAGATTGCATCGTGGATTCAAGGAAACCTGGATGTGCATTACACACTCCGTAAACCACTTTATTTCGCTCTTCATACTCGATTTCATTCAAATCTGCATTAGTATATAGCACCAGTTTGCGAAATATTCAAAAGGCATCATATTCTTCCCAACACGCTGCCGATTATTTTCTCGACACCATGGCACAAAACCTGGAACGTTTCTTGAAATTTTCTTTATTCTATTTTCACGCCCCATCGCTCCTCCCCCTTTGATATAGCAGATAAATTTGCTCAAAACATAACGTTCCGCAAATATAAATTCCGAACGCAATTCGGTCAAATTGCTCACCGAATAAAATACGTGGTCATTTGAATTTCAAATTTGCCAGCCTATGAACCGTTGTATTTAGACGACAGGCGTGTGTGGTTTTGAATTCATTAATTAAATAATTTAGATCTTCATCAGGGGTTCAAGTATGTAGTCCATTCTGAACCTACGTTAACAAAGTGCATTTCAATGTACTATTTCGTATGTAGGTCGAACGAAAAGATAACTAGATCGCTTCCATCTATTGACCCTATAAAATATTACTATCCTAGTGGAATGCGGTTTGTTTATCCCGATAACGATGAAACATAGTATGCACTTGTTATCACTAAATCTTGTTGAACGCGAAAACGAGAAGAAAGAATGGAACACTGTCGAAACATTCTTTGCTACGAAACGGGCATCGATGCTGAAATATTTGAAATTATTATTTTAATGTATTGCTTTTGCTTTAGCTACTTTTTGGATCCTTAATGTGGCATCAAACTTTTTTTTTTATAAAGTGTACGCCATAGTAGTGTTCACTTTTCACTGTGCCATCACACAGGGTTGAAGCTCTGAAGCATTATTTTTTTCCAAAAATTAGTGCGGCTTTAGTTGGAAAAAATTTTGCTTTAAACTTTGAATAATCAAAAAGTTTCCAAAACTATATGCCAACGCCGCACAAATTATTTGCGCAATTTCAGCTTTGCCATCATAACACATTCATTAATTACTTTAATGTACACAGGTTTGCAGCACAATTTCTTTTTAAAAAAGTGTATGCTTTATGCTGCAAATTATATTATTGCGCCCTCTATAGTGTTCACCAAAAACTTGATTTTGCTACGTATCCTATTTTCTATGGTTATCTGTTCTTTGCTGTCATATTTGCAGGTTATAAATGTTCTTCCTGGTTCAATAGAAAATTGTTGAAAATGTATCGGCTTTGCGTATTTTTTGCAATATTTCAGTTGGGTTTCACTGAAACAAACGTAAACAATGTTCTTGGATGTGGGGGTTTCATACAGAGCCACGTGCAAATTGATTTTGCTAGAGTGGAAATTAAATTGTAAGTAACTAATATGTAAACACTTCAAAGGAATCAAGAATTCTCTTCATACAGGTTAACAAAACAAGGCATTCTGAAAGATACAACAACTTGCGCTCCAAATAACGGATATTATTTCATTCCGATATATGATAAAGGGGACTACGTACTTGAAGTAGCTTGTTTAAACTTTCCCTTGCATTCCTTTTGTAAGAATCATTTTTCAGTTGAACCCACCAGCCGGCTGGAGCTTCAGTCCATCTAAGATTGATCTCACAATTGATGGCTCGAATGATTTGTGCAGCAAAGGAACAGATATAAATTTTGTATTCAAGGGCTTTGGTATAGCAGGAAAAGTAAGAAAGTCAGTGAATAAAACGTTATACAGTTGGTTTAATTAAATTATTTAAGGTTGAAAATTTGGGTGATCCCTCAAGTGGACCTCAAGGTGTGCTAGTGGAATTATTGTCAAAGAATGAAGTTCGTAAAACAGAAACAATTGCTGGAGGAATATTTTCATTTAGTCCCGTCTATCCTGGCCTTTATAAAATTAAGCTGTCTCATCCTAGGTATACATAAAGTTTTTTATTTTAAAATCAACTAATTATGTTTTAATTTCAGTTGGAAATTTGTCAAAGATGAAATTCAAGTTACTGTTACAGAAGGCAACACAGAACTGCCTGTAAATAGTCTTGTTATGCAAGGGTATACAGTAACGGGTTTAGCTAAGAGCGAGGGAGAAGCAGTTCTCAACATCACTATTCTCTTGTTTAGTGAAAATCCCCAGGTGTGAAATGATTGTTTTTCGTACATTTGATTACTTGACATTTTTCAGATCAAAACTGACTATATTGGATGTGATAAAAAACCTGTCGCTGGTTTGAGTTTTCCAAAAAAACCTATATGTCAGGTCAAGACTGATGCTGCTGGTTCTTTTAAAATAACCAATGTGCCCGTTGGACAATTTGAAATTATCCCCTTCCATCTGAATCAAAATATTCACATAGAACCAAAAGCTATCAATTTGGTAGTCACCAATGACGATGTTCAGTTGGCTCACCACTTTGAGGTGATCATAAATTAACTTGGAAGACCTTTTCTAAATTATTTTCAGGTAGTAGGATTCAGTGTGAAAGGACGAATAGTTCGCCTTTTGGATTCGTCAAAAAAAGAAGGACTCAAAAATGTTGACATATATGTCAACGGTAAGGCAGTTACGAAAACAGACAATAACGGTTATTATAAGTTGCAAGCGTTAAAAACTGGGCTACTCAAAATTCGAGGCGAAGCAGGTTATTATTTTAATTGATAACATTAATTTTTTAATTCTATAACCGTTGCAGAGGATGTATTAATTGAAGAAGTTACTCTGAAAGTTAATCCCAATCTTGAATCATTACCAGATATAGCACCATACGCGTTTAAAATATGTGGAATAGTTGACAGTGATAAATCAGAGTTGATTACAATCATGAAAGTCGACTCGACTTTGACGAAGAATGTTCAAAGTGATTCTAAAACAGGCAAGTTCTGTGAATACCTTCCGAAGGGGACATACGAATTACAAGTACAAAATAAACACAATGGAAAGGATGAGAGAGTACAGTGAGTAATGTAACTTAATTCAAGAACATACTTTTAAACAATTGATGCTTTCCTTTTCAGATTTTATCCTTTATCTCAAAAGATCGAAGTTTTTCGGGAAAACAGTAATGTAATACTTTTTTCACAACTCAAAGCAACTATAAATGGTAAAGTACAATGTCTCCAAAATCAAGATTGTGAAAATTCGGAAGTAACTCTCAAATCTATTGATGGTTCTACTAGTGAGGAATTGGTTACCAAAATAAGTGGTAAGTTACAATAGCCACCACATGAATTCGCTTTTATTAATTGAATCCTAGGCGCCGCCTACCAATTTGAAGATGTATTTCCCGGTATATACCAATTGAGCTTACAACCCAATAAGTTATGTTGGGAAAAAACCACGCAGGAAATTTCCATAAATTCAATAAATGAAAATGTTCCCGATTTCATACAGAAAGGTTACTCAATTAACTTCATTTCTTCACACACTACAAAGGTAAACCAATCTAATCATAGCAAATATAACAAATAACCAATTGCAGGTTGCTTACAAACTTTTAAACACTAAAATAAGTGAAACTATTGAAATTCAAAGGGGGCCCTCCACAATCTGTTTGCCTAAAAACGGCTTGTACCAATTCGAATTTCTTAGTTGCCACGCTTATCCTAATAAATTTTTCACAATCAACACCCAAGTAGAACTCAAGGAAATTAAACTTGATGCCGTAGCTCACGCCAACAAAATTTGCATCTCATCTGATGCTGACCACGGTTCAATCACTACTTCGATAGATATCGAAGGAGAAAAAATTCAACAGGGCCCGTTGCCGTACAAAAACGGCTGTTACCTTCTTGAAATCATGCTAGAACCGGAATCAAACGCCATAATTTTACCCCAATCGGAAATCTATCATTTTCAACCACCAATAATCACGATTAAAGGGAAATCCGATTGCACGGATTGGGGTACAGTTTTGAAGGCAATTAAAGGGCAATTATTTAAAGGTCGAGTAAATCCACCTCTTGCTGGAACTATGATCATCCTCGAAGATGATTCCGGAGAAATTATGACCACCGAGACTGATGATACTGGTTTTTACAAATTTCCTCCGATGAGTGACGCGAAAAAATATAAAATTAGCGCAAAAAAAGAATCTTATCAATTGGTTGGCCCTTCTGACGCAGGAGATTTCAATGCCTTCAAGCTTGCCCAAATCAATGTTGAAGTTGTGGAGGAAAACAAAAAGACGCCATTACAAGTAAGGGAAGATTTTACCGCAGCTAAATTCATCTGTTCATCGTTTACAGGGTACTTTGCTGTCGTTGTCTGGAGCAGTTAACTATAGGAGTAATCTACAAACGGATGAAAATGGAAGATTGACGTTTCATTCGTTGCAACCAAGCGAATATTTCTTGAAACCAATGCTGAAAGAATACACGTTCGAACCAGCTTCAAAAATTATACATGTGACTGAAGGGGAAAATATCAACGTGACATTGATGTAAGATTCGTTCTTGAAATTTTTTAAATTCAAACTGTTATTCACAGAGGGAAGAGAGTGGCTTACAGCGCTTTCGGAAAAGTTGCGTCATTGAGCAATATACCTGAGCAGAGTTTAATTGTGGCAGCTCGTGGCATAGACAATTGCAGCTATTTATCTGAAGAAACAACCACTGATTCGAATGGTATGTTTAGAATCAGAGGATTACATCCATTTTGTACTTACAGAGTAGAAGTGAGGGATCCAGACGTTGAACAAACAATTCCAGAATCAGTTGTGATAAAAGTATGAGTAATCTTATAATTACATCAAAGATTCATGATTATTTTCAGGATATCGGCAATGACATAAAAGATTTGCAGTTAATTTCAATCCGACCAATTAAAGAAACGGAGGTTCTTGTAAGAATTTATTCCGAAGCACCAGAATTAACGAAAATGTTGAAATTAAATGTGTATCTAAAGGGACCCCAGCTATCGTTGGTGCACAGTTTAAAACTAGATAGCAATATCAAAATTTCAAAAGATAATAATCCTGGTATGATGGTGCATCTTCCGCCACTACCGAGGGATAAAAAATCATACACATTACAATTGGAAACGTCATCTCTTCAGAATTTGAAGTGGATCGCTGAAAGTGCCACGATTATCGCTAATTCTTCTTTCAAATTCGTTCAACTGGAATATGCAGCCAAAATGAACGTAACGGAACCTCAACTCAAACAAACGTCAGTTTGGACATTTCTTTTTATCGTTTTCTCTTTACTCGTAGCTTATAATATCAAATCAGTTATTCAGTTAGTGAATGACAAGTTTAACTTTAATTCGAGTTATCTGCAATCGTTGAAACCAAAGAACAAGAAATCGACCCATACAAACCATAGTGCAAATAGTAATGATGATATAGATCAAATAATGCGAAATATTAATTCTGTGAAACGGAAACCGAAGAGAGCAACTTAATGTTGTTAGTTGTGTAAAGAGTTGCATTTATTACATTGTTTTCAATAAAGTATTGTTTGTATATAATTGCATCATTCGGAATTTAATCGTTTCCCAGCAACCATAGTTTTTCATTTATCTGCACCTCCTCTTAGTTTGAGGGGGGGGGGAAGATAATCAGTTATTGTGACACATTTTTATTAATGCACAAATACGGTAACATTTAAATTGTATACATGTGTATTAACAATATCATGACTTGTTAGCATACTACACTGAAAAATATAATATGGCCAATTACAGATTTAAAAAGTCTTCTTTGTTCAACAGAAGAAGAGTTGAATATAAACTCCATCATAACAAAACAATACGTAAAATAGGGATTTCCTGTTTTAAAGGTAACAGCTTGATATTTTATAGAACAACAATTGCAATGCACACTTCTGCAGAGATGGCCTGTGGTGGTTGTGAACTATTTTGGAGAATTGTACTATCAAGATTCCACTTCCTCGTTTAAATACGAGTTCGAAGTATGGCCGTTCAAAACCAAACGATGTTACAGAGATCGGATGTTAGTGCGATGTGAATAAGTGAAATTCAACCATGAAATAAAAGCATTGTTGAATTAACACTCTTAATAGTCAGTCCGCATGTCAGACCTAGCTGATTATATTCGTAATTGAAATATCTATGAAATGGTAGTCTTCCAAAGACGTTTGACAGCTCGATGTTCAATAGGAAATTTGTCATCTGCTTCCATATTCCACATCAATTCCGTAAAACCGTCGAATAACTATTATATATATAACAATATCTTATTTGGTTATACTTATTCAACTTTTATTCTAATGTATTGTCATAAACCAGAAGGTGAATATCTTTCATATGAACATTTTGTTTTCCGTTTAAACGAGTGATTTTTTTCAGTATTCGCTTTTGATGAAACATTTTCACGTTCTTTAGTAGCGAATATCAAAAGCTTAAAACGAAATGCTCATTTAGCCTTAACTGGTAACGGTATTTTACACAATTTATGAGAAGTACATCGATAACACGTCCATTTGACGTTTGAATCATTGTCGAAATTTCAGCTAGAATTTCATTTATTCTTATTTGAAAAAGAGCTGCTAGAGGTTTATTGACAATTAGTGATGTAGACAGACATTTTTAGGCCAACTTGTATTTACTATTTCTTTTCACATTGGAGAATTTAAGGGAATTTTAGCTGAAGTGTGAACAATTCACATCAAAACATCAACGAAAATTCTCATAATTTAGATAGAAACATCTAACTTCCATGACATACAGTAACGATTTTTTTTTGCTATTTTCAGTTCATATTGGATCGAAAAATGCCTTCGCGAACATTTCCATTTTTAACTCGACATGAATTAGTTAAGAACGCAATCTTGGATAAAAATTAAGTGAATGTGAGATAATTAATAAAACATGTTTAATAACAAGACAATGATTTTCGAGTCGTGCTTCTCTCTCTTAATCATAAGCTAGACATATAAGGTACTGATTCTCATTGAATTGTTTCAAATAAATAATGGAACTATGTCAAAAATAGGATTTCAATTCAAGTAACTACAATTTAATATGTCGTTCCCAAAACCTACTCATGCTTATTGATATAAATATTGAAATATATATTTTCGATAAAATTCAATAAAACAATCGCACTGTTTCTTGATCAAATTGACTAAACCAAGCTAAATACACTTTGTATATATATACAACAAAATTGTATCTTGTACATGTCATTTCTATCCGAAATGCCCATAATTCAAATAGCTCATATTTCAACTGCACGTTCAATTCATTCGGCTAACAATAAAAATATCCAAATCAAATATATACACATATTATCTTACATTAGAATAATCATTTCACTCTTCTAGGAAGATTTTGACTGAAAAAATCTCAATTATATATAAATGCTTCTGATCACTATTCATCAATCATTTCAAAGTTTGAGAAATAAATACTTTCACGGGACGCAATATGGCGTAGTGCAGTTGAATAACAAAAGACAACGAAATTTAAGCAAATAATATTAACACAATGTTATTAATTTAATGACTTTCAGTAATTGCCATTTGCTACTAACCGGTAACTCATGGTAATGGCACGTCTACCCTTACATAATTCACTGGAAAGTATCCTGTGCGGCCATTGACGCTTCCTTCGAACCAATTTTCGTCGATTTTATTGAGTAGTACAATGACGTCATTTTCCTAAATAACAAAGAATCGTACATCTCAAAAACATAGTGAAGAATGCAAAGTACCTTGAATCCAAGTTCGCCGGGATTTTCTGGATCAAAATCGTACAACGCCGTGCAACACGGTTGCCTGATCATTGGAGTCCTGGCCGGAGATTTCATCGGGGACGGTAAAGGAGACGCTGAAATTATCAGTAGAAAATTGAAACCTCCCCTAGCAAAAATGAAATTTTCATTGATCATTTTCGACAAATAAACCATTGAGTAAAAATATTCTGTGCAAAATGAAGTGCTTAAACCCCAATACATTTAGAACAGAACGTGGTGGCAAAAATCATAGTACCCGAAAGTAAGAACGAATCGAGAAAATAGTCAAAGAAAGTTTTCCCAATATTTGATTCTGAACCAAAATTGCAGAGGACAGTTACCATTAGTAGATTGTTGTCCGGGAATTAATTCAAGCTGCTGTGGTTTATGCTGCGGGGAAGACGCTTGTGAAGATCCTAACAACACATCTTTATCAGAACAACAGCTCAAGCAATTCAAGAACATTTGAACTAAAGTTGAATAACGTACATCACATCACTAATAGTATGTTTTCATAGTTTTGTTTTGGATGAAACGCTTCGTATATTTTCAGCTGGAAACATTTGGACGTCGGCCAATTTCGCTAACGTCACCTTTATTTACCATGTTCGTTCGCTTTTCAATATACAGGCTTCCTCTAGTACTATGAAAACATTTGTAAGACGACAAATAGCTAAAAGCGTCACGATTACCATTTACGGAACACAAAAGCGTAAGGCAACACTAATTTCTATAAAAGCGCAACGACAATCCTTTTGTGATGGATAAGGACGTACCTTGGGATGAAAAAGATAATGAAAGAAAGAACGAAAGTAATGATAAATAAAATAGACTATCTTAAATTACTTACTCCTGGGTTACTTTTAAAGAAAGTCATTGGATAAAATATATTAAATACTAGATTGCGGAGACACATCTTTCTTTGGATTCATTTATTGAGGCAGAACGAAGATTCGATTTAGATAAATATACCTAAACCGTTTATGCAATATGGTTTTTTGCGAAATGCATACTGTTGAATGATTTCACGTTTTATTCATTATTGAAATTCCTTCTTTAGGTAATTATAACTGATATAATATTTTTTCTTTTCAAGAAATTATTAGATGTGTTATACAATATGTGCACCACTATAGAAAACCTTAATAGATGCTCGCAATTTTTTTTGGAAATACGTACGGAGATGCACCTTGGTGGAAACGACAGCTCAAACCTTCAGCTTCCTCATGCTGTATGATGTTTTTTTTTCAACATGAGGATTGAGGCTGCCCTTACCGAAAATAATGCTCACTCCCATCGAACAAAATCAATTATCCTCAATTTAAGTGACTTATTCCTGAGGTTATCATCTTTGGGAGTAAAGATTCGTATTCTACATGAAAAAACGAAGAAATTCTCTTATTACAACTTTTTTCAAAAACCTCTCATTCCGTGCGGAAGTTGAGCGAGAAGAATTTCCGAATTTTTAACCTTTAAGGGGCTGAAACTCGTTTCTGGGGTAGCATAACAAAGAAACATAAGAAAAGAAAGTATTTATTTTTTCAAATTAAACACAAATTCTTCGTCTCCAGCGGCAAATTTTATTAAAAACATAATTGGAATTTCGGAAAAAAAGGTAAAATTGGGAAAAATCACTTGGGTTTCAAAAAGGATGGAAAGTCGTGTTTCTTATTAACGAGAATGGGGCGTCAAAAATGTAACGTGAAAAATAATATTTATCTTCGATGCCAGATGAATCTGACAAGCAACATCGCGGAATTTTGCTTTGGCAAGATTTTTTTTTCGTCTTACCTTTTTTCATTCCATAAAGTATAATAGACATGATCTAAAAAAACAGTCTTAGCATGTTTTTGAATTACAACAACAATGTTTGAACCATAATAAACATTCCAACATCAATTTTACCATTTTTTCCGAAATTCCAATTATGTTTTTAATAAAATTTGCCGCTGGAGATGAAAAATTTATGTTTAATTCGAAAAAATAAATACTTTTTTGTCTTATGTTTTTTTTGTTATCCTACACCAGAAACGAGTTTCAGCCCCTTAAAGGTTAAAAATTGGGAAATTCTTCTCCCTCAATTTCCGCACGGAAATAGATGTTTTTGAAAGAAGTTGTAATGAGAGAATTTCTTCGTTTTTTCATGTAGAATACGAATCTTTACTCCCAAAGTTGATAATCTCAGGAATAAGTCACTCAAATTGAAGATAATTGATTTTTTTCGATAGGAGTGACAATTTTTCAAATACATTATTTGAATTTTTGTTCATTTTTCTGATAACTCTCATGGCTTACTGTGTTAAAAGATTTCGACCTGACGTCGACGTCTGGGACATCCTGTATAGCAGAATTTTTTGTGGAAGATTCATTACAGCGCATTCTCCTTGAAATTAGAATCGAAACACGAAACTTTTCCGAAACGCAATAAAATATCAACAAAAATTGAAATTTTTTAATTTTCATTAGAAAATTATGTTTCTAGTAGATTATGAAATCGCATCTATAGCACATTTTTTCGTCAAAATTTCATTACAGTGCGTCCATCTTCAAGATTTGAACGAATACCGAAACGCTCTAAAATATCACCAAAAATTGAAATTTTTGATTTTCCACCAGAATATTGATTTTTTCGGTATGTGAATAAAAAAAAAATTGAAAAATTGTGATTATATTAATAATTAATAATTGATAATAATTGCTAATTATAACTAGAAGAAAAAAATGAAAACAAAAGGATTTTCGAATATCAAATTGAAAAAACGTAGCGGTGATACTCAAAATAAATGAAAATAAATAGGATAATATGCAAACTGATCGTCATATCCTATACACTTGAATATATTTTAGATATTTGGATAAGTAAAAAAAAACAGTTAAGAATGTGATATACTGAAAAAGTAAAAAAATTTCCGTATTTTAAAAAATAAATTAGCAAGTGTACCATTTTGGAATCGTTATTACAACTTTTAAAGTTACTTGCCAAACTTACTTTTTAGCTGCAGCTAGAGTTTAAAGACGAAATATTCGAGATAAGATAAGAAGCAAAAAATAAGTAAATAAAGATGACATTTGTACTAACCGGACTGAAATTTTTCAAATGACCTCAATTCTTTTTTTATTTTTTTGATAACTATCATGACTTAATCTGTTAAAAGATTGACGTCGACTTCGGGGACAGCCTGTAGATGCGATGCCAAAATTTATTACAAAAATAATTTTCTGATCAAAATTCAAAAAATTCAATTTCGTATTTGTATTCTATTCTTAAGGATGGACGCACTGTAATGAAACTTTCACACAAAATTCTGTTATAGATGCGATTTCGAAAATATTAAACTCATCAACGGGAGGTATTTGGGTTTCTAATTTTTGCTGCAAACTCTGCTATGTACAATTCATGTCCAAATATACAATAAACACAATTATTGCATATCATATATGTATATGGGCGATTCTTTTTCAAATCAAACAGACGCTTGCAATTTTTTTTGGAAATGCGTACGGAGATGCACCTTGGTGGAAACGACAGCTCAAACCTGCAGCTTCCTCATGCTGTATGCTGTTTTTTTTCAATATGAGGATTGAGGTTGCCCTCACCGAAAATAATACTCACTCCCATCGAAAAAAAGCAATTATCCTCAATTTAAGTGACTTATTCCTGAGGTTCATCCCCTTAAAAGTTAAAAATTCGGAAATTCTTCTCGCTCAATTTCCGCACGGAATAAGAGGTTTTTGAAAAGAGTTGTAATAAGAGAATTTCTTCGTTTTTTCATGTAGAACACGAATCTTTACTCCCAAAGATGATAACCTCAGGAATAAGTCACTTAAATTGAGGATAATTGATTTTTTTCAATAGAAGTGAGCATTATTTTCGGTAAGGGCAGCCTCAATCCTCATATTGAAAGAAAACAGCATACAGCATGAGGAAGCTGAAGGTTTAAGCTGTCGTTTCCACCAAGGTGCATCTCCGTACGCATTTCCAAAAAAAATTGCGAGCGTTTGCTTGATTTGAAAAAAAATCACACTTAATGTTTGATTACAATTTTGTTTCAAGTTCAAAAAAAAGATGTGCGACCACAACCTTTTCATCACGGAACTGACGACTGTTTCATTTTAATATTTGACTCCTCTTAAACAAATATCCAGTCATCAATTCCCCCTCCCAAAAAAAAAAAATAAATAAATAAAATACCTTGAGGGTAACTCCAAGGGTCGAAAGGATCTAATTGCATACGGTTAGGTACAGATTTAGGTACTGCAGGTTTCTTGAACTTATGATTGGAAGAAACATTGTAATTGTGAATGCTCAGATTCGTATTGCTATGATGAGTACCATTCATTCCATCCGAGACTCCTTCTATGTTCAAATCCGTTAACGATTTTGGTACGAATTCAACTTTCGGGCGGTCCGCCGCCTCCTCTCTCCTAAAAGTGACAAATGAGTGACTATTTAACGTTTGATTAACGGCTCACTTTTCTTGTAGCGTTTCAGTGAGGTGCCTCAAAATCTCCGTACATTGACTATGATAATCTAAGAGACCTTCAGCGAATGTAGCTAACTGCGATATCTGTTCTACCTAAAACAGCAGGATGGAAATGTTTTCTGTCTGAAAGCTTTAGTGAACTTACGTCATTTTCTAGAAGATTGAACATGCCCATTTGAGCCAGATGTAACGATTCTGCAAACTTGTCTTCGGCAGTCTTAATCTCTTCGTCTGTAATATGGGAACCTATCAATAATATAAATGAAACGTTCCAAATTATAACTCATGCTCAACCTAATGGAAAATAAATTAAATAAATAAAACAGTTACAAAGAATGAAATGATCACCATAATAAATATTATGTATCAGCTATAACACTAACTAGAATGAAATTGGCCCATTAATTTTCGTTTACTGATTCAACAGCAATTTCAAGTGGTACATCTTCAAGCTCAACTAGATAACGAATCTAAAGCTTCAAACTCCACTTTCATTTTCAGAAAGTGTTTGTTATTCAATATGATATCACATACCACCACTGCTCTGTCCTTGACCTTTCCAAGGACTAGAAAATGGACTCATTGGGCTCTTAGTTGCTAAACGTATAAAGCATGCATGTTAACACCGATTTTTTGATGGGCACTTTGACTTTTCACCTTAATACTGACCTTTCGCTTGCCTCCTCCTTTTACAATCGAAATCCAATCTACGTCCTGAAAGTTTTTTCCTATGGTGCTGAAATAAAAAATTGTCACTTGCAGAACTGGCGACACAATTATTCCTACCATAACTTCCTTTAAGTCTTTGGTCTGAAGGTGATGTAAAGGCTCCAAAAAGTTCTGTTTGATATTGTCATCGAGTGAATATTTGACATCTGCCATTTGCTTAAGAGCATCGCCCATCTCAACTAGAGCCTGACCAAACATGCTGTCGTCGCCCAGTTTCTTCCCGTACAGCAACATACAATCTCCGAGTACCCCTTCGGGTTGTGGGTATGTGTTCGATTTCGCTTGACCACTAAGTTTGCTAATCCCTTTCACTGCTGCCATTTTTGCTCTAGCTGTCGGATTGGGCTGCAGGTATTCTTTGGTTTTGAGTTGCAATTCTTCGACCAGTTCATACGTTACATCCGTTTTCTAAAATTCAAATGAACGTTCATTTTACTTTCGTGTAGGGTTCCCGCAATGTTACCCTTTCCATGTCCATGAAGTCCAAATCGAGTTTCGTGCCCTCGGCCCCGCCCATTTTTTCCGTGACATACTATAAAGAAAATTAAGGAATCGCGTTTCTATAAAAATTTTTACTCAAACTTTTGATACAGAAATAGGAAATAAAAGTTTACTCCGTATATGCCGACGCGTGTTTCCATCAATACTTCAGCAGATCCCACTTTACTAAATCGAATATTTATGAAAAATAAAACGGAAAAGTTTCCCTTATAAAATTCAATTAGAGCTGAAACTTTCCCGAAGACGTGGAAGTTTTAGTAACACGGACTGCTCTCTGTATCGAATTTTCGCACCACAAATATGAACGCTCCAACGAAAAGTTCGTTAGGAATTAAACACTCACCTGATTACACTTGTTGATTTGCTTCTTTAAACCGGCAAAAGCCATGTTGATCACTTGTGTCTTTTACCTAAAACACAAAATCGGGCTTCAACATTCGCACACGCTCGACCGCTAGAGAAGGCAAAACACAAAGAATGAAGCAGGGTAATTATCTGTCGACAAGCAGGAAACTGCAGGGATTGATAAAAGCAACATTATCTCCTCAGTCGATGAATGGTATATCGTGCCATTTCCAGAAATAATAAATACAAATGATAACTCGCACCACATCATTTTCGGGTCTTTTAACCCTGAGATTAAATCAACACATCCCGCAAGACACTAATTCATCAAAGATTAACTGGCGGTAATGAAGATAATCGGATCGAATGGATCTTGTCACCATCCCGAGTCATTCAACGTATTCAATGAGATTCAACTGATTGTGCCCTTAAGGTGATGAATTGATACTCCAGAAGCAATCAGAATTCGACGAGAAATCGATGATGATCAGAAACGAGTGATAAGGTATTATTGGGGCGAAATATATTTTTTAGGTGACTATCAATAACATATAATCATTGTAAGATTTCTTTCATGACTCGAAAAAACTGCGGATTTGTATATCCATCAACATTTTGACAGAAACCTGACAGAAATTTTAGGTGCGTTCAAATTAAGTCGTAGATATCTTCAGAAATATCAAATAAGAGTAGCGAAAAGTATTAATTATGTTTATCATTGAAGCATTTCATGTAAGTCACATTGTCATCTATTTAAAAAAAATTACATGTTCTGCTTTTCACGAAGAGACCTCAGGAGCTGCTGGGATTACATATAATCCCCATGTGAGATATTGGTTGAATCTGGTAAACATCGTCCCCAGCACGCGTTGCAGACAGTCGTTTCTCCTTACCATTTGAGTTTTCAAATTCAAAGAATATTAGACACGATTGAATCAACCTAAAGAATCTGTAACAACAAACGGAACACAACGAATTAGATTTCGGGAAATGTTAGATTGGAAAATAGCATTGGGAGATATGATTTAGAAACCTGGAAAGTTTTCGGTGACTAAGCGTTTCCTATTGAAAAAATTCAAGCTGTCGTGAAAACCCTACACAACATCCGAACGGGTGCGAATTTTACCATTACCACGAAAGGGGAACTTACAACTCCAATGCAGTGCGCTTTTTGAAAAACGAAGATAACTTCGTGGAGTGATTGATGGTCATAAGAATTTAGTCCAAGAAATGACAGAAAATGACAAATGTGAACTTAGATACTAAGACAAGAGTTACTTCGTTAAAATATATTCAAGTCGCCTGATCCACGGCATTCTGAATAAAACCTATTGGTTAACACGTTCTGTAGTGACATCCGGTAGATAGTTTTCGTTATCAGTTTTACTTTTAATGAAAAGAACTCCAGGTGCCGTTTTAGCTTGAGAAGTCATCATTAAGCGCAACGAGATCATTGATTCACTCAAACGAATTATTGTTAGAAAAGTGAAAAGCGATTACACTTATGAGGCAGCTGCATTTTTCCATTGTGTTTTACATTTTTATCCAGATGGCTGTGGTCTAGTGACCAAATTTATTTCTTTGACATAAAACACATTACATATAAAAACAATTTCATTCTTTTCTGATGTATTTGGTTATAAAGGGTTAATAAAGATTCAGTAATTCAAATAATATATTATCGACGTTTCGGGTTGAACCCTTTTTCAAGATATGACAATTTAAATATTTGACAATGTTGTTATAATAAATTTTCTTAGTAACAATAATCTGACAAATGAAAAACAAAAAGATGGAGACTTGGTATGAATTATTTGTTCAGAATGAAGTTGATTCAAATTTCGAATATCTGTTCTGTCATTAATTGCTTCAGAGTTTCTTTTGATATGAATCATTTCAAGAAATTCTCTTGCTTTTATGTTTTTTTCGTAATCTAGAATTTTCACTGTGTTAAAATCAAATGTATGTTTTAATGTTTGTTCATGTTTATGTAATGCTGTTTGTACTTTAGAGTATTTATGACCTTTTATTCTTTCTTTCAATTTTTGTTTTGTCTGTCCAATATAAACTCCGTTACAATCTTTACATGAAATTTGGTATACGATGTTAGATTTATCATTTTTTAGTGTTTCCGATTTTAATTTCGTAAAAAGTTGTTTTATTTGAATGAGTGGTTTATGTGCTATTTTGAAATTTGGATACGGTTTGAAACTGTTGGTAATTTTTTCAGAAACGTTTCGTATGTATGGGATTGGAATATATGTTGAATTCTCTTCTTTTTTCTCGTTATTTGTATTTAACGTGTTGCATAGTTTGTGTATACGTTCTTTCATGATTTTGTTTACGAATGATGTGGGACAATTATTTTTTAAAAGTAATAATTTTATGGAGTGTAGAATAGCGAGTCTGTGAATTGGTGAGGTTAGTTTGATTGATCTCTCTATATAGTTTATTATGATGGCTTTTTTTTGTTTTACGTGATGTGTTGTATTGAAATCGAGAATCCTATTTGTATTAGTTTCCTTCCTAAACCATTTTGTTGTGAGTTTATTTCTGTCTCTAATAATGGTCATATCCAAGAAATTTAAGCAATTTTTCGATTCAGTTTCGAGAGTGAATTTAATTTTCTCATGAAAATTATTGAGATTATTTAATACCGTCTTCAGAAGTGATAATAATACAATCATCAACGTACCTTTTGAAAATGGTTATATCATTAATATGATTTTTTAGTATTTCTTCTTCCAAATTTTCCATTACAAGTTGAGCTATGGTGCTGGAAATGGGGGATCCCATTACCACACGAAATGTTTGTTGATAAAATTTTTCACCAAATTGAAAATAATGGGAAACTAATACAAATAGGATTCTCGATTTTAACACATCACATAAAACAAAAAAAGCCGTCATAATAAACTATATAGACAGATCAATCAAACTAACCTCACCAATTCACAGACCCGCTATTCTACACTCCATAAAATCATTGCTTTTAAAATATAATTATCCCACGTCATAAGTAAACAAAATCTTGAAAGAACGTATACACAAATTATACAACACGTTAAATACAAATACCGAGAAAAAAGAAGAGAATTCAACATATATTTCAATCCCATACATACGAAAACTTTCTGAAAAAATTACCAACATTTTCAAACCTTATCCAAATTTCAAAATAGCACATAAACGACATATTCAAATAAAACAACTTTTTACGAAATTGAAATCGGAAACACTAAAAAATGATAAATCTAACATCATATACCAAATTTCATGTAAAGATTGTAACGGAGTTTATATTGGACAGACAAAACAAAAATTGAAAGAAAGAATAAAAGGTCATAAATACTCTAAAGTACAAAGAGTATAAATAAACATGAACAAACATTAAAACATACATTTGATTTTAACACAGTGAAAATTCTAGGTTACGAAAAAAACAGAAAAGCAAGAGAATTCCTTGAAATGATTCATATCAAAAGAAACTCTGAAGCAATTAATGACACAACAGATATTCGAAATTTGAATCAAATATACTCAACTTTATTCTGAACAAATAATCCATATCAAGTCTCCATCTTTTTGTTTTTCATTTGTCAGATTATGGTTACTAAGAAAACTTATTATAATAACATTGTCAAATATTTAAATTGTCATATCTTGAAAAAGGGTTCAACCCGAAACGTCGATAATATATTGTTTGAATTAATGAATCTTTATTAACCCTTTATAATGAAATACATCAGAAAAGAATGAAAATATAAACAAAAAGGGTAAATACATCAAGAAAGAATATAAAAACAATGACAATGTTATTTTTCTTCAAATATGAAAACTATTTAGAAGAGAAATGGTCTGTTTTTCGGTCAAACATTGAGTGTAAGTTGTTAACGCCGAAACTCTTAATTAAAAGAAAAACTCAAAAAAAGAGTGATACGGAGTGAGCTCGGTCGCCTATCAATCGTTATTATGTGATTCAAGCGTTCAGGCGTTTTCTGAATGGTCATGTAATTCAAAATTGCTCAGAGAACGTCAAAATGTGTTGTAATTATGAAATTTTCAGTACCTCTTAAACATAAAACATAAAACAATCTCGAATTGAAAAGTTTATTTCAATTCATTAATACACTCCTCAGTGCCGCCATCTCAGGTAATAAAACAGACTAATGGGTGATTTTATTCATTTTAATGTCCATTATTAGTAGCTTCATTCAAATAAACTGTGTTATAAATAATCCCAGAAGAAATAATCAAGTGGAGTTGAATGGGTCGATCTTGCTGGCTATTGTATTATTCTTCATTTAACGATTGAACGATGGGGAAATATTTGATCAACCTAGTTCTGGGTGGAACACATCTAATTTGGTGTGAAACGTCGCGTCGCCGTTATTTATTTCGAAGAAACTACTTTCATTTAGTTATTCAATAATCCAATTATTATACTGGTTCAAATAAGGAAAAAAGTCATGTCTGAGGCGAGGTGATTTTCTACATGCGAATCATGAATCTGAAACACAGTTCAGTGCAGTCACTTTTAATGAAAGTTTTATAGGCGGATTCAGCACGATACCAAATTTTTCAGAATTTTGAATTCACATCTTCATCTCGAAGACTAAATCAAATATCGATTCGGCTGAGGAGGTCGTGGATGATGGAGTAGTGTCGAGAAATCCAGAAATTACTCGGAAAATTATTTATTTTCAAGAATTTTTTATGATTACATTTCTAGTCATATTTTGCGATTTCTTGTAATTTTCTTCCATTACCACTTATAATAAAAGAAATTTTCCTAATTCTTTTGTCTAAACGTGTTTCGAGAAAAACGGAAATTTTCTTAGGAATTTTCACATGAATATTTTAATAAACATTTTCAAACTTCTAATAATAATCGAAATGTCTGCAAAATGAGGAAGAAAATGCCTTAAAATTACTAGAAAATTCTGATCGCTTCGGAAAATTCCTTGATCTTCAAATTATATTCAATGAATCTCTGCGCCATTCAATATAAATCACAAATTTTCTGTGCAAAGGTATGAATTGTGATTTTTCAAGATTTCCATATACGATAAGAGAAATTGTTCGACATTCTTTAATTTGATAAAGATTTAGATTAGCGAAGTTTTAAAACTAGTTGTGTAATGTTTTTGTTCTCCCCTCCCTCGTGAAATGAAATGAGTCAATTAACCACACACAAGTTGACCGGTACTTGTTATAAACAAACTTGATTTTAAATTCTAAAAAGTTTCCGATTGGTCTCACCGTTAGGGCTTTTCATTATATCACTAGCCAACAACTGACAAATGAATCCAATACACGTTCATCGTTCTAGGGTTAATATTCATCCCTTTTGTCCCCTTCTCCCCCTTTGTTCACTTATGACATAGTATTCGATTACGACCCGAACTACTAAACGATGTATTTGGCGGCTTGAAATCGTTAAATAATAATCAATATTAAATATACTATACTCACTTTGAGAATTACTAGTTTACTAGTCAAATCGACCTCGAAACGAGCATACTGACATCCAATGTAACAATATTTGTCATACCTAGTTCAGCGATAATTTCGACGCCCACCTATTTCACGTCGCGACAATCTTCATCGTCAGTAGTTAAACGAACCTGAGTAACTTCGGAAAAACTGTATATTTCTCATTACGGAATTGTACAACTTCCCAACAAAGGAGTACGAACGGGACAAAAGAAACGGAATAATACGTACATAATTAGTTTGAAGGTTTTAACATGTTTACGTTGGGAAAATCGGAGTTGAATTTCGCTCGTTCGCATCCAAAATTGGGGGATTATCAACGGAATTAAGAAATGAATTGGACAAAAAGTCAGATCGCGACCTAGTTAGAACGACCTTGGCACATATTGCAAAAATCGATTATAACAAAATGTTTTCGTTTGAAAAACTTCAGACGAAATAAATTCTTTTCGGATGATAAATAATGAATAATAAAAAAAATTAATCGATCTGAAAAATTGTAAAAAAATTTTTGGCGACCATTAAATACAGTGCTGTACGAGGCACACAAAAAGAATAAATTACATTCTTTTATTGCACTGTAGAAGACAATTTCATTCGAAAACGATCATTAAATTTCCATCAGAATTAAACATTGCGCGAGGACGGATTTCTGTTTGGTTTCAGAGCCATTTGCGAGCATCCCACCACATTATCTACATACCGGAAAATAGGAAACTCTCAAGGTCCGGTAAAAGACACTAATTACACGACACTGACACGAGGGTTTGTTGGAAACCAGTAAAATACATTCGCTCGATCTGGAGCCGGCAGTCTACTTGAACATCGAAAATGTGGGGCGCCGATTTTCCGCGCACACATCGATATCTATGCCGTAGGTCACAAGAACGGAGGCGTCGAAAGACACTGCCAAAATTCGACCCAGAGATTAACACCACCTTGGTGTCATATATAAAGAAAATGAGTTAGGACGATTCAATAAGGCATTTTAAAATTTCCTTTTCGAGCGTTTTCTTAAATGAAAAAAAAAAACGAATAATTTTTTACGGAACAAACGAAAAAAAAAAACCATGAAGGCATTCTATCGTAACTCTATGATCAATATCGAATTGATAACAAGGAAAAAAATTGATCTCGATATTAAGTCGGACCTAAAACATTCCCTTTTGTGAGTTTGTTTTTTACGTATACAATTAAATTTTGAAATCGCACATTAAGCCGTTTAAAGTATTAGCTCACATGCAATGTATATTTTAAATATCGATTCAATTTTTAATCCACAAATCGCCCACTCGCATTAGCAAAATGAAATTTTACGCCTATAGGATACAAACATTTTTTTCCAAAATTTCTGGAATTAAAACAAACCCTGTCTCACTGTCATTTGAAGGTAAAGTAAGGTTTACTTGTATGTAATACTAGAAATTCAATAATATGTATTTCCAAATGAGTGGGAATATTTACAAATAAATGAGAGAATGATATACCATGTGAGTGTTTAACAGTTGGTTTATTTCGTCCTCAATCCCAAGGTTAATTATTTACTCAGTTTTACCAAATAACATAAATAACATTTAAAAAAAAGTAAATATCCCCCAGAGCTCTGGAACGTACAGAAATCACTCACCTGCGTTTACTTCTGGATGTAATATTGCTATCTGTTAGTACACTATGTTGTAAATCTCAATTTCCACTTTCTTCAGTTAACTAAGATTAATAATTCTATTCGATCTCGTAATAATTGCAAATAATTAGATAAGAATTAATTGACCAATGGCAGCTATTACGAAAAGTCACAATATAACCTTCAATTGTTTCATTGACAATCGTAGAGCAAAATTCAATAAAAATGTGGTCATTCACATGTAGATGGCGACACCATACATCGGATGAAGATGTCTTTTCGATTCAAAATCATACCACAGAGAATGAATTACAGGTGGCGACTCAATGACCGTAATTCGTGAACAAGAAGCTAGAATAGAGCAATTTTCAAGAAATTAAAGTTCGTAACCGTAAATAGGAATTAAATAATTATCGGAATTATAAACTATAATAAAATCGAATACAGGAATCGTGGAAAAAATTATTTTATGAAATAGACTGCAATAAGGTGGCAGATTTTTTATAACTGTTTGTAATAATATAATCTCCAACATTCTTTGATCAATTTAGCTAAATCTAAGGCGGCAAGCGAAAATCTAAGTCCGTAAGTCAAGAATTCAAGTCTGTTGTGAAAATCCAAGTCGGCGAGCGAAAATTTAAGTCTGCGACTCAAAATCCAAGCAAAACCCTAGCGGGCAAGCCAAAAATATAAAAATTGGTTTCTAATTAAACAATTCGAAACTATTTTAAGTTTCCAAGCGATTGAAATAAAATTTTCTTGTCTCGCCTCAGAAGATCAAATCAACCTTCAATCTCGTCTCGGTCTCATTTAGACCCAATAAAAATGCTTTCTCAATGTATCACGTTTGTGATAATAATTTTTTTTATACAAAAAATGATTTTTGGGCATCTGAAAGTATCATTTTGGAAGAAAACCATCTATTTCAGAATAATAAATTTAATCTCAGAACTCATATGATTTACATTCATTTTTGTGATTGTAACTAAATTATGCAATTAATGCGAAATGTGGATCTTATAAAAATGATAAATGATACGTTTGATCAAAGTGATTCTTTATCATCACATCGTCCGCTAACTCATCCGATCGTCCTTCTCGTTATGATACGTGGATCGAGATTTGAATCTTAGCTTTTTTGAAAAAATTAGTAATAAAACAAGATTATTTCAAGTCTTACTGTTGTTTTTTCGTGGTAGTCTCTAGTTGTTGCTGCTATATCTTCTTCATACTCCTCCGCAAGTTTCTGCAGTGTTGAGAATCTCATCACTAAATCAACTGTTTTTGTTTTGTTTTCATCTTTTTTTGATGTTTCCTTTTCAGCTAAGGGATGGGACAATAAGGGATTGTTGTTTTGTGTATAAGAAAATTTACCATTCACAAAAGGGCGTTTTAGCCAATTAACAACAAACATTTTTTGGAAACGTGTAAAATTTTGGCATTCAAAAATTAATTATGATAGAAGCTTACTATATTCTGTGAAAATAAAAAATTTTTTTGACGAAGTCAGTTGAAAAAATTCCTCAGGAAACAGTTTTCTGTTTTTGACTAATTGTAGTGATGTGTTTTACTGTACGAGGCCGCCAAACTATTATTTCTTATATTCTGTGCACGTACGCAAGAACATAGAAACTAGATCGTTACTGTTTTTTAAAGTTTAAGGTTATGTGCAGTTTTCCAAACAACTAATAATGGGTGATTTCGTTATAAAATCTTCTATAATAATTTAAATTTTGTCATTTTCAGCTATGTCTACAGAAGTTTCTCTTATTATCTCCTCAATAAGCGCAGTTCTCGTATTATCCGGAATGCAAATGTATAAATCTTGGCTAATTTCATCCCAGTTTCATACTATTTTCGCCGGATATTTAGGATCCATCTTTTTTACCTTCCTTCTCACTGCTCTAGGAAATTTAGAGAGTTTCGTTTTTGGAAAGACTTTCCAAATGAGAATATTCCCAGAAGGTAGGTGGTACCTTATCGAATACGTTTAATGTCATGTTGTCTTTTGCAGTACTTATAACAATTTTGATTGCTGTTTTCACATCTGGAATGATTCATAGAGTATGTGCAACAACATGGTATGAGCAACTTGGTTGAAATTCACTTACAGTAGTGTAACTTGGTTATTTTTCAGCTTACTATTCTCGGGTTTTGCCTTGTATTACATGGACAAACATTCACAAAAGGTGTATTTAGTGCAAAACGAACCAGCAGTTACTCAAACGAATCGCAAAAAAAGGAATTGAACCAAATTCTTTTAAAATATATTTTACATCATACTCGTGATTTAATTTCCAATATAACTCGACGTGTTAATATCATAGCAGATGCGTATTTTTTATATGAATAAATAAGATGAGACAATCATTAAGAAATATTTTATTGATCTATTACAAACGAATGGGAGACATTTTCAACATACAGCAAAGCATACTGTTTGTACATGTATGCAATTACAGAAAATAGGCAACAGAAATCCTCTCAGTTCATTATGAGTCACTTAAACGTTTCTTACTGGCTCTGCTTATTATGGTTGAAAAATAATGATTTTGGATTCTTCGAGTGAATATGTTCATACAATATCATAAATCGCAACTCGAAAACTCGTTATATGCATCTTTTTACAGATTATGAGATGGTTGAATATCATGATTTTTTTATTTCTATGGTAGTGCTACTAAAACTAAGCTGGGTATTTGACATAAATGATACATTTTTTTTTTTTTGAACACCTAATACATTCACTGTAATACAACACACTCAGTTAAATGAACCTATTCTGTAAGCCAGGAATGATGTAAATAATACTGTGGTGAAAGTGGACCAGACAATTTTCAACAAAGGTGGGGGTGTTACGTGTACTTTGCTTAAAATTGTTCAACAGCTAGCAGATCTGAAACGTTGAGTAAGAATATATTTAGAGGTAAAATTGTTGGGACGGCTTCAGAGAGTAAGTAGATGAAATGAAAACTAAAATTCTAATGAATATAAAGTGAAAAATTTAGGATATCAGATCTGCAAACGTATTAAATTATTATGCTGATAAATAAATAAATAGTAAGTACAATTTACAGTGCCAATTCTCATGGCTGTAATGTTACTGAACACTTTTTCGGAAGCTGCCAGTCTCATATTGTTTCGGATGTTTCCGAACATATGTTTTCCATTTACAGTCATTCAAAAAAATATTACTAGCGATATCTTAAGATTATATTTATGATACTAGCGTTAATTCCTTGATTGACTGTAAACTCGTTAGTTCCAATAAAATGACTATCTACCTGAAGGGATTATAAATTCATACAGAAAATGAAATATTCTAATGTTTGGAATCGTGTAATATCAAAAATGATTGAATAGTAGTAAAAAACCGATATTTGTATTTGATTAGGATAGCTTGAGCCGTAAATGCTAACTGAGCACACATTAATACAGACATACGCTATACTGCAATTCGATTCGATCACACGAGTACAAAGTAATCTAGGGAACGAATTCACATTAGTTGGAGAATTATTTGCATCTCAAATACCTTATGATCTATGTAAAATTTCTAAGTGGCACACTCTAAATTATTAGTGAACTATTATATTCAATTGTTCCAATTGAACGTCCTTGATAATTTGGTATGAAAAAGTTTATATAAAGAAAATGAGAAAGAGGCGTTGAAAATCAGTTGTAGGCCGGTAAAAAATAAAAGAAAATTGACAACGATAAGGTATTCAATCTACAAAAAACGAATTTACTTTGCAATCGATAATAGGAGTAACAGAATAAAATAATATTAACAAGCGTATTTAGATAGTAAATTTATATATATTTATATCACTTTTATGTACAGTACAAAACTTAAAAAAATATGTCACCCGATTGCAGATCATGAAATTTTAAAAATTCGTTATATATGTCACTTGGTGACTTTCGAGTTATTCTAATTTATAATTGCACAATTTTGGCCATAATCGAATGAACTTTTTTGGCTACAATCGCGCATCTACAAAATGGAAAAATGATCGCGCAAAATGATGAGAAATCGGGTACGTAATTGGATCGCGTAATTCCTAATAGTCTTAAAAAACATTTATCACAAATTCTTTCAAGTTAATAAAATAAGTTTCTCGAAAATTCACTCGAATAAACAGTTCTCCCGAATGTCATTAAATATATACACATATCCGGATCCACCGAACATTTTCCGTGTTTCTGGAACACCTTCAACCTGGGAACTCACTGAAACTTAATCTTCTTCTCACGCATTTCATTTATATATAATTTACAAAATTTCACAAGTACGTGTCAATATGTGTGACTGTTGTACGCGGGGAAATACCCCTTTGCTTTGCTCACCGCCTCTTCAAACACGCAATGAACGCGACTAGAACGAGAACGCTCGGAGGCCCCGCTGACAGCCAGACACCAGTGTTGTACGTCAACTCTTCGTTCTTCACTACCTCGTTGGGGTGCTTGTCGTACTCATCTGAAAAATACGTCACATTGTTAAAGCGCACCGGTCGCAATAAGCCAAAAATGCATACTCGTTTTCTTTGTGGGCTTTCTCGTTGGTATGTGATCGGCTCTAGGAGCCCATGGCGTTGTCGTCGTCGTCGGTCCAGGCGTTGGCCTGTTCGGCCACGAAAATACTGTTGACGGCATGGTGTATCTAGTCGTAGAAGTTGTGGTCGTTTGATTTTCTGCACAGCATACTTTGAACACTATTTTCATATTGTTGGTTTGACATCTACCCCCTACCCTTCTATGAAGATCGTCCGCAGAAGACGTAGCTGCAATTAAGTGCAAGGACACATTTCAACGATAAAGGAAATTACAACGCCACTCGACTATAAATCAAATTAATATGCAAATTTCGCTAAATTGAATGAAGTGGTGCACAAGAATATTGTAATCGGCAATCTTTTTACGAATTGAGACTTATCACGCCACTTATAAGTTGCTTTTTATGCTAAATTGAGTTTCTCTTATCATCTGTATCAAAGATACTCAAACATTATTACAGAAACGTCGTGGTATATATGTATTGTCTTCTTTTCATTTAAAGAAAAGGCGAATATAAACGTGGGGCGGCAAATCACAAAAAAAAAGAAAACGTTACGTTGGTCTTGCTCGTTTCCCTACGCAATGGTAAACAGTTATCATTTTCTATCTGTTTGATGAACCGTCGATAAAAGGTTCCATTAAATTTAGTTTTAATCGTTATTTCCATGCAGTTGCTTCTAATGTAAGTGAACATATTGTTCAATAGTGTGTTGGTACAGTACAATTGAGCGATTAGAAGTAGTTACAGGGGTTGTTTTTTATCGCTATCTATCCCCAACGGATAGTTGCAAATAGATGATATATCCCCTTCTAAATGTTTCGTTTGAGAGAACATCTGCTGATAAAACTAACATTGGATAAAATTTGACGATCAATAACTGATCGTGTTAGTTGAAATAACTTATGTTGCAAATTTGACATTTAGTCCAGTCAATAAAGAAAATAGTGACCCAGTGGAAATTGTTTAGGGTTGTGAGTACAATATGAGGTTTCCATAAGGACTGCTATCGACCGTCCTAGTGGGTGGGGGTGCAGTTCAAAGTTTTGAAATCACACCTTTTCGCTTCTAGATTTTAAACTATTGATTTTCTCGAAAATATCTTCAAACAAATGTTTTAGATGCCAACAATATCTTCACCTTGAATTTGGTTTCGTTCAATTTGGGTTGACGGTTAACAAGAAAACTGGAAAAAACTTCTCAAAATAGCCGTTTTTTGTGAACGTGATATTTACGACGCCAAATTTTTTTTGATATTTGTCATCATTTTAAAATTAAGGTCTTATAGCATCAAACCAAATTTAATCAAAAAAAAATTATTACGTTCATCGTTCACGAGATATAGCAATTTGTTTATAAAAACTGCCTTTTTCACGACGAAACGCGCTTGTTGTCGGCAATATTTTTCGATTTTTTTGTTAATGTATTATAGCTGAAGACTCATATTTAACTTTCCTGAAAATTTTCAGACTAGAAAATGCGAGAAAGACTACTTTTGACGACATTGAAAATAAGGTACATTTTTTTTATAAACAAATAGCCTCAGACGGTTTATTTTGATCTTCAGAAATTTCATCTTCTCGCGAATGGAAAAAAGGATTGTAATTAAGAACTTGACACTCCAAGAAATCTTGTACGACTTTTTGAACGCGAGTTGCATTTTTTTAAACGTCACAGTGGCTGTAAAACTACAATTTCAAAATTAATTCAAGTTTTACTTTTCCTAATGAATTATATCTAATAATGTTAACAGAAAAAGTGACAATATGCCTGTTATAAACAGGTGACAATTTGATTAAATTCCGTTGCACACTCATCTTCAATCCGAATGGAGGAGATTTCATCTCGTCCAGTCGACATAGTCGGCACTTTGCTTTGAAACTCGAGAGGGTTGTTATTTGTAGTTTTGGATTAAGTTTTCCAAAACAATCGTTCGAAGATTATGAAGGCAGTCACGAGTAGGATACGCGCCGAACTGCTGGTCCCTCCAAGACTCCATCGACCGCAAGACGAGGATGCGACGACCCGTCAAAATTTTCATCTTTTATTTCCCACAAACACATGGTTTATTTCATATTCCTCTGAAGCAACATAAAATATAATTCATTGGAAAGAGTACGAAGTTGAAATAATTCCTAAATTGCTGTTTATAAAGCCACTGTGATGTTTTTAAGAAAAAAATGCAACTCGCATTCAAAAAGTAGTAGAAGATTTCTTGGAACGTCAAGCCCTTTATTTCAATGCTTATTTTCATTCGCGAGAAAATGGAATTTCTGAAGATCAAAATGAACCGTCTGAGGCTATTTGTTTATGGAAAAAAATGTACCTCATTTTCAATGTTGAAAAAAATAGTCTTTTTCGCATTTCCTAGTCTAAAATCTTTCAGCAGTGTAAAACTATAATAATTAATCAAAAAAAAATTGAAAAGCATTGCCGACAACTAGCACCTTTCGTCTTGAAAAAGGCAGTCTTTTATAAACAAATTGTTATATGTCGTGATTCGTGAATGATGAATGTTACAATTTTTTTTTCATTCAGTTTGATTTGATGCTAAAAAAGCTTCATTTCAGGATGATAAAAAAAAATCAAAAAAAATTTGGCGTCGTAAATATCACGTTTGCAAAAACTCCTATTTTGAAAAGTTTTTTGCAGTTTTCTTGTTAACCGTCAACCCAAATGAAATGAAACCAAATTCAAATTGAAGGTATTTCTGTTATCTAAAACTTTTGTTTGAAGACATTCCCAAGAAAATCCATAGTTTAAAAACTAGAAGCGAAAACGTGTGATTTCGAAACTTTGAACTGCACCCCCACCCCCTAGGACGCTTGATAGCAGTCCTTATGGAAACCTCATATTGTACTCACAACCTTGAACAATTTCCACTACCTGTAATTAATTTTTTCCATGAAATTTCTCCATTGACTGGACTAATTGTTTAAGATTTCGGAAAAGCAGTACTTTCTAACATCTAAATATACAGGATGTCCCATAATTAGACCGATAAACTTCTAATGGATGTTGTGGACATTATTTTAGACCGATTCAATCGAAATCACTCCATCCAAAAATGCTTCGTTAAGCAGCTGGAGCCCGTTGAAGATGACGTCCAGTCAAGACTCTTTGTCACATATCTCCTAAACGGCTTCACCAAAACTATTGAAATTGTAGATTTTGGCTAATTTCAAAAATACGCATCGAATCCTTTCAGTGAATTCTTTCTATGTCAAGCATAGGCGTATTATTTTGGAGGGGCCAAGGGTATTTTTACTGAAAACTTTTTGACCTCTCATTCTTTCACAATTTTTGCATCAAATTCATAAACTATGATATTTTTTCTTGAAGAAAGGTGCTCTTGTGTGATATCGCCCAGATGCTCTGGTTTTGAGAGAAATTGATTTCAAATTTTTTCTCGGTTTATTACTCAATACTCATGTTCATAAAAAAGAGCGATTTTTGTGTTTAAAGATACTTAATTCAAAAAAAATTGTTCCGAAATAAGCATGAGACAACTTTTAAGATGAATTCAATTAATGGGATAACTTAACACGGAAAATTTTCACTAATATTTGCGGCAACACGATGATTTCTACATGAAAAATTTGCATTAATTCACGCATTTAAAATAATGGTGGTCACGTATTTCGCAAAAATTGTTTTATGGGGTGAAGTTTCGATAAAATATCAGAAAAGAAGTGCCAGAAATTGATATTTCATTTACATTATTATGATTCTTTAGATAACGAGTATTGAGTAACAAACCCAGAGAAAATTTCAATTCGATTTTTCTCAAAACCTCTGCATCTGGGCTAAATGACACAAGGGCACCTTTCTGCAAGAAAACATATCATAGTTTATTAATTTGATACATACTTTGTAAAAAAATAAAAGGTAAAAAAGTTTTCAATAAAAATAACCTTTACCCCAATAAGATACGCCTATGCTTGACATGGGAAAAATTCATTCAAACCATTCGATGCGTATTTTTGATATAAGCCATGATTTAAAATTTCAATACTTTTGATGGAGCCGTTTTGGAGATATGTGTCCAAAAGTGTTGCCTGGACGTCATCTTCAGAGGGCTCCTCCTCAACTAAGCATTTTTGGATTATGTAATTATGGTCGAATCGGCCTTAAATAATGTCTAGACCATCCAATAGAAGTTTGTCGGTCTAATTATGGGACATCCTGTATATAATGTATTGAAGATCGCGAGCTCGTGGTATGACAATATGAATAGATGTTCCATCAACAGAAAATTAATTTCGGGAGTAAACAGCGTTTTAAATTAATCAGCACACTGGAGGTTGAAAATTACTCCGAAAAAATTCAAATGAACTTTAACTTCATTGATTTGTATAGTCTGTTCAAATAAAAGAAGTAAAGTGAAGGGTGTGCAGAAAAAATCTTGAGACGAATTGTCAAGTTTCGATGCGTTCTCAATAGTAGTATGATTAATAGCACTCACAAATGAAATAGTAGTCTTTTCCAGGCTGAAACTCCAGCCCTCCAGGTTGTGGAGTGAACGGTCGAAATGTAATCGTGAAGTACATCAGCTTATAGGGTTTATCGCAAACGGCAATTATTTTCGGATTTGGATTCGTTATTCGACACGTCTCGTATTCTTCTCTGGACACGTTGTAAATGATGTATTTCTCGGCGTCCTCGTCGTAAGTCCCCGGCATGTACACCGGGCATATGATATTGACTTGGTCATATTCGAACTGAGCGTTCCCTTTGTTCACGTCTATAATATGGTCCGTGTTGTCGATACGGAATCTGAAACAATGAGATATAATTAAAATTCGAGCGGTCAAGCTGGAGATAAATCGGTGCCGTGTACTGGAAGCAGAATCGATAACCTTTTAATGTACGAAGGGCGAACAGGCGTGACCCGGTGTTAATACCTTCTTTCAGTATTTTTGTTAATATTACCCAGGGGTAATTAACGCGTTATTGTTCACGATTTCGAAGGTTCTTGTCCTCTACTACCTGGACAACCCGATTGATTGCATCGACAGAATAGAGCGTCAACGAAGTGGTTCCTAGTAGATGACTTTGGGCATAATGACTCGCATAATGTATACGAGCTATTTTTAAAAAGCAATCTCTCAGAGAGATTAGTAATGAAGATTATCTGATAATATAGGCCCGTTTTGAAGGCAGTTGATATTATCGCGCCAGTGCATTTGCGTTCTGAAAAGGAGAAACGGATCATTTTGAAATAATGAGCTAATAAATTGTTTTGACAAATAAGTTCGAAGTGTCAGACAAAGTGATAATGTAAGATTAAAGAGGTTATTTGGCGAGGTGCGAAAACCACCGCACAAGCCAGGTAGACGAGAACGCGACCGCGAATCGGTACCAGATAGAGACGGAGAGAAAAAAAATTGATTGGTAAAAAGAAACTCACTGAACGATACATACACCACATATGAGATAATTTAATCTCGCGGATACTCACAAAAACGCGATTCGGCGTTTTTCATCGCGATCATTCCATTTCTAATATATGTGGGCGCAATGAGATCACCATAAAGGGATGCATGGTGTTAGCGCCCAGTGGGGTTCTTCAACCTGGACCTTCTTTAGAAAGGTCGGCCATGAACAAGGTGGAACCCCACTGGCACGCATAACGAGTAATCCGCATCAATCAACTTTAGATTAGTGTTAATATAACACAGTCATTGGATGGGGGATATGAAAAATATGGTCTTTCATGCTTCGGGGGGTGTATCGAGCTACCATTTCCTTATCGTGCTAAATAGGTACTCGAGCACGATGAAAAATGGGGTGGCGGTACTTATTATTTGTGAATTCGTGGTTTTGTTTTAACCACACAGAAAGGTAGAGGCGTACAACTCCTACGTTTCAGTAATTTTGTGACTTCGTATTGTATATGACGCCTGTTTAAAAAATACGGTGAATTACTGCAGTTGTAATGGAGTACTCTTAACGTTTCATTTACGGCGGAGGGGTTCACACAAATCATGCGCCTTTTTTTTTGTCTCCAGTACTTTTATAATAAACTCCGATGTCCGTGTACAGTATATCTAATTTGAATTCACCAATGATCATTTGCATGCATACAATTCTTACTCATATAAAAATCGAGTTTCATCAGAGGTCAGAACAATAACGTCCTAATTAAAAACTGGTCTTTTATATGAAGTTCAGACACGCAGATATCATGATGGGGGAACTGGGATTATGAGCTACCTGTCTCATCAAATATTGTCGGATTTTAAGATGGGTGAATGATCTGATTTAATATAACGCCAGGTAATCCACCCCTCATCATTCAAATTTTTAATTAGTTTAGGGAAAAACTGCATATATAGAGTTAGCTACGTAATTAGAAGACAGCCTTTGGTGTCATATTATATGAGAGATTCCTTAAATCGGCTTGAAACCTACATATATGATATATGAAAAAAAAAGAACAAAATAATTACTGGAAACTTTTATTTCTCTCCAATTGTAATAATTCAATTCATACACGAACACGAGTTCGGAACACACCGAGTAATCGATTAAATTGCAGGCAACGATACTCAGTTGCTTTATTGTTTGCCTAATCTTCCTAGCTATACCCGGGAATAACTGATCTATTACCAAGTAACATTGTGACCGATAGGGTGAATTTACTGGGATGATTAATGGGTTTATACACTGTACGAAACGAACTTGGGAAGGTCCAAACCATGTGATCGGAAAGTAATTTACACATAATACATTATAAAGATGACAGCTGTAATGTTTGAATTTTCGCTCCTCTGATGGAAAAATATGGACTTTTCCTATTTTTAACTTGATTATAACCATAGATTTTTTTTCTGACATCGAATATTTTTAAATGGACCTTTTTTAGAGCAAAACGATATTCGACATATTGAAGTAATCTGGGTTACATGCAACGATCATTCAGTCAGTGGTGCCAGACGTAGGTGTTCAACCCCATAAAATTTAACGCTCGGATGCGGAGATGATGTACAATGATCCGTAATCGACGCGCTTGGTTGTGTCCAGACTGTTATTAAGCCAAATTTCGGAAGGGGTGGCTCCATGCATCGTACACATGTAATAACTTAACTAAATAGGTCTGGTTCAAATCGACAAAGGGTTCATAATCTGCTGTGAAAAAACGGATTACAACGTTATCCTTTGCCACTTTTATATTCTGTTGAAACGTTTTCGCGCATATGTGTTCTTGGAATTTTATGGGCCACGAACGGTATATGGAATATTTGTTTTGTGGGACGGTAAATCTTCCGAATTTTTTTTTTTTGCGCTTATGCTGAAGCATGAGTAAAATATGGTCTATTGTTACGATCTTATAGTACGTCTGATAAATATCGGATAATATTATGCTTATGTCACGGTGGGTTATTTTATTAAAAGAAAGTGCAAGTTGTTGCGGACGATTGCTTGAATCAACTTATGTCCTGCTCCAATTATTGCAATTCTATTGTTGTCCCGTTGGGCGTTTGTAATAAGTATATAAACTCATCGTATTCTACAAGATTTATTTGCCGGATGTAGAACCGTTTCTCTGGATTATCGTATTAAGTTCTTTTTCAGGCTGAAATATTGTTTTCCCGATTCGTTGTGTGCAGAATGACGTGTCAATATTCTCGTAACCGTGACTGTTAAAAATCGAGATAGAAACATAATGCTTTTTATAATAGATCTGAATGTATAAATTGTGCCGAAATTGATTGGGACGTTCCGAGAACCAAACACGTATCATGTCAATTTTTTATTGACCATACGTATTCTTTAATTGTTCGTTTAGAAAAAAAAATGATACGAATTCGATGGGTGCATTATAGCGGTGTTTTTGAGCACACCAGCACAAAAGAAATATCAACGAAACTCCAGACACCTTTCCCTTAACAAAATGCTCATCTTCCATTACGGAATAGGAACATCGCGGCAAACCACTCGGAACATACGTAACTTCGCTGGGAAAACTTGAGGAGAAGCGATACGTCAAAAAATTCACGCCCCCTTATCAACGATTTCTACCGTTATAAGTTTCCGTGTGTGTATTTTCTGCTTGAGATTCAGAACGCTCTGTAGATAAAAGTAAATTCACTACAAAATGTTGAATACAGAGAACGTGTATCAGCATACCCTGATGAACAGCAAACATGCTGCATAGGGTATTTGAAGAGCATAATTGTGAGGAGGGGTGGTCTCACAGAGATAGGGTAGAAAAAAGGGAATAAGTGGGAGTGACTTTCAATACAGCTCGTAATTAAAATATGTCCGCCATGAATTCTTTTTCCTTTGAATTTTACGCGACGAAAAAGATTCATTGGAATAAGATGAATAACTGGAGCGGCATGTGTCCCAGCTTTATTGTTTTCGATTCAATTAGATGTTATGTTAGTACCCGAACGAAAGGCGAAATTGACATCCGCGTTTTTTGATTGCAGGTTCGCATTTAGACAAAATATATAGAATAGTCGTGTAGTAAGACGATCGTTTTAGGAGGAAAATGAATAACCAATCATTTTTTGGCCTAAAATCTGTTTATTCAGCACGCCACATTGAAAGATAAATTGTAGAGAATGTTCAATATTTCACTAACGTATACATATGTAAAATATGACAGATCTGCATTCAAAAATATTCAATTTTTATTTAGAACGTAGTGATCATTGTATTTTTATTTTCCGACAACATTTTATTTGGTTAAGTTATTATTTTAAATGAACATTTTGACACTAGTTGAAGTAAAAGCGTCTCCCGACATCCTTTTTTTCTTATTCAAATAAGATTACTTCGTTTTTTAACAACTCAATTTTTGCATCTATTTAAGACAACTACATATAGTCATAATCAGATATTTTATGACAGTAGTCAAGCAGAACACAACTTATAAAAACAAGTATGCACTGGCGGCTTAACTAAATATCCCATGTAGAAAGTGCGACCGTTTGCCGACGTTGAACTCCGCCTTACCAACGGCCGAACCCGGCCCAATGCTGGTGTCTGATGGTCGACTGCCAGTACCGTGCCGGCGTTAGGCCAACTGTTCGGCCGATCTTCTGCCGGTGGTTAGACGACGTTGGATTTCCGATCGTCCATTTTTCAAACAATCGGAAGCGCAGTGAATATTTGTTGGTGCAATATTTATTATAATTTATTTAATTATACTTATTTATCAAATATTTATTTTGTTTCCGTACTTATCAGTATATTGAATCCGCACAATAATAGCAATAATCGATATTAGTAAATAATTAAAACTTTCGACTATTAAAATGCAAAAGACTAAAGTTGATTCTCCTGCATATTATTTTGTCAATTTTTTGTCAACTTTTCATCGACAAAAGCCGAAAACTTTCTATATCCTCATTTAGTTTCTTTGGAAGATAGTCGCCTCTGTATACTCCCGTATAAATATCCCCTCTTTTTTATTATAATCATTGTGCAATATAGTTATTATCTATCATATTATTGCTTATACATAAACCAGCTAGTGAACATATATATATTTATGAGTGATTCTTTTTCAAATCAAACAATTTTTTTTGGAAATGCGTACGGAGATGCACCTTGGTGGAAACTACAGCTCAAACCTTCAACTTCCTCATGCTGTATGCTGTTTTTTATTTTCAATATGAGAATTGAGGCTGTCCTTACCGAAAATAATGCTCACTCCCATCGAAAAAAATCAATTATCCTCAATTTAAGTGACTTATTCCTGAGGTTATCATCTTTGGGAGTGAAGATTCGTATTCTACATGAAAAAACGAAGAAATTCTCTAATTACAACTTTTTTCAAAAACCTCGCATTCCGTGCGGAAATTGAGCGAGAAGTATTTCCGAATTTTTAACCTTCAAGGGGCTGTAACTCGTTTCTGGGTTAGGATAACAAAAAAAAAACATAAGACAAAAAAGTATTTATTTTTTCGAATTAAACACGAATTTTTTATCTCCAGCGGCAAATTGCATTAAAAACATGATTGGAATTTCGAAAAAAATGGTAGAATTAGCAAAAATCTTTTGGGTTTCAAAAAGGATGGAAAGTCGTGTTCTTTATTCACGAGAATAAGATAAGATAAGAAGAAAAAAATAAATAAATAAAGATGATATTTGTACTAACCGGACTGAAATTTTTCAAATGACCTCAATTCTTTTTTTATTTTTTTGATAACTATCATGACTTAATCTGTTAAAAGATTGACGTCGACTTCGGGGACAGCCTGTAGATGCGATGACAAAATTTATTACAAAAATAATTTTCTGATCAAAATTTGAAAAATTCAATTTCGTATTTGTATTCTTTTCTTAAGGATGGACGAACTGTAATGAAACTTTCACACAAAATTCTGTTATAGATGCGATTTCGAAAATATTAAAATCATCAACGGGAGGTATTTGGGTTTCTAATTTTTGCTGCAAACTCTGCTATGTACAATTCATGTCCAAATATACAATAAACACAATTATTGCATATCATATATGTATATGGGCGATTCTTTTTCAAATCAAACAGACGCTTGCAATTTTTTTTGGAAATGCGTACGGAGGTGCACCTTGGTGGAAACGACAGCTCAAACCTTCAGCTTCCTCATGCTGTATGCTGTTTTTTTTTTTCAATATGAGGATTGAGGTTGCCCTCACCGAAAATAATACTCACTCCCATCGAAAAAAAGCAATTAGCCTCAATTTAAGTGACTTATTCTTGAGGTTATCATCTTTGGGAATGAAGATTTGTATTCTACGTGAAAAAACGGAGAAATTCTCTTATTACAACTTTCTACAAAAACCTCTCATTCCGTGCGGAAATTGAAGGAGAAGAATATCCGAATTTTTAACCTTTAAGAGGCTGAAACTCGTTTCTGGGGTAGGATAACAAAAAAAAAACATAAGAAAAAAAGTATTTCTTTTTTCGAATTAAACACAAATTTTTTATCTCCAGCGGCAAATTTTATTAAAAACATACTTGGAATTTCGGAAAAAATGGTAAAATTGATGTTGGAGTGTTTATTATGGTTCAAACATTGTTGTTATATTTTTGAATTACAACAACAATGTTTGAACCATAATAAACACTCCAACATCAATTTTACCATTTTTTCCGAAATTCCAATTATGTTTTTAAAGAAATTTGCCGCTGGAGATTAAAAATTTGTGTTTAATTCAAAAAAATAAATACTTTTCTTCTTATGTTTTTTTTGTTATCTTCCCCCGGAAACCAGTTTCAACCCCTTAAAGGCTAAAAATCCGGAAATTCTTCTCGCTCAATTTCCGCACGGAAAGAGGTTTTTGAAAAAAGTTGTAATAAGAGAATTTCTTCGTTTTTTCATGTAGAATACAAATCTTTACTCCCAAAGATGATAACCACAGGAATAAGTCACTTAAATTGAGGATAATTGATTTTTTTCGATGGGAGTGGGCATTATTTTCGGTAAGAGCAGCCTCAATACTCATGTTGAAAAAAAAAACATTTTATATTTCAGATTTTAGTTTGAAACAAACGATTGCATTATATAATCAAGAAGTCCAAATTGAGAGAAATTTGTTAAACATTTACTTTAAATTAAAAAGTGGGATGCTTATTCAAACAAAATATTTATGCATTATTAATCTTTTCAAAGCTTGTTCTACCGTGGTTTACATTTTGTTTTGCAGATACCTACACTGCTAATAGTTAAACGTCTACAACGAAGTTTTCCTATAAAAAAAACGATCGGAAAGGCGCCAAAATGATGATAACAAAAATTTTTGCATACTTTTTGCTATCAATTTCATTTTTCTCATGATTATTTTTTCTTTGATCACTCAAAAAATGAAATTATATGTGTGACATCCATTTTCAATTTCATTGATTTCCATGTTTTCAATGCACATATATTGCTGTATTGTGTATTTATGAATGATTCCATATATTTCAGTATACCATTTTCATCTCATACTTTCACTCTACAAATTTGCAAACTATTGTCTGTTTTATTATAAATTAAAATCGTACATTTAATTTATGTTTTCTGTCGAAACATTTTCTTTACTTTTTCATTCATATCAATATAGTTTTCAATATGAAATACTGATTTCAAACAATAAATTTTTTCTCTTCATATACTCATATACTCATATGTGCATATGTGCAGTTATTTTCAGTAAAGTAAAATAATAATTTTTCTTCTTTTTCTTGTATTAATCCATCGAACATCAATATATGAGCAAATTCCTCTACTTTTCAATGCACTACTGGTTGAACGCCGGCTGCCAGTACTGGCCCAACGTTGGGCCCCAGTGTAGGCCCATCCCAACGTTGGCTGCCGACCGTCACCGTCGGCACCCTGCGCTGGCCCAACACGTTGGTCGGCCAAAAAAATACAAGACTTGCAGATTCGAATCGTCCTCCTGAAAAAGCACCCCATGCGCAAAAATCATGCATTTCTAACAGTTATACTAAATTATCTAGCCAATGACATTCCCATGAATATGAAGAGGTGGTGCGCTGTTAATGAGCAGTAAAAATGCACAATAAATACCGCCGAAAAACAGCACTGTTCTCCGTTAATTATTGAAGGCAATTAACGTCTCCCTGTTCGAACTGTTCTTGGGCAGTATTTCGCAGACGAGAATTCCCCGCGAGGAAATGCCCTATTGGAGTCGTATGCAAATGACCACACCATTTAAAAATGGGCAACGCAATAGAAGCTCAGTGAAATTTGCATGAGATTTGATCGTGGGAGAGAGCGCAAATGAAAACACCAAAATGAAAGGAAACAAAGGTAAGTCATGTATCGTAGGTTACGGAGATACGGATCTAGGAGACTTAGTTAAGCCTTTCGTATATCTTCTTTAACCGAATGGGCCAGAGGCGGTCGGTGGAATTTCCAATTAAAATCGAACTTCTCGATAGCAAAAGGAAACCGATTCAACACCTCCAAAAGAAAACGTGCTAATCTTCGGAATCTATTTTGTCCTGTAGAGCTTCCGCGAATTGTTCACTAAATTAATAGTCTCATAAGAATTGATAATATATTGCATTCATCCACCTGTAAATATGTCTAATTGACTATCAACGTAATTTTGCTTTCGTTAAAAGGTTTAAATAGCGATTATTCTCCTTAGGGCAGTCCGAGCCTGCGGAAGTTACATACATATTCATGAACTGATCTGACTAAGGGGCGTTTCTGACCAAGAAGTCGGGAGACTCCGGAAGATTAATATTTAAGATGCATTCAAGGAGTGTATACAATTCTGCTCCCTGCCTATAAGATTTTTCTCTGCCATTCAGTGAACACCCCGATCTTAATACCGGATACTAAACAAAATTCGAAAACCTTCCCTCGATCAATAGAAATCCCGCAGGAATATGCGACGGTTGCCCATAATTAGAACGGTTACGTATCTTGGGGGTTTAAGGGAAATCTAACGTTATTGTAAGGTATGTCACCACCCTGGATTTCCGGTTGCTAACGTATAATCAAAATGAAATTTTCCTTCCAATATATGTAGGTACTTCAATGAAAAGATTTTTCGAAGATAAATCAATCTTCCTGGTACGAAACGAATTGTCATTCTCGAAAATTACGATTCATCTCTAATTTATTCTTCATTTATATAAGTGAAAAAGAATAAACAATAGGAATAAGTTCGTTCGTGGGAAACTCGAACAGCTATGTGGTTCGCGTGACTGAAGCGTCAAATTCTTCTATTCGTAAATAACCCGTGAAGTGTCATTATGGTCTGTTTTTATTGTACAATTTATATAATTTTCATTTAGTCAAACTCGATGATTTTAGTACGTGGTAGAATAATTGGTCTGTCATTTTAAGCTTGCACTTTTACAGTAGCCAAGCAAACATGTTTTATTAGGGATTATCGTGGGTGGTTTAATTGAAACCTTTCACTATATAACAAGTTTTATTCAGATAAAAAAGCTTTAGCAGTGTGAGAATTTATTGAATATTGAAATAATGTATACTTAAACCAGGTATCAAAGAAATTTGTGGCGAAATTTTGCTCAAAAATCTCACAAAATTGAACTTAATTATTATAACATCGGAATAAACTGAAAAGGAAAACCTTCAGATTTTTAAGGTAAAACACTGTTTTTTGGAATTGCTGGTCGATATTGCATTCAGTCAAAAACATTTGAATGAAAAGTGTTGCGAAATGAAGGGATCTAAACACAATTTTGCATTCACTTCTTTCTTTGGCAAAAGTGAAATTTGAATCAAAACATTTCTCAAGGTATATATGGAGCACTATTTATACTTTTTCGGTCAGAAATATTCAAATTATTGGTTTATTTCATTATTATCATCTACTGTCTGATAACATATTAGATATTGGGTACACAAGTTTGGATTTGAATAGGACATAAAAAATTTGCATGAAATGGGATGCGCATTTTTCATGTTGAATTTGTCTATAATAGTGGAAGGTCAGAAGAATGAAAAAATAATACTTTTTTGTTAATTAAATGACCAATTCAATTTGAAAATTCATTAATTCCTGTTTATGTTGTCATTTTTAATGCAATTATATCAAATATAAAATGACTCCATTGATGATCAATAATTGCATTTATTGATAATAATTATTCAACCATAAATAGGAATTTATATTACCACCAAAAAATGACTGTTTCCAATTTTATATCATTTTTTTCGTGAAAGGTACACCTTTTCCACCATTTAATATGTGAAACGGTCAATTTTGTTAGAATACATATCGATGGAAGACGTAGTTTGAAGAAAAATTGCGGTTGAAAAAGTATCAGAATTATTTTCAGTTGTTTTCTTTCAAATAATTCACAATGTCAAAAATGTATGACGGAATAATTTTTACAAAATATCACATTGAACCAGCATTTTAATTCGAGTTTTTGTCTGTTGTACTATGGTTTCGAGGAGACTTCTTGACTTCTCAAGACGAGACCAACTTTGGTCTCATCTCGAAAGTCGAGACGAGACTGAGACGAGATGGGACCAGTCTCGAGTCTCGCGGCATCATTAGCGATAAACGACAATATTCGATTTCCATCGATGAATGATATCCAACTATTACGTTTTACAGGAATAGGTTTTATTAAGTGCAGGAATTCATTTCAAAGATGACTCATCACTATTAATGTAGGACTCGATCAACACTTGAGCTTGAATATTTCTCATTTGTGAAGCATTGGTCTTTGCAAGAGAATGAGTATATTTTGGTGATTTTTAAATGTTAATTCGTAACAATAACAAGAAATACCGCCAGTTGATGAGTAATAGATTAGAAACTTCAGAATTAAGTACAATTGTTTTCTTTCAAATAATTCATAAACTCAAAAATGTATGACGGAATTATTTTTACAAAATATCACATTGAACCAGCATTTTTATTCGATTTTTTGTCTGCTGTACTATGGTCTCGACTTTCGAGACGAGACCAGTCTTAAGTCTCGCGACATCACTAATCCTGGAATAAGAAAATGGAATAAATGCACTATTTTCACTCTAATTATTAGTAACAAAAACAAAGACTTCTCGACATTTCGAGACGAGATCGAGACGAGGCTGAAGGTTGCTCTCGTCTCGACAGTCGAGACCGAAGCGAGACGAGAGCAGTCTCGAGTCTCGTGGCATCACTTTTCATTTTTTCGCTAAATTTGTTTTTCGGTCACAGTAACGCACTTCATGCGAATAATTTTACATTCTTGATTATTCAATATTTTCTCCCTTTCAAAATCGACATTGTATTAAATACAATTTCAGACTTTTTGGACAATTTAATAACCAACCAGTGTAAGATCCTAGGGGCCGTTCAAAAATTACGTAACGCAGTTTTCGACGATTTTCAACCCCACTTACAATTACAAGAACTGATATCACAAAAAATATATAAATAGATGTTCGATATACAAAAACAACAAAAAAGGTTGCCAAGTTTTTGAATAATATTGCATTTCTTGAATAAGGAATAAAATGTTACGTAACGAACTCTTTAAACCCCCTGCCGCCCTTATAACGCGACTGGTCTCGTCTCGACTCTCGAGACGAGACCAGTCTCGAGACTCGCGGCATCACTAATCCTGAAATAATAAAATGGAATAAATGCACTATTTTCACACTAATTATTAATTACAAAAAAACTGGCATTGGGCAAACAATTCCTGTCACGAAAAACAACTTACATGAAGTGAAATTTCGTATTTGAGATATTATGAGGAATGGTCTTTGAAAACAACCTGTTTTATTTTAGTTTACATTTCAATTGTCACATAATGTCTCTAGTGAGAACAAAGGTTCAATTTAATGTTCGAACTTGTAGCCAATGAAAAATTACGGTTGAACTTAAGGAAATATCTTTTACTTTACTAATTTTATTTTTGGACAATATTTTTTCGTCATATAGTTTTTTTTTATTTAGAAGAAACTCAAAAATTGTTTTTTTGTTTTAACTTCATCTCTCACCCCAACTGAAAAAATTTGCGGACCTTCCATTACTTACTTATTTTCTTAAAAAGTATCAGAATTATTTTCAGTTGTTTTCTTTCAAATAATTCACAATGTCAAAAATGTATGACGGAATAATTTTTACAAAATATCACATTGAACCAGCATTTTAATTCGAGTTTTCGTCTGTTGTACTCATCGAGAGTTCTCGACTTCTCGAGACGAGACCAAGACGAAACCGAGATGAGACTAAAGGTTGGTCTCATCTAGAAAGTGGAGACGAGACCGAGACGAGACCAACCTCGAGTCTCGCGGTATCACTAATCATAACTGATACATTTGCCTGTTTGGAGTTGTCAATCACTCTCAGTTTGAAAGTGAAGTGATGGTTATCCACGTGGTTATTGAGATTTCGATCGATAGTCGAGATTTCAGTTGTTCTCTTTCAAATAAAAAGACGAGACTGAAGGTTGGTCTCGTCTCGAAAGTCGAGACGCGGCATCACTGTTCATTTTTTCGCTAAATTTGTTTTTCGGTCACAGTAAAGCACTTCCTGCGAATAATTTGAAATTCTTGATTATTCAATATTTTCTCTTCAATTTCAAATTCGAATTTGGTCCCCTTAAAATCGACATTTTATAAAAGACAATTTAGACTTTTTAGACAAATTAATAACCAACCAGCGTAAGATCCTAGGAGCCGTTTGAAAATTACGTAACGCAGTTTTCGACGATTTTAACCCCCCCCCCCTCCCCGAGCATGCGTATTCTAAATGGGATAAGTCGTAAGTATTTTTTAGGAAGCGCATTCTCGGAAAACTAGGCTCGTTTGACCCTTATACGGCGTTTTAATATACCTTAAAAAATTACAAAAACTGATATCACAAATATATAAATAATAAAAATACATAAATAAATGTTTGATCTACAAAAACAGCAAAAAAGATTGCCAGGTTTTGAATAATTTTGCATTTCTTGAATAAAGAATAAAGTGTTATCTAACGAACTCTTTAAACCCCCCTCCTGGCCTTATAACGCATCGTAACGTTTTACGTTCCCCCTCCCCCCAAAATGCGTTATGTATTATTCAAACCTAGATCGCAAATTTTGAATTATGTTTAATAAACACAGAATAATATGAATATAAATACCGTAATGATCGCAAAATTTAAAACAAAACCTGAGTATCGTTTATAGTAATTGTAGATTTGCGAAAACCTCAAATCAATTAAATAATAGCAAATCGACATTCCCAAATGAATCATTTGATAATTGTAGGCGGTTCCCGTCAAAACAAACATTGGATAAATCGAAAAACGTCGTCATGAACCTATACAACCGTGACTTGAATAATTGATAGCTTTCTCAACCTACATTTTTGTGCACCGCAAATTATCATGCTCGACTCCCACCCTCCATATTTATTTGACTCATGCAACTGTCACCAGTTTGTGCAAATGACGTGGTTGGTCGTCCAGACGATTTGAATGAATACTTCAATTTAAAAAATCGATTTCAAGTTTCGAATAGACATTCAGCTGAAAATTGGCCAACAATTTCTCATTCATAAATTGGAAATTCTTAATGAAAACTATGTAAAGGTAAATCTGGATTTTCAAATGAATCATTTGATAATTGTAGGCGTTTACCATCTACAACTAACCTTGATTAAATCGGAAAACGTCATCATGAAAGCATGAAACGGCAAACTGAAAAATCTGATACAGTAGCTGATTAGCTGGAGGCTAGGCCGGAATTTCGAGGGAATGAAGGGATAAATTTGGCCGTTCACAGCGTTCGAAATGTTTGTAATCGTTTTGACTAGATAAACCTTGACGATCGCTTCCGTGCGGAGTAGAAATTACGGGTATGGATATGCAAAATACATTCAGGCCACGATACCATGACAAGCTGACAAAAGTGAATTCAGATGTTTGCGTGAACACCAGATAGCGACACATCCTCCTCTTAATATTGGATTTGAAATTAACGATATCGTCAGCCTCTCTCTTACTTTTAAAGGATACATTATAGGAACAGTCTCCATCAAATTTTAATATTCATTAGGATTAATACTCTCATCGACACTTACACATGTTGTAATCTTTGGCGAGTTTATGTTTCGCCCACATTGCGTAATATGTTTAGCATAAAGCTATATCAAAATCGAAGCGAACTTTGTCATTTATCATTCGGTCAAAATTGTTTCTTTTATTATTATATATTAGACTCATTTAGATCCGACGGTGAACATATTTTTGCACAATTCCGTTTTGTCTGAGCTGTCGACTTTGCTATTAAAAAAGCACTAAAAGTATAATAAGAAATAGCGAGCCAATATGCTCGGAATTAATTTGCTAGCACGGGAAGATAACACCATCTAATAGGTTTCATCGTTTTACACACATTTCGGACAATGAAGCCACAGGTTCGGTTCTTATTGTTTTTTTGGAAGGGTCACCTGCCTGAAAAAACGCAAAAAGCTCAACACCCGCCGGGTTGAATTGAGTGAATTAAATTGTACAACGCAAAGTTGAACTGGAACCATCAAGACTTGTCGAACATTGCTAAAATAAAATAAGCAACGAAAAATGTCTTATAGACAGATTGGGAATTTTTTATCTGCATGTCCCGAATACTTCTTCTTAGAGTGGCTAATGATACGATCAGTGGCGTAGTCACATAAAAAGACACATTACGTTCTCTCTTTGACGTGCAGAAAAAAAAACGTAACACGTTTCGTAATTATTCTTTAATTCCAGTGCGTTACTGATGAATTGTTCAATTTTTCACATCTTATAAACCCGACTGTCAAGCTTGACGACTCGAACCGCCACTGAGTCAGTGGACACCGAAACAATACCCGTTTTAAATTAACTCCAGAACAAATCCGAAGAATCTGGAACCATAAATGGCACAAATGCAGTTTCTACCTTTGCCGAACACGAATCACACGAATGACACAATTTAATTTTTATGAGAGGAAAATCAAAGCAAAAGTGAGATCCGTGATTGAAATTCTGCTTGCGGAATGGCTCTGCTACGGCCGTTATCGAAAATTAATCAAGTCAGCAGCCCGGGCTCAGCGGATAGGAATGCTGCGAAGGCCAATGCAAGAAGCTATTGTACCACTTCTGAAGACCGACTTCTCCAATATTATTTTTTCAATTTTAATGAATGAACTGAAATGCTTGAGAACCTTTCAGTTTCACCGTCCGAAATGCTTTGAGACAGCGATGAGGCCCTTGCAATTTGGCAGGTAAAGGGGAGGGAATCGTTAAGGGAGTTTTGGTGGATGTTTCACAGGAATTTCGCTTACGTCGTTAATGGATTTAACAATTCCGCGAACCAATCAAACGAATTAATCTCACTTCAATTTGTCGTCAATCTTTTCTTTGGCGCGAATGATTCATGAATTATTTTTTTTCAATGTGAATTTGCATGTGGTCATTTCAAATACCTTATTAAGACAATATAATCAAAATTATATTAAGTTAAGTGGAATAATAAGACAACGAATTTTAACGACGTTTTTCAAATACATCTCGAATCAAATAAAAGTGGATCAAAGAATGCAATTTGATTACCGACGATCAAATTTCATTCCAATTACATTCTGCGGAAAAAAAATGAAGTTATATTGTATCAAATTTATTTTATTCGTTAGGAATAATATGTCCGATGATTTTTTCAAGTTTAAGATTGAAACTAAGGGCCAAATTGAGAGACGTCACTCACACTCAAATTTACACTTAATATAGACTAAATTCACACTCATGCTCAATTTGAAATTCAGAGACGTAAAACACTCAAATTGACACTACAAATCGAGTTGCGATTTGAGTATATATTGAGGGAGGTTCGAAGATCCTCCCTCAACTTCGCTATTTTTGACACGGTGCTATTACCTACAAGACGTGTTTCTTTGCTAGTTTTAAATCGAAAATATTTGTAATGGACGATTTTTATGAGTTTATACGGTATGATATTGTATTGAAAACCTCAGAAAATGTAGCATTTATGTGTTTTTTCTTTATAGAGAACTTTGGGAGATCTTTTGGCAATAAGCCAGTCGTCAGCCTGCCGAATTGTAAGTGAGGTGTCCGAACTAATTTTTAGACATCTACCTTGTTATGTTAAATTTCCCGAATCAGAAAATGATCGAAATATAACAAGAAATAAGTTTTAAGAAATAGCACAATTCCGAGATATATTTTTTTTCGCCCATATTCAAAACGAACTGCCAACGTAAACTGCGAAACAAAAGAGGTCCTTGAATATTTCGTAGACATTCTATGTCCTAATCATAGAGCGCGATGAAAATCAAGAATTATAATGTCAATTGTAGATCAAATACATCAAAGTTATCATTTTTTTGCTATGTTGCCAGTTCGTGACATAACCATCACTCCGTCACTCACTCGAGTCACACATTATGAGCTGTTTATGAATACCAAAATTGAGAGTGAGCGTCACTGACCCTTAGACGAGTGACGTTTTGAGTGTAGATTGAGTGTAGGGTGAGTGACGTCTCTGAATTGGGCCTAAATTTGCAGAAAATTGAAATTCGAACATTTCAAGAATAATTCTTGGGAAATCGATTATTAATGATGTAATGTAGAAAATAATGAAAATGGGGGTGATTAAAGCAAAATGAAACGAATCAAGCGATTGCGAAAGTGAACAGTTGTGAATAATTGCGGAGAGGTGATAGAACAAACGCTACCTGACCCCGGTTCAACGATGTGCGGCTATTCTACACGGTATGTGTTTTTAGGGCTCTTTTTTCACTTATCTCCTCAGGTTATTTAATTTCACTGGTTTTTACGTTTGGCTTTTCATGGGGAAATATATTCATGCGAATTGGTTGTGTCATCATTATCAGTTTTTCAAAGCTCAAGTAGTAACATGTAATGAATTTCTTCTGATCGTTATTGATCGTTTTATGGATAATTAAGCATGTGGTGATCTCCATATTCACTTTTTCCTTTGTGATTTGATATTAAATCCTCTTGATGGGTATTCAGAGTGTCTAATGGTCGAACGGGTGACGTTAATTGATCCAACCGTGCCATATCCTGACTGAGGGGTGACTTAAGTCTGTACCAAATTCCCGTCGGTCCCAGCCTATAAAGAATTTCTCGACAGCCTTGGTTCGGTATTGTACTGAACACAACAAACTACAAGCAGTACGAATCGACGGTCGATGCCCCTTTCTCGAGCGACATTCTTAACCCAGATCCTCTATCTCTATCCTATCTCATCTATATATACCAATGGCGGAACTTTTTAAACATGACAGTAAACAGTTCATAATCTTTTCTGATCGGCAATAGAGATCGAATGATGGACGCGATAAAATGCGACACGTGACAAAAAGATATCGGCTGCATAATTGAGGTTTCCCAGTTTCAAATGAATAGTCCTGGCAGGATTATCCATTCAAAGTCGAATTACGTTATTTATCGGAAAGTTGGACGTCGCAACGCATAAAATTCACGATTCTGTGATGAAATGAGGGGATTTTTTGGGCCCCGCCTCTGGTAACCGTTCGTTCTACCTCTACCAGGTCTCGAACTTCCACTATTTTAATATACCGCGTCCCCGCTCTAACCACATGGTTACTACACCCACGATATACATGAAACACTATGTTTTATTATGTATTAATTCAGATACAATGTGTGAGAAAACGTAGCCGCAGGACGATATACTGGAATTTACGCGTATCGTCTTGAAAACTTCCTTAATATTCCCCATTTGCACTTGTAAAATGACGGTGACATTCAAATTTACAGCAACATCTATTGTAAATGTGAATATCTCTTTTTTAGGGTGTACATTACACGAAAATACTTTTCCTTTTCGTACCACGTTGAATCAACGTCATCCCATTATTCTAATCGCCTTGCCGATTTCCATCCTTATTTTTTCGACGCTGTTTCCCAAATATATTCCGTTTTGGCTGAAGAAGTTATTAAGTCAAATAAATTTCTTCTTTATGGCCGCAGCGGATACACCACTTGGATTTAAAATTCTGCTAAGCCATTAAGGCGCTATATTGCATCCGTATGTTCTTAATGCTTCGTGACTTTGTACAAATATATTCTTTCAAATGCAACTTCCACCGCCCAAATATAAATACGTACACTTATGAACAATGAAGTGTGTGCTTTACTACTTCACATTAACGGGAGTTAAAATTGAAAAACCGTAATGAATGAAAGCAATTAGTGGTGGAACCTCCATGGGGATGTCGCAAATAGAATATAAGTGACTGCGTAAATCAGAATAACGCAGTCGAAAAAAGTGTACTCAACTTCACCCAACACCTGACTATATAGATCATGCCGGATCATCATCAATTCTCCGAAAGCAGTCGTTTTTGGGACATATTAAGATAAAGTGAGTGGAACAATTCAGTTACTGAAAAACGACTTTATCGCTTTTGGATGTGCTATAAAACATTTTCCGACTCGGCGTTGACCAAGGCAAACATGATTTTTAAATTTCAATACACATATATATCTTGCGGCGTTATCTCTCCCAAAGTTTTATGTATGTAAAACAAAAAGGTTTTGTGTGGAGAACAGAGATTTCAAGCTTTTCTATTGAATCTTTAAATGGTTGGAATGTCGTTTTTAGCGCTGATTTATAAGCGTTCAATAACTTTGTCTATTCTAAATTCTTATTGAACTTATATATGAAAGGAAGTCTTATTTATTGCAAATGCTTCAACAAAATTTGAATATTAGGTCGTTATTTGAGACACTAACCGAATTCAATTACACAGGGTTGGGAGAAAGTATGGAACCAAGTGAATATCTTTTAAACGACAAGAATGATATTTATGAAATTTTGCAGGATAGTGCAATGAAACAAAATTCATGTGATGTACAATTTTTTGTTGATAATATATTTCCGATTTAACTGGGAATGCTATCAACTTCTTTAATTTAAATGGGCCAGCCTATATATTTTTGTAGATTTTGAATTCAAACATACTGAGTTTGAAAATAATCTCTGAAAATGAGAAATAACTCAGTGTTTGTTGTAAAATAGTTACACCTTTACTTATTTTGGAATAATGAGAAACAAAATCACTTCAAATGTTCAAAATGCTCGCCGTTCACTTTTTGACAATATGCCATCCTGTTGACAAATTCTTGAGTCACTCTTTCCAAGTATTAGTTCACATTCGTCAATAATTCTTTGCCTCAATTCCTGTAAGCATGTCGGTCGTCTAAAGTAAACACGTGATTTTAGATAACCCCAAAGAAAAAATCTAACGGGTTAAGATCCGGAGAACGAAAAGGCCGCTCTATGAATCCTCTACGTTCACGCGATTTGGAAAATTCACATCCATAAAATTCCTAACCCGTCTATCATAGTGTAGAGATGCTCCACCTTGTTGAAACCAAATATATTGTGGTACTTGCCCGTTCTGTTGAAGTGCAGATCCAAATATTTGTCACCATTCAAGTTTCCGTTGACAATTTCTATCCAAACATTCAACTTCTGTGGATGCTTAGTATGTGCTTTATGAATTCAATGAGGATTCTCATTTGACCAATATCTTCAATCATGGTGATTAACTGTTCAATTCAAGCAAAAAGTTGCCTGATCAAAAACAACTATTTTTGAAGCACAATGCTCGTCGATATTACAGATGTCCATTAGCCGTCGCAAAACTCCAGCCGTCGGTCAAAATCATCGTCTGACAATTCTTGAACCAACTGTACCTTATATGGATGATATTTTTCACTTTTTAATATTTTGCCTACAGAACGTCGACTGATACCATGTTTAGTGCAAATTTGTGGTAGAAGTTTGAGGTGATTCTTCTAAATTGATTGCAATATTTTGTTTATCAGTTTCGTTCGTTGCAGTCCGCGGTTTTAGCAATTTTTTACCATTCCAGTTGTATTAAAGCGTTGTAATGTTTTAATTACTGTTGAGCGTGATATAGGATTTCTCTCAGGATGCAAATTATTAAAAATATGACAACCTTCTTCATGAGACCTAAAACGATCACCATAACCGATCATCATCAAAATTTCAATACGATCTTTTTTCTTAATGGAATAATTCTAAATTGTAAAATTTACTTCCATAAATTGGAATTTGATACTGAAGAACAGTTACCCTCTAGATAGGAATTGTTGATTTATTACAATGCATACAAACAAAATCAATTAGTTCATCAAAATGGTTTTTTGCTCTAATGCAAAAAACTCAAACGAGATTGATTAAAGTTCTATATTCCTCTTTTTTACAGATTTTTCACACTAAACTCAGTATGTGTCAATTCGAAATAACAAGCTTTTTCAAAATCTGCAAAAATCTATAGGGTGTCACATTTAAATTGAAGAAGTTGATGGCATTTCCAGTTATACCGGAACAAAAAAATGTACATCAGATTCCTTTTGGTCTATTGCACTATCCTGCAAAATTTCATAAACATCGTTCTTGTCGTTCAAAAGATATTTACTTGGTTCCATACTTTCTCCCAACCCTGTACAGGGTCACTGGTAATCAATTTTTCTTGAATAACTTTTAAAATTATATTAAGCAGAATTTAATGAAAATTTAATACGATACGACAGTAGTAAGGACCTCTCAAAATACTGCCCTTAAAACATAATTAGCTTATTTAGTTTATCAGGGCGGACTAGGTTGTACATTTTATTGCTTACATTTTCAACACCCCGTATGATAAGGAGTTAAAAAAATAAATTTGAATACTTTGAACATTAAGCTAAAGAAAAGGTCATTGTCGATAAAATCAACCGTTTTCGAGAAAAAAAAATTATAAGAATTAATATTTTATTTTTATTGAAATCATTCAAGGAACAGAAACGTTTTAGTTTAGGTTATTTAATGCGACAAAATTACTAAGTTTAAAAAAATGCAGTTTAAAAGTTAAAAGTTAGGAGGCCGTACCTCTGTAGGGAGGGCCACTAGGAAAAAATTTATGGGAACTTGTCATCTTATGTTTTAATGTTCTATCTGAATCCGAGACATTTGCCACATTTTCCCGGACATCCTGTATGTGCGTATGGTCTAAAAAGAAAATTTAACACATGTTAAAAAATTCTTCTAGTATAATATAAAATCATTCCATGAACCTAACAGATTATAAAGCCAGAAGTATTTGCAGACTTTGTGTAAGCTGTTCATAATAGACGGTAATTTTCTTTTGCATGTGGCACACGATCGCAAAAATCTGAATATAAAAACGAGCGGTTTGAAAAAATCCTTCTATTTTCGTATTGTAACTCTATTGCATAAAAAGTGCGGCACGAAACATGTGAACGGCCTGAACAAAACGATTTGCCCCAAAACACTAATAATAATCTATTTCCACGAACGGCTAGGCTATTATTACTAACGAATATTGGTGATCCTGTAGGTTAGGTATTACCTCCCGGATTTTAACGTCATTAACAAGGATGAAAAATACGGAATCTGTCACAAATACAAACTAATGCATTCTTCACTAATACGTTCCCATGGAAACAACTTGTCACTAATCCCTCCGTCTGCCAATTTCCAATAGAATTGTAAAAAGCAACGAAATCAGACTGTTCCATTATTCCATTAGGGCGATTATTTATTCAGTCATTTGTACGCATTTAACCAATCTTCGTTTATAAAACAAATTTTCCACGGCATTGTCGGTATGATCAGAGCGAATCGAGCTGACAACTCCAAAAATACACAACTTCTGTAGAACGGAATTTGGACGGATTAGGATACGATGAAATGAATGCGAAACGAAATTTTCACGAAATGCCAGCTGTTTTCCGGCCTTTTTTTCGTCGGAACTGGAGCAGGTTCAAAAATCATGAGATGGAATAATATTCATTGATTATTCAGCTCAATTACAACACAATGTAATTGATGGATAATGCCCCCACACGTACAACGAAAAATTGCGCGAATAATGGCTAACCGAGTCTCATTAATAATATAGTTATCGTTTTCTTATCCCACGAGCTTGAACACTACCAGATAATAAAGACGCAACGAGAAACAATATACCTTTCGAAAATATACGCTAATGGCAAACACTTGGGTAATACGTTAATAACATGTCAATTCGTCGGCAAGTTTCTCAAGAATTTACGTCCAGAGTTGGCTCTTAGGAACGCCCATCGCCGACTAACAATGGCTTATCTTCATCTGTTTTCTAATAATACCTGAAAAATGGTTTAGCCTACGACTTTTCTCGTGAGCCAGCGGACCTCATGCAAGGAACGAATTCATAGTTACTGCCCTCTTAAAGCATATCGCGATGACTAACATCGAGATCGATCGTTCTCATTAATAAATGCTCTTTATTTTCCCTATAATTTAAATGTCTGGAATGGACCATTTCCCCTTCTAAATTTCATGTCCGGAAAGTCATTTATATCGTTTTAAGTCTTACGTTCTAATACAATATATCGACGTTACGTTAACTATACACACAGGGTGTGTTCAAATCAATCTTTAAAAAAATGTATGCTGACACAGGTTGATTTTATTTTCCAGAAGGGCTATACAATGGTTTAAATTTCAATATCCTGGGATCCAGTCCTCAGGGGACAGAAGCTACCCTTACATTCTAAACGGAACTTTATGTTCTGAAGTATCTCAATATAACGCTTTCCAAATCCTATTCAAAAAGATAAACGACGTGTTGAAAGATGATATAAATAAAATATTTTACATAAGGAAAACGAAAATTGAAGTAACAGCTTAATTATAAAACACTCAATTCAATCACAACAGAATTATGGTTGAGGCCGATACTTGAAGTAAATCCATTTTTAATTTTCAAGCTGCTTACAGGACAATGATTCTATGATTACAGATAAAGAATATAAAATTGCAATTGGACAAGTATATCCGTCAATCAAAGATTGCACAAAGAATTGTGGTCCACTTTTTTCTGAAAATAACAATTTCATGCCTAATTATTCTATGTCCATTCACCTTGTTAATGTTCGAACCGATTAGCGCCCAATCAAAATCTTCAGAATAAGCGTCACGTGAGGATATAGAATAAACTAGAACAATTATTTTGATCATAACAGTTCAAGCAATCACCTTGTTTGTGCTGGTGTGGGGACCAATTTTTTTTACAATTCAAGCAGTTCAAGCAGATCGAAGTTTGAGTAACTTGCAATTTTTCAGAGCTATGAAAATACCGGGAGCAGGAAGCCTTATTAACTTCAAATGCAAAAAAAATATTTTTTGGACTTTGAAGCATTTTCGCAATGTATTTCTCTTTCCATATAAAAGTTTAGTGCAGATTTTTCATGAAAATAACTCACTTGGGAAAATAAAAGCTTTCAATGCAATTGAACCATAGTCTACATCGGTTTTCAAACGTACAACCAGGAAGAATGATCCCCCTCAGAAGTTTTTAGAAGACATCCCTTGCCCTGCAGTACAGCCGCTATCAGCCTGCCTGCCCGAAGACAAAATAAAACACATCGCATGCTTATCAAATCACTTTTCTGCTGTAGATTAGCAATTTTGGAAGGCCATAGTTCCAAATTTCCAAAAATTTTTTATTATCTCTTGTTTATATAGGTTAAAGTTCTTCAATAATCTGATTGTAATATGTTATAGCATTATTTAGTAGATAAAGTATTGTTGTTTATTTTTCAAAATATGAAAGAGTTCGGGACATTTAATAAGGTAAGCATCTACTTTGTTCATTATATAGAGTTCAATTACATTCTTTTAAATTTTACAATTTTTCATATTGTCAAAAAAATGTACAATTAAAAGCGTCTTTCACCAGAAGTCAGTTAATGTACCTGACAGTTAAAACCAGTTTTTGCATTGAAATATTTCGACTATCGGAACGATAAACTCTAATCGAGCGGTATTAGTGGTGGTGAAAGACGCCCTAAGCTGTTTACTATCCAAATAAATAAAACACATACAGTTAGACAAAAAGTGAAATGAGCATACAGTCCTGAAGTTTTCAAAATTAGAAAAACTCCTTTTTTTTAATCGTATAACCAACTGACCTGGGTTCAAGTGCCAGAGTTTCCAGATTGCACACGTGCCTCTGGCATGACCTAACGACTATACAGACTGTCCCATAACTAGACCGACAAACTTCTATTCGATGTGGTGCCTTCTGAAGATGACGTCCAAGCAACACTTTTGGACACATCTCCAAAACGGCTCCACCAAAAGTATTGCAATTTTAAACCATGGCTGATATCAAAGATACGCATCGAATGGTTTGAATGACATGTCAAGCATAGGTATCTGATTGGGGGTAAAGGTTATTTTTACTGAAAACTTTTTTACCTTTTATTTTTTTATTTATTACTCAATACTCGTGATCTAAAGAATCATAATGATGTAAATGAAATATCAATTTCTTGCACTTATTTTTTGATATTTTATCGAAACTTTACCTCATAAAACAATTTTTGCGAAATACAAGACCACCATTATTTTTACTGCGTGAATTAATGCAAATTTTTTATGTAGAAATCATCGTGTTGCCGCAAAGATTAGTGAAAATTTTCCGTGTTAAGTTATCCCATTAATTAAATTTATTTTAAAAGTTGTCTCATGCTTATTTCGGAACAATTTTTTTTTAAATAACTATCTCTAAACAGAGAAATCGCTCTTTATTATGATCATGAGTATTGAGTAATAAACCAAGAAAAAATTTGAAATCAATTTTTCTCAAAACCAGAGCATCTGGGCGATATCACACAAGAGCACCTTTCTTCAAGAAAAAATATCATAGTTTATGAATTTGATGCAAAACTTGTGAAAAAATGAAAGGTCAAAAAGTTTTCAGTAAAAATACCCTTGGTTCCTCCAAAATGATACGCCTATGCTTGACATAGAAAGAATTCACTCAAACGATTCGATGCGTATTTTTGGAATTAGTCAAAATCTACAATTTCAATAGTTTTAGTGGAGTCGTTCAGGAGATATGTGAGAAAAAGTCTTGACTGTACGTCATCTTCAACGGGCTCCAGCTGCTTAACGAAGCATTTTTGGATGGAGTGAATCGGCCTAAAATAATGTCTACAACATCCACTAGAAGTTTGTCGGTCTAATTATGGGACACTCTGTATATTGAAGCTTTACGTACCTTCCGAAGGACGATGGCATTCCCTAATTAAGTTAGAATTTACCGGGATTCGAACCCGGTTTTTCTGGGTGGTAGGTAAGTACTACGCCTGTTGAGCTAACAATGCCATAAAACTCCTTCTGTGAAGTTTTAACAAATGGACTTAGACTATATGTTGGAAAGGCACTATCGAAGTTGCATCAAGTTTATCTGATTTGAATTATAAGTTTGCTTTTAAGACAAATAACAAATTTAGGAAATTTTATCGAGAACATTAAACCTAATGTATCTACATTACACAAACCGGGGTATACAAATTAAACTATGGTACATGCAATAAATTTTACATTGGAAAAACAAACAGACATTTTGAAACACGCATTGCAGAACACAAATATTGCTTTTGTCAAACTACTCCAATCACCTATTAGAAGAAAATCATTCGTTTAACGACAATTTTGAAGTTTTACATAGCATAAAAAAAACACATGAAATAGAATTATTATAAATTCTTAGAAACAAATAAAGAAAAGCATTCAGAAAATTTACTAAATTGTCGAACATCACATTTTTTATTACATAACACGAAATAGAACACTGTATTCAGAATTGTACTTGACAAAGACTGAACAGTTCGAAAGTGCAGTTTGTGTAAATCTGAAAATGAAATAATTAGAATAATTAAAGCACGAAACGTGTTTGTAATTTTGTCATAACAAAAATTACTTTTTTTGACTTGAAAAAAAACAACCATAGAAAAAATATAACAAAGACCATCGGCAAACGGAGGATGTGCTTTATTCCATATTTCTAATGAATTTTGCAAGCATTATTTCGATGAAAAATGATGTCAGCGACAAATTAGGTACTAAAACGCATCCACCAAATGCAAAAAATTAAAATTAATTACGCATTGTAAGCGTGAGATTACTCCGCGTTTTAGCATTGCGATGTTAATTGCATTGTTGAAACGTTCACAATTCATGACGAATTGTAATTTTTATTGCATCTGGTGAATGCCTTTGAGAATTTAGTTTGTCGCTGAGGTAATTTTTCCCTCAATGATGCTTCCAAAATCAATTAAATATAAGAAACTATTAAAATTCCTATGTTACCAACGGAGTGATCCGGGATGCTCTTGAGTCGACGAACCATTGTATTGAGTGATTTTTTATTCGTATCGAGAATTTTTTCGCAGATAAAATAAGGGTTGTTCAGTGAGAATTCAATTCTAAATTGCAAAGTGTGAAATAAAACTTAACTCAAGAAAGCAATGGTGACTAACAGTTTAAAATCCTGGGAAAATATTTTTTGACCATATCTTTTTTAATGGCTAGCTAACTTGGCGTCTGAATCCCATTAGGGGCACATTTTACATGCTTAACCGGATATAACCATCGCTAATTTCCACAATGGCTGCAAATATTCCTGAGAATGAAGAGAGATCGAAACATATTCATAATTTGACACTAAATTTGAATCGGGCGCGAGATATTCAAACATGCTCGTTCTATGGGTGCGTATGTTGAGTTTTTAGAAAAAAATGAAAACCAATAAAACTTTCGCAATATAATCGATCTTCTGGAAGGTGCTATTTCATTCTTATTGCAAAGCATTCGATCGTTTCCATTTTACTACTTACACTTCAGCAACATTGTTCACTATTCAACGCATGATTTCATCGGCGTTTTCGTAATTAACCCATGAAGGAGGTTCATGATTATCTTTTTGATTTATAGGAGCTATGTAATAAGTTTTATGCTTATCATGATCACAGCGGGGATAGTTTAAATACAGCTAAAAGTGAAACTTTCGAACATCACGTTTCATCAACACCTTCCTTAGATTAAATGTCAACTATTAATAAATACTCGCTTTATGCAGTAGATAGCAATATCATATATTGATCGACAAGCAAATGGAACAACAAACATTGTGTTACTTACGGTGTCAGTTGTTATGGTCCTAGAACTTCCACCAAAATACACATTCAGATACCAAAAGTAAATCGAGTTACGTATCTACAAAGACATGAAACAGTAACGAAATTTTGATCCAGACAAGCCGGACACAAAAATGAATTAAACAGAGTGGCTACGTATTATGTTTCCAGATCTTTGATGTAATTTACTCCACCATAAACTCGAATCACACATTGGATTCTGATAAATGGCTTTATTTATGGTTCAGCTGGAAACATCGGTAATGCTAGAAAGAAATTGTGCCAGGGATCTTTATCATGAAAGGGGTAAGGAGATACTAATAAATTAAGAGTTGGGCGAATAAAGAAACAACTCCGCTGGTTCTCCATCATTCTTGTTCAATATTTGCGCAATAAATATAAACTAACTGCGAAGTGAGTAAGCTGATAATGATCTCATTATGACGCTTCGTATGCAGAGACCAGCAAACGCGGAGAATAGTGTTTCGATATTTCATGAATTTAATTGAAAGAAATTGACAGCTCATGCCAGACCGTTTCGTGATTTACAATAATTTTTCAGTATTATTCCAATTCCTTTAGAATATTGGAATGGAGTATTGGTCGGAGGAATTCTGCCGTTGCGTATTCAATTCTCAAAATGGCCTTCGCTGCTCAGCCGCCAGTCTAGTGATTTCCGGGGTTGGTTGAGAAATGAACAAGTATGGTCAGGTCAGTTGTGAAGTATCATTTCAAGTTCGATGGATAGGGGAATTCTTGTTGGACTACTCTTATTGAGAAGCCCCGAATTTCTCATTTTTGATGACGGTCTCAATGCTGAAAACAGTCGTTGCCAAGCAACTCCCCCTGTCAGAAGAGTCTCTTAATACGTTACGGATTTCCCAAGATTTGTAATTCAAAAACTACCCAGCCGATTCGAGTCGTACATCTTGCGAATTAAATCTTGCGGCCAATTCGAACCCCCGTATTCCTGAGTTATTTGAACTTGGAAGGCTGCTAAGCTATCCACTCTGGAATTGAGCAGTAACAACTGTCTGACTAACACTTCACTTTAGCTAAAACGCGAACCGGCCTTAGCTTCGATAACGATTTAAAATTGAAAGAGTGGGTCACCGGAGAGAGAATTATTTTCACTCATTTAAAGATCAAATCGGGTTACCAAGTGGGTATTTCTGGAAAGGATGCCCTAGACGGCAGCTTCCGCATTCGATAATCGATTGCGGGAAAATCACGAAGTCAAATGGAAAATTTCGTTAGAACTCATATCGCACTCGCTGATAAATTTATTTTCTTCGCCGGTATAAATTTTATGTCACATGGGAAAAAGACGTAAACTTTTGTTTCGAGCTTGTTAACAACGCCTGACATAAATTTTTATCGATAAACCTGCGCGATCTTTACGTTAAAAATCATTAGTTATCGACGACCTTTTGTTCCCTTTGTTACGTGACACGAAATATTCTCGTTAATTTTTTTTTTTCGGGTTTATTCCATTTTTGATCCTTCATTGTTAACGAATATAAATTGTTAAGCAATATGGGGGATTGGTTTTTTGCGACAGTTTCATACACGAAAATAAATCTTTGATTCAATTTGAAAAACTATCATCCTCTCTGACAAAAAAGGGGATTAATCCGTCCAAAAAATAAGTTAACTGTTTTCTTTAGTTTAAAATGTCATTATCGTTATTTATTGAACTTCTATAAAATTTCAAATCGATAATCTCGGCGATTATGTTGAGCTAAAGCTAAAACAAATAAATACAATTTTTGAAAATACATTTTTGAAAATAATAAGTCTATAGTTAAAACTGGTTTAGTCATATTATGAATAATCCTTACCTACTGAATAATATTTACCTACTGTAAAAATAACGCAAATTCAGTTTTCAACAAGAAACCAAACTTAGAAAAAAATATTTTCTAAGTTAATCATACTTTTAAGTTACTCATTATAAATTTATTCCAACTCTAATGTGGCGACGCTATCGTTAATAATCTCGCTATGTTGGTTGAGAAGAAATATGTTAGACAACCCCGCCGCCTGTAAAAATAAGAGGATTAAAAATCCCGTCGATGTTCGAGTGGGATTGTATAAACAGAAAAATCGCCATAAAACTGCAACTTTACGACTACACGTCGGGGATCCCCTATTCGTTAAAATGAACTACGTGAATTACTAGAAAACAATTTGTTTACATACATTTTTCTAGAATATGTGTACATTCAAAATGTTTGAAAATGAAAACTTACGTGAAATAATTTAGTTTTAGTATAACCCAGTATTTTATATCAGGAATTCATTATGCAACAAAGGCCAAAATCATGAAATCTTATGTATATTCTTGCTAGTGTTGGGTCGTTCGTTCATTTATAGTGTGCCGGTTTTTTTTGCTCGGCTCACCTGAATGTGGCGTTCAGTGTTCATTACTTTAAACGAGTACTATGGCTTATGATATACTCAAATTTTGGAAAATCGATTGAAATTTTCCAGTTGCTTTGAAACAAAGAAAAAATGTTCTTTAAATTGCATTAAACTTTAAATTTAATGTAAAAATTTCTCGATTTTTTTCATATCCTGAGAACATCACGTCCAGGTTTCAGGTATTTCTGAAGTTTATAAGAAATTAACGAAAACAATTAACATAGAGTAATATCTGTTTCCTGTCAGTGCTCTTTTCATTCCAAGACAATTTCTCACAGTTTCTGTTTTTCAGTGTTGTGACCTTTTAACAATTGATTTTTTTTTCTTTGGTGTGGTACTGAGTACTAAGGTTGGGTCGTTCGCTAATTCAAAGTGTGCCGGCTCTTTTCGTTCCTCTCACCCAAACGTGCCGTTCAGTGTCGTTCGTTCGTTCGTTCGTTCAAAATAACGAACCCTACAGTGAGCTACGCTACACTCATGGCACTTCATCGTTCGTTACTTTGAACGAACGAACGATATTGAATGCCACGACACACTGAGCTCATACGAAATGAACGAAATGCAATTGCATCATCGCCTGCTCTATACGTCTCACTCGTTCGCTTCATTATCAAATGTGCTACTTTTTTCTACTAATTATTAATTTCGAGATGCTAATATGTCGGAAAATTTTGTTATTATTTCCTATCTAAAAAACACCTTTTTTTTAAACAACTGGAAGCGGTAAAGTTTAGCCATACATAAGAAATGAGTTTAATATTCGATATTCGATATAGCGTATTCCATTTTCAATAACCATATTAGTATCAATTTTGGTTAGAAGCAAAAATCACATAATCTTTTTTTTCCATTCACAATTTTCTCACATCAATTCAAACTACAAAAGAGTTTACTGAATAATTAGTTGCATAAATTTTTAGGCAAGACGTTCAAATCAAAAGGATTACATTACATTGAAATTCATATTGAACCATTCATAATTGGGAAAAACCGTTCATTTTCAAGGAGTCGTTCATTCTGAAGGTGCCGCTAGATCGGAATGAGCCGCTCTTTTCCAGTGTGCCGCTCATTCGTTCTAGTTACTGTTCACTCAAGTGTGCCGTTCAAAGTGAACGTCCCGTTATTGAGCGGCCCAATACTAGAAGCGAGTATAAAATATATAATGAAGGAAATATTCTAAATATCGATGTGTTGTACACATCTAGTCGCGTCACAAATTGCGTTTGATAGCATACACATAGTCAAAACAGAATATTTACTTCTTTTGTAAAAATATATATTTTTGGAATTCGTATAACTCGTACACGTATTAAATTTTTCTAACAATTGTGATCTACGTCTACATCAATTATTTATTCAGCAGAGGAGGTTCTGGAAGACGAAGCAAGGTGCCTTCGGCGCCGGGGCGCCTTAACCGGGGCCGTCGGCGGCCCCGGGGGCGCCTTCGGCGCCCTCCTTTCTTGGAATGAATCCGTTTAATCAATGTTCACCGATTGTTAATGAGTCCAGAAATTCACCACCGCTGTTGGTTGTTAAACCTGTTGTTATGGCGCCCGTGATTTCCAAATTCATTCCCGGGTTTCGGCACGAACCACGACGTGAATGCGGTTAAATCAATTATTTTCTCGGAACTAACAAATGATACTGAACGGCACACTTAGGTCAGCGGAACGAAAACAGCGACTCATTTGAAATTAAAGGACGTTACGCGAATATCGATACAGTAAAAAATCAAACCGTTCCCGTTGTCTCTGCTGAGTGATATTTCGGATAGAAATTAGGTGATCGAATTATCACTTGATCTTTTCCAGTGTGCCGCTCAATTCGTTCTAGTTACTGTTCACTCAAGTGTGCCGTTCAAAGTGAACGACTCGTTATTGAGCGGCCCAATACTAGAAGCGAGTATAAAATATATAATGAAGGAAATATTCTAAATATCCATGTGTTGTACACATCTAGTCGAGTCGCCAATTCCGTTTAATAGCATACACATAGTCAAAACAGAATATTGACTTCTTTTGAAAAAATAAATATTTTTGGAATTCATATAACTCGTACACGTATTAAATTTGTCTAACAATTATGATCTACGTCTACGTCAGTTATTCATTCAGCAGAGGAGGTTCTGGAAGACGAAGTGAGGCGCCTTCGTCGCCCTCCTTTCTTGGAATGAATCCGTTTAATCAAGGTTCACCGATTGTTGATGAGTCCAAAAATTCAGCACCGCTGTTGGTTGTTAAACCTGTTGTGATTTCCAAATTCATTCCCGGGTTTCGGCACTAACCACGACGCGAACGCGGTCAAATCATCGATGAACTATTATATATATAATATATATGGGTGATTCTTTTTTTTCCGCTCAATTCGAAGGAGCCGCTCATTCCCTGGAATGAGCACATTACTGTTCACTCAAGTGTGCGGTTCAAAATGAACGACTCGTTATTGAGCGACCCAACACTAACTAACCTGGGTTCAAGTACCTTTGGCATGACCTTACGAGGCATTTTCAAATTAAGTTGGAATTTGCTGGGATTCGAACCCGGTTTTTCTGGGTAGTAGGTCAGTACTAAGCTTGTTGAGCTACCAATGCCGTATCGTATCTGCCGATTCCCTTTTATTTATGGAAAAATAAAGCAAATATTTTCTACCAGCAAATGAATCCATTCGTTGTTCAGCAGAAGACAAAACTAAAATAATTAACTTAACAGGAGTCGGTTGAACAAAATAACAACTACTAACTGCGAATATTTAAAGATGCGAAGGCACATCTGATTGGACTATTGTTTCGAGAACAACTCAAATCCGCTGAATTGGAATGGGAGTGAAAACTAGAATAACTGAACAAAAAGTTCGACTTGTTTTGTCCGATACAGCTTTAAAAAATTTACTACCTTAAGTAAGTCTCCTATCAATCCCATTCTGATTATATAGAATTGCAGAGTAACAACCAGTGCAAATGGTATTTGAAAAAGTGGCGTTGATCATGACGTCGAAAAACAAATGATTCGGTGAATCATTCGCGAATTCTGGGAATTATAGCTGCGGAGATTCGAGCGTTTCTCTTTTTATGCTGAATTGCAGCGGATGCTATTTCTGTGAGATAACTCGTCCGTCCCGTATGCTATTGAGACCTGCCGACGATTCAACATATCAGAATGATCACGCGATAATCGGTTGAAGGAAAGTAATCGTGGTTCGACGGAAAACTTAGCAAGCAATATCCGATAGTCTTATTCACTTTCGAACGTAGAGTTTTCTTTGATTGTTTGATGAAATCATTATTCCAAAAAGGTGGATCGAGGCATAGACGATTCCTTAATATATTCCGATAAGAACACGAAGCCCCGAATGCCATTTGTTAACCAAGTGACACTTGAACAAGCTGGACCAATTAGTGGAATCGATGGAGCACTAAAACGAAGTAGTACTTCATCAAAGGCTTTTTGTTGCTTTCTTCCCCACAGCCGAAGATGATCACCCAAATGGAAATTAATATGCGGGGACAAACATCGATTCGGAAGATGAAATCAGAGTATTTATAATTGGAGTTCAATTATGAATACAGTGATTTCACCTTCCGAATCGTTGGTATACTAATTTCTATGCGGGTGATCAGTTTTTAGCCGCATTTTCGATATCCACAACGCGAACGATTTCTTGTTTCATTTCGATGAAGTCCTCCTGTGAGATATATTCCCCAACCTATTGGCAGCATGCATGAATGCAAGACACGCTGTTTTATTCCGTGCATATGGAGAAGAACGTGTTACACTCAACAACGTTTAAATCATCACGGATTCCCCGTTAGGGTCATCGGAGCGTAATATTTCGCCCTTGAATTCAGTTTTCCATTTCTTATTCGGATTATATTCTCGGATATCTTCCATTTTCCGATTCCGCAATTTCCACTTTACTGTCTAGCTTTTGAACGTTTATAGCCGACTTGCCAATCAAAAATATACGGCCATCCCATCCTAAAATTGAATGTTCATTTCGCTCGGAACTTTTCTCGGGGAAAATCAGAAATTTCCTTCCGATGAACTAAGGACACACGACTCGAAAATTACGATTCAATAATGGGAATATGGAAAGACTTTCGCGTTTTGCCCAAATTTCAAGTTTCCTTGGGTTGGAGTAATGAATCGAGGAAATAAAACGACGCTGACTTTTCACATTTTACCTTTCGTTTATCTGCAGAACTTTTGACTATGAATAAAATATAATATGTATTAATATAATTCTAATCTTATTTTGATGTGAACAAGAAATTTTAATTGTTACATTTTCTGTTCACATCCTGTAAAATATTGTAAGTTTCAAGTACTGGAAATTTTAACGGATGATCAAGTTTAACAATTTAAATACGTTAACATGAACTACCTGTATTGAAACTGCAGCTTGAAACCTGGAGAGTGAAAAAAAAAACGATTAATTTTATGACGCTGTAAAGTTAATAATGTTGTTAGAAGGTGTTATTTCTCACCAACCCGGTGATAGGGTATAATTTTGAAAATCCTCTGAAAAGTAAGTCACGGCGGGACCGGGAATCGAACCCGGACCTCCAGCTTTACGCGCTATTGCTCTACCATTCGATTCCCGGTCCCGCCGTGACTTACTTTTCAGAGGATTTTCAAAATTATACCCTATCACCGGGTTGGTGAGAAATAACACCTTCTAACATCAATTCACGATTAGCGTTGGATTACGCAGAGCCGGCGTTTCAGTTAAATTGATTCTCTTGCATGGCTTTCTGTGATGAAGTCCAAGATTATCAAAGTTAACAAGTTAGCCGGAAAAAATTGAAAAATAAGTCATAGTCGGGGTAGCTTAATGGTAGAGCAATAGCGCGTAAAGCTGGAGGTCCGGGTTCGATTCCCGGTCCCGCCGTGACTTACTTTTCAGAGGATTTTCAAAATTAATAATGTTGTTGTCAACGACTTTAATTACTTATTCTAATCGTTTTAGACATTTAGGTACATAATGGACCAACCAAAATTTAATGTTGCCACTGAAAAAGCTACTAATTTGGGTTCAAAAAAATTAGGTTCTCGTCAATTTTATTGACATAAACCATTGTGAAAATATCGAAACAAAAGATTTCGTCTAAATACACTTTCCAAAGTCTAATATTCCGAATGAAAAAACTCTTGTAGTATTCTTCATTCATTTTTTTCTATTGCACAACTTGGATGGATGCATATTAAACTGCATCCATAAAGACGAAAAAAATTTTGGAAAATATAAAATCAAATATATCCTTGAGAAAACATTGGTGTCCGGCGATCGTTTGGATTGGAATTGTGGATGACTGGCTGATTGGACCGGTATTGCTATTAGAAAGACTTACATACATCGTAGATCGATTTCTTGGAAGAATGAATACCTTGATTCTTATCTGATGAACCAAATGACCAAAAGAAATACAGTTATCCCTGAAGAACGTGGCCTCAGATTAAAATAAGGAATTGACTCGGAAATTTTCAAACAATAAAGAAGTCTTCATATAACCCATGGTTAATGTTCTTTTCAAGAATGTTCATAACCAATGTTATAACTTTCTGTTCATTGTAAGTACCGTCGAAAAGTATGTTTATAAACGCAGCGATTCCAGTATAAGTATTTGTACAGGATCAACTGGTCCAGTATTGTTAATTAATTTCATGGGTATCGATGGCGAGAAGCCAGAGACATGTTGCGAAGCAGCGTAGTACCACAAGATGTTAGCCACGATAGTGAATAAAGGGATCTAGCAAATGCATACTCCGTTCTTGATGAAGATGGCTGACTTGCACGTTACGAGACGACTTTATTCGGTTTCAAATATCGCCAGCTTAATAGTGGGAAGCTATCCAATGTTTTCGTCCCCTTAAATGAAGGTCTTTACCTACATGTATCCCAAACCAACAACGTTCTATACACAACCGAACCTCATTAATTTTCGAGGCATCGTTCTCCTAATATTCTGTAACAAATCCGTAACGTCTCTCTTTTCGAACAGAATAACGCGTATGTAATCTGAAAACAAAACCGATGGCTTTACTTTCGGTCGGCCTTGTCAGAGCGATGTCCCCGAGGAGAAACAACTGATGTTTATGGAGAAACAGGTATATGTGTAGTTTCCACCGAGACCTTTTCCTCATTTTGTCCATCAAACCGGCGATTAACGATTGCCTCTGATTACCGCATAATGAACGATTCATTAAAGTGCGAAAAGTGTACCCCCTATTTCATTGTTTTCCTTTTCTCGTTCTATCTGCAAATGCTGAGTACGATCAGATAACCAATTGTGCGCAAAAATGAAAAGCACAAAAAAAGTTTTTGGCAATTTTCAACAGGCTGTATTTCTGTGAAAAATAGTCGTGCAGGGAATAAAAAAATATAGCTTTTGATCCTAGTTTCAGAATTTTTTAGTTAAAATATTGTTGGAGAACCCGTATAGCCAAGCAATTCTTGGATAAAGCACAAAAAACAATTTTCCAAGAATTTCACCTTTTTTATTTCACTCTACGGGCATGAAAAACCTAGACCTAGACCAATAGATCGAATAGCCTGTTTATTCAGCTTCAAAATGCTTTTTACGGGAGTCAAATACGACAATTTGTCTTTAAGATATCGAATTTTGAATGTAAAAAGATCCTTTTTCACTCAACTGCCGATATTTCTGAAACTACAGGTCATCTAGCGAGTTTCTTTTTTTGTGGAAAATTTTCTTAAAAAATCTGTCAAGTGTCTTTGGAAAGAATTTTTTTTCCACTTATAACATTAACCTGAAAAAGAGCAAAAAAAGCCATTTTCCGATTGATTGAAATTTTGAAAAAATTGATGAAACCAAATTTTTGTTCTTTAAACGTGGTTTAATCTTTTTGAAAATTAATAATTCAATTTTTTTCACTTTCTACTCAATTTTGAGTTATCGGATGATTGATTAAGGAAAAAAATCCGAAAAATTTTTTTAAACATTTCCATATTTTCTGAAGAAAATTTTTGCGGAATTTTCTCAATCGTGAGAAAAAATTTTTCTTCAAAATTTAAAAAATTTCCATAATAATTTTTATGGAAATTTTTAAAATTTTGAAAAAAAATTTTTTCTCACGATTGAGAAAATTCCGCAAAAATTTTCTTCAAAAAATATGGAAAAGAATTCTGAAAATTAATTGAGAAAAATGAAAAAAAATTTTTTTTGGGGAATTTAACACATAACACCAAGAGGTCATTTTTGAATTACCTTTACTTTCTCAAGAAGAATTTAATGAAATTGAAGTTGATATCCCTCAAATTTTCCATAAAAAATGTTCAATTTTTCAAAATTAATTTCTTTTTATTTTCTCGATAATTTTTTAAGAAAATTTTACGGAATTTTTTTCAATCTTGAGAAATTTTTTTTTTCAAACTTGTTTCAATTTTCACAAATACTTTTCAAAATGTGTGGAAAAAAAACCTTCCGAAAACTCAAAATTGAGTAAAAAGTAAAAAAAGAAAATTATTGAATTTTAAAAAGATTGAGTCACATTTAAGGAACAAAAATCTTGTTTCGTCAATTTTTTGGAAATTTCAATCAATCAGTACAGGAAAACCGCTAAACTGATAGATCCAAAAATTGTGGGGACTTTGGGGTACATTCGATTTTTTTATAACCTAACCCAAAAGAGAAAACTGCACTTTTCTACTCTTTTTCACGTTCGCGTTACAGGTAGAGAAAAATTTTTCCAATGAACCATGACAGATTTTTAAAGGAAATTTTCTGCGAAAAACGAAACCTGCTATCTACTTGCTAGGCGACCAGTAGTTTGCGAGATATCGGCAGTTCAGCGAAAAATGATCCTTTTGCATTCAAAATTCGATATCTCCAAGATTTCTGTGAAAAATAGTCGTGCAGGGAATAAAAAATATAGCTTTTGATCCTAGTTTCAGAATTTTTAGTTAAAATATTGTTGGAGAACCCGTATAGCCAAGCAATTCTTGGATAAAGCACAAAAAACAATTTTCCAAGAATTTCACCTTTTTTATTTCACTCTACGGGCATGAAAAACCTAGACCTAGACCAATAGATCGAATAGCCTGTTTATTCAGCTTCAAAATGCTTTTTACGGGAGTCAAATACGACAATTTGTCTTTAAGATATCGAATTTTGAATGTAAAAAGATCCTTTTTCACTCAACTGCCGATATTTCTGAAACTACAGGTCATCTAGCGAGTTTCTTTTTTTGTGGAAAATTTTCTTAAAAAATCTGTCAAGTGTCTTTGGAAAGAATTTTTTTTCCACTTATAACATTAACCTGAAAAAGAGCAAAAAGCCATTTTCCGATTGATTGAAATTTTGAAAAAATTGATGAAACCAAATTTTTGTTCTTTAAACGTGGTTTAATCTTTTTGAAAATTAATAATTCAATTTTTTTCACTTTCTACTCAATTTTGAGTTATCGGATGATTGATTAAGGAAAAAAATCCGAAAAATTTTTTTAAACATTTCCATATTTTCTGAAGAAAATTTTTGCGGAATTTTCTCAATCGTGAGAAAAATTTTTCTTCAAAATTTAAAAATTTCCATAATAATTTTTATGGAAATTTTTAAAATTTTGAAAAATTTTTCTCACGATTGAGAAAATTCCGCAAAAATTTTCTTCAAAAATATGGAAAAGAATTCTGAAAATTAATTGAGAAAAATGAAAAAATTTTTTTGGGAATTTAACACATAACACCAAGAGGTCATTTTTGAATTACCTTTACTTTCTCAAGAAGAATTTAATGAAATTGAAGTTGATATCCTCAAATTTTCCATAAAAATGTTCAATTTTTCAAAATTAATTTCTTTTATTTTCTCGATAATTTTTAAGAAAATTTTACGGAATTTTTTCAATCTTGAGAAATTTTTTTTTTCAAACTTGTTTCAATTTTCACAAATACTTTTCAAAATGTGTGGAAAAAAAACCTTCCGAAAACTCAAAATTGAGTAAAAAGTAAAAAAAGAAAATTATTGAATTTTAAAAAGATTGAGTCACATTTAAGGAACAAAAATCTTGTTTCGTTAATTTTTTTGAAATTTCAATCAATCAGTACAGGAAAACCGCTAAACTGATAGATCCAAAAATTGTGGGGACTTTGGGGTACATTCGATTTTTTTATAACCTAACCCAAAAGAGAAAACTGCACTTTTCTACTCTTTTTTCACGTTCGCGTTACAGGTAGAGAAAAAATTTTTTCCAATGAACCATGACAGATTTTTAAAGGAAATTTTCTGCGAAAAACGAAACCTGCTATCTACTTGCTAGGCGACCAGTAGTTTGCGAGATATCGGCAGTTCAGCGAAAAATGATCCTTTTGCATTCAAAATTCGATATCTCCAAGATAAATGATCGTATCTGACTCCTGTGAAAAGCATATTGAAGCTGAATAAACAGGCTATGCGATCGATGTATTGTTGTAGGTCGAAAAAATTGTTTCATGCCCATAAAGTGGAATAGAAAGTTGAAAATTTTTGAAAATTTCTTTCTTCGTGCCTTATCCAAGAATTCCATGGCTACTGGTAGTCCAAAACATTTTTAACCGGAAAATTCTACAACTAGAGTGTTCAAGCTTCAAAAGCTATATTTTTTTATTCCTTGTACGACCATTTTTCACAGAAATACAGCCTGTTGAAAATTGCCAAAAAATTTAGAAAATTTATCTGTTCCTTCAATTTTTGCGCGAAGTGTATTTGGAACGCATGTGATACAGTTAATATCAGATTAATACTAAAAAAAGTTGCAAAGATAACGATGGACCACCAATTTGTTAATATTCTTCGCGAGTTGCTCAACAACCGCCAGTTCCAAGTTAACTTACATTCGAAACAAAGTCGCTGGAGACATTAAAAAAATGGTCTGCCTCAAGGTAGCGTACTGGCCCCAACTCTTTTCAATATATATACCAACGATCAGCCTAATCCACCCAGAACTGAACGCGTCATCTATGCGGATGATTTAGCTCTAGCAGTTCAGTGCCGATCATTAAGGACACAGAGAAAACACTATCAAATTCACTGAAATACCTTGGACGGTTCTTTAGAAACAAGACACAGACTTTTGTGCTTTTTCCAAGAATTTCATGGCTACTGAAAAAATTTTCAACTAAAAAATTCTGAAACTAGGTTCAAAAGCTATATTTTTTATTCCTTGTACGACTATTTTTCACCTGTTGAAAATTGCTGAAAAATTTAGAGAATTTTTTTGTTCCTTTAATTTTTGCGCGTAGTGTAGATCGTGTAGGTACTTTGGAGCAAAAGTTCAATTCATCGAAGTGATAGTTGCCCCAAGACATCCTAAAGTATAAATAAAGAAGACCGTTTTTATTGGTTATAAAAGTATCACATAGCCACTTTGATAGGTTTCTCGGAACAGAACTGTAAATTCACTAATCTGGATAAGATAGAATTAGAATTTATTTCCGTCATTTTATTGATCATCTCCATGCCGTAGTGGCTATTCTTTATGTCCATAAAACGTCATGTGTCAGAATATATTACGAGGGTAAGTTGTGAGCAATAGTAAATCCTATCATAACTATGAAATAGAAATTCTCCACGGCTTTGTGCTCAACTGACCGTAATCCAATAATAATAAAACCAAACAGTTAATATGCCGATATTTATCATTAGATTGAATTTTAGTTCGGTTTTAGTAGTGGCTGCTCGCTTTGCGTTTACAGATAATGGTTAATTTTTATTGCGGCAACTCGAATCGGTTTTTTGAAAATAGGATTTTTAACAACTCTTAATAATAACCCATTATCAGACACGATTGGTTTGCAATCGTTAAAATTTTGTTCATTTTGTGATTGAAATTATCAATTACGTTATTACTTGTTATGTCCAATCAAACAGTTCCCACAGGAATTAGAGGGAAAAAGGTTGGGTGAAATTTGAATTCGGCTATGTTCAACATTTCGCTTCACATTACATTCACTGAAATTTTATAGTTAAACAGCCGACTGTCAAATGGTGCTTGTGGAGGAAATATGCTGAACGATTGAATACCATTTGTTCACAATGATGGGTTTGAGGTAAAAATGTGGAAAAATCAGGAGGACCGGTGATATATGAATTTGCATATTGTAAAGTTCAAAGAACTTATCGTAAATAAAATTTTATTTTAACAATACGTAAGTGTCGCTGTTTAGTGCAGCCAATGTCCAACTAATTCAGTTTATCGAAAGGTTCTAAATCAAATCGACCTCAAAAGTCACGATATCTGATGTGAAAAAATCTGTTCACTGAATTCAACGCTGAATACGAAAAAGAGCCAAATTGAGCAGTTTTCCACGTCAAAAATAAATTACTTCTATTTTTCGGTTTATTTTTTTCCTTCGATCTTCAATACTAAGTGCACAGAAAATCAGATAACTTAACTTGAATGCAGAGTGGTAATAACTTGTTACCGCGTTACTCAGTCTATTGAGCGCTCCCTTTGAGAACGATCGTGATTCTTTATAAAAATAGGAACGAAGCATACATAAACTAGGTAAATTTCATTGAATTCAATATCTAGTTTCGATATCTGAATACGAACGGTGTCTAGTTTGAATTTATCATATAAAAGGAGATCTTATTCGATTTCTTGAGAGAATTCGAATCGCAAGTGCAACAAGTGGAATTCGAAGAAAGTAACCTGCTTAAACCCCAAGATGTTCAGTGTGAGATATGGGATCTCTCAAAACATACACGTATTGAATTTAATCCACATCTCAGCATGTTCCGAGGAATTTATATGGGGACAATGGCCGATTTTCTTTATTCTAAGCGATATTATGTAATACAGTTGCGATATATGATCGATCCTCCACCAACGAATTGGTGGCGGTGCGGCATAAGTTGAATATAGTGTTTTTGAAGTAACGACAATTTTCCGTTATATGCTTATTTATACAAAGTAGGTTAAAGTGACGTTCGCTATATATGTGTATATAAGCGAACATTCGTTTCGCGGCAAAAGCGGTGCACCGTCCATCAACTCTAACGAAGTCTTGAGTCTATGGTAAGATGGTAACTGGTAAGACCAAGAGATTCCCGCTTCGAAGGTATAATCGTATTAAATCATTGGGCGTATCGGAGATCCATTTCTAATAAACCATATTCTTTTTGTTTTCGTTCCGCCTCGAGCAGCCAGCCTACAAGAACAATAGGTAGTGACAAAGTATTGCCATAAAGTACAAAGTATTTGATTGTATGAACACGATGCTCTACAGGCTGTTTCATAAAATATAACTGAGTTGATCCTGCATCGATTTAGCGAAGTCAGCAATGTCGATTGTTATAATTGAACAAAATTTCCCTATCCTTCCTTCTGGCGAAAAAAAATTATCAAAACCGGTAACCAGGATCTGATTGAAATTCTATTTCATATCATAAAGAGGTAAAGTTTGTCGTTCTTTTTTTGAAAGCGGAAAGTGCAAAACTTGTAGTACAGATTAAATCAGCTTTTATTCGTTTGTGACTAGAAGCTGATGCAAAGATGTGAATGTGTGTGAGGACAGAGGTTGTTAACCTACAATATTGTGTATTGGTTGTAAGAACTGGCGAAATCGGTGAATGAATGAGGCTTGCGGTTTCAGTTGTTTGATGCATAATAGTCTGGGCAATATAAAAGCAGCACTCTGGTGGATGATAACAACGGCCGAACCATCATTCCTCGATCTTAATTGGCGTTACACATAAGGGAAAGATAACAGGGATCGAAAGATCGTTGCGAATGATTAGCGCTTCATATGGTAGGATGGAACAAATACTCCTGAATGGGGTGCAAAGAAGGAAGACTCGAGGTGCTAATGGGTGTTGGGATTATCACGAAAGGTGTCACCAACGACTGGCGGTCACGTTTCACACTTAGATGTTTGCCTCAGACGCCGGGAGTTAAGACAAAGGCCAAGAGCCTGGGAGATCCAGTTACAATGGTTCGACCGAGAAGGAACAAATGAATATGTATACGCGGGTGTGCTATGACTGACAACTGAATGCCGGCGAAACGCTTCTAGCCGCTGTCTAACCACTACGCCCTCACGTATCATTATCACGCCGACGCTGCTTAGTTCTTATATCTTACACATCACACCGAATATCTCTAGAACCCAAATTCTCGATGACCAAACCAAAAACGGGAGCTTCACAACCATAACATTTTCAAAACGAATACTGGTAAATTGAAAGACAGGCTTGATGCACTCAAAGTTTTGCGAGTCGTAATTCGTGGTTAATATTAGTCAGGAATTCGATTTGCAATCATTATACTGTTTTGTAACTCAGGAATATCTAACTTTTAGGCAGCACCTCAATTGAAACAATTCCTTTTTAACCGGTTCCTACCTTTTGAGTTATCAAGATTTTTCCTGTAAAAGTTCAACCAATTGTCAAACACTACCACAGAAAATCGCATATTTTACATTCCATAGTAAATAAATTTTACAATTCATTCGCTCACCACCTAATCAATTAGTGCAGAAAATTTCAACATATCTCCATAATATTTTCATTTCCTTGAATCTTTTCAGTCGATATACGAAAACCAAGATAGTTTGAACGCATGTACAAATATATTGCTTCCAAGAACTAGGACGGTTTATTATCACGAAAATATGTGCGACGTTATATTCTATCGTTAGTATCTAGTACCGTGCTACTATAAATGGTATATAATCCGATAGAGTCATTGCATATGCATTACTGACATTGTGTCGTTGTTAAGGTAGTTTACGAGAGCTCACTGGTATCTCCGCACATTCTTCACTAAAATAACCTTTCAATAAATGACTACGAGTCTCGAAATTGTACTACCGCTTTAAACAAGTCGACATATAATCGGGGATTTGAATCTACGGTAAATGAGAGCAATACAATAAATCCAAAGGAAATTGATTGTAAAATGTTTCACCCAAAGCTGTGGACAGAAAAAGTTCTGGTTACGTACTCTGTTATTGGAAACGAAATCTTTATGTCTTTATGGTGTTACAATAGTAATATAATTCATTGAACTTGAACTTGAATAAAATGTTGAAACAAATGAAAAAGTTAATTATAGTTGTTTAATAGTTGAATATCTAAAGAACGCTACTGCTGTTCTAACGGTACTGCTATATCGTAGATAGTAGTAGGCGAGACAAAACCCTACTTCAGTAGATTAAACACACCTCTCTCAATTATTACTAAAAATCCGGTAAATTCATTCAAACAATATTATGGCAGTCCATTCTATCGCCGTAACGCTTGGTCCTTCGGGCCGGATCGGAACCAGCGACCTGTAGCGAAACATATGAAACACATGTACGCTTCTGACAATAGTAAATTCCGCAAAATTCCAAAATATAAGATGAACGTTATGAAGTTTTTGTTCACCGACCAAACACATAAGGTGAACAAAATTTCAACATACCAAACGAACGGAAACATACTTAATTGACTGAAAATAAAAGGAATGGATGTAAATTTTCTAAAATTCTGAGTTGAATGGCAAAATTCTTGAAAATATTTGTACATTTTTGCAAAAAAATCTGGAACATCAAACACATCGGAAAGTGACACTTTCGTCCTTCTTTTGAAAGAAGAAAGGAGTGCCCTCCCAAGGGAGGTAAAGGTAAAAACATCATGTGGCATAGAATCCACACGTACATGATAGCCAACGAAATTTTGAAATGTGACACTCCCAATTGAAAAAACTTTCTCTCAAAGACGGTTGTTTTATGAAAAATCACATTTATATGCCTCTGGATCAGAGTGCGGTTCCCTCCCTTGGATGATTAATGCCCTCGACAAGCTTGAGCATCAAACTTCATCCGTGGGAGGGAAAAATGCATTTTATTCCCTTGGTATACAAATAATTATGCAATATGTGAGGGATACAAAATATCTTTTAGAATTTTCAAAAAGTTATGATTTATTTGTGAATTTTCTTGAAGAGTCGATACTTCCCTTCATTTTTCATAAATATTCAAGAAACCTCTACAAAAACATACGATGTGATACGATCAGATATTTCGAAGAGAGATCTTATGAAGCTGATCAAACGTTTCTAGAGATGAAGAAAACTGATTCACTTTGACTGGGAAAAAACGGTTCTCAATTCATAGATCCTTCATTGTTCGTTCGATCGAAAAGCTATCAAGAATTTTCCCGACATGATTTTTTTTTAGAGCAAATGAGAAATTTTTTGAAAACATTTTGCCACAAAACTACTGTGAAAGGATTGCATTTATATGGCATAGTAAAGTTTTTAATTTCATATCAAGTTATAATTTCAAATTTGAACGAGGAAAAAGAACAACTGAAACAATGGCGCCTAACTTCAGAGGCATAAACAGGGTGTCCGGGACAATCTGGGAGATCTCTCGGATATAATTTTTCACACGACACAACAGTTTCCGTTGATAATCAAGTACGTCTTGATATTTCCATGACACATAAAGTGTTACGTCAGGCGCTCTTTTATAGTGTGCCGTTCTTTCTAATCGTGCCGCTCATTCGCTCGAGTGAGCGACAGGTTAGCTTTCACTCAAGTGTGCCGTTCAAAGTGAACGACTCGTTATTGAGCGATCCAAAAGTAATGAGAAGTGTTGACACTCGACCCAATTGCGGAAAAAAGTTATAAATTTTTGAACGTGGACGTTTTAGCGATAGTGCAAAATCCAAAAATGAACTGCGCAAAGTTATAATTTCTATTCGAAATCCAAATTTTAGTTCGAATTCTATAAATCTTCGAGATTATCAATAATAGGGAGCAGTGTTGAGTCGTTCTTTCATTTATAGTGTGCCGGCTCTTTTCGCTCCGCTCACACAAACGAACCATGAAATGCCACGGCCACAGTGCCACAGTGAGCGTAGTTCACTGTACGGTTCGTCACTTTGAACAAATATTGAGTGCCACGACACAATAAGCTCTCGAAATGAACGATATCGGAATTGCATCATCGTTTGCTCTATACGTCTCATTTGTGGTACTTTTTCCTACTAATTATTAATTTCAAGGCGATAATACATTGAAAAAATATTTCATCATTTATTTGAAAAACACCTTTTTAACATATTTTTCAAAATATCCCGGAAAAGTATCATTTTTCGTTAGGCAGAAATCACGTAATCTTAAAAATTCAGGGTGACTTTTCAAGATTTTTGATTTATCCTCTAATTGTCGGATTTTTCCGCTCAAAGTTTTCCTCATATCGATCGAATTTAATCCTTTCATTCAAACTGCGAGCTTATTGAATGTTCAGACAACATTTTCAATTTCAACTCGAATCGGAAGGTTCACATAACATTGAAATTCATGTTAAATCGATCACAATGGGAACGAATCGTCCATTTCCGGCGAGTCGCACAATTTGAGAATGTTGTTCATTCTGAAGGTGCCGCTCGATCGGAATGAGCCGCTCTTTTCAATGGTGCCGCTCGTTCGCTCGATTGAGCGGCACGTTACCGCTCACTCAAGTGTGCCGCCCAAAGTGAACGACTCGTTATTGAGCGGCCCAACACTACAGTAAGTGCTATAACTAGGTACAAACCAGTGTTAAGATGAAATAAAATTCCGATTTAAAAAGCACGAAGTATGTAGTGCGGCTTTATTGAACCGACATATGAAAAATGATTTAATAGTAGTAGACGGTGGCATTTTTGAATATTCAAAATTATCAAACATATACCATCATCACGAAGCTGTTCGATAACAGGAGGTTCAGTTGCTTCACGAGATGTTGTGGAAGAATTTACATTTAATTCCGTGTTAAAATTGCATAGGCGCATCTTGTACGGTACTAATAGAGCCCAGACTGATAGTTCCTACGGTATAAATCAATATTTGGAAAAATTGAGAACCGTGCAACGTTGAATCAATTAAGATACACATAGGCTAGCGGCGTGTCCCGGGCTCGCTTCATTACTGTGACCATGTTGGCGATGGCGACGATCGCTGGAACAGGTATAATGGTCGAAATTATTTCAAAGCCCAATACGCCCCTGTCGACGCGACCGATATTTCCCCGTTATAAACGTGATTTGGTTTATAGTAAAGGTTCCAAATAAGCAGCAATTTATAATTAGTACCGGAGTGTACAACCTGTAAACATATGTAGCCGGATCAACGGTATTTCCGATGCAGAAATACCCCTTTTCGAACTTATTAAGCCGATGCCAAGAGGAATATATTTGAAATTAATCTATAATTAAATCTGCAAGATAGCAAAAATAGAAATGCCTCCTGATTATGGAGTGTATTATTGTGGAGAGTCCACAATTTTCTCGAGATTATCGCCAACTTGAGTTGGTACGGAGGTGCATCTTATCGTGATGTATCACATCTGCTAATAAGGTCCTTCACGCCAGCAGGTCATTCAGGCAGACCCGACCGAACCACATCTAACAAGGTATTAGCGAAATTAACGTAAGAATCCGTGCTCACTTATCGTGAAAAAATCGCTGGGTACCAGAAATAATTCAAAATATCTATTGGGAAAATAATTCTTAGGTTGTTCGTATCTCTATTATCTATAATCAGTATTCACCAGCATAGAAATCCCGAACCGGAGCGGAGGTGACGGCTGATGTATCCCTGGAATGTATTTCATATTTCCTCGGACTAGCTGGAGACTCAAAGCAACTCGAGAAGAAAAACGAAAAACCGATTCATTATGCTCCGATCCGACATTAATAAAAACAATCAATCATGTGCAACGTATTAGTCTGTGACGTTAAGGTGTCTTGGCTACATTTTCATCTCCATTCCAATAAACGGCTAGCTCGAATTCAGATATTCCGATCCGGACACTCGTAAAACATGTCACAAAACTACGGATTATGGCTCCACGAACGATAAGATGTCTAATGTTATTACAAGGTTTCATATTGTCGACAGTCCATTTTGGAACACTTTACATTTATCGAAAATATGGCTTTTAACAACACGGTGATTTCTTAAGATTTTTGACATGACGTGTGCATCTTCCGCGCATGTTCCACTTAATGTAAGCGTCCACTTTATGGCGAACAAGTTGTGAACAAGCGCGTAAACGTTTCACCAATTTATCAACAATAACAGTTACACCAGCAGAGCTAGGCTGAAATTTCGATTTCAATTCAACCAACCATTTTTATCGCTCTACACAACAGTAATAAACTCCAAATTAGTGTTTTACTTCTCGGATTTATTCGCTTTAAAAGGTTCATTAAAGTAACACATTATGGTACTTTTTAACACGTCAATAAAAATTGGATTAACAGCTTCGAGCAACCGATAGAGGAGATCATTAACGCTTGATTTTTTTCTAATTCTATCCCAATTGAAAGAATAGTTATGATATTTCCAGTTTATGCTACGAAGGAATTGAGACAGTCTTAAAGGCTCAGGTAATTCATCCAACTTTGCAATACTTGAAAAGGATTTACGTTATATTTCTACTTCGAGCTCGAGCTCGAGTTCGAGAAGTTGAAATTTCATAGCCACTACGTCATTTATCATTCTTTGCCCGATCTCAATTGTATCCCAAAACAAATAAGCGCAAGTAGAGTAATAGGCATCATCAATTGTCAAGAAAAATTAAATTGATATTCGGATAATGAAGATTCGTTAAGCGAATCAACTTATTTGGATTACAAGTTTGTTATTTTTAAATCGATAACAATTATTGTATGAGGGCAAATTGATGTTGAACTCATCTATTCATGTGGGCATTTCCTATGCTGTCTTATTTGAGGGAGACGGATTGAGATAGTTTGCCAAATCACCTAATTTTAATTAAAAATCCGTATTTAAATTCATGTAACGTAACGCGAATTACAACTCTTACTTCCCCTCGCGGTGGATCAAACCGCAACGCTTAATCATCCTTCTTCCCTCCATAAAACACTATACGATGTGGTTTCATTCTTTATTTCACTTTAAAAATAAATCGTTCCGCATTTTTTTGCGATTTAATAAATGCCTGTTATATACAAAATGCCCAAACGATTTGTGGCGTAATTATTTGAATGTACGCTCTCTCACCCAGTCATAACAGGTGCTTTGGATCACCTCTATAATTTCCAAATGGACAATTTCTTCGGGAAAAAAACGTGTCGTTAAACGCAGGCAGTTTTGAAGTTTTCCGTTCTTTCGATAACGTGATTCTTATAAAAACATACATACATTCAATTTTTGAAACCTATATTTATTTCTATATTATAATCTTTTATCGAGAGAAATTGTGTGAGTTTTGGTCAAAGCGGTAATAAAGAAAAAAATTCATATTCATTGTCAGTTTGGAGCTTATATTGAGTGGTAATTAACATATTACTTGAGACAAGAAAATATAAGATTGGAACTAGTTATGACGTTTCTCGAGGTACTACAAATGATGAATTTTTTCCAAATTACTTGAAAAGCTACCTGAATTTGTGTCTACATTCAGATAAAACTTCTTATGAAAGAACGCAAAAATTAAAGGAATACAAAAATTCTTAATTTTTTGACAATTTTCTGCAAAAAATAGTCGTACAGGGAATACAAGAATAGCTTTTGAATCTTGAACACTCTCATTTCAGAATTCTGGTTAAAAACCCATCTAATGTTTGGATAAAGAACAAAAAAAATTTTTTCTTCTTTTATTTCACTCTACGGTAATGGAAAAATTTTTTCGACCTAGACCAATACATTGAACGCGTAGCCTGTTTATTTAACTTCAACATGCTTTTTACGGTAGTCAGTTACGACTATTTGTCTTTGAGACATCGAATTTTGAATACAAAAGAATCATTCCTCACTCAACTGCCGATATCTCTGAGACTCCTGGTTGCCTAGCGAGCGGATAGGACGTTTCATTTGTTGCAGAAAATTTCCTTCAGAAATCTATCATGCTTGAATGGAAAAAAAATTTTTATCCACCTGTAACGTTTACGTGAAAAAAGTGCAAAAAAATTCCAATTTCCCTTTTTTTTGATGAATCGACTGTATACTCAGCAATTTTGGGAGAAAAATTTAGGTTATAAGAAAATTTATCGGTTTTAGATTTATCGGTTCAGCGATTTTCCTGGATCGATTGATTGAAATTTTGAAAAATTAAGGGATCAAGATTCCTTGAGATCAAGATCCTCAATCGTGACTCAATTTTTTTAAAAACCAATAATTTCGTTTTTTCTTTACTTTTTACTCAATTTTCAGTTTCCGGAAGATGGATAAGGAAAAAGAATCCAAAAAATTGTTTTCAAAAATTTCCATAAAAATTATTAATGAAAATTAAAAAAAAAATGTCTAACAATTGAAAAATTCTGTGAAATTTTATTCGAAAAATATCAAAAGAATCGAAGAAACAAATTGATTTTGAATTCAAAAATGGCCTCTTGGTTTTATTCACTTTTTTGAATTTTCAAAAAAGGATTTTTAATCTTCGAAATTGATTTTTATTCTATTTTTTGAAGAACAAACAATTTTTTCAATCGTGAGGAATAAAATTTTTTCTCAATTTTCAATGAAAATTTTTGTGGGAATTTTTGGAATTTTTGAAAAAATGTTCTTTGGATTTTTTCCCTCAATATTCCGAAAACTCGAAATTGAGTAAAAAGTAAAAAAACGAAATTATCTATTTTTAAAGAGATTGAATCACGTCAAAGACTAAAAATCTTGTTCCCTTAAATTTTTCAGGATTCCAATCAATCGTCTCTAATCTAAAAATTGTGTTTTGAGCTTTGGGGTACATTGGACTGGTAAATTTTCTTATAATCTAATTTTTTCCCGCAATAATACTGAACATACAGCCGATTAACAAAAAAAATGTTTCAATTTTCAAACATAATTTTTGTGGAAATCTTCAAAAATTTCGGATATTTCAACAAAAAATATTTTTCAAAATTGAAAATAAATTTGAAAAAAAATTTTCTCACGATTGAAAGAATTACTTAAAATTTTCTTCAAAAAATCGAAGAAATCAAAAAAAATTTTTGAAAATTAAAAAAAATTACATAAAACCACGACGACATCTCTGAAGCTATGAACAAATTCCTCTTGGTTCTTTTAAATTTTTCAAAAAAAAATTTTGGATTCTTCAAAATAATTTTTTTTTATTTTTTCGATATTCTTCGAAGAAAATTTCACTGAATTATTTCAATCGCGAGAATAATTTTTGTGCAAATTGTCGAAATTTTCTTGGATTTTTTCTTTGATCAATCCGATAACTTAAAATTGAGCGAAAAGTCAAAAAAGTGAAATTATTGATTTCTAAAAAGATTGAGTCACATTTAAGGAACAAAAATCTTGTTCCCTCAATTTATTCAAAGTTTCAATCAATTGGTCCAGGAAAACCACTGAATCGATAGATCTAATAAAAGTTTTAAACGAAAATTTTAAGACTAGAGTAGTCTCCAAGCTTTAAGAGCTATATTTTTGCATTCCCTGTGCGGCTATTTTTCACGGAAATATTTTTCCTTCAATTTTTCATTATATTCAAAATTCTCATACATTGAACGAATTAATGATACGCCGGCACACTTCAACGGCTCACTCCGTTTCACTGGGTGGGCGGATAAATCAAAACTCGGAATAGAGGAAATTATTGCTTGGACAAGCTCACTACTTGAATGAAGGAACAATAAATTAATCCGGAATTACGCGTTTTGTTTGTTTATTTGATAATTTTTCAGATTTAAGTAATTTCCTGCTGCTTCAACATACTTGGGTATTTCTGAGATGAAAATATCCGTTCAGGCTGAATATTAACTTCCTCCTCACACTTCTATTTGCAGATATAATATCTTTCAGATGTTGATATACCTACATTTTAATGATCCTTTTTTTAAGAGTTAAACGTAATTTGTGATATATTGAAGGAATAAGGAAAATTTTCAAATGTGAATCACAATGGGACCTGTCGAATTCTTCCTTCAATTAAACTCTGGGAATTAAAGAAAAACTAAAACTAATTAACGAGTTATTGCTCTCTCGTTATCAGAAATTCCCTAATTGGCACGTACAAACTATTTTTCGAATCGCAAAACAATAATCATCATTATTATTTGTTGCTGTTCACATATACACTTCAATTATGAAAATATCAGGAATGTACGCATTGTGCGAATTATACTAACCTGCCAGTGTTGAAAAGGCAGCGTGTGGGTTTTATATAAATTTCAATTTCGTCTATGAAAATAACATAAAAAGGAAGACACATTTTGCGGTACTCATGAGCCAAAGAAATGATACCTTTGCTCTAACAAATATTCCCCATTTCATTTGATTTTTTAACGGGTTTCAAATTACCGTTTCTCAAAAATCCTTTTCAGAACGTTTTTACTCGTCATTTTATGAAGTTGATCATGGATTTCAAGCGACAAAGAAAAGACTTCATTAAATATAAATATAAAAATTATTCCTTATGTCAATAATGATGCTTATTAATTCATTAAGCAAATTCCACAACCGATCGTCCACATAAAAACTAAAGGAAAAACGAAATATGTATTTAATTATTTCGTTTTCAAGTTGTCCACTAATCTTTCATTCGATTGGTTTTATATGTACACAAAAGAAAGAGCGCAGTACTCCGACTATACGGTCGAATTAATCAAATAACATCATTATTTTGGACCCCTTTCAAATTGACGAAAAAAAATTGGATACCTAGTTTAATTTTTCCAATGAAGCGGATGTAAATGTGAGAATGCTGAATCTTCGACGTCTCAAGAATCCCCTCAATTCGTCGAATTTCCCTGGAGGTCCTTAAACTTTGAAGATTTCATTTAATTCCATTTATCGACGATGTTTCTCTTATTAATGTCCGATACAGTGAAAAGCATTGAAAACAGGTTCATTGCTGGATTTATTTCTCTAATGGATTTCCTCGTTCGTTCGGAAATTTCATGGGAAGTTGAGAACTTTTCATTTCGCTGGTGGAGTGATCGACAGCCGGACCCGATGAAACTGTGTGACAGATGTTCGAATCATGAATAAGGCGTAAGAGGAGTTTCTAATTGATTCCTCCTCGATAACCGTTATATTAGTCATATATATTAATTTCAATCGTCAATTCATAATTATGACCGTTTTAAAGGAGGCCACTCAAGAATGGATCATCAAATATGAGAGCATTGGTCTATTATACTATTTTCCATTCAGTGGCGCACAAAAAATATAAATTGATCTTTTGTTGGCGTTTTGTCGTAGGGGAGTCAATGCAGATGCTGTTATTCAGGAATTAGTAGCGGGAGAAAGGGGATCACGTGGCGCCTGAATAATAAACATGCGGCATCCGCTTATGATAGTAATACCTTCGCCACCGATTTAAGTAATAATGCTATGTTGTCATAGAGAAGTTGCGGAGTTGGGATTTCCCTTGCCCTGTAGCATGAAACCTTTGCAACTAACGACAATTAACGACAGATTATAAATGTTCGGAACAGCGATCGCCTTTGATTCACCAGCATATATTTTGCGCGGCATTGAAATCAAACATTTCGATTCGAGCTTTTAGCGACGGCCAGCTAATAATTAATTACTCATCGATGGATACGTTTTGAACGGAACCCGATAATTACGGAACAAAGAAATCCCATATCTACCACGACATGCGAATGAACCAAATGAGCATATCTCCATCCCAGAACGAAACGGATAGGATAGAGTGGAGGAGAAGCTATAAAATCACACTCCCACGTTTGCGAATGGGGATGTGATACAAAATAATGGAATCCGATGTCAATTAACATATTTCTTCATCAGGAATCGAAAATGGATATTGTATTGTTATTCTATGCGAACATTCAAAGTAACAAATGGTTTTTATGCGCAGATATCTCTATGAAAATTCAATTTTCATTTCGGGAAACGTTTTAGAAAGACGAACTTCCGCTCTGCACGGCGTTATTCATTGAATGTTGCATCCATATATCTTGACTTATGTAGGTGTAAAGCGTGTTGAACCAGCCAATATAAACACGAAGGCATCATTTCAAAGGAAATCTCCGCGCGTTTCGGTTTATTTACGGTTATGTCATAAGATCCATTCGAACTTTCAAACATCCTTAGTTTCATATCCAAAATCAACTGAAGAATAAGGGCGGACACAGACTATCAGAAATTTCTGTCAGAAATATTCTTACATCAATCAGAAATTCTGATCCGACGATTTTCAGTTCAGTTGCTCACTGACTAGCATCGCGGAAACTTCGCAAAAGCATGGACATGGACGATTTAATTTCACTTTCGTTTCTATTCCATACCGTGAACAAGAAGAAGAAAAAAAACGAACGTCCTCTAAATTGCGAGAAATTTCAGGATAGTTTTTTTTGAAATACTGATTGGAAATAAAAGATTTTAAATGTATTGATTGATTGAAAAATAATGAACTATTCTTCGGATATAGTTTCGTATAATGTTAATACTTTTTGGGTATGAGTCAATTCAAAACTATGTTGAAAATAATTATATAATTCTATTTATAACGCCATTCGGCATTTGCCATCATCAGATAAATTTCAAAAATATTATGTGACAGTAACTAAGTACATTGTGGCATGATAATAACTAGGAGAAAATTTGACAAGATCTTAATTACCAAAAATTGATATGAACAATGAAATAAATTAACAAGTTTTATAATTTGGTGAGGTGCAAAAATATATATAATATGTTAGTTTCAAATGTGATTTTGGAAAATATTTAAAAAGGTCAAATCTGTTCTTGAATTTATAGCATGGGTGTTCTGTTGGATTTTACACATTTCAACGATGTTACGTTTTTAATCGTTTTTTTCAATATTTAAAATTTTTAATTGTCGAAATCAAATTGATGTAAATTTTCAATAGCATGTGATGCTAGAGCAGTGCATTTATTATTATTTTTTATAGAATATTTATGTTCATATATTCGTTTATTAATATATTGTTTTGTGTTACCAATATACATATATTGAATCCCATTCTTTACAAATAATTTGATAAACTGAATGTGTAATTTTACTAGATTCTACATTGGGTTTTAATTTAGTGAAGAAGTTTCTAGAATGATTATTTGGAATGTGACCTACTTTTGTATCGTATTTTTTCATACATTTATTAATTTTTTGGGATAAATTTCTTGTGTATTTTATACCTACATATTTGCTTCCCGTATTTGAATTTTGTTTGATATAACTAGATTGATTAAAAATTAATTCTCTGTTTTATTATTTGTTGGGTAGCCTTTTTTTTTAAATTTGCCGTACTTAGAATTTTTTTTATTGAAATACTGATTGGAAATAAAGAATTTTAAATGTATTGATTAATTGGAAAATAATTAACTGTTCCTCGGATATAGTTTTGTTTAATGGTATTTTCATATCGCGCCTTTCGGCGACGGTAAGAACAGAAATTTCTGATAGTCTGCGCCCGCCCTAATAATGCAAGTTGTATTGAGCCGCGCACATTATCAGAAAGTCACCGGATGGTACGTCAGAAGGCGTCAGAATTTTTCTGAAGCAATACGACGGAACGCAGTCTTCCACATGCTCTTACATATAAGTGGTGCACACGGTCAGAAATTTCCGACGACCTGTGCTGTACACGTCTTGTCGTTGGGACACAGATTTGAATCGAATTATCCCATCTCAGGATTTGATTATCCTAGTTGAAAAATATGCTTGTTTATGGAATATTGGATATCAGTCTTACCAAAAAACGAGTTACTAGAGATTTGGAGGGGAACGAAATTTGCAATTCGTTGGTTCCCGATTGGAATGAGTTATATGAAGCAAAAAAAAAGAAAATAAAACAACACCGAGGCCGTTTCGTTTTCATTTGAAAAGAAAAATGGACCTTAATTGTTAAAAAAAACAGAAAGCTATTTTTATTTTTATATCAAAACAAAAACAAAACATTTCTTAAAAAATCATAAAAATCTGATAATATTAAACGTCGATAAAAGTAATAAAACTGTCGTAATGTTAAAAGAAAATATGAAAATAAAATGCTATCAATATTGGAAGATAACAATACTTACAAAAAATAAGACATTATCCAACAAGCATAATACAAACAGAAATGAATTCAATGATAAATAAATAGCTTTCAAAAAATTAATAACAAAAGAAATCAAAAACAAGTTATATGGACTCCAAAAATACATAAATCGAATATACCACTTAGACCTGTTGTTAGCATATAATCTTGAAAAATTTTTAGCTACAAGTATTCAACAAATTTTAGGAAAAACTGAATATTTTATTAACGATTCATGGTCCTTTCATAATATCATAAAACAAAAAAAAATTATATTATATTATATTAATTTCATTGGATGCTGTTTCGTTATATACAAATATTCCAATAAACATGGCACTTAATATTATTTCTGAAAAATGGAACCAAATAGAACCTCATACAATTCTACCAAAGAATAATTTCATAAAAGCTACTAAATTTTTTTAGATTCCACATATTTCACTTTCAAAAATACCTTTTATTCTCAAACATTTGGAACACCTATGGGATCTCCAATTTGTAGTACCATTGCCAATCTTGTTTTAGAAGACATAGAAAACAAAATTTTACCATCACTAAATCATAAACCATCGTTTTTCAAACGTTATGTCGATGATTGTTTTCTAAATATTCACAAAGATAAAGTAAATGAATTATTAGAGAAATTCAATAATATCAATAATCGATTAAAATTCACAATAGAATATGAAAATAATAAAACTATCAATTTTTAGGCATGACTATAAATTATGATGAGAATGAAAATATTAACGCCAATTGGTATCAAAAACCGACAACATCAGAGAAGTATCTCCACTTTAACTCAGATGTTCCAAATTTATACAAAAAAAGTGTTACAAACAGTTTCATTTACAGAGCTATCAAACTTTCCGAATAACAGACCACAAATTTAAAGAAAGTACGACAAATTTTAAAAAACAATGGCTACCCAACAAATAAGGTAGAACCAATAAAAAAACACAGAATTAATTTTATTTATAATCAATCTAGTTATATCAAACTAAATTCAAATACGGGAAGCAAATATGTAGTTATAAAATACACAAAAAATTTATCCCAAAAAATTAATCAATGCCTGAAAAAATACAATATAAAAATAAGTCACATTCCAAATAATCATTTTAGAAACTTCTTCACTAAATTAAAACCCAATGTAGAATGTAGTGAAATCACACATTCAGTTTATCAAATTAATTCATTTCAATAATAATTTATTTCATTGTTCATATAAATTTTTGATAATTAAGATCTTGTTAAACTTTCTCCTAGTTACTATCATGTCATAATGTACTTAGTTAGTGTCACATAATATTTTTGAAATTTATCTTATGATGGCAAATGCCGAAAGGCGTTATAAATAGAATTATATAATTATTTTCAACATATTTTTGAATTGACCCATACCCAGAAAGTATTCACATTATACGACACTATATCCGAAGAATAGTTTATTATTTTCCAATCAATAAATAAATTTAAAATCTTTTATTTTCAATCAGTATTTCAAAAAAAAAAGATTATCCTGCAATCTCTTGCAATTTAGAGAATGCATCCAATATTGTGGTTCGCTCTTTTCTTTTTTTTTGTACACGTTATGAAATAGAAGCGTAAGTGAAATTAAATCGTCCATGTCCATGCTTTCGCGAAGTTTCCCCGACGCTAGCCAGTGAGCAACTGAACGGAAAATCGTCGGATCAGAATTTTTGATGTTCATTCGGCGACGGTAAGAATATTTCTGACAGCTGATAGTCTGCGGCCGCCCTAAATGGTGAATATTTTTTATTTCAGCTGCGTTTAAATGTGTCGAATTAGATGGAATTCGACGTGTACTAATTGAAACGTGATGATTTTTCTTGATGGTGGCCTGGTGGAAAATTATTTTGAAGTTTTATACAAATTATAATGAATAAGACATTAAATTGAATGGACAACATATAAACTATGTTTCTGATTTATTGTTTTCAAATTTCATGAATCGGCTGTAGTTAAATAAAAGAATAGATTCATTTTTTTTTGCAGTTGATAAAATAAGTATAATTCATGCAACACAGCTTCCCCCTAGTCATCTGTATATTATTCCCATTTCGACAATATAAAATTTTTTTCAATCACCCGGCGAGGAATGCGTTTGATCGGAGAATACAGAGGTGCACCGGCTTGTAAATTGAAAGTTGTCTATCAGCCTATTCACGAAAGCATTTTCAATTTAAAACAGGTCGCTTAGAGACGTGTCCATTTATGAAGTTCAGTTTTGAATTCGCCACGTAGCTCGTTGTAGTCAAAAAGGTAATTGCAGATTTGGCTGGTGGCGGCGTCACGTGTTAAGTATCCGCACTTTTGGCCCTTGTAAGTGCCTTTCTTAATGGACAATTATAATAATTATAGCCAGGCCTGTCTTGCTTACGCTGATGTACGAGTTTTGAACCGCGCGTTTTCTTCAAAAATGTAATTGCCTCCGTATTTGGCCGGTTCTAATTACCGCTGCCGGTCGTTCGGTGCGAAACCGCGAGCTTGCTAAAGGGCCAAAGGGCGCAGAGCCAAAGGCAAAGACGATCAGGAAATTGCCGCCCGAATTAGTGGACAAGATACACTAACCCCTAAATCCAACTTTGCTATGGTGAAGCTTTCATCCGTTCAAAGCTAGACTTGACCAGATAAAATTCAGCCAATAAAAAATTTTCCCTTAATAACTAATCGATGGATCGATGATGTTACACAGTAATAAGGAAGGATATCTCTCTATAATTGAGCCATCTTATAACTGAAATGCGGTTCGGTCGTTTTAATATCCAAGTTGATTCACATGAGTTATACTTTCATAAATTATACAATTGGAGTGTTTGGAGTACGTTGCATTTGTGTAGGCGATGCAGTTGAGACGGTATACTTGCGAATGGCCAATTCTCAACGACTCAACATAAATCATTGTTTTTAAAACTCACAACTATTGTCGTTTTTAACAATCCTTTATTTAGTTTGGTCAAGACCATATTACATTTTGTCCGACGTGTTATGATATATTGTCGATCATAAGAAATGCAGTGGCTGGTATAACAAATGGCATAAAATATCCACCCTTTCGAGAAATCGATTATGGATTACAATACAACACAGACAGATGGGACGGGAAAATTATTCGTTACTTTTTATGAATGAATAATTTTTAGAAATATTTGTATTTCAAAATTAAGAAGTGAAACTTAAAAGGCACGTTGCACGTTTTCTTGTATAGGTGACATAAATCCTAAAGTGCTAGCTTGACTTCCAAAATTTTTATTGGGATATTGAGAAAAAACGTATCAAACTCAATAAAAATATTTCAGCACGTGAGAAAAAAGTGTTGCGTTTATTTTGATAACACGAAACGCTTTTGCCTATATCGAAGCTTGTTTCCCTAATATATTGATAACGAATAATCAACGACAGGGATTAACCCTGCTCCATGATGACACTATGGCGGAATCGTAACCTCTTCTTTGTGCAGCGCTCGTGTTATATAACCCGTAATTACAACCCGCTTGATCTCAAGCAATCCATTTTTTTTTCTCATTTCAGGCTGAATTTTTTTCCTCTACTTAGTTAAGAGTGAGTCAATTGAAGTATCGTTGCGCAGCTCCTGTTGTTGAACAGAATGATTTTTCACATACATCCGGATGAACCGGATATCCTGACTTACGGTGTCGGATTGATCACACGTTTCGGTATCGAAACATATTCTGGTACTCCTTTCATAACGGTTACGTCCAAATAAAGAGCACACCTAGAAGGAATTGTATTTTTGCGAGCTGAATCTCGACTTTAAACCGTAATGTTACGCACGGTCATTACTGTCACACCATTCATGGTCATTTTCAAATTTCTTCATCGTTACTGTATGAGTTATCAAGTATCAACTCACGTTTACCAAATACGTAAGGCACATTTTCGAATTAGTGCTTTTATATCTAACACGTTTGAATAAATGTTAACCGGTTGAAGAAGAAATCATGAACGACATCTACCTATTACCGGTAATAATCTGGTCTCATTAGGACTTGTCTATGATTCGAACACATCGACATTTTCGATCTTCCTGCGTTCTCTATGCTGTTGCCGGAATACACCGTTTATGATCTTGCTAATCGAATTGTTTTGTATCGATATTCAATTGCACTACGTGATGATAAATTACGAGATAGACCGAGCTACTGTTATTTCTATGATGATAAGCAGAGACCGGATTATGTATATGCGAACAGTTTGAAATATGCCTGCAAGTATGCATGAGATGTGGTGAAATATCCATTAAATGATAGAAAAAAAAAACATTAGCGTTCACACATATTCATAGAGATATCGATATAAACAGTTATTGAACATTTTATTTATTTGTCGATACCGCAAGACTCGAGGCTGATCTCGTCTCGGTCTCGTTTTGCTTTCGAGACGAGACCAACCTTCACTATCGTCTCGTACATAGTTCTACAGACAAAAAATCGAATTAAAATGTGATATTTTGTAAAAATAAATCCGTCATACATATTTAAAATTATTTGAAAGAAAACAACTGAAAATATTTCTGATACTTTTCAAGAAAATAAATAGGTAATGGAAGGTTTTTCTCGGTTGGGGTGATAGATGAAGTTAACGAAAAAAATAATTTTTGAATTTCTTCTAAATGAAAAAAAACTATATCACGCAAAAATTTCGTCCAAAAATAAATTTAGTAGGGTAAAATTCATCGTTTCACGTATTATTTTAATAAATGGTGGACAAAGTGTACCTTTTTCGAAAAAAAAAATGATATAAAATTGGAAAAAATCATTTTTTGCTCGTAATCAATAATAATTATAAAATTCGTTATAGTATTTACCTCTGTCGCTGAAAAATTTTTATTATTTTGAGACGAGACCACTCGAGACGAGACGCGAGGAGACGAAACGAGACGAGACGAGGAGAGACGAGACGAGACGAGACGAGCCGAGACGAGACGAGACTGAACTGCCCTGAGACGAGACTGAGGATCGGTCTCGTCTCGAATTTTCGAGACGAGACGAGACCGGTTCCATGTTTCGTCTCGTCTCGCGGAAACACTACTTGTCGACCACAATAAGTCGGCATTATATATTATATGATAAAAGTTTATCAAAAATATCCATTCTAGTCCAATCAATTTACTGCATATGTTGTTTAGGTCCTCACATTTTTTTCATAATATGGAACATTAATTGAGTTCAAATGCTCATTTTCAACGTTCAATAATTTCAGAAGTCGACGTCAAGCCGAAATTTAAAATAAACAAATACAAGTTATGTATTTAAAGAAAATCAAGAAAATGTACATCCTGTGACGATTTTTACACTTCTGTTACTACAAATATCTTTTTTCAATAATTCTTTTCGTTATGTAATCTCGAACACTTTGAACAATTTATGGCCAACTGCTCCAGCTAAAAAGTAAATGTGATTTATTGCCCATCCAAAGATTCCAAATTATTACTTGTCCAGATTCAATTGACCATGCTGGAAAAAAAAGTACTGAGCAAGTTTGGCAAGTAACTTTAAAAGTTGGCACAGTTAATAAAGATTCCAAAACGGTGCAACACTTGCTAATTAATTTTTTGAATTGCGGTAATTTTTTCATGTTTTCAGTAAAACACATTCTCATCTACTTTTTTTTTACTTATTCAAAAATGGTTCTAATGTATCCCTGGCTCTCCTCTAGGCCATTCCAATTAGAATGAGACGGACTGAGTCATAAGACTAAGTGTGAATGAGACAAATAGTGACGCTAACGTGACAGAAACGGAGAGAGTCATTTTTTTACATCGGTTGTAATTTTAATTGACGTTAAACATTTGTTATACCTGTAATAAATCAAATTATCGATGTTCAATGTAATCATTTAATTTTATAGCGTCACTGTGTCACGTTAGTCACTTAGAGTGAGAGAGATACGTAGAGTGACGCTATGAAATTAAATGATTAAACATCAATACTTTGATTTATTAAGAGCAGAACAAATGTTTAATATCAATTAAAATTACAAAAGACGTAAAATGAATCTCTCCGTCTCTGTCACGTCAGCGTCACTATTTGTTTCATTCACACTTACTCTTATGACTCAGTCCGTCGCATTCCAACTGAAATCCTAAAAGATTTCAGGCTTCAGAGAAACCGACGGATACGATAGAATCATTTTTGAATAAGTAAGAAAAAGGAGTTAAGAATGTGTAACATAAAAAAATTACCGCAATTTAAAAAATAAATTAGCAAGTGTTGTACCATTTTGGAATCCTTATCAACTGTGCCAACTTTTAAAGTTACTTGCCAAACTTGCGTAGTACTTTTTTTTCAGCACAGTTGATTGAAACTGGACGAAGTATTGATTTTGAATCTTTGGATGGGCAATAAATTACATCTACTTTTCAGCTGGAAGTAGTTGACCATCAATTATGGGCTAGAGTTTAAAAAGGAAGTGTTAGAGATCACATAACAAAGAAAACAATTTTGAAAAGATGATATTTATAGTGACAGGAATGAAAAGACTGTCACAGGATGTAGATTTTCCTTATAATGGCCATAATTTTTTAATTTTTGTTAACTTACTCTGTTAAACGATTTCGACTTGACATCGACATACAGGATGTATATTGCTGTTTCGCTTTTACACATCAAAACATGGAAAATGACAAAACTTGAATCAGATTCAAATCAGCATACCCTTTTTAAATACGCTGTTATTTTGTCATCGCAAAAAACCTAGTTGAGAAGATCAAGTACCTAAGTAATACAGAAGATCAAGTTGCTAAACTGAAAATATATTTAGAAAAGTGGGAGAGACCGACCTTGAAATCGATCTTGGTATATTTTTTTCGATCGAGCGCTCACCTCGGCTCCAGGTTAATGCCGCGATCATTTTTGCCGGCGGTATTGAGCAATCAGGGGGAATTCTGGGTACTCGAACAATAAATATAAAAGTTGAAAACGTTCGTTTTGGAAAAGTTTTTCTCTTTATTCCGCATATAAATGAATTTGTTTGAGACAAGTGGGTTTTGTAGTGCCGCTCACCGAGATAGGCCAAGACAAGGCGGTTCCTTGCCGAGAGCCAAGAATTCAGTGGGTGTGAACATAATAATATAACTGGTTTTAATAATCGAAATGAATCTTTATGGCTGTTATCTTACTGTATGGTTGTTTTTTTATTTTTCGCCATTTACAATACGTAGCTAGGGTCAAGCGCGGCCCTATTTTGGAATCGGAAAACATATGGTAGGTACCTAGCATATGTGCCCTCCCAGAGCTGCGGTCAAACGTTGCGCCGCGACCCTTTATTATGGTACTGGTACATATATTTAATTGGATTTCTGACACGGTTAATCGAAAATTATTGAGAATGTGCAATTTTACCCATGATCCCATGTTTTATAAATGTAACACCTCAAAGTTGCGGCTGGTTACGAATATTCATCAAAGATTATCATTGAGTCGTTGGAGATCCATGAAAAATTTATAATAGAATCGTGCGATGCCGTAATTCATCCTATCGGATATTACAGCGCGCCTTATGGTGTTCTATTTCAAGATAAAATGGCAAACGATTTCGAATACGCTGGATGCGATTCGTAACAAATTCCAAGATTTCAGTTTTCCCATCTTCCTCATTAAGAGTGATCAATTCATTTCCTCTGCAATTCAAATGGATATCAACCTATCCGCAACCTACTCACCATTCGAACGCTGAGGACACTCGCATTCACTACCAATAAAAGAATGAACATGCTTTTAACAAGTCATTAACCAATCTAACACCTCACAATGTCTCATTATTACCATCGCTTTGAGTTTAGTTTAACAAGACAAGAATGAATAAATTCCATTCCAAAGTAACGTTAGAGGAAAAGGCGCAGAAAGCAATACAACGTGATTATGATCTAAATAAGATGTTAACATAACATATAATCAGAATGTTATATGGACATTTAATATACGTTCATACCGAAAAACAATCGAATCCGACGAGATTTTAATAATACATCTCAAATCCGGCTAGTTGATATTCAGTTTGATAGAAAAGGGTCTCGTACGAGAGCGCCTTTATTCTCTGTTTGAATAAATGATGAAAAGTAAGATTATTAATAATAGGTTCTGGCTATTCAAGTCGTGAAAGGAAATGGGGACATTGTCGGACTGACTTGAATTATAGATGATCAATTTCCTATATCGATCTAACAGCAATATTAGCGAGATAGAATGTTTCCACCGAGTATCTTCGAGAAATCGAATGATTTTTTTTCGTGGCTCGGAAGGTATTCCGTGAATAACTTCACGTTAAGTAGTTGTCTACAAATGAATGAATCATGAATATTTGAATAGTGAAGTTTGATTTATTTTACAACCGAATGGCAGTAAAACGGGGAATTCGAGGTATTCATGTTTGTACAATGGTTACAGCTTTTTCGTAGAAAAGAGCAATGTCACAAAATCATTAAATTTAACTATTCCAAGACGGCGAGAATAAAAGTTTCCTCTCCAGCATTTCTTATCTTCCATTTAACAATCTTTATATACGCCAATTCATAAAAAACTCATTATCGTTAGATCAAAGCATAAAACGTATTTGTAGAATTTTATCACCTAGTTGCGTAATAGGGCAGGAAGAAATCGGAGAAATTCCAAACACGAAAATATATTTCAAACGCGTAGGACCTCAACACCGATCAAGAATGTGTTCCGTTCGACTAAATTTCAGTTGCTTATGATCACGCTCAAGACTTTCGTCAGAGTGAAAAGTCAAGACGGACACGAATAGATTATTATTAAAAAAAGGCGTGCTTTATTATTCTTAAGAACTGTAATTTAAATATGTACTTTCGTATTAACTGTTCGTTGTGTGTGAATATTATGAAGCGAAGACAATGATCGCACGTAGACAATCGTTGCGTTCGTTGCAATGAATTTTCGGTCGCCCTCGCCACCTAACAAAATGCCAACGGACAGAAATGCAGAATTTTATTGTCAACGAACCGCCCATGAATCATTCAGTAATGAGCAGACTATACTGACCTAGTCGTTTAAGAAAGTTTTTACAACCTGCTCCGCTCCAGAACCGGCAGTGGGTGAACAGCCTAGAACCTATTTGAATTCTGCTTTGTAATTGTCCCATAATTCCACCTCAAATTAGTCACTATTGTTATAACAGACATTTTATGACGAGTTTATATGCCACAAACTGATTACTTAACTGTTATCGTAGATATCGTAAATTTTAATAGGCGAGTAATATCTGACGTAAATATTAGTAGGTACGTACCAAGAAAGAAAATGCGTTCCGATTTGGAAACACTTTTATTTTTCAAGATTAACGCGTGATTCAGGTTATCAAATCGACCGATCTTCGGCGTTATGGAGCAATATCGAAAACAATCAGTGAAAGTAATTTTGATTTACCACGAAGCACGACACACCCACGCGAATTCCCATAGCCGATTCGAAACGGGTACGTCGATCATTCATTCACAAAGAAGAACATTGCGAAAGCTTTACGAATATCGAGAACAATAAATTGAAAATCTTCGAACTTTGTAAACGATTATTTAAAATATTGTCAACCAACAAATTCCGAATCCTTTGTTAGGTACGTACTTCGAATTATGCCCATAAATCATCAACGTACAAAACATGAATTGCAAGTTGGGGAACAATTTCCTTGACAGACTGTTAAGAGAGGGGTTACGAAATTCCCGTTGATTATTGACAAAAGCGATAATATCAAAATGGATTCCTGAGGCGTGAATTTATCCATCGTCATCAATTACTAGATATTTATGAGACCTAATCAAATATGACAGCGATCGTTAGGTGTCATAGACATACACTTTCTTCAATACGAAAACACGAGTATTTCACGTTATGACATCAATCTTAATCCGAGGTTCTTTTCAATGAACTCCTGAGCGCAGATCAGAGATTTGTTGTAACTTGAACTGAAGTATATGGAAACCGGCGCTATCCGGCAAAATAACCATTCGCTATTGACTTTTAACTAGCGTACACAATTATCTCAGAAACGTTCATTTTTGGTACTTAAACAAAGAACCGTTTATTTCAAGTCATAAAACTGTGAAGAATGGCTAATTGAGACATCAAGTCGAACCAAATGGGTTACAAGAAGTAAGTCGTCGGTATGAATTTAAGGCAGATGTGAATATGTGCTTTTCGTCACTTCCATTACTTTTCACTTGCTTATTGAGCAGCTGAAACATTTCTAGGGCGCCCAAAAATGAATTTGTGAACATTACAATAATCTAAGTACCTAATTTGTCAAAGTGATGGAATACCAATTTAAATAATGTTGTCAAAATTGTTCTGTTTAATCCGAGCTCTCGGCGGTTTGTTCGAGTATATAATTAAAGGAAATGCTAAATGACCAACAAATATGATGTATATTGTATTTCAATCGTAGAACGTAATGCGAATAATACTAATTAGAACCAAGCTTAAAAAAATTGAATTCATTTTTCGACGTAATTGTTATTAATTAGTTTCCCGACGTGACCAAAAAAAACAACCTGCAAATTATTTTGCGTTATTGTATTATTCATGACTCGGGTTCTAGTCCTTTTGTTGTTTATTGATGTTACGCATTAGTGATGAACAATACTCTGCAATCGGTTCGGTGTTAAATATTATAATGAATTCGATACGGAATTTGTAATCAATACAATGGAAGCATTACATAAATATTATTAATTTTGTTTTTTTGGATGGTAACTTTTATTTTGTAAGTAGGGATGTTCGGTTTTTTATGAAGTACCGGTATTTGTGAATCGTATCGTACCCTAAAATCGTATTGCTTTGTACTGGTATTTAAACCGGTACTTGTGTATTGTTCGATTAATAATAATCTATGTTTCGAAAAAAACAATACTCTCCACATGGAATAAAATTTATATTCACTTGAAAGACACCGTCCGATGAGTTTGTTATATAGATTTAACAATTGAAATAAAATATTAATACGATAACGAAAGTATTTTTTAATATAAGGAAAGTAGACAAGAAAAGTAACTTTGGCAATCTTTTACTCAATATCTTACGGTGGAGCCTTCGAAAACAGTCTTAACTAAGAAATAGACGTAGTCACAGCAAATATTTCAGAGCATAAGCAATATCTTTCAGAGTTTGATTTTGACAATTCCCGAAACTTGTTACATTTGAGTTCAGTGGTAGAATTCACTTTATCGATTAATTATTAAAACCAAATGTAAAAATTGAACACAAATTGAAATAAAGAAATGCATTCGACAATGAAACGGAAAACCTAACCTAACCTAATCTAACTTAACCTAACCTAACCTGATCTTACCTATCCAAAGTTAAGCTAACCTAAACTAATCTGAATCTAACTTAACCTAACATGAATGTAACTTAACCTAGCTGATCTGTCCTAACCTGAATTAGGCTGCCCTAACTATAGAATTAAAAATAAGTGAAGAGTTGCGGATACGCAGTTTTTTTTATTGGAGTTAGTGGGGTTTACGGGACGCTCTAGTGTGAGCCTAACGTAACTTAAATTTAACAATATTATAATTATTGTCGAATTTTTATTGAATGAATGAAACAAAGAATATTTATTCATAACTTGTCTCGGGATGATCCGGATATATCTCTGCTATCTATTATATATGTCAGGAATTTGTTAGGAATTTGTTTTATTTTGTTTCTCAGTTGGGCTAGCAATCCCGAGGAGCTCTCGACGACAACTGTCGCCCTGCCCCTGAACCCAATTCCCACGCATTTGTGTTTTGTCAACAAGTGTTCTGTTTATGGCCATTTGTCACGCTCGGACCACTTAAGGTATCGAAAATATCGAATAACGCAAGATCATAAATCTCCAGTTTATAGAAGGAGTTATTGTTATTAGTATAATTTATATTCGAAACGAAAAAGTGGCTGACATATATTATTATTATTATATACAATTGGAACAATGAGAAGAGGCAAGAGGCCTATAATTCTCATGGTGAGACAGCATCAAATAGCGTACGTGAATAATAAACAAAGAGATATTACAACAATATGAGGCAAAAATCAAGAATTGCACGATTAAAAGACAAAAATAAAAGGCAAACATTCAAATCTCAAAAGTAAAGCAGGAAAAATTATATCATAAAGTCAATGAAGGCAATCTAGTAGTGCTTCAAACGACCAGGGCAACAAACTAAACACTACCTTATAAAACAAATATGCGCATGCGCAAAAAACGAGTTGCGCCACTGATCTTAGTTTAGTGCGAAAAATAAATGAGTGAAGTTTCAAACCAGTGTCTTGATGGACGTTCTTCGGAAGTCCAGCTGTGTATGGCACCGTAGCGTATCGGTTGAGTCAGTACCGGTACAAAAAATCGGAAATCGGTACAGTAGAATATCTAGTTTGAAATCGAAGTCATGATACGTTTCTGCTTATTTTTTCCCAAATTTTGAAACGAAAATTTCGACAAACTGTGGATTAAATTTAAAACTTTATTAATAACTGATTAATAAAAATTTGTTTTGACATTAATCAAAGTAATTTGAATACCATTTCATGCCATAAGTGAATCCCATATATGGAGCATGTGAATATTGATTATTCTCTCTTAAGGGAAGCTCAAAATTTTTTCTTAAAGAAAGCGAATTTCGCATTAGATTGGAAAAATATTAGAATATTTCGCAGAAGAAGGGTGTAATTATTCTTACACACTCACCTTGTTAGACAGTTGACTAAACAGTTCTTGAAGTATAGGAAATGAAAGGTTACGCGCGGTGAAACAACCGGAATAATGTATTTTAAATAAGGTGAAAATTCCTGATGGCATACAGAGTTGAATTCATCGCAGACGCGATACTGCCTGAAACGTAATTGCTGAAGACGCCGTCACAACAAGCTTAGCGTAAATAAGTAGAATAGAGAATAATTATAGAAATTCGTATCGGAGAATTTTCAAAAGCAATAGATATCGAAATTGGTGGCCGCAATGTCATTGTTCTCGTGAACGAAACAAAGAGACTAGTTCGAAGACTATTTCAGGAATCTGAAATCAGTTGAAGCTGATCTGTGATTTTCAACACCTCGCGAAGTTTATGCGACTTGAGATTGAATATTTGCCATATTACCGACTGTTCTGCATATTTTTGAACATTTAAGGATGCTGCGTACGTCCGCGTTATTCAGCAATAATTGCGAAGCGTCTCACGGTAGAATGTAGCATTTCGAACTTTTCGATGGAATCCATTTTACGTACCATACAATAAGTCGTAAGCGCATAAAAAGTAGCATTTTACGATTAATATCTCTTACCACCATCAGAAAATCGGATGAGGAATAACTCATTCTAACACAACATCGTTGTAATTAATTCATAGATTAGATGTAACCTTTTGAACATTAATAGGCCGTTAAAGGAAACCACATTAGTCTTCGAGTTCCGTTTACCTGAATTTATATCCTATCATTCACAAAGTTAGCACCAAACAGGAATGGAAGTTTATAGCTCAATAGAAAGAGCATTCGTGAAAAAATTCATAATGCGTGAAAAGAGCGCTTCGTACGCTATTGTGTCCACTTAGTCAAACGTTTTGAAACACTACTTTGTAAGAAGCATCAGCCATAAAAGTATCTCGTAAACTTACAAATCTCTATCGTGTATAGTAGACAGTTATAAAAAATTACGCATCGTAAATTCTCAAAAATATGTCTCTCAGTTTAATGGGACGCCGCAAATAATCGCGAAAATTTACAACCCTTATATCAAATTCCCTATGTTAGAAATTGCTTAAAACGAATTTCTCCCTGATGTGAAGTAAGTATGTAATAAAAGTTTCGTACAATAAATGTATGAAGGCGTCGAATTCCGTATATTCAAAACCCACTGCTCAATGATCTAAAGATCTTAATAATGAGCGTTCAAATTGACGATTTTTGTCTTTGCCTACAGCGGTGCTCCGCATGTGGTCATATCTTAGCGCTTTGATAGTCAACCAATAGGCTGTAAACATGTAACTGGCACATCGTAAAGTTAAACATTATTTATATGCTTGACAATCCGGGAATGCCGCTATTCGTTCTTTATTGGGGAAGAAAATTCTTAATGGGATGTGAAATTGTTTTTTCTTAAATATATCTCGAATATGTGGTGTCAGTTATGAAAATGCAGACGTTCACAAAGCGCAAAAAATATCAAAAATATTCACATTTCCAGAGGTCAGTGATATCTGAACAAGTTAACCTTGGCGGTTGAACCCAGAACTCTATAACAAATTTTACGGTGAATTAACGAGGTAATTCTTATTTAAAACCGTAACTTGCAACTGCAGGTTATCTAAATAGACGTTTCCGACGACACCCAATCAGGCAAACGTGCCAAAAATCGTGATCGTCCATTCTGCGCGTTGATCCCAACATAGATAAGGAAGACGAGATTATTTTCACTATTACCAGCGGGCAAGCTTCTCTTCTCTATCATTTCTATACAATTTCAAGCCGAGAACTGAGTTTTGAAATATTCGATTCAACAATTATGACAAATTATTTTTTTTAAAGAAATTCACATTAGACCAATTTGAACACATCATAAAAAGAAGGACAATAATAGATCTTATTCATTCACATGAAATATACAGACACATATAAGCATAATTTAAAATCAGAAACATACAAACGTGAAGAATAAGATACACCACCAAGTAATGCAAAGAGTTTTATCACAGAGATATATTTTAACATAAATATTCTGCAACAGATTAATAGAAGTTTCAAAAAACATGGATTCAACTTTTCTCCTTAGGTTTTCTCTCTTCATCTCCCTAACTTTAAGTGCCACTTAACTGAGCTTCGTTAACTCTGTGGTACTCCGTCAACACCAAAGTGTGCAGTAGATATGGCTAGAGTTACTCTTCAGCAGATTTTCCTTATGGTCATGAACAAACAAGACACAGTTAAATATAAGAATTAATGGAAGTGATAATATATTCTCGTTTGATAATAAACTTCGACAACCGTTTGCTGTTCACGCCACACAGCACTTTCGGAACACTCTTCTGCTTCCAAAATATTTTCTCACTTTCAGAGGATCCTCCCCAAAATAGGATACCATAATTGAAAACCGTAATATCTGAAATACGCCAACGTGGCTGCATCTGGTTCTACTGTTTTTTATCTTTCTGACGGCAAACATGACTTTAGATCATTTCGGCATCATTAATCCAATATGAGTAGAAAAGTTCAGATTTAGTTGCAAAGCAATACCCAGAAATTATTCAATGATGTTTTTGTGTCGAATGCCAGTTCGTCATTCTCCAAATGGTGTCATCAACGAAAAGGTCTATTTTATCAGCATCTACATTTGCAACAAAAGCGGACCTAAGATGGACCCTGAGGCACTCCTCTGGAAAGCAAGATGACTTAGTCCCGATGAAGATTTTTTGCATACTACTACTTAGGTAACTTCTTATGAGGTCCAGGGCGATTCCCCTAATTCATTAATAGTGAAGCTTGTCGAATACTTTATGCTCAATGCTATCGAAGAAAGCATCAAATGCCTCACCAATGTTTTCAAGGACTTCCGTTATGGCTGAATCTACCGATTTGTCCTTCCGCAATCCTGTTGAGTGCAGAAAATATTTTTTTTCTCAGAAAATCTGATTAGCCTATTTTTAATAATCGTCTCCAGTATTTTTGAGATCACCTGGAGTACTGAGATTGGTCTGTAATCTTGAGATGAACCTGAGCCTCCGCTTTTAGGAGTCTTCACGTTAATTACAAAAACATAGGCCATTTTTTATTTTTATTTTATCCAGAATAATGTATCTTATGCTTCATTTATCAAAAGTCTACTATCAACCTTTCGAACTGTAATAGAACATAAGCAATTAAATTTGACTGCATTGACATCATTACGAATTGACAAAACGAAAAGTAAAATGTCTTAAGGTAGTTGGAAATTTGGAATATACTTCGCGCAAAAATTAAATGAACGAAAAAATTTTCTAAATTTTTTGGTAATTTTCAACAGAAATAAAAAAATTAAAACTTTAGTTTTAGAATTTTTTGCTAAAAACTTTTTGGAACGCCTTGCAATTCGTGCATAAGAAACAAAGAAAAAATGTTCGATAATTTTTAAGTTTTCTATTTCATTCTTAGGGTATGAAAAAATTTTTTCGACCTAGACCAATACATATTTCGCATAACCTATTTATTCAGCTTCAATATGCTTTTTACGGGGAGCAAGATTTTTGTTTCATAAATGTGACTCAATCTTTTTAAAAATCAATAATTTAATTTATTTTTTACTCTTTACTCAATTTTATGTTTTCAAAAGGGTGATTAAGGGAAAAAAATCCAAAACATTTTTGTTTAGACATTTCCACAAAAATTATTGGTGAAAATTGTGGAAAAAATATTTTGTCACGATTGAAAAAATTTCGTAAAAGTTTCTTCGAAAAACATTGAAAATATCGAGAAGAAAAACATTAATTTTGAAAAAAAAGTTTTTTGGAAAATTGAAAAAAATCACATGAAACCAAGAGGCCATTTTTGAATTACCTCGCCGAAGTTATGGACATAATCAAAACTTTATTTTTTTAAACGGCGCGAGGTCATACGAGTGCCTTTTGGTTTTATGTAATTTTTTTGAATTTTCCGAATTATGGTGGCAATTTTCGAAATTTTTGAAGAATTTTATTTGCTAATCAATCTACCGAAAACTCAAAATGAGTAAAAAGTACAACAAAAATTAAACTATTGTATTTTGAAAAGAGTCACGTTTAACGGACAAAAATCTTGTTTCCCTAATATTTTCAAAATTTCAATCAATCGGTCAAGGGAGATTACTGAATCGATGTTTTCCCACGAATCAAAAATCCTTTCTTTGGAAAATTTAATAAATTGAATAAACCCAAAAGGTCATTGAATTCAAAAACAATTTTTTCCATTGGTTTTTTTGATACGTTTTGAAGAAAATTTGACAGAATTTTTTCAATCGTGAGAAATTTTTTTTTTCAAAAATAATTTTTGCGGAAATTTTTAAAAAATTTTTCTCCTTAATTAATCAATCTTTCAGAAACTGAGAATTGAGTAAAAAGTAAAGAAAAAACGAAATTATTGGTTTTTAAAAAGATTGAGTCACGATTAAGGACCCTTGATCCCTTAATTTTTCAAAATTTCAATCAATCGGTCCAGGAAAACCGCTGAACCGATAGATCTAAAACCGATAAACCTAACCTTTTCCCCCAAAATTGGTGAATATACAATCGATTAATCAAAAAAAGGGAAATTGGCATTTTTTGCTCTTTTTTCACGTTAACTTTACAGGTGGATAAAATGTTTTCCAATCAAGCATGATAGATTTTTGAAGGAAATTTTGTGCAAAAAACGAAATGCACTTTGACATATCTAGCTTCCAAAAACCAAAGAAGAATAAACCTAATTTTGTACGTATATCAAGTAGCTAATTATTTTAAAAACCCCCCAAGTGACCCCAAGTCATACTGATTTCTCTGACGAATCTTTTATCGGAATCACCAAACCGTGATAAACTTCTATTTCGTAGTGAAAATTAATTACCCGGAAATTGAAAATTCTCAGCCGTGACAATACTCGTGGGCTGAAATGGCAATTCACGCATATTGAGTTAATACGAATGAATCTAATGTTCAAGGAGTGTTCTTTTTTCTGATAACAATCACTGGTTTTTTCGCCTTACTAATACTGCAAAAAATTATTTTATCTGGGTTTCGTTATAATACCAACCGCGGGGAGTGCTGAAATTGATTTTTATTTGATATATGGACAAAAGAATTCATGACCAGCACACATAATATCGATTAAAGCAATATTTCTGCACCCTAAATTAGTCCAATGTGATAAAGGCATCGGCACGGTCTCCAAACGGTTTTCAGAAGATTGGTTTTGCGGCGGCGGCAAGTCTTGTATAGAGGCTCATTTGTTCATATTTAAAACGAGAAAAATATCTTCCTTCTATTTTTCTGACTCGCAATTTAACAGGCAAAGGGTTCGTTTGCCGGATTATTACGGCATGAGAGCAGAGCCCCCCCTTCGAATGAATTTTCACGGGAAGTCATAACGTCCTGAAGTGACACGTATATCAGGGGAGTGTGAAAGTCGATAACCTCTACACAACCTTAGAAATTTACATGGTCTGTCGTTCAGAACGATGTTTCAGCCAAAGTAAACTACGACGAACACTTATCCCCTATCACTCAGATCGATACAAGGGACAATCGAAATTGTCGACACCTATTCCACCTATTCGGGTTTCGCGCTAATGACGACGCCAACATTGACATCATTTGGTCACTTCTTTTGATGTTGATGAAATGATTAAACGTAATCTGAGTGTCAAATGAATGATAGGAAGTTTCCTCATAAATCAGCCTCAATTTCCTTTCATTAACCACCATCTTGTACTTGGTGGAATGATTGTTGAAGAGAGCAAATACACTAATCTTTTATGACCACTATTTGTATAACTATTACGACTCTCATAATGAGGTTATGAAAATAACTCAACAGGAGCCAAGTGACTTGAGCAATAAATGATCGTGAATATGTAAAACATGTCTGTGTAATTTACTAGTTGTTTGAACTACGTGCATATCGACTGATACTCTCATTTCTGGTCGAGCGAATTCAACCACCATACTGGTTTCAGGAGTTTGTTGAATTTGAATTGTATTACATGCGAAAATATTACCGCCCAATAAAAACATCGGATGCGGCAATATTCTTCAATAAAAACTAATTTATCAAATATATAAAACCTGAGTTGAGATCTGCATGATGAGAATTATTTAACGCATCACGTCTCTATGACAAATACGCTTGCACCGTGTCTATGAAATTGAAGTTTTTTGCATACTACGTGCAATAATAGAATCCATTCAATTTAATTATAACAGTCTCCGTGCCAACATATGAATGACAAATTTAAATGTCGCTCTTTTTGTTCCTTAAAAATATTTGCTTGCACCATTAAATTAAAGATGTAGTTTAAACATTTTTTTTTTGAAAACGTTACCTATGAGATCTTGAACACGTTGGAAAGTGGACACGAAGTTATCTCTGTGGTCGTAAGCAGAGAGTGGAGAGGGTTGATGGTGTCATCACATATCGGTCCACTCCACTTCTAAAGGAGTTCCTCGAGGTAATGTCCTTGGTCCACTCTAATTTTTGATTTACATAAATTTTTTGCCTGAGGTTGTTGACGATTCATTTTGTCGTTTCTCTTTGTATGCAGATGACACAAATATCATTGTTTCTGACTCAGACGTTGGATCAGTTCATAGGGCGGATAAAGGATTCGGTTTGGTTGCTACATGGTGCAAGTGCAATGGTTTGATGTTGAACATTGCTAAAATAGAAGCCCTCTTTTTATACAGTTCGCTCTCCACGTTTCTTTGCTGATTCTGTTATAATAGATGGCAAAACTAAGAGCTTACTTAAAGTTTTTGGAATTTGTATCGATGTGTTCCTGAAATGGCACCAACATATTTAACAATATGTTGTCAATTAATGTTTCGAAACATCATGTGCACTTGAACGTACTGACAACCGTGTACTTTGCAAATTTCGAGTTTTTGATGGCATACAGCATAATTTTTTGGGGCAATAGTCCCCCAAAAGAGAACGTTGAGAAAAATGTTGAGGTTGCCTTCAGAGAGTCCTGCAGAGGTCTATTCAGAATGAATAATATTATGACTTTAATCAATTTTACAACTACTGCTCTGTCCAGTTTTGACATATTTCTATTTTATCATCTGTGATAATTGTTGAAATAAATGAGTGTTATTATTATTATTATTTTGTATTATTTCTTTTCTCAAAATTGCAGTCAACAATAAAAGTACATTTGAACGTTTCATACGATCATAAACTTGTATTTATTCAATTAAAAAATTTTTTTCAATACAACTATTGAGTGTGGTTTGACAATTTGATGATGTTAATAATGTTGCTTAGATACAGATCACAGCTTACTGTTCGACAATGACTTAAAAATATTCCATCATAAATTATACTTAAATTTTCAATATTTGTTCTAAAATTGACAGACTTTATTTCTTTTTTGATATGTATCATCTCTTTGATTAATCTTTTCTGATAGTTTGATTCTTTATCAAGGGTTGCCACATTATTGAAATAAAAATTGTGGTTCAAGTCGTGTGAATGTTTACTAAGAGCTGTACATTCATTATTTAATCGTAAAGAGTATTTATGGTTGTAAATTCTTCTATGTACATATTGTTTTGTTTGTCCAATATATTGTCTTGAACAATTTATACAAGAAATTTTGTATACTACATTCGTTTGTTTATTTTCATCTGTAGGGTCTTTTAATTTAGTGAAAGATCTATTTAGAGTGTTGTATGGTTTATTTGTTAGAATAAGATTATATTTACGTAAAATGTTTCCTATTTTTTTGGATAATGTCGGAATGTATGGTATACTAATATATTTTATATTAGAAGAATCTAATTCATTATCATTATTATTCTTATATATTTTGTTTGTTTCTCCTTCTATAACGCTATTTATTAAAGAAATGGGATAACTGTTTTCTACTGAAATATTTTTTACTCTATTAATTTGTTCTTTGCGTCTTGTTGGTTCAGTTAATTTCACTGCTCTATATCTTAAACCATCAATAACATTCTTCTTAAAAATTTTTGGCACACTTGAATTGAAATTGATAATCTTTCAGAATTTATATTTTTGGTAAACCAAGTTGTATTTATTTTGTTTTCATCATTATTATAATCGAAAGTTAGATCTAAAAAGTTTATAGTTTTGTTGTTATCCGTTTCTATTGTGAATTTAATTGTATTGTGATAATTATTAAATGCTTGTAATATATTGTCTTCTTCATTGATTGGTATTGAAAGTATTATATCATCTACAAAACGTTTGTATATTGGTATGTTATATGGAATGGTAGATAGAATATTTTCTTCAACATATTCCATTACTATATTTGCAATGGGAGATGATAAAGAAGATCCCATCGCTATTCCATATATTTGGCTGTAGCAAATTTTGTCAAATGTTAAATAAGTACGACTCAAACAAAGTTTTGTACCATTTGAAAATTGTTCTTTTGTTAGTGTAGTATGTTGTTCTAATTCATGCCATTTCAAATTTAGTATATCTACTGCAACCTCAACTGGAATATTTGTGCATAATAAACCCACATCTAGTGAAATAAGTCTATAATTTTGTGGAACATTTTTATTGCTGATGTATTCTTTGAAATGCCAATAATCTCTGATGAAAGATTGTCCCATACCAACAATTTTTGTCAGTATTTGGGTTAAATATTTAGAAAGGTTGTAGAGGGGGCTGTCAATATAACTGACTACTGGTCTCATAGGAACATTTTGTTTATCTAACTTTGGTAAACCATATATTTTAGGTACTAATCCATTGTTACAAATAGATGATTCTTAGTTTCAATACTAATATTACTACTATCATACCAATCATTTATCATAATTTTGAGTTTTTTTTTGTATTTTATTATATATACTGATTAGTATTATATTATATTGATTGGCATTGAAAGTATTATTTCATCTACAAAAGTTTGTATATTTGTATGTTATATGGAATGGAAGAGAGAATATTGTCTCATTATTATTATTATTATACATCCAAGACCTCCTCGGGATGACTAACTCGTGGTATATCGAAACTTTCTGTTAGTTCCTGTTGGCTGTTCATCGCATGTCCGCTTCAAATGGTGAATGTTCCTTGAAAGCCAAATTTTCCGGCACTAACTTATTTTTCACGTTACTCCAAAATAAATGTTCGCGCCACCGCGTCACTCAAAACGCGACTGTTGTGCAACTAAATGAAATGTGGGCCCCTAAAATATTTGTGTTGCATTGGAATATGAAGCGAATGTGGGATAAGCTGTTTCGCGGCAACTGTGTGCAAATTTGCCAACATAGATGGAAACGTTGAATAAATTATTCAGTTGGAAGGAAAAAAGCGAGCACATGATGGCGCCACATGTTTAATGTACTGTTAAGGCCGTTTTGGCAGCTTCCAGATCTTGAAAGTTCGAGGCACCAAAAATTTTCCCTATCGAATTAATTAGCTTTATCGCCCCTTTATATACGAAATTAGCTGGAAACCGTCCAGACAATTTGCGAATGTCACCGAAAGAAATGTACTTGAATGTTGACATAAATCTTCCGTAGATTTCATGGCTGCTGAAAATCGTTCGTATACGCTCATTAGAATGCTCCACGTAACGAAAAATTTTACGACTCGTCACCTCACAAATTTAGATTTCTGGCAGCGCCTGTTTCTATCGAGTGCCGCAATTGAAGCACCGGCATTTTATCGCTTCGACAGATCTCGAAATATGAAAATCGGATATGAAAATACACCGTTAATTTATTCAACATCATTCAAAAAATTAAAAACACGGAAATGCAATTCAGTGCGCTTAGCGGCGGGGAGCAGCTAGCTTTTGCCATTCGATCTCTTGAGGATTGACAAAATCGGGTCCTCTAATATTTCAAGTTTCGATCCGTCTCTGGTAATTATCTGTAAACTGTCCACTTAATGCGGCGTAATTTTGAATCGAGGAACCTGCGTTTTTGGTTTCTAATTAATCGTCACTCTAAAAACTCTCCATTAATGATGCTCCGAGTCAATCAGTTCCATTTAGTGCTATCGAATATGTTCGTCGCGCCTTGAATGTATTTAACTCACCTAATAGTTTCATCTGAAATGGGTAATTAAACGTTCAACTATATTGGACAAGCGGTTCGATGTTTTTCTCGGTGCTTTTGGTTCTCTGAATAAAAGCCCGATCTGGAAAAGCACCACTTGCATCTACTGTTAGTTCATCAACTGCTATTTCAAATCAGAAACTGTAACAGTTTAGGAGATAATTAATGATCGATACGTAGATTAGAAAATGCCATTAGACTTTCCAATATCCCCTCCGAACAACAAAATCGTTTTCAATCCTACCAACTAAATTCGGCAATGATTCATGTTGATGTCTGTTTTTGACTGCAGCTAATCTTTCATCAACAAGTTTGCGTTTAGTATGAAACGATATATTCCGAATTGCACTGTCGCGGGCAGTAATCATTCTTCTAATAGTTACTCTGGGTTATAAAATGAGGGTTGATCCGCACCCTATATTTTAGGCAATTACGTATAAATTAATAGAAGGAGCCCGCTGGCGCTGGAGGGACCTAGACAGAGATTAACGATTCCTTGTCGGTTCACCAAATCTCAGATTAATATCTTTGATTACACAAGTACGGATTTTTTGTCGCGTTTATCGCCTCAAATCTGTATTCTAATCTAACCGACAACGACGCCGAAGCAACGATATAATTATCAATTATTACGATATATTTTTCAAAATTGCTTTTCATTACAATTTTTTGTCAAGAAAATTACTTGCGATTACTCGTCGGTGAACGATGATCGATTGCACATCAGCGACATCAAAAGAGAAAAAAAAACCGTCCGAAATTTTCGTTCACGTGGACCTCGAATTCTGGACTATCATCCTGTTTTTTGCCATATAAGCGAAATCTCAGGAGGAAGCGGAATCTGCTCTTTCACCACCATGTAGATATCTATTTATCCGTATCGTTATTAATGATGCCCCAACGAAGAAATAACAGACGTTGATTAATTATGTCACATGATTTCAAAGTAGAAGGGGCGATTATAATGATATTATATATTATTCTAAATTACACCACCAACAACAAATGCTTTGTCTCCAGGGTAATCTGTTCGCGTCTACTATCAGACGTAATTGTAAACGTTGAAATTATGAAATTAATTTCATCGTTCGGCCGATAAAAGCGACGGGGTTGGAGAGGAGGTCGCGATGAACTTCACCGTTCTGCCTGTGTGGAGAAAGTTTATATATTGTTTTCCACGTGATTACACCTACTGAATGGGTTTTTTTTTGGTTTGAACGAAAAAATTTCTGGGTGACCCACAATGAAGCGTTTGTATTTTCCTGTTTTATCCCATAAGACGCCAGGGCGTTGCTTTTCATGGATGGCTGGTCAAACGATATTATTTTCTTCCACCTACTAACAAGACCCTGAGCCGTCATTACTAAATAATTTATGTTGCAGTGAATTAGAATTACAGAATATTTGCGCTACACGATCTCGATGGAATAAAAAAGGAGTGCTTGATATTCGACTAATTTGAGTACCTATTTGTAAATCGAAAAACTGAAATGAAATTTTATTGTGCAAGCTTAACTTGTTTTAATCATGATTAATGAATTGAAGATATGTTTATGTAAATTATAATGTCATGGCAGCGAATTTTTAATATTTTTTACTTGTGCTACGTACTCCACACTGTGAAATATGTTTCCAAAAATTTGCTCATAATACTTGTTTGTGAACGACGCCGAAATTTCATAGCCTGTAAATTATAGTAAACCATCAATTAACTCGTGAATCTCGTTGATATAAACTGATACTCTTAGCAAAAACCACAAGAAAAAAGTCATCCGTTATACAGTAAACCAAGCGTTGAAAGATCCAATGCGATAATTTTATTATCCAAAAGAGCAACAGTGGGAATATTTTCGTACAAGATATTCATTAAATTCATATTTGTGGCCCTGTATCAAAGGACAAACGTATAATTAGACAATAGGGGCTGAACGAGAAGCAAAAAAAAATTCGATGACGACAAAAGTTCAGAGCGTTTTGCATTTATACTTCATTGTTCCTCGAATATTCCAATAGTCATTTCACTATTTTGTTTTTTTCGTAGTAGCAAAATAATCTTTATTTTCACTCAATCGATACACAGGATGCCGCAAAAGTCGACGTCAAGCCGAAATCTTTCGACACAGTAAGTCATGATAGCTATCAGAAAAATAAAAACAAATCCAAGTAGTGTATTTGAAAAATTGTGGCCATCCAGAAAATGTACATCCTGTGACGATCTTTTCACTCTTGTTACTACATATATCATCTTTTTTCAATAATTTTCTTTGTTATGTAATCTCCAACATTTCGTCTTTGAAATTTAGCTAACTGCTCCAGCTAAAAAGTAAATGTAATTCATGCCCATCCAAACATTCCAAATTATTACTTTGTCCACTTTCAATCGACCATGCTGAAAAAAAAGTACTAAGCAAGTTTGGCAAGTAACTTTAAAAGTTGGGACAGTTAATAAAGATTCCAAAATGGTACACTTGCTAATTTATTTTTTAAATGGCGGTAATTTTTTTATTTTTACTTATTCAAAAATAATTCTAATGTAGACGTGGTTCTTTTCTAGGCCTTGAATTTTGAGATTCCAGTTGATATGAGACAGACTGAGTCATAAAACTAAGTGTGAATGAGACAGATAGTGACACTAACGTGACATCTTTTATAATTCAATTAATTTTAAACATTCGTTTGTAATAAATCAAAGAGCTGCATTTATTGATGTGCAATTTAATCATTTAATTTCAAAGCGTCACTATCTGTATCTCTCTTACTTTAAGTGACTCTCTCCGTCTGTCACGTTAAACCCTTAATGTGAGAGAGATACATACAGATTGTGACACTATGGAATTAAATAATTAAATTAAACATCAATAAATGTAATACTTTGATTTATTACAAGCATGACGAATGTTTAACATCCATTGAAATTACAAAAGATGTAAAATGACTCTCTCCGTCTCTTCACACTTGGTGTTATGACTCATTCCGTCTCATTCCAATTGGAATCTTAAAATTCACGGCCTAGAGGAGAGCGACCGATACATTAGAATCATTTTTGAATGAGTAAAAAAAAATAGTCAAGTATGTATTATACTGAAAACATAAGAAAATTATCGCAATTTGAAAAATAAATAAACAAATGTTGTACATACGCAAAAATTAAAGGAACAAAAAAATTTCCTGAAATTTTTGGCAATTTTCGAAAGGATGTATTTCTGTGAAAACTTGAAGAACCTAGTTTGAGAATTTTTTGATTAAAACTTTTTTGGAGCACCCGTTGCCATGCAATTCTTGAATAAAGCACAAAAAAAATGTTCCAAAATTTTTCCTTTTTATTTCAATTTATGGACATCCTTTGAAAATCTGTCATGCTTGATTGGAAACAATTTTTTCTCCACCTGTACCGTTAACGTGAAGAAACAGCAAAAAAATGCCATTTTCCCTATTTTTGGTTAATCGACTGTATATTCAGCAATATTAGGGGGAAAGGTTAGGTTATTTGCAAATTTATCAGTCTAATGTACCCCAAAGACCCCCAAAGTTTTAGAACTATCGGTTTAGCGGTTTTCCTGAACCGGTTGATTGAAATTTTGAAAAAATTGAGGAAACGAGATTCTTATTCCTCAAACGTGACTCAATCTTTTTTTAAAATCAATAATTTAATTTTTTTACAGTTTCTATTCAATTTTGAGTTGAGTTTGATGGGAAGATTGATCGGGAAAAAAATTTTCAGAAATTTTCCAAACATTTTGGAAATCCCAACAAAAACATTTTCAAAAATTGAAAAGGAATTTGAAAAAAAAATTTCTCATGATTGAAAAAATTCCGTAAAATTTTCTTCAATAAATACCGGAAAAATAAAAAAGAGCTACGGACACATTCAGAAAATGCTTCTTGATTTTTTGAATTTTCCGAAAAAAAAAATCTTCAATTTTTCAAAATTAATTTTTTTTTATTTGTTCGTTATTCTTTCAAGGAAATTCCACTGAATTTTATACTTTTTGTGGAAATTTTCGGAATTTATGGGAATTTTTTTCCTTAATCAATCTTCTGGAAACTCAAAATTGAATAGAAAGTAAACAAAAAATGAAATTATTGATTGTGTCACATTTAAGGAATAAAAAATCTTGTTCCCCTAATTTATTCAAAATTTCAAATAATGGGTCCAGGAAAATCACTGATTCGATAGATCGAATAATTCAGGGGGCCTATCGACTGTTTACCCAAAAAAAGGAAAAATGACACTTTTTTGCTCTTTTTTCACCTTAACGTTACAGGTGGAAAAAAATTTCTTTCCAATGAAACATGACAGATTCTTGGAGGAAATTTTCTGCAAAAAACGAAACTTCCTAACCGCTCGCTAGACGATTAGTTGTTTTAGAGATATCAGCAGATGAATGAAAAAACAAGCTATGCGATCTATGTATTGGTCTACATCAAAAAATTTTTTCTATATCCGTAGAGTGAAATCAAAAAGGTAACAATTTTGGAAAAAAAATTTTTGTGCTTTATCCAAGAATTGCATGGCTACCGGTGCTCCAAAAATTTCTAACCAAAAATTTTAAACTAAAGTGTTCAAAAGCTATATTTTCTCACAAAAATACAGTCTGCTGAAAATTGCCAAAAAATTTAGAAAATTTTTCTGTTCCTTTAATTTTTGCGGGAAGTTTATTTTGGAATCTACATTAATTGTGCCAACTTCTAAAGTTACTGGCCAAACTTGCAAACATACATTTTTTTTTCGGCATGGCCAGTTGAAACTAAACAAAGTGTCAATTTTGAATCTTTGTACTTTATACTTTTCAGCTGGAGCATACCATAAATTGTGGGCTCGAATTTAAAAACGAAGTTTTTGAGATTACATCCAAAAAAATAATTAAAAAAGATGATATTTGTAGTAACAGGATTGAAGTCACAAGATGCAGATTTTCTCGATTTTTTTAAATGGCCATAATTTTTTAAATACATTACTTGGATTTTTTTATTTTTCTGATAATTATCATGCCTTACTCTGTTGAAAGATTTCAGCTTGACGTCGATTTCTGGGATGCCTGAAAGTCTCAGTGACGTAAACTTGAATGCGCATCGATATACCGTTATTAGTTAATCGTGGATAGCACCTACTGGGATCATTCCGTAATATTATGGGCTGTCATCCGTCAAATTCGAAACAATTTCAATACATTATCCTCGCCATATTCATGTTACGTCTATGAAAAAATAACTAACATTTTACTTCTGCATATTGAATATTATGTATAGGTAACGTAATAAATAATTACCTAAAAATAGGAAAAATCAGGTTTAAGATTGCTACCGAGGTAATTATCATTCCAGCTGTCATCCATCCAAATCTTTTCTAGAACGCATTTCACTCTATTTTCATCAAATTTAGTCACGCATGCATAATTTGAGCGCATTCCCTTTGAGCAGGTGTTTTAAATTCGAGATTTGAATCCACTAGATACTTTCAGATAAGAAGGGCGCGTTCAATAATAAATGTTAATTAATGTTGATAAGGTAAATTGATGTAGAACTAGAATTAAAATACATTCCACTTTGGCCGTTTCTCATTAATTTTTATTCAAAAATTCTTCACCGGTTGATAGATTAATACGATTTTCAGTTGTCATCTAGCATTTTCTTAATGACATTAGGCTCATTTTAATTATTAGCGCAGTTTTTGTACTGTGACTTGCAGACAAATCTGAGCTATATAAGAAAATTGACATTCGACAATTTATCAAGAGTTAATTGGTGCGTGAAAAACAACAAAACCAATAAAACAATATTCAGTGATCAATTAACAAATAAATAGGAACCCATGTACGTAAGAGTGCAAAATATTTTGTCTTTATTATCACATCGTGTCATGAGCGAAACGGGAGCTGCGGTACCACAGTGCTTTTACTTACGCCACGCCGGACAATGTCCGGGGTCAAGTACAGTCGGTAGAGACTAGAGAAAGTATCGCGAATAGCACGTGTAGTTCATTTATCTTTGATCGAGAATTGGACACTCCTGGCCAAGACGGTGTCCCTTCCAAGACTCGTTTCCGGAAACGACTCATCCATTCTCGATTTTTTACGAACGTTCCTTTATATATTGTACTGGACTACTTTTTTTTCGACGTTCGAACAGAGCGTGTCTCGAATTCGGCACGGTCTAACATAAATAACCCCTTAGCCGATATAGAAACAGTTAGGTACTGCCGATTCGGACAGGAAACAGAGCGGGAATTGGCATGACAAGAAAAAGGCATTAAATACTTTGGAGGATCAGAATCCGACCATTGAGCTGGGTATGTGATGGAAAAACCGTACTTTTATCTTATGCAGTGTTTGGTGGTGGAATGCACTCTTAAAAATCAAATTATAAATACTATGTACAAATAGCTCTTCAATATTATGCATTAACATTAAGTATATTTGATCTACAAATAGATGTTTTAGTAGTCGTGCTAATGGTGTGGTTGTAGAAGACCGCGAAATTTATGGAATCACTTAAACGGTGAGAGTTTTATTTCGAGAGCACTTGTAACGGCAAAAAGTATGACGCGAACTTGGACGAAATTCAATTAAACGATAATAGGTGCCTATTAGGGAGAAAATTTTTCCTCGGAAATTTGGCAAAGCCAAAGGTTGAGTTTATAATTCCCATATGTAGGCCGATCAGCACCCTTAATCAATTCCGACGTTAGCGTTTACAAAAGCATAAAATCCGATGCGGCAGAACAAGGGTGGTAAATCAACGGAAATGGAAAACTAAAGAAAACAATGCAGTCAGTTTGCGATATCAGGAAAGGCAATTATATTTCATAAGTATGTATACATATTTATGTTTGACATAAGCTTTGACATTAAAAATGTGTTCCTTTGTTTAGGGATATCGCATTACATACACGACTACAATAAGCAAATTTTCATTAGATTACTCCAACCATAGACAAGTTGATGGATGGATTTTATATGGAAGGCATGTCTGCTTTGAACAGATAATGTGTCCTCGAAATATCCCCGTTTTGCTTATACGAATTTCAAGAGACCGCAGATCTGGTCACGACACGCGAAGAGATTTATTATATCAATCTTTGAACTTTTTCATTCAGAGAATTAATTAACTCAGTACGATAGGTCAAAGGCATTTATTTTCTCTATTTGTGTAAGTTTTAAGCAATGACATTTGACGTGAACTGTTGTATTTATTGGGAATTGGATAACGCATTAAAATATTCGCCTCACTATTTAAAAAGGTCGAATTTTATTTCATAAATCACTCTTGGAATCTCTTTTTAATGTTAGGTCATTCCGAAATGTGGACGAAAATATCGATTAAACAAAATGTCGCGTGGTCAGTTTAAAGGCTAACATCGAAATTTATTTATTATCGAAAAGCCAAAAACAATCGAAATGGAAATTTAGATGTCGATAGATATTTCAGTATGGGGCGTCCGTAATTAATTTAGAAGTTGGGAAGTTTTGCTAAACTGGACGCTCAGTCGGATTCAGCCCCGGGCTCACCACTACCTCTATTAATTTTGGTATATTATCCATATGACATTTCGGTTTCAGCGGCCGCGGTATCGCCGTCATTTTTTATCTCGATACGCCGGAGAAAAATCTGTTTACCGCTATGAGTTGTATGTCATTTCATTCGTAATATATCGAGTTATGGACGATGCCGAATAACAAGCCATACGTTCTGTGAAACACGATTGTATTGAATTCAGACTTTACCCATATTTATACACTCCAATCAGTGATATACTGTACTTCTACCTGCATTGTGACTGCATTCATTGTATCAAGATTTGAAAAAGGGAAAAGATGTATGTTTATATACGTGCATACTCTATATAGATGTAGAAACAATTTCTAGCCACGGGCCAAACATTTTCGATATCCGGGCTGAAACACGGAATACACTGGGTTGAATTGCCAGAAGCCCAGCTGAATTTGATCAGTTGCCCAAACGTTCCCTTATCGATAATCACATATATAAACGTATTCAAATATTGACAAATCATTCGGATTTTTTATTTTTCTTTATTTGCTACATATCGAGATATCGAAAAACAACACCATTTTGTATTAGAACTTTTGAATCGAGAGCCGCTATTTTGAAATTATGCATTCAACCAACGTCAAAACAGTCCTCGTTTTTTTAATATACATCAAAATATCATGAAATGAAAAAAATTATCAAATACAATGTGAAATGAAATGAAGTAGTTGTGTTAATCGTTAGAGAGCACGCTGAAATGATTCAAAATTAAAATTTTTTCCAAAAGTTATTATGATATCAATTTTTCTCCAGCCAACAAAATGATACATTTGAGGAATTTTCTTTTATCGATTTGCTTCACTGGAAATTCTCGTTAGAAACGAAATTCTCTCGTGCTAATATCGTTTAAATGCATTTTATGCGAAATTTCAAAGGTGAAACTACAACTGAATCTCGTGTGCAACTTTATGCATTGTCCCTCATTTCCAAGGAGAGAGACATTTAATTTAGTGAAATCATTTGAATACGGCGCTTTTACTCCGGACAGAAACACCTTTTGAGAAGACGGTCATGATTATATCATTAAAGGGTTCATTTGAAACTCACATTTTTTGAATTTAAATAGGAAGCCATGGATCCTGCGATTGTCGATATCACGCTTACCCCGTTTAACCTCTTTATGGTCATAGATTGCAACTTTTGTTGAATAAACCATTGTTTACTCACCTGGAACAAAAAAAAAATAAAATAATATAACTAAATATATATAAAACAATGTATTAGATACTAGTTTACTTTTAGTACAAGTTAAATCTTTTGAAACTAAAGGACAATTTATAAAATTCCACGTTTTTAATTTTAATCAATAATTTATAATATGTATTAAATGATTAGAATGCATTCCTCACCCTCACAACTTTTAGCAAAATACTAATAATAGTGATATTTATTGCAACAGACATTTATCAGGTAAACAAAATCTGACAAAGATATTTTAGTAATTGTATTATTTTTGAAAGTCTTTTTTAAGAGCTTTTCTGAGATTTGAATTAAAATTTGTAATTCGAATCTTAATTTCGCGCAGTTTATTTTTCGATTTTGCACTATCGTTGAAATATCCACGTACAAAAAGCTATAACTTTTTTACGCAATTGTATCGAGTGCTAACAATTCCTATTCGTGTTGTGAACGAGTCGTTCACTTTGACCGGCACACTTGAGTGAACGGTAACGTGCCGCTCACTCGAGCGAATGACCGGCACCATTGAATATATATATATGGGTGATTCTTTTTCAAATGAAACAGACGCTCGCAATTCTTTTTGGAAATGCGTACGGAGATGCACCTTGGTGGAAACGACAGCTGAAACCTTCAGCTTCCTCATGCTGTATGCTGTTTTTTTTTCAATATGAGGATTGAGGCTGCCCTTACCGAAAATAATGCTCACTCCCACTGAAAAAAATCAATTATCCTCAATTTAAGTGACTTATTCCTGAGGTTATCATCTTTGAGAGTAAAGATTCGTATTCTACATGAAAAAACGAAGAAATTCTCTTATTACAACTCTTTTTGAAAACCTCTCATTCCGCGCGGAAATTGAGCGAGAAAAATTTCCGAATTTTTAACCTTTAAGGGGCTGAAACTCGTTTCTGGGGTAGGATCACAAAAAAAAACATAAGACAAAAAGGATTTATTTATTTGAATCAAACACAAATTTCTCCAGCGGCAAATTTTATTAAAAACATACATGAAATTTCGGAAAAAATGGTAAAATTGATGTTGGAGAGTTTATTATGGTTCAAACATTGTTGTTGTAATTCAAAGATATGCTAAGACTGTTTTTTTAGATCATGTTTATCATACTTTATAATGAAAAAAGGTAAGACGAAAAAAAAATCTTGCCAAAGCAAAATTCCGCGATGTTGCTTGTCAGATTCATCTGGCATCGAAGAAAAATATTATTTTTGCACGTTACATTTTTGACGCCCCATTCTCGTGAATAAGGAACATGACTTTGCATCCTTTTTGAAACCTAAGTGATTTTTACCAATTTTACCATTTTTTCCGAAATTCCAATCATGTTTTCAATAGAATTTGCCGCTGGAGATGAAAAATTTGTGTTTAATTCGAAAAAATTAATACTTTTTCTTATCCTAACCCAGAAACGAGTTTCAGCCCTTTAAAGGTTTAAATTCGGAAATTTTTCTCGCTCAATTTCCGCACGGAATGAAAAAAGTTGTAATAAAAGAATTTTTTCGTTTTTTCATGTAGAATACGAATCTTTACTCCCAAAGATGATAACCTCAGGACTAAGTCACTTAAATTGAGGATAATTGATTTTTTTCGATGGAATTGAGCATTATTTTCGGTAAGGGCAGCCTCAATCCTCAAACTTGAAAAAAAACAGCATACAGCATGAGGAAGCTGAAGGTTTGAGCTGTCGTTTCCAACAAGGTGCATCTCTGCACGCATTTCCCAAAAAAATTGCGAGCGTCTGTTTGATTTGAAAAAAAATCACCCATATATATATTATATTCTTGAATACCTTGGGTTTCGCCCTTTCGAGTGAATAAAACCATTTGTTTTATTTAATCTCTATATTTCGCCCAAAATTTGGGCATCCTCGGGAGGAATACAAATATTAAATTGAAAATATATATGAAAAACGGATTTTGAATTTGCAGAAGTTATACAAGATATTCAAGAATATAATTCACCGACCAAGAAACGTTTATATGCTATATATATTATATATATTACAAATTAAAAAAATGTATAATGTGTTCTTTTCGCTCTGCTGACGTGAGTGTGCCGTTCAGTATCATTTGTTAGTTCTCAGTCCGAGAAAATAATTGATTTGACAGCATTCGTGTCGTGGTTAGTGCCGAAACCCGGGAATGAATTTCAAAATCATGGGCGCCATAACAACAGGTTTAACGACCAACACCGGTGGTGAATTTCGGGAATCATTAACAATCAGTGAACCTTGATTAAACGGATTCATTCCAAGAAAGGAGGGCGCCGAAGGCGCCCCCGGGGCCGTTGACGGCCCCGGTTAAGGCGCCGTAGGCGCCCCGGCGCCGGAGGCGCCTTAATTCGTCTTCCAGAACCTCTCCTGCTGAATAAATAACTGACGTAGACGTAGATCACAATTGTTAGAAAAATTTAATACGTGTACGAGTTATACGAATTCCAAAAATATATATTTTTACAAAAGAAGTAAATTGGTCTCAGGAAAATATTCTGTTTTAACTATGTGTATGCTATTAAAGGGAACTGGTGACGTGACTAGTTTCATTTCCCCTTTCATGTTCATTATTTAGCTGTACAACACATCGATATTTAGAATATTTCCTTCATTATATATTTTATACTCGCTTCTAGTATTGGGCCGCTCAATAACGAGTCGTTCACTTTGAACGGCACACTTGAGTGAACGGTAACGTGCCGCTCACTCGAACGAATGAGCGGTCCACTGGAAAAGAGCGACTCATTCCGATCAAGCGGCACCTTCAGAATGAACGACACTCTCAAATTGTGCGACTCCCCGGAAATGAACGGTTCTTTCCAATTGTGACTGGTTCAATATGAGTTTCAATGTAATGTAAACCTTCCGATTCGAGTAAAAGTGTTGTCTGGAAATTTATGCTCACAAATATTCAATAAGCTGTTTCGCAGTTTGAATGAAACTGCGAAACAGCAGAAAAATCCGAAAATTAGGCGATAAATCAAATTTCATGAGGGTGACTTTTCAAGATTACGTGCTTTCTGCTTTTAATGATTTCATATTTAAATTGTACATACATAGAATTCTAAACTCATTTCATACATTGGTGATGTATATAAGTTTTACAGTTTCCGAGATATTTTAAAAAGGTGTTTTTTAGATAAGAAATGATGAAATATTTTTTCTATGAATTATCGCCTTGAAATTAATAATCAGTAAAAAAAAGTAGCACATTTGATAATGAAGCGAAGAAGGATGACGTATAGAGCAAACGATGATGCAATTCCAGTATCGTTCGTACGCTCGTTCGTTTCGTATGAGCCTAGTGTCTCCAGTTAATATTCGTTCGTTCGTTCAAAATAACAAACTACGGAATGCCACGGCCACAGTGCCACAGTGTGGCGTAGCTCACTGTACGGTACTTTGAACGAACGAACGACACGAGCGACAAGAGCCGGCACGAACGACTCGACACTACTCCTTATTACTGATAATCTCAAAAATTTGTAGAATTTTAGTCATTTTCATTACTCTCAAATTAAATATTACAAAAAATACATACATATATGACATTTAAGTGATTGTAATATATTATGACAAAGTCGTTCGCTTCGTTTCATTATTGACAGTTGCCGCTTCATTCCACAATCCACACTTGAAAACTTTTACACCACTTAAGTTAATTTGAATTTCAAATACGATTTCGTTGGATGAAACGTTGTCTGTTTAATAAAATATAATTTCCCAGTAACGATCTAAAAATATTTCGAGCGAACAACAAAATACCCCATTACATGGGGCGAAAATGAGGATGACAGCTTGAAAACGTGACTAAAAACCGTACTTTTCTGTAACTACACTTCTACTAACACCCTCAGCTTCCTTTCCCCTATAATCGGTATTCCTTTCTCAATCATAAGAGCGACTATGATCGTGACACCGACACCTTGTGAGCAGATGGTGTGAGAAGCGACACGCTCCCCAAAGGAGCTGAAGTTTATCGTTCGGCGCTGAATGCATCGAGTACTGGTACGCAATAGAAAGTGAGAATTATTCCGCCATTAATTGGAGAATTCTTTGTAGTGGAGGAAAAATGAAGAGGAACGTCGAAGTCCCCGGTTTAATGAGCGGCGAATGGAAAGAGAACCATCAGCTTATTTGGGAGCTGCTTGTCAATAAATGTTCGATACAACTGTTACCCGGTAGCCAAAAATCCAGATTAAAAGATCATAAATATTGAAGGAGCCTTCTTTAATCTTTTGATCTCATGCTTTAATGCGGTACATACTTCAATTCGAATCGACACAGGCAGATGCCAATTACGAATGTATACCTACTTAACTATGATACCAGAACCCACCCCGTCATTTGGTATTTACATTAGCAATCCTCGACAAAAATCATTCGAATTTATAATAAGATTTCATACAAAATGTCTCTTTCATTCAACTTCGTTAAACTTTTCAGCTGCTCGTTCAATGTTTAGTTTCTTCATTCGCAGTTATCTCGATATTCCTACATCACGACTCCGGCATTTTGAGAAAATTTAAACGCGAAAGCGGTGTAGGTGATGTCATTTTTATGTACAATATTAATAATCGTTTAAAATCAAGGATTTATAACTGTGAGCCTGTTCAATGCGTTTAATAATCAATAAATTCTAAACGTTCGGGATAAATGATTCAACTCTAAATCATTTGTGCATCGGTATATATAAAATAATGGTTTCAGGCGTGATGGATTTGATATTGTTCGCGCAACAAGCGACTGAAAAAAATAATTTGATTTCAGTTTTTTTTTTTTCAAGAAACTCATTAATTTATTTGATCACCAATAAACTTATTAAACGTGTTTTTACAAAATCGTAAGCAATAAAGATGTGGATGAAAGCATCACGATTCCCAAATCGTATCCAATACGACGTTATATGTTAAAACGTTTCGGCTACCTGCAGCTGACACTAAAATACCAACGACTACTTGAGGCAGATCGAAATGAGAAAACGAATTGAATATCCGCAATTTAACACTGGATAATCCGTTCTTCGGGGTTCAACCTTGCCATATCCATGATTGTAATTTTGTATATGCCCATATTCGCGAATCTGTTTCGCCGAGTTCAAAGCGAAGAGCGAACAGGAAATTAGGAAATCACTTTATATGAATATATTACTAACAATCAGTCGGTCCTCCGAAAACGAATTAACGCTACCTCAAATGTTGCTGAGCCGCGCATAAATAATGTCTATATCCGATATAATTGGGATGTCTATTAGTCCGAAAAGAGGTGCTAAATTGATGAACGATAGTTAAATGGTTTCCGCAATTAAAGAAAATTCTTGAAGATGAGCATATATCACAAGTAATGCGTGCTTTTATGCTCCGCACTCACCGCATAATATTCTACATTAGGTACACCATAAAGAGTGCAGAAGTTACAGCGTCGTTCAAGACCCGTATCTACTTGATGTCCGGCTCAGTCCTTGACCTCTACATCTACACCACAGTGCTACAGTACAACATGTAGTTCTGGGGGTTGTTAAATTAGTAGTAACAATTGTCAACGCCGATGTGGCATTAATTTCAATTTGCAGAAAACATCGAATTTTTAGTCTTAATTAGAGCCAAAATCTAATGAGCCATTCAAATTAAAAGAAATTAGGGCTCATATAACTCGTATATAGGTTAGAACTGTCAGAACGGACAAATCTCAAAACAATGGTTAAACGATCTGGAAAAGTTTATTTTACATTGGGTCTATTTGTGTGGACCGCCGTCCGCCATCTCAATTCCATTAGACATTTCGAGCTCTTTACATATGCAATATTGTTCTTTTCCCCGTGACATTTCCTAAACATGGGTAGCAATGCATCTAATAACGTTCGGGAACGTTCTCCCTGGGCAGATATCGTGAAATACCTGACCATAATTCATGTTAATCTCAAATTTATGAATCGTTCTGAACTCACGAATATTGGATGCCACAAGCTCGGTCTACACAATTCTCGAGATTATGTATTTAAATTCTGTATATCTCCTCTTTGATTGTCGATATTTATAGTGCTGGCTTTTGAGGTCCGAAACAAAACGAGTGAAAAAACCATTCATGTTCAATATTTCAAATCGATGTCCATCTGAATTGTTCGTTCGTGAAGACTAAAAGGTTGAGATTTTTTTCATTTGCATTGCCTGAATGAATGCTCGATGCTCACTTTGTCAAGTCGGAATGCGAAATGCGTAACGAGGGTTTATTTTGAGATCGGCGAATATTTTGAATGTTAATCGTTTTTATTATTCAAATCGTTCTGATTCGAGTAATGGATCAATCAGGAAGATTCTCGCTATTCTATTGGACGATTATATTCAAGACTTTCAATCACGTTGAAATCATTGTCAATCAAATTTTTACTGAATTAATGGAAAATGATTATTTCGTTCATTTAAGGTTGTTTTTTTTTTGTTTTCTAGAAAATTTGTTTATTAGAAATTCATTCCAATATGTAGTTTGTTTAAGCAGTTATGCCAAAGTTAGTTTTTTCTAAATATATGCTTTAATTTTCACTATCATTTTATTAGTTTTTCGCTTCTTTAATATAGAAGATGGGAAAATTGGGAAAAAAATATTACTTATTGGGGAAATGAAATGAGTGCGGAAAGTCGACGAGTCAGTTTGACGAACGAGGCGAAGCGAAGCGGAGCCGATTGAGACTACCACAAACGATGAAATCCGACTTTCCACGAGCAATGAACGACATTTTCCAGGCGATCACAAAAATCGAATTAAATCAAGAATCATTTATTAACACCAAGTAATTGAGAATGGCTTCCACGTGAAACTGAATAGTTCAGTCTGCATTCTTTAGAAGGCAACTACAAGAAATTATAAATTACTACATTCGATATTCAGCGTTATCTAACCTCATTTCAAAATATAAACTATAAATAACATTCGTTAAGCTAGGGATAAAACGTTCCGGTGACATCAAAACTTGAAGTATTTAAGAAAGATTTCTATTTTCATTTATGAAATTGGTAGTGATATGATTATTCCAATAGTTAAAAACAAACAAAGGATTGACAAATTCTTGTTCCGTCTTTGTAGAGTATTGATGTCGTTATTGAAGGTGGAACTGTGCGAATTGATTCTTTTTTACTATTAAGACTATAACTTTCAGTTATTCATAGTTGATGACGTAGTCTCCGCTATTTTTTTTTACACATTTACAGATTTCTCAATTTGTTCAAAGATCTATGATTGCAATAATGACGAATTGAACCGCTTTAGTTATTTCATTATTAAAGTAGATCTAATGATAGTTTCTCTTAAGTTCTTGTAGGTCATCCACTTCCTTGATATTTGATATAAGATTTACGAACTAAATTTCTCATTATACGATATTCATCTACTTAGCGTAGATTCGTTGTTGACGAAAACACTTTCCCGCACGGATAGAACCGGTTTTATCCGTACGGGAAGCCATCCCCGCACAGCTGCGTACAATTGGTAACGTTCTACAGTAGGTATGCGTGGAGATATGAACTACTTTCGTAAGTAGTCCCCTGAAATAGTATATTTCATAACGAGTGCAGAAATTCGATGATTTCATGCGAGTGTCAGTTTGACGAACGAGGCGAAGTGAAGCAGGGCCGAGTGAGACTAGACCCGAGCAATAAATCTGACTTTTCACGAGTAATGAACGACACTTTTCAAGCGACCACAAAAATGGAATTATAAGATAATTACTTTGAAAACACAGAATGAACTCTTCATCCAAAGTCGAACTGAATATTTCAGTCTTCATCTTCTAGATAGCGAAAATAATAGACAACTTTATTTGTTTATGTTATTTCATACCTTCCTTTTAGAATTGTTAGCAATAATTCTCACGAGTTTTATATAGAAGCCCCCACTATTTCTGGAGGAATATTCCCATCACTTTGCATGTTATAAACGTTTTTTCGGCTCGGATGAATGGATGCTCGTTAATACTTCTATCACTTCGAACAATATTTACGACGTTTCTTTGATAAATAATAACCGCAGAAAATATTTCTCATCTGTGGTGACAACTTAAAATCCAATTTATCTATGACAGCAAATTAAACCAAGCTGAAGGAAGTAGTCCAAATCAACTTTTTCTATAATGACATTGTTGCAAGTAATATTCAATGTAAGCTATATGAACTATTCAAGCTATGTCTGGTCTTGACGTTTGTTCTACTCAGGATATCTTTGACTATAAGGATGACAGGAAAACCTAACCTAATTTATTTATGAATCTAGAATTGAAAAAGTGGTGAATTGAATCAAGTTATTCTTTTCGTTAATGGTACGGTGAGTTCTTTTAAATTCTGATACCTGATTCGCGTCATTAATGTTTAATGAGATATACACTGCGCAAAAAGAATTAACGCACGTTCTGAAAGTCTCAATTTTAATGAAAGTTAACTCTACATTGACTTTATAACTTATATTTTATGTTCTCTCGGGAAGGTTTTGAACGAAACAAGACACATTAAATGAAAGAAAAATTCAGGATTTCACCGAATCTTATGTGAAAGAAGAGAAATAAACAATATTCAAAATACTGGAATGCTGATAAGTGATACTACCGCTCGATTAGAGTTTATCGTTTCGATAGTCGAACTATTTCAATGCAAAAACTGGTTTTAAGTGTCAGCTACATTAACTGACTTCTGGTGAAAGACATGCTGAGTCATTAAGGGTAGCTGGATGATTTTCTGAACTTCTCAGCCTTCTATTGAGGTTGTCCCAAATCTGCTCAAACGGATTGAGATCTGGACTTCTTGATGGCCATTCCATTCGAGAGACTTCAAAGTACTCCTGAACAATGCGTTAATTTTTTTGCGCAGTGTACGAACTAAATTTCTCATCTATTTCCATTTACTTGGCATAATTTTCATTTCGATATCACCACTCTCCCGCACGGTTCAAACCGGTTTTAACCGTGCGGGAAAGATATTCCCGCACAGTTGCATGCAATTGGTAACTTTCAACAATATATCAGCATGACGATATGTATCACTTTCGTACGTGGTATATTAAACATTCGTTAGCAATTTGGAGTAAAAATTTGAAATATCGTTATTTTATAATATATTATTCCTGAAAACATTTCGATCTTTCCTCTAAGTGTATTATTAATTGCTCAAGTTTGCAGATTTTGGTCGTGATAATTTTTTCCATCTTCAATCAATATTTTTGGCTAACAAACATACAATAATAATGCATCATTGTGTCAGAGGAAATGATTTGTTTATTTCTATTGATCATGTAACTTAACCAACATAAAGTTGCCCCAGACATTCCATAAATTTTGATTGGGTAATCTTCATTCAAGTTGATAAATGGTTGGATATTTTCCCGACTATATATGAAAACTCTTACAATCAGATCAAAAATGAAGTACAGTATATCGATATTCGTTAATCTACTCAAATAATTCCCTTTCCCGGGATTCATAAACAAGTTCGATAACCCAATTGTTGTATTTCTTGCGATAGGTTCAGGTTACGGTATGAGAAAAATCATTCGCAGAAACTAAAGTCTTCAGGTGTAATTGGATATGTTCGCGTTTGAATTTTTTATCTACTAGAATACATGTTGAGCATGCGATACACGTGGTTCTAAGCGCATGTTAGACAAGTTTTAATGAGAAATTAAACCCTACTATTCCGATAACGATCCAAGCCTTTGAAAAGAACGCTGACTTCGTGGGTGTTAAATTTGTTATTTCGTTATGATTCTCCGAGGAGCTTATTGACTATACTGCTTGTATTACAAATACCACTTTGGAGGTACGCCCACATAAAACGAAAGCTCACCGATCATCTCCACTGTTCGAGAGAAATCGGTGGACAGTATCTCAAATAGAAATTCTAATTATAATACAAGGATATATAAAAGGACGGGCATTGTTAATGAATAATACGAATTATCGGTTGGAGTTATCGAGAAAATGGACTTCTTTGCGTGGCGTTGTTTATGTTGCTAGACAAACAAATTCCATCCACCCTATTTCCAATATTATATTCGTTACCCAAAAGCTAAAGTCTGTTGCCTCAGCGGATGACCGACGTTTTCCAAATTAAAAGCAAACTTCTAGTCAGTTTACTCAATAGATGTATGAGGAAGGCCCCGCACTTTATCTAATCATGAGTGTGCAGCTTGAAGAATCTTTCAAGAGATTCAGACACAGTTGACTTTTTCCAGCGAAATCGTAAAATGTTTCAACTGATATGAAATATTTGGTCGAATTGTTTTCTTGTATACGATGCCTTTTCAGTGTGTCGTAATTGCTTCCTACCGAAATATCGATAATTCCCGGCCAGTTCTACTTTCAACGAAACAGAGCCGTAACTTTTATTGCAATATAATTTCGAATTTCAATTCACGGATAAAGCATCGTATCTCTCGACGTTTTATGGACCACTCGATGTGTCGTAGAGTTTCTGTTTATCGTCGGTCAACTATAAACCACTATTGAAGCTGGTTCAAAGATGATATTATCGTAAAAAAAACTATAACATTTTATTAGTGCATATAAAGAGAAAAGTGCGATCTTAAATAAAAGAGAAGTAGCACAAACCTAGGGAACAACATCGTGATCCACGAATACCAACTTTTTTCAGTGAAAGTGTTAACTGTTATCGGTCTCCAATCGGATAATAAGTTTTCTTGAACTCGACGCGTTCATTAACTATCATTGAATATCGTACCGTTCGAAATATTTTAATGATGTTCCCTTTTCAACGAACACGGAATGTGACAGGTACAGGGCACTTATCCGTCTTAAAGGGCTGTTAAAAAATGTATGCATTTCAAAAGAGGATTCAGTATTCTAATGTCCGTACAGTACAGACTCCGCGGAAAGGGAGAGTGACACAAAGTATGACAAGTTGCTAGGGACCCACAACTCAAACGAAGATAGACCTGGGGCTTGAATATAGTACATACATATACAAGCTTTTTACGCTGCATCTCTATCTATGAGTTCGAGTGAGGGATGAATGGTTCAGCGTTCGCGAACGAACTGGTTCAATACACCGTCTTCCGCTTATTTTCTTGAAGCTCCTCACGTTTGGAGTCAATCAAGAAATTGATGAAATGCTCCGGAAAAACGAATCGGTTCAATCGAATGTAAGTCAGTTATAATAAACGTGCAAGTATCTATTCAGCGGGAGGACGCGGCAGTTGAGACAAATTAATTTTTAAACGAATAAATTAGTCATAATTAGCTGTATCAAAATATCATCAATTATCAAATTAATTCGGGTATCAGACAAGAACAACAAACGCCATTAACTAATTTAAATCTAACAAATCATGTTGCTGAATTACAATTTGTTCCCGCAGATTAACGTCATTAAAACACCCGCTTTTGCGCTATTTTACCACGGAAATAATTGAGGATTACTCAAAGAAAATATCCAACTACGTGGATGGAATAGAGGAGATTAGAATAAGAAATGAATTAGTTTAGTTACTGTTGCACTGCTGAAGAAAAGTATTCACCCGATTCTTGCTGGCGCTGCCTCAGCGGGGCCCCTTTTTCGCGGGTCTTATTCCAATATTTCCAATTACAATAACTGACAGATTGCTAAGGGCGGGCGCACACTGTCAGAAATTTTCTAATTTTTGTTTCTAATTTTTTTTTTCTAATGTTTTTTATATTTATATTTTTCCTAATAATACACTTCAGAATCACTTAAAATCACTTCAAAAACATTTGTTTTTCGAATTTCATGAACACGGAAGAGACGTCCTCGACGGGCACGAAAGCTATAGCACACATCATTTGCGCTGCCTCTTTTACATTAGGTTAGTTTTAGGTTAGGTTAGTTTTAGGTTACGTCTGTTTTAGGTTAGGTTTGTTTTAGGTTAGGTTTGTGTTAGGTTAGGTTAGGTTAGGTTAGTTATTTTATTAGAAATTTTATGTATTAGAAAACCAAAATTAGAAAAAGTGTCCCATTAGCAAAAATAATAAGTAAGAAAAAAAAATTATTAGAAAAAATTAATTAGAAATTCTGTAAAAATATTTTATTAGAAATTTTATGTATTAGAAAACCAAAATTAAAAAAAGTGTCCCATTAGCAAAAATAATAAGTTAGAAAAAATAATTATTAGAAAAAATTAATTAGAAATTCTGTACCCCAATCCCGTCGCCAGATGAACATCAAGCAACTGAACTGAAAATCGCCGGATCAGAATTTCTGACGTCCATCCGGCGACGGTGAGAATATTTCTGATAGTCTGCGCCCGCCCTAAATATGAAAGTAGACGTGGAGGGATACAAATTTTCTTTAGTATGTACTGGAGACGTCGCCGTGAATAATAGAATTCGGTGAGGAGTTTTTTATTATCCTCGAACTCCTCGAACATTAAAAACAAAGCTGCAAATTGTTTCTATAGTCTGTTGAGGGATTGAAAGTCGGACTTGTAGGGCTCTTAACGATAAACACGGGATCTTTGTTGACTATTTCAGAACATGCTTATCTAAAATTAGGTAATTCGGTTAAGCCAGGTGTACACCCCTAAATTGTCAAGAATATCATTAAACAGTCGAGATTGACGGAGATGGAGAAACAGAAGGTGACGAGGGATGAAGTTCAGAAGTAAACAACTTGAATTAGGTACATCCGAATGAACGCGTTGGGTTCTTTTTCAAATAAAACGATTTGGGACATTTTATGAATTTACGTAGACCGAATGGATGGTAAACAGATCCAGTGAAAACGGAACACGAAATAATCCAGTTTGCTTTAATTTTGAATGGATTCATAAAATCAGATATCTTAACGCAAATCAAAATGAAACGTGACAATAAAAGAATAATTTGTCAACAAAATTGAATGTAAATGAATTCTAGGGACCGTTTTGAAGCTAAACAGATATCGATGTTCACACGCGTCGCGCAAAACGCGTTTGCCCCAGGTATCTTATAAACTTCCCGGATTTAACATTAATTCCAGGACTGCAAATCGCGAGAATATTTTCGCAAAGTGAATATTGCTCCATTAGCTTGGTAACCAACTCCTTTAAAACTAATCTGAACGTAGTGAACTAATTATAATCTGCTAATTAAATTTCGAAAGGAGACATTGACAAACCGCAAAATGTCCTACTAATCGCGTAATATTGCTTTCGGTTTTTGCATTCGCCAAAGAATTGTAAAGATGCAGAACTTCCATTGTCTATAAGCTCCTTCGCACCCCAATACCTAATTGAATCCTCATCAATCTACAACGGTAGGGTATCCACGGAGGCAACGTCGCATGCGGAAAATTTAGCTCATTTCCACAAAGAGTATTGTTCTACACGAATCCCCGTTCAATGAAGTCGGTTTAAGTCGATGAAAAAGAACATTTATGTAGTATAATAAGCTCGTTCGGTGGAAATAGGCACTGTACAATGATATGTGAGAATCTGCGAGTGTGCAGCGGGCTTTAGAAAAATCCTACAGTGCGAACGTAATAGAGGAGTGACTTTACTACTAAAAAGGCTTCAACGGGATTAAAGGAGGTTTGCGCGTTAGCTGATACAATTGCCACATTTTCTGGCACGCACTTTCTGAAACAGAACTAAATGATTGAACATTGGCCATGAATGGCTGCATATTTTTAGAACGGAAACAACGCATTAAATAACATACATTTCTGATTAACACCATTCGTAGTGGGAATCAACCTTTCACGTAAACCCATAATTTGGACTAAATCGTATTGTTCGAGAGGCACAAAACGGATAGAGGAAGGTGAGACGCGATGGACTTTATACGAGATTAACTTTAGTTGTTGAATGTAAATAGAGAAAGATTATTCCGAGTGATGATAGATTTTGGCTTCAATGATAGGATTGTACTCGCACTCCGATAATCATCTCTTTTCTTGTGTCAATTCCCGGAGGGTTAAGCAGTCTAGATCGATGCGATGCGGAAGATTTTTTTGAATATGAATTTTATCCGGAGGTTTATAGCCTCACGGAATGTGTGTGCATGTGATCATTGCTATCGTGGTATCTATTTTATATTACCAGAAGAATGCTGAAGTCTTGTCAACTTGGAGCCATAAAACATGTCTGTCCAACCAGTTCAGGTACATTGACGGAACCGAAACTTTTGTTCGGGGAATATGACCTTCTCACCGTGCTTTCTGTTTCACTAAACTTCGAGTTATCACTCAAGAGAATATTATATCATCTAGATATTCCGATGTGAATGTCCTTTAAGCAAGACAAAACTGATAGTCCTTGAATCGTAGTCTCATTCATTCGACGATGTGTCTATTACGAATGTCCGTCAGGGCATCGAGATCTTATGAAATTGGTCTTACGACAATTGGATCAATCGATAACGAGACCAGTGGTTTCAACAGGATGCAAATACCGTCAAGCTGGACCGTTATGCGGTTGACAGCTGCTGTCTGAAATTAGTGAACCACCCAATCGATGCTAAATTCGTGAATACGGCGATACTATTCAAATTAATTATATAAAACAGCGTAAATATACAGGTGTCCCAGAAGTCGACCTCAAGCCGAAATCTTTTAACAGGGTAAGTCATGTTAATTGTCCGAAAAACAAAATGAACTCCAAGTAATGTATTTAAAAAATTATGACCACTTGAAAAAAATTGAGATCTACATCGTGTTACTACAAATATCATCTTTTTCAATTATTAATTTTTTTTTGTTATGTAATCTCGAACATTTTTTCTTCAAACTCTAGCTCGCAATTTATAATCAAGTGCTCCAACTAAAAAGTGAATATAATTTATTGCCACCGAAAGATTCAAAATTAATACTTTGTCCAGTTTCAAATGACGATGCTGAAAATAAATGTACTACAGAAGTTTGGCAAGTAGCTTTAAAAGTTGGCACAGTTAATGAGAATTCTAAAATAGTACAACACTTGCTAATTAATTTTTTAAATTGCGGTATTTTTTTTATGTTTTCAGTATAACACATTCTCAACTAATAAAAAAAATTGATTTTGCAAAATTGAAAATTTTTTTGTCGGGAAATTCAAAAAAACCAAGAGGCACTCTCTGAATGTGTCCGTAGCTTCAGAGAGGTAATTCAAAAATTTTCATAATTATTATTTTTTTCTATTTTTTCGATATTTATTGAAGAAAATCTTACGGAATTTTTTTAATCGTGAGAATTTTTCTCTTCAAATTTTTTTTCAATTTTTGAAAATATTTTTTGCCAATCCATTTACCGAAAACTCAAAATTAAATAGAAGTGGAAAAAAGTTAAATTTGTAATTTTAAAAGAAGAGTCACGTTTAAGGGACAAAAATCTCGGTTCCTCAATTTTTTCAAAATTTCAATCAATCAGTTCAGGAAAATCGCCTAATCGATAGATCTAAAAAATTGGGGGTGTCTTTGGGGTACATCAGACTGATAAATTTGCTTATAACCTAACCTCCTCCCCTAAATTGCTGAATATACAGTCGATTAACGAAAAAAGGGGAAAATGGCATTTTTTTGCTGTTTCTTCACGTTAACGGTACAGGTGGAAAAAAAATTGTTTCCAATCAAGCATGACAGATTTTTGAAGGATGTCCATAGATTGAAATAAAAAAAGCAAAAATGTTGGAAAATTTTTTCTTTGTGCTTTATCGAAGAATTGCATGGCCACGGGTGCTCCAAAAAATTTTCAATCGCAAAATTCTTAAACTAGGTTCTTCAAGCTTCAAAAGCTGAATTTTTTCACACAAATACATCCTGTTGAAAACTGCCAAAAAATTCAAGAAATTTTTTTGTTCCTTTAATTTTTGCGCGAAATGTAGTATGAACAACATTTGTTTATTTATTTTTTTAATTGCGGTAATTTTTTTATATTTTCAGTATAATACATACTTAACTATTTATCTTACTTATTCAAAAATGATTCTAGCGTATCCGTCGGTCTCGTCTGAAATCTGAAATCTTTAAGATTTCAGTTGGAATGCGACGGACTGAGTCATAAGACTAAGTGTGGATGAGACCGAGAGTGACACTAACGTGACAGATACGGAGAGAAACATTTTACATCTTTTGTAATTTTAATTGATGTTAAACATTTGTTATGCTTGTAATAAATCAAAGTATTACATTTATTGATGTTTAATTCAATCATTTAATTTCGTAGCGTCACTATTTGCATCTTCCTCACTTCAAGTGACTCTCTCCGTCTCTGTCACCGTCGGTCTCGTCTGAAATCTGAAATCTTTAAGATTTCAGTTGGAATGCGACGGACTGAGTCATAAGACTAAGTGTGGATGAGACCGAGAGTGACACTAACGTGACAGATACGGAGAGAAACATTTTACATCTTTTGTAATTTTAATTGATGTTAAACATTTGTTATGCTTGTAATAAATCAAAGTATTACATTTATTGATGTTTAATTCAATCATTTAATTTCGTAGCGTCACTATTTGCATCTTCCTCACTTCAAGTGACTCTCTCCGTCTCTGTCACGTTAGTCACTTAAAGTGAGGGAGATACAGATATAAAATTAAATGTTCAATTTAAACATCAATAAGTTTACTACTTTGATTTATTACAAGCATGACAAAGACCAATTAAAATTACAAAAGACGTAAAATGACTCTCTCCATCTCTGTCATGTTAGCGTCACTATCTGTCTCATTCACACTTGGAGACGGTACCTACTTGGATAGTACATTTTTATTCTTTTCTTTCTTCTCTCTTTTTTTTTAACTGGGTTGAGGCACTTTGTAATTGTTATTGCTTCCCACTACTAAAACCATGCACTCCTTTTATGGTTATTTATTAACAGTTTGTGTATAATATTATGTTAGACCTGGAATTCTTTATCTCTTTGTTTTTGTAATGAATCTAAAGACATTAAACGGCCATCTTTGGATTTAAAAGAGATAAAAACTTAAATTGTTATATTTAGTAATTGGGAAAATAAAGCTCATTATCATTATTATTATTAAACTTGCGTAATACATACTTTTTCAGCATGGTCAGTTGAAAATGGACAAAATAGTAATTTGAAATCCTTGAATTGGTAATAAATTACATTTACTTTTAAGCTGGAGCAGTTGACCATAAGTTGTAGGCTGGAGTTTAAAAACGAAGTGTTCAAGATTAGATAACAAAAAAAATCAAAAAAGATGATATTTGTAGTAACAGGATTTTCTTTAAATGGCCATAATTGTTCAAATAAATTACTTGAATTTTTTTTTCATTTTCCTGTTAACTGTCATACTTACTCTGTTGATTACTTCTTTGATGATATCCCAAAGCCATAATGTAAGATTCGAACATGAGATGATCCCAAGAAGTAAATATACACATCCCCACATTTTTCTCATCTTATTTCTCTTTCAAGTGTCGCCTTGACATGTCCACGCTCCTTCCGAAGATGAATTTTCTTGAGACGAAAACGTCAAATATCATCAAATAGGGAAGCCGACTAATTAGACTAATTCACGTGCGACGACTCAACACAATCAATAAGTGCCTCAAAAGGCGGAGACTAATATACAGTTCTAAATATAACTTATTGCCTTCCAGGAATAATGAATTCCGTAACTGTTCTGCGAAAACTTAACTGATGAATCTTGAAGTGTGGAATCAATACTTAAAATTATTGAAAAAATTGGTATCGACTACTCAATTTAGAAAGAAATGTGTGATTTGATTGTTAATTTTAATATTATTAACCTACACCGAATGGAAATGGCTATTTGAATCTAATGTTACTGGTTATGGAAGACAAAAATGTGATTTATCGTTATCAAAACAATGAGTGAATGCTGTTTAATTAGCACGTATTGATTCAATAAAAGCTAAATGAGGCATAAATAGAAAAAAAAGATATTTCAAATCGGAACGAATATTACAATGAGGCAAAATATTTGTATATAATATTAATATATACATAACTTGTAAGAAATGATAAAATAAAATGTACACATTTATCGGGACCTCCTTTTTTATTTTTTCTCATTCACGTAGTTGAAAACAACGAAGTCGACAATGAAATCATACATGTACCTAAAATGCGACGCGGTTACTTATATTCCGCTTATAAAATTTTATCCGAAAATCTCGCAAATACCAAGCAGTTTATTCACTTTCAATTATTTTCAAGTAATCAAACGATCATCCCATAATCCTTACTTCCAACAATTTATAGAACTGGAAATGGAAGAGAAAAGACCAGAATTAGCAAATGGCTATGGAATCTTGTTTCAACCACTACAATACAAGATTTTTAGTATTTTCAGGAACGAATATCATTTTATTCCAAGTAATTATTATTTCTTTTCGAGATGCCGAAGATTCTAAACGTGGATATCAGATATAGCCCGTTTGAAATTTCTGCTAACAAATGCTTCAATGTTTTTGAAATTTTTGTTTCTTGATCAAATTAAACATATTGCGACTAGACCGTTGCAGTATGAGATAATCGACGATCTGAAACAGCTCGGATATTAATACAAAAGAAAAACTGAGAATGAATCATTTCATTTGCATCTAACAAATAATGACACACTACGATTTTAATCGACCTAAGATTATCATACCTTCTATGAAACTCATTTCAATATCATTTGCAGCAAGTGAACGTATTTCTTCATTCAAGTTTCCGCGAGTAATACGTTTTTAATTGTCTGTGGTTTCGATGATGATGATTATATTACTAATACTGATCTCGTTGGATGTATCAAGGCGAAATGTCGATTTCTAGATAGGATTGAAAGTCTGCAAATTCCCAACAACGAATAATTTTCTTCGAGGCAAAAACTTTATCGGTTGGCTGACGAAAAGAAGTCTAACAATTTCAATGATATCATCATTTTCTTTGCCCCATTGACATTTCCAAAAGAATATTTCAATCATGAAAGTGGCGTTTGAAATTCAATTAAAGTGCTACCCAACCAGAAATTCGTTTCAATATTATCCATTCACGATTACTTCCTATAAAATTGAACAAACGTTATATCGAGACCGGTTTTACGATGTCACTATCGCTGCTAGAGGAATAGATTCGAAACACAAATAGTTCACCTGAGGAATTCACACTACCGCAACTAATTGAATCCTTCCTGAAAATTGGAACGGTACGAAAGTAATCTTATGAATATTGAATGTTAAAGACCTCCGGGGCCCTAAATGAGCGTAAACGTAGCCGGAGCGATTACATTCGATTTTCAACTGGGATTGGAAAGAATCCCGAAGTGAATGAAAATTCGAAAATCTGATATGTCGTTTCCGCTCACTTGAAGCAACACTAGGATATTATCAACACAAAGAATCAGCACAAAGTTCAATCATTTGAAGAATGGGCCGTCTCAACATTCGCTATAATAAATACCCTTCAGATCGGAGATAGTGCTTTCGCCGTGGACTATCTGTAATTTGGACGAATTTTGTTTCAGCTGTTTTTGTCTAGATACAGATTTTCGAATGAAATGTTGTTTTATTTATGAGTTATTTAAAATAATTCGTATTATAATAACATAAGCGATTTGATGGAATCGTAGTATAAGGTGGAATCCATTGTATGTTAATACACGTGTCGGTGGTATCGAAAACAAGCATATAAGCTTTTCTCTCACGTCTTCCTTTGTCGCCTGCAACGTTACGTGTAACTTCGCTTTACTTCGTTTAACCAAAATTACACTCGATATAAATGGAAGTGCTGGAATTTTCATTATGACAGTGACCAATACCGAAGAAAAAGACAAGTTAGGTTTTTGTACAACTTCGAATTGTAATTAGCTGTTCATTATCAAATAATTGATCGTAATATTAGTTCAATGGTTTTCTCAAAATGATCGCGATATGAATTTCGATAACAACCGTTGTTTCAACATTTAGAATTCATGGTAGAGAAGAATGCTTATATTGGTATAGTAAATAAATGGAATACTGCAAAATTTATTATGAACACACAAGATTTTGACTTAAGTTACGCTTTCTAACGTAGTGATTTTTTGAAGTTTTCATTTTTTGTAGTTAACGATATATATGGTTAGTAAAATCAAGTGTTACAGTAGGATCTGAATTGCACGAATTCGCATGAGGTACACCGCATAGCACGACTCCGCACGTGTCGATGTCTACAGTAGTTCATTACTTCATGCGGATTTCTTATCACGATTTATCGTGAGGTCTCATGATTTTGGCAATGATGTCACGATCTCACGATAAATTTGGAAATTTCATGATCTTACCTGAGTATTATTACTCTAATAATTATCGTGCAAATAACGTAACTAGTCCAAGAACAAAAAAAAAGTATGCCCTCAATTTTCAGTCCAACTGACGTGGCAACGCTGCATGCAGTACTACCTGATGATGCGTGCGCATATTCAGCCGAGTGGAATAGAAGAAACCTACCTATCTAACCTTGATGCGATCTCTTCGCCGATCCGCTAGATGGACATGCTAAGGAAAACAGCTTTGCGACAGTAACTTGGAATGCTAGAGGTATTTTTGAAACTTTGATATATCGCTCACAAACATCTATCTTTCATTGGAGGATAGATCGTCAATACATCGTGCATATTAGTCGAAAATATCGACATCGTCCCTCAGACTATTTGAGAACATCCGTGTGTTCCAAAGGTTTTTAACACTATGAATACCAAACCTATAAAACAGAAAATAGAGCCTTTTATATCAGTACTGCATGAAAGAATGTTTTTTGAATAAATAATACAGTGGAAAACGGGGATCAAGAAACCAATAGTAATAAGATTCGATACCTTCCACACTGCCACCTTCAGTATTTTTCAATCCTAGATTCAAGGATTCAAGGAAGACATAGACCTAAACACTTGAAAAATGTAGTTTTTCTCACAGATTTTAAAGAACATCGATGTACCGTCTTTTTTCAACGATGTTCTATAAGATCAATGCTTTTAATGCAAACATCGAAGTCTGGAAATATCGATGTTTTTCACAACGATGTTTCATTCTTACCAATGACTCCTCGTGTGACGCTCAACAAGTGAGGCCAATCTTTCATATAAACGTTTACAAATCACTCAATGCATTGTTCAGATTCACAGTTCATTTACAGTTTGAATTTTACACATTTCTTTGTTACTTTTTTCACAACAACTGAAAAAAAAAACAAACCAATGGTTTGTGCCGCCACTGGTTTATTGAAACGTGTTACGGTTTGATGTTTTTTGTAAGTATCCGATATGAAAATATCATTATAAAAAACTGTATCCGAAATAAAGTTTATTATTTTCCATTGAATCAATACATTTAAAATCTTTTATTTTCAATCATTATTTCAACAAGAGAAAATATCCTGCAATCTCTTTTAATTTAGAGGATGCATCCAATATTGTCGTTCCTTTTTTTTTCTTGTTCACGGTATGAAATAGGAGCGAAAGTGAAATTAAATCGTCCATGTCCATGGTTTCGCGAAGTTTCCTCGACGGTAGCCAGTGAGCCACTGAATTGAAAATCGTCGGATCAGAATTCCGGCGACGGTAAGAATATTTCTGACAGAAATTTCTGATAGTCTGCGCCCGCCCTTAAAAGTAGTGATCAAATTTCTCCATATGTTTGATTATTCGGGTGGGGAGTCGGTAGGGGCGCGTAGCTCCGCCGATTAGAAAGAGAACGACGTTCCAGTGCGTCTTATTTCTCTTTCTAAGCAGGGGTCGTTAGATCTGCGGTCTATATTTCCTACGTCTATGGTCTGCACGGTGCATCGAAGATATCGAGATCTTTGCGGAAGCACGCCACTGGCGCCCAGGAAACGGCAGGAAAGAACGACTTCCATTTCAAAATTTCAAACTAGTTCATTCTACCTAAGTCAAATACCTGAACGTGTTGTAATTTCTTCAATAAACTTTTCAATAATTTTTTTCCGAATACATGTTACATGTCAGAAACAATTATTTTTCCAAGCGACTACGTACGAAATTTTTCAGTTATAGATTCGTGAATAAATTGGATTAAGTTTTCCTGTCGCGGAGTATCATCCTTATAGACAAAGATATCCTGAGTAGAACAAACGTCAAGACCAGACATAGATGGAATATTTAGTTTTTGAACTAACCTGACATTGAATATTACTTGCAATAATGACATTAAAGAAGAGAGTTAATTCGGATTACTTCGTTCAGCTTGGTTTAATTTTCTGTCCTAGACAGATTGAATTTTATGTCGTCACCAGCGATGGGAAATGTATTTTTGTATTTCTGTGTTTACCATACTCCAATAAAAAGTCGTTAATATTGTTCGAAGTGGTTGAAGTATTATCGAGTGTTCATTCACGTGAGCCGAAAAAACCTTTATAAGATGCAAAGTGAAAATTGCTGATAACAATTCCAAGAAGAACGTACGAAATAGCATAAACAAAAAGTGTTGTTTCTAATTTTCGTCAGCACGTCATCTGGAAGATGAAAAATGTATTATTCAGTTCCACTTAGGATGAAACGTTAATTTTTTTTTCAAAATAATTATCGTTTAATTCCATTTTTGTGGTCGCATGGAAAGTGTTGTTCATTACTCGTGGAAAGTCAGATTTCATTGCTCGTTTCTAGCCTCACTCGGCTTCGCCTCGTTCGTCAAACTGACTCTCGCATGAAATCATCGACTTTCTGCACTGGTTATGAAATATACTATTTATGTACTAAGTGAACTTTCATATCTCTTCAATGAAACAAAAGACAAGTGAAATCCTATTAGAATAGGACAGAAGTCAAGTTTGCAGAACACCGGGTAGAAAGAATGCTTTACAAGATAAATTCGTTCTTTTCACGGTTAATTAACGACTTATCCAGGATATGGTTTTGAATAAAAACTGCGTGAGTTATATCACAAAATTGATGTACTTATCAAATAGTGATTTGTAATAATCAGAATATTACAGCATTTGAACGTATGATTTATTCACACACATATATATATATATTTGAAGCAACAATCAATCATAACGGTTCATATCGAAACGTTCATTGAACACGTCATAAAATTCGAAGAAAATTGTTCAGCACGTCAGTATAGGAATATTTAAGTCGTAACAAAATGTCCAAATCAATTAAGTTGTAGTGCAGAGCGTTCAGTTAATCGTTTCCTGAATCCTCTTGGCTTGCCAAAAGTCTATCATAGATCGAAAATATGTCTCTGTGGCCGAGTGTTCGCCAACGAGCCTCGAATTCGTTATACTTATTGACGCATTCTTTGTTTCCAAACAACCAGACAAACCAGATCGTGAGCACCTACTACTGTATGACCGTTTCAATCAACCGGATCAATTCGATTTGAAAAACCACGAACATGAATTGAAATTTTCCGATATAAAGCGAAGTTTTGAATGGGGTTTTAATTGAATACACCCCTCCTACACCTTTCAGTATAATATCAATGGGGCCGCTGAGCCATTAATATAGGTATCTAAAAAATCCCAAAGCTAATGAAAAAGTTGATGTTCGATGCGAGGTAGTTTCACGTGAAAAATCATTCACACTTTGAGCGACGCAGTAAATTAAAGGGGAAAAAGAAACGGATAATGAATATCGACTCATTTTCAATTTTACAAGCGCCAAGGTATTCCGTAAAGCCAATACTCTACTCTAACACGATCGGATGGATAGATAGGGTAGGGGGGTAGTGAAAGAACCAGAATTGCTGATAGAAAAAAATCACGTTTCGCTCAACGAGTGCCGCTGAAAATTGAGAAGATCATTAAGATTTTTTCCGAATAGCAACCGGAGTGGGACACGTCATTGAACGTAAGACGGAACGGCGGTACCGCGACATGCGGTTGAGTTCTTTTCATGAAAATGGATATGTATATATGTAACTGACCAGAAATGTTCAGTGCATTGTTTCGAAGTTGGCGGACCCATTGTATTCAGAATTTTGCAATCTGACGTATTCGTATCAGAAAGCATGGACAGACGAGCATTGATGTAATATTATCCTTTGTCAATTAAAGCTCGCTTCGTTGTATACAAAATACCAGCAGGAATATTTGAAAGTTATTCCTTGCCAGATATGTGTATGTTTATATAGTCCAATTAATTTTGAATACTCACTGGCAGTAATTTATGGTATTAAACGAATATTCGAGTAATGAACCATACTGAATACTTATCGAAACCTTTTGAAACGAGCTTACGCGTTAACACATACTAGGTAGATGACTTGTTAGATATTTGGCCGAAAGATGTAAATTCTGGAGAAATTCTTCTCCCTATGTGACAATCTCGTGCTTCCATCTGAAAATTTACATAAATTATCGATGTTGTGAACGGCGGTCTTCTCATTAAACGAACAAGAATGGATTCATCCTGCTCACCCGTTGATTCACTTTTATCGGGCATCACGATTTTGTGCGATTATAGAATGCTCATGGGTTAGTTAGCTTATCACAGCAAGATCACCGAGAAACCCTTAAACGCACCTCTCAAATTTCTCAAAGTTTCCACACATACAACGTAAAATGAGGTGCCTATTAGTTTTATGTGAAAACAACCTTTTCACTTATAAAAAGCCAATGCTGTTCACCTTTTCATACGTATGGAGCTGCAACAACAAGAAATATGTTCTTGTTCGTTTTTCTCATTATTCACGTAACTGAAGGTAAAATTGCTCTCTCCATATTTTAAAGTGTTTTAGTTTTGGAATGTAAATCACATGGTGGGTGATTATTGTAACGAAACACAAAGAGAAAAATATTTTGTGCAATATGTACTGCTTCATTTCGGAACGACCAAAGTCGAATAATATCGTCGAACATTTGAAAGTCGGCTATTGTTGTTAACCGACAAGGATTCATGCGACAGTACTTCGAAGAATCGAGATTGTGTTTCAATATGACTGATGTTTCAACCGAACTTCGATGAGATTGAATAATTATTCTTCTCAATGGATAACGGGACCGAAACTATTTCGTTGTTTTAATTATTAGATACTCGAAAAGGATATATTAATCATTTTTGGCATATATCAAGTTCCACTTCATTCCTATCCACTCGCGAAGCATTCAAATTCTTCATCTTATTATGCTGAACAGAAATTTCGCGAGACGGAAAGCAAATAATTGGATGAGTATAACCCACGATTTGTTTCAGAATTTCTGTCTATTTGCATGGATTGTTTGATGAGCGGTTGATTTTAGGCAAATTATAGGGCATTCATTCGAGAAATTATATGACGGATTTCGCAGTGCTATGAATCAGTCTCATGCCGGAATCATCCACTCATTATTCCTTTCTTAATGTTCCCATCTGAACTTCACGTTCATTCAATGATAATTTCAACTCCCAACATTTTTTCGACGTTTGTTCAGTGCGACGATCACGTCAGAGGTGCGAAATTTTTGGCCGGCCCTTCGGCTTCCACTTTCCATTCGAACGGCGCGGTACAAATTCGTGCCAGGTAGGGAATGCGAATTCGGGCGTATAAAAGCTGGATCAAGTACCTGTAATCTCATCACAAAAGCTTTCCAATGGGCGTCCACGACACCACAATCGACTTGGGTCAATCTGCCTAATATACGATAATGCCGTTGGAAACGCGGTTTTTGCTGAATTGACGTCCGACGTGCGTTTCAATGATTGTCCGACCCAGACCCTTTCTCCTCATCGATGAAAAGACTCCAAACTATCCCTCGTTTAATTCTATTCTGAATTATCTACGCCCGTCGATGTTTTGCATCAAAAGCACCAAATTAAAAAAGTATTAATAATTCCATAACATATTGTCCAGAGCGCTTTTTCTTAATTGAAAACGTTTTGATTGTGTGCAAGGAAGGTTACCTATATCCCCAATGGCATAACTTTTTAAATCATTTCCCATTTTTGCACTGCCAAATGCCGAATGCCTCGAAGCATACATCAAGAAGAAAAGTTGACAGGTTTGTTAATGAGACATAAATTATGTCACGTCACTGACTAGAATTATGCCAGCAACAAAAATTGAATTTCGAACGCATTAGTAATATAGTGCTCCTTAAATCTTCCCTCACAAAGCCTGGCTGTTGTCATAAAAATTGTCCTCCTTTTATTTCCTTCATTTTAAAATGCAGCCAGCAATCGGTCTGAAATGGAAAAGGTGTTCGCATCTGAACGAACTCACTAAACATACATAAGTGCTGAAATACCGTATTGACGATTTTCCGCTAAACGAAAAATTTATACGACATCGTGCTTCGTGTTGGTGGAATTCAATCAAGTGATTGAGCCGTTCTGCCTAAAACCCAAACGATTTTTCAATACACCTCGATAACATTTGGATTTATTTCCCTCTGTCGGTCAAAATCAACTCCTTCATTTGATGAAACGCCAACGAACTTAGCGCAGCTTTATTTACAAAGTAACCAAACCCTTTGATCATTCGCTTCAAAAACAACTTTTTTTCTTATTTTGTGATTTCCCGATAAAGAGAATTATATAAATGGGATGCCCATTTCTTCGTTATCGCCATTCAACTACCAGTAATTAGTTTTTAATTAGATACCAGAATGACAATGAGCAGATTTATAACCGCGAATATATGTAGATTACATATTTAGGTATGTAAATTGACGCCAAAAGCTCGCGAAGAAAACGATACTGATTGTATTATTTTAAACAGGGCGTTCGAAATAACCTTGGTACAATAGTCGACGTTATGGTAAATTCATGATCGCAATCCGTCTGACAGAACAATCATGTAGCAACCGAAATTTTTGATCACAATGTACCGTTTAATTATAGAATATTATTTTATTTATTGCTTTTACGTTCGTTATTTTGGTGGAAAGATTTCTATATCGACCATTCCAGTCAATTTCCTCGACCATTGAGGACTTTCAATACACAGATTTGGGCACATTTGTAATTATAAATTAAGTTGTGAATTAATTCACATCAAGCATTTTTTGTAAATTAATTCAAACTTCACTTATTTGTAAATTCGAATACGAATAAATTCACATTCATAAGTGTAAATGTGAATTAATTTATGTTCGCAATTATGATGCGAATTAATACACATTCACAACTTTTTCTGTAAATCAAATTAAACTCACGATGAAATTGCGTATAATTCACAAAAATGTGTAAATAATTGCAGAAGCAACTTGTAAATTTCGTTTAATTCACAAGTAAATCTGTGAATTTTTTTAAATCACAAATAATTTATAAATTTTTTTAATTCACAAATATAAGTATGAATTCTTTTGAATTTATGGCGAATTAAAATCAAATTCGTGATAATTTTATTTCTCACGACCAACTGATCAGTAAATTTGCAGGTAATGATGAATAATCTTTTGGCTGGGGTTAACTCTGAACTCAAATGAATGCCAATTTTCAGATTTTCTTCTGTGCGGATTTCGATGTGAATCTTAAAAGAAGCACAAACTCTTTTTGTAATTATTTACATTTTTTGTGAATTATTCACAATTTTTTTGTGAATTTCATTCAAGTTACAATCATGTTGTGAATGTGAATTAATTTGCATTCACAACTTTTTCTGTGGTTTGGATTAAATTAACCAAAAAATTGGGAATAATTCACAAAATATGTGAATAATTACAACAAGCTGTCAATTTTTTTATTCACAAGTACAGCTGTGATTTTTTCAATTCACAAAATTGGAGAATTTTTCAACTCACAACAAGATATGTTTCTTCATTGCGGATTTTTAAGAAAGCAATCAAAACGAAACCTACAAAAATTATGTTCGTCGGTTTTTCTTAGAGTACCAAAAATTTATTGTTCAGTGGGTCCGCGTGAAATGAAATTACAGCAAATTTGATTTTACTTCGCCGTAAATTCAAAAAAATTTTCTCATGTATTTGTAAATTGAAAAAGACAAACATATTCTGTTGTGAATTTAGAAAAAATTCTCAAGCTGTTTTTGTAATTACTTACATTTTTTGTGAATTATTCACAAATTTTTTGCGAATTTTATTCCATTAACAGTGAAGTTTCGAATGTGAATTGATTCGCATTCACAATTTTTTCTGTAGATTAAATTAAATTAACCAAAAAATTGTGAATAATTACAAAATCAAATTGTACATTTTTTTTAATTCACAAGTAAAGCTGTGATTTTTTTTCAATTCACAAAATTTGAGAATTTTTAAACTCACAGCGAGATATGTTTCTTCTTTGCGGAATTTCAAGGAAGTAATCAAAACGAAACATACAAAAATTATATTCGTCGGTTTTTCTCAGACTACCAAAAATTTATTTTTCAGCGGGTCCGCGTGAAACAAAATTGCAGCAAATTTGATTTTACTTCGCCGTAAATTCAAAAAAATTTTCTCATGTATTTGTAAATTGAAAAAGAATAACATATCTTGTTGTGAATTTGAAAAAATTCTCAAGATGTTTTTGTAATTTATCACATTTTTTGTGAATTATTCACAAATTTTTTGCGAATTTCATTTCATTTACAGTGAAGTTGCGAATGTGAATTAATTCGCATTCAGAACTTTTTCTGTACCTAGACTAAATTAAATTAACCAAAAAATTGTGAATAATTCACAAAATATATGAATAATCACAAAATCAAATTGTACATTTTTTTTAATTCACAAGTAAAGCTGTGATTTTTTTTCAAGTCACAAAATTTGAGAATTTTTAAAACTCACAACAAGATATGTTTCTTCTTTGCGGAATTTCAAGAAACTAAACCTACAAAAATATTCGTCGGTTTTTCACAGAGTGCCAAAAATTTATTGTTCAGCGGGTCCGCGTGAAATGAAATTACAGCAAATTTGATTTCACTTTGCCGTAAATTCAAAAAAATTCTTTCATGTATTTGTAAATTGAAAACGAATAACATATTTTGTTATGAATTTAAAAAAATTCACAAGTTCTTTTGTAATTATTCACATTCTTTATGAATAATTCATGAATTCTTTGTAGATTTCATTCAATTTATAATGAAGTTGTGAATGTGAATTAATTCGCATTTACAATTGTGAACATGAAGTAATTTACATTCACATTTACAAATAGGTAAAGTATAAGTTAATTCATATTCACATTCACAAAAAAGCATGACATGAAATAATTCACATTCTTATTTAATAATACAAATGTAATGAACAGAAAGTTAGATAGAGATTATATTTGGATTTAAACTAAACCTTCAAGTGAAAAACCAAAAGAATTACCTATGAGCAGTTTTATGGAATAATTTTTTCCATTGCCAGCTGAAAATGTCTGAGTATTTTAGCTAATTTTTTTATTTTAACCATTTAGTGATGTATTAGCAGGAATCAATATTATGCTAAAAAGATGAATAAAGTAATATCTGTAGAACCATAAGTTTCAGATCAACTGAAATATAACAGTTTGCCCATAAAAACCCAAAATGAATAATGAATGAAGGCGAATGATATCTCGCAGTTACGAGCTATGTTATTTAAATATCAGCTAACGGATTAGCTCTTCCTCTAGTCTGTAAGAGAAACGCGCCGTAATTCCACTCGTTTCAATTGAATCGAATGATAATTATGCTTTCCCGAGATACATTCCGGTTTTTCACCTTCTCCGTTATGTAAAGCGATCACGCCCAGTTTGGTAGCGGGAAAATTGGGAATATCTTACATAAATAAATCGAAACAATTTTGGGTGGAACTGAATGACAAAAAATTTTACTATAATCATTTCCCTCGACTACGAGTACTCAACAAAAAAAAAGAAAATTGGAACAAACGATAAGAGTCTTTATTGAAAAGCCGATTAGTTTCATTTAATGTCCGCGAAACAAAGCAGTCATTTTCACAAGGTATTTTCCGATATCGAATACCGTCAACTGATTCAAAGTGGGAACTAAAAATGCTCGGGCTCCGATAGAATATCATTGTATTCGAAAATCAAAGCTGGATTATGTTTTTATGAATAAATTTCGAACAATGTTCGATAATGGAAAACAGAAACGATTATTCAGAAATTCCCAAACAAAAAATTACACTATAAGGATTTTTTTCAACATTTGTTATAAAAAAAGAAGCAAAATATTTACGAATAGAATTAGACCGTAATTAACCTTCTTTCGAATATCGACACGGTTATTTTATTCTCGGAATCAACTCTACAATATGCCGTTAAAATTTTGGTCTAGGTTATTTCGACTGATCGAAATTGGCCTCCTCGGGCATTTTATAAACACCGTGCCAACTAGATGCATGCGACCTCCTTCAGAACGAAATTCATGAATTGCCAATTTTCCCCAATCCGATTACAATGACATACCTGTCCGTCGGCATATTTGGCCCTGCATTATTCGGAATTTTATTCAAATTTTGCTACCTGATTGGAGTTCGTCGAAAAAAAGGCGAACATTCCTCATTTCCATCTCGTTTCCGTTTCGATTCGACGCCGATCCAGATATCATTCCGTCTATTAAATTTGATACCACATAAATAATTTAATAAAATAGAGAACGCTCTAATTGTCTCATCCATCACAATGATATAGAACCGAACTACCTCCGAATTTTCGGCAATTAATTTTTTCAATGCTTCCAAAAGATCGATCTGCGTCTTTAATGGATCAATTTGTCAAGCTTGAAATCGCATTTATAATCAATTAAATATGACAAAGAACGATTTCCCAATCGCATAATTGGCTCGAAAAAGTTCATGCAAATCTGAAAGTACGGCATGACTGATGAAATTTTCAACACAAGTTTATCTGATTTAGGCTTATTGTACTCAGTTCAACTCACTATGCTCGGGAGAAAGCACGATCACGACTCGAAAATTCAACCTATATAACAGAATCATGATCCTTCGTATTCCGGACCAATACGTTGTGTAACAACTGTTGTGTTGATGCAATCGTTCAGCCGTTCAAAAATTTTTCTTCATTTCGAAAACATAGCGACCGCAAAGTTTGTGAAAAATCTTTCGAGTTGAATGAGGAAGTGAAATCATAACTCGACTCTGTCGTATCCGATACAATTTTAATTGACAATATTTACACGTAATGAGTGCTCTTAACCAAGCCGGGAGATTCGATTAACAAGTTTCAGGATGGACGAGCCATTCCGACTGCCTCGAGGTTCCGTTAAACTCTTCTGCTCGCATGCGAAATATTTATTTCGATTTTAAGAATAATTGAAGATGCCAAATATATCAATGAATTTGGCTGACTTACGAGAGACCGTTCTATATTTCGAGTTAATAGGATCTGTCTTATCCATTTTGGATTTCGATTACTCGGATAACCTGCAACTAATGTTCATTTTTTCGTTCGCAAATTCATTGTTCAATTAAATAATCAGCCGAAGCCTTAGGCGCGGTTTTCTAATATGTTGCAGCCGATTTAAAGATGTCAGTTTTTTTATGTAAAATAAAGAACTTTAATGATAGATGTTATTAGAATGTTAAAGGCTGGAGATCGAATTATTTTAACAAATATTGGTAATTTACTCAAATCGAAATTAGCATAAAACACGAGTTATACTTGTTACATCTGACACTTCGAATCATGTTTCGCGCACACAGTTCAAAATGAATAATTCATTATTGTAACATGTTTCAATATATGGAAAAATGATAATCAAATTATTATTTCTTTATTTCAGTCACATTTGTTACTATTCAAAAGGAATATCTGTAAATCAAGCAAATATTGAGAAAAACTTGCGAAATAGCCGAGCAACGTTTCCTAAGAAAATGAGCAATTGAATTCACACATGCAATATGTATTTTCCATCTACAGACAAATATCTTATTCAAATTTGTGAGATTACATTATTTTAAGGGGACGTTATCCGTGCAAATACAAATGTAGACATTTTTTCCCTCTCGTAGGTATATTGATCGAAAGCGAAACAAACCGTTAGTGAACGCAAATATATACCCAATGCATTCTTTTGAACAGAATCAACTTTATTGTTAGAGCAACAAAAGTCAGTCATGACAAATATTTAATCACCATTCGTTTCTGAAATTTCTTGACAATAAACAATTAGAACTGATAACATGAAATTGCTGCGAAGTGTTGTAGGTGAGACAAAGCTCTTTATTGTTCCAAGTACTAACGCTTCTTAATAATTACGCCTCAACTGTTTCTGCAATCTTTATGCGTATAAAATTAAAAATCGTATCAAATCTAATCGAGTTGGTTATTGAATAATTTCATATAAATTGCATGACTTCTGCAAATATTTCATTTGCACAAACGATAATAAATTTGATGAAACGTTTCAGCGTTTCAATAGGAACTCTCGCTATTTAACTGAAAAATCTCTGTTAAAATTCCGAAATCTTTGCTAATTAAGATTTCAGTTTATCAATATTGAATTCATAAATGAGCGTTGGTTAAAATGATATTGGTTTATTTCAAATTCAAACATTAATAGGTCCGGTATTAGTTAACATAGAATTTACATCGACAAAACATTTAAGAAATGACGCTTTGATTAAACCCACGCTTATCCACAGCTGAGGTAAGTAACTTGAATTCAAATCTTCGACCAAATTTGAACGTGGTTATAAATCAGGTGTTAATTAACTGTACGCAAGTACGTACTACTCATAACTGCTTTTGCAAACAGCATTATAGATGTAATGAACATACAAACGAAAGAACGAACGGATGTTGAAGAATTTTCCTCACATTCCATAATTTCTTACTAATACCAACGTGAAATAAATTATGAGCAGAGGAAATTCTACATTAAAGTTGACAGTGTGCTGGTATTCCAGTGTGTCGTGGAATGAATATTTGAAACTCTTTTTCGTTTGTCATTCAATCCACTGCAAGTAGCAATAATTTCATAGAATTTTCTGTAACAATAATCCTAGGAAATGGCTTCGTTCCAACGCGCGTTGTGTACTGTCACGATTCTGCGCTGTTCCCAAAACTTGCTTTATTTTACGTACAGCGCAGAATCGTGACGGTACATTGACGGTTCACAACGCCACTTGGAACAGACCTATTAATAACCATATTAAGGATGTTCGGTACGGTGCGATATTCCACTGTACCGGTACTGACTCAATCGATACGGTACGGGACAATAACAAATATCGTATTGCCCATTAATTTATATTGCGATTATAACTTCAAACTACTACAAAACTTTCAAATTACCATATTTTTACTGGTGAATGATACGAAATAAAAAATACTTCTATGTGTTTAAACAAAATGACAAGTCTAAATATTTGTGTACATAGGAATTTTTTAAGCGACTGTTTTGAGGCATTTAGGCAAATAATGCGTATACAGAATTGGCGATTAACCGGCTCCAATAAATATAAATTAAATGAATATTTGTTATTTTCAGTTTACCTATTTATATTCACTTTGGGAGATGCCTACAGGGGTGTCAAATTTCATTCAAAAAACAGTGCCCATTGAAAGAACGAAATATTAATTTCCGTTTCTCTCTTTGAATTGGTGTTCAATTTTTACAGAATGTGGAGAATGTGACAATTAAACTTGAAAAGTTTAGTAGTAATACGACTGAACCATAAAAAATGTAGTGATTAAAAGTTCTTTTGGATTGATATATGTCATTTGGATATTGAGAAAAGTTGTCTTTGCAAATATCGTGGCGGGATTAATAAAGAAAAGCAAATCTGGTCGAACCCGTTTATCGTTATTTCGATATCATACGTTTTATATAAACAGATCATACAATTTTAACATTTCAGTCAATCAACATGTCGCGTGGATAAAAATAGAATTTATGCAGCTAGCTTGTTTTTATATCCAATATATGTATATTATAATTGAACTGATCATATTTGTGATTGTAATTGTCTGTAAAATGCAATAATATTATTTGACGGTATTTATTTATTTATCATATGTATATATTTTACCAGTACGTCTTTAAATAAATAAATAAATAAATCAAAAAATAGAAGACTAGAAAGAAGTTACATATGAGGAATTTTCGTATCTTCATTTTACGCAAACTATCTGCTGGGATAAAATGCTGTGAAGTTTGCATCGCAGTAGTTGGTACCGTTCAGTACCACTAGAGGAAATAGGTACGATGATTAACATCACAAGCTTCGATTCGTGTAAAATGATTTGTGCGACATACCTTCCAATGTATTCACCTCCGTATACACATATAAATTATATAATGCGATATATTATATAATACTGTAAATCATATAATTAATTATCTTTTGTACAGTTTTCGTTAGTACATACTTGAAATATCGTAGCACTCAGAAGTGATCAATGGTGACTTCAATAGGATGATTTTGGTTAAACCTAATGTTATAGTCTTTAGACATTGATCGTTTTTTTTTCTCAACCTTCGAAATTCGAATTAAAGGAACAGAAAAATTTTCTGAATTTTTTGGCAATTTTCAACAAGGAATCAAAAATATAGCTTTTGAAGCTTGAAGACTCTGGTTTTATTATTTTTTGGTTTACAATTTTCCACAATTCTTACCTCTTTTATTTCACTCTACGGGCATGAATCTATGTACTGGTCTAGGTTGAAAAAAAATTTTTCATGCTCGTAGAGTGAAATAAAAAAAGCAAACATTTTGGAAAACTTTTTCTTTGTGTTTTATCCAAAAATTGCATGGTGATCTAAAACAACTAAGCTCCAAAAGCTATATATTTTTATTCTCTGTATGACTATTTCTCACGGAAACTCACCAAAAAATTTAGAAAATTTTGTTGTTCTTTTAATTTTTGAGCGTAATGTAATAAACAAAATAATTCGATTTTTAGACTTAATCTATCTCGGAAAATGAACGCTTTCCCAAGTTTCTTACAAAATCAGTACTTATAGCGTGATAATTTGAAAATAATAAAAATATAATTCAAATGTAGAGAAAACGGTGTCAAAAATTTATGAATTACCACATTTTTTGAACCACAACTGAAAAAATGCTCGAAATTTTCTCAGACGAATTTGACTGTTCACTTCATTAATAATATTTCGGTAGAAAATTCATTTCCATTACAAAGAAATCCACTTTTAAAAAAATATCCAATAATTTAGTTGAATCGATCCCTAATTGAAGCCATTGACTTCTGATATTTCCATAAATGTTCCAAAGAGCACTAAGGTACTAAATTTCCAACTTATCGAGTGATATAGTGCTTATTTTCTGTAGTAAAATGCTGAACGGCGTGTAAGATTGCCATGTTCCATTTCAGGTCGAAATTGTGTAGGTGGTAATTACAAGACAACGTGGGATGGTAGTTACTTTGTTACCTGTGTTACCTCGGAACGTTAAAGAAAATGAGGGAATTTTAAAAACGAAAATGTCGGGATAAGGCCTTCAACTGAAAAAATTATGACAATGAAAGAATTGCGATAAATCGGATAAATTTGCTTCTGTGGTGCCAACATACAGAAAAATGAAAAGTCGTGACAATTTTTCGGAACGAGGGAACATCGTAACGCTTCACAATTTTTTCATGAAAGTTTCAGCAGGATTTGTATCCTACCAATGTCGTATTGAAAAATCAGAAAATGCTGCTCGTCGTGCTCCGATGGACGTGTGAGAAGATGTTGTGCAATGTGGTAATGTGTAGAATTTGTATTTTTGGTTCAGTTATTCTCTACATATTGAAAATTAAATTTTCTTTATCCCATTTGAACTAAATTAACAAATATGATCAAAAACTAACTTCAAAAAAATTAAAATACAATACCAAATAATAGTATTGAATTCATCTGGCAACCTTTCTTGTAATCAAGATTTCATAAATTTCGCACTGGACGAACAAAAATTGCAATGCTTAATAATTATTGAATTTTTAAATTCATAAAATGGATAAATACAAAAGGAAGTTGCAAAAATGCTTGAAATAGAACTGCAGAGAATTATTTTTCCAAGAAACCATGACGAATGTTATTACAAACTGAAAGCTATTTACGTAAAGCACCATAAAAATATCTCGAAACGGATGTATCGGTTGTTCGTTCTTCGGTTCTTCATCCGATCTTCTAGGAAAATTCGTATCTGACTTACCAAACGTTTGCCACATTAATTGAATGCAAAAAGTGATTTACGTATAAATTGGAAATTGTTTCACAGTTGTCCATCGATTTGAGCAGACTTTACAACAATTTTCCTTCTGTCCCTTTACATCGAGCCAAGATGTACGGCCGTTAAAAATTTGGATTATAAATGTCTTGAAACGTAAAGTGACAGTGTTTAAACGAGACTATAAAAAATGATTGGCACATGATTACATAGGCTTATTATTGGGAGGAACATTAAATGAACGCTATAACAAGCTGAAAGCTATTCACGGAAAGCACTATTAAAGACATTCAATTAAAAAAATCTGCAAATATATTGTACATCGGTTTATTATACATACTTGATTTAGGAATGACAGTTACTTGTTATCAGTTGCGCTTCGTGAAATATTAATTTTGCAGTAAAAAAAAACAATAAAAATGATATATTATGACGTTCTAATTGAAAATTTTGAAAGTCGTTAAATAATGATGAAAACAAGAATATAATTTTCATTTTTCCATTGATTTTACAAGAACAAAGGCATAGTGCGAACAATTTACATTTTTTTCGCTTATATTGGGTCAAGGTGCTGATTCTGAATGCCATCAAACGCGCTGACAATATTTGAGGCGAATTATAAAAAATTATTGCTATACGATTGCTTTAGGTTTATAGTTGTACGGAACATCAAACGAAAACCATGACAAGTTAAAGGATATTCAGGTAAAATGCAATTAAAGACATTAAATGCAGAAAAAAGCCTGCAAATAATTGTATAACGGTTTATTATGTCTACTCTAAGAATGTCAGCGACTTGTTATCAGTTGGAATTAGTAATATAACTGTTTAGGGTCATAGACTGACTTTATAGTCAAAAAGTTTAGAGAATCGGCACTTGAATATATAAATTAAGACAGAAATTTAAATGCATTTATCGCGATAGTTGGTCTATGTTGACGAAACACTCTGTTTCCTACAATTATGTCATTTCAAACTACGTTTTAGTATGGTGATGTTTGAAAAAGGTAAATTAACAATGTTTGTGCTGTTTTGTCTAGGTACTAAAGGTTTATAATTGCAGTCATATTAAATGAACATTGTTCATGTAAATGACCATTAAAGACAGATTGCTTCATTAACCTAAGGATTAATTAATAATCGCTTTCAACAATTTTGTCGATAACTGAAATGCAGTGAAGAAATACGATTAAAAAACTTATATCAGCAATCTTGGAAAATTAAAAACTATGAATTTTGACATAAATCAACTTTATGTTATACTTTTCACTAACAAAAGGACTTTAGGATTTGATAAAATTGGAAAATATCTATTATTCAAAAATTGAAATACAAATCAGTGTTATTCTTTCTAAAGAAATTGACTTTCCGTTTTTTTTTCTAAGAAAATATATTTAATAATTAAGGGAGTAGTAATCATTACATTGTTGGACACAACTTATTTTGTTTTGAAAATACGAATTCAAATTGAAGAAAAATCGACAAACTCGTTTACGCATTGGATTAAATCTAAACTAACCGTCGGAAAGACTTATGAACGATAGTTGTCTTACAAAATTTAAAAAATATGCGAAATTATGTTATTTCATCATATTTTCCAAATATGAAATAGAAAAATTCATTTTGTTAGTACTTTTCTAGAACTGTTATAAATACTTTTTATTTTTGAAACTACTTAAATCTATGATATTTTGAGATTTGAGATGAGTACATATTAACTTGAGTTTCTTTTTTCAACAAAATTAGTTCACATCACTTGATTAATGGTTAAGAAGTCAGCCGTAATGAACGGCACTTAAATTCAACTTAATTGTCTTATAATTCTTGAAAAGTTTAATCGTGGTAGTAGAAAACTTCCCACTTCGATTGGCGAAAAAACCCAGACTGCTTCGGGATTCCTATTTGGTAATATTATGGTAATAAACAAGCCGCTGTATAGTGTCATGATTTCTGTATGTCAGTTTCGGCCCATTTCCTTGAAACGAAGTGTAAAAATGGCATATTTATTCAGGTCATTACGTTGTATAAAAAAAAGTTGAGAACTAACGAGCGATATATTGCGTCTGGCAGAAACACCGGCAAATTTTTCCTTTCCAATTATTCAGATATTGTGTAGGTGGTAATTACAAGACAACGTAGGATGGTTACTTGGTTACCTTTGTTAGTGCGGAACATTAAAAAAAGTAACTTTCAAAAAGACCGAGTTTTTGAAAGAAGTGACAAAAACGCGTTACGTATGAGACTAGTATTCGTTCATCAAGTTGATAAGTTGCCGTCGGAAAGAAATGCGGCCGGTAGAAGCGTGTAAAAGTTCAGAAGTAAAAAGTATTTCGAAAACTTACATGCTGTTCGTGGTGTTCCAGTGCACGTGAAAAGATCTGGAAAATGCCGGTTTCGTGCACGTTTCTAGAAAGATGAGAAGGACCACAGTGAGGGAAGAAGTGGTTCTGAAGAAACAATTTAAAAAAGTGCACTTCCTCACTAAGGCCATAATAAAGCCGTATCTACACTTCACACCAACCAAACACCTGCACTCAAAGTCGCATCTTTGATCCGTACGGTTTTTTAGTTAGAGTCACTTTGAGATGGCCATAGTATACCGTTGATGTGTAGCGCACATTACACCGCGGAAGGAGCAACGAGATGCGAACAGTCCTGCGGCACATCTACCCCTTCGTAAAGTTGTACACAATCTGAAATAAAACGGACAGGGACAGTCCGACAGTGTGGTGCGCCGAGCCCGAACGCGAAGGTTTGAGGTTCGAGAGAACGCTGCCTGCCTTCTTTCCGTACCCGATCGGAGGCACGCAACAAACGATACTCTTCGGTCTTCGGTCTTCGGTCTTCGCCTCCTCACGCTCGGCAGGTGATGTTCAACTCGCAGGTAAAAGAGTGGAAGACTGGTACTAAAGCTGGCTAACAACCGACTGTTTCTATATTATGCCGCCTCTGAACGCTTTCTGAAATTTTCTTCCCGATCCTTTTTTCTCCCGCTTCCGAACACGTTGTCGCTGTGCTATTGCTATTTCGCTACAATATGTAATACACATGTTCCTTCTTTTTTTGGTATTCGCCGCACTATCACCTTCAGTTTTGGGGCGGCGGAACTTTGTTACCACAAATAACAATCATTTGGGCTTTTCGCGACACCTACTTCTTCAAACCTCTTCTTCATCGTTTCATCATAATTTTTTGTTTATGGATTTTTAAGTTTTAGTATGGCTCACGAAAAAGATTCTTCTTGTAATGCATTTAATTATACTGTTTACAACTGTCGATAGAACTTTTCTAGTGCCCACCTATTAGATGAATCCATTATACAAGACACTTTCAAATGAGATGTTGGTTTTCAACTTTTCAATGACTGAAAGAATAAATTAGAAAAAATTAGTGGTGCTATACACTTTGCCAATATTTTTATGTCTGAATCTTATATCTAAGATAGCAACGGTTCCACACTTTTCGTTATATATTTTAAACTTATTGCAAAATATTGATATTTTATATCCACAGTGAATGTTTGTCGAAAATAAGTTGCATCGTCTAAGTTGAATACCACCCTAAAGTGAATATAAAATCTTCTTTTTCGTTTTTTAAAGCGATGTGTCTTTAAATTTTCAATTCGCGGAAAGACTGGTGCGACACATATGTGACAGCCGGAAACTGTCCTCTTGGAGAAAATGAGGAAGGAACTTGCAAGCCAAGAGAAACAGTTCGATAACCAAGGCCTACGGCAACTATCTTGTGATTCGTCTTCTTCTGACAGTCTTTTCTTACAGAATTTAGAAGTATTACTTTACTTAAGATTATCACCTCCAGTTACTGACAGCATTGCTTAATTTTCCAAACCGGTGCTCCATCTACTTCGGTATTAACCTAAATATAAAATTTGAGATATCCGCAGCATTCTCGTGATGATAAAATGTTGATTTTCGAGCTAAAATTTCTTGATAGAGAAATTCTGGACGCAGGATGCAAATATTCAGTTTCTCAGTGGGTCAAAAATTTTATGAATTTTTCGACAATTTTCAACAGGCTATATTTTTGTGAAAAATAGTCGTACATGAAATAAAAGATAAAGGTTTTGAAGCTTGAAGACCCTAGTTTAAGAATTTTGTGATTAAAAGTTCTTTGGAGCACCCGTTGCCGTGCAATTCTTGAATAAAGCACGAATAAAAAATTTTTCAAAATTTTTACTTTTTTCTCACTCTACGGACATGAAACATTTTTTCGACCTAGTCCAATACATAGATCGAATAGCCTGTTTATTTATCTTCAAGATGCTTTTCACGGGAGTCAAATATGACTATTTGTCTTTGAGATATCGAATTTAGAATGCAAAAGGATCCTTTTTCAATCAACTGCCGATATCTCTGGAACTACTGGTCGCTTAGCAAGCGGATAGGAAGTTTCGTTTTTTGCAAAAAATTTGCTTCAAAAATCTGTCTTTTTTTTCTTTTCACCTGTAACGTTAAGGTGAAAAAACGGCAAAAAAATGCCATTTTTCTTTTTTTTGATTAATCGGCTGTATGCTCAACAATATTGGGGGAAAACGTTAGGTTATAAGCAGATTTATTAGTCTAATGTACCCCAAAAACCCCCCAAATTTTTAGGTCTATCGGTTCAGCGGTTTTCCTCGACCGATTGATTGAAATTTTGAAAAAATTAAGTTTGTTCCTCAAACGTGACTCAATCTTTTCAAAAACCAATAATTTAATCCTTTTACTTTCTACTTAATTTTGAGTTTTCGTATTAAGGAAAAAAGCCAACAAACTTTCTAGAAGATTTCGAACATTTCCAGAAAAATTATTTTTTAAAATTGAAAAGAAATTTTAATCTCTCGATTGAAAAAATTCAGTAGAATTCTCTTTAGAAAATATCGAAAAAATTAAAAGAAATTACTTTTAGAAAAATGAACAAAATTACACAAAGCCATTTTTGAATTACTTCGTTGGAGCTATGAACACATTCAAACCTTTATTTTCTTTGGAAAACTCGCATAAAATTGAAGTTGATATCCCTAAAGGTGCGTTTAAACGGCGGGTAACACAATTTTCCGAAAATTTTGTTTGGTTTTTCACAATTTATTTTTCTTTGGTTTTTTCGATTATTTTTTGAGAAAGATTCTTTCAATCGTGTGAAAAAAGTTCACTCAAATTTTTTTTAACTTTCAAAAATAACTTCTGTGAAATTCTGTGGACTTCTGTTGAAAATTGAGAAGAAATTTGAAAAAAAAAATTTTCCCACGATTGGAAAAATTCCATAAAATTTTCGTCAAAAAATAACGAAAAAATTTTAAAAAAATTACATAAAACCACAAGGACATTTTTGAACTACCTCTTCGAAGCTATGGACAAATTCCTCTTGGTTTATTAACTTTTAATTTTTCAAAATTAATTTCTTCGATGTTCTTCAAAGAAAATTTCACTGAATTATTTCAATCATGAGAAAGATTTTTTTTCAAATATTTCTCAATTTTCAAAAATAATTTTCGTGGAAATTTTCGAAATTTCTGAAAAAACTTTCTCAGATTTTTTTTCCTCAATCAATCCTTCGAAATATCAAAACAAAACTAGAAAGTAAATGAAATTATTGATTTTTAAAGAGATGGAGTCACATTTAAGGAACAAAAGTCTTGTTCCCTTAATTTAGTCGAAATTTCAATCAATTGGTCCAGAAAAACCACTGGATCTAATAATTTGAGGCTTTGAGGTATATTAGACTGATAAATTTTTTTATAACCTAAACTTTTCCTCAATATTGCTGAACATACAGTCGATGAACCAAAAAAATGGCATTTTTTTGCTCTTTTTTCACCTTAACGTTACAGGTTACATCTTTCCATTGAAACATGACAGATTTTTGAAGGGAATTTTTTGCAACAAACGAACTCTCCTAACCGCTCGCTAGACGGCTAGTAGTTTCAAAGATATCGGCAACTGAGTGAAAAAGGATCCTTTTGCATTCAAAATTCAATATCTCAAAGATAAATGGTCGTATCTGACTTCCATCGAAAGCATGTTGAAGCTGAATAAACAAGCTATACGACCTATGTATTGGTCTAGGTCGAAAAAATTTTTTCATGCCGGTAGAGTGAAATGAAAAAGGTGAGAATATTGGAAAAAAATTTTTTTGTGTTTTATCCAAAATATGCACGGCTGCCGGTGCTCCAAAAAATGTTAAACCAAAAAATTCCAAAACTAGAGAGTTCAAGCATCAAAAGCTATATTTTTTATTTCCTGTATGACTATTTTTCACAGAAATACAGACTGCTTTAAACTTGCGCGAAGTAAAATTTTTTTTTCACTCTCGAAGAACAGAATGTTGAAATCAATCATTTTTGGATATATACGAATAATTAAACTGTTCTTCAACATTGTTTTAAGTTTTTCTGCTGAAAAAGGGTGAAAGCTGAATTTCGTTAAAGCAATCCTTTTTCATAAAGAAATAACATTTTTGTTTAGAAGTCGTGGAGATCAAACCTATGATCCATAATGAGCTTTAGCCAAAGTCTGGTTCGATGACAATCGTATCCACGATCAGAATTCTTAAGGTACCTACCCGTTTATACCGGACTGAAGTTTATGCCAAATATCTCGATAATAATAACTACCATTAATTAGCCCTTAAGCTCATCCAGTGTCGATGATAAGTGGATTGTAAATGCAACGAATCCGTAGGCATGAGCGCCGCATGCAAAATACATCGAAAACAAACCACCAACATGCACTTACGAATTGCAGAAATTCACCGGGAAAATAATAAGCGAGTGTGGCTAAATCAATCACTTCAGATCCTTCAAAATAACACTCAAAATGTATTTCATTTCAAAATTCGTATTCAATGTGTTTCCACGCCAATGTGAAATGACCTGATAGTTCTTAACGCGAAGTGTTTGTTCAGCATTGAAACAAGAAGTATTATTTCAGGCTATAACTTCCATCATTACGACAATGTAGTAAGTATTCTTTAGTCGAATAGTGCTACGCCATGTATCGAATTGTCCTTGTAAATACATAAAATTCAGCAGTAAATTGATATACCCGTTTATCAACACCCGAGGGGAGTTAATTACATCAACGAACATGGAATGATTGAAAAAATACAATCAGGGAACGGGGCGTACAATAAACGAATTAACAGATGTCTGATTATATTTTACTGAAATAATAAAAGAATCATGGCAAATATTAATAAATGCTAATAAAATAAAAATTTTTTAAATAACTACGCCACTGAGATCGCCGAGTATACCGAAAGTTCTCTGTAGATTTTGATCTTCCAGTAATATTCTCTCACATTTCTCGAAAAATATCGCGATTTTTTCCGAACGTTTTTAAATTATTGGGCAATAACATTCTTCACTCCAGATATGATCTTAGAATCAAATTGAGGTACTTTCTGTTCGTCGTTCAGGTATCGCGGGCACGGATCTCATTATTGCCTTAAACTGCGGCAAATTTGAGGGAATGCATTCTTCGATACGGCGGGTAGCCTTAGCCCGTGTCCCATTGTCATTGTACATCATTTTACGGGTATTGGAATATTAATTCGGAGAACAATAAGTCGACCACAGCCCGTTTCCCATGGAGTCGATGAAAAATTGAGAACCTGTCTGTGTAGGCGGATCAACCCCGCTTCAGCCCTAAGCTTTAATTCCGAGCCTGTGATTAGGGTTGCGTAAATGACTAGTCTGTCAGTTATGATCCGTAATTAATAAAGGTCTGGTACAATAATATTTTCGGGAAATGGGAGAAATTTGAGAATTTCATTTAGTTATATTCGATAGTCCGACAATTCAGGAAGTACATGTCATTTATTTTCAAATTCTATACAGCTGTCTCAGAAGTCAACGTCAAGCCGAAATCTTTTAATAAAGTAAGTCATGATAGTTTTTAGAAAATTTTTTAAAAATCCAAGTAATGTATTAAAAAAATTATGGCAATTTAAAAAAAATCGAGAAAATCTACATTCTGTGACGGTCTTTTGAATCCTCTTACTACAAATATTATCTTTTTTCAATTATTTGTCTTCCAACTGCTCAACTGCTCCAGCTAAAAAATAAATGTTATTTATTGCCCGTCGAAAGCTTCAAAATTGATGTTTCGTTCAATTTCAACTGACTATGCTGAAAAAAATGTACTAAGCAAGTTTGGCAAGTAACTTCAAAAGTTGGCACAGTTAATAAGAATTCCAAATTGGCCCAACACTTACTAATTCATTTTTTCAACTTCCGGCAATTTTTTATATTTTAAATATAACACATTCTTAACTACTCTTTCTTATTTATTCAAAAATGATTGGCTCTCCTCTAGGCCGTGAATTTTAAGATTCCAGTTGGAATGAGACGGACTGAGTCATAAGACTAAGTGTGAATGAGACAGATAGTGACGTTAACGTGACGAAGACGGGAGAGTCATTTGTTATGCTTGTAATAAATCAAAGTACATATTACATTTATTGATGTGTAATTTAATCATTTAATTTCATATCGTCACTATCTGTATCTCTATCACTTTACGTGACTTTCAGTTTCTGTCACGTTAGTCACGTAAAGTGAGAGAGATACAGATAGTGACGCTTTGAAATTAAATGATTGAATTAAACATCAATACATATAATACTATGATTCATTACAAACATAACAAATGTTTAACACCAATTAAAATTACAATAAATGTAAAATGACACGCTCTGTCTGTGTCATGTTAGTCACTTAAAGTGAGAGAGATACAGTTAGTGACGCTATGAGATTAAATGATTGAATTAAACATCAATAAATGTAATACTTGGATTTATGACAAGCATAACAAATATTTAAAATTGATTAAAATTACAAATGATGTCCGTCTCTGTCACGTTAGCATCACTATCTGTCACTTAGTCTTATGACTCAGTCTGTCTCATTCCAACTGGAATCTTAAAATTCGCGGCCTAGGGAAGAGCTACTGGTACATCAGAACCAATTTTGGATAATAAATGTGTTATACTGAAAAACTAAAAAATGACCGCAATTTAAAAAATAAATTAGCAAGTCTTGTACCATTTCGGAATCTTTATTAACTGTGCCAACTTTTAAAGTTACTTGCCAAACTTGCGTAATTACTTGTATTAGTGTTTATTTGGCTAATTGTTTTTGTTAACTTCACTTGGAGCGGTACCTACTTGTATAGTACTTTTTTATTATTTTCTTCTTTTCTCTTTTTTTTAAACTGAGTTGAGGCACTTTGTTATTGTTATTGCTTCTCACAACTAAAGTCTTGCCCGAGGATACTCGTTTTATGATTATTTATTAACAGTTTATGTATCATATTATGTTTAGCCTGAAATTCTTTATTTCTTTGTTTTTGTAATCAATCTAGAGACATTAAACGGACATCTCTGGATTGAGAAAAGGAAAAAACCTAAATTGTTATATTCAATAACTGGAAAAATAAAGCTTATTATCATCATGATTATTAAACTTGCATAGTACATATTTTTTCAGCATGGTCAGTTGAAACTGGACAAAGTATTAATTTGGAATCTATGGATGGGCAATAAATTACATTTAAAGTTTAGCTGGAGCAGTTTAACATAAATTGTGGGCTAGAAATCAAAGACAAAGTATTCGAGAATACAAAAAAAAAAAAATAATTGAAAAAAATGATTTTTGTAGTATCAGGAGTGAAAAGACCGTCACTGGATGTAAATTTTGTCGATTTTTTTTAAATGGTCATAATTTTTTAAATACATTACTTGGATTTTTTAAATCTTTCTGATAACTATCATGACTCACTGACATGACTTCTGGGACACCCTGTTTATTGTAACAATCATACAAGAATGAATAAAATTGAGCTCATTAACTATTTTTGAGATATGTATTTATCAAGCGATATATCAAATGTACATATTTTCATATCTGATTTTGAAATATTCTTTCCAACATTCCAAAACAACCACCGACTTACCAAATGTCCTCAGTTTCAGAAATAATTAATTCCGATGTTAATTAGCGAAGCTTTTGATTGATGAGTTTCCCACCTCGAGTTAAGCCGCCAACAGTGTTCGTTCCACCTCTACTTAGCGTTATTTTCATTCATTATTTCATCGAGCCATTGTAAGCATATAAACTGCGGTGAATATTATAATCGAGGAATAAAATTGGATTCAGAGCGGTTTCGGAGTGCACCATTCCGTTGCTAGTATTTCGTTAAATGTCATTTGAATTTCCATTGGGAATATGTTATAAATATTGAATGGGAGCCCGCGATTCTATTCATAGAAAAATGTCATTCACCTCTTCGAATTGATAAACATCAATTTCGTTATAATTTTTTTTGTCGAGCCAAATTTGCATTTTAACTGTGGTAAAATCTCGGCATTTTTTCTAAAGCGAATTGGTTGAGATCATAGTTGGAGGTCATGTAAAGGATCAAACAGAAAATTTCATCTCTGCCTAGAAGTTCGTTTTTATTCTTTATTGAACAGTTTTTTTTCAATTCGTGGAAGAGCTGTGACATAGTTATCATTTCAAAATATTTTAAAACATCTGAAAAACTATGCCAAATATTTCGACTTCATTTCCAGCTTGATTTCCGAGTGCTTCAGTTCATGTCCACTCAAAATCACACTGTCTGCACATTTACATCCTAAATTCTTTCACATCATAACCAATTGAGATTTGTGAGAAAAGTATAAACTCGATTTTTTCTATTCACAAGTCAATTGGTTACTAAAGATACCGAAGATAATCATTCTGTATCTCTCGTAGTTTAGCCTTTTTCCTTAAAGAGTCCCACTGGAATTAGAACGCTGAATTCATTTTTATCTTATTTCTGTAAATATTAAATTGAATAACAGAAAATAGCAAGCATTTTGATTTCATATGTTCCATGTGCTCATACGGTTTCATCATGTGATTATGGATTTTTTATCCATTTGTTCTCTCATTCTGGATCTTTTTCAAACCAATAACTTACTGAGACCGATACCATCATGTTATTTTGAATGGATCAATGGAGTTGAAAATCAGATCCAATATTGTCTATACGAATTATTTAAAATAGACTCTGGAGGTTTTTAACTGTGGTGGTTCTGAAAAAGGAATGCAGCCGCAATAACTTTATTGCTTGTTCAACGTTATCCGCAATAAACATTACTGCCACCAATAAGACCCAAATTATCAAATATTTGGAATTTTTTTACTACCCATTTCGGATATATACCTGGTTAAACCTCCGGTCGAAAATATATCAGTCCTAAAATGGATTCCTTGCTTTGTGCAAGATAACCGGCCGAAATTACACCTGCACGCACGTCTTTTGATTATGTTTCTTTATTATTTTCAAAAAACTTTTTAAAATTTCGATTTTTGGAAAAGAATTATTGTTTTAAACTTACATCCAAGAAGTTATCAGAACAATTTATTTTACTTTTAAGAGAAACTTTAATTTCAATGCGTTGCAAATTGGAAATAAAACCATTGATTATTATGGACGAAACTTACTGAAATATAAAATCAAGAAGACGGCATTAATTTCCAAATGATGAAATTTTGATCTATTTTCTGACTCAATACATTTCTATTTAACTCATATCTAGCGTTAACTTGGGGAGTGAATAAATTATTTTAATTTTCAATTTCAAATTTAAAGATATGTCAATACGTTTTCCCCATTGTTTACATAAGTGTGTCCGAAGTCTTGGGATTTTTACGGTCAATTGACCTGTCAAATTTCTCAGTTCCATTAAAAAAGGTCTAGATAATGAAAAACAAAAATTAATAAACCACAGAGGTACAAATAAAACACTTAAATACATCTTATATTTTATATCACGGTTTGGTCGCCTTCTGAGTTTTGCTTATATTTGAGTTGTCTCCTCAGAAGAACATTGAAATTTACAATAGTAAACATGGATATATGTATATCCAAAAATAATGTGTCACCTGTTTAAAGAAGATACTTAACAATTTTTGACAAAAGGCACTCCAAAACTTCCAGTTATAAGGATTTTCATCGGTTAATGCACATTGGTTACATCGATACGCATATAATCATTACTAGTGTTGCGGCGAAACGAGACCAGACGAGACTTGAGGCCGGTCTCGTCTCAGAGTACTTCAGTCTCGTCTCGTATCGTATCGTCTCGTCTCCTCTCGTCTCGTCTCGAGTGGTCTCGTCTCAAAGTATGAAAAAAATTTCAGCGACGAATGTAAATACTGTAACGAAGTTTAAAAGCTTTGTTGATAGTATTCAGTATAATAATATCAATAGATACTTCGAACCATAAATTGGTCGGCGGCTCGAAGTAAGGACGACAGTTTTTTAATTGGAAATATTTCCATTCTTTTCTCAAGAAAGAAATTGCCAAATACGTTCGGATCCTTTTTAATAAGTTTGAAAGAAAATTAATATGGCGGCTATTCTCAAATAATCATATTTCTATTTAGCGGTAATGTTCAGCTTACAGTGAGAACTATGAATACATATATAAAATATAACATACATACATATATAAAATAAAATGCCTGAAATTCTTAGAAAACCAGGTTCAAAACATTATGAAACATGGAAAGATTCAAGCGCAAAAAAATGGGCTATATTTGCTATCGATATCGATAACCTGAATTAGACGTAAAGGAAAACAAATCATACCATGATAACATCGAAATATTCTCACCTGGGTAAAACTGAAAAGGAAAACATTAAGATTTTTAAAGGTAAAAAGCTGTTTTTTGGAATTGTTGGTCGATATTGCATTCAGTCATAAACATTTCAATGAAAAAGTGTTGCGAAATGAAGATATCTACAATACTATTTTTGTATTCACTTCTTTCTTTGGCAAAAGTATGAAATTTGAATTGAAATATATGTATATATGGAGCACTATTTATAAGTTTTCGGTCAGAAATATTCAGATTATTGATTTATTTCATTATTACTATCTACTGTTTGATAACATAAAGAATCTGCATGAAATGGGATGCGCATTTTTCATGTTGGATTTGTCTATAATAGTGGAAGGTCAGAAGATTAAGAAAATTGCACTTTCTTGTCAATTAAATGACCAATTCAATTGAAAAATTCATTACTTGCTGTTTATATTCTTATTTTTAATGCAATTATATCAAATATAAAATGTGTTCATTGGTTATCAATAATTGCATTTACTAATAATAATTATTCAACCATAAATACAAATTTATATTACCACCAAAAAATCATTTTTTTTCAATTTCAGAATTTTCCACTATTTATATCATTTTTTTGCGAAAACGGTACACTTTTTCCACCATTCATTAAAATAATACGTGAAATGGTCTATTTTGTTAGAATACATATCAATAGAAGACGTAATTTGAAGAACAATTGCGGTTGAAATTAAGGAAACATCTTTTACCTTATCAATTTTATTCTTGGACGAAATTTTTGCGTGATATATTTTTTTTATTTGGAAGAAACTCAAACACTTGTTTTTTTTGTTAGTTTCATCTCTCATCCCAACCGAAAAAAACTGCGAACCTTCCATTACCTACTTGTTTTCTTGAAAAGTATCAGAAATATTTTCAGTTGTTTTCTTTCAAATAATTCATAGTGTCAAAAATGTATGACGGAATAATTTTTACAAAATATTACATTGAACTAGCATTTTAAATCGATTTTTTGTCTGTCGTACTATGGTCTCGACGAGACTTCTCGACTTCCCAAGACGAGAACGAGACGAGACGGGAGGTTGAGACCAGTCTCAAGTCTCGCGGCATCACCAGCAATAAACAACACAGCAATAAATACCATAATATTCGATTTCCATTGATGAATGATATCCGACTATTACTTTTTACAGGAATAGGTTTTATTAAGTGCAGAATAGTTTTATTAATTGGCGTTTTGTGAGCGAAGTAATATTATAGAAATTGCCGTTTATTAAGCAAATTGAAAAAGAAATACATTTGTAATAGATTGGAAACTTCAGAACTTCAGACGAGAACAAGACGATACGGAAGGTTGGTCTCGTCTCGAAAGTCGAGACGAGACTGAGACGAGACGAGACCAGTCTCGAGTCTCGCGGCATCACTAGCGATTAGTGATGGGCCGGCTCGATAATTTTTCGGCTCGAACAACTCGAGCCGAAACCAACATCACCTCGAGCCGAAACTCGAACCGGCTCGTGCCGAAAGCTCGTACGCGTTGTCGAGTTGTACTTGATCGCGGATCAAGCTAAGCGAGCTCAACGGTTCAAGCCGACGAATGCGGACTTGGATGGAGCTTATCGCATGAAAAATTTGGGCTCGACTTGCATTGCGTTGCGAGCCTGACTCGACGAATTTGCTCAAGTGTCGAATTTACAAGCGTTTCGACGAAGTCGCGGACGGATCGAGCTGGCTCGAGTTGGCGGAAAAAAAGCTCGAGCCGGCTCGGTCAAACTGTGGCTCGAGTTGTTCGAGCTAATCAGCTCGAGCCGCCCATCACTACTAGCGATAAATAACTAGTGATGGGCCGGCTCGATAATTTTTCGGCTCGAACAACTCCAGCCGAAACCAACATCAGCTCGAGCCGAAACTCGAGCTGGCTCGAGCCGCACGCTCGTACGCGTTGTCGAGTTGTCCTTGATCGCGGATCGAGCTAAGCGAGCCCAACGGATCAAGTCGACGAATGCGGACTTGGATCGAGCTTATCGCATCGCGTCAGTGTTCTTGCGTTGCGAGCCCGACTCGACGAATTTTCTCAAGTGTCGAATAAAAAGCGTTTCGACGAAGTCACGGACGAATCGAGCTGGCTCGAGTTGTCGGAAAAAAAGCTCGAGCCGGTTCGGTCAAACTGTGGCTCGAGTTGCTCGAGCTAATCAGCTCGAGCCGCCCATCACTATAAATAACACAGCAATAAATACCATAATATTCGATTTCCATTGATGAATGATATCCGACTATTACTTTCTACAGGAATAAGTTTTATTAAGTGCTGAATAGTTTTATTAATTGACGCTTTGTGAGCGAATTAATAGAAATTGCCATTCATAAATCATAGTACCAATAAGTGTAATAGTGTGCTAGTTGATGTGGAAACTTCAGAATGAAGCACAATTTTTCTACATTATATTATTCGATTCCCCTTTTTTTAACCAAATACAGGATTCTTGTGTGTTTGAAAAATATGTATTCTGTACGTATTTCCTTTTCATTTTGTCTGTTGTACTCGTCGATAGTTCTCGACTTCTCGAAATGAGACCAAGACGAAACCGACATGAGACTGAAGGTTGGTCTCATCTAGAAAGTCGAGACGAGACCAATCTCGAGTCTCGCGGCATCACTAATCATAACTGATACATTTGCCTGTTTGGACTTGTTAATCACTTTCAGCTTGAATGTGAAGTGATGGGTTCTTCACGTGGTTATTGAGATTTTTACCGATCGTAACTTGGTCAAAATCGGTCAAATGACCGCGGTCACAACTCCATGTGTCGGTATTAATTTCATCGCAAAATTTCCGACATTACATCACGAATTCCTGAATCAATTTTTATATGGAAACCTTAAAATTTTCGTGCTTCGCTAATCTCATTTTAAGCAGCGATATGTTATGGGTTCTGTATATCCAATAGTAATGACGTTCAGTGTTCAGCATTCTCAATTTTTTCTCTCTCGATATTATAAAGTTGATGAAATATCCATCGCATAAAATTGAGTACGCGGATTTTCCCCACTAATGAAAGTTTCACGGTGCTCTCGTTATAGGGAGCTAATAAATCAACGTACTGCAAATACAATATTCTAAGAGAGTTGGATTGTTAGCAGGATGCTGTCAGAATATGGTTCAATTAATTAACGAGCTGCATTTGAGAGCACATCGGTAAATGTACTTGCAAGGAAAATATTTCATCAATATCAGAGTTCGGACCAATATTGACCTTAGTATAACATGCAGTCAGCGAGAGCAGAAATTGTTGATGTGCAGGCATTTGATGAATCCATTAGAGTGCAGCTTGCCCAAATTTAACGACCTTTGACCGTCTGAGAACCCATCGAAACGATGCATCGAAAATTTTAATAGACTCGCACCTAATATTAGTGGGATCAAAGCTTTTAAACTTCATGTAGTTCATTCATTCTTTGACGGAAGAAGAATGAAATCGAAATTTTCCAAACGGTGCGATAAACAGAACCAACTCGTTAGTTGTCATAAAAGTAGCCGTTGCTTATAGTGTCGATTTTAATGCCTCGCCGTCCGAAACCCGACTTTCTGCCCATTATAAAAATGTGCATCGTCAAGCTACGATTCTGACAGACCGACAGGCTGTTCAAGTCGGTAGGATCACAGGATTTCATGTAAATTATTTGTATTTGTGAAAACAAGATGAAACCTTGACAAGAATGTTGTACTTTTCTAACAATTTGAATTGAATGGGATCCATGTGATCCTATTATATTCTTTTTTCGACAGAGACCTTTTGTTTAACCTGACTCATTTTTAATTCATTTCGTTTCGCCGCAGATTCGTTTATGCGTTTATAAATGGAATTTCATCTTTAAATGTATCGGATTGATATCGGCGCTATGCGACCCATTTCGTTTCCATCCGAAGTGCTCAAAGATAAAATTTTCCGTTGTTTGGAAAAATAGACATTCTCCGTGAATAACTGGCATTCCGTTACTTCTATTGAAAGGCTATGTCATGACAAGGAATTCCCGATTGATCATACTTCGTCACGTCATTAATAAGTCAGTGATAAATGACTCCAATTATGTCATACTATATGTACCACTCGCTGACGTTTATACCGCTCATCAGAACTACCGCGGAACTTTTGAGAAAAACTTCAAACAAGCCAATAAATGAACTGTCATTCAGGTATTCTTCTTGATATACTAGTACCGTGTCTTTATAGAACTCGCCCGATTTATTGGAGCTTATGGCTTAAAAAAGTATTGCTCGTTGTAAATATAGCGTCACGATTACTGTTAGGTAGACGTCAGGGCTTCGAAGGCAACTTAACCATTTTTTTATTACTCGGCAGTTTCTCATTCCACCAAAGGATTGCATCGGTACCAACTCATGGTACCTAAGCAACTCAACGAAGAATCCAGACGAATACTTTCCGTTTTACAGACGCAACATCATTTGAATCATTCCAAATGTCTCTTCATTATTGTCTCGGTGATGGCTGAAGTTTTATCTCGTCAACCCGCCTCTATTTCATAACGATCATGACTAAAGTTTAATGAGTTATTCGGCCATTCGTTATTCCCATCAAGGTAAAAAGTACGACAAAAAAAAATCGAACTTCCACGACACTCGTCCATTATTTTTCGAACGTTCTATGATAAACATGGTTTCATAATGTATCCGAGTTTTTCAGCCTATAACGCGCCGCATTTTATGGCACAACCAGGCTCCCGATCAATTAATAGGATGTTACCACGTATCACTATATAATTAAATTTATAATTTTAAGATGGTATTGATTCATACTCGCTGAATTCTTAATTAAGTATTATATTGTCTGAGAATCTCGTACTGGAATGATCGCAACAAACTCACAATTAATAATAAAAATTCCGAACTGCGCCGTTGAGATTCGAGTAATTATTCGAGATAACAAATGCAAATCAAACGGCATTTTTACCATTGTTGACGACCGTACTTCAACAAGGACCTAGTAATCAATATTCGCTTCTCGTCCGACTCGACTCACTGCCTACTCTTCAAGTAGAACTGGATTAAATTTTTTCTTTATACCTGTGCAAACTAGTATCGTTTGTTTATTATATTTTTGTTCATACACTCAGCTAAAATCTTCCAAAGAAAAAAAACCCACACCTGAGAATAAAATAAATAATTTTTCATCTCCAGTTGATTAATTTCAATAAGCAGCAAAATAATAGAAAAGTTAAAATTCAGTCGACGTTCGTGTTCAAACAGGAAAAGCAAAGTGGCGCGATAAATCTCCTGAACTGTTATAAAACAGTTTTTACTGTGAATGTGATCATTTAACGCTAAAAATGTCTCCCCGATATCAGTGTCCCTTTATTTGCGCCTCGCTTGAATCAAGATGTAATATAATAGCTCCAAAGACAAAGCCTTTTTGAACGGTAGCACGGACAAAAGAGCTTCTTGCACTCGGCGTCCACATTTCGAAAACATGTCTACCAACATCGTTCTCATGTGTCAACTGAACGATATTTTAGAATATAAGTTAGGCAATGGTTGTTGTTGCATTGCCAGAATTCGCGCCAGTAATTATCGATAATACACTTCATCGGGCTCGAAATATCAAAGTCATGGCATATAATTTGCTTAATATTAGTTTTACCCGACCGTCGGAAATTTTTATTGACAGTCTGGTTTGTTGCTCCCTCAAAAGTTTCTACCCCTAACCGGTCTTTTCTATCGGGCATCATTATAACGAAGATAGACTGTATTGAACCTGGTGCATTGGGAGAACGTCCGATGGTTGCTCCGGCAACATGCTGTAAGCTTCAATCTGTTCAGGTATATATGTAATGATCAACGTTGAAACAACATCCTATTCTAGAAATAAGCCGTTTTGAATTTCCCAATATCCTGGATACCTGTTGTGTTCGGTAGTATAACGAGATTCATCATTTGAGCTGGAACTTGTCAGGGGTTGCTAGTAAATCTTTTCAGCACAACTTTTCACCGTATCCCTACATTTAATTATTGTGAGCTCGAAGTCACTTGCTATTTTGACAACCTCTATACTATTGTATCCACGAATGAGCATTATTTTGATTTCCTCTACCCATTTGTTCGTTTTAATTATTCATGGGCCTGTTGATAACTTGTCGTCCGATTTGATCAAGATAATCGAATCGAACGAGTGCACTCAGAATTGCTCGTGAACAAGGCAGAGTCGAAAATTTCAAAGGATTATTCGAGTACGTTGTTGCTCCTTAACAATTCCCACGGTTGAAAAATCACCGGAAGATCTTAACTTCGACACAAGATGATCAATATTTGTTCGTTCTGTACTCTTTTCTTATCGAATAAATGCATGTTTTCGGGGCATCTGATGTCTTTCATATACATATTGTTTTCTCTCGTAAAGAAATATCTTGTAAATTGGGTCACAATAAAAATTTTCACTTAATACTGGTACAATAATTAATTCAATAATCAATTACTATAATGGAAAACGCTTGTCATATAAGATGCATCACAACGAACGTGTATATGTATGATTGAATTTGTCATATGTAATATGCCTTTATATTTCTTAGAATAGAAACGAAGCTATTCGGCTTTGTAAGGGTCGTTAAAAGCATATATTCGTATTTTATTAGTCATTTCAACCTGTATTCCGCATAGATCCTGAACTCAACTGCTAGCAGCATTTGTTGGATAAGGTTGTAAAAAAATCTATTACGCATATTAGCATCCAAAGCGATTTTCAATACCTGCACTTTATTATTTTCCGGTTCATAAGGCTCGTAACCGATACGATTTCCACCAACCTGATGTGCACGGTGACTGACTGATGTGAAAGTAAAACTTATCCGGTAATCTGAAATATCGAAGGCAAGATAAATGAAAGTGAATCTTGTTTTTAGATTATCAACATTTAACAACTAAAAAATTACATTCAAATTGAAATTAAAACTTTTTTTTGTTGATTATAGTACAAATAAGCATTTTCATTCTACGGCAATAAGGAACAAATTGCTCTTAAAGATGTGTATGTTTAATTGTGAAATCACAACACATAACAATAGATTATGTTTCCGAGATATAGAAAAAATAACTTCAATAATTTGAAATAATTTTAAAGCAAGGGTATAATATCATTTATAATATAATATAACCTTTCAAATCAAGGGTAAAGCCGATTTCATGTAATGGCTTGATTTGAACTATGTGAGCGCAAGCGGTACACTCTGCATTTTCGAGTTTGAGTTCCATAAAGAAAAGATAGATATTTATTGTAATTTTTCGATTGATAAGGAATGAAAAACATTTATCGCCATAATACCTCAAAATCTGAAGATTTTTTTATTATTTTGATGTTACGGAATGGCTTTTTATAGTTTGAAATTTTGCTATCATTTCACTTAAGTTGTGATTCACCCCATTATAAATATAATCACACTGAAAAAAGAAGATTACAGGAATTCCTGTTGTTAGCACACTAATACTATAAAAAGAACAGGAATATTCTTGTCATAGCTAATTTCCGATTCCTGTAACATCGAAACATGTGTTCAGAATAGGAAGTGCTTTGCTTATTAAAGGAATTCAAAACATTGAAGACAAATGGAATGATTCTGGTGATGGAAATTCTTTGTGGTATAATTATAACAGGAATGAACTTTCTCAAGTATAGGAATAAAACTCTCATTGATACAAATTAGTGAAATGTAAACGTGATTATAATTTATGGTGTTAACTGAAGGAATTGAGTAATACTCATCACAGGAAGCGGCAACAGGAAATATTCCTGTACTTAATAATGGAATTATCGTAAAGTTGAAAATGCTTTTTCCGAGAAGCGATAAATAATGTTGTCGCGAGACTTGAGGCCGGTCTCGTCTCGTCTCGTCTCGTCTCGTCTCGTCTCGACTCGTCTCCTCTCGTCTCGTCTCATCTCGTTTCCTCTCGACTCGTCTCGTCTCCTCTCGTCTAATCTCGAGTGGTCTCGTCTCAAAATATGAAAAATTTTTCAGCGACAAAGATAAATACTATAACGAAATTCATAATTATTATTGTTGATACTAGTCAGTATAATAATATCAATAGGTACCATGTTCATTATATGGATTAACTTGTTGAAAATAACGAGGACTTTCTATTTCTATTTAGCGATGATATTCAGCCTCAGTGAAAACTATATTTACGAAGGATGGATGCATGAAATTCTTAGAAAATCAGATTCAAAACATTACGAAATGAAATACGTTGAATAGAATAGAAAGATTCAAGCGCAAAAAAATGAGCTATATTTACTATCGATATCGATAGCCTGAATTAGAGGTAAACAAAAAAAAGCATATCATTATAACATCGAAATATTGTCAAATAAGATGACTAAAACTGAAAAGGAAAACCTTCAGATTTTTAGGGACAAAAAACTGTTCTTTGGAATAACTGTTCGATATTGCATTCAGTCAAGAACATTTGAATGAAAAAGTATTGCGAAATGAAGGGATCTACAATTTTTTTATAGTAATATTTTTGTATTCATTCCCTTCTTTGGCAAAAGTATGAAATTTGAATCAAAACATTTCTCAAGGTATATATAAAGCACTATTTATACTTTTTTCGGTCAGAAATATTCAGATTATGAGTTGGTTTATTCAATTATCACTATCTACTGTCAGATAACCTATTAAATATTGGGAACACTAATCTGAATTTGAATAGGACATAAAAATCTGCATGAAATGGGATGCGCATTTTCATGTTGAATTTGACTATAATAGAGGAAGGTCAGAAGATTGAAAAAATTATACTTTTTCGTTAACTAAATGACCAATTCGATTTAAAAATTCATTAATTCCTGTTTGTATTGTTATTTTAAATGCAATTATATCAAATATAAAATGAGTTCATTGGTTATCAATAATTGCATTTACTGAAAATAATTATTCAACCATGAATGAGAATTTATGTTACTACGAAAAAATCTTTTTTTATAATTTTATAATTTTTCACTATTCATATCTTTTTTTTTCGAAAACGGTATACTTTATCCATCATTTATTAAAATAATACGTGAAACGATCAATTTTGTTAGGATACATATCAATAGAAGAGGTAGTTTGAAGGAAAGGTGCGGTTTAAATTAACACACATCTTTTACTTTACTAATTTTATTTTTGGACGAAATTTTTGCGTGACATTGTTTTTTCATTTACAAAAAACTTAAAAATTTGTTTTTTCATTGAATTCATCCAACCAAGAAACACTGCGAACCTTCCATTACCTATTTATTTTCTTGAAAAGTAACTGAAATATTTTCAGTTGTTTTCTTTCAAATAATTCATAATGTCAAAAATGTATGACGGAACAATTTTTTCAAAATATCACATTGAACCAGCATTTTAATTCGATTTTTCGTCTGTTGTACTATGGTCTCGGCGGGACTTCTCGACTTCCCAAGACGAGAACGAGAGGAGACGGAAGGTTGGTCTCGTCTCCAAAGTCGAGACGAGACCAGTCTCGAGTCTCGCGGCATCACTAGCAATAAATACCATAATATTCGATTTTCATTGATGAATGATATGCGACTATTACTTTTTACAGGAATAGGTTTTATTAAGTGCAGAATAGTTTTATTAATTGACGTTTTGTTAGCGAATTAATAGAAACTGCGTTTATTAAGCAAATTGAAAAAGAAATACATGTGTAATAGATTGGAAAGTTCAGAATGGTGCACATTTTTTCTACATTATGCTATTCGATTCCCCTTTTTTAACCAACTACAGGATACTACTTGTATGTTTGAAAAATATGTCTTTTGTACGTATTTCCTTTTCATTTGTGTTCATTTTCTTGTGTTTTTTACGAAAAAATAAATTAAACCATACGCAGGCTGTTTATCATATAAGATCATAGTCATATATATATGAATATGATATAAGTGGATTATTTAGTTCATGTTATAAAAATACAACCGGAATTCGGAGAATTGAAAAAAGAAACAACGCAATTTTTTGTGTAAAGCGTCGTGAGAATGTTGAAATGCATTATCTCGATAATGTATCGAAAAGTTCGTTTTCGGGCGATGACTAATTTTATACTTAAAAGTATAAGATTTCCTCAACACCTAGGTATCTGTTGGACAAAACAATCAGACACGACACGGCAAAAAGAAGGTTGAGAAATATGGAGGTAATCTGATATCTTCGCTTCACCCTAACAATATATACTTATAAGTTCGAGAGAAAATCATTCGAAGGCTGAATCAAAAATTAACATGCAGATTTTATCGCGAAATATAGGAGGGCCGTTAAATATTAAACAACTGAAATATGCCCCGCGATCGGAATGATTTACCCGTTGAATTGAGTTACGACTCAACTTTAGTCTAATAACCTTTCCGGGACACCTATCTTTTTTATTATGAAGAAATAATAATAATAATGTTTCATTTATTAATGAAAATGTTATGAGTAAATTGATATGAAATTGTTCTCGCTGGAGAAGGCTACGGAGTAGGATAAAAAAGTCGTTTGCTCTTTCATTGTGCAACAAATAAACTTATAATGAAGCCATCTTTGAGAGTATAAAATCCGTCAGAAAACGCGATGTACGTAATTGAAAATACGTTGATGATGGCACTACATTGCGAAGGTTGATTGAAATCGTTCAAACGAAGTAATGAAATTGAAAATTTAATTCCGAACTTGCAAAACGTGTGAGAATCATGCGAAGAGGGAAACAATATTAGCGGGAAAGCCTGACAAAGAGAACGCAACAGTAGATGCAATAAATGTGCAGATATAATATTTCTTCAGTCAAAGTAGAAACGGAGATGATTTCCCTTTCCAGAATCAATCTTCAATAATTTCAAGCCGGCCTGATAAAATATCTAGCACGTATATACGTTCGGCTCAGGTCGGGATAGATACATCCATTAAATCCTAATTTGGAGCTCATGATTGGGTAGTTATTTAGCCCGCCCATAGTTAGCACTTTGCCTTTCCAAGCGTTAAATCGCAAAAACGAATGAAAATCGTGTCCTTACTTTTCATTACCTTTCTCGCTTCTAGCTACACTGATTTTATATTAACTTATTCTAAAAAATATTGCTGTCTCAGAAAACTCATAAATGAAATTAGTGTTTTCAAATTCGAGAAAAACGTTTATTTTGTTGATCATTGTTTCGACTTTCAATGACAAAAAAAAAATTCGAATGAAATTTTGTAACATCTGACCTTGTTGGGTTCTGCACAGTATTAATTCAAACTGAAATTCAATTAAATTTTTAAACCTAGGTTTCGCTGCAGTATCGATAAATTCGCTTCCTGTATAAAATCAAACAAAAATAACCAAGCATAAAGAAGATTATCCGCTGTATTAACAGATAACTCGTATACCAGCACTCCGCTCTTGTTTTGCGTGGTGTCAACGACTGGATCCCCGGACAGTAGTCATCGTTAGTTAATTTTAATGCTCATTAATTATATTATGCATAGATTCGGTGATCAAAATCGATGTCATAAACAACGGGCATTCAGAATCAATTTAAAAACAGTAAAGAACGAACGAACATTTTCGTTTAATTATATTCCGTCCTCTTCCATATCTTTTTATGGTAGCCTATACGTATTTTGAATCATCATCGTTTACCAGTGCTGGTAATCCAGAGAATGTCCGACAGCTGTTTCAATAATTTCGATATTCGTCGGCGTCAATTCGTTTCAGATTCACAAGCAGATCACTATTAGCATCGGAAACAATGTTCATTCTATCTACACTATGGCTGGATACCTCAAACAAATTTTTCCATTATCCCCATATTGATTAATTGAAACATTAAGTTTGCTTATAATACAGCTATGGGTGAATTTTGATGAAGTATTTGTGTATCCTAATGATCTTTACATCGGTAGGCAACAATACGGCCATAATTAGAGCCATACATAATGCTTTGAGTGAATTTCAAATTAACCTTTGTGTTCGAAAAATATTATGGATCATCTACGTTCTGGTCTTAAGCAGAGCATTCCTACAAGCTCGCCACATGGGATCTGTACGCAATCAACGAACATCGTAAATCGATGAAGTTTAACAGTGGAGCGTCATCACATTTACTAGAAACGTATTGTAATCGGTAATGATTATGGTGATACGTCCATAAGCAAGTTCACTTCCTACGGTAATACTGAGAAACATTGCTTCTAACAGCTGCTAAAATGTCACGGCAAGGCCTTGGAGCAGCGTTCAGCCAACCAAATTGTGGACAAAACCGAGCTTAAAAGAGCTACGGGTATTTTAACGCTTGAAGAAAAATAATATTGACACATGCCTGTGAACGATTGCACGTCTGATACAAAGATGTCGTCTACTTTTTTCAATCTCATCGCTATATTAATATTGGTTGAACGGGTTAGTTTAACGCTTGAGTGACTGAGGAACTCGACACGAAAACAAGTGTCAAATTAAACTATGCCTTGATGAATTTGCAACCTTTTTCTAAACCCCAACCATGTGCATTTCTGACTTCAGTCAGACACTCGAAAGTATCTTTGACTGAACGCCCAACAAAAAAATCGGTTATAAATTATGTGACGAAGTATGAATTTTTAATGTCCCTATTTTCTCGGAAACCGCGCCAATAGTGTTTCCATCTGTAAACGATATACGATAGTTGGGAGAGGAGCAGCTCCTATTATCGAATGCTTTAATGTCAGTTGAAGCTCTACAAATACATTTCCTGTTGCTTTGTGACACGGATGAGCTATGGTAGTCTTACGTCGGTGATCTCGCAATCTCAGGGGGTATAAAAAACATTTTTTCCCCTTACCGCCTACAAACGAGTGATAATAATCGTTGAAAACAGTGTTGTGATGTTTCAATCATATCTGGTTTTACTCAAATTCTTTCGATCCTTTCGAAATGAAAAATAAAATAACGAACAAAACGAATCAAAATGAACAAACAATTCCTCTTTATTAGATAGCCATGATTTCAAGGAAATAGTATTTGCGAAATTTTAAAATTTGTAATCTTATTTCATTCTTCTTGTTCATTACTTTTTCATTATACTTTCCTTGACATATTTATATCGAATTTCAAATTTCTAAAGTTTTATCATCGATAGAGTCGATATTTGAATATTTCAAATCGATTTTTTTCTAAAAGGAATTGAAAATATTAGTGGTTATCAAATTTATTTATTTATACAAATAAACAATAATCAAATAATTACTCGGTTACTATTAATTCATAAAATGAAACAACTAATATAATCTGCTGTTACTTAAACAATTTGACATCATCAATCCACGGCTCAAAAATGCTTCCAAACTATAAACTGTCCTAGATAAGAACTCCTTCACCTAACGGCCAAACTCTGAATTTTTTAGCGACTTATACTCATCAGGGAGGTGATTATATAATTTTACGCACATATATTGCGAGTCTTGTTGAGATTTCTTGAGGGCAGGCATATGGAATGGTATATTTGTTTTTTTCCTTTTGTTATAATTATGGTAATCCTTGGTTTTTTTAAATTATCCTGTCTTTGATAACTATAATTGAGGAGGTAGGTATGAGTATGTAAATAGTAGTAATTGCTCTTTTCTAAAAGTGTCACGGCAGCTGTACCTCAGATTGAGATTAAACAAACATCTCAATGCTCTCTTTTGCTTCAGAAGCACTCTTTGTGCCATATTTCTTTGTCCCCAGATAATTAGCCGATACTGAATTTGGCTGTGCAAGTTGGAGTCATATGTAAGTTTGGCTGTTTTAATGTCTGATGTTTTATCCTCTTGAGCAAATATGTAGTACTGGACATTCTGCCACACACTTTCAACACAGTCATCCCACCTCAAAAATGGCTGGAATACAATTCCCGGATAGGAGATAACTATTTTCTTTCGTTGTGAACAGAAATGATTGAGCTTCAGAAGAAGCCCATTTTGATTAAACCACTTCTTAGCTTTCCTCGATTTCTCTGAAGAATATCTCTATTACTGCAACTATTTAGAGAATTTGTATTGTCAACAAAACTACGCTTATTATCCGTAGATATACATGCGTTATGTCATTGGTATCAATTAAAGATAAGATAGGCCCCAACACAGCGCCCTGCGGAACCCCTGTTTTAATTTTGTTGATACACTTGAAACCAAACTTATAAACTAGATGAGAATATACCTCACGCTTAATAAAACTTCATGACATACGCTGTCAAACGCCTTACTTATATCAAGCCAGGTAAGTTCCATCTCTTCACCCTTATTATATGTTTCCAATAGTGATGTAACGAATATCAACTTTTAGGCATTCGCTGATGTGAATGCAGATGCGAATATCGGCCGTTGATATTTGTGAATGCGGATATTCACTTTTGAATTTAGCGCCATTTGTCTATGGTTTTATTTTGACAGCTCACTCCGCGCCCGAGTCCCACTCACACATTTGTCATTGTCATTTGTTTGTCCGACCATTGTCGAGCCAATCCGAACAAGGCCGATTGATTTTCTGTTTACTCTGTTAACAGAAACAGAAATACGAAAAATTTGAGTTAAAGTGAGTTTAATGAATTTTTAAGATGAGTAAATCAGTTTATATTGAGATATGGACTGATTTTACGCTTTGCGATGCTGAACGAGCTAGATGCAAGATCTGTAACAATGAATTTTCGCGAAAAGGAGGAACTACAACGGCTATGAGAAATCATATCGAATAATTTAGTTAACTCTTTACCTAAAAATAATATAGTGGATCCTATAAACCTCGTTTCTCATCGCTGCGATGTTTCTTTGAAATTTGAATTTAAGGAGGTGAGTCAGGTAGTTATTAGAGATATTGTTTCTGATTTGAAGCATGGTAAGTCGAAGGATATTTTCGGCCTATGTGTTACTCTCTTGAAGCGTAACATTAATCTTATCATCCATCCTTTAACTATTCTGATTAACCGCTGTCTTAGGGAAGCTATTTTTCCTGAATGTTTGAAGGTCGCAAAGATCATACCAATATTTAAAAAAGGCGATGTTAATTCACCCGACAATTTTAGACCTATCTCTATTTTACCCACCCTATCGAAGGTGGTTGAGAAGGTTTTAGCCGTGCAAATAATTGAATATTTTGAGGGGAATAATTTGTTTAGCAGTAAACAATTTGGATTCAGAAGAGGGAAGGACACGGTTCAAGCCATTCTTAAATTTGTTAAAGATGCTCTCAGATGTTTTGAGAGCGGTTCCCTGACACTGGCTCTTTTTTTCGATCTTTCGAAAGCGTTCGACTGCGTGGGACACTCCATTCTGCTGGGTAAGCTGGGATGCTACCACTTTAACGACCATAGTGTGACACTTATAAAATCTTACTTAAATGATCGCTATCAGGTGGTACATTGGGATGGAAGGTGGTCACGGGGGTCTAGACTTTATTGTGGGGTGCCACAAGGTTCGATTCTCGGGCCGCTTCTCTTCCTGGTGTACATTAATGATTTTCCTGCATATTTGAACATGGCGGAAGTTACACTATTCGCTGACGACAGCACTGTTTGTGTGGAGGGTGGTGAGGCGACTTGCCTAGAATCATGGAGTGAACTGGCAGAGTCGATTGCTGCACAATGGTTTAATTCAAATTTGTTGACTCTTAACATTAACAAAACAGAAAAGATGCTTTTTTCAAGCTGTGGTAACAGTGCGGGTACCCGTTGTGGTCCTGTTAGGTTTTTGGGTATTTACCTTGACCCAGCTCTTGGGTGGGAGCTCATATTAATGAGCTGTCAAGTAAGCTCAGCAAGGGTATTTTTCTTCTTAGGGCTTTGTGCCAGGTCGTATCACAGAGAGTTCTTTTATCGGTTTACCACGCGCTCATTCATTCTCATTTGAGATATGGAATTATTATATGGGGGCAAGGTACTGATCATTTAAAAATTTTTAAGTTGCAAAAACGTGCTTTGAGAATAGTGGCAGGTGTGGCATTTAGAACCGAATGTAAACATTTGTTTGTCAAACATAATATTCTTACTTTTCCATCTGTATATATACTTGACAGCCTAATTTATGCTCACAAAGAACAGAAGTACTGCTTACGTGGTGGTGATGTGCACAAGTACGATTTAAGACATAATCAAGACATAAGACGTGAAAAATTTCGTCTGACTAAAACTCAAAATAGCCCACTTTTTATGCCATTTCTAATGTTTGATAAGTTGCCTGTGGTTTATCGTAGACTGCCGTTGAATAGATTTAAAAAGGTGATGCATGAGTTCCTTGTTAAAGGTGCATTTTATTCAGTCAAGGAGTTTTTAGATCTGAAGGAGATTGTATTGTGAAATTGTAAAGTTCTAATTTTTTATTTGTAATTTAGATTGTCCATATAGACTTTGTGATGAATTGATTGACATGTGTAAACAACATATGATGTTAGTTGTATTAGCACGAAAATAAATAAATAAATAAAAAAAAATAAATATAAAGTCAAAGCACATGATTGAATTTTTTTAATTAGATATTAAAAGATTTAAGATTTTGTAATAAATATAAGAAATTAGTAAGTATTTCCTTGTTGGATGTACATTTTCCCAAAGTAATCGCATCATTTTAGACGAATGTCAAGAAATATGCGAATATTTGCAAATACGAATGCGAGTATTCGTTACATCACTACTTTCCAATACTAATTCGGTCACTCAAATCATTGCTGTTATTTGCTAGTTCTGAAACCATGCTGAAATTTAGTGAAGATATTAAACTTTATTATTTTCACTAAATTTCAGCATGGTTTCAGAACTGGCAAATCCACCGAAATTGCGATATTCAAACTGACCGATGAGATATTGAACACGTTGGAAAGTGGAAATATACCAATCGGATTGTCTTTGGACTTGTCAAAAGTGTTTGACAGTGTAAATCACGAAATTAGAAACATGTGGTAATCGCAATAACCAGTTGGAACTGACACGAATTTATTTCTGTGATCGTAGGCAGAGAGTGGCAGCGGTTGATGCTGTCATCACATATAGGTCTAGCGAACCCTCCACTTCTAGAGGAGTTCCTCAAGGTAGCGTCCTTGGTCCACTCTAATTTTCTATTTACGTTAATGATTCATTTTGTCGTTTCTCTTTGTATGCAGATGACACAAATATCATTGTTTCTGACTCACACGTTGGATCAGTCGTTCATAGGGCGGATGATGCATTCGGTTTGGTTGTTATATGGTGCAAGTGCAATGGTTTGATGTTGAACATTGACAAAACAGAAGTCCTTCTTTTACAAAAGTTGCAACTAAGTTTTAATAATCACATTCGATCAAAAACAAAACACGAAAATAACAAATTAAAACGAATATGGTTGAAGTAGAATTACTGCGAACTAAGAAATCTAACAAACGCACTTAAACACATCTCATTTTTAAATGCTGATTTCAACGGTACCTGCTTTGTCCGTCGCTGATGGCTCATTCTTCAAGTTAATATAATACCCTTCTTCCTCGTCTGCAAGTATATATAAAGATGCGAACAAATTCCTCACTTTGTCTCCTTATATTCAATTAATTCTTGGGCTTTTCATCAGGAACTCAGACAAATTATCCGCCCTTCCGTGCATTGTCACATATATTTCTCGCTAATGATGAAATTTGTTAGAGATTTTCCCCCCAAAATCCGTTTTAGGAAGGAATGTCGGTAGCAGGCACTACGTAGGAAATTCGATATCCATGTTTTGAGTCGACCAGTCGATATGTGAAACAATACGAAAAAACATACAACAGGTAGCGAAAAAAAACGGTCACCATCTTGAGCAGGAATTCGCGCTTGGATATAATATGTTGATAGGGTGAGAATTCTATAGACTTAAGAAATCACATCTTGTTTGCAGATTTTCAACGTAAAACATCCGGCAGTGGCAGACATGAGAATCGGGTCTGCTCCATCAAAATATCATCGGTATTTTATTTCACGATTTATCAATGGCACCACTTTTACAATAGGCTCTACTTTTTTAATGAATTCAAATAAACGGATCCGGCTCGAGAGTGCAGCTCGTTTCATAAGACAGAATGGCGATAATTACTAATAGGGCACGGGCGTAGCCGGTGGAAGAGAAATTCCACGTGTTTCATTATTTCCTTCGAATATTTTTTGAAAAATGATTAAATCAACTGCGGACGTGTCTAGAAGAAAATAGGGGATATGTAGAACGACATGATCGATGAATTGTAAATACAATTAGCTCCTGCGCGACGGAATCTCTGAACTTTTTCCCAATTCCCTTAAAAAGAAATTCAAGCTACGCTCTTGAAAAGGGGAGATTGATGGATGAAAAAATTGTCGTTGAAAAGTATTTTAATGTATCGTATCGCTCATTGTCGTTGACCGTTTTATTGGGTTTGCTTTTTTGTGAATAAATCGAGTACTATTTTTTCAGAATATTTTAATCGAATATAACATGAAAAATTATTAAAACTCCACTCGAGCCACTTCCGTTGTCTGCATAATACTGGCAACGGTGAATGGAGCATTTTGAAATATTCAAACGAGATTTCCTCTTCGCAAAACGAAAATAACAGCAAGTCTTGTAAAAACTGTCATCAATAATTCAACTTCGAAAAGGCAAGGTTGAAAAGGAAATCTCAGGAGACACTTTCCCATAATTCGATTTGTTTTTACAGAATAAACTTGTATCATATTTACAAATATACCTCCAAATAGAGCTTTTATCGGGTGGCATTTAAATAAGGTTGACAACTTTATACAATCAAAAAGTGTGTTAATAACTATCCGTATGAACCAAATTAGTGGAAATTAGCAGACATTTTTGTAGACAATCCTTAACAGCTTTGTCCAATTTTTTTTGAGTAACACAAAATTGAAATAATAAATCAAATTTTTTTCAATAACGGTCGTTTTGATTTGAGTACCGAAAGAAAAAATATTACGATTCAAGATTTTGTCATTCAAATCCAACGATATCGCTTGTTTTTTTTTTCTAGTAGACCAATCAGTTTCTAATGGCGATTTCCATAACTAATCACTTTTTATCAACAGTTTAATCAACAACTGTACGAAATTTATTTTGTTTCAGCAATTTTTGAAATTTTTGGAGGCGTTAATAGCAACTGGCTGACCGTGGGATTCTTTCTGGCATAATTAAAATATGAATATCAAAATAACGATCTCGATTTTTCTACTCGTTTCTTCGTGTATTGGAAAAATCTCATATTGTAAGTGTTGAAAAGGAATAAACCTGGAGCTTTTACTAAGAAGTAATCGATCATGTTGGTGGACGTAGACGCAAAAATCTTTGGATGGATAAATGAACTAAACTCTCTGAAGCGTCCTATGTTGCAGAGAAAAGCCGATAAAAGATATATCGCGATTAGGTCGAGCAATCCGCGAAGTGCTGCTTCGTTTTTACGAGATGAGAGCCTATTGTTGAGGTATGACGTAGCATACGGCGTTTGCGATATTATGTGCATGCTCAAGCCACATTACTTATGCCTACGTTTGTATAACAAACAATTCGATTATTAAGAAGAGAAAACTTCATCAGGAATTTCATAGCGCAGACCGTTTGGGAAATTTCGAAAAGAAGGAGCGGCCCCCACATTGTATGAGAATCTATCGTCGGAAGAAAAGCAGTAGTAGAAGAGAATGGGCACCTACGATACTTTCGAAGAAGAATATCTTGAAATATGTCCGAACGTGGTTCCAAATGTCGTTTACCATTCATAGCAGCTTCTTTTTTGATTAAGGAAAGGGAATTCCCTAAATTAAAATATTCTACGGCATTGTAATACGAAATATGAATATTAGAAAGCGGTACCTCTGTGATGATTTATAATTTTCGGTACTTCGACGTCCTATGAGTTGAAAATGCCGCTTGCTCCTATGACTCGTTTCGGGAATTTTAATGGCATTCCTACTTCTGAAGATATCAGCTGAATTATATGCTCATTATATTCTGATGTATTCGCATGGAAGAAGATCCGATAAAAATTATCGGATCAAGGAAATGGCCGTTGCCCGACGAGTTTTGAAAATATGTATGTTATAAATCCGGCGAAATATTGAAAGGGGGACATTAAAAATAATTTTTGTTTCATTAGTGCTGGTGCCATGTGATATTGTGTTTTAATTGTGACTCGGGTTCATATACAAATATGGCACCTGTCAATTTAATGGAACCAAGGTTAAAAAATATCTGAAGACGATTGTTATTTCGTGAGTTTATAGGTTATGGGCATGGAGATCAGAAGCGCATTTTTGGCTACTTGATTCACGATTTGTTCGATAACTCAGATTGCCCTTGCGAACATTCATAACTGTTTCTAAAACATACGGAAAAAATAATTTCGACTATTTATGAGTTGCCAATTATACAGTTTCCAAAATAGCGAGAAAAGGGGACAAACTGTCATTTTTCCTATTGGCCAACTTCTTATATTGAGATGTTCTAATAAAGAACAGATTTCATGCTTTGAACAAGAACAAAATGCAGACAACAGAAATTTATCTATAACAGATAAAATTATATATTTTTTGAATGGAAGCTGAAATGTTAAAGTTTGTAAACATGATAGCTGCCGTAGCTTTAAAATTATTTGCACACTTTCCTAGGTATCTTATTGTTGAATCGCCCTCCCTAATACCAAAGGTTGACTTGAACATCTTTTTAGTTTTAAGCAAAAACATCGAAACGCCCTATTTGATAAACCGATAGTTTATAACGAACGTCCTAATTCCATTAACCGAAACCCAGTAAAACATTAATTAAATGAACATTTTCTTGATGAATATGATTTCCAATTATATAGATAAGGAACACCATACGTCTAATGAACTGTTGGCATCCTTATTACGGCCGGCATCGTAATCGTCCTGTTTTCTGCGAATTTAGCGCGTTTTGGAAATAAATTGGAATCCCTCGGTGTGATACGAAACCTCGCGAGCGATTTCTTTAAAGAATTCCGAAACATTTTGTGCATGCCACAATTTGACGAAAAAATATTCCTCTTGGCCCGAACGCGATTTTAACAACTGATTATTCTGTATCGAAATTTTCTGAATATGTTAAATAATGAGCATATAGGTATTTTATTTCAGTATCGGTCTTATTTTATTTCTGAGTACACATATACCGCCGGAATTCGGAATTTTTGTTGCCTCAATAAATACCTGAAAATACCCGAGCTCAGTGCTCGAACCAACAAACAACGGCGATTATTTTCGAAGGTGACGTTTCAGTGTTTTAGGTATTCAATATTTTCGTCGAATCGTACGAAATTTCGGTCTTTTTTTTTTGGATATGTTCAAATGACGACGACCCATTTCATTGTCTTCATTAAAAGGATTTATTCGTCTTAAAAAAGGAATTAGTCTTATCATTGTAATACACGTAAATCGTTATTAATTATTTTAATAACTGACCTCAGGATCATTGAGAAAATGTATCCATTTCTATGCTTCATTACCGTTTCATTTACTTAAGGTCTGGGAGCAATTAAGGGCTTCTAACCAAATAAGATCGGCTAAATCCGGGGAGAAGTTCACAGAATCTTGAAGGTGCGAGTGATTTCCATAACTTTCTACAGAAACTGTAATGAAGCTACCATATTCAATTACTTTAAGATGCTGCATTTTAAAGAAAAACGATGTGACCGCAATTATTTTCGAAAAGAGAACTACTCTAATGAAAAGTATTTGAAGTAGGTACAATGATTTTTATTGAATATATTTTATTTTTTGCCCATTTTGCTTAGTTCAGAAATGAATTTTTCGAGTATCAATTGAATGTTACATGAAAGTTGGCTTGATGCAAGAATTAAGTAAACTAATAAAAATGATAACGATTCTCGTGAGGACATAAAAGGATGGAATCTGCTTATTTAATTTACTCTACTAGCACTTTTTTCCATCCGGACTGAACGTGGGACCGAAGTCTGTCCAACTTTTTATCAGAGAAGTTGGTTTGTAAATTTATGTGTAAAGTGACATTAAGACTTACAAACTTGATAGAAGTTTAATCTTTGTTCAAACTCCAGTCTTCTCCTAGTTTGTGTCAGAATTTTTGATGACCATATTGTATCCACAGATTATCTTTTGCTTCTGTCATACCTACACTGAAAAAAAAAAGATTACAGGAATTTCTAATAAAACGGATTCCTGTTGTTATCACACTGACATAATAAGAGGAACAGGAAAATTCTAGTCGCTACTTTCCGATTCCTGTAAAATCGAAATATGTGATCAGGACAGTATTAGTATTTGCATAGGTAGTTTTTCTGTGATTTCGATCTATTTCTGCATCAATTTTTTCCTGATGGGGTTCCTGACTGGTGCTCAGACAAACATAAATTGAGAGAAAGGTATTTTTCAATTTATATATTTTTGCACATAATAGGTTGGGTCCTGTATTCATACAACATTAATAATAACAACGTTATTAATCCACAACCATAAACAATTTACTGAAATATATTTCATATTTTATTTTTTCATTGATATCAATACTTTACCCTTTATACTACACTGAAAAAATAAGATTACAGGAATATCTAGTAAACTGGATTCCTATTGTTATCACTCTGATATAATAATAAGAACAGGAAAATTTCAGTCATAGCTACTTTCCGATTCCTGTGAAATCGAAATATGTGCACAGGAAGAACTGTGCTTATTAGAGGAATTCAAAGGTTTCAAGACAAATGGAATAATTCTGGTGATGAAAATGATTTGTGGTATAATTATAACAGGAATGAACTTTCTCAATTACAGGAATAAAACTCTCCTTGATACAAATTAGTGGAATTTAAACGTGATTATAATTTATGTGAGTAATACTTACCACAGGAATAGGGAATAGGGAATATTCCTGTACTCAGCAATGGAATTACCATAAAATTAAAAATGCTTTTTTGGAGAAGTGATAAACGAAAAAACAACAATACATACCATAATATTCGATATAAATTGATGGATGATATTCGACAATAACGTTTTACAGGAATAGGTTTTATTAAGTGTAGGAATTTATTTCAAAGATGAGTAGTGTAGGACTCGATCAACGCTTGAGCTTGAACATTTCTCATTCGTGAAGCATTGGTCTTCGCGGGTGAATGAGTTTAGTCTCGTGATTTTCAAATGTTAATTTGTGACAACAACAAGAAATAGCGCCAATTGACACTTTGTGAGCCCGTTTATAGATAACAAGTATTGGTCCGTTTTTTAAAACCCTTCAATGCATCCAAAAATTTTGTTTTATAAAAAAATTAATGAATGTATTGTATCAATAATGTTTGATTCAACTTAGTCTCAAGTAAAATATGTTTGAATAATTGAAAATTATTTATAAATTGTTAATACAGCTCGTTGGTTTTCAGAAACCATCAAAATGTCTCCTTCAACAGAAAAGTTAATCCATACGTTAAAAGGGCAAGAGGCCATATTTTTGTCTTGTACCTTATTTGGATAACTGGAAGCAATGAAGGATTTCCAAAATTTTTTCTACTCTTACCACTTACAGAGAAAGACATTTCTCAAACAAGAAAAAGAATGGGTACATATTTTTCTTTCGTTTTGTGTGTATTTCAATTTTATATTGCTACTGCGTTATTTGCAAGTTTTGCGAGCTTGAAACAAATTTTGAAATATTAAACTCATGACATTTGTTTTTTCATGAACATGTTGACCGGAATTTCAAAAAAAAATTCTTAAGCTATTTATCAAAACATCCGAAATGTAAATATAATATAGAACATTATGTTCAATATTCATTTTTTAATGATCACCTCTGGAGATACCAGAAATCAAAAATATATGCTGAGATCTCTACTCGATGTAGCATCTCGTACAATACACTATTTGACATGTAGTACTGGTAATTAGTAAGTAACATCTAGCAATTATATTTGAAAAACTATTTTTTCTTGATTGATAATGTAATACGAAACTAATCAATGAGTTATGAAATATTTATGTAGTAAATGTGCATAGGATTTTTTTGTCAACTGTATGAATTGATGAAAATTCATCCTCTTTTTTCGTCAATAAATTTTCTTTTTTTTCAATTTTCATTTCACCTTTCTTTAAAATAAATTATCAAAAAAAACGAACACATGTATACTGGGGATAGAAATGTATATCCTTTTTTCAAATAGGATTTAGACTTAAGCCATGATTAACGTTTGTTAGTTTAATCGTAATTAACTTATGTGTGGAATCTCAAAATCAATAAGTGTGTGCATTTTTCTGCGGATGAGATTTACACAGGATGTCCGCTCATTAAGTTCAAGGAACTCATATAGGGATTCTTCAGGCCAAAATAAGCCAAAAATCTTTCAGTACACATAATTATGTCCAATTCTCAACGGTTTAGAAGACATGAGTTTTCAAAGTTGCCTCATTTGCCCAAAGATACAAATACATGCAAGATAGGGCACCGGCTCACTATGGTCAAGTTGTAACTCAATTGTTAAATCAAAGTAACCCAAATCGTTGGGTAGGGAGGTACGGACCTGTCCCATGGCCACCACGTTCGCCGGATTTAAATCCTTTAGATTATTACTTGTGGGATCTCGACGAGCACATCCATGTCTAGAGGAAAATGTGTCACATTTTGAATTTTCACACTGTGTTGCTTTTCAAGTTTTCCATGCGTTATTGAAATTACATTGGTTTTGTTATACTACGTCTGATTTTCATAGTAAACATTATTAGTACCAAATTAAATCATAGCAGTTTGTGTTTGAATATAAGAAAAGATAAAATAAGCAATAAATAAGTTTTTAATTTTTGAATTAGTTTTATTCACTATGATGGTAGTGCTATGAAAACTTCTTTGTGTAGATTAGTCAACTTTGAAAACCCATATCTCCTAAACCGTTGAGAATTGGGCATAGTGTACCGGAAGATTTTTGCGTATTTTGGTCTAAAGAATCCCTATATGAGTTCCTGGAACTTAATGAGCAGACAGCCTGTATAATAATATTATTTTTTATCCGTTAATACATTTCATTGAAAACGTAAACGTTGACAAGTAGCAATTCGTATGGAACGAAGGACTAGAAGTCCCAATATCAAGAAATATTGGAAAATAGTTCCAAGCAAAAGAAATTAGTATGATTTTCAAGGTATTATTCAAGTAATAAGAAGTAGAAATTCCTGTAACGTTTGAATAATTAAACTGTTACCAGTAATGAATATTCCACTGAGAATTCCTGTAATACGAACAGAATCAAAGTATGACTTTTCCACTAATGATTCCTGTAATAATCAACGGAGTAAACAGCTATTATCAATAAATATTCTTCTGCAAATTCCTGTAACATGCAAAGGATTCTAATGTTTCATGTACCTGGGCATTCCTGGTGTGAGTAATGGACAATATTGTACTTTTTCCATGAGTTCCTGAAAAGGAGCATCTCCAAAGTACAGGAATGATTCCGTTACTTGGTATGAGATTTTATTCCTGCACTAATAGAAGTTATGATTACTGGATTGAAACCTTTACTTTCTAGTGGATTTATGGTAGTGGAATTGGTTTGTATTTACTGCAGGGTATTCGTTTTGTTGCTTTTTCTACTAGAACATTCATGTGATTATTACAGCTAAATTTCTTTGAGTAAATGGGGTTTATTATTGTATTTCATAGGATAACTACAAATTAAAAATATAACATGTTGTCTTCTTAATTATTTTTGGTTGAACTTATTCCAATGCCTTCAACTTCAAGAAATGATAAAACTTTATGGTCATGCAAGATAATTAAATTTTTTCATCCTCGTTGAATAAGAAATTAACAAATTGATGGAATTATTAAGAAAATTCTGATATTGATAATGAAGTCAACTTTTAATAGGTAATTTTTCTGGAACGCGAATGTATTTCAATATTCTGCTATTTTTTTGTGCAATAGTCTTGACAAATTATATACCTAAAGCTTTTTCACTCTATCTGTTCGTGTATCTCGTCCGATAATCCGTTCAGTAGTTTTTAAGTTTGTCGCAAACACACAGAGAAAAGCGGCGGACGACTTTGTCTTGTAATGTAGGGACAAGAAAGAAAGATACCAATTAGGAGAGATTTGTTGTTTCAACTTAATTGTGTGCAGAAACCGATGACAACTTCTGTTGGCACGTAATGAACCTTGAATTCATACGGAACGAATTATTTGCGAAAAACCGCCCGACGTGACCTTTGACACTGAATATCTCATATTACACCGGTACAATATCGAGTAAGAAATTTCATTCCTGCTAACTGGGAATTTTTCGTCTTTATCTTAATCGAGCGAAGCAATGATCAGATTTATGCCGTTTCGCTTGAAAGCCCAGATCAATACGAAAATATATAAAAGTTTTCTCGCAAATGACGCGTACAATTTATCTCAACAAATTATGACTATAATGAAGTTCCGCAGGTGATATCGAATTTCCCGAGTGAAACAAAACCTGAATCCTTTTAAAATAACCGTAATCAAAGATGGCGTAGCTTGTTTTGAGATCATTTTTATGTACCCTTCCAGATGTGGCGGTAGGCGGGTATAGTACTTTTATTGTTTTGTGAAAAGGGGGAGGTGAATAACTTCCTCACTTGAACCCCCTATATAGGTTATCGAACATTAAGACAATCAGTTTTAGGCGATTGGCGCGTTTGAAGAACCGCCATCATGGTGTCAGATTACAACAAGTATCACAAAATTTATCGGGCTTCTTGAAAATAATATTAGGCATTGATCGAGGGAATATGGAGTTTTATTGTGTCCGACTGTTTATCCTCCATCAGAATCTTACCTAACGCGTGACAGAAGACCGACTTTACTACTAACGTATCGGATTTGCATACAAATTTAAGATATGCACTTTTACATGAATTTCATCAATGCTCCTAATCATCGAGTTCCAGTCAGTATTACGCAATTCGGGAGAAAAGACAGGAAAAACTTTTTGGGTCACTCAAAAAAAAGTACATACGTACATGCCCTGAAAAGTACGGCATTTACCTCATTAGTCAGTAGGTAAGTGCTTCGATTTTCTAAACCCCTTCAAATGGACACGTCAACAAGAAAATCCGAAACGACGAGCAAACGTTTCCATCCTGGAATTCCTGAGAGATTCATTGAAATTCTCCTCAGTAATACAACCTATGTTAATACCTTGATTTCTAAATTCCAGACAACGTTTCAACCGTACCCGAACCGCGTTAAACTGACGAATTATTTTCGGAAAAATTGTTTTTACCGATAATCAAATTCCGCACGAAAAATACGCTCAACTCGGGAGAAAGCACTCCGGTTTACTTGACAAATTAATTAAAATTTCTTCATTGAATTAATCATGCAGGAATGTTACCCCTTTATTTGTAATGGTAGGTTGGCACCGATGCTTCACGACAAGAATTTCGTTATTTTCGACAGTGGTTCATTCCCCCGTATCAGTATGGCCCACTTATTAATGCCAAGCAAACTTTCCACCCCTGAGGTTTCGGGTGTTTCGTCAACATTAAAAATCGAATTATTTGTTAGCAACTCGTTAACATTATCCGAGAGAATTATTCCGACTTTTCATGTTCGAATATAGAATTTAATCTTTTGACTATGAATAATTTGGAAATTGAAATCAAGGTGGCATATTTATTACAAATTTAATACATAGCCGCAATACTAATTAGCACTCGGCACGCTTTTCCGTTAATCAGTTAACAGCACGACGCAATAAACTTTGTTAAATATTCCACTATATTTGGCGTTATATATACAACAACCGCACTTCGATGTTTATTTCAAATAACTCGAAGGAATTATTTACTTTTTTCGCCCAACCTTCCATTGTGTTCTTATTAATTCGGTTGAAATTTTCCCTGCACTGGCAGGCGTTTGCGATAATCGTTATTGCATATGATTTATAAATAGACATTTAACCCGAAAAGTTTGGGATCACCACAACTTCGCTTCCCATACACTCAACAAAACTAATACTCATCTGCATTGTTGAAACTTCGAAGAACTTACTATGGAATTATATTCCGACCGTGTGTTTTAAATTACCACGCAATTCAAAGAAAAAGACCATAACTTATCCACCCTTTATGATTTTCCGGGTACGAAATAGTTTTTCGGTGAACGCCCCTGGAAGTTGTTTCGCGGAACAGCTTTGGTAATGAAATCGATGGCGGAGAACTCAGCAACAGGGTTAAAAACCTAATTTTTTAAGCGGCAACTGATTTGCATTTATAAAAAATATTGAAATCGGTGGTTGCCGTGTCGTAGTTCGGCGAATAAAAATTAAAGACCCGAACGAGAAAGTGAAACATTTAATTTTTCTTTTCAATGCATTCATTTAAACTAACGGTGAATTATGCAGCACGAAGATAAATCGATGAGAACTTTTATGATGAATATGCAATACCATGCACTTCTTGATTGACTGATTGGGGTCAGTTCGAATTTCAATTCATAATACAATGAAATATCTTTCTCCATTGAGAACATCAGTCATTTCATCGTTAAGGAACGAGAGAACAAACGGAAACCTAATTATGTGAGGTATCTGAAGTATTCCCGATGAGTAACGAAGGAAATATCATAATGAACGATCACAAAAACCGAACAGATTTCAGAGGATGTGAAATGGTGGAATCGGGAGGAAAAGTGAAAGAAAAACTGATGTGGACGGAAAGCCTATGCATGTCAAGATCTAAGGTGATAATGCACCGCATCCCGTTCAATGAAGAGATTATTGATTTAGCACCCTCGCTCTGCTGTATGTGTATGATGCACGTAGGCGCTTCCTTACCCCTCAACCCTGCAGTGGCGTTACCGGCACGACGACATCTATTCAAGAAATATTTCACTCTTTTTGAATACCGGTAGCGTTAATTGTCTGATTTAGCTGTTTCGACCGATATCTCGAATAGTGATTCACCGAAATGTGTCACCACAGTTTTAACTTCGGGTAAGATTGTGGTTATTGCATATGCAGGATGAACATATACGTGTACCATACTCTTGAATATTCCGTCATTAAACCTATGGAAATTCCTCGAAAAGGGAAACCAGGAGTGTTTCTGACGTATTCTCGAAACTCCACAAAAAAGTCGTAATGCACGCTAATAAAGATAATATGGGGTTGGTAGTTGTTTCTGGATACGGATAATGACGGAAACTTGAGCGCGCCACTGCCTACCCATTCCCTACATGAAACCTCTTAACGCATACGCTTTCATATTACGACTGCATCAACGATTATTATGACGCCTTGGTAATGACTGATTTTTTCACATTTATTTTGACAGTTCGGAGAAAGGGGTTCCTTTCATTTTCCACACCTTGGGTTTCAATTATTGTGTGATGTGTTTGAGATTCACTCCCTTTTTTCATACTTAGCAACGTTCTAAGGGCGAATTTTCAAGAGTTTACTTGGGGGAGCGACCATGAGGCCGCATCAATTCTTAGAACTCGTAATTTAACGATATGGCCATTACGAAATTCCTAATTGAATACTAAGAATTTTTTTAAACTTTTGATGAAAATATCTATCTCCCCTTCAATAGTGGTATCTTGAAAACGTTCTTCGATACAAAAGATCGATATCTGAATGTTCATATTAGCATACTTGCTTGATTTATGGTTGCGGTGATGAGTGGATTTTTAGTGTAAATATTCCCTTCAAAATAAAACCAGCTGATTACCATTTTTCATCGCCGGCTCACTTCGCCGTTTTATTAGATTTACCTAAACTAAATCAACAAGCACGATTTTATTTAAAGAAGATCTCACATCTGATATAATTATGATTGAATTAATGACATCGTCATTAAAAAAAATATTCAAATACGGTTTTCGGAACATATTTCCTGGGAGAATAACGGCTCTGATAAGTCTTGATTAGTTGAAAGTAGCATTTGGTTGAAACACGGAATTAATGATGCGTATCTACAACGCACGTACCTACATTGGGAAACCGTGCTGTCTATTATTGCGCGGACAGATTATAATATCATTCAAACAATTTATTCATAAAAGATAAGTCGTGTTATTGTCACATCAGCTGTGACGTTATGATCTCTAAACTAAAATTCCCGGTAGATATGAAAAGTTTCACCCCATAACTACCCGAATATCAGCATGATTCCGCGAATGTTATGACTCTCTAAACAAGAATCGTTTCCAAGGCTAGCCATAAATATGGTAGTTTGGTGTAAATGGGCTATAAAGTCCATATTAATATTGATCTAATAACATTTCAATGGAACAGGGAACACCGATTCGATGGGAAATTTAATGAAAGTTGATAATTTTGATGTTTTCTGGATTAAACTGACAATTTGATAGGAAATTAGATAAATTAATTTTTGTCTCTTTGACAGTAGAGTGAATTAGGCGTGGGACATTCAAGATTTAGTTCAATCGTTCTCGTTCACCGTGGGGAATAGTTCACGACACTCGTTTTATTTTTACTCGTTTTATTATTATATACAATAATGGAGAAGTAAACAAATATTCTAATAATAACGGATCACCTACATGAAAAAATTTCAATCAACAAAAACATGTTTAGTAGTATGTATATACTACTATATACTACTATACTAGTATGTATATACTTCTTTTTTTTGTTTTTTTTTGGTGAAATTTACCCCTTGATGATATATTTATTTAATTTTCGATATTTGATTATTTGGGGTGTTCAGAAAGTTGAATGGTTGAACAAATAATATTTCTTTATTCACGTTTTCAAGATATTTACAAAATTTTTTTTTTTTTGTAAATATCTTGAAAAAGGGTCCAGCCCGAAACGTTGATGAAGAAATATTATTTGTTCAACCATTCAACTTTCTGAACACCCCCAATAATCAAATATCGAAAATAAAATAATATATACTAGTGTTTAATAACATATTTATAGATTTTTATATTTTATATAATAAAATATATAATCTTTCTTGATGTATTTACCCTTTTTGTATATATTTTTATTCTTCTCTGATGTATTTGATTATAAAGGGTTAATAAAGATTCAGTAATTCAAACAATATATTATCGACGTTTCAGGTTGAACCCTTTTTCAAGATATGACAATTTGAATATTTGACAAGTTGTTATAATAAGTTTTCTTAGTAACAATAGTCTGACAAATGAAAAACAAAAAGATGGAGACTTGATATGAATTATTTGTTCAGAATAAAGTTGAGTATATTTGATTCAAATTTCGAATATCTGTTCTGTCATTAATTGCTTCAGAGTTTCTTTTGATATGAATCATTTCAAGAAATTCTCTTGCTTTTCTGTTTTTTTCGTAATCTAGAATTTTCACTGTGTTAAAATCAAATGTATGTTTTAATGTTTATTCATGTTTATGTAATGCTGTTTGTACTTTAGAGTATTTATGACATTTTATTCTTTCTTTCAATTTTTGTTTTATCTGTCCAATATAAATTATATATTTTCAAAAGGTACGTTGATGATTGTCTCATTATCACTTCTGAAGATAAAATACAAACGATATTAAATAATCTCAATAATTTCCAAGAGAAAATTAAATTCACTCTCGAAACTGCATCGAAAAATTGCTTAAATTTCTTGGATATGATCATTATTAGAGACGGAAATAAACTCACAACAAAATGGATTAGGAAGGAAACTAATACAAATAGGATTCTCAATTTTAACACAACACGTCACATAAAACAAAAAAAAGCCATCATAATAAACTATATAGACAGATCAATCAAACTAACCTCACCAATTCACAGACCCGCTATTCTACACTCCGTAAAATCATTACTTTCAAAAAATAATTATTCCATATCATTGGTAAACAAAAACTATACAACACGTGAAATACAAATACCGAGAAAAAAGAAGAGAATTCAACATATATTCCAATCCCATACATACGAAACCTTTCTGAAAAAATTAACAACATTTTCAAACCTTATGCAAATTTCAAAATAGCACATAAACCACACATTCAAATAAAACAACATTTTACGAAATTAAGATCGGAAACACTGAAAAATGATAAATCTAACACCGTATGCCAAATTTCATGTAATGATTCTAACGGAGTTTATATTGGACAGACAAATCAAAAATTGAAACAAAGAATAAAAGGTCGTAAATACTCTAAAGTACAAACAGCATTACATAAACATGAACAAACATTAAAACATACATTTGATTTCAACATAGTGAAAATTGTAAATTACGAAAAAAACAGAAAAGCAAGAGAATTTCTTGAAATGATTCGTATCGAAAGAAACTCTGAAGCAATTAACGACAGAACAGATATTCGAAATTTGAATCAAATATACTCAACTTCATTCTGAACAAATAATTCATATCAAGTCTCCATCTTTTTGTTTTTCATTTGTCAGATTATTGTTACTAAGAGAACTTATTATAACAACATTGTCAAATGTATATATTGTCATATCTTGAAAAAGGGTTCAACCCGAAACGTCGATAATATATTGTTTGAATTATTGAATCTTTATTAACCCTTCATAATCAAATACACCAGAAAAGAATAAAAATATATAATATTATTGCAATTATAATATACCTATACTAACCATTTTATATAATTTGAGGTTTTTTTTGATGTATTATTCTTATGTAATGATTTTCTTCTTGGGAACGCAGCAAATACAAAAGAATACTCGTTTTTTCTATTTACTCGAGCTTTCGTGGATATTTATTATGACATATCGCTTTTCCACATCATCGAGAGAAACTACATAATAGAAATAGATAACATTAAAAATAATTATGAAAATATAACAACTTACGAAAGTGAGTTTTAAATATAAGATGTTAATTTTGAAATTACAAATTTTGTTTTGCTGGCTGCAAAAAACCTGGTTGATTGACACTGATTGAATGATTAAAAAGAGATAAAAGTGTCAGATAGTCAGAGTTCGACTCGTTCCTCAGTCGTTCTTCTAGTTCGCGAACTTACATTTGGTACCTTTACCTATTAGTTCGTTTCGTTCACGGTTTTGCGTAAACGACTTGCTCTTACGAAAACCTTCCGCAGTCCGTTCGAGCTGAACTGAATGTGATGAACTATTCTTTGCAGGATTCGTTCATTTCGTTTGCTTTAAGGCGCTCTGCGCTTTTTCAAACAAATCAACAATGTTAGTTTTTGATGTACTTTAGGAATCATGATTTTTCGTGTCTCATCTAAATCTGTGATAGAAAATTTCTCAAAAACAGTACGTTTATACAAATTGATAGATAGGACTTCGATCACATCTCATCCAGAATCGCATGATCATAGCAGACACTTTTTGACAGAAAGACGCATATTCGCAGAAATATATTAATATGTTTGGGAAGATGGTTGGTTACATGAAGTGAATTCCAGTTTTGAAAGGAAGCGTAATAGTTCATTTGAACGAGCTCGTTCGTGAACTATACACTTCTAGAGTGAATAAAGAAATTGCTGGGAGGAATTATTACAGTGTCAGGTTTAAATTAGTTCATTTGCGCTCTGCGCTTTTTTCAAACAAATCAACAATGTTAGTTTTTGATGTACTTTAGGAATCATGATTTTTCGTGTCTCATCTAAATCTGTGATAGAAAATTTCTCAAAAACAGTACGTTTATACAAATTGATAGATAGGACTTCGATCACATCTCATCCAGAATCGCATGATCATAGCAGACACTTTTTGACAGAAAGACGCATATTCGCAGAAATATATTAATATGTTTGGGAAGATGGTTGGTTACATGAAGTGAATTCCAGTTTTGAAAGGAAGCGTATCTGGAGAACTCTGCGTAGTTAGTAAATGAACCCTTCAAGGAAGTGCGTCAAAGAATAAAAAGGGAAAGTGCAACAAAGCTGGTCGCAACTTGTAATATCGTAGCGTAGGAACCTGAAGGTGCTCCACAAACAATGCGGCTAAACACGTTCCTATCTAGTTCATCAAACGTTTTTGAAGCTCTTTGTATAACCCAATGGCTTGATGAATGACAAGCTTGTGGCGATGGACGGTTTTACACCTCGATTTTTCCTCGCAACATCTGACGCTGCAATGTTAGTCCTTTTCTCGTTGGGCGCACGGGGCAGTTCAGGCGTCAAAGAATTTGGACAACCCGCATGTTGAATTAGGCACTGTCGAAACACGTAAAGTGTGAAGAGAGCTTTTACGTTTTCCTCACTCACTCACGCTTCCATTGATGAATCAAAACATGCAAGGCGAAGTGAAGCTTTCCAATTCGATAGCTTTGTTCGAAGGCAAATTAGTAAGCAACCCTGTCCTGTTGAGCGCATTTTGGGGGAATAAAAAGTCGAGGTCACACGTCAACCCAGGCAATCGGGGAAAAAGGGGTAAGAAAGCGAGCTTTTCATGCTCGAATGAGTCCAGTCCTGATTTCAGAGAAATGGAACTAGGGCGCTTGCATTTTCATTATCACGTCGATCGATGCACGGCCCTGCATCCTGGAGGATGCGTATGTTTTGAATGCTGAAAATTACGTACGCAGAGGAATTCCTCTGCAACGAATACATACATGGGTGCAGGAAAGCGAACGTTTTTAACAAGTTTGCCGTAATTGCACAAAACGGCATTGCGTTGCTAGGGAAATGTCGTGAGCACTTCCATTGCCCATATCTTGTTTTCTTTTTACCGTTTTTCTCCCATATTTGCATTTGTCGCGTCTCAACGATTCCACTCCACAACAATTGAAGCAGTGATAGAAAAAAAGCACTTGCTGAGAGGATACTTGGCTGCTTTGAAAATATTGCCTCGCATTAATATTTTCAACTGTTCGTGTTCGGCAGTCGAGCAATTCAAAGGTTTTCAGTAAACTACATTTTTTCCATAAACGAGTTCGTTTGAAAATGTAACGCCACTATTTAAGTACATCCGCGCAGCATTCAACCATCATCCTCCAACCCAGTCAACAATAACAGTGAAATTTGAAAATTTAACGTCTAATAAGCACATCATAGTCCATCCTATTCAAACACGAACCGAACCGAAATCAATTTCACGTAGCATGCATGTCTGATCCTCTTTATAATTCTCACATCTGAATCCCCTATGTTTCAATGTAATGTTCCCTATGGAAATGGACTGAATTTCCCTCGGTAAGATAGTCCAGACAGTCAAAGGAGAAAGGCTTTTATAATGTACTCAACTGCGCTTTATTCCGGGATGTTAATGTCACAAACGAATTCTGGTTGAATCAAACGTCATTTGACGTAACGTTAATGGATCTACGTAGCCGTAACAAAATTACGACTTACTTCCTTTATTTTCGCCGCAATGGTGACTTGCATTTATATTTATTTCGAGTTAATTTATTGATTTTAAGTAAACGAACGTTTTTCTTTTCACGTTCCACCCAATTCGTTTCTTATAAAAACTGCGGCTGTTCAAGTCACTAATAATGAACCAGCGTCGATAGCTGAAAAATGGAAAAATGACATGTGCGATATAAAAAGTGGTAGATAATATAAAAATTCATCCTGGCTGACCCGGGATCTAATAACTGTCACTCTTGTGAATCTACCGCAACATAAGTGTCGTAACCTGTCTAGAATCTAACATTGTGTCCTATCTAAACGTCAAACAATATCCACATCAATCAGAAACAAATCATACATCATTTATGGCACTATAAGAGGGAAAAACAGATTAACAATCTGAATATGTGCGTTATGCGCGTTCTTTTCTTATTTCCATTTTACACGAAAAATATTAGACGCAAATGGCGTATTTGTCAAGAAGGAGTAAATGCGTATAGGTTTCATTGGTGTCCCCCTCCCCCAAAATGATTGAATTCCGAAAATCGATGAGGAATTATCTTCTCCCCCTGAAACGAAAAGGTGAGGAAATTTTTTAGCCCTTATTTATGCATGCACAAAAATTTTGATCACACATCCCCCCAAACGCAGATCCTGGCTGCGCCACTGATGGAGTTACTAGTTTCCCGTCGGTGCCCCCTCTGATACGACGATTGAAATATCGATGTTCCGACGAAATTATGTACTTAGAGCAAATCAAAACTCTTAATAAAACACTGACACAAAAAAACAGTAACGATACTTTCAATTTGAACGGCACACTTGATTGAGCGGTAACGCGCCGTACTAACAAATGAGCGATTCATTTAAAAAATGTCGGCTCACTTAAAAAAAGAGCATCTCATTCGAAGTGAGGGGCTGTTTCGATATGAAAGTCACTCTTGAGTCGTGCGGCTCATTCGAAGCTCGTTCGTTCATTTGTAGTGTGCCGGCTATTTTCGCTCGGCTCACCTTCACGTGCTGTTCAGTATTGTTTGTCCCCTCAAAGCATGATACGAAATTTTTTTCATGTTCTTTTCAAAAAACATGAATTTTTGGAATTCACTTCTATACGCGAGGGCTAAGACTTTCCATGTGCCCAAAAAAAAAGTTTTCACTACGACTCTCTGCTGCTCTCTGATGGTTAAAGTGTTATTTTTTTCTTTTTCTATTGAATCCTCTAATAATTGCCTCCACCTGATCTGCACAAACTCTACGGACTACCTTAGTTACAAACTGCTTGTGTTGCTATAACCCAGTTGAAGTCGAGCGTACAACCTCTCAAGAAGTGATGGAATGTGTAACAGAAAGGGAGAACTAGCGGAACAAAACAAAAGGGCACCAATTATACAATTAGAAACAGTATAACACTGGCAATATGTAAACAAGAACTCATTTAAAAATCTAAGAAGAGTAAGAGAAAAACAATCATCAAAGATGATAAAATGTGATGAACAAGTTCAAACATGTATAATGTTCACTTTTGAATTGTTTTCGCATCAACGTTACTTTTGTCATCGATGACATTTTTTTAGTGTCTTCAAATAAAATTTTCATATATTAGTTTGATTTTGACTCTAAGCGCCATCTATAGCTTATTCTATATTTGACTCAACAGTTAAGTAAACAGGTTACTATTCGTTTGCAAACCAATTGCCCATTTCAATGTCATAAACGGATGAGATTAATTGAATTGTGCCCAAAATTTGCAGTTACCTTCAAACGAGAAGTGTATTGTTACTATTTCAAATGTAAAAAAGAGGAAGGGAAAAAGTGAACCAAGAGATTATTATTATCAATTCGCCAGATAGCTTATTTATTTTTAGTACATTCAATACCCATAAGTTACATGTATTGGAGATTCATTCAACAATATAACATAATTTCTGAAAGAAACTAAAATTTCGAGTTAGTACAAAATTATTATCCACAACTTATTATTGACAAAGACACGACCAGCAGTAGTGCTTTCAAAATCAGCAATCATGAAGTTTCAAATTTTAATTTGTTTTATTGAATGAAAAAATATTTCAACATGTTGTTCACTCATGAACCTCCTGAACAATTATTTTAGCCATCCGCCAAACCAAGATTCTGGCTATCACTGGGCGTTCTTATGCAATTTGGCATTTATTATCTAACAAGATATCTAAACATGGAAACATTTTACCAGTTTAGGAAGGAATGAAAATGTTTGGTTTTCTACATTATCAGTCGTATTTTTGAAATGAACGATCTCGGATTTACCACGTAAATCAATTCAGCATCGGCAAATAAAAAAATAGTATGCAATGAGTTAACAGTGAAAAGACTATTATAAGCCATAAGTTAAATAAATTAAAATAAATATAAATAATAACATTATGATATTATGATTATATCACTTGATTTAGGACTAAGACGATAACTGAAATCGTACAGCAAAATTATACATATATACAAAAATTACTGATGAATCGATACATCGAGGTATTGCTATGAATCCTAAACAGACATTAGTCTTATAACAGTTTAAGAAAAATTGCTAAAATCAGTTTTGAGTTTAATAGAAGGGGCACCACTGACTACGGCTTTTCCAACACTGACCTCATTCTTCAACTTCATACCGTTTTGTTGACTATGACGAATAGCAGCCTCCAATTTCAGCCTTAAATCGACACACTGGCTCATGAGGCTTTTGAATTCCTGAAAATTTATGTTGCGCTCACGTACTTTTGTAACATTAAACTCACCTCAGGATATTTGGGACCAATTTTCATCAGCCATTGCAGACTGGCTTCGTGTAGTTTAATTGAAAATTGATTAGCTTTCCTAAATTCTTGTCCTTCCAAAAGGTAACTTATTAAGACTGGTACTAAGAGAGTCAGCATTTGAATTCCTGCAAAAATAAAGTCATCTCAATGAATTTTTAGCGGTATTCTCTATTTCAATATTATATACTTGCCCTGTAGAATATCCCCTTTGATAGCAAAACAAGAATTTTTATGTAGGCAAGATTACATTTCAACAAATATGTACTCACTTTTAATTGATTCAGTTAATGGAATTAACGATTCGACACAAACTATCGTTTCTAGTACAATTGACAACTCCAAATCTGAGTTAACGTTTTTAGCGGATTCTGTGTACAAAAACTCCACAAGTCTTGGGGCCAAACTATGGATGTAGGCTGTACCAATGGAACGATCCGGATGGGCGAATAGTGACTTCAATGTCTGTACACATTTTAGTCGGACCTGGAAAAAGAATTGCATGTACGAATTGAGCAAATATGTTGGTTACATGTTTGTTATATTCAGAAGTACTTACAATTGGATTCGAGTTTTGCCAACAGTGTCTGAAGTGATTTATGCATGGATACTGAAGATTTGGCGCTGTTACAACTTCAGGTGGTGCATGCAAGGCAAACACCGCGATTGAGAGGATGACCGTGACTTCATCTAATTTCGTTTGTTCGTCACCACTTTTGGCAAGATCGATTATCTTAGCCAACGCGCTCTGTAGTAACTTTTGCCAAGTACCGCTGGTTCTTGGATCAGTAGAATATTGATCAGTGGCTAAGGTTTTAAGGCAATGAAGCGCGGCCTGAATTGAAGTGTTGTTAGATAAAACGGCGGCATCTGATGCGCTTTTCGTAGAAAGTTCGGTGATAACTCCAGTGGTGAGGTACAAAATCGTAGGCAGAATTGCGACGGCTCCTTGCGGTGAACAAAGGGTATGCAGAATTTCCATGCAAGAAATTGTAGCAGCAATCAATCTTCCTGATTCGTCGACTGTCTGCGTGATTCTTAGTGAATTTACAATTGTTGAATTAGGCGACGGGCTCAGCGCCGGCAATTGTCGTACTAATAAACATAGACAGACTTCCAACACACTAAAAACCAAAGATTTTCCAGGGAGAATTTCTCCACATTCGCCACCTTCTCCAAGCAGATCTAAATTGTTTCTTGTTTCATCACTGAAATTTTCAGAATCAGTTATTCTCTTTTTTCTAGCATTGATGTCCATTTTAGCTGATTTAACCACTTGTTTCAGAACCTCCATGCACAGTAGTTGACACGTGTGATTATCCCTGGTAAGTATTAACCTATGGAGAACGTTGCACAATTCAACCGTTAATGATCGATCGATCATTATGAGCTCCTTAGCTATATCCGAATTCAGTAGGGTGTATAAGGCTTGAAGGCAAAGTATTATACTTTCGATAGGTTCGCTTAATCTGGGACTACACAGCGCTTCCATACAAATTCCAAAAAGTAAATGGAACTTATCAGTATTGGTGTTGCAGTCAGTAGGGTTATTGTTTAGAGAGTTATCGTTACTTATGGATTGAGGTTGTGTCGTATTGAAAACATTTGAATTAAGCCACAAAGCAGCGGCGTAAAGAATTGGCGGCCATGCAGATACATAGTGCGATCTTGATGATTCCAGTGTATCATTGGTATAAAATGCACCACCATCGTGTGGCAGCTGACTGGCAAACTCTGAAGGCAAGGAAAGAAGAGCATGATCTCGTAAAGCCGCTAACCAGTGCTGCGACAAACTGACCAATTCGGGTTGGACTAAAGTGAGCAGGCTTTCGCTTTTATGTTCGTATTCACCGAATTCATCGTCATTCGATGTCGTATTTTTCGTTGCCATCAAATCTAAAGTTAATTCGCCATTACCGGTCATGGCTACGATGTAAACCTCCGCCCAAGCTTTCAGAATCGCCAACATTTCTAACGTTGCCAAACTTTCGTTGTACAATTGTGTAGTGTTTGTTTTCGTTTCAAGCTTCGATAACGATTGTACTAATAAATGGTGAACTCGTCGTAAATCATACAAGTCTCTCGCGACGTTCGAACCGATCCATGTTGAACATACTTGACACGCTGCTGCCGTCACGTGAGAGGAAGTGTCTGGTGCGAAGGCTGGTCTAAGTGCGGCGCCGACCTGCGCCTGAAATTGTTCCAATAACAAGTGCCCCGGAAATTCAGGTTCCGGCACTTTCCCGAATTTCTCGATAATATCCTGTAACGTTTTCAATCCCTCCAAGCGTAAGGGATCGGAGTCGCTCGTAGCAGCAATGAAAGCCATTCTGATCAAATCAGATATGTGCAACACCAAGAAATGATTTTTTCCCTTCGATTGTTGCAGTTCCTTCGCTTCAATCAGATCGAAATGCGCGGATGTGCCCGTCGTTTCGCAACTACTGATTATTTTTCGAACACATTCCGCCGCAAAAACTCGTGTCGGCCAACGAGGCTGAACTGCCGGATGAGTTGAATTGTCTTCGTCTGTATGAAATTCAACTTGATCGTCATCGTCTTCCGTTTCTGCCTCGACGACATTCCCATTAGCGATATTGTTGGTTTGGTCATCACTGTTCACCGTATCTGTCGCTACAGTCAGAACATCTTTGCACAACCCAAGCCATAAGGAAAGATTATCGGCAGCTAGCATATGGAGCATGCTCAGTAGGGTGTCGTGTATGTCCTTGATTAAAGCTAGATCGGTCTCAGTGTCTAACATGCTGAACAGCACTCCTGGAAGACCTGTTTCAGTTATAAGTAGTCCTTCGACCGTATTGTTTTCACGACTTTCGTTTGCCAAGGTCATGGCATGTTCACAAACTTCCTTGGCCTCGCGTTGAGCGAGTTGCCTGAGGCAAGAGATCGCCGCCTTTCGCAATAATAAATGATTACTTGATAAAGTGCCCTGTAAAAATGTACTCTTGATTTTAATGAACAGTTTGAAAATGTTGAATCGATTACTTACACATAAGGTCGGCACCAAAGAAGATAAATTCACATGTTTGGGGGCGAACAAGTGCAGTTGTTGCAAACATCCAGTGGCCTCGGCTTGAACCAAAGGATCTTGATGATCCTGCATGATGGCGCAGGCGCATAAAAACGACGACCTCGCCGTACATATGCTGGAGGTGTTCCCCTGAAGCTCCGGTCCAATCGTGGTTATCAACGCAGACAACACTTTACCGATACATTGATGAACGTCTATATAAGATTGGGGAACGTTGAGCAGTAGTTTCAGAGACAACGAAAGAGATGGTTCGACATAGCCCCTGAACATCGGACCGCCGGAGTCGGCTATCAGAGCTAAGGCGTGCAAAGACCAAACTTGAACGACGGGAGATGTTTGGTCTTGAGCCAATGCAAGCAAAATAGAGACGCTTGTGTTTAAGTGCTGGCTAGATCCCATACCACCGACGTATCTATGTAAACAACCGAGGGCCAAGGAGTGACCGGTGCGACTGGCCACATCTCGAGCGGATTTTAGTCTATCGAAACTTGACTGCGCGAGTTCCGCGGTAAACTTATGATCCGAGACAACTTGGGCCAATCTTCCAATTGCTTCTCCGGCTGCGCATCTCAAAATTGGGTTTGATGACGTAAGGGCGCCCATGACTAGGTTGGTGATTGACTTTTTAACGTCATCCAGAGGGATGTTTGACTTTGTTTCAGACATGCCTTTAAGACCACTCAACAAAGCTGTGAACACGTTCATCTGAACGGCTTCCTGGCGACTGCTTTTGGCGTGTTTTATGCATTCGCCGAAATGATCGATCATTTGCGAACGATGCTTGTTTGCTACTCTCGGGAATATTTGTCCGAAAAGAAGTACGGACATGTCGATCACTGCTACACCAAGCGGCAGAGGACCAGGAATGCTTTCATTCTGCAATTGAAATGCAATAATGTTTCATTTTTCACAGAGAATAATTAACACTTACTCGAGATATGTGTCTATATAAACAGCAAGGATCATGTTCCAACGCACCAGAGCCCGCTGCACTATTAGGTTGTAACTGTAAAAAATGTTTATATTCAACACAAATATTGAACTGATTGAAATTCATCGAATAAAGTATTTGCCAAAATAAAATAACATTCTGGAAGGAAAGAGTAATTGCCTAAATAAAAAGAGAAAAAAAAACTAGATTCTGAATCAAAACATCAAACTACATAACCTTGATTACTCACATGTTCACCGTCGCCCCTTCGATTCGGTTCCATCTAAGAAATTTCAAGGAACGACGTTAATTCCCAACGTAAACTACGCGTTATCAGTTATGTTCGAATCGTCCCTCGCAAATATACTATCTAGCATAATCGAGTTCTTACCTGATCTTCAATGGTCCTGTGGTCAGTTTCTTGCAACCACGTGCCAAGGATGACAGAATCGTTTGCGTGGCAAATTTGTCTCAGCTGCGAAGTGGTGGTATTAGCTGGATTTTCGGTCAACGTGAATTCTCCCACTAGCATTCGCAATAAATGAGTATACGAGTCTAAAAATACGATAATAACATTTTATCAGCCGCTGCAACATCTTAATACTTTCGAACGATTGCGGTGGCAGTAACAGCAAGGTTTCATAAAGCCTCAGTCTGACCATAGCAGAAGGAGCTTTCAGTTGTTGCCCATACGACTTCAATATATTAGATATGCTAGAAGAGTTTTTGTATTAATGCATATGTCAAAAATGTGAATAAAATATTTAAAAACCAACTCACTTTGTCAACATTGCTAACGCCGATTCTATCGGATTGAGCAGTCTTCTCGTGATATCTTCGTTTACAAGTTCAGGACAATAATACAAAAAACTATACATTGCGGTTAGAGCGCCAGCTCTGCCTTCCAAAGTAACCTGCCATGTGAACGCATCGCCCCTTGCTTTCTCCGAATCAAGCTCTTTCGTGGACCTAGGAAATGAGTTCCTCCATAAAAGCAGCATTCTAGGCAGTAAGCCTCTTACAACAGGAACGCCTTGAATATATTCATTGCGAATTTAGATGGAGACTTCACTTAAAGCTTACCCAGCGTCATAATTGCACCAATAAGAATCCATCCAGCCTGGGTTCTAGTTAACGAAAGTCGACTATTTTGACTAGCGCTTCTTAAAAGTTCTTCAGCTGTATTGAATATTATCTTCCCTTTATTATGCGGTACCCCCAAAGGCGACAAGTGCACGCCACCTAAGACAGCAGCCAAAGCGCCACTGTAGCCAGAAATTGCTTCAGGGCTGGTTCTATATTCTTCGATTCCATTAACACAACGATCAATCAAAGGAGTTATTTTACTCGGAACAGCAATGCAAATGCACCTCAAACACCAAGCTGCAGCCAATCGAGCAGCTTGACATGGATGAATTAGAACACTTACAATGGCGTTAATTAAATCTGAAAGACAGCAGGGTTAAGCTAATATAAATTACCTAAAAATAAACATACTGAGTGTTTGATCAGTTAGCAAATCATGTGCTGTTGTTCCCAAACTTAAAATTAAACTTCCAATCTCTTGTAAAGCACATACAAGAAGGTGCTGACTGAACAATGTTTCCTGATTGAAATCTTTCGCATTTTCTGGGTTAAAATCAATTGTATTCATTTCTTTTACGATTATCTGAGCGATCTCTTTGCACGCAGACGTTTGCGCTTTTTCTCCTAACATTTTGCCAAAAACGCTACGCAAAATGAAACTGATGCACTTTCTTGAATACACAGCATCAACGTGTGAAGACGCAGCTTTTGGATTGGCAACTAGGTACAAAGTATGATTCAGAAATGTTTTCATATTTTGCTCCAGCCAAACGCTTCCCAAAATATTAACAAAAATCACGTAAGCCTAAAAGAAAATAGTCAAAATGTTTCATATTAGTGAAATAAATTTGTTACATGTGTCACGCCCACTCGAACTTCACGGTTAACTCCAGAACTGCCCTTTATTATTTCTCCTGTACCCTTCAGGAAGCCTGCACCTCCTCTTAGGAAACCAGACATCAAAATATTTAAAGCTTCCTCCAAGGATACTACTTTTATTCCTTTCATTTGCGTTTGTGCTAAACAAAAAAAAATGTATTCCATGTAGATAGACAAAAATATAGTTTCAACGTATTAGTTACTCACATTGTTTATCCGACTTTTGATTCTGTGTCATTGCGACCAGCGTCCCTAGAAGTTTTGCTACTGCACATCTTACTTCATAATTAGAACCGTCTAAAGCCCTGAAGCATAAAGTCGCCAAGCTCTCCAATTCAGTGGTGTAAAGAAATTGAGCATGATTCAACATTTCCAGCAGACATCGGGTGGCTGCACATCTTACCGCCATGACTCTATCTATAAGGCAGTGCTTGGAAACTTTGTAAATATCTTTATGCACGTTAGATATGGCGCTTCCCATTCCCGAACAGACCTAAAAAATAATTACGTGGAGGCATATGTTAGAAAAGATATTCAAATTACTTTTTCTAATGTTAACATTATTTCAATTCTTGTTTGGGACTCTGCACTCCTCAATGATTTAAGTAGAATTTGCACTGTTTCTTCATACGAACGCCCCATCATCCTGCCCAACTTTTCATACATTGTGCCAACACAACATATTGCTGCACTGAAAAGTTCGATTTAGAATAATATTGACTAAAATAAGCAAACTTACAGTTTTGTTGAGAGAAAACTCGGTGAGTCATCTTTATTTTTCAGAATGTCATTGCACTTGTTCACAGTATCAAAAAGCAAAAATGTATCACCTACAGAAAATAATGTGGCAAGATTTCTGGCAATTAATTTTCTTGTTGGAGGCCCTGGTGATTCTTGAACTAAAGACATCAACTGCTCTACTAATTTCTTTTGACAATCTTTTATATCATTCTTTGAAAAAAGAGGAATTATTCTAACAACTTTTATATCACTGATGTAAGTTACCTTCTGGGCAGCAATGAGAACTTTGTCTAAAAAACGCAACCATTCAAATATAAAAACAGGCTTTTTGGCTGCGGGAATTTGCGCCAGATCGTCTTCATTTAATAATAAACTATGCGATGATAACTCCATGTTTGGCTTTTAAATTACCTGGAAATTGTTAAGCTTGTTTAAGATTTTTAATAGTTTTTTTTTATTCCTAGGGCATATTTAAATAACATTCAATTATTTTAAGACGCGAAGCGCTATTATTTATTTTGAATATTATTTTGAGCTTGTAGAGGGCAGCTTACAATTTGCTATTATTAAAAAACTGCAACAAACAATATAATCACTGACACCATTAACTCCATAAACAATTTTTATTGACGAGTGTTGATATCTGTCACTGTCATTTGTTTTTCATCTTCAAAATAATCTGTCATCTTGACAGAATCACAGAACTGAAGGATTACCACGAGATTTTTTGTGAATGATGAAATATTTCAAGTTGTATTCTGTATTAGGCAATATTTTATACAAATAGGGCGCGTCTATTAACTTCTAGATAAAATTAAATTTTCATAGTTAACAGATCTCTCATTACAATGGATAAGTGGCAAAATAGTAGAACAGATGGACAACAGGTGGCGCTATCAGTTGCAAACAGAGTTTCACAATACACATGGATTCTGTTACAGCCTATAGAGTGGACTTAAACACTCCAAAAAAGTGCGTTAAATGAAAAAACGATGCATTTCAAAATTCGATTAAAAAAAAGATTTTATAAATAATCTTAAAAAAAAACACTGAGCATTAAGGAATTTTTCACAATTAATCTTCGAAAACTGAAAAGAACCCGCGGAAGACTTCGTAATTAATCACGAACTAATTGTTGGATCTTGAATAAAGTAAAACGTCTATTCTCAACTTTTATTCAATTTACATATTTCACAGTGACGAAAGGGAGTTCTTTTCCGTTGCAGATAGTTCTGGATGCCAGACATCAACAATCAAAACAAGACGAACACCTGTACCATTATGCCAAACCTCGTGTTCAAAACTGTCATCAAAAATCAATAATTTTCCTTCTTGCCAACTCCTAAAAAATATGACTGTTACCTAACATTCAAAAACCTTTTTATGGAAAAAAACCTTATCTCATTTCCAACCCTTAGGAACGTTTGTTGAGGTACTTTCAGGCCTAAGTGTATCCTCAATCTGCAATTTGTAGGACCACAATGTGCCCAAACATGGGTCCCCGGATGCATAACACTGAACTTTGTTTGTCCTCTCCTACAACCAGCAGCGTCTGGGTGGCTTTCGATAATTCTGCATGTTTGAGGTGTTTTGTAACAATTTTTCTGATTTTTCTTCCCTCTAGCGAAAAGCTCGAATTGTTTCCAATCACCAGTATCCCTCAAATTTTCCGATTCATCTTCAAAATAACCTTGTTGATTCAAGAGGGATAAACCTTCATCTCTGATTGATCTCCAGTTTTTTTCTAAATCTTCAAACAATATCACGCTATGTGCAAGTAAAGTTTTGTTCCACCAAGGTTTAGCAGAAAGATGAGGTACATTATAAAGTGATCTTTGGAACTTTGACATGAAAAGTTTATGTTTTACACCATCTTCATAAACCTGTAATCAAAAGTTAACAAGCTCGCATAAACTATAAAAAAGAATAACCTTCACGGCGTTCTGTGTGTCACCTAATCTGGAATAAGCGTCTCCTAAATGGAAATAAAATCGACCGTCCACCACACAAGGATCTTGAGTATTTAACCCTTTCTGCATATAATAAACCCCCTTATTCAAATTATTGTCAGTTGTTTTCCATATAAAACCATAATGAACTAGAGCGCAACCATCTTCAGGCCATAATTGAAGTGTTTCTTCAAGAACAGAACGAGCTTGTTCGGTTCTGAAAAAAGTGGAGGCTTGAGCATCAGAAATCAATAACATTCTCCTACCTTCCAATTGTCAGGTAGGTAATAGCCAATTGATTTCGATATTTTGGCTCATGAGGGAATCGCTTAATCAATTTCATATGAACTTCTACCGCCTTACTGTATTTCCCTGAAAATGTTCTCAAATTAGTTGGTATTCACGTTTACTAATCACCAACCTCTGAACCGGATTCTATCTATACACCTCTCCAAAGAAGCTTTGTATAACGCTTCTGGTACATTTTCGAGATCAGAAACTTTAAGATAATTTAAAACCGCCTTTTCCAGCAGCTCGTTGCTTTTTTTGACCTCGGCTAAGACATCTTGAGATTGAGCCAATCCATAGAGACCTCTAGGAGAGGAAGGATACTTCTCAAGGATTTTTTCAAACAGTTTTAGAGCAATAGCAGCATTCTAATACACCAAACCAAGATGCAACACCATTAATAAATAAAACATAATGTTAGGTACGAAAAAATTCTTTAGTACTTTTTTCAAATAACTCTACACTATCACAAATCCACCCAGTACTTCAACAGATGGTAAATGTGCGGAAATTGAAATGCTGGGGTGATTTAGCAAAAATGTTGTACCAAAATAATCCTCCAAACACACAAAATTCAATGTAAGAACAATCCATGTTTCGTTAATAATTGTAATAACGAGAAATAATTAATCATATGCTACAAAAAAGCATAAAGCAAATTCTTTTAGACTAGAAATAAAAGGGAATTTTGGAGAGAGGGAGGTATACTCGTGAATGTTTCATTCCTGACGAAAAAAAAAAGACCTTGACAAAGAGTAATATACCCAACGATGCACTAATTTCGGCTTGAAGCTACAACTACACTAGTTTGAACATTTCGCTATATTATCGGTCATATTGTGATAAAGACAATAATACTCACTTTGGGGATATTCTGTTGAGATTCGTCAAGTTGATGTCGCAGAGGCCAATCCTCTTTATTTGTAATATTTATGAATTTGTAATCATTGTCATCAGAAAGCCTGTCTGAATCTGATTCTTCTATTTCTGGAGATGGACTTTTATCTGAAAATCCAATTAGCCTTATCAAGATTTCGCAACATTTTACTTTTAAGCGATCGACAAATGAATCTTTTCTTGAATGCACACATAAAATGTAATTGCGTAACTGCGTAGTTTACTCGATTCTGTACCTGCCGCCGCTGAGTCCGATTTTAATTTACCATATTTCGCTTCTAATTTTTTCATTAATTCCTCATCTTCATCAGAGTCCTCTTCTTCGTTCAGGTAATCGTCGTCGTCCAATTCAATTTCCTCATCCTGAATTTCTTCAATTTCTTCTTCTTCGTCAAGGTCCTCCTCGTCCTCGTATTTCTCGATATTTTCGATTTCTATTTCATCTTCACTTTCCTCGTCTTTCTGATCGTCACTTTCGGTATACGTCTGCTGCTGGTACTTTTTCTCGACAGTACTCGATTCTTTGTCATCGTCAGGTTCATCGTCTTCTTCAGAATACTCTGTTCAATAGAGATTAGAATAAAGGATTTTGCGTCCAAAGTCTTCAGTTTCATTGTATACCTTGGTCGATATATCCATCTTCTAGTTCAATTTGGTCATGCCCTGACGGAGGTATCAATGTGTCTCGTCGAGCAAGATTGACGCCCACACTTTCGCTATCGTCGATCACTTCTTCGTCTGAATAATCCAGAAATCATTCACTTTTCTTACACATATTTATTATGAAGACAGTTTGGATGATGCCTAATGCTGATGGGTTAAATGATAAGTTACATACTGCCCGATTACAAACTTACATGAATTACCAGGAAATGCAAAGAGTTAGATGAAGAAAGCGACAGTTGAGTGCAGAAGTATTTTGTCTGATGACATCTTTTTTCTTCAACTGTTATTGACGAAACGAATCTAAAGCTGAAGATTTCTATGTCAACATATAAAATTTCGAGGAAATCGCGCAACATGAATTTATAGAGATTAATTTTCGCAATTGCTTCTGAATATTTCCAATAACAACAATAACAGCAGACTTGTTTACTTCAGCACTTTTTTGAAACGTTAACACAAACATGCATGTACTAACCAGTGTCCTTTTTTTTTACGAGAACGAAATGGCCCACTGCCATTATAACTGCCCCAATAATCGTTTTTATTATCACTGTAAAATACCTCAATTTAATATTGCATTTCCTGATTTACAAACATCACTGTTTTATAATCGTTTGAAATGTGTCATTCAAAAAAAGATTCGTCGCGATACTCAAGATACTCAAAAGTTTGTAACGATTAATTCATACTTACTGCTTAAGCTTCCAGGATTGTCGGACTCTTCGGGGTTATCCGCTTGTGTTTCTTGTTCTTTAGGTTCATTATCGTTTTCGTCTTTTATCTAAAATATGTATGAAATTAAATTGAATTAAATATCTTTATAAGGAATATCGTGATTTACATCTTCTTCAGCTTCGTCTGCGGGAACAGATTCTCTTGAATCCTCCGTGATTGCATTTATTTCTTCCATATCATCGTTAGTATCTTCCGGTTCATCGTCGTTCTGAGTGTCTAGCTCGTCAACATCTTCATCTTTACTCACGTTATCCTCGATTTCTTTAGAATCTTCAGAGTTGTCTTCCTGTTTTTCCTCATTTTCATCATCAATGGTTTCCTCTTCTGTATCTTCTTCAGCAGATGCATTTTGTTCCTCGTCTATTAATTTGGAATCGTAATTTTCATTACTTTCATTCTCTTCGTACGGTTCTGACTGGTTCTCAATTTCGTTTTCATCATCCTCATCTTCGCGGGACACGCTGCGACTCTTTTCAATGTTTTCCTCTTCTTCAGATTCTTCCTGATTTTCAGAAACATCCTGTTTGGAAAGATCTGCATGTTCGTCACTTTCGTCGTCGAAATGTTCGTTGTCGTGATCATCTAAAGTATGCTCTCTTTCTTCTTCACTAGGCTCATCATCGATATGTTCATCATCATGATCATCGAGAGTGTGGCCGTCGTCATCGTGACCTTCATCGTCAAACAATTGAGCATCATGATCATCTAAAGTGTGGTGATGATCGTGGGTCTCGTCGTCAATCCAACCTTCGAAAATTCGAGCGTACTTCGATTCGCCTTCTGTTGAATCCACTGCCATCGGAAACGTTGAACTGATTTATGAGATTTTCATGAATTTCTACTTACAGTCACTCAATCCTCTGTGTTCGGTTATTATAAGCCCGATTAGTACGATCAGAGCGGAGAAAAGGATGAAAAAAATGATTTTAGCACAGATTCCACCACCTGTGTCGTTTTCTTTGTGAATATGGATGTTAACATCTTCGCTCGGTTCCTTCGTTGTCAAATGTGGTGTTGGTGATGAGGTGGGATCAATTTCATCTGAAGCGTAACTTTTTTCTTACAAATGTCACTCACTATCTTGGTTCAGTAATATTAAACACATACTAAAAGGTTAACAGAACTATTCGAAATCGAATGAAATGAACAAATATTATGATATTCTCGACAGGAAGCTGTATTGCGTATTGAAGAAAAAAAAAGATTGTACTCTTCGGATGCTTGTTATTTATTTATTCAACGAAATTACAAATAACAAAAGTCCAAGGAATACAATTTTTTATCTTCAATAACTAAATATTATGATGATGGGAGCATTCAAAATGAAAAATGGATAATTGATCTTGGTCCAAATTATGGTTTCGAATCACTGATCCATAAAAACTATCTATTTTTAAGGGAAACGCTATTAATTTTAGTAAAAATCTTACCTTTCTTACGTTTTCGATCTTTTCTTTTTCTCGGCTGGGCATCGCCGGACATTTTTCTCCGGGATTACTTCTTCAACTTTTCCAAGACCATATAAAATCGTATTTCTAAGACACACTTGGAAGGTTATACTTTACAATTTCGGGAGAACGGCGAAAGTAACGAGTTTAAAATAAATTCCGGTGATCGCCGATTCCGGCCGATAGGCTGAAACGAAAATACGAATACTGATGATCTCGCCACTGCATGATCGGATTTGTTTGGTGCCGAACAATAAAATTTCGGAGCGTTTAAATTGATTAAATTCATTCTAGAATCCTTATTTCATTAAATAAAGTCCGTTAATTCGTTTTACGTATAAAATCCAGTGGTTTTCTAACGGAACCTTGAGAGTGGGTGGAATTTTAAAGGATAGCGTACACATGTGTCCGATGGGTTGTTTTTTTTCAAGTAACGCAAAAAATTTACCTGTTCTTTGAAATAAAAGTGAAATCCCGTTCGATATAACTGTACCATCATCCCTGAACCACTCAGAGGCGGTTACTTTCGCTGCCTATTTCCTCTTCCTGTTATTTGGGGATAATAAATATGAAGATGGTATTTCATAACAGCATATTGCGGATTTTATTTCAGTCCTTTTTTCTTTATACATTGTATGGAACGGGAAACGCTTGCACAGAGATGCCGATTTCGAGAGAACCCCCTAACAAGGACGTCCAGATGGGACAGTAACTGTAAAATGAATTTGTACGCCGCCGTTAGCGCTCGTTTCAAGTAGCTTGGCAGAAATTGCCAATTTATTCATTGTAACTTTTCGAGTTGCAGATATACCTTCATACCGTCAGGTAATCAAGATCGCGTTTCGAACGGATGGGCGCCACACGTCTTATTTGAATCTCAAGAAAGGGGTGAGGGTTAAATCGGATATCTCGGAACCTTGCCACGTTTCACGGTTTTGTTGCAAAGGCGAAGGGATACTATTTTGTTTGTAAATCCCCGAATGGAATATGTGTATTGTCCCAGCTCTACGCGTGGCCTGCGGTGTGACGACCGTACTAGACCACTTCCCACGGCCTGCCACCCCTCTTTTAGTAAACACCCTCCTCACCTACCCTCCGCATGCCTAATCATCCAGTGGAAACGATATTGTTTCGCTAATTCCATAAAATTTACTTCTTTCCAACGATTAATATGATCACGCGAAGAGAGTCAGACGCCCCCGCATTCCCCACAAACGGTGGTAAATTGATTTGCCGCAACTTTCTGATTCACAATCAGTTATATTCAATCATGTTGATGATACATTTTTATTATCGATACCCGATGAGTAGATAATAATGCGCAATAAACTACACATCAGATTTGATTGCTATTTATTATTTGACCAGGAAGGCAATTGTTTCTTTCAAGTATCTTGTTATATCGAAAGTAGGTATCATCAATTCCAGATGGAACGACATATTGCAGCTCTTCCGTAATTACTTCTTCTATAACTTTTCGTATCGGAAGGCACTGAAAAAATGAATGATTAAGGTTAGGCTGTTCAAATGTCACACCTACTCAGAATTTACAAAAAAAAAAGGTTGGTACTGTATGAGAGAAAAACGAAACGATTATAGTCCAGTCAATAGAGAAATTTCCAGTGCTAAATAGTTTAAGGTTATGAGTACAATATGAGGTTTCTATAAGGATTGCTATCGAGCATCCTAGTGGGTGGAGCTGCACCTGAAATCACACCTTTTCGCTTCTAGTTTTTGAACTATTGATTTTCTCGAAAATATCGTCAAACAAATGTTTTAGATGCCAGCAATATCTTCACCTTGAATTTGGTTTCGTTCAATTTGGGTTGATAGTTAACAAGAAAACCGGAAAAAAGTTCTCAAAATAGTCGTTTTTTGTAAACGTGATATTTACGACGCCAAATTTTTTTTGATATTTGTCATCATTTTAAAATGAAGCTCTTATAGCATCAAATCAAACTCAATCAAAAAAAAATTATTACGTTCATCGTTCACGAGATATAGCAATTTGTTTATAAAAAACTGCCTTTTTCACGACGCAACGCGCTAGTTGTCGGCAATATTTTTCGATTTTTTTTATTTGAGTGTTATAGCTGAAGACCCATATTTAGCTTTCCTGAAAATTTTCACACTAAAAAATGCGAGAAAGACTACCTTTTACGACATTGAAAATAAGGTACATTTTTTTTCATAAAAAAATAGTCTCAGACGGTTTATTTTGATCTTCAGAAATTTCATTTTCTTGCGAATGGAAAAAAGGATTGTAATAAAGAACTCGACACTCCAAGAAATGTTGTACGACTTTTTGAACGCGAGTTGGATATTTTTTTTAGAAATGTCACAGTGGCTGTAAAAACTACAATTTCAGAATTGATTCAAGTTAATACTTTTCCTAATGAATTACTGCAATTTCCTCCAAGACCCCATCGACCGCAAGACGAGAATGCGACGACCCGTCCAAATTTTCATCTTTTTTTTCCCACAAACACATGGTTTATTTCATATTCCTCTGTAGCAACATAGAAAATGATTCATTGAGAAGAGTATTAAGTTGAATTAGTTCCCAAATTGTTGTTTATAAAGCCACTGTAATGTTTTTAAGAAAAAAAATGCAACTCGCATTCAAAAAGTAGTAAAAGATTTCTTGGAACATCAAGCCCTTCATTTCAATGCTTATTTTCATTTGCGAAAAAATGGAATTTCTGAAGATCAAAATAAACCGTCTGAGACTATTTGTTTATGGAAAAAAATTTACCTTATTTTCAATGTTTAAAAAAATAGTCTTTTTCGCATTTCCTAACCTAAAACTTTTCAGTAATGTAAAATATGGGTCTTCAGCTATAATAATCAATCAAAAAAAATTGAAAAACATTGCCAACAACTAGCACCTTTTGTCGTGAAAAAGGCAGTTTTTTATAAACAAATAGTTATATGTCGTGAAGGATAAATGTTATGATTCTTTTTTCATTTAGTTTCCTTTGATGTTATAAAGGCTCCATTTTAAGATGGTAAAAAATATCAAAAAAAAATTTGACGTCATAAATATCACGTTTGCAAAAAACGCATATTTTGAGAAGTTTTTTGCAGTTTTCTTGTTAACCGTCGACCTAAATGGCACGAAACCAAATTCAGATTGAAGGTATTTCTGTTATCTAAAACTTTTGCTCGAAGACATTCCCAAGAAAATCCATAGTTCAAAAACTAGAAGCGAAAACGTGTGATTTCAAAACTTTGAACTGCACCCCCACCCCCTAGGACGCTCGATAGCAGTCCTTATGAAAACCTCATATTGTAGTCACAACCCTGAACAATTTCCACTTCATATTTCTCTGAAGCAACATAAAATATGATTCATTGGAAAGAGTACGAAGTTGAAATAATTCCCAAATAGTTGTTTATAAAGCCACTGTGATGTTTTCAAGAAAAAAATGCAACTCGCATTCAAAAAGTAGTAGAAGATTTCTTGGAACGTCAAGCCGTTTATTTCAATGCTTATTTTCATTCGCGAGAAAATTTCTGAAGATCAAAATGAACCGTCTGAGGTTATTTGTCTATGGAAAAAAATGTACCTTATTTTCAATGTTGAAAAAAATAGTCTTTTTCGCATTTCCCAGTCTGAAAATTTTCAGTATTAATCAAAAAAAAATTGAAAAACATTGCCGACAACTAGCACGTTTTGTCGTGAAAAAGGCAGTTTTTTATAAACAAATTATTGTATGTCGTGAACGATGAATGTTGCAATTTTTTTTTCATTTTGATTTGATGTTATAAAAGCTTTATTTTAAAATGATAAAAAATATCAAAAAAATTTGGCGTCGTTAATATCACGTTTGCAAAAAACGCCTATTTTGAGAAGTTTTTTGCAGTTTTCTTGTTAACCGTCAACCCAAATTGAACGAAACCAAATTCAAAGTGGAGGTACATTTGTTTGAAAATATTTTCAAGAAAATCAATAGTTTAAAAACTAGAAGCGAAAAGGTGTGATTTCAAAACTTTGAACTGCACCCCCACCCCCTAGGACGCTCGATAGCAGTCCTTATGGAAACCTCATATTGTAGTCACAACCCTGAACAATTTCCACTGGGTTTTTTCCATGAAATTTCTCCATTGACTGGACTACTATGCGAATACCGGTTTTTCAGCGAAACGATTATTTGTTTCGTTGAAAAATTATGTAAAAATCAGAGAAACGAAGAATGGCTTAACTTCAGACACAATTTTTCGGCTTGCGAGCGACATCACGTTTATAATCCTGTGCTAATAACTTTGCCACTCTTTTTTTTATTGTGCTATCTCGTATCAGACAAACTTTTAGAATTCCAGCAACTAGTTGCAGCAATTTTATTATTGCTATCAGCAATATTTTGAATGTCGTAGCAACCCGCTCAAATTCATTGGGCATTTGAACATTAATCCGGAACCTGTTTCAACATAATCAAATAATTCTGTGCTTTCGTTGCACTCTCTGCGTTTTCAAGTGTTTTATCTTCGAGCTGTAGATGCCATGCACGCGCAACGTTTTTTTGATTATGCAAAGCTTGTTTGCTCAATTTATGCAAATGAAGTTAGGAGGCGTTTTACTACAATCTCTACAGACACTATTATTGTATTGAGGACTAAATAGCAAAACCCTTGGTAGTTAGAGAAATAATTTTCGCATCATTTCAAATTTAGTTCATTAGGAAGATTATGCTTAAACTACTGTCCATTCCACTCGGTTCATTGTTCAAGTTCGAAATGAAAATGAGCGAGCACACGTTCTCTGGGGTTAGATGAAACAGAAGCAAAATTAACGACAGGGTGCCCCAATAAATCTCCGAGGGCAATCTTCGCATATAGGCGGCAGTTATCTCGATCGACACCATGTGAGAAAAAAGTGGAAGTCTGTCCTACACGCGACCCGAAATTCATTGAATGAAGGCATAGACAGGGATGGGAAATTGAATCAATCGGAAATGCGAGCAAGAGGGTGAGAGTCGCGTGGTTACTACCGGGTGGGGATTGAAGTGGGGATGGAAACGTGTCGGAACGGCGCTCGTATCAACAGGGTATGTCTGCGACACATTCAACCACAGGTTGTGCGCGTGTAAGTACGACGTTGGCCACGCGTTGGACTTCCGAAATATCTTTGATGCAAGTGTCTTGTGCGCTGACGACATGGATCATAACTTATCTCAAAACGCCCCCTTACATTGGGGTTATTCGACTAACAATCCGCCGCCAACGTCTTGGACGCCCGTCACCCGTTCGGTCAAGAGGCCTCTGTCCGAAAGTGATGATTGCGACGACGTGTTTTCCGAAGAATCCTCCAAAGATCAGTGAGTACTTGGTGCTTTTGTTGGACTTCGAATATACAACACTCAGTCACTCGGTTATTCGATGTTTCTACTAAGAAAATATTTTCCAGATGCACCTCTCCCGGTGATGCAGACAGTTGCCAAATGCTGTCTCGGAAGAAGCGAAGAGGTGTGATCGAAAAGAAACGAAGGGATAGAATTAACATGTCACTCAGTGAACTGAAACGTTTGGTACCCAGCGCCTTCGAAAAGCAAGGTTCTGCTAAACTGGAAAAGGCTGAAATTCTACAAATGACTGTCGACCATCTGAAAATGATTCACTCGAAAGGTAAGGCAACTGTTTATTACTTCTTTTAACACCCCTTTAATGTAAACAATTTGAAATGGTACATCATAGAAGGGGTTTCGTGATTTAGTTAAAAGTGAGCAGGTGACAGACATTTAGGACAACCGTTAGTGTGTAACAGTGAATTTCTGTGGATAATTTAAAGAAGTATAGAAGAAAATTATTCCACAAACGTATTTAATTGCCCATTGAACGGAAACAATTATCAATTATCAATAGTGGGGTAAATAGATATAAAACTTTTATTAATTCGTCATGTGGCAGCAAGCAATTCGAACAAACTTTTTTTTCTCATCACATTTCAGAACTAATTTTTTTCATTTTTTTGACTAAGATTGTTGCTTCCAGCATTTGTTTATAGTTCACCCTTAATTGAAGCAGACTGATAATGATTTTCCGCTTCACTCTTTTTGAGAGACGACATTTATATGAAAGCGTAATTCGCATCAAATTTCATTGTTATCAATTCCAATATTACACCCAATTTGGCTTTGAAGCGAAAAAATATGATATGAAAAGTTTGCTTTTGTGTCCAGGAAAATGTTACTTGTTTTAAATCAAAACATTTCAAACGAAACAAAATTATGATTTTATATAACATTGTATTAATACTTTTTTAAAGACATTTCTTAGACCTAGAACACACAACTGACTGTTGCGTATCATTCGAATACCATCTGGAGGCACAGTATAAATTAAAAAACCCCACTGGAATATTTTAATGCATTAAAATTAAATTAAAGTGCTATTTACTTGAAAATGAGTTTCATATCACAAAAGCAAACTCCATATAGGAAAGAGGTAATTTTTCTCCATCTTTATGTGTCATAAATACAAACATCATGAACAAAGAACGAAATTTTCAACAAATATCTTTTATTAATTAATAACAATCTCATTGGGCTTCGAAATTTTGAATAACGTTTTATGATACAAGACAGGAGTTGCACAAAGTTAAGTGCAAATAGAGGAAACGTTTTTATGGATTGCAATGTAGTTCAATTCGTAATACATAATAATCGATTCACATAGTGCGTAAATATTAATTTGGACAGATGAATTTCAATTTAATTATCATGATTGACATCATGGAAAGTCAAACCGTTGAACTAACATCCCCCTGAGTTCAATTACAGAAAAACTTCACAATTTCACTTGTTATCATGAAATGAAGTATGGATGGTGATAGCAAAAACCTTCGTCGTTTCCGTATTGAATTCATGTACGTTATATGTATTTATCGTTTCAACATGAATAGAGCATTATAATAAGGGGAAGAGATAAATGAAGCTTTAGGACACAGAAACGCCATAACTCATTGCTTGTTGCCAAAGTGGCCGTGCTAGATTAATTGTTGAGGCAGGATACATTCAGTTTTCCTTTAAATAATTCGTCCCCCCCCATATTTTGTATACAATCATGATAATCCAAAATATTGAAATACCCAATTGATAAGTGTTACGAATTAAAATGTTTAAAGCACTTTAAACTGCATGGTATATAAACAATATTATGGAATGACAAACATTTTCTGAATAGGGTTGTGAAAAATTTTTTTATTACAAATATTCATTACGAAAATTGCAAATTGTTAGTAAATTCGCATTTCAATTTTCATTTTTCAGAAAAAAGACATATTTTGTGTGAATTGAACCTGTTGCCGGTTGTATCGGCGGCGTATAAAAGCGTTTCCCACGTTACCTCTTCAGTTCAGCTGTTACATAGTCGAGTCATTCTGCTATCGCGTTCCCACGCACTGACCACCGAACCCCTTTTAACTCTTGTCAGTCACCTGCCATTTCTAAACATAACATTATTGGCCCCTATACGATGCGTTTTAATTTTACAAGTGGGAGTTGACGATAATAGATCATTTATAACAACGCAAATGATCATTTTTTTTTCGTTTCCGTTTTGCAGGTTTGGATTCGCTCGCATACGACCCTCATAAATATGCGATGGATTACCACGGCATGGGTTTCAGGGAATGCGTAGCGGAAGTTATTCGATATTTGGAACGAATAGAAGGATTAGACGTTCAAAATCCGCTGCGACTGCGGCTTACATCTCATTTGCAATGCTGTGCAGCGCAACGTGAATTGGCCACCAAGCAGGCGGCAACTAGTCCGTGGGGTTACGGATCGACTCAGCCGTATCCGCCCCCGCTCAATCCGATACCACCACCGGCCAGCGGTGGCCAGTCTCATCCGATCGCCAATCTGAATCCTCATCAACCCAGCTCTATTCATCATCAGAATATGCACCACGAACTTGGACATTTCGACATTAGCACGTCATGTGCCCAAACGTCAGCGCCTGTGCAAACGACTGACACGAGTAGATTAACGGCACCCGCTCCGTCCATACTCACACCTCTGACTACAACCACGGCTTCCGCTTTGGCTTACAGTCCACATCAATACCCTCCGAACACCTTCAGCATACCCACATCTAGTCACCATCAAAACTATAATCAGAGTAATATTCCTACATCACAAGGAATGAAACCATATCGTCCTTGGGGTGCCGAGGTAGCATACTGAAGTGATGTGTTTAATAATCGTGAAAGCTCGCCTCTAGTGCCTAAACCGTTTATGCTTCAACCAATTTTCCGTTAAAACAAATCGATCAATTTGTCAAAAAAGCGTGCCATTTTTGGAATTCGTGCCTTATTATCTGCGCTTGAAGATTATTCATCACGAATTTGGGCATTTAGGCCAAACGTATATAAATATATTTATATGTAAATAGATGTGCTTGCACTTGATTGTTTTGAATTTATTATTATTTGTACCTTTTATGAATATATTTTATTTATTTTTTAGCATAGGACAAATTCCAAATATATATTTAAAGAAAAATTGGATAACCAGGTAGCTGTTGGCATCATCAACAGCATTTGTGATTTTGTATACAGCAATAAAAACTGAATTTAAGACAACGTCTTTCCGATACGGTTTAATTCATTTTTCCCACCAGGAAGTATAAACAAGCAGATGCGTCGCTCGCTCATTTGAAATTCATGTAAATACTCATTAGAATTTCTTGGTGCTGTTTCGTGGGGTGCATTTCAATATACACTCAATTAGTAAGCTTTTGTACATTGAACGCGTGTTCGAGATTTGGGAAACGGTGAATAGACAGCCGACCGAGCGCGTTCGATTTTTTAAGAGGTGATTCAAAGAGAAAAGTTTTAAAACGGAGCTTTGCGCCCTTATGAAAAATGTAAATATTCATGGTTGACCCCGTTGACCATTGTCCGAAACTGGTTCCCACCTCCCGCCATTTACATATTCGCCAAGTCCAGTATTTCTGGTTGAAAATCGATTTGCGAAAAGGGAAGTTCTTTTCAGACAGAACGAAAACGAAATCTGTGCGCGCCGGAATATGCTAATAAAGCCGGTTGGATTCGGAGATTTCAATGGAGATGCCACCTTAAAAGATGTTGGAATCAAAATAACGCGCAACGTGTACAGGCGTATTTTGACGGAATTATAAAATTGAAATTCGACTTTGTCTTTTAGAAAAGATCACGAATTCGTGAATCGAAGCGAACAAGAGGTTCCGAGTTAGCCCTTTGCAGGTGTAAGGAAAGTAGTTTGGCGTGTGCTATCAATGCATGAGAGTTGCATTTACTTCCATTTCCCACGTTCGACACCCCATGCATTTCACAATCGTACAACCCCATCGTATACTGGCCGGATCCCCTCCCTTTCCGCATTTAAAAAAGCTACAAGTATTTGCGTTCGCTTCGACTCACTAATTCCTACTTCCTCTGTGGACAGTAGCAGCTCGATTTACATTTGAAAGAAAGCTAGAAGACCTTGCCAATTTTTTTTGTCGATTTTCACGATATACATAAAAGTTTGACCTTCTTTCGTCGCATTAATATTGCCAGTCTGATTCCGACCCCAAAAATATTTGCCTACTGCGTCATAAATTTTATTACTTCCACTCGGTTTGGTTCAGATTATTCGAAGTGGACGATCATTCGATACCGCTTATGTTTCCCATTCATAACATATTGTTAATTTGCACCACAAACATAATTATTCGATTACTTTGCTCTATAGAAAACGCAGTAGTTATGACATATGCCTCGGATATAAAGAAATAATTGATCTTATACGAAAAATATTATAACAGATTACAATAAAGTTGGGGATAAAAAGGTAGGAACAATGAAAATTTATTCATTGAAATGTAGAATCGAATTTTTGAAATGAGCTCAATTAAGAAAATTAATATTTATAACTTTTAAATCGAATATTGGAATGGAAATGTTTCAAAATGCCGGGATGCGCAAAATCGACCAGTTTAAAATAATTAACTTATTTGAAATATAAAAATATATAAACATTTTTCAACAAGACGTATTCTATTCTGTTTTTAAAAATTATTGCCAACTAGGTTTTTTATTCCTTCAGTCATGCTAAGCTGAGAAAAAAAATTTTACACTTGAAATAAAAACATCAAGGACGCGCCGAACACGCCTTACTCTATCCTCCACAACCTCCTCAGCCGGATCGATATTTAATGTAGACTCCAAGCGGAGCGAAAAGTGCCGGCGCATCATTAATCTGAACACTAAAAATCCATCGGACCATATCTCTGAAAATAATCTCGAGAATGGTCATTACACCGATTAAAAAACAGTGTTAAAGTTCATTACCTACAATACGAAGGATCCCTCAGCAGATTGAGATGAATTTTTGGGGTCATATCAGCTGGCAAAAACAACCACTTTCATCTATTAGTGATAGACTTCGTGTCTATTTTTTTAAATTTTTTAAAAATTAATTAATTAATTAATAATGCCTTTATTCGAACCAATTATAATGTTCCATTTGGAAGGGGAGAGATTTATCTTATGCTACTCTTACACCTTACCCCTAAAAAATTAACAACCAAAATAAAAATTCTGTATATAATCAAAATTAACAAATATTAATATGAATATGACAATTTTGACAGTGAAAATGTGAAAAAATAACATACCAAACCAATAAGACCAAATCCAAAAACAAATCATACATAAACCACCTAAAATATATAAAAATATATATATTTAAAAAAAACGAAAATGAACTGAAAATTTTATCTCAATGAACATGTAATGAATAATCTTAATATTATTGTTTAACATTCATTATTTAATTGAATATATTCTTTGGTCAATATATACTTTCAATTCAATGGATGCTTCGAAAAATTAATAAAAATTTGCAAATTTTCGTTAAACATTTCATACATAAGAAGATAATCGCCCTTCCTTGTTTATTGGAGCAAAAATTCACGCCGGACAACGACTTCTACCACATATTAGTGAGTGGATGAACAAAATGACAATATATTCGTTAGCTCGTTTGCAAAAGGTCCCGCGGTAAATTGCGAGTTATTTTAAATTTCGACAAATATTCTGGGCACCGATTCGCACATACGATTATATCACTTCGTGCAATTTACAACAGACCGAAATAAGTCGACTTTCCGCATTCTTCGTTCAATTTCCTTCTAGATCGGATCGGATCGCTAAGTCGCCGAATTCATTTTTCCAATTGTTTAGCGTGCGAAAGCTTCGTTCGTCATCATTCCATAATTGCCGATCCCCTAATGTATAATTGCGAGTGTGGGAATACCCGATAGAGTGGGTGATCTAGTTAAATAATTAGAGGGTGGTTTTCGTGGGGAACAGAGTCAAGTGAAAAAGAGTAGGGCGGGATTATCAAAGGCTCCCACACTGCTATCACCGTGTCATTGATTGTGATTAAGCCTTGTGATCAACATGTCTGTGAAAAAGTTTCTCTGTACGAAAGGCCACAACTGCTTCCAGGTAAGTTTACCATTTTTTTTTCTTGTAAAAATATCTAAGTAATGAATGTTTGTTTAACATTTTAGTTGTTGAAGACTATGACTACTTCCCTGCAAAGAAAATTAAGACGAAATCGGCAAGTTCATCATTCTTCAATTGTGCCAGGCCAACAGTTCAACGATAGGGAGAGTGTGACAACTGAAATGAGTTATTTGGAATCTAATCCTGAAGCAAATTTTTCGATCGAAATTTCTGAAAATGAATTCAATGAAACTGTTGAAAATCATTGGAAGTATTGCAGGAGATTCATTTAATATGTTTATTGTGAGTAGTACTTGTATATTTATTTAGAACTTTCTTTGGTATGTATGACCTATGACGGCTGTGAGTTGAATTTATGTAACCGTAGAATTAACTATTTATAACGTTATAATGTATGACCAACTGCAAAGACTCTCATTTTGTGAGCTTTATCTGACGGTTTCGACTTTGTTGTGTGAAATAAAATTTTTTCAAAAGCTGTTATTGTTTGTGTTCTTTCTTTGAGTTTAAGTGCATTCGTCTTATGATTTTTGAACTATTATTATGCTGACAGATAATTATAAAATTCATAAGAATATTCTAAAAAACTCATACATGTTTTAGAAAAGTTTTATGAGACTTGAAATGTGATGAAATAAATTCCGGAATGTTTTTGAAGATTCATAAATAAAGAATTTTTAACAATATTCGAAATTTAATTTGACTAAGATGTCACATTGTTTATCACTAAGTGTAATGAAGAAAATGTTTCACGACAGGTGCAGTGGAACAAAACATCTACAAAAATCCTCTTAATGCAGAAACTTTTGAAATATGTTTTGTTGAATACTTCACAACTTTCTTGTTTACGTTGGAACAACATATTTTTCCTAAACTTTTCTTTTTGGAACATTCTGTTTCAAACATGCCTGATCAAAAAATTTATATAAAATATTTCAGAACACCATATTCTATTTTGATTCATATAATCAGGACCTACCTTTTTATCTTTTCGATCTTATCGAAATTAGTCGATTGGTTATTTGGTTATAAGAGGTTTTGGAAATAAAAATGTTTATACCTAAAAAAAATTTATTATAAATTAATATTTCAATGACATTTGAACATCTCAACAACCTGACCTTAATAGCTCTATCAGAAATTTTCAATATGAAAAGTAGTTAAATACTTATATACAATATATATGAAAATACTCGTTTATTACCTGTTTTTTCTATAAGGATTATTGCGCTTTTTTTTAATATAACAGATTGATTATATTCTTAAATGTTTATTGAACGAACGTTTCGACGAACATTCGCATCTTCATCAGCAGGACGAAATAGAATAACCTTGAAATTTTTCAATGTAATACATTAAATACAATTCTAAAAATATATCTTACCAGATCGCTTGTTGATAGATGAATTTGACAATAATGATTAAATAATGATTGGGTGTCTAGACGATTTAACGGAAAGGTTGACAAAAAATGAATAATAATTATTATATTAGATTAATGATGAATATATGGAACTTAGATTTTTGTCGTTGTTTGCAATGTGTTCTTCTTTTTTTATATGTATCATTTCTAAAATTTCACGGGCTTTTGTATTTTTCTCGATTGCTAAAATTTTGGTGTTTTCATAGTCAGAAGAGTGATGTTCTGTTATTTTGTGTTTATTTAGTGCAGTATGTGCTATTTTTGAATATTTATGTGCTTTTAATCTGTCACTTAAACGTTGGCATGTTTGTCCAATATAAATTTTATCACAGTTTTTGCAAGGAACGCTATAAACGACTTAAGACATCTTTTGGAAGTTTACTTTTAAATTTAGTGTAGTTATCGAATTTGGTTTAGTGGTTTATGCGCTACGTGTATGTTGTATGATTTTAGGATATTTGATATTTTAGGTGATATGAAAGGAATAAATGATATAAGTTTTAGTAATTGTGATATCAGTTGCATTAGATCTGGTTTGCATTGTATTATGAATTATGTGTATACGATTTTTTATTATTTTATTGACGATATTTTTTGGATAATCATTTTGATTTAGAAGTGACTTAATTTTCATTAAAATTTCTGGCCTGTCAATTGGGGATGTTAAATTAATTGCTCTGTCTGTTATATTTTGAATAATACTAATTTCGTGAGAAATGTGATGTGATGATTTAAAATTAATTAGTCTGTTGGTAGATGTGGGTTTCATGTACCATTTTGTTGTGATTTCATTACCAGATCGAATCAAAGTCATGTCTAAAAAGTTTATTTTGTTGTTTTCTTCTGTTTCAAGAGTAAATTTAAGTTTAGGATGAAAGTCATCGAAGCTAGTAAGAATATCATTGATTTCTAAGGATTTGGCTATGAGTAAGCAGTCATCAACAAATCTTTTATATATAGTGATTTGGAAGTGTTGTCTTCCTAATATTTCTTCTTCTACATGGTCCATTACTATTTGTGCTATTAAACTCGATATTGGGCCACCCATAGCGACGCCATCGATTTGTTGATAATAATTGTCTTTGTATTGAAAAAAATTAGTGTGCAGTGTAAATCGTAATGCATCAATGAATTCATCTTCTGGAATTGATGATTCTTTTATTTGTGTCCACTTTTTCTTGACATTTCGGGAATAATTTGATTTGGTATATTTGTGTACAAAGTAACGAATAAAATTTATGGTTATGTGGAACTATAACTTTTTTTAAATCATTTTTGAGATGTGTAGAATTTTTAATATAATATGGGTTCTTGTTAGTTATATTTGAAAGTATATTCGCAAGAAATTTTGAAAGGCCATATAGTGGAGATTGGATGCAAGAGACTAGGGGTCGTAATGGAATGTATTTTAAAATATTCATATTAATTATTATTAATATAATCCTTATATAAATACATTTAATATTAGCAAATTTTATACAAAATTTCAATCGATTTTAATGTTCATTGGTTGCTTTTAAGTATGAAAAAAAACTATGCGAATCAAATTTCATATTACATCAAATGGTAAATGTTCTGATTATAGCAAAACAAACAAGAAACTGGAAACTTCAATATTAGGAATGAAAATTTTCGGAAAGATATAACCTCTTTAACTGATCGACAGATCATAATACTTACAGGTTTCGAGAAGTGCTGACACGCAGATATGGCGATAGCAACAGGTTATCATCTATTCTACACCTTTCCGCTTTATTTAAAAAGAAAAAAATTACAACACTTAACAAGCCCCTCTGTATTTTGTCTATTGTGCCCCCAGACGACAAATTTCTGTATAAAAAATTTGCAACAATAATTCAACAACAATAGAAAAGAAAACGATTAAATACCAAAATGATCTCGTTTGGATGAAGTAATTTCATCTATTTGATATTCACATTTTTTTACAAAAAATTTGCTTTATAGAAGATTTCCCTCATTATCGTTAGGCATTTCTAGGCCAAGCGTATGAAAGAACTAGTTTTTGAAGGGGTGATAATCCCTTGGACATTCACAAGCGGCTTAGTCGAACTGTCAATATAACATAATTAAAATAACAAATTTCCCTATAAGTTCGGAACTATTGTATTGCATCACGGAAAAACAGAGCCGTAGTAGCTACAAAAATCCAACACTCCATTCGCAATAATTATCTAAAACACCAGTTATATTTACTCAATTATTAAAAATCCGAAAATAACCTACAGAAAGTAATTAAAATAATTTGACGCTATTTTAATGTGCTTTGAACATGCAACTTATATTTCGTCCGAAAACCGTCTCTGGAAAAAAGCTTTAAGGATATAGGTTGGCCATAATGGTCACGTGCCCGTCTTGAAAGAGAAACAATAAACAGCAGATGAACGTGTGCTGGCCACGCGTACTTGTGTCATAACTCAAATCTCTTGCAGTCGTTTTCGATAATAGTCATCCACTTTCAAATTATAACATGACTCATAAATGTAAAATGATGCTCGCCGAGACGTGAATAAAAGTGCACACGAAATAAGGGAAAATTTGATGGAATGAATGTTACTACCAAGCTTTCCGCAAACGTGGGAAACTTATGAATTCATAAACCAATTTTACTGCCCGTACTGACGGTATTAGAGAATAATGTTAATTAAATGAATATAGAACTGCCATACATGAATAGAAAAATTGATTTAAGACGAACAACAATTGAAATGAAATTTGCCGTCGGTCAATAGCCAGATGTCAGCCTCTTGAGGGGGTGATTCTATATTGCGTAAAATGACCACTGTCCGAGGGCTCTACGGTCGATAAGTCAATCCATAATACTCTGCTCTCCTACATCCTCACATATTGGACCTTTTGTTATCAAAATAACTACATTAACTTCCAGCTTGATACTATTTGCTCCTACGTAAAATGAACGCATAAAATTCATTTTACTTCCGCGCTGGGACGGATAAAGAACAGGAATAAATGCCAGAGTGTATGGATTTTTCACTTTCATGCGCCCGTTAATAACGTTTGGTTTTAAGCTTTAATACTCGTCGGATTGGTGTTATATTGTAGTTTTCACTTAGTATCACATAGTTTCAACATATAAAGTAACAAAATGATTTAATTTCCATTGTTCGATTCTGGGATAACTTTGTTGCGCTTGGTTTATTCAGTCCTTTCATCAATTGGTTAAAAATTCATGTCCAATATACTATTAAATTGATCATCGGAACAATCTGACAATTTTTTTGAAAGATTTCAAATGTGTGTACATGTGATACATTATTGAACAATAGTTATGATTATCGTCGTCATTTTAAATCGAATTAAATAGCGCAACGTCAATCGAAAACTTATCATTCACGACATTGGGGGTGCTATCAATAAGTCAATTCGATTATTACCCCTGTCGAACGCGACGTGCGGTTGATAAATCGCCAACGGATGACAATCGACTTTCGCGGTACGAGAAGAACGAAAAATCCGCTTTTTTCCGATCATTTGCGCTCGCTTCTGACGTACGTAGGACGCAAAATCCGTTTAAGGAACATTTTCACGGTTGGTGAATAAAGTTTACAATTAATTTTCAACAAGGGTGTAATACAAATTACCCCATTTGAATTCACCGAACGCTTTCAACGTGGTGCAATTGTAGAAAGGGTCCCGGTTTTCCCGTTTTATATTCTTCATTTGAAATGTTCTTGACAGTTGAATTCATTAATAAAGCGTCGGCACAATCAAATTTAATTATACTTTAATGCGTGTCGAAACTTTTAACTCTTCAACAGAATTTTTCACAGTGTATTTGAAAATTGGAAAAAAAAAACATCTCGCCATGTCAAACTTGCAATTATTAATGGAAATAACAGTCGCACGAGTAGAATATGTATTCGATTAGAGGATAGCATTGTGATAGCGTGAACGGTACTCGAACAGTTGCGTAATCCCTTGAGTGAAATTGACCAGTGGTCAGCCCCTACTTGAAAATCAATCAGAAAAGAAAATATCGGGGAGCTCTTCACTAGATGAGATGAAACTTCTCCTCAAAAGGAATAGTTTCAAAACGAGAGCAATAAAATAAATAAAAATTATCACATTTTCTTTCATATGAATTGCTTACAAATTAAATTTTTTTTTGTATTTTCGTAAAATATATTCACATCGGCGGCTTCACCAAAATCTTCTAGTTTGAAAGATGTCCTTGATCCCATTCGATCATTCTGATAATTTAAAAAAATTCGTTGGCCTCGTTTTCTATATTTTTCAACCGCTTGTTTATGACCACGTCCAGTGCTATCAGATTGCTCACCATCAATTTGAATGAAATACTCCTCAAGAATTCATTGAAACGTAAGGGAACAAATACTAGCCTTGCATCTGATGATTGCAAAAATACTGTTTTTAAACATTCTTCTAAGGTTTTCTTTATAATTATGCATATAACAAAATGAGAATTGATTCAATTGAATAATAATTGTAATAACTTCAGTTTGTTTTTTCAATTTTGGAACTGTATTTCTGGCACTGCAACGTTTTTCATTTTTTCCTGTTACAATTTCTTCAAACAATAAAACAGAGTGTAAAAGCAATACGCGAATCAGTACTCTGTTTGACATATGTACTTTCAACTTTCTGTTGCAAAATAACAGAAAGTTATTCATTCATGTTTCTTGCATATTCTATGATTGCACTTACAAATAAAGTTGTTGACATTTAACAGAAATCATTTCTTGTCAAGTTAAAACGGAACATTTTTCTACTGTATAAAATATTGCACACTTTGCAACTGAGACAACTTCTGCAGTTTGCAGGAAGTTGAATGTATATTGCATAATATTCATTAGATTGTATATAATGAAACCTTATCTTCAACAACACTGTTGTTATAGATCCTGCTCTTCCTTTTTATTTTATTGGAGACGGTTTTGCACTCTATTAAAGAATAAAATATTCAAATTTGTATCTAATTAAATAAGGTTGTCTAATTATGTGAACATTATATCACAACTCAGTATGAATATTATTATAATATAATTACAAGGTTTAAGAAGTACTTACCAATGAATGAAAAATATCACTAGAATATTTAAAACAACCGGTGAACCGGTTATCAAATTAAAAAAGGGAATAGATTAATGTATAAAGAATGAGGTTAACTAATTTCAAGGATAAATATCTGGTTAGCGCGCTACCTAGTGAAGATTGAAGGAAATATTATCTAACCCGGACAGAAAACATTCTGCAATATAGCTTCCTATGTCATCCACTAGATGACCTGAACAGAAATGTAATTCAAAAACTGAATTTGCACAAGGAAAAACTTTATAATAAGAATCGGATTTGGTTTTACCATATAGACTGCATGTTCTATATGGAGCGGAAAAATTCGTTTAAATTATGACTTTGCATGTCAACCCTGGATAGCCAAAGACAGTGGCCAATTTACAAGTACAAAAAAGGAGAAATGTTCTTACATGTCCAAATCCATCTAAATGGTTTACACCCCGCCAACATTCTGAGGAGATGAGCAGGAACAATGTTGAAAATTTGGAAATGATGACAGAAATTTTGTTTTTGTTTTTGAAACATTGTTTACAGTAACTTTACTAAACTTTTGAATTTTGAAAATTTATACATCGAACGACTTCTAACTTTTTTCATTTTCCTTAAGTCCCGAGGGGAAAATGACAAGACATTATGCATAGTCTCATTTTTATTGTCTATAAGTTCTGGAACAAAGGTTTCACACAGCAGCAGTAAATGGAAGCACACAGATGCTCGTCGAACATTGAAATCTACTAACGGTTGCCTGTATCTAATATTCATTCTAAATCAGCGAAAGCAAACACATTATAACAAACATATCTACTTTAGACATATTTTCAAAAATAAATACATCATAAAATTTCGCTAAGATCAAATTGACACAATCCAAGAGCCGATACATGTAGATATAATAATCACTGTAAGTACATGAAAATGGAACCTAATTCAAATTCGTATTTGCTCAGCAAATCTGTCGGATTTCGGATAATTAAAATTCATTTGACTACTATTACATACCAATTATCTATGTTCAACCTGTATCGTTTCCCTTGAATCAAATAGTAATCTACAAAAATACCAAGCGAACGCAGTTCGCACAAATATTATTGACTTGATTATGATATCCATGAAAATATTTATATTATTATAACATCGTTTCATCACTTATTGATAATTGAAACAGATATCTGTCCGAGTATTTCCTAAGACAATGAATATGTTTCAATTATCCAAAACATTTTGCATAACGCTCAAAAGACTAGGTAAAAAGATAGAAAAAGAGCATTGACGACTCGTGAAAAACTGTATTGTCACATGTAATGGACCAAATATTGGTATCCATTCAATATATTATTTTATTGTCAATAATTTTTAGATCATAAAAGTCCTACAAAAATCAAGCATTTCCACTGTCATGCTAACATTTTACTTATAAATGTATCTAAATGTGTGTGAGAGTTTATTGTCAATGATTACTAGTGTTTGCGTATCCTTTGTTTATAAATATGATATGTGATTGAAAAATAAATGTTACTTCCTAAAAAAATTCCACCAATTTTCTGCGGTACAGAAAGTTTAATACGACATTATGACAGCCGATATCGCGACGAAGGATACTCCTTAAACTTACGACTGGCACATTTCATAATATACACTAAATAACATTTCTCATAAATCTATAGAAAACTATTGAATTTCTTCTATCTAAGGGTAAAAAATATATTTATATAAAGCACCGCAGAAAAACCCGAATAGATAATTTCTTCCTTGGACATTACGAGAAATCGGATTTTTCTGCGAGAGTAGTTTCTCGAACATTTCTATTCCTTTAGTTACTGGAAACAGCGTGATATTCGAATCTTTCATACGTAATAATTCAGAAAACGGGCATTTCGAAAGAAAAATCTGAGGCCGTTTCCCTTTGAGAGGATTGGTATCCGAATAAATATCCTCGAAACGATATTCCTTTGAGGGTAACCGCACTCTTATCGAAGTATTCTAGCAACTTCTTCATTGAAATAAGTTTGGCGAATTGCCATAGCTGATTCAAATACCCCTGGATCAATGATTTTGTAACTTATTGATCGATATCTTCGTTAACGTCTGCCGTTCAGCGTTTTTGCTAGAAATCCACGCGACGCTGTTCCATTGAATATCATTTTCGAGAAACCACGATTTTTCTTATAGCAGTACTTATAGATCACATATAACAGCGGCCCTTTGGAACACTAGATGAATTGTCAGGATATCACTAAGTTTTGAAATGATAACGATTATTGTGCGTGGCTGGATAATGAGAATTTATGCAGAGGACAGATTACTGCTTTATTATAAAGACATCAACACAGAGGATAAAGCAGCTCAATACGAAACTCTGCGTAAATCCACCTTAAATTCCTTTCTTGATTATGATCAATTTTATTTTTATTGTCGACACGTATTGTTTCCTGACTGATATAATATTATCCATTTCTTCCTCGAGATACTCACACACAAATATAGTCAATTTTTTCTTATTTGTTGAACAGATTTTTCTCGAGAATAACTCATTGATTCATTTATAAATAATCTCTCTAAAAAAGGTAGTTTATCCAACAGCTTCTCCCACAATGGATATTTCTATAAGAGTCCTTACTACCCAAAGTATTGTAATGATTATATCTAAGGAAGTTGCGTTGAATAGATTCGTCGAAATCTTATGTGAGTGAGGTTTCGTTGATACTACATCTACGTATTATTGACTTTGCGGAATTGGAGCGTCTTAATAGCAACATCATAAAATCTAAGACGTCGAAATTTGACGTAGGCACTAATACGAAAAGAGACATATCAAATATTAGGGAGGAGCGTCGATTTTTTGCATTTATACACAAAATGATTACTCGAAATCTTCACGATGTAAAGTAATATATAAAACCTTTTTTACCGTGTATATGTTTGTACCGATCATTCTTATCTTCTTATTGTCATTATGTGTACAACCAATTTTTAACAATATTCGATTGAACCGTTAATTTGTCGTTCCGGTTCCTTTCGAATATCTACAAATCGTTTCAGGTTTTTCATTCCGTATAAAGTTGCATTTGTTCTTGAATCCAACCAATGAATCTGGGGACGTAAGCGTATACCCCCGGAAGTTTTGGGTTGGCGCATTTTATTCCCCAACTTACTATTCCACCGACGAACCAGCGCTCTGGATCACTTTTCTTTGGACACAGAAGAGGACCGCCGGAATCTCCCTGCTCCGAATAAAACGAGTTAGTGACGGCCAACAAAAAAAACCCTCGAATCGAATATACTTAGTACAAACCGACAATAATTTATTTTAACTAAATCAGCGTCGTTTCATTTATGCATGTAAAATGGATGTAATTATGATTATTGTTCACAATAATGATTGACTTTAACTTCTAAATCGAAACAATGAGACTAACTAGATTTACAGTAAGAGACCCTATTTCGCCGAATATACTTTTGATCTTCTCCTAGTTAAACTCTAAATATTATAAGTAAGGTCCCGACAAAAGAATAACATCGAGTATGTAACTAATTGACCATTAGAGTTTCGTTTATGGTTTATTTTTAAACGAATTTTGCAGTCCATATTGCGCGACCTTGATTTCTTTTGTGCGATGAAATGATTTTCGCCCTATTGTCGAGATGGGTCCAGAAACGGAAATATAAGTGTCATAAAGTTCCGACATCGAAAATCCTATGTAGTGTAAAAATGTCGAACGGGAATATGAACCGTTCCAGGCATCGTGTCCCCCGTCCATTCCAAATTTTAATGTACATACCCTCGTAATATGAGATCGCGTACTGAAATTAATGTCCTCTGCTCGACTTACGCGTGTTGGAAACCACCATCGAAGGTTATTCTGTTAAATTCGAGTAGAATGGGGACTAAACTTCAGAGCTTCGAGCAATTCGGAATAATTACCTTCAGAATTGAAATCAATTTAGTTGTAGATAGGAAACTGAAACTATTATTCACTAAAGAAGTTTACAATTGACGAATGGGAAACTATAATCAATAGCAGCAATTAACAGTTGTAGGCTGGATGATTTTGTATCGAACTGACCGAGATTGTTAGTGGTGAAAATTCAGAGTAGAGAAACATCACGACGAAGAATAGTTAAACACAAAATGATTCAAGTGAACGGGAAAACCCTTAAGCGATGACCAGTCACGTCCAGTCGTGCTGAAATCTGTTTACCAGCAAGAAATTCCGCTTCTCATCCCGCTGGATTTTATTAAGGAATATCCCGTCTGAACCTAATTGTACGGAACCGAGGGACTAATGAGAGTCGCAAATTGTCCACTTACCTGACACGCGTCCTTTCCACCCTTTTCATATCCAGCACAGATCATATTCTCCGTTACATTTAGATGCTTGTCTGTCATCCACGCATTGCAGAGGGCTCTATTCAGAACTGGCACTTCCACCTGATTGATTTCTGGCTCATATCCTGATACTAGAATTGCAATAATCTGTAAGTCGTTCTCTCCAAAAACGGTAAAAACCAATGTATTCAGAGGAGAAGAAATAACATTCGCTCAAGTGATATTGATATTTGAAACGTTCTATCGCGCCGATAGGGCCGGGAGCGTTTTGGATACGTGAAACATATCGGAAAGAGAAAAGGTATAATGAAAATGGTTTCGCATGCTATTCTTCTCATTGATACTCACAATTACTGTCGTATTTTTTCCCCCAGCCGATAACGGTGCATACCGTTCCCGGCCGAAGGTGGTCTCCGGCCTTTGGCAGGCAAACTGGTAAAACGTGCTCGTGAAATCTTATTTTGTCCGTCAGCTGCGGGAAAATTTTATATCAATATTCTGAGTGATTTTTGAGTAATATTGAATCGATTCAATATCGAAATACAACTTTGTTACTATGCCATAAAAGCAGCAACATTTAGTTAAAAACGAATTGAATATAAAAAATATAAACTACTGAATCCTCCGTCGTCATTTCATACTAAGACTTCCATGGCCGCAAACCGCTGATAAAGTCTAGTTTGAGGGCAAATCCCTTTCACAAGCAAATCCACAGAAATCTATATGCTTTCCCGTCAGATTCCGCGGTCCGAAATCTTGTCTAATCTAGACACTATTGAAGTTCCCCCTTTCTTTGTTATAAAACCTTTATTACTAATTTCGTGCTACTCGAGTCAAATATTTCACCTCTATGCAATATTACTTATAGAAAATGTTTGAACTTTTCGCTGCTACTTGCAATATTTCGCATTTAGTGATGATCTTATGTGGGCAAAAATATAAATTCAAGACGAGTCAGCGTGCAATGATAATTAATTCGGCAATTTATTTTTAACGTTCGCAAATGGAGGATTTTCTTACTCTAAGACCAGGCGATAAGAATATTAAATGTTGGAGTAGACAGGACGGTAGGAGATTTTAGGTAGAAAGGAATTTGGAATGATTAATTGTTATTGCGCTCACCTGAAATAGGGCAACGTCATTATCGTGTGCTATTCCGAGATTATACTTGGGATGGGGCAAAACTCTTTTCACTTTAACTTTCTGACCGTAAACAGAGTGGGAATGCCTTCTGGTTATTCCAAGTTGAATCGTCCAGCCACTCACATCGGATAGACTGAAAGCCATTTCCGTCGTTATTGATTGAATCAAATGTTCGTTTAGATTGGCAGCTAGCGTATAAAAATGACAAAATATTTATTAGATTGGAACTATCACATATCTATAATAAAATAATTTTTTCAGGCGACCACGTACGAAAACGATACAAGTCATGCGAGAATGTCTTTCCCGCAGGGGTAAATCGGTTTGATCCGTGCGGGAAAGTGGCGACGTCGAAATGAAACCTATGCCAAATAGATAGAAATAGATGAGAAGTTTAGTTCTTATATCTCATTGAATATTAATGATGCGAATGCGGTACCAGAACTTAACCACGAAAATCATAACTTTCATTTATGGATTCATGAATAAATTAGGTTAGGTTTTCCTTATAGTCAAAGATATCCTGAGTAGTCAAGCCTAGACATAGATGGAATATTTAGTTCATATGGCAAACATTGAGTATTATGTACTTGCAACAATGACATTGAAGAAAAGAGTTGATTTGGACTACTTGATTCAGCTTGGTCATAGACAAATTGGATTTGAAGTTGTCATCACAGATGACAAATGTATTCTGTATTTCTGTGGTTATTATTCCTCAATAAAACATCGTTAATATTGTTCGAAGTGGTGTTGAAGTATTGTCGAGTGGTCATTCACCTGAGCCGAAAGAACGTCTATAAGATGCAAAGTGATTGAAACATCCCTCCAGACATAGTGACGGCTGCTATCGTGGAAATCATTGCTAACAATTCCAAGAGGAAGGTACGAAATAGCATAAACAAATAGAGTTATATTTAATTTTCGCCAGCACGGCATCTAGAAGATGAAGAATGAATTATTCAGTTCCACTTGGGATGCAAGGTTTATTTTGTTTTCAGAATAATTATTGTATAATTCCATTTTTGTGGTCGCCTGAAAAGTGTCGTTCAATTCTCGTAGAAATTCAGATTTCATTGCTCGCATGAAATCATCGACTTTCTGAAATATACTAATAACCAATTAAAAATGTGTACACTATACACTGTGTCATACGCAACATGTAAAACAGCAAACTATCTAGCAATACTTTCTTTTGTATGCAGACGTTTTGCAAAATTATAACGAAAATATCATTGAAAATATATAAAATTGCATATTTGTGTTTATTGGCATAGAAATGTATGTCATTTCAAACGATTTCGGCAATAAGAAATATATTTCTCGATAGACGTGGGCGGAAAAAATTCTGGTAAGAAATAACTGGCGATCTGAATAATTGGAAATTCCTTTCTGGATAAAAGTTTGATCCTCAGATAATAGGGCGAATTTAGGAATTTTATTACTCAAGAATTAATTACTTCTGTAATATCTATCAATTTTCCATAAAAATTTAATCACAGTAAAAATAGTTCTTTCTGCTTGATACCAATTATTTAGGTGATCATATTATTTCCAAATTGAGAAATTTTTGTACGCTAGCTTTCAGTTATCTTCGATAACGAGTAGAAATAGCTTACTTTCCGACGCAATGCGATGCGGTTAGAACCCACTGATCGGATATCAAAACTCCGGCACAGTAAAAAATTTCTTGGGGGCCTCCTAGGACGGCTGCTAGAAATGGCCAGTCGCCGGGTCTCGATCTTCTACCGCCGACGATTCTCGTCACGCGACGTCTTTCCACGTAACTCTTTCTCGATTTACCACAAACTAAAACATCGTTTTTAATTCGCAACAAAAAATTGTTAATGTACAAAATTCCTTCAATTACTTGAGGATATTTATGGGGGATTTTCGGCGAACAATAAAATCCGTTCAGCTTGGAAAAGAACTTTGAAGCCCTGGAATACCGACGGATTACCTCCGACGAATCGATGATTTCATAAGTTCTCTCAAAGTGACTTTGAAACAAATTTAATTTCGAAGAGCTAATCTTCGATATTCCACTGATCGACGACTGTTTCAAGCTGTTAAGCAGACGAATTTCGAATGTGCTTGCCATTCCGGGCAATATAGAATTTGCTAAACGGAATTCGAAGGGTTGGATATTATCCGGATAATATTGACTGGAGGATAATAAATTACTACGACAATCCATGTAATTGCAAACTTATAATTAAAACCGTTCGAAAATTAGGAAAAGGGACTTACCGTATTCGTCACAGGACATCTGCACCGTTGGATAATTAGTGCCGTTGCACGACGTGAACTGTTTGATCAAATTCATGGGGCGCTTGGGCATCTGGTAGTGAAAGAATTTGGAAAATTTTTTAAACCTTGAAGCGCTCAGAATACTTGTTCCAGCAAGCAGTTGCGTATTCTTTGCATTCCTATAAGAAAACATTCTTTCTCAGGAAGAACCCTTTCGAAGCGGTGAATTTTCCTCGATTTTATAGCATGCAAATGAATATGCAGAATGAAAAGCTAATATATCGATATAATGTGTTTTAGATTATTAGAGCACTGTAATCATTCAACTTACGAGTATCCTAACAGGGAACAAATATACTTTGGCGTATATTCATTCCATTCCTGCACGCATGCTGGAATCCATTCCCTCGTATCGGGACGGTAAACTTGCAACTGTCCTTTACCTTCGTCGCCGTTACTTTCATTTAGTCTCACTAGAATTCAGTTTATTCTATTTCGAAACGCAACTTTTTTTTCCATCAACTATTCCAGAAAACCTCTTATTACTTACAGCAATTTCTTTCGTCTTGAGCCCACGGACAATCGACTTTGCCATCACACATGTGTTTTTGAGTTATGCATCTATCTGCCCCACAGTGTATCATGCCACGACCGCATTGTATACAATTCAATTCGTCGGTTTGATCTTGGCAATCAATATGGCCGTCACATTTCCAATCTAGCGGTAGACATCTTGAGACATCACATTGGAATCCATTCGGGCACTCTACAAATACACATCACATCCAGATACTAGTTAGAATTAGTAGTTAATCTTGTGCTATTGAATGAGAAAATGTAAATCAAAAAAGGGTTGGCATCCAATTAATGAAGTTGAAGTGTGTGACTGCATTGAGTGTTAAATAGAAAGCAATTATGTTATCGTAGCGGTGTGTCAGCTTACAAAATAAAAAAACATCCACTCGGAATGTATAATTGAGGCAAAAACCTTTTGGGAACAAATGAAATCCATTGAACGAACCAAAAATCGTATCGCCATCAAAAGCTTCGAAAACCCCGACGGAGAAGTGCATAAGCCTCATTTCCTTGGCAAACGCATTAACAATAAGATTTCAGCTTCCCTTCGTTACCCGCTTAATAGAGGAGCGATAAATACTGACCAGCAACCGCGTTGAACCCGATCGTTATAAGTCGGGAGTCCGGACTAACTCAATGAGATTATTTTCTCGTTTTCCATGGTAACAGTTTGAATGCAGACGCAAAATAAGATTCAACCCTCTAACACAGTCCGACTTGGAGATATTTAGCAGTCTTATTATCGAAGGATAACAATGAACGAAAAATAATAATTATACCTGGCGTTTCGTTTTTCCTTTGGAGTTCCCTGACTTCCTCATATCCAACGCAATCGTCTGGATTCGGACCTTCGGGGAACAAAGTACATTCCAAATAATCTGGCAAATTCAATCCAAACACTTCGAGAAAGAAACCACATCTCGTATGAGTCTCTGAAACATCATTACGACTCAGTTAGACGAAAGAGATATATTTCTGCCAAAGGTTCGGCATTTCACGATTTCGTTAATGGGCAACATAAGTTGGGACTTTATTGTATTTGCGAGAAACGTTTGACTTTGACAGCAGGTGTGCAATATTGCTTGATTCTCGTTTGTGCCAGCAAATCGATGTCATTTGTGATTGAAGAAAATGGAGACCTAGCATGTATTCAACGATTTAGCAGAATATATTTGTTTATTGACTAAAGGAATTCAATTGGGCGCTCAGTTTCCTTGTTGTTTGTATTGATTGGCAGGAGGATTTTGATTCATATCAAATTCACCTATACAGGGTGATCAGTCACTGGTGTGTTTTCAATTTTATCGACAAATCGTCTTTCATATTTAATTTTACCGCTTTCAGAAAAAAACGGCAGCCATTTCAATTTTCGACGTGATGTGTATGGTAATTTAGAATGTTATCGAGGAGTAGCAGCTCTACAAATATAAAAAATCTCTCATTTGAGAGGTTAAAATTTGAGCAATAATATAATGATAAAAATTTTACAAATAGTTTTGAATAAAAATTGGTGACAAATTTCTATAATTCTTGAGTTAACAAGGTGAATAACATGTGATTTTTATTCATTTTATGAATAGTGCAAGATATGTCCCGGGTAGAAATCTACCGAGGGCCGCCCTAACTGACATCAGGGCCCGATGGGGCGCGCGTGGGGCGTTCCCCACTGCGGGGACCCTGAGGAGAGGCAATAGTCCAGTCAATAGAGAAATTTCCAGTGCTAAATAAAAAAAATTAATTACAGGTAGTGACCCAGTGGAAATCGTTTAAGGTTGTGAGTACAATATGAGGTCCTAGTGGGTTCGAAGTTTTGAAATCACACCTTTTGGCTGCTAGATTTCAAACTATTGAATTTTTTGAAAATATTTTCAAACAAATGTTTTAGATGCCAGCAATATCTTCACTTTGAATTTGGTTTCGTTCAATTTGGGTTGATAGTTAACAAGAAAACTGTAAAAAACTTCTCAAAATAGTCGTTTTTTGTAAATGTGATATTTACGACGCCAAGTTTTTTTTGATATTTATCATCACTTTAAAATGAAGCTCTTATAGCATCAAATCAAACTTAATCAAAAAAAAAATTATTACGTTCATCGTTCACGAGATATAGCAATTTGTTTATAAAAAACTGCCTTTTTCACGACGAAACGTGCTAGTCGTCGGCAATATTTTTCGATTTTTTTTGTTTGAGTATTATAGCTGAAGACCCATATTTAACTCTCCTGAAAATTTTCAGACTAGAAAATGCGAGAAAGACTACTTTTTACGACATTGAAAATAAGGTACATTTTTTTATAAACAAATAGCCTCAGACAGTTTATTTTGATCTTCAGAAATTTCATTTTTTCGCGAATGGAAAAAAGGATTGTAATAAAGAACTTGACACTCCAAGAAATCTTGTACGACTTTTTGAACACGAGTTGCATTTTTTTTAAAAAACGTTACAGTGGCTGTACAAAACTACAATTTCAGAATAAATTCAAGTTCATACTTTTCCTAATGAATTATATTTTATAATGTTGAAAGAAAAAGTGACAATATGCCTGTTTTTGATACAAATAAACAGGTGGCAATTTGATCTTCAATCCGAATGGAGGGGATTTTATTCCGTTCTGCCGACTCAGTCGGCACTTTGCTTTGAAACTCGAGTGGGCTGTTGTTTGTAATTTTGGATTAAGTTTTCCAAAACAATCGCTCGAAGATTATGAAGGGAACTGCTATTCCCTCCAAGACCCCATCGACCGCAAGACTAGAATGCGACAACCCGTCCAAATTTTCATCTTTTTTTTTCTCCACAAACACATGGTTTATTTCATATTCCTCTGAAGCAACATAAAATATAATTCATTGGGAAGAGTATGAAGTTGAATTAATTCCTAAATTGTTGTTTATAAAGCCACTGTGATGTTTTTAAGAAAAAAAAATGCAACTTGCGTTCAAAAAGTAGTAAAAGATTTCTTGAAACGTCAAGCCCTTCATTTCAATGCTTGTTTTTATTCGCGAGAAGATGGAATTTCTGAAGATCAAAATGAACCGTCTGAGGCTATTTGTTTATGTAAAAAATTTTTCTTATTTTCAATGTTTAAAAAAATAGTCTTTTTCGCATTTCCTAGTCTAAAATTTTTCAGCTGTGTAAAATATGGGTCTTCAGCTATAATAATCAATCAAAAAAAATTGAAAAACATTGTCGACTACTAGCACCTTTTGTCGTGAAAAAGGCAGTTTTTTATAAACAAATTGTTATATAACGTGAACCATGAATGTTATAATTTTTTTTTTCCATTTAGTTTGATTTGATGCTTTAAAAGCCTCATTTCAAGATGATAAAAAATATCAAAAAAAAATTGGGCTCGTAAATAACACGTTTACAAAAAACGACTATTTTGAGAAGTTTTTCCAAGTTTTCTTGTTAACCGTCAACTCAAATGGAGCGAAACAACATTCAGATTGAAGGTATTTCTGTTATTTAAAACTTTTGCTTGAAAACATTTCCACGAAAATCTCTAGTTTTAAAACTAGAAGTGAAAATGTGATTTCGAAAGGTTGAACTGCGGTTCCGGCGAAGGGGGCGCCGTAGGCGCCCCGGCGCCGCAGGCGCCACCACTCCGTACTCCACAACCTCCTCAGCCGAAGCGATATTTCATGTAGCTTTCAAGATCATACCCAACCCTTAGGACGCTCGATAGCAGTCCTTATGGAAACCTCATATTGTAGTCACAACCCCTGAACAATTTCCACTGGGTCACTACCTGTAATTAATTTTTTCCATGAAATTTCTCCATTGACTGGACTACAAGCCTCACTTGCGATTCGGTTAAGAAGTGAGGAAATCCTAGTCGGGCGCTGATGCGGTCCTTGTGGTAAATGCCCCACAAGCGGTGTTAGGCCACTTTGCCTCATCAGACCCGCATGTGGCCGAGATAGGAATCGCCACCTTAACAATTTTTTAGAAGTTTTTTCTTTAAAAAATCGCATTTATAACAAACTTGATTTTCATATGGTACTTATGTCGTACTATAATTGTAACATATTTTGAAATATTATTGGAGGTTAAACTTGAAATGTATAATGTTCTGTTATTGTGTCAAAAGAAGTTTAATAAGATCTTTTAGAAGATCTCATCCATACACAAATGGGCCTCTTTTTTGCTTTTATACTTTCTGTGATTAACATTAATGGTTAATGTGTACCACTCTTATTTAAGCGCTGGTGGATTTTGGAAATGTCTTATTTTCATAATCCATACTCTTCATTTTCATTCCAAATTGAATTCGAAGTTTGTAAGTGTTTATTGGCGAGTCATAAGTATTCGAACAAATCATGGAACACGGAAGAGAATGCCAAGAGCAGTTATGAAATGTGTCATAACATATTGTCTTTGGAATGTTGTTGAAACAGATATGAGTACCTGCTCTTGCGGCTTTCTTTTCATTGAAAATTTTAATTTTTATAAAATTTTGATACTATTTATCGCCCATCTCAGTTTTTATCAGCCAATGCATGCACTTGTTTTTGACGGGAATCTAGTTCCATTTTTTCTATTGTTTAAATTAGCTGTATATTCCCTATTAATCATTTCTATTAACTTGAAAAAGTGTATGACACATTACCAGACCGATACAGTATAACAAAATGCGATGTGCCTCATTACAACCCCATCGCGGCCTCACTAGAAAAGCCAGTCAGGCGCAAGAGTAACATGCCCCATAAAGGGCACGCCCCACTTTGTGCGTTACACGCCCGATGTGGGCCTGACGTGGCGTCCCCGATGCGCGCCCGAGGAGGGCCCCACTTCAATTTCTAGCCGTGCTTTAGTATAACAAAAGTATTTGAGTTGTAATTTTAGATTGAATGATCTAGGATTTAATTTATCAAAAGAGGCATGTTCGATGTTTGTAGTTCTGCTACATATCTGCAATTTTTTTCTGAAGGCAGAAAAATTTCATATGAAATAAAATTGAAAGCACAATGCACCCTTAAAGGCTCCGACACCGGTGACCGATCACCCTGTATAATTTATTTGCAAATCATATTCTCAAGCAGTGAGGCATAGGTTATTTCATCATTTGTTTCTACGAATATAATGGGCGTTTGAACATAAGAGTCTTACCGTTACAAAGGCTCTGGCAGGGCCTTACCAGCCGGCCTTTCGTTCCGCATTTTGGCACGAAAAGGGAACAAATGAACAGCGCCGCTAATTCGTAACATTGAACGTTTACGATCGCATCGTACAATTCAATTTCGTTTTCGACCTCTCGCTGACCAAAGTGACCCAAATAACTCGGATATACCGTAAAATTGTATGGAATTGAATGTTGAAGACAGAAGGTGACGATAACCGGCAAACAAACTCCCCTCGCGGGATTGCCCACATCTTCTCTTGCAATTATCACACTCGTCGAATTCACGATATATATTTTCGTAGGGAATGCTGAAAAAAACAATTTTCAAATGTTCACGGCTGCGATTTTTCTAATCTACTGTGATGGTACACTTCGGTTCATGCAAAACGAACTCTAGTGCATTTGACAGGTGAGATAAGAACGTACCCTTAAAATATGCTGCCATCCCTGCACCCATAATGAATAAGGCGACAGCATTGAAAACAATTTGAGTTGAACTGATCCTGAGTTTCAGTCGTTGCGAATAATTACTGGGTCTTCTTATATCTCTTATTATCTGTTGGATGAAAAAATACCCAAATGACATCATTTTTTAAGTAAATTATCTCATATTTGCAATTTAGAATTCCAACAACAAACTGAAACATCCTTTTTCATGCAACTGCTTGGAAAGCAATCGCGAAAACATTAGCATATTAGGAATGCACTCACCCTATGATGAAGAGATAGGTTGGAGCCGTTCTGAAACTTCACTATCGCTTGTAGGCTTGCGGGTGTAGAAGCACTTTTTATAAGAGTGTGATTCGTTTTCTCCTCTTCCTGAGCATGGCGGGCTAAAGCTTTCGCTAGGAGACCATTTTGGATTTTGACGGGCGTTTTAGGAGGTAAGAGAGGTGTTTCCATGCTTTTGGTAGTGTAACTAGGAGATGACGTTTGACTGAAACTATCACTAGATATTCCCGAGTCCTGTCGAACGGACACTCTCGATGAATTCCCATTTTGAACTGCCACAGGGGTATTCGCTTTAACCGATTTACAATTTAAAATGTTCGTCTGAGGGACTTTCGACGTGTAATCGAAATTGGTTTCAATCGCTTGGATTTTTTTTGGTGAAAAAGTTCTGTTTATTTCGTGGTAAGAATCTGAATTTAGTCGGTTTCTTAATGTCGAACGTGCTTTGTTGTCTAAAACGGGAATGGGAGGTAGCACGCGATTTTTTGACGAAGGAGGTATCGGTGGAGGTTGGCTAAGAGTTTTCTTTTTTGATGCATCATCTGTTTTGCTTGCTATTGACGCAATAAGCGTTCTTTTTGGTACAGCTGGTGCTCTTCTGGGAACCGGGGGTGGAATCTGACAAAAAGCAACTTATTACACTGAGCTACCTGATGAGTAAGAAAAATTCTTACAATTGGTACAACATTTTTGCCCTCGGTGATGGGACATACATGAGTTGACTGCCGCCTAGCGTAGATGTTCGAATTTATAGGTGCCAAAGTTAGTGAAGTTTCCGGAAGTTGTTGTAAGTCGGCGTCTAGTAGATCCAGAAGCGAACGTTCGTTCGCCATGTTGCCCCATCTGCGTTAGAAATTTCAACGACATTTTTAGTACACAGGCGGGAGTAATACCCTGAATATGAGAAAGCGAAAGGGTAGACGGGATTATTCTCCAAATCTGTAAACCGCAACTGTCTAGTTCCGAATGTAGGCGGAAGATTAAAGAAGGACAAAGGGGGTATTAACGTTGGACGTGATACTTCGACAATATCACGAGGAGCCGATGCGATACCTGATTAAATTTTCTGAATCTTGCATACGAATTAATTTCGCTTCATCAACATAATCAGTAATGGATAAATAGAGAGTCATCAATACAAATGAAAAATACCGGTTCATATGCCATTGAAATATCGAAAAAGTTTCAATTCCCAGAAGTCGTATACTCCGAAAGGCGAAACTTCGATCGAGCACCCAAAGTTCACAGAAATTTGTTAGCTCGGTCGCAGAAATAGCAAAAAAAGAGACGCAGGAAACTTATACTTGAAGGGCTCACCTTCCACCTCCTCTGTCATGTACCTTCCCCACAACAAATTCTATTTTAGAAAGGTTGAGTGTAATTCCGTAGCATCTCGAAATAATGAACCACAACTGTTGACTTCATTGCGGCGAAGAAACTTTGTTCGACAGTAGTTTGTTTATCGAGAAATTTCTGAGCATTGTGAAGAGAAGAAACGAGCCATAGAATTGTTGGAATCGTCCACAAATTGGAATTTGAGGGACGGACGCTGTTGGTCCGTGATGTTTTCATAAACTGCCGCCATAAATCAGACGCCTAATTCCGTCACCAAACTCGTTGTGAAAACGCAAAAAGATTCTCGGGACTTCTGAAATTTATCAAGGAAATCCTGGAATAAATTTCAAACGCACGAAATCTGGAGATATTAACTGAAATAACCGAATTAGACTTTCCCTTTTTCTGGTACTAAATCTCTCTGGAGTTATTTATTATTCCAGAGAATGATAATATATAAATGAAATCAAATTGATCAATATGGTAGTAGGTTTTCTTCGAATAGTTTTCCTACGGATGCAATAGAATTACGACAGAATGGAGTAAAGGAAAAAAGACTTCGACACATCGCTGTTGTTGCGCGTTGCTAGGAAATGGGTGTGAGGGTAAACAAGAAATATATTTTTATTCTTTTCTGATGTATTTGATTATAAAGTGGTTGATAAAGATTCAGCAATTCAAACAATATATTATCGACGATTCGGGTTGAAAGCTTTTTCAAGATATGACAATTTAAATATTTGACAATGTTGTTATGATGAGTTTGAATTCAGAGGGATGCTTATTTTGGGTAAAGAGATAAAAACCTGTAACGGAACTGTGAAGTTGAACGTATTACATCTATTATCGACTGAATATTATTTCAATTATAATGTGAAGATTGGATTAGAGTAATATCTTTGATAACGTTAATTCAAAGAAAAACTGAAGAATCAAAATTTTTGGTGATGACTCAAAATGGTGAAGGTGCCAGATATTATTGGAATGCAGTAAAATTTGCTTCATTACTTATTGGAATATAAATTTTGAAGAACCTGACGATTATATTACCGCAATTAACGTAATTCATCCATTATTCAAATAATTTAAGTTTTCAATCTGTCAATAACATTTTTAATCTGAGTAACGATGTAATCATGAAAGTGCGTTGTTCTTTCTTGATGTATTTACCCTTTTTGTATATATTTTTATTCTTTTCTGATGTATTTGATTATAAAGGGTTAATAAAGATTCAGCAATTCAAACAATATATTATCGACGTTTCGGGTTGAACACTTTTTCAATGTATCACAATTTAAATATTTGACAATGTTGCTGTAATGAGTTTTCTTAGTAACAATAATCTGACAAATGAAAAACAAAAAGATGGAGACTTGATATGAATTATTTGTTCAAAATAAAGTTGAGTTTATTTGATTCAAATGTCGAATATCTGTTCTGTCATTAATTGCTTCAGAGTTTCTTTCGATATGAATCATTTCAAGAAATTCTCTTGCTTTTCTGTTTTTTTCGTAATCAAGTATTTTCACTGTGTTAAAATCAAATGTATGTTTTGATGTTTGTTCATGTTTATGTAATGCTGTTTGTACTTCAGAGTATTTATGACCTTTTATTCTTTCTTTCAATTTTTGTTCTATCTGTTCAATATAAACTTCGTTACAATATTTACATGAAATTTGGTATACGATGTTAGATTTATCATTTTTTAGTGTTTCCGATTTTAATTTCGTAAGAAGTTGTTTTATCTGAATGTGTGGTTTATGTGCTACTTTGAAATTTGGATAAGGTTTGAAAATGTTGGTAATTTTTTCAGAAAGGTTCCGTATGTATGGGATTGGAATATATGTTGAATTCTCTTCTTTTTTCTCGGTATTTGTATTTAACGTGTTGTATAATTTGTGTATACGTTCTTTCATGATTTTAATTATGAATTATATGGGATAATTATTCTTTAGAAGTAATGATTTCATGGAGTGTAGATTAGTGGATCTGTGAATTGGTGAGGTTAGTTTGATTGAACTGTCTATATAGTTTATTATGATGGCTTTTTTTTGTTTTATGTGATGTGTTGTGTTAAAATCGAGAATCCTATTTGTGTTATTTTCCTTCCTAAAGCATTCTGTTGTGAGTTTATTTCCGTCTCTAATAATGGTCATATCCAAGAAATTTAAGCAAATTGAGCTATGGTGCTGAAAATGGGAGATCCCATTGCCACACCAAATGTTTGTTGATAAAATTTTTCACCAAATTGAAAATGACAAGATCCTAAAGTAAATTCAACTGTTTCAATGAAATTAAGATTAAATTTCTTGGATATGACCATTATTAGAGAAGGAAATGAACTCACAACAAAATGGTTTAGGAAGGAATATAATACAAATAGGATTCTCGATTTTAACACAACACATCACATAAAACAAAAAAAAAGCCATCATAATAAACTATATAGACAGATCAATCACCAATTCACAGACCCACTAATCTACACTCCATAAAATCATTACTTTTAAGAAATAATTATCCCATATCATTCGTAAACAAAATCATTAAAGAACGTATACACAAACTATACAACACGTTAAATACAAATACCGAGAAAAAAGAAGAGAATTCAACATATATTCCAATCCCATACATACGAAACCTTTCTGAAAAAATTACCAACATTTTCAAACCTTATCCAAATTTCAAAATAGCACATAAACCACGCATTCATATAAAACAACTTTTTACGAAATTAAAATCGGAAACACTAAAAAATGATAAATCTAACATCGTATACCAAATTTCATGTAAAGATTGTAACGGAGTTTATATTGGACAGACAAAACAAAAATTAAAAGAAAGAATAAAAGGTCATAAATACTCTACAGTACAAACGGTATTTCATAAACATGAACAAACATTAGAACATACATTTGATTTTGACACAGTGAAAATTCTAGATCACGAAAAAAACAGAAAAGCGAGAGAATTTCTTGAAATGATTCATATTAAAAGAAACTCTGAAGCAATTAATGACAGAACAGATATCCGAAATTTGAATCAAATATACTCAACTTTATTCTGAACAAATAATTCGTATCAAATTTCCATCTTTTTGTTTTTCATTTGTCAGATTATTGTTACTAAGAAAACTTATTATAACAACATTGTGAAATATTTAAATTGTCATATCTTGAAAAAGGGTTCAACCCGAAACGTCGATAATATATTGTTTGAATTAATGAATCTTTATTAACCTTTTTTAATGAAATACATCAAAAAAGAATAAAAATATATACAAAAAGGGTAAATACATCAAGAAAGAAGAACGCACTCTCATGATCACGTCGTTACTCAGATTAAAAATGTTATTGAAAGTTTGAGAAATTAAATTATTTTTTCAATGTATTTGATTATAAAGAGTTAATAAAGATTCAGTAATATATTATCGACGTTTCGGGTTGAACCCTTTTTCAAGATATGACAATTTAAATATTTCACAATGTTGTTATAATAAGTTTTCTTAGTAACAATAATCTGACAAATGAAAAACAAAAAGATGGAAACTTGATACGAATTATTTGTTCAGAATAAAGTTGAGTGATGCAAACTTCGAATATCTGATCTGTCGTTAATTGCTTCAGAGTTTCTTTTAATATGAATCATTTCAAGAAATTCTCTTGCTTTTCTGTTTTCTTCGTAATCTAGAATTTTCTCTGTGTTAAAATCAAATTTACGTTTCAATGTTTGTTCATGTTTATGTAATGCTGTTTGTACTTTAGAGTATTTATGACCATTTATTCTGTCTTTCAATTTTTGTTTTGTCTATCCAATATAAACTCCGTTACAATCTTTACGTGAAATTTGGTATACGATGTTAGATTCATCATTTTTTAGTGTTCCTGATTTTAATTTCGTACAAAAATGTTTTAGTTGAATGTGTGGTTTATGTGCTATTTTGAAATTTGGATAAGGTTTGAAAATGTTGGTAATTTTTTAAGAAAGGTTTCTTATGTATGGGATTAGAATATATGTTGAATTCTCTTCTTTTTTTTTCGGTATTTGTATTTAACGTGTTGTATAGTTTGTGTATATATCTTTCATGATTTTGTTTACGAATGATGTGGGATAATTATTTTTTAAAAGTAATGATTTTATTGAGTGTAGAATAGCGGGTCTGTGAATTGGTGAGGTTAGTTTGATTGATCTGTCTATATAGTTTATTATGATGGCTTTTTTTTGTTTTATGTGATGTGTTGTGTTAAATCGAGAATCCTATTTCTATTATTTTCCTTCCTAAACCATTTTGTTGTGAGTTTTTTTCTGTCTCTAATAATGATCATATCCAAGAAATTTAAGCAATTTTTCAATTCAGTTTCGAGAGTGAATTTAATTTTCTCATCGAAATTATTGAGATTATTTAATATCGTTTGTATTCCATCTTCAGAAGTGATAATAAGACAATCATCAATGTACCTTTTGAAAATGGTTATATCATTAATATGATTTTTTATTATTTTGTCTTCCAAATTTTCCATTACAAGTTGAGCTATGGTGTTGGAAATGGGGGATCCCATTGTCACACATTTTTATTCCAAAACAAGATTTCATTGAAGCAGCTATTGAAGCTGTTATTTACAATTTGGTGAAAAATTTTATCAACAAAAAATTGGTGTGGCAATGAGATCCCCCATTTCCAGCACCATAGCTCAACTTGTAATGGAAAATTTGGAAGACAAAATACTAAAAAATCATTTTAATGATATAATCATTTTCAAAAGGTACGTTGATGATTGTCTGATTATCACTTCTGAAGATGAAATACAAACGATATTAAATAATCTCAATAATTTCCATGAGAAAATTAAATTCGAATTAAACGTCGATAATATGTTGTTTGAATTACTGAATCTTTATTACCCCTTTATAATTAAATGCATAAGAAAAGAATAAAAATATATAGAAAAAGGGTGAATATATCAAGAAAGGACGAGAAATATATGCACAATCGGAATATTCAAAAATTTTGAAACGCACTTTCACGATTACGTCGTTACTCAGTTCAAAAATGTTATTGAAAGTTTGAGAAATTGAATTATTTGACTAATGGATGTATTACCTTAATTGCGGTAATATAATCTTCAGATTCTTTGAAATTTATATTCCAATAAGTAAGGAAGCAAATTTTACTGAAGTCCAATAATATCTGGCACCTTCACCATTTTGAGTCACCAACAATTTTGATGTTTTAGTTTTTTTTTAAATTGACGTTATCAAAGATATCACTCTAATCCAATCTTCACATTATAATTGGAATAATATTCAGTCGATAATAGATGTAATACGTTCAACTATACAGTTCCGTTACAGGTTTTTATCTCTTTACCCAAAATAAGCATCCCTCTGAATTCAATAGGCAAGATAAAACTGTGAAATGCTGAAAATATAACCTCCGAAATTTTGCCGCATATTCAAGGGAACCCTTGTTCAAGTGGTATGGAAAGATAACGAGGCTTGATTGATCCTCTCAACGTAATTCAAGTTGAGGGTTATTTGGCCTGTCCGTAAGTTCGACTTGACGTCCGCTAATTAAACGTTGAAGAGAGTTGTCGAAATCTAAACCACCGCATATACAAACTGATATCAAAGGGCGAATGATACGTAATTAGATTAAATCCACTGTACGTCTTTTTTTTGCATTCGTGACAAAAAACTGATATTATTCTTTTCTTTCCCAATGAAAATTACAGTTATTCAATATGAATCAAATTCAAACCGTGTTAGTCACAAAAGTTTAAATGTCGCTTTCATTAATGCAAAGATGGGGAAAAACGTGAATGTCAGAATTAATACGTCGCGGAGAAATTCTGCGTCACGAAGATAATGCAAAGCCTCAAACGTGGCTCGTATTTCATTAGAAATTACTCGAGCGAGTTAGAAAATCACGTTAGATACAGCCGCAGCCCTGACCTGGATGATCTTAATACTATCAACTCGTTCCGTAGTTCGCACTATTACGAATAGTGAAACTTTTATGCTTATCAACTACCTTAAATGGCAGTGTCTTCGTTAAATTGATAAAGAGCAGAAGTTTTTCTCTCTTTTTGCATTAGTTAATTAGGTTCTGAAAAATCATCATTTCGATCTAACAAATATTTTGCATGGTTCAATATAAATTTAAGTTGCGAATTAATTATGTCATTGTACGCGTTCAAGGATTCTTATATGGATAGCAATTAAATGTAGTATTACCCATTGCCGTGGCAGTAAATTTTTTACGGAATATATAGGCATGGAAAATCGGGTTTAAAATATTTTCGATCAATGAAATGAAATCATCTAATTAACGAACTATGAAATGAATCCCCTTAAACAATATATTTTGCTGTAGTTTCCCAAAAATCTAACAAATGCGGAACGATATTTCCGAAATAAAAAATAGTATAATCCGTTCACCGTAATATCCTAAACTAATACCAATATCCAAATGACAACATCACAAATCGCAAATGAAAGCATGTAATGAACCTTATTGAACGTTCCAATTAACGCGAACACATTTCAATTTGAAAGCTGGTTGAAGTAATTATAATCTTTTTCGCTCATTAAAATGATTATCATATTGTCTTTCGCGTTAACAAGAACAGTCGACAAATTTGCTGAAAATGAAAGTTATAAATTCAGAAATTTGAAAGTTGGAATTTAGGTGCGATGGAGATTGAAAAGAATATATTTATTATTCAGTGAAGATTTCTAAAAGGAATTAAGAACTTTCCTCGTTACTTTTCACTTAGTTTCTATTTCACAAAAAAAATGACTCAATAATCTAATCGAATCCGAACATTTTTTTTTTCTACTTTGAAAGAATTTCGAGCAAAAATCGAGGACTACTTTTTTGAGAGATGATCCGAATTTCATCCCTATTTCTGTTGGTGATGATAGGAAACGGTCACTGACCTAGAGCAAGCACGTACAATCAGTGTACTCACCTAAGTTGATGCGCGTGTAACAGAATTTGTAGTACGTTTGGGTTTGACTACGGTAGCGCGACATGTGGACGCAAATGTGTCTGATGTTATCTGGCGCCAGCGCAATCAACACCCGGGACGCCCGGCCCAAGTGGCGCTCGATGCAGCCGCTCTAGCCGATTTTCTTCACGTGGATTGAGATATTGAGGGCCGATATTCAGTGCCAATGTTTGCTTTATCTGCCTGAAAGTATTCCATGTAGCCCTCTTCAGGCCGACAGGAAAACCAGAACGAATTTCAGCCATTTTCCCGGTAATCGAACAAAGCTTGCCCGCTGAACTGTTTAAACATACACCGGAGAGTTGTAGAGAGGATATTTTATATCTGAATTATTTCTTCGCTCCCTATTTTCCGTTCCAAATCCGTATTGAAACAAAAGTTGATGTTATAATCCTACTTATCATGAAATACATTGCCGGTTCGATGCGAAACGTTTCAAAGATTTGAGACATTTGGATTCGTTTTTGACATAATAACGTTTTCTATTTCTTTTGTATTTGTTCCTCCACGAAATCATTTGAGTTGATAGTTTCTGTGCGAATAAAAATATGCGAGTTGTAGACTTTTTTTTGAAAAAAAATGAACCCTAGGTAATGTATGCCCATCAGTGACAATATGACAAAATTTTAAAGCCCCATGGTTAAAAAGCATTCAATGAACTCTACCAATAATACAATAAAATACGAAGAACTTTACTCTATTAATGGTAGAGTTTTCTCTGAAAAATTCCAATCCCAAACAGTCTCGCTTAGATGAAAACTGACAGCAATAATTTTGAATTTGCTTATGAACAACTAACAGTGGTTAAAAAAAAACAATGATTTCCTTAACATATGAATAAAGAGCTAATTTTTATGATTTCACTTTTCAAAACGTCAATCGAAGATCAAAACGCAAACTACACGCTGACTGTTCCTGTTTCAGTACATACTGCACAAAATTTCTACCGGCGATTCCGCCTTATTGTTCAATGCAATGTAAAAATTTGATCGTTGTTTTTTTACCTTTCCATGGTTATTCAATGAATAAATTGGAAAACAATGCCTTATGTAATCATATGCTTGTAAACCTCCATTTTTTGAAGGAACAAATTATTAAATCCAGTTTGCTCCAAATTAGACAGCTTGATGTCATTGATCACTAAAGGTTTCATTCGATACAAGTTGAATACCCTGGGAAAACGTTTTAAATGACTGTGTTACCGAGTTATTTGATCTGCATGCACCAATAACTGAAGTTGATTTAAAAGATCATTCTACTCTTAAAAGATACAAACCTTTGATTAGACACCATAAAACTCGTGATAAAACTTAAGAATAAAGCTTACTAGAAATATCTCCGCACTAAAAGGGACTTCTTTGTGGAGATCCGCAATTTGGTTGGTAGGGCTATCAAGAGTGAGAACGCCAGAAACTTAACAGTTTTACAAAACCAACCAACGAGTGGCGTTTTTTAAGTGAACAAGGCGCAAATCGTAAAGAGGATCCTTGCCTTCCGGATACTTATGCAATGTCGAGCAAATTAGTGGCTTTCTCCTTCATAAAATTTTGTAGTCACATTTCGTTGGTTCGATTAAATTTTAAAGGGTCCTACCAAAGGGCAGTTTTTGTTTCAAAGAATTATTGTTTAGGGATATAAATCCTGAGTTTGCACTTAACTTGGTTAACTTGGTTATGTCACATATTTTATGTGTCATTGCAGCTTGCTACTTTTCCAAAATTACGGAAAACTCCTGTCGTAAACTCGATACCTAAAATTGCTCTGAAAAGTTTGTGTCCTATCAGCTTGTTGCCAGTCCTTTCAAAACTCTTAGAGAGGGTTGTAGCCTGTCAAGTTAAACAGTTCACGGATGAAGAAAATCTTCCTTCTGCTCAGTCTGGCTTCACACACCAATATTCTACTGCCACGACTCTTTTGAAAATTGTTAACGATTTATCTTGCGCAATAGATGACAGTATGGTTTCAGTTCTGATCTTACTCAACCAGGGTCAAGCTTTCGACCTAGTTGACCATAACCTTTTTCTGCATAAGTTGGAGATGATCGGATTCGATATCTGTTTGAAAGAAAGCAAATTGTTTGCGTAAATGACACTGTCTCGGTTGTTCTTTGTTCAACGTGGAGTGCCTCAGGGTAGTATACTGGGACCATTACAATTCCCACTCTGTTCAATGGATATACAATGAGCCATTTATCCCATTTAGGCTGATCCCAAATCTTGGTCCGGATTTGGGTTGCACATCCCTAAACCCAAAAAAGAGAAGAAACCCTATTGATGGCCGCCCTAGTAACGTTAATACCATGAATATGGTACGAAATAACTCAAATATGGAAATGGGTGGGAGTATTCAAATGGGTGGTATGGATGTGTGCAGGCCATCAATGGGTCAATGAAATTTATTTCAGTCTAGCATTTTGATATTCATTAAATTATGTGCACAACCCGAATACACATCATATGATGGTGATGATGATGATGAATTGTCCAAGAATGGGCCGATTGGCAATCATATGCCTCCTCACATGATGACAAGTCCTAATGGGCCAATGCATTGTATATGAGGTCCAATGCATAATCCTATTGGCAACATGGGTCCTGGAATGTAAGGACAATCAATGCAGGGTCTAGGTTCTATGAATACACTTATCGGTAGTCCAATGGGTGGCCCGGGACCTATGAATGGCCCAATGAATGGTCCTATGAATGGTATGAATGGTATAGCTGGAGGAATGCGCCTAATAATCCTATAGGTCAGTAAAATATACATAAGTAACACAACTGAAGGTTCGTACATTCATTTTGCTTCCACGCGCACCATTAAATAACAACTTTATGATGGGATCCAATGAATAATATGTATTCAAAACCCATGCCAGTTAACTAAGGTAAAGTGTACCCTGCAGATCAACCAATGGTAAGTTTAATCATGAATTCAGCATGCAAACATTATTCTCGAATTTTCAGGTATTCAATGCACAAAACCCCAACGCGCCACCAATTTACCCTTGTGGAGTATGTCATAAAGAAGTGCATAATAACGATCAGGCAATTCTTTGCGAAAGTGTTTGTAATTTCTGGTTCCACAGATAATGTGCAATTAAAAAAAGAATCGCTTTCATTTTTTCCTTTTCCAGGGGGTGTACTGGATTAACAGAAACTGCATACTCAATGCTTACAGCCGAAGTTTATGCTGAATGGATGTGCGATAAATGTCTATCATCGAAAATAATTCCTTTAGTTAAATTCAAACCATAATAGGAGAGCTTGGGCCACTATGGCATTTTTAAAAGACTGACATCAGTATACATCACGACCACATCTCTACATCATTGAATCTCTTGGTGGTTGTGTAGTTTACATGAATTTAATTATCATCACTTAGTAATTGAAAATTGTTTTTCTTTATACAGATGATATTAAAACAGTAATTCGCTGAAAAGGGAAATTTCACGAGAATTTTGTACTGTGATAGAAATCACGTTTTCCGGAAATCATCCTTAGTTTAGTTGTTATGTTGAATTCATCATTCATGCAAGACAATTAATTTTATGAATTATCGGTTTGTAGAAAACGCACGGTGCTGTCTGCCTTCCTTAAAAAGAGTTAGAACGCACGTAAGTTTCGTTTGAAATGAAATCGTTTTTTGCAATGAGTAATTTTGGATTTAAAACACAACTATTCAGCTATGCGATCATCAGTTTTGCTATAAAATAACTCGGAAATAAACAGTTTTTTATCTGGAAGTATAATAATGAAATGATGAAAATGAGTTAGAAAGGATTCTGATTTTAATTCATGATTATTTTAATTCACAAAATGTATACATCGTTTGATATCTTATTTGGAAAAAATGTTAAAATCAAAGTGCTTAGATTAAAGAGCAATTTGAAACGTTCAGGTTTCATAAGATCATTATTTCTCTCTTTCAATAGTTGATTAGTGAATACATTTCACGTTTATTACCAATTCTGATCATATATTATGAAAGTTTCTTCTTTAATGGAAACAGTCAAATATCTTGTTTAAATATATCAATTTTTTTCATGTTTGACTATGGTAATCGTTAATTACGCAAGGCAACACTTTAAATTACAGGCAGTGATCCTATTTTAATATTTATTGTTTGATGGAGCGCAAGACTGGCTTTGGCCACACTGCTATCTTTTGTATTACCTATGTAAAGGCATTACAATTGTTTTTGTTTTTTTTTTATCGTATAACCCACTGACCTGGGTTCAAGTGCCAGAGTTTTTTCAAGTCGCACAAGTGCCTCTGGCATAACCTAACGACTATATATTGAATATATAGCCGGGACCAACGGCTTTACGTGCCTTACGAAGCACGATGGCATTCTCAAATTAAGTTGTAATTTACCGGGATTCGAACCCGGTTTTTCTGGGTAGTAGGTCAGTACTACGCCTGTTGAGCTACTAATGCCATTCACTAAGCATATTATAATAAACATATTATAATGGCATTACAATAAACAATATTATTATTAACATAATAGAAAAAAAAGGACATCACTCTTCAAAGCGCTACAGGAATATGGACTAGACGACAAAACAAGAAGATTAATAGAACAAACACTAACCGACACACAAGCCAAGGTGAAATTTGTGGGTGAAATCTCAAATACATTTCAAATAAAAACCGGAGTAAGACAAGGAGATGGACTCTCACCACTATTGTTCAACATAGTACTGGACAAAGTGATGAAAGAATGGGAGAAAACCCTGAAGAGGAAAGCGAACGGATGTCACCTGGGAGGAAGAAGAAACAGAGCAGTTGACATACCCTACCTGGCCTTTGCAGACGATCTAGCAATTATAGCAACAAGCCCAAATGAAGCAATCAATCCAATCGAATCACTGAAGGAATGTGCAGAGAAAGTAGGACTGGAGATTTCCTTTGAAAAAACAAAGTTCTTTGCTACAAAAACAGACACAAAAGTATTGAAAACAAAATATGGAAGGATAAATAGAGTGGACAATTTCAAATATCTTGGGGAAATAATCGAACCAACGGGATTGGAAAAGCAAGTACAAAATGCAAGAATATAAAAAGTCAAGAGAGCAATGGCCATAACAAAGAACATCTACAATAAGAAATCAATATCAATCAATACAAAAATCCGACACTACAAGACAGTAATTGAACCAAAGGCATTATATGCAAGTGAAACATTAGCCCTCAATGTGAAGGGACATCTGGAAGACTTGAAGAGGGAAGGAAGGAAAATCATTCGAAGAGTGCTTGGACCGAGAAAGACAGAAAATGGATACAGACTGCAAACAAAAAAGACAACAGAAAACTACTCGAACATTGAAACAGACATAAGGAAGAGAAGAATACAATTCTATGGGCACATACGAAGAATGCCAGAAACAAGACTGACGAAACAGATATACAACATTACAACAGCACTAAAAGGCACAACTAACTGGGTGATTCAGAAAGCAAACATAACTCAAGAAGAAATCCTGGACAGAAACAAGATACACAAGTGGAAAATTGAACCAGGACCGGATGAACCAAAACAATGCAGACCCAAATGGTCGGATGAGAGGAAACGAGCGTTCGGCCTCCTGATGAAGCAACGTTGGGAGGAAAGAAAAAGGAAGAGGAACCAAGAATGATGACGAGTCAACGTTGTGTAGCGTCTTCCTTCATGGGAGTTTCAACGCCATAATAATAACAGAAAAAAGTGTACCATTTTAGTATACTTTAACACGCTACGAAAATCGAGTAACGCCCGCTCACTTCATTTGGCTGGGCAAGCGAAACATTCGAAATCGATTACTGTGGAAATTTATATCATTTTCATTTAACGTAATACCTTTTCAAACACAAACAGTATTTTACCTGATATCTTATCTCACCGGACTTCCAGCAACGAAGCGACAAAATTTTTTATTTTTCTTTAATCGAAGTTCGATGAATCCCGAATGAGTCCACTTGCTCGTAAGAATCGGAGGGAAAAATAATTTGTAGGAATTTGTGCAAATTTTTTTCTATTGAAACTATCAATTCGATTGAAAGACGCATCATTCGCATAGAAGACCATTGAAAAATGGTACTAAATCCCTTTACTATAGCATAGAATTGGCTCTGGTTAAAACTCGATATAAATGCAAAATGGGAATCGTTTTTTCGTGCGCCCTTTCAGAGTGGAAAACGGTCTCGGATGTCACCGTTTCCACAGCCTGTCATTACACGGTCTCCCCATGTTTCTGAACGATTTTCAATGAGAAACCAAAAAGCAATCTCTACTCCTTCGAGAATTTATTTCTTTCACTTCGCTGGTGTTTCGATTGACATTTCGAAGTCTCGATTTCTTTTGCGGGTTAGTTTCTGTGATAATGACGATTCGCTATATATTTCGATGGCGATAACGAGCTGTCTGGCGCTCCAGACGGGGCCGGCGTATAGAGTTGAATTTTCAATTATTGACGGAGGATATCATCAAATTATACGTGTTCTCAAACGGAAACCATTTCATTGAACGGATGAACATCACTTTCTCTCTCAAAGCTCATCTAAATGTTTGTTCTGAGTGGAACATTCCTCAGATCCGGGCAAAGCTACAGTGGAAATATTTCCAGTCGAGTGTTTAATGTTGAGTACGTGTTAGGAAAAGAATACGCATCTATGTATTGGGTCTTCGGGTTTATTTATTCTGAGGCTTAAAGCCCGGGTTTCAGGGTAGAATTAACTCAATATCGTCCAGTTGAAACGATATTGACCGAGGCAACTTCAAACAAAACGTTTCCGTACAGCGATAATCGTCGTAGTCAGAAGCTCTGCATTAATAGTTGCAAAGGAGTTATAGAATGCGATTATGCTCAATTTATGTTTTTGAACGATTTAGAAATAGTTCACGAACCGGTTCTGCCTTATCGATTGAATCTCGCGATCTGCAGCTCTCACGTTAAGACCAAAATTCAATATTCCTTCCTTACGTTGCATACTAATGGCGGAGCGGTCTCGTATTCTTCCCACAACAATATAGACAACAAACCGCACTCATTTATACCCTTAATTATGCTTTGCTATTCAAAATATGCGAATCCAAATCGCATAAACAAATAAAAAAAGCCTCCTTATTATCATAATTGAAATTCGAATGCGCATAGTCGACACAGGGATTTTCGATCGACAACCTAACTTCGAAATAGAAAAACCTGATATCCTTGCGCCCCTACTACAATTTCCGAATTCGTTTATACGAATTAATGAACTGCAAAATATAAACGATCATCGTATAATCAGATAGGGCAGACGAAACTACGACAATCTTGTTGATTTATGGAATCTTTCTTTCTTGGTTATTCATTCTCTGAAACCAATGAGTAATGGATTCAATTTCGAGATCGTTCGCGACAAAAACTTCGTTTATCATTAAAAAAGCTGTCATGAGAGATCAGTTCAGATTTGTTCGGCGAAACGAATTTCCCGGGGACATTGGCTAGTCCAATATTTACCCGGGATATCGAGAGCGAAACCTCGATGGAATCTATCATAGTCGTCTTCGATTTCATGGCTGTGACATGTTCCCTCAATAACCGTCATCATTTTCCCAACAGGACCGTTCGTCGGCTTACTTGGGATCCATTTCATATCATTTCGAACGGATTCCATTTGGAATTCCAAAGACGAATACTTCAACCCTTATTAATGCACGAACAGAAACTGAATTAACAATTAGAATTCATCAAGTCTCTGTTACCTGTTGCTACGTTTTTCATTGCGAAGCTTACCAAGTTGAACGATAACAATTGTTGCCATTATATCGGGCTACAATTGGAATATTGGTGTCAACAATATATTGACGAATGGAAAACATGCAGATGCGACAACGAAGAGTTATTCAGTTTGACGAAAAGTTCCATTGCTCGTTAATTTGCCGTCAACAATAATCTGTGCAAATTGGATTTCAAAATGTTGAAAGGCAGTGAATTGTTTAGCGGATATAAAATTTAATTGAATGTCGGACTCGAGCTTCTTTTTGCGCTGATACATTTAAAAGGGGGCTCTCGCTACTTATCTCATTCAACAGTGATTTTTATCGCGACTGAAACTTTAAGTACGGATTGAGATTTTTATTAACGGACTAGATGTTCAACGGCTAATTATATTTAATGAAAATGGGCGACGGTCCAATAATGATTGAATTTTCATAAATAGCACAAAAAAGTTTCATTGTTATTTATCCTGTATGCAATATATACATAATATGAAGAAATATTCGCCAACAAAATTATAAACAATATTCCAACGAAAAATACAGATCGCAATTTAAATACACATGAAATTACTTCTAACGACCCTGCTGGACAAATGACGAATGAAATTACAAAAATATAAAAATTACTAAGAAGATAATTCGGAAAGCTCAATCGGTTTATTTAAACATGAAAGATTTTACACCTATAAAACGTTCAGTTATGTCGTTTATAAAATACCATACAGAAATTGGGAACAAGTCTATATAGGTGAAATAGAACGGACATTATCAAAAAGGATCTCGTCACACAAGAGTGATATCACAAGAAGTGTAAGATCTTGTGCTTTCTCTAAACATTATCTTGATACAGGGCACAAACCTAACTATGATTCCACTTCGATTCTTGATAGAGAAACAAATTTGAAGACCCGAAAATTTCTAGAAATGATAAGGATTTCTCAGAGAATATAGATCACTTGAGTCAAAATTACGCCAATCTAGTAGAAATGAACAAGAATAAGAGAAGTAATTCATGACTATTATGATTTTCATAAATTTTAATCATTCAATCAGTGTCAATCAACCAGATTTAAAAACGCATTTTGCAACCAGCATAACAAAATTTGTAATTTCAAAATTAACATCTTATATTTAAAACTCACTTTCGTAAGTTGTTATATTGTCATATTTATTTTTAATGTTGTCTATTTCTATTATGTAGTTTTTCCCGATGATGTGGAAAAGCGATATGTCGTAATAAATATCCACGAAAGCTCGAGTAAATAGAAAAAACGAGTATTCTTTTCTATTTGCTGCGTTCCCAAGAAGAAAAACATATTATATAAGAATAATACAGCAAAGAAAACCTCAAAAAATAATATGCAAAATAAAACTCTGAATTGGCAATCAATCTCAACACACACTTTTATTCCAAAAAAAGATTTCATTGAAACAGTTCAATTAACTTTAGGATTCCGTTATTTTCAATTTGGTGAAAAATTTTATCCACAAACATTTGGTGTGGCAATGGGATCCCCAATGGGCCTTTCCCATGATTTTTTTTATTGCATAATTAAATGAAGTAAGTCAAAATTAACAGATTCCCAAAAAATTTTTTTCTAAATCCTCTTAGTTTTTTATAAAATAAATAAAATCGATTTGAAAGGCGGGAAATCTGAATTTTAAATTTTATGTATAACCGGCAACATGGGAATGAGATTCAAACCATCAACTATTCCGTTGCTTAGGAACAATGACATAAATACTTAGAGGTTTTAAAGTTCTATGCGTAGATAACCTTAAAACCTAAGTTACATTGAGTCTTAAGCAATGTTGCCAGCTTCAGTCAAATGTGATTGGATACTTTCATGATGACGTGACATGCAACTGACCAATGAAAAAATTCGATTTTAAAACTTTAAATTAAGATTTCTCAATAACTATATCACCAATATTAATGATTAGGACATTTTTGTGCCTTGAAAAAAATCTATTTTTGTGTACAACCGTCAAATTTTAAATCCCCACCGCATGGGAAAGGCCCATTTCCAGAACCATAGCTCAACTTGTAATGAAAAATTTGGGAGAAAAAAATAATAAAAAATCATATTAATGATATAACCATTTTTAAAAGGTACGTTGATGATTGTCTTATTATCACTTCCGAAGATAAAATACAAACGATATTAAATAATCTCAATAATTTCCATGAGAAAATTAAATTCACTCTTGAAACTGAATCGGAAAATTGCTTAAATTTCTTGGATATGACCATTATTAGAGACGGAAATAAATTCACAACAAAATGGTTTAGGAAGGAAACTAATACAAATAGTATTCTCGATTTTAACACAACACATCACATAAAATAAAAAAAACCATCATAATAAACTATATAGACAGATCAATCAAACTAACCTCACCAATTCACAAACCATTACTTTAAAAAAATAATTATCCCACATCATTCGTAAACAAGATCATGAAAGAACGTATACACAAATTATACAACACGTTAAATACAAATACCCAGAAAAAAGAAGAGAATTCAACATATATTCCAACCCCATACATACGAAACCTTTCTGAAAAAATTACCAACATTTTCAAACCTTATCCAAATTTTAAAATAGCACATAAACCACACATTCAAATGAAACAACTTTATACATACGAAACTGAAATTGGAAACGCTAAAAAATGATAAATCTAACATCGTATACCAAATTTCATTTAATATTGTAACGGAGTGTATGGTTTTTATTTTCGTACCTGGTTTATATAAACTATAAGAATCTTCGAGTTTTTTGGTGATCCAGGTTTATTTTAAACAATTTACAATATTAAGGACGTTTCAATAGAGATTCTATCTTTGTCAACTATCTAAAATAAAATAATTCACATATGAAAATGGAAAGCGACTTTGATATTGAAAATATCTTACCAGAAAGTTCAATGACGTTTAACATTCGTTCAAATGTTTGAAATTATGAAGAACGTATCGTTATAGTACAAAAGAGTATATTGTACTTAGTCCCTTTATCTCGATTTTATCATTTACAATGTCTTTTTCGTTTTCTTTTATATGTATCATTTCAAGAATTTCTCTAGATTTAACGTTTTTTCTGTTGATAATATCCTGACGTTGTTGTAATCAAATTCATGGTTGTTTGATTTTTTATGCTTGTTTAGTGCGGTATTGGCTGTTTTCGAATATTTATGGGCTTTCATTCTGTCTGTAAGTCGTTTTGACGTTTGTCCGATGTATAATTTGTTACAGTTCATACAAGGAATTTTGTATACTACATGTGATCGTTTTTCTTTAGGAATTTTGCTTTTGAGTTTTGTATAAATTTGTTTTATCTGATTTTGAGGGTGGTATGCAATTTGAATATTGTATGGTTTCATTATTTTTGAAATTTTTTCTGTTAGTACGGGAATGTAAAGAATTGAAATATATTTCTTTTGTGTGACAGGAAAATTAGTTGATGTTTGATTGTAAAATTTATGAGTTCATTCTTTGATAATTTTATTTATAATATGATCAGGGTAATCGTTTTGAGTAAATATTATTTTTACTTTACTTATATTGGACAGACAAAACAAAAATTGAAAGGAAGAATAAAATGTCATAAATACTCTAAAGTACAAACAGCATTACATAAACGTAAACAAACATTAAAACATACATTTGATTTTAACACAGTGAAAATTCTAGATTACAAAAAAAACAGAAAATCAAGAGAATTTCTTGAAATGACTCATATCAAAAGAAACTCTGAAGCAATTAATGACAGAACAGATATTCGAAATTTGAATCAAATATACTCAACTTTATTCTGAACAAAAAATTCATATCAAGTCTTCAACTTTTTGTTTTTCATTTGTCAGATTATTGTTACTAAGAAAACTAATTATAACAACATTGTCAAATATTTAAATTGTCATATCTTGAAAAAGGGTTCAACCCGAAACGTCGATAATATATTGTTTGAATGACTGAATCTTTATTAACCCTTTATAATCAAATACATCAGAAGAGAATAAAAATATATACAAAAAAGGTAAATACATCAAGAAAAAAAAAACTCTAATTTACATGTCCCAAACTACTTTCCATATTCCTCTTTTGTTTTCAAATTTGAATATACGAAGGGAATTTATTGCATACCAGGAATATATTTCAGATTCGGACATTCCTTCGGAACACCATTTCATCTAGTATTCCGGTCTATAGAATTTACAGTTTTCATTGGCAACTAAAGCTTTCCTTTACGAGAATTCAACATCGAATTCCTACGGGATCCATTCGTGAATATATACATACGAACTTACGAACCTTGTTCCATTTAATTTAATTTACATGAGTTCACCCTTCTGTTCATACTTCCACAGTTCAAGGGGAAAATGTTTACGGAAAAGTGCATGGGGCTGCTTTGCTTGAATTCCTATTGTTTACATCGTTTCAATGCTGATTATGTTGAACACAACAAGAATTTTTGTTGTAATTATCTCATCATGCTAATGCCGTATTCAGACCCAAGTAATATTCGTCATTGCTCCACGGGAAGCATGAAATATCAGGAATATATTAGAAAGCTTCAGAGAACTCATAAATGAATAAACGCTTCATCCCCAGTATTGTTCTCATTACCAACTAAATTCTGATTTTAACACCGAAGGATTCTGAATAAGCACCAAGTCTAAAGTCTCCGTGTTTCGAAACAACTATAAGTCACTTTTACCTATTTCGAGGGGCATTTATTCCATCGACTTTTCGTTTTCATCCTCTTGCTCGCATTCCCCAGCCACCGATTTTAGTTTTCAGATAACTATTATTTAAGTATTGGAACTGTAATTTATTATATCAGATCAATAAATCGAATTAATGAGAAAATCCCCTCTTCGAAAACTTAATACCAACGCAACAAATATCCGTTTTCTTGGTAAAAGTTCACAGGGCCTGTCAACGCATCAAGAACGCCTTATGAAGTTTCCATCCGTGCAAGTTAGGATGAAGCTGAAGCGCCTCAAAATTCAACCGGCAACTGAACTCAAAGAGAATTCCAACTACGGGAATTCGTCCTGGATACAAGACACCCACGCAAAGAACGTGCGACTCTGAAGCGTGGGCGAACGGACCCAAACAAATACTACGCGGATAGTGAATAGTAAACGTGACGTAAAAGCTGCCTCTGTTTATATGTAAGCGTTTTGTTAGAACCAATTAATCCCAAATCAAAAAATTCCAAGCCGATGATTGGATTGTTAGAAAAGTTCGTTGTGGATCGATTCGAGATTCGCTGAAATTCGAAGTGAGAGCGTTTGGTTCTTTTCTAAAACCCATAGTGTTCTATTTGTATGTTCCTACTCTGACCTGTCAATTAAATTTAACTAATTCTACAATACAGACCACTTCAAAAATTCGGGACTCCAATACAACAAGTCCACACCCCCTTCGGGGCAATCCTAAATCCTGATCTGAGACACATCGCGTATTTCGCCCGGGATAATGACAAATTCGGACATTAGGTTCACTAAACGCAGCATATTCCGTTGCGTTTAAGACTTTAATGCTCCAATAAATTTCAATCTCCAATAAAACATTTTGTTGCGAATAATCAGCAGACCAAATAAGTTTCATATGGGAAAGCATGAAGCAATGGTATCAAGATGACTTTTAAGCTATATATAAATATTTTCCTTGGCTTTATATTGAGTTTTAATTGCAGTCAATTGAGTAATCGTGAAAGTTAGCTTTTGAGTGTCTGGCTAAAACCATATCGATCGGATTCGTCGTAGCGTGTGCACAGTTTTCACCAGGCGTTCAGTTGCAGGCAAGCTGGAAAAAATGGGCCAAGGAGGGCCCAGTAAGAATTGCAACGATATTGAGAAATGCATCACTCCGCTCACATAAACAATTCAGGAAAACGTTCGTTTGTTCAAAGTAATAAACAATGAAATGAGCTAAGAGACAGGGTGCCACATCACTTGAGTTCATACGATAGAACGGTAAACTCTGACTAAGCGGTCATGGGAGGCGTCCCGGCGCTCCTAATGCGTTTACAAATTAAGTGAATTTCAAAAATTAACATTCTTGCGAACCTATGTTCATAATTAACCTACATCGAGTATTTAAGCAGCATTAAAAAAATTGACAAAACTTTTCGAAAAGGGCATACGGTAGTAGACAATACCTCCCACCCTTCTCTACCCATAATCCATTTCAATTACTCGTTGAATGACACATCATTCATGTATGTACAACATGCATACATATATCTCAATATATCCCATGATGAAAGGAGTAGCTAAGAAATGGCTACCGTATGACGTCACTGATCTATGGATGACCATATAAACAAAGAGATCCAGCAAGAAGATATGTTTGTACTCAATGGTTTATACGAAATAATCCTGTTTATCATTCCGTCTCCGTCATTCATCCGTTACTTGATAACATAAGACTAGGACAGCTAAACGACATAACTCTGTGATAACTCCGTTTTGACTTCGCGACTTTGTCAATTCTATGACATACGTACATTGAGTTTACGCACAAAGCTATTTCAATCCTTGTCAATGTACTAGACGTACATATATGGGTTAAGTTAATCTATTTTCGAGTGCTATTAACTAGATAACTATCATTTGTTTATTTATCAAGCAAAAGTTTGTTTGTGTATTGAGCAAAATCAGTAGAATGCTCAGTGCTTCAAGGAATATTACGCCGCATTTCATAGGAAAGATTAATGTGAAAACTAAACACTGCAGGAACTCTTGGGACGCTTAACGAAACAGACAAGACGAAGTCGTGGAATTTGGGCCCCATGTGAAATTGCCAATTTTACGAATAAATGACTTGATACGCGACATTGAAGACATTCTCACACAATGAGCCATTTATCCCCGTTTAGGCTGAACCCAAATCTTGGTCCGGATTTGGGTGGCAGTGCCCCCAACCCAAAAAAGAGAAGAAAGAACGCGCAGGCACCAATTCAAACGCCACCGAATGTACAAGACCTTCTGCCACCACCGCTGACTGGATATGGAGATACCATTGTTGCGTCTAACCCTTTTGATGACTGCCCTAGTAACGTTAATACCATGAACATGGTACGAAATAACCCAAATATGGGAATGGGTGGGAGTATTCAAATGGGTGGTATGGGTATGTGCAGGCCACCAATGGGTAAATGAAATTTATTTCAGTCTAGCAATTTGATATCCATTAAATTATGTTTTATATAGGCCCAATGATGCACAGCCCCAATACACATCATATGATGGGAAACCAGGTGATGATGAATGGTCCAAGAATGAATGGGCCGATTGGCAATCATATGCCCCCTCACATGATGCCAAGTCCTAATGGGCCAATGCATGGTATATCAGGTCCAATGCATAGTCCTATTGGCAACATGGGTCCTGGAATGCAAGGACAATCAATGCAGGGTCCAGGTTCTATGAATACACCTATTGGTAGCCCAATGGGTGGCCCGGGACCTATGAACAACGGACCTATGAATGGCCCAATGAATGGTATGAATTCACCTATGGGTGGAGGAATGCCTATGAATGCGCCTAATAATCCTATAGGTCAGTAAAATATACACAAGTAACACAACTGAAGGTTCTGACATTCATTTTGCTTCCAGGTGCACCATTAAATAACAACTTTATGATGGGTCCAATGAATAATATGTATTCAAAACCCATGCCAGTTAGCGCAGGTAAAGTGTATCCTGCAGACCAACCAATGGTGAGTTCCATCATGAATTCAGCATGCAAATATTATTCTCGAATTTCCAGGTATTCAATGCACAAAACCCCAACGCACCACCAATTTACCCATGTGGAGTATGTCATAAAGAAGTGCATGATAACGATCAAGCAATTCTTTGTGAAAGTGGTTGTAATTTCTGGTTCCACAGGTAATGTGCAATTGAAAAAAGAATTGCCTTCATTTTTTCCTTTTCCAGGGGGTGTACTGGATTAACAGAAACTGCATACTCAATGCTTACAGCCGAAGTTTATGCTGAATGGGTGTGCGATAAATGTCTATCATCGAAAACGATTCCTTTAGTTAAATTCAAACCATAATAGGAGAGCTTGGGCCACTGTGGCATTTTTAAAAGACTGACATCGGTATACATCACGACCACATCTCTACATCATTGAATCTCTTGGTGGTTGTGTAGTTTACATGAATTTAATTATCATCACTTAGTAATTGAAAATTGTTTTTCTTTATACAGATGATATTAAAACAATAATTCGTTGAAAAGGGAAATTTCGCGAAAATTTTGTACTGTGATAGAAATCACGTTTTCCGGAAATCATCATTAGTTTAGTTGTTATGTTGAATTCATCATTCATGCAAGAGAATTAATTTTATGAATTAACGGTTTGTAGAAAACGCACTGTGGTATCTGCCTTCCTCAAAAAGGGTTAGAAACACACATAAGTTTCGTTTGAAATGAAATCGTTTTTTGCAATGAGTAATTGTGGATTTAAAACACAACTATTCAGCAATGCGATCATCAGTTTTGCTATAAAATAACTCGGAAATAAACAATTTTTTATCTGGAAGTATAATAATGAAATGATGAAAATGAGTTAGAAAAGATTTTGATTTTAATTCATGATTGTTTTAATTCACAAAATGTATACATCGTTTGATATCTTATTTGGAAAAAATGTTAAAATCAAAGTGCTTAGATTAAAGAACAATTTGAAACGTTCAGGTTTCATAAGATCATTATTTCTCTCCTTCAATAGATGTCTAGTGAATATATTTCACGTTTATTACCAATTCATATAATATGAAAGTTTCTTCTTTAAGATAAACAGAGAAATATCTTGTTTGTTAATTAACACACATCATCAGGGACATTTGTAATAAATTCATTCTGATTTATTCTGTTATATTTATATTGAAGTATTATTATTATATTTGAATATTAATATTCCTAATTTTAATCGATGCTCTTCCTCATTGTGTCGCATCTTCTACTCATGTTCCTCTTTTTTTTATTTCATTACCCATTTCATGCTGCATTCATTTAAACTACGGTAATCTAAGGCTGAACTACTAAAAAGCAAAACCACAAATCGAATGAACTACTAGAAAGCAAACCTACAAATCGAATGAACTACTAGAAAACAAAACTACAAATCGAATGAACTACTAGAACGCAAAACTACGAGTTTAATGCACTACTGACCTGGAGAACTACAAGCTGTATCGGTCAAAATATTCTTCTTTTTCTTTCCCTTTAATGTTCTCGGCAGTTGGGCATTAAGACAGCAAATATTGTTATTCCAGGTAGCTCTGGTGAATTATAAACGAAATTTCCTAATTTAATCATAGGGTCAAGAGAGTGTGTAACGAAAACATACTCTTTTGACTCCTATGTTCCTGGTACCTCCGTCGAATTTTAGACAAAATTTTCGGCAAAATCGACCAGTCGGCCAAAAAATTTGTTAAAAATTCGACGGAGGTACCAGGAACATAGGAGTCAAAAGAGTGTGTAACGAAAACATACTCTTTTGACTTCTATGTTCCTGGTACCTCTGTCGAATTTTAGACAAAATTTTCGGCAAAATCGACCAGTCGGCCAAACAATTTGTTAAAAATTCGACGGAGGTACCAGGAACATAGGAGTCAAAAGAGTGTGTAACGAGAACATACTCTTTTGACTCCTTTGTTCCTGATACCTCCGTCGAATTTTTAACAATATTTCCGGCAAAATCGACCAGTCGGCCAAAAAATTTGTTAAAAATTCGACGGAGGTACCAGGAACATAGGAGTCAAAAGAGTGTGTAACGAGAACATACTCTTTTGACTCCTTTGTTCCTGATACCTCCGTCGAATTTTTAACAATTTTTCCGGCAAAATCGACCAGTCGGCCGAAAAATTTGTTAAAAATTCGACGGAGGTACCAGGAACATAGGAGTCAAAAGAGTGTGTAACGAAAACATACTCTTTTGACTCCTATGTTCCTGGTACCTCCGTCGAATTTTCAATAAATTTTTCGGCGAACTATTGAATTTTGCCGAAAAATTTGTCGAAAATTCGACGGAGGTACCAGGAACATAGGAGTCAAAAGAGTGTGTAACGAAAACATACTCTTTTGACTCCTATGTTCCTGGTACCTCCGTCGAATTTTTAACAAATTTTTCGGCCAACTGGTCGATTTTGCCGAAAATTTTGTCAAAGATTCGACGGAGGTACCAGGAACATAGGAGTCAACAGAGTGTGTAACGAAAACATACTCTTTTGACTCCTATGTTCCTGGTACCTCCGTCGAATTTTTAACAAATTTTTCGGCCGACTGGTCGATTTTGCCGAAAATTTTGTTAAAAATTCGAAGGAGGTACCAGGAACATAGGAGTCAAAAGAGTATGTTTTCGTTACACGCTCTTTTGACTCCAATGTTCCTGGTACATCTGTCGAATTTTTAACAAATTTTTCGGCAAAATTCGACAGTGGCACCAAAACATAGGAACCAAAGAGGTATGTTTTTGTTACACACTCTTTTGAGTCCCATATTCCTGGTACCTTCGTCGAATTTTTAACAAAATGTTCGGCAAAATTCGCCAGAGTTACCAGGAACATGGGACTCAAAAGAGTATGTGTTGTGGATAAAATTTGGAATTTTTTTCAAAATTCCGAGACAAGGAATATATGAGTGAAAAGAGCGTCTCAGTAGTTTTGTTGACTTGTAGTTTTTCCGCGAATAGTTCAGATGACCTGTAGTTCTTATGTCTTCATCTAGACATAAGAACTACTAAGAGAAAGAACTACTATCGGAAAAACTACAGTCCACCCGAAGTAGTTACAAAAAAGTGGTAGGAAACTTATTGGTTGTTGCAATAAATAATATTGTGCGCAATAATTTTATTAACACACATGATCAGGGACATTTGTAATGAATTTATTCTGTAATATTTATATTGAAGTATTATTATATTTAATATTTCGTCTGCAGCAGGATGTGTCTGAGAAGCTGTACTGATGAGTCCGGCAGATACATCCGGGACGAAACGTAACCAGTGAGTAGCTAGAAAGATGACAAATGAGATTTTGTCCCAAATTCTAGTCTCTTACCTAAGAATGTTTCGTTCGTATTTCCGTCAATTTTCAATTTTTTACTTCTCACCATATATCCTAAAGAGAAGGTTTCTCTGAAAAATGTCACCATTTCATAAAATATCAGTCTCGTTCTGTAAAACGGAGAATTGAAAAATCATAAACAACGCGTCTGCAGCAGGATGTGTCTGCGAAGCTGTCTCTGATGAGTCCGGCAGATACATCTGGGACGAAACGTAACCAATGAGTAGCTAGAAAGATGACAAATGAGATTTTGTCTCGGATTCTACTCTCTTACCTAAGAATGTTTGTTTCGTATTTCCGTCAATTTTCAATTTTTATCGTTCTGTGAAACGAAGAATTGAAAAACCATAAACAACGCGTCTGCAGCAGGATGTGTCTGCGAAGCTGCATTGGTGAGTCCGGAAGATACATCTGGGATGAAACGTAAACAGTAGGTAGCTGGAAAGATGACAAATGAGATTTTGTCTCTGATTCTAGTCTCTTACCTAAGAATGTTTCGTTCGTATTTCTTTCAATTTTTTATTTCTCATCATTATTATATTTAAATATCAACATTCCTAATTGCAATCGATGCTCTTCCTCATTGTGTCACATCTTCTACTCATGTTCCTCTTTTTTTATTTCAATACCTATTTCATGCTGCTCACGCATTTACTGCATTTTTAAGATGTTTCTATGCAGCGAAGTATTGTTTTTGTTGTTGTTTGCTTTCCTTCTTCTTTGTTCAATCCTCCATCCTAGTCCTGATGTCATTTGCTGGTAAATTCCTACAAGGTCTACTACTACAATTGCGTTTATATAAATTGTGTTGCTATCAAACCGAAAAGACAAGTCTGTTGCTTGTTCGCCTAGCCCATTCTACATTGTCATATCAGTCTCATCACCTCCCGTTTGAAATAGTAACAGTTTATTGCAACCAAATTTTTTGTTACTTGTCTACGTTTTCACATATGTTTGCAATTTACCATTTCTAGATGTTCGTAAAGCTTTGTTTTCGGTTATACAAAAATCATTTGCATATAACTAACACATTTGAATATTTGAATGTTTTCTTAACCTCAATATACATTGAATTTATGATTTAAAAGATCTACTCTCTGTTTTTCATTGTTGCCAACCTAGTAAAATCAAAGAATATCTACATACAGTATGTTCAGTATGTAGATATTCTTTGGTAAAATCAAGGTTTAGCCAACCACTTGCTAGCCACAGTTGATAATCGCCGGGTTAACCCGAGTTTGTACAACGCACCCTTAGGATTTTTTTTTCATGTTTGAATATGGTAATCGTTGATTACGCAAGGCAACACTTTAAATTACAGGCAGTGATCCTAAACATTCAATTTTCCAATTTATTACACAAAAATTTTCCATTCCCTTTCGAAGAAACACTAATTTCTAATCAACACCCTGTTGGTGCTATTGTGACGTCATTTCATTAGAATTCAACGCTATCGAATAGAAACAAGTGAAGAAGATCCGTTTCTGTGATTCAATACCTCGTTCAACGCAGCTGAACAATCAAACAAGTCTAACCTAAATTTAACATTTCAGTTTTTTATATGTAAATTACCCTTTAGTTTATTTGTTATTACAAATATATAGTTGTGTATGCATAAGCATTTTCGTTAATTACTGAACTGAATATTTTTGTCATCAACTTATGTAGTGTCGAACTTGAAAATGCCTGGCAAGGTAAAAGTTAGGATTATCGCAGGAAGGAACCTTCCTGTGATGGATAGATCCAGTGATACCACAGATGCATACGTTGAAATAAAACTAGGAGGTACCACTTATAAGACTGATGTTTGTCGCAAAAGTTTGCATCCACAATGGAACTCTGAATGGTACAGATTTGAGGTATACGACTATGTTGTACTTTGCGGTATAACACTTTGATTTTTCATCAGGTTGATGACTCTGAACTACAAGATGAGCCGCTTCAAATGCGTTTGATGGACCATGACACATATTCAGCTAATGATGCCATAGGAAAAGTTTACTTAGATCTGAATCCTTTGCTTCTTCCCTCATCTATACCCATGAGAAAACATCCATTAAGTGGAACTTCCGAGAGTCATAGCAGTGCAACTAATTCAACGCTATCGGGTTGGATACCTGTTTATGATACAATGCATGGAATCAGGGGAGAAGTCAACATTATAGTCAAAGTAGAACTGTTTTCAGATTTCAATAGATATCGCCAATCAAGCTGTGGAGTGCAATTTTTTTACAGTGAGTACTTTCAATTATTGTATTTGCAGCTTTAAGAAATGACGTATTATTTTCAGCACCTGCCGTTCCACAGGGTTATCATGCTCAAGCTATCTATGGATTTGTTGAAGAGTTAGTTGTAAGTGATGACCCGGAATACCAATGGATTGATAAAATTAGAACACCTAGAGCTAGTAATGAGGCACGGCAAACCTTGTTCTTTAAGTTATCAGGGGAACTTCAAAGGAAAATTGGAGTGAAAGCTCTAGAGTTAGGAGCAAATTCTGTGATAGGATATAAACAATGTTTCGATTTAGAAGGCGAATCTGGGATTGTAGCAAGAGGTATTGGCACAGCAGTTTTCTTGGTCAAAGTTGGGAAAGTCTCAGAAACATCAACTACTAATGAAGAGTAAGTATCAATGCATTCCGTGCTCATATGAAAGTGTGTGAAAAAATTTCGATATTTGGTTGACTTACTAACAAAAAATTACGTATTTCAAAAGTTACTGTGACATAGTTTCAAACTGAAGTTACAGTGATTATTGGAGATGCGAAAAATAGTCATAGTAAACATAACACTGCCAACAATTTGGAAACATTGTACAAAGATGAAACTTCCTGTGTTTACTTTCAAAATATTGCAATATAACGTCACTGCCTTGAATAATACATAATGTTTTTGATTCGTCATATAACAACTTCATTCATTTTATTTCTGCTCATAATATTCATACTATATGCCTACAGCTATAACATCATGTTTTCGTGTGGTTATTAACTCTGATCAAATCATAAATCTAATAGTTGTTTCATATTTTACACACAGGCAATATGAAAGTTATTTAAACTTCCTTGGTTCTACAGAAAGATTTCGCTTAAATGTTACACCTTCTAACAAAAATCCTCTCCTGTTCTTGAATGCAAAATATAAATTGGGTACTTGCAGTCAGAGTTTAGATTATCCATTAGTTCCTAGAACTGCGAGTCTAGTAGCTGGTTCGTCGCTAAAATCTCTTCTAGACCAAGAGGATATGCGACATTCATCGCTTTCAAATTTTTCAAAGAGGATGAGGAATTTTAAATACAATTTCTTGAAAGATAGAGGAGATGTGTTGAAACGAAAGAATAAATTGTTCTTGAAAAAATCAGAACGCGACAGTGTGATGGCTGAAACATTAGTACGGTCTCTCTTTGTATGTACTAATAGCTTAACGCCAGTCTTTGAACAAGACGTTGTTGCGTCTGAAAAATCATCCCTTAAAAGCGATGTGGGTTCATTCGATATGCACCAGTCACAAAGTGTCACAGACTTACCGGTCGATCCTCCAAGTAATATCAACGATTCAGTGGACAACGAATCCTCAAGTTTAGAAAGTTCCTCAACTGATGAAACTTCTGATATAGTGGAAGATTCGACTGAAGTCGTAGATGATACTATTAGTACGATTTTGAGAAATTTGCAATTGTACAAGAAATCCAGACGTTTGATCAGACAACACTCATTGAGTTTGAACGCGTTGTATTCGGATGATTTAATCGAAACCGAATCATCTATCGATGATTTATCCGCCCCCCTAGGAACGAAAAAGAAAACGTTTGAAAGAATGAATTCTCTGTCCCACATATGTAAGGTGTCAAGTCATCCAAACTTATCGTCCTTTGGGCCGGAATCTTTCCTTTCAGAAAATACCGATTTGAAGTGTCTTTCTAATACAGAAATAGAGCACAATATGAATTCTTCACCTGATTTCAATTCCCAAACTGGTGAAGGAAAAGCTCAATTGATTTTGCCTTCTGTAGAGATAAGTGACAATATCGAGTCGCAGAGTCTGATGCAAACTGCAATGCAAACGATATTATTAGAGAAGGCGAATATTGTTGGCACCTACACACCCCCACTTTCACCAAGTGTTAAAATTACGGAGTGCCAAACAAGCTCCGCCACAAGACAGTTCAATTTCAATCCTGTCGATCCGGTTAGTAGAAATAAAAGAAGGGCGGGTCAAGAGACAGTTCTGGGTATTCCCTTCCAGTCCATATCAACAACAGTTTTATCTAGTAATCCCAAAAAGTGCGTATTTCTGTCTGAAAAAGAGTTAAATAAACCTATAACAGAATTTAATACTTTGAAGCTCAGAGTCAATAAAACCAAATCATGTTTTCCAAATATCGTCAACGGTGACAGGAAAAGAAATCCAAGGAAGAACAGTTTATTCCAAAAACTTCAATATCATAGTAAAAAATGGTACGATAATAAATTGAAACAACAGAGAAGTTTCTCATCAGACGATGTTTCAACTAATAAATCCAACTTGAAATCGTATGAACTACCAAAGATTCTATCGAAATTAAGTATTTTCAAGTATAAGGGTAAAAAACCTAAGCAAAGTCGCAGTGTATTCTATATTGACAAAATGGATTTGAACCATTCGTCCACTTCTTCAGCTAACCAAATGTCGATTCTCCAAGCGAATTCAAATTCAGTTAATGATCAAAGTAACGATCTGGGTAAACTTCCCGATAGTACACCTGCTAGCTCAAACCTCTCTGTCAGGTACAACTCCTTCCCACTCCCAGATACAATCCACGCCGATCATCATCGTTCAGAGTCCGTTGGTACGAAAACATCACAATCGCCTGCGAAATTGTCGACCATATCCGCCATACACCGAAGATCATCAGACTCGGATTTAAGCGTCACACCGAAAGGTAAGCAATTTTATTGTTTTAAGCGCTTTTAGTATATGGAAAAAATGCAATTGGACAACAGAACTTTTAAAAAAACCAAATCTTTGACCGAGGGCGCATTATCTCTAGCTTTGGAAAGAAAATTGATCCGTTGAATTTTTTGTTCTATTATATTTATGCATATATTTTATGTATGCTGTTTACTTAGGATACTTGACTAAGAGTAAGTACAGTGTCATGTAATGATTGTTGTATAAATGTGGAAAACGGTTATTTCTTTCTGTAAAAAAAAACAATTATTTCGCTTTCCATTTTCAATATATAAATGATATGTCACATCCGAGTTTCCATTTCGGTTTGCATGTTGGTGATTTAGGGTAGCTTGAGGGGAACTGAATGTTATTTCACGAAAAGAACGAAAATATTCATTTTCTTTGTCAGCCTTTTTTTATTCTCAACATCTATTATGCTGATTTACGTTCTTCTCTGAATATTGCCTTGATTTGTTTTAGAAACAGTTCTGGTTCAGAATGATTATACGGTATAATTCATACTGGAGAACATCGATTCAATTTTGATTGATGTTTTGCAGTTTCTGTCTGTCACGTTAATTTTATAACGTTTAAGAGTAATTTGTTCATTTCCAAAAAAAAGTTTTTTCCCTGTAATATACAGTGCGCGTCAAAATCATGGAACAAATTCATTTTCTCAGAAAAAAAATATTTGACAACAAAATTCTGAAACAGTTTTGTTTCAATTTTAACAAATTCTTATGCACTTTTGAAGGCAGAATAATCTGGTTTTTTTTTTCGATGGATACCTCAACGGTGCAACGGAATGAGCTTTTATCGGCTCTTGTCAATATTTTTCCGAAGGACACAAGTGATGGGCTGCGAATTAAATCATTGATACCACTTGCTCAACGAAGAATTTTTTCAACATGACGGTGCATCACCTCACAAAACGAGAGCAGTGGCGGAATTATTGAATTTAAATTTCAGCGAGAACTGGATGGGAACGAAGGGTGGCCACCTCGTTCTCCAGATTTGACCCCAATGGACTTTTTTCTTTGGGGATGCGTCAAAAAAACGAAATGCGAATTTACAAGAACTGAAACGTAATTTCATTGACACTTTGTCAGAAGTTAGAAACATTAAAATCTGCAAGAAGCAAGAAGCGTGATACAATGCAAGATACATTATTTGTGTTGAAAATAATGGGAATACATTCGAACATTTGAGATAAATATCCCACAATGGATAAAATCACTTCAGTTTTAAGATTCGTGGTGTCAATTAATAATTATTCAATGGACCATTGAAAGATCCACATTCAATCAGGTTTTGTTTCAATCTATTGAATGTTCTTCTTTCAGGAAAACGATTCAAATAATTTTCCGCTGCTGCATTGGAATTATATCCACTTTAAATAAAACATTCCGAAATGACGAATTTTCCGTTATTATCGAAATGCACAAACATTTTTCAAAACGAATTTTTACAGTTTTGAATTTTAGAATCGGATGCACTGAGAGCAGAAATGACTTATTCCAGGAGTGCTATTGAATAGTATATTTCATAACGAGTGCAGAAAGTCGATGATTTCATGTGAGTGTCAGTTCGACGAACGAGGCGGAGCCGAGTGAGGCTAGACACGAGCAATGGGATCTGACTTTCCACGAGTAATGAACGACACTTTTCAGGCGACAACAAAAATGGAATTATACGATAATTATTTTGAAAACAAAATGAAAGTTTCATTCCAAGTGGAACTAAATAGTCATTCTTCATCTTATAGATGGTGTGCTGGCGAAAATTTTAGACAACTCTAGTTGTTTATGTTATTTCGTACCTTCCTCTTGGAATTTTTAGCAATAATTCTCACGAGCTCCGTCATTTCCGTCACTTTGCACCTTACAAACGTTTTTGCGACTCAGGTGAATGAATAATACTTTAATCACTTCACAAAATACTAACCACGTTTTACTGAGAAATGATAACCACAGAATATATTTCTCATCTGTGGTGACAACTTAAAATACAATTTGTCTATGACAGCAAATGCTGAACAAAGTAGTCCAAATCAACTCTTTTCTTTAATGTCATTCTTGCAAGTATGTAACATTCAATGTTAGATATATGAACTAAATATCCCATCTATGTCTGGTCTTGACGTTTGTTCTACGCAGGATATCTTTGACTATAAGGATGATATTCCGTGACAGAAAAACCCAATTTAATTTATTCATGAATCTAGAATTGAAAAATTGGCGAACTGCATCAAGTTATGCTTTTCGATAATGGTACGATATGTTCTTTTAAGTTCTGGCACCTCATTCGCGTCATTGATATTCAATGAGATATACGAATTGAACTTCTCATCTATTTCTATCTACTTGGCATAGGTTCCATTTCGATGACCACTTTCCCGCACGGGTCAAACCGGTTTTACCCGTGCGGGAAAGACATTCCCGCACAGTTGCATGCAATTGGTAACTTTCTACAAAAGGCGAGAGTGACGATATGTATCACTTTCGTACGTGGTCGCCTGAAAAGTAATTTTTTGACATACCGCAAGCTATGTTTGAGATTGAAGAAAAATATAGAAATTCAAAATTTTCAGGAAAAAAAGTTCAAATGAGAAAAAACATGCAAGTTTACTTCATGACTCAAAGACCAAACCGATAAAAAAATTATCGTTAGTCCATTGCATTCTACTCAAAAAAGTGCCGGTAGAATGTCAAAATCATTTTTATTTCAATAATAACCAAGATATCAGCGAAAGTCAAAATCGGCCAAAATTAAGAATTCCGAAATATCTCGAAAACAAGACTTCTCTTTGAACTAAATAATTTATCACAAAACAAATTTCTGCAAAGAAGATAGAAAGACCTTGGCAAAAACCACATGACCCATTTTCCCTATTCAAAAGATTTAGAAGGTTGATGGGGCTGGTACGAAATGCGAATTCACAAGAACTGAAACGTAATTTCATTGACACTTTGTCAGAAGTTAGAAACATTAAAATCTGCAAGAAGCAAGAAGCGTGATACAATGCAAGATATATTATTTGTGTTGAAAATAATGGGAATACATTCGAACATTTGAGATAAATATCCCACAATGGATAAAATCACTTCAGTTTTAAGATTCGTGGTGTCAATTAATAATTATTCAATGGACCATTGAAAGATCCACATTCAATCAGGTTTTGTTTCAATCTATTGAATGTTGATGTATGGGGTTGTCTTCTTTCGGGAAAACGATTCAAATAATTTTCCGCTGCTGCATTGGAATTATATCCACTTTGAATAAAACATTCCGAAATGTCGAGTTTTCCGTTATTATCGAAATGCACAAACATTTTTCAAAACGAATTTTTACAGTTTTGAATTTTAGAATCGGATGCACTGAGAGCAGAAATGACTTATTCTAAGAGTGCTATTGAATAGTATATTTCATAACGAGTGCAGAAAGTCGATGATTTCATGTGAGTGTCAGTTCGACGAACGAGGCGGGGCCGAGTGAGGCTAGACACGAGCAATGGGATCTGACTTTCCACGAGTAATGAACGACACTTTTCAGGCGACCACAAAAATGGAATTATACGATAATTATTTTGAAAAAAAATGAAAGTTTCATTCCAAGTGGAACTAAATAGTCATTCTTCATCTTATAGATGGTGTGCTGGCGAAAATTTCAGACAACTCTAGTTGTTTATGTTATTTCGTACCTTCCTCTTGGAATTTTTAGCAATAATTCTCACGAGCTCCGTCATTTCCGTCACTTTGCACCTTACAAACGTTTTTGCGACTCAGGTGAATGAATAATACTTTAATCACTCCAAAAAATACTAACCACGTTTTACTGAGAAATGATAACCACAGAATATATTTCTCATCTGTGGTGACAACTTAAAATACAATTTGTCTATGACAACAAATGCTGAACAAAGTAGTCCAAATCAACTCTTTTCTTTAATGTCATTCTTGCAAGTATGTAACATTCAATGTTAGATATATGAACTAAATATCCCATCTATGTCTGGTCTTGACGTTTGTTCTACGCAGGATATCTTTGACTATAAGGATGATATTCCGTGACAGAAAAACCCAATTTAATTTATTCATGAATCTAGAATTGAAAAATTGGCGAACTGCATCAAGTTATGCTTTTCGATAATGGTACGATATGTTCTTTTAAGTTCTGGCACCTCATTCGCGTCATTGATATTCAATGAGATATACGAATTGAACTTCTCATCTATTTCTATCTACTTGGCATAGGTTCCATTTCGATGACCACTTTCCCGCACGGGTCAAACCGGTTTTACCCGTGCGGGAAAGACATTCCCGCACAGTTGCATGCAATTGGTAACTTTCTACAAAAGGCGAGAGTGACGATATGTATCACTTTCGTACGTGGTCGCCTGAAAAGTAATTTTTTGACATACCGCAAGCTATGTTTGAGATTGAAGAAAAATATAGAAATTCAAAATTTTCAGGAAAAAAAGTTCAAATGAGAAAAAACATGCAAGTTTACTTCATGACTCAAAGACCAAACCGATAAAAAAATTATCGTTAGTCCATTGCATTCTACTCAAAAAAGTGCCGGTAGAATGTCAAAATCATTTTTATTTCAATAATAACCAAGATATCAGCGAAAGTCAAAATCGGCCAAAATTAAATATTCCGAAATATCTCAAAAACAAGACTCCTCTTTGAACTAAATAATTTATCACAAAACAAATTTCTGCAAAGAAGATAGACAGATCTTGGCAAAAAAGTACCACGACCCATTTTCCCTATTCAAAAGATTTAGAAGGTTGATGGTACAGGGTGTAACAAAAAACTTTCAAAAGTGCATAAGAATTTGGTAAAATTGAAACGAAAATCGACCTGTTTCAGGATTTTGTTGCCAAATATTTTTCTTCTGAGAAAATGAGTTTGTTCCATAACTTTGACGCACATTAATCAAGTTCAATCTCGGTGTTTATTCGGCGAATGGAATAGCAAAAATAAAAAGTTATCCATATTCGTATGCGGTATAAAAAGTTGACGTGATAGAGAGAAACCTACAGTTTTGAAATAAGCATGTCTATTTAACTCTCAAATTGTTCCATAAACAACTTCAACGAAACTTTTGTTCTCCAGTGTTATTCACAATATTTTTGGATTAAATTTACCGAGGAGCTTGTCACAATAGAAGTTTAGTCCTATTTGACTAGTTTTTTTTTTAATATTTATCAATATTGAAGACATTTCCTCGATTGTTCTGAAATATACGTGATGGATAATAAAGCGTATTTCATCAGGAAATAGTTTGACGAGCAGTGATAAGTCTGGCGGTCACAATTCCAAAGCTAATGTAATTTTACGTACACCCGTTCACCAGGAGAATTTTGATATGTTGGAATATCCATTTTTGACTCTTCGAAAATATCCGATTGGTTTCATACAACATCTAGGTAAAAATATTCGCATCAATTTTTCGTGATCTAAAAAGAACGAATCCGCAGGTGGCACAGTCACAGCGCGTTCAGTGAAATTATTGGAACGAATTTCGAATATAGAAGAACCCGAGACAAGGGACACCTGGTGGTCAGAACTTAGAATGGAATTACGATCTCATGCTAGGTCGCTGAATTGCAACGCGGTACTGGGATATACAGAAATATCAACCATTTGGTAAATTTTCAAGATTGATTACTCCTTTGTAGCATTGCTCATTTTTAGCGAAGACGTTTGTGTTTTAAGCGCTACCGGTACGGCGGCTGTTATAAGGTTTCATCAAACCAACGATGTCATCGAAAATACCAATTGGGAAGATCTGCCCGACCAAGAAAAAGAAAAGAATAAAAACACTGTATGTGGTCGCGAAACATTGAATAACCGGAATTTTCACATTTTCTTTCACAGAATATAAAAAATCTACATGATTCAGATAAGGATAATACTATAAAAAATCCCCTTCCTTGCACAATCTGTCATCTTCCATACAACACAAACATGAAAATGAGGTCAAATGCAACGAAATGCGCACTTTGTCTGTAAGTATAACATACATACATTTTTCAATTTAATAAAAATCAATCATGCAGAAATGGAAAAGTACCTGAAATCTTGTTAAATACGATAGAAGCGCCCACCGAAGTGGTAACCATTGGACGAGGCTGTTTCTTACAAGCCTCCGTACATAGACCATTGAAAGATTTGAAAGGCGAATCGAATGCCAAGGAAATATCGGACGGTTTACCGTTTTTGGAATATGAACTCCACAGGATATTGATAAATAAACTGAAGATTAAGGGTATGAATGCTGTTTTCGGTTTAAAAGTGCGAATTTCGATAGGAGAAAGGATACTTATTGGCTCAGCAACTGGTACAGCTGTTTTCTTAGCACCCTTGCACTCGCCTATACTGCCAAAACTAGTCAGCGATCGGTCGGACGACGATAAAAAATTTGCCAGTCTTCAAAAGCAACTTAGTGACACTTTGAATAAGAATAAAGAAATTTATCAACTTCAAAACGTCGTAAGAAACTGTAAACGAACTAAATAATTATAATTCTTATATATATATTCTTTAGGAAGAAGTTCAGATAAGTGAGAGACTTCTATCTGAGGATATTCACGACGACGATATTAGTAGTTTAGAACTAACATTAGGCAACAAAGATTGCTGTTTACTTGAGGTAAACTCAGATGCAAGGGTTGTTTGTTTCACTCAGCTCGAACTCTTTTTGTAGGTTGACGATCCCCATGACGCAGAAATAGTTAGTTTATTAATCGAAGATTGCCCACCGAAAGGTATCCACGTTGTAAACACGGAATTTGTTCCTGGTTTAGAGGAGTTGGAGATCGTTAAAAATTTGCAGATGTTCATCCAAATTTTTAGATCTAAACTTCAGCCGCAATTCAACTTGAATCAATACTTTCAAAAGTTGCTGCAATGCATATTTTTCAAACTCAGAAGAATGATTCCATGCGCCATTTGCGATCTACAATTCCGCGTCGAAGTACCTGAAGCAGACGAATTGCAAATATCTGTATTAGGTAAACTACAATCAGATTAGCTCCGAACTTGACGTTCGTTTGTTTTAGGGATGGCTCTTGGTCTGGGAGCTCCACCGAAGTCAAAGTTGAAAAAGACAACCAATATGAATAAACGTAGGTCTCAATCATAGCGTAGTTTTTAATTGATTCACATTAGAAAAAAGGAGAATTCACATTCTCCAGTTTTGTGAACATGTCAATCATACCACGACATGTAGTATAGAAACATTAATGAATAACAACTAAGTATTGTAATGAGTAGCTCATTAGAACTAACAGGATTTTTTAATTGCATAACAATTCAGTTGACGGCCTTATTTTTGACTTGGAAGAAGTGCATATCCCGGAAAACAGCGTGGTTAATAAAACAATTCCCAAAATATCTAATGCTAATAAAACAAGGGACACGTCGCCGGGCAGAAGTACAATCAAGGCTACTACCCAAGAACATGTAAGTTTTAAGAGTTGTAATAAATTTATAATGATCGCGAACCTCTCCAGACCCCATACAGAGAGCGTTATGGGGTAGACATCACCCCGTTGTCTTACATACCTGGCGGCAAAATAAACAGATATTTAGGCAATTTGAATTTCTTTCTGATACGTGAGTCAACGTCGATCCGCGAGGTGAGTTAAAATGAGATGAAAAAACGTTTCTTCTGAAAAAAAAACCCACTAGGAAGGTGGAGTTAGTGGATTCGTCCATAGTTTTACCAATGAAGCTCTGGCTATCGTTAGGGCCCACGTAACTGCTTTGGGGGGAAACGGAATGGTTTCTTATTTCATCCAAGAATGCGCACTGAATTATAACCTTCATAAAAATCAGGTGAGGATATAATTTGTAAATAAATTTCTGTGAGGAGGAATTTGTACGTATTTTATTTCAAATGATAAGTGAATAGTCTACTTCAACATTGACCAAAAAAGCGTAAAATGTTGTAACTTTAGGAGATATCAAAAAATCGTCCCAACTGTTATTTGCGTGGAGCCGTCTGGGGAAAGGATTGGTATTATTATCCAATTTCACACTTCGATGTTCGCTATTCGTGTCTTACTCGAGTAGAAAAGAGCGCGAATGAACTGACAGTCATAAATTTTATATTTAGGGAAGAGTCTCCATTTGGGAGTTGGATAATTCCTAGGGGAAACTACCTTTCTTTCCTTATACGATTATTCGGAATGCGTTATTTTATATGACTTCGCGCGTTTATGTAAAGAAATCTGATTTTTATTTCAGGGACAATGTCTCATCAACGTGGGCGGCGATGTCGTTTCTGTTTCATACAACGACGAGTGATTATGGCTGCTCATCCTCGCAATTTCGAATTTACTAATTTTTGGCAATACGCGGCAAAATTAACGGATCTGATTCTCAAATTTACATTGTAATTAAAATCTAATTGTATTATTGTAACTCACAAAACTTTCGATATTTGATAAGACTGCGTATGTACTTCCATACGGTTGTAAAAATGAATAATGGAGAAAAACTGCTAGTCGTACAGAATTTTCGTACACTTTTATTAAGATGCTCATATTGTAAAATAATTGAAAAGATGTTAATCAATTCGGCCCGCTATGAATTTCACGTAGGTGAGATTTTGTTTAACAATAACCCGAACTCCATTTTTTCCTTTATTGTATAATCTGCGCTTTTTCACCGTCTTATCAGTACCTGTGAACAAATTGAATTATTGTTGTCGAACTGTAACTTTCGAAAATTGTTCAATTTAATAAGGAGTGTTTTTTATGTTAAAAATTTTAAATTTGACTGTTTGAGAGAACATGATGGACAAAATTTAAAAGACTAATGAGCGGAAATGACAGGGAGTATTTTCAATTTCAATTTATTTCCAGCAAAATTCTAAAAAAGTTTTGACACGTCCATTATAGTATTGTGTATTAAAAATGTAACATACAATGCAAATTAAACTGATTTACACTACGATCTGGGTTATTTTTATTTCCATCTTCGTTAAACGGTTCTTTCACTCAAATTGGGTGGAATATTTCTCTGAGGTATTTTTCAAAATAAATTAAATGTTCAATACCTTCACTTTTTTATTATTTGACGCCTTACGGGATTTAATAGCAGCTATATAATCGAGGATACGTAATTTGGCTGTGATTCAATTCAGTTCAGATACGCTGTTACACACCTGAAATATATTTTCCAATTTCTCGGTATGAACCTTCAAGTGGACACTTCAGTAAAGAAAATATTTTAGTGGTCTAATTTACCTCTTGGCAAAATGCACAACCTTATCCTTTTCCTAGAAATGATTTAATCTTCTGATTTCACTCATGTCATGCTTTTGTAGTTTATTGCTCAGTTAAATAAAATCATTTTCACTATTTTACTGATATCGATTTGGACCTTCACGAAAATCAAGGAAGTAGTTTTCACTATTTTTTAAAATGAAATGGGAAGTTCTCGATACCGATGTTTCCCAGACGACCAAATAAAATGGGTCGTCGAACAATTTTATTATTCAGACATTCTGTGTTACTACTAAAAGACTGAATACTAGAGAAAGTAGATGGAAATCTATAGTCCAGTCAATGGAGAAATTTCATGGAAAAAATTAATTACAGGTGTGACCCAGTGGAAATCAGGGGCGTGCCTTACGGGCCCGCGGTGCGGGGGGGCCCCAAACTATTAGGGGCCCCCAATTTCCTATTTGGACGGGGGTAGGGGCCCCAAAATTTTTTTTGCGGGGGAGCCCTCAAGAAACTTGGCACGCCTCTGGTGGAAATTGTTCAGGGTTGTGAGTACAATATGAGGTTTTCATAAGGACTGCTATCGAGCGTCCTAGGGGGTGGGGGGTGCAGTTCAAAGTTTCTAAATCACACGTTTTCGCTTCTAAATTTTGAACTATTGATTTTATTGAAAATGTCTTCGAACAATTGTTTTGGATACTAAGAATACCTTCCATATGAATTAGGTTTTTGTTCAATTTGGGCGAACAACAACAAACAAACAAACAAAGTTAACAAGAAAACTGCAAAAAACTGCTCAAAACAGGCATTCTTTGCAAACGTGATATTTACGACGCCAATTTTTTTTTGAAATCTTTTATCATCTCAAAATGAAGCTCTTATAGTATCAAATTAAACTACATGGAAACAAAAATTAGTACATTCATCATTCACGTGATATAGTAATTTGTTTATAAAAAACTGCCTTTTCCACAGGTAGCTAATGGAAGTTGTTGGGGGTAGTGAGTATAATATGAGGTTTTCATAAGGACTGCTTTCGAGTGTCCTACGGGGTGGGGGGGTGCAGTTCAGACTTTCGAAATCGCACATTTTCGCTTCTATTTGTTAAACTAGGGATTTTCTTGGAAATGTCTTCAAGCAAAAGTTTTAGATAACAGAAATACCTTCAATCTGAATTTGGTTTCGTGCCATTTGGTTCCACGGTTAACAAGAAAACTGCAAAAAACTTCTGAAAATAGGCGTTTTTTGCAAACGTGATATGTACGACGCCAAATTTTTTTTGATATTTTTTATCATTTTAAAATGAAGCTTTTCTAGCATCGAATTAAACTGAATGAAAACAAAAATTATTACGTTCATCGTTAACGAGATATAGCAATTTGTTTATAAAAAACTGCCTTTTTCACGACGAAACGTGCTAGTTGTCGACGATATTTTTTGTTTGAGTATGATAGCCAAAGACCCATATTTTACTCTGCTGAAAAGTTCCAGACTAGGAAATGCGAAAAAGACTATTTTTTACAACATTGAAAATGAGGTACATTTTTTCCATAAACAAATAGCCTCAGACGGTTTATTTTGATCTTCAAAAATTCCATTTTCTCGCGAATGAAAATAAGCATTGAAATAAAGGGCTTGACCTTTCAAGAAATCTTCTACGACTTTTTGAACGCGAGTTGCATTTTTTTCTTAAAAACATCACAGTGGCTTTATAAACAACTATTTGGGAATTATTTTAACTTCGTACTCTTCCCAATGAATTATATTTCATATTGCTCCAGAGGAATATGAAATAAACCGTGTGTTTGTCAGGAAAAAAAGATGAGAATGTGGATGGGGTCTTGGAGGGAATAGCGGTTCGGCGCGTATCGTAGTCGTGACTGCCTTCATAATCTTCGAGCGATTGTTTTGGAAAAGTTAATCCAAAATTACAAACAACGGCCCACTCGAGTTTCAAAGCAAAGTGCCGACTATGTGGACGGGACGGGATGAAATCGCCTCCATTCGGAATGAAGATGAGTATATCACAGAATCGAATCAAATTGTCACCTGTTTATTTGTATCATAAACCATATAAGCCATATTGTCACTTTTTCTTTTAACATTATAAAATATAATTCATTAGGAAAAGTATGAACTCGAATTAATTCTGAAATTGTAGTTTATGAAGCCACTGTGTCGTTTTTCAGAAAAAAATGCAACTCGCGTTCAAAAAGTCGTACAAGATTTCTTGGAGTGTCAAGTCCTTTATTTCAATGCTTATTTTTAATCGCGAGAAAATGGAATTTCTGAAGTTTTCCGAGGCTATTTGTTTATTAAAAAAATGTACCTTATTTTCAATGTCTTAAAAAGTAGTCTTTTTCGCATTTTCTAATCTGAAAATTTTCAGTAAAGCAAAATATGGGTCTTCAGCTATAATACTCAAATAAAAAAAATCGAAAAATATTGCCGACAACTAGCACGTTTTGTCGTGAAAAAGGCAGTTTCTTATAAACAAATTGCTATATCTCGTTAACGATGAACGTAATAATTTTTTTTTTATTAAGTTTGATTTGATGCTATAAGAGCTTCATTTTAAAATGATGTAAAATATCAAGAAGAATTTGGCGTCGTAAATATCACGTTTGCAAAAAACGTTTATTTTGAGAAGTTTTTTCCAGTTTTCTTGTTAACCGTTAATCCAAATTGATCGAAACTGAATTCAAGGTGAAGGTGATGCTGACATCTAAAACATTTGTTTGAAAATATTTTCAAGAAAATCAATAGTTTAAAATCTAGAAGCGAAAAGGTGTTTTATTTTTGATAAGCTGCTCCGACTATTAGAGATCTCAAAACTTTTACTCTACTTCAATTGGAATTAATATTCCTGTTGCTCTGTTGAAAGGTGATTATAAGAAGAGATAACGAGACGAAAATTCAATATATTACATTGTTATATATAATATGACTAGTAGAGAACACGAAAGATCCCACATTATAGTTGTTACGTATTATATAATAAATATATTATCACATAATTTAATTCAGTTTCGGAATAAACGACGTCAACTCAAATCTGCAACTGAAAGTTTCACATCGATTTGTTCAGAGTCCAAGATTGCGACGCCCGAATCGCAAAAATACATGGTCGACGTCTTGACGCTTGGCATTTCCTCCAAAACTATCTGTAAAAAAAGGACATTTTCTAGGTGCAAGTCAGTTTCTGAAAACACTTACATTGTTCTTGCGGTACGTTGTCGCTGATCGCTTGCTCTATGGCGAAGCAGAGCTGCCTGAGATATGGGCTTGTCTCCTGATGGTTACTTGGAGGACAGCTTATAACGGAAGATGATGCTGTATTACACATGAAAGCTACTACAGCGCCCAAGATGAAACACATAATAGTGTAGATGTGCATTGTTGCTATTTGTCTAACGTAAAAACAAGAAACCATTAATCGATCATATAAATGTGATAATACGTGATACAACTGTGATCTTCAATAATCATCTGTTCTCCATCGCACGAATCACGATCGCGTGCAGTTAATGTAAACATTACCTAGGTATTTCGTTACAAATAATCCTGTCAATTCAAATGAATGAATAGGGGCTAGAATGAAATCCATGTTAAGTTCGTACACTCGCACGTTTTGGAACTTTACGTGATCATTTGCCAATTGCGTTAATTACTTCATTCTTGCAATATCGATTGACCATTGGTCACAGCTTCAACAAATTTAACAGATCTAGATATGCGTTCCCTAAACGCTCACGCAATCCTCGACTTTCCGCCAGTTGATTAAAGAAATCGAGGGATTCGATCTTGGCTCGTGGCGCATTCATCAGATTTAAACAAATTACAGAAGCTTGGAATTCACACGTCGAAACAATTAGTCTTCATCAGGAGACTTTCTTTTGAAGCAATCGTTCGTTACATCAAATTGAATTCGACCCCGACGAACCCATCTGTGGCCATTTGGAATTATACAATGTGTTCGGAGATTGAATCTCTAAGACCGCGATTTCTAATTTGGAAAACTGTACAAACCTTATTCAATTCTTTGATGCTTGATTTGATATTTCTGGAATTTCCATCGTATTATGTTTTTTTGAGAAAGTTATTCGACAATATGGCATTCAAATAATGATTTATATCATTAATTATTATTAATCAGTAAAAAAAGTATTTCTCCAGTTTTTTTTAATAGCTGACACAAATAATTGAAGGTAATTGCTGAGGAACATTTTATTAAATTGCAAAAGCGTACAGAAACTGCTAATCAAAAATATATGTGTTATTCACTCTGTGGCACTCACGTTAGCAATAATTATTTTTAGTGCGTCCTTTAAATGCTAATTTGTAAGTAACTACTCTAGATAAGAGAAAAATTAATTTTTTCCTAATAAATATTAAACATTCACATATAAAGCTAAGGGAGCGTCGCATTATCGGCAGTTGCTGACAGTATGGCATTTGAATACTTATAACTATTTTATTTAGTTCTACCTTCTATGGAATGTATTTTTGAAATCGACTTATTTTGCTGAACGAAAAGTTTAAGACAGAAATAAGGAAGTCGTTTATTTTATCGTGGCGTTTAAACTACAAAAAATTCAAACCTACCTTCTTGACGCGCACTATAAGATAGAAAGATTGCACCCAAAACTGTCGATTTAATGCGACTCCTTTGGTCAGATAAGATCTTATATATGTTCGAACAGCGCCTACTGTTTCTCCTACCTCCAACACTTGCGCGCCACTTATCTCACCCTTATCATTCCATATCAAATATAAAAATCACAGGGTGTACATTGACAGATCTCTCGTTGAATAATATCTAAAGGGATTAGAAGTTAAATGCCTAACTACTGAATTAATTGAAAGGTTAACATATAAATCAGATAAGATATGCGAACACGTATAGTTGGGCCATTCAACATTCACTTAAAATCTAAGCCTTCTATTGATGATTTGTTGTTTCAGGTAATTGTTCCCTCTTTCGCGTGATATCTGAAACATAAATGAACATGTCACATTTTGACGTTCTATGTCGACGAGATTTCGAGATGAAAGTGTTTTGATATCATTTTAATCAATATTCTTTGACTGTACTACAATTATCACCTTTTAGTTTCAAATGTTCACCCTTTCTCAGTTGCTCATACACCTCAACCAGACGAGGTTTGTGTTTATTCCTGTCGGTCTGAAAAAAAGTATTAGTTTCAGTGATTTGAAAATTTCGATCGAGTATCTGGATGCGGTATGCAAAACGGCATGTTTTACACGCCATTCATACGAAGAGGTAGAAAAAATTGAAACATTAGAAATTATTTAGAATACTCTAGCGAAAATTCAGTTCGTATAATCTGAAACAGTCGAAGGAATTTTTGCTACTCGAAACACTCAATTTTATTTTAATTCTGGGATTCTGTACATCAGATTATATAATCTTCCTACTAGGGGTTCAATATGGTTTATAATTTATCGTTGAAGGATACGCTACAAAAAAAAGTACTTCACTACAACAAAAAGGGATAATTAGAAATATGATTAAGTACTTACTTAATTAATGTAGTTGAAACTTTTGGGGAAGTATTTTCATTGCAAAACTTTCATGGGAATCAATGAATTCGGTTGACCTTCATAGACATGAAGGTAAGAAAAATACGAGATGTATTTGAAGTTTTCATGAAATCAGAATCCGTGCGCTACATGTAGGTTAGTTGTAGTTAATTATTTATGGATGATTTTTCTTATTAGAGAAATGGAAATGCTTGTAACGGAAAAGTCGAATGAACAATTTTTTTGTTTATCGTCATGCGATGATGAAGAAAATATCGCATTTGCATTCATAGAACTGACAGGTTTCATGAATGTTTATAAAATAAAATTACTTTGAACATGACATTAAAAGGCAGAGAAAACATGAATATAAATGAAACGGAAGGTTTTTTTTCTATTTATATGCTAAGCTTTTCCATTGCATTTGATCAAATAGTTTTCAGTTTCGAAATGAATAAAAATCATCGCCTACGTTAGTCATGTTTTTCAAGTAATTTGGAAATACTTTCATGCGGATGTTATTTGTATAAATCATCTCACCCTCCCCCTTTGAATAGGCGAAAATGTTCTCATAATATATTAAGGATGAAAAATAAGCTGCGTTACCCATTTTGTATCATTTTTTAAAGATGACAACAAAAGCCACAGGCGATCAATTTCGGAAATTACATTTTCCGTAGTACCGATGTATAAAGGGCATATGGAGATTCGTTCAAATGAGCAATAGTTAATCTTCTGCAGGCTAAACGTATGTCCCATATTTTGTAAATGATGTTAAATTATTCAGTAACTACAAGATTATCTTAGGATCGAAAAATTTGTTTTGAATAATACATATCAATGGACTGAAATCCATCTTTTATGAATGGATCAAATCAACTTAAGAATTACTTAGTGAGGAACATATTTGAAATGAAAATTGTTCCGAACGATTATTTGTCATTGAAAATTTTCGGCATACCTTCTCATTCAACGAATAAAAACACTATTGGCGATTGAAATATATTCAAGAAACATAATTTTCGAATTTTTTTAGCCATTTTTATGAATTTACATACAATGCAATGAGTAATTTCGAATCAATTATCTTCATCTAAATGAGTAACGTTTTTTTAGAGCGTTTTTCAAGGCGTGGGACAAAAATTGCGAACAAACACTGATGATTCGAACTAGAATGATATTGAAATCTAGCGGGAAGTTCAATTATAGGGGAATCGAAATCGGTAGAAAATACGATACGACGGAAAATCCTGAAAGGAAACAGGTGACACAAACTGATGTATGTTGCACAATATAGAATTTAAAGAAATTTATTTGTTTCTCAAAGCATTCACGTACCGAATTTTACAACTTAAGCCATGTCGAATATAGAGAATGAATGTCGTTTGGCTAAGCCGATTCGGATTTCACACTTATTGGATAATATATCGGTGCAAGATTTTTTTTTTTGTTGGAACACATATCGATCAGCGTATTGCTTCAATACTTCCAGATGAAATCAATTACTTTTGCCCTTTTTGGTATCGGCCTTGACTGAAATGAGCTAATCATCCGCTTCCATCAATATTTGCTAACATTAAATAATTTTGTTGTCTTAACTTGGGACTTTTATTACGTTTCTGTTCCGATATTAAAGTAGTGAAACGTTAAGAGGGATAGATATTCGCAAATTGTCAGTATTTCAATTTTAAGACTTCTCCACGCTCGTTTCGATTAAATCTTGACGAAATATGTCCATCAAAAGGAAACATTTCTGTCGACCTCAGAAGATGCTATGATATACTTCAATTCGCACTAGTGCGGCATCCTGAGTAAAATAAGTGAAATCTTATTTACGAACGGTCTACGTCCAAAGGGAAATTCTTATAACGTCGTGACGTATCATTTCCAGAAAATCTTGTTAGGACATTGTATATATTTAGGGATGTTTTTTTTTACATCATACGCCGTTTATACTAGTAGGTAATCTATTTTGCAACGCACTTACAGGTTTTTAAGTATTGTTAATGTATTAGTATATAGGGTGAGTTTTTTAAGTTGAGACATACAAATTACTCGGAAAGGACGCAATATCGGAGAAAATGTTTGAGACAAAAACTGTAAGGTTTCAAAGGGAACTTAGATGACGACCTCGAATTTGACCTTGCACCCCGTTTTCAAGGACAAATGAAGGTCAACTTGGATTTTTTTCTACGGATTCGCAATCTGCGTGTGAAGAGTTACGATTTTTTTATGGGAAAATTTTTTTAAAATGTCTAGTTTTCTCGGTAGAGGGCGCCAGATTTTAGGAAGGTTTATCCTTGAATTTGTTTGGAGGGAGTCATACTTGCCCCGAGTACACTGCGCTCTTATTCTAAATGAACAGCAATCAATAGATTGAAAAGTTCGGGATTTTTTCGAAAGATTCTCATTATGTCCCTTTGAACTCCCACACATTGCATTGATAAGAAAGCGTTTTTCAAGAAAATTTTGAAATGGCATTTGTTTATGGAGAGTTTAAGGGGCAAGTATGAGTCGTCCAAATAAATTCAAGAACAAATTTTTCTAAAATCTTGCGCCCTCTATTCTATTTTTTGTATTTATGTATAATTGTTTATACTAGAGATTATACAGAATCCTAACGACAAAGGTTTTCTTCCTTTTTTTAAAGTAAAACTTAAGATTAAGTTAATATGTTTACAAACACTTTATCGTTATTGTTAATTATTAATTAAGTATTTTCATTGAAAAGTTCCTTCGTAGTATATTTTGGATTAAAACTATGGATTCTATACCTACGATTTCAAAATTTGCTTAAAGAGTACATTGGAGATTGCACACGAAATATTCACAATTTCAATGGAGGTTGAACTAGAATTAAAAAATCATCGTAGTGTAGGAAAAGATGCTGCTACTCCTTCTAGACGAATTTGTGAAATATTGATAAAAGAAAAAGTTGCAATAATATCTCTACTACTGGTTAATTCTTCTGTCAAAAAACATTCTCGGACTAAAATAAAGGAAACTGGACAGAAGTTTACTATCAACTATAAAAATTATCTCGATGTGTTTTTCAGATGCATTTGTAATTCAGACAAAAATAAATAATCTTAAGAATTTCTAAATTGTTTGATGATGAATGATTACCGTATAATTAAATCAGATGCAAACCCGAGTATAAAACGATAAAAATTTCCTTATTCAATGTAGATTCATGAAATATATCAATCCATAAGCTCATTTCCATAAAAATAATTACTTATGAATAAGGATTTCATAATTATGTCGTTTATTTCTGGACTGGACAAACTGTCAAATGTGACGGAGTTCAATCTCAAAAATTTTTTAATTTTACACCCACATTTCAGAAACAAATATTGCCACAAATAGGCATTAATTTTCTTTGTACAGTACATTCGCCTTTTTGAATCACTACTTTCCATAAGGGAATGCGCAAAAATTAATTTATTGTTAGTTACGAGATATTTCAGTTTTATTTATATCCTTTTTATGAATGATGAAGTTATACATCATATTAAAGAATAGAATATCAAAATCCTTATTCTTTTCTTTGCCGTTATACGAGGTCAGGAAACTATTACTGATTATTGAGTACTGTTTCACCACAACAAACAACTTCCTTATTACACCAAAAACAAATTTTTTTCACCTTTCCGCCAATTATATACGTATTCTAATTCCAATTTCATAAATTTCATATATTTACAACCTAAATCAAATTATCCAATGTAGTGTCACAGTGTCTGATGTTCAAAATGTTGAGACAGTTTTCGATAGAATGAACCGTTTAAAAGTGGTCAAATTGTGATTGTCGTCATTTATATCCTAGAAGTGTGCCAGCTATTGAAGCCGTACTTTTTCAGGCGCGCCTGAAGCTTTATCATTGCTTGATAATCTGTAGAAACTTTGTCGATTTTTATCATTGTCTCAACCTGTATCCCTTTTTTGTTTTTCAATAACTCTATATTGTACACAAGCACATTCACATTACAGAGTAGTATGTTTAAGGGTGTTTGCTGGTTTTTCCTTGAACCAACCTGTCTTCTGACTTTTTTTCGTATAAGTCATCGTTTGGTGTTCAGATTTATTGATCTGAATCTTCCACAAAATATTCCAGTTTACTGTGCTTTAAAAAATATATATACTTGATATAACGAAAATGAAACAATTTTGACAGAAGTCAAAACTGTTCCTTGGTTACTAACCAACAATATGAATTCAAAACAATAGTGCATGCAAAACATAAAGGATGTTAAAATAAACTCACTTAATTTTTAATTTTTAATTTTTTCGTATCTAAATTTCTATCACAGTTGTGAATGAGCGTGCAAACGAGAAACGCGTATGCAACAAGCTGCACCTCTGTTGTACTGACGAGGCCAGGGGTGCAGTGGGCCGAAACGTGTTTCCAACCACTTCGTTTCCAAATGTTACGAATGACGAAAACCCATTGTCCTTAACATTTGAGGAGCAAAATTAAGTGAGTTTATTTTAACATCCTTTATGTTTTGCATGCACTATTGTTTTTACTTGATATAACTTCATTCCCACGTATTCATAGCAATTAGTTGTTTTTACATATAATTTTTTTCATGATACTTTTATAAAAACGTATTCAATGATACCGCGATTAAATAAAAGTAACGCACCTCTTTAAATGAAGTTACGATATTATTCTATTCTGATTAAATGCAGAAAAATCATATATCCCGATCATTTAAAAAAGTCTTATATTTCCTTATATTTCGTCCATTTTCATTTACTCTCATAATGAAGTCAAGTCCATTAAACTTTCCTGTTCATAACATTGTGAAACCTATATAAGACAATTCATTTCGAGCGTACATGGTCAGATAAAAGACCCTGTTGTGTACGAGTTGAATCTAAAGGCACAAACCGATTGAAAGTGGTCGGTTTTGATCAATGACTTCTTGGAAAGGTCAAAAACAATAGCCTAAATGAATTAACATTATTACAAAGAGCGGAAACGTTTTTTCGATTTCGTATTCATCCAAATATTAGTACTGATGTTATAGACACGTTTCGAGGACGATAAATTATGATGGATCATTAGAAAATAGATTCATTGCCTATTGCATCCTCGAACGAAATCTGCTCTTTCGTTATTCCCCAAATTTTAATTGATTCGTTCAACGATACCCTTACAATCAATGAATTATTCACCAGTAGTATAAATAAATTATTCTTCGATAGCAAAGTTCATAGACTGGCATAATAAAAATTTGAAGATCCTTAGTGGGAGTGATTTACATGTTTTACCTTCGCAGTGAAGTGGTCATTTGAAATTAGTGCTATTTTCAAATTTGGACGGTGCGTTTTAGTGAATAAAATGTTTACTCCATCACTGTTAAATGAAGAAAATAGTGAAGAATTGGATGGAAAAATTCAGGATATCATCACGAAGAGATTAAAGCATCGAAAGTTCGATCAGAAGAATAAATTCGAAAAAGAAGTTCAAGGTGCGTTAAAGATTTTAAATGCTTCTACAAGTGTACGATATAACGTGGTGTATATTTTTGAGATGCACACCTTATTAATTTCCAATTGCAAATAAATGTTATTATGTTAAAGTTCAGTCTGTTACTGGGTGTAATACATGTTACTTACTTGTAGATACCTCAGTACGAGAAAACCCGTACCAGGCGGAAAAGTACCAAAAAGCGTATCAACGGTCAATTTCTCACCCAGAAGAATTCTGGGGGGAAATTGGAAAGTGTGTGGATTGGTTCAAGCCATGGGATAAGGTACTTGATAACAGGAAACAACCTTTCACGAAATGGTAAAATATGTTGTATATAACCGGTGACCTACACTAAATCGTTTTCGTTTGTTAAGGTTCGTTGGTGGAGAGATAAACGCGTGCTATAATGCAATCGATAGACACGTTAAAGCTGGGAAGGGATCAAAAATCGCACTCATTCACGACAGCCCCCTAACGAAAACTGTTAGGAAAGTTGCGTATGCAGAACTGTTGGATGAAGTTTCTCATCTTGCTGGAGCGTTGTCGAAACTAGGAGTAGGAAAGGGAGATCGGGTTCTTATTTATATGCCACTTATTCCAGAAGCTGTGATGGCAATGCTTGCTACAGTGAGATTAGGAGCTGTTCATTCAGTAGTTTTCGGAGGTGAGTGTGATCAATAATAATCCATACACCAATGCAAAGCCATGAATTATTGAAGGATTCGCTGCAAGAGAATTGTGTACCAGAATAATTCATGCAGAGCCAAAAGTGATAATTGCTGCGAGTTGTGGGGTTGAACCTCATAGAATAATCAGGTAGAGTTAAACCATAAGCTTAATGTTTTGCACTAACGCAATCGTTGATTACAGATATAAGGACATTTTGAATGAAGCGATAGAAATGTCGTCCCATAAGCCTCATAAATGTATCATTTTCCAAAGGCGTAACGTTGAATGTTGCCCATTGGATGTGGAGATGGATTTAGTTTGGGAAGATGCATTGAAGTTAGCTGGTCCACATGAATGTGTACCTGTTGAAGCTAACGATCCTCTTTATATTTTATACACATCCGGGACTACAGGTAATAGAATAATTCGTATTTCGGAATATAGACCAATAATTCGAGTGTTAGATCAGCCCAAAGGAATTCAGCGACCAGTAGGAGGTCACATAGCAACACTCTGCTGGACTATGAGTGTAGTTTACGGAATGGGGCCAGACGATGTCTGGTGGGCAGCTAGCGACCTAGGATGGGTCGTGGGGCATTCGTATATTTGTTACGCCCCACTATTGGCAGGCATAACAAGCGTTATGTACGAAGGGAAGCCCGATAGAACACCGGATCCAGGACAATATTTTCGAATAATCAGCGAGCACAGAGTAAATGGGATATTTACCGTTCCAACGGCATTTAGAGTTATTAAAAGGGAGGATCCGGATGTTGAATATGGAAGAAAGTATTCAGTTGACAGTTTGAGGGCTATAATGGTAGCCGGAGAACATTGCGATTACGAGACGAAATCATGGGCTGAAAGAGTTTTCAACGTGCCGGTACTTAATCAATGGTGGCAAACTGAAACTGGTCATGTAATGGCTGCCCACTGCATTGGATTAGGACATAGCATGAATCCTCCAAAATACACTGCCGGAATGGCTTTCCCCGGTTACGACATCAGAATACTTCGTGAAGATGGCACTGAAGCATACAGAAATGAACTTGGGAGAATTGTCGTGAAGTTACCACTACCACCGGGCACGATGTCGACATTATACCAATCTCCGGAGCGGTTTTGTCAAGTATACTTCCAGAAATATCCGGTGATTACCTCATGATTGTAGTCGATTCATCAAACGATTTCAAAATCTGTTTAGGGTTATTATGACACTATGGACGCTGGATATATGGATGAATATGGATACATTTACGTTACTGCCCGTGATGACGATGTTATCAACGTAGCTGGACATAGGATCTCGACTTCAGCTTTAGAAGATGTAGTATTAGCTCATCCCGATGTTGCCGACGCTACAGTAGTTGGCGTTCCTGAACCCACAAAAGGAGAAGTGCCTTTGTGCCTTTACGTCTTGAAAAAAAGTGAGTCATGCAAAATGGATGTGAACAGTGCTTAAATATCAGTTGGAACTTTGTTATAATTCACACAAAAAAACTTTATTTTTCTCACATGTGTACCATCGACTGAAGTTAGTATCAGACATATTTCTGTTTTCCGAATTTAATCGAGTAAAGCAAAACCCATCACCAGAAATTAAATGTTAGAAGCGAATACAAGTCTTACTTCCGTTATAGACGCATTGAAGACGGAAGCTGCGGTGAGTCGCGATATTCTAAGAATGGTGAGAGATTTAGTAGGCCCAATAGCTGCATTCCGATTGGCTGCTGCCGTTAAAGGATTACCACGTACCCGTTCCGGTAAAATTTGCAGGAAAAGCATATCAGACTTAGCTAGAGAGAAACGAATTTCGGTGAGTGTTTTTAGAATTATATCGCCCTCCCAGACATTTCATTTCAATTAGAGGAGCCTTTATTCAATGAAATTTCCGAAATCGAGAAAATAACAGGATGCAAGAATGAAAATGAATTTCATTATAGATACCAGGAACTGTTGAGGATCCATCAGTTTTCAAACATGTCAAGTGCAGTCTTCAGAAGTTGGGCTATGCTTGTTCCGCACCAGACCCGCAGTGAAAATTGTGGGTTTCTACCTTTTGAATAGTTGTTAGACTAACGGGTGCTGTAAGTTAGGACACCATACAACAGTTGAAATTGAATCGTCACATCAATCCATCGACTGATGGAATATTTGGTGTGGTGATAGAATGCCAGATAAAGAAAATTGTTTAATAGAGATGAACTTGCGCTTCGTTTATTTTTTTTCATTAATAAAATAATACAATAGAAATATAATTCTTTAATTTTGGTTTTATGTGTAACAAACTATTTAAATCATCTACATAACAAACATTCTTACAAATTACAAGGTGAAAACTTGAATGCCTACAATTGATGTTAAGACTAACAACCAGATATAATCAAATCAATGCCTGGCCGAAAATTATGTCTTCAACTATATCTATTATGTCTTTGATTCACACAACGAATCTCATTACGACAATTCATCAGTTGAATCAAAGAAAAATGGAATTCTAGTTGAATTGGAAGTAACCACCACATTTATTTACAGTCATTTTACTGTAAATGAGACTCCTTTAAACCACGAAGGAGCGCATATTCTAAGATAAGATGAACAACTAATGAGTAATACGAATATAAAAATGTCATACTATTTACAAAAAAAGCAAAACGTGATTTCGAATAGTTCTCACGACGTCAGTAAATGTGGAGGTTGTCACAACTCGTGTAATAAATAAATGACGATCGGTAAAAAAGTGAAGCGAAACTATAATATCCTATTGCCCATACAGTTTCATCTAGAAAAAGTGGAAAATTGCGAGGAAAAAGGAATATTATGCAATCTAAAGGGGGATGTTTTATTGTGTTCAATAAATGTAAATCTGTAACGATCATTAGACTCAATAATTGTTATTTTGAATATTATCACAAGATTTAATACAGGGATACAACAAAAATGTTCCTCGAAATACTATGGCAAAGTTGAAAATTTTCAAACTAAACAAGAGAAAAAGTGTTCCTGCGAAATAACTTATATGAAATAGTGTCACTAGACAGGAATGTCAACAACACACCCAGTTCAGGGCGAGTCCCTGTACAAGATCTGCTGAAAATATTCAAAATGAATTTCAGACCAAATGAGGAAATTCGAAACCCAGGGAAAAATGAAATTCGAGGAGTGTGAATAAAATTCCGCGAAAATTTATACATGGATCGCTATGTTTTAAAATTTATATTCAATACGAAAATATTGAGAGCATTTAATAAAATGTTCAAACTATTGTACCGAATTGATAAAAGATAGAAAAAGTTGTAAAATATATTTAATAAGACGATTGCATTAAAAATGACCTTTCACAACAATAAATTACTTTACAGATAATTCGGAAGTGGAATTTTTAAAACACTCGTAACAATAAATTATTCACCCCTCTACTATTTTAAAGCTTGTATTGTTCAATGTGTAAACAAATGAAAGCACACATAGAGTATGAAATCGGATGAAATTAGGAAGATGGTCACTCCGATTCACCTTTAGGTTGATCATTATGAGGCTTTCTTTTTTGCGAAGGGATTAATGGTAACATATCATATTAACAATATTATACCTTTACAGTTACAAACAACATTCAGCTGGCGACTCTAGTTAATATGATTGGCCCGCATATAAATACAAATAGAAATATGTATAGATCTTCATAATAAGAAAATCGACTCCAGGCGGAATAGGCTTACCAAAGGAAATTTAGAAGTACTTCTGCTTTAATGTGTACAAAACTTGATCCAAAGGAAGCAGAGTAGCGCTTCGTTCAACAAAAGATTATACAAAAATATGTTTTCTGATTGATTCTCTGTACATACATATTCGGATATCGGTTGTTACTGTCGTGTGACTTTGGCAGCCCAACATAGTTTTGCAATTGGAATGGCTTAGGCTAACATGTTTTCAATTTTTTTTTTGCGATCAACTAGAAGTGTATGGAGTCTAACGGTAAGGGCGTGATAAACCACAGATAATATTGTAAGATATATTACATAGCAACAGGAGCGCGCACCGCCACGAAAATAATAGTGGCAATACGAGTTCAACGTCATCTGTTTGCAACAACAGCCCGTTATATCCCTTTGAATAATACAATCTTATATTATTGACTAGAATGCGCGGTATGACAGAAATTCTATCCACAAGGCCGACTCAAACCGTCCGAATCGAATAGGCACGGACGGGGTCGGTTTTAAGCAGACTTAGACGTCCTGACAAAGTGCACCCATCACTCAAACTACCACAAAACTAAGTACGAGACAGTCTGTGCCTCTATCATATCCGATGCGGAGTAGTGTATAAATGTGTGTGCGTGCGCGCCAGTCATGTGCAACCCCAGCGCCGTTAGCTCTCGAATCAAGGTGCTTATACATATCAAGATCTGATACATATGAAAATGTTTAATGTTCACATGTAAAAGATTAACAAAACCTAAGGATAAGCGACAATCCGTTTCGACAATTATTATCTAAACAGGAACTACATCACCTTGACCCGGGATAACAGAACGGCTTTGCCATGTTGTACGCCTGGCGTACCTTTATACACAGCATACTAAAAACCTAAAATTAATAAACCGTGGTTTCAACCAAAATACACTATACATACAGCTGTGTATCCTTTTTCTGTTCAAGCTCCCTACTATCAATGCCGTAGACTTAAATAGAAGAAAACTGAACGGAAGGAGGAACTTTAAAAATAGAAACAAGATGAAATATAAATTGTAATATAGTGCCCGTACAGGGAGCCTGAGGATAGAGCGCGAATCCTTCATGGATCAAAAAGCGGTTTCCGCGATTCCCATAGGGATTAGAGTGGCGATAGTGCACGAAATCGCGAATTGAGGTAGGCCATAGAGTATAAGCTGTCACAACCTGGAGGCTCCCGGTGTGGGATAACCGAACAAGTATATATGATTCATTTTCGCGTCGTCTTCCCCCTTCCGATCTTTTGGCAGACGACATCTGATGATACTATTTAATGCCAGTCAAACTCGCTTCTTCGACAAGGGTGTGTACGTTCGCCCGTCCAAAATGTTGCCGCGCGGACGGTGCACGGAGGTGGTAAACCCTCAAAGAGCGTACCGCCTCCAGTCGGCGCGGTGAACTGGATGAAAGTGCACGGCAACTGCGCACACCCTGGTCTTCAATTTGTGGACGTTTCGGAAACGACCTCTGTAGGCACCTAATTAACGCTATGAACGACAAGGTCGTTCACTTATTGCTAATATTTAGTCCACTTCGCCAGTAGCAGCAGCAGCACGGAGTCGGCAGACAAAAACACTGTGTCCTGTTGTATGATTGTTAATTTTCCACTTGATAACTTATAACAAACAATGGATGCGAATATAAGGCGGCGCGAGCTCGGTTCGGGGCGCGGCGGTGGTGTCAGGTCCGGCCCGCGCAGCTTGTATCTTTGGATAAGGTCATAACCGAGATCGAGGGAGCTATGTTGGAGTCGGAATAGATCAAGTAGGACGGGGGGTCGCGTGGTCACCGTTCAGGAAGCTAAACGGCGGTTTCTGTGTGACTGTGAGAGGACAATCGTTCCACATCTATTTCAGGAATCGGCAATTCGTCGGGGATGTTATCGGCATATTCAATGGAAGAAGTTTGGGACAGCCTCTTAGAAAGAGATGTTTGTTTGCGCAGTACCTCAGCTAGGGAAGTATTGCTGTGCTCGCCGTATCGAGCATCTAGGCCCTGACGGAAAGCATTAACTACTCGAATCTGAAATGAACAAGAAACAACAAAAGAGGGAGAATTAAAATGAGAACATTCCCAGGAAAATTACAAGTAAAAAATAGAACAGCCGAAGTACTTCACAGCAAAAAAAGTAGGATCCAGTCGGTTCCCGGTTTTCAAAGCATGCAAAAATAGTATTTACAAAACACACCGGGCCGAAGGCTTTCCTTTTCCAATATCGAACTGTTTGTAAAATAAATCTATTAAACACGAACGTTCGATCACTTCACTCGCCCGCTAAACCATTTTTCCTCACTTAGCTAGACACTCATCAGATAACTCGACATCGATACGCATTTTATAAAAAAACTTATGTACAAGTCACTGTTCTCAATGCCCAAGCATGGTAAATCTTTAGAAAATAACATTGTGATGCGAATGTAGGACCACCCTTAAAGCAATACTTCTAATCGATTCTATATGTCACACATTACTGCTATGAATTTAGAATTTACAAATCACGCATGCATGTTTCCCAAAAGCGGCACCAATCAGGTATTTATTTATAAATTTACAATTTGGCTTGAAATTTCATCGCATAAATTTCACTTTTACAAAAAGATTATTTGATAGAGTGAAAATCAAATGAGCAAAAATGATTTCTGCCTCACTTATCGCGCCACCGGTATGTGAATTCAACATTAAAAACTTGTAATTATGTACAGTTAAAAAGTTAAATCGATCGATGCCTTCTTCTCAAGATAATCGAACAGTGTCCATGCACGTATGCGCATGTGTATGTACATTAAAGAGAATGCGAGCATCTGATTATTTTCTAGGTAAAGATCGAGTGAGTTTTCTATATCAATTCAAAGCGCATCTGAATCTACGAAAGCATAAGATATTCAGAAATGGAGATCTGGAATAGAAGCGTTCAAAAACATTCAAGAAGTATAAGCTTATCCAGTAGAGTAGTATTAAACGTACGATTCGTCTGGCAAACTAGTTTTTAGTTTACTTCTCTATGTGCACTATATATCAGTAAATCGAATGGTCAACTAACTACCGACCGATCCTTCACCGTTCAACTTTGAGCCTACAACATTGATATGTAGATTCGAATAATTGATCATTGAATTCTTTCAAAAAATTGTTCGTTTCAACGACGAAGATATCTCGAGTTCGCTCGTCCCGGATTCATCGGGGACAGCTTGTAAGTGTGGGGCTTCAACGGGGGGAACCGACGGACTTCGAACGGAAACCAAAAACAAAACAAAACGCTGAGTATCATGCAGTCAAATTAGAAACTCACATGCTTGCCACAAATCACTTATGGCAGCATATACATACATGTGATCAAAGACAGTTCCAATTAATGACACTGCCAGAGCAAATGTATCGGTGTGAGTCATCATAACATGCCGTGAACTGATTACTTTGAGCAGATTAAAGCTGACATTTATGATTATTGCGAACTATAAAGCTAGAGTCTGGATGCCTCCAGTATGACGATTAACATAAATATGAGGGCCACACCAGTTTTTGTCGTGAGAAAAATCCTCGCTCAAATTTTGATATTGAGGGCCCTGTTTGTTATCTTATTTTATATCAAAACATTCAAAGCCAGCCCCCCGATAAAGGAGAACTTTCTTATTCCGTCGTGATTTTCAACATTAGACTAAAATTGAATTTGTATTATTAAGGGACTGGCTCCGAAATTGTAGATTAGAAATGTCGTTTTGGTTTCTTCAGAATTTCAACATTGAACTTACGTCTTGTGATTAATAATTTTTTTGCTTGAATAAAAAAAAGTTGTTTTCCTACAGGAAGAGCTATCCCAAAACAACATTTGAAGTCTACGTTAGAAAATATTTTCTTCCACGTAGCAAATACACAAAATAGTGATATTTTAATACAACTTTTCGTTACGAGAACAAAACAGGAATTTAGTGAATATGTGCAGAAGAAAATTTCAAATAAGTCGCAATTTTTGTTAATATAAACAGAACCCTGTTTTATGTTTTGATCGACAAAAATAAATTTTCGTCAATTTTTAGTGAGCGTGCAAAGCCACAGTGACCTTCTCGTCTTTGGAGCAAGCAATCGGATTTTCTCATGATCGAGTGATTTAAAACATTGAACTTGCAAAATGTTCACACTCCAACACAATCGAAATTATCTGAGCACCACTTAAAACACACACGAATAACAGAGTCAAATACATACAGTCCTTTACCAGATATTGGTTACTTTGCTTACGTGATTTTGCCCCACCTGTATGTATGTATACGTGGGTATTAGTACACATATAAACTTTTCAAAATATCATAACACATAAAAAAAGGCCAAGTAAACAGAACCTAGCAGATAAATATCGAAACAAAAACATAAAACTTTTGTGTTAGTATTCAAAACAAACAATTCCCCTGGACGTTTCGGAATTAGAAATTATTTTTTTTGAATAATTCAATTTCATCAATTCGTAATCCAAAAAACTTATAAGCCTGCTACAAAATTTGAACACACCACTAGAGCTCTATGCATCGACGAGGCTTTTAAAATCTAAACGAAAGAAGCAGCAGGCATGAACTCTTCATTACAAAGGCAACAAAATTTTGAAAACAGGCTCGAAATATAAATAATTGCCACACATCCAAATCCCGTTCGATCATAATGGATGTGTTCCTTTGGATTAGTCACGAAATAAACCGTTAGCGAACGTAAGAACTAAAAGTCAACTAGTAGTTCTTTGTTTAGCCTTGAAAAGCAGTCGCTTGAAGGGTTATTTCATGTACCAGACTTGGAGCTGTCTAATATTGTGGCTTTTAAGGCATTTTGCATGTTTCGATTGGTAGTTTTGACCGGGAACAGTTTTCTCGAGCTTTATTTGGAATTCGAGGATCGCTCCTTAGCATAGTCGTACATCATAAAACGTAATCACATTTTCATCCTACAATGTAGTAAGCCAAGGAACGACCACAGCTTAAAGCAGTCTGGATTTTCTAACTCCGACACTGCATGGGATGGCCGCAAAACCGTTTTGAGCGATCTTATGCATCTGTAACTACGTGTCGTATGAAGAGACATGCTACGTGCCAAAAGAAGAAAGTTTCAAAATGAACAACTAAGAGATATGAAAAAGCTACCAAAAAAATAAATTCATATTCCACTCCCCCCACATGCTCTGTGAAGCTATTCTAATTTTTTGAAAACGAAAACGTATTTGCCGAGTTTCGCTCTCTTTATCAAGGTCAAATTCAAAGGAATTACTGATGTGAACGATTTCATGATCAAACTAACTCCTTTGAATCTCAATTGTAAATTCAACAATTATTCGAAATTCGTGAGATCGAGTTATCTGCAAAGTGTAACCTACTACGAGCAAATCATCATGTGGAAGCAGTGAAAAATTCAATATTGAACACAAACAAGAGCAAACGGCGGCATACGAATATTAGCGCACAGAAAGATGTAGGAAAGCGGCTTACAGCTTGGTCAGTGGAGCTCTTGCTGTATGGAACTGGAATCAAACGTTCTTGCAATTCACCACCTATCACCTTCAAGAGTAAAGGGTAACGTAAGTCAAGAGTGGTATGATAGAGTGAAAGAGATACAAATAGACAGTGCACAGAATAAAGATAGATCAGATACTACTAGGTAAAAGTAACTGCCAAATTGGTTTACAGGGGCTGCTACGACGCCATTTGTTTTTCACTAAACTATTATAACATGAACAGTTCCAATTACTTACGGAACATTAGAAAATATCGTAACAGCTCGTTCAACCGACGCGAGATCGGGTATCATCCAAGAACGCGATCTCGCTGTGCGTAGTGTCGAAATAAACAGATACACGATTGCTCTAAACGTGTATCTAGTGGCCCAGTGCCGGGTTTCCAACTTCTCTCCGATGTACGAACAGAGCTCTGAATGATAACCTTGCTCTTTTTACACTGTCAATTATTTTTAATGATGGGTTTCGTGTTGTATTTAATTCTCTCAATATTACACTGTTAACTCATGTTCTTTTAAGGCTTCGACGATTTTAGCTTATTACAGAAAGTAGGAAGTCACACATCAATTTGTTGCTTCCATAACCGTGATATTGTTAGCTCAATATGGTAGAAAAAATCATACAATTTCCTACTTACTGTCGGTAACAATATTGTGATAAAGTTGTTAGGTTGCGTTTACAGATCGAATCTTTTATATTTTGGTTTAGCCTGATAGGTTGTCAATAATTTTCACACTACCGTGTTTTCTTTTATTGTGTGTTTATATGCCTCACATTTGAGCCTATCTATTTAAATTAGAATGGAATTTGTCATTTAATCGTTCGTTCCGATTCAGTTTAACGATAAAGGTTTTCGTACATTTTATGACGTTCTATAAAAATATAAAATTGTATCGATGGAAGAGAAGGAATTTCGTGAATCTTTGCTCACATGTCGCTGACGATCTACACACAATACAGTTGGCTCGCAGTTTGTGTGCCATGCCATTGTTAATCTTTTTTTTTTTCTTCATAACCATTCGGGAAGTCTAACTAAAATGCTAAATAGGTACGTACATCTAACGCTACAGTGAATCGAAATTGTATATACAAAACAAAGATTATCGAAAAAATTGTTCTTCATTAGTCTACTCAATGCTAAGCTATGATAGGAATTGGGTTTTAGGGTAAGAGAGAAAGAGAGATATAGATATATATATGGAGAAATATACAAATATATATTTGTAATTATGGGACTACTTCCCGACTCACCACAAGAAATGCTTCAAACTCACAGCTTCGACGTTCTAACCTTTATACATTACAGATGAATGATTTTGAAAAAATCAGCAGTCTAGCAACATACTACTGCACAATAGCGAACTACTAGAGCGTTAAAAAATTCGCTACTGCGCATCACGTAAAGTTTTGGATGGAACGAAATCCGTCGAGAAGTCTGCGAAAAATTGTAACGTTCTTCTTGTGGATCTCATGCGGGAAGTGAGTCGACGAGAAATAAAGTGCCGGCTCAAGCAGCGTTGGAATGTACACATAGCAAAATTCACAATATTGTCGTAGGCATGCGTGCCGGTCAAGTCAACAACATAGTAAGACAAATTGGCGATAACGTCAGTGGCACTAAATGCGAGTCTCATGCACAGGTTTAGGCAAGTCCGAATTAGCGGGAATATGGTAGGGCGGGAGCCTTAAGGTGTTTGGGGACAGCAGACGATGTTGATCATCGTTCTTCTGAGCAGATTGTTTCGGATCCTCATCAATGTATGTGATGTCTGATAGAGGCCTGGGCGGCCAGGGACCCGTGTGACTGCGCGAACTGCGCAAACTGTGTAAGCTGTGTAAACTGTGTACCGATCGTCTCTCCTCCAGGTCCTCCAACGTCGACTTGAAAGCTCTGATAACTCGAAGCTGCAAACACAGGGAAGCAGGCTATTCATGAGGCTGGGAATCGCATGCATTCTTTCATGCCACTCTCTCTTTCATTTCAATCTTCTATTTTTCTCTTCTTTTTCGAATTATAAATGCGCTCACACCCATTCCTCCATTGTTAGTAAAACCCCACAACTAAATCGATATTTCTCGTTTATCTTTGAATTAAAAATGGAAACAGGTACAGTCAAAACCCTAATGAATCGGTAACAAAAATGGTATTAGAACACAAGTTAGACATTATAATAAGACTATGGGAATATTCGAATGGTATACTACTATAAGCCATCTAAACCTTAATCCTATATAGAGAAATAATTCCAGGACTTTTTTAGGTCCTTTGGCGCATGCAAATAATGCTTTAGATTATCAAGAATACTCATTGAAGTTGATAGACAGTGATGAAAATCGTTGAAGTCAAGTAAGATTATCTGCGAAATGTAAGGCAAGCTGTAGAAACTTCAATCTGCGATAAATTCGATTCGAAAATATCGGTTCCGATGTTACGGATTTAGAAGAAAAAGTAATAAACTTCAAAGAGATAAGACGGAATCACAAAAGTGATGTGGCAGAAGAAAAAGAAATTAAAACTATCGAAAAGAAGATCATTTTGCCACATACTTAATTTCGAAATAGAACCACGATAGACAAGACAATATGTATTCGTAGAAGAGGCCTGAATTTGCGCATATCCAGTGGCTGTGTTGTCTGACGCATCAAAACGCGATGCGAAAGATTGTTTCCATTTGTTGCATGTGTCGAATAGCCATTTCGATAGGAATCCAGACAGGATGCGGAAAGACTCGACAGTGGACAAGGAGAAGGAAATGATCTGATCTACTCATACCGTAAGGGTAACAGTGCAACACGCACCCGAACAATACTGTCATCGCAGTTTCATTCCAATAAAGAGCTAAAAAGCCTACTACGAGCTACGTACTTGATTACTGCGACATGATGCACAGCCAACGTTCCTATACTTCAGTTTCTCTCATTGGCTCGGCTGGCTGGCAAACAAATTTATGTTAACATTAAAGTGACACCAGACAGGCAGAGCAGGAAAAGGCCGAGCAGATTCTCATTACTTGTTTCAGATCATTTGAACGGACGGGGAATTGTGTTAAAGGCAACAATGTGATAGTTGGCTTTAAAATTTCAACTACGTAACTGTAGTAACCCTTGAGATTACCGAGAATTTTGATGAGAAAAATCTAGTTAATAATCTTGATTGGGGAGAAAAAACTTGACCATTTATAAATGTTAAACAATAAATTCCCGTTTCATTAGTAGTAGGCTACAAAGGTGGTAGCACCGAAATAATTTTACAAGGAGCGGGTGTAGTGCAACCCTAAGACAACACAGCCAACTGGGGATTGAACCTCGAGGCAAGATAAGATCAGACCTACGTGATCATACCCGAACGGAACATGCACTAATTCAACTAGCAGTAATCTAAAACGTTTATGTGTTTCACATGACAATAAATGGGGTTCTGCAGGAGCAGAAGGCGAATACTGTGGGCAGGTGGTGCAATTCATAGGCTAGCTACTTGTCGACTGTCATATCTGGGGAAACAGAAAGCATGCCCGCAGACAACACTCATGTTGGATTCACGGTCGGTTAATTATCGCATTCAAATCAGAACAAACACATTGAAGGACACTGCACTCGTACCAATGTCGAAGTAGGAATGGCCGAAACCAGTAACTATTTCGACATTTGTAATATGCCACAAAATATATTAGAATTAGTATAAAATTCGGAATCCACCATGTCACTTGTGGAATGATACATTGAGGACTGGCTTATAACTTACATCCAACCTGTGACAGAATGCTATTTCCTTCTTGAATTACAGATTTACGTCATTCCATAACGAAGAAACAAACTCAACTTGGACAACGTCCGTAATTTTCTCTTATATCGATTTTATTTTGTTAGTGAACATGAAAACCTGTTAAATTTGACGATGAATCGGTGAATATTGATTTGATTGGGACCGGGATTGGAATGATGGAAACCTAACCGTGTTCAATTCGAAATGTAGTTAGTTCATACCACGAAGCGACGATAACGTTGACAAAGTCTTACTTTTTTTCATTATTTTTATACAAAACGAATCAGGCACGTATAAATAAAAAGTTAATGAGCCAATTTGAAAAACAGTCATTTTGGCGCATGAGATGGGGGAAACTCATCTATATAATCCCAAAGCACAGAAGAAAAAGGATTTACTACAAATCTACGTAGGAAAGGTATAAAATACAACCCATAAACCCACAATACTCGCAAGGTTATGCATATTAGTTTTGAATGAGGGAAACATGATAATTGTAATCAGAGACAACCCGGTTGATCATTTAGAGCAATCTATAGTAAACGCTGTTGAAAAACCTTATACTCGTGTCAAAATTATACACAACTCTTCATGAATATGAACAATCATCACAAATTCAAGTCTTATCAACAAAGTTCCAACTCATTTTCAGTGCGGTCTGAAAAAAAATTAAATATCCAAAAACGTTAGTTGCGTGTAGTACCTCCACCATCCTGTGAAAACTTCTGTGAGAGAAGATAAAACATATTTTTTCGTAGACCAATTTGCAAAAATATGCAATGTATAAAAATAGTACGGCAAGCATATTTTTATCACTTCCAAAGCATGTGTTCAGCTTGCAAAACCCAAAACCGCAGTTTCTTATTTATGTATATCCCTACTATTTGAAGCTCGATAAATATGAATCCAAATCAACGACAACAGGATACGTAATTGCAAAAGCGACTAGATTTATCGATTACACACAATTATCGCTTTTCAATTTTTCCGTATTCTTCGTCTTTGATGGAACGATTGCAAAAAGCGAATTTCTCTGATCATTCAATGAATCAATTCCAGAAGTAACACATTATAAATAATAATTCGCGTGATTTGCAGTTCAATGGGAACAATCTTAGAAACGATATCACAACAAAGTCATAAATCTGATGCAACATGCTGAGGATTGAGTAACACAGAATATGTGGAGCGGTAGATGGGCAGGATCGAGGAAGCTTCAATCAAATTGGTCGAACCAACTACTGATCAATCTAAATAAAACTTAGCTCTGTTCATACACTCACTCAAATCAGTACAATGATCGCATCAATTCGAGCAGAAACAGAGCTATTTGTTAAAAAGCGATCAAAACTTATCAAATATCGATTATTCTGTTTTCTCCACTTGAATTCAAGCGTCCACATGAACGATATATCGAATTTGGTACCTAAGCGTCCCCATGAACCAAAGTTTTCAAATACTCAATTTCATAAGATGTAGTCAATTGACTTCAAATCCACACCCTTACCTGTGTTTGCAACCTAGTCAAGCCCCTAATCCACAATATTTGGCCTGCGCGGGGTTTCTTGTCAGAATCAACATCAAATTTCTCCTCGCCAATGTTTATTGCCTCCGTATATTCTTCTGGGTGACCTCTTCCCCATCTGGAAATCGATTTTACAAGATCTACTACTATTCCAAGATGGCTATGGTGAATTGAGAACGTTTTCTCACTGTTGAGAGTGAGACTTGCAGAGCTGGTTTACTTACGATAGTATCTTAGGCAATTTCCTTGTTGGTACAGTTGTCACTAATTGGCCCCAAAGCAGCGTGCCAACGCCGAAGAATAAGCACCAAAGCCATTGCTCTAACGTAAGACTCTTGGTCGAGAAGGCCAATCCTCCCCACTGAATTATAACCACCTGAACAACAGAAGTAAGAACGTTAAACGAGTAAAAATATCTTGCGAGGACGTGTTACCTGTGCGGCGCAAGTGCCGATCCAAATCGTATAGAAGATAGGATTAGTGAAGATTCCTTCGAATACATTCCTCTGTCCGTGAATTTTCCTCGCGTTGAACTCGTTAAACAGCGTCATCATTACGAACGAGTTGAAAATTACAGTGAAATGTTGAGTTCTGCCTGAATCGATTAGACCTCGTCCACTTTCAATATCCAATAATTTATCACCTGAACAACGTATTCCATGAAAAGAAGCAGCGGTGTCTAAACCTCAATTCATCTTACCAACAAAAAGCAATGTGAAGATGATAGTCAGTTGATAAATTGCTTGACCCAATATGTTCTTCATCATCGTTCTAGATATTAGAGGCTTCGTTCTACCGTAGGGTTTTCTCAACAGCAAATCTGGCGTCGGCAGCTCTGTAGCTAGCGCTAAAGAGGCTAGTGTGTCCATGATCAAATTCACCCATAGCATTTGAACAGCCTGTCATAAATAGGTAGTTTCATTACCGCTAGCGTTAACATTAAAACAAACCACCTACCTTCAGAGGACTGTCTTGTACCGCACATGCACCTATAAATGCTACAACAACTGCAACAACATTAACGGTCAGTTGGAATTGCAAGAATTTTGCTATACTATCATAAACATTTCTTCCCCACATAACAGCTTTAACAATACTACTAAAGTTATCGTCAGTCAGAATAATATCTGATGCCTCTTTGGCAACGTCTGTTCCAGCTATTCCCATGGCAAATCCAACGTCGGCTTTTTTCAACGCTGGGCCATCGTTGGTTCCGTCGCCGGTGACCGCAACTACTTCACGATTTTCGCTCACCTTGCTGTCAATTATTCCTTTTACCAATGTGTATTTATCGGTTGGTGACGACCTAGCGAGCACCCGCAATTTAGGCCAGACTTTGTCCAGAAGGTGCTGTTGAACCTGAAACGAATCTACGGTTCGAGGTAAACGTTCGACCTCAGGTAATTTACTTACCTCTCCCGAACTATCCCTTATCCTCTTGTTGAATTCTTTGCCTTCCAAAATGAGGAAGTCCTCATTAGGTTTGACGATGCCACATTTGGTCGCTATCGATCTAGCGGTGTTGACATTATCACCAGTGACCATTCGCACTGTGATACCCGCTTTCTGGCATTTCCGAATGGCTTCTGGTACTTCCGGCCGAACAGGATCTTCGATGCCGACAACGCAAAGACAGGTCAAATTGTTGACTATGTTTTCTTCGTCATCCCAGTTTGGTTCACTTTCAATATGCACTTGATTTATTTCTGCCTTACCCGGCACAAAGTCACGAAACGCTACACAAATAGTTCTTAAACCGTCGCAAGCCATGGGCTCGATTACTTGTTTCAATAAGCGTTCTTGCATATCTCTTGTGAATTTTTCCAGTCGACCATCATGGCCGTATATGAAGGCACACCTGTATCGTACATAATTTAAATAAATACACGGGAAATAAAAAAGAAGTGAAATAAAGAATATGCGTTGTTAACTAATTACCCAATGGAAACCGATCGACTTCATTAAGACACAATAATCCGATATGGTCATTAATTATTTATTCTTATTATTTTCTGATGTATTTGATTATAAAGGGTTAATGAAGATTCAGTAATTCAAATAATATATTATCGACGTTTCGGATTGAACCCTTTTTCAAGATATGACAATTTAAATATTTGACAATGTTGTTATAATTAGTTTTCTCAGTAACAATAATCTGACAAATGAAAAACAAAAATATGGAGACTTGATATGAATTACTTGTTCAGAATAAAGTTGAGTATGTTTGATTTAAATTTCGAATATCTGTTCTGTCATTAATTGCTTCAGAGTTTCTTTTGGTATGAATCATTTCAAGAAATTCATTTTCACTTTGTTAAAATCAAATGTATGTTTTAATGTTTGTTCATGTTTATGTAATGCTGTTTGTACTTTTATTCTTTCTTCCAATTTTTGTTTTGTCTGGCCAATATAAACTCCGTTACAATCTTTACATGAAATTTGGTATATGCTCTTAGATTTATCATTTTTTAGTGTTTCCGATTTTAATTTCCTAAAAAGTTGTTTTATTTGAATGTGTGGTTTATGTGCTATTTTGAATTTTGGATAAGGTTTGAAAATGTTGATAATTTTTTCAGAAAGGTTTCGTATGTATGGCATTGGAATATATGTTGAATTCTCTTCTTTTTTCTCGGTATTTGTATTTAACGTGTTGTATAGTTTGTGTATACGTTCTTTCATGATTTTGTTTACGAATGATGTGGGATAATTATTTTCTAAAAGTAATGATGTTATGGATAGCGGGTCTGTGAATTGGTGAGGTTAGTTTGATTGATCTGTCTATATAGTTTATTACGATAGCTTTTTTTTGTTTTATGTGATGTGTTGTGTTAAAATCGAGAATCATATTTGTATTAGTTTCCTTCCTAAACCATTTTGTTGTGAGTTTATTTCCGTCTCTAATAATGGTCATATCCAAGAAATTTAAGCAATTTTTCGATTCAGTTTCGAGAGTGAATCTAATTTTCTCATGGAAATTATTGAGATTATTTAATATCCTTTGTATTTTATCTTCAGAAGTGATAATAAGACAATCATCAACGTACCTTTTGAAAAATCAGTAATATGATTTTTAGTACTTTTTCTTCCAAATTTTCCATTCCAAGGTGAGCTGTGGTGCTGGAAATGGGGGATCCCATTGCCACACAAAATGTTTGTTGATAAAATTTTTCACCAAATTGAAAATAACAGGGTCCTAAATTTAATTGAACTGTTTCAATGAATTATTTTTTTGGAATAAAAGTGTGTTTTGTAGATTGATTGCCAATTTTCTTCAATTATATTTGGTATTACAGATATGGGAATATTTGTGTATAATGATGTGACGTTTAATGAGAAGAGTTTATGATTTGAAGGAATAATTAATTTGTCGAGTTCATTTTTGAGTATGAAAGACTTTTTTGTGCAATATTTATTTTTGTTTATGATGTTAGAAAGAATCTTGGATAAATGTTTTGATAGATTGTAGAAAGGAGATTGTGAATATGAAACAATGGGTCTGACAGGTATGTTGTTTTTATGAATTTTCGGTAATCCATAAATTTTTGGTGGCAAACTGTTATGAATGTATAATGATTTTGCCATTTCTGGTGATATATAATTTGATTTTTCCCATTTTTCTTTTTTTTTTATTTTTTTTTTTTTTCGAAAAAATATATGGATTACCAAAAATTCATAAAAACAACACACCTCTCAGACCCATTGTTTCATATTCACAATCTCCTTTCTTCTATCTATCAAAACATTTATCCAAGATTCTTTTTAACATCATAAACAAAATTCAAAATTTCACAAAAAATTCTTTCACACTCAAAACGAACTCGACAAATTAATTATTCCTTCAAATCATAAACTCTTCTCATTAGACGTCACATGATTATACACAAACATTCCCACATCTTTAATAGAAAATATAATTAAAGAAAATTGGCAATCAATCTCAGCACACGCTTTTATTCCAAAGAAAGATTTCATTGAAACTGTTCAATTATCTTCAACATCCTGTTATTTTCAATTTGGTGAAAAATTTTATCAACAAACAAACATTTGGTGTGGCAATGGGATCCTTCATTTCCAGCACCATAGCTCAACTAGTAATGGAAAATTTGGAAGAAAAAATACTAAAAAGTCATATTAATGATACAACCATTTTCAAAAGGTACGTTGATGATTGTCTTTTTATCACTTCTGAAGATAAAATACAAACGATATTAAATAATCTCAATAATTTCGATGAGAAAATTAAATTCACTCTCGAAAATGAATCGAGAAATTTCTTAAATTTCTTGGATATGACCATTATTAGAGACGAAAATAAAATCACAACAAAATGGTTTAGGGAGGAAACTAATACAAATAGAATTCTCGATTTTAACACAACACATCACATAAAACAAAAAAAAACCATCACAATAAACTATATAGACAGATCAATCAAACTAACCTCACCAATTCACAGACCCGCTGTTCTAGACTCCATAAAATCATTACTTTTAAAAAATAATTATCCCACATAATTCGTAAACAAAATCATGAAAGAACGTATACACAAACTATACAACACGTTAAATACAAATACCGAGAAAAAAGAAGATAATTCAACATATATTCCAATCCCATACATACGAAACCTTTCTGAAATAATTACCAACTTTTTCAAACCTTATCCAAATTTCAAAATAGCACATAAACCACACATTCAAATAAAACAACTTTTTACGAAATTAAAATCGGAAACACTAAAAAATGATAAATCTAACATCGTATAACAAATTTCATGTAAAGATTGTAAGGGAGTTTTTATTTGACAGACAAAACAAAAGTTGAAAAAAAGAATAAAAGGTCATAAATACTCTAAAGTACAAACAGCATTACAGAAACATGAACAAACATTAAAACATACATTTGATTTTAATGCAGTGAAAATTCTAGATTACGAAAAAAACAGAAAAGCAAGAGAATTTCTTGAAATGATTCATATCAAAAGAAACTCTGAAGCAATTAATGACAGAACAGATATTCGAAATTTGAATCAAATATACTCAAGTTTATTCTGAACAAATAATTCATATCAAGTCTCAATCTTCTTGTTTGTCATTTGTCAGATTATTGTTACTAAGAAAACTTATAACAACATTGTCAAACATTCAAATTGTCATTCGGGTTCAACCCGAAACGTCGATGATATATTATTTGAATTACTGAATCTTTATTAACCCTTTAAAATCAAATACACCAGAAAAGAATAAAAGTATATACAAAAAGGGTAAATACGTCAAGTAAGAATTAGTGATTTATAGCCCAAAGAAACGTTTGACCCGAAATAGTAAATGGTATACTAAATGCGTTTGGTTTTCGCCGAGTTTTCTAAGATCAAAATATACGTACTTGTTTAAAATCATTTCTGAAGCACCCTTGGTGAACAGTCTGTAACCACCGCCTTTCCTCGGTATGACTGTGCTCATGGATTTTCTTACAGAGTTGAATGTATATACTCGGGTGAACGTTTCTTCGGGATAGTCGTCCCTGATGGTCTGATAGCTCTTGCCAAGACCAATGACGAACCCTAACAGGGCGCACTCTGTCTTATTACCAACTTGTTTTGGCAATTCGTTCGCCTCATCTGGTGGCTGACGGGATAGATTTTCGATAACATTTCGCCATTCGACCGATGGACGTGTCACTTACCATTATCCTAGATGTGTAGGCGCAGTTCACTGCGATTCCTTGAAGGATAAGATTGCCGACGTGAGATGGTATGTCGGAGAATTTCGGCATCGTTTTACACAATTGCTCGCAGATATAGGATTGTACAACGGTCATCCTGTTTGTGGTCAATGTGCCCGTTTTGTCGGAGCAGATCGCCGTTGCATTACCCATTGTTTCGCAGGCATCTAAATGCCGGACCAAGTTGTTATCCTTCATCATTTTCTAAGTAAGATATAAAATTGTCAGTTACAAGATTAGCTTCGTAGGAATTCTAAATACTGAATAGACTAGTATAGACTTTTATGGTGATTTGAATCCAGTATTCTCAATTGATAACCTATTCACCAACCTTGACACTGTAGGCGAGAGATAGTGTGACGGCAAGAGGTAAACCTTCAGGCACAGCCACAACCAGTACAGTGACACCGATGATCAGGTGTCGTACGAGGTTGCTAGCGTACGAACTGTCCCATGGAGCACCCTGTATCACGAACTTAAGTACGCAGAAGTGAACGATAAGAATGAGGACCGTGAGGACGGCGATCGTCGATCCGGCATATCCGATTTGGATGGCCAACTTGGTGAGTTTCGCTTGAAGAACCGATTTTTCCTTTTTATGTCCTTCCGCCGCCTGATTTCCCGACGACACATGATTTTCTTTGCCGTCTTCTTGGGGCGCCGCACCGTCCATTTTGTGGACGACCGGTGCAGGCGAGTTCATGTGGCTGTTACCTGTCACATTTTCTTCGTCCCCTAAGAAAACAAGTTTTCGTAGCGAGATTTTTGCAATAATAACAGTTACGTGGCTGCTTTTATGACGGCATGCAATTAATTCCATTCGCAGGGTTCACAGTACATTGGAAATGTGCTTGGAGATGGTTTGACAAAACGTCATGCATACTATCAGGTTGTGATAAAGTGTTAGTAAATTTGGAACGTTAATCAACAACAACGCAGCTATGAATCATTTCGTCGTTCATTCGTTGACAAACGTCAATGACATCCCAACCTTGGGGATGGTCCTATTCCTTCAGCATATTCCTGTTCGCGATATAGATCCCATCTCCAGAATGAACAGAAATACCCTGTAGGTATCAGAATTTCACTATAAGTGAAACATTTTTCACTGTGCATCTGTGAACCTGCTTTTGATTTAAAAATAATGCAACCTCGTTCAGTTAAAACAAGGTTTGGCTTTGATGTCAAATTTCAACCCAAAAAATCGTGTTATATTCATTTAGAGAAAAATATAAAATGATTTATTCACCTGTTAGACTTTTCTTCTTCCGCTGCTTTTTAGCTTCTGTACAAAAACACATGCAAAAGGAGAACATTAGCAATCTCAAAAACACTCCCACAGTCCTGACATGGGTAAAATGGAAAACATCACAACATAATTTCGACAGTTAGACTACTGATACATCAAATTAAACATGAATAATTCGAAATTTGAGACGAATTGACAAGCTACAGTTGTATGAACGCGAAGATAATCATCAATTTTTCTGCAGCGTTACATAAAGAAACGCGAATGAAAGCAATTCACACAACTCTAGACTGTCAATCAGATCATTACTGGGGAAAAGAGTTTTAGATAGAACATCGAACATTATTCAGATATTGTGAGTGTTGAATGTATGTTTAAATATTTGAAATTCAATAATAGAATTTTTGGATGCGTGTTTCAATTTCAATTTGACGACGCATAAAGGAAAATACGTATCGACTCATCTCGGAGATACAGATGTCTTCATATCCTCTTATATGAAATTTTGCCAGCCCTGCGAGCGACCTCCAAACGTATGAAATTTGAAATCGTAGGGAAGCGTGAAACAAATCTGTTTCACAGACGCGTAAACCCAATGCGAACTGATTGTTCCCTTCATTTAAATCGCTACGACCAATACAAACTAACATCAGGATATACTTTATTTTACTTAAAGAATCGTAAAAGAATAGTTGCGTTCGGTTCGGCATCGTTTGAAAAGTATGATTATATTTGTGGAGATACAGTATGATTGTATGTAATCTTGTATATTTTTTCATTGAAATCTAATAGGGATACAAACTGTTGAAAGATTACACGCACAAAAGGGGGGGCGGGGGCGAACCTATGACGAACACTAATTTGAACGTCCATGCCAACGGGGACTGGGAAATTTTACCTTTTTTCATCTTCTTGATTTCGGCTTCCTGCTCGTCCACAGCGGCTCCTAGCAAAGTGAAGATGATACCTGCTTGCGAATTCACTCCCACTGCTGTGACCAACATTTTTCCGGAACCCTCCATCACGTGGGTACCGGATAGCACCATTGGATCGAATGATTCACCCTTTTTGACATGGTCGGATTCGCCCGTTAACGAGGACTCGTCAACCTACGGAAACGGCTTTACAAATCAGTTCCGATTTCCACCCGCTTTTACCTTGAGGTCGTTAGATTGTATGAGAATACCATCGGCTGGCAGAAGATCCCCGTATTTAATTTGGCAAATATCACCAACTACAATATCACTAACTGAAACTTGTTTAACTTCACCCTGTCGAATGACGGCGAACTTGTGTTCGCCCTCGATTCGACTTTGCAGTCCTCGAAATTGCCGTTCTTTGGTGTAATCGTTAAACGCTGTCACTAATACTACTACAATAACGGATATTAAAATAGCTAATCCTTCGATCCAACCGTGCGACGTCTCATCTTCGGCATCTGAAAGAAAACACAGTCAGATCGACGTGTTTTTTGTTGGTTAGTGCTTAGAGCAGCATTCGCCACTCAAATTATCTTTTTCATTTCAATGAAATTTGGCAATTAAGTAATTTTGCTCATGATCAAATACTATCAAAAACCTCAAAAAAAAAAAACACTAATCGTCGAGTTGAAACAAATACCTGTCGATCCTTCCTAATTTAGAAAGACTTTTTTGGTTACTATGATAATTTCAAGTTAGGCTTACTTTTGAATAATTACTATTCGAGAAGTGTTCTGTACAATAAAATAAAGCGGAAATGAAATACAATTTATTAGTAGTATCTTCTTGCAATTTGAAGAAGATGTATTCCTGACACGCGGGGTAATTAATTTCGAATCAATATTACATATTAAGTTGAAGACACTTTTTCATTCTCCGCCGAATTTAAGTTCAACATTAAAGCATAAAATTTCTTTTCTCTCAAAACAAATATAATTTAAAAAAAAACATGGGAGGCCATTGTAGTTCATGACGATTCGGTTGCATTTTATTTATATAAAATACGTAGCAAAAACGATTTGAGCCATTTGGGTGAAACAGAATTCGCAAAAATACCCGACATTCTTGTTGTGGGGAACACGTCGACATCAGTAAACTCAATAACGTCTGAAATGAACCTGGAACATGTCCAGTAAACGATATGGTAATATGCATTTTAATTTGTGTGAATAACAATCAATCGACTTGTAACTGCCCGCTTCATCATTTCTGAAAACATTTCAAAGTTTTCCATCCAAATACCGTTTCGAATTGAAACGGATACTGTTAATCAAGTAGCCGATTATTGTTGTTAGTCATTGCGGCGATTACACAGTTCCAAAATTCCATCATTAAAACCGTCAATTCGCAGAATGTCTTTTTACTTCTGCTAATGAACTGCGAACCGTAATTGCAGTGGCTTGTTCCTCTACCTCAATGAAATTCGCTTCTGAACATCGATTGTAGTCGTATCAACTTTTATTCCATGTATTTCTGTACTCGATGTCAGATGTGCTTATCTAATCGATTTGTTTCTTTCCCAGAATGTGTTGTTATCATTATTATGTATTCATTCCCAGCATAATTGAATGATTCACGTGGCATTGAATATATACGGTGTTGAATCTTCAAGGCAACACGAACCACTGAAGTTACCTAATGTAAAAAAGTGACGTGCGGAAATATTCTACGAATTTTTGATCGACCTGAATAAATCATACCTATAGACAGAGTTAAGCTAAATTCCTGATCAATACAGGATGGTGACGGTCCCGCAAGGTGAAATACATGTCATCGAACACTAAACGTCCGGTGATAATGGTTTCACTAGAATAATTTAATATATGGATTTGTTCAAATTTATTCGTTTTATACGGACGTTTCACTCGTAAAAATGATTTAAGGAAATGGTTTGGTTGAAATTTTGTTTGAAGGCGGTATAGTCCAGTCAATGGAGAAATTTCATGGAAAGAATTAATTACAAGTAGTGACCCACTGTTTTCTATGAGGACTGCTATCGAGCGTCCTAGGGGGTGGGGGTGCAGTTCAAACTTTCGAAATCACACATTTTTGCTTCTAGTTTTTAAACTAGGGATTTTCTTGGAAATGTCTTCAAGCAAAAGATTTAGATAACAGAAATACCTTCAATCTGAATTTGGTTTCGTGCCATTTGGGTCGACGGTTAACAAGAAAACTGCAAAAAACTTCTCAAAATAGCGTTTTTTGCAAACGTGATATTTACGACGCCAAATTTTTTTTGATATTTTTTATCATTTTAAAATGAAGCTTTTCTAGCATCGAATCAAACTGAATGAAAACAAAAATCATCACGTTCATCGTTAACGAGATATAGCAATTTGTTTATAAAAAACTGCCTTTTTCACGACGAAACGTGCTAGTTGTCGACGATATTTTTCGATTTTTTTTGTTTGAGTATTATAGCCGAAGACCCATATTTTACTCTGCTGAAAAGTTCCAGACTAGGAAATGCGAAAAAGACTATTTTTTACAACATTGAAAATAAGGTACATTTTTCTTCATAAACAAAAAGCCTCAGACGTTTCATTTTTATCTTCAGAAATTCCATTTTCTCGCGAATGGAAATAAGCTTTCCAATGAAAGGCTGGGCCTTTTAAGAAATCTTCTACGACTTTTTGAACGCGAGTTGCATTTTTTTCTCAAAAACATCACAGTTACTTTAAAAACAACAATTTAGGAATTAATTCAAGTTCATACTATTCCCAATGAATTATATTTGTTATTGCTCCAGAGGAATTTGAAATAAACCGTGTTTGTCGAAAAAAAAGATGAGAATGTGGATGGGGTCTTGGAGGAAATAGCGGTTCGGCGCGTATCGTAGTCCTAGCCGGCTTCATAATCTTCGAGCGATTGTTTTAAAAAAGTTAATACAAAATTACAAACAACGACCCACTCGAGTTTCAAAGCAAAGTGCCGACTATATGGACGGGACGGGATGAAATCCCCTCCATTCGGAATGAAGTTGACTATTTCACGGAATCGAATCAAATTGTCACTTGTTTATTTGTATCAAAAACAACCGTATTGTCACTTTTTCTTTCAACATTATAAAATATAATTCATTAGGAAAAGTATGAACTCGAATTAATTCTGAAATTGTAGTTTATAAAGTCACTGTGTCGTTTTTAAGAAAAAAATGCAACTCGCGTTCAAAAAGTCGTACAAGATTTCTTGGAGTGTCATGTCCTTTATTTCAATCGCGAGAAAATGGAATTTCTGAAGATCAAAATAAACCTTCTGAGGCTATTTGTTTATAAAAAAAGTGTACCTTATTTTCAATGTCTTCAAAACTAGTCTTTTTCGCATTTTCTGATCTGAAAATTTTCAGTAAAGCAAAATATGGGCCTTCAGCTATAATACTCAAATAAAAAAAATCGGAAAATATTGCCGACAACTAGCACGTTTTGTCGTGAAAAAGGCAGTTTTTTATTAAAAAAATTGCTATAACTCGTTAACGATGAACGTAGTAATTTTTTTTTTTTTTTTGATTAAGTTTGATTTGATGCTATAAGAGCTTCATTCTAAAATGATGAAAAATATCAAAAAAAATTTGGCGTCGTAAATATCACGTTTACAAAAAACGACTATTTTGGGAAGTTTTTTCCAGTTTTCTTGTTAACCGTCAACCCAAATTGAACGAAACCGAATTCAAGGTGAACGTAATGCTGGCATCTAAAACATTTGTTTGAAGATATTTTCAAGAAAATCAATGGTTTAAAATCTAGAAGCGAAAAGGTGCGATTTCAAAACCCACAAACTAACTAGGACGCTCGATAGCAGTCCTTATGGAAACCTCCTATTGTACTCACAACCCTAAATGATTTCAACTGGGTCACCACCTGTAATTTATTTTTTTTTATTTAGCACTGGAAATTTCTCTATTGGCTGAACTAGTACTCAAAGCACACTTTGTTTATAAACGAAAATTTTGATTTTATGGAATTCTTGGATGTGCATTAATTATTAACAGTTTCCAATAACGGACGCGGATTAATTTTCGGAGGGGGCGAGCTAAAACTTTCATTCCAAACTTTGGACGATGAAAAAAGTCTTAATGTAATAATTTTCCCCATTTAGCTGGGTCCTTGACCTGATTTTACCCCGCAGTTCTTCAATCAGTTTTTATCTGGTACAGTAAGAAATAATCCAATAATCTTGAATACAAATTTTGTTCTAAATACAATCTATCTAGATGTGATAGATCGAACAAGGTCTACAAACATGATTCGTCTCGACAGATCAACCACCTATCACGTGCTCCTATTCTTAACCGTGTTGGAGCATAATACCTGTTAGAGCTTCAATTTGAACGTGTGCATCCAGATTTGATCCCAACTAGAATGTAAATGGAAACAGACGGAACGACGCGACGCGGCATAAACGTACAGGAAAAACGATCTAGGTGGAACGCGGAAACGCCCGATCACCAATCGATAAATATAGTAACGATAAAAATTTCCTACCGATTACAAAGTGCATTGAATGTTTGAAAATAGAAAATGGCAATCTTTGGATCCGAAAAACTCGAGTCACACGGCAAACCTATTTCGGGCGTGAAATTGATTTTCACTTCGCAAGTTTGCCCTTTCGAGACACGTGAAAATTGGTTATAGCTACGAACAACTCCGAAACGGAATAGCGCCCAACGTAATCGATTCAATTTCAGCACATTAACTGACTTCGATTAGCGCATCCGATTCAGAATGAAATTTCGAGCGCCCAAATGACATTAACGTGTTGCTAGAGGCACGAAAAATTTATGCCATAAAAACAGTTGTTTAAAGTGAACTGAGAAACCACGAAAAAGGCTGAAAGTCAAAACGGAAGTTTCTAGTGTGACCATAAGAAGTGATTGATTTGAGCTTATAAGAATTTTAATTAGAGAAATTTATAATTACCCATTTACTATATACACAACTTTCTTTTCGTAGAATGTTAGCACTACAAATTCATGCAGATACAATAACGTGCTTCAAGTTTCAATGTGAAAACTACTCAGCATAGTTTGAAAATGACGTGGGAAGTAACTAATAGAAATTCGTCTTATCGTTTTGTTGAGAACACCAAAGCAAAGTACACTAATACGGAGAGTGGTTTTGTGAATTTGATCACTTTACAACACACATACATGCTGACCGTTTACTCCAAGAAGAAAAATTTTGTTTAGTCCCTCCACTGGTTCTTTCTTTTTCATTGACATTCATCTCACTGATTTATCTTTCTTCTGAAATCAGTATTTAAACTTTTCAATCTTGCGATATTTTCTTTTATCTTTTTCATGTGCTCAAGAAGGATTTTCCCTGTTCCCCTCAAATAATTTATTAAAAACGTTTCAACGGAGCTTATATCCTTACGGGTGAATTAAAAGATAAATCAAAAGGAAGACTTTTCTACTTAACCGTGAAAAGCTACATCTTCATCTTAAATAACTGTTTTGCCCCCCATCGGCGAGCTGATATCAAATTTCTGTTGGAACCCCAATTAGTGATGGGTTGTTTAATTTCACTTTTAAAGCCTAATTAGTACGTATTTTCATACAATCTTCTAAATTATCCAGATAATGTTGTCAATCACTTTCACAATTAGGGTAAATATTCTGATCTCCCACTGACGAAAATAAGATCGTCACATCAAGCTGCTTCGGTTTCTAATGAAGGAAATAAAATATAAACAGTCTTTCGACGCTGTCGTGGAGAGTTAATGAGGTAACGTCAATTTCGAACTGTTTATCTGGTTTTAGGATATTTGCGCTCATCAAGCTCTCACTTCACATAGATAATTAATCAACTTTGCTGGGGATAAGGTGATACTTTCCTCTACGAAGTTAGTGGTCTTTCGGCTTGTTTCAGTTGGTGTATTATCTATTGCGCATTGTTTACAAACAATATTGATCCCATTCGCAATATGGTGCACGGTGCCTGTACTAATACAGTAAAACCGGATCTTTTGTCATGTGTTTCTTTTCTGATGTCATCTTTAGGATTTGCGATAAATCAGCTCTGAATAGGGGTGAAATAATTGGCATGACAAAGGACTGGCTTGGAACGTACACAAAGGAAATACGGAAGATTTGCAGTACATGCTCTTCAATATATAGAGGGAACAACACTGAATACTCACTGCCATCATCTGTTTCTGAATAAGGGAGAAAAATTCAGCGAATTCAGTGATTTGTATCGTTATCATATAAAAACTCGTGGAAGAAACAGAACACAATTAGCTTTCATTTCGAGAAAGTCGTATTTTCTGAGCTTTACTGTTGAAACCTAGCGAATGTCCGAAAATTTTGAAGCTTTCCATCATTCAAGATCAAAGTGTCTTTCAATAAAATCAACAGTGAACTCAGAACTATCGTAAAGATTCAAGGGAAGTGGAAGTAATCTACTACAAGTAACTACCCAAAAGCTCGTATAGTATTATACTCACTAGAATCAGCTGCACATTGAAATGAAAAAAGGTATTATTTAGTAGTATAATTCAAGTAATTTCGATGGTTTGTACAGAATAATTAGGTTTATTTCCAAGTGATCGAATCAAATCTGCTTTCAAAATGAAAAAAAGAAAGTTTTTAATACATATTGAACCAGTACCACAACAGAAAATTCATCTTTCATATATACAGGATGTCCGGGAAAATGTGGGAGATCTCTGGGATTCAGATAGAACATTAAAAAATAAGATGACAAGTTCCCATAATTTTTTTCCTAGCGGCCCTCCCTACGGAGGTACTGGTAAGCAATTTTTCTTTTAACTTTTAAACTGCATTTTTTTAAATCTAGTAATTTTGTCGGATTAAATAACCTAAATTAAAACATTTCTGTTCCTTGAATGTCCTTCGTAACACAATTTGCTGCAGACAAAAAAATTAGAATTCATGGTTTCACTTTAATAGAAATAAAACATTAATTCTTTTAATTTTTTTTCTCGAAAACGGTTGATTTTATCGACAATGAAGAAGAGTACCTTTTCTTTAGCTTAATGTTCAAAGTATTCAAATTTAGTTTTTTTAACTCCTGATCATACAGGGTGTTAAAAATGTAAGCAATAAAATTTACAACCTAGTCCGTCCCTGATAAACTAAACAAGCTAATTATGTTCCAAGGGCAGTTCTTTTATAGGCCCTTACTACTGTTTATCGTATTAAATTTTCATTAAATTATCTGAAGTAGGTTAAAAGTTATTCCAGAAAAATTGATTACCAGTGGCGTCCTTTAGGGAGGGTCGCTAGGAAAAAAAATTATGGGAACTTGTCATATTATTTTTCAATGTTCTGTCTGAATTCGAGAGATCTCCCACATTTTCCCGGACCCCTGTATACATACTTCTGGTATGTAAACCCAATGCATATTATACTTATCTAAACGACTAACAATTTTTTCATGATGTGTCAATATATAACCGTTCCACAGATGTCATGGTGCATTTTAAATTTTCGTTAGCGCCGTGATCGAAAACAATCTGCAGATTGAAGAAGGATTCTTGATGAAATAACTCAGCGTCACTATAGAATAGGATGATTAGCGAATAAGCTGTGACTTCGAAATTACATATCTCAACACTACGTTTATTAAAAAACTTTGAAAATCTTGTACAGAAATTTCGAATAGATTGGTCTCCATTTTTTGTAGATCTTACTCCTTGTGACCTCTTTATGTGGGGTGGATTGAAGGATACTCCCACTAATATGGATGAGCTTGAATCGTGTATTATTGTTGCGTGTGATTCCATTGTTCGTTCGCGCCACACCTCATTGTTTGGAACGGTCAACATTTCAAAAAAATCATGTTCTGATTGCAAAAGATTGTTTGACCTCATTTTTTGATTCCTTTCAAAGAAAGTTTTCAATGCACAGCGCTAATAAACGTTCGGTTTATCACAGCTTCAGTTTGAGATTAGCAGACGGCGACCTACCTGGCGCTTGCAATGTGGCGAAAATATAAAATATGCCGAACCACGAAACCAGCTCATTAAAATATATCATTATTTGTATGAAAACGATATATCTCGAGGAGGAAAACGTTATGTTCAATGACGCAATATATTATGATCCCGAACATGCGAGTTTAATTCAATTGATTTTACAGATTGGACAACAAATAAATGATAAAACAAAACCGATTCGTTTCAATGGCACGATTCAAATTTAATTTGGTAATCACTTAAAACGCCCAACCGAGTTGGGGCGTAAATTTTGAAAACCGATTTGGTGATCAGTTGGATTGGACCTACTCAATTACGATTTCATAACACGTGTGGCAAAACAAAATTCTGACCCTGGTAAAAGATTATTACATAAATGGACCATCGTGAAATTGTTTCATCGAGGGTTAATCAATTCAAAAGAACCGCCATACAAGTGTTATGAAAATATTTGGTGAAACGACAAATTTTTTTGTAGTGTGCGATTTTAATCCATTGATCAAAAAAACTCATCCATCAAAATATCAAGAGATTGCATAATTGTCAACGAAAAATATGAATGACGTTGCAAACAATTAAGAACATGTAAAAAAAATTATGGTGTCGAGATTTCTAACACTTTAGGAGCACAAATAAGTTTTTGACTATATAAAATCAAAACTAAAGAATCCTCTGAAAAAGATTTGTATGTTATGTTTTACCCAAAATTATTGCTTCATTCTGCCCTTCTGATAAATTTAAACTTCTCGGCATGCCATGGAATTGAACAAATTTCCTATTAAGATGAATAAAATAAATTTCTTGGTACTCACTGGATATAATTTAATAATAGTCACTTGAATAGTTTCGCCTACAATGGCATCTTCAGGAGTTCTAGAAGATATATTTAACATAAGATTACACTTTCATTTCAAGTTACTTATTTGTCAATTTTGTACAAATTTTGGCGTCATAAAGACAATAAAAGGATGTAAGTTTCGAACCAAACTGAACTTATTACAATGACAAAATAAAACTTATCAACAAGAAATATAAATTCAACAGAATTTTAAGGTCAATTATCGAGAATCACGTTTTTTGAGGTTAAGTTTATTTATTTCTGTGGTGTAGAACTAAAGAAAGAGCACAAATCACTTTTTGTTGTTCTTGGGTTTTGTTGATCTAAGAAAATTTTCAACAAAATGACAAATAGTTTTCGACTTGAATGTTTAAACCATGTTTCCCATTGAGTATAAGATTTTTCTTCATTTCATACATTTCACATAAGTCAAATTTGTTGCCTTTACGAAGATTGTGGAGTAGTTCAATATTTTCTTCTTTTAAGGAACTATAATGGGCAGAGCAACTTTGAAAATCATTTAAAAGCCAAAAAAACATGAATTTGACAAAGAAGAGAATTTTGAACTACTCCACAAACTTGGTAAGGGCAACCCATTTTTGAAAATTTACTTAGCTCAACAAAGCCCAAGAAGAACAAAAAGTGATTTGTGCTCTTTAGTTCTACACCACAGAAATAAATCAACTTAACCTCAAAAAAACGTGATTCTCGATAATTGACCTTAAAATTCTGTGGAATTTATATTTCTTATTGATAAGTTTTATTTTGTCATTGTAATAAGTTCAGTTTGGTTCGAAACTTAAATCCTTTTATTGTCCTTATGACGCCAATATTTGTACAAAATTGACAAGTAAGTAACTTGAAATGAAATTGTAATCTTATGTTAAATATGTCTTCGAGAACTCCTGAAGATGCCATTGTAGGCGAAACTAGTCGAGTGACTATTACTAAATTATATCCAGTGAGTACCAAGAATTTTATTTTATTCATCTTAATCATGAACCTGGATAATGGCTCTATTTGTGAACAAATTTCCTATTACTCCATGATTATCGGCATCTGTAACACATTATGCGTCATTAACCAAAGCAAACGGAGTGTTTTTCTTTCTAATTTTTCCCTTGAAGCCGCAAAACCACTCGTATCACACGGTACAAAATAATTGAAAAATTCAAACTTATATCTTATATCCTTTGTAAAGAGCGAAAACTTATTTGTGTCCCTAATGTATAATACGATGAAAGTTAAAACTATTGAACACTACTTTTATATATTGCCCAGGAGTTTTTTCCTTCCTATCAATCAGGAATCAGTTGGGTTTTCGACTACAAAATAATTCGTTTTCTCACCTTCGCTGCTCAAGACGAACAGTATCGCGAATTTTTCCTGTTTTTATAAGGTTCAAAAGTAAATACTCACTATCTCCAGGCGGAGGTTGATAGAAAGAAAGACCTAAGGACACTATGGCTGCTACTTCTAAAATTATAAGTGTAATATCTTGTAACGCTTCCCATACTAATTGGAGAAATGTTTTAGGCGGTTTTGGGGGAATCGAATTTGATCCGAATGTTTCTCTCCTATGTTCTAAATCTACTTGTGACCCGCTGAGACCTGGAAAAAAAAAGAAAATAGAATTATTCAGTCGGTTGATCGATCCACCTCCTCGAATGTCGCCAAGTCAAAAAACGAGAGGTGCGATGGGAACGACGGGAAAAAGGTTCGGATCGATCATTTCATTTCCAGGTTATTATTCCGACAAGTCGAATCGTTCAATCAGAGCCCGCTGGACTAGCAATTTTTCTTTCCACCGTCGGAGACTCTCGAAGCCGATTAGATATTAAGTGGGTTAAGTAGTTATTATGACATACGAATTTGATAAGGAATCCAATCGATGCCGTACGGAGTAAGTAGGATAGCGGTACACGAACGAAAATGATTCACCGATTTTATTTTCAATACATCACCAATAATTACCGAGAACGGTATCGGCAGCATACATAAATGGTATTATCTAATAGTTGAGAAGAGATAAACATAAAATGGAATTATAACGAATTTAATTGGACGTTCCAGACGATAACTGTAAGCCGTCTATCTGTCTTTCATCTATTTAATGAAGTTCGTTTATAATTTGTTTGTTTCGCGGAAAGATTTATCCACATATCAATTACATATTCTAATGACAGTCAAAGGGGATTGCCATTTTCATTTGAACAACTTTTTCCATTCAAGGACTTCTATATTTAGTACTCGAAATCTATACTTACTACTTTTTATTACGTAACAAGGATTGATGTTGGTCGATTGGAATATTCGGCAAAGAAAAATATTCCGTTAAATTTGGCTTTAATTATAGTCGACGGGTTCGATTAATCTAAGACCTCTAAAAACGGCCGCCAGAGAGAGGTGTAGATTATGCAATCGACGATCGAATAATCTAACGGCACATTTTACGACTCATCGACAATCGAATTAAAATTTTTAACGATTTTGGTGATCAGATTATTGGAAGGATCAGGTGTGCGGCATATGTTTTAGATAGAAAACTCATTTCGTTTTATTCCCGAGAGATGTTTGGCGAGATTGAAACCTTTGTCGTCTATTTTCATTTCGAATTTTGTGAATAGTCGCAGCATTCGCGGCCCACCTATGAACTCGTAATAATGATGAAATTCAATTTACTGCACGTCGTCGATTCCGGGAAGTCCACTAATAAACGCACGTATATTGAGCGGGCAGAAAGCGAGAGATAGATATCGCATTTCCGATACAAATAACGAGTTTTTACTTGTTACTCTTGATCCGATACGATGAATAAACGTTGCTAGACGAGCTATATCCGAGCTGAGAATCCCAATAGTTTTCGGATTGTCTGATTTTTAAATAGCTCATATATTTATAGAATAACCTGTACGCTATGGGCAATGATTTATCTGCAATTCCCGCTCACAGATTTCATAAATACTTCTGGTGACCGAGTAAATTTTAGACTTTTCGATTTACTCGCTCGAGAACTCCCCAAATTTTTCTGCAAACTAGACATTTCGTAATCTGGTCGAAAGCGGGTGTGATATTGGAAGGCACATTCACTGGGCCTGATACAATTTCCAGATGTACCTTCTCCAATATGAAGCGGTCACGCGTTGTAACAACGTTCCACTGTGTTCTTTTTCTACGTCATTTCCTGTCTTCCTAAATGGAATAGGGACGCGCGAAGACGCTAACCTCTAAAATTCCCATTCTTCCACGATACGCCACCATTAAAGTTTTATTATTCAATTCACGAATCACGAGTCTTACATCGCCGATGACCAACGGAATACCAAACGGGTAATCATCGATTTTAACCTTCTTTCTGGTAAATTTTCTTCCATGTCCAATTAACTGAATCAATATTTTTTCATGTGATAGGAGTGCGGATAAGATATCAACAATTACGAAGTTCATTTCTGATAGCAATAAGTCATATTGTAACGACATGTTCTTAAGTAAAAACATTTCTGTGGGATGTCAATCAAAATTCACGTAGGTAATTTATACTTGTGTTTTTTATTCGGAACTCAAATATCAATAAGCAGAACAGAACGGAATCCTTCAATACTTACCTCACAATACTAATACTAGAGTAAATATGTAGCAGCTGAGGGCATAAGGAAGTTTATGGATTGATCTTCATGGTAATCACGCTAATTCGAATTTATGCTTAATTTTGAACTGACCCGTTTTATGCGTAGACACATTAGATCTGCTAGTCTTTGAATTCATTATCAAGAGTTTCATTAAATAATTTCGTAGACAGACGATCAAGCCACGTAAAGTTTTGACTTGTTTAGCAAGCCATATCCTAATTAGAAGCGAATGATGATTTTAAGCGCTCGAGTCGGAACTTCGAATATTAATTGAAATTTCCCATCCAATTTTCTCTCAAAATTAAAATTTCATCGAAAATAATTTTTCGATTAATTGGATGTGCAATTCGAAAGCGCAGTCATTGCTACAAGTACTTTCATCCATTAAGGACTTGCCACTTGTCACCAAAAACAAGTGTTACTATACATAAAAAGCTGGGGACTGTCAAGGCATGTGGCGTGAAAGATTTCTGGCGGAAAATCGATAGCCGAGTGAAATTCAGTTTGGGATGCGATTTAGCAAATTTCGCGTTACATTACAATGTTCGGTCGGGTTTACATTTAACGAGAAAGTAGAGTGTTTATGTTCCACATTCAAATTACTTCTCCGAGTACTTTCCACCACCACTTAAAATTCTGGTCACGCATTTGTAAATGAAGGGTAAAAGGGCGGAACGAATTGATTTGCTTTATTTTTCCAAACCTCAACAACCGGCGTTCTATTCTATTTTTCGAGCTATCGTAAATTTCGGTTCTCTATCTATCTAAACAAAGTGGTGTAAAGTTTCCGATTTCGTTCTCGTTTCGTGTTTTGTGGACGTAATTGTAGACTCGCGAGAGAGAAAGGTTTCATATTCCAAGTAGGCGTGCTCCTGAAGCATTTGCAAATTCACAAAATCAATATTGTCGCTTTTATTAACGAATCCTGGGACTCTGTTTGAACTTCATCAAAAACTTCGGGCAGTTTGAATAGGGTACATTTATAGGAAAGTTTTTGATTGGCGCCAATTTCATCGGGAAAAACTTGTCGCGCTGGAATTGCACCGACATTAGCGTTTATTGCGCTTCATACGAAGTGCATCTATAATTGCGGATTTAACGTTGCTTCCGCTCTTAAAAATAATTTGATCCTCGCTTTCGAACAGCACTTGAGCGTTTTCTTTCGGTCGCGGAGATGGAACGGTTTGACAGGGTAATTAGATGGAGGCAACGATGTTAGGAATCGGCCCTTACCTTCACTAGGTGATGTATAAAGTTTTTTACAAATTTCCTGCACGCCCCCTAGGTCGTTTACTTTATTCACTCCCTCACGACCCCTATGCTCCATGAGGTCACGCAGCTGTTTGAGCGTAATCCCATATTGCGCGGGACGGCCGTCTATCGTAGCCATTTCTGACAGCTAGATCTGCCGAAAATCAAATGAATTATCGAATGTACATCCACAGAGAAAAATCATTCCCTCTTATAAGGATCAACAAGAAACTTTTCACCAACTGAAAATACTCACCAACGGTTTCACTTGGAACTTAATCGAAGGTCAAAGGAATGAAGCTATTGCTACCATGTCGGTTTTTACGAAGAATGCTACCAACACTGAAAAACAAAAGTTTTTATTAATATCAAATTTGTTGAAAATACATATAAGACGTTTCTCCAATAAAGAAAATTATTATCAATCAATTAACAAATAGGATTATAATTATTATACTTTTCAGATATTCAAAAGAGCTGATTGGATTTTATGTTTATTGTGTCTCAAGATTATTGTTGGAAATCAGAATATTGTCGACAATAACGACTTACCAAGTTTTGTCTGAAAACTGCAACCGCGAATCGTTTTACGATTGACTAAATTTAAAGTAGTTATCGAAGCAAATTTATCAGCCGGAAAGTGAACGATGTGTGCATTGAGGAAATGAAAACTTTATGGGAAGAGGTTACTTTGACTCGTGATTAAAATAAACATAAACTGAATAAACATATGGTGTTGTGAGGAAGAATGTTTCATATGTATCGATTTTTCCAAAAGTATTTCTCAGTTTTCAATAATTCAAAAAAGAAATATGAAGGGGGCTCTCGGGTGAACGCGACTGTTTAAGCTGTTATGCCGAGAAATTGATGTGTCGTTCCTACATTGTCCTCCATTATACCTTCAAAATCGCCAGAATTCGGGGTTGCATTTCCATCAACAGTCACTAAAGTCATCCAACTAGGCAATAAGACATCACTAAATATGTTCAATATTGTCAATAGTTTTCAATTATTTCTCTTTGTGTATGTATTCAAGTGAACAAAAATCTTTAAAACCGTAACGAATTGATAATCATCGCTATAACGATTATTATTAGATTGTGAGTTGTGAGTGACAATTAATGTGTGAAAAAATTGTGGTCGAAGACAGGTGAAGCTTACCGACGAGTGACAAATCCAGGATTGATTTCGAGAAAGGTGATGAAGTGCCTTTAATTGGATTGAAAGGGTATTAGCGAAATGGCAAGCGATTGCTTCAGATCGCTATAGCTGACAGTCAATAGAATTACATTCGGAGATTGCGAACCAAATACTTTTATTGAAAGAGGAAGAGCACATCGAATCCTGACATTGATAAAACGTCAACGAAATGAGAATTCGTTTACGCGTTCATGAAAGATCCACACATTTAAGAAAAAAAGAATGAAAGTTGATTTTGCTTAAAAAAATGTTTGAAGAGCGGTCAAAAATATTTTCAGACGACCACATACGAAAGTGATACATATCGTCACGCTTACTTATTGTAAAAAGTTACCAATTGCACTTGTTACTGTGCGGGAATGTCTATCCCGCACGGGTAAAACCGGTTTGGTCCGTGCGGGAAAGCGGTGGCATCAAAATAAAACCTATGCCAAGTATATAGAAATAGATGAGAAGCTTAGTTCGTATATCTCATTAAATATTGATGACGCAAATGAGGTGTCAGAACTTAAAAGAACATATCGTACCATAGAAAAAAAACATAACTTGATTCAATTCGTCAATTTTTCAATTCTAGATTCATGAATAAATTAGGTTAGGTTTTCCTGTGTCGCGGAGTATCATCCTTATAGTCAAAGATATTCTGAGTAGAACAAACGTCACCACCAGACATAGATCGGAAATTTAGTTCATATAACTGACATTGAATATTACTTGCAAGAATGACATTAAAGAAAGGAGTTGATCTGGACTACTTCGTTCAGCTCGGTTTAATCTGCTGTCATAGACAAATTGGAATTTAAGTTATCAGCACAGATGAGAAATATATTCTGTGGTTATCATTTTTCAATAAAACGTCGATAATATTGTGGTTGAAGTGTTATCGAGTATTCATTCATCTAAGCCAAAAAATCGTTTATAAGATGCAAAGTGACGGAAATATCCCTCCATAAATAGTGGGGGCTGCTATAAGTAAAACTCGTGAGAATTATTGGAAACAATTTCAAGAGGAAGATATGAAATAACATAAACGAATAGAGGGCTCTAAAATTTTCACCAGCACGCCATCTAGAAGATGAAAAATGAATTATTCAGTTCCACTTGTTCATTTTTGTTTTTTCAAATAATCATCGTATAATTTCATATAAATAGTATTTTTCATAACGAGTGCAGAAAGTCGATGATTTTATGCTAGCGTCAGTTTGAAGAACGAAGCGAAGCCGAGTGAGGCTAGACAGGAGCAATGAAAACTGACTTTCCACGAGTAATGAACGATACTTTTCAGGCGACCACAAAAATGGAGTTATACGATAATTATTTTGAAAACAAGATGAACGTTTCATCCTAAGTAGGACCGAATAAATCACTCTTCATTTTCTAGATGGCGTGCTGGCGAAAATTATAGACAACTCCATTCGTTTGTTATTTCGTACCTTCCATCATTTGCATCTTACAAACGTTTTTTCGGATCAGGTTACTAAATACTCAACAATACATCAACCACTTCGAAAAATATTAACGACGTTTTATTGAGAAGGATAACGACAGAATATATTTGTCATCTATGGTGACAACTTAAAGTTAACTTGTCTATGACAGCAAATAAAACGAAGTAGTCCAAATCAACTCCCTTCTTTGATGTCATTCTTGCAAGTAATATTCAATGTTAGGTACATGAACTAAATATCCCATCTATGTCCGATGTTGACGTTTGTTCTACTCAGGATATCTTCGACTATAAGGATGACAGGAAAACCTAACCTAATTTATTCATGAATCTAGAATTGAAAAATTGGCGAATAGAATCAAGTTATGCTTTTCGTTAATAGTACGATATGTTCTTTTAAGTTCTAGTACCTTATTCGCGTCATTAATATTCAATGAGAATACGAACTTAAACCACTTGTCACCACTTTCCCGCACGGATCAAACCGGTTTTACTTGTGCGGGAAAGACATTCCCGCACAGTTGCATGCAATTGGTAACTTTCTGAAATAGGCAAGCGTGACGATATGTGTCACTTTTGTACGTGGTCGTCTGAAAAAATGTCTTTCGTACCTCGTGGAAAGTCTGACTGCATTGCTCATGTCTAGCCGCCTCGTCTCGTTCGTCAAACTGGCACTCGCATGAAATCATCGACTTTCTGCACTCGGTAAAGCAGTGGAAATATTTGTTTCCACGGCTCACCGTATTTTCGACACGATATTCAAACTCTGTTTTGCGTGCAACGCCTGCTAATGACAACATAGTTTTAAAATACGGGTGAATGATTTTCGTTAACGAGCACTGAAAGGACGAACAAAATTTAACCTGTTACGCACGGCAGAAAGTTTCATGGTGCGAGTAGACAGTTAACAAACGTTCTTCTTTATTTTGTAATTTATTTTTCTCAAAAACATAATTTTTAAAATTTACATTGCTTTTTCGGAAAAGTCGGCTCAAGTAAAAATGAATTCTCAAGAGGTTTCAAAGTAATTATGAAACAAAAAATGAAATATATTTTCGAGTTTCCATCAAAACTGTAGTTTTGTTTAGGATGGTGTGCCACATGGATTAATTGCTACATTATTTTCATGGGTGTGCATAAGTCGCTTTGTAAGTTACGAATTCCCATTAATTTTCGAGAGATTTTCGGTTTCGTTGGCGTATTCCAATTTGATGTTCCCTAAATTATTCACCATGTATCCTAAAAAAAATGTATACAAGTTGAATACGAACATCCAAATGTATGAATATTTTATAATTCAAAAACCGTTAACGTGAAACATTGAATCCCACCCAAAAGAAAGGAATACGTAGGCAATAGACGCCTTCACAATTTACTAGAATTATTTATTATCTCTTTCACAACACGAGTTCTATTTCGTCGCACTCAATCATCGTCCTAATAAAAACTCTAAAATAATCGTTTAGCGGAATGACACGTTTGGATTGATCAGTTTTCTATTTAGTATTTGTACGAAGCTTCCAGATATTGTAATTGGATTACCACAATTGCTACGTTCAATGGACGACAATTTCATGATGAGGTCAAAAAAAAATTCCCTTGAGCTTCAACGTTCGGTAAAGAACGTCCCTGGGAGAGCATTATTCTCATCGCATAAATAAACTGATGTGTACACGTGTAATCTTGCCGATACTACAAATGTGTAATCAGTAATCAATCTTATAGATTTATATTACGTAAAAATAGATTCGGCCCGGGCGAGGTATTTGACAGACGCTCGTTTATAACAATAATTGCACAAGAACCGTTTAATATGAAAACGATCCGGATGAGAAAAAAATGTATTTTCCAAAACTTTCAAACTATGTACACCATGAAATTAAAGAAAGACATATAAATAAGACGCCGAAAATTGATTATTTGGAACTTATTGGTTGGAATAAATATTCCTGTTGCGAAACTGTAAAAGATATAAAATCTCCAGGAAAATTTATTTCCGGGCTCCCTTTACCTTTATGATTGTGTTATCATCGTTTCAAGATTACTTTATTTTTCAGTAGCAACACTTTTTTCGATTGGTTTGTCATGAAATATGCGCAGAGGGGAAAACGACTTGAGTGAAAACTACGTGAACTAATTTTCCACAAATTGAGTTTGTCACTAATGAAATCTAAAATCAACACAACACAACTTTTGTCGAGTTGTCATATTACAATTATTAACATTCATAAATATTTAGAACTAGTTTCAAAAAAATTTTTCATGATCGAATTATTATGAAAGAAATTTTTTTATGAATACGTGGGCCAACTGCAAACGTTAGTCCGTTTCGAACAACAAACGCAAACGAAACGCGGAGCCGCATAGCAATCAATATTTTTCTGCCAAAAAATTGTCACAAAATCGTACCGAGTCCAAACTAAATAAATCCATAATCCAGAACCTTAATTGTGTGCAATACGGAGTCCGTCAATAATTGCAATGTTATGAAAACAATTTTGATAATGAAATAAATATTTGGAACATTCGATTCAAACAGTAATAAAATCGATTTTATCGAGGTAGAATGCATTCGAGTTTATATTCAGAATTTGTTTTGATGTTAAAACGAGCGCAAAAATGAGAAACTTCGGAATTTTTCGTCGGAAACCCGTCGACTCAAAAGACATCAATGGTTGAACGTTGAACTGAAACAAAAAAGCGAAGTGCCATTGATTTAAGCCTTCAGTTTCGGAATAACGACAGGCACGGGAGTCCTTTCGTTAAGTACATTCTTTTCACATGCCGGCTTTGCTTTGCATCATTTTCATTCTTGCAACAGATGGGTACGGAATTTGAAGTGAAGAACCTCGTGCGCCTTTGTGCCTGATATTTGACTACAACTGAAAAACTTGGAGTAGTTAATCCTTGTCAAGGGCAGGAGCTTTTCATCTAGCAAAGAAAAAGTGAGCCACGGTTCGAAGTTAATTACGAAGAGCTAATTTTTAACGAACAATCAAATCACTTTTGAACCTTTCATTAACAAGTTATATACTTGTTGTCACCTGACAAGATCGAAATTTTTCTTCATAAGGAAGAAAAATAGAAGAAAATTTTCTGGTTTTGTTTTGTTTATGTGCTCTATCCAAATCCGCGATATTGCCTAATTACAACAGACAAGATTTTATGTTAGTTTTCGTTATTGAATATTTTGACATCTATCAAAAAAGCAAGTTGAATAGCATTCGCGTGAACTGTAGGTAACTGAAACATTTTGTTAGGGAGAGATGAACTACGTCACAATCCACCACCATTAAGGGGAGCACGCATACGTTTGTGAGTACGAGTACTCACGAATTGTTTGGCAACTAATTAGAGTTGGTCGGTTCAAATTAACCTAATTCGACGTTCGCACGTTTCTATAAATAATACATAATAGTAATTTACGGTGAACCGCAGTAGCGAAAAAAAAAAATCATCGTGTGTGTATACAAAATATCGTCACGAGTTGGATGCTATTCTGTTGTTAATAATGTATTGAGTTTTCTAATCGTTTTGAATGCTGGCATAAGTAAAAAACCACAATTGTTTCTACATCAGTCGTGGTAGTTGTTTGAACGACGTCATAAAACATTCCAGTGGTTACTTTGAGTTTGAATAACTAAAAAAACGTTCGTTTTATCCGCTGAAGAGATGGCAAATAAAAGGAGGAAAAAAACATGAAACCGAAATGGGATGTTGAGCTTTCCATCAAATATTAACCTCTTTCGACTTTTTACTCTATTTATGCACGAGTATTAAAGGACAAATCCTGTTGAACTTGTGCGAGAAAATTCGCTGTAATTATCTTCCCAACGTACATTAATAAGAACAATATTATTCTTCCTTTGATGATGATAACGAATTGAAAGTTCAGAATTAACTTGTAACTTAAACCCTAAACTTCAATTAATTTAATGAATGTAATAGAACACCGATTAACCCAGTCGCAATTATCCGAGCTCCAGATTAACCGAGGCAATATAAGAATCTATTAAGGGCAAGATTATCTAAGGTACAGGCGTCTATGCTCCTTATCAAGGGAACTTAAAACCCATTTTGCTCATTACATATCTTAGGGTAGCGTAACGAACCAAGCCTGGGATTCCTTCCAAAGATTATTCATCTGTACATTTTGTTGCTTTTCTAACAATCAAATTGCGTATTAGAATTTTTTGGGTACTTTTAAATTCTGACAACGGGGTAAAACACGATTCAGATTAATGTAACAGAAGGCTGAATATTTTTTAATTTACAAGAGTACTTGTAAATTTAGGCACATGTAATAGAGTACTGTCTAAATTCATGAAATTAGTGTAAAACTGCTGGTAGACATCATGTTTGGGGTTCTTTTTCCCTGTTTATTCCAATATTTCCAATTACAATTACTAAAAGAAAAGGGCTTCGCTCGATTCTTGCTTGACAGCAGCATCGCCTCGCGAGACTCCGTTTCAAGGGCTTCACTCAGGTTATCCCAATATTCAAGTTACAATGACCAAAAAAAAAAAAAAACGGTCTTCACTCGGTTCAGGTCACCTTTGCAAAAATTATTATGACAGTTGTCAAAAAAAAAAATACGTAAAACTTTGAACGTCATTGTCAAATAAAGTTTAAAATAAAAGCATAATAATGAATGGAAAAATTCGTCAAGACAGAGTAATATAGAGTGAGTGAATAATTTAATAGAGATGATGGCGTTTATAAGCTCCATTTATGATCCGAGCTCAACTGAAGTTATGTAATTAATCAATACACGCCAACGTTCCCGATTTATGTGGCCTTATCGTATTCAACTAATCGTTCAGATTTTCCCAATATCTTCGTAATAAATGGAACTTGGTTTAAAGAAATAAATCAATAATTGGCAATGATAAATGGTCGCACGCTTTTCCCTTCCATCGAAATCTCATCTATTCACTTGTTCTTCAATTTTCACTCACTGTACATAAAAAAATAGTTCACTGAAAAACAGTGCGCGACGATGGTCACGCGACATATTTCAATTCTCAACCGATGTATTAACTGCACTTCATCCTTTATAATTAACTTTCGGTCGCCGTTTCACGTATTGAAATTACACTTGATTGCTCACTTTAAACCTCACGCGTGAAAAAGGTCAACGATTGCCACCAATGTTTATGTTTGTGAAGAAGGTTGGAGTTTCAATCAATTTGGTATCACGTTGTCTTTGCTACAACATAACAAAACCGTTTCAGTTAAATTTACATAAAACGACAAAACGAAACTCTGCACACAAGCGAGAACTTCCCCCGTTTTAATATTAATTCAGGGTCGACTTTAAAACAAACACTTCATTTGACTGATTCCCGGGGGTTATGCATTGAGTGATTGGAAGTTGTGTGTCAATTAATATGTAAAATCTACAGAAAACTTCAGTGGATATGTAGCATATGAGCCGTGTAAACCGAGTCAAAAGAATATTTTGGTTTACGATGCCATAAACTCTTTTATTACTGAAAACAACGATGAAGACCAAAATATTTTTATTATTGATGTTTAAAAAAAACCCATAAACCATCAATATCCCATAATCATGTTTTCATTATATTCTTCAATCACAGACGTTGCCACATTATTATCGGGACATCTTTTACTCCATACAATTGGATATAAAACTACTACATTCACAACTTCACCACTTCACAATAACTATTTCCCCGCGTTTCAATTGAAATTGCAACACCTTTTTAAATCTTTTTGGATTGTCTGAACTCGAAAAAACAATGGTTTGAAATCAGTAATGAAGACCGACGTAATAAAAAATATTCCTGGGTGTCGGGATCAAAGAGATAAAAAATATGATTAGCACTTGTCAATATAGATAAAGATTCTTCAAAGGACGCATTCAGAAGTTATCAAGAAACCCAAGTCGTTTAGTGTTGGGAAATAATTCCGAACAATTTGATGATGTCAAATTAAAATCGTTAAAATGATTCAATGCTGAAATTCTTTGTTATCAAATAGAACTCATGACTTTTATTAAACATTTTATCGCGAATGACGTAATCGTCTTTGATGTTATTCGAAAGAATAGCAACAAAATTCTTCGTATGTAACTCTTACGGCCGTTTTATCAATGTCCAGGTAAATAAGCTGTCTGACAGGTAAACGACGTCTGGCAGTTATTTTGTTTATGAATATTTGGTTAAGCAGTAAATGAGAACAAACTTGACCGACGTTTAGAGGCTATCTGTGAGGTAGCTGTCTGACGGATTTACCTGGACGTTGATAAAGCGGCCGTTAGCAGTTTATACTAATCTTTTGGAGGTTTGTGGTCTGCTACTGATAAACTTTTCAAATCTAGTCAGGAGCTACCAAAATTACGATAATCAAAAATATAATTTTCAGAAGTCATTAACGAACAAGTTGGTTTGCGTTCAGATATATTATCTAGAAACTAACTATCGTAACTAACGTAGCGATAGTTGCTGTACTGTTTGGCTAGCGATAAAATATTTTAAACAATTGATTTTCCTTTTTAAGATTATAAAAACGAGTGGACACGTTGTTTATTATATGTTAGACACCGGTCATGTCCCAACGACCCAAATATAAAATTATTAATTAAAATAATTCATATTCGATACGTTGGATATCAATGGATGATTCTTTTTCAAATTAAACAAACGCTCGGAATTTTTTTTGGGAATGCGTACGGAGATGCACCGTGGTGGAAACGACAGCTCAAACCTTCAGCTTCCTCATGCTGTATGCTGTTTATTTTCAATATGAGGATTGAGGCTGCCCTTACCGAAAGTAATGCTTACTCCCATCGAAAAAAATCAATTATCCTCAATTTAAGTGACTTATTCCTGAGGTCATCCATCATCTTTGGGAGTAAAGATTCGTATCCTACATGAAAAAACGAAGAAATTCTCTCATTACAACTTTTTTCAATCACGCGAGAAGAATTTTCGAATTTTACAACCTTCAAGGGGCTGAAACTCGTTTCTGGGATAGGATAACAAAAAAAACATAAGAGAAAAAAGTATTAATTTTTTCGAATCAAATACAAATTTTATATCTTCAGCGGCAAATTTTATTAAAAACATAATTGGAATTTCGGAAAAAATGGTAAAATGGATGTTGGAGTGTTTATTATCGTTCAAACATTGTTGTTGTAATTCAAAGATATGCTAAGACTGTCTTTTTAGATCATGTTCATTATACATTATAGAATGAAAAAAGGTAAGACGAAAAAAAAAACCTTGCCAGGGCAAAATTCCGCACTCCTATAAAAAATTGCGAGCGTCTGCTTGATTTGAAAAAGATCACCCCTATGCATAAACATAAAAAGACCAAATACTCTTATTTCAAATGAAATATATTTCTTTTTATTAGTGTAGATATGTAGTCAGATTCCAGTAATTCACCACCGATTGTCTTTGAAGCCGTTGATTACGAAATCCATCCCGGGTTTCGGCAATAATCACGAGTACGTGCTGAAGCACTGTTTGTGTAGTTTACTTGCCATGGTGAAAGCTTTTGAGCCCCCACCCCTCGATGGTGAATGCTTTTCATTTAGTCACCTACAGCATTTTACTTTTTGTTTGTGTTCTGCCAATTCTTCAATAATATGGCATCAATTTAACATAGCAATAGCGAGAAAACTCCATTTATCATTTAGATGAGTGTATTTAGGGCAAATTCGAGATTATTACAGCTCATAACGATTATGTACAATATTACGGATCGTGATAGATAAGCAAGTCCAATATTTTTGTATACTTCAAACTGATATTGCAAGTATCGATCAAATAAATTGAAGACAAAAACAGATCCGGACTAGTTATGTTATCACTGAAAGTTGAAAACAACGACTTGCAGTCTGCTTTAGATTGAAAAAAGAAACACTTAATAATAAACCTACTTGAAGAATATATTCGTCACTGAAAAGAAAAACCCAATAATAATGTGTTGTTAACTTACGCCGTATTTAACAAAAATACTGTAAAACAATTAGAAATATGTTAACGCAAATTATTAGTGATTTACTTGTTGAAAATTAGAAGTCAAAGACTTGTTCTCTCAGTAAAACCAATTAATCATAATTACGTTATGCATTGTTTTTCAATGATTTATAATTAATTAGAAAATTATTAATGTCGCTATGTAGTCCTAATTAATTTTTCATTGGCTAAAATATCTGTATCCAATGACAATGTATTATAACAAAAGAACATTACACCAAAATTTGAAAAACAAGAAACAATAGGTAATGAATAAATCGTTGCATTCATGAAAATTAATAATATGTTCCTCATTTTTTCAATTTATAAAAACCCGATTATAATCGTCTCGTTAATTATTTCTTTGAAAAGCAGTCATCGTGGCGTACTATTTCCAAATCGAAAACCGAACTTTCCGAAAGAAATCAACGAGCCTTTTTTAGAGTTGTAACTTTACAATATTCACGTTATTGGAAAATTGAATCCCTTAACCAGTATTGATCGTTCGAATCCTGTGCAAAACAAGTAATTGCATATTCATTAAGTAGCGTAGCCATTAGTTTCAACTGTGAAAACATTTTATCTCTTCCGTATAAGCAATACAAAATCGAGTTCTTCGGCAAGTAACGATTTACGTCCGTTTTGTTTCCATCACGAATGAGGCATTCAATCGATTTTTCGCAAAGTGATTTGACAACAACTGAAAATAAAACTTAATTTAGAGTTTGGAATTTTATTTCACGTAGCGTCGTTGTGAGACTCCAAAAGAGACAATTTGGATTTGAAAAAAGAGGATGTATACATTGTTCATTGGTTTTAATAAAAAAATTTATGATTCGATAACCATTTCGCTTGATATTAATTACATTGTAATCTGAACATTTTTTTTTATAATACACAATTTGACACTTTTCAAGACAAATTCTTGTCGAAACGATATTTTTATCGATTACAAAACAGTTTATAAAAGATAAGAAATTCCCTTAGTAATCGTATCATATCTCAAAAATAGCGTCACTAAAACCACAATAACGTAATGACTGATGAGTAAGAGCGAAAAAGCTTAATACTTGGGCTACAAAGTTCAAAGGCTTTTCGAAATTAATATAGTCTGTTATCTATGCATCAGGCGGACGTCATATCTTCTGGACGTCAGTTTCCATGGAACTTAATTTCAAGTGATTCTTGTACACAAAGAGGAATTTAAATTAGATAAAAATTAGGCGAACAAAGTTTCTATTTTAATTTAGACTCCTTGGTTCTATTTACTATTGTAAAAACGTTATAGAAGTTGATTAATACAAAAATTCAAAGATAAAGGGAAAAATGGAATACTGTTCTATGACACTTGAAAATGCATGGTGTTGATTCCGCTCAAACAATCAGATTTCTTCATTCATATTGTGAATATGAGAAATAGAGTATACCGCAAGGAATAATGAACTACATTGATATTCATTGTGTTTACAATGATGAGAGGAACAGCCAGTGTGCTAGAACTCCTCCATTTGTTACTTTTGGTTCACAGCCAAAGGAATGTCAGCGAAAAGGTCAAACATTGTGTTTTACAAAAAGTTTAAATGAACAGCACCTTAGGATTTCATCCTATTTTAATCCACACTCTCCAAGTAGGGAATGTTTTTTCTTTAAACAGTGGTTCTCAAATCTACGACAAATGGAATTTTTTCTACTTGAAAATTAATGAATTAATGCGTTTCATATAATTGATGGACACATTGAAACATCATTTTTTTACGTACAACATGACTTCCACTGTGTGATCGCTTCTTCAACTCTTTCAGTAGATTTTGGAAAAAAATTCAGTTCCTTAAAACTTCAATAATCCCTTTGATTTCCAAGCAATCTTTGCGAAATTCCAAGGAAATCTCACGTTTCCTGTGAAATTTCATCAAAACGTTTACGAGTTTCTTTGAAAAATTGGAAACTTTTTTTTCAGCTTCCCTTACAATGTTGAAATTTCAGGAAGACCGAAAAAAACCTTCTAAAATTCGAAGAAAGTTTTGGTTTATTTCAGAAATTCCGATTATCATTTTTAATTTTCTCAAGTATTCAGGGAGACTCTGCAAAACAAAATGTTGGACTCGAATTTTCTGTCGAAATATACATTTGATTTTCACATTACTATAAGAGAAATTCAGTTAAAATTGTTTGATAAATTTCGTTTTCAATTGCCCTGGACTCTGAGGAAATCAAAAAAAAAAGTAAAAAAAGATATGATAGAATTCAATGGCTTATATTTGAAATTTCGGGAAATTAAGTGAAAAACGTTTCGCGAAACTGATGAATTTTTAACTTGGAGTTTTGCTAAGTTGACGTCAACTTACCGAAAAGTTGACTTAGAAAAAAACTACTGAAATGACAAATGAATTTTTTCATGAATGTTTCATAGAGATATAGCCGAAAAAACTGAGAAAACAATGAAGTTTGAAACTGTTGTTTTGGTAGCGAAACGACGATTTGAAAAAAAAACTACTGGAACCACCATCTTCTTTTTTCCCGAATTATGACACTTTTCAAAGTTGTTTCGCTAAGTTCATTAAATAATGGTGAATAGTCAATGAATAGTGAACGACATTTTAGGGTCATAGAAGAATTCGGGTTATCTCTATGAACTGCCGCAATCGACGATTTTTTAGGTTAGCAATGTGTCAAAAGCATAACACGGTATTAATAACTTCGGTAATGAATTCTTGTTTTGGAAGTATCGTAATAGTTTCTAGGAGGAAATCCGCGAGTTTAGAATCACCTTGATGAACGGATAAAGTTCGTTCGAGAATTGGAAAATAAATTGTGGTTGCCGCTATCGAACTCCTGAATCCGGTACATAAAGCGAGATTAGGTGACTAAAGCCGGACCTGGTCGAGAATAATTCGGAACGATACGTGAATAATATAATAAAATGAAAGAAACGTTTCAAGCAAATTAGTAGGAAATTTCGTTTCTAATTATTAGTTAAACATGGGACTATTATCGGCGGTTTTATCGATAAATCGAAAGAGAACGAATTCGTGGTCATAACCTCACTTCGCGTAATGCCAAATTAATTGGTGGTCTTGAAATATAATTCGGTTCTTTTCGAGATAATAGCAGTGAATTCAAAATGATCGGGAAAACGATGATACCAATTTGAGGTTGGGCTCAGCACACGATCTAGTTCGCGGTTCCAAAACGACATTGAACCGTTAATCCGTCAAGGAAAATATTAATCAAGCGGGAAACTTCTATTTTAGTGTAATAGAATCAGCACATCCAAGTCTGACGATCCAAACGCGTCATTCTGAATGGTATCTATCAACTGACTGGATATTAGAAACGAAGTCAAAAAACCTGTTATGCGATCGCCATTGACTGTTTTCGTACATAGAAAGAATTAATGAATCACCGAAGTATTAATCGTTACGGAGAAACGTCAATTTCCTCTTGAAACAATGTTTGTTCGGATGTTATAACAGAAAAATGAAAAAATTAACACTTACAATTGAATGTTTCGCAGAAGGTTGGGATCGAAATGATATTCACCAAACAGGTAATTGAAGTAAACTCATAAGAAACTAAGAAGTCACGAAATGAACACAGTCACAGCCAGTTTTTCGATAAATTAGCCGTTTAGCCACCCGAGCACATGCCCTGTCTCAACACACAACTCCTCGTCGCGGCAAACTCAAACTAAATAAAGTGAAATAAAACGCGAACGGCCAACGTGGTGAACAGTGAACGCCTATGCACTTGAGCAGAACAGGCGACCAGCAGCGGCGCGGTCGGTTTGTCGGTTCCTGCGTCCGTCGTCGTCGTCGCTCGACGCTCGTCGATTCTCAGCCCGGGTTGTCGGTTTGCGCGTGGTTCGAATGGAATGTAACAGTGAACTTCGCGCGCTGTTGCCGTTTCGCCTATCGGTTCGAGATCTGACGATTTCAAGGGCGCCGCGGCGGGATTCACCAGACGTTCGAATTATGTAATGACGTAGCTGACACGATCATTATTTTTCGAAAATAAACCGACGGCCATATGCGCCCCCGGGAAAAGCCGTTCGGACGGCCTTTTCCTAGACATCGAAGCATCCGATCGATACGAATAGCTCGCTAACCTTTCCGCTCGGTTATACATATTCGAATATCGCACGGCAAAAGTAATGCAAATCCCGGCTGCTCGATACCAACGTGCGTTCGCTTCGCGGAGGAACGCCACCGCTGCCGCTTCGGGGAACTGCCGAAAATTGCCCATTTTTCCAAATCCCCAATGAATATTCAATGATTGAGCGAGTGAAAATTTGCTCGATCCCCTCAGACAAACATCGGTTGAACCAGCAAACCCCGGGGACATTTAACATAATTGCCAACAGAAAATATGCTAATGTAAAAATCTTCTGAGCTCGTCTTTCCTTCGATTTATTTTTGCAAATACTGTACATATTTCAAACATCACATTCAAAAAAGATTTAGTATTGAATAACTGTCGGCTTCAAATGTGAACGGCCACTATATACGCTCCGATCACTATACACGCGGGATTCTCTGGGGCTACGATCCGATTAATATACAACACCATAACACTGCACATTTTTGTCACTATATCATCCATAAATCAGATTGCAATATATGCATTTGTAATGCGTTAACCATTCCGTGAATTTCGTGGTGAAAAACTACATTTTTTTTTCATTTAATTTGGCTGCGCACGACCCACATGGGATAATGTAAGGTTGATCTGTCTATTCACTTTAACATAAAACCTCATTACCTCATTTCTGCTTAATTTTCATCCCGAAAAACTCAATACAGATAGAAATTTTCGAAGACATTTTGTTATTTTTGTCATTTTTCTTTCTATTTTTTTTTCTGAAGATTGCCTTTTTCAATCATACAAAAGTCGATGTGTTGTCGATAACTATTCACTTTGATTCCAACATACACCCCAGACTACCATTCATTTAGGCCCAGGCATGTATCCAAGAACACTGGCACTGGAGGCAAGTCCCGCTTGTTACAATACCTATAACTCAAGATCAACTTCATGAATTTGTCTTTGTCGTGAAAAGCGGAATAACTATTTGAAAGACTGAAGAAAGTGACAATAAAATGAATCGTTTTCCCATCCTGGGTTTTTCATTGTTGCTGCTTGTTCTGCCACAAGACCTGCTTCTTTTATCGCCAATTCTTTGTGTGACCTACCAAGTGTGTCATTACATGTGTCGTCCCATGGTATAAATTTTCCTTCCTGCCATGAGATAAGGGTCATTCCATCTGGTCTGTTCAAATGATTTCTGGACAGACCACATGGTTCCAAGCGAGTGCTGTTGATTTCCAGACGACGGCTGTATCTTCCGCTTAATCCATACTCATCTACTTCCTCACCACAGATGCATGTGTCGTTTACATATTTTCAAAGACAGTCGTAAAGCTACTATGATTCGGACCTTTCCTGCTTCACTGGAGAAAGTCTTCTTCTAATGAAGGTTGGCTACAATTTCGGCAAATCTCTCTCTGTCCTGTGCTATTCTTATCAGTGACTCAGAATTTAGACCAGTCCCGTCCCTAATATTTTTCAATCACGAGCATTGCCTCCTGCCCGGTCCTCTTTTTCCCTCAATCTTGCCCTCCATTATCAATTGGAGGAACTCATATCTCCTTACTCTCAGATAGTCCCAGATAGCTCGTCTTGCGTTTTTTGACAATTTCCAGAAGCTCTCTGCCTACATTCATCCTTCTTAGAACAGTTTCGTTGGTGAGATGTTCTGTCCATGATATTTTGAGCATTCTACGCATCACCCACATTTCGAAGGCTTCCAATCTTCGCATCGATCGTATTCCCATCGTCCATGATTCGCTACCATATAAAAGTATTGAGTAGATATAAGGTTTAATGAATCTGTATCTGGTGTTGAGTGATAATGTGGGATTTGTTAGGAGTCTCTTCATTTTAATGAATGTGCTTCTTGCGTTCTATATACGGCAACGAACCTCTGTTTCTGGGTTTGTATCTTTTGTTATCCAGCATCCAAGGTATTTGAACTTATCTACCTGTTCTATTTGTTTGTTATATATAGTTATACAAGTGTTCATATCTGTATTCTTAGAAATTACCATTGTTTTTGTTTTTTCGGTGTTTATTTTGAGGCCGAAAGCGTCGTCTTCTCTGGATACTGCGTTGATGAGGTTTTGAAGTCCTTCTTGGCTATTGGCTATTACGATGGTGTCATCTGCATACCGTATGTTATTCACTAAGCGTCCATTCACTTTCATACCTTCTTGGATGTTTATTAGTGCTCTCTGGAATATCTTTTCTGAGTATATACTAAAGAGAGTTGGGGAAAGTATACAGCATTGATTAGGTTTGTGTCATTTTGATCTAGCCCTTGTTCATATAGGAGATCGATTAGCTTTGTATGTTTTACTCGGTCAAAGGCTTTTTCGTAGTCTATGAAACATAGATGTACATCTTGCTTCTGGTCTCTACATTTTTGTAGTAGCACAGTGAGCCCAAACAGAGCTTCTCTTGTTCCAAAACCTAGACGAAACCCAAATTGTTCCTCTCCTATATATTGATCACATTTTGTGTATATTCGTTGGTGTATGATCCTTAAGGCTATCTTCAGTACATGACTCATCAGACTAATCAATCTATACTGTGAACGACTGTTTGCTCTGCTCTTCTTAGGTATCGGGATAAATATGGATTTGACCCATTCCTTTGGAAGGTTAACCGTGCAATAGATCTTGTTCATGAAAGCTGTTAGTAGGTTGAAGTTTTCATCATCTAATAGTTTCAGTATCTCAGTATAAACATTATCCACGCCTGCAGCTTTACCTGTCTTTGCCAGTTTTATTGCATATTTCACCTCTGAGGTAAAAATTATTAATGGTTGCTCTTCCTGACTCGTATGTTCTGGTGCCATTCTATTATCATTGAATAGTTCCTATATATATCCTGTCCACATTTCCTCTATTTCCCCTGGGTTTATTATTTGTTTGTGATAATCTGTAGTCAGAACACCTTCATGATGAGTTCTTCTTTTAATCCCGGTTATCTCTTTTATTTTCTTGTATGTATTGAAATCATCATGGTTTCTTTGTAATTCTTCCAGCTCCTGGCATTGTTCCTTCATCCAACTCTCCTCTGTCTCTCTTATCAGTTTTGTGATCATTTTGTGAACTTCTTTATACTTGATGACGTTTTTGTGTTTATATTCTCTTCTTTCATCCATCAGCAGAAGTATTTCTTCGGTCATCCATTTCTGTTTCGCTCTTCTCCCCTGAATTCCTATTTTCTTTTCCTGCACTTCGTGTATCAGTCTTTTAAAAGACTGCCAAGTGTTCTCTATGTTTTCTGTGTTTTCCAGGTGGAGAAAGTCATGGAACCTCTATTTTTTGTATGACAATAGCATCCCAATACTTTTGCAATTTTAGATTTTCAGGTACAGTATCGTATACTTTGTGCTAAATCTGGAACTGGTTAATCTGATTCAGTATTCAACATCAAATTGACAAGCTTAGCGGTTGCATCTCAAGAAGAGAGGATTGCAGGAAGGCAAAAGTCCACGATTTTTCTAATTCCAATGCAACTTTTTTGTGAAGGTAGTGCCACTGTGATATGGACCTTATTTGGCAAATATTCAAGGCAGGATTTGATTTGTTGATCAGAAATCAATGTCAGTGATCGTTACAAAAGTTAAAAGTGCATTTCTCATACTCATTCAAAGTGTTATGGTTTTTTTCATTCAAAACCTTCACTTGGAAATCCATTCAAATGAAGCTGTTTAAAACGGTTTTTTTTTTCTATTGGAAAATCATTTAAATGTAGCTTCAATTGGTTTACGATTTCGTGGCCTAGTCTGAAGTCGAACACTCTCTTTGAGTGTAGAGGCCCTGATTGTTTGAAATCATCAGAGGTTTCGACATCTTCGATGCAGTCTGCAGAGACAGCCAGTACACTATAAAAAAGGGTTTTCCGTTGCGAGCTATAGTTGCTCAGACGACAAAATCAATGTAGTATCGTAACGGTCCAAAATCCAATTAAGAAAAATGATGCTGTCGCGTCCATTCTCTGCTTCATATGAGCTCAAATAAATAATTTCCTTGTAATATTCATGTAGGTGTTTTATTTTAAGTAGTGCCAGATCTCCGATAATTTTCTCAAGGTAAGTTACACCATTTATTTATACTGTCAGTTTTTAATATGCTAAAATTCGTTTCTTCAAGCACGTAAATCGATTGCGGCTGAGAAGAGAAAAAGATTGGACGTAGTAAGTAATAAATCGGAAACAGCTGTAACAGTAATAAAAATTTTCAACTTCACTCTTCCCGATGGCCTGGAATCGACAGATTAGGGTGCCGTAAGCGTGTTGCCAGTTTTCCACGGCAAATCCGTTAGTCCCACAATCGTAGGAACATTGTGAAAGGCATGCCGAAAGGCGGTGCCTGGGTGCCGAATTGATTTTCTCGCGCGATTCCTGGAATACTCGATGGATTCGATAGAAGAGATGGCGACTACAAACAGTCTGGGTTTCCTCGAACCGAACAATGTTGTAATGATGAAAATATCCGAGCCTTTCGCGAAACTTAATTAACCGAACCGAAGTCATGAGTTACACGGTAGCTGTAATAACCTTAATGAGAGAAAGGCGGGAATTGGAACACGTGCACGCTGGTTCATTTCCACAATGGTTTTTAGTGCGCGTTCGTAATTCAAAATAACCCGCGTCTCATCGTGGATCGAAATGACTCACATGAGGTACATTCGCACGATTATTTTCGAACGCGATCTGGCTGGAACTTCAGACAATGACACAGATTGCTGAGAATGAAACGATATTTCCGTGAATTCGCCTCGCTCATTTCACACCCAAATGAAGTTCCATCACGATGTCATAATCTAAGTGACAGACATACTCTTCAAGTGTCTTTAAAGAGACGCGACGAAGCTGCTCTTCGTATTCGAGATTCAACTGTTTCCCTCACTATACCCATCACCACCACTCAACCACTCCACATCGGCAAGGACAAATATTTTCTCCCAAAAAGGAAATGTAATTTTATAGCAAATCAATCGATGACCTTTCAGGAGAAATCCCCGGCGCCAGTATAGAGACGTTATGTCACCAAATACGATCAAACATACAATTTCGAAGCCATTCAGACTGACCACCAAACCCCTCGTATCATTTCATTAATCGAAAAGTTTGCTGAACCGAACGTATCAAATTACAGTCGACGTGGAATTAATTATTTGGAACTGCTAATTAAAACAACTTCCGAGGATAAATTTCAATTAAAAGTTTGTTTCGGACGATGATGTTATTCCATAACTGCTATGATAGGTGAGTGAATTCCATTCATTTTATTGGAGCGAACTATTCGTGGGAAATATGCCAAAAAAATTTCCACTGAACTATGACAATATTTGAGTTCGAGATAGCAAAACCCTGCATCGGATTATTCATTCTCTCATTCCCGATCGTGAATATTTACATATTTGAATTTTGAATTTCTCTAATCCATTTTGCCTTTCCGAACTCCTTTTGCATTCGAAACTGAGGAGTTATGGCTCCTGATTTTGAGGAGTCGAATGCTTTAATTTGTTTTATTATAAAAGCTTCGAATCTCGTTATACGAATTCGTCCTAAATCTTTTGACTGTGTTTAATTTTAAAACATTTTAATAGTTGAATGGATGTGCCAAATGTTGGTGTTTTGAATATGCAGTTGAATGAGTTTGAAGAATGCTTTTATTTACGTGCTCCCAAGTTTCCACCCTAAGTTTTTCTGCTTTTGTATAAACAATTCACTTCATTCAGCTCGACTCTGAGCTAACTATTGGCTTCTTACACAAACAGTGAAAATATTTTTTTCAATGAAACGCTTCGTTAACCTTCATTCATATACTGATACAATCCGAAAATTTTCGAAGAGCAGTGCTATTCGTTGCAGACTGTTCGAAAAGTGAACAGCAGAGAGCTTTCAAGTTAATTCTTGTAATGAAATATAGAAAATGCAGCATGTACGTTTCTAAATTTAATTATTTTCCAAGTAACTTACGAATATTAAACATCGCCATGAACTTCCTCGATGCCAAACTTGAAAACATTTTTCGATCCACTTACTGAAAGTTAAAAGTCTCCCTTGTACCGATTTTCCACAATTATGACTTCACTCCAACCAACAGGAACTGTAGTAACTCGACCAGAACGTCGTTCATGGTTGGATGAAAATTCTACAGAATGCATTATTTTCGTCGACACGTGCACTCTCTTATTCAATCAATATCCGGAGTTCTCGAAGTCCTCTTGGGAAATTAGAACAACGCGTTGCACAAGATATTTTCATGAACCGAAACATTAAATTCGATTATTTCCACATGATAACGCAAAATTCTATGAAAATGCAAAAATTTTAATGAATAATTTGATGTTTTCCTTTGTATTTTTCATGGTTCCATAGTGCAGTATTCATTGTGAATTCTTTGAAATGTTGGAAAACAGATATTTTTAACGTATTACTGGCATGTCAAAAATTGTTGTTTATGCATCAGGATGTCTTGAATATCCAGTTTCACACGTTTCTAAACATAGAGAGTCCAATATGTTAGACTTCCTCGACTACGCAGATTATAACCATTTCAATTCGTACATGCGGAGAAGACATTTTGAGTATCGTAGAAGATCATGATGAAATATTAAAATATTCAAGCTTAACGACCGAAATTTACCTCTTGGTCGATCTACTCTTAGAAAGTAGTAACCGTTATGTTGTAAAATATGGTTCATAAGTCATAACGGATATGATTTGAAAGAGAATCCTTCGTTGGATTCACAGATGAATCAATAAAATTTATTCATCATCATAAACCCGCTCGTCGCCCATTTTCCTGCCAGTCATTCGGAAATATTGTCGTTAACCGTGACCGATCACCACATTATATGGTTAGCGTAAAGAGCTGGTGGATTCTTATTTGGGAATTTGATACGTATCCTCTTCATGAGGAAATTCACCATGAAAACCTTTTTTTTTTGAATAGGGATATTAAATTACGTAATTAATTACATGTTAAATCCAAGTTGTAGGTATATCATATCGATGGCGGTTGAAAAATAAAAAAGAGTCGCTTTATCCTCGATAGGACTTGATTGGATTCAGTTGTGAACGACACGAATCTAGGTTAATGCTTCGACAATTCATGTTGTAACTAGTTGAGGGGGTTCCAATTTCCAACTCTATTGCACGTATGCGATGCGATATGAGTGAAGATTGAAATTGTCCCCACTGTTGGAAGTATGGAGGAAAATTTGATGAGGTCTCCAAAATTTAGGAACAGTCCTGTAACATGACGTCACTCGGCTGCTGCACGACACACTCGTTTCTCGGCGTGACGATCGATCTCGTTCCTCTCACAATATAGGGCGAGCGGCTGCCAGCAAACACATTACGCCGACATGAGATATTTTTGCCAGGAACTCGAGCAATATCGACGATATGACAACTATTCCAACTTGGCACAAAATACCAGTTTTTACTGGATTAGAACACGGACGTAAGAGGTCGCGTATAGCGTTCGACTTATTTTAGAAAAAATCGAGGTACAAGCGGCGAACATGTGGCATTCGTGACGTAAAGATATGTATTTTTGGAAAAAGGCTTAGGGTTGTGTTGGAAGATTTCGTGAAGCCTATTGCCGATACGAACGACGCCAATAATGGAGCGAATCGTCGATTGTTCTAGTTTTCGCAAGCAGCTCTGAGGGGTGGGTGGCAAGAAGAGGGAATCATGTGTAGGTTGAGCGCGAACCTCCTAGTTCCGAGTTCCTCCATTTATTGATGACCTAGTTTAAGGCGCCGTGGCCTACCTCCTTCGGGCTGGCAACGACTTGTATCACTTCGAATACTTTGTGTACTTACTTGATGCCTTGGTCCAATATGTTCCGGCTATGTCTTCTGACCGGTCGCCCCGGACACTTGTCGTCCCCCGTGTACCTTTCGAGCGTCGGTCTCGGTCAGGTTAACATTGGTCAACCCGTTACTATTATTACTAATAAGTGGGCGCCGTTCGGACGGGGCACCCACGCTACTGAGACACTTCCACACACTCAATCTCACACCACTCCGAGCCGTTCTGGCCGGTGGACATGAACAGTCCGGTTCCGACTCACAAATGGTGACTGCTGCCGACTGATTTTAATGCAAAACGACGCCGTCGGGGGCGCTGCTGCTATTGCTAGACCTGCACCTGCTTCATAGGGATCGCGAGAATCCATCAGTTATAAAAGGAAAAAGAGATGTGCTACTGCTCACGCCCAGAAGATCTGCTGCGTCCGAAAGCTCGCGATGGTTTATGCGCCGCGACGCTTGGGCACAGGCGCCATGGATTCGAATGTGGCGGAGGTCATAGCGACCCAGTTTCTCTTAAGGCGCTCCAAACACTTCCGCTCTCCTTGCTCGATTGCCTATTCTCCCACGGCAATCGAAGGATGTGGAATTGGAAATTCAATGATGGCGGCTATCGTGGTAACGATTTTTACCATGAGCTTCATCCCTAAAGTAAAAGAAAATTTCCTCTTTTTTTCAAGCTGGAATGAAATTAACTCAATACACAAGTTGCTGACTTTTGTCCACACTTTGTATTATACAGATGATAAGTGGGGAACCAATGTGGCCAGTTAGAAGGTTCTAATAAAAAGAGCGCAGACGATTTATTTCAAAAATAGATCGATTTAAAGCTGAAGTTTCCTATTGAATTCGACAATTGGACATGAATAATTGATCCTAAGGTATCAAAAAAAAAACAAAACATCCGTAAACTCCAAATCTTTAGATCTGAAACTAAGTTAAGCAAAGGGTTTAGTAAAGAACATAAGTATCAGATGTTGATTTGGTGTTTATCGCTGTTCCTTGTTGAAACATGAGGGACATTTAATATATTTTAGTCATCGGAGTGATTTATTAATGATGGGAGTAATTAAAATACTGCATTAGCTAATGACCGCCCCGAAAGGATATAAATATAGAATAGAATTTAATTATTATCAATGTTATCCCAGTGGATTAAGTATGACCGATATGTTTACAAATTTTAGCATCACGATATAAGGATGAATACCAACGAAATTTGACTAAAACTTTGCGATTCGAGTTTTGAACAACTGAAACTATGTTCCAGGATGATGAAAATATTTTCGATTAACTTGTGCTCTCACTTTTCCCTTTAAATAAATAGTCAATGGAGAAATTTAATGGAAAAAATTAATTATAGGTAGTGACTCAGAGGAAATTGTTCAGGGTTGAGAGTAGAATATGAGGTCTCCATAAGGACTGCTATCGAGCGTCCTAGTGGGTGAGGTGCAGTTCAAAGTTTTGAAATCACACCTTTTCGCTGCTAGATTTTAAACTATTGATTTTCTTGAAAATATCTTCAAACAAATGTTTTAGATGCCAGCAATGCCTTCACTTTGAATTTGGTTTCGTTCAATTCGGGTTGACGGTTAACAAGAAAACTTGGAAAAACTTCTCAAAACGTGATATTTACGACGCCAAATTTTCTTTGATATTTTTCATCATTTTAAAATGAAACTCTTATAGCATCAAATTAAACTTATTCAAAAAAAAAAAAAATTATTACGTTCATCGTTCACGAGATATAGCAATTTGTTTATAAAAAACTGCCTTTTTCACGACAAAACGTGCTAGTTGTCGACGATATTTTTCGCGAGAAAATGAAACTTCTGGAGGTCAAAATAAACCGTCTAAGGCTATTTGTTTATAAAAAAATGTACCTTATTTTCAAAGTCGTAAAAAGTGGTCTTTTTCGCATTTTCTAGTCAGAAAATTTTCAGTAGAGTAAAATATGGGTCTATACTACGCAAACAAAACAAATCGAAAAGTATTGCTGACAACTAGCACGTTTTGTCGTGAAAAGGGCAGTTTTTTATAAACAAATTGCTATATCTCGTGAACGATGAACATAATAATTTTTTTTTGATTGAGTTTAATTTGATGCTATAAGAGCTTCATTTTAAAATGATGAAAAATATCAAAAAAAATTGGCGTCGTAAATATCACGTTTACAAAAAACGACTATTTTGAGAGATTTTTCCAAGTTTTCTTGTTAACCGTCAACCCAAATTGAACAAAACTAAATTCAAGGTGAAGGTATTGCTGGCATCTAAAACATTTGTTTGACGATATTTTCAAGAAAATCAATAGTTTAAAATCTAGCAGCCAAAAGGTGTGATTTCAAAACTTTGAACTGCACCCCCACCCACTAGGACGCTCGATAACAGTCCTTATGGAAACCTCATATTGTACTCACAACCCTAAACGATTTCCACTGGGTCAATACCTGTAATTAATTTTTTTTTATTTAGCACTAGAAATTTCTCTATTGACTGGACTAAAAGAAATATTGACAAACATGGTGATAAAGGGTCTACCAACGAATTGCACCTATTTCGTTTCAATTACACATTGTTTTGAAATTGGAAACCTGGAGGATGAAATGGTTAATTCTCTTAAGTGAACCGGTCGACTCTATTTTTCCGACCCTAAAAACCAGTGAAGGGGTAGTTCGTCCATTTGATAGCAAATTTTTGAAAATCTACTATTGAATCATGCTTTTTCATTCATTCACATAACTCGCACAAGCCTTACGTTTTCTGAAGAATCCTGATCTCGAAGTCTACATCAGATATCAATTCGGTTGAGGAGGTTGTGGAAGAAGGAGTATTGTTTAGCTGCCTACAGTTTATCCTCTACAATCTCCACAGCGCAATTGATATCTGATGTAAGCTTCGGGATTACGATTCTTCGCGAAAACGTAATACATGTACGAGTTATGTGAATTTTAAAAATATATACTTCAGACATTCGAATCGATTTAAGAATATTTGAAGAAGGTTTACTCTTTTGGCTTCTATTTAAACATCGTGAATGAAGATTGTTATTCATCAGAATATTGAATTAATCTGTAGCTATAATCAGCAATGAGTATTAGACTATCCTACTCTGCATTGAATGAAATCCCTCACTTTTTTCAATGGAGAAACCCTCTGTAAAAAATACAAACTAATATCTTGCTCGTATTATACGTTATATATTTAGAACTTTCCCAAGTGTTGTTATCAATTTTCCAGATCTCGATAACGTTCGTTTGTTTTCTTTATCGGATAATCGATTTTCAATAAAAAAGTCTAATATTTGTTCTATTTTACTTCATTCATTTCTAATATACTAGTTTAGTTCTCCAGATAATTGTAATCAGACAACGACTTGCGAAAAAGATGAGATGAAATCAAAATAGAAGGAAATGTTCTAAAATAAAATTACCAATTATTGATGTTTTTTAATCGCAATTCCATTGAAATGGGGAAGAATTCGTCATTTTCCGAAGTTCAATTTGCTAAAAGGAAAATCGCTTTCGTTTCCCAAATATTTCATGCATTCCCACAGTGTGATAATGACACGTATACGGCCAATTATGGAATTATTAAACTTGTGATTCATACATTCGTATGCATCATTATTGACGCTATACTAGTCGCGAACTGTTTATCCTCAATTGGTGCGTTGAATCGTAATTGGAGCGATAGTGATAAAATTTGTTGTAATGGCATGAATGAAAACAAACTCAATTAGATCTATAGAAAATGTCGATTCATAATTGAATTCGCAGCAAGGAAAGTAGCAAGTTATATCACGAGTGAAAATAAATCATGTCTTTCTAAAGAGAAATGAACAAGAAGGACGACTGTTAATCGTATAATTATGCATAATTTAGATCACGGTTCCAGGTATTAAAAACTCACCTATGACGTTGAAATCTAATTTGCTCAGAAGTATCGGCAAAGAAGGTGACGATTAAGTCAATATTTATCCAAACCAATGTCAACTCATAGCCGGCTCTCGTAATCGTCAACGCGGAAACATGGTAACTAGTCTCGCAAATTACATATTTTACGAAAATAATCTACCGGTTATCAGTTTCTTTTTTATCGTTGTAGTACGAATCACTTCTCAAACTATTTTATCTCATGTTTTACGGACAAACATATTAATCCACATCACTAGGTATATACTGATCTGAAACAGATCGCGATTGAACACGTAGTACTGCCATTAATTTAAAAAACTGAAATTACTCGGATAATTTTTATTAATTTAAAGTAATGTATTATAGTAATGAGAAAAGAATAAATAAAGAATATAGCGAACGAGTATTTGAAAATAAGTTGATTCTTTCTCTCCGTTAGTCATTTCTATCACAATCGATTTGTTGGCGTCTCTTCGCTAATAAAATCTCCAACTGACTGGAACCGAATGTGCGAAACTGTAACAAAAAGTCATCTGAAATGTAGAAGAAAATCCAAACGACCATCGAAAACATTATTGATATAAAACGTTGATGATCTGTTAATTACTATCCCTTAAAATGAAGCAAGCAAACTTCGCTGGGATAGACGTTGAAAAAACGAAACGATTTTATTCGTCATCCAGTTCCCGCATCGCGTTCGCTTTCTTTCTTCCGAACGACGGAAGTAATGTACTGTGTCGGGATATAAATTAAAATATACTCACCCCGCTAAGACTTTTCTGAAGACTGAGCTGGGAATAGAGGCGTTTCCCCTCGGGAATCCCACAAATTTCTTGCAATTTCGATTTGGAAAGGAGGAACATTTCCTCACCAGTAAAACCTCTAAATTTTTCGCACACCTCAGAACTGAAATTCTTCGCCACAAGCCATTCTCGTAACTCGTCGGGACTACTCTTCTTATCAATGAAAGCGCTAGGTGTTTTTTTAACGTCTACCAACCGTTTACAACCCCTACTGTTGTTCGTGTTGAAGAAATTATTCAACTCGTCTTTAATGTTTGATGTATCACTACTTTGAGAAGATTCCCTCATTCTTCGAGGAATGAGATTCCCTTCCGAAGTTGGAGAAATGGGGGGTGGAGGCGGCGGAGGTATGGGAATAGGTGTTTCATCTAGCCGCAAAGATTAATAATTATCAATACTAACCAATTCTAACGTTTATACCATTACCTCACTTACAAAAGCTTTGCTGAAATCAGGTGCAGATATGGAAATGAAAAGAATATGGAAAATGAATGATGAATAATCAGACAAAACGACATATATGTATCCATTACAAAAATATTAGTAGACTAACGATAAAATATAATTGGAATTAAATGCTAATTTCACCAATTAAATATTCCGATCTATTTGACATACATATTTTTTAGTGAAATTTCAAAACCATCTCATAACAAATACACAATTTGATAATGTGGTAGGTTTCCATAAATCTAATTCGGGACATGATTCGAATTTCTAATATCTTTGGGAAGAAACTGTTATTACATATTGCCAAAGCTTAAGAAACAAAATAGCAAACAGATAGAATGCACGGAATGGACTAGTATCACTGATTAATGATATCTTCATTCTAGCTCGTTGTGAGAATGGAGATTGTTATATTATTCAACTATATATAATACAGGTCTATAGTATAATTCGAGCGTTTGTAATGAAAATTCTTAAAAACTGTAGCGAACTTTCAAATCCATAGATAATGATATTATTTTTTTTTGATTTCACCTAACACTTGCATGGTTTGATATAACAGAAAGCTGAGCTGCCGAAACAATCACAACAAAATCTATTTTTAGCGAAAATAAATAAATAAAAGCTAACAACACTCAGAAATAGCGAAATTCACCTTTCTTACCAATTCTCTCGTTCCTTATCCAATCGGCCGACGTCGCGATCGAGGATGCGTTTTGATTGGTAACGTTACCTATGCTGAATTGATCAGATGGCGATTCCTGTAAGATAATCACAGATTAGTTTCACGTGATGTAAATAATCAAGTAGCGAGGTTTGGAAAGCTCAGTTTTCAAAGTAATATATTGATGACGTGAGTCGTCCCACGCTATTAAATATTCAATATCAAAAATAAGTTCATTAGTTACATACCGCCCTCGTCGTAGTTTTGCTGTAACTCGTATTATGCGTATAGAGAGGGTTGCTGAATACGTCATTAGCGCCTTGATAACGGGTCACTATAGTATGCGGTACGTAAGCTACTTGTCCCCTACAATTTCTGGCTCGCCACCATTTTCGACTATCGTCGAGGATCTGAAACGAGGGTGGACAAATAATTTGATGCTTGTGCATAGAGGTTGGAAGGTTCACCTCCAAGAACTCCCCCCTGACTACTGTCATCTCCTTGTCATTGTTGGCGGTCCTTGGATAAGTTACTTGCACGATATGGGAACCTTTCGCCTGAAGTTCGTCCAAGAACAACTCTTGACTTCTGGTGAAGCTGCGCTCTTCGCCGTTCCTTTCAATGGAATCGACAGAGATTTCGCTCCTCGTGTCCCTAATAGGCGGTAATTCCCTCTCCGGATCGATTTTCGGCTCTCTTTCGTGCGCCGCTTCGTAATTCCTCTCGAAATCCTGATCATATTCGTTATAATCGGTACTATACTGCGGTTCATTGTGCGAATCTCGGTATATTTCGTCTACTACTGGATATTCGGGGGACCATTTGTCCATGAACACTGGATGATAAGAGGGCACGTGGCCCTTCCATTGATCTCTCGGTATAAGCCATGCGTTGCCGAGCGAATGCCATAGCTCGGTCTCTTTGCTTGTTACACAATTCATAAGCAAATTGATCGCCTCCCTGGTGAGCAATGGCGAGACAACTTTATGAGGAAGGTGTGAATCGAAGTAGGTGTCGTGCGACGCTTCCACGATAAGAGCAAGGGGGGTAAATAAAAAATGAACCAGTTCAGGGGCGTTCGGATCGTGAATGTGAGCCTTCAATTTAGCCAGTAAATTGAAAGATAGTTTGAATTTTTGAAATATGTCGATGAATTCCTTTTCCGGAGGAGGTTTGGTCCTCATGGTCAACATTCCATCTCCCATATCCCGTTTTTTGCTTTTCCTATTCCTCCTCCTCCGCTCCAGTTCCCGAGCGGCGGCAGCCGCGTGCTGGAGTCGCGCTATGAATTTCTCAATATCGTCGAAGCAATGGTTCAGAATTGTGACGTCTCGTTCGTATTTTTCACTGGCCGTTGAACTTACGTCGTCGTTGATATTGTGCTCGGAATCCGATCCGACGTATTCGCGGGGCTCTCGGTTTGGATTGATGAAATTTTGCGGCGCTTTGTGGGTGGGCGGAGGGATGTTAGATCTTCTATTTCTCGAAATAGATTTTCCCATTCGTAACTGCTTAAGGTCTTCCACCAGATCTTGGGCCGAAATACTTTGACACTGACATAGATAGAAAAAATTTCAACGTTTTCTATTGCAAAAATGTAACTCACCTGGAAAATGTGCATTTCGGGTGGATGAGATTGGTTGGAATCGGTCACGATAAAAACTAATATATTATTATACATCTCCATCGGATCGTGACTGGTGAATGCTGTCGGCTCTTGAATGGAATTCACGGGAAATCGCTCCATAATAGACTGTAAAAAATATGTATTGGAATGGTATGCTTCAAAAGCTAACATATACAAAGTGTTTTACATAAAATCATTACAAGGTTACACGTAATGCACAACGACAATGTGGTTTTTTCAGAACCAGAGAAATTAATAGCCTATTAATATCATAAGCCGAGGATTCGTAATTTATCTATGAAGATAAAAAGATATGATGATATAAAAAATATATTTAAGCGCTTGTTTAAAAAAGCGTTTGTTGAAATTACTCCAAACAGAACTTTCTTAATTAAGAGAAGAAAAGGCATTTCGAAATTCAAATCTTATGTTTTCAGAAACAGAGAAATTCACTAAATTAAATCATACTATGGTAAACGTACCCCCGTTTCGTAATCCATGATAAGGACCCACGAACGATCCAAACAGAGTTGCATTTTCTGCGACCAGATACCGTTTGTTTTTTCTAGTTGAAGCAATCTTCGCATTCCGTCAGCGGGATAGATGATTCCAGTTTCTTTAGTCACTGTGAAGGTTGCTAGATGCTCCATTATGTGGGTGGGTTTATCGCCCCCTTCGCCGGCTCTTTCTTCGCGATCCATTTCTTCGTTGAAACCGTTGGATCTGTATGCCATTTTTCACTGTCTCAGCGAGTCATGTATGTTCCTACCTGGTACTGAATTATCCATTTTATCAACGAGATAATTGAATCAAACAATGCGTATGTATTTACAATGATGATTTAAGTCTATCGTCAGCTGATTATGGTTATCGCGAAGATTGATAATGGTTTTTGGAGATACCAATAGAAATCAGCGTTCAATGAGAAGATGCAAAAACTAGACAAGAAAGTTTTTACTATTAATTATTTGGATAACGATCGCGTTAGTAAACATAGCGTTTTCCATGCACTGTTCAATCACGGATTGGATTTCTCTTGTCAATGTTTTGGTTGAAATTTAATGCTCTTTCACATAGAACTTAAATTTCAAGATCCGTTGCAACGAACGATTCGGTTGGTTCATTATGCGGACCGGTTGCCATTTGGCTGACGTATATTTTGCCTTACCATTCAACTACAGTTTTGATGCTCTCAATTTTTTATTAGCTAGAAATCATCGAATTAAACAAATTCAAGATTTACGCTAAAATGGTTACGTACATCGCGCATTATTTATTTACCATAATTTATTTAAAGCTTATACTAAATATAGTTCCTATCAACGCGAACATTAAATCACCTGGCCACACCTTCCGCTATTTGAAGGAATGTTAAGAATGCAAGTTGTGCGTTGTACCTGCTTGTTTTCACGGTATGTCGCATATCTTTGTTATGAAATCATCCCCTAAGTTTTTGTATTGATCCTAAGGAAGCAAAAAGCTACTGAGCATATTGTTTGTATATATCACGAAAATGTTTTGGTACGCAAAACTAAGAAAAAGTAATATTTAATATATACTTTACAAATGAAAATTTAAAAATTTCATCGCTAAGTTGATTGAGTTAATAATCCGCAGTTATACCATAAATTTTTTCCTAAACAAATCTTTGATGGTACCATCCAGGCATGAAACTAAACAACTAAGCCACCGTGGCCATAATAATATGGTACGCTTATAAATTGGTACGGCTTTCCAACTTCGCATTAGATATGGTTTGTCAAACGAAAATCGAAATGTCTCCACTTACCTTACATAAAAAAACAATGTAAAACGGAAGTTTTGAATACTTTGCGGACTCAAAAACAGATTTTTCACAAAATACCAATCAACATATTACAGGTGAACTTTGGGTACGTCGAGAACTACCTGTCAGGTACCAACGAACGCATGCGCTCATAATGTGAAATAGTTTCAACCTGATGCCATGAGCGTAGCAATGGAATGTTCACCTTTCTATTTCGCCAAGAATTCCAACTCGGCTGAAACTTTCATTCGGAATTTAGACAGGACCATAGAAATGAATAACCGTCGCGCGAATAACTTAAAAATATTAAGCTACTACTTCTTCAAGTAGTACCCAAGTAAAAGGAAAATGATGGGGAAATAGTAATCTATCTACCTATTGAAATACAGCTAAAGCATGGGCGTATCTGCAGTTGTTTCCTAAAATGAGTCCGCGCCTACAATAATTTACAAAGGTATAAACCAATTTACCACAATTTTTGAAATATTGGACTTGTAATAAGGAATCAACGGAATTGAATCCCATTTAACTGAGTAAAGTATGCAGCTCTTTTCAATGAAGTCGTAACCTGGATCAAAAAAAAATATTACACTAAAGATAAAATCGTATATTACGGAGATCACAGATTTTAAATATTTGCGCAAGTTTATCAAAACTATATAATCTATCAGAATAAGAGGGTTTACAACTATTCAAATTGAATAACTAGAATTTGAATGAATCAAATTATCACCTTTTGTAATATTGCAAAATAACAATTAATGATCATACAAGATATTCAGATGGTACTCATTTATCGATCGCAACAGGTTTGAAAAATTTCTCGTGTCACAATAATGCGATTCTGAAGTTTTGTATCTAATTAGTACTTAAAAAACAGAAAACATAATTGACGTAGTTACTTAGTCAGTTGCAAAACAAACCTGCATAAATTGTAAGAATATGAAGCAAAAACTCATTCAGTCCAATCAAATACAGTAAATCCACACTCTACGTATTATTAAAAATCAGAACTAAATATCATTTTAAAAGACTGGCAAATTGGGCAATTGTATGTTCTTGTGCAATAGCGGCTAATTCTTTTACCCATTCATCCAAAAGGACGGCACATAAGGCTACATGCTCGCTTTCGTTAAATTTTGGGTATAATTTACTGATAGGATTTTCCGTATGTGTCGTCAATGGAATCTCCGACTGCTGATTTGATTTCCTACCAAACATACCACTAATAGAAGGCAAATTTAAACTTCTTCGTTTTGAACTGTTTCTCTGGAAAAACTGCTCCATTTCACGATTACTTTGCTCAAAAACCTGCCTCCTGGCATTTACAATTCGCGCCTCACGTTCAATTAAAAACTTCTTAGCCGAATTTATTAACTTAACCATATCTTGTCTTTTATCCATGTATTCATCGATCTTTTGCTTCAAAGAACCAATTATCTGAAGAAAAAAAAATACTTTTCTAAAATATCTCTTAGGTTTACCAACTAACTTGAAAAAGAGATGGCACATCAGGTTGTAGCACTAGTCGATGGTCTATTAAATAAGTCCTCAGCAATGCCTGCGGGTAAACAGCCAAACGCGAAATTAATCCTGTCAATTGAAGATTTACATAGAACGAATTTGATAAATAATTCTTTAATCGTTCAAGAATTATAGTCAGTAAAGGACCAGCATACTCTGAAGAACAAAGATCTTTTCCACTTTCTAGTCTATTTATTGGCCCTATTGGAAAAGATGTAGAATTGTTTGTTGAACTTGACGATTTCCAAAATGGCAACGTTGAACTTTGACTCGCCTCTTCTGATTTTTGAGTCAAACTTTCATATCCTATACTATCGTTTGAGGATGGAAAACTATTCAATGCATTTTCTGTAACGAAACATGATTCAGGTAAAGTTGCTACAATTAGTTCAAAAAAAATTACCTGAACATTTAGCATCTTCTTGCATTTCTTCCCCATTATAACTATTACTCCAATTGGAGCAAGCTATTTGACAATTTGCAATTCTATTACGCGCATCGCACAGATAACTGTCATACTTGCCGCACAAACTTTGTTGATACTTATTCTGTTTTGATTGCTCGTCGCTTCCATCCAATTTAGGTGAACATATATCGATGTTACAGCATGCAGGAGATAATAATAACAGATCTTCGAAATTATTGCAATAAGGATCTCTCAATAAAAGATTTCTTCTTTGAGAAACCATCAAGTGGGAGCAAGGCTGCAGATGTCGAAAGACAAGTTCCAGCATCAAATCCTCACAGTTCATATCAATCATTGTTTCAAACAACGAAATAGTAACAAGTAATAACTGATCATTATCTGTCTTCATTCTTTGTACAAGTATATCCATCAATCTCTGCCCATCATATTCCATTTTTAGAAGAAACTGTAACATGGAATATAGGAATCCTGGATGAGTAACTGTTCTCAAGACCAATTCAAGGTATGCTATAGACGCGACTTGCTCTTCAATATTGCTTTGAAGCAGAGCGGGCCCTAATACAGGTATTAAAAACCCTCTGTACATAAATTCTTGTAACTGCTCGCAAATGGACGGATGAGCGAATTGAGCGACGGCATTACTGAACTCCAGTGATGTAACAAACGTTGACAATCCTTTCACATCGTTCACATCATCAGGCGTTAATTTACGCCAATCCGGAATTAGGACATCATCAAAATAATTTGGCAGAACAGAATATAATCCACTCAAACCAGAGGCTACGAGAATTGAAAAGTTCGAGTGTTTCACTATGTATGTGGCAACTTTAGTGTTCATTTTGGACATTGACATGCACAATAGTAACGCATCCCTAGCCCGCATACCGATGGAATCCTCTTGGTGCACAAATGTTATTAGCAGAACGAAAATAATAAACCTGTAAGAAATTCTTGTTAATTAAACCAACGTCAAGTTGCAAATTATAAATCGTACTTCTTATCGTCACAAATAAAAAGGTCTGTTAGGTCGATATTCTGCAACAAAAGTGCACACAACTGATATAAGAGGTCAACCAAATATTTAGCCATTTCTTTTGAGAACAATTCACCTTGACAGGATTTCAACAAATTTAGTAACGGTTTCGAAAACTGCTTGTATACCAAAAGAACGTGTCTGGACTGGCTGACGAGAGCTTCGTATATTTTCAATTGCTCGCAACGGACAGCGTTGGAATATCTGAAATAAAATAATATCACAATAAGCTGTTAACAATACAGGAAAGCAATGTCTGTTAAATATTTTGAAGAGATAGTTAACTGTATTTTAGACAGTTTTTGTCCTTTCAACAAAGAAAATTATTTCTTTTTCGGAATATTATATAAGTTTGCTTTGTTTGCTAGCTTTGCTCCAGGGGTCACTCGCAGCTTGCTGTGGATTTCAAGTTGAAAGAAAAATTTTTAAGAGGACATCAGACTGTGCACTTGTTCCTTGTAGGCTATATCTGAAGTTGTCATGCAAATACAGGTTGTTTAACAAAGAATACTTTTGATAGAATAAGCACATCAGAACTGAATATGAAAATTTGTTATCAATATTTTCAAGGTTATCAAAATTAAATTGTTTTTCTTTTAATCGATGGAAAAAGTTTTTCTAATATTTTTATATATTGTCAGAACGTAGAGTAGACAGATCCTCAAATTCATGTCTAAAGTACTATATTATGAACTGTTTCCTGACAGACCGAGTGAATTTGCTACACAAACAGATCATTTTTGTAATAAAAATTGAATGTCAAAAATATATTTTGATTAGAGAACCCATATGTACTTATATATTACGGCTTACTTGCCAACTTTGGTTCCCCATTTATTCAGCTCTTCTAAAACATTTTCATTCAATAAATATTCCAGGCATTGTGAACTATTCGTTGTAGGGGCATTCAACTTATTCATAAGCTTGATATCGTACAATAACAAAGTGACCATTTGCTCTAAATGATTCATGACACTGAGTACATCATCGTGTGTGGGTAGTTGCTACAAAAAAATGTAAATTTGAGATAATAATCCTCAGCGATTAATAATAATCACCTGCACTCTAACAATAATTTTTTTTGCTTGTTGCCAGTGTTCCTTGAAACTATCATAACAAGCTTGTGGATCACAGTCTTCATCGCTGCAAAGTAGAGCTCGGGGTTGTTTGTTTAAAAATGGACGATTTTTAAGCCACTCCATATTTTCTTTTAGCTTTTTACGAGTCGTTTACATTCCTCATTTGATTACTACTTTGTTACAATAGAATTCATCTATTTCCTCATTAATAGAAGTAAAAAATTCATGAGAATTGGGACAATTCATTCGACGTATTATTTGACTTTCTGACATTTGACGTTTTGCTTTTAAACTTGTAATTCTGTGGACGCCTAGCGGAGTTTTTGAGTGTTAGTGTAGAATGGCTGTAGGTTTCTGTTGATGTATTATTGTAAGCATTCGATAGACGTCGGGGCAACCTAATGTCATTTTTGCTTACCGCTAGATGTCCCTACTACTGATGGAATAGCTGTAAGTTTAGCAAAATTTTTTAAGCTGTGATATATGTATTTCAAAATCTGTAACCAAAATTCAAATTATTGTTGGCTAAAAGAGAACGAATAAAAACTAAATTCGCGTTAAGTTCACGAATAGTAAAATCTGTGTGGCTCACAGAGTGCTTCATGATTGATCCCCAATACATGCGCCCGTAATCCTCATTTTCAATTAGACTAGGCATGTTGCCGAATTATAGAAATGAAAATTTCGAACGAACGTAGCTGCCGTACTTCAAGTCAAAGTGATTGATCAAATAATACCAATGTAATCAATGTAGAACATGCAATCAGAACAAGGAAAAACAGAATCGAAGCTTGAATATCGCCAGTTGTCTCCCTTGTGGTTATCGAGTGCGATTTAGCCTTTAGCCGATACTTAAATCCGCTTACCTCAAAAAGTAATCATTCGAAATTCATTATGTCCCTTACTTATACTCCCCCAATACCCAAAACGGCTACATCCATGCTTGAGATTCATTTCAAAGGGGAAAACACGTAAGGAAAATTAAATAATGGTACAAACAGGTATAAAATTCGATATGTTCCCTACCAACCACAGGTTATTCAATCTTAAAAATTGAACGTTTCTATTATCATAAAATTACCTTATCACTCCCAAAGTGGATTCAGTAAAATAATATTTTCGACGAAGAATGGAACCCCCAAGGACTATATAAATATATTTATAAAAACCCTCTTAGGGAATGAAAGAAACTGTCAGTCTAGGTAAATACATGTGCCAATTTGGAACCGAAATCAGCAAGATTTGTGTTTTGACAAGGTGTGAACAAATCAACACTTGAAAGCTCTGTAAGTCGATAACGAAGCTCACAGAAGGGCATGAGGTACCAGCGTATTTGTATCCATTCAAGTGGGTGAAGCTTCTTAGAAATTTTTGGAATAGAGTATTTAGTGTATCTACCTGAATGTTCATTGTTATATGCGTTCGGGTTCCATTTACGGGTCAACTAACATTTCCTAATCGAATTTAATAGTCAAAGATTGAATAGACCGATATGTGAATAAGCGATTTTGTTAGAATGTGTACAGAAATTCGGCTAATCACAGCAAGCCAAGCAATTGTTAACACATAACTATTCGTCTAATTTCTTAACATCAATTACGAGTAAAATGGCTACACGAAATACGCACTCCGACTGCGACTTCATCCTTCTGCATACCTCAGGGCGTACGCACGATCACATATTCAATCTCCTTCTGCCGAAAATCAATAGATCAGTGTGTTTCAACAACAGCTTTGTCAGAAGTAATGTATGTTGATTATTTTATCACGAATGGGGGAGTCTAAATTAGCTTATGATTACATTGATCACACGGTATTTACCGCTATTAGTTGATAAAAGGGTACAAGAGATCCTGGGGGACTGTTAAACATCCCAGGGGATGCTTGCACACCCTTGTACGTATATTTACATACATCATTCGTGAAATTTGATCTCTTCGACGTTTTTGGATAGATGTCATTCGCAATGTGAATTATAATGGATGATAGTGGAGAAATATAAATATATTAAACTACAACTGTCGTCGCTTTATTCGACATTAAAATAGAAAAGGACGAGTACTATGAAAATTCGCTTGTTTTTTCTATAACCCAATGCTTCCAACTAGAAGGAATTATAAATTTTTTTTATGGAAACAATAGATCAGCTTATAGCTCCTTTAATCGTGGTCGGTATGTGAGAACCCTGATTAAATATCAGCAGTTATTTAAATCGGTTACCATTTTTCTTAAACCACCAAAACATGTATTTTTGACCAGTTTTTTGGCATTTTGTGGTTTTTCAATGCTTGCTATGAAAATTTTTTGAATACAAAAAGAAAGTCGACGAAATTGGTGGTTAAAAAAGTTTCAGATAAATTTTTTCTTTGATATAACTAGATTGATTATAAATAAAATTAATTCTGTGTTTTTTTATTGGTTCTACATAATTTGTTGGGTAGCCATTGTTTTTTAAAATATGTCGTACTTTCTTTAAATTTTGTGGTCTGTTATTCGGAAAGTTTGATAGCTCTATAAATGAAACTGTTTGTTAAAGTTTTTTTGTATTAATTTGGAACATTTGAGTTAAAGTGCAGATACCTCTCTGATGTTGTCGGTTTTTGATACCAATTGGTGTTAATATTTTCATTCTCATCATAATTAAGTAATTTAGTCATGTCTAAAAATTGATAGTTTTATTATTTTGATATTCTACTGTGAATTTTAATCGATTATTGATATTATTGAATTTCTCTAATAATTCATTTACTTTATCTTTGTGAATACATAGAAAACAATCATCGGCATAACGTCTGAAAAACGATCGTTTATGATTTAGTGATGGCAGAATTTTGTTTTCTATTTCTTCTAAAACAAGATTGGCAATGGTACTAGAAATTGGACATCCCATAGGTGTTCCAAATGTTTGAAAATAAAAGGTATTTTTGAAAGTGAATCTAAAAAAAATTTAGTAGCTTTTATGAAATCATTCTTTGGTAGAGGTTCTATTTGGTTCCATTTTTCAGAAATAATATTAAGTGCCATGTTTATTGGAATATTTGTATATAACGAAAGAGCATCCAATGAAATCAATATAAAATCTTTCGGTAGTTTTTTTTGTTTTATGATATTATGAAAGGACCATGAATCGTTAATAAAATATTCAGTTTTTCCTAAAATTTGTTGAATACTTGAAGCTAAAAATTTTGCAAGATTATATTTAGGAGCATACACAAGCTCCTATAAGCATATCTATATATGCTAACAACAGGTCTAAGTGGTATATTTGATTTATGTATTTTTGGAAGTCCATTTAACTTGTTTTTGATTTCTTTTGTTATTAATTTTTTGAAAGCTATTTATTTATCATTGAATTCATTTCTGTTTGTATTTTGCTTGTTGGATTATGTCCTATTTTTTTGTAAGTATTGTTATCTTCCAATATTGATAGCATTTTATTTACATATTTTCTTTTAACGTTACGACAGTTTTATTACTTTTATCGGCATTTAATATTATCAGATTTTTATGATTTTCTAAGAAATTTTTTTTTTTTGACAATTAAGGTCCATTTTTCTTTTCAAATGAAAACGAAACGGCCTCGGTGTTGTTTTATTTTCTTTTTTTCTGCTTCATATAACTCATTCCAATCAGGAACCAACGAATTGCAAATTTCGTTCCCCTCCAAATCTCTAGTAACTCGTTTTTTGGTAAGACTAATATCCAATATTCCATAAACAAGCATATTTTTCAACTAGGATAATCAAATCCTCGAGATGGGATAATTCGATTCAAATCTGTGTCCCAAAGACAAGACGTGTACAGCACAGGTCGTCGGAAATTTCTGACCGTGTGCGCCACTTATATGTAAGAGCATGTGGAGGACTGCGTTCCGTCGTATTGCTTCAGAAAAATTCTGACGCCTTCTGACGTACCATCCGGTAACTTTCTGATAATGTGCGCGTCTCAATACAACTTGCATTATTAATTAATATGAGAAAATGCCTAAAATTTGAAGTAGAATGCTTGACTTCAAAATAACCATTTTTCTTCAAACTTTCCATCTCTTCTTTTTCCGAAAAATATTTTCAATAACTATGATTTTCCTTAGTTTCAAAGTTATCAGAATTTACAACTTTTTTTTGAGATTTCCGAATTTTTCTTTGTTTAGTTTGAATATATATTTTATTCAAATACTCTAAAAACCGAATTGAGAAACAAAAAAGGAAAATGTGCCTCCAAACAATATGCGAATAAGAAAAATTCTCAGGAAACAATGATACATGCCAGTAAATTGCAATGACGTGTATAGACTATAGGTAAAACATTTGTGTTGTTAATCACGTTCATTTAGGGTGTTGCCTAAAGCCAATACATAAAAGTAAATGGCTTAAAAAGATTCATTTCCCCGTTTACGAAAATTAATCATTTCGGTCCCAGGACCAATCTACAGAAAAAAATAGTCAAATACATATTCAAATAAACTTTTCAGTGGAGTTTTGTGTGACAATTATTGAACAACCACAAAAGTTTCAGAACTTGAAGTTATTTACTTGGGTAAAACTTTTTCAACTATCTATAGGTATCTGACATACTACGTATACATAACTGGAAGAATTAATAATTTCTTGTAAAATTGGATTGAATTTTTTCTAATGTGTATTAAAGGAAAAAACATTTATGCAATAATAATTTGGTATTTGCATTAGGAAATCGAATGAATGAAAGTAAATATTTCTCATATTGCACGAAGCAACTTTCCACACCAGAATTTCAGCAAAACAAATACAAGTTTTCATATAATTGCATTGATTGTGATAACGAATTGAAGTAAAACCAGAATATTTATATTTCCTTTTTAATAAGTCAAACATTAAAATAATTAAGTACTAAAACTTTTGTTGAAGATAAAGTAAATTTCGATTGTGTTCTATGTCGAAAGTGACAGAGATTGTAAAGGTTGTTCACAATCGCAATAAAGAATCGAAGGACAAAAGTAACTGCAGATTGCTAATTGGACGAGTCTTCCGGCTGAAGATTTCTAGATAGAGTTCCACTTTGCCACGACTGATGTTTGGAAACGTGACAAAGCATATGTCCTATTAAATATGAAATGATTTCGTTGCGGAATAATGCTAACAAAAACGTTATTTTCTGCAAGATTTCTCCTGAATGGAAGCGAGTGTGTGCGCGAATCGCGACCAAACCAACCATTGTTGATTTAATTGTTTCCGTTTTTGCGCAACGCTTACGCGCTCCAGTCGGAGGGTGAAAAGAAGAACCGTCCCTAGCAGTGGCTGAATACGAATTAATGACTCAATCTGCATTATTCCAGTACAAGAATCGACTGTTTCCCTCGTTTTGTGAATGTCTCCGACCAAAAATTCACTCGAATTGTTCCGGACCATCGAAAAATTCGAATTCCTGTCGGTGGGAATCACTGAACGAGAATCATGTTTTTGAGAATTGCTAATTACTTCCTGCGAGAGCTTTTTGGATAATTTTCACCAACTGGCAAATTTTTTATTCTATAAGTATGTTGGTTTGAACAAAAGTCGAATCGATAAATCGACGGATAATCTTTTGAAAACCTTTGGACACCTTGTAATCTGAAGATTTTCACGCGATGCATTAGCCACTGGGTCATTATCAGATGGATATAAATTCTATCGGCAACTAATTGTGTAGGAATAGGGCGTATTGAATGAGTTGCTATTATTGAATCAAGAAAAGAGGGTGTCCATCTCACAGTGGCAAGGCCGCGTTCCCGATAAAGAAGAACGATCAGCTTCAACCCCTAAATTTGTGATGTTAATCTATCCTCTTTATTAGGCCGGTCGGAACATATAGCAGGCGTGCCTAAATGCTTTTTGAGGTCGGCCTGTATCAATTATAACCGATGAGTGATAGTTCGGTCTTTTTACTTCGGCGCTATTCCTTTCATGTTTCTCATCTTTTATTGCATCAATTTCGAAGCTTTTATTTGTCGATGTTTACTTATAAGAAAACAATGGAAGGAAAATATGGGCGGGGCACAAATCAACGTCACTATCTCGATAAAATAATTCATGACCGACACTTTTTTCTATTTGTTCGCATGTTATATTCGATTTTTAAACAATTTGTCCACATTACTTTCCATCGAATCAGTGAGAAACTATAACTCATTACAAATAACGCCATGGAAAAAACTTCTAATTTCAATATCAATGGGATTGGTATTAGATTAGGAAGCAAAGGCACGATCACTACAAAAGATTCAATTTTCAAATGTACCTAAAGCAACTCTGCAATTGATGTAATTTAGATTTTTATTTTAAATTGCTCCATTTGTAGGTGTTACATCACTACGATTTCTGACGTCTAAAGTTTCTCATTCCTTTTTATAATACAGTTGAAATAAGCGTAATACTAACCCTTAGAAGTTCGGAATTCGATGGAAAATTGGTAAATAACAATTGGCTACAATAGCATATATTTTGACAGAATGAAATTTAGTAAAGGGTAAGGAAATTGAGATACATACAAAGACTCTTTCCATATCAGGAAGCTGTCAAATATTTGGTAAAATTTCAATGGACTCGAGTTAATCAATCCCGGATAACCGGAATGTGACGATGACCAGCTCAAAGTACCGAAAAATGTCCTTTACTGTTACCGACAATGGACACAAGTGGTTTTCTCAAGTAATATTTATCCTATTTTCACCCAATTGCTATTCTTCACAATCAATTTGTAGAAACGGTAGCAGTTTAACAAAAGAACGTTCATCTGACAATAGTCAATAGCTGGATGTTCTCGAGTTGCGGTAACAATTCTATTTGCAACCCAACACGTCGTAATAGGAGCTTAAGCGACCGCGCCACATCTGGTGTTATAAGCATTTTATCAGATTAGCCATTACCATTCGTTTATTGGATTACACGAAACGATGCAGTAAAAGAGCATGGAAATGTATCGAAAAAAGATGCAATCCTCGTTCCGAATCCGAACGTCTTTTGTCTGCAGAGTGAAATGGATCCGACACATAATTTCATAGTTGTTCTTAAAAATTCCTCGCCGGCCTTTGTAAGATGTGTTTGTATATCATCTCGAAATCTGAATAGTCATGACGGGTGAATCGTCGATTTTTATACGCGTACGTATTGTGATGCACAATTTAACTATTGAGGTCTCAATCACTCGAGTTTCTCCGATAACAAAACTCTCCGTTCACGAGAATTTTTGCTTGGTTCTATGGTGGACACACACAGACTTACGTAATTTAGTTTTCGAAATCATGATTGACATCTAACTGTTTAAAATACAAATAGATTGCGAATTTTCCCAAATGGATTGTTTTTTAACTGACGTGACAGAAATTTTTATTTTTATTAAACGTATTGTTTAAATTCTTGAAGTGAAACTAAATTGAGTCGATACTTGTTGCTTAATTCAATCTAACGAAACGACTAAAAAAGTTCTGTTTTTTATTCACGTGTAATAAAGATACAAATGTTTGAATGAGTATGACGAAGTTTGCAATACATCTCAGTAGAAATGTTGTCTGAAAAACTTTTTCGTCAAACAAAATGTTCGACCCTCTGGTTGAATATTTACTTGGGATGAGCGTCCAGGTATCATAAAGCGAGGAAAACGTATATGTATCATTTTTACGCACGTCCAGTATCAAATTGATCAAGAAGGGCAATCGTGCTCTAAAAACAGACGAGGTCTACATCCATATCACGGATCGACAGTATGTTTAGAAACACAATGCGTGATACAGGATACGGCCATCGGCGTGACCAGAATAGGCAGCCACCGGCTGGTCGCATTGATCTTCTATTCTCTATTTCGCTATTTCGACGGAAACCGCCAGATTCGCATTCTCATATCTACCGACCGAAAGCGTCATTGGAAATTGACTGGTATAGTCAAAAATCGATAGCAGTGGTTAACATCAGATTTTCCGCTTATTTGTGTTTGGTGGTTCCTATTATTTCAATCGAAAGGATTTCATACAACCGAGAGTAATGACGCGGTCGATAATCCGATGCTATTTTCTGGATTTTGATAATAATATAACAGAATGCTATACTGTATTTAAAGAGAAAAAAATTGGTGTTTTGAGTCGAATTAACGAATCGATTTCGTTTTCTAAACTAAAATATACCTACTTGTTTATCTAATTTCAATATTTTGATATCGTTGTAGTCAAAGCAGTCCTTCATAGGGAACGTTCAAGTATTGCGTAATGCAATATAGGGGACGGTTCGGTGGTTAAAATAATGCGTTATGTAACACTGTTTACTTAATAAATGAAAATGAGTCCTTATTGGGAAAAATTTGGGCGCATCTTAAACTTGATTTTATTATTTGCATGATTAAACAACTCATGATAAAGTGGACCAATAGCAATCGAGCATTTTTATTAGCAACCGCGTATAGATAAGTGAATATACTCCTTGACGACGTGATATAATCACTTTAACGTTTCGGCGGGTCGGTTGAACTAACGAACACAGAAATAACGATATAAATGTGAACATTTTTCAATATCTGTCACAGAAGTGAATATTTGTTTGTATCGCTGAACGTCAAAATATACATCAAAATAACAATTCATTACACTTGATGCATTCTTTGTATAATATATAATATATATAATATATAATCACATACCACTCGAGCAATCGAAAATAAAGAATATTTTTCGCTCGTCACACATCGTATTCCGTCAAAATCGCAGATTACGTCTCGTGACTCGAAAAAATATTCGATTATTTCCAATGCTCTTGAGGTATTATTAGTGATTATACAACTCATGATAAATAGGACCAATAGCAATCGAGCATTTCCCTTAGCAACCGCGTATAAATAAGTGAATATACTACTTGACGACGTGATATAATCACCTTGGTGTTTCGGCGGGTGAAATGAACTAACAAACATAGAAATAACAATATAAATGTAAACATTTTCTAATATCTGTCACAGAAGTGAATATTTGTTTGTATCGACAGACGTCAAAGTATACATCAAAATAAAAATTCATTACACTTGATGCATTCTTTGTATAATCTCATCAAATACTACTCGAGCAATCGAAAATAAAGAATATTTTTCGCTCGTCACTCTACGTATTCCTTCAAAATCGCAGGTTACGTCTCGTGACTCGGAAAAAAATTCGGTTATTTTCGATGCTCATGTGGTATTATTAGTGATTATATAATTCATGATAAATTGGACCAATAGCAATCGAACGTTTCCCTCAGCAACCGCGTATAAATAAGTGAATATACTACTTGACGACGTGATATAATCACCTTGGTGTTTCGGCGGGTGAAATGAACTAACAAACATAGAAATAACGATATAAATGTAAACATTTTTCAATATCTGTCACAGAAGTGAATATTTGTTTGTATCGACAGACGTCAAAGTATACATCAAAATAAAAATTCATTACACTTGATGCATTCTTTGTACAATCTCATCACATACCACTCGAGCAATCGAAAATAAAGAATATTTTTCGCTCGTCACTCTACGTATTCCTTCAAAATCGCAGGTTACGTCTCGTGACTCGGAAAAAAATTCGGTTATTTTCGATGCTCATGTGGTATTATTAGTGATTATATAACTCATGATAAATTGGACCAATAGCAATCGAACGTTTCCCTCAGCAACCGCGTATAAATAAGTGAATATACTACTTGACGACATGATATAATCACCTTGGTGTTTCGGCGGGTGAAATGAACTAACAAACATAGAAATAACGATATAAATGTAAACATTTTTTAATATCTGTCACAGAAGTGAATATTTGTTTGTATCGACAGACGTCAAAGTATACATCAAAATAAAAATTCGTTACACTTGATGCATTCTTTGCATAATCTCATCAAATACTACTCGAGCAATCGAAAATAAAGAATATTTGTCGCTCGTCACTTGACGTAATTCTTCAAAAAAACGCAGGTTACGCCTCGTGACTCGGAAAAAAAATCGGTTATTTTCGATGCTCTCGTGGTATTACAAATGATTATATATTGACTAACGATATGACTATATGAAATAAGCAATGTGCGCATATATTGCGAGTTGAATATCTCTTCTTTCATTTATTATTAACGCAAGCGCCATTTTACCACGAACAAATGTATTTTAACTCGCCAAGTCGTGATTAGTGCCGAAACCCGGGATGAATTTCGGCGTCATCGGTGCCAAAACAACATGTTTAAGAACCGACAGCGTTTCATCATCATCATTCGCTACCTGTAAAACTGTACGGATATTTTATTTCTTCTGTAGTGGTAAGGAAAAGGTTAAATAATTGTTTTGCGATTAACTTAGTTGACGATTGAATTGCATATTTGGATATCTTTTCAATTTTCCACGTAATTTCCTTCCTCATGAATTACTCAAGCTCTTGGTGAAATCGGTTTAGTCCTTTTGAGTTCATCGCGGCGGATGATTTGTTTTATAATATTTAGAGATAAAGTTATCTTTTGAATCCAAAATTGTTTTTCCCTACGTTACATTTGAATTTTAAATCGAAATATGTTTCAATGTTTTGTTCAGATTAACAATGAAATGGGGGCAATTAATTTCCGTTCCTTTAAAATATGCCGCCGTTGCTGTTTCACCGTCGCTTTTGTATTTACATACTAACACGTTTTGTGTAACCCCTGACTGATCCAATTATACGAATCCTCTGACACTTTAATATTTCGTATTTCGGTATTTGGGAGTTAAATAAAGGGATAGTAGAGGAATTTCTAGGTACCACTCGCCTTTGTTCCTTAAATGTGGTAAACAAGGCGCTTCTTGTACTCGTACACGATTCGTTGAACAGCTTAATTAGTACGTAAAAAATTTGTGTATCACTTTGCACGATTAGGTAGGCTCCTTTCTATTCGATCAAATGGCAATTACTTAACTTGTTTAAGTTACTGCTGCAGCATCTGGTGATTTCTCTGCTGATTCCTATCAACCACGCATATTGTCAACATTTCCGAAGTCAATTTACCTCTGGAGGAAATAGCTGTTCCACTCGCGAAACCTTCATTTGATGGGCGGGAGGTTCGAGTTCCATTTTCGAAGGCAGGTAAGCGTCTTCAGATATTCAGGCGACAGAAGATGAAACGGTGAAATATATATACAGTGCGTTTTCCAGGCGCGAATGAGTTTCGATATTGTTGGGGGAGAAGCACGAGCGGAGGGTGGACAAAGAGTAGTAGGAAGCCGTACGTTCCCTCGGGATGCTAGCAGTCTGTAATTAAACTTCGGCTCCGGGTGGGAGTGCCACTAGCGCTGTCTGCTTTTCACCGCCATAACATCCAACCGAACAAAGATAATATTATAACTCGTAAAGGAATTGATCACTAGATCCTGTGTTGCATAGACTTTAAGCGGATTGGGTTATGGATTTGCGTGGATTTTTCTTCTTTCATGTACTTGTATACCTACTCAATTAACTGTATTAGAAACCCCTCAACCTCGTATCGTGAACGCAAGTTTGAAAGAGATTATAATATAACGGCAAAAAACAAACGAAATTCTATAAACCCTTACATGCGAGGTATCAGATTACTCTTATAACTTGAGGCGGTGTAAGCAACTTTATTTGGCTCTAGTAATAGGTAAGTAATTCCAGAAACTATAAAATCCGTCGATTGCGTGTTCCATAATCACAATCGGTCATATTAAATATTTCTATTTATGGGAAGAAATACAAATATATTGGATCAAAATGGCTCCTTTGCACGCGGTGGAAGTTACAACCAGAATACGAACTAAAGGTGTGTTGAACGTTTCTGTTTATGGAGGGTTCTTTAAATTTGCTGCCCTATACAATGTTTAGGTATAGGAATAAAAGCCGGGATCCCTTGTAACGGTTGAATGTTTTGTATTAATTATTGGGGCGTCGTCCCTTGGAATGATTGTCCTTTGAAGCGCTTGTATAGATTGACACACCTACCTTGATTTTCAGGGTTCAGAGTTGTTTGCTGATAAAATGGCGAATAGGGAAAAATTAGCATTTTGTGCTTCAGGAGTTTCATTTCATCTCAAAATTGGTCAGTGGACAATATTTTGTTTTTTTATATGGATTCTTATACATGCAAAAAGGTGTTTTTATAGGTACTGGAAATTCAAACTGAAATTTTTTTCACCCTTACCAAAATAGGATTCCCGTTGTCTTGGTCATACTGGTTTAAAGAACATTTCCATATTATACCAACAAATAGTCAACTTTTAAGTTCACAAGTTATAGTATTGAAGAAGTAAGCTGTCTGATCTTGCTCAAACAAGTAAATATTAATATCGTCGTTGATTCTCTAACCTTTTTTCGTTAATCTCCAAAGAATATTTTCACTAACCCATAGGTTTAATCCAAGTTATTGTTTTGAAGATCAAAATCTCTATTTTCCTGCTTTTGCTTTCTTGAATGATCAAATTTTTGAATCCGCTTCTTTTATGGATTCATTTCATTATTTCTTTGTTTATTTATGGTTTTTTATTCATGTACTTCTGGGCCGCTTTTCAATGGAGTTTCTGCTAATTTTAAAATCCCTTTTTTCAGGTTCACGTTCTTTCTATTGTTTTCTAATATTCAAGTCAGGGCAACCTTCAAACTGCTTTTTAACCTCACATCGATAGATTTTAGGTACATATTCAAAGTTTTCTATTCAATATCCCGTAGAATGAGTCAAAAATATCATTCATCCAATATTCTTAAATTCCATTGTGAAATTTAAAATTTTCACTCCAACATTGTAAGATTCAGTTAAAGATTTTGAGTTTCGCATTAAACATTCAAAATTTTCTGTTTTTTCCAATCTCTGAAGCTTTAGTTAGAAATTTCGGTCAGTATTTATTAGTTTCATTTCAAGATATGAGGGTTTCTGCTCTCCAAAATTCAAAGTTATGCGACATTCAATTTGTTCATTTCCGTCCAGAATTTTAGGTTTCCAATTCATCATTAAGATTTTCAGTACAGCCTTTAGATTCGAAAATTTCAGATCAACTTCTAAACTTTTCATTTGAATATAGAGAATTCCCATGGCGTCTAACATTTAAAGTTTGTATTTCATCATTCAAAGTTTTCAATCTTTGTCACAAACTTTCAAGTTCAACAATCCAATACTCAATTCTAGTTTTCAGTCCAAGATTCTGTATTCTCACTTCATTTCAACATTTGAAGTTTTCTTTTGGAGATTTCAGGAATAATCCAATTCTAATACATAAATTTCGGTACATTAGTAAGAGTTTGCAAACATTCCAATCTTTTCACTACAATATGGACAATTTTTACTGAAAAGATTGTAACCCAACATTCAAATTATCAAATAGTAGTCAATCTAACAATAAAGGTTTCCAGCTCACCATACCAAATTTTCATTCCATGATTCCAAGATTTCAATTCAATAATCTCAATTAGGGGTTCGCGAGACCGAAACCGAGATCAGTCTCAAAAACTTCCCTTGGTCTTTCATTGATGGAGTGCGTTTTATTTTCAGTCGCCATTGGGTATTAAAAGGACGTTCGAATGTTGATACAATGGAGCTTATTACAACTTGAACGATTTTAAACTTCTTTATCTTTATGAAATATCTTTGATTTTCCAACTATTTTTTGAACGGGAAGGTGATAACAGTTTCTTGTAGGGGTTCTCGAGACCGAGACCGTGATCTCGGTCTCCGTCTGGATCTTGAAAAACGTCACTTGCTTGAACATAGTCTTGTGTCGGTCTCGGTCTTGAGCTCGAAAAGGTTCGATCTTTATCTCGGTTTCGATCTTGAAAAATGTCGCTTGGTCTCGGTCTCGCCTGACGAGATCGAGACAAGACCATAGTCTTGTGCCGGGTTCGGTATCCAGCTCGAAAAGTCTCGATCCTGGTCTCGATCTCGTAAAATTCTGAGCCTTCGGATGAACCTTTTGATTTGAATTTTAAAACTTTATTAGGTATGGGAGATGATAAATTGCTATGAGTGGCGAACGAGAATGACAAAAAAATCCCCTTCCCTCGATCCGAACAAAAAACCAGTAAGTTGTAAGTTGATGACATCTCAAAATATTTTCAATTTTATCTCATTTTATTCTCCCGTACGCGTTATGTATTCCATGATAAATCGGAAGTTGTTTTTAAAATTATCTCTAGAGACTGATATTCATTTTCTGTTAGAACTAAAAAAGCAGAAAATAGTCGAAAAAACAGAAATAATATTTTTTGAAAAACTGAAAAGTATCTTAAAAATGATAATTCAGCTGTAATTATTCTTATAATAACCCTATGAATAGTTTTTTTTTCAAGCGCATATATTTAACTTACGCGTTATTGCTACATCGGAAAACGAATTTTCTCAAGATTTTTTAACTTAATGAATGTAAATGATACAACTATTTTCAAGAAACAAATTTGTTGGGTGAGAAGCTTTCTTTTCAATCAACGTCCTGGCAATCTGATCGAATAGGTGTTGTCTTTTTTTTTTTGTTAATTTTCTGTGGTTTCAAGTACAATAGACATTAGTCAATAGATAAAGTGTCTGAGAAATATATTCACAAAATAATTTGTGGATTTTTCTATTTCTCCATTCCGAACCAATCAAAATAAGTGTGCAAAGAAATTTTTGCTTTATTCCTGATGTTACCTCTGAGTGACATCTCTTTTGTTGCCTTTTTTCGTCTTGATCTACTGCCAGCGTTGGCTTCTGTTTTTGAGGAAAGCATTCAACAATCGTGGTCTTAATATTAATGATATATAATGATAATATGTCACTAACATCCAATCAATGAATGACAATATTTAAATTTCTGATCAAAAACCATTTATGTGCAACAAGGGCAACGCTCAGAACATTCCATCTTCATCTATTATACTTGTGAATTTACAAACCATTAGATAAATTCGAAAAATCACAAACGTGGTAAATTTTGAAGTTACAGAATGTAACAATGACTCATTTGATTTTTTGTATAGAGATATCAACAATGTAAATTAAGAAAGTAGTAACTGTGAAGAGAGGGAAAAAATATGCAAAACAACAATTTGATAATAGTGAAAAATACTATAGGTACATAAATTTTTTTTCGAGACCGAGACCATGGTCTTGCAAGACAAGCACGAGTCTCTCGATAGATCGGTCTCGGTCACGATCTCGATCGTAATATTAGAGTCTTGGTCTCGATTTTCGAGATAAGACCGAGACCGAGACCATGGTCTCGCGAATTCCTAAGTCTCATTTCGCGTGTCGAAATCAGTATTACGTATTACCTCAACAGAATCCAAACACAATTCTAGATGTAGGATTGTTTCTCTGCGGGATCATTTGACAGGAAAAAAAGAGAGGAGACATTAAACTACCTATAGGTAGTAGAAAATCCTTTTTCTCAAATAGACACTTGTAAATTGTGTTTCAAAGACATTTGAAATAAAATCATCTCTTCGAGGCGTTTTCCTTTCCAATATAAACAATAGTTAAAACACTGCCTGAATTTCAAGAAACAAAATAGCGAACGCTACCAATATTGGGTATATTTGTACCTATTGGGTATGAACTTGAAAATAGAACAATTTCATCGAATTTGCGGCGACGTCTATCTGCAGAAACGAATACCTGAGTAATGTATTTTCATCTTCAACGTACCTACGTTTCACTCGTTCTATTCTCTTTTGCTAGTTGGGTATGACGTAAAAAAGGTTTTTTTTTACGGGGGTTTTCAAGGAGGGAAGGAAACGCGCGAATGTGCAGGTAAATTCTTGCCATTTCCATTTTGCCGGGATATATTCAAATATGCCTTCCCCAGGCGTCGCGTCGCAGCGAGCACCCTGATGAATTTTGTTGTGCTGCCGGGTCGAATCGTGACGCGCAGATGGTAGGGGCGAGGAATAGAGAGAGAGAGAGGCTGTTTATCAAATAGGTATTGATATTTTAAATGTGTAGGCAGGGAGATATGCAAATGTTAGTGATTTGTAAATAGATTCACAATTCGCAGACAGTTTTCGTAGTTGAAATTCCCCTAATCAGCACGGAAGGAGCAAGGTGGCTATCGGTGAACTATCAGGCCCGAACAACATGGCGAGGCGTGGCGATGTTCAATGCGGAAGGGCGCGAAACTCTGGTATTGGCTAGGGTAGATCCGCCCCCGAACTGTTGTCAAATATTGGTCGACAAATAGTGTATGTTTGTTACATGTTTGGATGCCCAGATGGATCTCTTAGTCAATGTAGTTACCCCATTCTTCTGTATACAGAATGACAGACGACGATTAGTTTCAGTTCGTATAACGTTGTCGGAACGTAGACAGCATAAGTGAGAAGTTGAGTGTTGTGCACGTAATCACTATTCCGCATAAATATTCTGTTCCATCGGATTTCGTTATGTGTAGCAACGAGTCTCCGGCGAATCCGCCACCTAGACTACCGGTTCCTTTCAACGCTATGGAAGCAAATTCGACACCGAGAGCGTTGTTACCCTTAGATCAATATCGTCTACATCTTTATCAGTATGCTTTTGCCGAAAGATTGCGTTATCCTCTGCTCAACCCATTTCCGACACCCTTGACGTGTTACCCGCTGTTCCCGAGGGCGTTACAGCCGGAAGAACCAAAACCTCAACACAGTTACATCGGTCTGATCGCCATGGCCATACTCAGCTCTCCAGAAGCCAAGCTAGTTTTATCTGACATTTACCAACATATCTTGGACCACTACCCATACTTCAGAACGCGGGGACCAGGCTGGCGAAACTCCATTCGTCACAATCTTTCCTTAAATGACTGCTTTATTAAAGCTGGACGCTCCGCAAACGGAAAAGGACATTATTGGGCAGTGCATCCTGCCAATGTGGAGGATTTTCGAAAAGGTGATTTCAGAAGGCGTAAGGCTCAGAGAAAAGTGCGGAAACATATGGGATTAGCCGTTGACGAAGATGGTGCAGATTCACCAAGTCCGCCACCCCTTTCGGTAAGTCCCCAAATAACGCCAGGTCCTTCGACGGCGGTTTTCCCGAAAACGACGACACCAAACAAAATTCGTCCGTATCGGAAAAGGCAATTCGACGTGGAATCTCTGCTAGCTCCAGACTCGGGCGACGAATCCAACGACGAAGATATCGACGTCGTTTCCAGTTGTCAACAGGACAACACCCAAAGTCAAAAACAGTGGCCAATGTTTCCTATCGTGAATTATTATCAAGCACTTTTCCAAGCGCGTCCCAATAATATCGTGCAAGATCAATCGCCACCCGAATTAACCGAAGTTAACGATCCCGTCGTCGATGAAGCTGACTCCAGCAAATTTCTAGAATAGTGTTCAGACTGAATGAAGAAAGACATTAGAACTGTTTCCTAGTGCTTCTTTAAGTGATCCTTCTATGAATCTTCGATTTCGTGGCGGTTGAAACTTTCGTTTTTCTTGGGAGTTTCTTCTGCAGTAAGTACCCACCCTACGATAACTGAAGCTTCATCCGCTACATTAGACGCTCTTATTGGAGAAAAAACTGAACAATGATATTAAAAAACGATTTCGCATTTTTCCTACTAAAGATTTCGCGTACTTACCTAGATTGTGAGAAAAGCGAAGCGACGGCCAAGTGTATGGATCATAATTACCAAATTTTCTGTGATTTTTTTCTTAGTTATAATAATCCGTTATATATTGTTTCTTTGATAGATCGCGGTTATCATAATTATACCTGACTTGTATATAGGACTAACTGTGGGGACAAGTTAGTTGTACATTGAAGCTAGATGTCAATATATAATACTTCCATCCAGTACATATAGTATTATTTCTATACCTCAACTAAATCTGATTTATTTCATCTTTTTATGATAATCAATGGATAGATTTTTCTTGGTCCGTTGAGAATTTGAATTGATTACTAATACCGCATTGCAAATGAGATTTAATTTGTTCTTTGTTGCCTTTAATGGCATCATGGGGGATAATATATTAGTGGATTGCATTTAATTACTAGTTTATAGTTCGTACAGTTGGAATTGAACGGACGATATTTTCTTACAGTGATTCTATCAAAAAAGTTTTTTCAATCAACGATGTTTTATATCACTCTAATCATATACCCAACATTATTTTTGTTTAGTTATGTTTCCTCAGAGAGGTATAGCTAATGAGCCACTTTTTATTTAATGGAGTATCCTGTTATTTATTACAGTTTTGGATCGCTCTTTAAAAACTACATATTTTGCATTCTACGCGATTGGTATTCTTTATTTCATCACTGCTCTATTCATCTGAATATAATATTATATGTAATTTCGTGGAACCTAAAAGTATTTTTTGTATCATATTATTTTAAAATCCCAAAGATTAATTTCTTATGAAATGATAATTATCTGCTGCCTATATGATACAAAGTAAGATTAGTGGGATGTACCTACAACAAAGGGAAAATGATACTCTTTCTTCTTTAACTCAAGCTTCCGAGAACGTTTATTCTCGTCTTTTTCGGGAGATCTACAATGTGACAGAATCCAATTAGTGAACACAAATTCGTTTGAATGTAGGTTCAAAAACTTACAGAAATCGAGATTTGCCTTACATAGTTGTTAGAAATGGTTAAAAATAAAGACGAAGTTGACATTCACGAATTCACCGTTGTTAATGATAGTTAAATTGAAAAATATATCCTTAGTAACTAGATAATTAATCCAATATTCGCCGTCTTCGTAATATGTTGTCAAACTCTATAAGTGGAATGAAGTTTTTCGATGTTCTTCTTTAAATTATTTTTCTTTTGTCTAATACGAATCATCTCAATAAATTAAATAAAATAAATAAAAAATAAAAATAAAAATAAAAAATAAATTAAATTAAATTTATTGATTGATCCACAATTTTAATATTCCCAAAGTTCATGTGATGACCTGTATTAATTTCATGAGTCGAAAACATACAGGTTTTCTTTTTTAATCCACTACACTCTTGTGATTTGAGATCCGTTTACTGAGAGTCCTTCCTGTTTCTCCGATATATACACCATCACAATTTTGATAACAAATTTTGTATACTACACCAGACATTCGTTCCACGGGGTTCTTATCTTTCAATTGAGTATAAACTTTGTTTATTTTGTTTACAATTTTTATACTGAAAAAATTATTCTTGCTACGAATAATTGACTTTAACTTGTCGGTATAACTTGTTATCGAAGGTAAGATGATGAATTTTTTGTTATTTACATTAGTTTTTTCTATTTGGTTTGGTGTTAATGCAATAACTTCTGGTTTATTATGTCTAGATTTTGGAGTGTTGAAAATCAAATGTTTTAGGAGATTCTCTGGACAACCATTCATAATCATAATTCTCAAAAGTTCTAATCACTAATTTTGTTAATTCTTGTTTTCAGACTCAAAATGACATTCATTTTCATTTTCCAAGTATGATATGATTTCATATGAATGAATCTATTTGAGCAAATGGGTTTTCTATACCAATCTGTTTCCAATGTTCTCTCATCTCTTATGACTCTTGTATCTAGGAAGAGTACAGAATTATTATTTTCTCGTTCTACTGTGAATTTAATATTTGTGTGATAATTATTGAAAATTTCGAGTACTATATCTTCTTTGTGATGAGGAATTGCTAGAATTAAATCATCATCATACTTTTCACAAAATGGAATCGAAAAAGGAAGTTTGGGTAAACAATCATTTAAAATGTCATCAATAACTATTTGTGCTAGGAGATAAAATTGAGCCCATAGGGGTTCCAAGTTTTTGTTTAAAAAACTGATTGTTGAAAGGAAAATGTACATTGTGAAAAGCAAAAGCAATCAATTCCTTAAATGTCTCTAATGGAATATTACTACGTTGCTCAATGTGTTCCTTTCGTTTTTCTATACTGTTTTGTGCCATTTCTAGTGGAATATTGCTAAATAAAGAAATTATATCCAAGCCTATTAATCGATAATTAATTAATTTCTTCATATAATGCATTATTTTTAATACGCATATATTCTGAGAAATCGGAGTAAACACATTTAGAGATTTCAACTAACAAATAGGTGAAGGCGCAGGGAGCATTTTGATATAATTTAGCAAAACCAAGATTTTTCATTGAAAAATCGTTTTAATTGAATAAAATGAAAATTTTATTCCACATTAATTATCCACTGTTAAAGTGTTATATGTTATCTGCTAATATTTCTTGAAAGTGAAAATAATTATTGAAAATAAATTGACGACAATCATGGTGATACAATCAGAAGATTATGATCCAATTTTTCTTGTCTAATCAATTAAAGTGAAAAAGAAATTCGAATACGAAATATACATGCCAGGAATAATAGTTTGGCCAAATACCGAATGACCAATATCTGACGAGTTCTTTAGCCGAAGTGCCGAATATTCGGCAACACTTAGAACTTTTCACGGGTGACAGGTTTCAACTAGTGACAGATCGTTTGTTCAACTGAAGTGTGCCGGCTCTTTTCGTCGCACTCACATAAATGTGGGTTTAGTATTGTTTTTTCATTGATATGAAATTTTTAAGAAGACATATTTTTGGAATTCACATAATTCGTTTTCCGGGCAATCGTGCTTTCGAAGTCTACATCAATTCGGCTGAGGAGGTTGTGGAGAACGGAGTATCTTAATCTATTGAAATTTGAAGTGCAGATCACCTCAGAATTAGGACGTTATGTAAGTACAGCACTGAATTTAAAAAAACATTGGGCTGAATATAAGGATTTTCGTACCTTAAATATATTTGGCCAATATCATTGTGAGATAACTTTAAAGTTAACGTTAAAGTGGAAATTCATTTTAGAGATAGACAAAACACTTTCAAGACTTCAGATAATATGATTAACAGAAAAAATTTTGTCTATATCAAATCGGCTGAGGAGGTTGTGGAGAATGTAGTATCTTAACCTAATAGAATTTGATAAGATTTATCACCTTAAGGTAGCAGAATATGAAGCGGGCAGTTATATTATGAATAAGCTATAATTTATGAGAAAAGGCGCAATTGTTTATTATCAAGAAAAGCTGACAAAATTATTTTCATTCCTTAGATCTTTGATAGATTTTGTCTACCTATTAATATGTTGACTATGTTAACTTATAAATGGAATACACTTTTTCTATTTTTTATTTTTTTTATTTTTCTTTGTATAGTCGGCTGAAGAAGCTTGGTCAAAACCATTTGGTTTATACCAATAAAATGCATATTCTCCTAAATATTGTTGTATTTTGCATTCTTTCTTCATGCGATATAATATTCGGTATCAGGGGTCGGGAGGGGGCGAATAGTTGAATATTAAATGGCCTAATATTAATTTTTGCGTTTAAACACCGATGTATTACAAGTTTCGATTCAAAATGAAGAAAAACCATCGTAAGTGAATATGAGATTTAGAAAAGAAGGTTTCAAAATTTCAGGAAAGAAATGTTAAATACCAAAAACGCCTCAAATTTAATTTTCGAAAATTGAAAAAACTTCAAGGTTTGGAATGTTGAGAAATATTAACAAGATAAGTAAAAACTAAAAACATTTATAAAATTGAAGAAAATGCGTGATGGAAATGCAGGAGATTTAGATAAACGTAAAACGATGATGAAGCATTTCACTAATATAAATCATTAATTCTAAAAGATTATGGCATATTATGGGCGACCAAAAAGCAAGGTCAATCATTAGAACAACACAATTAAAAAGAGTTACAGAATTTTTTAACCGACACATCTATATTAGGTAAGTTGAAAATTTTTGGAGAATAAATATTTAGGTATCTATTGAGAATAAGCGCTGAAATAAAATAACACCTTTAAACGTTCAACTCCTTCAAGAGGGTAACTAATAGCACACGAGCCCAGAAGGGTGGTGAAACTAACATCGAGATGAAGACGTTTTATAAAATAACAAAACTTGAAATTTTTAAATTGGGATTAGGAGCAAATAGTCGTGTTTTGTGACAGGAAGTGGTTGACAGTTCGAAACTAATCTCGAATTATTTCGAATTTGAGTGACGCCTAGCGCTTCCACAATAATGGCTCATTCTTTAAGCTCTCCCGTTCGGAAGCAACACGGGTGGTAAAGTGCAAAATCCTTTTGTCACCCTCCACTAATATGAATCAATTGGTACCAAATTATTGAACAACACAATTTTTACAACGGACAGATGTCAAATTATTATAGAACGATTGAGTCGGTTTCTAAAACAACCAACCAATTAGTCAGGTATTTTAATTGAATTACTAAATCGAACACAATTCCCGATGAACGAAAACCGAATGTCGTGGAAATATTTCGAGGAGATCGCAAATCCGTCGACAACAATGCTCATACAGAATGAGATTTATCAAGCAGATTTGGGGTCCACAATGGTGATACTTATCTCAAATCCCAGCAATATTTACACACTGGCCTACCCCCTGAGAGTTAAGTACCCGCTTTTTTGAAAGCGCAAAAGTCTATTCACTCTTTATTAAATTAGTTTTATCTGAACCGAAAGTTTTTATTTACGATCGGAAGATTCGACACAATTTAGGTGTTAGATATGTCTATGTATTTGTCATAGGATGAATAATATTTCGCTTGTTATTCATAATTTGATAATGCCGCATTTAAATTTAATTTGTTTGTTAAAATTGAATATTTTCAGAATTTTGATTCAGAAACATGAAATCTTTTTTTTTAATTTAATTTTTTTTTGTAAGCAATTTCGAACATTTCTTTAAACTATAGCTCGCAATTTGTGGTCATCTACTCCAGCTAAAAAGTAAATATAATTTATTGCCCTTCTTCACTACTTTTTTCACCTATTCAAAAATGATTCTAATGTACCCGTGGCTCTTCTCGATGTCCTGAATTTTAAGATTCCAATTGGAATGAGACGAACCGAGTCATAAAACTAAGTGTGAATGAGATAGATAGTGACGCTTACGTGACAGAAACGGAGAGAGTCATTTTACATCTTCTGTAATGTCAACTGATGTAATGCTTGTAATAAATCAAAGTATTACATTTATTGATGTTTAATTTAATCATTTGATTTCATAGCGTCATTATCTGTATCTCTCTCACTTTATGTGACACCCTCTGTCTCTGTCACCTTAGTCACTTAAAGTGAGAGGTACGGATAGTGACGCTATGAAATTAAATGATTAAATTAAACATCAATAAATGTAATTCTTTGATTTATTACAAGCATAACAAATGTTTAACATCAATTGAAATTACAAAAGACGTACCTAAAATGACTTTCTCCGTCTTTGTCACGTTAGCGTCACTATTTTTACACTTGGTTTTATGACTTTTTATGTTTAATTTAAACATTTAATTTCATAACTTCATTATCTGTATCACTCACTTTATGTGACTCTTTCCGTCTCTGTCACGTTAGTCACTTGAAGTGAGAGAGATACAGATAGTGACGCTATGAAATTAAGTGATTAAATTAAACAGAAGATAACCACGGGTTCATTAGAATCATTTTTGGATAAGTAAGAAAAAGTAGTTAAGAATGTGTTACATAAAAAAATTACTGCAAATTAAAAAATAAATTAGCAAGTGTTGTACCATTTTTGAATCCTTATTAACTCTGCCAACTTTTAAAGCTACTTGCCAATCTTGCATAGTACTTTTTTTTAAGCATGGTCAGTTGAAACTTGGCAAAGTATTAATTTTGAATCTTTGGATGGGTAATAATTTACATTTACTTTTAAGCTAGATGAGTTGACCACAAATTGTGGGCTAGAGTTTTAAGATGAAATGTTCAAAAGAACATAAAAAAAAAAATTAAAAAAGATGCTAATTGTAGTAACAGGAGTTAAAAGACCGCCACAAGATGTAGATTTTCTCGATTTTTTTCAAACGCCCATAATTTTTTAAATACATTACTTGCATTTTTTTTTATTTTTCTGATAGCTATCATGACTTACTCTGTTAAAAGATTTCGGCTTGCCGTCAACTTCTGGAAAACCCGTTATCATAGAGTTATCGATTTTCTCGAAGAACTTCTCGAATTGAACAGAATTTTCTGGGAATCGCGTTCACTTTTACAATAAATTCCTTTACAGAAGATCAAAATGATCATCGAAATTTAACGAAAATTGTCGAAGTGACCTTTTAGGAGATCTTGTAAATTCCCAAAAAAATGTAATCGCAGTTTACCTCAGAATCGGAACGTTATGTGAGTATAGCATTGAATTTAAAATATGTTGAGGTGAATATGATAATTTTCGTTTGGCCAATACTATTGTGAGATAACTTTAAGGTAAACATTAAAGCGAAATTTTATTCTAGAGATAGGCACAACGTTTTCAAGACTTCAGATAATATGATTAACAAAAAAAACTTTGCCCATTCAGTATATACTCGGATAATAAACCACCTATCACAAATGGAATACCAACATATTTTGTTGTGGAACCTCAAATATCTTCCGCTTGCATGAAGATGAAGAAAAGAAGTCCCAAACTGTAACGTCGTTGAACGCTGTATCGAAAGGTGAAATCTTGTTATAGTGTTTGAATAACGAGTGTTTCTACAAACACCTCAGTAGGTGTCGAAATCGCAACAACACCCTTAGAAAAAAGCCCGAAGACCTCAACGACTCTCCGTAGACAATAATATAATCACCAACACGCACCAGCGGGTTCGAATGGCCACAATTTGTTATAATATTTATTGAAGTGTGTTGAAATTAGGGAATAATTGCAACACCGAATAGGGTGGCAATTTGATCACATTGTTAAGATGCCCTGCAGTGACTTATTCATACCCGAGAGCGTTGTTGTTGTGTTCTCCCTATTTGTCCGCGATTTTATTCACATTACATTGTGACGGTTTCATGTTCTCGTAATAACGTGTGCGTTCGTTCAAATTTCTATTTGACGGCCTGATGATTTTCAACATTCGGCAATAAAGCAGATTTCTTGTGGTCGCCGATGGACAGGAAGTATCTGAAAGGTGAGGCGTTCTTGGTTCGTATAACAACTTGAGGTGTTTGCTGTAAGGGGGAACTTCGCGGGGAATTGCGGGAACTTCGGGGAACTCCGGGGAACTTCGGGGACTTCGGGGGAACTTCGCGGAACCGGGGCCGGGGGATTCGCGGGGCCCCCGGGTTCGCGGGCCGGGGGCCATGGGGGAACCGCGGGGGACTTCGCAAATTGTTTTGGGTTTACGGGAATCAACCATCGATTTAAGGGGAATTTCCAAACATCAACCTTTTCGGGACTTCAAATCATTAACCTAATAACTCCAACTTACCAACCCCTAACCTTAACTACTACTTCCCCAACTCCAACCCCTAACCTCTCAACCTCCACCTAACCTCACCTAACCTCACCCCCCCAACCTCTCACCAACCTCCCACCAAACCTCCAACCTCCACCTACCACCTAACCCACCTTCCCTCCCTAACTTCCACCTAAACCTAAATTTGTTTACCGCCCAAAAATCCTTTTCCCAATTACGCCATCCCCCAAATTGGCCGCCCAGTCCTTTGTCCCCGAGGGCCCAGGCCCCCCAACCGTCCGTGTCCGCCCCCCGCCCCGGCGCCCCCGGCCCCCCAACCCCCCTTGCCCCCCCCAGGCCCCCCCCCCCGGGACCGCCGGCCCCCAACCGCCCATTCCCCGGACCCAGTCACCCCCCGGGGACTCCCGGAACTTCCAACTTCGCGGGGAATTCCGGGGGAATTCGGGGATTGGGGAACTTCGCGGGGAACTTCGCGGGACCTGGGAACCCGGGGCCGCGGGGGAACCCGGGGATTCGCGGGAAAAATCGGGGGAATGGGGATTGGGAACGCGGGAAATTGGGAGGTTTGGGGACTCCCAATTTAAAAACTTTTAATTTTAACCAAGGAAGACAACCATTTCTAGGGAAATCCAAAACTTCCCTTCAAAACATCCCCTTTCATACCTACTAACCTACCTAACCTCCCAACCTCACCAACCTAAACCTCCCAACCTCACCAACTCCACCAACCTCCACCTAACCTCCCAACCTCAAACCTAACCCACCTCCTCCCAACCTCCCTAACCTCCCTAATTCACCTAATCCTCCCAACTACCCAATCTCCAATCCTTCCAAACTCCAACTCCCTAACCCCCAATTCCACCTCCCAAAATTCGCAACCCCAAACTTCCCGGGGCTTCCGGGGGAACTTCGGGGAACTTCCGGGAACCTCGCGGGAACTTCTGGGGCAATCGCGGGGGGGAACTTCGCGGGGGAACTTCGGGGAACTTCCGGGGACTTCCGGGGATTCGGGGACCCGGGCCGGGGGAATTCGGGGAACTTCGGGAATGGGGAACTTCGGGGGGAAACTTGGGGGGAACCTTGGGGGAATTCGCGGGGAACTGCGGGAAGGGGGAACTTGGGGGCCCGGGGGCCGGAACTTCGGGGGAACTTGGGGAACTTCCGGGAACTGGGGGAAACTCGCGGGGAATTCGGGAATTCGGGGGAACTTCGGGGAACCGGGGGAATTCGGGAACCGGAACTTCGGGGGAACTTCGGGGAACTTCGGGGAACTTGCGGGAATCGGGGGAACTTGGGGAACTTCGGGGGAACTTGCGGAGGGGAATTCGGGGGGGGCCAACGGGGAACTTCGGGGGAACTTGGGTGGGGAATTCGCGAAGGGGAACTTCGGGGGAATTGGGGGAACTTCGGGGGAACTTCGGGGAAGGGAGGGAACTTCGGGGGGAAGGGGGGGAACCCATGGGAACGGGAACTTGGGGAACTTCGGGGGAACTTGCGGGAACTTGGGGCTTGGGGAACTTCGCGGGGAACTTCGGGGGGAACGGCGGGAACTTGGGGAACTGCGGGGAACTTGGGGAATTGGGGGAACTTCGGGGAACTTCGGGAAATCATGGGAACTCGGGACTTCAGATGCGGGAACTTGGGAGGACTTCGGGAACTCGGGGGGAACTTCTGGGATCTGGGGAACTTCGGGGACCCGGTTGAGGACTTCGGGGGAACTTCGCGGGGACGAACTTAAACTTGCTTTGTAATTCGTATCAGGTGAAATCATTCGGGAATGGACATCATGGAACTTCGGAGGGAACCCAACACTCGAACTACTCCATAACTCCCAACCAACCTCCCCTTCCTCTCACCTAACCTCCCCTACCTAACCTCACCTCTACCTAACCTCCTAACCACTAACCTCCTAACCTCTCACCTAACCTCCTAACCTCACCTAACCTTAACCTAACCTCACTACCTCAACTCACACTCGCCAACTTCACGCCTAACTGCGAATATGTGGCCTTAGTTGCCGGGACTAGCTGTGGCCGCCAATGTGGTATGGCCGCCCCTTGGACTCGACCCAGTGTCCGCCCGGCCTTCCAGTGGCCCCGGCCGGGGCCCCAATTCCGCCCTAGTGGGACCCCGGGCCGCCCCACGAGCCCACTGTACGCCCCGGGGGTCCAGGCTCACGCCCCAGGTGCTGCCGACTCACTATCACAATGTGCCTAACAGCCTCTTAGGAGTGCTCAGACTGCCAAACCTTCCCAAATACTTCGCGGGGAACTTCGCGGGGAACTTCATGAGGAACTTCGCGGAACTTCGCGGGGGAACTTCGCGGTGGGGAACTTCGCGGGGAACTTCGCGGGGAACTTCGCGAGGAACTTCGCGGGAACTTCGCGGGAACTTCGCGGGGAACTTGCGGGGAACTTCGCGGGAGAACTTCGCGGGGGAACTTCGCGGGGAACTTCGCGGGGGAACTTCATGGGAACTTCGGGGAACTTCGCGGGAACTTCGCGGGGGAAACCTAACCTCGCCAGGAACCTCCACCTAACTTCGCGAACCTCGCCTCTTTCACTAACTTCGCACCTAACCTCACGGAACCTCGCCTAACCTCGCATAACCTCTCACACAACTTCACTAACTCACTAATTCTCACTAACTCATAACCTCTCACTAACACTCCACCTAACCTCACCTAACCTCTCACTATTTACTCACCCTAACCTCTCACCTAACCTACTAACCTCTCACTAACTCTTCTTTCCACTAACCTCACCTAACCTACTACTTTCTCACCTAACCTCTCACCTAACCTCTCACCTAACCTCACCTAACCTCTCACTAACCACCTAACCTCCACCTAACCTTCTCCACTAACCTCACCTAACCTCACCTAACTCACCTAACCTCACCTAACCTCTCACCTAACCTCACCTAACCTCTCACCTAACCTCACCTAACCTCTCACCTAACCTCACCTAACCTCTCACTAACACTAACCTCTCACCTAACCTCACCTAACCTCACCCCTAACCTCCACCTAACCTGCACCCTAAAATGTGTGCCGCTCTTAGTGTACCTCCCCGAAGATGTGACGCTCTTAGTGTGCTGTCCCCAAAATGTCACCGCTCCTACTGTGCCTCCCCCTTGCACCTAATCCCAGTACGCCCTAAAAATGTGTACCGCCCTAACCTCCGCTTTCCAGTGTGTCGCCGCCGCCCACGGGCCCCCCACATGTGCCGCCCCTGGTAGCACCGCCCAGTGTGTCGCCGCCCCACGAAGCCGCCCAGTGTACCGACGCCTTGGGCGCAGGCCAGTGTGCCACCGCCCCAGGAGTGCTGCCGCCGACTCCACAAAAGTGCAGCCGACTCCCAATCTTCGCGGGGAACTTCGCGGGGACCTCTCGGGGAACTTCGCGGGGAACCTCGCGGGGAAGTTCGCGGGAACTTCGCGGGGGAACTTCATGGGGAAAACTTCGCGGGGAACTTCGCGGGGAACTTCGCGGGGAACTTCATGGGGAACTTCGCGGGGGAACTCGCGGGGGAACTTCGCGGGGGAACTTGGGGGAACTTCATCGCGGGGAACTTCGCGGGGAACTTCATGGGGAACTTCGCGGGGAACTTCGCGGGGGAACTTCGCGGGAACTGCGCGGGGAACTTCTGCGGGGAACTTCGCGGGGAACTTCGCGGGGTTCGCGGGGAACTCATGGGGAACTTCGCGGGGGAACTTCGCGGGGAACTTCGCGGGGGAACTTCATGGGGAAACTTCGCGGGAACTTCGCGGGGAACTTCGGGGGAACTTCGCGGGGGAACTTCATGGGGAACTTCGCGGGGGAACTTCGCGGGGAACTTCGCGGGGAAACTTCGCGGGGGAACTTCGCGGGGAACTTCGGGGGAACTTCGCGGGGAAACTTCGCGGGGAAAACTTCGCGGGGGAAACTGCGGAGGAAACTTCATGGGGAACTTCGCGGGGAACTTCACTTCGGGGAACTTCGCGGGGAACTTCGCGGGGAACTTCGCGGGGACTTCGCAGGAACTTCGCGGGGAGGGGGAACTTCGCGGGGGAACTTCGCGGGGAACTTCGGGGGGGACTTCGCAATTTAATAAAAAACTAGCTTTTTAGTATGTTGTATTCAAGGGAATGACAACCAGTTTCATTTGTATGTTAAAGGAGAGGAATTTCATACAACATCACATTCCCCTTTTTTCAAGATAGGTACATCACCTACACTATACATCCTAACCTAACCTAACCTAACCTCTCAACCTCTCACCTAACCTCACCTAACCTCACCTAACCTCACCTAACCTCTCCCACCTAACCTCACCTAACCTCCTCACCTAACCTCACCTAACCTCTCACCTAACCTCACCTAACCTCACCTAACCTCTCACCTAACCTCACCTAACCTCTCACCTAACCTCACCTAACCTCTCACCTAACCTCACCTAACCTCACCTAACCTCTCACCTAACCTCACCTAACCTCACCTAACCTCTCACCTAACCTCACCTAACCTCTCACCGAACCTCACCTAACCTCTCACCTAACCTCACCTAACCTCTCACCTAACCTCACCTAACCTCACCTAACCTCTCACCTAACCTCACCTAACCTCTCACCTAACCTCACCTAACCTCACCTAACCTCTCACCTAACCTCACCTAACCTCACCTAACCTCTCACCTAACCTCACCTAACCTCTCACCTAACCTCACCTAACCTCTCACCTAACCTCACCTTTTTTTTTTTTTTTTTTTTTTTTTTTGTAGGGAAATGCGTTACGCACTAACTCCCCGGGAATTTAGTCTCGTCCGGGGAAGTGTGGGACTCCCTGGAATTCGCGGGGGGGGGGACTTCGCAATTTAATAAAAAACTAGCTTTTTAGTATGTTGTATTCAAGGGAATGACAACCAGTTTCATTTGTATGTTAAAGGAGAGGAATTTCATACAACATCACATTCCCCTTTTTTCAAGATAGGTACATCACCTACACTATACATCCTAACCTAACCTAACCTAACCTCTCACCTAACCTCACCTAACCTCACCTAACCTCTCACCTAACCTCACCTAACCTCTCACCTAACCTCACCTAACCTCTCACCTAACCTCACCTAACCTCTCACCTAACCTCACCTAACCTCACCTAACCTCCTCACCTAACCTCACCTAACCTCACCTAACCTCTCACCTAACCTCACCTAACCTCTCACCTAACCTCACCTAACCTCTCACCTAACCTCACCTAACCTCTCACCTAACCTCACCTAACCTCACCTAACCTCTCACCTAACCTCACCTAACCTCACCTAATTATTGTGCCGCCCTAAAAATGTGCCGCTCTTAGTGTGCCCCCGAAGATGTGACGCTCTTAGTGTGCCGTCCCCAAAAATGTGCCGCTCTAGTGGGGCCCTTCGCTTGCACCGTCCCCAGTACGCCCCAAAAATGTGTACCGTTCCCCAATTCCGCTTTCGCAGGTGAACGCCGCCGGGAACGGGCGCCCCCAGCATGCCGCCCCTGGTAGCACCGGGGGTGTCGCTTCCCGGGGAACTTCGCCGGGGAACTTCGCGGGGAACTTCGCGGGGAACTTCAGGGAACTTCGCGGGTGGGAACTTCGCGGGGAGTTCGCGGGGAACTTCGCGGGGAAACTTCGCGGGGAACTTCGCGGGGAACTTCGCGGGGAAACTTCGCGGGGGAACTTCGCGGGGGAACTTCGCGGGGAACTTCGCTTCGCGGGAAACTTCGCGGGAAACTTCGCGGGGAACTTCGCGGGGAACTTCGCGGGGGAACTTCGCGGGGAACTTCGCGGGGGAACTTCGGGGGAACTTCGCGGGGAACTTCGCGGGGAACTTCGCGGGGAACTTCGCGGGGAACTTGGGGGAACTTCGCTGCGGAGAACTTCGCGGGATTCGCGGGGAACTTCGCGGGGGAACTTCGCGGGGAACTTCGCGGGGAACTTCGCGGGGAACTTCGCGGGGGAACTTCGCGGGGAACTTCGCGGGGAAACTTCGCGGGGGAACTTCGCGGGAGGAACTTCGCGGGGAACTTCGCGGGGAACTTCGCGGGGAACTTCGCGGGGAACTTCGCGGGTGGGAACTTCATGGGGAGCTTCGCGGGGGAACTTCGCGGGGGAAACTTCGCGGGGGAACTTCGCAACTTCATGGGGAACTTCGCGGGGAACTTCATGGGGAACTTCGCGGGGAACTTCGCGGGGAACTTCGCGGGGGAACTTCGCGATGGGGAACTTCGCGGGGAACTTCGCGGGGAACTTCGCGGGGAACTGCCGGGGGGAACTTCGGGGGGAACTTCGCGGGGGTGGGAACTTCGCGGGGACTTCATGGGGGAACTTCGCGGGGAAACTTCATGGGGGAAACTTCGCGGGGAACTTCGCGGGAGGAACTTCGTGGGGAACTTAGCGGGGGAACTTCACGGGGAACTTCGCGGGGAACTTCATGGGGAACTTCGCGGGGGACTTCGCAGGGGAACTTCATGGAGGGAACTTCGCGGGGGAACTTCATGGGGGAACTTCATGGGGACTTCTGCAATTTAATAAAAACTAGCTTTTTAGTATGTTGTATTCAAGGGAATGACAACCAGTTTCATTTGTATGTTAAAGGAGAGGAATTTCATACAACATCACATTCCCCAAGATAGGTACATTTTTCAAGATAGGTACATCACCTACACTATACATCCTAACCTAACCTAACCTAACCTAACCTCTCACCTAACCTCACCTACCTAACCTCACCTAACCTCTCACCTAACCTCACCTAACCTCTCACCTAACCTCACCTAACCTCTCCTCACCTAACCTCACCTAACCTCACCTAACCTCTCACCTAACCTCACCTAACCTCTCACCTAACCTCACCTAACCTCTCACCTAACCTCACCTAACCTCACCTAACCTCTCACCTAACCTCACCTAACCTCACCTAATTATTGTGCCGCCCTAAAAATGTGCCGCTCTTAGTGTGCCCCGAAGATGTGCCGCTCTTAGTGTGCCGTCCCCAAAAATGTGCCGCTCCTAGTGTGCCGCCCCCTTGCACCGTCCCCAGTACGCCCCCAAAAATGTGTACCGCCCCCAATTCCGCTTTCCAGTGTGTCGCCGCCGCCCACGGGCGCCCCCCACATGTGCCGCCCCCTGGGAGCACCGCCCAGTGTGTCGCCGCCCCCACGAGACCCGCCCAGTGTGCCGCCGCCCCGGGGCGCAGGCCAGTGTGCCACCGCCCCCAGGAGTGCTGCCGCCGACTCCACAAAAGTGCAGCCGACTCCCCATCTTCGCGGGGGGAACTTCGCGGGGGGGAACTTCGCGGGGAACTTCGCGGGGAACTTCGCGGGGGAACTTCGCGGGGAACTTCGCGGGGAACTTCGCGGGGAACTGGGGGAACTTCGCGGGGGGAACTTCGCGGGGAACTTCGCGGGGGAACTTCGCGGGGAACTTCGCGGGGGGAACTTCGCGGGGGAACTTCGCGGGGAACTTCGCGGGGAACTTCGCGGGGAACTTCGCGGGGAACTTCATGGGGGAACTTCGCGGGGAACTTCGGAACTTCGCAGGGGAACTTCGCAAGGGAGAACTTCGCAAGGGAGAACTTCGCGGGGAACTTCGTGGGGGAACTTCGCGGGGGAACTTCGCGGGGAACTTCATGGGGAACTTCATGGGGGAACTTCGCGGGGAACTTCATGGGGGAACTTCATGGGGGAACTTCGCGGGGAACTTCGCGGGGAACTTCATGCGGGGACTTCATGGGGAACTTCGCGGAGGAACTTCGCGGGGGAACTTCGCGGGAATTTTCATGGGGGAACTTCGCGGGTGGGAACTTCGCGGGGGGAACTTCGCGGGGGTGGGAACTTCGCGGGGACTTCGCGGGGAACTTCATGGGGAAACTTCGGAAACTTCAGGGGGAAACTTCGCGGGGGAACTTCGCGGAGGAACTTCGCGGGGAACTTCGCGGGGAACTTCGCGTGGGAACTTCGCGGGGGAACTTCGCGGGGAACTTCGCGGGGAACTTCGCGGGGGACTTCGCAATTTAATAAAAAACTAGCTTTTTAGTATGTTGTATTCAAGGGAATGACAACCAGTTTCATTTGTATGTTAAAGGAGAGGAATTTCATACAACATCACATTCCCCTTTTTTCAAGATAGGTACATCACCTACACTATACATCCTAACCTAACCTAACCTAACCTAACCTCTCACCTAACCTCACCTAACCTCACCTAACCTCTCACCTAACCTCACCTAACCTCTCACCTAACCTCACCTAACCTCTCACCTAACCTCACCTAACCTCTCACCTAACCTCACCTAACCTCACCTAACCTCTCACCTAACCTCACCTAACCTCACCTAACCTCTCACCTAACCTCACCTAACCTCTCACCTAACCTCACCTAACCTCTCACCTAACCTCACCTAACCTCTCACCTAACCCTCACCTAACCTCACCTAACCTCTCACCTAACCTCACCTAACCTCACCTAATTATTGTGCCGCCCTAAAAATGTGCCGCTCTTAGTGTGCCCCCGAAGATGTGACGCTCTTAGTGTGCCGTCCCCAAAATGTGCCGCTCTCCAGTGGGGAACCGCCGCCACGGGCGGGGAACTTCGCGTGGCCCCTGGTTCGCCCAGTGTGTCGCCGCCTGGGGCCCAGTGTACCGACGGGGCGCACCAGTGTGCCACCGGGGCCGCCGACTCCACAAAAGTGGCCGAACTTCGCGGGGAAACTTCGCGGGGAACTTCGCGGGGACTTCGCGGGGAACTTCGCGGGGGAACTTCGCGGGGGAACTTCGCGGGTGGGAACTTCGCGGGGAACTTCGCGGGGAACTTCGCGGGAACTCATGGGGGGAACTTCGCAAGGGAACTTCACAAAGAACTTCGCGGGGAACTTCGCGGGGGAACTTCGCGGGGGGGGAACTTCGCGGGGAACTTCGCGGGGAACTTCGCGGGGAACTTCGCGGGGAAACTTCGCGGGGGAACTTCGCGGGGAACTTCGCGGGGGAACTTCGCGGGGAACTTCGCGGGGAACTTCGCGGGGAACTTCGCGGGGGGAACTTCGCGGGGGGGAACTTCGCGGGGGAACTTCGCGGGGAACTTCGCGGGGAACTTCATGGGGAACTTCGCGGGGAACTTCGCAGGGGAACTTCGCGGGGAACTTCGCGGGGGAACTTCGCGGGGGAACTTCGCGGGGGAACTTCGCGGGGGAACTTCGGGGGAACTTCGCGGGGAACTTCGCGGGGAACTTCGCGGGGAACTTCGCGGGGAACTTCGCGGGGAACTTCGAGGAACTTCGCGGGGAACTTCGCGGGGAACTTCGCGGGGAACTTCGCGGGGAACTTCGCGGGTGGGAACTTCGCGGGGAACTTCGCGGGGAACTTCGCGGGGGAACTTCGCGGGGAACTTCGCGGGGAACTTCGCGGGGAAACTTCGCGGGGAACTTCGCGGGGAACTTCGCGGGAACTTCGCGGGGAACTTCGCGGGGGAACTTCGCGGGGGAACTTCGCGGGGGACTTCGCGGGGAACTTCGCGGAGGGGAACTTCATGGGGAACTTCGCGGGGAACTTCGCGGGGAACTTCGCGGGGAACTTCGCGGGGGGGAACTTCGCGGGGTGGGAACTTCGCGGGGGACTTCGCGGGGAACTTCGCGGGGAAACTTCGCGGGGAAACTTCGCGGGGAACTTCGCGGGAGGAACTTCGCGGGGAACTTCGCGGGGAACTTCACGGGGAACTTCGCGTGGGAACTTCGCGGGGAACTTCGCGGGGGACTTCGCAGGGGAACTTCGCGGAGGGAACTTCGCGGGGAACTTCGCGGGGGAACTTCATGGGGGACTTCGCAATTTAATAAAAAACTAGCTTTTTAGTATGTTGTATTCAAGGGAATGACAACCAGTTTCATTTGTATGTTAAAGGAGAGGAATTTCATACAACATCACATTCCCCTTTTTTCAAGATAGGTACATCACCTACACTATACATCCTAACCTAACCTAACCTAACCTAACCTCTCACCTAACCTAACCTCCTCACCTAACCTCACCTAACCTCCTCACCTAACCTCACCTAACCTCTCACCTAACCTCACCTAACCTCTCACCTAACCTCACCTAACCTCACACCTAACCTCTCACCTAACCTCACCTAACCTCTCACCTAACCTCACCTAACCTCTCACCTAACCTCACCTAACCTCACCTAACCTCTCACCTAACCTCACCTAACCTCACCTAATTATTGTGCCGCCCTAAAAATGTGCCGCTCTTAGTGTGCCCCGAAGATGTGACGCTCTTAGTGTGCCGTCCCCAAAAATGTGCCGCTCCTAGTGTGCCGCCCCCTTGCACCGTCCCCAGTACGCCCCAAAAATGTGTACCGCCCCCCAATTCCGCTTTCCAGTGTGTCGCCGCCGCCCACGGGCGCCCCCCACATGTGCCGCCCCCTGGTAGCACCGCCCAGTGTGTCGCCGCCCCCCACGAGAGCCGCCCAGTGTACCGCCGCCATGGGGCGCAGGCCGGTGTGCCACCGCCCCAGGAGTGCTGCCGCCGACTCCACAAAAGTGCAGCCGACTCCCAATCTTCGCGGGAAACTTCGCGGGGAACTTCGCGGGGAACTTCGCGGGGAACTTCGCGGGGAACTTCGCGGGGAACTTCGCGGGGGAACTTCGCGGGGGGAACTTCGCGGGGAACTTCGCGGGTGGGAACTTCGCGGGTGGGAACTTCGCGGGGGAACTTCGCGGGTGGAACTTCGCGGGGAACTTCGCGGTGGGGAACTTCGCGGGGAACTTCGCGGGGAACTTCGCGGGGAACTTCGCGGGGAACTTCGCGGGGAACTTCGCGGGGAACTTCGCGGGGAACTTCGCAGGGGAACTTCGCAAGGAGAACTTCGCAAGGAGAACTTCGCGGGGAACTTCGTGGGGAACTTCGCGGGGAACTTCGCGGGGAACTTCGCGGGGAACTTCGCGGGGAACTTCGCGGGGAACTTCGCGGGGGAACTTCGCGGGGAACTTCGCGGGGAACTTCGCGGGAACTTCGCGGGGGAACTTCATGGGGAAACTTCGCGGGGGATTTTCGCGGGGAAACTTCGGGGGGAACTTCGCGGGGAACTTCGCGGGGGGGGAACTTCGCGGGGAACTTCGCGGGGGGGAACTTCGCGGGGAACTTCGCGGGGAACTTCGCGGGGAAACTTCGCGGGGAACTTCGCGGGAGGAACTTCGCGGGGAACTTCATGGGGGAACTTCGCGGGGGAACTTCGCGGGGAACTTCGCGGGGACTTCGCGGGGACTTCGGGGACTTCGCAATTTAATAAAAAACTAGCTTTTTAGTATGTTGTATTCAAGGGAATGACAACCAGTTTCATTTGTATGTTAAAGGAGAGGAATTTCATACAACATCACATTCCCCTTTTTTCAAGATAGGTACATCACCTACACTATACATCCTAACCTAACCTAACCTAACCTAACCTCTCACCTAACCTCACCTAACCTCACCTAACCTCTCACCTAACCTCACCTAACCTCTCACCTAACCTCACCTAACCTCTCACCTAACCTCACACTAACCTCACCTAACCTCTCACCTAACCTCACCTAACCTCACCTAACCTCTCACCTAACCTCACCTAACCTCACCTAACCTCCTCACCTAACCTCACCTAACCTCTCACCTAACCTCACCTAACCTCACCTAACCTCACAACCTCCTCACCTAACCTCACCTAACCTCTCACCTAACCTCACCTAACCTCTCACCTAACCTCACCTAACCTCTCACCTAACCTCACCTAACCTCACCTAACCTCTCACCTAACCTCACCTAACCTCTCACCTAACCTCACCTAACCTCTCACCTAACCTCACCTAACCTCACCTAACCTCTCACCTAACCTCACCTAACCTCACCTAACCTCTCACCTAACCTCACCTAACCTCTCACCTAACCTCACCTAACCTCTCACCTAACCTCACCTAACCTCACCTAACCTCTCACCTAACCTCACCTAACCTCTCACCTAACCTCACCTAACCTCTCACCTAACCTCACCTAACCTCTCACCTAACCTCACCTAACCTCACCTAACCTCTCACCTAACCTCACCTAACCTCACCTAACCTCTCACCTAACCTCACCTAACCTCTCACCTAACCTCACCTAACCTCTCACCTAACCTCACCTAACCTCTCACCTAACCTCACCTAACCTCACCTAACCTCTCACCTAACCTCACCTAACCTCACCTAATTATTGTGCCGCCCTAAAAATGTGCCGCTCTTAGTGTGCCCCGAAGATGTGACGCTCTTAGTGTGCCGTCCCCAAAAATGTGCCGCTCCTAGTGTGCCGCCCCCCTTGCACCGTCCCCAGTACGCCCCAAAAATGTGTACCGCCCCCCAATTCCGCTTTCCAGTGTGTCGCCGCCGCCCACGGGCGCCCCCACATGTGCCGCCCCCTGGTAGCACCGCCCAGTGTGTCGCCGCCCCCACGAGCCGCCCAGTGTACCGCCGCCCCGGGGCGCAGGCCAGTGTGCCACCGCCCCCAGGAGTGCTGCCGCCGACTCCACAAAAGTGCAGCCGACTCCCAATCTTCGCGGGGGGGAACTTCGCGGGGGGGAACTTCGCGGGGGGAACTTCGCGGGGAACTTCGCGGGGAACTTCGCGGGGAACTTCGCGGGGAGCTTCGCGGGTGGGAACTTCGCGGGTGGGAACTTCGCGGGGGAACTTCGCGGGGAACTTCGCGGGGGAACTTCGCGGGGGAACTTCGCGGGGGGAACTTCGCGGGGGGGGACTTCGCGGGGGAACTTCGCGGAGGGGAACTTCGCGGGGGGAAACTTCGCCGGGGGGAACTTCGCGGGGGTGAACTTCGCGGGGGGTACCTTCGCGGGGGTGGGAACTTCGCGGGGGAACTTCGCGGGGGGGAACTTCGCGGGGGGAACTTCGCGGGGGGGGGACTTCGCAATTTAATAAAAAACTAGCTTTTTAGTATGTTGTATTCAAGGGAATGACAACCAGTTTCATTTGTATGTTAAAGGAGAGGAATTTCATACAACATCACATTCCCCTTTTTTCAAGATAGGTACATCACCTACACTATACATCCTAACCTAACCTAACCTAACCTCTCACCTAACCTCACCTAACCTCACCTAACCTCTCACCTAACCTCACCTAACCTCTCACCTAACCTCACCTAACCTCTCACCTAACCTCACCTAACCTCTCACCTAACCTCACCTAACCTCACCTAACCTCTCACCTAACCTCACCTAACCTCACCTAATTATTGTGCCGCCCTAAAAATGTGCCGCTCTTAGTGTGCCCCCGAAGATGTGACGCTCTTAGTGTGCCGTCCCCAAAAATGTGCCGCTCCTAGTGTGCCGCCCCCTTGCACCGTCCCCAGTACGCCCCCAAAATGTGTACCGCCCCCAATTCCGCTTTCCAGTGTGTCGCCGCCGCCCACGGGCGCCCCCACATGTGCCGCCCCCTGGTAGCACCGCCCAGTGTGTCGCCGCCTCCCACGAGAGCCGCCCAGTGTACCGACGCCCCGGGGCGCAGGCCAGTGTGCCACCGCCCCCAGGAGTGCTGCCGCCGACTCCACAAAAGTGCAGCCGACTCCCAATCTTCGCGGGGGGGAACTTCGCGGGGGGGAAACTTCGCGGGGGACCTTCGCGGGGAACTTCGCGGGGCGGGGGAACTTCGCGGGGACTTCGCGGGGAACTTCGCGGTGGAACCTTCGCGGGGAACTTCGCGGGGAACTTCGCTTCGAGGGAACTTCGCGGGGAACTTCGCGGGGAACTTCGGGGAACTTCGCGGGGGCGGGGAACTTCGCAAGGGGAACTTCGCGGGGGGAAGGGAGAACTTCGCGGGGGAACTTCGCGGGGGAACTTCGCGGGGGAACTGCGGAACTTCGCGGGGAACTTCATGGGGGAAACTTCGCGGGGGAACTTCATGCGGGAACTTCAGCGGGAACTTCATGGGGAAACTATAACCTCTTTCACCTAACCTCACCTAACCTCACTCACCTAACCTCACCTAACCTCTCACCTAACCTCACCTAACCTCTCACCTAACCTCACCTAACCTCACCTAACCTCTCAACCTAACCTCACCTAACCTCTCACCTAACCTCACCTAACCTCACCTAACCTCTCACCTAACCTCACCAAGGGAATAACCTCTCACCTAACCTCACCTAACCTCACCTAACTAACCTCTCACCTAACCTCTCACCTAACCTCACCTAACCTCTCAACCTAACCTCACCTAACCTCTCACCTAACCTCACCTAACCTCACCTAACCTCTCACCCTAACCTAACCTCACCTAACCTCACCTAACCTCTCACCTAACCTCTCACCTAACCTCACCTAACCTCTCACCTAACCTCACCTAACCTCTCACCTAACCTCACCTAACCTCTCACCTAACCTCACCTAACCTCACCTAATTATTGTGCCGCCCTAAAAATGTGCCGCTCTTAGTGTGCCCCCGAAGATGTGCCGCTCTTAGTGTGCCGTCCCCAAAAATGTGCCGCTCCTAGTGTGCCGCCCCCTTGCACCGTCCCCAGTACGCCCCAAAAATGTGTACCGCCCCCCAATTCCGCTTTCCAGTGTGTCGCCGCCGCCCACGGGCGCCCCCCACATGTGCCGCCCCCTGGGAGCACCGCCCAGTGTGTCGCCGCCCACACGAGCCGCCCAGTGTGCCGCCGCCCCGGGGCGCAGGCCAGTGTGCCACCGCCCCCAGGAGTGCTGCCGCCGACTCCACAAAAGTGCAGCCGACTCCCCATCTTCGCGGGGGGGAACTTCGCGGGGGGAACTTCGCGGGGAACTTCGCGGGGAACTTCGCGGGGAACTTCGCGGGGGGAACTTCGCGGGGGGAACTGGGAACTTCGCGGGGGAACTTCGCGGGGGGAACTTCGCGGGGAAACTTCGCGGGGAACTTCGCGGGGAACTTCGCGGGGAACTTCGCGGGGGAAACTTCGCGGGGAACTTCGCGGGGGAACTTCGCGGGGAACTTCGCGGGGGCGTGGGGAACTTCGCGGGGGGGGGAACTTCGCGGGGAACTTCGCGGGGCGGGGAACTTCGCGGGGACTTCGCAATTTAATAAAAACTAGCTTTTAGTATGTTGTATTCAAGGGAATGACAACCAGTTTCATTTGTATGTTAAAGGAGAGGAATTTCATACAACATCACATTCCCTTTTTCAAGATAGGTACATCACCTACACTATACATCCTAACCTAACCTAACCTAACCTCTCTCACCTAACCTCACCTAACCTCACCTAACCTCTCACCTAACCTCACCTAACCTCTCACTAACCTCACCTAACCTCTCACCTAACCTCACCTAACCTCACCTAACCTCTCTCACCTAACCTCACCTAACCTCACCTAACCTCTCACCTAACCTCACCTAACCTCTCACCTAACCTCACCTAACCTCTCACCTAACCTCACCTAACCTCTCACCTAACCTCACCTAACCTCACCTAACCTCTCACCTAACCTCACCTAACCTCACCTAATTATTGTGCCGCCCTAAAAATGTGCCGCTCTTAGTGTGCCCCCGAAGATGTGACGCTCTTAGTGTGCCGTCCCCAAAATGTGCCGCTCCTGGGGAACCTCGCGGGGAACTTCGCGGGGAACTTCACCTAAGTTCGCCAAGGGGACCTTCGTGGGGAACTTCGCCCGGGAACTTCATGAGGGAACTCTGCGGGGAAACTTCGCGGGGGAACTTCGCGGGGAACTTCATGGGGAACTTCGCGGGGAACTTCGCGGGTGGGAACTTCGCGGGGAGCTCATGGGGGAACTTCGCGGGGAAACTTCGCGGGGGAACTTCGCGGGGGACTTCATGGGGAAACTTCGCGGGGTGGAACTTCGCGGGGGAACTTCGGGGGAACTTCGCGGGGGGAACTTCGCGGGGAACTTCGCGGGGAACTTCGCGGGTGGGAACTTCGCGGGGAGAACTTCGCGGGGAACTCATGGGGGAAACTTCGCGGGGAACTTCGCGGGGAACTTCGCGGGGGAACTTCGCGGGGAACTTCGCGGGGGAACTTCGCGGGGAACTTCGCGGGGGAACTTCGCGGGGGAACTTCGCGGAGGAACTTCGCGAGGAACTTCGCGGGGGAACTTCGCGGGGAACTTCGCGGGGAACTTCGCGGGGAACTTCGCGGGGGAACTTCGCGGGGAACTTCGCGGGGAACTTCGCGGGGGGAACTTCGCGGGGACTTCATGGGGGAACTTCGCGGGGAACTTCGCGGGGAACTTCGCGGGGAACTTCGCGGGGAAACTTCGGGGGGAACTTCGTGGGGAACTTCGCGGGGGAACTTCGCGGGGGGAACTTCACGGGGGGAACTTCGCGTGGGGAACTTCGCGGGGGGGAACTTCGCGGGGGGGGACTTCGCAGGGGAACTTCGCGGAGGGGAACTTCGCGGGGAACTTCGCGGGGGGGAACTTCGCGGGGACTTCGCAATTTAATAAAAAACTAGCTTTTTAGTATGTTGTATTCAAGGGAATGACAACCAGTTTCATTTGTATGTTAAAGGAGAGGAATTTCATACAACATCACATTCCCCTTTTTTCAAGATAGGTACATCACCTACACTATACATCCTAACCTAACCTAACCTAACCTAACCTCTCACCTAACCTCACCTAACCTCACCTAACCTCTCACCTAACCTCACCTAACCTCTCACCTAACCTCACCTAACCTCTCACCTAACCTCACCTAACCTCTCACCTAACCTCACCTAACCTCACCTAACCTCTCACCTAACCTCACCTAACCTCTCACCTAACCTCACCTAACCTCTCACCTAACCTCACCTAACCTCTCACCTAACCTCACCTAACCTCACCTAACCTCACCTAATTATTGTGCCGCCCTAAAAATGTGCCGCTCTTAGTGTGCCCCCCCCGAAGATGTGACGCTCTTAGTGTGCCGTCCCCAAAAATGTGCCGCTCCTAGTGTGCCGCCCCCTTGCACCGTCCCCAGTACGCCCCCAAAATGTGTACCGCCCCCCAATTCCGCTTTCCAGTGTGTCGCCGCCGCCCACGGGCGCCCCCCACATGTGCCGCCCCCTGGTAGCACCGCCCAGTGTGTCGCCGCCCCCCACGAGAGCCGCCCAGTGTACCGCCGCCCCGGGGCGCAGGCCAGTGTGCCACCGCCCCCAGGAGTGCTGCCGCCGACTCCACAAAGTGCAGCCGACTCCCAATCTTCGCGGGGGAACTTCGCGGGGAACTTCGCGGGGAACTTCGCGGGGGAACTTCGCGGCGGGGAACTTCGCGGGGAGCTTCGCGGGTGGGAACTTCGCGGGTGGGAACTTCGCGGGGAACTTCGCGGGGGAACTTCGCGGGGAACTTCGCGGGAACTTCGCGGGGGGACTTCGCGGGGAACTTCGCGGAGGAACTTCGCGGGGGAAACTTCGCCGGGGAACTTCGCGGGGAACTTCGCGGGGAACTTCGCGGGGTGGGAACTTCGCGGGGACTTCGCAATTTAATAAAAACTAGCTTTTAGTATGTTGTATTCAAGGAATGACAACCAGTTTCATTTGTATGTTAAAGGAGAGAATTTCATACAACATCACATTCCCCTTTTTTCAAGATAGGTACATCACCTACACTATACATCCTAACCTAACCTAACCTAACCTCTCACCTAACCTCACCTAACCTCACCTAACCTCTCACCTAACCTCACCTAACCTCTCACCTAACCTCACCTAACCTCTCACCTAACCTCACCTAACCTCACCTAACCTCTCACCTAACCTCACCTAACCTCACCTAACCTCACCCTCACCTAACCTCTCACCTAACCTCACCTAACCTCTCACCTAACCTCACCTAACCTCTCACCTAACCTCACCTAACCTCACCTAACCTCTCACCTAACCTCACCTAACCTCACCTAATTATTGTGCCGCCCTAAAAATGTGCCGCTCTTAGTGTGCCCCCCCCGAAGATGTGACGCTCTTAGTGTGCCGTCCCCAAAAATGTGCCGTTCGCGGGGGGGAACTTCATGGGGGAACTTCCCAGGACGACCTCAAAATGTGGTTCGCGGTGGGGACCTTCGCGTGTCGCCGGAACTTCATGGGGGAACTTCCGCCCCTGAGGAACTTCGCGGGGTCGAAACTTCGCGGGGGAACTTCATGGGGGGAACTTCGCGGGGAACTTCGCGGGTGGGAACCTCGCGGGAGCTTCATGGGGCCGACTCCACAAAAGTTCGCGGGGGAACTGGGGGAACTTCGCGGGGAACTTCGCGGGAAACTTCGGGGGAACTTCGCGGGGAACTTCGCGGGGAACTTCGCGGGGAACTTCGCGAGGAACTTCGCGGGGGGAACTTCGCGGGGAACTTCGCGGGGAACTTCGCGGGGGAACTTCGCGTGGGAACTTCGCGGGGAACTTCATGGGGAACTTCATGGGGGAACTTCGCGAGGGGAACTTCGCGGGGAACTTCATGGGGAACTTCGCGGGGAACTTCGCGGGGAACTTCGCGGGGGAACTTCATGGGGAAACTTCGCGGGGAACTTCGCGGGAGGAACTTCGCGGGGAACTTCGCGGGGGAACTTCGCGGGGGGAACTTCGCGGGGGGAACTTCGCGGGGGAACTTCATGGGGGAACTTCGCGGGGAACTTCGCGGGGAACTTCGCGGGGGAACTTCGCAGGGGAACTTCGCAAGGGAGAACTTCGCGGGGAACTTCGTGGGGGAACTTCGGGGAACTTCGCGGGGGAACTTCGCGGGGAACTTCGCGGGGGAACTTCGCGGGGAACTTCGCGGGGAACTTCGCGGGAAACTTCGCGGGGAACTTCGCGGGGGAACTTCGCGGGGAACTTCGCGGGGGAACTTCGGGGGAACTTCGGGGGGAACTTCGCGGGGAACTTCGCGGGTGGGAACTTCGCGGGGAGCTTCGCGGGGAACTTCGCGGGGAAACTTCGCGGGGAACTTCGCGGGGGAACTTCGCGGGGGAACTTCGCGGGGAACTTCGGGGAACTTCGCGGGAACTTCGCGGGGAACTTCGCGTGGGGAACTTCGCGGGGAACTTCGCGCGGGGGACTTCGCGGGGAACTTCGCGGAGGGGAACTTCGCGGGAACTTCGCCGGGGAACTTCGCGGGGGAACTTCGCGGGGGTCAGGGAACTTCGGGGTGGGAACTTCGCGGGGGAACTTCGCGGGGGAACTTCGCGGGGAAACTTCGCGGGGGGAAACTTCGCGGGGGGAAACTTCGCGGGGGGGAACTTCGCGGGAGGAACTTCGCGGGGGGAACTTAGCGGGGAACTTCACGGGGAACTTCGCGTGGGAACTTCGCGGGGAACTTCATGGGGGACTTCTGCAGGAACTTCGCGGGGGAACTTCATGGGGAACTTCATGGGGGGACTTCATAATTTAATAAAAAACTAGCTTTTTAGTATGTTGTATTCAAGGGAATGACAACCAGTTTCATTTGTATGTTAAAGGAGAGGAATTTCATACAACATCACATTCCCCTTTTTTCAAGATAGGTACATCACCTACACTATACATCCTAACCTAACCTAACCTAACCTAACCTCTCACCTAACCTCACCTAACCTCACCTAACCTCTCACCTAACCTCACCTAACCTCTCACCTAACCTCACCTAACCTCTCACCTAACCTCACCTAACCTCTCACCTAACCTCACCTAACCTCACCTAACCTCTCACCTAACCTCACCTAACCTCTCACCTAACCTCACCTAACCTCTCACCTAACCTCACCTAACCTCACCTAACCTCTCACCTAACCTCACCTAACCTCACCTAATTATTGTGCCGCCCTAAAAATGTGCCGCTCTTAGTGTGCCCCCGAAGATGTGACGCTCTTAGTGTGCCGTCCCCAAAAATGTGCCGCTCCTAGTGTGCCGCCCCCCTTGCACCGTCCCCAGTACGCCCCCAAAAATGTGTACCGCCCCCCAATTCCGCTTTCCAGTGTGTCGCCGCCGCCCACGGGCGCCCCCCACATGTGCCGCCCCCTGGTAGCACCGCCCAGTGTGTCGCCGCCCCACGAGCCGCCCAGTGTACCGCCGCCCCGGGCGCAGGCCAGTGTGCCACCGCCCCAGGAGTGCTGCCGCCGACTCCACAAAAGTGCAGCCGACTCCCAATCTTCGCGGGGGGGAACTTCGCGGGGAACTTCGCGGGGAACTTCGCGGGGGAACTTCGCGGGGAACTTCGCGGGGAACTTCGCGGGGAACTTCGCGGGTGGGAACTTCGCGGGTGGGAACTTCGCGGGTGGGAACTTCGCGGGTGGGAACTTCGCGGGGGAACTTCATGGGGAACTTCGCGGGGAACTTCGCGGGGACTTCGCGGGGGAACTTCGCGGAGGGGAACTTCGCGGGGGGAAACTTCGCCGGGGGGAACTTCGCGGGGGGGAACTTCGCGGGGGGAACTTCGCGGGGGTGGGAACTTCGCGGGGGGGGGAACTTCGCGGGGGGGGGGACTTCGCAATTTAATAAAAAACTAGCTTTTTAGTATGTTGTATTCAAGGGAATGACAACCAGTTTCATTTGTATGTTAAAGGAGAGGAATTTCATACAACATCACATTCCCCTTTTTTCAAGATAGGTACATCACCTACACTATACATCCTAACCTAACCTAACCTAACCTCTCACCTAACCTCACCTAACCTCACCTAACCTCTCACCTAACCTCACCTAACCTCTCACCTAACCTCACCTAACCTCTCACCTAACCTCACCTAACCTCTCACCTAACCTCACCTAACCTCACCTAACCTCTCACCTAACCTCACCTAACCTCACCTAATTATTGTGCCGCCCTGAAAATGTGCCGCTCTTAGTGTGCCCCCGAAGATGTGACGCTCTTAGTGTGCCGTCCCCAAAAATGTGCCGCTCCTAGTGTGCCGCCCCCCTTGCACCGTCCCCAGTACGCCCCCAAAAATGTGTACCGTCCCCCAATTCCGCTTTCCAGTGTGTCGCCGCCGCCCACGGGCGCCCCCCACATGTGCCGCCCCCTGGTAGCACCGCCCAGTGTGTCGCCGCCTCCCACGAGAGCCGCCCAGTGTACCGACGCCCCGGGGCGCAGGCCAGTGTGCCACCGCCCCCAGGAGTGCTGCCGCCGACTCCACAAAAGTGCAGCCGACTCCCAATCTTCGCGGGGGGGAACTTCGCGGGGAAACTTCGCGGGGAACTTCGCGGGGAACTTCGCGGGGAAGTTCGCGGTGGGGACCTTCGCGGGGGGAACTTCGCGGGGGGAACTTCGCGAGGGAACTTCGCGGGGGGAAACTTCGCGGGGGAACTTCGCGGGGGGGAACTTCGCAAGGGAGAACTTCGCAAGGGAGAACTTCGCGGGGGGAACTTCGCGGGGGAACTTCGCGGGGGAACTTCGCGGGGGGGGAACTTCGCGGGGGAAACCTAACCTCTCACCTAACCTCACCTAACCTCTCACCTAACCTCACCTAACCTCTCACCTAACCTCACCTAACCTCTCACCTAACCTCACCTAACCTCACCCAACCTCTCACCTAACCTCACCTAACCTCTCACCTAACCTCACCTAACCTCACCTAACCTCTCACCTAACCTCACCTAACCTCTCACCTAACCTCACCTAACCTCACCTTTTTTTTTTTTTTTTTTTTTGACGGAGGGAAAACGCTTTTACGCGCTATCCCCGGGATAACGCCCGGGGGGAGTGTGGCCGACTCCCCTGAAAGACGACAGCTTCCCACCTCCATTCAGGATGTCACTCCCAAATGGGCGCAGGACACCCCCGACTAGCAAGGTATACCCACTAAAAACCCTCCGTGCCCTTCACCTCCCAGCCCAGATGTTATCCAGACTGAGAGGCTCCGGGACACGCGCGCGCGTCGTGGTGATGCATGGCCGACCTTTGTTATAGATCTTCGCATCATGCATCACCGCGCACCTTAACGACCGACGATTCCGCGGCCCTTAGTCACTGGACTCACCATCACTCGCCCTTCTCACATCTCTCACCGCTCTTTCCTGTTCCCACTGTCTATCCTCCCTTTCTTTCCTTTCAATCAGTCCACAGACATACTCAAAGATTACCTGCCACCTCCTCTTGGATCCGGTCATGTACGGGATTATGCCAGAGGGCGGTGGCAGGATCCCACCCTCAAGTTCCCTACAAACCTCTAGTCTTTCTCTCTCCCACCTCATACAATGCCAGATCGCGTGCTCAACACTGTCACGCACCAGACACGTCCGACACTCATCAGAGACCGTCTTCCCTATCCGATACGTGAAAGTGCCGAAAGACCCATGTCCCGTCAGGAACTGGCTGAAATAGTACGACGTCCTCCGAAAAGGGCAACCGCACCACTCCCGCAAGTCCCCGATCAGCACTCTGGTCCACTTTCCACACCCATCCCATTCTCTCTGCCACCTCTTCATCGTTCGCTCTCTCGCCATCCTTCTCACCCCCGGAAGGTGACCGTTCCCCACTGTGAAGAGGAACCCCCTCTCTGCCACCAGCAGGTCCGCGGGCGGCACAGCTGCCACCACCTGAGCAGCCACAGCCGATACCGTCCTGTACCCACAGATAACTCTGAGGAGGATCCTCCTCTGTCCCATGACCAGCAGTTCACGATACTTCCGCATCTTCATCGCCCCCCTCCAAGCAGGAGCAGCGTACAGCAGAATACTGTGCGCCACCCCGCTCAGAACCCTTCTTTTCACACTCCCTGGCCCGCCAATGTTAGGCATGAGTCGAGCCAACGCATTCATCCTTTCTCCTGCCTTTTCAACCGCCCATCTAACATGCTCACCAAAGCTAATCCGACTATCTACCCTCACGCCCAAATACGTGAGGGTCTTCTTGGCGACCACCGTCGCCCCGCCCATCCTAACCTCAAAACTAGCCCTCGCCTTTCCACCCCTGACAATACAAATCTCAGTCTTCTTTTCGGCGACCTTCAAGAAATTCGCCGACAACCACCCTCGGACTCTTTCAAAGACCCTAACGATCTCCGTCTCCAACTCCTCCTTCGTCCCAGCCTGCACCACAATCATTAGGTCGTCAGCGTACGCGATCAACTCGACGCCCGCCGACTTACCCGCCTCAATCACTCCATCGAACAAGAGGTTCCACAAAGTCGGACCCAAAACCGATCCCTGCGGAACCCCCATGGAGCATCTGCAATCGTTCCTACCTCCAACCCGGATGAACCGCCCCGAGAAGTACGACTGGAGGACGGCGATCCAGAAGGGATCCATCCCCAATTCGGTGATCCTCGAAACGATCCTCCCCCAATTTGCCGTGTTAAACGCATTTCTCACATCTATCGTGACTAACCCACACCATTTATATAACCCCTTCCCCGCCTCTATAACTGACATCACCTTCCTAATCGCATGCACCGTCGACCGCCCTGCCCTGAACCCGAATTGATTCTCCGACAAGGAAGCCTGCGACTCCATCACCTTCTCCAGCCTCCCTAGCAGCAAATACTCAAACAACTTCCCAAACGAATCCAACAGGCATATCGGTCTGAATGCTGAGGACTCATCCGACTCTTTCCCCATTTTCCTTAACAGGACCACGTTCGACACCTTCCACTCCGCCGGAAATGTACCCGCAACGAACAACTCATTGTACATCTCCAGGAGCACCTCCGGCACCACCTCGAACACCGCCTTGACAGCCTCGGGCGGCACACCATCAGGGCCAGCCGCCTTCCTCCCCTTCAGCCTGCCCACTGCTTCTTCAAGCTCGGCCAAGCCAAACAGAGGCGCGTCCCCCCGACGCCCCACCTCCCGAGCCCGAAAAGGGGACTCCACCTCAACCGGAAACAAATCATGCACAATCCTAGACTTCTTCCTGACAGAGAGCCGAGGGGAACCCGATCCCCTAATGGAGCCCATAACCAGCCTATATCCGCTTCCCCACACGTCCTCGTCCAGTTCGGCTACCAATCTCCTCCACCTCTCTCTTTTCTCCTTCCGCACAATCCTCCTCAGCTCCCCTTTCAACCGCTTTGCCTGTTCCCTGTCCCCTTCCTCGCCCCTCCCCCTGAAAATCCTTCTCCTATACCTATCATAGCGTCTCTTGATTTCCGTCATTTCTCGGTCCACCAATACGCAGCCCTCGGACCCCGTCGTCCCTGACTCTACTCATAGCCTCAGAGACCCCCTCCTGACAACTTCCACCAAGCTGCCCGCCGTGATTTCGTCTCTTCGCCTCCATCCTCCACGAACCTAGGCAAGGAAAAACCTCTGCACCCAATCTCCTGTTCCACTCGATGCCACGCTGGCCTCAAAGTATATATGGGAGTGATGAGTGAACGGGTTTTCGAAAACCGACCTCCAGCCACCCACCCCAGCCACAAACTGTTCACCGACCAGCGTCACATCAATGTGAGAGCAGGACACCCCCCTCCTAAAAGTGGGGGACCCATCCGACAAACTAACCACCCCGTTCTGCGCCATCCACTCCTCGACCGCTTCACCTCTTCCATCGGACCTTCCCGACCCCCACAAAGACGACTTCGCATTGAAATCACCCAGAACCACCACTTTCCCCCTTCCAGCTATCTCACCCCACAGATTCCGCATCACGCCGTCGAAGATGTCCCTCCTACATTCGGTGACACATACGCCGCCGCAATCACAAAATCGTCGTTCACTTCGACTACCACAAACCCTTCCCCCCTAAACACCTCTCCTATCGCCAACCTTTTCCCCACCAGGCGGACCGCCACATCCCGTCTCAGATCTACGATCCAACCCGAAGATGCCACAATCCGCCTGTTGGGTCTACACACAACCACTATCTCAACTTCCTGCCTCTTCACGGCGTCCTCCAGAAAATCATGAGCACTCTTTGCCCTCCCCAGGTTTGTCTGCAAAAACCTAATCATACTCCCCGATTCCCTTCCTCCTCCTCCATCCCTATTCCTACTCGACCTCACTCTCTCCCTCTCATTCATATCCTCATTCATACCCTCACCCTCTTCACCCTCATTCCCCCGTTCGTTTCTTCGATTTGGACTTCGATCCATTAGAGTCACGCCCTGCTGAATCCGAACCACTCACCCGTCCACCTCTAAGGGCCGCGGAACCTTTCTCCCCCGTCGCGCCCTCCCTCTGCCCTTGCGGTCTCCCCACACCACTCACCCGCTTTCCCAGCGTCCCACCATTCTTCGCTCGTGCCAGGGCCCGGCTGAAATGCTCACACCCTCCAGCACCCGCTTTGTGGCCTGCTTTCTGGCATAACGGACAATAGGCCTCGTTCGTGCATTTCCCAGCACTATGACCTTTTTCCGCACACCTAAAACAGGCGCTCCTCCGATCCTCGCCCCGACACTCCCTCGCCAAGTGCTCGTAGGACCAGCATCTGTCGCACCTCGGTACGTCGACCCTGGACTCCACGCGGCACCTAGAAAGGCCCACTCTCACCATCTTCATCCGAATTAATCTCTCAGCGTCACGACCGTCCTCCAGGAATACCGTGGCGGCTTGCCAGTCACCACCCATTGGCCTTAGCTCACCCACCCTGATCTTGCCTTCGGATGACGGTCCCAACGCCTCGCACAACGCCTTACGTACCTCATCTCTCGTGGTTACCGCGTCCAACCTTCTCAGGTGGACAGCGGCACCCCTCTTCCCCAGCACACTACCTACCTTCAGGCCTTCCAGCGGTTTCCCGGCAAGTACCTTCTGTACCGCCTGGGCCTGCTCCTTGCTCTTCGCGGTTAGCACAACCTGACCCGATCTACCACTTCGGACCGACTGCACCACCGCACCGACACTTTCACCGTGAAGCGCACGCTTCACCGTTTTGAGAGTCTCCTGATAGGAGCCCCCCTCCACGACGAAAGCGTACGACTTCACCCCACTCTCTCTGTCACCACCACCACCTCTCACTTTCCACTTCACCACTTCACTTGGCACTACACTCTGGAGCATCCTGCAAAATTCTCTCCTTCCCACGCTCCCAGGACAGACCAAGTGACCTCCTCCACTCCCACCAGGTCCCCCTTCACTTCCTCGAGAGTCCGCAGCACGTCTCTCTTGGTCGCAAAGACAGCCCTGATGTGAGTGGCCTCCCTGGACTTGGTCACCCCGCCAGACCTCATCCTGCAGGATGTCTCCGTCACACCGTATTTCTGCCCGGACTTCAGCAACTCCGAAAATGCCAAGGATCTCTCGGCGTCAGATTCAGCTTCAATCCAGACGTGCGAACCCGTCTGTTCATCCACTTCCTCTTCCCCCTCGATAATCCTGACATTCCGAAGCAGCTGCTCGTCCCACTCCTTTCCAACTAGCTCCAACCACTCATCTTCCGATTTCCATTGAGGCAACTCCTTCACCACCTCTTCCCCCGTCTTCAGCTTCGCGATTTGGGCGAGCAGGCCACGCTCCCTCTTCTTCCATTCCTCCTCCATCTTGGCCTTTTCCCTCGCCCACCCCTTCTTCAGCGCTGTTTCCTCTGCCGCCCGTTTTGCCTCCTGCGCCTCCATCCACTTGACGAATTGGGACGTCAGGGCTTCCATGCTACCGTCCTTTTCAGCGTCCCCCACGAACTTACTGGAGTGGTCTCCGACCTCGGCCACCAACCTCTTCAGTTCATTCGCTGGCCGCCTCATGTGCTTAACATAACGCTCCAACGCCTTCACGCTTTGGCACAAAGCGAGAACACTGCCCTCCTTTGCGCCGCTAACATTCTCCATCAATGTTGGGGGCTCTTGCTCCACCAACACCTGGGCTCCCGTCTTTTTCCTCCCCGTCGATGAAGGGGGTCGAGCTGTCGTGGCAACCGGTGCCGCGACCCTTTCCTTTCCAGCTTTCTGCCTTTTAGCCCTGTCCGGTCTCCTCACGCGGGACTGCCACTTAGTGTTCCCGTCTCCTTCCGAGGTTTCGGTCGACTCCGAGTCCACGGTCACGACCTCCACCCCGGCTCTCCTCGTCGGGCCACCTCGCAGCAATTCCGCCACGTTCCATTCCCCGTCGCTATCGCTCGGCGAGGAAACATCGTCCAGATCAAACGCCAATTTCGTCCTGTTGCCAGTAGCAATATTCTTCCCCCCGGCCTGGTCCACCGGGGCGGTTCCGCAGTCGTCAGCTGACGGTCGAGGGATGCCCGCTCCACCACATCCCCCTACCGGCCCTGGGGTTTCCTCCCCCTGCGCGGTAACTGTTTGTTCCGTCGTACTTCCAGCCATCATACAACGTTCGCATGTCGGTTCACTTCACTGCCACTGCACTTCACCTCACCTTCACGCACTTTGGATCAGTCTTAGTTTTCGTCGCTCCCCCTGAACCTCTCCGACTCGGTAAGACCTGTCGGCTCAGCTCCCGGTTTCATCGCAACTACTTTAGCCCCCGCACCACGACAAGGTGCTGACCCACGCGGGGGCACCTAACCTCACCTAACCTCTCACCTAACCTCACCTAACCTCTCACCTAACCTCACCTAACCTCTCACCTAACCTCACCTAACCTCTCACCTAACCTCACCTAACCTCACCTAACCTCTCACCTAACCTCACCTAACCTCACCTAACCTCTCACCTAACCTCACCTAACCTCTCACCTAACCTCACCTAACCTCTCACCTAACCTCACCTAACCTCTCACCTAACCTCACCTAACCTCACCTAACCTCACCTAATTATTGTGCCGCCCTAAAAATGTGCCGCTCTTAGTGTGCCCCCCCCGAAGATGTGACGCTCTTAGTGTGCCGTCCCCAAAAATGTGCCGCTCCTAGTGTGCCGCCCCCCTTGCACCGTCCCCAGTACGCCCCCAAAAATGTGTACCGCCCCCCAATTCCGCTTTCCAGTGTGTCGCCGCCGCCCACGGGCGCCCCCCACATGTGCCGCCCCCTGGTAGCACCGCCCAGTGTGTCGCCGCCCCCCACGAGAGCCGCCCAGTGTACCGCCGCCCCGGGGCGCAGGCCAGTGTGCCACCGCCCCCAGGAGTGCTGCCGCCGACTCCACAAAAGTGCAGCCGACTCCCAATCTTCGCGGGGGGGGAACTTCGCGGGGAACTTCGCGGGGGAACTTCGCGGGGGGGAACTTCGCGGGGAGCTTCGCGGGTGGGAACTTCGCGGGTGGGAACTTCGCGGGGGAACTTCGCGGGGAACTTCGCGGGGAACTTCGCGGGGACTTCGCGGGGAACTTCGCGGAGGAACTTCGCGGGGAAACTTCGCCGGGGAACTTCGCGGGAACTTCGCGGGGGAACTCATGGGGAACTTCGGGGGTGGGAACTCATGCGGGGAACTTCATGGGGGACTTCATGGGGAACTTCATGGGGGACTTCTGCAATTTAATAAAAACTAGCTTTTAGTATGTTGTATTCAAGGGAATGACAACCAGTTTCATTTGTATGTTAAAGGAGAGGAATTTCATACAACATCACATTCCCCTTTTTTCAAGATAGGTACATCACCTACACTATACATCCTAACCTAACCTAACCTAACCTCTCACCTAACCTCACCTAACCTCACCTAACCTCTCACCTAACCTCACCTAACCTCTCACCTAACCTCACCTAACCTCTCACCTAACCTCACCTAACCTCTCACCTAACCTCACCTAACCTCACCTAACCTCTCACCTAACCTCACCTAACCTCACCTAACCTCTCACCTAACCTCACCTAACCTCTCACCTAACCTCACCTAACCTCTCACCTAACCTCACCTAACCTCTCACCTAACCTCACCTAACCTCACCTAACCTCTCACCTAACCTCACCTAACCTCACCTAATTATTGTGCCGCCCTAAAAATGTGCCGCTCTAGTGTGCCCCCGAAGATGTGACGCTCTTAGTGTGCCGTCCCCAAAAATGTGCCGTTCATGGGGAACTTCGCGGGGGAAGTTCGCGGTGGGGACCTTCATGGGGAACTTCATGGGGAACTTCATGAGGGAACTTCATGGGGAAACTTCATGGGGAACTTCATGCGGGGAACTTCGTGGGGAACTTCGCGGGGGAACTTCGCGGGTGGGAACTTCGCGGGGAAACTTCGCGGGGAACTTCATGGGGGAACTTCGCGGGGGAAACTTCGCGGGGAACTTCGCGGGGAAACTTCGGGGGGAACTTCGCGGGGGAACTTCGCGGGGAACTTCGTGGGGGAAACTTCATGGGGGGAAACTTCATGGGGAACTTCATGAGGAACTTCGCGGGGAACTTCGCTGGGGGAACTTCGCGGGGGGAACTTCGCGGGGGAACTTCGCGGGGGAACTTCATGGGGAACTTCTGCGGGGAACTTCGCGGGGGAAACTCGCGGGGAACTTCATGGGGAACTTCGCAGGGGAACTTCGCAAGGGAGAACTTCGCGGGAACTCGTGGGGAACTTCGCGGGGGAACTTCATGGGGAACTTCGCGGGGAACTTCGGGGGAACTTCGCGGGGAACTTCATGGGGAACTTCGTGGGGGAAACTTCAGGGGAAACTTCATGGGGAACTTCGCGGGAGGAACTTCGCGGGGGGAACTTCGCGGGGAACTTCGCGGGGAACTTCGCGGGTGGGAACTTGCGGGAGCTTCGCGGGGAACTTCATGGGGAAACTTCATGGGGAACTTCGGGGGAACTTCGCGGGGAAACTTCGCGGGGAACTTCATGGGGGAACTTCGCGTTGGGAACTTCGTGGGGAACTTCGCGGGGGACTTCATGCGGGAACTTCGCGGAGGGGAACTTCGCGGGGAACTTCGCCAGGGGAACTTCGCGGGGGAACTTCATGGGGGAACTTCGCGGGTGGGAACTTCGCGGGGACTTCATGGGGGAACTTCATGCGGGGAAACTTCATGGGGAAACTTCATGGGGAACTTCGCGGGGACTTCTGGGGGACTTCGCAATTTAATAAAAACTAGCTTTTAGTATGTTGTATTCAAGGGAATGACAACCAGTTTCATTTGTATGTTAAAGGAGAGGAATTTCATACAACATCACATTCCCTTTTTCAAGATAGGTACATCACCTACACTATACATCCTAACCTAACCTAACCTAACCTAACCTCTCACCTAACCTCACCTAACCTCACCTAACCTCTCACCTAACCTCACCTAACCTCTCACCTAACCTCACCTAACCTCTCACCTAACCTCACCTAACCTCTCACCTAACCTCACCTAACCTCACCTAACCTCTCACCTAACCTCACCTAACCTCTCACCTAACCTCACCTAACCTCTCACCTAACCTCACCTAACCTCACCTAACCTCTCACCTAACCTCACCTAACCTCACCTAATTATTGTGCCGCCCTAAAAATGTGCCGCTCTTAGTGTGCCCCCCCCGAAGATGTGACGCTCTTAGTATGCCGTCCCCAAAAATGTGCCGCTCCTAGTGCGCCGCCCCCCTTGCACCGTCCCCAGTACGCCCCCAAAATGTGTACCGCCCCCCAATTCCGCTTTCCAGTGTGTCGCCGCCGCCCACGGGCGCCCCCCACATGTGCCGCCCCCTGGTAGCACCGCCCAGTGTGTCGCCGCCCCCCACGAGAGCCGCCCAGTGTACCGCCGCCATGGGGCGCAGGCCGGTGTGCCACCGCCCCCAGGAGTGCTGCCGCCGACTCCACAAAAGTGCAGCCGACTCCCAATCTTCGCGGGAGGGAACTTCGCGGGGGGGAACTTCGCGGGGGGGAACTTCGCGGGGGGAACTTCGCGGGGGAACTTCGCGGGGAACTTCGCGGGGAACTTCGCGGGGGAACTTCGCGGGGAACTTCGCGGGGGAACTTCGCGGGTGGGAACTTCGCGGGGGAACTTCGCGGGTGGAACTTCGCGGGGGAACTTCGCGGGGAACTTCGCGGGGGAAACTTCATGGGGGGAACTTCGCGGGAGGAACTTCGCGGGGGAACTTCATGGGGAACTTCGCGGGGAACTTCGCGGGGGACTTCATGGGGAACTTCGCGGAGGGAACTTCGCGGGGGAACTTCGCGGGGGAACTTCGCGGGGAACTTCGCGGGGAACTTCGCGGGGGGTGGGAACTTCGCGGGGGGACTTCGTGGGGGAACTTCATGGGGAAACTTCATGGGGGAAACTTCATGGGGGAACTTCGCGGAGGAACTTCATGGGGGAACTTCGCGGGGAACTTCACGGGGGAACTTCGCGTGGGGAACTTCATGGGGAACTTCATGGGGGGACTTCGCAGGGGAACTTCGCGGAGGGAACTTCGCGGGGAACTTCATGGGACTTCATGGGGACTTCGCAATTTAATAAAAACTAGCTTTTAGTATGTTGTATTCAAGGGAATGACAACCAGTTTCATTTGTATGTTAAAGGAGAGGAATTTCATACAACATCACATTCCCCTTTTTTCAAGATAGGTACATCACCTACACTATACATCCTAACCTAACCTAACCTAACCTAACCTCTCACCTAACCTCACCTAACCTCACCTAACCTCTCACCTAACCTCACCTAACCTCTCACCTAACCTCACCTAACCTCTCACCTAACCTCACCTAACCTCTCACCTAACCTCACCTAACCTCACCTAACCTCTCACCTAACCTCACCTAACTTCTCACCTAACCTCACCTAACCTCTCACCTAACCTCACCTAACCTCACCTAACCTCTCACCTAACCTCACCTAACCTCACCTAATTATTGTGCCGCCCTAAAAATGTGCCGCTCTTAGTGTGCCCCCCCCGAAGATGTGACGCTCTTAGTATGCCGTCCCCAAAAATGTGCCGCTCCTAGTGCGCCGCCCCCCTTGCACCGTCCCCAGTACGCCCCCAAAAATGTGTACCGCCCCCCAATTCCGCTTTCCAGTGTGTCGCCGCCGCCACGGGCGCCCCCACATGTGCCGCCCCTGGTAGCACCGCCCATGTGTCGCCGCCCCCCACGAGAGCCGCCCAGTGTACCGCCGCCATGGGGCGCAGGCCGGTGTGCCACCGCCCCCAGGAGTGCTGCCGCCGACTCCACAAAAGTGCAGCCGACTCCCAATCTTCGCGGGAGGGAACTTCGCGGGGGAACTTCGCGGGGGAACTTCGCGGGGGGAACTTCGCGGGGGAACTTCGCGGGGGAAACTTCGCGGGGGAAACTTCGCGGGGGAACTTCGCGGAGGAACTTCGCGGGAACTTCGCGGGGGAACTTCGCGGGGGAAACTTCGCGGGGGGAACTTCGCGGGAGGAACTTCGCGGGGGAACTTCATGGGGAACTTCATGGGGAACTTCGCGGGGGGACTTCGCGGGGGAACTTCGCGGGGGGAACTTCGCGGGGAAACTTCGCGGGGAAACTTCGCCGGGGAACTTCGCGGGGGTGAACTTCATGGGGGTACCTTCGCGGGGGTGGGAACTTCGCATGGGGAACTTCGCGGGGAACTTCATGGGGGACTTGCAATTTAATAAAAAACTAGCTTTTTAGTATGTTGTATTCAAGGGAATGACAACCAGTTTCATTTGTATGTTAAAGGAGAGGAATTTCATACAACATCACATTCCCCTTTTTTCAAGATAGGTACATCACCTACACTATACATCCTAACCTAACCTAACCTAACCTCTCACCTAACCTCACCTAACCTCACCTAACCTCTCACCTAACCTCACCTAACCTCTCACCTAACCTCACCTAACCTCTCACCTAACCTCACCTAACCTCTCACCTAACCTCACCTAACCTCACCTAACCTCTCACCTAACCTCACCTAACCTCACCTAATTATTGTGCCGCCCTAAAAATGTGCCGCTCTTAGTGTGCCCCCGAAGATGTGACGCTCTTAGTGCCGTCCCCAAAATGTGCCGCCCTAGTGTGCCGCCCTTGCACCGTCCCCAGTACGCCCCCAAAAATGTGTACCGCCCCCCAATTCCGCTTTCCAGTGTGTCGCCGCCGCCCACGGGCGCCCCCCACATGTGCCGCCCCCTGGTAGCACCGCCCAGTGTGTCGCCGCCTCCCACGAGAGCCGCCCAGTGTACCGACGCCCCGGGGCGCAGGCCAGTGTGCCACCGCCCCCAGGAGTGCTGCCGCCGACTCCACAAAAGTGCAGCCGACTCCCAATCTTCGCGGGGGGGAACTTCGCGGGGGGAACTTCGCGGGGGAACTTCGCGGGGAACTTCGGGGGAAGTTCGCGGTGGGGACCTTCGCGGGGGAACTTCGCGAGGGAACTTCGCGGGGGAAACTTCGCGGGGGAACTTCGTGGGGAACTTCAAGCAAGGGAGAACTTCTGCAAGGAGAACTTCGCGGGGGAACTTCGCGGGGAACTTCTGCGGGAACTTCGCGGGGGGAACTTAACTGGGGAACTTCGCGGGGGAAACTTCACTTCTCTCACCTCCAACCTCACCTAACCTCTCACCTAACCTCACCTCTCACCTAACCTCACCTAACCTCACCTAACCTCACCTCACCTAACCTCTCACCTAACACCTAACCTCTCACCTAACCTCACCTAACCTCACCTAACCTCTCACCTAACCTCACCTAACCTCTCACCTAACCTCACCTAACCTCACCTAACCTCTCACCTAACCTCACCTAACCTCTCACCTAACCTCACCTAACCTCACCTAACCTCACCTAACCTCCTCACCTAACCTCACCTAACCTCACCTCCTCTCACCTAACCTCACCTAACCTCTCACCTAACCTCACCTAACCTCTCACCTAACCTCACCTAACCTCACCTAACCTAACCTCTCACCTAACCTCCTCACCTAACCTCACCTAACCTCTCACCTAACCTCACCTAACCTCACCTAACCTCACCTAATTATTGTGCCGCCCTAAAAATGTGCCGCTCTTAGTGTGCCCCCCCCGAAGATGTGACGCTCTTAGTGTGCCGTCCCCAAAAATGTGCCGCTCCTAGTGTGCCGCCCTTGCACCGTCCCCAGTACGCCCTCAAAATGTGTACCGCCCCCAATTCCGCTTTCCAGTGTGTCGCCGCCGCCCACGGGCGCCCCACATGTGCCGCCCCTGGTAGCACCGCCCAGTGTCGCCGCCCCCACGAGCCGCCCAGTGTACCGACGCCCCGGGCGCAGGCCAGTGTGCCACCGACCCCAGGAGTGCTGCCGCCGACTCCACAAAAGTGCAGCCGACTCCCAATCTTCGCGGGGAACTTCGCGGGGAACTTCGCGGGGAACTCGCGGGGAACTTCGCGGGGAAGTTCGCGGTGGGGACCTTCGCGGGGAACTTCGCGGGGGAACTTCGCGAGGAACTTCGCGGGAAACTTCGCGGGGAACTTCGCGGGGGAACTTCGCAAGGGAGAACTTCGCAAGGGAGAACTTCATGGGGAACTTCGCGGGGAACTTCGCGGGGAACTTCGGGGGAACTTCGCGGGTGGAACTTCATGCGGGGAGTCATGGGGAACTTCATGCGGGGAACTTCGCGGGGGAACTTCGCGGGGAACTTCATGGGGAAACTTCATGGGGGAACTTCGCGGGGAACTTCGCGGGGGAAACTTCGCGGGGGGAACTTCATGGGGGAACTTCGCGGGGGAACTTCGCGGGGAACTTCGCGGGGAACTTCGCGGGGGAACTTCGCGCGGGGACTTCATGGGGGAACTTCGCGGAGGGGAACTTCGCCGGGGAACTTCGCCGGGGAACTTCGGGGGGAACTTCATGGGGGAACTTCGCGGGGAACTTCACGGGGAACTTCGCGTGGGAACTTCATGGGGAACTTCATGGGGGAACTTCATGGGGGTGAACTTCATGGGGGACTTCATGGGGGGACTTCGCAATTTAATAAAAACTAGCTTTTAGTATGTTGTATTCAAGGGAATGACAACCAGTTTCATTTGTATGTTAAAGGAGAGGAATTTCATACAACATCACATTCCCCTTTTTTCAAGATAGGTACATCACCTACACTATACATCCTAACCTAACCTAACCTAACCTAACCTCTCACCTAACCTCACCTAACCTCACCTAACCTCTCACCTAACCTCACCTAACCTCTCACCTAACCTCACCTAACCTCACCTAACCTCACCTAACCTCTCACCTAACCTCACCTAACCTCTCACCTAACCTCACCTAACCTCTCACCTAACCTCACCTAACCTCACCTAACCTCTCACCTAACCTCACCTAACCTCACCTAATTATTGTGCCGCCCTAAAATGTGCTGCTCTTAGTGTGCCCCCGAAGATGTGACGCTCTTAGTATGCCGTCCCCAAAAATGTGCCGCTCCTAGTGCGCCGCCCCCCTTGCACCGTCCCCAGTACGCCACCAAAAATGTGTACCGCCCCCCAATTCCGCTTTCCAGTGTGTCGCCGCCGCCCACGGGCGCCCCACATGTGCCACCCCGGTAGCACCGCCCAGTGTCGCCGCCCCACGAGAGCCGCCCAGTGTACCGCCGCCATGGGGCGCAGGCCAGTGTGCCACCGCCCCCAGGAGCTGCCGCCGACTCCACAAAAGTGCAGCCGACTCCCAATCTTCGCGGGAGGGAACTTCGCGGGGAACTTCGCGGGGAACTTCGGGGGAACTTCGCGGGGGAACTTCGCGGGGAACTTCGCGGGGAACTTCGCGGGGAACTTCTGCGGGGAACTTCGCGGGGAACTTCGTGGGGAACTTCGCGGGTGGGAACTTCGCGGGTGGGAACTTCATGGGGAACTTCATGGGGGAACTTCGGGGGGAACTTCATGGGGAACTTCATGGGGGAACTTCGCAGGGGAACTTCGCAAGGGAGAACTTCGCAAGGAGAACTTCATGGGGGAACTTCTCGGGGGAACTTCGCGGGGAACTTCATGGGGAACTTCGCGGGGAACTTCGTGGGGAACTTCGCGGGGGAACTTCGCGGGGAACTTCGCGGGGGACTTCGGGGAACTTCATGGAGGAACTTCGCGGGGGAAACTTCGCGGGGATTTTCGCGGGGAACTTCGCGTGGTGGGAACTTCATGGGGGAAACTTCGCGGGGATTTTCGCGGGGAACTTCGCGGGGTGGGAACTTCATGGGGAACTTCGCGGGGTGGGAACTTCATGGGGACTTCATGGGGGAACTTCATGGGGGAAACTTCATGGGGAAACTTCATGGGGGAACTTCGCGGAGGAACTTCGCGGGGGAACTCATGGGGGAACTTCGCGGGGAACTTCACGGGGAACTTCGGGGGAACTTCATGGGGGAACTTCGGGGGAACTTCGGGGGGACTTCATGGGGGACTTCGCAATTTAATAAAAACTAGCTTTTAGTATGTTGTATTCAAGGAATGACAACCAGTTTCATTTGTATGTTAAAGGAGAGGAATTTCATACAACATCACATTCCCCTTTTTTCAAGATAGGTACATCACCTACACTATACATCCTAACCTAACCTAACCTAACCTAACCTCTCACCTAACCTCACCTAACCTCACCTAACCTCTCACCTAACCTCACCTAACCTCTCACCTAACCTCACCTAACCTCTCACCTAACCTCTCACCTAACCTCACCTAACCTCACCTAACCTCACCTAACCTCTCACCTAACCTCACCTAACCTCACCTAACCTCTCACCTAACCTCACCTAACCTCTCACCTAACCTCACCTAACCTCACCTAACCTCTCACCTAACCTCACCTAACCTCACCTAACCTCTCACCTAACCTCACCTAACCTCTCACCTAACCTCACCTAACCTCTCACCTAACCTCACCTAACCTCTCACCTAACCTCACCTAACCTCACCTAACCTCTCACCTAACCTCACCTAACCTCTCACCTAACCTCACCTAACCTCACCTAACCTCTCACCTAACCTCACCTAACCTCACCTAACCTCTCACCTTTTTTTTTTTTTTTTTTTTTTTTTTCGAAGAGAAATGCTTTACGCACGACCCCCCGGGAATTTATGAATCATCCGGGGGAGTGTGGGACTCCCAAAGGCCCGACAACCCCCCACCCCCACCAGAGACGCATGTTCTCCGGTGGACGCAGGGCGCCCCCGAAACCCCGGTATACCCACTAAAACTCTCCGCAACCCACCCCCTTCAGCTCCACACGTTGTTCTGTCTCGCCGAGAGTGGGTCTCTCGCATGTACGCTCACAGGAGCCTCCCGGCCGACCTTGATAGATCTTTCCATCAGGAGACTCCCCGTACTCCCTCTTACCATCTTGCTATCCTATCCTGGCTCCTTTACATCACCCTACCTCTTGCGGGGCCAATTCGGCGCTAGTGTAGCCAGGGTCTACTTCCTCCACTTCGTCTGCACTTGCATCTTCCTCTTCCTGTTGTCGAACCCTCTCCTCATACATACGATCCTCCCTTTCTTTTCTCTTCATTACGCGACACACAAAATCATAGACCACCTGCCACCCGCGCCTGTCACCAACCATGAACGGTATGATGGCAGAGACGGAAGGCAGTGCTGCTCTACCCAGCCCCTCTAACACCTCCGATCTCTCCTCCGTCCATCTCCGACATGACCAGACCACATGTTCAGGACTGTCACTTACCCCACACACTCTACACCCGTCAGTCGCCGTCTTTCCAATTCGAAACGTGTAGGTGCCGAAAGACCTGTGCCCCGTGAGGAACTGGTGAAGTAGTACGATGTCCTCCGAAAAGGACAATCGCACCACTCCCCCAAGTCCCCCACAAGAGCCCGAGTCCACCCACTCTCCCCCTCCCACGCCCTCTTCCACTTAACCATCGTTTTCTTCCTGGCCATTCGTCGCACACCTGGGAGGTGGCCATTACCGACCGTAAACAGGAACCCCCTCTCCGCCACCAACAGGTCGGCCGGAGGAACGGCGGCCACTACCTGTGCAGCCACCGCCGCCACCGTCCGGTACCCGCTGATGGCTCGGAGGAGGACCTTCCTCTGTGACATGACCAACAATATCCTGTATTTCGCAATCTTCATGGCCGACCTCCACACTGGTGCCGCGTACAGCAAAATGCTATGCACGACACCAACCAACAACATTCTCTTCTCGTACTCCGGTCCGCCTACATTAGGCATCATTCTCGCTAACAAGTTTGCCCTCCCTGCGGCCTTCCCTATTACATATCGCACATGCTCCCCAAACTTCATTCTGCTATCGATTTCCACTCCCAAATATCTCATGTGCCTCACCGGCCTTACGATCTCTCCTCCCAACCTAACCTGCCACTCACTCCCCCCCCTCATTCCTCTTACCACACAAACCTCCGTCTTCTCCTCTGCAATCCGTAAGAAGTTCCTTGCCGCCCACTCACTCACCAGCCTAAACGATTCCTGCAACCTCTCTCCCAACCCGTCCATCGTTTCGGCGGCCACAACCAATAACAAATCGTCCGCGTATGCCACAACTTCCACCCCGACCGGGTACTCCAGCCGGAGGACACCATCAAAGAGGAGGTTCCACAACATCGGTCCAAGGACCGATCCTTGCGGAACCCCCATCGAACACTTGTGAAACTTTCCCATTCCCAACTCAATACGCCGGCCCCTGAAATAAGAGGCTATAATCTTCCGCAAAAAAGGGCAAACTTTCATTTCCGTCAGCCTACTCATTATCCTGTTCCAGTTGGCGGTGTTAAAGGCATTCCGCACATCAATGGCCAGAAGCCCACACCGCCGATACCTTTCCCGCGATCTCTCCACCTTCAACAAAACGTCCCTTATTGCGTGCACCGTCGATTTCCCCTAAAACCGTACTGCGCTTCAGAAAGCGCACTCACTTCCTCAACCTCTCTTCCAGCCTTCCAGAAGCAAGTACTCAAAAACCTTTCCCAGCACGTCTAAGAGGCATATGGGCCTGTAAGACGCAGGCCTACTCCGCTCCTTACCATGCTTCAGCAGGAGTACCACCCGGGAGATCTTCCATCTATCGGGGAAACTTCCTTCCTGTAGCAACTCATTGTACAGCCCCAACAGAGCCCTGGGACAACCTTCCATACCTCCCTTACAGCCTCGCCGGGAATACCGTCCGGTCCGGCTGCTTTCCTCAATTTAACTTTGCCCACTGCACTTTCTAGCTCCTCCATACTAAAGTATGGGGGCTCCCCAGAACAGTGCACGTCCCATGTACCGTATCTTGATGCCCCTTCCCTCGGAAACAACTCTTCTATTATTCGCTTCCTCATGCGCCGCGACAGGCGCGGGGGACTCCTCCCCCCCATCGCCCCCATCACTATCTTATATCCCTGTCCCCATATTTCTCTGTTCACCTCCTCCAAAATTTCCCTCCATCTCTCCCTCTTCGCCTGCCTAATCATTCTCCTCATGTCCTTTTTCAAGTTCCTCGCCTCCTCCCTAAGGTCCTCCCCACCACTGCCCCTGTGGATTCGTCTACGGACCCGGTCATAGGCTCTTTAGTGGAAGAGAGCTCCTCCGTCCACCAATACACAGGACTTAGCCCACCGTCCTCACCCATCAAAACAGTCGACCTCCCCTCACAGTGTCCCCAATCGTCTCTCCAAGTTACGACCAGTGATCGTATCCAAAACCTCCCCAGCCTATCCCGGAAACGACCAACCACAAAGACCTTCCGGGCTGAGTCCAAATTGCGCATCATAGACCGCCCCCTGATCGAGAAATACACATGTCCATGATGCGTGTACGGGTTTTCATGAACAACCTGCCAGCCAGAGAGTCTCCCTGAGAGAGCCTCAGACATCAGGGTTATGTCAATGTGACTCTCGGATACCCCGCGCCTAAACGTGGGGGACCCGTCAGAGACACTCACGAACTGCTCCTGTGCCATCCACTCCTCAATCAAGCCTCCTCTTTCATCAGTCCTAGGGGACCCCCACATAACGGATTTTGCGTTGAAGTCTCCAAGCACCACGGTACGATGCGGCTCCCGAATATCCCCCAGCAGGGCCTGAACCGAAGACCTTAACGTCGAAAAGTGGACATTTGGAGACTCATACTTTGCAGCAATGATAAAATCGTCCATAATCTCAACCATTACGTACCCGTCCCCATACGAATTTCCCTATCGTCACTCCTCTCCCCACAACCTTGACGGCAACATCTCCCCTCCTATCCACGATCCAGTCCTGCGCCGCAACTAAATTTCGGTTTGGTTCCGAGACGACGGCAATGTCGACCCGGTTCCGCCTGAGTGCTTCCTCCAAAAAGTCGTGAGCGTTTCTTGCTCTGCCCAGGTTCGCTTGTAAGATCTTAATGCAGTCCTGTCCACTCCCCCTCGTCCCTTCTATCCTACCGCTTGTTCCACGTACATTAGCCATCTTTTATATTACTTACCATCCTCTCGCCTGATACACTACCTACCCTGTCTGCAATGGTCACCGGCGGGGCATCGCAGCAGCCGATGTCACAAGTATCCTCTGAACAACACAAACATGAAAAGGAAAATACGACAAGGACTACAAAGAAATAAGTTAAAGACATACAATACGTAAGTATAGGGCCGTCCACACACATGCATTCTAAAATCATGCGGAAGATGACTGGGTTGCAGTCCCTCCTTGATTCCTTTCCCCCCTGTCTCCACCATACGAGGTGCTTGTGGAACTTGTTCCAGTCCGCCCTCTGAATGGAGCTCCTCTGTTTGTCCCCTGATCGGACGTTACCCCTTGTCTAACCTGAGTCAACGTTGTCCTGAAAAACTGACAAGTACCAGATCCCGCAGAATGTCCCTCCATTTTACAGAGAGGGCACTTCCTATCCTCCTTGCAGTCCTTTTGCATGTGACCGTCTCCACCGCATCTGAAGCATTTTTCCCTCCTGTCTATCCCTTTACATTGCTCCACCAAATGATCATACGCCCAGCACCTTATGCATCTACGCACCTCTATCTTCCTAGTCACGATTGCTCCGACGACTCCCACACGTATTATCCCTCTTCGTAAAAGTCTTTCCGCCACATCCTTGCTGGCTGTCACCGTCACGGCCATCATATTTCGCGCCATCGGTCTAACTTCCCCCACCTTCACCTCCTCTTTCACTCCTGTCCCAAACTCTCCCTCTATTGCTGCCAGCACTTCTTCTCTTGTCGTCAAAGCGTCCAGTTCCCTGAAAACAGGAGACTGGTTTTCCGCCACCAACCCTTCTCACGTTGCCTTCCGAAATAGCCCCATGTTTCACCAGGGCATCTCGCACCCTTCTAGCCTGTTCCTCATCCCTATTTGCACTTACTAGCACCTTTCCATCCCGAGTGCTCCTTATCCTTTGACCTCCTTCGTCACCTGATTCTCCTGCAACGCTGCCCTCACACTTTGGAGAGTCTGTTTATAATCTTTCCCACTGCCCATGTCGACCACAAACGCAAAAGACTTTTCTTTCCATCGTCCCGCTTCTCAGGAGGCCTAATCCGACATACCACCGATCCGTGTAGCTGCGTACTCTCCACCATCTTCCTGAAGGTGACCGCATCCTCTGCCCTTGGCACTGTGAACAAGGCTTCTTTTCTCCCCTGAAGGTCCTGCTTCACTTTTCGCAGAATGCCGAACAACTCCTGACGGTTCTCATAAATCGCCTTTATGAGGGTCACACTTCTGCTCTTAGTTCCTTCTGCCGTCCGCAAGGAGTAAGTGTTCTCCACAACACCATAGCGCTCCCCACCATCCAACAATTCCTTGAAGTTCTCTTTAATCTCCGCGTCCGTTTTCCTCTCGATCCAAACGTGTTGACCTTCCTGTTCGTCCACCACCTCATTCTCCTTCACCTCAGTCGTTTTACCGAATAGTCCCTCCACCCAAGTCTTGTCCACCATTTCCAGCCAACTGTCAGCATCCTCACAATCCATAATCTCGTCCACCACGACCTCATCTACCGTCTGCGTTCCCACAGAAACACTTTTCCCCTCCGTTTGTGTTCCTCTTCCATAGTCAGTTTTTCCGGGACCTCATACCTATTTTTTCTAGCCATTCCAAAACACTGTGCATCTTCAGCGGGTTTACCATCCTAACCATTTTATCCTCAGATTCTTGATATCTCGGTGGGTGTTCCTTTCAGAGTTAACCTTCTTATCCAGCTCCTTCACTAGCTTCACCATCGACTGCACCACATCTATGAGTTCACCAACCTGGGTACTGAGCTTTTCTTATAGATACTCTCGCTCGGTGTCAAACTCTCTTCCTCTTACTCGAACCACTCCCAACCGAACTTGAGCGTGATATCGACGATACCCCTGCTACCATAGCAGACACTTCCGTGAACACTCCTCCGCCTCCAAATCAATCACGGGTATCCCAGTCCAGTCATTTTCCTCCGCGCTTCCCACACTCCTTACGTCGGAACATTAACCTAACCTAACAACCTAACCTAACCTCTCACCTAACCTCACCTAACCTCACCTAACCTCTCACCTAACCTCACCTAACCTCTCACCTAACCTCACCTAACCTCTCACCTAACCTCACCTAACCTCTCACCTAACCTCACCTAACCTCACCTAACCTCTCACCTAACCTCACCTAACCTCACCTAATTATTGTGCCGCCCTAAAAATGTGCCGCTCTTAGTGTGCCCCCCCGAAGATGTGACGCTCTTAGTGTGCCGTCCCCAAAAACGTGCCGCTCCTAGTGTGCCGCCCCCTTGCACCGTCCCCAGTACGCCCCAAAAATGTGTACCGCCCCCCAATTCCGCTTTCCAGTGTGTCGCCGCCGCCCACGGGCGCCCCCCACATGTGCCGCCCCCTGGTAGCACCGCCCAGTGTGTCGCCGCCTCCCACGAGAGCCGCCCAGTGTACCGACGCCCCGGGGCGCAGGCCAGTGTGCCACCGCCCCCAGGAGTGCTGCCGCCGACTCCACAAAAGTGCAGCCGACTCCCAATCTTCGCGGGGGGGAACTTCGCGGGGAACTTCGCGGGGAACTTCGCGGGGAACTTCGCGGGGGTACTTCGCGGTGGGGACCTTCGCGGGGAACTTCGCGGGGGAACTTCGCGAGGGAACTTCGCGGGGAAACTTCGCGGGGAACTTCGCGGGGAACTTCGCAAGGGAGAACTTCGCAAGGAGAACTTCGCGGGGAACTTCGCGGGGAACTTCGCGGGGATCTTCGCGGGGAACTTCGCGGGGAACTTCGCGGGTGGGAACTTCGCGGGGAGCTTCATGGGGAACTTCGCGGGGAAACTTCGCGGGAAACTTCGCGGGGAACTTCGCGGGGAACTTCGCGGGGAACTTCGCGGGGAACTTCGCGGGGAACTTCGCGTGGGGAACTTCGCGGGGAACTTCGCGCGGGGACTTCGCGGGAACTTCGCGGAGGAACTTCGCGGGGAAACTTCGCGGGGAACTTCGCAGGGGAACTTCGCGGGGAACTTCGCGGGGTGGGAACTTCGCGGGGGACTTCGCGGGGAACTTCGCGGGGAACTTCGCGGGGAGCTTCGCGGGTGGGAACTTCGCGGGTGGGAACTTCGCGGGTGGGAACTTCGCGGGTGGGAACTTCGCGGGTGGGAACTTCGCGGGGACTTCGCGTGGGGAACTTCGCGGGGAACTTCGCGGGGGACTTCGCGGGGAACTTCGCGGAGGAACTTCGCGGGGAAACTTCGCCGGGGAACTTCGCGGGGTGAACTTCGCGGGGGTACCTTCGCGGGGTGGGAACTTCGCGGGGAACTTCGCGGGGGGAACTTCGCGGGGAACTTCGCGGGGACTACGCAATTTAATAAAAACTAGCTTTTTAGTATGTTGTATTCAAGGGAATGACAACCAGTTTCATTTGTATGTTAAAGGAGAGGAATTTCATACAACATCACATTCCCTTTTTCAAGATAGGTACATCACCTACACTATACATCCTAACCTAACCTAACCTAACCTAACCTAACCTAACCTAACCTCACCTAACCTCACCTAACCTCTCACCTAACCTCACCTAACCTCTCACCTAACCTCACCTAACCTCTCACCTAACCTCACCTAACCTCACCTAACCTCTCACCTAACCTCACCTAACCTCACCTAATTATTGTGCCGCCCTAAAAATGTGCCGCTCTTAGTGTGCCCCGAAGATGTGACGCTCTTAGTGTGCCGTCCCCAAAACGTGCCGCTCCTAGTGTGCCGCCCCCTTGCACCGTCCCCAGTACGCCCCAAAATGTGTACCGCCCCCAATTCCGCTTTCCAGTGTGTCGCCGCCGCCCACGGGCGCCCCCACATGTGCCGCCCCTGGTAGCACCGCCCAGTGTGTCGCCGCCTCCCACGAGCCGCCCAGTGTACCGACGCCCCGGGCGCAGGCCAGTGTGCCACCGCCCCAGGAGTGCTGCCGCCGACTCCACAAAGTGCAGCCGACTCCCAATCTTCGCGGGGAACTTCGCGGGGGAACTTCGCGGGGAACTTCGCGGGGAACTTCGCGGGGAACTTCGCGGGGAACTTCGCGGGGAACTTCGCGGTTCGGGGACCTTCGCGGGGAACTTCGCGGGGAACTTCGCGAGGGAACTTCGCGGGGAACTTCGCGGGGGAACTTCGCGGGGAACTTCGCAAGGGAGAACTTCGCAAGGGAGAACTTCGCGGGGAACTTCGCGGGGAACTTCGCGGGGAACTTCGCGGGGAACTTCGCGGGGAACTTCGCGGGTGGGAACTTCGCGGGGAGCTTCGCGGGGAACTTCGCGGGGAAACTTCGCGGGGAAACTTCGCGGGGAACTTCGCGGGGAACTTCGGGGGGAACTTCGCGGGGAACTTCGCGGGGAACTTCGCGTGGGGAACTTCGCGGGGGAACTTCGCGCGGGGACTTCGCGGGGAACTTCGCGGAGGGGAACTTCGCGGGGAAACTTCGCCGGGGAACTTCGCGGGGAACTTCGCGGGGAACTTCGCGGGGGGGGAACTTCGCGGGGGGAACTTCGCGGGGGGAAACTTCGCGGGGGGAAACTTCGCGGGGGGGAACTTCGCGGGGGGAACTTCGCGGGGGGAACTTCGCGGGGGGAACTTCACGGGGGGAACTTCGCGTGGGGAACTTCGCGGGGGGGAACTTCGCGGGGGGGGACTTCGCAGGGGAACTTCGCGGAGGGGAACTTCGGGGGGAACTTCGCGGGGGGGACTTCGCAATTTAATAAAAAACTAGCTTTTTAGTATGTTGTATTCAAGGGAATGACAACCAGTTTCATTTGTATGTTAAAGGAGAGGAATTTCATACAACATCACATTCCCCTTTTTTCAAGATAGGTACATCACCTACACTATACATCCTAACCTAACCTAACCTAACCTAACCTCTCACCTAACCTCACCTAACCTCACCTAACCTCTCACCTAACCTCACCTAACCTCTCACCTAACCTCACCTAACCTCTCACCTAACCTCACCTAACCTCTCACCTAACCTCACCTAACCTCACCTAACCTCACCTAATTATTGTGCCGCCCTAAAAATGTGCCGCTCTTAGTGTGCCCCCCCCGAAGATGTGACGCTCTTAGTGTGCCGTCCCCAAAATGTGCCGCTCCTAGTGCGCCGCCCCCTGCACCGTCCCCAGTACGCCCCAAAAATGTGTACCGCCCCCCAATTCCGCTTTCCAGTGTGTCGCCGCCGCCCACGGGCGCCCCCCACATGTGCCGCCCCCTGGTAGCACCGCCCAGTGTGTCGCCGCCCCCCACGAGAGCCGCCCAGTGTACCGCCGCCATGGGGCGCAGGCCGGTGTGCCACCGCCCCCAGGAGTGCTGCCGCCGACTCCACAAAAGTGCAGCCGACTCCCAATCTTCGCGGGAGGGAACTTCGCGGGGAACTTCGCGGGGAACTTCGCGGGGAACTTCGCGGGGAACTTCGCGGGGAACTTCGCGGGGAACTTCGCGGGGAACTTCGCGGGTGGGAACTTCGCGGGTGGGAACTTCGCGGGGAACTTCGCGGGTGGAACTTCGCGGGGAACTTCGCGGGGGAACTTCGCGGGGGGAACTTCGCGGGGAACTTCGCGGGGAACTTCGCGGGGAACTTCGCGGGGAACTTCGCGGGGAACTTCGCGGGGAACTTCGCAAGGGAACTTCGCAAGGGAGAACTTCGCGGGGAACTTCGTGGGGAACTTCGCGGGGAACTTCGCGGGGAACTTCGCGGGGAACTTCGCGGGGAACTTCGCGGGGAACTTCGCGGGGGAACTTCGCGGGGAAACTTCGCGGGGAACTTCGCGGGGAACTTCGCGGGGGAACTTCGCGGGGAACTTCGGGGGAACTTCGCGGGGAAACTTCGCGGGGAACTTCGCGGGGAACTTCGCGGGGAACTTCGCGGGGGAACTTCGGGGGAACTTCGCGGGGAACTTCGCGGGGGAACTTCGCGGGGAACTTCGCGGGGGAACTTCGCGGGGAACTTCGCGGGGAACTTCGCGGGGGGGGAACTTCGCGGGGAACTTCGCGGGGAACTTCGCGGGGAACTTCGCGGGGAACTTCGCGGGGAACTTCGCGGGGAACTTCGCGGGGAACTTCGCGGGGAAACTTCGCCGGGGAACTTCGCGGGGAACTTCGCGGGGAACTTCGCGGGGAACTTCGCGGGGAACTTCGCGGGGAACTTCGCGGGGAACTTCGCGGGGGGAACTTCGCGGGGGAGGGGACTTCGCGGGGGGAAACTTCGCGGGGGGGGAACTTCGCGGGGGGGAACTTCGCGGGGGGAGGGAGGGATCTTTAATTCGGAGGAGGAAAGTGTGAATATACTATAAAGGAACGGAGCATTTGCGTTTAGAGTCCGCTCGACTTTCTGGAACTCTTATGTTTAACGTCCTTTGGACTCTACCAACGGCATCGACGAAAAATATGGGGGCCAACATGTGGCTTGTGTGTTCGTCTTTGCCATATTATTTCGGGAATTGTGAACTCGCAGAAGAGATACCTTACTTCTGCCAGAGATAAAAAACTAGCTTTTTAGTATGTTGTATTCAAGGGAATGACAACCAGTTTCATTTGTATGTTAAAGGAGAGGAATTTCATACAACATCACATTCCCCTTTTTTCAAGATAGGTACATCACCTACACTATACATAATTTATTTTGGTTTTTAATCAGAGCGCCTCTTATAAAAATGGAAAGTTATTTTGTTATCTATATTTTATTTGAAACTCAAGTTTGTGTTTTCATTGCTGTAGTTGCTTCCGAAGAGATTATAAAGTCTCAAATTTTTGACCGTCGATTGAAATGTGATAAAAATCACTTTAGTAGCCTTGCTCACGGGGAATTGAATTTTACTTGCTCGCTTTTCGGTGGAAGTTGATTGAATTAGGTTGGGCTTTTATGTTGAAATATTTCCGATCTACATGCATAACCGTGTTAGCCAATTATGTTTCACTTTAACAGGGTGACACTTTTGATACTAAAAGTGTTTCATCTTCATTCCCGGGCGGTGCGCGCCGACGTTTTTATATTTTCACATGATACCCATCGTCTGTGTGAAAGCGCTCCCTCATTTCTATTTAATTAGTTTATTTTCGACGTTCGCACTTAGTATTTGATTATGGGGCTCACGATGGAATTCCATTCTTAACTTTTTTTTAACTCGAATCGAGGAAACCATGAGATCATATTTGATGTTTTTGATTAAATTTATGAATCGTTTTTTGTAGGAATCATATCGATTTAAAACGGACGTCCTTTCTATTTTTGTATAATTTATGCTCCAGATTTCTGCCTTACGTGGACCACAAAAAAGAATACTGTATAGCGTTTTGAGATATCTTTATACCCAAAACGGTTACAGAGAACGTGGCGGTAATAAAGAAGGGTGATCAGAGTTTCGAATAGATGGCGCACATTTCATATTAGGGGTATTACAGTAAACCTTTATTGTAATGCATCAAGCTTTCTGTAATGCTGTCTGTAATTGCTAGATGTTAGTGCTGGTACAAATGACATATCTTCACGTATTGGAGCTTATAAATAATTAAATAAAAAACTTTGAATCATCACTAATTCAAAATAGAGCACATAAAGTCTCTGTACTCTCCAGAAGACAATCTGAAATCATGACCACCAAAAAAATACGAACAAATCAGAACAGTCACGTTAGGAGTGATTTCACCTCTTGATTTCGAATGCCCGTTAAATGACAAAAATTTTGTACTTGATTTTAACGCTGTCCAAAATCATATGCTCCTGTTTTTTCTTTAATCAAGTCGGTAAATTATCGTAATTTGGGAGATGGTCAAAAGTAAATCATTATCTTCAACTTCAAGAAATACGCTACGAAAAATGACCGAAGCAAGTTTTTAACAAGAGATTTAAATTAGAGATAATTAGCGTCTTATTCTACGCACAACATTATGTACTTTAAAGTTTCTCATTGTTTGAAATACAGTTAGAGCGCGAAGTTTGTATTTACTTTCGTAGTCATCTCCATGAACGAAAATATGCTCCACGTAAAGTCAGTTCGTTTTCAGCTCATCATGTAGGTGAAACTTTTTATAATTCGTCTTCATTTGTGCCCGATTTGAGAATTCCAGGTTTGCTTTATTCTTTCTGATTGGAAATGCGAACGCTGAATACGAAAACAGTCCGGAAAATGTAAACCCGATACGATTTCCTTTCGGAGGTCCTTTCATGGGGGTGAGAGAAAGTAAATGATGATCATATTTCATTTGGATAAATGGACAGATTCTTTTAATAGATTTTTGTAACACTATCGCTGCCGCTCGGTCTGAAAGAAGAAGACGTCTTCCTCGGATATAATCTCGAAGCTAATTACAATTTACCGGAAAATCAGACATCATTTTCGTATCCACCTATCGTCGGTGAACGGGCAATAACCAGAACGTCGTTTTTCAAATTCATGCAAAATAAGCTGGAAATGTACGTTATTTATATCTCCATAAGTAGGGGAGCCGTTTTAGATATCCAATGTCGGAAATAAATCATTCCTTTCAGTTTCGGATACCCAGGATGTGAATGTGTTCTTCGATTAATTTGCGACGTTTCGCTTCATTCTATCAAACACCGAAACGGAGTTCTTGGAGATATTCTTCACATTTTACTTACGTGAGTATTACAATTTGCTCTGTTGATCGATTGAATGTATTCCTTTCCAGACCGTCAGATTCTATTGATGCTGACTTGGATCAAAAGTACAGTAAAGCCGAGATTTATGGAAAAAAGAATGGGAATTGTAAGCGATATGAAAAGAAATGTTCACTGAGTTTGATTGATCTATTTAGCACGCTGTCGAATTTCACCAATAAATAATGCTCTGATTATTATACATGGAAATTTCAATTCTACTTTTTTTCTATTTTTGAATATATTTCTGTATGCAAAAGTTTCGATGATTTTCTCTCAAAACCAGTGAGCCTCTTCAGATTCAATTTGTCTTTCGTGCATCTAATTCATTGAATGGTTCATAAAGTCGTTTTCATCTCCCATTTTATATAAATTAGAACAATTTGAAACCAAAATACAATTAATGGTGAATCAAGAAAACGCAAGAGAAAAAATTATATTTCCGTAGAATTAATTGAGACATGATGAAATTGGGCACAAACATAAAAACTTTTTTCAGGGGTAACAATATTTTGTTATGGAAGTTCGGTTCACTTTAATGCTCTATAAATTTGATGATTACTTTTCGAGAACTCCAAATGTGTTTGAAAAAATCCTTAAACCTCAAAAGTTTTTAATTTGGAATCCTTCCATCATTGTCACAGATTTACTTCAAATACGAGTAAACATTTGTTTTGGATCAGACAAGTGTTAAAATAGAAAGGTTATTGTAGCCGCAGCCTCGTTGATCTGAGGTTTTGATATTCAGCATTCCGTTTCTCCGTGTTGCTGTAATGAAATTTTACGAACATTACGTTGCAAACTGCAGACACTTGTTCGTCAGATTTCTTGTTGTGGCTTGTTCAGTTGGAAAAGACACGTTGAAACATGTCCCGTGAAGAGTCACAGATGCCAGACTCATTGCCGTCCTCCGAAGACACCGCATAAGCCGCACGTGCACATAGCAGTTCACTGGAATTCGCCGAACTCGGCGAGAAATATGAAATCACATAAGTCGTTGTTTTAAGAATGCAATAAAACATCATACAACGGGAAGCTGCTTTTAGGGCCGATGCCGATAATTCTAAGGATATGTTACTCAAAGGACTCAACACTCGTAAAATAGGAGCACTGTTGGAATTTTTTACTACGTGTAAAAACTTCAGCACTCCTTTCATCATATCGATTCTGACATCAATGTCCCCAGTGCTTTATGACTTGACGTTGTAGCCACTTCTTCACTTTATGTGCCTCCCTCTGCTCGGAAACTAATTTATGGCGTGAGGGGTAAATTGTTTGCCAAAAATGAAGCTCGAAGACGATATCATTTGATCCCAATCAATTGATATACTTAGTCTGAGATAAAGTGAAGTCTCCCGTTACCTACTACAAGAGCATAGATATCAGTTTATCAATTCTGATTCAATTTACAATGCAAAATATGCAAAACTACATCCTGAACGAAATGCGAACAAGTTCTTCTATTTAAGAATGAAATATAAGATGTAGTTCTCCATTCCCAACCACGTATTAGGAATTTGTATTCACACACTCACAGTCAGAAACGCACATTTATATGCCAAAGCATATACACATCCCCTTTAAGAACAGACATCTCGGCGTATTCGAGTCTTTTCATTAGGAAACAACGAAACAGATTTATCAGAAGAGTTTATTCATTTAAATAATAATAGTTTATTCCAGACTGTTCCGCTTAAGTTTCCCCTAATGCCTTATTCGGCTCATATACCCCAGTTCTAGAAATGACCGCTTCTCTCAAAATTACATCGATAATTCAACTCAAATAAGGTTTGTGTTTCTTTGAAATGAAAATGATAAATAAGGCAGGACAAGCAATGGAAAACCTCGCTACTTTCAATGAAGGACACGTTTTCCTCCGGAAATTCTGTACATGCTCCCTCTTTATATTTGTCAAACATTTCTTCTGGATACATAATACATTTGTTCTATTTTTATGTATGTACTGGCACAGACGATGATATGCTTAAAGAGAATGGTTTAGTGATTTCTCAAGGATGTGAATACACTTATGTTATTAGAGTGATGACGAACTAATTAGGAAGTAGCAAGATGACAATTTCGCTGCTCCCAATGTATTTAAGCCTTACAGCCTTGTCGATACTATTGTGAAAAAAGTACAATAAAAACTAGAAGACTGAATATTCTCTCTTTATTACAATGAATATGAGTATTGAATGTTATTGCATACGCTTGCCCAGCTCACGGCGTGAGCGGGCATAAAGCCGTATACTTTGCCGTCGTTCCGCGATCGAGGTGTGTGTGTGTGTTCACACTACAGGCCAAACGGCTCTACGTAGAATGACGAAATTTTAGAAAAAGATGGATATCAATGGTATCCAGGTCTGGTTCCTTATTACATCGCAATCGGAAAACTAATACTCGAGATATACTCGAAAAGCTGCAAGATTTTCGGGAATTTTTTTCGACCTGAATTTCAGAGCTAGGACTTCGCGATTTGATACAAATATACCTAAAAATATATTCTTCAGGTACAATGACTTGAAGAAGGGCGGCTCGGCAAGAATGTTGAAATTTTTTGGAAAAAGTGAAAAAAAATTTTTCTTTTAGTCTGCATAACTCAAAAACTGTTCTGGATACCAACATGAAAATTTTTCGTATCAAAAAAATCTTAATTGAAGTCTTTTTTGTAAGAATATCTAAAACGTGATATTCATAAATTTTGAGAAAAAAGTTCTTATTCTCGGAAATTTATGATTTCACTGAATATTTTACGCATAGCATAGTCAACGAATTTTCACTAAAATATTCTTATTATCTTTGACTATGATTGCCTTTGTCGATGAAGGTGCCACAAATTGCCTTTTTGGATCAAAAAATAAGAATGCCAAAGATTTTCTAATATAACTTATGTTCTAAAAGCACCGACGATTTGCGTTTTTTCCGTTCAATTGCTATTAAATAGGGCTACAATCGCCTTGATTACTATTCTTGTCTAAAATGAACCGTTTCTGAGAGAAAAATTCTGAAACCTTCTGAAAGCAGCGTTTCTTCGATCAGTGATAACTCGGCTGCTAATAATTGAACCGCTTTCGATCTTTCACCAAACGTTACACCGTCATTTCATGAACAATTGTTTCTGTCACTGTTTTCAGCTCTGCTCCATCGATGAGATACGTAAAAATAATCGATTCGGTGCGTTTAGCTTAACCATTATTATACACGCGTTTACGACCCCGAACGAATACGAATTCCATTCCGTCATCATCTTCGACGTCGTTGTGATCTCGAATTCTCGAACAAACGAAAAGCGGAAAGCATTTGAAGACGAAAAGAATTGTTGAAAATTGAATGAACTATCATTTTTGTCGAGAATAGTTAGATTTTATGATGAACGTTACATTTCACTTCAAGTAAAAGTCTTTTTTTTTTCAAGTTACAAGAAATATTATTGGATATTTGGTTATTTTGATTATTTGGTTGAGAATGATAAAAAATCGAATGGCACCGAGTAAATCGACGATTCGGAACGATCAACACGATAAAAGTTTTTCGTTATCGATGTTTGATGATAATTGGGAGTGAAACAAATATTGTTATTTTAAGAAGTTGCATTTTTATCATAATAATAGTTTTTTCACTAGTATTATGATTATTATTATGTAGCAGTTTTTTCATCAATAATATATGGAAACTTAAAAATGTTCGATCGGATTCCTTCAGATTTTATTTATTTATTGCCGGTCAGCATTTCAATAATACAAATTACTACGACCATCCCTTCATAATAAAGTTTGAGCGTTTTGGTTGGTTTATTGGTTTGTTACCCACTTCGACGGTTCGAAATCGTAGACATTTGCCGGGTATTGGGTATCCGTAAATTCCGACAGACAACAGCTACACATGTGTTATAATCTATTTTTCAGGAATTCGTTACGAGTTTTGCGATTTTGCAGACAGCACAATCGTGATTGCAATTTGCAATAGTTGCAACCTTTAATACGGATTTGACATGTTACTCTGAACATTTGCAAGCGTATATCTTCCGTTCTGGTATTAAAAGAGCCAAATTATTCTATTTCACAGCTGTTCGATACGCCCAAGACCTAAGAGGTTGGACGGAAATATAAGAGAAGGTTCAATACTCAAATTATAGCAACCCACTGCTTGCTGATGTGCGTTGAAAGTTTGATGGAGTTTGAATTTTTTACACGATTGTAGACAGTTTGGTTCCATCATATGAAGGATGATTTTCATTATGAGCTCGCCCACCAGTTAGGATGTCATGAATTATTAACATCGGCTCTCCGCATGATTTCGATATATGCGTGGAACTGACATACGTCACTCAATTCTTGATGATGAGTAGGGATGAAAGTAGCAAGGAATTAATAACAATTATCTACCGGAAGTGATGAAAACTGGATAACACTAAAAGAAGGTATCGATCGGATTAACTTCTATTACATTTAAGTATTATGTTAAGTTATATTAAGTTGAGTAACGCAATTTTAATTCTCCTAAATTTCGCTCAGTTATTCCGCAGATTTAATTCACAGCCACCTTTTTAGAGATTGTTCCAGCAACACCAAAATCATAATTTACAAAAATATTATTTTGAGGGATGACGGAAAGATTGGCGAACCTTTCCCAGCTCGAGGAATGGGGTGAATGGGAAACGAGGGCACTGTTATAATTGAAGGTCGAATGATGATGTTATGGGGAAGTCATCGGGGTGCAGTCCAGTAGTGCTTCGCCACCGGCAGAATAAGAAAGCTTAGGGTAACGAAAAGAGCCGAATCGCGCACGACTCAGAGATTTACGAGTATAGCTTTTCTGTAATGGATTTTCCATGCTTTGACGTAGTTTTATGTGGCTGGCCGCTAAATGATGTGCTGAGATTGCCTCACTAGGCACCTACGGTCTTGCCTCGAGCTGTTGCGTCAGATGAAGCTTGTTTGTAGAAGTTCGATTGTTCGCACTTTAATATTGGCTGGCAGATCGACGATGCTGCGCCGCAGCTGAATGGCCACTATCCACATCATTGTGACGTCTGAATATTATTACGGTATAAACGGCACGTTCGTTATTGGCTCTTAAAACAATTTCGCTGAAAGTTCCGCGTGGAGCTGCGCGTTTTTCATTCAGGAGCCTCATATGAGCATCGACCGAAGATTACCAATTGTTCGATTGATATTGCCGCGTTTCTTTCGTCGCTAACACTAGGAACGGACGAGGCAATTTCGGATCGCAGTGGTTTTTTTGAACGGTGATAATACTTTCCATGAACGATGAATACGCTATTCGGGACCGATGAAAAAAATATACGGATCGAACAGGAAGGTAGTCCATTTGCGTCGTGTAGATAAGCACAAATTCCAGACCATGCACAATAACACAGTAAGATAAAGCGTTAGAATAACCATTACTTAATTAAGCTTTCAAAGTGATAAAAAGTTAGGTATGTCTTCTTACATGTCAAATAGATCTGTTACGGAATTTCAGAATTCCCTGCCTTCGTTATAAATGCTTGAAGTTTTCCTCGTTAAGTCTGTGAATAAGATTACAGTTGTTATCGTTTGATTTGCTTTCCCACATGGTGGAGGCGCCAGGTTTTTTAGGTTCCGTTACGTTTCAAAAAAGCTATGCAAAGAGCAAAAAGGAAAGTGGTTCTGAAATTTGCATTTCGTAATACAAACAATTTGTCGACTTACAACGAAAGGCCTGAGATTTAAAGAATTTATATTTTTAATATTCCAATACAAAATTGAAATTTTTAATTTTTTGGCAATTTTCAGCAGGCTGTGTTTCTGTGAAAAATGGTCGTACACGGAATAAAAGAGGAAGCTTTTGAAGCTTGAACACTTTAGTTTTAGAATATTTTGGTTAAAAATTTTTTGGACTACCGATAGCCATGCAACTCTTGGAGAAAGCACGAAGAAAAAATTTCCAACATTTTTACCTTGTTCATTTCATTTTCAGGTGAATTTTTTCTAGACCTAGACCAACACATAGATCGCATTGCTTGTTTATTCAGCTTCAACATGCTCTTTACAAGAATCAGTTACGACCATTTATTTATCTTTGAGATATCGAATTTCAAATGCAAGAGGATTCTTTTCCACTCAACTGCCGATATCTCTAAAACTACTGATCGTCTAGCGAGCGGTTAGGAGGTTTCGTTTTTCGCAGAAAATTTCCTTCAAACATTTGTCATGTTTCATCGGAAAAAAATTTTTTCCCCACCTGTAATGTTAAGGTGAAAAAAGAGCAACGAAATGCCATTTTCCTTTTTTTTTGGTTAATCGACTGTATGTTCAACTGTATTGGGGGGGAAAGGTTAAGTTATATGAAAATTTATCAGTCTAGTGTACCCCAAAGGCCCCCCTAAATTATTAGATCTATCAATTTATTGGTTTTCCTGGACCGATTGATTGAAACTTTGAATAAATTAAATTTAAAAGTAACTCATTGTTTTTAGAAATCAATCATTCATTTTTTTTTACTTTCTACTCAATTTTGAGTTTTTGGAAGATTGATTACTGTGAAAAAAATTCTTTAAACATTTCGAAAATTTCGACAAAAATTGTTTTTGTATATTGAAAAAAATTCGAAAAAATTTTTTCTCACGATTGAAAAAATTCAGTGAAATTTTCCTCTAAGAATATCGAGAAAATAAATTTTTTTTGGTAAGTTTAAGAAACCAAGAGGCACTCTTTGAATGTGTGCACAGCTTCAGAGAGGTACATAATTCAAAATGCTTTATGTATTTTTTTTTTATTTTTCATAATTAAATAATTTTTGATTTTTTTTAAGGAAATTTCACGGAATCTTTTCAATCGAGAGAATTTTTTTTTTCAAATTTCTTCTGAATTCTACAAAATATTTTTTGTGGAAATTTCCGGAATTTTTAAAAATTTTAAGAAAAGTTTTTTTTATCAGTCTTCCGAAAACTCAAAATTGAATAAAAAGTAGGAAACAATCAAATCATTGATTTTGAAAAAAGACTGAGTCAAGTTTAAGGAACAAAAATCTCGTTTCCTCAATTTTTTTAGGATTTCAATCAATCGGTCCAGAAAAACCATTCAAGATCTGAAAATCCTCAAAAAGTTCAGATATCTGCACAGAAAATATTCTTGAAAATTGAAAATAAATTTGGAAAAAAATTAAGGGGAAAAAATCCCTAAAATTTTCTTCGAAAAATATGGAAAAAGTAAAAAAAAATGAAAATTAAAAAAAAATTACATAAAACCACGAGGACATTTTTGAATTACTTGTCAGAAGCTATGGACAAATTCATATTGGTTTTTTTAAATTTTCCAAAAAAGAATGTTTAATTCTATTTTTTCAATATTCTTCGAAGAAAACTTCACTGAATTTGTTTAATCGTGAGAAAAATTTTCTTCGAATTTTTTTCAATCTTCAAAAATAATTTCTGTGGAAATTGTCGAAATTTTCTTGAATTTTTTTTTCTTAATCAATCCGAGAAGTCAAAATTGAGTGAAATGTCAAAAAAAAGTGAAATTATTGATTTTTACAAAGATTGAGTCACATTTAAGGAACAAAAATCTTGTTCCCTTAATTTAGTCAAAATTTCAATTAATTGGTCCAGAAAAACCACTGAATAGATAGATCTAATAATTTAAGGGGGGCTTTGGGGTACATAAGACTGATAAAGTTGATTATAAACTATCCTTTTTCCCCAATATTACTGGACATTCAGTCGATTAACCAAAAAAGGGAAAATGGCATTTTTTGCTGCTTCTTCACGTTAACGTTACAGGTGAAACAAATTTTTTTTCCAATCAAGCATGACAGATTTTTGAAAGAAATTTTCTGCAAAAAACGAAACCTATCTGGTCGCTGATTGATCAGTAGTTTCGGAGATATCTGCAGTTGAGTGACAAAGAATCCTTTTGCATTCAAAATTCGATATCTCGAAGACGAATGGTCGTACAAGGCAAATTGAAGCTGAATAAACAGGCTATGCGATTTATGTATTGGTCTAGGTCGAAGAAAAATGTTGATGTGAAATAAAAAAAGTAAAAATTTTGGAAAATTTTTTGTTTGTGCTTTATCCAAGAATTGCATAGCAACGGGTGCTCCAATCAAAAAATTCTTAAACTGGGATCTTCAAGCTTCAAAAGCTATATTTTTATTCCATGTACGACTATTTTTCATAGAAATACAGCTCGTTGAAAATTGCCAAAATATTCAGCAAATTTTTTTGTGAACGTTGTACGAGCATTTCGGGGGTTCTGAAAATCTCGGTATTCATTGTTTATCAACCAAATCGTTTGGAAACAAATTATATTTTTCGTCTTCGATTTTGAGATTAAGAAACGAAAAATGAATTCTGTTCATTCTTTGCCAAACTCTTTTGAACATCCAATAGTTTCATGTCCTGTTTTCCAAAAACTGGAACGCAAATTCAAAATTCAACTGAAAACAAGACTTTCAATGAATTTAACGAATATTTCACCATTCGAATATCAATCTGTATATCATTTATTTCGTCCCAAATTTTCAGTAATCATCATCGATTGTCGGACATTTGAAAGCTCTGACAAATTGATATCGATTGCACCATAAATTTCAAACTACAGTTATTGCAAACTGAATATTACAATTTCAAGAATTTTATGCAGAACGGAATCAACAGTAAACAACCAACTGAACGAATTACCAAATACCCATCGATTTTATCCGATTTCAATATTTAAACCTTCTAATAATAGAAGACAGACAGATAAAATTTCGTAGGTAACATATGAATGTATTTGGACCAATGCCAATTAAAGGTAACAAGTTCTCGGAAATGCTCCGATTTTCGTCCATTACAGAGAAACGGCTTTTTTAATCAATTTTGTGAAACTCGAATACAGGTTCTCAAGGCAGGCTGCAATAGATTGAAATTGGGACGAGATCATTCGACATTCACATTTTTCTTTGTACGCAAATTTCACTGAAAGGATCCTGAGGGTATAATTTTCCCATTACACGTGTAACGCTCACTTACAACTGTCGTATCACATTATATTGGAAATTGCTGTCGTAGCATTAGCTCCATCGTAATTCTTTCGGGCACTTACACCTTATGTAATTCACACGAACAGAAGTCTGCAACACATGTTGCTCGTATTTCTAGGAACCTTATCTCGAAGATATTATGTATTCGCTGGACTCATCCAATTTTATGATCTTCACAAACATTGAGTGTAAAAGCAACATAACAGTCAAGGGGAATTGGGGATCAGTTGAGCACGGAATGTGCTAAAAGAAAATTTAGAGGTATAATCAAAATTAAGAAAGTCGCACAAACTCTCAGTGTCTCAGGATTTCATTCAAATTTGTTGCAGTTTCTAAGAGAATCATATAAAACTCTTCAAATAGTTGTGGATTGTCAGTGTGACATAAAGATCGACAAATTCAAAATATTCATATACAATTTTGTATAACAAAACGGGCATCAAACTGGAGTGGTTTCTTTTTTCAAAAAAAGCTACTTATCTTCTTAGCTTTGCATTTACTTTCACAATCGAACTCGTTTATCGTCTTTACGCGTCTCTTCATAAAAACCGTATACCATTTACGCGAAAAAAATTAAAAAATTGTAGATGAGAAGTGAAAATTAAAGTGGATTATACAACTCATGATAAAGACCAATAGCAATCGAGCGTTTTCATTAGTAACCGTGTATAGGTAAGTGAATATACTCCTTGACGACGTGATATAATCACTTTGGTGTTTCGCCGGGTCGATTGAACTAATGAACATAGAAATGACAATATAAAAGTAACAATGATTCAGTAGTAGTCACAGAAGGGAATATTTGTTTGAATCGACAAACGTCAAAAGTTCAAAAATTGAAGCTCTATCTCTCACAGATACGATGAAAACACACAAATACATATGGAATCAATGCATAGCTTTTTGTGAAGAAAAGCTCACTATAATTGGTTTATTAGTTTTATAATCCCATCGAATACCACACGAGCAATCGAAAATAAAGAATATTCGGTTATTTTCGATGCTCTCGTGGTATGCTCAAAAATTCAAAAACCAACATTGAAGTTCTTGAGATGGGCAACAAATAATAACCTCTGTTTGAAGAAATTATTGGAATAAATTTATTAGCGCTTCCAATCTCACAAATCTCATGAAATTTCTTAATTTTCAGTACATATTTAAATTGACTTATAACTTATTAATTATACGCCCCCTAGTTGAGAAAGTCGAAGCCGAACCGAAAAGTATCGGGCTTTGAAAAGTTTATTCAGTGAAAGATTTTTTCGATCGATCCATGAGCTTATAACTAATTTCCCTAGAAGTGATGTCTGTTAAATTCCACGTCGAAAATTGCCACGATGCGTTGGACTGTCATATTCGTATGACCATTTCAGCGAACCGTCTGTTCGATTCATTCAACGTTTTAAGCTGTAAACGCCGCTTCAGATGCCCTGTGGAGCCAATGAAGCCTTTTAATTATTCCGACAAATTGCAGCGGAAGGTTGCGAGGGCATAGCAATAATGAACAGATAATAGCCGAACGATTCGTTTTATGTCAACGGACTTTCAGTCGGAACACATCGCTAACCATTCCGGTCGAAAACATCGCGCCGCGCTAAAAATGGCCGAATGATCGCGAAAAACTTGACCGAGATTTCGACACATTAAGTGCCGTATCTATACGTATTGCTGGCAGCTAGTGATTACATCGGCAGTCCAACTTATTCGTTCTAGCAGTTATTGATGCCTGTAACTACTATAGCGCGAATCACATCATGAATGCCGAATTTCCCTAGTGGGCAATAGCTTTGATAGACTGCTGCTTCCGAGCTAAATTGTTCAAAGCTCGCACGCACAAATCGAACAATTGTTGCGATGTTCTGATCATTACATATATTTTTCTTCATATTTTACATTTTATTACACTATTTACATTTTAGTTGAGTTCAAGCATTGAGCCTATTTTGTGCATTCTGTTTTTCATGCAATTGTCATTAAACTGCATTTGCAAGGCACCTTTCAAAACATTTGGGGATGCTATGTAGTTTTTATTCGATTCGATATTTAACGTACGCATTGGTAGATGGTAATGAATTTCAGACATGTGATCAATGCATTGAGCGATAATTGATGAACAAGTATTACAAAACAACATCCGAATTGACGACATTTTATTCAAATTCAAACATTGAATTTTAGGCGAATATAGGAAAAAATGGATATGCGCTGTCGTTATTTCATAGAGAAAAACATTTTTGTCAATTTAAGCTCTCTGCACTATTAATATTGATATTGAATTATTCCATTAAGCTTGATATTTTGGGGCAGAGTTGAGTGTTTCAATAATGCTATCATGAAAAATACCGTGCAGAATGACTATCTTGTTACCGTTAATAGGAATAATAATTTCATCTCTGAATTGATTCCTTCGATTGAAAATCTAGCAGCGCACCCGGCGAAACAATGTGGTATTTGCATTGGAACTATTGCATGAAGTCAGTGCGCAAAGCGGTAAAGAACAAAAACACTTGAACGGGGAAATCAAACAATAACTGACCTCGAGGATATCGTGAATTAAATTTGAGAGTCTTGAATTGAGCTATCAATTATGATTAATTGAAATTATGTACCTACAGTGTAGACAATTGAAACTCTACCTTTCTACCTTTCTACCTTTATGAATTTTGTATCCTCCATTACTATTATTACTATTATTATTGCACCAACGAATTTGAAACTTGACTTACTACTACTTTATTAATAAGAAATATACAGAGTATATAATTAAAAGCATCCTCGAGTTTTTTTGTGATCGAGGTTTATTTTAAACAATTTACAATATTAAGGACGTTTCGATAGAGATTCTATCTTTGTCAACTATCTAAAATAAAATAATTCACATATGACAATGGAAAAAGTTCCCAACTACTTACAGACAGAATGAAAGCTCATAAATATTCGAAAACAGCCAATACCGCACTAAACAAGCATGAAAAATCAAACAACCATGAATTTGATTACAACAACGTCAGTATATTAGCAGCAGAAAAAAACGTTAAATCTAGAGAAATTCTTGAAATGATACATATAAAAGAAAACAACAAAGATGTTGTAAATGATAAAATTGACATAAAGGGACTAAGTACAATATACTTTTTTGTACTATAGACGATACATTCCACATAATTTCGAAAATTTGAACGAATATTAAACGTCATTGAACTTTCTGGTAACATATTTTCAATATTAAATTCGTTTTCCATTTTCATATGTGAATTATTTTATTTTAGATAGTTGACAAAGATCTATCGAAACGTCCTTAATATTTTATATTGTTTAAAATAAACCTAGATCACCAAAAAACTTGAAGATTCTTATAGAGTATATAATTTATACAGATTGTTACATATCGAAAATCATTGACGATCGAATTTAAATAACTTAAACTTCTTTGTATTAAACAGTTCATACCGTTGAGGTGATCATATCGTGGAGTCACTCATTCGCTACACTGTTCAAATTGAACGGCTCTTTACTGAGCAACCTTACACTATTGTGTAATCATCGATTGTCATGTATTTTATTCCATACCCATTAGGGTAGCCGTTATTTCGAAAAATTTTGCATTTCTGCAACCTCCACCCGATTGGGTTTAAAATGACACAAAAATGAACCCCGAATTTTGTCAAATTTTTTTGTGCAGATTAACTCGTGCCGTTAGGAAGTTGAACTTTAATATTGGTTTTAAATGGACCTTTTCAGCAATATTAAACATTCGATCATAACTTTTTGAAATTTCGTTGTATACTTCCGTTTTTGGGGTCACTGAACAACTTGACGACAACTTGGACTGTCACAAATGTCATTAATTTAAACAAAAAAAAATTTAAATCTCATTGGGTGTTGTTCTCTCTTAGGTTTTTTGAGTCGCTGAACTCGAATTTGCCGTCAAAAATTAATTGTTTGATAGTCCCGGCTGTCAATCTGAAAAAAATGTCATTAATTTAAACAAAATAAAAAAGAAATTTTTTTAAAATAACATAATTTGTTATTATTGGTAGTTATTGATCATTAATTATTATAAATAAACTATAATTTAATTTTCAAATTTTCGTATTGGTGTTATAAGTTTTAGCAATGAAAAAATGAGTTATATTAATAAATGAAAAAACTAAAAAACTTGAATTCATAAATTTCGAATTTTAAGTAATCAACAAAAGGTGAAAAAACATGATATCTAGGACTGTTAAAAATAAATTTCTGACATCAAATTCGATCTTAGCGACTGGAAAAACCTATAAAATAACAAGTCGTGCTATTTAAAACAAAAAATGCTTTTCTTTGTTTAAATTAATGACATTTTCCTCAGCTTGGACTGTCAAAAATATTTTTTTGACAGTCATTTTGACAGCAATGAATTGAATTGTTGACGGAAAATTCGAGTTCAGCGACTTTAAAAACCTAAGAGAAAACAACACACAATTGTTTTTTTTTGTTTAAATTAATGACATTTGTGACAGTCCAAGCTGTCAAAAAATATTGTTGTCAAGTTGTTTCGACAACCCCAAAAATGTAAGTATACAACTATTCATATTACACTTATTGGTACTCTTATTTATGAACGGCAATTTGATTGATTCGCTCACAAAGCATGAATTGGCAATATTTCTTGTTGTTAACAATAACACACAATTAACAGTTGAAAAACACGAAAACATGCGCATTCACTCGTGAGAACCAATGCTTCACGAATGAGAAATGTTGAAGCTGAAGAGTCCTACGCTAATGGTAATGAGGCATCTTTCAAATAAATTCTTGTCCTTGATAAAACGTATTCCTGTAAAAAGTAATAGTCGGATACCATTAGTGATCCGCGAGACTCGAAACTAGCCTCGTCTCGTCTCGGTCCCGTCTCGGTCTCGTCTCGGTCTCGTCTCGGTCTCGTATCGGTCTCGTCTCGAGAAGTCGGGAAGTCTCGTCGAGAGCATAGTACAACAGACAAAAAATCGAATTAAAATGCTGGTTCAATGTGATATTTTGTGAAAATAATTCCGTCGTACATTTATGAATGATTTGAAAGATAACAACTGAAAATATTTCTGATACTTTTCAAGAAAATAAATAGGTAATGGAATGTCCACAGTTTCTCTCGTTTGGGGTGGGAGATGAAGTTAACAAAAAAACTAGTTTTTGAGTTTATCCTAAATAATTTTTCTTCAAAGTACGTCTTCTAACAAAATTGGCCGTTTCATGTATTATTTTAATGAATGGTGGAAAAGGTGAACCTTTTTCAAAAAAAATGAAATAAATAATGGAAAAATGATTTTTTGGTGGTAATATAAATTTCTATTTATGGTTGAATAATAATTAATAGTAAATGCAATTATTCATAATCATTGGACTCATTTTATAATTGCATTAAAAATAACAATATAAACAGGAGTTAATGAATTTTTAAATTGAATTAGTACTTTAGTTAACAAAAAAAGTATAATTTTTTCAATTTTCTGACCTTCCACTATTATAGTCAAGTTCAACATGAAAAATGCGCATCCTATTTGATGCAAATTCTTTATGTCCTATTCAAATTCAAATTAGTGTACCCAATATCTAATATGATATCAGACAGTAGATAGGAATAATGAAATGAACCAATAATTTGAATATTTCTGACTGATAAAAGTATAAATAGTGCTACATATATTCTTCAAGTAGTGACGCCTCGAGACTCTCATCGATCATTTTTCTTCATATAATATTTTTTACTTACCTTTCATTCTTCTATTTCTTATAAAATATTGCTCTGAATTTCTTGTCAATATTACCGTCGTCTGTGGGGACAAAACATGTGAACCCATTCCTCTTTATTTTCAACACGTAAATCCATATAATGGATATAATGGATTGATATTTATATACTGACTAGTAACAATAATTATTATAAACTTCGTTACAGTATTTACCTTAATCGCTGAAAAATTTTCCATATATTGAGATGAGACCACTCGAAACGAGACGAGAGGAGACGAGACAAGACGAGAGGAAACGAGACGAAACGAGACGAGACTGAGAATCGGTCTCATCTCGAATTTTCGAGACGAGACGAGACCGCCATCAAGTTTCGTTTCGCGACAACACTAGATATCATTCATCAATGGAAATCGAATGTTATGATATTCATTGTTGTTTTGTCGTTTAATGCTTTTCGGAAAAAGCATTTTTAACTTTATGGTAATTCCATTGTTCCTGTTCTCTATTCCAGACAGGAGTATTACTCAAGTCCATTACTTAACACCATAAATTATAATCACGTCTACATTTCACTGATTTGTATCAATTAAATTTTTATTCCTGTACTTTTCATCATCAGAATCATTCAATTTGTCTTTGAAGTTTTGAATTCCTTTAATAAGCTCAGTTCTTCCTGTCCTGAGTACATGTTTCGATTTTACAGGAATCGGAAAGTAGCTATGACTAAAATTTTTCCGTTCCTATTATTGTATCAGTGTAATAACTACAGGAATCCGTTTTACTAGAAATTCCTTCTATTCTTTTTTCAGTGTTCCAAAAATTTGAGAATTTAACGTCCGTTTATCTCTCTTCATCATTTTGAAAAATTTTGCATGGCGAATACTGTTCGTGGGAATGTTATTAAAATGAAACCAGCGATGAGACACATTCAATTTTGAGCTTGTTATCATAAACACAGGAACGAATGTTAATATAATAAAGAAAATGTTGCGATCGGGGCAAAAAGAGACACGCGTAGCAATTTAATTGAAAAAGTTTCCTTTGGACGTTGAACTAACTTACCGCAACGACGAACCGAATTTGTTTAGGACGGTTTATTTATATTTCTCATGAGGAATTATGTTATGTCAAAGACTATTCCCAACGACATCAGTTTGTAAATCATACAGGTCTGACCACTTCCAGTGGCTGGACGCGTGTTATAAATCTGCCAGATGCAAACGTCGGTCAGCTTAGCACTGTTCGCATTACACTAGCTGATGCCTTCTAAACCGCGACTATAAATTCACTTCTTCTTGTGTCCAAAAAAAATCTGACCCATTTCTGACTTTTCTTTATATTATGGTCATTATGCCACGACCCGCAAACTAAGGTTCACTAACCCGGAAATGGATGTCGACGTTCTTTTTTCGATAAAATCGACTGCTGAGTTCACCATTCATATTTGTCAACATTAATTACCGCAAACCAGCAGGAGATCAGAGGGAAACTGCACTAGAAATTTCGTAACTACATATTTTGATCCAGGATAGATTCCAGTTCACAAACATAATCGTCTGCGCTCGTGTTCTCAATACATTTTCAGTGTACTGGTTAAGATTAGTCCATGAAACTGTTTGGATATCACGGCAATTCAACGCCCTTGTATGCAGTTGTGAGGACAAAATCACCCTAGACTGTAATAGGTATCGGACGATCCTATCAATCCGGAGTGTTCCGAGCTGTTGTCCGACTACCATTTGACATAATTTATAGTTAGTAAGTAATAAATTCTTCAGCCTATACAATATTCTGGACGTGATATTCACATAACCTCAAACGATTCACTTGTTCCCTTTCTGTCGGACAAATTTGCTCCACTCATTTATCGAATAGTGAGATTAGTCGAAAGTTCTAATTGAATGTTCTACTTATGTACTTTAGGTATGTCGACCGAAACTGTTCGATAGGGTATTTGCAAGAACTGTTCCGCGTATTCCTATTGCGATAATAAAGCCAAATTAAATCGGATATTTCGACGAGTGGAATCCACTTCTCAGGAGGTATTTGATTCTTCACAACATGCTACGCATACTTTGGCGTCAAGAATCGAAAAGTTTCAATAGGATTCGCATTTATTGCGGATATCAAACCTCAAAACGAACGATTTGATATAAGATGAGTGTCATTCACTGTTCTCTCTTCCCGTTTATTCGTTTCGGTAATCCCGGAAGTGTGGTTTGCGATAAACCGGCGAATCTATAAATATTCTACACCATAATGGATACATCAAAATATTCGTTATTGTTAATCGCTTTGCAACAAAGCTTTTGCCTTATTTCATTCAAATCGAATTTTTTAGAAAGTACCCGTTCGCCTCTTTGTTTTAATTAGGAAACTAAATTCAAATGCTCAATAGTCTAAATTTTATTATTAAACCAATTCGATAAATTGGAGTTTCTGAATATTCAGCCGCATAGTTGTTATTCCATTGAATTAAGAATCGGTGACGAGCAATTGTGCAGATTTGGACGTAATAGAAAAACGGGCCGAATCACAATCCCACAAGTAGGTGTTAATGCGTTCGAAGGAAAGCAACCCAGTGGAAGGTGAACAAGAAAAGAGGAGTATAATGTGAAAATGTTCTTAAAGTCGGGGCCGAAGCCCTTCCGAGTATTCAGGTATAAAGAGGCGACGAAGTGTAGAAAACATTCCATCTGTTACTGTATATCTCAACGTGTGAAAGGTCCCAGAAGGCAAGGCGGCATTAGCGGTTAGATATCTGATAACAAGCACCGCTCTTGCTGCCTTATCAACTGATTAACTCCCGACAGTCCGAGTGCAGAGAGCGTCTCGTCTGCAATTAACGGCCATTCATAGAAGGAGTTAGCGTGAAAGTACGGCCCATGCGCAAACCTTTCGGAAAATTTCTGTTAGGGAAACTGTGCAGCTTCCAGTTTCCGTGGTAGCGCTCCGAATACTGGAAGCGGCTTTTCGGGTGATATCTTGGCGGACCTGTGCGCCACAAGCCACGACGACGTGTATGGCCTTCAATCAGCGTAAGTTTCCGAACTTCTGGATTCAATTTATGAGGGTCAAAAGTCGCTTGATGAATAAGTCTTTGGCTGACCCCGATTTTCTGTTTATCCGTCGAAATTAATATTCATCTTTAAAATTGAATTACTTTATCAGTATCTAACGAATTTTTTAGTAAACGTGAAAACTTCCCCAATAATGCGGGATGATTTTATCTAACAGAAAACTCGGAGGGAAACTTCTGGAATTTGGGAAATTCAAGAGGAGATCGTTGCAAGATCTTTTTGATTTTGCTTCTTCTTCCGAGAAAAAGAAGTCCCTCAAGGCAGAGTCGGGGAACTTTAGTCATTCAATTCAATTCTATATTCCAGTAACTGAGCTTGATAACTAAACAGGATTTAAAAGTTGTGAATTTTAACTAGTCTGTAATGAATTTAATATTCTTCTTGAACAATGAGGAATGTTTATGTGATTATGAGACAACGATGGAATCATATATGTGAGTATCTGAAAATTATTTTCCATTTCAAACAATTCAATTCTCACGGTTTTTCCATTTCATCATTTCTAACTTGTTCAACTTTCAATAAACAGACGTAAATGTTTTGTTTTCAATTGGAAACAAAACTTCTTCGAGATTGCGCAGATGTAATTGATGCCATGTGAGACAATACAATCCAGTCGATGAATTCAAATCAATTTTCACCAACTAATTACAGCTCAGAATAGTTAATAACAAATAGTTGTGAAAAACCCTAATTTAAAATAGTTTTGAATTACAACCCTATGCCACGATTCCGACAAGTGCCACTAGTTTGCTTGTCGTTCAACAAGTTTACAACTTGAAATACATCGATTTTGCATTGGAGATGATGTTACCTTAACGACTCTACAGTTTTTTTTGCTGAGATACTTCTTAATTAGGTGTTGGAAAATGAATGTTTGATCAAGAAGTGAAGAATTTGTCAAAAACATATTAGCAGACTTTAGTTGTGTGTTATTCAAGAATCGTGAACTCTCTACTGATTTTGCGAAAAATATGTTTGTGATTAGAATTATTATTAAATATTTGCATTGAAATGAATATATCTGTTTATTTCGAGAAGCATTCCATTTAAATTATTCCATTGCCAAAATAATTTTTTCAAATAGAAAATCATTTTCATCGTCATCGATAATATTAGTTATCAAAGTATTCGTAACAAAGAATTGAGGTTTTTTTCGATCGCAATATTGTCAATATTCAAACTGATTACGTAACACTTATCAACCAAAACGAGAATTCCTGAAAAAGAAAATATAATGCCATTGAATTCAGTCTTGCAATATTCCCGAATTCCTTCAGATGTATTCCATTATAAATCATTCAATGTTATGAGTAGGAATTTAGTTTAGTGCAGAATATAAAAACTGATGAGAAAAACTCTCATCAGTTTTTAGCGCCTTTTTCCGCCTCATCAATTATCAAAAATTGATTGATGGAACATCGAATTTCCTTCGTTGATTTGATGAAAAATCTAATGGAACATTACGTTCATTCAATGAATCATTTATCATGCACCGAAAACTGAGAGATAATTTAGCAAAATATTTCTTCACTTTTCAGCGTTTTGGCGAATGCGCCACGATTAAAGAGAAATTAAAATATCACCCATTTTACAATCAAAATTAACGGCAATCTCTCTGGTGTGTGTTGTTTTCATACAAATGTTTGATTCCAAATCAGTAAAAATAAAAGAAAACTCCAAGTGAGTTCACATTATGTGATTAAAAATGTGAAAAAACATTACACTAGAAATGGTTCAGGCATAATGATGCCGCGAGTCTCGGGATTGGTCTCGTTTCGTCTCGGTCTCGTCTCGGTCTCGTCTCGACTGTCGAGACGAGACCAACTTTCAGTCTCGTCTCGGCCTCGTCTCGATCTCGTCTCGGTCTCGTATACATACTCTTCTTCTTCATATATGATTATTATTATTAAATGGATTATGTTTGTTTCTTTAGTGCTTCCGAAATTTAAAATTGTCTTGTTCTTTGGGTTAGCACTTGGAATTGATATATAAATTGATTAAATCAAAGATATATTCACGTCCTGACACGTGTTTCGGCTTTAATCAATTTATATATCAATTCCAAGTGCTAACCCAAAGAACAAGACAATTATTATTATTTATCTCCCATTCATTAAACTCATTAATATTTTCAATGAAGATTGAAAATAAAGTTAAATTTACATAAATTTACGTAGCTATACAATAACGATTTTTTTGTAAATTATGAGGATTTGGATCTTGAGTAAAAGTTCGTCGTATTTTTTAGCTCAAACTGTCCAAAGTTGGAATTTCCAATATGTTCGTTATAAAAACTAATATTGGGCGAAACAAATTTTCGAGGTAATTTTTTGGAGATAAAAAATTCTTGGGAACAAGAATGTTTTGCGGATTTGTTTGTTTATCGAACAATTTCTTCCGCATAATGAACATAACATTCAAACAAAACAATATTCACTCATTTTGTAAGTAATTTTGATGAGGAAAATATACCTTTATTCTTCTGTTTCTTATAAAATAATGCTTTGAATTTCTTGTCAATATTACTGTTATCTGTGGTGAGAAAACCTGTGAACTCAGTCCTCGTTATTTTCAACACGTTAGTCCATATAATGAACATGGTATCCTGAACATGGTATACTGAATAGTGACAATAATGATTGTAAACTTCGTTACAGTATTTAACTTTGTGGCTGAAAAATTTTTCATATTTTGAGACGAGACGAGACGAGACTGAACTGCCCTCCTCGTCAGTCTCGTCTCGCATTTTCGAGACGAGACGAGACCGGCCTCAAGTCTCGTCTCGTCTCGTCTCGCGGCAACACTGGAAACTTGCTGCAAGTCCAGGCTAAATTAATCAGATATATAGTTGAGATTCACACAAATATGCTCAAAATTGCTGGAACATTAATTTGTAGGATTTGTAAATACCCTACATTGAATTACCTTTTTTTTCTTTTTGTATTCAAAAGTTCAATGTTTACCGCACGAAAAAATCGGCCAAACAAATAATGAACATAGGGAATTTAGTTAAGACAAACGAGAAACTTCTATAAAATAAAAATTTTCTGAAAGTAATGTGACCTTTGAGGTTAGGCGAGTAAGACTTGGTTCAATCACAAATGTTTTCTTCAGTTGATGAAAAAATTACCAGGTTTTTCAACTTCAAGAATATTCGCCTGAACCCAAAAGTCAAGTATTTCATATATTTTTATCATATTTTTGAGCATCAAATATTTATGAATGAGTTATTCATGAATGATTGGAACTCAGGTTTTCCATATTTTATACAAAAGTCAGCTCAATTTTGCGACAGCTGTTATAACCTTTGAAAAATATAACAAAACATAAATTAGAACTTCATTGCACGAGTTGTAAATACTGTTCATGCAGAACAGAAGATTCAACCGGGATTTCACAATCATTCATCGAACAACCGACGCACCGTAATATTATTGTAACCTACATTATACCGCATTCCATTACATTAAATCAAACAAACAGCATATATTCGGTGGAAAATACTTCAGCACCTTCAATTAATGTTATTCTTATTTTGGACTTATCTGTTAAGTGAATAAACGACATATGCAACTAAAAATACTCAAAAAATTAGAATTAGATTCTTTTACTGAAATTATTCATGTCGTCGTTGCTTGAATTTTAAATTCTCTAGATTAATAAACTGATCTGAAAATCTTATCAACGATATAGAAGATCAAATATTCTATTTCTACTATTTCTATTCTATCGATCTTAGATTATTTTAATTGTTTCTGGGACTTGCCAACAATATGTTGTTGAGAAACTTTTCAAACGAATTTATAATAGCATAGTTATAAGTTGAAATTGTTCGTCACAACAATAGACTTGGAATCACTAATTGAATATTAGCAATAAGGATACGTCCAGAACAATGTAGTAACGAACCTAGTTACTACTAGTTACGTAAAGGACCGGAATGTCACTAAAAGGCGATTGAAACAACGCACACAACCATACAATACCTACCCGAAAACAATAAACTAATATAAGCAACGTAATCAGTCTATATTCCACCCATATATTAAGTAGATCGTTTCTCTGAGAAACCCTTCAGATTATTACTGAAAGAGATGATACCCGGCTATGACCAGATGGCGTTCGAAGTTAAATTTGAATTTTTTCGAAGCACACATCCTAAGTTTCCCACCTCCCAATATAAGAAATTAATTCCAAACTCAACAATTTTTTCAACCGCTTAACCTACCATTACACCATGAGAACATGGCTCACGGCCAACATGTCCCCAACGTAATATTCGAGGGATAAAAAATGAGGTGTGAAAAATTTCATTACTTCAATATTAGATCGGGAAATACATTATGAAAATTTCATGTCTGCTACCCAACTCTGATAATGGTTGTCTACATTGTCTACGAATAATTTATATTTTTGGATTCGTTATTTTCGGCATCAAAACTCCGTCGATTTTATTCCAGCGAAATTCCGTCCCCGATTCATACACCCCAAATGAATAAATCACCCCTACCGCGACTCCGTATTTGAATCCAGCATTCCCGTAAAAAAAGGTGCTTCTAAATGTTCATATCTCCGTGGGACTAAATTGTCGTTGCTTTCACGCTGTTTCGGAAAATAAAACCAGGCCGGGCAAAGAGGAGAAAGTAAATAAGGGTGTATATTTTCTGATCTGAATTGTCGTCGCAAACGCCGAACTACTCGGTGAATAATGGAAAGACTGATTTTATTCTGATATCGAATATAACACAACAGGATAAGAAGATAAAACTTGTCAGAGAAGAAAGCTTTGGAGTAGCAAACAGGAATTAGGGTAAAGAACTCACGTCTACACATGCAGATATCCAAAGTGTTAGGAAAATAATGAAAGGTGTTTCCGAATGTCGTTGCTGGAAGGATAAATTCGATACGTATTCCATTCAGGCACCTACGAAATGTTTCACAATTTTCTGCTTCTTAACTTGCGCTAAAGTTACGTGACAGTGATGGCTCATAAGTATAGTGCATGATCTCAATGTCGTCTGTTTTGCTCTCAAGTTCCTTCATTATCTTATATTTCGAGTCGTTTTTTTTCCCCGGATTTATTAGTACGCGGTTGAGCTTTCGCATTTCTTGTGGAACGGACAGAAAAAAGCTTGCTGCGTATGCTATACGAATGAATAATTAAATGCATTGGTTTGAGGAATAGGAAATCTGGAATATAGAATGATTTTAGGAAGGCGCTCGGTATATAGACGTGTAAATGCTCTAGTTATCCTCTACTTCTCAGGCAACGCGCGGCTGCTGCTGCTGGTGCTGCGTTCCCCTTTGGGTTATTCGTATTCTGATTTCGAATGGCATAGATGGTTACGAACAATAATAACCCGATACTGGAATTTGTTGGCCGCTGGAAAAGGAGGCGAACAGCCGGCGCAGTTTTAAGAGCGAAAATCTCATTAGCTTCGCACCACAGACTGTTGCCGTTCTCAGTTCGGCGGACAGCCATCGTCCTTACTTCATTGCCTTCTCAGATATAAATTATCCTATCCATGCATCTCGGCTAATAGCACTGGCGCATCAAGGATTGTCGTTAAGGGCTGCCCGCGCCACTTTTCCCTAACGAGATATACTTAAATTATGCCTTCATCAGAGGTATCATTGCAACCGAAAATCTGGTCTATTTAATGGGTAACAAATCTAACGGAAGCTGTAATTGTGACGGAACGAAAAATTAGTGTAAATGGATTTTAGAGCGTTTCAAATTTGCGTAGTAAGAATTTTAGGGGAACGTTTCGTTTCTCGAAATGATGCTGAGTTTGTAGAGGATGGAATTTTTGTTTCATAATCAGATTTGGTCGGTGAATATCAGTTTAGAAGGAGTTTAGTGCCTTGATACAATTAATATTATTAGAGTTTACTCATAAAAAGCTCAAAAGGGAAAATAAACTCTTGAAAACACGGAGGATTTTTTTAAATACGACACATTTGTAAAATTTGAACAAACAATACAAACTTAGAACAGAAAAGTACAATTTTTGTTTCTTTCTATTCAGCAGTAGATATGTTTGCTATACATATTTTCACAGTATACGATTTTTTTTCATGATTCATTTTTTCTTCTTTTGTTCATTTATCATCGTTGTTAAGAAAAGCGTTTTACTGCTTTTTGTATCATTTATAATTTTAACAGTATCATCTATAATTGCAGTTTTTTAGTCATTTGTATTCTTCAAATTTTGTTAGGTGTTCCGATAATATTTTGTAACGTCTTTGTTTCTAATATGTTCGACTTATTGCTCTCATTTGATAGTTGTGCTTTACTGATATTAACGGCCTTCTTACGGAAGGTGTAATAATTTTTCATGCATACAGCTGTCTAATTTCATGTACCTCTGTTTTCACTTGAAAATGTGCGTTTTTTTACAAATTATTTTCAGAAACCATTGTTGCATAACTTCTTATTTTTTTGAATGATTTTGATGAATACCTCCAAATCCGAATAACCCATACAAAATTTAATATTCAATTAATGTTTTATAAAAAATTTTCATATATTTCGTATTACCTATGTATTACCGTAATTACTTGAATTTAAATAACAGTCCTCATAACTTATTTGTCAAATTTCAAACATGTATATTCCATTTTATGTTTCGGTTAATTGTGTTTCCGAGATTTTCTTTTTTCGTCTCAGCTATTAAGGTTTCTTTATCGCTAATTGAATTCCCAAATTTCGTAAAAACAGACGCATATAACAAAACCCCTTATATTTGGTGATCTCTATTTTAACATTAAGTTTATTTTATAATGACCATTCTCTTATCTTTGAAAGTTGCCGTTCTGGTATCTCCATCTGCTTCTTTAAATTCAGCAAAACTATTGATATCGACGGCGAACCAAATCGGACCCAACACAGTTCCTTGTGGGACGCCATATTCAACAAGTTTAGCCAAACTACATTTATCGATTTCTACAAAGTAGCTTCTTATTAGTTTGTACTTTTCTAATTTTTTGAGAATCTTTTTTTGATAAACCGTATCCAATGCTTTTGCAGGGTCAATGAAGATGCAGAGGGATGAAACATTTTTATTCAAATTGTGTACCTTTTCTTATTGAATCTTCAGTTCACTATCCATTTCTGAAACCGACTTTGTTCTCACTAAGAATTTGATTCTGTTCGAGTATTTAACATGAACTTTATTAATTTTCTCAAGAAGTTTAACTAAGTTAGATATTATTGATATGGCCTGTAGTTCAAAACCTGAGAACTACTTCCTTATAGATTGGTCTGACTATACTCAAGTTAAATGCATCTGAAAATATTCCTGTTTTGAAACACTTATCAAAAAGATGAGTCAACAGCTCTGACATCTATGTTTTCATTTCCTTTAGGCTTTCAGCTCCATTTCATTATGACCTGCTGCTTTCCTTCATTTTAGTTCGTCAATCATACACTCAATCTCTACTGAATCTGTTGGTGTTATATAAAATGAATTGCTTTGATTAATTTCTTCATTACTTTTATATAATATATTATTTTCTTTTTCAACCTGATACTTTTTCACTTTGCTTTAATTTTGAATTCATTCATGTCCAATCATGGTTTGTTCTATTACTTCTTCCGGTTTACAATTCTGTCCACATAATTGTTTCATACAATCTCATATTGTTTTTGACCATTTACCATTTACTGTTTTATTGGATGTGCATTTTTGGCAATTTTTATTAATCGACGTATCTAAGTTTTCGATTTATTCCAATCTCTTTTTATGCTTTTGCAGCAGGGGTCTGTTTTGATATTAAGTCAAATTTATTTTTTTCATTAATTTAAGGAAAAAGTTTTTCTACTAGTTTAGTTCTTTTTTTATATCACAGTTTGATTACATGTCCGTTCAGAATTTCAGTAAAGCTGTTTGCAATTTGATTTGAGCTGTTTTGTGGATGCATTATCTCATTATTCAAGTATTCCCTAATTTGCTAAAATTCAATTCTTTGTGATTCATTTAATTCTTTTGGTCAAGAGTATTTGGCACACAGTAAATTTAAAAATATTCTACTGTAAAATCAATAAAAATATATGATTTTGTTGCATCCAAAAATTTTTTATTTTGTAATTTCTGTTTTCAAATCGGTGATCTTCATTGAGGTATATTTTGATTCATTTTGCACGTATTATTGATGAAAAACGGTAATCTGACGAGATGTTATGCTACGGTGTAAAAGAAACCGAATAAATACTTGCTTGAATTACAAAACTGTCAAATATATCATTTACTCCATTCGTAAAAAGAATATTTTATTGAAAGCCAAATTGTGTCATGAATTACAACAATGTTTTAGATGACGACCTGAAACTCAATATGTAATTGAGAATGATTAATGAGAACCACCTAAAACATGACTGGCCTTGGCGCATTCGCCTTTTTAAACATATACAGGCTTGGCAGAAAGTATGGAACCAATTATATATCTTTTCAACGACAAAGCGAAGAGGAGCCGAGTGAGGCTAGAGCAATGAAAACTGACTGACGATATTTTTCCGGCGACCACAAAAATGGCATTATACGATAATTACTTTGAGAACACACAATGAACGTTTCGACCCAAGTAAAACTGAGTAATTCAATCTTTAGCTTCTAGATGGTATTAAAGCGAAAATAATAAATAACCTTATTTGTTTATGTTATTTCGTACCTTCCTTCCAGATTTGTCAGCAATAACTCCCACGAATTCAATATTTTTGGAGGGATATTTCCGTCACTTTGCGTCACTTTGTTATGAACGTTTTGTGGGCTCAGATGAATGAGTACTCGAAAATACTTCAACTTCTTCGAACAATATTAACGACTGATGTGATAACCATAGAATATATTTCTCATCTGTGGTGACTGAAAATCCAATTTGTCTAAATCAACTCTTTTCTTTAATGTCGTCCTTGCAAGTGATTATAATTAGATATATGAACTAAATTTCCCATCTATGTCTGGTCTTGATGTTTGTTGTACTTAAGATATCTTTGACCATAAGGATGACACTCCGCGACACAGAAAAACTTAATCTTATTTATTCATGAATTGAAAAATTGGCGAATCGAATCAAGTTATGCTTTTCGTTAAAGATGCGATACAAACGTTTTTTCGGAGTGAATACTTGATAATACTTCAATCACTTCGAACAATATTAGCCACGTTTTATTGAGAAATGATAACCACAGAATATATGTTTCATCTTTGGTGACAATTCAAATTCCAATTTGTCTATGACAGCAAATTAAACCAAGCTGAACGAAGTAGTCCAAATCAACTCTTTTCTTCAATGTCATTCTTGCAAGTAATATTCAATATTAGATATAAGAACTAAATATTCCATCTATGTCTGGTTTGGACGTTTGCTCTACTTAAAATATCTTTGACTATAATGATGATACTCTGGAACACAGAAAAACCTAACCTCGTTTATTCATGAATTGAAAATTTGGCGAATCGAATCAAGTTAAGCTCTTCGTTAATGATACGATATGTTCTGGTAAGTCATTAGCGTTATCAATATTTAATGAGATATGCGAACTAAACCTTTCATTTACTTCTATCTACTTGTGGTTTCATTTCGATGTCACCACTTTCCCGCACGGATCAAACTGGTTTTACCCGTGCGGGAAAGACATTCTCGCACAGTTGCATGTAATTGTCAACTTTCTACGATAGGTAGGCGTGACGATATATATTACTTTCGTACGTGGTCGCCTGAAAATAATATAAACTTATACATAATGGATGCTATGAAACACGTTTCGCAGACAGTTACGATACAAAAGTGGTAATCTTTTAATGTCGAATGACCCAATCTTTCGAAATTGGAGTAAATGATAATTAATGAGGGGAAGATATTTGTATGAAACATATTAAGCCTAATTAGGTAAGCAAATTATGCAATTTGGAAAGTTTTTATTGTGGAAGGAGCGCGAAAACGTTTGCCAGCAAATATCCCGTCGCGAGGCGAAAATAAAAAGACGAATAACAAGAAATTCAAAGTAACGACCCATTCAAGGAAGAACCCTCCAATCTGAGTAACATAGAGCGCGGTTATCGCGAAATCATCAGGGATTAATCACTTTTGTCGCAAAAATAAAGCGGCTTTCGGATTGTTAGGGTTGCAACCTCTAAGTGAAAGCCATTATGTCCGCTTGATGAACTGAGGACGCAGAGGGTGGCAAAAGCACAATGCAGCCTGTCATTCCATACGTTCCAAATGGTAAATTCAACGCGGTAAGAAAATCGATAAAACATGAACTGGAAAGATTATCTGATAACGTTTAAAAACTATAAATCACCGATCCGAGCCAGACCGAGCGACCGCCGTATGGGCCACAAATAATCGCGTATTGAAAGGGTGCAATATGGAAAATTAATGACAGTATTTTTCAGATTCCGCCGCTGATGGAAATATGTCACACGTCTTCCGGCTTATCAGACTTCTAATACTGGGCCTTTTCTTGTTTGGTAAGTAGCGTCTTAGTATTTCAGTAATTCGCTCGTCGTTTTGTGAGTACGCTCTTTGCGTTGTGTGTTAAATGGACACAAGTTGGGCTGCTGATAGCCGAATAACCGATGTCAAAACACAAAACTGATGTTTACGTCGGATAATACAGTCCGAAGTTTGCTAAACTGGATTATGAGGCGATACTCTGCCGCGGGACTTTCCTCGAATGTACCCTCTAAGAATTAATTGAGAAAATCCATTACGACAAAAGACGAGATGGACAGGAAAATCTGTTTTGCTTTGTGGCGAAGTTATACAAATTCATCGCGTTACTAAAGAGACCGAGACGTTATTCTGGAAACAAACTTCACCCCCCCATTTGAAATATAAGACCCATCCTTCGGCAATCCATTTATTCATTCATTTTTATCAAGAATATGATCAATGAAAGAACGCCGTTTCGAGACGCTGGTTACACTCCAAAATTCTTGTGAAACGCCAGGCATGTCCCACGAATTAAATTAGCTCGCGAAGATGGAGAGGCATTACATTCAATTATATCGCGTGCTTCTATTGTATAATTTTCACTTATTCCACAGCACGTAATTAGTTCCATTTTGTTTCGTAAATATAACTCTTAACAATAAAAAACATTAATGAATTTAGTAATGAACGGTTCAATCGATTGGCCAAAGGGACATAAATATCACAGATCTCAAACACGCCAATCATGTGTCAATGTTTATGACAGATACAAATTCAGCTCTGCTTCCGTAACGTAGTGCCGTATATATAGTTCGATTTATAAGTATGAACATAATTTCTAAGAACACGATGCAGAAGTTGTGTTTATTGGGTAAAGCTTAATGGACATTGGGAAATGAAATAAAGCCTCAATATCCCTTTTATTCGTAATCCTTTATCAGTTATGATCCATTATAATTTTCAATTCATCGCTACTTAAGAAACTCAGTACAACTCCGCAATAGAGAGCGAGTGAAAAAAGTTCATTCATATTATACATGAAATCAGTAGTCTCCGGAGTGCGCTCAGACGATACCACCTTATCTGAAGCTATCATCTCTATGTTAATTGATACACAACTTCAAGAATAATTGAATAGTTTTGGTTTCGAAATCACGTAGATTTTCTAAACTTCGACGAACTTGCAAGCAACTAATATTCAACAAAATGTAGATACACTTTCAAAGAGTTGAAGCGTATGAAGAGTTAATTTTATGCTGCGGGAAAATACCGATCATCGCTACAAAGGTGCTGCCAATCAATTCGCTGGATTCCTGTGGAATGCACAAATAAATATTTGTTTGAATTAATGATTGTTCTTGCACTTATGCTGTTACATGGCAACCATATTTTTTCCCACATGCTCTAATATCGCATTCACATATTGCAACAGAACCGAATACCGAAAATGACTAATTGATTAGGGTTTCATTCAGACTTGTTGCGAATAATACACAGCTTTTACAAAATTTATTCCCTTTGACGGTTACATCGCGCACCAGGAAAAAGTTGATCGAAACCTTTCACATTCTTAATTAATTTTTCATCAAATCAGAATTTGGTCAGTTCAACCAGGGATTTCACAATATTCCATTTCATACAATCGACGAAAAAATTAAGCTGTTGGTTTCACTCATACATATAAGCTATGAATCTGCTGACATGGTTAATTAAATATTCCGTAATATTACCGATAAGCGAATCTATCTACTCAATCTGTTTTGATCTCACTCATGAATACCGTTGATTATTACAAATTGTAGTGCCTATATAATTATAAACTCTCTTTGAACGTGGAGTTGATCCTCGAGATAAGCACAGCCACACGTTGGATATAAAGGTATTATTCACTAAATATTCGAATAGTTGATCCATTTCAGAGAGCTACATAAAGAAGGATTTAAAGTGTCCCTAGTAATTTCTACAACAACATTCTTTCTCTGAAACTTACTTCTTGATTAGATAATAAAATGAGTTCATTCTTGCTTTCACGTTGTTTGAGGAGTATCGCTTCGGAACATCCTGAAATTTGAATGAAAACCTATCGAGAGATTATTCCGGTTAATTTAATTACCTTTCAAGTGAAAGTGACGTTTAACAGTCGTTTATGATATGCTCAATTCCTGCTGCTCTTGACATAATTCGGATTCTGAATTAACAGTCACAATAAACTGATGCTTATTTCAGTCGGTTAATTAATTTTTCAATAACTCCATGAATATTGGCTGCAAACTATTTGGATATTCACGTGACCAGTTAAAAATAGTGAAATAAAATGTAAGTATTTTATATTAGAATTGTTGAAGAATTCAATGTTCGACTAAGATGTCTCCCGAATTTTGAATAACGACCGAAGATAGATGTTCGAAACTAGAAATCGAAATTAAATAATCGTGGCAGTGCACTAACGAATGCCGAGTCAGCCAACGGCGCCAAATGTCGCGGGAAGATAATCGCTGCTGACTGACGACTGCCGGTGCATTGATTTAAGCCATTATTCATCAGTGAAGCCGTCAGAAAGGCCATCACTCGTGTCACTTCGAAAAGTAGCGCGTTGCATTTAGCTCCTGCTCGTAGCCTTTTTAGCGGTCCTTTGAAGTCTTATTACCTGCGGTCCCCGGCTTGGGATACAGTTTTCCTTCCTGAATTATTTCAACTTATCCTCATTAAAAATTTCATGCCGGCTCTTGCATATGGATATGCAAAACCTATCTTCGCAATCCGATTGTCCTCTGCTTCCGCGAGCCGAAAATCGCCCACTGGATCTGAATTAATTTCGGGACCGTTCCAAAACTACAACGGGATTAACTTTATTTTATTTTTCTTTCTTTCACTATCTCGCTATATTGAACTTTTTCTGTTAATGGACTGAGCGCCTACGATTAATTCTCAGTACATTCGTTTGATTGACTTCGGATAACATACACTTGGCGCAAAAATTAAAGGAACAGCTTGTTTTTCTGTGAAAAACTGTGGTACAGGGAAAGAACGAATATAGCTTTTGGAGTTTGAAGATTCTAGTTTGAGAATTCTCTGGTTGAAACTTTTTTGAAGCACCAGCGTTCATGCAATTCTTAGGTAATGTACGTAGAAAAAAATTTTCCAAAATTTTTACCATTTTAGTTTCACTCTAAGGGCATGAAAAAATTTCTTCGTCCTTAAACAACACACGAATCGCATAGCCTGTTTATTCAGCTTCAATATGCTTTTCACGAGTGTCAGATACCACTGACCTCTGATACTAATGGTCATCTAGCAAGCAGAAAGCAAATATCGTTTTTTTTAGAAAAATTCCTTCAAAAATCTGTCATGCTTGATTGGAAAAAAAAATTTTTCCTTTCCTGTAACGTCAACATGAATAAATAGCATGAAAATCCCATTTTCTCTTCTTTTGGTTAATTGAATGTACATTCAACAACATTGAGGGAAAAGGTTATGTTATAAGAAAATCTATTAGTCCACTCTATCGGTTCAGCGGTTTTCCTGGATCGATTGATTGAAATTTTGAAAACATTAAGGGAACAAGATTTTAGTTCCTTAAATGTTATTCAACCTTTTTAAAAATCAATTCTTTCATTTTTTTTCACTTTTCACTCAATTTTTAGATCTCGGAAGATTGATTGAAGAAAGAAAATCAGAAAAATTCTTTCAAAAAGTTCATCAAAAATTATTTTTGAAAAAAAATTTCTTCTTACCATTGAAAAAACTGCGTTAGATCTTCCTCCAAAAATATCAAAAAAATAAAAAAAATTTAATTTTGAAATATTGGGAATTTTTTTGGTAAAAATTTTAAAAACCAAAAACTCTCCGCGCCTTTTAAACGCTTTAGGGATATCAACTTTAATTTTATTCAAACTTTTCCAGAAGAGAAGAAGGTTTGAATGTGTCCATAGCTTCAGCGAGGTAATTCAAAAATTGCCTCTTGGTTTTATGTATTTTTTTCAATTTTTCAAAAAAATTTTTTCGATATCCATTTTTGTTCGTTTTTCAAATTTTCTATTTAATTTTCAAGAACAATTATTGTGGAGATTTCCAAAATTTTTGAAGACATTTTTTTCGGTTTTTTCCTCATTCAATCTTCCGAAAACTCAAAATTAACTAGAAATTAAAAAAAACTAAATTATTGATTTTAATTTTTTTTTGTCCTTTCATACGACGTTTCGATCGTTATACGGTCATAAACTTCTATTTGTTCAATTAAAAATTTTTTTCAATACAACTTTTGAGTGTGGGTTGACAATTTGATGTTGTTAATAATGTTGCTTAGATACAGATCACAGCTTACTGTTTTAAATTTTCAATATATGTTCTAATATTGACAGAGTTAATTTTTTTTTGATATATATCATCTCTTTGATTAATCGTTTCTGATAGTTTGATTCTTTATCAAGGATTGTCACATTATTGAAATCAAAATTGTGGTTTAATTAATGTGAATGTTTACTGAGAGCTGTACATTCATTATTTAATCGTAAAGAGTATTTACAGTTGTAAATTCTTTTATGTAAATATTTTTTTGTTTGTCCAATATATTGTCTTGGACAATTTATATAAGAAATTTTGTATACTACATTCGATTGTTTATTTTCATCTGTAGGGTCTCTTAATTTAGTGAAACATCTATTTAGAGTGTTGTATGGTTTATTTGTTAGAATATGATTATATTTACGTTGAATGTTGCCTATTTTTTTGAATAATGCCGGAATGTACGGTATACTAATATACTTTATATTGAAAGAATCTAATTCATTATCATTATTATTATATATTTTGTTTATTCTTTCTTCTATAACGCTATTTATCGAAGAAATGGGATAACTGTTTTCTACTAAAATATTTTTTACTTTATTAATATTTTCTTTGCGTTTTTTTGGTTCAGTTAATTTCACTGCTCTATCTATTGAACCAACAGTAACATCCTTCTTAAGAATTATTGGTACACTTGAATTGAAATTGATATATCTTCCAGAATTTTTGTTTTTGGTAAACCATGTTGTATTTATTTTGTTTTCATCATTATTATTATCAAAAGTTAGATCTACAAAGTTTATAGAAACGGATAACAACAAAACTATAAACTACAAAACTATACAAAACTATAACTGTTTTCTAGGAAAATATTTTTTACTTTATTAATTTGTTCTGTGTGTTTGTTGGTTCAGTTAATTTCACTGCTCTATCTATTAAACCAACAATAACAATCTTCTTAAAAATTTTTGGTACACTTGAATTGAAATTGTTATATCTTCCAGAATTTATGTTTTTGGTGAACCATGTTGTATTTATTTTGTTTTCATCATTATTATAATCGAGAGTTAGATCCAAAAAGTTTATAGTTTTGTTGTTATCCGTTTCTATGAACTTTTTAGATCTAACTTCCGACTATAATAATGATGGAAACAAAATAAATACAACATGGTTACCAAAAACATCAATTCTGGAAGATAAATCAATTTCAATTCAATTGAACCAAAAATTTTTGAGGAGAATTTTATTGTTGGTTTAAAAAATAGGGCAGTAAAATGAACTGAACCAACAAAACGCAAAGAACAAATTGATAAAGTAAAAAATATTCAAGTAAAAAACAGTTTTCCCTTCCCTTTAATAAATAGCGTTATAGAAGAAAAAATAAACAAAATATATAATAATGATAACGATAATGAATTAGATTCTTCTAATATAAAGTATATTAGTATACCATACATTCCGGCATGATTCAAAAAAATAGATAACATTTTACGTAAATATAATCTTATTCTAACAAATGAACAATACAACGCTCTAAATAGATTTTTCACTAAAAGAAAAGAACCTACAGATAAAAATAAACAAACGAATGCAGTATACAAAATTTCTTGTATAAATTGTCCAGGACAATATATTGGACAAACAAAACAATATTTACATGAAAGAATTTACAACCAAAAATAATCTTTACGATAAAATAATGGATGTAGAGCTCTTAGTAAACATTCACATGACTTAAACCACAATTTTGATTTCAATAATGTGACAATTCTTGATAAAGAATCAAACTGTCAGAAACGATTAATCAAAGAGATGATACATATCAAAAAAGAAATAAACTCTGTCAATTTTAGAAGAGATATTGAAAATTGAAGTATACTTTATAATGGAATATTTTAAAGTTATTTTTAAACAGTAAACTGTGATCTGTATCTAAGCAACATTATTAACATCATCAAATTGTCAAACCACACTCAAAAGTTGTATTGAGAAAAATTTTTTAATCAAACAAATACAAGTTTGTGATCGTATAACGATCGAAACGTCATATGAAACGTCCAAATGTTCTTTTATTGTTGAGTGCAATTTTGGGAAAAGAAATAATGAAAAGGTCTTCGGAACTAAACCACTGTTTTTGAAATTTCCAAAAGATTTGTGAAACTACGAGATGGTTTAATGAATTAAATTCCTTTTATGATTATAAGAAAATGGAAGGAAATGATCGTAAAATCGTAATTCCTCCCTTACGTGTTATAAGTAACCGCAAGAGTGCAATTGCTATTACTGTAATACCGAAACAATTCTGATGAAATCCTCGAATATTTATTCATTATTTTTGTAATCACGATGAATGCAAGACTATAATCTACATACATCCCCAAATGATGCTCATAATTGTGAATCGTCAGCAGAGCCAGGTCCGATTTCCAAGAACAACGAATGCGCATATTCAAAGGCAGTGTTCAAATTCAGGGAATCAGAGAAACAAAGAAAGTTCCTCCCCGCAATTCTGGCAAAATGAGAAGAACAAGTCGTGCAATACGTCCCCTGCATAAACTGGCAGCATCCACCCGAAAGATCAATGTGGAAAGGAATATTTTAACTACTTTGTGAGAACTTCAACAAGTATATTCGAGGTAATGGCATGCAGGAGGATTTCATTATTCGGAATAGTGGCCTGAGCACCTGCGGATTGAAACGTGTGTGCATATAATCTGCACGACAAATCTTTCACGCCTTCCCACACTTGAGCGTTGGCGGGCGTTTTCAGCAGCAGACGTAAACTCCGGTGGTGCATGTTCATGCAATTGGCCATGATCGGGCTTTTATGACGGTCTTATCGAGTTATGTTCCTAAAGAATCTACTTAACAAAACAAGATCAATATCAGAATCCAAACTATGTGCCACTGTGAAGTTTCCCCATTATACAAGACGGGAGAAGTAGTACATTTTATTAGGTCCATTTATTCATAGTTATTCAAATGTGAGACGACGACGACGTTCCTGCTTGCCTCGCCCCAAGGTGAGAGAGTTTTAGCATTTTTTATAAGTCAATGCTGTTTTATGATGTTTCTACGTCCTTCTTCTTTTCGCATTTTTTATATTCATTCACTTATATTAAAGCCCTCTTCTCCGCCTCATCTTCGCGCAGCTTTCGTATATAGTTCATAATTTTAAATCATATTTTTCATTCAACTCCACTCGTAGAATACACCGATCTCCATTTTTGCAAACGAACCGAGCTTCGTTGTTTTTCTTTCGCTAAACTATTTATCGCTGATACTGTTCCGGCAGAAAGTCCACGAAATTACGAACAGGATTCTGGAATATTAACATAAGAGAGACAAGATATTCAAAACGAGTTCGTCGAAATCTCCTTTGAAGTGCAGAATGTAATTGTATTTTTACGGAAACAATAAGTTCTAGAAAATCTAACACTCCCCGTTTATTATTCCAGAAATTGTGGTCGGAGTTGTTAGCAACTGAAAGCTCCGCGAAATACAAAGAGACGAAACTTTTCAAGGTAATTAGATTTATCGAAATAGACCAACTCTGATTATTTGTTGAATGTGAGGAAGGGACGAAATCCTCTTATGTATGTTTTTATGACGGGAGTTCTTCGTTCAGCTCGAGTTAACAACTACAAAGTAACTTTACTTCGAGTCGCTTTTGATTTAGTATGCATTAATAGAATATTTATTCAGTGAATAAACATCTGCAAAGCCGCGCTGAATAAGCTCACAATATATAAAAGAAACATTATTCGAATAGGAACCCGAAATTCGGTTTGTATCATAAGTTTCGTGTGGTTGGCAATTGTTTGAAAATTAGAAATAAGTGGAATGGCCAGAGGCAACGGTGACAAATTAAATATGATTGTTCCCGTGTTGTTCCGGCTATTTGGGAAACAAGCGAAAATTGAGGCAATAGTTTGAACTGTACCGAGACGAACAGCATCGCTCCCATTCCATAATAGACGCGATATCCCAGTAGTATTTGGCAGGTCTATCTGGTCTCATGGGGACCCCGAACGTCAAGAATTATCTGCAAATATATCAAAGCATGCTCCTCACTGAAACGGAATGCGTTGACTTAACACCACTTTGTATGTCCATTGTTTGAAATCAGAATAATGAACGATCCAAACGAACCGAGTCGACATTTAAGGTGGAAATTACGCCTGAGATTAAATCCGTATTCGATAAGCAGCTTTTGTTTTCAAAATACGATAAGATACTTCATTATTGCAAAAGATACTTAACTGAATCGCGATGCGATTGATTCCGTTCGGAAGACGTGATACCTCCTCTGTTAACAATTTCTTTATTTTCTCTCCCACTTATATTCCCTTTCAGAAATATCGAAATATCGAACAACAATTATCGTTGAATTTACAACAGACGTTTCGCACCATTCAATTCCATTTTGAACCAAATAGAGCTTTTTAGAGGAAGACCTCTATCTCTTTCCTTCACTCAACAAAGCTTCGGAGCGCTTTCGGAGGTGTTTCGATAGCAGCATGTAATCGTGGGATGCTCAAATTTTCTGCCGAATTTCCATTCCAAAAAAGGCGCATTTCGAGAACGAGCCTCGTTGCTCGTTGAATGTGAACATTCCTTTTCCCGGAATAGGATTGAACGGTCCGAAATTACATTCCCGTTTTTATTCAAGGAAAAAACTAAACTGCTAGCTATACCGCTAAAAAATTCAATTTCGCTCATTTGGGGGATCGATGAAAAGTCGTTGCATTGATCGGTCGCGGTTTATTAACAGCATTCTCATCTTATTTCACATTCAGATCCGCATCGGAAACCGCTTTATCTTTCTCCATTATTCAAAGTGTCTTCATTAAAACTTGTACGAAAACAAGAGATGCCCCTAAAGGGTATTGCGTATGCCGTATGAGATTTACTACTACGGGAACTTCTATGACATTAGGCAACTCAATTTCAACGAAAGTTTCTTGTTCCTTCAGAAACTTTTCCTGAGAGTTCGCGAGAGTTTTTATTCTGATTATTAGATCCGTTCACACCACATTGACGAGCTATGAATTGAAATGTTCATTCTAGGGCTGCAGTTACGAATTTCGTCGCATGAATATCTTCATTTACGGTTTCGGTCTCTGGGATACCACACAGCCAGCTGAGGAGATTAACGGAAATTTTTATTCTCACTTTACCTGGAAAAAAATGCTCTAACATATGGTTGGATAACTCCACGGAAACATTATTTCCTTTGTTCACCGACTCTTCATAAATTCTTCTGGGGCTATCAGCGCATCCACCTTTTTGTATTTTCCGTGTCGTTCCTATTTTATTCTAATTAGTTGATCGGACTGATTATTCATGTTTATCCTATAATTATCAAATTTCAACAATGAAGATTATTCTCGGATCAATTCTATTCTAAAGCGAGAATTAATTTTTCATAATTGGCATTTTGGGAAATAACGTGCTCAACAATAGCTAACGGCATTTCGACTGATTATGAACTTGTATTCTTTCTTTTTGCAGAATTGCAGTCAACAATAAAAGAGCATTTGGATGTTTCATACGACATTTAGATCGTTATACGATCATAAACTAGTATTTGTTTAATTAAAAATTTTGTTTCAATACAACTTTTAAGTGTGGTTTGACAATTTGATGATGTTAATAATGTTGCTTAGATACAGATCACAGCTCACTGTTTAACTATAACTTTAACATATTCCATTATAAATTATACTTGAATTTTCAATATCTGTTCAAAAATTGACAGAGTTTATTTCTTTTTTGATATGTATCATCTCTTTTATTAATCTTCTCTGATGGTTTGATTCTTTATCAAGGATTCTCACATTATTGAAATCAAAACTGTGGTTTGAGTCATGTGAATGTTTACTAGAGCTGTGCATGTATTATTCAATCGTAAAGAGTATTTATGTTGATAAACTTATGCAACATGATCTGAAAGAAACTAAACAAAGAATACATCCGCAATAAAAATGTTTCACAAAATTATAGACTTATTTAACTATTATTCACAAATATTCCAGTTAAGTTTTTCAATGGTACAGAACTTTTGTTTGAGTTGTACTTATTTTACATTTGACAAAACTTACTACAGACAAATATATGGAACAGTGATGGGATGTTCTTTATCATCTCCCATTGCGAATGTAGTAATGGAATATGTTAAAGAAAATATTCTATTTACCATTCCATATAACATACCAATATACAAACGTTTTGTAGATGATATAATACTTTCAATACCAATCAATGAAGCAGACAATATATTACAAGCATTTGATAATTATCACAATACAATTAAATTCAAAATAGAAACGGATAACAACAAAACTATAAATTTTTATATCTAACTCGCGATTATAATATTGATGAAAACAGAATAAATACAACATGGTTTACCAAAAACATAAATTCTGGAAGTTATATCAATTTCAATTCAAGTGTACCAAAAATTTTTAACAAGAATGTTATTGTTGGTTTAATAGATAGAGCAGTGAAATTAATTGAACCAACAAAACGCAAAGAACAAATTAATAAAGTAAAAAATATTTTGGTAGAAAACAGTTATCGCATTTCTTTAATGAATAGCGTTATAGAAGAAAGAATGAACAAAATATATAATAATAATAATGATAATGAATTAGATTCTTTTAATATAAAGTATATTAGTATACCGTACATTCCGGCATAATCCAAAAAAATAGATAACATTTTACGTGAATATAATCTTATTCTAACAAATAAACCATACAACATTCTAAATAGATTTTTCAATAAATTAAAAAACCCTACAGATGAAAATGAGCGAACGAATGTAGTATACAAAATGTCTTGTATAAATTGTCCAGGACAATATATTGGACAAAAAAAACAATATTTCCATAAAAAAATTTTCAACCATAAATTCTCTTTACGATTAAATAATCAATGTACAGCTCTTAGTAAACATTCACATGACTAAAACCACAATTTTGATTTCAATAATGTGACAATCCTTGATAAAGAATCAAACTATCAGAAACGATTAATCAAAGAGATGATACATATCAAAAAAGGAAAAAACTGTCAATTTTAGAACAGATATTGAAAATTCAAGTAAAATTTATAATGGAATATTTTAAAGTTTTTTTTAAACAGTAAGCTGTGATCTGTATGTAAGCAACATTTTTAACATCATCAAATTGTCAAACCAAACTCAAAAGTTGTATTGAAAAAAAATTTTCAATCAAACAAATACAAGTTTATTATCGTTTAACGATCGGAACGCCGTATGAAACGTCCAAATGTTCTATTATTGTTGACTGCAATTTTAGTGCTCAACAATTGATGAATTCGTCTTTTATTCAATTTATTCTATCTTTTGTTCCACTCCACGGATATCAATAAGATTTGGGTATTTCATTGAAAAATGATTCGTCTTTGCAATGTAGTCGAAATATTTCTACTAGGTGAATAGGTCTCCTATATACAAGGTGTCAACTGTAGGTCCTTTTTTTTTTGACAAATTCTGCAGAGCTCCCCGTAGTAATTCCGTAATTTAAGTTCGAAAGTGCAGTTTTTTTCGAAAAGCCTAGCATTTTTGGAAGCTTCCAGTATTTATTTCGCGACGATACGGTTTTTCGCTGCAGAGATATGATTCCTCAAATGAGTACATACTATTTAAAAAAACATACGTCTGCAGCAAATAACCGTATCACCATGAAATAAAACTGAAAGCTTCGAAAGATGTACTTCTGAACATAAATCATGAAATCACTTCAGGGAGCTTTGCAAAGTTTGTGTAGAAAAAAAGAGCAATATTTAAGCTACATTGCAAATACGAATTATTGTTCAATGGTATACTCAAATATTATCGATATCGGTGAAGCGGAAAAAAAGATATGAAAATTTGAATCAGAAACAAATTTATCAGTGATCCCTATCAATTGTTGAGCACTCTATATTCAAATGAATCATTATCATGAAATTAAAACGATGTTATGAATCAATATTAATAATTCCCGTTTTATATAATTTTTTAGTTTGAAAATTCTGAAACAGAAAAACAACAACAAGAAAGTCTCTATTTTCTTCCATTTTTTAAAACGGTTAAATTTCCTCAATATTATGTGAAAAAATGTTTTCCGTTCCATTTAGTGATAAAGCAAATCTGTCTGTGACAAACAAACAAAAAGAACATTCACATTTTCCACATTTCCTGAAAATTTCAAGGCCAAATATCATCGACCGAACAGATCTGATATCTCATTTCCTCCTTCTCATCCACCTTAAATAAAAAACACACCCTCGAAAACCTCCGAAAGAAAAGTAATTTCCTTCTTCAAGCAGGGGCACTCTTTTCCCAGATCCACAAAACCGAATGGAATGCTGTGAACTGTGTTGGCACATTTTTCTTGAAATTTTTATGCCAGTTGTATAAAATCGCATCGATACATAAAGAAAGAGTCTATTGGATGGCAAAAGGAGTATACTTCGGAATGTGAATTTCTTTCTTATAAAATAAACAGATTTGTAAATTTATTTCGTTATTCTGTAATTATTATTTCAAATGTTGTTTACTTGAATTTCAATGTGACAGCGTCATTGCCACAAATGCCACTAATTGCCATGAAACAATTATTTTTTTTAAAATAATACGAAAATTACTACAAGAAAGCTATAAAGTGACTAGAGGAGTAATTTCCTGGAATTTTCCTTCCCTGCATGACTTTAGGCTGAACGAAATCACGCAGAGCCACAATCCACTAATACTCCATTGAATTGGCATGATTTAGCACAACAAACTTCATCTTAGTTTGACGACGAGGTTCATTATCATATGCAACAAGAAATAGTTATCTTGTTTTGTCTGCTCGGAGCTGATAGGCAGAGCAGCAGCAAATTGAACAAATTTCCACATCAGGAATTTCCATCCTATATGCGAGGACAGTGTAGAGGCATCTTGGAAATACTTTGATCCAGTTTTGTAAACTTTATTTCTAATAACGATAACGCAATGGAGGAAGAACTGTGCGCACTAAAGTCGAGGCAGGCTACTTTACTAATGAAGTAATTTCGCAAAACTCAATTTAGTTCGACCAAATTGCAGTTTAATGCTCCAGCTTTGATTAATACGTTATGATTTCAATTTTGCTTATTTTATTACTTCCCGCACTCTCTCCCCAACTAATTACTTAAATATACTTGCATTCATTTGATAACTCACGATACATTTCCTAAATATATTTGATGTTAAATCGTTTCCTATTTAATCTAATATTGCGAACTCGTGGCCCTGGTGACATTTAGAGGACTTCCCAATTTCTAATTACACATAACACAGAAATGATTCACTATCTGGGACCCTTTGAAATATATTATGTAATCGGTTTATCACGAGACCGCCTCTTAGGCAAGAAATCCTTCTCGAGTTCGTCCAGTTGCCTTACGAGCTTCATGTTTAAAATTTTGAGGCCGAGCAGTGTGAAGGAATTCCAGAGAAACTTCTGGCGGGGTTTCTATTTCATAGTACATGAAACAATTGCACAATACGTACTGAATTGAAGAAATAAATAACGCCATTTCAGACTAGTGAAAAGGTTCGATCGAATTTATTGTAAGTATATTTTTCTTGAAAATATTCGCAACATTGATATAGTGCCAGCTATCTCATGGCTATAAATCTAGGAACAATACGGAGCTCACTGTTTTTGTGAGCCATTATTCATGTTTAATTTATTTCATTTATATAGGTAGAATGCAATAATTTTTCTTCTCCGCTGAGAAGATTTCACGTATAACATGTAATTACATTGTTAGCGAATTCGAATAATTAGTGAGACATTATGAAGAGGTAAACTTGTGCCAATAATTTACTCTGACAATTATAACACCTGGTGCAATCGATAATAATAACGCTTGCCATTGTTACCCCAGAAGTCCTAAGCCTTGTTTAATTTAGTGTGCCATTTGCTGATACTCTTTATGATTTATAATTGTGAAATTGTCATCTTATTTTTAGCTGAGGGAAACTCTTTAGGTGAGAGAGAGAGGCAACGAAACCCGTTCGAAAGGAACATTTACTATCCTAGTTTCCAGATTAAATTTATTAGCATTTGACAATATTCAGACTCACTAAATACGTGCTTAAACCGGCACAAAAAGGGGATGTTATTCAGACATAATTCATTCAAAAATATTAAAATATGAGTAAGACCTTCAAGAATTATAAATTTTGTCTTTATTTCATTCCATTTATTATGTCAAGAACAGCTGAATAATTCTCCCGGATAAAAGATTCGAAAGGAACGCCTCAGCCAGATATTTAGGCAAACTGAGTTCTCATTCCATTTAAGAGGACAATAAATTAAAATGATCATTCAACTTCCTACTTTTGTCTCGCCGAACCTAGTTCTAACCTAGATCATATCACTATTATTATATAAATAATAAGAAGAAATTCTCCGTAACCCTGAAAAACCAGACCGGCATATGTTTCCGATAATAATTGAACATCTGTTGATATTGTAAAAGATCAATAGAGTCAGACTATTGGCGGAGTCAATAATGAATATATCCGTAGGGACATTATATGACCAAATAGTCATATGACATTCCAAACGAATTTCATCGAATTGCGAGCAATATCCGTTCCATCTCACATATGGTAATTATAATCTAATCAAATCGTCGATAAGAATCCCATTTCTGCCAACGAAATTTGGGAGTTGATTAAACGTTGATTGAACCATCATCATACCTGGAAGGGATGCGACAAGTATTCAAATCTTCCGTACATAATACTTTTCCAATTAACGAGTAAATAGCAATCCAAGACATCAGACCCATTCCAAACTGCTCGCGATTTACATACAAATTTAACTTAGGATATAATCAAAGCCACAGATTCTCCACCTTATTTTATCATAACTTCGAATTTCCACCACCTAAGATTTATGCCATTTCATTTGAGCTGATATTTGGAGAGGAGTTTCACCTTTTATCATTCTCAGATAACGAACAAAGTGAAGGCCGGTCTAGAGTTCCAGGATAAGTATTCAGACAAGACATACTTATTCAAACTTAAGCGGAGTCGAGATTGTCGGAAGATTTCGGATTTCCCTCGAATCCTCCGATTTTCCTACTGAATGCGATTTTTAGAAAAAATCCACATCGAGATTATCAGGATCCTATTTTGAAGTGCGAACAATCTTGAAATGTTCAAGTTGTTTTACACTCGACAGGTTAACATAAATTTCCGGGGGGTGAAACGAAGTTTGCAGGATTGAGAGTTAACTTTCTGTTGCAAATAGAGATTGCTTTGCTATTGTGTTATAGATATACAGATTATATTGAGATCATAAACTTAGAGAATGTTTATTACCGTATGTTGAAGCATTTGAATTCCGTTACAATAGGTTTCGGCCGAGCCCAAGTCGATGTATAAACTGTGTTGATGGATGTTTTAACGCAATGATTTCTGAATATCAAAGATTGAAAACGCTTTATCTTCCATAATAGCCGAAGAATGTTTTTCTAGGTACGCTTTTAACTTCAAAAACTTTTTTGTGATACGAAAACTTTCTATAGTTTATAAATGAAATTACAATTTTTAAACGTCACTCAATAGAAAATTGGACACTTGTGAAATAACCCAATTTCAATAATTTTATTGACACAGAAATAATTTAAAATGCTATATATACTTTGAATTCATTTTGAACATATTATTCGATATTGGGATACATTAAAAGGTATAAAGAATTGAAAAACATAACTTTTTCTTTTTGCTGCATCAATATGTTTTGCTGTAGTTCTTTTTAAATTTCATACAACCTATTAAATAGTTTACTGAATGTTCTAATCACATGAATATCAGTCAGTTGATGGCGAATGGAAACTTCATCAGGCTGCTTTTATTGGATACTTTAGTTATTCAAACTAATACGCAAAGTCGGTGATTTGCTTCAGCAGCGCATTCACAGTAGAAATTTTTCAATGCACGATAATTATATAAATCTAGAAAGATGGCATTCGAAGATCAACAGGCGTAATACTTACCAACTATCCAGAAAAACCGGATTCGAATCCCGATAAATTCCAACTTAATTTGAGAATGCCATCGTGCTTCGAAGTAGTGATGTAACGAATATCTCTTTTAAGGCATTTGCGAATGCGGATGCGAATATCTGCCGTTGATATACGCGAATGCGGATGTTCACTTTTGAATTTGGCGCCATTTGTCTATGGTTTATTTTGACAGCTTACTCGGCGCGCAAGTCCCACGCATACATTTGTCAATGTCATTTGTTTTTCCGAGCATTGTCGAGCCGATCCGAAGAAGGCCGATTGACGTTTCGTTTACTCGTTAACAGAAACAGAAATACAAAAAATTTGAGGTTAGAGTGATTTTTTAAGATGAACAAATCAGTTTCTAGTGAAATATGGATTTGTTTTACGCTTTGCGATGCTGAACGTGTTAATGCAAGATCTGAATCTTTTTGAGAAGGAAGAACTATACAACAAGTCAATACTTAAGATCAAATTTTTTGAATTAGAAGGTTTAAAATTTTGTAATAACGATTATGAGAAATTAGTAAGTATTTTCTTGTTTCAATTACCTTTTTGTTGTTGGCATCTTATGTATTGTTCGGATGTACTTATTCGCAAAGTAATCGCATAATTTGTGCGAATGCGAATACGAATACGAATGTCAAGAAATATGCGAATATTTGCGAATGCGAATGCGAATATTCGTTACATTACTACCTGGGAAGTCTCTTCCCGGCTATGTGTTCAATATATATACACTGCGCAAAAAAATTAACGCATCATTCATTAGCGCATCGTTCAGGAGTACCTTGAAGAGGTTGAAATCTCTCGAATGGAATGGCCAGCAAGAAGTCCAGATCTCAATCCGATTGAGCAGTTTTGGGACAAACTCAATAGAGGGCTGAGAAGTTCAGAAAAACTTAGGAATCCAACTCAGAGAAATCTGGGAAAGATTAGATCAGAACATTTTAAGATCACTCATTTTGAGTATGAACCGTCGTTGCCGAGCTATAATTAACGTAAGGGGTGGAAATACCAAATATTAAATCACTTATCAGCATTCCAGTATTTTGAAAACTGTTTATTTCTCTTCTTTCACATAAGATTCGGTGAAATCCTGAACTTTTCTTCCATTTAATGTGTCTTGTTTCGTTCGAAACCTTCCCGAGAGAACATAAAAAATTAGTTATAAAGTCAATGTAGAGTTAACTTTCATTAAAATTGGGATTTTCAGAACGTGCGTTAATTTTTTTACGCAGTGTAGTTGTTAGGTCATTCCACAGGCACTTGTGCGATCTGGCACTTCTGAACCCAGGTCAGATCAAAAAAAATCTTTTCATCGATTGGAAATTTGGAATGGATTGTTGACAAACATGATGACACAAGATTGATAAGAATACTGTTATGAATGGACCGAGGAGCCAGTGGTGCATCGTAGATTTTGATTGAATATAAAAAATAAGATTCACAGCACAATTATCAAATTGCCGAATAACAGTGGGTGATAGCACTAACAGAGCATGAAACTCTACATTGGAAAAATTTTCATGCAAATAAAATTTTAATTTTTCCAAGAAATATGAAATGAAAGTAAACGTTCAAAATATTTCAAATGGATTGGCTCAAAACGCTGTACTAAGCATTCTATAATCAAATATTTTTCTATTTTTACGCCCATTGAAGATCTGGAATGTCAAAAGTTGAATATCTGAAAGAAAAGTGGACTCAGTGAAATGAAGACAAGGAGTCTTTATTTTTTATAAAATAAAAATGAATTGAAGACTTTTCTTAAGACGAAAGTTTTGTTATGTGTATACATATGACATATTAGAAAAGATTATGATTGGTTCAAAGAAAAAGAATAAACACTATGACATATAATCCCAAAAGTTATATTTGAAGTATTTCAGTTTCAAACTTTGGATTTATCACGAATAACCCCCATGCGGTTTCATCAATGCCCATTTTCATGATAATAATCACTCATCCCCAGTAAAATCGACTGATCCAGGCATTTTCTACTAAGCCGCCAATCAGGATGAAAGACAAACCACCGATGGGCAAAAGGTGAAAAATCCGCAATCAAATCCTCATTCGAGTTATTGAAATGAGTGGCGACAGGTTGAATGGGAAATTTGAGGAGAATAAGTGTCAATTTGGCGAGAAGGGTCTGAAACAAAGTTGAACAGTTAGCATATTCAACAAATCGCAGACGTCACTTCTTAAAGCAAAGTGGCTTAATTTCTCCTTTCAGCCATTCAACTGTACGACGAGGCAAAGGCAGCAGCAAATGTGACGTCTCGCAGCAGGGGTCGAACGAGCGTCCTTTTCTAATGAATTATCATTCGGTCTTAATAATTCCGCGGCGATCGGGCTGCAACGTCTGGAGCTCTCCGGGACCTCTTTCTCCTCTGCATTTATCAAGGAGCTAGCACATGACACTTCAATAATGTAATTAAATCCACAGAATAGCCCCACTGTTGAAATATAGCTCAGATATTATAATTCCCCGACCGTGTTTCCTCCGCGAAAGGCGTTTTCATTAAAAATTAATTATCCGTCAAATAATAAGACATTTTTCCTTATTCCCCCAAATCACTTCTCTTGGTCTCTTGCCAATTTCGAATCGTTCTTGTGGCTTTTATCCCTAATGATCAATGAAAAATGGCCCGTGCGGTCATCAATAAAATTATCACTATAATATGTTCGGATGTGGTGACTCTTCAGATTTTTTTAGGCCAAATCGAGTGAATTCTCGTGGAACTTGACTTGATTTTACTAGTCATGTGTTCGCATTGAACTTTGAAACACCTTCTCAAGTATCATTTTATAAACAAGTTCCACGAACGATTTTTGACGATGATGAATAATGGCATAATATTCTACGTCATTGATTCGAAACCATAAACATTAGTAATCTGGTATGAGAAAAAAATTTGATTCCATGATCCAAATTCCTAGTGCACTATTATGCTTTCAACAAAACGTAACGATCAATAATCGAATTGAATTCCATGTTCGCATTATATCACATTCTGGAGTCTATCGGCAGGTTATCAACTCAAAAATGAACTCTTCATTAATAAACCGTTGCATGACGTTCGCCCTCATGGAATCATATCAATTGTTGATCCACACATCGTCTCTCAATCATGTTGTCGATTAATGGTTTCTAGATGAAGTGCATAATCTGTGTTAACTGAGCGTAAATGTTTAGCAGTAATCAAGAACAAGCGCTTCATCCTGACGTTGTATATGGTTCTCCCCATTTGTCAGCTGGCTTTGTATACTTCGAACGGGAGCAGGTTATTGCATCCTAAAGTTGTTAAACAGAACAATTCGAACAGCATTATCGTTGTTTATTTAAGATTATCTTGCGACTATCAATTCGTCGCTACTGCTACCTTCTAGTAACGATGGCTGCCAGCGAGAGGAAGATGGAATTTTGTAAAATATGCTCGAGTTTCCGGTAAAGGTAAGGATGAACAGAAAAGGGAGTTTCTTCTGCTGGACCAATACGCTATTTGTCTAACATCAGTAGTTCGAGCACATAGGAATTGTAACTCTCGGATGCACCTGATGGTGCGCATTGGCGTATCATCACATTCTGTTTTACTATTACATGCACGCCTACAGGATGGGAAATATTGCATTATACATGTACAGAACCGCTATTTACAACGACACACCTTCTGGCGGTCCTCGCTTGCCATATGGGCAACTATAATAAATAGACACGCGTAATGCTCTCCTTATCGCAGCCGTTTCTGACGTATATCAACAATGACTTCCATAGACATAATTACGTATTTACAGTCCCCCCATGATAAAGCGCTTCTACTATAATTCCCTTACAATGGATAACTCACTTTAGCACTCGGCGTATCATCATTTTGCACTTGATTGCCAACATGAAAAACAGTCTTATGTGTTATTCCCATTATTGCTGCTCTCGGGACTCATATTTCAATACAAAAAATTCGGAGACCGCCACCATCAACACGGATTTTATAAGCGCGGAAGTTTCTAGCCAGTATAATCAATTACAGTTAAAGGAACGTGCAGACCGTCATTTTATTTCGTGAGAGAACAAAGGCCAAATACATTACATTGAAATTCACCCCCTCCAGGAGCAAATCAGCAGCAGTTAGGAAATTTACATGGTCCAACATGAATTATCGGGCTGAAATTTTCGTTATACTTCTTTAATGAGGCAAGCTCGTAGCTTAGTAACGTTATGTTATAGCAGCTCTACAAGTTTCGTACAGGCATGTCAAAACTTTTTATGGAATATTTCTAATACCGCTTTGAGCGTCGCTTTCCCGATCGTAACTGAAATTGACTAAAAATCGATAGTTTTTTTCAAACACCACACAAAAATCAATACAGTGCGACAATTAAAAAACTTACAAACGAAAGTTTATATCAAACAATAATAATAAAGATAACTCGTTCCCATCAACCCCCTAGGCCCCACCGACCCCAACCAGAACAGTTTGAATGGTAGACCCCTCAAAAAGCCTATAAAAAATACTATCCAATGGTAACATATTAATTTTACAGAGTGAATCAATAATTGTGAAACATTGCCTTAACAAATTTAATGAAGTTAGTGTTTAACTACAAATATCAATCAAGTGAATGTTCAAAGTTTGTTCCGTTGTTTTGTAAACAATAATACAGGCTATTTTCAAAGCACGAACTTTGACAAATGTTGTTCTAGTAATAGCGCGACATGCTTGAGTAATTCTTTCCTGTAAGTCTCCAAGTGAGCAGGTTCAGTTTTTTAAACAACTGACTTGAGATAACCCCATAAAAAAGAATCAAGCGATGTTAAGTCTGGTAACCTCGGTGGCCACTGAACAGAACCTCTCCTTCCAATCCATTTGTTTTGATAAGTAGTATCTAACCAGTGCCTAAGTGCAGCTACATAGTGAGGAGGTGCTGCACCTTGTTGGTAGTGTGTCAAATCTTCGTCTAGAGCGAGGTTAGCTTGGTCATCCCTTTGGTTCTCTAATTCAAGCACGATAGCATATCCAGATAAATGTCGCCATTTAAATCGCCTGGTATAAAAAAGGACCAATTAAAGAATCGCCCAATATCCCTGCCCAAACATTAAGTTTTTGAGGATATTGAGTGTGAGCTTCTCAAAAGACGGGTTCGTATCACTCCAGTACCGACAGTTTTGTTTATTGACATTACCATTCAGCATAAAAGTACATTCATCACTAAAACAAATATTTTTAATAGTTTAGGTTGAACGCGAATTCTGTCAGTCATGAGTTCACAAAACTTTTGTCATTGTAGATACTTGAAGTGTTGATGCAGTAGGCTCCATTGCAAACAATTTATTTACCAAACAAAGTCCCCACGGACACTGATGATTGGAAATAAGTTTTTATTGCCTTTTAGAGCTCCTTAACATTGTATCACCCTGTACAGTTATTATTTATACCATTGGATAGCATTTTTCCATTGGATAGCATTTTTTATTGGCTTTTCAATGATGTATCACAAGTAGGTGTCTACCATTCAAACTTTTTTGGTTGAGGTCGGTGGGGCCTAGGGGGTTAATGGGAGCGAATTTTCTTTTACGTCATTTTAGTTCTTCCTTTCTATCCTAGAAACGGTTTTGAGCATTTTTTGATATTATCTTTCGTTTGTGAGTTATAGCCCATTGTAAGTTTTTAAATTGTCACACTGTATAATATCGCTGTTTCTGCGAAAAAACTAGCCAAGTTTTTTGTTAAAAAATAAAACGACAAATAGATTTCTGTTGACTTTAATGATTTATCTGCAGTGCCAAATTCAAGTAGCTTTGATTTACATTTCTCACAGAAAACCTTTGAGAATTATTAAACATATAAAAGTGAAATGACATCAAGTTAATGATAATCAATAGGTTTCATGAAAATTTCAACTGATTGGTCATTAATTTTTCACAATTCATTTTAAATGTTTCAAGCATTTTCAGTATTTTAGTAGATTACATATATGTATATTTCCTATTACATTGAATCAATCCTAGTGCTCCCGCTCCTTCACCTTTTTGAAGTTTTTTACATTCCAATTGGATAAATTGCCTTGAAGAATTGTCATTAGTAAAGATACATGTTGGAAATCCTATTGACCCCATAGTATTAGTAAAATTCATCGAATTTGTGTGATAGTCAATATCGAAAAGATGTATCATAGTGGGGAAAAAACTAGGGGTTCACGAGACAGTGGTCTCGGTCTCGGTCTTATCTCGACAATCGAGACTGAAACCGAGACCACCTTAGTTTCGGTCTCAAAAAAAAAAACATTTTTTGTGTAGTAATTTTCACTTTTATCTAATTATTGTTCTGCCAATTTTTTTGCCTTTTTGTACAGTGTTAATTTTCATTGTTTATATTTCTATAAAAAAAATCAAATGATTCATTCTTATATTACAGTATTCGTTTTTTTTTAATATATCTTATGATTTGTAACATTACAAGTATAATAGATAAAGACGGACTGTTATGAGAGTTGGCCTTGTTGCACATAGATGATTTTCGTTAGAAATCTTAATTTTAGTGATGCAATTTTATCTACTATTTGTCGAAAATACCAAATTGTACAAATTAACAAACGGAGGTTACTTGTATTTACATATTAACCAGGCATAAATACACGATTTTTGAATGCTTTGCACCAAAACGGAAGCCAATGGTGACAGTAGATCATAAAAAAAGAACAAAATTGAGGTCACTTAGGGGTAACATCAACTAAGCGAAACGTCGATTGAGAAAAAGACATTTTTCATGAATAGAGCGTGATGAATGCAATTCATTCTTTTCTTGACCAAAAATTTCTATGAGCAATTTATTTTGATTGGTTCGGAATACCGAAGAACACATTTTTTTGTGAATTTCTATTGGGTAATTCCTATTGCAGTTCGAACCACAGAAAATTAACAAAAAAAAAACTCCCACTCGATTAGATTGTCAGAACAGAAATTCTCACGTAACCAATTTGTTTCTTAACGAAAAGTTGTTTCATTTATATTGATTACGTTGAAAAAGTATGATACAATTTGTTTTCTGATGTAGCATAAGTTAAATATGCTTTTGAAAAAAAATATTCATAGGTTTTATTACATGTACTATAGGAATAAATAATTATAGACGGAGTATAATTTTTAAGATACTCTTCAGTTGTTTCGTTGATGATATATCTTCCCAAAAATGTTATCTCAAAGTTGGGACTCATTCAAGTGTCCAATATTCAAAAAAAAATTATTTACGAAGCGAGTATATGCAATTTTTTCGACTATTTTCTGCTTTTTTAGTTCTAACATTAAATGGTTATCAGTCTCTAGTGGTAACTTTTCTAAAATTATTTTGAGATGTCATTAACATACACTTAATTACTGGTTTTTTTTTTCGGTTGGGGAGGGTTTTTTTTGTAATTCATATATACGTCTTTTCTTTCGCCACTGAAGCTCATAGAAATTTATCATCTCCTATGCTAAAGTTGCGAAAGGAACTGTTGTAAAATTCGAATCGAGAGATTAAGAATTCTACGAGACCGAGACTTTTCGATACCGAAACTGAGACCACCCATAGTCTTGTCTCTGTCTCATCATTCAAGACCAAGACCAGACAGGTCTCAGTCTCGGTCTCGAGAACCCCTAGAAAAAAGTGTTATCAGTTTTTAAAAGGAATTGAAAAATCAAAGATGTTTTATAAAGATCAAGAAGTTCAAAATCATTTAAGTTACAATTAGCTACATTGTATGAATATTCAACTAAAACAAAACGCACTCCATCAATGAAAGTAGCCTGGTAACTCTTTACCATTTCAAAAACGGTTCATCCCCACTCAACAGTGCTGAAGTAAAAATTTCAAGTCATAAAAAAATCACGAGGGAGTGAGATAAGTATCATAAATTCATGCAGGCAATGTCGGGGAGAGCTTGTTGAAAATTACAAAGTGGCAGAGCAATAAAATCACTTCAGATTGAAATAATTCGCACGCAACATACAGAATAGATTAATCGTTGGAAAGAAGGAGCCGGTTCACGAGTTGTTTGAAGTTTCCCTCTGGAAGGAGCTGAAATAATATGAGCACGTAGAAATGTACTTTGGAAAAGAATTAAGCATCCACATTTAGGAGGGAATTTCCAGAAAAAGCGAAAAGCGTGAAACAGAATTCAGATTTATTGTTGAAACGAGTTCTGTTGACTCCACGTTACTCCTTTCGTACTTGCTTTTCATCCGTGACCTATCGAATTCAAGAGTAGTCGATCTGAATCCTGGAATAAACTGTCCGAGAATCAACAAACTGGAAGATAAAATACTTTTTCTCGTTTAGAAAGTTTCCAAATGCCCAAACACCAATGATTACATGCAGCATCAAAGGGACTAACGATGAAACATTTATCCTGCTAAGGATGATTATCTTTTTCTTTCTCAAAATTTTCCATGCAAATTCTTCATTATTAATGCCTGGAGAAAGTTAAATAAACCCATGACGTTACGAGAGCATACTTGATCGAGTATACGGAGGAGCTTATTTATACTGTTTCACTCGATGTCGCATCATGCAGAAGAATGGAGTGAACCATAACGAGATCAACACTTTTCACTTGTAGGTATCTCGATGAAAAAGATCTTTCCAGTTATTTTGTTTGTAATAAATGTTTGTAGATCAGTGTCACGAATTTCCGGTGGAACACACGGCGAGATGATTCTTTTTCAGATAAAAGCGTAATATACTTCATAGGTTTACGAACAAGTTACTCGATATACAAGAAACGATTCCTTTTTCTATCAGTCTTGTCAAGCAATTTATGTACACCAGAGTTGCTGAAAAATGTAAGATGACGGCAAATTATAAAAAATGGGTGGTGAAGTGTTAGAGTGACAAAGTAGCTGTTGTCCTAGAAAAATATATATCGTACTACGCTAGACAAAAGCAAGTTTTTAATGCAATTAGTAGTCACTGCAAGATTCTCCACATTGCCACTATTTTATTTGGTAACGATTCCTTTTTTTTTCATACCTGTCAGTTATATCAAAGTATTTGCAGATTTCACAAAACTAATTATTGAGGATAAACTAGACTATTTCTTGCATGAACACGAGCGCTTTAATTTCAATAATGATATCAATTACCTACATGACATTCGCTCATTTTAATGTCGTTTTTAATGATAATCAACACTGTATCCGGATTTCGTTCAATTACGAGTAGGGAATAGTTAAAATCATGCGTCAAATTGATATTAAAAAAAATTGGTCGGTTCGATAATTCCAAATATTCATGAATTGATTTTTAAATGCGATCAGTCAACTGAATATTGCAAAATCAGTGGAACAGAATATCGCCCGGTCATGTTTCTGCTTTTATTCCTTCAATAATATAAGATCCTAGACGAATATCTTTCTTACGGTTGTCACTTATTTCTTCGAGGTCTGGCGATTTTATAGAATGTTCATCGCGTGTGGCGAAATTCCCATGTTCTAACGGCATGGACCGCTCGCAGCTCCGCGCTTCCAGCCAAACTCTCAATTAAACTTTGTATAAAATATGGTTAACAGATATAAACGAATATTTGTTGGGAATTTCGAACTGAAAGTTCTTACTTTTCCCTATGAATAGATAGAAAGGAGGTTTGCGGAATTTTTATTTCCATTTCTAGCGCTACAATGGGAACAAAAGACGGATCTACATTCACATTGATAACGTGATTTCAACTGGATTTCATTATGATGTTATACAAAATAGTGGAATTTTTAAATATCCAACAATCGAAATTCCTTGAAGAATGTCGAAATTTGTTTTTGTCATTCAATCGTTGAAATAATCTCCTAACAAACGTTTTACGGAGAAAATATGGCAGATGGTCTCGAACATGAGCCAATAAGTAAAAAAGGGCACACCTTTTAGATTTATGCTAAGACTCTGAAAAAACAACCGCTTGAATTCTTGGAATTTAGCTGCAACCTTCCCCAATTCGGAAGGACAATAAGCCTCATAATGGCCAGGTGCCTTAATGGAAGGTAGGAAGTGGAACTGATTATTTCCAACCTGTCGTTATTTCTTCATATTTCCACTTGGCGAACCATTGGAAAGAGTATAAAAAATTACGTTCTACAGCTTAGGATCGCGATGCATCGTTAAGCTGTAAGGTCAGAAAACCTAACTAAAAACCATTCTGCGAGGGTTCATTATGCGACCGATATTCCTGGAACGCAATTATGAGGTTATCCGGTGATGAAACTTTTCCATCGCTCTCTAATATAAATTTGCATGTTTTTGTTAATCCCTCCTGGGGACTGAAAAAGAATATTGAAAAAGTGACAGCTGGCTGAAGTGAGTTAATTCGAATGAGTTTTCAAACCGCAAGTATAAGCGAGGAACAGCTCTCTGGGAGTTCGCAAGACATGACAAACTGTTTAAACTCAAGTTTTAATAAGTTAAAGGATTAGCCAGAGGCCCTCTCGAGGTTTTTATGTCGAAACAATGCGTTCCTTCGCCCTGAAAATGAAGTTGCATTAAGATACTCTCATCCATTTAAATTCGATTGTTCTTTATTCATCGCTGAGTAAGTGATGAACGAATTATTTTCACTTGTCTCTTCGATTAGACAAATGGTTTTTATAATATATTCATTTTTGATAAATATATAAAGATCTGCAAGTTTCCTTTGGGCCTATTGATAAAAGCTAATGAAACAGCAATTCCTCGTCAGAGGGATGAATGAGGTTTGTTTATTCGAATCTACATGCTCAAACTTTATTTGTTGGTGCGAGAGAGTTGAAAATGGTTTCTGCGGTCGTTCTTGTTGGCCGCCGTATTTTGGTGAATGCGCCAGCTTAGGAGCATATTATATGATTAATAAAATGTATCAATCGAAAATCCTTACATTTTTTTATGTTTTTATTTAGGCAACATCAATTAGAACTTGACCCTATTATTAATACCATTTTATTTTAGTAAACAAATGGTCTTCTCCGTATCAATTATATTAGTTTTTTCTTTGGTTGGCTTTTTAATAATTACTTCTAAAATATTTAACTTATGACTGAATTCGGACTTTTGAAGTTCAAATTTCCCCCCGGTTTTTAACGTCCAAAATGAATCTCATGGGGCATTCTACTTAGGTAAGGTTCATTCAAATTTGAAAGTATTTGACGGTAAAAAAAAACTGGAAAATCAATAAAAAATCTAAAGAGTTTGCTATATGCTAAAGAAAATGAGGGGAAGTGCATAAAATTATGAAGTATTCTTTTTTGATGTATTTCATTGATATTGAAGGGTTAATAAAGATTCAGTAATTCAAATAATATATTATCGATGTTTCGGATTGAACCCTTTTTCAAGATATGACAATTTAAATATTTTACAATGTTGTTATAATAAGTTTTCTTAGTAACAATAATCTGACAAATGAAAACCAAAAACATGGAGACTTGATATGAATTATTTGTTCAGAATAAAGTTGAGTATATTCGATTCAAATTTCGAATATCTGTTCTGTCATTAATTGCTTCAGAGTTTCTTTTGATATGAATCATTTCAAGAAATTCTCTTGCTTTTCTGTTTTTTTCGTAATTTAGAATTTTCACTGTGTTAAAATCAAATGTATGCTTTAATGTTTGTTCATGTTTACGTAATGCTGTTTGTACTTTAGAGTATTTATGACCTTACATTCTTTCTTTCAATTTTTGTTTTGTCTGTCCAATATAAACTTCGTTACAATCTTTACATGAAATTTGGTATACGATGTTAGGTTTATCATTTTTTAGTGTTTCCGATTTTAATTTCGGAGAAAGTTGTTTTATTTGAATGTGTGATCATAAGAAAATGGGAAAAATCAAATTATATGTCACCAGAAATAGCAAAATCATTATAAATTCATAACAGTTTACCACCAAAAATTTATGGAATACCAGAAATTCATAAAAACAACGTACCTTTCACACTCATTGTTTCATATTTACAATCTCCTTTCTACAATCTATCAAAACATTTATCCAAGATTCTTTTTAACATCAAAAACAAAAATCAATATTACACAAAAAATTCTTTCACACTCAAAAACGAACTCGACAAATTAATTATTCCTTCAAATCATAAACTCTTCTCATTAGACGTCACATCATTATACACAAACATTACCACATCTTCAAGACCAAATATAATTGAAGAAAATTGGCAATCAATCTCAACACACTCTTTTATTCCAAAAAAAAATTTCATTGAAACAGTTCAGTTAACTTTAGGATCCTATTATTTTCAATTTGGTGAAAAATTTTATCAACAAACATTTGGTGTGGCAATGGGATCCCCCATTTCCAGCACCATAGCTTAACTTGTAATGGAAAATTTGGAAGAAAAAATACTAAAAATGATATTAATGATATAATCATTTTCAAATGGTACGTTAATGATTGTCTTATTATTACTTCTAAAAATAAAATACAAACGATATTAAATAATATAAATAATTTCCATGAGGAAATTAAATTCACTCTCGAAACTGAATCGAAAAATTGCTTAAATTTCTTGGATATGACGATTATTAGAGACGGAGATGAACTCACAACAAAATGGTTTAGAAAGGAAATTAATACAAATAGAATTCTCGATTTTAACACAACACAACACATAAAACAAAAAAAGCCATCATAATAATCTATATAAACAGATCAATCAAACTAACCTTATCAATTCACAGACCCACTATTCTACACTCCATAAAATCATTACTTTTAAAAAATAATTATCCTACATCATTCGTTGAATACAAATACCGAGAAAAAAGAAGAGAATTCTACATATATTCCAATCCCATACAGACGAAACCTTTCTGAAAAAATTACCAACATTTTCAAACCTTATCCAAATTTCAAAATAGCACATAAACCACACATTCAAATAAAACTACTTTTTACGAAATTCAAATCGGGAACACTAAAAAATGATAAATCTAACAGCGTTTACCAAATTTCATGTAAAGATTGTAACGGAGTTTATATTGGACAGACAAAACAAAAATTGAAAGAAAGAATAAAAGGTCATAAATACTCTAAAGTACAAACAGCATTACATAAACATGAACAAACATTAAAACATACATTTGATTTTAACACAGTGAATGTTCTAGATTACGAAAAAACAGAAAAGTAAGAAAATTTCTTGAAATGATTCATATCAAAAGAAACTCTGAAGCAATTAATGACAGAACAGATATTCGAAATTTGAATCAAATATACTCAACTCTATTCTGAACAAATATTTCATATCAAGTCTCCATCTTTTTGTTTTTCATTTGTCAGTTTATTGTTACTAAGAAAACTTATTATAACAACACTGTCAAATATTTAAATTGTCATATCTTGAAAAAGGGTTCATCCCTAAACGTCGATCATATATTATTTGAATTACTGAATCGTTATTAACCCTTTATAATCAAATACATCAAAAACGAATGAAAATATATACAAAAAGGGTAAATACATCTAGAAAAAATAAAATTATCAAGTTATCATAAATATAGAACAAGAAATAGTCAAATTTTGTTATTTCCTAAAGAAACCTTCTTGCAAGTTAAATACGTAGATCACATATACATATTGATGAGTAGAAAAATAAATTGATTATCAATTTGCAGAATAATACGCAATTCTTTTTGAATTCTAAGTGCTTATCAATTTTTTTATAATAGTTTTTTTATGAATTCGTTTTTTTTTGTTGAAAGTTCTATTTATTATTTTATATTATTGGGATATCATAAACTTGAAATAATATTTCTGAATAAACTAATTCAGATTCCTTTCTACAAAAGGTTTTGATTTAAAAAAAGTAAATTTGGAACAATTATTTCCACTTCCTCTATAACAACCTATTTCATGTGATTTTCTATCAGCTCACGTAAGGGGCTGACCGCTCATAATGTTATCCTTTCAGGAGTGTATGGAATGCATTTCTCGTGTCATCTCTCGCTTAAATTGCTTACAGGTACAATTATCTTCGAAAAAAACTATGTTTTATGAACACTTACGGAATTCAACAAATGGACATGATATATTCAAAATCTAAATTATCTGGAAGTATGATTTTATTCCAATTATAAATGTAGTTTTATTCCTACATCTAATTTACATATGAAAAATTATAAATTACGTAAAATTTATATGGAATTAAAATTGGAAAAACTCGGAATAAAACATGTTCGTAATAACCGCCCCTTAAAGTTGTGCAAAACTCATATCATGCATGTCAAAAACTTTTCTATTATTTTGTATGAAGGAAGTTTTAGAAACCTCATATCCTTAATAATCTGACTTGTTTGAACATTAGACATTAAACGAGTGATTACTTTCAGGTGCAGTCGCATTTCAACCGGAATTTGCGGAACCCATCGTCAATCTCACAGTTCCAGTGGGCAGAGATGCCACGTTTCGTTGTTTAGTACATCACTTGGGAGGATACAGGGTGAGTAATCAGCGAATGGGCCGCGCGATCTGAATATGAAAACTGGCGACATCCGTTGAAAACATCTTTGAGTATGATACCCAAAGTTTTCGGCAGATAACTTGTTCTAAGAATTGTTCGTGTTGGAGAATATCAGGGTCGTAAGTGTATAGGAGTTGATCCATCGGTCACGATGCCGACCTCTGCCATGCAGCTGTGTGTATTATAAATGATCCGAAGTTTGTGGCGCTTTTCAGCTATTTGTCATATTTGCACTATTATTACATCCGTCGTGGTGCGTGCTGCTAGGCCGCTCTTCATCAGGGAACCGTCCGGATGAAGCGCGATCGTTCATCAAGAGAATCCCGATTTTGACTCTTCAGAGACACATCATTTCAATAATCTCGCCCGACTAACGGAACAAACCAATAATTCATCTCTTGCCCACGTCGGATTTCATAAAAGATAAAAACTATCGGTTTATCCCGTATACTACACCAATGTCGAATTGTATGTTGTAGTCATTTGAGATAATTGAGAGGAGTTCGTGAACTATACGAGATCTTGCCGTTGCCGAGTGGATTACAATTATTTGCAATGGGGGACACGATCGCGTCGACATTTCCAAATCATGTCTCCCATGCTCTTGGTTATCTCCATGTGTACCTTCAAGAGATTAGGTTATTACATGAAGAGCCGAATTCCCGACTTAATACTGTTTCTGAAATTGTGCCACTTTTTTTCATCAGAATTCATATCTACGGATATTCCGCTTGAGTATAAAATAGAAATAGGAATCCTTTAATCATGTTTCCAGACAATCACTTCAATCACATATCCTCACTTCAATTCATCTGATTCAATATATGGAAATGATACACCTGCAGCACGGAATTCCACGGAGTCAATAAAAAATTCGATGGGGAAAAAGCGATAGAATATGAACAAACAGGCTAGAGCGTGATTAATTTAAAAAAATGGAGCTATGTATATTTTGTGCCCCAAAAATACACAACACAACAGTATCAATCAGATTTCATCAACTTGTTTTCTCTTCGATATTATCAACTATATATATTGAACTATGCAACGTACAATCCACCAATAAAATATTTAATTGAATGCAAACATAATTCGAATCAATGATTGAATTCGAAATCTCACCATTCTTGTTCGAGCAAACCGTTGATTATTGTTGTCCATATTGAGGAAAAGCACGGCGGTAATAAATAGAAGGTGATACCCAACTTCCTCCTCACCTTTTATGGCAACTTGAACCACAACTCTCCAGGAGGAGTATTTAGTATACACTTCAAGGTTTTTTGAAATGGATTTTTAAAGGGGGTGTGGTAACAGAAACACAAATCCCTTTATATACGACTAAATATTACACAGTGGGGAATGTTCTTTTCAAACTTAACTTGGCACATATTCCATAGGAGTATACTGAATAAATTCTCATTCAATGTAATTTATACTATTTATTACCCTACTTTCCGGGACTCACGTACTTTCCTTTTGCAAGGCCTGAAAGAATATGTAAACTTTTTAATGATTCTGTAGAGCTCTCCAATTTCTGCTATAAACAGTTTTATTCGTAGATATATGAACTCCGGAAGCTCCGTCATTATTCGTTTCGTTTAGCTTTGTTGAAGGAAGCCTCGGTAGTCGAAATTGAGATAACATGCGAAATAATTTTGTGCAGCTGCAACAATGATCGTTATAATTTCGCGCAAGGAAACGAAATGGGATTGATGTAACTTTTGATTTCTTCGTCGCTAGGTTGGTTGGGTCAAGGCAGATACTAAAGCAATTCAAGCAATACACGAGCACGTGATCACTCACAATCCAAGAGTATCGGTGTCTCATAACGACCACACGACGTGGAATCTGCACATCAAAAATATTCAAGAGGAAGACCGCGGTCAGTACATGTGTCAAATCAACACCGATCCAATGAAAAGTCAGGTGAGTAATGTCTCGACAGTAGAAACAGTTTTCCGGGAATTTCGATTATATTGTTTGCGCTCCCTTGTTTGAAGGTGTCCAAATTACAAAGGGGTGAATTCAATGGGGGAATGATTGCACATATTTCGAACGAATTTCCACTGTGGACTGAGTCGAAATGATTTTCGATGGACTATGTTATCAGGTAAACCGTTTCTGCATAAATTCCATTGTCGATGTTCAACAAAGGAAGTCAGGCAAAAACTTTCGTGATAAAACGCGCACGGAAAGTTGCTTTCTGCAAGATAAAACATAAATCAAATACTTCACGTCAGTTTGTTTCGCATTTTACTTTAATATTTGATACGAAAGTAATCAACATAATTTTTACAATTGAATTATGCCATTTCGATATTTGTATGAAGTTATTACGGTTTTCTCGGATCCTAAATTCTGAATTCGGCTAGCGGAAATTATGGACAACGTCCTTTTGTTTTTGTTCATGTTGTTTCGTACCTTCCTCTTGGAATTGTTAGCAATATTTCACACAAGTTTTATATTTTTAACAGCCCCCACTATTTCTGGAGGGATGTTTCCGTCATTTTACATGTTATAAACGTTTTTTCGATTCAGATGAATGAATACTCGATAATACTTCAACCACTCCGAACAATATTAATGTTTTATTGAGAAATGATAACCACAGAAAATATTCCACGTCTGGGGTGACAACTTAAAATCCAATTTGTCTATGACAGCGAATTAAAACAAGCTAAACGAAGTAGTCCAAATCAACCCTCTTCTTTAATGTCATCCTTGCAAGTAATATTCAATGTTAGATATATGAACTTAATTTCCGATCTATGTCTGTTCTTGACGTTTGCTCAACTCAGGATATCTTTTACTATAAGGATGACAAGAAAACCTAACCTAATTGATCTAGAATTGAAAAATTGGCGAATTGAATCAAGTTATGCTTTTCGTTAATGGTATGTCATGTTCTTTTAAGTTCTGGTACCACATTCGCGTCATTATTAATTAATTAATTAATTATAATTAATGAGATAGACGAACTAAGCTTCTATTTCGATCTACTTGACATAGGTTTCATTTCGATGTCACCACTTTCCCGAACAGATCAAACCAGTTTTACACGTGCGGAAAAGACATTCCCGCCCAGTTGCATGCAATTGGTAACTTTCTACAATAGGTAAGAGTCATATTTCACTTCCGTAAGTGATCGCCTGAAAAAGTTATCTTCGTAATAATTACTTCATTTTGCATTATATAAAAAAATTCTCAACGAAATAAGTGCATCAAGTAAATAAAATCTTTCAACCTAGATTCCTATGATTAAATGTAAATTTCAAAATTAAATTAATTGAATTACCTACTAGTACATCTTTTTTTTTAGTTCAGATCAATTACAAAAAGACTTGAACGTTTTCAGAGATTCTTGCAAAGTTTATATATAGAATTTCCTCGGAACGGAAAGCTCCAAATCATGGGAACAAATAGCATAAGATTCATGTAATTAAAAATTTCAAATACCTCAGGCATACAACTTTCAATTTTCTGGCGTACGCCGTAACAGCCCCGATCCGCGATCAAGCAGCTGTTTATTGGAAACATAACCGGTGACTCGATTAAATTGTGTCAAAGTGAGTTAATTTATAGCCGCAGAGGAGGCGCTAGATAGAGCTGCTATATAATTTGACCGAGGGTGTTTTGTATGCTTGACATAGGTACACCCTTTCATTGAACAAACAAGTTGGTTGTCCCGCTGTTCAAGTTCCTCATTTTTCGAGCGCTCAAGTTTGCAAAGAAAACCGCACACTCAGAAAACTGGCAGGCCACCAAATCTTTGAACACGGACATGGGAATTCGGAGACGGAATCTGTTGTCAGATTGATTCGGACTCGTCTCGACTACGTTTAACTTTTCCCGGATTACGCATATATACAAGAAAGGAGAGGAAAAAGAAAATTTCATATTCAATTGGTTCTTAAATTTTGTTTTCAGCTTGGAATGTTGGACGTGGTCGTCCCTCCGGACTTCATCGCTGAGGAAACTTCGGGGGATGTGATGGCCGCGGAAAGTGGGGTTGTGACACTGACTTGCAAGGCGAGGGGTCATCCAACACCACATATATCATGGCGTAGAGAAGATGGTAATGATATTATACTTAGAGAACCATCAGGAATGAAAACGAAAGGTTTGTTAATCCTTACATATTATTATATTTATTTTATGATTTATACAAATATTTACAAAACGTTTCTAGGGTTGTTGCAACTATGTTTTTAAACTGATACTAGTGGAGTGTTTTCTTCAAAATTGGCATGCAGCTTGCAGTAGCATAAATTTAAAATCAATATTCCCAACTATGATTAAAGATATGAATTTCTAATGATAATATATGATAATACGAAGAAATTGCAATTACAACATTAGAATATGTGGGTACAATACCTACATCATTTGCTGAATAAGGGAAGAATGTTTCCATAGACCACTTCGATACCAACATCCCCAATAATATCTCATTAGCCCAATGTATAATTTTACGGCTGATTAATTCTCGTCACCGCTGCCATAAATGGCATACACCTCGAAAATATTAAGGAAAGATACGGCAAAGCGTAGAAGGAGGTTGAATATCTTCAACGTCCGCAGGATGTGGTGGCGCACGACAGAACGAACATTTACATTGTTTAATCTCGGTGCTTGTGCTATCAGTAGTCCTCGAGCGCGTCAACTTTACGACGTTCAGTCCGCTTCTACAATAATTCCCCTTGCTATTTTAAGATTCTCATTGTTGAATCGTAAATCGTAAAATGTTCGTCAAATTCATCGCGCGAAATCGGTACTCTTGAGGAAAAAAAAAAGGCTTTTTAACGAGACGACAGGCAAAACTTTTGGTATCGAGTTTTATTGAAGAAAGATTATATTTCACTTGGAGTCATTATAAAAGTATGGATATTGAAAAACGAAAGCATCACGTAACAATAGTTCTGGAATTACTGATCCTCAATCGCATTTCCTGTTCGGAAAAAAATAGTATTTATTCTTGCCAACGTTTTCAATGCATTTTCATTAATCGTATAGTGTATATTTCAAATTTCACTCACACAAATTTAGCTCTAATAATCACAGGAATTTAGTAGTCATTAACGGAATTTCTAGTAAAAAGAGTAACAAAAGGAATATCCTGTAGTAAATAAAAACCAATTCTATTACATGACTCTAGTAGAAAGTAAAGGTATCAATCCAGTAATCATAACAGAATAGAAAACTTTCACTAGAGCAGGAATAAAATATTAAGTGCCGGAATCATTCCTGTACTGAACGGTGGTGCTCCGTTCCAAGAACTCATGAAAAACGTACAATATTTTCCATTGCTCACGGCAGGAATATATAGTTACATGAAACGTTAGATTCCTTTGCGTGTTACAGGAACTCGTACATAGATATTTATTAGAGAGATATTGCAAGTGCCAACATTATTAATGTTAATATAATCAGATCCAAATTATCAAATACACTAATCAATCACTGTAACAAAACGAAAAATACTAAACTCACATTTTCAGAACGACAGATTTTCCAAAATTTCCAAAAAACCAAAAGTTCTTAAAAAAATAATCCACAAATAATAGTTACCAAAGCAGACAAAGGAAATTCAACCGTGATCCTTAATAGATCTACATATGAAAAAATGAACAACTTACTGGAATGTGTTCCACTTACAAACAAATAAAAAGGGACCTCACAAATACTTTACAGAAAAAAAAAATAACGTGATCATAAAAAAATGGGAAAAATCAAATTATATATCACCAGAAATAGCAAAATCATTATAAATTCATAACAGTTTACCACCAAAAATTTATGGATTACCAAAAATTCATAAAAACAACATACCTTTCACACCCATTGTTTCATATTCAGAATCTCCTTTCTACAGTCTATCAAAACATTTATCCAAGATTCTTTCTAACATCATAAACAAAAATCAATGTTACACAAAAAAAAGGGATGAATGAGTTTTGTTTATTCGAATTTACATGCTCAAACTTTATTTGTTGGTGCGAGAGAGGTGAAAATAGTTTCTGCGGACGTTCTTGTTGGCCGCCGTATTTTGGTGAATGCGCCAGCTTAGGAGCATATTTGATTAATAAAATGTATCAATCGAAAATCCTTACATTTTTTTATGTTTTTATTTAAGCAACATCAATAAGAACTTAACCCTATTATTAATTCTTTTTTATTTTAGTAAACAAATGGTCTTCTCCGTATCAATTATATTAGTTTTTTCTTTGGTTGCCTTTTTAATGACTTCTAAAATATTTAACTTATGACTGAATTCAGACTTTTGAAGTTTAAATTTCCCTCCGGTTTTTAACTTCCACAAGGAATTTCATGGAGCATTCTACTTAGGGGAGGTTCATTCAAATTTGAAAGTATTTGACGCTAACAAAAAACTGGGAAATCAATAAAAAAGCTAAAGAGTTTGCTATATGCTAAAGAAAATGAGGGGAAGTGCATAAAATTATGAAGTATTCTTTTTTGATGTATTTCATTGATATTGAAGGGTTAATAAAAATTCAGTAATTCAAATAATATATTATCGATGTTTCGGATTGAACCCTTTTTCAAGATATGACAATTTACATATTTGACAACGTTGTTATAATAAGTTTTCTTAGTAACAATAATCTGACAAATGAAAACCAAAAACATGGAGACTTGATATGAATTATTGGTTCAGAATAAAGTTGAGTATATTTGATTCAAATTTCGAATATCTGTTCAGTCATTAATTGCTTCAGAGTTTCTTTTGATATGAATCATTTCAAGAAATTCTCTTGCTTTTCTGTTTTTTTCGTAATTTAGAATGTTCACTGCGTTAAAATCAAATGTATGTTTTAATGTTTGTTCATGTTTATGTAATGCTGTTTTTACTTTAGAGTATTTATGACCTTTCATTCTTTCTTTCAATTTTTGTTTTGTCTGTCCAATATAAACTTCGTTACAATCTTTACATGCAATTTGGTATACGATGCTAGGTTTATCATTTTTTAGTGTTTCCGATTTTAATTTCGTAAAAAGTTGTTTTATTTGAATATGTGATCATGAAAAAATGGGAAAAATCGAATTATATGTCACCAGAAATAGCAAAATCATTATACATTCATAACAGGTTACCACCAAAAATTTATGGAATACCAAAAATTCATAAAAACAACATACCTTTCACACCCATTGTTTCATATTCAGAATCTCCTTTCTACAGTCTATCAAAACATTTATCCAAGATTCTTTCTAACATCAAAAACAAAAATCAATATTACACAAAAAATTCTTTCACATTCAAAAACGAATTCGACAAATTAATTATTCCTTCAAATCATAAACTCTTCTCATTAGACGTCACATCATTATACACAAACATTCCCACCTCTGTAATACCAAATATAATTAAAGAAAATCGGCAATCAATCTCAGCACACACTTTCATTCCAAAAAAAGATTTCATTTAAACAGTTCAATTAACTTAGGATCCAGTTATTTTCAATTTCGTGAAAAATTTTATCAACAAACATTTGGTGTGACAATGGGATCCCCCATTTCCAACACCATAGCTCAACTTGTAATGGAAAATTTGGAAAAAAAAAACTAAAAATTCATATTAATGAAATAACCATTTTCAAAAGGTACGTTGATGATTGTTTTATTATCACTTCTGAAGGATAAATACAAACGACATTAAATAATCTGAATAATTTCCATGAGAAAATTAAATTCACTCTCGAAACTGAATCGAAAAATTGCTTAAATTTCTTCGATATGACCATTATTAGAGGACGAAATTAACTCACAACGAAATGGTTTGGGAAGGAAACTAATACAAATACGATTCTCTATTTTACCACAACACATCACATAAAACAAAAAAAAGCTATCATAATAAACTATCGCCTCACCAATTCACAGACCCGCTATTCTACACTCCATATAATGATTACTTTAAAAAAATAATTATCCCATATCATTCGTAAACCAAATCATGAAAGAACGTATACAAAAACTATACAACACGTTAAATACAAATACCGAGAAAAAAGAAGAGAATTCAACATATATTCCAATCCCATACATACGAAACCTTTCTGAAAAAATTACCAACATTTTCAAACCTTCAACATTCAAATAAAACAACTTTTTACGAAATTAAAATCGGAAACACTAAAAAATGATTAATCTAACATCGTATACCAAATTTCATATAAAGATTGTATCGGAGTTTATATTAGACAGCCAAAACAAAAATTGAAAGAAAGAATAAAAGGTCATAAATACTCTAAAGTACAAACAGCATTACATAAACATGAACAAACATTAAAACATACATTTGATTTTAACACAGTGAAAATTCTAGATTACGAAAAAACCGAAAAGCAAGAGAATTTCTTGAAATGATTCATATCAAAAGAAACTCACTCTGAAGCAATTAATGACAGAACAGATATTCGAAATTTGAATCAAATATACTCAACTTTATTCTGAACAAATAATTCATATCAAGTCTCCATCTTTTTGTTTTTCATTTGTCAGATTATTGTTACTAAGAAAACTTATTATAACAACATTGTCAGATATTTAAATTGTCGTATCTTGAACAAGGGTTCAACCCGAAACATCGATAATATATTGTTTGAATTACTGAATCTTTATTAACCCTTTATAATCAAATACATCAGAAAAGAATAAAAATTATTAATGTAGACAATATGTTGACAGTTAGGCATGTGCAATATGGAAATAACAATGTTAATGTAAAACTTTATTAACGGATCAGTTATTAATGTCATTTGCAATATCTCTCTATTGCTGATAACTGTTTAATCCGTTGATTATTACAGGAATCATTAATGGAAAAGTCTGACTTATTACAGTTTGCTTCTATTCGTATTACAGGAATTCTTAGTGGAATAATCAACAGTTTAATTATTCAAAGGTTACAGGAATTTCCATTTGTTATTACTATAATAATACCCTTAAAATCATACAAAATCCTTTTGCTTAGAAATATTTTCTAATATTTCTTGATATTGGGACTTCTATTCCCAACTTAACAAAACCCATTCCTGTAAAAGGTAATAGCTGGATATCATTCATCAATGGAAATTGAATATTACGGTATTTATTGTTGTTTTGTCGTTTATAGTTTCTGGGAAAAGCATGTTTAATTTTATGGTAATTCCATTTTTAAGTACAGGAATATTTCCTGTTCCCTATTCCTGTGATAAGTATTACTCAAGTCCGTTAGTTAACACCACAAATTATAATCACGTTTATTTGTGTCAATAAGAGTTTTATTCCTGTACTAAAGAAAGTTCATTCTTGCTATAACTACAACACAAAACATTTTCATCCCCAGAATCATTTCATTCGTACTTAAAGTTTTGAATTCCTGTAATGAGTACGGCTCTTCCTGTCTTGGGCACATGTATCCATTTTACAGGAATCGTAAAGTAGCTATGACTAAAATATTCCTGTTCATATTATTATATTAGTGTCACAAAAACAGGAATCCGTTTTACTAGAAATTCTTTTTTCAGTGTTCATTTCAAAACTTAAAAAATTATCAAAAATGAAAGAAAACAATACCGAAAACGCTCCGAACTCAAGAATTTTTCTACATCAACCGTCGGAAATTGAAAAAACCTTAAGAATTGGAATGTGGAGAAATGTCACTAAGAAATCTCGAAAATTACACAAATAGTGAAGAACACAAAACTACAAATTCTCGATTCTCAATTTTCGAACTCTGTTCAAATTGTCGATCTGATGCCTAAACGCAACAAATGTTATTTGAGCGAAGGTATTTGTTATCAGGATGTTCATAGTTTCAGTGTTGAAACCTCGAATCAATGTCCACAGAAACCTCAGAATTCGACCGCATAAGCTGTTTCATCCCACTTCAGCTTTCTGTTTGGCATTCAAGTATTAAACTGTCTGAATATTCCATTCGAGCCCTTTATTTATTAATTCCCTTTGATATCTTAAGAAATAACCGCAGCTTGAGTTTAAGAAATAAGTAAATTTCCTTTTCCATGAGGGATTTTGAAAAACTGAAGTCGATTTTCCGGATAAAGGTTCTCTCGTGTTACAGTCGACTCCCTTATCGGAAAATATTGAAGAGGATATTGAAACCATATTATATGTTCCCATTCGTATACAAGAGTATCTTCGCGCTGTAAGATGAATGTAAAATGCCGAAAGCTACACCGCTATCACGGCGAGGTTTGCGCCAAAGGTCGAGTTGGTCGATTCCTTTTCATAGTGTCGGTCATCCACTTTAATGCACGCGGCAATGTTTATCTTCATCTCACAATTACATAAAAGGACCGATGAAATAGTCTCCTTCGAGAATCGTGCGCGGACTAAACAAAAAAGTTCACTATCAGTGATTGATCAAACCGCATGTTATTACGGATCTCCGTATAATCGAGAGAATAAAAAAGTGGAAAATCGTTTTGCGGAAACTGGAAAGTGCATTAGGCAACAATGAGTGTTTCGACATTCTGTAAACTTCCGGGAATGAGAGCCGAAATCTGAACCTGCGATGCAGCACCCCTTTTTAAACGTTCAATTTTTGATGAATTACATCGTGGCGGAAATTTATTAACGCTGTCAAGAGGATAAAAAAATAAGATCAATTACTTGAATTAAGGATTCGATGCTTCAACGGAAAGTCTGGAAGAGGGTAGTTCAAAATGGCAACGCACCATGATTTTTAACGAAATTAACATCTGAAAACCCGGAATGAACGGTTACTGGTCCCTGAACTTAATAATATAAAAGCTTTTAATCATCTATCTATCGATGGTTCAGTTAGTTTGATAGTTTCTTACACGACGTTCTAATCTAATTTACGGCTTTTTCAGTCGCCTCTTACGAAGGAGAGTTGTTGAAATTATCCAAAATATCAAGATCGGAGATGGGAGCGTACATGTGCATTGCGGCGAATGGAGTGCCACCGACAGTTAGCAAAAGGATTACAGTTAACGTTCATTGTAGGGCATATGTTTTAATGGACGAATCAAATTTATGCCAATTGGTTTTTTTGCAGTTCATCCAGTCATTCACGTTCCCAATCAGTTAGTTGGCTCTCCTTTGGGTACAGATGTTCCTCTGGAATGTTTCGTCGAAGCATTTCCAAAATCTATCAATTATTGGATTCGTGATACAGGTAAGAGAAAGTTTTCGTGATAGGACGTTATAAATTACTTAATGTTTCGATCATCCTGAGCGACCGTTACCGAAAGTGTCGTATCATGGGTTCGAAACCCGAACGTGACGTATTAAGAATTAACAGGATAAAATTAAATAGCGATTTCATTAATCATGTGCACAAAACCGGTCTCGAACGTATTCAGGTCTGTTATCAGCTTTATACATGCCACTCCTGTCTGTATATAAATTATAGGTTATCTTTATCAAAGGCTATTTTCCTAATGGCTCGGCCATAAAATACTTTAAGCAAATAAAGTACAGAGCAGAATTGATACAACCTCTTAGAGTAAATTGGTGCTGCCAATTATGGAACAAAGACCTGCCAAATATGCGGAGCTTCGTATCGACAAGGACAAAACTCAAATTTCCAACTGGAACAGTCCATTCCAAAGTTAACATTGTTTAATTAATCCATACATCAAACGTCAATTGGATTGAGTTGAATGTCATTTCCCATCAAACGCATAGGAAATTTTGGGAACCGAATGACACTTTAGGAAATAGGTTACGGGGGATGTTATGAATTATCTTTAAATTAGGAGATATTTATTATTTTTTTTGTAAAAAGGGTTTCGTATAATGCGTTACGTAAAATTGTTTTAGTTTTTCATCAAATGCTCAGTAGGATTTTAATATGACTTGGGCGTAATCAATTTCATTTTATTGAAAATTACTTTCAACGTAATCTTTAAGTTTTTAAGTTTTCATTCCGCAATTGAGAAAGCCGCTAATTTTTCTCATTTTCCAGGGGAAATGGTTGTGAGCAGCTATAAATACGACGTACAAACAATCGACAAGTCCCAGTTCGAAGTGAAAATGACAGTTATAGTGCGGAATCTGCAGAAAGAAGACGCGGGATCCTATCGCTGTATTGCTAAAAATTCGTTGGGCGAGGTAGAGAGCAATATACGCCTTTATGGTAAGCCATACGTTATGCCCATGTTTTCCATTTCTATTTAGAAATATGAATGTATATAAATGTCAGCTATGAATTTATACAGATATTCCCGGACCAACTCGTGTGTACATTCCCTTAGACGAGGAAGAATATAATGATCAAATCAGCTCGGTGGAACGAGATCAAGACGACGACTTATCGAATAGTGTTTTAGAAAATGGACATTTGCCGACACTAACCACTTTGGGAGTTCCTAAAAGAACGCACGAAAATGCTTACAAAAATCAAGTTCCGAATGATATTGCTCCGAACAACTCGTCGGTACGGTTTCCCAGTTTGTGTTTACTCCTGCTGATAACGTTCCGGATATGACAATATTCATTACCGAAAGAATCGATGTAGTGACAATAAATTCGTACTTAAGTATTAATTAATCTTATGGAAAACGCTACTGAATGTTATGTTGTAACGCTCGACTTTGTTCTATACAAATATTATTGAGCTTTTTTGAATAGTTAGTAAAACTGTGGAAAGTCAATCACCAAATTATTTGGAAATTGAGGAGTCAATAACCCATAACTGATATAACTTATGTTATAATGTACTGTTTTTAATGATCGTCTGACTGATATTAAGAAAATTCCTTCATTATTAACGAAATGCGAACGATGTTTTCCCCATAATCATCGAAACTAATTAATTGCTTAAGGCAAGTCCATATCAATCAAAAGAAATTGTAGATATAGACGTGCCTCAGTCATTCAAACTATCTCTTAGAAACCCAAACATTCATATCGCAAATATTTTATGTAGGGTAACATCATTTATTGTGAAAAATATCCTTTTGTAATTTACGAAATAATGTAAAGTTGACATGGTGTTCAATGGCACAACAGTTCGTAAATTTCTATTTTGAAATTTTTCAATTTTGAACACAAACGGAACGATAATATTCACCCAAATTAATAATGAAATATCTCATACAATTTGTTCCTATGATAGGTTACTCTTGACGGGATGATCTCTTAGATTTAATGAAATTGACTACTTGAAAAATTGTTGTAAATAATAAATTAATAAATGCTATTATTTTATATGCTTTTGATATATCCTTATTTCCACTTATTTACCCGCTTTCCAGATTATGATTTCAGACGCAAAAATGATTTTTCTCTTTTTTTCAATTCGTTATTTGGATTTGATAAAAAAATTTCGAATGGTTCCAAAATCGAAGTGGCAGAAAGATACGAAAGGCCATGAATATAAAAAGATATGTAGGAATCAGTTATGAAAAAATCTGAAAAGCGCGGGGAAAATTTTGGTAATTTACGAAAAAAATGATCATTTTATACAGGGTGACCAGAACAGTGACGTCCAAAAAAAAAATTTAGGTCCCTCGTATCGTGGGGTATCCAAATCACCCCCATGTATGTAGTCCGATTTTTTATAGTTTTCGAGTTATGATTTTTTTTCTGAATTTTCGGGAATTTCCGACATGACCAACGAATTTTTATCTTCCTTGAAAAAGTAAAGAACGTTTTCTTGATTTTTTTTTGCAATTGATTTTTTATGATTTGTACTTTTATGAGTAAAAGAATCAGCTTCACAACTCTAATGTAAGCTGTCAAAATGTTGGTCTAAAATGAAAACTTTAGGATCGTTGAATCATGACCTTAATTTTTAAGTTTCAATTAAAAATCTAAAAAGGTGACTTCGTAGGTACTAAGTGGGCTTTAAAACTGCGCCATACTTTTAGCTTTAATAAGCATTAAAAAAAAGTAGTACTTAAGGGGGCTGAAATTGCTAAAATTGGCTTTTAAAGGCAACAAGGTGAAAACTTCTGAAAATAATTAATTTAACAAAAAAATTTTCTTTTGCCATTTTATCATTCCAAAAGTAATTTATTGAAAGAAATTACTTGAAACTAACCAACAAATACTTCACAGGTTCGGTAAAAAAATTTTAGACAAGATGATCTGTTTTATTAATAATACCATTTCTTGTCTAAAATTTTTTTACCGAACCTGTGAAGTATTTGTTGGTTAGTTTCAAGTAATTTCTTTCAATAAATTACTTTTGGAATGATAAAATGGCAAAAGAAAATTTTTTTGTTAAATTAATTATTTTCAGAAGTTTTCACCTTGTTGCCTTTAAAAGCCAATTTTAGCAATTTCAGCCCCCTTAAGTACTACTTTTTTTTAATGCTTATTAAAGCTAAAAGTATGGCGCAGTTTTAAAGCCCACTTAGTACCTACGAAGTCACCTTTTTAGATTTTTAATTGAAACTTAAAAATTAAGGTCATGATTCAACGATCCTAAAGTTTTCATTTTAGACCAACATTTTGATAGCTTACATTAGAGTTGTGAAGCTGATTCTTTTACTCATAAAAGTACAAATCATAAAAAATCAATTGCAAAAAAAAATCAAGAAAACGTTCTTTACTTTTTCAAGGAAGATAAAAATTCGTTGGTCATGTCGGAAATTCCCGAAAATTCAGAAAAAAAATCATAACTCGAAAACTATAAAAAATCGGACTACATACATGGGGGTGATTTGGATACCCCACGATACGAGGGACCTAAATTTTATTTTTGGACGTCACTGTTCTGGCCAGCCTGTATAATACAAGTGAAAACGCTTTTTCCCATATGTCAGGAAGAGACAGGAAGAGCCGCATTTTTCCCCATTATCGATTCATTTTCGAATACAAATTTTTTTATTGATGTTCCAACAAGTGGTAAAAAATTACCAATTTTGTTTACACAGCCATACACGAGTGAAATAATTTTCTGTTCAAGTATTTGTTTTATCATCGAATCTGGCAAAATTGAGTGTTCGCATTCCATATTAGCCCAATCTATTGGAATTCGAAAAAAATCCGATTTCCTTTTCCAATTACCATATTTAATGGCGGTTCATTCACTGACGAATGAAGTTCATGACAATGCCAGCTCGGCTCAACACATTAATCGTTAATCGGCAGACTTGGCTGCGGCAGAATCCACGAACAATAGAATCATAGTCTATAAAGATGAACCGTTCTTTACCGATTTCTCAGCTACATTTACCCCGAAATGTGTTCTGAATAGAACATGTGACTCGCAGCTGGCTTCCCTGGCGGTCCTCCAGCCACCTGACCGAAAAAATTATCTCATTGAATTAACACAACCGCCCCCGAACGCCAAAGATGTATAAATCGTCAATTCGATCGCGAATATATAGTCTTGAATTATTCCTTTTTCCGATTCTACGTCACGTGTACTTGATAGTCGATTTAACATTCGCAGAGTTGGGGGCTGTGGGAGGTCCACTTTCTGTTCGAAGCGATGGACTAGAAGAAATTTGCCAAAAAATATCAACATTTAAAATAAATCAACTCAGCAACATTCTTATATTTGCAATTTAAACTTAAAGTTATTTCAAATTATAATTTGTGTTACTTGAGATTCCACGAAAAAATTAACTTGAATTGTTGTGGAGGTAAGATAAAATAGGCACTCCTATCCCATCTTGCTCTTTCATGTCCAACTGGAGCAAATAAATTACTATCGAAAAAACAATACATGGGGTGAAGCAAACAAGTTCTCCGTTGCTGCTGTAATAATTGATGAACACCAATTACTTTCAATCAATAAAAAATACCTTAATATTCAAACAGTTGACTTATTTAATTCGTACTTTAAAAATCAATGAGGTCACAGACACTATAAATAAATAAAAGTCATTGTTTTGTTTTCAAACGCCAACATTTATAGACGATTTTGTCCCTAGCAGCGATTGGTGACCTTTTAAGTACTGAATAAACATCTGAAAAATCCATTAGAGTTTTTGGTATTATAAAAACTTTTGTTTTGCAATGTTTAACAAAATCCTTCGCTTCGATTTTCCTCAAATACATATTCAAGAAAACTGCAACATTCAATTCAATTTTTTGAGGAAAACAACGAACTTTTTTCTTGTAGAAATCAGAAAAAATCAAGTAACATGCCAGAATTTCTTCAAACAATCGAATAATTTCATTTCTAATTTTCTCAAAAACTTCAATATCATCCACTTTTGTCACTTTTCTGAAATGGTCTTCATTAAAAGCAAGTTTTAAATATAACCCCCGTCAGCTGAGTTTTCTTTCTACTCTGCTACTAAAGAGCTGTATTTACTCTCCAAAATAGCCGGCAAGCAGTTTTTCCACCTCTTACACATCAATAAATTAGGGAAAATTTGCAAAAATTACTGCAGGGAAAAAGAAATATGTAACAATACAGAAAGATGAATGGTCTGTTTCACCACGTCCAGATATAATGTATCTGTCAGATAAACTAAACATTTCCATTGAACTTTTCTGGTTACCTGACAGATAACACTTTATCTAGAGGTGGTGAAACAGGCCCTCAGTCAGGTGAAAGAGGTGAAACTATTAATAATTAAGAAGTATCTTGTTAGTTGTAGAACTCACAGGTATAAAGAAATCATCAAAATTGTTTTGGCAATCAGGTTTTGAATTCCGCTACGTTCATTTGAGTATACTGCTACCTATCCATTTTCATGTGGAAACATGTTTACATGGTTTAGCGGATACCTGTAAACGCTGCATGTTTGTTACAGAAAAATTGTCTGACATGTGAGATTCAACATCACTCCAAAAGATGGCACAAATGCTGTTATCGACAGGAACCTTCTTTGTGCTGTCCTCAAAAGCCCTATTTGCTAGTTGTTCTTTCAAACGCGCATGCGCTGTCGGCATGTTCTTTCTACTTTTCATTTCTTTTATAGGTTAAAAACGAATTGATCGAAATCGTAGTGTTCGCAATTATCTTCGTGTTGATCTTATCTATTTACGCCCCATACATCGAAACTTGAATAAATTCTGGATTCAGGAACATTCAACCTTGTTGAGCTGTTCAGTTTTCTGCGGAAGTCATTCAAAGAATATTCCAATTTGAATAAAAAAGGAGTTGAAATATTCTTTCATTCACTACCGTGAGAAAGCGAGCTACATTTGTGATCTTCAATAACTGAAAGCAAATTTTCACAACACAATTGAGATAATGGAGCCTTTAGATTTCGAAAATCATCAGCCGGGTCCTAGTGGTCTTACGAAACCTCAACAATGTCCGTATCTTAACCACGAAACGTATGAAATGCCCGTCACCGAACCTCCGCAAACTGAAACTTTAGAATCAAGTATGTTGTGTTTCGACGACGATGATCTGCAAAAGTTCCACATTCTGGATGAAGTGGATCGTTCCGATGAAGAGAGTGCTGGATCAGGTGATTCAGATGTACCCGATGAGGAAATCGAGAAAATGCTTGAGGAGGCTCTTACTAATAAAAAAAGGAAAGCGTCCGACGTCGATGGTGGTAAGTAATTATTGGCTGTTTTCCCATCAATCTATCAAGTTTTGAATGTTCACTGGATTTTCTCAAAGTTGTTTCCTGATATTTTTTTTTTCAATAAGGTGAGTATAGAATATTTTTGCTCAAACATTTTGCCTTGCTTTACTCAAAAATTGGTATTTTGTTTATATGGCTCCAGTTAATTCAAATAATGGTTTGAGATGGTCCTTAGGTATCTTAATAACCAACATTTTTCCTAAGTAAAAATGTTGACAGCGACATATTAAGAAGAATATTTTTCTGGACAATTTTGTATACGTAGTTTAAAAAAAAATATTTGCGCTGTATCTGCTTCATATGAGGAAAATTAGCATAATTGTAATTTTATTGAAGAGTTGTTGACTGTGGATAGTTGTTATCTATAGAAATACAATAGTAGTCATAAGACAAGAGAATGTTATTTTCACTTCTACATATTTGAGAGATTATCATACACTTAGTTCCTTTTACTTTTAATTATTGATTTCAAACGCCTTCTTTACCCATTTTTCTATCTACAATCGCTTTGAATTTCAAATCAAAGAAAAGCATAATCTTCAGTCAGTGTTCTACTACAATTTACTAATCCATATGTGCTTCTGAATTAATGCTTTACAAAGTTCTAAACGTTTGCGCTTCATGATTTAAAAGTTTGAGTAAGTGTCAAAATGGCGCACATGAAACATTTAAATTGTCAAGAAGTTACATATAATTAACCCTTTAAAATTGAAAGCCAATTGTTCAAAAGTCAAAAATGCAAAACAGAAACGGTCAAATAAAAAAGGCAGTCCTACAGCTTGGACTGGCCTATAACATATAAATGCACACATATTAATTTTCCAAAATAAAATTTTTGTATCCTATGTATAGTTAGTTTAATTTGTAATTATCTATTATGCAGATGATGGCGACATTTACGTTGAAAAAGACAAAGTGGTACTAATAGAAAAAGGACAAAATCACTTCGACGTCTTACCTGAAGGGTGGATAAAAATTTCGCATAACAGTGGGATGCCACTTTATTTACACAAAGATACAAGAGTTTGCACCCTATCAAAACCATATTTCTTAGGCCCAGGTTCGGCGAGGGTAAGATAGCCTCTATTGATATTATTTTAATAAGAATTCGTTCCTTTTTTGTCAGAAACATGGGATACCATTGAGTGCCATACCGTGCCTTAATTACCGAAGAGCCATGGAGAAAGAAGCTGACCGAGTAACAAACGAACCCAAAGATTTACCCAATGCCACAATAGAAACTGTAAAAGAAAACTTAGCGTCACAAAATCTTGAACCCGAAGAAGTTCGAGAATATTGTAAATCTTTATTCAAATTCAAAACTATCCAAGTGATGAAGTTCAAATCTTGGTCAGAGAGAAGGCGTTATACTAAGAAGAAAAAACAAGAAAAACAGATGCAGAGACCCACTTTGCCTGACGGTATGTAACATGGTCTCTAAAAAACTATCAAAAATAATTATTTTCCTTTACAGGAACCAAACTCATTACCTTTCCCATCGAAAATTCAGATGGCAGCAATGGTAATGGACGTGGAATGAAAAAAGAATGGATTATGAATCCTAACGGAAAATCTTTTATTTGTATTTTGCACGAGTATGTTCAACATGCGTTGAAAATGCAGCCTACTTATAGATTTACAGAATTAGGTAAGAAAAACAACAAAAAAATCATTCCTTGTAACTCTTTCGTATATAGAGAATGCTGCTACTCCTTACGCCGCAACAGTGTCAATCAATGACATGAAATATGGGGTAGGATATGGTACTAGTAAGAAACAAGCCAAATCAGAAGCTGCCAGGAATACTCTCGAAATTCTAATACCTGAAATGCGATCAAAAATTACCACTGATCCAAAAACTGGATCTAGCACTAGTAAAGATCAAGATCAAGATCTTTCGGTAAGATTTCCAAGCAATAACACAACTTTATTTAATAAGATTCAATTTTCAGTTTTTCGACGAAATTAGAATAGAAGATCCAAGAGTATCCGAATTTTGCGCAAAAACCACAGAACCTTCTCCTCATGATATTTTATTAACATGTCTCCAAAGAAATTTCGGTCTCAATGATTTGAAAATAAGTTATCAAGGAAATACTTCAAAGAACAAGAAAAATGAATTCACCATGACTGTAGGCAAGCATACCGTTACTGTAACTTGTCAGAATAAGCGAGATGGAAAACAGAAAGCATCTCAAGCAATTTTACAGGTATACCTAAAGTGTGTCTGGTATTCAGTTTAGTAATCTAATATTTTAACAGGCCCTTCATCCAAATTTAAAATCTTGGGGATCGTTGTTACGACTGTATGGCAATAGATCTGTCAAAAGCTTCAAAGTGAAGAAACTGGAAGAGCAAGAAATTACACTCTTGCAAAGCAAAGCAGCTGTGAACTCGCCAAATTTCGCTATATTAGCAAAGCTCCGATTGGAATTGGGAAAACTAAAGGAAAAAAGGAATTCTATTAAACCCATTGGTGTGTTCATACCAGATAGGGATAGTCTTCCTAAACTGTCATCCTCTAATCTTAAGAATGTTGATCTATGATTATGTTGCATTTTTAATTACAAAATCAAATAAAAGAAAAAGCACCGTTTAGTTGGAAACTTTATTTTATTAATTGTCGTTAATTACAGTTGTGGGAATATGAAGTATATATGATATTTAACTCAGACCATTAATATAAAAAATATGACTTGATGTCATCAAATGCAGTGTTCTGTGGATGAAGCTTAACCTGTCAGATTTTGGTTGAGGCTAGTATACGTTGGCATTTTAATTTCAATCTAAATAACGAAGGTTCATTCCACGTGACGTAATTCTAATTGAGAATGGCTCCAACTTTTTTCTCCCGTTTGTTTTCGAATCCTGAACCGGATGAAACTAAAACACCTGGTATAAAAGCAATCTTATTAGGACCGCCGGGTGCTGGCAAAGGCACCATCGTGAGTATTTGATATTTCAGTTTGAAGGGTACCGCAAACTCTGTACTTTTTTAGGCGCCGTTGCTGAAAAAGAAATACTGTGTATGTCATCTTTCAACAGGTGATATGTTGCGAGCTGAAATTCAATCAGGGTCAGCGCTCGGTCAAAAATTGAAAAAGGTTATGGATGAGGGTAAACTCGTCAGTGATGATTTGGTTGTAAATATGATAGACAAGAATCTGGATACAGAGGAATGTAAAAATGGATTTTTGCTAGACGGTTTTCCTAGGACTGTCGTCCAGGCAGAGAAGGTCAGTACAGAATTTTTCATTTTATTCTAGCTTTTTCCTCATATTTATGAATTAACCTTGATCGAATTTGTTTATACTGCACTATCTCTTCATTATCATTGACACAGATAGATATCAATATTTGATACCTGTGATAGCAATATAAGTCCTCATTGATTCTAAGGGAAAAGAATGAAAACTGATATTGCACCTGATAGATACATTCAACTAATCAATGGAACGATAATAAATTGTCTGTTAAATTCAACATTTTGCATTTTTTTATGTCATGACATTTTTTAACAAATTATATTTTTGTCCAATTATTTAGTACTACATCGGAAAAGTCAAAATTCCATATAATAAGCAGTGTATTTTTTGCAGCTTGACGATTTGCTAGAAAGAAGGCACACTTCTCTGGATTCAGTCATTGAATTTGGCATTGATGATAAGCTACTTGTTCGGCGTATAACTGGGCGTTTGATCCACCCTGCCAGTGGAAGATCGTATCATGAAGAATTTTATCCTCCGAAGAAACCGATGACAGATGATATTACTGGAGAGCCTCTGATTAGAAGGTCAGACGATAACGTTGAAGCTCTAAAAAAACGTTTGAATTCCTACCATACTCAAACGAAGCCTCTAATTGACTATTATCAAATTCGCAAAATTCACAGGCGTGTTGACGCTTCTCAAGAGTCACATAACGTGTTTAAAGACATTGATAATATCTTTCTGAAAGCAAAGAAAACCGAATCCAAGCTCTAAATTATCATAGGAGTGGTAAATTTGTTTCTGTTAGTAAGATTAAGGGTGGTTTTGTTAGTAGTTTCAATGAACAATAATATCATGCACTCAAGTTCGGTTTCGCACTGATTTTTACTCTTTTTGTATCTTGATTATCATAAATCTTCTATTTTATTTAAATTTTCAACTTTTTCTTATTCTAAACTGGTATGACATAAAGGGCAATTTTTTAGAAAATTCGTAAGTTGAGCGACGGACTGACGATTGCATTGAGAGCACTCCCATACAGGTTGATAGGTAATCAAAGGTTTTCCGGTTAATATACAAGTTTGAAATTTATGATGACATTCTGAACACGACGTACTCCTGAAAAGTTTGAAAGTTATCTCCACCTTAAAAAAATCGACGATTACGAAGACATACCAGTCTGGAATCAAACTTTGGCATTTGAAACATGGTATCTTCTGCACTCTCATGTCCTTTGCTTCGTTTTTTAAAAATATTTCCCAAGATAAAGCTTTAAATTGGTTACATTCCGCAGTAGATATCTATGAAATCGAATCAGTTAATATCGAAGCTCTCTAATTGTACTAATAAGGAATATTTTTCTACTCGAACACTGAAATCTAACGGATTTACTAAATAAAATTTTGTGCATGTAGTTCTAATTTTTCTATTTATATTATCAATTGGATTTCAGTTATTGTACTAGCGTCATTATTAGATAAACTTACGGAATTATCTCCTTGCAATTTCATAAACGCCCTAGAACACAACCCAAAAGCTCTGTTTAGGCACGCAACCAAGGCATATATTGAATATACTTCAACAACGTTAATGTAACCATCATAATCCTGCAGTTTATACAAGGTGCATAGACAATCGTGTAATTTTCCGCTGTAAAGTTGCTCCTGAGCTAGCATGAAATAGTGGAAAGCTTCCGCCCCACTCCATTGATTGAAAAATATTTCATCTGTTGTAACACTTTCCACTGAAACAATCGATTTTTTAATAATATATGCGATCATATTTTAAATATTACCAGAATTCAGGTTCTTTTTGTGCAGTTCAAGCAATTTAGCACCATAAACGAAATGCTTTTTTTTATCCAGTAGAGAAATACCAACCTTCTTGGACATGTTATTTGCAAACTAGAAGAACTCTTTTTGAGAGGAGTAAATAATTTACCGAAACTACCTTAAAAGCCAAGGTGGAAGCTTGCAAATAAAATTGGGCTTGTACATTGACGTCGATCGCTTGATATATTTTACCCTGCTCGATTAAGTGATCTGTGTATTTTGTGAAATACTCTGATATTTTTGAAATGTTGTATTTCTTTGCCAATTCATTTGCTGTATCCCATCTGTTATCCCTCATGCATAAATCAATTGCCGCCTTTATGTTTCCAAACTGAAAACCTTCTGTGCTAACTAATTTCTTAGATTAATTAAATATGTACCTTAGTGTAAGCTTTAACCGCTTCCGAGTGGACTGCATGCATAGCAAACATGTCTCCAATTTTTTCTAATAACGGATCACTTTCTGGTAAAGTGTCGATGTAAGAAGATAACTTTTCATAATCCTCTAAACGATAATAACAATCGATAACCGCAGCGGTATTTCGCGCTAATTCATAATATTCTACAGCCGCCGACCTTGATACATCAATTATTGCAAACCGTCTAATAATTAACTTACTTACCAATTGTTAAAATGCTTGAAGTAATCAGCAGTTGCTTCATAAGCCGTTTTCAAAACGTTGTCAGAAGCAGAAACGCCATTTTTAAGTATTTGAATAACGCGAAACCAATCACCAAGGGTTTGTCTCAGTTCCAAAGCCAAATCGCTAAATGTATTCAATAAGTTGAAGGCGGTTCCCGTGTAATAATTACCTTCTATCTGATTCCATATAAATTTTCTCAGCATTATCGAAATCTTTGAAATATGTTGCAATTTTTCCCTTATTAACAGGTTCATTATTGAGTTGTACAAGCTTCTTCACAAATAAAACTCTTGAATAGTCTTTTGATCTGATGAACGCACTTTCAGCGACCTCCAAATTCATCGATTTCAAAGCAGATTCTCCAAGTAATCGCCTGTAGTGTGTGAAATGATCTGTTTTATAACAATTTAATCGCATTGCATAAGTCACCAGAGCCTAGGGTGTTGATTATCCTCGATGAACGCCTCCGTTTCTGTCAAACCTACTTTTTCTAATAACATTCTTGTGTCTCTCAGGCTTTTCACTTCCACCTTTACCAAGCTCTCTCTTTTTGGATTTTCTGGACTTTCAATTATTTCATCGAGGAGAACTGCTTGCACCTCCAAATCCTGAATAGCAAAAAATGGATGTTCTGTTTCTACTTGGCTGATCTTACGTTGAAACTGCATATGTATCCGGAGCAAGAGATTGGCTCTTCGGGAGAATTTCCCTTGAAAATATACATTCGAGTTTTCTCCATGATGGCAAGGAGTTGGGGATTGTCAGAAGCCCAACACATGGCCCAAACATCCTTCCTCTCCAACGTGCCATTATCTGCAGACGATGAAGGGCGTCCCATTCCGTCAGATATATCAACCACAGTCATACCCCCAGCTACATCGATTAAGGACATTTTCCTTTTAAATAAAGAGCAAACGTTTATTCGATGTTAAAGATTTGTGAATCTATTTACTTACGTTGAAGTGCAATTAATAGCTATTTTATGTGGACGTGCTGCGATTTTATAACGATTCGTGAGGACAACATGGGGCAGAGCATAATATTGAATAGTGCCACTTTCCCTTCCCACTAGAAGGCATTTATTCGAACATGCCAAACAGCATATTGGATCGAGACTACTATGCATTCTAGCTGAAGGAATGCGCCCAGCATCATCCAGATCTTGTATTATATCCATAGTACCAAGAGGAGTGTCATCGATGTGAAATATCATACACCTCATACGGTTACCTAATCGAGGTAAAACAAATAACTTGAAAAAATAAAAATGAAGATTGTTACCTTCTACGCGTACTGCTTTTGGAGTTCGGTATTGCCAAATCAGGAAATTATCTTTTGAAGCAGCCGCCACACATGTAGAGCTCATGGCAACGAATGTGGTCTCTATGTCAACGTATTTTCCTTCAAAAATGAAATTCGGGTGAAGTGCAGAAAAAAATAATTTTGGCGCATTATGTGAAAGAGACTAATTTACTAAAAACCTTCACCACTTCTCAAATATGTACATATGTTTTTCAATTACAATATTTTCTGAAATAATAGTCAAATGTTCTTTAGGTGAAGCACAATTCGACCGATTTTAATAGAGAAAAATTATAAACAATCAAAAATCACAGCGTTGTAGCCTAAACTTGCATAGTGCGAAGATTACCATTAAAATATTTGGTCTTATAGCAAGTATGAAAAAATCAAATTCATCGGTGCCTTCTACATGAAACATGTTTTTAAAATGAAATTGAGGTAATACATACCATCAACAGGAGTTCCAAGGGTATTGCAAAGAATCAAACCATATTTTCCACCTGTTTCTTCTGGAGAGTCGGATATTGTTGAAAGCACACAATGATCTTCACATCCAGCTATGGCAAGCAAAACCGAGATATGATGCGTATGGATCTATGTGTATTTGAAATTAACCATTGTACTTTTTCAAAACAATCATGAACTTACTTGATCGTTTATGATATCCCAAAATACAAGGCACATGCCAGGTTTATGCGGCTTGCACGACGTGTAAACGACGGTGTTCTTGAAATAGCACCATTTGTAATCGGGTCTTATATTCGCAAAATAGATGAAAGAATCAACGGCTAAGGCGACCCTTAGTGAACCACCCTCCCAACCGCAAGATGTTATAGACACACCAGGTACTTTCAGAGTACGAAGATGCTACAAAATACAATTTGCTACATAGTAATTTTTTCATTAAATTTTTACTTATTTACGATTAAAATGAAGAAAAAATTTGACATTCAAATAAACTAAAGAAGTCAATCAGGGCTGATAATTTTGGCGAATGAAATTTGATGGATGTTAAGATTGTAATCGTTTTCACTTCCATAAAGCATTTCGGAAAGGGTAATAAACATTGAAATTTATTTCTCTGAAAATAATCGTAAATATAAATAGCTGATAAAAATAGGCAACCGGAAATCCCAAGATTATCAAATTAAAAATTATGGGATCATTCATTAATAGAGTAAATAAAGCAATTTACTTTTTATATTCAGCAACAGTTTCACGTCAGTAAAATCGCGGAACCAAACGGAATAATTTTCGACGCAATTACGCTGATATTCACGTTGTTTACTAGCAGTACTTAAACAACGGATATACCAATTGAAGTCCTAAAGGGGCATCTATTTAAAATTTTATAAAATAAAGTTACGAAGTAGTAAAAAAAATCTTTCTCTTAATTCAATTTTCCATATAAATTGCTGAAAAAGAATTTTTGTACCTTTGTGCAAAATCTCTGAAGTAAAGAGAAGTTACAAAAAATATTTTTACCTCTCCAAATGGGTTATAAAATTGCACCAGGTTTGTGTGTTTCTCTCCATCAACTTGATGTCCGGTAATTGCAAGTAGAGAGCCATTATGATTCCAACTACAATGCACTATGATCATTCCTGTGTTCAGAACAATTGGATCTGGCAACAGAACGAATAAAATATATTTGATATAAAAAATATTGTTTTTTTACTTGCTCCACTCTCGTTGCACATCAATTGGGCTCGCCCATTTTCATAACAAATCACTAAATTTGGACACAAAGAATGCATTTGTCCATATTTTCCATTATACCAATCGATTCCTGCAATTGGAATTTGGACGTCAAAATTTTCAAGACAAAGAATTTCTAACTTCATCTGAAATTACAATGTTTGAAATGTAAGAACTAAAGTTATTCATAGAACTCACAATGAATGAACCTTGATTATCATAAAGATGGACTTCTCCGGTTTTTAAACTGAAAAGTAATAGTTTTCCATCTGGGGACCATTGTACACCAGACAGAGGAACACCTTTCAACTCTTTACCCCAAATTCTGTTACCATCAACTGAACCAACTATTACAGCACCGTCTTCGTATATAATACAAATTTTAAAACCATCTGAGCTCCAAGCCATTCCAACTACAGTCGATTTTTTCCTATTATTAATCATCTCTTCATACCATGAACCCTAGGAGTAAAGATTTTGTAGAAACATTGTAAACACATGCGAATTACAACACCTTGTACATCATCCATACAATAATCACTCCACTGCCATCGCTTGTGGTCAATTTTTTGTGACTTTCGTTCCAAACTAAAACCTTGATGGATTCATTATGACCTTCCAAAGTTTGATTCAAAGAGAGATTACTAGCTGCTGCTAAACCCCTTGTTTTATTCGTATCATATTCTGGACCTAATTAGACGCTCACTAATATACAAAAACTTGACTGCTTCTACATTACCTGAATCGAGTTTCAAGACCTTTAGAAGTCCATCTTCACCTCCAACAGCAATGTAACCATCTTCTTTATTCCATGCCAAGGCATTTATTTTAGTCTGATTTGGAATTGCTATCTACCAAAGTCACATTCAAAAAGAAAAAGATGGTATATACTAAAATATGAAGTTATTACTTACCTTCTTACTTAAATAAATAAACATTTTGTATTTGCAAAGTTATTTTAATACTTAAAAATATAGGAATGTAAACAATGTTTGTAAATAAATACAATGGTTGCTATAGTTACACAGATGTTAGGTTAATAAGACAACGTAAATTTCTGTGGTTAGTAGTGACAGAAACTTGCAGCTACATCTAATTCATGAATGGTAATGAATCTCTTGGGGTGCGTTGTAGAAACTCGGGTTAATCCGGCGATTACCTGGCCAGTGGATTAAGTTGAACCCAGGTTTAACAGACAATGCGTTGTATCAACTGTGGTTAGCAAGTGGTTGGCTAAACCTTGATTTTACCAAAGATTATCTACATACTGAACATACTGTATGTAGATATTCTTTGATTTTACTAGGTTGGCAACAATGAAAAACAGAGAGTAGATCTTTTAAATCATAAATTCAATGTATATTGAGGTTAAGAAAACATTCAAATATTCAAATGTGTTAGTTATATGCAAATGATTTTTTTATAACCGAAAACAAAGCTTTACGAACATCTAGAAATGGTAAATTGCAAACATATGTGAAAACGTAGACAAGTAACAAAAAATTTGGTTGCAATAAACTGACTTTTACTATTTCAAATGGGAGGTGATGAGACTGATATGACTATGTAGAATGGGCTAGGCGAACAAGCAACAGACTTGTCTTTTCGGTTTGATAGCAACACAATTTATACAAACGCAATTGTAGTAGTAGACCTTGTAGGAATTTACCAGCAAATGACATCAGGACTAGGATGGAGGATTGAACAAAGAAGAAGGAAAGCAAACAACAACAAAAACAATACTTCGCTACATAGAAACATCTTAAAAATGCAGCAAATGCGTGAGCAGCATGAAATAGGTATCGAAATAAAAAAAGAAGAACATGAGTAGAAGATGCGACACAATGAGGAAGAGTATCGATTAAAATTAGGAATGTTGATATTTAAATATAATAATGATGAGAAGTAAAAAATTGAAAATTGATGGAAATACGAACGAAACATTCTGAGGTAAGAGACTAGAATCAGAGACAAAATCTCATTTGTCATCTTTCTAGCTACCGACTGGTTACATTTCGTCCCGGATGTATCTGCCAGACTCATTAGTGCAGCTTTGCAGACACATCTTGCTGCAAACACGTTGTTTATAATTTTTCAATTCTTCGTCTTACAGAACGATACCGTCTCTTTAGGACATATGATGAGAAGGAAAAAATTGAAAATTGACGGGAATACGAACGAAACATTCTTAGGTAAGAGACTAAAATCAGAGACCAAATCTCATTTGTCATCTTTCCAGCTATCCACTGGTTACGTTTTGTCCCGGATGTATCTGCCGGACTCATCAGTGCAGCTTCTCAGACACATCCTGCTGCAGACGAAATATTAAATATAATAATACTTCAATATAATTATTACAGAATAAATCAGAATGATTTCATTACAAATGTCTCTGATAATGTGTGTTGATTAAATTATTGCGCACAATATTATTTATTGCAACAACCAACAAGTTTCCTACCACTTTTCTGTGACTACTTCACGTGACCTGTAGTTTTTCCGATAGTAGTTCTTTCTCTTAGTAGTTCTTATGTCTACTATCGGAAAAACTACAGGTATCGGAAATAGATCAGTGCACCTGAACTATTCGCGGAAAAAGTAAAAGTCAACAAAACTACGGAGACGCTCTTTTCACTCATGTTCCTTGCCTCGAATTTTGAAAAAAATTTCCAAATTTTATCCTCAACACATACTCTTTTGATTCCTGTGTTCCTGGTATCTCTGTCGAAATATTAACAAATTTTTCGGCATAATTCGACCAGTTTGCCGAAAAATTTGTTAAAAATTCGACGGAGGTACCAGGAACATAGGAGTCAAAAGAGTATGTTTTCGTTACACACTCTTTTGACTCCTATGTTCCTGGTACCTCCGTCGAATTTTCACAAAATTTTCGGCAAAATTCGACCACTTTGCCGAAAAATTTGTCAAAAATTCGACGGAGGTACCAGGAACATAGGAGTCAAAAGAGTATGTTTTCGTTACACACTCTTTTGATTCCTATGTTCCTGGTACCTCCGTCGAATTTTTACAAAATTTTCGGCAAAATTCGACCACTTTGCCGAAAAATTTGTTAAAAATTCGACAGAGGTACCAGGAACATAGGAGTCAAAAGAGTATGTTTTCGTTACACACTCTTTTGACTCCTATGTTCCTGGTACCTCCGTCGAATTTTCACAAAATTTTCGGCAAAATTCGACCACTTTGCCGAAAAATTTGTCAAAAATTCGACGGAGGTACCAGGAACATAGGAGTCAAAAGAGTATGTTTTCGTTACACACTCTTTTGACTCCTATGTTCCTGGTACCTCCGTCGAATTTTTACAAAATTTTCGGCAAAATTCGACCAGTTTGCCGAAAAAACATGTCAAAAATGCGACAGAGGTACCAGGAACATAGGAGTCAAAAGAGTATGTTTTCGTTACACACTCTTTTGACTCCTATGTTCCTGGTACCTCCGTCGAATTTGTAACAAATTTTTTGGCCGACTGGTCGATTTTGCCGAAAATTTTGTCAAAAATTCGACGGAGGTACTAGGAACATAGGAGTCAAAAGAGTATGTTCTCGTTACACACTCTTTTGACTCCTATGTTCCTGGTACCTCCGTCGAATTTTTAACAAATTTTTTGGCAAACTGGTCGAATTTGGCCGAAAATTTTGTAAAAATTCGACGGAGGTACCAGGAACATAGGAGTCAAAAGAGTATGTTTTCGTTACACATTCTTTTGACCCCTATGATTAAATTTGGAAATTTCGTTTATAATTCAACAGAGCTACCAGGAACAACAATATTTGCTGTCTTAATGGCCAACTGCCGAGGACATTAAAGGAAAAGAAAAAAAAGAAGATTTTGATCGATACAGAATAGGTCAATCAGCTTTTAGTTCTCCAGGTCAGTAGTTCATTCAATTAGTAGTTTTGGTTTTTAGTAGTTCATTCGATTTGTAGTTCTGTTTTCTAGTAGTTCATTCGATTGGTAGTTTTGCTTTCTAGTAGTTCATTCGATTTGTAGTTTTGCTTTCTAGTAGTTCAACCTTAGATTACCGTAGTTTAAATCAATGAAGAAAATGCGTGAGCAGCATGAAATGGGTATTGAAATAAAAAAAGAGGAATGTTGTCTCATTAATATTTCTATAAAATTTTAATACACATATTTCAATGAAGAAAAATCTACAAATAATTAAAGATAGTTTATTAATCGACAAAACAGATACGAAAAAACAATGTAAAATGTAATTGGAACGTAAACTTCTTCGACTTAAAATTCTTGATTGATTGACAAATAAAAAAAACATTTTGCATGTGAACAATTTTGGCAGCAAAAAATAATATTCAATCTCCATTAATATTCTATCACAGATTTCTTCTGAATTTTAACAGTCTCTATCCAGTTGGAAGGAATATGAAAATGTTCAATCAATTTGGTTTCAACAGCATCATTATCTTCTGTTTCTTCTATAGATAGATTGCGATTTAAGACTCCCAATACCAAATTCCTTTTCAGATTATTGTCTTCAAGATAAAGCAAAGGTAATATAGCATATTGCCACAGACCGATTCTTTCCAATTGAGCGGAAAAACTATTATGAACCATAGCTCGTTCTCCAGGATCGATTGTCCCAATTTGAATTGCTTCAAAAAACAGCATCAGCAGCCAACTGAAAAGAAAGTATTGAAATAAAGTAGTCTTCGAAAATGAATACATACGAAAGTTGATAGTCGGTTTTAATATCAGTATAGGTGTCGGGATTCAACACCTTTGAGAGCCGGTGTGAAGGGTTTTGATACAGTTGAAGTATCTGGTAAATAATGTCGTAAG